>OZ007600.1:202500-10202500 GCA_963931845.1 Maratus michaelseni
TGAGAGTGCTATTTGTGAAACAACTAACTGATGAAAGACTACCGGACTACTTGCTCAAGGACTGGGAATCGTAGAAAATCTTAGAATTCAAAATAATAATAAATTGCTGAAGTTACTATTCGGAAATAGTGGTAGTTATCTGTACATCACAGCAATGAAATGCTACAGATGAACTTAAGAAAGTTAAATGGAAGTAGTTCTGTAGAAATCAGGGTGTTAGATATGTATATTATGTATTAAACAATTTTTAAAAAATGCATACACATTGGAAATGATTTTAGCATGCAACTGTTTCAAGGCTTCAAAACAGCAGCCCCTATTTCAGCTTTCTGAAGTTCGACTCTATATTAGAAATGTGACGAATAATCGGCTACTATTTGGCCCTTTTACCTAATACTGAACAGTTTAAACAAAAATTCAAATAAATTACAGGTTTAAAAAAAAAAAAAAAAAAAAAAAAAAAAACAGAAAGAAAATTCCCATCAAAAATGTTGTTTTTATTGAGTTTACTGTGTATAATTACTCTGTTCTCAAATTTAAAAATACCATCTGTACATAAAATTGACCAAAATAATTTTTATGTACTGCAATTTATGTATGGTGAAAACAAAATTTTGGATAATTGCATTCTAGGTAAACAGTCTTTTTTTTTTTAAATACTGCTGTCTTGACCCCCCCCCCCCTTTTTTTTTCGTTAATAAATAATTACAGCTTGAAACTCCAGAAACTCATAAGTTGACTTTAATGTTATAGACAGTGACTATTAAGTTTATTATAACGTTTGGAATTAGTTCCATTGAAATTAGAAAGTTAGCTGCTGAGTTATGAAAATGGTCTGTATTTATAGAGAAGAAGAAAAAAAAAAAAAAAAAAACACTCGAAAGAGGGGGGGGGTAATGAGAATGCTATTTGTCAAACAACTGATAAAAGACTACCGGACTATTTGCTGAAGGACTGGGAATCGTAGAAAATCTTAGAAATCAAAATAATAATAAATTGCTGAAGTAACTATTCGGAAATAGTGGTAGTTATTATCTGTACATCACAGCAATGAAATGCTACAGATGAACCTAAGAAAGTTAAATTTGTTAAATGGAAGTAGTTCTGTAGAAATCGGTGTGTTAGATATATATATATTATGTATTAAACAATTTTTAAAAAATGCATACACATTGGAAATGATTTTAGCATGCAACTGTTTCAAGGCTTCAAAACAGGAGTCCCTATTTCAGCTTTCTAAGTTTGACTCTATATTAGAAATGTTATGAATGCTTGGCCACTATTCCCCCCTTTTACGGAATACTACACAGTAGTTGGCCTAGTATTATTTTGTGTGTGTGTGTATGCATACATACATACATACATACATACATATATACATATATATATATATGTATATAAAAATAAATAAATAAATAAATATATATATATATATATGTATATAAAAATAAATAAATAAATAAATATATATATATATATATATAAATATATATATATAAATATATATATATATATAAATAAATAAATAAATAACAGAATACAGTATAACAGAATACAATATATATTATCATCTTCTTTTATGTAATGCTTTTCAAATTATGCATTTTCTGACACATTCCTGAAGCCATTTTCATTCTTAAATGCACATTTCCAGTTAACCTATTTACAAAAACTAAGTATCTTTAAGAAAATAATGGTCTGAAAGAAGTATTTTTATTTTTAATTATACAATGCTTTTAAAAAATCGAAATTCAGTATGTTCTGAAGACATTCCTGAAGTCATTTTCATTCTGAAATGTATGAAACTTTCAACTATCCTGTTTTCAGATACCAAAAAAAGAAATAAATTTGTTTACAAAAACTGAGTAACTTTAAGGAAATGGTGTCAAATTTATATTTACACCAATGTTATAGACACGACAGCCATTGAAGGGTCTTTGTTGGGAAACGATGGAATAAAACTTTTAAGATGTGTTAAGCTTATAGAAAAAGAAAAAATGGCGTTCTATAGTATAATGTAGGAGGGAGATGAGATCGCTATTTGTCAAACAATTAATAAAAGACTAGCGGACTACTTTTGCAGAATATTAAAACAGTTTTAGTTACAAGTATTAAAAAAAATGAACTAGTATTCGATAAAGTATCAAAAAATATATAAATACCTGTTTTTATAAGAGCAGTGATAGAACGTAAACAAACTGCTTTTGACGATGCCGTGTAACTGACCGACGGCGCATGCGCGTCTTTGATTCCCAGAATGCTTTGTTGTTTCCGTGAGCTAGTGACTCATTAGAAAGTGAGCCACCGACTCATTTGAATGATAGAGAATGAGCCATTGACTCCGTATAATGATACACACTGTATAAGGGCTATGTGTTTCTTTATATATATAAATATAGCCTAAGTTACCTACTGTTATTTATACTTTTTACTTCCAACTTTTTCCGGTATGAGAGCATATTTCTTGAACGTGAAATTATTGCAAGGAGTGGGCGGGATATAATATTGAATAATGTAAATTAGTATAAATGAATATAAATTTTACTATTAACTAGAAATGCTGGGAAATATGCGTGAAATAAGAAGGAAATAAGTCACTTAAACGGTATGAAGTCGGCGCAATGCGAAAATCAGTGGATGCCTGTAGAAAACTTGTAAAATACATTTTCTATTGTTATGTGACGTACCTTGAAAACTTGTTTAATAATCTGATTACAAAATTCGGCTTTGACATCGTTAAAAAAATATGAAATAAGGAATATTTAACAAATATATATAGCGTTTGCTTAACACGATCATGATAATTATTTTCTTTCGTAGGGTCATAGAATTCAGTACAAAAAAAGGGCTTAAATTTTTTATTTTTTAACACCACTCTTTATAATGTTTAAAGGTTGTATTATCAGCGTTCGTACACCTCAAGAGAATTGAATACTACATTTTTTTCGTAAAGTAATTAATGGTTCGGAATATTTAAATACAGTTTTTCTTCATTAAATAATACAAGTATTACCTTTACCAGAAATCTGGTATTCTAATCCTCTGAGCGGAACGAAACCTGATTATGTTTAAGGAATAATGCACGATGCCTTGCTTTTCTCGATCTATTTATTTAAAGAATAACTTTCACCCTTATTTAATTAAATTATTGAAAAAAAAAGAGGAATGGGCAGGGGCATTTCCGGTGAAAAACAAAAATCGAATAATAAATCTGTGGTGTGTTAAATTTAGAATTAGTACATTAAAATGTTACTATTATTATTATTTTTAAATTCTTTATTCATTTATTTGTTATTTTAACACTCTAATGGACATTTTTATTAATTTGATACTTCTTTTATTTAAATGCGTATGCATAATTACTTTGTTTATAAAAGCGAAATGATGATTTTCCCCCCCCTCCCCCCAAACATATATTTCATATTCTTTTGAAGCGTGATACTTAAATGATTATTTTCATTTTACAAATGGTTGCATCTAGTCTCACATACATAAGGTCTATTTAGTATTATTCTTATGTATTAACTATCTATATTTAATTTTCACAAATAACAGTACAAATCAAATAACAAATTAATGTTTAACATTTTTTCATATATAGTGCATTCACAAGTTCAGCTAAAACACTTATTTAGAAATGAATCAAATTTCATATTCAGCAATATAAGATAGTAAAAAGGGAAAAACCTATCACGAGATGGTAAAGAAGTTTAACTTAATTTTACAAAGATTAAGGTTTATTTATATGATTAGTATGAAAAAATAAAACAATCGTTACTTATACTAACATGGAAGTTTTTTTTTTTCTTTCATTTGGTAATAATCTTTAAAAAGTAATTATCTTAAACCAGTATATAGATAGAACTTAAGACGAAAAAAAATTCATAAATAGTTATCTATTTGTTCACAGTACATTCTGCCTTTCTTTTTTTTTTTAATTAATAAAAAACACACTTGCTGTTTATTTATAAAATTTACTTAAAAGACATTAAATAGCTCAAAACTAAATAAAAATTCACCAATTTGCTACCAGTAAAATTTAAGAATATCATATAACTGGAAATTAAAGTACATTATTTTAAATAGGAATGATATTTCATGTAATATTTTAAGCTATTATTTTCTGGTGTATAATAAAAATTAAATGTTAAGTATTATCGAACTTGTCTGAATGTAGTTTATACATAAGCGGCTGCTTAAATGTGAATAATCATAAACAGATTCATTAATTAACAGAGTTTACAACATTTGGCTGGAAGGTACCTGTATGTCTCAAGTTTTGCATAACGAAGCCAGTTTTTTGATTTTTGTATTACATTATTTGAAATTTAATTTTTATGCATTTTTGGAGGTTTCAGTCTCTCTCACTCCTTAAATTTTATTTTTGGCAAAATATAATATTTATTACAAAATATCTTGACCTAAATTTGATTTTTATTTTTTAAGTTAATTTAAACCAATGTTAAATGAAAAATAAATAAAAACTTAATTGATTTAAATCAGAATTTATATCATGAGTAAATTCAAGATTATTTAAGTAATCTTGCTTTAGATCATCGTACCCTGCAGGAAGACAGAAGAATCCGTGTTTGACTGCCACAAATGTTTGTTGACTGGAAAACGAGTTTTACAGGAAGATAAACTGCTACCTGCAACCCCCTTTTCCGATGATTCAGTATTTGCGAATTGGGGGACATGTGTTATCACAAAATTTCTTGAAAAAACAACTTTTAAATTTTTCATATCGAAGTACATTTCTTCTAAGGAAAAAACAGATCACTGTGACAGTTTTTAATGAATTTTTAATTCATATTCAGTAAACTGTAATAAAACGAAATTTGTTGAAGTTAATAACTTTTAAAGAAAATAAATGAAATGCTACAAATTACAAATTAGTTAAATTATAATACCTACTCAAGGATTTGTTTAGAAAGAAACTGAGTTCTTTAAAGGACACTTCACAACATTTTTCCATTCAAAACAGGACCTTTCACAAAATTCTTTGTCCTAAAAATAGATTCTTTCATTTCACAAAATTAATTGTCGGTCATAAAAATAGATTTTTTCACAAAAATTTTTCCTCTCCAAACTGTACCTTTCACGAATTTAATCATTTAAAAGTAAATTCTGACTCTCACTTTTACATATATAAAGAATTTTTGTTTTACATACATATATCTTTTTAAAATTATATAAACAAGATTCCATATAGAGTATATAGATAGACCTTAAAGAAAACAACATTTTATAAATAGCTATGAATTTGTTCACTTTACATTCTTTGTTCCTTTCTTGATGTTTATAAAATTTATTTAAAATACATTAAATAAATTAACACAAAATTAAACAAAAGTTCTCCAAACTGACACCAGTAAAATTTACAAATAACTTATATATGCAAATTGAAGTAAGTTGTTTTCAATGGGAATGATATTCCATCTAATATTTTCTGGTGTTAAATAAAGATTAAATGTTATTGAACGTATCTAAATATATGTGAATTCGCGTTTATTCACATGTGGATGAATAAATGTAAATAGTAATAAACACATTCATTAATCACTGTCATTATAACTGATTAGTAGATCAAAAGCCATTCCTTACAAAATTGTGAAACGGAAAAAATTTCATAATTTTTAGCATCATTCGTTTATAAATATTATTTATCTTTAATATGTTTTTAGCCGAAAGTTGTTAATAAAACTTACATTTTTAAAAAACATCTAAGTGGTTTGCCAACAACACTTTAAATCATCTGTATACAAAAATATTAGAATATGTATATTCTTAAACTGCTTTTTTTTTTCCCTTCAAAAATTTTTAATGGTGCACTTAATTTATATGTTTAAACATATACAATTCAAAAATACTTCATAAACATAACTATTTCAGACATACATTTTCTAGAAAAATTTCCTCTCTCTCTCTCTCTCTCTCTCTCTCTCTCTCTCTCTCTCTATCTATCTATCTATCTATCTATCTATCTATCTATCTATCTAAGTTAAAAAAATAAATAAATAAAATAATAATAAAAAAAAATTAAATTTACAAACTGCTGGAATGATATTGCCAAGTGTACATTAGGTTACGATTTTAAAAATTAATTTATCATTCCACATAAAAATCAACAAAGAGCTAATTGTAATTTTGAATTCAGCATTAAAAAAATGATCGTATTTACCAAATAAATTCTCTGGGTCATGTAGAGATGCTGAAAGAAATACCAGCATATAGAATTTAAATTAAAGCATTGTGATTATTTAGTTGAACATGACCTTAAGAGAAAGATGAAGTTAAGATTAAGCTGGTGTCCTTCCATAAATTATTCATCTAGAAAAAAAAATCGCTAAATCAAAATTAAATAAAAGAAACTGAGTCATCACCAAAGAGAAGAAAAATTAAATCTTGAATTTTAACATTAAAACTAGCTGGCTTCGCCCGCCAGCGGGCCCCTAATTTACATCGGTGCCTCGAAACTTCTGTATTCTCCGGCTCGCATCCCCCTCGAACCGAACGAACCTCCGACCCGGGTCCCCGCTGCCTTCGGCACCGTACACCGGTCGTGCTACGCACGCACCGGATAATCCCATAATTTGCATAATCCCTTAATTTGTACATCGAATAGTATAAACCTCTAACTGAACTAATCTCCGACCCTGGTCCCCGCTGCCTTCGGCACCGTATACCGGTCGAAACTTTTGTATTCTCCGGCTCGCATCCCCCTCGAACCGAACGAACCTGCGACCTGGGTCCCCGCTGCCTTCGGCACCGTACACCGGTCGTGCTACGCACGCACCGGATAATCCCATAATTTGCATAATCCCTTAATTTGCACATCGAATAGTATAAACCTCTAACTGAACTAATCTCCGACCCTGGTACCCGCTGCCTTCGGCACCGTACACAGGTCGTGCTACGCACGCACCGGATAATCCCTTAATTTGCATAATCCCTTAATTTGCACATCGAATAGTATAAACCTCTAACTGAACTAATCTCCGACCCTGGTACCCGCTGCCTTCGGCACCGTATACCGGTTGTGCTACGCACGCACCGGATAATCCCTTAAATTGCACATAGAATAGTATAAACCTGTCACTGAACGAACCTCCGGCTCAGGTCCCCGCTGCCTGCGGCACCGTATAGCAGTCGTTCCGACCCTGGTCCCCGCTGACTTCGGCACCGTATACCGGCCGTGCTACGCACGCACAGGATAATCCCTTAAATTGCACATAGAATAGTATAAACCTCTAACTGAACGAACGTCCGGCTCGGGTCCCCGCTGCCTGCGGCACCGTATAGCAGTCGTGCTGCGCACGCGCTGCAGTATACGTTAGTTCCACCTTCCGCCACCAGGTGGCGCAAATAGAAAAAATAAACCTCGAATAAGATAAACCTTGAACTGAACGAACCTCTAGAACCCCACAGTTAAGATAAACAAACTTGAAGGGGGGGGGGGGGAGGACACTGCTTTTCCTTAAACAACTGAATTAGACTGCCGGAAAAAAAATCTGATGTCAAACAACTTATTTAGACAACCAGACTTCTTGTTCAAAGACAGGGACCTGTAGGAAAACTTAAAACGGAAAAAAAAAAAATCGATAACGGGCGAAGCCCGTTTTTCCCTATCATAATATCTGGTTGCCACTCTAAAACAAAAACTTAAGATACTCGTTATGGCAGTTTTTAGACGCGGCCTACTTCTTAAAATCGTAATATCTAGCCGGCACTGTAAAAGAAATCTTTCTTTTGCTTTAATTATACAAATAACGATGATTAATTACACAATAAAATAATATATCGGCTCCTAATGAAGATATGAGAATAATTTTTAGATATTCTGAAAGCAGAATCCATTTTGAGTCGCCCTGTCAAAGTTTAGATTTAATGCGCCCCTTAGATTCGGAAATGCCCCCCCCCCCCCTCTGAAAGAACGCAGTTGAAAGTCACGTGACTATTTTATCTCTTTCAGAAATGACTTATCCACAGACGATTCGTCTGCGTTGAATGTTGAAATAAAAAAAGAAGCTGTCTCTCCGGAATAGAAATAAATTCATTTGCCGTGTCATTAATGAGTTTTAATTGATATCTTCAAAAATTACTGGTCGATTTTTACGAATTTTTTTTTGTTGAATTCGCGGTTATTTTATACACGTGTTAGCAAATTTTCGCGAATGTAGAGTCATTATTTCCACTTGTTTCAAAAAGGAGTGGGGCGATTTGATCTCGTATCTGTCGACACTGCTTTCTTTACGGCAACCTTTTTTCACGTCTGGGGTCGATGTTGGATGCCTGGTCAGTTTTTGGCCGAAATAAAGAAAAGTTACGGTCCGAATTTCAAAAAATTTGACGTTTTGGAACGACAAAAATCGGCCGCGTGCGTACCCCGATTTTCGGATCGATACCTCCGGTACATTTTTTTTAATTCGATGATGCGTTAAAAAGCGACGATTTGGATGTCTGCGATTATCAAAACGGAATTTTTTTTCGATTCTTTTTCCAGTTCGGTTTCGGTCGGTAATTAAAACACTTTCGCTCATTAATAACGCCCCGGGTCCGGGTCGGAGGCTCGACCCGATCGAAACTTGAGCGTCGCGCCTTTTTTGCGAATTTTTCGGTACGCGTCCGCCGTCGGTGCGTCGATTAGTCCAGGAGCCTTTGCGGGTACAAAGGTGGAGTGCACAGACAGACAGAAACACACACAGACGTTTACCGTTCTTAATATTAGGGATTAGTTTATTCACAGTATATACAATGATATTTACATTTAATCTATAAAATAAATATAAAAAAAACAATCATTATCATTAATTGCTCGTATACTACTTGCTTCACAAAAAAATGCTATTTACAAATAGCATAGAAAAAAGTTTAATACTTAACATTATTATTTTTGATTGAAGGTTAATCTAATTTTTTTACGATGCAAAATTCCTGGGAGAACAATCCCTGTGTGCATTAGCATGCATCATATTCTTCCCACAAACAATTAAAATGTTATGCACAGTTATTACGAGCATATAATATTTGAGATACCTTTTTCTAGGTAGAGGTCATCCATCGTCCTATCAGCTCCACGTTCTTTTTGTACGACGACACAAACACAAATAAAATATATATACTCCTTGCATTACAGTCAAAATGACTAAAGTAAACGTGCATTTTTTTGCACAACCTTCATTCTGGGTTAGGAAACTTCGAACTGAATCTTGGATGAATTTTTCTCTTCCTCTTCAATTCTGAGGGGGCGATGTTTTTTCTCCTCCTCTTAATTTTTGTGGGCCGTCTTTTTTCGTCTATTGGTCCTCCTTGAACAAAAACATGTTTTTCATTAGTCCACCGTTTTGACCCCTACTCTGGTCACGTGGTCTCAGGACTCCTGGAAAACGGATGATGTTTCTCTGCAGCTGTACAAGGCAGATTTATGACTGTCATATATTTGAGCAATAAAATCTGCCAACCTATTTCAGATGTATTGTAAAAGTGCAGACTTATGTCTCCATCTCATTATCAATGTATCTGTTGTTTACAGTGAACTATATATATATATATATATATATATATATATATATATAGAATAAAAACTTAATTATTTTAATTAAAATATTCTTATAAAATGAATAGGGTTTTGAGAGTCATCTCATTGTTCCAATGATTTCGATATCAAATATCATATTTGTATGACAACTCTGACTGTTTATGCATAATTATATTGTTTAGTGTTCTTTCATAATGAAAGATATCTACGCTTTTTCTTTTGAATTTGCGTTTATTATTGGGCATACCCTTTCAAACATTAGTTTTTGTGACCAGATCAAATTTACTTTACACATAAAAATATACAAAATTTTGTTTCACCTTATATAAATTTCAAAAATGAATTCTCACTATTTAAAATATTTCAGAACTATACATACATGATATATTAAAAAAAAATTAACATTTGTAGATACACATAACATTATTATAAAATATATATTGTAATTTCACTGCTTAGAATTGTATACATAGTAAAAATAATTTAAAGCATTTTGCAAGAAAACATCCTATTTCAGCTCTACATTCACTATTTGGAAATACATATTACAGTTGCATAAATAACCTCCAAATTTATATAAATGTGATCAGTGTACCATCAGTTTTATACAGAGTATCAGTTGCCAGATGACCTAATTCAAAATTCTCCCAGGAAATCTCGCATTGATTAACTCTAACTATACTATTGATTATTTGAAACATTTTTCTTTATTATTTTTATAGCTGTTATTGGTGATGCTCATAGTTAATTAAAATTTTATTTTTACTACAAATTAAAATTTTCATTGAAATTTAACTACGTAACCTACAAGATTAAAAATTAAAATAAATGTGATTTGCCTAAATTTTATTTTTACAAACAAAAAAAAAAATTTCTACTTATCAAATAAGAACAGCAAATCAATATATACTAGCTAACAAAATTAAATAGCCTTAAGCATTTATTTTTTACATTTATTTTACCACAATAATTTCCAGACTCGCATCCTAGCCAAATAAAAGGCCTGAGTCACGAAACACCATTAATTATTCTTGTGATCATATGCTGGAATGATATTGCCAAGTGTACATTAGGTTACGATTTTAAAAATTAATTTATCATTCCACATAAAAATCAACAAAGAGCTAATTGTAATTTTGAATTCAGCATTAAAAAAATGATCGTATTTACCAAATAAATTCTCTGGGTCATGTAGAGATGCTGAAAGAAATACCAGCATATAGAATTTAAATTAAAGCGTTGTGATTATTTAGTTGAACATGACCTTAAGAGAAAGATGAAGTTAAGATTAAGCTGGTGTCCTTCCATAAATTATTCATCTAAAAAAAAAATCGCTAAATCAAAATTAAATAAAAGAAACTGAGTCATCACCAAAGAGAAGAAAAATTAAATCTTGAATTTTAACATTAAAATTAGTTTATTCACAGTATATACAATGATATTTACATTTAATCTATAAAATAAATATAAAAAAAACAATCATTATCATTAATTGCTCGTATACTACTTGCTTCACAAAAAAATGCTATTTAAAAATAGCATAGAAAAAAGTTTAATACTTAACATTATTATTTTTGATTGAAGGTTAATCTAATTTTTTTACGATGCAAAATTCCTGGGAGAACAATCCCTGTGTGCATTAGCATGCATCATATTCTTCCCACAAACAATTAAAATGTTATGCACAGTTATTACGAGCATATAATATTTGAGATACCTTTTTCTAGGTAGAGGTCATCCATCGTCCTATCAGCTCCACGTTCTTTTTGTACGACGACACAAACACAAATAAAATATATATACTCCTTGCATTACAGTCAAAATGACTAAAGTAAACGTGCATTTTTTTGCACAACCTTCATTCTGGGTTAGGAAACTTCGAACTGAATCTTGGATGAATTTTTCTCTTCCTCTTCAATTCTGAGGGGGCGATGTTTTTTCTCCTCCTCTTAATTTTTGTGGGCCGTCTTTTTTCGTCTATTGGTCCTCCTTGAACAAAACCATGTTTTTCATTAGTCCACCGTTTTGACCCCTACTCTGGTCACGTGGTCTCAGGACTCCTGGAAAACGGATGATGTTTCTCTGCAGCTGTACAAGGCAGATTTATGACTGTCATATATTTGAGCAATAAAATCTGCCAACCTATTTCAGATGTATTGTAAAAGTGCAGACTTATGTCTCCATCTCATTATCAATGTATCTGTTGTTTACAGTGAACTATATATATATATATATATATATATATATAGAATAAAAACTTAATTATTTTAATTAAAATATTCTTATAAAATGAATAGGGTTTTGAGAGTCATCTCATTGTTCCAATGATTTCGATATCAAATATCATATTTGTATGACAACTCTGACTGTTTATGCATAATTATATTGTTTAGTGTTCTTTCATAATGAAAGATGATGAGAGGTTCATCTCTCCATCACAAACTGCTGAAATTATTATAATGTTTTGAGTTGTTAGTGTTGCTGAAAACAGGGTTGTGATAAAAAAAAAAAAAAAAATCTGAGCAAAATAGGATTTTTTACAAATTATTATTTGAATCAGATTTTTTTTTTTTTAAATTAAAACTATAATTGTGAAATTACACATTTTAAAGTAAAATAGTCTTCACCAAATCATTAAAGTTAGTATTTAAAAAAACTTACTTAAAATATAATTTAATAATATTTGAAATATTTGATTCATATAAAAAACTAAATATATATCGTTAAAAAATAGGGTTACACAAAAATAGAGAATATAAAATAGATTATATAAAACTACAGATCAATATATATACAGGGTCAATCCAGGCAAAATTTGAGACCTATTTAGAGCCGCTTCACAAAAATCAATTTAATAATATGGGTCCCTTCACAAAAATCCCTTTGATAAAATGGGCCCTTTCACACAATTCTATTCCATAAAAGCTTACTATTTATTTTTTATTTTGTGATGTTTTAAAATGTGTAATTTGTAAACAAACAAGTTCACCAGAGAGGAAAACATGAGCAAAAGCATTTAAAAAAGCTTTTGTTTATAAAAAATGGTTGGTTCGAATTTGATTAACTGAATTTCAACTTTCATTACACAATGTTATTTTTCACAAAAATATAATAAATTTCACAAAATAACCTTTACTTTTCACAAAATGGGCCCCAAGAAAAAATACCTGCATCGACCCCTGATATAGTTAAATACATTTAAATTGTAAATGTCTGTTATTTTTTAAAACATGAAACACAGTTATGAATGAAATTTTAAACATTCTATTCTGGATCTGGATTATACACGCTACACAGTATTCTTTTACGGTGATTCTCAATTGACCTGCTCAACAACGTGAAACTTTCTGAAACATTTTTAAACGCAGAGGCATAATATTGGCAGACCTGTCAATTGAAATGATTTTTTGATACATAAATTACTTATCGATTTATATGCGATTCATATCACGTGACGACAATTTTTTCTCTTTCTTTTCTCGTGCTGCGTTCCTCGAAAATTCGTTTCAAAACGCCGACTTTGACAGTATCTTCTGCCTTTATCGAAAAATGGAAAACGTCTTTCGATTACATAGTTTCTGAATAACACCACCAGCTAATGTTCAACATTTTTTAGCAAAAAATGAATTACAAACGTGTCATAATGTAGCATGTTTGAATTTGAGAACAGCATATATATTCCGTATTATACACAAGATTCTGAAATACATACGATATTCATTTAATGAATTTGGAGAATGTATTACACACACATAAAGGTGACCATGATTATATATTATAAAATCACAATGAGTCTGAAAAAAAAAAATTATTGAAATGTTTTAAAAGAAACAAGTTTTCCAGATTCCCATGAGCTCCTAATCGATTACAGAGTTTAAAGTGAACTAAAACAATAAAACAAATGTTGGAAATAATCTCTCGGATGCTGTTGAAACTTGCGCAACAAATATTTGTGAAATCATTCCTACCTTTTTTTTTTTATTATTATTATTATTATTATATTAAACCAAAATTTTGTTATCAGTAATTTGTAATTTCCACATAGGATATTTACAATAAGATGAACAATTTGTTAAATACATATGCACAAGGACGTCATGAGATCTCTACATAAATATCAGTAAAAATACTCTTGAATGACCTATATTTATTTATTTATTTATTTTAACACATATCCCTACATAAAGTCTCCATGTTTTGTATTAAAAATTTAGATATTTTCTAATAGATAAATATCATGCATTAATCTTTTAACATTTTTCAGCTTAGATTTTCTCTATTTTTAAATTAGGATTTTATTTTGAAGTGTGATATTTAATTTAAATAAAATTAAAAAAAAACATAAATTTTGAGTTTTCAGTCTCTCCCCACCTTAAATTTTCAATGTATTTTGGCAAAATATAATGTTTATTATGAAATATCTTGACCTAAATTTGATTTTTTTTTAATTATTGATATAAAACAATGGTTTAAAAAAAAATGTTGATTTAAATCATCGAAACCTGCCGGGTGAGAGGAGAATGCGTGTTTGACTGCCAGTACAGTTGGAAGTACACTGGAAAACGAGTTTTACAGGGAGATAAGCTGCTGCTACTGCTGCAGCCTGCAACACCCCTTCTCCAATAATTCAGCATTCGCGAATTGGAGATACTTGTTATCACTATACAATGGTCTGTCCAGACTTTGCTCCCGGGGTCCTGTTTATGTGAAATTGTGAACAGCTTTTCACATTTGTGAAAAATCCTGTCATCATTTTGTGAATTTGAAATGATCGTTATATTCAGGTTCTTGTTTATACGTTTTTAAGAAGATATATGTATGTAAAATACACATATTTTCTTTGTATATGTAAAAGTGATAGTCAGATTTTACTTAAATTTGTGAAAAGGTTCAGTTTGGAGAGGAAAAAGTTTTGTGAAAGGTCTATTTTTAAGACAAAGAATTTTGTGAAGGATCCTGTTTTAAGTTGAAAAGTTTTGCGAAGGGTCCTATTTTGAGATTAAAAAAATTGTGAAGGGTCCTTTAAAGGATCCAATTTCTTCCTAACCAGATCCCTGTCTAAGTAACATAGTTTTTGAGAAAAACGCATTTTTCCGTTACACACAAACTTTACTTTTCGGGCGGTCAGAGGCAGGGTTGGCAAGTTTCTTTCACAGTAGAATAAACCGGCCGGAAGAAATAGGTTTCTTCCAAGACGAAGAAATGGAAGAAACTATTTTTCTTTAGAAATTTACCATATAAGTTGCAACTTTGTAAGATACAATAAAAAGAAATGTTTTTTTTTTTTATAATAGATAAACTTAAGTAAACTTAATTAGACTTATAAAATTTAATTATATATGATAAATTAATAATTACATCAGTTTTTTAGCCAAGATCACACACCTGTCTAAAGCTTTCCAATCATTGCGTACCTGAATAAAATAAATGGTACTTTTCCACTAACACCATGCCAAAATGTATGCTAATGTGCCATTTATTTCAACGATGAGCGTGCAAAGAGTTTTTATTGCAAACCATGCCAAACATTGTGATTTGATATCTATTGAAAGTGAATCTTTTTTAATTATTATTATTATTGTTACTTAATTGTAACCTCAGAAAACATCTTAATCTGCTATTTTTCTAATAGAAAATATTTAATATTAAACTGTAACTTATATTTATTGTTGACACGGATATAGATTATACAATTTGGCAGTTTCCAAATAATGAGGGAGCTGCAATAAAATTGTTTCAGGCAATTTGGATACATAAAAAAAGCTTTTATTAAAAAAAAAACAAAAAAACATGAACGTCTTTATTCAAAAAGTGAAATGTTTACTGTAATGCTAAGAGACATTTACAATTCCATGCCTGTAGTTTAAATAGAGTTTTATTTCATTATTTTATCGTACAATATTTATTTGTTATTTTATTTTAAGTCTATATTTGTATTGATTTAATAAAATAGCTGATGGAAGTTTGTAATTTTCAAACGTTATATTTTTAATTGCTCAATTTTGTGCCAACAATGTTTTTTTTTTTTCATTTCACATGAATTTTATTTTGTACCAATTATTACACTTGGTGACGACAATGGTGTTAGTATAACGGAAATGTACCAAATAAATTTATCCAAAATACACAAAATCAATTAAAAGCAATTATATTCAAAACAGGCACATTTTTCTTATTATGTAAACTTCTGTAAGCATTAGTAAATAGTATGTGGATTATTTGCCTACTGTAAAATGAAACTCCTTTAAATAAAAGTCAGTGCTCTTAATTTACATCCATTTTATTAAGGGAACTGATTACAATAATTACTCTATTGAAAGATTTCATTAAAATCTCAATTTTCCTTACTAAAGTGCAACATGGTATAACAAAACAAAAGTATTTCAGCAGTAGGATGCTGCAATCAATTTCTCAACTTAGACTGGATGAATGCATAATATGAGAACATTCTTTAAACTCCTGCAGAACTTGGAGCGTTTAAAAGAAATTTGGCATACCCGTAGAGTTTATTTTTAGAACATTTATCTTTTAAAATCAGCATTAAGATATGCATGGTAGTAAGTAGGGGAGACCGGGGTACAATGGACCACCCCCTATTATTCATATTATTTCTGTTTTTGACTGCTTCATATTTTGGCATACAGATGATAGCACTACAGTGGTGAATCAAAGTGTAAAATTATGTGCCCAACTGACAAATTAGCCATTTTATTTTAGAAAGATGATTTGTGGCAGTTAGAAGTAAATATTTTCAGCGAAACATGTCTTCTTTTCGTCATTAAAGAATTATGATTTGAAAGAAATTGCTCAGCACAATTAAAAGCTTAGATAATCTATTCTTATATTAAATGTAGCTAAAATAATTTAATACAAAATTTGTTATTTTTTTTACCTTTTTCTGTCCAAAGTCCAAAGACCATGGTCCATTGTACCCCAGTTCTGTATCTGGGTGTTATATATGAAATTAAGATTAATAAATTGTTTTATTTTTAGAGTAAATTAACCATGATTCACGTAGTTTATATTTTAAAGTATTTTACTTATTTATTTATTTATTTATGATTCTTTCCTTTTTATAAACATACAGTTAATTTTAAATTTCTACATTTTTACAAACCTAGTAGATTAAAAACAAGTAGATTAAAAAATTAATATACCTAATAGTTTGTATCTATTTATATTAGTATAGATAAATTATAAGTGTTAAGTGAGACAACAGTGCTTTTTTTTTTTTTTTTTTTTTGGATGATTTGGTAATAAGATTATGATTATGTTTTGTGAGATTCATGCAGTGGAAACCTAATCAAAATGTGTTCATTTTCCCCGATCTTGTTGGTGAATCTCTTGTAAATGTTCAAGATATTGCAATGAGTTTGCCGAACTCTACATATTTACAAGAAAACAGCATACCTTCAGCGACACAAATTTTTTTAGTATTTGCTGACTTTAATATTTGTTAATCTTATATGTTTGAACTGAAGCCACTAATAAACAAGTATAATACATTCTATGTTTGTGTCATTAAAGAATGTACTACATAAATGTTTTTTTTTCCTTAATTTACTTGTGGTCCATTGAGCCCCATGCTGTGGACCATTGTACCCCGACCTTGGGGTACAATGGTCCACTTTGTCACTTGCTATTTAAAAAAATATAGTAAAAAAAGTAAACATAATTATTGATTTTGAGTGAGTGCAACTTAAACCCTAATATATACATAATATGCACACTTTTTTTCAAACACAAAAAAACAGTATTTTGAGAGTAAACCGTCAAAATTTACAAAAGTGGTCCATTGTACCCCGGTCTCCCCTACTATATATAATTACAAATTTGTATATTTTAAGTGTGGCACAATAGTTTTTTAAATATTGCATTTTTATATGCAGGGATCTGTTTAGGAAAAAATTGGGTCCTTTAAAGGACTCTTCACAAAATTTTTCATTTAAAAAAAGGACCCATCACAAAATTATTTTCCCTAAAACAGGACCCTTCACAAAATTCTTTCTCTTAAAAATAGGTTTTTCACAAAAATTTTCCATCTTTAAACCAAACATTTCACTAATTATTCATTTAAAAGTAAAATCTGACCTGTTACTTTTAAATATATAAAGAAAATATATGTATTTTATATCCATATATCTTCTTAAAAATGCATAAACAAGAACCAGAATATAACGACCATTTTAAATTCACAAAATTATGATTAGATTTTTCACAAATATAAAAAGCTGTTCACAATTTCACAAAAACAGGACCCTGTGAAAAAAGTCTGTACAGACCTCTGATATGATAAATACAGAATTGGTAGGTGTTTTAATATTCCCTACCCCTAAACTTGTAAAAAATATAACCAGTAAATACATGCTGAACCTGAAGTTTGTTATTAAAAAATAACTTATTTTTCCATAAATATTTTTAATATTAATTAAAGTTTCCAATTTAAATTTTATATAATTAGGTTTTGAATTTAATTCTTTTATATTGTTAACATATTTTAATTTTCAGCATCTGTTTTGTTTTCTGTTGGTTTCTTCCATCTCTTCCGAAAGAAACCCAACCCTGGTCAGGGGGTTGACGGACACTCAAGGTAAGCAGAATCATCCAAGGATGTTTGATAATGATTTTCGAAAAAAAAAAAAAAAAAAAAAAAAACTAATATAGGTAATTAGCCGAGATATTAATTAAGTTACTTGAAAAAAAAATATTTTTATGTATCGTGTAGGGTATTGTTTGAAAGATCTCGTAACATCGAATTCAAAAATATATTTCTTTTAATTTTAGGTATTATATTTTCAGAGATATCGTCGAGAGTATAATGGAAATGGAAAATACCCCCCCCCCCCTCCTCTCCTTTTCTGAATCTATTGGAAATAAAACTATGAAACAATTAGGAGCAGTAGGAGTTTATTAATTAATAAATTTAATGTACGGAACCAACCCTTTGTGCGCGAGTTATACTTGCACTTGACCGATTTATTTTTTTTCAGTATTGGAAGCTGTTCGTTTGTATATGAGACTGCGCGAGCTATTTTTCGAAATATTTTCACTTTTTTTTAAACTTTGTTTTTATTTAAAAAAATTTTTAATGAAATTTCTTCAAAAGTACACACAGTAATGAAAATATCAAAAATTATTACAATTGTTCATCTTGTTCCAACACAAGAAACTTCATGTTTATCCTGCCACCATTGTTTGTTGGCTGGAAAAAGAGTTTTACAGGCACCGATTCGGTTGTTCTCAACACTGCTTTTGTGGTAGCGGTTGTTGTTATCTGTAAGTGTTTACGGAGCTTTAGTTGCTACAAAAGAAAAATATATCTGCGTAGTTACATTATTAAAAAATATATATATACTTACATAATCTTCTTTTAACGACATTCAGTAGCATCATAATTATAATACATTAATAACATGCAAATTACATTGAGAATTAATAGGTATCAGTGCACGTGAAAAGGCTTCTAAACCACAAGAAAAAATGTCACTGCTTCCCGCAGAAATCAGTGAAATCTTAAATCCTCAGAATAAATTCTCTGGAGAGAAATAAATATTCATATATGAGTCCCTGTAAATGGATTCCAATTGCTATGCACACAATTTTCTATATGAAACATGTTTTGCAAATGCCCAATTATCGGCAGGATACGCAATTTACTTACACAAAATTCAGTTCTAAATCTGCAGATGACTCCGCTACAATATCATCGGGATCTAGCAATAATCTATTTGTCTGTCTGTCAGTTTTTTTTTTTTTTTTTAAATTCATTTTTTAAGCTTTGACTTTCGTAAAAATTGAACAATTGTTACGAAATTTTAATATGATTTTAAAGATTTGAGGTACACGGAACAACTTGACGTGTTTAAAACTCGACTTGGTACAGTTTTTTACAGGGACACATTTAGAGTCCTGCATGGTGTCGGTAGCTCGAGTTTATACAAGCGGATTTTTTTCTTCTTTTTTTGCAGATTTGAATCGGGTTGACTGTAATTGTTTCAGGTTCAGGTTGGTTTGATAACCCGTTTTTCAAATGATAGTCCACAACTATGTATTTGAATATGAGTGAGTATTATATTCATTTCTCTACATCTATAACAATAAGTTTGTATGTCTGTGTGAGTGTCATATATATATATATTTTGTATAACTATTTCTTAGGTATAAAGATACACTTTGTGTGGTTACCCTTCATCAGTGTAAGGTGTGGGGAAAATATTTAGGGATCTATGCACTTTTGAAACGGACGTATGTGTTTTAAAGTTTTTTAATTTGTGTGCTTCAACGTTGTTTTTAGCTTTCGTATTGATAACCACACAAAGTGTACCTTTATACCTAATATTTGGCTTCAACGGGCTTTTTGGTCATTTGTTAGTTTTAGTGTGTTTCTTTTCTTTTTCTTTTGTTTTTGGGTCTAGAATGTCTTTGCATAATCGCTTTGTGAGTCTCCGACTCAAGCGCTTTAAATTTCTCAATCATTTATGGTTTTTAATTAATTGTCGTCGTCGGAGAATTATTCCTGGTTTTATTTCAGTTAATTGCAATTTATTTCATTCCATAAGGATTAAAAAATCTTTATTTAATTTTCGCTTATCTCTTTTGAGAGCACTGATTCAAGACACTCGCTCTCGTTTGGCCGAGATTGAAAAATAATTGTACAGGTCACATCTTTCATTAGCTGCTTCCCATCAGGATTTTTCGAGTTTTGATAACATGTCTTGGAATAGAGCCTGTTCATCTGCTCATTACCATAAAATTGGTTTGGAAAGGAAATTTTCTAATTTAGTTAGTCGTCTCAGTCCTACCGTCCCAAATAATTTACCTACTGTTAATATTCAATCTGTGGTTAATTTATCTGATTTTGAACTCAATGATAGTCATATTGATGCTCTTAAACTAAATAACAATTTTTCAATTAGTAAACCTCCCGATATTCCTAAATTAATTGCTCCTATTGAAAGGGCGTTTAAGTTCAGTGCATTATCCCCCTTACAAAAAGATTCCGTTAGACATCTCATTAAGAATAATGTAGACTTTAATCAAAAGCTTAACAATAGTAATTTGAATAATTCAGTTAAAAACTCTCTCAAAACTCTTAAATCTAATCCTGATATTATTATAACCAAAGCTGATAAGGGAGGTCAAATTGTTGTTTTGAATAAAACTGATTACGTTTCAAATGTTTTGAAGTTGATTAATGAGGGGCCTTACATTAATTTGAAAAAAGATCCATCCAGCTCCGAGTTGAATCAAATAAAATCTGCGGTTAAGACTTCTCCCATTATATGTGATTCTATTAAACAGTCCCTTATTCCTTCTATTGCCAACTGTGCTCGTTTATATGCCTTACCTAAAGTACATAAACTCGATGTTCCTTTTCGCCCGATTGTTTCTAATATTGGTACTGCATCTTATAAGTTAGCAAAATATTTAGTTTCCAGGTTTTCCCCCTAATCTCTATAATAAAACCGTATGTCATGTGACTGTCCTCAACAGTTCCGGGATGCCGCTTCACTTTTTCATATGCCAGGCAGCCATTTTTATTCAAAATTATTTTTTCTAATAAAACTGCATAAAAGTTACATTTTTAGAAAGATCGTTCAAAATAAATTAATATTTGAGAGATGACTTACGTTCAATTATGTATACATTCTGCAATAACTTCAGTTTCAATTAGGTTCGCTGTTCAAATTCTCTATCCATGAAAGTAAACAACAACAACAAAAAAAGATTCATTCGTTGTGAACGTTTAAAATATTAAACCATGAATTTTTGGACCGCTGCCTGGTGTAAAAAAAAATAATCAGCACCAGTGAGACAGTCAAAGTTTACCATAATTCTGTTCCATACAACTCAACTTCCTTCGGATCTTTTCTTGATGTAAGTTGAACTCCGTGGTTGAACTCATGTAATAATATTTAATGGATCAAATTTCGAAACAAATTGTCAGCTTTTATTTTTCGTGTGTATTAATTAGAAACGATATTTTAATTTTGAAATCAAATGTTTTGATTTATGATAATATTTCTTATTTATCTATTTTCTATTTTAAAGAAAAATGTGAACGTCATGTATTTTAAATTGGAACAGCTGTCACGGACGCACCAGGGTTGGCGGAATTTTTGTTTTGCTCCATTTTGGCGAGAAAATCCCATTTTCAGGTACCTATTAGAGATTACTAAAACAGCATATACTTTTATTTTATTATGAAATAGTTTATTTTATATTAAAAACACACACACAATGATTAATTTATTATAAAGTGGGTTAAGCGGTTTTTGTCAAGAAAGATGAAATACATAACAACAAAAAATATGCGAAATGCTACCATGATCGCAAAAGTTCTTGATTTGTCTATTAGATTTTTCCGGTTTGGCGAAGGATTAAGGAAAAAAATAAATTATGAATAAAAATAATTTGTTACAATGCTTAACATACATTTAAGGGCGACCAAACTGGTCGCCAGTGGCGGCTAGTGTAATAATATTTAATGAATCAAATTTCGAAAAGAATTGTCAGCTTTTATTTTTTGCACGTGCAAATTAGAAACGATACTTTAATTTGAAATCAAATGTTTTGATTTATGATAATTATTATTTTTCTATTTTCTATTTTAAATTAAAAATATGAACGTCATGTATTTTAAATTGAAACAGCTGTCACGGACGCACCGGGGTTGGCGCGATTTTTGTTTTGCGCCAAATATGTTTAAGAATCTCCGCATTAGCGAACATATTGCAAGTGATAAGCAAACGGACATGAAGCATAAATTCTTAAGTGGGTTAAGCGGTTTTTGTCAAGAAAGATGAAATACATAACAACAAAAAATATGCGAAATGCTACCGCGATCGCAAAAGTTCTTGATTTGTCTATTAGATTTTTCAAGTTATGCGAGGGATTAAGGAAAAAAATAAATTATGAATAAAAATAATTTGTTACAATGCTTAACATACATTTAAGGGCGGCCAAACTGGTCGCCAGTGGCGGCTAGTGGTTAACAATAGTTATACATAAAAAAACTCAGTTCAGTTTGCCAATAAAATACGTAACTTTAATACAGCAGGATATACTATGGTTTCGTTTGACGTTAAGTCACTTTTTACAAATGTACCGATACAGGGCGCTTTGGAATGTTTAAGAAATAGATTAAATGAATTTCATTTCTTTCAGTACGAGATTGATAACCTTATTTCTTTAACCAATAAATGTTTGTCTCAAACTACATTTGTTTTTCAAAATAAGTTTTACAGAATGTCGGATGGTTTGGCTATGGGTAATCCTTTGAGCCCCGTCTTAAGTGATATTTATATGCACTATTTTGAGGTTAAGTTATTTAAACTAATACAGTTTCCATTTTATACTCGGTATGTGGATGACTCTTTTGCCTTAATCGATTTGTCTCAATATAATATTGATGCTGTTCTTAATTTATTAAATTCAATTGACCCCTACATCCAGTTTACTTATGAAATAGAAAGTCAGCAACGTCTGGCTTTTCTTGACGTTCTAGTAATTCGTAATGAACATGATTTTTCTACGACTGTTTTTCGTAAACCCTTTGCTGTTTGTTTGCCCCCTCATTTCAGATCTAATCATCCCCCAGCACATAAGTTTGCTTCTTTCAATACATTCATTTCGCGTGCTCGTAACGTGTGTTCGAATACAGAGTTATTCAATAGTGGAATAAATTATATTAAAGCCATTGCTATCGATCGTGGTTTTCCATTGGATACCATTGATCGTATTTTATCTAAATCCCCTAAGATAGATAATCCTATATCTGGAAACAAAGATTTTAAAAATGTTATTGTACTACCATATTTTCCAAAAGTCAGTTCTCAAATTTCACGGATTCTAAATAAATTTCATTTTAAAGTTGCTTTTTCTCCAATAAATAAAGTCACTTTCTCTAATCTTAAAGATCCGATTCCAAGTCATAACAGTTGGGGAATTTACAGAATATATTGCGAATGTGGTCTATCTTATATTGGTCAGACGAGGCGAGCACTTAAATTTAGATTAAAAGAACACGAAAATTATATCAAAAAGCAAGAACTTGATAAATCTACAATAGCGAAGCATTGTTGGAATTTTGACCATAGATTTAACTTTTCCGGAGCCAAAATTATTCAAAATTGCAATTCAATTTTTGATCTTGATTTTTATGAAGCACATTATATTTATAAATATACAGATTCATTGGTGAACGACATATCTAGCACCCCTTTTCTTTCTCCCGTTTGGAGAGAGCCTGCGCAGTGATGCCTGTTTTCGGTGATTTCCTGTCAGCTGCGTCACTTCTGCTCTGGTTACACTTGATTTGCCATTTTGGTCAGATTACAGCCAGTACTCGGGGCTATAGCCGAGCGTGGGTCTTTTGAACCCTTTTAACATTTTTTCCCCCCACACCTTACACTGATGAAGGGGATCTATGCATCTTTGAAACGGCCGTATGTGTTTTAAAGTTTTTTAATTTGTGTGCTTCAACGTTGTTTTTAGCTTTTTCGTATTTATAACTATTTCTGTTTGTCCACAGACAAATACTGTTTTAACGGTTCAAAATAAATCGTAATTTTTCTGTAAAATAAACAGTTTTTTACATTCATTCAAGCTAAGAGTTTTTTTTTTCATCTTAACTTTTACTCTAAAAAAAAAAAAAAGCATATTTTTGAATAGTTATTACAGTTTCTAAATAGTTTACATATTAAAATAATGTTAATGTATTGTAATGTATTGAATATATATTCGGCACAGAATACAGGAAATTAAACTATGCAAAATATAATGCAAAAAAAAAAAAAAAAAAAAAAAAAAAAAAAAATGCAGGATACGAAGAGTGGGGACGCGTGTTAACAATGAAATGTCTCGTAAATATACATTCATATTTTCTCATTCATGAAAAAAAAAAAAAAAAGAAAAGAAAAGAAAGAAAGAAAGAAAGAAATGTCTATAGGACGGTTTCAAATCAGGGGTTGATGCAGGTTTTCTTTCTTGGGGCCCATTTTGTGAAAAGTAAAGGTTATTTTTGTGAAATTTATTTTATTTTTGTGAAAAAAACATTTTGTAACGTAAGTTGAAATCCAGTTAATCATATTCGAACCAAGTATTTATAAACAAAAACTTTTTAAAATCCTTTTGCTGAAGTTTTCTTCTCTGGAGAACTTGTTTGTTTACAAATTACACATTTTAAAACATCAAAAAATAATAAATAAATAATGAATAGTAAGTTTTTATGGAATATAATTTTGTGAAGGAGTCCATTTTATCAAATTGATTTTTGTGAAGGGCCCATTTTATCAAATTGATTTTTGTGAAGGAGACTATTTTATTAAATAGATTTTTGTGAAGGGGCCCTAAATAGGCCGCACATTTTTCCTGGATCGACCCTTGCAAATAAAATATTCACATTCCTTCCACGGAATTTTTAACTTACATTGCGTTATGATAAGCATATAAATTACACTGAAATGGAATTAGTATATAAAATGCAATAATTGTTTAAACTATAAAACTTATTTTTAAAATTATTATAATTATTATAGCTCTTTGAAAACAGAGAAAAATTCAGGGGGGGGGGGGGTTCCTTTCATCCTTCTGTTTAAACTATATCTTAAAGAGGGAGGGGGTGTTTCAGGGCAGTGATGAATACAGGGAATGTCCAGAAAAATATACTCCAGGAACATTCAAATGCCCCCACCCCCAGAAGATTTGAGTTTCTGTACTGTTTAATAGTCAAAAAGTATAATAATGGTTACACACATACACAGACCTTCAGAAATCGCTCCCGGAGAAAAATGCACTAAGTCAGCATTGGTTCAGGGAGCAGGAAAAAAAAAATTGTTCGAATTCACTTTACTGAAAAACGCTAGTAGAAATTTATTTTTGAATGTTTCATATTTATTAATTGTTAAATTTTTATCATGCTTTTGATGTTGATTGAAATTGTCTTGCACGGGGGCCCAAGCAAAATAATTTTAAAAGTCAGGATCGTAGAATTTTATTTTTTAGATCCTGTATTTACCTCTCCCCCCTTCTATATCGCCAGGCCTTCGACAAAGTGTTTTAATAGGGTACTGTTTTTGTGAAATTGTGAAAAGGTTTTTACATTTCTGAAAATTCTAGTCATAATTTTATGATTTTCAAATGATCGTTATATTTAGGTTCTTGGTTATACATTTTTAGAAGATATATCTTAGTAAAATGCACATATTTCCTTTATGTATGTAAAAGTGGCAGTTACATTTTACTTTTAAATGATTAAATTTGTTAAAGGTACAGTTTAGAGAGGGAAAAGTTTTGTGAAAGGTCTATTTCTTAGACAAAGAATTTTGTGAAGGTTTAAGTTTTTGACAGGAAAAATTTTGTGAAGGACCCTGTTTGGAAAAAAAAATTGTGAGGACTCCTTTAATGAAGTTCTCAAATGACTTGCTCAACAACGTGGAACTTTCTGACAGATTTTCGGACTCATTTTTAAACGCAGAGACATAAAATTGGAAAGCTTGACTACGGAAGCGATTTGGAATTTAAATGAGTTTCCCATTTTTTGATAAATAAATTACTTGTTGACTTATAAGCGATTCATGTCACGGGACGACAAGATTTTCGCTGTCACGTTGAAAAATCGATTCAAAACGCCAATTTTGACAGTATTTTCTAAAAGATCTTCTGCCGTTACCGAGAAATGGAAAACGTGTTTCGATTACATAGTTTCTGATTAAGAACAACCGCCAACATCATGCGT
This sequence comes from Maratus michaelseni, assembly GCA_963931845.1. Taxonomy (NCBI): domain Eukaryota; kingdom Metazoa; phylum Arthropoda; class Arachnida; order Araneae; family Salticidae; genus Maratus; species Maratus michaelseni. The sequence goes on from OZ007600.1 coordinate 228,777, forward strand.
TTCCAAACAAAAAATAATTTAAAAATATGTCAAAAAATTGCCAGTTTGAATTTGAGAACAGCCATAAAAATCCAAGTTCTTCTTAAAAAGTCCCTGGTTAGGTACCAAAATGTGCTATAATAAATCTCCAAGAGCCTTCCAGGAAAAACTACGTATTTGCTGCACGAAAAGCAGTTTTCATTTTTCCTCAAAATTTCTGAAGCGATCTTAAGAAAATGTCCTGAATCATTGAAGGTAATTTGGAGGCCATAAAATTGATGAAATAAACCTGTTTGAAACCTCTAGGAAAACTGTAAATTTCTTTAATGCAATTTGTAATTTTCATTGTCCTTCCAAATACTTGTAGAAACATTTTTTTGGAAAGTATGTGTACTTGAGTTGAAACAAGTATTCAACAGTATATTTATAGAAAGAATCTGTGTTTGACTGCCACTCATGTTGGCGGACTGGAAAACCAGTTTTACAGGAAAGAAAAGCCGAGCTGTTACCTGCCAACGCCTTTTCCTAGAGCTACTAAATATATACAGCAGCCTTACCTTTTCCAGTGGTTTCACAAAGTTTTCCTGAAAAACAACTACTGTTGAATTTCTCCCATCAAAATAGATTTCTTCTAAAAAAAAAAAAAAATCACTGTAACGGTTTTAAATAAAAATAGTTATATCCACTAAATGCTGTAAACTGTAATAGCCGAAGTTCGGTGAAGTTAACCACATTTAAAGAAAACAAATAAAATAATTACAAATTAGTTAAGTTATTATACTTACTGAAACGTACTTCTGCTGTACCGAGTAGTGCTTTAGCCGAGTAGATACCGAGTAACTGTAAGAAATTTTTAAATCAATCTAATATTACGTAAAAAAGTAAAAAAAAAAAAAAAAAAATCACACACACACATATGCATAGTATATATATATATATATATATATATATATATATATATATATATATGTACAAAAGAAAATATAAAAATAATAAAAAGAAAACACAAAATTAATTAGTAGAAAAATAAAACCATAATTATTTTCAATTAAAGGTAAAATTCGTGTAGAGTGGAAATACATGCAGATTTTGAAGTGGAAAAGTACTAAATATTTGCAATTCACTTTTGAATTTTCATCGGATATCACCTAAATTCCGTGATACACATTTCTAACTAAATTTAAAATTATATAAAAAAAATAGGAGTTCTCTCACTTCAGTCAGTATACAAGGGTCGATGCAGGGTTTTTTTTTTTTTTTTTTCCCCTTGGGGCTTATTTTGTGAAATATAAAGGTTATTTTTGTAAAATTTATTATATTTTTGTGGAAAATAACATTTTGTATTGAAAGTTGAAATCCAGTTCCTGAAATTCGAACCTAGCATTTATTAACAAAAATTTTTTTAAATACTTTTGCTGAAGTTTCCTCTCTGGTGAACTTGTTTGTTTACAAAATAACACATTTTAAAAGTCGCAAAAGAAAAAATAATTAATAAATAGTAAGTTCTTATGGAATAGAATTTTGTGAATGGGCTTATTTTATTAAAATGATTTTTGTGAAGGAGTCTTGAGTTGTGAATTATATTTTTGTGGAAAATAACATTTTGTATTGAAAGTTGAAATCCAGTTCCTGAAATTCGAACCTAGCATTTATTAACAAAAATTTTTTTAAATACTTTTGCTGAAGTTTCCTCTCTGGTGAACTTGTTTGTTTACAAAATAACACATTTTAAAAGTCGCAAAAGAAAAAATAATTAATAAATAGTAAGTTCTTATGGAATAGAATTTTGTGAATGGGCTTATTTTATTAAAATGATTTTTGTGAAGGAGTCTGTTTTATTATAAAGAATTTTGTGAAGGGGATCATTTTATCAAATTGACTTTCGTGAAGGGGCCCATTTTATTAAATTGATTTTTGTGAAGGAGTCTGTTTTATTATAAAGAATTTTGTGAAGGGGATCATTTTATCAAATTGACTTTCGTGAAGGGGCCCATTTTATTAAATTGATTTTTGTGAAGGGGACCTGTTTTATGAAATAGATTTTTGTGAAGGGGCTCATTTTATCAAATTGACTTTTGTGAAGGGCCCCATTTTATTAAATAAATTTTTGTGAAGGGAGCCTGTTTTATGAAATAGATTTTTGTGAAGCGTGCCCCTAAACAGGCCCCGAATTTCGCCTAGATCCTTGGTATATCTTAAAATTTCCAGACTAAACTAAAAACTTTCCGACTATAAATGAATACAGCTTAATCTCGATACCTCGAAGTCAAAGGGCATAGAAAAAAATTCGGAATATCAAGGTTTTCGATCAATATATCAAGGTTTCAAATAATATTAACATTGCTGGAATATGTATATAAATATTTTTTCCCGTCATATAGAGGTTTCAGAGTTCACAATATTCAACAAATCAAAGTTTTTCTGTATAGTTTTATCAGAAAAAGAAAATCCGTAATATTTTCGACGAAGAATAAATTTATACTGAGGTTTTCTTCGTTCTGAATTGTTTTTTCTTATTTTTTTTTTAATTAAAAATACAAAAATAAATAAAAATAAAAATAAATCCGACTAAGAATAAAATTCTATATGTTTTATTCAATTTAATTAAAAACTACAAAAACGTTTCTCAATTCATAAGTTTTGATAGGTTAATACAATTTTTTTCGGACTAAACGTACTTTTTTCCGATCGAACGGGAAATTTTCCGACTGATTTTTTCGTGTATGTGTGTGTGTGTGTGGGGGGGGGGGGTAGAGTGGAAGACTAAGATTTACGCCCCTGGGGAAAGAATTCAGTCGTTTAGAATGGTGGAAGGCACATGTTAGTTATCGAAAAGAGTGAGACTAAAAAAACTTATAGAATTCATGATCAGCCATGTTTTTTACTGCAATAGCTTCATTTGCTTCAGTAGAACGATTATTTTCTGCTTTTCGTTTCGTACAATCGAAAATTAGGAGCTGACAAAGCTGCTAAACTCGTTTTTCTGCACCAGCACTTTAACAAAAATGAAAAGTTAACATCTTAATTTGCTTCCAAAATTGATTCCAGTGAAGCGATTTGAAATCGAAATGAGTTTTTCATTTTTTTTTCCTTAAATGAATAAATTACTTGTTGAGTTATAAGTAATTCTGGTCACGCGAAGACACGACTTTTCTGCTTCTCGGGCTGACGCGTTGGGAATTCGGTTCAAAACGCCGATTTTGACAGTATTTTCTGCCTTTACCAAGAAATGAAAAACGTGTTTCGATTACGCAGTTTCTAAATAAGAACACCTGCCAGTTTCATGCGTTTTCGAACAAAAAAGAATTAAAAAATGTGTCTAAAGTAGTCATTTTGGTCCTTAAGGAAATCTGCTTAATCATTGAAGGTATTTTTGGAGGCCATAAAATTGCTGAAATAAACCAGTATGAAACATTTAAGAAAGCTGTAAATTTCTTTACGGAAACCTGTAGTTTTCATTTTCCTACAAAACACCTGTAGAAACATTTTTCAAGTGACAGGTACTCATGCAGTATACTTATGTAACACAATTGGGAAGAATCCATGTTTGACTGCCACTAATGTTGGCTGACTGGAAAACGAGTTTTACAGGAAAAGAAGCTGACTAACTTTTCCAATGTCTACGCCGATCATGACTCCCAGAACCCAAAACCACCCCCGGTTCAAAACTTTATCTATCTATCTATCTATCTATCTATCTATGTCAGTTTTTTATGGACACGATAACTCCCATAATTCTGCATAAATCTCTTCCAAACTAATACATAAAATCAAGGGGCATAAAATCTCAGTCAAGATCGTTAATGGGCAAACTCGAACCAAGGGCGGGGGGGAGAGGAAATGTTTTTTTTTTATTATTATTATAAATCCTCTTAATATTATCTAAAACTTTTATATTGACAAGTTTTTTATAGGACTAACTCTTATAGCAAAATAAATAAATAAATAAATAAATAAAAAATCTGTGCCGGCTCCGCCGGCAAACAAGTTAGGTTTCGAAGTGGGCCATTCCAACTGCCTCATCATAGCAAAAAAAAGGTCATTTCTTCCAGAATTCCCAACAAACAGGCGCCCCACGGTCTGCATCTTCGAAATCTAACTGTGCTTGTAGGCCGAGCCGTCTGGGATTTTTTTTTTTTTTTTTTTTTTTTTTTGAGCTGCCATACTTGGCGGATTATGAATGTTTGGCGATTTCTTTTTAAATATTTTTAAATGATTTTTTTTGCATTGGATAGCTGGTGTCCATCTCTATGCACGCTCCTTTCTACTTTTTCGATTTTGATTACAAGTTTTTTTAATTAAGATACTTTCACTTTCGAAACAGGTTTTGAAAGTGAAAGTATCTTCAATAAAAAAAACTGCAACAAAAATCGAAAATGTAGAAAGGAGCGTGCATAGAGATGGACACCAGCTATCCAATGCAAAAAAAATCATTTAAAAATATTGAAATGCGAACGAGATATCTTCAAAAATTTCCTCCATGGGATTAACATTAGCGAGCGGGTGTTTTCGTGTGAGTGAAGTAGACCCTTAAATATTCAGCTCATGTTAAAAAATAAGGACTTTCAATAAAAAATAAGGACTTTAAGGATCCTTATTAAGGACTATCAAAATGTAAGGAGTTTTTAAGGACTTTTAAGGTCCGTATGAACCCTGAAAAGGAATTTTTTTTAGAGTGCATAATTTTAAAAATGTTTATTATTTCATATCTGTTAAAAAAATATAACTTATTTTTGAAAAATTTTATTTTTTTTAATTTATTAAATAAATTGCCTGAATATTGAAAAAAATGCTTGTATATGTGAAATAGTGAACAGGTTGCCAGGTTTCCTTCTCTCGCTAAGTCCTTTTTTTTTAAAATCTCGCCAAGTACCAAAATTAATTTACCTTTCTTTAAAAAATATATTTTCCTCACAACATAGAAATTTTCCAACACTTGAATGGATAACGTAACGATAAATTAAATCCTTCCATTTCTCCAAAAATCCTCTTATATTAAGATACCGCCTATAATTCTTGCGCCAGTTTTTCCGTCCTTTTATTTTAACACCGTTAACTTTAGATTTATCTGAACACGTGTTGCTGCTGTAGATGTAAATTCTTTCAAAATGAAAGTTAAGATTACTGCTGAAACTGTACTGTGCGATAAACTCCGCGTTTCACTGCGAGTATCGTCGGCTGACTGGAAAAGGAGTTTTACAGGAACAGATCGTTGAAATTAAAAGGGGAGAACAAATAGATTTTGTGTGTGTGTGGAGGGGGGGGGGGGGGGGAGAGAAACATAAATATTTTGTTAGAAACTAAAAAAAAAAGATTTCAAGTCTTTAAAAATCAATATAATTAAAATAGATCTCTGTTAATACATTTGTTACTTACTCATTTATTGGATCAAGGATATTTAAAATGTTGTTCCATGTTTGCCAAACTCCATGTTTGACTGCGAATGTCGTCGGCTGACTGGAAAAGGCGTTTTACAGGAACAGAACCCGACAGCAATCGCTTTTAATGAGCCGTTGATTTTTGAAAGAGGAGACGAAGTAGATTTTGTGAAGGGTCAAAGGGTAAATCTTATGTTAGAAACTGAAAAAAAATGTTTTAAAATCTTTAAAAATATATGTATTTAAAATAACTATCTTTTAATACATTTGTTGCTACTCATTTATTGGATCAACGATATTTAAAATGCGTTTATCCTGAAAACCCAATTTGAATAGAAGTATATTTTTAATTTTGCATAATATTAACAAGCACAACAGAGGTCACTGCAGGACTGTTTTTTGGGGCCCGTGAAAAGTAAAAGTTATTTTGTGAAATTTGTTATAAATTTGTTAAAAATAACATTTTGTAACGAAAGATGAAATCCAGTTACTCAAATTCCAACCAAACACATGCTGATGTATTAAATAGATTTTTGTGAAGGGTTCTGTTTTATTTAATGGATTTTTGCGAAGGGATCCTAAATAGACCCCAAATTTAACCTGGATCGACCCCTGCACAACGAGGAATTCATCAACTTATTTTTTCTTGTATTTTTTTGCACTTTTTCTTATAAAACTTGAGGGCACTTTTCAGATTCTTAAGGGCATTTTTTTAATTGTTAAAGGTATTCTTTTGGTTTTTAAAGCCACTTTCGATTTTTAAAAGTCAGGACACTCTTTTTAAGACAACACTGAGTCAGTTTTTACTATGATAGCAAATTTTTTAATGCAAAAAGAAGAAAGGGCTCTTTTTGTACTGAGGGGCAAGAAGAGTGCTAATTCTTTTTATGAGGGGCAAGAAGGGTGCTATTTTGTAAACCACAGGGCAGGCAGGCAGGGTGCAGCACCCTTCTGAAACTATCTGGGGGAAACTCTGCATAGTAGTTATGCAACAATTCTTGTCACAGTGAGTTAAGGTTTTTTTTTATATATATATACCACTAACCAGGCCCCTACCTGCCCGGCATGAATGCCTAGCTTAACGGGTTAGTACCTGGATGCGGGGCGGAAATCGCCTGATCACAGCATGGCTGTGATCCACCTGACTATTGATTTGTTTACATCGCTGCTGTGCTTGCTCTCTTGTGATTTGCTACCGTTATCTTTGTTTGCCGGTTTAAGGTTTCTGTTTAACTTTGTTGAATTAACAGATTTAATAGGTCTCGTAATTTAGAACCTTGATCAGGTGACGAGACCCTCACCTGACTAGGCACCCCCAGAGGTATTATTCACAGGTAACTTGAAGGGCTTTGCACCCACCAGTAGTTAATGGTTAAATGTACACAAGAAAGTAATGATATCTCTACATAAATATCAATAAAAATACTTCTGAATGAAAAATTCCGTGGAAGGAATGTGAATATTTTATTTGCAAGGGTCGATCCAGGAAAAATTTGCGGCCTATTTAGGGCCCCTTCACAAAAATCAATTTAATAAAATGGGCCCTTTTCACAAAAATCAATTTGATAAAATGGGACCCTTCACAAAATTCTATTTCATAAAAAGTTACTATTTATTATTTATTTGTTATTTTGTGATGTTTTAAAATGTGTAATTTGTAAACAAACAAGTTCACCAGAGAGGAAAACTTAGGCAAAAGGATTTTAAAAAGTTTTTGTTTATAAATGCTTGGTTCGAATTGATTAACTGGATTTCAACTTTCGTTACAAAATGTTATTTTTCAAAAATATAATAAATTTTACAAAAATAACCTTTATTTTTCACAAAAATATAATAATTTTCACAAAAATAACCTTTACTTTTCACAAAATGGGCCCCAACGAAAAAACCTGCCTCGACCCCTGGTATTAATATGGTCCATTATTTTTAAAAAGTGGCAAGATATAGCTATTACAACAAGTTATGTGTAGAAAAAACTTTACTGTAAACAGTCTTCAAGCTCTTAGATAGTGCAGGCGATTTTCATAAACCATCAAATAATTTTTAAAAATTAAATAACTATTTTCAGTGGATATTTTAACTAAGACAAAGTTTCTCATAGAATTTTGCTAATTGTTTAAACACATTTCCCCACCAAACGTAACCGCGTTTTTAAATTTATTCTGCAGTCCTTTTCGTGAACGCTTCCCTCTGGAAAGCTGTAGAAGGAGGAGAGAGCGAATTGCATTTTGTCTTGATTGTCTGTAATCCCAGAACCGGTCCTTCAGACACACTACGATTTGTTCTGTCCAACTTGAGCACTTGTATTTGTATTCATGTAGGAATATGTGCAGGATTATTTTTGTTATTGTTGCTGTTTCATTTCTTAAAGAGTAATAGAAACTTTGACAGTATTGTCCTCTCCTTTTTGGCTTATAAGGAAAATATTTAAGATGAAAAAAATTATTGTAAATTTAGATGCAGAAATAATTAAAGATTAAACTTAATATATATCCATATATATATATATATATATATATATATACACATTTCATAGGACACAATACGGAATTTTTTGTTATACGGACCTCGACATAATTCAGTCTTAAAAAAGTGAAATTTTGAGCCAAATAATCCGGAAAATGAAATTACAACCAATGCAAAAAGGAGGGCCAAATAAAATCGTGGAAATAGATGAATTGGGTAAAAACGAATGTCAGTTTTACCTGATAAACAATTATACTTTTAACGCCTTTGTGAAATGTTTTAACAGCCATCCTTCAAAAAAACATTAATTGGAAATACTATATGCTTTTTCTTTAAATTCAATTCTGCCTCCTTGGTTTAATGTATAGCTGAAACAAATCTTGTTTTCTAAATGAAAGTATGTTGACAGGCAATTTTTGTTCTGCAGAATAAATTGATTCATGAAGTTTGAATATGTGAAAATATGTTTTTATTTTTCGGATAATTTACTGAAATCAAGATTTTGTTTTCTCCATCTATTCAAAGTGAAAATAAATTCTGTTTTGAAGTTTTAATGAGAAAATGGTGTACTGATCTGTTTTATTTCTCTTTTTTTTTTCTTCCCACAAATATGGAGTAATTTATTTTCCGTTTTTACAGAAACTTAGTTAAAATTTACAATAATAATAATAATCACTGCATCAAATTTAATTTTTTAAATTCTGAGAGTTTGTGTGACATCCTCGGATCAATAATAACCGGTATTAAGTTAATCGTGTTGCGTTCGATAGTCTAAGAGTAGTTGCGAAAATACAAACACACGGTCAGATTTTAATATAATAGATTCGTGTTCATTTTTCTTTTCTTAAAATTATGATGTGATTTATATATATATATATATATATATATATATATATATATATATATATATATATATATATATATATAAGCACACATGTTTCGTTATGTCTCTAGACTATTCAATAAATAAATCGTTTTTCTATCTTGTCAATCACTTCTACGCAATCGTTCAACACAAGATATTATAATAATAAATAATAATAAATGCTAATTAAAAACTGAAATCATCACGATATTGCAAATATTAAGCAATCTGAGACAGAAATAAAATAAAACGAAATAAATAAATAAATAATTAGTCTATGTTGATTAAGACTCTGAATTGTTAAATTTTATCTGGATTTTTAAGTTGATTGAAATTGTCATGCATATAAATTCTTAGATTAGCTTATTTTACGTTAATATTCTATCCGGATTAAAAAAAAAAAACCCTGAAGGCTCGGCCTACAGGCACAGGTAGATTTCAAAGACGCATACCGTGGGGCGACTGTTGAATTGCGGAAGAAATTACCTTTTTGCCATGATGCAGCATTTGGAAACGCCCACTTCGAAACCTAATTTGTTTCCAGGCGGAGCCGGCAGAATTTTTTTTTTTTTTTTTTTTTTTTTTTTTTTTTTTTTTGTTATAAGGGTTGGTCCTATAAAAAACTTGTCAACATAAAAGTTTTAGATAATATTAAGAGGAGTTATAATAAATTTAAGCGGAATTGATATCTTCTGAATTGACGATGTTATGAATTTTTTTCTTCTAAAACCCTCCTTTCCCCACCCCCCTTGGGGCCATTTTTAATGATATCAATTATCTGTCATACATAAATTTTCGACCCTTTTCCTAGAAGTAATAAAAAGTTTAAACGGATTTGATACGTATAATAACTAAGCAATTATGGGTTTTTTTCTGTTTTCACAAAATGCTCCCCCCCCCCCTTGGTTCGATTTTGCCCATTAACGAACTTGACCGAGATTTTATGCCCCTTGATTTTATGTATCAGTTTGAAGAGATTTGTGCAGAATTATGGGAGTTATCGTGTCCACAAAAAAGTGACATAGATAGATAGATAGATAGATAGATAAAGTTTTGAACTGGGGGTGATTTTGTATTCTGGGAGTCATAATCGGCGTAGATCTGCAAAAATTTTTCAAAAATTCCAACTTAGATGAGAATGTAATAGGTAGTATTTCTTACGAAAACTACCTAAAATGAGACAAAGGCTATGGAACACAGGAATGTCTCCCAAAATCTTTCTCCTACTTGAATTTCGGTCTGCGATAATATCCCCTGCATGAGAAGCAGCTTTCATTTTCCAAGAGGCTACTTCACTCACACGAAAACACTCGCTCGCTAATGTTAATCCTATGGAGTAAATTTTTGAAGATATCTCGTTCGTATTTCAGTATTTTTAAATGATTTTTTTTTTGCATTGGATAGCTGAGGTCGATCTCTATGCACGCTCTTTTCTACTTTTACGATTTTGATTACAAGTTTTTTTTTATCAAGATTCTTTCACTTTCGGAACCGGTTTTGAACGTGAAAGCATCCTCAATAATAAAAAAAAACTGCAACAAAAATCGGAAAAGTAGAAAGAAGCGAGCATAGAGATCGACCTCAGCTATCCAATGCAAAAAAAAAAATCATTTAAAAATATTGAAATGCGATCGAGATATCTTAAAATATTTCCTCCATAGGATTAACATTAGCGAGCGGGTGTTTTCGTCTGAGTGAAGTAGCCTCTTAAGGTGGTTCTCAAATGACCCGCTCAAGAACGCTAAACTTTCTGACACAATTTCAGACTCATTTTTAAACGAAAAGGCATAAAATTGGCAGGCATGACCAGTCAAGCGATTTGGAATCGAAATGAGTTTTCCATTTTTTTAAATATAAATAAATTACTTATTGAGTTATAAGCAATTCTGGTTATGTGAAGACACGATTTTTCTGTTTCTCGGGCTCACGCGTTGGAAATTCGGTTCAAAACACCGACTTTGACAGTATTTTCTGAAAAAATTTCTGCCTTTTCCAAGAAATGAAAAACGTGTTTCGATTACGCAGTTTCTAAATAAGAACGTCTGCCAGTTTCATGTGTTTCCGAACAAAAATGAATCATTTTTGGTCATTTTGGTCCTTAAGGAAATCTGCTAAATCATTGAAGGTATTTTTGGAGGCCATAAAATTGCTGAAATAAACCAGTATGAAACATTTAAGAAAGCTGTAAATTTCTTTACGGAAACCTGTAGTTTTCATTTTCCTACAAAATACCTGTAGAAACATTTTTCAAGTGACAGGTACTCATGCAGTATGTATATAGCATTATAACACAATTTGGAAGAATCCGTGTTTGACTGCCACTGATGTTGGCTGACTGGAAAACGAGTTTTGCAGGAACAGAAGCTGACTGACTTTTCCAATGATTCAATTCTTTTTCCAATGTATTCGCGAACATGGGGACACGTGTTATCACAAAAATTCTTGAAAAACAACTTTCGAGTTTTTCACATCGAAGTGCATTCTTCTAAGAAAAACAAAAACAGATCACTGTGACGGTTTTAAATGAGTTTTTAATTAACCATGAGTGGTGATATCATGATGCTGTAAAGTAAAGCGTAATAAAACTAAATTCGATGAAGTTAGTAACTTTTATAGAAAATAAGTAAAATGCAACAAATTACAAATTAGTTAAGTTATAATACCTACTGAAACTACATACTGCATATGTTTAAAACACAAGACATTATTATTATTTTTTTTTTGTCATTTTTCTGAAAGAAGAGTAATTACTCATTACAATGAAAAATAACCTTTTTAATTAAATTTTTGACAGAAACATGAAATTTGGCATGGTAGTTACTTTTAAGGTACACGTGTTCGCTCAGAATAATTTGTAAAAATTTGAAATTAATGGGAGTAATAAGCGGGACAAATTCTAAAATTACGATTACTTTGGAACTACTGAACCGATTTCAAATATTTTTTCAGTATAATAATGTGGACAGTCTTTGTTTAAAAATAAACTATATATATATAGGCTACACTTTTCTTTCTTTCATTTTTTGTAATATACTCATGCAAAAGGAATTTATTTTTACATTGCATACATTTAAAAAATGTTTTTTATTTCATATATTTTAAGAAAATATAACTTATTTTTGAGAAACATTTTTAAGAAATCAATTTTTCAAATTTTTTCCATTTTTTTATATTAAATAAATTGCATGAATATTGGAAAAATTGCTTGTATGTATGAAATAGTGAACAGGTTGCCAAATTTCCTTCTCTCGCTAATAAGTCCTTTTTTTTTTTTTTTTTTAATCTCGCCAAGTACCAAAATTAATTTACTTTTCTTTAAAAAATATATTTTTCCCACATAGAAATTTTCCAACACTTGAATTGATAACCGATAACGTAACGATAACTTAAAACTTTCCATTTCTCTAAAAATCCTCCTACATTAAGATACTGCTTATGAATTTTGCGCCAGTTTTTCCGTCCTTTTATTTTAACACCGTTAACTTTAGATTTATCTGAACGTATGTTGCTGCTGTAGATGTGTAAAAGCGTAGATGTAAATTCTTTAAAAGCGCTGATCTTTCAAAATGAAAGGTAAAATTACTGCTGAAACTATACTTTGCGATAAACTCCGTGTTTCACTGCGAGTGTCGTCGGCTGACGGGAAAAGGAGTTTTACAGGAACAGATGCCGGCAGCAATCGCCGTTGAAATTGAAATGGGTGAACAAGTAGATTTTGTGTGTGTGGCGGGGGGGGGGGGGGGGGGGGGGGGGGAGCTAAATCTTTTGTTAGAAACTAACAAGAAAAAAAAATTGTTTTAAAATCTTTAAAAATAAATATATTTAAAATAAATATCTTTTATTACATTTGTTACTTACTCATTTGTTGGATCAACGATATTTAAAATGCGTTGATTCTGAAAGCCTTAATTTGAATAGATTTTTTTTTTTTTAAGTTGCGTAATTAATATTAACAAGCACAACAGAGGTCAATGCAGGGCTTTTTTCTTGGGGCCCGTTTTGTGAAAAGTAAAGATTATTTTTGTGAAATTTGTTATACTTTTGTGAAAAATAACATTTTGTAACGAAAGATGAAGTCTAGTTTCTTAAATTACCTTTACTAATAATAAATTCTTAAAATCATTCTGCTAAAGTTTTCCTTTCTATGATGTTTGTTTGTTTGCAAATGATACATTTTAAAATCTAACAAAATAGAAAATAATTAATGCAGAATTTTTTTTATGAAATATTTTGTGAAGGATCATGATATATTTAATGGATTTTTCCAAAGGGGCCCTTAATAGACCCCAAATTTAACCTGCATCAACCCCTCCACACTTATTTTTTCTTGCATTTTTTGTGCACTTTTTCTTATAAAACTAAATTTTTTTTTTATTTATTCTAAATTTGCTAAAGAAGAATGATACATTGAAACAAAATAAACAAGTAAATTAAATAAAATATTCAATTTCTTTGTTATTATAATTGTATTCCATTCAGAGAAAATCAGTGTTTTGAACAAATCCTTGCTTTTGAAAGTGAAGCAAACATCAAAACGATGATTTTTTTTAAACTTACACGGATGGCTATTAATCATATATTATAATATGAGCAAATCTTGGGGTCTGTCTGTGTATATGCAAATTTTATCTTAAAAACGGCTCTAACGATTTTGACTAAATTTTGTATCCTACCGTTTTGGATTACGAGAAGACCACTACGAGTAAAACTAATTTTACCTGAAACACTTCTCTGACGATTTTAACTAAATTTCGTACCCTACCGTTTTGAATCACGAGAAAATCATTGGGCTAAGTCACATGTTCTAGAAAATTTGATTAGTGGGTCATTATGGGTCATGGTAAAGCTAATTATAGCTAAGAAAAGACTCAAACGATTTTAACTAAATATTGTATCCTATCATTTTCGGGCATGAGAAGGCAATTGGGCTAGGTCACATATACGAGAAAATTTTATTAGTGGTTCATTTTTGGGTCAATGCGGGTCAAGGTAATTTTATCTAAAAAGCGGCTCAAACGATTTTGACTAAATTTTTATCCTACCATTTTGGATTACGAGAACACTATTGGACTGGGTCACATGTTCGAGAAAATTCGATTAGTGGGTCATTTTTGGGTCACTACGAGTCAAGCCAATTTATATAAAAATGGCTCCAACGATTTTGAATAAATTTTGTATCTTACCGTTTTCTGGTATGAGAAGACCATTGGGCTAGGTCACATGATCTAGAAAATTTGATTAATGCGTCATTTTGGATCACTACGGGTCAGTGTCAAACTAATTTTATGTAAAAAACGGATGAAACGGATTTGTCTAAATATTGCATCCTACCGTTTTCAGACACGAGAAGACCATTGTGCTAGGTTACACGTTTGAGGAAATTCGATTAGTGGATCAATTTGGGATCACTATGGGTAAAACTAATTTTACCTGAAACACTGCTGTAACGATTTTGACTAAGTTGTGAATCCTACCATTTTGAATTACGAGAAGACCATTAGGTTAGGATAGATGTTCGATAAAATTCAATTAGTGGGTCATTTTTGGTCAATATGGGTCAGTAACAAGCTAATTATATCTAAAAAACGACTCAAACGATCTTAACTAAATTTTGTATCCTACCGTTGTGAATTACGAGGAGTAAAGGGCAAAACTGGGTAATTTCATTAACTATTTAAACTAAAACTAAATAGTCCAATAAATGTGTTAAAATATAAACATATTTCAATCAGCGAAAGTAGAAAACTTGATGAAATGGAATGTCATTTCATCAAGTTCATCAATTACAATGTCATTTTAGGTCACTATGAGTCATGGACAGGCTAATTAGATCTAAAAAACGACTCAAACGATTTTAACTAAATTTTGTATCCTACCGTTTTCGGGCACAAGAAAACCATTGCATTAGGTCACAGGTTCGAGAAAGTTTTATTACTGGGTCATTTTGGGGTCACTGAGAGGATCAAGCTAATTTTATCTAAAAAACGGCTCTAACGATTTTCACTAAATTTTGTAACCTGCCGTTTTCGGGAACGGGAAGACCATTGTGCTAGGTCACATAATCGAGAAAATTTTATTAATGGGTCATTCTGGGTCAGGGTCTAACTAATTTTATGTAAAAAACGGCTGAAACGATTTTGACTAAATTTTGTATCCTACCAGTTTCAAGCACGAGAAGATCATACGTAACATGTTCGAGAAAATTTGATTAGTGGGTCATTTTGGCCTCACTATGGGTAACTTAATTATTTATTCATGTTCATACTATAATTATTAATGATTATTCACACAACAGAAATGTGCAGGCTGTAAATAGGTAAAGCGTTTATGTTTATATGTGTAAGATATTCAAATAGACATTTATATTTATATCAGGGTTGTTAAAAATCGTGATTTTTTTTTTTAAATAAAAAAATCGGATTTTTTTTATTTAAATCAGATTTTTTTGATTTAAATCGGATTTTTTTGATTTTTTTAAATATTGTTATAGTATAATATTATTTGTGTACTCTGCACATATTTATTTATATTTTCTGTGTAGATTTACATATTTCTATTAATTTCATTACAATTTCTAGATAAGAATTCAAAATAATTTTAATTTAAAATTGTTGCAAACAAATTTAGGTTATTTATTTAAAATTTAAAACATCCATCTATTTAAAGCAGTTTGGTAATTTTGTCAAATTTCCATCGAATTTCGACCGAGTACGCATGCGTCAAAAAAGGACCGGCCAATGAGGCGAGGGTCTATTCCTGTCTCCAAACGTATTTGGGATCAAGATCAAATCATGTTGTTTTGATGGCTTCTTTCACGTTGTGTTAAACCTAGGAAGATATTTATATAAAAAAACTGTGGAGTGTTTAGAAGGTATTTATTTTATTTATTGTTGTATTTATTGTAATTTGTATGAATACTTAGGTATCCATTTCGGATTTACTGTGTAACATGAATTTAGGTTCATTTAACGTTCGCGAAATCAAATCATTTTGTTTATATAGTACAGAAAATAATTATTCAATCGTAAATAAAAATATAGTAGAACATGTAATACAAAATTGGACCACTTATATTCCGTTTATGATCGGGTATGAATCTTATGGTGTTCTGATTGCTAATTAAAACTATTATGTAAATATAATGTCAAAAGACAGTACGCACGGTAGTAATATTTTTATTTTTATATGTTCAAAAAAAAGCGAATCTGAGCGTCTGAATATAAATTATAAAATATTATTTCTGTATTTAGCAATTAAATATTTAATAAATATGCAGGAATGTGACTAGCTTTATGTGAATGTATAATATATATAAGTCTGAACTTTAGCATTATTTTTTAACAGAAATATATTATCTCTATTCGATTTAAAAGTTTTGTCATTACATAAGTGTGCTATTTTATTTGTAAAGAGTATGTATGCATTATATTGTTTGTATGTATACAAATCTTTAGAATGTTTTGATTTGCAAACTCTTAATATTTGAATAATAATGTTTACATTATATTTGTTTGTATGTATACAAACAAGTATATATACAAACAATGTATCATGTAACAATATTAATATTTACATTGTTTGTATGTATACAAATCTTGAATGTTTTAATTTATTACATTCATTTTTTACCAGTTTGCATGTCCGTTCATTGGCGATTCATAAGAAACTCATAATTTGTCACAAATTGGTGATTTTATTGATTTAGTGCTTTGCCCAGGAATGTGGAAAAAAAAACTATTTTTGACATCTGGTGAAATGAATGAGGTTATTTCCGTTTTTATTTTGTATATAAAAAATGTTATATGTAAAAAAATCCTGGTCATTAATCACATTGTTTTTTGTATATTTAAAGACGATTACTTATTCTTTGTAATTCTTTTTTTGTTGGGGGTTTTTGAGCAAAATAATATTACTTCATAACTAGAACCAGTTCCGCTTAATCATTAATATTTACTTAATCCTTTGACCGCTGAGCAAATGGGCAAATTTGTAATGTTTTTTCTGTTATTTTTTTTTAAATGTCAAAAAAAGATAAATTTTCAAACTTGGTATAAAAAACTTAGGTATTTCTCTATTATCCCATCGTCCACTTTTCATAACAAAATACTATCGCCAAACTGTATGAATAAATGCCAAAAATGCAGTCCCATTTACTTGATGTCGGAAGCATTATACGTGTTTGTTATGTCGTCAAGTGGTTTTTAATTCAACATTTGCGCGTATTAATTACAACGTTCTCCCGTTTATTTGGCGTTACAGTTTGGCGACAGTTTTTTGTTATGAAAAGTGGTCGATGAGATAATAGAGAAGTACCAAAACTTAATTACGTATATGAGTAGATTCCTTGACAGTATTAATCATTACTCAATATTTTAAAACTGCATCATATTTGTAGAATTATATTAATTTAAACAATGCTTCTATTGAAGTGTGAAGAAGCACATACTTCTATGAAGAACCATATATTTACATAATCGTTTTCATTAGCAATCGGAACACCATAAGATTCATCCCTGATAATAAACGGACTATAAGTGATCCAATTTTGTATTACGTGTTCTACGATATTTTTACGTACGTTTGAATAATTATTTTCTGTACTATATATACAAAATGATAGAGATCTAAAAACACAATTTCCATCGGATTGATTTCGCGAATGTTAAATGAGCCTAAATTCATTTTTAAACAGTAAATCCGAAATGGACACCTAAGTATTCATACAAATTATAATAAATAAAATAAATACCTTCTAAACACTCCACAGTGAGTTCTATATAAATACCTTCCTAGGTTTAATGCAATGTGCAAGAAAAAAACAAACAGGAGATGATCCCAAACACGTTTCTAGAGACAGTAATAGACCCTCACCTCATTGGCTGGTGATTTTTTTTACGCATGCGTATTGGGTCGAATATTGTTGAAAAATTATTTTGAAGAAAAAATCGGGAAATTCACAAAATGGTTTCGGGAAAAACTTCACCAAATGGTTTCAAAATTCTTTGATTGACAGCGGGAAAAAAATTTCATTTTACATTCAATCATCGCAATTGGCGAGTGTGACTATTAAGTTTAGCCAGTACTGGCAATAACATCAATTACCAATTTTTAGTATTACTCGCCGATTGGTGAGTGTTAATTTTGTCTTATATCACAAACTGTATTTACATATACTACTAGACATAATGATTATGAACCATGATTTTTCTATTATTGGGCAAGATTCATGTTTTTTCAGCAATTCTTTGATGAAATTCGTGTTTTTTCAGCGATCCTTTGAAGAATTTCGCATTTTTCTCGTGATCCTTAACGAAATTCGCATTTTCCAGCGATTCTTTGATAAAATACATTTTATTCCGCAATTTTTAGACGAAATTTAGTAAAAAAGCGTGATCTTTTGGTGAACTTTCCTTTTTTGCGATTCTTTGACAAAATTTGCTTATCTTTCACGATCCTTTTGCATAATTAATGTTTTTTCTGTTGTCTTTTAACGAAAGTCATGTTTCCCCATGATCCTTTGATGAATTTAGTGTTTTTTCCTCAATCATTTGACGAAATCTGTGATTTCCCCCCCCCCTCGAAGATTGGTTAGATGTTTTTAGTCTGCAGGTGCCCTAAAAAGTCTGTGACGCCCGTTGCTGCATTGCACACATTCTTCCATGTGACATCGAACGAAGGAAATTCATCCTAAAGAATCATTGTTTCATTCTTGACATTTCTGGAAAGAAACAACGTTCAACTCATTGGCTGAATTGTAAAGGGCGAAATGTGTCAAACATTAGCGGAAAGAAAGTGCGCAATTTGTTCGTTCATGGATAAAATCATGAAATTCATTAATCGATAGTTGATAAATTGCGAAATTCTTCAATCGATAGCGGAAAAATCGCAAAATTCATTAATCGACAGTGGAAAAATCGCAAAATTGATCAACTGGTTTCGGGGTGAAAAGTTTTCGAATATCGTCGAATGGCTTCGAGAAAAAAAAATCACAATCCGTCAATTTCGGGGAAAAAATCGTGAAATTCGCCAAATGGTTTAGAAATTTGTCGAGCGACAGCAGAGAAAAAAAATCTTTTTCCATTCAATCATCGCAATTGGTGAGTGTGACTATTATGTTTGACCAGTGGTGGCAATAAAGTCCATTGCCAAATTTTCAGCATTACTCGCTGGCAAGTGTTAATTTTGTCCTATACTTCAAAATCCTTTTGATCATATCATCAGTGTGCAGGACAATTTTTTTACAGGAGACCATTTGATGAATTTTGTGATTTTTCCATTATCGATTGACCAATTTTACTGCTATCGATTGTTGAATTTTATAATTTATCAACTATTGATTAGCGAATTTCATGATTTTTTCCATGAACATTTGACGAATTATGCAAAAAAATTAAGAATATCGTTAAATTGTCTTGGGTAAAATAAATTTAATATTATCAAATGCCTTCGAGAAAAAAGTTGCAAGTTGAAACACCTGTGACCTCTTTTTCATGTTATGCATCTCGGGTCTATACCCCCACTCCCCCCCCCCCCCCCAAGTGGGACACTTTTCTAAATTTTGCAGACACCTCTCATGTGATATATCGCTGGGAAAGTCTTTGACTGCTTATTCATGTTATGCATCTCCGGGGTCCATCCCGCCACCCCCTCCCCTCCCCCCCCCTAAGGGAGGCACTTTTATAAATTTTGTTGACACCCCTCATGTCATATATTGTTGGAAAGGTCTGTGACTGCTTAATCATATTATGCATCTCCGATGTCCATCTCCCCACTTCCCCCCCCCCAAAGGGTACTTTATAAATTTTGCACACAACCCTCATGTTATATATCATTGGAAAGGTCTGTGACTGCATAATCATATTATGCATCTCTGATGTCCATCTCCCCACTTCCCCCCCCCCAATGGGTACTTTATAAATTTTGCACACAACCCTCATGTTATAAATCATTGGAAAGGTCTGTGACCACTTAATCATATTATGCATCTCCAATGTCCATCTCCCCACTTTGCCCCCCACCCCCCCAAGAGATACTTTTCTAAATTTTGTTGACACCCCTCATGTCATATATTGTTGGAAAGGTCTGTGACTGCTTAATCATATTATGCATCTCCGATGTCCATCTCCCCACTTTGCCCCCCCCTCCCCAAGGGGTACTTTCTAAATTTTGCACACAACCTTCATGTTATATATCATTGGAAAGGCCTGTGACCACTTATATCATATTATGCATCTCCGATGCCCATCTCCCCACTTTGCCCCCCCCAAGGGGTACTTTCTAAATTTTGCACACAACCCTCATGTTATATATCATTGGAAAGGTCTGTGACCACTTAATCATATTATGCATCTCCCATGTCCATCCCCCACTTTGACCCCCCAAGGGGGTACTTTTCTAAACTTTGCACACACCCCTCATGTGATATATCAATGGAAAGGTCAGTGACCGCTTAATCATATTATGCTCCCCACTATGAAATTTGTCAAGTTAAAGCAACTATAAATTGTATTTTTATGGTACTATCAAGTTGTTTGCCGTCAAATTTTGACGGGTTCCATCTAGTTCTAATATTAAATTGTTATACATATAAATATGTGTGTTATATGTATAAATTTCTATTTAATTTAAAAGTTATTAAAATTTTCTTTCGTGTATTACTCCAAATAACACATATTTTATATAACAACGTATAGTAAATACAACAAAGAATGCTAAATGCATATGGGTATATATTTATTATGTATCATGCAAGAACAATTCTATAATTTTTAAGTTATGACAAAATATTAAATAGAAACAGTTTAACATTGGTGAATATCTATAAACAGATAATTGTTTAAATCATTAATATAAAATTATACTTTAATATTAGATTACAATTCAATCTCTTACAAAATCTGTTTTTTATTTTGTAATTATTTACATATATGTAATTATATTAACATTTTTAACTATTTATGCATTTAAGGTTTTGTATAAGAACACCAATTTGGCTGCTCTATCATTTCCTAATTTAGTTCTAAGTATAGATTGAACTGTTGAAAAAAATCTGTTCCACGGAGTAAGAAGTAGCTGTTGCTGTAAACAGTTGCTCTATGGCTTTTTTTACACTCCCCTCACCATCTGATACACAAATTTCTGAATCAAAGTGTGTTTTCCACCAGTCTAAGGGAGAAATCTTTGTTACGATGTCTTTATCAAATAAAAATTCAGAAAAAGGATCAGATTTTCCTTGAAATTTCATTATCAGATTGATTTCATTATTGATATAAAATGTGAACTGTATTTGTCTTTAGCAAAAAGTAAGGCTTTCTTTTTTTCATCATTAGTGAAATTCACACTATACTATTCTTAGGTACCAAATACAAGGTAATCCTATAACTAAAAGTGTGAAGCTATCAATTATCAGTGTTATTGCCCCCCCCCGCCCCCTTCTTACTCAGCCATGGTCAATTTTAGAAAACAATCTTGCTTACTTGACAATACGCATGACTGCTTAGTGCTTATCTTAGTACAATAAAAAAAAAAAAAATTCCATTGCAGTAAGCAATGAATTCTAAGAAAAAAAAGAGGAAAGGGATCAGTTACAGGGATTAAAGTATTTTCAATTATAGAAGAAACATGAAACTGGAATTAATTCTATGTTAGACAAACAGTCCAAATATTTATGTTATAATTAGTTCATGTATTGATCACATTATATGATCAATACATCAACATCAACATATGGGATATTGTAATTTGCAGGTAAATGTAAAACAAACTTGTGAATTATGTATAATTTGCTTTAGAGAAAGTGATTCTCCACTGAAAATACTATTATATTAAATATATTTAACTTTAGCTTCAGCATCTTGCTTTCAAAAAATGGAAGTGACTAAGAAAAAAAAAAAACTTAAAAAATTAGTAAGTATTTATCAGTAGTTTTGGAGAATGTACTATGGATAGATAATATTTTTAATGCAGTGTTGCATTTACTTTCATAATATAATAGTATTTTTAATCTATAAAAGTTTTATTTAATGTTATTAAAAGGTAATTTTTAATCTGAAATGAATGAGTTTAACTTTTACATTAACATGAATGAGAATTTGATCCTTATTCAGCCAGTAAATATGAATGTTAAAAAAACTGATTTAAATCAAAGATTTTTTTTAAAAAAATCATTTGATTTAAATCATGATTTAAATCACGATTTAAATCAAGCTGATTTAAATCAAACAACCCTGATTTATATGTGTAAGAAATTCAAATAAACATTTATATTCTAAATTTAAATGTTTAATATAAAAATTATATTTAAAGCAGAACACTGTAAAATGGCTACAGGCTATTAACTGAAAGTAAAGAATGCAAATTTTGTCCTTTTTCTTGGAGTGTAAGAGGGAGAAGAGAAGAAGGTCTAGTTTCCTAACAAGACATAACAGAGAGGTTTTTTTTCAATATATAACTTTCAATTTAATTTAATTGCTTTTACGATTTGTTTCAGAGGGACTAGTTTCATTAGACAAATAATTATTAATTAGTACCAAAGACTTAAAAAAATATCTACATATTCTTAAGACCAGGGTTGATAAAAATCAATTTTTTTTTTTTTAATAAAAAAAATCGGATTTGATTTAAATCGGATTTTTTTATTAATATTATTTGTGTACTGTGCATGTATTTATTTTATTTTTTTCTGCATAGATTTACATATTTCTATTAATTTAATTACAGTTCCTAGATAAAAATTTAAAATCCTTCTATATTAAAAAAAAGTAATCTGGAACTGAGCCAAAAAAGACTTAGAAATGGACCAATCAAATTCTGCGTAGATATTCCGGGTTATTCTCATCGTTTTTTTTTTACTAGGGACTTTTTTGAGGAGCTATTACTTTTTTTCTAGCCATCCTACTGATTCAAAAATCATACCACCAGACGCGAAATATAACAAGCTTTCAGAAATTAAAAAAATTATCACGGTCGGACAATAAAAACTCAAAAAATCTTTAAAAATCGAGTAAAAAATCTTTTATTGAAAAAGTCATTTTTTTATATTGTTGCCAATTTCTAAATAAGCGCAAACGATTATGTTTTATCTCAAATAAAAAATGTATTTGCGCGAGACTATTAAAAACAAAAATGAAAATTTAAAATAATAATTAAATGATCACGTGTTGAAAGCAGGAAATAAAGAAAATTATGTCATAAAAATTGTGTTTACACATGAATATTAAAAATAAAAAAGATGAATTAAATGAAAAAGCATTATAACCAGTTAAATGAAAAAGCATTATAACCTGATTACATTAGATAGTCGCTGTTCGTGATATCATCACCAATATCATCTTTTTAAAACAGGACACATTACCAGGTTTTAAGAGGTTGAGAAATCAGAACGGGGGTTGGTGAGCGTGGTGAGCAGGGGGCAGAGCTCCCTAGTAATTTAAATAAAAATAAATTGTTGCAAACAAATTCAGATTTACTTAAAACTTAAAGTCCTATTATTTTACTATTAAATTTTTATAGATAAGATATACCTATGTGTGTTGTGTGTATAAATTTCTAGTTAATTTAAGTTATTAAATTTTTCCTTCAGGTATTACTCCAATAATATCTTATCACATAATAAATGCAACAAAGAATGCTAACAAAATGTGTATTTCAACCAGGGTTGGCCAATTTTTGCCCAAGTGGAAAAATCGTCCCGCCAAAAATGTTTTTTGCCATAATTTTTGCCACTGGCAAATATTACTAGTATTTTAAAACAGGGCTTTAAGAATTTTATTTTAATTCCATGAATTCAATGTTTAAATCATAATTTTAACAGATTAAAATCAGTTATTTAAATTACAATTTAATCAATTTCTGTCTGTTTTTTTTTTTTTTTTTTTCACTGTCCTGTCAAAAATACATTTTTTGCCTGCAAAAAGCCAACCCTGATTTCAACCGATTCATATTCACTAATGTCATCTTTATCACATAGACTGTAAGTTTCTTTGTGTGTGTGTGTGTGTGTTTCTTTATGTTTTATTTTTAAATTTTTGCCACAATCTCCACCATTTCTACACTACATGGAATGCATATTGCTTTCACACATTTTCCAGAAATAGTTTTTTTCTCTTTTTTTTTTTTCCCCCGAGGTAAAATAAAGCAACATTGGATCTTTCTTTTTGCCAGCCATTTTTCTTATGTATCTGTCAATGTATCCAAAAGCTCTCTGTACTGTACCTAGTATTAGCAAATGATATTCTTGTCCCAACTTGTGTTTCACACTATACTATATTAATGATTACAAAATTAGAAGACACAAGGTAATCATATAACTAAAAGTACGAAGCTATCAATTGTCAGTGTTAGCCATTGACAATTTCAGCAATCAATCATGCTTACTTAACAGTAGAAATGGCTGTTTAGCTTAGAAATAAGGTATGATAACTAGGGATGTAACGAATATCCGGCCACTATTTGGTATTCGGCCTATAACTAAATTAACTAAATTATAACTAAAACTAATTAACTAAATTATAACTAATTATAACTAAATTAATAACTAAATTAATAACTAAAATAATTAACTTTTGCCGAATATAATTAGATATTTTGCCGAATAGTTGGATATTTGGCCGAATATTCTAAGATATTTGGTTAAATAAGTTCCAGAAAATCAAAACAAAATGTGATATTAAATATTTTCAACAAACAATATTAAAACATTATATCTAAATACATTAATTATTATAAGAATAGAATGAACTGGTTTCACTCTTTCACACCAGACTCCCAATTTCAGCCCATTCAGTAGACAGCCCACTCCCATTCATATCAGATTCTTTCTCTGAGGACTTGCCACTTGCTGACCAATAGGGGATCAGAAACCCCCCAATCAACCCCACAGTTCACTTACCAAAAACTACCACAGATAAGAATAGTCTGATACTTATAGTATTTCATCTTCTTTGGCCTGTCTCTTGTCTGCATGAACTACTTCAGGAGGCATCTCATTGTGAAATATGGGGTGGAGGAAGTATTATGAGGGACTTGTTAATTTCGAGAGAAAGAAAAGAGAAAACGTATAACTTTTTAGCAGAAAAGAATAATTATATTTTAATGGAATGAATAATTATATTTTAAGAAAATAACCTTTTTCTTGACATACAGAATGCAAATTTACTAAGTTTGAGTTGCATGAGAAAGGATATAAAAAGACAGAGGACACATGCAAGTTCTTATTTTATTTATTTATTTATTTTTTTTGGGGGGGGGGGGGGAGGGGGGAAAGGATTTCACTAAAATAAAAAAAAAAGTTTCATTTTTAACAGAGGTAATGAGTTTATATTTTAGATAAAATATATATAAATTACTAGAACTATCTATGGATTAAATAAAAAATTATGAATTAAATTATTATTTACATTTTTGAAAGTCATGTTATCTTATTGGCATCAAAGTATTTAAAATATTACAAAAAATACATTCAGCTGTTAGGATTTTTGAACACTCAAACAAAAAAATTATTTCAATTAGTGCTTAATTTAATTTTTGATTTTAAAATTGAAAAAAAAATAAACAATTAAAATAATTTTTTTTATAGTCAGTATTCGGCCGAAAACTTATCCGAATATTCGGTATTCGGCCAAATCACTATTCGTTACATCCCTAATAATAACATATCTTATATTTTCCATTGCAGTAAGCAATGAATTCTAGAAAATGAAAGGGCAAAGGGATCAGTCCCAGGGATTAAATTATTTTCAGTTATACAATAAACATGAAACTGGAATTCCATAATTCTATGTTAGACAAAGTTTAAAGATTTATTTTGTTACAATTTAGTCCTTGTATTGATCATATTATATGATCAATACATCTCTCGTCAATACATGGGATATTGAAATTTGCAGGTCTAAGCAACTACTATTTTAGAGGAAGTAATTCCTCACTGAAAATGTATTATATTAAATACTTTTATATTGAATATATTTAACTTTAGCTTCAACATCTAACTTGCAGTGATCATCTAGGTAAGACAAAAGTTTAAAAATGAGAGAGCATTTATCACTATTTATTTTCGGATGCACTATGGATAAATAATATTTTGAATGTAGTGTTGCATTTACTTTCATAAAATGATTATTTTCAACTTATAAAAGTTTTATTTAACATTATTAAAAGGTAATTTTTAATCTGGACATGAAGGATGACATTTATTTGAACACGAATGATTAATTTAATCCCTATTCAGCTTGTAAATATCAATGTTAAAAATACCGATTTAAATCAGATTTTTATAAAAAAAAAAAAAATCATTTGATTTGAATCATAATTTATATCACGATTTAAATCAAACAACCCTGCTTAGGACTCATTACATAACACAACAACAACAACAACAACAAAAAAGCAAAGTTATATAAAACCTTTTGATAATTAAAAAAATATTAATGGCTGAAATGACAAAATACTTTATTTAAGAAATATCCAATTTTTAACTTGGTTCTTAAGTTCTTAAGTATTAGACTGAACCCACCTATTTTACAAACATTAAAAATATACTAGATGGAACCCGTCAAAACTTGATGAAAAAAAAATACTATAACAATATCAGTAAAATAAGCTTCTTTATTATTTAAGAAGGGGTGCGTATGAAACAGTCTTTCAAATATTATATTTTAAATGTTTTTTTCCCAGTCAAATACAGTACTATTTCCGATGCAAACTGCAAACAAACAATCCGTAAACAACTGTGACATTATCGCCATATTTCCCACGGCAAAAAAAAATTCATGGACCTATGAAGAATCATACAAATAGTATATTCCCAGAGGCGAATTACCAAATAAGCTGAGTAGGCTGAAGCCTAGGGGCCCGGCGCTAAGTTTGTAACCTTTTTTTTTTTTTTTTTTTTTGTCCTAAAAAAATATGTATGTATATATGTGTGTGTGCGCGTGTGTATGTTTGTATATATATATGTGTTGTATATCAATGTATATACATATAGAGCAGGAGGGGGGGCCCCCAATTTGTTAAGCCTAGGGGCCCGGTAGGTGGTTAATCCACCTCTGTATATTCCTACGTTCATTTCATATTCAGTAAATAAAAGAACATAGTAAATAAAGCACACATCTCTCTCCCCCCCCCCCTTCCCCCTGTGATAATGCAACCGAATGAGCTCCTATGAGCATGAGCATTGCATGTAACCAACAGCACCATCGAAATTCGATGTTAAAAAAGTTTTAAAATGTGTAAATTAAAAGTTTTAAAATGTCCTCTTTAATCATTGTTCGTTACAAATCCATATCCTCTAAAACGCATCCATTATTTTAAGCTAAGTTTTCAAGTGTAATTTGTTTGTATGGTTTCTTCGGTTCCTTTGCATAATCAGGATAATTATTCCTTTTCCATCATAGCCGGGGATACTTTCCCTCTTATACATTTGGCAAATAGATCTAAAATAGAAATTTGTAGTACTTAGAAGTGATGTAAGAGCGATGAAAGCTAATGCGATAGCGTCGTTTGTTGTCACAACCGTTGTACATTTCTAAAAAATTGCCACTGTATTTTGGCTGGCGACCAAAAGTAGAAAACCATTTTTTGACATCGAAAGAGGAATTCACAGTGAAAGAAATAGGACTTTGCTCTAATAAGGAACTGTTAAATGATTTATAATAAATCTACCAAAATAATTCCTATGAAATATTAGTCTTACATTGTCTATTGTACCTAAAAATACAATAATTATTTCAAGTTTTTTTTTTCTACCATAACATTATTTTTAATAATTTTAAATTTCCTGAAATCCTTTACTTCTGTGATTTTTTTTAATTAAAAAATGAAGTTTTCTAATCTATAATTTAAAAAAAGTAATTGGTAACATCTAATCAAGGTATGCAATCAAGATGAAGCAACCAATAAAGGCTCCAGTTCTAATCTTTAAAATAAAAAATTGAAAAATCAGTTAAAAATACGCCATGTTGACACATGCATGCATATAAATGCATATAAATTTTTCTTTTTACTTTTATCAATGTTAAAATGCATTTCAAGCTAAGCATAACATCATTTTCACCAGCGCAAACTTTACGTATTTTCCTTTGTATACGTTACTTTTATGCTTAAACACCATGTTAACAAATAAAAATATATTTTGTATTTAATGGTAATGAAAAAATGGCATCAACAAAGTAATAATGTATAATGATAAAATAAATCCAATGGACAATATTCCCGTGACGTCACAGTAAATATGAATTTTTATTCGCTTATAAAACACGCGGATAAATATTTTTACCGAAATTTAACTTGCAAATTAAAAAATTCGGCCACGTGATAAAAGCCACGTGATTTTAATATTTATTATTCCTCTTTTATCCTCGGAACCACAGAGCTTAGAGAATAAACTCTGTATCTCGCAACAGTGGGCGTTAACGGATTATGACGTCATTAGCAGATGTAAAGTTTAATTAAAAATTACGGCTAA
Source organism: Maratus michaelseni (assembly GCA_963931845.1). Taxonomy (NCBI): domain Eukaryota; kingdom Metazoa; phylum Arthropoda; class Arachnida; order Araneae; family Salticidae; genus Maratus; species Maratus michaelseni. The sequence continues at coordinate 256,927 of OZ007600.1, forward strand.
TTAATTAAATTTTCGAACAAACGAATGTACGATAACAAATCTGTGTCCAAATATCTGTCATTTAAAAAAAGAATGGTGTAATTTGATGCAGTAGTTTGTTCTCACGGATTGTCGAAAGAAATCGCTTAGCGTTATATAGATAAAACTATTTCAATTATATTTATTAATTAGCAAATTAAGTTAAACATATTAAATGATATATGTTATGAAATATAATTGTTTTTATACCATTATGATCCTTATTAATTTGTAGATCTTACTACATATTAAAGACAAATAACAATTTGCCTTTTTTACCGGTTTTTGCCTCTGTCCTGGCAAAAATACCAACCCCTGATGAGGATGAAGAATTTTTAAAAATTGAAAAACTTATTTTTTACGGAGAGAGTTAATGGCCAAACAGAACACAACTTTTACAGACAATGATAACTGAGTAAAATCTTTTTAAAATTATTCTGGATACAGCAAACTAGAAACAAGCGTTATAACAATATCCTTAAAAAATACCTTCATACTTTTCACATGTAATTATATTTCTAGGAAGAAGAAGAAAGAAATATATATCAGTGCGAAGATTTTGGATACAAAAAATACTCCTTTCCAATCCCCCCCCCCGCCCCCCGTTGTTTGTTTGTAGAGGGTGTAATCTCTGGAACTATCGAACAGATTTCAAAAGTGATTTTGGCAAACTGATGGTGACAATCCCTGCTCCAACGTAGGCTATATTTTATGTTGGTGCCACTAACCCTGGGGATGCAGGAGTGAAAAACGTTCTACAATTGCGATTTTTGTGATAGTGAAGGAGCTAGAAACTTGAAATTTGGCAAGGTAGTTACTTGTTACTTATAAGATGTAAATGCCCTCTCTCTCGAAATTTGGCATGACGTTTACCTTTAACATAAAAATGTTTTTTAAGAATAGTTTCTAAAAAAATTCGAAATTTAAAAGTGTGGAATGAGCGGAAAGCATTCTAAAAGCGATCTAAATTACGATTTCTAAAGAATTGTTAAGGATAGAAACTTGAAATTGGACATAGGTGCTACTTTTAAGATGCAAATGCACACGCAATACTTAAAAAAAAAAAAAAAAAAAAAAAAATCGAAATTTAAAAAGGGTGCAGGAGAAAAAAAAACATTCTAAATTACGACTTTTTGGACACTTGAAATTTAGCATGGCTTTTACATTTAAGATAAAAATGAGCGCTCAGAATGGTTTCGAAAAAAAAAAAAAAAAAATTTTAAAGGGTGAAATCAGCGGAAAACGTTCTAAAAAAGTTCTAAATTACGATTTCTAACGAATTGTTAAGGATAGAAACTTGAAATTTCCCATGGCTGTTACTTTAAGAAACAAATCCTCGCTTAGAACAGTTTATTAAAAATTAAAAATGGTGAAAGAGCAAAAAGAGTTTTAAAAAATTGCGATTTATTTGATACAGTTGGTATAAAAACATGGAATTAGTCATGGTGGTTACTTTTAAGATATAAATGCTCGCTAAGAACGGTTTAAAAAAGAATAGAAATTTAAGCGCGAAAAACGTTATAATTACGATTTCTATGGAGTTGTTAAGAATAGAAACTTCAAATTTAACATGGCTGCTACTTTTAAGATGCAAATGCACAGACAGCACTGTTATTTTATTCATCGAAATTTAAAAGGGTGCAGGAGAAAAAGATGTTATAAATTTGTGATTTATGTGTTCAGTTGGCATTGAAGCCTATAATTTGGCACGGTGGTTACTTTAAACTGTAAGTGCTCACTAAAAACCTTAAAAAAATATTAAAAAAAAAAATAATAATAATAATAAAAATCAAAAGGGTGAAATGAGCGGAAAATGTTCTAAAAACGTTCTAAATTACGATTTATTTGAAATTGTTAAGCCTATAATATTGAAATTTGGCATGGCTGTTACTCTAGAAATGTATATATGCTCGTTCAGAACACTTTTCTGAAAATTCGAAATTTAAAAGGGTGCAGGAGCAAAAAACATTCTAACGAAATAAAATTACGATTTATGCGATACAGTTGGTATAGAAGCTTAGAATTTGGCATGGGGGTTACGTTTAAAATGTAAATGATTACTAAGAATGGTTTTCGAAAAATTCGAAATTTAAAGGATGAGATGAGCTGAACACGCTCTAAATTACGATTTAGTTGGATTTATTTGCGTTAGAAACTTAAAATTTTGTATAGTTGTTACTTTTAAGATACAGATGCACACTATAAACAGTTGACCAACAATTAAAAATTTAAAGGTGGGAAATGAGCTGATAACGTTCTAAATTATGGTTTATTCAGATTTTGTTAGGGATAGAAACTTGAAATTTGGCATGTCTGTTATTTTTAATACGTAAATGTTTGCACATTACATTTTTTACAAAATTCGAATTTTAAAAGTGTGCAGAAGCAAAAAATCTTTCTAAAATTGGATTATTGTTATGCTGCTGAGCTAGAAAGTTGAAATTTTTCATAGTGGTTATTTTAAAGATATAAATGCAGGCTAAAAACGATTTCTAAAAAATTCGAAATTTAAAAGATTGAAATGTGCAGGAAATATTCCAAAAACTTTCTAAACTAGGATTTATCTGAAATTGTTAGGGATAGAAAGATGAAACTTTACATGGTTCTTACTTTAGAGACATAAATTCAGCCACAGAACAGTTTTAAAAACTAAGAAGCTTGGAATTTGGCACGTTGGTTACATTTAAGGTGTAAATGCTCGTTATGAACCAGGGATCCGTTTAGGGAAAAAATGGGTCCTTTAAAGGACTCTTCACAAAATTTTCCATTTCAAAACAGGATCCTTCACAAAATTATTTTCCCTAAAATAGGACCCTTCACAAAATTCTGTGTCTTAAAAATAGGTTTTTAACAAAATTTTTCCATCTTTATGGCTGAACATTTGACAAATTAATCATTTAAAAGTAAAATCTGACCTGTCACTTTTACATATATAAAGAAAATATATGTATTTTACATCCATATATCTTTTTTAAAATATATAAACAAGAACCTGGATATAACGATCATTTCAAATTCACAAAATTATGATCAGATTTTTCACAAATATAAACAGCTGTTCACAATTTCACAAAAACAAGACTCTGGTGAAAAAGTCTGGACAGACCCCTGTGAACGGTTTCTAAAAATTACTAAATTTCAAATGAAAAATGAAATGCGAGGAAAACCTTCAAAATACATTCTAAATTACCATTTATTTGGAATTAATTTTAGCTCTTCTCATTCATTTAAGTCTTATGTTCGCCTAATGCAGTATAAGAATGAAGTTAACTCAAAATGTGGCTTCATTAATAACTTTTGAATTATCTGTGGCAGTACAATGTCCTCCAATAAAACTAGGTCCACGTATACCACTTGGCATAGTTGAAGAATTACGCGAGCAAAGCCACTGGTGCTGCTAGTATATCTATGAACGTTATAAGACAACACAAAATTTTGAAATTTAAAGTATCATAACTCGATAAATTCTGATCATAGAAGAATGGAATTTTTACTGTTGAACTCTTGAGAGCATTTTTTTTTTTACATTACTTATACGATCTAGGGACAATATAAAAATTTAAAATGTATAACGTTTCGAAAATTCATGGCAAGAATTTTTCATCAACACAGTCTTAGTCACTACCTTATATTGAACACTTTTGCAATTTACGTAGCCTACGTATCTTCAACAGTTAAAAAATTAAAAAGCGTTTTAATAATTTTATACTTATAGTTTTTACTTCTTGCATGCATATCAACAGGCTTTAGTCAACAAGTTTTTATTGCCAAAATAAGAAGAAAAATAAATCGGTCAGGTAAGAATATACTTATAATGGTTCCGTCTGTTACTTTTTAAGTATGGCACCCTTAAAAGGGACAAAGCGCAGAGGTATGTGAATATTGTTATAATGAAACAGGGTTGGGTTTTAGCCACCAAAAACTAGTTTTTGACGTGACATAGGTTTAAAACGTGTGTTAACCGGTTTAAACCGTCAAAAACATCAATATTTTACTACAATCATAACAGAAAAGAAAAATGACATAATATAGCCAGATACAACATTGCTCTTTTTAAATGAAGTGCACTTTAGTTTTATAGTATATTTTGAGTTGAACTGTACTCAAATGTAAAATAAATTATTATTAGAACTTTTTTTTTTGTTTATGACTAAATTTCCAAATTTATGTGGATTTCTGGTGTGGCTTTTTGTCATCCTTGGTTGAGTACCTTATATTTTAAATATATTAATTTATAAAAGGTGTAAAAATGTGATTTATGTGCACCAGGCGTTAAGTAGCTCTTATGAGCACACGAACAATATATATTTTAAAATTCAAGATGGAAAATAATGAAAATTTATGAAATGCAGGTGCTTGAACATGTTAAAAAACATCTTAAATTTGAAAAAACATGAACCAGAACCATGAACAAGAATCCAAAAATCACTTATCTGTTTACTTTAAATGTTTGCAAAACTTCTCTCGGATATGTCAGTTTTGATTTATTTGGTTACGTATACTGTTGCATATGTTTTTTGAAATTTGTTAATTTCAATTCGTTTGAGCATGCAAGCTGGCGATGCCTTGCGAAACCTGATAGGTTACAATTATTTTGATGATTTTTGCTCCTCCCACCTTCCGAAGAGCTAGGAGTTGTTGATTTTTGAATCTGCAGTATTGCTCTGCGGAATATTGGATTAAACCTAGACAATTTTAATTACTACAAATAATTAAGGATTTATTAACTGTTCACCTTTACTGAAAGTAATTAAAAGCATGCATTAACAATAAAATAATTTATATAAAATAAGAATAATTTTTTATTCAAAAATTTGTCATGCTACATTCTGTTTGTATTTTACCATATCCTCTACAAATAGGATAAGTCTCAAGAATGCAGTGGCATAGCAAATGGGAAGCTTTAGGGGTTAAGCATCTTTCAAAACAATAGAAAACCTGTTTTTGTACACATATAAAAAAATTAATTTGTTGATTTTTTTTTTTTTATAACTTTTATGAATAAAAGATAAAGCCCATCCTAGATTATAGATATTGGCTAAGCTACTGCAAGAATATATTTGTGTAGTTTTAATATTATTTATGCAGTTTTATTTAGAATTTATTGATTAAAGGCTATTTAACCCTGTTAAATAACTTATTGAACTCTGTTTTATTAAAATTAGTTTATGACACTTTTTGACACGGAGGTTTTTCACATGACGTTTTAAACCATGGTTAAAACCGTCACATGTCAAAAACTTGCCAACCCTGTAATGAAATCTTGTTTATTAATGAAAATATTTGTAATTTAATCTTATATATTTTCTCAAATCTTTAATATTTAATGTTTAACTTTTGTTTATTTATTTTACATAATGGTATAGTACTTAAATTATCTTTTGGAATATATGTATAAAGAGGGTTTTAGGTTTTAAATAACATAATACTAGTTTATTACTGTGTGTTAGATTATAATAGTTTTTTCTATAAATGTGAAACGATTAACATATTATAATTCTGTGCTCCATCGATGTGAAAGGCTCAGTTGCGTTTCTGGGTCATTCTAAAAATAAAGGTCCCTTTTGAGATTTTTTTTTACTTCAAAAATGTTTCAACTAAAAAGGACTACACTTAGAAACTTAGACACATTGAATGAAAAGTGCCCCCTGTGTTACCATATTTTAAAAAAATCTCTCCATTTTGTCTTATGAAAGTAAAAAGAGTATTTTTACAATTTTAACATTTTGATATGAATGTTCATTCTCAGTGCCACATATTTTTTTGTTTATGTATATATTTTCTCACAAAATGGACATATTATGTCCCTTGTGTTACTTTTTTAATATTCCCACAATATAAAACTTTATATATTTAGGTAAAAACTGTAGTAATATAATAAAATCTCGGTCATGCTTACTTATACGTATTAGTCATTGCATATTTAACCCTCTGATTCTTAAGAAAGTTTTTTTTTTCTTTTTGTTAAGATAAAAAAAAAACATGTCGGTAAACACAGGAGACATCAAAGTAACAAAGTTCACACATGTTCAGCACTAAGAATGGACTAATCTTAGAATGTATATATTAATTAGAAATTTATTTCTCATATACTGCAACAGTTAGATCAAAATACTAGAATATTATGTTTTTCATTTTTAAACTTGTGTTTTCAACACTGTAACAGTATAGCAAAATTCAGAAATAGGAGTACTAAAAAATAAGCACTTCTATGCAGCTTGTATATGAACAGGCACGTATGTTTTCACTAAGTCACTAAATACAACATGTAGATTAAATATTTTGATAAATCTCTATGAATATAGATAGATGTAGTAAGTAAAAGTAAATAAAATAATTGCCTGTTTACGTGCAATAGTTTATGTATTATGAACAAGTATATGATATTGCTATCGGGTATCAATAAATGTTTTTAAATAAAGTTTCCAGTATATATATATATATTATATATATATACATACTATTTGTTTCTCCCTTGTTAAAAATATGGTTTTGCAATATACATGCATAAATGTGATAAAAGTTCCTGATACCTGATACATAGTCTTTTGAATCAAAGTTGCACACTGTCACTTCTATAAAACAATTAACATGATCAGTTTGCATAATTTCCAAATTTTTAAGGATAGAGATTTTGAATTTTATATCACTGTATAATTTTCATTAACATATATTTCAAATGTCAACTAAGAGAGCAGCTACAGCATAAAATTAGCTGATTGTAGTAAAAAAAAAAAAAAAAAAAAAAACATAAAAGGATATTTTCTACCTTCTTAGAAAAAACTAATTTCAATAATAATAAAAATCTGCAGATTTTTTGAGTTAAAATAACACACAAAACTTTATATGTAAGTTTTAGCCACATAATTGCCTAAAAAAAATAAATTAACCCCCTGTGTTACTTCATTGTCTCTTGAGTTACCAATGTCATGGTAACACAGGAGACTAGTAACACAGGGGATGAAATGAAATAAAAAATTAACCATGCATTTATATTTTTAAAGAAACAATGCCAAAGTCATATGAATATTTTATTTTAACTGAAATGTACAATTTAAACTAAAATTAATTAAAAAAATACATATATTATTAATGTAGATTGATGGTAACATAGGGGACATGTAAAAAACACACCTACCTTCAAAAATCACTTTAGCTTATATAATATTTTTCAAAATTTAACATATGAAATAATGGATACTTAAGATTTTATAAATGATAACTCTATAAGTGCATGACTGACTGTTGTTAACAACGTTTAGGTTACAAATTCTTGTTATGATATTAAGAACAAAGTGGAAGTAACACAGGGGACACAATAATTTTTCCTATAAAATGAAAACTTATCTAAAAATATATATTTAAAGAATGTAGGTATAATATTAATACTAAGAGACTTAAAAAATATCATCAGACATCAAAATATATATAGTGAAAAAAGTATGGTTTGAACACCAAAAATTGTTGTTAAGACATGGCTTTTTATAGGATAGAATTTTAAATAAAGCTATTTAAAAAGTAATAAATGCAATTTATTTAAAATTTCAGAATTGCATTAAAGAAAAATATTTCTGAAATATCTTTACAAGTATTTGAATTTAACTTTGGAATAAAATTATGGGAAATATAACCTTACAAAATCTCGGACCCTAAAAGGGTGCTTTATTTTTGGAATGACCCTCCTGTATTTATCTGACTATTTTTAATGGGTGTACTGGCGCTTCTTGCTGTGAGTATTGTATTTAATTGTGTGGAAATAATATACATTTCATCCTTTGTACATAATCATAAGAACAAGAGCATTCCTGGGCAGTATTCTTCTCTTTTATATTGCCAGCATTTGCTCATTACATATCCATACTAAGAAAATATAAAAATAAATAAAAGAGTCGTTTCGAATTTATGATTCCAATGTTGCAACAAAATAGATCCAAATTATTAGCGGTTGTATTAGTTTTCAGATAATCATTAATGAGCAACTAACGACCAGCCACAAATAAATAAATAAACAATATACAAAAATTGTACCGCAATATACACATCAATTGTCTTCATGCTAATTCCCGAATTATAGTATACAATAATTATGCATTTTAATTGAAAGCACTTAATTTTATCCACTTAGATTTGTTTCAGAGTGATTTCAAACTGCATGAAGTTTTATTTCATAATAAATTTTATGGAAAATAGATATTTATATTAGAAAACTACTCACTCTCCTTCCATATTCCGGTTACATAAGGTTTTGTGGAGCGATTGAATATCAAGCCCTCTCCTCTCTTTTATTCGATCGGACCTGTAGAATCTTTTCCGAAACTTCTGGAAGGTAAAAATACCATTAGCTTCCTTGTCCATTCCAGATTGCCTGCAAGCAGTTTACACCCCTCGTGGACTCCTACTGCGCTCATAACAGCTGAATAAAGACGTGGACCTGTTTAGAGTTAGAGGAGGGGAGGAAGGGGAGAGAGAACGTACAGACCTAAGGCTAAAATCGGAATTACTGAAGTAGAGAGAAATCGCGAACAAAGAAACTGTAAACAACCTCTGAAACGGGGTGTTTGGGAAGTTTTCATAGCGAATGGCCCTCGAAACTTAGTTCCTATTCAAGGTAGGGTGAAGTCCTCCAAATACGTAGAAATATGACTACATCAGATTGTATCCGTTCGCAAAGTTTTGACGGGAAATTTCAACATGTCACAAATGAAAATTGCTCCAAACTAATAAAATTTGGCCTGGAATTCCCCAGACTTGAATCCTACAGAAAACTTGTGGAATACTTTGAAGAGACGTTTTCATAAAATGGACTGTACGGCAAAAGAGCGCGTGATAACGAATGCTATAAAAGTATGGTTCCACCATGTCCATGGGTTCCACGAAGAGGTAGTCAAAAGTATATTTCACTGAATAAGTGGAGTCAATGCCATGAATTCAAGAGGTAATAGTGAGTGCAGTGCGGACGTAGTCATGTCACAGACAGCTTTTTTTTCCAAGTTCAACTTGTAATTTTCAGTTTAATTCCAGATACTGGTGAATTTTTCTTTCGTTTGGAGCCATGAGACTTCTGAATAGATGAATTTTATTGATAATTGACTAGTATAGATAGTGCTGTACTTAATTTAGTGCATAAACCGTATCCTATGAGTTAATTGAACCTGATATTCATCTTTGATGACGCGGTCTCAGAGACCACTCACAGTAGTTATGCTACAATTTCTGTCCGTCACTCAAAATTTTATATAATTATTTTTAAGATCCATATTTAAAATTCTTAGAGCCATAAGATAAAGCGCTGCTTCACAAACTTTTTACCCGGTAAGGGTTTTTGTACTGATAGTGATGATTACCACATATACTCGTGTATAAGTCGCCCCCCCCCCCCCAATTCTTACGCAAAATTTTAATAAAAAATTGAATTTTCGTGTATAAGTCAAACCACATTTCTGGTAGTATGTTGAAAAATGATTTGCAATCAAGGATAAAAAAAAAAAAAAAATAACAAATTAAATTAGTAAACTTTTACGTTTCTAATCAGACTTTTTTTTTAATTCAACATTTTAAAACTGTATAATTATGTAAAACTGGAGAAGCTTATAAACTATTTTGAAACCTATTCACATCAATTTAGTGATACTTAAAAAGAAAAAAAATATTTGAAAAATCTATTCAAGCCTTATTTACAAGGGTAAATAACTTCTTAGACTGCTAAAGTATAGTATTTCTTTGTATTGTAGGACTTTTAGGAAAGAAATCTAAAAGCATTCTCAAGTTGAACTGTGTTTACTTACCCATCATACGTAGTATAGGGTAAGTCTTGTAATCGTTTTGAAAATCGAAAAATTTTTTTTGACGGATTTACACGTTTCAGACACTGGAGATTCCGAAAAACATATTTTTAGAAATTTTTTTTTGCCGTCTGTGTGTGTGTCTGTAAACGCTCTATCTCCCGAAAAAATTGAGATAGAGACTTGCAATTTGGTATGTACTTAGTATGTAATAATGGGAGGAAGCCTATTTCATTTCAATAACCTCGATAACCGGAACAATATTTTTCGGACTCTCGAAATATTCGTTCTGATGAAAGGTATATAAAAATTTTCGAAATTGTTTATTTTAAGAAATGAAAATAAAAGACAATAAAAAAACATAAATTTTGCATAAAGCATGAAGTCGATCGGATAATTAGTTGCCGAGATATTTGGAATCCTATTTTCCACACTCTTCGATTTTTCATGACCCTGTATTTCATCCAAATTTCACTTCAAAGATATATTTTAATTGGAAATTTGACGCTTAATCAGATGCAATAAACCGCTAGTTAATAGGATTATTATTTTTGGAGTTATAAGGATGTTTCTTTCAAGCAATTCAGTAATCGAGCCTTTAAAGTTTGTGACGTCATCAAGCCACGATTTTATTTGAATTGCAATGCACTTTATAAGTAGTTTACACATTTTTATTTTAATATTTTACATTATGCATATCCATGATGGGTAAGTATTACGGTGGCCCCCAACGACTAGTTTAAAAGGGGATTAAAATGTTGAAAGGAATGCCCCTGTATTGAAGGGAATTCTATCCCAAGAGAAAATGGGTGCAGAACAATTATAGGAACATTATTTCTGAGCTTTTTTTCAATATTCAGATTCTGAACAATAACTTTCATTTTGATAAGTCTCACTGAAAAAATTGAATATTTAAATGAAAACAACAAAGGTTTTTAGATTCAGGATCCCTAGATAGGTGTTAAAGATCCTGAATATCGACAATTGGGTAAGCATTTATTTATTTATTTTTACCAACTCGTATACCCCCATTTTCAACTCCCAAATTTTGTCTAAAATTCTTCGACTTATACACAAGTATATACGGTACTTTTTAATTCAACGGAAGAGTGGAAGTACATATCCCCCTCATTTTAAAAGAGCGCCAAGTTAGAGAAGTAGTATTCTAGGAAAAACGGTACAGTAACTTGTAGCAGTTGAAAAGAAACAGGAAGTAGTTTGAATAGAAGCCGATTGGAAAAGAGTCTTTTGTAATTTCCCAAACTTGTTTTTTCCTCTCGTTTACTTGCTTTTGTTCAACCAATTCAGGATGAGAAGTTGTTATAGTGAAGATATTTTGGCTAGGGCTACTATAATAATTTTTGCCTTTAATAATTTTCGCAAAGACGTTTTTGTTTGCTTCTAGTTTGGGGGGGGGGGGGGGGGAGGACAGTGACTTTATTTTCTTCATTAGCTTACTCCTTTCTAAGAAAATGGAATTTGGGCGTTCGGCTTCGTCATTCAGTTTTACTTACCCATCATACAATCGATCAACCTTACTCCTCGAAACTCTAATTCGCCTATTCATGCTCAAAATACTTACATGCATCCTGTGATTCCTGGAAACAGGTAGTTGTTTCAGATGAATTTAATATTTTCAACATTAGTGGGGGAATTAGAGTTTGGAAGACAAAGCTGATGTGCTGAATCCCAGATATACAACAAAAACTGTAAAACATTGTGGATACTCTATTTTTATACCAGTCTTCGAGCTCAGCCTCATGGTGAAAATTTTATTTATACAAAAATGAAAAAAAAACTCGTTATTTGAGAAACAAGAATGTGGCCAAAGTTTCTTACAGTGTTTTACAATCCTTAAAAAACTGAAAGGAAACTGAATTGATAATAATGTGATATGTAGAGAAATATGAGTAACAAAGAAGCCCTGAGATATTTCTCTTCTGCTTGAGGTCCTTTGTTTATTGGAAAACATAACTAATGTCTTTCTGCCATAGTTGTACAATGATATTTTAGCAGAATGAAAAAAGTGACTTTTACATATTTTTGCCAGTGGTTAGAAATAAAAACAAATTTGACGTTTTAAATGATTTTCAGGAACACGAAAATTGAGGCTTTTAAATGAAAATATTAATCTTGAAACAATTTTAAAATGCTATAATGTTGTTAACAAATGTCTGCTGTGTACTTTCAATATCCGCCTGAGCCAAAAAGAAAAAAGAAAAAAAAGCTGAACTTATTTCTAGGATGAAAATGAATGATTGTATTTTCCTTGTACAAATCTTTAATTAGTGAAACTTGATATGCAAGTCATTCTTAGATAATGGGAAATTTTATGTTCTTCTCTAAAAAATATGAATTAATCAAGTCAACTATGAATGTTTGGTTTTTGTGAGCATTTGTGTTGAAGCACTCACTACATTATGTACTTTAAATATGAAAAAAAAAAAAAAATCAATATTTAAATAAATTGTAAAGTTAATTGTCATTGCCAAGGCTTATCCCAAACTTCAAATTTATTAATTTAAGCACCCTGATTTTTAAGATTTGGAACAAATCGAACATTTGTTTTAGTCCAAATTGCTTTAGAACATTCTAAAGCACTCTATTCTTCAGTGATGTTTTAAACTCTAATTTCCTTAATATTCTTACATAGAAAAGTTTGGAATGACAATATTCTTAAATTTGTTTATTTGACATTATGTTTTAACACTCTCTGGGGAAAAAAAAAAAAAAGAGTGCTAAAATATAATGTCAAATAAACAAATTTAAGGGTGCAAAAGCGAAAAACGTTCTAAAATTTTGATTTTTTTCTATACTGAAGGAGCTAGAAACATGAAATTTGGATTGGTAGTTACTGATAAGATGTAAATGCTCTCTAAGAACATATTCTAAAAAAAAAAAAATCAAAATTTAAAAGGGTGAGATGAGCGAAAAACGTTCTAAAAACATTCTAAATTACAATTTCTATGGAATCTCTGGAACTACAGAACCGTTTTCAAAAGTGATGCTGGCAAATTGATGGTAACAGTCTTTGCTGTAATATAAGATATATTATATGTCGGTGCCACTACCCCCAGGAGAGTGCAGAAGCGAAAAACGTTTTAAAATTTCGAATTTTTTTTTTACAATGAAGGAGCTAGAAACTTGAAATTTGGCATGTTAGTTATTTATAAGATGTAAATGCCCTCTAAGAACAAATTCTAAAAAAAAAAATACGAAATAAAAAAAGGTGAGATGAGCGAAAAGCGTTCTAAAAACATTCTAAATTACAATGGAATCTTTGAAACTACCGAACCGATTTTAACGTAACGCTCGCAAATTTATATTGACAGTCTGTGCTCTTCTAACGCAGGCTATATTTTATGTCAGCAAGTATCAGTATATTTTAGGTTGCAAGAGCGAAGATCGTTCTAAAATTGCAATTTTTATTATACTGAAGGGATTAGAAACTTGAAATTGGGCAAGATAGTAACTTATAAGATATACATTCTCTCTAAGGACAGTTTCTAACAAATTCGAAATTTAAAAGAGGGGTATGAGGGAAAACAATTCTAAAAACATTATAAACTACGATTTCTATTGAATTGTTAAGGACAGAATCTTGAAATTTAACATAACTAATACATTACGATTTATTTTATTTTATTTTATTTTATTTTTTTTACTAACAGGATTAGAAATTTCAAAATTTGGCATGGAGATACAAATGCTCGGTAACAATGGTTTGTAAAGAAATTCAAAATTTGAAAGGGTGAAATAAGCGGAAAGTGTTTAAAAACCATTCTAAATTGCAATTAGTATGGAATTGTTAGGGGTAGAAACTTAAATTTGACATGGCTGTTGCTTTTAAATCATAAATGGTCGCAATGAACAATTTGAAAAAAAAAATCGAAAATTAAAAGAGTGAAATGTGCGAGAAGCGTTTTAAAAAGGTTCTAAATTACGATTTATTTGGAACTTTTAAGGCTAGAAACTTAAAATTTTGCCTGGTTGTTACTCACGTAAATGATCACCCAGAGAAGTTTACTAAAAATGCAAAATGTAAAAGGACAGAAGCAAAAAAAGTCCTTAAATTGCTATTTATGTGATACAGCTTGGGTAGAAGCTTCGTATTGGCATGATGGTAACTCTTAAAATGTAAATGCACGCTAAGACCGGTTTCTAAAAGAATCGAAATTTAACAGGCTGAAATGAGCGGAAAACGGTCTAAAAACGTTCTACATTATGATTTAATTGGATTTATTTGGGTTAGAAACTGGGAATTTAGTATAGATGCAGATTTTTTTTAAGATGCAGACGCTCGGTATAAACAGTCTATTAAAAATTCGAAGTTCAAATGTGTAAACTGAGCTGCAAACGTTATAAATTATGTTTTTTTTTTCTAAATTGTTAGCTATAGAAACTTAGAATTTAACATGCCTGTTATTTTTTATACGTAAATGCTCCCACAGAACAGTTTTTACAAAATTCGATATTTATAAAAGGTGCAGAAGCAAAAAACATTCCAAAATTACGATTTTAGTGATGCTGCTGGTATAGGAAGTTGAAATTTGGCATGCTGGCTATTTTTAAAATTTCAGTGCTCGCTAAAAACGGTTTCTAAAAAAAATTTCGAAATTTAAAAAAGGTGAAATAGGCTGGAAAAGTTCTAAAAACTTTCTAAACAATGATTCACCTGAAATTGTTAGGGATAGAAACTTGAAATTTTACATTGATGTTACGTTAGAGACACAAATGCATCCACAGAACAGCTTATAAAAACTTTGAAATTTTAATGTGAGCAGGAGCAGAAAAGTTTTAAAATTGAAATTTCTGTGATATAGTTATTACAGAAATTCGCTTAATTAGTAATTTCTGAAATATCTGTGGCAGTAAAATTTCCTCTGATCAAAATGGTAACAGGAAAAAAAGTAATCGGAAAAAAAGTAAACGGAAAAAAAGTAACTGAGTCAACAAGAGCGGAAAAAAAGTAATCGGAAAAAAAGTAACAAGGTATTGATAAAAATTGAACTTATTGATAAATAAGTGTTAAAAGCTAAGGAAGTAACATATGTCTGATTTATATAATTCCCGTAGGCGGATATTTTCCAATGCTATTAGGAATTGAGTAAAGTCACCCCCGGAAAAAAAGCACAGTCGGTAAAAAGCTCCTTGGTAAAAAAAGGGGTGGGTGTGGAGGGGGGAAGGCTTCACGTTAAGATGGGAAAATACCACACATTTATGAATAACACGTGTTTGAATGAGCCAATTATAATTTCGGGTAAAGCACGTGCTACCACGTGTATTTACTAACCACGTGTACTAGGAACAATCAGAGCATTATATACATCATATATTCTAATACGAGAGCAAATCTTGTGTGTGTGTGTGTTTTTTTTTTTTTTTTTTTTTTTTTTTGGGGGGGGGGGGGGGGGGTTATATATATATACAAATTTTATTTTAAAAACAGCCCTAACGATTTTGACGAAATTTTGTATCCTACCGTTTTGAGGCACCAGAAAATCATTGGGTTGGGTCACATGTTCGAAAAAATTCGATTAGTGGGTCATTTTGGGTCATGTTTCACCGTATCTAAAATACGGTTCAAACGATTTTGACTAAATTTTGCATCCTGTGGTTTTCGGGCCCGAGAAGATAGTTGGGCTAGGTCACATGTTCCATAAATTTGATTAGTGGGTCATTTTGGTCATGGGTCATTATGGGTCAAGCTATTCTTATCTTAAAAATGGCTCAGAAGATTTCAACTAAATTTAGTATCCTACAGTTTTAGGGAACGAGAAGACTATTGGGCTAGGTCACATGTTCGACAAATTTCGATTAGTGTGTCATTTTTGGTCAAGAAGGGTCAAACTATTTTTATCTTAACAAGATATATATAGAGAGAGAGTGTGAGCTAATAGTATGAAATTAAAAAAGAAATTGCGCCCGTACAAAGGGTATCTAAAAATGCGCTTTTTTAAACTGTTGGAAATTGGTCAATTTTAGCCGAATATTGTGCCTCTTCCTGTAGCTTTATTTTTAAAGGTAAAAATGTAACACTTTGAGGGTATTTACCTCCTATATCGAGGACAAGAAACACCAATTAACCCGTTTAAATATTGCATTTCTATATGGAGAATTAAGGTATTACAATATTCACATTTTAAAATAGCGAATAAAATTGATTGCCGAAGCTTTCAAACAAAGCTCCATTAGCAGCCTCCGACATGGGTTGGCAATTTTTCACATATTCATACTACATTCAAGAAACAGCTATATTTATTTTCGCTGCATTATCTGCAATTGTTGTCTTCGTACTTCCTTCTGTCATTCCCCCATTTCATGAAAAGTCCATAATTATCTCGAGAATGATTAGACGTATCAATCTGGGACTGGTTTTAATCGATTCCTCACACGAAAATACGCACGAAAATTTTTTTATGAGAATACTTTCACTTTCAAAACAGATTCAGAAAGTGAAAGTATTCTCATAAAAAAAATCCGCAAACAAAATAGGAAAAGGACTTTGTAGAGATTGACTGCAGTTACCCAATGCAAAAAAAAAAAAAAAAAAAAAAAAAAAAAAAAGAACGAAAAATCATGCGTCAAGCATAGATTATGTAGCACTTTCCAACGCTTCTAAAATAATTTTACAAATCATTACCGTTTAATAAGCTGAAAGATGACATCTAAGTAAACAATTTGGAAAACACATAACATATTTAAAAACGTAATTTCAGGAATTTTCAATATATACAATATTCGGAAAAATATTCGAATACTTTTAAGTAGCCTTGTATATGATCTATAGAATTGTATATATACATAGGATGCTAAATTTTAGTTTAGTTAGGAAACGCGTAGCACCGTTTAAATTCTCCTTCTGGAGTTTCTGTCAATAAACGAAAATGTGTTCGCGAACTTTTGTGCTGCCCTGTATAGGATCTACAGAATTTATACACACCACGTAATAGACAAAAAGCTAGTTAAGATTAAAATCGCGTTTAGTAACTTAAAACGCACTTCCAGGAATTATTGTTAACAGACAGTAGAGAATTCTTTTGTGTGTCCCTGTAAATGAACGATGACTGCTATACACACACTATTCTGTAGTAAGCCTCTTGTAATGCACCTTAGTAATATATATAAACTTCAATGCGTTTAAAATAGTGGAACATTATTTAAATAAGCCGCAGACGATTTTTCTCCATAGACGTAATGTAACGGAATTATTTTGACTGTCCCTGTAAAGTAACTCTAAGTGCTATACACCTACTATTCCATATTAAGCTTCTTCTAATGCATCTTAGTGATCTATATAAATTTCAATGCGTTTACAATAGTGAAACATTTTTAAAATAAACCGCAAATGATTTTTCCCCATAGACCGCAATGTAACGGAATTCTTTTGAGTGTCCCTGTAAGAAAACTATAAGTGCTACACACTTCAGTTGAAATAGGGAACGTGCCATACATAACGACAATAACATATAAAAATTGCAGAGCAATCCGAGCATATTTACGGAAGTAAGAGCACGGACAGACGGACAGACGGCCATACGGCCAGACAAACCGAAGTCATAAGCACTTTTCAACTAGGTTGGAAAGTGCTAAAAACGGCTAAGAGGATTTGAACTAAATTTAGTATTCTACAGCTTTAAGGAACAAGAAGACTGTTGGGCTAGGTCACATGTTCGAGAAAATTCGATTAGTGGGTCATTTTGGGTCACCATGAGTCAGGGTCAAGCTAATTGTACCTAAAAAACTGTTCAAACGATTTTGACTAAACTTTGTATCCTACCATTTTCGGGCACGAGAAGACTATTGTGCTGGGTAACATAATCAAGAACTTACTATTAGTGCGTCATTTTGGGTCAACGCGGGTCAAGTTAATTTTACCTAAAAAACGGCTCTAACGATTTTGGTTAGATTTTGTATCTTACGAGTTTCGGGCACGAGAAAATCATTGCGCTAGGTCACACGTCCGAGAAAATTCGATTATTTTATAAATGATTTTCAATATTTCCTCATGAAAAAATGTGGTCAGAAATGGCTACTTACTGCCGACAGATCAAAGCACGAAAATGGCCGCAATTCAGGCGTTTCAAATTCAGACACAAATAAGTGTCTTAAAAAATTAAGACACTTTAAAGTGTCTCTTTTTTGAACCATCCGTTTCATACACTTGTTCAAAATACAAAAACTGTATTTATATGTATTTACTATGTTCCATCTAAATAACACATTTAAATTTCAAGACACACAGCCATTTAAAAAATATAACAAACAAAGAATCCAAATCAGTTTACTTAATCATATATGAACTGGGAAAATTAAAAAAGTCATATTGAATAAGATTCTAAATAAAGAATCAAAATAATGTGGAACTAAAAAAAGATAATTGAAAAAAGAAAAAAAAAAGAGTGGTGGTGGTAGTGTTTTTTTTTTTGGGGGGGGGGGGGAGGGGGGGAATTGGGTAGATAAGAACCATGTTTGGCCGATGGCAGAGACAAATATTTTGTTTTCATTTTTGTATTAAAATTTATGATTAAATTGGTTCTTTTTGTATAACTATTTAAGTGCTATGCACAAGATAAAAATAAAAGTTATTTAGCAAATTTTAATATACTTAACATTTTTACAAAAAAAAAAATCTTATTTTTATTTTTTATTTTTTTTTATTATTTATTTTAAGAAGGTCTCATAACACCAGCATGGTTTTTATGGATGTTAATATTTGAATAAAAATATAAAACATTCAGAAAAAGAATGAAAACTTTATTTTTAATTATTATTATTATTAAACTATTCTATTCAAATGTCTTCAATCAGTTAAAGCATACTTAAATGATAGAAACTGGTACTTTCTACTAAGAAAATGAACTGCAAAATGAATTTATGCAGTTAAAAATTTCAATAGCGGATACCTCGGGACTGCTAGGTTTGTTCTCTATATACCTACATTTAGCGAACTATAAACCAAGGCGCACATTGAGACGCAGCCAACACGCGCGGGGCAGGTTCTCACGTCACGCGATTTTGTAAAGCATTGAAATGAGCGGGAGAGCGCATATTGACGCACGCGCAGTTTTTCTGACGCAGGTTCTGCCTGCCACTTGTGTTCCGAACACAGTTTCAAGTGCGAGTGTGTCACGTTTTTCAGCGAAAATGAAGGAAAAACTGATCGAAGCTGTTCGCGCCTATCCTCTTTTGTAAACATTTCAGTAAATAATGGACGTTAGTCCTAAAACTTTAAAAATAAATGTAATTTTGTAAATGGTTATTATTATATAAAATTAAAAGTTTTCTATTCTATTTTTCAGAGTAATAATGATAAAAAAATCTTGTTTAATATAAAAAGTTTTATTAATCACATGAAATTTATTAAAACTAGCTTTTTTTTTTTTTTTTAAAGGTACTTTTCTGTTACCTGGGTGCCAGTGATATGTATATTTATGTTTATATATATCACTGGCGTCCAGCTAACAGAAAAGTACCTAAAAAAATTATTCTAAATACGTTATGGTAAGTGGAATTCAAAAATTAAATTTTATTACTTCCATTTCAGTTACATCAATTTTAAGTGCTATGAACATTAAACTGAAATTGTCTTTTAATTATAATATCCATTACTGAAAAATGCCTAATTAAACATTTCAGCAATGGACATTGGTCCTAAAACTTAAAAAAAGAAAATGTAAATGGTTTTTATTATATATATTAAAAAAAAAAATTATTCTATTTTTCAGAGTATTAATGATAAAAAAAAAATTGGTTTAATATTAAATATTTTATTACTCGCTTAAAATTTATTATAACTATCTATTTTTTTTTTTTTTTTTTTTTTAATGTTCTTATTAATACATTATGGTAAACAATTGCATGTTTTGATTTTAATCTGCTGCTAAATAATAAAATTTAATTTTTAAATTGTTTACCATAATGTATTAATAAGAACATTTTTTAAAAAAATAGCGAGTTATAATCAATTTTAAGCGAGTTATAATCAATTTTAAGCGAGTAATAAAATATTTAATATTAAACTAATTTTTTTTTTATCATTATTACTCTGAAAAATAGAATACAAAATTTTTAATTTTATATAATAAAAACCATTTACATTTTCTTTTCTTTTTCTTTTTTTTAAAGTTTTATGACCAATGTCCATTGCTGAAATGTTTAATTAAATTTTATTATTTAGCAGCAGATTAAAATCAAAACATGCAATTTTTGCAAGAAAATGAAGAAGATATAAATTAAGTAAAACCAGCTCTTAGCTTGTTTAAAAATTTTTAATGAAAACAGAATACTGTGAAACATTTTCTGTATGAAACTTGCAAAAGAGAGTTATAAGAAAAAATTAAAACTGGATTTTTATTGGTTATTTTTTTATAAACAAAAAACTTTAGAGGGGGTGTGGGGAAGGGGGGGGGGGGGCATTACCAGAACATATATTGTATCATGAACAGTACAAATTTTTTAGTCTAAAAATAAAAAATCCCTGACGGCTCGGCCTACAGGCACAGGTAGATTTTGAAGACGCAGACCGTGGGCGCCTGTTTGTTGGGAAATTCGGAAGAAATTACCTTTTTACCATGATGCGACAGTTGGAACCGCCCACTTCAAAACCTAACTTGTTTGCAGGTAAAACCGGCAAAGATTTTTTTTTTTTTTTTTTTTTTTTTTTTTTTTTTTTGTTATAAGGGTTGGTTTTATAAAAAACTTGTCAATATAGAAGTTTTAAATAATATTAAGAGGACTTATAATAAATTTAAGCGAATATGATATCTTGTGAATTGACGAAGTTGTGGAATTTTTTCTTCTTCTTAACCCCCCCCCCCCCCCTCCTTGGGCCATTTTTAATTATATAAAAAATCTGATAAATTTTCGTCCATTTTCCTAGAAGTAATAATAACTTTAAACGGGTTCGATACGTACCATAACTAAGAAGTTATGTTTTTTTTTTCTGTTTTCACAAAAAGCCGTACTAATATATACTAATAAGCACGCATCCATTTCAGAATCAGATAATCGGATTCTGAATTTAAATCTATGTACTGATCCAAGGCAAAAAATATCTAAAAATCCCAAAAAATGAACTAATTGTTTCTTATTCTACGAAAAACGAGCCGTTTTACACGCGTGGCATACGTTAGCAATGTAAACAAACGTGAACGTGACGGAAAACTGAGTCGCAATATGCGCACACCCTGCCGCGCGCAGTTTTTTTCCGAGCAGCATAGCTTCACCTGCGCGTGGCAGCTGCGTCTCAATGTGCGCCGCGCCTAAATCAGGTTTGGGTTGCTTCCAGAAGCAGGACCTGATTATTGCACTGGCAAACTCTTCCACGGCTTTGACCCCGTCCCCTCTGATTTTAGGTGCCTCCCAAATTTGACATTTCTTTCAATATTTTAAACCTATAGAGTAGGATAAGATTAAAAAAAAAATGTATTTATCTAAAAACAGTAAAACCTTTCAATAGCGGACATTTCGAGACTACAAAATTTGTCTACTATTCGGAGGTGTCCACATTTCTGATGTAAAAATATTTAAACATGTATGTGTTGTGGATTGAAAAGGTGGTGTTTCGCTAAATAGAGGTATCCGCTTTTACCTCTAAAACCGGACAATTCCGAATAGCGGAAAAATTCTGCGGTCCCGAAGTATCCACTATTGAGAGATTTTACTGTTTTTAGATAAATATAATTTTTGTTTTCAATCTTATCTTACTATAAAAACTCAAAACATTGAATATAATCAGTACAATGTCGAAATAGATTTAAAATATCAGCTTTACGAAAATTGCATTCTAAATTTTGGACCCCATAAAATCGGGGGGGGGGGGGGGGGCGGAGGGAGGTAGAGCCATGAGCCAGTTTGCCCATGCTTTAATCAGGTTCTTCTTCTTAAAAAATTACCAGCCCTGCTTTGTGGTCATATATAGTCCCATTTATTGAGGTCCCCCAGGGGAATACCTTCTTTAGGTATTTACGGGTTTCGCGACCCCGGATTCCTGAGCGATCTTTCTCCCTTCCTGCCTTCTTCTCTGTTTAGTTGTCTATCCTTTTTTCTTTGTTTCACACTTTTTAATCTTCTCTTTTCAGTTTGTTATACCTCTTTGTTCTTGTTCATGTTTGATTGTTTTACTAACTTTTTTGTTCACTTTGTTCCACTAACATTGTTTTTGTTCTTGAGTTTAAAAAAAAAAAAAAAGAAAAAGAAAAAAAAAATTTAAAAAGAGTGAAAAAGACAAAAAATACACCTTGTTTCTAAGTCTTCTCTCACATAGCTTCTTTTTTATACAATAGTGGATTTTTTTATTTTTTTTCACGTGAGACACTCTGGGTGCTGAGGTTTTTTAATCTCTTCGACTCGGTTCTACCTTTTTAGGCTGATCTTGAGTCCCAGAGTGCAGGGCATTTTCCGAATTCCGGTTCCATGATCGGAGGACGCCATACATTGTATGGTGGCTGTTAGGACCAACACCGGGAGACTGGTGCCTTTCGGTGAAAGGGGTTGTAGGTTGGACAGAGCTGTAAAGGCTTACCTACTGACTACCTGATTCCAATGTGAAAGAACTAGATATTAGGAAATGCTATCGAGTTTAATCCAACGTTCGAAAAACGTGGAGGTTTGTTGATAATAGTTTTCGCCCTTTTGAGACCTGCGCCCAGAAGTAAGGTTAAGAAGAAGGGTCGGTGACCAGGCCCGACGCCTGGCGTTCCAAAAAAAAAAAAAACTAAACTATGGCTACAATTAAAGGAAATAAGATATGCGATGTGGAGGCCCCACAACCAAATACATCCTGGGCTGATATAGGTGAGGAAAATTTTTCTTCCAACTTGGAAAATAAAGGTGCATCCTATGATGCAAGGAAAGCTTGTAGCCTTTCAGATTTGTCATATAGAAATGCACGTTTCTTTATCGTAAAATGTGTTGAAGGCAATTTTGCCCTCAAATCACCTTTCCTAATACAAAAAGCTATACAAGGTCTTGTTGGTGAACCAAAGACCATTAAAAAACTAAGATCTGGTGACTTACTCATTGAAGTTAAAAATTCAAGTCAAGCTGAAAATATAATGAAATGTAAATTCTTTGGAAATATACCTGTTACTGTATCTGCTCATAATTATTTAAATAGCTCACGTGGTGTCATCTCAGAACAAGACCTCACATATGTCTCAGAATCAGAAATACTTGAAAATCTTAAAGAACAGCATGTTACAGAAGTTCGAAGAATAACAATTAAAAGAGATAATAAAATCATCCCAACAAAGCATATAATACTTACATTTGATATACCTAACCTTCCCACGCACATAAAAGCTGGATACTTAAGTTGCCCAATTCGACCATATATACCAAACCCATTGCGCTGTTTCAAATGTCAGAAATTTGGTCACTCCAAAAATAGCTGCCGTGGAACCCTAGCATGTGCTCGATGTGGAGTAAAAGGACATGAAAACGAAAACTGCACAGCTCCTGCTCATTGTGTTAACTGTGAAAAAGATCATCCATCGTATTACAAATCATGTGAAATCTGGAAAGTTGAGAAAGAGATCCAAACAGTGCGCACAAAACAAAATATTTCATATCCAGAAGCAAGGAAAATAGTTAAATCTCGCACACCAAATACAGGTATATCTTACTCGGCTGCATTAACTGGTAATAAAAAATATCAAACAATAGCCACTCAGACAGAAACAATAAAAGAAAACCTGTCTACTAATTCTGGTACAACAAAAGAAAACCTGTCTACTAATCCTAATAGAACAAAAGAAAACCTGTCTACTAATTCTGGTACAACAAAAGAAAACATGTCTACTAATTCTGGTACAACACAATCGGCTTCGGCTAAATCAGGAAATTCTTTTCCGCCTAAAACACCACAAAACGTTTCTTCAAAGTCATCACAATCCTTGTTTCCTAAAATTCCAATCCATATAAAAACCTCTCAAAATACCCCGAAAACTACACCAATAAAACAAAATCGCAGATCTGACTCAGAAAAACATGGCCTACAAACAATTAAATCCTCTGTATCATCCGAAAACCCAGCTAATAAGAGGAAAAAAATTAAACCACCCAAAAAAGAAACTCAACCAAATCAAAATAAAATAAATGCGAGGAGTATGCGGGATGAAGACATGGTGGAGCTTCATCCAGAATCGGATGCAGAACTGAACGATGGAGGAGATGATATGTCTACCTCCTCCGAACAAAATGACGTTGATATATCTATCTAAAAAATCAATCATGACTAATATTATATCGTGGAACTGCCGTGGTTATAATAATAAACATGCTGAAATCCGTAATATCTTATCTGACCATCAACCATTATGCTTAGCTGTACAAGAAACCCATCTAAAACCCAATGACAAAGCAAAATTACGTAACTATACTACATACAGAAAAGATTTTGCAGCTAATGGAAGGGCCACTGGTGGAGTGGCTCTTTTCATCTCCAATAATCTACCCCATTCTTTTATACCTCTAAATACAAACCTACAAGCTGTTGCAGTCCGTGTACATATTAAACAACTCATAACAATCTGCACCATTTATTTACCTCCAAACCAAACTATTCAATCAGCACAACTCGATAACCTCCTTCTCCAACTCCCGGCTCCATACATACTTATTGGAGATTTTAATGCACACAGTCAACTCTGGGGCAACCATGATTCTAACCAACGTGGTGATGTCATTGAAAAATTCATTTCTGACAACGGCTTATGCCTGCTCAATAATGGTGATCACACTTATTTTCATGAGCCAACCCGTACTTTCCATGCAATAGACCTTACAATTTGCTCCCCAATACTCTATCCATTCTGGAATTTCTGGGTCTCTAATGACCTGCACGGCAGTGACCACTTTCCCACTTTTATTACACTGACTACTCCTGATAGGGATTGTAACAATTCTACCAATCGTTATATATATGACAGAGCCAACTGGCCAACATTTACAGCACTTGCAAATATCACAGCTGACATGATACAGGGGAATATTGACAATGCGCTTGATAATATTACTCAATGTATTATCAATGCTGCAGATTCCAGCATTCCAAAAACATCATCTAAACATAAACATAGAAAGCCATGGTGGAATAGTGATTGCCAAAATGCCAAGAAAAAACAGCAGAAGGCCTGGGGAATATTTCGGAGGTACCCAACTAATACTAACTATATGGCATATAAAAAAGCAAAGGCTGAAGCTAGAAGAGTGCGACGCAAAAGCCAGCGTGACTCCTGGATCAACTACATCTCAAGCATTAATTCCAATACCTCAAGTAAAGAACTGTGGAACAAAGTCAAAAAATGTATGGGTGTCTACTCTGATCATCATATTTCTCTTTTAAAATACAACGGTCAAACCATCGCATCACCTAAAAACATCGCTGAGACAATAGGGAGTACCCTAGCATCAATTTCATGCTCTGACTCATACCCAGAACCTTTTTTAACATACAAAAGACAAACTGAAAGAACCAGGATTAAATTTAATTCTCATCATTCATATGCATATAATGAACCATTTCTTAAATCAGAGATTATAAAATGCTTGAGAGACAGCCATTTATCTGCCCCAGGTCACGATGGGATTACATACATTATGCTCAAGCACCTTTCTGCTCTATCCTTGAATAATCTTCTTTCCTTTTTTAATAGGATATGGATGGAGCAGACTTTTCCTAATGCTTGGTGCAGAGCTATAATTATACCATTTCCCAAACCAGGAAAAGATGCTACAAATCCCAATAATTACAGGCCGATTGCACTCTCTAGCTGCCTTTGCAAACTCCTTGAAAAAATGGTAAATTGCCGCCTCATCCATATTTTAGAAACTAACAATAGCCTTGCTGCATTTCAAAGTGGATTTCGACATGGTAGGTCAACTATCGATAATTTAATCCATTTGGAACATCATATACGGACATCCTTTCTAAAACGCAACCATTTGGTCTCAGTATTTTTTGACATGGCAAAAGCTTATGACAGAACATGGCGTTATGGGATTCTTCGCGACCTTTTTAACCTTAACTTTCGTGGGAACCTTCCAATTTTTATTAAAAACTTTCTTGCCATCCGACGATTTCAAGTTCGAATTGGAGGAATCCTATCTAGTTTTTATGTACAAGAAGAGGGTGTACCTCAGGGCAGTGTCTTGAGTGTCACTCTCTTTGCTATTAAAATTAACGACATCATTAAACAACTTCCTCCTTCTGTGAAGGGAGATCTCTATGTTGATGACTTCCACATTATGTGTACAGGACAGGATATTCGTTTTATTGAGAGACAACTGCAAATTGCAATCAAAAGTATTCTTAGCTGGACTAACAAAAATGGTTTCTTAATTTCTCATGACAAAACATCTTGTGTGCATTTCTGTAGACGAAGGGGTCTGCATCCAGATCCTGAAATTTTTATTGATTCTACTAAAATTCCTGTTGTGGACAACGTTCGTTATCTCGGCCTAATTTTTGACAACAAACTTACTTATTTATCACATATTTTACAGTTACGGACAAAATGCGAAAAATCCCTCTGCCTACTTAAAGTACTTTCAAATACCACTTGGGGAGCTGATCGCACTGCTCTCCTTAAAATCTATAGAGCTGTGATCCGAACTAAAATCGACTATGCCTGCCAGGTCTATGGTTCTGCCAGTAAATCTGTTCTTAAAAAACTTGACACTGTGCACCACAGCGCACTTCGTGTCTGCTCTGGTGCATTTCGTACGTCTCCAATTTTAAGTCTCTATGTTGACTGTAATGAGCCATCATTACACCAGACTCGTGAAAAACTCTCATTAGAATTATATTACCGTGTCCTCTCTCATCCTGGTCATCCTCTTCACACCTATCTTTTAAATACTGACAATGATATTCTTTATCAGCATCGACCTTCATGCATCCCATCTTTTGGAGTCAGAATGAGAGACATCATCAATAATGGTCCTTTGAATAATATTGAGGTGAGTCCATGTCCTTTGCATGTGCTCCCTCCTTGGAATCCTCCTAAAATCACCTCTCTCCATCCTTTTAAAGGTTATGACAAAAACAACTTGGCTGCTACTGTTTTCCAACAATTATTTGCTGCACATCGTGCAAAATATAATAGCTATACTGACATTTATACAGATGGTTCGAAGAGTGGGGATACTGTCGGTTGCGGGGTTTTTATTGATAACAATAGTTTCAGTTATCGGCTTCACTCTTCAATGTCAGTCTTTACGGCAGAGCTGATTGCGATAGAGAGAGCCATGTTACATATATCTCATCATCATAAAACATCTTTTATCATATATACTGACTCAAATAGTTCTATTGACGCAATGAAATCTTTTAAAAAGCATCCGTATGTCTCAGCCATCTTGGATTTTTATTATAAATTGACTAGACGTGGTCATAATATTTTATTTTGCTGGGTACCTGGACACATGGGCATTCCTGGAAATGAAAAAGCAGATGAGGCGGCAAAACTTGCTCTTAATCAATTACACCATAAAATTCCATTCTCAGACATTAAACACTTTATAAAACACTTTATTCATAAAAAATGGCAAGAAAGTTGGGATTCAGAATACAATAATAAGCTGCACCATATCAAACCCACAATCATGACCTGGCCTCCGAGCTATCCTAGAAAAACAGATGTTCTGCTGACTCGTCTGAGAATTGGACATTCAAGGATCACTCATAAACATCTTTTACTTCGGGAGGACACACCCA
Source organism: Maratus michaelseni (assembly GCA_963931845.1). Lineage (NCBI taxonomy): Eukaryota > Metazoa > Arthropoda > Arachnida > Araneae > Salticidae > Maratus > Maratus michaelseni. Next base: position 284,449 of record OZ007600.1, read on the forward strand.
TGTGTCCACACTGTCATTTTGATTGCTTGACTATTTTTCATCTTTTAACTGACTGTCCAGGCCTCCGGCACTTGTACAGAATTTATTTTAATTCATCATCACCAATCTTGACTAACCTCATTGGGGAAACACCTCATGGGGCACTCTTTCATTTTTTAAAACATTCTGGGTTTTATTTTGATATCTAGTTTTTATATACCCTTCATGTTTTATATATAACAATGTTAGTTTATATTTTTTTATCTGGACAGCTGGATGGGGTAACCCCATCCAGGTGATATTTCTTAATGTTGTATTTTTGTACATTACTTTTTTAAGAATTCTTTATATTTGTTTTATACACTTGTGACTATATCTGGATGGGTTACCCCATCCAGATAGCGTTCTCATTAAACTTTGTTTCCTTTTTTTACTTTTGTTCATATTAAATTTTGTGGTTTAAAAAAAAAATATATATATATTTTTTCTTTGGCGCAGCTTGTCCCCTATGGGACCTTGTGCCATTAAACTCCATACAACCAACCAACCAACCAACCCATTTATTGAGGATGCAATGTGGTCAAATATAGCTGCATTTAATGCTTTAAAAAATGTGGTCAGAAATGGCTACTTACTGCCGGCAGATGAGAGCACGAAAATGGCCGCAATTCAGGCGTTTCAAATGTCTTAAATTCAGACACAAATAAGTGTCTTACAAAATTAAGACACTTTAAAGTGTCTCTTTTTTTTAGGTTAAAAAAAGACATTCAGTTTACAGTGTCCATTTCAGACATTCTAGTTTACAGTGCAGTTTTAAAAACTTTATACCTGGTTAAAAATTATTTTTATTAATACTTAAAATTATCCCAGTGTTTTGAAATATATGTAAGATTTGAGAATCATGATTCTTGATAAAATTAACTTGACCCGCGTTGACCCAAAATGAACCACTAATCGAAAGTTCTCGAACATGTGACCCAGCCTAATAGTCTTCTTGTTCCCTAAAACTGTAGGATACTAAATTTAGTTCAAATCCTCTGAGCTGTTTTTAAGATAAGAATAGCTTGACCCATAATGACCCATGATCAAAATGACCCACTAATCGGCTTTTCCCGAACATGTGACCTAGCCCAACAGTCTTCTTGTGCCCGAGAATGGTAGGATACAAAGTTTAGTCAAAATTGTTTGAACCGTTTTTTAGATACAATTAGCTTGACCCTGACCCACAGTGACCCCAAAAATGACCCACTAATTGAATTTTCTTCGACATGTAACCAAGCGCAATGATTTTTTCGTGCCCGAAACTCGTAAGATACAAAATTTATTCAAAATCGTTAGATCGTTTTTTAGATAAAATTAATTTGACACGCGTTGACCCAAAAATGACCTCTCGAGTATGTGACCCAGCCCAATAGTCTTCTCGTGCCCAAAAATGGTAATAAAAGTTTAGTCAAAATCGTTTGAACCGTATTTTAGTTACAATTAGCTTGATCCTGACCGATGGTGACCCAAATGATCCACTAATCGAATTTCCTCGAGCATGTGACCCAGCCCAACGGTTTTCTGGTGCCTCAAAACTGTAGGATACAAAATTTCGTCAAAATCGATAGAGCCGTTTTTAACATAAAATTTGCATATATATATATATATATATATATATATATATATCTTCAAATGATTACCCATGTTATTGTAATGACCCAAAATATCAAAAGTACATAAATACAACACATGGTCATATCATTACTGGTGATCTTAATATTGTAGAACAACCTATTTTACAAAACTTAATGCTAATGGAACAAAATTTCGCCTTCCATATAAGTGTAATATCAAATCCATAATATTGCAGTTTATTCAAGATATTGATTTATTTATATATAAAATTGCTACTGATTACAATAAACCAATCGAGTATTTTAGTGAATGGAGATTTTATGTTATAGATAAAATGAAAAATGAAATTATAAAAAATTATCATCATATTACACATGCAGCTTTTAATAATATAAATAAACATATATCAGAATTACAAAACAAATTTATAATTACTTATGTAGATAAATCTCCAAATAATTATGCTATCATTTGTAAAGAATACTATAAAGTGTTAATTCACAATACAATCAACACAAGTAATATTTTTAATAAAACTAAATTAAATATTGAAATAAATAATAGAAAATTATTAAATTATCACAAATTACTAAAAATCAAATGTAATAATTTAAATTATCCTTATCTTGTTATAATTCCAAAATTTCATAAAAATCCTATTAAATTTCGCACTGTTACCATCGGGTGTAACACATATAATAATAATGCAAGTAATTTACTACTTAATATTTTAAAGCAGATATATGATATAACGTTAAAACATAATAACCAACATTGCCTAAAAAACAGTTTTCAACTCATTAATAAAATACATAATATCAATCCGGTAAAATTCATAAAAACATTGGATTTTAATGATTTATTTAATAACATTGATATAAAAGACTTACATAAAACAATGTGTATATTATTTAAAGAATTTAAATCTCAATTAAAATTAAAAGAACATATTTCAGTAAAAATTTTTTAAACTTTACTAAATTTTACATTGCATAATAATTACATCATATATGACAATATTACTTATAAACAATGCCAGGGAATTCCGCAGGGCGGAACAGCATCTAGTATTCTCTCTGACCTTTACTTATATTATTATGAAAGAAATATTAGTACGAACAATGATTATGTATTTTATCGCTATATTGATGACATTATCATATTTTATTTCAATGAAAAAAATTGCACATCACCACTCAATTTTTATCCTACTCAACTTAAATTAAGCGAAAATGATTTAATTAATAATAATATTAACTTTCTTGACTTAAAAATCAATATTAATAATAATTATAAATTAATTTTTGATATTTATGATAAGAGATTTGATTTTCCATTTAAAGTAAATATTTTTACCAATTATGCTTCATGTTTACATAAATCTGTATATAAAAATATAATTATCAATTATCTACATCGTATAAAATACTTATGCTCAGATATAAATAAAAACAAAAATATTAGATTTATTCGAGATCAAGCAAAAATATATGGTTATCCAATTTTTATGATAAATTCAATTATCAACTCTTTTAAATGACATTTATTATATCACTAGCCGCCACTGGCGACCAGTTTGGTCGCCCTTAAATGTATGTTAAGCATTGTAACAAATTATTTTTATTCATAATTTATTTTTTTCCTTAATCCTTCGCCAAACCGGAAAAATCTAATAGACAAATCAAGAACTTTTGCGATCGTGGTAGCATTTCGCATATTTTTTGTTGTTATGTATTTCATCTTTCTTGACAAAAACCGCTTAACCCACTTTATAATAAATTAATCATTGTGTGTGTGTTTTTAATATAAAATAAACTATTTCATAATAAAATAAAAGTATATGCTGTTTTAGTAATCTCTAATAGGTACCTGAAAATGGGATTTTCTCGCCAAAATGGCGCAAAACAAAAATTCCGCCAACCCTGGTGCGTCCGTGACAGCTGTTCCAATTTAAAATACATGACGTTCACATTTTTCTTTAAAATAGAAAATAGATAAATAAGAAATATTATCATAAATCAAAACATTTGATTTCAAAATTAAAATATCGTTTCTAATTAATACACACGAAAAATAAAAGCTGACAATTTGTTTCGAAATTTGATCCATTAAATATTATTACATGAGTTCAACCACGGAGTTCAACTTACATCAAGAAAAGATCCGAAGGAAGTTGAGTTGTATGCCTGTGGACTGGCATAAAATTTACAGGCCTAACTAGTTTCGCGCTCAAACTCTGATTCGAACTGATCCCTTTTCCTATCTAATGCATGGTTAATAAAAGAAAAAAAAATTACGCACAAATTTTCAACGTTTTGTAAAATGGTAAATCAATTATTTATTCATGCATGTGTGTGTATGTTTGAAGATTTTGCTATTGATAAACTTTAGTTTAAAAATAAAATTATTAGCATTATTGCCACTTCCAATTCAGAATTAAAATAATCATAAATCAATTTGATTCATAATTGAAGAGGGTTTTAATGAAGAAGAGAACTAAAAAGTTAGTCATGATATTTAGAAATGTTTTACATACATATCATTACTTTTAGAATATTTAATCATTAAATGTATATATTTTTTGATACAATAAAAAAAAATTGTAGATAGTGAAAGCATTACAGAATGCTTTTTTGTTCAACATAAAATGTTTTATACTGAGTGTTATAAAAATGTGACGTCATAACAGAAGATGGTTATGGTTTGAAAATAAAATTATTTTTTAATAATTACGAGAATTATTGTTTTTTTACCTTCTATTTATTCTGTTAACCGATAATGGCATAAACGTTTATAAAATGTTTTTTTGTTCCCTCAAAAATATTTTTGTTAAGCCATTTCAACTTGTAAAATGGCCAACTGCAATTAACTTGATTTCAGTAAATGATATGTTCGTTAAACTTTGGTAAAATTTAATTTTTGTCACTACTTTAAATTTTGTAAACGTAAAAGTTATTTTTCCAAAAATTAGAAAAAAAAAAAAAAAAAAAAAAAGGAATTAAGAAAATGTTAAATAAAATAAATGTATTTATTTTGAATTTTTTTTTTACATTGACAATATTTGATAAATAATGTACCTAACTTCCATATTTCCGCAAAACATTCTGTTCTGAATTGAAATGTTTGTTATTTGAAGCCCTTGCTAATGACATAAAGATATGTAAAGATTAATAATCAAAGACAAAACTATTTCAAAATATTAAATTCCTAGGCATAAATTTTCCCTTTTAATAATAGTAAATAGAAATAATAAGCAGTTATGAAATTTTAAAAACACCTTCTTAAGAATACAGGAAAAAAGCAAAAATTCGCAAAAATGATAATATTAACTTAGTAAAATCTTAAATTTAAAGAAATTATAATTTTAGATTTATGCTAAGTTTATGAATTTAAAAAAAAAGTTAATCACAAACACATATGGATTTATCAATTGACTGAATGCTAAAAACTTATTTTATGTATATCAAAGTTGGATTTTTGAATAGATTTTAGGCATGCGACAGTCCAAAATGCATCGTCATGAGACAAAATCGTTTATGACTCAATATTTAATCCATGCATTTATCAAAAAATGAAAAATGCTATTCGATTTCAAATGTTTTCAGTAATATTTATATTTAAAACGGACTAATGTGCATGAATGTGTCAGAAAATTTTGTGTTGTTGAGCAAAATCTTCAAACATCTACGCATATGTATGAATAAATGATCGATTTACCAGTTTACAGAACGTTGAAAATTTGTACTTTTTTTTTTTTTCCTTTTATAAAGCATGCATTAGATATGAAGCGGGATCAGTTGGAATCCGAGTTTGGGCACGAAACGGGTTAGGTCTATAAATTTTATGCCAGTTTTTGGGCTTGGGTGAGTTCAAGATAAAATATTTTATTTTATTTTATCACAAATTGAAATGAGTGACAAAAAAACTTGCTATTAGAGAGACAAGAATGTACTCTAAGTTTCTTAAGGTGTTTTAAATTCATTTAAAAATTTGTTTGAAATGGAATTGAGTTGTTATTGATGGGACAAAAGGGGAAATATTCTATCTGATTTTGAAGCCTATGCATGGTCAGTGTTAATAACATAAAAAAGACGTGAGATATCCTTTGTCTATCGTCTCTTTCTGTTTGAAATCCTTTTCCAAAATTACTGGGAAACATAATTCACGCCTTTTTGCCATAGTTGTACAATTATATTAAAAAGAATAATATAAGAATTTTTATTTCTGCCAGTAGTTGGGTATAAATAACAAATTTGTTATTTTAAACAGATTTTCAGGAATATGAAAAATCACGAAACGTGAAAGCGTATTTAGGATTAATATTTATTTTTATGTATATATATATATATTTATATATATATTTAAATAACAAAATAAATCTGTAACAATTTTAAAATTTTATTAATGATTTTCTGCTGCCTACTGTCGGACTCGGGTTCGCATTTAGAGTCATTGGGTTTGGGCTCCAAAAAAAGAGGTTGAATGCATGAATGCCTAGATTTCTTTCATGAATGTAATTGCTAGGAATGCTAAAAGTACTTACGAAACTTAAGAACCCCCCCTGCAAAAATTCGTTTTCATAGAGAAGTTGTGTGCAAATGAATATGAACTCTTTTTAAATGATCAAGTGGAAATTTGATGTTTAAAGTTAATTTTTTAAAAACAGTGATTTTACTTATTGCGATATTCGAAAGTGAAGGAGGTGGGGGGAGCTAAATTAACGCTCGGCCCCTTCTTGTAACTGAAATATCTCGACATCAGAAGCAGAGCAAATTCTAATATTAGAGAGCAAATTAGAGCTAATTGAGAGCTAAATTTTGGCATATTTGAAATTTCGATATTCGAAAGTGGGGGGGCGTTAACTTAGCCCCCCCCCCCCCCCCCCACCATTCTAATTGGAATATCGCGGTACCATAACCAGAGCAAATTCTAATATTAGAGAGCAAATTAGAGCTAATTGAGAGCTAATGCCTGGTATCTTTGAAATTTAAATTTTCGAAAGTGGGGGAGGGGGGGGGCAAGTTAACGCATCTCTTTTTTACAGGAATTATTTTGATCGACTTCAACATTGCGCTTAAAAGAATTCTTCGATCGACTTCAACATTGCGCTTAAAAGAATTCTTCGATCGACTTCAACATTGCGCTTAAAAGAATTCTTCGATTTAAAAAATACCTGCTTCAACATTTTTATTTCTATAAAACTACCAATTTTTTTTTAGCAAACTACTAAACCTGTATATGCAATAGTTTTATAAGCCACCTCCAATCACAAAATATTTAATTAAGGCGGCATCAGCATCAGCTGTTTTTTTTTTTTTTTTTTTTTTTTTTTTTTTTTACTATACCTAGAAAATTATTGAGATATTTTCTGCAAATTTCCATAAATATTAATAAATTTAAGAAGATTACTAATTCGGAAACCTTTTCCTATTTTATTTTCTACAATATTTATATTTACAGTATTTGTTGTAAAATGAGATATCGCCATTGATTGACCACGCACGCACACACAGCTTACTTATTCCCAGCTTTATTAACATCCATTCATATCTTTATTTGAAACAATACATTTCTTTGGATGTTAGGTATATTTTGCGACAAACATAAGTAAAATAAACACATTTTTGCTCGCTGAAGTTCTTTGTTTCTATACTCATTTTTTGGACAATGGTCAAAAAAGGACTATAATAAAGTTTGCATATATATATATATATATATATATATATATATATAACCACACACAAGATTTCCTCGTATTAGAATATATATAATAGAATGATAAAATTTTGTTTAGTTTGTAAACACATAGCGCAGTTTAAAATTCCCCTTCCGAAATTTCCGTCAATAAACGAAAATGTGATCGAGATATTTTGTGTATGATCTGTAGAATTTATACACACCATGTAATACACAAAAACTTAGTTAAATTTAAAATAGCGCACCGCAACTGAAAACACACTTCCAGCAATTATTGTTAACAGACAGAACTTTAACAGAATTATTTTGTGTGTCCCTGTAAATGAGCAATGAATGATATGCACACAACAATCTATAGTAAGAAAGTCCCATGTAATGCAACTCTCAGTGATATACATCTATTTCAATATATTTGAAATCGTATAACATCATTTAAATAATACGCAAAGAATTTTCCTCTATAGACCGTAATATAACAGAACTCTTTTGAGTGTCCCTTTAAAGTAACTATAAGCGCGACACACTTCATTTTCAATGCCGAACATGCCATAGTGAACATCAATTACATATATCAATTGCGGGACAATCTGAGTATATTTACGTGAGTTAGAGCACGGACAGACAGATAGACAAACCGAATTCATAAACACTTTTCAACTATGTAGGAAAGTGTTAAAAATAAAGAACAGAGACTCGCTCAACAGCGTGAATCTTTGCTGACATTATTACTCAATCACTTTGGAATCGAATATCGTTTTTTTTTTTTTTTACATTTTTATTTTAATATAATTTGAATTATAAAAGAATGGCTACTCGAATACAACTTTTTCCTGTTGTGTATAAAATCAATACACAACACCATCTTTGCCATCGTTTTCCGAATAATGTTTTGCCTTCATAGGGGAAAAAAATAGCACCTGAATATCTGTAAATAATTTCGTGCATTTAAAAAGATATATAATTGATTTTAAGAATGTGCTAGAAAATAAAGTTTAGACTTGAGCCCAGTGGAGCTCGTGACTTCCTTTTTCCCCAAAAAATTTCAACCCGAAAAAAAAGAGGGGACTTTAGGGATCTTTTACAAATCAAAATACGGATCCGAGATAAGGAGTGTCACACCCATTCATGCGTGCATAACCCTCTTCGCGGATTCAGGGGTCAAAAAGGTTACTGAAGCGGTCTGGTAGCAATTAAGGTTATAATCCTTTTTTGACCATTGTCCAAAAAATGAGTATAGAAACAAAGAACTGCGAGCAAAAATGTGTTTATTTTACTTGTGTTTGTCGCAAAATGTACCTAACATCCAAAGAAATGTATTGTTTCAAATAAAGATATGAATGGATGTTAATAAAGCTGGGAATAAGTAAGCTGTGTGTGCGTGCGTGGTCAATCAATGGCGATATCTCATTTTACAACAAATACTGTAAATATAAATATTGTAGAAAATAAAATAGGAAAAGGTTTCCGAATTAGTAATCTTCTTAAATTTATTAATATTTGTGGAAATTTGCAGAAAATATCTCAATAATTTTCTCTGTATAGTAAAAAAAAAAAAAAAAAAGCAGCTGATGCTGATGCCGCCTTAATTAAATATTTTGTGATTGGAGGTGGCTTATATTAAGAAAACTATTGCATATACAGGTTTAGTAGTTTGCTAAAAGAAAATTGGTAGTTTTATAGAAATAAAAATGTTGAAGCAGGTATTTTTTAAATCGAAGAATTATTTTAAGCGAAATGTTGAAGTCGATCGAAGAATTCTTTTAAGCGCAATGTTGAAGTCGATCAAAATAATTCCTGTAAAAAAGAGATGCGTTAACTTGCCCCCACTTTCGAAAATTTAAATTTCAAAGATACCAGGCATTAGCTCTCAATTAGCTCTAATTTGCTCTCTAATATTAGAATTTGCTCTGGTTATAGTGCCGCGATATTCCAATTAGAATGGTGGGGGGGGCTAAGTTAACGCCCCCCCCCCACTTTCGAATATCGAAATTTCAAATATGCCAAAATTTAGCTCTCAATTAGCTCTAATTTGCTGTCTAATATTAGAATTTGCTCTGCTTCTGATGTCGAGATATTTCAGTTACAAGAAGGGGCCGAGCGTTAATTTAGCTCCCCCCACCCCCTTCACTTTCGAATATCGCAATAAGTAAAATCACCGTTTTAAAAAAATTAACTTTAAACATCAAATTTCCACTTGATCATTTAAAAAGAGTTCATATTCATTTGCACACAACTTCTCTATGAAAACGAATTTTTGCAGGGGGGTTCTTAAGTTTCGTAAGTACTTTTAGCATTCCTAGCAAATACAATCATGATAGAAATCTAGGCATTCATGCATTCAACCTCTTTTTTTGGAGCCCAAACCCAATGACTCTAAATGCGAACCCGAGTCCGACAGTAGGCAGCAGAAAATCATTAATAAAATTTTAAAATTGTTACAGATTTATTTTGTTATTTAAATATATATATATATATATATATATATATACATAAAAATAAATATTAATCCTAAATACGCTTTCACGTTTCGTGATTTTTCATATTCCTGAAAATCTGTTTAAAATAACAAATTTGTTATTTATACCCAACTACTGGCAGAAAATAAAATTCTTATATTATTCTTTTTAATATAATTGTACAACTATGGCAAAAAGGCGTGAATTATGTTTCCCAGTAATTTTGGAAAAGGATTTCAAACAGAAAGAGACGATAGACAAAGGATATCTCACGTCTTTTTTATGTTATTAACACTGACCATGCATAGGCTTCAAAATCAGATAGAATATTTCCCCTTTTGTCCCATCAATAACAACTCAATTCCATTTCAAACAAATTTTTAAATGAATTTAAAACACCTTAAGAAACTTAGAGTACATTCTTGTCTCTCTAATAGCAAGTTTTTTTTTGTCACTCATTTCAATTTGTGATAAAATAAAATAAAATATTTTATCTTGAACTCACCCGAGCCCTAAAACTGGCATAAAATTTATAGACCTAACCCGTTTCGTGCCCAAACTCGGATTCCAACTGATCCCGCTTCATATCTAATGCATGCTTTATAAAAGGAAAAAAAAAAGTACAAATTTTCAACGTTCTGTAAACTGGTAAATCGATCATTTATTCATACATATGCGTAGATGTTTGAAGATTTTGCTCAACAACACAAAATTTTCTGACACATTCATGCACATTAGTCCGTTTTAAATATAAATATTACTGAAAACATTTGAAATCGAATAGCATTTTTCATTTTTTGATAAATGCATGGATTAAATATTGAGTCATAAACGATTTTGTCTCATGACGATGCATTTTGGACTGCCGCAAGCCTAAAATCTATTCAAAAATCCAACTTTGATATACATAAAATAAGTTTTTAGCATTCAGTCAATTGATAAATCCATATGTGTTTGCGATTAACTTTTTTTTAAAATTCATAAACTTAGCATAAATCTAAAATTATAATTTCTTTAAATTTAAGATTTTACTAAGTTAATATTATCATTTTTGCGAATTTTTGCTTTTTTCTTTATTCTTAAGAAGGTGTTTTTAAAATTTCATAACTGCTTATTATTTCTATTTACTATTATTAAAAGGGAAAATTTATGCCTAGGAATTTAATATTTTGAAATAGCTTTGTCTTTGATTATTAATCTTTACATATTTTTATGTCATTAGCAAGGGCTTCAAATAACAAACATTTCAATTCAGAACAGAATGTTTTGCGGAAATATGGAAGTTAGGTACATTATTTTTCAAATATTGTCAATGTAAAAAAAAATTCAAAATAAATACATTTATTTTATTTAACATTTTCTTAATTCCTTTTTTTTCTAATTTTCGGAAAAATAACTTTTACGTTTACAAAATTTAAAGTAGTGACAAAAATTAAATTTTACCAAAGTTTAACGAACATATCATTTACTGAAATCAAGTTAATTGCAGTTGGCCATTTTACAAGTTGAAATGGCTTATCAAAAATATTTTTAAGGGAACAAAAAAACATTTTATAAACGTTTATGCCATTATCGGTTAACAGAATAAATAGAAGGTAAAAAAACAATAATTCTCGTAATTATTAAAAAATAATTTTATTTTCAAACCATAACCATCTTCTGTTATGACGTCACATTTTTATAACAATCAGTATAAAGCATTTTATGTTAAAAAAAAAGCATTCTGTAATACTCTCACTAACTACAATTTTTTTTATTGTATCAAAAAATATATACATTTAATGATTAAATATTCTAAAAGTAATGATATGTATGTAAAACATTTCTAAATATCATGACTAACTTTTTAGTTCTCTTCTTCATTAAAACCCTCTTCAATTATGAATCAAATTGATTTATGATTATTTAAATTCTGAATTGGAAGTGGCAATAATGCTAATAATTTTATTTTTAAACTAAAGTTTATCAATAGCAAAATCTTCAAACATACACACACATGCATGAATAAATGATTGATTTACCATTTTACAAAACGTTGAAAATTTGTGCGTAATTTTTTTTTCTTTTATTAACCCATGCATTAGATATGAAAAGAGATCAGTTCGAATCAGAGTTTGAGCGCGAAACTAGTTAGGTCTGTAAATTTTATGCCAGTCCACAGGCTCGGGCGGATTCAAGACAAAAAAATGTAATTTATTTTATCACAAATTGATAAGAGCGAAAAAAAAAACTTGCTATTTGAGAAATAAGAATGTACTCTAAGTTTCTTAAAGTGTTTTAAATAAATTTAAAAATTTGTTTGAAATGGAATTGAGTTGTTATTGATGGGACAAAAGGAGAAATATTCTACCTGATTTTGAAGCCTGTGCATGGTCAGTGTTAATAACATAAAAAAGACGTGGGATATCCTTTGTCTATCGTCTCTTTCTGTTTGAAGCCCTTTTCCAAAATAATTGAGAAACATAATTCACGCCTTTTTGCCATAGTTGTACAATTATATTAAAAAAATAATATAAGAATTTTGATTTCTGCCAATGGTTGGGTATAAATAACAAATTTGTTATTTTAAACCGATTTTCAGGGACATGAAAAATCACGAAACGTGAAACGTATTTAGAATTAATATATATTTCTATGTAAGGAGATATATTTAAATAACAAAATAAATCTTTAAACAATTTTAAAATCTTATTAATAATTTTCTGCTGCCTACTGTCGGACTCGGGTTCGCATTTAGAGTCACTGGGTTTGGGCTCCAAAAAAAGAGGTTGAATGCATGAATGCCTAGATTTTTATCATGATTGTATTTGCTAGGAATGCTAAAAGTACTTACGAAACTAAAAAAAACCCATGCAAAAATTCGTTTTCGTAGACAAGTTGTGTGCAAATGAATATGAACTCTTTTTAAATGATCAAATGGAAATTTGATTTTTAAAGTTAATTTTATAAAAACGGTGATTTTGTTTATTGCAATATTCGAAAGTGGAGGGGGGGGGGGCTCCCCTCGGCCCCCTTAACGCTCGGCCCTGTCTTGTAACTGAAATCTCTCGATACCAGAAGCAGAGCAAATTCTAATATTCGAGAGCAAATTAGAGCTAATTGAGAGCTAAATTTTGGCATATTTGAAATTTCGATATTCGGAAGTGGGGGGGGCTAGCGTTAACTTAGTCCTCCCCCCCCCCCCCCACACACACACAACATTCTAATTGGAATATCGCGGTACATAACCAGAGCAAATTTTAATATTAGAGAGCAAATTAGAGCTAATTGAGAGCTAATTCCTGGTAACTTTGAAATTTAAATTTTCGAAAGTGGGGGGGGGGGGGGTCAAATTAACGTATCTGTAAAAAAGTTTTATAGAATCAGAAACTATGCATAGACATTTAACCATCTTTCATAGGCACATACTTGATTATTTTTTAGTAATAAATAATCGTTGTATATCGCAAATTTGTTATTTTTTAGCGAATTTATAAAGCGCACTACCATTGTGACTGACACAAAGCTGAACTGTGGCAAAAATCAGACCTTGTAATAATCCTACAAAGAAAATAAGAAAGAAAGAAAGAAAATCCCTGGGAAGATACTTTTCACAGAATTTTCTAGTTGTTTTTGCCTTAATATCATTTTATTGGTCAGTGGACATGAAACATCAAATAATACTAAACCTTGCTCAGAAAAGCAATAAAACGATAAATTTTACTCCAACAAGTTCACCGACAGCTCTCGCCGCAGGCTTCTTTCGCGTACCTTCTAAACCCCTCTTTCTAAACCCCTTCCATAGCAATAAACCTGTGAGGGTGTGGTTCGTATTTGTCCATTTCAGACCTGGAAGATGACAGTATGAGAGTTTTACACAACCCCCTGTATTTCACTGTCTTAATTGCTTTCCACTGGTAAGGAATTTGACTAGAATGGAACAAACCGTGGAGCTATCTGAGAAAGTGTGATTGAAAACCTATTTCGTTTGCTAATCACTTTTCTCGCGGTGGGGTATCACTCTCCCTTACTATCCGCCTGAGGCAAAAAGTGTCTTGTTTTATGTTGTGGGATGACCTTTCTGTTTGTCAATGGCAAGCTTAGTAAATATCATTGGACTTTAAAAGTGTCAATCTTAGTCACAGGATACGCCTTACAGATGGCAACGGTTTTTCTTTTTTCGGCTATTTCGATCTTTCAACTGAGTGAAGTAGCCTCTTAATTGCTACCAGACCGCTTCAGTAACCTTTTTGACCCCTGAACCCGCGAAGAAGGTTATGCACGCATGAATGGGTGTGACACTCCTTATCTCGGATCCGTATTTTGATTTGTAAAAGATCCCTAAAGTCCCCTCTCTTTTTTCGGGTTGAAATTTTTTGGGGAAAAAGGAAGTCACGATTTACTTTTCAGAACTAATTTTTTAGGAAAAAAATCATTTTTTTTTCTTAAGTATAGTTACTAAATTTTCCCTCGGACTATTACTGACACATTTATACTCTATTTTTTTTTTACTGTTGATATAATAAAATGGTATAAAAACAGGGATTAAATGCAACTTATTTTCCATTTTCTTATGTTTTACATGTTAATTTCAAATGTTTTAGACTGTAACGTGCTAAAAAAAACAAATCTGTAAAATTATATTTTGTTTAAATTCATAAAGAGTGGAGAAATGATATAAAATAGGGAGAATAGGTTATTTAAATAAAGGGGAAAGTAATTAGCATTAACGTGATATCAAATTTCTGTTTATAAAATAGAAGCAAAATTGTGTTGCAGCTAAGCATAAATTTATGTCAAATAATTGTCGATTAACAGTGCATTATATATATTATATATATTAACATTACAACATAGTGCATTTATATATTAACAGTGCATTATCTTTGCACTGGTCTTAGCACTGGCAAATCCTGCAATCTGTAAAGAATAAATAGTTCAAATTATTAATCAATAATAAGTTCAAATTATTTGCACCTGTTCCATATTTGAAAATTCATTTAAAAAATTAGTTTGTTATGTATAATTATGCATATAATAAATATTTTTTCATATGTATTTAGGTATAGTTAGTTTTAACTTAATATTAAAAGTGTTGTTTACTCGAAATTTTGATGGTAAAATTTCAAACTGTTGAAGCATGAATGGTAGAGGGAGGGGGGGGGGGTGCATCAAACAGACACATATACACTGGTAAATAATAGTAAAAACTTTGCCTAGTGCCATGCTTAGTAACTGATGCTCTTACCTTTATCGTGTGTTGAAAATCTTCACCCAATGGCCACTTTTAATCCCGGCAGGTGTACGTCGCCATTACGCAGTAAAAAATTTCTTTAAGTGTGTTCTACAGTTCCCAGGCGAATGGACTGCACGCGCACACCTTGAAAAATCAATGAAAAATTATGTTACTGAGAGGGTTAGTGTTGCCATCGGTAAAAGGCGTATCCATAGACCTTCTAATAACCTTCTACTAATCTTTACTTTGAGGGCGTATCCCAATGACAAAGATTCATTTCCAAAGGGACTTACTTAAGGGGGGAGATCACGTCGAGCAGCCTGATAATGACAATAATTAAACTAGTGCGAAAAACTGTGTAGTTTCAAAAACAATGAATGAAATACAACAATTTTTTTTCCTTTAATTTAACACATTCTTGTAGTTTAAAAAAAAATATTCAAATTATATATATTTAGCAATATTAATTAATTAACTGATAGCGACAAAAATGGCTTTTTAAAAATATAAATACTAAAATATGCATTTTGCGCGCAAGGTTTAAAAAATTCGACTGCAGACACATACTTAATATTTCATTTATTTTTACTTATACTACTATATTTTACACTGAACCTAAATTTAAAAGTATATTCAAATTCATTAGCATAATTAATGGATTTTATAATGATATTCACTAAATTTACCAAAAATTTTAGATTTAATTTTTCAATACAAAATTTTCTATGACAAAAATCAGACTAAATTTAGGTTCAGCATAAAAGTATACATGAAAATTAATTATACGCAGAATTTCAAAGTTCTGTGATAATTAGTTTCCAAAAGAGAGTACGCGCAATGTCAAGGGCTTCAAAGGTTACTTTATAGCATGGCAGGAAATGGTTTTTTACAAGATATTTTTAGCTATAACTTTTGTCCTAATTGGAATTTTTGTAAAATTCGTTTTGAAGTGTATTTGTAACATTTCAAGGTACCCATGCTAATTTTTTCGAAAAATCGATATTTTTTTACCTTCAACGTGATCTCTCTATGTGTTTTACCAAACCGTGATCCCCCCTCAAATTCTAAGCTTGCAATTGCAACAGAATGGTCATCCCCCAAAGTAAAACCAGATCCCCTATTCGCCTAGGGGTGTAAGAGAAGTTTGTGTAAACAGGTGATCAGCAAGCAGGAGATAAGTTTCCAATTGCATTTTCTCAGAAAAGCTGTTCTCTCATCCTGAATGTGAGGGGGAACTCAGTGGTCCCGGAACAATGAAGACAGGAAAAGACATAGAATGGTTCTCGATTACGTTTTTCAGTGTTTATTTTCAATATATCCAATTTAGTATTAAAAAAAAATAAACTTTTAAAAAGGGTTTATAAATGAATTGGTTTTGCATTTTGAATGAATTGGTAATTATTTTAGCAATACAAAATCATCTTAAATAGATTTAGTTTATCGTAATATCGCAAACTAGAGATGCACAAAAAGTTATTTTTGAAGAATACAGAATATTCAATCAAATTTTGCACTGAAAATGCGCTATTCAGCTGATTTCAAGGTTAATGTTTCTTTCGGATGTAGATGCATTAAAACAAATTTTTATGAAAATTAAATACTATAAAAATAAAGTACAAACAATTTTAATATAAATTTTACACTCTAGGTAGAAATACAATAACTTATTTCTAAACTTTCAATTAAAAAAAATAATAAAAGGCTTTAAAAGTACTACTTTAAACGGAATATATTTTTTTTCTTGATTTTGATTATTTTTATTTTAATTCTTAGGCTTTGTGAAAAATACCTCTTAATTCTATAGGTAGCTAGCTAGACAATTGATTGTTCAACGTTTTACAAAAATGGCCAATGCTCGTTGACATTTATATTAAAATATTGCATCTTAAAAAAAAATAAAAAAATATTCAATCGTAACATAATTGAAACATTTCGAAAATAAAAACTGATAATTTTTTCACTTCTGAATTATAAATGATTTTTATACTAAATTCAATGACTCAAAACATAACTATTCTTGCTGCAAGTAATCCTTCTCTTTAATAAAAAGCTATGCGTTGCTGACGACTGGGATTTTCCTTAATCGTTGCCACAGATTACTCTCGGAAAATGAAACATTTGAAGTTACTGAAAAAATTAATAGCTCGAGAAGTATTTGTCAGAAAATTGTTAGACAAACTGCGTTAGAAAAGTAAAAAAATTGTATTTTTCTTGACATAAATTTCAAATTTAATGATTATGCCGTTTTTCAAATATTGAATTTAAAAAATTACCAAATTTTACGATAGAGTACTATAGCGAAACTTTCACGCATAAAAAGATAATGATAACGACAATGTGTCCTGACGTATGTATACTGACTATAGCACGAGTCAAAAATTATAGTAGTCTTATTGTTCTGTTAAAATATAAAAGTGAATTATGATGTCACGAATGCATGATTTTTATTTAATTCTCGACAAATAGCATATTTTAGTCCACCTCAGTGAGGCATATCAATTTCATTATATTTGAAGTATTGTAAATTGTCACTTCATTCAAATCCAATTTGAATCCAACGGAAATGACTTTTCTCCATAGTTACCATAATGTAAACCCCATAGATATCATAATTTAACACAATTATTCTTTTTTTTTTAATGCTGACCTATTCCATAATAAAGTCTACAGAGAATTGGCCTAATTTGTCCTTAATAGCCCAAATTTTATCTGACAGATTAAAAATGTAATAACGCATTAGCGTTCGTATCGTTTTTAAAAATGCAGAAGAACATTCCAAGTAAAGATCCACAGGGTTTTAAAATACAGGGTCAAATTCAAAGTCAATATTTCACTTGATTAAAGGTGCGTTAAGAGAAATTGACCAGATTAGCTTGCTAGTAACATAACGAAATCTTCACGCGTAAAAAGATAATCTCATCAAAAAGTCACCTGTAAAAAAAGCAGCCAAGTCTCGTAACTCATTTACCGTAAAAAGTACTGAGATCGTATAAAGCCAAGTTTAACTATCTTATTAACTCTGAAATTTTCATTCACAAATCACTCCTAGTCTCTACATCTTTAGTTAATTATTATTTTGTGACTTGGCAATTACGTAGCACAAGAATCTGTTGTATATAGTTAGTCTTAATCAAATAATACTATAACATATTAAAGTGTAATAACTTCCCTGTGCGTATATAATTTGCTTTAGTTAAAATCCCATCCCATGACATAGTAAGGTGTAATAACTTTCCTGTGCTGTGTAATTGCCAAGTCACAAAATAATAATTAACTAAAGATGTAGAGACTAGGAGTGATTTGTGAATGAAAATTTCAGAGTTAATAAGATAGTTAAACTTGGCTTTATACGATCTCAGTACTTTTTACGGTAAATGAGTTACGAGACTTGGCTGCTTTTTTTACAGGTGACTTTTTGATGAGATTTCACTTCTTTTTGTAAGTAATCCTGCTTTTCTTGATTTTGGGTTCTTTTTGGAGATCATCCACTGATTTTCGCTAAGCCCACACTCTGTCCCTATTATTTACAGGTATCAAAAATTTGAAGCTTTAGTTTCGTTTGCAAAGTACTGTAGATAAAAAGAGATTTCAGGTTCCTAGGCAAGCCCTAAGTTATGGGAGGGGGAGTGTCAAAAGTACTCTCAATTGCTTCCAGGATAGGTGCTATCCATCTGAGATATTACTCGCAGCCCTAGATACTTGATATTTAACATAAAAGAACTTTTTAGTATAAAAAGAAAGCCAAAATTAAAATTTCCGGAAATTTCCAATAAATCAAACTATATTCCTTTTTTCGATGTTTTTTTTACGTTTTTTTTTTAGTCTTTTTTTTATTATTTACGGATTTTTTAATTTTTCCTTACTTTGTGTACTAAACCCTGCCTTTCTGCCAAATGTCAAGCTTCTAGGACAATAAAATCGAATTATTTTCAAATTTTCGACTTTTTATAAATTTATTGATTTTTCGATTTTAATTCTAAGTTACCTGATTGTCATGCCAATATAGTAATTATTTGATCCGTCTTCTTAGGATCATTTAGGTTCAATTTAGAGATAAATCAAGTGAATCTTAGAGTCACCATGATTTTATTTAGAAAGGACTATCAAGCCATAACGAGCCAGTAATATCGGGGGGGGGGGGGGGGGGGTAGGGGGAGCTGTGAAAATTTTTGTGGGGCTAACATCATTTAACAATCCATATTTCATACGTGAAGTAAATAGAGTACAACCTGTGAAAGAAAACAAACCTGTCTATAAAGAAATCGCCTATATCGTAGCCAGTCTATAGCGGAACTTTTCTATAACGAAATTCGTAAACGAAAGAAAAGAAAACCATAATCCGGGAGAAATAACATAAAACAATTAGGGGCGTTGTACTAGCTAATAGGACAATTATCTTAAAACTAATGTTTCTAGCAGTACAAAATCAAATTGTTTTCGAATATTCGATTTCTTAAAGATATTTCGATTTTTCGATTTTATTTTCGAATTTAACGAATATTTTAATTGTTCCTTTTATTGAATAGTAAATACTACCTTTAGACCAAGTTTTAAGTTTCTAAGACTACAAGATAAAATTATTTTCAATTTTTTATTTTTTCGAATTTTTGTTTTATAATTTTCTGGATTTTTTAATTTTTTCTTATTTTGTATCTTTATTACAAATTTCAAGTTTCTAGCGCTACAAAATCGAATTATTTTGAAATTTCCGATTATTTTCGAGTTTTTTATTCTATTTTCGAATTTATTGTGATTTAATGTTTCCTTTTTCTCTATCCTAAACAATAAGTTTTCGCCGAATTTTAAGTTCTAAAGCTACAAAATCGAATTTTTTTCAATTTTTCTAATTTTTTTTTCGAATTTTACAGATTTTTTATTTATTTCTTTTTTTGTATCCTAAATACTACCTTTAATCCAAATTTTAAGTTTCTAGCTTTACAAAATCGAATTATTTTAAAATTTTCGTTTTTTTTCGATTTTTTTATTTTATTTTCAATTTTTGTTGTGTTTTTAATTTTTTCTTTTTCTGAATCCTAGACACTATCTTTACAGCAAATTTTCAGTTTCTAAGACTACGAGATCATATTATTTTCAATTTATCTCCTTTTCTTTCTTTCTTTCTATTTTTTATTTATTTATTTTATTTTTTTAAATTTTCGATTTTTTTTTTCAATTATCCATATTTTTTAATGTTTCCTTATTTAGTATCTTAAATATTACCTTTATTCCAAATTTCAAGTTTCTAGCGCTATATGAAATCGAATTATTTTCAAAATTTCCTTATTTTTCGATTTTTTTATTTTATTTTCCAATTTTATTGCGTTTTTATTTTAACTTATTCTGAATCCTAAACACTATCTTTACCGCGAATTTTAAGTTTCTAAGGCTAAAAGATCAAATTATTCTAATTTTTTTTTTTTAATTTTTTCGAATTTTTCGAATTTTTGATTTTTTTTTTTCGAATTTTCTGGATTTCTTAATTTTTCCTTATTTTGCATCCTAAATACTACCTTTATTCCGAATTCCAAGTTTCTAGCGCAACAAAATTGAATTATTTGAAAATTTTCGATTTTTATCGATTTTTCGATTTTATTTTTAAAAAAAATTTGTGTTTTTGACGTTTTATTTTTCTGAATTCTAAACACTACCTTCAAACCAAATTTTAAGTTTTTAAGACTACAAGATCGTGTTATTTTCAATTTTCAATTTTGTTCGATTTTTTTGAATTTTCGAATGTTTTTTTTTTCCGGATTTTATAATTCTTTCTTTCTTTGTATCCGAAACACTAGCTTTATTCCAAATTTTAAGTTTCTGTGGCTGCGGGATCTACCCATTCTTTTTGATGACGCGAGATGGAGTGAGTGTGTGAGTGACAAAAAATCGAAACTTTGAGTTCATATATCGTCTGCACTAATTTATGGGTATTTTTTTAATTATCCATATTTTTTAATTTTTCCTTATTTAGTATCTTAAATATTACCTTTATTCCAAATTTCAAGTTTCTAGCGCTATAAAATCGAATTATTTTCAAATTTTCCTTATTTTTCGATTTTTTCGATTTTTTGATTTTATTTTCGAATTTTATTGCGTTTTTTATTTTAACTTATTCTGAATCCTAAACACTATCTTTAATGCGAATTTTAAGCTTCTAAGGCTAAACAATCAAATTATTTTAATTTTTTTAATTTTTTTGCGAATTTTTCGAATTTTTGAATTTTTTTTTCGAATCTTCCGGAATTTTTAATTTTTCCTTATTTTGCATCCTAAATACTTCCTTTATTCCGAGTTCCAAGTTTCTAGCGCAACAAAATCGGATTATTTGAAAATTTTCGATTTTTTTCGATTTTTCGATTTTTTCAATTTTGCTTTCGATTTTTTTTGTGTTTTTGATGTTTTCTTTTTCTGGATACTAAACACTACCTTCACACCGAATCTTAAGTTTCTAAGACTACAAGATCGTATTATTTTCAATTTTCAATTTTGATGGAATTTGCTGAATTTTCGAATGTTTTTTTTTTTCGAATTTTCCGTATTTTATAATTTTTCCTTTCTTTGTATCCTAAACATTACCGTTTTTCCAAATGTCAAATTTCTAGGACTACGGGATCTACCTAATCTTTTTGATGACGCGTGAACGAGTGAGTGAGTGACAAAAAATCGAATGTTTGAGTTCATATATCGTCTGAACTAGAAAAGACAGAAAGTTGTAATTTTAAATTTTGGTCCTGTGTGCCAAATACTCTAGAAAAACGAAGTTTCAAATTTTTTGAATACTCCAGCGCGGAGATATGGGGGGGGGGGGTCAAAAGTGCCCTGAGTTGCTTCCAGTAAAGTATGCTTACGGATGTCCTCTCTCGACTTGGCGGAGGCACTGCCGTGCCTCCAGATTATATAATTGCACGGTCTAATGAAGTTATTATTTGAAACGATATCATTTAATTTTTCACATACTGATTAAAACTACGCACGTTATTTTTTATTTGTACTTGGATGTTTATTTCCATATTTGTAACCATGGAGTACATCGAGCCACAATTTTCATAAATTAAATTATGTTTATCGTTTAGACATTGTATTTTTACGTGTTACAAACTCTATGGTTTTTCGGTACTTCTCTATTATCCCGTCGACCACTTTTCATAACAAAAAGCTATCGCCAAACTGTAACGCCAAATAAACGGGAGAACTTTGCCATTATAGTATCAAAATAAATAAATAAATATAATGTAAGAATTTAAGGACACAATTGTTATTTTAATTAAGGAAATAACTAATAAATCAGTAAAACATAATGAAAAATACACGCAAATGTCGAATTAAAAAGCACTTGATGAAATAACAAACACGTGTAATGCTTCTGACATCAAGTAAATGGGACTGCATTTTTGGCGTTTAATCTTACAGTTTGGCGATGTTTTTTGTTATGAAAAGTGGTCGACGGGATAATAGAGAAGTACCGGTTTTTCTTATAATACATGGTTTGTATAGATTCGAGGGGAAAATTATATTACTTTCATAAAAATGTATTTGGATGGTTTCTTGTTAATACAATCTTGCCAAGGCTGTGGTTTTCCTATTAGACTTAATGTTATCTATATGCTCCATTTTTCTGCAACTAAATTTCCTCATGCCAATATAGTAATTCATGGATCCGTTTTCTTAGGATCGTTTATGTTCAATTTAGAGATAAATCAAGAGAATCTTAGAATCACCATGATTTTATTTAGAAAGGACTATCAAGCCATAACCAACCAGTAATGTCGGGAGGGAGGGAGAGATGTGAAAATTTTTGTGCGACAAACATCTTTTAACAACAAATATTTCATATATAAATTAAATAGAGTAAAGCCTGTGAAAGAAAATGAACCTGTCTATAAAAAAAAGGTCTATAACGTAGCCAGTCTATAGCGGAACTTTTGTATTACAAAATTCGTAAACAAAAGAAAAGAAAAGCATAATCCGGGGAAAATAACACAAAACAATAACGGAAGGTGTACTAGCTAATAGGACAATTATCTTAAAATCTATCTAAAACAAACTATCCCCATCCTGTGGGATTTGTTTTTCAATGTTTTACTTTATTTAATGCAAAACATAGATTGCATCCGACAACTCATACAAAAGGCCTCCGGCCTGTACCGGCAGGAAAAGGTAGCTTTCCTATATCTTCGTTTTAAAATTTTAGCTAATCTTACTCGAAAACAGCAAGTTAAAATGCAAAGAAACCGTTTACAAAAGATTCGTTTACACTGAATTTGAATAAGAAATTCGCCAAATTATTGAGCCAAGTTGGCTTCATTTATGAAGACTTATTTTTGTCGCCAAATTTGGCGAGATTTCGCCAATTGTCTCCAAGTTTGGCGAGAATTTGGCGCTAATGGATATGAATATATAGTTTTATGCGTATGATTGGGAAAATGATTACAACAATGAAAGAAAATAATTTGCGAGAAATCGCGTTCACTAAAACTTATAAATTTATATTAAAATCATTAAAATTAAAGACATTACAATACACTTTCATAAAACATTAAAAACATATTAAAATTGGACGTTTCGGATTTACATGGAAAATCCCTCTTCAACAACAACATTTCACTTAGCGTAAATCATAGTTCAAAAATATCAACAAATAGAAAATGCAACGTATCAAAATTTCGAAGTCAAAGTTACAGTTATAATGACACGGAGTATTCATTCGGGATTGCACCTGCTTGACCATTATTGACCATAAATTTATCGTTGTTTTTTTGTAATGTGCTGTTTTGTTTCAAAATGTCAGCCACCCTAGAATTTTAAACTGCTCTATCTCAGCCAATTTTTAAGATAGAGGTAAAACAAAAAATGCTCTGGAATCCTTGTATCAAGTCCTAACACCTAATTAAAAAATAAACTTGATTTTTTAACTTTTTTGTATATTTATTTTAGTTTTAAAATTTTCCGTGGCCGCCATCTTGAAACAAGATGGCGGACCAAGCTGGCCAACGAACTCGGTCGAGGCATTGGTGAGCTTAATACACACAATTAGTTTCGTCCAAATTAATTTATAAATACGAGCGTTATCGTATCAAATTATTTTCATTTTTTCAATTTTTTTCGAATTTTTTTATTTTTTTTTCGAATTTTCTGGATTTTTTTAATTTTCCTTTTTCTGTATCCTAAATACTACCTTTATTCCTAATTTGAATTTTCTAGCGCAACAAAATCGGATTGTCTTCAAATTTTCGTTTTTTTTCAATTTCTTCGATTTTTTCAATTTTGCTTTCGATTTTTTTGGTGTTTTTGATGTTTTCTTTTTCTGGATGTTAAACACTACCTTCACACCAAATCTTAAGTTTCCAAGACTACAAGATCGTATTATTTTCAATTTTCAATTTTGATGGAATTTGTTGAATTTTCGAATGTTTTTTTTTCGAATTTTCTGGATTTTATAATTTTTCCTTTCTTTGTATCCTAAACACTACCTTTTTTCCAAATGTCAAGTTTCTGGGGCTACGGGATCTACCCAATCTTTTTGATGACGCGTGAACGAGTGAGTAAGAAGTGACAAAAAATCGAATGTTTGAGTTCATATATCGCCTGAACTAGAAAAGACAGAAAGTTGTAATTTTAAATTTTGGTCCTGTGGGCCAAATACTCTCTATAATTGAAGTTTAAAATTTTTGGGATACTCCAGCGCGGAGATATGGGGGGGTCAAAAGTGCCCTGAGTTGCTTCCAGAAAAGTATGCTTACGGCTGTCCTCTCAAGACTTGGCGGAGGCACTGCCGTGCCTCCAGATGATAACGGCCATGTGTCCTGACACGCCTGACGTATACTGGCGCACGAGTCACAAATTATAGTAGCCTTCATGGAGATAGAAATAAGTATATAATAACTCTCTATCTCCCTGGTAGCCTTACTATCCTCTTTAATAAAAAGCTATGCGTTGCTGACGACTGGGATTTTCGCTAATCGTTGCCACAGATTAATCTCGGAAAATGAAACATTTGAAGTTACTGAAAAAATAAATTGCTCGAAAAGTATTTGTCAGAAAATTCTTAGACAAACTGCTTTAGAAAGGTAAAAAATTGTATTTTTTTTTATATAAATTTCAAATCCACTAATTATGCCATTTTTCAAATATTGAATTTCAAAAATTACCAAACTTCACAATGGAGTACCACAGCGAAAACTTCACACGTAAAAAAATAATGATAACAGCCATGTGTCAGCATGAGTCAAAAATTATAGTAGCTTTATTATTCTCTTAAAATATAAAAGTGATCATTATGATGTCACGAGTGCCTGATTTTTATTTAATTCTTGAAAAATACTAGCGCCATTTCTTTTTAGTTGTGAATGATATTGGTTAATGCACGTTATTAAAAAATGTAGCTATAAAACATATAAATCAATGGAAAACGGTCAGTAATAAATTGTAAACGTAATAGTAAACCGTATTAAAAAACATAACTTAGTGAAATAAGTATCTGTTTTTATGTTATTTTAGGATATTCCAGGTAAAGGTACAGATTACTTTAAAATACAAGGTTAAATTCCCCGATATATTTCGTTTGATTCAAGGTTCTTTTGGAGAAACCGACCAGCGCAGCGGGCGTAGTCTGCTAGTCTATATTATAAAGGACAAACGTGTCCGTGCGTAACGCTGACGTCATTTTGCGAATGGCAACAGTTGACGATGAAATTTCAGTTTTGCAATTTTTGCTAGTGCAATTTTTTAATTTCTAAACATCTCACATTTTTAATTTTTACACCGTTATACATATGAAAAAAAAATCTTCTTTCGAATGCAGTTTGTTTGAAAACTGTATCACAGTTGACTGATTTATTATAGCATTTAAATTAAATTTCTAGCATGGTTTTTTTTAAAATTCGATCTCTATCGCTTGCAGACGACTACAAAATATTAATCCGTTTGCACTTTAAAAAGTTCATCATTTATATCCAGCTAAAATTCCAAAATGAAATTAAAACTCGATTGAGCAATCAATAAAATACAGTAATCCCTCAACATTCGCGGTTTTAACATTCGCGAGTTTCGATTATTCGCGAATATGAAAATGCGAAAACACTTAACATTGGCAAGAATCTGACTTGATTATTCGCGATTTTTTTTAAATTATTATTATCGCTTTCTTTTTCAGAATTTATAGTAGTAGTTAAAGATTATTTCCCCTGTTTTCTGAGTATATATTTACAAATCAATTTTCAATTGTCAACTGAAAAAGGAGCGAGTGTTGTAGGAAAGCAAAATAATAACAACAGCAGAATACTCATTGCAAAGTTGATATAATAAAAAGTTGTAAAGGGGGTCAACGGCATCTTCAATCTATTAATTTAAAACGTGCTGGTTCTCGCAGAGATGGAGCTAAAGCTGCACTTAGATAGGAAATAAAAGACTTTCTGAATCATTTAGCTGTATTTAAATATCGTATTTTAATATTGTATCGCATACTGACTCACTAATGTTAATACATTATAACCTCTTTGCGATTTGGGAATAGAGAGAGTCGAAATTACTTTATATAAAAACCTAGGCTATTTTAGCTGTAAGTATTTCTCCAGTCAGTTAATTTGAATTATCTTCAATCAATAAATTTCATGTTTATGAACATGTGTGGACATTCACCTTCTACATACATGCTATGCAGAATGTATTGTTAATACATATTATCCTTTACTTCTTTGAAATGCTGTGCCACTCCAATTAAAATTTTATAAAACGTAACTCATATTTTAGTACAGATAGATAGACACAATATTCGCGGATTTGACATTCGCGAGGTTTTCCTGGAACGTAACCCTCGCGAATGTTAAGGGATTACTCTAGTATAAATAAAACACAAATTTAACAGACAAATCGAGCGATTAAAACTTTTTTTTTTTTTACGATTAAAACTGCAGAAATTATCTGAATCATAAAAACTGCTGTAAATAACGAAATTTTTAGAGATTTCTACGGCTATTAACTTCTGGCACTAGGCCAATTCGAAATTACAGGTTTTAATAAATTTCAAAATTTTATTTGTATAAATAATTGACATATTTCATATGAAAATGCTGTTTGGTGTTATTAGGGGACAATCTAAGAAAATTATTAAATGTAAAAAATCCATTAAAGTTTTCAAAAAAAAAAAAAAAAATAGATGGTTTTCACCTATATTCTCTATCCCGGGAAGCCCGGGTTGGATGCCCTAGTTCTGTTAAAATATAACAGTGAATTATGATGCCACGAGTGCGTGATTCTTATTTAATTTTAATATAATAATCTTAGAAACAAGGTTTTGGAAAGTTTTTTCGAATGGGATTAATAAATTGGCCAAAACTGTATATTATTTTGAGTTTAAAAGAAGAAAGATGGAGGAGCGCTTTATACTATTTAGGTTTCCTCAGGAACCTTTGTTCAGAATTGAAAGTTTAACACATCAAAACGTCAGAAATTAAATCGACATTAAATCTGCAATAACTATAACGACTGCCCTTCAGTTCGTTTGGATGGATTTTCATTTAAAAATATAAAACCATCCAACATTGATTTTAGATACTTTTCAGGTTATTATCACGAGTCCGGGCAACGCCGGGCATGTCAGCTAGTCTCATAATATAAAGTATATTAAATAAGTAAAAATAAAATATTATGTACTACAAATTTATTGTTTTCTTTTATTCCATTTTCAAAAAATTCATTTAACGTATTTTTAATATATAAAGACTAAGCCCCCCCCCCCCCCAAAAAAAAAAAAGGTATTCGATTTTTTCGTCTAGGGATTTTTGACACAATTCAGTGAAATTTGCCGTTTTAAGCCAATTTTCGAGATGCGGCATCCTGAAAAGGTCGTCATGAGACAACAATTAATTATAACTCGAGATTTAATACATTTATCAGAAATGGTAACACTATTACTTTCCAAATCACGTTTCGATAGTCATGCCAGCAAATTTCACGCTTTTATGCATCGAAATGATTCCATGATTGCATCAGAAAGTTTCACGTTGTTATGCGGAGAAAATAATTTTTGGGAACCATTTTTGTGAGTAAATAAAAAATTCTAATAAAGTTTTTAATTATAAGTGTTATTACTATGTAAAAGTATTTGAAATGTTATCACAATAAAAAATTAATTAAAGCGGCGAATAACATTTATAACGTAAAAAAATGCATCTTATTACAAATAATTCTGTTAGTCAGTAAAGACAAAGTACTTGCATTAGAAGTTTTCGGTGAAGTCCAAAGCTACTTTTGCCTTCTCTTCCCTTACAAAAGAAAAGCCTTCAGATGAGCAATGTTTGCAGCTGGTTGCTGGAACTTCCTTTGTTCCATCGTTTCCTGCTTCTGAAATCTCTGCACAAGGATTAACTACTCTCCCTTCAAAAAAGAAATGGACACTCCCCTTACAACAGAGTACAGCTGAAAGAGCGCGACCTACCTTACAGAAATATGAAGGTCATGCCTACCACCCTGACTGAAGTCATCATGAAGAAAGTCCCTTTCTGTGGACGAAATTCCTTGACCACAACAGATAACAAAACGTGTGCCTGCCTGCATTTGAAGAACCTGAAATTAGAATAGCGTTTCTCTTAACATTTTGGACCAGCAACGTGGGGTCGATGCAGGTCTTTTTTTTCTTTGGATCCCCATTTTGTGAACTAAAAAAGTTATTTTTGGAAACTTTTGTAACGAAATATCAAATCCCGTTATTCAAATTCAAACCAAGCATTTATTAACAAGTGACAAGTTTAACTTTAGGGGCCGTCCATAAATAATGTCATGCTTGGAGGGGGGTTCATGAAATTGTGACAGTTTGTGACAAGGGGGTTGGAGGGGGTAAGAAGTGTGACATCACACATTTTGGTTAAAATAAAATCATTAAAATCCGCAGATTAAATTTCGAAGTTATTTTGAAATTACCAGAATTTGAGTGTATTTTTTAATCGGACTAAAACAACTTTCACGTGATTTGTTTTCACTTATATTCCTTTCTTTTCAAAAAAAAAAAATATATAAATATTTTATTACTAATTGTATTACTTTATTGTATATTAATTATGTTTTTATCGTAAACCTTAATCTTATTTTATACAAAATAAATACACGAATAATTTTCATTGTTATGCTCACAAATGTCATTAAAACTTATAGTGTTAAAGTTGAAAAATAAAATTTGAAACATGATCTATAACGTTGTGCTTTGTTTCTGAACTCCAAGTATATGTCTATGTAATAAAGCGTGACATGTGACAAGGGGGGGGGGGGCGAGGGGGATCAAAAATATTGAAAAAAAAGTGTGACATCATTTATGGACAGCCCCTTACGAAAGTTAAATTGTGTGAAGTGGGCCTAAAGAACATTTTTTTAAATATATAAATAAGATATTTTGTCTCTTCCTATGGAGTAACTGGGATGTTTTTCAAGGAAGGGGGGGGGGGGGGGTGTCACAATCCATACTTTAAGATTAGAAAACACCAGTAATAAACTTTTTTTTTTTTTTTTTTTTTTTTTTTTTTTTTTTTTTTTTTTACGGTTAACAAAATTTACCCCTCCTCCCCTTCGTTTATAACCGTCACTCCTAAAAGGGCGAAAATTCTGTTATGCAGACTTATGTTATGATTTAGTTTTTCTAAATTCTATTTCTGTCTTTTGAGAGTATGTGAAGTTTGAATACTTTAAAGTGAAGACTACATTTCCTATAAAACATATCGAGATGTATGTGTTTATATATATACATATGTAACAAAAATTAAGCTCAAGATTAATTAAGATTAAATATATTATACAATACACACACCGTAACTTCCCGCTCGTGTAATCCGCAGACAAATTCCTAAAACCAGCGCCTGTCATTTTTGTAAAGGAGTAAGAGTTAAAAAAAAAAAAGAGGGGGTCTCTATTCTTCGCTGAAATTAAAAAATAAAAATTCAAAAAGAGGGACTGCTCTATTAGAGCTCGGACCGAATGCATTTTACCAGCGGCACCCCCCTTCTTTCAGTTTTGCTTTTTGCTTGTTGGAAAGCTGTATAAGATAAGGATTTCCGAATAGAAATCCTCGCCTTATTCAAACGCAGAAATTCTTTCATAAATTAGGCGAATATTGCTATTTCGAAATAGTGATATGTCTATAGTGCTTGGTTGAGTTGTTTGACACGTCGTCGGTTGTATAACATGAAAGTAAATTATATTTAATAAACAATGTAATTCAGTGTGAGAAAAGAGGGTCATTCGAAATCTATGCAAAAAAAGTTTTCTACATTATACTACCACTTATCTCTTTATAAGAGTTTGTGCAAATTAATGTTAAATCATTCCTTCAATTTTTGTTTTAATAAAGCAATTATTTCAATTCGGAAATGGTGGTGAATGTTTGAACTGATTCCCTAAAAATCCTAACTGGGGTCCTGCTTGAATCTCAAACAGGGTTCGGTGATGCGCATATCAATGGATTTTAATCTGGATATTATATTATATGATGATATACACATTTGATATTTATTTTCTAAAATATCAGAGTGCATAATGTTTTCAGACAAAACTTGTGGGAATGAATTTTCAACTGTAATTGCATGTGTCGTTCTGTAGAAAAATAACTTTTGCTCTGGTAGTAAATTTTTTAGCCAAAAAGAAAAAAAAAAGAACTATTACAATTTTTTTACATTTGAAGCTGAATTTATAAATGTAGAACCCATAATTATGTGGGACAGTATAATATTTAGAATAGCCATGAAAAGATAAACTGTCTAATTTAGATAATCAGATATTTACAGCTTCAGTAGGGAGAATTTTTTCTGGTTTTGTTTTATGTCTGTTCTCAAAACTAAACACGTTTTCCATTTATTGATAAAGGCAGAAGACCTTTCAGAAAATAGTGTCAAATTCGGCATTTTGAGCCGAACTTCAGAAGCGGCAGCACGTGAATTTCGAAAAACGTGTTGCCACGTGACAATCGCTCATAACTCGATAAGTAATCTATTTATCAAAAAATGGGAAACTGATTTCGATTCCAAATTGCCTCCATAGTCAGACCTGCCAATTTTATGCCTTTGCGTTTAAAAATGAGACAGAATGTTTCGCGTTGTTGACGTTTGAGAACCAACTTATTTCAGTTTAAACTGCACAGCAGGTGAGGGAATGAAGAAGCAGACACGTTTACATTTAGGCTCAAAAATTTACATAAAACAACTAACTTATTTTGCATTTAAAATTTTGTTGCATAAAACATAAAATTTTCTTAATCCTTGATACTATATCCTACAGTTTGTTTTTCGAAGAATGTATGAAGCAAAGAAGGCTGTAGCTATAAATGAATAATAAGCGGAGGGGCGGGGGGCTCAAGAAAATATAGGGGAGGTCCATATTTTTTTCTGTCTCTGACACATGCGTACACAAACACACACACAGAGATATATATGATCAAAGTATTATATAGAAAAATAAATTAGTGCATATTCATAATGTAGGCACTGTGTTTCTTATTAAACTGCTTATAATAGCTTCATTTTATATTAAGAAAAGAAAAGGCCACAGAATAAAAACTTTCAGTGTATAACTAGTGTATAATTATACTGGTGAGATAATAAGTGATGATGTCAACAAGTTAATAAAAAAAAATTACAGTTCACGTGTTCCATAAAGAGTTGTAACCTTTAATTTTTTTTCTGAATATTCCCTACCCTAAAGTTGTATTTTTACATAAATAAAAAACATTAACAAAATCAAAGATATATTTTGCATTTTAAAATTATTATTGTTTTTAATAGACTTATTTAAACTAATTTAAAACACTTATTTGCAGTTTTTATACAAATACTTCAATTTAGTATTCGTGCAAAACTGTAAAAGGACCCCAAAACTAACAAGGAAGGTCTCCATAAGCGCATACTCAGAAAATTTTGAAAAAATTACAGAATGTTCTTCTCATGAGTGTATATACGTCTATAAAAAAATTTTCTGCGGAACCTCGATATAACGTCAGTAGTAGGAGAATGTATGTTTCACTCCAGCAGGCGCTATGTGCGCGGAGCCGGAGCTGGAAGTAGCAGGTGTGGACACCGGAAGTTCTGCGAACGGTGAAGGTCACCGGAAGTCGCAGGTGTGGATAACAGACAGGTTAAGACAGGAAATAAGACAGGAAACCGGAAGGGATTAGAAGATAAGGACAGGATGAGACGTATTTTTTATGGGTTTTAATCAGATTCTTTCTTGACAGGGAAAATTTTTCTACACCAGATGTGCTGATGTCTCAAGGTTAGCGGAAGGGACATGTGATGATAACAGACATGTTTATACAGGAAGTGATTCCGTAAGTAAGGCCGGAAGGTAATTGGAGATAACGTTTGGATGTTCTACAGCAGATGTGCTGACCGCAGTGGCGCAGCCAAGGGGGGGGTTTGGGGGTTAAAACACCCCCCAGAGCTAAAAAAAATTACTAATTACCGCTTATATGAATCAAAATTCCGCCTTAGCGGAATCCGCCGCTTTGTTAAATCAAATTCTATCCAACAATGTGATTCAATTAAACGGCGAGAATTCTACTTAAAACTGTGAAAGCGCATATTTCATCCTTTTAAATTTTGAATTTTTAAAAAAATGTTCTAAGGAAGCATTTACTACATAAAAGTAATCATCATGCCAAATTCCAAGTTTCCACACCAATTGTATCACATAAATGACAATTTTAGAATGCTTCTTACTCTTGCATTCTTTTAAATTTCGAATTGAAAAAATAAATTCTGGGCGAGCATTTACGTTTCTTAAGTACCATCATATAAAATTTCAAGAGTCTAGCCCTAAAAGTTCTAAATATATTATGATTTAGAACATTTTTAGAACGTTTTTTGCTCATTTCACTTTTTAAAATTTTGAATTTTTTAAAAACCGTTTTGAACGAGTGTTTATATCTTAAAAGTAACCACTATGTCAAACACCAAGCATTTATACCAACTGTATCACACAAATCGCAATTTTAGAACTTTTTTGTTCTTGCAACCTTTTACATTTCTAAATTTTAGAAAACTGTTCCGGATGATCATTTATATTATTATTAGTAACAGCCGTGCCAAATTTCACATATCTAGCACAAACAATTCCTAATTAATTGTTTTTAGATCATTTTCAGACCGTTTTCCGCCCATTTCATCCTTTTAAATTTAGAATTTCTTTAGAAATCGTTCTTAGAGAGCATTTATATCCCAAAAGTTACCACCATGCCAAATTCCAAGCTTCTATACCAACTGTATCGCAATTTTAGAACATGTTTTTGCTCCTGCTAACTGTTCTGGGCTAGCATTTAAGTCTCTAAAGTAACAACTATGCCAAATTTCATGTTTCCAGCCTATGATATAGAATATAGAATCATATATATTTTATGTTTTATTCTAAAATTTAATTTTCCTATCTTAAAGTTTCTCTATGTGAATTAATGTCTGCATTCAAAATCTTTTTATTCTTTAATCTCGAAAGTAATCATTTCTTCCTAGCTAAAAATTTTCCCAGATTTTTCATTGTAACAGTAAAAGCACGTTACTTCTCTGTGGTTTCAATTCGTTATTTTAATGTACTGCAGATGACTTTAACATATGCTGTTTTGTCTTTCTTCGTATCTTGTGTTAAATGCAGGCGCCGTTTTCATAAATTGATTCCTGCATGAGATATATGCAATATCAACATTTTTGTGTTCGCTGCTAACACATGTCTGGCTTTCTCAAAAAAAAAAAAAAAAACAACAAAAAAAAACACGAGTGCCTGGTGAGAAAATGTAGTGTTTGGCATATTTTCATTTATGTGTTGGTGAAAATGTATCTGAAAAATTAGATCCGATCTTCTCTAACTGTTGAACAAGAAGGTCGATTATTTAGAGGCGTAAAGAGGACCACCCTCGCCCTTTCCAGATGTGTCGATGTGTCCGAAAATAAAGAAAAGTTTCACGTGATTATGCGTCTTTGATTGTACTGGTTTTTTGTTTGTTGTGGACTGTTTCCTATCAGGAGGGGAACCTAGGGTTATTTCGATGAACGTAAATGCCCCAAAAATTACGATCACTTTCATCTCCGATTTTGACAGCGAAATTCTCCATACAGCCCTAACTGCACAAATAAATGGTAATTTAGAACGTTTACTGCTCCTTTCCCCTTTTTAAATTTCGAACTTTTTAGAAACCATTTTTAGTGAGCATTTACATCTTTTTAAAGTAACCGCGAGATTAAATTTCAAATTGCTAGAATCAACAATATCGTAGAAACCGCAATTTTAGAATGTTTTTTGTTCTTACACCCCTTTGGAAATTGTTGTACCAAAAAATTGTTTGGAAATTGTTGTATAAAATATAGCCAATGTTAGAGAGAAGATGGTTACCAGAATTTTGACACCATTATTAAGGTTCCATACTTAAAAAGTAAAAACTGAACTATTATAAGATCACTCATGTGTCTTATTTTTCTGGTGCTCAGCGGGGAGTTGAGGGTTATCGACGCAGAATCATCTAAGGATTGTTGGTAATAATTTTCAATGTGTCTGTAATTATCTGAGATATTAATTAAAAACCCATCTAGAAAACATCGGCATGGATAAAAACAGTGTTGCTACTTTGTGACCTCCTTTTGAAGCGCGCTTGGCACAGTGCTAAGATTAAACTTTGTATAAGATCTTTGCTTTAGGTAAGACGAATCATAGTGAGAGTCAACATTTTTCATTTCCAACTGAATTCAATTATTGAAGGCAAACAATGAAAAATAATTCGTAGAATAATTCCAAGACATTAAGAGTCAGTAATTTTGAGACAACAATAGCTTATAATTCAATATGTAATTCATTTATAATGAAAAACTGTTCGATAACAAATCACTTGAATTATCATGCCTGCATATGTTTTCATTTTTGAAAATGAATCGGAAAGTTTCGCGTTGTTCAGAATACTTTATTTTAATGCTTTAAAATTGTCTACTATTACGTCAAATATGATTGACAAGTAACTTTTCGTGTGAAACTCAGCGACTGTACTGTATATAAAATTATTTGCTGTATTGTACTCTTCCATCTTAAAGTTTGCCCCTCATCATTTTTAAACACTTTATAAATCTAATCTAGTTTTGTGTCATTTCATTGGTGCATTTTATAGTTTGTAACTCTAATGTTGTTTAAATGAATCATAACCAACTTAATTGCGGAGAAAAGCATTATGATTTCATTCATTTAAAAGACTGATCATTTAAAAGACTACATTAACCAGTGATTCATATAACCGGCAACCACCTTTATCAGAAACTCAAACCCCCCCCCCCCTAGAACCAAATTCTGGCTGCGCCACTGCGCAAGGTCATAGGAAATGACAGATGTTGATAACACACAGGTTGAAACAAGTATCTTTAGACAGGAAGTAATTCCGTAAGTAAGACCGGAAGGGATCAGGAGATAATGTTCTACACCAGATGTTGATAACACACAGGTTGGAACAGATATCTTTAGACAGGAAGTAATCCCGTAAGTAATACCGGAAGGGATCAGGAAGTGAAATGTGATAAGACTTTCTGACTTTATAAAAGTTTAATATGATTTTTTTTTTCTATAAAAAGGGTTTTAATTAGATTCTTTCTTGAGAGGGAAAAAAATTTAGTTTTTTTTTTTTTTTTTTTTTTTTTTTTATAAAAGTTTTTTTTTTTTTTTTTTCTTTTTTTTAAGTTTGTAAATAATAGATCTTAATGATATAATAGGTGCTTTGATGTAATACAAATTGTACCATAAAATGGAAATAATATTAGCACAATACCAACAGTGGTTTTAGTCAAGTAGAGTTGAGTTGTAGGAATCCTGCTATAAAAATAATATTAGCAAAATGTTGAATTTTTTTTCTTATTTAAACATTAACTTAAATGTGAATGAGATTAAAATAGATGTGAGGGCTAAATTTTTAGAGATTTAAGAAAATTCACTGTGAGTTATGTTAGGGTTGTTAAAGGAAAGGAGGTGATCGACTTTGACAGTATTTTTCTAAAAGTTTTCAGTGTGATAAGGGAGAGAGGGGGAAGGCTTAATTTTTTCGTACATGTGAGGGAAAAACGGTATCGCGCTCTATCGTTGGGAGAAGGAAGTGTGAAAAGAAAAATGAAGATTGAAAAGAAGGTTACCTTTGAGTTTCGAACCCGGGATCAAAATAGTCTCATGGTTTGATCATTGACGAGGGGTTTAATGATCAAACCATGGGACTACATCGTTGAAAGGCGATGTAAGCTATTTGTGAAAAAGAAATTACCTGATCTTGGTCGTGTCTTAAGAATCATGTGACATTTAAAAAAAATAAATAAATGAAGCGTAGTTTGAATCGAGCTTGATATAGCTACATGAGAATGTTTATTAATGAAAAAAAAAATTAATTCAAGTCTTTGAGACTAATCTTTCATAGAAAAAAAAGATTTGTTATACTTTCTGTTACATTATATCTTCCGTTTTTTAAGTTTACAAATTTGTGGAGTAACTTAAATAATAGTTTTTATGATACTTAAACAATATATATATATATTTTTTTTAATTGACTTGTAATATAGCTTTTTTTTTCTTTTTTTTTTTCTTAAAAGGGTACTGTAGAATAACTTATGTCAAAATTACTACATCCTTCTTTAGTTAAATATGTTTCACATAAGACATGACAAAGTGTCTTAGAAACATTTCATTTTGGAGTTAAGTGATTAAACAAGAAAAATATTATTTATAAAAACACAACACATAAGACCAGTGACTGAGAGGTTCTGGTTTTAAAGCTACTAGACGTTTGGGTTTAAACTTCTCTCGCGCTCGTCGACCTAACCGTTCGGAGTTTTCTTCGAACCTTGTCAATACGAGTTAGGAGCCCTTAGAATAACCCCTAGAGTGACCTATATCCCAAGCGTAGATAATCGGTTTTAACAAATAACCAACCATCCACAACACATAAGACATTTTAGATCATTTTAGATTATTACATTTAGTTAAGAAGTGATTTGACGTGCAAAATATTATTTATAAAAACATACAATAAGAGAATTTTAAAGATTTTTTCCTTTTAAATGAACAATTTTTAGTGACTATTTAACTTATTAAAGAGAGCGGGTATTTTGTTTAGAGTTATACGATTAAAATAAATTTTCAATAGATTTGACTTTATACAACCAACATTTAAAAAAAAAAGGGGAATGGAATCTAGTTTTTATAAATTAACGTATTTCAATTTTACAAATACTTCACACCCCCTCTTTTGGTAGACTTTATACACATAAGACATAAAAAGCGTTTTAGAATACATCATTTAGAAATTAAGCAATTTGATAAGTAAAATATTATTTATAAAAGCAATAGATACAAAAGTAATAAAGATTTTTACTTACAAATGTACGAACTTCTGATAGGTAAGACTTTCTAAATCATTGTGCAAGAATTAAGTGGTTATTGAACTTATAACATTATAGGATGAAATAATCACGTGACGTATTTTTAAACCAATAAAATGTCTATTTTTAAACCAATAAAAAGTTAGTATTTTTTTACACGAGCGCCCTCTATTACTATATAAATTTCAATGAAACGAGTTCAAAACATTCTACTGTGACCTGGTATCGTTGTAATAGGTTGTATTTTTCGTTAAGTTAGTTTTCATTTAAGTTATTATGGAACGAGTTATGAATTCTTATGTTGGTGACGTAACCAACTTGGAGTGTCAACACTCATCACCAAAGTTAAATAATCAAGAGATGGATTCTACACTTTTATCCAAAGAAGGACTCGTTTCGAATTATGAAGTGAAACCCACCTCATCAGGAGTAAAGAAACAGAAGTTACCACATGTGTGTAAGATGTGTAACAAAGCATTTCCTCGAAAAGTTAACTTAATGTTTCACATGAAATGTCATTTAAAGGAAAAGTCTTTTCGTTGTGAGGTGTGTGCTGAAGTTTTTTCACAAAAGAGTGATTTACGTAATCATCAAAAGATTCACAAATCGCCCAAACAATACAAGTGTAGTGATTGCAACGAGATATTTTCAAGAATGGCTGACTTATTGAAACATAAGAAGACTCACAAATCAGGAAAACAACATTCATGTACAAAGTGTAGCGAAATGTTTGATTGTGATTCAGATTTAGTACAACATTGTGATACTTTACATAAAGTTTTACCTAATGTGAAGAAGTCACCTGATGTGTTATTTGAAAAAGTGAAACATTTTAAAAGACAACATGATGTGCGAAATATTTGTACTAAAACTATCATTGTGTCCAATGAGATGAATCAAAAAGACTTTCGTTCATTTTTTAACAGTGTTCGATCGGATGTTTTAAACGAATTAAATTATCAATTGCAAATGAAAAAGTCAATAAAATGGTATGCAGCCGTTAAAGTGGATGTATATCGTGAATCACAGGATGGTGACTTAGAGAGAGCAACCCCCTTTTTCCTTTCCAAAAGTGAACTGGAATTAACAGAACAAAACATACATGTGCATGTTGAGAATGCCTTTCTAAAGTTGTACAACGGCTTTGAAGATTTCACTGAACGAGTGTTTAATTGGACATTACAAAAAATTTTGAAATTAGAATTAATTACAGCTCAATATGACAGGCTTATTTGATTTGTATTACTTTAAATGATTAATAAATAGTTTTAATATGAAAAAGTATAGTGGTTTTTTCTTATAGTTGATGTAAATTACTTTGAACAGTTTGACAATGCAACATAAACTACTGTTTAACATTTTGAATGTCTTAGACAAAATGGGAATGAATTTGTTGAAATTATGTAAAACATGATGAAATAAATGTGATGTATTTATTATATGTTACTTAAACTACAAGAGAAATGATTGGAAATGTGTTATTTTAAATCTATGATACTTTTAATCACTAACAAAGTAAGACGTGGCGTTATGAATCATCGATGGGTTTTCCTTTGAATAGGTATTAATCTTACTTATTGATAAGAAAGTTGAATTTTTCTCTTCGTTTAAACAATGACACTACATGTTTTGATAATTTTCTCTCAACAGTCAACATCAATGTTTTTAACCTAGTTAAGAAATTTTTTAACTTAAACCGTCACTGAGTTTATCCTAGATAAGTAAATTTTTATATTTAACCTACATATAAATTAAATGATTAACTAAAACCATGAATGTTTTTAAAATCTAGATAAGTAGACGTTTTTATGAAACACATCCAGTGTTCTGCTGACTTTTATCGAGATTACATCAGTTAGTGAAGCAGATTAAATTGTATAAAAATATTTTATGAAATGAATATGCGATCCCACGAAGAAGTGTTTCCACCTTCAAAGCGTCCACGCTTAGAAAAAGCTATGGAAATATCAAATACTTGTGAGAAGGAGTTAAAAGACCCAAGATTAAAACTTTCTAAAATGGACAATGACTGCGTAACTATATCACGTGATATCTCCTCTACTAAGAACTTACCAGATGTGAAACCTGAGATCGCTATGAAATTTTCAAACTTTACCAGTGGTTACGATGCAACATCTTTCGAGAATCCACATCAAGAGTCAGTTTTTGCCCAGGACTATTTAAATACATTTTTCAAAGACATGAATTTTGAAAATTTAGATTGTTCTACCCCCTTAACCTCGCTAAAGGATGAACCCTTTCAAGAACCTACGAATAATATCTTACAGACTACTGTTAAACATGAGATGAACGAGCTACAAGCAAACAGCCTTTCGCAAGCAAGTGGTGAAATACAAAGCATCACTACACCTACATTTGCCACTAAAAGTGGCAAATTATACAATTCCAATGTGTTTCACAAAGAACTAAGTGACTGTTTCTACTTAACTTTGAAGTTAAAAAATAAACAATATTCTATACATATACGAGAATTTAAACGCAATGTATTAGGGCTGGATTATTTATCAATATATCGATCAAATATTGATATTTCTTAATTATCGCAATAACAATATGTAAGATCTGACACTGACGATATATCCCAATAATGATAGCTAAGCTCTGACTCTGGCAATGCATAACAATATCTAAATTAAGCTCTGACTCTAAAGATATATCCAAAAAACATTTTTTTTCTCGACTTCAAACCACAAGAAAAGCGTCGAATATTCCGTATAATATCCTCTTCAACCTATTCCTTTCGTCCGATCCATGCATTTATATTCACTTCTCTACTTTATCCCAATCAAAATATCCCCTCCAACGATTATCCTTTAATTATCTCGCTTTCGTTAATATCAAACCCAAATAAAGAATATCCCAATACGAATACATTCTCTTATTATGTCTAAGTTCGTTACTATCCTCTCAAACCGCAAATTAAACTCTTTGTTTTTAACTGAATAATACAGCTATCGTCCAGACTCATTCGTCCCGATGCTGCGCTGCTGCTATTCGTCCAGACTTCGTTGCAATAGGTCAAGGTATTGATATGTGATGGCCAATAAAATACGAGCTAGAGTATCTGTTAGTTATTCTCGAGTCGATAGCATTGCACTACTTCAGTGCTGATTGAGATAATTTTCTCTGCCAATATTATCGGTAGCGCCTTGATGTTAAAATGAATGTATGGTGTCGTGTAGTGCGTGTGTGTGATTTTGTTTGTTTGTTTTTATTTAATTTTGTTAGCCAATAACTTATTTTTATCATTTGCAATTTATTTTCTTTTGAATTCAATGGCACTTTGAAATAATAAAAAAACAGATTTAAATATCAAACCTACTATTCTGCATAATAAAGCAAAATTATATAGTACATTTTAGCTCACAGGCTATCAAAGCCTAAGAGCTAATGTGCCCGCCGGTTCTGTATGTACGTATGTATGTATGTTTGTACGTAACGCGATAACTCTTGATAGAAATAACCGTTTTGCTTCAAATTTTGTTTATAGGCTCATTGTGGTAAGGTGCTTCCCTGATTAGTTTTGGGGGTTCATTGCTTAAGTATAAAGGGGGAAAGTGGGCTAATCCCCCCCCCCCCTTAATTTAGATAAAAAGGTTTTTCATGCAGATTTATCGGATTTGCTTCAAATTCTGTATATAGGCTCATTGTGATAAGGCGCTTTCCTGATTAGTTTTGGGGATTCATTGGTTAAGTATAAAGGGGGAAAAGGGGGCTAACCCCCTTAATTTAGATAAATGGGTTTTTCATGCAGAATTATCTGATTTTAATCAAATTTTGTATATAGGCTCATTGTGGTAAGGTGCTTCCCTGATTAGTTTTAGGGGTTCATTGGTTAAGTATAAAGGGGGAAAGGGGGCTAACCCCTCTTAATTTAGATAAATGGGTTTTTCATGCAGAATTATCCGATTTTCTTCAAATTTTGTATATAGGTTCATTGTGATAAGGCGCTTTCCTGATTAGTTTTCGATGTTCTTTTGTTAAGTATAAAGGGGGTAAAGGGGAGGGGGCTAATCCTCTCCCCCTTAATTTAGATAAATGAGATTTTCATGCAGAATTATTCGATTTTATTCAAATTTTGTATATAGGCTCATTGTGGTAAGGCGCTTCCCTGATTAGTTTTGGAGGTTCATTGGTTAAGTATAAAGGAGGATACGGGGAACTAATCCCCTCTTAATTTATATAAATGGTTTTTTTTCATACAGAATTATCGGATTTGCTTCAAATTTTGTATATGTGTTCATTGTAATTAGAGGCTTCGCTGATTAGTTTTAGAAGTTTATTGGTTAATTATAAGGCGGGGGGACGGGGTGATGAGCCCCCTTATTATATTGTTGATTTCTTCATTTTTCGAGAGATTTATTTCAAATTCTTTGAAATAAGACTATAATATACACTTAATGTGAATAGCCTGTGAGCTCAATGCCTTCAGTTTAACTGGGCAGTTTTCTTTTTATTTATTCTTCTTTTGTTAGTTTCTTTGCTTTTCTCTTATATATATATATATATATACTAGGGGGCCGTAAATAAGGGGTACGTAAAACCTATTTAACTAACCTATAACATATCTTAAATTTTTACAAATTTTCATCTTTATTTCCCATTTTAATCAACGGAAAATAACATGTATTTAATTGGATCATTTAGAAAAAGACAAAAATGTACATTCTAAAAAAGTTTAAAATTTCTTAACATGATTTTAACAAATCAAATTACTGATTAGAACATTTTACAATATTTAAGGGGTACGTAAAACCTATTTAACTAACCTATAACATATCTTAAATTTTTACAAATTTTCATCTTTATTTCCCATTTTAATCAACGGAAAATAACATGTATTTAATTGGATCATTTAGAAAAAGACAAAAATGTACATTCTAAAAAAGTTTAAAATTTCTTAACATGATTTTATGATCACTGGTAACTTAAAAAAAAATTCATTTGTTATATTAAATTGCTATTTCGTAACAATGGCTTACATAAAAAGATTTTTTCTCTTTCTGCAAAATTTAGGTAAAAAAATTATTTTTATTTATTTATACTATTGCTATTGTTAATTAAAAATTTCTTTGAATTCAAAAATTGTTTATTCAATTTCAAAATTATAAATTTGATTTTCATTACTTAAATCTATTTTTTTTTCTGTTTCATTTTTCTTATAAAAAATTTTCGATATTAAAATGATTTGTTCAGATAAATTTGATATTGTAAATATATGGTTATATACATTTTTTTTTCTATGCTTGCACATGCAAATGTATAGCATAAAAGGCACTTATTTATTTTTAAAACAAAAATTACCATAATCTCCAACCAATCCTATTCTGCCAATGCTTAACCAACTGCATTCTGAACATTTTCTGGAGTGTGCAATGATGATTGTTTTCTGGATGAGCCCCAGAAATCAGACCTTTTTTTAAGGAAAGCAAGTAATTGATAAAAGCTGTTTTATGATGCTTTCACACAACGTAAGTTTTCAGAGTTCTTGAACTGGGGTCCCAATCACCTCTGATTTAGCCAATTTATTTTGCTGACAGATGTATTTTCCAAAGAGTTTTTAATTCTGCATGCTTAGATTCAATCTGATGTCTCAAAAAATGAACACATTCACTGCATTCCTGATTTGTCTTTTTTATAAGTATATGGTATTATTGTAACCATATTAACCCAGAGCCCGATCAAGCTGAAGTTGGGCCCAGGGCCTGTTAAAAAGTTGGGCCCCACTATCTCCTTCCCGGCGACACTTTCAGAAAAAAAAAGTAGGTTTATTTGATGAGTTGACAAAGTTGTTTAGGTGAAAGTTTCAAGTTTACAAAAATAATTTAACTTACAAGAATAATCAAGAAAATGAGTTACCATCCACTTTCTCATATAAGCATTTGTATAATTCAGAAACATCTATGATCCACAGTTGATGTTGCAGAATAAATCAGGACGTCTTTTTCAAAACTCGTCTTATCCAAAATCATAAAAATTGTGTTTTCCCTAACAGTCTAGTAATCATTTTAAACTATAATTCTGACATTGTAAAAGCATCGTTTATATTGAAACCAATAAACACAGTATGCAGTTTTTGGCATTTTTCCCAAATTTGATTTTCTGGATACGGCAAGTTTTTGAAAATTATAGGTACTCTCAAATTGAAAAGGACTTTTACAGAAAAATTAAATATGGAGGTTTTTTATTACAGTAAAACTTTGTTTTTACGCCAGGGACCAAAATATAAAATGACCATTCGGCAGTTATCAAGCGTGAGTAAAGTCCATGTTCGGTTCTGGGTCATTCACTTTTTCAAGTAAAAGTGCCTA
Organism: Maratus michaelseni; assembly: GCA_963931845.1. Classification (NCBI taxonomy): domain Eukaryota; kingdom Metazoa; phylum Arthropoda; class Arachnida; order Araneae; family Salticidae; genus Maratus; species Maratus michaelseni. The sequence continues at coordinate 328,097 of OZ007600.1, forward strand.
GGTTAAAACCCTCTAAAAATTTTATTGAGTCATTCAGAATATTTAAATTTTACGTTTCATATTTTATAAAGCAACTAGGGGGCCTACCCCCTGCGAGCTACGTTCGCCAACCCCCGCTCAGACTTTGAGGCCTCTAAAAACATGATAGCGTGTTTTATTTTTTAAATATTGGTAAATCTGTAATTGGGTTGCCATGCTTTTAACATTTAATGGGGCATTTTTTGATTACCATGGTCTCATACACAGCTGTTGCGACAACTGACGACTGTTTTCGGGATTGATAAGTAAAATCAATTACAACTTGAAAACCAGCTTGTATAAAATGGTTAGGTTTAAATTGTGGCTACCTCTCGGACTTTTATAACAACGATCTGTATTATATTCTTCTTTTGCGTTTAAAGATGAGAAAAATTCCATCTGCTTGTGAATAACATTAAGAACCACGGTATTGAAAAGTACTATGTTATACACATTTTCATTAACAGGTTTTAATTTTCTCTCTATTTTAGTGCACCATCATGCATATTTTCCTGTTATTTTAAATACGTAAATTACTTATTTTAATTAATATGTATATACGAATTTTCTAATAATTATGTATCATACAAAATTAATTAAATATTTTGTGCATGCATGCCTGCATTTATTCGGCATCAGTTGATGAGATATTTAAACAAATTTGCTATCCGCGATAATTTTACACCATGTTATGTCACTTGAATATTGTCCATAAGAAAATCGGGTACTTTTCCAGTATAGGATCCTTTGCTTTTAGGTTTGGCGTAATTCGAGCTTCAAAAAGGGATAGATTCGTTAATATATATATTTGTTGCCAAAAGCTATGAAAACAAACCCAATGAACTTTTGGTGCTTTTCTATTATAGGGGTCTTTGACGCTTTTTTTAAAAGCTTGGCGGAAAAACCATGCAGGATAGAAAACCAAGCAGGATATTTTATTCTCCTTCCGTTCAGTCACGGTTCAGTTGGGCAATTATTATTTTATATATTCGTTTCAAATATCCGAATTAGTGATTTTATAAATTCGTTTAATTAAATTTTACAAAAAAATAACAAAATGATATCAATAAATATTAATTACTATTAATTCCTTTCCCCCCTTTCTTTTGCGTTTACATAAATGACGTCATTTGGACGAATTTATTCAAAATATTTTCAGTTTATAAATTAAATTAAATGCTGACAGACGATTGAATCCTGACGATAGAAATGTGATTTTTTTTTTCAAATTTTCCTGAAAAACATAATTTAATCACAATCTTGTCTTCATTATCGATTGAAATAAAAGATAAATTCAATTTCAATTTGAAAATGACGAATAAAAAGAAATCAATAATCCCTATCGGGATCCTTTTCAATTTTTTTCCCTTTTTTGTCACAAAAAAACTGAGTAATTAGTTGCCATCATTACAGAAATATCATTAAAATTAGAAAAAAATTAATATCTCGAAAACTAATTCCAATTTCAAAATTCTATTACCAGTTTTGAGATCCGCGGATTTTTATGGACAATTGGTATTAATTTCACCATCAAGCGTTTACTATTTTATTAAAAATAGCCCTGAAACATAATCAGTCGTTTAATCAGTCGTTTCATAAATTCGTTTCATAAAATCGTTTCACAAATTCGTTTCATTAGGATTTTATATATATAGGGTAGATAAATATATATATGATTCGTTGCTTTCTACATCTGTTGGTATTTAAATTGCTCGTACATTTGTCTTTCGAAATTAGCAATATTTCTATCCCCACACATTTTAAGGTAGTTATCGCGATATATCACCAATATCGATATTAACTCGATGATATATCGCGATATAAAATTTTTGATATCGTCCAGCCCTACAATGTATCTACTAATGAAGAAATCCCAACCAAAAACGGAGTTAATATGGATATTCATAGCTGGTATGAGTTTCAATATAAAATCCTTGCATTTAATTTAAGATACAAAAGTGCATCCTTTGTTTCTAATAACACAATTTTAGTGTTAAATCAAGATTCTATGATGCGAATTAAAAATTTGAAGAATTTTTCTCATGTTGACTTAAACGAACAACAAATGGAAAAATTAAAAGAAAGTACCTCACACTTAAATACTGTACTTTTACAACATATGTACACAAAACTATTACCCTTTCTCATTAAACAGAAATGTGTGGTGAGTAACAGATCCACAGAAAAAGAACCTGTGTTATGGTCTAAACTTAATACGTGTATCGAGAATAATATGGTAACAATACTTAACCAGTTGTATGAATGTACAGGATGTATTTTTCGACATGCAAGTCAAAGCCTTCACTCATGCTTCGCATTTAATAATAAGGAAAAATTTAATCAACTAGGTGAAGCTTTGTTAATGCTCATCGATTTCGATTATGTAATTTCAACGTTTTTGAATGGTGTTTATAGTGTTAGTGAACACTTTGTACATAAGCTTCATGAACAAACTGTTTATAATGAATTGTTTAAGACAAAATAAATGATTTGTTTTGTTAAAGATCTGTGTGTGTTTATTTCTACAAAGTGTCTCTGTGTGAATTTATTAGTTTTTTTTTATCTAATCGAACTTTTAAGTGAAGAGATGTAATTTAACTTTTTTGTATATTCCAATTCAAAAATTTCAACAATTGCAAAAAAGATTAAACTATTGAAAAAAAAATATCCACGTTAGAAAAAAATTTTGAAAAAATTATTAGTTAACAAAAATAAAATAAAATAAAATAAAATAAAATAAAATAAAGTTAACAAAACAGCTTTAAAACATTAAAGTTAACAAAAAGTTTATAAATGTTAAAAGTTAACAAAAAAAATAAGTTATGTTGAAAAGTTAAAAAAACAATAAAAAGTAAACAAAAATATAGTTTTTAAATTAAAATTTTTTAAAGTCTTCAAGTTAATCAAAATTAACTTTTTACTTTTAACTATTGAGAGACTATGATCTAACTGTTTATCCTCGCAACCAACTGGTGCATATCAACTATATACTCTATATCTGCATATGAGCAGAAAAACATAGACATTTACACTAACGACTTTAAATTCGACTTTAAATTCGTTAAATTTGTTCGACTTTAAATTCTTTGCCAACTTTTAAGTTTAATTACTATACACAACTCGATTACCTTTCCCACAAAACACCTTTCAGAAACAAAACAGAAATTAACACTTACCGAAAAACGCGTCCACTTTAGGTGTTAGTCTTCACTCAACTAACGTTTCTCCCTTATCTTTGCTAGGGGGCGCTGCAATCGCCGCTAGAAACGTTAGTAGTCTTCAGGTGTGTGATAAGAATAAACTTTAAATCCAACTTACACTCGCTCAGTCATTCTTGCTAACAACTGTTTGCTGCTGGCTCATTGTTTGGTTGTTTAAACTTATTGAATGACGTCATCATGTGTTTGTCTAAACTTGTCCAGTCTTGTTTTTATGCAGTACGTCTATTTAGATGAGTCATCACTCGCTTATCTTGGTTGACTTGTCCAAACTTGTTTTTGTGTGGCACGTCTATTTGGGTGAGTCATCGTTCGCTTATCTTGCTTTACTTGTTTGAACTTGTCTAGTATCCACCACCTCATATCTTTTGTCATAGCTTGAATATACTTTACACCAATCGCTTAAATATAAAAGTCTTGTCACAACTTACTTAAACTTTGATAAAAATATTAATTATTTATAAATTTCATCAAATTCTTATTTTTCTGATACATTTACTATGTAATTTTCGTTCAAAAATATGGTAAAGCCCGATTTTAAATCGAAGTCTAAGATAAATTCCCCAAATTTGTAACATTTTAACACTAATAATAAATATTGTAAGCACCCAGTACATACAAGTTTTGTATAAATAATATTACTTATAGCTAACTCGTTATGTCCCATGATACAAAACTTCAATATAACTAAAATCAGTGTTAAACGAAAATCTAATCACGTGTCTTTATATATTATTTTGAAATGCAAAGCATTATATCTAAACGAATGATATTAGGAGTAGTTAGAATAGTTCTTATATTTTTGTAAGTAAAAAATTTATACACATTGTCTTACAAGGTTGCAATATTCAACACACGGTTCACCATATTTAAAAACGATTCACCATGATTTAAAAACTTAGTAACATATTTTAAATTTATAAATTTAAATTAAAACATATTTTTATAAATAAACAATTATAAATACTTAAGTATTTTTAATTTAAATTTATAAATTTAAAATATGTTACTAAGTTTTTAAATCATGGTGAATCGTTTTTAAATATGGTGAACCGTGTGTTGAATATTGCAACCTTGTAAGATAATGTGTATAAATTTTTTACTAACAAAAATATAAGAACTATTCTAACTACTCCTTATATCATTCGTTTAGATATAATGCTTTGCATTTTAAAATAATATATAAAGACACGTGATTAGATTTTCGTTTAACACTGATTTTAGTTATATTGAAGTTTTGTATCATGGGACATAACGAGTTAGCTATAAGTAATATTATTTATACAAAACTTGTATGTACTGGGTGCTTACAATATTTATTATTAGTGTTAAAATGTTACAAATTTGGGGAATTTATCTTAGACTTCGATTTAAAATCGGGCTTTACCATATTTTTGAACGAAAATTACATAGTAAATGTATCAGAAAAATAAGAATTTGATGAAATTTATAAATAATTAATATTTTTATCAAAGTTTAAGTAAGTTGTGACAAGACTTTTATATTTAAGCGATTGGTGTAAAGTATATTCAAGCTATGACAAAAGATATGAGGTGGTGGATACTAGACAAGTTCAAACAAGTAAAGCAAGATAAGCGAACGATGACTCACCCAAATAGACGTGCCACACAAAAACAAGTTTGGACAAGTCAACCAAGATAAGCGAGTGATGACTCATCTAAATAGACGTACTGCATAAAAACAAGACTGGACAAGTTTAGACAAACACATGATGACGTCATTCAACAAGTTTAAACAACCAAACAATGAGCCAGCAGCAAACAGTTGTTAGCAAGAATGACTGAGCGAGTGTAAGTTGGATTTAAAGTTTATTCTTATCACACACCTGAAGACTACTAACGCTTCTAGCGGCGATTGCAGCGCCCCCTAGCAAAGATAAGGGAGAAACGTTACTTGAGTGAAGACTAACACCTAAAGTGGACGCGTTTTTCGGTAAGTGTTAATTTCTGTTTTGTTTCTGAAAGGTGTTTTGTGGGAAAGGTAATCGAGTTGTGTATAGTAATTAAACTTAAAAGTTGGCAAAGAATTTAAAGTCGAACAAATTTAACGAATTTAAAGTCGAATTTAAAGTCGTTAGTGTAAATGTCTATGTTTTTCTGCGCATATGCAGATATAGAGTATATAGTTGATATGCACCAGTTGGTTGCGAGGATAAACAGTTAGATCATAGTCTCTCAATAGTTAAAAGTAAAAAGTTAATTTTGATTAACTTGAAGACTTTAAAAAATTTTAATTTAAAAACTATATTTTTGTTTACTTTTTATTGTTTTTTAACTTTTCAACATAACTTATTTTTTTTGTTAACTTTTAACATTTATAAACTTTTTGTTAACTTTAATGTTTTTAAGCTGTTTTGTTAACTTTATTTTATTTTATTTTATTTTATTTTATTTTTGTTAACTAATAATTTTTTCAAAATTTTTTTCTAACGTGGATATTTTTTTTTCAATAGTTTAATCTTTTTTGCAATTGTTGAAATTTTTGAATTGGAATATACAAAAAAGTTAAATTACATCTCTTCACTTAAAAGTTCGATTAGATAAAAAACTAATAAATTCACACAGAGACACTTTGTAGAAATAAACACACACAGATCTTTAACAAAACAAATCGTTTATTTTGTCTTAAACAATTCATTATAAACAGTTTGTTCATGAAGCTTATGTACAAAGTGTTCACTAACACTATAAACTCCATTCAAAAACGTTGAAATTACATAATCGATATCGATGAGCATTAACAAAGCTTCACCTAGTTGATTAAATTTTTCCTTATTATTAAATGCGAAGCATGAGTGAAGGCTTTGACTTGCATGTCGAAAAATACATCCTGTACATTCATACAACTGGTTAAGTATTGTTACCATATTATTCGCGATACACGTATTAAGTTTAGACCATAACACAGGTTCTTTTTCTGTGGATCTGTTACTCACCACACATTTCTGTTTAATGAGAAAGGGTAATAGTTTTGTGTACATATGTTGTAAAAGTACAGTATTTAAGTGTGAGGTACTTTCTTTTAATTTTTCCATTTGTTGTTCGTTTAAGTCAACATGAGAAAAATTCTTCAAATTTTTAATTCGCATCATAGAATCTTGATTTAACACTAAAATTGTGTTATTAGAAACAAAGGATGCACTTTTGTATCTTAAATTAAATGCAAGGATTTTATATTGAAACTCATACCAGCTATGAATATCCATATTAACTCCGTTTTTGGTTGGGATTTCTTCATTAGTAGATACATTGCGTTTAAATTCTCGTATATGTATAGAATATTGTTTATTTTTTAACTTCAAAGTTAAGTAGAAACAGTCACTTAGTTCTTTGTGAAACACATTGGAATTGTATAATTTGCCACTTTTAGTGGCAAATGTAGGTGTAGTGATGCTTTGTATTTCACCACTTGCTTGCGAAAGGCTGTTTGCTTGTAGCTCGTTCATCTCATGTTTAACAGTAGTCTGTAAGATATTATTCGTAGGTTCTTGAAAGGGTTCATCCTTTAGCGAGGTTAAGGGGGTAGAACAATCTAAATTTTCAAAATTCATGTCTTTGAAAAATGTATTTAAGTAGTCCTGGGCAAAAACTGACTCTTGATGTGGATTCTCGAAAGATGTTGCATCGTAACCACTGGTAAAGTTTGAAAATTTCATAGCGATCTCAGGTTTCACATCTGGTAAGTTCTTAGTAGAGGAGATATCACGTGATATAGTTACGCAGTCATTGTCCATTTTAGAAAGTTTTAATCTTGGGTCTTTTAACTCCTTCTCACAAGTATTTGATATTTCCATAGCTTTTTCTAAGCGTGGACGCTTTGAAGGTGGAAACACTTCTTCATGGGATCGCATATTCATTTCATAAAATATTTTTATACAATTTAATCTGCTTCACTAACTGATGTAATCTCGATAAAAGTCAGCAGAACACTGGATGTGTTTCATAAAAACGTCTACTTATCTAGATTTTAAAAACATTCATGGTTTTAGTTAATCATTTAATTTATATGTAGGTTAAATATAAAAATTTACTTATCTAGGATAAACTCAGTGACGGTTTAAGTTAAAAAATTTCTTAACTAGGTTAAAAACATTGATGTTGACTGTTGAGAGAAAATTATCAAAACATGTAGTGTCATTGTTTAAACGAAGAGAAAAATTCAACTTTCTTACTTATCAATAAGTAAGATTAATACCTATTCAAAGGAAAACCCATCGATGATTCATAACGCCACGTCTTACTTTGCTAGTGATTAAAAGTATCATAGATTTAAAATAACACATTTCCAATCATTTCTCTTGTAGTTTAAGTAACATATAATAAATACATCACATTTATTTCATCATGTTTTACATAATTTCAACAAATTTATTCCCATTTTGTCTAAGACATTCAAAATGTTAAACAGTAGTTTATGTTGCATTGTCAAACTGTTCAAAGTAATTTACATCAACTATAAGAAAAAACCACTATACTTTTTCATATTAAAACTATTTATTAATCATTTAAAGTAATACAAATCAAATAAGCCTGTCATATTGAGCTGTAATTAATTCTAATTTCAAAATTTTTTGTAATGTCCAATTAAACACTCGTTCAGTGAAATCTTCAAAGCCGTTGTACAACTTTAGAAAGGCATTCTCAACATGCACATGTATGTTTTGTTCTGTTAATTCCAGTTCACTTTTGGAAAGGAAAAAGGGGGTTGCTCTCTCTAAGTCACCATCCTGTGATTCACGATATACATCCACTTTAACGGCTGCATACCATTTTATTGACTTTTTCATTTGCAATTGATAATTTAATTCGTTTAAAACATCCGATCGAACACTGTTAAAAAATGAACGAAAGTCTTTTTGATTCATCTCATTGGACACAATGATAGTTTTAGTACAAATATTTCGCACATCATGTTGTCTTTTAAAATGTTTCACTTTTTCAAATAACAAATCAGGTGACTTCTTCACATTAGGTAAAACTTTATGTAAAGTATCACAATGTTGTACTAAATCTGAATCACAATCAAACATTTCGCTACACTTTGTACATGAATGTTGTTTTCCTGACTTGTGAGTCTTCTTATGTTTCAATAAGTCAGCCATTCTTGAAAATATCTCGTTGCAATCACTACACTTGTATTGTTTGGGCGATTTGTGAATCTTTTGATGATTACGTAAATCACTCTTTTGTGAAAAAACTTCAGCACACACCTCACAATGAAAAGACTTTTCCTTTAAATGACATTTCATATGAAACATTAAGTTAACTTTTCGAGGAAATGCTTTGTTACACATCTTACACACATGTGGTAACTTCTGTTTCTTTAGTCCTGATGAGGTGGGTTTCACTTCATAATTCGAAACGAGTCCTTCTTTGGATAAAAGTGTAGAATCCATCTCTTGATTATTTAACTTTGGTGATGAGTGTTGACACTCCAAGTTGGTTACGTCACCAACATAAGAATTCATAACTCGTTCCATAATAACTTAAATGAAAACTAACTTAACGAAAAATACAACCTATTACAACGATACCAGGTCACAGTAGAATGTTTTGAACTCGTTTCATTGAAATTTATATAGTAATAGAGGGCGCTCGTGTAAAAAAATACTAACTTTTTATTGGTTTAAAAATACTGACATTTTATTGGTTTAAAAATACGTCACGTGATTATTTCATCCTATAATGTTATAAGTTCAATAACCACTTAATTCTTGCACAATGATTTAGAAAGTCTTACCTATCAGAAGTTCGTACATTTGTAAGTAAAAATCTTTATTACTTTTGTATCTATTGCTTTTATAAATAATATTTTACTTATCAAATTGCTTAATTTCTAAATGATGTATTCTAAAACGCTTTTTATGTCTTATGTGTATAAAGTCTACCAAAAGAGGGGGTGTGAAGTATTTGTAAAATTGAAATACGTTAATTTATAAAAACTAGATTCCATTCCCCTTTTTTTTTAAATGTTGGTTGTATAAAGTCAAATCTATTGAAAATTTATTTTAATCGTATAACTCTAAACAAAATACCCGCTCTCTTTAATAAGTTAAATAGTCACTAAAAATTGTTCATTTAAAAGGAAAAAATCTTTAAAATTCTCTTATTGTATGTTTTTATAAATAATATTTTGCACGTCAAATCACTTCTTAACTAAATGTAATAATCTAAAATGATCTAAAATGTCTTATGTGTTGTGGATGGTTGGTTATTTGTTAAAACCGATTATCTACGCTTGGGATATAGGTCACTCTAGGGGTTATTCTAAGGGCTCCTAACTCGTATTGACAAGGTTCGAAGAAAACTCCGAACGGTTAGGTCGACGAGCGCGAGAGAAGTTTAAACCCAAACGTCTAGTAGCTTTAAAACCAGAACCTCTCAGTCACTGGTCTTATGTGTTGTGTTTTTATAAATAATATTTTTCTTGTTTAATCACTTAACTCCAAAATGAAATGTTTCTAAGACACTTTGTCATGTCTTATTTGAAACATATTTAACTAATGAAGGATGTAGTAATTTTGACATAAGTTATTCTACAGTACCCTTTTAAGAAAAAAAAAAGAAAAAAAAAGCTATATTACAAGTCAATTAAAAAAAAAAATAATAAAAAATATATTGTTTATGTATCATAAAAACTATTATTTAAGTTACTCCACAAATTTGTAAACTTAAAAAACGGAAGATATAATGTAACAGAAAGTATAACAAATCTTTTTTTTCTATGAAAGATTAGTCTCAAAGACTTGAATTAATTTTTTTTTTCATTAATAAACATTCTCATGTAGCTATATCAAGCTCGATTCAAACTACGCTTCATTTATTTATTTTTTTTAAATGTCACATGATTCGTAAGACACGACCAAGATCAGGTAATTTCTTTTTCACAAATAGCTTACATCGCCTTTCAACGATGTAGTCCCATGGTTTGATCATTAAACCCCTCGTCAATGATCAAACCATGAGACTATTTTGATCCCGGGTTCGAAACTCAAAGGTAACCTTCTTTTCAATCTTCATTTTTCTTTTCACACTTCCTTCTCCCAACGATAGAGCGCGATACCGTTTTTCCCTCACATGTACGAAAAAATTAAGCCTTCCCCCTCTCTCCCTTATCACACTGAAAACTTTTAGAAAAATACTGTCAAAGTCGATCACCTCCTTTCCTTTAACAACCCTAACATAACTCACAGTGAATTTTCTTAAATCTCTAAAAATTTAGCCCTCACATCTATTTTAATCTCATTCACATTTAAGTTAATGTTTAAATAAGAAAAAAAATTCAACATTTTGCTAATATTATTTTTATAGCAGGATTCCTACAACTCAACTCTACTTGACTAAAACCACTGTTGGTATTGTGCTAATATTATTTCCATTTTATGGTACAATTTGTATTACATCAAAGCACCTATTATATCATTAAGATCTATTATTTACAAACTTAAAAAAAAGAAAAAAAAAAAAAAAAAAACTTTTATAAAAAAAAAAAAAAAAAAAAAAACTAAATTTTTTTCCCTCTCAAGAAAGAATCTAATTAAAACCCTTTTTATAGAAAAAAAAAATCATATTAAACTTTTATAAAGTCAGAAACTCTTATCACATTTCACTTCCTGATCCCTTCCGGTATTACTTACGGGATTACTTCCTGTCTAAAGATATCTGTTCCAACCTGTGTGTTATCAACATCTGGTGTAGAACATTATCTCCTGATCCCTTCCGGTCTTACTTACGGAATTACTTCCTGTCTAAAGATACTTGTTTCAACCTGTGTGTTATCAACATCTGTCATTTCCTATGACCTTGCATGGTCAGCACATCTGCTGTAGAACATCCAAACGTTATCTCCAATTACCTTCCGGCCTTACTTACGGAATCACTTCCTGTATAAACATGTCTGTTATCATCACATGTCCCTTCCGCTAACCTTGAGACATCAGCACATCTGGTGTAGAAAAATTTTCCCTGTCAAGAAAGAATCTGATTAAAACCCATAAAAAATACGTCTCATCCTGTCCTTATCTTCTAATCCCTTCCGGTTTCCTGTCTTAACCTGTCTGTTATCCACACCTGCGACTTCCGGTGACCTTCACCGTTCGCAGAACTTCCGGTGTCCACACCTGCTACTTCCGGCTCCGGCTCCGCGCACATAGCGCCTGCTGGAGTGAAACATACATTCTCCTACTACTAACGTCCGTAAAAAATTAAGAAAATTTCGTTTATTTGGCGATTTATCACTGGTTGGCGACGGAATGAAATTTCAAAAAATACTCTGTTATGACAAATAATCTTTAAGGAAAAAGTTTTTCTTGCTGAACTTGTTTATGTAAGTTTAACGTACATAATAAGTAAATTTTTATAGCTACAATTTTGTGTACATGTCTATACGTATGTATAATGAAATTTAATATATGTTGTATATATTATAGAAAAAATAATAAACTATTTCATAGTTTAAGTTTAAATTCATTACGTATTGCACATTCGAATAATAATTTTGCAAGCAATTTCAAAATGCAAACGATCGTTTGCGTTTGGCGAGGAAAAAATGTTGCTAAGCCAAATCGCGTCTTTTTCCGCTAAATACTCGAAAGTTTTTATTTTTTTGCAGAATTTCTACTGGGATTCCGCAGCTAAATTTGACTGATCCTTTATCACATACATGAGTAGCTTCATTAACATTTTTTTCAAAATTTTCTGAGTATGCGCTTTAAGGAGACCTTCCTTGTAAATTCGATTTTTGAACAGAGTTTCATTAGGTGACCTGTGAATCTTTCCCGAGAGGGGGGGGGGGAGGGGGTGCTGAGCCTCCCTGGAACCCCTCTAGCTACGGACGTGGAAGCAAACAGTGTCTGGCTTCAATGAGTTGATCTTCAGTTTTGCTAAAGTCAGGCATGTGAAGAAAAATTATTAAAAAAAAAAAGAAAAATGTTCATCTTTCATGCCAATATGTTTTAGTTTCTAATTTATATTGAGTCTCAAAATATTTAAAATCATGAATAAGTTGACTATTTTGAAAATATTGAATATGTATAAAAAAAAATATGGGATATTTTTGATATTTTCGAAATTATGATACATACGAACTCGAAGCAAACGATGTTAAACTCGAAGCAACAAATTAATCCACCTTTGAGTGCTGACCTTCGTTTTCCTGACACTGAGTAAGAATGGGGGAAAACCAAAGTATGTCATAAATTGTGGTATCGCCATTAATACACATGCATGAAACATAATTGATATATTCAGAAATAAAATAAGTTACAATATAAAAGTCTCTCTAACATCAGCGATAATATTATGATCATCCCTCCATAATAAAATATTTAAATGCCTCGACTAATTTACGCTTATCATTCCTTTTTTGTTTAATAACATTAAAATTCAAACTATCGAACTTGTTTTATAAAAGAAGCATAATACAAAAATAGTTTAACCCTTCCTGTGCAGGTTTTCAATCTCCTTAGTTTTATTTATTTACTAGCTGACTCTTCCGGCGTTGCCCGGGCCTGTGATAATAACCTTAAACAGAACTCAAGTGTGTATGATTTATTTATTTTAAAGAAGTTGTACCAAGGGCCTGTAGAAGGAGATTGATATTCAAAAGCAATTTAGCTTCGGGTGTTTGAGTAAAAAGAGTTGAATTTTTAAAAACATGGAATATGAAAGCTACCTCTTCCTCCCTGTACAGGTCGGAAGGATTTTTTTTATATTTCAACCCATTTGAGAATCCTATATGTTTTGGCTATCAGTAGGGTAAAGCCTTTTCTTAAATCCATTGGAGTTTTTTTTGTGAAGAGCTAATATATATAACTTTTTCTAGTTTCTTTCGAAGGGTCCCTGTATTTTGATAATAACACATATCGATGCACATGCTGTATCGTTAGCCTCATTTGAATTTTAAAAAAAGAGGAGGGGGGGGGGGGAGTGTAAAATTAACCAATTTTATGAAGGGTTCTGGTATTTATGAATAACTTGAATCCATTGGATTTGTTTGTGAAGGTCGCTTCTCATTCAAACAAGAGACATTTTTTGTGAAGGATACCGGTATTTTTGTTTACCCTAATGCGTTATGCATTTAGTTTCTTTTTAAAAGGTCCCTGTGTTATACCCTGATATCGATGCGCATGCTGTATCTTTAGCCTCACTTAAGTTCATATTTTTTAAAATCCAGAATCCATATTTTATACCCTAAAGCCCTATGCGACCCCCTACCCTAACACAGTCAAAAAATCATATCTCCTTCAAACATACTTCTTATCGTACTGTAAGACGCTTCTTATCACTGAAATCCAATCTCAAAAGTGGAGGGGCGCACAAATCCACCCTCAAAATTGACGCACGCCTCTTATCTTATTTACCACCGCAATCCACCAAGATCCATCCTACGAGATCAACGGTCTACCTCCCCCTCCCAAGTGGCCTAAAAATGGCCTTTATACACTACTTGCGCATGGTGACACTGGCAATGGCCTAAATAATAAATTTAGTTTTACTGCAATTTTTTTAAGCTTCTAAACATTGCACAATTTCAATTTTTAAACCGTCGAATAAAAGTACTTTCAAATGCAACTTGTTTGAATACTGTATCTCAATTTACTGATTTTTTATGGGTTTTAAAATAATTTTCAAGTATGGATATTTTTAAATCTGCGTGAAACTAATTAAGAAAGATTAACCCGTTTGCTCATAAAACAGAGTAAATACTTCAGCATTTGTTCTTCGTTTTCGTGTTAAATTGCATAACTAAATTGTCAGTCTAAATTAAAACTTTACAAATTAAATAAAGCACGAATTTAACAGATATGTAATCGAACTACACGTTTAAACACTGAAATAAATCGTAATAACTAAGGTTGCTTTAAATAGAAAAAAGTTTCGCGACTAACCGCTCACTGATGCGAAAGTATCAAAGAATGCTTTTTGGTGCAGTTGTTGGGCAATCTGAAAACATATACAAAATGTTAAAAGAATACAAAAGTAAATAAAAAATGTATCGGCACATTTTAAATTAAAAACGATTTTAACCTATGTTCTGTACTTTTAACAACATTCTGCTTTGCTTCTTGGCAAAATTAGGCTTCATGTGGCAAAAGTGGATTTAAAGGCAAAGATAAGACGAAAAAAGGTGAGAATGATTTTTTCGAAATCTGCAGTTTAATGCTAAACGACCGAAACAGGTTTTTAAGACCGAAACAAAAACTGAATTTCGGTGATCTTCCCACTTTTGGCCGAAACAGAAAGTGTCGAAAAAAAAGACATCCCATCATTATTATGCCTATTTAGTCCTGCATTATAAATAACTAGCAAGCTACGCCCGCTACGCTGGTCAATTTCTCTTAACGAACTTTTAATCAAACAAAATATTGACATTTCATAATTCACTCTTATATTTTAACAGAATAATAAGGCTACTATAATTTGTGACTCGTGCCACTATACATGTCAGGACACGTCGCCCTTATTATCTGTTTACGCATGAAGGTTTCGCTATGTTACTCCATTGTGAAATTTGGTAATTTTTGAAATTCAATATTTGAAAAACGGCATAATCATTAGATTTGAAATTTATATCAAGAAAAATACAATTTTTTTCAAACGCAGTTTGTTTAACAATTTTCTGACAAATACTTTTCGAGCTATTATATTTTCAGTAACTTCAAATGTTTTACTTTCCGAGATTAATCTGAGGCAACAATTAGCGAAAAACCCAGTCGTCAGCAACGCATAGCTTTTTATTAAACAGGCTGTTGGAGCAAGGATTGCCACCATCAATTTGCCATCATCACTTTTGAAATCGGTTCTGTATAGTTCCAGAGATTCCATAGAAATTGTAATTTAGAATGATTTTAGAACGCTTTTCGCTCAATTCACCCTTTTAAATTTCGATCTTTTTTCATTATTATTAGAGAACATTTACATCTTATAAGCAACTACAATGCCAAATTCTTACTTTTTTATACTGAAGGAGCTAGAAAGCTCCTTCAGTATAAAAAAGTCGCAATTTTCGAACATTTTACGCTCCTGCACCCCATTGGGGTTAGTAAAACCGACATAAAATAAAGCCTATGATAGAGTAGGGATTATCACCATCCATTTAAAATCATTACTTTTGAAATCGATTCTGTAGTCCCAGAGATTCCATAGAAATTGTAATTTTATAATGTTTTTAGAACGCTTTTCGCTTATTTCACACTTTTAAATTTCGATTTTTTTAAAATTTGTTCTTAGAGAGCATTTACATCTTATAAGTAACTACAATGCCAAATTTCAAATTTCTAGCTTTTCGGTATAAAAAAAATTGCAATTTTAGAACGTTTTTCGCTCCTACACCCCTCTGGGATTAGTGGCAGCGACATAAAATATAGCCTATGTTGGAGCAGGGATTGTCACCATCAATTTGTTTCCATCACTTTTGAAATCGGTTCTGTAGTTCCAGAGATTCCATAGAAATTGTAATTTAGAATGTTTTTAGAACGCTTTTCGCTCATTTCACCCTTTTAAATTTCGAATTTTTTTTAAATTTGTTCTTAGGAGCATTTACATCTTATAAGTAACAATGCCAAATTTCAAATTTCTAGCTCCTTCAGTACAAAAAAAAATTGCAATTTTAGAACGTTTTTTGCTCCTGTACCCCCTTAAGATTAGTGGCACCGACATAAAATATAGCCTATGTTAGAGCAGGGGTTGTCACCATTAATTTACCACCATCACTTTTGAAATCGGTTCTATAGTTCCAGAGATTCCACAGAAATTGTAATTTAGAATGTTTTTAGAACGCTTTTCGCTCCTTTCACCCTTTTAAATTTCATTTTTTTTAAAAAAATTTGTTCTTAGAGAGCATTTACATCTTATAAGTAGCTACAATGCCAAATTTCTAGCTGCTTCAGTAGACAAAAAATGTCAATTTTAGAACGTTTTTCGCTCCTGCACCCCCCTGGGGTTAGTGGCACCGACATAAAATATAGCCTATGTTGGAGCAGGGGTTGTCACCATCAATTTGCCACCATCACTTTTGAAATCGGCTCGGTAGTTCCAGAGATTACTCCCTACAAACAAACAAACAAACAAACAAACAATCTTTACTCCTTTACTAGCAAGCTACGCCCGCTACGCTGGTCAATTTCTCTTAACGAACTTTTAATCACACAAAATATTGACATTTCATAATTCACTCTTATATTTTAACAGAATAATACAGCTACTATAATTTGTGACTCGTGCCAATATACACGTCAGGACACGTCGCCCTTATCATTATCTTTTTACGCATGAAGGTTTCGCTATGGTACTCCATTGTGAAATTTGGTAATTTTTAAAATTCAATATTTGAAAAATGGCATAATCATTAGATTTGAAATTTATATCAAGAAAAATACAATTTTTTACATTTCAAACGCAGTTTGTCTAACAATTTTCTGACAAATACTTTTCGAGCTTTTATTTTTTTCAGTAACTTCAAAGGTTTCATTTGCCGAGATTAATCTGTGGCAACAATTAGAGATAACCCAGTCGTCAGCATCGCATAGCTTTTTATTAAAGAGTCTGTTGGAGCAGGGATTGTCACCATCAATTTGCCACCATCACTTTTGAAATTGGTTCCGCAGTTCCAGAGATTCCATAGAAATTGTAATTTAGAATGATTTTAGAATGCTTTTCGCTTATTTCACCCTTTTAAATTTCGATTTTTATATTTTTTATTATTCTTAGAGAGCATTTACATCTCATAAGTAACTACAATGCCAAATTTCAAAATTCTAGCTCCTTCAGTATTAAAAAAAATCGCAATTTTAGAACGTTTTTCGCTCCTGCACCCCCCCCCCCTGTGCTTAGTGGCACCGACATAAAATATAGCCTATGTTGGAGTAGTAATTGTCACCATCAATTTGCCATCATTACTTTTGAAATCGGTTCTGTAGTTCCAGAGATTCCATAGAAATTGTATTTTAGAAAGCTTTTGGAACGCTTTTCGCTTATTTCACCCTTTTAAATTTCGATTTTTTTTTAATTTGTTCCTAGAGAGCATTTACATCTTATAAGTAGCTACCATGCCAAATTTCAAATTTCTAGCTCCTTCCGTACACAAAAAATCGCAATATTAGAACGTTTTTTGCTCCTGCACCCCCCTGGGTTTAGTGGCACCGACATAAAATATAGCCTATGTTGGAGCAGGGGTTGTCATCATCAATTTGCCACCATCACTTTTGAAATCGGTTCTTTAGTTCCCGAGATTCTATAGAAATTGTAATTTAGAATGTTTTTAGAACGCTTTTTGCTTATTTCACCCTTTTAAATTAAGTATTTTTTTAAATTTGTTCCTAGAGAGCATTTACATCTCATAAGTAGTCACAATGCCAAATTTCAAAATTCTAGCTTCTTCAGTATAAAAAAAATTGCAATTTTAGAACGTTTTTCGCTCCTGCACCCCCCTTGGATTAGGGGCCCCGACATAAAATATAGCCTATGTGTGAGCAGGGGTTGTCATCATCAATTTGCCACCATCACTTTTGAAATCGGTTCTGTAGTTCCAGAGATTCCATAGAAATTGTAATTTAGAATGTTTTTGGAACGCTTTTCGCTTATTTCACCCTTTTAAATTTCGAATTTTTTTTTTTATTTGTTCCTAGAGAGCATTTACATCTTATAAGTAGCTACAATGCCAAATTTCAAATTTCTAGCTCCTTCCGTATACAAATAATCTGAATTTTAAAACGTTTTTCACTCTTGCACCCCCTGGGGTTAGTGGCACCGACATAAAATATAGCCTATGTCGGAGTAGGGATTATCACCATCCATTTAAAACCATTACTTTTGAAATCGGTTCTGTAGTTCCAGAGATTCCATAGAAAATGTAATTTAGAATGTTTTTAGAACGCTTTTCGCTTATTTCACCCTTTTAAATTTCGATTTTTTTAAAATTTGTTCTTAGAGAGCATTTACATCTTATAAGTAGCTACAATGCCAAATTTCAAATTTCTAGCTATTTCGGTATAAAAAATGTCAATTTTAGAACGTTTTTCGCTCCTGCATCCCCCCTGGGGTTAGTGGCGCCGACATAAAATATAGCCTATGTTGGAGCAGGGGTTGTCACCATCTATTTGCCACCATCACTTTTGATATCGGTTCGGTAGTTCCAGAGATTACCCCTTACAAACAAACAAACAAACAAACAATTTTCACTCCTTTATAATATTAGTATAGATTTATTTGACCTTTAATTTTATTATTTTAATCATTTCTTAAATTTTCTTAATTTTCATTATTTTACTTAATTATTTTAATATTTTACTTTATTGTAAGCATTCATTATAATATTGAGTGCATTATTACATTCAATTTATTAAACAAGAACGAAAAATCATGCGTCAAGCATAGATTATGTAACACTTTCCAACGCTTCCAAAGTAATTTTACAAATCATACCGTTTAATAAGCTGAGAGATAACATCTAAGTAAACAATTTGAAAAACGCATAACATATTAACATAATTTCAGGAATTTCCAACGTATACAATATTCGGAAAAATATCCGAATACTTTTATTCAGCCCTGTATATGATCTATAGATTTGTATATATACTACATAGGATGCTAAATTTTAGTTCAGTTATGAAACGCATAGCACAGTTTAAAATTTTCCTTCTGGAGTTTCTGTCAATAAACGGAAATGTGTTTGCGATCTTTTGTATTTCGCTGTGTATGATCTACAGAATTTATACACACCACGTAATAAACAAAAAGGGAGTTAAATTTAAAATCGCGTTCAGTAACTTAAAACGCACTTCCAGGAATTATTAACAGAGAGTAGAGAATTCTTTTGTGTGTCCCTGTAAATGGACGATGCCTGCTATACACACAATATTCTGTAGTAAGCCTCTTGTAATGCACCTTAGTGATATATATACATTTCAATGCGTTTAAAATAGTGAAACATTATTTAAATAAACCGCAGACGATTTTTCTCCATAGACGTAATGTAACGGAATTCTTTTGACTGTTCCTGTAAATTAACTATAAGTGCTATCCGCACCCTATTCCATATTAAGCTTCTTGTAATACACCTTAGTGATATATATAAATTTCAATGCGTTTAAAATAGTGAAACATTATTTAAATAAACCACAAATGAGTTTTCCCCATAGACCACAATGTAACAGAATTCTTTTGAGTATCCCTGTAAAAAAACTATAAGTGCTACACACTTCCGTTGAAATAGGGAACGTGCTATAGATAACGACAATAACATATAAAAATTGCAAGGCAATCCGTGCATATTTACGGGAGTTAGAGCACGGACAGACGGCAGACGGGCAGACAAACCGAAGTCATAAACACTTTTCAACTAGGTTGGAAAGTATTAAAAAGGGTAAACAAAACAATGAACCAGAAATCCACAAAATTCTAAAATCCGCACAACCTCTGGTCTCAAGCTGTTCGGATTTGAGGGAGTCTACTGTGCCAGTAAGTACCAAAAATTTAAACTTTTACATTTTTTGTGAATTTTAAGAGCTATAACCATTTCAAACTGAACAAATCTTGGTACTTTTCCGTTATACGGACACCATGCCAAAATGTATGCCAATGCATAATGTATGTAAATTTATGTATGTATGTAAATGTATGCTTGGCAACAATGGTGCCCGTGTAACGGAAAAGTACCCAAATCTTAGTATGCTACTTAAAAGAATGTTTGAGTAAATTATTAGGTAGCTTTCAATAAAAAAAGTATAAAGCTACCTATTGCAGCCGTTCGGAGGAAAGCAGTTCCGGAAAATTTCGATATATTTTCACCGATCATGACCCCCACATCCCCAAACCACCCTCCGTTCAAATGTTGATTTATATATATAGATATGTCCATATATATATATATATATATATATATATATATATCTGACCTATGTCATACGATAACGCTCATATTTATAAATCAATTTTGATGAAACTAATTGTGTGTATTAAGCTCACCAATGTCTCGAGCATTTTGTTTCAAGATGGCGGCCATTTAAAAATTTGAAACTAAAATAAATATACAAAAAAGTTAAAAATTCAAATTTATTTTTTAATTAAGTGTTAGGCCTTGATACGAGGATTCCAGAGCATTTTTTGGTTTACCTCTATCTTAAAAAATGGCTGAGATAGAGCAGTTTGAAATTCTAGGATGGCTGACATTTTGAAACAAGACAGCACATTACAAAAATTTTCATTGTTGTAATAATTTTTACAATCATACGCATAAAACTATATATTCATATCCGTTAGCGCCAAATTCTCGCCAAACTTGGCGACATTTGGCGAAATATCGCCAAATTTGGCGACCAAAATAAGTCTTCATAAATGAAACCAATTTGGCTATTGCTCAATAATTTGGCGAATTTCTTATTCAAATTCAGTATTAACGAATCTTTTGTAAACGTTTTCTTTGCATTTTAACTTGCTATTTTCGTGTAACATTAGCTAAAATTTTAAAACGAAGATATAGGAAAGCTACCTTTTCCTCCCGGTACAGGCCGGAAGGACTTTTTTAACTTTTGAAAATGGAAAATGTTTATTTGTATGTGCATTCTTTAACTTCCTATTATAAAACATAAAAAACATCAAAAGATTCGGTAAATTTCCGTAACACTTCCTGTCGAAGACTACAGTGCTTATTTTTGCATAATGAATCAAGGCTGAAACTAAGGTGCAAAATGAAGTAGTAGTTTGTCGTTTGATACAAAAATAGGAAATTTGGGTTAAAAATGTTTTGCAACAGGGAAAAATAAAACTGAGACAAATTGATGAAAATTGACATATATAGATAAAAAGATTGATGAGGCCGGGTGACTGTCTGCAACACTAAAAACTAAGGGGGGGGGGGGGAGGGGGGATGTGGCCTTATAAGGCCCTATATGAATGTCAGCATTTATGTTAAACACATTTTATTATAATCTAAAACCCAAAAAGAAATAAAATAGCACCTTATTTATCATATCTTCTTTTTTTCTTTTTCTTTTTTAGAATTTCGTTCATCTCACGAAACCCTATTACGCCCGCTCCGTTGTCTGTCCGTCACAGAGCCGTTCTCAAAAACTATATAACCTACAGGCATGAAAATTTGTCTACGTATAGCTAAATACCTACAATGAAGCTCAAAATATTAAAATTTGAAAAAATCGTATTATTTTAATATAGAGAAATAAAAATCCAAAATTTTAACAGCCTTTTCGTATTAAGTTCAAACATTTTCATTATAGCAGTTGCCAACAATTAAAAATCCACAATAAAATTCTTTCTACAATAATTAATTTTCTATTGAAAGATTTCCACGTGAAAAATGAAAATGAAATAAAAAGTTTCACCCATTGAAAAAAAGATTAATATGACGTCATATTGTTAATAAAAAATATATTTTCAAAGATTTCTCAATAATACAATACAAGGAGTATGAGTATGTACAGAAAGCAGATTAATATCATGTCATTAGAGAATTAAAAAAAAATTAATCGGACGTCATATTGGAAGTTTAACGGATTTTTTAAATGTTTGAGAATAATACAAAGCGAGTATCAATATGAATAATAGAGAATAGTAAATATATGAGTTTGAGGAACGCATTGAATCATGATAAAAACCCTATTATGGAAATATTCGCATATTTTAACATTTTGAAAGTGTACAACATGTTTAATTTTGAAATTAATTTTTTTTTTTAAATATCGCATTTAGTCCACATGACAGATATTATGACAGAGCATAATAGTGGACTTCGCCCGCTACCGGGCCTGATTCAGATATTCGAAAAAACAGAGTTTGTTATAAAGAGAGTTACATATGTTTTTAATTATCGGAGGTGAAACGTTTTCCTTAATTAATGCATTTATTTTTCTTTTAATGTTACGTGAACGACGTCATAGGTAACAGCTAGTAAAATATATAACTAATCTTCCGTAATCCGTGGGCAAGGTTAGCTCCAAACATGGGCGTTTGCAAGCAACAATATAGTTTAAAATCAATGTAGATACTTTTAAAGAACTGTCACAAAAAGTCTCACTTTCTAAAATACGCAATTTGGCAGTAGGACCTGGATTACAGAGGATTACGCGATAGGTTTAAATATCTATTTTATATAAACTATTCCTTTTTTAAATATCGCATTTAGTCCACATGGCAGATAATATTATGACAGAGTATACAGCGGGAATTTTCGAAAAAAAAAACGAGAAAAATAGACCGGTAAATTTTTACTTTATAAAAAACATGACTTTTTTCTTTCCTTTTTTTTTTTTCTTACATGAAATTTATTCGGATTTATTAAAGAAAGGATAAAGTGTTTTGAAAGGAATATTAATCGAAACCCTTTGTGCGATCTTCGATCACATATACCCACTTGTTTACTTTTCTCATCATGATAAATGAATGAATAAATTCATCATCATTGAATTCACGGAATCTGTTTCTGTTTTACCTTTATAACTTTTTAACAAATCAAATTACTGATTAGAACATTTTACAATATTTAAGGGGTACGTAAAACCTATTTAACTAACCTATAACATATCTTAAATTTTTACAAATTTTCATCTTTATTTCCCATTTTAATCAACGGAAAATAACATGTATTTAATTGGATCATTTAGAAAAAGACAAAAATGTACATTCTAAAAAAGTTTAAAATTTCTTAACATGATTTTAACAAATCAAATTACTGATTAGAACATTTTACAATATTTAAGGGGTACGTAAAACCTATTTAACTAACCTATAACATATCTTAAATTTTTACAAATTTTCATCTTTATTTCCCATTTTAATCAACGGAAAATAACATGTATTTAATTGGATCATTTAGAAAAAGACAAAAATGTACATTCTAAAAAAGTTTAAAATTTCTTAACATGATTTTAACAAATCAAATTACTGATTAGAACATTTTACAATATTTAAGGGGTACGTAAAACCTATTTAACTAACCTATAACATATCTTAAATTTTTACAAATTTTCATCTTTATTTCCCATTTTAATCAACGGAAAATAACATGTATTTAATTGGATCATTTAGAAAAAGACAAAAATGTACATTCTAAAAAAGTTTAAAATTTCTTAACATGATTTTAACAAATCAAATTACTGATTAGAACATTTTACAATATTTAAGGGGTACGTAAAACCTATTTAACTAACCTATAACATATCTTAAATTTTTACAAATTTTCATCTTTATTTCCCATTTTAATCAACGGAAAATAACATGTATTTAATTGGATCATTTAGAAAAAGACAAAAATGTACATTCTAAAAAAGTTTAAAATTTCTTAACATGATTTTAACAAATCAAATTACTGATTAGAACATTTTACAATATTTAAGGGGTACGTAAAACCTATTTAACTAACCTATAACATATCTTAAATTTTTACAAATTTTCATCTTTATTTCCCATTTTAATCAACGGAAAATAACATGTATTTAATTGGATCATTTAGAAAAAGACAAAAATGTACATTCTAAAAAAGTTTAAAATTTCTTAACATGATTTTAACAAATCAAATTACTGATTAGAACATTTTACAATATTTAAGGGGTACGTAAAACCTATTTAACTAACCTATAACATATCTTAAATTTTTACAAATTTTCATCTTTATTTCCCATTTTAATCAACGGAAAATAACATGTATTTAATTGGATCATTTAGAAAAAGACAAAAATGTACATTCTAAAAAAGTTTAAAATTTCTTAACATGATTTTATGATCACTGGTAACTTAAAAAAAAATTCATTTGTTATATTAAATTGCTATTTCGTAACAATGGCTTACATAAAAAGATTTTTTCTCTTTCTGCAAAATTTAGGTAAAAAAATTATTTTTATATATTTATACTATTGCTATTGTTAATTAAAAATTTCTTTGAATTCAAAAATTGTTTATTCAATTTCAAAATTATAAATTTGATTTTCATTACTTAAATCTATTTTTTTTTCTGTTTCATTTTTCTTATAAAAAATTTTCGATATTAAAATGATTTGTTCAGATAAATTTGATATTGTAAATATATGGTTATATACATTTTTTTTTCTATGCTTGCACATGCAAATGTATAGCATAAAAGGCACTTATTTATTTTTAAAACAAAAATTACCATAATCTCCAACCAATCCTATTCTGCCAATGCTTAACCAACTGCATTCTGAACATTTTCTGGAGTGTGCAATGATGATTGTTTTCTGGATGAGCCCCAGAAATCAGACCTTTTTTTAAGGAAAGCAAGTAATTGATAAAAGCTGTTTTATGATGCTTTCACACAACGTAAGTTTTCAGAGTTCTTGAACTGGGGTCCCAATCACCTCTGATTTAGCCAATTTATTTTGCTGACAGATGTATTTTCCAAAGAGTTTTTAATTCTGCATGCTTAGATTCAATCTGATGTCTCAAAAAATGAACACATTCACTGCATTCCTGATTTGTCTTTTTTATAAGTATATGGTATTATTGTAACCATATTAACCCAGAGCCCGATCAAGCTGAAGTTGGGCCCAGGGCCTGTTAAAAAGTTGGGCCCCACTATCTCCTTCCCGGCGACACTTTCAGAAAAAAAAGTAGGTTTATTTGATGAGTTGACAAAGTTGTTTAGGTGAAAGTTTCAAGTTTACAAAAATAATTTAACTTACAAGAATAATCAAGAAAATGAGTTACCATCCACTTTCTCATATAAGCATTTGTATAATTCAGAAACATCTATGATCCACAGTTGATGTTGCAGAATAAATCAGGACGTCTTTTTCAAAACTCGTCTTATCCAAAATCATAAAAATTGTGTTTTCCCTAACAGTCTAGTAATCATTTTAAACTATAATTCTGACATTGTAAAAGCATCGTTTATATTGAAACCAATAAACACAGTATGCAGTTTTTGGCATTTTTCCCAAATTTGATTTTCTGGATACGGCAAGTTTTTGAAAATTATAGGTACTCTCAAATTGAAAAGGACTTTTACAGAAAAATTAAATATGGAGGTTTTTTATTACAGTAAAACTTTGTTTTTACGCCAGGGACCAAAATATAAAATGACCATTCGGCAGTTATCAAGCGTGAGTAAAGTCCATGTTCGGTTCTGGGTCATTCACTTTTTCAAGTAAAAGTGCCTAGGTTAAAACCCTCTAAAAATTTTATTGAGTCATTCAGAATATTTAAATTTTACGTTTCATATTTTATAAAGCAACTAGGGGGCCTACCCCCTGCGAGCTACGCTCGCCAACCCCCGCTCAGACTTCGAGGACTCTAAAAACATGACAGCGGGCTTTTTTTGAAAAATATTGGTAAATCTGTAATTGGGTTGTCATGCTTTTAACATTTTAATGGGGCATTTTTTGATTATCATGGCCTCATACACAGCTGTTGCGACAACTGACGACTGTTTTCGGGATTGATAAGTAAAATCAATTACAACTTGAAAACCAGCTTGTATAAAATGGTTAGGTTTAAATTGTGGTTACCTCTTGGACTTTTATAACAACGATCTGTATTCTATTCTTCCTTTGCGTTTAAGGATGAGAAAAATTCCATCTACTTGTGAATAACATTAAGAACCACGGTATTGAAAAGTACAATGTTATAGACATTTTCAGTAACAGGTTTTAATTTTCTCTCTATTTTAGTGCACCATCATGCATATTTGCATGTTATTTTAAATATGTAAATTATTTATTTTAATTAATATGTATATACGAATTTTCTAATAATTATTTATCAAACAAAATTAATTAAATATTTTGTGCATGCATGCCTGCATTTAGTCGGCATCAATTGATGAGATATTTAAACAAATTTGCTATCCTCGATAATTTTACACTATGTTATGTCACTTGAATATTGTCCATAAGAAAATCGGGTACTTTTCCAGTATATGATCCTTTTCTTTTAGGTTTGGCGTAATTCGAGCTTCAAAAAGGGATAGATTCATTAATATACATGGATTTGTTGCCAAAAGTTATGAAAATAAACCCAATGAACTTTTGGTGCTTTTCTATTATAGGAGTCTTGAAGCTTTTGTAAAAAGCTTGGCGGAAAAAACCAAGCAGGATAGAAAACCAAGCAGAATATTTTATTCTCCTTCCGTTCAGTTGGGCAATTATTATTTTATATATTCGTTTCAAATATCCGAATTAGTGATTTTATAAATTCGTTTAATTAAATTTTACAAAAAAATAACAAAATGATATCAATAAATAATAATTACTATTAATTCTCCCCCCCCCCTTTCTTTTGCGTTTACATAAATGACGTCATTAGGACGAATTTATTCAAAATATTTTCAGTTTATAAATTAAATTAAATGCTGACAGACGATTGAATCGTGACCTATGTTATACATGTATAACGTAGTATATATATTATGTATACTACGTTATAAATATTATGTATAACGTAGGTCATGATTGAATCCTGACGATAGAAATGTGATTTTTTTTTCGAATTTTCCTGAAAAACATAATTTAATCACAATCTTGTCTTCATTATCGATTGAAATAAAAGATAAATTCAATTTCAATTTGAAAATGACGAATAAAAAGAAATCAATAATCCCTATCGGGATCCTTTTAAAATTTTCCCCCTTTTTTGTCACAAAATCTGAGTAATTGGTTGCCATCATTACAGAAATGTCATTAAAAGTAGAAAAAAATTAATATCTCGAAAACTAATTCCAATTTCAAAATTCTATTACCAGTTTCGACATCCGCGGATTTTTATGAACAATTGGTATTAATTTCACCATCAAGCGTTTAATATTTTATTAAAAATAGCCCTGAAACATAATCAGTCGTTTAATCAGTCGTTTCATAAAATCGTTTCATAAATTCGTTTCATAAAATCGTTTCACAAATTCGTTTCATTAGGATTTTATATATATAGGGTAGATATTATTTGACAAGTATTTGATTAAGGAAAAAAAATTCAGCCACATAATTTGAGGGCCTGAAATTGGTGGGCCCAGGAGGCCCGTGCATTAACCTGTGAATTTATAAATCCCGAATTTAGGGTCATATGCTAGATTTGTGGGTCATATGCTAGATTTTGAAGTAGCAGCGAAAATACAGATCTTTTCGGATTTAAAAAAAAATGTTTGGGGCATTTTCCCATGAAATGTTCTTTTGAGCTTTAACTTGTGTATGATTAGCAATTTTTAGTTTCATGGAGATGCATTACTTTCTACAGAAAGAAATTATAACTTGTAACTTATATTTCTCTTAGATGGGTTTCCTGGAAGAAAATCTGAAACAGATTTTACCGGCTTTTGAAGAGGATAAAGTAGCATCCTTAGTAGAAATACTAGAAGAATTAGGTGCTACAGAAATGACAGGTTTATCACTTGTTGAAGAAAAAGACTTAATAGGCATTATTAAGCCTATCCAAGCACGTAAATTAATAAATGCTTGGAAAAGTATATGTAAGAAATCTTTTTAGTATTTTTCTATTTATAATGGTAAACTGTTTAATATTTCATTTTAATTAAAACCCTTCCATCCCCCCCCCCCCTTCCCATTCTAGATCTTTTTTTTTTTACATAGTTACACAGCTTTATTGAATTACAATTCTGCCCGGTCCCATATACAGAGTTCCCAGTTTCTTGAAAGTCAAGGAAATTGTATATTCTAAAATTAGTCAGGAAAATTATATGAACAGGTTTGTGTTATTAAAACAGAGCCACAATTTTGTCTAAAATATCCATTAACTCCAAAAACCATTTAAATTTGGAAGTCCATGAATTTCTTTTGTAACCTACAATGTTACATTTAAATGTAGCTTCAATGTAAAAGTCTCATGTTATCTTTTTTTCTCAATTTACATTTATGGCTACCTATCCTCTTGAATTCTAGAATCTTATTTGGTTATTGTTGTAGCATATGATTTGCAACCACCAACTGAAAGACTTAGTGGTTCTTTTTTTCTTTAAAAAAAGATATTAACTCAGGTGTTTTGCTGCCAATTGCCATTTTTGCTATTGGCGGAAAAAATCAATGACGGTTTTAAAAAAGTGGATATTGAATTTCAAAATTCTCCATAAGCTTGCTGTTATGAAGTTTCAATTCTGGCACGCTACAATGAAGTTGCGTAAATCATTCTAAATTACTAGTTGACAATGTATACATATACTAGTATTAAAAAATGCTCTGAAGAGCACCAATAAAGGTTAATATGTTTAAGTATGAAAAAGGGTTGGACAAGTGCTTCTAATTGAGCATGAGAAAGGAAAGGGGTTCCTTCTTGGCTGCAGCTCACTGTCAATGCCAACTTTTGAAAAAATCATATTCGCACTTTTTCATATAAAAGAAATTTGCGGTACTGTAGTAAAACTTTCCAACGTGCTTTATATTTCAACTGCACTGTGCTTTATATTTCAACTGTACTGTGCGTGCGTCTGCAATGCAACTTTGTACAATGCACTGTGTACCATTATTGATCTACAGACTATACTACACTGTACAATCCTACTATACTTTTGAGCCTCAGTGCACATCCGCACTGTTTCTTTGTACTTCCGTATTAAAGGTATATGCGCCTAATGTTCGTTTATAACTTACATATGCATTGATGTACTGCATATTGCATTGTGGAGCCACAGCAACTTGCATATAATTTCAATCAATGAATGCATTATACTGTAATGCGTGCATATGTGAAATTGTTCCTGTTCAGAATGCTGCAACACTCTGCACTGCAATACAAACCAATTTTCTGCGCAGTTCTACACTGCAGGCATGCTTGGTAGCACAGCCAGGGCCTGTTTACCGAATAGGCCCGTGAAGCCCGGGCTTACACTCTGAAATACAAAGGGGCCCCAAATTTGCTTTTCAAAACTAATTTTTATGGGAAAAAACATCAATTGGGGTTAAAAATGTATTTTTTTTTTCCTTACGAAAATTTTATCTAAATTACGAAACTCGCTCTTTCTACAATCTAACCTTGCGATCACTCGCCGTGACCTCACCAAGCAAGAAGGTGGAGCAAACGCGATTCACCAATTATGAGATAGCTTGTATTCCTTTCTTTATTGACTTCGCACATTTCTTTGGGTAAAATTATCTGAAACCGTATTCGTGATTCATAGTGTTTGTTTATTACACGTTCGAATTTTTCGATTACTTATGATCATATCCTCATGTTCGTTTGCTATGTTAATTACCATTTAGTACATTGTTTGCATTATAAATCGTGTGGTGAAATAATAATGGAAAGAAAACAACAGTATAAATCAGGCAGATGCAAGCGCAAGCTACAAGCTGAAAATGAAAAGTGTAAAAAAAACCTTAAGGACTCAATGCAAAAAATTTTTTGGGGGCAAACAGCAGACTCTCTCTCCGAAAACAAACAATCTGTGCCGATACCAGACGATCAATTAAATGAAAATAATAATTTCAGTGGTACTGAAATAGTTACAAGGGAGAATAAGGATATAGATGTGTCACGTGATCAATCTTCTACATCATTGTCTGAAGTATACAATAACGATAAAATTACTACAGCAGAGAGCAATCAGCTAACAGTGGAAACTCCATTGTATAATATTAGTGAAGAATTTGAGGCATGCACTAATATTCCAGATTATAATAATGAATCTGAATCTGGCGTTTCAGTCTCACTTGAAGTTGTTTCTGAGCCATCAGCATTAAATACTGGTCCTATATATAATTTTACTGACCCAGCATTATGGCCTCCAGTCACTGACACATTAAGAGAATTTTTTATTCTCAACAAACCACCTCAAAATATTGATTATTTAGAAAGTTCTAAACGAACACTTGGTGGGAAGTAAAGAATGTGTTCCACAAATAATTTCTTCCGTGTAAAAAGAAATAGAGAAAAAATCCAAAGAGATTGGTTATTATATTTGCCAAGTAATAATTCTGTGTTTTGCTACATTTGTAAACTGTGCAGCTCAAGTGATCAAGCTCTTTGTAAGAATGGTTTTTCTGATTGGAGAAATATTAGTAAAAGACTGTCATCGCATGAAAATTCTTCTTTTCATAGGGAATCTGTTTATTCATTCTTACAGCGTTCAACAGTTATAGGTCGTATCGACTGCAGCCTTGTTGAACAGCATAAGGCAGAAGGAAATTATTGGGGAAAAGTATTGTACAGAGTAGTAGCTGTGATAAAATACATTTCACAAAGAGGGCTTCCTTTCTTTGGAACTAATGAAACATTCGATTCTATGCATAATGGCAATTTCCTTGGAATTATAGAATTGTTAAGCACTTTTGACTTATTTCTGGCTGATCATATTATTACTCACGGCAATAAAGGAAAAGGTACAGTGAGTTATTTTTCTTCAACGATTGTCAGAGAGTTTATCGAACTAATGTCAAAAAAAGTTTTGAATTAAATATTAATGGAAATTAAGAAAGCTAAGTATTTTGGAATTATAGTGGACTCTACTCCTGATATTACACATACTGACCAACTCTCTCTGGTATTGAGATATGTTGATTCACAAGGGAATCCAGTTGAGCGATTTTTGAAATTCATAGCCATCCATGGCCATAGTTCTCAACATCTTCAAGAGGTTGTAGTTAATATTCTTGAAGATCTTGGCATTGATTTATAGTATTGTCGTGGTCAGTCTTACGACAACGCTAGTAATATGTCAGGAAAATATTCAGGCTTACAAGCTAGGTTAAAAAAAGATTTTCCTCTTATGGAATATGTGCCATGTGCAGCCCATTCTTTAAATCTTGTCGGTACAAATGCTGCTGAATGTTGTTCTTCAGCCGTTTCTTTCTTTGGTTTAATTCAAAGTGTATATAACTTTTTTTCTGCAACAACACACAGATGGGAATTGTTAAGTAAGAAGATAGATAACAAATTAACGTTAAAATCTCTGTCAACAACAAGGTGGTCTGCAAGTGCAGATGCTGTGAAGGTTTTAAAGAAATATTACATTTATGTATTGAGTGTTTTATCAACCATCTCTAAAGATGTTAATGAATCTGCAACTACTAGAAATGAAGCAAGAAATTTATTTTCAAAAATGCAGTTGTATTTGAATTTGCTCTTATGGTTGTTATATGGGATACTATACTGCAGAGGATGAACAGTGTGAACAAGACTGTTCAATCAGTAAACTGTGAAATGGCAGCTATTGTACCCCTCTATGAATCCTTGGAGAATTTTATAAAATCTGTAAGGAATAATTTTGAAAATGAAGCCGAAATTTTAGCTGGTGAAAAATATTATGAGACTAAAAGAAAAAGAATTACAACAAAAAGTAAAATGCTTGACGATAGTGCAAGTGTTGAAGTTGAGCTGTCTGTTAGGGAGAGATTTCTGTATCAAACACATTACATAATATGTGACTCTATCCTCACAGAACTAAATAAAAGAAAAAATGCTTATTCTCTTTTAGAATCAAGATTTGGCTTTTTGTCTTCAAAAATATGACAAATGATGATATTAAAAATGCAGCACAACACCTTCTGGAAATATATTCTAATGATATTGATGAAGAATTTTCCGAAGAATTTTTTTCAGTTCAACGATTTTCTATTAAAAGATTTAAAAACTGATGAAAAATTAAAAATGATAAAGTCATTAGGAATTGAACATACTTTTCCTAATGTTGAAACAGATTTAAGAATTGTGCTTTCTATTCCGATTACAAATTGCTCCAGTGAACGTTCTTTTTCAGTGCTAAAAGTATTAAAAATCGTTTAAGATCCTGCATTTCCAAAAAAAAAATCTTTCTGGATTATTTCTTCTTACAATTGAGAGTGATTTGACAGAAAAAATTTCTTTTTATGATATTATTGAACAGTTCGCTTTAGTAAAAAGCAGAAAAAAGCCAATGTGATGTTTTAGAAAGTACAATTTTCATCAGTACACAGATGTTTATATTATATTATTTGAAAATTTTAGCTTAAAAAATCTTCATGTACAGTAAGTAATTTTTTTTTTCTTAGAAATGAGGCGATTTTGATGACAATAGCAAATAAATTTTGTGAATTAATGGTTCTTAACATTTATTATAAAAGGTTTCTGATTATTGCACTTTTGTAATATTTTATATTAAATCAATCTAAAAACTGATTAAAAAATAATTTATAAATAATTTTTATTTAGTTATGCTATAAGTTATAGTAAAAATTAATATCATAATTCAAATTATTTCTCAATTATCATGCTAAGAAAAATAGCTAAAAATATTGAAACTGCTATTAAATGCATTTTTCAAAGTACCATTTATATCTTTATTACTATTAAGTGTTCAGTTTATTATAAAAAAAAAATGTTAGCAATCTAATTTATGCTTAAAAATCTTGTGTAAAGCTAAAGTGGCCACTATTCAATGACTGATAAGTTACCTAGACTTTTAATGATTCTAAATGTTTGTTTTTGTACATAAACATTAGATATAAAACACAATTGCAACACAAATGTTCTCTGAGTTATTAAATGAATTATAATATGAGATCAGATCAGTATAATGAAACGTTCTTTACATCAATAACTTAACAGAGGATGGTTTGTTATTTTCAATATTTACGCATAGATAACGTTCTACGGTGTTTAGTAAATTGATAATTCACATGCTTTGTATTTCATTAATTTACAGCATAATTTCAGCTCTGCTGAAAAATTAATTAGTATATATACATATGTAATATCTTCATTTTATTATGTAAGTTTCAGCTTAATTATTTAGAACAATTTGTTTATGTTAAATTTAATTTTTATACATTATAAAATAGTTTCCTTTTATTTATTTATTGGAGCATATTCTTTCAAGTTTGTAGCTGTAAGTCTCGCCTTAATCCTTAATCATTTGTTTGTGGAATATGAATTTACAAGCAAAGAGCAGGTGTAACATTTTTTCTTTGTTTGGATTGTAGTAACCTGGGACAAACATTAAAACAATATACAAATTATTTGAAATTTTATACATTAAATTACATAAGTAGTTAATAGTTTGATTAGTTTATATTTTTAATGTAACAATACTTTTAATTATTATTTATTCTATATTTATAGCTTACAATTGTTTTCTATTTTCTAAGAAACTTGTTAAACCAAAATAATGTTTTGAGGTCAATGAAGATTTTCTTTCTTGGGGCCCATTTTGTGAAAAATAAAAATTGTTTGTGAAATTTATCATATTTTTGTGAAAATTATTATATTTTTGTGAAAATTAACATTTTGTTTTGAAAGATGGAAGCTGCTCAAATTCAAACCAAGCATTGAATAATAACTTCTTTAAGTCCTACTAAAGTTTTCCTTTCTTGCGAACTTGTTTTCTTTGTAAATTATACATTTTAAAACCTAACATAATAAAAATAATCAATTAAGATTGTTTTTATGGAATAGAATATTGTGAAGGGGCCTATTTTATTAAAAGGAATTTTGTGAAGGGACCTGTCTTATTAAGAGGAATTTTGTGAAGGAGCCTATTTTATTAAGAGGAATTTTGTGAAGGGACCTGTCTTATTAAGAGGAATTTTGTGAAGGAACCTGTCTTATTAAGAGGAATTTTGTGAAGGAGCCTATTTTATTAAGAGGAATTTTGTGAAGGGACCTGTCTTATTAAGAGGAATTTTGTGAAGGACCCTGATTTATTTAATTGATTTTTGTGAAGAGAACCTAGATAGGTCCTAACTTTTTCCTGGATCAACCTCTGGTTTTATACAGGATGTTTATACTGGTTTTACTGTCTAAAACTGTCAAAAAGTTTACCCATGTGTCTAACATGCAAAATTGTAAATTTAATGAAGTTGTAAAAATAATTTTAAACTGTTTTTGGACTCAATTTTAGGTTTTTGACAGTTGTCAAAAACTATGTCAAAAAGGGGACATGACGGTTTTAACCATGGTTAAAACCGTCACACTGTCAAAAACTTGCCAACCCTGCATTATCAAAATTCTGTTTATAAAATAGAAGGAAAATTGTAATGCCACTAAACATAAATTTATGTCAAATATTTGTTGTCCCCGAACTGTTCTTAGCACTGGCAAATCCTGCAATTTGTAAAGCATAAAATATATTTTGAAGTTCAAATATTCGCACCTGTAGTTCCATATTTGTTAATTCATTTACAATATTAATTTGTTATGTATAATTATGTATATAATAAATACTTTTTCATATGTATATAGGTAGTTAGTTTTAGTTTAATATTAAAAGTGTTGTTTACTCGAAATTTTGATGGTAAAATTTTAAATTGTTGAAGCATAATTGGTCAAGTAAAAGGGGGGGGGGGGCCCTGAGTGG
The DNA here is from genome assembly GCA_963931845.1 of Maratus michaelseni. Lineage (NCBI taxonomy): Eukaryota > Metazoa > Arthropoda > Arachnida > Araneae > Salticidae > Maratus > Maratus michaelseni. The sequence continues at coordinate 362,596 of OZ007600.1, forward strand.
TGTCGGGCTTCCCCTACTTTTAAATCTTAAGCGGGCCCTGAGCACAGCATGAGTGTGATACGCTGCAGGAACTAAGGTTTTTGGTACTATGTCGCCTTACATTCATGTCTAATCAACTGCGTCTTTACTGGCTACATCGTTAAACTATACATTTTTATCGTAACTGTGAGTGATTTCATTTATATATGGAAAAAGAGCAATATGATTTTTTCAAAAGTTGGCATTGACAGTGAGCTGCAGCCAAGAAGGAACCCCTTTCCTTTCTCATGCTCAATTAGAAGCACTTGTCCAACCCTTTTTCATACTTAAACATATTAACCTTTTTTGGTGCTCTTCAGAGCATTTTTTAATACTAGTCATTTAAATTTTTTGATAAAAACTAAAGATTTTTTAATATCTTGAAAAGTAAAAAATTTTGCTATTGTCAAAATTTTATTGTTACATTGTTTTTACAACACTCGCCAAATCGTTGACTGTTCATCGCCAAAGTAGCATTTTTTCATGTCTACCTGCTCTCTCAAATGTCAGGGGACCGTCACATCAATAATTAAATGGTGGTTTTCCATAGCTATTACCTCATAAATAAACTGGATTCTATAATAGTCTCGGTCGTATCCATGGACTGTTTCTGCTGCATTGAAGTCGCCTGCTATAGGCTGAGTTGTTCTTTCCTTACTACTTTTCTTAGTATTTCTTGAACTCGCTGAATGGGACCGAATATTAGGTTCTGATAATTATACTAACGATCAGTTCAGTGATGATGCTATAAAAATTGAGTTTTGATTTTGCATCGTTATTTGGTGCATGAGACTGTTATTTAAGAAAGTTATGCCGCGATATTATGTATATAACACAATGTTCATTGTTAGCTCACTGTATTCAAATTCGTACCAAAAGTTGAATGCACCAACACCACCAAACAATTGTTTCACTTTGTTTAAAGGCAGTTCCTGAAATCAAAATTGGGCCTTTACGGGTGCTAGCTGCAATAAATCCCCAAACAAAATAATGTTTTTGCCACCAAAATAGTAATCTCGCTTGTTTTTACAACATTCGCCATATCGTTAGCTGATCATCGCTAAAGTACATTCGAAACCATACTGCACTCATCGATAATTACTAAATCCAATGATTTCCATTGTTGCTTAAATAATTTCAAATCGTCAGAATCAAGTTTAAATTATTCTGCTTCTTCCGTATGTTGAAAAACTTGTGAATTGTACTTCTTCCAATGCTGAAGGCAGCAATTCTCGTTGGTGCCAGTACTGGCAGCAGCATCATTATTGTGATTACTCATTAAACGAACTTTTTGACTGAGTAATTAAATTAGAAAGCTGTTTCCTCTACCAGCAACTACGCGTACAATCAGATTTATGGGTGGAATAGACGGGTCTTTCTTTTGTTCTTCTATGTGCTTTATAATTTATTAGAATATTTTCCTTTGGTTAGCATTAATTTTTTTTGTTCAATTTATCTTCATTAATAACAATTTCCTGGTGAGTTTCAGTGTTATCAGAATCTGCGACTATCATATCAACGTCTTCATTTGGTTCTTCGATATTTTAAAGCTGGTTGTGCAAATCACTTTCTTGTTGCAACTTTTCAGCCAAGTCGATTGCAGCTTGTAATCGTTGTTTTGTTTCGCGACATTCTTCCATCTCTGAAAATTTTTTCAGATTGTGCTCAAAGGATTCACGGTAGAGTTTAAATTCTCCTCCCAATAGGTCTTCTTCGTTTTGCTTAGGCTTGAACAACATCAGCAAAGAATGATGATAGTACAACTCAATTTCAGCGTCCGTTTTCGTGTTATGTTAGGGCGTTTCCAAAACAACTGGTTTCAAACGTTTTCTGAACCAACTGTGGTTCTTTTTTAATTCGTAATATTCTACAGACTTTGGTTTATTTCGTTCGTATTAGTACCTAGTGGTCAATTCGTATAAACACATGTTTTCCAATTTATCATGTCGATTCATGTAATAATCATCAATAAAATTCCGACAGTAAATTTCAGTAGATCGCTCATCCTCTTTTGCCAATAAAACCAAATCATGGTGACTTTCAGTTTTCTTCGTCGGTCTTTTTTCTTGCTGGTATTTAAGTATTGCACAGCATCCCATGAATAGAAACATTTATAGCCAAGAATTTTGTCTACGGCTTCGTAACTTCCAGTTTCTCGACTAATCAAGTTTTATCTGGCAAAAGCGCGTAATCTGGCACCGAGACTTTTGTTTTCGTCAATGGTCTTCCAAATCTCTTCCTTACGACGTTTTTTCGGTTTGGTTATATAACGCGTAATGTAACGATTTAATACCAAACTGGGTTCTCCAACAAACTGGATGTCAATATTGGCGGCTCACATGAACAAAATCGCGGGATTATAATCATTGATCCAAGTTTGTTTTTCGGATCGTTTCAAACCACATAACTGTGTAACATGGTGTCCACCTTTTCGAGATAAAATGCAGTCTTTAACAGACTTTAAAGTTCAATGTTTCACCAAACCATACATGAAAATTATGTGTAATAATACGCAGCCTGATTATGGCACATTATCCATGACCGTTTAGATGATAATAGTGATAGATTTTCTAGTATTCCGTAACAGTGTCTACAGACAATGTTAGCGAGAAACAAAAAAACTAGGTACTTTTCGGCTAGCCGGGAGTCAGTGAAATATATATATATGTATGTATATATATGTGTGTGTGTATATATATACTTCACTGGCAGCTGGTTAACCGAAAAGTACCAAAAGATATTATAGCAACAATATGGATACAGTGTAAATGTGGATATGATTGAAGGTATTTCACAAGATCGCAACAACCACATCAAACATTTATCGCCAATAAGAGCCCACTAAATCTACCGGCACAGGATTTTTCCTTTTATTGTATAACAATTATTTGTTTTCTTATTTTAGGTATATATTTGTGTTTTAATTTTAATAAAATAGTGCTTAAAAGTCTGTAATTTTCAAATGTTATATTTTTCAAATGATCACTTTCGTTTCAACATGATTTTTTTTCAAGTGTTTTGATTCACGGGAATTTCATTTTGCGCTTACTATTACGCTTGGCGACAATGGTTTTTGTATAACGAAAAAGTACCAAAAAATGTTTTACATTCAATAAATAACAAATCAAAATGTTTGGTACGGTTTGCATGACAACAAGATTTGTAGACAACATCTGCTCGGTCAGGGTTGAAATAATTGGCGTATTAGCAAACATTTTGGCATGGTGTTGGTATAACGGAAAAGTACCAAAATAAAAGATACAGCACAAGCTGTACAGGAACGACTTAATAATGAACATTGAAAATTGGGTACTTCTCTATCATCCCGTCGACCACTTTTCATAACAAAATACTATCGCAAACTCAAAGATTAAAACGCCAAAAATGCAGTCCCATTTACTGGATGTCAGAAGCATTATACGTGTTTGTCATGTCATCAAGTGGTTTTTAATTCGACATTTGCGTGTATTGTTCATTATGTTTTACTGACTTATTAGTTATTTCATTAATTAAAATAACAACTGTCTCCGTAAATTCTTATATTTTATTTATTGATTTATTTTGATATTCCAATGGCAACGTTCTCCCTTTTATTTGGCGTTACAGTTTGGCGATAGTTTTTTATTATAAAAAGTGGTCGACGGGATAATAGTACCGAAAATTGTTTGCCGCATATTTTACGTGAATTAGATGAAATTATGAAACACAATTCTTTTACATAAGCATATAAAATCCTTAGTGAGTTTGAACGTGAATAGCAGGAGCCTGTTAGGCGATATAATTTTCCAATATATATATTTCCTCATTGTCGATGAATAATATGTGAGTACTAGGACTTCCCTCAAAGGGATTAGTCTGAGTGATATTGCTGAGAACATAGGGTTAACAATTACAATATAAAGAAAAAGAGCAAATTAAATGATAGAATTACAAAATATCATATATAAATTCATATACACTGTAAAAAAAAATAGAAAAGAAGTACCGTTCATCAGATGTGTTGTCATAATTCTTTTTAACATGTGGCAAAGAATTTCATTTTCTTAAGCGCGTATTGCGCAAAACTTGAACAAAAAAAAAAAAAAAAAAAAAAAAAAACGCCGTATCTTTCAAAACGCCAAGCTTTTTAAAGTTACGTAATTGGATTTGCAGCCAATAGATTATTCTATCAAGCGTGGTTTAACGCAAATTTAATTTCATTGTTGCACCTTTTTACTTACCCATCATACGTAGTATAGGGTAAGTCTTGTAATCGTTTTGAAAATCGAAAAATTTTTTTTGACGGATTTACACGTTTCAGACACTGGAGATTCCGAAAAACATATTTTTAGAAAAATTTTTTTGCCGTCCGTCTGTGTGTCTGTAAACGCTCTATCTCCCGAAAAAATTGAGATAGAGACTTGCAATTTGGTATGTACTTTGCATGTAATAATGGGAAGAAGCCTATTTCATTTCAATAACCTCGATTAACCGGAACTATTTTTTTCGGACTCTCGAAATATTCGTTCTGATAAAATGTATATAACAATTTTCGAAATTGTTTATTTTAAGAAATGAATATAAAAGACAATAAAAAAACATAAATTTTACATAAAGCATGAAGTCGATCGGATAATTAGTTGCCGAGATATTTGGAATCCTATTTTCTACACTCTTCGATTTTTCATGACCCTGTATTTCATCCAAATTTCACTTTAAAGATATATTTTAATTGGAAATTTGACGCTTAATCAGATGCAATAAACCGCTAGTTAATAGGATTATTATTTTTGGAGTTATAAGGAAAAACCTCTTTCAAGCAATTCAGTAATCGAGCCTTTAAAGTTTATGACGTCATCAAGCCACGATTTTATTTGAATTGCAATGCATTTTATAAGTAGTTTACACATTTTTATTTTAATATTTTACATTATGCATATCCATGATGGGTAAGTATTACGGTGGCACCCAACGACTAGTTTTGTGTGTGAATTAAAAATTTTTCTTCCTTGATTATATATCTAGCAGAATGACCCGTGCGAAGCTTTCGCACTGCAATCTTTGAGATTATTTCCTGGTACGTTTTAGCACTGATTTTTAATTAACTGATTTTTTTCAATCAAACAACGCGTTTTAACAAAATGTGGGTGTACTATCTCAGAAACATGTTCAAAAACTTTTCGAATGATACCTCATTCATCGTTGTATGTTTTGTATGTGCATAGAAAAAAAAGATGTTGAAAATAGGAATAATATAAATGATGATTGTTTGTGTATAAGAAAATGGGAATAGATTGCCAGAAAAGGTCATTTCTCTAGGTTGCCAAGAATCCTATACTGAAAAAAAAAGCGAAATGTAACAAAATTGAACACTGAATCTGATGTTTAGGGAATTCATATGAAAGCATTTCATCAGATTTTGCAAAACTGTTCCAGAAATGTCTTAAATACATAAATCAATATTTGGTACACCAATTTTTGCAAGCCTCTGGGAACTTAGGCACAGATGTCATATACGCACCACATTGGCGCGGTTGCAACAAAATGGCAATTTTATGCCTCACATGGTAACCCGGTTATTTTGTTTATATTACTGTTTATTTACTTTTATTTTTTATTTTAATTCTATAAATTGTTTTTATTATCTCTATAATAAAAGCCTAAGTCATGTGACTGTCATCAACAATTCCGGGATGTCCGCTTCATATTTTCATATCCCAGGCGGCCATTTTTATTCAAAATTATTTTTGCGAATTAAACTGCATAAAAGTTACATTTTTGGAAAGTTCGTTCAAAATAAATTAATATTTGAGAGATGACTTACGTTCAATTGTGCATATATTCTGCTATAGCTTAAGTTGAAATTAGGATCGCAGTTCAAATTCTCTATCCATGAAAGTAAACAAACAAACAAAAAAAAGATTAATTCGTCATGAACGTTTAAAATATTCAATCATGGAGGTAATCGTTCGTAAAGCAAGTTCTCCGCGAATGATTTTTTGGACCGCTGCCTGGGTGTCAAAAACAATAATAATAATTCATACCATTGAGACAATCAAAGTTTACCATAATTCTGTGCTATACAACTCAACTTCCAGATTTTTTTTTGACGTAAATTGAACTCATGTAATAATATTTAATGAATGAAATTTCGAAACGAATTCTCAGTTAATTTGGTATTTATGTATTATACTCGCCAGGAAGAGAGATCATGGAAAATGATTGGAAATCGCCAATCACATTTACCATTGTTATGACCAATCGCGTTCAAAATTGTAATTTAATATACATTTATAAAATACATAACATCATTAAATACTTTCATGATAATTTGTGCAAATCTCGCCAATACCATTTTTTAAATCGCCGATACCAGCTTTTATTTTTCGCGTGTTCGAATTAGAAAATATACTTTTATTTTTAAATCAAATATTTTGATTTATGATATTATTTTTTATTTATTTATTTATTTTCTATTTTAAATGAAGAGTGTAAATGGCATGTATTTTAAATTGTATGTAATATAAGTATTTGAAATTAAAGCTAAGTATTTTAACAGAAATGAGTGACAGGTTTATAATTTAAAATTAAATTAATGCAGTATGAATGGTGGTGATAGGAGCAATATTTGGCGATTTATCATTTGCTGCCGGCTAATAAAAATACCCATCATTAAAAATGGTAAATAATATGGAATCAAACTAAAATAATACAAAAAATATCAATGCGTGTTACAATGCTTAACATACATTTAAGGGAGACCAAACTGGTCGCCAGTGGCGGCTAGTCTCTATAATAAAACCGTATGTCATGTGACTGTCCTCAACAGTTCCGGGATGCCGCTTCACTGTTTCATATGCCAGGCAGCCATTTTTATTCAAAATTATTTTTTCTAATAAAACTGCATAAAAGTTACATTTTTAGAAAGATCGTTCAAAATAAATTAATATTTGAGAGATGACTTACGTTCAATTATGTATACATTCTGCAATAACTTCAGTTTCAATTAGGTTCGCTGTTCAAATTCTCTATCCATGAAAGTAAACAACAACAACAAAAAAAAAGTTTCATTCGTTGTGAACGTTTAAAATATTAAACCATGAATTTTTGGACCGCTGCCTGGTGTAAAAAAAAAATAATCAGCACCAGTGAGACAGTCAAAGTTTACCATAATTCTGTTCCATACAACTCAACTTCCTTCGGATCTTTTCTTGATGTAAGTTGAACTCCGTGGTTGAACTCATGTAATAATATTTAATGGATCAAATTTCGAAACAAATTGTCAGCTTTTATTTTTCGTGTGTATTAATTAGAAACGATATTTTAATTTTGAAATCAAATGTTTTGATTTATGATAATATTTCTTATTTATCTATTTTCTATTTTAAAGAAAAATGTGAACGTCATGTATTTTAAATTGGAACAGCTGTCACGGACGCACCAGGGTTGGCGGAATTTTTGTTTTGCGCCATTTTGGCGAGAAAATCCCATTTTCAGGTACCTATTAGAGATTACTAAAACAGCATATACTTTTATTTTATTATGAAATAGTTTATTTTATATTAAAAACACACACACAATGATTAATTTATTATAAAGTGGGTTAAGCGGTTTTTGTCAAGAAAGATGAAATACATAACAACAAAAAATATGCGAAATGCCACCACGATCGCAAAAGTTCTTGATTTGTCTATTAGATTTTTCCAGTTTGGCGAAGGATTAAGGAAAAAAATAAATTATGAATAAAAATAATTTGTTACAATGCTTAACATACATTTAAGGGCGACCAAACTGGTCGCCAGTGGCGGCTAGTCTCTATAATAAAACCGTATGTCATGTGACTGTCCTCAACAGTTCCGGGATGCCGCTTCACTGTTTCATATGCCAGGCAGCCATTTTTATTCAAAATTATTTTTTCTAATAAAACTGCATAAAAGTTACATTTTTAGAAAGATCGTTCAAAATAAATTAATATTTGAGAGATGACTTACGTTCAATTATGTATACATTCTGCAATAACTTCAGTTTCAATTAGGTTCGCTGTTCAAATTCTCTATCCATGAAAGTAAACAACAACAAAAAAAAAAGATTCATTCGTTGTGAACGTTTAAAATATTAAACCATGAATTTTTGGACCGCTGCCTGGTGTAAAAAAAAATAATCAGCACCAGTGAGACAGTCAAAGTTTACCATAATTCTGTTCCATACAACTCAACTTCCTTCGGATCTTTTCTTGATGTAAGTTGAACTCCGTGGTTGAACTCATGTAATATTTAATGGATCAAATTTCGAAACAAATTGTCAGCTTTTATTTTTCGTGTGTATTAATTAGAAACGATATTTTAATTTTGAAATCAAATGTTTTGATTTATGATAATATTTCTTATTTATCTATTTTCTATTTTAAAGAAAAATGTGAACGTCATGTATTTTAAATTGGAACAGCTGTCACGGACGCACCAGGGTTGGTGGAATTTTTGTTTTGCGCCATTTTGGCGAGAAAATCCCATTTTCAGGTACCTATTAGAGATTACTAAAACAGCATATACTTTTATTTTATTATGAAATAGTTTATTTTATATTAAAAACACACACACAATGATTAATTTATTATAAAGTGGGTTAAGCGGTTTTTGACAAGAAAGATGAAATACATAACAACAAAAAATATGCGAAATGCCACCACGATCGCAAAAGTTCTTGATTTGTCTATTAGATTTTTCCGGTTTGGCGAAGGATTAAGGAAAAAAATAAATTATGAATAAAAATAATTTGTTACAATGCTTAACATACATTTAAGGGCGACCAAACTGGTCGCCAGTGGCGGCTAGTGTATATCAATATTTATTTATATCAAACTATCATTTATATATTTTTATTTCCCTTTTTTAAATAATAGATGCTACTTCATTTATTACGTTATTTTATTTTTATATTGAAATAAAAAATCACGTGCTATTATTGCATGTTTTCTGTAACTAATATCTACAAAAACAACTTTTCAAAAGTAAAAAAAAAAGCCAAGCGTAAAAAAAAAAGTTGTGGCTAAAAAATGGTGTGATATCAAATTTCCAAGCTATTATATTACTTTTTTAACTTTTTTCCATTAAATAAGTTATCATATATATAAGTCGAGTGCCTACGTATATGTTAATAGAAATCGTTTTCTCCTGTACTAAATACATCTTAACGAGTTTCTGAAAATTCAATTTTTTTCAAATTATGCATGATGGGCTTGGCGGCCATCTTTGCATATTATTCACAAAATTCTAAGCATCCAAATCCGTAATTAAAATCCGAAGTTCAAAATTGTTATTTAAGCAAATATTTTAAGCGTTTCATTTATAGATTTGTATGATCTGAAAATTGTGTCTTAAGATAATGATGACTTATCTTAAAGATTCATCTTATGATTTATTTTTTACAGTAATTAATAATTTCAAACTAGTAAAAATCAATTTCTCAAAATATCAGTCTTATCTAATTTATCTGTCCGTAGTTAAAATCTGAAGTTCGAAATTGTTATAAACATATTACATTGCAAACATATTACGCTTTTACTTTAGAAATTTGGGTGCTTAGAAATATGAAAAGATGGCCGCCAAGCCCATCATGCATAATTTGAAAAAAATTGAATTTTCAGAAACTCGTTAGGATGGAGTACAGGAGAAAACGATTTCTATTAACATATACGTAGGCACTCGACTTATATATATGATAACTTATTTAATGGAAAAAAGTTAAAAAAGTAATATAATAGCTTGGAAATTTGATATCACAACATTTTTTAGCCACAACTTTTTTTTTTTACGCTTGGCTTTTTTTTTACTTTTGAAAAGTTGTTTTTGTAGATATCATTTCTTTTTTTTAAAACAGAATAAACATAATTTAAATAATCTAAACATGAGAAATAATTTAAAATTACATTTTACTTTCAGTCATTGTTTAAAAGGTTAACTAGAAATACCAGTAGATTTTTCAATTAAACTAATAATAACATACTAAATGTGACTTGTTATAATACTTGTTATCCCCCGTTAAAAAATATCACTGACTTATCGATGAAATGAATAAAAATGCAATACGTACATAGCGTGTCAGCGCTGCATTTGAAATCAAACGTGATATCACGCTCTTTTATTATTAGCACTAGCTGGCTTCGCCCGCTAGCGGACTCCTAATTTATATCGGGGCCTCAAATCTTGTAAAACCTCGAATAAGATAAACCTCGAACCGAACGAACCTCCGACCTGGTTCTCCGCTGCCTTCGGCACCGGATAATCCCTTAATTTGCACATCGAATAGTATAAACCTCTAACCAAACTAACTTCCGTCACGGGTCTCCGCGGCCTTCGGCACCGTATAGCAGTCGTGCTGCGCACGCTCAAGTTCCATCTTCCACCACCAGGCAGCGCAATCTGTTCTGTATGAACCTCGGGCACTGAAATCGTTAAGGCTATAGATGTCGAGTCGAATGAGCTATACCCCGTCGTGATCTAGCCCATAGAACCAGAGAAAGTGCCCCTGGTGGTGAAAAAACGAACTAAAATCGGAAAGCTCTATTGATGTCGAGTCGAATGAGCCATACCCCGTCGTGATCCGACTCGTAGGAACAGATATAGGTAAGCGTCCCCTGGTGGTGAAAGCTAATCGCGCTTGGGGGGCAAAAGGGGGGATGAACACCGGAGATGCATAATAGGATTAAGCGGTCACAGACCTTTCCAACGATGTATCACATGAGGGGTATGTGCAAAATTTAGAAAATACCCCCCCCCCCCTGCATATTATGATTAAGCATTCACAGACTTTTCCAACGATATATCACATGAGAGGTGTCGGCAAAATTTAGAAAAGCGCCCCCTTTGGGTGGGAGGGCTGAAAGTGGGAGGATGGACCCCGAAGATACATAATATGAATAGCGGAACAATTTTTAGAATTTCTGAAAGCTGATTTTTATTTATTTATTTATTTATTTATCTATTTTTTATTTTTTGTTTATTATTATTTTATTTTTTTGCGTTGCCCTGTGCATGTTTGGAATTTCTTAGCAATTTCTTAGATTTACCTTATTTTATTCAATTAAACATTGTACTGTTACAATAAATTTAAATGGAAACTTCACTTCTAAAACAAAAAATAATTTAACAACTGGATTTCATTAATTTATAGGAAAACTAGCAAGCTACGCCCGCTACGCTGGTCGGTTTCTACAAATGAACCCTGAATCAAACGAAATATATCGTTTAATTTGACCTTGTATTTGAAAGCAGTCTGTATATTTACGTGGAATATCCTTCCACATTACTGAAAAATGACGTGATTGCGCTATTATATTTTCTAATGTGCAGTCAAAATTTTAGCTGTTAAGGACCAACTCTTTTATTTGGTCATTTACAGTTAGGGTTTGCTAAAGAATGATAAAACTATATGCAATATACTAAAGCCATCACTAAAAATTATCGAAATAACAATGCAAACAAATTAACTAACAAAATCCATTCAGAAGAAGTTTTTATAAAGGCTAATCTTTGATAATCTGATTATTGAACTTTTCCACATAATTCTAAAACAACAAAACGATATAAAATATACTAAAACAATCCTTACAAATTATCTACTTAACAATGCAAGTCGCAAAAAATACGCCCAGTAAAAACTATCAAAAAGGCTAATATTTCGGAATCGGGTTCACTTGACTATATAACCTTCACACATAACTGTTGGACTAAGCAACGTAGAACAATATATAGTACATTAAAACCATTTCTGAAATAGCATCTAGCTAACAATACAATTCTCATCAAAATCCGTTCAGTAGAACTTTTTTAGAAGGCTAATCTTTCATAATCGGAATCAAATATTGAAAAGGCTAATATTTGATAAAAAAAATGGTCACCCGATTTTCGAATTTCCCCCTATAATTCTAGAACTAAGCAACGTTATATAATAAAACGTTCCCTAGAAAATTATTTAACAGTATAGGTTCCATCGAAAGACATTCGGCAAAATCTTTTAAAAAGGCTAATCTTTCATAATCGGATTGATCTGATTATAGATCTTCCCAGAATAATTATATAACTAAGCTACGTAGAACGATATGTTATACAATAAAACCTTCCCTTAAAAATTATCTTAGTTTAAGTTCTACGAAAATGCATTCAGCAGAACTCGAGTTATAAGCAGCCGGAACGAAATTTCATATATGTAGAAGTAAATAGAAGTATATTGCCATTAATATAGTTTGCATTTGAATAAAAAAAGGTACTTTTCGGTTAGCCGGGCGCCAGTGATATATGAACACACACACACACACACACACACACACATATATATATATATATATATATATATTCATACATATAAGTGTATATATAAATGTATGTATACACATGTATTTGTGTAGATATATGTGTATATATGTGTGTGTATATATATACATGTATATATATATATATCACTGGCGCCCGGCTAACCAAAAAGTACCAAAAAAAAAAAAAAATACTGCGAAAATGCAGTCGTACACTTGAAAAAAAAAACACCTTTTGGCCTAAAATCTCTCATCAAAACTGTTTTTCTTTTTTTTCTTTTCTTTCTTTTTTTAAAAAATAAAATTAGTAACAGTTTTTTCTTTTATTTTTCCAGATGTATAGCCATTTCAATTCTTTCTGCAACAAAAAAAAGACACTTTTTGGCTTAAAATCAAATTGTTTGGGGTCAAAAGTAAAATCAAAATCGCCAAAAACAAAAGATAAATCGCCAAATTTGTTTCAATAGAAATCTTGCCCCTTGAATAATTTTTTAAGCATTATGAACATTTCTAATCATGTTTAAATTAAATATTTTCGTTTTATAATATTCTCTCATCGAAACTCTTTTTTTTTTTCTTTCTTTCTTTCTTTTTTTTTTTTTAATAAAATTAGTAACAGTTTTTCTTTTATTTTTCGAGATGTATAGCCTTTTCATTTCTTTCTGCAACAGTAATGATCCCCAAAAAATTAGCAATGGTAACCTTTTCGGCCAAAATAACAGAACTTTCTATCATAATTCGATAGCTAATATACGTAGAACGTTGTGTTACATACTAAAACCTTCCCTGAAAAATTATCTCTCGAACAGTGCAAGTTCCATCAAATTCCATTCAGCAGATCTCGAGTTATAAAGGAACGGAACGAAATTTCTGTTTGTGTTTTATATATATACTAGCAAGCTACGCCCGCTACGCTGGTCAATTTCTCTTAACGAACCTTTAATCAAACAAAATATTGACATTTCAGAGTTCACTTTTATATTTTAACAGAATAATAAGGCTACTATAATTCGTGACTCGTGCTATAGCCAATATACACGTCAGGACACGTCGCCCTTATCATTATCTTTTCGCTATGGTACTCCATTGTGAAATTTGGTAATTTTTGAAATTCAATATTTGAAAAATGGCATAATCATTAGATTTGAAATTTATATTAAGAAATATACATTTTTTTACCTTTCAAAGGCAGTTTGTTTAACAATTTTCTGACAAATACTTTTCGAGCTATTATTTTTTTCAGTAACTTCAAATGTTTCATTTTCCGAGATTAATCTGTGGCAAAGATTAGCGAAAAACCCAGTCGTCAGAAACGCATAGCTTTATATTAAAGAGGATGTTGGAGAAGGGATTGTCACCATCACTTTTGAAATCGGTTCTGTAGTTCCAGAGATTCCATAGAAATTGTAATTTAGAATGATTTTAGAACGCTTTTCGCTCATTTCACCCTTTTAAATTTCGATTTTTTTTTTTTAATTTATTCTTAGAGAGCATTTACATCTTATAAGTAACTACCTTGCCAAATTTCATGTTCCTAACTCCTCCTGTATAAAAAAAAAAATCGAAATTTTAGAACGTTTTTCGCTTTTGCACCCCCTGGGGGTAGTGGCACCGACATAAAATATAGCCTATGTTGGAGCAGGGACTGTCACCATCAATTTGCCACCATCACTTTTGAAAACGGTTCTGTAGTTCCAGATATTCCATAGAAATTGTAATTTAGAATGTTTTTAGAACGCTTTGCGCTCATCTCACCCTTTTAAATTTCGAATTTTATTAGAATTTGTTCTTAGAGAGCATTTACATCTGATAAGTAACTACCCTGCCAAATTTCATGTTCCTAGCTACTCCTGTATAAAAAAAAATCGAAATTTTAGAACGTTTTTCGCTTTTGCACCCCCCTGGGGGTAGTGGCACCGACATAAAATATAGCCTATGTTAGAGCAGGGAATGTCACCATCAATTTGCCACCATCGCTTTTGAAATCGCTTCAGTAGTTCCAGAGATTACCCCTACAAACAAACAAACAAACAAACAAACAACAACAAAAAAAAACGGTACTACTCTATTATCCCGTCGACCACTTTTCATAACAAAAAACTGTCACCAAACTGTAAGATTAAACGCCAAAAATGCAATCCCATTTACTTGAAGTCAGAAGCATTATACGTGTTTGTTATATCATCAAGTGGTTTTTAATTCGACATTTGCCTGTATTTTTCATTATGTTTTACTGATTTATTAGTTATTTCATTAATTAAAATAAAAATTGTGTCCTTAAATTCTTATATTTTATTTATTTATTTATTTTGATATTCCAATGGCAACGTTCTCCCGTTTATTTGGCGTTAAAGTTTGACGATAGTTTTTTGTTATGAAAAGTGGTCGACGGGATAATAGAGTAGTACCAAAAAAACAATCTTTACTACTTTATAATATTAGTATAGATTTCATTAATTAAAATAACAATTGTGTCCTTACAGTCTTATATTTTATTTATTTATTTATTTTGATATTTGAATGGCAACGTTCTCCCGTTTATTTGGCATTACAGTTTAGCGATAGTTTTTTGTTATGAAAAGTGGTCGACGGGATAACAGAGAAGTACCCAACATGGTAGCTAAAACGCCAATTGGCGAGGTATCTGATTGCGGAAAATTAGCCCGAAATCGTATGAATAACTAACTACCCAAAGAAAAGGGGAAACATGGCTGAAGACTGAAAACAAATAAAGAAGCAATATATAATACTAAACAGGCCTTCGAAACTTTATTTTAGCAATCACGTTTTATTTTAAATCGTGGCGTTTGCAGAATTAAAAATTACACATAATTACATAAATATCCGTAAGAATAATATTCCATTCCCAATTGAACAGTTAATGTTTCTATCTGTAAAAATAAACAAAATAATTAAATAACAAAAAGATTTAATTTGAATTTCTTCCTTTGCTATAGTAACGGATGTATTTTTAGAAATTCTCACTTGTACTGTTAGAATTGTAAGATTTTGACGTCAAAGACTTCGCTGAATTGGAAAAATGTGCAATATCTGGCGAACTATTTGACTTATGAGTATTTAATTGATACCATTCGATTCAGCAGACAAAAATACATTAAAATATGTTATCATTTGTCACGTAACTATAATACCCGATATTTAAGGTATTTTTTTAAAGTTTGTTCCCCTTTTTACCCCCCTTAGGGGTGGAGATTTTGAAAATCCCGTTTTAGTGCGCCTCTACATACTAAGAAGTATTTTTCCTGCAAGTTTCGTCGTTGTAGGTTCAGTAGTTTTGGCTGTGGGTTGATCATCTAGTCAGAAAGGACTTTCTTTTATATATATAGATATATAGTAAGATGACGTGAAAGGTATTCCGGCGAACGAAATGCCTGTCCTTTACCGTGTTTTTTTATTTTTAGAAATAAATGAATCACATTTAATTCATTTCAAAATTTTTGTTTACGTTTGGAAAGAAATTTTAAATGGCGATAACTCTTAATGTATACATTTTAGAAGGTACATCTTCCCTCAAAAACTAATTTATTTTTAAAGATCTTTCTAAAAACGTAAATTATATATTTAAAATATTTTTAAAGCATAAACACTACGTCTGATTACTTTATTTTACAATATTTATAAGAACACGCATTTTATCAGACAATTAAATACACTAAACAAACATGAGTGAAAAATTGACCTGGGCTTGGACTCGAACCTGGGACCTTATGCGTACCATGCCGACGCTCTGCGACTGAGCTACCCAGATCCATATCCGTAACCGGCAATTTCTCATACTTATTCATGTTAGAAACAATCATCTGCCACAGTTTGCAGTCATATTTAATTATTTGATAAAATATGTGTCCTTATAATTGTGAAGTTTTATTTTAAAAAAAAAATATCAGAAGAAAATGGCTGACTTGCAGATGAAATTTGATGTGGTTATATTATAACCTGTAACTGATTTGTGCTATTTTAATACAGATGGTACATGGTCGTTGGTGGGTTTTATCTCTGTTTTGGCATAATTTTTTAATCGCCAAGTTAATTAACAGTTTTTTGCTAATTAATAATAGAAAATATTTTTTTTTTACACTGAATTTTATAAAAGCACATAGATTACGTAATTACTTGTCCAAAAATGCAATCCTTTTTTTATTCTGCCCAATATTAAGGCCTGTAGCTTGTTTGAAAAAAAAAGTTTGACGAAGAAAAAAGTGATCATTTTAAGTAACTCGACGTTTTTAAAAAAAAGCTATATCTCTGTTTATAAATCACTTATGAAGATGAGTTTGGTCTTAAATTGAAGAAATTCTTCCTTAGATTGTTCTAGTTTTCGTTTTTTTTTTCTACGACGCTTGGTTTGTTTGATATCTGATATTTTAATCAGGCATGTTTTGTCGATTTAACATTGCGAAGTTGCTTTCTGTATATAAGCATTAGCGGTCTTTATTCCAGTTCTTGGCGTTGTTTGTGTGGCGTTCTTTTTTTTTAAGCTTGGCTTGGCAGAGCGACCGCCCTGCTTGATTTAAAAACAATGTTTTCGCCAAATTGGCGGGGGAAAAAAATCGCGTCAATGTGGGGCGTACGACATATGTGCGGGAACTTAACATGGGATGTTCAAACTTTGTGGCTCAGCAGCCATTTAAGTAACGTTAGATTTCGCTGGTGTATTAACAGCTAAATGAAATCTATCTCTATATATAAAAGCCGTTCTTGGTATGTATGTATGTTCCTTATGCAAATCTACAGTTTTTATCCGATGTGAACGAAACTTGATGTACACATACTTTAGAATACCAGTAAAATTACTGTCAACTTAAAAAATTTCTCAGACCATTCTTTACCACTTTTTTTCAAACATTTCCCATAGTTTATCATTACAGAAATCTATTTTTTTCCCTCAATTTTTAATTAAATTTCTTTCCCGTTGCCATTCAAAGGAACTGCGTATGGACAATATTTTATAAACCAATTTCAGATTAACTCGCTATAATTTGAAATCTGAAAGTGACGTCAATTTTGTCAGTTGTGATTTTTTCCGCATATTACAAATATTAGTATCTGGAGGCACGGCAGTGCCTCCGCCAAGTCGAGAGAGGACAGCCGTAAGCATACTTTTCTGGAAGCAACTCAGGGCACTTTTGACCCCCCCATATCTCCGCGCTGGAGTATCCCAAAAATTTTAAACTTCAATTATAGAGAGTATTTGGCCCACAGGACCAAAATTTAAAATTACAACTTTCTGTCTTTTTTAGTTCAGGCGATATATGAACTCAAACATTCGATTTTTTGTCACTTCTTACTCACTCGTTCACGCGTCATCAAAAAGATTGGGTAGATCCCGTAGCCCCAGAAACTTGACATTTGGAAAAAAGGTAGTGTTTAGGATACAAAGAAAGGAAAAATTATAAAATCCAGAAAATTCGAAAAAAAAAAACATTCGAAAATTCAACAAATTCCATCAAAATTGAAAATTCAAAATAATACGATCTTGTAGTCTTGGAAACTTAAGATTTGGTGTGAAGGTAGTGTTTAACATCCAGAAAAAGAAAACATCAAAAACACCAAAAAAATCGAAAGCAAAATGGAAAAAATCGAAGAAATTGAAAAAAAAAACGAAAATTTGAAGACAATCCGATTTTGTTGCGCTAGAAAATTCAAATTAGGAATAAAGGTAGTATTTAGGATACAGAAAAAGGAAAATTAAAAAAATCCAGAAAATTCGAAAAAAAAAAATAAAAAAATTCGAAAAAAATTGAAAAAATGAAAATAATTTGATACGATACCGCTCGTATTTATAAATTAATTTGGATGAAACTAATTGTGTGTATGAAGCTCACCAATGCCTCGACCGAGTTCGTTGGCCAGCTTGGTCCGCCATCTTGAAACAAGATGGCGGCCACGGAAAATTTTAAAACTAAAATAAATATACAAAAAAGTTAAAAAAT
The DNA here is from genome assembly GCA_963931845.1 of Maratus michaelseni. NCBI lineage: Eukaryota > Metazoa > Arthropoda > Arachnida > Araneae > Salticidae > Maratus > Maratus michaelseni. The sequence goes on from OZ007600.1 coordinate 380,854, forward strand.
CAAGTTTATTTTTTAATTAGGTGTTAGGACTTGATACAAGGATTCCAGAGCATTTTTTGTTTTACCTCTATCTTAAAAATTGGCCGAGATAGAGCAGTTTGAAATTCTAGGGTGGCTGACATTTTGAAACAAAACAGCACATTACAAAAAACCAACGATAAATTTATGGTCAATAATGGTCAAGCAGGTGCAATCCCGAATGAATACTCCGTGTTATTATAACTGTAACTTTGACTTCGAAATTTTGATACGTTGCATTTTCTATTTGTTGATATTTTTGAACTATGATTTACGCTAAGTGAAATGTTGTTGTTGAAGAGGGATTTTCCATGTAAATCCGAAACGTCCAATTTTAATATGTTTTTAATGTTTTATGAAAGTGTATTGTAATGTCTGTAATTTTAATGATTTTAATATAAATTTATAAGTTTTAGTGAACGCGATTTCTCGCAAATTATTTTCTTTCATTGTTGTAATCATTTTCCCAATCATACGCATAAAACTATATATTCATATCCATTAGCGCCAAATTCTCGCCAAACTTGGCGACAATTGGTGAAATCTCGCCAAATTTGGCGACAAAAATAAGTCTTCATAAATGAAGCCAATTTGGCTATAGCTCAATAATTTGGCGAATTTCTTATTCAAATTCAGTGTAAACGAATCTTTTGTAAACGGTTTCTTTGCATTTTAACTTGCTGTTTTCGAGTGACATTAGCTAAAATTTTAAAACGAAGATATAGGAAAGCTACCTTTTCCTGCCGGTACAGGCCGGAGGACTTTTTTATGAGTTGTCGGATGCAATCTATGTTTTGCATTAAATAAAGTAAAACATTGAAAAACAAATCCCACAGGATGGGGATAGTTTGTTTTAGATAGATTTTAAGATAATTGTCCTATTAGCTAGTACACCTTCCGTTATTGTTTTGTGTTATTTTCCCCGGATTATGCTTTTCTTTTCTTTTGTTTACGAATTTTGTAATAGAAAAGTTCCGCTATAGACTGGCTACGTTATAGACCTTTTTTTTATAGACAGGTTCATTTTCTTTCACAGGCTTTACTCTATTTAATTTATATATGAAATATTTGTTGTTAAAAGATGTTGGTCGCACAAAAATTTTCACTTCTCTCCCTCCCTCCCGACATTACTGGTTGGTTATGCCTTGATAGTCCTTTCTAAATAAAATCATGGTGATTCTAAGATTCTCTTGATTTATCTCTAAATTGAACATAAACGATCCTAAGAAAACGGATCCATGAATTACTATATTGGCATGAGGAAATTTAGTTGCAGAAAAATGGAGCATATAGCTAACATTAAGTCTAATAGGAAAACCACAGCCTTGGCAAGATTGTATTAACAAGAAACCATCCAAATCTGGAGGCACGGTAGTGCCTCCGCCAAGTCGAGAGAGGATAGCCGTAAGCATACTTTTCTGGAAGCAACTCAGGGCACTTTTGACCCCCCCCCCCCCCATATCTCCGCGCTGGAGTATCCCAAAAATTTTAAACTTCGTTTTTCTAGAATATTTGGCACACAGGACCAAAATTTAAAATTACAACTTTCTGTCTTTTCTAGTTCAGACGATATATGAACTCAAACATTCGATTTTTTGTCACTCACTCACTCGTTCACGCGTCATCAAAAAGATTAGGTAGATCCCGTAGCCCTAGAAACTTGACATTTGGAAAAAAGGTAGTGTTTAGGATACAAAGAAAGGAAAAATTATAAAATCCGGAAAATTCGAAAAAAAACATTCGAAAATTCAACAAATTCCATCAAAATTGAAAATTGAAAATAATACGATCTTGTAGTCTTAGAAACTTAAGATTCGGTGTGACGGTAGTGTTTAGTATCCAGAAAAAGAAAACATCAGAAACACCAAAAAAATCGAAAGCAAAATTAAAAAAATCGAAAAATCGAAAAAAATCGAAAAATTTCAACGAATCCGATTTTGTTGCGCTAGAAACTTGGAATTCGGAATAAAGGTAGTATTTGGGATGCAAAATAAGAAAAAATTAAAAATTCTGGAAAATTCGAAAAATTCTAAACAAATTGAAAAAATTAAAATAATTTGATTTTTTTAGCCTTAGAAACTTAAAATTCGCAGCAAAGATAGTGTTTAGGATTCAGAATAAGTTAAAATAAAAAACGCTATAAAATTCGAAAATAAAATAAAAAAATCGAAAAATAAGGAAAATTTTAAAATAATTCGATTTCATAGCGCTAGAAACTTGAAATTTGGAATAAAGGTAATATTTAAGATACTAAATAAGGAAAAATTAAAAAATATGATAATTCAAAAAATACCCATAAATTAGTGCAGACGATATATGAACTCAAAGTTTCGATTTTTTGTCACTCACACACTCACTCACTCTCGCGTCATCAAAAAGATTGGGTAGATCCTACAGCCACAGAAACTTAAAATTTGGAATAAAGCTAGTGTTTCGGATACAAAGAAAGGAAAAATTATAAAATCCGGAAAATTAAAAAAAAAAAAAAACTTTCGAAAATTCATAAAAATCGAACAAATTGAAAATTGAAAACAACACGATCTTGTAGTCTTAAAAACTTAAAATTTGATGTGAAGGTAGTGTTTAGAATTCAGAAAAAGAAAACATCAAAAACACACACAAAAAAAAAAAATTAAAAAAAAAAAAAAAAAAAAAAAATTAAATTAAATTAAATCGAAAAATCGAAAAAAATCGAAACATTTCAAATAATCCAATTTTGTTGCGCTCGAAACTTGGAATTCGGAATAAAGGTAGTATTTAGGATGCAAAATAAGGAAAAATTAAAAAATCCAGAAAATTCGAAAAAAAAAAATCAAAAATTCGAAAAAAATTGAAAAAAATTAAAATAATTTGATCTTTTGGCCTTAGAAACTTAAAATTCGCGGTAAAGATAGTGTTTAGGATTCAGAATAAGTTAAAATAAAAACGCAATAAAATTCGAAAATAAAATAAAATAATCGAAAGAAATCGAAAAATAAGGATATTTTGAAAATAATTCGATTTATAGCGCTAGAAACTTGAAATTTGGAATAAAGGTAATATTTAAGATACTAAATAAGGAAACATTAAAAAATATGGATAAAAAAAATCGAAAATTTCAAAAAAATGTAAATAGAAAGAAAGAAAGAAAAAGAGAGAAATTGAAAATAATATGATATCGTAGTCTTAGAAACTGAAAATTTGGTGTAAAGGTAGTGTTTAGGATTCAGAAAAAGAAAAAAATTAAAAACACATCAAAAATTGAAAAAAAAAAAATCGAATAAAAAACGAAACTTTGAAAGTAATTCGATTTTGTAAAGCTAGAAACTTAAAATTTGGAATAAAGGTAGAATTTAGGATACAAAAAAAAGGAATAAATAAAAAATCTGTAAAATTCGAAAAAAAAAATTCGAACATTCGAAAAATGGAAAAAAATTCAACTTTGTAGCTTTAGAACTTAAAATTCGGCGTAAACTTATTGTTTAGGATACAGAAAAAGGAAAATTTAAAATACAATAAATTCGAAAATAGAATTAAAAACTCCAAAAAGGTCGGAAATTTCAAAATAATTCGATTTTGTAGCGCTAGAAACTTGAAATTTGTAATAAAGGATACAAAATAAGAAAAAATTAAAAAATCCAGAAAATTATAAAAAAAATTCGAAAAAATCAAAAATTGAAAATAATTTTATCTTGTAGTCTTAGAAAATTAAAATTTGGTCTAAAGGTAGCATTTACTATTCAATAAAAGGAACAATTAAAATATTCGTAAATTCGAAAATAAAATCGAAAAATCGAAATATCTTTAAGAAATCGAAAATTCGAAAACAATTTGATTTTGTACTGCTAGAAACATTAGTTTTAAGAGAATTGTCCTATTAGCTAGTACAACGCCCCTAATTGTTTTATGTTATTTCCCCCGGATTATGGTTTTCTTTCCTTTCGTTTACGAATTTCGTTATAGAAAAGTTCCGCTATAGACTGGCTATGATATAGGCGATTTCTTTATAGACAGGTTTGTTTTCTTTCACAGGTTGTACTCTATTTACTTCACGTATGAAATATGGATTGTTAAATGATGTTAGCCCCACAAAAATTTTCACAGCTCCCCCTACCCTCCCGACATTACTGGCTGGTTATAGCTTGATAGAACTTTCTAAATAAAATCATGGTGACTCTAAGATTCACTTGATTTACTCTATATTGAACCTAAATGATTCTAAGAAGACGGATCAAATAATTACTATATTGGCATGACAATCAGGTAACTTAGAATTAAAATCGAAAAATCAATAAATTTATAAAAAGTCGAAAATTTGAAAATAATTCGATTTTGTAGTCCTAGAAGCTTGACATTTGGCAGAAAGGCAGGGTTTAGTACACAAAGTAAGAAAAATTAAAAAATCCGTAAATAATAAAAAAAGACTAAAAAAAACGAATAAAAAAAGAAATAGTTTGATTTATTGGAAATTTCCGGAAATTTTAATTTTGGCTTTCTTTTTATACTAAAATGTACTTTTATGCTAAATATCAAGTATCTAGGGCTGCGAGTAATATCTCAGATGGATAGCACCTATCCTGGAAGCAATTGAGAGTACTTTTGACACTCCCCCTCCCATAACTTAGGGCTTGCCTAGGAATCTGAAATCTCTTTTTATCTACAGTATACTTTGCAAACGAAACTAAAGCTTCAAATTTTTTATACCTGTAAATAATAGGGACAGAGTGTGGGCTTAGCGAAAATCAGTGGATGATCTCCAAAAAGAACTCAAAATCAAGAAAAGGAGGATTACTTACAAAAAGAAGTGAAATCTCATCAAAAAGTCACCTGTAAAAAATGCAGCCAAGTCTCGTAACTCACTTACCGTAAAAAGTACTGAGATCGTATAAAGCCAAGTTTAACTATCTTATTAACTCTGAAATTTTCATTCACAAATCACTCCTAGTATCTACATCTTTAGTTAATTATTATTTTGTGACTTGGCAATTACGCAGCACAGGGAAATTATTACACCTTACTATGTTATGGGATGGGATGGGATAATTTAATTAAGGCAAATTATATACGCCCAGGGAAGTTATTACACTTTAATATGTTATAGTATTATTTGATTAAGACTAACTATATACATCACATTCTCGTGCTGCGTAATTGCCAAGTCACAAAATAATAATTAACTAAAGATGTAGAGACCAGGAGTGATTTGTGAATGAAAATTTCAGAGTTAATAAGATAGTTAAACTTGGCTTTATACGATCTCAGTACTTTTTACGGTAAGTGAGTTACGAGACTTGGCTGCATTTTTTACAGGTGACTTTTTGATGAGATAAGTGCTTTAAACGACATAGTACTTATATTTAAATGAGTTTAGAGAAAAATAAATAACTTAGCCCCTAATTTTACAAAGGCAAATTGTTTCCACTGGTTTGTTAATATTAAAGTAAATTTTCTAAGAAATGAAAACATATTTTTTGCGCATTCAAACTTGATGATATTCAACATAATCAAAAATCGTCTGTCAAATATTGACATTACATCGTAACTTATTTCAGCTTGAGCCTTAACAAAGGAGGCATATTTAAATTCCTTGGATGTAGGTGTTACAGTAGATATCCTATTAATAAAAATTGAATGTAAAGAAAACAATACAGTGTTTTCCATTATTTTTCTTCAAAAATGGGTGTTAAAACAAATGGGATTAAAAGTAAAATGGTTTATATCGAATCATTTTTTTAACAAAGGAGGCATATTTAAATTCCTTGGATGTAGGTGTTACAGTAGATATCCTATTAATAAAAATTGAATGTAAAGAAAACAATACAGTGTTTTCCATTATTTTTCTTCAAAAATGGGTGTTAAAACAAATGGGATTAAAAGTAAAATGGTTTATATCGAATCATTTTTTTAACAAAGGAGGCATATTTAAATTCCTTGGATGTAGGTGTTACAGTAGATATCCTATTAATAAAAATTGAATGTAAAGAAAACAATACAGTGTTTTCCATTATTTTTCTTCAAAAATGGGTGTTAAAACAAATGGGATTAAAAGTAAAATGGTTTATATCGAATCATTTTTTTAACAAAGGAGGCATATTTAAATTCCTTGGATGTAGGTGTTACAGTAGATATCCTATTAATAAAAATTGAATGTAAAGAAAACAATACAGTGTTTTCCATTATTTTTCTTCAAAAATGGGTGTTAAAACAAATGGGATTAAAAGTAAAATGGTTTATATCGAATCATTTTTTTAACAAAGGAGGCATATTTAAATTCCTTGGATGTAGGTGTTACAGTAGATATCCTATTAATAAAAATTGAATGTAAAGAAAACAATACAGTGTTTTCCATTATTTTTCTTCAAAAATGGGTGTTAAAACAAATGGGATTAAAAGTAAAATGGTTTATATCGAATCATTTTTTTAACAAAGGAGGCATATTTAAATTCCTTGGATGTAGGTGTTACAGTAGATATCCTATTAATAAAAATTGAATGTAAAGAAAACAATACAGTGTTTTCCATTATTTTTCTTCAAAAATGGGTGTTAAAACAAATGGGATTAAAAGTAAAATGGTTTATATCGAATCATTTTTTTAACAAAGGAGGCATATTTAAATTCCTTGGATGTAGGTGTTACAGTAGATATCCTATTAATAAAAATTGAATGTAAAGAAAACAATACAGTGTTTTCCATTATTTTTCTTCAAAAATGGGTGTTAAAACAAATGGGATTAAAAGTAAAATGGTTTATATCGAATCATTTTTTTAACAAAGGAGGCATATTTAAATTCCTTGGATGTAGGTGTTACAGTAGATATCCTATTAATAAAAATTGAATGTAAAGAAAACAATACAGTGTTTTCCATTATTTTTCTTCAAAAATGGGTGTTAAAACAAATGGGATTAAAAGTAAAATGGTTTATATCGAATCATTTTTTTAACAAAGGAGGCATATTTAAATTCCTTGGATGTAGGTGTTACAGTAGATATCCTATTAATAAAAATTGAATGTAAAGAAAACAATACAGTGTTTTCCATTATTTTTCTTCAAAAATGGGTGTTAAAACAAATGGGATTAAAAGTAAAATGGTTTATATCGAATCATTTTTTTAACAAAGGAGGCATATTTAAATTCCTTGGATGTAGGTGTTACAGTAGATATCCTATTAATAAAAATTGAATGTAAAGAAAACAATACAGTGTTTTCCATTATTTTTCTTCAAAAATGGGTGTTAAAACAAATGGGATTAAAAGTAAAATGGTTTATATCGAATCATTTTTTTAAATATAAAACGTTTATTTTCACTTTAAAATTAATATATTTTTTATAAGTTCGACAACGTGGTGACATTTTTATCTCACCAGCTTCGAAATTATTATCCAATTCTTAAGAGAACACTATATTTCTGAAAAATAATGTTTTGCATCAAAAATCACAAAATTTCAAAACGCAATTTTAGAAAATTCTGTTTAAATTACATTGTAAACATAATTTCGCTGTTAAATTTAGTATTTAAGAATACTGTTTAAAAATTTTCTATGAGTACAGTAGTATTGGATTTATTTAATCGCTTTCATGTTTTAAATACAAATGATCATGTGACGTCACGCACTCAAGTAAAGTCGATCTTCTCAATTAACTGTAAGCGAAAAAGTAACAATTATTCTTGCAGAGTTAATAATTCATAATGTATTATTTCCTACACATAATATAATGTATTTTAACTATTTGAAAATTACGAGAAACTTGGCGAAACTTCAAGCAATTTAGCTCAACGTTTTGCCTACGTTAAGTTGACAAACATGCACATTATCTACAAATATAAATGGATATTTGTACATGATTCATGAAGTGAAAGAATTTGTTTTAACTAGACACGTATCGGTTCCGAGGAAAATCTACCCCGGTGAAAGTGTCGTCATATTTTAAATCATGTGCCGGTTTTCATTCACAAAATATTAGTATTTTATAGCAATTACACACAGTAGCGTAATTTCCACAGAATGTATTGGTCGCCAAAGTATAAGTTTAACATCCTTTTACCGTACAATTTTCCAGAATATTAAATTACTTTAAAAGGTACTTCTCTATTATCCCGTCGACCACTTTTCAAAACAAAAAACAATCGCCAAACTGTAAGATTAAACGCCAAAAATGCAGTCCCATTTACTTGATGTCAGAAGCATTATACGTGTTTATTATATCATGAAGTGGTTTTTAATTCGACACTTGCGTGTATTTTTCATTATGTTTTACTGTTGTATTAGTTATTTCATTATTTAAAACAACAATTGCGTCCTTAAATTCTTATAGTTTATTTATTTATTTATTTTGATATTCCTATGACAACGTTCTCCCGTTTATTTGGCGTTAAAGTTTGGCGATAGTTTTTTGTTATGAAAAGTGGTCGACGGGATAATAGAAAAGTACCCTTTAAAATTACTTTAAAATCTAAAAAACATCAGTAAATTGAGATACGCTTTTCACACTGTTGGAGAGATTTAAAACATATATATAAAACTTGCAGGGCGTTACTCAAACCCATAATAATTAACTCCTCCTGTCAGAGACACACCAATTATCTTAGCGGCAATTTGAGGGGAAATTGTGATCGTACAACCTGGGATAGCTTTTTTTTTTTGTATTAAATAAAAAGGTGTACGGCGTTGTGTTATTTTTGAAGAAACTTATCCTTAAGGTTGACCCCTCAAGCCCGCTGTAAAATCTTACTGAAAGCAGTAGTTTAAACCAACATATATATTACTCTAGATTAAACATCACACTATACACTAAATAAATGCTGGAGTCTAAATTAAGGGTAAAATAAAAAGGGTTTTATTTACATAAGATAGATATAAAACATAAAAAAACAAAGAGTAAAATAATTATACAAAAAGGTAATACACATTATATTCACGAGACTTCATTTTAACAATACAATATATTAACCAGTTAGGTTATTAAGTTCTTATTTTAATTATTTAAATTTAAGTAAGTGCTTAATAAGTTTGTGATAATAATTTAACCTCTACATACATCCTTGATCCTGGGGATGGCAAGAGAAGCATAATCTTCTTAACGTTAATTAATTAATTTAAAAATATTTACACAGTATCTGGGTGAATAATATCTACCTGTACCTCTCAAGAGAATAGCAGTCATAGAGTAGTTCACCAGTAGTTCTTGCTTCCATGGGCACATATTTAAAAAAAGGTTTGAATGACTTAATTATAATTTTAGGCTGTTGCCTATAGCACTGCAGCCTATATAGAAAAGCCAACTTTCATGTTGGTAGCAAGCTGCTGAAAAAGATGTCCTCCTCTTAAGGATTTTTTTTGATGGAAGTGATTTTTTGAGTTCTAGCGAAGTTTTCGTTATTTTTCCCCTTCAGAGGGGTGTAAAAAGTATTTACCTCCTCTTAAGGATTTTTTATCCAATGATGATGTTGGCGGTCAATTTCCCTGCTCTCTCGAATCACTTTTACTGGTCGCCGCGTATATCTGATCATCACGATGTTTGTCATTCGCTCCAGCCATATTCCGTCTCTTAGGGACTCCTATGTACCACTCCTCTCCTTGTTTTCCTGGAATCGCCGGTTCAATGTATATCTTAGCACATTTTATGACCCCTCTAGATTGTCTGTCATAAATCCCTGTTTGTTCAGCATTGCTGAACTGTCAGTTTCGGCGCCTGTCTGCTTTCTGCCCTCGTAAACACGGCCACCCATATCGTTGCCGTTGTTTTGATTATTTTAACGTGGGATGCGGGATATACCAATATCTTAGGTTCTATCCAGCATTATCTCCCCTCTTGAAAAAAAAAATGTAATCGGAGAGGACATTTTTGTGTAAATTTGTTTCCGGAAATCACTGCTCATGTAGAGTGTCCAAGCTGATTCTCGAAGATTCAATGACAAACTCGTATAAATTTTTAAAACGATGAAAAAAATTTTAATTAAAGGAAAAAAATTAAAGAATCAGACAAATCAAGTCCAGATAAGATTAGAAAATATCATTAAGTTACTTGATAACACGTTTAACTTAAAATTAGTCCATTTTTCTTTTTCATTTTTTTAGGCAAATTTACCAATAAGCTGCGTAATCTCTTCTAGCTCGGAAAGTAATAAAAACAATGCGCCATCTCTCCTAAGTAGCAGATGCGCAAACTCTCCAATTTCGGTAGGAGAGATTGCGCGACCTTTTATATAAACATGGCCGCTACTAAAACGAACCGTTGATGTTCACATTGTTAGTCTTGATTAGTAGCTTATGAGAAATCGTTTAAGTTTAAAATATTTTGTACTACTGACATTGTATAGAAATTCTGATGAATAGCTATGAAAATTCAAGCACTTACTTTGGGAAAAGAAAACAAAATAGCAATGCTTTATCTTAGACGCTCAAAACAATCAACGTGCACTTTCAAGTAGACACTCCACTATTGCTGTTGTACAACTACCTGGAGTCGCTGCGCGCTCACACTACTCCTTCCACCCGAACCTCTATGTGCGCAATCTCTCCGACCGCACCATCTCTCCTGGCTTTACCTTATACAGTACAAGCAACATTTAATGGTTAGGTCGTTGCTACCGTCCATATAATGTCGACATTACTCACGGATATGTTTTTATTTTATAATATAGATAGATGCCATATGAAAGTGAATTTCTCAAAATGTTACGACTTATGGTAATTTTTTTTTATTGTCAGGAAAATCCTATATTTTTATACCGTATGCGCAAAGAAAACGCGCATTCTCATTTATAAAGCTGAAAAATTTTGCTATGGTTGAGTTAAAGAGTGCTTAATTGATTTATGGTTGAGTATGCACAAATCATATTGTCGTCATTGTTATTGTCGTGTTATTGTATTTTAATTTATGTTAACCCGGGCAAAGCCGGGTGGTTCTGCTAGTATTAAATAACAAATACTTATAATTTTTGTGAATCCTAATTAATGGGCTGTATATTTAAAAGGAAGATAATCCTTAAATTACGCAATCTACTGGTGCATATACACAGACAAGATTAAAAAAGGAAAACAAATAAAAATAGCTGACGCACGCATAAAAATTAAATGAAGTGCCAATTAAAAGCTCGATATTTTTCAAAAAGTACGCGCAAGAAATAAATTAGCAGTCATATTTCAATTGCATTGTAGGATGACGTCTTTTGATAATGCAGTATTTTATTTTGGTGGCAACACTGATTTGAGAAAACCTTTCGTTTCATTTAAGAAAACAATACCGATTTAATTTTTAATTAACTACAATTTTTATTCAAAAACATGTTTTAACGAATTGTTAAGTGTGCTATGTCAGAATCCTGTTCAAAATCCTTTCATATGCTATCTCCTTCATCGTTCTGCGTTTCATTTTTTCTAAGAAAAAGGGATGTTTACAGTAGAAATAATATACATGATTATTTGTAATAACTATATATAGAAACTCTTACTTCAAACCACATTGATAGCATGTTTTGCTACAAACCAGATTGCAAAACTATAGTCTAAATTACTATTAAAGTACACAAAAAATCTTTCGATGACTTCTGTAAAATAACTTTTACATAAAATCTCCAAATCGGCAAAATTGAAAAATTATATATATTTCAAAGTTAAGCTTAACAGATACTTCTTGATTATTATCTAGGAGGCTCTGCCCCCTGCGCCTTTACTGCGCTAATCCGCAGACTTTTATTTTGCCTGTCTGTCTGTCTCTCCACAATCTGTCTGTTTCCCTATCCGTTCTTCTGCCCGTCTCTCTAACCGATTGTCTATCTCTCTACACGTCTCGCTACCTGTCTCTATATTTCTCTACCAGTCTCGCTACCCGCCAATCTATTTCTCTAACCGTCTGTCTATCCGTCTAACTACTTGTATGTTTAGCCGTGTCTCTATCCACTTCGCTACCCATTTGTCTATCTGTCTCACAACTTGTCTATCTGTCTCCCTACCCGTCTGGCTATACGCCTCTCTACCCATCTTCTTACCCATCTCCGTACCCATCTACTGTTTCTCTACTCGTCTGTATACCCGTCTCTCTAACCGATTGTCTATCTCTCTACACGTCTCGCTACCTGTCTCTATATTTCTCTACCAGTCTCGCTACCCGCCAATCTATTTCTCTAACCGTCTGTCTATCCGTCTAACTACTTGTATGTTTAGCCGTGTCTCTATCCACTTCGCTACCCATTTGTCTATCTGTCTCACAACTTGTCTTTCTGTCTCCCTACCCGTCTGGCTATACGCCTCTCTACCCATCTTCTTACCCATCTCCGTACCCATCTACTGTTTCTCTACTCGTCTGTATACCCGTCTCACTATCCGTCTGTTTTTGTACCTGACTCGCTACCAATCTCATTACCCGTCAGTCAACTCGTCTCTGCACTCATCTCTCTACTCGTCTCTTTATCTACCACGCTACGCGTCTCGCAACCTTTCTCGCTACATTCCTGTCTAGCGGTGTCGCTACCCGTCTCGTGACCCATCTCGCTACCTCTCTGTCAACCCTCTTTTTACCTTTCTCTCTAGCCGTCTGTCTATTCGTTTCGCTACCCATCAGCCTACCTATGTCGCAACTCGTCTCTCTACCCTCTGTCTACCCGTTTGTTTACTCGTCTTTCTACCTCTCGCCACCTCTTCCCAATTTAAACAATTCATTTAATGTACAGAAGCCGTTTATCAGTTATTAAATGCAAACAGAAGTAATTTATCTAATAAGTGTAATCAGATGAAATTTTTTTTAAATACACACATAATAAACCTGAATAATAATTCATCAGTTTTGTGTTCATAGTTGTTTATATCATTTGACAGTAAATCTCAACTTCTTAAACCTGAATTAGCTCAAGCTTTTTAAAAAAAACCACAAGGTCTGTATAACTGCAAAGTACCCTGAGGGCTATATTAGCTACATGTTATTAAGTTAAGGGAAAGTTTCGTTATCGCGTTTGCAGCCAATTGCTTATGTCAGAAAGCGTGGCTTAACGCGATTTTAATTTCATTACTGTAACTTTCTTTTATTTTTTTTATTTTTATTTTTTTTTTTTTTTTGGGGGGGGGGGGGGGGGTAGGATTTCAAATATATACATTTAAATTAAAACTTTTGTCTGCATGCCATTCGTGTTGTTTGCATTATTAACTAATACCTTGTAGACCGAGCTTCATTTGAAACAAACTTAAAAGACTTCTTCACAGTTTTTTTTAGGAGAAACTTTCGTAATTGGGCCCAAAGCCAATCGGAGCATTTAATATCATTATTGTAACTCTTATAGGGTTAAAACAATATTGTTGCTAGCTTTACTCTTGTTTGAGACCAGCCTTGCCTGTGTATCTGAATGGAGAAAGTTTCGTATCCTATGTCGGTTGGCGAAAAAAAATTTAAATGGTGCCAAAAGGTAGTTTTAGCATCTTACAAAATTTTTCAAGAGAGCGGTAAAACATGTTTTTCAAATATTTACAAACATACGTTTATTAAAGCATGTTTTTGCACCATCTTAAAAATTTAAGCACGATGCTAAAATAAAATTTTAACGCCATATTCGATATTTTAATAAGTAATGAAAATATATAAACAAACTTATATAACAAACCTAAGAGGCATTTTTGTGATAAATAATTGTTATTGTCAGGGGGGTAAATTGTGAACGGCTAGTAAATAATAAATAGCATTTAAAATCTAAAAATGGAGAAGTGGTCCGTATAAAAATGGAAAGCCTAACATTATACGCTTGATATATGTAAATCTTTTTTTATTTTTTAATATTATAAGACATTTTTTTTTATATTTATATATTATTTTTTTATATTTATATATTTTTTAATATTATAAGGCACAGATAAAAAGGTAAAAATCTCTTTTCCAAATGCCAAATAGAAAATATACAAAATAGAATGCCAAACATACAAAATAGAAAAATATCTGCAAAAAAAGATATTTACATAATAAAGCATAATAAAATACATCTGCAAAAAAATAAGATTTAGAAAAAGTAAGCCAAATTCTGCAGATCCCAACAATCACATCGAAAAACTTATCACCAAAAAAGAACTCGCCAAATCTTACGGCACAGGAGATTGATTTTTCCCTCTGAATGCAGAATATTAGTTTTTTTTTCTTATACGATGGGTGATTATTAAGCCTTGCGCGGCAGCGCAAGGCTTATTTATTTCCAGTGTGACATCCTAATGTTAATTTAACACAGGAAATCCCATTGAACGAGTTAATTTACTAGAGTTTTTCCCACTTTTTGTACGCGCTTCCACAAATTTTCTTCAAAACACCTAATTCTGTAAAAAAATAAATCCTCCAATCAAAAAACTCTAAATGTAGTAAACGTGGAGTCTTTAAATTAAAGTCCAAATACTGCTTAAAGTGATAAAAACATAACACGGAATATTTAAAATAATTAGCTAAAATTTGGCACGCGATGATCGATAGATTGAAGAAGCAATAAAAATAAAAACAAATAATAATTTTTCACGTTTCCCAGTTTTGGCCAATTTAAGCACCTGCTAGCCTTGGACATGCGATCTCGTGGTATATGTTTACTATTTCAAAAATATGCGAGAATATTGTATTTATCTTTAAGATCCGAAGATGTCACCAATAGTTGTGAACGATCTACATTAAAAAGGTATTTTAAATATTCCGTGTTATGTTTTTATCACTTTAAGCAGTATTTGGACTTTAATTTAGATGTTACTGTGTTTATAAAAATTGGATGAATGTTCGATATTTACTTATCTAGTGATCCTGTGATGTTACGAAATGCGTTTTTAAATTTCTCTCTTAATCGATGATTACTAAAATTCAACATGGTGAAAAATGCAATTTTTCTGGTTGCAAGAGTGATGCACGATACTTTTACAAAGACTATATGCTGGGAGTTTTGTTTTTCCCTTTTCCTAAACCACAGAAAAACTTGAGTAAATGTAACGAATGGCTTTCTGCTTGTGGTATAACAAATACAGAAACGGTGACTAGAGACTGGCATTTCATTGATTTAAATGGCCCAACTGAAGTGTATCCTAACCCTATTCAAAGAGTATCTCTGTCTGAACCGTTAAGTGATACATCAAATAAATATTCACGATATTATCGAGGAAATCCTGAAATTATCAAAAATAAAAGAGCCGCATACTATAAAAAATGTAAAAGCCAGATACAGAAGCGTAATACTTCATATTGTTTGCGAAATAAATCAAAGGCTAATAAATATAAGCTAAAATACTGGAACAAAAAATAATACTCAAATCATAATAGGATTCTCACCTCTAAGAAAATTAATCCTTCAAGATATCGACAGCTTGCTTTAGTGAAAAATCTGCTAAAGAGTTATAAATCAAACATAGTTCAGTAAAGCAGAAGAACAAATATTCAATTTGTAAAATCTCAAATAAAAGCTCAATTACTTGCGCGTAAAGCTATTCATACTAATAATGTTTTGTATGCAAAGAGTTTATCTGCTTCAGAAAATTTTTCAAACAAATGTCAACAGATGTTATTAAAATCAACTCAAAATATCACTGCAGAAAATTTATGTGAAATAATTGGTGGCGAAAGAATTCACAACTCCAATGCAGAACCCTATTTTTGGGAAATAGCATATCACCCATAATAAAAGACAAAAAAAATGACTTGGTATATGCAGAACTTCTCAACAGAGTCAGAGTTGGTGAAGTTACTCCTGATGACATCAAAGTACTTGAAACACGACTTATCCCTAATACTGATAACATTGAAAATGTAGCGGATTATGACTTTGACCTCGTGAATCAAAATTTGAATCCAGTATGTTTGTTACCTACAAACAAATTATGCATGGAAATAAATTCTGTGATGCTACAGAAGGCTAAAAATAATGTTATAGAAATTCATGCTGAAGATACTATTAGTGGTTTTCAGGAAATGCCTCGCACAGTAAAGACACAATTGGAAAAATTAAAACAAAAATCATCTGATACAGCTGGTTTAGAGTCAGTGATTTTAATTTGTGAGGGCTGCAGAATTATGTTGCGTAGAAATCTTTCTATAGAAAAAGGTCTGGTCAATGGTTCAATGGGTACTGTTAAAGGCTTTAAAAAAGATTCATCAGGAAAAATTATATCAATATGCATTTTATTTGACAACCATGCTACCGAAAAATACATTGAACGAGTAAATGTCAAATTTGAAATTATGAAAAATGTTTATGTTAAAAGATCCCAATTCCCCATTGCTTTGTCATATATGGTATAACTATTCACAAAAGTCAAGGAATGAGCCTGAATTGTGTAATGATTAACTTGGGTCCTAACATTTTTGAAAGTGGCATGTCTTATGTTGCTTTATCCAGAGTCACAAGTTTAGAAGGTTTACATCTTCTTAAATTTGATGCAAGTAAAGTTTATGCCTCACCAAATGCTATTAAGGAATATAATCGTCTTAGAAAGGAATACAGATATGATTTGCCACAATTAGCTGTATGTTCCAGAAAATACTCTGAGAGTAAAATGGTTGTTTCATCTGACATATCAGTAATTGTTAGTGAAAAAAATAATAATAACCATATTACTGATTTAAATTACTTTGTCTTTAAAGGCTTTACAAATACAGATCGTTCGTGTTACGCAAATGCTATGTTGCAAACTCTCTTCTGTATCCCAGAATTTGTTTTAAAAAATCAGAAAAGAGTTATTGATCCTGGTCCTACAACAAAAGCTTTGAAACAAATATTCACTACTTTGCAAAATCCACAGATTGAAACCGTAGATACACTTGAAGTCAGAAAAACACTTCATGTAAAGTTTCATGATGGTACTGATCAAGACCCGTTAGAATTTCTTGATTACCTACTGGAAAATTTGTCAAAAGAAAATGTCAATGCCATAGATCTTTTTCAACTGAAGCAAGATCTTTGGGAGAAATGTAGCAATTGCCCAAGTTATCGAGATATATGTATTAGTACAGAACCATTTAATGCATTTATTGTGAGATTTCCACATGACTTTAATAATAGGGAAGATGCAGTTGATTTCAATGATCTCCTAACACGATGGCAGACTGAAAACATTGCCTGTGTTCATTGCAAAAACAGAACTAATATGTGTCAAACTCGATTAAATTCTTGTGGAAAATATTTGTTTGTGCAACTAGCCAGATTTTCTTCAACAAATGTCTCTATGGGTCCGAATAGAACTTTTAAAATTACGTGCCCTATAACAGGATTTTCAAACCAAAAGGTTTTAATAAATAATATAACCTTTAAAACAAAATCTGCTATTTTACATAAAGGAAAGTTCATTGATTCAGGCCATTATATAACAATGGTGCATTCAAATGAAAACGAGATCAATAAATGGACTGTTTGTGACGATATGAAAATAACAGATCGTACACGTTTTGTAAAAATTCCTGCAGATGTTTACATTTTGCTTCTACAGAAATGTTAAATTAAGAAATTGTCAATATAAGGTAAAATATTTATTCAGCTACAAAAAGAAATATTTTGCTGAAAATTTCATCCTCCATAACTACACATTTTATAACAAAATCAGAATACAGTTGTTTCATATATGCTCATTATTATTTTTATGCTTCTTATGTGATAAAACAACATAAGATTTTATTAATAGCTTTCACACACGCTTACTAGTGTCTCTTTCCAAAGTGGTTGCAAAGGTATTTTACACGATGGAATAAAATTATTTGCAAAAATGAACATGATTCGTTTATTATTATCATTATGAAGATGAGAAACAATCCGTTAAAGTCCGTTATATACATTTTTTTGTTAAAAATTACTTTTATTATTTTAATTGTTTACAGAATAATCAATGTTTGAACTGTATATTTCATATTACCAATACTGATTTTGATATGTGCAGTCTTTTACATACTTGCCTCGTTTGAATCTTATCTGCTTCATCTTAAATTGTTATTAAAAAACTTGAGATATTAAAAAAAAGGAACTTGCAAAGCAAATTAAAAAAATAAATTTATTTCCATATTGTTAAGCCCGAGAAGGGACAGATATTAAAATTATTTTATTTAGTCAATGCTACAATAATGTTGTATTTTTATATTAAATCTTGCTCAGTCTGTTTAATCTGAAAATTTAAATTTAAATTTGAAACATAATATTAAAGCAACTTTAAAACATTTCATTTAGAAACCTAAATAAATCTTTAACTTTTTTTTTCAGTTTTACACGCATTATGCAAAATTTGTATTGTAGCAAATTCTAACAGACAAGAAACATGAGAAGTTCAAATAATTTAAAAAGTTGAAGATTTATTTAGATTTCTAAATGAAATGTTTTAAAGTTGCTTTAATATAATGTTTCAAATTTAAATTTATTTTTTTAAGATTAAATAGACTGAGCAAGACTTAATATAAAAATGCAACATTATTGTAGCATTGACTAAATAAAATAATTTTAATATCTGTCCCTTCTCGGGCTTAACAATATGGAAATAAATTTATTTTTTTAATTTGCTTTGCAAGTTCCTTTTTTTTAATAATATAATTGTTTCATTTCACGTACTACATACCGTTTGATATATTGGTACTTTTATGTTTTCCTGGCGCAGTCGATAAATCGCCAAATATTGTTCCTATAACATTTTCATATTGAATTCATTTCATTTAAATATAAACCTTTCACCCATTTAATTTAAAATACATGCCTTTCATTAATCCCATTTAAAATGCTAAAAAGAGAAAAAAAAAGAAATAATGCCATAAATCGAAACCCTTTATTTAAACACCAAAGAATTTTTTTTTAAATTTACACACGCGAAATAAAAAAAGCTGCTAATGCTGAGATTTGCGCCAAATCTCTAATACCAAGTCTACCAAGTTATTGCGGGGTTTTTCTTTCAAACAGAAAAAAATCCAGATTAATTTTCGATTTCTACTAAATTGAAATATATTTTATTGTGCTGAATATTAGTGCTTGCATATTTTTTTGCTCCATGTACTCCATGAACTTTTCAATTCCGATTGTCTACGAAAATCTCCCGCCGGTGAAAATGACGTCCGCACAAAATTTAGTGACGTATGTGCTTTTTTATCTATTTTTTTAATAATTTCCAAACGGTTTGACATTTATTCTTGGTAATAAATAGACGTCGTTGTCACCTTTATAGGTACCTGCTGTAAAAATTTGAACGAAATCCGTTAAATATTTTTTGAGTTATGCTTGACGAAAGGTTTTAATATCCATCGTAGCTATATATGGGGCAAAGTAATACTGCGCTGTGTATGAGTCTTCGTTGCACTCAGACAATTATTTCAAATTTAATGTGAAAACCATGATTTCTACCTACGATTACTGTCCTATAACGGGCATTTACGCTAGTATGAAAATAAAAACAAATAAGCATGTTTGTCACGTGATTTAATTAATTTGAATGAATTCTGTTACATACATAATAATAATATTTATTTAAACTTTCGTGCAAACACGCGCGTTTGCTACGATAAAAAAAGAAAAGAAAAACCAATGTTCAACCGAAGCTTTACAACATGAATTCGATTTTCTCAGCGACCGTCAAACATACAAAGATAAAAAAAAAAACCTATTTTAAGTTTTACCAAGAGGAAAAAAATAAAACAAAAACGAAGTTAATACAGCCAGTGGAAGTTTAGCTACAGTTTGTTGAACTTTTCGTCTTCATTTTTTTCGTTTAAAGTTAAATAATTAACTACAGTAAGCTACAATAATTTTTGGAATGCTATCATTTTATTCGTCTCGTCGAGTTCTATCTTTTAAAAAAAAAAATCATTATCGTATGTCAACTGGTTCGCCAGAAATTTCACAAAAACGTTTGCATTTTCTATTTCTTAAACATATTATAGCAAACGCTACCGCGTTTGCTATGATTTTGTAGGGTGAAGTTTTATTTCCTATTTATTTAAATTTTATTTCCTAAGCAAAGGGGTCGGGGCAAAAAAGTGTGCTAAGCCACATTTGTAAACTTCTGAAATATACCAGTTTGATCATACCTGTATTCAAATCAAGATATAATTTTTGGCGAATGTCTGAGTAACATTTGAGATATTTTGAATAACAACATGGCATTACCTCAATGATATTACTATTATGTTCTTTGCAAATTAGCTATCTTCATTGGGGGCAAAAACGAAACCTGGGACCTGCTGCCACCAAGTCACATTAGAGACAAATAACATGTAGGATATTATAAATTACAATAATAAGCAACGGATTACATTGTTAGATTTATTTCACCTAAGATGGGGCTTGACACTCTCTTACCCCGACCCCCTCAATTGTTTAAGCCTGAGAAGAGAACAGATATTAAGATCTTTCTAGATTGAATGTTAACTTTAACAAATCTGTTTAAATCAATCGAAATTTAATGAATAAACATCAAATTTTAAACAACATAATATTTAAACCACTTTTAAAAGTGAAATTCAGTTCAAATAAAACAAAATAATCTTTAACATTTTTTGAAGACTTTTAGTACATGCCTTTTGAAATATACCATAATAAACAAAATATAAAAACTACAATATATTAAACAAAATATAAAAACTACAATATATTAAACAAAATATAGAACTACAATATATTAAACAAAATATAAAAACTACAATATATTAAACAAAATATAAAAACTACAATATATATTGTCTACAGTTTGTGATATACAAGATATAAAAAAAAGTTTGATTTTTTTAGATTTCACAGGAATTGAATTTAAAAGTGGTTTAAGTATTATGTTGGTTGAAATTTCATTTATATTTATTAAATTTTAATCGGTTTAAACATACAGATATATTAACATTAAGATAGACTCATTTTTAAATGTCTGAGTATGGAAAAGATTTGTAATCAAAGTACATTTTCCATTTTTTTATAAATTATTTATCCTTATCCAGTTATAAGCAATTCGTGTCATGTGGCATATTTGCCTGCCGCGTCAGGAATTTGTTTAAAAGTGCAGACTTTGATAGTCTTTTCTGAAGATCTACTGTCTTCATCAAAAAATGCAACACTTGTTTCGATGAGATTCTAAAATAAGAACTACATAATAATAAGTTTCTAAATAAGAACACCTACCAATTTCATTTGCTTCTGAACAAAAATAAATTCAGGAAGCTGTTTTGCATTTGAGAACCAACTGAAAGAAAGATCTTAATATTTTTGCTTCTCGGGCTTACATAATTAGGGATAATTAAATGTTTTTAATTTGTTCTGCAAATTGTGTTTTTGTTTAGTATATTATTAATATATTTATTATTATTTCTGGGAGCACGGCAGTGCGTCCGCCAAGTTCTACCTTTTCCCTGACCATTTCGGCCTACTTTTCACCCCCTCATAACTGCGTTTTGGTGAGAGCTAGAGAGTTTTCCTTTTTAACACACATTAATATAATGAAACTGAACTAGGTTCCAAGATTTCTTACTTCTGTATTTAATAGTTTTCGAAATATGAGATTCCGAAAAAAGGCTTTTTTGTAACTGACTCACAGGGGATCATCAAATAACTAAAAAGTTGGTGATCATCAAATAACTAAAAAGTCGGTGATCATCAAATAACTAAGGTACTTCTAACAGTCATAGAATCATAAAGTTTGACAAGTAAGTAGGTTTTGTCACACAATTAACCAGAAAAGTCTGAAAACATAGAATTTCTGCCTTTAAACCCTTCAAATAGGGGGTGCTGATTTGGCTATATACAGTTCGTAACACATTCAATTGGCAAATTAAATTAATTGCATGGTTGCAACCATTTGTGTTTTTTGTTGTACGATAAGCATTTAAGTAATAATAGTTGCCTAGGCAATCATTTCCTCGCTCATATTTGACGCCAGAGTTGGTCGCCAAAGCCTGATTACAGAAAATTAGCCTAAGTTTAAAGGTGTTACATGGTTTCAAGCAAGGGCGGATCTAGAGAGTCTTCAAGGGAGGGGGGGGGGGGCGATATCAGAAATTTCGAGGTTAATATCAGACCCGCAGTCTTGGTCGGGTCGGGTCTATTTTTTTAAATTGCGGGTCAGGGTTACTTCTACTTTTTGATACGGGTCGGGTTGACTCCTACTTGTTTACTGCGGATCGGGTTTCGGTCGGGTTAATTTGTTTTTTGGTACAAGATGGGTTCGGGTTGGGTTAATTTTTACTTTTTTCGCTGCGGGTTGGGTTGACTTCTACAGTTTTCCTGTGGGTCGGGTTGACTTACATTATCGGGTTAGGTTTTTTCACTCTTGCGTGTCGTGTACGGGTTGAACACATTTTTTAAAAGAATGTCTAAAATATTTTTTCCTATAAAATCTCTATGCAGTAAAAATTTCGTAACGGACACTCCCAAATAGCGGAAAACTTTTTGTAGGGAATACTTTTTTAATCTTTTATTTAGTAAAACCTCTGAATTACGAACACCTTGGAGCCATCTGCAAATTCAGAAGTAATAGCATGCACAGTAAGACCTCGGTACGGTCACTCCTGAAGAGCGGAGACATTCCTCAATACAAATATTTGCATATTTTTGCGCATGCCTCCGAGTAAGAGATAAATTCGAAGGCTTCGAGGTGTCTGTTATTTAAATGTTTTACAGTATTTGAATATTATATATAATGAGTATATATATTATAAATATATATATATATATATATACTATATGTTTATATTTCTATATAAAAGAAAATTGAAATTAGTGATATAATTGCATACTACATTTTATAATTCTATTAAAATATGGATTAATTTTCTTTCATTTCGGTTTCGGGGGGGGGACGAATATTTTTTTTTTCCGGGGTTCGGTTTTGGTTACAATGGAATTTTCTGTTCGGTTTGGGACAACCCGATCCGCGCAGGTCTCTAGATGGAATTTTAAGTTGTATGTTCAAAAAGTGGAGTTATTTTAAATTGGATTTTTGTAGTATCTTAAAAATTGCCCAGTGCGCTAAATTTTTTAGGAACTCCAAAACCTCGCTTTATTAAAAATTACGGTATAAGAAACTACAGTAGTCTCTAGTGAGCGAGAGCAAATTTTTGAAATGCTACGGGCGCTTAAAACACAGCCTATGCTACTGATCTTGTATTCTTATATGTTTATAAGTAGCGATGATTTTGTAAATGTGTCAGAAAAAAGTGAATTTGTTTTTGAGTACTAAATTCACAATTCGTTAAGATTTATGGCCTATAGTACCGAACCCTGTTTTCTTGACTATGGGCCCTGGGGTTTCGAGAGAATGGCTTCGAGCGAGAGGTTCTATAGAGTATATGCCCCTGTCAGGTTGTCAGCCTAACGCGGGACCATCAATGTTTAGTCCCCAAGTAAGCTTGTTACTCAATTTATATTCCCGAATGGATGAAGGCCTGAGTTTACCTTGATCTGTCCACAGTCTAACTGGGAACCTGTAGCGTGGTAGCAAGAAGCGCTGACCATTACACTACTGGGGTTACTGTCGTTGAGAGTATTAACGAAAACAATAAACGAATGTTTTAAATGCCCTTAACTTTTTAATCTTTATCACCCTTTTTTAAGCCTATTTTTTTTTTTTTTTATAATGGAAGCTGCGCAATTTACTTCAAAATTTCGTTCCTTGTTTTATATAAAATGATCCTTGTTTTTTCTTCCATATTTCCCCTGAATCGCATATGCTGGAATGCCAGTTTTTCTCACTTTTCACAACAAACACCACAAATTTTGAATGTGAATCTCTGTTATCTATCACTTTGCCCATGTAAGCAATTGCCGTAACTTGATTTTTTTTTTAGTCTCACTGCAGGTAAATTATGGAAAGTGGGGGTAGGAGAGAGCGAAGATTATCGGAGATGCGAACTTGTAAGTTGTCGCCAACTAGACAGATGTAGTGGGAGGTATAGTGAGACTGGGCGTCCTCCCTGTATGGGCGAATTGGACATTGTAATAAAACGCCCAAAGAAACAACGAACAATTCGAAGATAGAACTACAGGGAAGAATGTTATCATATTACAATACTAATAAAAATTATTATTCGGATTTTTCTTAGAATTATATAGTGGTAGGACGAAAAATATACAAAGCATTCATACAAAACGTTTTTTAGAGGAAATGTGTCTCTCTTGGCACTTGGGGAGATACCTTCCAGAAGTCGTATAAAGGCTCAATTTTTTGAAGGCTCAATAATATAATAGAGACAATTTTAAGTTTTGATTGGTCACCACATTTCAGAATTATGTGAAAAAAATAGTAACTGGGTATAAGACTGCTTGTTTCTTTATATCAAAGATCAGTTCTAATTCAGTAAAGACTGTTTTGAAACTTATGAACGAAACATATATACAGTAGTTATAGGACGCTGGCTGAAAGAAGCATTTAGAAAAAACATTTAAACTAGCTTAGATATCTCGGTTAGAGGTCTATACTTGCCACAATTTCCAGTCTCAGGCCAGGCTCGACTCGTACAAAAATATTGGCCCGACCCGGTATAAAAGCCCGAGCTCGGCTCTGCCCGCTCCACTATAAAAGCTAAAAGTTTCCCCCAAGCCTGGATCTGCCCGTACAAAAACTTAATTGGTACTTCACCGCCAGACAAATTCTAACAAACATGCCGATATTTCGGAAGCAACATTATCCTACAATTAAAATTATTCATAAAGCACTCTTACTTATGCACAGATTTTTTTTTCAGATTATATTCGAAATTCATGGAATACAGAATGACAACAATATTAACGGCAGTTAGATAATTGTATATATAAACACTCATTAAATATCTGAATTATATAATTACATTCAGATAAATATTCATTAATATTAACGTAGTTTAGAATTAAAGAAACAAATAATAAAAGAAAGTCATACTTTTAAAGCTCTACAAAGAAAAATAGTACATTTTTACTTTCTTCTATATGTAACAGAAGAAAGTATTGTAATTGAAAATTTTTTCGACCTCTGGTTTTCAAAGGATTTAAACCGAAAGAGATACCGAAACACATGTTTTTACAAAATGTCTGTCTGTCCGTCTGTGTGTCCTCTTTGTATCATCGCAAAGTTTATGAAGTTATGTATGGAATTGAACCAAATTTTATTTATATTAGGTTTTCGAATATGGCCAGCAGGTCCTAATTGGATTTAGGGATATTCAGCCGGAAAGGGGCGCTGTGATAGAAATTTTTGTGCAATTCTTCGTAGTTTAACATCGGCTGTTCATGCAGCGAAGGCAACCCGGCGCTTCGCAAGCAGCTGACGTAAAACAGAATTCTGTGATAGCGAATTTTGAAGTATTAACGTGCATGAGATAGAAGAAAGTTTTGGGATTGGCACATCCGAATAGTTAAATATATCTCTTTGATTTCTTAAACCAAATTAAATTTCTAAAAATTATGCTAAAAAATGAACATTACTACAATTTTTACGAAAATAAATAAATACCAGTATGTTGTGGCTATCACCAAAACTTTCTTCTATATATGAAATCGTCTGCAATAAAAATTAAAGACAATCTATTCGTTCTTGAAATAAAGCTAATGCGGAAATCGTAAAAAAAGATCATAGTGGCGACATCTGTTGGGCGGTATATACACAATTTTAATAAAGATCTATTTATGTCAAGGTCAAACAGAATCTAAAGTTTCCCGAAATTCCGTGCGTTAATTCAATAGATATAGCTATCGCAAAAATCGCGAAAAATGCAGCATAGCAGCACCGCCTGTCAAGTAATTTAAACCAAAACCTTATCAGCACCAATTTATGTCAAGGTCTAACTGAGTAGGAATTTTCATTAAATTCCGAGCATTAATGCTTGACCTAGAGCGCCAACAAAATTTGTGTCACATATATATAGACAGACAGACACATACAGACATTTTTCTAAGAACAGTCAATTCGTGTTGAGGACCTCCTAAAATGCAGAAATACGTCGAAATATTTTACCAATCCTTTACTTCGTTCTTGTAAAGATAGAAGAAATTAAAAAATGCCACCCGGGGGGAAGAAGTTAGAGGTATGCACGACCCAATAATGGTTTTCATACGGGTTGAGTCAGACACGAGCCAAACTCTTAGCTTTTATACCGGGTCTGAAAATTTCGGCTCGTGCAGATCTCTAAGAAGAATGAATTCCATGCCAAACTCGTCCCGGCTCGAGTCTACAGAAAAACGAAATACCCGGCCAGGAAAAAGTGGAGAATATGCAAGTTCCGAGTTTCATGAATGAAAATTGGCTCGAGATTTTTCTTTGGACGAGAACCTTTCCCGCACAGACCTCTGCTGTCGGTTTGCAGACCTTTTATTTGCGCAAGGAGTCTGGGGGCGACCGATCCAAAATTGGTCGCAACTGGGCCGAATTTTCAGCTTTTATACCGGATCCAGGCCTGAAAATTTCGGCCCGTGAGTAGATAATAATTGGGGGTTCTACATCAGCTGTGGGTGCTGTGGTGACCTTCTGTGCTCTGTGAAGGTCACCGGAAGTGGCAGGTGTTGACACCGGAAGTGGCAGGTGTGGATAACAGGCATGTTGAGACAGGAAGTGAACAGGAAGTGTAGACAGGAAGTTTAACCGGAAATGTGACAGGATGTGAATGCGATAAGGGAGAGAGGGGGGAGGGCTTATTTTTGTGGGGGGCTTAATTTTTTTTGTTGGTTTTAATCCTTCTAGTCGAGTGGAGTTGAGTTGTAGGAATCCTGCTATCAGAATGAATTTAGTTTGAAAGTAATATTAGCAAAATGTTCGATTTTTTTTTTTTTTTTTTTTTTTTTTTTCTCACTTGAAATAAAAATTTTATTTGCTAACTAAACCTAATATAAAAATGGAAATCTTTCTGACTTTGTTTTACTTTATAAAAGTTTAACGTGAAATTTATTTTTAGACTGGAAACGCGACAGGAAATAAGATCGGAAACGGGATTAGACATGCTTTTTCCAAAAAGGATTTTCAGGAAGCAGTAAACATGTTTTGGGAACATGTTTGGGAGCTTGTTGGAACAGGAAAGTAGTTTAAAAGACCGGAAGTAATTAAGATGAGAGAGATAAAGAAGGTGCATGATTAGACACATACATTTTGTTCTTTGTAGAGGGTTAAATTATTTTTAGATGTTATTTATTGTTTAGTGTTTTGAATTTTATTTATTCTTAAACCGTTATAAATTATTTTTTTCTATCATTTTAATTTTTAGTGACACCAATTTTAGAAGTAATTGCTCATTAAAAGAATTATTTTTCAACGCTGGCACAGGCAGGAATTGAACCCACTATCTTCTATGTGGAAGAACAATGTGTTTATCCACTGTGCTAGCGGGAACTTGTAATGTTATCTCTTTAAACACAAGAGATGGGGACTTCAGACATGTATTGAGATATCTTTACGGTCATTTATTGTACTTTTACTGAATGAGATAAAGTAATAGGGCGAAATTTTCTTTAGCTATTGAGTAATTCGAGAGTTTTGGTTTAATATGAATGCTATTACATCTGTTTGTTTAATTTACAAGCACATTTCTCTTACAACACTCTGTCAACAGATCACTTCAATATTCGAAATAATAATTTAGAGGGAAAATTTTTACTTTCTATACGAAATTTTATTTATAGAGATTGACGAAGATAGTATACCTAATTCTTTCTTGTATTAACATTATATTCGAAATAGAGTTTTGTTACCAAAAATAACGTGTTTATACATTTTAAAAACGAAAGCAAAGTGATTTTAAAAAATGTAAATATAAGCAGTAGGAAAAGGGGGGTTTTGCCCCATGAGGTGGTGCTGTGGTGCGGCACCACCTCAAAATTGTTGTAAAAGACTACGATGATAAAATTCAAACTTAAAATCGAGGGTGGGGCGAAAGGGTGTGCTATAGGAGAGGGGGTTTTAGGGGGGGGGGCAGCATGTTATAGTAGGGGGGTATTTTTTTTAAGGGGGGCTTAATTTTAAAAAATTTAAAATTGTCTTATATTACCAGGTATCGGCTATGGTAGAGTACGACCACTATCCCCCCCCTCCCCCTTGCCCCCCCCTCCCCCATGCACCCCCCTCCCCTATGCACCCCCCCCCCAATTTTTTTTTTTTTTTTTTTTTTTTTAATTTTAGGGGAGATAAAGTTTAAAGTGGTGTCGCCCTCTATCGGTAAGTATGAAAATTATGGAATTTAAAATGACTGCTTCTGAATTTTAAGTTATAGCATAGTATAAAATAAAATATTCTAAAGTATCTCATCATACTGCTTATAATGGAAATATTTAGTTAAAGCATAGCACTTAATAAAATATTCTAAAGCATCTCATCATACTGCTTATAATGGAAATTTAAGTTATAGCATGGTGTAAAATGGAAATATATAGTTATAGAATAGCACTTAATAAATAATTTTAAAGTATCTTAGCAAACTGCTTACAATGAAAATATTTAGTTAAAGCATAGCACTTAATAAAATATTTTAAAGTTTCTTACCAAACTGCTTACAATGGAAATTTAAGTTATAGCATGGTGTAAAATAAAGTAACTTACCACTGCTTACAATGGAAATATATAGTTATAGAATAGCACTTAATAAATAATTTTAAAATGTGTTACCATAGTGCACACAAAGGAATATGAAATAGAAATTTAAGTTCTAACATAACGCTAAATAAATAATTTTAAAGTTTCTTAGCAAACTGCTTACAATGAAAATATTTAGTTAAAGCATAGCACTTAATAAAATATTTTAAAGTTTCTTACCAAACTGCTTACAATGGAAATATTTAGTTATAGCGTAGCACTTAACAAAAATTTTAAAGTGACACATGTAAATAATTATAGTTATAAACCGACATATAGGCAGATAGGCAGGCACACAGACAAGCAGGCAGGCAGGTAGGTAGGCAGACAGACAGACACACAGTGAACTATTTGTTACGTACACAAGCATGCATATACGAAGTGAACTAATTGTAATAAAATACAAGACGTGCATACGTTTTAAAACATTTTTTTTTCTTCACAGAAATTAAGAAAATATTAAATTTCGACTACAACTTTCACTTTGAAATAGCGTACTCCCTTGTTAAAATTATTAGCTTTTAACAAACATGTAAATGAAGCGGGGTTCGAACCTCGAACTTGACAAAATGATCTCATGATGTGTTGATTTGCAGTAGGTTTAAACGAACACACCATGAGACCATGTTTATTAGACGCGATTTAAGATATATAAGAAAAGGTGTCACGTGACTGAACATATTGGATTATTACTATACAGTACTAATGATATTATAAATTTTGTAAAATAATTTAAGCTTTACGATAAACTTTAATGTTTAAACTTACAAACACATTGGAATGTATTTATAACATATAAAATAACCTTATAAAAGGTTGGTTGGTTTGTTGGTTTTATAAACTTGCAAAGCAAAGCGTATCTTACCAATTTGCATACAAGAGATTTTGTAACATAAATTATATAATACAGCAAATTTTAACTTACCAAGTGGGGTTTAAGGATACTGTAATAGAATTTTTAATTGTATACTTTAAAAAAGAAAGTTTAACTTACCATTATGTTTATGCTCGGATTCGAACTGTCAACCTTTTGGCTAGCTTTCCAATGCGCTCCCAATTACGCTACGATAGCTCCGTACAATTAATATAAATAATGAAACCTAACACAATGTTACTTTTTTTTCTTAAGATTTTCAAGTTAATAAAACAGGATATGACGACATTTATAGAATAACATCCTGTTTTACAACGATAAGAATAGCAATATAAGAAGCTTGTACACCATAATGAATTTACTGTTTAAAGTTTTGACTTAAACGATTATTCTTCTAATTACTTAAAACCTTGCTGTATATTTGCTTGATCACCTATCTGTTTACCCTGCTTTTTGGATACTTCTAAACCTGAAAATGACTACTTCGCTTAACACATCTTACTATGAAATTTCAGAAATCAGCGAATTTAGTAGAATATTTCAGTATTTTGACGTTTTTACCCCATACCATTGGGACTTAGGGGAGGATACGATTGTCGAAGTGCAAATGAATAAGGACTGTGAGTTAAACGTTCACATTCAAAAATATAAAGAATTTGAGAATAGTGGTAAAATGTACCCTACAAATGAAGGAATTACAATATCGTGCGCAACCTTTGATAAATTTGAAACGAGAATGACAAAATTTAATTTTGACTCTGCAGAAAAAGAAACATTCGTATCTAACAACGACTTACTAACGATTTATGTGGATAAGGAATCATGCATACTGCAAAAACTATTGAAACCTGATTGTTTACTACTTACAAAAGAACAATTTCTTAAACTAGAGGAAAACTGCATTCAAATTAGCGAATGTCTTATTCAAACTTTTTTAACAAAACTTTTACCTGTTTATGTTTTAAAAAACGTAAAAATATGTAAATGTTCTCACTTTACAGAGGAAGAGGCGATGGACTATTTTTTAGAATGCTTCGATCATGAATTAGAGAGATCAGTATATCGCACGTTTGACTGTTATTTATGTTCAATCGGCCAACCAGTAGAAATGGATCATGAATGTATGAGATATAATTTAAGAAAACAGTTTGACTGGTGTGCAGACAGTACTTTGTTAAATTTCAACATTAAGGAATTTGTGAAAAACCTGCTAGAGAAATGTACATGTAATTATACTTATTTATTTTTCGAATCTATGAATGTAGACTTTTATAATAAGCATTTGAGCAATGTATTTATAAATTAACGTAGAAATGTTTTATATTTAATAAATATTTGTTTAGTTTTTCATCATGTGTCTGTTTTTAATTTATGTATAAGGAATAAATAAGTTTTCGGAAAGTTTTACAATTTTTATTCAGAAAATGTAGAAACTTGTTTTATTTTTCTACAAAAATTAAGGATTTTATACTATTTCATTAAACATGTGTACCATTATTATAATATAACTTACATATTGTATACAAAATACTACTCTTTACTTGATAAATTATTTAAGATTTTAAACCAAAACTGAGCGAATATTATAAAGATTATCAAGTTTGAAAATAGATCTGTTGTCTACCAGAGCAAAAACAGGAAACTACTTATTTGCGGATAACATCCCTGTTTTCTTACTGATAACGATACTTCTTGTATAGTTTAAAGTATAAAAATTATTTCATTTACTTAATTAGCAATACCATATAATGAACGAGTATTTTCACACATTTAAATTTGCATTTTAAGCCACGATGAATACATAATAAAACATTACTTGTATACTTTTACATAAAAATTGAAAATACATTTATACTTAACGAAATCACCCACTGTATAATAAAAGATACTTTGCTAAATTACTTATGTTTAACATACAAACTAATTTCTGTATACGATATATAACACGTGACGCTATTTTTAATTATTTTAAGCATGCGCGCCCTCTACAATTAAATAAATATTCATGAAAAGTTTTATTTGAAATAATATTCATACTGTTTCTGTGCCGTTAAGACGTTCTAATTTTTTCTCCGTTTAAGTGATCTGCGATTTTAATTGATTTAAATTAAATAAGTACAATGCAAGACATGGTGTTAGACGAACCAACCAAGATAAGAAAAGCCTTGACATCGGAGTTTAAGGAGCAAATAGACTGTACTATTTTAATGAAACCTGTTTTGAATAAGGAACCGATGGCCTCTTCATCAGATCAAGTCGATCAAAAGTTACCTTTTACATGTGATACATGTAAAAAAGTATTTACTAAAAAATATATGTTATTAAGACATATGAACTTACATTTAGAAAAAAAACCCTCTAAGTGTGATAATCTGTTTACTACAAAGAGCGCTTTACAGGGTGATATGCTAATTAATCCCAAGACATCTGCCACATATAAATGTGAGAAATGCAGTAAGACTTTCTCACGAAAAAATGTGTTAGTTAGACACATGAAATTTCACTTAGAAAAGAAACCTTTTAATTGTAAAATGTGTTCGAAATCATTTGTGCAGAAAAGCGACTTACAAAAGCATAACTTAGTACATTCTAAACAAGGCGTTATGCATAAATGTAATGATTGTGATAAAAAGTTTTTACGGGAAAAAAATTTAATAAATCATACTATGATTCATAACACCCCTCAGCAAAAGCAAAGGAATATTGAACCGTTTACCAGACACTATAAATGTGTCGATTGTTCTGAAAAATTTAATCACAGATTTGACTTAGTGAAGCATAGAAAAATTCATCTCTCGCCCAAAGAACATATGTCTGAACAGCGTACTGAACTTTTAAACCATTTACAGAATTTATTACTACGTATAGACACTTTACAAAATGCTATAAAAAATGAAACTATTCCTTTTTGAAATATTGACTTTACCAATTTATTTGAACTATACATATTCTTGTATATACTAATGTATGTGTTTAAATAATTAAATAAATAATAGATAAGTGAAAAAGCTTTTGTGTTTTATTTTTCAATATGATTATATTATATCACTATTATGTGAATGAATGGACTTGTAAATTTATACACTATGTATAAAAGTAAATTTCTTGCACTTTTACAAGAAGTAAAAATTTAATACAAATATATTTCAGATTTTTTAAATATATTATTGATTCACATATGATAGTTAAATTAATATGCTATTAAACATATAATTTTGTATAATCTATATTATTAATTTTCTTTAACACATATTACTTTTTTACAATAAATCGATTTAACTAATTATACATTTGTGTAATTAAACAAACTTATTTTACTAAATATACGTATCGATAATTAATTTTTATTATTTACATACACATGATTATACTTTTTATCGTACGCGATTAACTATTTATACATTTAATAAGCGTTGCCATACCCGCTTTTATAAATAATTAGATATTATAAAGCATACGGATTTCACATAAACAAGCAATATTCATTAAATGAACAATTTGAATCTTTAAGCTATAACGTCATATTTACTTTTAAACTTGCTTTTAACTGTAACCATCACTCTTTTTTAACCTATGTTAGTAACTGTTTAGATATAATATAATCAGTTTACTGTTGACTTTTGTCGTGACTGAACCTTTTACTGTTTGTTATTTAAAAAATGGCTTGTGAATTAGATGGGATTAAACGGTCGTGTGAAGAAATGGCTTCTTCAACAAAGTTTCAACGTTTAGATAAACCTATGGAAAATTCTGATTTTTATAATAATGAATTTTTACCCAAATCTAATATACAGGAGAACTATGAAACACTATCACCTACCATGGACTTGTATGCAGCAGAGCCTAAGATTACCAAGGATTCTACAACACCAATATTTACTAACTGTGATAATGACGAAACGTCTTTCCCCGACACCTGTTGTGAGTCTACCTCTGCTAAAAGCTTTTTGGATACAATGTTTAAGGATCTAGATTTTAAAAATTTGGAAACATATCTTACCTCACAGCCTACAAGTGGTTTCATTTCTTCAAATGAACCATCAACTAGCATTAGACATAGTAGTGAACAATTATGTAACATATCCCCTCCCATCGCATGTGTGAATAACATTTCCAAAACCAAACATGGTAAATCTCGCATTTTTGTCATGTTTCGGATTAAACTTGCTGATTTTATATTTTTAACTTTAAAACGACATTATAAACAGTTTTATGTACATATTGAAGAGATCAAACACAATGTATTTACAAATGAAGAAATTTCATCAACAAATAGAATTTTTATGGATATTTCAACATGGTATGAATTCCAATATAAAATTTTTGGATTTAATTTAAAATATAAAAGTTCATCGTTTATTGCTAACAATACAGTATTAGTGTTAAATTATAATAATTCTATTATGAAAATAAAAAATTTAAAGAATTATACACATTGTGTTTTAAACGATTTTCAGTTAGAAAATTTAAAAGAAAAAGCTATTGATTTTAATAGCAATCTTATTAAACACTTGTATACAGTTCATCTACCGCAGTTAATTAAGCAAAAATGCACACTCGTTAATTTACCTTCTGAAATCGAGCGTGTTTCACTAACGAAACTTATCTCTTCTATTGAGGATAATGTACTGACAATATTAAACCAAATTTATGAATGTGTAGGATGTATATTTAGACACCAATCCCAAAGTCTACATACATGTTTAACCTTTAATAAACGTGAAAGATTTAATCACTTAGGGGATATGATTTTAATGCTTGTAAATTTTGATTATGTTATTTCAAGGTTTTTAAACGGAGTTGAATGTATCAGTGAAAACTTTTTACGTAACATTAATGTGGAATTTATTCGAAATGTATTATTTAAGTCCTGAAAATAAAATATTTTGCTTTAAATCTGTGTGTTTATTTAAACCAAATGTGTGTGTGTTTATTAATATTGTTTAACTTGCAATTTAAGATTAATAATTTCTCTTATATGTTTATAACAGAAACATGATAACATAGTATGTATACTAAATGTTAGTAACATACTACACATGTTAGTAAATGTATTTTTGAACTATTATAAAAGTTTTTAAAATTTTACAAGATAACAAAATTATTTTTCAGTTAAAAAAGTTTTATAAATTTACAATTTTAAATTTAAAACTTAATAAAAGTATTTTATACTTTATCAATGTTGATTCGTCTTGTATGTTAATATTATATAATGGTAACATACTATATAGTTGTTATGTTACTACATATACTTATAAAAATAATTTAAACATGTTATATTATTGTAAAAGTTTTTAAAAAATTACAAACTAACTTAATTAAATTAAAAAATTATAAGTAAACAAAATAATTATTTTTTAATTAAAATAAATTAACAAAAATGAAAAGTTATCAAAATTATTTTATAAATGTTTTAAAATACTTAATTTTAATAAATTGTGTCTATGTATACATATATACATATGGAACTTTAGTTAAGTAATAGAAATTCTCAAACTTTGTCATTAGAAACCCTATATTCTGATAATTAATAACAATTAGCTTTAAATTAAAGAAATAGATTAATTTATACTTACAAATATAACCCACTTATAATAGCACGTCCATCTTACATAGTTACTTCAGACATTATGCTTGTTTCTATCCTAGCAACAGGATGTTTTTGTCGTACCACGTGATTTCCTTTAAAGTCATGTGATCATGAAGATAAGAATTAAACACAACGTGTTTGACATTTTCACTTCTGCTATAGAAGAGGCTTGTTTGGTAAGTTATAATGTCATGTATTCTTTATTTTACACTTTATTTTACAATTTATTAAGAAGATCTAATTTAAATAACGTTTATATTGCAAGCGTAAGGTAAAAGCACTAAATTATTGTTTTAAAGGCCTTTTACTTTGTAATTATATCGACAATAAGATGATGTAATACATTTAAAATCTTACTATTGGGTTTTATTGTAGCATAAACATTATTTATTCAACTGGCTATTGCTTTTAGAAGTAACTTAATTTTCTTGCACAAGCGGAAAATAATGTTTCTTCATTAATATATCATGTTTACAAAATTTTTAAGTTATATATAATATAACTTGTAAATACATAGTATATTTATATACTATAAGTATTTCATAATATCTATAAGTATATGTATACTTACATGATATTTAAGTATATATGTATACTTATGGATTTGATATATAAATATCCTCCGTTTAAAAACCTTGAAATAACATAATCAAAATTTACAAGCATTAAAATCATATCCCCTAAGTGATTAAATCTTTCACGTTTATTAAAGGTTAAACATGTATGTAGACTTTGGGATTGGTGTCTAAATATACATCCTACACATTCATAAATTTGGTTTAATATTGTCAGTACATTATCCTCAATAGAAGAGATAAGTTTCGTTAGTAAAACACGCTCGATTTCAGAAGGTAAATTAACGAGTGTGCATTTTTGCTTAATTAACTGCGGTAGATGAACTGTATACAAGTGTTTAATAAGATTGCTATTAAAATCAATAGCTTTTTCTTTTAAATTTTCTAACTGAAAATCGTTTAAAACACAATGTGTATAATTCTTTAAATTTTTTATTTTCATAATAGAATTATTATAATTTAACACTAATACTGTATTGTTAGCAATAAACGATGAACTTTTATATTTTAAATTAAATCCAAAAATTTTATATTGGAATTCATACCATGTTGAAATATCCATAAAAATTCTATTTGTTGATGAAATTTCTTCATTTGTAAATACATTGTGTTTGATCTCTTCAATATGTACATAAAACTGTTTATAATGTCGTTTTAAAGTTAAAAATATAAAATCAGCAAGTTTAATCCGAAACATGACAAAAATGCGAGATTTACCATGTTTGGTTTTGGAAATGTTATTCACACATGCGATGGGAGGGGATATGTTACATAATTGTTCACTACTATGTGTAATGCTAGTTGATGGTTCATTTGAAGAAATTAAACCACTTGTAGGCTGTGAGGTAAGATATGTTTCCAAATTTTTAAAATCTAGATCCTTAAACATTGTATCCAAAAAGCTTTTAGCAGAGGTAGACTCACAACAGGTGTCGGGGAAAGACGTTTCGTCACTATCACAGTTAGTAAATATTGGTGTTGTAGAATCCTTGGTAATCTTAGGCTCTGCTGCATACAAGTCCATGGTAGGTGATAGTGTTTCATAGTTCTCCTGTATATTAGATTTGGGTAAAAATTCATTATTATAAATATCAGAATTTTCCATAGGTTTATCTAAACGTTGAAACTTTGTTGAAGAAGCCATTTCTTCACACGACTGTTTAATCCCATCTAATTCACAAGCCATTTTTTAAATAACAAACAGTAAAAGGTTCAGTCACGACAAAAGTCAACAGTAAACTGATTATATTATATCTAAACAGTTACTAACATAGGTTAAAAAAGAGTGATGGTTACAGTTAAAAGCAAGTTTAAAAGTAAATATGACGTTATAGATTAAAGATTCAAGTTGTTCATTTAATGAATATTGCTTGTTTATGTGAAATCCGTATGCTTTATAATATCTAATTATTTATAAAAGCGGGTATGGCAACGCTTATTAAATGTATAAATAGTTAATCGCGTACGATAAAAAGTATAATCATGTGTATGTAAATAATAAAAATTAATTATCGATACGTATATTTAGTAAAATAAGTTTGTTTAATTACACAAATGTATAATTAGCTAAATCGATTTATTGTAAAAAAGTAATATGTGTTAAAGAAAATTAATAATATAGATTATACAAAATTATATGTTTAATAGCATATTAATTTAACTATCATATGTGAATCAATAATATATTTTAAAAATCTGAAATATATTTGTATTAAATTTTTACTTCTTGTAAAAGTTCAAGAAATTTACTTTTATACATAGTGTATAAATTTACAAGTCCATTCATTCACATAATAGTGATATAATATAATCATATTGAAAAATAAAACACAAAAGCTTTTTCACTTATCTATTATTTATTTAATTATTTAAACACATACATTAGTATATACAAGAATATGTATAGTTCAAATAAATTGGTAAAGTCAATATTTCAAAAAGGAATAGTTTCATTTTTTATAGCATTTTGTAAAGTGTCTATACGTAGTAATAAATTCTGTAAATGGTTTAAAAGTTCAGTACGCTGTTCAGACATATGTTCTTTGGGCGAGAGATGAATTTTTCTATGCTTCACTAAGTCAAATCTGTGATTAAATTTTTCAGAACAATCGACACATTTATAGTGTCTGGTAAACGGTTCAATATTCCTTTGCTTTTGCTGAGGGGTGTTATGAATCATAGTATGATTTATTAAATTTTTTTCCCGTAAAAACTTTTTATCACAATCATTACATTTATGCATAACGCCTTGTTTAGAATGTACTAAGTTATGCTTTTGTAAGTCGCTTTTCTGCACAAATGATTTCGAACACATTTTACAATTAAAAGGTTTCTTTTCTAAGTGAAATTTCATGTGTCTAACTAACACATTTTTTCGTGAGAACGTCTTACTGCATTTCTCACATTTATATGTGGCAGATGTCTCGGGATTAATTAGCATATCACCCTGTAAAGCGCTCTTTGTAGTAAACAGATTATCACACTTTGAGGGTTTTTTTTCTAAATGTAAGTTCATATGTCTTAATAACATATATTTTTTAGTAAATACTTTTCTACATGTATCACATGTAAAAGGTAACTTTTGATCGACTTGATCTGATGAAGAGGTCATCGGTTCCTTATTCAAAACAGGTTTCATTAAAATAGTACAGTCTATTTGCTCCTTAAACTCCGATGTCAAGGCTTTTCTTATCTTGGTTGGTTCGTCTAACACCATGTCTTGCATTGTACTTATTTAATTTAAATCAATTAAAATCGCAGATCACTTAAACGGAGAAAAAATTAGAACGTCTTAACGGCACAGAAACAGTATGAATATTATTTCAAATAAAACTTTTCATGAATATTTATTTAATTGTAGAGGGCGCGCATGCTTAAAATAATTAAAAATAGCATCACGTGTTATATATCGTATACAGAAATTAGTTTGTATGTTAAACATAAGTAATTTAGCAAAGTATCTTTTATTATACACTGGGTGATTTCGTTAAGTATAAATGTATTTTCAATTTTTATGTAAAAGTATACAAGTAATGTTTTATTATGTATTCATCGTGGCTTAAAATGCAAATTTAAATGTGTGAAAATACTCGTTCATTATATGGTATTGCTAATTAAGTAAATGAAATAATTTTTATACCTTAAACTATACAAGAAGTATCGTTATCAGTAAGAAAACAGGGATGTTATCCGCAAATAAGTAGTTTCCTGTTTTTGCTCTGGTAGACAACAGATCTATTTTCAAACTCGATAATCTTTATAATATTCGCTCAGTTTTGGTTTAAAATCTTAAATAATTTATCAAGTAAAGGGTAGTATTTTGTATACAATATGTAAGTTATATTATAATAATGGTACACATGTTTAATGAAATAGTATAAAATCCTTAATTTTTGTAGAAAAATAAAACAAGTTTCTACATTTTCTGAATAAAAATTGTAAAACTTTCCGAAAACTAAACTTATTTATTCCTTATACATAAATAAAAAACAGACACATGATTAAAAACTAAACAAATGTTTATTAAATATAAAACATTTCTACGTTAATTTATAAATACATTGCTCAAATGCTTATTATAAAAGTCTACATTCATAGATTCAAAAAATAAATAAGTATAATTACATGTACATTTCTCTAGCAGGTTTTTCACAAATTCCTTAATGTTGAAATTTAACAATGCACTCTCTGCGCACCAGTTAAACTGTTTTCTTAAATTATATCTCATACATTCATGATCCATTTCTACTGGTTGGCCGATTGAACATAAATAACAGTCAAACGTGCGATATACTGATCTCTCTAATTCATGATCAAAGCATTCTAAAAAATAGTCCATCGCCTCTTCCTCTGTAAAGTGACAACATTTACATATTTTTACGTTTTTTAAAACATAAACAGGTAAAAGTTTTGTTAAAAAAGTTTGAATAAGACATTCGCTAATTTGAATGCAGTTTTCCTCTAGTTTAAGAAATTGTTCTTTTGTAAGTAGTAAACAATCAGGTTTCAATAGTTTTTGCAGTATGCATGATTCCTTATCCACATAAATCGTTAGTAAGTCGTTGTTAGATACGAATGTTTCTTTTTCTGCAGAGTCAAAATTAAATTTTGTCATTCTCGTTTCAAATTTATCAAAGGTTGCGCACGATATTGTAATTCCTTCATTTGTAGGGTACATTTTACCACTATTCTCAAATTCTTTATATTTTTGAATGTGAACGTTTAACTCACAGTCCTTATTCATTTGCACTTCGACAATCGTATCCTCCCCTAAGTCCCAATGGTATGGGGTAAAAACGTCAAAATACTGAAATATTCTACTAAATTCGCTGATTTCTGAAATTTCATAGTAAGATGTGTTAAGCGAAGTAGTCATTTTCAGGTTTAGAAGTATCCAAAAAGCAGGGTAAACAGATAGGTGATCAAGCAAATATACAGCAAGGTTTTAAGTAATTAGAAGAATAATCGTTTAAGTCAAAACTTTAAACAGTAAATTCATTATGGTGTACAAGCTTCTTATATTGCTATTCTTATCGTTGTAAAACAGGATGTTATTCTATAAATGTCGTCATATCCTGTTTTATTAACTTGAAAATCTTAAGAAAAAAAAGTAACATTGTGTTAGGTTTCATTATTTATATTAATTGTACGGAGCTATCGTAGCGTAATTGGGAGCGCATTGGAAAGCTAGCCAAAAGGTTGACAGTTCGAATCCGAGCATAAACATAATGGTAAGTTAAACTTTCTTTTTTAAAGTATACAATTAAAAATTCTATTACAGTATCCTTAAACCCCACTTGGTAAGTTAAAATTTGCTGTATTATATAATTTATGTTACAAAATCTCTTGTATGCAAATTGGTAAGATACGCTTTGCTTTGCAAGTTTATAAAACCAACAAACCAACCAACCTTTTATAAGGTTATTTTATATGTTATAAATACATTCCAATGTGTTTGTAAGTTTAAACATTAAAGTTTATCGTAAAGCTTAAATTATTTTACAAAATTTATAATATCATTAGTACTGTATAGTAATAATCCAATATGTTCAGTCACGTGACACCTTTTCTTATATATCTTAAATCGCGTCTAATAAACATGGTCTCATGGTGTGTTCGTTTAAACCTACTGCAAATCAACACATCATGAGATCATTTTGTCAAGTTCGAGGTTCGAACCCCGCTTCATTTACATGTTTGTTAAAAGCTAATAATTTTAACAAGGGAGTACGCTATTTCAAAGTGAAAGTT
This sequence comes from Maratus michaelseni, assembly GCA_963931845.1. Lineage (NCBI taxonomy): Eukaryota > Metazoa > Arthropoda > Arachnida > Araneae > Salticidae > Maratus > Maratus michaelseni. The sequence continues at coordinate 421,612 of OZ007600.1, forward strand.
GTAGTCGAAATTTAATATTTTCTTAATTTCTGTGAAGAAAAAAAAATGTTTTAAAACGTATGCACGTCTTGTATTTTATTACAATTAGTTCACTTCGTATATGCATGCTTGTGTACGTAACAAATAGTTCACTGTGTGTCTGTCTGCCTACCTGCCTGCCTGCTTGTCTGTGTGCCTGCCTATCTGCCTATATGTCGGTTTATAACTATAATTATTTACATGTGTCACTTTAAAATTTTTGTTAAGTGCTACGCTATAACTAAATATTTCCATTGTAAGCAGTTTGGTAAGAAACTTTAAAATATTTTATTAAGTGCTATGCTTTAACTAAATATTTTCATTGTAAGCAGTTTGCTAAGAAACTTTAAAATTATTTATTTAGCGTTATGTTAGAACTTAAATTTCTATTTCATATTCCTTTGCGAGCACTATGGTAACACATTTTAAAATTATTTATTAAGTGCTATTCTATAACTATATATTTCCATTGTAAGCAGTGGTAAGTTACTTTATTTTACACCATGCTATAACTTAAATTTCCATTGTAAGCAGTATGATGAGATACTTTAGAATATTTTATTAAGTGCTATGCTTCAACTAAATATTTTCATTGTAAGCAGTGGTAAGTTACTTTATTTTACACCATGCTATAACTTAAATTTCCATTATAAGCAGTATGATGAGATACTTTAGAATATTTTATTAAGTGCTATGCTTTAACTAAATATTTCCATTATAAGCAGTATGATGAGATACTTTAGAATATTTTATTTTATACTATGCTATAACTTAAAATTCAGAAGCAGTCATTTTAAATTCCATAATTTTCATACTTACCGATAGAGGGCGACACCACTTTAAACTTTATCTCCCCTAAAAAAAAAAAAAAAAAAATTGGGGGGGGGAGGGGGGAGCATGGGGGAGGGGGGGCAAGGGGTAGGGGGGGGGATAGTGGTCGTACTCTACCATAGCCGAAACCTCGTAATATAAGACAATTTTAAATTTTTTAAAATTAAGCCCCCCCTTAAAAAAAATACCCCCCCTACTATAACATGCTGCCCCCTCCTAAAACCCCCTCTCCTATAGCACACCCTTTCGCCCCACCCTCGATTTTAAGTTTGAATTTTATCATCGTAGTCTTTTACAACAATTTTGAGGTGGTGCCGCACCACAGCACCACCTCATGGGGCAAAACCCCCCTTTTCCTACTACTTATACACCCACGCATTTTTGTTATTGAATTAAATTACAAGGTTTAATATTGTATTCAGCGTAATATTTTCTTATAAAAGCCGTTTCACAAAAACTTGTGTACTGAAATTAATGTATCATTTTTAGGGAAAAAATTAATTCAAGTCTTAGAGACTAATCTTTCAAAGGAAAAAAAGATTTGTCATACTTCTTTGTGTTACATTATATCTTCCGTTTTTTAAGTTTACAAATTTGTGGACTAACTTAAATAATCGTTTTTAGGATACTTAAACAATATATTTTTTAATTATATGTTTTTTTTTTTTTTAAATTGACTTGTAATATAGCTTTTTTTCTTTTCTTAAAAGGGTACTGTAGAATAACTTATGTCACAAATACTACATCCTTCTTTAGTTAAATATGTTTCACTTAAGACATGACAAAGTGTCTTAGAAACATTTCATTTTGGAGTTAAGTGATTAAACAAGAAAAATATTATTTATAAAAACACAACACATAAGACCAGTGACTGAGAGGTTCTGGTTTTAAAGCTACTAGACGTTTGGGTTTAAACTTCTCTCGCGCTCGTCGACCTAACCGTTCGGAGTTTTCTTCGAACCTTGTCAATACGAGTTAGGAGTCCTTAGAATGACCCCCTAGAGTGACCTATATCCCTAACGCAGATAATCGGTTTTAACAAATAACCAACCATCCACAACACATAAGACATTTTAGATCATTTTAGATCATTCCATTTAGTTAATAAGTGATTTAACGTGCAAAATATTATTCATAAAACATACAATAAGAGAATTTTAAAGAATTTTTTCTTTCAAATGAACAATTTTTAGTGACTATTTAACTTATTAAAGAGAGCGGGTATTTTGTTTAGAGTTATACGATTAAAATAAATTTTCAATAGATTTGACTTTATACAACAAACATTTAAAAAAAAAAAAAAGGGAATGGAATCTAGTTTTTATAAAGTAACGTTTTTCAATTTTACAAATTCTTCACACCCCGTCTTTTTCCCCCCTCTTTTAGTAGACTTTATACACATAAGACATAAAAGGCGTTTTAGAATACATCATTTAGAAATTAAGCGACTTGATAAGTAAAATATTATTTATAAAAGCAATAGACACGAAAGTAATAAGGATTTTTACTTACATATGTACGAACTTCTGATAGGTAAGACTTTCTAAATCATTGTGCAAGAATTAAGTGGTTATTGAACTTATAACATTATATGATGAAATAATCACGTGACGTATTTTTAAACCAATAAAATGTCAGTATTTTCAAACAAATAAAAAGTTAGTATTTTTACACGAGCGCCCTCTATCATTATATAAATTTCAATGAAACGAGTTCATAACATTCTACTGTGACCTGATATCGTTGTAATAGGTTGTATTTTTCATTTACGTTATTGTGGAACGAGTTATGAATTCTTATGTTGGTGATGTAACCAACTTGGAGTGTCAACACTCATCACCAGAGTTAAATAATCAAGAGGTGGATTCTACACTTTTATCCAAAGAAGGACTCGTTTCGAATTATGAAGTGAAACTCACCTCATCAGGACTAAAGAAACAGAAGTTACCCCATGTGCGTAAGATGTGTAACACAGCATTTCCTCGAAAAGTTAACTTAGTGTTTCATATGAAAAGTCATCTAAAGGAAAAATCTTTTTGCTGTGAGGTGTGTGCTGAAGTTTTTTCACAAAAGAGTGATTTACGTAATCATCAAAAGATTCACAAATTGCCCAAACAATACAAGTGTAGTGATTGCAACGAGATATTTTCAAGAATGTCTGACTTATTAATACACAAGAAGACCCATAAGATTCGTAAACAATATTCATGTGCAAAGTGTTGTGAAATATTTAAGTGTGAATCGGATTTTTTACAACATTGTGATACTTTTCATAAAGTTTTACCTAACATTGCGAAATCACCCTGTTTAAAAGATTTGTTATTTGAACTGATAGTGAAGCTTATAGATTAGTTCGAACTTATAGTGAATTAAAAGACAAAATGATATGCAAAATATATGAACTGGAATTAACAGACCAAAACATACATGTACATGCTGAGAATGCCTTTTTAAAGTTGTACAACGGCTTTGAAGATTTCACAGAACGAGTGTTTAATTGGACATTACGAAAAATTTTGAAATTAGAATTGATTACAGCTCAATATGACAGGCTTATTTGATGTGTATTATTTTAAATGATTAATAAATAGTTTGATTGCGAAAAAAAGCGTTTTCTTTAGCATACACTGTGTGACTTTTAAACTAATGTTGTGTATTTTGAATGTGTCAGACAAAACAGGAGGGTGTTGACATTTAAAAAAAAAGATTTTACATAATATAAAAGTTTTACAATAAAAATTGACTTACCTAAAGTTTTTTCAAGATAGTCACGATATCCTTTCCATTACAATTATTTTAAGGAAATAGAATTTAATTTTGTTGTGAATAACACTTTGTTGTTAACATCACGTGGTTTGTCTTATCATAACTATGAGATCCTAAGATCACTTCCTATTAACATGATAACGAAGAGAAAAAAATGACTAATGCAAGCCGATTTTCCGGCCTAAACTTGCTATCAGCTTGCATGAGTGACTCATCTTTACATGTGTGGATTTGTATGTTGAAAAAATGATTGCTATGTTTAACCCGTGTAGACGATTTTTATCCGGAAGCTGTTTGAACTACCAAATTTCAGATATCACACATTTTACTAGAACATTTAAATATTTTAATGTCTTTTCGCCCGCAAATTGGAAACTTAGGATTATCACCTTCACATCGAGACATGGAAGGTAGAAAAATAATAACTTTACACTTAGACAATATTTTAATTTAAGAAGAATTAGACTTAACACATTGTTAGAGTTTCTTTGAAAAATATCTAGTTGGTTGTAAATTTTAGAAAATTCGACCTAACGAAATTAACACACTTAAAAATATCTAGTTGGTTATACATTTTATAAAATAAGCAACAAATAAACATTTCGATTCATTGACAAAAGAAAATAATTAAGTTTAAGTAAACTTTACACTTAGACAATATTTCAAACTAAGAAAAATAATAACTTTACACTTATAATATTTTCAACTAAGGAAAATTAATAACTTTAAAAATCAGACTTAACACATTGTTAAAGTTTTTTTAAAACAACACAACATTTTCAAAGCAGTGGAAATAGTATACCTGAAAAAAATTCAACTTAGTGGAATTTAATAGTGAAATTTTTTAACCTCACTCATTTAAAAAATAAAACTTTATAAAATTTTTCCATTTTTAAAATAAAACTTATTTAAAAAATAAATAAGCAACTGTTAAACATTTTGAATGTCTTAGACAAAGTGTGAATAAATTGGTTGAAATTATATAAAACATGAAAATTTTCATTACTTTTAAAGGAAATTTTATTTTTGGTGAAATAAACTCGAGGTATTTATTATATGTTACTTAAACTACATGAGAATTGATTGAAAATGTGTTACTTTTAATCACTCACAAGATAAGACATGATGTTACAACATACACATAGGAATGACATAGGAATTATAGATGGGTTTTTCTCCCACACATGACGTCACTGATAACATATTTACTGATCAAGTCATAAAATCATAGTTTAGGGTAGGTTTTTAAGCACGAAGTTTAGTTGAGATTTAAGATATTTGAGAAATATAAACTACAACTTTGACTACTTTTTGAAATTTCCCCCTACATAAGAAAAAGAACATAGAAAAATAAAATGAAAAGTCGTATTTGAATGGAATCGAATTATTATCCTTTCACTTAACAGCTGAATGCGTCGGTAATTACATCACAAAGGCACTGATAACAACTGATTGAATATATTGTGTTTCTTATTTAAGGTTAAATTGATTTAATATTCAAGTTATTTCTTAATGTTACACTTAAAAACAATAAACTTAATTAGCATTCAAAAAGCAAACGATCACGTTATTGTGTAAAACAATCAAATGTTTTAAAAGTCACGAGTTAAAATTTGAAATGACTTAGAGTTTAAGTAGAATTTAGATGTGAACCTTTTAAAATGAAATAATAGTTTTTTGTATCGCCCTCTATCGGTGGGTAATAGAATTAAGAGATAATTAAAAGTTTTAACTTGAATTCGAGCCCACAACAAAAATTATTTTTCGGTTTTATAATTTAGGGTAGGTTTAACTGAGCAAGCCATTATATTTCAGTATTTATAGACGATTTAAAATATCACAAGGTTCACCATATTTAAAAACTTAGTAACATATTTTAAATTTATAAATTTAAATTAAAAATACTTAAGTATTTATAATTGTTTATTTATAAAAATATGTTTTAATTTAAATTTATAAATTTAAAATATGTTACTAAGTTTTTAAATCATGGTTAATCGTTTTTAAATATGGTGAACTTTGTGTTGAATATTGCAACCTTGTAAGATAATGTGTATAAATTTTTTACTAACAAAAATATAAGAACTATTCTAACTACTCCTTATATCATTCGTTTAGATATAATGCTTTGCATTTCAAAATAATATATAAAGACACGTGATTAGATTTTCGTTTAACACTGATTTTAGTTATATTGAAGTTTTGTATCATGGGACATAACGAGTTAGCTATAAGTAATATTATTTTTACAAAACTTGTATGTACTGGGTGCTTACAATATTTATTATTAGTGTTAAAATGTTACAAATTTGGGGAATTTATCTTAGACTTCGATTTAAAATCGGGCTTTACCATATTTTTGAACGAAAATTACATAGTAAATGTATCAGAAAAATAAGAATTTGATGAAATTTATAAATAATTAATATTTTTATCAAAGTTTAAGTAAGTTGTGACAAGACTTTTATATTTAAGTGATTGGTGTAAAGTATATACAAGCTATGACAAAAGACATGAGGTGGTGGATACTAGACAAGTTCAAACAAGTAAAGCAAGATAAGCGAACGATGACTCACCCAAATAGACGTGCCACACAAAAACAAGTTTGGACAAGTCAACCAAGATAAGCGAGTGATGACTCATCTAAATAGACGTACTGCATAAAAACAAGACTGGACAAGTTTAGACAAACACATGATGACGTCATTCAACAAGTTTAAACAACCAAACAATGAGCCAGCAGCAAACGGTTGTTAGCAAGGTAGAGAGAAGCAAGAATGACTGAGCGAGTGTAAGTTGGATTTAAAGTTTATTCTTATCACACACCTGAAGACTACTAACGCCTCTAGCGGCGATTGCAGCGCCCCCTAGCAAAGATAAGGGAGAAACGTTAGTTGAGTGAAGACTAACACCCAAAGTGGACGTGTTTTTCGGTAAGTGTTAATTTCTGTTTTGTTTCTGAAAGGTGTTTTGTGGGAAAGGTAATCGAGTTGTGTATAGTAATTAAACTTAACAGTTGGCAAATAATTTAAAGTCGAACTCAAGTTAGATTAAATGTCTATGTTTTTCTGCGGATATGCAGATACAGAGTATATAGTTGATATGCCCCAGTTGGTTACAAGGATAAACAGTTAGATTATAGTCTCTCAATAGTTAAAGTTAAAAAGTTAATTTTGATTAAGATTTTAAAACTTTTTGTAAACTTTAAATTTTTTAAAACTATATATTTTTTTAACTTTAAAAACTTTTAGTAAACTTTATTTTTATTAAAAATAACTTATTCAACCCTCTGTTATTAAGTGAGCCTAACATATCAAATTTATTCACTTTAAAAATAAATCCTAAGTTTATCAATAAGTCAATTTAACCTTTCGAAAAATATAATTAATTAAAAAACTATGCATCGTGTTGTACTCGTTTTGTAGTACTTTAAGCAGTAAACCCTTCAATTAAATTAAAAATTCAGATGATTTCCTTTATCGAATATTTTAAATCGTCTATAAATACTGAAATATAATGGCTTGCTCAGTTAAACCTACCCTAAATTATAAAACCGAAAAATAATTTTTGTTGTGGGCTCGAATTCAAGTTAAAACTTTTAATTATCTCTTAATTCTATTACCCACCGATAGAGGGCGATACAAAAAACTATTATTTCATTTTAAAAGGTTCACATCTAAATTCTACTTAAACTCTAAGTCATTTCAAATTTTAACTCGTGACTTTTAAAACATTTGATTGTTTTACACAATAACGTGATCGTTTGCTTTTTGAATGCTAATTAAGTTTATTGTTTTTAAGTGTATCATTAAGAAATAACTTGAATATTAAATCAATTTAACCTTAAATAAGAAACACAATATATTCAATCAGTTGTTATCAGTGCCTTTGTGATGTAATTACCGACGCATTCAGCTGTTAAGTGAAAGGATAATAATTCGATTCCATTCAAATACGACTTTTCATTTTATTTTTCTATGTTCTTTTTCTTATGTAGGGGGAAATTTCAAAAAGTAGTCAAAGTTGTAGTTTATATTTCTCAAATATCTTAAATCTCAACTAAACTTCGTGCTTAAAAACCTACCCTAAACTATGATTTTATGACTTGATCAGTAAATATGTTATCAGTGACGTCATGTGTGGGAGAAAAACCCATCTATAATTCCTATGTCATTCCTATGTGTATGTTGTAACATCATGTCTTATCTTGTGAGTGATTAAAAGTAACACATTTTCAATCAATTCTCATGTAGTTTAAGTAACATATAATAAATACCTCGAGTTTATTTCACCAAAAATAAAATTTCCTTTAAAAGTAATGAAAATTTTCATGTTTTATATAATTTCAACCAATTTATTCACACTTTGTCTAAGACATTCAAAATGTTTAACAGTTGCTTATTTATTTTTTAAATAAGTTTTATTTTAAAAATGGAAAAATTTTATAAAGTTTTATTTTTTAAATGAGTGAGGTTAAAAAATTTCACTATTAAATTCCACTAAGTTGAATTTTTTTCAGGTATACTATTTCCACTGCTTTGAAAATGTTGTGTTGTTTTAAAAAAACTTTAACAATGTGTTAAGTCTGATTTTTAAAGTTATTAATTTTCCTTAGTTGAAAATATTATAAGTGTAAAGTTATTATTTTTCTTAGTTTGAAATATTGTCTAAGTGTAAAGTTTACTTAAACTTAATTATTTTCTTTTGTCAATGAATCGAAATGTTTATTTGTTGCTTATTTTATAAAATGTATAACCAACTAGATATTTTTAAGTGTGTTAATTTCGTTAGGTCGAATTTTCTAAAATTTACAACCAACTAGATATTTTTCAAAGAAACTCTAACAATGTGTTAAGTCTAATTCTTCTTAAATTAAAATATTGTCTAAGTGTAAAGTTATTATTTTTCTACCTTCCATGTCTCGATGTGAAGGTGATAATCCTAAGTTTCCAATTTGCGGGCGAAAATACATTAAAATATTTAAATGTTCTAGTAAAATGTGTGATATCTGAAATTTGGTAGTTCAAACAGCTTCCGGATAAAAATCGTCTACACGGGTTAAACATAGCAATCATTTTTTCAACATACAAATCCACACATGTAAAGATGAGTCACTCATGCAAGCTGATAGCAAGTTTAGGCCGGAAAATCGGCTTGCATTAGTCATTTTTTTCTCTTCGTTATCATGTTAATAGGAAGTGATCTTAGGATCTCATAGTTATGATAAGACAAACCACGTGATGTTAACAACAAAGTGTTATTCACAACAAAATTAAATTCTATTTCCTTAAAATAATTGTAATGGAAAGGATATCGTGACTATCTTGAAAAAACTTTAGGTAAGTCAATTTTTATTGTAAAACTTTTATATTATGTAAAATCTTTTTTTTTAAATGTCAACACCCTCCTGTTTTGTCTGACACATTCAAAATACACAACATTAGTTTAAAAGTCACACAGTGTATGCTAAAGAAAACACTTTTTTTCGCAATCAAACTATTTATTAATCATTTAAAATAATACACATCAAATAAGCCTGTCATATTGAGCTGTAATCAATTCTAATTTCAAAATTTTTCGTAATGTCCAATTAAACACTCGTTCTGTGAAATCTTCAAAGCCGTTGTACAACTTTAAAAAGGCATTCTCAGCATGTACATGTATGTTTTGGTCTGTTAATTCCAGTTCATATATTTTGCATATCATTTTGTCTTTTAATTCACTATAAGTTCGAACTAATCTATAAGCTTCACTAGCAGTTCAAATAACAAATCTTTTAAACAGGGTGATTTCGCAATGTTAGGTAAAACTTTATGAAAAGTATCACAATGTTGTAAAAAATCCGATTCACACTTAAATATTTCACAACACTTTGCACATGAATATTGTTTACGAATCTTATGGGTCTTCTTGTGTATTAATAAGTCAGACATTCTTGAAAATATCTCGTTGCAATCACTACACTTGTATTGTTTGGGCAATTTGTGAATCTTTTGATGATTACGTAAATCACTCTTTTGTGAAAAAACTTCAGCACACACCTCACAGCAAAAAGATTTTTCCTTTAGATGACTTTTCATATGAAACACTAAGTTAACTTTTCGAGGAAATGCTGTGTTACACATCTTACGCACATGGGGTAACTTCTGTTTCTTTAGTCCTGATGAGGTGAGTTTCACTTCATAATTCGAAACGAGTCCTTCTTTGGATAAAAGTGTAGAATCCACCTCTTGATTATTTAACTCTGGTGATGAGTGTTGACACTCCAAGTTGGTTACATCACCAACATAAGAATTCATAACTCGTTCCACAATAACGTAAATGAAAAATACAACCTATTACAACGATATCAGGTCACAGTAGAATGTTATGAACTCGTTTCATTGAAATTTATATAATGATAGAGGGCGCTCGTGTAAAAATACTAACTTTTTATTTGTTTGAAAATACTGACATTTTATTGGTTTAAAAATACGTCACGTGATTATTTCATCATATAATGTTATAAGTTCAATAACCACTTAATTCTTGCACAATGATTTAGAAAGTCTTACCTATCAGAAGTTCGTACATATGTAAGTAAAAATCCTTATTACTTTCGTGTCTATTGCTTTTATAAATAATATTTTACTTATCAAGTCGCTTAATTTCTAAATGATGTATTCTAAAACGCCTTTTATGTCTTATGTGTATAAAGTCTACTAAAAGAGGGGGGAAAAAGACGGGGTGTGAAGAATTTGTAAAATTGAAAAACGTTACTTTATAAAAACTAGATTCCATTCCCTTTTTTTTTTTTAAATGTTTGTTGTATAAAGTCAAATCTATTGAAAATTTATTTTAATCGTATAACTCTAAACAAAATACCCGCTCTCTTTAATAAGTTAAATAGTCACTAAAAATTGTTCATTTGAAAGAAAAAATTCTTTAAAATTCTCTTATTGTATGTTTTATGAATAATATTTTGCACGTTAAATCACTTATTAACTAAATGGAATGATCTAAAATGATCTAAAATGTCTTATGTGTTGTGGATGGTTGGTTATTTGTTAAAACCGATTATCTGCGTTAGGGATATAGGTCACTCTAGGGGGTCATTCTAAGGACTCCTAACTCGTATTGACAAGGTTCGAAGAAAACTCCGAACGGTTAGGTCGACGAGCGCCAGAGAAGTTTAAACCCAAACGTCTAGTAGCCTTAAAACCAGAACCTCTCAGTCACTGGTCTTATGTGTTGTGTTTTTATAAATAATATTTTTCTTGTTTAATCACTTAACTCCAAAATGAAATGTTTCTAAGACACTTTGTCATGTCTTAAGTGAAACATATTTAACTAAAGAAGGATGTAGTATTTGTGACATAAGTTATTCTACAGTACCCTTTTAAGAAAAAAAAAAAAGCTATATTACAAGTCAATTTAAAAAAAAAAAAAACATATAATTAAAAAATATATTGTTTAAGTATCCTAAAAACGATTATTTAAGTTAGTCCACAAATTTGTAAACTTAAAAAACGGAAGATATAATGTAACACAAAGAAGTATGACAAATCTTTTTTTCCTTTGAAAGATTAGTCTGTAAGACTTGAATTAATTTTTTCCCTAAAAATGATACATTAATTTCAGTACACAAGTTTTTGTGAAACGGCTTTTATAAGAAAATATTACGCTGAATACAATATTAAACCTTGTAATTTAATTCAATAACAAAAATGCGTGGGTGTATAGCTTATATTTACATTTTTTAAAATCACTTTGCTTTCGTTTTTAAAATTTATAAACACGTTATTTTTGGTAACAAAACTCTATTTCGAATATAATGTTAATACAAGAAAGAATTAGGTATACTATCTTCGTCAATCTCTATAAATAAAATTTCGTATAGAAAGTAAAAATTTTCCCTCTAAATTATTATTTCGAATATTGAAGTGATCTGTTGACAGAGTGTTGTAAGAGAAATGTGCTTGTAAATTAAACAAACAGATGTAATAGCATTCATATTAAACCAAAACTCTCGAATTACTCAATAGCTAAAGAAAATTTCGCCCTATTACTTTATCTCATTCAGTAAAAGTTCAATAAATGTCCGTAAAGATATCTCAATACATGTCTGAAGTCCCCATCTCTTGTGTTTAAAGAGATAACATTACAAGTTCCCGCTAGCACAGTGGATAAACACATTGTTCTTCCACATAGAAGATAGTGGGTTCAATTCCTGCCTGTGCCAGCGTTGAAAAATAATTCTTTTAATGAGCAATTACTTCTAAAATTGGTGTCACTAAAAATTAAAATGATAGAAAAAAATAATTTATAACGGTTTAAGAATAAATAAAATTCAAAACACTAAACAATAAATAACATCTAAAAATAATTTAACCCTCTACAAAGAACAAAATGTATGTGTCTAATCATGCACCTTCTTTATCTCTCTCATCTTAATTACTTCCGGTCTTTTAAACTACTTTCCTGTTCCAACAAGCTCCCAAACATGTTCCCAAAACATGTTTACTGCTTTCTGAAAACCCTTTTTGGAAAAAGCATGTCTAATCCCGTTTCCGATCTTATTTCCTGTCGCGTTTCCAGTCTAAAAATAAATTTCACGTTAAACTTTTATAAAGTAAAACAAAGTCAGAAAGATTTCCATTTTTATATTAGGTGTTAGTTAGCAAATAAAATTTTTATTTCAAGTGAGAAAAAAAAAAAAAAAAAAAAAAAAATCGAACATTTTGCTAATATTACTTTCAAACTAAATTCATTCTGATAGCAGGATTCCTACAACTCAACTCCACTCGACTAGAAGGATTAAAACCAACAAAAAAAATTAAGCCCCCCACAAAAATAAGCCCCCCCCTCTCCCCCTTATCGCATTCACATCCTGTCACATTTCCGGTTAAACTTCCTGTCTACACTTCCTGTTCACTTCCTGTCTCAACATGCCTGTTATCCACACCTGCCACTTCCGGTGTCAACACCTGCCACTTCCGGTGACCTTCACAGAGCACAGAAGGTCACCACAGCACCCACAGCTGATGTAGAACCCCCAATTATTATCTACTCCCGTGCAGACCTCTAGAAAGAATGAAGGGTCGAGCCAGGTTTGACCCGAAAAAAAAAGTCTGGTCCGGCCCCAGTCTCCAGAAAAAGCAAGGCAATGTCCAGGCCCGAGTCTCCAGAAAAAATAAAGCTCGGTCCCGGCCCGGCCCATAAAGAGTGAAGACCAGTCTCAGCCCGACCTGCGGGACGAAAAATAACTTATAGAATTGGAGTCGTCTGCGCGTGTAAATACAGCCATGGACGCAACACATTCCCCCCTTTTGATTGAATGACATTACAATCAAAACTCATATTACTCAACAATATCATAAAATATAAAATAAATATAGTTACTTACATATCAAAGACAAATATACCAAGTTGAAAAATATAAAGTTAAACATTAAAGTAGTTCAAATTGAACAGAGTTTATATTCAGTTCTGTCGAAATCTCGCAGGTAATTTAACAGTTCTACCACTTTTAGTAGTTACATTTTTCTTTTCAGTTAGAAAATCTGGAATCAAGGAATGTTCTTGTTTCGGTGTATGAATAATCGGTAAATCACGATCTAGATTATGATCAGGATCAATATCCGGAGCAATAGGAGCATGTTGCACAGTCGGCAAATCTATATCTGCAGTAAAAGCATTGCTAGGATGGATATCTAGACGACCACGTCGAGCGATAAATTTTCTAAAACTGAGAAGAAAAGACTTAGTTGGAAAAGATGTTATCAACTCTAGATGTATAGCACGATATACAGCGCAAGTTTATAACACAATCCATGCTTTTTCTTCTCCTTTCAGTGTCAAAGGTCCAGCAAAATCAACTCCTACTACTTTATAAATCGAAGCATCCTTTTTTCGGTCTTCTGGCAAAGGAGCTGGTGGGGTCTCTAGAGGTTTAGAATTATGTCTTTTACATCTTATGCACCTACTTATTACTTGACGAACAGATCTTCTGCCATTTATAATCCAAAATTTCTCACGTAAACAAGATAACATAATTTGTACTCCAGTGGTGTAGTCGAGGGGGGACGCAGGGGGACGGCGTCCCCCCACTTTTTTATTTTATTTCAATCGTCCCCTTACTTTTTTTCGTAAAGGGGGACGCTATGGACGCGAGCGGACGCAAGCCTTTCGGATTTATTAAATGTTTAAAAGAAGAAACACATTAATAAATTAAGAATTTTAGGAAGTAAGGAATGGATTTTTTAAACTATTTTAGATTTCTTTAAAAAACTCTTTATTTTGCATTAAAATACAAATTCAAGGGAATTGGGGAAAATAGGGATATTCCACCAGTCGTAAAATACAGTGCTAACATTAGTTTCTGCAGATATAAACATCCGTTTTACTTGGAATTCTGTAATGGAAAACTATTATCCCCCTCCCGTTCCCAAATGAAAGACCACCCTAGATCTCCGAAAAAGGTCTGTATACACCCCCAGTCTCAGATTGGAAAATATATCCAGTCCAGATGTCGCAAGTTTTTCTATTCTGAAAGCTAGGACATGCTTTTCTTAAACGCAATTAACAAAAGGCCCGTTTTTAAACACATTCAGGGTAAGAGTAATTGTCATAGCTGTCCCTACCATTGGTTCGTATGGGTCTTCAGATGGATGGACATGGACCGTAGGGAGTCTGTAGTCGAATCTATATAAGCTGCTAATATAAATCAACAACAGGTGACATCAATGCAGGCCGACCACTTCTGATGGTGTACAAGAACCTCATAAACCATTATCTCCCCTTTTTCTACCTAACATCTTCATTTATCAGTCACATTGACAATTATTTCCTGATTAGAGGATTAGGAATAACTATTGCACTATTGGTGATTAGGAAAAAAACTAGAAGTATTGGATTAGTTTGCGTTCAAACAAGTATCTCTGCAGTATCTCTTTTTTTTTTTTAGTTTGTACTCTTTAGTTGTTACTCTTTTAACACTTTCCAACCTAGTTGAAAAGTGTTTATGACTTTGGTTTGTCTGGCCGTCTGCCGTCTGTGCGTGCTCTAACTTCCGTAAATATGCCCGGATTGCCCTGCAATTTTTATATGTTATTGTCGTTATCTATAGCATGTTCCCTATTTCAACGGAAGTGTGTAGCACTTATAGTTTTTTTTACAGTGACACTCAAAAGAATTCCGCTACATTACGGTCTATGGGAAAAAATCATTTGCGGTTTATTTTAATGATGTTACACAATTTCAAACACATTGTAATTGATATATATTACTAAGATGCATTACAAGAAGTTTAACATGGTATATGCTGTGCATAGCACTTATAGTTACTTTACAGGGACAGTCAAAAGAAATCCGTTACATTACGTCTATGGAGAAAATCGTTTGCGGTTTAATTAAATAATGTTTCACTATTTTAAACGCATTGAAATTTATATATATATCACTAAGGTGCATTACAAGAGGCTTACTACAGAATATTGTGTGTATAGCAGTCATCTTTCATTTACAGGGACACACAAAAGAATTCTCTACTGTATGTTAACAATAATTGTTGGAAGTGCGTTTTAAGTTGCTGAACGCGATTTTAAATTTAACTCACTTTTTGTCTATTACTTGGTGTGTATAAATTCTGTAGATCCTATACAGGGCAGAACAAAAGTTCGCGAACAGATTTCCGTTTATTAACAGAAACTCCAGAAGGACAATTTTAAACTGTGCTACGCGTTTCCTAACTAAAGTAAAATTTAGCATCCTATGTAGTATATATACAAATCTATAGATCATATAAAGGGCTGAATAAAAGTATTCGGATATTTTTCCGAATATTCCATATGTTGGAAATTCCTGAAATTACGTTTTTAAATATGTTATGCGTTCTCCAAATTGTTTACTTAGATGTTATCTTTCAGCTTATTAAACGGTAATGATTTGTAAAATTATTTTGGAAGCTTTGGAAAGTGTTACATAATCTATGCTTGACGCATGATTTTTCGTTCTTGTTTTTTTCTTTGTATCGAAATTTCAAAATTATCCATTTTTGAACATTCATAAAATAGCAATGAAAAGATACAGGCAGCCAAGCCTGGAAAGTTTTATGTTTTTTTCCAAACGCAGTCATACAGAAACAGACACGAACATATCAACTGCAATTGGTGATAAAATATCCGATCCAAGAGATCGGTAAGTATCTTTTTAATTATCAAGTTTTGACCAATAATATTTGTTCATTGTATGGTATGTTATGTAAAGAATTTTTGATAATAAGGTTAGATATTTGGGAAAGTTCAGTATGGTTCTGTTTTAAGACTGCGTGTTGAGAGGGGGGAGGGGGGGGGCAAAGTTTCTTTTAGGGTGCTGTCATAGCCAAGGATGTGGCTCGGGGTTGGGGAAGTGGGCTCTACTTCCGAACGAGAAAAGTTTACTGAATTATGGATACAAAGACTGAACGACTTCTAATACGAAATCGCAAGAAAAAGATGATAATTTCCGTTTTAGACAGGTTTTTGTCTTAGCAGGTAAAATTTTAAAATATTGAATATGAAAGTTTCCAGTTATAGACGGGTACCGTTTTTTCATGTATCTTTTAAGACTATTAAAATTTACAGTCTATAGTGCACCTCTGAATATTAAAGTAAAACTTGTCTATGTGAAACCTGTCTGTAAAAGAACTCTTTCTCAAACGGAAAAAAAAACACCATACAATTATACTTGCTAAGACGGAGACCTGTCTAAAACGGAGCTTTTTTTTCAGTTCCTTTCAACTCCTTCTTTGTAAGTTTTACTGCAGGGGCGCCATTTCAAGAGTTTCTTTGGGGGAGGTGGGATTTTCTTTGAGGGACAGGATTTGAAATAGCGTGAAGGATTGCGCAATTCGCGCCCAAAATAGGAATAAGCACCCACAATAAAAAATCCCTGACGGCTCGGCTTATAGGCACAGGTAGATTTCGAAGACGTAGACCGCCTGGCGCCTGTTTATTGAGAATTGCAGAAGAAATGACTTTTTGCGATGATGCGGCAATTGGGACCGCCCACTTCGAAATCTACCTGTGTCTGTAGGCGGAGACGGCAGGGAGTTTTTTTTCTGTAAGGGTTGGTCCTATCAAAAACTTGTCTTTATAAAAGTTGTAGATAATATTAAGAGGATTTATAATAAATTTAAGCGAACTGGATATCTTGTGAATTGACAATGAATCTATTTCTTCTTAAACCCCTATTTTCCCCGCCCCCTTGAGGCCATTTTTAATGATATCAAAAATCTGCCACACATACAAATTTTCGGCCCTTTTCCTAGAAATAATAAAAACTTTAAACGGATTCGATACGTATCATAATTAAGAAGTTATTATTTTTGTTTTTTTTTTCACAAAAAGCCCTTCCCCCCCTTCCCCGCCCCCCGTGATTCGATTTTGCCCATTAGCGAACTTGACGGATATTTTATGTATCAGTTTGGAAGAGATTTGTGCAGAATTATTGAAGTTATCGTGTCCATAAAAAGTGATATAGATAGATAGATAAAGTTTTGAACTGGAGGTGGTTTTGGTTTCTGGAGTCATGATTGGCGTAGATCAGTGGTTCCCAACCTTTTTTTAGCCGCGCCCCACCAAAACATCTCTAAAATGATGATGTCCCCCCCCCCCTCTATAACACATAATTCTTATAAAATTTTAAAAGAATTTACTCCTGATAGAGTAACAATAATTTAACATTGATCCTGAAATGTACCGAAGGTAATAGATGAATCAAATATTTTTTATAATCATCTGATACTCCTTGTAGTTTGTTTACTGGCACATGGTCGCACAGGTATGCGTGATGCATAGAGTGCTCAGAATCCTTGATTAGAAAAATCGATAATTTTGAATAAAACAATTTTTTTCTTATTTAATCACAGAATTTCTGCGATTAAATTACGCAACAATTTCTAATCAGAATAAAACGTGATAAAAGATTCTGTAATAAATGAAGGTCGTCAAGCAATTGATAAATATACACTTGAATAGTGTCATGTGTAAAATTGATTTTTATGTGACATATCATAAATAATCGAAAAAGTTGTTTAAAATTCTAAAATACTTATAAATCAGAAAAATTATAAAGAATTTTTAAATATATAAAAGTATCTAAATATCTTTAAAAGTTTTATCTATAATTATTCTGGTAGAATTGTATTTAAAACTTTTGAATGGATACTTTTTAAAAACTGAATAAAAAACTTATTTTTTTAAATTTTGTTTTTGAAAATTGAGTGTGTAACTTTTATTTTCAGTCTACAACATTACTATTAGAAAAACAATTCAGAAAGTATGGGTTCACAGATATTCCGAATTGTCCCTTTGAAAAGTTAAATTGCCCCCCTGAAAAGTCAAATTGCCCCCCGTTGGGAAACACTGGCGTAGATCCTACAAAAATTTTACAGAAATTCCAACATAGGGAAGAATGTAATAGCTGGTTTTTCTTACGAAATCTGCCTAAAAATGCTGTGTTGGATTTTGCCCTCTTAACTTCGCTTCACAGGCATGTGATTCTTCAGCGAATATTTTTAACACTTTCCAACATAGTTGAAAAGTGTTTATGAATTCGGTTTGTCTGTCTGTCCTTTAACTCGCGTAAATAGGCTCGGATCATCATGCTATTGATAAATGTTATTGAGGCTTACTGTGGTATGTTCGGTATTGAAAATGAAATGTGTAGTGCTTATAGTTTTTTTACAGGGACACTCAAAAGAATTCCGTTATATTGCGGTCTATGGCGAAAAATCATTTGCGGTTTATTTTAATGATGTTACACAATTTCAAACATATTGAAATTGATATATATCACTGATGTGCACTACAAGAGACTAATTATAGAACGTGGTTCCTTTCCAGGGATACTCAAATAATTCCGTTACATTCCGTTACATTACATGAAAAATCGTTTGCAGTTTATTTTAATAATGTTTCACTATTTCAGACATATTGAAATTGATATAATCACGAACGTGGGTTACAAGCAGAGATCGACCGAAACAGGTTTTTAAGACCGAAACCGGATTTCGGTGATCTGTCCACTTTTGGCCGAAACCGAAACCAAAAGTGCAAAAAAAAAAAAATTAAAAACTGATTAATACATACATAACTGCATATAATTATTAATTAATTAATAACAAAAAATTTATAATTACTTAATAATAACTAATTACGTTACTAATAAATTTATTAGTTATATGTGTATTGAACCACATTTCTAACAAACAAACGTACATATATAGGTGTATGTATCGGTTTCAAATAAAAATGAAACATAACTAATACAACTTTTATATTTTGTTATTTTATAACAATCAATAATTATAGGCATTTATCAATAATTAATTGACAATGTTGTTAAATAATGTAAAACAAATTCAATAATGGATATTTAAATTTTAAATACATTCATATTTTTAATTCGTTAATATTTTGCATTTAAATTGATTGAATAAAGTACTGAAAAGTTTGTTTTTTAGGAAATTAACATTAAACTAGATGGAACCCGTCAAAACTTGACGGAAAAAAAAATACTATAACAATATCAGTAAAATAAGCTACTTTATTATTTAAGAAGGGGTGCGTATGAAACAGTCTTTAAAATATTTTATTTTAAAAGTTTTTTCTCCCCGTGAAATACAGTACTATTTCCGATGCAAACTCCGAACAAACAATCAGTAAACAACTGTGTAATGCAAATCAGTTTGAGATTACCGCCACATTCCCCACGGCAAGAAAGAAAATTTCATGGACCTATGAAGTATTATACAAATAGTATATTCCTACGTTCATCTCATATTCAGTAAATAAAAGAACACAGTGTGTAATTTATTTGTATCGTTTCTTCGGTCCCTTTATATAATCAGGATAATTATCCATCACAGTCGGGGATATTTTCCTTCTTACACAGTTAAATACCCAATGGATCTTTAAAAAAATTAAAAAATACAATTCCTAGCATATTCTGATGCAACATATACATCAACGAATTCAACATATCAATTTTATGTTAAACATAAACTGAAAATAGGGTTTTTTTCTGATCTTAAGATTTATCAGGTTTTTTTTTAAATTATTTTTACACTTTTCAAAGTGGTTCGGGAAATCTATTTTCAATTGTGGCAACTTTCCCAGGGACTATTTTACATTATTAAAGCAAACTGATGGTCATTGTTGAAATAGAATTGAAAAATATTTCATGCTTGAAAATTATTTAAAAAGTCGTTAAATTAAGCGGCAGTTTTAAAATAAATTTCAATCGAAAGCATTTTTTTTCTAATTGATGATGTAAGAATTGAAATTGTAAAATGTAGTAATAAAAATTAAATTTGTAGTATTTAAAAGTGATATTTAAGAAAGATAAAAGCTAAAGCGATAGCGCCGTCTGTTATCACAACCGTTATACATTTCTAAAAATTGCCACTGCGTTTTGGCTGGCGTCCACAAGTAGACTACCATTTTTTGACATCAAAAGAGAAATTCACAGTGAAAGAAATAGGACTCTGCCGCTAATAAGGAACTGTTAAATGTACTTATAACAAACCTACCAAAATAATTCCTATAAAATATTAATTAGCTTTACATTGTTTATTCTAGCTAAAAAAACAATCATTGTTTCAATTTTTTTAACCATAACACTATGTTTAATAATTTTAATTTTCTTGAAATCCTTTACTTTTGTCATTTTTTTTATTAAAAAATGAAATCGTCTAACCTATAATTTAAAAAAACGTAATTGGTAGCATGTAATCAAGGTATGTAATCAAGATGAAGCACCCAATAAAAGCTCCAGTTCTAATCTTTAAAATTAAAAATTGAAAAATCAGTTAAAATTACGTCATGTTGACACAATCATATAAATTTTTCTTTTAAGTTTTATCAATGTTAAAATGCATTTCAAGCTAAGCATAACGTCATTTTCACCGGCGCAAACTTTTCCCACGTACTTTGTATACGTTACTTTTACGCTTAAACACCATGTATACAAATAAAAATATATTTTGTATTTAATTGTAATGAAAAAATGGCATCAGCAAAGTTATAATGCATAATGATAAAATAAACCCAATGGACAATATTCCCGTGACGTCACAATAAATATGAATTTTTATTCTCTTATAAAACACGCGGATAAATATTTTTACCGAAATTTAACTTACAAATTAAAAAATTCCGCCTAAAAGCCACGTGCTTTTAATATTTATTATTTCTATTTTATCCTCGCAACCACAGAGTTCAGATAATAAACTATGCGCCTCGCAACAGTGGGCGTATTCCGATTGCCGACTTTATGACGTCATACGCAGATGTAAAAGTTTTATTTATTTAAAATTACGACTAATTAATAAAATTTTCGAACAAACGAATGTACGATAACAAATCTGTGTCCAAATACCTTTCATTTAAAAAAAGAATGATGTAATTTGATTCAGTAAATTTGTTCTCACGGATTGTCGAAAGAAAACGCTTAGCGTTTTAAATATATAGATATGTTTTAACCATTTTATAACTATAAATATTATTAATTTAATAGAGGTTTAAATATAGATATATATTTAAATATTGCTGAATATTATTATTAATTATTTAAAATTTTGTACAAACATTTTTATGGTATATATGTTTAAATAACATGTATACTTAAAAAAAGCTTTGCCACTCCCTGCTAGAGTCCGGCATCGGGTCGGTTTACCCGCACCCGACCCGATTCGCGGTTTGGGTCGGGTCGGGTTGGTGCTAAATTTTTTCGTTGCGGTTAGGGTTCGTGTCGGGTTGACTTCTTTTTTTTGTTGCGGTTTGGGTTCGGGTCGGGTTGACTTTCATTATTTTGCGTCGGTTTCGGGTTGGGTTTGAGTATTGCGGGTCGGGTTCGAGTTGACCCGCTTTTGTAAAAGAATGTCCACAATATTTTTGCAGGTTAAAAATATGTATAAAATAAGACCTCCATAATGGACACTTCCGAAAAGAAATTTTTTACGCTACTTGGAAAGGAGGAAAAAATGCCATTCTTCTAATCACTTGGTAATACGAGGGACAGTTGGAAAATAAGTTTCCCCTGGCGACTGTGGACAGAAGTGTGTATGAAAGACAAACAATGTAATGAGACATTAAAGATAAAACATAACTTTATTTTTCCACATAAGTACGAAGTACATTGAGACATTTGTCATACCGCTTTATAAGCTTCAAAAAGCCCTCCAGGAAAAAAACAGGGCTTTGCATATGGACGAAGCGTTGAACGGCTATGGGCGAAAGACGACACAGCAGATGAACGCGAACGTGCAAGACACTGATACCATTGGGTAGAGGTTGACCGCGATCAAGGAGATGGCGCTGTTGCAGTGACAGCGCAATTGTGGAAAAATAAAGTTATGTTTTATCTTTAATGTCTCATTACATTTTTTGTGTTTCATACACACCTCTGTCCACAGTCGCCAGGGGAAACTTATTTTCCGACTGCCCCTCGTAACTCGCTTTCATTTTTTGGTGGTGTTAGTGGATAACTAGTGTAATGTTGTTCCCCAACAATTTTCAAAACAAAAAATTTCAGAATAATTAATCAACCTTTTAATCAAAATTCTTGTTGAGAGAAAATGTACCAAAGCATTCTAAAACTATTCCACATTCTATTCCAGAAAAATAAAATAAATAAACCGATCATCAAAGTTTTTAATTTTTTAAACCTGTTGCAAGCTAAAGGATTTACATGTGCAGAAATTTAAACTAAATTAACTTTCTTTTTTTCTCAGTCACCTTTTCTAGGTTCATTCAAAATCACGTTTACCCCGGGTATCAAAGACCATTATGTATCGTTTTTAGCGTCCCCCCACTTTTTTTTCTAGGACTACACCACTGTTGTACTCTAGTATGCATCATTTTTAAATGCGTCTCTCTGATGAGAAGCTCTGTTATTCGATGCCTTCCAGGAAGAATAATAGGAAATCTGAAGTCTTGCGTATCATTCCTCTCAGTTAACCTTGTCCTAATTCTCAAAATCTCTGCTTCATCTCTAAAAATATTCAACGACTTCAAACCTTTAACATATTCTTCCGTTAAGATTTCATTTTGAATAATTTTGATAATTCTCTTCTCTGCTTCATTTATTTCACTTACGGTTAGATTATACCCGTTCTCTGATTCCTTTTATTCTTTGAGTTGAACAGAAATCTCAGTATCTAGCCTAACATTCTAATGACTTTCGGATAACTTGAAAAATAAGATAAAATGTTGTCACTTTCAAGTGATTCATTCACAACCAAAATAGTGCATTTCTTCTTCTCCTTTAAAACTTCGTCTTCGCTAAAGGTTGTTTCAGAGTTTGGCCAATCTTTTTCATGACGTCGTAGCCAAGTGGGTCCCTCCCACCATCTCGAAGAAAGGAGTTTAGTTGCTGAGCAACCTCTCGAAGGTAAATCAGCCGGATTGTAATTTCCAGGAATGTGCCTCCAGTCTTGTTCTTGTGTTAACTTACGAATTTCCTCGACTCTGTTACGTACAAATACCCCCCAGGAATCATCATTCTTTATCCACTGCAACGCTGTTTTTGAATCTGTCCAGAAATATTCTTTTATGTTTTGAAGTTTGAGGGTCTTTTTCACAAATTCAGCTAAACGTGAACTTAGACAGCAAGATAAAAGTTTCAACCTGGGTATAGATATTTCTTTCAAAGGTGCTACTCGGGATTTGGACATGAGTAACTGTACAGAAACATTTTGGTTAGACTGACATCTTAAGTAAACAACAGCAGCATAGGAAGTTGCACAGGCATTCGAAAAAGTGTGTAGACTCTTTTCAGAGCTTTCAGTATGGAATGCATGTCTAGGAATTTCTACAAGGCGCAGCAGATGCAAGTCTTCCAACCATTTTAGGAATTTTCTTCTAATATCATCAGGTACTTCTGAGTCCCAGCTCAGTTTAGATTTCCAGCTTTCCTGAAGCATAAGTTTAGGTAGTAGAGTAACTAGGCAAGAAAATCCAATCGGATCAAAGATTTTTTGATAATATGCTTCGTTTGGTAACAATGTCTAGGTTGATATTTGTTGTGGGTATGTAACAGCTAAGAGTATCAGTTGATCTATTCCACACTAAACCTAATACACAAGATATATTTGTTTCAATACATGAAACGTCAGCGGACCCTTTTGACTCTTGCAAATCGGTATGCTCCCACCCTCGTAGGTCAAATTTGGCTTCTGCCATAACTTTTGTTGAAATGTCTATAAATTGTTTCAATTCTTCTTTGGTTTTAACTGAAGTGACGCAATTGTCGACATAAAACGATGTACTGAGCTTTTCAACAATTTTACTAATGAAAGATACCGAGTTGAAAGAGGAAAGTACCTTTTCTAAGGGAAAATGTAAAACTGCACTTAACAGGAACGGGCTGCAATTTAAGTCGAAAACGACTCTACAATGTTGAAACACTTTTCTCTGTCCTTCTTCATCATACAATAGAAACTTCAAATATTCACGGTCTTGTTTGTCTACAGAAATTTGAAGGAATGCTTTCTTTATACCAGATACTACTCCGATTTCTTCTTGACGAAATTTCATAAGCACTGAAGGAATTTGTTCCAAGAAATTAGGCCCTTACAATAAGCAGTCATTTAAAGACAGGTTCTTTCTGCTTTGCTTGAATGATGCATCAAAGACAGGCCGAGTTTTTGTTGTAGGATTTTCTTTGAATACTCCACGATGAGGTAAATAATGCCCGTGACCTTCTCTACATTCTTCTATAATGCCCTCAGCCATCCACTCTTTGAATACTTCATCATAGGCATTCCATTTACTATCCCTTCTCAGCTTGGAAGTGGTGGATCTTAATCGTCTTTCAGCACCCTCTCTATTAGTTGGTAGGTCGACTTTATTTTCTACCCAAGGAAGACTAATTTCATATCTCCCATCATCATTAATATGGACTGTATTCCTGAAATGATGCAATGCAGCTTGCTCTAACTCTTCCTGATTTTTACGCTCACACGGATCAATAATACCTATCGCTTCTAGATTCCACAAATTAGCGATATCATCAGTTTGAGCAAACAAAAAATGTGTCTTCATAGCAACGAGACCACATTTCAATTGAAACGTCAATCCAGAAAGTAATTTCCCAGCGTAATCAGCCCCGATTAAAAGTTCTATTTGAGGAGAAGTCGCTCCCACGTCATGTAGCTGAATACCATCTTCTTGAAGTTCCTTCAGACAAATTCCTTCTTTCATTCTAGGTACAATACCACAAATTACGGGTTGGTCTAAAACTTCAATACTGCAAGAATAATTTCCTCTCAGTTCGTTAATTTTCAACATATAACACTTATGTTTTCTTTTCGAAGTACTTCCTCCAAACATCGTATGAATTAGAATTTCAGACCTTGTTGGTTTCAAACCAAGCTTTTCAACGGTTGAATTCAGGACGTATGACTGCTGCGAACCAGTATCGATGAGAGCTCTGACTTTTGATCGTTTTCCACATACTCTGTTGAAGCTTTCAATTTATGTTTTAACTCAGAGCACATAATCGGCCAATGTTTTTTACCGCAAACAACGTACTTTACAAAACTTTTACAATTTTTCGATAAATGGCCGGTCTTGAAACACGAAAAACAACTTTTATTACTCTTTAAAATACTTTGTTTTTCTTCTAATGAAAGATCTTGACCCTTAAAACAATCTTTAGTCTCATGGACCTTACCACAAAATAAACAACGTAAAGGAGTTCCTTTTTTCACATTAGAAAGTAAATCATTAGCTGTAGGTCTCGATTCAATTTCTCTATATTTTTGCTTTCTCATAGGGATGTCATTTTGTTTGATTCCTACCTTTGCCATTGAAACTCGCTCTTCACCTCCAACTTCGGTGCGAAGAAATAACAACAACTGCGATAATTTATCTCCATATGAATTTTCACCTTTATTCAGTGCTGGATTCCTAAGCCAAACTCTAAGTAACTCTTCGGGTATACAGGATTCAACTAAAGGGAACAACATAGCCAAATATTTATCAGACGTCATACCAATAGATTCAAGCGATCTCAAATAAGACTAATTTATCATAAAGATGAACTATGTTGCTTTTTATCTTTGTACTAGTAGCGTTTTTTTACAACTAGACTTAATAGTTCACGTACATAAAACTCTACAAGCAGTTCCTCTCTACCGAATCTTACCTTTAAGCTTTCAGTTGCTTTACTGTAGTTTTCTGAGGATGGAGGATAACTATCAATAATTTCTTTCGCCCTGCTACCAGGAGTCATACATTGTATTAAATAATGAAATTTATCGACGTCCTCTCGCGATTTATCTTCATGAATTCTACTAAATTGACTCCAAAATGTGAGCCAATCTCTTATTTCTCCGCCAAATTGAACAAGCTCAATTTTTGGAAGTTTTAAATTAGTTTTAACAATAGCATTTTGTTGTTCAAAAGCAAAATTTTGAGTTAAAAGCTTAACGCGAGTTTTAATTTCATAAAATTTTTCTCGATAATTTTCTACAATATCATATTCGTCTGCGTATTTTGTTTCGGATTTATCGTTTAGTAATAACACTAATATTTTCTTATCGAGTTCCGTTAAATTACGAAATGTTCTTTCAAATGACGAAAATTTCGCTTCTATATTTTCAAATGCTGAACTGATTTCAAACAAAGTTTTTAAATTTTGGTAAAGTTTTATAAAATTGGCCATTATCGGCGCTCGTTGTTTAACTAAAATACCCATTACTGATCACAAATACAATTCGAATGTTATTTTTCAAACTTGAAAATAATAAATAAAAACGAAAACTGACCTTAAAAATACCGATCACTTCCGGGTGTCACCACTATGTTATAGGTTGCTTGTTAAAATTCTTAATCTAAAATGATTTTATGTTCATATAAAAAAAAGATATTTATTCACTATTCATATTGTCAACTCTCTCATGGATGACATTTCTAGAACAACAACAAAGTAAGTTGCCATGCAACGAAAAATAACTTATAGAATTGGAGTCGTCTGCGCGTGTAAATAGAGCCATGGACGCAACACGGTTAATTAAATGGCATAACGCACGAATGTTAATAAAGTTTCAATCTTTCGTCACTACACAAGACCTCTGCTCTTGCTATTATATTGTACTGTTATTATACTTACTCTTACTATATTGTTAGTCTTTACTCTCTTAAAAGTTTATTATAGAAAGAGAATTTTCAGAATTAAAGCATCGAAACTGCCAGTTCTAGATTATTATAATTTTATAACATATATCCAGTTTATCAATATGGACGTTAGAATGAATCTTCTATAATGGGGTTCCTCGCATTTTAGCTTCAGGTTTTCGAGTAAATTTAGCTAAAATCTTAAAATCAAGACATACTGACATATTATCTAAGACGATTAGATGAGAATAATGGTAGATTTTCTAATGGAAGAACAGCAGTGAGTCCGTAGATTTTCTAATCTTCCTGAATCGTTCCAATGTTAGAATGAAAGGGGAAAAAAATTAGCATCAATATGGTTTACTGTAAATATGGATAGCTTAACAGGCGTTTAACAAGAACCACTTCACTTCAGTGTAAATTACAGAAGATTACTTAACAGGATTAAAAATCTCCGTATTAGAGAGTGTAACGATGCAAACGGACATGAAGCGTAAATTCCTAAGTAAATTAAGCGGTAAATGTCAATAAAGATGAAATGGATAACAACACAAAATATAAGATATGCTGCCAATGATCGCAAAGAGAATTTCTCTAACAGAAACTTCCGATTTGGCGAAGGATTGAGCAAGTAAATCTAATATATGAAAATGAAAATCTGTTTGTCTGTCTGCACTTCTATACAAATCAACAGTTTGAAAGCTAGAATTGTGAAATGCTACGTGTAGGTGTATTAAAACACGGCCGAGGCAACTAAAGTAATCTGGAATCGAAATATAATGTAGAGTTAATTTTTAAATAATAAAAACCCAAAAATCTATCAGCTTTTCCGGGCAGAGTTCCATATCCTGTGTTAGTTCGCGCGATTGGCAAAAAAATCCAAACTGCTGCCAAAAGAGGTGTGATGACACGTAGATAACGTCAATTCCAGTTGTTATGTTAAAACTCCAAAGACTAAATATCGCAACAACCAAATCAAACATTTATCGCCAAAAACAACTCGCCAAACCTACCAGCACAGGATATTGAACTCTTCCCGCCTTTTCCTATTAAATCTGAACATTTTTCGTTATAGCAGTTGCCAACAATTAAAAATCCACAATGAAATTCTTTCTACAATAATTAATTTTCTATTGAAAGATTTCCACGTGAAAAATGAAAATAAAAATTAAAAGTTTCAGCAATGGAAAAAAAGATTAATATGACGTCATATTGGTAATATAACGGAAATTTTCAGAGATTTCTCAATAATACAAGGAGCATGAATATGTGTATATGTACAGAAAGCAGATTAATATCATGTCATCAGAGAATTAAAAAGAAAATTAATCTGACGTCATATTGGAAGTTTAAAGGATTTTTCAAATGTTAGAGAATAATACAAAGCGAGCGTATCAATATGAGTAATAGAGAATAGTAAATATATGAGTTTGAGGAGCGTATTGAATCATGATAAAAACCAGATTATGGAAATATCAATATGAGTAATAGTGAAAGCAAGTAGATAAGATGTCAGCAGGTGAGTACAACGTCATACGAGTTTGAGAAACGTATTGAATCATGATAAAAACATGGTTATAGAAATATTGGCATATTTTAACATTTTGAAGTTATCTATACAACATGTTTAATTTTGAAATTGATTTTTCTACACAAACATTCTTAAAATCTCGAACAGCACCAAGTACTTCGGCTAGTTATGAATAAAAGTAATATGATGAAGTGCTCAGCATACATGTAAGAAAGAATATATTGTTTGCTTGAGACGGCTAGTATTTTGATGTAAACTACAAATAAAAATATAGATTTGTAAAGCATAATAAAATAATTTTAAAATTCTTTGACATTTATACATTTATTATATTTATATCCTTTATACATTTGATAAAACCTACAAAAAGCAGTGATATCCCATCAAAAAACTTTCTGTAAAAAAAAAAAAAGGGCCAAGTTCTCCTTAATGTTTCGGCTGTAAAAAGTACTGATATATGATGTTCGCCCAAGTTAAAAGTCAAACATCCGAAATCTTTCATTCAAAATGGCTTCCTGCGACTTGGCCGTTAATGCATTTTAGAAGGTTTTTCAAATTCTAAAGAATGTATAATGATCTACATGTCTACTACATTTTTTTGAACATTTTACGCATTTTGTTGTACAAAGTACTAAAATATAATACACATTTTTAAAAACATAATTTCGAGATCACAGCTGTCGAGAATGGTCCACTCTGGTTCTCAACGTCTCATATAATATAATGTAACACAATGTGAAATTTTATGAAAAAAATATTCATTGGAATTCGTGTTAATGACAATAGACCGTACAAAATGGTCATTAAACCATGGTAAAACTAAATGATGGTTAATCAAAACTAATGTTTCTTGAAACTCAGTGGTATGTATCACAAAGCTTTTAATTACAATGTCATCATACAAATTTGCCTATTTGCATTCCGATATTACTTTTAAATGCATAATTTCCAATCATTAATTTTGAAATGATTTATCGACGTAATTATTTATTTCAAATGAAAGATATGGCAATCAGGGTGTATTATGTATTCTAATTTATTTTTCTCAGTATTACATTCTTCTAATGTTTTTAACCTAGAATGCATTAACGGCCAAGTCGCAGGAAGCCATTTTGAATGAAAGATTTCGGATGTTTGACTTTTAACTTGGGCGAACATCAGATATCAGTACTTTTTACGGCCTAAACATTAAGGAGAACTTGGCGCTTTTTTTTTACAGAAAGTTTTTTGATGGGATAATATATTATTTCAGAACCTTCTAAGATCCCAGTTTTCGAAGAGGAAAGGTTAAATTTAGATGTACCTTAAATTTCCAGTACAAATTCAAAGGATATTTCTACCATGAAAGTTTTTGAATCTGATTGGGCTGACAATTTCTCTGTACCATGGCACAAGATGCCAAATGAACTCTTAGATTCTCTACAAGAAAAAAAAGGCCTAAACCTAATGTACGGCTTCATATGGTTAGAGTAATTTATGACGTAGTTAAATAAATATCGAGGCTAACGAAAAAGACAGGCTACCGCAGTGCATTCTACTTATCGTTTTTTACAGACCGCTAGAGTGACGTGATGATCTTATCGTACTCCTGCATTGGTGGATTCGAGCATCACGTGACTCCCGCGGTCTGTAAAAAAAGATACGAGTAAAGCACCGCGGTAGCCTTTCTTTTTCGTTAGCCTCGAGAAATATCCAACAATCCTGGAAAACATGCTTTAAAAAAAGTTGCCAGGCATATAGTAATGAAATATCCTGATTCATTTAGTGATATGATTGGTGGGGAAGCAATGTGTGGTGGGTATGCCTCCCTCACACAGCAGCTTGTTGCCTGATTTCAAAATTTAAATAGAGGAAACTCATTTAATGTGCTGAGGCGCAAAAAGAAAAATGAAGATTCTGATGCCAATGTAAAATAAATTTGTACTTCGGATCAGTACGGTTGCGTCAATTGACAGCCTTAGGCTGCCAGATAATGAAACACATGTTTCTCAGCAAAAAAAAAAAAAAAAGGAAGATATGAAGATGATGTACAAGCAAGGGCCACTCTTTTACAAATCTTCTGATTTTGTATATCTCTTAAATGACACGTATTATACACAGAGAACTGTAATAAATAAGAAGCAAACTACAGATTATTTAATTACAGAATGGCCTTTACTATTTACTACTGAAGGCTTTTTAAACCATTTTAAGACTTTAGTGGGCATCAATATTACAGAAAAATTTCATTCTGCATTAACAATTAAAGGAAGCAGAATTTCAAAATATATTCAAACGAAGCCCACTGGATGCAGCAAAACAAATGTAGAAGATTTGTTGAAAGAAATAGATGTCTGGAGATGTAATTGTTGGAGAGGACATTTGTGAATACATTATTTTCCTCTTGCTTGCATGTTTTGGAGAGAAGAGAGAATCCCTCTTCATAACTGCAGATGTAAGTAAATTAACTTATGTTTTAACAAATTTTATGCATATTGTCTCCTAAGCACTGTTAATATATATATATATATATATTATTTTTATTTGTAGAACAGCACAACAGCTCAGGAAGTTAGAAACATGAAAGATTCACCCAGCACGCCTTGCTTGATAATTTGTGGTATGTTTTATATTTGTATGTATAATAAAAAATAATTTTGATTAAATATTTAGATAATACAATTTGATATCGGTTTACATGCATCACGTAACTTTAACTGCTGAATAGCTTTATATTATTAAGCTTGTACTTGAACTATCATTGCATTAGCGAAGTTATTTCAACAGTTGGTTAACCTTTAACTGATGTGACAGAAATTGTCTCATAACTACTGTGAAGCGGTCTCTGAGACCGCTCAATCGAAAGATGAATAGAAAGCTCGATTAACTCATAGAATTCTAGTTATTTACTAAACTTTATAGTCAGGACTACTGTAATTAAAATTCAACTATTCAAAAGTCTCTAGCGATTGTATTAGGGCTGTAAACGAAACAAAATTTCACCAGTATCTGTAGTTAAACTGGAAATTAGAAGTTAAACTATGAAAATTGAAAAAGACAGCGGTCTGAGAGACTGCTAACAGCAGTTAAGGGTTAACTCAGACAGTTTCAACCAAATGATTAGTATAATTGACAATAATGGGAAAATATCAGCTGTACGAACAGGAATGTTCAGTATTCTACTAATACTGGGGAAAAACTACGGCGAGAAAAGATGCCAAGGATGGGACTAGAGAGTCGTCAGCAGAGGAGGTTCTTAGAAGTTTAGGGGTCCCATTCTGGGGCTTCTTCTTTTTTCGTTTTGGATCAGGTTAACTTCTACTTTTTTGCTCAGGTTGGATTGACTTATATTATTTCGGAATTAATACCGAATTTCCAGACTCAATAGCCGATAAAGATCGTAAATATCAATAAAGTGCTTTTAATTTAAGTTGTAATAAATGTATTAAAAAATGCAAAAATCCATTCGATTTCAAATCACTTCAAAAGCCATGCTTTTGCTTTCAAAAATATCAGAAAGTTTCACATTGTTAAGCAGTGAAATTCTTGAGAAACCATCTTAAACACACATCAAATTCCATTAACGAATTTTTTTTTAGTCTAAATAACAAATGAAAGAATGATAAAATTAACTAATTTATTTTTTTAATTAAATTTAAACATTGATGATATATATTTTTTAAATATACTTATTCAAGTAAAATAGATTGTAATTGTCTGAGTGCAACGAAGACTCATACACAGCGCAGTATTACTTTGCCCCATATATAGCTACGATGGATATTAAAACCTTTCGTCAAGCATAACTCAAAAAATATTTAACGGATTTCGTTCAAATTTTTACAGCAGGTACCTATAAAGGTGACAACGTCGTCTATTTATTACCAAGAATAAGTGTCAAACCGTTTGGAAGTTATATTAAAAAAATAGATAAAAAAGCACATTTAAAGTAGATACGTCACTAAATTTTGTGCGTACGTCATTTTCACCGGCGGGAGATTTTCGTAGACAATCGGAATTGAAAAGTTCATGGAATACATGGAGCAAAAAAATATGCAAGCACTAATATTCAGCACAATAAAATATATTTCAATTTAATAAAAATGGAAAGTTAATCTGGATTTTTTTCTGTTTGAAAAGTATTAGAGATTAATAAGAGTAGTATTAGTATTAGAGATTTGGCGTAAATCACACCATTAGCAGCTTTTTTATTTCGCGTGTGTATGTTAGGAACAATTCTTTGATGTTTAAATAAAAGGTTTCGATTTGTGGCATTATTTCTTATTTTCTTTTCCTTTTTAGTATTTTAAATGGAATTAGTGAAAGGCGTGTATTTTAAATTAAATGAGTGAAAGACGTGTATTTTTAATGTATGTATTTCAAATGAAATCAGTGAAAGATTTATATTTAAATGAAATGAATGCAATATGAAGATGTTATGAGAAAAATATTTGGCGATTTATCAACTGCGCCAAGTTAACATAAAAGTACCAATACATATGTGGGTACTTCTCTATTATCCCGTCGACCACTTTTCATAACAAAAAACTATCGCCAAATAAACGGGAGAACGTTGTCATTGAAATACCAAAATACATAAATAAATAAAATATAAGAATTTAAGGACACAATTGTTATTTTAATGAATGAAATAACTAATAAATCAGTAAAACATAATGAAAAATACAAGCAAATGTCGCGTTAAAAACCACTTGATGACGTAACAAACACGTATAATGCTTCTGATATCAAGTAAATGGGACTGCATTTTTGGCGTTTAATCTAACAGTTTGGCGATAGTTTTTTGTTATGAAAAGTGGTCGACGGAATAATAGAGCAGTACCTCTATGTGAAATGAAACAAGGCACAGATGTCATATACGCACCACGTTGGCGCGATTTTTCCCTCCACCAGCTTGGGGAAAACTGTTTTTGAATATTAGTTACAAATAGTGTGACAAATAGTACACGTGGTTTTTTATTTCAATATAAAAATAAAATAACGTAATAAATGAAACAGCTTCTATTATTTTAAAAAAGGAAATAAAAATAAATAAATAATAGTTTGATATAAATAAAGGCGCGGATGACATATACGCACCACATTGGCGCGATTGCAACAAAATGACAATTTTATGCCTCACATGGTAACCCGGTTATTTTGTTTCAATTGTTGTTTATTAACTTTTATTTTTTATTTTAATTCTATAAATTGTTTTTATTATATATATCAATATTTATTTATATCAAACTATCATTTATTTATTTTTATTTCCCATTTTTTAATAATAGGAGCTATTTCATTTATTACGTTATTTTATTTTTATATTGAAATAAAAAATTACATGCTATTATTGTATGGTATTTGTAACTAATATTCAAAAACAAAGTTTTCGCCAAATTGGCGGGGGAAAAGTCGCGCCAATCTGGTGCGTATATGACATCTGTGCCTAAATTAATATTGATATACAGATAAAAATAATCTATAGAATTAAAATAAAAAATAAAAGTAAACAAACACAACAAACAGTTTTCGCCAAAGGTGCGGAAAACTCGTGCCAACGTGGTGAGTATATGGCATCTGTGCCGGGATTTTTACCCTTTTATCTGTGCTTTCGGAAATATAAAAAAATTAAAAAATTCTTATATCAGGTGTATAATGTTTTGCATTTTTATACGGACCACTTCTCCATTTTAAGACTTTAAATGCTATTTATATCAGATATTTCTTTCTTGAGATTCCCACAAGTTTTTTCCGGTAATTTTTTTAGTTCGCTTATTAATTGTTTACAATTTGCCCCCCTGGCAATAACAATTATTTATCACAAAAAATGGGTACTTCTCTATTATCCCGTCGACCACTTTTCATAACAAAAAACTATCGGCAAACTGTAACGCTAAATAAACGGGAGAACGTTGCCATTGAAATATCAAAATAAATAAAATATAAGAATTTAAGGACACAATTGTTACTTTAATGAATGAAATAACTAATAAATCAGTAAAACATAATGAAAAATACACGCAAATGTCGAATTAAAAACCACTTGATGGCATAACAAATACGTATAATGCTTCTGGCATCAAGTAAATGGGACTGTATTTTTGGCGTTTAATCTTAGTTTGGCGATAGTTTTTTGTTATGAAAAGTGGTCGACGGGATAATAGAGAAGTACCCAAAAATGGCTTAGTTTTGTTAAATTTGTTTGTTATGTATTTTCATTTCTTATTAAAATATCGAAAATGGCAATAAAATTTTATTTTAGCACCGTACTTAATTTTTTAAAATGGCTCAAAAACATGGTTTAATAAACGTATATTTGTAAATATTTTAAAAAACATGTTTTTCCGCTAGAAAAATTTGTAAGATTCTACAACTGCCTTTGGCACCAACCAGTACATGATACGGAACTTTTCCCTATTCAGATACACAGAAGAGGTTGGTCACAAACAAGAGTAATGCTAGCAACAATATTGTTTTAACTCTATAAGAGTTAGAAACAATAATGATATTAAATTCCCCGATTAGCTTAGGGCCCGATTACGGAACTTTCTCCTAGAAAAAAAAACTGTAGAAGTCTTTTACATGTGTTTCGAATGAAGCTCGATCAACAAAGTATTAATTGACAATACAAACAACACTAATATTAACATGGGGGCAAAAGTTTGAATTTAAGTGTATATATTTGGAACCCTCCCCCCCCCCCCAACCACCCACCAAAAAAAGAAAAAGAAAGTTACAGAAATGAATTTAAAATGGCGTGAAGCCACCCTTTCTGACATAAGAAATTGGCTACGAACCCGATTACGAAACTTTCACTTAACTTAATAACATGTATCTAATAGCCCTGAGGACAATTCCCCTTCCCAGTTATACGGACCTTGGGGCTTTTTTAAAAAGCTTGACGCAGTTCGGGTTGAAGAAGTTGAGATTTACTGTCAAATGACATAAACTACTATGAAAATAAAACTGGTGAATTATTATGCTGGTTTATGTATGTATTTAAAAAAAATTGCATCTGATTACACTCTTTAGATAAATTACTCCTGTTTGCATTTAATAACAGATAAACGGCTTCCGTTTACTAAATTGTTTAAATATTGGGAAGAGTTGGCGAGAGATAGATAGACGTGTAAACAAACGGGTAGACAGACGGGTAGAGAGACGGATAGCGACAGAGATAAGCTAACGGGTAGCGAAACGAATAGACAGACGGGTAGCGAGGCAGGTGCAAAAAAGGGTTGACAGAGGGGTAGTGAGATGGGTAGGGAGACGGGTAGCGTGGTGGATAGAGAGACGAGTACAGAGACGACTTGACAGACGGGTAGAGAGAGGGGTATATAGACAGACAGACGTGTTGATAGACGAGTAGTGTAACGGGAAGCGAGACAGGTAGAGACACGATTAAAGAGTCGGGTAGAAAGACAGACGGATACTGAGACGGGTATACAGAAGAGTAGAGAGACAGTAGACAGATGAGTTCGGAGAGAGACACAGCTAAGACATACGAGTAGTTAGACTGGTAGACACGTTTGTAGCAAAGCATGTTACCAATGTGGTTTGAAGTATACGAGTTTCTATAAATAGTTATACAAATAAGCAAAGGACATTTTTTTAATTCAAATATTAAATACAGGGTCATTCATAATTCCCTCCGGGGTTTCGAAACGTTATAGTTAAAAAAGGAAGACGAATATGAAAAAAAGAAACATATGAAATTATTCCGAAACTATTCAAGGTTTACTTACATACATTACAGGTGTTCTATGTGTGAACCCTTGGTCACACGGCATACATCCATGCGATAGTCCAGTTCCTGCCATACTCCGTTTCTTTAAATCTGAATCAGTGGTGTCAGTTCAACGGGCCTTTCGTAATAAATATCGAAAACAGGGACCAACTGACAAAACAATTCATGTGTGGTACCGGAAATTTAAAGAAACTGAGTATGGCAGGAACTGGACTATCGCATGGATGTATGCCGTGTGACCAAGGGTTCACACATAGAACACCTGTAATGTATGTAAGTAAAACTTGAATAGTTTCGGAATAATTTCATATGTTTCTTTTTTTCATATTCGTCTTCGTTTTTTTACTATAACGTTTCGAAACCCCGGAGGGAATTATGAATGACCCTGTATTTGATTTAATATTTTAATATTTAATATTTTATTTTTTAATATTTTATTTAGATATTTGTCACAAAGAAAATGTTGCAAAAATTAAATTAAATTTGCGTTAAACTACGCTTGCTAAAATACGCTATTGGCTGCAAATCTGATTATGTGACTTTAAAAATATCGTTTTAAAAGATCCGGCGTTTTTTTTTTTTTTAAGTTTTGAGCAATTCCCGCTTAAGAAAATGAGATTATTTGCCAAATGTTATAAAAAAATGCATATGAAAACATAACAGTATATGAATTTATATATGATATTTTGTAATTATATCATTTAATTTGCTATTTTTCATATGTTGTATCTTTATCTATCTCTTGTCTATCATATGCTGTATATTCACTTAGATTCTTGTTGATATCTTCTTTATATCGTAATTGTTAACTTTATGTTCTCAGCAATATCACTCAGACTAATCCCTTTGAGGGAAGTCCTAGTTTTAGACACACATGAAAATAACAAATGTTAATCTATTCATTAACTCTTTATTCTTTAAAATTTCAAATAAATCATTATAAAAGTAGATTTTCTATAACATTAAAGCTTATACAAAATATTGTTTACATGCATAAATATATATTTACTAGCCGCCACTGGCGACCAGTTTGGTCTCCCTTAAATGTATGTTAAGCATTGCAACATGTTACATTTATTCATAATTTAATTTTCCCTTAATCCTTCGCCAAATCGGAAGATTCTAATAGACAAATCATGAACTTTTGCGATCATGGTAGCATTTTGCATATTTTTTGGGCACAGGTGTCACATACGCACGTTGGCGCGATTTCCCCCCCCCCCCCCCGCGCCAATTTGGCGAAAACTTTGTTATGGAAATTGTTGTTTATTTCCTTTTTTTTTTTAGTTCAATAAATAATTTTTGATATGTATATCAATATTTATTTACATCAAACTATCATTTATTTATTTTATTTCCTTTTTTAATTATGAGTATTTTTGTTAGCCGGGAGCAGATGATAAATCGCCAAATATTGTTCCCATCACCATCATTCATACTACATTAATTTAATTTTAAATTATAAGCCTGTCACTCATTTCATTTAAAATACTTAACTTTAATCTAAAATGCTATTACATTAATTTAAAATACGTCACACTTTTCATGTAAATAGAAAATAAATAAATAAAAATAATATCATAAATCAAAACATTTGATTTCAAAATCAAAGTATCGTTTCTAATTTGTACACGCGATAAATAAAAGCTGTATTAGCGATTTTAAAAATGTTAAAAATCTGATTCTTTAAACATTATTACATGAGTTCAATTTACGTCAAGAAAAGGGGAAGTTGAGTTGTATAGCACATAAATATGGTAAACTTTGATTGTCTCACTGGTGCGAATTATTTTTTTGACGCGAGGCAGCGGTCCAAAAATTCATTCGCGGAGAACTTGCTTTGCGAACGATTACCTCTATGATTTAATATTTTAAATGTTCACGACGAATCAATCTTTTTTTTTGTTTACTTTCACGAATAGAGAATTTGAACTACGAACCCAATTTCGACTGAAGTAATTGCAGAATATATACATAATTGAACGCAAGTCATCTCTCAAATATTAATTTATTTTGAACGATCTTTCTTAAAATGTAACTTTTATGCAGTTTTATTCGAAAAAATAATTTTGAATAAAAATGGCCGCCTGGCATATGAAAAAGTGAAACGGCCATCCCGGAACTGTTGATGACAGTCACATGACTTACGCTTTTATTTTAGAAGATTAATTAATAATTAATTAATATTATAAAGTAGTAAAGATTGTTTGTTTGTCTGTTTGTAGGGGGTAATCTCTGGAACTACTGAAGCGATTTCAAAAGTAATGGTGGCAAATTGATGGTGACAATCCCTGTTCCAACATAGGCTATAATTTATGTCGGTGCCACTACCCCCAGGGGGGTGCAGAAGCGAAAAACGTTCTAAAATTTAGATTTTTTTTATACTGAAGGAGCTAGAAACATGAAATTTGGCATGGTAGTTACTTATACGATGTAAATGCTCTCTAAGAACAAATTCTAAAAAAAAAAATCGAAATTTAAAACTGTGAGATGAGCGAAAAGCGTTCTAAAAACATTCTAAATTACAATTTCTATGGAATCTCTGAAACTACTGAAGCGATTTCAAAAGTGATGGTGGCAAATTGATGGTGACAGTCCCTGTTCCAACATAGGCTATAATTTATGTCGGTGCCACTGCTCCCAGGGGGGTGCAGGAGCGAAAAACGTTCTAAAATTTTGATTTTTTTTTATACTGAAGGTGTTAGAAACATGGAATTTGGCATGGTAGTTACTTATAAGATGTAAATGCTAAGAACAAATTCTAAAAAAATTCAAAATTTAAAAGTGTGAGATGAGCGAAAAGCGTTCTAAAAACATTCTAAATTACAATTTCTATGGAATCTCTGGAACTACAGAACATTTTCAAAAGTGGTGGTGGCAAATTGATGGTAACAGTCCCTGCTTTAACATAGGCTATATTTTATTTCGGTGCCACTACCATAGGGGTGGCAAGAACGAAAAACGTTCTAAAATTTTGATTTTTTTTATACTGAAGGTGTTAGAAATATGAAATTTGACATGGTAGTTAAGATGTAAATGCTAAGAACAAATTCTAAAAAAATTCAAAATTTAAAAGGGTGAGATGAGCGAAAAGCGTTACAAAAACATTCTAAATTACAATTTCTATGGAATCTCTGGAACTACAGAACCGTTTTCAAAACTGATGGTGGCAAATTGACGGTGACAGTCCCTGTTCCAACATAGGCTATAATTTATGTCGGTGCCACTACTCCCAGGGGGGTGCAGGAGCGAAAAACGTTCTAAAATTTCGATTTTTTTTTTATACTGAAGGTGTTAGAATCATGAAATTTGGCATGGTATTTACTTAAGGGGTTACTTCACTCAGACGAAAACACCCGCTCGCTAATGTTAATCCTATGGAGGAAATTTTTGAAGATATCTTCGTTCGCATTTCAATATTTTTAAACGATTTTTTTGCATTGGATAGCTGAGGTCAATCTCTATGCACGCTCCTTTCTACTTTTTCGATTTTGAATACAAGTTTTTTTTATTAAGATGCCTTCACTTTCGAAACCAGTTTTGAAAGTGAAAGTATCCTCAATAAAAAAAACTGCAACAAAAATCGAAAAAGTAGAAAGGAGCGTGCATAGAGATTGACCTCAGCTATCGAATGCAAAAAAAATATCATTTAAAAATATTGAAATGCGAGCGAGATATCTTCAAAAATTTCCTCCATAGGATTAACATTAGCGAGCGGGTGTTTTCGTCTGAGTAAAGTAGCTCCTTAAAAGATGTAAATGCTCTCTAAGAACTAATTCTAAAAAAATTCGAAATTTAAAACTGAGATGGGCGAAAAGCGTTCTAAAAACATTCTAATTTACAATTTCTATAGAATCTCTGGAACTACAGAACCGTTTTCAAAACTGATGGCGGCAAATTGACGGTGACAGTCCCTGCTCCCACATAGGCTATATTTTATGTCGGTGCCACTACCCCCAGGGGGGGGGGGGGTGCAGGAGCAACAAACGTTCTAAAATTTCGATTTTTTTTTTTTATACTGAAGGTGTTAGAAACATGAAATTTGGCACGGTAGTTACTTATATACGATGTAAATGCTCTCTAAGAACAAATTCTAAAAAAAAAATTCGAAATTTAAAACTGTGAGATGAGTGAAAAGCGTTCTAAAAACATTCTAAATTACAATTTCTATGGAATCTCTGAAACTACTGAAGCGATTTCAAAAGTGATGGTGGCAAATTGATGGTGACAGTCCCTGTTGCAACATAGGCTATAATTTATGTCGGTGCCACTACTCCCAGGGGGGTGCCGGAGCGAAAAACGATCTAAAATTTTGATTTTTTTTATACTGAAGGTGTTAGAAACATGGAATTTGGCATGGTAGTCACTTATAAGATGTAAATGCTAAGAACAAATTCTAAAAAAATTCAAAATTTAAAAGTGTGAGATGAGCGAAAAGCGTTCTAAAAACATTCTAAATTACAATTTCTATGGAATCTCTGGAACTACAGAAAACTTTCAAAAGTGGTGGTGGCAAATTGATGGTAACAGTCCCTGCTTTAACATAGGCTATATTTATTTCGGTGCCACTACCATAGGGGTGGCAAGAACGAAAAACGTTCTAAAATTTTGATTTTTTTTTATACTGAAGGTGTTAGAAACATGAAATTTGACATGGTAGTTAAGATGTAAATGCTAAGAACAAATTCTAAAAAAATTCAAAATTTAGAAGGGTGAGATGAGCGAAAAGCGTTACAAAAACATTCTAAATTACAATTTCTATGGAATATCTGGAACTACAGAACTGTTTTTAAAAGTGATGATGGCAAATTGATGGTGACAGTTACTGCTGTAACATAGGCTATATTTCATGTCGGTGCCACTACCCCCAGGGAAGTGCAAAAGCAAAAAACGTTCTAAAATTTCGATTTTTTTTTTAATACTGAAGGAACTAGAAACATGAAATTTTGCATGGTTGTTACTTATAAGATGTAAATGCTCTCTAAGACCCAATTCTAAAAAATTTCGAAATTTAAAACTTTGAGATGGGGGGAAAAGCGTTATAAAAACATTCTAAATTACAATTTCTATAGAATATCTGGAACTACAGAACCGTTTTCAAAACTGATGGTGGCAAATTGACGGTGACAGTCCCTGCTCCCACATAGGCTATATTTTATGTCTGTGCCACTACTCCCAGGGGGTGCAGGAGCGAAAAACGTTCTAAAATTTCGATTTTTTTTTTATACTGAAGGTGTTAGAATCATGAAATTTGGCATGGTAGTTACTTAAGGGGCTACTTCACTCAGACGAAAACACCCGCTCGCTAATGTTAATCCTATGGAGGAAATTTTTGAAGATATCTTCGTTCGCATTTCAATATTTTTAAACGATTTTTTTTTGCATTGGATAGCTGAGGTCAATCTCTATGCACGCTCCTCTCTACTTTTTCGATTTTGAATACAAGTTTTTTTTTATTAAGATGCCTTCACTTTCGAAACCAGTTTTGAAAGTGAAAGTATCCTCAATAAAAAAAAACTGCAACAAAAATCGAAAAAGTAGAAAGGAGCGTGCATAGAGATTGACCTCAGCTATCGAATGCAAAAAAATATCATTTAAAAATACTGAAATGCGAGCGAGATATCTTCAAAAAATTTCCTCCATAGGATTAACATTAGCGAGCGGGTGTTTTCGTCTGAGTAAAGTAGCTCCTTAAAAGATGTAAATGCTCTCTAAGAACTAATTCTAAAAAAATTCGAAATTTAAAACTGTGAGATGGGCGAAAAGCGTTCTAAAAACATTCTAATTTACATTTTCTATGGAATCTCTGGAACTACAGAACCGTTTTCAAAACTGATGGCGGCAAATTGACGGTGACAGTCCCTGCTCCCACATAGGCTATATTTTATGTCGGTGCCACTACCCCCAGGGGGGGGGGGGGTGCAGGAGCAAGAAACTTTCTAAAATTTCGATTTTTTTTTTTTATACTGAAGGTGTTAGAAACATGAAATTTGGCACGGTAGTTACTTATATACGATGTGAATGCTCTCTAAGAACAAATTCTAAAAAAAAAATTCGAAATTTAAAACTGTGAGATGAGTGAAAAGCGTTCTAAAAACATTCTAAATTACAATTTATATGGAATCTCTGAAACTAGTGAAGCGATTTCAAAAGTGATGGTGGCAAATTGATGGTGACAGTCCCTGTTCCAACATAGGCTATAATTTATGTCGGTGCCACTACTCCCAGGGGGGTGCAGGAGCGAAAAACGTTCTAAAATTTTGATATTTTTTTTATACTGAAGGTGTTAGAATCATGAAATTTGGCATGGTAGTTACTTAAGGGGCTACTTCACTGAGACGAAAACACCCGCTCGCTAATGTTAATCCTATGGAGGAAATTTTTGAAGATATCTTCGTTCGCATTTCAATATTTTTAAACGAATTTTTTTGCATTGGATAGCTGAGGTCAATCTCTATGCACGCTCCTTTCTACTTTTTCGATTTTGAATACAAGTTTTTTTTAGTAAGATGCCTTCACTTTCGAAACCAGTTTTGAAAGTGAAAGTATCCTCAATAAAAAAAACTGCAACAAAAATCGAAAAAGTAGAAAGGAGCGTGCATAGAGATTGACCTCAGCTATCGAATGCAAAAAAATATCATGTAAAAATATTGAAATGCGAGCGAGATATCTTCAAAAATTTCCTCCATAGGATTAACATTAGCGAGCGGGTGTTTTCGTCTGAGTAAAGTAGCTCCTTAAAAGATGTAAATGCTCTCTAAGAACTAATTCTAAAAAAATTCGAAATTTAAAACTGTGAGATGGGCGAAAAGCGTTCTAAAAACATTCTAATTTACAATTTCTATGGAATCTCTGGAACTACAGAACCGTTTTCAAAACTGATGGCGGCAAATTGACGGTGACAGTCCCTGCTCCCACATAGGCTATATTTTATGTCGGTGCCACTACCCCCAGGGGGGGGGGGGGTGCAGGAGCAAGAAACGTTCTAAAATTTCGATTTTTTTTTTAATACTGAAGGTGTTAGAAACATGAAATTTGGCACGGTAGTTACTTATATAAGATGTAAATGCTCTCTAAGAACTGTTAGGATTTGGTGTTAGGGTCTGATAAGTGATGTCCTAACTTAAAGTAAAAATAACTTTCATTATAACTAAAGATTATTTTAATCTTTTCAAAAGAAATACACAAATAATTAAGGTACAAATAAATAAGGAAAAATGCAAGCTACATCCTTGCGTCAGATTAGAAAAGTGAGTCGCTGCAAGCGAAGTCGGGAAAAACAGTCCAGAGTGTCAACAACTTATCTTGTTGCCACAAACGTGAAGGTAAAAAGTTCTTGAAAACACCTGTTGCCACTAACAC
This sequence comes from Maratus michaelseni, assembly GCA_963931845.1. NCBI lineage: Eukaryota > Metazoa > Arthropoda > Arachnida > Araneae > Salticidae > Maratus > Maratus michaelseni. The sequence continues at coordinate 464,990 of OZ007600.1, forward strand.
AAATTTTATCTTTTCCTTGCCATCTGGTGGAGGATAATGGAAAGTTCACCACAGAACTAATTCTAAAAAAAATCGAAATTTAAAACTGTGAGATGAGTGAAAAGCGTTCTAAAAACATTCTAAATCACAATTTCTATGGAATCTCTGGAACTACCGAACCCTTTTCAAGAGTTATGGTGGCAAATTGATGGTGACAATCCCTGCTGTAACATAGGCTATATTTTATGTCGGTGCCACTACCACAGGGAGGTTCAAAAGCGAAAACCGTTCAAAAATTTCGATTTTTTTTTTTAATACTGAAGGAGCTAGAAACTTGGAATTTGGCATGGTAGTTATTTACAAAATATAAATGCTCTCTAAGAACAAATTCTAAAAAAATTCAAAATTTAAAAGTGTGAGATGAGCGAAAAGCGTTCTAAAAACATTCTAAATTACAATTTCTATGGAATCTCTTGAACTACAGAACCATTTTCAAAACTGATGGTAACAGTCCCTGCTGTAACAAAGGCTATATTTTATATCGGTGACACTACCACAGGGGGAGGGGGGGGGGGGGTAAAAAAGCGAAAAACGTTCTAAATTTTCGATTTTTTATCGACTTTAGTGTGATTTAATTAGTTATTTCTGAATTATCTGTGGCAGTAAAATTTCCTCTAATGAAATTAGGCCAAGGAATACCATTTGCCATTTTTCAAGAATTACGCGAGCAAAGCCGCGGGTTTTGCTAGTATGATTAATGTATGTATAGCATTTACAAAAAGAACCGAGTTTGTCGTTATTTTACTTTGCGAATCTATAACACTTTTTTTTAACATCTAATGGAATATCTTGATGAAGTGCATTAAAACTAATCCAATAAATCTGTAACTGCTCACTCATTCATCGATACAAGTAGAAACAGTTATAAAAAAGGGACCTTTTTTTTTTCCTTTTTGTAAAACAAAAAAAAAAGGAGTTTAAAATCTTATATTTTAGCACCCTAAAAAGCAACATTTTCTGACATTTACAAACTATCTCATTGCATGCAAGATAATTTTAGGCATTCTTTAAGTTCCAAGGAATGTAATATTTAAATTATGTTTTCCTTTTTGTATAAATAGTGTACATTTATAATTATAATTAAACGTTGATTGATTATTACATTTTTGTTATTATAAAGCTAAGAAAATTCAGTTTTAAAACATTAATTTTGAATGTATTTTCATGAAGAAATTATAATTTTATTGAAAATGTTCGATTATTGGGTGTCGTGAATAAGAATATCTTCAAACATAAGAGAAGCATAGAGGGCAGACAGCTCAAAAATTGACCAGAGTGCTAAATTTTTTCAGAGCTTCAAAACGTTGTTTTAAAAAGCACAGTATAAGAAACAGTAGTCTCTAAGGAGGGAGCACAAAATTTTTAATTAAAGCCCAGCCTACGCCACTGATCTTGTATTCTTATATGTGTATGAATAACAACGATTTTGTAAATGAGTCAGAAAAAAGCGAATTCGTTTTAGACTATTAACCAAAACAATAAACAAACTGTTGTAAATGCCCTTATCGTTTTCATCTTTATCGCCCTTTTTAAGACTATTTTTGTTATGGAAACTGCACAATTTACTTTGAAATTTTATTTCTTGTTTTCTGAACAGCCACATTACGTTAAAACGTGTTGTTTGATTAAAGAAAAAAATCAGTTAATTAAAAATTAGTGCTAAAACGTACCAAGAAATAATCTCAAAGATTGCAGTGCGAAAGCTTCGCACGGTTCCTTCTAGTCCTAATCCTAATCCTAATAATATTATAAATCTGACTGTGTGCAAATGTTAGGCTGAAGCCAGCGTCAAAATGAAGCATTTAATTATCCTGTATCTTTGCATATAAGTTGATTATAACCCTCAAATGAATATAGGCTGGTTTTTGTTTATTTTATATCAATATTTTTCTTAAAAATTAAAAATTTCCTTATTTTCATACAGAATAAATGGACATTTTTTCGTATATTTTAAAATGGTTGGTTGGTTTGGTTGGTTTGGCCCAAAGGACCCGGTTTTGCAGCTTTTTTTTAAAATGGTTAAATTTATTTTACCGTTGCTAATACTTTATCGTTGCCAATATAAAATAAACCCCTGAGTATTAATTTTTAATCAACAATTTATTTTCAAGTGAAAATTTTCCACGTGAAAAATGAAAAGGAAATGAATTATTTAAGAATTAAACAGAATATGAAATGATGTCATATTAGACATAAAACGTACGTTTTCAAATATTTGATAATAATACAAAGTGCATAAATACGAGTAAGTATGGAAAGCAAGCGAATATGATGTCATATATAGAAAAATAAAACAGATTTGTTTTGATGTTGAAATAAAATGATTTTGGGTTATCAAATTATTTGTGATTAATTTCTCTTTTTTTTTTTTTTCTTTTTCACAAGAAAGGAATTATTTTAAATGTACGTAACATATGTATTTTAAATGTATGTGTTGTAAATTAAAGTTCTGTGTTTTAAATGAAATGAGTGAAAGATTTATATTTTTAATGAATTCAATACGAATGATGGGATAGGTTGGCGATTTATCGTCTGCACACGGCTAACATAAAGATACCATATTTTCAATTTAAATTTTAAAAAGTAAAAAAAAAAAAAAAAAATATTGGATGGCAAATGTCAATGATATGCATCGCAAAATTATCCGTATCGAAAATCAGAAAATCTTAATAAAAATAACTATATTTTTTAAAAGAAAGTTGCTTTTCTCATAAAAGCTAAAGATTTAATATGATTGTGTCGAAGTAACAGCATTTTTCCTGTATCATTTTCCCACAATCGAAAACACATTTGTAAATCGTCGTTTCGAACCGGAATTTAATTTTACATTTCTTTTAGTTTTAAAATAGGAAAAACTTTGTTGTCTTTTTTAAATATAGCTTTTTTTAAAGTTGCTTCATAATAGATTTTTGTAAAGTCTTGCAGGATAAGAAAAATTGCATAGATTTTAAACCAATGTTTAAGTAAAATTACAATATTTTTTAAACTTAAAAAACAACAATGTTATCGAAAAGAAAATCGATTTTACCAACAAATTCACGTAATTCAAAAACAAAGAAGAAATAAAAAAGTAATGAATATTTTCTTCCAGCCGAATTGTGTAAACTTGAACAAGCCGATCGTGCCAATTCATAACATTATAAACGTGAAAGCGCGTTCTATACACTAGAATTTTTTTTACATATAGGTAGAACATTTCTGAGAATAGGAAGGTTAGGGGTCTGTAATTAGGTCCAGAGTCAATTTGATTTTTTTTTATCAAGTGAAATTTGGCGCAAAATTAAATACATTGTTGTAACCAGATTTGTTTTTTGCGTGGTAAACACTTAATGGTATTTTAGATGATCATTTCCCCGCTCACCTTTGATGCCAACTATGGCTGTAAAACATATTAAAAAATATTAGCCGATAATTTTCTAATTTTCTTATTGCTTCATGATGTAAATAGACTTCCTGGTTCATACTTTAAACCTGAATCGGTCATGTCATTGTCGTTCAATTTTTATTCCTAATCCTAACCCTAATCGTATCCTATCCTAATCCTGATAATAACTTTAAAGAATAATCTTTGACACGGATATGTAAATTAAATCAATATCCATAAATGGAATGAATGGAAAATAGAATAAATAGAAAAGGTAAAAATAAAATAACAAGAAAGTACATTTATTCGACACCTAACCCTAGAGAAAGCGTAAAAATTTTCAAGCGCATGAAATAAATCAAAATAATCCTGTATATACTAACAAAAATATGTAAATTTAGATTATCAGATTTGTGTCGTCGGTATTTATTTGCTTATAGAGTTCTTGACGCGATAGAGAAAGTATCGAGGTTAAATTGGGCAGAATTTAAAGTACTTTCTAGCAACCTTTATTTACATTTTAGAATCGCATCAGATTGTTATATCTTTGTGAAATATCTATCAATTTATAAAATCCACAAGCAGTTTGTTCACTATTTACACCACTTAGCGTGAAGCACTTAATCCTAATCCTAATAATATTATAAATCTGATTGTGTGCAAATGTTAGGCTGAAGCCAGCGTCAAAATGGAGCTTTTAATGATCCTGTATTTTTGCATGTAGTTTGATTATAACCCTCAAATGAACATAGACTAGGTTTTATTTATTTTATTCAAATATTTTCTTTAATAATTAAAAATTTCAATATTTTCATAGAGAATAAATGGACATTTTTCAATAAAATTTAACCATGTTACTTTATCGTTGCTAGGGCTTTGATCGTTGCCAAAAAATAAAAACTCGGAAAAATAATTTTTCCTCAACAACTAATTTTCAATTGAACGATTTTCACGTGAAAAATGAAAATTAAAAAGAATTCAAAAGAAGATGAATTTCCGTGATATTTGAAACAACATTATACATGAAGTATGAATATCGGTTACATTAAAAAGATCTTTTTCTGTCAAAAATTGCGTTATAATTAGAAGGAAAAATGAACAATAATTATATTATTAAAAATAGATTTCGCTTGGACCATGGAACTATGAAAAGGATCCTCCTCGGTTTGGACAAATATGACGTCATAAATAACACATGTAATTTTCCAATGTTCGTAATAATACAAGGAGCATGAATGTCAATGTATAATGAAAGTAGATAGATAATGGACGTTTTATTTAAGATGAAAAACTGAATATTTTTTATCGTTACTGATTAATAATTAGCTTGAGTACCAGTTGCATACAAATGTGAGTTTTCCGCTAAAATTTACGTCCTGATTGCCAGAAAAAGAAAATTAACAAGAATTATGCCATTAAAAAGAGATTTCTCTGAGGAAAAAGTGACGTCATATTTGAAATAAAACGGGAATTTTCAAATGTGTTTTACAAGGAGCGTGAATCACTTCCTTACATTAATAATACAAGGATCGGTAAGTTTAGAAAGTAAGTGAGTTTCATGCCATATTTAAAACGAAAAATTTGAAATTTTTTTTTTATCTACACCGATTATTAAGCATGAATATCAGTTACATACAGATGAGAGTTTTTTGCCAAAAATCAAAACGTAATTATTAGGAAAAGAAAAATAAATACGAATCTATTATATTAAAATCTGACCGCCTGTTTGCATTTCGCAACTACTCCTTTCAGGTTGTCGAACGCAACACGATTTACTTAAGACCGGTTATCATTGATCCGAGGATGTCATAAACTCTCAGAATTTAAAAAAATGATATTTAAATTCCGATTTTTTTTTTTTTTTTTGTAAATTATAACGATGTTTCTCTAAAAATGGCAACTAAATTATTCCATTTTTGTGGATAAAAAAGAAATAAAACGGATTAATATATTTTTTCTCATTAAAACTGAAAAAAAGAATTTATTTTCAATTTGAATAGATAGTGAAAGAAAAAAAAAATCTTGATTACAGTAAAATTTTTGAAAAATAAAAACGTATTTTCATATATTCAAACTTCATGAATCAATTTATTCTGGAGAACAAAAAGTCGTCTATCAACATATTTTCATTTAGAAATAAAGATTTTTTTTTTCAGGTATGAATTAAATCAAGGAGGCAAACTTAAGCTCCTTGCAGTTAGGTCTACAATTATTGCTCCCTATTCACAAGAATTGAATTTAATGAAAAAGAATACACTATTTCCATTATCTTTGAAGGATGCTATTAAAACGTTCACAAAGGCGTTAAAAGTAAAATAGTTTACCAGGTAAACTTGACATATGTTTTTACACAATTCGCCGATTTCCACGATTTTATTTGGCCCGCCTTTTTTCATTGGTTGTAGTTTCCTTTTCGTGATTATTTGTCACAAATTTTCACTTTTTTAAAACTTAGTTATGTCAAGGCCTGTATAACATAGAAATGCGGTATTGTCTATGTGATAAAGAGTTAATTATTTACGATTCTAATTATCGGGAATGAAATATTTTGCTTAATTAATGCATTTATGCTTCTTTTAATGATACGTGAACGAAGTCACGGGTAACAGCTAGTAATATTATAAATCCGATTGTGTGTAAATATTAGGCTGAAGCCAGCGTCAAAATGGAGAAATTAATGGCCCTGTATCTTTGCATATAGGTGGATTATAACCAGGAAATGAACATAGACTGGTTTTTGTTTGTTTTATTCAAGTACTTTTTTTAATAATTCAAAATTTGATTATTTTCATAGAGAATCAATGGACATTTTTAGATAAAATTTAACCGTTTTACTTTATCATTGCTAAGGGTTTGATCGTTGCCAATAAATAAAAATGCGGAAAAATAATTTTTCCTCAACAGTTAAGTTTCAATTGAGCGATTTTCACGTAAAAAATGAAAATAATTCAAAAGAAGAGGAATTTCTGTGATATTTGAAACAACAATATGGAGTATTTGTTATTATACATGAAGTATGAATATCGGTTACATTAAAAAGATCTTTTTCTGTCAAAAACTGCGTTATAATTAGAAAGAAGAATTAACAATAATTATATAATTAAGAAAAAGATTTCGCTTGAACTATGGAACTATGAAAAGGATCCTTCTTGGCTTGAACAAATATGACGTCATAAATCAAACATGTATTTTCAAATATTCGTAATATTAGAAAGAGCATGACTATCAGTGTATAATAAAAGTATATACATAATGGACAAAATATTTAAGATGAATAACTGAAATATTTTTTGATACTGATTAATAATAAGCTTGAATATCAGTTACAAACAGATGTGAGTTTTCTGCTAAAATTCACGTCATTATTGCCAGGAAAAGAAAATTAACAAGAATTATATCATTGAAAAGAGATTTCTCTGGGATCGAAGTGACGTCATAATAAAACGGTATTTTTTAAATATGTTTCAAATGGAGCGTGTATCAATTTCATACATTAATAATCACTGAGTACAGTGAAAGAATAGGAGGTAATGAACCGTAAAATCGGCATGAAATATGAAGCCGGTTATCGCTCAAATCATTAGGCCCAAGGGCTGACTTCATTGGATGGAGAGAGGCTGCACGTGGAACAATGACTGGATTCATTGGACGGGGAGAGGTTTTCAAAGCAAGCCGCCAGTTGTTTGGGCCGACTATAGGGTTGCATTTTCAGCATCACGCCAAACATGACCATTTCATCTCTATTTATTCTCTGAACTCTGTGATTAATAATACAAGCATCAGTAAGATTATCAGGAAAAGAAAATTGAACACAAGTCTATTAAGTTAAAATCTGACTGTGTGTATTTCGCAACTACTCCTTTTAACCCCTTGAGGGACACCGGTATATAATATATACGACTTTTTAATATATATCGTTGCCACCAGCATTATTAAATAAAAATATTTAGTATTGTTGTTTGAGATTGAGAAGGTAAAAATTCATTATTAAAATTTACTGGTGTCGAAACATCGCAAAACTTAGCATTTTTAGACCATGTGCTTGCCCTCCAAGGGGTTAATGCAACGCGATTTACTTAACCCTTTAGTGGGCGGTGTCCACAAAAAAGGACACCTAATTTTAATTCCAAAACTGACATATGGCACCAAGAATATTTAATTAAATTTTTCTTTTTATAAACTACAGGAAAATAAGCAAGTTTCTATTTTCTAATAAATTCTTTTGTTAATTCTGGTTTCAGTTAACAATTTCATCATTTTAAAAGCAGACTTACTCCGCGCCGGAAAGGGTTAACACCGGTTATCATTGATTCGAAGATTGAGCGTGTATCAATTTCATGCATTAATAATCACTGAGTACAGTGAAATACTAGTGAGGTAATGAACCGTAAAATAGGCTTGCAATATGAAGCCGGTTATCGCTCAAATCATTAGGCCCAAGGGCTGCCTTCATTGGATGGAGAGAGGCTGCACGTGGAACAATGACTAGATTCATTGGACGGGGAGAGGTTTTCAAAGCAAGCTGCCAGTTGTTTGGGCCGACTTTAGGGTTGCATTTTCAGCATCACGCCAAACATGAACATTTCATCTCTATTTATTCTCTGAACTCTGTGATTAATAATACAAGCATCAGTAAGATTATTAGGAAAAGAAAATTGAACACAAGTCTATTAAGTTAAAATCTGACGGTGTGTATTTCGCAACTACTCCTCTTAATGCAACGCGATTTACTTAACACCGGTTATCATTGATTCGAAGATGTCATATAAACTCCGAGAATTTAAAATTTTGAATTAGATTCCGAGATATTAATATGTTTTTTGTAAATTTTAACGAAATTTCTCTAAAAATGGTACTTAAATGACTCCATTTTTGTAGATTAAAAAGGAGAAATAAAACGGATTAATATATTCTTATGCCATTTTCTCATTAAAACTGAAAAAAATTATTTTATTTTCAATTTGAATAGTTGGTGAAAAAAAAAATCTTGATTACAGTAAAATTTCCGAAAAGTAAAAGCATATTTCCACATTTTCAAACTCTATGAATCAATTTATTCTGCAGAGCAAAAATCGCTTGTCAGCATATTGTCAAGAAATGAAGATTTGTTTCAGCTATAGATTAAACCAAGGACACCAATTTGCTGTTACATGCAAACGTAACACTTGCAATTGCAAAGCTTTTTGCAATCCCAAATTACATGCAAACGTAACATTTACATGTAATTTGCACCCAAATTAATTTTAGTTTGAACAGTAATAAATGTTAATTTGCAATGAAAATTACATGCAAAAGTATTGTTTACATATAATTTTGGGTTGCAAAGAGCTTTGCAATTTAAGTGTTACGTTTGCATGTAATTTTGGGCTGCAAAAAGCTTTGCATTTGAAGCTCCTTGCATTTAGGTGTAGAATTATTCCTCCCTATTCACAAGAATTGAATTTAAAGAAAAAGCATATACTATTTCCAATGAATTATTTTTAAATGATGGCTCTTAAAACGTTTCTCAAAGTCGTTAAAAGTAAAATGGTTTATCAGGTAAAATTGACATTTCTTTTTACCCAATTCGTCGATTTACATGATTTTATTTGGCCGCCGTCCTTTTTCCATTGGTTGCAGTTTCCTTTTCGCGGTTATTTGGCACAAAATTTTACCTTTTTAAAACTGATTTATGTCAAAGCCCCTATAACAAAGAAATATCGTATTTTCTTCTATGTAATGTAATAAAGAGTTAGTTAATTATTTACGTTTTTGATTATCGGAAGTGAAATATTTTGCTTGATTAGTACATTTATTTTTCTTTTAATGTTACGTGAACGAAGTCACGGGTAACAGCTAGTAATATTATAAATCTGATTGTGTGCATATTTTAGGCTGAAGCCAGCGTCAAAATGGAGCATTTAATTATCCTGTATCTTTGCATATGGGTTGATTATAACCCTCGAATGGACATAGGCTGGTCTTTGTTTATTTTATTCAAGTATTTTTCTTAATAATTCAAAATGTCGTTGTTTTCATAGAGAATAAATGGACATTTTTTCGTATAATATTTTAAAATGGTTAAATTTACTTTACCGTTGCTAATACTTTATCGTTGCCAAAACTAATTCAAAACCCGGAATAATAATTTTTACTCAACAATTTAGTTTCAATTGAAAAATTTTCACGTGAAAAATGAAAATGAAATAAAAAAATTCAAGAATTAAGAAGAAGATGAAATAATATATTAGAAGTAAAACGTACTTTTTTTAGTTTTTGATAATAATACAAGGTTTCAATATGCGTAACCATAGGAAACAGGCGAATATGACGTAATAGATCGAAAATAAAACAGATATGCTTTGATTGGTGAAATAAAATGATCTTGAGTTTTTTCTTCACTTTTTTCTTTTTTTTTTCCTTTTGTATGGTAACAATACTTGGCGTTTTACCGTCTGCGCACGACTAATATAACTATACCGTATTTTTTTAATTAAATTTTTTTAAAAAGTAAAAAGAAGTTTCAACAGAAAATAGTTAACAAATGTCAATAATATACTTCGCAAAATTATACATGTCGAAAATGATGTCATGGATAGCGAGAAATAGTTATTTTCAATCTTAAAACTAAAAGAAATAACTCGATTACCTAAAAAAAATGACGAATGTTAATAGTTCCATTTTTGTTGATAAAACCTAAAGATTTAATATTATTTCGTTAAAGTAACATAATTTCCCCTATGCCAGTATTGAAATTAATTGCCTAGAAAAGAAAATTAACAAGAATTGTGTCACTAAAAAGGGATTTCTGTGGGGAAAAAGAGACGTCATATTTGAAATAAAACGGGAATTTTCCAATATGTTTTAAAATGAGTGTGAATCAATTCCTTACATTAATAATACAAGGATCAGTAAGCATATAAAGTAGATGAGTTTCACGCCATATTTATAACGAAAAATTTAAATATTTTTTATCTATACTGATTATTAAGCATGAATATTCGTTATATACAGATGAGAGTTTTCTAATCATAATTTTAAGAAAAGGAAAATGAACACGAATCTATTACTATATTAAAATCTGACCGTGTGTTTGTATTTCGCAACTACTCCTAGACTGCCGAACGCAACGCGATTTACTTAATCCTGGTTATCATTGATCCGAGGATGTCACACAAACTTTCAAAATTAAAAAAAATTAAATTAGATGCCAATTTTTTTTTTTTTTTTTTTTTTTTTTTGTAAATTTTAACGAAGTTTATCTAAAAACGGAAAGTAAATTGCTCCATATTTGTGTATAAAAAAGGAGAAATAAAACAGATCAGTATATTTTTTACACCATTATCTCATTAAAACTGAAAAACAGAATTTATTTTCACTTTGAATAGATGGTGAAAACAAAATCTTGATTTCAGTAAATTGCCTGTCAACATACTGTCATTTAGAAAACAAGATTTGTTTCAGCTATACTATAAACCAAGAAGGCGGAATTGAATTTAAGGAAAAAGCATATACTATTTTCAATTAAGGTTTTTTTTTATCTATACTGGTTATTAAGCATGAGTATCCATTATAAACAGATGAGAGTTTTCTGCTAAAAATCACATCATAATTTTAAGAAAAGGAAAATGAACACGAATCTATTATATTAAAATCTGACCGTGTGTTTGTATTTCGAAACTACTCCTAGACTATCGAACGCAACGCGATTTACTTAATACCGGTTATCATTGATCCGAAGACTTAACTCTTTTTTTTTTTTTTTTGTAAATTTTAATGAAGTTTCTCTAAAAACGGAAAGTAACATACTCCATATTTGTGTATGAAAAAGGAGAAATAAAACAGATCAGTATATTTTTTACACCATTTTCTCATTAAAACTGAAAAACAGAATTTATTTTCACTTTGAATAGATAGATGGTGAAAACAAAATCTAGATTTCAGTAAATTATCCGAAAAATAAAAACATATTTTCATATATTCAAACTTCATGAATCAATTTATTCGGGAGAACAAAAATTGCCTGTCAACATACTGTCATTTATAAAACAAGATTTGTTTCAGCTATAAATTAAACCACGGAGGCAGAATTGAATTTAAAGAAAAGCATATACTAATTCCAATTAATGTTTTTTTTTTTTTTTTTTTTTTTGAAGGATGGCTGTTAAGACGTTTCACAAAGCCGTTAAAAGTAAAATTGTTTATCAGCTAAAATTCACAGTTGTTTTTATCCAATTCGTCTATTTCCACGATTTTATTTGGCCTTCCTTTTTGCATTGGTTGCAATTTCATTTTCGCGAATATTTGGCACAAAATTTCACTTTTTTAAGACTGAGTGAGTTATGTCAAGGCCCCTATAGCAACAAATACCGTAAAAAATGCCGCAAGTAACTCCTATGAAATGTGATAAAGAGTTAGTTAATTATTAACGTTTTTAATTATCGGGAGTGAAATATTTTGCTTAATAATGTATTTATTATTATTTTAATGTTGCGTGAACGAAGTCACGGGTAACAGCTAGTGTATTATAAATTTTATTGTTTAAAGTTACTGATAGTTGACACTTTAGTGAGTGGTGCTTTAGATTCCAATGGCAACATTCTTCAATTGGTTTTTTGGGCATTAGAGTTTGGCGAATAATTTGGAGATAGTTTTTTTTTTTTTTTTTTTTTTTATACTGGGAAGTTGTCAACGGTATAATGGAGAAGTACGGAAAAATATTTTCAGTAAGACGTTTTAAATGTATCATTTCGAATATGACGTAATTTTCAATGTTTTCTTCCTATTATTAAACTTAAAGATGTTTAATTGAAGGGAAATATTATCATTTACGCTTTTTTTTAAAAAATTTGCAATAATAGGTAAAATATTTTGTGGAAACAAATTAATATCTCCTGTAAATATATTTTTATATTCAAACTGTTTGGAAATATTGTTAGTTGAGCATTTTAAATATGATATAAGTTTCCCTATTTAATGCTTTGAACACGTAATATTTTAATTATTTCTTTTTTTTTTAATATTCACGCGAGAGTATATTTTTTATTGAGTAATTTTCTACAACTACTGCTTACGTGATTATTTAATTATATTTTTAAAATTTTATTTCTGTTTTTGATAGCCACGTGTAAATACATTTTTTAATTGAAAGGGAATATTATCATAGAAACTCGACAGAGTTTCTCGCCAAGCATAAGAAACAGCAATGCATTGAACCGTAAATGAAAGGAATTTCCGCCAATGGATGCCAAACGATTTTACAAAAAAAATTTAGCACTCTGTCTAGTTTATATTTTGCGGACGGGACAAAACGGGTTTTTGACACATCTATATCTCGCGTTCTATTTATGATATAAACAAAATTCTTGATTCTATGGAATGGGGCGTGCCAAGGGACTAAGAATTCAAAAGTAAAGCAAAATCCGAAGAATAGGCTTTCAGTAAATGAGATTTTAAAAGTGCTGTTTTTTGCAATTTTTAAATCTTGTTCAGACCAAAAACTGTTGACAGGGCTACAGCAATGTGTAATTATCGGATTTTTACGCGGTTTACGTTACTTGAATCGTTTTTATGAGTAGTTCGGACCTTTGTAAGTTTCATGTAAAAATGTTAATTAGTTTTTGATTTATATCAGTTTAAAGTTATTGATTCCTATACTTAACATAGAGCAAAAAAATAATAAATGACCCAACTCTTTTAGGAAGGGTCGTATACACATGATATTAAGATATGTTATTACACTCGACCCAAGTAAGCTTCCTATTATAAAAAATTGTAACATTTAAGGTTCGTTTACAGGGTCTCACAAAAGATCTTTTGATAAAGGGCTAAAGAGTTGTGTAATTATTAGATTTTTACACGGTTTGCAGCATTTGAATTGTTTTTATGAGTCGTTCAAATGTTTAATATTTCGTGTAAAAATATTAATTAGTTTTTTATGTATACCACTTTAAAGTGATTTATTCCTATACTTAAGATGAAGCAAAAAAAATATTAAATGGTCTAACTCTTTTCAAGAAGAACGTATGCGCATGATGTTAAAATATGTTACTATGAACGACCTAAGTTAGCTTTCTATTGTAAAACAGAATTGTAGAATTTACTGTTCGTTTACAGGGTAACTCAAAAGATTTTTTAATAAGTCTAAAAAGTTGTGTAATTAGCGAATTTTTATGTTGAAGTACATGATTCCTGTACTTAACACAGAGGAAAAACAATAGTAAATTGCATAACTTTTGTCAAATTGGCTATATACACAAGATATTCAAATATGTTACTACATCCTCTCTATTGTAAAGCGTCATTGAAGCTTATACGTTTCGTTTACAGAGTCTCTTAGAAGATCTTGATTACACTACAACCGATGTATATTTACTGAGTGAGATGTATTTTAATGATTGTACACTGTTTCAATCTCTGTAAGGTTTCATTATCTTGCATTAAAATTTAATATGAGTTCATTTTGTCCGTCTGAAATCTCGTCGATGTTAAGCTCTAAATCTATTAAAATATAGTATTTTCATCGATTAAAAAAACTGTGTTTATTTATAAATATGTAATTCTAGCGTATCAGGAATTGATTGAAATAGCGATTACAAAATTCCAACTTTACGTTCATGCGCTGAGTAATAGATTGTAAAAATGTTGCTATCCCAAGATTACAAGTTTTGCGTTTAAATATTTGCCGTTCATCGAATCTCCGGCTAGACGAACTTAAAATGCTAAATTTCGTATACAATAGGTGATCGGTAACGAACTGTTCGGTTTACGAACAAATCGGTTAACGAACACTTTCGCGTGAGATTTTTATTTTCGGAGAACGAACACCTCACGAAACAAAGCCATGATGAAACAATGCCGTGTTTCATATTTGCTGAGCTATACTTATTGCCTCTATTGTCAACTTTGAGAACATTTTAACAGTTGCATGCATATGTCCTAATTAATTCATGGACTGCCGGAGATTGGGGACCTATATTTTAGGATCACCGAATTGGAATGAACAGACTATATGAACAGAAATTACTTTAATACTTTTTATACTTTTGCAAACGTTGTGAATTTTATATTTTTCAAATTCTCGAAACGTTGAGTTAAAAAACTTAAACAAATAAAAAACTTCGAAGGTGCTCAGTAATTTCCAAAAATAATATATTTAATATGTTAGTATAAAAATCCCTGTAAATTTTTATACTAATAGAAATAGGTTCGTAGAAAAAAAAATGTTGATTATTCTCGGTAAAGTATGCTCCATAAACTTATCGTTGTAGTTGACCGAAAAAAGTGCTTCTTATTTTGCCACATTTTTCTGAAACTGTAGTAAGTAGATAATAATTGGGGGTTCTACATCAGAAGCGTACGAAGCGTAGGCTCAAGGTCGAAGGAAGGTCACGGAGCCGGAAGTAGCAGGTGTTCCCACCGGAAGTTGTGCGGGCTGTGAAGGTCACCGGAAGTCGCAGGTGTGGATAACAAACATGTTGAGACAGCAAACCGAAAGGAATTTGGAGATAAGGACAGGATGAGACGTATTTTTTATGGGTTTTGAACAGGTTATTTCTTGACAGGGAAAATTTTTCTACACCAGATGTGCTAAACTCTCAAGGTTAGCGGAAGGGACAGGTGGTGATAACAGACATGTTTATACAGGAAGTGATTCCGTAAGTAAGAAAGAAAAAAAAATTAGAAGATAACGTTCGGATGTTCTACACCAGATGTGCTAACCTCGCAAGGTCATAGGAAATGACAGATGTTGATAATATACAGGTTGAAACAAGTATCTTTAGACAGGAAGTAATTCCGTCGGATGTTCTACACCAGATGTGCTAACCTCGCAAGGTCATAGGAAATGACAGATGTTGATAATACACAGGTTGAAACAAGTATCTTTAGACAGGAAGTAATTCCGTAAGTAAGACCGGAAGGGATCAGGAAGTGAAATGTGATAAGACTTTCTGACTTTATAAAAGTTTAATATGAATTTTTCTTTTCTATAAAAAGGGTTTTAATTAGATCCTTTCTTGAGAGGGAAAAAAAATTTAGTTTTTTAATTTCATTTTTTTTTTAATTTCAGAAAAGTTTTTTTTTTGTAGCGTTTTACGTATTATTTTAATTTTTAGTGACATTAGAACCTGCAATGCTCTGTATCACACATGTCTTATCTTAGGTTACCAAGAATGTGTGTGTTGTTATCTCTTCAAATGCATACCATAGCAAGGAATTTCAGACCTGCGTTTAATTATCTTTATCATAGTTTTAATGAACTGCAGGAAATTGTCTTTCACTATTGAGTAATTCGCGAGTTTTGGTTTAATATGAATGCTATTACATCTGTTTGTTTAATTTACAAGCACATTTCTCTTACAACATTCTGTCAACAGATCATTTCCATATTCGAAATAATAATTTAGAAGGAAAATTTTTATATGAAAATACTATGAAATGTCATTTATAGAGATTGACAAAAATAGCATGCTTGATTCTTTCTTGTATTAACCTTATAATAATTTATTTTAGAAATATAGGTTTATAGTTTTGTTACGAAAAATAACGTGTTTATACATTTTAAAAACGAAAGCAAAGTGATTTTACAAATGTAACTATAAGCTAACACCCACGCATTTTATTGAATTAAATTACAATGCTTAATATTGTATTCACCATACTATTTTCCTGCAAAAGCCGTTTCACAAACTTGTGTACTGAAATTAATGTATCATTTTTAGGAAAAAAATTAATTCAAGTCTTTGAGACTAATCTTTCAAAGGAAAAAAAGATTTGTCATACTTTCTCTTACATTATATCTTCCGTTTTTTTTTAGTTTACAAATTTGTGGAGTAACTTAAATAATCGTTTTTATGCTAATTAAACAATATATTTTTTAATTATATGTTTTTTTTTTAATTAACTTGTAATAGCTTCTTTTTTTTTTTCTTAAAAGGGTACTGTAGAATAACTTATATCACAAATACTACATCCTTCTTTAGTTAAATATGTTTCACTTAAGACATGACAAAGTGTCTTAGAAACATTTCATTTTGGAGTTAAGTGATTAAACAAGAAAAATATTATTTATAAAAACACAACACATAAGACTAGCGGCTGAGAGGTTCTACTCTCAAAGCTGATAGATGGAAGGTGTTAGGTTTAAACCGTTCGAAGTTTTCTTTGAACCTTGTGTCAATACGAGTTAGGATCCCTTAGAAAGACCTACATGAAGACACTTATCCCTAACGTAGATAATCAACCCTATATTTAACTAACCAGTTACAACACACTAGTATACCTGTAAAAGAAAAATAATACCTACAAAAGGAAAAAATAATATCTGTAAAAGAAAAATAATACCTACAAAAGGAAAAAATAATATCTGTAAAAGAAAAATAATACTTTTAAAGTTTGAAAAAACAGAGATACAATTTTTTTTTTTAATTCGAACCTTGTGTCAATACGAGTTAGGATCCCTTAGAAAGACCTACATAGAGACACTTATCCCTAACGTAGATAATCAACCCTATATTTAACTAACCAGTTACAACATACAAGACATAATCGTTACATTCAGTTAATAAGTGATTTGATATGTAAAATATTAGATATAAAAACATGCAATATGATGTATACAACACACACAAAATTTTAAAGATTTTTTTTCCCTACAATTTTTAACAAGAATTTAGCAATAATTTAACTTGAGAGCAGGTATTTTGTTTAGAGTTATACGATTATAATAAATTTTAACCCTATTTTACTTGATACAACTAACATTTAAAAGCAGTCGAAAGATTTTTACTTTTAAAAAATAACTAACAGAATTTTAATTTTTTAAGCATTGGGTAGATGACACTAACTTTAAATTAACTTTTTATAGGTCACTTTAAATAAAATACATATTTTTTTTTATTATTAAAGAAATTTAAACTACTCACACATTATTATTATTATGCTGCATTTTAACATAACAACATTACAGTAAATTATTTAAGACATGCGATTAAGACCATTGGAATTTTCTACAACCTTTAGCTGACATGTGGTCACAGAGGAAATCTTTTCATATATGAAGACAAAATAAGATAATAAATTGATAAACATGATTCGTTATGCATATGTTTAAACAGGAAATTATTTAAGACGTGTGATTAGGATCATTTTACATGGTATTACAGAATAAATCTTTTCATAGGATGCAAGATAAGATAATATCACGTAATGATTTGATAAACGCGATTCGTTACGTATATGTTTAAACAGGAAATTTGTTTTAAAGATAACATTACTTTACTTATATGAAGTGTCCAATTATAAATTTTGCTGATATAATTAATTTAATTTCGAATTTGAAAATAGTATTGACAGAACATTCAAATTTTACTTTTACACAATATTTTTAAAAATTTAAATAAGGGAAATTGTGCACATTATTTAAAAAAATTTAATTAGCGAACTTAGAAAATGTTGTACGCGAACTCACTCATTTAGGAAAATACGTTACGATTAACACTTTTAGAATACATTTCAAAGTATTGTAAACTTTATCCAATAAAGAAATATACGTTACGATTGTTACACTTTTTTAATACATTTCAAAGTTTTATAAACTTTACCGAAAACTTTTTGCATGTGACTTTTTTTAACCAATAAAATGCTAGTATTTTGAAACAAGCGCCCCCTACGTGAGAATGTTATTTTATGAACAATACTTTGTGATTAATGTAAAAGGTTGTGATTTTCGTCTAAGTATTAAAGTTGATATGGAACGTGTCATGCAGTCTTGTGAAGGTGATAAAATCATGTCACCTAAAGCAATTAAAAAGGTACCCTATTTCTGCAAGTCGTGTAACAAAACATTTCCTCGAAAAGTTAACTTAGTGTTTTTTATGAAAAGTAATTTAAAGGAAAAGTGTTTTCGCTGTGAGGTGTGTGGTGAAGTTTTTTCGCGAAAGAGTGATTTACAAATTCACGAAAAGATTCCCGAATCGCCCAAACAATTGAAGTGTAGTGATTGCAACGAACTGTTTTCAAGAAAGACAGACTTATTGAAAGATAAGAAAACTCACAACTTAGGAAATCAACATTCATGCACAAAGTGTGAAATATTTAATTGTGAATCGGATTTTTTACAACATTGTGTTACTTTTCATAAAGTTTTACCTAACATTGCAAAATCACCTTGTTTAAAAGACTTGTTATTCGAACTGATAGTGAAGCTTATAGATTAGTTCGAACTTATAGTGAATTAAAAGACAAAATGATATGCAAAATATGTAAAGTGGAATTAACAGATCGAAACGCGCATGTATATGTTGAGAATGCCTTTTTCAAGTTGTTTAACTGATTTTAAGATTTCACTGAACGAGTGTTTTATTGGTCATTACAAAAATTTCTTATTTAATGTGTGTTATTTTAAATGATGAATAAAATAGTTTGATTGCGAAAAAAGTGTTTTCTTTAACCTACACTGTTAAAACTGATGTTGTGTATTTTGAATGACTTAGACAAAATGTTAATTTAAAAAAAGATTTTAACATGTGATAAGAGAGTTATAAATAAAACTGGACTTACCTAAAATTTTTTCAAGATAGTCTCGATATCCTTTCCATTACAATTGTTTTAAGGAAATAGAATTCAATTTTATTGCGAATAACACTTTGTTGTTAACATCACGTGGTTTGTCTTATCATAACTATGAGATCACTTCCGATTAACATGATAAAGAAGAGTATAAAAATGACTAATGCAAACCGATTTTCCTGCTTAAACTTGTTATCAGCTTGCATGAGTGACCATCTTTACTTGACCTATATCGCCACCAGCTTGTGATATTTCAAAACTTTGAAAATGTATCACATTTTAAGAATAAAACTTAAACATTTAAAAACTTTAAAAATTTGAGTTAGCGAAATTTGTTAGATGGACACATTTTAAAAACTTTAAAATTTCGAGTTAGTGAAATTTGTTGGATTGACACATTTTAAAAATGAAACTTAAACATTGAACTTTGTGAAATTTGTTAGACTGACACATTTTTTTTTTTTTTTTAAAGTCTGTTAAACATTTGAAATTGAAAAATCAACATGTCATTTTCAAAGCAGTGAATAGATGTATACCTTTAAAAATTCGACTTAGTGGAATTTAATAGTGAAATTTATTAATCTAACACACATGCTAAAAACAAAACTTTATAAATTTTTTCCATTTTTAAAATAAAACTTATTTAAAAAATAAATAAGCAACTATTAAACATTTTGAATGTCTTAGACAAAGTGTGAATAAATTTGTTGAAATTATATAAAACATGAAAAATTTCATTACTTTTAAAGGAAATTTTATTTTTGGTGAAATAAACTTGAGGTTTTTATTATATGTTACTTAAACTACATGAGAATTGATTGAAAATGTGTTACTTTTAATCACTCACAAGATAAGACATGATGTTACAACATACACATAGGAATGACATAGGAATTATAGATGGGTTTTTCTCCCACACATGACGTCACTGATAACATATTTACTGATCAAGTCATAAAATCATAGTTTAGGGTAGGTTTTTAAGCACGAAGTTTAGTTGAGATTTAAGATATTTGAGAAATATAAACTACAACTTTGGCTACTTTTTGAAATTTCCCCCTACATAAGAAAAAGAACATAGAAAAATAAAATGAAAAGTCGTATTTGAATGGAATCGAATTATTATCCTTTCACTTAACAGCTGAATGCGTAGGTAATTACATCACAAAGGCACTGATAACAACTGATTGAATATATTGTGTTTCTTTTTTAAGGTTAAATTGATTTAATATTCAAGTTATTTCTTAATGATACACTTAAAAACAATAAACTTAATTAGCATTCAAAAAGCAAACGATCACATTATTGTGTAAAACAATCAAATGTTTCAAAAGTCACGAGTTAAAATTTGAAATGACTTAGAGTTTAAGTAGAATTTAGATGTGAACCTTTTAAAATGAAATATTAGTTTTTTGTATCGCCCTCTATTGGTGGGTAATAGAATTAAGAGATAATTAAAAGTTTTAACTTGAATTCGAGCCATCAACAAAAATTATTTTTCGGTTTTATAACTTAAGGTAGGTTTAACTGAGCAAGCCATGATATTTCAGTATTTATAGACGATTTAAAATATTCGATAAAGGAAATCATCTGAATTTTTAATTTAATTGAAGGGTTTACTGCTTAAAGTACTACAAAATGAGTACAACACGATGCATAGTTTTTTAATTAATTATATTTTTCGAAAGGTTAAATTGACTTATTGATAAACTTAGGATTTATTTTTAAAGTGAATAAATTTGATATGTTAGGCTCACTTAATAACAGAGGGTTGAATAAGTTATTTTTAATAAAAATAAAGTTTACTAAAAGTTTTTAAAGTTAAAAAAAAATATAGTTTTAAAAAATTTAAAGTTTACAAAAAGTTTAAAAATCTTAATCAAAATTAACTTTTTAACTTTAACTATTGAGAGACTATAATCTAACTGTTTATCCTTGTAACCAACTGGGGCATATCAACTATATACTCTGTATCTGCATATGCGCAGAAAAACATAGACATTTAATCTAACTTGAGTTCGACTTAAAATTATTTGCCAACTGTTAAGTTTAATTACTATACACAACTCGATTACCTTTCCCACAAAACACCTTTCAGAAACAAAACAGAAATTAATACTTACCGAAAAACACGTCAAATTCTTGTGCTTGCTTTCACTCAACTAACGTTTCTCCCTTATCTTTGCTAGGGGGCGCTGCAATCGCCGTTAGAGGCGCTAGCAGTCTTCAGGTGTGTGATAAGAATAAACTTTAAATCCAACTTACACTCGCTCAGTCATTCTTGCTTCTCTCTACCTTGCTAACAACCGTTTGCTGCTGGCTCATTGTTTGGTTGTTTAAACTTGTTGAATGACGTCATCATGTGTTTGTCTAAACTTGTCCAGTCTTGTTTTTATGCAGTACGTCTATTTAGATGAGTCATCACTCGCTTATCTTAGTTGACTTGTCCAAACTTGTTTTTGTGTGGCACGTCTATTTGGGTGAGTCATCGTTCGCTTATCTTGCTTTACTTGTTTGAACTTGTCTAGTATCCACCACCTCATGTCTTTTGTCATAGCTTGAATATACACTGCTCAAAACAATTAAAGGATATTGCAGTTTTAGGTGGATTTTGTATCTGGGAAACTTTTTAGCTGATTGATACATGGTCGACAGACATAGTAGGTTATATGAGAATAAATTACACATGTTTGGCAGAAAAAAATGCATTTTATTGCGCATTTGTGTACAAAAGGAAAAAAACACAATTTGTGCATATGAGAAAAAAAGAATAAGAAAAGGTGTTTTCTTCAAAGAAAATCATTTTCAGTAGGGGGTATGGTTTCCACGGGCGGCCAGCAACGTTGAACACCTTTGAGGCATGGACTCAATGAGGCTATTAATGACGAGTTGGGGTATTCTGCCCCACTCTTCCAGAAGAGCTCTTTCCAGTTCTTGGAGAGTTTGTGGGGGTTGTTGGCAGCCAGAAACTCGTCTTCCTAGAGCGTCCCAAACGTGCTCGATTGGATTCATGTCTGGAGAACACGCTGGCCATTCCATTCGAACGATTCCTTCCTCGAAAAGGAAATCCTCCACCAGGTTTGCACGATGTGGCCTGCAGTTATCGTCCATTAAAATGAAGTTATCTCCGATTGCTGCAGCGTAAGGGACTACAATAGGTCTGAGGATCTCATCTCTATATCGGCGACCAGTCAGAGCTCCATCTCGAATGATGTAGAGGTCAGTACGCCCGTCAATGGAGATGCCACCATATACCAACACTCCTCCACCGCCAAATCTGACACTTTCGTGCACGAACGCAGGATTATTCCTACTGCCACGGTCCCTCCAGATGAAAATACGCCTATTATCCGGATGCACAGAAAAACGGGACTCGTCAGAAAACAGAATATTGCTCCATTCATTTCTCCTCCAGTTGACATGCTCGGTTGCCCACTCCCTGCGGTCGCGACGATGCCTTGATGTTAATCTAACACATACCATCGGTTTCGGACAGTCTGAGTTGAAATCGTGGTCCCTGTAGCCGAGCGAAGGTGTTGTTGGAGAAGAGTAGCGTTCATGTTTCGGTGTCTCCGAGCTGTTAACGCTAAATACCGATCTTCATTGGGCGTTGTTGCCCGTCTACGACCTTGCCCTGGTCTTTGGCCTGCACATCCACTCTCCAAAAAACGGTTCCAGATCCTGGAAATGACACTTTGTGACACTCCAATGGCTTGCGCTACTTCGGCTTGAGTTTGGCCCCCTTCTAACCTACCAACAATTCTCCAAGCTTCTGAATCTGTCAAATGACTTCGCTGAGACATCGTACTCATCGAAACAAAGCAATCACTGAATGCCGATCATCCTTGTCTTCATTCTCTTTTATCCAGTTGAAAGTCAAATTTCATTCGCTGCCACTGAAGCGACGTTTTTGACGTCGAACTCAAAATTTGCATACTCCACAGTTTGAAACCAGAAAAATTTGCATTTGTGATTCTCTTCTTCTATTTTCGGCAAAAAAAATTTCGTTTATATCTTTATTTTATATAAAACTTCAAATATCCTTTAATTGTTTTGAGCAGTGTACTTTACACCAATCGCTTAAATATAAAAGTCTTGTCACAACTTACTTAAACTCTGATAAAAATATTAATTATTTATAAATTTCATCAAATTTTTATTTTTTTGATACATTTACTATGTAATTTTCGTTCAAAAATATGGTAAAGCCCGATTTTAAATCGAAGTCTAAGATAAATTCCCCATATTTGTAACATTTTAACACTAATAATAAATACTGTAAGCACCCAGTACATACAAGTTTTGTAAAAATAATATTACTTATAGCTAACTCGTTCAGTCCCATGATACGAAACTTCAATATAGCTAAAATCAGTGTTAAACGAAAGTCTAATCACGTGTCTTTATATATTATTTTGAAATGTAAAGCATTATATCTAAACGAATGATATAAGGAGTAGTTAGAATAATTCTTGTATTTTTATTAGTAAAAAATGTATACACATTATCTTACAAGGTTGGAATATTCAACACACGGTTCACCATATTTAAAAACGATTCACCATGATTTAAAAACTTAGTAACATATTTTAAATTTATAAATTTAAATTAAAACATATTTTTATAAATAAACAATTATAAATACTTAAGTATTTTTAATTTAAATTTATAAATTTAAAATATGTTACTAAGTTTTTAAATCATGGTGAATCGTTTTTAAATATGGTGAACCGTGTGTTGAATATTCCAACCTTGTAAGATAATGTGTATACATTTTTTACTAATAAAAATACAAGAACTATTCTAACTACTCCTTATATCATTCGTTTAGATATAATGCTTTACATTTCAAAATAATATATAAAGACACGTGATTAGACTTTCGTTTAACACTGATTTTAGCTATATTGAAGTTTCGTATCATGGGACTGAACGAGTTAGCTATAAGTAATATTATTTTTACAAAACTTGTATGTACTGGGTGCTTACAGTATTTATTATTAGTGTTAAAATGTTACAAATATGGGGAATTTATCTTAGACTTCGATTTAAAATCGGGCTTTACCACATTTTTGAACGAAAATTACATAGTAAATGTATCAGAAAAATAAGAATTTGATGAAATTTATAAATAATTAATATTTTTATCAGAGTTTAAGTAAGTTGTGACAAGACTTTTATATTTAAGCGATTGGTGTAAAGTATATTCAAGCTATGACAAAAGACATGAGGTGGTGGATACTAGACAAGTTCAAACAAGTAAAGCAAGATAAGCGAACGATGACTCACCCAAATAGACGTGCCACACAAAAACAAGTTTGGACAAGTCAAGTGATAAGCGAGTGATGACTCATCTAAATAGACGTACTGCATAAAAACAAGACTGGACAAGTTTAGACAAACACATGATGACGTCATTCAACAAGTTTAAACAACCAAACAATGAGCCAGCAGCAAACGGTTGTTAGCAAGGTAGAGAGAAGCAAGAATGACTGAGCGAGTGTAAGTTGGATTTAAAGTTTATTCTTATCACGCACCTGAAGACTGCTAGCGCCTCTAACGGCGATTGCAGCGCCCCCTAGCAAAGATAAGGGAGAAACGTTAGTTGAGTGAAAGCAAGCACAAGAATTTGACGTGTTTTTCGGTAAGTATTAATTTCTGTTTTGTTTCTGAAAGGTGTTTTGTGGGAAAGGTAATCGAGTTGTGTATAGTAATTAAACTTAACAGTTGGCAAATAATTTAAAGTCGAACGCAAGTTAGATTAAATGTCTATGTTTTTATGCGCATATGCAGATACAGAGTATATAGTTGATATGCACCAGTTGGTTACAAGGATAAACAGTTAGATTATAGTCTCTCAATAGTTAAAATTAAAAAGTTAATTTTGATTTACTTAAAGATTTTTAAACTTTTTGTAAACTTTAAATTTTTTAAAACTATATTTTTTTTAACTTTAAAAACTTTTAGTAAACTTTATTTTTATTAAAAATAACTTATTCAACCCTCTGTTATTAAGTGAACCTAACATATCAATTTTATTCACTTTAAACATAAATCCTAAGTTTATCAATAAGTCAATTTAACCTTTCGAAAAATATAATTAATTAAAAAACTATGCATCGTGTTGTACTCATTTTGTAGTACTTTAAGCAGTAAACCCTTCAATTAAATTAAAAATTCAGATGATTTCCTTTATCGAATATTTTAAATCGTCTATAAATACTGAAATATCATGGCTTGCTCAGTTAAACCTACCTTAAATTATAAAACCGAAAAATAATTTTTGTTGTGTGCTCGAATTCAAGTTAAAACTTTTAATTATCTCTTAATTCTATTACCCACCGATAGAGGGCGATACAAAAAACTATTATTTCATTTTAAAAGGTTCACATCTAAATTCTACTTAAACTCTAAGTCATTTCAAATTTTAACTCGTGACTTTTAAAACATTTGATTGTTTTACACAATAATGTGATCGTTTGCTTTTTGAATGTTAATTAAGTTTATTGTTTTTAAGTGTATCATTAAAAAATAACTTGAATATTAAATCAATTTAACCTTAAAAAAGAAACACAATATATTCAATCAGTTGTTATCAGTGCCTTTGTGATGTAATTACCTACGTATTCAGCTGTTAAGTGAAAGGATAATAATTCGATTCCATTCAAATACGACTTTTCATTTTATTTTTCTATGTTCTTTTTCTTATGTAGGGGGAAATTTCAAAAAGTAGCCAAAGTTGTAGTTTATATTTCTCAAATATCTTAAATCTCAACTAAACTTCGTGCTTAAAAACCTACCCTAAACTATGATTTTATGACTTGATCAGTAAATATGTTATCAGTGACGTCATGTGTGGGAGAAAAACCCATCTATAATTCCTATGTCATTCCTATGTGTATGTTGTAACATCATGTCTTATTTTGTGAGTGATTAAAAGTAACACATTTTCAATCAATTCTCATGTAGTTTAAGTAACATATAATAAAAACCTCAAGTTTATTTCACCAAAAATAAAATTTCCTTTAAAAGTAATGAAATTTTTCATGTTTTATATAATTTGAACAAATTTATTCACACTTTGTCTAAGACATTCAAAATGTTTAATAGTTGCTTATTTATTTTTTAAATAAGTTTTATTTTAAAAATGGAAAAAATTTATAAAGTTTTATTTTTAACATGTGTGTTAGATTAATAAATTTCACTATTAAATTCCACTAAGTCGAATTTTTAAAGGTGGACATCTATTCACTGCATTGAAAATGACATATTGATTTTTCAATTTCAAATGTTTAAAAGACTTTAAAAAAAAAAAAAAAATGTGTCAGTCTAACAAATTTCACAAAGTTCAATGTTTAAGTTTCATTTTTAAAATGTGTCAATCCAACAAATTTCACTAACTCGAAATTTTAAAGTTTTTAAAATGTGTCCATCTAACAAATTTCGCTAACTGAAATTTTTAAAGTTTTTAAATGTTTAAGTTTTATTCTTAAAATGTGATACATTTTCAAAGTTTTGAAATATCACAAGCTGGTGGCGATATAGGTCAAGTAAAGATGAGTCACTCATGCAAGCTGATAACAAGTTTAGGCAGGAAAGACGGTTTGCATTAGTCATTTTTATACTCTTCGTTATCATGTTAATCGGAAGTGATCTCATAGTTATGATAAGACAAACCACGTGATGTTAACAACAAAGTGTTATTCGCAATAAAATTGAATTCTATTTCCTTAAAACAATTGTAATGGAAAGGATATCGAGACTATCTTGAAAAAAATTTTAGGTAAGTCCAGTTTTAATTATAACTCTCTTATCTCATGTTAAAATCTTTTTTT
Organism: Maratus michaelseni; assembly: GCA_963931845.1. NCBI lineage: Eukaryota > Metazoa > Arthropoda > Arachnida > Araneae > Salticidae > Maratus > Maratus michaelseni. Next base: position 491,777 of record OZ007600.1, read on the forward strand.
AAATTAACATTTTGTCTAAGTCATTCAAAATACACAACATTAGTTTTAACAGTGTAGGTTAAAGAAAACACTTTTTTCGCAATCAAACTATTTTATTCATCATTTAAAATAACACACATTAAATAAGATGTATACAATTCTAATTTCAAAATTTTTGTAATGACCAATAAAACACTCGTTCAGTGAAATCTTAAAATCAGTTAAACAACTTGAAAAAGGCATTCTCAACATATACATGCGCGTTTCGATCTGTTAATTCCACTTTACATATTTTGCAAATCATTTTGTCTTTTAATTCACTATAAGTTCGAACTAATCTATAAGCTTCACTATCAGTTCGAATAACAAATCTTTTAAACAAGGTGATTTTGCAATGTTAGGTAAAACTTTATGAAAAGTAACACAATATGGTAAAAAATCCGATTCACAATTAAATATTTCACAACACTTTGTACATGAATGTTGATTTCCTAAGTTGTGAGTTTTCTTATCTTTCAATAAGTCTGTCTTTCTTGAAAACAGTTCGTTGCAATCACTACACTTGAATTGTTTGGGCGATTCGGGGATCTTTTCATGAATTTGTAAATCACTCTTTCGCGAAAAAACTTCACCACACACCTCACAGCGAAAACACTTTTCCTTTAAATTACTTTTCATAAAAAACACTAAGTTAACTTTTCGAGGAAATGTTTTGTTACACGACTTGCAGAAATAACGTACCGTTTTAATTGCTTTAGGTGACATGATTTTATCACCTTCACAAGACTGCATGACACGTTCCATATCAACTTTAATACTTAGACGAAAATCACAACCTTTTACATTAATCACAAAGTATTGTTCGTAAAATAACATTCTCACGTAGGGGGCGCTTGTTTCAAAATACTAGCATTTTATTGGTTAAAAAAAGTCACATGCAAAAAGTTTTCGGTAAAGTTTATAAAACTTTGAAATGTATTAAAAAAGTGTAGCAATCGTAACGTATATTTCTTTATTGGATAAAGTTTACAATACTTTGAAATGTATTCTAAAAGTGTTAATCGTAACGTATTTTCCTAAATGAGTGAGTTCGCGTACAACATTTTCTAAGTTCGCTAATTAAATTTTTTTAAATAATGTGCACAATTTCCCTTATTTAAATTTTTAAAAATATTGTGTAAAAGTAAAATTTGAATGTTCTGTCAATACTATTTTCAAATTCGAAATTAAATTAATTATATCAGCAAAATTTATAATTGGACACTTCATATAAGTAAAGTAATGTTATCTTTAAAACAAATTTCCTGTTTAAACATATACGTAACGAATCGCGTTTATCAAATCATTACGTGATATTATCTTATCTTGCATCCTATGAAAAGATTTATTCTGTAATACCATGTAAAATGATCCTAATCACACGTCTTAAATAATTTCCTGTTTAAACATATGCATAACGAATCATGTTTATCAATTTATTATCTTATTTTGTCTTCATATATGAAAAGATTTCCTCTGTGACCACATGTCAGCTAAAGGTTGTAGAAAATTCCAATGGTCTTAATCGCATGTCTTAAATAATTTACTGTAATGTTGTTATGTTAAAATGCAGCATAATAATAATAATGTGTGAGTAGTTTAAATTTCTTTAATAATAAAAAAAAATATGTATTTTATTTAAAGTGACCTATAAAAAGTTAATTTAAAGTTAGTGTCATCTACCCAATGCTTAAAAAATTAAAATTCTGTTAGTTATTTTTTAAAAGTAAAAATCTTTCGACTGCTTTTAAATGTTAGTTGTATCAAGTAAAATAGGGTTAAAATTTATTATAATCGTATAACTCTAAACAAAATACCTGCTCTCAAGTTAAATTATTGCTAAATTCTTGTTAAAAATTGTAGGGAAAAAAAATCTTTAAAATTTTTTGTGTGTTGTATATATCATATTGCATGTTTTTATATCTAATATTTTACATATCAAATCACTTATTAACTGAATGTAACGATTATGTCTTGTATGTTGTAACTGGTTAGTTAAATATAGGGTTTATTATCTACGTTAGGGATAAGTGTCTCTATGTAGGTCTTTCTAAGGGATCCTAACTCGTATTGACACAAGGTTCGAATTAAAAAAAAAATTTGTATCTCTGTTTTTTCAAACTTTAAAGGTATTATTTTTCTTTTACAGATATTATTTTTTCCTTTTGTAGGTATTATTTTTCTTTTACAGATATTATTTTTTCCTTTTGTAGGTATTATTTTTCTTTTACAGATATTATTTTTTCCTTTTGTAGGTATTATTTTTCTTTTACAGATATTATTTTTTCCTTTTGTAGGTATTATTTTTCTTTTACAGGTATACTAGTGTGTTGTAACTGGTTAGTTAAATATAGGGTTGATTATCTACGTTAGGGATAAGTGTCTTCATGTAGGTCTTTCTAAGGGATTCTAACTCGTATTGACACAAGGTTCAAAGAAAACTTCGAACGGTTTAAACCTAACACCTTCCATCTATCAGCTTTGAGAGTAGAACCTCTCAGCCGCTAGTCTTATGTGTTGTGTTTTTATAAATAATATTTTTCTTGTTTAATCACTTAACTCCAAAATGAAATGTTTCTAAGACACTTTGTCATGTCTTAAGTGAAACATATTTAACTAAAGAAGGATGTAGTATTTGTGACATAAGTTATTCTACAGTACCCTTTTAAGAAAAAAAAAAGAAGCTATTACAAGTTAATTAAAAAAAACATATAATTAAAAAATATATTGTTTAATTAGCATAAAAACGATTATTTAAGTTACTCCACAAATTTTAAACTTAAAAAAAACGGAAGATATAATGTAAGAGAAAGTATGACAAATCTTTTTTTCCTTTGAAAGATTAGTCTCAAAGACTTGAATTAATTTTTTCTCTAAAAATGATACATTAATTTCAGTACACAAGTTTGTGAAACGGCTTTTGCAGGAAAATAGTATGGTGAATACAATATTAAGCATTGTAATTTAATTCAATAACACAAATGCGTGGGTGTTAGCTTATAGTTACATTTGTAAAAATCACTTTGCTTTCGTTTTTAAAATGTATAAACACGTTATTTTTCGTAACAAAACTATAAACCTATATTTCTTAAATAAATGATTATAAGGTTAATACAAGAAAGAATCAAGCATGCTATTTTTGTCAATCTCAATAAATGACATTTCATAGTATTTTCATATAAAAATTTTCCTTCTAAATTATTATTTCGAATATGGAAATGATCTGTTGACAGAATGTTGTAAGAGAAATGCGCTTGTAAATTAAACAAATAGATGTAATAACATTCATATTAAACCAAAACTCGCGAATTACTCAATAGTGAAAGACAATTTCCTGCAGTTCATTAAAACTATGATAAAGGTAATTAAACGCAGGTCTGAAATTCCTTGCTATGGTATGCATTTGAAGAGATAACAACACACACATCCTTGGTAACCTAAGATAAGACATGTGTGATACAGAGCATTGCAGGTTCTAATGTCAGTATAAATTAAAATAATACGTAAAACGCTACAAAAAAAAAAACACTTTTATGAAATAAAAAAAAAATGAAATTAAAAAACTAAATTTTTTTTCCCTCTCAAGAAAGAATCTAATTAAAACCCTTTTTATAGAAAAGAAAAATTCATATTAAACTTTTATAAAGTCAGAAAGTCTTATCACATTTCACTTCCTGATCCCTTCCGGTCTTACTTACGGAATTACTTCCTGTCTAAAGATACTTGTTTCAACCTGTGTATTATCAACATCTGTCATTTCCTATGACCTTGCGAGGTTAGCACATCTGGTGTAGAACATCCGACGGAATTACTTCCTGTCTAAAGATACTTGTTTCAACCTGTGTATTATCAACATCTGTCATTTCCTATGACCTTGCGAGGTTAGCACATCTGGTGTAGAACATCCGAACGTTATCTTCTAATTTTTTTTCTTTCTTACTTACGGAATCACTTCCTGTATAAACATGTCTTATCACCACCTGTCCCTTCCGCTAACCTTGAGAGTTTAGCACATCTGGTGTAGAAAAATTTTCCCTGTCAAGAAATAACCTGTTCAAAACCCATAAAAAATACGTCTCATCCTGTCCTTATCTCCAAATTCCTTCCGGTTTCCTGTCTCAACATGTTTGTTATCCACACCTGCGATTTCCCGTGACCTTCACAGCCCGCAAAACTTCCGGTGGGAACACCTGCTACTTCCGGCTCCGTAACCTTCCTTCGACCTTGAGCCTACGCTTCGTACGCTTCTGATGTAGAACCCCCAATTATTATCTACTGTAGTATTTTAATTAGTTTGTAAACTACTGTAAAATTGTCTAATTTTTTGTTTTTGAATGTATATAAACGGAAGAGTGATATAAACAAAAGAAAAAGGAAAATAAATATGTCATAAATAATCTGATGAATACAATGTAAGGAAATTAATATAAAAGTTTCCCCGTTGTTATGGTAGCGACATGTACATTGGAATAAGTCACTCAATAAATTGTATAATTCTGATGTATAATTCTGTTTATAGCATCACTATTATTTTTTTTGCCCCTTTCATCTTTTCTGAATAAAATTGGAATCTGTATAATTTAAATTTAAATACCTTACAAAAAGGAGTGATATCTCATCAAAAACAACTCGTTGTAAATAATCCCGCCAAGCCACAAACCTAAAACGTCAGTCACAAAAAGAAGTGATACCACATAAAAAGAAGCGATATAGAAGTGCATACTCCGAGTCCCGTGTAAAAATCTATCACCACTAATAATGTTTCCAAAGGACTCGGAGTGAGGTACAGTATGTGAAAACTGCTTGGCGACCTGCTGGCTTTTATAATGTTTGCATTTCCTGCAATTACATATGGCTATATTATTTTTATTTTATTTTATTTTATTTATTTATTTATTTATTTATTTTGCTCCCATAAAATTGTAAAAGTTGAAGCTTCTGTGTTTGCATGTCCTTTCTTATTTATGAGCTTGAAAAATCAATTTGTTGATTTTATTTACCATTATTTAAACTAAAAACACCACTCTTACGAAGAGGATCTTTTAAGTAAACGTATAAAGATTTTGAGTTTGTAAGATATATATATATATATATATATATAATTATAATATCTATGAATTTCAAAAAACATATCAAGTTCTATTATCATTCTACTTAAATCTCCAAAGAGATAATTAATGATATTGTGTATACAGAATACCACATAGCTAATAATTAACATGTGCAAACATAATATTACCATAGCTTGTGCTTCAATGGTAATTGGCCAAATTTTACTCATACCTAAAGAATATTGAAAAAAGAGAGAAAGGGAAAAAAAAAAATTATAAATTGGAGTTGCAATTAAGTAAATACAAATGAATTAATAAATTAAATATGAACCATATACAATGGAAAATTGGACCACATGAGAATTAAATATGAATTGGATATGAAAAAACACATGCACATGTACTCATCAGCCTGGATGCACCCACATGTGTTTTAAATAATAATTCAGTGTTTCATAATTCTACTGGCATAATGCTAAGATCAGTAGAATCATCCAGGTACACTGAATTATTACCAGACAACAATTGGAAATATTAAAATTTGGAAATATTTAAATAGGAAATAAAAAACCATTAAGAATATACAATATATTTCACTCACAACGATTATCCCAAAAACTGTATTTAACACCTCACGAAATTACCACGAGATAACAGTTTTGAAATAATAAAATTGGAAATATGAACGCGTAAAGTGTAGATAAAATAGTTTACTCACAATAATTATACAGAATCCTTAAAATGTCACAACTTCTGCATAATATTCACATCCACATGGCAATGCATCATACATGTTGACTAAGTCGAGTTGAGAGTATATATATAGTATATATATATATATGTAAACCTTATAATAAACGTTGACTAAATTGAGATATATTGCAGTAATTCTAGCGTAAGGGAATGGCATAGATCTGGGGGAAAATCCGTTCTGTCAGTTCTTTCGCATACAAAAATATTTATAAAAGTGGTATAACAAAATATAAAATTTATTTTTCGATTTTCAAAATGGATATACTGCATATATTATAAAAGCCTGCAGGTCGCCAAGCAGTTTTCACATACTGTACCTCACTCCGAGTCCTTTGGAAACATTATGAGTGGTGATAGATTTTTACACGGGAGTATGCACTTCTATATCGCTTCTTTTTATGTGGTATCACTTCTTTTTGTGACTGACGTTTTAGGTTTGTAGCTTGGCGGGATTATTTACAACGAGTTGTTTTTGATGAGATTATATTATTATTATTAACCGACTCAAAAAAGGAGGAAGTTATCAATTCGACGTGTATGTTTCCGAAACTATGCGTCCTATTTATGTGATTTTTTTTTATTAACCGACTCAAAAAAGGAGGAGGTTATCAATTCGACGTGTATGTATTTTTTTTTTTTTCATGTATGTACACCGATTACTCCGAAACTATGCGTCCTATTTATGTGATTTTTTTTTATTCGAAAGAGAATACTCTCGATTTGGTCCCATTTAAATTTCATGAAAATCGGTTTAGTACTTTTTCAGAAATTCAACAAAAACGAAAAAGAAAATAAGCATTTTAAAAATAGTTAATTTGTTGGGCAGACGACTTTCATTTAATATCATAAAATATTCTATTACGTGAATTTGCAAATAAAAAAAAGACTGACATTTAAATCAGCTTTAACTTATTGGATTATAATTCTGCATGAATAAATTAAAGGGGGGATTAGCCACTGTCCCCCCCCCCCTCTTTATACTTAACCCGTTAGCACACGCGCTGGGCTAAAATCTACCCCAGCTTACAACTATTACTTTAAAATGTGCGAAAATAGTTCGCGATCATTCTGAGCCTTATAGTACCTTTCAAGCTGAATGATATCAAGATGTGGCCAAAAAGAATTTACAGTGTCTCACATAAGTGATGGGACACTTGTGCTTTACAAAAGGAAACTAATCAAATAAATTAAAAAAACATGTACACATTTTTTTTGTGGGTGTGTTTCATACTTAAATTTAGTAAAGATTATTACATAACATACATTTTGTCAAAATATTAAAATATTAATTTAATAAAAATACAAATGTTTAGAACGGAGCAAAAAATAGCTCACATAAGTGATGGGACACCATTATATATGCAACAAAAATCGCCTGAAATAAGCAATAAAAATATTTTTTGGGGTTTTATTTTTACTTAAAAGCAATTGGCAATAATTTATAAAATCGTCTGCAGTATTTCTCTCCAGTTTGTTTTGGAATTTTTGTGTTTTTTAGCTCTGTGTAGTCATGAATGCTAAACGAAAAGAAACTTCGCCTGAAATTCGAAAATTAGTTATTAATTTGCATATTGAACGTGGAAAATCTATTAGAAAAACTGCTGAAACAGTTAACTTGAGTCGTTCAACAGTTTTCAATATCATTAAACGATATAAAAAGAATCATATGATTCAGGATAAAAGAAGACCTGGCTGACCATCAAAGCTATCCAATGGAATAAAGCGAATTATCGTTCGAAATATTAAAAAAAATCCAAGAATTAGTGCTTCAAAAGTTGCTGCTGATTTACAAGCATTATATGGAATAATTGTTAATCCTGAAACTATTAGAAGGGTAATTCGATCTGCTGGATATCACGGTAGAGTAGCCAGGAAAAAATTCTTCGTAAGTGAAAAGAATAGAAAACTCAGACTAGCTTTCGCAAAATCCAACATAAATAAGAATTCTGATTACTGGAATAAAGTTATATTTGCTGATGAGAGTAAATTTAATATATTTGGTTCTGACGGTAGAATCTTGGTGTGGAGAAAACCCAGGGAAGAACTTCGCAAACAGAACTTGGTACCAACAGTAAAACATGGTGGAGGAGGAGTTATGGTATGGGGGTGTATGTCGTCCGCTGGAGTTGGTAATTTTGTTTTTATTGACAGTATAATGGATCAGTACAAGTATATTGATATTTTAAAGCAAAATTTGAAATCTTCAGCACGAAAATTGAACCTTCATAACGATTTTAAATTCTACCAGGACAATGACCCCAAGCACACTGCTCTGAACGTTAGACTCTGGCTGCTATATAACTGTCCTGAAATAATAAAAACACCACCACAATCTCCAGACTTAAATCCCATAGAGAATATTTGGCAAGAATTGGAATCAAGAATTCGCAAACACACCATTTCTTCAAAACAACAACTAAAATCGGTGCTTCAAGAAGAATGGGGTAAAATCACTCCAGAAATCACAAAAAAAATAGTCGAATCCATCCCAAAAAGATTAAATCATGTTTTAAAAGTAAAAAAAAATCCAACAAAATATTAAAACCTTTTAAAAAGTAAAATTTGTGGATAAATATTTGATGGAAAAGTAAGTGTCCCATCACTTATGTGAGCCATTTTTTGCTCCGTTCTGAACAATTGTATTTTTACTAAATTAATATTTTAATATTTTGACAAAATGTATGTTATGTAATAATTGTTACTAACTTTAAATATGAAACACACCCAAAAAATTTTTGCACATGTTTGTTTATTTATTTTATTGCAGTTTCTTTTTATAAAGCACAAGTGTCCCATCACTTTTGTGAGACACTGTAGCTCTGGTTGTGTATTTTCCATTCTTTTGTTATAAAAGTGTCACGTGGGAGGAAATTTACCCCACGCGTGTTATAACGTAACCCTTAATGATAGGAAAATGTTAATGCAAATGTTTATGTAAAAAATATAGTATGCAAATAATAATATTTTTTTTCTTTTAAACGTTAGCAACTCTTGCACATACAGTTTCTATAAATCAGTTTTATGTTTTTTTGTATTTTCATGGCTGAACTTGGATTGTATAAGCTTTGTACGTAATGATATGCAGAAAAAATCTTAGTGCGAGATTTTATGATTTTTTTTTTTTTTTTTTTTTTTTTTTTTTGCTTTAAATATAAAAAAACTTTTTATTTTAAGTTAAAAATGATGTCCTTTACTGATTTACAGTTTATTTTAAAATATAAATTTTTCTTTATAATCTAACCGAGGGGAAATTGACACAAGAAAACCCATTGGGATAAAATTTATCCCGCGCGTGTAGTAACGTAATGGAAAGGGGCGCGTGTGCTGACGGGTTAACCAATGAGCTCCTTATCACAATGAACGTATTGTCTTACCGAGTTAAGAAAGACTCTAGAACCGGTCCCGCCACAGTCCTGTTGCCAGGGTAACTGGTCAGTCGACTTTATTTTAGGGAAGTCCGGTATTTTCTTTTCATGCCAAGTCTCTCCCGTTCAATCGGTCATTCCGAGAATTATCGCAGTATTTTGTCCGTTTGCTCCTACGGACGAAGTTCCCTCCCTGCAAGTTTTGGAACCTTCGAAAGCAGGAAACTTACTCAGGGTTTTTCTAATGAGAGCAACACAGTATATACAAAATTTTAAGCAAATCGGATATTATCAAGAGTTATTACGTCCGGATCACCAGTTGTTGGGCAGGCGACTTTCAGGTTGTAAATAATAAAAAGACTGACATGTTTAAATCAGCTTTAACTTATCGGATTTATTTTCATAGAACAAACTTTTTAAGATCCAAACAAAAACTAAAACTTTTGAGTGTTGCCAAATTTGAAAAGCAAATGTACATAAAATTGTGAATTGGATAAATATAATATAACGCACGGATAAAAACTATAAATTATGCCACAACAAATCTACTTTTGAATCTTTTAAAAGTTCCATTGTTGCAGTTTCACAGCGGTTTGGCATATTTTGACGAGCGTTTATTGGCGCATAATTAAATACATTGTTGTTTCAAAGCCCATACAAATGTTCGAGTTACAGAAAATAATTGGAGATTTATCACCCGTGGCGCATTAGTTGGAAACTGCCTTTAAAATATCCAATTATCTATATTATATTATACAATACAGTTGTATATAAATGCTTCTGCAATTGTCTTTTAATATTTCTACTACATAATATTAACTATAGAGTGATAATATAGAAAGAAAGGGGTTACTCCAAATAGTAGTATAGGCGACATTATTGGTGCAGTGTATTTACCTTGTAAAAATCAGTACACATTAAGCATAAGCACCGAAATCAGTGAGTTACACAGTTATAAAAACTGTAGTATACAGCCCGATTATGACACATTATCCAAGACGATTAGGTGAGAATAATGATAAATTTTCTAATCTTCCGTAATCGAGTTTATTGCCAAGGTTAGCGTGAAATAAAAAATATATTAGCAACAACATGGTTTAATATAAATACAGGGTGATTCATAAAAGATGGGCAGAACTTTAAGGGGTTATAGTACACTTAAAGACAAATAATATTAAATAGGAGACTAAGGGTCCCAGACGTATTCCCAAGGAGATAGGGGGCATTAAAGTTTAGGGTCCGAAATTTCAAATGATTATAAAACATGGAAAAATTGGTCGATTCGTTTGCGGTTTTTGCAAAAAATTTTCTTTATGCCAGTATTTTCTTGAAATAAAATTTTAAAGTTCAATTTCAAAAAATGCCGATAGGGGGCGCTTTAGACTTTGGAGTAACAAACAACTATTTTTTAACGTTATTTTTTGTATTTCTTTAAATGATTTCGAAAGCTTAGACTTAAACTTAAATTTTGATCTAAAAATCTGAGTCCTAACGAGTAGTTAAGTAGCGTAAACTGAAATTTGAAATTTGAAACCCTTCTCCCCCCAGAACAAAAATCAGTTATTCCCGATCTTTGTGTCGTAGATTAGGCTCTAACTACTGCCGCGTTTTGCTAAAATTATTCTTTATGTCAGTATTTTCTTGAAAATAAATTTTAAAGAAAATTTTCAAAAAATTCCGATAGAGGGCGCTTTAGACTTTGGAGTAACGAACAACTATTTTATACCGTTATTTTTTGTGTCTCATTAAATGCTTTCTAAAGCTTAGACTTAAACTTAAATTTTCAGCTCAAAATCTGAATCGCTGAGCGTGGTTCAGTAGCGAGGGGAGGGGGTTCAAATTTCAACTTCTGAACATAGTTCAGTTTGCACTACTTAACCATGCCCAACGATTCTGTGCTGTGATACGAGACACCCATTGAATCCCCCGAGGAACTGGTCGCCAGACTTTCCGCCGCTGTAGGGGAAGTGCTCGAAAAGCCTGATGTTTTCGCGAATGTTCGCCGTTCCATTCGTCGCCGTTGTTCTGCGTGCATAACCTCTGGTGGTCACAATTTTGAACATTTATTGTGATTACATGTTAATAAATATGCTTTGGTAACATAATCCTAATTTGTGTCTTTTTACCTCGTATCACAGCACACAATGTGTGGACATGGTAAACTGAACTGTGCTCAGGAGTAGAAATTTCAAACCCCTCTCCCCAGAAACTTAACCACGTCTAACGATTCAGATTTTGGGCTGAAAATTTAAGTCTAAGCTTTAGAAAGCATTTAATGAGACACAAAAAATAACGGTATAAAATAGTTGTTCGTTACTCCAAAGTCTAAAGCGCCCTCTATCGGAATTTTTTGAAAATTTTCTTTAAAATTTATTTTCAAGAAAATACTGACATAAAGAATAATTTTAGCAAAACGCGGCAGTAGTTAGAGCCTAATCTACGACACAAAGATCGGGAATAACTGATTTTTGTTCTGGGGAGAGAAGGGTTTCAAATTTCAAATTTCAGTTTACGCTACTTAACTACTCGTTAGGACTCAGATTTTTAGATCAAAATTTAAGTTTAAGTCTAAGCTTTCGAAATCATTTAAAGAAATACAAAAAATAACGTTAAAAAATAGTTGTTTGTTACTCCAAAGTCTAAAGCGCCCCCTATCGGCATTTTTTGAAATTGAACTTTAAAATTTTATTTCAAGAAAATACTGGCATAAAGAAAATTTTTTGCAAAAACCGCAAACGAATCGACCAATTTTTCCATGTTTTATAATCATTTGAAATTTCGGACCCTAAACTTTAATGCCCCCTATCTCCTTGGGAATACGTCTGGGACCCTTAGTCTCCTATTTAATATTATTTGTCTTTAAGTGTACTATAACCCCTTAAAGTTCTGCCCATCTTTTATGAATCACCCTGTATAGATATCATTAAAGGCTTTAAAGACATTAGATGAGAATAATGATAAAATTTCTAATCTTCCGTAATCGAGTGTACTGCCAAGGTTAGCGTGAAATAAAAAATATATTCGAAACAATATGGTTTAATGTAAATATAGATATCATAAAAAGCTTTAAAGACATTAGATGAGAATAATGATAAATTTTCTAATCTTCAGTACTCTAGTCTACTGTTGTAAATATAGATATCATTAAAGGCTTTAAAGACATTAGATGAGAATAATGATAAATTTTCTAATCTTCGATACTCGAGTCTACTGCCAAGGTTAGCGTGAAATAAAAAATATATTAGCAACAATATGGTTTAATGTAAATATGGATATCGCTAAAGTAATAAATAAATAAATAAACTTTTTAACCAAAAAAAAAAAAAAAAAAGATTCGACTTCAAAAACTACTAAAAAGCGAAAAATAAACTTTTCAGCCAAAAATTGAACAGACTTCAAAAACTACTAAAAAGCGAAAAATAAACTTTTTTACCAAAAATAGAACCGACTTCAAAAACTACTAAAAAGCGAAAAATAAATTTTTTAACCAAAAATAGAACCGACATCAAAAATTACTACAAAGTAAAAAATAATTTTTTTTTAGATAATAGTTAATAAGAAATTAAAGTAAGAGCATTGTATTTACCATGCATATTATAATATTTCTGTACATTAATTTGATTTTTTGGAGTCGGTGCCAGCCAAGCCAAGTACAAAATATCCAATATAAATCGTAACACGCGTATAAATTATATCTACATAAATACGAGACAATAATAAAAAAAAAAAACATATAACTCATCAAATGGTAGAAAATACAATGATTTAAATGATTAACTAATTTCCAAAGCAATGTTTGTCGGCATATAGTTGCTAATCTCATTTGAAAATACACATTTATGACATCAGATGAAATGTTTAAAAATGGTAACATGGCTTTAACCCGTACACCGACTCAAAAAAATCAAATTAATGTACAGAAATATTATAATATGCATGGTAAATACAATGCTCTTAATTTAATTTCTTATTACTCTTTTAACCAAAAAAAAAAAAAAAAAAAGATTCGACTTCAAAAACTACTAAAAAGCGAAAAATAAACTTTTTTACCAAAAATAGAACCGACTTCAAAAACTACTAAAAAGCGAAAAATAAATTTTTTAACCAAAAATAGAACCGATAGAACCTTTGTCACTTTTTTGGGTACACCGACTCAAAAAAATCAAATTAATGTACAGAAATATTATAATATGCATGGTAAATACAATGCTCTTAATTTAATTTCTTATTAACTATTATCTAAAAAAATTATTTTTTACTTTGTAGTAATTTTTGATGTCTGTTCTATTTTTGGTTAAAAAATTTATTATATCGCTAATCGATGGAAATGAACTCGAATTATTTGGTATAGCCCTGTATATTATCTAGACATTTGTAAAAATCACATATTGAGATAAAAATTAATTAAGGTAAAAAACACGTAACACAACTTAAAACACATCACTTCCAGCAATTACTAACCATCAACGGCAATGTATCTTATTCTTTGCGTAGTCCTGTATATGAATTTATTTATATTATACAAACTTTCATTAGTATACTAAATATCGGGGAGACCGGTACACAAACATAGTGGACCACTTTTTCAGTTAACATTTTTTTTCTCTTTAACAGACTGACCGATCTGTATGAAAATATTTTTGAATATTCCTTAAACCTTCTTACCATCATAATTTTCTCACAACATAGTTTTCAATACATTAAAAATAAAAAATTATATATATATATATATATATATATATATATATATATATATATATATATATATACACTTGTAAAGTGGTATATAATTTTTTCTAGTATCAAAATCTAAATAAATAAATAAATATTTAAAAATAAAATAACTAGATAATAAAAAATAACTAGAATAATATCTAGTATTTTTCTAGTATCTATAGTATCTAGTATCACTGTAATGCAGAATATAACATTCTGCATTACAGTGTACCCCGGAAGCGGGGTACACTGGTCCACCCACCGGGGTACAGTGGACCACTATCAGGTATTATCTAAAATACAATATAAATTTACTTTTCATTAATCTAATTCTTTTTTGTTGCCCCTTCACCCTCAAAATAACATAGTAATATAAATTTTGAAACAAAAACAAAAAAATAATTATATTTTGAAAATAATAACAGATTAATACAGGAACAATTGCAATTTAGTTGAAGTTATTACTTAAGTACAAAAAAATCAGCACACATTAAAATTTGCGAATGAAATTCCAAAGTACTTATGAGTAAGATTGAGCCTGGAATTTTCAAGAAATAATTTTGGGTCTGAGAGCAACATTATGAAATCATTGACATCAACAGCAGATTCATCTACAGTTTCGGAAGAAATAAACTGATATCCATTCAATTTGCGTCTCATGAATCTTACTTGAATAGAATCATCAACAATTAGACTATAGTTATATTTATCAAAGGCAGTAAATACAAAACAAAGTATTTCTTACTATGTTAAATAAATTGTTATTTTTATTTGTTTACTTTATTTTACAGTTAAATCTACTTTAAAACAATCTTTCTTTATAGAAAATAAGCAATTATGAAATATTTTGAACATTAGCATTACAGGAGCAGAGTGGATTGTGGACCACTGTGCCCCAGGAGTGGGTGGTCCACTGTACCCCATGTTGAAGTTCAATAAATAAGCATAATATTGTTTATAGCTTTCTTTTAAACATATTAACTTTAAAGTAAAATAAAAACAAGTATCTTAGCTTTGCAAAAAAGCTGTTTTATTTTATTTATCTACAACCTTTAATTACTAAAAAAAAATTAAAATATGATGATGAAAAATTTTACTTTTAGAAGCTCAAAACAACCAATCAGGATAAAATAGTTCAATCTGAGCTAAACATATTTTCTGAAGGCTATAAATAATCATTGCAGTGCTGTTGTCTATTAGGATAGAAGAGAAGCTAAAAAAAATAATAATAATAAATAAAATATTAGGGGGTGGTCCACTGTGCCCATAGGTCCAGTGTGTACCCTAACTCAGAAGAAAAAAGTATAACACAATTAAAAATTATCCTTAAGTAATTCACTCCCATAGTCAGTAATACTTACGACTTCCTTTGTGTAGCCCTGTATATTATAAACAGAATTTCTACGTACCACGTACTATGCAAAAATTTAGTTAAACTTAAAAACTTAAACAAAAGTTGAAACGTACTTTCGCAAAGATCGCTCATGGATAATAATGTAACCTAATTCTTCTCTGTGTACCTGTAAATGAACGATATATGCAATGCACACCCTACTTTTTATTAAGCAGCTTATATTGCATCTCAGTAATGCATATAAATTTCATTATGTTCGAAATAGTGTAACATCATTAAAATATACTGCAAACGATTTTCCCCGTACAGACGATTATGTAACAGATAGCTTGTGTCACCCTCATTCTGTAAATGAATAAAAATTGTTTTGCACCGCATATTCTACAGAAAGCATGTTTTAGTGCACTTCATAAATGCATACCAATTTCATTATGTTTAAAATGATGTAACGTCTTCAAAATGCACTTGAAACAATTTTTTCCCCCATTTACTGTAATGTAACGGAATACTTTTGACTGTCCCTGTAAATGCTATCCATTTAATTTTGAATAGCGATCGTGCTGTAGTAAACATCAATAACATATAAGTATTTCAGGACAATCCGAGTATATTTACGAGAGTTAGAGCATGGTCAGACAAACCGAAGCCATAAACACTTTTTAGCTTGGGTTGGAAAGTGTTAAAAAAGTGCTTCAAGCCTGTTACTTTTGACGATAGCACTGAGAATATTTTTTATTTATTTATTTTCATTTTTTGTATATTTACACAAATACGAATGAAGAAAATAAAATTATAATGATTCTGCCGCTTCAGGAGTTTCAAAAATGAATTCCTACTCAAGACAAGCAACATTCAGTACATGAATCGAGAAGTTTTATTTTTCTTGCTCATCTGTGTATGTGCGGAGATTCCCCCCCCCCCCCCTCCAGTTTAATAAAACTAATCATATTGATTGCATTACATAGTTAACAAAATTTTGTAACATCGATTGGTTTCGAAGCCCGGTTTTTTTTTTTTTTTTTTTAATTGAACATTTTTATTTAAAATATTGCTGAAATGTTTAAGTTCCAACTAAATTCACAGAAATCTTAGGAAATTTTTTGGGGAGTTTTAAAGGTTTGAAATCTGAGCCAGTGTAAATACGATTTTTAGTTATGATCCTAGGTATTTAAAGCAATGTGTTTTGAACATTAGATAAATTAATTTTTTTTATTAAAAATATATTTAAGTTTGCCGAAAACCTTCTTGTAAAACTGCTATTTGTATCATTTCAAAGTGCTGCCCATGAAAATTTTCAATCAACATTAAAATAAATTACAGCAACAACTATATTCAATAAAATAAAATAAATAGAATGAACAGAATGTCGATAAGTTAATCTAGCACAAAATATTACCTTGCTAAATTATATAGTTTTTCACTTTTACCTTTCCACAATTACCTTATCAGTGGGTCCTATTACAGTGTGACGGGTCATGATTCAGCGTACTTGCTTTAGGTAATAACTACTTTCTCAGAATATTGGTGCATATCCCTCCTCTTTACAAATGTTATGGTTATTTTTTTTTTTTTTGGGGGGGGGGAAGGGGGGCTTTAAAAATTACTTTTTGCCCGGGTGTCTACAACCTCAGCAACGTCACTGAGTGGGAAATATATTGGAAGAAATGTAATAAGTGTAATAATGCGTTGCGTACAGTGAAACCTGTGGTTTCGATATCAAAAAAAAAGAAAGAAAATATCACCGAAAGTCCAAGGGAAGTTTTGCGATAGTTTTCAAAGATAAACGCCATATTTACATAATTACAGTTCGAGGAAAGCGATCATGAATATAAACTAAATGGCTCCGAGGATCCACAGGTTACATATAAAGAAAAATCCGAGAAATGTATTAGTATATCTAATTCGGGAGGGGGGGGGGGGGGGATCCAGATTTTGAACAATTGGTGGGGCTCGAATCACATGATCCCATAAAAACCTACGCCTGTGAAAAGGTTCCCTCTCTCTCTCTCTCTCTCTTTTGCCGGCAAACTCATGTTCTGTAGAAGATGAGAAATGTCCGACTGGTCAAAATGAATTCTCGTAATTTTGAAATGATGTGGGTCTATAAAAAGATTGATTTTTGGCCAGCAGATAGGGTGAAAGCTTTATAATTATTCTTTGAATTTGCTAAACCGGCACAAGTAGGGCAAGATTTAGAAACAGGTGCTTCGACGATTGTTGCCTTGGGCTCTGTGGTTTTTCCGAAACCGAATCAAAATACCGTTTCTGAAATTTATCGTCAATCTGAAAATTCCGGGATATCCAGGTTATCAAAATGATGACCATTTTAAAAATTTTAGTAAGCCTGCGTTTCTAAAAATGGAGAATGTTAACTTGAAATAGGCTAAACTAAAAATATTTTGTCACAACCCCTTTCCTTCCCTCTCCCCTAGCAAGACAAGTTTGAAACATACAGGGATCAATGCAGAGTTTTTTTTTTTTTTTTTTTACCCATTTTGTGAAATGTATTATTATTATTATTGGTGAAATGTATTATAATAATTTTGTGAAAAATAACATTTTGCAACGAAAGATCAAAATCAGTTAGGGGCTGTCCATAAATGATGTCACACTTTTTTTCAATATTTTTGATCCCCCTCCCCCCTTAGTCAAAAAGTGTCACACTTCCCCATACCCCCTTCCTCTGCCCCCCCCCCTCCTTGTCACATGTCATGCTATATTACATAGACATATATACTTGGAGTTCAGAAACAAAGCACAACGTTATAGATCATGTTTCAAATTTTATTTTTCAACTTTAACACTATAAGTTTTAATGACATTTGTGAGCATAACAATGAAAATTATTCGTGTATTTATTTTGTATAAAATAAGATTAAGGTTTACGACAAAAACATAATTAATATACAATAAAGTAATACAATTAGTAATAAAATATTTATATTTTTTTTGAAAAGAAAGGAATATAAGTGAAAACAAATCACGTGAAAGTTGTTTTAGTCCGATTAAAAAATACACTCAAATTCTGGTAATTTCAAAATAACTTCAAAATTTAATCTGCGGATTTTAATGATTTTATTTTAACCAAAATGTGTGATGTCACACTTCTTCTTACCCTCTCCAACCCCCTTGTCACAAACTGTCACAATTTCATGAACCCCCCTCCAAGCATGACATCATTTATGGACGGCCCCTTACTCAAATTCGAGCTCTAAGCATTTATTAATAAGAATTTCTTTAAGTTCTGCTAAAGTTTTCCTTTCCTGTGAACTTGTTTTGTTTGCAAATTACACATTTTAAAATCTAACAAAATAAAAATAATTAAGGAAGAGTATGTTTTTATGGAATGGAATTTTGTGAAGGGATATGTTTTATTAAAAGGAATCTTCTGAAGGGGACCTAAATAGGCCCCAAATTTTGCTTATTATCTATCTTTTAAAATAACAACAATAACAAAAAACAGGTAGGCCTCCCTAGTCCCCCCCCCCCCTTCCCTCTTCTCCCAATTTCAGATAATTTTAAGCACTTGAACTTAAAAAAAAAGTGTTAAACTTCTGTTGAAGGGTTCAAGAGTTCCTTTTCCCTCTTGGTGTTTAATTATTATAAATGAATTGAGGTAAATAAGTTTTACGTCTAGCAAAATTAGGAGAGATTTTAGTTAACAAAATTTCATAATCCAGGTTGGGGCAATGGCCCTTGCCCTATCTCCTCCTTTACCGGCGCCCATATAATTATTTTACGTTTTCAAAAATTTAAATGTAAAAATTTTGAGCCTCTGAAATTAGAAAATCCTGCATTGAGAGCTTGTGTAATATAATGTGAAATAAAATCAAAACAACCTTTCATTATAAACATTAAAAGTTCGGAATTTTTTGTTTGTTTCCGATCAAGCAATTTGAATGTTTGCGTTGATCCTATGATTCAAGTGTCTTCTGGACAAAATTTAACCCTTAGTTGCTGTAACAAAAATTGCCGCATATGTAATGTGAGGGTAACAGGAAAAAAGTAATCGGAAAAAAAGTAAACGGAAAAAAAGTAACTGAATCAACAAAAGCGGAAAAAAAGTAATCGGAAAAAAAGTAATCGGAAAAAAAGTAAACGGAAAAAAAGTAACAAGGTATTGATAAATATTGAACTTATTGATAAATAAGTGTTAAAAGATAACAAAGTAACATATGTCTGATTTATATAATTCCCGTAGGCGGATATTTGCGGATGCTATTAGGAAT
This sequence comes from Maratus michaelseni, assembly GCA_963931845.1. NCBI lineage: Eukaryota > Metazoa > Arthropoda > Arachnida > Araneae > Salticidae > Maratus > Maratus michaelseni. The sequence continues at coordinate 511,263 of OZ007600.1, forward strand.
TGAGTAAAATCACCCCCGGAAGAAAAGCACCATCGGTAAAAAGCTCCCTGATAAAAAAAAGGGGGTGTGGGGGGGGGGGGATGACTTCACGTTAAGATGGGAAAATACCACACATTTATGAATAACACGTGTTTGAATAATGATAATTATAATTTCGGGTAAAGTACGTGGCACCACGTGTATTTACTAACCAAGTATACTAGGAACATCAGAGTATTATATACATCATATATTCTAATACGAGATCAAATCTTGTGTGTGTGTGTGTATGTGTGTGTGGGGGGGGAGGGGGGTATATATACCTGCAAATATTATTTTAAAAACGGCTCTAACGATTTTGACGAAATTTTGTATCCTACCGTTTTGAGGCACCAGAAAATCATTGCGTTGGGTCACATGTTCGAAAAAATTCGATTAGTGGGTCATTTTGGGTCACCATCGGTCAGGGTCAAGCTAATTGTATCTAAAAAACGGTTCAAACGATTTTGACTAAACTTTTGCTACCATTTTCGGGCACGAGAAGACTATTGTGCTGGGTAACATAATCAAGAACTTACTATTAGTGGGTCATTTTTGGGTCAACGCGGGTCAAGTTAATTTTATCTAAAAAACGGATCTAACGATTTTGATTAAATTTTGTATCTTACGAGTTTCGGGCACGAAAAAATCATTGCGCTAGGTCACATGTCGCAGAAAATTCAATTAGTGGGTCATTTTTGGGTCACTGTGGGTCAGGGTCAAGCTAATTGTATGAAAAAAACGGTTCAAACGATTTTGACTAAATTTTGCATCCTGTGGTTTTCGGGCACGAGAAGACAGTTGGGCTAGGTCACATGTTCCATAAAATTCGATTAGTGGGTCATTTTGGTCATGAGTCATTATGGGTCAAGCTATTCTTATCTTAAAAATGGCGCAGAAGATTTCAACTAAATTTAGTATTCTACAGTTTTAAGGAACAAGAAGACTATTGGGCTAGGTCACATGTTCGAGAAAATTCGATTAGTGGGTCATTTTGGCTCACCATAGGGAAGGGTCAAACTAATTATATCTAAAAAACGATTCAAACGATTTTGACTAAACTTTGTATCCTACCATTTTCCGGCACGAGAAGACTATTGGGCTGGGTCACATGTTCGAGAACTTTCGATTAGTGCGTCATTTTGGGTCAACGCGGGTCAAGTTAATTTTATCTAAAAAACGGCTCTAACGATTTTGATTAAATTGTGTATCTTACGAGTTTCGGTCACGAGGAAATCATTGCGCTAGGTCACACGTCCGAGAAAATTCAATTGGTGGGTCATTTTTGGGTCACTATGGGTCAAGCTATTTTTTATCTAAAAACGGCTCAGACTATTTTGACTAAATTTTATATCCTACGGGTTTCGGGCACGAGAACACAATTGGGCTTGGTCGCATGTTCGAGAAAATTTGATTAGTGGGTCATTTTGGTCATGGGTCATGATATTTGAACTCAAAGCTAGTTTTGACCGAGCACAACTCTGTCTTCCTTGCTCGTATCGTTTAAGAGTAAAACCTCCATATCAGACAGTGACTTATTATCACAAGGGCGGAATATTATTAGAGTTTGTTTGTGGAATAAATACCAGGCGACGACGTACATTAAAAACGACACGTTGCACTCGAAAAATGGTAACTTACAGGTTTATTTCTTGTATTTCATATAATTTTTTAAACTATTTCACATGTTTCGTTTTCGTGGGTGATATGTTATGTAATTGCATAAATCGAAAATTAAGAAAGAGATGATGGCACGTAAAATAAAAAATGGAAAACGTTATTCTATATCATAGTTTCTGAATAACAAAGCTCTTGCCAATTTCATATGTCTAAGAATGAAAATTTATAGTTTAGTAAAATGGCTGACATTTATACTAAAAGTTAGTTTTCTTTTTCTTATTGCAATCTGTATTTGCAACATTTACTAATCCAGTTGGGGTAGAGATCTAACCTTCCAAGAGATTTTACCTTCGAATGGACAAAAGCCTTCCACCCTTTTGTTAGACACTAATTCCAAACTTTTGAAAACCAGTCAGTATTCACTCCCTGGCATTTCCCGATTCTCAGAATTTCACACATCAACGTCAACAACATAGATTTATAAATATTATGTTGTTGACGTCTATTGTGCACGTATTTGCTGTGAAACTGCCTAGTTCATTCTTCTCTTTATTTAGTTTGTAAGAAGATTAACATGTATTCGTCAGAATATTGAAAATTTCGCCTTGAGAAATACTGTAAATAATACACTCAAAGGAAAGACAGTATTATTAGAAAGTCTATGATAATACTGCTTTTTAGCATTAGTTCACCTCCTGTCCATATCCATTATAACCAAGCTAATCATACTTTGTTGCTTCTTTCATTGTGCCATTTTATGATTTCACAATACTATTTTCTGTGGTATTTCCAATTTTGCCATGTTGTTGTTTTTATTTGTCTTCCCAGAATAAACACTAAATTTTCCTGGTTGGTAGAGGAAGAGGTTCTACCGTACGGACCTAAATTTATATCCTCGGGCTCGACCTGGCCCAGCTTGTAATAAAAGCTAACTAGTCGGATGTGCCAATCCCAAAACTTTCTTCTATCTCAGTCATGTTAATACTTCAAAATTCGCTATCACATCGCCAATAAAATCAATATTTTTCGTCATTCTGTTGTACGTCAGCTGCTTGCGAATCGTCGGGTTACAGGGATGCGAACAACCGATGTATACTAAACTACGAAAAGTCCTTCTGGCCTGAACCGACAGGAACAGATAACCTCCCTATTCCTTGGTTTTATGATTTTAGCTAATTTTACTGGAAAACACTAAGCTAAAATGCGTGGAATCTAAATAAAGATGATTCAATCCCAGTTCTCGTGAACATTGAATTTGAATGAGAATATCGCCAAATTAGTCCTCTACAGCCAAGTTGGCTTCATTTATGGCAACTTATGATGGTCGCCAAATTTGGCGATATTCCGCCAACTGTCGCCAAGTTTGCCGAGAATTTGACGTTGGCGAATATCAATATATAGTGATAAGCATATAATAGGATTAATGGTTACAACAATGAAAGAAAATTTGAACGAAACCATGTTAACTAAAACTCATAAATTAAACCCGTTTATGGATGAATTCTGCTGTCTTGTTTGAAAATGTCAGCCACCCTAAAATTTCAAACCGCTATATCTCAGCCATTTTTTAAGATAGAGGCAAAACAAAAATTATTCCGGATTCTCCGGATCAAGGCCCAACATTTAACGAAAAAAAGTTTTAGGATTTCTAATTTTTTTGAATTTGCACATCTTTTTGAATTTGAAATCTTTAAATGGCTATCGCAGCGCCCCCTTTCGTCGACATATCCCCAAATTCTAATAGAACATGCTTGCCATAGCCAAAAACATAGAAAAAAAAATGTGGTTCAATTTGAAGCATAACTTCATACACTTTTCGATGATACAATAGTGAAAATGGAACAAAAATATCGATCACAGCGCCCCCTTTCGTCGAAATATCCCCAAATTCTGATAGAATCTGCTTGCCATAGCCAAAAACATAGAAACAAAATGTGGTTCAATTTGAAGCGTACCTTCATACACTTTTAGATGGTACAATAGTGAAAATGGAGCAAAAATATTGATCACAGCGCCTCCTTTCGTCGAAATATCCCCAAATTCTGATAGAATCTGCTTTCCATAGCCAAAAACCTAGAAAAAAAATGTGGTTCAATTTGAAGCATAACTTCATACACTTTTAGATGGTACAATAGTGAAAATGGAACAAAAATATCGATCACAGCGCCCCCTTTCGTCGAAATATCCCCAAATTCTGATAGAACCTGCTTGCTATAGCCAAAAACCTAGAAAAAAAATGTGGTTCAATTTGAAGCATAACTTCATACACTTTTAGATGGTACAATAGTGAAAATGGAACAAAAATATCGATCACAGCGCCCCCTTTCGTCGAAATATCCCCAAATTCTGATAGAATCTGCTTGCCTTAGCCAAAAACATAGAAAAAAATGTGGTTCAATTTGAAGCATAACTTCATACACTTTTAGATGGTACAATTGTGAAAATGGAACAAAAATATCGATCACAGCGCCCCCTTTCGTCGAAATATCCCCAAATTCTGATAGAATCTGCTTGCCATAGCCAAAAACATAGAAAAAAATGTGGTTCAATCTGAAGCATAACTTCATACACTTTTAGATGGTACAATGAAGACACACAGACGGACGGACGGACAGACGGACAGACAGACATTTTGTAAAAACATGTTTTTCGGAATCTCTGACCCCTAAAACGTGTAAATCCGTCGAAAACCGGAAGTCGAAAAAATTTCGATTACAATACTTTCTTCTATTATAGATAGAAGAAAGTAAAAAAAAAAAAAAAAAAAAAAAAAAAATCTATTTCATATTTAAATTGCAGCATTCGTAATCGCCTCGTTTAGTCACAGAATTTGCAATATTTTTCTGACATCGCTATTTAAGATTTAAAAAAAGTTCTATTTAATATTTAAATTGCAGAATTCGTAATCCTCGTCTATTCACAGAATTTTTTTTTTTTTTTTTTTTTTTTGGCCATTAACTGTAATATTTTTTTCTGCTATTTAAAATGAAAAAAGAAAAAAAAATCCATTTAATAGTTAAAATGCAGAATTCTTAATCGCCTCGTTTAGTCACAGAATTTGTAATATTTTTTTCTGCCACTAACTGTAACATTTTTTTTCTGCTATTTAAAATTAAACTAGTCGGATGTGCCAATCCCAAAACTTTCTTCTATCTCAATCATGTTAATACTTCTAATTTCGTCCTCACATCGCCAATAAAATCAATATTTTTCGTCATTCTGTTGTACGTCAGCTGCTTTGCGAATCATCGGGTTACTGGGATGCAATCAACTGATGTATACTAAACTACGAAAAGTTATTTTGGCCTGAACCGACAGGAACAGATAGCCTCCCTATGCCTTGGTTTTACGATTTTAGCTAATTTTACTGGAAAACACGAAGCTAAAATGCGTGGAACCCAATTAAAGAAGATTCATTCCCAGTTCTCGTCAACATTGAATTTGAATGAGAATATCGCCAAATTAGTCTTCTATAGCCAAGTTGGCTTCATTTGTGGCAACCTATTTTTGTCGCCAAATTTGGCGATATTTCTTCAATTGCCGCCAAGCTTGGCGAGAATTTGACGTTGGCGAATATAAATATATAGTGTTAAGCATTTAAGAATAGGAACAATGGTTACAACAATGAAAGAAAATTTGCTGAAACCCTGTTAACTAAAACTCATAAATTAAACCCGTTTATGGATGAATTCTGCTGTCTTGTTTGAAAATGTCAACCACCCTAAAATTTCAAACCGCTATATCTCCGCCTTTTTTAACACTTTCCAACCTAGTTGAAAAGTGTTTATGACTTCGGTTTGTCTGGCCGTATGGCCGTCTGGCCGTCTGCCCTCTGCCATCTGTCCATGCTCTAACTCCCGTAAATATGCTCAGATTGCTCTGCAATTTTTATATGATATTTTCGATATCTATAGCATGTTCCCTATTTAAACGGAAGTGTGTAGCACTTATAGTTTTTTTACAGGGACACTCAAAAGAATTCCGTTACATTACGGTCAATGGGGAAAAATCATTTGCGGTTTATTTTAATGATGTTACACAATTTTAAACACATTGTAATTGATATATATCACTGAGATGCATTAAAAGAAGCTTAATATGAAATAGGGTGTGCATAGCACTTATAGTTACTTTACAGGGACAGTCAAAAGAATTCCGTTACCTTACGTCTATGTAGAAAAATCGTCTGCGGTTTATTTAAACAATGTTTCACTATTTTAAACGCATTGAAATTTATATATATATCACTAACGTGCATTACAAGAGGCTTACTACAGAATATTGTGTATATAGCAGTCATCGTTCATTTACAGAGACACACAAAAGAATTATCTACTGTCTGTTAACAATAATTCCTGGAAGTGCGTTTTAAGTTACTGAACGCTATTTTAAATTTAACTCACTTTCTGTCTATTACGTGGTGTGTATAAATTCTGTAGATCATATACAGGGAAGCACAAAAGTTCACGAACGCATTTCCGTTTATTGACAGAAACTCCAGAAGGAGAATTTTAAACTGTGTTACGCGTTTCCTAACTGAACTAAAATTTAGCATCCTATATGTAGTCTATATACAAATCTATACATCCTATACAGGGCTGAATAAAAGTATTTCGGATATTTATAAATATGTTATGCGTTTTCCAAATTGTTTACTTAGATGTTATCTTTCAACTTATTAAACAGTATGATTTGTAGAATTATTTTGGAAGCGTTGGAAAGTGTTACATAATCTATGCTTGACGCATGATTTTTCGTTCTTGTTTAATATAGAGACAAAACAAAAACTGCTCCGGATTCTCCGGATCAAGGCCGAACATTTAACGGAAGAAACTTTTAGGATTTCTAATTTTTTTATACATCTTTTTGAATTTGAAATCTTTAAATGGCTATCACAGCGCCCCCTTCCGGCGGAATATCCCCACATTCTAGTAGGACTTGCTGGCTACAGCCAAAAACATATAAAAAAAATTTTGGTTTAATTATCTGCATAACATCATACACTTTTCTATGATACAATAGTGAAAATCGAACAAAAATCGCGATGGCAGCGCCCCCTTTCGTCGAAATATCCCCGAATTCAACCTGGACCTGCAGGCTATGGTCAAAAACATAGAAAAAAAATTGGTTCAATTATCTGCATAACTTCATACACTTTTCGATGATACAATAGTGAAAATGGAACAAAAATATCGATCACAGCGCCCCCTTCCGTCGAAATATCCCTAAATTCTGATAGAATCTGCTTGCCATAGCCAAAAACATAGAAAAAAAATTAGGTTCAATTTGAAGCATAACTTCATACACTTTTCGATGGTACAATAGTGAAAATGGAACAAAAATATCGATCACAGCGCCCCTTTCGTCAAAATATCCCCAAATTCTGATAGAATCTGCTTGCCATAGCCAAAAAGATAGAAAAAAAATTTGGTTCAATTTGAAGCATAACTTCATACACTTTTAGATGGTACAATAGTGAAAATGGAACAAAAATATCGATCACAGCGCCCCCTTTCGTCGAAATATCTCCAAATTCTAATAGAACCTGCTTGCCATAGCCAAAAACATAGAAAAAAAATTAGGTTCAATTTGATGCATAACTTCATACACTTTTTGATGATACAATGAAGACACACAGACGGACGGACGGACAGACGGACAGACAGACATTTTGTAAAAACGTGTTTTTCGGAATCTCCTACCCCTAAAACGTGTAAATCCGTCGAAAAAAATTTCGATTACAATACTTTCTTCTATTATAGATAGAAGAAAGTAAAAATTCAAACCGAAACTTTACGGAAGCTTTATTGGCGGTGCTCGGCCTGTTATAAAAGCTAAAATATCAACTCGGGCAGTTTCTTTTTTGCGTAGTTTATGAATTCAGCCAGACGCAGTTTCTGAAAAACATGTCAATAGTTCTTAACCAACATTAAAGTTCTTTAAAAAAATATAACTTACATTTTATGTAAATTTTTTTAGGTACAGCAGATTATATGTGCACAATTTATGGAATACGGAATAACAATACTAATGATTACTTAGAGACAATAAAATGAACACTCATTGAAAAATTTGTGTAGTTTAAAAAAAAGGGGGGTTAAAGAAAATCATAATTTTAATACTTTATAAAGGGAAAAAAAGTATATTTTGGAAAATATTTCTCTGTAATTTATTAAGGATTTAGTTAAGGTGGTTATCAAATTCCCTGCTTAGTAATGAGCAACTTTCTGACTCATGTTTAAACGTAAAGGCATAAAAGTGACCAGTGTTGTAACTGAGCGCGATCATTCAGCGGAAACTCACGAGTTTCGCTCACTTTCTGTGAGCTTTGAGCTAAGTTTGACTCACTTTTTGAAAAACGAGCGATAAGCTGAGCTGAACTCAAAAAATCCGCGAGTTTGAGCGAAAATTACAACTCAAACTCATTCAATTTTTTCGCAACTTCCAGAAAATTTTTGCTGACTTTGCTAGCAAAGATGACGTTTTTTCATTAGCGAATAATACAGTCAAATCTCGTTAACACGAACACGCTTAACGCGAATATTACTTTTAGCACGAACTGTTTCCGATTGCCCCGTCCAATTGTATGTAATGTATTTAAATTCGGATAACACGAACAAAAAAATGTTTCCACTTGAGTATTCGCGTTAACGAGGTTCGACTGTATAAGCAAAAGTCAGGCATAAGTTTTAAAACTAAATGACAAAATGCTTATGAGTTTCAAAATACATTTGGTGAAATCATTTTTAAAAAGACATTTTCCCTATCACTTTGACCACCACGATGTCTGAATTTAGTAAAAAAGAAATGGAAAACAAAGAAGCAGAACATGAACTTGCTTGAAGAGTCGCATTGAAAATAGGCGCTCCAAATAAAACGGGAGTTAAAACAAACGTAAAGAAAAAGACAAATACTGCCATTCCCGCTTTTTTCACATTTGTTTTAACAAATCATATATTTTCTAATGTTTTATTTTTATACAGATAAATACAGTAACGAAAGTCAGTAACACCGGAGGGGGGGGGGGGGGGCGCTAGTACACGTCCCATGAAGGGTAAATATCATAAACGATAATAAAAATAATAATATAATAATATAAAAAATATCCGATATTTGTATATTTATTCGATATTTTACATATATATCCGATATTTTCAAACTAGTCAACATAAAACTTATTATAAATATTTTCAACAAAATTAATTCATTAACAATTTGGTTTTTGGATTATTTTGGATTTTTGTATTATAAGATTTAGTATCAAGTATCCAGAAAATTTTATATTTTACAGAAGAAAATTATTTTGAACATAATTGTAATCTTGAATGCTTTTTCATTTTCATTAACATTTATTAACCTTTTTCATTCCTTGGGTTTAAAATAAGCTAAACCAAAACAGAAAAGATTTTTTCTAATGAAGCTGGGAAAAGCTGGTTTTCTACATGAGACAGTCCACCTTTCAGTGGCAGTTCTAAGTAAGTATTGTCCCACCAATGGCGTAGCTACTTTTATTGGCGCCCGGGACACGAAGGAATTCTGCGCCCCCTCCCCCTCCCCTACCCTCCTAAAAAAATAATAACCACATTATTTTTGTTCAAGACAAAAAAAAAAGAAAAAAAAGGGGGGGGGGGAAGGTAGCTTCCCGCTTCCTTTGTTATAAGAATTCAGCTAATTTTGCTGAAACACACGAAGCTAAAATGCATGCATGGAACCCATTATTGAAGATTACTAGTTTTCTTCAATACTGAATTTGCATAGGAATTTCGAAAAATTAGTCAGATATCGACAAGTTGGCTTCGTTTACGGCGATTTAATTTTACGGCCAAGATATTTAATTAAATATCGCCAAGCTTGGCGATAATTTAACGTTAGCAGGTATGACCATGTAGTTTTTAGTGTATGATTGTAGCAACAATAATTACAACAATGAAAGTAAATTTGCAAGAAACTACATTTGCTAAAACTCATAAATTAAACTCGATTATTGAAAAAAGATCTGCTGCCTGATTTCATTCATAAGCTGCTTACACTCTTTAGAATTTCCAGAGAGTTCATATGACATATGCGTGGAAACTTCAGCAAATATTTTTTAATTGACTTTTTTTTAAAAATTCGTGAATACAGATTGCTCCAAAAAAAATCAAAACAAACTCTAAGATATATAGCAGAGCACACTTACAAATAACAACTTTTGCATAGTCAACCAGAGTCGCAGTCCATTTATTCAACCAAAACACGCAATCTACTTCAAGCGGAACTCTTATATTTATGCAGACATTTAACAATAATGGCGATAGTTTAACGAAATTTTCAATATACTTACCTTTCTTTATGCGAAATATGAAAAATGCTGAAAATGCATAGTAATTCAGTCAGTGACATCGTATAGAATTTCAACTACATTCGTTTCGAAATAATCACCGCCTAGTTCAGAGTCGAATTCTGACTGCGCCACTGATATTTATATATATATATTTATTTAATGGATTTTCGAAAGTCGAAAATAATACCAGGCATCAAAGTGAATGCTTATATAAATCCCCTACATGCATTCACGGAGTTCGAATTCCCACTATTTTATTTTTAAGGTGGTTCTCAGCACAACAACGCAAAATTTTCTGACACAAATTCAGACTCATTTTTAAACGCAGAGTCATAAAATTGACAGGCCTGACTATTGACGCGATTTGGAATCGAAATGAATTTCCATTTTTCGATAAATAAATTTATAATTATAAGCGTTTCGTGTTACGTACGACACGTTTTTCTCCTTTTTCGTTCTGCGGACAATTGGACATGATAAAATGTACTATATATAAAGAAAAATGATCTTGAAGCTAGAAAATATTTATCCTGCATGTTATTGGAAAAAAATATATATAATTTTCTAATGACAATTTAGTAACTCTAGTATTACCATCTGATGTATATAAGAGTAATTACTAACATGCTAATATAATATAAAGTATGAAGTTATTAAATGATATTGTATTAATATGTTTTTTAATTGTAACTTTCAGTTACAGGTATTACTGGTATGATTTCGCATATGAATTTTTATTTTTAATGACAAATCATTTAATTCTCTTACACATTATAATTTTGAAGTTAATGTTTTCATGTTAACAAAATGAAATATATATATGGGAAATGTTATGGACATTTTAGCTTCAGATGGGAGACATAAAACTTGAAAAATAATCATAAAAGCATCCGAATGAAATTATCATAAAATTCTGATTATTTTATAAATAAATTTTAATTAAAAAAATTAAATTACTATTATATTTAGTTGCAGGATTTTTTTTAAATCTGAAAACTTGCTCCAAAAATAAAAACTACAATTAGATCCTATGTTCCTTCTGTATAACATACTTAGATTTCAAGACACTGTAACAATTTCAGTAAATCTCTCACAGTCTGCTAATTAGGCAGAGTAATCAAAGATAGAAGTTCCCAAGAGTTGGAAAACTTTTCTCACGCTTAGCTGTGGGGGTGACAAGAATGCCGGTTACTACAATAGGAAAAGATGAGCTTCGATCAATCTTGTGAAACTGAAATTGCTAGACAGCAAATATTTCTCTGATCTGACCGTCTATGTGTGGGGTCTCGGATCGTGGGAATTTCCTGCGTGAACATTTAAAAGTTCAGTAAGACCTCCCTAAAAAGGCTTTATCCAATGACGTAAACTAAAACTTTTTTTGATTGGTGATCGGAGAATCTTTTGTTCGAGCAAACGGACCGGAGAAGAGGATCGAGAGGAGGTTAGTTAGAGTTTCGGCAGGAGAACGAGTGTTGGTGGAAAACACTCATCTAAGGACAGGTTTGCTGACAGATTTTTGAATGAGAGAGTGCGATCTCTCTGAAGTCAAGGCAACAGCCTTGGATTTGACCTTTCGGGGAGAGTGAAAAATAGCACTAGTTAAGACTTTAAGATTCTAAAACTACTGTAAAAGACAGGACTATTTGGTGATTTGCTATAAATTACAAGTCGAGCGAACTCAGCTAAAAAAAATTGTTGTAAATAATTTTTACCTCTAGAAATTTCAAGAACGCTTTTTAAATAAAATTTGTTCTGAAATATTTAATGAAGGTGATTCATTGTGAAACGGCTCCACGCTACCCCATTTCAAAAACACACAACATCGTGGATTCTTTACAGCTGGTGGCAAGCGAGTCGGATATTTCGACAAAAATTTATTAGCATTAGTGAAGAGAGTCCAGACAGTAGCAGTGACGCCCGCCCGCATCTAAGCGCGCAAGATCTGACGCCAGTTCAGGAGAGGAAAGCAGAGACCGAAGCAAGCCTTGCAGTGTCACGACAGACAGCAGTTCCGTCCTGGAAGCAAGCCCGTGTTTACAGAGAACAAGCCCGAAGCAAGCCCTTGCATTGTCACGACAGACCACAGTTCCGTCCTGGAAGCAAGCCCGTGCTTACAGAGAACAAGTCCGAAGCAAGCCCTTTCTAGGAAACATCAGGAGCCGACAAACCGAGATAACCTGTGAAATCGACGACGTCTAGGCCAGACCCGAAACCGGCGACAGATGATGCAGACAAAGACTGTAGAAAAGGTAAGCTCAATTCATTTTTGAGTGGCTCTCATTTTGTTTACATATTCTTTGTTGAGGAAAATTCATTTCTGAGAAATTTTTTATTTGAATATTGATATATGATAAATTATGATAAATTTTTAAATCTAATAACTTTGAACATATTTGGAAAAATATATGTATATTTGTTATCAGCATAAAATTTGATAGTGTGAATTTTCTTTTGGCAGTAAAATAATATAAGGATTGTCAGGCTAAATGTGTATATATATAATTTTTTTTTCTCGAAAAAAAAAAGAGATAAAAATTTTGATTTTTCAAATAAGTCGATTGTCTAGTTATTCATGATTGAAAGATTTCAAAGGTGTACTTTTTTATATTATTAGTGAAACAATAGATGTTGTTGATAATCAAATATTTTGCATATGTGATGTTAGGAAAATTTTTTAGCAGTTGCAAAAAGTGGTCATTTTGTTACCTGCGGAGTCAGAAATATCAAGTATTGGTTGAATTATGAACACAGAATTTCAAATTTCTAAATTTGTTTTAAATTTGTATGATCGACACCAAAACGTGTCAGTGTATTGAAAATTTTACAATATTGAAAATTTATTTTTATATGTATACTATTTTTATTATTCCTCAAATTGAATTGTATTTAAAATTGTTAGTATTATGTGGGTAGTAGCAGAAAATTTTCCATAAAGTGTTAGAATCCCTGTTGCATAAGTTAGCGAGCGAAACTATCATTTTCATCTTTATATTGTATTTACATAAAATTTTAAAATGCAAGAAGTAACTGATCTGAAACAGTGCAGGAAAATTGATTTGCAGAATTTAGCGGAAGAATTGGGAGTGGAAATAGGGAAAAATGACAGGATACCGGTAATTATCCAAAAAATCGAAGCTGCCGATGATTACGATAAAGATTTTGCATTTACGCAAGCTGCGTATATCATAAAAGATCGCGAAGAGAAGATAGCCGCGGATAAAGAGGAAAAACAAAGGGAGAAAGAAGAAAGAGAAAGAGAGGAAAAACAAAAAGAACGCGAATTTACGTTAGAACAACTTAGATTGACGCAAGATGCAAATAGACGTAGTTCAACTAACAGTACCGGGTCGGAACGCACACCTAAATTGCCGCTTCGAACAATCATGCATCGATTTGATCCAGAACGCTCGGATATAACTTTGTTTTTAAATTTGTTCGAACGACAGGCGACCAAAGCGGAAATAGAGACAGGTGACTTAGTGACGCATTTATTAGCTTTAGTGCCGGTAGAAATTGCAGAGTTAATTTTAAGAGAACCGCAAGATCAGACGGATAACTTTGAATACGTCAAAAAGTTTTTGCTTGAACGATTCCGTATGAGTCCCGAATCGTATCGTCAAAAATTAATGAAACATCCACGCAATCCAGATGCTCCATGGAAAGATATTATTTTTGAACTCAATAGTTATTTAGAGGGTTGGTTAAATGGGTTAGATGTTACGGACTTCAGTAGTCTGAAAAATTTATTGATAACTGACCAGATCAAGCTCCGTGCTTCTAGTGAAATGAAAGAGCATTTCATTGATTCGTGGGCAAACTACAAAGACCCGTTAGTTTTGGCAAAATGTCTGGACGAATACGAAGCAGTGAAAGGGATTTCAGATAAAAAAGAGAATGCGAGATCTTTTTATGATAGGAAATCTGAAGAAACGAAACTCGAGGGAAATTCTGGAGAAGAAAAAAACTCCGACAAAAAAATAAATTGGCGAGACAAAGAAATTAAAGACAGGGAACGTATCTTTGAACGAAAGAGGCGTTGCCATACGTGTGGAAGCGAATTTCACCTAATGGCACGTTGTCCGAAAAGACAAAGGGATATTACGGAAGTAAAATCTTTCGAGAGCATAAATCACTTAGGCGATATAAGCGAAGACAAAAGCTTGTTCCGACCTTTTTTGAGTGAAAACAAAATAAATGGGAAGAAGGCGTGTGTACTTAGAGACTCAGGTAGCTCGTATTGTGTTTGCCCATGGAATTTGGTAAATAAGAGCAAATTAGGCAATGAATATGTTTGGCTTAAACAGACATTTGATAAATATCCAAAACGATTTAGAGTGGCACGTATAAAAATGGAAATAAAAGGTCTCGGATATGTAAATACGAAAGCGGCAATCCTGCCTAGACACTCTAAAATTAAACACTATATCTTAGGTAATAAGACGCAGGCTTTAATAAATGAAAAGATAAAGCGAAAGCAAAAATCGCAAACTAATTCCAGTTTTGAGAACCCGGGGATTGAGATAAACCCTTTAACAGATCCACAAGGGCAGGAAGAAATTCTTTCGTCATTCCCCCCCGAAATGAAGAACCACCGTTCTCAGTGTATTGCGGAAAAAGAAACCCTTTTGAAAAGGTCAAGGAAAGTAGATGAGTTGGTTTTCGACCGGCAGGGTAATTCGAAAAATAAACGCGCAAATATGGAAGTGAGTGTTGACAGGAAGGGTTATCATTCGAAAGTTAATCTGGAGGAAGTGAGCGGATTCACAAAGAGGTTTCTAAAATCCTTCGAAATTCTGTTGAAAGAGAGTAGGGACAGTGGAAATTCACGCCTTTGTGACACTCTTGTTAAAGAAATTGAACGGTTGTGTAAAACGTATTGTTCGGCAAACACAAGTAAAAAAATTCAGTAGTAAGTTTTTGAGTAAAATCCAATCTGTTGTACATATTTGATTATTTTTAGTTTTATTTGTTATTTTGGCATGTGTAGTGAAAAAAAAAAAAAAAAAAGTCGCTTTCAAAGGAAAAAAAAAAGTCTCTAAAGCTAGATGTTCAAGCAATGGTAAGCAGTATATAAGAAATCAGGTCACTGATGTATATAGTGAGGTTAAATTGAAATGTTATTTGAGCCACTCAAATATGTTGAGCTAATCCTTTTTTTGCAGATTTTCCGCGTTTTAACCCGGAAAATGTTTTGATGGTGGGGGTGTTGTAACAATTTCAGTAAATCTCTCACAGTCTGCTAATTAGGCAGAGTAATCAAAGATAGAAGTTCCCAAGAGTTGGAAAACTTTTCTCACGCTTAGCTGTGGGGGTGACAAGAATGCCGGTTACTACAATAGGAAAAGATGAGCTTCGATCAATCTTGTGAAACTGAAATTGCTAGACAGCAAATATTTCTCTGATCTGACCGTCTATGTGTGGGGTCTCGGATCGTGGGAATTTCCTGCGTGAACATTTAAAAGTTCAGTAAGACCTCCCTAAAAAGGCTTTATCCAATGACGTAAACTAAAACTTTTTTTGATTGGTGATCGGAGAATCTTTTGTTCGAGCAAACGGACCGGAGAAGAGGATCGAGAGGAGGTTAGTTAGAGTTTCGGCAGGAGAACGAGTGTTGGTGGAAAACAC
Organism: Maratus michaelseni; assembly: GCA_963931845.1. Lineage (NCBI taxonomy): Eukaryota > Metazoa > Arthropoda > Arachnida > Araneae > Salticidae > Maratus > Maratus michaelseni. Next base: position 526,849 of record OZ007600.1, read on the forward strand.
TCATCTAAGGACAGGTTTGCTGACAGATTTTTGAATGAGAGAGTGCGATCTCTCTGAAGTCAAGACAACAGCCTTGGATTTGACCTTTCGGGGAGAGTGAAAAATAGCACTAGTTAAGACTTTAAGATTCTAAAACTACTGTAAAAGACAGGACTATTTGGTGATTTGCTATAAATTACAAGTCGAGCGAACTCAGCTAAAAAAAATTGTTGTAAATAATTTTTACCTCTAGAAATTTCAAGAACGCTTTTTAAATAAAATTTGTTCTGAAATATTTAATGAAGGTGATTCATTGTGAAACGGCTCCACGCTACCCCATTTCAAAAACACACAACATCGTGGATTCTTTACAACACAAATTCGTTTTGAAAGCTTTACGCTATAAAAACTGGAGAAAATGTAAATTAATTTTAATTTTGATTTTTTATTCTTTTTTTTTTTTTTTAAATAAAAAAGTAATTTGAAATAAAAAATGGAAATCAGAAAAAAGGTACAATTTAATATATTTACTTACATACAGTTAAGATGTATATTTAACACCTAATTAGTTTTGAAACTTGAATGAATTTTTCCTACTTTTATTAAAAAAGAATAGTTATATTTTTTAAGGAGAGCTAACAATTTCTATTAACTAGCTCTTACTATTATCATCTTATTTATATAAAAAAAAAATGCCCATATGATCATCTTAATAATAATAATAATATCTACCCTATATATATAAAATCCTAATGAAACGAATTTGTGAAACGATTTTATGAAACGAATTTATGAAACGATTTTATGAAACGACTGATTATGTTTCAGGGCTATTTTTAATAAAATATTAAACGCTTGATAGTGAAATTAATACCAATTGTTCATAAAAATCCGTGGATGTCGAAACTGGTAATAGAATTTTGAAATTGGAATTAGTTTTCGAGATATTAATTTTTTTCTAATTTTAATGACATTTTTGTAATGATGGCAACTAATTACTCAGTTTTTTTGTGACAAAAAAGGGAAAAAAATTGAAAAGGATCCCGATAGGGATTATTGATTTCTTTTTATTCGTCATTTTCAAATTGAAATTGAATTTATCTTTTAGTTCAATCGATAATGAAGACAAGATTGTGATTAAATTATGTTTTTCAGGAAAATTTGTAAAAAAAAATCACATTTCTATCGTCAGGATTCAATCGTCTTTCAGCATTTAATTTAATTTATAAACTGAAAATATTTTGAATAAATTCGTCCAAATGACGTCATTTAGGTAAACGCAAAAGAAAGGGAGGAAAAGGAATTAATAGTAATTATTATTTATTGATATCATTTTGTTATTTTTTTTGTAAAATTTAACTGAACGAATTTATAAAATCATTAATTCGGATATTTGAAACTAATATATAAAATAATAATTGCCCAACTGAACGGAAGAATAAAATATCCTGCTTGGTTTTTTCCGCCAAGCTTTTTAAACAAGAACGAAAAATCATGCGTCAAGCATAGATTATGTAACACTTTCCAACGCTTCCAAAATAATTTTACAAATCATACCGTTTAATAAGCTAAAAGATAACATCTAAGAAATCCGAATACTTTTATTCAGCCCTGTATAGGATCTATAGATTTGTATATATACTATATAGGATGCTAAATTTTAGTTCAGTTAGGAAACGCGTAGCACAGTTTAAAATTTTCCGTCTGGAGTTAAATAATACGGAAATGTGTTCGTGAACTTTTGTGCTTCCCTGTATAGTATCTACAGAATTTATACACACAGCGAGTTAAAATTAAAATCGCGTTCATTAACTTAAAACGCACTTCCAGGAATTATTGTTAACATACAGTAGAGAATTCTTTTGTGTGTCCCTGTAAATGAACGATGACTGCTATACACACAATATTCTGTAGTAAGCCTCTTGTAATGCACCTTATATAAATTTCAATGCGTTTAAAATAGGGAAACATTATTTAAATAAACCGCAGACGATTTTTCTCCATAGACGTAATGTAACGGAATTCTTTTGACTGTCCCTGTAAAGTAACTATAAGTGCTATGCACACCCTATTCCATATTAAGCTTCTTCTAATACACCTTAGTGATATATATAAATTTCAATGCGTTTAAAATAGTGAAACATTATTTAAATAAACCGCAAATGATTTTTCCCCATAGACCGCAATGTATTGGAATTCTTTTGAGTGTCCCTGTAAAAAACTATAAGTGCTACACACTTCCGTTGAAATAGGGAACATGCTATAGATAACGATTATAACATATAAAAATTGCAGAGCAATCCGAGCATATTTACGGGAGTTAGAGCACGGACAGACGGCAGACGGCCATACAAACCGAATTCATAAACACTTTTCAACTAGGTTGGAAAGTGTTAAAAAGCGTCAAGACCCCTAATAGAAAAGCACCAAAAGTTCATTGGGTTTATTTTCATAACTTTTGGCAACAAATCTATGTATATTAACGAATCTATCCCTTTTTGAAGCTCGAATTACGCCAAACCTAAAAGCAAAGGATCCTATAATGGAAAAGTACCCGATTTTCTTATGGACAATATTCAAGTGACAGAACATGGTGTAAAATTACCGCGGATAGCAAATTTGTTTAAATATCTCATCAATTGATGCCGAATAAATGCAGGCATGCATGCACAAAATATTTAATTAATTTTGTATGATAAATAATTATTAGAAAATTCGTATATACATATTAATTTAAAAAAATAATTTACATATTTAAAATAACATGAAAATATGCATGATGGTGCACTAAAATAGAGAGAAAATTAAAACCTGTTACTGAAAATGTCTATAACATAGTACTTTTCAATACCGTGGTTCTTAATGTTATTCACAAGCAGATGGAATTTTTCTCATCCTTAAACGCAAAGGAAGAATAGAATAGAGATTGTTGTATAAAAATCCGAGAGGTAGTCACAATTTAAACCTAACCATTTTATACAAGCTGGTTTTCAAGTAGTAATTGATTTTACTTATCAATCCCGAAAACAGTCGTCATTTGTCGCAACAGCTCTGTATGAGGCCATGATAATCAAAAAATGTCCCATTGAAATGTCAAAAGCATGGCAACCCAATTACAGATTTACCAATATTTTTAAAAGCACGCTGTCATGTTTTTAGAGGCCTCGAAGTCTGAGCGGGGGTTGGCGAGCGTAGCTCGCAGGGGGTAGGCCCCCTAGTATATATATATACAGTGGAACTTCCCTTTAACGAAGTCCCTATTTAACGAAGTTTTATACTTAACGAAATTTTCTTCTGCAGAACTTTGACTTTGAACACCATTAGCATGTAAATTAATCTCCACATTACGAAAAATATATTCTATATAACGAAGTTTATTCCACTTTTGTACGTGTACAGAATTCAAATTAAGCGATTGCTGTTCGAAGGATATGCAAATTTATTTCAGCGGATTCGATTGTATGAAAATGAACACATTTAAATAATTTCCATTCTGCTTGGTGCTAAATAAAACAATTTTTTTTTTTCACACTAAGAAAAACACTTGTTATCACTATTCTCCCACTCCGAGACTCCAGAGCTGACAGTTGGGGGAAGTCAAAATCCCCTTTTTACCTTCAATGATATAGAAGATGAGTTGTCGCAATGGCATCAGATGCATTGAAACAAAAAATATCTATTAGAGTCAGACAGGTACCATTCTGACTTTCCATTGCTGATAGACAATTGCTTTGTACATCCAAAAGAACGTGCTTCAAAATACATATCGAAGAACATCAAAGTTATTTTTGTTCCTGCCAATACAGCTAAACTTCAATCATTATTCTAAAGAATAATAAAAAATCTTGAAGTACATTATCGAAAAAGACAGGAAAAAAGCCGATGTAGTGAAAACATTAGTTTGAGATTCTGTGTATCAGAGCTGATGAAAGCTTGGGCCAATGCTTGGGAATGTGACGTGATTTCATCGACCGTACACAACTGTTTTGTAAAAGACGGCTTCATAATTAAAACTGAATCAAATGCTCCTGAATCCAATACCTGTTTGTCATATCTCAAGAAAAAATTTCATGAATTTAAGTTAATTTCTATTTAACGAATTTTCTTCATAACGAAGTTTTTAAGTGTAACGATGAGACTTCGTTAAATGGAAGTTCCACTGTATATACATATATATATATATATAATTTTTAAATGATATTGAGTTATTAAGTTCTCTCCACACAGTTACTTTGAATTCGGTTAATTCTCTTACAGATTATATTTTCGAAGTCAATGTTTTCATGTAAACAAAATTAAATTTATGTTCGGAAACTGTTAAAAACATTGTTGCTTAAAAAGGAATATAGAACAAGAAAACGAATCACAAAAGCATCCGAATGAAACTGTTGCGAAATTCTGAATATTTTATAAATGATTTTCAATATTTCCTATGGGAATGGATTTTTTCTAAGTATTTCCTCATGAAAACTTGTTCAAAATGCAAAAACTGTATTTATATGTATTTACTGTATTCCAGCTAAATAACATATTTAAATTTCAGGACACACAGCCATTTTCAAAATTATAACACAAATGAAGAATCCAAATCGGTTTACTTAATCATATATGAACTGGGAAAATTAAAAAAATCTCATTGAATAAGATTCTAAATAAAGAATCAAAATAATGTGGAACTAAATAAAGATAATTGAAAAAAGAAAAAAAAGAGTGGTGGTGGTGTTGTGTTTGTGTGTGTGTGGGGGGGGGGGGGGGATTGGGTAGATAAGAACCATGTTTGGCCCATGGCAGAGACAAATATTTTGTTTTCATTTTTGTAATAAAATTTAAGAATAAATTGGTTCTTTTTGTATAACTATTTAAGTATGCTATGTCACAAGATAAAAATAAAAGTTGTTTAGCAAATTTTAATATAGTCTTAACACTTTTACAAAAAAAAAAAAAAAAAAAAAAAAAAAAAAAAAAAATCTTTGTTATCTATTTATTTATTTTAATAAGAAGGTCTTATAACACCAGCATGATTTTTATGGATGTTAATATTTGAATAAAAATATAAAACATTCAAAAAAAGAATGAAAACTTAATTTATTATTATTATTATTATTGAACTATTCTGTTCAAATGTTAAAATAATTTAAAGCATACTTAAATGATAGAAACTTGTACTTTCTACTAAGAAAATGAACTGCAAAATGAATTTATGCAGTTAAAATTTTCAATAGCGGATACCTCAGGACTGCTGGGTTTGTTCTCTACATACCTCCATTTAGCGAACTATAAATCAGGTTTGGGTTGCTTACAGAAGCAGGCACTGATTATTGCACGGGCAAACTCTTCCACGGCTTTGACCCCCTCCCCTCTGATTTTAGGTGCCTCCCAAATTTGACATTTCTTTCAATATTTTAAACTTATAGAGTAGGATAAGATTAAAAACAAAAAAATATATTTATCTAAAAACAGTAAAAACGTTCAATAGCGGACATTTCGAGACTACAAAATTTGTTTACTATTCGGAGGTTTCCACATTTCTGATGTAAAAATATTCAAACATGTATGTGTTGTGGATTGAAAAGGTGGATTTTCGCTAAATAGAGGTATTCGCTTTTACCTCTAAAACCGAACACTTCCGAATAGCGGGAAAATTCTGTGGTCCCGAAGTATCCACTATTGAGAGATTTTACTGTTTTTAGATAAATATAATTTTTGTTTTCAATCTTATCTTACTGTAAAAGCTCAAAAAATAGAACATAATCAGTACAATGTCGAAAGCGATTTAAAAGATCAGCTTTACGAAAATTGCATTCTAAATTTTGGGCCTCATAAAATCGGGGTGGGGGGGGGGGGGGAGGTAGAGCCATGGGCTAGTTTGTCCATGCATTAATCAGGTTCTTCTTCTTAAAAAATTACCAGCCCTGCTTTGTGGTCATATATAGTCCCATTTATTGAGGATGCAATGTGGTCAAATATGGCTGCATTTACTGCTTTTAAAAAATGTGGTCAGAAATGGCTACTTATTGCCGACAGATCAGAGCACGAAAATGGCCGCAATTCAGGCGTTTCAAATGTCTTAAATTCAGACACAAATAAGTGTCTTAAAAAATGAAGACACTTTAAAGTGTCTCTTTTTTTAACCATCCGTTTCAGACACTTAAGTGTCTGAATTTCAGACATTTCAGTTTACAGTCCAGTTTTAAAAACTTTATACCTGTTTAAAAATTATTTTTATTAATACTTAAAATTATCCCAGTGTTTTGAAATACAATGTAAGATTTGAGAATCATGATTCATGATAAAATTAACTTGACCCACGTTAACCAAAAATGACCCACTAATTGAATTTTCTCGAACATGTGACCTAGCCCAACAGTCTTCTCGTGTCCAAAAACCATAGGATGCAAAATTTAGTGTAAATAGTCTGAGCCGTTTTTAAGATAAAATAGCTTGACCCATAATGACCCACTAATTGAATTTCCCCGAACATGTGATCTAGCCCAACAGTCTTCTTGTGCCCGAGAATGGTAGGATACAAAGTTTCTTCAAAATTGTTTGAACCATTTTTTAGATGCAATTAGCTTGACCCTGACCCACAGTGACCCAAAAATGACCCACTAATTGAATTTTCTTCGGCATGTGACCTAGCGCAATGATTTTTTTCGTGCCCGAAACTCGTAAGATACAAAATTTAATCAAAATCGTTTTTTAGATACAATTAACTTGACCCGCGTTGACCCAGAAATGACCCACTAATAGAAAGTTCTTGAATATGTGACCCAGCCCAATAGTCTTCTCGTGCCCAAAAATGGTAATAAAAGTTTAGTCAAAATCGTTTGAACCGTATTTTAGATACAATTAGCTTGCTCCTGACCGATGGTGACCCAAATGACACACTAATCGAATTTCCTCAAACATGTGACCCAGCCCAACGGTTTTCTGGTGCCTCAAAACTGTAGGATACAAAATTTCGTCAAAATTGTTAGAGCCGTTTTTAAAATAAAATTTGCATGTATATATAACCCCCCCCCCCCCACACGCACATACACACACACACTCACAAGATTTGATCTCGTATTAAAATATATGATGTATATAATACTCTGATGTTCCTAGTACACGTGGTTAGTAAATACACGTGGTGCCACGTGCTTTACCCGAAATTATAATTGGCTTATTCAAACACGTGTTATGCATAAATCTGTGGTATTTTCCCATCTTAACGTAAATTCTCCCCCCCCCCCCCACACCCCTTTTTTTATCAGGGAGCTTTTTACCGATGGTGCTTTTTTTCCGGGGGTGAATTTACTCAATTCCTAATAGCATTCGCAAATATTCGCCTACGGGAATTATATAAATCAGACATATGTTACTTTGTTATCTTTTAACACTTATTTATCAATAAGTTCAATATTTTTCAATACCTTGTTACTTTTTTTCCGTTTACTTTTTTCCGATTACTTTTTTTCCGCTTTTGTTGACTCAGTTACTTTTTTTCCTAGATTCAATGTGAGCGGTCTCTGAGACCGCTTGGTTAAAGGATGCATAAAAGGGGTCGATTAACTCATTAGATGCTGTTTCTGTTCTAAATTATATGTACAGGACTGTCATAACCTCTTGAGTCCAGGGTACCTAGATTCTTTTGCTCATAACAACTAAACGGATTGATATTTTTACATATTTTAACTTCACTTCTATAAAGTTGAATGCTTTTGCTTTAAAATGAAACCTATAAATGGCAGCACCGATGTCGATTTCCTTATAAAATAAATGTTATTTTAACCTGAGTTTGCAAAATGCTTTCGAAACAGTGCATTCAAGAAAGTAGGGAATTTTCACAATTCTTTAACTTAAAAACTTTACAATAAAAAATTTAAGAATTTGCAGATTATTCACTTATTTAAAGCTGTTATTTTATTTTTTTTATTGTGTAATTTTAGGTTATTGATAATTAAATTTATATATATATATATATATATATATATATATATATTTTTTTTTTGGGGGGGGGGGGGTGGTCTATTAATTTTATGTTCATATTTGTAAACCTAAATTACAAGCCCCCTAAAACAGTAGATTTAAAAAAATATTTTTTTTTTGTTATCTATGATGTCGTTTTGTTTGTTTAAAAGCAAAGAATGAGTATTTGTACTATTATTTTAACTTCGGGTCGCAAGAGGATAATTAAAATTGACGTATTCAGAAAACTTCGAATGAAACCAAAATTTCACAAGTATCTATAGTTAAACTAAAAATTAAAAGTTGAACTGGGAAAATTGAAGAAAAGCAGCTGTCTGTGAGCAGGGGTCGATGCAGGTTTTTTTTCTTGGGGCCCATTTTGTGAAAAGTAAAGGTTATTTTTGTGAAATTTATTATATTTTTGTGAAAAATAACATTTTGTAACGAAAGTTGAAATCCAGCAAATCAAATTCGAACCAAGCATTTACAAATTTGAAACATAAACAAAAACTTTTAAACCCTTTTGCTGAAGTTTTTCTCTCTGGTGAACTTGTTTGTTTACAAATTACACATTTTAAAACATCACAAAATAAATAAATAAATAGTAAGTTTTTATGGAATAGAATTTTGTGAAGGGACCCATTTTATCAAATTCATTTTTGTGAAGGGCCCCATTTCAGCAAATAGATTTTTGTGAAGGGGACCTAAATAGGCCCCAAAATTTTCCTGGGTCGACCCCTGGTGAGACAACTAACAGCAGTTATAAGGATTAAAAGGCGTTGTTAATAAGGTTATTTTTGCAAGAAAAGTTTTAGCACAGAAGTAGGATACATTCAAAATTTAAATTATACATAATGCATCTTCACGCATAGTGTTTAGTTGAGTAGAGTTATCATACAGATTCCATTTTTGAGGCAAGTCACAGAAGCCAATAAATGGCGTATATCTGCAAATGACAATGAGGCACATATTAACATATTGCTTAAACTACTGGTCCTGAAATCCTATAAAATTGGGTGCTTAGGAGGGAATCTTTATATTGTGCAACGTATTTAATGAAACAAGAATATATTTTTTAAAGAATGTTTAAGGCAAATAATAAAGGTAATTAAAAAGTATATATATATATTTTATTTACCTTAAGGCTGGTCTCAAATGCACATACACATTTTTTATTTATTTATTTATTTATTTTTTTATGCGCAAAATTTGCATTTAATTCGTATTAAAAAAAAATCAATTTTTTTTTAGTCAAGGGATTTTTGAAAAACAATCCGTGAAATTTGGCGTTTTAAGCCAGTTTTCAAGATGCGGCATCCTGCAAAGGTCGTCATGAGACAACAATCAATTATAACTCAAGATGCAATACATTTATCAGAAATGGTAACGCTATTCCTTTCCAAATAACTTGGATAGTCATGGCCAGGGCTTGACAAATGGAGTCGCCAGGTCGCCAGTGGCGACCAAATATTTTTATCTGGCGACGAAGTTATTTAATCTAATGGGGTTTTTGTTGTTCTTTTTTTTTAGTACAAAAATTGACCTAAGCTTTCTTGAAATGAGCATAAATGCCATCCCCCCCCCCTCTGCCTTTCCCAAATATTAAAAAATAAACTTTGAAACTCTATTAACACACAAAATATTTCTACCTTTTGTCAGGTGCGTCCGTAATTATATAAATACGTATACGTAGCACCTATTGTCGTCGCTCGGTCCGTCCGTCCGCATATAACAACGCAAAAACTACCCAACCGAATGGTTTGGAATTTAAGATATATTATCTTTGCAGAATTTTGTCGAGACATTTCAATTTTTTTAAAAATCGAATCAAAACTTTAGGAGATATTAATAAAAATATTTATTAAGAAATTTGAATTTTTTTTTTTTTTAAATCGGTGCTTCCTTGTTATAGGAGCTTCCGAGGTTGAATCGTCAAGCGACCCAGATACTTATTTTATGACAGAAATGAATCTGCAGACGATATTTCATTTCACAGAATTAAAAATCATCAAAATCTGAATATTTATATAACTAGCTATAGTACGAACGCACCTCATTTGTCACGTTTGACGTACAATTTCCAACTTGTTTTTAATTTGGCAAAAATAAGTTCATTCAATGTAAATTTTAAAATAATCAAATCAGAATTATTTGAGACTTCGACAGAAAAGTAGGCGAAAACTTGTTTTCCTGCTTCTATATTTCGTCCTCAGCAAATTTAGATTTTGTAGCATTCAACTATCTGGACATTTGAAGCATTCGGCAATCAACATTTTCCGAACATGCCGGTTAATTAACTCTTTACAGTTTTTTTTTTTTTTTTTTTTTGTGATTTTGATAAGTTTCATTAGAAAACTTAGTTTATATTATCTTTCTAAACTATGTAACTAAAAATTCTAAACAATGCGTTTTATTATTTTTCCTCAATTAATTCATAAAAACTTTTGTGCTTTTTGAAAATTAATGACGAGGAAGGAGGGGGTGGTAAATATATTTTACTGGCTACTAGAATTTTTTTCTGGCTACCAGATTTTATCAAATATGTAAAGCCCTGGTCATGACAGCAAATTTCACGCTTTTATGCATCGAAATGATTCCATGATTGTTCCAGGAAGTTTACGTTGTTGAGCGGTGAAAATAATTTTTGGGAACCATTTTTGTGAGTAAATAAAATATGCTAATAAGGTTTTCAATTGCAAGTATTATTACTATGTAAAATACATTTCAAATGTTTTCAGAATTTAAAAAAAAAGGAATTAAAGTAGCGCATAACAATTAGAATGTAAAAAAAAAAAAACTCTTCTCATTAAAAATAATGGTGTTAGTTAGTAAATCCAAAGAACTTACGTTAGAGTTAGAAGTTCTTTCGTCCTTTGGTAAAGTGCAAAACCGTAAAAAAGATGCAATGCCTTTCGATGAACGATGTGTTGCTCAAACTTCCGTCATTTCTTGCTTCGGAATCCGAAATATGCACAACGAAGAACTACTCTCCCTTCAAAAAAGTAATGGGTACATCCCTTATTGCAGAAAAATACAAAGGTCAAGTCAAGCTACCATTCTCCCTGACATGAAGAAAACCAACACCTACTTCCTACTTGACTCTCTGTAGAGAGTTGTTGAGAAAACCCATTGGTTCCCCTTGACCACAATAGAGCAAACATAAGCGTTGATTTGAAGAACCTGAAGTTAGAATATCGTTTCTCAAAACAATTTGTACCAGCGACGTGGGGTTGATGAAAGTTTTTTTTTTTGTCCCTTGCGTCCCCCTTTTGTGAAGCAAAAAAATTATTTTTCTGAAACTTTTGTAACGAAAGATCCAATCCCGTTAACTCAAACTCAAACCAAGCATTTAGTAACAAGTGAGACGTTTAATTTTATGAAAACTAAATATTTTTATAAAGGGGTCACTTAAGAGGCCCTATTTTATTTCTCTCCCCATGGAGACCATTGACGTAATTGAGATGTTTTGAGATGTAGGAGTGTGCACGGAACCATACATGAAAGATAAATATGAAACATTGTCAAGTCGATATTGAGTTTAGAATAATCTTTTCGTAATTCATTTTTTGCCAGTTACAGCCTTATGGGATGGCATGTTTTGCAAAAAGCTATTATAAGATAAAATTTTCAATATTTAAAAATTCCATATAAATATGAAAGAGGTTTCTTATGTTATCAATCAAAATCTTATTGTGAAGGGTTTTTGGCTAGTTAAGGTTAGAGTTGGGACTGAGTGCATTTTACGAGCGGCAACCTTCTTCCCCCTCTAAGGGCAGACCCTTATTATCACAGGAGCATGTTGGACAGCTGCGTAAAATAAGGAGTAGCTCTATTTCCGAATAGAAATCCTCGCCTTATTCAAACGCAGAAATTCTTTCATAAATTAGGCGAATATTGCTATTTCGAAATAGTGATATGTCTATAGTGCTTGGTTGAGTTGTTTGACACGTCGTCGGTTGTATAACATGAAAGTAAATTATATTTAATAAACAATGTAATTCAGTGTGAGAAAAGAGGGTCATTCGAAATCTATGCAAAAAAAGTTTTCTACATTATACTACCACTTATCTCTTTATAAGAGTTTGTGCAAATTAATGTTAAATCATTCCTTCAATTTTTGTTTTAATAAAGCAATTATTTCAATTCGGAAATGGCGGTGAATGTTTGAACTGATTCCCTAAAAATCCTAACTGGGGTCCTGCTTGAATCTCAAACAGGGTTCGGTGATGCGCATATCAATGGATTTTAATCTGGATATTATATTATATGATGATATACACATTTGATATTTATTTTCTAAAATATCAGAGTGCATAATGTTTTCAGACAAAACTTGTGGGAATGAATTTTCAACTGTAATTGCATGTGTCGTTCTGTAGAAAAATAACTTTTGCTCTGGTAGTAAATTTTTTAGCCAAAAAGAAAAAAAAAAGAACTATTACAATTTTTTTACATTTGAAGCTGAATTTTTAAATGTAGAATACCCATTAAAAGTTGAACTGTCTTATTTAGATAAGTTATTTATAGCTTCAGTAGGAAGAATTTTTTTCTGGATATGTTTTAGGTCTGTTCTCAAATCCAAACAGGCTACTTTATGACACATTTTTTAACAATTTGTTTTCGCGCAAATGCATGAAATTGGCAAATGCTCTTATTCAGTAATTATGTAATCGAAACACGTTTTCCATTGTTTGGTAAAGGCAGAATACCTTCAGAAAATAGTATCAAATTCCGCGTTTTGAACCGAATTCCTGAAGCGGCAGCACGTGCAGTTCGAAAAACGTGTTGCCACGTGACCAGAATCGCTCATAACTCGATAAGTAATCTATTTATCAAAAAATGGAAAACTCATTCCGATTCCAAATCGCCTCTATAGTCAGGCTTGCCAATTTTATGCCTTTGCGTTTAAAAATGAGACAGGAAATGTGTCAGAAAGTTTCGCGTTGTTGAGCAGGTCGTTTGAGAACCACCTTAGTTAAATTTAAACTACACAAGTGAGGGAATGAAGAAGCAGACACGCTTACATTTAGGCTCAAAATTTTCATTAAAACAACTCAATTTGTATTTAAAATTTTGTTGCATAAAACATAAAATTTTCTTGATCCTTGATACTAAATCGTACACAGTTTGTTTTATGATGAATGTATAAAGCAACTAGTGTCTGTTTTCAATGAGTTGATCTTCGGTTTTGCTAAGTCGGTCTTTGCTTCACTCATGTGAAGAAAAATTATTTTGAAAATATCGAATATGTATAAAAAATATGGGATATTTTTTATATTTTCGAAATTATCATGATATATAAAACGTTAAACTCGAAGCAACAAATTTATCCACCTCTGAGCGCTGACCTTCGTTTTCCCGACACTGAGCACGGCCAAACTCGATTCCTCTTTCCCCTTCCCCTTATATAAAGAAAGGGAAAATCGAGCAGAGATCTGCATGGGCCGGAATTTTCAGGCCCGGGCCCGGTCCGATCCGTACAAAAAATTATTGGCTTGGCCGGGTATAAAAGTTAAAATTTAGGGACGAGCATGGCACGGCCTGGCCCGGTATAAAAGAAGAAAAAAAAAGTATAAAAAGTTCGGCCCGAGCACGACTCAGCCCGTATAAAACAAGTGATTTGCCCGACCCGGCAGAGTATTAAATCTGAAAATTCGGCCCGGCCGGCCAGGTACAAAAGATAAAAGTTCTGCCACAGCCCGACAAAAGAAAATGCTGGCCAGGTCCGGCCGGTAAAAAAAAATACTGTACATCATCTGTTGTAAATGTATATCGTTTTCACACGGATTATTATATTCATTTTGCTCTGCCCAAGGCATTTTTCTATTAAAGAGAGGATTCCGCCATAGACAGGTTCTTTCTCACAGGCTACTGTACTTATTTTTACCTAAAACTATTTATACTATTCTTTAACCCTTTATGCCCCACCGACGATACTTTAAAGTATTGAAAAAAACTTGCTATAAAATTCATTTAATACATCGACTAGTAGTAATACAGTTTGGAATGAGTTAAAGATACTTTCTTTTATCTTGTTCCAAAAGCATTGTTGATTGCAGAAAACAAAAATATATTTAAAAGGATGATTTCTATTAAATCTGCACCCCGAAGCGAAGGTAGACCATAGAGAAGAGATAGGGATTCTCTTTCCTTATTTATTTCTGGGTCCATGTCTTTATCACGGGAGAGGGGAGAATGAGGGAGAAGAAAAAGCAATTAACAGCCTGGCGACTTGTAAATAAGAAAAGTAGCCATATTCAACCCTTACTCGCTAAACAATCATTGATATACGGGCCCCGAATGGAGATAAAACGAAGAAACATTTTTGCTCATTAAAAGACATCTGTAAGACATCCCCCCTCCCATCCATTATTATTCATTCTTCAATGTCAGTTCGTCTTGTAGATAAATTCTACACTGTACTGTTGTACTGTTTTCAAAGTAAAAATTACAGAAAAAAAAAATTATTCTGCATATAAAAGTTTCATAAAAATTATAACTATATAATTCACCTTTTTGTATCATTAACAAAAACCATAGCAAATTTCGTGTGGCCTAAAAAATAACAAGAAATGTATTATGTAAAAAATATAATTGTACAAACATTTTTAGAATATTTATTTATTTATTTCCTCATCAAAGATATCCCAAGATTCCGTTAAGGTGGTTCTCAAATGATATGCTCAACAGCACGAAACTTTCTGACGCATTTTGTGACTCATTTTTAAACGTAAAGGCATAAAATTAGTAGGCCTGACTATTGAAACAATTTGGAATGCAAATAAGTTTTCCATTTTTTGATCAATAAATTACTTATCGAGTTATGAGCGATTATTGTCTCATGACAACACGTTTTTCCCCTTTTTTGTGCTGCGGCGTTGGAAATTCGATTCAAAACGCTGACTTTGACTGTATTTTCTAAATTATAACTATATAATTCACCTTTTTGTATCATTAGGAAAAACCATAACAAATTTCGCGTGGCCTAAAAATTAACAAGAAATGTATTATGTAAAATAATATAATTGTACAAACATTTTTAGAATATTTGTTTATTTATTTCCTCATCAAAGATATCTCAAGATTCCGTTAAGGTGGTTCTCAAATGATATGCTCAACAGCACGAAACTTTCGGACGCATTTTGTGACTCATTTTTAAACGTGAAGGCATAAAATTAGTAGGCCTGACTATTGAAACAATTTGGAATCCAAATAAGTTTTCCATTTTTTGATAAATAAATTACTTATTGAGTTATGAGCTATTCTTGTCACGTGACAACACGTTTTTCCCCTTTCTTGTGCTGCGGCGTCGGAAATTCGATTCAAAACGCTGACTTTGACTGAATTTTCTGAAAGATCTTCTGCCTTTACCAAAAAATGGAGCCTTCACCAAAGCGCCTTTCGATTACAAAGTTTCTGAATTAAGAACACTTGCCAATTTCCGAACTTCCCAAGTTTCTGAACAAAAGTAAATTTAAAAATATGTCGTAAAGTAGCTAGTTTTGATTTGAGAATAGCTTTAAGGGGGTTGCTCAATCAGCTCTCTAATTTCCCTCGCTAATATTAAAGATATGGGCGTAGAAGAATGCACCGTACATTTAAAATATCTCCTTAGAAAATTACATTTTTTTTTCTTTTTTCTTCGTACTCTTCTTAAAATATGTTTTTTTCCGCCTTAGTTGTTAAAATATTTCTGAAATATCTGCTTAATTTAATATTTTATGTGTTAAAAGCTGACGAGCTGTGAGTAATATTTTAACACTTCAAGATAAATTCTGATAAAAACATTAGCAACTATGAATTTCATTTCAACCAACGTTTAAAAGGGTCTGTATTCACTATATCTTTGGTGAAATCTTGCGGTCTGATATTTATCGCTATTTTAATACTATTTGTGTGTTTACAGTTTGATTATTTTTAATGTGTTAATTAAATAGCTGTCGTTAAGGATTATTAAGTTTAGTGTATAATTTGTTGAGGATATACATTTTTTGGAACATGGTCAATTTAGTGCAAAAACTATAAACAAAATTTCGAAAGTTTATGTTTGCAAAATGCAGTGTCCAATGTTTTGTTTTACTCTCTTTATTGTATTTTGTTCAAATTTTCCAAATAATTTTACAAACCATTACCTTTTAATAAGCTGAAAGATAACATCTAAGTAAACAATTTGGAAAACGCATAACATATTTAAAAACGTAATTTCAGGAAATACCAACAATATTCGGAAAAATATCCGAATACTTTTATTCAACCCTGTATAGGATCTATAGATTTGTATATATACTACATAGGTTGCTAAATTTTAGTACAGTTAGAAAACGCGTAGCGCAGTTTAAAATTCTCCTTCTGGAGTTTCTGTCAATAAACGGAAATGTGTTAGCGAATTTTTGTGCTGCCCTGTATATGATCTACAGAATTTACACACACCAAGTAATAGACAAAAAGTGAGTTAAATTTAAAATCGCGGTCAGCAACTTAAAACGCACTTCCGGGAATTATTGTTAACAGAAAGATTATAATTATTTTGTTAGTCCCTGTAAATGAACGATGACTGCTACACACGCAATATTCTGCAGTAAGCCTTTTGTAATGCACCTTAGTGATATATATAAATTTCAATGCGTTTAAAATAGTGAAACATTATTTAAATAAACCGCAAACGATTTTTCACCATAGACGTAATGTAACGGAATTCTTTTGCCTGTCCCTGTAAAGTAACTATAAGTGCTATGCACACCCTATTCCATAGTAAGCTTCTTGTAATGTACCTTAGTGATATATATATCAATTACAATTTGTTTGAAATTGTGTAACATTATTAAAATAAACCGCAAATGATTTTCCCCCATAGACCGTAATGTAACCGAATTCTTTTGAGTGTCCCTGTAAAAAAACACTATAAGTGCTACACGCTTCAGTAGAAATAGGGAACATGCTATAGATAACGACAATAACATACAAAAATTTCAAAGCATTCCGAGCATATTTACGGGAGTTAGAGCACGGACAAACGGACAGACAAACCGAAGTCATAAACACTTTTCAACTAGGTTGGAAAGTGTTAAAAGCGGGGTGGAGATTTTAGATAATAAAATTAATTATAATGTACTATATATATATAGCAAAAACAACTATAATCTTTCATATAAATCATTAAAAAAAATAATAATTAAAACAAATCAGTAAAAAAGAT
This sequence comes from Maratus michaelseni, assembly GCA_963931845.1. Taxonomy (NCBI): domain Eukaryota; kingdom Metazoa; phylum Arthropoda; class Arachnida; order Araneae; family Salticidae; genus Maratus; species Maratus michaelseni. Next base: position 543,974 of record OZ007600.1, read on the forward strand.
GCATGTGCTGTTAATATACTTTTATCGTAATCGGAAATATAGAAATACAAAATTAACATAAAAAAAAAAAAATGTGAAATTAGGAAATTATTGCTAAAATTGAAACAAGGATTCGCTACGTAAATTGTCACAACAAGAACTGTTAACCCTTTCAGGTACAAGTAATTGTGTTACTGTAATGTTGAATTCACAGCAGGAATTTCGAGAAATTTCATTTGACTATATAGACAGGTTTTCATCTTAGCAGGTATACTATTCCTTATAGTTTATATTATTTTCACCGAGACCATGAAATTTTCCGTTGACAAATGTTTTCCGCTTTACATACGTTCTATTTCACTGGTTTTAGTATTTAATCTAGCTTACTTAATTTAATTGTGATATACATAACCTCTTCAAAATGCACGTAAAATATAACATTTCATAAAAAATAATGTGTGCGATTTTGATATAGTTCAGGAGTTTTCATAACTGCATAATTCCCTTACTTTGGCATTTCTGCTTAAATGTCTACTGACTATTAAGATCCGTAACTTGTAAATACGCCACGCCAACATTACCGCCTATAATTCTAATTACAGCAACCCGTTTTTTCTCTCTATATTGCAACTCTATAGTTAATATAGTGCCCCGGTGCGTCTACGACAGCTGTTCCATCAGAACATTTGATTTCAAAATAAAAATGTCGTTTCTAATTTGCACACGCGAAAAATAAAAGCTGGTATTGGCGATTTTAAAAATTCTATTAGCGAGATTTGCGCCCAAATAACACAAAAGTACTTAATGATGTTATGTATTTTGTAAATGTATATTAAATTACTGTTTTGAAAGCGATTGTTCATTAATAATGGTAAATATGATTGATGATTAACAATCATTTTCGGTGGTCTCTCTTCCTTGCACGTATAATACATAAATACCAAATTAACTGACAATTTGTTTCGAAATTTGATTCATTAAATATCATTACATGAGTTGTATCTTGTATTTGTTTACATTCAGCTTACATCAAGAAAAGATAAAGAATGAGGTTGAGTTGTATAGCACTTAATTATGGTAAACATTGATTGTGTCACTGGTACGAATTATTTTTTTGACACCAGGCAGAGCTCCAAAAAATCTTTCACGGAAAACTAACTTTACGAACGATTATCTCCATGGTTTAATGGGTTAATATTTTAAACCTTCACGACGAATGAATCTTTTTTTTTTTGTTTACTTTCATGGATAGAGAATTTGAACTGCGAAGCTAATTTCAACTGAAGTTATTGGAGAATATATACATAATTGAACGTAAGTCATCTCTCAAATATTAATTTATTTTGAACGATCTTTCTAAAAATGTCACATTTATGAAGTTTTATTCGAAAAAATAATTTTGAATAAAAATGGCCGCCTGGCATATGAAAAAGTGAAACGGGCATTCCGGAACTGTTGATGACCATCACATGACTTACGGTTTTATTATAGAGATTGTTTCATTTCACATACTACATACCGTTTGATATATTGGTACTTTTATGTTATCCTGGCGCAGTTGATAAATCGCCAAATATTGTTCCTATAACATTTTCATATTGAATTCATTTCATTTAAATATAAACTTTTCACTCATTTAATTTAAAATACATGCCTTTCATTAATCCGATTTAAAATGCTAAAAAGAGAAAAAAAAGAAATAATGCCATAAATCGAAACCTTTTATTTAAACACTAAAGAATTTTTTTTTTTTTTTTAATTTACACACGCGAAATAAAAAAAGCTGTTTTTGCTGAGATTTGCGCCAAATCTCTAATACCAAGTCTACCAAATTATTGCGGGGTTTTTCTTTCAAACAGAAAAAAATCCAAATTAATTTTCGATTTCTACTAAATTGAAATATATTTTATTGTGCTGAATATTAATGCGTGCATATTTTTTTGCTCCATGTACTCCATGAACTTTTCAATTCCGATTGTCTACGAAAATCTCACGCCGGTTAAAATGACGTACGCACAAAATTTTCGTGACGTATGTACTTTAATTGTGCTTTTTTATCTATATTTTTAATATAATTTCCAAACGGTTTGACATTTATTCTTGGTAATAAATAGACGTCGTTGTCACCTTTATAGGTACCTGCTGTAAAAATTTGAACGAAATCCGTTAAATATTTTTTGAGTTATGCTTGACGAAAGGTTTTAATATCCATCGTAGCTATATATGGGGCAAAGTAATACTGCGCTGTGTATGAGTCTTCGTTGCACTCAGACAATAAAATGACGTACGCACAAAATTTTCGTGACGTATGTACTTTAATTGTGCTTTTTTATCTATATTTTTAATATAATTTCCAAACGGTTTGACATTTATTCTTGGTAATAAATAGACGTCGTTGTCACCTTTATAGGTACCTGCTGTAAAAATTTGAACGAAATCCGTTAAATATTTTTTGAGTTATGCTTGACGAAAGGTTTTAATATCCATCGTAGCTATATATGGGGCAAAGTAATACTGCACTGTGTATGAGTCTTCGTTGCACTCAGACAATAAATAAATAAATAAAAGACTACGGAACGGATATGTATTCACATATGTGCATACGTATATATGTGATAAATATTTACATGTATATGTAATAAAAAATGTTTAAAAACCTGAATTGTCTTTTATTTCAAAAACAATAAAAACGTAAAAGATGCTTCCGAAAAAATTTCAACAGGAAAAAAGGTAATGTGAGAATATAGATTGAATATATACGCGCGAAGAAAGATAGATTGGTACTTCGGTGATTATATGTATCAAGTAAAGTTACCCCCTAATGACAATTATTCAACTAATCGATTACAGTTTTGGAGGAAGTTTGGAGCGTCCCGACGGAATCAGTTTAGAGGAGGATCAAAATGGCCGGCTTGGTTTTTTTTAGGATAAAAAAAAGAGTCTCTTTCAGGAACTTTCGTCAGGTATTTTCCTACCGGAAGTATTTGATTTATAGAGACGAATTACTGCTTCGGCGAGTCCGGACTTCACGCCTCTTATCTACGCCACTACCCTCCGAGATCCACCAAGATCTACCCTCCGAGATCCACCAAGATCCACCCTCCGAGATCCACCCAGATCCACCGCCGAGATCCACCCAGTTCCACGCTCCACCGCACACAGCTCCACAGATCCACTTGCTCCGCCTCCGAAGTGTCCTACTATCGGCCTTTCTACCCTACTTATATGCTTTTTCTTTAAATTCAATTCAGACTTTTTGGTTTAATGTATAGCTGAAACAAATCTTGTTTTCTAAATGACAGTATGTTGACAGGCAATTTTTGTTTTCCAGAATAAATTGATTCATGAAGTTTGAATATGTGAAAATGTGTTTTAATTTTTCAGACAATTTACTGAAATCAAGATTTTGCTTTCACCATCTATTCAAAGTGAAAATAAATTCTGTTTTTCAGTTTTAATGAGAAAATGGTGTAAAAAATATACTGATCTGTTTTATTTCTCCTTTTTTATACACAAATATGGAGTAATTTACGTTCCGTTTTTAGAGAAACTTCGTTACAATTTACAAAAGGGAAAAAAAAAATCTTGGCATCTAATTTAATTTTTTTAATTCTGAGAGTTTGTGTGACATCCTCGGATCAATGATAACCGGTATTAAGCAGCGTTGCGTTCGATAGCCTAGGAGTAGTTGCGAAATACAAACACACGGTCAGATTTTTAATATAATAGATTCGTATTCATTTTCCTTTTCTTAAAATTGATGTGATTTTTACAGAAAACTCTCATCTGTATATAACGGATACTCATGCTTAATAATCAGTATAGATAAAACAAGTTGGAAATTGTACGTCAAACGTGATAATGAGGTGCGTTCGTACTATAACTAGTTACATAAATATTCAGATCTTTTCTGATTTTTAATTCTGTGAAATGAATTATATCGTCTGCAGATTAATTTCTGTCATAAAATAAGTATCTCGGTCGCTTGACGATTGAACTTCGGAAGCTCCTATAACAAAAAAGCACCGATTTAAAAAAAAAAAAATTCAAATTTCTTAATAAATATTTTTATTAATATATCCTAAAGTTTTGATTCGATTTTAATAAAATTTGAAATGTCTCGACAAAATTCTGCAAAGATAATATATTTTAAATTGCAAACCATTCGGTTGGGTAGTTTTTGCGTTGTTATATGCAGACGGACGGACAGACAGACAGACGGACGGACAGACGGACGGACCAAGCGACGATAATAGGAGCTGCGTATTTATATAATTACGAACGCACCTAAAAAAGGCATTTAAATTTTTCGTTATAAATATGGCGTGAAATTTATCTACTTTTTATACTTACTGATCCCTGTATTATTAATGTAAGGAATTGATTCACACTCATTTTAAAACATATTGGAAAATTTCCGTTTTATTTCAAATATGACGTCTTTTTTTCTCCAGATAAATCCCATTTTAATGACATAATTCTTGTTAATTTTCTTTTCCAGGCAATTAATTTCAATACTGGCATAGGGGAAATTATGTCACTTTAACGAAATAATATTAAATCTTATGTTTTATCAACAACAATGGAACTATTAACATTTGTCATTTTTTTTAGGTAATTGAGGTATTTCTGTTAGTTTTAAGAATGAAAATAGCTATTTCTCGATATCCATGATATCATTTTCGACATAGATAACTTTGCGGAGCATATTATTGACATTTTCTAACCATTTTCTTTTGAAACTTTTTACTTTTTTTAAATTTAAATAAAAAATACGGTATAGTATAATAGCCGTGCGCAGACGGTAAAACGCCAAGTATTTTACCATACAAAAGAAAAAAAAGTGAAGAAAAACCCAAGATCATTTTATTTCACCAATCAAAGCCTATACGCTTTATTTGCGATGTATGACGTCATATTGGCCTGTTTCCTATGGTTACGCATATTGAAACATTGTATTATTATGAAAAACTAAGAAAAGTACGTTTTATTTCTAATAATATTATTTAATCTTCTTTTTAATTCTTTAATTTTTTTATTTCATTTTCAATTTTCACGTGAAAATTTTTCAATTGAAACTAAATTGTTGAGTAAAAATTATTATTCCTTGTTTTAAATTAGTTTTGGCAACGATAACGTATTAGCAACGGTAAAGTAAATTTAATCATTTTAAATATTATAGGACAAAATGTCCATTTATTCTCTATGAAAATAACGAAATTTTGAATTATTAAGAAAAATATTTGAATAAAATAAACAAAAACCAGCCTATGTTCATTTGACGGTTATAATCAATCTATATACAAAAATACAGGATCATTACATGCTCCATTTTGACGCTGGCTTCAGCCTAACATTTGCGCACAATCAGATTTATAATAATATTAGGATGTATGACGTCATATTGGCCTGTTTCCTATGGTTACGCATATTGAAACCTTGTATTATTATCAAAAACTAAGAAAAGTACGTTTTATTTCTAATAATATTATTTAATCTTCTTTTTAATTCTTTAATTCTTTTATTTCATTTTCATTTTTCACGTGAAAATTTTTCAATTGAAACTAAATTGTTGAGTAAAAATTATTATTCCTTGTTTTAAATTAGTTTTGGCAACGATAACGTATTAGCAACGGTAAAGAAAATTTAACCATTTTAAAATATTATACGAAAAAATGTCCATTTATTCTCTATGAAAATAACGAAATTTGGAATTATTAAGAAAAATATTTGAATAAAATTAACAAAAACCAGCCTATGTTCATTTGACGGTTATAATCAATCTATGTACAAAAATACAGGATCATTAAATGCTCCATTTTGACGCTGGCTTCAGCCTAACATTTGCACACAATCAGATTTATAATATTACTAGCTGTTACCCGTGACTACGTTCACGTAACATTAAAAAAAGAATAAATGCATTAATTTAGCAAAACATTTCACTTGATAATTAACAACATATATAATTAACCAAAGCTTTATCACATTTTATAGGAGACTATACGGTATTTATTTGCTATAGGGGCCTTGACATAACCCAGTCTTAAAAAAGTGAAATTTCATGCCAAATAATATATACAATCGCGAAAATGAAACTGCAACTAATGAAAAAAGGAGAACCCAGTAAAATCGTGAAAATCGAGGAATTCCTTTTCGTAAAACGAAAAACAACACTGACAGAATTCTTCTATACAACAGTGCATTTTAGGTGGTTGGTGTACAATTTGTATATGTGTGCATTGCTAAATGGGCATTATTATATATTGTTTATTTGCATAGACATATGTTATATATTTCTAACTACATTACCTTGTTTATGAATATATATTATTAAGTGTTTCACGCTAAGTGGTGTAAATAGTGAACAAACTGCTTGTGGATTTTATACATTGATAGATATTGCACAAAGATATAACAATCTGATGCGATTCTAAAATGTAAATAAAGGTTGCTAGAAAGTACTTTAAATTTTGCCCAATTTAACCTCGATATTTTCTCTATCGCGTCAAGAACACTATTAGCAAATAAATACCGACGACACAAATCTGATTATCTAAATTTACATATTTTTGTTAGTATATATAGGATTATTTTAATTTATTTCATGCGCTTGAAATTTTTTACGCTTTCTCTAGGGTTAGGTGTCGAATAAATGTACTTTCTTGTTATTTTATTTTGCCATTTCTATTTATTCTATTTTCCATTCATTCCATTTATGGATATTAATTTAATTTACATATTCGTGTCAAAGAATATTCTTTAAAGTTATTATCAGGATTCGGATAGGATACGATTAGGGTTAGGATTAGGAATAAAAATTGAACGACAATGGCATGACCGATTCAGGTTTAAAGTATGAACCATCATGAAGCAATAAGAAAATTATAAAATTATCGGCTAATAGTTTTTAATATGTTTTACAGTCATAGTTGGCATCAAAGGTGAGTGGGGAAATATTCATCTAAAATACCATTAAGTGTTTACCACGCAAAAAACAAATCTGGTTACAACAATGTATTTAATTTTGTGCTAAATTTCACTTGAAAAAAAAAAAAAAAAAAAGCAAATTGACTATGGACGTAATTACAGACCCCTAACCTTGTTATTCTCGGAAATTTTCTACCTGTATGTAAAAAAAATTCTACTGTATAGAACGCGCTTTCACGTTTATAATGTTATGAATTGGCATGATCGGCTTGTTCAAGTTTACACAATTCGGCTAGAAGAAAAGATTCATTACTTTTTGATTTCTTCTTTGCTTTTGCATTACGCGAATTTGTTGGTAAAATCGATTTTCTTTTCGATAACATTGTTGTTTTTTAAGTTTAAAAAAATATTGTAATTTTACTTAAACATTGCTTTAAAATCTATGCAATTTTTCTTATCCTACAAGACTTTACAATAATCTATTATGAAACAACTTTAAAAAAAGCTATATTTAAAAACGACAACAAAGTTTTTCCTATTTTAAAACTAAAAGAAATGTAAAATTAAATTCCGGTTAGAAACGACGATTTACAAATGTGTTTCGATTGTGGGAAAATGATAGAGGAAAAATGCTGTTACTTCGACACAATCATATTAAATCTTTAGCTTTTATGAGAAAAGCAACTTTCTGTTAAAAAATATGTTAGTTATTTTTATTAAGATTTTCTGATTTTCGTTACGGATAATTTTGCGATGCATATCATTGACATTTGCCATCCAATATTTTTATTTATTTATTTATTTATTTTTTTTACTTTTTAAAATTTAAATTAAAAATATGGTATCTTTATGTTAGCCGTGTGCAGACGATAAATCGCCAACCTATCATTCGTATTGAATTCATTAAAAATATAAATATTTCACTCATTTCATTTAAAACTCAGAACTTTAATTTACAACACATACATTTAAAATACATATAACGTACATTTAAAATAATTTCTTTCATGTCAAAAAGAAAAAGAAAAAAAAGAGAAATTAATCACAAATAATTTGATAACCCAAGATCATTTTATTTCAACATCAATACAAATCTGTTTTATTTTTCTATATATGACATCATATTTGCTTGCTTTCCATACTTACTCGTATTTATGCACTTTGTATTATTATCAAAAAATTGAAAACGCACGTTTTGTTTCTAATATGTCATCATTTCATATTCTGTTTAATTCTTAAATAATTCATTTCCTTTTCATTTTTCACGTGGAAAATTTTCACTTGAAAATAAATTGTTGATTAAAAATTATTACTCAGGGGTTTTATTTTATATTGGCAACGATAAAGTATTAGCAACGGTAAAATAAATTTAACCATTTTAAAAAAAGCTGCAAAACCGGGCCCTTTGGGCCATACCAACCAATCATTTTAAAATATACGAAAAAATGTCCATTTATTCTCTATGAAAATAATGAAATTTTGAATTATTAAGAAAAATATTGAAATAAAATAAACAAAAACCACCCTATGTTCATATGAGGGTTATAATCAACTTATATGCAAAGATACAGGATAATTAAATGCTTCATTTTGACGCTGGCTTCAGCCTAACATTTGCACACAATCAGATTTATAATATTACTAGCTGTTACCCGTGACTTCGTTTACGTATCATTAAAAGCAGCATAAATGCATTCATTAAGCAAAATATTTCATTCCCGATAATTAGAAACGTAAATATATAACTAACTCTTTATCACATTCCATAGGAGACAATACCGTATTTCTATGTTATAGAGGCCTTGACAAAACTAAGTTTTAAAAAAGTGAAATTTTGTGACAAATAATCACGAAAAGGAAACTGCAACCAATGAAAAAAGGCGGGCTAAATAAAATAGTGGAAATCGGCGAATTGTGTAAAAACATATGCCAAGTTTACCTGGTAAACTATTTTACTTTTAACGCCTTTGTAAAACGTTTTAATGGCATCCTTCAAAGATAATGGAAATAGTATATTCTTTTTCATTAATTTCAATTCTTGTGAATAGGGAGAAATAATTGTAGACCTAAATGCAAGGAGCTTAAATTTGCCTCCTTGATTTAATCTATAACTGAAAAAAAATCTTTATTTCTAAATGAAGATATGTTGATAGACGATTTTTGTTCTCCATGTAAAGAATTGAGCCTCGACATCCAGCTGCACTATGTGTCATTCTAGCATTTCCTGTGAGTACACTTAACTGCATACCTTCCCTCGCTATTTTTGCCTTGAAGACTAGCAGACGCCGAATTCTATTGTACTGTGAGAGGAAAGTTCGGACAGTGATGTAGTGGTAAGGCGTTACCCAAAGAGGGGTCTTATGCTTTGATCCTTCCCGAGTTCGTGGGAAAGAGTTCATCTGCGAGAGAAGCGATCTCTGCACACGATTTTTAGGTTTGCGCCCGAAACTTTGCCCTTTGTCTTAGAACGTCCAATGACGGACTTAGTGAAAACGAAACAGAGGGATCTCAAGGCTGCTAAGAGGCTGGAGAGTTTCGAGGGGCCCGCCTCGACAAAGCCCCCGCCCCCAGAAGAAGTTCTCCTGCGAGAATGAAAAAGTGAGAGAGGACAGTTTTTGAATAGATCTGAACGAGAGTGGTGACTCTCTGGAAATAGTGAGGTCTGACCTCTATTTAATTGATACGGCAGGTATCAGGTGAAAATCCCAGCGAAGTGAAAAAGCACGACAAGTGCGATAGTGAGAGTTCTTTAACTCTGAAGCATCGTGATTTAGTATATTTTTCCGAAGAGAAGGAACGGACGAGCCCTGTTCCGAATGAACTTTCTTTAGAAGTTACGACAGACAGTAATTTCCTGAGACTTTTGATTGATCGAGCTGCACTCAGAGTCAAGAGAACATTAATTTATTAGCGATTGACTCACGGAAAATAATTAAATGCTGTATTGACGTCTTGTATATATTTTTCATTAGAATTAACATTGTTATACAATAAAATTCTATTTTCTAATTTATGCGAGAAATTCTCTGTGCCAACGATCCGATCTCGCTACCACTCACCATCTTTTATCGGGTCGGTATAGAGGAGTTACTACAACTGGTGGCTTGCGGTGATGGATTAATTAGCAAAAATTAATGACATTCTCTAAAGACAAAGAGTGGACTCCGAAATTTAAATCATCAAAGTGCTCCAAGAAAGAGTCTCCTTGTGACTTGTGACCTGAGTCTCCTTAGACGCCCCTGTGGATCAACACAGCATCAGAAAGAGAAATCTACCAAGAATTCTGGAGAGTGTTCCCCCATCAGAAAGTGAAATCTACCAAGAATTCTGGAGAGTGTTCCCCCATCAGAAAGAGAAATCTACCAAGAATTCTGGAGAGTGTTCCCCCATCCGGAAGAGTCCCCATCCGAAAAGTGTGATAGAAACCCCGTCTGTGCTCCTGAGAATCTCTGAAGTCTGTGCTTCTGACGCCCTGAAAGACTCTTAGTAATGGAGGTAAGCTCTTTTTATACTCAGAGTGGCTTTAATTGTTATTAGTGTTTGTATAGGTGTTGTAGACTTAAAAAAAAAAGTTGTATGTTTATTTTTGTGAGAGTAAATATTTTGAGAAATTTTTCCGGTAGAAAAAAAAGTATGATGAGATATTTCCGATATAACTGTAACTTATTTAATAGACAAATTTTGTAGTTAAAATTAAATTATTGTTGAATTAATTTATTGCAAACTGAGAGTTGTGCAGTGTTACAAATTTTAGCTGAATCTATAAATGAGAGTTCATTGAAAAAAAAAAAAAAAAAAAAGTATCGAACGCATTTCATATTTTACGATAACAGAGTTGATTTTATATGTTTTTTGTGAATTATTCTAATTTTTTAAGAGTGGATGCAGAGATTAAGACCACCATTGATTTAAAAAAAAAAAAGGAATTGAATAAGACTTTTGCAATTTAAAATATTTTTACTGTGCTTTTTGAAATTGAAATTGTTGTTTTGTGTAAAATTGATCCCATATGTATTGTATAACCAAATACCAAGGTGAATGTGGACGATAGGATAGGGTTGCTTATTTTTATATCTTGCATATTTCTTATATATTATTGTTATGCGTACTTTTTATGAGTGTATATTTCAGTATTATTTTAGTGCACTTGGTAGAAATTACATTTAATCTTATTGTATTGTTTTATAATTGTGGGAAAGATAATTTCTAATTTTAAACTTTAAAAATGTCGGAGCTTAAATATTTTAGGAAAGCTGATTTGCAAACGTTAGCTTACGAATTTGAGGTAATTTTAGAGGAAAATGATACTGTACCGAAAATTATAAAAAAAAATAGAGTCGTCAGAGGGTTTTGAGAAAGAGCTAGCTTTAGCACAAATTAAACTTATAGAAAAAGATAGGGAAAATAGATTATTGGCAGAGAATAAAGAGAAAGATAGACTGTGGGAAAAAGCAGAAAAAGAAAAAGAGCGGGAACATGAGTTGGCTAGATTAAAAGCAACACAAGAGTCAGATGACCGAAGTACAGCATCCAGTAGTGTCTCTGTTAGAACGAGTAATTTACCCCTAAAAACAATTATGCATCGCTTTGATGAAAAGAATTCGGATATTTCGTTGTTTTTGAATTTATTCGAGAGACAGGCAAAAAAATGTAATCTAAATTCGGATGAGTTGGTGACAAATTTACTATCATTATTACCTGTGGGAATGGCCGAGCTAATTTTGAGAGAACCCGAAGACAAAATTGATGATTTTCAATATGTGAAAGAAAAACTGTTAGAACGCTATCGTTTGAATGCAGAGACATACCGACAAAAATTTAGTCAACATCCACGAAATCCTAATTCAGTTTGGAAGGATCTGATATTCCCAGCTTAATAGTTTTTTAGAAGGTTGGCTGTCATGCTTACAAGTTTCGGATTTTGAGGGTTTGAAAAATTTGCTTGTCGCGGACCAGATCAAACGGAGAGCGTCTCCAGAAATGCGCGAACATTTTATAGATAACTGGGCGGAGATTAAAGATCCCGAAGAGTTAGTGAGGCTTTTAGATGCGTACGAAGCGATCAAACGCCCTTCTAAAAAAAATGTGGAATCCTAAGCCACCGACAGAGAAGAAATTTGAAAGACCCAGAACTTTTGAAAATGGGCGAAACGGTAACAGAAATCCGGAGACTAACTTTAACTGGAGGGATCGAAATGATAATAAAGAAAGGGAAAAGGCGTTCGAAAAAAGGCGAGAAGTCAAGTGTTACGCGTGTTTGCAAAGTGGTCACTACAAATTAAATTGTCCGGAAATTAAAAAGAAAGAGGCTGCGCGGGTCAGTCACTTAAATAGTAAGCCGACACTTGGAGAAGCCTTCTCCCCTTATTTGAGTAAAGTATTAGTGAATGGAATTCAGGCAACTGCCTTGAGGGATTCAGGAAGTGATATTGATTTGGTTGCATACGATTTAGTCAGTCAAGATAAATTGAATGGAGATCACGTTTGGATTAAGACTCCGCTGGACAGTAAATTATACTGTTTACCCATAGCAGAGGTCACTTTAGAAATTGAAGGCGTGGGGGTTATTGAAACGAAAGCGGGAGTAAATAATAGAGGTTCAGATATGAATTATTATTTGTTGGGTAATCAATCTCAAAAGTTATTAGAGCAGGCGAACATGAAACCCGAGTTAGTAAATGCAGTTCTGACGCGCGCTCAAAAGAAAAAAATTGACCATACTCCAAAGTTGGAAGATAAGCGGATTATGCTTTCCGATAAGGAAGGGGAGAATGTTCACCGACGCGATGAAGCGGAAACTTTGAATTCGGTGAAAGAGAAAGAAGAAGCAGAAGCAAATTTTCGCGAATACGGTGAAACGGAAACGTTGAATTCTAAAGAAAAGGGTGAGGAGATAGACAACCCCATCGAGTTGGATAGTTTAGACAGAGGTTTGCTGCCATTATTGATCGAAGACGGATTTACGAATCTGGCTAAGATAGGGAGAGAGGATTTTAAAATGGAACAAGACAGCGATCCATCACTCAAAGAGATTAGAGATAAGGCTAAAGTTAAAAAGTCTCACTTTGAAATAAGAAATTCTCTGATAATAAGAAACACGAAGGATAATCGCGGGAACGAGAGAACCCAGGTGGTTGTTCCTTTGAGATTTCGTGTTGACATATTAGGCGCGTGTCATGAAGGAATTTCGTCTCACCTAGGGGAAATGAAAACCAAAGACAAAGTATTGCGGTATTTCTTTTGGCCTAATGTAATAAAAGAAATTGAGGATTTTGTCAAATCTTGTGACCCGTGTCAAAGAATCGGAAAAGCAGGGGAAAAGAAGAAAGCACCACTTAAGCTGGTACCAATAGTGGGTGAAATATTTTCGAAACTAAGCTGTGATCTCGTCGGGCCCTTACCGAAGTCAAACAAAAGAAACAAATACATGGTCACTGCGGTATGTTTAGCATCAAAGTACCCTGAGGCTATACCAGTGTCAGATATGAGGTCTGAGACCATTATCGAAGCCCTAATGATGATATTCAGTAGATTAGGATTTCCAAGAAAAATCCAGACAGACCTGGGCCGGAGCTTCGTTAGCGATTTAACGACCGCCTTTCTTAAAAAGTTCGGAGTTAAGATAGGAAACTCAAGTGTGTGTCGACCTGAAAGTAACAGTGTTGAACGATGGCACAGAACGGTTAAAAGGCTTTTGAAAGTGCTATGTGTAGAAAACAGGTCGAATTGGGAAGCAAACTTGCCTTATGCATTGTTAGCGTTACGAACGGTGCCCCATAATTCGACTGGTTTCAGCCCCGCTGAACTAGTGCACGGAAAAAATTTGAGGACCCCGGAAACTTTATTGTTTGAAAAATGGATGGGAGAGGCGGAGGAAAATGAATTAGTGACGGAATATGTGTTTAACCTCACGAATAGATTAAAAAGGTGTCAGGATTTAGCCGTTGAGAACATGACTACTGAACGAGAAAAAAGGAAATTTTGGTTTGACAAAAAGGCGGTAGAAAGAAAATTTAACGTGGGAGATGAGGTTTTGGTTTTGGCGACCAGTAAACCAAACAAAATGTCAGTAAGTTGGATAGGACCGGGAAAAATTGAATCGAAAATCTCGGAAACAAATTATATTGTAAATGTTCCTGGGAGGCGACAACAATCCCAGATTTATCATGTGAATTTATTAAAGCCTTATAAAAAACGGGTGGAGTTAGTAAACATCTTAACGCGAGTGATAAACGAGGTTGAGGATAAACAAGATTTAGATATAGTTTTTCCCTGTGCCGATTCCGAAGTTTATAAGTTCGATGAAGTCGTAAGAGAGAGTGATTTAACAACTAGATGCACTTCCGAGCAATTGAGACAATTGGAAAATTTATTGGACCGTTATGGGACTGTATTTTCGAATGACCCAGGGCGTACCGATCTAATCGAGCATGACATAGAATTGTCGGAGTTAAAACCCGTTCTTTCGAGACCCTACAGAACATCACCCAGACAAACGGAAATATTGCGCAAAGAAATAAAGCGAATGTTAGAGTTAAATCTTATAGTAGAAGGCGAATCTGAATATAGCTCTCCGATTATTCTCGTGGAAACACCAGGAAAGGACCCGAGACCCTGTATAGATTACCGCAAACTAAATGCCATCACAAAGGTAGAATTTTATCCTTTACCCAATATTGAAGAAAGAGTTGAAAAAGTCTCTAGTGCTAAATATATTACGGTTTTAGATTTAACGAAGGGCTACTGGCAAATTCCAATGACCCCGAGGGCTCAAAAATTAGCGGCTTTTGTTACAAGCTTTGGGTCCTATTTCCCTCTGGTCATGGCTTTTGGACTCCTGAATGCATCCTACAGGTTCTCAAAATTTATGGATATAGTATTGAGAGGGCTTGAGGAATTCTGTTTACCGTATCTAGGTGATATGGCGATTTTTTCAGACAGTTGGGAGGACCATATGCGTCATCTAGAAATGGTATTAAAAAGGGTTAATGACGCGAAACTAAAAATCAAATTGGCGAAATGCAAGTTCGCTCAGAAAACCGTAAAATATCTTGGGCATATTGTAGGGGAGGGCAGACGGAGGCCAGCTGAGGCGAAAGTAAGGGCAATTAAGGAATTACCGGTTCCGAAATCGAAAACTGAAATTCGTAGATGTTTGGGAATGGCTGGATATTATTCCCGGTACATAAAAGATTATGCAGTGATTGTAGAACCATTAACGAGGGCGCTTAAAGGGAAAAATAAAAAAGAAAAGATTGCATGGAGCGACGAAATGGGAAAAGCCTTTGAGACTTTGAAAATTAAACTTACTGAAGAACCGGTGCTTTACGCTCCTAATTTTCAGAAAGAATTCATAGTACAAACTGATGCTAGTGACCCAACGAACACAGAACTTGCGGGCCGCTGATGGCTACGTTAGCCTTGGCCCAAACTAGTAGATGAGGGGCCGCAATCGTTTGCCGTAACGGCAACTTAAAAAAACTGTCACGCCGGCCACAATGTGGCCGCAACAGAATTGGCCATAACTACATTAAGATGCCCATAATTGTGCCACAAGTGGTTAGTCATAACTGACAGATAGCCTAAAACTGGCCACAATAATACTTTAAGTGGCAATTATTAATGAAAACTAGCCACAGTTTAGCCATTAACGATCATCGTGAATAAAATCTAGCCAGAAGATCGCCACAGCCATGCCACCTGCGTTTGTTAAGAATAAAAGCTATCCCAAAGCTGGCCATAAATGTTAACTTATTGGTCATCATAAAAGTAAACTAGCCTTAAGCCAGCCATCCACATACCATCAATGCTATTCATTAATGAGTGCATGCCGAAAGCTAGCCACTTTGTTGCCATCAATGGGCATCATTAATGAATACATGCCGAAAGCTAGCCACTTTGTTGCCATCAATGGAAATCATTAATGAATGCATGCCGAAAGCTAGTCACTTTGTTGCCATCAATGGGAATCATTAATGAATGCATGCCGAAAGCTAGCCACTTCGTTGCCATCATTAATGAATGCAAACCGAAAGCTAGCCACTTTGTTGCCATCAATGGTAATCATTAATGAATGCATGCCGAAAGCTAGCCACTTTGTCGCCATCAATGGGCAACATTAATGAATGATAGCCCAAAGCTAGCCATATTCATGCCACTATTGGATATCATGAATGGAAGCTGGCCAGAATTATACTTTTTATGGTCCTCAAAAAAGTAAAGTTGAGCAAGAAAGGCCAATTTTTACTCCTTTGGCAGGGACATGTTTTTTCTTTTCTTTTTTAAAGATATTTTGAACTTCAGAATCTAAATTTACTGGTCCCTAATTTTTGTCTGAAAACTCTAAATATTTTATTCAAAATTTGAAAAGAAAAAAAAAATCTATTTGAATATATTTTTTTTTTAACAAGAGCTCATAACACCAGCCTGACTTTTATACATACATGTTTCACTTTATCATTATAATCTTTTTCAGTTAAAAACTACAATGGTGTTATAAGAAACCCATATTAAAATGGTCAAAATACAATAAAATCGAAAGTGTTTCAGATCTTGTATAGCATATTTTCAGTCTGCAAGCAAAAATAATAATAATAAAAAAAAAGGTGTCCCAATGGAGGCAAAAATTGGCCTTATCCACTCATCTCATTAGATCGGAATAAAAGGCCATACGGTTATGATTTAGTTTTTAATGTTATTCTGAAAAAGTTGCAAAAGCCATATTTGTAATTAATAAAAAGAAAGTTGATAACACAAGGTGTAAAATATATATTGAACGTTAAATTACCAATGATGGTGAGAATACGGAAAAAAACTAATTTTCTTCAATTTTTAATTAAAGTATATGTTTAATTATTCTATTCAAGAGAGTAAATTTTTAAGTAGTTTCAACTCATGTTTCTTCAAGCTAATTCACCAGGTGGATTGTCCAGCCCTTTTACGAAGCAAATAAAAAATGCAGAATGTTAAATGAGATACCATATTAAATGATTTTTAAGCGACTTCTGACATAATACACTTACATTTCTTTAAAATATGTATTTTGGTTAAAATTGCAAGTAATTAAAAATTAAATAGGCATTGGTTTCAGAAATTAATGAAAGTTTTTCCTCAAATTACTGTTACCACAAAAATTAAATTCCGCAACAATGATTATAAAAAAATTTTCAATAAAGATGAAGTGGACATAGTTGCTGCATGGGTTTATTTTATATTTATGATAAAAAAGCAAAATTTAAATTCAAATGCTCAATTTATTTTTCTTTATCCCATGTTTTTTTTTTTTTTTTTTAAACAGATGTAACCTTTTAATGCAGTTAAAATACAATTTATATATGTATATATATTGTTCTTGCTATTTTCGGTCAGTTTTTACTGTAACTTTGATGGAATAAATGAGATTATATTCTGGCTGGATTTTTTTTTTAGAAGTTTAAACATGCATCTAAAAAATGTTAGATATTGCTAAAAAATATTAGACTGCAGTGTGAAATCTTTGCACAGCCCCACTGGTATATATTATTTCTGCTGTCAACATCTCCTTTTCTCAGAAAATATGAAATGTACAACAATGAATGAGATGCCACAAGAAAGGATTTTGAACCAGCTTCTGACATTTCGGTAAAACATATTTTTTGATTAAAAATTGCTGTTAATTAAAAATTAAATCAGCATTGTTTTCATTAATGAAATGAAAGGTTTTCCTGAAATTAGTGTTGCCGCAAAAATAAAATACCACATAATATATTGCTCAACATAGTTATAAAAATAAATAGTACAAAAAAAGATAAAGTGGGACATAGTTGCTGCACAGGTTTATTTTATACTTATAACTAAAAAGCAAAATTGAAATGCTCAATTTATTTTTCTTTGTCCTATGTTTTTTCCAAAACAGATTATGTCATCCTCTAAAGCAGTTAAAATACTAGATATATATATATATATGTGTGTGTTTTTTGTCTTTGGTATGCTCGATCAGTTTTTACTGTACTTTGATGGAATAATACTTTGATGGAGATGATATTCTGGCTCGACTAATGTTGTTTGAAGATAGTTTCAGTCCTTAATTTTCCTTTAGAAGTTTAAACCTACATCTAAGTGTATTATATATTTCTAAAAAGTATTAGATTGCAGTGCAAAATCTTCGCAAGGGTCCACTGGTGCTTTTATAATACAATGTTTTACATACAATTTCTTACCTGGATGTTTCTTCCAATAATCCAGCTGGAAAATAAAACAAAAATGCAGGAATTTTATTTAATAAAATTGGTAAAATGTTGACATTATTGATCATTGGAATTTAAGAATTTTTTTAGTGATATAACTATGCATATATGTAAATTAGGTCTGTTCCAAAAATGTCATTTCACTATCTTTATTTCTTCGGTATATAATTAATCAGAAAAATGTAGCAGTATTCCTTGTTTGTAATGTTGTTTTAGTCTGTTAAGGACTCTCCCCCCCCCCCCTCCTTTCAGAACAAAATTTCAATACATATATATTTACAAAATATCACTAATTGACAGAAAGCTAATTGTCACTATTTTCCTCCTTATTTAATCTCAGAATTTCTTTTATCTTTTTAAATATATTACCAATAAAGAAATCTTTAAAATATTTTTCCTTCCAGCAGGAGATATGTGACCTTTTGACTAACAAAATTTCAAACTGATTTATACAATATTATGTGTATTAAAGAATATTTAACAGTTCCGGAAAATAAGCAAGTTTTTATTTTCAAATAAATTCATTTGTAAATTCCGGTGTCAGTCCATTATTTCATCATTTTGCAAACAGACCGCGCCGGAAAGGGTTAATTAGATTATGGCGAAATTTTTATTTAAATTTTCAAAAGTTTTTATACAGCAAATTATTTTTAATACTTGATCTCCAAGCAATGCTAATTTATAATCAACCAACAGATTAGTATAAACAGTTTATCAGGCTGTGAGTTTTTAAAAATATAGTCTACATAAAACATTTTTATCGAATTATATCTTAACCTGTAAAAAGAAGGCGAAAATATATAGAACATCATTATATAATATAATAAATATATTGTACAAGACTTTAACATCATCACATGCACTAATAAATATATATATTAAAAAAAAAAAAAAAAAAAACACTAGAACTGAAGGCTTTTTTTCAAAAAATTTATTTTTCACAACAAATGTAAAACAAACCAACCAAAAAGCATTTATTATTATTATTATTTACAAGATGCTCAAAATTTATCAGAAATATTTTACAAGAAAATTTAATCCTGTTACAATTAAATTTCTGATGTTGTTTGTTAAACTTGATCTGGAAGGAGAGATGAAAATCCACAGTCATCTTCATAGAGAAATTTTTTCTTTCCAGATTTTTATTCTTCTTCTGAAAAACAAAAAAGAAATTTCACAAAACAAATTTTAAATGCCTTGCTTTAAAAACACCACTTATTAATTAGCCATTTATAAATATAATTGGAACAGAAATTATAATAAAAAAAACTATTTACAAAAAGCTTTGTAGTTCAAGTTATTTGTACACCATGAAATTATTTTATTGCAGTATACCTATATTTTCACTTAACAAAAACTCATGAGAGGTCAGGGTTGTTGAATGACACCTAAATTTTTTTTTTTTTCTAGGTGCCAAAATAAAAACAGGCTTTCTACAAATTCTTTCGAATAACTTTGAATATTTAAATTCAAATTCTTTACATATGATGCACAGCATCAAATTATCATCTTGAATGAGCTAGGGGTGCTCTTTCTTTCATTTCATAAAAGTCGAATTGCTCACTTTGTGAATTGTTCTAGAATTTTGCATTGCTAGAATCCAGCAGTTCTTTATTTTCTTCACTTTATTTCTTCACACATAACTTTTACTTGAAAATGGCTTTGTAAAGTAAGAATATACATTGTGTAACCCCAAGCTATAAATCTGATATCATCGCTCATAAAACAATGGCATTTTACATACGGTTTTTGTTTCCTGGAAGGGTAACACGTCCGCCACTGAATACTTACATATTTTGAGTGATTATTATTGCTGACCCATGAAAAAAGCATTTTTAATATTGTTTCTGGTTGTTCACTCAACAACATTAAATGATTGGGATTTTTTTCCTTGAAAAAAATCACGAATGCTTCATATACACTGCACTGGTAGATAAAGATAAAATTTAACTTTTAAAGACGTATAAGCCGCATCTTGAATCTAAGTGATATTACAGTATTTGTTACAAATATTTTCTTCAACTATACATTTTTTTAATCAATAATTACAATTATGTTTTGAATACTAAATACAAATACCATGGGAAAAGAAGTTCTTTTCAGCATGAAAAAAATATTATTATGCCACAGTTATTTTATTCTAGAAACTTGATATTTGAGTAATTTTAATTTTTCAATTAATTTTCAGCAGTGAAATTAACTTGAAATTATTGAATAATAAACATGTGAATTTTTACATTGCTAACTAAGCATAGCCAAGCTTCGAGGCTCAGGCATTTTTCACTGTCGGTTTTACGCTTAGTTAGCAATGTAAAAATCCACATTTTTATTACTGATATTGGATTTAAAGAAAAAAAAACAAAAAAAAACCATGGATTTGAGCTTTCAACCCCTCTCCAGAATCTTACATTTGCAAAATATTTTGGGCAAAACATAAGAATATTTTCAAAATACCTTAAGTTTAAATTTTAAATATCATTTTTTAAAGTTAATTTAAATCAATGATTTTAAGAAAAAAGGGTCAAAGAAAGTATTAAAGAAGGTCCTTTTACTCCAAAGAACCTGCCTTATTTTTAATTTTTTTTAAATGATATATATAATCAAAATTCAAAATAATTTATATGACGGCATATTAAAAGAAAAAAAATCGTTAATTTAGAGGTCACAAGATCAAATAATTTTATCACCCTCTCTCCTCCTCTTCTAGATACATAGCATAAATTAAAAAAAAAATTATTTAGCATAAATCTGTGTAATCTTAAGTATTGTCAAAGTTCATGAAAGTTAAAAACCTTGTTAACAAAAATTATTTGACACATTTCTGCAAAACTTTAAAAAATATTTAATCTTTTTCTATTAAATTTTGCATTTTTAATTTTTATTAAATGTATGTCCAGATTAGATAATAATCACAAAACTGAATCATCACTTTTGAAACAGATATTAAAACATTTAAAGCAAACATTTTCTAAGCGTATGAGTTGAAGAATAAAAATTTTGAGTAATTTGATGGTTCCACTGTACAAGATGTTTATAGAGTTTAATCTAGGAAAAAGATATTTGTAGCTTTTTGGCTAATTGCAGCCAATAACTGTTAGCCAAATAAAAATAGATTTAGCCAAGATTTCTTTTTTTATTTATACAAAATTTCTATATAAATGAGTATTATTTTTAATTATACAATATACAAACAGTGCACCACTCTGTAAGATTGACCCTCTCGAGATTTGTCCATACATCACACATCAAATGCTTTCTTAAATGGAAATTCTTTTCAAACTTCCCCTTCCAAATTAATCATAATTAAGTTACTTACATTTTTGATTGTCAGTCTATTTCTCAAGTCAGTTTTTGTTATATTCACGAGACTCAATCCTCTTTCACAATCTGCTGTAAGCAACATAATTGTTGCTATAAATTCATACAAAGAAGTCACATTGGGAAACATGTCAGGTATGCCATTTTTATGAGGAAAAAAGAATACAATCAGCTGGTTTCATTTCTTTACCCCTTGTAGCCAGAACCTGCCTAAACAACTTTCATTCATGAACCGTTTCGGTTTTATTTCCAAAGTTGGGATCATCAACAAAAATTAAACAAACTCTTTTAATTTCCTCAATACACCTAACGCAAATAATATCACACTATTTGTAAGATGCTTGCACAGGGAGGACGAGACAAATTTTGAAGTAAGTTGCCAGGATAGAGGCGGTGAAGCTTTTTTTTTTTTTTACACGGCAGCAGCAGGTTTACAAAATGCAGAACAACAAAATGGAAATGATATATATTTTTTTGGCTGTCACTATTTGGCAAATCCACTAAATGCTTTGGGGGCAAAAGGTGCTTTCAGTTAGCTTTTTGGCTAGCACTAGATTAAACCCTAGTTTACATTTCATGAAACTCTGCTAAACTGTTTTAACAAACTGCAAAATAACACTTTTGAATAAAAGGACTTTAAAAATGAACAATTCCTATGCAATTGGTAACAGACGAAGACCTTTTTATGATAACTTTTTGAATACAGTTTTGTTAAAATATTACGATTTAACTAAATTTTATGAAAAAGTTTACAAAATGATTTTTTGGTCATCGCTTAAAAGATATCTTATCATTTAATAGCCTTTTAATTACAGGATGAATGATGTATTGAGTATCCTTTGATTCAATAAATTACATGAATGTTTGAAAAACTTACTTTCTAAAATTATGTAGGTATGAAAGTTGAAACTCACTAGAAAAATTAAACAGGGCTTGAATTTCAGGGCAGGATGGGGGGAGGGGGGAAATCCTGCCCAAAAAGATATTGTGTGCATGATAGATCGACAAATTTTGCATTCTAACCCTCCCCCCACCAACTGAAAATTTTCTCGATATTTTCCACAACAGATTCGCGAATTTCTTTGTACCTTCTTGGTACAAACTGATGAAATTCACGATTTTTCCCTGAATCCGGCTGAATAATTTCGCGATTCTTCACAGAGACTGACTGACGAAATTTGCCATATTTTTCTAAGACCGATTGACGAATTTCTCAATAATTTCCCGTGACCAATTGTCAAACTTCATGGGGTTTTTTCCGACGATAGATCGACGAAATTCACAATTTTTTTCCTCCGTGAATGATCGACGAATTTCACCTTTTTTTTCTTTTTCGCAACTGAGAGACAAATTTTAAGATTTTTTTCACGATCGATTTTTCTAATTTCCCTGTTTCTTCTTGCGAGACATTGAAGAAATTCAATTTTTTTTTTCTCGTGTCCAACTGAAAATTTTCACAATTTTTCTTCACAAGTGACTAATGAATTTTGCGGTATTTTACTGCAATCGTCTGACGAATTTCATAATATTTTCCCGTGACCATTTGATGAATTTCATAATATTTTCACAAACCAACTGACAAATTTTACATATTTCCTGCGTCCAATTGGCAAACTTTGCGGTGAGGTGGTTTGAGCGACAGAATGACAAATTTTGAAATTTTTTCCCACGGCAGAATGGTGAAATTAGTGATCCCCCCCTTCCCCCCTGCATCTGACTGAAATCTCTCGCAATTTTTCTCCACAACTGTTTGACAAATTTCACAGTATTTTCCCGTGACCAATTGGTTAACTTTTTTTTTCTTTTTCTTTTTTTTGGGGGGGGAGAAGAGGGGGGTCCTCATGACATATTGACAAAGTTCACGATTTTTTTCCGCAACCAATTTAAGCTGAAAGGTAGACCTCCCCATTGGTTTGACCTTGACAAATTTCATGATTTTTTTTATTTCAGTGTTTCTTCTTGCAAGAGATTGAAGACATTCACAATATTTTTCTCGTGTCTGACTGAAAAATGTTGCAATTTTTCTCCATGACCGACTAATGAACTTCACAATATTTTCCCACGATCGCTTAACAAATTTCGCAATATTTTCTTGTGATCGTTTGACGAATTTCACGATATTTTTCCCACAACTAACTGAAGAATTTTGTGATATTTTCCTGCAACCGATTGATGAATTTTGCGATATTTTCCCATGACCGAATGACAAATCTTGCGATTTTTTCCCGGGACAGAATGTTGAAAATCATTATTTTTTCTTCGTGTCCGACTGAAATATATATCAACTTTTCTGATATTTTCCTTAACTGTTAAACGAATTTTGTGATATTTTTCCTTGACAGTATGAAGAATTTCATGATATTTTCCTACAACTGATAGGCAAACTTCGCTTTTTTTTTTCCAAGCAACCAAATGGAAAATTTTGAGATTTTTCTTTCCTGCGGAAGATTGATGAAATTCATGATTTTTTCCCCGCAAACGATTGGTGAATTTCATGATTTTTTTTTTTTTCTAGCTTGATGGACGTATTTTACTATTATTATTCCCACAATCGTAAAAGGAAAGAACCAAAAGGGCCTTAAGGGACACTGGGCGTTGCACCCTGCCAAACTGGTTTAGAGTCAGCACTAAAGAAAAATGATATTAGAACTGCAAAAATCTTATGGTGTACATGAAGAAAAAAAATTTCCAAACTCTAAGGAAACATATTTAGAAACAACAAAACTAAGTGATCCTAGCAATTCACAGAAATTAGGATTGACATTTTAAAGTCAACCTACATTTTTCGTGTAATAGCAGAAATGAGTTGGTGTTTTTCCTTCAAACTTTGGAGATGTATTTAAAATTTCAACGACAATGTGCAAATAAACACATAAAACAAAATTTTATTAAAGAAAACTTAACCATTTTACAACCCTGCACATGTTAAAAGTTCTGCATTATAATATCAAAATAAGGCAAAAAGAAGCAAACACTACTGCAGATACACTCAGAGTGAAAAACAGAGCTAATAGTCAGGGCTTTACAAATCTGATAAAATCTGGTAACCAGCAAAAATTTCTAGTCGCCAGTAAAAAAATATTTATTGTCAAACCTCTTCCCCCCTCCCACCATTTTTTAAAAAAAAACACAAAAGTTTTCTATGAATTTAAAAAAAAGAATAACAAGCAGAGGTTAGAATTATTAGTCACATAGTTTTAGTTTAGAACAGTACATAATTGTACTAACATATAAACTAGGAACACACTAACATTTAACACATATAAACGAGTTTTCTAATGAAACTTAACAAAATTATATATCTCTGGTAAAAAAAAAAAAAAAAAAAAAAAATACTGTAAAGGCTGAATTAACCGGCTGGTTCGGGAAATGCTGATTGCCGAATGCTTCAAATGTCTGGATAGTTGAGTACTCAAAAATCTATATCTGATGAGGGAGACATTGATGAAATAATGTAACAGGAAAAAATTTTTTTTTGTTTATTTTCTGGTCGAAATCACTCAAATAATTATGATTTTTTTATTATTTTAAAATGTACATTTGATGAACTTGTTTTTGCCTAATTCGAAATAAAAGTTACAAATGTTTTTTGCTTGAATATAATTTCTAAGTTTATTTCTTAATATTTTGGAACTTAGCAACATCCACAATGAAATATCTTATTAGAATTTTAAGTTAAGATTGTGATTAAGATGAATAACAGATGCTGCTCTTGATAGAAATTGTAAACAACTATAATTGTAAAAAACTTTTTTATGTACATAAACCAGCTCGAATAATAAACTTTTTGCTTGTAAAATAAATCCATATATGAGAAATATCACAACTAATTAAGTTTGCAAAATAACTCAAAAGTTATGTAAAATATCCATTGCTAAAATAAACCATTCACGCTCGTATTACATAATCGATATTAGCCGGCTTGAGGGAAGGAGGAAGGTTTATTTGAATCCAGCAACTTATGATAAAAATTGGAGAACAAATAAAATAATAATATAAATAAAAACTTTCTGATTAATTGGGTTTTGATTGCTTGCCACCATTTTATTCCTTATTATCACTTTTATAAATTCCAGATGACTTTTTTGTAAAAAAAGAAAGAATGTTTTTTTGTTTTTGTTTTTTACTCTCCATAATAAAAAATACTTCTCCAGACAGCAGTATTATAACATAAAAATTAAAAAAAATGTAGATTCAAACGCAAAAAGATTCTAGGGCTCCATGGGGCGAGGCAGAGCCACAGAGTTCAGAACTCTGTGAGGCAGCACAACAGATTTCATTAGCGAAATAAATTGTTACCAAACAAAAAAAGGATACTTAATATTTGTTTAATTATTTTTTTCTTTTTTAAAAGCAGCCAGTTTCTGCAAACACATAGTACCTTCAATCTTTTACGTCATATAGACTATACAATTGTCTACAAACCAGAGTGCCTACGTAATTATGCAATGTGCAGATAATAAAAGTGCCATGCATTTTATACAAGGGAGAAATATTTAAAAAATACATATTTAATTTTACTAAAATTAGCTATTCTTCAAATTTTAATTAAATTTTATAGATTTACTTCAAATGAATTGCTTATAATCACTTAACTTAGAGATGTTATTATTCTTTAAAATGAATGTGATAGATTAATTAGTTTTAATTCTGAAATACAAAAATCTGATTTGAAACAAAAAAAGGACCTTGAACATTTTGTAGCATTGTATCCAATTTAAGGTGTCATGATTTCTTACTTTTTTATTGAAACCATCACACACACACACTCTTTGCAAATTGACAAGTACTTACCTTTTCTTGAATGACAAACATTCAGATTCAGGAGCACAAGTATATCTCGGAATTGATTCACTGCTCTCCTGAAAAATATGAAAATAAATTGTAATAGGTTGCAATAATAAGCAATCATCATATTCAACTAGAAATTTAAAAACAAAAAACATAACTGATTCTGTATATGATGCCAATGAATATTTTTTTTTTCTTCTTTCAAATCAAAACTTATTTCAGCATGCACACACACACACACACATAGCAATAATTTGCATTTAATCCCTTTATTTAAACATAAACTGATTTTCTGCAAGTTAGGTATTCTTTCCTTCTGATTTCATTTGCATTTTTAGGTAGATTTCGTAAGAAATATTACCTATTACATTCTCCCCTAAGTTGGAATTTTTGAAAAATTTTTGCAGATCTATGCCGATTATGACTCCCAGAACCCAAAACCACCTCCAGTTGAAAACTTTTTATATCTATCTATCTATTTATCTATCTGTGTCACTTTTTTTATGGACATGATAACTGCAATAATTCTGCACAAATCTCTTGCAAACTGATGCATAAAATCAAGGGACATAAAATCTCGGTCAAGTTCATTAATGGGCAAAATCGAACCAAGGGAGGACGGGGGGAAATGGGATGCTTTTTGTGAAAACAGAAAAAATGCCATAATTTCTTAATTATGCTACGTATCGAATCTGTTTAGTTATTATTACTTCTAGGAAAAGGGCCAAAAATTTATGCATGACAGATTTTTGATATCGTTAAAAATGACCCCAAGGGGGGGGAAAAAGGGGGGGGGTTTAGAAGAAAAAAATTCATAACTTTGTCAATTCACAAGATATCAAATCCGCTTAAATTTATTATAAATCTTCTTAATATTATCTACAACTTTTATACTGACAAGTTTTTTATGGGACCGACTCTTACGGTAAAAAAAAAATTAAAAACAAAAAAATCCCTGCTGGCTCTGCCTACAGGCAGAGGTATATATTCGAAGTGGGTGGTCCCAACAGCCACACCATGGCAAATATAGGTCTTTCTTCTGCAATTCCCAATAAACAGGTGCCCCACGGTCACAGTCTTCGAAATCTACCTGTGCCTGTAGGGATTTTTTTTTACACCAGACTACATCTTGAACACTTACCTCCTCCATAGTTTATGAATGAATCTTTTGTATTTAGAAAATCTTCAGAAGTTTTATTGTTTATAATGATGACGTAACAATATTTGTCTGTAAGCTGCAACAATACAAAATTAACAATCACAATGATATGATCACTGGCATATGAAAAAGTGAAGCGGGCACCCCGGAATTGTTGAGTGTCAAATGCTTTGTGCTTTTAAGTAGATTTCGTAAGAAATACTACCTATTACATTCTCCCCTAAGTAGGAATTTTTGCAGTTCTACACAGATCCTGACTCCCACAACCACCCCAGTTCAAAACTTTATATATATATATATATATATATATATATATATATATATATATATATATATATATGTCACTTTTTTATGAACATGATAACTGCAATAATTCTGCACAAATCTCTTCCAAACTGATACATAAAATTAAGGGGCATAAAATCTCGGTCCAGTTCGTTAACGGACAAAATCTGACCAGGAGGGTGGGGGGAAACGGGGGGCTTTTTGTGAAAACAGAAAAAAACCCATAATTTCTTAATTATGACACGTATCGAATCCGTTTAAAGTTATTATTACTTCTACGAAAAGGGCCGAAAATTTATGTATGACAGATTTTTGATATTAAGAAAAATGGCCCCAAGGGGGGAGGGGGTTAGAAGAAAAAAATTCATAATTTCGTCAATTCAAAATATATCAAATCCGCTTAAATTTATTATAACTCCTCTTAATATTATCTAAAACTTTTATATTGACAAATTTTTTATAGGACCAACCCTTATAGCAAAAAAAAATTCCTGCCGGCTCCGCCTGCAAACAAGTTAGGCTTCGAAGTGGACGGTTCCAACTGTTGCATCATGGCAGAAAGATAATTTCTTCTGCAATTCCCAACAAACAGGCGTTTCACAGTCTGTGTCTTCGAAATCTACCTGTGCCTATAGGCCGAGCCGTCAGGGATTTTTATTATATAGATTCTCACTCTTTTTTTGTAACCATTTTTAGTTGTTAAAATTTGAGTTTGGAAGGAAAATTTGGAAGGTAAAAATCACTAACAAACAGGTTGGAAACAAGTGGTTGATTTAATCAATAATAAGTACTGTAATTTCGAGAATATGTTACGCACCTCTAAAATTACATTAAAAAAAAAAAAAAAAAAAAAAAAAAAAAATCTGCAGAGGTGCCCACACTTACCATAAAGCCGCATCACCGAAAAAAAAGTTAAAAAGCAAAATAAGTAAGCAGTGCAGCAAGAAATGATCAACAAAATTAAAACTATCAAAAATATTGAGAAAATCATAAAATAAGATATGTGGATTCATGTACAATGTACAGTGTCTAAATTTCCCACCAATTTTGTAATCTTTATTCTAAACTCCCCCACAACATTTTTTCAGTCACTTCCTTTTTTAAGCATGCAAACTGCCAATTTTGCATTTGTTTTGATTTGCTAGCTGATGGAACAGCATGAACATCATTTTGGAGCAGAAGAGATAACTTTAGTAGCAGCCAAAATGATTTTTTTTGGAAACGAAAATCACTATTTTGGAGCAGCAAAGAAAAAAAGCCTTTTGGAAAAAAAAAAAAAAAAAAAAAAAAAAAAAAAACAGGGAGAAAAAAAAAACACCAACAGGAAGGGTAAAAAAATAAAAATAAAAGGCAGTGAATAGGGAGAGATAAATAAACAGTAAAAGGCTAAAGCTTTGGGATTAGCCTGCTGTCTGCCATCTTGTTTTTTAAATCAAACCATATTCAGACCTGCCAAGTCTCCGGCTTTTTGGATACCAGTAATTTATTACAGAAAATGTTGTTTTATTGAATCGGAGCATTTTGCGATTTTAAAAGAACAACATTTTCTCAAAAAAATTACTGGTGTTCAAAAAGCCAGAGACTTGACAACTCTGCATATTTGTTTTGTTTCTCATTTCCAAAATAATTTGCATCCATATTTACTTATTATAAACACGTTATTTAATTTTATTGACTAATTTATTTATATTTAATAATAAAAGTTAAAATGTTTTGATTTAAAAAATGAGATGGCTGACCGCATGCAATAAATCAAAACATTTGTTTTATTTCTGACTTAATCAAGTTAAATAGAAAACACAATACTAATTTATTTATATTTAATAATAAAAGTTAAAATGTTTTGATTTAAAAAATGAGATGGCTGATCGCAGGCGATAAATCAAAACATTTGTTGTTTTGATTTGTTTCAGACATAATCAAGTTAAATCAGAACATTTTAACTTTTATTATTAAATATAAATAAATTAGTCAATAAAATTAAATAACAAGTTTATAATAAGTCAATAAGGATAAAAATTATTTTGGAAATGAGAAACAAAACAAATATGTTTTGATTTAAAAAACAAGAGGGCGGACAGCAGGCTAATCCCAAACCTGTTACGAGTAAAATATAGTACAAAATAAAGAGAAATTTTCAAACATGCCAACAGCACAAAGTCAATTTTTAAAACTTGCTGGGACGATTAAAAAAAAAAACAGGCCTGTTGAACAGATAAAAGACTTAAAGGAATAAGAAATTTAAAAAGGCTGGACTAAACAAACAAAATATGAACAATTTTCAATGGATATGGCTCGATCAGATTCTATTTTGATACAGTAAAGGAATTTGCCAAATCCAGCATGGGGATCTGTATCTGATCAAGTCTGGCAAAGGTTGGTTAGTGTTTGGTGTCCAGGTCAGACCAGACTAAGCCTGGATATAGTTGTTCCCACGTTGTGTTGGACTGGTATTTTTTTTTTTTTTTTTTTTTTTTTTTTTGTAAAAATAGTGATTTGCACATTTGTTAATGGAATCGTTGGAAATACACTTTGGTTTAATAAATTACAGAGAAATGATATCCAATGGTTGGAGTATCATAGTTGAGATTTTTTTCCAACAGAGCGAAAATATGCTGGGATCAGGACTCGAACCTGAGTACTTTGGTTTTGTTCGAGTCCTGGTCCCAGCATATTTTCGCTCTGTTGTAAAAAATCTCAACTATGATACTCCAACCATTGGATATAATTTACCTAATTTAATATACTTTCATCTGTTCATTATACAGAGAAATGATTTCCAAAATCTACTTCATTTTTACTAGATACAACTTTGAAATTATGACACTTTAACCATCTTTTTTTTTTCTTTGATTAAAAACTACTTTTTTTTTAAAATTTCTTTATTTTAATGTTAGTCTAACAGTCCAAGTCATCATTAATGATACTGGGAGAAAGGGAATTTTCTTTGAGGGACAGAATTTGAAATAGCATGTGGAATTGTGCAAATCACATATAAAATAGGAAATCCCGCATAATAAAAAATTCTGTGCGAAATTTCCCACCTTTAACTTTTATCACAGGCATGTGATACACACTAAATAGGTTAAAAATTTATGTATTTTAGTTTAGTGCTTTTTAAAGCAATACTTTTTTTTTAAACTATTTCTTTTTTCTTATTTTAGTTCTCTCTCCCCCCCTCCCCCCTTTCATTTCGCAATTGAAAGAATATTTGGCAAAACTGGGAACAGTTGAAAAAAAAATGAGCATAGGGGAGACTGGTAGACAGTGGACCACTTTTCCAGTTTAAAATTTTTTTCTCTGTAATGGACAAACTGATCTGCATGAAAATATTTTTGAATATTCCTTAAACCCCTTCCTTAAATACATTCATCATAATTTTCTCATAACATAGTTTTCAATACATTAAAAAAAAAAAAAAAAAAAAAAAAAAATATGCACACTGGTCCACCCACCGGGGCACAGTGGACCGCTATTAAGTATATCTGAAATACAGTATAAATCTATTTTTCATTAATCTAATTCTTTTTTATTTTCCCTTTACCTGCAAAATAACATAGTAATATAAATTTACAAGTAACATTTCGAAAAAAAAAAAATATTATATTTTGAAAATAACAACAGATTAATACAGGAGCAATTGCAATTTAGTTATAGTTATTACTTAAGTATAAAAAAATCAGCACACATTAAATTTTGTAAATGAAATTCCAAAACACTTATGAGTAAGATTGAACCTGGAATTTTCCTGAAACACTTTTGGGTCTGGGAGCAATAGTATTATGAAATCATTCACAGTTTCTGGAAAAATAAACTGATTTCCATTTAATTTGCGTCTCACGAATCTTACTTAAATAGAATTATAACCAATTAGACAACAGTTATATTTATCAAAGGCAGTATAAAATATTTCTTACTATGTTAAATAAATTATTTTTCTTTGTTTACTTTATTTTACAGTTAAATAACTACTTTTAAACAATATTTCTTTATAGTAAATAAGCAATTATTAAATATTTTGAACATTCTGCATACAGAAGCAGAGTGGATTGTTGTGGACCACTGTGCCCCAGGAGTGGGTGGTCCACTGTGCCCCATGTTGAAGTTCAATAAATAATCATATTAATATTGTTTATAGCTTTCTTTGAAACATATTAACTTTAAAGTTAAATAAAAACAAGTATCTTAGCTTTTCAAATTAAGCTGTTTAATCAAATTTATCTACAACACTTTAATTACTAAAAAAATTAATATGATGAAAAATTTTACTTTCAGAAGCTCAAAACAACCCATCAGGATAACATAGTTCAATCTGAGCTAAACATATTTTCTGAAGGCTATAAATAATCAGTGCAGTTCTCCCAGTGGCAGAAACACCGCGACATGGCGACATAGTCGCGGACAAAGAAAATCTCTTGCAGACAGTTTCTGTCTGCAGTAATGAAATTAATTTAAAACATTGTCCGCAACTTTCGGCCCGCGGGATCACAGTAAAAACACATGAATTTCGGCAAAAGAGCGCTTTAAAAACACGCGAATTTCGGCAAAAGATCGCGGTAAAAACACGTGAATTTTGGCAAAAGATCGTGATAAAAACACGCGAATTTCGGCAAAAGATCGCGATAAAAACATGCGATTTTCGGCAAAAGATCGCGATAAAAACAGGCGCATTTCGGCAAAAGATCGCGATAAAAACACGTGAATTTCGGCAAAAGATCGCGGTAAAAACACGTGAATTTCGGCAAAGGATCGCGGTAAAAACACGTGAATTTCGGCAAAGGATCGCGGTAAAAACACGCGAATTTTGTCAAAAGATTGCGGTAAAAGCACACGAAGGATCGCGGTAAAAACACGCGAATTTCGTCAAAAGATTGCGGTAAAAGCACACGAAGGATCGCGGCAAAAAAAAAAAAAACACGAATTTCGGCAAAAGATCGCGGCAAAAAAAACCAAGAATTTCGGCAGAAGATCGCGTCAAAAACACGTGACTTTCGGTAAAGGATCGTGGTAAAAACACGTGAATTTCAGCAAAGGATCGCGTTAAAAAAACACAGAAATTTCCGCAAATGATCGCGGTAAAAACACAGAAATTTCCGCAAAAGATCGTGGTAAAAACATGCGAATTTCAGCAAAAGATCGCGGTAAAACACGCAAATTTCGGAAAAAGATCGCGGTAAAAACACGCGAATTTCGGCAAAAGATCGCGGTAAAAACACGCAAATTTCGGCAAAAGATCGCGATAAAAACACACGAATTTCGGCAAAAGATCGCTGTAAAAACAAGCAAATTTCGGCAAAAGATCGTGGTTTAAAAAAAAAAAAAACGCGATTTTTATCAAACCATTGTGGAAAAAAATAATCGTGAGCATAGACAAAATTTACTGTATAAAAGGATTGCTAAAATATTGAAACCCAGTTCATTTTACTAATGTCTAAAGATCGTCGCAAAACGAGAAGAAATGCAAAAAATATAAAAAAAATTCAAAAATAGATACAGGAATTTCGGATTCTTTTTACTAATGTAGCAAATTTGCTGCAAAAAAAAAATAAATAAATAAAAATAAAAATACATAAAAAATTAAGACAACTAGTTAGTTTAAAAGTGGGCTTTGAACAACACTTCAGACTCTTCCTGCCAAATCTTGCAGCTCTGCACTTAGCGGTCTCTTCAGAAAACATCAATGTTTAACACATAAATTTTTAAATCTGAAACAATATACAGAACCAACTTTTAAAAAATTGGGTTAACCCGAACCCAACCTGCAGGAATATAAATTCAGTTCGAACTGAAAACAGAACCTGATCTGCAGCTGATGCAGGACTTCAATTAAGACATTTTTCTCCAGAAGGAATTTCTGTAGCTGCGTCAGGAGAGGGAAATTTATCTCATCCTCCACACCTCCCACCCTGGATCATTTCAGAAAATTCTCTGTGAATTTCAGAAAATATTCTTTTACTCAGAATCACCCTTGGTCTTGCGATAAGCGTATCCTTCCAATTTTAGAAATCCTACAAAAAGTGAGATGATGAAATGACATAACATCAAAAGTTATTAGCAGATTTGATGAGAATGCATCATGCTTACCATGTTTTAAATAAAATAATGAAACATCCCTAGTTTAGTGTATTATTCATTCATTAAAATTACACGTAAAATTTGCAGACAGATTATGAAATTTTAAAAGCTTGTCGCAGACAGCTACAGAACTTTCTGCCACTGGGGCAGTTCTGTTGTCTATTAGGATAGAAGAGAAGCTTTAAAAAAATGTAAATAAATAAAATATTAGGGGTGGTCCACTGTGTCCATAGGTCCAGTGTATACCAGTCTCCCCTACATAGTTAATTTAATTATTTTGTTATGCATCTTAAAATAAGTTTTTAAGCTTATATTATTAGTTTTATATTTAAAGTGTTGTGCATATTATACGGCAAATTTAAAAGCACAGAATTTTATCTATTTATCCTTTTTCCTTCCCTTCAAATTTTCAGGTCATGATTTTTTCACATTTTTGCATCAGTCTTAGAAACAGCCAAAATGACATTTAAAAAAAGCTGATTTCAGTGAAAAGCTGAAAACTTCCATTTCCTATTGTTGCAGCACTTTTTATCTGCAGCATTTGGGAATTAACAGATGCAATCGTACTTGTGATCATTACAATTTATTTCATATTTAAATTAAATTTATTCCAAGTCAAATAACTTTTAAAACATCTTTTTAGACCATCTTTGGTATTTACATATGTTTGTTAAAGATTTTGTAAGATGTAAAAAACCACAATTTTTAGTAAAAAATGTACATACTTTCATTGGGAAAAAAATTCTGTTAAAAATTAATCTGGTTTGTTATTAAAAATATATATATTTACAACATGAAATTAATTAAAGCGACCCACCTTTTAAAAAATATTGGGTCCTTTTCCTTAGTAACACCATCGTCACTAAGGTAATATTTGGTGCAAAATGAAATTTGCATGAAATGAATCATTTGAAAAAACACTGTTGGGACAAATCTGAGCATTTAAAAATTAACATTTGAAAATTACAGACTTTCACAAATTATTTTATTAAATGAATACAAATACATACTTAAAAGAGCAAATATTATGCAATAAAGTAATAAAATAAAACTCGATTTAAACTGAGGCTGGAAATTGTAAATGTCTCTTAGCATTGCAGTAAACATTTCAGTGATCTGGCGATGTGCTATGGTGCATCATTTAAGCAAAAAATTAAAGAACGGATGCATAAAAAACATTGTAATAGTCCCTTTAGGAAAGGAAGCATAATTTTTTTCTTGAAAGAATGTAAAAGAGGCATATTTTCAATACAATACATTGAATATGTCTTAATTCTAAAAAAAGGACCCACTTTTGTAAAAAAAAAAAAAAGACTGGGTTTTTTGGATGAGAGAGTCATAGGGACCCGGGATTAATTCAAAAGCCTAGTGGCATCACAGATTTTATTTTTTGAATGAAGATGTTTATGAGGTTTTTTTTAATAAAAACTTATTTTATGGATCGAAAGTCGTAAAACAATTTTATTGCCACCTCTTCATTATCAGATAACTGCCAAATGGTAAAATCTCTCTCAGTGTCAACAATAAATTAAGTTATAATTTAATAAATATTTTCTATTCAAAAAGTATCAAATTAAGAGATTTTGCAAAATTACGAGTACTAAATGATAAGAATAAAATTATTTATGTTGAATAAATAGCAAATTGCAATGTTTAGCACGGTTTGTAATAAAAATCCGTAACACAGTCAGGGTTGAAATAAATAGCAGATTAGCATACATTTTGGCATGGTGCTGGTATAACAGAAAAATTTGTTTTTATTACATTCTGATAAGTGAAATTAAAAAACTAAAATCTGATTACTTAGCTTTTCAATTAAACCAACACATTTTATGAACTATTACCATTACTGGAATTACACTTTTAGTAATGGTCACATAGGGTGTCTAGTATTGGAAATTGACTAATTAAGCATCCCAGTAATGAATTAAAATCAGATTAGCTACTTTATTAAAAGTTGAAAAATAAGTGAAATTTTATAAATGTGGTCCTTACAGGGTGTCAATACCAAATCAGCAACAAATTTCCTTGACTTTCTTCCAGGTTTTCTATACCAATTAAAAAAAACATTCCAGGCCTTGAGATTTTGTGATGTAACACACAAAAAATCTTGAAAGTTGTGAATCCAAGAGTGAAACTTTCACAAATGATTCTGAAGCACAAACTACTTATTTGTTAAACATTTTTTTTTTTTTTATTTAAAAAATGTTGAGCATCAAGATATTTATTTCATGGTTAATGATTGTGTAACGCTCCTTCAGAAAAATTTTCTTAATTTTTTCTTGGATGTTTCAAATTTCTTTAACTTTTTCTCACAATTTTTCAATTTCTCCCAGGAATAGTAAATTTCCCTGACATTTCTAGTCCAAATAAATTTCCTTGATTTTTCCAGGTTATCCAGGTGGCTAGACACCCAGTCATTAGTATATAAAATTTGAACTTTTCTATTCTATCAAAACAAAAACATCCAATTTTCGTCAGAAAATACAGAACATATAAATTAGTTTCTTAAAAACTAGATAAGGTAAAATTTTCACTGAAAGATATTGTAATCATGAAATATTATCTTTCGCTTCATGACTGGTTTAAAATTGTTAGCAATAAACCAGATTATAAAACATAGAACGGAGTTACAGAAAAAACAAAAGCTGAATCTTTATATAAATCAGAAATCTCCCATGGTGTTTGTTACTGGCACAATAACTCTATAATTATACTATACAAAGTTAACTTACTAATAGCATATTCAGGGACAGATTTGAGATCAGTCAGGTACTTTTTTTATATAGTTGTGTAGGAATAAGTAGCATAAACAAGGCAGCTTTTTATACAATTTCTGATGCTTTTTCAAAAACGAATCCCTCCTCAACTTGAACTTAAATCTGTCTCTGAGAATGACGAAAACTAATTTTTAACTAACTTAATTTTAAACTGACTGGAATAATCACTATAAAAAATAATCTTACCTTATTTGTAAAGATTGTAGGCTTCAGAAACACATAGGGATGGCTCGATGACTTGCTTCTTTCTTACTTGAATTGAAGAAATGTTGTAAACAACACTAAAAATCCCTACAGGTCCGCAGAAAATAAAAATTGTACATCTTTCTAAACAAAACTATCTTTTAATAGATTTACTTTATTAATGTTTCTTAATCTTCAAAATTTCTCATACAAAATTAAATTTTAAAAGTGGATGTTTCTAAATGCTAATTATTACACAGGTTAAAATAAAACATTTAAAAATATCTAGAAAAATCCCCACTGGGAAAAATAATGTGTCGAAAAAGGGAAATCTTCGTTCGCCATTCCCTCTCTCTGTTTGCCGGCCTGGCGGGAGGGGGGCGGGGGGAATCAAAGAAGTTTTCTTGTTCTGAATTGTGTGTGGAAGGAGGGGGGTGGGGGCAAATGTAGGCATTTGCTATTTAAAATAATTTTTCTTTTAAATCCAAATTTTGTTTATCTTGGAGTGTTTTAAAAAATGTAAAATAAGTTATTTTTTGCAACTGATTTATGGATAATATACAGAAAATATAAAATCATGCACAAAAAAAAAAAAAAAAAAAAAAAAAAAAAAATTTTCACTTGTTTAACAACAGCAGCTTGTTTGAACAATCAAAGAACAATCGTTTTTTCCTTTTGTTTATAACAAATATTTTTTCATGGAAATTTTAAAAAAGTATAAATAAATTCGCATTGATTATTAAATTTTTAAATATGTTTACATAATATGTATGTCTGAAGATTGCAGCTTTATTGCTATTAATATATTTGTTCAAATCAGCATAGCATTTGGATGTATTTTATGTTAATATGTTATCTATTTATCTTAGCAATGAAAAATTATATAAAATAACTATTAAATATATTCTTTTTTATTCTAGTGTGCTCACAAAAATATATTTATTTAAAGATATTCATGCATATTTTAAAAGAACATTAAGAGTTTTTAAGGAATTTTTTTTTTCATTAAAACTCTTTAAACTTTTGTGTATTTTTTATTGCATACAATATTTAAATGCAACATAATTCATCTTTATATATAAATCTAGGTTTAAAATAACAAACATTATCTTATAAAACGTGAAGTAAAAATACTTTTTCTTTCTTATAATAAAAATGTCGAGAAGATTATACTGGGCCACTGACTTTTAAACGATGATAGATTTGTATATCGTGACCGGAAACGTATTTACGTTAGCTATTGGCCACTGAAAATGCATTAAGTTTTCTCCCCATTTGCCCGTTAACGATTTGACGATTGACAGCGGGTGTAGAGGAGCGTCAGTTAAAATACATTAATGGTTGGATACAAATTGCCGCAAGCTTTTTTGGCCAGAACGTTCACAACATGTGGCCAAAAATCTCGTGTTTGCTGGGTTAGGTATCGGCGTGGTTTTGGCTCAAAGAGAGGGATCGGAAGAGCACCCCATAATATATTTAAGTCGAAAATTTACTGATAGTGAGAAAAGTTTCTGCGCCACTGAAAGAGAGTGTGCTGGAATTATTTTTGCGATAAAAAAGTTAAGGCATTATATTGATGGACAAAACTTTTCTATCGAAACAGACCACAATCCCTTGGTATTTCTAAAAATAAATTCTGGAAATAATCCCAGGTTATTAAGGTGGTCGTTGGCTCTGCAACCTTATAATTATGCCATTTCTCATCGCGCAGGCAAAGACATTCCGCATGTTGATTGTCTGAGTCGAATTTAATGAGTTTTCTTGATAAACTTTTGTATATAATTATTTTAAGTTCTTTTTATTTTTATTTCACTGTGTCTTATTTCAATATATGTTTATGATTTTTTATCAGAGCGCGCAAAAAGAAAATGAAGGTAGTATTATCTTATTCATGTATGTTTTATTTCTTGCCACTCTGATGTAATTTGAGCTTGCAATTCTTTATCCGACTCTTAGAGATTCTTAGTGTTTCACCCTTTAGAATCGTTTGAGGAGGGGGGTGCTGTAAAGAATTGAGCCTCGTCATCCAGCTGCACTATGTGTCATTCTAGCATTTCCTGTGAGTACACTTAACTGCATACCTTCCCTCGCTATTTTTGCCTTGAAGACTAGCAGACGCCGAATTCTATTGTACTGTGAGAGGAAAGTTCGGACAGTGATGTAGTGGTAAGGCGTTACCCAAAGAGGGGTCTTATGCTTTGATCCTTCCCGAGTTCGTGGGAAAGAGTTCATCTGCGAGAGAAGCGATCTCTGCACACGATTTTTAGGTTTGCGCCCGAAACTTTGCCCTTTGTCTTAGAACGTCCAATGACGGACTTAGTGAAAACGAAACAGAGGGATCTCAAGGCTGCTAAGAGGCTGGAGAGTTTCGAGGGGCCCGCCTCGACAAAGCCCCCGCCCCCAGAAGAAGTTCTCCTGCGAGAATGAAAAAGTGAGAGAGGACAGTTTTTGAATAGATCTGAACGAGAGTGGTGACTCTCTGGAAATAGTGAGGTCTGACCTCTATTTAATTGATACGGCAGGTATCAGGTGAAAATCCCAGCGAAGTGAAAAAGCACGACAAGTGCGATAGTGAGAGTTCTTTAACTCTGAAGCATCGTGATTTAGTATATTTTTCCGAAGAGAAGGAACGGACGAGCCCTGTTCCGAATGAACTTTCTTTAGAAGTTACGACAGACAGTAATTTCCTGAGACTTTGATTGATCGAGCTGCACTCAGAGTCAAGAGAACATTAATTTATTAGCGATTGACTCACGGAAAATAATTAAATGCTGTATTGACGTCTTGTATATATTTTTCATTAGAATTAACATTGTTATACAATAAAATTCTATTTTCTAATTTATGCGAGAAATTCTCTGTGCCAACGATCCGATCTCGCTACCACTCACCATCTTTTATCGGGTCGGTATAGAGGAGTTACTACATCCAGAATAAATTGATTCATGAAGTTTAATACGTGAAAATACGTTTTTTATTTTTCAAAAATTTTACTGTAATCAAGATTTTTTTTTCTTTCACCATCTATACAAATAGAAAATAAATTACTTTTTTCAGTTTTAATGAGAAAAAATATATTAATCCGTTTTATTTCTTCTTTTTTATCTACAAAAATGGAATAATTTAGTTGTCATTTTTAGAGAAACTTCGTTAAAATTTCGTTAAAATTAAATCTCGGAATTTAAATCATTTGTTTAAATTCTGAGAGTTTATGACATCCTCGGATCAATGATAACCGGTGTTAAGTAAATCGCGTTGAGTTCGACAACCTGAAAGGAGTAGTTGCGAAATGCAAACAGGCGGTCAGATTTTAATATAATAGATTCGTATTTATTTTTCTTTTCCTAATAATCACGTTTTGGTTTTGGGCAAAAAACTCTTATCTGTATGTAACTGATATTCATGCTTAATAATCGGTATAGATAAAAAAATATTAAAATTTTTCGTTTTAAATATGGCGTGAAACTCATCTACTTTCTAAGCTTACCAATCCTTGTATTATTAATGTAAGGAATTTATTCACGCTCCTTGTAAAACACATTTGAAAATTCCCGTTTTATTTAAAATATGACGTCACTTTTTCGTCAGAGAAATCTTTTTTTAATGGCATAATTCTTGCTAATTTTCTTTTTCTGGCAATCAGGGCGTAAATTTTAGCGGAAAACTCACATTTGTATGTAACTGGTATTCAAGCTAATTATTAATCAGTAACGATAAAAAATATTTCAGTTTTTCATCTTAAATAATACGTCGATTATCTATCTTACTTTCATTATACATTGTTATTCATGTTCCTTGTATTATTGCGAACATTTGAAAATTACATGTTTTATTTATGATGTCATATATTTGTCCAAACCGAGGAGGATCCTTTTCATAGTTCCATGGTCCAAGCGAAATCTATTTTTAATAATATAATTATTGTTCATTTTTCCTAATTATAACGCAATTTTTGACAAAAAAAGA
Source organism: Maratus michaelseni (assembly GCA_963931845.1). Lineage (NCBI taxonomy): Eukaryota > Metazoa > Arthropoda > Arachnida > Araneae > Salticidae > Maratus > Maratus michaelseni. The sequence goes on from OZ007600.1 coordinate 584,665, forward strand.
TCTTTTTAATGTAACCGATATTCATACTTCATGTATAATAACAAATACTCCATATTTTTGTTTCAAATATCATGGAAATTCATCTTCTTTTGAATTCTTTTGAATTTTCATTTTTCACGTGAAAATCGTTCAATTGAAAATTAATTGTTGAGGAAAAAATATTTTTCCGTGTTTTTATTTATTGGCAACGATCAAAGCCCTAGCAACGATAAAGTAAAATGGTTAAATTTTATGGAAAAATGTCCATTTATTCTCTATGAAAATAATGAAATTTTTCATTATTAAAGAAAATATTTGAATAAAATAAATAAAACCTAGCCTATGTTCATTCGAGGGTTATAATCAACCTATATGCAAAGATACAGGATCATTAAAAGCTTCATTTTGACGCTGGCTTCAGCCTAACATTTGCACACAATCAGATTTATAATATTATATTAGGATTAGGATTAGGATTAGGATAGGATACTTAGGTCTTAGGTGTGTATACATGCATAAGGATCACTTCAGTATTTAGTAGATCCTCCAAGAGCTGCGATGACAGCCTTCCAGTGGTCCGGCCTAGAATATATCAAATTTCGAATGTAATCCTGACCAATTTCATGCAACCAGACCCTAATAATGCATGCCAGTAGTTTTATTTTAGTAGCAGGCTTCTGAGCAACAATTTTTGTACCCATTATATGCCAACATATTTCAATGTGATTCAGGTCAGGACTATTCCCAGGCCATTCCAAAACTTTAATGCCAGATTTTTTTCAGATAGGCCGTCACCTAAAGGGAGAAAATTGGGTGAAAATTACTTTTCCAATATTTTTAATGTTATGGAGATTGAAACTTGTAAATTAGGCAACAAAATAATTCATGAATGAGTTAGATTGTATTTACCAATTTCGCTGTATGGCAGGGTGCAGAGTCCTGTTGAAAAATACAATTTCTAGTACCTTTAAAATCATCCTTAATAACTGGTTTTAAACACTCCTCTAAAATCTCGGTATAAACGAGTGTATTCACAGTTCCAGTAATAAGTTTCAGACATCCAACACATTTACTGGATATACATCTCTAGACCATTTGGCTGACTGTGAATTTTACAGTAGGCGATAAGCAGTCTGGATGATACACTTCACTTTTACGTCTTCGAACATACCGCTTACAGTCTGATCTATGTAGTTTGAACTTAGATTCGTCCGAAAACATTACTGAATCCCACTGAGCCTTTGTCCATGAGACATGCTCTTTTGCCCAAGAGTGTCGTTTCTGCATCATTTTTTTTTTTTTTTTTTTTTTTTTTTTGTAAGTAAAGGCTTTTTCTTTGGGCGATATGCATGCAAACCGCATTCCACAAGTCGTCTTTGGATAGTTCTTGCGCTTAAATTAACACCACAGACTTTCTCTCAAAAAAGATTTTAAGTCAGCAGCACTTGCATAACGATTACTCAGATACATCCGTTTCAGATATCGATCATCAGAATTTAGGGTCGCCCTCTTTCAGCCCGATCCAGCCTTTCTCTCAACATTGCCAGTTTAACGTTCTAATTTAATCGTCCTCCAAACTGTCGATTGATTGCAACCAATTTTTTTAGGGATCACACGTGTCGAACATCCTTTTTTAACTAAAGCAAGTATCACACTTTTTTTTTCTTGCGTCAATTGAACATACGAAGCCATCATTTGACCACTTAAAGAACAAGACAAATGACCGTTTTTCCCTTTTGCCGCCCTATTTTTAAAAATTTGATGATGCAATACTTCATAAGGGAATTATCGAAATATTATCGAAACATTATCGAATAGAAATGTAGAATGATATCTTATCTTGCTTTGCAGCAACTAAGATTAATTTATTTGAACGAAATAATTCATTAGCATTACAAAATGTTAATTTTTCTCGGTGATGCTGTTTTTTTGTCCGCCACTGTATATATATATGTGTTATATATATATGTATATCTGTAGATATATGTGTATATATACATGTATATATATCACTGGCGCCCGGCTAACCGAAAAGTACCAAAAAAAAAAAAAACCCAAAAATGCTGTCGTACATTCGATAAAACATCTTTTCGCTTAAAATTAAATTGTTTGGAGACAAAAGTAATGTCAAAATCGCCAAAAACAAAAGATAAATCGGCAAATATTGTTTCAATAGCAATCTTGCCCATTGAATAATTTTTTAAGCCTTACAAACATTCCCAATCATGTTTAAATTAAATATTTTCGTTTTATAATATTATCTCTCATCAAAACTGTTTTTCTTTTTAGGGTTTCGTTCATCTCACGAAACCCTATAACTCCCGTTCCGTTGTCTGTCTGTCACAGAGCCATTCTCAAAAACTATGTAACTTACAGAGTTGAAACATTGTGTATATACCTGAATACTAGCTACGAAGAGCTCAAAATATTAAAATTTGAAAAATTCGTATTATTTTAATAAATAAAGATAAAAACCCAAAATTCTAACAGACTTTTCCCATTAAATTGAAACATTTTTCTTCATAGCCGATGCCAAAAATTAAAAATCAACGATCAAATTCTTTCTACAATCATTAATTTTCTATCAGATGATTTCCACGTGAAAAATGAAAATGAAATAAAAAGTTTCACACATTGAAAAAAAAAAGATTAATATGAAATAAAATTGATTGACGTCATAGTGGTAATAAAACGGAAAAATATCTCAATAATACAAGGAGTATGAGTATGTGTATGTACGCAAAACAGATTAATATCACGTCATTAGTGAATTAAAAAGAAAATCTAACTCCTGTAGCGGAAGTTTAACGGATTTTTCAAATGTTTCAGAATAATACAAAGCGAGTATCAATATGAATAGTAAATATATAAGTTTGAGGAAGGTATTGAATCATGATAAAAACCCGATTATGGAAATATTCGCCTATTTTAACATTTTGAAGGTGTAGAACATGTTTAATTTTGAAATTAATTTTTTTTAAATATCACATTTAGTCCACATGACAGATATTATTACTTCGCCCGCTATCGGACTGGTTTAGATATTCGAAAAAACGAGAAAAATAGACCGGTAAATTTTTACTTTATAAAAAACCTGACTTTTTTTTTTTTGGTTGCTAAATGAAATTTATATGGATTTATTAAAGAAAGGATAAAGTGTTTTGACAGGAAAACGAAACCCTTTGAGCGATCTTCGATCACACTTACCCACTTGTTTTTCCTTTCTTTCTCTTTCTTTCTTTTTTTAAATAAAATTAGTAACAGTTTTTTTCTTTTATTTTTCGAGATGTATAGCCATTTCAAGTCTTTCTGCAACAAAAACACACCTTTTGTTTTAAAATAAAATTGTTTGGGATCAAAAGTAAAATCAAAATCGCCAAAAACAAAAGATAAATCGCCAAATTTTGTGTCAATAGCAATCTTGCCCATTGAATAATTTTTTAAGCCTTACAAACATTCCCAAGCATGTTTAAATTAAATGTTTTCGTTTTATAATATTATCTCTCATCAAAACTGTTTTTCTTATTTTTTCTTTTCTTTCTCTTTCTTTCTTTTTTCTTTTTTTAAATAAAATTAACAACAGTTTTTCTTTTATTTTTCGAGATGTATAACCTTTTTAATTCTTTCTGCAACAATAAGGGTCGCCAAAAAATTAGCAATGGTAACCTTTTCGGCCAAAATAACAAAACTTTCCCTCATAATTCTATAATTAATGTACGTAGAACAATGTGTTATATACTAAAACCTTCCCTGAAAAATTATCTATCGAACAGTGTAAGTCCCATCAAATTTCATTCAGCAGAACTCTATAGTTATAAAGGAACGGAACGAAATTTCCGTTTGTGTTATATATATATATATAGTAGAGTAGATGCCATTTGTAGAGGTGCAGGAAAGAAACTCGCACAGGGCGCCATGGCTAGTAAAGCCGCCCTAGCCTTTATCTTCCAAAATTATCTTTTCTCGACTTTTTGTCATTTCTATGTGTTTTGCCAACCTAAGCGACAGCTAAAAAATGTCGCCTCATTCCTTTTGTTACAATTATTTTTTTGCAACCAGATCCTGGCTTAGAGGGGGGAGGTCGGACGACTGCTCGAGATACTAAAAACAAAGGAATTAAAATATACACAAAATAAAATATTTAGTAAAACCTTTTTAATTTTTTTCGGATTTATTTTTTGTAGGGGTGCAGAAAATAATCTCGCCCAGGGTGACATGGCTAGTAAAGCCATCCCTGCATTTAATCTGCCAAATTATTTTTTCGTCCTTTTGCCATTCCTAAAAATGCCGCTCATGCTTTTTACTACTATTACATTTTTACATAGAGATCTGGCCTTAATGGGTGCGAGGTCGGGATGTATTATTTGTAGCAGTTCATAAAAAAATCTCACCCGGGCACCATGGCTAGTGAAGCCTATGTGCCTCTAAAATATGTCATTTTCTGCCCTAGATGTCCACGTAGTTTTGCCTAATGGTAGAAACGGCCATCCATTTTGAATTGTAATAGTTTGCTGATTGATATCTGTCGCGTTCTGCATCTCTATTATCGTCTTAAAATGTAAAGTTTAACAACATTTTCTAAAATGAAAAACACAATTCCAGTTTTTGGTATTTAAAGTAGAATGTCACATTTTCGAAAGAAAATTACATCTTCGATGTATCAGAAAGTAATTATTTATGATTTCGAGAATAGCTTTAAGTTAAAGGGTGTCAGAACTTAAAATATAAAAACTAGAATCCGTCAAGCCGAAATGTCGGAGCATTGAGTTGGATAAACATAAAATATAACATTAATATATATATATATTTATATATAATATATATTTTTTATTTTTATATTTACTGTTTAATAGTATAAAAGAAAATTTACAATAACAGCTGTTGAATCTTCAAGTGTTTATTCGGTCAACAGTTGCCTCAGATACTGCTCAAATGCTAATCTATCAGCAAGTGCCCCCATTCTTCTAATTTGGTCTAGCCTATCCTTTGCGAAAGGCACTTCAATCAGAACATCCTCTAAACGTCGAACCCTGCTAAACGCGACATAAGTTGCTCCAAGTGACAACTCCTTTTCACCAATGTCCACAGCTATTTTTGACAAAGTTAAACCTTGGGATTTGTGTATGGTGACAGCGTATGAAACTGTTAAAGGTAACTGAGTACGGGAGCATGAGACATTGTTTTCTTTCCAAGACTTTGTAATAGGTGTGACAGGAAAAAGTCTTTCAGTGAGAAATGGTCCCCGATAATCATCAAAATGAACCATTACTGCCTGTGGCAAGCCTGGAGGCCGTAATCCTGGTCCGTAGACAATATCTTTTACCGTACCAAGTGCACCGTTGACCAATCCTCCCTCTGTCCACAGATTGGTACGCAACATAATTCTGCATCCAATTGCTAAAAAAAGTTCAGCCTGAAGTCCAGACGCGTGCTCATCTTCACTACATCTTGCTATTTGATTATTGTGGTCTGCTAATATTCTTGCCACTGGCCATTTTGATTTACGAAGTACTTCTTGATTATGTTCTTCAGCTTGCTTGTTTGTGGGAAAAAGGCGTATGGCATCTTGAAATCTTTCAAGTTCAGCCGGAGGCTGTATAGCTTTACGTCGTTGCATAAGGGATGCGTATTGGTCGCCTGTAACTTCACCTACGGAAAGCGAATCAAGAGTCTCTCTAAACTGTATTTGCTGATCGTCGCTTTGTCTCATTGACTTTGTTAAGGTGAAACATTTTTCAAACATCTTAAGAACTGTTTGTCCACGTAAAGCCAAAATGTCTTTTATAGAATGTCTCCTATATAGAGGTGTGTCTTTTACAGGCTGTAGCTGCCTAATATCTCCAATCAGGTAAACAAATAAGCCTCCAAAAGGTTCAATGCTGTCTGGTTTACCTTCGCGACATCTTTGCTCAAGTGCAGCCATCAGACGGCATCCGATCATTGAAAATTCGTCAATAATGAGAAATGAAACTGGATTCATGCTGAGCTGTAGATTTCTTGCTGCTTCACTTCTTAAATCAGCAAACAATTTAAAACATGTTGGTACTTTTAGTGCAGAGTGAATTGTTTTGCCCTCGACATTAATTGCAGCAGCACCTGTTGGAGCCAAAACCATAATAGCTTCCGGTCCTAACTGCTCGGTAACTCTTTTACGAATTTCTTTTATTACCGTACTTTTTCCAGCTCCGGCTTTCCCAATAATAAAAGTACGTTTAGGGCAATTTATAAATCTTGATTGCAAAGACGAAAGCTGTTGCGTGCATAAGTGAAGTATTTTTTGCTGCTCATCTGTAAATCTGATCTCAGACGTATCGTAATTTTGATGCACTGTAAGTTGTTGTTCTTTACAGTAATTTAAAAATGAAGTAAAATTGCGATCAGGGTACTTGTAACTCTCACTTTTCCACTCACATGCATGATCAATCACGCGTTGCCCCAAAGTATCCTCGTTTGTCTGCACAGGAACTATGGCAGCTGCTACCATATATGGATCAATCTCGCGGTATTCTTCTTGCAGGATTTCTGTCTCATGTGTACTGCTAACAGCAGGAAAATTTATTTCTTCGTGTGCATCAATATTTAGATCATTGAATGTTTCCTCCCATGAGTGATACGCAGACGGCAGGCCTTCTTGCAATAAAGAGTCAGAATTACCTCTCCAAGGATAATTGAGTAATACTTGTTGCCTATAGTATTCTTCGGCTAGAGTTGGGTCGTGGTTGAGTGATGTAAGAGGAAAAACTCTGACAACTTCATCTTTTCTTCTTTGGTGATAATCGACTCCTCTTACTGAGAAAGATTTTGCAAACTTAAGAAGCGTGCAGGAAATAAGTTTCTCCGGCCGCGCGCAATATTTCTGAAGCATGCTTTTTGATGGTCTTTCGTCGCTTGAAAAGTTGATTTCTTCCCAGTTCTTATCATGAAGCCGTATTGTAACTACTTCCCGACTACTGTGATACATTGGCCATCCCATTAATATTTGTACTACCTCTTGGGCTGAGTAATCCCTTTTAGAAACAGAAGACAAAATAAGTTTTTGGACTTCTTGAACCGCTGGATTTGTTTCGTTCATCTTATTTAAAATCTCAGATAACAATTCCTTGTAAGGAACAGAAGCTGTTTCTGATTTTGAGGCATATTTGGCAATGTAATGCAAAACCGCATCCTTTGATGTAATAGGACTGAAATCCGTGTTAGTTCTCCAAACTTGTGACACGAAGCAATTGTAGGTATTCATTTCAGAATCGTTTCTTTTTGGCAAAAAGCTAATTATGCCATTTTCTACTTGAAGCTTTGGAGAGCCGCACTCTGCTTTTGGAAAACCAAATCAGCAGCTATAACTATTTGTATCTCTTTTTTTTCCTTAGGCAATAATCTCCATGTCTTGTGTGACGTTGGACTTGATTTAAGAGCTGAGCGAGATCTTTTTCACAATCTTCACTGGAAATGTCTGAAAAGCGAATTCGACAGCGGTGTATATCATTTACAAGGACGTCCTTGTCAGGATTAACAGCACTGCATAGTTTTTCAAAATATGCTGTTACGACTGCTACATTTTTAGCGTTAGTCATGTCTAGTGTTTCCATGTTTGGTGCCCCTCTTAACCACAACAATCCATGCATGTGAGGACTTCCACGCCACTGCCATTCGAAACGAACCCAGTAGTCGTCTATTAAAAACAACGGCGTCAAGATTTTTCTCAAAAATATATCACAACGTTTTTGAAAGAGCCAACCAGTCAACAGAGGGTTGTCGTGCATTAATTGTCTGCGTTCTGTATCAGTCAGCTCATTTGGATCTCTGTTAGGCTCTAAAAGTCAGAAAAGATCAGGCCAGTGATAATCAGCTGCAGACAGTGTAAAAAAAATTGTTGGTGCTCCAATTTGTCCTACCATGGAAAGGAGTTCCCCACAACGTGCACTCCAGTATCCTTTTGTAGATCTTAATTTGCTAGCATAAATCATAATGTGTTTTGCCATTTCTGGTTGCCTATTCAGAATATCACGCATCTGCTCTACCGTCTTATTGCTGAACCTATTTCGCTGTACGAAAAAACGCCCTTTAGCCAAAGATTGCCACCGAAGAATTGAATTCATGGCAAAGTAGCGAAATCGGGGGTCTTTAGCAAATCGCCCATCTTCATACTTCATTAGGAACTTAAAATACTCATCAGGAGAGACTGCTTTTTGACGAGGTTGTTGTAAGTCAGCTGTACCATGTGGAAAAAGATGAGGAAAAGCACGTGCTATGTAACCCTCTTCTTGAAATTCGTTGATAGGCTGTGAATTTAATGAAGGGTGAGGCACACGAATTGCGTCATTTATTAAGTTGTTTTGATCTACCGGTTCAAGTAGTGGTCTAAATGACTCGCGCCTTATTTCCTCGTTCAAAGTATCAATATCCTCAGTAATATCGGTTGCTGTTGGTAACATTTGAGATACGTCACCATTCTTAGGTAATGTAGCGATCAAATCTTCATCAATTGTGATATTTGAATAATAAGGATTGTGAGCTTTAAGCCATTGAGTGCTTCTAGAAGGCGGTGTGAGCGAACAGAAAACTCTGCACATCCTGATAAAGTTTCTTTTGTCACTAACACAATTGAAGTCATATCTGAAGGATTGACAGGCAGGCGCGAAATAAAACTCTCAATATTTTGTTTAAAGCTGATTATATTTCCGCTGTATCCATACTGTGAGCCTCGTATACGGTAAGAGAAACCACTGGATGTATTTGAGCGATCATCATTTGTTCAATGTAGCTCAGATCTTTGAGACAAATAGGAACTGGACCTGGGTCCATCGAATTAGTGGCAGAAAACTTGAAAGCACCGTCTCTACACTTGCATGTCTGGCAGAGCCCAGCAGTATTTAATATGATATCAGGGAAAGCTCTGTGACACGTATTACAGGACACATAGGAGATTTGCGATACCTCTCTATCAAACCTGATTGCTTCATTCATTTGAGTTGTCAGTATACCGGTACTCGGCAAAAAATCTGAAGGTAACTGATTTGTGCGACTTCTCCGCATTGAATTACGATTCGCAATTCTTCTCATTTCAGCTGATTGCTTTCTCTTAACTGGCATCCTTGCAAATTCTATATAATAAAAACATATAATCCGTCCATATATAAAATGTTTCTTAACATATATTTTTTTTAATCCTGGATTGGCTGGACTATATCAAAATAAAAAGATTTACTCTCATACTTCTTTTGGTACTTTTCGGTTAGCCGGGCGCCAGTGATATATGTACAGATATAAATACATATGTATATACATATATATATATACATACATACATATATGTACATATATAAATGTATGTATATATATGTATATGCAGATATATGTGTATACATATATGTATGTGTATATATACATGTACATATATCACTGGCGCCCGGCTAACCGAAAAGTACCCTTCTTTTATACAATAAGCTTGAATGAAAAGGAAAAAAAATATTTTGAAATGGAAACAAAAATAATTGCACCAATTGCTGAGTTCGATTTAAAAAACACCAAATTCATGTACTTAATACAATTTAAACTTCATTGCACGTGTTTTAAGATAAAAATGTATGGGGTCCTTATTTCAGAAAAGTAAAATATATGTAAAATATATAAAAGTAAAATATATGGGACCGAGATTAAGAGCTTTTACTAAAAGGTTGTTTCCGAGTATATTGTTATTTAAATAAGTTTCTCATGATAAAAAATGGCAACAATATAAATTATTTCAATTTTCTTTTTATTTAATTCAAAAGTTTTTCATGATAAAAAATGGCAACAATATAAATTATTTCAATTTTCTTTTCATTTAATTCAAACAATCGCAATGTTATCTCTATGGGGAAATGGAAAATTCTAGAGCAGACGATTCCGGGCGTTAGAATTGACGAATATTTCTGTTTTTCAATCCCCGGCGAGATTTTGCCACTACCGACTTCCAGTCCAATTTTGGTATCAATGCGGGAAATATTTTGGCCGCTATCGTGTACACAAAAGTGTAATTTTTCATGGGAAGCCGGAGCTTTGCTCCGACAAATATCATGTCATAATTTTAGTTGATTGAATTTTTAAACTTATTAACTTTGGTTAATTTGTCTTACTAAAAATAGGCTATTTTCACTTCTACCATAATTTAGAAGAATCCAAATTTTATTTTACCGCCATAACAAATCCTAAACTCGGACCATTCAATCTTTCACACTCTAGAGAGACAAAGGTGGGTTCTCGACTGATCTGCTCAACAACACGAAACTTTCTGACGCAATTTCAGATTCATTTTTAAACGCAAAGGCAATAAAATTGGCAGACTATGGAAGCGATTTAGAATCAAAATGAGTTTTTTTTTTTTAAATAAATAAATTACTTATCGAGTTATAAGCGATCCGAGTCACGTGATCACTCAGTTTTTCTCCCTTCTGTGGTTGCTGCGACGGGAATTCGGTTCAAAACGCCAACTTTGACAGTCTTTTCTGAATTATCTTCTGCCTTTACCAAAAAAAGGGAAAACGTGTTTCGATTACATAGTTTCTGAATAAGAACATCTGACAATTTCATGCATTTGCAAACAAAAATCCATATAAAATGTGTCAGAAAGTAGCCTGTTTGGATTTGAGAACAGCTTTAAGTAAATTTTCTCGTTCAAAACAAGTTTATAAAAGCGTAAAGGTTCGACAATTCGAAAATCTTTCGATGTCGCTGAAAACTTTTCATTCGTAATTCGAATTGAAATAACACGGTGGATTACCCGTGGCGAAGGGAAAACGGGTTGAAGACCCTTATAAATGGCAGAAATATGCTTTTATCTCAAAATACGGTTTTTAAGGATTCGATGCATCTTTTTTATACTATTTGTATTCTCATAAGATCTTTATAGGACACTTGCACCTTACACTCATTATATTAGCTAATATGTACTGAAATGAGCTTTTTAGGGTTTCGTTCATCTCACGAAACCCTATTACTCCCGCTCCGTTGTCTGTCTGTCACAGAGCTATTCTCAGAAACTATGCAACTTACAGAGTTGAAACTTTGTGTATATAGCTGAATACCAGCTATGAAGAGCTCAAAATATTAAAATTTGAAAAATTCGTATTATTTTAATAAATTGAGATAAAAAAACAAAATTATAACAGCCTTTTCCTATTAAATTGAAACATTTTTCGTTATAGCAGATGCCAAAAATTAAAAATCCACGACGAAATTCTTTCTACAATAATTAATTTTCTATCAGACGATTTCCACGTGAAAATTGAGAATGAAATAAAAAGTTTCACCCACTGAAAAAAAGATTAATATGAAATAAAAATGATTGACGTCATAGTGATAATTAAACGGAAATTTTCAAAGATTTCTCAATAATACAAGGAGTATGAGTATGTGTATGTACACAAAACAGATTAATATCACGTCATTAGAGAATTAAAAAGAAAATCTGACGTCCTATTGGAAGTTTAACGAATTTTCAAATGTTTGAGAATAATACAAAGCGAGTATCAATATGAGTAATAGCGAATAGTAAATATGTGAGTTTGAGAAACATATTGAATCGTGATAAAAATCCGATTATGGAAATATTCGCATATTTTAACATTTTGAAAGTGTACAACATGTTTAATTTTGAAATTATTTTTTTATATCGCATTTAGTCCTGATTTTAATATAATAGCCGGTTTCGCACGCTATGGAACTGGTTTGGATACTCGAAAAAACGAAAAAATAGGAGGGCAAATTTTTACTTTATAAAAAACAAAAACATGAGGGTTGTTTTTCTTTGTTGTTGCTAAATGAAATTTATTTGGATTTATTAAAGAAAGGATAAAGTTTTTTGAAAGGAATATTAAACGAAACCCTTTGAGCGATCTTCGATCACACTTACTTGTTTGTATTTTACAATGGTTAATAAATTTGTGCTTTTATATGAAGAAAGCGTATTTTGGGATTGGGGCGCTAAACACTAAGGGACGTCAAATACGCAATATCAAGAGCGGCGCCAAGATTTGCCCGACGGGGGGGCATGGTGTCCCCGACAGGGGGGGCCAAAATGGTAATATACATGTGTATATATAAGGATTAGAGTCTTGCTCGGGTCGTATTATACACGATAATTATCTGTTGTCTGTTTCTGTCACAATTTTTTTTTCGATGCTAGAGCTGCAGACCACGGATCCTTCTTTTTGAGTTCTCCAAGCTTAAATACCGGAGCTAAGCGATTTTGCTTGGAAAGATCATGATGCTTTAAATCCGTATGTTTCTTCACTTAATCATTGTCAAAAATTTCATTGCAGATGCTACAATGGACTTTATACCTAGTACATTTACCAGTTTTTTGTTTAGTATACAAAATATATTTTTTCTTGGAAATCAAATCAAGCTTTTTGCCCGACAAAATATCCTCGTATATCCAAGAGAGCGCATGCCAGTAGAGAAAAAAGAACGGTCCGACCTCAGGAGGAGCAATGAGCCGGCGGAGGAGGAGGGAACCCCAGGAGGAGCACTGAGCTGGCGGAGGAGGGGGGAGTGAAATCATACTATAGTACAATGTGAAAAGAACACTTTGAAACGTAGAAGGGGTCTTAAGGGTGTACTATAGGGGGAGGGTATAAATGTGAGGGGGGTTAATTTTTAAAGAGGGCTTAATTGTTTTAGGATCAAATTTAAATGTTAGATTGAAGTCTGCTATAGGAGGGAGGTATAAAATGGAGGGGCTTATTTTTGAAGAGGCGGCTAACTTTTTTGAAGGAGGGCTTATTTTTGAGGGGGGCTTAATTTTTTTTTTTAATTTTAGAATGGACTTTCAGTTTGAAGGCGAAACGGAGATAATTTTTTTTTGGTGGCGCACTCTATCGGAAGGGAATGCAATAACGGATATTTAAAATAGGTTTTCTTGAAAAGATTTCACTGGGGTTTGAACCTGCAAAATAGCTTCTTGACTTGATAATTTGTGGTAGGTTTAACTGATCAAGCCAAGAAGCTATATATGAATGTCGAGATTTTAAGTGTTTAAAGAGAGATATCGTGAGAGTGACGTATCATTTGTTAAATAGTGGAAGCAATGCTAAAAAGAAGACGTGTTCAGGGGTAAGCACTGTTTTTATTGTGTTTGATGTAAAAAACATAGGAAAGAGGCGTAGTTTAAAAAAAAACAAATTCAATTTTATTAATAATTTTCCCAATGCAATACATGTGGACCCACTTTTCGTTTTTAGCGGGTTTTGACAAATCTAATACAGAATCTTGTTTAATGTTTGTTGACAAATTTTTATTTTTAATAAAATTTCGCGGGACATTCATTTCGTGTAATGTTTCTAATAATTCGTTCTGTGCCCTGATCGGTTTTCTTTAATTCACAGAAAATAAAAGATTAAATAAATCTGCCAAGTTCGATTCGGGGATAGGTTTTCCTTCGAAACTTACAGTCAAATTTTTATCCTATCGAAATTTTCTTGGACGTGCCATGACAAACTGAACTAATGCTTTGATAATTTAGGATAGCTTTATCTGTTCAAGTTATGATATCATGATGGTTAGATTACGGATATTTGTGTTTGGAATAACGTGATTTTTAATTTTGCCTATTCAGTTTCAATTATATTGTGAAATGAGGATTTATTTTTGGAAGATAATGTTAACTTTTTGTGATTATCTTGTAACAGACTGCTTTCATTAAAAGTGTATTTTAGAATTGTAAACTACAATTTTGAAATTTTCGCCTGTTTGGAAAAAAAGCACAGGGAAAAAAAATAAAAGTATTAAAAAAATAATAACAACAACTGTTCAAAAATATAATAACAACAGTAGATAATATTTGACAGTTCTACATCAGCGCAGTTCGCGCAGTCGACCTCTGAAGGTGAAGTTCAAGGTTACCGGAAGGGACAGGTGTGGACACCGGATGTAGCAGGTGGGGATAACAGGCATGTTGAGACAGGAAGTGAACAGGAAGTGTAGATAGGAAGTTTAACCGGAAACGCGGCAGGAAGTGAGTGCGATAAGGGAAAGAGGGGAGGGCTTATTTTTGTGGGGGGCTTACGCTAACCTGAAATAAAAATGGAATTATTTCTTACTTTGTAAAAATTTAACATAAAATGTATTTTTTTTCCCTCACCTGAAATAAAAAATTTATTTGCTAACTAACACATGAAATAAAAATGGAAATCTTTCTGACTTTGTTTTACTTTATAAAAGTTAGCATGAAATTTATTTTAAGATTGGAAACGCGACAGGAAGTAAGACCGGAAACGGAATTAGACATGTTTATTTATTTATTTATTTTCGAAAAAGGTTTTCAAGAAGCAGGGTGTTTGGGAGCGTGTTGGAACAGGACAGGTGGTTTGTGAGAACGGAAGTAATTAAGATAAGAGAGATAAAGAAGGTGCATGATTACACATATAGATTTTGTTCTTTGTAGAGGGTGAAATTTTGTTTTATTTTTTATTTAAAGTGTTTTCATTTTTTTTTTTTTTAAATTTGTTTAAAGCGTTTCAAATTATTTTTTATATTATTTTTTTTGTAGTGTTTTACGTATTATTTTAATTTTTAGTGACATTAGAACCTGCAATGCTCTGTATCTGATCTGTAATGTCTTACCTTAGGTTACCAAGGATGTGTGTGTTGTTATCTCTTCAAATGCATACCATAGCAAGGAATTTCAGACCTGCGTTTAATTATCTTTATCATAGTTTTAATGAACTGCAGGAAATTGTCTTTCACTATTGAGTAATTCGCGAGTTTTGGTTTAATATGAATGCTATTACATCTGTTTGTTTAATTTACAAGCACATTTCTCTTACAACATTCTGTAAACAGATCATTTCCATATTCGAAATAATAATTTAGAAGGAAAATTTTTATATGAAAATACTATGAAATGTCATTTATAGAGATTGACAAAAATAGCATGCTTGATTCTTTCTTGTATTAACCTTATATTCGAAATAGGTTTCTAGTTTTGTTATGAAAAATAACGTGTTTAGATTTTTTAAAAACGAAAGCAAAGTGATTTTTACCAACGTAAATATGAGCTATACACCCACGCATTTATGTTATTGAATTGAATTACAATGCTTAATATTGTATTCACCATACTATTTTCCTGCAAAAGCCGTTTCACAAACTTGTGTACTGAAATTAATGTATCATTTTTAGGGAAAAAATTAATTCAAGTCTTTGAGACTAATCTCTCAAAGGAGAAAAAGATTTGTCATACTTTCTCTTACATTACATCTTCCATTTTTAAGTTTACAAATTTGTGGAGTAACTTAAATAATCGTTTTTATGCTAATTAAACAATATATGTTTTAATTATATGTTTTTTTTAAATTATTAACTTGTAATAGCTTCTTTTTTTTTCTTTTTCTTTTTCTTCAAAGGGTACTGTAGAATAACTTATGTCACAAATACTACATCCTTCTTCAGTTAAATATGTTTCACTTAAGACATGACAAAGTGTCTTAGAAACATTTCATTTTGGAGTTAAGTGATTAAACAAGAAAAATATTATTTATAAAAACACAACACATAAGACTAGCGGCTGAGAGGTTCTACTCTCAAAGCTGATAGATGGAAGATGTTAGGTTTAAACCTCTCTCACGGTCGTCGACCTAACCGTTCGAAGTGTTCTTCGAAACTTGTCAATATGGGTAAGAACACCTTAGAAAGACGTAGATGGAGACACTTATCCCTAACGCAGATAATCAACCCTATATTTAACCAACCAGTCACAACACATAAGACATTTCAGATCATTACATAAGACATTTTAGATTATTACATTTAGTTAAGAAGTGATTTGACGTGCAAAATATTATTTATAAAAACATACCAATAAGAGAATTTTAAAGATTTTTTCCTTTTAAATGAACAATTTTTAGTGACTATTTAACTTATTAAAGAGAGCGGGTATTTTGTTTAGAATTATACGATTAAAATAAATTTTCAATAGATTTGACTTTATACAACCAACATTTAAAAAAAAAAAGGGAATGGAATCTAGTTTTTATAAATTAACGTATTTCAATTTTACAAATACTTCACCCCCCCCCCCTCTTTTTCCCCTATTTTGGTAGATTTTATACACATAAGACATAAAAGACGTTTTAGAATACATCATTTAGAAATTAAGCGACTTGATAAGTAAAATATTATTTATAAAAGCAATAGACACGAAAGTAATAAGGATTTTTACTTACAAATGTACGAACTTCTGATAGGTAAGACTTTCTCAATCATTGTGCAAGAATTAAGTGATTATTGAACTCATAACATTGTATGATAAAATAATCATGTGTCATTTTAAACCAATAAAATGTTAGTATTTTTAAACCAATAAAAGGTCAGTATTTTTAAACCAATAAAATGTTAGTATTTTTTACACGAGCGCCCTCTATCATTATATAAATTTCACTGAAACGAGTTCATAACATTCTACTGTGACCTGGTATCGTTGTAATAGCTTGTGTTTTTTTTAAAGTTAGTTTTCATTTAAGTTAGTATGGAACGAATTTTAGATTCTTGTGTTGGTGATGTGACCTTGGAGTGTCAACACTCATCACCAAAGTTAAATAATCAAGAGATGGATTCTACACTTTTATCCAAAGAAGGACTCGTTTCGAATTATGAAGTGAAACCCACCTCATCAGAACTAAAGAAACAGAAGTTATCCCATATGTGTAAGATGTGTAACAAAGCATTTCCTCGAAAAGTTAACTTAGTGTTTCATATGAAAAGTCATCTAATTGAAAAATCTTTTTGCTGTGAGGTGTGTGCTGAAGTTTTTTCACAAAAGAGTGATTTACGTAATCATCAAAAGATTCACAAATCGCCCAAACAATACAAGTGTAGTGATTGCAACGAGATTTTTTCAAGAATGTATGATTTACTAACACACAAGAAGAACCATAAGATTCGTAAACAACATTCATGTACAAAGTGTTGTGAAATATTTAATTGTGAATCGGATTTATTACAGCATTGTGATACTTATCATAAAGTTGTGAAATCACCCTATTCAAAAGATTTGTTATTTGAAAAAATGAAACATTTTAAAAGACAAAATGATGTGCGAAATATTTGTAGTAAAACTATCATTGTGTCCAATGAGATGAATCAAAAAGACTTTCGTTCGTTTTTTAACAGTGTTCGATCGGATGTTTTAAACGAATTAAATTACGAATTACAAATGAAAAAGTCAATAAAATGGTATGCAGCAGTTAAAGTGGATGTCTATCGTGAAACACAGGATGCAGACTTAGAGAATGCGACTCCCTTTTTTATTTCCAAGAGTAAACTGGAATTAACAGACCAAAACATACATGTGCATGTTGAGAATGCCTTTTTTAAGTTGTACAACGGCTTTGAAGATTTCACAGAACGAGTGTTTAATTGGACATTACGAAAAAATTTGAAATTAGAATTGTATACAGCACAATATGACAGGCTTATTTGATATGTATTATTTTAAATAATAAATAAACTTATTTGATTATTTTAAAAGTCTTGTCTGTTTTTTTTTCAACTTACACTGTTTTTACTAATGTTGTGTATTTTGAATGACATAGACGAAATGTTAATTTAAAAAAAAGATTTTAACATGAGATAAGAGAGTTATATTAAAACTGGACTTACCTAAAAATTTTTCAAGGTAGTCTCGATATCCTTTTAATCACAATTGTTTTAAGAAAACAGAATTCAATTTTATTGTGAATAACACTCTGTTGTTCACATGATAACGAAGAATATAAAAATGGCTAACACAAGCTGATTTTTCTGCTACATGCTTGTTTGTGTGACTCACCTTTTATTATCACAAATTGTTATCAGCTTGCTGCATGCTTGTTTGAGTGACTCATCTTTACATGTGTGGAAATGTATGTTGGAAAAATTATTGTTATGTTTAACCCGTGTAGACGATTTTTATCTGGAAGCTGTTTGAACTATCAAATTTCAGATATCACCCATTTTACTAGAACATTTAAATATTTTAATGTATTTTCACCTGAATATTGAGAACTTAGGATTATCAGCTTCACATCGGAACATGGAAGATAGAAAAATAACAACTTTACACTTAGACAATATTTTAATCTAAGAAGAATTAGACTTAACGCATTGTTACAGTTTCTTTGAAAAATATCTAGTTGGTTATAAATTTTAGAAAATTCGACCTAACAAAATTAACACACTTAAAAATATCTAGGTTATATATTTTATAAAATAAGCAACAAATACACATTTCGATACATTGACAAAAGAAAATTATTAAGTTTAAGTAAACTTTACACTTAGACAATATTTCAAACTAAGAAAAATAATAAATTTACACTTATACAATATTTTAAACTAAGAAAAATAATAACTTTACACTTATACAATACTTTAAACTAAGGAAAATTAATAACTTTAAATATCAGACTTAACACATTGTTAAAGTTTTTTGAAAATAACACGACATTTTGAAAGCAGTGGAAATAGAATACCTGTAAAAAATTCAACTTAGTGGAATTTAATATTGAAATTTTTTAACCGCACTCATTTAAAAAATAAAACTTTATAAAATTTTCACTTTTTTTAAATAAGCAACTGTTAAACATTTTGAATGTCTTAGACAAAGTGTGAATAAATTTGTTGAAATTATATAAAACATGAAAAATTTCATAACTTTTAAAGGAAATTTTATTTTTGGTGAAATAAACTCGAGCTATTTATTGTATGTAACTTAAACTACTAGAGAATTCATTGAAAATGTGTTACTTTTAAGCACTCACAAGATAAGACACGATGTTAGGAATTATAGATGTGTTTTTCCCCCACAATTGACGTCACTTGTAGCATATTTACTGACCAAGTCATAAAATCATAGTTCAGGGTATGTTTATGAGCACGGCGTTTAGTTGAGATTTAAGATATTTGAGAAATATAAACTACAACTTTGACTACTTTTTGAAATTTCCCCTACATAAGAAAAAGGACATAGGAAAATAAAATGAAAAGTTGTCTTTGAATGGAATCGAACCATTATCCTTTCACTTAACAGCTGAATGCGTTGGAAATTACATCACAAAGGCACTGGTTGAATATATTGGTTTTCTTTTTTAAGGTTAAATTCATTTAATTTTTCTTAAAAAAACGATTCACGATAATTTATAAATTTAAATTTAAAAATTTGAAAAATACTGAAGTATTTTTATTTATAATTGTTCATTTATAAATAAAATATTTAAATTTAAATTTAAAAATTTATCCTGAATCGTTTTTTTAAGAATGGTGAACTGTGTGTTGAGTATTGTAACCTTGTAAGATATTGTGTGTGTGTGTTTGTGCATACATTTTTTTTATTACAAAAATATGTGAACTATTCTAACTTTTTCTTATATTATTTATCATGAGACTGAACGAGTTAGCTATAAGTAATATTATTTTTACAAAACTTGTATGTACAGGGTGTTTACGATACTTATTATTAGTGTTAAAATGTTACAAATTTGGGGAATTTATCTTAGACTTCGATTTAAAATCGGACTTTACCATATTTTTGAATGAAAGTGACTTAGTAAATGTATAAGAATTTGATAAAATTTATGAATAATTAATATTTTTATCAAAGTTTAAGTAAGTTGTGACAAGACTTTTATATTTAAGTGATTGGTGTAAAGTATATTCAAGCTATGACAAAAGCCATGAGGTGGTTGACATCAGCAAGGCCAAACAGTTAAAGCAAAAGATGAATCATCAAAGCAGACGAAACAAGTCTAGACGAGTAAGAGATGAGTTAGCAAAACAGACGTGCAGCACAGAAACAAGACTGGACAAGTTTAGACAAACACGTGATGACGTCATTCAACACGTCAAAATAAGAAACTAACAACTGCTGTCAAGTAAGAGTGGAGGAAGAATGACCGAGCGAGTGTAGTTTGTATTTAAAGTTTATTCTTATCTCAAACCGGAAATGACGTCACAAACCGGAAGACTGGTAGCGCATCTACGTCGATTGCAGCTCCCCCTAACAAAGATAAGGGAGAAAGGTTAGTCTAGTGAAAGAAAGCACAAGAAGTGGACGTGTTTTTCGGTAAGTATTTAATTCTATTTTGTTTCTGAAAGGTAATCGAGTTGTATAAAAATTAGCAAATAATTTAAAATCGAACTCAAGTTACTGTAAAAGTGTATGTTTTTTCTGCACATGTGCAGATAGTTGATATGCACCAGTTGGTTACAAGGATTAACAATTAAATTATAGTCTCTCAATAGTTAAAATTAAAAAGTTAATTTTAATTAATTTAAAGATTTTTAAACTTTTTGTAAACTTTTAATTTTTTTAAACTATATTTTTGTTAACTTTTTTAACGTAACTTACAATTTTTTTAACTTTAAAAACTTTCAGTAAACTTTATTTTTATGAAATTTTAATTTAAAAAGATAATTTATTCAACCCTCTGTTATTAAGTAAACCTAACATATCAAATTCATTCACTTTAAACATAAATCCTAAGTTTATCAATAAGTCAATTTAACCTTTCGAAAAATATAATTAATTAAAAAAACTATGTATCGTGTTCTATTCATTTTGTAGTACTTTAAGCAGTAAACCATTCAATTAAATTGAAAATTTAGATGATTTCCTTTATCGACTATCTTAAAACATCTCTAAATACTATAATATCATGGTTTGCTCAGTTAAACCTACCCTAAATTATCAAACCGTAAAATAATTTTTGTTGTGGGTTCGAATCCAAGTTAAAACTTTTAATTATCTCTTAATTCCATTACCCACCGATAGAGGGCGATACAAAAAAACTATTATTTCATTTTAAAAGGTTCACATCTAAATTCTAATTAAACTCTAAGTCATTTCAAATTTTACTCTAGTCTTCTAAGATTAAACTTCTTCAAAAATTTAACTCCGCTTCTGCAGTGCACTTCCAAGTTATCGCACCCTCCAAAATTTTAACTCGTGACTTTCAAAAGATTTGATTGTTTTACACAATAATGTGATCGTTTGTTTTTTTAATGCTAATTAAATTTATTGTTTTTAAGTGTATCATTAAGAAATAACTTGAATATTAAATGAATTTAACCTTAAAAAAGAAACCCAATATATTCAACCAGTTGTTATCAGTGCCTTTGTGATGTAATTGCCAACGCATTCAGCTGTTAAGTTAAAGGATAATGGTTCGATTCCATTCAAAGACAACTTTTCATTTTATTTTCCTATGTCCTTTTTCTTATGTAGGGGGAAATTTCAAAAAGTAGTCAAAGTTGTAGTTTATATTTCTCAAATATCTTAAATCTCAACTAAACGCCGTGCTCATAAACATACCCTGAACTATGATTTTATGACTTGGTCAGTAAATATGCTACAAGTGACGTCAATTGTGGGGGAAAAACACATCTATAATTCCTAACATCGTGTCTTATCTTGTGAGTGCTTAAAAGTAACACATTTTCAATCAATTCTCTAGTAGTTTAAGTTACATATAACAAATATCTCGAGTTTATTTCACCAAAAATAAAATTTCCTTTAAAAGTTATGAAAATTTTCATGTTTTATATAATTTCAACAAATTTATTCACACTTTGTCTAAGACATTCAAAATGTTTAACAGTTGCTTATTTAAAAAAAGTGAAAATTTTATAAAGTTTCATTTTTTAAATGTGTGAGGTTAAAAAAATTCAATATTAAATTCCACTAAGTTGAATTTTTTGCAGGTATACTATTTCCACTGCTTTCAAAATGTCGTGTTATTTTCAAAAAACTTTAACAATGTGTTAAGTCTGATATTTAAAGTTAATAATTTTCCTTAGTTTAAAATATTGTATAAGTGTAAAGTTATTATTTTTCTTAGTTTAAAATATTGTATAAGTGTAAATTTATTATTTTTCTTAGTTTGAAATATTGTCTAAGTGTAAAGTTTACTTAAACTTAATTATTTTCTTTTGTCAATGTATCGAAATGTGTATTTGTTGCTTATTTTATAAAATATATAACCTAGATATTTTTAAGTGTGTTAATTTCGTTAGGTCGAATTTTCTAAAATTTATAACCAACTAGATATTTTTCAAAGAAACTGTAACAATGCGTTAAGTCTAATTCTTCTTAGATTAAAATATTGTCTAAGTGTAAAGTTGTTATTTTTCTATCTTCCATGTTCCGATGTGAAGGTGATAATCCTAAGTTTTCAATATTCAGGTGAAAATACATTAAAATATTTAAATGTTCTAGTAAAATGGGTGATATCTGAAATTTGATAGTTCAAACAGCTTCCGGATAAAAATCGTCTACACGGGTTAAACATAACAATCATTTTTCCAACATACATTTCCACACATGTAAAGATGAGTCACTCAAACAAGCATGCAACAAGCTGATAACAAGTTGTGATAGGAAAAGGTGAGTCACACAAGCAAGCATGTAGCAGAAAAATCAGCTTGTGTTAGCCATTTTTATATTCTTCGTTATCATGTGAACAACAGAGTGTTATTCACAATAAAATTGAATTCTGTTTTCTTAAAACAATTGTGATTAAAAGGATATCGAGACTACCTTGAAAAATTTTTAGGTAAGTCCAGTTTTAATATAACTCTCTTATCTCATGTTAAAATCTTTTTTTTAAATTAACATTTCGTCTATGTCATTCAAAATACACAACATTAGTAAAAACAGTGTAAGTTGAAAAAAAAACAGACAAGACTTTTAAAATAATCAAATAAGTTTATTTATTATTTAAAATGATACATATCAAATAAGCCTGTCATATTGTGCTGTATACAATTCTAATTTCAAAATTTTTCGTAATGTCCAATTAAACACTCGTTCTGTGAAATTTTCAAAGCCGTTGTACAACTTAAAAAAGGCATTCTCAACATGCACATGTATGTTTTGGTCTGTTAATTCCAGTTCACTCTTGGAAATAAAAAAGGGAGTCGCATTCTCTAAGTCTGCATCCTGTGTTTCACGATAAACATCCACTTTAACGGCTGCATACCATTTTATTGACTTTTTCATTTGTAATTCGTAATTTAATTCGTTTAAAACATCCGATCGAACACTGTTAAAAAACGAACGAAAGTCTTTTTGATTCATCTCATTGGACACAATGATAGTTTTACTACAAATATTTCGCACATCATTTTGTCTTTTAAAATGTTTCATTTTTTCAAATAACAAATCTTTTGAATAGGGTGATTTCACAACTTTATGATAAGTATCACAATGCTGTAATAAATCCGATTCACAATTAAATATTTCA
Organism: Maratus michaelseni; assembly: GCA_963931845.1. Taxonomy (NCBI): domain Eukaryota; kingdom Metazoa; phylum Arthropoda; class Arachnida; order Araneae; family Salticidae; genus Maratus; species Maratus michaelseni. The sequence goes on from OZ007600.1 coordinate 607,899, forward strand.
CAACACTTTGTACATGAATGTTGTTTACGAATCTTATGGTTCTTCTTGTGTATTAGTAAATCATACATTCTTGAAAAAGTCTCGTTGCAATCGCTACACATGTATTGTTTGGGCGATTTGTGAATCTTTTGATGATTACGTAAATCACTCTTTTGTGAAATACCTTCAGCACACACCTCACAGCAAAAAGATTTTTCAATTAGATGACTTTTCATATGAAACACTAAGTTAACTTTTCGAAGAAATGCTTTGTTACACATCTTACACATATGGGATAACTTCTGTTTCTTTAGTCCTGATGAGGTGGGTTTCACTTCATAATTCGAAACGAGTCCTTCTTTGGATAAAAGTGTAGAATCCATCTCTTGATTATTTAACTTTGGTGATGAGTGTTGACACTCCAAGGTCACATCACCAACACAAGAATCTAAAATTCGTTCCATAGTAACTTAAATGAAAACTAACTTAAAAAAAAAAACACAAGCTATTACAACGATACCAGGTCACACTAGAATGTTATGAACTCGTTTCAGTGAAATTTATATAATGATAGAGGGCGCTCGTGTAAAAAATACTAACATTTTATTGGTTTAAAAATACTGACATTTTATTGGTTTAATAATACTAACATTTTATTGGTTTAAAATGACACATGATTCTTTTATCATACAATGTTATGAGTTCAATAATTAATTCTTGCACAATGATTGAGAAAGTCTTACCTATCAGAAGTTCGTACATTTGTAAGTAAAAATCCTTATTACTTTCGTGTCTATTGCTTTTATAAATAATATTTTACTTATCAAGTCGCTTAATTTCTAAATGATGTATTCTAAAACGTCTTTTATGTCTTATGTGTATAAAATCTACCAAAATAGGGGAAAAAGAGGGGGGGGGGGTGAAGTATTTGTAAAATTGAAATTCGTTAATTTATAAAAACTAGATTCCATTCCCTTTTTTTTTAAATGTTGGTTGTATAAAGTCAAATCTATTGAAAATTTATTTTAATCGTATAACTCTAAACAAAATACCCGCTCTCTTTAATAAGTTAAATAGTCACTAAAAATTGTTCATTTAAAAGGAAAAAATCTTTAAAATTCTCTTATTGGTATGTTTTTATAAATAATATTTTGCACGTCAAATCACTTCTTAACTAAATGTAATAATCTAAAATGTCTTATGTAATGATCTAAAATGTCTTATGTGTTGTGACTGGTTGGTTAAATATATGGTTGATTATCTGCGTTAGGGATAAGTGTCTCCATCTACGTCTTTCTAAGGTGTTCTTACCCATATTGACAAGTTTCGAAGAACACTTCGAACGGTTAGGTCGACGACCGTGAGAGAGGTTTAAACCTAACATCTTCCATCTATCAGCTTTGAGAGTAGAACCTCTCAGCCGCTAGTCTTATGTGTTGTGTTTTTATAAATAATATTTTTCTTGTTTAATCACTTAACTCCAAAATGAAATGTTTCTAAGACACTTTGTCATGTCTTAAGTGAAACATATTTAACTGAAGAAGGATGTAGTATTTGTGACATAAGTTATTCTACAGTACCCTTTTAAGAAAAAAAAAAGAAGCTATTACAAGTTAATTAAAAAAAACATATAATTAAAACATATATTGTTTAATTAGCATAAAAACGATTATTTAAGTTACTCCACAAATTTGTAAACTTAAAAATGGAAGATGTAATGTAAGAGAAAGTATGACAAATCTTTTTCTCCTTTGAGAGATTAGTCTCAAAGACTTGAATTAATTTTTTCCCTAAAAATGATACATTAATTTCAGTACACAAGTTTGTGAAACGGCTTTTGCAGGAAAATAGTATGGTGAATACAATATTAAGCATTGTAATTCAATTCAATAACATAAATGCGTGGGTGTATAGCTTATATTTACGTTGGTAAAAATCACTTTGCTTTCGTTTTTAAAAAATCTAAACACGTTATTTTTCATAACAAAACTAGAAACCTATTTCGAATATAAGGTTAATACAAGAAAGAATCAAGCATGCTATTTTTGTCAATCTCTATAAATGACATTTCATTGTATTTTCATATAAAAATTTTCCTTCTAAATTATTATTTCGAATATGGAAATGATCTGTTGACAGAATGTTGTAAGAGAAATGTGCTTGTAAATTAAACAAACAGATGTAATAGCATTCATATTAAATCAAAACTCGCGAATTACTCAATAGTGAAAGACAATTTCCTGCAGTTCATTAAAACTATGATAAAGATAATTAAACGCAGGTCTGAAATTCCTTGCTATGGTATGCATTTGAAGAGATAACAACACACACATCCTTGGTAACCTAAGATAAGACATGTGTGATACAGAGCATTGCAGGTTCTAATGTCACTAAAAATTAAAATAATACGTAAAACACTACAAAAAAAATAATATAAAAAATAATTTGAAACGCTTTAAATAAATTAAAAAAAAATTAAAAAAAATGAAAACACTTTAAATAAAAAATAAAACAAAATTTCACCCTCTACAAAGAACAAAATCTATATGTGTAATCATGCACCTTCTTTATCTCTCTTATCTTAATTACTTCCGTTCTCACAAACCACCTGTCCTGTTCCAACACGCTCCCAAACATCCTGCTTCTTGAAAACCTTTTTCGAAAATAAATAAATAAATAAACATGTCTAATTCCGTTTCCGGTCTTACTTCCTGTCGCGTTTCCAATCTTAAAATAAATTTCATACTAACTTTTATAAAGTAAAACAAAGTCAGAAAGATTTCCATTTTTATTTCATGTGTTAGTTAGCAAATAAAATTTTTATTTCAGGTGAGAAAAAAAAAATACATTTTATGTTAAATTTTTACAAAGTAAGAAATAATTCCATTTTTATTTCAGGTTAGCGTAAGCCCCCCACAAAAATAAGCCCTCCCCTCTCTCCCTTATCGCACTCACTTCCTGCCGCGTTTCCGGTTAAACTTCCTATCTACACTTCCTGTTCACTTCCTGTCTCAGCATGCCTGTTATCCCCACCTGCTACATCCGGTGTCCACACCTGTCCCTTCCGGTAAGCTTGAACATCACCTTCAGAGGTCGACTGCGCGAACTGCGCTGATGTAGAACTGTCAAATATTATCTACTAACAACTAAACAAATGATCAAAAATAATAAAAAATGTTCAAATAATAATAACAACTGTTCAAAAATAATAAAAACTATTTAAAAAATAATAACAACTGTTAAAAAATAATAAACGATTGACTTTATACAACCAACATTTAAAAAAAAGATAATCGAATCTAGTTTTTTCTAACATGACTTATTTGAAATATTCACTTTTTCTAGTTAGATTTATTACACATAAGTGACACATAGGTGAAATATTATTTATGAAAGCACTAATTACGAGATTAATAAGAATTTTTAACTTACAAACATTTGAACATCTGATTCACAAGTGATTCGATCAGTAAAATATTATTTATAAAAGCACTAAATACGAGATTAATAAGAATTTTTAACTTACAAACATATGAACTTCTGATACACAAGTGATTCGACCAGTAAAATATTATTTAGAAAAGCATTTTTGACTTACAATTGTACGAACTTCTGATATGTAACCCTTTCTGAATCAATGTGTAAGAATTAACTGACTATTGAACTTATAACAGAGTATGATAAAACAATCACCTGACTTTTTTAAACCAATAAAATGTTATTATATTTAAACAAGCGCCCTCTATCATTTTATGAACTTCCAAGAAACGAGTTAATATGATTATATTGTTTCCTGTTACCACTGTGAAAGGTTGTGTTTTCCGTTTAAGTTAGTTTACATATAAGTGATTACGGAACGAGTCATGGATTCTGCTTTGTTAAGTGCTAATGATATGTCTAACGTGAAGAGTGAAATTCATCGCCAGGATTAAATGACCATGACATGGAATTTTTAATACAGCCTAAAGAAGAACCCGTTTCGAATTGTGAAGTGAAACCCACCTCATCAGGATTAAAAAAACAGAAGTTACCCTTTATGTGTTCTACTTGCGACAAAGCTTTTCCCCGAAAGGTTAACTTAACGTTTCACATGAAATGTCATCTGGAGAAAATACCTCTTGTGTGTATAATTTGTGAAAAAACATTTGCTAGAAAGTATCATTTATTAAATCATATGAAGGTCCATTCAAAGACCCCTGTGATTCATAATTGTAATGTATGTGGCGAAGTATTTTCACAAAAGAGTGATTTATTAAAGCATGGAAAAATTCATAACACTTCCAAGCCAAAACAAAGGAAAAGTAGACAGTCACCCAGTCACTGTAAATGTGACGATTGTTTTGAAACATTTAATAGTAGATCTGACTTAGTGAAACATAGAAAAATTCATCTTTCACCTAAAGAACGTAACCCATCTGATCAACTTTCCTTGGGAAGCAGTTCGAAATATGAAATTTCAGACATCACTCAGTTTAGTAAAATATTTAAGTTTTTCGATGTTTTTACTCCTGCTCATTGGAATTTAGACGAGGAAATGATTGTTGAAGTACAAATGAATAAGAACTATGAGCTTTATATTCGCATACAGAAATATGAAGAATTTGAAAAGAACGGTCGTGAACTTACCCCCACAAATGAAGGCATTACATTATCATGTGCAACATTCGACAAATATGAATCGAGATTGGATAAATTTTATTTTGTTTCTGGAAAAGATACATTCGTCTGTAATAATGACTTATTAATTGCTTATGTAAATAAGGAATCATGCATACTGCAAAAATTATTCAAATCGAAAAAGTTTGCGTTTTGTTTGAAGTCGGATTTTTTACTGCTTACAAAAGATCAATATTTGAAACTAGTGAAAAATGGCTTTAAAATTACCAAATGTCTCATTGAGACGCTTTTAACTAAGCTTATTCCGGTTTCGATTTTAGAAGACTTAAACAAATGTAAATGTACCCACCTCACAATCGAAGAGACTTTGAACTATTTCTTAAAATGTTTCGATGACGAGTTAAAGTCATTCGTTTCTCGCGTGTTTGATTGCTATCCATGTTCAATCGGAGAACCAATTAATGTGAAACACGAGTGTGATAGTTATGATTTGCGTAGACAATATAATTGGTGTAGCGACAGTGCACTGCTAAATTTCAACGTGACTGAATTTGTAAAAAACATATTCAAGAAATGTTCATGTAATTATACTCATTTATTTTTTGAAACTATGAATATGGACTTTTATAATAACCATTTAGACAATGTATTTGTAAATTAACATAGAAATGTATTTATTTAATAAATATTTGTTTTTATATCACATATCTGTTTTTATTTCACATGTCTATTTATTTTTTTTTATTTATGAAATCAATCTTTGAAGTTTTATTTTCTAGAAAAAAAAAAGAAAAAGTAAACATATATTTATGAGTAGGCAATTTTTTTTAATTGTAGTCTTTAAAGTTAACCCTTTTTGGTCAAATGAAATCTCTTTTTAAGAAAAATTTCTTATTTTTTTCTTGAATAGGTATTAATCTTATTTATTCATAAGAAAGTTTAATTTTTCTCTCCGTTTAAACAGTGACACTGCATGTTTTGATAATTTACATCCCACAGTTAACATTACAGTATTTAACCTTATTAAGAAAATGTTTAACTTAAAGCGTCACTGTATTTATTATAGATAAATAAACATTTTATCTTTAACCTATATGTAATTTAAATGATTAACTATAACTGTGACTGCTCTTAACCTAGATAAGTAAATGTTTTTATGAAACACAATCAGTTTACTGTTGACTTTTATCAAGATTACACCAGTTAGTGGAATGCTGATGAAAAATATTTTATGATATTAATATGCAGAAAAGATCTCACGAAGAAGTACTTTCACCTTCGAAACGTCTACGTTTAGAAAAACCTATGGAAAATTCAAATACCTATGAGAAGGAGTTAAAAGACCCAAGATTAAAACGTTCTAAAATGGGTAATAACTGTGTAACTACTGAGGACTTACAAGATGTGAAACCCGAGATCGCTATGAATTTTTCAAACTTTGCCTATGGGAATGATACAACATCTTTCGAGAATCCCGGTCGAATGCCAAATTCTGCCACGGACTATTTGAATACATTTTTCGAAGACATAAGTTTTGAAAATTTAGATTGTTCTACTACCTTAACGTTTCAAGGACCTACAAATAATATTTTACAGAGTACTGTTAAACGCGAGGTCAACGAGCTACAAGCAAGCAACCTTTCGCAAACAAGTGGTGAATTACAAACCACCATCTCACCTACAAATAACATTAAAAGTGATAAATTATGCAATTCATATGTGTTTCATAAAGAACTAAGTGACTGTTTCTATTTAACTATGAAGTTAAGATCTAAACAATATTGTATACTTATACGAGAATTTAAACGCAATGTATCTACTAATGAAGAAATCCCGACAAACCGCGTGGTTAATATGGATATTCGTAGCTGGTTTGAGTTTCAATATAAACTCATCGCATTTAATTTAAGATACAAAAGTACGTCCTTTGTTTCTAATAACATGATTTTAGTGTTAAATCACAATTCTACGATGCGAATTAAAAATTTAAAGAATCATTCTTATATTGACTTAGACGAACATCAACTGGAAAAATTAAAAGAAAGTACCTCTCATTTAAATAGTGCACTTTTACAACATATGTATACAAAACTTTTACCATCTCTTATTAAAAAGAAATGTATGGTGAGTAATATATCTACAGAAAATGAACAGGTGTTAAAGTATAAACTTAACACGTGTATCGAGAATAATATGTTATCAATACTTAACCGATTATATGAATGTCAGGCATGTGCATTACGGCATTCAAGCAAAGGCCTTCACTCCTGTTTCGCATTTAATAATAGGGAAATATTTAATCAATTAGGGGAAGCTTTGTTAATGCTCGTTGATTTCGATTATGTAACTTCAACGTTTCTAAACGGAGTTTATAATGTTAGTGAGCACTTTTTGTGTAAGATTAATGAACAGACTATTTGTAATGAATTGTTTAAGACCTGAAAATAAAATGTTTTTGATTAAGTTCTGTATGTTTAGTTTTGCAAAGTGTCTATGAGTGAATTTATTAGTTTATAATTTAGTAGAACTTTTAAGTGAAGTCATGTAATCCAATTAAAAAAAAAATCATCTATTACAAAAAATTAATTGAAATGAAAATATTTACGTTCGAAAAAAAAAATAAGTTAATGGAATTAAAACTTATCAAAATTAAACGTTAACAAAAAATAAATAAATAAAGGTTAACAAAAATATAGTTTGAAAATAAAAGTAAACAAAATATATATATAATAAAACAAAATAAAATAAAATTTAACAAAATAAAGTTAATAAAGCAAAAGAAGGTATATGTTATAAAGAGAGGGGTTTCCGGGTTTATGTAACTTACAAAATGTATGTGTGTGTGTGTATTTATTAGTTTATCATTAAGTAGAACTTCTAAGTGCACAGTTAGAATTTATGTTTTCTATATAACTTAGCACAAAATAAAAATTTTCACTGTTGCAAAAATATTCAACTATTGAATGGAAATATATATATTAGTAAAAAAAAAAAAAAAAAAAAAAAAAAATCACAAGTTAATAAAATTATTTTAAATTTCATACAATTTAACAAATATATACGAAACACTTTACGGATTTAAATATTATAAGATATGTTTGATTGAAATTTTTAAGACAGATTTTAATAGTTTGAATTTATTTTAGAAGATAGATTTTAACAGTCTAGAGGTTCGAACTTGAGAAAATGAAATCAAGACACAATGATTTGTATGTTATTTTAATCATTATGTCATGACTTCATACCTCTGAAAGTGCATTTAAAGGTTTGTCTAGGTTTATTCAATGTTACTAAGCGTTTGAGAAACCGAAAATTAATGAAAAAACAGATCGCCTTCTACCAATTACGCTACGAATGTTTCATTCAATTATTATAAATAATAAAACCTTTTAGAATATTACTTATTTTAAATTTAAAATAATAAAAATTTAAAGTTAACAAAATAAATAATTCCTCTGTTCATTATTAATAAAAGTTTACAAAATAAAAGTTTCAAAATTAAAAGTTTCTGAAAATTATAAGTTAACAAAAAATAAATAAATAAATAAAATAAAATTTTAAAATAAAAATTAACAAAAGTAAAATTTTTAAAATTTTTAAGTTATGTTTAAAAATCTTCAAATTAATCAAAATTGACTTTTAGTTTTATGTAAATGTAAGTTTCAATATTTTAAATATCGAGCTAACTGTTTATCCCCAAAATCATTTGTTCACCCATCTTCCAACCAACCAACTGGTTGCCTAGCCAACCATATACTTTGTATCAACACATGCGCAGAAAAAAAAGCACTGACTTATGCACTAACTTGAGTTCTACTTTAAAACCTTTGCTAGATTAGCTACATTATAACAAGTCGAATATCTTCCATACTTAGAAAATTTATGATTTTTAACTATTCGTCCCTATTTTAAAACATTAACAAATAAATGTAATTTATATACTTACAAAAACAGGATAATTTCAAAAGAGGTCCATACATTTCAGCTTTCTAACATCATGTGTATGGTCTATAACAGAATAAGGTTAAACTATCAGTTTACTTCCTTATCACGCACGTGATCAAGACCTTATCAGTTACATGTTCAAGGCGATAACAGCTATAAACAGCGTGTTGGTCATTTTAACTTCTGCCGTCGAGAATTGTGGTTCGGTAAGTTTTATTAGGAACCATTTTTTCTTTTTGGAAAATAAACTAATTGGAAAAAATTTATTTTCATACCCAGCTACTTTTAAATCACAATGTTAAAAGACTAAATTTTATTATGCTAAATTATTCTTTTAAATGTCGAACAAAAGATCTTGCAACATATTTGCAAATAAGTTCTTACAAAATGGTTTTATTTAGTTAAAAGATGAACATTGTCAATTTAACTACATATTATTTTTTAGAATTACTTTAATTTTATTTTGAAAGCGAAAAAGACTAATTCACATGAAAATTAAACTTAGCTTATTTATGAGCTTGACAACATGGTTCATGCATGGTCTGGCTCTTGCGAGGACTTGTAGAGATCTGAAAGTTAGTACAAGTGTATATCATGTGATATGATGACGTTACTAGGAACGTCATCCACCACAGGTTAATCACGTGACTACGCGATCTTAACCGTCTCATTATTAATGATGTTTAGATCACATAACTAATTGTAACTATCACAAAATATATTTATAAAAATATATTCATAAATTAATAACTAATTTATTTGTGTATTATTTTGGAAAGCATAGCATTTTAAAATAAAAAATTAATTAATTATTAATTTATGAATATATTTTTATAAATATATTTTGTGATAGTTACAATTAGTTATGTGATCTAAATATCATTAATAATGAGAAGGTTAAGATCGCGTAGTCACGTGATTAACCTGTGGTGGATGACGTTCCTAGTAACGTCATCATATCACATGATATACACTTGTACTAACTTTCAGATCTCTACAAGTCCTCGCAAGAGCCAGACCATGCATGAACCATGTTGTCAAGCTCATAAATAAGCTAAGTTTAATTTTCATGTGAATTAGTCTTTTTCGCTTTCAAAATAAAATTAAAGTAATTCTAAAAAATAATATGTAGTTAAATTGACAATGTTCATCTTTTAACTAAATAAAACCATTTTGTAAGAACTTATTTGCAAATATGTTGCAAGATCTTTTGTTCGACATTTAAAAGAATAATTTAGCATAATAAAATTTAGTCTTTTAACATTGTGATTTAAAAGTAGCTGGGTATGAAAATAAATTTTTTCCAATTAGTTTATTTTCCAAAAAGAAAAAATGGTGCCTAATAAAACTTACCGAACCACAATTCTCGACGGCAGAAGTTAAAATGACCAACACGCTGTTTATAGCTGTTATCGCCTTGAACATGTAACTGATAAGGTCTTGATCACGTGCGTGATAAGGAAGTAAACTGATAGTTTAACCTTATTCTGTTATAGACCATACACATGATGTTAGCAAGCTGAAATGTATGGACCTCTTTTGAAATTATCCTGTTTTTGTAAGTATATAAATTACATTTATTTGTTAATGTTTTAAAATAGGGACGAATAGTTAAAAATCATAAATTTTCTAAGTATGGAAGATATTCGACTTGTTATAATGTAGCTAATCTAGCAAAGGTTTTAAAGTAGAACTCAAGTTAGTGCATAAGTCAGTGCTTTTTTTTCTGCGCATGTGTTGATACAAAGTATATGGTTGGCTAGGCAACCAGTTGGTTGGTTGGAAGATGGGTGAACAAATGATTTTGGGGATAAACAGTTAGCTCGATATTTAAAATATTGAAACTTACATTTACATAAAACTAAAAGTCAATTTTGATTAATTTGAAGATTTTTAAACATAACTTAAAAATTTAAAAAATTTTACTTTTGTTAATTTTTATTTTAAAATTTTATTTTATTTATTTATTTATTTTTTGTTAACTTATAATTTTCAGAAACTTTTAATTTTGAAACTTTTATTTTGTAAACTTTTATTAATAATGAACAGAGGAATTATTTATTTTGTTAACTTTAAATTTTTATTATTTTAAATTTAAAATAAGTAATATTCTAAAAGGTTTTATTATTTATAATAATTGAATGAAACATTCGTAGCGTAATTGGTAGAAGGCGATCTGTTTTTTCATTAATTTTCGGTTTCTCAAACGCTTAGTAACATTGAATAAACCTAGACAAACCTTTAAATGCACTTTCAGAGGTATGAAGTCATGACATAATGATTAAAATAACATACAAATCATTGTGTCTTGATTTCATTTTCTCAAGTTCGAACCTCTAGACTGTTAAAAACTATCTTCTAAAATAAATTCAAACTATTAAAATCTGTCTTAAAAATTTCAATCAAACATATCTTATAATATTTAAATCCGTAATGTGTTTCGTATATATTTGTTAAATTGTATGAAATTTAAAATAATTTTATTAACTTGTGATTTTTTTTTCACTAATATATATATTTCCATTCAATAGTTGAATATTTTTGCAACAGTGAAAATTTTTATTTTGTGCTAAGTTATATAGAAAACATAAATTCTAACTGTTCACTTAGAAGTTCTACTTAATGATAAATTAATAAATACACACACACACATACATTTTGTAAGTTACATGAACCCGGAAAACCCTCTCTTTATAACATATACCTTCTTTTGCTTTATTAACTTTATTTTGTTAAATTTTATTTTATTTTATTTTATTATATATATATTTTGTTTACTTTTATTTTCAAACTATATTTTTGTTAACCTTTATTTATTTATTTTTTGATAACATTTAATTTTGATAAGTTTTAATTTCATTAACTTCTTTTTTTTTTCGAACGTAAATATTTTCATTTCAATTAATTTTTTGTAATAGATGATTTTTTTTAATTGGATTACATGACTTCACTTAAAAGTTCTACTAAATTATAAACTAATAAATTCACTCATAGACACTTTGCAAAACTAAACATACAGAACTTAATCAAAAACATTTTATTTTCAGGTCTTAAACAATTCATTACAAATAGTCTGTTCATTAATCTTACACAAAAAGGGCTCACTAGCATTATAAACTCCGTTTAGAAACGTTGAAGTTACATAATCGAAATCAACGAGCATTACAAAGCTTCCCCTAATTGATTAAATTTTTCCCTATTATTAAATGCGAAACAGGAGTGAAGGCTTTTGCTTGAATGCCGTAATGCACATGCCTGACATTCATATAATCGGTTAAGTATTGATAACATATTATTCTCGATACACGTGTTAAGTTTATACTTTAACACCTGTTCATTTTCTGTAGATATATTACTCACCACACATTTCTTTTTAATAAGAGATGGTAAAAGTTTTGTATACATATGTTGTAAAAGTGCACTATTTAAATGAGAGGTACTTTCTTTTAATTTTTCCAGTTGATGTTCGTTTAAGTCAATATAAGAATGATTCTTTAAATTTTTAATTCGCATCGTAGAATTGTGATTTAACACTAAAATCATGTTATTAGAAACAAAGGACGTACTTTTGTATCTTAAATTAAATGCGATGAGTTTATATTGAAACTCAAACCAGCTGGGAATATCCATATGAACCACGCGGTTTGTCGGGATTTCTTCATTAGTAGATACATTGCGTTTAAATTCTCGTATAAGTATACAATATTGTTTAGTTCTTAACTTCAAAGTTAAATAGAAACAGTCACTTAGTTCTTTATGAAACACATATGAATTGCATAATTTATCACTTTTAATGTTATTTGTAGGTGAGATGGTGGTTTGTAATTCACCACTTGTTTGCAAAAGGTTGCTTACTTGTAGCTCGTTGACCTTGCGTTTAACAGTAGTCTGTAAAATATTATTTGTAGGTTCTTGAAACGTTAAGGTAGTAGAACAATCTAAATTTTCAAAACTTATGTCTTCGAAAAATGTATTCAAATAGTCCGTGGCAGAATTTGGCATTCGACCGGGATTCTCGAAAGATGTTATATCATTCCCATAGGCAAATTTTGAAAAATTCATAGCGATCTCGGGTTTCACATCTTGTAAGTCCTCAGTAGTTACACAGTTATTACCCATTTTAGAACGTTTTAATCTTGGGTCTTTTAACTCCTTCTCATAGGTATTTGAATTTTCCATAGGTTTTTCTAAACGTAGACGTTTCGAAGGTGAAAGTACTTCTTCGTGAGATCTTTTCTGCATATTAATATCATAAAATATTTTTCATCAGCATTCCACTAACTGGTGTAATCTCGATAAAAGTCAACAGTAAACTGATTGTGTTTCATGAAAACATTTACTTATCTAGGTTAAGAGCAGTTACAGTTATAGTTAATCATTTAAATTACATATAGGTTAAAGATAAAATGTTTACTTATCTATAATAAATACAGTGACGGTTTAAGTTAAACATTTTCTTAATAAGGTTAAATACTGTAATGTTAACTGTGGGATGTAAATTATCAAAACATGCAGTGTCACTGTTTAAACGGAGAGAAAAATTAAACTTTCTTATGAATAAATAAGATTAATACCTATTCAAAAAAAAAAAAAAAAATTCTTAAAAAGAGATTTCATTTGACCAAAAAGGGTTAACTTTAAAGACTACAATTAAAAAAAAAATTGCCTACTCATAAATATATGTTTACTTTTTTTTTTCTAGAAAATAAAACTTCAAAGATTGATTTCATAAATAAAAAAAATAAATAGACATGTGAAATAAAAACAGATATGTGATATAAAAACAAATATTTATTAAATAAATACATTTCTATGTTAATTTACAAATACATTGTCTAAATGGTTATTATAAAAGTCCATATTCATAGTTTCAAAAAATAAATGAGTATAATTACATGAACATTTCTTGGATATGTTTTTTACAAATTCAGTCACGTTGAAATTTAGCAGTGCACTGTCGCTACACCAATTATATTGTCTACGCAAATCATAACTATCACACTCGTGTTTCACATTAATTGGTTCTCCGATTGAACATCGATAGCAATCAAACACGCGAGAAACGGATGACTTTAACTCGTCATCGAAACATTTTAAGAAATAGTTCAAAGTCTCTTTGATTGTGAGGTGGGTACATTTACATTTGTTTAAGTTTTCTTAAACCGAAACAGGAATAAGCTTAGTTAAAAGCGTCTCAATGAGACATTTGGTAATTTTAAAGCCATTTTTCACTAGTTTCAAATATTGATCTTTTTTAAGCAGTAAAAAATCCGACTTCAAACAAAACCCAAACTTTTTCGATTTGAATAATTTTTGCAGTATGCATGATTCCTTAGTTACATAAGCAATTAGTAAGTCATTATTACAGACGAATGTATCTTTTTCAGAAACAAAATTAAATTTATCCAATCTCGATTCAAATTTGTCGAATGTTGCACATGATAATGTAATGCCTTCATTTGTGGGGGTAAGTTCACGACCGTTCTTTTCAAATTCTTCATATTTCTGTATGCGAACATAAAGCTCATAGTTCTTATTCATTTGTACTTCAACAATCATTCCCTCGCCTAAATTCCAATGAGCAGGAGTAAAAACATCGAAAAACTTAAATATTTTACTAAACTGAGTGATGTCTGAAATTTCATATTTCGAACTGCTTCCCAAGGAAAGTTGATCAGATGGGTTACGTTCTTTAGGTGAAAGATGAATTTTTCTATGTTTCACTAAGTCAGATCTATTATTAAATGTTTCAAAACAATCGTCACATTTACAGTGACTGGGTGACTGTCTACTTTTCCTTTGTTTTGGCTTGGAAGTGTTATGAATTTTCCCATGCTTTAATAAATCACTCTTTTGTGAAAATACTTCGCCACATACATTACAATTATGAATCACAGGGGTCTTTGAATGGACCTTCATATGATTTAATAAATGATACTTTCTAGCAAATGTTTTTTCACAAATTATACACACAAGAGGTATTTTCTCCAGATGACATTTCATGTGAAACGTTAAGTTAACCTTTCGGGGAAAAGCTTTGTCGCAAGTAGAACACACAAAGGGTAACTTCTGTTTCTTTAATCCTGATGAGGTGGGTTTCACTTCACAATTCGAAACGGGTTCTTCTTTAGGCTGTATTAAAAATTCCATGTCATAGTCATTTAATCCTGGCGATGAGGGTTCACTCTTCACGTTAGACATATCATTAGCACTTAACAAAGCAGAATCCATGACTCGTTCCGTAATCACTTAAATGTAAACTAACTTAAACGGAAAACACAACCTTTCACAGTGGTAACAGGAAACAATATAATCATATTAACTCGTTTCTTGGAAGTTCATAAAATGATAGAGGGCGCTTGTTTAAAAATAATAACATTTTATTGGTTTAAAAAAGTCACGTGATTGTTTTATCATACTCTGTTATAAGTTCAATAGTCAGTTAATTCTTACACATTGATTCAGAAAGGGTTACATATCAGAAGTTCGTACAATTGTAAGTCAAAAATGCTTTTCTAAATAATATTTTACTGGTCGAATCACTTGTGTATCAGAAGTTCATATGTTTGTAAGTTAAAAATTCTTATTAATCTCGTATTTAGTGCTTTTATAAATAATATTTTACTGATCGAATCACTTGTGTATCAGAAGTTCAAATGTTTGTAAGTTAAAAATTCTTATTAATCTCGTAATTAGTGCTTTTATAAATAATATTTCACCTATGTGTCACTTATGTGTTATAAATCTAACTAGAAAAAGTGAATATTTCAAATAAGTCATGTTAGAAAAAACTAGATTCGATTATCTTTTTTTTAAATGTTGGTTGTATAAAGTCAATCGTTTATTATTTTTTAACAGTTGTTATTATTTTTTAAATAGTTTTTATTATTTTTGAACAGTTGTTATTATTATTTGAACATTTTTTATTATTTTTGATCATTTGTTTAGTTGTTATTTTATTTTTGAACAGTTGTTGTTATTATTTTTTTAATACTTTTATTTTTTTTCCCTGTGCTTTTTTTCCAAACAGGCGAAAATTTCAAAATTGTAGTTTACAATTCTAAAATACACTTTTAATGAAAGCAGTCTGTTACAAGATAATGACAAAAAGTTAACATTATCTTCCAAAAATAAATCCTCATTTCACAATATAATTGAAACTGAATAGGCAAAATTAAAAATCACGTTATTCCAAACACAAATATCCGTAATCTAACCATCATGATATCATAACTTGAACAGATAAAGCTATCCTAAATTATCAAAGCATTAGTTCAGTTTGTCATGGCACGTCCAAGAAAATTTCGATAGGATAAAAATTTGACTGTAAGTTTCGAAGGAAAACCTATCCCCGAATCGAACTTGGCAGATTTATTTAATCTTTTGTTTTCTGTGAATAAAAGAAAACCGATCAGGGCACAGAACGAATTATTAGAAACATTAAACGAAATGAATGTCCCGCGAAATTTTATTAAAAATAAAAATTTGTCAACAAACATTAAACAAGATTCTGTATTAGATTTGTCAAAACCCGCTAAAAAACGAAAAGTGGGTCCACATGTATTGCATTGGGAAAATTATTAATAAAATTGAATTTGTATTTTTTAAACTACGCCTCTTTCCTATGTTTTCTACATGAAACACAATAAAAACAGTACTTACCCCTGAACACGTCTTCTTTTTAGCATTGCTTCCACTATTTAACAAAGGATACGTCACTCTCACGATATCTCTCTTTAAACACTTAAAATCTCGACATTCATATATAGCTTCTTGGCTTGATCAGTTAAACCTACCACAAATTATCAAGTCAAGAAGCTATTTTGCAGGTTCAAACCCCAGTGAAATCTTTTCAAGAAAACCTATTTTAAATATCCGTTATTGCATTTCCTTCCGATAGAGGGCGCCACCAAAAAAAATGATCTTCGTTTCGCCTTCAAACTGAAAGTCCATTCTAAAATTTAAAAGAAAAAAAAATTAAGCCCCCCTCAAAGATAAGCCCCCCTTCAAAAAAGTTAGCCGCGTCTTCAAAAATAAGTCCCTCCATTTTATACCTCCCTCCTATAGCAGACTTCAATCTAACATTTAAATTTGATCCTAAAAAAATTAAGCCCTGTTTAAAAATAAGCCCCCCCCCCCTTAAAAAATGTTAGCCGCCTTTTCAAAAATAAGCCCCTCCATTTTTTACCCCCCTCCTATAGCAGACTTCAATCTAACATTTAAATTTGATCCTAAAAAAAATTGAGCCCTCTTTAAAAATAAGCCCCCTTACATTTATACCCTCCTCCTATAGTACACCCTTAAGATCCCTTCTACGTTTCAAAGTGTTCTTTTCACATCGTACTATAGTATGATTTCACTCCCTCCTCCTCCGCCGGCTCAGTGCTCCTCCTGGGGTTCCCTCCTCCTCCGCCCGCTCATTGCTCCTCCTGAGGTCGGACCGTTCTTTTTTCTCTAATCATGACGTTTCGAAATGATTCATTTAACTGCTGAGTTTGCTAAATTTACGTACTACGTCTATGAGTCGCCGTAACCAAGAATACTTATCATATGATCTCAAATTCCTCATATCAGAAACAAAAACAAAGCCAAACTGAGTTTTTTTTTTTTTTTTTTTTTTTTTAAAGGATGCTGTTTAAAAATTGTTCTAAGTAGTATTTTTTACCATTTCTTTTATTTTAAATTGTCTAAAATTTTCGAAAAAAAGCAACAAGGTTTTTTTAAACACATAATTGACAAATATGAATTCAAAATTTACAAAAAGAACGAGTTTTTAAAAATTATCCCAAACTCAGAAAAATGTTTTTGTGATTTAAAATAAACTTTGTTACTAACTATAATAATATTCTTCTCTTTCTAACAGTGAAAACTTTCAAAAAATGTTGTTTGTTTAAAAAAATCAGAGCATACGCCAGAGGAGAAAACAAAAAATTGAAAACATTAAATTCAAATAATTCCCGATCGACTTTTTAAAAAATCGCTTTCGGGTACCGTTAAGGCTATCTTTATAGAAAATAACTCTGCATGTCAACCCGAAACTCGAAATAATTGAATCCCAACCCGAAGTATTAAAACCTGAACCCAAAGCGAAAGAAATTAATAAATATCTTAAAGTTGTTCTCAAATACAAAGGGGCTACTTTCACACACATATTTTAATTCATTTTTATTCAGAAACGCATGAAATGGGCAGGCGTTGTTATTCAAAAACTTTATAATCGAAACACCTTTTCTATTTTTAGGTAAAGACAGAAGATCTTTCAGAAAACACTATCTAAGTCCCCGTTTTGAACCGAATTCCAAATGCTTTAGCGCCAGAAAGGAGGAAAACGTGTTGTCACCTGACACAAAATTGCTTATATAACTCGATAAGTAATTTATTTATCAAAAATTGGAAAAGTCATTTCGATTCCAAATTGCTTCAGTAGTCAGGCCTATCAATTTTATGCCTTTGCGTTTAAAAATGAGCCCGAAATTGTGTCAGAAAATTTTTTGTTGTTCAGCAGATCATTTGATACAATTACTGAAATATAAATACTGAAATACGATTACTGAAATGTAGTCTACAAGTATATCTCTAAAATCAATTTTTTTTTCCTTGTATAAAAACGAACACATTTACAGTCATTCAAATGTATAGTTTTTTTCATTTGCAAAATATTTACGCCTTTCTTTTGAAAAATCGTGTCAACCTTAACCCGATCTAAAAGAGTCAAAACCGAACCCAAAACGTGTAAAGTTGACTCGACCCACAACTTCAACCCGACTCGATACGAACAGTGGGTTGGTCGGGTTTGAGTAAAATCGGGTTACACGACGCAATGCAGGACTCTAATCTGAAACAATATTCTGGACGCTTTTTTGAAAAAAATCAGGTAACTCAAACACGACGTGGAAGAATCAAAATTCAACTCGTAACCGAAACAATTGCAGTCAACCCGACATGCAAAGAAACAAATCAGCGCCAACCTAACCACGGCCTAACTCGATTTTCTCCTTCCCTTTATACGGCCGTAACAAAAAGTCATTTTCCCTTTGTTCAAGAGGAATAACCGGTCAATTCACCACCAACCTTCAACTTCCCGTACAACTCTCAGTTGAGTAACCCGAGGTTCGCGAATCTAACTGCCGGTTGATATTTCCGAATTCTTCGTTAACTTCAGGGACATGGTTATTCGACTCTGGGTTACTCGACGGCAGGTTGAAATGTGTATATCTCATTGGCCAAAAGGATCACATGACGTAGCAATAGTCTTTATGGGTTCTGTCCTCCCTTGATTCAGTTTTCAATAACGAAACAAAACAGAGTATTGAAAGAGCATAATTGGAGTGTTTACTTTTTGATAAATAAATTTACAAATAAATTTTGAATTAACATTTTGATTTGGTGGTTTAGAAATATTGTCACAGTCATAAAATGCTCATTTTTACAAAATTTTATAGTATTTTTTTTTTTTTTTTTTATTTTTTTTTAAGTTTTTTGATTAAAGAAAAAAATATATATATTATCTACGTTTAATAAACAATTTTATGACCAGGCTAACACTAATAAGTGGAATAAAAGCAAATAGGGAGCTGGATTAATTTATTTTGCAAAAATGTTATATAAAAAGATATTTTCATATATTTCTAATGTATGTTTTTTATTTAACTAAAATAATTGATTACAGATTCAATTAAATTATCTTGGATGAAATTGCATGCTTGGTAGCATTTATCCCTTATATGAGACCCAAAAAGGTGGGGTTTTTTTTATGTGTAAATTATTATAATTAATATATATATATTTTTTTAAATTTCATATATAATAATTTAAAGAGCTGTTTGAAAAAATTCTCGTGAACTGCGAAAATTTTCAAATAATCCTCTTAAAAATATCATGTTCTTTCAAACAAAAATAATTATTTTTAACTAACAAGTACATATTAGTTCAAATTATTTATCTATTACAAACGGATATACATTTTTATGTATTATAACGATATTTTAACGCAAAATTCCATCTTCTATAATTTTATTTTTTAAACAAACGTGAAGTGTAGGAATAAATCTGAAATTTAAGAAAAACTGCTGTTTTTTATTCTTAAAAAAAAAAAAAAAAAAAAAAAAAAAAGATTTGAATCGTATATACAATATTTGAGTGTAAGAACATTTGATTTTAAATTCGTTAGATGGCGCTACCAAATATTCTCAGTAGATATTTTACGTCTTGAAAACTTTCTTAATAATCACTCTAATCTTGACTTTACAGAGTTAAAATATCCTAAAAGGGCTAATAATTAAAAGTAACACATTCTTTCACATTATTATTATTTTTTAAATTAACATTTCGTTTGCTTTCTGCATCACAAATAGCATTGAAACGAAATAAGCGTCAAAACACTTGTCAACGCAACCGCCATCTTTGCTTCAATTGCACATGCGCGTGTCGAATAACTGTAGACGAATAGGTTAGTTCAGTTACTGAACTTATGTTTCGTTTTCTCCTCCATTTTCGGCTAGTTGAGTTAGCGGAGAATTTGATTTCAGGGTCAACCGAGAGTTACAGCGTAACTCGCCAGTTGAGGTTGACGGTGAGTTAGGGGGTAAGAGTTTCTCCCCGGAAGAACGTAGGGGGCGCTATTACTTACCATTACTAATGGAGAATTTCCTTATCTTTGCGTTTCGTTCGTCAAAACTATTTATGAATTGATATATCCAAGACTAATAAAAAACCCTTATGGGGAATGTGACTTAAACGAGCATAAAATAAATATATGCTCATTAATATATGCAAAATTCTTGCCCATCATTTAAAAAAATATGGCAAGGTATTTTACAAATGAAACCAATTTATCTGCATGTAAGAACTCTTTATCAAGAAAAATTTTAAAGTTTACTTAATTTTAATTTTATAATATTTAATGTATATTTCACTGTAAAAATTATCAATGTTTAAAGTCTAATCAAGAAATAGAATCTGCATATACATATAGATACATATATATATACAAGTAGGGTGGATAGATTTATGAATTAATATTTTAAAAATCTGAAAAAATATTCTGTAATTTCTGTAACCACACAATATTCTAAAATTTCCACAAAAACTATTCTCTCATAGTACATAATGCTACAGCAAAAAAAAAAAAAAAAAAAAAGAAAAGAAAAAAAAAACTTGTTCATTCTCTAAAATAATAAAACCTGTAAAAATTATTATGAATTTGTTAAATAATCCATGTTTTGAGAAAAAAAAAGCGATGTGAGTTGATTGCCGGATATTGGCGAAATATGTTTTCTTATTCTGTTGATATTATGATACATGAAAGTATATTTTTATTTTTATATACATACTTTTATACCATGACTTTCCAGAACTAGAATATAATATTTAATTTTATATGTAATTCTATTATATTTCTATATGCTTATATATTTCAGATCAGTACCTATAATGGTTAAATTTATTAAAAATTGTTTTGAATGTACACATATATACATATATTTTAAATAATTCAGAATCGTGTAAAAATAATCCATGTTTTGAGGGAAAAAAAATTCGATATGAGTTTATTGCCGGATATTGGCAAAGTTGCTTAATTTTCTTACTACCATTATGAAACTAGTAATTATTTTTTTAATTTTTTGCTGTGTATTTTACGCTCAGAATTATCAATGTTTCAAGTAATCCAGAATTTTAATGTATTGAAATTTACTTATAATGTTTGTTTTACATTTTGTAGTAGGATGTTATTTAAACTATTTTTAATTGCTTAAAGCGTTGTATTTAGTTATTTTATCTCTAAATCTTTTAGTTTTTCCTGTTTGTAGTAAAGAAAACGCCGAAGTAAAAGATAGATATGTTACATATAATGCTTATATATTTCAGATCAGTACCTATAATGATTAAATTTATTGAAAATTGTTTTGAATATACATATATATATATATATACATATTTTTAATAATTAAGAATCGTGTAAAAATAATCCATGTTTTGAGAGAAAAAAATCGATATGAGTTCATTGCCGGATATTGGCGAACTTGCTTAATTTTCTTACTACTATTATGAAACTAGTAATTATTTTTTAAAATTTTTATTGTGCATTTTACGCTCAGAATTACCAATGTTTCAAGTAATCAAGAATTTAAATGTATATAAATATAGAAATTTACTTATAATGTTTGTTTTGCATTTTATAGTAGCGTGTTATTTAAACTATTTTTAATTGCTGAAAGCATTGTATTTATTTATTTTATCTCTAAATCTTTTAGTTTTTCCTGTTTGTAGTAAAGAAAATGCCGAAACAAAAGATACATATGTTATATATACCTTTTATAATGAATAATTGCAAAGATTCTTGTATTTTTATGTATAGAAGTAACATTTACTAAGCATTATTTATGGTAAGTATATCGCGCCATCTACCGGCGAAGCAGCCTTTTAACGATTCCGAAACTAAGGGGTGATTGTGAAGGCCGTATGAGGGAAGAGAGAATCGAGTTTGGCCGTGACCTAACACACGGGTCGTTTATTTTAAAAACACTAACCTCGAGTCATTTTTTAAAAACTAACCACCACCCGACTCTCGGGTGGTGTGCGGGAAAATTGGGTTAACCGACTCGACTTTACTCCGAAATCAAAATATTTTCCCCTACAGCAATTAAATTTTGGCGACAATTTTTTTGCCTACACGAAATTCGAAATACTTCTATCTCCTAATCCGACCCGAGAAAAAAAAAATCTATAGTTTAATACAATTATGAAAAAATAATCTACAATCATTTTTCTAATTTCAATTCTACCTTTTATGTAGACTGTAGACAATCACAATCAAACATGTAAAAAGACTCATTCTTATTTAAATATCTAGTTTTTCATCTGAAACAACAACGTAGAGTTTTATTGTAGAATCAGGTTAATCCGAACCCGACGCGAAAGTATCAAAACTCAACCCCGAAACAATTAGAGTCAACCCGACCCGAATCCAACAGCAACAACAACAAAAAAATCAGCTCCTACCCGAAACACGGGTCTGGTAGGGTTCAGGTAAAATCGGTTTACCCGACCGGATACAGGATTCTAATATGAAACAATATTCTGGATAGTTTTTTGAAAAATCAGGTTAACCCAAGCCAGACAAGCAAGAATCAAAACTCGATCCGAAACCATAACAATTGTAGTTAACGCGACTTATAAAAAAATAAGTCAACACCTAACCTGACATAAGAGTCCTGTTTTTTTATAAACTAACCCCGGGTTATTTTTTAAAAAACTAACCTGCCCCGCCTCGGGTCGGGTCGTGGGCAGTTCCCTGACCATGCAGGATTCTACTCTAAGGTCAAAATATTTTCTTCGACGGCAATTTAATTTGGACACCGGATCCCCCTCTAGCACCGCCCTTGACCTCGAATGTGATAAACCTCGAATCGAACGAACGTCTCGCTGGTTCGGGTCCTCGCTGCCTTCTCCACCGTATACCATTTTTAAAAGTGTATCGCGCTACAATACAAACTAATAGAAAAAATAACGACTACTGTAGTTTAGCAACTTGTAGCACGCTACTTCCGACTAGAGTCCTGTATCGGCTCGGTTTAGCCACTTTTACCCGCACCCGACCCGACCCGGGTCGGGTTGGTGCTCTAATTTTTCGCTGCGGTTTGGGTCGGGTTGACATTCATTTTTTCGGGTTCGGGTCGGTTTCGGGTTGGGCTTGGGTTGAACCGATTTTTTAAAAGAATGTCCAAAGTATTTTTTCACGTTAAAAGTCTATATAAACCGCAGATCAAAGTTTCACAAAAGCAAAATGCGTGCCTGTCTGTTTTGTCTAGTCTTAGAATTATTTTCAGGAAGTTAATATAAACATACTTTTTCAACTACTGGTACGATAACAATTATAGCGAATGCTTCTGCACTGCTGAAGCATTTCTGCTGAATAGTTACAATTCTAATTCTTGATACTTCTAATTTTGTTATGACAAAAAACTACTGTGTGATCGATCTACAGACTACAGGAAGACAGGAAGGACCATTTAGTGTTTTGCTGCGTATTGTATTTCGTTATAAGCAGGGGCGTAGCTACCGTGGAGCAGTTGGAGCAAATTGCTCCAGGCGTACGAATTCTAAGGGCGCAAAATTAGGAAAGTCAGAATAAAGATTTTTTAAATATTTACACTTTTTTTTAAAATTATTAATCAGATATTATGGGTTGATTTGAATTGTTACAATCAGTATATTCCTATGATATTTTACTTTATTTTCAACTTCGACTTAAAACATGTTTTTATACTCAAAAGAAATTACTTCTATTCGAAGTTTTAATGTTATTTCATACCATACCGCAACCCCAAGTAACTTCACCAACACTCTTTTAACATGCCTGATTTTTTTTTTCTTTAACCTTGTCGTTGGCAGTAATCAAAACTTATTTACAGAGTTCTTAGCGGTCACTTTATTGGGCACTACTATTTCCAAAGAATAATCTTCCTGGTGCATTTATATTGTAAATATTGTAAAAATTTATCGTGATCATTTCTTTACGGAAATAGCGATAGCCAAAAATATAACTGAGAAACATGTATTTAAGAAGCAACGTGTAACAACAACATTGCTTTAGCTATCTAGCTATTTTATCGATTGAAAAAACAATAGTTTGACAAATTGAAAAAATATATTAACCACTAGCTGACCCGCCCGACGTTGTCTTGGCGTGAGTTAAAAAAAATCAAATAAATAATCATAAAAAAATAATAAACAGCAGAGCACAAAATTTACTGTAATGCAAGGTTGCAAAAAAAGCTGGATAAAATTAAAAAAGCCACGGCAGTGGGCTTTTATTGATTTTAACCAGATTTTTTTGGCAAAAATTGGCCTTTTTTGACCAAAATTGGATTTTATATAGTGAAGCACTTATAAACTGCACATTTTTGAAGGCTTTTTAATTAGCTTTAAAGACATTTAATTTAGTTAGAATTTAATAAATAAACTAATTTTTCAATAATGACAAGAGAATAATGAAGATAGTAATATTTTAATAACACTTCAGATGAAATTGCTAGTGATTTGTAGTCAGAATTGCAAATAGGTCGGCTAAATTTGAAATGGATGTGGTATTAACTAACAAATATTATGTACAATTCCATAGAAATCGTAATTTAGAACGGTTTTAGAACGCTTTTTTGAGCTTAAAAAAGCCCTTTTTTGTCCTTTAAATTTTTACCATTTAAATCTTTACCCCTTTAAACTATTCTTAGCGAGCATTTGTATCTTAAAAGTACCCGCCATGCCAATTTTCAAATTCCTAATCCTTTCAGTATCACAAACATCGTAACCAGAGCCGTCCTTAGCAAAAGCGAGGCCGAGTGCAAGAACTTTTGCGAGGCCCTTCACTTTCAAAATTAATACCCTAATACCATTCGTACCAATGTTGCCAATTTCGCAATTTTTTTTATTCATCTACCAGAAATTTCCAATAATAATTTTTGCTTTATTTAATGACAGATATTCCATGATTCAATAAAGTGAAGTCATTTTTTCATCTACCAGAAATTTCGAATAATAATTTTTGCTTTATTTAATGACAGACATAACATGATTAAATAAAGTAGGTAAGATAGATTCTGGTAGATATTTTGAATAAAAAAAATCCGGGAAATTGGCAACACTACTATGAAAAAACTGCATGATATACACTGTGGCGCACTAAAAGTTACGCTTCTTGTGTGTGTGTGTGTGTGGGGGGGGGGGGGGGGGTAGTATGTTTTACAGATTCAGGCCAATTTATTTTCATAATACTCAGACTGGCCTCGGACTATACTTTTTGCTACAAATTTGGGCCGAGTCGGGAATTTCTTCTGGCCGTGTCATGTCGAAGTAGCATTTCTGTCTTTCTTTTCTTTTCTTTTTATTTATTTATTTTGGTAAATTAGTGATATTGTATAGTAGTTAAAAAGGAGAGAGAAAATCCCCATACTTTTTAATCGTCAAATTGCCGCAGAGAGATGCAAAGGCTGCTGTTCGACTGGAAATTGTGTCTACTTTTCGAATTTGAATGCAAACTTTGAAATAGGGGGCCATCTGTAGATTAAAAATTGTATCAATTTTGAATATTCCAGTGGTAACACCCAGTTTTGACACCATTTTAAAGTTAATTTGATCAACGTAACACGTAAAAAGGCACCAATTGTATACTTTATTTAAATCTTCGTAAAGTTAGATGAGTTAAAAGTTTGAGAATGCAAATGTTGATTCACACGACAAAATTTTATTTATTATCTTTCCAAAAATCACCAGATTGATTTTTTTAATGCGATAAAATGCATAGACGTAAAGATATTTCAGCCATTTTTTGTCAATTCAAGAAAGATTTTTGAATTATGAAGATTATTAATAAAATCATACTCAAAATATTATGATCGACATTAATTTCACGGACAACAAAATACAGTTGTAAAAAGTGTGGATATGTAAGTGCACAGCTCGTTCCAATCATTAGTTTTCCAGATACAGATAAATTTTACTTTGTGATGGCCTAAATTAAAGAGACTACATGTCCTGTTATCCGTAGAAAAGAAAATGTTAAAGATTAACCTAAAAAATGCATGGTATTTTGTTGCATATAAAGTGAGTTTATTTTATACTAAAATAATCTAATTTTTCTGGTAACTAATTGAATGTTCTCGATGCATCTCGTTGTAAGATATATTTAAACTCCTAACGCATTTTTTTATTACTCTATAATTCCATGTAATTCCGTATACCATGGCTTGAATCTGAAAATGTTGTACTTTAAAATATTTGCTTAATACTAGCTAAAATATATCGAAGTTTTTGTATGATGTGAGTCAGTCGAACCTGATTTTAATGATTTTTACTCGGCTCAGGCCGGGACAGAGCTTTTAGTTTTTATACGGGGTCAGGATAACTTTCTTTCGACCAGGCTTGATCTGGGTCTGACAATCAGCAGAGAGTCAATGGAAATTATGTAAAATCAAAGCAATTTTTAAAACAATTTGGTGGAGAAAATTGTTAATTCCTTTCTGATATTTTAAACATAAACATAAACAAAAGATAATGGCTAAAGTATTTATGTATTTGACTACGGCGAAACAGATGCGTCCCACGAACCAATAGCAGGTCTGCCCCTATCGAATATTTTTATATTTATTTTGTACTACTATTTACAAAAAAATTTCTTTGAGCGAGAACTTTTGAAATTATCATAGAAGTGTACGGCAAAGATTATTCTTTTGAATAAGTGCTACACAACATTTTAAAAAATAGTCAACAGTTGCAGCCCTTTCTAATAAAAAATTAATTTGTAGTCAAAGACAATAATCAATTAAATTACTTGATCAGACCACTGTATATTATGGCAGTAACGAATATAACAAAGATGAAACTTTTGAGTTTTGACCTATAAATACTTTATTGTTTCTTTAATTGTAACTTGTTTAAACTTTTTGATTTAACCATACCAAATATTAAACGTGTTAATACTATTAATTTAATTAGACAATCTAAAAATAGGAAAAATATTTGAGCTAAAATCAACATTTCCCAAAATTATCTTTTTCCTGAAGAATCTTTAAAAACTTAACCTTTCATACTTTTTACTTTAGTCTCGGGGTTTGGGTAACGAGGTGTCAGCTCGTTGTCCTTCCCATTGTGTTTATGAGATAACACATACGAATGCGTGTTTCGGGAACATCGATATTCATGTAACAAAAAGAGAAACTTGATTACACAAGAAGGAAAGCAAATCTATGTTGTTCACTTCAAATAGTCATTAAAATAAGTTTATCAGCATCATCATCAGCAGCACCTACCTCTTAACAATTAACATTCAGTTCATGTGCCTATCCACATTTGTTATGCGCTTAGTGCTGCCTAGGCTACAGTATAACAATGCCTATAGATTGAATATAAGCTACAAGAAATCTATTCTCTTCTCGAGCGTCCACAACTTGCACCAACATTTAATTGATAAAAATTTTACATTTTATAAATAAGCAAATTTACACAAATTTTATTATAAAAAAAAAACTTGCAACAAAAGGATTAATAAATATTTAGCTATTTTGTATATATATTTTTTCGGGCGCGAGGCCTCTCTATAGGCGCGAGGCCCTGTGCGGCCGCACCTGTCGCACACCCCTAAGGACGGCTCTGATCGTAACTTAGAACGTTTTTTTTTTCTCTTGCTACCTTTTAAATTTCGGATTTTTAACAAAATTGTTCTGTCTTAGAAGGAGCAGCCATGTCAATTTTCTTAACAATTCCATATAAATCGTAATTTAGAATGTGTTTAGAATGTTTTTCGCTTATTTCAACTTTTCAAATTTCGATTTATTTAGAAATTGTTCTTAGAGAGCAGTTACATCTTATAAGTAACTACCATGCCAAATTTCCAGTTTCTTAGTCGCTTCAGTATCACAAAATCGCAATTTTAGAACGTTTTTCACTCTTGCATCTCCCCGCCCCTTTGTGAGTGGTGGCGTCGGCATAAAATATAGCCCCTATGTTGGAGCAGGGACCTGTCACCATCAATTTGTCACCATTACTTTTGAAATCGGTTCGTTAGTTCCAGAGATTACCCCTTGCAAACAAACAAACGTACGTTATTTCTTTAGGATATTATTGTGTACATTTTAGATGCAAAAATGCGAGTAAATGAAAATTTTAAAGTTTTTTTTCCTTTGTGGAAACTAAACATGTATATACAGAATTTTACCATTTTTATGGAGACAAGCATGGTTGCTTTAGTTATCTTCTACTATGTGTCAGGAGCAAGCAAGTTAAAGAAAATAATTTGTTATATATTCCATTCTTCAAAAAGTGAAGTATTCAAAGTATTTTCACCCGCCCCCTTCTCTCTGGAATTGATTACCGCCTAGGCAAACGTCCACCACTTTTATCAGAAAGTATTTTTTGCCTTATTTAATCGCAAAATTCTGGGACTTTTCGAAAAAAGTGATGGAAGTTTGCCCAGGCCGTAATCATGCTCTGTCCCTCTCCCCTTCATTCGATCATATCACACATATGGACTTTCAAATTATAAAATGAAAGAAATCCTTCAATCTTGAGTGACATATATAAGGTTGTCAACTCTTATCAGCTGTCCATGGACATTAGAAGTATAGTTCCAATAACAAAAAAAGTTTCATTCTCGTAAAAGCCATTCTCGCCAGTTATTGTTCAAAAGTTACAAAATTTAAATTGTTATTCGATCCCTGGGTTCTGTAAGTTATATTTAGAAAAAAACTTTCTCCGTACTCTAAAAGGTAAAAGAATATTACATGTATTGTATGATTAAAACTTACCGAGTTATGATACTTTGAATTTTATAAATTTTCAGCGTTTCCTTGCACTTAAAACGGAAAAATGTATTTCATCCAAATGCGACAGGTCAAAATTAAAAATTTCTTGAAAATAGTGTGTTTATTTTTTCGCATTCTATAGTCGAAAGTAACCATAGAACTATTCGAAAGGAACTGCGCTTCGAAAGAATTGAGGCGCAGATTGCTCTCTTAGCCCATGAGCGCATTTAAAACGGAAATCCCGTCCAATTAGTAATAAATATTAGTAGGTACCCCACACTTACAGAATGATAGTTTATTTTTTTATTGTATTTGTATTTATTACGTTAAATATCTAGCTAAAATATTTTTGACTTCCAAATAAAAATAAGATTTAAAATCGAAATAAGATTTTTTTTTTTTTTAACTTCAAAACAAATTTTGATACATTTTTTTTTTTTTTTTTTTTTTTTTTTTTGAGTGACAAGGGTGCGCACCAATTTTACTTGCTCCAAAGTGCTAAATATGTAGCTACGCCACTGGTTATAAGTGGAAGTTTGGAAACCGCAATTAATTTTAAAGTATATCTAAAGATTTAGATTTTTAGTTTTATACTGTTTAGAGTCTTGCATCGGGTCGGGTTGGCTCTAGATTTTTTTTGTTGCGGGACGGACTCAGATCGGGTTGATTTCCACTTTTTTACTACGGATCAGGTTGAATTTCTTTGTTTCGAGTCGGGTCGATTTCGAGTTGGGTTTTGACTCTAACGGGTCAGGGTCGGGTTTACCCGAAAAGAATGTCCAAAATATTTTTTCAGGTTAAAAATCTATATACAATAAGACCTCCATTCTGGTTTTTCTCCCGAAAGGCGGACACCTTTATTTAGCGGACATTTTTTTCAATTCCTAAAATTTATATATTTGAACGCTTATATTTCTGAATAGCGGGCACCTCTCAATCTAGACACACGTAACATGTGTATGTGTACATAAACTATCAATAATATGATACCTCTGTTTTTGTGTGTATCAAAAACGAAATATTGATAACTTTTTTAATATTTCGAAAGAAGAAAAAATGGTTCTTAAAGAAAGAATAATCTATGATCGCATTTCTCTCTTATATACATTTTATTTCTCATGCAGTAAATTTAACATATAGTCCTAGATATTCAAATACGTATTTATTTTAATTTGAAACATAGTTGTGCTCAAACGTTTTATGAAACTCCCAACAACCAGAGTGGTAAAAAACCAGAAAGAAAATTAGACTCATTCCAAGCCGAAAAAATAAAATTTGGGATAACCCGACCCGATGTTTGACTATTTAACGATCCCAAGGTGCTCAGAGGTTTTACTATATTTGAATATTAAAGAATATAGATTTGTTAATTTTTTTTAAATGTAAAACATAAAAATGGTATTAGAGATACAATTGTTGATTAATTTTCATATAGTGGCATTGAAACGTGATTTACTTTCTTTACATTGCGTGTTCGGGTCGGGTTACGGGCTAAATATTGCGGGTTCGGGTTGAAATTACTCGGGTTTGGGTCGTGTTGCGGGTTGCCGGAAATTATTTTTGTGGGTTCGAGTCGGGCTGCGGGTTGACTTAAAATGGAATTTGCGGATTCGGGTCGGGTACAACCCGACCCGTGTAGGACTCTACTTCCGACCCCT
Source organism: Maratus michaelseni (assembly GCA_963931845.1). Taxonomy (NCBI): domain Eukaryota; kingdom Metazoa; phylum Arthropoda; class Arachnida; order Araneae; family Salticidae; genus Maratus; species Maratus michaelseni. The sequence continues at coordinate 638,395 of OZ007600.1, forward strand.
GGTTACACCCAACAAGATCCCTGCTCGTGTAATAAGTAAAATTTGCGGCCTGCAAATTTTATTTAAAAACAACCCGAACCCCGATCCGAGCCTAACAAAAATATTTGGTCCATTCGCCACCCGATCCGAAAATGAAATACTTCCACCAGAACCCGAAATACTTCAATTTGAACCCGAAATATTTCAATTCAACTCGATCCGAAAGCTCCAATCGGAGAAAATTGATCAAAAACTTAAGATGGAAAAAAGCCCTTAATCATATTTCTAACATCGATTTTGTCATTTATGTTTCTTTTGACCCAAATTTTGACCCATTTATGTTTCCTTTGACATAAAATTTCTTTTGACCCAAAAGCGACAAACATTTTTTCGTCGACCTCAACCTGAAATACTTCAATCCGAAACCCGACTCGAAACAAAAAATAATTCTCGAAACAATAAATATTAAAAAATATATAGTTTTTCATTTTAAGATATATTTTGGTAATTCTTTTGAGAAATCGGGTCAACACGAACCATAGTCGGAAGTGTCAAAATCCAACCCGAAACAGTTAAAGTTAACTCGACTCGAACCGACCCACAGTTAAAATATACAAGTTCGACCCGCAATAAAAATACTAGCTTCAGTCCGATACGATCCAAATCAAGAGCCAGGTCGGTTTCAGTTTGCCCTAAATGCAGAACTCTACCCCCAACTCGAGGTGGATAAAAAAAAGTTTCGTCCTTCGCATTCCGACCCGAACACGAAATACTTCAACCCAAACCGACCCGAAATAAAATATTACATTCCAACTTTTAAACAGCAAAATTAAAGGCGTCGAGTCGGACAGGAGCAGATGGCCTGCCGAAACAACAATAAGAACATTATGATGATTTTGTTTAAGTTAAACGAAATGCATCGAGATGGGAAACACGGCGGTCACCTAACAGATACTGACATAATTCTTTTTCTATCTTTTTATTTTTACAAACCACAGACAATTGAAGGCCTGAACAAATTAATCACTGCCAAAGGAAACGGTTATATTACACGTACCCGAATAGAGATATTAAAGCTAGGATAATAGGTTGCCTTTTGATAGACTTAAAATAGATTTTTGATATAAGATATTATAGCCGAAATAAAGGAATCTAAATTAAGAAAATAAGTTATTTTGAGTATATTAATTTACTAATATATGATTTTGTATCATAAGAGTGCCAACCTGACCCGACCCGATTCGGGTTGAAATCCAGAAGTCAAAATATTTTCCCCGGTGACAATTGTATTTTGACCCCGATGGGGGGGGGGGGGGGGGGCAGGTATGCCCGACGGGAGGGCATATGCCCCCCCGGACCCCCCTCTTGCGCCGCCCTTGCGCAATATATATATATATTCTCAATAACCGTCAACAAGGTCCTCATTAAAACCTCAATAATTTCTTTAGAAACTATATTTAAAGGGCACGCGGGAAAAAAACCTCGCCTAGTGCGCCGTGGATACTAAACCGGGCCCCTGCTCCTTCCCTTAAGATATCCAAACATTATAAATAAATTAAGGTTTCTATTCTATTACTACTCCCCCCCCCCCCACATACATATACACACACACCTTTTTTGTTGTTAAACTATGACGTTATTATGACCATATCGTCTAACATTAAAAACTTGTTTTTGTTTAGCGATAATAGCTTCCCCACTATTGGATTAGTATACGTACGATTGGTATAATGATTGTACTTGTTCACTTGTTGTACAAATTCTTAAAAACATTCATTCGTCACTCTTTTAATAGGATTTATGCATGTGATTTTCAAATAAGGTAATGGGAAATTAATATTCACATATTTTAGAACTGTGTGGTGAACCTTTTACAAGACCGATAAATGGGATGCGATTTAATTATTTTTATTTTAAGATGCATCCGAATTTAAATGAATCTCCTTAGTGTATGTAGCATTCCACCCATCCCACTCTCTCTTTTCCAAGACAGTAATGCTTTAGTTCTCAACCATTATTATCCGATGCTGGCCAATTATTGATATCCGGTCAGTAAGTTGTAACTTGATCGTTTTAGAAGAAAAATCTTTGAAAAGCGGGTGTCAGGTTCCCCAAGTAGCAGTGAATGATATCCTCGCACAAAGAACTTCTTTGCACTTGTTGCGTTTCCCTCTTGTGCACAGCCAGATAATAGGAGCTTCTACTTTAAACCCCACCCCTACTCATACTTATAACTTGGTTTGGTCTGATGTGGTCATTTGTGGACATGTGGTTTTTTCTTTTTTTTAACAACTGATCAGGAATGAATGACCCACGCAAAAATAAACGGGATAAAAAAGCGGGAAATTTTTACAGAAAAAGAGAGGTCTTGAAGCACGCCATGATTCTAAATTCATGAAAGACTGGCTTCCGAAGGACAAAAACGGAACAGAAGGTAAGAATAGGCACAATTGTTTGTTTTTTGTAAATTAATAAAGTTTTCAGAAAAAACAAAAATCCCCACTTAACAAACAGTGTTGAATTCAGGGGGTGGCTCGGGGGGGACATTCCTCCCCGGAGGATTGAAATGACCCCCCGGAAGATTTGATATTTTATGCTTTTATTGGTCAAAAATTGCAATTTCCCACCCAGAACTCTATAATGTTCCCCCCCGGAGCCACAGAAATCCTCCTCTCCCCAGAGAAAAATGTCTGGATTCAACACTGTTAACAATGTGATTGAATTTGACACATTTACAAACTCATTTTCATTGCTATTTGCCTGAAGCTTCAGATATTCGCGCTTAGGAATCGGGTAGCGTTCTCATTTTTCTGAACGTTCTTCCTAATTCGAAGCAGCTTGATTTAAATAACGTTTGAGATTGTTATTCGTGTGGTAGGGCTTACACAAATTACCAGGGCCTGACTGTTTTAAAAAGTCCATCTTAGGCTTTTCTTTTTCTTAATAGCGAAATTTACGGTCGAGTATCTTTTATTTATTTTTTCGTAAAGTTAAAATAACTAATAAGAATTAAAAAAAAAATAAAAATAAAAAGTCAGAGCTTATGAGTTCTCTTAGTTGTGCTTGCGATTGTTACTACACAGCATAAGGAAAAAAAACAACTACTAAAAAGCATTTTCATTACCAGTAAATTCTGAACTATATCACTATGATAATTCTAGAATCCGAAAGCAGGAACGCCATTTCAAGAATTTATTAAAGAGCAAAAATTTACTTGGGGGAGGGGGGGGGCAATAAAAAATGTTTCTTGTTGTGCACAGCAAAACTATATCAAAATTAAATAAAATAATTAATTCTACGACAGTGAGAAATATATATAATTAAAAAATAATTATTAATGGGGTTAAAGAATTGCTTAAATAAGTCAAATATACTTATTTTAAATTGAGATTTTTGAGGATGTTATATAGCTATAACATTGTTCAACACAAATCTAAGAATATAATTAAATCTTAATGAATGAAATTAAAATTGCTTAAAGTAACTTATATGAAATGAATACTGGTTAAAAATAAGGTTCGCTGAATAAAATAAAGAATAACAAGTGAATGCATTATGAATCAAAGAACATCTCTCACACGTTTAATATTAAGTTAACCATTGCATATTAAAAATCCATACAACACCGCTAGTCCTCCATTATCTGACCTGCAGCCTTCCATCCATCCATTGTATTTTTCGATTGTATCTCTCATTTTATAATTCATATTTCATTTATTTTATTTGTTATTTTTTGTAATATAAAATAATGCAAAGTGTTCATCAGTTAATTTTGTCCAAAACACATCTTCCTTCTCCCTAATCTAACATGTACTCACTAAACCGTACTCTAGATTAGATCGTCGGCTAACCGATATATCAGAAAAAATATGAATTTTTTTGGAATACCATGTGTCAGGTTTCTCTCACAGGTGCAAGAGTTGAAAGCTATTCTTAAGGGATTAGCATATTGTATGTATGGTATATGTATCTATTGTGTACCGTTAAAGGCGTCCTTTAGGAAATCTTAATCCGAAGGGTGGCGAGTTGAACAGAATGAAAGAAGTATTTCCATTGCAATGTGGTCTTTCATATATGGGAAAGCTATTGCACCCTTTTGTTTAGGAAGACAGGTCCGTCAAGAGGGAGGAAGGGTTGTCAAGGACCCTTGGAAACAGAGGAGAAACCCCGTAGAAAGGAGGGTGCTCTGCAGTTTACAAGAGAGAGAAAGTTAGTTCGGACGGAGCAGCGAAGTGTGAAGGTTGCTCGGGGAATGAGCGCTGAGAGCGGGTGTGAGATGAATAGAAATCTCAGTGTGGAATAAATGAACGTAGTCTAACGGTACACGTAAAGCGTTTCTATAATTATTTTGATTTAATATTAAACCGGATATTTTACCTCCGAGTTTAAGTGTAAATATTGTTAATAAAGTGTTTGTTTAAGTGTAATAGAAAGAGTTAGGTTTTTCTTGAATATACATCATGTATTGTGTCCGATATCACGTATTCATATCGGTGGTGGCAGCATATCAAAAGACCGGATTATATTTCGAAGTTGTGTGGACCGAGAAGTGGAATCCGACAATGGTGGCAGTGGTGGGATCTGAATCACCGAAGACCAGTGCCAGTTAGCCGTGTTACAGAGAGTTTGTGCCGGATCGCCCAGCGGAAGTGTTCGTGCCCTATCGTCGTAGACTAGTGCCAGATAGCTGTGTTACAGAGAGTTTGTGCCGGATCGCCCAGCGGAAGTGTTTGTGCCCTATCGTCGTAGACCACCAGTGCCAGTTAGCCGTGTTACAGTCAGTTTATGCCGGATCGTCTAGCGGAAGTGTGTGTGCCCTATCATCGTAGACCAGTGCCAGCTAGCCTTGTTACAGAGTGCCTTGCCGGATCGTCCAGCGGAAGTGTTGGTGTTGTGTGTAGGGTTAGTTCCAGTGTTTGTGTACACAGTGATTCAAGCTACAGTGATTGTGGCCCGAGAGTGCAAGATTTACCCTGTGGAAAAGTGAGCAGAGAATTGCCCAGCGAATGAAGTACGAGGTAAGGTGTTTTGATCATTTTACTCTACTGACATTCTCGAACCTATTTTTTTTATTGTGTATAATTGATGGTAATTTTAGTTAATGTTGTGGTTAATTTTTGATAATTTAGGTGCAATATAATAATTGAACTAAATCAAATGAGATATTAACAACCATTTTACACTATTGTTTTAAGAAAAGGATCTTATATTAATTACTAGAAGTGATTTTCTAATTGTTTTAAACGGATAAGATTAATGATTAAAATTAATGCATTGTGTTAATAGTTGGAAGGAATAATTGAAATTTCTTAAATTTAAATTATTATTAAAGTAATATTTAAATTAAGTGATATTGTTTGTTTTAAGTTTGAAATATTGATAGTAAATGAGGAAAGCAAATTTGTGTAGAATTTAAATTAAATTGAAATAACCTTCAAGGAAGAACTGAAGGTCCAGAGAAAAAAAAAAGTGCTGTGATTTACTTTTTAATGTGAGAACTAATTTTGAAATTGAAATATTTTATTGAGATTAAATTTAGTAATTTATGTGTATTTCATGCAAATTTTTGTTAGGTGGATATTTTTATGTAGTGATTGGAATCAGTGTTTTATTCAAATTGCAACGTATCAGTATTATTGTGTAAATTGTATTTTATTATTTAATGGTATAAATTTAAAATCTGTATTGCATAATAGTCAAATTGAGATTATTGTTACTTTGTTATTGGAAGCAAATTGTGGGGTATCATTGTTTAAGGAAATTTATTATTGTATTATTACTTATTTGAAATATGTTAAATAGTATAATATGTGGAGGTAACTTATGAGGGTAGGATTTGAGGAAGTATTAATTTGATATTGTGATTAAGTATTGTTGTAGGGTGGTAATAATTATCGGTAGAAGTTTTGGCTTTCTTACTAAAATTAAAAAGGGTGGATCTTCAGGCGATATGTGGAGAGTTAGGAATTGAGGTCTCGGAAGATGATACCAGGTTTAAGCTTAAGAAAAAGATAGTGGAGAGAAACGAATATGAAGAGGGAGCCGTTATGGAATTATCTAGCACTATTGTCACGGAACGCTTAGAACAAGAAGCGTTAGTAGTAGAACGGGAAAAGTTAGAAAGGGAGGAAAAGTTACAACGAGAAAAGTTAGAAAGGGAGGAAAAGTTACAACGAGAAAAGTTAGAAAGGGAGGAAAAGTTACAACGAGAAAAGTTAGAAAGGTAGTTAGACCGTGAGAAGTTAGATAGAGAAGAAAGGGCTGAAAAATTGAGATTGGAACATGAGTTAGAGTTGGAAAGGATAAAGATTCAAAGTTCGGCTAATAACGCTAATGGGACTAGAGAATCTAATCATGAGAGTAGCCTAGAGAAATTGATTAAAAGTGTTAAAACTTTGTCTATCAAAGTTCCAGAAGGGACTGAGGGATGGAATCTGTTTTTTAGCAGTTTAGAACGGGCATTCCAAACAAAAAATGTACCGGAAACCCAGCAGGCCGAAATTCTGCTAAATATGTTAGGAGATAAGGCCGATAACTTGCTAATATACACTACTAGGGAACAAATTGAGAGTTATGAGAAGTTAAAGGAATTAGTTCTAAGGGAACACGAGCCGACACCGAAGGCATGTTTGGAAAATTTCAAGAAGGCTAGAAGGAATCAAAATGAAACTCATGTATTATTTGTGCCACGTTTAATAGCAACGTGGGAAAATTACTGTAAGATTAGAGGTGCAGATACGTATGAAAAGGTTAATCAGTTAATTGTCACGAATAAGTTGTTAAATACTTTAGATGAGGAAACCGCGACGCATGTTGGATTAACTCAGCACAGTAATTGGTTAGAAGTTTCTAAAATTGCTAAGGAATGTGATAATTTCTTTGATGCTAAACAAAAATCTTATGCGGTAACTTATAAGGGTTATAAAGCTAAAGAAAGGTATGTTAATAATGAAGATTCTAGAAGGGCAAAAGATGAGGGATTTAGTAGTAATTGGAGACAAAATGGGAATAATGAAGTTAGTCCATTTTTGAGTAGAAAACCGGAATATAAGAAACCTAATGATACGACGCCTATCTGTTTCAAGTGTTCTCAACGAGGACATGTTCAGCGATTTTGTACAAAAGGAAATAATGAGGGAAGTAATCAAATTAATAACCGACAAGAACCAAGGGCTAGTATCAATAATGTCTCAGTGCGAGGAATTAAAGAATTACCAAGGGGAGCGAGTACGGCAAGAATCGGAGCAAAAGGGAATTGGAGAACTAAAGTTATTGGAGAGAAGTTAAATAAGCTTGAGAAAGTGGAAGTTAGTGTAAATGGGAAGATAACAAAAGGATTAGTGGATTCTGGTTGCGAAATTAGCGTCGTTCATAAAGATTTAGTACCAGCAGAAAAACTAAGAGGGGCTGGTAGTATCTATTTACAAGGGATATTTGGTAAGGCAGTCAAATCGCCGTTAATTCAATTACCTTTAGCTATTCCAAAACGCGGTCAAACTAATGTAATTCATCAGGATGTACTTTGCGCGATAATTGATAATAGTAAGGAACAGGTAATTTTACATCCTGACGTGGCTAATGAATTGTCAGGGTTAAACAACGAGAAATCATTAAGAGAATCGGTAGAAAGGGAATGTAAGGAAGATAGTAGGAATAAAGTGAAGGAAAGGGAAAGGATTGGAAATGATAAGAGTGACGGTTATGCCGTAAAAACGAGATCGGTAAACTTACAAAGTCATGAGAAGGAAAAAGCCGAGGTAGAGAAAAGTAAGATTAATCAAGTTACGGAAAGTAGATTAAATGTATTTCAGGAATCTCAAATGAGCTGTAAAGATTTAGAGAAAGCTTGGGAATTGGCTGAAAATGAGAAAGGGTCTTACTATGTTGTAAATGGGATGTTATATCATAAAGAGAAATTAGTAGATGAAACTGTAGCTCAATTAGTATTACCTAAAATTAGAAGGGAGGAAATTCTAAACCTAGCGCATACCTCCTTATATGGAGAACATCAGACGGTTAAGAAAATGTTAGAAAGAATCGAGCATTCATTTTATTGGGAAAATTTGGCGAAGGAAGCTAAAATATATTGTGAATCATGTGTAGAATGTCGATTAACGAGGGAAATAAATGTGAGTAATAAGGAGAAAGAGGAAATATGTCGACCTGCAGTTATAGTTGAGTTAGGGGACGGAAGTAAGAAACTGGTGTATCAAGATGAAATGAGAGCATTTATGGCTAAAAATAAAGTAGTCGATATTGTCTTGGATAGTGACGGGGAATTTGAAGACTGTAGGAAATATCTGTTGTTAAACCGAGAACAACCGGAAAATAAAGACAGGAAGGGATTTGAGATAAAAGGGTTAACAAATATTCAAGTTGGGGACATAAAATCAATCTTAAGGAAAAAATAAGGAATTATTTATGGGTCCTATCGAACTGGTAGAAATGGAGAAAAATCGGATTGGTCGTAAACCGGAGAGGGGTAAGATAAGGCAGAAATTGTACAATGTCTTTATTACGTACAAAGAGGATTTGGACAGGCAAGTGCCTGATTGGTTAGAGGAAGATTTAATTGGGACATCAGAGGCAGAAGTTAGCCAGTCAAGCGGGTGCATTGCGAAAAGGGATGTATCAATTAAGTTAACGAGGAAGGACTGGAGGGAAAAGGTAGTACCGCCTCCAGCAATCTCAGCCTAAGGACTGACATTGAAATGACATAATACTAGTGTAACTTTATTTTTTTTGTGTATTTATAATTGTATTTGCATCTTGTGTTTATAACAGTGTATTAGCATATTGTGTACTTTTTTTTGTAGTTATCACATTAGTATATGGTTCATTAGAGATGTCAGTAGTTAAATTTTCAGACACCTTGAAATATTTATGTAATTGTAGTAATGAAGAAACCTATCAAGGAACTGTTGAACTCTTCTCAGACATTACATAGTTTGAGGAAAATTAGCCCCTAAAAGGCATATTTTCCGCTAAGGTGGGGGGTGTCAGGTTTCTCTCACAGGTGCAAGAGTTGAAAGCTATTCTTAAGGGATTAGCATATTGTATGTATGGTATATGTATCTATTGTGTACCGTTAAAGACTTCCTTTAGGAAATCTTAATCCGAAGGGTGGCGAGTTGAACAGAATGAAAGAAGTATTTCCACTGCAATGTGGTCTTTCATATATGGGAAAGCTATTGCACCCTTTTGTTTAGGAAGACAGATCCGTCAAGAGGGAGGAAGGGTTGTCAAGGACCCTTGGAAACAGAGGAGAAACCCCGTAGAAAGGAGGGTGCTCTGCAGTTTACAAGAGAGAGAAAGTTAGTTCGGACGGAGCAGCGAAGTGTGAAGGTTGCTCGGGGAATGAGCGCTGAGAGCGGGTGTGAGATGAATAGAAATCTCAGTGTGGAATAAATGAACGTAGTCTAACGGTACACGTAAAGCGTTTCTATAATTATTTTGATTTAATATTAAACCGGATATTTTACCTCCGAGTTTAAGTGTAAATATTGTTAATAAAGTGTTTGTTTAAGTGTAATAGAAAGAGTTAGGTTTTTCTTGAATATACATCACGTATTGTGTCCGATATCACGTATTCATAACGGTGGTGGCAGCATATCAAAAGACCGGATTATATTTCGAAGTTGTGTGGACCGAGAAGTGGAATCCGACACCATGTAGCATCAAAAATTAGATGTTTAATATTTTTATTATTAATATGAGAAGACCTTAGTCGTTTTATTCAAAATATGCTATGAAGAAATACAGTAGGTTATCTTAATGGATTAGTGACCATCAACTTGATTCTTTCGGTTAGGATTCATATAATTCCAGTAAAAATGTGAATGGCACCTATTGAAAGAGGATTATCCTGAAAGTAGGAAATTCTTATTTAGTTTCAAGTAAAAATAAACAGATTTGATACCTTGAATAGTCTTGCTAAAGGTGTGTGAATTTTATCTATAAAAAGATCATCTGAAGGAGTTTAAAATGTGTCAGGAAGTTATTTCTATGAATAGCAAGACCAAAGAAATGAATATCCATATACTCTGATAGTGGAATTGGCAGAGGAAGGGAGCGTCAATCAAAGAAGATCAAGAGGTTATGCAGTTGAGAGGAGAGTGTTTTTTCGCCATTGAAGGGACAGATTTGTTTTTGAGCTCCAGAAGAGAGGGACCTTGTCTTATGCGGTTCCTGAGATTGTACAAATATGTCTTGTAAATAGCATCTAAAATTTCATCATCATGTCATCCTTTTACCTTTTTTTGTTTTGAAATGCAACTTTTTCGTTTAATAAGATATGATACTTTTAATTATAGACACGCGACCACGATACCACAGTATATAAAAATGAAGATATGACCTACACTGGTAAAAGTTTTAGTTTTGAATTTAAATTCTTTATGTTTGTTATATATATGTTTAGCAGTTTTCTTATGGTGCAGTGTAAATTTTATGTCTAAAAAAGTTAATAGTATTACAAAAGATAATAGGTTTTCCATTAATTCTAAATTATTAGGAATATTGACTGTAATTTGAGGAACATGTGATTGGTCAGTATTTATTAATATGATGACATATATATATAACGATATAAATATGATTACTACTATTAAAAATCCACGCTGATAGTGATACAAATATGTCTGTAAGTAAAATTGAAGTTCAGCAACCTTGTGGAATGCCTACTCTCTGTAAATAATTGGTATTATTTTGTAAAAGACAAAGACGATGTATAATGAAAATATTAAGTGTATTTAAGTACCCTGCAACCACAAGTATAGGAGGAGTCAATTGATTTTGGAATTTTTTAAATAATTCATTAGTTATAATAAAATGTATATTAAAGTGAAGACAAATCAAATTGAAATAAAATTAATTAATTAAATATTTGTGAAATTGTGACAGAATCGTCGTACCTAATTTATTAGAGAATCCACAAAAAAGTACGATTTCATTCTTGTACAAGCTACAATATACTAAAATATTACAATATTTGGGCAATCGCACATTATTAGACCTGAAAATGAAAGAAAATAAAAGATGAAAATGTTTGAAGAGAGGAAGATTTCCTAAATATGTCATATCATAATCATGCATGATTTTCAAACCTGAACATGTTGCAATAAAGTATTTACATGTTCATTAGATGAATTCAATGTGAAATGAATGACTCATAAATATTCATGTTTAAAAACAAGTCATCACAAGACCTTAAATATCTTGATAATGTCAGAAATAAGGAACAGTCCTACCATCTAGTAATAAAAAAATTGAAAATCAGAATTATTCATAACAAGTGGAAAAGTCTCATAATCTATACAATGTACGTAAATTAAGTTCAGAATTTTTGAAAAATTGATGTACATAATGAATCAAAAGTAAAGAGGTAGGAGAGTATATTAATTAAATGAATGATTAATAAAATTATTTATAACAATTAATGAAAAGAAAATTAAATTAAATTAAATAATTAATTCTATGATAGTTAGAAATATATATAATTAAAAAATAATTATTAATGGGGTTAAGGAATTGCTTAAATAAGTCAAATATACTTATTTTAAATTGAGATTTTTGATGATGTTATATGGCTATAACATTGTTCAACACAAAACTAAGAATATAATTAAATCTTAATGAATGACATTAAAATTGCTTAAAGTAGCTTATATGAAATGAATACTGGTAAAAAATAAGGTTCGCTGAATAAAATAAAGAATAACAAGTGAATGCATTATGAATCAAAGAACCTCTCACACACTTTTAATATTAAATTAACCATTGCATATTAAAAATCCATACAACACCGCTAGTCCTCCATTATCTGACCTGCAGCCTTCCATCCATCCATTGTATTTTTCGATTGTATCTCTCATTTTATAATTCATATTTCATTTATTTTATTTGTTATTTTTTGTAATATAAAATAATGCAAAGTGTTCATCAGTTAATTTTGTCCAAAACACATCTTCCTCCTCCCTAATCTAACATGTACTCACTAAACCGTACTCTAGATTAGATCGTCGGCTAACCGATATATCAGAAAAAATATGAATTTTTTTGGAATACCATGTAGCATAAAAAATTAGATGTTTAATATTTTTATTATTAATATGAGTAGACCTTGGTCGTTTTATTCAAAATATGCTATGAAGAAATACAGTAGGTTATCTTAATGGATTAGTGACCATCAACTTGATTCTTTCTGTTAGGATTCATATAATTCCAGAAAAAATGTGAATGGCACCTATTGAAAGAGGATTATCCTGAAAGTAGGAAATTCTTATTTAGTTTCAAGTAAAAATAAACAGATTTGATACCTTGAATAGTCTTGCTAAAGGTGTGTGAATTTTATCTATAAAAAGATCATCTGAAGGAGTTTAAAATGTGCCAGGAAGTTATTTCTATGAATAGCAAGACCAAAGAAATGAATATCCATGTACTCTGATAGTGGAATTGGCAGAGGAAGGGAGCGTCAATCAAAGAAGATCAAGAGGTTATGCAGTTGAGAGGAGAGTGTTTTTTCGCCATTGAAGGGACATATTTGTTTTTGAGCTCCAGAAGAGAGGGACCTTGTCTTATGCGGTTCCTGAGATTGTACAAATATGTCTTGTAAATAGCATCTAAAATTTCATCATCATGTCATCCTTTTACCTTTTTTTGTTTTGAAATGCAACTTTTTCTTTTAATAAGATATGATACTTTTAATTATAGACACGCGACCACGATACCACAGTATATAAAAAATGAAGATATGACCCACACTGGTAAAAGTATTAGTTTTGAATTTAAATTCTTTATGTTTGTTATATATATGTTTAGCAGTTTTCTTATGGTGCAGTGTAAGTTTTATGTCTAAAAAAGTTAATAGTATTACAAGATAATAGGTTTTCCATTAATTCTAAATTATTAGGAGTATTGACTGTAATTTGAGGAACATGTGATTGGTCAGTATTTATTAATATGATGACATATATATCTATACTAATATTATAAAGGAGTAAAGATTGTTTTTTTGTTTGTTTGTAGGGGGTAAACTCAGGAACTACCGAACCGATTTCAAAAGTGATGGTTGCAAATTGATGGTGACAACCCCTGCTCCAACATAGGCTATATTTTATGTCGGTGCCACCAACCGCAGGGTGGTGCAGGAGCGAAAAACATTCTAAAATTGCGATTTTTTGTATACTGAAGGAGCTAGAAATTTGAAATTTCACATTGTAGCTACTTATAAGATGTAAATGCTCTCTAAGAACAAATTTAAAGAAAATTGAAATTTAAAAGGGTGAAATGAGCAAAAAGCGTTCTAAAAACATTCTAAATTACAATTTTGTGGAATCTCTGGAACTATTGAACCGATTTCAAAAGTGATGGTGGCAAATTGATGGTGACAACCCCTGGTCCAACACAGGCAATATTTTATGTCGGTGCCACCAACCCCAGGAGGGGGGTGCAGTAGCGAAAAACTTCTAATATTGCGATTTTTTCTATACTGAAGGAGCTAGAAATTTGAAATTGTAGCTACTTATAAGATGTAAATGCTCTCTAAGAACAAATTAAAACTAGTCAGATGTGTCAATCCCAAAACTTTCTTCTATCTCACACAGGTTTCACATACACTAAAAAGAATCAGCACCAATTTATATCAAGGTCTAACTGAAACTCAAGTTTGATTAAATTCCGTGCAATATATCTTGAGATATGACTATCGCTAAAATCGTGTAAATCCTGCAAAATGCTGCATAGCAGCGGCACCTGCTGGGCGATTTTTACCAAAAACTAATCAGCACAAATTTATATCAGAGACTAACTGAATATAAAGTTTTATTAAATTCCGAGCATTAGTTCTGGAGATAGAGCTATTGCGGAAATCGAGAAGAATGCTGCACAGCAGCGCCACCTGCCGAGCGAATTTTACCAAAAGCTAATCAGCACCCATTTATATCAAGAACTAATTGAATCTAAAATTTTATTAAATTCCGAGCATTAGTTCTTGAGATAGAGCTATTGTGGGAAATCGCGAAAAATGCTGCATAGCAGCGCCACCTGCTGGACGATTTTTACCAAAAACTAATCAGCACCAATTTATATCAAGAACTAACTGAATCTAAAGTTTTATTAAATTCCGAGCATTAGTTCTTGAGATAGAGCTATTGCGGAAATCGAGAAGAATGCTGCATAGAAGCGCCACCTACCGGGCGATTTTTACCAAAAGCTAATCAGCACCCATTTATATCAAGAACTAACTGAATCTAAAGTTTTATTAAATTCCGAGCATTAGTTCTTGAGATAGAGCTATTGCAGAAATCGAGAAGAATGCTGCATAGTAGCGCCACCTACCGGGCGATTTTTACCAAAAACTAATCAGCACCAATTTATATCAGGGACTAACTGAATCTAAAGTTTTATTAAATTCCGAGCATTAGTTCTTGTGCTAGAGCGCCCACAAAATTTGTGTCACATACAGACAGACATTTTCTAAAAACAGTCAAATCGTGTTCAGTACCTTCTAAAACCGGAAATCGAAAATTTTCATGAATCCAATACTTTCTTCTTGTAAAGATAGAAGAAAGTAAAAAAAATGAAATTTAAAAGTGTGAAATAAGCGAAAAGCGTTCTAAAAACATTATAAATTACAATTTCTATGGAATCTCTAAAACTACTGAACCGATTTCAAAAGTGATGGTGGCAAATTGATGGTGACAATTCCTGCTCCAACATAGTCTAGATTTGATGTCGGTGCCACTAATCCCAGGGGGGTGGAGGAGCGAAAAAGTTCTAAAATTGCAATTTTTTTATACTGAAAGAGCTAGAAATTTGAAATTTGGCATGGTAGTTACTTATAAGATTTAAATGCTCTCTAAGAACAAAATAAAAAAAAATGCGAAATTTGAAAGGATGAAATGAACGAAAAGCGTTCTAAAAACAATCTAAATTACAATTTCTCTGGAATCTCTAGAACTACCGAACCGATTTGAAATTTGGCGTTGTAGTTACTTATTAGATGTAAATGGTCTCTAAGAACAAAATTAAAAAAAATTCGAAATTTAAAAGGATGAAATGAGCGAAAAGCGTTCTAAAAATATTCAAAATTACAATTTCTCTGGAATCTCTAGAACTACCGAATCGATTTGAAATTTGGCGTTGTAGTTACTTATTAGATGTAAATGCTCTCTAAGAACAAAATTAAAAAAAATTCGAAATTTGAAAGGATGAAATGAACGAAAAGCGCTCTAAAAACAATCTAAATTACAATTTCTCTGGAATCTCTAGAACTACCGAACCGATTTGAAATTTGGCGTTGTAGTTACTTATTAGATGTAAATGGTCTCTAAGAACAAAATTAAAACATATTCGAAATTTAAAAGGATGAAATGAGCGAAAAGCGTTCTAAAAATATTCTAAATTACAATTTCTATGGAATCTCTAGAACTACCGAATCGATTTGAAATTTGGCATTGTAGTTACTTATAAGATGTAAATGCTCTCCAAGAACAAAATTAAAAAAAAATTCGAAATTTAAAAGGGTGAAATGAGCAAAAAGCGTTCTAAAAACATTCTAAATTACAATTTCTATGGAATCTCTAGAACTACTGAAACGATTTGAAATTTGGCGTTGTAGTTACTTATAAGATGTAAATTCTCTCTAAGAACAAAATAAAAAAAAAATCGAAATTTAAAAGGATGAAATGAGCGAAAAGTGTTCTAAAAATATTCTAAATTACAATTTCTATGGAATCTCTAGAACTACCGAACCGATTTGAAATTTGGCATTGTAGTTACTTTTAAGATGTAAATGCTCTCTAAGAACAAAATAAAAAAAAAATTCGAAATTTAAAAGGGTGAAATGAGCAAAAAGCGTTCTAAAATCATTATAAATTACAATTTCTATGGAATCTCTACCGAACCGATTTCAAAAGTGATGGTGGCAAATTGATGGTGACAACCCCTGCTCCAACATAGGCTATATTTTATGTCGGTGTCACTAACCCCAGGGGGGTGCAGGAGCGAAAAACGTTCTAAAATTGAGATCTTTTTTATACTGAAGGAGCTAGAAATATGAAATTTGGCATTGTAGTTACTTATAAGATGTAAATGCTCTCTAAAAACAAAATTAAAAAAAAATTCGAAATTTAAAAGGGTGAAATGAGCGAAAAGCTTTCTAAAAACATTCTAACTTACATTTTCTAAGGAATCTCTGGAAGTACTGAACCGATTTCAAAAGTGATGGTGGCAAATTGATGGTGACAACCCCTGCTTCAACATAGGCTGTATTTTATGTTGGTGTCACTAACCCAGGGGGGTTGCAGGAGCGAAAAACGTTCTAAAATTGCGATTTTTTTATACTGAAGGAGCTAGAAATATGAAATTTGGCATTGTAGTTACTTATAAGATGTAAATGCTCTCTAAAAACAAAATAAAAAAAATTCGAAATTTAAAAGGGTGAAATGAGCGAAAAGCGTTCTAAAAACATTCTAAATTACAATTTCTATGGAATCTCTAGAACTACCGAACCGATTTCAAAAGTGATGGTGGCAAATTCTTGATGACAGTCCCTGCTGCAACAGCCTCTTTAATAAAAAACTATGCGTTTCTGACGACTGAGTTTTTCGCTAATTGTTGCCACAGATTAATCTCGGAAAATGAAACATTTGAAGTTACTGAAAAAAAATAGTAGCTCGAAAAGTATTTGGCGGAAAAATGTTAGGCAAAGTGCATTTGAAAGGTAAAAAATTGTATTTTTCTTGATATAAATTTCAAATCTAATGATTATGCCATTTTTCAAATATTGAATTTGAAAAATTACCAAATTTCACAATGTTGTACCATAGCGAAACCTTCATGCGTAAAAAGATAATGATAAGGGCGACGTGTCCTGGCGTGTATATTGGCTATAGCACGAGTCACAAATTATAGTAGCCTTATTATTCTGTTAAAATATAAAAGTTAATTATGAAATGTCAATATTTTGTTGGATTAAAAGTTCGTTATAAGAAATTGACCAGCGTAGCGGGCGTAGCTTGCTAGTAAATAATAAAATAAAATAATTAAGTCTATGACAGTGTGAAATATTATATATAATTTAGAAAAAATAATTATTAAAGGGGTTAAGGAAATCCTTAAGTAAGTCAATTATAGTTATTTTAAACTAAGATTATTGATGATGTTAATTTAGATATAACATTGTTCAACACAAATCTAAGAATTTAATAAAATATTAATGAATGAAATTAAAACTGCATAAAGTAGCTTTTATGAAATGAATACTGGTAAAAAAATAAGGTGTGCTGAATAAACTAAAAAATAACAATTAATAAATGGATGCATTATGAACCAAGGACCCTCTCTCCCCCTTAGTACTGCAGAATATTAGGGCTCTGGTACTTATTTTGTTAGGAATTAAGCCCTGATTTCACCAGAGTTAAGTGATATACGTCAATGAATGTCGTGATATATATCCACTATTTCTTTTCAAAATATCATTTTGTTTGATAGTTTTGATATTTTCATATATAATTATATTTAGTTTTAAAAAATCATTCTATATGGCATCTTCTATATGTTCAGTCTAAATGAGTGTAAAGGAATTTTTCTACTTTGTTCACTATGCTGTTTTGTAGATAAAGAACTTTTGCCTTTGTCAGCGACTTTTTAAAATGTATCCACCACAAAAAAAAAAAAAAAAAATGTAAGCTGTATGTTTAAAACTGATTTTTTAAATGTAGAAACAATAATTATGTGATACAATATCAACTTAGAAAATATTTTTGTGAAGGGTCCTTTTTAAGATGAAAAAAAATTGTGATCGGTCCTGTTTTAAGCAAAAGAAAAAAATTGTGAACTGTGCAGTTTTAGGATGATTAAAATGGTGAATGGTCCTTTAAGGGACCCTAATCTTCCTAAACAAATCTGTGTTAACACTCACTTAATAATTTACTTGTTGTAAAATTTCCTGTTTCTTCTACTATTCATCTGTAAAGATATTTTTGCATTGACAAGTATTTAAAAATATTATTTGGGCTATGTGGCAACCGTAGGTAAAAAATGCTTTTCGAAATAGGAATCTCTTTTGAAATAATGAGATTTTGAACAAAAATATTTCAAAATAGCCTAGTAATAGATTCTACTCTTCATGTACTAGACTAGAAGAGCTGTGTTGAAACAACTTCCAATGTAGTGTGAAAAAAAAAATAACCAACTGGGAAATTTAGAACCTGTTACAATAGAAACACACGTCCAAATCTTGAAGGTCAATGAAGATCAAGCACCTTTTTAGCGAAAAATACTATAGTAATGCCTGTTGTTGACACCCTTTGACAGGGCCTGTTTTTCGAATAGGCCCGTGAAGCCCATGCTTACCCACTGAAAGACAAAGGGGCCCCAAAATTTACTTTTCAAAACTTATTTTTAGAAAAAAAAAAATTTCAATCAGTGTAGAAAATGCATTTTTTTTTTCTGAAGTAATTTTTATCTAAACTATGATTACTCCGATCTCTGGCACATTTACTCTCTATATTTTTCCTCCTATTAATGTAATTAATAGTATAAAAACAGTGATTACATGCAACTTATTTTCTTATGTTTTACATTTTAATTCCAAATGTTTGATACTGTAAAATGTGCTAAAAATATCAGAAAATTTAATCATTAATAGTTTATATTCATAACGAGTGAAGAAATAATACAAAATATGGAAAATAAGTTATTTAAATTTTGGGAAAAGTAATTAGCATTCACTGATATCAAATTTCTGTTCATAAAATAAAAGTAAAAGGAGAAGCAAAATTGTGTTGCAATTAAGCATAAATTTACGTCAAATATTTGTTGTCGCTGAACTGTTCTTAACACTGACAAACGCTGCAATTTATAAAGTATGAAAGATATTTTGAAGTTCAAATATTCGCAATTGTAGCTCCATGCTTGTTAATACATTTACAAAATTAATTAGTTATGTATAATTATGTATATAAAAAAATAAATTTTCATATGTATATAGGTAATTAGTTTTTTTTTTTTTTTAAATATTACAAGTGCTGTTTACTCAAAATTTTGATGGTAAAATATGAAATAGTTAAACCATATGTAAAATGAATTTAGTAAATGACAAAGCAATTGGCAGAGTAATAGGGGGGACGGGTGTGATGTGGGGCTTCCTCTACTTCTGAGTCTTAAGCGGGCACTGCCCATTGACACTTTTAAATGTGTGTGTACTGCACAGTAGAGCTACTACTATATATATATATATATATATATATATATATATATACTGTACAGTAAACAAAAATTGACGACGTGGCTTTGGGTTTAACGTAACTAAAAATATTAGTCTAATATATATATATATATATATTTAAAAATAAAATAAAATGAAAAATAAAAATGAAAAATGTAGCAATAGTTGGGCATTTATTTTTTTTAAATTACAAATCTAAAATTAGAAAAAAAAAATGTATTCAGAATTTGTGGGTTTTTTTTTCTTTTTCTAAGAACCTAATTTTACAAAAAAAAAAAACAAAAAAAAAAAAAAAAACAATCTCGATTAGAAAAATGTAGTAACCTTCTAGATCTAGAATCATTTAAAATACAAAAAGAGAATATTCTGTGATGTATATTTCTTATATAATCCAACAGATGGCAGCACACAAATGAATCCTGATTGACTAATGTCATTGTAGGCGCAGATGTATTGTTAAGTTTTAAAAGTTGTTAAAAGTTTTTTTATTATTCACGTATAATTTTCTAAATCGTTTCTTTTGATCGTATACTATCTTTTGTCTATTCTTTGTCCTTATAAGACAGTGCACTACAGTATTTATTGTCGTACATCCCGAATGTTAAAAAGGTATTTCATCTATTTAGAAAAACACACGAATTTTCTGTAGTTTATTCCTGTGCCGCAAAATCTGAGTTTTGCCAATATTCGGTTTTGGTGAAAAGTTTCAAGATTTCCCTTTCAGGGGCAATGTACTTTCAGTACTAAAATGTTGAAATAAAGGACTGGCACCGGAATTTTTGAAAAAAATTATTTGGAAATATAAAAAGTCTTTATTTCACATACATATTAAATAGAAAAGATTTTAGCAAAAATGCCGGTGCCATTGTGGCTTTTGGAAATTAAAATTAAGTGGTTTCATAAACATACCACTGCCCCCTGAAAGGGTTAAACTATGCAGCTTTAAATGTGTAATATCACATCCATCCTTAAAAATCAGAGTTAAAGGGAGGGGTGGGGGTGATTACTATTTCCAGTTTAAATTACCATTACTTCAGTAAGCAATTTAAGAATATAGTATGTGTGTTTTTAATTTTTACACTTAAATACTGAATATATTTAATCTGTTATTAGTGTTTCTATTTTGAGTTTCAATTCAGTGACCTATGCGATTAAAGAGCTATGTTAAATACAAGGTTGGTACATATCTGAAAGCAATGTATAATCTAAAAACTTATATGTTTTAATTTTTTAGAAACATATGTATAAGTTATACAAAGTGCAGAAATGAAAATTTTTAGAACATAAAATTATGCATAATAATTCTTTTTAGTGATGAGACTCTAAAAGTGTTATTAAAATATTACAACACCCAACATTAAATTATGTAACATGTTTTACTCAAAAGATACATTTTTTTGTTTTTCTTACATTAGTAGTTTTGTAGAAATGACCTTTCAATATTATCATAGTTTGATTTTCTTAAGCCAAGACTATACAATGACATTTTTAAATTCACGCAAATGCATACATTGCATTGGAAAATACATCAACATTTCAGTAGTTTGAAAGAGTATTTGCAGGAAAACTTAGGATATTTACAAGAACCATCAGCACAAACTTCTATTTCGTGATCAATTTTAGGGTTAAAATCTTGAAAATTTAATCTTTTGTTCTTTAAGAAACACAGTATAAATTTTGTCAGTGTCCAAATATATACACAAATAATGCAAAAAGGTGATTGAAAGAGGTGCTTATGCTAGAAATATAAACCACTATTTTCCCATTCCTTAAGCCCGGACATTAAAAATGGTGCATACAACTCACAACTGCAGTAATAAAATTTACATTAATACAGAAAACTTCATAAAAATCAGTATTAAACATAAAAAATGTTATTCACTGGGCTTATTATTTATAGAAATTATTAAAGGAAAATTATTATTATTAAAGGAAAAACTCCAAAAATCATCAATTTTTTATTCTATGTCTATTTATTACATGATTTTTCATAATCGGGATTTTCAAAGCGAGACTATAAGGGTTCTGTCTTTTCCATTTGAGGTACAGAACCCTAAAAAATGAAATGAAGATAAGAAAGATCACACATGGTTTATGACACAATGACATGTTTACAATCCTATATAAAGAAAATAATTTAAGAACTTAAATCCAAAATCCTATGTCCAGTTAAGAGGCCCAAGTAAAGAGCATGGACACATGACATATTCAGGTTTTTCAGTGATAACCTTTCAAACCTATTTAATTTTACGTTTTGGTTTTTGAATTTTTAAAATTTTGACTCACAAGGTGTGTGCACTCCTTGGAATTTCCAAAGAGTCTGTTACCACTATTTAAGATAAGATTTTTTTTTAAATATTTAAATATCGGAGTTTATAAGCACCTCATTTATTCACAAGATTTGTGATATTTTTCTGCTGTTAAATAAGGTGAAAAAATTAAAAAAAATAAATAAGGTAGACTGTTAAATAAGATCAAAAAATTAAAAAAAATAAATAAGGTGGAACTGTATTCTATTAATTGTATTAATTACAGTATAGGACCCATTATCCAGAATTACAAAATCCAAAAAAAAAATTTCATTCAAAAATTTTCTACATTTTTAATAAAATTTTGCAGATACCTGAAAAATTTCGAAAACTTTATGCATTCTTTTTTTTTTTAAGTCGATTGTTTCAATGTGTTAACCACTAAAATAATATGTTCCTTCAGTGGCATAGGCAGAAACGGCCTGCCAAAAAAAAAAAAAAAAAATAAATAAATAAATCGAGAATTTCATCAAACAATTGTAGGAAAAAATTGCTAATTTTAAAAAACAATCGGGGAAACAAATTGTGATTAAAAAACTATCACAGAAACAAATTGCGAATTTCACTGAAGGATCATGGAAAAATAATTGCAAATTTTGTTGAACAATCCCGGAAAAAAATCACAAATCTTGTCAAAAAATCACAAATTTCGTCCAGAGGTGGTGTAAAAAAAAAATTCATCAATTGGTTCCGGAGAAAAATCTTAATTTTTGTCATTTTGTCCAAATGAAAAAAATTGATTTTTGTCAAACAGGTGCAGAAAAAAAGTTGTGATTTTCATCATTCACTCATGATAGGCGACTGCTAATGTCATCAATCAGTCATTCACTCGCAAAATAAGAAGTATGTCATCAGAAAATAATCACGAATTCCATGAAGCATCGCAGAATAAAATTAGAATTTTGTCAATCTGTTGAGGAAACAACCTTAATTTTCATCCAATGGTTGCGGAAAAAAAATAGCGAATGTTTTTGAACAATCATGGAAAAGATCGAATTTTGTCAAGAGTAAAAAAAAAATGTGAATTTGAGGCTGGGGAGGGGGGCGAAGACTACATTTCGAAAGGACCTGAAATCCGGAAAGCTTTCGTTCCCAAGGTTTCCGGATAATGGGTCTTGTACCAACCAAAATGTGTATTACATTTTTTAGTACTTAATAAACACAGTAATATTATTTTTTTTATGTTATGTAAACTGGAAGAAAATAATGAAATAAAGTATTAGTTTCAACATAAAACACATAAATATTTAAACTATAAAAAAAAATTACAAATCTTTAAATTTTCAGACTCAAGATCCTATGTTTTACAATGTGCCAATTGGTTATTTTTGTATCAACTATTTTCTGCAGCTGAAATTTAAAATCAGGTTAGATCTCAAGGTGTACAAATATCTGTTTTTTTTTTTTTTTTAAATTAGATTTTTAAAATTTTAATCATGATTTTGTAAAATTTCAATTTTGTGTGATATAAACAACTAAATATACCTCAGATTTAAAGTTATATACTGTACTATTGTTTGTTATTAAATGACATACATAGGAAGTAAACATTTTTTAATTCAAAGATTGCTAATCATTGTCAATAAAATATTTTTTAATAATTTAAAAGGAAAAAGTGAAATACAAAGTGATTTCAAGTTAAAAATCAAAAAAGAAAATAATTATCTTTATCTGCAATGTACAATAATTATCTACACTTTCAAAATATTTAAACATTCATTTAATTAGTTTTATTTAAACATAAAGACTTATTTCAGCTGCCTTTTCTACACTTAATTGGTTTCGCAATTCACTCTGTATGAGTCCAAAAGTAGAAAACATCCTCTCTATCTCTGCAGTTGTTCCGTTTGCAGTACGTACACAAGTATATTATATCAAGCTCTGTCAGATCTACAGAGTTCTTTAGATGTACTTTTGATCACCACCCCTCCAAGATATTTAAGGTTTCTAGAGCTTATTTATCAAACAGAGTTCCATTAAATGGAGGAGAGGGAGAGCACACATTAAACTTTAGTAAAATATTTAATAAGGAGGTATCGTTAGACTTTTCTTTTAACAAAGTTTAAAATTTGATCTTTTTCATTTATTATTAAACATTCCACTTCAGAATTAAGATTCAATCGGTAAGCTAAAGTGTTAATGCTTGTTTATTAACTATTTTTTTGTAACAATTGCAATAATTTTTTAGCATTTCCATTACATTTTTCGATACATTGGCAACATTTGATGTACTACAATTATCTCTTTGCTTTTTATCTAATGCCACTGAAATGGGTTCCAACATTGAAAGCATTTCTTTTGCCATATTCATAGGTTTTAACCTGGTATTGGTGTAGAAATTTAGAAAAATATACAAAAAATGGGTACTTCTCTATTATCTCGTCAACCACTTTTCATAACAAAAAACTGTAAGCTTAAATGCCAAAAATGCAGTCCCATTTACTTGATGTCAGAAGCATTATACGTGTTTGTTATGTCATCAAGTGGTTTTTAATTCGACATTTGCATGTATTTTTCATTATGTTTTACTGATTTATTAGTTATTTCATTAATTAAAATAACAACTGTGTCTGTAAATTCTTATATTTTATTTATTTATTTATTTTGATATTCCAATGGCAACGTTCTCCCGTTTATTTGGCGTTACAGTTTGGCGATAGTTTTTTGTTATGAAAAGTGGTCGACAGGATAATAGAGAAATACCAAAAAATGTTCAAAACAATGCATAAAGTTAACTTTTTTGATTAAAATTAATGATTTTAAAAAAATAATTTGATTTAAATCATGATTTTAATTGCTGTTTTTAATCATTTGATTAAAATCATTTACACCCACAGGGCTTGAAATTCAATTTTTCCAAGGAGAGAGAGGGGAGTCTCCCTCCCAACATTTTTAAATGGAGGGGAGTTGTAATGTTTGGGAGGGAAAAAAAAAATCTTTAAACCCTACTATTATTTTACATGCTATTTAAAGAATTACATTAATCCAGACATGGCAAAATACCATTGAAAAAATTAAGTCAACTCAGAATGATTATGTAAAATGTTTATTTTTATTATAAAAAAAGAAAGAAAATTAAATTTTATATATGCAGTGCATTTTTCCACCAAATGTTAGGGACCCTTAACAATTAGGTTGTTAAATGAATTTCTAAATTTAGATTTTATTTGGTTTAGGGGTGCTAAAGCCTCTTTCACAAGGTACACTTTTACTCCTTCACAAGGATTAAAAAGGTTTACTCCTTTACCTCAAGGGGTAAAAGTAATAAGACCTTTGCAGCTCTTCTAATCTCATTTTTGTTTAGTGCTGACTCTAGGCCAATTTAACAGGGTGCAGCGACCGGTGGCTCTTACTGCCTTTTTTTGTTCTTTTCCCTCTTTTCGGTCTCAGGAAAAATAAAAAAAAAATCTTTAAAAACGTCTATTTATCGTTGGAAAAAATTGTGAATTTAGTCAATTGGTTGAGGGAATAAAATAATGAAATTAGTCTTACGCATGAACAGAAATAGATAAGGACTTCTAACAAAATAGTGTTAATATCGATTTGCAACTTTGGAACTACAGGGCAGCCAGTGAACTGTGCTAAGGTAACGCCACCTACAAACAACAATACGGATAAATACCATAGAATAAATCTATTATACCTACCAGACGATGGCTGTCAAACGATTTGAAGAGATAGATGAACTAATAAAACTGTCCTACACAGACATTGTATTTGAAACATTTTTCGAGAAACAATTTTCTTCTTCGAAAGGCTATTTTATTAGGAGTCCTTATCTATGTCTATGTTCATAGAAAAAAAATTGCTAAATTCGTCGATCAGTCGTGGGGAAAAATGGCGAAGTTTGCTAATCCGTCGCAACAAAATTGCACGAAATTCGCCAGTCAGTTGCTGAAAAATTCTTGACATTTTTCAGTGAGGCGCAGGAAAAAAAAAAAGTGAATTTCATCAATCCGAATCAAGAAACCGAATAATTTCCCAATCTGTTACGGAAAAATTTGCGAAGTTCATCAGTCGGTCAAGGGAAAAAAATGTGAAGCTCGTTGATTGCTCGCCAGAAAATATTGCAAAATTCATCAATCAGTCACGGGAATATATTGGGAAATTCATCAGTCGGTCATGGGGAAAAATCGTGAAATTCATTAGTCCAACGCAGAGAAGAAAATATAAATTTGTCAGTCGGACACAGGAAAAAAAAATCACGAACTTTGCCAATCTGTCGAAAGAAAAAAAACGAGAAATTACGCGAAATTCGTTGATTGATTGTGGAAAAAACACGTATTTTGCCGATTGATTGCGAAAAAACAAAGTTCGTCGATCGAGCACAGAAAAAAGCAAAGTTCGTTAATCGATTGCGGAAAAAATGCAAAGTTTGTCAATCGATTGCGGAAAAAAGTTCGTCGATCGATCGCGAAAAAACGTAAAGTTAGTCAATCAGTTGCAGAAAACCGCGAAGTCCGTCGATCAGTTGCGGGAAAAAACATCATGAAATTTATCGTTCGGATCACGGAAAAAAAGCAGTTCATCGATCGATCGCGGAAAAAAGCTAAGTTCGTCGACCGATCGTGGAAAAAACGTAAAGTTTGTCGATCAATTTAAAAAAAAACGCATAGTTTGTCGATCAGTCGCGTAAAAAACGCAAAGTTCGTCGATCGGTTGCGGGAAAAAACATCACGAAATTTATCGTTCGATTGCAGGTAAATTAAATAACGCAAATTTTTCCGGAATATGGTGAAATTTTTTGGGCGGGAGGCTCCCGCCCACGATAATTTTTTGGGTGGGATTTCAAAATTTTTGGCGCGAATCCCGCCCTGAAATTCAAGCCCTGACCCATGTAGATCTGTCTACATGGTGTTGTCTTGCCAGATGGGCTTTTTAAAAAAATTCCGAATGCTACTTTTCTCGAAAATTGATATTGCCCTTTTTTATAGCAATATTTTATTGATTAAATAAGCAGAATATTACTATTTCAAAATAGTAGTAGCCTTCAGAATAATAAAAACGACCAACTGGTAACATCAATATACATATGCTTTTCTTATGCTTACCTACTCTAAGACCACAGTAGGTGCAAGTGTGTTCATACAAAATATATTTTCTGCATGCATGTTTGAACAACTGAATTAAACACATTCCAAAGGCTTGGCAGGTCACAGACAAAATGTCTGGCAGGCACTTGTTTGACATGCCTGATTTGTATGTCAATTTTCTTAATGAATGACGTACACATAATAATGTAATTTTGTGAAAAGATTAAAGCTGCATATCATATATTCTAATACGAGCAAATCTTGTGTGTGGTTATACATATATATATATATATATATGCAAATTTTATTTTAAAAACGGCTCTAACGATTTCGACGAAATTTCATATCCTACCGTTTTGGGGCACCAGAAAACCATTGGGCTAGTTCACATGTTCGAGAAAATTCGATTAGTGGGTCATTTTGGGTCATGGTCTAGCTAATTGTATCTAAAAAGTGGCTCAAACAATTTTGACGAAATTTTGTATCCGACCATTTTCGGGCACGAGAAGACTATTGGGCTGGGTCACATGTTCGAGAACTTTTCATTAGTGGGTCATTTTTAGGTCAACGCGGGTCAAATTAATTTTATCTAAAAAACGGCTCTAACTATTTTGATTAAATTTTGTGTCCTACAAGTTTTGAGCACGATAAAATCATTGGGCTAGGTCACATGTCCGAGAAAATTCGATTAGTGGGTCATTTCTGGGTCATTGTGGGTCAAGATCTAAAAAGCGGTTCAATTTACACTAAATTTTGCATCCAATGGTTTTCGGATACGAGAAGACTGTTGGGCTAGGTCACATGTTCGAGAAAATTCAATTAGAGGGTCATTTTGGGTCATGGTCAAGCTAATTGTATCTAAAGAACGGTTCAAACGATTTTGACGAAATTTTGTATCTGACTATTTTCGGGCACGAGAAGACTATTGGGCTGGGTCACATGTTTGAGAACTTTCGATTAGTGGGTCACTTTTGGGTCAAAGCGGGTCAAGTTAATTTTATCTAAAAAATGGTTCTAACGATTTTGATTAAATTTTGTATCCTACGAGTTTCGGGCATGCGAAAATCATTGGGCTAGGTCACATGTTCGAGAAAATTCGATTAATGCGTCATTGTGGGTCAAGGTCTAAAAAGTGGCTCAATTTACACTAAATTTTGCATCCAATGGTTTTCGAGCACGAGAAGATTATTGGGCTGAGTCAGATATTCGAGAACTTTTGATTAGTGGGTCATTTTTGGGTCAACGCGGGTGAAATTAATTTTATCTAAAAAACGGCTCTAACGATTTTGATTAAATTTTGTGTCCTACGAGTTTCGAGCACGATAAAATCATTGGGCTAAGTCACATGTCTGAGAAAATTCGATTAGTGGGTCATTTCTGGGTCATTGTGGGTCAAGATCTAAAAAGCGGCTCAATTTACATTAAATTTTGCATCCAATGGTTTTCGGGCACGAGAAGACTGTTGGGCTAGGTCACATGTTCGAGAAAATTCAATTAGTGGGTCATTTTGGGTCATGGTCAAGCTAATTGTATCTAAAAAACGGTTCAAACGATTTTGACGAAATTTTGTATCCGACTATTTTCGGGCACGAGAAGACTATTGGCCTGGGTCACATGTTCGAGAACTTTTGATTAGTGGGTCATTTTTGGGTCAAATTAATTTTATCTAAAAAACGGCTCTAACGAATTTGATTAAATTTTGTATCCTACGAGTTTCGGGCACGTGAAAATCATTGGGCTAGGTCACATGTTCGAGAAAATTCGATTACTGGGTCATTGTGGGTCAAGATCTAAAAAGCGGCTCAATTTACACTAAATTTTGCATCCAATGGTTTTCGAGCACAAGAAGACTGTTGGGTTAGGTCACATGTTCGAGAAAATTCAATTAGTGGGTCATTTTGGTCATGGGTCATTATGGGTCAAGCTATTTTATCTTAAAAATGGTTCAGAGGGTTTGAAATAAATTTAGCACCTACAGGTTTAGGGAACAAGAAGACTATTAGGCTAGGTCACATGTTTGAGAAATTTCGATTTGTGGGTCATTATGGGTCAAGCTATTTTATCTTAAAAACGGCTCAGACTATTTACACTAAATTTTGTATCCTATGGTTTTCCGGCACGAGAAGACTGTTGGGCTAAGTCACATGTTCAAGAAAATTCAATTAGTGGGTCATTTTGGTCATTGGTCATGATATTTGAACTCAAATTTAATTTTGACCGAGCATAGCTCAGTCTTCCCTGCTCGTCAGTTCTAAATATGTTTGATTCATTATCCAGGACAGTGTAGTACCTTGCATAACAGGTGTAACATAGCAAAAATTTCACTGTTAATCACTCAATCCTTATTGTCAATCTTATCATCTTCTGACTAACATTCTGATTTATTTGCATCTCCATAAAGAAGCGTTAGTGAGGAGCAATATTTTCATAAGATAAAGAAAGTCAAATAATTTGTGTGCAATATATGATACATACATGTTTCTAGTTCTTTTTCTTATACAAGATTAAAAACCTCCCAATATGCTAAAGAAAGTCTGTAGATGTTAAAGAAAGCTATCTAGAAAAATATCATTGGTATAATTTTCATAAATGGGTCAATATCTGAAAATCGGACAATTTGTGTCCTCTGTCAGTAATACTTCATTGATTACACTAAAACCAAAAACTGAAAAATGTAATATGTTGTAACAATTACCAATGATAAATCAACATATAATGATGTATAAATAATTAATTGAAAGCGTTAAATAAACTAAATTATCATTTCAATCCCTATCCCCAGGTACAAATATCCAATATGCTGTAAAAATTTCAATAAATATTATTAACTTTTGCTATTGTATATTTATACCTATATATATATACAGTATAGGAAAATATAATTATTCTTTATTAGTACAGATTGTATATTAAAATATTGTAGTAAATACATTTGTCCCTGAGGTTGACCATCATCTCAGTCCCTCTAAACAAACATTTAGTTTAACAGATACTAGATGGCTCTGATGGAATTATTTATATTGCGACAGCATCTAAAGTTCAATTAGCCACCATGGATGAAAATAAGTTGTTCTTTTCTTTGTTTCATATTTAGAAATATTTAGTTTTTGTACTGAATAGGGGTGAGTTTTTTTATAGCATCATTCATGTTCCCATATTTAACTTTTTATTGATTAAAAAAAAAAGCTTATTGTAATTTTATTTATGTAATATACAAATGTCACATAGCATATTTAATAATTTACATGTGTGGAAAATGATTCAACAAAATGGCTATGCAGCTGTTAAGACAAAAACATCACTTCAGTCTCAGTTATTAGACACTGATTTAGGGGACTGAAATGATGACAAAGGGACTGAGGTGATGTTGAATTTAACGACAATTATATAATATAAGCAATTAATACTTTGCAAATGAATTTTTCTTGAATTAAATCTAAAATAAACATAATCATGTTATTACCAAGTAATAATATTCTCCAATCAATGCTTAATGACAGTTAAATAGCTTAATTTGGTGAATATCCACAGTTTTTGTTTATATGTTTAATTAACTTAAAATGAAACAAAAAGAACTTTTCTATTTTACGAAAAAAAAAAAAAAGATATAAACTATTCTGAGCGTCAGAGAAATGAAAAGAAATTATTGCTTAAAACCCAAAAGAGAGTCACAATTTCTTTAAAACAAATTGAGGAAAAAAGAGGAAACAGCATGAAAAAAATTAAGAAAGATCCTGGAGCTTTGGCAGAAAAAAGAGAAAAAGATCGATGGTGCTATTATCGAATAAAGGAAAAAGGAACAGTAACAAATATTTATCAAAAATCAAAAAAGAAATCACACTTTCCTCAGCGCCAAAGGTTAGAAAATTAATTAAAAAAGATGTAGGGATAAACAAGCTATTGCTACCAAGGTTGCCAATTTTGTTAAAGATAACACTCCACCAACCTGGCCAGAAATTTTAACACCTGCAAGTTCGGCAATTGCTGACTTGGGAAGAGCATCATCACCATCTAGAGAACGGTGTGGAATGAAAAAAGTTTGTGCAAATAGATCAGCAACTAATAGGCAATTGCAGAAAAAAAAATTGCAAATTGCAACTACAAAAATTGAACGTTACTAGCAACGTTTACAGCATTTAAAACAGTTAAATATCACAACTCCTTTGCCAAAATCTAAGGTTAAAGCTATTGTGGGAAAAAGGAGAAATATATCAAAAGCTATAAAGAAAGACTTGTTATTTGATGAAGCTTTAGTAATGCAGCTAAAAGAAAATAGAAAGGAACTTGCTGATCCGAAAGAGAGGCAGATGTTTGCAAAGCTTCTTTCAGGACATATTTTAAAGAAATATAGATTGCTCGGGAAGGCAAAATCATTTTTAAGCTATAAGGAACAACATAATAGTTGCTAGCTTCCAAAGTTTGACATTATGTACGAAAGAAGAAATAAAATTTCATTTCAACCAAAGTTGCAAGCTCAGTGCAACATTTCCTTGAAGAGGATGTAAACAGCAGAATATGCCCAGGAAGAAGGATCACAAAACTCAGAACAAAGTGAAAGTACAAAAAAGACTTTTACTTGACACACTAAGGAACTTGCATCAAAAGTACATTGAGTCTCATGAAATCAAACTGTCCTACTCTTCTGTCTGTAGGCTTTGTCCATTTTGGATTGTTGAACCTAGGTTATCTGACTGTGATACATGTGCACGTGTTAAACATGCTAATATGGACTTACTAGTGAATAAACTTTATCAGCTGAAAGTTCTGGACATTAGAATCAACAGTGAATTGTGCAACTCTGTGTGCTGCAACACCAAATTTAAGGTCTGCATGTATCGCAAATGTAAAGTTTACAAAAACAAAGAATTCAATGTTTTAAGAACAACAGAAGAGCAGAAAGAGGTTGCTTCATTCTTCCAATGGAAAAGTAGAATGGAAGAACAAATGGTGAAAGAGAAAATTAAAAATGTCAGATTAACTGAGAAACAGAAAATTGAGGCCAGTATTTCAGATATCTTATAACTATTGAAGAAGTTACTTCCATATTTTCTGAGACATGTATTTAACATGTATTACCAACACTCAGAAATGCAGCAGTTGCAAGACAATTTGACATATAATGCTTTAATAATAAAAATTGACCATTCTGAGAATTATGTATTGAAGTATCTCACAAAGAAATTCAATCAGAACACTTTGCGGCATCTCAAAAGCAGATATCTTTACTTACTGGTGTGATGTATTATAAAATAAAGCCTGAAAAGGATCTAAATATTGAAGTTAACCCTTTCTGGGTCAAACAAATTCTGTTTGTAAAATGCGAAATTACTGACTGACACCGGAATTTACAAACGGTTTTTTTAGAAAAGAAAAACTCCTTATTTTAAGCTTCCATTACAGAAGCAAAATTTTATTAAAATATTCTTGGTGCCGAATGCAAGTTTGGAATTAAAGTTAGGTGTGCCCGGAGTGGGACCACTGTGTCGGAAAGGGTTAAAGATACAGCCAAGTGCATTTCATTCTGCACAACATTAGACAACCTGAACCACAGTGCCTATGCTACTTGGGCTCATCTTTGAAAGAGTGGCAAATATTTCTACTGGCAAAATCGAACTGACAGACAAAATGTGAATTTGACAGACATCCTCTGCAAACTGAATGTTGCACCATATCCTATTATCACCAAGGTATTACACTGTACCCGATTGTAAACAAATTGATTATTTAATGAAGCAGTGACAGTATTATTGTCAAAAGGAATTAATATTCCTATGTCAAAAAATTTTAAGCAATATGTTATTTAATAAAGTTTATGTGTAAATCACGAATCATCATTTCAGCCCCTGATGCATCATTTCAGTCCCTGATACATCACTTCAGTCCCCTTACATGAAATCTCCAGTACAAAAATATTCTGTTGAAAATATAAACCAAAAATGGTTAATTTATAGTGCAGTAACAAAAATTGAAATAATAAAAATAAAATTATTTGATTTTTGGCATATATTTGAATAAAACTTACAAAAATAGAATAGCAAATTTGATGTGTTATGCCAATATGGAACTTCCATGAACTTAATAACCTTTAATGATGTCTACATTTAATTTTTTATTCTATTATTAGTTAGACACAGTTCTTCTCAGTTCATT
This sequence comes from Maratus michaelseni, assembly GCA_963931845.1. Lineage (NCBI taxonomy): Eukaryota > Metazoa > Arthropoda > Arachnida > Araneae > Salticidae > Maratus > Maratus michaelseni. Next base: position 671,097 of record OZ007600.1, read on the forward strand.
TCAAGCAAACTTAGTTGTATATTGACAAATTTTCAATAAAAAACAAATTAAAAAGGAATGGGGACTGAAATGATGTTAACAGACACTTTCTTCCATAAAAGTTAATCCTATGCATAAAATGTACATCCTTGATCTCAAAACACTACAGAATTTAAAAGACAAAACATGTATCATAGCATATAATTGTATGTGGTAGATCGTACATTAATTTTAAAAAATGCAAATTTTGGAATGAAATTGTCCAATTTTCAGATATTGACCCAAATAATTTTTCAAAAATAATCTATTAAAATAAGTCGCCTTTATTTTTGATTCATTCTCATATTTAGCAAAAACCTTGCAAAAAATACAAACAAAATTCAATCCAACAACAACAACAACAAAAATATATATATAATAAAATTTTGAGATAAAAAAATTTCTAATTTTATATAATGTATCACAATCTTTTCTCATAACTACACAATTTACTACCACTATAGACAATTTGATATGAATCAGTCACTGGTTCAGCAAAAATAGCTAAATTTAATGATTTATTCAGAGTTTCAGGCCACCTGTTTTTAAAGTATCTTATTTTTGATCAATCTAGATTCAAATCCTGACTGCACTTTAGAAATCTTAATAGAATAGTTCTGTTTTCCTAAATCTTTTTTTTTTTTTTTTTTTTTTTTTTTTTTTTTAATTACTACTAGGGGGGGTCTGGCCCCGTTCATACCCTGTGGGCCTCTAAAAATATGCTAATTTGTTCTGTTGAAAAAAAAAATGGCTGCAAATCTAGAAACTCAATTAGCTATTTGAATATATATATATATTTAAAAATGTATTCAGTGAATTAAATAATCATTAAAAGCACCTGTAATTTAACAAAATATCATTGTTTGCTGCCCTTCATTAAAAAAAAATAAAGAAAAATCTGGTGAATTATGAACATAAAAGTTTGTGAAAATTATGTCACATTATGTAAGCGTAATAAAGTATTTAAGCTTTCTGAATAAAAATGGACATTTTATTTTAAATATGACAACATTTTCATCAGTGGAAGCTCATATTTTATAAATGCAAATGCATGTGATTAGCTGAATATTGCAGGATTTTCATATGTAAAAATACATTAAATGTTAATGTATTTATAAAATATTTCTTTTAAAAATATGACAACAAAAAGAAATTCAATTAATTATGTTAAAAGTAAAAAAAAAAAAAAAAAATGTTTTAGATAATATCAAAAATTATAATTAGATTTTTTTTTTTTTTTTTAAGAAAAGGTCTCTTAATTATAACGGCAAAAACTTTCCATAATGAATCCATGTATCATTATGAAATTATGCTTGATTTATTATTAAAAAATACTTCCACACTTGAAAATGCATAGTTTTCTTTTGATGTAATTTTCACTATTAAATGCTTTTTTCATGTAGTAATTTATTTATTTTATAGTTTTATTTCATTGTCAGTGTCCACATGTAAATACGTATATATAATTGAAAATAAACTGCTTCAAAATATTATTCAGGTCTTTTTTAATTTTTTCAACGGTAAATAGAAAATTGCTATTTGAAAAATCTGAATTAATCCTTCATTCCAATAATGAAATTTTGAATAAAAAATGCGAAACCCCCACCCAAGATATAGTCAAATAAAATATTATATATATATATATTGGATATTGCACTCCACAATCTAAATCTAGTCAAGTATGTGCCTCCAAAAGATGGTTAAATTGCTATGTATCATTTTTGATCCCATAAAACTTATATAGCTGAACTATCTTGGCTGATTTCAGCATTGAATAGCACTTAAAATTATTCCTTGATTTAAAAACCAATTGCTTCAGGATGTCATACGTTTCTCTAATAAAACTACAAGTTTTCATGTTTTTACATACAATAGTTTTTGCAGAATAAGCTGAGAAAGTAAAACATGCACACTCAATTCATAAATAGCAGCAGCGTTAGTATTTTTTTTTCTTTAGAATTGAGAGATACAAACAACTTCATAAAGGCAGAGTTCACATTTGAAAGCATCCAACTACACTTAAATAATAAATGCTAAAACATATTCAATATTTAAATGCTAGAATTTTTGTAAACATGCTAATCTCTTCTGCTCCCTCTCTCTCTTTTTTTTAAGCAGAAAGTTTATTCAATAAAATGTGTTTTCTCTGTATGTGGTACTTATTTGACTTCATTTCTGGTACAACTTTTTTTTATTTGAGTTAAAAAAAAAAAAACAGGAGAAGATTGATGTATGGTACTGGAATGTATGAGTAAATCATGTGTTACAAACATATCAAGAAAAAATACATCTATGTACAGCTTTTACAGAATTTATTTTAATTTCTATATCACATGCCCAGAAAAGTTTGCTATCACATTTACATATTAGCTTTCCAGTGTAAATGAAAGGTCTATACCCAAACTCATGTAGATTTAAACATTTTACAAGTCAAGATATGTACATATTTACATGAAAAAGTTTCACTGATCTATTATTTGATTTTTATTCTGTTAACATATGGGTCATTCTCTAGAGAAAGGGATATTACACTATTTAATATTACAATAATTAATTTTTACTTTCCACATATCTTTAAAAGGTGATTCGGTACAAGTGATATCAATAATAATTCATAATTCAGAAAAACATGTTAGATTTTTTTTAATTCCTTGCATGGAATGTTTCTTTAATATATAATCTTCATCAGGGGAATGATGGTGGATAAAAATTTTCTTCCACAACACAACTTTGACACACACTGTATATTGACAGACACAACTTTCTCCCTTCTACATCTACACAGTCTCTATCTAATCGGCCAGAGACATTAGTCGAGTTCACTCCAGAGCCATTTATCAATATTATTTGAAGAGCTCAGGTGTAAAAACGTGGTCACTGACATTTTTAGTTTATTTATTTTTTTCTCATTTTCATTTAAAACTGCATCTTGACAACCTTTTAAAAGTACAAGGTTCGTCTTTTACTCAATATATGCCATAACTAGTAAATCTACAGATCAGGAGCCTCAACATCAGCAATTTAATTTTTTTATGTTACATAAATATTTATAGGCATATAAAACACTTTGAAGGTTTTCAGAAATTAGAAGCGTTAAATTAAACACGGTTTATACAATAATATTCTGAAATTCTAATGAACTTCTTATTCATGTAATTTTTTGAATAAAAAGCATATGTCTTCCCCCTCCCCCATAATCTTTTTAAATTTATATTCGTGATTTCCTATTGATTGTGTGATTGATTAGAGTATATTTTGGTTTTCGTTTTACACTGTGGTTTTATTAGGTTAATGAATAATTTGAAAAATGATTTCATGTTATCCTAATACCCAAATAGCAATATTTACTTACCTTCCAACCACGAAACACTTGCATCTGGTGGATAAGTTGAATAAATCTCGTGTACAAAAGCAACTTATGGAAATTTAAACTGAATCTACTATACTTCACTTATATCTATTTTAGAAATCTAGTGTTATTACAATTTTTCTTTCAGTTTTTCTTACAATTGCAGTTCTCTTTAGAAAACTTGAATGTCTCGAAACTTGAATTTTGTTAGTTACCTATGAGCCTTTCATTTCTAACTATTTTCAAACAACCAAAGAAATGATGCTGGCACTTAGGGACAGATTTCATAATATAGTATTTCTAGAAATGTGCTATAGTATAGCTTTGCCACTTTTATCCCCTTACAAAATAAACTAGTAAATCTGCAGATCAGGAGCCTCAACGTCAGCTCCGAGTGTCATTGTTTTTTTTATCTCACTTTTTATATTATTTAGCATCTTACAATTCGCAATTAAACTTTTTTTTAATGTTACATACATATAAAATACTTCAGAGGTTTCAGAAATTAGAAGCGTTAAATTGAACATGATTTATGCAATAATTTTCTGAAATTCTTATAAACTTCTTATTGTAATTTTTTAGATAAAAAAATGCATTTCTTATTTTGATATTCTTTGAAATATGGTTGCTAAGCAACTAATAAAATAAAGAGGAAAAAAAACAGAAATGCATTTTAAAATTTGCAAAAAATAGGAAATTAAAATGTTTTATATTTCTCGAACAGTTGCAAAAAAATTTCCAATAATTTAAACAATTAATTTTGAAATTCTGAAAGATGTATCGGCAAATTTTCAAAGCTATATTACATATATTTAAGACCTCGATATCGAAAATTTAATATCCGTAATTTTACGTTTAGATCTATTATTCAAATATGCAATTTTCATTTCAGTTAAAAATGAAATATGAAAATCGTCTGCATTCCCATAGAAAATCATTATGACCTAAAAAGAAATGTTCTATATTTTTCAAACAAATGAACCAAATGTAACTAAAAACTATACAGCTAATTCCTTGTACCTCACCAACATACCCACCAAAAATTAACTAGTAGGATGATTTTTACGGCAGTTATCACGGAACAGATAGACAGTCAAACAGACAGGCAGAAACCAAAAAATTTCCGGGTCTCCACAGTGAGCCTCAACTGTCGTTTCAGCAACTAATTGTAATTACTAATTTTTAATTACAACATATTTAATTGTAAATATTTGGGCTCTTTCTAATTTCAATGACAGAAAACTAAGGCTCGTCGACAGCCATTGAAATGATACTTTTAGTACATTTTTCTATTTTTAAAATTTATTAATTGATATTTTTATGAAATGATAATATTAAAAGATGGAACACAAGTAGAGCTTAAAATGACAATAAATTGTTACAAAAAATATCTCAAAACCAGGGACATTATTTTCCCCCCTTTCTCAGTGAATTACCCATATAAGAAATGAAACTTTGGAAAGAAAACTTATTCATATCTTCCTCTTTTTTTGATAGGTTTTATTAACTGCTATGGTCTCCAAGAAGACGAGTGCAGTGTGGCATCATTTTGTTGCTGTGGATAATGGAAGATGTGCTAGATGTAAGCAGTGTGGTAAAACTGTTTTTATTAATGCAAGTGGATCAACTGGTAATTTGTTTCGTCATATGAAACTCAAACATCCTTCTCTCACCGTTGAAAAAAGAAACAGACTTAGTGTAATTGCCAATGACTTAAATACCACAATTCCAAAAGAAAGTAAAATGGCCTCTAATGAAGGTGTTCGCACTACAGTTGTGCATCAAGCTTCTCATACTAATTCTACCAGTACAACAAAGCCCTCTGTAAATAAAACTGTAAGTAATTCTAATGAAGCTGTTCCTATTACTGTTGTGCAAGCTTCTCATACTAATTCTACTGATGTAACAAAGCCTTCTACAACATCTGAAAATACAACTGTTATAAATTCTGCAATTTTACCAAAGTTTCCTTGCCCTTTTTTAAATTCAAGTCAACAACCTGTGTCACATGATTTAATTCAATCTTTTGATAAAAATAACCGACAAGAAGTAGACAAGCAGCTTTTAAGATTTATTGTTAAAAACTTAATTCCGTTTAGTATTGTTGAAAGCCAAGAGTTCACTAGGTTTGTGAACATGTTGAATCCTACCTACCTACTTCCTAGTAAAGAAACACTATCTAATGATATACTTGCCACCATGTGTGAATCAACTGCGAATGAAGTGAAATGTGCCCTTCAAAACACACAGGCTATTGCATTAACAATTGACTGTTGGACATCTGTGAATAAAGAGCATTTTATTGCTTTCACAGCACATTATTTAAATAAAGATTTGGAACTGAAATCTAATTTCCTTCAGTGTTTTTCTTCTCTTCAGAAACTTCGTCAAATCGATATTGCATTATTCATTGAAGAAGTGGTATCTAAATGGAGTCTGGAGAATAAAATTTTGGCTGTTGTTTCTGATGGATGTGAAGAAGTACTGGAAGCAGTGCTTAGCTGTGACCTGAACTATGTGCCCTGCTTTGCTCACATTCTAAATCAAGTTGTAGAGGCAGGCCTCGAAGTAATTAATCCTTTTACTTTAAAAATAAGAAATGTTGTGCAATATTTCGAAAGAAATACAGCAGCTCTAAGTAAGTTGCACGAAGTTCAAAAGGAAATAGGTTTACCTGAATCAAATTTAATAATAGATACTTCATCTAGATGGCATACTACATTTAATATGTTTAAATATTTTTTAGAAAATAAAGTACCTGTGTTAAGTAGCATTGACCCATTTCAATTAAAGTTCTTTAAACTCTCTTTGTCTGATTTTCATTTTCTAGAAAATACCATCAAAGTGTTAGTTATTTTCGATTCAGTAAAAGTGGCAATGTGTTCTGAAAATATTTTGTCACTTTCAAAAGTATCTCACTTGATACATTTTATTAGTAAACATTTACATAATGTTTTAGAAGACACGAAATTACCAACGAGTATTAAAGATATGTTTTATGCAATGAAAAATAGACTGAAACAATTTGAGAAGCTTGAGAAGAATGAATTAGTTTCCCACGCAGTTCTTTTAGATCCCCGGTTTAAGAAACGAGGATTTGCTGAGGATTTTTTTGAAGAAGCTTATGCTGCATTGTGTCACAAAGTTACAATTGTAAAGGAAGAGTTTACAAAACAAAAAACTGAACAGCCTGTTTCATCTAAGCCTGAACCAAACATAACAGGAATAGAATCAGAATATCTTATGGATATGTGGAGCGAATTTGAATCGAAAGACTGTTCAGATGTACAAAACGATACAGCAACTGCATCAGTAGAACTGGACACCTTTTTAAATCTTCCACATTTACAAATTGAAAAGAATCCATTAGATTATTGGGCAGATATTTCAAATCAAAATAAGTTTCCTGCCTTATTTCAATTAGCAATTCGTGTGCTATGTATTCCTGCAACAGTTGTACCATGTCAGCAGTTGTACTCTAATGATAGACATGCTTTCTTAAACAACAGAAAATATCTACCTTCTCTAAAAGCTGATAAAATACTTTTTCTTCATCATAATTTATAATATCATTGTTGAATCATTTTTAACTGTAACAGTTTGTGGCATAACATGACTAAAATTCATTCTTATTATTTCTGTCTTAGTTATTAACATTAAAAAAAGTAAGCATTCACCCTGTTTAATTTTTATTACTTGGTTGTAAATATAACTTATTGTGTATGTTAAAAAATTAGAAACTTTTTTTAAAGAACTCAGAAATATTTTAATTTAAAATGTAAAAAAAAAAAAATCAAGAAATTGTAACTTTTATTATAGTTATTTGATTGCATATGTTGTCACTTCTAATTATTGGATAATCATAGTTTTTGCTCACTCAAATAAAACAAAAAAATTTACTAAATTTTTGTGAATTTCTTTTTAAATCTATCAACACTTAATGTAGCAATAAATATTTATTTACTACAGTTATGCAAAATATTTTCAGTCTCATGAAATAAATTTGCAAAACTAACAAGGAAAGGGGGTGGTGGTGAGAATTTTGAAGGGGGCGATTTTTAGATAAAATTTCGAAAAAGAAGAAAATCCACCAAATTTAGAAGATTTTCACCCTCGCATTTTGAGTCATTCAAGAGAGATCATTACATTTAGAATGAGTGAAAAATGAATAATTACAAAGGCAATAAAGACAGCACATAATGGTATCATTTCACTGCAATTGCAGATAAAATACAATTATAAATAAGAATTGTAAATAAGAAAAGATATAAAATATAAATGTATGTAACACTTGTAAAGCTTTTTAAAAGATCTGTTAAATGATTTGTTGTTTCTTTCAAAACCGTAGCATGATCTAATTTTCTTTTATTGTACAGAATAATTAAGTTCTATTCAGGGATGTAGCTAGAAGTAAACAACATGGGGTGCTCAAGAAAATGCACGGGAGACACATACTATTTCTCTCTCTCTGGCATATGCATGCACAAACACAGATATATATGATCAACGTACTATATAGAAAGATAAATTATTGCATATTCATATTGTAGGCACTACGTTTCTTATTAAACTGTTTGTAATAACTTTATTTGATGATAAGAAAAGTAAAAGCTACAGACGGGAATGTAATGAAGGATATACGGTGGATACGACTTATACGGTATACCTTCTGGATTATTTTAAGGAATACCGGATACCCTCTACTCAAAAAAACTATAGCATATACTCTTTAGGGTATACCCTCTGCCTACAGCGTATGCCCTCTAGATTTTTAACGACTACTTCATTGGCTGCAGAATGAAAATTTTCAGTGTATAATTATACTAGTGAAATAATAAGTGATGATGTCAATAAGTAAATAAAAAGCTGACAGTTCACCTGTTTCAAAAGAGTTGCAATCTTTAATTTTTTTTCTGAATATTCCCAGCCCTTAAGAATTCTAAAGTTATGTTTTTATAGGATAACAAGCATTAGAAAAATCAAGGATGCATTTTGCATTTTAAAATTATTTTTGTGTTTAGTCAAATGCTTGCATTTAAATTGGCTATTAGCTTTTTTTCATTAGTATGATTTATAAATCAAGGATCTTATATATATATATTTGTAACTAGGATGACTCAAATGCGAAACATAATGTTTATCATAAGCATTATATTTACTATCAAAGTCATTAGAATAATTTTGTTTTGTTTTATGTTAATAATGGAAAACGCTGCAAAATGAAAAAATTCAGTATATAACTTATGTAAAAGTCAATGTTTGCATCAGCAAAAGGTTGCTAATTCTGAGTATGTGCAGATAGGATGCCCGTATATTGAAGCACTTATTTGCAGTTTTTAAACAAATACTATAATTTATTAACTATGCAAAACTGTAAAAAGCCTCCAAAACTAAGTTAAATTTTTTTACACAGTTTTTTTGAGCACACGATTTTTGAAGCAGAATTTCATTTGGTGTCCTTGACAACTTTCCCAGGGGGGGGGGGGCTCAAAAATTTCAGGGGTGCTGACCCCCCCCCCTGGCATCCCCCTAGCTATGGCCCTGGTTCTATTCAGAGTTCAATAGCTCCCTGCTTTTGAAAAATTATAAGATTATTTTTTATTACTCACTGTGTACTGATTGGATTGCATCTTTATAAGATTGTTATAAATTATATTATGCCTGGGTTTAAAACCATATTAACAATTTTGTCGTCAGATATTAAATACTTATGAATTTATCTGAATATGAAAACCAATTTATGATGCTATTTTCTTTTACATATGCTAATTTTTTTCATGGGTGGGGATGAAGGTAACAGAGAAAAAGCTGTATTTTTTTAGGTAAGGGGCTATTAGCTTTTACTAGATTTCAACTATAAATCAAATGCTAGATTACTTCTCTCAATTTTGATTTTAAAAAGTTCTAATATCATATAATTTGATAATTCATGTTCATTCTTAATGTGGCATTTTGCTAGTAGGTGGTGCTATCATACAAGGAAGTTTTTTATTATTGACTATTGAATTCAAGTGTTCAAAGTGATGTGATATGGTGCTCTTTTTTAAAAATGATTTCAAAAACTGATTTTAGTTATACTTTATGCCCTGTATTTCTTTTAATAAGTTGCACAGTTAACTGAATTAGTTAATTACAAATTAAATTTTATTTTACTTACATTTTTCTAGGAATACATGGAAAGTTTGCAAGGTTTTAAATGTTGTGAAAAGAAAAATAACACAAATATATTAAACAAATAAATGTATTCAACAGATTGTATTTTGTGTCCTTAATTTTAAGGGATAAAAGAGATAATTCAATAAACATTTTAAGTAAAAAAAAATCAAAATCAAAAGATAAATATCTAAAATTGCATTAACAATATGTCAGTTTTATGCAACAGTTTAAAAAGCTATTAACAACCTGGGAATTTTATCATCACTTATTATTTCAATTATAATGATGAGAATTAATTAATTAATTAATTGAGGCTTACTTAATTCCCCTTTTTGCGAAATACTAATTTATATGTTGATTTCAGCTTAATCCAATTATTCTAGCTAATTACAGTAAATTCCATATATAAAATTTAAAATAAGATCGATTGCTTCTATAGAAAAATAAATATATAATTATGTAAATTTTATCTAAAAATTGAAAGTAATAGATTATAGATATTAAAAAATATAAAAATAAATAAAATATGCAAAAAATATTAATATTTATTTTTTAGCCTTGTGTACGGTTTGTTATATATCACTAAAATATGTTACTTATAGAGTTTTTATTCCTTTCCATTTTTTTGTAAGATATACAAACTGCTGCAAGTATAAATTAATTTTCCTTCCCCATTATAGTTATAAGTATAGGCATAACTTGAGCTCTAAAACTGGTGGTAAGGGGGGGAAGGGGCAAAATTCTCAAGGCCCTTTTGTAAAAAAATTCACACATACCCCTCCTATTACCGCATACATGTACACACTTAAATTCAATGCTTAAAAATTCTAATATTTAAACAACATTTTAAATGTTTAACTACATACAAAAAAATCCAGAAAAATCTTAAATTACACATCTCATGTTTTTAAAGGAATATTTAAAAATATTCAGTGCGCAAGCATTACATCTCTTATGTCTGACGCAGCTCAATTTAAAATAAGTTCAGATAAACTTAATAAAAATTTGTCAAAGCCTTGGGCTTTTGAAGACTTTCTAAAATGGGGGTAGTGGTAAGTATATCGTTATGATAAATATGTTTAAAACTTTCATTCAGGGTGGCAACAAATGATAGAAGTTTGTAAAAAAAACTGTAGCTAGTGTTCTGATTGGAATGACTCAGAAATTCTGCTGTGGTGCAGTTTAGTACTAAACACCACACCACCCAATTATTCCATGCACACATGTGCACAGAATAAGTTTAGCTTAAGAACTTAAAAAATTGATATTGTCTTTAAATTTTGAAAAAATTTAATTCTACCTCTTTACAATATATCAAGTGAAGAAAAACAAGAACGAAAACTCATGCATAGATTATAGATTATAAAACATTTTCCCACATTATTAGAATACTATTAAGAAATGTCATTCTTTCATACAATGAAATTAGATATCTAAATAAACAAGACACACAGAACGCAATTAAAAATCCATCTTCAAAAAGTGCTGTCATAGCAAAAAATGTATGTGAATTCTTTGTGCAACTCTGTATATGAACTATAGAGCTTTAAATAAACATACCACATTGTGAAACTAAAATCTGAATCAGCTGGCAAACAAACAAAACAACTAAAAAGGTTTAGTAGGGAATTACCATTTACAGATGACAATGTATCAATATCCTCTTGTGCAGTCATGTATGTAAATAATACAGTAAAATTTGGTTGAATTGGAAAATACATCAAATAGTATTTTCAGAAAACCCTTCTATAGATGTTAATATGAAGTTTTTGAAAGTAAACTTGTATCTATACACGCTTTACCAGGGGTCTGTCCAGACTTTTTTCACAGGGTCCTGTTTTTGTGAAATTGTGAACAGCTTTTTATATTTGTGAAAAATCTAATCATAATTTTGCGAATTTGAAATGGTCGTTATATTCCGGTTCTTGTTTATGCATTTTTAAGAAGATATATGGATATAAAATACATATATTTTCTTTATATATGTAAAATTGACATGTCAGATTTTACTTTTAAATTATTAATTTGTGAAATGTTTGGTTTAAACATGGAAAAATTTTGTAAAAACCTAGTTTTAAGACAAATAATTTTGTGAAGGGTCCTGTTTTAGGGTAAATAATTTTGTGAAGGGTCCTTTTTTGAAATGAAACATTTTGTGAAGGACCCAATTTTTTCCTAAACAGATCCCTGGTTACACATATCACATAATACAGTAGACCAGGGCTCGGAAGTAGTGCGCTACAAGTAGCGAAACTACAGTAGCCACTACTTTTTTTAGTAGTTTGTAGTCTAGCGCGCTACATTAAAAAAAGTGTAGTGTAGCGAGTAGCGCAATACAAAATATCAGTAGTTTGTAGCGAGCATCGACGCTACTTCAGGAATGAGGAAAAAAGTGCCAATCTTCAAATCACGTGATCATAACTCGTTTCTTTTGTGCGAAATATATTCTCTGCAACAATTTGCGAAAGTCAGCGACAAATCTTAGTTGCAGTGTCATATATTTTTCCATAGACGACGGGCGCGGTCACAAATTAACTGTCATTTTCACAGTTTGGGTTTCAGAAACTTTGTGTATTGTCATTTAAATCCACAATTCATCCCATAATTTACTCTTCTCCCCCACCTCCAACATACAAATAAATCTAAAATCTTTAAGTTATTTTTATTTTTATATTAAAAAAAATCTTCTGCCCTAAATAGTGCTCTGTAGTGACGATAAATAATCAGCATAGTTGCCAACCTCCCGATTTTTTTTATACCAGTATTTTTATGAAAAAATATTTGTTTTCTGTAATCGTGCAGTTTCTGCTATTTAATAAAGCTAAAAATTTTGTATGATTTTACTGGTATTTAAAAAATTGGGAGGTTGGCAACTATGAATCAGTAATATAAATTATTCCCATTCCCCTAAAATCTCCCCTACCTCTCCGTATACAAAATTTAAAACTCTTTTTTTTTTTTTAGTTCCGTATTCTTTGCTGTCTAGTAACATTAAATAAATAATCAGTCATCTAAAATATTCCCCTTTGAATAAAATTTCTGCTCGCTTCCTGCCAGATTAAAATCGTTAGAACTCTAATTAAAAATATATTATATATTTGAAAAATCCCTGACGGCTCGGCCTACAGGCACAGGTAGATTTTGAAGACACAGACCATGGGGCCCCTGTTTGTTGGGAAATGTGGAAGAAATGACTTTTTTGCCATGATGACGCAGTTGGGACTGCCCACTTCAAAATCTAGCTTGTTTGCAGGCGGAGCCGGCAGGGATTTTTTTGTTTTTTATTTGGTCCTATAAAAAACTTGTCAATGTAAAAGTTTTTGATAATATTGAGAGGATTTATAATAAATTTAAGCGGATTTGATATCTTGTGAATTGACGAAGTTATGATTTTTTTTCTTCTAAAACCCCTCTTCCCCCCCCTTTGGGGCCAATTTTAATGATATCAAAAATCTGTCATACATAAATTTTCGGCCCTTTTCCTAGAAGTAATAATAACTTTAAACGGATTCGATACGTATCATAATTAAGAAGTTATGGTTTTTATTTTCTGTTTTCACAAAAAGCCCTCATCCCCCCCCCCCTCTTGGTTCGATTTTGCCCATTAACGAACTTGACCGAGATTTTATGCCCCTTGATTTTATGTATCAGTTTGGAAGAGATCTGTGCAGAATTATTGCAGTTATCATGTCTATAAAAAAGTGACATAGATAGATAGATAGATATGTATAAAGTTTTGAACTAGGGGGGGGGGGGGGTCATGATCGGCGTAGATCTGCAAAAAATTTTCAAAAATTCCAGCTTAGGGGAGAATGTAATAGGTAGTATTTCTTACGAAATCTACCTAAAAAGCACAGAAAAAGAACAAGTGCACCATTGTATTATTAGAGAAAAGTGCACTAAGGAAGGAATGATTTCTACCTTCAAACAAACTATAGCAGCTGAAACGTAAAGCGTCAGCATTCCTGTGATATATTATTTGCTGATAAAATCACAAAGTACTCACTCATAAAAAAAATTAATTTTCTTCCTGGCAACCGTTTGTCTTCTTACTCATTATTAGATTTTGTGTTTTAATGAGGTAATTCTTGTTTTGAAATAGATGTAATAGAATGACAGACAAAAATAGTATAGAACTGCCCTGGTCAGGATATAATGAATATTTTGAAGTTATGGAACAACAAGAAAGTGGTAATTATTCTGTAACATGTAAACTTTGTCCAATTAATAAGAAGTTATCAGTATCAAAATCATTTGCTTAAAACCTGATGTTGCACATGGAGGTGAGTTAGCATTTTCTTTATTAATAATAATTACTGGATCGCATCTCGCACCGAATATCTAAATCATTATTCATTAAAATTCATGAATCATTAAAAAGAGTATTTTCGTATTAAGATCCCTCGTTCAGAAAATATTCTTATCGAACTGTTTATTATCGCAAAAAATTATTTTATTAATACATCTTTTGATAGTTGTGAAATATTTATCCAATGTATGCATACAAATTTACTGCATATTTCCTTTTGAAGATTCCAATAGATAAAACAAAGGTGGTTGGAAACAAAAATATATTACATTTAAAAATGCCTAAGAATGCTTAATTTTATTTTTATGGCTATTTATTTTTACTTTAGCTGCACAGTTTTTTTATCGCTAAAATAATTGATTTGTAATGTTTTATATTTGATTTGATATTGGTTAGCTTGGTGTTTTAATGAAATATCTTTATCTTTATCTCCAGAATTGAAATTCGGGTTTTCAAAGGAAAACAAACAAAAAGAGATAGAAAGGAAAAGAAAAGCTAGGATTTAACTTATGCAAATCGATATGATCTTGTTCAATTTTTAAAGTTCTTTCAGGAACTATATTTAAATTGGAAAGAAATAGGACTATTTAGCTCTATTTTTAAAAAATAATGTATATTCAAATTTACCAAGGGCTATCCGCTCTTAAGGTTGTTCTCAAATCCAAACTGGCTACTTTATAACATATTCTTTAATTCATTTTTTTTAGGATAGGAAACACATGAAAATGCAGGTGTTCTAATTCAGAAACTTTGTAACCGCGACAGACGTTTTCCATTATTCTTTATTTTATTTTATTTTATTTTTTGGTAAAGACAGAAAATTTTTCAGAAAACACTGTCAAAGTCGGCATTTTCAACCAAATTTCCGACGCCGCAGCAGGGGGAAGGGAAAAAACGTGACACGAATTGCTTATAACCCGATAAGTAATTTATTTATCAAAAAATGGAAAACTCATTTCGATTCCAAATCGCTTCCATAGTCAGGCCTGCCAATTTTGTGCCTTTCTGTTTAAAAATGAGTCAGATAATGTGTCAGAAAGTGTCGCGTTGTTGAGCAAGGAATTTGAGAACCACCTTAAGCGCTACTGTGCTATGTTACTCTCATAAATTTGTAAGATTATTACAATTTTTATTTTCAAATTTTCTCTTTTTAACACTTTCGAACATAATTAAAAAGTGTCTATGAATTCGCTATGTCTGACTGTCTGTGCTCTAACTCTAGTAAATATACTCGTATTGCCATGAAAGTTTTATATGTTATTGAAGTTTACCATAGAATGTTCAGTTAAATGAAGTGTGTAGCATTTATATCTCGCTTATAGGGACATTCAAAAGAATTCTGTTACATTATGGTCTATGGGGAAAAATCGTGTGCGGTGCATTTAATTAGCGATGATAGCTAAAGTAGCGACTACTTTTGAAAAGTAGTTTGTAGTCGCTACTTTTTATAAAAAGTAGTTGTAGTTGTAGTTAACTACATTTTTCATAAAGTAGTTGTAGTTGTGGTTCGCTACAAACAAAAAGTAGTTTTTCCGACCCCTGCAGTAGACTCCCACAAATCCATCACCCTAAAATCTGCAAATATCTAAAATCCATATCTTGTTTCTGATGTAAACAATGAAACTGACATTTAAGATGTAGGTGTAAAATTCAAGTTTTCTTTTTAGTATCATTCTGTTCTGTACATATTTTAATGTGTAATTCTGGTTAATATGATTAAACTCATGTTTTCTGATGAAGGAAGTATAAATTTAGTTTTGAAAAACTTCAAGATAGTGCTGATATTTTTACCAAATAATTTTTGTATTAATCAAGCTTTTTTGGTTAAGTATGGCTAAACATGAAATAAAACTTTGTTTATTTTAAGATTTTGATGTGAATTATTAGTGAATAATTCAAGAAAAATTTATCTCATCATCATTATGCATATTTAGTTATGCATTATTAATTATTTACTTCACCTTTACTTTTATTATTTTACTTAATTATTTTACTTTTATTATATATTTATTATTATTATATTACATTTATTATAATTTCGAGCACATTATTAAATTCAAATTATTGCTTAAAAAATGTAAACAAAACAGTGACCAGAAATCTAAAAAATTCTAAAATCTGCACAAACTCTGGTTTTAAGCTATGCAGATTTAACCCTTTGATTACGGGTTGGGACGTATACATCCCGGTAGATTATTTTTTATTCTATTTGTACCACTTTTTGAAAAATAATATCCGTGATACACTAATTAATGCTAAGGATATTTTCAAGAGAAATCTACCACAAAGAATTTTTTTTGTAAATTGTGGTACAATTGAATGCAAAAAGTCGCCAAACCTAGTCTGTAATCAAAAGGTTAAGGGAGTCTACTGTATACTAAAATTTAATTCATCTGAAAAATGCACAACACAACTAAAAATGCATTTACAGCACTTACCATCTATATAGGTGGCAATATATCTAATTTATTTTTTGCAGCCATATGAATTTATTTATATTTTACAAGCATCTGTTAGTATAATAAAATGTAGTTTAGCTGGAAAATGCCTAATACTTAAATACACACTTTAGGAATTCACGTCCATAAACTGAAATGTTTATGATTTCTTCTATGCAGCTCTGTATATGATTTATAGAACACATATTTACACACTATGTAGTGCATTAAATTTTTAATGCCTAATAGTGATACACAGCATTTTTAGCTGTGGTATCAGTATGTGATACCACAGCTGAAAATGCTGTGTATCAGTATTACGCATTTTAGAAGATATGGATTAGAAGATATGGTTTTAGAAGATATGGATTTGAAATGAACAATGATTAAAGAGGACATTTTAAAACTTTTTATTTAAACATTTTAAAGCTTTTTTTAACGTCGAATTTCGACGGTGTCTTTGGGCAGATGCAATGCACCTGCGCATAGGAGCTCACTCGGTTGCATTATCACAGGGGAGTAGATGTGTGCTTTATTTACTATGTTCTTTTATTTACGGAGTATAATATGGAAGTAAGAATATACTATTTATATGATACTTCACAGGTCCATGAAATTTTCTTTCTTGCAGTACTGAATATGGCTGTAATTTCAAATTGATTACACAGTTGTTTACGGATTGTTTGTTTGGAGTTTGCATTGAAAATTTCACTTAGGGAAAAAAATTTGTAAGTAAAATTTTTGAAACACTGTTGCATACCCCCTCCCCCTCTAAAAGACTAAAGAAGCTTATTTTACTGATATTGTTATAGTAATTTTTTTCGTCAAGTTTTGATGGGTTCCATCCAGTATTGGTTTAAGATGAATCCAGATAATTTGTCAATACAAAAATTTAAATAAAACACCAATTTAATTTTCTTATTTTAATTCAAATGATTTTACACTTTTTCAAAGCAGGCTTCCCTTAATAACCAGAATAAAACAGTTTCAGTTTTTTATGTTGTTTTTATTTTCAAAATATTAAATACAAACCTTTATATAATTTATAGTATTTTGATGAAAGAATGAAGAAAAAATGTCAAGATTCCAGTATTTGTCTCAATTTCTATGAATCATATATCCTTTTTCCCCATATTCTTTAATTATACTTAAGTTAAAATGTGAAATGTATTTATAAATTTGTGTTTACATTGACGAATTTTGAAATGACACAAACACAAGCGAATACTAAAAAACGTAATAAGATGGCAGATTTTCTATCTTTTTAAACTAACTGCTTTGTGATTACCGCATTGCAACTTTTCTGCCACATACATAAAAAAATAATTAATTAAATAAGGATTTGTTCTATAAACAGAACGTGTTCTTTTTATATTTCTGTTTTTGATGAATTTCACAAGTGAAAAACAAGTTCCATGGGCACCGTAAATTACTATACAGCCGTGTGGTCAGGGAGTTGTATTCATATTATCCCAAGTCTACTTTATCCTAAAGAAAATGACAATGGTTAATAAGAAAATGATGTTAAAACCGTAAAAATTCACCTGGCGTATTCAGTACGCCACACGTGTGGTTACATGATTATTTTTAGTGTGTGTAGTTGAGGGTTAAAGATTGGCTTTGAGATTTATACAGACTTTTTTTTTTAATTAGAGCTTTTGGTAAACTGTTTTAAACACTGAACTGGGAATGCACTCTTGGAACAGAAAAGAGCAACACCAAGAAGACATTTAGCATAGTAACTGGAACAAAAGTGATATAGCTGATGTGGAAAATGGATTACAACATTGTATTGTAACTAATATATAGTGTATATTCAACTTAAACATTGTACAGAAATAAACTGTAGTTTTAATTCGCATACATCCAATAGTGATGGGATTTTTTCCCTTGTGTGTAGTTTTGATTCCCTTTCCCTTTCATTTAAAAGTCAACATAAGTCATGCAGGATGCTTAAATATCATGATATTTTCAAAAATATCCAATACTTTGATATATATATATATATTTATCCAATAGATTTTATATTTTCAATAGAGTAATCCATATATAGTTAAAATTAAATATTTTAAGGCTTTGATATAAATTTAATTTGAAACATTTTTATTCAATGTAAAAAGTTTTATTTTATATATGTTCGTAACACAAATTATTCATTAAATGCAAAAATCCATTTTTGCATTTAATAAGAAATACAACATATACACAACAGAAATATTTCCACAAAATGCAGGATTTGAGCATCAAAGTAAATAACAAGATTTTGAAACAAAAATTCACATTAATTATTTTATTAATGTAATATAAATGCCAGCTTATTGGCTTTATCTGCCCTTAGTCAGTTGTGCAGTTTGGGCTGAACTAATCCGAAACAAGAAAAACCTCTAATGAAGCAATGAAGAAAAAGCAACAAATAATTGTTACTACTAATTTTACCCTCTTTGTCTAGAAAAGACTTTAAAATCATTGGTCAGTCAGATCTCATGTTAAATCTATGGGAGTGTAATGCATTCTTATTTTTAAAATATCTCCTCAGGAAATTAATATCTCTGACTCCTTTTTTCTGTGTAATCTTAAAGGATGTCTTTTTTTTTTTTTTTCATAGTTTACAAAATATTTCTAAAACATACGCTTAATTTTATCTTAGCTAATATTTTAACAGATAAAATATTAACTTAAGCATATATTTTAGAAGTAGTTTGACAGCGCTAAAGAAAAAAAAGAGACATCCTTTAAGAAGAGTACACAGAAAAAAAAAATCAAAATATTAATTTCCAATTTGAGATATTTAAAAAATAAAAATGCAGCTTACATTGTGTGTGTGAAAGATCCCTAGAAAACACAATCAGAACTGAAAATAAAACTTCGCTACAGATTCAAGATGCGCACCCAACGATACGATTATGACAATATATCGATTGTACTGATACAAAATTAGTCTACTAGAAAATACCATTCTGGACAGCGCCATCTACTGGTTTTATTACTTATCATTATTTCCAATTTCTCTATAAGATAAGGCACAAGTCAAAGTGCAGATTTAGAGTAAAGGCATACTAATAAAGTTCTTCAGTATTTTAAAAGACAATACACCTTAGAGAACCACATCTATAGCATATCTATTTAAATAAACAGCTAATATGCAAAAATGGAAGTTCACTGAGGCTGATGCATTTTATGAAGTAGGAAAATCATTTTTAAATCTTGCAACATTTTGTTACAATTTCCAGGAATATCTTACATGTCAGAAACCAAGATTGAAACTTGCACTCTAAATATAATTCTTTAATCAATCTGTGAAACAGAAGGAACTTTTGAAATTGAGGTTTAAAAAAATGCAACAAACTAGAAATTACAGAAAAGCAATTTATAATGCTCACATATGAAAGTGATGCTATGGCTACCAAGGACAAAAATAAAACAAGCTTTATTATTATTTATTTTTTTTAGAAGCAGGGAAAGGTGGGGGGGGGGGGGGGAATTTCTCAAAAGCTTGCTTTATTATTATTATTATTATTTTTTAATATTAATGGGCATTTCAATATAAAAAAATAGGATTTTTTTGTGTGTTAGGAATGGATAATGTATTTTAAAAGTGACAATGTAGGTCCATGTTTTACGTTGTCCTGTTATTCAAATTTAAAATATTTAACTTAAAGACATGGGAAAAAAATACACAAGAAAATAAAGATGCAAAAAAAAATAAATATATATTTTGAAACATAAATATATATTAATAAATATTTCAAATGTTTAGTTATGAAAACTCATGCATATTACATGCAATAGCAGCTCACATAAATGCAACAAATATATTTCATTAAAAATAGGAATTCTCAAATGCATATGCTCAAAAGAAATTGTATACTTAAGAACAACAAACAGTGGTTCCATTAACTGGAAAGTAATCTATTAACTAGAAACAACTTAATTTTAAAGTTAAATATCCAAACATTTATATTAAAATACCCAGGTAAAAGGACAGCCTTTTTTCGTGAGTGGGTGGGGAAAACCATAAAAAATAAACAAATTATATCCCCACTACAAAGGTAAATATCTACTGCAGGTTTCTAAAGGCATATCAATCTTATGTTCCATTAATAACTGAAAAACATAATATACAAATTAGATTAAAAATAAACAAAGTTCTGCAACTTATATAATGAAACCAGGCATACATAAATTAAAATTAATAGATAAATATCATAATTTAAATAATTTTCAAGCTTGAATTATTTTTCATATCTATCTCAACAATGGACATCAGTTTATTTTAACAATGTAAAATAGTCCCTACGAAAGTTGCTATTATTGGAAATTGATTGACCTAACCAACAGAAAAAGTGAAAAAAAACCTTCATAAATCATAAGATCAGATTATCCATAAGTTAGAGCATAAGTGAGTTGGCGCTAAACTGAAATCTGTCAACAACCAATTTTCAGTTTATCTTTAACATAAGATTGATATAATGTTGAATTCATTGCTGTATGTGTTGCATCAGGGTGTTCTAGGAATTGTATTTTATTATTTTTTTAAAGATCCATTGGATATTTCACTGTATAAGATGGGAAATATTCCAGATTGTGGGAAAGGGGTAATCATGGAAAGGAACCGAAGAAACCATACAAATAAATTACACTTGAAAACATTAAGAATCTGCCTCATCTGCAGATTGTATATTATTATGTAAAAAATTTCTCCATCTTTACATAAAAATTGATTAGCTTAAAACAATGGTTATGTTTTAAAAGATATGGATTTGAAATGAACAATGATTAAAGAGGATATTTTAAAAGATTTTAAAGAAACAATATTTGAATAAAATTATTAAACACTAGTTTATAGAATGCTAGTTGAATGCGTCTCCACCAGACTCGTTGGCAGGAAAAATACAAAAATATATAAAATATTCTGTTATGTAGCTTGAGCTTTGCCCAACCTCTCTCACCTGGGAATAAGTAAGATTCAATTTTCTTTCCATTGTCCAAAACACAAGTTGTCCATTCCAATTTTTTGCCTTTCTTTCATTTCGAGTATCCGCAACAACCCTTTATTTTGCAAGACTTTAAAGCTGATATATCATATACAAAGTTCTAGAAGAAGCTACCTGAATGGAATCATCCCGGCAATTTGTACCGTTTCCAACTATTTTTCAATTCTTACTATTAGCTCACACTCTCTATATATTTATATATCTTGTTCAAATTTTCAATCGTTAATAAAATACTTTTTATTTATCCACTCAAGTTCAAATACATTTTTTTAAACTTGTAGTGGATGACACTGGATGTTAATACAGTTTTTTCAAATATTAATTCATTAATTAAATTTAATTAATTAATTTTAGTTTTATGTGGGAGAAAAAAATTTCTACCATTGTTTTCATAAATGAAATGAAAGATTTTCCTCAAATGAGTGATGCCACAAAAATAAAATACCGCAACGAGGATTATAAAAAAATTTTCAATAAAAATAACGTGGGACATTAATGCTGCACAGGTTTATTTTATATATTTATGATTAAAAAGCAAAATTCAGATGCTCAAAAGGAAATTCGCTTTCTATTTTGCCACTTAATGTTGTGATTCTGTCGTATGTATATACATATTTATATTAATTGTAATAATTTAATAAAAAGTAACTAAAATAAAATTTTTCTTTGTTGACCCAAGTGAGAATTGACTTTAAAAAAATTTATTTTTATATTACTTGTTTAAAAACAACTTCAAATGACATTTCAAAAATTTATGTGGATAATTATTACATTATAAAACAAATTAGCTAAAAACAGAAAAATCTGTTTATGAAAATTAAAATCATTGTTGCAGATTTGTCTGAATCTAATTATTTGATTGAATACAATATTAATATATATATTTTTAAAAATGTAAATTAGAGAACCAGTGAGGCATACTCCTAGTAAGAAAATCAAAACTTTCTTTTACCATAAAAATACAATTTCAAGTTATTGTCAAAAATATAAAAAGAAATATCCAAATAATCTTCATACTGATCACTGCCATTTGCCCTGTTTAAACAATCTGAATATATATTAGTATATTCATTATCGAAATTAAAATAAGAAAATAATATATCTAAAATTTAACTTTTATTACAATTAACAGTATATTTATATTCATAATAAAAAGAGAAACAGATTAGCAGCAGCACTGGAATAGTTTGTTTCCATTCCAATACCACATAATTGATTGAAAATTACATAATTATTATAAAAACAAATATGACATACTAAACTTAAAAAGTCCTTCCGGCCTGTACCGGGAGGAAAAGGTAGCTTTCCTATATCTTCGTTTTAAAATTTTAGCTAATGTTACACGAAAACAGCAAGTTAAAATGCAAATAAATGTTTACAAAAGATTCGTTAATACTGAATTTGAATAAGAAATTCGCCAAATTATTGAGCAATAGCCAAATTGGCTTCATTTATGAAGACTTATTTTGGTCGCCAAATTTGGCGATATTTCACCATATGTCGCCAATTTTGGTGCTAACGGATATGAATATATAGTTTTATGCGTATGATTGGGAAAATTATTACAACAATGAAAGAAAATAATTTGCGAGTAATCGCGTTAATGTGCTGTTTTGTTTCAAAATGTCAGCCACCCTAGAATTTCAAACTGCTCTATTACAGCCATTTTTTAAGATAGAAGTAAACCAAAAAATGCTCTGGAATCCTTGTATCAAGGCCTAAAACGTAATTGAAAAATAAATTTTAATTTTTAATTTTTTTGCATATTTATTTTAGTTTTAAATTTTTAAATGGCCGCCATCTTGAAACAAAATAGTGGACCAAGCTGGCCAACGAACTAGGTCGAGACATTGGTTAGCTTAATACACACAATTAGTTTCATCAAAATTGATTTATAAATATGAGCGTTATCGTATGACATAAGTCAGATTTCTACTATATATATAAAACACAAACGGAAATTTCGTTCCGTTCCTTTATAACTCGAGTTCTGCTGAATGGAATTTGATGGAACTTGCACTGTTGGATAGATAATTTTTCAGAGAAAGTTTTAGTATATAACACATAGTTCTATGTAGATTAGTTACAGAATTATGATGGAAAGTTCTGTTATTTTGGACGATAAGGTTACCATAGGTCATTTTTTTGGCGACCATTATCGTTGACGAAAGAATTGAAACGGCTATATCAGAAAATAATGCAAACACATAGAAAAATAAAAGAAAAATTCTGTTATTAATTTTATTTACCCCCCCCCCCCCCCCCCACCTCCCCGCAAAAAAAAAAGAAAAAGAAAGAAAAACATTTTAATGAATGTTTTAATGAAGCATAATATTTAATTTAAACCCCAAAGGAATGTTTGTAATGCTTAAAATTTTTTGCAATGCATGAGATTGCAATTCAGATTAAGTCAATATTTGGCGATTTATCGTTTGCGTCAGGCTAACAAAGATGCATCTGATAATTTGATGTAATAAAATTTTGAGTAATTTTTTTTTCCTTTTTTTCTTTCTGTTAATTTTTTTTTATATAACTCCCCTATCATGTGTCTTACAGGAGGAACTAGAAGATGTAATTGTAAAAATGACTGCATTTATGAGTTGCATGTTATTTGTTTATTTACGGTTTTGATTTTACTTTTGTCGCCAAGCAATGTGATTTTAAGCCAAAAATACATAAGCGTGACATCAGCTTGAGTGGTATTAGCAATAATAGTGTTTTTTCGTGTATACAATATCCTTTTTGGAGTATATTTTTATATTCAAATGCAAATTATATAAATAGCTTTTATTGTTATGAATATGGGATCAAATATTTAATTTTAGTGAATGTCTACAACTCAAACACATATTGTAAAATAATTAAATTTTAGACATTTAAAAATTTACTCCGGAAACATGCCAGTTTGTTTTCACCAAACATATTATTTTTATAGCCTCGAACTCAGATCAGTGAATATTGTCTATTCTTTTATTTTTATTTTATTATTTTTTTAATATATCGCCAATTTCACTTATAGAAATATTCACTGTTTCAAAAGTTAGGAACCAGAGAATTTTCTTAAGGAGATGTGTGCATTTATTCGTTATCACTATCACAAAAGGCTACATTTTGCAATAAAAATTGTTTACTGAAATAAATTTTCGATGCTCTTTTTGATTCGTCATTTCTTTTTAGTTTTTTTTGTGCATAGCTTGCCTTCTTTCAGGAAGGTTTTTAAAAGACATTGGACTAATTGTCCGTATTCCGGTCACCTGTCAGTTGGCATTTTCACTATATTGTTGGATGTTTCGTTTATGTTTGAAGATTACTCTGGACGACGATTTAGATTAAAGAAGATTAGACGACTTTTGAAATTAGCGATTGCTAAATTTATGTTTTTTTTTCATTATGAAGCAAAGTTTTACCAAAAAAGCAATGCTTCCAATGTACGGTTGGTTGATTTTATGATGGCCGATTATCTACATGAGGAATATAGACCCTGGGGGGAGTGCCCTCCGTGGGGGTCTTTCTAAGGGATCCTAACCCGTATTTACGGCAAGGTTCAAAGAAAACCACGGAAAACTCCGAACGGTTAGGTCAACGAGTGGGACAGGGATTTGAACCCAGTACTTCCCGTATGCCAGCTTTGAGAGCAGAACATCTCAGCCACTGTTTTGGCGCTTTCAATGTACAGAAATACTTTGTAATGTAAATGGTGGCGAATGGAATAAATAATATTTGTCGATTTATCATTTCAGGCTGGATAAGAAAAAACGAGTTCCTGCAATTCTGATTAGATAATTTTTCGATCATTATAAAGCCTTTTCGACCTACACACATCCCTAGCAGCTAAACATAATGAGAAATAAATTTATTTCTGCGTGTTATTATGCTCTTTCGAGAAATGCAAAAAAATTTTCAGTTTAATTATTCACCAAAAATAATATTACTAAACATTTTGCGTAACTAACTTTATCATTGTCAGTTTTATTTAAGGTATGGAATTTTATTAATGAAAGATCTATAATTGAATTAACAGTAATTTGACATTATTTAATGGAACATAGCTTGGCACATAAATAACTTCGTTTTGTAACTAACTCTGGTACATTAGTAACCATATCGTTTCAAGCAGATTCAGATTAACGGTTACACGAATGCAACTGGTCTAAAAAATGGAAATACAGTGAAAATGGCGTCATTTTAATTTTATTCATATTCAGCTTTAAAAATGCACTTTTTTATGTTTCACTATTTTTTTAAATATGAAAGTTAAGCAGTGTTCATTATGCGCAAACAATTTATTACAATTTTCACTGTATTTACTCTGCTGGAATCGACAGATGAAAAACCGTAGTAGACTCACCAGAAGAGGACGTATACAGTATGGAACCATTTATCCGGAAACCAGTTAACCAGAAAACCAGTTATCCAGAATGATATTTCCAATTGTCCGATTTCAAAATCTTTCCTGTAAAAATGTGCCATATGGTGCCAGTTTGACAAGTGCATTGCTTGAAACATTACGAGATGAATGGTATAACTTGATGCCAACATCTAAGATTTGAAATTGAAGCATCTTTTGTTAGATATTAGACATTTTGATTTTTTTGCAGAGGAATTTTTATTTCCAACGGTTTTGCACAAATTGCCTTCTTTCAAAATCTGATTAATCTTTGATTTTGTTTGCATCTGATTCTTAATATGAGTAATCTAATAATTAATTTGAAATCTAAAACAATGTCACAACCACAAATATTCTACAAATCTGATCAAACAGATGTTATAAATTTAATATTTTAAGTTGCTATGCCCAACCAGTTATCCAGAAAAACCAGTTATCCGGAATACGTCTGACCATAACCATTCCGGATAAGTGGTTCTGTACTGTATTGTGAAATATAACGTAACATAGAGTGAGATTGTACTTACGTTACCAGAATCTCACATGGAGCAAGAAAGAGGGACGGAGTTCAAGAACTTACTGACGAAAATGAATCACCCGAACATTATTTAAGTTCAATGGTCAATCTATGCAATCATTGTAATGCTTTCTCTTTTAGTAGTATGTTGACTAGAGAACATGTTAGTTCCTGTTGTCATAATCTCACAATGGCCTCATTTCCCTACCAAAATCTACTGTAAATAATCAACTAAATGAGTTGCTTCTTTTAGCCCAAATTTTGTCCAATGTACGATATAATATAACGCAATGTTGTTCACATCCTTTACAGCGATATTGAAGGAAAATTCTGGTGAACGTTCCTATTGCTTTAAAATACACGCTCAAATCCATTGATATAGTTCGTTTGATGCAAGGTTCGTTTGAAAATATTTACTAAGGTAGCATCTGTAGGTGAAGATCCACATTCCTTTCAAATACAAAGCCATTTCGTTTGATTTAAGGTACATTTAGAAAAATGGCCCAGCGCAGCGGGCGTAGCATGCTAGTATATATATATTTATAAATCAACATTTGAACGGAGGGTGGTTTTGGGGTCTGGGGGTCATGATCGGTGAAAATATATAGAAATTTGAACTGCTTTCCTCCGAACAGCTGCAGTAGGTAGCTTTATACTTTTTTGTATTGAAAGCTACCTAAAAGAATTCTCCTTTCATATTTAATTCATTAGTATGTATATAAAATAATTCAAAAATAGTATTTAAAACATTATAAAGACAATTTATAGGAATACTGTTGAAGAGTTTTTTCAAAATCCTAAAACCTGTATTTTGTGAAGGACAGAATTAATTTAGCCCAAAACTATATATTATACTCTACTCTATATCTCTACTATACTCTATATTATATTAATAAATATGATTTAGTAGAACTAATAGTAGGTTCTACCAATTCGAATAAAAAATGAATTAAAAAATTTCTTGGGCAAGATACAAAATAATACAACATAAAAATGGAAACAAAATAATAACAATAACAATGGAATAAAAAGACATGGCTGCAAGAATATGTAAAACAGGAAAATCCATAATTCGGTTAACTGATTTGTTCATTCTATAACATATACTCATGAAAGAAAAAAACAATGATTCAGTTAAAGGAATCTGAAAATTCTAAAATTTGGTAATACATTCATGACTGTAATTTATGTGTATGTATACTTATTGGGCATGAAAAAAGCAACAACTTTAACTACCTTGCTATATAGAAATATAACAAGAAAGAAAAATCATGCACCAAGCATAGATTATAAAACACTTTAAAACACTAACAGAACAATTTAACAAACCATCGCTGTTTAATAAGGTATCTAAGTAAACATTTCAGAAAAACACATTTGAAAACTAGATTTCAGCAATTACCGTTCATAGCCAGAAAAGTACTCCAATTCTTTTCTGCAGCCCTGTATATAATTATTATACTCTACAGTATGCTACAATTTAGTTTAGTAATAAAACACATAGCACAGTTGGAAATTTATCTTCAGCAGTTTCTACCAATAGATGAAAACATACTTGAATTATTTTGTACAGCCCTGTATATTAAGCTTTTTACACACCTTAAGCTTTTTATACACGCCACATATTAGGCTGTAGTTTAATTCAGAAAAATACACGCTGAAATAGGCAGCCATGTATTCAGTTCTTTGCGTGGCTCTGTATATGATTTTATTTATATTCTACAAACCTTTCTTAGTATACTAAATGTTTCACATTCAAAATGTATAACTCGATTATAAACCCATTTTAATCAATTTATGCTCATGCACCATAATACTTGCGAATTTTTTTGTGTAGCACTGTATATGATTTATAGCATTTATGCATACCTCATAGCATTCAAAAATTTAGTTAAACACATACCTTACTAAAATCCCACTTCAAATTATGGCTTATAAACACTACTTCAGATAGAGTACTATACCTGAAATATTTTGTGTCTTCCTGTAAATGAATGATAAATGCTATGCACATAACAAGTATCTTTTAGTAAACCTGAATAATGTATATCAATTTCATTATATTTGAAATGACGTAACATAATTACAATATGCTGCCAACAGTTTTTCCCTGTAGACCATTATGTAAAAGAATACTTTTGTGTGGCACTTTATATAAAAGAAAAAAGCTTTACACTCCATATTCTACAGAAAGAATGACTTAGTACATCTCAGGAACTGATATCAATTTCATTATGTTTGTATGAGTGTAACATCATTAATATGCACCGCAAATGATTTTCCTTCGTTAAACCACAATGTAATGGAATTCTTTTCAGTTTCCCTGTAAACGAATTATAAGTGCTAGACATATCATGTTCGATAGTAAGCATCTTGTAGTGTATTTGAGTTATGTATATCAATTTCAATATATCTGAAATAGTGTTACATCATTAAAATGCACTGCAAAGATCTTATAGTTGAAAAATTCTTAAGAAATCGCCATTTTTTCTTAAAAATTGATATTTTCTCTCTGTTTTGTTTAATTATTAGTACTCATTGTGATGATTGTTCAAAAACTAAAATATGAGTTTAAATTTTCTTTTATAGGGGGATAACGTTATCTTATAGTTGAAAAATTCTTAAGAAATTGGCAATATCCTTAAAAATTGATATTTTCTCTCTGTTTTGTCTAATTATTAGTACTCATTAATGTGATGATTGTTCAGAAACTAAAATATGAGTTTAAATTTCCTCTTATAAGTTTGAGGCAAGTTGAAATCTCGATTGCACACATACTTGTAAGATTAAAGTAATTCTCTATGAATTGAAGGGGTCTTGTGAATTGTCCCCATTCTAGGAAGATAATACTATTGAGGAGTTATGAGGAGTTGACCTACCAATTATACACATACTTGTGGTATTCAGAGCCGAAACTAAGGGGGGGCAGAGGGGGCACGTGCTCCGGGCGCCAGCAGAACTGAAGGTTAAGGGGGCGCCAACTGCAGGTTTTGTTTGTTGTTTGATATAGAGATGTATATATATATATGAAATTTGTATAAAAAGTCTTGCAACCGGAAAATCCAAAAGAAAAATGAACCAAATGCATTAAAATAGACAAAAAGATTCGTCTACAATACAAGATAGCAAATGAATAAAAAACGAACTGTTTTCTTAGGCTATTTTCTTTCTCCCATTCCAAATGTATCATGTCTATGTCGTCTATCATTTAAATCTCTTCCTGTGGTTTAGGAGAATCACTAACATTTTTCAAGATCAGTCCCTACTCGTGTCTGTATATGACACTGTTCAACGTCGTCTGGATACGGTACTGCACTGTCCAGCATGGATAATTGGCAAAAGATTCCTTCACTTTGATTTTCTATTAGATAAAAATATTCCATGAAGGCTGTTCTATTTTTTCCCTTTTCTCCCAGCGTGGAGCTTTCTTCTTTTTCCATTTTGTCATGTGCGAGGGGTGACTGCCCTGGACAATAAACACAAATTGGAGGATGAATGCCCAAAGTAAAATTCTCAGTAAAATCTTTTTCTTTTAAGTATAGCCTTTGTAGAGGTACAGTAAAAAATCTCGTACAGCGCGCCATGGCTAGTAAAGCCGAAGCTGCCCCTGGCTTTATCTTCCAAAAAGTTTTTTACTTGTCTTTTTGCGAAAGTTTTCTAAGCGTTTTGCCGCCCTTGGCGGCAACTGGAATATGCCGGCCTGTTAATTTTGCTGAAATTACTTTTTTATCCAGATCCAATCTAGTATTATTAGAGGGGGCGAGGTTCAGCGACTGACTTGGATACTAAAAACAAATAATATTTGAAAGAATAATTTGAAAAATACGCAAAATAAAACTGTTTGTTAAAACTTTTTTTGAAAAAAAAAATGTCATTTGTAAGGGTGCAGGGAGACCACCATACCCAAGTTTCTATGACTAATAAAACCGCAGCCGCCCCTGCCTCTATTCTCCCAAATTATTTTCTCGTCCTTTGGCTATTTCCAGATAAATGAAAAATGCCACCATACCATTTGTTACAATTACTTTTTTACATACAGATCCGGCTTTAAAGGACGCGAAGTTGGCTATTGCTAATGACACTAAAATCCAAGGGGACGAAACATATGCAAGATAAAATAGTAACCTCTCCTCCCCTTTTTTCTTTCTTAAGAATATAGCATTTGTAGAGACGCAGAAAAGAACCTCGCACAGGGTGACATGGATAATAAAGTCGTCTCTGCCTTTATCTTTAAAAAAAAAAATATATATAATATATATATATATATATATATATATACTAGGGGGCTCAGCCCCCTACTCGCTGACGCTCGCCAACCCCCCGTGAATTGCGAAGCAATTCACATTGAGACCGCTACGCGGTCCCTGCTCGCTCGCCCCTTTTTATTTTTACAGTAATTCTAGCCGGAATAAGTACTACCATAAATCATTTGAACATATGAAATTGACAATTTTTTTTATGTAAAAAAGTAATTGAACTCCGTTGAAAATACAACTAAAAATGCATTTAGTTAAAGCTACTAATGAGAATATAAATCATTTAAATACTATGAATAAAGGATCTTGGAGACATAATTTGTTTAAAACTTATTGCACCTATAATATTGTACAGCACGGCTTATTCATTAAAAAAAAAAAAAAAAAAAAAAAAAAAAAAAACTACGTAATAGGAAGATAGATTATCACCAATGATTGTTTAAATTTCGTTCGACATTTCACTATTCTAATTGATTATAGATTTCTGCAATAGATGGCAGCAGGTGCAACATAGACAGTTGATATTTTTACTTCTCTCCGATTTTTCATGTGAGTGAAATTTATAAATAAGAGTTGAGAATTCATTTGAAATTAGCAATATTACTCATAATTAAAATTAGGAATAATCTCAGACGCTTTGGATTACGTACATGTAATTTTATTTTTAATATTTGCTAGCTTGATTTTCACTGCTCACTGACCGCCATGTTGGAGGCGGGGCTAATCTATCTAACACAATCTAGTCTTTTCATTGGTCTGAGCTCTGGAAACTACGGTTGTTGCCAACAATAAGCAAGAAATTCAGCCCTATTTCCGCGCCACGTAAGACAAATATATATATAGATATTCGTCTTTTACCCATTCTTACGTGTTTTGCCGCCCCATCCTTTAGCTGTAATTATTTTTTTAGATCCAGATGTAAATTTCCGGGGCAAATACATCGTGTGCCCCTGTAATAGTCAAGCTGAATTTCTTTTTGTTTTTAATATTATCATACTCTAAAACTGCAAAATATTGATTATAATCAGTAACAAAGTCAAATGCATTCTAAATATCAGCTTTATGTAAACAGCATACCAAGTATGGGGCACCCCTAAATCAGGGGCCCCAGTGTTACAATCCAGATTTAGATTTATCAGATCTGATTTAATTAGACTCTGAATCTGTGTAATTAAATCGTCATAAAAGTCTCTAACAGTAACAGGGTTCCTTTCAGCTCAGATCCAAGTTTTTGAGTCTCACCCCAACCCTCCACAACCGTTCACAATTCTGATAATTGCTAATAGAAAAGAAGACAAGGAAAAACATTTAAACATAACTAAAACATTTCTGGCAATAGCAAATGGTATAAAAAATATTCTATTTAAATTACATGAAAATTATGTAGTAATACTAATTAAAAAAAAGTGCTAAGAAAATCCTTTGATCAAAAAATAATTTTTCTCGTTGAACTCAACAGAGGATTTTGGGGGCCCCTTGCAATCGAGACCATCACGACCCCTTAAATTCCGCATCTGAGAATATCAATTATTATACTTCCTAAGATGAAAACCTGTATAAAGCGGAATAGTTTTCGGTTCCTGTCGATTCCATTTTCAAGGTTTTAATGAATCAGTATTTGACAAAGCTGATTACTTAGTTCAGTAATACAGATTATCTGATTATATACTTTAAATTTTAGAAACTTAGAAAAAATTTGCTTTGGAAATTTTCTTTTCAGAGGAGGAAGGGGCGCCAAAATCCATGTTTGCCACGGGCGCCAAAAAGGCTAGTTTCGGCACTGGTGGTATTAAAATAATCCCATTTGAAAAGGAGGGAGTTTAATGAATTGGCTTCTTTCTGAGAAGATAATAATATTGTGTGAAGAATTTCATTGTCATCTTGAAGTAAGCCAGGCTGGAATGTATGTGTTGTATTGGATGGCAATACTCTCTGAATGAGTGGATAAAAATTTTATTAGCAATTCCTTGGATACAAGGATTTAAGCCACTACGAAATGAAAATTCAGACTTGGTAAGTAAGAGATTAAAGGAGGCGTCAATCATAAGAGATTATACAATACAGGGCCATTCTTCCCAATATAAGAAAGGTGAATTTCGAGAGATAGACAGATATCGAGGGATGCCAAGGGTATGCTGACTGGATACGATATATAGAGGTCGTGATTGCTGAGGCATGTTGGGGAATGAGATTCTCTGAGCGGATGTCAGAATGTTAGTTTATAAAACTGTATTTATACATCATGGATATGCTTATCATCGTTTTATTTTTATTTTTTAATTTGTTAATTTACAATAAAGTTTTTTCATTTAAAACGAGTATGGAGTACATGGATTATAGATACACTGTTCCACGTTATCACAAGTTGATAACGTCATCTTATAGTTGAAAAATTCTTAAGAAGTTGGCATTTTCCTTAAAAATTGATGTTTTATCTCTGTTTTGTATTATTATTAGTACTCATTAAAGTGATGATTGTTCAAAAACTAAAATATGAGTTTAAATTTTCTTTTATAGGGATATGACGTCATCTTATAGTTGAAAAATTCTTAAGAAATCGGCATTATCCTTAAAAATTGATATTTTCTCTCTTTTTTGTCTAATTATTAGTACTCATTAATGTGTTCGTCATAAAAATTAATATATAAATTAAAAAAAATTTCTTATATAGTATGATATACTCACCTTACAGTTGAAAAATTCTTAAGAAATCGGCATTTTTCCTTAAAATTGATATTTTCTCTCTGTTTTGTCTAATTATTTGTACTCATTTATGTGATGATTGTTCAAAAAATAAAATATGAGTTTAAATATCCTCTTATAAGTTTGTGGCAAGTTGAAATCTCGATTGCACACATACATGTAAGATTAAAGTAATTTTGTATGAATGGAAGGGGTCTGGTGAATTGTCTCCATTCTAGAAAGATAATACTATTGAGGATTTGTGGGGAGTTGACCAACCAATTATACACATAGGTATGTTATTAAAATAATCCCATTTGAAAATGAATGAGTCTAATGAATTGGCTTCTTTCTGAGAAGATAATCCTATTGAGTGAAGAATTTCATTGTCATCTTGAAGTAAGCCAGGCTGGAATGTATGTGTTGTTTTGATGGTAATACTCTCTGAATGAGTGGATAAAATTTTTATCAGCAATTCCTTTGATACAAAGAACTAAGCCCCTATGAAGTGAAAATTCAGACTTGTTAAGAAAGGGATTAAAGGAGGTGTCAATCATAAGAGATTATAGAGGGTCATTCTTCCCAATATAAGAAAGGCGAATTTCGAGAGATAGACAGATATTGAGGGATTCCAAAGGTATGCTGACTGGATACGATTTATGGAGGTCGTGATTGCTGAGGCATGTTAGGGAATGAGATTCTCTGAGCGGATGTCAGAATGTTAGTTTATAAAACTGTATTTATACATCATGGATATGCTTATCATCTTTTTATTTTTATTTTTTTAATTTGTTAATTTACAATAAAGTTTTTTCATTTAAAACGATTATGGAGTATATGGATTATAGATACACTGTTCCACGTTATCACAAGTTGATAACATCATCTTATAGTTGAAAAATTCTTAAGAAATTGGCATTTTCCTTAAAAATTGATATTTTCTCTCTGATTTATCTAATTATTAGTACTCATTAATGTGTTGGTCATAGAAATTAATATATAAATTAAAAAAATTTCTTGTATAGTATGATATACTCATCTTATAGTTGAAAAATTCTTAAGAAATCAGCATTTTTCCTTAAAAATTGATATTTTCTCTCTCTTTTGTCTAATTATTTGTACTCATTAATGTGGTGATTGTTCAAAAACTAAAATATAAATTTAAATTTCCTCTTATAGGGAGATAACGTCATCTTATAGTTGAAAAATTCTTAAGAAATTGGCATTATCCTTAATAATTGATATTTTCTCTCTGTTTTGTCTAATTATTAGTACTCATTAATGCGATGATTGTTCAAAAACTAAAATATGAGTTTAAATTTCCTCTTATAAGTTTGTGGCAAGTTGAAATCTCGATTGCACACATACTTGTAAGATTAAAATAATTCTCTATGAATGGAAGGGGTCTTGTGAATTGTCCCCATTCTAGGAAGATAATACTATTGAGAAGTTGTGGGGAGTTGACCTACCAATTATACACATACTTGTGGTATTAAAATAATCCCATTTGAAAAGGAGGGAGTTTAAAGAATTGGCTTCTTTCTGAGAAGATAATCATATTGAGTGAAGAATTTCATTGTCATCTTGAAGTAAGCCAGGCTGGAATGTATGTGTTGTATTGTGGCAATACTCTCTGAATACGTGGATAAAAATTGTATCAGCAATTCCTTTGATACAAAGAACTAAGCCCCTATGAAGTGAAAATTCATACTTGGTAAGTAAGGGATTAAAGGAGGCGTCAATCATAAGAGATTATACAGGGTCATTCTTTCTTGTATAAGAAAGGTGAATTTCGAGAGAGAGACAGATATCGAGGGATGCCAAGGGTATTCTGACTGGATACGATATATGAAGGTCATGATTGCTCAGGTATGTTGGGGATTGAGATTCTCTGAGCGGATGTCAGAATGTTAGTTTATGAAACTGTATTTATACATCATGGATATGCTTATCATCTTTTTATTTTTATTTTTTGAATTTGTTAATTTACAATAAAGTTTTTTCGTTTAAAAACTAAAATATAAGTTTAAATTTCCTGTTTTAGGTTAAAAACGTCATCTTATATTTGAAAAATTCTTAAGGAATCGGCATTTTTCCTTAAAAATTGTTGTTTTCTCTCTGTTTTGTCTAATTATTAGTACTCATTAATGCGATGATTGTTCAAAAACTAAAATATGAGTTTAAATTTCCTCTTATAAGTTTGTGGCAAGTTGAAATCTCGATTGCACACATACTTGTAAGATTAAAATAATTCTCTATGAATGGAAGGTGTCTTGTGAATTGTCCCCATTCTAGGAAGATAATAGTATTGAGAAGTTGTGGGGAGTTACCCCCACATACTTGTGGTATTAAAATAATCCCATTTGAAAAGGAGGGAGTTTAATGAATTGGCTTCTTTCTGAGAAGATAATCCTATTGAGTGAAGAATTTCATTGTCATCTTGAAGTAAGCCAGGCTGGAATGTATGTGTTGTTTTGATGGTAATACTCTCTGAATGAGTGGATAAAATTTTTATCAGCAATTCCTTTGATACAAAGAACTAAGCCCCTATGAAGTGAAAATTCAGACTTGTTAAGAAAGGGATTAAAGGAGGTGTCAATCATAAGAGATTATACAGGGTCATTCTTCCCTGTAGATTGGAGAACTTTTAAGGAGAAAAGTGTCACACTATCCACCATGGAGTCAGAGTTTGTGGCCATGACGGAAGCTGCAAAGAATCTCGTATGGTTTGATCGCATCCTTAGTGAATGTTCAGAGAAGGGTTTTATAGAAAATAGTAGGTTAAAACCAGTTTTGAGAGTAGACAATCAAGCTGCAATAGATTTTGTAAAATCACCTATTGAGAACTCGCGTTCAAAGCATATTGATATAAAATTATTTTTTATTCGGGAATTGGTTTACTATGATAAGTTTAGTTTAGTTTTTGTAAGAAGTAAGGCTAATTTAGCTGATATATTTACAAAGCCCCTCACCAAGAATGACCTGCTCCAGTTCATTGAAGGTATTTTTGATATAAAATGTTGAATATAATCTTTATTGTAATAGTTATGTTGAATCCATATGTTTATACAATGTTTGAAATTTTTTTAAATGTCTTGCATAAATTTTGTTAAAGAGAATTGTGTTTATACATTAAATTTTTAAAGTACCTGTAAATGTGTTTAGTAATTTTTGCTAGTATAATATACATATATATATTTTTAAATAAGAGTTAAAAATTATTGTATCTGAAATTTATTTGAGATTTTTGAATTAATGAAATTTAAAGTAATTAAATGGATTCTCTAAAAGTTAAAAGTTTATAAACTTGATTACTATAATTAAAAATTTTTTATTGGTAATACTGCTATGTGTCAAATTTATCAAATGGTATAGAGTTGTTTGAATTCATTATTGCTTAATGTAGTTTTTCATAATTACAGGAACCTGATGTTCATTAAATGTTGAATGTGTTTAAAAGACCTGGCCAGGCAATTTGAATGCATGAACTTGCTGAATGGAGATAAGGAGTGAATCTGCAGTTTGTGATGTCTAATTTTATATCAGGTTCTTGTTGAAAATTCATCTACAATTTGTCTTCAAGGATTGTATATCTACCTTTGCTGCTTCAGCTGAGTTGTTACAGTTTGAGATGTTACAGTTTTAAATTGCTTTGCACCTGCTCTGCGAGTGACTTTATACTTGAAATTAATTGGAAGTTAGACAGAAACGTTACAAAATAATGGATTTTCAAGGAAAAGTGTTCAAATGTTTTTTTTTCACTCATGAACAAGGAATTTGTTTTCTTTATCGAAAATATAGATATCTTGAAGTATGGTACCTGGTGTTGCATTTTTTTAAAGAAATTGTTGATTGGCCAAAATTTTTTTGTATATTGTACAATTATGCATACTAAATCTTTATTAACAATTAACACACTAACAAAATAAATTTTTCTAGTATTGAATTTTATTGATGAATGTTAAGTGTTTTTTTTTAGAATTTGTGTTTCAGTTGATGAAACTGTTTGAACTGCTGAACTGAATATTATATGTGATAGGGTTATGTGTTGTGTGTAATCCTGGCTCAACACTTTGTTTTATCGTGCTTCATTTTGGAAATTTTTTTTCAAAATTTGTTTCGGTTAAGTGGTTTAGTTTGGGTGAAGTTTTGCGAAGTGTCGAGAGGGGGGACAGTTGTTAGGTTTAAAAACCTCCCAAGTTTGGTTAAGTTCTCAACACTTCTTAAATTACATTTAATATAAACTTAATTTAAAATATATTTATTCTTGTTAACTTACCCATTCCTATTGTACTTTATTTTCATGAAGCATTCCTTAATTTAACTGTTCAAACTTTAAATTACACATGTTTATCTTTTGCCATGAGCTCTGTTAAAACCACACTTCACTCAATGTTTTGACAACTGTCTGTTTTGGCCTGCTGGCTTGTATGATGACAGGAAGTTCATACACTCATTAAACATTCATATTTTGATCAGCTGTTTGAGGTAGGGGGAGTTACTTCCTGCTTCTAGTCATTTCTTTCAGCCCTTTAAATACAGTGAGTTGTTCTGCTGACATTGCTCTTTACTTTTTCAATCTTGTGGTTTTGCTGGCTGGGATGTTTATGGCAGATGTTTTGTTTTTTTTCCATTTGAGCAGTGAAGTTAATATAGCAGTCTGTTTTTCTTTCAACATGGAAAGTAAATTAGTGATACATCATTTTTCCCTTCAGCTGATATGGTATAGTAAAGTTTATTAAATATGTTTCTGAAATTAATTGTGTGTTGAGTCAGGAGATTGTTTACAAAAGTAAAAGTGAATTATTGTTTTAAGAAGTAATCCTTTTTTCTATTGAAATGAAGAAATAGCTTGATTTATTTAATCTGATAAAGCCATGTTCATCCTTTTTTTGAGAACTTGTTATTTTGTCTGAAGAAATAAAAATGTTTGTTTTTTTAAACATATCTCTCTCAAGTTATTTTACACAGCTTAAAAGTAATTAATGAAACTGAAATTAAATGATCAATTGGGGAAACAAGGTTTATTTAAAGATGATATATTTAACTAATGAAATTATTGAATTTTAAGTCATACTTCATATGGGCTTCTTACTGCATTTGAGATGTAATAAAAATGGCTCTGCTACATTTTAAGACAGTTTGTTTTTACAAACTGATAACCCTAACCAAAATGAGTGAAGTCAGCGGACGCTGCGACATGCGGTGGAGCCCCAAGTAAAGAACACCACCACATGACACTTGGGCGGAACGCGGAAGTGAACAACGGCTCCGTATTCGGGATCTAAGGGAAACAGGGTCCTCGGCCAATGTTGAACTCGCGACCCATTAATGTAATCACATCTTCCGATTATCAAAGGAAGCAACTAGTTCATTGGATGTGGTGAGCAGGAGGGGCTTCTCGTCAATCCGGGACCTCAAAGAAACTTGGTCCCTGGCACATAGACATGCCTTGGCTAAGGTCGTCCCTAACATATGGATTTCTCCATTTAATGGCTCATACACATATCATATAACTACAAGAGCAGAAGGTTCAGATAAGGAGAAATTGGGATAAGGATTGAAATAAACAATGAGACAGAAGTAAAT
The DNA here is from genome assembly GCA_963931845.1 of Maratus michaelseni. NCBI lineage: Eukaryota > Metazoa > Arthropoda > Arachnida > Araneae > Salticidae > Maratus > Maratus michaelseni. The sequence continues at coordinate 709,792 of OZ007600.1, forward strand.
TCACTGGGAGAAATGACAGATGAGAATGAAATTAATTGAGACTAAATATAATGCGACTCAGATGCAAGGTGACAGAATTCCAAATAGAGGGAGTCAATTTCAGAAAAAATATACTAAGAAGGGTGGAAACATACCCAGGTATTTTGTTGGGAGTGTAGGAGTTGTACAACTTAGAAATTGAGTTTGCATGAGCCAGAGGTAAAAGGTTAGCATTCAGATGAAAAAGAATAATACATAGTGTAATTTTGAGGGCTAATTGCCAAGAGAATGAAAAGGGAAAAATGAGGTTAAAATTTGAGATAGGAGAGTGGTTACCCGAGGTCTAAGAAACAAGGTAAAATTGAATATGATGAGTTGTCAGGTACTCGGATAGTTAGAGAAAAAGGGGTGAAATCTCATAAAAAAGAGGAAGATGAAATTATAAAGGATTTGGACATTGAGAAGTTAAGAAAGGGAAGGTCTGTTCACACAGTGTCAAAAGGAATGGAATATTCTGCTTTAAGAACAGATCTCAGAGTGAGATTTATTAAAATCAAATGGAATTTTGAGCAGACAAATTATGGCGCTAAAGTCATGAGGAATAACTTAATGTCAAAGGAATTTTATGATATAGGTAATTCCGATATTGGTTTTCATGAGAACTCTCTAAATTAAATTTTATTCTAAAATTGGAGGAATTCATTATTGTAATATCTGTCTTGTATATGTTTATTGTCTAATGTTTAATAATTTTGTAACTGCATAATTTCGTAGGCCTACTTTCTCTCTGGCAAGTTGTTGAAAATTAAGTTTTTCAATAAAATGTAACTAGGAAAGTTGTGTAAGGCATTGTGTTATATATAGATTTCTTATTATAATCTTTAAGAACTTTGTTATGATGTAATTTTGTAAACTATATTTAGTATCGTAGAGGTGTAATCTATTTTTAAATTGCTTCTTCTGGCATCAAAAGTAAAAATTAGTTCTGAAATCATAATTAAATATTGTTAGGAAAATTTCTGAAAAGAACTGTCAATAGTGTATCCTTTCAAATCTGAGTATGGGGAAATATTAGCATTCTGTAAGGATTTCTTGTGCAATATAACTTTTGATGAAAATATATGATAGGTAGAGCCGTCCTTAGCAAGGACGACTTAAAGCGAGGCCCGGTGCAGGGATTTTGCGAGGCCCTTTCCTTCCAGATTCTTAACATAATCTTATCTATATTATCAATAAAAAAGAATGGTTTTCACCTATATACTGTAACCCGGGAGCTCGGGTTCGATCCCCTAGCTATTATAAAGAAGTAGCATTTGTTTGTGTGTTTGTAGGGATAATTTCTGGAACTACTAAACCAATTTTAAAAGTAATGGTGGCAAATTGGTGGTGAAAGTTCCTCTTCCAACATAGGCTATATTTTATGTCAAGACCACCGGATGCGAGGCCCTGTGCGGCGGCACCTGTCGCACACCCCTAAGGACGGCTCTGATGTTAGGGCTTATGCATAGTGACTTCTCTGGAAGTTTTTTAAAAGGGATTATTGTGTATAGCTTGTACATGACAAATTTCTTGCAGAAATTTTCTTTAGAAGAAGGAGTTGTGATGACCTGTGCTCATCCCTATCAATCATTATGATCAGCTAGGGTATTAATATAATCCCTGAACTGAAGAATGAATGCTTCTGTGAATGTTATCTAAAGAGAAGTTGGGGTATTTTCCCTAAAAATATCTATTGTCCTCTCAAGAAGGAATGTAAATCATTTTAGTGATACTGAACTGCTGTGTACTTACCTTCTTAGGTGGGGGTAAGGCTCCTATAAGGGGAGCTGACGCATATCCATTCTGTTGCCCAAAATAACCGCCATATTGCAACCTAGCTCAGCATTAGGAAACCGCCTGAGCAGGTGTTTGCCGTCCCTGTTACTGTCACTCGCCATCCACTAATACGGTAAGCTAACTGGTTTTAGCTTGTTTTTTGGTCCGCTGGGTTATTGAATGGCGGTGTGGTTCAGCCTGTATTATAGGAGCTCTAGGTGGGTGTAGCTATTCATAAAAAAAAGTGTGGAGATCATGATAGAAGATTCTAGAAAAGTGGTGCTATGAAATATTAAAGCATGGAATTCTTGGAACAAGGAAAAGAAACGGGACGGACAAGAGAAGGAGGTGGACAGACATGAGTGCACACATAAGCTAAGCAGTCAAGCTTGGGGAATCGTGCTTCAACAGAGTGTGATATTTGGATTTGTTTTTCTTACAGAACTCTGAATTGTGTTAGATGTATCGTTGCTTGAGATAAGCAAGACAATGTTTTGGAAATGCAAGGAATGACTCGTGCAGATACCTGTGAACATTATTATCATTTTTTACTCATGTTATTGTTTTTAATAAAACAAATTTAGTTACTAAAAATGTATATGTTTGAAATAATTATACATATAAGGGTGGACCTATTGAGAGCTGTAGACCACGACATGACAGTGATAACAGTGAACTTCAGAACTGAAAATTTCCTCAGTCATATAGAAATGAATAGCAATCCGATTACAGAAGACCATTATTGGTCATGATAATATCATCCAATCTTGTGTAATCTTTTTAAAACAGAGCAACTTAGCATGTTTTTGAAGACTGTGGGATTTGAACAATGGTTTGTGAGCCCATAGGCAGGGTACTTGCGAAGCGGGCCTTCGTCCCAGCTATGGAAATTGAAGAGGCACCAAATTTATACTACCAACCATGGTTTTATTTCTTCATTTTTTTGCCTGTCAATCATTTTCTGAAGAAATTTTTTTTCTCTCTTGGTCATTCTATTATTTTTTGTTGCAAAACATCAGGATTTCTCTAAGAAATAAGTACAATAAGTTAAAAAAAACAACCGAAATATTTATTCAATATAATTTAGTTCTGTTTCTGGATGAAATGAATTTTGTGACACCTGTCACAAAGAGAAGGAGTGTGTATGAGGGCAAATTGAAACTTTGCACCAGACACAGTTGTCTCTCTGTACAGTTCTGCTCATAGGAGCCAGAACAGTCTACTCTTTAAAAAAATAAATGCATAAATGAAACGGTAGTTTGTTGCACTTACAACTTCAGATAAGTGATTGTCAAATTTACAGAAATAATCCCTCCTTTGTCTTTGGAATCAATTAATTTTTTCTTACCTGATCAAATTACAACTTAGAGGTTAAGATAATAAAAAAAAAAAAAGAGAAACTATTTAGGCAGTTTTTATGCTGAAAAGATAAAATATATTAATGTAACATCTCCACAATTTTTGACACTTGAAATTAAGCTAAAATGCAATTTTCATGTTTAAATGCATTCATACTCTAAAATTTTAAATACAAAGGTTAACAATTTTACCATAAGATATACCTTCAGATTCATCAGTACAGAAATTTTCACAAACTTTATTAGAGCTAATCCCAAGTAGCCCATGACATTTTGATCTGCCATTTTTGTCCCACCATATTAATTATTATACAGTATAGGATCTGTTATCCAGAATGCTTGGGACCTGGGGCATTCTGGATAAGGGGTTTTTCAGTAATTCGGAACACTTTTCTATAAGTATAAAAAATGTATGAAATAATTTCATAAAATAGTGATAAATATGAATAATATGTATAAATACATTACTTATAAATTTGTTCATTTAATACATTATTTGCACAAAATAAAAAAATATTCTAAATTACAAAATAATAATACTAATTAATAATAATAAATGAAAAATAAATAAACATATGTAAAATTTAATTTTGGGAGCTGGGAGCAAAATCTTTTGATATGGATTTCGCAAAAATTTCTATGATCGTTTTTTGCTTATAGCGAGTCTCTTGCATTAATTGTTCCTGTATTTTGTACACTGACATGATTTGAAGTTCATGAAAGTAGCTCCTCTGTTGCATTCCAGAAATAAACTGCTCAGTGTAAAATATTAGTTTCTCATTTGAAATCTTTTCAGCCATTTCATTCTGCTGATCATCATCATCACTTTCATCAGACATATCATTTGTTATCATCTTCACAAATCTCACTGTCAGTCATCTGGTGACTAACAGGAGTGTCTTCCCCTGCTTCTTGATTAAGCAATTGTGCTTCTGGACATGATAGGATTTTGGCATATTCCAGCAGATCGGCAATAATTTGCTTCTCCTTACAAATTTTAAATCCTTCAAACTCAGGTTCTCTTTCATCATCAAAAGGTAATGCAGATGGCCACAAATTGTACCATCTATGGATAACTGCATCCTTATCAACAGCATCCCATGGTTTCGCAGCACTCTCTACAAAGCATCTTTGATTGTGAAAGTTTTCTGAAATGTTTTTGTATCATACTTTTTTATATTTATTTATTGAATTTGTAAATTAATGAATGAAGGCAATATCATTTTATTATATTTTCTTTTACTGAGTTTTTAGTTTTTTTGCTTTTTTAAATGAAATTTTTTTTTTTTCATTTAGTGTTTTACATTCCAGTATTCGGAGCGTTCCGGATACCGGGAGGCCAGATAATGGATCCTATACTGTATTTATAAATGAAACCATGATTAATGACGATATAGAAAATTGTTAACTTCAATGTCATGATTCTTCAGATAATATCTAAGACAAGACTGATTTAAGTAAGATTTTCATGATGCAATTCTGAGTGAAAATTTGGTCAAATGATTAGAGTAGGGAATGCTCAGAAATAACCCAGAAAATTTTGAAAAAAAAAAAAAAAACCTGTTGAAGATGTTTATTTTTTTTTGAGAAAATTGAAATACTATTAATAAAATAATTTATTCAAAATTTTGTAATAGCTGCTACATTCTGATATTTTTCTGAGTTTTTCATATTCTCCATTCTATGTGAAAACATTTAATTGTAAACTAGATATAATTAAATGTTACTTTTAAAAATAAAAAATCATATGCAAAATTATATCAATAATACCAATTTGTGGAAATGGTAAGGTTTAAAAGTGTAATACAGTAGAAGATCTTTATAACGCAATTCTCCATATAACGCACAACTTCTCAGATGTAAACAATGAATTTTCAGTTAAGAAACACCTGAATTCCCACATTATAAATAGTTGTTATTCTCTAGAGGACTAAATTTGATACATTAGTTCAACTTTATCTCCTTAATTCAGAGCTTATTACTGAAAAAATTGCTATGATTTGATACAGGTATGTTTAGACAATGTTTATAAAGTAAATTTAACAATGTGTGGAATGATCTATATTATGCAAAAAATTATAATCTGTACAACTCCTGGTAATAAAGAATGCAATATAAAGATACTCTAATGTATTTTGGTATGTTTCACACATATTTGGCCATGTTTTACAAGCTAAATTTAATGATGTGTGAAATGTGATCTATATAACGCACAACCTCGTGTTTTTAGGTTTGTGTTATAAAGATCTTCTACTGTATGTTATTGTTTGAAAGAATCATTTCTATTACCATATGAGCAATTTTTCATAAATTATCATTCATATAAATGATATCATTCAATGATATATCATCCTATCATTCTGGTGATAATAATCCCCAGAAATATTTAACTATTACTAAAATTTAAACAAGTGGGTAAGTGTGATCCAAGTTCGCACAAAGGGTTTCGTTTAATATTCCTTTCAAAACACTTTATCCTTTCTTTAAAAAATCCAAATAAATTTCATTTTCTAAAAAAAAAAACTGTATTTTTCTCGGTTTTTCAAATATCTGAACCGGCCCGATAGCGGGTGAAGCCCACTATTATATTCTGTCATAATAATATCTGTCATGTGGACTAAATGCGATATTTAAAAAAAAAATTAATTTCAAAATTAAACATTTTGTACACCTTCAAAATGTTAAAATATGCGAATATTTCCATAATCGGGTTTTTATCATGATTCAATACGTTCCTCAAACTCATATATTTACTATTCTCTATTACTCATATTCATACTCGCTTTGTATTATACTGAAACATTTGAAAAATCCGTTAAACTTGCGATATGACGTCAGATTTTCTTTTTAATTCTCTAATGACGTGTAATTAATCTGCTTTGTGTACATGCACACATACTCATACTCCTTGTATTATTGAGAAATCTTTCTGTTTTATTACCACTATGACATCAATCTTTTTTATTTCATATTAATCTTTTTTTTTTCAATTGGTGAAACTTTTTATTTATTTTTTATTTTTCACGTGGAAATCGTCTGATAGAAAATTAATTATTGTAGATAGAGTTTCATCATGGATTTTTAATTTTTGGCATCTGCTATAAGGGAAAATGTTCAAATTTAATAAGAAAAGGCTGTTAGAATTTTGGTTTTTTATCTCTATTTATTAAAATAACACGAATTTTTCAAATTTTAATATTTTCAGCTCTTCGCAGCTGATATTCTGATTTATACACAAAGTTTCAATTCTGTAAGTTACACAGTTTTCGAGAATGGCTCTGTGACAGACAGACAACGGAGCGGGAGCAATAGGGTTTCGTGAGATGAACGAAACCCTAAAAAGTAACATCTAGTTGAAATGATTAGTAACTCTTTTCTACCTTTACCTTAAATACAGAATTACCTAATTGTGTTAATATATATATATATATATATATATATATATATAAACTTAAAAAAAAAAAAAAAAAAAAGGCAATCTTTAGGCAAAATTTAGTTGAAAACAATTTATGTTAAATTATATATGCAAAAATCCACCAGTTCTATAACTTTAAAAATTGATAAAATTTATGACTTTATATTAAAAATTATCAAAGGATCAATAAAAAAATTTATTAGTTTCCAATTTCAGAAGTTTTCAATTAAATTTGAACCAGGGTTAACAAAAATCAAGTTTTTTTTTAATGTTATCTCCTGTAACATATACGAATAGTATTTGTTGACGATGCTCTAAGCTGAGAGCATCATTAGTGGTAATTAAAGGCGATTATGAAGCACATGTAAATGCTGTGAAATGCTAAGTGCCTAGTGTGGTTCTGTATGTATATATATGTGTGTGTGTGTGTGTGTGTGTGTGTGTGACGCATGGATTTTCTGTAATGTGTGCAAAAAATTGCTTGTTACCTTTTAAAGTAGAAAAGATAAAAACTTGTCATGTTATGCATGAATTATGATACATTTTTCAACTATTCACCCATACATTGCATTATGTTAATTTTGAGTCTCTCTCAGCAAAACAAAATCTCATTAAAATTGCATCCTATGTAATTTCATCAAAAACTTGTTACAGAATAGATAATAATTTTGAAATATGAAATGCTATCCTGAACTGCAGAATAGTTTATGAAGCTTTTATTAATTAATTAAATTCAAGTTAAATATATTTTATTAACATGCACTTTAATGCTTTTCTGACTAATAGGGCTGACAGTTTTAAAGTTTTTTAATATTTCAGTTTTTATTGTATTCTCAAATAACATAAGCAATTTTTAAGAAATTATTCTGCATAACATCATTAAGATTTTAGATTGGATCATAATATCATCTTGAAAATATATAACCATTGAAACAGTTGACAAAAATGATATCCATACTTTGAAGGGGGGGGGGGGGGGTGGAGATCAAGATATCCATACACATCCCAGTAACAAGTATAGTAAACACTTTCTGGCAAGATACTCTCATCCTCACCGCTAGATGGCAGAACCTCCTCGCCGTACAGCATCAAGATCTTCTCTAGGACTATTCTTACTACGGTCAGGTTTGCATGTAGGGCCGTAGCTAGAGGGGTGGCAGGAGGGGCTCAACACCCCCTGAAAATTTTTGAGCCCCTCCTGGGAAAGTTGTCAAGGTCACCAAATGAAATTCTGTTTCAAAAATTGAACTTAGTTTTGGGTTTTTTTACAGTTTTGCATAAATTAAATTGTAGTACTATATGTTTAAGAACTGCAAATAAGTGCTTCAATAGGCGCACATCCTATCTGCACATACTCAGAATTAGCAACCTTTTGCTGATGCAAACATTGACTTTTGCGTTAGTTATATACTGAATTTTTTCATTTTGCAGCGTTTTCCATTATTAGCATAAAACACAGTTATTCTAATGAGTTTTATAGTAACCCACAATTATGATAAACATTATGTTTCCTATTTGAGTCATCCTAGTTTAAATATATATAAGATCCTTAATTTATAAATGATGCTAATGAAAAAAGCTAATAGCCAATTTAAATACAAGTGGTTTTAGCATTTGAATAATTTTAAAATGCAAAATACATCCTTGATTTTTCTAATCTTTTTTATCATATAAAAACATAACTTTAGAATCTTTTAGGGCAGGGAATATTCAGAAAAAAATTAAAGGTTGCAACTCTTTTGAACTGTGAGCTTTTTATTTACTTACTGACATATCATCACTAATTATTTCACTAGTATAATTTTACACTGAAAATTTTCATTCTGCAGCCAGTGATGTAGTTGTAAAAAAACCAGAGGGCATACGCTGTAGGCAGAGGTAGAGGTCTGCACGGGCCGAAATTTCCAGGCCCGGGCCCGGCCCGACCCATACAAAAAATAATTTTGCCCGGCCCGATACAAAGATTAAAACTTCGGCCCGAGCCCAGCCCGGCCAGAACAAAAAAATATTGGCCCGGCCTGGCCCGATTAAAAAGTTAAAAGTTCGCCCCGAGCCCGGCCCGGCCCAAAAAAAAGTTAAAATCTCGGCCAGAGCCCGGCCCGAGCCCGGCCCTGCACGGCCGAGTGAATTTCTACAAAACATAATTTTTACGTCGATTTGGTTAAAAATTTGCCTCGTAGGAGGAGATCTAACCAAAAATTCCTATCTTAGCCTTTTTTTTTTCATGTTTATAATCTTCATTTTTATAGAGGTGCCGCAAGCTGGAATATTTATTTTTTTAATAAATCTCTATTTGTTGTATGTATGTGTTTAAGTTATCATCAATATTGTTAATCCATATTCCATTTATTGAAGTGTTAAAAATCAGAAAAATGATATACAGTAAAATCTTCTAAGATGGAATTGCATAGGGAAGAAAAAAAATGAGTTATAGACAATTTGCCTTCTTAGCAGGTGTAAATGTATTATATATTCTTTTCTTACATATTAGTATATTCATTTTTAATGGATCAACACATTTTTCAATTTAAGACAGGATTCCATCATAAGCAGGTTCTTTTTCACACGTTTTACTATATTTTAATTTAGCCATATTTTAATAAGTGTATAAATCTACTATTCTTTTAAAAGAATAAATTTTAATGTTTAATTATAAAATAATGGCGATTTAAAAATGTATGCATGTTTTGAAAAGATTTTTATGCCAGATCTTATTTTACTGACCTCCGAACGGACCAGGCACGCCGAGACAATGATTTTAATACGGGTCCAAACCAGGACTAAAAATTTTGAGGCGTGAAGACTAGGAAGAATGAAACCAGTCCCGGCTCTGTACGTAAAAAATAATTTAAGGCACGGCCTTATCCTTCAGGAAAAAAGTAATGCGCGGCCCGGCCCGAGCCTTCAGAAAAAAATATAGCCCGGGCCCGGCCCGGCCCGAGTGCCGTGAAGAAAAATAGGCCCGAGCCCGGCCCGCAGGCCGGGCTGAGTACGGGCTTCGGGCCTTGGCCCGGCCCGTGCAGATCTCTAGGCAGAGGGGCAGGGCTTGAAGTTCAATTTTTCCAAGGAGGGGAGTCTCCCTACCAACATTTTTAAATGGAGGGGAGTTGTAATGTTTGGGCGAGAGAAAAAAAATCTTTAAACCCCACTTTTATTTTATGTGCTATTTAAAGCATTACATTAATGCAGACAGGACAAAATACCATTGAAAAAATTAAGTCAACTGAGAATGATTATGAATAATGTTTATTTTTATTATAAAAAAGGGAAGAAAGTTAAGTTTTATATAATGCACTGTATTTTTCAAGTTCCATTAAATGTGTTAGGGACCCTTAACAATTAGATTGTAAATAAATTTCTGAATTTAGATTTTATTTGATTGAGGGGTGCTGAAACCTCTTTCACAAGGGTTAAAAAGGTTTACTCCTTTACCCCAAGGAGTAAAAGTAATAAGATCTTTGCAGCTCTTCTAATCTCATTTTTGTTTAGTGCTGACTGTAGGCCAATTTAACAGGGTGCAGTGACTGGTGGCTCTTACTGCCCTTTTTTGTTCTTTTCCCTCTTTTCGGTCGCAGGAAAAAAAATCTTTAAATACTTCTATTTGTCGTTCAAAAAAATTGTGAATTTAGTCAATTGGTTGAGGAAATAAGATAATGAAATTCGTCTTACGCATGAACAGAAATAGAGAAGGATTTCTAACGAAATAGTGTTAATATCAATTTGCGACTTTGGGACTTCGTGGCAGCCAGTGTACAACTGTGCTAAGGTAATGCCACCTACAAACAACAATGCGGATAAATACCGTAGAATAAATCTATTATACCTACCAGACGATGGCTGTCAAGCAGATGATTTGAAGAGGTAGATGAACTAATACAACTGTTCTACACAGACATTGTATTTGAAACATTTTTCAAGAAACGATTTTCTTATTCAAAAGGCAATTTTATTAGAAGTTCTTATCTATGTCTATGTTCAGAGAAAAAAATCGCTAAATTTGTCGATCAGTCACGGGAAAAAATGGCGAAGTTTGTTAATCGGTCGCAAGAAAATAACACGAAATTCGTCAGTCATTTACGGAAAAAAAATTTGAAATTTTTCGGTGAGGCGCGAGAAAAAAAAAAAAGTGAATTTCATCAATCTGTCACCAGAAGAAACCGGATAATTCATCAATCAGATACGGAAAAATTCGCAAAGTTCGTCATTCAGTCAAAGAAAAAAACATGAAGTTCGTTGATTGCTCATCAGAAAATATTGCAAAATTCGTCAATCAGTCGCGGGAAAATATTGTGAAATTCATCAGTCGGTCGCGGTGATAAATCGTGAAATTCATCAGTTGAACGCAGACAAGAAAATCTAAATTTGTCAGTCAGACACAGGTAAAAAAAAATTACGAACTTTGTCAATCTGTCGAAAGAAATAAAAGAGAAATTACGTGAATTTCGTCGATCGATCGCGGAAAAAACACGAATTTTGTCGATAGACCGCGGAAAAAATGCTAATTTCGCCAATCGATCGCGGAAAAATTGCAAAGTTCATCGATCGATCGCAGAAAAAACACGAATTTTGTCGATAGACTGCAGAAAAAATGCAAATTTCGCCAATCGATCGCGGAAAAATTGCAAAGTTCGTCGATCGATCGCGGAAAAATGCAAAGTTCGTCGGTCAATCGCAGAAAAAATCATAAAGTTCGTTGATCTGTCGCAGAAAACACCGCAAAATTCATCTATGTTACGGAAAAAACCGCAAAGTTCGTCGATCGGTCACGGAAAACACGCAAAGTTCGTTGATAGTGGCGAAAAAAACACAAAGTTCGTCAATCGGTTGCGAGAAAAATAAATCACGAAATTTATCATTCAGTTGCATGTAAATTAAATAACGCAAATTTCTCCGAAAATGGTGAAATTTTTTGGGCGGGAGGCTCCCACCCACGATCTTTTTTTGGACGGGATTTTAAAATTTTCGGCACGAATCCCGCCCTGAAATTCAAGCCCTGAGGGGGTATATGCTAAAGAGCTTATGCCATAAAGATTTTATGCTATAGTGTTTTTGAGAAGTGGGTATACTGTATTCCTTAAAATAATCCAGAAAATATACAGTGTATCCACCGTATATCTTCCATTACATCCCTGTTTGCAGCTTTTACTTTTCTTAGAATGAAATAAAGTTATTATAAACAATTTAATAAGAAACACAGTGCCTACAATTAAAAAAAATCCCAGATAGCTCGGCCCACAGGCGCAGGTAGATTTTGAAGATGCAGACCGTGGGGTGCCTGTTTATTGGGAATTGCAGAAGAAATTACCTTTTTGCCATGATTCGGTAGTTGGGACGGCCCACTTCGAAAACTACCTGTGTCTGTAGGCAGAGCCTGCAGGGATTTCATTGTTTTTAATTTTTGTTTGCTGTAAGGGTTTGTCCTATAAAATACTTGTAGATAATATTAAGAGGATTTATAATAAATTTATGCAGATTTAATATCTTGTGAATTGACAAATTTATGATGTTTTTTCTTCTTAAACCCCTACCCCCCCCCCCCCCCCCTAAGGCATTTTTAATGATATCAAAATCTGTCATACATAACTTTTTGGCCCTTTTCCTAGAAGTAATAATAACTTTAAACGGATTCGATATGTATCATAATTAAGAAGTTATGGATTTTTCTGTTTTCACAAAAAATCTCCCATTCCCTTCCCCACCCCCTTGGTTCGATTTTGCTCATTAACGAACTTGACCGAGATTTTATGCCCCTTGATTTTATGTATTAGTTTCGAAGAGATTTGTGCAGAATTATTGAAGTTATCGTGTCCATAAAAAAGTGATATAGATAGATAGATAGGTAAAAGTTTTGAACTGGGGGTGGTTTTCGATTCTGGGAGTCATGATCGGCATAGATCTGCAAAAATTTTCCAGAAATTCCAACATAGAGGAGAATGTAATAGGTAGTATTTCTTACAAAATCTACCTAATATGCACTAATTTACTTTTATATATATACTTTGATCATATATATCTGTGTTTGTGCGTGCATGTGTCAGAGAGAGAGAAATAGTATGAGCCCCCCCCTTACATCTTCTTGAGCACCCCCTATTGTTTGCTTCAAGCTACAGCCCTGTTTGTATGGTTTGTAGTCCAAAAGAAAATTTTATGCTGTACCGCGAGGATTAGATTAAATCTTCTCACCACAACTTTTTCCTCAACATTTTAAAATTTAGTTTCTATCGAACTTTATTATAAAAGTTATAGTATGGTCGAACAAATAAACATGAAGAAATTCATGAATACATTTCAACCAGAATCGAAAGATGGAGGAGATTTAATAGTAATTAAATACGAGATATATAGAAATTTCTTTTACCTGCTTTATGTAAAGTTAAAAATATATAGTTATATTTCGCAAAATTCAATAATCTTTACAAAATAAATAAATTTAAATGAAAGGAATCCAATGCAAAACTATTTTTGAGAATTCTTCATTTAATTTGTCAGTTGGATGAAAAATATAGTTTTCAATTGAAACAATATTTGACTTATATTTTAAGTATTAAACCATTGGTCTTTTTCTGACTCATACTTAATATAAAATATATTTTTTAGCAATTTTAATTTAGTATTCTAATATATTTAGTATTTATAATGAAACTGGATGGCAGCACATGCTACATACAACTCTCTAAATAAATATAACTATTTTATGTTCAATTACAATAGATTAAATAAGGTAATATACACACAAGAGACACATTACCTGCTTTTACCAGATACCAGCATGGGCTGTCCGATCCCAAGCTGAAATATTTACTTTCAGAGTTGTACGTAGCATGTCGCGCCATCTAGTGTTAACATAAGTAGTTGAACTTTACAATACATCTAACAGTCAACATACAACCATGCACTTTTTATAAAAGTTTTAGTATTTGTGTTGACACTAAATGGTAGTACGTGCTACGTACAACTTTGTAAATCAATACTTAGTAGAAGGTCTATGATCATTTCCAAAAAGGTGCTTTTATACCTCAATTATCATCGATAAAAATTGTTAATCAAAAACTCTTAAAATAGACTAAATCTTTTTCTCAATTGAACATACTTCCTTTGTTCTTTCATGTTGGCTTGCTGAAGTATTTATGCCCGAATGCTAAACAGGTATTTCACTTATTAAAAAAAAAAAAAAAAAAAAAAAAAATACGCGAAATCTAACCTATACGTAGTATATTATTATTATTTAGAATAACTCGAATATAATATTTTCTGTATTTCGAATCATTGGATGTAAATACATTCTACTTTTACACTTTATCTCAACAGTCATAATCATATAATAGCGAATCTAAGTCATGTTTGTATGTGTGTGTCGGACGAAAATTAACGTGTGTTGATGAACATATTTGATGTTCTGAAGAGTTATCTTGAACCATGATCAACATATATAAAGTGAAACCAGGGCTTTACAAATTTTAAAAATATTGGTAGCCAGCAAAAATATTGCTACTTCTCCATTATCCGTCTACCACTTTACATAAAAAAAAAAAAAAAAAAAAAAATATATATATATTGCCAAACTATAATGCTAATAAACAAATAGAAGATTGTTTCCATTGTAATTCTAAAAAAAAAAAAGACTTTTGGGAAAAAGCCTTACTCAAAGTGTCAACTGTCAGTAACAGCAATAATATAATTACAATAGGGTAGATGTGCCAGTAAAGGGCCACCTTCAACGTTTTTGTTTGTAAAAAAATAACGAATAAAAATTCAGCTTTTTTTATTTTATTAATATGTTTACTTTAAATTCTAGTTTTGAATACAATCGTAATATCAATTATCTATTACTTTTTGTGGGATGTCCATTACTGGAATTTAGGGTGTTTTGATTTATTTCTGTTATTTACAATTAAATTTCGATTCACATTGGGAAATGTGACTATGAGCATGGTTAAATATTGTTGGTAGATTAATATAATATTAAAAAATGTGGAATATAACAATTATAACTATTAATTAAAAAATAATTTTTAAAGAAATTCCTTAAGGGTGTCCATTACTGGCACATCTATATGAATGCAAACAGAAAACAAATTATCTTGGGTATTTATTTATTTACATTATTTTTCTTAATTATCACTCTCAGCTTGTGGATAAATGTTTGTGATGTCCGTTAAAACTGATCTATTGAATGTAATTATGTATCGCAATATTCTTTTAATGTTTTTTTTCTCTTTTAATATCTATGACGTCGCCGTTTAATGACGTAATTGTTATTTTAATTAATGAAATAGCTAATAAATCAGCAAACATAATTAAAAATACATATAAACGTTGATTTAAAAATCACTTGATCACATAACAAATATGAGTAACACATCTGACGTACAGTGAATGTGTGACGCCATAATATTGTGCATTTTTGGCGTTAAATCCTATAGTTTTTCATGGAAAGACAAAATTGCTTACTCAAAGCTTTTTTTTCAATGTATGGCAGAATGATACTTGATAAATAAACAAAAATCAGTTTTGAAAAAGCCATATATGCAGTAATGCGACAATTTACCAGCAACCTTTAAATAATCAACTAAAGTTCAACTCTGCTCATATTTTATTTTATTAATTACATCTGTTTAACTCTATGTATTTGATAACAAATCAAGATAATTATAAATTTACCTTTTAATATGTTAAAAATATGATAGTTAATATATTTTTAATTTATTACTTTAATGATTTTTCTTTTTTTCAGAATATTGTTAGACTAAATGTTCGTACTAATCATTACACGCCATTACCCAATGGAAGTTCACTCTACTGGATTGTGAGATAAGAGAATATATGAAATCAGGCTTTATTAATCTAGACAAGATGTTGTTGCTTAGTTAAATAGAAAACTGGTCATAGTGAAACTTTGAATCCAAAAGTGTGAGGTTGCCTTGTTGTCTGTATCGAGCGTGCAACATGCCTAGTCAGATCTCAGCAAGATGCTGGAAAATAAAACTTGAATATTTAAGCTTCACAATGCTGTTTCAGATCCTCAAAGTGTGCCACAGGTATAAAATGTTCATCTTATTAAACCTATTGTTATTTTTTCTGTTCTCTTTCTTTTTTCAATTCCTACTATTAGTTCACACTCTCTCTATATTTATATATCTTGTTCAAATTTTCAATCGTTAATAAAATACTTTGTATTCATCCACTCAAATTCATAATAAATTTTTTTTAAAACTTGTAGTGGATGACACTTGATGTTAATACAGTTTTTTCAAATATTAATTAATTCATTAAATTAAATAACCAAACTACTAGCATTGAAAACTCGAAGATAAATGAGCAGAAACATTCCATTAGGTTCCACTCTTCGAAATAGCCTCTACTACATGAAACTGTTGACTCATGATTATGTTTTAATGTTATTTTCTTTACTGTTTCATATAATTTTTGCTACTTACGTGTTATCCGGGCCATTCTTATATTATTTATTAAAATGGAAAATTGCAAGGAAATTCGCTTTCTATTTTGCCACTTAATATCTGCGATTCTGTCCTATGTATATACATATTTATATTAATTGTAATTATTTAATAAAAAATAACTAAAATAAAATTTTTCTTTGTTGACCTAAGTAGGAATTGACTTAATTTTTTTTTTATATTACTTGTTTAATTTTCAATGTTTAAAAAAAAGTTGTGTTCTATCATGTAGTGACTGTTAAGTCCTTAGTATGAATTTTTTTTTTTCACCAAACTTTCATTGTTAGACTTATGTTAGGTTGAGTAGGTGAAATACTAAATGGATGCAGCTTAACTTTTGAATTGTTTCAGAAACTCAATATCTCATTAGTGTCTAGAAGCCATTACAGCTAAATTATTTGGCAATTCTCACCATTCAACTGTTTTTTAATGATTTTTAAAAATGTTTTTCAAGAATTATTTTTTTTAATTGATCAATGTTTTATGCAACAGTAAACATTTACTCGCCACAGTTATGTAAAGTAGCCTTTTCAGTAACAGAAATAAATATAGGTCTCCAGTTAAAATATCAGTTTAGAATATTTCCTCTAATTGTTCATTGTATTTCACAGTGAAAATAGCATAACACAAATTGGTAAATATTTGCGAGGGTGGTTTTCATAGGAATTTCTCCACTTAGTTTTCAGTGTTTGCTGCAAGAAAACTACAATATTAAGGAAATGTACCATGTTAATTATATTTATAATATTTATTTTTAGTATTATTATTATTTTTTTTTTTTACAACCAAAATTAACTCTAAATCTTACCCTCCTCTCTCTGCCCCCCCCCCCCCCTCCCAAGAAGTAGAGTCATTAAGACAGGGATGTAATAAAACCTGCTAAAATTTTAAAAAGCCATGCCAGTGGCTTTTATTGGTTTTAACTGTTTTTTTTTTTTTTTTTTTTTTTTTGCCCCAAATTAACTTTTATACAATGAAGCATTTTAAATTTTAATCAATCATAAACTACACATTTTTAAGTGTTTTTGAATTAATTTTAAAGACATTTAATTGGGTTAGAATTTAATAAATAATCGGTACTTTTCGGTTAGCCGGGCGCCAGTGATATATATACATGTATATATATATATACACACACATATATGCACATATCTACATATACATATATATACATACACATATATATACATATATGTATGTATATAGATACAAATATATGTATATACATATGTATTTATATATGTACATATATCACTGGCGCCCGGCTAACCGAAAAGTACCAAATAATCTATTTTCTCAATAATGAAGACCATAATAGTTATTCCATTAATAATGGAATAAATAACATACTGATGGATCTGCTAGTGTTTTGTAATCAGAATTGCAATTATCAAAATGTTTTGAAATCTCATCAAATATTATATCCTTCACAATTTCTCTTTCAACATTGATCATTCTATGATTTAATCTCTTTATGCTTATTAATTTATTATTATTTCAGAAATCAGAATTTATTGAAATCCTCTCAAATATTATATCCTTCATAATTTCTCTTTCAACTTTTATCATTCTATGATTTAATCTCTTTATATGGACTTATCTGGTATAAGTTACGTAATCGCTTAGTAGCAAAAAATTTTTTTAATCATTTTTGTAAGTCATCAAAGTACTGATTACTACTAAGTATAAATGTTCTCAAGTATTATATTAAATAGTTTCATTTATTACATATAAACTATTTAGTTGTAATCAATTTTAAATGTAAATAGCACTATGTAAGAATAATATTTCTTTTTTGGTGTATGGCATTTTGTCATTGTTTAATTAAATATAATCTTTAAAATGTATAGAGTATGGGAAACTATGTAATATAGAATTTCAAAACACCATTTTGCTGTCTAATTTAATGTATTCTTCTCAATATTTCTGTCAGACACAATGCCTTCATAGTTGCCTTCTAACAATTATAAAAACTTATTTATTTTTAAAAATTTAAATAGAAATTTATAAATTTTGTAGTAGAAAACATTTGTGAGTGCATTAAAAATAAATTAATGCAAATTTATTATGAATTATCTGTAAACCACATTTAAAAGAAAAATAAAAGCTGACTTTTTAAAAGTGGTTAAAACCAAAAAAAAGTCGGCAACCCTGCACACTTGTATTTGATAAGTTTTGTATCGCAATGGTTGTTTGAGTAAGGGCTCTGGTTCAACTGTAGATCCAAACCAACTGACATTATTGTCATTGCATGTTATAGCATCAAAGTATATGTAAGTTATTTATAAAGTGGCATATCATACTGAAACAATGCTTAATTTTAATTTTATTGACTATACAATGTAATATAAATATAGACATCAAAATTTTATACTCTCATGGTGTGACATTTCCCTAGTAAAACACATGAAGATTAGAGTCTATTTCTATTCCCCTCCCCTTTTTTACATGATCGATCTGTTTTTCTCTCTCTTTAAAGATTCATGATTAGCTGTAATTTTCTCTTTCCTTGCAAATTCAAAAAATAATTAATATGTCTTTCTGATTGATAATGTTCATTTATAATTTCTTGACAAAAAAAAGTTTTAACAATTTTATTAAAACTCCTTTTTTATTTCCATCTAAACCTCAGATCTGTCTTTCCCACTTCTCTAATTTATCTATTTATTGTGTAATGATTATTATAAATGTACAATGCTGTTCTGTTTTTTCCCCTTAAAATATATTTTTGTTTTTAAGATTTTAGAAACTGTAAGCCATACTTTAATTTAATAAATCTACAGTCGAACCTCATTAACATGAAATTGAAGGGACTGCGAATTTCTTTTGTGTTAACCGGGATTTCATGTAAACTGTCAAAATAGTGGTGCCAGTGCCATCTATTTTATGCATAAAAACTAAATATATTAACTTACAAATATATCCCTGCTCTTAAAATCATAATTTTAAATTATATAAGAAATAAAAAAAATAATTAAGAAATATATCAAATTGGTCATAATTTTAGGCAATAATAGATTTGTTTACATAATAATAATTTTTTTTTAAAAGTTCATTATTGACTTTTGCTTCAATTTTTGTAGACTACTTCTTTCTTTGAACGTATGGACCTCATCTAATTTATCCAAAGCTTGGGAAGCATCCTCTTGTTCCATAAGGAAATGTTGTTTCTTTTGTCGATGAACACAAAATGATGCGAAAAAGATGGGAAGACATATGATTAATGCCCATCTCAGACAGACTTGCTCAAGATGGGAATAAATGCACCTTAGGCAAAGAGGAAAGATGTGGATTATCAGAAAGTAAAGAAAAACAGAGATTAGTCAGATATTTCACCATTTTCTGAAACCCTTTTCCTCTTTAGGTCATTTTCAAACCACGAGAAAGATTCCATTTTTATTAAATAGGATGTGACATGTAATTTTGAAATATCAAAAACTTTTATTAACCTCTTAAGACCCGAAGTTAAAATAATAGTACAAAAATACTCATTCTTTGCTTATAAACAAACAAAATGACATCATGGATGACAAAAAAATGTATTTTTTTGGAATCTATTGTTTTAGGGGGCTTGTAATTTAAGTTCACAAATATGAACATAAAATTACTAGCCCCCAAAAATATCAATTTAATTATCAATAACCTAAAATTACACAATAAAAAAAATAACAGCTTTAAATAAGTGAATAATCTGCAAATTCTTAATTTTTTTTATTATAAAGTAATTAAGTTAAAGAATTGTGAAAATTACCTACTTTCTTGGATGCGCTGTTTCAAAAGCATTTTGCAAACTCAGGTTAAAATAATATTTATTGTATAAGGAAATCGACATCGGTGCTGACATTTTAAAGCAAAAGCATTGAACTTTATAGAAGTGAAGTTAAAATGTAAAAATATCAATCCGTTTAGTTGTTATGAGCAAAAGAATCTAGGTACCCATTTGGGTTCCCAGGACTCAAGAGGTTAAGAAAGCATGTTTTGACTTTGGAGCAAAAATATTTTTTGCCTTAAGCGGGATTTTGCGAAATTCTATTTCATGTTAAACAAATTAATTAACATAGGTTTTTCAGACTTATCTGATAGAACCTCAGTATTATTTCATGTTAAGCAAAATTTTGCATTAAGCAATTTCATGTTAACAAAGTTTGACTGTAATAAAAAAAAAACCCATTATGTTCATAATAATTGAAATAATTTATTTTTTCCTCAAGTATGTTCTGTGTTAGTTATGAAGCTGAAACACATGTCAGAACAACCATGTGTGTGCATTTGGGCTTGGAAGACAAATGGAGGAATTGCGTAAACCTCACTCTGGTACATTCAAAGTGAAAAGGATTTTCTTCTCCCACTTATCTAATGCATTTATTTGCCTTAAATTACATTAATTATCAATTTATATTATTAATGCAAGGTTGATATATATGTTTTTTAAATTCATAGTTGCATTTTATGATTTTTATCCCTTTTTATGTAGATATGAAATTTTATGTATAAATATAAATTTAGCTTTGACAGTAAAGTTTGTTAAATGTGTTCATAAACAAATGATTCTTATGTAAATCATTGGAAAATGCTTCACATTTCTTTGAAGTAATATCTGGCAAGGCATTTCTGTCAGCTATTGTACAATTCATAGAAACTGAAGGGAAAGATCTCATTTGGCATAGCATGAAGATCACCTGTCACTTGGTTTTGAATTTATCCAGCCACATTCGACTAAAGTCTTGCAAACATTTTTATGGCCCATTGAAGAGTTGTAGTGCTTGAATGTTGTTCCAACAGATTTCTTTCTGTTTTCACACCTGAAATTATCCTCAAAAGCAGAGTGATTTTCAGTTCCAGACATCCAAAGTCATGTGACGATGTTTTTTCCAAGCTTTATAGAGCTTTCCCTGCAGTTTTCAGAAGCTGCAATCATTAGCAACAGTTCATTGCAAATGATAAACATGACTGATGGAATATAAAATGTTCTTTGTTTATTGTTTATGAGCACATTCATTAAACTTTATTGTTTATTATCATACCTTGTAGATTATGGTCAAGCTCTTTGTTTAAAAATTGAAATATAAAATCTGTTTTAGTAAGGACAAAAAGAGGTTTTTATATTGATCAATTAAATACTTATTCATCATATCTTCTCCCATGTTTCTGGCTTTACAAATTTGATAAAATCTGGTAGCCAGCAAAAACTTCTAATCACCAGTGAAAAATAATTACGTCACCCACTCCCCCATCATTGAGTTTCAAAAAGCACAAATGTGTTTTATGAATTAATTGAGAAAAACTAATAACAAACATAGTTTAGAATTATTAGTTACATAGTTTAGAATAGTATTTGATTTTTTTAATGAGATTGTTTAATTTAATTTTATATGTGATTTTCAGCATTTTTTCATGTTCTGTGGCGATGTTTTGACATTCTTTAAAGTAATCCGGTTTCAGTCTTTTAGCCCAATATATTAAATTTTGTTCCTTGCTATTTTTGAATTTTTAGTGATCTTCTATGCAATTTGTGGGTTTTTTTCGCATTCTGCAGTAGTTTTTGGACATTCGTGAAAGAAATCAGGTTTCTATCTATTAGCCCAATAAAGTAAATTTTGTTCTCTGCGATTAAAAAAATTTTCCAGAATTTTTTATCAGATTTTTAGCATGTTTTTGCATTTTGCACAGATTTTTGGACAGTTTATTTCTGAAACAGAATGAACTGTCCGGTAACTATTCTAAATGCTGTTTGTGTTCATTTCTTAGATCACTTTTTGTACCCCCCCCCTTTCCCCCAAAAAAGCGAAAAAAAAAAAAACCCACCAGATTAAATAACTTGATTGCCCATGTCTGTTACAAAATTTATTTTGTTAATGTATTTGACGTGGATGATGTGTTTGTTAAGTGAAATTTATTTGAAAATAGCTTTATTGTTTATTATTGTGTTCTGGCTTTAATAAACATGTTCAAATTGCTGAAAAATATTTGTGTTTGTGGTGATGTGTAGCATATATATATTATATTTGTCAATGGTATTGTTCTAGACAAGTTACTGTTAATTGATTTGAATTGATTAACTATTCAGCATACTGCTTATTTTAATAGGGTTATTAATTTATTTATGAAGGTAGATTTATAAGGGAAGGTTCACATGATTTATGCAATACTTTTGAGAATCCCACTTAAGACGACTTCATTTTACAAATTTTCACTTAAAGTTTTAGTTAGATGCTGAAAATTCTGCCTTATTTTTTCCCCCTGGCACTAAAAGACAAAACTGTGAAATTTCATTACTGGCCAGTAGTTATGTGTGGCCACTTTTTTATTTAAAAGTGCTAAACATTAAACAGTAAACTTTTGTTAAAATTTCTATTAATATAAATCTAAAATTAAATAGCCCAAATATAAATATCTTAATATTAACACATTACAACCAGCAAAATTAGAATCATTGATGGAATGTAAGAAATTTTTACTCTTTCTGTGTAAGAAAAGTGGCTTCTGGCACATAATTTTTTAAAAGCTTTTTTTTTTTTTTTTTTTTTTTTCCATTTAGTGGTCGGTATTAATTTTTCCCTTTTACCTTGCACAAACCCTGTATCTAAAATTATGAAATTTGTAATATTTTTCAAAACTCCTTTAAGATAGATAATAAGTTTTTAACAATTTATTTGGTAGTGTGAAATTATGAAAATTTGGTTCAAACGTTAAGGAATTTATATGCATTAATTATTGTGGTGCACCACAAGATGCTCGCTGTAGAATATGATGTGCATAGCATTTACCAATCATTTACAGGGATACACAAAAGATTTCGGTTACAGTACTGTCTATAAGCGATAATTGCTATTATGTGCATTTTTATTATTTGTGACATGCATTTTTAAGTTTAACTAAATTTTTGCATACTACATAGTGTGTATAAATTCTAGGGATGATATAGAGGCTGTACAAAAAAAATTGTAATCATCACTGTGTATGGGCCTAAATTATTTAAAT
This sequence comes from Maratus michaelseni, assembly GCA_963931845.1. Classification (NCBI taxonomy): domain Eukaryota; kingdom Metazoa; phylum Arthropoda; class Arachnida; order Araneae; family Salticidae; genus Maratus; species Maratus michaelseni. Next base: position 732,798 of record OZ007600.1, read on the forward strand.
GTATTTTTTAACGTTATACATTTTCCAGCTGAACTGTATTTAGAATCCTAACAAATGTTTGTAGAATAAAAATAAATTCATAGGCAGGCTAGCCCTGCGTATATTCCCACCTTGTTTGTCACCAGAGATGTTACACTATTTGGTTTGAATTTAAAAGATGGTAAAGGGGGTTTGTGTTGTTTTAGGATGATAAAAAGTTTTTAGTGTCTTCTTTTTGAAAGCAAAAAGTTAAAGAAAAAAAAAATGTTTTTAAAAGATGAAAAAGGATTTGTTGCTTCTATTGATATGAGACTAAGTGTTTTTAAAAGTAAAATTAAAAAAAAAAGTTTTAAAATATGAAAAAAGGTTTATGTTGTTTTAAGATTAAAAGAAATGTTTTCCAAAAAATTTCTGATATGCTTTTATATTTTGTTTTCTTATGTTGATTATATTTGTTGTTATTGGAGCAGTTACACAATACAGATTAATTAAATAAGTTTATTACAGATTTTTTAAAATAAGATTTGAGGCTGTCAAGCATTTAAAATTTTTTTATTTCCATTTTTAATTTTGTAAACTGATTAGTAATTGCAATGGAACTGTCATATGACAGATAAACAAGTTAAAATTTACTGCAAATGTATGTTTTGCAATTATTATTTAATACATTATAACTTAATATTGATATACAGTTTATTTACAAACATGTTTGCATAAAAAAAACTTCTAGATGAACTGAACTTAGTTTTTCATTTCCACACAAAATATTTCACATACTGTTGTGCATATAAATATGTTTATGTGATATTTTTTATATAAAAGTTGTTTCTTGAATGGGAAGAAGCAATATATTTATTTAATTATTGTTAAATTCTGCATTTTTAATTTATAATTTTCAATTTATTAAAAATAGACAAAATAATATTTTGTCCAGAGTGGGAAAAAATCAGATAACCCTGAAGTCATAGGGTTAAAAACAAGCTTTATTCTGATTACTTTAGTGTTGAATTGCATAGACAGATTACAGATTTGTTTTCATATCTTTTAAATTTGTGTTTTGTTTTATATTGTTCTTTTATTTATTTATTGATGAAGTTTTATTTTCATTATGGAATATAGCTGGAAACAAACTATTTATATTGTTTTAATTGCTAATGTGTCAATCTTTCATAAGCAGGCTGCATGTGATAGAGATAGATAAAAAAAAAAAAAAAAAAATCTAGTGTGAAAGCTATTTTATAAGCAATAAAACATCATTAAATTGAGATACAGTTTTCAAACAAATTACATTTCCCCCCCTATTTAATGGTTTTGAAAATTGAAATAGTGCAATGGTTAGAAGTTCATAAATTTGTAAAAACATGAAATTTATTATCCAGTTTGTTGCCATTGTCAATATGACATCAGAGTTACTCACAGACATGTTTTTGCTTTATAATATAGATATTGTCCATGTGCAGTTTCTTTTTGTGACAACAGAAAAGAAAAAAAAATGGATTTGAAAATATGAAAAAGATAGTAATTTTTAACATCTAGTCTACGGCACTTATGATTTATGAATATTCCTCAAATACATGATTTTTGTCAGTTTTTTTTTTTTTTTTTTTTTTTTTTTTTTTTTTTTACCAGAACAAAATTTGATGGTAAAAAAACTTTACCATAGAAAAAAGTTTGCTCTTCAGTTGCTTTTTAATAAAAAAATTAAAACTTTAAAAATGGCCATATTTTATTGCTTATAAGCAATTACTGTTAACTTAAAGTGGAAGATGGCGCTGTCAGTTCATCTGCACTGGAGATCCAGCATAAGAGAATTCATTGATGAAATGTCTGCCATTTTTCTCCAAAAACAGATGGAGTACCATAGAACACAATGCATTTTCATCAGTGTCTAACATTTTTTATTGTATTAAAATCATGGAAAATTAATTTTTATATGCCTTTAGAGAGTTATGCAGAATATAAGTGCATTTTTCCTTTAGTGAATAAAAATTCTTAAAAAATAAGTGAAAACGCACTTATATTTATATTCTACATGACTTTCTGATTCCATATAAAATGAATTTTTCCATGATTTTAATAGAAAAAAAAAATGTTAGACACTGATGAAGATGCATTGTGGCAATCCATCTGTTTTTGAACAAAAATGGCAGACGTTTTGTCAATGTCCAATCTCTCTCTTATGCTGGATCTCTAATCTCTACCTTGATTAAAGAAGTGATGAAATTTTAAGCTTATAATTTAAGTCTCATTGTACTTACTTTTTAGCTAAACATATTAATACAGTTTTAATTTTCCAACAGAGTGTAAAAATGATAAGGTCAGGATTCGAACCAGGAAACTTTGATGCAAGTTGAGAAAGGTCCACCAGATTTGTCTAGGATAGTTCAGTTGGCAAGGTATTGGCAGCTTGTCACAAAGGTTTCTGGTTTGAATCCACTCATATGAATTATTTAACAATTGGAATGATTGTGTTAAACTTAATGTAGTGTATTAGTATAGTGCATTAAAAAAAAAAAAAAAAAAAAAATACTACATTCTCATTTTTTTGGGGAAAAAATAGTATTTTTTAAAATAATTTAAATTAAGCGACCTTTAAATTTTTCATTGATTTTATTTTAGTCAGTCTGACTAAAACTCTGAACTTAAAGTTTGCTGCTTGCAGGTTTATAATATGTTTTTTTAATTATTTAAATTTCATTACAGTTTTCAAACAATATTTAATTATAAAACTATAGCTATCAAATTCATTTTGTTTGTAGGTAGTTCTTATATAAATATTTTTCTTTCTTTCTATTTTCTCTTCTTTTTCTTTTTCTTTCTTTCTTTTTTTTTTTTTTTTTTTTTTTTTTGCAGAAAAGAATCACCTATTTTTCTTAGTAGTATCTATGTTTTTAACGTAAAACTACACATCGATTAAGTTTATTTAATTGGTAATTACACATCAGTGCTTCTAATTTAAATGTTTTTAATATGAAATCGGTAATTTTTTTTAAAACAGTGTCAGGTGATGTTATTAAACAATAACTCCAGGGCTGCCAACTGCTATGCCTTTTTAAATCAAATATTCCTGTTTTAAACCAGAAAAATATTTTTAAAATTGTATACTGAATTTATTTAATGATAAGCAGTACTTTATACTTTATTACATTTGTTAAGTTAAATTTTCTGGTTTAAAAATAAATATTTGACTCAAAAACAGAGTAGAAGTTGACAGCCATCTTACTATAAAGTGTTTGGATGATTATATATATATATACAATCCTATAACATCCCTTACTGAAATAAAATATTTCATTGGCATCATTGAAATGAATTATTGAAACACTAATAATTATAATTAAAATAAAAACTTCTTCCATGAGAAAAGGGGGTTCCTTAAATCTGAAATTTATAAATATGTTCATTTTATTTATGTGTTTTTAATAAAATGTTTTATATATTTCTTGTTGTATATTACTGGATTGAATGTTTATTCTTTCTTTTTGCCTTTAACAGAAAACAGCCACTTCTGTTGCATATTGCAAGTAAGGTGACAAACTTCTGAAAGTAAAGAGTTAACTTTCAATTATTGGAATCTCATGTCTTGTAAGAAAAGGTAAATATAATTATTAATGCCTGCTATAATTTTGATCTTCAAAACTGGACATCTAATTTTTCATACATATAAGAATTTCTGAGACAATTATTCTTGTTTCATTATTAATAAAATAAGAAATGCAAATAATATTCAAAATTTTCAGGCAGACCACTGGTTGGCAACAGCTAACTTAAACGTATGCTCATTTTTTAACTTATTCACTTTTATTATAAATTTATTCTAACTAACAAATACTTTTATTAATAAATGCTGAAGTTTGGATTTTTTTCTGACAGCAGTCAGATTATGAATTCAATCTTTATTGAATTCTATAATTAAAATGCGTTTCACTGTAACTAATTTATTTTCAAATATGTATGTATTTGTAAAAATTTATATTTTTAATTCTATTACACATATTTTAATAAGTGATACATGAAGTATGAAGCTAAAAAAAAAACATTTTTTGTCTGTCACTCAACACTGGATTGAAAATGTGGGTAATTATGTTTCACCCTTATTCACATGGAAAGAAAAAATCACATGCCATCTATATCCAAGGATCTGGATGGCATGTGATTCCTTTTTGTGGGATTACACCAAAGATCTTGTTTGTGGACCACCATTGCCAAAAACACTCGAAGAATTTAAAGAATGCATCAGTGCTACATTAAGAACCATTGACAGTATAGAACTGCAAAATGTGTGGAATGAACTTGATTACAGATTAGATGTTTGTCATGTTATGAAAGGTTCACACATCAAACATTTGTAACTGAAAAAAAAAAAAAAACTCAGAATGGTTTTCTTTATTTTCATATATCACTTATTATAACATGTGTAATAGTTTTGAAAATATATATTTTTTTTTAATTTGGTCACTCATTTATTCTAAGCCTTGTATTTTAGCTTTTACTGTATTATATTGTCTTTTAGGGTTTTTTTTTTTTTTTTTTTTTTTTCCCATGAGAAGGAGGGAGACTGTGACAATTCTTATTTTAATCTCAATGGGGCAGATAATTTTGTTCAACATATTTGTCTTTAAATATTTTCGCATTTAGATTCACCCACAATGACCTGATCACATTAAACGTGCATGTACTAAATAAATAATGATTCCCTCTGTTTACAGTGGTTTTGTCATTATAGCCCCTAGACATTTGCATAAAAATTAGAATTTTTTAGTTTTTGTAATTTATTTTTTCTTTTCACCAAAAATATTGCTGACATTTATGCAAAGTATACAGTGTTTTCTCAAAATGGGAAAAATCCAATACAGTTAAAACCCTGTACTCAGGGCTGCCAACCTTTACAAGTACTAATAATCTCAGAAAATGTGTAGTGTTAAGGTGTCAAGTGTAGTTACCATAATTTTGGAGAGATAAGCCGCGGTTAATTTTTGGCACATGCAGCTCATCTAACGATGTGGCATATCTGCCATTTTTTTTCTTTTGGAGGGGGTGTGATGCAGTCACATATTTTATTTCTTTTTTCATTTTAAAATGTTTCAAATTTAATATTTCCCCATTTAAACTGTATTTAAAAAAAAAAAATAATTAATTTTTATTTCTTTATTGAGTGTGACTTCCTAAATTTCTAATAAATAAAACCTAATAATACGACATAATTAATGTACTACTTTAAAATATCATTTCTTTTCTAGTTTCCTTTTTTTCTGTTACAGTTATCTTAGGTGTTAAAAACAATTAAATTTTATATTACTCCTTTGATATTAATTTTTATTTCGGTTGTCTGTTTTTATTTAAATAAAAATGTTAATTTACGTAATAGCACAGCTGTTTTGGTAGACCAGGCGGCTCCCATAGGGTTGTTGTATTGGCTTGTTCGTTTTCACCAATGGCGATGGTTTTTTTTAACTTTCAGCACACTCAATTTAAATTTTCCCTTTATTTTTTTATCTAATGTCTTTTACCCGTACGTTTCTATTCTCACCAAGTTGGGAATCTATTTTTTTCGCCAATATTTGTGTTGCCGATATTGTTTTGATAAAAAATCTGTCAGTTATGTAACTGTTGTGGTGGCAAGAGGCCACGCGCTCCCGTTAGCATCGATTAAATGAAAAGTAACTATGTCTGTATTCTATATTTTTCTGCTGCTAATGCTTTGGCTCTTAAATCATCTGTGTTTTATTACTTCAACATTGCCTTGTAAATAAAGATTTAGTCGAGCATGGAATGGAATTAAATCATCTTTTAAAAACTACCTTCTCTGCCAGTTAAAAGAATGCTTTCAAACCTGCGATTTTTCTCCACTATACAAAATGGCCCATTGTGATGGTCGAGCACCATCACATAAAATTTCTCAGTCATTGAACAACTTATCAAAAATACAAAGTTATAATGGCAACAGTTTCCTTTTCCAAAACCTTCCACGACTCTTCTAGTGCATCTATGCCATTTTTTTTGTGAGTGTGTGCTTTTTTGTATGTGCAAATTTAAATAATTCGCCTGCACTAGTCCTTATGCCTAACCTGCTAATGCCGAACCAGTCAATATCACAAAGAACAAAATGATCTTTCTTTAGCTAATAAGTAATATGAATTCAACCCCAAGTCAATTTAAAATGATACCACATTACTAAATATAGATAAGATAGCATGCGATTCTCAAAAATATATCCTCCTCCTCAATAATGCAAAACTTTCTGACTCATTTTTAAACATATAGCATGATACTTGCAGGCATGATTATTAAAAAGATTTGTAATCGAACAGTTGTTTCCTTTCCTGCACTGTGACATCCGAAAATTCGATTCAGAACGATAACTTTGACAGCATTTTCTGAAAAATCTTCTGCTTTTACCGAAAAAAAAAAGTTTGATTATATAGTATCTGAATAAAAGCACATCCAATTTGATATGTTTATAGACAAAAATGAATTAAAAAATGTATCAGAAGAAAGTAGCCAGTTTGGATTTGAAAACAGTCATAATTGGCAGAATTTATTAATTTCTTCTCAACTGTAGTTATTTTTTCTAAGAAAGAAAGCATGTAGAACTTTTAGGGTAAGTTGTTGAAGTTCAAACAGAGGAAATCTGATTTTCATGATAACGGTCATCTCTGATGTTGTTTAAAGGCACACTTATTGTTTGACCAATCGGAGAACCAGTGGTGTACATCAGGAGAATGAAGAATGGGAGAAAATTTTTTGTTATCATGGATTCAGCACAAAATAGTGACAGAGAGGTTGTGGGGGAATGGGGAGGGGAGTGAATAAGAGAGAGAAGCATAGGATTCTTTAACTGTTTGACAGAGTAGATTTGTTTAAATTTTAATTACAGATTTTTTTTTTTTAATTTTGCAAAACTAATTTTCTTTACTCTTCGAGCCTGGTTTCTGTAAAGCGTAAAAGTTATACTCAGGGTGGTTGGTCACAGACCTGGAAAACATGGAAATATCAGGGAATTTTGTTAACCTGGAAATATCATAGAAATATCAGGGAAATTCAAACTAAACCTGGAAATTCATTGAAATAAATGTTAATATCCATTACGATTGTGATAATCTGGGAAAAAAAAATCTCAGCTCTCGGGCTAAGTCTGTGCCTGAAACCAGCTTGGACTCTATTTTTATACCAGTCTTCGGGCTCAGCCTTATGGTGAACATTTTATTTATACAAAAATGTAAAAAAAAAAAAAAAAAAAAAAAAAAAAAAAAGAAAAAAAAAACTATTGTTACTTGAGAAACAAGAATGTAGCCTAAGTTTCTTACAGTGTTTTACAATCCTTTAAAAACTGAAACTGAATTGATAATAATGTAATATAAAGAGAAATATTCTTTCTGATTTTGAAGCCTTTGCACAGTCACTGTTAGTAACATAAAGAAGCCCTCAGATATTTCTCTTCTGTTTGAAGTAGTTTGTTTATTGGAAAACAGAACTAATGTCTTTCTGCCATAGTTGTAAAATGATATTTTAACAGAATGAAAACAGTGACTTTTACATATTTTTGCCAGTAGTTAGAAATAAAAAACAAATTTGTCATTTTAAATGATTTTCAGGAACATGAAAAATAAAAGGCTTTCAAATGAAAATATTAATCTTGAAACAATTTTAAAATGTTATTATGTTGTTAACAAATTTCTGCTGTGTACTTTCAATATCTGTCTCAGCCAAAAATAAAATTAAAAACAAGAATGAAAAATCATGCGTCAAGCATAGATTATGTAACACTTTCCAACGCTTCCAAAATAATTTTACAAATCATTACTGTTTAATAAGCTGAAAGATAACATCTAAGTAAACAATTTGGAAAACGCATAACATATTTAAAAACGTAATTTCAAGAATTTCCAACGTATGCAATATTTGGAAAAATATCCGAATACTTTTATTCAGCCCTATATATGATCTATAGATTTGTATACATACTACATAGGATGATAAATTTTAGTTTAGTTAGGAAACATGTAGGACAGTTTAAAATTCTCCTTCTGGAGTTTCTGTCAATAAACGGAAATGTGTTCTTAAACTTTTGTGCTGCCCTGTATATGAAATACAGAATTTATACACACCCAGTAATAGACAAAAAGTGAGTTCAATTTAAAATCGCGTCCAGCAACTTAAAACGTACTTCCAGGAATTATTGTTAACAGACAGTAGAGAATTCTTTTTTGTGTCCCTGTAAATGAACGATGACTGCTATACACACAATATTCTGTAGTAAGCCTCTTGAAATGCACCTTAGTGATATATATACATTTCAATGCGTTTAAAATAGTGAAACATTATTTAAATAAACTGCAGACGATTTTTATCCATAGACGTAATGTAACGGAATTCTTTTGGCTGTCCCTGTAAAGTAACTATAAGTGCTATGCACACCCTATTCCATATTAAGCTTCTTCTAATGCACCTTAGTGATATATATAAATTTCAATGCGTTTCAAATAGTGAAACATTATTTAAATAAACCGCAAATGAGTTTTCCCCATAGACCACAATGTAACGGAATTCTTTTGAGTGTCCCTGTAAAAAAACTATCAGTGCTACACACTTCCGTTGAATAGGGAACATGCTATAGATAACAACAATAACATATAAAAATTGCAGAGCAATCCTAGCATATTTACGGGATTTAGAGACCGGACAGATGGCATACGGCCAGACAGCAGACAATCCAAAGTCATAAACACTTTTCAACTAGGTTGGAAAGTGTTAAAAATAATAAAATTTGAACTTATCTCTGTGATGAAAATGAATGATTGTATTTTCTTTGTACAAATCTTGAATTCGTGGAACTTGATATGCGAGTCATTCTCAGATAATGGGAAATTTTATGTTCTTTTCTTAAAAATTGGAATTAATCAAGTCAAATATGAATGTTTGGATTTTGTGAGCATCTGTGTTTAAGCATACACTACATTATGTACTTTAAATATGAAAAAAAAAAATCAATATCTAAAAAAATTATAAAGTTGTAAATGTCATTGCTAAGGCTTGTCCTAAACTTCAAATTTATTAATTGAAAACCTTATTTTTAAGATTTGGAAAGTTTTAGAACAAATGCAGTGATTATGTGAGTATATTTTCCTGTCTTGATTTTTTACACATTTGACACTTTAGGGAAAACAGAAAACATTTATTAATTATCCGGTTCTTGTCTATTACCTTGTCAGCAGTAAGAAACTACCTTTTGATGCACATTTAATTTGTATTAGAAAAAAATGTTAATGATCATTTCATAAACATTACATTAAACCTTGAAATTATAAAAAAACAAGAACGAAAAATCATGCGTCAAGCATAGATTATGTAACACTTTCCAACTCTTCCAAAATGGTTTTACAAATCATTACCGTTTAATAAGCTGAAAGATAACATCGAAGTAAACAATTTGGAAAACGCATAACACATTTAAAAACGTAATTTCGGGAATTTCCTACATTTATTTCCAACATATACAATATTCGGAAAAATATCCGAATAATTTTATTCAGCCCTGTATAGGATCTATAGATTTGTATATATACTACATAGGATGCTAAATTTTAGTTCAGTTAAGAAACGCGCAGCACAGTTTAAAATTCTCCTTCTGGAGTTTCTGTCAATAAACGGAAATGTGTTCGCGAACTTTTGTGCTGCCCTGTATAGGATCTACAGAATTTATACACACCACGTAATAAAATCACGTTCAGTAACTTAAAACGTACTTCCAGGAATTATTGTTAACAGACAGTAGAGAATTCTTTTGTGTGTCCCTGTAAATGAACGATGACTGCTATACACACACTATTCTGTAGTAAGCCTCTGGTAATGCACCTTAGTGATATATATAAATTTCAATGCGTTTAAAATAGTGAAACATTATTTAAATAAACCGCAGACGATTTTTCTCCACAGACGTAATGTAACGGAATTCTTTTGACTGTCCCTATAAAGTAACTATAAGTGCTATGCACACCCTATTCCATATTAAGCTTCTTGTAATGCACCTTAGTGATATATATCAATTACACTGTGTTTGAAATTGTGTAACATAATTAAAATGAACTGCAAATGATTTTTCCCCATAGACCGTAATGTAACGGAACTCTTTTGAGTGTCCCTGTAAAAAAACTATAAGTGCTACACACTTCCGTTGAAATAGGGAACATGCTATAGATAACGACAATAACATATAAAAATTGCAGAGCAATCCGAGCCTATTTACGGGAGTTAGAGCACGGACAGACGGCAGACGGCCAGACAAACCGAAGTCATAAATACTTTTCAACTAGGTTGGAAAGTGTTAAAAAGTCAAAATTTTCTGTAATTAATCTGGAGTCTAAAAATCTCGAATGCCTTTCCAAAATAGTGACAAAATAATCATCCTTTCTATGCATTAGATGCCATATAAATACAGTTAAACATGAATCTAAGTGTTGACGTGCTATTCGGCAGTGTTTCTTATTTTACCATTTAGCTGAGCCCCAAAGGCATTCGATGTTTTGTGTATGTTCACCCCAGTAGCAGAAACAGTGCCGCATAACAGCAGTGCTGCAGATTATTTTAGTCTTTGCTGATCATTCTAACAGCTTAAAACAAAATTCTGGATTTTGAAAAATTGCTAAAATTTCTTTTTTGTCTCTAGATGTCTAGATTTATTGAATTTTCTTCTTATGCTTACTTTATCAATACAAATTTTGCTTATTTTATGAGTTACTGTAATTTCTTATCATAGTAAGCTTGGTCTGGCATTTTTGGGTTGCAGATAAATTTTGGTTTGCTGCAGATTTACGCAGAAAATTCTGCTACTGTGCACCAGTATCTGGATCTACAAAATTATAACGATTTTGCGAATCCTGCAGCATTTAATTTGTCAGTTTTCAATTTAATTAATTAGATAGGGGAATAAATAAATAAAAAATTATATTATGTGCTACTTCATAACAGTTACATGTTTTCGAAAACTAACTGTAATAATCAAATAGTAAATAATACTTCATTTTATTTTTATTCACATTTCAGTTGTAGCACGTGATGTAACAGTATGTAATGAGAATTACTATTATTGTAATCATTACATCTCTTAAATAAAAAAGATGAAATATAGAGCATTTTGGAAAAGTCAAAATTTCAGTTGTAGCACGTGATGTAACAGTATGTAATGAGAATAACTATTATTGTAATCATTACATCTCTTAAATAAAAAAGATGAAATATAGAGCATTTTGGAAAAGTCCACTTTACAAAATGTGGATGCTTTCAAGTGGGCTCACCTTGGTGAAAAGAAGAAAAAAAATACTCATGTTGAGCTCATTTTGAAAAATCCTACAAGTGTCTAGTTCAGAATTCACACTACATCACAGTTTCCTGCAATATTTTAAAGAAATCCACTTAAACTAACCCCATTTTTCAAACATGTATATATTTAAAACGCTAAGCGTTTTCTTTCGACAATTCGTGAGAACAAACTACTGCATCAAATTGCATCATTCTTTTTTTAAATGAAAGATATTTGGACACAGATTTGTTATCGTGCATTCGTTTGTTCGAAAATTTAATTAATTAGCCGTAATTTTCAATTAAACTTTTACTTCTGCTAATGACGTCATAAAGTCGGCAATTCGGATAATGCCCACTGTTGCCAAGCACAGAGTTTATTTTCTGAACTCTGTGGTTGCTATAGGATAAAAGAGAAATAATAAAAATTAAAAGAACGTGGCTTTTAGGCCAAATTTTTTAATTTGCAAGTTAAATTTCTGTAAAAATATTTATTTGCGTGTTTTATAAGCAAATAAAAATTCATATTTATTGTGATGTCATGGGAATATTGTCCATTGGGTTTATTTTATCATTATGCATTATAAGTTTGTTGATGCCATTTTTCCATTACAATTAAATACAAAGTATATTTTTATTTGTATACATGGTGTTTAAGCATTAAAGTAACGTGTATGTAAAGTACGTGTAAAAAGTTTGCGCCGGTGAAAATGACGTTATGTTTAGCTTGAAATGCATTTTCACATTGATAAAACGATAAAACTAAAGAGAAAATGTATATAATTGTGTCAACATGACGTAATTTTAGCTGATTTTTCCATTCTTAATTATAATGATTAGAATTGGAGCCGTCATTGATTGCTTCATCTTGATTGCATACCTTGATTGCTTGTTACCAATTACTTTTTTTTTTAAATTATAGGTTTGAAGATTTCCTTTTATAATAAAAAAATACAAAAGTTGTTTCGCCGTATTCTTCGTGGTTCAGTGGATTCTTAATTATATTTTAATTTGCAATGCTAATCATAACTTAATTACTGGCACTTAGTCATAGATAAGTCGGGCATCATTTCCTCTGCATTTAATGAAGATTAAAGGATATCTATATATTTAAAACGCTAAGCGTTTTGTTTTGACAATCCGTGAGAACAAACTACTACATCAAATTACATCATTCTTTTTTTAAATGAAAGATATTTGGTCACAGATTTGTTATCGTACATTCGTTTGTTCGAAAATTTAATTAATTAGCCGTAATCTTAAATTAAAATTTTACTTCTGCTTATGATGTCATAAAGTCGGCAATCGGATTAACGCCCACTGTTGCGACGTACAGAGTTTATTTTCTGAACTCAATGATTGCGAGCATAAAAAATAAATATTAAATATTAAACGCACGTGACTTTTAGGCCGAATTTTTAAATTTGTAAGTTAAAATATAGTTAAAATGTTTAAGTATTTCGGTAAAAATATTTATCCGTGTGTTTTATAAGCAAATAAAAATTCATATTTACTGTGACGTCACGGAAATATTGTCCATTGGGTTCATTTTATCATTAAGCATTGTAACTTTGTTGATGCCTTTTTTTTTTCATTACAATTAAATGCAAAATATATTTTTATTTGTATGCATGGTGCTTAAGCATAAATGTACGTGTGAAAAGTTTGTACCGGTGAAAATGACGTTATGCTTAGCTTGAAATGCATTTTAACATTGATAAAACTAAAAAGAAAAATTTATATGATTGTGTCAACATGGCGTAATATTAACTGATATTTCAATTTTTAATTTTAAAGATTAGAACTGGAGCCTTTATTGGTTGCTTCATCTTGATTGCATACCTTGATTACATGTTACCAATTACTTTTTTTAAATTATAGGATTAAGTTATAGGAATTATAGGATTTAAATTATTAAGATTTCCTTTTTTAATAAAAAAATTCACAAAAGTAAAGAATTTCAGGAAAAAAAAAACTTGAAATAATGATTGTATTTTTAGCTAGAATAAACAATGTAAGGCTAATATTTTATAGGAATTATTTTGGTAGGTTTGTTATAAGTTCATTTAACAGTTCCTTATTAGCGGCAAAGTCTTATTTCTTTCACTGTGAATTTTTCTTTCGATGTCAAAAAATGGTAGTCTACTTTTGGACGCCAACCAAAACACAGTGGCAATATTTAGAAATGTATAACGGTTGTGACAACAAACGGCGCTATCGCTTTAGCTTTCATCGCGCTTACATCACTTCTAAATACTAAAAATTTATTTTTTTTTACTACATTTTACAATTTCAATTCTTACATCCTCAATTAGAAAAAAAAATTAGCTTTCGATTGAAATTTATTTGAAATCTGCCGCTTAATTTAACAACTTTTTAAATAATTTTCAAGCATGAAATATTTTTCAATTCTATCTCAACAATGACCATCCGTTTGTTTTAATAACGTAAAATAGCCCCTTGGAAAGTTGCAACAATTGAAAATAGGTATCCTTAACCTTCATGAAAAGTGAAAAAAAAAAAAATAATAAAAACCTGATAAATCATAAGATCAGATTATCCATAAGATAGAGTATTTTGGCGCTAATATAAAATCTGTCAAAAGAAAAAATAAACTATTTTTAGTTTATGATTAACATAAAATTGATATGTTGAATTCGTTGATGTATATGTTGAATCAGAATATGCTAGGAACTGTTATTTATTAATTTTTTAAAGATCCATTGGATATTTAACTGTATAAGAGACAGACTGTGATGGAAAAGGAATAATCATCCTGATTATGTAAAGGGATAGAAGAAACCATACAAATAAATTACAATTGAAAACATTAAAATTCTCCCTCATCTGCATATTAATTTATCATTTTTAACAAAAATTCTTCATTTTTACATAAAAATTGATTAGCTTAAAACAATGGATACGTTTTAGAAGATATGGATTTGAAACGAACAATGATTAAAGAGGACATTTTAAAACTTTTAATCTAAACAATTTAAAACTTTTTTAACGTCGAATTTCAACGGTGCCTTTGGGCAGATGCAATACATATGTTCATAGGAGCTCATTCGATTGCATTATCACAGGGGAGGGGGGGGCTGTGCTTATACTATGTTCTTTTATTTACTGAATATGAGATGAAAGTAGGAAATTTGTATGATACTTTATGATAGGACTATTTGTATGATACTTTATAGGTCCATGACCTTTTTTTTTTTTTTTTTGTCGTGGGGAATATGGTGGTAATGTCAAACTGATTTGCATTACACATTTGTTTACGGAGTGTTCATTTGGAGTTTGCATCGGAAATAGCATTTCACTGGGGGGGGGGGGGGGGGGGGATTTTTTAAAATAAAATATTTGAAAGACTGTTTCATACGAAGCCCTACTTAAATAATAAAGAAGCTTATTTTACTGATATTGTTATAGTATTTTTTTCCGTCACGTTTTGACGGGTTCCATCTAGTATACAATTAAAATATTTACATTATTTACAAGTAAAATTCAAACATATTTCTACTGCCATTTTTATCATCATACATTCTTACGCAACTTACCGCTCTCAAAGCCAGGTGGAAAGGTAACCTCATATAAACAATAGCCATCGAGATTCATTTATCGCCTTTTTGGCATTAAGAATATTACAATTCTCTACACACTCCCCACTTGGACTCATGAGAGTACATAATAATAAATCAACATTAAATTTATCATAATAAACATGACTTTACATCAAACTCAAACCTGATAAAAATATTTTTTTTTCAATCTACACTTACTGACAATACTATGAAATTACTCATTACATTTTCAACAGTATAAAGATTAAACATAAAACTAGTCGTTGGGGTCCACCGTAATACTTACCCATCATGGATATGCATAATGTAAATTATTAAAATAAAACATGTGTAAACTACTTATAAAGTGCATTGCAATTCAAATAAAATCGTGGCTTGATGACGTCACAAACTTTAAAGGCTCGATTACTGAATTGCTTGAAAGAAACATCCTTATAACTCCAAAAATAATAATCCTATGAACTAGCAGTTTATTGCATCTGATTAAGCATCAAATTTCCAATTAGAATATATCTTTGAAGTGAAATTTGGATGAAATACAGGGTCATGAAAAATCGAAGAATGTGGAAAATAGGATTCCAAATATCTCTTCAACTCATTATCCGATCGACTTCATGCTTTATGCAAAATTTATGATTTTTTATTGTCTTTTATATTTATTTCTTAAAATAAACAATTTCGAAAATTTTTATATACCTTTCATCAGAACGAATATTTCGAGAGTCCGAAAAAAATAGTTCCGGTTAATCGAGGTTTTTGAAATGAAATAGGCTTCTTCCCATTATTACTTACTAAGTACATACCAAATTGCAAGTCTCTATCTCAATTTCTTCGGGAGATAGAACGTTTACAGACACACACACAGACGGACGGCAAATTTTTTTTTCTAAAAATATGTTTTTCGGAATCTCCAGTGTCTGAAACGTGTAAATCCGTCAAAATTTTTTTTTCGATTTTCAAAACGATTACAAGATTTACCCTATACTATGTATGATGGGTAAGTAATAATGAAATTATTATCAATATAATACAATACAACACCTTTATAGCATGTAGCTACATGAACACATATATCTGGCCAGATTTTATACACAAAAGATTAAACATATATATAGAAATTAAATACCATCATTAACACTTCAATAATTAATCAATAATACTAATGACCATCATTATTCAATCACTTTTAAATTCAAATAAGTATAAAATATGCATAAAATAATAAATATTCTTACTAAATGAGTAAACAAACAAATTACAAATTTTAAAAATATTTCAGTTTAAATTTATAAAGGCATCATTTAAATATTCAAACATTAATAGAAAAAAAAAAGTAAATAAACAATTTCAAATTCACATACTGAAATCATTTATCATTTAAACAGTCTAGTCTCACTTAAAATTTTAGTTAGGATCTGAAAATCCAACATTAATAATTTTTTCCTAGTGTGATCCCTGGTCAAATTTACAATGTTAATTAACGCCTTCGCCCCCAGGTGGAATATAACTATACAGGGAATGTATCCACTAGTGGATGCACTGGGAGCAAAGAGGTTAATCCAAAAACTATCTGAGATTTTATGAAAATTTGCCTTAGTTCTCCCACTATGAAATAATCCTTCAAATCTGTGACCAAGTAAAATCATTGACTAAAATCCATGTATCATTGCAGATGTCAACAGTGAAACTTACAGTTAAGTAGTAGGAACAAAATTCATGATGGCGTTGAAATCGGCAGCAATTGCAATGTTTTATATTAAGTTTTTGTTAATCCTGCTAGTTTGGCTATTACAGCCGGTTAATTATTAAATAAAATTTCATTACTTATGATTTTCATGTAAATTAGCATATCTATAGTGAAAATTATTCATATTATGAGTCCTAAGTCCTGAACTATGGCAAGTATAAATTGTACCCGAATTGTTTGTTTATTTTTCTTGTGTTGGTTTTCCCATTTTTCAATATTTAAATTTTTTTTTTCATTATTATATAAGCATTTTAATATGTAATTCTAATTAATATGACTGAACTCAAGCTTTCTCATGAAGAAAATATGAATTTATATCCTAAAAAAATTCAAGATGAGGCTAATATCAGCGGCAATCACAATCTTTTTTTCCCAAGGCATTTTTTAATTAATCAAGCTTTTTTTTTGTCTATTAAATCTGGATAAACATTAAATAAAATTTCATTATTTTATGATTATGATGTAAATAATTTTTCGTATCTAAGGTAAAAATAGGGCACAACAGTAGCTTCTGCACAATACCTGCAACTGTAACTATTGTAACCATACTGTTTATGTTTATTTTATTTATTTATTTATTTATTTAGCGTTCATTTTTTTAATATTCTATTTCGGCTTTAATCTTTTTTTTTTTTTTTTTTTTTTTTTTAAGATTGCCCATTAACGCCAAAAAGCATTCTTATAGGGTCGAAAAAAAAGCAATATTATTATCATTATTATTAATGTCCGTATACGTCTGTGTGTCTGTGTGTGTGTGTGTATCTGTACCCGGATAAACTCTGCGAGCGTAGCGAGTAGCAACGCGCTTTTTGTGTCAAAAAATTCAGAAAAATCCGGTCCTCCAGGAATTGCAGTTTCGAAAAAATCGGCCCTTAATTAAGGGAGTTATTAACGAACAAAGCTGTTTTAATTGCTTCAAAAGAAACCTATGTGGAAAGTCCTCCGCGCATGCGCAGAAGAGCTCAATCATCATCCTCCGCAAAAAGAAGAAGGAAAGATCGCTTCGGCCGGTTTCGTTTTACGACTGTCTAAACTCGCCGACGGCGAACCGACAGAAATACGAAAAAACCGTCAACATATTCTCAAAGAACGTACTTTTACGTCTCTAACGATCCTGTCGGTTCGAAAAAATTTCGATATTAACCCTTTCAAAAAAAATAATCAAAAAGGGTCGAATTCGTGTTTTTTATCGTCTCCCTTCTTCCGAACCTCGCATCCGCCGGACTAAGAAAGATTCAGATAAACGGATTTCACCAAATAAAAGATCTGTCTTTGTCCTCTCCAATGCCAGCTTGCATTAAAAAATATACGTCAGTTAACCCTTCGAAAATGTATATTTTCCGTACACAGTTTCGCGATTTCGGCAATTTGGACGATTTTTAAAAAATCGCAGCGGCGGTTCCAAACAAGTTAGAGAAAACTAAAAATACCAGACGAGATCTACATTCTTTTTCCTTTCGAAATCTGCGATCCTTTTTGAAAAATACAAATATTAACCCCTCGAAAAAAATTCGCGCGCAGACTCACTTTTGCAAATTCCGATTCTCTGCGATTTTTAAAATCGCGCATCGGCTCTCTGAAAGAACAAAAAAACAAACAAACACACCCAGAAACATTTCCGTTCTTTCGAGATCACTATAAAACCTTTAGTTTAAAAAAATATTTCAGTTAACCCTTTCGAAATTGTTTTTTTCCGTAAGTCTTTTTCGGTTTTTCAGCTATTTCTGCAATCTTTAAAAATTCATTTCTGGGCTTCTAAACAAGATACGAAAAAATAAAAATACCGAGCCTAATTTACGTTCTTTTTCCTTTTAAAATCAGGTATCAGTTTCGAAAAATTCATTTTTTAACCCTTCTAAAAAAATGGTTTCCGAGACTCACTCGCGTGAATTTTCGTTTTTCGGCTCATGTTTAAAAATCCGCATCGGCTCGGAAAATGTGAATAGAGACAAATAAAATACACCAGATCATAGCCACGTTCTTATTCTTCGAAACATATATTTCAGTTTTAAAAAATATGTACATTAACCCTTTAGAAACCGATCGTTCCCGTACGTCACTTTCGTGTTTCCTCTAATTTGCCAATGTATACCCCCCCGCCGCAGCTATTTTTTATCGAATTACATAAATTCCTAGAGAAGAAGCTAAAAGTGCATACATTCACCTCTAGAAAGACACCTTTCAGTTAAAAAAATTCGAGTATTATCAATTTCAAAAAACTTCTTTTGTGAAACCCGTTTCTAGAAATAAGCGTTTTTCGGCGCAAGCACAGATTAATCAAAGTGTAATATGTGACTTTGCTTTGGAAGTAATTATCTAATTTATTAACGATTTTATTTAAAAAATCGTTGTTCATTTTACGTACAGAATTGAATGGGCTTTCCGAATATATGATTTATTTTGAGAAATAATTATATTTTCATAGTTAAAATTCTATTCTACTAGGATATTTGTATTCTCAAGCAGCTGATTGCACTCCAAATACTTGCTTTGTTTACTTTTTTCGGAAGCTCCAAAAGATATCAAAATAATTTTTTTTAATTTCTATTTTTTATATATCGGATTCTATATATTTTATTTAACACCCGGTTTATGATTTTGTGTTTGTGTGGGGATGCGATATATTTAAATTTGTCGTTTTAAAACGCATCCTTTTTTCATTTCGTCGGAAAGAAATGTTGCCATTTGAGTTATAGAAACTTTCTATTCGATGGATCAGAGATTATACACTATGTAAAGAATCAACTTCATTTCGATCGTAGTAAAATAAACCAGAGAGTCAACACAGGAACATCAACACCAGGGGGCGCTTTCGGAAATCGGGTTCTATGGGCCCGATTACAACGTGGTTTGGCTCTTTCGACTAAATTTCGATAGCTTTACAGATTTCGGTCATGTTTGTATAGAACAGATTGCGCCCCCTGGTGGTAGAAGGTGTAATTAAAGGATTTTTCATCCAACTCGGGTTCTATGGGTCACATCACGACGCGGTTTGGCTCAATCGACTCAACGTCGATAGAGGATACTAGAGCTTATCGATTTTTGCTCTGAGTCTCACCACCAGGGGGCGCTTTCCTATCTCCGGTTCTACGGGCATGAAAACGACGAGGTATGGCTCATTCGACTCGACATCGAAAGCCTTAACGATTTCAGTTATGATCGTATAAACAGATTGCGCCACCCGGTGGTGGAAGGTGGAACTAACGTATACTGCAGCACGTGCGCAGCACGACTGCTATACGGTGCCGCAGGCAGCGGGGACCCGAACCGGAGGTTCGTTTAGTTAGAGGTTTATACTATTCTATGTTCCGGTGCCGAAGGCAGCGGGGACCAGGGTCGGAGATTCGTTCAGTTAGAGGTTTATACTATTCGATGTGCAAATTAAGGTATTATCCGGTGCCGAAGGCAGCGGGGACCAGGATTTAAGATTCTTCGGTTAGAGTTTTATACTACTCAATGTGCAAATTAAGGGATTATCCGGTGCCGAAGGCAGCGGGGACCCGTGTCGGAAGTTCGTTCGGTTCGAGGGGGGTGCGAGCCGGAGAATACAAAAGATTCGAGGCACCGATGTAAATTAGGTATTTTATCGATTTTAGTTACCGATGTAAATTAGGGGCCCGCTGGCGGGCGAAGCCAGCTAGTCCTTATTATTAATGTTCGTATCTGTCTGTCTGTCTGTGTATCTGTACCCGGATAAACTCTGCGAGCGTAGCGAGTAGCGAAGCGCTTTTTGTGTCAAAAAATTCAGAAAAATCCGGGCCTTCAGGAATTGCAGTTTCGAAAAAATCGGCCCTTAATTAAGGGAGTTATTAACGAACAAAGCTGTTTTAATTGCTTCAAAAGAAACCTATGTGGAAAGCCCTCCGCGCATGCCCAGAAGAGCTCAATCTATTGGTCAGCACAAATGTACTGACTGGGGTTTAAAGAAATAGCAGATGAAATTTGCAGTAAAAGCGTATTAGCTGATTTTAATAACCCCAAAAAGTTAATTTAAACTATTAAATTAAGATTCAATTTTTAACATGAAATATATGTCCAACTAAACTAACTATTAAAGTAAATGTATGAATTCCATGAAGGTTAGAATTAAAGACAACTATATTTAAAACAATCAATATATTTATTCAAAACTTAACACATGTAAAAATGCAAATATAGTAAACTTAAATATATATAATCACTTACTTAAAAATAGAAATAAACTTATTTAAATAAACGATAGACAGACATCATGAAGTGTAATCAAAGCTTCATTAAACAAATCATATTTCCCTTCTGGAACCCAAGGTAAATAAATTAAAACGTTCATTTTTAACTTTATTTGATTTGTGAAAAACTTGAATGAAACTTGTTTTAATATCCAAGAAACAGCAAATAGATCTCCAGCACAACTTTAATTGAAAAGCACCACATAAAAGGAAAATCCAATTGAAGATATTTAAACACTTATATGTCAATACTTTAGAACAATGAGCACGTTGACTAACACAAAGTTGACACTCGATGTTCACTCGATGAGGAAGATATCCAGCCAGGTTCACCACACGTATTTCACCTTAAAAACATACTGGGAAAAACTATCAGGCTTCACCATTATCTATCATCGTTAAAAATACTAAAATGTCCAAAGTTCCAAAGAAATCAAACACAACTTTACGATCTTAATCTTAACAATTATATTCCTTCACATGTAAAACTAAAACAATACTTTATAAACGAAACTCCGTTCAATTGCATTATACCGGTAAGCTTAAAACAACAGCCCTCTCATTTCTCCAGACGCTACACGAGGATAAAAACAAACAACTAAAAGGATGCAAGCCTCGAATGTCAATGGGCAGAACTATTTATACTTACAACACCCTAAAAGAAAAGCCTCCACGCATGTCCGATCGCTTCTTCTATCAGCTTCTCGAATGCCGTATGCAAATCTGACAACATCGGCACGAGGCAAGGAACGAACCACGACTGAGTTGAATCACACCGCCATCTATGAGCGTTCGGAAGAACTACTCAGATAAACAAGAGATACGGTCGATGTGTCGATACGATGCTATCCGGAAATGTCGTGAGCAAGGGATTGAAATGTGAAGTAAAAGGGCTTTAAACATTATAAAATATGAAACGGTAGTTTAAAAGAAAGTTATTAAAAGTGACTTAATGTTATTTTTAATAAAAACATTTATCACAGATATCACTGAAAGATATTTATCAAGTATATTTCTTAAGGATAAATTAAATAAAAGGTAAGTTGTAAAAGTAATTATCTTTAATATATTTAAAGTATTGTATTATATTTAATAATTAAATAAAAGGATATATCATGAAAGTATATTATATAATGTATTATAAATGACTTTAATGAAATGTAAATGAGGTAAGTGAAAGAATAAGCATGGTGATAAGAACTAGGGACTGCTTTTTCCTAACACAATCCTCATCTTCCGCAAAAAGAAGAAGGAAAGATCGCTTCTGCCGGTTTCGTTTTACGACTGTCTAAACTTGCCGACGGCAAACCGACTGAAATACGAAAAAACCGTCAACATATTCTCAAAGAACGTACTTTTACGTCTCTAACGATCCGGTCGGTTCAAAAAAATTTCGATATTAACCCTTTAAAAAAAAAAATAATCAAAAAGCGTCGAATTTGTGTTTTTGATTTTCTCCCTTCGTCCGAACCTCGCATCCGCCGGACTAAGAAAGATTCGGATAAACGGATTTCACCAAATAAAAGATCGGTCTTTGTCCTCTCCAATGCCACCTTCCATTAAAAAAAATACGTCAGTTAACCCTTCGAAAACGTATATTTTCCGTACACCGTTTCGCGATTTCGGCAATTTCGACTATTTTGAAAAATTCGCTGCGGCGGTTCCAAACGAGTCAATGAAAAACGAGATCTACATTCTTTATCCTTTCAAAATCTGCGATCGTTTTTGAAAAATACAAATAGTAACCCTTCGAAAAAAATTTGCGCGCAGACTCAGTTTTGCAAATTCCGATTCTCTGCGATTTTTAAAATCGCGCATCGGCTCTCTGAAAGAACAAACAAACACACCCAAGTACATTTCCCTCCTTTCGAGATCACTGTAAAACCTTTAGTTTAAAAAAATATTTCAGTTAACCCTTTCGAAAACGTTTTTTTCCGTAAGTCTCTTTCGGTTTTTCAGCGATTTCTGCAATCTTTAAAAATTCAATTCTGGGCTTCTAAACAAGATACGAAAAAATAAAAATACCGAGCCTAATCTACGTTCTTTTTTCTTTTAAAATCAGGTATCAGTTTCGAAAAATTCGTTTTTTAACACTTCTAAAAAAATGGTTTCCGAAACTCACTCGCGTGAATTTTCGTTTTTCAGCCCATGTTTAAAAATCCGCATCGACTCGGAAAATGTGAATAGAGACAAATAAAATACACCAGATCATAGCCACGTTCTTATTCTTCGAAACATATATTTCAGTTTTAAAAAATATGTACATTAACTCTTTAGAAACCGATCGTTCCCGTACGTCACTTTCGTGTTTCCTCTAATTTGCCAATGTATGCCCCCCCCCCGCCGCAGCTATTTTTTATCGAATTACATAAATTCCTAGAGAAGAAGCTAAAAGTGCATACATTCATCTATAGAAAGATGCCTTCGACTTTAAAAAATTCGATTATTATCAATTAAAAAAAAAATTCTTTTGTGAAATCCGTTTCTAGAAATGAGCGTTTTTCGACGCAAGCACAGTTTAATCAAACTGTAATAAGTGACTTTGCTTTCGCCGTAATTATCTTATTTATTAACGATCTTAAATCAAAAATCGTTGTTTATTTTGCGTACAGAATTGAATGGGCTTTCCGAATATATGATTTATTTTGAGAAATAATTATATTTTCATAGTTAAAATTCTATTCTACTAGGATATTTGTATTCTGAAACAGCCAATTGCACTGCAAATACTTGCTATATAATACCTGACTTACTTACTATACAATATTTCTCTTCGATGGATCAGAGATTATACGATATGTAAAGAGTCAACTTCATGTTCGATCGCAGTCAAATAAACTAGAGAGCCAACACAGGAACATTTATTTTTAAAAGTTTTAATATTTTTTAAATAATTGTCATTTTTGCATAGGGGGAAAAAAAAAAAAGCTAAGGAATTTGCTATTTCTTTTGAAAATATCTCCCTTCGTATGGGTCCCATCACGACGGGGTATAGCTCATTCGACTCGACACCGATAGAGCTTAGTAGAGATTATCGACTTTAGTTCCGCATTTCACCACTAGGGGCGCTTTCTGAACTCTGTTTCTATGGGCCGGATGACGACGGGGTATGGCTTATTCAACTGGACATCGATAGCTTTAACGGTTTCAGTGACCGAGGTTCGTATAGAACAGATTACGCCACCTGGTGGTGGAACGTGTAATTAAAGCGTTTTTCAGCCAACTCGGGTTCTATGGGTCACATCACGACGCGGTTTGGCTCAATCGACTCGACATCGATAGAGGATACTAGACCTTATCGGTTTTAGTTCGCTTTTTACCACCAGGGGGCGTTTTCTTATCTATGTTACTATGGCCCGGATAACGACGGGGTATGGCTCACCGATGTAAATTAGGGGACCGCTGGCGGGCGAAGCCAGCTAGTTGATAATGAATGTTATTGATAAATGAACATAGAGTTCGAATCTGCAAGGATCTTTCGATAGCTTCAGAGCTCTGAGACCAACCCTTCTCACAATTTTGTATCTTTAATTTAATGAATTTCCCTTTTAAATTTGTCTGGTTTTAATTTTTAGAATTTTTTTTTCCTTCCTTCCTGGCTTCAATAAGTGTCTCAGTATAAAAGGGACGTATCAAGGAACATCATGTGAAACGTCACATTCCGCGAATTCTGCAGCAGTCTCCCAGCCCACCAACTGCCACCTGAGACAAACATAAAGCTTGAATCTGTGTTATGTTATTAATTTAAATTAAGTTTTGAAACTTGTTAAACACTAATAAAACTTTTCATATTAGCCTCATACCAAGGGTTAATAAAAATCTTGTGTGGATAAATATACTAAAAACACCAACATTTAACACACAATATCATCGTACAATGGACCAATGTTTAGGAACTCCCCCCCCCCCTCCCCCTCTTTACGCATGGTGTCTTTTGATGTTATTTCACTGTTTACCCATGTTCCTGTCCAAGGGGCACTTCAGTGTCTCACTTTACGATTAAAAGAATTCCATTACATAGATTATGAGATAAACCACATTATTGAGTTATTCAGTATTTGTTTAACGCAAAATGCATTCCAGTTTTCAAATCAATTTTATTCTATGTCAGATGGTTTAGCGATGGGTAATCCTTTAAGTCCTTTCCTAGCAGATTTGTATATGCATTATTTTGAGGATAAATTGTTTAATCTTACTAATTTTCCATTTTATTGTAGATATGTTGATGATTCTTTTGCACTCTTGGACCCGTCTATTTCATCCATTGATAATGTCTTAACCATTCTAAACTCAATAGATCCTGTTATCCAGTTTACATATGAAGTTGAAGTTGAAAATAAATTATCCTTTCTTGATGTGTTAGTTACTCGTCAGCCTAATACATTTGATACCTGTGTATACCGTAAACCCTTTGCGGTCTCACTCCCCCCTCATTTTAATTCGTGTCACCCCCCTTCTCAGAAAGCCTCTGCTTTTCATTTCTTTATTAATAGAGCAATTTCCATTTGTTCTGATAATGTTTCCCTTGTTACAGAATTGAATTATATTAGATCAGTTGCTATTAATACAGGTTTTAGTTTGGCTTATATCAACCGTTTAATTTTTCATTGTCTAAATAAAGGTATTAGTAATCTTGATCTGATTGGCTTAATCTGATTGGTGGCTCATGCGTGATGTGTTTCTCGGTGTGTTGTTGTTTTCATTTGGTTTTTAGATTCAATTTCATGTCTTTGGGGGATACAATAGGGTTTAATTTTTATTTTATTTTATTGACACTGAGGAAGTGAGTCCAAGTTACTCACAAAACATGCATCTGTCCATTGTACGATGATATTGTGTGTTAAACGTTGGTGTTTTTAGTACAAGGGTTAATAGCCAAAGATTTCACTATTTCCAGCGTCTTTTTTTATTGTGCTTATTTCAGTGTTTATGTGCATACTTTGATTACAAATCTGTTAAATTTGTGTTTTATTTATTTATTTATTTATTGATGAAGTTTAGATTTTGTTATTGAAGATTAGTTGGAGATAAATGCTGAACTATTTATATTGTTTTATCTGCAAATGGGTTAGTCTTCTGCAATTAAGCTACATGCGATAGAGATATACAGGGTGTCCATAATTAAACGACCCTACTTTAAAGTTGTCTACAGACGAAACTATAGGTCAGAAAGTTGTGAAATTTTGTGAAGGACATAATGAAGGAATGGGAATTTATTTAAGCGAAAAAAAATTATTTCAAAATTTTGCCGCCAGAGGGCGTTTTTTAATGAATTACACATTTAGTATACATTTACGATAGTTTACATTGCAACAAAACATGTTCCACATGACGGCCATCATTTTCAGCTACCATCTGGAATCGTAAGATAGCATGTTCCACAGTTGACCGCAGTGTGTTCTGGGAAATGCTAAAAACATGTAGCGAAAAAAGTTTTGTTCAACATGTTTTTTTGTAATAAAATTTGTAACCTATCGTAAATGTATACTAAATGTGTAATTCATTAAAAAACGCCCCCTGGTGGCAAAATTTTGAACTAATTTTTTTTTCGCTCAAACAAATTCCCATTCCTTCATTATGTCCTTCACAAAATTTCACAGCTTTCTGACCAATAGTTTCGTCTGTAGACAACTTTAAAGTAAGGTCGTTTAATTATGGACACCCTGTATATATTTTTTAAATCATGCTTGAAAATTATTTAAAAACCATAAAATATCTATAAATTGTGATACAGTTTGGAAAAAAAATTTGCATTTGAAAGTACATTTCTCCTCCTATTAGACAGTATAAAAATTTAAGTTTGATGTTTAGAGGTTATATAAAAAATCACAAGAAAAGCAAAATTTATTGTTCAGAACCTCACCACCATAAATATGTCAGCATTACTCATAGGTGGGTTTCTGCTTTATAATATAGATTAATGACATTATAATTAGTAATTAAAGTGCAAATAAGTAATTTCATTATTAATAGCACAAATAACAAATTATATAAATATCATAAAAGCTCTTCTTGCACTTGTACTTTGTAAAATAACTGCAATCATTTAAATTTACACTCGTGTATGTATGTTAACCAAAAAAAAAAAAAAATTAATTAATTTTACCTATTTATACATATGCATAGAGTAAATATAATTCTAAGAATGACCAGTCATATTTGCATTCAGCATTCACTTGTCAAAATAATAAATATTAACATTATTCGAACAGAATTTTTTCAACTGAGTAAAAAAATACAAAAAAGCTAAAAACAACGTTGAAGCACACAAATTATAAAACTTTAAAACTCATACGGCCGTTTCAAGGATACATAGATCCCCTTCATCAGTGTAAGATGGGGAAAAAAAAATGTTAAAAGGGTTCAAAAGAACCACGCTCGGCTATAGCCCCGAGTACTGGCTGTAATCTGACACATTTCACTCAGATTACCTTATTAGCATCTGGTCTGCCATGCAGACAGCTCTACAGTATATACCACAGGTCAGGGCTTGGAAGTAGCGCGCTACAAGTAGCGAAACTACAGTAGCCGCTACTTTTTCTAGTAGTTTGTAGTGTAGCGCTCTACATTAAAAAAAGTGTAGTGTAGCGAGTAGCGCGATACAAAATATCAGTAGTTTGTAGCGAGCATCGACGCTACTTTTGACGCTACTTTAAGAGGGCAGAAAAAAGTGCCTATCTTCAAATCACGTGATTATAACTCGTTTCTTTTGTGCGTAATATGTTCTCTGCAACAATTTGCGAACGTCAGCGACAAATCTCAGTTGCAGTGTCATATATTTCTCCATAGACGACGGGCACGGTCACAAATTAACTGTCATTTTCACAGTTTGGGTGTCAGAAACTTTGTGTATTGTTATTTAAATCCATAGAAATCTTCTCAATATAATGTATTTTTATAAGACTATGATTTTTTTTTTTTACCAAAATATAGTCGTCTGGCTATTTTAAGTCTTTATCTGACTAATTTCTTCTCCCTTTTGCCTCCCACCCCCCGCAAGCAAAAAAATGTAAATCTTTATTTAAAAAAAAAAAAAAAAAAAAAGGGATTTATCTAAACATAATACCTTTAAATTATCCCTAACCTCTCAAATTCACGCTTTCCCCTGGTAGCATACAAAAAAGTTAAAATATTTTTAAATCTTTACTTTTATACAAAAATAAAATCTTTCACTCCATTTGTTGCTCTCTAATGACAATAAATAAAAATTATTTTCTTGTGCCCAAAATTTACGCTTCCCTTCTTGCCCCTCCTCCAGCATACAGTTTCAAATATTTAAAACTCTTTATTAAAAAAAAAAAATGGCCACATTTATTTCTACCTAATAATAATATATAAGTAACCATCTAAATTGTCCCCTTACTTCCCATAATTTACTCTTCTCCCCCCCCCCCCCCAGCATACAAATAAATCTAAAATCTTTAAGTGATTTTTATATATAAAAAAAATCTTCTGCCCTATATAGTGCTCTGTAGTGACAATAAATAATCAGTATTATAAATTATCCCCCTTCCCCTAAAATCTCCCCCAACTCTCCATATACAAAATTTAAAACTAGTCTTTTAAGTTTCGTATTCTTTGCTGTCTGGATTCTTTGCTTCTTTTGAGATTACTGTAATAGAATGACAGACAAAAATAGTATAGAACTGCCCTGGTCGGCATATAATGAATATTTTAAAGTTATAAAACAACAAGAAAGTGGTAATTATTCTTGTAACATGTAAACTTTGTCCAATTAATAAGAAGTTATTATCAAAATCATCTGCTTACAACTTGAAGTTGAACATAGAGGTGAGTTAGCCCTTTCTTTATTAATAATAATTACTGGATCGCATCTTGCACCGAATATCTAAATCGTTATTCATTAAAATTCATAAATCATTAAAAATAGTTTTTTTTTTTCGAATTAAGATCCCTGGTTTAGAAAATATTCTTATCAAACTGTTTGTTATCGCATTTTTTTTTCGACAATACGTCTTTTGATCGTTGTGAAATATTTGTTCAATATATGCATACAAATTAATTTACTGCATATTTCCTTAAGATTCCAATAGATAAAACAAAGGTGGTTGGAAATAAAAATATATTATTTTAAAAAATGGCTAAGAAAGCTTAATTTTATTTTTATGGCTATTTATTTTTAGTTTAGCTGCACAGGTTTTTTATCACTAAAATAATTGATTTATAATGTTTTATGTTGGTTAGCTTGGTGTTTTAATGAAATATCTTTGTCTCCAGAATGAATCTAAAGCCCAGTATGTTAAAATTTGGATTTTCAAATGAAAACAAACAAAAAGAGATAGAAAGGAAAAGAAATGCTAGGCTTTAAGTCTATATGATTTTGTTCAATTTTTAAATTGCTTTCAGGAACTATATTTAAATTGTAAAGAAATAGGACTATTTAGTTCTATTTTTAAAAAATAATGTATATTCAAATTTACCAAGAGCTACCCGCTCTTAAGGTTGTTCTCAAATCCAAACTGGCTACTTTATGACATATTCTTTAATTCATTTTTGCTCGGAAACGCATGAAAATGCAAGTGTTCTTATTCAGAAACGTTGTAACCGAAAGGCGTTTTCCACTATCCTTTATTTTATTTTATTTTTTTTTTTTGGTAAAGACAGAAGATTTTTCAGAAAACCTTGTCAAAGTCGGCGTTTTCAACTGAATTTCCGACGCCGCAGCAAGTGAAAGGAAAAAAAACGTGACACGAATCGCTTATAAGCCGATAAGTAATTTATTTATCAAAAAATGAAAAACTCATTTCGATTCCAAATTGCTTCAATAGTCAGACCTGCCAATTTTATGCCTTTGTGTTTAAAAATGAGTCAGATAATGTATCAGAAAGTTTAGTGTTGTTGAGCAAGGAATTTGAGAACCACCTTAAATGCTACTATGCTATATCACTCTCATAAATTTGTAAGATTATTACAATTTTTGTTTTCAAATTTTCTCTTTTTAACACTTTCCAACATAATTAAAAAGTGTATGAATTCGCTTTGTCTGTCTGCTCGTGCTCTAACTCGCGTAAATATACTCGGATTGCCATGAAAGTTTTTTATGTTATTGAAGTTTATCATAGAATGTTCAGTGTTGAAAATGAAATGTGTAGCATTTATATCTCGCTTACAGGGACATTCAAAAGAATTCTGTTACATTATGTTCTATGGGGGAAAACTCGTTTGCGGTGTATTTAATTAGTGATGATAACTAAAGTAGCGAAAAGTACTACTTTTGAAAAGTAGTTTGTAGTTGCTACTTTTTAAAAGAAGTAGTTGTAGTTGTAGTTAACTACATTTTTCATAAAGTAGTTGTAGTTCGCTACAAACAAAAAGTAGTTTTTCCAACCCCTGCCACAGGTAATGGTATTCCTTTAAACGATGGATACGTAAATATACTTATTTTATATAGCTGTTATTATATAGATCACATTTCACGCATCATTAAACTTACCCTGCAAACATGGCCAAGTAGGTCTGAAGCATATCAATATACAGTAAAGGATCTTTATGTTGCATTCCTTGGGATCAGGAGTTGTGCAGTTTATAAATGTTTGCATTATATAGAGATCATTCCGCATGCTGTTAAAAATTTACTTTATAAACAGGGTCCAAATAGGTTTGGACCAAATCATTCATTTATATTACTCATTTTCAAACACATTTATTGTAATAATAGCAATTTTTTCATTAAAAAGCTCTGAATTAAGGAGATAAAGTTGAAGTAATGAATCAAATATAGTCCTCTAGAGCAGCACTTTCCAACCTTTTTTCCCTTCATGTACCCCTTGCTTGGGCTATTCATTTCGGAGTACCCCCTTTTATCAGAAACGTGCCCCTACCCTCACTCATGAAACACAAATATGCTTTTTATAAATTAGGGATATACTCATTAAAAGGAAGGAAACTTTCCTATTAATATAAGCTAATGACATAACTCCGCCTATTTGAAAACGAAAATAAGGGTGTTTTCAACGTGTTTTAAAATAAAGCATCAGAAATAGGAACTCTGACATAATCAAGGCGTTCTGCAATTATTATTAAAAATGGAATAATGAGATAAATGTGGTGGAAAAGTAATATTATATAATGATCAATGGCAGTTTTCGAGAAGATGGGGGTAAATATATAAGTACTCATGCAATACAATTAGTGCTGGGCGGCGCTAATGATATCCAATAATCAATTAATTATTATGTTTAGTGAGCCTTTCCCCTCATTTTGAGTATAACATATTTGAATTACACATGAGACTAACTTTGTAATCCAAAAAGTATAAACTTTCTTTATGTGTTTTCAGTGAAACCATTTTTGTGATTTCTACCATTACCTATATTAATTTTACGTACTCCCTGCGTACCCTCCACGTATCCTCGACACATACCCGGGTACGCATACCCGAGGTTGGGAACTTCTGCTCTAGATAGTAACAGTTTGGAAATTGAAAATGCAGGTGCTTCTTAGCTGCAGAATTCATTGTTTACATCTGAGAAGTTTTGTTTATATAGAGAACTGCGTTATAAAAAATTTCTACTGTATTTTATTTAGTTTATGATATTAAGGCTGTTCGTCAGTAAACTTCCTGATTTCCCGTGCTAATGTTTATCCTATAGGCATAGGATGCATTTGTACATATCTCCTCAGGAAAATAATATTTTAAACTTTTGTTTTCTGTGTACTGTTCTTGAAGCATGTCTCTTTTTTTCTTAGTTGTCAAAATGTTTCTAAAATATGTGCTTAATTTATAATTTTATGTGTCAAAATCTTAGCAAAACTGAATAAGATTTTAACACTTCACATAAAATTAAGTATATATTTTAGAAAAATTTTGACAACTAAGAAAAAAATAGACATCCTTTAAGAAGTATACACAGAAAACGGAAGTCAAAAATATTAATTTCCCGAGGAGATATTTCAAATATACAAATACATCCTATACCCATAGGATTAACATTAGTAATCGGGAAGTTCGCTGATGAGCAGCCTTAATTCCAATGTTTTATTATTAAAGTTATTCTACAGATAGTCCCAACATTTTTTTTCATAGTAATATCATGTTTATTTCAGGTAACAAGTAGACGGTCAAATGTTCCCATTGTTAAGGAGCTTTCGTTATGAAATGCCTTTCATCCCACAAGAAAAAAGGCTTAGAATTAACCCATTCGATGTCTGACCTGTAATGTAATGACGTGGTTGCATTAAGAGAGTGATTTGACCACAAATATCAGACTGCAAGAGTAAAAGGTCTCTCATTCATTTTTATCTATCTAAATGTGATGTTATTATTTTGTTGTCATATGATTCCAAATGTTTCGTGAAGATTCCATCAAAGCCTATGCAATAGTGTCTGTCTTCACTTTGCATTTGCTTCTTTTCTTTATGTTTTTACTAGTTGTTGTGGTTTTCAATGCATTTTATTTCATTTCTCACAAACACTGTGCAACTCATAATATGTAATCAGTATTTATTGGTGTTAGTATTTGTTTGTATTTCTATATCTAAGATGTATCAAATATGTTTCTTTTATTATTATTAATTAAATGTTATTTCCCCTGGTATAGTTAATAGGCATAAGCCTTGAATAGGTTGCCAGTTTTGTTAAGGTCGACCAGTATTTTCCTGCTACATATATCAAAGGTATATTTGCAAAATGGGGGGGGTTTGCAGGAAAGTTTAGGTGAAAATACCTAAAGATAGAGAAATCATAGGTGCAGTTTATACACCAGAGCATATGGTATATATTCCATCTATTTTATAAACAGCTCAATTAAAATGCTGAAATTGCTCAAGAATTAGTAGATGTTCAAGCAAAATTTAAAATTTCTTATTTTTAGAGTTCAGTACTTAAAGAGTAAAAACGGAACCATTATAAGATCACTCCTGAGTTTGTCCATCCATCTGTCACGAGGGGAGATCCGTCCATCTGTCACTATGGGACGAGAAAAGTTCAAACTTGGGAAAGTTAAAAAAAAAATTTTACCCACATATTTTACAGATTATTAGCCATTCACAAATATGTTTAGGCAAAAATTAGGGGCCTAATTAAGTTACTTGAAAAAAAAAAAAAGTTTTCTTTTTGTGTATCATGTGGGAGAAAGATCTGGTTAAGAAAGATCTTGTAATATCGAACTTAAAAATATATCTGTTTTAATTTTAGGTATTATATTTTCAGAGATATCATCGAAAGTATACTGAAAAAAAAAGCCCCTCTCTCCTACTTCCGAATCTACTGAAACTAAAATTATGAAAAAATTAGGGGTAGTAGAAGTTTATTAATTAATTAATAAATAGTAGTTAATGCATCTACTGTACCTTTGATCATAAGTTATACTCGTACTTGACCATTTTTTTTTTTTTTTAAATCTATTTTGAGTTAAGACTTTAGAAAAACTTATATTGTAATATTTTTCATCTTGCAGATTAGAAACACTACAACAATACTACGACAGAGGCACAACTCTTGTACATTAAAAATACTCCTCATATATACTGTGTTTTACCAAATCAAAATTATAATTTACAAAAATTTCTTTGAGCAATAAGAATTCCCGAAAATATGTAACTTAGAATTAATATCTTTTAAAATTCTATTTCGAAAAGGTTATTTATGAAATTAATACTAATCCATGATAGCTGATCATTTTACATTAGTACATTTTTTTTATCTATTTTGAGTTAAGACTTTAGAAAAACTTATATTGTAATATTTTTTATCTTGTAGATTAAAAACATTATAACAATACTATGACAGAGGCACAACTCTTTCCTAAATATTGGACTTAATCAATAAAGACCATCATCTTGGTTTCAAAGGGTTCCATACACTAAATTTATTAATTACTATTTATTAATTAATAAATTTCTACCATCCCTGATTTTTTCATAATGTTAGTTTCAGTAGATTCGGAAAAAAAAAGGGGGGGGGGGGGAGCAGGACCATGCGAAGAGAAAACTGCGCCCTAGGCAAAGTTTCAATTTGCCCCCCTCCCCTTCTTTTGGTGACAGGTAACACAAAACTGATAAAGTACAGAAACAGAAATAAATTCTATTGAATAAACATTTCGCGTTCATGTTGGCACTTTAAAAGTTTTAATTTTAATTCAGAAATTGCAAATAACTAAATAGCGTAAGAGAAAATTGCACTTATTTGTTGGACAGATCGTGATATTTTGAGACAGAAAAAAAAGAATGATGAAAAGAGAAAAAGAAATTCCCCAGAAAATGATTGATGACCAAAAAAATGAATAAATAAATAAGTTAAACCGTGGTTGGTAGTATAAATTTGGCTCCCCCTCAATTTTCGCGCCCGGGGAGAAGGCCCCCCTCACCCCCCTCTTCGCACGGCTCTGGGAGGGGGAGTACATATTTTTTCAGCATACTTTCAACGATATCTCTGAAAATATAATACCTAAAATTAAAACAAATGTACTTTTGAGTTATGTTATAAGATCTTTCGAACAATACCCTACATAATATATAAAAAGAAAGTTATTTTTTTTAAGTAACTTAATATCTTAGTTAATTACCAACAATTTTTTACCAAAATTATTATCAAATATCCTTGGATGATTCTGTGTCAATAGATACCTCCAGAACTCATCAATGTAAATTATTTTAAAAACATACCTGCCAAGTTTTACGCTTTAGGTGTAAAATTTACACTTTTATGCTTACATCGCCATTTTTTTCACTTTTCCTACTATTTCGACATTTTTCTTTATTTCCATAGAAAAATAAAATTTTTTGTTTCAATATCCCTTAAATTTGAGTTTTATTGTATTGTCTTTTTAAAAAATAATGTAAGAAAATCTCTTAAAAATGCGATTATTTTCAGCAAGGGATTATCGGTTGATTCTGAGTGATACTGTAGCTTCTAATCATTGATTGGTTAAAGAACACATTTTTTTTAACGTCATCATTTTGAAGGCTTCGCTTACATTTTCTCCTTCCATATCAGGGAATCTCAGTTCACTCAACTCTTCCAAGGACATAACAGATCCATCTCAGCGTGTTTTGTTTGTTTACAGTTTACTGTGGTGGATCGCACATTAAATCTGTATTAAATTATTTATGCCGTGATAGCTTTTCCTAGAAAAATAAATAAGTAAGTCTTATCATGTGTTCAAGGATAAAGTTTGTTTTTATAGAAATATGCAGCAAAGGCGAGAAATTTATAAATTGCATTAATTGCCAAAATGAGTTTACTCTTTCCCATGGAGGTAAATCAGACATGTTACTCTTTTCTGCAAAAACACGGATTTCTGGTTTTATTTTTATCATTTCTGAAATATGTGCAAATTTAAAATAAAACGTATGTGTGTGTGGAGTAAGAGGGAGGGGTGGGTCATTTTACAAATGCATAACGATGACGAATGTCGCAGTTTTCTTCTATCGTTAAAATTAAAGGGTTTTTTCGCTCAGTCACAAAAATGATCTTGATTTTTGTCGTTTTGTCATGATAAAACCAGTTATTTTCATCATATCAGTCATAACAATAAAAAAAAAATAAGTGAATTTTGTCGATTGTTACAAAAAATTAAGTTTTTTATCCATTGGTTATAAAAATATATATACATTGTGATTTTCACCAATTGGTGAAGGAAAAAATCGAGTTTCGCTGATCAGTGAAGAAAAAAATCATAATATAATAATTTTCCCCGATTAGTGAAGAAAATATCGTAACTTACATCAATTAGTAAAGAAAAGATTGCAGTTTTCGGCAGCTTGGTCAAAAGTTACACTAAGGGTGTTAATGTTTCAATCCTCCAATCTATACACTAGGGGTCCATTTTGTGAAAAATAAAGGTTATTTTTGAGAAATTTATTATATTTTTGTGAAAAATAACATTTTGTAACGAAAGTTAAAATCCAGCTAATCAAATTCGAACCAAGCATTTATAAACAAAAACTTTTTTTAATTCTTTTACTGAAGTTTTCCTCTCTGGTGAACTTGTTTGTTTACAAATTACACATTTTAAAACATCACAAAATAATAAATAAATAATAAATAATCAGTTTTTATGGAATAGAATTTTGTGAAGGGGCCCATTTTATCAAATTGATTTTTGTGAAGGGACCCATTTTATTAAAATGATTTTTGTGAAAGGGCCCATTTTATCAAATTGATTTTTGTGAAGGGGCCTTAAATAGGCCCCAAACTTTATCTGGATCGACCCCTGTACACACAACTTGAAGTCAGCATTTATGTTAAACTTATCTTATTAAAATCTAAAACCTGAAAAGGATAAAACTGAACCATATTTGCACTAACATATTATGTATTCTAAGATTTGCATTATATTATTATTTGTCCAAAGGTAATAATTTGATTAAAAATTCATTAACAAGCAAATTTTTAACCTGTTTTTAATCATCT
The DNA here is from genome assembly GCA_963931845.1 of Maratus michaelseni. Lineage (NCBI taxonomy): Eukaryota > Metazoa > Arthropoda > Arachnida > Araneae > Salticidae > Maratus > Maratus michaelseni. The sequence goes on from OZ007600.1 coordinate 768,987, forward strand.
TTGCACATACAAAAAAAAAAAAAAAAAAAATTGTAAAATATTTTTTTCTAATAAAGAGATTACAAAAAAAGAAAATACGATTTTTGCATCGATTTCTGAACAAGCAACTTGTTACATTATGCTTTTTCAACCATGCCAACCGAATATCATATTGAATTAGACCAACAAAAAATCTGAAAAAAAAATGTAATTTAACAAATTACAACAACCATTAGAAAAATGTTTCGAAAGCTTAAATAAATAAAAAAAAAAATCAAATTAATTAAAAATATTAATTTATAAAAAATTTCAGCGGAACCATCTACAAATAAACGCATTTTCCATTACTGCAGTTGAAGAGATTAGGGCATTCTCTGAACTTGCAAAAATATTCGTTTGAACCATCGCCGCAGTTATTGAAATGCATTTTCCATTACTATACTTTATCCTTAATATATACCTTTATATTTTGTCGGGTCCTTCCTGCAATGACTTTAACTCTTGTTTAGATTGATGTCTGAGCTAAAGGTATTTTCAGGAAATTAAAGTTGAGGACCACGTTTTTCTGCTTTATCAGACAATTTCTCATCCAACGTCCATTTTTGAATACGGCTTTTTTTCATATCTGATAGTTTGCATCTATCCTTTTTGTAACTTTAACATTTTTGCAACAATTTTATGCATTTCTATTACCTATTCAAAGAAAAAAATTTTCTAAAGTTACAGAATTTTTTTTAAAATGCTTAAAAAAAAAATTCTTCTAAAGTTACAGAATTTTGTTAAAAATGCTTAAAAAAATAAAGTGACAATGCCAAGAGGTCTATTCTCAATCGAAAACAACAACTATTTTCCCAATGGTTAAAAATGTGAAAAATGTTGTTTGCGTCTTGTTTTAGACTTAGGAATTTTTATAGGTTGACAGGTATGCATTAGTATAAGTCAGATTAAAAGTTTTGCTTCTTCATGTAGAAACATGTACAGTTTAAATGAGGTTAGCTATTTCTATGACAAAGGCGTAAATAAATGAAATTGTAGCATTATTTCCAGAATTTTACTACAGCAAGGATAGAAAGAAACATTCTAATGTAAACAATGTAAGCGCATATAAAATTCAGCTGTATTAAAATAACTGGGCTGTCTTCCAATAAAGTGACACACTATGGAAATATTATCCACTGAACATGTTTGAAGAAATATTTTTTCCACTTTTTAACAGGTTAAAAAGTGGAAAGCCTGGCTTAAAAAAAAAAAAAGAGGAAGTTCTTAATTTGATGCGTATTTTTATTTTATTATTATTATTATTATTTTTTTTTTTTAATGTATGCTTACCAATTACTCCAAAACTATGCAGCTGATCCATGAGATTTTTTTATTATTAATTAAAGAGGGTACTCCCAAATTGGTTGCATTTAACATTCATAAAAATTGATTCAGTACTTTTTTTAGAAATTCAACAAAAAAATATACATCTTTAAAATATTCCATTTTCAATGATTTTCATCAAGTGATGTAGCACTGTCTGTTTGGCAAAGAAAGTCGCTATCTGGCAATTTTCCTCCCCCTTTATTCAATTTTGTTTCTAGGATTGTTCTAGGGAAAGCCAAAAAGCAATGTTTTAATCATTAAAAACCTTTATGATGTAAACAATCAGTAAAAAAAACTGTAAAGCATTTAAATTCCCCCAAGATTTCTGCAATACACTTGTTTCATTTGAAGAACTATATTTTTACAGTTGAAGGGATTTGCATGCTAATGCAGGTTGGGCAAAAAGTCCCTGGCAAATATTTTAATTTAATATAAAATCAAGTAATTTGCATGCAATAAGTGTGGTTGACAAAACTGCCAATTTATTAAATAATTTCCATCTGTCCATGCAATTGGATCAGATAAATAAAAAGCCACACATGCAACTGCTTCTACAGCAGTGCATTGCTTGCCAACAGAGTCAATTTGTAGTTACTCTGTAGTAATTTTGCTTTGTAGTAGTTTTTTTTTTTTTCGTTAAAAATTTTATAATTTTATCTGTAGATAAACAAATTAGCACAAGTTTTACAACTGATGGATTAAAATTATATGAAAAAAATACCAGTTATCTGAGTTTACTGTTGCTGTTATTTCTTTACAAGAAAATCTATCAGACCTTTCAGATAGAATCGTCATAAAACTTTATGAGGTGAAAAAGCATGCAGACAAAACCAAACCTGCAATGTGTGACATCTGCAACCCCTGAAATGGAGCATCTAAAATGGATGCCATCCCATTATATTTGCAATCATTTACTGGCAAAAAATGTATCTGTGAGCTATGAGGGTCATACAAGGTGGTACACTTGCAAGTCAACACATTGCACGTCATAGTTTGAATCACAAATTACTCTGTCATTTTAGATCAGGGTTAGTAAAAAACCAAGATTTTTTTTTTAAGTATTATTTATTGGGTGAGTGCAAAAGTTCATGCGGAGTTTGAAAGTAAAAGTCACACAGTGATTATGCAAACAAAGTTCTTTATTCAATCAATGATATATGCTCCATCATTTTCTATAATCTGTTTCCAACGTTCTGGCAGCATATGGATGTCCCGATCATAAAAACTGCGCGGTTTAGATTCCAAGAACGAAGATACGACAATTTTTAAGGCATCCAAAGAATCAAGTTTTTTTGCAATGACCGGAACAAGTGATAATCAGATGGTGCGATATCAGAAGAATATGGTGGATGAGTTAGGACATCCCATTTCAGGCTGTTCAGTTTGCACAGCATATGTCTCGAAACGTGTGGTCTGACATCGTGATGAAAGACTATGCCCTTGCAATTTGACAAAATTGGATGATTCTGTTTGATTTCTCGATTCAGATTGGTTAATTGGTGACAGTACTTGTCTGAATCAATCGTTTGGCCATCGGGGAGAAACTCAAAATAAATTATGCCCTTGCAATCCCACCAAACACAGAGCATCACCTTCATCGGGTGCAAACTGCCTTTGCCATTGCGTCACCATGCTCACCTGCCTGTTTCCATGTGCGTTTGTGCTGAACATTGTTGTAAAAGACCCATTTCTCATTGCACGTCACTAATCGATCCAAAAACAGCTCGTTTTTGAGCCGCCCAAGTAAAGAAACGGCAGCAGAAATTCGCTCGATTTTTTTCCTCTTGGTCAACAAATGGGGCACCCATATATCCAGCTTCAAATCGAATCCCATGTTTTTTAAATGCCGAAAAGCGGTTGATCGGTCAATGTTAAGTGCTGTAGCAACTTCCTCTGTTGAAATTCACAAAGTATTCTGAACTAAAGTACGCACAACATCATCATCAATGTGTGAAGGTCGACCTGAGCGTGACTCGTCTTCAAGGTTAAACTTTCTACGGCGAAATTTCGCAAACCATTTTTCCACAGTTCATTTAGCTGGTGCTTGATCTTGATAAACCTCTGGAATGTTTTTTACGGCTGCTGCAACGTTTATTCTATTTCGAAACTCGTAAAGCATAACATGCCGTAAATGCACCTTATCGACACTCATTTTGAAAGTAAACTTTCTCGAAGCAGTTTGTATCTACACAAATTATTTTGTTTGAAATGAAAGCTGCACATGTCACCTTTCCAACGATCTGTCTTACGTAGATGGCAGTATTAATGATAACACTTTACACCGCTTCTAACGCCACCTATTGCACCTCTGCACGAACTTTTGCACTCACCCAATATAATATGCACATGCATATTTATTGATAAAACATACATTATCAGGTACTAATTAAATAATAATACTTAATTTAGTATAATTAAATTAAATGGTGGCAGTCAATTATGTAAAAAGTTCAAATCATTTACAATTTAAATTTATTAGTAAAAGGTGTGTCTTATATATATATAAGTTCAAAGAATACACTGCTGTACATAGTTAAACCTCGATATCATGAATCTCTTTACGAAGCATCCTTTGATAACTTAAATAAATAAATATTTAGTGTACTTAATGAATAAAATTTATTTTCTCCAGTTATTCAAAACATTTTCCTTGAAACCCTTACTATCTGGGATGGCTCTTTATCCTGTCAGAACATTAAATGAGCAGTTATGATCTTTTCTGATTAAATTCAAATTAGTAACACGAAAAATTTCTTTTCTAAGGAATTCCTGGAATGATTTGACATTTAGCATTTCTGAATGTTATCTCCTGACACGTCTTTCCCAAAACTGCAAAGATTCTATTTAGAAAAGAAAAAAAAAAGCCCTAAAAGAAGCAGAAAAAAATCTATTTACTAGCTTTTAGACTCTGCTGAAATTATTTTCTTGAAATACACAGTAGCTTTACAAAAAGTCACTAAAAGATTTAAACAGCCATGAGAATTTATTAATGTGTTGCATATTTTTTTATCAAATTCTTAAAAGATAATTTCCCTAATCAAGAATTTTTTTTTTGGTCTTCACAAAATCTTTAAGATAATCTTATTGGGTTATTAATTGCTGTAAATAATCTGCATTTTCTATAATGAAAATATTTTATGCTAAATATTGTATATATTTATCTATTTTAGCTTTGTTCATTTCACATGTTTATATATGTTGACCATGGTTTAAGATAACTTTTCAGAACATCAGACATGTGTATCAACACATACGCATGTTAATTTTTGTCCTACACATATACAAACAGAACCTAGATTCAATATGTATGATTTTGACTGCTGAGATAAAGTGTTAAAAGTAGAATTTATTTATTTATATCCAAGGATTTGAAACACTTAAATTACAAAAAAAACAAAAAAAAAAACAGAAAATACTATATTCGAGTTGTTCTTAAAAAAACCCAGTTGGTTTCAACTATTTTTAAAACCGCTTGGTTTAAACCATGTCAACTCTGTTTTAGATACCGTCATATGACACTATCCAATAGATATGTTTTTAATGTAAGCTGAAAAGAAATTTATGCAATTTATCTCTACACATATGTACTTATTGGAATTTGACATCACAGTTCATAGTATGCTATTCTTATATTCTCTGCTTTAATTTAGATTGGATTTGTAATAGCAGGTACCCAATTTACATGTCCTATGTCGATTGTGAAATGCTGCATGTTGCACCTGTGGTTTTGTACACCTCTAAAAGTTTTGTGACAATTCTCGTTGTCAAGTCTGATAACCAGGCCCTTATTATCGCATGGGCAAATCGGGGCTTTGCCCAGGGGCCCCCAAATCCATATATTAATTGATAAAATATCTCTAATTCGAACTCTGAAAATTTTCGAATACAGAACACAAATTTCATCTTTAAAAGGTTCTACTAAACTTTCTGAAAAACAAATTTTATTTTGGACTCACAGAGCTCACTGCTTTCGCAAAGCTAACCTCAACCACTCAGTAGCAAAACACCACACCGCTTGGGCTGCAAGCACAAAGCATAGAACATATATAGCTATATGCTTTATTAGCTAAATTGCTATCTTTTTAGATTTATTGAAAAAACACTTTCTACTTGTGAAGTAGAATCTATTTGATTTGATATTATGTTGTATGTAGTACAATTTAAAAAAATGTTAAAAAAAAAGTAACTTGATTAACTCATATTTACATGTTAGAGTATTTGGCACTCTTCCATAAGTTGAAGTTATTAAATTCACCTTAAAATAATATAACAAGTTGTTAAAGTTATATAAAAGAGTTTCATTCTGTACTAAGGTGGAAAAAAACAGTATTTTTATTAATTAAGGTACTTAATTTAATTTCGAATTGACGGAGCTAAGCATTTTCTTCTATTTAAAATCCAAGGTGCGAAAATATTGTTTATGCATTACGCATATGACTGACCATCAGTTCTATTTGAATAAAGTTGCAGTGATTCGAATGGGGCCCCCTAATTTATCTTTGCCCAGGGTCCCAGTTAGTCATGATCGGGGCCTGCTGATAACATCCCTTGTTAGTTTAAGAGTATGTAACTCCATTCTACATAAACCTGTTTAACAAAAAGATCACACAATTTTCAGTAATCGTTTTCAAGAATGGACATGTTGTTTAATTAATTGTTTCATCAGAATTGTTTCATCTTAATTTAAACATTATGGTGCTTAGTAAATAATAAAATTATTATCTGGTATAATGTTTAGATTTTATTGTTGTGCTTCTAACTTTATTTTTGATCAGTATTGTTGAGTGATTGGTTGTTAACGATTATTTTTCATGTCTCCGTATTCATTAGTTCATTTTACTGAATTATTATATATTGCAACTGAAAAAATGCATATCGCCAGATTATTCAAGTGATATTGTAGGGTAATTAATAGGTAAGACAGGTGAGTTGATTAGAAGTGCATTTAAAAAAAATGAACTTAAAGCATATTTATTTTTAAACAGCGTTGCCAACCGTAATAATTTTCTCTGCTACCTCACCCAATTTCTATTCTTCCATTTTTCTGATTAGGGGGTTCTGCCCCTTGCGAATTATGCTTGCCAACCCTCATTCAGACTCTACAATCTGTAAAAACATGCTGCGCTCTGTTGTAAAAAGATTATCTGGTTACAGAAGATTGAATGATATTATCACGAACTGCACAACAATCTTCTGTAATCAGGTTACATGCGTTTTCTGTTTGACATTCATAATAATCAAATTTTAATTGCTTAATAGGCGTATAGCTAACATAGTGAAAAAGTATAAAGCAATTAAAATTTGATTATTTATTATAAATGCAAGGCATGTGAAATTTTCTATGAAAAAATTTCCAAAGTATTAAATGTGTATATAAACATGTTTATATTTTCTTAGAGTACAAATCAGTCAGTAAAAGTTATTTATACTGATATTGCATTAAATATATATCAGTTTCCTTTTACTAATTAAGATACATCTACAATTTCTCCTGTTTTGCCATCTTATTTACATCAGATTACAAATTTGTTGTTAAATCTCAGTGACCCATGCATTAATCAGGCCCTGAACTAAACGTTTCATGTCAGTTTTCCTTATTGTCAATGAATAGTATATGAATATTTTTATCAATTATTTAAAATTTTAAGTGAAAACCACGATTTCTATCTACCGTCCTGGGACAGGCATTTACGCTAGTAAATAAATTAATAAGAATTTTTGAATGTTAAAATATTTTTTTTGGAATTTACACTAATAATTTTCAAAAACATTTCCTCTAAATTTGCTGTTTATGCATTCTAAGGCTATATAAATAAAGACAAGGCTTCTGTTTACATTTTACAGTTTTATCATATATATTATTTCTCCTGTCAACATCCCTTTTTCTAAGAAAATATGAAACACAGAACAACGAATGAGATACCATATGAAAGGTTTTAGAACCGGCTTCTGACATAGCCCACTTAACAATTCCTTAAAACATGTTTTTGATTAAAATTTGCTGAAAATTAAAAATTAAATCGGCATTGTTGTCATAAAAGAAATGAAAGGTTTTCCTGAAATTATTGTTGCCAAAAAAATAAAATACCACATTATATGATGCTCTTAGCAATTATTATAAAAAAACACTGCACGGGTTTATTTTATACTTATGATTAAAAAGCGAAATTGAAATGTTTAGATTTATATTTCTAAGTCCCATGGTTTTCCCGAAGCGAATGACGTCATCCTCTAATGCAGTAAAAATACGATTGTTAATTTTTTATTCTTGCGCGTGCCTTTAGCAATGTTGGATCAGTTTTTAGTTCAACTTTGATGGAATAAATTAGATGATATTCTGGCTTGACTAACAACTAAATGTTGTTTGCAGATATTTTTATCCTTGCTTTTTCTTTAGAAGTTTAAACCTGCATCTAATAAATATTACATATTGATAAAAAATTATACTTCTCTATTATCCCGTTGACCACTTTTCATAACAAAAAACTATCGCCAAATAAACGGGAGAACGTTGCCATTGGAATATAAAAAAATAAAAAAATAAATAAAATATAAGAATTTAAGGACACAATTGTTATTTTAATTAATAAAATAACTACTAAATCAGTAAAACATAATGAAAAATACACACAAATGTCGAATGGAAAACCACTAAATGACGTAACAAACACGCATAATGATTCTGACATCAAGTAAATGGGACTGAATTTTTGGCGTTTAATCTTATAGTTTGGCGGTAGTTTTTTGTTATGAAAAGTGGTTGACGGGATAATAGAGAAGTACCTAAAAAATATTAGATTTCAGTGCGAAATCTTTGCATGGGCCCTCTGGTTTATTTGTATTTTTCTGCTGAATGCATTTTTTCATGCAGAGAGGAGTTTTTCAATAAAGTGGTAGAATTTGATTTCCTCTTATAATTCCTTTCAAAGAATCTTAGCTTATTATTTAAAATAATAATAATAATATGTATAAACCAAAATATTTTAAGGATTCAGATAAATACTGGGACTTTTTAAAAAGTTTTGGGACATAAAATCTAAAAACAGGATGTGAATGGTCATCTTATTTCAAAACCCAATCACTTTATTTTAATTCAAATTCTTAAACAAAATCACTTACCATTCACTCAGTCTATTGCTCTTTTATAAGGCTCCATTGGGGGGCAGTCCCAGGGTTCAGACTTTTTCTTAAATGTCCCTTTTTTACAATTCAACTTTTAAAAAATCAAGAAGCTTTGATTCTTTGTAAGGAATTTTAGTAAACACCAAATTTCAATTCTCTATTAACAAACTGACGGAAAACTCCACTAGTGCAACAAACATAATATTTTCAACTAAAAGGCACAAATAAATGAAAGCATGAAATAACCAGATTTTTTTAATTTATTTATTTAAAGGTTGTTCTCAAATTGAAATTTGCTGCTTTCTGACACATTCACAAATCACAAAGTCATTTTAGTTTTAAAAGTATAATACAGAATTTATAGGTCTTACCATTCAGATATGTAGAAATTGAATAGCATTCTCTTTTGCCAATAAAGGTAAAGGATCTTTCAAAAAATGGCATCATGAACTTGTTTGACAGTCGGCAGAAGATTGTGTTTAGGGAGGAATCAAGTTTTACCTAAGGCTCCTCTCAAACTCTTAACTCCAAACTTTGTGACATAACACATGGGCTGATAAGTTCCCGGTCTAATAAAGAAAACACAACTTTTTAACAAAGCTTTATAACTTTAATAAATAACATAACTTTAATAATAAATAATAAAAATTTAATAATAATAATAATAATTTAAAAATAATAATTTAATAATAATAATAATAATTTAAAAATAATAATTTTATAATAATAATTTAATAATAATAATTTTAAAAATAATTTTATAATAATAATTTAATAAAGGATTAATAATAATAATTTAATAATAAATAACATAATTTTATAACGAAAAAGCTCCAAACAGTGCTCAGATCTCGTTGTTGTTTTTGGTCAAAAGTCAACACGCGCGGCAGCCACTGTGACAACAGCTTTTTCATAGACAAATGTTCATTCAAAATAAAACCTACACGTTCCTTGGATATCTTCAGAGTCTGAGCTATCTCCTGTAACTTCTCTTTACGGTTCCCCAAAACGATTTTGTGGACTTTTTTTATGTTTTCTGGAGTAACCACCTCTTTTGCGTGGTGCATCACTGGTGTCCGTACGACCACGTTTAAATTCAACAAACCAGTCAATAATGGTTGATTTACCTGGTGCAGTGTCCATATAACGCTTATCTAGCCAAGTTTTTGTTTGAACGGTATTCTTTCCCCATCAAATAACAATTCTTGGAATTCTTGTTATCCATTTTTTTGTTTATCAACAAAGTCGTTCAACTAAAACCACTCTAACGGTTTATCCACACGGCGAATCGTCATGGCATTTTTTCTACTACCTTTTAAAGATTAGTATTTACTAAAAAAAACATCGGTTCGGCAATTGCAATGCCATCTGTGTACCAGACCGGGAACTTATCAGCCCATGTGTTAAAGTCAATTTTAATCTTAGACGCATGAAATTTGTAGGTGCTCTTATTCAGAAGCTATGAAATCAAATTGTTTTTTTTTTTTGTTATCGTGTTATGCAGCAATATATGATATAATGTATTAATTTTATTTCCTATCTTATTTTTATTTTTTAGTGAGCTTATGCTTTTGCTGACCTCTTGATTTAGGATTATTAGTACATTTTTAATATTCTTTTATATAAACAGATTAATTTATTTCTCATTTTTGTTTCTAGGAAAATTAAGTTGTAAAACTAAAGTACCCACAGTTGGATTAATTACCAAAACCAATTGTACATATTTTTAGTTAATAATATTGTTAACACAAGCATTTCAGTATATTTGTGTTGGATAACAATTTTGTTATTTTTTTAGTCTTTTTCACATTTAATTATATGATGTTCTAGTAAATATTAATGTGGGTATAAGGAAAACCTCATGGGAATATAATTAAATAAAATCACAATTTCATACATAACTTTAATAAATCCTAATTTGACTTATCATCTGTTCCATTTTCTCCAAAGAATAAAAAGGGCCATGCTATTTTACCCACAAAAATTTTTGATCCCACCCAATATTTTTCAAAAGTTGCTGGCACTATTTCTAAATGGTATAGCCAGGGCCTGATCATCACAGTGGTGCACAGGGCATGTGCTCTGGTCCCACATTTTCAGTTGTCCTCAAAATGTATTATGTCCACTCTCTGAATATACAAATTAATTTAAATTTCCATTTTTAGTTTATGGGAAAAAATATTTTTTCCCATTCATGTAAACTAAAATATCTCAGTGTTCTCGACTAATGACAATGAAATCTAATGTAAACTTTGAAATTCTGAAAACAATGGATATTTCATCAAACAGGTTTCATTCAATCACTTAGGCTTAGAGTTTTACTTACTTTAATTAGCATATAGGTGCAAAACATTTGACCTTTCCATAATTTTTTAATGCATTTTTACATGTGTCTGTAATGTATTCTTTTTTCATAAAACTATGGTTTAAATTTTAAACTGCACATAAACTTGTTTGTCATGTTTATAATGCAATTTTCTTGAGAAAGGTGACCCTTACATCACCTGTGCCCCCCCCCCCCCCGGGTGGGTCCCATATAGAGTTGATCAGGCCCTAGGTATTGCTTGAGGTTGTTAAAAAATACAGCAGTTTGAACCAGAACTCAACTGCAAGTAACATATGAATCAGGGTTTCTCAAAGAGTAGGATACGCGACAAGTGATGTTAACAATAGATATAAAGTATTGGTTTGTTATTCAAGAGTGTCTAATTGAAGGATATCACTCCAGAATAAAGTGGGATAGCTACTGTGGAGTTGAAGAAAATGGGGGTGTAGGTTTAGAGTTTTACTTATTTTAATTAGCATATAGGTACAAAATATTTTACCTTTTCATAATTTTTAATGCATTTTTACATGTGGGAATAATGTATTCTTTTTTCATAACTATGGTTAAATTTTAAGCAGCACATAAACTTATTTGTCATATTTACAATGCAATTTTCTTGAGAAAGGGGATCCCTACATGATGCCCGGGTCGAATCCCCTAGTAAAAAATAACAGGCATGTTAAATTCTAAATTTAAATCGCTAACAATTTGGAAAAAAACATAATTTATAACGTTTTCTGCTCAGTTTACACCTTTAAACTTCGAATTTTTAACAGACTGTTTATACTGAGCGTCTGCTTCTTAAAAGTTACAACTGTACTAAATTTCCAGTTTCTAACCCGAATAAATCCAATTAAATCATAATGTAGAACGTTTTTAGATCGTTTTCCGCTCATTTCAGCCTGTTAAATTTCGATTTTTTTTAGAAACTGGTCTTAGCGAGAATTTGCATTTTAAGAGTAACCACCATACCAAATACGAAGCTTCTATACCAGCTGTATCACATAAATTGAAATTTTAGTATGTTTTTTTTTTTCCTGTCCTTTTACATTTCGCACTTTTAGTAAACTCTTCTGGGTGATCATTTACGTGAGTAACAGCCAGGTGAAATTTTAAGTTTCTAACCTTAATAATTCCAAAGTAATTGCAATTTAGAATGCTTTTTAAACGCTTTCTGCTAATTTCACTGTTTGAAATTTTGAAATTCTTTACAAACCATTGTTAGCAAGCATTTGTATCTTAAAAGTAACCGCCATGTCAAATTTGAAGTTTCTAATCCTGTTAGTAAAAAAAAAAAAAAAAAAAATCATAATTTAGAACTTTTTTTCCTCTTTCATCCTTTTAAATTTCGATTTACTTTAAAAACTGTTCTGTGTGTGCACTTGTGTCTTAAAAAGTATCAGCCATGTTAAATTTCAAGTTTCTGTCCTTAACAATTCCATAGAAATCATAATTTAGAATGTTTTTAGAACAGTTTTCCCTCATATCACTCTTTTAAATTTCAAATTTTTTTTAAAACTCCTTAGAGAACATGTATATTTTATAATTTTCTGTCTTGCCCAATTTCAAGTCTCTAATCTCTTCAGTATAATAAAAATTGCAATTTTAGAGCTTTCTTCGCTCTTGAAACCCCCTGAGGATAGTAGCACTGACATAAAATATAACCTGTGTTAGAGCACAGACTGTCACCATAAATTTGCGAGCATTACTTTTAAAATCGGTTCGGTAGTTTCAAAGATTCCATTGAAATTGTAATTTAGAATGAATGTTTTTAGAACACATTTAGCTCATTTCACTCTTTTTAAATTTCGAACTTTTTAGAAACTGTTCTTAGAGAGCATTTACATCTTATAAGTAACTACCATGCAAAATTTCAAGTTTCTAGTTCCTTCAGTATAAAAAAAAAATTGAAATTTTAGAACGTATTTTCGCTCTTGCACCCCCCAGTGGTAGTGGCACATATAAAATATAGCCTATGTTACAGCCGGTACTGTTACCATCAATTTGCCACCATCTCTTTTGAAAATGGTTCTATAGTTTCAGAGATTTCATAGAAATTGTAATTTAGAATGTTTTTAGAACGCTTTTTGCTCATCTCATCCTTTTAAATTTCGAATTTTTTTAGAATTTGTTCTTAGAGAGCATTTATATTTTATAAATAACTACTATACCAAATTTCATGTTAGTAGCTCCTTCAGTGTAAAAAAAATCGAAATTTTAGAACGTTTTTCGCTTCTGCACCCCCCTGGGGTAGTGGCACTGACATAAAATTTCGCCTATGTTGGAGCAAGGAGTGTCACCATCAATTTGCCACCATCACTTTTGAAAATGGTTCTGTAGTTCCAGAGATTCCTTAGAAATTGTAATTTAGAATGTTTTTAGAATGCTTTTCTCTCATCTCACCCTTTTAAATTTCGAATTTTTTTAGAATTTGTTCTTAAAGAGCATTTACATCTTATAAGTAACTACCATGCCAAATTTCATGTTTCTAGCTCCTTCAGTATGAAAAAAATCGAAATTTTAGAACATTTTTCGCTCTTGCACCCCCCCCCCCCTGGGGTAGTGGCACTGACATAAAATCTAGCCTATGTTGGAGCAGGGGTTGTCACCATCAATTTGCCACCATCACTTTTGAAATCTCTTCAGTAGTTCCAGAGATTACCCCCTACAAACAAACAAAAAAACAATCGTTACTCCTTTATAATATTAGTATAGATTTTTTGTGGTATTATATTGACATAACTTTTTTTTTTTTTCCCATCTATAATACCAAATAAAGCAAAGACAAGTAATTTGTATGTTTCATCTTTAATTTTTATTCTTAGTTTATTAATAAAAAATGTTTTTTTTTTTTTTTTTTAATGGTTCTGTTTATTTAAATCTGTCTTTTTTTGTTTTCCAGTCATAATTTTTACAAGTTTAATAAGAATCTGGCCGTCCTATTTTCTATTTCTTCAATGAGTATGTGAAGCATAAAAGTTTGAGAACCACTGATATAAATTGTTTCAAGTGTAGTACATCTACTTTAATACAGAGTGATTCACTAGGGACAAATTTTAAGGGGCAATAGAGAAAACTGCAGCAAACGATTTTGTATAGGAAAACTGGGTCTCAATCCACTTATTCTGTCATAAGTACAGAGTGTCTCATTTCAAGTCTAACCCAGATTTTCGTTCACAACTTTAACAGTATTGGAGATAGTTTATCGTTATTTTCAAAAGACTTGCTTTACTATATGTGAAATGGGATGATACTGTAATTAGTTCAATGGCCTACATGTACTGTGAGCTACATCTCAAATTACGTAGCGTTTAAGTCTGTGTTGTTTGGATGCAGATCGTGGCTATTTCCAGCAATTCTCACGAAGTTATCCCATTCCATAGAAGGCCAAGTGAGTCTGTTGAAAATACTTGTAAAATATTTTCATTATTGTTAAAATTATAAACAAAAAAAGTTTTTGTTTTGAGACATCCTGTATTTATAACTGAATAAGTGGATTGAGACTCAGCTTTCCTATACAAAAAATGTTTGTTTCAGTGATACCTATCACCTCTTAAAGTTTGTTGCACTGGTAGTGATTCACCCTCCATATACAGTGTCTGCAAAAAGTATCTTTGCACACACATCATTATCATTATAAAGAGACAAAAGTATTAGCATTTTTATTTTTGCATGTGAACCATTGGTCACACGCAACACATCTAATACACAAAAGATTTCCAGCAAGGTTGCAAGGAATATGAAATTTGATATAATTAGACTTTTCAGATGGGATAGTTGTTGTTAAACAGTGTTTTTCACATATCTCCACAAAAAGTCCAAAATCATGATATTTAGAGATGAAATGGCCATGATAATGGATCTCTTCCATTCACTTTGAGCTATCTAGTATTCAGATTAGTCTTTAAAGAAAGTAACAGCAAGTATACATTTTTGTTTTTTACAATTTTGTTTATGTATAGATTCCTTCCAAATATCCTGTAATTTTCAATGAACATTATTAAAGATATCAAAGTTTGTGCTTTTGAACATCCCAATAGGCCCTAAAGCAATCCTATTACAATCTAGGTGTTAGAAGTATGGTTACTGAATATTTCTACTTTCCTTTAGCTGCTCAGTTATGTGTTTTTTAAAAATGTATTTTACTGTGATCTGTGGCATTAATTAGTCTCTCTTTTACTTATTTTGTTTATTTACTTTCAGCATCTGAAAAACTGGTTGATGACTCGACAGACGTACTTCAGAAAGAAGAGCACAGCAACGTAACTATCAAAGTAAAAAATAAAGAATTCTACCTGTGCAGGAATATCTTAGCCGACCGTAATCCTCACTTCAGTTTCATGTTTATGACTGGGATGAAGGAAAAAAACCTCAAACATTGTATCCATCGATGATTGTTAGCCAGATATATTTAATTCCTTTATGTACATGAGGGAAACCAAAGAACTGTCAGACAATAACGTGTGTGCTTTATATGAAGTGGCAGACAAGTACCAAGAAGACCAGTTGAAAGTGTAATGTTTATGCTTTGAGAATAAGAAGATGTCTGTTGGTAGTTGTTGTGATTTCATGGTCTTGGCTATGAAGAATGATGAGAAGGAGCTGCTCAAAAATGCCACAAAGTTTTTCTGTAGAAAAACACTTGAAATTATTGAGAGTGTAAAATGCCAGACTTTCATGCGAGAATATCGCACTCAAGTGTATGAGCTATATATTAAATCTTTCAAGCTTAATGCCATTTAAATACACATGAAATGACCATGATACACAAACTATAAATGAAAATTAGGTACTTTCCCAGTATAGGGCCTTGGCAATATAGAGAAAATAGACTTAGCGAGAGAAGAAAATTTATCATGTATATTTTCTGGCAGCCTATTCACTGTTTCATATACACAAGCTATCTTTTTTTTCGATATTTATGCATTTTGTTTGATATAAATAAGCCCTTTATCTATTTTTATATGCAACAAAAAGTAAATTGTATATAAAACACAATGATAACAATATATACAGTTAAAATGTTTATATAAATACATCTATAAACAAGCCTGAAAGTTCATCAAGATTGTTTATATCATCTGGCAAGAAATCTCATATTCTTAAACCTAAATTGTGCCAGGTTTGTTTTGTTTTGTTAAGACTCCTATACTAAAAAGTATCGAAAATTATTTTTTCTATATTGTACATGTATGATCAGCTTTCCATTCATCATTTTGCTGAAATAATAAAATATAAGTATTTGAGTTCTTGTTGCATTTTTTTTTTTTTTTTTTGTTGCATTTCTTTTTTAATGTAAATCATTTTTGTAAAAAAAGGAAGAAAAAGCCTCCTACAATTTAATGAATTGTGAATTATCAGTATTTAAGGAATGGGTACTTGTCTATTATCCCATCAACCACTTTCCAATTTAAAAAAAAAAAAAAAAAAAAAAAAAAAAAAAAATGTCACCAAACAATGTGATTTAATGCCAATAATACTAAAGTGAGACATATCTTATGATTTCAAATACAATGCTAGCATGCAATTGAATGTATTCCTTTTTTATTTATTTTGTGGATGAGTCAATTTACTTTCAGAAGAATACAAGTTAACTGGTATTTCTCTGTTTTCTTTTGCATTAAAAAAAAAAAAAAATTATAATGCAAATATTGATAATTTTTGTGTTTCTAATTTCAAGGCATTATCTCATGTTTGTGTAAATTTTATATGTTATATCTATTACTTATGATTGTTATACATATATGTTATAGCTGTTTATATTTTCTAACTATAAAGAACAATTTGTTTCTTCCAAACTTCTGCTATTATTGGCATTTATTACGTCGCTCCAGAACATTTAACTATAAGAGTAGTATATTAAACCATAAACAGGGAATTTTGATGTGAAACTATTCTGCAATTTTTAAGACAGTAGTTTTGTCTTTTTTTTTTTTTTTTTTTTTTTTCTCCCTATGGTGTACTTTCTCAACAATCTTCCTTATTCGAGACACATGGATGAGGCATTTGGCACAGTTATTGGCTTGAAATCATGAATGTGTAATCATGATTATGCATTTTTGGCATAAAATCCTATTGTTTTGTGACAGTTATTTTTTTTACAGAAAGTGATCAAAAGGACCCAGTAAGTACCAAGAAATGAATCAAAAGTGACTGAAAGATTCAATAATTGTGTGCAGTAAGATGCACTCCATGAAAAGGCATGGGAATTTTTTTAAATAATGAATGATTTTATTGCGGAATAAATACATTTGCAGACAACCTTTAAAGGAAATAAAATTAAAATCTTCTCATTTTTACAAAGGTTATATTAAATAATTTTTGTCATTCTAAAAATAAAAAAAAGAAGTTTATATATGATATTTTTTGTAGATGCTCTTCAAAATTTACTTTTAAAATCTAGGTGCATGTGATACATGATAAGTATTTGGGAATTTTTGACTGTCCTCTGTATATATAGCCGTGGGTCACTGCATGACATAGTTTGCTGACAACTTTGTATTCAAATTTACAAAACCAGTAAGCAACACATTGTGAATATTTTGTAATTTTAGCACTACCTATAAGGTTTAAATAGAAATATGTTTTCTCTCTAAATGAGGTATTAAAAATTAGGGTGGGCATGCATGTTGTACAAGGACACGACATACATGAAAAAATACGGTAACTCCTTTAAAATTCTTGTAGACTGCTTGGATTTTTACTTCTCAGGTCTGTATGAAAACCCTGTTATGTATACTTGCCAACTGAACTGAGCACTAATGGGCTGATTGCTACCACTAAATGTTTAGTATTATTTGCCTAATTAGAATGTTAATAAAATTTCGGCGAAGTATACTAATAAAATTTTGTGGTGACACTCGTCCCATTGGTACCCAGTTTTTACACCTCTGCCACTTTAGGTACAAGATTTACAACTTTTTGACCATTTTTTACACTTAGGATATGTTTTTTTACGAAGTTCCTCCCAAGCATCTTTTTTTGTCCTCCTTTAAATTATGAATTACTGTGTAGTTCCTTTTAACCATGGTAAATACTGAATGTAAGGGGAGATATTTGGAATGTATTGTCAAAGAAATGAACTCAGGTTTCATTGTTAAAAATCCCCAGAAGAAAACTTTTAATTTTCATTGCATGTAAAAAGAAGTCACATTTTGAATAGGCTTGTGCTCGGGCGTTCATTAAAAAAAAAAAAAAAAAAAAAAACTTTGTTATATGACTTTAAAATCAGTTTCTTATGAGTATAATGTTTTTCATATTTTCCTTATCAAACATTCATTATAAGGGTCATCACTGTATTATTTTACAATATTCATCTATTATTTACAACCACTATTATTACAACTATTATACAACTATTATTACCATTATTTAAAAAGTGTAAAAATGTTGTTTATGTGTGGCTTAAAAATTGAGTTGCATAGATCTTATTTTCACATGAAAAAAAAAAATGTCTGTGAAATACTCATCACACAACATTTTACACTTTGCCATTTTTAAAAGTTGGCATGTATGGTTTATGTCATTTTAGAAAATGTGGCTTGTGCCAATTTCAGGCGTTGATCCAGGTAAACACTGGGGCTTCATCAAGAACCCCTCCACAAAGTTCGATTTAACAAAATAGCCTCCTTCACAAAATTCCAATCCATAGAAGCAAACTTTTCATTAATTATTTTTATTTAAAATGTCTAATTGACAAACTAAACAAGTTCACCAGAAAGGAAGACTTTACAGCCAGGGGACTTAAAAAGGCTGTTATTAATAAATGCTTAATGTGGACACCAGTAATGAAATTTGATCTTTCATTACAAAATAAATAAATATATATACATTTATATAAATTTTTACAAAAATAATCTTTTTTACAAAATTGGGACAAAAAAAAAGTCAATACCAGCTCTTGTACATTTTACAGAAGCTTTCTGGATTTTAATTCTACCTTCTGCTTTTCTTCTTTTTTTTAGATAATGAACAAAATAAGTTGTTTCATTAATGTCTGTATTATAATTATACTTTTTATAAATATATCAATTCATCATCAGACATTATCATGTAAAGAAGAGAGAACAACTCGCATATATCTTCATCCGGTTTTATTCCCTTTACCATAAAAATACTACTTTATTTTTTTTTTAAACCTTTAATTCTATCTTAAAAAAATTCATTTATTATCACTCTGCAGAAAACATAGCTTGATCACTTTATAAAAACATAGGTTTACCCTGATGTCTATAAGATATAATTCTATACATGTGAAAATGAAATGAAGAGCAATATGATATAGAATGTATCTGTATATCTACAGCAGGTATTTATGAATGTTTTTAATGGATAAAAACACAGGATTTCCAAATAAAAATAGAAGAGATCTGAGAATGAATTTTATAGAATTTTATCTTATAGACATCAGGTTAAACCTATGTTTTTATAAAGTGATCAAGTTATGTTTTCTGCAGAGGGTTATAAATGATTTTTGGTTTTTAGAAAAAGAAAATAGTATCTTTTATAGTAAAGGGAATAAAAACAGATGGAGATATATGCGAGTTGTTCTCTGTCTCTCTTTTTTACATAATGTCTGATGGTGAATTGGTATATTTATAAAAAGTATAATGTTTAGAAATATTTGATAAAAATAACAAAAATAATTTTTTATAACTGTCTATACTTGCCGTCTGTTAATGTAGGAGCACATAAAGCAACTTCTGCCACATATAGCAGTAAGAGATATTTTCTGTTGTTTTGATTTTAGTGCCAATTGCAAAGAATTTTTTTAAATAGAAAATATATGGAATATATGAAATTAGGCATTCCTCCACTTGATAGCTATCTCTCAGATTGTTGACAAATAGGCAGACACAATTTGTAAGCTTTCTTTCTTAGTAAAGTAAAAAAAGAACAATTGTTGTGAAACTTGGAATTTTATGAATTAAAAAAAAAAATTATCTGATTGTCCATTTGATAACCATTCCAACTATATCTAAATAATGAAGTTCAGAGTGATGCCATATCTACTAAAATGAAAGCAATTTATCAGTTACATTTGGTGTTTAAAAAAAAATCCATAAGATTTGTAAAAATAACTATATTTTATTTCCTTTCTTCAACTTTAAATAAAGCTTACTTTGCTTTCATTTTGTAAGAATATAGAGAAAACAATTTCTTCTTTCAATCTATCTTATTACTTTTACCTTTTTTTTAACTATAAAATAATGCTGTTTAAAATCTTTGGAATTTTTTGCAAGTTTCCTATGTTTTTAAGAATAGAGTTTAGCAAGTAGACTGCAGAGATCCCGGAGCTGCTACATGGGTCATTTTCTCATAAGTGCGATTTTTGGCTGCACAGATCGGATTTTTAAAAGTCTCAAATGATACTCGGTTTGAATTTTTAATAACCACTGATATATTTCAGAGTAATACTTAATAGATGGGCTTTCGTTGAAAAACAAATATGATATGACAGTTTTTATCAGACAAATCACAAATTGTAATTGGGACAGAAGTAACATTTTTTGCAATTTTGCCACTTTACTTAAAAAAGGAATGTTGTATGCACTATTTTCAAAGACATATCAAACCTACGATTAAATGATTAGATATTGGTTAATCTATAAATATCAGTATTTAAATTAACAATGGGGACAGTAGAGACAGTTAATAAAGCTGCGCTTAACCTTTTCTCCTTTTTTTTTCAATCCAGAAAATCTTCTTTATGAACAAATAGCAAGCAATGGTGCCTTTTTAAGAACGACATGTACTCCCCTACTGGAAACAATACTAAAAACGACTGCATACTGTCATCTGGTAAAAATATGAGCAAGGATAAAGAATTTTTTTTAAATCTTACCAGCCAGCAAGAAGCAATGTACAGTTGAAAATTGTTATGAATTTACACAACTGCAAAAATAATTCATTACTATCACACATTTTTGTAATTTTTTGTAAAAATAAAATTAAGAACTATATACAACAGAGAAAAGTTTAGTATAGGATAAAACTTACTAGTTAGTACCATATTTACATTGTGGTAAGTAGGAAAGTTGCAAAATACAGTAGAAGATCTTTATAACGCAATTCTATATAATGCAATTCTCCATATAATGCACAACTTCTCAGATGTAAACAAGGAATTTTCATTTAAGAAACACCTGAATTCCCACACTATAAATAGTTGCTATTCTCTAGAGGACTAAATTTGATACATTAGTTCAACTTTATCCCCTTAATTCAAAGCTAATTACTGAAAAAAATTGCTATGATTTGATACAGGTATGTTTAGACAATGTTTATAAAGTAAATTTAACAATGTGTGGAATGATCTATATTATGCAGAAAATTATAATCTGCACAACTCCTGGTAATAAAGAATGCAATATAAAGATACTCTAATGTATTGTTTCACACATATTTGGCCGTGTTTTACAAGCTAAATTTAATGATGTGTGAAATGTGATCTGTATAACGCACAACGTCGTGTTTTCAGGTTTGCGTTATAAAGATCTTCTACTGATAGCTATAAAACAAATCTTCTGTATCCTACAGTTTTTAAAAGACTTCTTAAAGATTCACTCACCTTGTCAGAAAATCCACTCGCCATAGGCGAGTAGAATGATACAATTCCCTAACCCTGAATATGAGGAAATCCATAAGCTGGGAGAGTAATGAACAGAAATGTGAGAGACATAACTTTAAACCGAACAAAAACAAATATTACACATTACAGTCCTATAAAACTTGTTTATTGTGATTATTATGCCTATTTACTTGATTATTATGCCTCATCAGATTCATATTTATAATGAATGCATAGCTTTTCAAAATTTTTGAAGTATTATTGATTGTTGATGGCTTTAATGATCAAGTTATGGGTTGGGGACAGTAGTGACTTTTGATATATTTAAATTCCATTTTAAAGATTTTAAAAACAGATTTTCACAGCAGAAATAACATAATATTGTAGAACAATCCTAGAGGAACATTTTAACATTAAATGAGAATTTCTTTTAAATGCTGAAAGGTGTAAATTAACAATATAATAAAATAACTTTTATTAGGTTATTTGACATGTTTCGACTCACTCTGAGCCATTTTCTAAAACAAATGAGACTATTCAATAATTGCACGGTCTTGGAAGTTATTTAAAATGCTATCATTTAATTTTCATGTACTTTTTTTAAATTATTCACGTTATCTTTTATTTTTACTTGGTTGTTTATTTTCATATCTGTAACCATGGAATAACTCGAGCCACAACTTCAGTGCAGCATCTTTTAACTTACCAAAGTTGTGGCTCGAGTTACTCCATGGTTACAGATATGAAAATAAACAACCAAGTAAAAATAAAAGATGACGTGTGTAATTTAAAAAAAGTGCATGAAAATTAAATGATAGCATTTTAAATAACTTCAAAGACCATTTGTTTTAGAAAATGGCTCGGAGTGAGCCGAAACATGTCAAACAACCTAATAAAAGTTATTTTATTATGTATGGTGTTAATTTACACCTTTTAGCATTTAAAAGAAATATATTATTACAAGGTGTTATAATTTATTATATTATTAAATGAGAATTTATATTGCAAAGAAATGCTGAGAGATATAGTGGGGACTGAGAAATCACACTTATGAGATTTCGTCCCACATGTCACTTTTTAAATCGCATCATGTGAAAGGAATTGCAACAAAAATCCTCTTGGTAGATGCATGTAGAAGGTCGTGTCCCATTCTAATTTCTCACGTTTGTCACATTGAACAATTGCAATCATAGCTTCACTGCAAATTGAAATGATTAAATTCATTGTACATTTAAATCTAGTTAAGAGATGGGAAAGGGTGCCCCAAGACTTGAAATGTCTAGAGTCTTAAGATGACTTAATCTGGCTCTGGTTATGCTAGAGATGAGATGGGTTCAGCCCAAGCTTGCTTCGTTCTCACTTCTTTTACCCAACAAATTTTATACCAATCTTCTGGCTTGGGCAGACTCAGGGTGAAAATTTTATTTATTCACAAATTGAAAAGGAGAGAAAAACATGCTGTTTGAGAGAAACCAGAATGTAGTGCAATTACACACAAAAAACCAACGTTTAACCAAATAGTTTCACAGTATACACAATATTTCACAGTGTTCACAAAATTTGAAATTTAATAACCACTGATATATTGCAGAATAATAATTAGTGGATGGGCACAAACTTTATTGAAAAATAAATAGGATACGGCAGTTTTCATCAGACAAAACACAAATTGTAAAGGACAATAGTGACATTTTTTGCTACTCTACTTAAAAAAGAACATTTTTGAAATGTTGAATGCACTATTTTCAAAGACCTATCAAACCTACGATTATATGGCTAGATATTGGTTAATCTATAAATATCAGTATTTAAATTAACAATGGAGACAGTAGTGGCGGTTAATAAAGGTAGAAGTAGAGGTTCTGAAATAGTTTCACAGTATACATAAAAAAACAATGTTCAACCAAATAGTTTCACAGTCTTCTAAAAATCAGCTAGGAAGAGAATAAATAGGATTGTTATATGGATGGGGTATAAAGAGAAATGTTATTCTGAAGCCTTGGAGAGGTCGGTGTTAGTAACATAAAGAATATCCCTTAGTCTGTCCTTTCGTTTGTATCAAGTCCTATTTGTGCATTACTGGAAAACAGAACTCGTGTTTTTTCTACCATAGTCCCCAATCATCTTGTCTCCATGTTATTTTTGTCTTAAACCAACTGTTCCCAAAATTTATCGATTATCTGCTGTCATTTTAATAAGATTAATTTACATAAAAATTTTCAGTTAGATAAATATATTTTGCGGTCTTTCATTTTCGACAAAATACTATAGGCATTGACTATTAGCAGAACAAGATAAGCTCATATTCATATCCATGATTTAATGATGCGCCAAAAATAGCCAACTGGTTGTGAAACTGCAACATAGAAATATTTTAAATACTAAAAGTATAAAATATAAATTAAAAAAAGGGTGTAATATATTTTTTTAAAGTACGGTTTAATCAATTAACAGTTTCATATTAATTAAATTATAATTATACGTTGAGAAATCAATTTAAAAATCCTAAAAAAATCCTTTAAATAATGTTTCATTTTTTCTTCCTTTTTGCCTTATCTTAACAAAAATTATACATATATTTTAATAAATTGACTGGTTCGCGCTTTCTACCAAGCGTTAAATAAAAAACTTTGAATTTTCCATATCGAGTTCAGTGGTGCACGCTAAATTAATGTATTGCAACGAATATTTAGGGAGAAAATATGAGTTTTTCAGTCATGAAATTGTGATTTTCAAGATGAACATTAAACGCTTAAAAAAGAGCGTTTTTAAAAAAAGTATTTATATTTTCTTTTATCTTCACTCTTCAAGTTTTATTTTATTTTAAAGAAATATGAAAGCTGGAATTATTGCACACATCGATTAAATTACTTAGCTGAATGTGGGCGTGGTTAACGAAAATGCACGGGAAGCACAAGCTTTTCCTCAAAAGTTTAAGAGTGCATCTCAAATGAATGAAAAAAGGAGACTCGAGTTCTCTTTTTTTATTTTTCACTGGGTAAACACTTTTTTGGGGTAGTTCTGTAGTTTGGCAACAAAATTTGAAGTTGATGAATAAATAGGCTGTTAACTTATTATGTAGCATCCGCAGATCGGGTCGGGCAATCCGATTTTAATCGTACACATGGTTCGGATTGAAGCTATTCTTTTTTTCTTGGGGGTCGTGCTAGAGTGTACCTGAACAAATGTTTCTTAATCTGCAAAAATATAATGCAACAACGAACGAAAATATAACAACATCTTCTTCCGAGTTATTCATGATTTCGAAAACCTTTCTTTAGAAACCTATATATATATATATCCGCAATTTAAAGAAGCATTTATGAAAACAAAGTTTCTTTTGATGCCACTGGTTTTCAGAAACGTTTTCGAGTGATTTTGATAGCGTATTAGCCAGTTTTCCCAAACCGGAATATCAGCTTTTAAGAGGCTATCAATTATCTTAAACAATTCTCGGAAAAATCTGTGGAAGCAAAAGAAACTTTTTTTTAATTTTTTATAAATGCTTCTTTAAATCTCGAAAATATATATCAGGTGTCTAAAGATAAAGAACGCTTTTCGGAATCATGGGTAACCCAGAAGAGGATACTGTATATTTTCGTTCGGGATTATATTACATTTTACTAAATTAAGAAACATTTGTCTTTTTTTACAGTGTAGAAATTTGGCTGTATGCCCAAGAACTATGAAATTGAGATGCAAACCAAATGTACATCATGGAATTTTCATACGGATATCATATAAGATGCTGTTTATTAAAAACTGGATTTTGCTAAGCCACTTCTGTGAATAATATTTGTAGCAACGATGAATCTCAGTGGATGTAGAGTTCGAATGAAAAGGCTTTCGACATGATAGTGTGCTTGCCCTAATTTTGGAGGTATCATACATAAAATTTTGTTATATCTTTCACGGAGGAAGATCTTCCTCCGTGATATCTTTTATATTCCAGTTAATGGGAAAATGCAGTGCAAGAGGAGTAAGTTTTCAAGGAAAATATGAGTATAGTAATTTCAAAAGTAATTGTAAAAATTTAGTTTTAATAAAACAAACGTTTTGTATTGATAAATCATATATATATATATATATATATATATATATATATATATATATATATATATATATATATATATATATATGGAGAAAAATTAACGTTTACGTTTTGTTGATTTATTTTTCTTGTCGTCAGCTTCCGGTGCAATAATTATAACATGCAACTAAAAAAATAATCTCTTAAAAAATAAGACACACATTCATATGAAATTTTTGATAGATTATTACGTTTAAAATATCCGAATACAAAATGTACATAATTAAAGCTCTGCCTATCAAAGTTGAAACATTTGTGCGCTTTGAAAACAAAATTAGTTAGAAAAGAATGAAAAAATCTGGATCACATTTATAGTTGTCCAAAAACCACACATATATATTTCTTATTAAAATTATTAATGTAATTTAAATAGCTTGAAAATCTTTTATTTTTCGCCTGCTGCTGTTGATATTTCCGTTAAAATTATTACTTAAAAGATGCTTTCCAAGAGAGTAAATTATAAGAATGTATTCAATGTCACTTATAGCACACAATTACTACTTTACGAACTATCGTAAGTTTGAACACCACCAAAACATAAAAATACATTTAACAATCGTTTAATTTACAAACTTACACCAGAATAATCTAATGATGTTTTATACAAAATAAATTAAATTGTACTGATATTAATACATGTAACTGAAATTACAAAAATATAAAACCGTTAATTATTTTCCGGTGTTAAATTGAACATTTTTCGAATATGTTTTATACGTTTGCAATTCTTATTTTCCGTAGAAGTATGTAACTGCTTTTTTCTGTCTTTGAAAAGTAAAACTCGACACTGAATTAATTATCTTACTGCACCATTATCTCACTTCTGTAGAACCTATGCAAACTTGTGTGGTTTCCCATAGATTTTATTTTAAACAAACTAGACCTCAATCGTTGATTATTTCAGATTTATGCGATTAGCTTCAAGCAAAGAATAATTAATAGAAAATTGTATGACAAAATATATAATTTTGGAATAAAATTTTCGTCTTTTCAGGTACTTATAAGTATTATAACTTATTAACTATTATAACTTAAGTCTTAAAATTTATGTAAAATAAAATTAATATTAAACATAATTTTGAGACATTCTGAAATAACGCATCTTTTAACCACATAACTTTATATTAATTTTATGCTCAACATAAAATGAAAAAAAGTCTTTTCATTGAAAGATTTCATTTTTTCGCCAAAGTGTGGTATCTTATGGCTAATCTGATCTCGTGGTTAATCTTCCGTAATCAGGTCCATAGCCAAATGACGAATTTGAGCAAATGTGATTGGGAGCGAGAGTGAAATTCAAAAACCTTTAATAGTATTCACAATCATAGGCGTAGCCTCGGGGGGGGGCACGAGGGGGCACGTGCCCCCCCAACTTTCTGAACATCAATTTCTAAAATATGATACATTCAATTAAGAGTTGTCTTGTATTGACCCAAAATGGAAATGAAATAACTACTTTACTTTTTATTTTATATTTCTTCATTTTTTTTTTACTTAATCAGCTGTCAGATCAGTATAGATAAACTCCTTTTCTTTGAAGTAATGAATTTGGTAGCAAAAATTGTGTTGTGCAGTACAAACCCTGATATGAACATTCATTAAACAAAAGTTTGAACTATCACTTTATTATAGCTGCGGACAATTTCAATGTGTCAGCTGTTTTTTTCCGATGGTCTGCGGTTAATATCTACATGTACTTTTTCTTTTCTTCTCATTCCGTCTGTAGATTTTAGAAAATGTAGTTGTGTTTATCAAGCGGGAGTTCTGTTTCCTCCGCAATGTATATTTCATTTCATTTGTTGTAACTTTAATTATAATTTAATCAAGTCATAAATATCCTGCTTTTCCAATCTGTGTCGCTGGAGTTATTTACCAATGGAATGCAACCACGCATCAGTAAGATTATAAAAAATAATTAATATTTTCTTCATTTAGTTATTAAATATGTTCCCTTCTCTTATTATTTTTTTGTATTGACAGCACTTAATCTTCTACTATATCTTCGCATTTTTGAGATGCAATGGTTATGATTTTTTTTCAAAATGTAAGGCTTCTTGAATGAGCTGTTTTAAAGTTAATATACATCTGTACCTTGGTAAACGATGGTAATCCGTTTCAGAAATACCGTTGTTAAGCAAAACCGTTGCTATCGAAGGTGCAATTTCCCATACAATTTTGCAGGCGCACATACCTTAAATGATTAGTTACTTCTTTAAAATGCCGTTTAAACTTATTTCAAATGTCTTAACAGTTTGATAAATGTCTTTTATTTATTATCAGGGCTGTACCAAGAGTGGTGCGGACGGTATCACCCCCCCCCACCCCGCCCACCAGACGCCAGATACAGTTGTTGTGGTGCTGTTTATTATATTTGTTACAAAAATATATATTTCAATAAAATGATTTAGCGGAGCTTTCCGCATTTACTTGGTCGTTTTTTCTCCAAGTAAACCTCGAATTAAATGAACCTGGTAGTGGGGTCCAACTGCTGTCAACAGCGTACACCCGTGCAGGCTACGCCTGATCTGGTCTCGAATCAAACTAACCTTGAATTTTTTAATTTTTTTTTTATTTCGACCCAAATTGGTTTAATATTTTGACCATCGTAGTTCACGTTACGACGATTTTGTGTATTCTTCCAACTTTAATTTAATCGCAGAAAAACAAAATTTAACAGAGTTAGTTCTGTCGGTTTCGAAAAAAAAAAAGAGGTAAAAAATTTGCCGAAAAAGCGAAAAAAACACTAAAAAATTTGCGTGCAATTCAAAACTTGCAGAGGAAAAAATATACTATATTGGTCTAAAAGCTTGTAAACGAATTAATTTTACAAGTGTTAAAAAATTGCCGCTAATCGCGAAAAACCGCAGATAATCGCGTACAATTTTTTATGCGATTTAAATCGCAAAAAATTTAAAAATCTCAGAGGACAAAATTTATTGTATTTGGGCTGAAATATTGAAACCGGATTCCTTTTACGATCCCTCCCGGATTCCTTCCGCCACAAATGCGAAAAAACGCTAAAAATCTCTTTTTTTTTCTTTTCTTTTTTTTTAAATTATTATTATTATTATTACAGAGGTCAAAATTTACTATATTGTTCTAAAAGATTAAAACCCGATTCCTGTAACAAATGTTAAAAAATTGCTGCGAAACACACCCACACACACACACATAAGTTTAAATCGCATGAAAAATTTAAATTATTGTACGGATTATGAGTAAACTTTATTGAAAAGAGAAAAAAAATTACTGTATTGGGCTAAAAGATTGAAAATGGATTCTTTTTATGAATGTGAAAATATCTTCACAAAACGTTAAAAAAAAACCCATAAAAAAAAAATTCGACGAAAAATTAAATCCCAGAAGACAAAATTTGCTATAATGTGTTCAAAGATTGAAACCAAATTTCCTTTACGAATGTACAAAAATCGCCGCAAAACGCATAAAAACGTAAAAAATTGCATAAAATAATCGCGAAAAACTTAAAAATTTCAGAGAACAAAATTTATTTATTACATTGGGTTAAAAAATTGTAGCTGGATTCCTTTTACGAATGTTAAAAAATCGCCGCGGAACGTGATTAGACATTAAAAGCACATGAAAAATTAAAATCATTGTACGGATTCCGAATAAACGTTATTGAAAAGAGAAAAAAAAAATACTCTATTGGACTAAAAATTTAAAACCGGATTCTTTTACGAACGTGAAAATATCCCCACAAAACGTAAAAAAAAAAAAAATCTCATAAAAAAAAATTACGAAAAATTAAAAAATCGCAGAGGACAAAATTAATGATATTGTGTTTAAAGACTGAAACAGGATTTATTTTACGAATGTTAGAAAAATCGCTTCAAAACGCGTACAAAAAAAAAAAAAAAAAAAAAAAAAAATCGCAGCAAAAACATTAAAATTTGCAGAGAATCAAATTTATTATATTGGGTTAAAAGATTGTAGCTGGATTCATTTTACGAATTCGCGAACGAATTCAAATTCGCTATAACGAGTTCCGAATAAACATTATTGAAAAGAAGCCAACATCTATATATATATTTCTCTTACGTTGAGTGGAAATAAGGCTGAATTTCTAGCTTACAGTTTGGCAACAACCGTAGTTTCTAGAGCTCAGACTAGATTGCGTAAGATCAGTTCTGTCTCCAATATGGCGACCAGTGTGAGAGCTGTCAAACTCAAACTAGCAACTATTAAAATAAAATAACATGTACATAATTGAGACGATTCATCATTTTAATTATGAGTAATATCGTTAATTTCAAATGAATTCTCAACTCTTATTTAGAATTTATTTACGAATTTCCCTCACACGACAATCGGAGAGAATAAAAATATTAACTGTCTTGATTGCACCTGCTGCCCTCTGTTGCTATCTTGATAAAACTATTTTTTTTTTTTTTTTTTTGCAAAAATCTATAATTATTTAAAACAGTAGCATGTCGAACAAAATTTAAACAATGATTGATGATATATATATAAACTATCTTCTTATCACGTAGTGTTTTTTAAAATGAATTTAAGCCGTGCTGTACAATATTATAGATGCAATGAGTTTTAAACTAATTGTGCTTCCAAGATCATTTTTTCATAGTATTTAAATTATTTATGCCCATTGGTAGCACCAACTAAATGCATTTTAAATTGTGTTTTCAAAGAAGTTTACAATTAGTTTTTTTACTTTAACAAAAATTGTCAACTTCATATGTTAAAATGATTTATGGTAGTACTTATTCCGGCAAGAGTTGCTGCAAAAACGAAAAGAGGCGAGCGAGCGAAGCGAACTGGGACCGCGTAGCGGTCTTAATGTGAATTGCTTAGCAATTCACGGAGGTTGACGAGCGTTATCAAGTAGGGGACTGACCCCCCTAGTTTACTATATTGGGCTAAAAGGTTGTAACTGGATTACTGTTACAGATGTTAAGAACTTCCACGAAACACGAAAAGAACCCCGCAAAAAGTCGCATGAAAAATTCGCGATTAAAATCAGTGAGTACAAAATGTAATCTCAGTGTTCAAAATTTAGTATAATGGGCTGAAAGATTAAAACTCGATTCCTTTTACGAATGTTTATAAAAATCGCAGCAAAATGCGAAAAAACGGCAAAATATCTCATAAAATATTCATGAAAAATTTAAAAATCTCAGAGGACAAATTTTACAATAATGGGTTAAAAGGTTAAAACCAGATTCGTATCACAAATGTTAAGAAATTGCCGCAAAACGCGGAAAAACATTAAAAATCACAAAATTTACTACATCAGGCTGAAAAATTAAAACCAGATGTATGTTACGAATGTTTAAGAAAATCCCCGCAGAACGCTTAAAATCGCATAAAAAAAAAATTCGTGAAAAATCTAAAAATCGCAGATCACAAAATTTGCTAGATTGGGCTAAAAGATTGAAGTTGGAAAAAAAATCGCCGCAAAACGCCAAAAATCACATAATAAATTTGCAAAAAATTTTAAAATCGCAGAGTACAAAATGTACTATATCTGCTGGAAAAATAAAACCAGATTTCTCGTACGAATGTTTAAAAACTTTCCTCGGAAAGATAAAAAACGCTAAAAATCACATAAAAATTTTGCGAAAAGTTTTAAAAAGGCAGAGAACAAATTTTACTATATTGTGTTAAAAGATTGAAACTTAATTCCTAACACAAATGTTAAGAAACTGTCGCAAAACGCGAAAAAACGCTAAAAATCACATAAACATTTCGCAAAAAAATTCAAAAATTGCTATACGACGAATGTTTAAGAAAAATAGACTTTTTTGAAAAGAAGACAAAATGTTTTATATTGGGCTAGAAGATCGAAACTGAATTCCTTTTACCCAATATGATAAGACTGCTGCGAGGTCGTTTTTAACCAAGATACCACTGTATATACATGGGTATGTGTGCGTGCCCGCGTGTGTGTTTAATAAAATTTTGTGCCCCCCCGAAATTTTCGGTCACGCTACGCCTATGTTCACAATTCACTTTAAAGGACATTGTAGCCATGATGACAACGCTTGACAGTGGACTGAGGATTAATGAAATGTTAATAAAAGAATGAAAATGCTTTTTAACACTTTCCAACATAGCTGAAAAGTGTTTACGAATTCGGTTTGTCTGTCTACTATCTTTCCATGTTCTAACTTACGTAAATATACTCAGATTGCCCTCTAATGTTATTGAGGTTTACTATGGCTTGTTCGGTATTGAAAATGAAGTGTGTAGCATTTATAGTTCATTTACAGGGGCACTCAAAACATGCCGTTACATTACGGTCTATGGGAAAAAAATTGTTTGCATGTGCTTTAATGAAGTTGCACTATTTCAAACATATTGAAATTGATATGTATACATCACTGAGGTGCACTGCAAGATATACCTACTATAGAATAAAGTGTGCATAGTAGTCATCGCTCATTTACAGGGACGCACAAATAATTCTGTTGCAATTCTTGTCTATAAATAACGATTGGATAGTAATCGCTGGAAGTACGTTTTCAGTTGTGGTACGCGTTTTTAAATTGAACTCATTTTTGCATATTTTTTGGTGTACACAAATTCTATAGGTCCTATACAGCGTTGCACAAAAGGTCATTTGCGGTCATTTCCGGTTATTGGCGGAATTTGCTGGGAATTTTCAGCTGTGCTATGCGTTTCCTAACTGAAGTAAATTTTAGAATACTGTGTAGTGTATATACATACAAATCGATAGATCCTATACAGAGCTGCACAAAAGTATTCGTATACTTTTCCGACTATTGGCGGTAATTGCTGCCATCGGGTTTTCATAAGTGTTATGCGTTTTCCAAATTGTTTACTTAGATATCATCTTTTACCATACCATTAGTGTGAAGTTTTGTTGTTACAGTATTCTGGAAGGTGTTGGAAAGTGTTTCATAATCTATGCTTGACGCACGATTTTTTTTTCTTGTTTCTTTTTTCGTAATTAGAAGCGTTGCCTTCTGAAAAAAATTTACATTTATTAAGTTACAGAAAACACTATTTGTATTAATATTTTAATAGAAATATAGGCTTTCTTTGTATTTAGTTCTATATTAATAAAATAATTATTTTGCTCTGTGTGTGTGTATCTGTTGGCGATGGCTAGCGAAATCTACCACATACGTAGAGATCTGAAAATTTCGATGAGGATAGTCCAAGGCAGGACCTGATGCACTGAGGCTCAGATTTTTAATTTTTTGATAATTAGACGAGATATTAATTAAAAACCTATCAAAGAAGCTATCTTGCTCTGCAAAAATCGGCAGACGCGTGCACCACACACTTGCCCAGAACCAGATCTTCTTGCGGAAAGGAAGGAAGGAGCAAATGCTGGCGTTTTTTGGCCTTTTGTATTAACCTCCATCGGCCAAACCGTTCAGGATACGGAAAAACGGAAGACATACACTTAAAGTTCATACCTTTACGTCTTAAATGTTGCAATCAGTTAAAAAAATATCGTTGTTAACCCTTTGAAAAAAAATTTCAAACAGGACCGTTTTCGTGGTTGACGTTTTCCCCGTTACAGAAATGTTCTCCCAGGCCGCAATTTTAGAGGAACCATGAAACAAAAAAATATGCTCTTAAAGCTTCTTCTTTTCGACCATGGAATCAGTTTTCAAAAATACAAATTTTAATCCTTTCAAAAACACTGGCGACCGCAGGTGACTTCGCGCCTCCCAGAGACGATCTTTTTCAACGATAAAAGTAACTAAATATGTCTGTATTTCGACTAAAATTTTTACAGTATCTCGGCAGACCAGATTTCACCTACAAAAATTTCGAAACGTTCGGACGTGTAGAAGTATTTAAAAAAAATAATAAAATATGAAAAATTTTCGATGAAAAATACAAAACGGTGGCGGTTTCGGCTTAGCTTCGGCTCGTTACTTAATATGCATATTTTTTCACAAAATTTTAATGAGAGCTTGGATACAGTTAAATTTATAACCGATTAAAATTTCAGAGTTCGGAAGATGAAAAATACATTTTTTTCGTTATGTTACAGGACTCGACGTGAAAACAAAAGGCGAGAAGAAAACATATTTCTTCTACAACTGGATAACAATATTGTTTCATGAAATTTTTACACAGGCTGTAAAACCGTTATATTTATAACCGATAAAAATTTCAAAGAGTTCGGACAACAAGAACTTTTTTTCTTAAACTATGAAACGACACTACGTGAAAAAACGGAGAAAATCTCTTCTTACGAACACTTTTACCACTAAATATCAATAGTTTTTTCTCGAATTTTTCATTTAAAAATATAAATTCATACAAAAACGGGTTAAATATATCTCCATATCAAATTAAACAGTTATCAACTAGAACATTTGAAATAAAAACCCATTGAATCCGTGGACCCAATGGAAGAGGAACAAGCCATGCCACAAGGCAGGAAATATTTACCATTAATAAACATTTATTCTATAATATTGGTAGTAAATAAAAGAAAACCCACTAATTCCATACGTCTTTTTTCTATGTTGTAGATGTCGATGAACAGCAGAAATAGAAAAATGCGGAAATGAGATTTTTGCTTTTTTAATTTATGTAAATATTCTTACTAATGTTTTGTAATGTACATAATTATTTATAATTAAATAATGATTAATAATGAGTCGTCGTTTTTATTATTAGGCAACTTCATTGTAAAATGTAGTCAATCACATACTCTTTAGTATCATTAACCCCTTGGGGACGAGCGACACGTATACGTGACGCATAAGATGCTCAGAATCCTCGATTATTCCAACCAGTTATTTTTTAATGTTCAAGCTTCGCTGTATTTAATGGCAGCATTTCTGCGATTCGAATAGGCAAAAATTTCTGTATTGAAAAACCGGTGGTAAAAGATTAAAAATTCTTTAAAGGACGCTCGTCGCGAAAGGGTTAATGGTCAACGTTTGAGTAAAATGGCAAATTTTTATGTTACATCGACATACAGCGCTTTAATTCCCGTTTTTTACAGTTTTTTGTTTTTACCCCCCCCCCCTTCTCTTAAAGTACGAGTTCTTGGGAGGAGGCGCACTCTCGACTCATGAGAGGAGGTGGAGCTGCTCCACTGCTCCTACCTTCCACCTCCTTCCTGGCGCCGAATCCCTGTTTTTCTCTACCTCAAATGCATAAAATATACTCAATCATATAATCTTTAGTATTATTAAGGGTCAACGTTCGTGTAAAATGATTAGTTTCCATCTTACATCGACGTACACTGCCGTAAATCCATTTTTTTTAACACCCATTTTTGTAGCACTCTCACGGCTAAACCATTGATCAGAGGTAAAAAAAAATAACTTACAGTACATAAAATGTAGGAAATTTTATCCTTTTTAATACTGTTGACGTCCACGCAAAATGCATATGTTTTGGAGTTATTCTGAAAAACAGAGAAAAGTCCGTTTTTATACGTTTTTTGTTATTAAAAAAAAAAAAAATCTTATTAAAATTTTGTTTGTAAACCTCAGATTCGTATTCAGCGATCCAAAAAACATAAAGGCACCAAATATCAAAACCACACCAAAACTTTCTTTATTTTCTACCAAATGACTGGACTATAGGAGGATCGTGGAAGGTGAAGTTAAAAAAAAAAAAAAAAGAAAAAGAAAGAAACAAAAAAAAAGAAAAAAAGAAAGCGAAAATGCAGTGTTCCATAGTTTAGTATGTGATGGTTGAGAGTCCGATAAGTAGAGGATGTAAAGTAGAATTCTAGGTGAATTCCATTATTTATGTTTACGAATATGTTTTAGTATTTGGTGGGTATATGAAGTGTTGTGATCTCATCATTCTAGTGTTTGTTTGAGCAAGTAATTAATACGGGTTGTTAAGAGTTAAATTGAAGAGATACAGTCATTTATAGTCATAAGTCAAGTGACCACACGTAATCAATTTTAAGATTATAAAATAAAATCCTACACATCTACTATATCAGAGAGAGACCATACATATTCCATGTAAATGGCTATCAAGTATGTAAGGATTACATGTGTCCACTGGTTTGTTAATATTTACCATTCGACGTTCATGATTGTATTTAAATAAAATGAATAAATTGTACGTGATAAATATTTTATTTTTTATATTGGTTGCCATTTGTCCCATAGCATTTTTTAACTGCCTTGTGAGTATCGTTGCTAGGAAACTAGTTTTACAGTAACGCTAAAGGTGAAACGTTGCCCAAAACATAATTGATATTTTCAATTCCTGATTTACACTTGTAGTTAGATCAAATGTAATATTTTATATATTTTGAATGAATGATTATTATTTTTTATGTATCCTTTTCATCATTTGTTCCATGAAATTCTTTACTACTGTAAGTATCGTTGAGAGAAAACTAATTGTATATAGAAAAGCCAAAGAAACATTAACTTCGCATAACTTCACATTTGCTCATAACCTTATAGAACTGATAAAACATTCCCCATTTAAAAATCAGTATCATCGGACTTTTTTTTCTCCCAAAATAGCGAATTTTATTGAAATGATTGCCTTTTCTGGTGACATTCTCCATTGTCTTAACAGTATACGATTGAGACAAAACTAGCTTTACAGTAAAACTAGGAGAAACTAATCGATGTTAAGAGATTTAAAAGGTATCTTTGATCCCTGTTTCTTTACTGCCTTTCCTGTGTACTTTTGATTCCTGTCTCTCTAATAATATAAAAGACACAAATTGTAGAAATCGTCGTCTTTATTGATCGTTAACATTTGCTTCAAGAAATTCTTAATTAATTTAGAAATATCGTTGCAAGCGAAATAGACTTTAAATTTTAGTTAAGATAAATTAACCGTTACACATATATTTAAAAAAAGTTATTTATAGTTTTATTTCCAGTTCA
This sequence comes from Maratus michaelseni, assembly GCA_963931845.1. Lineage (NCBI taxonomy): Eukaryota > Metazoa > Arthropoda > Arachnida > Araneae > Salticidae > Maratus > Maratus michaelseni. The sequence continues at coordinate 805,286 of OZ007600.1, forward strand.
CAATTTCACTTAAATAACGTCTATAAATTGTACATTAAAATACCAGGGGATCCAACCAGAGAGATTACATAACACACTGTCCGGTGCATATAGAACATAAATGGAAAACATTTTGAATTGAAAACGCTAATTGTTTCTTACTTTCTTCTATCTTTACAAAAAGAAAGTATTGGATTCATGTAAATTTTTTGACTTCCGGTTTTTGACGGATTTGTACGTTTTAGAAGGTCCTGAAACGATTTGACTGCTTTTAGAAAATATCTGTCTCATATTAATAAGGATTACAGTGTCCTATACTAATATACCGTAGTTGTATATGGTTAAATATCCTAAAAAAATCAAAAAGATTAACACCCGATAATTTTTTCCAACATAATGTTTCAAATTATTTACAAATTCAGTCCAGGGATCCATGGCAACCACTTTTGAGAAAGGACTCCCCCCCCCCCCCCCTCTCAAGCGAGGAGAAGGTTTTGGATGAGCATGACGTTAGTAAAAGAATTTTTTCTCCCTGATGAAGGTTTTAATAAATGTGTATTTTAGAGTTTAACATCCATTTATTCGTTTTAATGTCACTTTTTAAGTAAAAAATGAACTTTTTGAGTTCATGTTTATTTTATGATTAACTTAAGGTGAATTTTGAATTTCGCCCTAAGATTTTGGAATGTGTTAAAAAGGAGCAGCAATTATAGCAAAATAACGTGAAGCTATTTTTCCTTAGTGTTTAAAAAAAAAAAAGAAACAAGTGGGTAAGTGTGATCGAAGATCACTCAAAGGGTTTCGTTTAATATTCCTTTCAAAACACTTTATCCTTTCTTTAATAAATTCAAACAAATTTCATTTAGAAAAAAAAAAAGAAAAGAAAAAAAAAAGTCATGTTTTTTTATAAAGTAAAAATTTACCGGTCTATTGTTTCGTTTTTTCGAATATCTAAACCAGCCGGATAGCGGGCCAAGCCCGCTATTATATTCTGTCATACTAATATCCGTCATACGGACTAAATGCAATATTTAAAAAAATAATTTCAAAATTAAACAAATTGTACACCTTTAAAATGTTAAAATATGCGAATATTTCCATAATCGGATTTTTATCACGATTCAGTATGTTTCTCAAACCTCAAACTCATATTTACTAGTCTCTATTATTTATATTGATACTCGCTTTGTATTATTCTCAAACATTTGAAAAATTAGTTAAACTTCCCATATGACGTCAGATTTTCGTTATAATTCTCTAATGACGTGATATTAATCTGCTTTGTGTACTTACACCTTACACGTACTCCTTGTATTATTGAGAAATCTTAGACATTTTCCGTTTTATTACGACTATGACGTCAATCAATTTTATTTCATATTAATCTTTTTTTTTTCATTTGGTGAAACTTTTTATTTCATTTTTCACGTGGAAATCATCTAATAGAAAATTAATTATTGTAGAAAGAATTTCTTCGTGGATTTTTAATTTTTGGCATCGGCTCTAACGAAAAATGTTTAAATTTAATAGGAAAAGGCTGTTAGAATTTTGGTTTTTTATCTCTATTTATTAAAATAATACGAATTTTTCAAATTTTAATATTTTCAGCTCTTTACAGCTGATATTCTGATTTATACACAAAGTTTCAACTCTGTAAGTTACATAGTTTTCGAGAATGGCTCTGTGACAGACAGACAACGGAGCGGGAGCCATAGGGTTTCGTGAGATGAACGAAACCCTAAAAAATCGCACAATTTTATTTTTTACACCGTCTAATAGAGAGAAAAATGTACTTTCATCGCAATTTGTTTGAACACTGCATCTTAATTGCCGAAACGTCAGTTGAGGCTCACTGTGGAGACCCGAAAAGTTTTTGGTTTCTGTCTGTCTGTCTGTCTATTCCGCGATAACTGCCGCAAAAGTGATCCGATTAGGTTCATTTTTTGTAGGTATGTTGGTGAGGTACCCGGAATTAGCTGTATAGTTTTTAGTTACATTTGGTTCATTCGTTCGGAAAATATAGAACATTTCTTTTTAGGTCATAATGCTTTCCTATGGGAATTCAGACGATTTTGAAATTTTTCATTCTTTGAAAATAAAATGGCGCATTTGATTAATGTATTTAAACGGTATGCTATGAAGGCTAAAATTTATCAAGTTAGGACTTAAATTATTCAAACTAATTTGAAATTTTGTTAATAAATTTGTTAGATTTTTTAAATTAGGTGTATAATTTTTGGTGAAATTTTATACATCTGCTCTAATAACATAATACATTTTATTTTATCATTTTTTTGCCTTTTTTAAAATGCATTTTTTTCTCTCTTTAATTTAACCATAACCTAGCAACTATATTTCAAAGAGTATGAAAATAATGAAATTCAAATAACTCAGACAATTTTGCTGCAATATTTTATTCGCAAAATAAAATATTTTCGGATGATTTTAGTATTTTATTGAAGTAAATGAGAATTTATTTTGATATAAGTTACCTTTTAACTACTGTAGAATGATTTCCGAAACATTTTTACATGATATATTATTCATTTTCTGGAAGAGATGTGGATTTTTCGTGGTTGAAAAATAGTATTATTTTAAAAATAGGATAAAATCTCTCGCACAACGAAATGTTTAATCTAAAGAAATTAGCATAGTAAAATGCATCCATACGTCCTGAAATAGCACAATTACTGGAAACTGATATCATAAATAGCTATCACAAAAAATACTTTATAGCGCCAAATCACGTTTGCTATTTAGTGAATTGGCAGTGGACGCGATTATGAATGATTACACAATAGGTTTAAAAGTTTCCAAATATGACTAATTTTCTTTTTTTCTTTTTCTTTTTTTTGTGGGGGGGGGGGGGGGGGGGGAGGGGTGGCGGGGGTTGGGGATTTTAGTATGCTATTGTCACCGAGTAGATCAGAATGTACTTAGATAAGATCATACATCTAAATATTATAGAATGACCACCAAAACTGTTTTTCCGAAACAAAAATTGTAATTACACTAGATTACTAAAATAGATATAAGTGAAATATAGTAGATTCGGTTTACATTTCCATAAGTTGATTTTGTACAAGAGATATTATTCAACTTATCCATCAGATGCAAGTGTTTCGTGGTTGGAAGGTAAGTAAATATTGCTGTTTGGGTATTAGAATAACATGAAATTATTTTCCAAACTGTTGCATTATCATAATAAAACCACAGTAGAAAACGAAATCCAATATATACTATAATCATTCACACAATCAATAGGAAATCACGAATATAACTTTAACAAGATTATGGCAGGTTCAGGGGGGCAGAGCCCCCCCCCCCCCCCTGAAGAAATGTACTTTTTATCCAAAACATTTCATGAATAAGAAGTTCCTAAGAAATTCAGAATATCATTGCATAAACCGTGTTTTATTTAACACTTCCAGTTTTTGAAAACCTTCGAAGTATTTTATATGTCTATAAATACTAATGTATACAATATAAAAAATTAAATTGCGGCTTGTAAGATGCTAAATATGAAAAGTGATATTAAAAAACAATGATTTTCAGAGATGACGTTGAGGCTCCTGATCTGTAGATTTACTAGTTTATTAATTTTTATTTATTTATTTATTTTAATTTTTGTGGTTTTTGAAATAATTTTCAAGCATGATTTCTAAAAGAATCGGCTGCAGCCTGATTACGATGATTAAGCTGTTCGCATTTAAAAAATTTAAATAGTTACGCATTTGTTTTGGTTAATAATCCATAACTAAATTAAAATTTCGCGCACACACAAAATTAACGTATATATAATCAGACTAACACTGAACTAATCAAAAAGGCTGCTGTAATTAGTGAGATCTATGTTAATCTCTTTAGCTCCCTGATATTCGGCTAATACAAAAGTATCGCTTTTAATAGATTTCAGAACTGTATTTGAATACAAAAATTGATATTTTTCATATAGAACCGATTTTTGGTGTTGTTTGTGGGCATTTATAAAAACATGTTAAACGTTAAAAATCTGGTCGGAATCCCAAATCTTTCGGCTATCTCATAGTACATGTTAATATTTCAAAATGTCAGAACGTGAAGTTTGATGAAATTCTTGAGATATGACTATCGATAAAATCGTGTAAATCCTGAAAAATGTTGCATAGGGCTCTTTACACCAAAAATGAACCGGCACCAACTTATATCAATGTCTAACGGAATCTAATTTTTTTTTAAATTCCATGTATTCATTAGTTCTTGAGATAGAGCGGCCACAAATTTTTTGTCATATACACACACAGACAGACAGTTTTTAAAAAACAGTCAAATCGTGTTAAAGACCTTCTAAAACGTATAAATCCGTCGAAAACCGGAAGTCAAAATCTTTTCATGAATCCAATACTTTCTTCTTGTAAAGATAGAAGAAAGTAAGAAACAATTAGCGTTTTCAATTCAAAATGTTTTCCATTTATGTTCTATATGCACCGGACAGTGTGTTATGTAATCTCTCTGGTTGGATCCCCTGGTATTTTAATGTACAATTTATAGACGTTATTTAAGTGAGATTGTGAACTGGAAATAAAACTATAAATAACTTTTTAAAAATATATGTGCAACGGTTAATTTATCTTAACTAAAATCTAAAGTCTATTTCGCTTGCAACGATATTTCTAAATTAATTAATTTCTTGAAGCAAATGTTAACGATCAATAAAGACGACGATTTCTACAATTTGTGTCTTTTATAATTATTAGAGAGACAGGAATCAAAAGTACACAGGAAAGGCAGTAAAGAAACAGGGATCAAAGATACCTCTTAAATCTCTTAACATCGATTAGTTTCTCCTAGTTTTACTGTAAAACTAGTTTTGTCTCAATCGTATACTGTTAAGACAATGGAGAATGTCACCAGAAAAGGCAACCATTTCAATAAAATTCGCTATTTTGGGAGAAAAAAGTTCGACGATACTGATTTTTAAATGGGGAATGTTTTATCAGTTCTATAAGGTTATGAGCAAAAGTGAAGTTATGCGAAGTTAATTTTTCTTTGGCTTTACTATACACTTAGTTTTCTCTCAACGATACTTACGGCAGTAAAGAATTTCTTGGAACAAATGATGAAACGGATACATAAAAAATAATAATCATTCATTCAAAATATATAAAATATTACATTTTATCTAACTACAAGTGTAAATCAGGAATTGAAAATATCAATTACGGTTTGTGCAACGACTAGCCTTTAGCGTTACTGTAAAACTAGTTTCCTAGCAACGATACACACGAGGCAGTTAAAAAATGCTATGGGACAAATGGCAATCAATGTAACAAATTAAATATTTCTCATGTACAATTTATTCATTTTATTTAAATACGATCATGAACGTCAAATGGTAAATATTAATAAACCAGCGGACCCATGAGACGATTTCGCATTGCAATCTAATATTTTTTTAATCAATATCTAATATTTTTTAGATGCAGGATAGAACTTCTAAAGAAAAATTAAGGATATCTACAAACAACATGAGTCGAGCTTGAATATCATTTCCTTTATCCCATCAAACCTACAGTAAAAACTGATTAAAGATAGCAAAAGGCACGCGCGAGGAAAAAAAATAACAATCTTATTTCAACTGAATCGTTAATGTTTGGGAAAAAACATAGGAGAAAGAAAAGTAATTTGAATGCGCATAAAATACAATTTAATTTAATATAACAAAGCATACATTTTAGGTTACACGTGAAATACCACCACTTCGATCGATCGATGGTGTATTTTTCTTCAAAACATTTGAATTTGAATTTTTCTTTTTAATTAAAAATGTAAAATAAACACGTGCGGACACGTCCCAATTTATCGTTTTTGTACTAACACACACACACACACACATATATATATTTATTTATAATCAAATATTGTTGAGCTCGATATAATCCGATATTTTATTTTTGTGGCAACACTGATTTGAGAAAAACCTTTCATTACAATGCTAATTTAATTTTTAATTAACTGCAAATTTTTAATCAAAAAACATATTTTACGAAATGGAGTGTACTAGGTCAGAAGCCAGTTCAAAAACCTTACTATTACTGATATCTTAATCGATGTTGTGCGGTTTTGTAAATGAATAGAAAAAGGGATGTTGACAGCAGAAATAATATATAGGAAGATTATTGAAATGTGTGTCGTGATAAGATTTTTTTTTTTTTTACCTTTACTGTTAAGCTAATTTTACAGCAACAATACTTCTAAGAGAGTAAAAAAATTAAAAAATGAGAAAAAGAGAGAAAAAAATATATATAATTTAGAAGTTTAATTATAGCATGGAAAATATCAATGGAAAATATATAGAATGGAAAATATCAATTACTAGCGGAAATAACCGGCGTTATCCGAGATTTTAAGAATCTTTGTGTAGAAAAATCAATTTCAAAATTAAACATGTTGTACAGAAAAATTAAAAATATTAAAATATGTCATATTTCTATAATCGGGTTTTTATCATGATTCAATAAGTTCCTCAAACTCATATATTTACCATTCTCTATTACTCCTATTGACACTCGCTTTGTATGATTCTCAAACATTTGAAAAATTCCGTTAAACTTTCAATAGGACGTCATATTTATTTTCTTTTTCATTCTTTAATGATGTCATATTAAACGGCTTTCTGTACTTACACATACTCATATGACGTGATTTTTAATAACGTGAATTAACCTATATTATTCACAACTAAAAAGAAATGGCTCATATAGGATTTTTCGAGAATTAAATAAAAATCATGCACTCGTGACATCATAATTCACTTTTATATTTTAAAAGAATTATAAGGCTACCATAATTTGTGACTCGTGCTGTAGCTAGTATACACGCAATACACGTCAGGACACATTGCCGTTATCATTATCTTTTTACGCGTGAAGGTTTCGCTATGGTACTCCATTGTGAAATTTGTAATTTTTGAAATTCAATATTTGAAAAAGGGCATAATCATTATATTTGAAATTTATATCTAGAAAAATACAATTTTTTACCTTTCTAACGCAGTTTGTCTAACAATTTTCAGACAAATACTTTTCGAGTTATTAATTTTTTCAGTAACTTCAAATGTTTCATTTTTCGAGATTAATCTGTGGCAACGATTAGCGAAAAAGCCAGTCGTCAGCAACGCGTAGCTTTTTATTAAAGAGGATTACATTTCTCCGCAGGGAATAGAGTCTCTTAGCTTTAACATAAAATTAATTTTGTAGCAATCACATTTCAAACACAGTAAGGAAATTCAGAATTTATTCATTTTATTTAAATACGATCATGAAGGTTGAATGGAAAATATCTATATATTTAAAACGCTAAGCGATTTCTTTCGACAATCCGTCAGAACAAACTACTGCATCAAATTACACCATTCTTTTTTTAAATGAAAGATATTTGGACACAGATTTGTTATCGTGCATTCGTTTGTTCGAAAATTTAATTAATTAGCAGTAATTTTCAATTAAACATTTACTTCTGCTTATGACGTCATAAGTCGGCAACTCCCACTTTTGAGGGCATAGAGTTTATTCCCTGAACTCTGTGGTTCACCAATCTTTTGACCAAGGCAGACTAGATCTACACGCATATTCAATTGAGATTAATGTATGAAGCTTCCCGCCAGAGGACTCTGATACCCTGCCCAAAATTGAAAATTGACTTTGACCGTAACTGAAAGAACCTGGGCAGGGTTGAAATGTAAACAAACACCAAAATTACGTCACGTCGCCATGGTTACGTTTACAACTCTTCTAACACTCCAATCAAGATTAGAAATGACAGCGAATTCCAATAACTGTTCATTTTTCGATTATTAAAATAGTATTGCAAGGGAAAATATGGTAAATTGTTGCGTTTATAATTGTAAATCTCAAAGTGATCGTAGCTGCAGTGTTCGAGATAACGGCGAAAAACTATCGCTTCATAAATATCGTTTTTTTTTTTTTTTTTTTTTTTTTTTAATCGGTTATAAAAAGGAAAAAAGTCGCCAAATTTTAGGGATTTTTTCCTTTAGTGGTAACCTGGCAATTGTATTAAGTTACTGGTTTGGCGCGGACTTGAAAATCGCGCCAATCGAAAAGTCGACAAAGATCGATGCGTGAGTGTAACACATCTGTTCCTTTACGAATAAATGATAACATCTTTATGGGTTAAATTCTTAATATATCGTAGTTTTGCGTAATAATTATTTTCCTGAAGAACAATCTGGTTTAATTATAGGCAAAACCAATATCTATAATTTTTTTTTAAACATAGTCAGAAAGAAATATTAATACCAAAATACAATCAATTTTATTATTACTTATTTTAAGAACATTGTAGAATGTTTTGCTTAAAACAGCAAACTATTGCTTTAAATGTATTCGTGTAGCTAGTGTTCTCCGTAACAGTTTGAGGTCTCAGAATTTACATAATGTTCCTGATGATATTTTTTTTTTTTTTTTTTTTTACAGAAAAACAAATGTTTGAAGTGTGTTTTAATTTTTATACTGCACAATAATCTCACACACTACATGTGTCAAATGGCACATTTTAAAAGATTTCGATTTATGATTTTTCATTGAAACAATTACAAATAATTTTTAATACATAGAAGACCCCCTTTTTTTTAAAGCTTATTCAAAAACTACAAGCAAAATAAACATAAATAAAAACTTTAAAAAGGTGACATTGACAACGGTAGAAATAGTGTTAAAGTATCGCATGCAATTATAAACAAATAAGAATCTAGCAAACCTTAAAAATTCACATTTGTTAATGTAGCTATAAAATACAACAATCTTTACAAAAATATGTTTATAAATAGTGTGAAATTGAATGGTATAACTATTTAATTCGTTTATTTGAAAATACGATTAATGTATCTCAAACTTCGATAATGATAGAAATAAAAGCCGTTATCTGGGCAGGGTTTAAATGTAAACAAAGACCACGTGGTCCAATGAAATGGTTCAGGGTTTGAAGTATAATCCGGCTTCACATTTTCGGCGGTTTTTGGCGAAATGATCGGGCCGTATATATATTATAGTAGGCCATGCTTTTGACATTAGCTAATATCAACTAGGTAATATTTTAACATTGTAGTATAAATTCTTTTAAAAAAAAACTTAATTAGCTAGAATATAATCATAATAAAATATCTACACGTAAACATATCAATATGAATAACAAATCTCACGTAAAATGCTGAAATTTAAATGATTCCAATTGAAACAAGATTTGGAGAGTTATCCCAAACGCCCAGCAAACATAAAAGTACCTATTTTATTTTATTTATTTATACACATATTCAAATTTATTATAAAAGACCAGGTTGCCATACAAAGCAAAAATCGTCATTTAGGCGCCAAAAGATAACCCAGGTGCGTCTGCGATATATGTACTGATTTAATCAAAATTATTTTGGTTGCACCGCATATTGCAAAATTAATTAAATCCATGATTATTGCTTCTTTCTCAGATTAAAAATAAGAAAATTGGTACTTCTCTATTATCCCGTCGACCACTTTTCATAACAAAAAACTATCGCCAAACTGTAACGCCAAATAAACGGGAGAACGTTGCCATTGAAATATCAAAATAAATAAATAAATTAATTACATGAATTTATGGACACAATTGTTATTTTAATTAATGAAATAACTAACAAATCAGTAAAACATAAGGAAAATAGACTCAAATCTCGAATTAAAAACCACTTGATGACGTAACAAACACGTATAATGCTTCTGACATCAAGTAAATCGCACTTCATTTTCTGCGTTTAATTTTACAGTTTGGCGATAGCTTTTTGTTATGAAAAGTGATCGACCGGATAATAGAAAAGTACCAGAAAATTTAATGTTTAACGAAATTCAATTATTTGATCGATCGCAAATTTTGGTTCTTTTCCATTATACGGACACCATGCCATACATGTAAATATATGCTTGGCGACAATGTTGTCCGTATAATGGAAAAGTACTCATTTTTTTCTTAGTTCGGGCTATACCAAAAACAAACATTTTACGGGTAACAAAAAAATCGCCGAAAATGGCTGCTTCATCAGCTGTTATGACAGCAAAGTTGGATAAAATCTAATAACTTGAATTTTACAACGTTTATGCGAAACACCACAGAGAACACAAGCTATTTTTATATAAGTAGGGTATATTTAAACGAGAACTAACAACCTATAATAAGAGAACTAACAACCTTCAATAATATAATGCATGAAAAAGAAAACAAATAAGTGATTCAGCAAATCATAAAAATATGTATTTCTTAATATAACTATAGAATACAGAAAAATATTCTGGTACCATCAAAAATATTCATTATCCCGTCGAAATTCTGTGCATTATCCCTTCGTCCCATTAAGAAAAAAAAAACTGTATGCAAATTAGGTACTTTTCGGTTAGCCGGCGCCAGTAATATATATATATATATATATATATATATACATAATAATAAACTCCAATGAAAAATTACTTGCAGAATCATTATCACAAAAGCAAACCAAAATCTATAAACCACATAAATTCAATACTAGAAAATCAAAACTGTATACATTATATATATTTGTATATATGTATGTATATACTATATATATATATACATATATACTTCATTGGCGCCCTGCTAACCAAAAAGTACCTCAAATAATTCGCCAAACTGTAGCGCCCAATAAACAAACGGAAGAATGTTGCCATTAAATCTCAAAAAAAGAATAATAAGAATAATAATAAAAAATAATTAAGAAAAGCCCCATTTACTAAAGTATCATTTATCAGTAACTTTTAACAATAAAATTTACAATATATTAATGAAAACAGAATCAAAAATAATTTTGGATATTTATTTATTTACATTATTTCTCTTAATTATGGAAAAGGAATTATCATCCTGATTATGCAAAGCAATGAAGAAACCATACAAATAAACTACACTTGAAAACCTTAAAAATCTCCTTTATCTGCAGATTGATTTATTATTGTAAAAAAAATTCTTCATCTTTACATAAAAATTGATTAGCTTAAAACAATGGATGCGTTTCAGAAGATATGGATTTGAAACGAACAATGTTTAAAGAAGACACTTTAAAAATTTTGATCAAAACATTTTAAAACTTTTTTTAACGTCGAATTTCGACGGTGCGTTTGGGGAGATGCAATGCACATGCGCATAGGAGCTCATTCGGTTGCATTATCACAAGGGGGGGGGGATGTGTGCCTTATTTAACATGTTCTTTTATTGACTGAATATGAGATGAACGTAGGGATATGCTATTTGTATGATACTTCATAGGTTCAGGAAATTTTCTTTCTTGCCGTGAGGAATAGGGCGGTAATGTCAAACTGATTTCCATTTTGTTTACGGATTGTTTGTTTGGAGTTTGCATCGGAAATAGTAACGTAATTACTGGGGAAAATTTTTTTTAAATAAAATATTTGAAAGATTGTTTCATAAGCACCCCTACTTATGTAATAAAGAAGCTTATTTTAATAATATTGTTATTGTAATTTTTTCCGTCAAGTTTTGACGGGTATCATCTAGTTAATAAATTATTTTAATGCGATAAGATTTTAAGGTCCCGGCGTCGACGAATTTTCACGCTGAGTTGCTGACATTTTTTTTTTTTACAAACTTGTATTAGAATTTTTTGTTTTTGTGGATTTTTTGCTTGTCTTGTGAGTATCGTTGCTAGGTAACTAATTTTACAGGAACGCCAAAAGGTTAATCGTTTCACGAAAAATAATTGACATTTTCTATTCTTCTTTCGCCATCATTTTTAAATCAAGAACACAATTTATATATAGTAGAAATGTTTAATTTTTTGATATAGTTCTTGGGACGGGTTTTGGGTGGATTTTAAACAGAATTTTTGGTTCAGGTGATATAAAAGTTATATAAAAGTAAAAAAAATAATCATTTCTACTACACTGCTCAAAACAATTAAAGGATATTGCAGTTTTAGGCGGATTTTGTTTCTGGGAAACTTTTTAGCTGATTGATACATGGTCGACAGACATAGTAGGTTATATGAGAATAAATTACACATGTTTGGCAGAAAAAAATGCATTTTATTGCGCATTTGTGTACAAAAGGAAAAAAACACAATTTGTGCATATGAGAAAAAAAGAATAAGAAAAGGTGTTTTCTTCAAAGAAAATCATTTTCAGTAGGGGGTATGGTTTCCACGGGAGGCCAGCAACGTTGAACACCTTTGAGGCATGGACTCAATGAGGCTATTAATGACGAGTTGGGGTATTCTGCCCCACTCTTCCAGAAGAGCTCTTTCCAGTTCTTGGAGAGTTTGTGGGGGTTGTTGGCGGCCAGAAACTCGTCTTCCTAGAGCGTCCCAAACGTGCTCGATTGGATTCATTTCTGGAGAACACGCTGGCCATTCCATTCAAACGATTCCTTCCTCGAAAAGGAAATCCTCCACCAGGTTTGCACGATGTGGCCTGCAGTTATCGTCCATTAAAATGAAGTTATCTCCGATTGCTGCAGCGTAAGGGACTACAATAGGTCTGAGGATCTCATCCCTATATCTGCGACCAGTCAGAGCTCCATCTCGAATGATGTAGAGGTCAGTGCGCCCGTCAATGGAGATGCCACCATACACCAACACTCCTCCACCGCCAAATCTGACACTTTCGTGCACGAACGCAGGATTATTCCTACTGCCACGGTCCCTCCAGATGAAAATACGCCTATTATCCGGATGCACAGAAAAACGGGACTCGTCAGAAAACAGAATATTGCTCCATTCATTTCTCCTCCAGTTGACATGCTCGGTTGCCCACTCCCTGCGGTCGCGACGATGCCTTGATGTTAATCTAACACATACCATCGGTCGGCGAACATACAGACCTACAGCATGGAGATGGTTTCGGACAGTCTGAGTTGAAATCGTGGTGCCTGTAGCCGAGCGAAGGTGTTGTTGGAGAAGAGTAGCGTTCATGTTTCGTGTCTCCGAGCTGTTAACGCTAAATACCGATCTTCATTGGGCGTTGTTGCCCGTCTACGACCTTGCCCTGGTCTTCGGCCTGCACATCCACTCTCCAAAAAACGGTTCCAGATCCTGGAAATGACACTTTGTGACACTCCAATGGCTTGCGCTACTTCGGCTTGAGTTTGCCCCCCTTCTAACCTATCAACAATTCTCCAAGCTTCTGAATCTGTCAAATGACTTCGCTGAGACATCGTACTCATCGAAACAAAGCAATCACTGAATGCCGATCATCCTTGTCTTCATTCTCTTTTATCCAGTTGAAAGTCAAATTTCATTCGCTGCCGCTGAAGCGACGTTTTTGACGTCGAACTCAAAATTTGCATACTCCACAGTTTGAAAACCAGAAAAATTTGCATTTGTGATTCTCTTCTTCTATTTTCGGCAAAAAAAAATTTCGTTTATATCTTTATTTTATATAAAACTTCAAATATCCTTTAATTGTTTTGAGCAGTGTATATAAATTGTAATCTGATTTAAAAAGGATTGCGAAGGAAGAATAGAAAATATCAATTACTTTTTGTGGAACGATTAACCTCTTGCATTACTGTAAAACGAGTTACCTAGCAACGATACTCACCAGGCAGTAAAATATTCATAGAACAAATAGCAAAAAATCCACAAAAACGAACATTTCTAATACAAGTTTTTAAAAAAATGTCAGAGTGAAAATTCGTCGAGGCCGGAACACGAACACAGGAACTTTTGCATTAATAATGCTCATCATCGCATTATCATCATCTAGAGCAACCATACTCAACCTGCGGCCCGTGGGCCGCATGTGGCCCAGAGACCTTTTATGTGCGGCCCGAGATACATAATCAATAACCTCTATTTATTACATTAATTGAGATGTGTATAAAAGTTTTTATTTTCATGGGAAGACAAAAACTGTCCTATTATATGAAATTACTAATTTAAAATTATCATAATAAAATTATCATATCTTAAATACCATTTCCTTATTCAAATGTTCAAATGTTCTTTAATGTAGTTCTATTTGTGCTATAGTGGTGTATACATTTCTTAATCTTCAACACGAAACCAATATTATTCCAAATTTATTACATTTGCACTATATATTTCTACACTTAAAAAAAAAAAAAAAAAAAAAATTGTATTGAGCAATAGATTAATTTATTAAAGCAAATCACCTTACTTTTTTCTTTAGAACTTGGAAATGCTACATTGTTATATTATTACGTTTAACTAATAATGCTTAGAGTTGAACGTTTACCGTGGAAAAAAATTGGCTGCGAAATGTTTTATACCACTATTTGTACATCATTTGCGATTGAAATCTACCACAAAGTTTATTGTTTGGAAATAGCCGTGTTAAAAGTTTTGGTAATATTTCTTTTTCGACAAACGTTCAACCCTACTGATTATATTAACTTTATTATATAGGTTTGTTATATACTACTTTTTTTTAATCTTACTATTTAAATTACCCCTTTTTTACATTATAATATACTTGTGTTGTGGCCAGCCGAACGTTCCAAACATATGTTTGCGGCCCGTGACACAAAAAGGTTCAGTATGGCTGATCTAGAGCCATGCATCGGGTTGGGTTAGCTGATTTTACCTGGACCCGACCTGACCCTTGGATCAGATCGAGTTGACGCAAATTTTTTTTCTCAATGGGTCTGGTTGACTTTAAATGTTTCGGATTCGAGTTGGGTTTTTACTCCTTCAGGTCGGGTTCGGTTTGATACGATTTTTCAAAACAAAGTCCTGAATACTTTTCAAATGGAAAAAAACTATACATTCGAAGATTAATGAGTGTGTGTTCATTTTTACATAAAAAAGATAAAATTGATATTAAAGATGTAACCAGTGAACCCGTGCGAGGATTTGCAGTTTAATATTTTTTAGTAATATATCATATTTTTAGATGCAGGTTTAGACTTCTACAGAAATATTAACGATAAAAATCTCATTTGTTCCTAACAGTAAAATCTCAATAGAAAAAGTCACGCGCGCGAGGGGGGAAAAAATTAACTGCATTAGAGGATGACGTCATCTTCTTTGGGAAAAACATAGGTCAAAGAAAAATAAATTGAAATACACTTAAATTACAATAATTTAATCTATTTTAACAAATCATACCTTTTATGCTACTCGCTATGTTTCGATCGATCAATAATATATATTTCTTCTAAACGTTTCAATTACAATTTTGGTTTTAATCATAAACTAGATGGTACCCGTCAAAACTTGACGGAAAAAATTACAATAACAATATTAGTAAAATAAGCTTCTTTATTACATAAATAGGGGTGCTTATGAAACAATCTTTCAAATATTTTATTTAAAAAAAAATTCCCCCAGTGAATTACATTATTATTTCCGATGCAAACTCCAAACAAACAATCCGTAAACAAAATGGAAATCAGTTTGACATTACCGCCCTATTCCTCACGGCAAGAAAGAAAATTTCCTGAACCTATGAAGTATCATACAAATAGCATATCCCTACGTTCATCTCATATTCAGTCAATAAAAGAACATGTTAAATAAGGCACACATCCCCCCCCTTGTGATAATGCAACTGAATGAGCTCCTATGCGCATGTGCATTGCATCTCCCCAAACGCACCGTCGAAATTCGACGTTAAAAAAAGTTTTAAAATGTTTTGATCAAAATTTTTAAAGTGTCTTCTTTAATCATTGTTCGTTTCAAATCCATATCTTCTGAAACGCATCCATTGTTTTAAGCTAATCAATTTTTATGTAAAGATGAAGAATTTTTTTTACAATAATAAATCAATCTGCAGATAAAGGAGATTTTTAAGGTTTTCAAGTGTAATTTATTTGTATGGTTTCTTCATTCCTTTGCATAGTCAGGATGATAATTCCTTTTCCATAATTAAGAGAAATAATGTAAATAAATAAATATCCAAGATTATTTTTGATTCTGTTTTCATTAATATATTGTAAATTTTATTGTTAAAAATTACTGATAAATGATACTTTAGTAAATGGGGCTTTTCTTAATTATTTTTTTTTATTATTATTATTTTTCTTTTTTTGAGATTTAATAGCAACATTCTTCCGTTTGTTTATTGGGCGCTACAGTTTGGCGAATTATTTGAGGTACTTTTTGGTTAGCAGGGTGCCAATGAAGTATATATGTATATATATATATATAGTATATACATACATATATACAAATATATATAATGTATATAGTTTTGTTTTTCTAGTATTGAATTTATGTGGTTTATAGATTTTGGTTTGCTTTTGTGATAATGATTCTGCAAGTAATTTTCCATTGGAGTTTATTATTATGTATCTATATATTACTGGCGCCGGCTAATCGAAAAGTACCTAATTTGCATATAGTTTTTTTTTCTTAATGTGACGAAGGGATAATGCACGGAATTTCGACGGGATAATGAATATTTTTGATGGTACAAGAATATTTTTCTGTATTCTATAGTTATATTAAGAAATACATATTTTTATGATTTGCTGAATCACTTATTTGTTTACTTTTTCATGCATTATATTATTGAAGGTTGTTAGTTCTCTTATTATAGGTTGTTAGTTCTCGTTTAAATATACCCTATTTATATAAAAATAGCTTGTGTTCTCTGTGGTGTTTCGCATAAACGTTGTAAAATTCAGGTTATTAGATTTTATCCAACTTTGCTGTCATAACAGCTGATTAAGCAGCCATTTTCGGTGATTTTTTTGTTACCCGTAAAATGTTTGTTTTTGGTATAGCCCGAACTAAGAAAAAAATGAGTACTTTTCCATTATACGGACACCATTGTCGCCAAGCATATATTTACATGTATGGCATGGTGTCGGTATAATGGAAAAGAACCAAAATTTGCGATCGATCAAATAATTGAATTTCGTTAAACATTAAATTTTCTGGTACTTTTTTATTATCCGGTCGACCACTTTTCATAACAAAAAACTATCGCCAAACTGTAAAATTAAACGCCGAAAATGAAGTGTGATTTACTTGATGTCAGCAGCATTATACGTGTTTGTTACGTCATCAAGTGGTTTTTAATTCGAGATTCCCGTCTATTTTCCTTATGCTTTACTGATTTGTTAGTTATTTCATTAATTAAAATAACAATTGTGTCCATAAATTCATGTATTTTATTTATTTATTTATTTTGATATTTCAATGGCAACGTTCTCCCGTTTATTTGGCGTTACAGTTTGGCGATAGTTTTTTGTTATGAAAAGTGGTCGACGGGATAATAGAGAAGTACCAATTTTCTTATTTTTAATATGAGAAAGAAGCAATAATCATGGATTTAATTAATTTTGCAATATGCGGTACAACCAAAATAATTTTGATTAAATCAGTACATATATCGCAGACGCACCTCTGTTATTTTTTGGCGCCTAAATGACGATTTTTGCTTTGTATGGCAACCTGGTCTTTTATAATAAATTTGAATATGTGTATAAATAAATAAAATAAAATAGGTACTTTTATGTTTGCTGGGCGTCAGGGATAACTGTCCAAATCTTGTTTCAATTGGAATCATTTAAATTGCAGCATTTTACGTGAGATTTGTTATTATATTGATATGTTTACGTGTAGATATTTTATTATAATTATATTCTAGCTAATTAAGTTTTTTTTTAAAGAATTTATACTACAATGTTAAAATATTACCTAGTTGATATTAGCTAATGTCAAAAGATTGGTGAACCACAGAGTTCAGGGAATAAACTCTATGCTCTCAAAAGTGGGAGTTGCCGACTTATGACGTCATAAGCAGAAGTAAATGTTTAATTGAAAATTACTGCTAATTAATTAAATTTTCGAACAAACGAATGCACGATAACAAATCTGTGTCCAAATATCTTTCATTTAAAAAAAGAATGGTGTAATTTGATGCAGTAGTTTGTTCTGACGGATTGTCGAAAGAAATCGCTTAGCGTTTTAAATATCTACCCTATATATATAAAATCCTAATGAAACAAATTTGTGAAACGATTTTATGAAACGAATTTATGAAACGATTTTATGAAACGACTGATTAAACGACTGATTATGTTTCAGGGCTATTTTTAATAAAATATTAAACGCTTGATGGGGAAATTAATACCAATTGTCCATAAAAATCCGCGGATGTCAAAACTGGTATTAGAATTTTGAAATTGGAATTAGTTTTCGAGATATTAATTTTTTTCTAATTTTAATGACATTTCTGTAATGATGGCAACTAATTACTCAGTTTTAACAGTTTGTAACAAAAAAGGGAAAAAATTGAAAAGGATCCCGATAGGGATTATTGATTTTTTTTTTTATTCGTCATTTTCAAATTGAAATTGAATTTATCTTTTATTTCAATCGATAATGAAGATAAGATTGTGTTTAATTTATGTTTTTCAGGAAAATTTGAAAAAAAATCACATTTCTATCGTCAGGATTCAATCGTCTGTCAGCATTTAATTTAATTTATAAACTGAAAATATTTTGAATAAATTCGTTCAAATGACGTCATTTATGCAAACGCAAAAGAAAGGAGCAAAAACATATTTATACAATTTGTTTAGCGTAAAATGTCATTTATCCTATTTTATATATAATCAGAAGTCATTTGTATAGAAAAAACAATAATAATATACGTATAATTAAAATACGCATATAAACAAAAAATCGTCGAATTTGTTTCCATGGCTGTTTATGTCATTTGGCACCAAATCTCACTTTCTGATGTCCGAATTGCGCCAATCTTTTAAAAAAAGCGTCAAGACCCCTATAATAGAAAAGTACCAAAAGTTCATTCGGTTTGTTTTCATAACTTTTGGCAACAAATCTATGCATATTAACGAATCTATCCCTTTTCGAAGTTCGAATTACGCCAAACCTAAAAGCAAAGGATCCTATACTGGAAAAGTACCCGAATTTCTTATGGACAGTATTCAAGTGACATAACAAGGTGTAAAATTATCGCGGATAGCAAATTTGTTTAAATATCTCATCAATTGATGCCGAATAAATGCAGGCATGCATGCACAAAATATTTAATTAATTTTGTATGGTAAATAATTATTAGAAAATTCGTATATACATATTACTTAAAATAAATAATTTACATATTTAAAATAACATGAAAATATGTATGATGGTGCACTAAAATAGAGATAAAATTAAAACCTGTTACTAAAAATGTCTATAACATGGTACTTTTCAATACCGTGATTCTTAATGTTATTCACAAGCAGATGGAATTTTTCTCATCCTTAAACGCAAAGAAAGAATAGAATACAGATCGTTGTTATAAAAGTCCGAGAGGTAGCCACAATTTAAACCTAACCTTTTTATACAAGCTGGTTTTCAAGTTGTAATTGATTTTACTTATCAATCCCGAAAACAGTCGTCAGTTGTCGCAACAACTGTGTATGAGGCCATGATAATAAAAAAATGCCCCATTAAAATGTTAAAAGCATGGCAACCCAATTACAGATTAAATATTTTTAAAACAAAGCACGCTGTCATGTTTTTAGAGGCCTCGAAGTCTGAGCGGGGGTTGGCGAGTGTAGCTCGCAGGGGGTAGGCCCCCTAGTATAGATATAAAATAAATTCGTGAGAAAACGTCACATTTTCTCTCTTTTGTTCTATTTATTATTTTCTTATAATCATCGTTGAGGATCCTATACTGCGGTGTTTTATTTTTGTGGCAACACTAATTTGAGGAAAACCTTTCATTTCAATTAGAAAAACAATGCCGATTTAATTTTTAATTAATTGCAATTTTTAATCAAAAAACGTTTTAACGAAATGTTAAGTGTGCTATGTCAGAAGCCTGTTCAAAATCCTTTCATATGGTATCTCATTTATCGTTCTGCGTTTTTTATTTGCTTAGAAAAAGGGATGTTGACCACAGAAATAATATATAGGATTGTAGGCTATTTTTCCACAATTGTACTAAAATATGGATTGATTTTCTGTCACCTTGGGTTTGTATATTTCGTGTTCAGATTTCGGGTTGAAGAATTTTTTTTTGTCGTTTTTGGATCGGTTTTAGGTTGATTTAAACAAAATTTTCAGGACTCCACTATGAAATAAGCTATCCACAGTTCAAACCCGACAGACAGCACAATTCACTCCGACAACCTTAAGACATTAGCCTCCGGTCTGCGATAAATGCAACAGTTCAACAAATTAACTCACAAGTAATGAAACTCCATGTTAAACGATGCATACGATATAAAGTTATCTGAGAGAATTGTGTTCGCCTACTTGGTACAGAATAGTTTACTTGGTAGATCGTTGTAAAGTAAAGCAAATGATCTTTTTCCCCGAGTACCAGCCTGAACGCATTTTCACTTAGTTTGAAAAAAAAAAAGATTTCTTTATAAATCCGTTTAAGTTAAAATAATTCAAACATTTTTAATACACAGTTTATACATTTTAATCGAAAACGACGGTCAAAGAAGAGTAGAAAGTATCGTTTTGTTATTTTATTTTAGAGCAGTGATTAGCTTCTATGAATTTACTGTTAAACTAATTTTTTAAGACTGATATTCCTTAAGCGGCAAATAATTTTATAGAAAAAAATTAAAAATATCTCATAAAAAGAAATATTTCTAATTTATGATTCATGCATTTTATTTAAACCAGTCTACTTGTGCGAGGATTTCGCACTGCAGTCGAATATTTTTTAGATGGCGGTTGAAATTTCTAAAGAAAAATTAAGGATAGAAATATCTGCAAACAACATTGGTCAAGATAGAATATCGTCTCATTTATTCCAACAAAGTTACAGTAAAAACTGATGGAAGATAGGAAAAGGCACGCGCGAGAAAAAAAAAATAACAACAATCGTATTTCAACTGCATTAGAGGATGACGTCACCCGCTTCAAAAAGAGAAAGAAACGTGAGACAAAAGAAAATAAAGTGAATACATATAAAGTTTAATATAATATAACAAAGCATACCTTTTAGGCTACAATTGAAATGCCACTGCTTCGTGCAATCGAAGGTATTTTTTCTTCTAACCAATGCAATTTCGATTTTTATTTTTAGTTATAAATATAAAATAAACCCGTGCGGAGATGTCTCACTTTTGTACTGTTTATTTTTTGATAATCATTGTTGAGTATGATATAATGCACTATTTTATTTTTCTGGCAACGTGTATTTGAGAGAAAGCTTTCATTTCATTTATGAAAACAATGCTAATTTAATTTTTAATCAAAACACTTGTTTTAACGAAATGTGAGTGTACTATGTTAGAAGAAAGTCAAAACTCTTCGAATGATACCTCATTCATTGTTCTGCGTTTTATAAATGCATAGAAAAAGGTATGTGGACACCAGAAATAATAATATAAGATATGTTGGTGAACGAGTAATAAGGAATATGGATTCATTATTTCACTTCTTTTCAAGATTTTGCCTCTCTTGGTTTTATTGTAAAAGTTTTCTTCTAAGAACGATATTCTTGAGTCAAAAATAATCTTTAAGAACAAATAAAAAAACATATACATAAGAAAAATCTATACTAATATTATAAAGGAGTAACGATTGCTTGTTTGTTTGTTTGTTTGTAGGGGCTAATCTCTGGAACTACCGAAGCGATTTCAAAAGTGATGGTGGAAAACTGATGGCGACAACCCCTGCTCTAACATAGGCTATATTTTATGTCGGTGCCAATATCCCCAGGGGGGTGTAAGAGCGAAAAACGTTCTAAAATTTCGATTTTTTAGCTATCAAACTGGCTATCAAGCCCTGAGAGCTTGCCAGCCGGTTCTGTATTGTATGTATGTACGTACGTAATGCGATAACTCTTTGAAGGAGAACTCTTTGAAATTGAAGGAGCTAGTAACATGAAATTTACCATGGTAGTTACTTATAAGATGTAAATGCTCTCTAAGAACAAATTCTAAAAAAATTCGAAATTTAAAAGGGTGAGATGAGCGAAAAGCGTTCTAAAAACATTCTTAATTATAATTTCTATGAAATTTCTGGAACTATAGAACCATTTTCAGTAGTGATGGTGGCAAATTAATGGTAACAGTGCCTGCTGTAACATAGGCTATATTTTATATAGGTATCACTACCACAGGGGGATGCAAAAGCGAAAAAACGTTCTAAAATTTCGATTTTTTTATTCTGAAGGAACTAGAAACTTGAAATTTGGCATGGTAAGTTACTTATAAGATGTAAATGCTCTCTAAGAACAGTTTCTAAAAAGTTCGAAATTTAAAAGGGTGAAATGAGCTGAACGTGTTCTAAAAACATTCTAAATTACAATTTCAATGGAATCTTTGAAACTACCGAACCGATTTTAAAAGTAATGCTCGTAAATTTATGGTGACAGTCTGTGCTCTAACACAGGTTATATTTTATGTCAGTGCCACTAACCTTAGGGGGTTTCAAGAGCGAAGAACGTTCTAAAATTGCAATTTTTATTATACTGAAAAGATTAGAAACTTGAAATTGGGCAAGATAGTAAATTATAAAATATACATAGGACAGTTTTAAAAAAAATTAAATTTAAAATAGTGATATGAGGGAAAACTTTGCTTAAAACATTCTAAATTACGATTTCTTTGGAATTGTTAAGGACAGAAACTTGAAATTTGACATGGCTGATACTTTTTAAGACACAAGTGCACACACAGAACAGTTTTTAAAATAAATCAAAATTTAAAAGGGTGAAAGGGGAAAAAAGTTCTAAATTACGATTTTTTTTTTTTTACTAATAAGATTAGAAACTTCAAATTTGGCATGGCGGTTATTCAATTCCTACTATTAGCTCACACTCTCTATATATTTATATATCTTGTTCAAATTTTCAATCGTTAATAAAATATTTTCTATTCATCCTATCAAGTTCAAATAAATTTTGTTAAACTTGTACTGGATGACAATTGATGTTAATACAGTTTTTAAAAATATTAATGCATTAATTAAATTTAATTAACTAATTTTAATTTTATATTTCATTTCTGATCAAAAGTATAGACTCACTCCATATTTATAGTCTCACCTTCACACGTAAAAAGATAATGGGGCTGTTCATGGACAAAGATCAGGCGGCTCGCGAGCGAAGGAGACTATAAATGTGGAGTGAGTCTATACTTTTGAACAGAAATGAAGTATAAAACTAAAATTAAATAATAAAATTTAATTATTTAATTAATATTTGAAAAAACTGTATTATCGTTAACTGTAACATCGCTATGGTACTTTATTGTGAAGTTTGGTAATTTTTGAAATTCAATATTTGAAAAACGGCATAATCATTAGATTTTTAATTTATATCAAGAAAAATACAATTTTTTAAACTTTCTAACGCAGTTTGTCTAACAATTTTGTGAGAAATACTTTTCGAGCTATTAATTTTTGGTATTTTAGCTATTTATTTTTTATTTAATTTTTAATACATTTCAAAAATTTCTCTTATGTAAGATATTTAGCAGGATATAAATTTAGGAATAAATACCGTCAGTGGCGAAGAGTGTAGATCGCTGGAAAAAAATTTCTATTTGACCTAAGTAGGAATTGACTTAAAAAAAAAAGTTTTTATATTACTTGTTTTTACGATACAAATGGTTTGTAACAATGGTTTGAAAAGAAATTCAAAATTTCAAACGGTGAAATGAGCAGAAAGCATTAAAAAAGCATTCTAAATTGCAAATACTTTGGAATTGTTAAGGGTAGAAACTTAAAATTTTACATGGCTTCTGATTTGGTCGCACATAATTAAAATTTAAAATAGTGAAACGTGCGAGAAGCATTCTAAAATCGTTCTAAATTACGATTTATTTGGAACTGTTAAGGCTAGAAACTTAAAATTTCGCCTGGCTGTTACTCACGTAAATGATCACCCAGAACAGTTTGCAAAAAATGCGAAATGTAAAAGGACAGGAGAAAAAAAAACGTACTAAAATTTCAATTTATGTGATACAGCTGGTATAGAAGCTTCGTATTTTGGTACGGTGGTTACTTTTAAAATGCAAATTCTCGCTAAGACCGGTTTCTTAAAAAAATCGAAATTTAACAGGTT
This sequence comes from Maratus michaelseni, assembly GCA_963931845.1. Taxonomy (NCBI): domain Eukaryota; kingdom Metazoa; phylum Arthropoda; class Arachnida; order Araneae; family Salticidae; genus Maratus; species Maratus michaelseni. The sequence goes on from OZ007600.1 coordinate 829,279, forward strand.
GAAATGAGCGGAAAACGGTCTAAGAACGTTCTACATTATGATTTAATTGGATTTATTCGGGTTAGAAACTGCAAATTTTGTACAGTTGTAACTTTTAAGATGCAGACGTTCAGTATAAACACTCTATTAAAAATTCGAAGTTTAAAGGTGTAAACTGAGCGGAAAACGTTATAAATTTTGTTTTTTTCCAAATTACTAGCGATATAAACTTAGAATTTAACATGCCTGTTATTTTTTATACGTAAATGCTTCCACAGAACAGTTTTTAGAAAATTAGAAATTTAAAAAAGGTGCAGAATCAAAAAACATTCCAAAATTGCGATTTTAGTGATGCTGCTGGTATAGGAAGTTGAAATTTGGCATGGTGGCTATTTTTAAGATTTCAGTGCTCGCTAAAAACGGTTTCCATAAAAACAAAATCGAAATTGTAAAAAGTGAAATAAGCTGAAAAAGTTCTAAAAACCTTCTAAACAATGATTTATCTGAAATAGTTAGGGATAGAAACTTGAAATTTTACATGACTGTTACGTTAGAGACACAAATGCATCCATAGAACAGTCTTTAAAATTTTTGAAATTTTAATGTGAGCAGGAACAGAAAAGTTTTAAAATTGCAATTTCTGTGATATAGTCATTACAGAAAATTTCTTAATTAGTGTGGCTTAATTAGTAATTTCTGAATTATCTGTGGCAGTAAAATTCCTCTAATGAAAATAGGCCAACGAATACCACTTGGCATTTTTCAAGAATTACGCGAGCAAAGCCACGGGTTTTGATAGTATCTATTAATACATTTTCTTTAAATGCGATAATTATGATTAAGAAAGGCAGAAAAGTATCACTTAGTTATTTAATGTTTATGCAGCGCACAACTTCGCTCAATTAAATTGAAAACTAGTTTGTGATGATGTTAATAAGGTAGTGAAGAATATTGCGAAACAACAACACAAATCCCATAAAAGGAAACATTTCCTATACAGATGTAATAAATTTTATTTATTATTGAGGTGGATGAGAAATGGAAAATATCGATTAATTACTTAACTTCCGTTCAGCGATTAACCTCTCTAAGCTTCACTGTAAGACTTAGTCTTCTAGAAACCCAAACTCTTAAAGCAGTAATAGTGGTATAACTAAAGTTTTATAAAAAATATTTCCACTATGTAACTTAGACATTTTCTTTAAATACGATAATTAAGAAATTATCTATAATATTAATTAAATTATTTTATTTTTGCGCAGCAAGTAGCTTCCCTTAGTTTTTCTGTAAAACTAGTTTCCTAGCAACGATACTCTTAAAGCAGCAAAAAAGTTTTCGGAATAAATAAAGAAACATTTATAAGAAACATGCTACATATCTTATACATTTTTAGATACGACTAGTAAATCTACAGATCAGGAGCCTCAACGTCAGCTCTGAAAATCATTGTTTTTTAATATCACTTTTCATATTTAGCATCTTATAATCGCAATTTAATTTTTTATGTTATATACATAGTATTTATAGACATATAAAACACTTCGAAGGTTTCCAAAGATTAGAACCGTTAAATTAAACACGGTTTATGCTATGAAATTCTGAAATTCTTATGAACTTTTTTTATGAAATGTTTTGGGTAAAGAGTACATTTCTTCAGGGGGGCAGAGCCCCCCTGAACCCCCCGTAATCTTGTTAAATTTATATTCGTGATTTCCGATTGATTGTGTGAATGATTATAGTATATATTGGATTTCGTTTTATACTGTGGTTTTATTAAGATAAGCAACAGTTTGGAAAATAATTTCATGTTATCCTAATACCCAATTAGCAATATTTACTTACCTTCCAACCACGAAACACTTGCATCTGATGGATAAGTTGAATAATATCGCTTGTACAAAAGCAACTTATGGAAATGTAAACTGAATCTACTATATTTCCCTTATATCTATTTTAGAAATCTAGTTTAATTACAATTTTTGTTTCGGAAAAACAGTTTTGATGGTCATTCTATAATATTTAGATGTAATATCTTATCTAAGTACATCCTGATCTACTCGATGGCAATAGCATACTAAAAGACCCCTCCCCCCCCCCCAAAAAAAAAAAAAAAAGCATATATATAAAACTTTTCTTAATCTAAATAATTAATATTTATTTAGATATTGTTTTAATCTTAAACTAGATGGAAGCACCATATAATGTTTTTAAATGATCAAAAACCTATTACTATTATTTATTAGTTATTGTTCCATATTATTAAAATAGATGGCAGCACGAAATAAATTATCCAATTTTTTTTTCTTGCAACTTGGAATACTAGTGAAATTTTTAAAATTTTCCAATAATATAATATATATATTAAATTTATTTAAGTTAAAAAATATTTTTAGTAAATGAATTTATAGATTTTATATTATTTATTGGTATTTTTTAAATTTTAAATTAGAAATAGTTAAAATCTAAGTGGTTAAATTAATAACTGCTACTGTTAGCTACTTAACTGTAATTTTCACCTGTACTTTTGAATTCACTTACTCACTTTACCATGTGCTTTGCAAAATTTGGCTTCGGATTATGGATAAATGATGTTGTAATGTATAGATTTTCTTTGTCTTCCTTTGTATTTTTTTGTTTATACATATATTTATTTTTCTCCCCTCTATATAACATGGTTGGTTTTATTTGTAGTGTTCCATTTTCAAAGGTATCCTTGTTTTTCAATTTAGTTCCAATGATTGTTTGGGCTTGGAATTGGCACAATTTTTGGTATTAAGCTGGTGTCAATTACAGAAAACAATCATTCTTTGCTTATAATGTGGATTCCCAGCCCTAGAAAAAGTAAATTACATTATAAGCCTACATTTGTGTTTTTACTTATGTTTCACTTTTTGAATAAATAATACTTCATTTGTTAGGACTATGTTTTATAATGTGTAATTTGACAGTGCTACATGGGGTAATAATTTTATTGCATATGGTCAGTTGCTTCTGTTTCAATGGTTAATTTTTGCAATAAGTTTATATATATATATATATATATATATATATATATATATATATATATATATATATATATATATATATATATATATATTACTCATATTTGGAAACTTTTAAACCTATTGGGTAATCATTCATAATCGTGTCTACTGCCAATTCACTAAATAGCAAACGTTATTTGGCGCTATAAATTATTTTTTGTGATAGCTTTTTATGATCTCAGTTTCCAGTAATTGTGCTATTTCAGGATGTATGGATGCGTTTTTCTACGCTAATGCGGAAAAAAAAGACCCAATCACAATGCTGGCCTGTGTCCGAACTCTTTACTCAAGGTAGCAGAATTTTGGCGTGCGAAGGCACCTGCGAGAAACGGCGTGAATCTGAGTTTTGGAATTTAAAAAAAAGGGAAAAAAAAAAAGAAGGTAGAGATGATAATTCTAAATAGAATAAATTCGGCTTTTTAAGAACAGGGAAATAGAAAAAGGTTTTTTAAGACATAATTATGAGAAATATCTTTTAGGATAATATGAAGTGAAATAAAAAAATAAATTACGCATTTTAAATAGAAAGATATTTTGATAAGGAAATAAATGGAATATTGTTTAAGATGGGAAATAATTTAATAAACTAGGATGAATTTAGAAGAGAAAATTTTTATGGAGTAAATTTAATAATAAAGTATGGAATTTTGATTTTTGTAATATATATATATATATATATATATATATATATATATATATATATATATATATATATATCGTAAATTCAAGTTCGAATTCGGTGTAAATGGCAGTCGGAAGATCGTTGATAAACATGTTTAACTCTGTGCAAGGTTTCCCTTCTCGGTCGCAACAGGAGGCCGTGTGGTGTCGCCAACAACAAATCACTTCAGTCCGTTTTCAGTAGAAGAAAAAACTTCATTGACATTTTCAAACGTCAAGTCAGGAGGAATGCTCGGTAGGCTGTAGTTAAATCTATGCAGCAGTACGATCCATTGCGACAGTCAATAATTGTCCCAAATTTAAAGACATTATTTAGGTGAATGGATTGAATCCACTGGGCTCGAAACCCTTCTAAAACTTTACCAAAACTCTCTACATTATTAACTAAAAAGACGATGTTGCGATGAAGGCAGTTAAATTTTTACTCTGCTGGTTAGCCAACGCTAATCGTGAAAATATTCCACTGTCAAAGTTCTCTCCGAATCAGGATGTGCGAGAGTTTTTACCTAGCTCGCGTAAGAATAAGAAACACGTCACGTGACCGACTTTCATCAAATCACAACGTTTTTTCAAAGAACTCTATTAGCATTTCCGGTGTAATTATCTTGTCGAAAAACGGTTTCCTTAGCGCGAAAAATGTTCTACGCTTTTCTAGAATATTCGATAATCTCGTACCAAACGCCTGCCATATCAACAAACCATTTTATCTGCTTTGAGGCTGTGGTTAAACTTCGAATTTAATCTTTACTAATAAAATAAAGTAGTAACGATTGTTTTTTGTTTGTTTGTTTGTATGGGGTAATCTCTGGAACTACCGAACCGATTTCAAAAGTGATGGTGGCAAATTGATGGTGACAATCGCTGCTTCAACATAGGCTATATTTTATGTCGGTGCTACTAACCCCAGCAGGGTGGAGAAGCGAAAAACGTTCTAAAATTGCAATTTTTTTTATACTGGAGGAGACAGAAGCATGAAATTTGGCATGGTAGTTACTTATAAGATATAAATGCTCTCTAAGAACAAATTCTAAAAAAATTCGAAATTTAAAAGAGTGAGATGAGCGAAAAGCGTTCTAAAAACATTCTAAATTACAATCTCCACGGAATCTCTGGAACTACAGAACAGATTTCAAAAGTGATGGTGGCAAATTGATGGTGACAGTCCTTGCTCCAACATAGACTATATTTTATGTCGGTGCCACTACCCCCACGGGGGTGCAGAAGCGAAAAACGTTCTAAAATTTCGATTTTTTTAAATTGAAGGAACAAGAAACTTGAAATTTGGCATGGTAGTTACTTGTAAGATGTAAATGCTCTCTAAGAACAAATTCTAAAAAAAATTCGAAATTTAAAAGGGTGAGATGAGTGAAATGCGTTCTAAAAAACATTCTAAATTACAATTTCTATGGAATCTCTGGAACTACAGAATCATTTTTAAAAGTGAAATGGTGGTAAATTGATGGTAACAGTCCCTACTGTAATATCGGCTATATTTTATGTCGGTGCCACTACCACAGGGGATGCAAGGGCGAAACACGTTCTAAAATTTCGATTTTTTTTATACTGAAGGAACTTGAAATTTGGAATGGTAGTTATTTATAAGATTATATAGATCTTTGAAACTACCGAAACAATTTTAAACGTAATGCTCGCAAATTTATAGTGACAGTCTGTGCTCTAACACAGGTTATATTTTATGTCAGTGCCACTATCCTCAGGGGGTTGCAAGAGCAAAGAACATTCTAAAATTGCAATTTTTTTTATACTGAAGAGATTAGAAACATGCAATTCGGCAAGATAGTAACTTATAAGATATACATGCTCTCTAAGGACAGTTTAAAAAAAAATCGAAATTTAAAAGAGTGATATGAGGGAAAACTGTTCTAAAAACATTCTAAATTACGATTTGTATGCAATCGTTAAGGACTGAAACTTGAAATTTAACAGGACTGATACTTTTTAAGACACAAGTGCACACACAGAACAGTTTTTAAAAATAAATCGAACTTTAAAAGGGCGAAAGAGGAAAAAAGTTCTAAATTACGATTTTTTTAATTTTTTTTTTTACTAACAGGATTAGAAACTTCAAATTTGGCATGGCGGTTACTTTTAAGATACAAATGATCGCTAACAATGGTTTGTAAAGAAATTCCAAATTTCAAAGGGTGAAATGAGCGGAAAGCGTTTAAAAAGCGTTCTAAATTGCAATTACTATGGAATTGTTAGGGGTAGAAATTTAAAATTTTACATGGCTGCTGATTTGGTCGCACAGAACAACTTAAAAAATCGAAATTTAAAAGAGTCAAATGCGCGAGAAGTGTTCTAAGAACGTTCTAAATTACGATTTATTTGGAACGATTAAGACTAGAAACTTGAAATTTCCCTTGGCTGTTACTCACGTAAATGATCACACAGAACAGTTTACTAAAAATGCGAAATGGACAGGAGCAACAACAACAACAAAAAAAAAAAGTACTAAAATTGCAATTTATCTGATACAGCTGGTATAGAAGCTTCGTATGTGGTATGGTGGTTACTCTTAAAATACAAATGTTCGCTAAGACCAGTTTCTAAAAAAATCGAAATTTAACAGGCTGAAATGAGCGGAAAACGGTCTAAAAACGTTCTAAATTATGATTTAATTGGATTTATTCGGGTTAGAAACTGGAAATTTAGTATAGTTATAAGTTTTAAGATGCAGATGCTCGGTATAAACAGTCTATTAAAAATTCGAAGTTTAAAGGTGTAAACTGAGCGGAAAACGTTATAAATTATGTTTCTTTCTAAATTCTTAGAAACTTAAAAGAAAACTGGAAACTTAGAATTTCACATGCCTTTTATTTTTTATACGTAAATGTTTCCACAGAACAGTTTTTACAAAATTCGAAATTTAAAAAAGGTACAGAAGCAAAAAACATTCCAAAATTGCGATTTTAGTGATGCTGCTGGTATAGGAAGTTAAAATTTGGCATGGTGGCTATTTTTAAGATTTCAGTGCTCGCTAAAAACGGTTTCAATTAAAAAAAATCGAAATTTAAAAAAGTGAAATAAGCTGAAAAAGTTCTAAAAACCTTCTAAACAATGATTTATCTGAAATAGTTAGGGATAGAAACTTGAAATTTTACATGACTGTTACGTTAGAGACACAAATGCATCCATAGAACAGTCTTTAAAATTTTTGAAATTTTAATGTGAGCAGGAACAGAAAAGTTTTAAAATTGCAATTTTTGTGATATAGTCATTACAGAAATTTTCTTAATTAGTGTGGCTTAATTAGTAATTTCTGAATTATCTGTGGCAGTAAAATTCCTCTAATGAAAATAGGCCACTTGGCATTTTTCAAGAATTACGCGAGCAAAGCCGCGGGTTTTGCTAGTACGTAATAAAAAAAAAAGAAAATGAATCTTTGCAGAAGAAAAAAAAAGAATTAAAGTTTTTCGGAAATATTTTAATAGACATTTAATATTTAATAATAGAATAACTTTACGGGAATAGGATTTTCTGAGCGGAATAATTTAAGACATGAGATATTTTAGCATTTAAATAAAGAAGTTATAGCAATTTGATTACACGGGAATAATAATAATGAATTTTAATAATGGATTAAAATTAAGATGTTCTATTTAAAGAATAAATTAAAAAAGCTATCGCTATTTTAGATCTAACTACTTTCGAATAAATATTATTAAGTGGATTAGGATAAACTGGCTTTATATATGGATAGTAAAATACTATTTTAAGAATAAGAATTAGTTTAATAAGCCGGGGTTATATACGGAACATTATTAAATGGAAAAATTTTGTAGTATAATTTAGCAGATTGCGGAAAAAATTAAATTTTGCAATATATATAAATATATGTGGTGATTTTTAAGGCCGAGTTGCTTGAGTAGTAACATTTTTTAATAAATGTTTAAAAAAAAAAAAATAAGATGGGCTCTTTTCACATAATCAACCGAAGAGGAAGTTCCAGCACTCCACATTAGATGGCGTGTGTACGTAATCATAATTAAGCATCTCATTCAAGAACACAGAAGTTTTTATTCTGAAGCTTCAATTGACATCAGGGAAGAATCTGCTTTCACTCGAGTCCTCTTTTCGTTTCAATCACGGCTCCCACTACAGCAGAGCACGATGGCGATTTATTTAAAATAAACATTCCGCAGGCATATAAGAAAAAACATACTGGACTCCACGCCAATACCAGGCAGAGATTCCATCATTAACCTAACAAATCAAACTTCGAACTAGCGTCTCTCTATTCGAATGTTCTTATACGTCTAGCTTTCATCAGTGCATCACATCTTCGGATCTCCGAATAGAATGCTCTCCGAAACGGAAAAGGCGACGATATATTATTCCAGTAAGAGTAGGAATACATGGTCACGTGCGCCAATCGTGAGCTGGGATTCTTTGCGCTGGCTCCAGAATATGGTAATAAAATGGTTTCCGCTAATTTTTGGAGCGAAAGAAAATTCTCGAAAGTTCCATGATGTTCGATGATTTAGCTATGACCCAGAGTGTTTTAGATTAATTGATTATCGTTAGTTAATTGGTTCGAGAATATGGAATGATTTTGACTTTTAGGGAACGAAAAAAAAAGAAAAAGAGAAATGGTTTATCGAATTTGGAAACATAGCCAGAATGGGATTAGAATAAATGCTTTTACATTTAATATAAGAAAAAGATTTTATGATCTGGCGAATTATTTTTAATATCGGAACTGACTAAAATAAATACAGTCTTTTTAGGAATTTAGAAAATTAAAAGGGAATTAGGCGGGTTTTTTAAAGTATGAATATTAGGGAGTTTTATAATTTAAAGATAAAGACGCGATTTATTGAACTAATTTAGCAGCCATTGAAATATTGAATTTAGATATGAGGTTTTTTCGGAATACATAGAGTTAAAATATTTTAATAAACGGAGGAAATAAATATTATAGAGTAAGTTAGACTAGGATGGAATAAAAATACTTTGGTTTATCGCGATAAATTTTAAATTTTGTTATATATATATATATATATATATATATATATATATATATATATATATATATATATATATATATATCACATTGCAAGAAGACAAGACAATAGATGGAACACAACACAAACACCCTAGAGTGGTATCCCAGAGATGTAAAACGACCAAGAAGACGACCTCAAGTAAGGTGAAGTGGCGAAATCAGTAAAGTGGCCGGTGTTAATTGGATGACTAAAGCACTAGACAGGAAACGACGGAAAAATCTGGGGGAGACCTACATCCAGCAGTGGATTAAAAACGGTTGTTGATGATATATATATATATATATATATGGGTCGCCCAAATGAAAGTGGCACTACAGTCGGTTTGAGAAATGGTTTAATGGTATGAATATAAATTAGTATACAAAAGAAAGAAGTAATACAGACGTAACAGACAGGCTAGAGAAAGTCACCTTGTAGGTTGAAACAAGTGTCCCAGTGGTCAACGAGAAGAGGAATACCCTGGATGAAGAAGCTCCCGGGTTGGTTGTGGAACCAATTTTCTACGGCAGCTTGGACCTCACTATCGTCGGAAAATCACGCCCCTTCAGAGCTTTCTTGAGTGGACAGAAGACGTGGTAGTCACACGGCGAGAGGTATGGGCTGTAAGGGATATTCGAGAACCTCCCAGCGGAATTGCCCCGCTTACGAAAATACCTACACCATCGGAATACCGATCTGCGTGACATACACTCCGTGCCGTACACATTTTGTATTCGACGATAGATTTCACTAGCACTCACATTTTGTATTCGACGATAGATTTCACTAGCACTCACATTTTCCGTTATTACAAATTGTACAACTGCGCGTTGACACCATTTGGTGGCATCCATGATGCGAACGATGCCTTTTAACGTGCTCCCGCGCTATCACACATGCATCTGGCGGGATCTGACGATTCGCATACATTCCCAGCACTCTGTGCCCTCTATAGGAGCATGCGAAGTCCTCTTTCTCTTCAAATGGCTGAGTTATTACTGCAATGCCCCTTTCATTTGGACGATTCTTATATATATATATATAACCATTAATTAAACATTACCGTAACACCAACAAAAACTGTGAAATTATGAATAAAAATAAAAAAAACTAATTGACAACAATACTGTTCCCCCCAACACACTGAATATAAATTCCAAATACATAGTAAAAAAAAAAAATTGAATAATTGAAATTTGTGGAACTTAGACAGAATCATCAGGTCCCAAATGCCTGAAGTACCACAAATAAAATGTGTAGTTTCATCATCATATTAGCCATAAAATAGCTAAAGAATAGGATTTTGGGACAACCATACCCATAAAATAGAGAAATAAACTGTGAAATAACAATTAAGTTCAAAATAAAAACACGATTAAAATGGATAGAGTGAAAAGAAAACATAAAATTACCAGATAGAAAGCATTATCCATGCATGAGTCAACACATAATGCAAGCATTGGGGAACATCAGTACATGTTGCTAAAATAAGTTTTTTAAAAGATGGTGGACCAAGGATCATCAATGTACAGAATAGCCAAGTACAAACACCTATATAACCAGCGCCCTTTATAGAAAATTTAAAATTAAACTCCAAACATGTATTCAAATGAATCATTGAGGTACTGCCATCTATTGAATTATTAGTGAGTATATACTAATCATAATCATAATCATAATAATATTATAAATCTGATTGTTTGCAAATGTTAGGCTGAAGCCAGCGTCAAAATGGAGCATTTAATTATCCTGTACCTTTGCATATAGGTTGATTATAAACCTCAAATGAACATAGACTGGGTTTTGTTTATTTTATTCAAATATTTTCTTCAATAATTAAAAATTTCATTATTTTCATAAAGAATAAATGGACATTTTCCATAAAATTTAACCATTTTACTTTATTGTTGCGAGGGCTTTGATCGTTGCCAATAAATAAAAACACGGAAAAATAATTTTTCCTCAACAATTAATTTTCAATAGAAGGATTTTCAAGTGAAAAATGAAAATTAAAAAGAATTAAAAAGAAGATGAATTTCCGTGATATTTGAAACAAAAATATGGAGTATTTGTTATTATACATGAAGTATGAATATCGGTTACATTAAAAAGATCTTTTTCTGTCAAAAACTGCGTTACAATTAGAAGGAAAAATGAATAATTATATTATTAAAAATAGATTTCGCTTGGACCATGGAACTATGAAAAGGATCCACCTCGACTTAGACAAATATGACGTCATAAATAAAACATGTATTTTCAAATTTTCGTAATAATACAAGGAGCATGAATATCAATGTATAATGAAAGTAGATAGATAATAAATGTAATATTTAAGATGAAAAACTGAAATATTTTTTATCGATACTGATTAATAATTAGCTTGAATACCAGTTCCATACAAATGTAAGTTTTCCGCTAACATTTACGTCCTGATTGCCAGAAAAAGAAAATTAACAAGAATTATGCCATTAAAAAGAGATTTTTTTTTAGGAAAAAGTGACGTCATATTTGAAATAAAATGGGAATTTTCAAATGTGTTTTACAAGGAGCGTGAATCAATTCCTTGCATTAATAATACAAGGATCGGTAAGTTTAGAAAGTAGATGAGTTTCACGCCATATTTAAAACGAAAAATTTATGTATATATATTTTTAAATATACCGATTATTAAGCATGACTATCAGTTACATACAGATGAGAGTTTTTTGCCAAAAACCACACCATGATTATTAGGAAAATAAAAATAAATACGAATCTATTATATTAAAATCTGACCGCCTGTTTGTATTTCGCAACTACTCCTTTCAGATTGTCGAACGCAACGTGATTTACTTTATACCGGTTATCATTGATCCGAGGATGTCATAAACTCTCAGAATTTAAAAAAATGATTTAAATTCAGAGATATCTTTTTTTTGTAAATTTTAACGAAGTTTCTCTAAAAATGGTGAGTAAATTATTCCATTTTTGTGGATAAAAAAGAAGAAATAAAACGGATTAATATATTTTATCTCATTAAAACTGAAAAAAAAATAATTTATTTTCAATTTGAATAGATGGTGAATGAAAAAAAATCTTGATTACAGTAAAATGTTTGAAAAATAAAAACGTATTTTCACATATTCAAACTTCATGAATCAATTTATTCTAGAAAACAAAAATCGTCTGACAACATATTTTCATTAAGAAATAAAGATTTTTTTCAGTTATAAATTAAATCAAGGAGGCAAATTTTAGCTCCTTGCATTTAGGTCTACAATTATTGCTCCCTATTCACAAGAATTGAATTTAATGAAAAAGAATATACTATTTCCATTATCTTTGAAGGTTTATTAAAATGTTTCACAAAGGCATTAAAAGTAAAATGGTTTACTAGGTAAACTTGACATATGTGTTTACACAATTAGCCGATTTCCACGATTTTATTTGGCCCGCCTTTTTTCATTGGTTGCAGTTTCCCTTTCGTGATTATTTGTCACAAAATTTCACTTTTTTAAAACTTTGTTATGTCAAGGCCTCTGTAACATAGAAATACTGTATTATCTCCTACGGAATGTGATAAAGAGTTAGGTAATTATTTACGTTTCTAACTATTGGAATGAAATATTTTGCTTAATTAATGCATTTATTCTTCTTTTAATGATACGTGAACGAAGTCACGGGTAACAGCTAGTAATATTATAAATCTCATTGTGTGCAAATGTTAGGCTGAAGCCAGCGTCAAAATGGAGCATTTAATGATTCTGTATCTTTGCATATAGGTTAATTATAACCCTCCAATGAACATAGGCTGGTTTTTGTTTATTTTATTCAAATATTTTTCTTAATAATTCAAAATTTCGTTATTTTCATAGAGAATAAATGTACATTTTTCCGTATAATATTTTAAAATGGTTAAATTTACTTTACCGTTGCTAATACTTTATCGTTGCCAAAACTAATTCAGAACCCGGAATAATAATTTTTAATCAACAATTTGGTTACAATTGAAAATTTTTCACGTGAAAAATGAAAATGAAATAAAAAAATTTAAGAATTAAAAAGAAGATTAACTATTGTTATTAGAAATAAAATGTACTTTTTTTAGTTTTTGATAATAATACAAGGTTTCAATATGCGTAAGCATAGGAAACAGGCTAATATGACGTCATACATCTAAAATAAAGCGGATATGCTTTGATTGGTGAAATAAAACGATCTTGGGTTTTTTCTTCACTTTTCTTTTTCTTTTGTATGGTAAAAATACTTTGCGTTTTACCGTCTGCGCACGGCTAATATAACTATGCCGTATTTTTTAATTTAATTTTTTAAAAAGTAAAAAGAAGTTTCAAAAGAAAATGGCTAGCAAATGTCAATAATATTCTCCGCAAAATTATCCATGTCGAAAATGATGTCATGGATAGCGAGAAATAGTTTTTTTCATTCTTAAAACTAAAAGAAATAACTCGATTACCGAAAAAAAAATGACGAATGTTAACAGTTCCATTTTTGTTGATAAAACCTAAAGATTTAGTATTATTTCGTTAAAGTAACAATTTCCCCTATGCCAGTATTGAAATTAATTGCCTGGAAAAGAAAATTAACAAGAATTATGTCATTAAAAAGGGATTTCTCTGGGGAAAAAGAAACGTCATATTTGTAATAAAATGGGAATTTTCCTATATGTTTTAAAATGAGTGTGAATCAATTCCTTACATTAATAATACAAGGATCAGTAAGTATAGAAAGTAGATGAGTTTCACGCCATATTTATAACGAAAAATTTAAATGTTTTTTTTTTTTTTTTTTTTTTTTTTATCTATACTGATTATTAAGCATGAGTATCCGTTATATACAGATGAGAGTTTTCTGCTAAAAATCACATCATACGAATCTATTATATTAAAATCTGACCGTGTGTTTGTATTTCGAAACTATTCCTAGACTATCGAACGCAACGCGATTTACTCAATATCGGTTATCATTGATCCGAGTATGTCACACAAACTCTCAGAATTTAAAAAATTAAATTAGATGCCAAGATTTTTTATTATTATTTTTTTTAATTTTAACGAAGTTTTTCTAAAAACTGAAAGTAAATTACTCCATATTTTTGTATAAAAAAGGAGAAATACAACAGATCAGCATATTTTTTACACCATTTTCTCATTAAAACTGAAAAACAGAATTTATTTTCATTTTGAATAAATGGTGAAAACGAAATCTTGATTTCAGTAAATTATCCGAAAAATAAAAACATATTTTCACATATTCAAACTTCATGATTCAATTTATTCTGGAGAACAAAAATTGCCTGTCAACATATTGTCATTTTGAAAACAAGATTTGTTTCAGCTATACATTAAACCAACGAGGCAGAATTGAATTTAAAGAAAAAGCATATGCTATTTCCAATTAATGTTTTTTTGAAGGATGGCTGTTAAAACGTTTCATAAAGACGTTAAAAGTAAAATTGTTTATCAGGTAAAATTGACATTTGTTTTCACCCAATTCGTCTATTTCCACGATTTTATTTGGCCCTCCTTTTTGCATTGGTTGCAATTTCATTTTTGCGAGTATTTGGCACAAAATTTCACTTTTTTAAGACTGAGTTATGCCAAGGTCCCTATAACAAAAAATACCGTATTGTCTCCTATGAAATGTGATAAATAGTTAATTATTAACATTTATAATTATCGGGAGTGAAATATTTTGCTTAATTAATGTATTTATTCTTCTTTTAATGTTGCGTGAACGAAGTCACGGGTAACAGCTAGTACTATTATATAATAAAAACTATTTATTACTATTATTGGATTAAGTTTAAAACAAATAATGTCTAAAGACATATAATTGATAATTAAATAATAGATAAAATTATGTTAATAAATATTCAATTGTATTAGAAAAAATGAGTAATTGATGTATTAAATAAAAATTATCTATACTATTAAAATCCGTGCGCGTACCTATGTAACCTCAAAAACTCGAAAACCACAGGGCGCAGGGCTACGAAATTTTGTACACGGGTTGCTGGTAGGGGGCCCAGGAACGATTGGAGCAAAAAATTTGAAATTTTTAAATAGATTTTTGATAGATTAAATATTAATTAAAATCCACCCACAAAGAGATCTCATCAAAAATAAGCTTTTGTATCTTCGGTTGGTTCGTTGTATAAAATCTCCGCAGAAGTCATTAAATAAATCAAGGTAGGGATCATTGCAATTGCGAGTCGAGTGTTTAAAATCGATGGATCAGAGATTATAAGACATGTAGACAGTCAACTTAATTATTGACCGTTGCCAAATCCTAAAAACTTAATTGTAAAAGATTTTATCGACTTAATGAATGATAATTAGCTGGGTTTAAGGGGATTTTTACATGACGTATCATAGAGATTATTAATAGAGAAAACTTTATTTAACAGATTATTTGTTAAATTTGCGGGAATGGGGATAGGTGGGGTAAACGACTTTTCATTAAATATCACATTTATTTTACTTCATCGCGCGCCATCTGGCGGCGGCTTTTTCATTAATTGACCCTCCTTATTAATAAATCCGAATCTGCTGTAATGTTTAATCGTGATTTTATATAGATAATACCGCTATTTTAGAATAACAGTTTTCGTAAAAATTAAATTTATGTTTCTAATAAAGGTACAGAAGTTGATGCATAGCAACAGTCAAAGTTAGTGATTTGTTGTTGAGCACTTGACTGTTCGCCTCCTCGCGGTTAATTATTTAATTGAACTTAATTATTACCTTTTTTAAAAAATAAAGAAAAACATTTTATCACAAACGTCAACAAAACTTTTTATTCTATTTATTCCCTTATTCCAATGATATCGTTTTATCGTCTGCTGCCATAGCAACATGATACATAAAATTTCATTTAAAAACATGCAAAGTAGTAGAAAAATATTTTTCTAAATCGGACAGTTATTGAATAACTCAACAATTTAAAAGGGGAATTCTTATTTCTTAGTTAGATATTTTAAAATTGTTTGCTGTCATTGCGTTTTTATGCTAAGTTTCGTTTCATATTCTATTATTATTATGTCTATTTGAGGTGAATTTTTTACACACTATTACTTTTTACAACGGAGTTTTGGTTGTGTAAATACTGATTTTTAATAGACATAACAATTTTTTATATTCATAAACTTCAGTTTGGTTGTGCTAATTTTTATTTTTAATTTTGGTTTTAGAGTTAAATTCATGAACTCCCGTGCGTAGAACGGGTTAAACAGCTAGTACGTAAATAAAAATGATATGTAAAATGGTAAAATTGATAATTATTGATTAATGTTTCACATAAATATTTGTATCAATATTTGACATGTCACCATTTAAATTCCTATGACAGCAATACATCATCACTTAAACTAATTTATAATTAAAGATGAACAAAAAATAAATAATGATTAGAATTAAGATGCTAAGGATTTAATATTAATAGTAATTAAATTTTGAAATTAATTAGTTACATTTAATTTGTCAACAACCTTTCTCATCAAAAACAACTCGTTGTAAATGATCCCGCCAAGCCACAAACCTATACGTCAGTCACAAAAAGAAGTGATATCACATAAAAAGAAGCGATATAGAAGTGCATACTCCGAGTCCCGTGTAAAAATCTATCACCACTCATAATGTTTCCAAAGGACTCGGAGTGAGGTACAGTATGTGAAAACTGCTTGGCGACCTGCAGGCTTTTATAATATATGTAGTATATCAATTTTGAAAATCGAAAAATAAATTTTATATTTTTGGCACCGCCATGGTGGTCACAAGAACTCAAAATAGCAAGAAATAGAGTAAGGGCGTTCAGGAGAAAATTCCAGCAACAACAAGATGAGGAACTAAAACACAAACAACATATCCTTCTATATTAAAAAAAAGTAATCTGGAACTGAGCCAAAAACGATTTAGAAATGAACCAATTAAATTCTGCATAGATATTCCGGGTTATTCTCATCGCTTTTTTACTAGGGACTTTTTTGAGGAGCTATTACTTTTTTTCCAGCCATCCTATTCGAAAATCATACCGCCAGACGCGAAATATAACAAGCTTTCGGAAATTAAAAAAATTATCACGGTTGGACAATAAAAACTCAAAAAATCCTTTAAAATAGAGTAAAAAATATTTTATTGAAAAAGTCATTTTTTTATATTGTTGCCAATTTCTAAATAAGCGCAAAGGAATATGTTTTATCTCAAATAAAAAATGTATTTGCGCGAGACTATTAAAAACAATAATGAAAGTTTAAAATAATAATTAAATGATCACGTGTTGAAAGCAGGAAATAAAGAAACTTACGTCATAAAAACTCTGTTTACACATGAATATTAAAAATAAAAATGATGAATTAAATGAAAAAGCATTATAACAAGTTAAATGAAAAAGCATTATAACCTGATTACAGAAGAAAGTCGCCGTTCGTGATATCATCATCAGCATCTTTTTAAAACAGGATACATTACCAGGTTTTAAGAGGCTGTGAAATCAGAACAGGGGTTGGTGAGTGTAGCGAGCAGGGGGCAGAGCCCCCTAGTAATGTAAATAAATAAATATCAAGATTATTTTTGATTCTGTTTTCATTAATATATTGTAAATTTTACTGTTTAAAGTTACTGATAAATGATACTTTAGTAAATGGGGCTTTTCCTAATTATTATTATTATTATTATTTTTGAGATTTAATGGCAATATTCTTCCGTTTGTTTATTGGGCGCTACAGTTTGGCGAATAATTTGGAGTACTTTTCGGTTAGCCGGGCGCCAGTAAAGTATATATATATATATATATATATATATATATTATATAATAATTAACTAATTATATATATATATATATACTAGCTTACACGCCCGGCGTTGCCCGTGCCAACAACCTTAAATGTACCTGAAATCAGTGTTGAACATTTTTTTATTTTTAAACAAATCTAATGTTGGGGGCCCCACTACCTTAGACAGCAAACACTGGGCGTGCCATACACACTCCCATATATTACCGTAAGTCGAGTCGAAAGAGCCATACCCCTTCATAATCCAGCCCATAGAACCAGAGATAGAAAAGCACCCCTGGTGGGGAAAATCGATAAGCTCTATCTATGTAGAGTCGAATGAGCCATACCCCGTCGTGATCCAGCCCATAGAGCCAGATATAGGAAAGCACCCCTGGTGGTGAAAATCCGAACTAAAATCAGTCAGCTCTATCGATGTCAAGTGGAAAGGGCCATACCCCATTGTGATCCAGCCCATAGAAACAGAGATAGGAAAGCACCCCTTGGTGGCGAAATTCAGAACTAAAATAGGTAAGCTCTATTGATGTTGTGTCGAATGAGCCAAACCGTGTCGTGATGTGACCCATAGAACCCGAGTTAGCTGCAAAATCCTTTAGTTACACCTTCCACCGCCAGGGGGCACAATATGTTCTATACGAACATAACTGAAATCATTAAGGTTATCGATGTCGAGTCGAATGAGGCATACCCCATCATGATCCAGCCCATAGAACCAAAGATACGAAAGCGCCCCCTGTGGTGAAACTCCGAACTAAAATCAGTAAGCTCTATTGATGTCGAGTGGAAAGAGCCATACCCCGTCGTGATCCAGCCCATAGAAACAGAGATAGCAAAGCACCCCCTGGTGGTGAGAGGAAGTTGATGTAGAATAAATGTGATATTTAATAAAAAGTCATCCCCACACCCCCTTTATCTCGCCATTTTCGCTAATTATTACAAATATACAAATGTTTCTTAATTACATCTAATGTCCCGATCCGATAATGGGGTTTCCCATCTACCTATCCTAATCCGCTTTTCCCTATCATAATAGAGAAAATCATATTTTATCAAAGAATCGCTGGCAAATGCGAATTTCGTCAAAGGTTCGCAAGAAAAACACGAATTTCATCAAATATAGGCTGAAAAAACATGAATTTTGTAAAAGGATCGCTAAAAAAATATGAATCTCGTCAAAAGGCAGCAGAGAAAACACGAATATTGTCAAACGATCATTAAACTAGTCGTTGGAGGCCACCGTAATACTTATCCATCATGGATATGCATAATGTAAAATATTAAAATAAAAATGTGTAAACTACTTATAAAATGCATTGCAATTCAAATAAAATCGTGGCTTGATGACGTCACAAACTTTAAAGGCTCGATTACTGAATTGCTTGAAAGAAACATCCTTATAACTCCAAAAATAATAATCCTATTAACTAGCGGTTTATTGCATCTGATTAAGCGTCAAATTTCCAATTAAAATATATCTTTGAAGTGAAATTTGGAGGAAATACAGGGTCATGAAAAATCGAAGAGTGTGGTAAATAGGATTCCAAATATCTCGGCAACTAATTATCCGATCGACTTCATGCTTTATTCAAAATTTATGTTTTTTTATTGTCTTTTATATTCATTTCTTAAAATAAACAATTTCGAAAATTTTTATATACCTTTCATCAGAACGAATATTTCGAGAGTCCGAAAAAAATTGTTCCGGTTAATCGAGGTTATTGAAATGAAATAGGCTTCTTCCCATTATTACATACTAAGTACATACCAATTTGCAAGTCTCTATCTCAATTTTTTCGGGAGATAGAGCGTTTACAGACACACAGACACACACACAGACACACACACAGACACACAGACGGACGGCAAATTTTTTTTTCTAAAAATATGTTTTTCGGAATCTGCAGTGTCTGAAACGTGTAAATCCGTCAAAAAAAATTTTCGATTTTCAAAATGATTACAAGACTTACCCTATACTACGTATGATGGGTAAGTAAAAAGCAAACTTCATCAAAGGATCACGGAAAAATGAGAATTTCATCAAAGGATCGCGGGGGAAACGCAAATTTCGCCAAAGGATCACAGGAAAATGTGAATTTCGTCAAAGGATCGCTGAAAAAAAAAAAAAGGATTACGTTGTAGGATCATTGAAAAAACATGAATCTCGACAAAAGGATGCAGAAAAAACATGAATTTCGTTAAAGGATCACAAAAAAAAGCAAATTTCATCAAATGATTACAGGAAAAACTTGAATTTAGTCAAAGGATCGCAGAAAAAGTACGAAATTCGTCAAAGGATTGTGGGAAAAATGCTGATTTTGTGATAGGTTCGCAGAAAAAACTTTCGTGAAAGGGTCGCGGAAAAAATGCAACTGTCTTTATTAAAAACAGCGCACACACAAACATCATCCCATTCCCGCTAATTATTACAAATATACAAATGTTACTTACATCTTATTACAATACTTACTGTGGGGATCTGGCATCGCCGAAAACTTAAAACCAGCTAATGAGCTGGGTCCAGAATTTCGGATGTTGGATCCATGGTTTTTCATCTGTGCTTAACGGGAAACCGCACGGAACAAGCCTTCGCCGTTGAGCGGGAAAAAACAGTTAGTTGGACTCTGGGACTGCCTGTTGAACGCACGTATTTTAGCGTGCTAATGTAACGATTAATGCTGAATTGCCGCACGCTGGTGCGAAGAGTGTATTTTGAGTTTAAATATAATTTATTAAGTTTTAAATGTATTCTTAATTTGTGAAGTGCAATATTTCATTTAATCGATAATTAGTAATCGGGTTTAGAATGCCCGCAACTAAAGTGGTGACCTCGGTGTTTGAACATTTCTTATGATAATCTAAGTGCATCGACCTTATAATGGCCTTAATTACGGCGTATGTGTGCATCATTAGTGACCCAGGCGGGTATATTTTTTTTATTTCTTCAAGAGTTTGTGTGAAACACGATTGTGTGCATTATCGGTAAACTGTGTTGTTAATCACCTATTGGCATGTGGAGACATCAGTGCTACGAGGTAAAGAGCTTGAATCCCGGTGAGTCGTATCTATTTTGATGGTGTTCAAATCAGTAATACCCCTGTGTGTGCATATAAATTTTACTTGCCCCTAGATAAATTCGACATTAATTTTTTGCGCATTTTATTTAATTTTTGTATATGTATTTATATTGGTAATAAGCTTTCAGTACAGCATTATTTAAGTGCATTCAAATTGAATATTTCTTGTTTGTTTTGTAATATATGCTTATTTTGAAATTCGGGGTATGACGCGATTTATTTCGACATACTATCGTTAAGCCTGGCCAGATCAAATCGCATGTTTAGGTGATCCGAAATATGGTTTATTGTATTATATTATGCTAAAATTTTTGTTTCCATACTTTTCCTTGCATTCTTATTTTTTATTATGTCTTAAATAGCATTTGTGTACATAGTTTTTGGTAGGGTTGTTGAAACCAGTTTTTTCTGTATACAGTATATGTCCTGCATTTATATTTTTTTCGTGGTTTAATTGTGTAGTAAAATTTAAAAAAAAATGTCAACAGAAACACCGGATACTGTCGTTCCAGGCATTCATAGGGTTGGGGTAAAGGCGACCCCATTTTGGCGTGCAAACCCGAAACTTTGGTTTTTCCATTTGGAATCCCAATTTAAGCTGGCAGGGGTTTCCGACAGTGTTACCCAGTTTCACCATTTAGTTGCAGCAATGCAACCGGAGGAACTGGCGATAGCAGGCGATATCATTAGTGAGCAACCCACGGATCAGCCATACGAAAGGCTCAAAAATCGGCTCGTAAATCAATATTACATGAGTGAGGATCAGTGCATTCGCGAGTTGATTTCTGGTTTGCAACTGGGGGATAAAAAACCTTCCCGTTTGCTGCTTGAAATGCGGAGTAAGGCTGGTAGTCAGGTCAAGGATGATTTGCTGAAAACCTTATTTCTCCAGCGCCTACCCACTCATGTGCGACAAATATTAGCAATTTCGAATGACCCGCTTGACAAATTGGCTGAAATGGCCGATGGTATCATTGCGGCGAATGGTCCACCCCCCATGGTTCAAAATATTTAATCGGGTAACGAGGAGCTCAAAACATTAATTCTTGCACTCTCCACACGCTTGGAGAAGTTGGAAGTGCAGGGGAATAATAGCAGGCAGAGTCGTTCCAAGTCCCGTGACCGTTTTAGGCATTATAAACGTGATAAAAGTCAAGAAAGGAATGCTGTTGGAAGGAATTTATGTTGGTACCATGCTACTTTTGCTGATAAAGCAAGTAAATGCCGCAAGCCTTGTTCATGGGAGGGAAACTAGTACAGCCGTCACTCAATTCTGGGAGTGACGGCGCAGTTCAGATAAATAGGCTCTATCTCAATGACAGAGCCACTCATTTGAAATTTTTGATTGACACGGGGGCTGACGTGTCTGTCTTACCTGTGACAAAAGCTGATAGAACACGTACAGCAGATAAGCTACAACTTTTTGCCGCTAATGGCACGATCATTCCTACGTTTGGTCAGCAGCTCTTAAAGCTAGATTTAGGCCTGCGCAGGCAATTTCATTGGCTATTTATTCTGGCGGATGTTTCGCAACCAATTATAGGGGTTGATTTTCTTCGACATTTTGGTTTACTCATTGATGTGCGTCAGGGAAAGTTACACGACCCCATTACTAATTTGCAGGCGCAGGGTATAATTGATAAGTCAAATAGTAGCAATATACGCACGGTTTCTGAAATGACAACATTCCATACGCTGCTCAACAAATTCCCTAGCCTAACCGATACTTCAGCCTCCCTTAACCCCCCAAAGCATGATGTGCAGCATATTATTGAGACCAAAGGTCCACCTGTGTTTGCTAAGCCTCGCAGACTTCCTCCAGATAAGCTACGCGCAGCTAAGCAAGAATTTCAATTTATGATGTCGGCCGGTATTTGCAGACCTTCTAGCAGCTCTTGGGCTAGCCCGCTGCACATGGTACCCAAATCGAAAGGCGATTGGCGCCCGTGCGGGGATTATCGTCATTTAAACTCTGCTACAATTCCGGATCGCTATCCTGTTCCTCATATTCAGGATTGTACACAAGCGCTCCACGGTAAAAAGATTTTTTCGACTTTAGATCTGTCTAGAGCATATCATCAAATTCCGGTACGACCTGAGGATGTTCCAAAAACAGCAGTCACAACTCCGTTTGGTCTTTTTGAATTTTTGTATATGCCGTTCGGTTTAGCCAATGCTGCTGCGACGTTTCAGCGATTTATTCATAGAGTGTTGTATGGTCTTGAATTTTGCATTCCATATTTTGATGATGTACTAGTAGCATCGGAGAATTACGAGCAGCATGTCAGACATTTACAAATGGTGTTCGAGCGTCTATCTCAATATGGGGTACGTTTGAACCCATCTAAGTGTGTTTTTGGCCAATCTAATGTTAAATTCTTAGGGCATAACATCTCTGCGGATGGTATTAGCCCACTTCAGGATAAGGTTAACGCGATTAAAAATTTTCCCCGTCCCGAAACCATTAAAGAATTGCGACGTTATCTGGCCATGCTTAATTTCTATCGCCGGTTTATCTACCATGCTGCGCACACACAGGGGGTTTTAAACAAATATTTGCAAGGAGCCAAAAAGAATGACAAAAGCATAATTCAGTGGACAGAAGAATCTAATGATGCTTTTGTAGGAAGCAAGGAAGAACTTGCAAATGCTGCCACCTTGGCATACTTCATACCTACGGCACCTCTATCTATTGCAGTGGATGCATCAGACTTTGCAATGGGTGCAGCCTTGCAGCAGCAGGTGAATGACAATTGGCAACCTCTAGCATTTTTTTCAAAATCTCTGTCACCGGCTCAACAAAAGTATAGTGCTTATGACCGCGAACTTTTGGCGGTGTATTCCGCAGTACAACATTTCAGACATATGATTGAAGGTCGGAACTTTACAATTTTTACTGACCACAAACCACTTATTTTTGCATTCAGACAAAAAGCAGACAAATGTTCACCGCGGCAAACTCGACAGCTGGACTTTATAGGTCAATTTTCCACGGACATTCAGCATATTAGTGGTGTGGAAAATGTTGTGGCTGATGCTCTCTCCAGGATAAATATAACCTCCATCAAGTCTTGTGTTATTGATTTGGAGCTGATGGCCAAATTACAAGCAACCGATATTGCTTTACAACATGCGAAGCTAGACAACATTAGCTTAAAACTTCAACCAATGCCAGTAGGTGATTCAGCGGTTGAATTACAGTGTGATATTTCCACGGGTCGCATTAGACCTTTTGTGCCAGCAGACATGCAAAAAACAGTGTTTCAGAAATTGCACGAACTGTCCCATCCTGGTGTCAAAGCGACACAGAAACTGATTGCTGAACGCTATGTTTGGACTGGAATGCAGAAAGATATTGCTTTATGGGTACGATCCTGCATCTCCTGCCAGAGGAGCAAAGTACACCGGCACAAGAGAAGTGCTATTGGCATATTTGAACAACCATCTACTCGGTTCCAGCATGTTCACATTGATTTGGTTGGACCATTGCCACCGTCTAATGGGTTTCGGTTTTGCTTAACATGTGTTGACAGATTCACCAAGTGGCCAGAAGCAATTCCATTGGCTGATACTACTGCTGAGAGTGTGGCGGAGGCCTTCTACGCCAGTTGGATCGCCCGTTTTGGACCACCTTTACGTCTAACAACTGACCAAGGTCCCCAATTCGAATCATCACTATTTTCGGCGCTAAATCGTTACCTGGGCATCTCGAAAGTTCATACTTCCCCATACCATCCGGCAGCTGTCTGTTACCGGCCTTCGGGAAGGTTCTGGATAAAATGTGCGCAACTCGGCTGGTACTATATTTGGAGTCCAATCGCCTGATCGATGCAAGGCAGTACGGCTTTCGCAAGAAGGTCAGTACGGTCGACGCACTCCATCGTGTGATGGATTATATAGCTACCTCAAAGAGTCGTGGAGAATTCACGTGTCTTCTCACGCTTGATATCAAGTCAGCATTCAATAGTGTTCGACGAACAGACATTCTCAGATTTCTGGAAGATCTGGGCGTCGAACCATGGCTCCTCGGATTGATAGAAGACTATTTGTGGGATAGATCTATCATCCAATCAGATGACGGGGACCACTACTTTAACGTAGGAGTACCCCAAGGTTCGTGTCTCGGACCATACCTCTGGCTAGTGGTTATAGAGTTCCTGTTGAGACGGTTGCCAGACGACGATGACGAGGCCTACGTTGTTTTGGTCTTCGCCGATGACGTCTTTGTGGCTGCAAGACGAATGGCTGCTATGGGGTTCGCACCGTTGCTAGGACCGGTCCTCTCAAGGATCCACGCCTGGGCGACGGAATGCAGCCTCACATTCAGCTTTGAGAAATGCGGCTACACGATTATGAAACCCAAGGGCAAACTCCAACATGCCCCTTCTATTCCTATCCTCATGGAAGGAAACAAAATCGGCTTTAAATGGCAGATTTTGTACCTGGGTCTCATAATCGACCACCACCTAAGTTGGATGCCGCACCTGGCTGCCATCCAGGAAAAAGCATTTAAGGTGTTGAATAAAATGAACCGTCTCTCAGGAGCCACATGGGGTCTGAGACCGAAAGTTAGAAAGATGCTCTACTCTATCATAGCGGAAAGAATCATTCTTTACGCGGCATCTATTTGGTTTTACTCAAAGAAGGTAGTGGTCGCAAACAGGTTGCTCAGCATGCAAAGGAGCCTACTCCTTTGCGTAACAAAATGTTACGCGACAACCTCCACGGATGCTCTTCACGTCTTGTCAGGGGTACTCCCCCTCGACTTGCGTGCGGGGCTGGAAAGGGACTACACGGCCCTTGTCCGTTGGAAGAAGAGCGTTGACGGTACCGGACTAGACTCCGAGACAGTCGACCTCTGGAGGCCCACTCCCAGACTTGAGGATCTCTGGAGAGTCCGTTGGACCGCGGATTTGGAGCCGCGGACTTCGTGTTCGTACTACACGGACGGATCCAAGCAAGAGAACAGCACAGTAGGCTGCGCGTTCCTTGCTGTGTCAGAGAACCAAGTACTTGCGGAGAGCCAGTTCCGTCTCTCCGATGGGGCGGAAGTGTTTGCGGCGGAGGTCCATGCGATCAAAGAAGCAATCACCCATGCCCACAGGAGAGGTCTCGGGGAACTCGACGTCTTCTCAGACTCGAGATCGGCGCTTCAAGCGCTTCACGGACTTGTGCCTCAGCACAAGGCCATTGCCGAGATTAGGGATCTGATTAAAACTACAGGAATTGAGGTTCATCTGCATTGGGTCAGGGCCCATGTCGGTCACATCTTTAACGAAAGGGCGGACAAGTTGGCAAAAGAAGCCACTGCACGACATGACGTCGACGTAGTGATTCCAGTCACGCGCCGCCAAGCCAAAAAAGACCTCTTTGGACGTGCCTTGTCCGAGTGGCAAGAGAGATGGGACCGATCTGGGACCGGGCGCAAGACCTATGAATCTTCCCACGCGTCGGCATCCGTCGACTGCAGGGCGATTTCTTCATTAATCAGGTCTTCACGGGACACGGCACCTTTGGCGATCATCAGGCTCGATTCTTTCACCACGACTCTACATGTTTTTGTGGGGTTGAGGTGTGTGACATCAGCCATGTGCTCTTCCGGTGCGAGCTCTGGAAGTCTGTGCGGGAAAGGTACTTTCCTCGTGACTTTCGGACGCGAACGCCGCGCGATCTCTGCCTGTGTGGCTACGCCAGAAAGGGTGTCAGGTTGATCATTCACCGACTCCTTATGCGTACATTAGATCGCAACCTTGGTCGCCAAAGAGCTGGCCGAAATCACCGAGCTCTTCCACGCCCACATTTGAACGCACTGCGGACTGCCCGTGGACCCCACGGCGCAGGACGTAGAGGTAGAGGTAATGGTGCAATAAGTACGCAGGCTTGAGACTTGTCTCATAAGCCGGCAGTGTCTGTGATAATATGGGCTAGTCACAGTTGTGTATATATATGTTGTTGTTGTTGTAGTTAAAGTTTGATATATATATGCATGTTGTTGTTATGCATGTTGTTGTTGATGTAAATTTAGAGTTTATATTTGTTGTAGTACTAATCCCTTCTTTTTCAGGATCCACGGCAAAAGGGAACGTGACAACCTCTGTAGGTTGCCCACACCCCTCGAGCCGTGGTATAACAAAAGCCGTCGTGGTAGCTCGACATATGACCTAGCGACCGTCTCCCCCTATGGGGTCTCGCGAACGAAGTCGTCGGGGGTTCCATGGCGGTTCATCAAGGTTCCGTCTCTGCGGAAGTTTCCTCTGAGATGTGGGGTTACTGCCGTGACGACTACGTCACCATACCTTGGTAAAATGACCTGGGGGTCCGCAGTGGGGAGCGGCCTCAGGCCGATCGCAGCGCCGGGCGAGACAAAGCCCTGGTGCGTTAAAAGCCCTTCAGAGGCTTGGGTGCGATGGTCGTTTACGCGCGTCGGCGACCCCCGTGGGCGCCTGACGGCGCAGGATAGTTTTATACCATCCGGCAGCCCGCTCGCTCCTCCGAGTATTCTGGAATCGACCCTTTTGGTAGGGGAGAAGACCCGGAGCTCGGCATTGCGCGCAGTAGCGTCGACACGACGGGAGCCGGTGACTGACGAATCTCCACCTCAACGTTGGTGAGCGGGTGGTAGCGTGGTGGCGGAGTAGCCAACTTCGCTGGGTGGTGAGTTGGTTGGCGACTCACAGAACCTGGGTCGTTCCCCCTCCTGGGTCGGTTCTCGACTGCAGGGGATTCAGGCCTTCGGGCGGCAAAAAACCACCACATAGGCTGAATTCTCGCACCTAGTTGGTTGACTGTGTGTTGCCGACTTGGATGGTGATGTGAGAGCAAAGGCTAGCGAAGGGAGATAGGACAGTCACCACCATTGTCTAGGGCAAGAAGGAGGGGAAGTCGGACTCTGTATGACAAGGGAACGCAGGTGGTTTCGTAGTGACGCTTGTCGGAGCGCGAGGTGGCATGCAGCAATCCTCGGTTCCGTGCAGGCGGCGGAACGTAGGTGGCGGGCTCGAAGAGACTCGTACGCACTGGCGTCGAGTCTGTAGGCCCTTCGAACCCCATACACCCACTGCGTCTCCCCTTGTAGCTGGAGTAGTTGTGTGCCGCCCTCAGGGTCGTTCAGGAAAGAGAATGCCCGTTAATACCAAGAGCGCCGGTGGTCGTCGAGGTGCCCCATGCCGAACATGACCCAAGCGCCTTCTCTGGGAGGGGTCTAAAGCGCTCTCGGAACTGTTCGACTGCGAGGAACCGGGCCGGTGGCTCGTCTTATGACGGCGACAGAACCTCCCTTCGAACCTGGGGCCGAAACCAGTCCAGCGCGCCTATGCGTAGTCAGAGCTTTCTGTGCCTGACGGTTGGGACTAGCAGAACTCTCATAACAATACCTTCTCGTTACTAAACTCCAACCGGGTCCGTCTCTTTGGCGCATTTGAGGGGATTTTCCACGTCCCTCAGAGTCCGGTAGTGGTCCTTCCATTCTTCCGTTATTAGTGCATTATATGTGTGTGATCTCCCAGGAGTACCACGTCGCTTGGATCTCGATGCCTCGCGGGTGCTCCTTGGTGAGGGACAGCCCAGCCAGACGTGTCTATGCGTTGAGACCAGTTTTCTTCGAGGTCTCGGGTTGGCGAGAAGCACCTCCCGCTCTTTTGTAGTGATATTATATGTGCATGACCCGCTGAATGGTTCGCCATTCGGCGGTGACAACCCAGCCAGGCGTGTCTATGTGCTAGGGACCGAGTTTCTTCGAGGTTCCGGGTTGGCGAGAAGCACCTCCTGCTAGCCGCCCCAAATGAACTAGTCGCTTCCTCCTTCCCTAGGATTTGATATTCGGAAGGGGCGGTAAATTAATGGGAAGTGGGAGTGTTCTCCATTAGGCTGAGGACCCGTTTTCCCTTATGGGATTTCGGCAACGAGGCTGGGGTTCACTCTCGCTATCCGCCCAAGTGAAAAGTTAGTGGGCGTTAGAGGGAAGGTTCCACTAATGTCGCTTCGACCTATATGTCATCAATCTCACTTGGGAAAGGGTCGTAGAAGTGCAGGTAGGCGTATGCCCCCGCTTCTCCCCCCGGCCGAAGAGCATCACCTAGGAAGTCCCCGGGTAAACCGGATCTTCCCTGGTCGTGACTCGCATGGGTTCTGTAGAGCCTGGAATCGGCGGTGACGCGTGGCCGCCTTCGGCGGTTGCGACCTCTGTCTATACCATCCGGCAGCGAACGGCCAGGTGGAGAGATTTCATCGACAGCTCAAGGCTGCAATTATGGCCCACAACACCACGGATTGGGCCCGAGTTTTGCCAACTGTACTCCTGGGCATACGAACAGCGTGGAAAGAAGATCTGCAGGCTACAGCAGCGGAAATGGTATATGGTACCACCATCGCCCTTCCAGGAGAGTTCCTTGTTCCAGCAGCCGGTTCACCTAACCCAGTCAATTTTCTTGGCAGGCTACGGGAGGTGATGCGACGATTACAACCAGCCACTTCTCGGTTGACACCTGAGCGTAAAATTTTTGTCAGCAAGGATTTGAAGTCTTGCTCACATGTTTTCTTGCGCAGAGAGGGTATTAAGAAGAGTCTGCAAGCTCCATTCGAGGGGCCTTACCAGGTTCTGCAACGGACCGACAAAAATTTCACTGTTAAGATCAACGACAGAACTGTTACGGTAAATATTGACAGAGTAAAACCTGCCTTCTTCTGCACTGAGGAGCAGCCGTCGAATCCTCAATCCGAAGAAAACCACTCTAAATTAGATTCACCAGCAGCAACAGTCACAGAAGAAGCGGAAATTCCAGCTCCAAGAAGTCCAGTAACTACTCGTGCTGGTCGGCGTGTCAGATTTAACCCTCGCTACCTCTGATGGTGAAAATTGTTTCGCTATCGCTCAGGGGGGGCTACTGTGGGGATCTGGCATCGCCGAAAACTTAAAACCAGCTAATGAGCTGGGTCCAGAATTTCGGATGTTGGATCCATGGTTTTTCATCTGTGCTTAACGGGAAACCGCGCGGAACAAGCCTTCGCCGTTGAGCGGGAAGAAACAGTTAGTTGGACTCTGGGACTGCCTGTTGAACGCACGTATTTTAGCGTGCTAATGTAACGATTAATGCTGAATTGCCGCACGCTGGTGCGAAGAGTGTATTTTGAGTTTAAATATAATTTATTAAGTTTTAAATGTATTCTTAATTTGTGAAGTGCAATATTTCATTTAATCGATAATTAGTAATCGGGTTTAGAATGCCCGCTACTAAACTTACATCTAATGTCCCGATCTGATAACGGGGTTTCCCTATCTACCTATCCTAATCCGCATTTCCTATCATAATAGAAAAAAGCATATTTTATCAAAGAATCGTTGGCAAACGCGAATTTTGTCAAAGGTTCGCGAGAAAAACACGAATTTCATCAAATAATCACTGAAAAAACACGAATTTTGTCAAAGGATCGCTAAAAAAACACGAATCTCGTCAAAAGGCAGCAGAGAAAACACGAATATTGTCAAAGGATTATTAAAAAAGCAAATTTCATCAAAGGATCACGGAAAAATGCGAATGTCATCAAAGGATAGCGGGAAAGACCCAAATTTCACCCAAGGATCACAGGAAAAACGTGAATTTCGTCAAAGGATCGCTGAAAAAAACACTAATTACGTTGTAGGATCACTGAGAAAACATGAATCTCGACAAAAGGATGCAGAAAAAACATGAATTTAGTTAAAGGATCACAAAAAAAGCAAATTTCGTCAAATGATTGCAGGAAAAACTTGAATTTCATCAAAGGATCGCAGAAAAAATACGAAATTTGTCAATGGATTGTGGAAAAAATGGTGATTTAGTGAAAGGTTCACAGAAAAAACTTTCGTGAAAGGGTCGCGGAAAAAATGAAACTGTCTTTATTAAAAACAGCGCACACACAAACCTCTATACAAACAAACCTATTCTGCCTTCCTGCCTGAGGAAAGCACCGTAATTGTAACACCTAGGCCTGATATTTTAATTTCAATTTAGATTTTTTTTTATTTATTAAAACGTGCATACGGAATTCTGGATTCGAGGCTATTCCATGCTCTCCGCCAATCCACAACAACAAAGCAGACAGCCAATGAGAGCAGGTGTGAATATGGGATGATCCAGGATAGGGATGCACCGAATATTCGGTATCTATTCGGTATTCGACGTATTCGGCCATATTACCGAATATTCGGTTTGCCGAATACTTAAAAAAACTTTTTTCTTTTAATATTTTTTTTAACCCACAATTTCTACTTTTGACTGTCAATAAATAAAGATATTCAAAATAATCTCTATCTCTATAAAAGAGTAAGTGTCTGCCTGCCTGCCCGCGGATTTCTCCGTAATTATAACACCTAGGACTCTAAAATTTTTGTCATGTGTAGATGTTGTCACCGGACAGTATACCTCGGGGCCGGATTTTTAAATTTTAATTTAGATTTTTTTTTATTTTTTTAGATTTTTTAAAACGTGTATATGGAATTTTGGGTTCGAGGCTATTTCAAGCTCACCCAGCGAAGCGACAGCAAACGTGCATATGACATTCTGGTTTAAGGCTATTTACAATCCGCCAATGAGAGCAGGCGAAAGGTCTGTCCATAGCCCCAAACATTCACTGCTCGGAGCTTTTAGCTTGGCTAACGAGATCAAACAGCAGTTTTCACTGTTGAGCTATAGTTTTCTATTTTTAAACATTTTAGTATTGTAAAATATATTTTTTACTAATTTAAATTCCCGTAAGTTAGTTTCTGTTCCTTTTTATATATTTAAGTTTCCGTAAGTAGTTTATTTACATTCTGTTCAGTGAAGTGTAAGATGAAATAGGCCTAAACCCAGTGACAGAACTATCTTCGTGTGTCTGCAACTCTAATAATATTTCAAAAATAGTTTGAAATATGCAATATATATCATATTAAGTTCCCGATAGTTAGTTTTGTCACTGGGGTTTAGGCCTATTTCATCTTACACTTCACTGAACAGAAAGTATATCTTCATGTATCTGCAACGCTTATAATATTTAAAATAACTATTCTTGACTGTATTTTTAGTTAGTTTGTTTCATTTTTTAACATTTTTAGTATGAAAATATTCAGTAAATAATTTGTGCAACGCTTATAATATTTAAAGAAACTGTTTTTGACTGTATTTTTAGTTAGTTTGTTTCATTATTTAACATTTTTAGTATGAAAATATTCAGTAAATAATTTGAGTTCTTGGGCGGTTAGGAACCCATTGTGATTTATTTTTTACCTCATACTTACAAATTAAATATTTTTGATGGAAACAAACAATTTACATTAAATTTTTGAGTATTTAGGGTAGATGTGCCAGTAATGAACACCCTTAAAGAATTTCTTTTAAAAGTTATTTTTAAATTAATAGTTATAATTGTTATATTTCCATTTTTTAATATTATATTAATCTACCAACAATATTTAACCATGCTCATAGTCACATTTCCCAATGTGAATCGAAATTTAATTGTAAATAACAGAAATAAATCAAAACACCCTAAATTCCAGTAATGGACACCCCACAAAAAGTAATAGATAATTGATATTGTGATTGTATTTAAAACTAGAATTTAAAGAAAGCATATTAATGAAATAAAAAAAGCTGAATTTTTATTGTTTATTTTTTTATAAACCAAAAACATTGAAGGTGGCCCATTACTGGAAGGCGGTCCATTACTGGCACATCTACCCTATTTATTGTTTACAATTTTTTTCCTGTAATTGTTTTGTACTACATTTTTAGTTCCCGAGAATGGTGAATTCATACCATGCGATAAATTATTAAGATGTATGTTCTCATTAAGATTTGTTATTGAACTCCATTTAAGAACCATTTTTAACTCCATTTAAGAAGTTTCATTTAAGAACTTTTTTAGTCGCCCAAGAATCTAATGTTTTATTCAGTAAATAATTATTAAATCTTAATCAATTGACCTGAGAATGGAAATTATTTGCTGAATGTTTTCATTTTATAGAAAGTAAAGTTCAAGAAAAACAGTCGATTCTTGGGCGACTAAAAATATTCTTAATGAAACAGATTTTCTGAGCTGTTTCTATATATTCATTATTTTTTGTTGGGGCGTTTTAGAGTGATGTTTATGATTTAAGAACTTTTTTAATCGCCCAAGAATCTAATGTTTTTCTTGAACTTTACTTTGAATAAATTGAAAACATTCAGTAAATAATTATTAAATTGTTTTGATGAACTGATTGGAAATTCCAAATGTATGAAATATTTATGATGTGCATTTTGTGACATGAGTTTCATAAAAATCACACATGAATGGACTCTTAATCACCTGAGAACGGAAATTATTTGCTGAATGTTTTCATTTTATAGAAAGTAAAGTTCAAGAAAAGCAGTCGATTCTTGGGCGACTAAAAATTTTCTTTAGTGAAACAGATTTTCTGAGCTGTTTCAATATATTCATTATTTTTTTGTTGGGGCATTTTTGAGTGATGTTTATGACTTCAATAGTTTTGATGAAAACATACATCTTGCATTAAATTTTTGAGTATTTATTTATTGTTTACAATTTTTGTTCCTGTAATTGTTTTGTACTACATTTTTAGTTCCCGAGAATGGTGAATTCATAACATGCGATAAATTATTAAGATGTATGTTCTCATTAAGATTTGTTATTGAACTCCATTTAAGAACCATTTTTAACTCCATTTAAGAAGTTTCATTTAAGAACTTTTTTAGTCGCCCAAGAATCTAATGTTTTTCTTGAACTTTACTTTGAATCAAATGAAAACATTCAGTAAATAATTATTAAATCTTAATCAATTGACCTGAGAATGGAAATTATTTTCTGAATGTTTTCATTTTATAGAAAGTAAAGTTCAAGAAAAGCAGTCGATTCTTGGGCGACTAAAAATATTCTTAATGAAACAGATTTTCTGAGCTGTTTCTATATATTCATTATTTTTTTGTTGGGGTGTTTTTGAGTGATGTTTATGATTTAAGAACTTTTTTAGTCGTCCAAGAATCTGATGTTTTTCTTGAACTTTACTTTGAATAAAATGAAAACATTCAGTAAATAATTATTAAATCTTAATCACCTGAGAACGGAAATTATTTGCTGAAAGTTTTCATTTTATAGAAAGTAAAGTTTAAGAATAGCAGTCGATTCTTGGGCGACTAAAAATTTCAACTGCAATTTCTCGGTGTTTTTTAATTTTTTTAAATTATTAAGTTTGTTTTATTTTTCTGTTACCATATTAATGACAGATATTAGTGTTATTATTAATCTAAATGCATTCCAGTTTCAAAGCTTCTGAAATCCAGAATTTTTTATAATCTGAAATCGCCATTAATAGTAAAGTTATACTGTTTTTCTATTTTGTATATCATTTTTTTTCCAAATTTGTTTCTTTTGTCACTTTATAGAATGCATACTTTGCGACGATCGGCCGGTAGCATCCAACCACCACCACCACCCATAAATATCTACAATTCTAATACCGTGCAAGCGCCCACCCCGGTTATTTTACGATTCTCCGTTGCATTTAGGGGGGGGGCGGATTAACGGGATTTTACAGTAATTATTAAATTGTTTTGATGAACTGATTAAAAATTCCCAGTCCGTGAAATATTTATGATGTGCATTTTGCGACATGAGTTTCATAAGAATCACTCACATATAGGACAAAATTAGCACTCACAAATCTGCAAGTAATACTAAAAATTCTTGTCGATTGACTGTTTTGCCACCACTGGCCATCTTAATAGTCACACTCGCCAATTGTGATGATTGATTGAAAAAAGATTTTTTTTGCCTGCTGTCGTTTGATGATTTTCAAAACCATTTGGTACATTTCACAATTACCCCCCCCCCCTCCGCCAAATCATTTGACAAATTGTGATTTTTTTTAAAGCTATTTGCCGATATTTGCATTTTTTCCCCCCGAGACCATTTGATGCTTTTTGAGATTTTTTTTCAACTATTGATTGATGAATTTTGTGATTTTTCCGCTATCAATTGATGAATTTTGTGATTTTTCCGCTATCGATTGATGAATTTTGTGATTTTTCCGCTATCGATTGATGAATTTTGTGATTTTTCCGCTATCGATTGATGAATTTTGCTATTTTTCTACTTTCAATTGATGAATTTTGTGATTTTTCCTCTATCAATTGATGAATTTTGTGATTTTTCCGCTATTGGTTGATGATTTTCGTGATTTATCGACTCAAGGTTAATGAATTTCAAGATTTTTTTTCCATGAACGTTCAACAGATCGCAGACTTTCTTTCCACTGACGTTCGAATTGTGTACTTTATTTCCACTGTCGTTCGACGAATTTTGCAATTCTGTTCTGCAATTATTGGACTATTTTCACAATTTTTCTCCTGTGATCATTTGATGAATTTTGAGAATTTTTTTTTCTGAGACTATAGGTATGACGGATTTCTTGATTTTTTTTTAATTTTTTTTTTCACGACAGTTTGACAAAATTATTTTTCTTTCCTGCAATTATTTTGCGAAATTCGCTATATTTTTAGAGATTGACAAATTCTGCTATTTATTTCCACGATTCCTTGTCAAAATTGGTTTTCTTTTTTTGCTGTCATCACCACCCACCCATAAATAACATATACTACAATTCTAATACCGTGCAAGCCCCCCACCCCCCGCCCCGGTTTTTTTACGATTCTCCGTCGCATTTAGGGGGGCGGATTAACGGGATTTTACGGTAATTATTAAATTGTTTTGATGAACTGATTAAAAATTCCCAGTCCGTGAAATATTTATGATGTGCATTTTGTGACATGAGTTTCATAAGAATCACTCACATATAGGACAAAATTAACACTCACAAATCTGCAAGTAATACTAAAAATTTGTCGATTGACTGTTTTGCCACCACTGGTCATCTTAATAGTCACACTCGCCAATTGTGATGATTGATTGAAAAAAGATTTTTTTCGCCTGCTGTCGTTTGATGATTTTCAAAACCATTTGGTACATTTCACAATTCCCACCCCCCCACCGCCAAATCATTTGACAAATTGTGATTTTTTTTTTAAAGCTATTTGCCGATATTTGCATTTTTTCCCCCGAGACCATTTGATGATTTTTGAGATTTTTTTTCAACTATTGATTGATGAATTTTGTGATTTTTCCGCTATCAATTGATGAATTTTGTGATTTTTCCGCTATCGATTGATGAACTTTGTGATTTTTCCGCTATCGATTGATGAATTTTGCTATTTTTCTACTTTCAATTGATGAATTTTGTGATTTTTCCTCTATCAATTGATGAATTTTGTGATTTTTCCGCTATTGGTTGATGATTTTCGTGATTTATCGACTCAAGGTTAATGAATTTCAAGATTTTTTTCCATGAACGTTCAACAGATCGCAGACTTTCTTTCCACTGACGTTCGAATTGTGTACTTTATTTCCACTGTCGTTCGACGAATTTTGCAATTCTGTTCTGTAATTATTGGACTATTTTCACAATTTTTCTCCTGTGATCATTTGATGAATTTTGAGAATTTTTTTTTCTGAGACTATAGGTATGACGGATTTCTTGATTTTTTTTTTAATTTTTTTTTCACGACAGTTTGACAAAATTATTTTTCTTTCCTGCAATTATTTTGCGAAATTCGCTATATTTTTAGAGATTGACAAATTCTGCTATTTATTTCCACGATTCCTTGTCAAAATTGGTTTTCTTTTTTTGCTGTCATCACCACCCACCCATAAATATCATATACTACAATTCTAATACCGTGCAAGCCCCCCACCCCCCGCCCCGGTTTTTTCACGATTCTCCGACGCATTTAGGGGGGCGGATTAAAGGGATTTTACGGTAATTATTAAATTGTTTTGATGAACTGATTAAAAATTCCCAGTCCGTGAAATATTTATGATGTGCATTTTGTGACATGAGTTTCATAAGAATCACTCACATATAGGACAAAATTAACACTCACAAATCTGC
The DNA here is from genome assembly GCA_963931845.1 of Maratus michaelseni. Classification (NCBI taxonomy): domain Eukaryota; kingdom Metazoa; phylum Arthropoda; class Arachnida; order Araneae; family Salticidae; genus Maratus; species Maratus michaelseni. Next base: position 865,818 of record OZ007600.1, read on the forward strand.
AAGTAATACTAAAAATTTGTCGATTGACTGTTTTGCCACCACTGGTCATCTTAATAGTCACACTCGCCAATTGTGATGATTGATTGAAAAAAGATTTTTTTCGCCTGCTGTCGTTTGATGATTTTCAAAACCATTTGGTACATTTCACAATTCCCCCCCCACCGCCAAATCATTTGACAAATTGTGATTTTTTTTAAAGCTATTTGCCGATATTTGCATTTTTTCCCCCGAGACCATTTGATGATTTTTGAGATTTTTTTTCAACTATTGATTGATGAATTTTGTGATTTTTCCGCTATCAATTGATGATTTTTGTGATTTTTCCGCTATCGATTGATGAATTTTGTGATTTTTCCGCTATCGATTGATGAATTTTGTGATTTTTCCGCTATCGATTGAAGAATTTTGCTATTTTTCCACTTTCAATTGATGAATTTTGTGATTTTTCCTCTATTGGTTGATGATTTTCGTGATTTATCGACTCAAGGTTAATGAATTTCAAGATTTTTTTCCATGAACGTTCAAGAAATCGCACACTTTCTTTCCGCTGACGTTCGAATTGTGTACTTCATTTCCACTGTCGTTCGACGAATTTTGCAATTCTGTTCTGCAATTATTGGACTATTTTCATAATTTTTCTCCCGTGATCATTTGATGAATTTTGAGAATTTTTTTTCTGAGACTATAGGTATGACGGATTTCTTGATTTTTTTGTAATTTTTTTTTTCACGACAGTTTGACAAAATTATTTTTTTTCCTGCAATTATTTTGCGAAATTCGCTATATTTTTAGAGATTGATAAATTCTGCTATTTATTTCCACGATGCCTTGACAAAATTGGTTTTCTTTTTTTGCTGTCATTTCATGAATTTCATGATTTTTCGTCAACTGACAAATTTTGCCATTTATTAACCGAGACAATTTTCTGATTTCTTTTCCGTGATGATTTGACGAATGTCACAATTTTTTTCCCGACACTATTTTATGAATTCCACTATTTATTCATCAATCGTTTGACAAATTTTGCAATTTTTTACATTATATCGTTTTGACAACAGTTGCATTAGTTTTATTTTTAAAGTTATTCTTTTAGTTTCAGGAAATTCTTACAACACCTGTCAAACTTTTCATATGGCACCACCACGCAAGAAAAAATGTCTACAAAACATAAATAAAGAAAGAAGAAACAGTAGGGCCAATGAATCCCAAGAACGACGTGAAGCAAGACTTGCTGCAGATGCTGTTAGGAGAGCCAGCCAATCTGAAGACCAACGTGAAGCAAGACTTGCTGCAGATACTGTTAGGAGAGCCAGCCAATCTAAAAACCAACGTGAAGCAAGACTTGCTGCTGATACTGTTAGGAGATCAACAGCCAGAGGCAGAGAATGTGAAGAAAGCCACCGACGAAGAATACTTGGTGATTGGGTCGATAAAGAAAATTTGGCATTTGCATATGATGAGACAATTCACTACAATGAAGATCCACTTCTCAATATCGGAAGAATGAATGTGACCTGTAATTTCTGCCAAGCATTGAAATGGAAAGGTGAAACACCTGGGATGTGCTGCAGTAATGGGAAAGTTCAGTTACCCCTGTTAATTGATCCCCCAGAGCCACTGATGACATTTTTAACAGCTGATTCGACAGAAGCAAGACACTTTCGAAGCAACATCAGAAAATATAACTCATGCTTCCAGATGACATCATTTGGATCCATAACAGCAATCAAAGAAAGAGGTTTCATGCCCATCTTCAAAGTCCAAGGTCAAGTATACCATCGAATTGGTAGTTTACAGCCACTTCCTGATGAAGAGCCGAAATTTCTCCAGATATATTTTGTAGACAACAAGGAACACCAAGCAGAGCAGCGTTGTAGGAATGTTTTAAATGTGCATCCACAGATAGTCAGCCAGTTACAGGAAATGCTTCACCAAGTAAGCAGCTACATCCAAAGCTTTAAGTGTGCGATGGAGAAGATGACTCCTGAAATGAAGATTGTCATGCATGCAGACAAGACACCTACAGGTGAGCATGAAAGGCGTTTTAATGCACCAGTTTCAGCTGAAGTAGTGGTCGTACTTGCAGGTGAACAGACAGGCAACAGAGACATATCTTTGGAGATGAGGAACAACATTAAGAAAATTGCAGATAGTCATCGATCTTATGATGCTCTGCAATATCCTTTGATTTTCTGGCAAGGAGATGATGGATACAATTTTAATCTGAAACAGAATAATCCGAAAACTGGACTTCCAACTACAAAGAAGATTTCTGCTATGAATTTTTATTCCTACAGGATGATGTTCAGAGCATCCAATTTCAATATTATCTTAAGATTTAAAGAACTTTTTCAACAATTTGCAGTGGATATGTTTGCCAAAATTGAATCTGAGCGCCTAAGGTACATTCGATTCAACCAAAAACAACTCAGAGTGGAGAATTATATACATTTGGAAGATGCAATTAATAATGACGCAAATGTATCAGATCTAGGACAGCTGATTATCTTGCCTTCCAGCTTCACGGGTGGACCACGTTACATGCATGAGCGCGCACAAGATGCGATGACATATGTAAGAAACTTTGGAAGGCCTGATCTCTTCATTACCTTCACATGTAATCCGAAATGGGAAGAAATCAACGTGGAATTATTGCAGGGACAGAAATCACATGATCGACACGACATAGTAGCCAGGGTTTTCCGACAAAAATTGATGATGCTTATTGATCTCATCAACAAAGGAAGAATTTTTGGTACTGTTGGATGTTACATGTATACCGTTGAGTGGCAGAAGCGAGGTCTACCACATGCTCACATCTTGGTCTGGCTGAAAGAGAAGATTCATGTGGATAAAGTGGATCAGTTAATAAGTGCTGAAATACCAAATGCAGAGACTGACCCAGTTTTGCATGATATTATCACGAAGCAGATGATCCATGGCCCCTGTGGAAGAATCAATCCTTTATCTCCCTGCATGAAAGATAAAAAATGCACCAAAAGGTATCCAAGAAAATTTTTGATCGAAACACAAACAAGTACTGATGGATATCCACTTTATCGCCGGAGGAGTCCAGATGATTGGGGGTACACTGCAATCATCAAGGTTAAGGGTAATGATGTAAAGGTTGATAACAACTGAGTTGTTCCTTTTTGTCCTTTGTTATCAAAAGCTTTTAATGCCCATATTAATCTAGAATTCTGCAGTAGTGTAAAGAGTATCAAATACATATGTAAATACGTCAACAAAGGGTCTGACATGGCCATGTTCACTCTCGAAACAGATGAAAACAAACGTGATGAGGTGCAACAATATGAGATTGGATGCTACATTAGTTCCAATGAGGCCATTTGGAGAATTTTCAGTTTCCCAATTCACGAACGTTACCCGACTGTTGTACACTTGAGCGTTCATTTAGAAAATGGTCAGAGGGTTTATTTCACAACAGAGAATGCAGTTCAGCGTGCCATTGCTCCTCAAAACACAACACTTACCGGCTTCTTTGATCTCTGTCGAACAGATGATTTCGCTCGCTCATTATTTTATCACCAATTACCTAAATTTTATACTTGGAATACCAGTAGTAAAAAATGGAATCGATGCTCAAAAGGTCAGATTGTTCCAGAATTCCCAGGCATTAGATCAACAGATGCACTTGGCCGTGTTCAGGGGCGTGCCTAGCGGGGGGAGTGTTGGGGGTGTAACACCCCCCACTTATTTCTAAGAGTTGGTAAAATTTAGAATAGTCGGTAAGTCAGAAAGTTAAGAACACTCCCTGCAAAAAAGACCCCGCCGTCGTCAATTTCATTGCAATTCTCTGTTGTTCATCTTTAAAGGGAGAAAAAGAGCTTCTCACACAGAACGGAAGATTGTTGTGTAGGAGAAAGGGGGTGTCAAAGAGCGGGGGTGTTTTCCAGGGCTAAGATAGAGATAGAGAATCGCTTTTGTGAGGATTTGATACTTTGGTGAAAGGAAGAGGGTGGGGGTTGCAATTTCTATTGTGAGTTTCCCCACCTAGCATCTTTAATTGCTCCCTTCTGCTATGGACGGATTCTTAGAATTTGGTAACCTGACCTGGAAAGTAAATTTTTCAGTGCAGCCAAATAAGATAAATACTGAAGAAGAACGGAAAGCTCCATAGGCCGTATTCGTAATGACAAGCTACGGCTTCCGAAGGCAGTGTACTCCACCGCCGAATCCAGATTCTCATGAATTCATATGAGGACGCGACCGTTAGAGGGCCGGTTTATGCGGTGCACTTCCACAGGTGGCGCTCTTCGGCCGGGGGGAGAGACGGGGACGTGAGCCTCCTGTGCCTCTCAACCTTTTTCCAAATGAATTGACGACAAAAGTCGATGCAACATGCGGTGCAGCCCATCAGAGGACACCACCACACAGCACTTGGGTGGACGTAGAAGTAATCCAACGGCTTTGTTGCCGGAACCCCATAAAAGGAACCGGGTTCTATGCCGAACCGCCCCCCACGACCCATTACTGTAACTGCAACTTCCGATTATCGAGTCCTAGGGAGAGAGAAAACGATTAGTTCATCGGTTGTGGCAAGCAAGGGGAGCTACTCGCCAACCCGGGACTTCGAAGAAAACCAGTCCCTGACGCATAGACACGGCTTGGCTAGGGTTGTCCCCTCCCAATGGCTTTGCTTTCGGTGATCCCAGCAGCGAAATTCGGGAGGTCCCCGATCGACCCCATTAAGAGGATCATTCACATATAAAATAACACAAACAAACAAAAAACAAAACATATCACAAATATGTTAGATACAACGGAAAATTAGTTTTAGAACCACTATCGGACGTGGAAACTCCTTTCAAAAGTGCCAAAGAGGCGTTCTCGATCCAGATCAGCAGCGGGAAAATTAGGTGAAGTCTGCCTACTAGCACCTACTGCCAGGCACAGAAAACTCTGGCTACGCATAGATGCACTTGACTGGTTTCGGCCCAAGGTCCGACTTAGGTCTGGACACCGTCACTTGACTGACAAGCCTCCCATTTTCCTCGTAATCGGCTGGTCAGGAAAGAGGTTTACCCCCCCCCCCCCAGAGGAGGTAATACGAGCCACAGACCTCGGACCTGAGTGGCCCTCCGTGACAGGAACTGCTCTTGGTACAAACGGGCATCTTTCCTTTCCAGCCGAAATTTGAGGACGACAGACAACTACTCCAGCTACAGAGGGAGTCGTAAGAGACGATCGGGAAGGATGTCATCATTGGGTGCGTCGCCCTTCACCCACACCTTCCGTTACATATACGTTCTACCGCCTGCACGGTGCCGAGGGTTGCTGCACGCCGCCTCACTCACCGACAAGCGTCACAATAGAACCCAAGCAGTCCTTGTCATACAAAGTCCACCGTCGCGTTAGATAAATGTGGAAGCTGTCCTAGCCCCGTTAGGTAGCCGCTGCCCTCACGTCACCTTTCCGGGTGTGCCGTCCACCAAGGCATGACCACCAGGTGAGAGGGATTGGCCTACGCAGTGTCCTTTTACCATCCGGCTGTCCCATGATCCCGCGGAGCTAAAGTCCCACATCGGCAGGTGTAACCGGCAAGGAACTAGAGCCCTGCACGTGAGACCTCAAAGGACAATCTAAAGTCGCAAAGGGGGCGGCCCAGACCCCTATGGTAGTAACTCCCCACATCCGGTGCCTTCGGCTAAACATCACTCTACCACCCGATCACCACGTTGAGGTGGGGATTCGTCAGCTTACCTGTGCCCGTCGTGTCGGAGAACATCTCACAAATGCCAGATAAGAGGCCGTAATGGTAAAACTCATTTCTTTCGATTCCCCTCTCTCCTCCTCCCTTCAGACACCATGGATTTATGGCAGTAAAGCAATTTTACAGAATGAAATTAGGATAATTTTTAGTCTCTATTTTTAACAAGCAAGATTTGTATTTTTTATGTACTTTTTTTTAAAATTTATACACTTTACACAATACATTAACTCAACAACACACAATACACACACACAGTTTACACAATAATTACACTCAACAGCATGCGATTTTATTTATAGAAACATAAATTCCGAAGTACTTCAATGTTCTTAAATAGTTACTTTTGAGAACTGGTTAATGTACGGTACAATCCGTACACATTTTCCTTTTAAATCGTAAGCAGAATCCTAATTAAAAACAGGATTCTCAATGCTACTTATATAGTAAAAGAATAAACATTTTTTTACACATACTGAATAACAGCATTTAATTTTGACTCTCCAGAATGCAGGTGAGCATTTAGGACTTTTAGTGATTTTTTTAAATTAACAGTATTGTAGAACAGTTAACTGCGTCGCTAAGGGGGGGAGGGGGGGCTATCACAAAGCCTTTCTCACCCTCGATCCCGTACTTGGCAAAAATCAGTTCACACCCCCCCCCCCACTAAATCAGGCTTCGGCACGCCCCTGGCCGTGTTTACACAGTGCATCCAAATAACTCAGAGTGCTTTCACCTTAGAATGTTGCTGCATGAGGTGACAGGGACAACATCGTTTGAGGCTTTAAAAACTGTTGATGGAATTGTTACTGAAACTTTCAAACAGGCTTGCCAGCTCAGGGGACTTCTTGAAGATGATGCTCAGTGGCACAGAACATTAGAGGAGGCAGCTGAGACCAAATCCCCAGGAATGTTGAGGTGTATTTTTGCTGTTATGTTACATGCACATGCCATGTCCAATCCGCTGGAGTTGTGGCTTGCGTATAGAGAGTATATGGCTGAAGATCTTTTACATAGAGCTAGGGTTGTATCAGGAAACATTGATTTAGGTTATAATGATGACATTTTTAATACAGCTCTGGTATTGATCGAGGATAGGGTCATGGTTTTGGGGGGATCTGAACTTCATGTATTAGGACTTCCTCAGACCATACGAGAAAGTGTTTGCATGAACTACGAACTTATGAGGGAGATGGACTATAATGTAGATGAGCTTACTTCATTCATTCAGTCAAATGAGCCAAATCTGGTCGCAGACCAACAGGATGCATACAGAAAAATTACATCTTGCGTTTTTGATGGTACTGGTGGTATTTTCTTTATTGATGCTCCAGGCGGTACAGGAAAGACATTTCTGATTAATCTACTTCTGGCTAAAGTGAGACAGAAAAAATTGGCTGCCCTTGCTGTTGCATCTTCTGGCATCGCTGCTACTCTCTTGACAGGCGGTAGGACAGCACACTCAGTTTTCAAACTTCCTCTGAATCTTGCAGGTGTGGAATCTCCCACATGCAACATTTCTAGAAATTCTCCAAAAGCTGAAGTCCTGAAGGAATGCAAGCTGATAGTCTGGGATGAGTGCACAATGTCGCACAAGGCTGCATTTGAAGCACTTGATGTCACAATGCAGGATCTTCGACATAATAAGAGGATAATGGGGGGAGTGGTTCTGGTTCTATCTGGTGATTTCAGACAAACTCTACCTGTCATTCTGCGTGGCACCAAAGCTGATGAAATACAGGCCTGTATACAGAGATCTTATCTTTGGAGAAATATTCAACGTTTTCAACTCTCAACCAACATGAGGGTGCATGTATATGGTGACACTGCCGGTCAGGAATTTGCAGAGTTACTCCCACGAATAGGAAACGGAGATATGCATTACGACACTATAGATGACATGATTTCTTTAGAAAATGTTGGAAGAAATGTTGACACATCGCAGCAACTCATTGATAATGTTTTCCCCAACATTACTCAACACTTTCGAGACCCTAAATGGTTATGTGAAAGGGCAATCCTTGCTCCCAGAAATGATTCTGTTGATGTCATTAACAAGGATCTCTTAGCCAAATTACCTGGATCTCTTCAATTGTATAGATCGGTAGACTCAGTAATCCATGTGAATGATTCTGTTCACTACACGCCAGAGACATTAAATAAATTGGAGCTTTCAGGAGTTCCACCACATAGATCAGAACTTAAAGTTGGAGCCCCAATTATGGTTCTTAGGAATCTTGATCCCCCTACACTCTGCAATGGAACCCGGCTTATCGTGAAGAAATTGTTTCCTAATGTTATTGAGGCCACCATTATGACTGGTCATGCTGCAGGGAAGGATGTATTTATCCTACGAATACCGATTATCCCGTCAGATCTCCCATTCCAGTTTAAACGGCTCCAATTTCCTGTTCGTCTCAGCTTTGCTATGAGTATTAATAAGGCACAGGGCCAATCTTTAAAAGTAGTTGGACTCAATTTACAATCTCCTTGCTTTTCACATGGTCAACTATATGTCGGATGTTCCAGAGTTGGTAACAATAGAAATTTATTCCTTTTAACTCCTAATGGTAAAACAAAAAATGTAGTATATAAAGAGGTCCTAAAGTCAATGTCAGCTGTAAAGGTCACTGACGTCAAACATAGAAAATCAATTCAAGAAAATGTTGCAACAATCTATCAAACTGTTGAAAGTATGTGTGTTGAGGAAGATAATGAATACATGGTAAATGTGAGAGACACGCCCTGTGAAGAATATATTGTAACCAATAATGCCGCAATTGGTGAAGAAGATATCAAACAGACTGATGCATATGATGTTTCTGCAGAATGTATTTTACCACTCAGTGTTGTACTTCAAAATGAAACCACGGAAATTGAAATAGTCCGTAATTCATCAGCCAGAAGATTTGATAATGTAACTGGAGAAAACAATAAAACACACTTCACTACAATTAGAGGATTTACAAATGATCGCTTTGAATGTTACGCGAATAGTTTGATCCAGTGTTTGTATCACAGCGAGGACATAAAGAGCCAGTTCATCAATTATAATGCTGAAATCCAGAATCACGTCTTAGCATATGAGAATGATAAATCAGTTGATACCAAAATTTTTCGACAATTGGCAAGACAGTATTATTTAGATAATGTCAATCTAGCTGAAGATGTACTTTTCACTGATGGTAGTCAAGAAGATGTTTTTGAGTTTTTGAACTATCTTGCTCAAGCGCTGCCATTTCTATTATATGAAATTTCTTTCACACGACACACAAATCTACAGTGTTTTAGTTGTTTGGTGGTAATTGCTTTAATTTTGAAGATTTGGTAGCGGAAAGTATATCATCGGTTGAATATATTGAACGTGGATGTGATTTTTGTGGACTCTCTAAAACAAGAAAAGAAGAGAAACTAATATCGCCACCAAATTATTTATTTATGCAAATGATGATATTTATCTCACAGGGTAAAATTACTGATTACAAATTATTAGGTGTTCCGACAGCACGTCTCATTATTCACGATGATGTCTATGAAGTTATGTCTGGTATATTTCATTACGGCGATTCAACACATGGAGGACATTATTCCAGTTATCATCGAATAGAAGACGGATGGTGCCACGCAAATGATGAACAAGTTGTAAAACAGGATTAGCCAACATATAGTGAGAATTCATATCTCATTTTCTTGAAGAGAGTTGCATCAGTTTAATATTTAGGAATAGAATTTTCATGAAACAGTGTTTGTTGTATAAAAGAGTGCGTTCAAGTAGTCTGTCAGGATTGTTGTTATTGTTTATTCTTTGCTTTTTGAACCGCACTTGATTCAGGATCAATAATCATTAAAGGAATACTAAATATAAAGTTTTGTGAACATCCAAGCATTTAACATCTACGAGATGGCTGTATATTCACAGATGGCGATATCGCTTGCAGGAAATAGTACGGTAGTATAATACTAAGTTATAAAATGACATGTTTTCAGAATATAATTTTTTTTTCATGTTTTATGTTTATTATATTGTATAGATTGTGTTTTATTTTGTTGTATAGATTGTGTTTTATTTAATTGTATAGATTTTGTTTTATTTAATTGTATATAATGTGTATTTATTGAAATGTTTTGTTTGTGTAAAGGTATTGAGTTCCAAAGGAACAATACCTGTTGTTAGCGCAGGCAAATTTTTTTAAAACGCCTAAAAGAAAGGCTTTTGGTTTATGGCTAAAACATAAAATAAATATTTGCTTCTAAACGCAATTGCCTTTCTTTTAGCCAGTCCTAAGCCTGGATAAAAGCTTGAAGGAAAAAATAATACCATTTGGCTTTTCATAAAAAAATTCTGAGAATTTCCAGGTTTGCTTACAGTAACATATGGGATTATGCATGGCACGCCCAGTGTATGCTGTGTCTATGGCAGTGGGGCCTCTAACATTACTTTCGTTTAAAATAAAAAAATCATTTAACCCTGATTTCAGGTACGTTTAAGGTTGTTGGCACGGGCAACGCCGGGCGGGTAAGCTAGTTAGAAATAAAATCGTATTTCAATGAAAGAAAATACTTTTACATTATTTATTCGCCGTTTGAAAAGTGTCACTTAAGAAAATTAACCATTAATGATGACCTTCACAGGAATTAATGATGTATAAATAAATGCAAGTTCCTGAATATTGTCCAGTAAATAATCTGTTTCTTGCTTTTTTTGCAAACATCATGTTTCGAAACCAAATGGAAAACAAACTTTCACAGGTGATAATAGACATCATGACAGACAGTTTTTGTCCAGGAAACCAGAATCGTAACACACTTATTCAATTCAATCAAAAATAAAGTGCATCTCATTCCAGGTCAAATTTGAATTTTCATTTGTAACTTTAATAATATTGAAGATATTGTAACTATATTTTCAACATAGTTACTTTGATTTCTGTGAATCACGATAAGTACTGGAAATTTCCACCATTCATATCTAAACAACAATGAGCTAAATATTCCTTTATTGAGAGTGCAGCTGACAGTACTACTTATACTGTGTCACTGGCCAAAATTCAGCTACTTCCAATAGTATCATCATATTTTCTACAATCAAAATTCATACAATGCAGATATTGCTAAAATATCTTCATTGTTGTTAAAGTTTTAAACAAAAATTCAGTTTCAGCTTGCAGTGACTCACTGTGCTTTTGATTGAATGTATTGTATTTTTGATGGAATAAGTGCATCGAGACTTGCTCAAAAAATGTTTGCCTTGACCACATTATCTACACAGAAAGTTTGTTCCAAGATGTATGAACACTCCGTATGTTTACAACCTCTGAATATGATCGCCCATTCCAGACACCTGCTCTCTGGTTCATTTAAAAACTTCCTTGCCAAATCAAAAGGAGCAGGAAAGTTATTCTTGCTGATTTGCCAGCATTTTAATACATTGTATTTTTTTACTTTAGTCCCTTCCTGACAAATAAATACTGCCAAATGCTTCTTCTAATTCATTCAAAAAATTTCTTTGATTTTAAAGTATTTGTTACAGAATATAAGAACATTTTAGGAATTTATTTTAATTCACAGAAGAAACCACGAAGTTTAAAGCTTTATTAATTAAAAAAGGTTTTAAGGCTATCCTATCTATATATTTAAAACGCTAAGCGATTTCTTTCGACAATCCGTTAGAACAAACTACTGCATCAAATTACACCATTCTTTTTTTAAATGAAAGATATTAGGACACAGATTTGTTATCGTGCATTCGTTTGTTCGAAAATTTAATTAATTAGCTGTAATTTTCAATTAAACATTTACTTCTGCTTATGATGTCATAAAGTTGACAACTCCCACTTTTGAGGGCATAGAGTTTTTTCCCTGAACCCTGTGGTTCGCCAATCTTTTGACATTAACTAATATCAACTAGGTAATATTTTAACATTGTAGTTATAAAATCTTTAAAAAAAAAACTTAATCAGCCAGAATATAATCATAATAAAATATCTAAACGTAAACATATCAATATGAATAACAAATCTCACGTAAAATGTTGCAATTTAAATGATTCCAATTGAAACAAGATTTGGAGAGTTATCCTTGACGCCCAGCTAACATAAAAGTACCTATTTTATTTTATTTATTTACACACATATTCAAATTTATTATAAAACACCAGGTTGCCATACAAAGCAAAAATCGTCATTTAGGTGCCAAAAAATAACCCAGGTGCGTCTGCGATATCTGTACTGATTTAATCAAAATTATTTTGGTTGCACCGCATATTGCAAAATTAATTAAATCCATGATTATTGTTTCTTTCTCAGATTAAAAATAAGAAAATTGGTACTTCTATATTATCCCGTCGACCACTTTTCATAACAAAAAACTATTGCCAAACTGTAACGCCAAATACACGGGAGAACGTTGCCATTGGAATAACAAAATAAATAAATAAATAAAATACATGAATTTAAGGACACAATTGTTATTTTAATTAATGAAATAACTAATAAATCAGCAAAACATAATGAAAAATAGACGCAAATCTCGAATTAAAAACCACTTGATGACGTAACAAACACGTATAATGCTTTTGACATCAAGTAAATCGGACTGTATTTTTGGCGTTTAATTTTACAGTTTGGCGATAACTTTTTGTTATGAAAAGTGGTCGACCGGATAATAGAAAAGTACCAGAAAATTTAATGTTTAACGAAATTCAATTATTTGATCGATCGCAAATTTTGGTTCTTTTCCGTTATACCGACACCATGCCATACATGTAAATATATGCTTGGCGACAATGGTGTCCGTATAATGGAAAAGTACTCAATTTTTTCTTAGTTCGGGCTATACCAAAAACAAACATTTTACAGGTAACAAAAAAATCGCCGAAAATGGCTGCTTCATCAGCTGTTATGACAGCAAAGTTGGATAAAATCTAATAACCTGAATTTTACAACGTTTATGCGAAACACCACAGAGAACACACGCTATTTTTATATAAGTAGGGTATATTTAAACGAATAAGAGAACTAACAACCTTCAATAATATAATGCATGAAAAAGTTAACAACTAAGTGATTCAGCAAATCATAAAAATATGTATTTCTTAATATAACTATAAAATACAGAAAAATATTCTGGTACCATAAAAAATATTCATTATCCCGTCGAAATTCCGTGCTGTGACGACTGAAGGAAATTATGGCCTAGCCTGCCTTGTGAGTTGCTGGCCTGGAGTTGTCCAGTTTTGTCCATGACTTTTCCGCCTAGCTTCGGAGGTGGATCGCCGTGTAATCGAGTCGAAAGAACTTTTTCGATAGGCAAAGAGACTGCGAGAGATGGTGGTCGGCGAATGAAGAGAAGTGAACCGAGAAGGCTGTGAGATGCAGAGAGAGTTGGGCGGACGATGTTGAAAGGAAAAGTGTGAGATATGTTTTTGTAAAAAGTATGAAGCTTTGGTGCGCTGAGTCTTGCAGAGACTTGTAGTGGTTTTTAGATGTTTTTAAATTGTTCAGTTTTTTAACTTGTGTATCAACGCTGCCTAAATAAAGTGCTAGATGTTAATCATCGTCTTGGATCACTGGATTTCGTCAACTCATTACAGTGCATTATCCCGTCGTCCGATTAAGAAAAAAAACTATATGCAAATTAGGTACTTTTCGGTTAGCCGGCGCCAATAAAGTATATATATATATATATATATATATATATATATACACACATAATAACAAAATCCAATGGAAAATTACTTGCAGAATCATTATCACAAAAGCCAACCAAAATCTATAAACCACATAAATTCAATACTAGAAAAACAAAACTATATACATTATATATATTTGTATCTATGTATGTATATACTATACATACATATATATATATATACTTCATTGGCGCCCTGCTAACCGAAAAGTACCTCAAATAATTCGCCAAACTGTAGCGCCCAATAAACAAACGGAATAATGTTGCCATTAAATCTCAAAAAAAGAATAATAATAATAATAATAATAATAATAATTAAGAAAAGCCCAATTTACTAAAGTATCATTTATCAGTAACTTTTAACAATAAAATTTACAATATATTAATGAAAACAGAATCAAAAATAATCTTGGATATTTATTTATTTACATTATTTCTCTTAATTATGGAAAAGGAATAATCATCCTGATTATGTAAAGGAATGAAGAAACCATACAAATAAATTACACTTGAAAACATTAAAAATCTCCTTTTTCTGTAGATTGATTTATTATTGTAAAAAAAATTCTTCATCTTTACATAAAAATTGATTAGCTTAAAACAATAGATGCATTTCAGAAGATATGGATTTAAAACGAACAATGATTAAAGAAAACATTTTAAAAATTTTGATCAAAACATTTTAAAACTTTTTTAACGTCGAATTTCGACGGTGCGTTTTGGGAGAAGCAATGCACATGCGCATAGGAGCTCATTCGGTTGCATTATCACAGGGGGGGGGGATGTGTGCCTTATTTAAAATGTTCTTTTATTGACTGAATATGAGATGAACGTAGGGATATGCTATTTGTATGATACTTCATAGGTTCAGGAAATTTTCTTTCTTGCCGTGGGGAATAGGGCGGTAATGTCAAACTGATTTCCATTTTGTTTACGGATTGTTTGTTTGGAGTTTGCATCGGAAATAATAACGTAATTCACTGGGGGAAATTTTTTTTAAATAAAATATTTGAAAGATTGTTTCATAAGCACCCCTACTTATGTAATAAAGAAGCTTATTTTACTAATATTGCTATTGTAATTTTTTCCGTCATGTTTTGACGGGTACCATCTAGTCTATATATTTAAAACGCTAAGCGATTTCTTTCGACAATCCGTGAGAACAAACTACTGCATCAAATTACATCATTCTTTTTTTAAATGAAAGATATTTGGACACAGATTTGTTATCGTGCATTCGTTTGTTCGAAAATTTAATTAATTAGCCGTAATTTTTAATTAAACTTTTACTTTTGCTAATGACGTCATAATCGGAAAACGCCCACTGTTGCAAGGCATAGAGTTTACTCTCTGAACTCAGTGGTTGCGAGGATATTAAGAGAAATAATGAATATTAAAAGCTCGCGGCTTTTAGGCCGAATGTTTAATTTGCAAGTTAAATTTCCCTAAAAATATTTATCCGCGTGTTTTCAAAGCGAATAAAACTTCATATTTATTATGACGTCACGGGAATATTGTCCATTGGGTTTATTTTATCATTATGCATTATAACTTTGTTCATGCTATTTTTTCATTCCAATTAAATGCAAAATATATTTTTATTTGTATTCCTGGTGTTTAAGCGTTAAAGTAACGGATATAAATTACGTGTGAAAAGTTTGCGCCGGTGAAAATCACGTTATGCTTACCTCGAAATGCATTTTAACATTGATAAAACTGAAGAGAAAAATGTATTGGTTATGATTGTGTCAACATGACTTAATTTTAACTGATTTTTCCACTCATAATTATAAAGATTAGAATTGGAGCCGTCATTGATTTCTTCATCTTGATCGCATACCTTGATTACATGTTACCAATTACTTTTTTTTTTAATGAAAGGTTAGAAGATTTCTTTTTTTAATAAACAAAATCACAAAAGTAAAGGATTTCAGAAAATTTAAAATGATTAAAAATAGTGTTATGGTAGAAAAAAAATCTTGAGATAATGATTGTATTTTTAGCTAGAATAAACAATGTAAGACTAACATTTCATAGGAATTATTTTGGTAATTTTATTATAAGTTCATTTAACAGTTCTTTATTAGCGCATATTTCTTTCCCTGTGAATTTCTCTTTCGATGTCAAAAAAACGGGTTTCAACTATTGGACGCCAGCCAAAATATAGTGGCAATTTTTAGAAATGTACAACGGTTGTGACAATAAACGGCGCTATCGCTTTAGCTTTTATCGCGGTTTCATCACTTCTAAATACTCCAAATTTCTATTTTTTACTACATTTTACAACATTTTACAATTTCAATTCTTACATCATCAATTAGAAAAAAAATTAGATTTCGATTGAAATTTATTTGAAAACTGCCGCTTAATTTAACGATTTTTTAAATAATTTTCAAGCATGAAAAGTTTTTCAATTCTATCTTATCAATGACCACCAGTTTGCTTCAGTAATGTAAAATAGCCCCTGGGAAAGTTGCTACAATTTAAAATAGAATTTCCAAACTATCATAAAAAGTGAAAAATAATAATAAAAAAAACAGTTATCAATCATAAGATCAGATTATCCATAAGATAGAGCATTTTAGCGCTAAACAAAAATCTTTCAAAAAAAAAAAAAAAAACTATTTTTAGTTTATGAACATAAAATTGATATGTTGAATTCGTTGATGTATATGTTTCATCAGATATCAGAATATGCTAGGAATTGTATTTTTATATTTTATTACAATTGCCAACTGTGTAAGAGGAAAAATATCCTCGACTGTGATGGAAAAGGGATAATCATCCTGATTATGTAAAGGAACCGAAGAAAAAATACAAATAAATTACACTTGAAAACATAAAACATCTCCCTCATCGGCCGATTGATTTATTACTGTAAAAATATTCTTCATCTTTACATAAAAACTGATTAGCTTAAAACAATGGATGCGTTTTAGAAGATATGGATTTGAAACGAACAATGATTAAAGAGGACATTTTTAAACTTTTAATTTAAACATGTTAAAATTACAAAAAAGGACAGATGCAAATTATCAGATATGAAAAATAAAAAAGAAATTTGGTACTTTCGTGTTATAGCAGCCACCAAGCATGAAATATTTTTGTTTCTGTTTTCATTAATATATTGTAAATTTGGTACTTTCGTGTTATAGCGGCTTCCAAGGATGAACTGCCAAGCTGCCAAGATTTATCGCCAAATTATAAAGCATGTATGTCATTATAATAATATATGATATATATATATATATATATATATATATATATATATATATATATAACATTTCTGTACGTATGTGGCCAAGTTATAGCCATATATGATGCATATATTATGTATATATATGACATGTGTATATGATGTATATACAACATATAAAACATAAATAATATGTGTATAATGACGTATATGGCACATATAGGAGTGTTTGGAATATATATATGCGTATATAGGATGCCAATATAAGCTTTGCGATGATCTTGGCGAAATCATAACTCCAACCTTGGCATAATCATGGGAAAGGTTCAGTAAGACCTTTTTGGTGCTCCCCCCAAATGTAAACCCCATGTAAACTTCTTTATGTAACATATCAATCGATAGGTCTCGTCAAGCACTATGGTCTGGTCCTACTCTCCGCCTCTCACTCCCCCTCCCTTAAGAAACATAGTTCTCTGTTTCAACTCTGTTTCAACTCTTTTTAAATTTTAGTTTTTCCCATCTTTCTCAGCCCCTTTAAGCCCCACAGAGGACGTAGGCCTCTTCTAAAGGATACAACGAAGTTAAAATCGTCGAGGCCGACATTTCTAAGAGGGTCCCGAGGCCCTATCTCCCATAGGACCGGAGTTACCCCTCCACGGGGGAGACATTCAATGTGTTCAAACCCCGTCATGTACCATATCAAAAGTTTGATCTCATCAAGCACTTTTGTCTGGTTCTACTCTCCCCCTCCTTCTCTCTCGTCTCCTGTAAGGAGCACTTTACTTATTTATTTTTTTCAATTTCTCATATTTATTTTAGTTTTTTCCATTTTTTTCTGTTCCTATGGGCCGGACAGCTCCAAAATTTCACCAAAATTAGCTGTAAACCGCCTAAAGGTTATTCCCCCCTGCCCCGTTTCTTTTGGCGCCCTCGGTTTTTACGTATCTCTCTTGGGGGGCCCGTCAGAGGAGCGAAAAGGGGGATCCCTTTTAAAGTCCCATCTCTCAATTGCAAGTGAGGATTCATTTTAAATCGGGTCTCGTAGAGCACTTGTGTTTTGTATAGCTCCCCCCTCCCCCCACCACTTTCCAAGATCCCGTCAAGTAATGCTAACTCATCATTTGTTAAACAACTTCTCTTAGCTGTATCCATCATAAAAGCTGCTATCATAGAACTTTTCATTACCTTTTTTAGGTTATCTATTAAGTGCTAAAATGCCATTAAAAACAGTTTAAAGGGTGTCATTAAGCCAGCACATTTGTAAACAACAACTACCTCGCCACGTCTCAGCCCATTGGAGCCACATCTTTTTACTATTATATTTATTAAAAATACTTCTAGTCATCGAATCTTGTTAAAACTCGGTGTGTTCGTGCCTAATATGTTCCACCAGCCTCACAAAAAATCTTAGAGCGCTAACTAAATTCTAAAGTGGAAAAGCTGGCTTATGCTAACATTTTTTTTTTTTTTTTTTTTTTTTTGGACGAGTTAGACTTGGTTGAAAAAATCTCAACGATAAAAGCCGTGGGTGGCCAATCTATATTCTGTCGTAAGGTAGAATTTTTCCCGCTTGTTTTTCTTTTCTTTTTCACATGAAAGGAATTATTTTAAATGTACGTAATATATGTATTTTTAATGTATGTGTTGTAAATTAAAGTTCTGTGTTTTAAATGAAATGAGTGAAAGATTTATATTTTTAATGAATTCAATACGAATGATGAGATAGGTTGGCGATTTATCGTCTGCACACGGCTAATATAAAGATACCATATTTTTAATTTAAATTTTAAAAAGTAAAAAGAAAAAAAAATATATATACATATATATTGGATGGCAAATGTCAATGAGATGCATCGCAAAATTATCCGTATCGAAAATCAGAAAATTTTAATAAAAATAACTATATTTTTTAAAAGAAAGTTGCTTTTCTCATAAAAGCTAAAGATTTAATATGATTGTGTCGAAGTAACAGCATTTTTCCTCTATCATTTTCCCACAATCGAAACACATTTGTAAATCGTCGTTTCGAACCGGAATTTAATTTTACATTTCTTTTAGTTTTAAAATAGGAAAAACTTTGTTGTCTTTTTTAAATATAGCTTTTTTAAAAGTTGTTTCATAATAGATTTTTGTAAAGTCTTGTAGGATAAGAAAAATTGCATAGATTTTAAAGCAATGTTTAAGTAAAATTACAATATTTTTTCAACTTAAAAAACAACAATGTTATCGAAAAGAAAATCGATTTTACCAACAAATTCGCGTAATGCAAAAGCAAAGAAGAAATCAAAGAGTAATGAATATTTTCTTCCAGCCGAATTGTGTAAACTTGAACAAGCCAATCGTGCCAATTCATAACATTATAAACGTGAAAGCGCGTTCTATATAGTAGATTTTTTTTACATATAGGTAGAACATTTCCGAGAATAGGAAGGTTAGTGGTCTGTAATTAGGTCCATAGTCAATTTGCTTCTTCTTTTTTTCTTTTTTTTTTTTTATTAAGTGAAACTTGGCGCAAAATTAAATACATTGTTGTAACCAGATTTGTTTTTTGCGTGGTAAACACTTAATGGTATTTTAGATGATCATTTCCCCGCTAACCTTTGATGCCAACTATGACTGTAAAACATATTAAAAAATATCAGACGATAATTTTCTAATTTTCTTATTGCTTCATGATGTAAATAGACTTCCTGGTTCATACTTTAAACCTGAATTGGTGATGCCATTGTCGTTCAATTTTTATTCCTAATCGTAACCATAATCGTATCCTATCCTAATCCTGATAATAACTTTAAAGAATATTCTTTGACACGAATATGTAAATTAAATCAGTATCCATAAATGGAATGAATGGAAAATAGAATAAGTAGAAATGGCAAAATAAAATAACAAGAAAGTACATTTATTCGACACTTAACCCTAGAGAAAGCATAAAAAATATCAAGCGCATGAAATAAATCAAAATAATCCTATATATACTAACAAAAATATGCAAATTTAGATCATCAGATTTGTGTCGTCGGTATTTATTTGCTTATAGTGTTCTTGACGCGATAGAGAAAATATCGAGGTTAAATTGGGCAGAATTTAAAGTACTTTCTAGCAACCTTTATTTACATTTTAGAATCGCCTCAGATTGTTATATCTTTGTGAAATATCTATCAATGTATAAAATCCACAAGCAGTTTGTTCACTATTTACACCACTTAGCGTGAAGCACTTAATTTAATATATACATAAACAAGATAATGTAGTAAGAAATATATAACATATGTCTATGCAAATAAACAATATAATAATGCCCATTTTAGCAATGCACACATATACAAATTGTACACCAAATACCACCTAAAATGCACTGTTGTATAGAAGAATTCTGCCAGTGTTGTTTTTCGTTTTACGAAGAGGATTTCCTCGATTTTCACGATTTTACTTGGTCCTCCTTTTTTCATTAGTTGCAGTTTCATTTTCGCGATTGTATGTATTATTTGGCATGAAATTTCACTTTTTTAAGACTGGGTTATGTCAAGGCCCCTATAGCAAAGAAATACCGTATGGTCTCCTATAAAATGTGATAAAGCTTTGGTTAATTATATATGTTGTTAATTATCAAGTGAAATGTTTTGCTAAGTTAATGCATTTATTCTTTTTTTAATGTTACGTGAACGAAGTCACGGGTAACAGCTAGTAATATTATAAATCCGATTGTGTGCAAATGTTAGGCTGAAGCCAGCGTCAAAATGGAGAAATTAATGGCACTGTATCGTTGCATATAGGTGGATTATAACCCGGAAATGAACATAGACTGGTTTTTGCTTATTTTATTCAAATACTTTTCTTAATATTTCAAAATTTGATTATTTTCACAGAGAATCAATGGACATTTTTAGATAAAATTTAACCATTTTACTTTATCGTTGCTAGGGCTTTAATCGTTGCCAATAAATAAAAATGCGGAAAAATAATTTTTCCTCAACAATTAAGTTTTAATTGAGCGATTTTCACGTGAAAAATGAAAATAATTCAAAAGAAAATGAATTTCTGTGATATTTGAAACAACAATATGGAGTATCTGTTATTATACATGAAGTATGAATATCCGTTACATTAAACAGATCTTTTTCTGTCAAAAACTGCGTTATAATTAGAAAGAAGAATTAACAATAATTATATTATTAAGAAAAAGATTTCGCTTGAACCATGGAACTATGAAAAGGATCCTTCTTGGCTTGAACGAATATGACGTCATAAATAAAACATGTATTTTCAAATATTCGTAATATTACAAAGAGCATGACTATCAGTGTATAATAAAAGTATATACATAATGTACGTCATATTTAAGATGAATAACTGAAATATTTTTTTGATACTGATTAATAATAAGTTTGAATATCAGTTACAAACAGATGTGAGTTTTCTGCTAAAAATTCATGTCATTATTGCCAGGAAAAGAAAATTAACAAGAATTATATCATTGAAAAGAGATTTCTCTGAGATCAAAGTGACGTCATAATAAAACGGGATTTTTTAAATATGTTTCAAATGGAGCGTGTATCAATTTCATGCATTAATAATCACTGAGTACAGTGAAATACTAGAGAGGTAATGAACCGTAAAATCGGCTTGCAATATGAAGCCGGTTATCGCTCAAATCATTAGGCCCAAGGGCTGCCTTCATTGGATGGAGAGAGGCTGCACGTGGAACAATGACTGGATTCATTGGACGGGGAGAGGTTTTCAAAGCAAGCCGCCAGTTGTTTGGGCCGACTGTAGGGTTGTATTTTCAGCATCACGCCAAACATGAACATTTCATCTCTATTTATTCTCTGAACTCTGTGATTAATAATACAAGCATCAGTAAGATTATTAGGAAAAGAAAATTGAACACAAGTCTATTAAGTTAAAATCTGACTGTGTGTATTTCGCAACTACTCCTCTTAATGCAACGCGATTTACTTAACACCGGTTATCATTGATTCGAAGATGTCATATAAACTCTGAGAATTTAAAATTTTGATTTAGATTCCGATATATTAATATTTTTTTTGTAAATTTTAACGAAATTTCTCTAAAATGGTACGTAAATTACTCCCTTTTTGTGGATAAAAAAGGAGGAATAAAACGGATTAATATATTTTTATGCCATTTTCTCATTAAAACTGAAAAAAATTATTTTATTTTCAATTTGAATAGTTGGTGGAAAAAATATTGATTACAGTAAAATTTCCGAAAAATAAAAACATATTTCCACATATTCAAACTTTATGAATCAATTTATTCTGCAGAGCAAAAATAGCCTGTCAGCATATTGTCAAGAAATCAAGATTTGTTTCAGCTATAGATTAAACCAAGGACACAAATTTGCTGTTACATGCAAACGTAACACTTGCAATTGCAAAACTTTTTGCAACCCCAAATTATATGCAAACTTAACATTTACATGTAATTTGCACCCAAATTAATTTTAATTTGAACCGTAATAAATGTTAATTTGAAATGAAAATTACATGCAAAAGTAATGTTTACATATAATTTTGGGTTGCAAAAGGCTTTGCAATTTAAGTGTTACGTTTTCATGTAATTTTGGGCTGCAAAAAGTTTTGCAATTGAAGCTCCTTGCATTTAGGTGTAGAATTATTCCTCCCTATTCACAAGAATTGAATTTTAAAAAAAAAGCATATACTATTTCCAATGAATTATTTTTAAATGATGGCTGTTAAAATGCTTCTCAAAGTCATTAAAAGTAAAATGGTTTATCAGGTAAAATTGTCATTTCTTTTTCCCAATTCGTCGATTTACATGATTTTATTTGGCCGTCCTTTTTCTATTGGTTGCAGTTTCCTTTTCGCGGTTATTTGGTGTTAGTGTTATTTTCTCGGTAGTCAGTAATTTTGCGCTTTCTAAAGCAATATAAATTATAAATTCAACTTTCGGAACAAAAGATAGGTAAGATATTTGCTTACCTCTATTTTCCAGCAATCGTCCTCACTATACCGCTAGGCCATGATCGCCAGAATTTGTATTAATCCATTATGCTTTGCACACACTCACTATATAAATCCTTGGTATGTAGGATATCCATGTAACTGATTAAGTAATGTTAAAATATTATTAATTAATAAAACATATTCATAATACTGTTAAATTATTTAATTTACATAGCTTACATTTAATAGTTACATAAAATTTAGTTTTAAACATTATTTCAATTTAAGTTTAAGGGAAAACGACATAATGTCCGTTTCCATCGCGAATTAAAAAGAATCTGTTAAAGTTCTATAAAGCAGAGATGCAACAGTCTTAGTCCTTATATAGTGACATCATTTTTAAGTTCTTTCATTGGATGGTAATGACGTAAAGTCAATTTACGTCACTAATACGTATTTTAGTCTTTCACTTCCTTGTTCAGAGCACGTGCTGTAAAAACCTCTTCATCTTGCATCAGGCACTTTCATTTCCTGTTTGAAATTCTAGATAATTACTTTTTATCGGGATGAGTTTTTAAATGATGTAAATAAACTGTCATAGAAATTAATTCCGGATATTAATCTTTTGATATATTACCAACATTTGGTACAAAATTTTACCTTTTTTAAACTGATTTATGTCAAGGCCCCTATAACAAAGAAATATCGTATTTTCTTCTATGAAATGTGATAAAGAGTTAGTTAATTATTTACGTTTTTAATTATCGGGAGTGAAATATTTTGCTTGATTAGTGCATTTATTTTTCTTTTAATGTTACGTGAACGAAGTCACGGGTAACAGCTAGTAATAGTATAAATTGCAGGGGAAAAATATTTTACTTATAATACAAAAAAGTACAATATGTAACGTAATACGGTATACAATATGGAAATAAAAAAAATAACAAGTAAAAAATAAAAATAACGTGCCCGATTAAAAAAAAATGTACGTACAAAATTAAATGATTGTGTTTCAAATAACTTCTTAGACCATGCATTTATAGAATATTTTTGTTTGTTTTGGTAATGGCTCACATTGAGCTGAAACATATGTCAACAGTCTAATAAAACCTATTTTTAACCGACTTAAAAAAAGGAGGAGGTTATCAATTCGACCCGTATGTATGTATTATGTTGTTCACGCATAACTCTCGTAAATGTGCATCGATTTTGATAATTTTTATTTTGTTTGAAAGAGTAAGAGTCAAAGGTGGTCCCATTTCAATTTCGTCAAAATCTGATCATTAGAACAAATTATTTTATTCAAATTTCCATTATTTTGATAATTTAATTTATATTTCAAAAAGTCCATTATTTGAATTGTTTCCAATTTATAAAATAGCGCACATAATAATATTCCCTTTCAATTAAAAAACGTATTTACACGTGACTATCAAAAACAGAAATAAAACTTTAAAACAATAATTAAATGATCACGTGTTAAAAGCAGTAAATGTAGAAAAATACGTTATATAAAATATACTTGCGCGTGAATATTAAAAAAAGAGAAATAATTAAATTATTACATGTTCAAAACATTAAATGGGAAAACTTACGTCATAAATAAAATGCTCAAATAACATTATTTCCAAACAGTTTCAATTTAAAAACATATTTACACGAGAGATTAATTTATTTGTAGCTGATATATTATGTATACTAAACTACGAAAAGTCCTTCTGGTCTAAACCGGCAGGAAAAGACAGCCTACCTATTCCTTGGTTTTAAGATTTTAGCTAATTTTACTGCAAAACACTATAAAAATGGATGGAACCCGATTACAGAAGATTCAGTCGCAGTTCTCGTCAATATTCAATTTGAATCAGAATTTCGCCAAATATGCTAGCTATAGCCAAGTTGGCTTCATTTATGGCAACTTGTTTTTGTCGCCAAATTTGTTGATATTTCGCCAAATATTGCCTAGCTTGGAGAGAATTTAACGCTGGCGAACATGAATATATAGTGTTGAGAATGTGAGAGTTAGAACGATGGTTACAACAATGAAATAAAACTTGCGAGATAGCATGTTCACTAAAACTCTTAAATTAAAACCGTTTATGGAGGAATCCTTCTGTCTTGTTTCAAAATGTCAGCCACTCTAAAATTTCAAAATGCTATATCTCAGGCATTTTTTAAGGTAGATGCAAAACAAAAATTGTTCCGGTATCCTTGGATCAAGGCTGAACATTCAATTGAAAAAAATCTTTAAGATTTCTAATATTTTTAACGACTTTTTACATCTTTTTGAATTTGAAATCTTTAAGTGTCTATCATAGCGCCTCCTTCTTGCCGAATATCCCCAAATTCAACTGGGACCTGCAGGCCATAGTAAAAAACACATACAAAAAATTTGGTTCAGTACTGTGGTTAACCTAATACACTTTTCGATGATACAATAATTTAAATGGAACAAAAATCGCTATCACAGCGCCCGCTTTCGGCAGAATATCCGCAAATTCAAGTGGGACCTGCTGGTCACAGCCAAAAACCTATAAATGAAATTTCGTTCAATTCTAGGTTGCTTCATAACTTGACACACTTTCATTGATACAAAGAGGGCACACACGAACAGACAGATATTTTGTAAAAACATGTTTTTCGGAATCTTTGACTCCTAAAACATATAAATCCGTCGAAAACCGGAAGTTGAAAAATTTTGATCACAATACTTTCTTCTATTTTGATAGAAGAAGGTGAGAAAAGGAGGATGGTAATACTTTGATCCAATGTATGTATGTATGTATGTTTTAGTCCTGTTCACGCATAACTTTCGTAAATGTGTACCGATTTTGGTATATATATTTTTTTGTTTAACCCATTCACGGTCAAGCTGTTTTCATATATTTTACTTGGAAAGGGTAGACGAGGACATGCTAAAAATCTTTATAAATGGTCAACGTTCTCACATTGTTAAAAGTTTAGCAGCAACATGGTGAAATTGCTTTCCCCCCTGAAAAACACCTTCGGTAATGAATGGCCTATTGAAGTCCATTGTGGGCGTATCTGGTCAGACTTTTCAAGTGCAGTTTCTCAGTGTGATTGATTTGCCCACCCCATTATAATCCCCTTTCGAAAAATTCCTTGCACTGTGTAAACAGATAGGTGACATTCTATTCACATAGAAGGAAAGAAACATAGAAGGAAAGAAAAGTAAAAGAAATAGAAAATGTTATATTTCCATTTGATTTTAAAAACTATCAAATAATAAATTCTAAACTATTTCGTAAATAACTTGCATTATATTAATGAGTTACAATCTAATGTCTTTAAATATTTTATCCCAGTAGGGATATTTAATGAAACACTACATCTCATTCCTCGAATAAAACTTGATTATTTACTATATCATCAATGTAAATATAAGCTAGCGAAATAGAATCTTCTAATATGTGGTATCAGATTCAGTTAAATTCAGATATATACTATTTTTTTTAATTAAATCAAACCTAGAAGGAATAAGTCTTTATGTATCTAAGATGCCTTAGATTGTAGACTTTCTAAATAAGATAATTGTAAAACAAATGGTTGTTATTTTTGTATTGTTATTTACTTCCATTTCTTTCTTTTCTTTTCTCTTTTTTTTCTTTTTTGAACAATTTATTTATTTTGTAGCTTCGGGATAATAAGTCTCTTCAGGGATCGTGTTTTAGGTAGCTTTCAATACAAAAAGCTACCTATTGCAGCCGTTCGGAGGAAAGCAATTACAAAAAATTTTGGTATATTTTCACCGAACATGACCCCCATACCCCTAAACCACCCTCCGTCCAAATGTTGATTTATATATATATATATATATACAGGGGTCGATGCAGGTTTTTTTTTCTTGGGGGCCCATTTTGTAAAAAATAAAGGTTATTTTTGTGAAATTTATTATATTTTTGTGAAAAATAACATTTTGTAACGAAAGTTTAAATCCAGTTAATCAAATTGGAACCAAGCATTTATAAAAAAAAACTTTTCAAAATCCTTTTGCTGAAGTTTTCCTCTCTGGTGAACTTGTTTGTTTACAAATTACACATTTTAAAACATCACAAAATAACAAATAAATAATAGTCAGTTATTATGGAATAGAATTTTATGAAACTTTATCAAATTGATTTTTGTGAAGGGACCCATTTTATCAAATTGATTTTTGTGAAGAGGCCCATTTTATCAAATTGATTTTTGTGAAGAGACCTACTTTATCAAATTGATTTTTGTGAAGGGGCCCATTTTATCAAATTGATTTTTGTGAAGGGGCCCATTTTATTAAATTGATTTTTGTGAAGGGGCCCATTTTATTAAATTGATTTTTGTGAAGGGCCCCTAAATAGGCCCCAAATTTTTCCTGGATTGACCCCTGATATATATATATATATATATATATATATATATATATATATATATATATATATATATATATATATATATGTATATATATATATAAA
Organism: Maratus michaelseni; assembly: GCA_963931845.1. NCBI lineage: Eukaryota > Metazoa > Arthropoda > Arachnida > Araneae > Salticidae > Maratus > Maratus michaelseni. The sequence continues at coordinate 892,830 of OZ007600.1, forward strand.
TGAAAACCCATGTGAAGAACCCATGTAAAGGCAGAAGATCTTTCAGAACATACTCCCAAAGTCAGCGTTTTTATCCGAAATCCGAGGCAGCAGAGCAAGAAAGGGGAAAAATCGTGTCGTCAGGTGACACGACTCGCTTATAACTCGATAAACAGTCAAAATATATTTTACGTGTATATACGCTGTTTTTGTGATGTAATTTTACAGTCATTTCTGAATACTGGGTAGAATGTATAGACCGGTATAGATGTCGATCTTAGCAGAAAACTTTGCAACTTTGCTGCCGGATTGGTGACATTGTGTGTGAAATTTCGTGTCAAACACTTATGTGTAAAAATCCAGAAATTAAAATTTTATAAACTTCTTTAACTGAATTATGGTCTAGATTATGCGTGATGAAGTCATAAGATTTTTCACGAAAACAAAGATTTAAATAAGATTGTTCAGCATTGAATGAAGTGGTTAGCCATTGCTTTCGATTTTAGAGACTTAATCGACACCTTGCATTTAATTCTTTATATAAGTTTTTCTAAGAAAATGGCTTGCTTTGTTGAAGACTAAGCTTTGTGCCTAAACTTTTTTTGCATCATGCTTATTATAATACGCGTTTTTGTGAATTTTGTCATACGAGTGGTGATCTGTGTGCAATGACTGCTCAATATTATCTACAGAACGAAAGAAAAAAAAAGATTTACATTAGACTTTATTTATAAATTTTTTGTAAGAGTAAGAAAATATGAAAATTTCGCGACAATATTTTCATAATGTTGGAAAGTGTTTCACAATCTAAGAACGGCACGACATTAATATTTCTTGCTAAATTATTATAAGTAAAATTTCAAGCCTTGTTTTAAAACACGAAAAGATTTCATAGGTTAATGAAATATTTTAAATGACCAAAATAAATTGTGTGTGTGTGTTTTTTCTTAAATAAATAGTTTTAATTTACCTATTTTATGTTCGTTTATATTAATAAAGCATTCAAGTATTAAAAAAAGATTTTAGACAAGTTTAAAAAAGATACAGAGAATTATTTTAGAGAAATAATTTAATAAATAATAAATAAATTTAATTAAAAAAAGCGTTATCATAACATAATGTAACATAAATAAAACATATCGTGAAAATAAAAAAAAATGATTAACTAAATAAGAATATTATGTATAAATTATTAAAATGAAAGTTCTATGTTCAAAATCAGAAAACATTTTGTCTTTTTAAAAATGCAAAAAAGAAAGAAAAAGAAAAGAAAAAAGAAAGAAAAAAAATCATATTTATTTGGGAATCACACAACAACAGTGAAGTGACTATTAACAATATTCTCAAGGCGAAACTCTATTTTCTAACACAACCACAAATACATTTTTATTCTTAAATGCACGAAAGTCAAATCCACTTATCAAAAAATGAAGAATGGTGTTCGATTCTAAATCCTTTCAATAATCATGCCTGAGAATTTAATGTTTGTATATGTAAAAACAAGTCCGTGAATCTATTATAAAGTTTCGCATAGTTGAGCGGGTAAAAATGTTTTTTTTTTTTACAAACAACATTAATTGAATATTGTTTGTAAATTTTTGTACGTATATTCAAATTAATAAATTTAGGAAACATTAACTAAAACTGAAACAATTAGTATTCATGACTATATCTAGTTCATTAGTTTTCCTAATACATTTTACTCCTATACTAGCCTTTTACTGAAAAATGTTAATGCTCTTTTAACATTTTTATTAAATTTCCAATTTTTTTTTCGTTTCACTAGAAATCATCTTTATTCTGAAAAATCCCTTCCAGATATTGCAATTCTGAGTGATACAGATTTCACAAACTTTTATCGTTTAAAACGGTGTAAAAAAAGACATCAAAGGATATTTTCCACATTTGTTGAAAAGCCCCTAAAAGCCCAGAATTATAGCAACCTTGCCACGTTAACAATGACAAAAATACATAGTTGTAAAACATAATATTTGCTTGTTTTGGGGAACCTGTCTGTCAAGACATGAAATAGTGAAACAACCGCGCCAGATTACAGTAAATTTCATCTGTGACAGTGACAGCTGTACAAAGAAAACCATTTTCACAAGCAACAGCTAATCCGTTTGAGTCAAATAGTTTACATGATACTGTTTAAACTATTATTTTCTAAAGCCGTTAATTTGAGTCATTGACGAGGCGGTAAAGTGGATTTCTAGAGAGCTACAAAGCCAGAAATGTCTTACGCCGTAATCGCAATCTCCATATCTTTTGGATTGAGAAAAAAAAAGTTTTATACAAGGGTCTTTGGCATGGGTGTCTATGATTTCGGTCTTGTCTGAAAAAAGAAGTAAAAAAAAAAAGAGATAAAGAAAAGTACGGAAATTTTAAAATGTTTTGATGAGGGGTCGAGTCAATCATACTCGGACTGGCAAAAAAATTTCCAGATTCCCCCCCCCCCCCATCTACGGGCCTGTAACTTTTGCTGAAATGTTAAAAAAAATGCGAGCAATTGGACTAATAAAACCATCTACAACTGCTTGCAGTCTTTAATTTAATCCCAACAATTATAATAGCAATTTTGAACATAGTGATCAACTGAATGTCTCTAAAAATGAAAAATTTGTGCATAATTTTCTTACATCAAATCAATTCTTCAAGATTTATTTAAGGCTCTTACAAATATTGAGGAGTATTAAAATTTAATCAATCAATTTTATTGGTGTTCAGTGAAAGTACTAATAAAGTGAAAGTACTAATTCAGTGAAAGTACTAATCATCATTTTCTTTTAGTTCTAACAGGGCGTCTTATAAAAACTAAAGGAAAATTATGATGACACCTGTAAATGCCTTTGAATTAATTGATCAAAAACTTGATTTCCTCTTCCATTACAAAAATGGTGCTATTATATTTAAAAATATCAAACCAAATGTGAATGTTAAATAATGTCTGTGAGGTAATGTCTGTGAAGTAATATTTCCGGTCTTATCGTCTACATTTAGACATCCAAATACACATTTTTTACACAAATTATTTTTCTTTGGTTTCATATTCGAATAAATAATACCTGCAATTTCTTTCTCTTTTTAAGAGTAAAAATTTTAAATTCCTATTCTTTTTTAATCACTTATTCGTGTAATTTTACAAATCTGACAAAATGTAATAAAAATATGATTTTTATCAGATTTATTTATATTGTACACTCTTTATATATTTATTTAATAATGGAAAATTCTGATTATTTATAAGAAATAAATTAAATTTCATTGTATAATTCTAGAAAGTAAAAAAAAAATTTCCATCTACATATATAATTCTAAGAAAGTTAAACTAATATTCCATCAATATATAATAATTATTCTACTATGTACTCTGAATCAATTAACATTCTTCAGCCTGCCTATAAATGTAACCTGTCTATATTGATACTTTTTCTAGACCCTTCAGTAATTGTTATAGACAGGTTTCACTGTTTTATTTTTAAAGTTATGCTATAATTGGTATAGCAACAATAGTAAATTAGTAAATAATTTTTGAAGTGTAATATTAATTTGGTATTATTAATATTATTTGGGTATTATTATATTTGTTACTATTACAAAGCAAAAGTGCTGTAAGTAAAAAAAGAAAAAAAGAAAAAAAAAAGAAAGAAAAATCGATTTTAGTTATTTAGTAATATATTTAAACAAAATAAATTGAAATACTGTTAGAAAAATAAAAACGTATGTATTCATTAAAAAAAATTAAATAAATTTAACATGGCAAAACATTTTAAATAATAATAATTAATGTAATGGATTAGAATCGTATGGACGAGAGTTTTAAAATAAAATAATAACTAAAAAATGATATTCTATGAAGTTGCTTCCTTTCATTTTAGGATCGGTTTTGAAATACAATGTCACTAGATGTAAGCTGTACAGAAAACGAAATTCTCTGAGACATTTTCTAACCAAATCTGTAAGGCATTCACCTAAAATACAAATAATCTAGTTGACAAATGGTCTACCTATACATCCATTGTATATGTGGGAAGGGGGAGTGTGCTGACAAACGCCTTCTTTATCGCCCAGTCTGGGGGGTGAGAAAAACGCACATAGACGGTCATGACCACTTAGAAGTAGAAAATCTGAACCGTTCATACGCGCCCATGACCATTTAGAAGTAAAAAATCCTGACCGTCTATAAGCGCTCATGACCATTTAGAAGTAAAAAACTTTGACCGCGTATACGCGTTCATGACCATGAAAGGGTTAAAAGTGTAAGACACCCTGGTGGTCCCATTTAAATTTCGTCAAATTCTGATGATTAGAACAATTTTGTTGTTAAAAAATTTTCAAAATTAAAAAATGCGTGGAACCCGATTACAGAAGATTCATTCCCAATTCTCGTCAATCTGAATGAGAATTTCGTCAAATTAGTCAACTATAACCACGTTGGCTTCATTTATGGCAACATATTTTGATCGCCAAATTTGGCGATATTTCTCCAGTTGTCGTCCAGATTGACAAGAATTTGATTCTGTCAAAGATTTTATTAAAAAATATTTATTTAATGGATAATTTTGCTAAATTATAATTTCTATTACAAATTACTTATTTATTCAGCAGATGTTGAAATCAAGATAATTGTCTATTACTGTATTAATAACTAAAAAGTAGGAAATAAAATAAACTTTTACAAAAAAAATATTAACCGACTTAAAAAAAAGCACTAAAAAGTATTAAATAATTCTTTAAAATTCTCTAATGACAAAATGTTATCCATTAACCACAAATCTGATATCAAGTGTCGGAACAAAAATGATAAATTTAATATGTACAGTTTAATACCCACCAAACATGGATTTTCGAGAGAATATATTTTACAAGAGATGAATATACAGACTTATGATTCAGTTTACGAATATATACATATGAAAAGCAATCAATTACTTTTTGAAGTCGGTGCCAAACAACCCCAATCGATAAATCAAGCAGGGCGGTCGCTCTGCCAAGCCAAGCTTAAAAAAAAACGCCACACAAACAACGCCAAGAACTGGAATAAAGACCGCTAATGCTTATATACAGAAAGCAACTTCGCAATGTTAAATCGACAAAACATGCCAGATTAAAATATCAGATATCAAACAAACCAAGCGTCGTAGGAAAAAAAAACGAAAACTAGAAGAATCTAAGGAAGAATTTCTTCAATTTAAGACCAAACTCATCTTCATAAGTGATTTATAAACAGAGATATAGCTTTTTTTTAAAAACGTCGAGTTACTTAAAATGATCACTTTTTTCTTCGTCAAACTTTTTTTTTCAAACAAGCTACAGGCCTTAATATTGGGCAGAATAAAAAAAGGATTGCATTTTTGGACAAGTAATTACGTAATCTATGTGCTTTTATAAAATTCAGTGTAAAAAAAAATTATTTTCTATCCTTAATTAGCAAAAAACTGTTAATTAACTTGGTGATTAAAAAATTATGCCAAAACAGAGATAAAACCCGCCAACGACCATGTACCATCTGTATTAAAATAGCACAAATCAGTTACAGGTTATAATATAACCACATCAAATTTCATCTGCAAGTCAGCCATTTTCTTCTGAAGATATATATTTTTTTTAAATAAAACTTCATAATTATAAGAACACATATTTTATCAGACAATGAGGAATTTGCACACATGAGGTAATAGGCCAACTTTATATTTTTCTGATAATTCCAGGCTCATAAATTTCAAAAATGTTCTCAAAAATGTAAAAAAATCGTTCAATAATTGTTAAATTAGGTTTAAAGTTACGAGAAAACCACGCGACTTGAAAACGCTGCGTGATTGGTTATGACGTCACTGTTCACGATGTGCCAATGTTTACATTTTGTTTGCAAGCGGCGTTTTGGTTCTCGGCTCGGGTTTTGCAAGCATTTTGAATTTTTTTATCTCGAAATTTATTTCTACTTTGGTCTTTACGATATTTTTATCAATATCTCATTTTCGTTGTATCTCACTATTCGAAAAAAAAAGTACTTAACTAATGCTGATGCCGCTGACGTAATTGAATTTTTTTGTGACATTTTGACTTTCTCGGCTTATAATACAGTAATTATTGCATATAACAACATAAAAACATGTAGTTTTGTAGAGAAATGTATAATAAATACGCTGAAGCAAGCAGTTTTTAAATCGAAGAATCATTTTATTAGCTATTTAATGTTAAAATTGGTCACAATAGCTCATTTAAAAAGTTTTATAGGTTCAATAACTATGCATAGCAATTTAATAATCTTTCTTAGGCATACTTGACTAGATTGTGGTGTGCAATATGCAAACATTTTTTTAATTTGTTAAATTTTTAAAGTATTTTTCAAATTTTTCATTCAAAATTTCATTATCTAAATAAAGATTTAATTCATAGTTTGAAATAACATTTTATTTCCCACTGTTACCCGTTTTAAAAAAAGCCTAAATATGTAATAACATTTACAAATACTTTTCAATCGAAACATTTATTTACACCCTATTGTAAAAAAATAAAGAAACTTTAAAATAATTAAATTATTACGTGCGAAAAGCAATGAATGTTAAAAATCACTCCTAATTAAAACGATATATATTTAATTCGTCGTATTTACATCATATAAACGATTTTCTTATAGCATGTAAAATAAAACTTTTTCTAAGCATTATAAAACTTCGGGAAGCAGCGACAGTTTTAACTTAAGACTGTTAAATCCAAAAGAGCTTCTTTCTGACACATTTCTGAATTCATTTTTGTTAGGAAACGCCTGAAATAGGCAGGTGTTCAGAAACTATGAAACTATGACTACTAGTATTCAGAAACTATGTAATCGAAGACGTTTTCTCTTTTTTGGGAAAGGCAGAAGATCTTTCAGAAAACGCTGTCAAAGTCGGCGTTTTGAACTGAATTCTCGACACGGCAGCACGAGAAAAGGGAAAAACGTATGTCACGTGACACAAATCGGTTATAACTTGATAAGTAATTTATTTATTAAAAAAATGGAAAACTCATTTCGATTTTAAATAGCTTCAATAGTCATGCCTGCCAATTTCATGCTTTTGCGTTTAAAAATGAATCGCGTTGTTGAGAAGGCCATTTTAGAATCACCATAACTATTTTATAACAGCTGATTTTCAAATCTTTATTTCATCTTTCTTAACTAATCACGAAAACAGATGTCAGCTTTTGCGACAACAGTGGATGCGGTCTGGGGCGCCGAAAATCCCTCATTCAAAGGGAAATAAACGGCAACCTGATTACAGGACATCGCCTCATCTTGTGATAATATCATTTAACCTTCCATAATCAGATATAGTTTTTTAAACGAAGAAAATTAGCTTGTTTTTACAGCCTGTGGGGGTCTGGATGGGAGTTGTCGAGCATAACTGTTAGGAGGGCATATATATGTATGTATATGTATGTATATATATATATATATATATATATATATATAGAGAGAGAGAGAGAGAGAGAGAGAGAGAATGAGAGAGAGAGGGAGAGAGAGAGGGAGAGAGAGAGGGAGGGGGAGGGGGAGAGAGAGAGAGAGAGAGAGAGAGAGAGAGGGGGGGGGAGGGGGAGGGGGAGAGAGAGAGAGAGAGAGAGAGAGAGAGAGAGAGAGAGAGAGAGAGAGAGAGAGAGAGAGAGAGAGGTGTGTGTGTGTAACGTGTTTATTTATTTCTAGTTCAATTGCATAAATTATTTTTCCTAATCAAACCTTATATTTTGATTTCTGCTAAAAAATACTGACGCATCACAGAAATACATTTTTTTTTTCAGGATAATTATAAATTTCAGTCTTTCTTTTATGCAAAAAATATTAATTATATACTGATATGTGGGCTGTTTGGACACATCATATCAAATTTGTATATATATTATATATATTGGTTGTTGTATCAGTGCTTTATATATGTGTAAACGGATATTATAATTATGTTTAAATAAAAAGTGATACAAAAGTATTTATACTTCTGAAATTATTTCCACCTGGATAAACAAACAAAAATCTGAAAGGTACTTTAACATTGGGGTTTGTAATGTTATATTAAAAAAAAATTAGATTCAATACATCTAAGTTATAAATTAAAAAAAACCCATCATGTGTGGTGATAAAATTTATCAACAAATTATTGTTTTGAGTTAAATTCCAATTAATTTATATTTACATTCAAAAGATATTCATTTTATGAATTAAATTAATCAAAACAATCATTTCCTTACTTTATATTTTAATAATGTATATAAATGAATCAAGGAGTTTTGTAAAATTATTGCATCTTTAGCAGATTACCGTCAAATTCTCAAATATCTGTCACACATTGCCAGAAATGCTTTTGCCTCTGTAGTATATTGAATGATTTATAAAAATCCTTTTTTTTCTAATAAAAAATAATAATTCTAACACACAATATCGTATAACTTAGAACTGGTATAAATATTTTATATTGGAATCATTTGTTTTCTTTCAAAATTTAAATGCCAATGGAGAAAATCAAACTTACTTTAACTGTTTTTGTATTATACTATTTTTTTAAAAGGTTTTAAAAAATTAAGGATAACTGTTTTGTAGTTTGCGAGTTGTTTAGATCTTTAGTACATTTGTATTTTCTTAAAGATTCTATTACTTTTGATAATGTAATACCCACGAATTTTATTACAAGAAGAAAAGAAAACCCTCAAATGCGCTGTAAAAAGCGTAAACAAATGCTGCGTTTCTCTTCTTGTCATGAACTATGACGTCACAAGACTGGCGTAGTAAAAAGTGCCGTTTTCGGAACACGGTAAATAGTGCGCTATAAAAACTGTCAGAAATCAACAATTACAGCTCAAAATTAAAAAAAAAAACATACTGTTCTTCTTATCTTTCTGTTTTCTATTATATAAAAATAAAATTAGAAAACGTGAAAATTCCTCATTAAATATGACTGCAAACTGTGGCAGATGACAGTTTCCAACATGAATAAGTATGAGAAATTGCCGCTCAAGGATATCGGTCTGGGTGGTTCAGTCGCAGCGCGTCAGCACGGCATGCACAAGGTCCCAGGTTCGAGTCCTGCCCCAGGTCAACTTTTCATTCATGTTTGTTTAGTATATTTAATTGTCTGATAAAATGCGTGTTCTTATAATATTGTAAAATAAAGTAATCAGACGTAGTGTTCATGCTTTAAAAAATAATTTAAATATATAATTTGCGTTTTTAGAAAGATCTTTAAAAATAAAATAGTTTTTGAGGGAAGATGTACCTTCTAAAGTGTATACATTAAGACTTATCGGCATTAAAAATTTCTTTCCAAACGTTTCGCAGGAATACCTTTCACGTCATTTTCCTATAAATTAACGAAATCCAGTTGTTAAATTATTTTTGTTTTAGAAGTGAAGTTTCCATTTAAATTTATTGTAACAGTACAATGTTTAATTGAATAAAATATTGTAAATCTAAGAAATTGCTAAGAAATTCTAAACATGCACAGGGCAACGCAAAAAAATAAATAAATAAATAAATAAATAAACAAAAAATAAATAAATAGGTAAATAAATAAATAAAAATCAGCTTTCAGAAATTCTAAAAATTGTTCGTATATTTTAATTACAAGCTAAAGGAGGGTTTATTTCTATATTATTCTATATATATAATCAAGCAGGGCGGTCGCTCTGCCAAGCCAAGTTTTAAAAAAAAAGCCACACAAACAACGCCAAGAACTGAACTAGACCGCTACTGCTTACTTACAGAAATCAACTTCGCAATGTTAAATCGACAAAACATGTCAGATTAAAATATCAGATATCAAATAAACCAAGCGTCGCAGAAAAAAAACGAAAACTAGAAGAATCTAATGAAGAATTTCTTCAATTTAAGACCAAACTCATCTTCATAAGTGATTTATAAACAGAGATATAGATTTTTTTTTAAAAGCGTCGAGTTACTTAAAATGATCACTTTTTTCTTCGTCAAATTTTTTTTTCAAACAACCTACAGACCTTAATATTCGGCAGAATAAAAAAAGGATTACATTTTTGGACAAGTAATTACGTAATCTATGTGCTTTTATAAAATCCAGTGTAAAAAAATATTATTTTCTATCCTTAATTAGCAAAAAACTATTAATTAACATGGCGATTAAAAATTATGCCAAAACAGAGATAAAACATGCCAACGACCATGTACCATCTGTATTATAATAGCACAAATCAGTTACAAGTTATAACAACATCAAATTTCATCTGCAAGTCAGCCATTTTCTTCTGAAGATATTTTTTTTAAATAAAACTTCATAATTATAAGAACATTTTATCAAACAATTAAATATGACTGCAAACTGTGGCAGATGACTGTTTCCAACAAGAATAAGTATGAGTAATTCCCGTCAAGCGCATTGATCTGGGTGGCTCAGTCGCAGAGCGTCGGCACGCTATGCGTAAGGTCCCAGGTTCGAGTCCTGGCCCAGGTCAATTTTTCACTCGTGTTTGTTTAGTGCATTTAATTGTCTGATAAAATGCGTGTTCTTATAATATTGTAAAATAAAGTAATCAGACGTAGTGTTTATGCTTTAAGAAATATTTTAAATATATAATTTACGTTTTTAGAAAGATCTTTAAAAATAAATTAGTTTTTGAGGGAAGGTGTACCTTCTAAAATGTATACATTAAGAGTTATCGGCATTTAAAATTTCTTTCCAAACGTAAACAAAAATTTTTTAATTAATTAAAAGTGATTCATTTATTTTTAAAAAAAGAAAAAAAAACATGGTAAAGGACAGGCATTTCGTTCGCAGGAATACCTTTTACGTCATTTTTCTATAAATTAATGAAATCCAGTTGTTAAATTATTTTTGTTTTAGAAGTGAAGTTTCCATTTAAATTTATTGTAACAGTACAATGTTTAATTGAATAAAATAATGTAAATCTAAGAAATTGCTAAGAAATTCCAAACATGCACAGGGCAATGCAAAATAAATAAATAAATAAATAAATAAAAAATAAATAAATAGATAAATAAATAAATAAATAAATAAAAATCAGCTTTTAGAAATTATAAAAATTGTTCATATATCTTAATTACAATCTAAAGGATGGATTATTTCTATATTATTCTACATATAATAGTAATTTCAGCAAATATATTAAATTCCAATGCGATCTGTTTTAAACTTTAAGATAGTTTATAACACATGTTAAAAAATTTATAAAAAAGAATGGCGCATCACAGTTCGGGGAGGGGCGTGAACAAAATTTGGAAGTATAATAAGGCTATCTGTTTGAAACTTTACGATATTTTATAACACATAACATAAATTTTAAAAATAAAGCTGCGTCAAAAATTATAGGGAGGGGCGGAGCGCGTTTTGCCTACACAAGGGGGGGCACTTTTCTAAATTTTAACGATATCCGTCATGTCAGATATCGTTACAAAGGGCTGTGACCACTTATTCATGTTATGCACCACAGGTGAAACCCCCACATTTTACGCCCCCCCCGACACTACTCATGTGATATATGCTGCGTTTCTCTTCTTGTCATGAACTATGACGTCACAAGACTGGCGTAGTAAAAAGTGCCGTTTTCGGAACACGGTAAATAGTGCGCTATAAAAACTGTCAGAAATCAACAATTACAGCTCAAAATTAAAAAAAAAACATACTGTTCTTCTTATCTTTCTGTTTTCTATTATATAAAAATAAAATTAGAAAACGTGAAAATTCCTCATTAAATATGACTGCAAACTGTGGCAGATGACAGTTTCCAACATGAATAAGTATGAGAAATTGCCGCTCAAGGATATCGGTCTGGGTGGTTCAGTCGCAGCGCGTCAGCACGGCATGCACAAGGTCCCAGGTTCGAGTCCTGCCCCAGGTCAACTTTTCATTCATGTTTGTTTAGTATATTTAATTGTCTGATAAAATGCGTGTTCTTATAATATTGTAAAATAAAGTAATCAGACGTAGTGTTCATGCTTTAAAAAATAATTTAAATATATAATTTGCGTTTTTAGAAAGATCTTTAAAAATAAAATAGTTTTTGAGGGAAGATGTACCTTCTAAAGTGTATACATTAAGACTTATCGGCATTAAAAATTTCTTTCCAAACGTTTCGCAGGAATACCTTTCACGTCATTTTCCTATAAATTAACGAAATCCAGTTGTTAAATTATTTTTGTTTTAGAAGTGAAGTTTCCATTTAAATTTATTGTAACAGTACAATGTTTAATTGAATAAAATATTGTAAATCTAAGAAATTGCTAAGAAATTCTAAACATGCACAGGGCAACGCAAAAAAATAAATAAATAAATAAATAAATAAACAAAAAATAAATAAATAGGTAAATAAATAAATAAAAATCAGCTTTCAGAAATTCTAAAAATTGTTCGTATATTTTAATTACAAGCTAAAGGAGGGTTTATTTCTATATTATTCTATATATATAATCAAGCAGGGCGGTCGCTCTGCCAAGCCAAGTTTTAAAAAAAAAGCCACACAAACAACGCCAAGAACTGAACTAGACCGCTACTGCTTACTTACAGAAATCAACTTCGCAATGTTAAATCGACAAAACATGTCAGATTAAAATATCAGATATCAAATAAACCAAGCGTCGCAGAAAAAAAACGAAAACTAGAAGAATCTAATGAAGAATTTCTTCAATTTAAGACCAAACTCATCTTCATAAGTGATTTATAAACAGAGATATAGATTTTTTTTAAAAAGCGTCGAGTTACTTAAAATGATCACTTTTTTCTTCGTCAAATTTTTTTTTCAAACAACCTACAGACCTTAATATTCGGCAGAATAAAAAAAGGATTACATTTTTGGACAAGTATTTACGTAATCTATGTGCTTTTATAAAATCCAGTGTAAAAAAATATTATTTTCTATCCTTAATTAGCAAAAAACTATTAATTAACATGGCGATTAAAAATTATGCCAAAACAGAGATAAAACATGCCAACGACCATGTACCATCTGTATTATAATAGCACAAATCAGTTACAAGTTATAACAACATCAAATTTCATCTGCAAGTCAGCCATTTTCTTCTGAAGATATTTTTTTTAAATAAAACTTCATAATTATAAGAACATTTTATCAAACAATTAAATATGACTGCAAACTGTGGCAGATGACTGTTTCCAACAAGAATAAGTATGAGTAATTCCCGTCAAGCGCATTGATCTGGGTGGCTCAGTCGCAGAGCGTCGGCACGCTATGCGTAAGGTCCCAGGTTCGAGTCCTGGCCCAGGTCAATTTTTCACTCGTGTTTGTTTAGTGCATTTAATTGTCTGATAAAATGCGTGTTCTTATAATATTGTAAAATAAAGTAATCAGACGTAGTGTTTATGCTTTAAGAAATATTTTAAATATATAATTTACGTTTTTAGAAAGATCTTTAAAAATAAATTAGTTTTTGAGGGAAGGTGTACCTTCTAAAATGTATACATTAAGAGTTATCGGCATTTAAAATTTCTTTCCAAACGTAAACAAAAATTTTTTAATTAATTAAAAGTGATTCATTTATTTTTAAAAAAAGAAAAAAAACATGGTAAAGGACAGGCATTTCGTTCGCAGGAATACCTTTTACGTCATTTTTCTATAAATTAATGAAATCCAGTTGTTAAATTATTTTTGTTTTAGAAGTGAAGTTTCCATTTAAATTTATTGTAACAGTACAATGTTTAATTGAATAAAATAATGTAAATCTAAGAAATTGCTAAGAAATTCCAAACATGCACAGGGCAATGCAAAATAAATAAATAAATAAATAAATAAAAAATAAATAAATAGATAAATAAATAAATAAATAAATAAAAATCAGCTTTCAGAAATTATAAAAATTGTTCATATATCTTAATTACAATCTAAAGGATGGATTATTTCTATATTATTCTACATATAATAGTAATTTCAGCAAATATATTAAATTCCAATGCGATCTGTTTTAAACTTTAAGATAGTTTATAACACATGTTAAAAAATTTATAAAAAAGAATGGCGCATCACAGTTCGGGGAGGGGCGTGAACAAAATTTGGAAGTATAATAAGGCTATCTGTTTGAAACTTTACGATATTTTATAACACATAACATAAATTTTAAAAATAAAGCTGCGTCAAAAATTATAGGGAGGGGCGGAGCGCGTTTTGCCTACACAAGGGGGGGCACTTTTCTAAATTTTAACGATATCCGTCATGTCAGATATCGTTACAAAGGGCTGTGACCACTTATTCATGTTATGCACCACAGGTGAAACCCCCACATTTTACGCCCCCCCGACACTACTCATGTGATATATGCTGCGTTTCTCTTCTTGTCATGAACTATGACGTCACAAGACTGGCGTAGTAAAAAGTGCCGTTTTCGGAACACGGTAAATAGTGCGCTATAAAAACTGTCAGAAATCAACAATTACAGCTCAAAATTAAAAAAAAAACATACTGTTCTTCTTATCTTTCTGTTTTCTATTATATAAAAATAAAATTAGAAAACGTGAAAATTCCTCATTAAATATGACTGCAAACTGTGGCAGATGACAGTTTCCAACATGAATAAGTATGAGAAATTGCCGCTCAAGGATATCGGTCTGGGTGGTTCAGTCGCAGCGCGTCAGCACGGCATGCACAAGGTCCCAGGTTCGAGTCCTGCCCCAGGTCAACTTTTCATTCATGTTTGTTTAGTATATTTAATTGTCTGATAAAATGCGTGTTCTTATAATATTGTAAAATAAAGTAATCAGACGTAGTGTTCATGCTTTAAAAAATAATTTAAATATATAATTTGCGTTTTTAGAAAGATCTTTAAAAATAAAATAGTTTTTGAGGGAAGATGTACCTTCTAAAGTGTATACATTAAGACTTATCGGCATTAAAAATTTCTTTCCAAACGTTTCGCAGGAATACCTTTCACGTCATTTTCCTATAAATTAACGAAATCCAGTTGTTAAATTATTTTTGTTTTAGAAGTGAAGTTTCCATTTAAATTTATTGTAACAGTACAATGTTTAATTGAATAAAATATTGTAAATCTAAGAAATTGCTAAGAAATTCTAAACATGCACAGGGCAACGCAAATAAATAAATAAATAAATAAATAAATAAACAAAAAATAAATAAATAGGTAAATAAATAAATAAAAATCAGCTTTCAGAAATTCTAAAAATTGTTCGTATATTTTAATTACAAGCTAAAGGAGGGTTTATTTCTATATTATTCTATATATATAATCAAGCAGGGCGGTCGCTCTGCCAAGCCAAGTTTTAAAAAAAAAGCCACACAAACAACGCCAAGAACTGAACTAGACCGCTACTGCTTACTTACAGAAATCAACTTCGCAATGTTAAATCGACAAAACATGTCAGATTAAAATATCAGATATCAAATAAACCAAGCGTCGCAGAAAAAAAACGAAAACTAGAAGAATCTAATGAAGAATTTCTTCAATTTAAGACCAAACTCATCTTCATAAGTGATTTATAAACAGAGATATAGATTTTTTTTTAAAAGCGTCGAGTTACTTAAAATGATCACTTTTTTCTTCGTCAAATTTTTTTTTCAAACAACCTACAGACCTTAATATTCGGCAGAATAAAAAAAGGATTACATTTTTGGACAAGTAATTACGTAATCTATGTGCTTTTATAAAATCCAGTGTAAAAAAATATTATTTTCTATCCTTAATTAGCAAAAAACTATTAATTAACATGGCGATTAAAAATTATGCCAAAACAGAGATAAAACATGCCAACGACCATGTACCATCTGTATTATAATAGCACAAATCAGTTACAAGTTATAACAACATCAAATTTCATCTGCAAGTCAGCCATTTTCTTCTGAAGATATTTTTTTTAAATAAAACTTCATAATTATAAGAACATTTTATCAAACAATTAAATATGACTGCAAACTGTGGCAGATGACTGTTTCCAACAAGAATAAGTATGAGTAATTCCCGTCAAGCGCATTGATCTGGGTGGCTCAGTCGCAGAGCGTCGGCACGCTATGCGTAAGGTCCCAGGTTCGAGTCCTGGCCCAGGTCAATTTTTCACTCGTGTTTGTTTAGTGCATTTAATTGTCTGATAAAATGCGTGTTCTTATAATATTGTAAAATAAAGTAATCAGACGTAGTGTTTATGCTTTAAGAAATATTTTAAATATATAATTTACGTTTTTAGAAAGATCTTTAAAAATAAATTAGTTTTTGAGGGAAGGTGTACCTTCTAAAATGTATACATTAAGAGTTATCGGCATTTAAAATTTCTTTCCAAACGTAAACAAAAATTTTTTAATTAATTAAAAGTGATTCATTTATTTTTAAAAAAAGAAAAAAAACATGGTAAAGGACAGGCATTTCGTTCGCAGGAATACCTTTTACGTCATTTTTCTATAAATTAATGAAATCCAGTTGTTAAATTATTTTTGTTTTAGAAGTGAAGTTTCCATTTAAATTTATTGTAACAGTACAATGTTTAATTGAATAAAATAATGTAAATCTAAGAAATTGCTAAGAAATTCCAAACATGCACAGGGCAATGCAAAATAAATAAATAAATAAATAAATAAAAAATAAATAAATAGATAAATAAATAAATAAATAAATAAAAATCAGCTTTTAGAAATTATAAAAATTGTTCATATATCTTAATTACAATCTAAAGGATGGATTATTTCTATATTATTCTACATATAATAGTAATTTCAGCAAATATATTAAATTCCAATGCGATCTGTTTTAAACTTTAAGATAGTTTATAACACATGTTAAAAAATTTATAAAAAAGAATGGCGCATCACAGTTCGGGGAGGGGCGTGAACAAAATTTGGAAGTATAATAAGGCTATCTGTTTGAAACTTTACGATATTTTATAACACATAACATAAATTTTAAAAATAAAGCTGCGTCAAAAATTATAGGGAGGGGCGGAGCGCGTTTTGCCTACACAAGGGGGGGCACTTTTCTAAATTTTAACGATATCCGTCATGTCAGATATCGTTACAAAGGGCTGTGACCACTTATTCATGTTATGCACCACAGGTGAAACCCCCACATTTTACGCCCCCCCCGACACTACTCATGTGATATATGCTGCGTTTCTCTTCTTGTCATGAACTATGACGTCACAAGACTGGCGTAGTAAAAAGTGCCGTTTTCGGAACACGGTAAATAGTGCGCTATAAAAACTGTCAGAAATCAACAATTACAGCTCAAAATTAAAAAAAAAACATACTGTTCTTCTTATCTTTCTGTTTTCTATTATATAAAAATAAAATTAGAAAACGTGAAAATTCCTCATTAAATATGACTGCAAACTGTGGCAGATGACAGTTTCCAACATGAATAAGTATGAGAAATTGCCGCTCAAGGATATCGGTCTGGGTGGTTCAGTCGCAGCGCGTCAGCACGGCATGCACAAGGTCCCAGGTTCGAGTCCTGCCCCAGGTCAACTTTTCATTCATGTTTGTTTAGTATATTTAATTGTCTGATAAAATGCGTGTTCTTATAATATTGTAAAATAAAGTAATCAGACGTAGTGTTCATGCTTTAAAAAATAATTTAAATATATAATTTGCGTTTTTAGAAAGATCTTTAAAAATAAAATAGTTTTTGAGGGAAGATGTACCTTCTAAAGTGTATACATTAAGACTTATCGGCATTAAAAATTTCTTTCCAAACGTTTCGCAGGAATACCTTTCACGTCATTTTCCTATAAATTAACGAAATCCAGTTGTTAAATTATTTTTGTTTTAGAAGTGAAGTTTCCATTTAAATTTATTGTAACAGTACAATGTTTAATTGAATAAAATATTGTAAATCTAAGAAATTGCTAAGAAATTCTAAACATGCACAGGGCAACGCAAAAAAATAAATAAATAAATAAATAAATAAACAAAAAATAAATAAATAGGTAAATAAATAAATAAAAATCAGCTTTCAGAAATTCTAAAAATTGTTCGTATATTTTAATTACAAGCTAAAGGAGGGTTTATTTCTATATTATTCTATATATATAATCAAGCAGGGCGGTCGCTCTGCCAAGCCAAGTTTTAAAAAAAAAGCCACACAAACAACGCCAAGAACTGAACTAGACCGCTACTGCTTACTTACAGAAATCAACTTCGCAATGTTAAATCGACAAAACATGTCAGATTAAAATATCAGATATCAAATAAACCAAGCGTCGCAGAAAAAAAACGAAAACTAGAAGAATCTAATGAAGAATTTCTTCAATTTAAGACCAAACTCATCTTCATAAGTGATTTATAAACAGAGATATAGATTTTTTTTAAAAGCGTCGAGTTACTTAAAATGATCACTTTTTTCTTCGTCAAATTTTTTTTTCAAACAACCTACAGACCTTAATATTCGGCAGAATAAAAAAAGGATTACATTTTTGGACAAGTAATTACGTAATCTATGTGCTTTTATAAAATCCAGTGTAAAAAAATATTATTTTCTATCCTTAATTAGCAAAAAACTATTAATTAACATGGCGATTAAAAATTATGCCAAAACAGAGATAAAACATGCCAACGACCATGTACCATCTGTATTATAATAGCACAAATCAGTTACAAGTTATAACAACATCAAATTTCATCTGCAAGTCAGCCATTTTCTTCTGAAGATATTTTTTTTAAATAAAACTTCATAATTATAAGAACATTTTATCAAACAATTAAATATGACTGCAAACTGTGGCAGATGACTGTTTCCAACAAGAATAAGTATGAGTAATTCCCGTCAAGCGCATTGATCTGGGTGGCTCAGTCGCAGAGCGTCGGCACGCTATGCGTAAGGTCCCAGGTTCGAGTCCTGGCCCAGGTCAATTTTTCACTCGTGTTTGTTTAGTGCATTTAATTGTCTGATAAAATGCGTGTTCTTATAATATTGTAAAATAAAGTAATCAGACGTAGTGTTTATGCTTTAAGAAATATTTTAAATATATAATTTACGTTTTTAGAAAGATCTTTAAAAATAAATTAGTTTTTGAGGGAAGGTGTACCTTCTAAAATGTATACATTAAGAGTTATCGGCATTTAAAATTTCTTTCCAAACGTAAACAAAAATTTTTTAATTAATTAAAAGTGATTCATTTATTTTTAAAAAAAGAAAAAAAACATGGTAAAGGACAGGCATTTCGTTCGCAGGAATACCTTTTACGTCATTTTTCTATAAATTAATGAAATCCAGTTGTTAAATTATTTTTGTTTTAGAAGTGAAGTTTCCATTTAAATTTATTGTAACAGTACAATGTTTAATTGAATAAAATAATGTAAATCTAAGAAATTGCTAAGAAATTCCAAACATGCACAGGGCAATGCAAAATAAATAAATAAATAAATAAATAAAAAATAAATAAATAGATAAATAAATAAATAAATAAATAAAAATCAGCTTTTAGAAATTATAAAAATTGTTCATATATCTTAATTACAATCTAAAGGATGGATTATTTCTATATTATTCTACATATAATAGTAATTTCAGCAAATATATTAAATTCCAATGCGATCTGTTTTAAACTTTAAGATAGTTTATAACACATGTTAAAAAATTTATAAAAAAGAATGGCGCATCACAGTTCGGGGAGGGGCGTGAACAAAATTTGGAAGTATAATAAGGCTATCTGTTTGAAACTTTACGATATTTTATAACACATAACATAAATTTTAAAAATAAAGCTGCGTCAAAAATTATAGGGAGGGGCGGAGCGCGTTTTGCCTACACAAGGGGGGGCACTTTTCTAAATTTTAACGATATCCGTCATGTCAGATATCGTTACAAAGGGCTGTGACCACTTATTCATGTTATGCACCACAGGTGAAACCCCCACATTTTACGCCCCCCCCGACACTACTCATGTGATATATGCTGCGTTTCTCTTCTTGTCATGAACTATGACGTCACAAGACTGGCGTAGTAAAAAGTGCCGTTTTCGGAACACGGTAAATAGTGCGCTATAAAAACTGTCAGAAATCAACAATTACAGCTCAAAATTAAAAAAAAAACATACTGTTCTTCTTATCTTTCTGTTTTCTATTATATAAAAATAAAATTAGAAAACGTGAAAATTCCTCATTAAATATGACTGCAAACTGTGGCAGATGACAGTTTCCAACATGAATAAGTATGAGAAATTGCCGCTCAAGGATATCGGTCTGGGTGGTTCAGTCGCAGCGCGTCAGCACGGCATGCACAAGGTCCCAGGTTCGAGTCCTGCCCCAGGTCAACTTTTCATTCATGTTTGTTTAGTATATTTAATTGTCTGATAAAATGCGTGTTCTTATAATATTGTAAAATAAAGTAATCAGACGTAGTGTTCATGCTTTAAAAAATAATTTAAATATATAATTTGCGTTTTTAGAAAGATCTTTAAAAATAAAATAGTTTTTGAGGGAAGATGTACCTTCTAAAGTGTATACATTAAGACTTATCGGCATTAAAAATTTCTTTCCAAACGTTTCGCAGGAATACCTTTCACGTCATTTTCCTATAAATTAACGAAATCCAGTTGTTAAATTATTTTTGTTTTAGAAGTGAAGTTTCCATTTAAATTTATTGTAACAGTACAATGTTTAATTGAATAAAATATTGTAAATCTAAGAAATTGCTAAGAAATTCTAAACATGCACAGGGCAACGCAAAAAAATAAATAAATAAATAAATAAATAAACAAAAAATAAATAAATAGGTAAATAAATAAATAAAAATCAGCTTTCAGAAATTCTAAAAATTGTTCGTATATTTTAATTACAAGCTAAAGGAGGGTTTATTTCTATATTATTCTATATATATAATCAAGCAGGGCGGTCGCTCTGCCAAGCCAAGTTTTAAAAAAAAAGCCACACAAACAACGCCAAGAACTGAACTAGACCGCTACTGCTTACTTACAGAAATCAACTTCGCAATGTTAAATCGACAAAACATGTCAGATTAAAATATCAGATATCAAATAAACCAAGCGTCGCAGAAAAAAACGAAAACTAGAAGAATCTAATGAAGAATTTCTTCAATTTAAGACCAAACTCATCTTCATAAGTGATTTATAAACAGAGATATAGATTTTTTTTTAAAAGCGTCGAGTTACTTAAAATGATCACTTTTTTCTTCGTCAAATTTTTTTTTCAAACAACCTACAGACCTTAATATTCGGCAGAATAAAAAAAGGATTACATTTTTGGACAAGTAATTACGTAATCTATGTGCTTTTATAAAATCCAGTGTAAAAAAATATTATTTTCTATCCTTAATTAGCAAAAAACTATTAATTAACATGGCGATTAAAAATTATGCCAAAACAGAGATAAAACATGCCAACGACCATGTACCATCTGTATTATAATAGCACAAATCAGTTACAAGTTATAACAACATCAAATTTCATCTGCAAGTCAGCCATTTTCTTCTGAAGATATTTTTTTTAAATAAAACTTCATAATTATAAGAACATTTTATCAAACAATTAAATATGACTGCAAACTGTGGCAGATGACTGTTTCCAACAAGAATAAGTATGAGTAATTCCCGTCAAGCGCATTGATCTGGGTGGCTCAGTCGCAGAGCGTCGGCACGCTATGCGTAAGGTCCCAGGTTCGAGTCCTGGCCCAGGTCAATTTTTCACTCGTGTTTGTTTAGTGCATTTAATTGTCTGATAAAATGCGTGTTCTTATAATATTGTAAAATAAAGTAATCAGACGTAGTGTTTATGCTTTAAGAAATATTTTAAATATATAATTTACGTTTTTAGAAAGATCTTTAAAAATAAATTAGTTTTTGAGGGAAGGTGTACCTTCTAAAATGTATACATTAAGAGTTATCGGCATTTAAAATTTCTTTCCAAACGTAAACAAAAATTTTTTAATTAATTAAAAGTGATTCATTTATTTTTAAAAAAAGAAAAAAAACATGGTAAAGGACAGGCATTTCGTTCGCAGGAATACCTTTTACGTCATTTTTCTATAAATTAATGAAATCCAGTTGTTAAATTATTTTTGTTTTAGAAGTGAAGTTTCCATTTAAATTTATTGTAACAGTACAATGTTTAATTGAATAAAATAATGTAAATCTAAGAAATTGCTAAGAAATTCCAAACATGCACAGGGCAATGCAAAATAAATAAATAAATAAATAAATAAAAAATAAATAAATAGATAAATAAATAAATAAATAAATAAAAATCAGCTTTCAGAAATTATAAAAATTGTTCATATATCTTAATTACAATCTAAAGGATGGATTATTTCTATATTATTCTACATATAATAGTAATTTCAGCAAATATATTAAATTCCAATGCGATCTGTTTTAAACTTTAAGATAGTTTATAACACATGTTAAAAAATTTATAAAAAAGAATGGCGCATCACAGTTCGGGGAGGGGCGTGAACAAAATTTGGAAGTATAATAAGGCTATCTGTTTGAAACTTTACGATATTTTATAACACATAACATAAATTTTAAAAATAAAGCTGCGTCAAAAATTATAGGGAGGGGCGGAGCGCGTTTTGCCTACACAAGGGGGGGCACTTTTCTAAATTTTAACGATATCCGTCATGTCAGATATCGTTACAAAGGGCTGTGACCACTTATTCATGTTATGCACCACAGGTGAAACCCCCACATTTTACGCCCCCCCGACACTACTCATGTGATATATGCTGCGTTTCTCTTCTTGTCATGAACTATGACGTCACAAGACTGGCGTAGTAAAAAGTGCCGTTTTCGGAACACGGTAAATAGTGCGCTATAAAAACTGTCAGAAATCAACAATTACAGCTCAAAATTAAAAAAAAAACATACTGTTCTTCTTATCTTTCTGTTTTCTATTATATAAAAATAAAATTAGAAAACGTGAAAATTCCTCATTAAATATGACTGCAAACTGTGGCAGATGACAGTTTCCAACATGAATAAGTATGAGAAATTGCCGCTCAAGGATATCGGTCTGGGTGGTTCAGTCGCAGCGCGTCAGCACGGCATGCACAAGGTCCCAGGTTCGAGTCCTGCCCCAGGTCAACTTTTCATTCATGTTTGTTTAGTATATTTAATTGTCTGATAAAATGCGTGTTCTTATAATATTGTAAAATAAAGTAATCAGACGTAGTGTTCATGCTTTAAAAAATAATTTAAATATATAATTTGCGTTTTTAGAAAGATCTTTAAAAATAAAATAGTTTTTGAGGGAAGATGTACCTTCTAAAGTGTATACATTAAGACTTATCGGCATTAAAAATTTCTTTCCAAACGTTTCGCAGGAATACCTTTCACGTCATTTTCCTATAAATTAACGAAATCCAGTTGTTAAATTATTTTTGTTTTAGAAGTGAAGTTTCCATTTAAATTTATTGTAACAGTACAATGTTTAATTGAATAAAATATTGTAAATCTAAGAAATTGCTAAGAAATTCTAAACATGCACAGGGCAACGCAAATAAATAAATAAATAAATAAATAAATAAACAAAAAATAAATAAATAGGTAAATAAATAAATAAAAATCAGCTTTCAGAAATTCTAAAAATTGTTCGTATATTTTAATTACAAGCTAAAGGAGGGTTTATTTCTATATTATTCTATATATATAATCAAGCAGGGCGGTCGCTCTGCCAAGCCAAGTTTTAAAAAAAAAGCCACACAAACAACGCCAAGAACTGAACTAGACCGCTACTGCTTACTTACAGAAATCAACTTCGCAATGTTAAATCGACAAAACATGTCAGATTAAAATATCAGATATCAAATAAACCAAGCGTCGCAGAAAAAAAACGAAAACTAGAAGAATCTAATGAAGAATTTCTTCAATTTAAGACCAAACTCATCTTCATAAGTGATTTATAAACAGAGATATAGATTTTTTTTTAAAGCGTCGAGTTACTTAAAATGATCACTTTTTTCTTCGTCAAATTTTTTTTTCAAACAACCTACAGACCTTAATATTCGGCAGAATAAAAAAAGGATTACATTTTTGGACAAGTAATTACGTAATCTATGTGCTTTTATAAAATCCAGTGTAAAAAAATATTATTTTCTATCCTTAATTAGCAAAAAACTATTAATTAACATGGCGATTAAAAATTATGCCAAAACAGAGATAAAACATGCCAACGACCATGTACCATCTGTATTATAATAGCACAAATCAGTTACAAGTTATAACAACATCAAATTTCATCTGCAAGTCAGCCATTTTCTTCTGAAGATATTTTTTTTAAATAAAACTTCATAATTATAAGAACATTTTATCAAACAATTAAATATGACTGCAAACTGTGGCAGATGACTGTTTCCAACAAGAATAAGTATGAGTAATTCCCGTCAAGCGCATTGATCTGGGTGGCTCAGTCGCAGAGCGTCGGCACGCTATGCGTAAGGTCCCAGGTTCGAGTCCTGGCCCAGGTCAATTTTTCACTCGTGTTTGTTTAGTGCATTTAATTGTCTGATAAAATGCGTGTTCTTATAATATTGTAAAATAAAGTAATCAGACGTAGTGTTTATGCTTTAAGAAATATTTTAAATATATAATTTACGTTTTTAGAAAGATCTTTAAAAATAAATTAGTTTTTGAGGGAAGGTGTACCTTCTAAAATGTATACATTAAGAGTTATCGGCATTTAAAATTTCTTTCCAAACGTAAACAAAAATTTTTTAATTAATTAAAAGTGATTCATTTATTTTTAAAAAAAGAAAAAAAACATGGTAAAGGACAGGCATTTCGTTCGCAGGAATACCTTTTACGTCATTTTTCTATAAATTAATGAAATCCAGTTGTTAAATTATTTTTGTTTTAGAAGTGAAGTTTCCATTTAAATTTATTGTAACAGTACAATGTTTAATTGAATAAAATAATGTAAATCTAAGAAATTGCTAAGAAATTCCAAACATGCACAGGGCAATGCAAAATAAATAAATAAATAAATAAATAAAAAATAAATAAATAGATAAATAAATAAATAAATAAATAAAAATCAGCTTTCAGAAATTATAAAAATTGTTCATATATCTTAATTACAATCTAAAGGATGGATTATTTCTATATTATTCTACATATAATAGTAATTTCAGCAAATATATTAAATTCCAATGCGATCTGTTTTAAACTTTAAGATAGTTTATAACACATGTTAAAAAATTTATAAAAAAGAATGGCGCATCACAGTTCGGGGAGGGGCGTGAACAAAATTTGGAAGTATAATATGGCTATCTGTTTGAAACTTTACGATATTTTATAACACATAACATAAATTTTAAAAATAAAGCTGCGTCAAAAATTATAGGGAGGGGCGGAGCGCGTTTTGCCTACACAAGGGGGGGCACTTTTCTAAATTTTAACGATATCCGTCATGTCAGATATCGTTACAAAGGGCTGTGACCACTTATTCATGTTATGCACCACAGGTGAAACCCCCACATTTTACGCCCCCTCGACACTACTCATGTGATATATGCTGCGTTTCTCTTCTTGTCATGAACTATGACGTCACAAGACTGGCGTAGTAAAAAGTGCCGTTTTCGGAACACGGTAAATAGTGCGCTATAAAAACTGTCAGAAATCAACAATTACAGCTCAAAATTAAAAAAAAAACATACTGTTCTTCTTATCTTTCTGTTTTCTATTATATAAAAATAAAATTAGAAAACGTGAAAATTCCTCATTAAATATGACTGCAAACTGTGGCAGATGACAGTTTCCAACATGAATAAGTATGAGAAATTGCCGCTCAAGGATATCGGTCTGGGTGGTTCAGTCGCAGCGCGTCAGCACGGCATGCACAAGGTCCCAGGTTCGAGTCCTGCCCCAGGTCAACTTTTCATTCATGTTTGTTTAGTATATTTAATTGTCTGATAAAATGCGTGTTCTTATAATATTGTAAAATAAAGTAATCAGACGTAGTGTTCATGCTTTAAAAAATAATTTAAATATATAATTTGCGTTTTTAGAAAGATCTTTAAAAATAAAATAGTTTTTGAGGGAAGATGTACCTTCTAAAGTGTATACATTAAGACTTATCGGCATTAAAAATTTCTTTCCAAACGTTTCGCAGGAATACCTTTCACGTCATTTAAAGATCCATTGGATATTTAACTGTATAAGAGACCGACTGTGATGGAAAAGGAATAATCATCCTGATTATGTAAAGGGATAGAAGAAACCATACAAATAAATTACAATTGAAAACATTAAAATTCTCCCTCATCTGCGTATTAATTTATTATTTTTAACAAAAATTTTTCATTTTTACATAAAAATTGATTAGCTTAAAACAATGGATGCGTTTTAGAAGATATGGATTTGAAACGAACAACGATTAAAGAGGACATTTTAAAACTTTTAATTTAAACATTTTAAAACTTTTTTTAACGTAGAATTTCAACAGTGCCTTTGGGCAGATGCAATACATTTGCGCATAGGAGCTCATTCGATTGCATTATCACAGGGGAGGGGGGGGGGTGCTTATACTATGTTCTTTTATTTACTGAATATGAGATGAAAGTAGGAAATTTGTATGATACTTTATGATAGGACTATTTGTATGATACTTTATAGGTCCATGACCTTTTTTTTTTTTTTTTTTTTGTCGTGGGGAATATGGTGGTAATGTCAAACTGATTTGCATTACACATTTGTTTACGGAGTGTTCATTTGGAGTTTGCATCGGAAATAGCATTTCACTGGGGGGGGGGGGGAGATTTTTTAAAATAAAATATTTGAAAGACTGTTTCATACGAAGCCCTACTCAAATAATAAAGAAGCTTATTTTACTGATATTGTTATAGTATTTTTTTCCGTCACGTTTTGACGGGTTCCATCTAGTTGTAATTAATTTGAAAAATGTATTGAAATTTTTTTTTTGGATGAAATGATTAAAAATGTATAAATAATATTTTCATGTTCTCTTTGGATGTGCGTTGATATGGCAGCAATGAAGTCGGGGATCATATGTTTAAAAATGTGTTTCTTTTTATACAGAGTGTCTCTTCTTATCGTTTACCAGTAGCTAATGTTTAAGCCATTAGTTTCAGAGGTATAGTTGTAATTACAAAAATATCTCCCATGTTGTTCTGCATCATATAAAATAAATTTACGTTAAAATAGTTTACTTTTAAATAATTAATAAATAAAAAAATTTGTACAATGTCTATATCTGTTGGAATACAACGTTCATTTTCTCCTCTCCGCACATATGGCGCATGCGCGGACAGTTACGATGATGCTCCGGAAGGGAGAGCAGTTGTTTACTTTAAGAAAGATGTCGGCGCTCAGTCGCATACGAGCTGTATATATTTTGTCTTCGTTTAATTGTAAATAAATGTCTTATGTCGTGCTATTCTGCAAACTCTGCTTGCCTCATACACCTACAATATCCTATCAATTTTATTTAGAAAAGATTTCTCCATGATTTGTAACAAGTAAAACAAATCAAAATTTATCTTTCTATGACCAAAACGTACCAAGTTATGAGATAATAAGAATTTTATGAATTTTCAGCGTTTCAGTCACCAAAAATAGAAAAACGTGTTTTGGGGACAGTGGGCATTAAAAATAAAATCCTTCAATTTTCAATGGATTCATTTGAAAATTGGCAAATTTGTTAATGGTAAACTCAAATTGTTATATTCAAAATTTGTTGCTAAAATAATAAAAAGTTTTAGAATTATTCAATTTTTAAATTTTTAAAATAACGAATAATTGCCATACTTTAAAATGTCCCATGCGCATTTCTTTTGCATAAAATATGACAATATTTATTTACTATCCGCCACTGACGACCAGTTTGGTCTCCCTTAAATGTATGTTAAACATTGCAACACGTTACATTTATTCATAATTTAATTTTCCCTTAATCCTTCGCCAAATCGGAAGATTCTAATAGACAAATCATGAGCTTTTGCGATCATGGTAGCATTTCACATATTTTTTGGGCACAAATATCACATACGCACGTTGGCGCGATTCCCCCCCCCCTCCCCCGCCAATTTGGCGAAAACTTTGTTATGGAAATTGTTGTTTATTTACTTTTATTTTTTATTTTAATTCTATAAATTATTTTTGATATGTATATCAATATTTATTTACAACAAACTATCATTTATTTATTTTTATTCTTTTTTTTAATTATGAGTATTTTTGTTAGCCGGGAGCAGATGATAATTCGCCAAATATCGTTCCCATCACCGTCATTCATACTACAATTAATTTAATTTTAAATTATAAACCTGTCACTCATTTCATTTAAAATACTTAACTTTAATCTAAAATGCTTATATTACATAAATTTAAAATACTTCACACTTTTCATTTAAAAGAGAAAATAAATAAATAAATAAGAAATAATATCATAAATCAAAACATTTGATTTCAAAATCAAAGTATCATTTCTAATTTGTACACGCGATAAATAAAAGCTGTATTAGCGATTTTAAAAATGCTAAAAATCTGATTCATTAAATATTATTACATGAGTTCAATTTACGTCAAGAAAAGGTCCGAAAGTTGAGTTGTGTAGCACATAATTATGGTAAACTTTGATTGTCTCACTGGTGCGAATTATTTTTTTGACGCGAGGCAGCGGTCCAAAAATTCATTCGCGGAGAATTTGCTTTGCGAATGATTACCTCCATGATTTAATATTTTAAATGTTCACGACGAATCAATCTTTTTTTTGTTTACTTTTATGAATAGAGAATTTGAACTGCGAATCTTTCGACTGAAGTTATTGCCGAATATATACATAATTGAACGCAAGTCATCTCCCAAATATTAATTTATTTTGAACGATCTTTCTTAAAATGTAACTTTTATGCAGTTTATTCGAAAAAATAATTTTGAATAAAAATGGCCGCTTGGCATATGAAAAAGCGATGCGGCATCCCGGAACTGTTGAGGACAGTCACATGACTTACAGTTTTATTATAGAGATAAGATGCTTTTTATATATTACAATGGAAGTTGGCTTTAATTGAAAAAGTTTGCTGAATGTATAAGCAGAAGAAAAATATTTTTATAATTCTGCTTTATTTTTTCTAAAAAAGTAGCTCTATATTTTCATATCCACATAAATTTTAACACTAAAATACCCCTGAAATGCAACTTTTTATGCTTACATTTATTTATTACTAGCGAGCTACGCCCGCTACGCTGGTCAATTTCTTTTAACGAACCTTTAATCAAACAAAATATTGACATTTCATAAATAACTTTTATATTTATAGCGGCCCTCCCTCGCTTTGCTTCGGGTTAACCTTGAAAACCTTCATCTCTTTGTGTTTTCTGTAGACCTTTTTAATGTGTACAATAATTAGTACATTATTTTGATAAATCTTGTAGGGTTCAGCCTGCGTTTGCAATGTATAAGCGGAAAAAATGAAATTATTTACGACATCACATTAAAAACCTCAAAAATAACAGTATTTCTCCACTATTTAATGGATGTTATTATACATATAAACCTTCCTCTTGAATCACTCTATCTATTAAAAAAAACCGCATCAAAATCCGTTGCGTAGTTTTAAAGATTTTAGCGTACATAGGGATATAGGGACAGAAAAAGCGACTTTGTTTTATACTATGTAGTGATTGTATAGAGAACATACAGTAAACATTTCAAAACAATCTAATAATTATCAATGCGAATGGTACGTTTAAAAAGTTAGAAATGTGCGAAATTTTCACTTTTGAGAAAATATTTTAAATAAGAAAAACTGTATAAATATGTGGGATTATGATGAGTAAGAGGTGGTTTAACCACAATACAGATTCTTCAAATATAATATAAACAAAACAAGTTTAATAAAATAACAATAAATACAGCTGAGGATTGGATTCACACACAACTATATAACTGGGTTAATATTCCTGCAAGATACAACAAACATTCGCATCTCAATATAAATATAATTAGCAATCTTCTCCGAGCATTGCATAAAACATTCAACCAACAGCTATATCCGAAATCTATAGAACAACTGCTCGTGCTTGCGTGCTTTTCTTCTCGCTTTGCGTGAACTCATCCCCTTTATCGCTGCTCGTGAATAGTAATACTTCATTGAGTTCATATTATTGTTGTTGTTACTTCTGATTATTCCTACAAATATATAGAGTTTTTAAAAATATAAAAGCTTATATCTCTGCGAAGAAGCGTCAGAATAGAAAAATTATTTTTGCGTCAGATACATTTGAGCATCTTTCACAATACTCCAAATTAAAAAAATAAAATAAAAATTGATTTTTCAGTCGATTTTCGTGATTTTGAAAGTCTACTGTACCCTTTATTGCCAGAAGTTGAAAATTCATGGAATTCAAAGTATAATAGTAACTAGGTAAGTTTTTGTCACGCAAAAATCCAGTTTTAACCATGTAAACGGATTTTAATTGTGTGGATTTATCTCAACAGAAATCAATGTCTATATTTACTTCCCAAAATTATGCCAAACACTCTGTTTAAAGGTATTTTAACACGTTGACGGACAGTAGGAACAAGTGAAGTTCGAAAATTTTGTTATACATTTTTGTAATTTTTAGAATATTAGAAGTATAGTTTTACTCTTTCTGCTTAAATAAACTTAATTTTGATTAATTCAGCACCTTTAATTAGGTCGCACTACTCCCTTCTCAACCACGTCAGGGTAGCTAGTGGTCAGGGAAAAATACAGTCAAAAAAAGTGACAATTACCAGTATATTCTCATAGAAAAATTTATGTTGATTATTCGATCAAATAATCAATTTGAATTTTTCTATAAGAATATACTGGTACTTCACATTTTTTTTGACTGTATTTTTCCCTGACCACTAGCCACCCTGCCCGTGCATACTGAAGCTGTAACTCATATAACAGGTGGAAAACGAACTTCAACCTATAAAACTGTTTCCAAAACATGACACTGGACTTCTACTTGTACGCCGGTAAATGCACATTTGTGCTGCTATAGCCGTAGTGTCTAAAAATGGCCGTTTCGTTTTGGGCCGTTTCGTTTTGGGCGGCTATAGCCGTCATGCCACATTGTGAACTTCGCTTTGACGGCTATAGCCGCAAGTGTCCGTCAACGTGTTAATTAAAACGCCCACTGTCAGCATACATAGCGATTAATTAAATGTTACAAAAATAACAGGTATTTGGAACCTATACAACTGTGGAACGATTAACCTGTTAACCACCTGTCTCTTTTCCTTCTCTAGTGTGCTAACAGTCAGAGAAAATGCGTAACACAACACAGTGGAAAATTCCCCTTCAGCAATTCTCATGGCATTGTGATTCAGTTCTTTGCGGAGCCATGTATATGAATTTATTTATATTCTACGAACATATTTTAGTATACTAAATATAGTTCAGCTGGAAAATCGATTAAAAACCACCCTTAATCAATTCACGCTCATACACATTAATTCATACGAATCCTTTTGTGTAGACCCTGTATTTGATTTATAGAATTTATACACACCACGTAGTATGCAAAAGTTGAGTTGAACTTAGAAACGCATATCAGAGATGAAAACACACTTCCAGCATTTATCGCTCACAGTACTGTTCGGATACAGTACTGTATCCGAAATATTTTGTGTATCCCTGTAAATGAACGATAACTGTTATGCACATCCTATTCTACAGTAAGCATCTTGTCGTGCACCTCAATAATGTATATCAATTTCATTATTTTTGAAACAGTGTAACATCATTAAAATACGCTGCAAACAATTGTTTTCCATAGACTATTATATAAAAGAATTCTTTTGTGTGACTCTTTAAATGAATAATAAATGCATTTCACTCTATATTCTACAGAAAACCTATTTCAGTGCATCTCAGAAATGCATATCAATTTCATTATGTTTGAAGTAGTGTAACATCCTACATTAATTGCTAAAATATGTTCCATAAAAACTATAAAACAGTAAAAAAGGTTTCACTAAACTGTTTTATAGTTTTTATCTAGCACTTTTTAAGAATTAATGAAGTGAATTATCTCAGGAAGTTGTGATTTGTTATATAATAAACATAATTAAATTACACCACAAATTATCCCCTCCCCCATACGTCATACCTGACCCTTTAGAGCGTTCCTTTAAACGAACTATAAATGTTACACACTCCACATTTCCAATTGCAAACATTCCATAGTAAAAATTAATAACATATATCAATTACATGGCAATCCGAATACATTTACGAGAGTTAGAGCATGGTCAGACTGACAAAACGAAGTGTCATAAACACTTTTCATCTACACTGCAAAAAAAATTCTTGAATGCTGATTATGTGCGGTAGCGTTTTACTGTTTATTACTGTTAATTTTACGGTATAATACTGGTGGCTGAGGTGCTAGTATTATACCATAAAAGCAATAGTTTCTTTTATTTATTTATTTATTTATTTTTTTGCAGTTTATGTTGGAAGGTGTTAAAAATGCAAATAATTCCTAGTTTTTTTTTTTTTTCGCGTTCGACCAAAATTTTCTCTTGAGCCATTCGTTGGTTCGATGGTCCAAGCGTTGAAGCGTTGGAAACCGCTTACTACAGAATTCCATTCAGAATGCGCCGCTGATGCCTGTAAATGTTGTTTTGCCTTTCGTTGAGTATATAGGCAGTCAAACGGGCAGATACGCGGAGTGGAAAAAGGTAGCTGTTAAAATAGTCCCGAGCTCTTGAAATATATCAATTCTGAATCATTAAGATCTATTCTACTAAACAAGATGACCAATAATTGGTGACTAATAATAATTGAGTTTCGTGCAATTAATTCAAAAAATTAATTCATTTAAAAGGTTTTTTTTTTTCATTCAATTGCTACTATTAGCTCACACCCTCTCTATATTTATATATCTTGTTCAAATTTTCAATCGTTCAAAAAATACTTTGTATTCATCCACTCAAGTTCAAAAACATTTTTTAAAACTTGTAGTAGATGATACTTGATGTTAATACAGTTTTTTCAAATATTAATTCATTCATTAAATTCAATTAATTAATTTTAGTTTTATATGGGAGAAAAAAAATTATCCTATTGTTTTCATAAATGAAATGAAAGATTTTCCTCAATGATGCTACAAAAATAAAATACCGCAACGATGATTACAAAAAAATGTTCAATGAAGATAACGTGGACATGAATGCTGCACGGGTTTATTTTATATATTTATAATTAAAAAGCAAAATTCAAATTCAAATGCTCGAATTATTTTTCTTTCAAATTTTCAATCGTTAATAAAATACTTTTTATTCATCCATTCAAGTTCAAATACAATTTTTTTAATTTGTAGTGGATGACACTTGATGTTAATACAGTTTTTTCAAATATTAATTCATTAATTAAATTAAATAACCAAACTACTAGCATTCAAAATTCGAAGATAAATGAGCAGAAACACTCCATTAGGTTCCACTCTTCGAAAGAGCCGCTACTACATGAAACTGTTGGCATGGTAACTGTTGACTCGTGATTATGTTTTAATGTTATTTTCTATACTGCTTCATATTATTTTTGGTACTTACGCATTATCCGGGCTATTCTTATATTATTAATTAAAATGGAAATTTGCAAGGAAATTCACTTTCTATTTTGTCACTTAATATTGTGATTTTGTCATATGTATATACATATTTATATTAATTGTAATTATTTAATAAAAAGCAACTAAAATTAAATTTTCTTTGTTAACCTAAGTAGGAATTGACTTTAAACTTTTTTTTATATATATATACTAGGGGGCCTACCCCCTGCGAGCTACGCTTGCCAACCCCCGCTCAGACTTCGAGGCCTCTAAAAACATGACAGCGTGCTTTATTTTAAAAATATTGGTAAATCTGTAATTGGGTTGCCATGCTTTTAACATTTTAATGGGGCATTTTTTTATTATCATGGCCTCATACACAGTTGTTGCGACAACTGACGACTGTTTTCGGGATTGATAAGTAAAATCAATTACAACTTGAAAACCAGCTTGTATAAAAAGGTTAGGTTTAAATTGTGGCTACCTCTCGGACTTTTATAACAACGATCTGTATTCTATTCTTCCTTTGTTTTTTTGTGCACCATCATGCATATTTTCATGTTATTTTAAATATGTAAATTATTTATTTTAATTAATATGCATATACAAATTTTCTAATAATTATTTATCATACAAAATTAATTAAATATTTTGTACATGCATGCTTGCATTTATTCGGCATCAATTGATGACATAT
Organism: Maratus michaelseni; assembly: GCA_963931845.1. Taxonomy (NCBI): domain Eukaryota; kingdom Metazoa; phylum Arthropoda; class Arachnida; order Araneae; family Salticidae; genus Maratus; species Maratus michaelseni. Next base: position 926,978 of record OZ007600.1, read on the forward strand.
TTAAACAAATTTGCTATCCGCGATAATTTTACACCATGTTATGTCACTTGAATATTGTCCATAAGAAATTCGGGTACTTTTCCAGTATAGGATCCTTTGCTTTTAGGTTTGGCGTAATTCGAGCTTCAAAAAGGGATAGATTCGTTAATATACATAGATTTGTTGCCAAAAGTTATGAAAACAAATCCAATGAACTTTTGGTGCTTTTCTATTATAGGGGTCTTGACGCTTTTTTAAAAAGCTTGGCGGAAAAAACCAAGCAGGATAGAAAACCAAGCAGGATATTTTATTCTTCTTCCGTTCAGTTGGGCAATTATTATTTTATACATTCGTTTCAAATATCCGAATTAGTGATTTTATAAATTCGTTTAATTAAATTTTACAAAAAAATAACAAAATGATATCAATAAATAATAATTACTATTAATTCCTTTTGCGTTTACATAAATGACGTCATTTGGACGAATTTATTCAAAATATTTTCAGTTTATAAATTAAATTAAATGCTGACAGACGATTGAATCCTGACGATAGAAATGTGATTTTTTTTCAAATTTTCCTGAAAAACATAATTTAATCACAATCTTGTCTTCATTATCGATTGAAATAAAAGATAAATTCAATTTCAATTTGAAAATGACGAATAAAAAGAAACTAATAATCCCTATCGGGATCCTTTTCGATGTTTTTCCCTTTTTTGTCACAAAAAAACTGAGTAATTAGTTGCCATCATTACAGAAATGTTATTAAAATTAAAAAAAAAATTAATATCTCGAAAACTAATTCCAATTTCAAAATTCTGTTACCAGTTTTGACATCCGCGGATTTTTATGGACAATTGGTATTAATTTCATCATCAAGCGTTTAATATTTCATTAAAAATAACCCTGAAACATAATCAGTCGTTTAATCAGTCGTTTCATAAAATCGTTTCATAAATTCGTTTCATAAAATCGTTTCACAAATTCGTTTCATTAGGATTTTATATATATAGGGTAGATTACTTGTTTTCCCATTAATTTCGTAATTCTTGAATTAATTAAAAAGATTTTTTGCACAACATAATTAATTGTGTAAATATTTTAAATAACAGTTGTAAGAGAGTCTTACCTTGTATACTAATGTAAATAATAAAAAAATATGAATTTCAAAAGCATACGATGAAGTACTTTGACTGTATACCTACTCGATGAAAGGTTCATTTGAGGTATCGATGGCACAGTTGAATGACGCTCTTTAGAACATGTGATTTAAGAAAGAAAAATTGAAAATTTAGATAATTTTCAATGAGGATAGCTATGTTTGTTTAATTTTTGGAAGAAGTGTACAATTAGAAAAAATGAAACTTTTCCTCCAAAATATAAAATTAAATCAATGTGTAAAACGAACGAAAAATCATTCGTCAAGCATAAATCCTGAAATACTTTCTAACATATCCTGAAAACTGTAACGAAATTTCACCCTTCAAATGCAGTAAAAAAGATGTGTTAGTAAACAGTTTAAAACACACATAACACGTTTAAAAATCCAGTTTTAGAAATAACTTTTCATAACCAAAAAATAGTCTAGTTATTTTAGGTAGATTTCGTAAGAAATACTACCTATTACATTCTCACCTAAGTTGGAATTTTTGAAATATTTTTGTAGATCTACGCCGATTATGACTCCCAGAACCCAAAACCACCCACTTCAAAACTTTATATATATATATATGTCACTTTTTTATGGACACGGTAGCTCCCATAATTCTGCACAAATCTCTTCCAAACTGATACATAAAATCAAGGGGCATAAAGGGTAAAGTTCGTTAATGGGAAAAATCGAACCAAGGGGGGGGATGGGGGGGGGCTTTTTGTGAAAACAGAAAAAAACCCATAATTTCTTAATTATGATACGCATCGAATCCGTTTAAAGTTATTATTACTTCTAGGAAAAGGGGCGAAAATTTATGTAAGACAGATTTTTGATATCATTAAAAATGGCCCCAAGGGGGGAGGGGGGGGGGGTTTAGAAGAAAAAAATTCATAACTTCGTCAATTCAGAAGATATCAAATCCGCTTAAATTTATTATGAATCCTCTTAATATTATCTAAAACTTTTATATTGACAAGTTTTTTATAGGACTAACCCTTATAGCAAATAAATAAATAAATAAATAAATAAAAAATCCCTGCCGGTTCCGCCTGCAAATAAGTTAGGTTTCGAAGTGGGCGTTTCCAAATGCCACATCATGGCAAAAAAAAAGTCGTTTCTTCCGCAATTCCCAACAAACAGGAGCCCCACAGTCTACCTCTTCGAAATCTACCTGTGCCTGTAGGCCGAGCCGTCAAGAATTTTTTTGTATTATGATCTGTAGATTTCCATATACACTACATAGCATTCTAAAATTTAATTCAGTTAGAAAAATCACTTTTAGTAATTTTCGCCAATCGATGAAAATGCCTTCGAATTCTTTTGTACAGCCCAGACTTTTGTACACAACACATTTTTAGCTAAAATTTAATTCAGATAAAAAACACATAAAAAAAAACTTAAAATGCACTTCCAGAAATTATCAAATATAAATGGCAATGCATATTGTTCTTTTTGTAATACTGTATATGAATTTATTTTTATTACAAACTGATATTAGTATACAAAATATAGTTCAGCAAGAAAATTCATAACACATTTAAAAACTAGCCTTAAGCAATTCACTCCTACAGTCAATAATACTTAGGAACTCCTTGGTGTAGCCCTGTATATGATAAACATAATTTATACACACAAAGTACTATGCAAAAATTTAGTTAAACTTAAAAGCGCAAACCAAAGTTGAAAACCCACTTCCAGCATTTATCGCTCATATAGATAGCACTGTAACCGAATTCTTTTATGTGACCCTGTAAATGAGGGATAAATGCAATCCAAACATACTTTTCAGTAAACAGCTTATAGTGCACCTCAGTAAAGCATATAAATTTCATTTTTTTTTTTAAAGTGCAACATCATTGAAATATACTGCAAACGAATTTTCCCCGTAAACCATTATGAAAGAAAATTCTTTTGTGTGGCTCTGTAAATGAATAATAAATGCTTTGAACTCCATATTTTACAGAAAGCATGCTTTAGTGCACTTCATAAATTCATATCAATTTCATTAAGTTTGAAAGGGAATGCGAATTACAATTATTTTTACTACTTCACATCACAACATAATAATAGACTTTTTAACTAAAACTAGCTGTTACCCGTGACTTCGTTCTCGCAACATTAAAAGAAGAATAAATGCATTAATCAAACAAAACATTTCACTACCGATATTTAAAGACGTTAACAACTAACTAACTATTTATCACATTTCATAGGAGACAATACGGTATTTCTATGTTATAGAGACCTTGACCTAACCCAGTCTTAAAAAAGTGAAATTTCGTGCCAAATAATCGCGAAAATGAAATTGCAACCAATGCAAAAAGGAGGGCCAAATAAAATCGTGGAAATAGACGAATTGGGTAAAAACAAATGTACAATGAGAGACACTTCATTCTTATTATGTCAACTTTCATAAGCAAGTATATTTGGATACAACCCCTCATCTTTTTGCTTCCTTTTGGGAACAGCGAAATTCGAGCTTATTCTATCGACGATTACTATCAGAATTTTCAAGCTATGTTTTTGAGACACTCACAAAAGTTGGTCTACACATTTAGCTAATATATTATGCACAGTATATTTTGATTGAATTCACGCATGCGCAGTGAAACAATATTTAGTGAACCTGCTCATGTTTCATCCAATATTTATTATTTTTTAATTCTGATTGCAGGGTATTGTGTATAATGTTGTGTGTCATTGTTCCTGAAAATAACTTGTTTTTATGTTATATTAAAAACTCTGCAAATTATAAGCAAAACACTTGGTGAAATTTGGGATTGTTTTTGTAAAAACCTTAATTTCTCCACGAGTATGCGTACTATCCTCATAAAAATTAACATAGTTCATTAAAAGAAGCCTCCCAAGCATGTGCTACCGTTTCAACGCTTTTGCTATATTAGTTTTTACAGGGTACCAAAAAGACTTTCGTTTTTCTTCAATTTGTTGACGGTTTTGGGGTTTCGTGAAAAAATCTTCACGGAAATATATGACGTCCATCATGTTGTTTACACAACTGAAGTTTCAGGATAATTCCTCATGTATCTTTCCAGATATTTAACAAAACGTCTAAAATCGCAAGTTACCGGTTATCATTGGCCACATAGTGTATTCGGCCTCTTTTCTCGGAGCTCGACCCCAAATATTCTGCGTCATCGGTGTCCTGGCCCGATACTGAAAGTATGCAATTTTGCTAATTAAATCAAAAGTAATGTCTCACATTTTTAAATAACAATGAAGAATCAAACAACGTTTTCCCATTTCCCATAAAATGTGCACATCTTACATTATAATCGATTCCTTTCTCATAACAATATTTCGTGATTGCGTGTCCCTTAAAGTCAGCTTAAATAAAAGAAAAAATTGACACCATTATCTGAAAGATCAGTCGCTTTTGTAGGAAAATAGGAAACACAGCTCGATTTCTTTCTACCTGAATAACAATACATGGCAATTATATCTACTTACTTACAGTCGACACGTATGAATTTTTTTATGTATGTTCACCAATTATTCCAAAATAGAGTTTCAAAAAACCCGAGAAGTTTGACGAATGAACCCGAAATTTTGGGTAATATTGGAAATTTTGAAGAAGTAAAAAAAAAAAAAAAAAAAAGAAGAAGAAGAGAGATTTTTTTTTTTCTTAATTTTTATCTCTAAGAAATTTCAGGCACTGTCCTGAAAAGTTTAAGATAGATTTCTCCTTATGAATTCACAAAACTTATGATTTTGCACTCTAAGTTTTTAAAATTTATTAAAAACTCGACAGCTTTTTTCACGATGGCGGCTGTGAATTGGTGAGAATTCGAATGTTTATCTAAAAATTTAATTTGTTTAATTTCTGTTAGCTGGCATATCTACTATTCAGCCATACTCTATTTTAATTTTCTTGTGAGTTGTATTGTATTTTTGCATTGATTTCTTCAGTTTTGTTTATTTTCTTTGTTGTTTACATTGGTTAATTCGGAAAACAGGGGCGATGTTTATATTCATGTCAGGTAAAATGAATCTGTTATCTGCCTCTCACGATTAAAATATCAAATTACTTAGGATATTTTAATTTCTCTTAATATTTCTGCAGCTTAAGCATGTATTTCGTTAGTTTTCATGTTAACTGTGGTATTTTTTTATATTTATGATATTGGTTTTCTTTGAATTTGTAAAAAGACATTTTTTTTTTTTACGTTAACGAAAATTGAAAGCATATATATAAAAAAAAACTATTTAAAAAAATTAAATAAAAATAAAAATAATAAATTAAAAATTTGCATGCTTAAAACTTTCTGAAAACTCTTGGGTACTTTTAAAATTTCCCTCTCAAAAAACCCGGTTTATTCCCTGGAATAAACCTGATATTTTTTTTTTCACCCTTTGCAACTGTACTCCGAAACTACGAGACCGATTCATGTGATTTTTTTTTTTTGAAGTGAAGTGAAAACTTCTTTAGGCGCGTTGGGCATTTTTTGAGATAGGGAAAAATCATTGAACTCGCGACACTGTTACTGTAACCGACACCTCTGTATATTTGAAGTGAAAAATTCTTTAGGAGCGTTGGGCATTTTTTTGAGATGGGAAAAATCATTGAATTCGCGACTCTGTTACTGTAACCGACACTGTTACCGACACCTCTGTATATTTGAAGTAAAAACTTCTTTAGGAGCGTTGGGCATTTTTTGAGATGGGAAAAAATCATTGAACTCGCGACACTGTTACTGTAACCGACACCTCTGTATATAAGTATGTATATATATCGTGTATAGTTCGGTAACAGGTAGGACGGGGCGGGCGCGTCGCGTCGCGCGCCCCATGCTTGCCTGTGCGCTATTGTTTTTTATGAAAATTATTTATATATTATATTTAATATATATATTTATCTCAGAGTAAGCATACCTAGAGAGATAATCTTCGCACCCTTTCTGCAGCAAGCATAAAGTCACGTGACTCTGGGCAAGAAGCTTTCCGCTAAACGTGCCAGTAGCATAGGTTTCTATGGGCGATATTAGACTATTTCCTGTTTGCGATTCAAAAATATCATGGTAGCAAGCTGTTGTGTCTATGGCTGTAACGAAAGGGCAAGCAAAACAAGCTTTGTTACCTTTCACCGATATGTATTTATTTTTAATTACCTTTTTTTATATATTTAAAGGATCTTAAAAATATATCTTTCCAACTATGATACTGTTTATTCACGTTAAAATGTTGAAAATAGGAAATATTTTACTTTTAATATCACAAATGTATGTAACAGTAGGACGTACTATCATCTGGTGTTATCAATTTCAATATTAAAAATGTAATTAATTGGAAAAATTTGATTTGAAAAAGCATTTTAAGAACATCTCGTATAACGGTGCTTGGCGATACAATTTTTCGCCAAAAGGAACTTGTTTTCTTTCTAAAACGTAAACAATTCTTTTTAAAGAAATAATTTTTCCTATTTTAGATTAAATTTATGCTTTAAATAATTATAAACGGGTGCATATGTACATATTAAAAGGAAACTATTTAAATATTACCTAAATTAAAAACTATTCCAATGTTTGAAATATTTTCAAAATTTTTAATATAGTTTTTTAATTTTTAATTGTAGTTTTTGAAAAAAAAATATGTATCTGTTTTGTTTACTCTCTTGTTATATCTTCAGAAAAGTTTTGAAATTATTATATTTATTATCGACCACTCAAAACAATGTTATATAATGTTATGGAAGTTGTATTAATAATTACTGTTTATATCTAGCAAAATTTAATGAAACAATCCATTATTTACTTATTTATTTATTAAGTCTATTTTTTTATGTTTCAACTTGTATATGTTTTTTACTTTTTATTGAAGTACTTTTCCTTTATTAATTTAAGTTAATGAATTTTTAAAAAGTAGGCTAAATTCAATTTGTTTAAATATAATTTCAAATAAAAATAAAAATATTCTAATAAAAGTTTATAAAACTGTGCTTATGCCTGCTTTAGCATTTAAATTTATCAACATTGCATTAAAAAATATATATCATTAATAAAAACCTTTTTTAATTCAAATTTTATATACAGCTTTACAAAGGATGAAGAAAGATCTGGGAAACGAAAATACATAGGGGAAATTTTAAAGCTACAAATTCTTCTTTGGTGTGCTCGAAACATTTCACTCCGAATTGCTTTGACAGAGAAAAATTTGGTGGTACATGGCTGAAAAAACTGCTGTACCAACAATATTCGATGTGTTATTGATGTGTTTGTTTGGGGGGAAAAATCTACATTTTGTGACTTCAGAAAGTTTAAAGCTAGCATTTCATTTTAATTAAAATATCCTTTGTGTAATATCAGGGTACTTCAATTAAAATAATTATAAAGTTTTTTAACACTATTTAATATACAAAAATAATTTCCAACTGGTTGTTAATTTGTAGTAGTAATAAACTAATAATTAATCACTTAAACTTCCTTTCCCTCAAAATTCCCCCCCCCCTCTCCTGACGTTTCAGCACATAAAATTAAATTGCTTAAAAACTAATTGCTTAAAAAGAGGTTATTTAAGATGGTTCTCAAATGGCCTGCTCAAGAACGCGAAATTTTCTGACGCGTTTTCTGAATCATTTTTAAACGCAAAAGCATAAAATTGCCGGGTCTGATTGGTGAAGCGATTTGGAATCGAAATGAGTTTTTTTATTTTTTGATAAATAAATTACTTATCTAGTTATAAGCGATTCGTGTCACGTGACGACACGGTTTCGCCATTTTCCCAATGCTGCGTCGAGAATTCGGTACAAAACGTCGACTTTGACTGTATTTTCTGAAAAATCTTCTGCCTTTACTAAAAAATAAAAAAAACATATTTCGATGACATAATCTCTGAATGAGAACACCTGCCAATTTCATGAGTTTCTGAAAAATAAATTAATTCAGAAATGTGTCAGAAAGTAGCTCTTTTGTATTTGAGAACAGCCTTAAAAACTATTTTTTTTTTAACTTTCTCTGTCTTATTTGTTACTTTGTATTAAAAAAAAAGTATACAATGAAATTAAATATAAATAAAATCATGTGAAAGATTGAATAGGATAAATTATTAAAATAATATATCATTTATTTTTTTTAAATCTATATAAAAGTTTAATAATTTCTTTTATTTATTTATTACTAATGATCCATTCTGTGAATGATGGAAGAAATAAAGCATAAAATAAATAAACAATAGGATAAATATCTGGTGAACCTTCCCCTTTATTTTGCTACTGAGTGTATATATCTGTTAAGTTCCGAAGTTTCTGAATCGCAGCTTAAAAATATTGCACTCTTGCCAAGAGCTGCGATAAAGCGACAAAACTTGCATTGCTTCTAGTAACCTTTTACCGCCAAATGCCAACTGTCACGTGGGTCATCCTGACCCGACTTCTCGCCGGCAAAAGCAAAGGGGATGCGCTCTCTAAGTATGGTTACTCTGAGATATTTATATATTATTTTCATGTAAATTAAACTGTAGTATTATATAATATTATATTAAATTATATTGTATAATTAAATATATAATATATCAAATATTTATATAATTATATATATATACATATATATATATATATATATATATATATATATATATATATATATATATATATATATATATATATACAGTAAAACCTCCATAACGGACACTCCCGAATAGCGGACACCTCTATTTAGCGGACACATTTGTGATCACCAAAACTTGTGTATTGGTACATTTTTAACTCTCAATAGCGGACACCTCCAAATAGCGGACAAATTCTGTGCTCCCGAGGTGTCCGTTATTCAGAGGTTTTACTGTATATATATACTGTTAAAAATTTGCAGCAAACTGTCCAGTCATTTGACCATTTTTGTAGAAAACGGTTACTTAACCGTAAATTAACTATATTCTGACAGTATTATTGTTCATTTTATGGTCAGAGTATAGTCAAATTACGGTTATGTAACCGTTTTCTACAAAAACGGTCAAATGACTGGACAGTTTGCTGCAAATTTTTAACAGTGTATAATATATATATATATATATATATATATATATATATATATATATATATATATATATATATATATATATCTCTGTGTGTGTGTGTGTGTGTGTGTGTGTGTGTGTGTTAGAGATTGTGACGGTGTCTCAAGAGGATTATACTAGGTTAACTAAATCTATTAAAGAGCTTCAGAGTAAATTTATAATTACATATGTCGATAAAGCTAACACAAGTTATGCATTAATCTGTAAAAAAAATTTATGGTGAAATATTAAATGAAAGTTATAAGAACAGCGATAACTATGAGCTATTGAAATTGAAAGTTTCAGTGATGAAAAACAGGGTTAAGGCACTATATAAAAAAGTTAAGTTGAAGCAGAAAAGTCAACGTTTCCCATATCTTGTTATAGTGCCAATGTTTCACAAAAAAACAGTGAAATTTAGAATTGTAACTTGAAGGTATGGTTCATACCTAGAGTCTGCTAATAATAAATTGTTGGGAGTTTTGAGTAGTGCGTTTGATAGAGTGTTGAGTACGGAGTCCACATTTATTATAAAGAACAGTTACATTTTATTAGATAAATTGAAAAAACATCAAAATATAAAGAGTTTGTTTGTATATGATTTTGCAGACCTATACAGTAATATTAACTTACTGGATTTAAAGGACAAGGTTATAGATTTTTATAACAAAAACAGCAATATAGATAGCGATAAAGATCGGTTTATTAAGTTGTTTCAGTTGGTAGTGCAAGAGAATTACTGGTATGAGGGGAGGAGTAGAGTATTTAAACCGATTCGTGGAATCCCAATGGGGGGGGGGGGGGGAGTTGCAGTTCAATTTTAGCTGACATGTACTTACATATATATGAGAATAACAATATTTTAAATAGAGAAATATTGAGTTATAGGTATATTGATGATGTTTTAATAGTTGGATTAAATAAGGAAAAATGTAAACCTATATTTTAAATATTATCCAAATACTTTTAAACTAGAACTCTCCTCCCAGAATATTAAAAACATCAAATATCTGGATGTGAATTTAGAGTTGGAGAATGACAATTTGATAACAAAGGTTTATTACAAGAGAAATGATTTCGATTTTAAAACTTTAAAGATCTTAAATTTTGAATCGAACGTGCATATTTCAGCATTTAGAAATGTGTTTACAAACGGTTTAGTTCGTATTGAGAGATTATGTTCAAGATTTGGCGATGCAGTTGGTAAATTCATGAAGTGGATTAACATGGCATCGATGCAGGGTTACCTGTGAACTTTGTACGGAGAAATATGATTAATTTTATAGGTAGAAGTAAATATAGAAGTGAATTGAATTCATTTTTGAATGCTAAGTGTGGTCTAGATCAGTTGTTCGATGAGTTCAGATAGGGTTGGTTACTGCTGTGTGTAGCTTAGTGTTTTGGTTGATAGTTTGAATTAATTTGGTCTCGGCAGGAGAAGGGGGACGTTGTTTGCGTGGAAACCAGTTTTAACCCTGCAGTGCATGTCGTTAGCCATGCCCTCTTGCCTTCAGGTTTAATTTTCCTGGTATTGGTTTTTCGTTAGTATTTTGTGTTTGGTTATAATTGTATTATAGTTTTAATTGGTTATATTTTAGTGTTCAGTTATATATATATATATATATATATATTGCAAGAAGAATGTCCTACAGAATTTTAGAAGTAGGAATCTGGATAAATAGCGATGATGGCAAAATCTATTTATGACAAAATAAAACATGATATAAGGAAAGAGCTTATCAGTAGTGATATTAGACATAATATCAATTTGAATACTTCGAAAAATCTAAATATTTGTAAAGAAATAGAAAAATCAATATTTAATTGTGATAGTAATCGAAGGGAAAATGACATTAAGGTAATTATATTTAATATTGTTGTGATTTCGACAGTAATCTTAAATTAGTAAATTGATTACTCAATAATTATCTAGATTATACTTTTAATAGCAGAAAATATACTTATAAATTGGACGGCAACAAACGCACGTCATACCAGCATGAGTTACATCAGTGTACTAGCGAGATGGCTCACAAGCCACGCCAAGGAAAGGAAAATCGCCAAGCACAACCAGAATTGGCGAGATATCGCTCAAATTCAACACTCCTTCCTGATATCAAGGCCAATTTTGTTTAACACATCAAAAATAAACAATTAGCCAACAAAAAAAATTTAAAAAATCATACACAACAAAAAACACTAAATAACAGATTTAAACAGTCAGTTTAACTTAACCAGTCCAAGTCCATCGCGTAAGTTCATAAACAGGTTTTGTGAGAGAGGTTTCGTAAAAATATCAGCAGTTTGTTCTGATGATGGAACATACTCTAATTTTAAAACTTCTTGCTCAACTTTCTCTCTAATCGAGTGAAAACGCACATCAATGTGCTTAGATCTTCGATGATGCTGTGGATTTTGGGCAAGTTTTATAGCACTTTGGTTGTCGACATACAAAATGGGAGTGCCATCATATCCTATTATCTCTTTGAAGAGCAACTTTATCCAAACAAGCTCATTTGCTGCTTCACTAGCAGCAACATACTCGGCTTCTGTCGATGAAATTGCAACCGTATGTTGCAATCTAGACCACCAAGTTATAGATGCACCTGCATTTACTGAAACCATACCAGATGTTGAACGTCTTGTCCTTTCATCACCGGCATGGTCAGCATCACTAAAAACAGAAAACTCGGTTTTTCCTTGTGACTTGTATAGAAGGCCAACACTGCTCGTGCCTCGTAAATATCTGTAAATTCTTTTTACACGCTTCCAGTCATCTTTTGTAGGATTGCACAGAGCTCTTGATACCAAAGCTACAGCAAATGCTATGTCTGGCCTAGTAGCAACTGCAAGATATTGTAGACAACCTACTGCTTCTCTATAAGGAACATCAACCATGGCTGTATCTCCTTCCTGAGATTTAGTCACATCACAAGGTGTAGAGAGAGGTTTTGAATTTTCAAGCCTAAATCTTTGTAGTATCTTTTCGGTATACAAACACTGTGAAATAAAAATGTCACCATTATCTCTCTGATTAATTTGCACTCCTAAGAAAGAACCGAGAGGACCATCGGTAATTTTGAACTCTTCTTTTAGACTACTAATCAATATTTTTATTTCTGAAATACTTGATCCAGCTACAAGTCCATCATCTACATACAAGGCCACTATCAGTACAGATGAATCCTTTCTCTTTGTAAATAAACAAGGATCAGCATATGATTGCTGAAATTGCAATTTTTGAATTGCTTGAACAAAACGCCGGTTCCAACAGCGTGGAGCTTGCTTCAAACCATAAAGAGAGCGAACTAATCTGCACACACGACCAGAACCATCATCAAAACCTTCTGGCTGTTTCATGTAGAGCTCTTTATCAAGAAAACCATAAAGGAAAGCTGTTTTCACATCAAATTGATGTAGGTACAGATTTTGCGAAGCAGCAATACTAAGAACTGTGCGCAAGGTGTCAAATCTAGCTACTGGTGCAAACAGATCATCATAGTCATAGCCAGCCTTTTGCGAGAAACCTCTTGCCACCAGACGAGCTTTAGCTTTACAAGGAGAACCATCAGTATTTGTTTTTATTCTATATACCCACTTGTTGTCAAGTATCCTTTTATTTTCTGGGGGTTCTGTAAGTTTCCAGGTTCCATTTTCTTCATGAGACTGCAGTTCTTCTGTCATGGCTTCTTTCCACAGCTTAAATTCGGGTGACTTCATTGCTTCACTGTAACAGGCAGGAGTTTCAATGCCAGTAAGAGTACTTACAAAAAGTACGTAATTTTCTGACAGAAATTCTGGCTTCTTATGTTCTCGTTGAGGGTAGCGTCTTCCAGGATCAGGTTCATCTTGGCATTCATCTTCATCCTTCTTCTGGATACTTCCATTTTCTTCTTCTGAATGCGTATCACTACAACTTGTGACTTCGACAGTCAATGGCTCATATGGGAACTCATCACAAAATATAACATTGCAGCTTCTGTCCACTTTATTTTTAGAAGGTATAAAAACTCTATATCCATCATAAGCTTCATATCCGACAACCAGTCCTTCAACAGCCTTTTTATCCCACTTTTTACGTCTTTGTTTTGGTTCATGTACATAGCATTTTGTACCAAATATTCTCAAACGCTTAATGTTGAAATTCTCCGACTTTCCATACCATAACTGATACGGAGTTTTATCTTCTACTGGAGTGGGACCTGTGTGGTTTAATACATAGACAGCAGTATTACAGGCTTCAGCCCATAACTTCTTTGGCAATTCTTTTTGGTGAACCATAGCTCTTGCAGCTTCCACAATGATGCGTATCTCTCTTTCAGCAGCTCCATTTTGTTCAGGCGTCTCAACCATTGCCTCACGTAGATCAATACCCCGATCATTTAAAATCTTCTTCAGAGAATAGTTGTCAAACTCTTTGCCAGAGTCGCACCGTATCTGTTTAACCATATGTCCAGCAGTCTTTGCTTCATTAAGGAAGGTTTCTATACAATTTGGTACTTCACTCTTGGCTTTCAAGAAGAATACTCTGCGAAATTTTGTATAGTCATCTTTAAGAACTAGCATAAAACGTGAACCACCAACTGAGTCTTCTTCCATCGGACCAGCGAGATCTGCGTTGATTTGTTCAGCAGGCTCTGTTGGTCTAACAGCTCTTGAGTGGAACGACTTTCTGTGGGCTTTGCCATATACACACCCAACACAAAATTCAGAGTTCTCGTTTGGTAAAGAAATGCCCTGTCTTTTAAGAAATTTAATACACTGCCTCTTGTTTTGATGTGCCATTCTTTCATGCATTACTTGGAGAGTATCACTAGTACTTGAAATAAGAACAGTTGCAGGTTTCCTAGGATCTTTAGCAAGCATTTCCATCACAAATAAACCATTTTCTGATTTTTGAGCCACTGCAATGGTTTGATTACCATTTTTCACCAAACAAAATTTATTTTTAAACACAACATTCAGTCCTTTACTTAAAGCATGAGAAATAGAAAATAATTGGTATTTTAACTCAGGTACATACCAGACATCTGTAAGGTAATTTTCTTGCCATTTACCAGCCACTAGAGTTTTCACATTAATTTGTCCAGAACCATAAGCAATAAGTTTCTGACCACCTGCAGCATTGACTACTTCTGGAACAGCAAATTTCTTAAAACTTTCAAATATAGAGCTATCAAATGTCATATGCTGAGATGCTCCAGAGTCAGCAATCCAGCTTTTATCATCCTGTGAAACTGTACATGGCATGGCTACACCAGATGAGGAAGGAAGTGTCTTATTTTTATTTTGAGGACAATTTATACGTTTGTGACCAAAAAATCCACACTGAAAACAAGTAATGTTAGCGTTCATAGGCTTCTTATTTTGATTTTGCCATTTCTTCTGTTTTGATTTATTTCCTCTTAAGTATTTGGTGTTGACGTCATCTCTTCCATAACTCGGCAACGGCACTTGCCGACTGGATTGAATTTGCAGGGCTGTACTATCACATTGCTGTTGCTCTATTTGTTGCTCAAAAGCACATAATCTTTCAGTTAACAGTTCGATCGATCGATCTTTCAACGGAATTCCATCCCACACAGTCTTAAATGCGATGTATTCTTGCGGTAGCATCGAAATAATTCGGAACAGTAACATTGCTCCGGGAACAGCACATTGTAGAATACGTTGCAATTCATCGTTTGCTTCAATAAATATATTTTGAGTTCGACTTATGAAGGATGCAATATTTTCATTTTGTTTCCATTCCAGATGAAAAAATTCAGTCCACAAACGATCGAGTCTATGCGTTGATGATTTATCATAAATCGCGATTAACTTTTCATATGCATCTTTTGCTGTTGAACACGTTTTAATATAATCAAAGTTCTTGTCATCAAGTGCTTGGGAGATAAATAAAAGTGCCTTTGCATCGGCTAATTCAAATTTATTTTTCGCTTCTCCAAAAGCGGCAGCATCGGCGTGATCCGCCATTACAGGGACAGTCTTTTCTCCATTCACATAACTCAACAAATCGTGCGTTTTAAGTAATAATGACATAGACATTTTCCATCTAGTCCAGTCTTTTGCTGATTCCAATTTTTCAATCGTGAACTTAAAATCCATAGGTGCCATTTTCTTATATATTTTCAATTCGGAGTACACAACACGAGAAGAAAAAAATGGCGCGATGCACTTCAATCGCTTAAAGTTCACATAAATACGACATTTTTCGCAGTAGAAGCGTTGCTGAAAGCCATAACCTGTTGTGATTTCGACAGTAATCTTAAATTAGTAAATTGATTACTCAATAATTATCTAGATTATACTTTTAATAGCAGAAAATATACTTATAAATTGGACGGCAACAAACGCACGTCATACCAGCATGAGTTACATCAGTGTACTAGCGAGATGGCTCACAAGCCACGCCAAGGAAAGGAAAATCGCCAAGCACAACCAGAATTGGCGAGATATCGCTCAAATTCAACAAATATAAAAAAGAAATTGATACCGGAGACTTTAACAACTTTACAATCTAGCACAAGAAATGTTAATAACGATTTGGGCTTGGATTTATTGCAGTATAGAATCAAGAAACAGGATCTACAGAGATATTGTAATTTAAAGAACTGTCAGAAAAGTACGGAAGGAAAGATCTATTTTATATTGGATTATGTGGGGAATTGCTATAAAGGAGTTAATTTTGGTAAATATTTAAACAAGTACAATGATCTACTACCCAGTGAGTAAAGTAAAAATAATTAAGGCATTTAAATATGAGAAGCCTTTAGGCCGTGTTATGTTTAATTATAATGGATATGCAAAAGACCTAAAGAGGGGTATTGATGAATGTACATGCAGTTGCAATGAAGGAGAATTTATTTAAGTGAAAACTTCTTTAGGCGTTGGGAATTTTTTGAGATGAGAAAAAAAACCATTGAACTCGCGACACTGTTACCGACAACTCTGTATATTTGAAGGTAAAATTTCTTTAGGCGCGTTGGACATTTTTTGAGATGGGAAAAAACCATTGAACGCCCGACACTGTTACTGTAACCAACACATCTGTATATAAGTATGTACATGTATTGTGTTTAGTTCGGTATGAGGTAGGTATTTAATATATATTTATATATTATTTTTATGTAAATTAAACAGTGGTATTTTATTATATATATTTGTTAAGACTATGTTTTATAATTTGTAATTTGACAGTGCTATAAGGTGTAATAATTTCATTGCATATGGTCAGTTGCTTCTGTTTCAATGGTTAATTTTTGCAATAAGTTTATGTATATATATATATATTATTTATATATTATAAATAAATATATATATAATATATTGAAATTCATGTTTTCACTTCTGTCGGCACTCCCGGAGTGCTTGTTTTTTTTTTTTTTTTTTTTTTTTTTTTTTTTTGTAATTGAAAGAGGATGCTCTCGAAGGGGTCCCAGTTAAATTTCATCAAAATTGATTCAATACTTTTTTTAAAATTCAACAAAAAACAAAACAAAAAAAACTTTAAAATATTTCAATTTCAATGATTTTTTTCAAGTGACGGAGACATCAAGTATTTCGCGAGAAAGTTGCTATACCCGGCGATTTTATTCCCTCTTTAATATACGGTTTTGTTTCTAGGATTGTTATAGGGAAAACCAAAAAAACAATGCTTTAACCGTTGAAAAACTTTTATAACATAAACAACATGTAAAAAAAAGTAATTTTAAAAAAATTCCTTTAAAGTCATTTCCTACTTAGGTCAACAAAGAAAAAATTTATTTTAGTTACTTTTTGTTAAATAATTACAATTAATATAAATATGTATATACATATGACAAAATCACAATATTAAGTGGCAAAATAGAAATTTAATTTAATTAATGAATTAATATTAGAAAAACTGTATTAACACCAAGTGTCATCCACTACAAGTTTAAAAAAGGTGTATTTGAACTTGAGTGGATGAATAGAAAGTATTTTATTAACGATTGAAAATTTGAACAAGATATATAAATATAGAGAGAGTGTGAGATAATAGTAGGATTTGAATGAAAAAAAATGTAAAGCGTTTAAATTCACCCAATATTTCTTCGGAACACTCGCTTCATTTGATTCAAATTTTTACGGTGGAGGGATTTGTACGCTAGTAGAGAATGTGCCAAAAGTCCGAGGCAAATTTTTCGATTTAACATAAAATCAAGTAATTAACGTATGATGTGAGTGCGGTGGACAAAACTGCTCATTTAATTAATAATTTTTAACTGTCTATGCAATCGGATCAGATTAAAAAAAAAAGCCACATACGCAACTGCTGCTATAGCAGTGCTATTTCTTTCCAAAAGAGTCAATTTCGAATCGCTCACTGCCTCGATGAAATGAACCACATACTATTGAAACGGCATTACTATTTAAGTTAACGAACTTGTTGTTAGGCTGATTTTCCTAATAATTTTTTGTAGTAGTTTTTGAAGTCTTTTTTTTTCTAATTAAAAAGTTTAATTAGAAATATTTTTATGACGAGAAAAAAATAACTTATTATGAAGATTTTAAATTAAATATCAAGAACTTTCAACTTGTCATAAAAACTGCAGTCGGAAATTCTTTCAAATTATTGACATTATAATCCCTACGAAAGCTACAACACCGAATTATGAGACTTAGCCAATGTTGAAATCAAACTTATGTTGTAATTGTTTATTGTGTCGGAAAACCGAAAACTCCATGTTTGGCTGCGAGCATTGTTGGCTTGCTGGAAAACGAGTTTTACAGGCAATTCAAGGCGATTCCTCTCCACTTGCTCTGTTCCCAAACTCAGGCTGACAATGAATCGATGTTTTTGTGAATCGTCTAACAGTTCTTTAAAAACGTCTTATTAATTTCTTCTACAGTGAAAATCTAAAGAATGCAATATGTTAAATATTTAAAGATAACAATCGTTAAAAACCTATAGTAATAATGAGTTCAAAAGTTTGTGTTTGAGAGTATCTGTACGCTGTGTTCAGAAGAGAGATCTAACCGCATATCTGCAAGTATCTGTAATTATGCACCTGAAAATCAGGGGTTTTTTTTTGGTGGGGGGGGGGGGGAGGAGGATCAATTTTATTTATTTATTTATTTTAATTCTTTATGTGATTTTTCACATTTTGCTGCGATTTTTCTTCATTAGTAAAAAGAATCCTATTACAATCTTTTTGCGCAATAAAGTACATTTTTTGTCCTATTTTCAATAAAATTTATCCGGAATTCATACAGGGATTTCCGAATTTTTTGCGATTATCTTTATTCGATTTTTAGAGTCTTTTAGCGTTTCATGGTGATTTTTCAATATTAAAGAAAAGAATTCGGTTTCAAACTTTTAGCTTAATATAGTAAATTTTGTCTTCCACGGTTATTGAAATTTTAGATATTTTTAATGCGAAATTTAGCGTTTCCTCGCGTTCCGCGGCGATTTTTTGACAAGTCGTAAATGAACTCCACTTACAATGTTTTAGTCCACTGCAGTAAATTCTATCCTCAGTGATTTTTGAATTTAGAGATTTTTTTTTATTCAATTTTAGCGGGTTTTGTGTGTTCTGTGCCATTTCCCCCTCATCAGTGAAAGGAATCCGGTTTTAATGTCGAAACATCGTCGCAAAACGTTAAAAATCGCTAAAAATCACAATAACATTCGCTAAATAATTAAAAATTCAGGAGGATGAAATTTACTATATTAGGCTAAATGTTTGAAACCAAATTTAATTTTACTAATGTTGAAAAATCACCATAAAACGCAAAAAAACCCCTCTAAAAATCGCATAAAAAATTCGCGAAAAATTCAAAAATCGCTGTCTGAATAACGAATAAACTTTATTGAAAAGAAGACAAAATTTGTTAAAGTGTACTAAGACACTGTAACCGGAATTGTTTCACAAATGTCAAAAAATCTCCGCAAGAAAAGCTAAAAATCACATTAAAAATCCCTAAAAATTCAAAATTCGCAGAAGACAAAATTTACTATTGTTAACTAAACTATTATGACCGGAATTCTTTCACGAATGTCAAAAAATCGTCGCAAAACGCGAAAAATCGCTAAAAATCTCAATAAAAATTTCAATAAAATTCGCTAAAAATTCAAAAATCGAAAAAGACAAAATTTACTAAATTAGACTAAAAATTTAAAAAACAAGTTCCTCTTACTAATGTGGAAAAATGCCTCAAAAAGCGAAAAAAATCTAAAAATCGCATAAAGAAATTTCGAATAATTCAAAAATTGCTGTATGAATTCCAAATAAACAGTATTGAAAAGAGGATAAAATTTATTATATTGGGTTAAAAGAATGAAATCGCAATCTACTTACTAATGGCGAAAAATCGCTGCAAAACGTGAAAAAAAAAAAAACACTAAACATCGCATACAAAATTTAAATTAAAAATCTAATAAAAAAAATACAACATCGGGATTCAAGGTGCATAACTTACATACATAGAAGCAGGCACCTTCCTACCAAATTTTGTAACTCTGTCTCTTCAGAACACAAAGTCATCTCCTTATTATTATAGACTAGCTGATCCGCCAAAAAGTAGCACGAAACGCGAAAGCACCGAAAAAATCGCTGCATGAATTCCGAATAAACTTTACTGAAAATCGAACAAAATTACAGTATTGGGCTAGAAGCTTGAAACCGAATTCCTTTTAATAATGTAGAAAAATCGCAGCAAATCACGAGAAAATGCTAAAAGACACGAAAATTTATTTCAAATGTCGCAGAGAGCAAAGTTTACAATATTGGGATAAAATATTGAAATAGGATTTCGTAGCTCTGTGAATCTTAAAAGAGTTCAACATGATAAAAGTATTCAATAAAAGAAAAAAAAAATCAAAATGTAATTTTTGTTTTATCAAATTAAATTAAAAACGTGTTAATTATTTTCAAAAGTATATATAAATATTTTACTTATTACTTAAAAACTGAAACTGTTTTATAAAATATTAGTATACTATTAAAAAAATAATATTCTGTTATAATTTCTAAAATTTCTTTAATACATTTGTAACAAATGATAAAGTATTGTGTTACAGTTTCAAAATAATCTTCAAAAACATATATCTTTGTTCTTAAAAAAAAACAAGAACGATAAATCATGCGTCAAGCATAGATTATGAAACACTTTCCAACACACCCAGAAAACTGTAACAAAACTTCATTGATTAATAAGGTGAAAGGTAATATCTAAGTAAATAATTCTGAAAACACATAACATATTTGAAAACCCAGTTGCAGTAATTATCATTAATAATCGTAAAAATATCAAAAAAAAAATTTCGTAGCCCTGTATAGGATCAATAGATTTGTATATATGCTACATAGTATGTTAAAGTTTAGTTCAGTTAGAAAACGCACAGCACAATTGAAAATTTCCATTCCTCAATTTTGGTCAAACATTGATAATGTACTCGACATCTTTTGTGGAGCACTGTATATGATCTATAGAATTTATACACACAAAGCAATATACAAAAAAATTAATTAAATTTAAAAACGCGTACCGCAACTGAAAACGTGATTCCAGCAATTACTGTTCATAGACAGTACTGTACCGAATCCTTTTGTATATCACTGTATATGAACGATGAATGCTATGCACTCCATAATCTACAGTAAGTATCTTTTAATGCATCTCAGTGATTTATATATCAATTTCAACCTGTTTGAAATATATTAACGTAATTAAAATACACCTCAAAAAGTTTTTCCCCATAGGCCGTAACGTAACGGAATTCTTTTGAGTGTCCCTGTAAATGAACTATAAATGCTACACACTTCATTTTCAATACCGAACATGCCATAGTGAACCTTAATAACGTATATCATTTGCATGGCAATCCGTGTATATTTACGCGAGTTAGAGCACAGACATACAGACAAACCGAATTCATAAACACGTTTCAACTTTGTTGGAAAGTGTTAAAAAGTAACTAACACTTTTGCCGCCATTGCTGTTACTGTCGTAATTGAATTTTTTGTGACTTTTGCTCCTTTTCGGCTTATATTAAAGAAAAACTATTGCATATAAAAACATGTAAACTGGCAGTCTTATAGAAAAAGACACTCTAAACATGCTAAAGCAGACAGCTTTTAAATATAATAATTATTCTGAACGCTATTTAATGTTGAAATCGGTCAAAGTAGTTCAGTTGAAAAAGTTTTATAGGATCAAAAACTGCGCATAGCAATTTAATCATCTTTCGTAGGCACATACTTGACGGGATTAAGTTGTGGTCTGCAGTGGGCAATCACTTTTTAAAGTTGTCTAATTCTTTAGGGTATTTTATTCAAAAATTTTATTCAAACTTTTATAATAGAGATTTAACTTATATTTCGAAATTTCCGATTTTTACCTACTCATGCCAGATTTAAACACTTTTTAATTGAAAAATATATTCACATCTAAATATTAAAAAATGGGTAAGTGTGATCGAAGATATCACAAAGGGTTTCGTTTAATATTCCTTTCCAAACATATTATCATTTCTTTAATAAATCCAAATAAATTTCATTTTCAAAAAAAAAAAAAAAAAAAAAAAGTCTTGTTTTTTATAAAGTAAAAATTTACCGGTCTATTTTTCACGTTTTTTCGAATATCGGGCCCGATAGCGGGCGAAGCCCGCTATTATGCCCTATCACAATAACATCCGTCATGTGGACTAAATGCGATATTTAAAAAAATCAACTTCAAAATTAAACATGTTGTATAAAGACCTTCAAAATGTTAAAATATGCGAATATTTCCATAATCGGGTTTTTATCATGATTCAATACGTTCCTCAAACTTATATATCTGGAGGCACGGCAGTGCCTCCGCCAAGTCGAGAGAGGACAGCCGTAAGCATACTTTTCTGGAAGCAACTCAGGGCACTTTTGACCCCCCCATATCTCCGCGCTGGAGTATCCCAAAAATTTTAAACTTCGTTTTTCTAGAGTATTTGGCAAACAGGACCAAAATTTGAAATTACAACTTTCTGTCTTTTCTAGTTCCGACGATATATGAACTCAAACATTCGATTTTTTGTCACTCACTCACTCACTAGTTCACGCGTCATCAAAAAGATTAGGTAGATCCCGTAGCCCTAGAAACTTTACATTTGGAAAAAAGGTAGTGTTTAGGATACAAAGAAAGGAAAAATTATAAAATCCGGAAAATTCGAAAGAAAAACATTCGAAAATTCAACAAATTCCATCAAAATTGAAAATTGAAAATAATACGATCTTGTAGTCTTAGAAACTTAAGATTTGGTGTGAAGGTAGTGTTTAGTATCCAGAAAAAGAAAACATCAAAAACACCAAAAAAATCGAAAGCAAAATTGAAAAAATCGAAAAATCGAAAAAAATCTAAAAATTTCAAATAATCCGATTTTGTTGCGCTAGGAACTTTGAATTAGGAATAAAGGTAGTATTTAGGATGCAAAATAAGAAAAAATTAGAAATTCCGGAAAATTTGAAAAAAATTTCAAAAATTCGAAAAATTCGAAAAAATTTGAAAAAATTAGATTATTTAGCCTTAGAAACTTAAAATTCTCAGTAAAGATAGTGTTTAGGATTCAGAATAAGTTAAAATAAAAAACGCAATAAAATTCGAAAATAAAATAAAAAAGTCAAAAAAATCGAAAAATAAGGAAAATTTGAAAATAATTCGATTTCATAGCACTAAAAACTTGAAATTTGGAATAAAGGTAATATTTAAGATACTAAATAAGGAAAAATTAAAAAATATGGACAATTCAAAAAATTAGCGCAGACGATATATGAACTCAAAGTTTCGATTTTTTGTCACTCACACACTCACTCACTCTCGCGTCATCAAAAAGATTGGGTAGATCCCGCAGCCACAGAAACTTAAAATTTGGAATAAAGCTAGTGTTTCGGATACAAAGAAAGGAAAAATTATAAAATCCGGAAAATTCGAAAGAAAAACATTCGAAAATTCAACAAATTCCATCAAAATTGAAAATTGAAAATAATACGATCTTGTAGTCTTAGAAACTTAAGATTCGGTGTGAAGGTAGTGTTTAGTATCCAGAAAAAGAAAACATCAAAAACACCAAAAAAATCGAAAGCAAAATTAAAAAAAATCGAGAAAATCGAAAAAAATCTAAAAATTTCAAATAATCCGATTTTGTTGCGCTAGAAACTTGGAATTCGGAATAAAGGTAGCGTTTAGGATGCAAAATAAGGAAAAATTAAAAATTCCGGAAAATTCGAAAAAAAATTTCAAAAATTCGAAAAAAATTGAAAAAATTATAATAATTTGATTTTTTAGCCTTAAAAACTTAAAATTCGCAGTAAAGATAGTGTTTAGGATTCAGAATAAGTTAAAATCAGAAACGCAATAAAATTCGAAAATAAAATCAAAAAATCGAAAAAATCGAAAAATAAGGAAAATTTGAAAATAATTCGATTTAATAGCGCTAGAAACTTGAAATTTGGAATAAATGTAATATTTAAGATACTAAATAAGAAAAAATTTAAAAATATGAATAATTTAAAAAAAATCGAAAATTTCAAAAAAAAAAAAAAATAGAAAGAAAGAAAGAAAGAAAAAGAGAGAAATTGAAAATAATATGATCTCGTAGCCTTAGAAACTGAAAATTTGGTGTAAAGGTAGTGTTTAGGATTCAGAAAAAGAAAAAATTAAAAACACAACAAAAATTGAAAATAAAATCAAAAAATCGAAAAAAAAACGAAAATTTGAAAATAATTCGATTTTGTAAAGCTAGAAACTTAAAATTTGGATTAAAGCTAGTATTTAGGATACAAAAAAAGAAAGAAAGAAAAAATCTGTAAAAATCGAAAAAAAAAATCGAAAATTCGAAAAATTGAAAAAAATTCGATTTTGTAGCTTTAGAACTTAAAATTCGGCGCAAACTTATTGTTTAGGATACAGAAAAAGGAAAAATTAAAACACAATAAATTCGAAAATAGAATAAAAAACTCGTAAAAGATCGGAAATTTCAAAATAATTCGATTTTGTAGCGCTAGAAACTTGAAATTGTAATAAAGGATACAAAATAAGAAAAAATTAAAAAATCCAGAAAAAAAAAAAAAAAAAAAAAAAAAAAAAATCGAAAAAAATCAAAAATTTAAAATAATTTTATCTTGTAGTCTTAGAAACTTAAAACTTGGTGTAAAGGTAGTATTTACTATTCAATAAAAGGAACAATTAAAATATTCGTTAAATTCGAAAATAAAATCGAAAAATCGAAATATCTTTAAGAAATCGAAAATTCGAAAACAATTTGATTTTGTAGCTTTAGAACTTAAAATTCGGCGCAAACTTATTGTTTAGGATACAGAAAAAGGAAAAATTAAAACACAATAAATTCGAAAATAGAATAAAAAACTCGTAAAAGATCGGAAATTTCAAAATAATTCGATTTTGTAGCGCTAGAAACTTGAAATTGTAATAAAGGATACAAAATAAGAAAAAATTAAAAAATCCAGAAAAAAAAAAAAAAAAAAAAAAAAAAAAAAAAAAAAAAAAATCGAAAAAAATCAAAAATTCAAAATAATTTTATCTTGTAGTCTTAGAAACTTAAAACTTGGTGTAAAGGTAGTATTTACAATTCAATAAAAGGAACAATTAAAATATTCGTTAAATTCGAAAATAAAATCGAAAAATCGAAATATCTTTAAGAAATCGAAAATTCGAAAACAATTTGATTTTGTACTGCTAGAAACATTAGTTTTAAGATAATTGTCCTATTAGCTAGTACAACGCCCCTAATTGTTTTATGTTATTTCCCCCGGATTATGGTTTTCTTTTCTTTCGTTTACGAATTTCGTTATAGAAAAGTTCCGCTATAGACTGGCTACGATATAGGCGATTTCTTTATAGACAGGTTTGTTTTCTTTCACAGGTTCTACTCTATTTACTTCACATATGAAATATGGATTGTTAAATGATGTTAGCCCCACAAAAATTTTCACAGCTCCCCTTACCCTCCTGACATTACTGGCTGGTTATGGCTTGATAGTCCTTTCTAAATAAAATCAGAGTGACTCTAAGATTCACTTGATTTATCTCTAAATTGAACCTAAATGATTCTAAGAAGACGGATCAAATAATTACTATATTGGCATGACAATCAGTTAACTTAGAATTAAAATCGAAAAATCAATAAATTTATAAAAAGTCGAAAATTTGAAAAAAATTCGATTTTGTAGTCCTAGAAGCTTGACATTTGGCAGAAAGGCAGGGTTTAGTACACAAAGTAAGGAAAAATTTAAAAAATCGTAAATAATAAAAAAAAGACTAAAAAAAAACATCGAAAAAAGGAATATAGTTTGATTTATTGGAAATTTCCGGAAATTTCAATTTTGGCTTTCTTTTTATACTAAAAAGTTCTTTTATGTTAAATATCAAGTATATAGGGCTGTGAGTAATACCTCAGATGGATAGCATTTATCCTGGAAGCAATTGAGAGTACTTTTGACACTCCCCCTCCCATAATTTAGTGCTTGCCTAGGAACCTGAAATCTCTTTTTATCTACAGTACTTTGCAAACGAAACTAAAGCTTCAAAATTTTTATACCTGTAAATAATAGGGACAGAGTGTGGGCTTAGCGAAAATCAGTGGATGATCTCCAAAAAGAACCCAAAATCAAGAAAAGGAGGATTACTTACAAAAAGAAGTGAAATCTCATCAAAAAGTCACCTGTAAAAAATACAGCCAAGTCTCGTAACTCATTTACCGTAAAAAGTACTGATATCGTATAAAGCCAAGTTTAACTATCTTATTAACTCTGAAATTTTCATTCACAAATCACTCCTAGTCTCTACATCTTTAGTTAATTATTATTTTGTGACTTGGCAATTACGCAGCACAGGGAAGTTATTACACTTTAATATGTTATAGTATTATTTGATTAAGACTAACTATATACATCACATTCTCGTGCTACGTAATTGCCAAGTCACAAAATAATAATTAACTAAAGATGTAGAGACTAGGAGTGATTTGTGAATGAAAATTTCAGAGTTAATAAGATAGTTAAACTTGGCTTTATACGATATCAGTACTTTTTACGGTAAATGAGTTACGAGACTTGGCTGTATTTTTTACAGGTGACTTTTTGATGAGATTTACTGTTTTCTATTACTCATACTGATACTCTCTTTGTATTATTCTCAAACATTTGAAAAATCCGTTATGAGGTCAGATTAATTTTCTTTTTAATTCTCTAATGACGTAGCTGTTTTCTGTATTTACACATACTCATACTCCTTGTATTATTGAGAAATGTTTCCGTTTTATTACCAATATGACGTCATATTAATCTTTTTTAGCACTTTCCAACCTAGTTGAAAAGTGCTTATGACTTCGGTTTGTCTGGCCGTCTGCCGTCTGTCCGTGCTCTAACTCCCATAAATATGCTCGGATTGCTCCGCAATTTATATATGTTATTGTCGTTATGTATAGCATGTTCCCTATTTCAACGGAAGTGTGTAGCACTTATAATTTTTTTACAGGGACACTCAAAAGAATTCCGTTACATTGCGGTCTATGGGGAAAAATCATTTGCGGTTTATTTAAATAATGTTTCACTATTTTAAACGCATTGAAATTTATATAGATCACTAAGGTGCATTACAAGAGACTTACTACGGAATATTGTGTGTATAGCAGTCATCGTTCATTTACAGGGACACGCAAAAGAATTCTCTACTGTCTGTTAACAATAATTCCTGGAAGTGCGTTTTAAGTTACTGAACGCGATTTTAATTTTAACTGGCTTTTT
Source organism: Maratus michaelseni (assembly GCA_963931845.1). Classification (NCBI taxonomy): domain Eukaryota; kingdom Metazoa; phylum Arthropoda; class Arachnida; order Araneae; family Salticidae; genus Maratus; species Maratus michaelseni. The sequence continues at coordinate 953,881 of OZ007600.1, forward strand.
GTCTATTACGTGGTGTGTATAAATTCTGTAGATCCTATACAGGGCAGCACAAAAGTTCGCGAACACATTTCTGTTTATTGACAAACTCCAGACGGAGAATATTAAACTGTGCTACGCGTTTCCTAACTGAACTAAAATTATCATCCTATGTAGTATATATACAAATCTATAGATCCTATACAGGGCTGAATAAAACTATTCGGATATTTTTCCGAATATTGTATATGTTGGAAATTCCTGAAATTATGTTTTTAAATATGTTATGCGTTTTCTAAATTGTTTACTTAGATGTTAGCTTTTAGCTTATTAAACGGTATGATTTGTAAAATTATTTTGGAAGCGTTGGAAAGTGCTATATAATCTATGCTTGACGCATGATTTTTCGTTCTTGTTTTTTTTTTCAAGTGGTGAAACTTTTTATTTTATTTTCATTTTTCTCGTGGAAATCTTTCAATAGAAAATTAATTATTGTAGAAATAATTTTATTGTGGATTTTTAATTGTTGGCAAGTGCTATAACGAAAAATGTTTAAATTTAATAGAAAAAGGCTGTTAGAGTTTTGGTTTTTTATATCTCTATATTAAAATAACACGATTTTTTCAAATTTTAATATTTTTAGCTTCATAGTAGGTATTTAGCTATAAGTGCACAAATTTTCATGCCTATGTGTTATATAGTTTCTGCGAACGGCTCTGTGACGGACAGACAACGGAACAGGAGTAATGGGGTTTCGTGAGATGAATGAAACCCTAAAAGACAAAGAAAACGTTAAAATAAAAAAATTACGAGGTGCAAAAAGCATTACAAAATATATACAACTAATAATTTTTTTCTAAAAGTTAAATTTTTTTTTTTAAATTAAGCCATTTTTCGAAATGTTACACAAATTTTTAAGCATTGCATTTAAATTGTTACTAAAGCAAACATTTTACGCCTTTTCATTACGGACTTAGTTGCTTAGAAATTTGGGTCTTAAGAAAATGGTGACGTATCGTAAGGATTCCTCTTCTTATTCCCTTTTTTTAAAGTAATTAATCATTTAAAAGCTGTGAAAATCAATTTATTTTCTAAAAATATCAGTCTTTTTCAATTTATCTGTCCGTAGTTAAAATCAGAAATTCAAAATTGTTACTAGAGCAAACATAGTACGCTTTCTTGTATGAACTTGGTTGCTTAGAGATTTGTGTAAAATATGGAAAGATGGCCGCTAAGCCCATCAAGCATAATTTTTAAAAAATTGAATTTTCAGAAACACGTTATGATGTATTCAAGAACAGAAGAAAAGGATTTTTATCAACATATACGAGTCACTTGGCTTACTTATGGTAACTTAGTTAACGGAAAATGTTAAATAAGTACCATAATGAATACAACGGATGGGAATTATCACTTTACTACAATGCGTATTTTCAGCAGAGCTAAAAATGTAATTAGATATCCTCTTTAATAAAAAGGTATGCGTTGCTGACGACTGGGATTTTCGATAATCGTTGCCACAAATTAATCTCGGAAAATGAAACATTTGAAGTTGCTGAAAAAATTAATAGCTCAAAAAGTATTTGTCAGAAAATTGTTAGACAAACTTCGTTAGAAAGGTAAAAAATTGTATTTTTCTTCATATAAATTTTAAATCTAATGATTATGTCGTTTTTCAAATATTGAATTTTAAAAATGACCAAATTTCACAATGGAGTACCCCAGGGCTATAGAATAGATTCTCTAGCCCTGGGAGTACCCTAGCGAAATCATCACGCGTAAAAAGATAATGATAACGGCCATGTGTGCTGACGTATACTGGCTATAGCATGAGTCACAAATTATAGTAGCCTTACTATTCTGTTAAAATATAAAAGTGAATTATGATGCCACGAGTGCATGATTTTTATTTAATTTTAATATAATCATCTTAGAAACAAGATTTTGGAATTTTTTTTCGAATGGGACCAATAAATTGGCCAATACTATATATTATTTTGAGTTTAAAAGAGGAAAGGTGGGGGAGCGATTTATATTATTTAGGTTTCCTCAGGAACTTTTGGTCAGAATTGAAAGTTTAATATATCAAAATGTTAGAAATTAAATCGGCAATAACTATAACGACTGTCCTTCAGTTCGTTTAGATAGATTTTCATTGAAAAATATAAAATCATTCAACATTGATTTTAGGTATTTTTAAGGTTATTATCACGGGTCCGGGCAACGCCTGGCATGTCAGCTAGTAATAAATAATCAACGATGCTGGGTTTAATTTGTCTCATGCATGCCATTGGAATTGTGCTCATGATTGACAGTCCATCTTGTGCTGCAGAAATTGTAGCCTTATCATATAAAAGTGAGAGAATGCTAGACTGGATGTCGTCCTAGTGGCTTAAATGGTAAAACGTTTGATGCGCTATACCAAGATATCCGGGTTCGATCGCCGGTCTGAACATTTTTTCACTCTGTTGAATGTACACTGTGTAGTACAGTGATAATTCACAGTGCTCCGCTGTATTCATTACTTTCCAATTAGTCAAATTTAAAAATCGATTGAACATTGCACACAGCAAACTCGTGAAGTGTGTGCCTGCGAAAGACAGTTAAATTGCAATGTTTTTGATCCTATAAAACTTTTCAATGGAACTATTTTGATGAATTTAAAGATTAAATGCTGCTTAAAATAATTCTTCGAATTAAAAACTGTCTGCTTCAGTGTCTTTACAGAAGATTTCTCAATAAAACTACCAATTTTCATATTTTTATACGTAATAGTTTTCTTAATACATGCAGACGGTCACAAAAAGCTCATTTCGGGCAGCGACAACGGTGGTTACTTTATTTTAATAGAGAGGTTTCTAAGCCTGATTTTTTTTTTTTTTTTTCTCCCAACGATGAACATTTGTTTGCAACATCACTGTAAAGTAACTAGTGACAGGCTTACCACAATTGGCTATTGATTGCCCAGAGTAAATTAAAAAGGGGAAAAAAGCATTTTCATCCTTTTTTTTTTTATTAACCCCTTCGGCCCTGATTTTTTTTTTTTTTTTCAATTTTGGGAAAAAATTACTGTTATGCTAACAAAATTAAAAATAGCTATCGCAATCACAGAAGTTAGGGTTTAATAAAAGTTAACGAATGCTTTCTTTACCAAAACCTCACAAATGTAGTTGTTTTGCGTGTTTTTCATATAACAATAGTCTAAGGAAGAATTTTTGAAGACGTTTGGAAAATGTCGTATTACAACTAAATTAAACAAGCATAAAAATTTAGTAATATTTTTTATCTTTTATCACGAATTACCAATTCGGAAAAGGATTCCCAAATTTTAATTTAAAGAGTGAAACGTATGTTTTAATTAAAAGAAATGCCAACGGCTTGCTAATAATTATGAAAATTATTATTATTATTATTAAATGCTAAACATAAGTGAAGTCATAATAGGAAATGTAGAGATTCATACTATCATTATTAGGTGCTCGAATTAATAAAAATAATGTTTAAGACAAAATAATACTCAATAAAAGATATGTCCTATTAGTAGGACGTCAGGGCCGAAGGGGTTAACATCTCATTAATTTTCTGTCAAGCGTTGTCATCACGGCTACAATGTACTTTAAAGTAAATTGTGAATAATGAAAAGACTTTTTTTTTTATGTTGAGCATAAAATAAATATTAAGTTAAGTGCTTAAAAGATGCGTTGTTTCAGAATATCAGAATTATATTTTTAAATTAATTTTATTTTACATAAGTTTCAAAAAAGTATTCAGACTTTTTTAGTACCTGAAAAGACGAAAATTTTTATTCCAAAATTTTATATTTTGTCATACAATTTTCTATTAATTATTCTTTACTTGAAGCTAATCGTATAAATCTGAAATAATTAATAATTGAAGTTTAGTTAGTTTCAAATACAATCTATGGGAAACCACACAAGTTTGTATAGATTCTATGGAAGTGAGAGTATGGTGCGGTAAGAATAAAGCACTGTCAAGTGAGTTTTACTATTAAAAAAAAAAAAAAAAACAGTTATACACTTATTAGGAAAATAGTGATTGCAAACACGAATGCAGATTCCAAAAATGTCCAGTTTAACACCGGAAAGAATCTAGAGTTTTATATTAAAGTTATTTTAGTTACGTGTATCCCTATGGGTTTATTATATCTTATATAAAAGAGCATTTCATTTTTCTGGTGTCAATTTGTAAATAAAATGATTAATAATTTTAGTATTTTGTATATATTATGTGTGGTTTTGGGACAATAATGTGATTAAGTATTTTTCATTATTTTCTAACCAATTTTGTTTTTAAAGAATTCAAGCGGCAGAGCTCTAATTATGTACATTTTGTATTCAGATATTTCAAACGTAATACTATATCAAAAATTTCATATAAATGAGTCTTTTATTTTTTAAGACATTATTTTTTCAGTTACATGTTAAAATTAGTCTAATTGTAGTGGAAGTTGACAACAAGAAAAAAAAAATTCAATAAAATGTCTATTATTATTATTTTTTTAATTTATCAATAAAAAGCGTTTTTACACTCCTTTATTTAACTCAACCTGGTTTTTGTATGTAAAGATGGAATTTTGTAATCAATTTCTAACCCACTTCCAGATAGGTTAGAATTATAAAATTTATTTTCACAGGTATGTTTCTGATGACAATACAACATATTAATATTTTTAGAACTCAATTATAAATGAATACATTAATTTTAAGGCATTTTTCCGTTAGCCCGCTACAGTTGATCAAACGCGAAATATTCCCTGCAACTCGTACAATTGCATGCGAGAATACGAGTTGAAACAACAATGGATTTAATTAGGTGCCAAAATATTCAAAATGGTTGTTAAACTGCAACAATGAAACATTTTAAAGACTAAAGAAGTTTAAAATAAACTATAAATGAAAAAGGAAAAATGTAATAGTTGAGAAATCCATTTAGAAATCCTAAAAAAAATACTTAATTTTTTTTTTCTTTTTCCTTTCTTGTTGCCCTATCTTAAAAAATAAACAAAACAAACATTATATATTTTTTTCATAAATTCACTTGCTTATGCTTTCTACCAAGCTAAAAAAAGCAGTAAATTTTTCATAATCGTGTTCGATTGCGCGAAAAGCGTTCTTTTTCTTTAGAAACCTCAGAAACCAATATATTTTCGAGATTTCTAAAAACAAAGTTTCGTTTGCTGCCACTGATTTTCGGAAACGTTTCCGAGTTGTCGTTTTCTTAAGCCTTTTCTTTTCGAATGCTATCAATTCTCAAGTAAACACTTTCATTTTCAACAATCATGTCTTACTCCTTGTAATTTTAAATACAGATTATAAAATCTGAAAAAATCTAGAAAAGAAAATGTAAACTTCAATGCATTTTAAATTCATACATTTAGTCCAAATCGGCATCAAGGTGATAATATTTAACTTACAAAATTGAAAATCATTCGGCTATGCTCCTCGATTGAAGCTAAATTATATACTCACAGTCAGAAAAAATGCACTGGTATACACTTTAAGTAGTAAACAACTGTTAAGTATAATTTTATTACACATTGCATAACAATATGTATTTTATTTTTTCTTTAATCCGCATTGGATTCATTTCCTAAAATGTTTCTTCAGAGCCGTCCTTAGCGAAAGCGAGGCCGGGTGCAAGAACTTTTGCGAGACCCTTCCATTCTGACCAATGTTTCCAATTTAGCTGTTTTTTTTATTCATCTACCAGAAATTTTTAATAGTAATTTTGCTTTATTTAATGTCAGATATTGTGTGATTAAATAAAGTAAATGCAACTATTCGGAAATTCTGGTAAATATTTTGAACAAAATTCCTCTAAATTGGCAGCATTACTTCTCACAACGTAATAGGCTTTTGAAAAAGCACGCGCTTGAATGACATACACAGTGGTACATCAAGGATTACACTTTTTTATGGGTGTGTGTTGGGGGTAGTATGTTTTAATATTTTATAGAGACTCTGACCAATTTGGTTTCATAATACTCAAACTGGGCTTGGTCTATTCTTTTTTCAGCAGATTTCGACGGGCGGAGAATTGATTCTGGCCGTGTCATATCGGAGAGGCTTTTTCTTTCTTTCTTTTCTTTTTTTTTCGGGGGGGGGGGGAGGGTAAGTTAATAATATTGTACAGTCGTTAATAAAAGAGAGAGAGAGAATATTATTTCTTTACTTTTCCCCATACTTTTTAATCGTCAAATTGCTGCAGAGTAATACGAAAGGTACTGTTCGACTGCAAATTTTGTCAAATTTTCGAATTTGAATACAAATTTTGAAAGAGAAATCCTATACATACTAAAAATTGTATCGACTTAAAAATAAAAATCTTTTTATTAGCCAACCGTCACCTACCTTGCTCTGTTATTTCTTTTATCGAAGTCCCCCCCCCCGTATATTTTAGTGTATCATAAATATAAGGGGCTCACAATTTAAAATACTTATAACGCGATCTGTAATTATCGTATTGTCTCATATTTTGTACGATAAATATAATCTTTATAAGGAAGGGATTTTTAACTGAAGTCCCTAAATTTTAGTATAGCACGAATATAAGGGCTCATTAACTAAAAACACTTATAAATCAGATCCAAATTGTCGCGGGTCAAGCAAATTTTGTTTGGTAAACCTTTTAGTTGGAAGGACTCTGCCGATTTTTTATCGAAACTGGCCACATTTCAATGTATTATAAATATAAGGTGGTTACATATATATACATATATATATATACTATTACACTTATAACTCTAGCTGTAGTTGTCGAAGTAACTCATATTTTGTGTGTCATTTTTTTTATTTATCATATTAATGCGACAAAGCACCCCCCCCCCCCCCCCCCTGAAGGTTGCGTTTACCACACAAAATAAGAGTGTTCGACAATAATTACAGCTCAAGTTATAAGTATTTTAAGTTGTTAGCCCATTATACTTATGATACACTAAAATAAGGGGGTTTATATAAAAAATTGAAAGAGCCCACCTCTTTGAAAACGATTACGTTTTTCGTACTAAATTTGTGTGGACTGTGACAATTTCAATCCGAGTTATAAGTGTTTATGTTTATCGTGCCCTTATATTCACACTATAATAAAATTTAGGGTTTCGGTTAAAAAAACTGACTAAGTCCCCCCCCCCACCCCCACCCCGCCACTTTATAAAGATTAAGTTTACCATACAAAATATGAATGTTCTGCGATAATTACAGCTCGAGTTATAAGTGTTTTAAGTTGTCAGCACCTTATATTTATAATATACTAAAATATCGGTAGTTTTGATAAAAAATCGACTGAACCTCACTCCCCACCTTAAATTGATTACGTTTACCATGCAAAATTTGCATTAACTGCGGCAATTTGGATCCGAGTTATGAGTATTTGTGTTATGGAACCTTTATATTTGCACTATACTAAATTTTAGGGGCGTCTGTTAAAAATCCGACAATGATACAATAATTTCGTAAAAAATATGTCACTTTGTTCATGCACACAAAATTTGAGCTCGCTGTGACAGTTTGATAACGAGTTATAAGAGTTTAAATTTGTCGGGCTCATATATTCAGTTTTTTATAAAAATTTAGGGGTTTCATAAGAAAATGATATAATGGACCTCATGATGTTGAACCAAACAACGTTTGGTTCTACCTTCTTTGCAGCCTTCGACAATTAGAATCCGAGCTATAGCGGGGCGGGGGGGGGGGGGGGGGAGGGGGGCGAAATGGCGTCGACGAGACCGGAGTGTCATGTACTCTGAATTTTATCATGAAATAGATAACTCATAACAAAATAAATAATAATTATTTTGCTTTTTCCATTAATTTGTTTTTCGGGAGCGAGGCCTTCCTAGGCGCGAGGCCCTGTGCGGCCGCACCTGTCGCACACCCCTAAGGACGGCTCTGTGTTTCTTAAAATTGCATTTCTAAAACCAGAAAATTACGAATTTTTTTAAGGGGTTTAAAGTTCTTGAATAAACTGCAAACTGCAGTAGAAAAGATGCATATAATAATAGCTTTCAAAGATAAAAATTGTCTGAATTTTTGTTACATTTAAGAAAAACAATGAAAATCCGATGTGGCTCGACCCTCTCTGCTCCCGTTTGTTTACAACCCTGTTACGAGCGACAAATTTTACTGACCAGTGGGCGCTTTTTGATACACTTTTATGACATTTAACTTTATAAAATTTATTTATATCAAAAACATAGCTTAAAAATACTGTTAATTCACAATTAATAACAATGAAATTTGTCATTCTGAAACAATCTTTGAATATCTAGATTAATTTTCGAATGAGAAATCGATATGTTCATTTTTACATGTAAAGTAAGGAAATGAAGAAATAAAAACTTCTAGAGCAGCGGTTCCCAACCTGGGGTACGTGAAAATAATATAGGGTGTGGCGGAAATTACAAAAATGGTTCAGCTGAAAACACATAAAGAAAGATATCTTGTATTTCAAAGTTAGTTTCATGGGTAACTTCAATATGTTACACTGAAAATGAGGGTAAAGGCAACACACATCCTCTTGTAGGATGTGTTGGTAAAGGCCTATTAAGACTTAATAATCCATTGATAATAATTCAATGTTACTTGCTCCGGCCGCTGCTAATCATATTGCATGAGTAGTTTTACATTTTCCCCAATCTTCGTGAAAACTGACATCGACCATTATACAATGTTCTTTCCCTCCCCCCCTTTTTTTCTTATTGTTCCGTTTTTAATAATAATTGCAAAACCTCTAAATTACGCCATAGCTTCTGATTTTAATATTTTATGAAAAACAGGCTCGTATTTTCGCCTATGGAAAGCTTCCTTACTTTAATGAGTATTTAATTTGAAGTGTTTGCTTATCATTTGAATGATTTGGTTTTATGTTTAAAATGCATAACTGGTTGAAATCCGGAACTCTTATAAGAGTACTGCAACTGCGATTGAAATTCAACATGATTCGGGAATTGCAAGTTCTTCCAAACAATCTGATTATTAAGAATAGCAAGAGAATTCTCAGGTTAATCTGAGTGCAGCTGTTAATAGGCCTGTTCTGACAACTGATAAACGTAATACTTTAAATAAAACTGAAAACATCAGTGCTCCCTTTATGAATAGAAAATATTCACGAGACATGAAAATTTTAATAATACTTGGAAGCAGCGGAGAGGGGTGGGTGGGTGTTTATGATAAATGGGGGATACTACGAAATGAAAAGCCTGAGCAAGAGGTACATGAAAGAAAAAAAACGTTGGGAAGCGCTGATCTAGAGGGATCAAGATGGCAGGATCAGAACCAGTATTTGCATTTAATTTTTATTTCTGTCAAAGAAAACTCTCTGATAGTTAAGAAAATGTTATTAACGTTTCTTCTACAGCATTATTGCGGTCTGGGATATACTTATCATTTTGTTTGGTGTTTTGCATTAAAAAGCACAATCTCGTACATTGGTACATTGGTTTTAAAAGATCTGCCTGAAATTTGGAGGTTTGTTTGCTTACTTATTTAGTTTTCGAGAAGCTTTCTTTGTATTTACATTAAACCAATTATCTCAAATTATACACTTAAAAATAAAATTTTCATGCTTTTTCGCGGTTGAAAGCACTTGATATTCGTAGAATACTTCAAGCAGAAGCATTCACACTCCTTGACTATACTTTATATATTACATACAATGCGTAAAATATAAAATATATATTTTTAATGTGAAAGGGCGTGGCTGTCAAATCAAGAACATACGAGTCATAGCTCACAAGTGAGCCATTGACTCATGAGTCAGTAGCTCGCTAGCCATGACGTAGCTAGATAGCCATGACGTCACATCGGTGTTTTCAAATGGAGGATTCTTGCTGAGATATGATTTTCGGAAAAGGTTTGAATTTCAAATTAAATAATCTATCAGATATATGTAATAATTGAAATATAAGTCTTTTAATTGTTTAATGAGTTCATACAGTTCAACCTTTTATATAATATAGCATGTTTCTTCATCTTCTTGTTACATTTCCAGTGTTGAATTCAGACACTTTTCTCAGGGAGGGATTTCTGTGGCTCCGGGGGGACATTATAGAGTTCCGGGGGGGAAATTCCACTTTTTGACCATTGAAAGCATAAAATTTCAAATCTTGGGGGGGGGGACATTTCAATGCTCCGGGGGGGACATTCCCCCCCGGGCCACCCCCTGGATTCAACCCTGTACATTTCTGTGCAGGGCACGAAATTTAAAGTTTAAAGGCAATCGCCATACTAAAAATACCCATCGCCTAAAATTTTATACTTCCAAATTCTTTTCTTATCGCCTGAAGATGCAACACGAATTTTTGTGTTCATTAACTATTTAATTATTTCAATTGACTTGTAAATAATACCCATTATATAATGCTTGAATAACGTTGTATGTTAATAAAAATTGTTCAAGCTGTATGCATGAGTTGATAAAAAGTTGTAAAAGTAAACAAATCTCCAGGGGCTCCATTTCAAGAGTTTCTTGGGGTATACAGCTGAGAAAGCAATTGATACCCTTTTATTCTTCTGTTTTTTATTTTATTTTTAATTATCCAAAGCACTCCTTAATGATAAATGTGTCGTACTTTGTTGTACTAGCAAAGCTTTAGCAAAAAATATTGATAATTTCTGTGTTTAAAATGTTTATTTAATGCTAATGTTTTTATTTTTCTCAAATCTGACAAGCTCTTTTAGCTTTTGATCAAATTGAAAAAAAAAAAATTGCATCTGACCTGTGATGACTGATAAATTTCCTGAAAGTCTAATTCCTTTGGAAAGAGAGGTGGGGGGACAATTGCCATCCCTAGCCTCCCCCAAATGGCACTGCTGAAATGACAAAATAAATAAACTATACTGGCAGACTGTATTATGGAAAGATGATGGTATGTAGCATTGAATTTGAACTACCAGTTCGTTTTAAAATAAGAAACCTTTTGTTCTAAAAATATGTAAAGATATATCATATGTTTAGGTAATTATAGAGTAAATTACAGGATCGAACAGTCTGAAAATCTTTTTTTTCTGTGAAGAAGTAACAAAAGTGTTACAGATGTTGCAATGCACCAGGGCTTCTTTTTGGTGCCAAAAGTGCTAATTTTTTGCATGGTTTGGCAACTCGGAGATTTTAAGCTCTCTGGTTTTAATAGCTGAGTTAATTGTATTTTTGACATTGAAGTAATTTGTGTGTGTTTTATAATAAAATAATTAGTGGGTGTTTATAATAAAAATTGTTTGTGTGTTTTATTAAAATAAATGTGTGTGTTTTATAATAAATTTATGTGTCTTTTATAATAAATTTATGTGTGTTTTATAATAAAATTGTGTGTAATTTATAATGAAATAAATTATTTCATAATAAAATGATGCTGACATGCATGCTACGCCTAATAGGTATTCAAAAACAGGGTTTTTCACCAAAATGGTACAAAAAAATAATGCACTGTGTCTGTGACACCTGTTCCAAAAAAGGCAGAATATGTAGAGAGTGATGATTATCAATTTTTGATGAGAGTAAGGAAAATGATGCTTCGAGTTTTGAAAATAATCTCTTATTCCCATATGCTGATTTCTAGTTGGAAACTTCAAATTTCTTCAAACACCTGAAAGAAACACCGCTTATATTATACAGCCAGTTTTGGTTAAAGACAGGTTTATTTTCATGTTAAACTTGATATCATTGTTTTTTCCTTTACCTTATGTATATGAATTGAATTTATTAAGAAAACTTTACAAGATTTTATGCAGTGTCATTGATTTATGTAGAAAATTTTCAACATTTATTAAGTATAGCCATTCATTTAACATAAATAACAGTGGTCGGAAATAGCATGTTATAAGTATCAAAACTGAAAATGACTTTAGTACTTTTTCCTCATAATTTGTAGTGTAACACACTACTATTTGGAAAATGTAAAGCACTGATTAGTACAATGCAAAACATCACCAGTTTATAAGCAATCATGTTACTTCCTGAAACAAGTAAAATGACCATTTAAAAAATCATGTTCTGTCGTTCTTGCTCCTTTTGAACAAAATGTTGCAAAGGTTCTTTTATTTCCATAACTTCCAAACAAAACAACATTCACACTCGAAATGTAGTAAACACTCCAAACGTCATTGACTCAGCCCAACATAAAGTGGTATAAACATAAGTTCCATTTTGAAAAGTGTTTTATCGTATTATGACTCTACATTATATGTATTTTTTACTAATTGGTTATTTAAAAGCATTTGTTATTCTGTTATTTAACTATAGGATAAAAATAATATGAATTTTTAAAAAATATTTATTACGAGTCAAAGATCCTTCTCATTTGAAGGAACTGTTAACTTTGCTTAAAAGCTTTTTGGTTAGCTGAGTGCCAGTGATATATACATGTATATATACACACACATATATATATATACATATATGTATGAATATATATATACACATATATGTATGAATATATATATGTATATGTATATACATATATATTTATATATGTACATATATCACTGGTGCCCAGCTAACCAAAAAGTACCACTTCTTGTTATATAAATTATATTTAACAAATCTTTTTAGTTGATTACTACTCTTCTATCATCAAAATAAAGAATTAATTGATTATTGTTCTTTAAATATATATGTCAGTTATTAACTTGTCATTTTTTATTTTATTAATATAATATAACATGAATACATTTAATGTAGTCTGTCGATTCATATAACATTATGGCTTTCCTATTAAACTTAAGATTATAATACACAAGGATTCTTATTTTCATCATTCTTTTTTACAGAGACGCCACATCATTCAAGCAAAAAATTGAAGGATGCATAAAAACAATTCTGATGAGGATCATTTAGTATGAACAGATTTTCTCTTGAAAGAGCACAAAAGTGGTATATTTATATTATTTATAGATAAGATTATTGTAGATATTTATATTATTTTGTCCTACTGCATTTTAATCAAGATTTCTGCCAGAATTTAAAAATAAAATTGTATTTACATTATTTTGATGAAAAAAAGCTGTAAAAATGCATTTCCTTATTTTTAAATCAAATGTTTAAAAATTCTGCTGTGAATTCATGGGAAGAGTTTCATATCCTGTGCTGGTTGGTGCAATTGACAAAAAAATCCAAAATGGTGCCAAAAAAGGCCACATAGATAAAGTCCATTCCAGTAGTTTAAAAAAGCGACCCCAAATTCTGAAGATCGCAACAAACATTTATCGCCAAAAATAACTTGCCAAACCTACCAGTACAGAATATGGAACTCTTCCAGAATTCAGCATTACAGAAACATAAATATAATCTTAGTTGTATTGTTTGTTGTTAGTTATACCTCTTTTTCTTGTTGTTGTTTATTTTATTAGGTAATTTTCATCCAAATTTCGCTTTGGATAGGTTTAATTAACAAATCATACCAAATACCAACATTACATTTTCAATATTTTTTGGTGTTATATTATGAAAATTACTAAAGAAAATTATTCTAAATGTAACGTAAGTTACCATGGAATGACCAGATGTGTTACTTAAAATATAGAAACATATATACTGATTTCTTTTCGTTATGAATTTTCTTAATTTCATTAGTTTGTTTTTATGGTACTTTTCCATTATATATCGCCAGGCATAATAATTGGCTCAAACTGAAATCCATGTGAAATGAATCATTTGAAGAAAAATTACATTGTTGGCACAAAATTTATCATTTAAAAATGTAACATTTGAAAATGACAGACTTACTAACTATTTTATTAAATCAATTCAAATATATACTTGAAATAAAAGAACAAAATAAATATTATACAATGAAGTAATAAAATAAAACTCAGTTTAAACTTCAGGCATGAAACTGTAAGTGTCTCTCAGCATTGCAATAAACATTTCATTTTTTGAATGAAAATGTTCATGGATTTCTTTTTAATAAAAGCTTTTTTGATGTATCCAATGTCCTGAAACAATTTCATTGAATCTTCGTCATCATCTGGTAACAGCCAAATACTAAGATCCATCTCATCATCAATAATAAATGTAAGTTAAAATAAATATTTTCTATTCGAAAAATACCAAATTAAGGTAATGGATAGGGTTATGATTAAATAATAATAATTAAAAGATAATTATGAGTTGTAATTTCCCAAATGAGTGATCTAGTGTAAAAAATGATTCACATGATCACTAAATAGCAAGTCAGAACGTTTGGCACAGTTTGCAATAAAAATCCTTTGCACAGTCAGGGTTGAAATAAATGGCACATTAGCATACATTTGGGCATGGTGTTGGTATAACCGAAAAGTACCATTTTTGCTTCTTATATTTTACTTATGTTAATAATACAGTGAACTTTGTTAACTTGACGCATAAAAAAAGACCAACAAATATGTTGATTTAGTGAGATTATACTTACTTCACCATTGGTAAGAAATTTTTTTATATCGCTCATGACATTTTTTTTCCAAAAATAAAATTTTAATGGCTTTAAGGCAGCTATATTGAAAACTGTGGCTCACTGGGCACATATTGTTCATGGATCTTTCAATTGTGGCCCTGAGACACACAATCATTAAGTACATCATATATTCTAATATGAGCAAATCTTGTGTGTGCGTGTGGTTATATATACAGTAAAACCTCCATAACGGACACTCCCGAATAGCGGACACCTCTATTTAACGGACACTTTTCAAATCCCCACTCCCAAAATCTAAATTTTTGTATGTTTAACCTCTGAATAGCGGACATTCCGAATAGCGGACAGTAGTTTTGGCGATCAAGGATGAAAAATGATTGTTTAACGAGAAAGAAAACGGGAAAAAAGTAAAAAGGCTCGAAATTTATCAGGGCAATGTGCCACAAATTTTGTGACCACAGATAAATTTAGAGAGTGGTCTCAGGAAAATCCACAGTGGCCTGGGGAATCCCCCAATATCGTATGTATTTTGTATCGATTACTGTTTGATTCTACAGATTTAATTGGCATACATTATTTAAAGCTACAAAATATATTAAAACCATTTTTATCGTTTTCTGAATAGATTGAGTTCTGCGTATTCTGAATTTAGTGTCTTGTTTGTGATTAATGTTTCGGGAATGATCTCAAAACGAAAGCGATTAACTTTAAAAGAAAAATTTGAAATTGTAAGTGTAAGTGAATATGAAAAACAGAAATTGAGTTTACGAATACTTGTCGAATGTTTTAAAATAGGTAAAACACAAATGGGAGAGATTTTACAAATTAAGAGGAAATAAGGAATTTGTGGATTACTAACTCTAACAAGAACACCGAAAATGTGAAATTGAGGTATACTGATTCCATTAAAATTGATTCTATAATTCTGAATTGGTTTACTTGACTTGGTTCAAAAATATTCCTATCAGTGGGCCTTTGATTCAGGAAAAGGCTTAATAAGTCACCAAAGAACTTGGATTACATGATTTTAAGGCTTTAGGTAGATGGCTGGAAAAATTCCTGTCTCGGCGAAACATCTTTTTCAAAACAATATGTGCAAAATCAAAACCTGTAGCTCTGAATAAAGTGGAGGATTGGGATGAATGAGTGCAATCAATTTGTGAAGTTATGAGGAGAGAAACATTTTTAATGCCGAGGAAAGCGGACTCTTTTTCCGAATTTTTTCGAATAAGACTTTGTGCTTTAAAAAGGATGGCTGTATCGGCGAAAAAAATGACAAAAGAGTGAATCACTATTTTATTATGTTACAATGAATTAGGGGAATTTAAAACCCCTCTTATAATTCAAAAATCTCTGAAACCCATGTGTTTCGCAAAGAACATCCAATTTAATAAATTTGGTGTGATGTGGTTAGCGAATAAAAAAGCGTGGATAGCCAGTTTTTTAGTGATTAAATGGTTAACTTCCTTTGATAATAGGGTGAAAAAACAAAGAAAAGTTCTCTTGTTTTTGGACAGTGCAACTTCTCATCCAAAACCCTTCAATTTGGACAATGTTAAAATTGTGTCCCCTCCCCCTCCCCCCCCAAACATAAATTCCGTATGCCAGCCCCTTGATCAAGGCGTTATACACAATTGTAAAGCCTGGTACAGAAAGCTTTTATTAAGCCACATTCTTTCGAAATTAGATTCTATGAATACAGTTGAAAACAGCCTAAAATTAGTTAATGTTACCTATGCTCTCGAATTCGGATTTCTTCAGCTGTTGAAAAAACCTATAACCGGAATCGTACGACATTGTTTCGGAAAAGCAGGCTTTATATTACAAGAAAATAAAACACTTTTTCCCGACAGAAATTCAGAACTATCGCAATAAGTGAATTAATGAAATGTATCAGGAGTGAAGAAATGCCGAAATGTCCGTCAACATTGATGATGACCTACTGAAGAAGTATCAGTTGACGTAGGCGATTATATTCCTTCAGAATTTTCGACAAAAGCTGACTCTATTAGTGATATGAATCAGATACTGAAACCAGGGGATGTTTCCTGCAATATCGAGAATTTTCAAGAAGCGGCAAAATACAGTGAGCAGTTGCACATTTTTTTTTTTTTTTTTTTTTTTTTTTTACAAAAAAAGATGATTTAGAACAGCCTTACCCAACCTTTTTTTCTCGCAGGCCGCAAACATATGTTTGCAACGTTAGGCGGGCCGCAACATTTACTTAAAAAGAGCAATTAAAATAATAAAACAACAAACGTGTGTAACAAAGCAATATCACGAAGTTAATATTATCAGTAGGGTTGAACATTTGTCGCGGAAGAAATGTTACCAAAAAACACCACTTTTTCCAAACAATAAACTTCGTGGTATCAATTTCAAATGTTGTAGAAATAGGCCGCGAAGTACGTTGTTTGGAAGAGTACAAAAATGCTTGGTGCCAACTTTCTCCATGACAAACATTCAATCCTAAAAAACAATTTTAGCTATATAATAAAACATTATAATAAAACAAGGCAAGATTTCCAAGTTCTAAAGAAAAATATCAGGAGATTTTCTCTAATAAATCACTCTTTTGCTCAATGCAATGACTTTAGTTTTTTATAATTGTAGAAATATATTGCGTAAATTTAATTAATTTGGAATAATTTTTCATCAGTGTTGAAAATTTGGAAATGTGTATGTTACGGTCAGTATGATAAATCCTGCTAGTATTAATAATAACCAGTAATTATGACCGGTAATTATTAATAATAACCGGTTATTTTTAATACTAACCGGATTTAACATAGTGAATGTAAAGTATAGTATCTCAATTAATTTTATAAATACAGATGAATGATGGTCTGTCTGGGGCCGCACATAAAAGGTCGCCAGGCCACATGCGGCCCGCGGGCCGCAGGTTGAGTATGGCTGATTTAGAAGGATTAAAACTACTGATAGCATTAAAACGTCACACAGAAAAACTAACTACATGTAATCACAAGCAAAACCAAACTTTTGTAACAGATTTTTTCCTTAAGAATGTAACATATGAATGTGTGAAAAATGTATGTAAAATTTCATTTCAGTTTTATTGCTTAAAAAAGTAATTTTAATTTCTGATTAATCATATAATAGAAGTTCTCGGACATATAAAAGCCAATTAATGAAACGTTAAGCATTTCTCAGCGATTTTGTGAATCTCTGAAGTTTTCCCAATAGCGGACACCTCCGAATAGCGGACAATTTCTGCGCTTCCGAGGTGTCCGTTATTTAGAGGTTTTACTGTATAGGCAAATTTGATCTTAAATGCAGCTCTAACGATTTTGACAAAATTTTGTATCCTACCATTTTGGGGCACCAGAAAACCATTGGGCTAACTCACATGTTTGAGAAAATTCAATTAGTGGGTCATCATGGGTCAGGGTCAGGCTAATTGTATCTAAAAAATGGGGTACTTTTCGGTTAGCCGGGCGCCAGTGATATATATACATGTATATATACGCACACACACACATATACACATATCTATGTATACATATAGATACATACACATATATGTACATATATGTATGTATATATATACATATATATGTCTATACATATGTATTTATACATGTACATATATCGCTGGCGCCCGGCTAACCGAAAAGTACCAAAAATGGTTCAAACGATTTTGACTAAAGTTTGTATCCTACTATTTTTGGGCACGAGAAGACTGTTGGGCTGGGGCTAATTTTGACCGATCATAGCTCGGTCTTACCTGCTCGTGTTTATAAAAACCTGTAGACCTGTGCAAGGGTTTCACACTGCAGTCTAATATTTTGTAGCATTATCTAATATTTTTTTGATGCAGGTTTAAAATTCTAAAGAAAAACAATCTGCAAACAACATTAGTCGAGCCAGAATATCTCATTTATTCCATCAAAGTTACAGTAAAAAATTATCAAAGATTGTAAAAGGCACACCAAGGAAAAAAAAAATCGTATTTTAACTGCATTAGAGGATAACATCATCGGCTTCAGGACGAACATTGGACAAAGAAAAATAAATTGAATGCATATAACGTACAGTTTAATCCAATATAACAGAGTATATCTTTTAGGCTACACATGAAGTATCACTGCTTCGATCGATTGATTGATCAATGTTGTCTTTTTCTTTTAGACATTTGAATTTTGCTTTTTAATCATAAATATAAAATAAACCTGTGTGTTTGTACTATTTGTGTTTTTATAATCATTGTTGAGCATCATAATATGATGCAGTATATTGTTTTCATGGCAGCATTGATTTGAGTAAAACCTTTCATTTATGAAAACAATGCTGATTTAATTTTTTATCAAAAAACATGTTTTAATGAAATGTGAGTGCACTATGTCAGAAGCCAGTTCAAAATCCTTTCATATGGTATTTTATTTGTGTTTCTGCGTTTCTTATTTGCTTAAAAAAAAGGGGATGTTGGCAACAGAAATAATATATAGGATGATTTGAGATGTGTATAAGTGGTATTTAAGGTTTTCGCTATTATTTAGATTTTTTAACACAAAAGGTGCCCTGTACCGGATGTAATTAATTATAACTATGTTCAAACATTCTAAATGTTATTTTCTTAGTCGGGCGTTATTTTTATATGTAGTCCTATTTGTGTTAAAGTGACATACAGGTGGTTATCAAAATAATGGAAACACTTGTGAATGAAAGGGACATTTAAGAATTCCCTTCGTAAGCATTAAAATATAATCTTAGCTACCAGATTTTTTTTAATATAAAAAGTACATGTATTAGGTAGTATGAGAGAGCTCTAGAAGAGTTGTCTACGTTTTGATTTTTTTTGTCAGAAGCGTAAAATGTCAGACCTCACAGATTTTCAAAGAGGCCAAATTGTAGGAGCCCGACTAGCTGGAGCAACGGTGACCGAAACATCCCAGCTTATAGGCGTTTCTAGAGGTACGGTGTCTAAAGTCATGACAGCATACACACAGCGCGGAAAGACAAGCTCAGCAAAGCAAAATAGTGGACGGAAGGAGAAGCTGAGTGAAAGAGACCGACGGGTATTGAAGCGGATTGTAATGTCTAAAAAGAAAACAACTGCAGCCAAAGTGACCGCAGAGCTCAATCAGCATCTGGATTCTCCAGTGTCAACAATTACAGTTCGGAGATACCTTCATAAAGAGAACATTTACGGCAGAACAGCAATTCCCAAGCCACTTGTCACAGATGCTAATGCCAAACGTCGTGTAGAGTGGGGCCACAACCACAAAACCTGGTCGATTGATAAGTGGAAGACTGTTATATGGTCAGACGAATCATCTTTCACACTTTTCCCCACAACAGGACGGGTACAAGTCTGGAGAACACCTGCACAAGCGTATGATCCTGATTGCCTCCGTCCAACTGTCAAGCATGGAGGTGGATCGGTCATGGTATGGGCAGCTGTGTCATGGTTTTCTGCTGGTCCAATCGTAACCCTGAAAGGAAGGATCACTGGGGAGAAGTATAGAGAAGTTTTAGCTGACCAGGTCCATCCCATGATGCAAATTTTGTTTCCTGCAGGAGATGGAATTTTCCAGGATGATAATGCCCTTATTCATGCAGCCAGAGTTGTCCAATCATGGTTTGATGAACATGAGGATGAGGTGGAACATCTACCTTGGCCTGCACAGTCCCCAGACCTCAACATAATCGAACCGTTGTGGTCTATTTTAGAGCTTTTAATCCGGAATCGATATCCTCCACCGGCATCTCTCACGGAACTTTCACAATATATCCATGAAGAATGGTACAATATTCCTCTAAACACTATTCAGAATTTGTATGATTCGATTCCCAGGCGAATCCAAGCTGTATTACATGCCAAAGGCGGTCCTGCGCCATATTAATAAAGAATTCCTTCAAAATCTAGGGTGTTTCCATTATTTTGATAACCACCTGTATATATATATATTAAGTTTCTCACTAATAAAATAGTATTTAAAATTAATTAAACTTGCACTGTATATTTTTATGGTGGCTTAAAATTGTAAAAAGTTCTTGCTTTCAGCAAACGTCTGATTTATTTAATAAAATCTTCTGATTTTTATCATTTGAACTTGGAAATTCAGCATTGTATGGTTTTATATTTAATATATGGCTTGGCTAATAATGATTATATTAATTTTGTAACATTACTTTGTTATCTACTTTTGCTGTCTTATTGTTTTTAATTATCTCTTTTTTACATTTATAGAAGTATAATGTGTTACGGTCCATCTAATATAGCACACACATGTTTGCAGTGTGGAAGAAAAAAAAAAAGTTGAGTATGGTTGCTTTAAGGGTGATCATCACTTATATTTTCCTTATACTGCTAATGCTATATTTTTAACATCAGAATTGCGCATTTACTATTGAACCGATTTATTTAAAAATTTTTTTGGTGATAAATATGACTTATTTCTTTGAAACGACGCAAATTTCATATGTGAGATGTAATTACCCTTTTTTTAATTTAAATCTAAAAATTTTTAATTTGTTTCCAATAGATTTCACCAGAGGGCACTACGGGTACTGCAGATTTTCGGCATAGGTTACAAAACGATTGTTTCAGGCAGTTTTTATATATTTTCTTGTTAATTGTTGTCATTATCTTGTTATAAATTTAATAAGGGGTATTTTTTACACGATATTATATAAAAAATATCGTTCAACAAGCATTTTTGCCTTTGCTGCAGTAATTTCATTCCCAGCTGCCATGTCAGAAAGACAAATTTTTCCAAATTTTCAGCAACCCTAAAACACTTCCGTTGAGATTTCCGATATCACCTTTTTCTCTACGCTTGCCTTTGAAAGGGAAGAGAACGGGAGGAGGGGGGGGGGGGTTACATTTGTGGTCATTTGCTTTTCTCTCTGTAAAAGGAAATTTGTCTGCTTTGTAGAAAGCATTTATTGAATCTGGGAAAGGGAACTGTTGGTTGACCCCTGACCTCCTGACCCACTCTCTATGTTCCGAAGGTTTCAGATTTTCAGTATCACTAGGTTTGCGAAGGGATATCTTCAAAATGGGTAACTTTCTGTTAGCGAAAGTTTTACTTTCTAAAAATAAAGTGAAGCAGGCGATTTTTGTTTCTTTGATTTTTCCCTTCAAATACATTCGTTGTATAACTTTTCCCTTTAAAAAAATAGTTTTCATTCCTTGTTACCTTTAGTTGACATTGCATTAGATGTACACAATTTTTAATTGAAAGAAATTAATGTACATTTTTGTGTGAAAGAGAATTTAACGTCTAAACAATGTAAATTGCGCCCAATGTAAATTCGACACACACAAGTAAGCCGAATACCGAATATTCGGTCAGCTGAATACTCCAATGTTCCAGGGTTAAAATATTAAAAGGTTAAATATTAAAATCGCTTTATCTCATATTTAATACAAATGCTGCCTCAATTTTAATTTTTTCTCTAACTTTTAACTTTATTCCTATTTTTATGAACATTACTTTCTCACAAGTAAACTTCACACTAAAAAGAGAAGGGAAAAAAATCTGTTTCGAATTATTAAATAAGATTATAATTTTAATACTTGTAAATAACGCTTTTAACTTTGGCTTTCTATGTGAATTAAAATAAATTAATACAAATTTCGTTCTACCACTTTTCGTAATATCATATTTCAGATAAAGCAGTGTAAGTCTGATAAAAATATCGTAACAATATCTTTACTATAATTAAAGTTGGGAAAAAAATTCAAGTTCGGCTTGAAGTGAAATACTCTGTATTTGAATAAATGGATTAGAACCTGGTTTCCTATACAAAAACTGTCTGAATGAAACTGTAAAGTAAAACCTATATTATAAATTCTTTGTAGATTTTTCAATTGCGTAAAATGTGTAAACTGTATCACGTCTTATTTATTTATAATCGGCTGCACTCTTAAATCCTCGAACACTTTTTTTTTTAATTTCTGAAGGAAACGGATATGTATTTCGAATGAAACTGTAAAGTATAACCTACATTATGAATTCTTTGTATAGTATAGATTATTCAATTGCGTGAAATGTGTAAAATGTATTATGCCTTATTTATTTATAAGCAGCTCTATTATTATTATTATTATTATTTTGCTGTAAGGGTTGATCCTATAAAAAACTTGCCAGTATAAAAGTTGTAGATAATATTAAGAGGATTAATAATACATTTAAGCGGATTTGATATCTTGTGAATTGACAAAGTTATGAATTTTTTTTTTCTGAAACCCCTCTTTTTCCCCTCCTCGGGGCCATTTTTAATGATATCAAAAATCTGTCATACATAAATTTTTGGCCGTTTTCCTAGAAGTAATAATAACTTTAAACGGATTCGATACGTATCATAATTAAGATTTATGGGGATTTTCTGTTTTCACAAAACGGCCTCCCCCCCCCCCTGGTTCGATTTTGCCCATTAACAAACTTGACAGAGATTTTATGCTCCTTGATTCTATGTATCAGTTTGGAAGACATTTATGTAGAATTTTTCAAGTTATCGTGTCCATAAAAAAGTTGCATAGATAGATTGATAGATAGATAGGTAGATAGATAAAGTTTTGAACTGGGGGTGGTTTTGGGTTCTGGGAGTCATGATCGGTGTAGATCTGCAAAAATTTTCCAGAAATTCCAGCAGAGTGAAGAATGTAATAGGTAGTATTTCTTACGAAATCTTTAAAAAAATGATCAAACACTAAACACGTTGTCCGATAAAAATGAGTACAGTTCTTACGACAGTTGATATATCATATGCGCCAAATGGGAGCTCAATCAAAAGCAACGTTTAGACGCTATTGTGTTCACTCACATATATACAAATACATATATAGGCATCATCATAAAAGTACCATAAAAAGACACACATGGTCTGAAAACGAAAAAATACCAACATTCACGTATACATTACGGAATAATTGTAAAAAATATCAAACCTTCAACATTTAAAGACATCCTCAAAATGTAAAGATATATAAATATTTCCATAGTAAGGTTTTTATAATGATTACAACCATTTTCCCAGCACTAGATGTGATCGAAAAGTAAAAATGTAAATGAAAAACTAAGAATCACTGGCCACATCAGTTATGTTCTTAGTAACATTAAGATTTCTTTATAAAAAAAATTAATTTGGCAGATTTAAATATGATATAATATACACATGAATTGATGCCACACAATCCTAAAATGTACGTGTATCAAAGAAAATATAAATTCTACAGATAAGGTAATTATAAATTTACCAGTACACCTGTGCGATGATTTCGCACTGCAGTCTAATATTTTTTAGATGCAAGTTTAAATTTCTAAAGAAAAATTAAGGATGAAAATATCTGCAAACAACATTAGTCAAGCCAGAATATCATGTCATTCATCCCATCAAAATTGAAGTAAAAACTAATCAAAGATATCAAGAGGCACGCACGAGAAAAAAAAATAACAATCGTAATTTAACTTCATTGGAAGATGACGTCATCCACTTCGGGAAAAACACGGGACAAAAAAATAAATTGAGCACATATAAAATAGAATTTAATATAACATAACATACATTTTAGACTACACGTAAAATACCACTGCTTCGATCGATCGATGGTGTCTTTTTCTCCAAACATTTGAATTTGAATTTTGCTTTTTAATCATAAATATAAAATAAACCCGTGCGTCCCGTCCCGCTTTATCTTTTATTGTGCTATTTATTTATTTATCTTTAATTATTGTTAAGCACAATATAATGTAGTATATATATTTTTTTATGGCAACAATAATTTGAGAAAAAAAAAAAAATCATTTCATTGAAAAAAAAAATGCTGATATAATTTTTAATTAACTGTAATTTTTAATCAAAAAACATGTTTTAAAGAAATGTGAGTATACTATCTCAGAAGCCTGTTCAAAAACCTTTCGAATGATAGCTCATTCATTTTTGTGCATTTTGTAAATGCATAGAAAAAGGGATGTTGGCAACAGAAATAATACATATGATTAACTCATGTAAAATTTTAAAGCATATGTAAGTACAAGGAAGTCAGAAATGATAACTCATTGTATGATAAATCTAAAACTTCTAATATGAAAAATTACATAAATTTTTATTCTTAAAATGAAAGCCTATATAAAATATTAAAATACATACAATTAGGTATAATTGCAACTCAAGTAATTTATATATGAAAAATCCCTGACTGCTCGGCCTACAGGCACTGGTAGATTTCGAAGACGCAGATCGTGGGGCGCCTGTATGTTGGGAATTGCAGAAGAAATGACCTTTTTGCCATGATGCGGCAGTTGGAACCGCCTACTTCAAAACCTAACTTGTTTGCAGGCGGAGCCAACAGGGATTTTTTTTCTGCTATAAGAGTTGGTCCTATAAAAAACTTGTCAATATAAAAGTTTTAGATAATATTAAGAGGATTTATAATAAATTTAAGCGGATTTGAAATCTTGGGAATTGACGAAGTTATGATTTTTTTTCTTCTAAAACACCCCTTTTTTCCCGCCCTCGGGGCCATTTTTAATTATATCAAAAATCTGTCATACATACATTTTCGGCCCTTCTCCTAAAAGTAATAATAACTTCAAACGGATTCGATACGTATCATAATTAAGATATAATGGGTTTTTTTCTGTTTTAAAAAAAAAAAGCCCCCCCCCCCTGGTTCGATTTTGCCCATTAACGAACTTGACCGAGATTTTATGCCCCTTGATTTTATGTATCAGTTTCGAAAAGATGCGGGAGTTGGAACCGTCTACTTCGAAAAATAACGTGTTTGCAGGCGGAGCCGGCAGGGATTTTTTTGTTTTTAATTTTTTTTTTTTGCTATAAGGGTTGGTCCTATAAAAAACTTGTCAATATAAAAGTTTTAGATAATATTAAGAGGATTACTAATACATTTAAGCAGATTTGATATCTTGTGAATTGACGCAGTTATGATTTTTTTTCTTCTAAAACCCCCCTTTTTTTCCCGCCCTCGGGGCCATTTTTAATTATATCAAAAATCTGTCATACATACATTTTCGGCCCTTCTCCTAGAAGTAATAATAACTTTAAACGGATTCGATACGTATCATAATTAAGACATTATGGGGTTTTTTCTGTTTTCACAAAAAGCCCTCCCCCCACCTCCCCCTTGGTTCGATTTTGCCCATTAACGAACTTGACCGAGATTTTATGCCCCTTGATTTTATGTATCAATTTGGAAGAGATTTGTGTAGAATTATTGCAGTTATCGTGTCCATAAAAAAGTGAGATAGATAGATAGATAGATAGATAGATAGATAGATAAAGTTTTGAACTGGGGGTGGTTTTGGGTTCTGGGAGTCATGATCGTCGTAGATCTGCAAAAATTTTTCAAAAATTCCAACTTAGGTGAGAATGTAATAGGTAGTATTTCTTACGAAATCTACCTAAAAAATAAATCGGTCTCTTATCACAGTTATTTTGTAATTTATTTTTAGTTTATATAATTCCTGTAATAAATCAAACTGTGTTTTAAATTTTTTATTACTTTAAGGTGATTTTGATGTTAAAAAATAGTAGAAGGAAAACATCGTAAAAGTTGGCAGCTATGCAAACATCGTAGAATAGCTTTCACGTGTATCAAATGGTACTGTTAGTAAATGTATTATTGCTAGCGATTTTCTGATTCATTTTTAAGCATAAAAGCATAATACTACTTGCAAGCATGATTATTGAAATGATTGAACAGTTCTTTATTTTCAAATAAAGGAATTACATCTTGAGCTATAGGCTATTATTGTCTAAGGACGGCAATTTGTTCCTTTCCTGCGCTGTCACGTCGTAAAATTCAGTTTAAAATGACAACTTTGACAGCATTATTTGAAAATCTTTTGCCTTTACAGGAAAATGAAAAAAATATATATTACATAGTTTCTTAATAAGTTTGTGAATAACAAGTAATATAATTTTAAAAAAAAAGTCAATTCCTACTTTTTAATCATAAATATATAAAATAAACCCGTGCAGCATTAATGTCCCACGTTATCTTTATTGAACATTATTTTATAATCATCGTTGCGGTATTTTATTTCTGTGGCATCACTCATTTGAGATAAATCTTTCATTTCATTTATGAAAATAATGGGAGGAATTTTTTTCTCCCATTTAAAACTAAAATTAATTAATTAAATTTAATGAATGAATTAATATTTGAAAAAACTGTATTAACATAAAGTGTCATCCACTACAAGTTTAAAAAAAATCATTTGAACTTGAGTGGATGAATAGAAAATATTTTATTAACGATTGAAAATTTGAACAAGATATATATAGAGAGAGTGTGAGCTAATAGTAGGAATTTTAAAAAATCAATTAAAAAATGTGTCAGAAAGTGCACAGTTTGGACTTCAGAACAGCCTTAAGTAAATAAAACGTATATGCAAAAAAATTAAGTCAGAAAATAAAACAAATGCATTATGTAATAATATTTAATAAAATATATTTACTGATAATTATCATATTTAAAATTCTAAATATTTTTTGTGTTTAATTAAATTTATATTTACAAAGCTTCGCTTAATCTTGATTACTTTTTTTTTCAATTTCGGTTCGGATTACTGGGTTTCTATTGATATGGGTAAGCAGAAATATTGATGTACAATGCTCACCCCCCCCCCCCCCCAAAAAAAAAAAAAAAAAAAAAAAAAAAAAAATTGAACCATTAATTTGGATAGCTAAATACATTAGCAATTTAACTCCAAATTTGAGGAAATATAATTAAAACATATCAATATTTCGGAAATTCTGAATCTAGATCCTTTAACTTAAAAGCGTTATTGTTATTTAGCGCAGCTATTTTCCTCCTGTTACATTACAAAATCCCTTTTTAATTATAGCTAAACACTGTGTTTCTCTCAATAACATGAGATTACAATTGACCAGTCGATATCTATTAAATTAAAAAACTGGCTTAAACCGCGCTGAGATTTGCATGTGCTGAAATATTCACAACTGGGCCCGGCCCGAATTAAGCCATCTTGTTCCGGAGTCCCCAGAAAGTAAAGTCCAAAACCAAAACCCATCCTCTATACAGATCTATAACCAAAAGCTAATCTCTAATCTTCTAACTTACATTTACTTGGCACAGAGCCTCTGTGTTTACTCAGAATCGGCTTCAAACGGGAAGTGACGTTTCCTAGAAAATAGGGCTACCAAGAACAGAAGTTATTCGCCCATGCGAAAGTCAGCGCCATCTATTGAGTAAAGGTGATTTTCATAATATCTGACGCTCCTTTTTAAAGTATCAGTGGTTTTGAATTTAATATTTATTAATTAATTTCAGTTTTTCTCAATCAGATAATTTTGTAGCAAGGACAGTTGAGGGTTTTTTTTTTTTTTTTTTTTTTTTTAACTGCCTCTTTTTATCCTCGGCAAAATGTAATGCTTGATGTAATTAATTATAATTATGTTAAAACGTTTTAAATGTTATTTTCTTAGCCGGGAGTTATTTTAATATGTAGTCCTATTTGTGTTAAAGTGACATATATATATATATATATTAAGTTTCTCACTAATAAAATAATATTTAAAATTAATTAAACTTGCACTGTATATTTTTATGGTGGCTTAAAATTGTAAAAAGTTCTTTATTCAGCAAAAGTCTGATTTATTTGATAAAATCTTCGGATTTTTATCTTTTGAACTTGGAAATTCAGCTATGTACAGTTTTATATTTAACTAGCTGTTACCTGTGACTTCGTTCACGTAACATTTAAAGAAAATTTATATATTAATTAAGCAACGTATACAGTTAACAAACTCTTTATCATATTTTATAGTAGATAATACTTCTGATAATCACAATTTGCATATTTTTGTTTATATCTATATATATATGATCATTTAAATTTCTTTCATAAACTTGATATTCATACTCTTTCACTAAGATTAAGTGTGAAACAAATTTTTTTCTTTGTTATTCTATTTTAACATTTCTATTTATTCTATTTTACATTTGTTCCGTTCATAGAAATTGATTTAAATTTTCGTGTCAAAGAATATTGTTAAAAGATATTATGGTAGTAAATATTTTTGAGGAAATTTGTTAATTAACATGCCATTTTAGATATCATGTTTATGTGATTAGAATAATCTTAAATCAACATAAATTATGTTTCCTTTCTAAAACAGTTTATGATATGATATTATTATATGATAGTTAAAGTTATATGATATTTAAAAAAGAAATTAAATGTGTGTGGAGAATAAAAGTTTAAAAATAAATAAAACAAGTAGAAAAATATCTTTAACTCTCATATATTTATGGTAATTTTATTTCACATTGTCACACTTTTAACAGTTGTAGATCTACCAATAAAATCAAAATGCTTATAAGGCTCCAAAAACTTTCAAAGCCAAAATGCTTATTTGTGAAGCAATAGAATTGCTTATTTATTTAAATGGCCAAAACAATCTGAGAAAATCACCCTAATTATTGAGCATTGTCATATTCATTGTTGTGTTGTAGTTTAGGATTATGGGAGTTTCGAAATTTGACAAGAATGTATTCCAATGAAGGGCAAAGATTACCCTGCAGAGATATTTTTAACTATAGATTTAGATATTTTAAAATTATAATGGATTATATACTAAGTATCAGAGAAATATAACTAACAATACCTGGATTTTTAATTGGCTTTTCTCTTGCTCTTTTCCATAATAATGGTGCCTTTAAAAATAGAAGGGGAATTTTCTTGTTTAATTAGTTGCATCAACTCTTCTTTAAATTTCATGTGAACGATGTCAAATGCAAATTCCATTCTCCAATGAAAATTGTCATATGATAACAATTTTTACATCAACTTTAATATATTTATTAAATTTTATCAAAATTTAATATTCTGGAAGATTGAACGATAAAAGGATATTAAACTTACACTTTGGCGACTAATACATTCTCTTCAAATTACGCTACTTTGTGTAACTGCTATAAAATAATATTTTCTGAATGAAAACGGGTACATGATTTTAAATATGACGACAATTTTACCGGGTATAGATTTTCCTATGAACCAATATTTGTCTAGTTAAAAAAAAAAAAAATTCTTTCACTTCATGAATCATGTACAAATATGCATTTATATTTATAGATAATGTGCATGTTTGTCAACTTAACGTAGGGAAAACAGTGAGCTAAATTGCTTGAAGTTTCGCTAAGTTTCTCATAATTTTCAAGTAGTTAGAATACATTGTAGTATGTGTAGGAAATAATACATTATGAATTACTAACTCTGCAAGAATTCTTACTGTTTGCCTACAATAAGTTAAGAAAAATGGCTTTAATTGAGTCCGTGACGTCACATGCACATTATCTGTTTAAAACATGAACGCGTTTAAAGAAATCCAATACTACTGTACTCATAGAAAATTTTTAAGCATTAATATTATTAAATACTAAATTTAACGCCTAAATTATATTTACAATGTAATTTAAACTGAATTTTCTAAAATTGCATTTTGAAACTATGTAGTTTTTGATGCAAAAAATTATTTTAAAAAAATATATTGTACTTTTACGTATTGGTTAATAATTTCGAAGCTGGTGAAATGAAAATGTCGCCACATTGCCAAACTATAAAAAATATATTAGTTTTTAAAATTAAAATGAATGTTTTACATTAAAAAAGTTACACCATTTTTTTCCTGATAAACCATTTTACTTTTAATCCCATTTGTTTTAACACTCATTTTTAAAGAATAATTACTTGAAAATACTGTATTGTTTTCTATAAATCCAGTATTTATTAATCTACAAAAACAACTTTTCAAAAGTAAAAAAAGGCCAAGCGTAAAAAAAAAAAAAAAAAAAAAAAAAAAGTTGTGGCTAAAAGATGGTGTGATATCAAATTTCCAAGCTATTATATTGCTTATTTAACTTTTTTCCATTAAATAAGTTATCATATATATAAGTCGAGTGTCTACGTATATGTTAATAGAAATCGTTTTCTCCTGTACTAAATACATCCTAACGAGTTTCTGAAAATTCAATTTTTTTCAAATTATGATGATGGGCTTGGCGGCCATCTTTGCATATTATTCACAAAATTCTAACCACCCAAATCCGTAGTTAAAATCCGAAGTTCAAAATTGTTATTTAAGCAAATATTTAAGAGTTTTATTTATAGACTTGTATGCTCTGAAAATTGTGTCTTAAGATAATGATGACTTATCTTAAAGATTCATCTTATGATTTATTTTTTAGAGTAATTATTAATTTCAAACTAGTAAAAATCAATTAATCAAAATATCAGTCTTATCTAATTTATCTGTCCGTAGTTAGAATCTGAAGTTCGAAATTTTTATAAACATATTACATTGCAAACATATTACGCTTTTACTTTAGAAATTTGGGTGCTTAGAAATATGGAAAGATGGCCGCCAAGCCCATCATGCATAATTTGAAAAAAATTGAATTTTCAGAAACTCATTAGGATGTATTTAGTACAGGAGAAAACGATTTCTATTAACATATACGTAGGCACTCGACTTATATATATGATAACTTATTTAATGGAAAAAAGTTAAATAAGCAATATAATAGCTTGGAAATTTGATATCACACCATCTTTTAGCCACAACTTTTTTTTTTTTTTTTTTTTTTTTTTTTTACGCTTGGCCTTTTTTTACTTTTGAAAAGTTGTTTTTGTAGATATCATTTCTTTTTTTTAAATATATTGAACATAATTTAAATAATCTAAACATGAGAAATAATTTAAAATTACATTTTACTTTCAGTCATTGTTTAAAGGGTTAACTAGAAATAGCAGTAGATTTTTCAATTAAATTAATTACACTCTTAAAAACAACATACTAAATGTGGCTTGTTATAATACTTGTTATCCTCCGTTAAAAAATATCACTGACTAATCCATTAAATGAATAAAAATGGAATACGTACATAGCGTGTCAGCGCTGCATTTGAAATCAAACGTGATATCACGCTCTTTTATTATTAGCACTAGCTGGCTTCGTCCGCTAGCGGGCCCCTAATTTACACCGGGGCCTCAATCCTTTTAAAACCTCGAATAAGATAAACCACAAACCTCCGACCTGGTTCCACGCTGCTTTCGGCACCGGATAATCCCTTAATTTGCACATCGAATTGTATAAACATCTAAACAAACGAACTTCCGACACGGGTCCCGGCTGCCTTTGGCACCGTATAGCAGTCGTGCTGCGCACGCTCAAGTTCTATCTTCCACCACCAGGTAGCGCAATCTGTTTTATACAAACCTCGGGCACTGAAATCGTTAAGGCTATAGATGTCGAGTCGAATGAGCTATACCCCGTCGTGATCTAGCCCATAGAACCAGAGATAGGAAAGTGCCCCTTGGTGGTGAAAAAACTAACTAAAATCGGAAAGCTCTATAGATGTCGAGTCGAATGAGCCATAACCCGTCGTGATCCGACCCATAGAAACAGAGATAGGAAAGCGCCCACTGGTGGTGAAAGCTAATCGCGTTTGGGGAGCAAAGTGGGGGATGAACACCGGAGATGCGTAATAAGATTAGGCGGTCACAGACTTTTCCAACGATGTATCACATGAGGGATATGTGCAAAATTCAGAAAATACCCCCCCCCCACCTGCATAATTTGATTAAGCATTCACAGACCTTTCCAACGATATATCACATGAGAGGTGTCGGCAAAATTTAGAAAAGTGCCCCCTTTTGGGGGGGGGGGGTGAAAGTGGGAGGATGGACCCCGAAGATACATTATATGAATAAGCGGTCACAGGCCTTTCGAACAATATATAACATGATTAGTGTCGGGGGGGGGGCGCAAAATGTGGGGGTTTCACCTGTGGTGCATAACATGAATAAGTGGTCACAGTCCTTTGTAACGATATGTGACATGACGGATATCGTTAAAATTTAGAAAAGTGTCACCCCCCCCTTGTGTAGGCAAAACGCGCTCCGCCCCTCCCTATAATTTTTGATGCAGCTTTATTTTTAAAATTTAAGTTATGTGTTATAAAATATCATAAAGTTTCAAACAGATAGCCTTATTATACTTCCTAATTTTGTTCACGCTCCTCCCCATCCTCTCCCCGAACTGTGACGCGCCATTCTTTTTTATAAATTTTTTATCATGTGTAATAAACTATCTTAAAGTTTAAAACAGATCGCATTGGAATTTAATATATTTGCTGAAATTACTATTATATGTAGAATAATATAAAAATAAACCCTCCTTTAGATTGTAATTGAGATATATGAACAATTTTTAGAATTTATGAAAGCTGATTTTTATTTATTTATTTATTTATTTATCTATTTATTTATTTTTTGTTTATTTATTTATTTATTTATTTATTTGCATTGCCCTGTGCATGTTTGGAATTTCTTAGCAATTTCTTAGATTTACATTATTTTATTCAATTAAACATTGTACTGTTACAATAAATTTAAATGGAAATTTCACTTCTAAAACAAAAATAATTTAACAACTGGATCTCATTAATTTATAGAAAAATGACGTGAAAGGTATTCCTGCAAACGAAATGCCTGTCCTTTACCGTGTGTTTTTTAGAAATAAATGAATCACATTTAATTCATTTCAAAAATTTTGTTTACGTTTGGAAAGAAATTTTAAATACCGATAACTCTTAATGTATACATTTTAGAACGTACATCTTCCCTCAAAAACTAATTTATTTTTAAAGATCTTTCAAAAACGTATATTATATATTTAAAATATTTTTTAAAGCATAAACACTACGTCTGATTACTTTATTTTACAATATTTTAAGAACACGCATTTTATCAGACAATTAAATGCACTAAACAAACACGAGTGAAAAATTGACCTGGGCCAGGACTCGAACCTGGGACCTTACGCATACCGTGCCGACTCTCTGCGACTGAGCCACCCAGATCGATACGCTTTACGGGAATTTCTCATACTTATTCTTGTTGGAAACAGTCATCTGCCACAGTTTGCAGTCATATTTAATTGTTTGATAAAATGTGTGTTCTTATAATTATGAAGTTTTATTATTTTTTTAAATATCTTCAGAAGAAAATGGCTGACTTGCAGATGAAATTTGATGTTGTTATAACTTGTAACTGATTTGTGCTATTATAATACAGACTAGCCGCCACTGGCGACCAGTTTGGTCTCCCTTAAATGTATGTTAAGCACTGTAACACGTTACTTTTATTCATAATTTATTTTTTTCCGTAATCCTTCGCCAAACCGGAAGATTCGAATAGACAAATCAGAAACTTTTGCGATCGTGGTAGCATTTCGCATATTTTTTGTTGTTATGTATTTCGTCTTTCTTGACAAAAACCGCTTAACCAACTTAAGCGTTTATGCTTCATATCCGTTTGCTTATCAGTCGCAATATGTTTGCTAATGAGGAGATTCTTAAACATATTAAGTAGTTTTCCGTAATTGGATCCATTGCCAAATTGCGTATTTTAGTTAATACGATTTGGTGCATTGAAGTCTATTTTGTGAAAGTCTTTAATGATATCCACATTTACACTGAACCATATTGTTGCCAATATTCTTTTGTTTGTTTGTTTGTTTCTCGCTAACTTTGGCTGTAGACTTGATTACGGAAGATTAGAAAATCTATCATTATTCTCATTTAAAACGTCTTGAATAATGTGGCATAATCGGGGTGCATATTATAACACGTAATTTTCGAGTATGGTTTGGTGAAACATTGAACTTTTGGAAGCCAGTTTTGATAATCGCATTCCTTTTAAACCATATTTGCTATCAGCACTTTTGACCCGTGGCGTAGAATCTGATTAAAATTCACGAACTTCCTTCTAGATGCCGGTCTCTGGTCGACTCTGTTTTTCTCTGCTCTTCTATTTTGATATAGTTCAGGAGTTTTCATAACTGCATAATTCCCTTATTTTGGCATTTCTGCTTAATGTCTACTGACTATTAAGAACTGTAACTTGTAAATATGCCACGCCAACATTACCGCCTATAATTCTAATTACAGCAACCCGTTTTTTTCTCTCTATATTGCAACTCTATAGTTAATATAGTGCCTCGGTGCGTCTACGACAGCTGTTCCATCAGAACATTTGATTTCAAAATCAAAGTATCGTTTCTAATTTGCACACGCGAAAAATAAAAGCTGGTATTGGCGATTTTAAATATGCTATTGGCGAGATTTGCGCCCAAATAACACAAAAGTACTTAATGATGTTATGTATTTTGTAAATATATATTAAATTACTGTTTTGAAAGCGATTGGTCATTAATAATGGTAAATATGATTGGTGATTAACAATCATTTTCAGTGGTCTCTCTTCCTTGCACGTATAATACATAAATACCAAATTAACTGACAATTTGTTTCGAAATTTGATTCATTAAATATCATTACAGGAGTTGTATTTGTTTACATTCAGCTTACATCAAGAAAAGATAAAGAATGAAGTTGAGTTGTATAGCACATAATTATGGTAAACTTTGATTGTGTCACTGGTACGAATTATTTTTTTGAAACCAGGCAGCGCTCCAAAAATTTTTTCACGGAAAACTTACTTTACGAACGATTATCTCCATGGTTTAATGGTTTAATGTTTTAAACCTTCACGACGAATGAATCTTTTTTTTTTTTTTTTTTTTTTTTTTTTTGTTTGTTTACTTTCATGGATAGAGAATTTGAACTGCGAGGCTAATTTCAACTGAAGTTATTGAAGAATATATACATAATTGAACGTAAGTCATCTTTCAAATATTAATTTATTTTGAACGATCTTTCTAAAAATGTAACATTTATTAAGTTTTATTCGAAAAAATAATTTTGAATAAAAATGGCCGCCTGGCATATGAAAAAGTGAAGCGGGCATTCCGGAATTGTTGATGACAGTCACATGACTTACGGTTTTATTATAGAGACTAGCCGCCACTGGCGACCAGTTTGGTCACCCTTAAATGTATGTTAAGCATTGTAACAAATTATTTTTATTCATAATTTATTTTTTTCCTTAATCCCTCGCATAACTGGAAAAATCTAATAGATAAATCAAGAACTTTTGCGATCGCGGTAGCATTTCGCATATTTTTTGTTGTTATGTATTTCATCTTTCTTGACAAAAACCGCTTAACCCACTTAAGAATTTATGCTTCATGTCCGTTTGCTTATCACTTGCAATATGTTCGCTAATGCGGAGATTCTTAAACATATTTGGCGCAAAACAAAAATCGCGCCAGCCCCGGTGCGTCCGTGACAGCTGTTTCAATTTAAAATACATGACGTTCACATTTTTCATTTAAAATAGAAAATAGAAAAAAAATAATTATCATAAATCAAAACATTTGATTTCAAATTAAAGTATCGTTTCTAATTTGCACGCGCAAAAAATAAAAGCTGACAATTATTTTCGAAATTTGATCCATTAAATATTATTACATGAGTTCAACTTACGTCAAAAAAGATCCGGAAGTTGAGTTGTATGGAACAGAATTAAGGTAAACTTTGACTGTCTCACTGGTGCGGATTATTTTTTTTACGCCAGGCAGCGATCCAAAAATTCATGGTTTAATATTTTAAACATTCACAACGAATGAATCTTTTTTCTTTGTTTACTTTCATATATAGAGAATTTTAACTGCGAACCTAATTTAAACTGAAGTTATTGCAGAATGTATACATAATTGAACGTAAGTCATCTCTCAAATATTAATTTATTTTGAACGATCTTTCTAAAAATGTAATTTTTATGCAGTTTTATTTGCAAAAATAATTTTGAATAAAAATGGCCGCCTGGCATATGAAAAAGTGAAACGGACATCCCGGAACTGTTGATGACAGTCACATGACTTACGGTTTTATTATATAGACTAGCCGCCACTGGCGACCAGTTTGGTCTCCCTTAAATGTATGTTAAACATTGCAACACGTTACATTTATTCATAATTTAATTTTCCCTTAATCCTTCGCCAAATCGGAAGATTCTAATAGACAAATTGTTATGCATCTTTATAAATCCTTGGCTTAAAGCTTTCTTTAAATATAAGTAAAGGTATTTAGTTTTACATTGATGCATTTCAGTTTTTCAACATCTCTTGAATAAACATACTCACGTATCTGAAACGGCCAGCGCTAATGTTTTCATTCACGATCTTCCAGTTCAAAATACGTTACTCAGTAACAGTAAGTAACCGGTGATGTCAGGATCGCGCTAGTCACCGTAGTCTGCTATTCGCGACTTGCGAGTATTCGTAGCCAATGGCGTTTCAGATGCAAATTTGTGTACCTCTAAATGGCAACATGTTTATGCAAAACATTCGCCGATGGTGTGTTTAAAAGGCTGGACTTTCCAGGATGCTTTGCCTTCACTTTTCCTTCCTCCAGCTTGTAATGCTGGTTGTAATATAAAATGTAGCTGCATATTATTTTTTCTTCAGTTCGTTTATTTAACAACGAAGTTATGCTGTCTTATTGTATGTCATCATGTTTATAATAAACTACTATGATTTTAAAGGAGCTGTTACTTTTAAGTCTTCCACATGTCACATGAAACACAGTTTTTTATTGGTACGGCCAACAAGTGGTAGCAGAGCGTGGTTGTGATTTTTTAAAGCAGTTTAAAGTTTGTTTTTGTGGAAGTGAAGACGTCGTCGCCGATGTGTTTCTCGAAGTCGCTGCGATGTTGTTTTTCTGCTTAAGTGTCGCCGATGTTTACAGCTGATGTTTTTTTCCCTGGAGTGCGCTTTTAAAGAGACTTTTGCTTTTTTTCATGTGTATTAGAGTGTTTTTCCTACTTATTTGACGGAGGCCGTATAGAAAATGGAGTTTCAGAATGTTGCTCTTTTGACCTCGTCAAACTGGGAGACGTGGAAGATAGAAGTAAAAGTTCTGCTAATGCATTATGGTGCTTGGGAATATATCGAGAACGTCAAGAGTGGAAGCGGTGAGACATCGGAAAAAACAGTTCCTGTAACAGACAAGCTGACATGGAGAGAACAGAGTGAGGTGAATTTAAGAAAAGCCCGGTCCTATACCATTATTTACCAGACCTTGTCATCTGAGTTTAAGCCATTAATTTCGCATACAACGAATGGAGCTGAAGCCTGGAAGATCCTTAAAGAGCATTTTGAACCTACCACAAGAGCTCGTGTTATACAACTGCTAGATGATTTTTTTGGTGTCCGTTATTTTCCTGGAGAAAATTTGGGACTTTTTTTGTGTCGTGTCAAGCAAGCAGCAGAGCGTCTGCGTGATGTAGGACATACCCTTCAGCCCTTGTATATGGGTTACCAGATGATTAGAAGTTTGCCCGAGGAGTTCCAGTCTACAGTCCAAGCGATTTACAGGTGGCCAGATGCAGAGTTTGTACCGGACAAGATTGAGGCTGAATTGCTACTGGAGGAGAATAGATTGAAACTGGCCAAAAAGGACATTTCTAGTTCTAGTGTTGCTTTTTCTGGAGAAATGGTAAAGTGTAAAACAGGTAAATTTAAGAATTATAATGTTAATCAAAGTAAATTAATAGGTCCTTGTTTTCTTTGTAAATCTTATGGTCATTTAATTGCTAACTGTAAATTGAAAAATCAATCTAAAAATTTTCAGTCTAAAAATTTTCAAACTAAGAAATATCAGTCAAATAGTAAATTTAAAGAATCTAGTAACGCAGAGTTAAAGAGTAATGTTAAATGTAGTAATGAAAAAAACAATAGTAATGTTAAATGTAGTAATGAAAAAAGTAATAGTAATGTAAAATGTACCTTCTCTGAACATGAGACTAGTTTGATTGAAGTAGCTCAAAGTAATTTTAAAAGTAATTTTCTTGAGGCAAATTCATCTGATTTTGGCCAAAATAGTAGCTGGGTGTTTGATACAGCTGCTACTGCTCATTTTTGTAATAACAAAAATCTTTTTTTGAATTATGAGTCAGTTTCAAATATGCAGATGTCACTTGCTGTTGGAGAAAAAGAAAGTCCTGTTCAGGGAAAAGGTACAATACATTTTTTTATTAAATGTAAAGATGGAAGTTTCAATCAAATAATTCTTAAAGATGTTTTGTATAATCCTCATTTACGTAGAAATCTCTTGTCTGGTAGTAAACTTGAAAAACTAGGCATAAATTTTGTTGGCAGTAAAGGCAAACTAATTGTGTATGACAAGGACTGGCAATGGTTATTTTATGCAGTAAGGAAAAATGATTTGTATTTTGTTAAACCTTTCAGTTATAAAACTTGTAAAGGAGAAAGCAACTCGGTTGACATTTCAGCTAACCAAATTGAAAATTTAAATTTGAGTAACTTGTGGCATGAGAGATTTTGTCACGTAAATAGTGAATATTTGGTTAATACTAGTAAAAATGAAAGTGTTAGAGGTTTGCCAGAGCTGTCAAAGTTAACCGAGGATTGCATCTCCTGTAAACTTGCAAAATCGAAGAGAGTGCCATTTAAATCAATAGGGAATGTTAGATCAAAAACTGCTCTAGAACTTTTACACATGGATTTGTGCGGCCCTTTACCTGTAGCATCACATGGAGGGAATAGATACTTTTTCACCATCATTGATGATTTTTCTCGTAATGTTGCAGTATATACCATCAGAAATAAATCAGACGTTTTTCAGACATTCTTAAAATTTCAGAATAGGGCTGAAAGGTATTTAAGTAAGAAAGTAATTTCTACTAGAACTGATGGGGGTTTAGAATTCTGCAACAACGAATTTGAAAAATTTTTAGAGAAGCAGGGAATTTTACATGAGAAAACGAACCCGTACAGTCCAGAAATGAACGGTGTCGCGGAGCGTTTTAATTTAACTGCTCTTGATGGTGTTAAAGCTCTCCTTAATTCAAGTGGCTTATCGCAAAAATTTTGGGCTGAGGCCTTAATGTGTTTTTCTTACACCTGGAATAGGATCTGTCACAAACAAAAAAGAACCCCTTTTGAGATGTACTCTGGTATAAAACCTTCAGTTTCTCATTTAAAAACATTTGGCTGTTTAGCTTATGTTGGAGTGCCCAAACAAGTCCGAAGGAAGCTTGATATGCGAGCTAAACTAGGGATTATGTGCGGGTATGCTCAGGCAACTAAAGGCTACAGAATTTGGTTAATAGATGAACAGAAAATTGTAGAAACCATTAATGTTCGTTTTGATGAAACTAAAAGGGGGGTAGATATAGCTTCAAAAATTAAAGAACCTAAATTAAATTTTTCACTTTTTGATTTCCCAGAGGACGGAAATATTTTTGATGTAGAACCAGAGATTACATCTGAATTGGGAGGGGCATCAGATTCTAACCAAAGTTTAGAACAGAGTAGTTTAAAGACTTGTGCAACTATTCCTTGGATACGTAAAGCAGTACCTCGAAAAATTGGAAATAAAACAGACATTTACTATGGCATCGAAGGAACCAATACTAGAATAAGATCTTTTAATGAATTGTTAGAATATTGTAAATTAAATAAAATAGAATGTGATAAAAACCTTTTTGACTTCAGCAGTAAAAATAAAGAATCCGGTAAAATTTCTAATTTTTTAAAAATAGATGAAGCAAACTTGACTGAGGTTAAAATCCCCAAAACTTACAATCAGGCTGTAAAAACCCCAGAAGCATCTAGTTGGAGGGACGCAATGAACCAAGAAATGAACGTTATGTATGAACGTAATGTATGGGATCTTGTGACACCTCCGAAAGATGCAAAAATACTTGGTAATCGTTGGGTGTATACCTTAAAAAGAAATGAAAATAATGAGATTGTAAGGTATAAGGCTAGGTTAGTTGCAAAGGGGTTTAATCAGGTTAAAGGAGAAAGTTACGATGAAGTTTTCAGTCCAGTTGTTAGTTTTTCAATAATTCGGTTGTTCTTTGCCATATTTTCATGTCTGTTGAAATGGGTTAATGTCCAGGTAGATGTCAACAATGCATATCTTTATGCTGGTCTTGATGAAACTATATACATGCACCAACCTGAGGGTTTTGAAAAAGAAAAAAATAAAGTTTGTAAGTTAAATAAAGCCATTTATGGTCTGCATCAAAGTGGCAGACAGTGGTTTTTTGAAATGGATGATGCTTTATCCAAATTAAATTTTTGCAAACTAGATTGGTGCAATTGTGTATATATGTTTCAAGACAGATTGGTTCTTTTGCTTTATGTTGATGACATTGTTCTTTTTGGCAAAACTAAAGATGATTTGAATTTTGGGATAGATTTGCTGCAAAAACATTTTAACTTAAAAAATTTTGGGTGCAACCAGAAGGCTATTAGGCATAGAGTTTGAAGAGATTGGAAATAGACTTTACATACACCAAACATCTTATATTGAGAAAGTTTGTGAAATGTATTCAAACTTTAAATTTCCAATTAGCTCTTTACCTATTCCTAAAGGTTTAGTGTTGTCAAAGCAAGATTCCCCTTCCACTAAGGAAGAATTTGATAAAATGTCTAGTTTTCCTTATAGAAATCTTATAGGATGTTTATCTTATATAGCGGGAAGGACCAGACCTGATATTATGTATGCAGTAAATTTATTGTCCCAATTTCAAACCAATCCTGGCATTGCTCATTGGAATTGTTTATTAAAATTGTTAGGTTATTTAAAATATACTAAAAATTTCAAACTTGAGTTATCTAGAGTTAATAATTTAAATCTCTCATGTTATTCTGATTCAGATTTTGCAGCAAACAGAGACGATCGTGTTTCCATAGGTGGATATATTTTGTTTTTGGATGAAACTCCTATTTCATGGAAGACATTTAAACAACAATGTGTAAGTCTTTCAACCATGGAGGCCGAATATGTTAGTTTAACTGAAGCTGCTAAGGAATTAATCTGGATAAAAAATGTCTTACAAAATAAAATACTTAACTTAAATTTGAGAGATTGCACTTTATTCTGTGATAACCAAGCCACCATAGCTTTTTCTAATTCCCCTTTTGAAAACCAGAAAACAAAACATATTCATATAAAGTATCATTTTTTAAGAAATCTAGTTTTTGATAAAATGTTTAAACTTAAATATATTCCTAGTAAACTTAATCTTGCAGATAGCTTTACTAAGCCACAAGTGAAAGAGCAGCTGTTGAATTTTTGTAAAA
Organism: Maratus michaelseni; assembly: GCA_963931845.1. Lineage (NCBI taxonomy): Eukaryota > Metazoa > Arthropoda > Arachnida > Araneae > Salticidae > Maratus > Maratus michaelseni. The sequence goes on from OZ007600.1 coordinate 995,303, forward strand.
GAATTTTTGATATTTAAATCTTTATGTGGGGGGTTATAATTTTTCTTACAATGTTGTTCACTCTGGTCAGTGTCCTGCCAATAAAGTCTTATGTGACCTGACATTGATCAGATTGTTAGTTTTTGAACTTTTCAAGTGTAATTTTTTTGTAAACTTTTTGAACTTTTTCATGTTTATGCAAATTTTTCATGCTTTTGTAATATTCTAGAGATGATGAAAAAGGAGGCCGATTGTTATGCATCTTTATAAATCCTTGGCTTAAAGCTTTCTTTAAATATAAGTAAAGGTATTTAGTTTTACATTGATGCATTTCAGTTTTTCAACATCTCTTGAATAAACATACTCACGTATCTGAAACGGCCAGCGCTAATGTTTTCATTCACGATCTTCCAGTTCAAAATACGTTACTCAGTAACAGTAAGTAACCAGTGATGTCAGGATCGCGCTAGTCACCGTAGTCTGCTATTCGCGACTTGCGAGTATTCGTAGCCAATGGCGTTTCAGATGCAAATTTGTGTACCTCTAAATGGCAACATGTTTATGCAAAACATTCGCCGATGGTGTGTTTAAAAGGCTGGACTTTCCAGGATGCTTTGCCTTCACTTTTCCTTCCTCCAGCTTGTAATGCTGGTTGTAATATAAAATGTAGCTGCATATTATTTTTTCTTCAGTTCGTTTATTTAACAGCGAAGTTATGCTGTCTTATTGTATGTCATCATGTTTATAATAAACTACTATGATTTTAAAGGAGCTGTTACTTTTAAGTCTTCCACATGTCACATGAAACACAGTTTTTTATTGGTACGGCCAACACAAATCATGAACTTTTGCGATCATGGTAGCATTTCGCATATTTTTTGGGCACAAATGTCACATACGCACGTTGGCGCGATTCCCCCCCCCCCCCTCCCCCGCCAATTTGGCGAAAACTTTGTTATGGAAATTGTTGTTTATTTACTTTTATTTTTTATTTTAATTCTATAAATTATTTTTGATATGTATATCAATATTTAATTAGAACAAACTATCATTTATTTATTTTTATTCTTTTTTTTAATTATGAGTATTTTTGTTAGCCAGGAGCAGATGATAATTCGCCAAATATCGTTCCCATCACCGTCATTCATACAATTTATTTAATTTTAAATTATAAACCTGTTACTCATTTCATTTAAAATACTTAACTTTAATCTAAAATGCTTATATTACATAAATTTAAAATACTTCACACTTTTCATTTAAAAGAGAAAATAAATAAATAAATAAGAAATAATATCATAAATCAAAACATTTGATTTCAAAATCAAAGTATCATTTCTAATTTGTACACGCGATAAATAAAAGCTGTATTAGCGATTTTAAAAATGCTAAAAATCTGATTCATTAAATATTATTACATGAGTTCAATTTACGTCAAGAAAAGGTCCGAAAGTTGAGTTGTATAGCACATAATTATGGTAAACTGTGATTGTCTCACTGGTGCGAATTATTTTTTTGACGCGAGGCAGCGGTCCAAAAATTCATTCGCGGAGAACTTGCTTTGCGAATGATTACCTCCATGATTTAATATTTTAAATGTTCACGACGAATCAATCTTTTTTTTGTTTACTTTTATGAATAGAGAATTTGAACTGCGAATCTTTCGACTGAAGTTATTGCAGAATATATACATAATTGAACGCAAGTCATCTCTCAAATATTAATTTATTTTGAACGATCTTTCTTAAAATGTAACTTTTATGCAGTTTATTCGAAAAAATAATTTTGAATAAAAATGGCCGCTTGGCATATGAAAAAGCGATGCGGCATCCCGGAACTGTTGAGGACAGTCACATGACTTACAGTTTTATTATTAGAAATGGTACATGGTCGTTGGCGGGTTTTGTATCTGTTTTGGCATAATTTTTTAATCGCCAAGTTAATTAACAGTTTTTTGCTAATTAAGGATAGAAAATAATATTTTTTTACCCTGAATTTTATAAAAGCACACAGATTACGTAATTACTTGTCCAAAAATGCAATTCTTTTTTTATTCTGCCGAATATTAAGGTCTGTAGGTTGTTTGAAAAAAAAAGTTTGACGAAGAAAAAAGTGATCATTTTAAGTAACTCGACGTTTTTAAAAAAAAATCTATATCTCTGTTTATAAATCACTTATGAAGATGAGTTTGGTCTTAAATTGAAGAAATTCTTCATTAGATTCTTCTAGTTTTCGTTTTTTATATCTGCGACGCTTGGTTTATTATATATCTGATATTTTAATCTGGCATGTTTTGTCGATTTAACATTGCGAAGTTGATTCCTGTAAATAAGCAGTAGCGGTCTAGTTCAGTTCTTGGCGTTGTTTGTGTGGCGTTTTTTTTTTTAAAGCTTGGCTTGGCAGAGCGACCGCCCTGCTTGATAGTGGGCAATTACTATCCACCTAAATCCAAGGGCCCATATGAATCCTTTGTTGAAGCTCAAGCTGAAAAAAGTTACCATGTAATGATTTCCAAATGTCAATATTTGACAGACGATTTTTGATTATGTAGAATAAATTCAATCATGCAGTTTGAATATACAAAAATATGTTTTTATTTTTTGGAAAATTTACTTTAATATTAACAAACCAATGGAAATTTTTTACCTGTAAATTAGGAGCTAAGTTATTCATTTTTATCTCCAAACACATTTAAATAAATGTACTATGTCATTTAAACACACTTTTAGTAATCTTTGTAATATGTAAAAAAAAAAATCACATTATCTGCACTCAAATGATGTCAGTTTCTGATTTCATTAGTGAGAGAATCTGAATTTTTATCTACCCTATATATATAAAATCCTAATGAAACGAATTTGTGAAACGATTTTATGAAACGAATTTATGAAACGATTTTATGAAACGACTGATTAAACGACTGATTTTGTTTCAGGGCTATTTTTAATAAAATATTAAACGCTTGATGGTGAAATTAATACCAATTGTCCATAAAAATCCGCGGATGTCAAAACTGGTAATAGAATTTTGAAATTGGGGTTAGTTTTCAAGATATTATTTTTTTTTCTAATTTTAATGATATTTCTGTAATGATGGCAACTAATTACTCAGTTTTTTTTGTGACAAAAAAGGGAAAAAAATTGAAAAGGATCCCGATAGGGATTTTTCATTTCTTTTTATTCGTCATTTTCAAATTGAATTTGAATTTATCTTTTATTTCAATCGATAATGAAGACAAGATTGTGATTAAATTATGTTTTTCAGGAAAATTTGAAAAAAAATCACATTTCTATCGTCAGGATTCAATCGTCTGTCAGCATTTAATTTAATTTATAAACTGAAAACATTTTGAATAAATTCGTTCAAATGACGTCATTTATGTAAATACGTCATTTATGTTTATACAATTTATTTAATATAAAGAAGCCATTTATCTATTTTTATGTACAAAAAGAGGTAAATTGAACGACAATTATAAATAAATTGTATATATACATATAAATACATGTATAAACAAGCATAAACGTTCGGTGCTTTTCCAGTATATTGGGCCTTGACGAAACAGGGAAAATAGCCTTGGCGGAAAAGGAAATTTGGCAACATATTTTCTGTCAACCTATTCACTTTGTCATTTTGTGTACAGAAGCATTTTTTTCAATATTTATACAATTTGTTTAGCGTAAAATGTCATTTATCCTATTTTATATATAATCAGAAGTAATTTGTATAGAAAAAAAAACAATAATAATATGTGTATAATTAAAATACGCATATAAACAAAAAATCGTCGAATTTGTTTCCATGGCTGTTTATGTCATTTGGCACCAAATCTCACTTTCTGATGCCCGAATTGCGCCGAGCTTTTTTAAAAAAGCGTCAAGACCCCTATAATAGAAAAGCACCAAAAGTTCATTGGGATTGTTTTCATAACTTTTGGCAGCGAATCTATCCCTTTTTGAAGCTCGAATTACGCCAAACCTAAAAGCAAAGGATGCTATACTGGAAAAGTACCCGATTTTCTTATGGACAATATTCAAGTGACATAACATGGCGTAAAATTATCGCGGAAAGCAAATTTGTTTAAATATCTCATCAATTGATGCCGAATAAATGCAGGCATGCATGCACAAAATATTTAACTAATTTTGTATGATAAATAATTATTACAAAATTCGTATATACATATTAATTAAAATAAATAATTTACATATTTAAAATAACATGAAAATATGCATGATGGTGCACTAAAATAGAGAGAAAATTAAAACTTGTTACTGAAAATGTCTATAACATAGTACTTTTCAATACCGTGGTTCTTAATGCTATTCACAAGCAGATGGAATTTTTCTCATCCTTAAACATAAAGGAAGAATAGAATACAGATCGTTGTTATAAAAGTCCGAGAGGTAGCCACAATTTAAACCTAAACATTTTATACAAGCTGGTTTTCAAGTTGTAATTGATTTTACTTATCAATCCCGAAAACAGTCGTCAGTTGTCGCAACAGCTGTGTATGAGGCCATGATAATAAAAAAAAATGCCCCATTAAAACGTTAAAAGCATGGCAACCCAATTACAGATTTACCAATATTTTTAAAACAAAGCACGCTGTCATGTTTTTAGAGGCCTTGAAGTCTGAGCGGGGGTTGGCGAGCGTAGCTCGCAGGGGGTAGGCCCCCTAGTTAGTTTATAAATATACTGTCCATACGCAGTATCTTTTTATGTCGACGGGAAAGAAATTGCATTATAAATTGTGAAAAAAAAATAGATTTCTGTGATGATAAACTCTGGGAGATATTTGAAAAAAAAAAATTGTAAAGAATGGTCGGAGAAAATTTTAAACTTGACAGTTACTTTTACTTGTGTTCTAAAAAGTATGTACATCAAGTTTCGTTTAAATCGAATAAAAACTGTAGATTTGTATAAGGAACATACATACCAAGAATGGCTTTTACAAAGATCATTCTAGAGAGTTTCAGAGGGGCGACCTGCCTTCATGCCCTTTTTAGTTAAAATTCTACCCTTCTTGCCCTTCTTCTAGGTAGAATTCTACCCTCCTTGTCCTTTTTCCAGGCAGATTTCTACCTTTTGTTCATGGGTGGAATCCTGCCTTGTTTGCATTGTACTTTCAAAAATTATTTTCTTATCTTTAATTTTTAGAATGGTAGTATGGTACATCAGGGAGTACTCCTCTTTCCTTCTTTATTCCTCTGTGAAGTGCCCTGGTATGTCTAATCTTTGACTCTGAGTGATTCATCTTTCCATTTATTATTTTTTTCATTGAACAATACATTAAATGTAACTAAGGGTCATTGATTAATTTCACCTTCTTTAGTGAAATATAGTATTAGATCAAGCATTCTGGCCTTTGACTGCATGATAACTTACGTAAGTCCTATAAAAATTTGAGAAGTAGCTTTAGAACTTTTATTTTGTAGCTTTTTTTAAAACCAGTTTTGCTAAAACTGGGAAAAAGTTTTATGGTGAATAAAAGTTTTAGAGAGAAAGGTTTTTGAATATCGTAGAAGCGGAAAATGACCGTGAATATAGTAAACAATTTTACAATAAAAATCGAGAGTATAAGTTTCATTTTGCTATTTTTAATACAGTAGAACTCCAATTATCCGAATCAATTGGGACCGGACCCCATTCGGTTAATCAAAAATTCGGATAATTGGATTTTTTCCGAAAAAAGGGTCTGTTTTAATGAATTACTGTATATATGTTGAAAATGGGAGAAAAAACTATTTTTAAAGAAAAAGAGCTTTTAATTAATTAAATGAAACAGCAACACTTTTACATGTTATGCGTACTTACAAGTGCTGTGCATTAGTATGGTATGTACGTACTGTACTGTAAATGAAAGTCATTGCTTGCTGAACATCTCGGTCAAAGTAATCTGTTTGACAGTCTTCATCCATTTTCGGGCAGCCAAGTCGCGCATCCGCTTGACAGTGAAAAGTTGCATGTGGTCACACTCGAGCTGGCGCTCCATCCACTTCAACGCAGTTTCAATGCCGGCAAATGCTTCACTAGCTGATGAGCTGCTAAAGTGTCTGCTTCAACTTTGACATTAAGGTCATCTTCTTCCTCGACACTTTCAATAAGTTCATCACCATTTGGAATTTGAAACCCAGGGTCGGACGATTCACACACCATCCATCTCCTATATGTTCAGCACTAACTTTTGAACATCCAGGAATTTTCAAAAGAATGTTTCTGAATTCCTCAAGTGGCATGTCATCCTCATCTTCTCCTGTATCTTCCCTTTCCCTTTCTTGATCTTCCTTTTCCTTCTCTTCTTCAGTTGATATGCCTTTCAACTTTTTCCACGAACGTCTTAATGTGACTGCCTTAACCAAGCTCCAAGCTTCCGCCACCATGTAAGCGCAATCTTCCAGACAATAATCGAACTCACTATTAGACGGTGACTCTTCATCCCAATAATGTTCTCGCTACGCCTACACTAGCTTCGCGGAGGGAAGGACAATATCGCGCGTAGACAGAATCATTATTTTTTTAATCGCAGTACGTTTCCATCTCAATTCCTTTTTTCTGAAATTCTGAAAGCGATTCGGATAATCAGCGATTCGGATAGTCGGAGTTCGGATAATTGGAGTTCTACTGTACTTATGTTATGGAAATTAGAAATGTTATTGGATTTTTTTTTAAATTAAGGAGTACTTTAAGCTGTTGTCAGACTTCCCTCCCCACCAGTATATTGGTATATGCGCTTATTACGAAAATGCCCTTTTTATGAAATGATGTGCTTTTTTCAACAAAATTGCCCTTATCTCTATAATAAAACTGTAAGTCATGTGACTGTCCTCAACAGTTCCGGTATGCCCGTATCGCTTTTTCATATGCCATGCAGCCATTTTTATTCAAAATTATTTTTTTAATAAAACTGCATAAAAGTTACATTTTTAGAAAGATCGTTCAAAATAAATTAATATTTGAGAGGTGACTTACGTTCAATTAGGTATATATTCTGCAATAACTTCAGTTGAAATTAGCTTCGCAATTCAAATTCTCTATCCATGAAAGTAAACAAAAAAAAATAATAAGATTCATTCGTCGTGAAGGTTTAAAATATTAAACCGTATTAAACCATGGATATAATCATTCGTAAAGTAAGTTTTCCGTGAATGATTTTTTGGAGTGCTGCCTGGTGTCAAAAAAGTAATTCGCACCAGGACCTGTAAGACCATCAAAGTTTACCATAATTCTGCTTAATGAAGTGCTTTACAACTCAACTTCCTAAAGAATCTTTTCTTGACGAAGTTGAATGTAAACAAATACAGGTCATGTAATAATATTTAATGAATCAAATTTCGAAACGAATTGTCAGTTAATTTGATTTTTATGTATTATATGTGGCAGGAAGAGAGATCACCTAAAATGATTGTTAATTGCCAATCATATTTACCATTGTTAATGACCAATCGCATTCCAAATAGTAATTTAATATACATTTATAAAATACATAACATCATTAAGTACTTTTATGTTATTTGGGTGCAAATCTCGCCAATAGCATTTTTAAAATCGCCAATACCAGTTTTTATTCTTCACATGTTCAAATTAGAAACGATACTTTGATTCTGAAATCAAATGTTTTGATTTATGATACTATTTTTTGGTACTTTTCCGTTATACGGACACCATTGTCGCCAAGCATACATTTGCATACATTTAATACATACATTTACATGCATTTACATACATTTACATACATACATTTACATACATTTACATACATTATGCATTAGCATACATTTTGGCATGGTGTCCGTATAACGGAAAAGTACCTATTTTTTATTTTTCTATTTTCTATTTTAAATGAAAAGTGTGAACGGCATGCATTTTAAATTGGAAAAGCTGTCGCAAACGCTCCGGGGTTGGCGCGGTCTTTGTTTTGCGCCATCTTGACGAGAAAATCCCATTTTCACTGTTAGAGATTGCTAAAACAGCATGTTACTTTTATTTTATTATGAAATAATTCATTTTATATTTAAAAAAACACACAATTTTATTAAAAAACACACACATGCATTAATTTGTTATAAAACACACAATATTTAATTTATTATAAAACATGCGGAATCTGCTCTACCAGGTTGCCATACGAAGCAAAATCTAACCAAAAACGCCGGGTTGTCCAGGCATAAAATCGCCATTTTGGCGCCAAAATGATACCCTGGTGCGTCTGCGACAACTGTACCCAAAAGGACCCATCATTAAAAATGGTAAATAATATAGGATTAAAGTAAAATAATACAGAAAATTCTTTATGTATACACTTACTAAACACATAAAATCATATTGACAGTTTTTAGATTAGATATTTACGATGCAAGTTTTATTTGGGGTATGTTATATCCACTGGAATGAATATGATATATATTCTAATCACATATTATATACCCATGAATATATTATACATATCTATATCAACTATATCAATAGAACCGTTTTCAATAGTCTTTTATATTTCTTCTACGTAATATTAACTATAGAGTTACAATATAGAGAGAAAAAATGGGTTGCTGTAATTAAAATTGTAGGTGCCAATGTTGGCGCGGCATATTTTACCTGTTACAAATCTTAATAGTCAGTAGACATTAAGCAGACATGCCGAAATAAGAGAATTACGCTATTATAAAAACTCCTGAACTATATCAAGAAAGGGGAGCAAAGAAAAACAAAGTCGTACAAGGCATCTAGAAGGAAGTTATTTTAATCAGATTGTACGTCGCGGGTCAAAAGTCCTGACAGAAAATATGGTTTAAAGGGAATGCGACTATCAAAACTGGCCTTCAAAAGTTCAATTTTCCACCAAACCATACTCGAAAATTACGTGTAATAATATGTAGCCTGATTATGGCCCATTATTCAAGACGTTTTAGATGAGAATAATGATATATTTTATAATCTTTTGTAATCGAGTCTACAGCCCAAGTTAACGAAAAACAAAAACAAATATTAGCAACAGTATAGTTCAGTGTAAATGTGGATATCATTAAAGACTTTCACAAAATAGACTTCATTGCATCAAATCGTATTAACTAAAATACGCCAATTGGCAATGGACCTAATTACGGAAAATTACTTAATATGTTTGAGAATCTCCGCATTAGCGAACATATTGCAACTGATAAGCAAACGGACATGAAGGACAAATGCTTAAGTGGGTTAAGCGGTTTTTATCAAGGAAGATGAAATACATAACAACAAAAAATATGCAAAATGCTACCATGTTCAAAAAGTCCTTGATCTGTCTATTAGAATCTTCCGGTTTGGCAAAGGATTAGGAAAAAAAATTAAATTATGAATAAAAGTAACGTGTTACAATGCTTAACATACATTTAAGGGAGACCAAACTGGTCGCCAGTGGCGGCTAGTTATGTAATGTGCACCCTGCCCTTTTTTATGTTCTTGAATGATCCCTGGCTTTTATATATATAGATATTACATCATTTAATCTTATTTGCAATGCTTATTTTATTTATTTACTTTTTTTTCATTTTTCATGTGAAAAATAATTGTTGAGGAAAAAATATTATTCCAGGTTTTGTATTTATTGGCAAAACTAATGCTTAGCAATGTAAAATAATTAATTAAATTTTACAGGAAAAATATTCATTGATTCTGTATGGAAATAATAAAATTTTGAATTATTAAGAAAAATATTTGAAAATAATAAATAACACCTACCCTATATTCATTTCGGGTTATAATTCATCTATATGCAAAGATACAGGGCCACTAAATCCTTCTTTTTGAAGTTTACTTCAGCCAAATATTTACACACACAATCGCATTTATAATATTATTAGGATAAATGGCTTGGCTAATAATGATTATATTAATTTTGTAACATTGCTTTGTTATCTACTTTTGCTGTCTTGTTTTATTTATCCCTTTTTTACATTTATAGAAGTATGTGTTGCAGCCCATCTAATATAGCACATAATAGCTGTTACCCGTGACTTACTTTAACACAACATTAAAAGAAGAATAAATACAATAATCAAGCAAAATTTCTCACTCCCGATAATTAAAAATGCAAATAATTAACTAACTTTTTATCACATTTCATAGGAGGCAATACAGTATTTTTTGTTATAGAGATCTTGACATATAACTCAGTCTTAAAAAAGTGAAATTTTGTACCAAATAATTGCAAAAATGAAATTGCAACCAATGCAAAAAGGAGGGCCAAGTAAAATCGTGGAAATAGACAAATTGGGTAAAAACAAATGTCAATTTTATCTGATAAACAATTTTACTTTTAATGCCTTTGTGAAATGTTTTAACAGCCATCCTTCAAAAATAATTATTTGGAAATAGTAATATGCTTTTTCTTTAAATTCAATTCTTCCTCCTTGGTTTAATATATAGTTGAAACAAATCTTGTTTTCTAAATGACAATATGTTGACAGACAATTTTTGCTCTCCAGAAAAAATTAATTCATGAAGTTTGCATATGTGAAAATATGTTTCTACTTTTCGGATAATTTACTGAAATCAAGATTTTGTTTTCACCATCTATTCAAAGTGAAAATAAATTCTGTTTTTCAGTTTTAATGAGAAAATGTACTGATCTGAACTGAGCGTAAAAAATATACTGATCTGTTTTATTTCTTCTTTTTTATCCACAAATAAGGAGTAATTTACTTGCCGTTTTTAGAGAAACTTCGTCAAAATTTACAAAATTTAAAAATGATATCTCGGCATCTAATTACATTTTTTTAAATTCTGAGAGTTTGTGTGACATCCTCGGATCTATGATAACCAGTGTTAAGTAAATCGTGTTGCGTTCGATAGTCTAGGAGTACTTGCAAAATACAAATACACGGTCAGATTTTAATATAATATGATTCGTGTTCATTTTCCTTTTATTAAAATTATGTTTTGTTTTTTAGCAGAAAACTGTCATCTGTATATAACGGATACTCATGCTTAATAATCAGTAAAGATTAAAAAAAAAAAAAATTAAATTTTTCGTTTTAAATATAGCATGAAACTCATCTACTTTCTATACTTACTGATCCTTGTATTATTAATGTACGGAATTGATTCACACTCATTTTAAAACATATTGGAAAATTCCCTGTTTTATTTCAAATATGATGTCACTTTTTACCCAAAGAAATCCCTTTTTAATGACATAATTCTTGTTAATTTTCTTTTCCAGGCAATCATGGCATAAATTTTAGCAGAAAACACACATCTGTATGTAACTGATATTCAAGCTTATTATTAATCAGTATCAGTAAAAAATATTTAGTTTTTCATCTTAAATATGACATTCATTATCTATCTACTTTCATTATATACTGATATTCATGCTTCTTGTATTATTATAAATATGTGAAAATACATGTTTTATTTATGACGTCATATTTGTCCAAGCAAAGGAGATTCCATTTCATAGTTCCATGGTCCAGAAATGTTTTTTTAATAATATAATTATTATTCATTTTTCTTCTAATTATAATGCAATTTTTACTAGAAAACCTCTTCTCAATGTAATCAACATTCATACTTCATGTATAATAACAAACACTCAATATTTTTGTTTCAAATATTATGGCAATTCACCTTCTTTTCAATTCTTTTGAATTTTCATTTTTCACGTGGAAATCGTTAAATTTAATATTAATTGTTTGGAAAAATATTCCATGTTTTGTATTTATTGGCAACGATAATGCTTAGCAACGTAAAATGGTTAGTTAAATTCAACAGGAAAAATATTCATTGATTCTGTATGAAAATAATGAAATTTTGAATTATTAAGAAAAGTATTTGAAAATAATAAATAACAACACCCTATGTTCATTTCTTGGTTATAATCCATCTATATGCAAAGATACAAGGCCATTAAATCATCTGTTTTCATGTATATTTCAGCTAAACATTCACACACACACAGTCGCATTTATAATATTATTAGGATTAGGATGAACATTCAAAAAAGTTATCTTTTAAAATGACAACAAACGTTTACTCTTTTCATCCTAATGGATGACAATGCGCGACCTTATTGTGCTGCACTAGTGACTGATTATCTTGAGGCGAAGGAATCCAGCGAATGGAGTGGCCTGCATATTCTCCGGATTTAAATCCAATAAAACATGTGTGGGACGCACCAATATGCCGACTTGCATCTTGACAATCCCCAACTAGCACCCTCCAGGAGGTTCGGAGCACTACTCATCTTGAATACACATTTTTACCGCAACCACTTCTAGTTAATCTAATCCACAGTATGGAAAATCACTGTAAAACTTACATTTTGGTCAGGAGTGACCATATATTTTATTTATTTTTCCTGTGTGTCTCTAAAATATTGTAACAGTATTATTTTCTGATCCCCTCTTATATCACACATTCCTATGTTTTTATGTAAATTTATATTTTGCAGAAATAGGCAGTTCTGCATTTTGAATGGAGTCAGGCATGACAAAATAAAGATCTTGTGCAAGTTTCATGCTCTTATCTGCAAAATTATTCAAGTTCGGTGAGTTTTTATAGTTGTTCCTTTAATTTTTCTCGCCAGTGTAATAATAATAATCAATAACTAGATGGAACCCGTCAAAACTTGACGGAAAAAAATAACAATATTAGTAAAATAAGCTTCTTTATTACATAAGAAGGGGTCCGTATGAAACAGTCTTTCAAATATTTTATTTTAAAAGTTTTTTCCCCCAATGAATTACAGTACTATTTCCGAAGCAAACTCCAAACAAACAATCCGTAAACAACTGTGTAATGCAAATCAGTTTGACATTACCACCATATTTCCCACGGCAAGAAAGAAAATTTCCTGAACCTATGAAGTATCATACAAATAGTATATCCCTACGGTCATCTCATATTCAGTCAATAAAAGAACATAGTAAATAAAGCACACATCTCCCCCCCCCCCCCTGTGATAATGCAACCGAATGAGCTCCTATGCGCATGTGCATTGTATCTCACCAAAGGCACCGTCAAAATTCGACGTTAAAAAAAAGTTTTGAAATGTTTAAACTAAAAGTTTCAAAATATCTTCTTTAATCATTGTTCGTTTCAAATCCATATCTTCTGAAACGCATTCATTGTTTTAAGCTAATCAATTTCTATGTAAAGATGAATAATTTTTTTTTTTACAATAATAAATCAATCTGCAGATAAGAGACATTTTTAATGTTTTCAAGTGTAATTTATTTGTATTGTTTCTTCGGCTCCTTTACATAATCAGGATGATTATTCCTTTCCCATCACAGTCGGGGATCTTTTTCCTTCTTACACAGTTAAATATCCAATGGATCTTTAAAAAAATAATAAAATACAGTTCCTAGAATATTCTGATGCAACATATACATCAACAAATTCAGCATATCAATTTTATGTTAATCATAAACTATAAATAGTTTTTGTTTCTTGACAGATTTTAGTTTAGCGCTAAAATGCTCTTTCTTTTGGATAATCTGATCTTATGATTTATCAGGGGTTTTTATTACTTTTCTTTTTCAGTTTTTATGATGGTTAGGAAAATCTATTTTCAATTGGGGCAACTTTCCCAGGGACTACGTTACATTATTAAAGCAAACTGATGATCATTGTTGAGATAGAATTGAAAAATATTTCATGTTTGAAAATTATTTAAAAAGTCGTTAAATTAAGCGGCAGTTTTCAAATAAATTTCAATCGAAAGCTGATTTTTTTTCTAATTGATGATGTAACAACTAAAATTGTAAAATGTAGTAAAAAATTGACATTTGTAGTATTTAGAAGTGATATAAACGCGATGAAAGCTAAAGCGATAGGGCCGTTTGTTGTCACAACTGTTATACATTTCTAAAAATTGCCACTGTGTTTTGCCTGGTGTCCAAAAGTAGACTATCATTTTTTGACATCGAAAGAGAAATTCACAGTGGAAGAAATAGGACTTTGCCACTAATAAGTAACTGTTAAATGAACTTATAACAAACCTACCAAAATAATCCCTATAGAATATTAGCCTTACATTATTTATTCTAGCTAAAAATACAATCATTATTTCAAGTTTCTTTTTCATAACACTATTTTTAATAATTTTAATTTTCCTGAAATTCTTTACTTTTGTGATTTTTTTTATTAAAAAATGAAATCTTCTAACCTATAATTAAAAAAAAAGTAATTGGTAACATGTAATCAAGGTATGCAATCAAGATGAAGCAACCAATAAAGGCTTAAATTCTGACCTTTAAAATTACATCATATTCACAATCAATTTTTCTTTTTAGTTTTATCAATGTTAAAATGCATTTCAAGCTAAGCATAACGTCATTTTCCCCGGCGCAAACTTTTCACACGTACTTTGTATAAGTTACTTTTATGCTTTAACACCATGTTACAAATAAAAGTATATTTTGTATTTAATTGTAATGAAAAAATGGCATGAACAAAGTTATAATGCATAATGATAAAATAAACCTAATGGACTATATTCCGGTGACATCACAATAAATATGAATTATTATTCGCTTATAAAACACGCAGATAAATATTTTCACCGAAATTTAACTTGCAAATTAAAAAATTCGGCCTAAAAGTTCTCATCAAGTGATTTTTAATTCGACGTTAAATGTATTTATAATGATGTTTTACTGATTTATTAGTTATTACATTAATTAAAATAAAAATTACGTCTTCGAAACCATGATATTAAAATAGAAAAAGCATTGAAAAAATGTTGTGATTCGTAGTTTCGTACAATCGATAAAATTCAACTGACGTTACAAACATTTATCCAATAGTCGAAAGGGATAATTAAGAGAAATAATATAAATAAATAAATATCCAAGATTATTTTTTATTCTTTTCATTAATATATTGTAAATTTTATTGTTCAAAGTTACTGATAATGATACTTTTGTAAATGGGGCTTTGCCTAATTATTATTTTATTATTATTTTTATTTTTGAGATTTATAATGGCAACATTCTTCTGTTTGTTTATTGGGCGCTACAGTTTGGCGAATAATTTGGGGTACTTTTCGGTTAGCCGGGCGCCAGTGAAGTATATATATATATATATATATATATATATATATATATATGTCATTCTATAACCATAATATATTCTAAGCGCTGTAACTAGGGTTAATTTTTGGCGCCTAAATGACGATTTTTGCTTAGTATGGCAACCGGGTGTTTTATAATAAAATTGAATATGTGTGTAAATAAATAAAATAAAATTGGTACTTTTATGTTAGCTGGGCATCAGGGATAACTTTCCAAATCTTCTTTCAATTGGAATAATTTAAATTGAAATATTTTATGTGAGATTTGTTATTCATATTGATATGATTATGTTTAGATATTTTATTATGATTATATTTTAACTAATTTTAAGTAAGATTTTTAAGATTTAATATTACAATGTTAAAATATTACCTAGTTGATATTAGCTAATGTCAAAAGATTAGCAAACCACAGAGTTAAAAAAATAAACGCTATGCCTGGCAAAAATGGGAGTTGTCGACTTTATGACGTCATAAGCAGAAATAAAAGTTTAATTAAAAATTATGGCTAATTAATTAAATTTTCGAACAAACGAATGCACGATAACAAATCTGTATTCAAATATCTTTCATTTAAAAAAAAGAATGGTGTAATTTGATGCAGTTGTTTGTTCTGACGGATTGTCGAAAGAAATCGCTTAGCGTTTTAAATATATAGATACTTTCATTAAAATATCCTATGTATTTTTCTTGTAAGCTATTTAATATGTAGAGTTTCATTTGTCATAACTATGAAAATGTAAAAGTTTTTGTTGTTGTTTTTGTTAAGCATGATAGAACTTGAAATTGTAAAAAATATCATACAAAATTAAATTTTAATGAGACTTTTTTTTTATTTATTTAGAAGATCAATACAATATCATTTAAAATTATTTTGTCAGGGTAAAACTATGTGCTAAACAGTAATCATAACCATGAATTCATTGAAATCAAAGTTTAGTGATGCTGATTTTGAGAAATTGACAGCTGTTAAATTGTCCTACAAAGCTGTAAAATTTTACACCCAGCTGATTACTTTTTCTTATTTGTGGTTTTTTTTTGTTTTTTTTTTTTTCTTTTCATAGTTTTAAGTTCTAAGGGTTTAAAAAAAACACTTTATTATTATTTGCTCTTGTGTCTCTTTTTAAATAATGCATTTGAAGTTAAGAAAATAGAAAATATAGTTTTATATGTTTTATTAAAAACTAGCTGGCCTACTCGGTGTTGCCTGGCCTATGATAATAACTTCAAATGAGACTTAAATTTGTTTCACTTTATATCTTTAACCTGATTTTGTAAGAATTTATGCTTTTAAATGAAAATCTTTCCAAACAAATCTCATATTAGGGGCCCCACAATATTTATATTTTTAAAAAACCAAATGCATAATTTTGCAGTAAAATGTACATTCTTTAAGTGGGTGTTATATGCTTTTTCTTATTTTGGGGAAAAAAAAAAAAAAAAAAGCAAATTTAGAATTTTTTAAATGTGCAGTTTTTTTCCCCTCTAGGTCATTTAATATTTTAAAAAAAAGTTATTGTCCAAATTTTTATAAATTAAAAATATAATGTTTCCATAGCTTGTGTAAAAACTTCACAAAACAATATTGATATTTAGTGGTAAAGGTGCTTGTAAAAATTTTTTTTTCACTTTGGGTCATTTAATAGTTTAAAAAAATAGTTCTTACTGTTCAAACTCTTTTAAATTATTATCAGTTATAAATATAATAGTTTTGAAGCACAGGTAAAAATTTTGTAAAAATATATTTATATTTAGTTGTAAAAAAGTTGTGTTTTCTTCTCACTTTTTTTTTTTTTTTTTTTTTTCTTTTGTGTCAGGGTTTTTCAATATTAAAAGCAAAAGAGTTTTTATCATCTGAAACCTTTGAAATTTTTATGAGTTATAAATATATTTTGGAAGCTTGCGTACAATTTTTGTGCAAAAATATGGATATTTAGTAGTCAAAACATGAGAAAAAGCTACCTGTGTAATGTCAAAGCACCTTATAACGAAATCGAAAGTGCTCCAAAGATTTGCTCGTTATAATGAGCTTTCATTATAACGAATTATTTCGTTACAAGGTTAGAACGAATTATTTTGTTGTACAGTAAAAACTCCAATTATCCGTACTAATGTGGCCTGAACATAATCTGAGTATGCAGCAGCAGTGTTGAATTCAGTTAAGTTTAGTTGAAGCTTTGCAGTTATGCCTGTACATTACAGGCAAAGCTTTCATTACGTCTTTTGGGATACACCGTGGATTCTTTGCTTTTCCAATTACAAGAGGTTTTCGCTTTTCAGAGTCGTCGGCATTGCAGCATAATGCTAATCAAAGTCGATCTTTGCTCCTTTTCCCACCACGGTAAGTCTCTTTTTTTAGAGTTTTATCAGGCATCAAACGAAAAAATAATCCAGTTTCATCCATGTTAAATATATCTTTTCAATCGTAATCCTCAAATATTTTAGAGTTTTCGTTCTTCCATTCTTCAATTGTTTCTTCTGAAACAGAAGCTGCGTCTCCACATAATTTTTTACACACAATTTCGTATCTTTTTTTGAATTTACTCAGCCAACCATTACTTACATGAAATTCTTTATATCCAAGTTTTTCGGCAAAGGCATATGCTTTTTCTTGCAAAATACTTCCACTAATAGGAATATTTTTGGATCTTGCATCTTTAAACCATGAAAATAATACTTCCTCCACATCTGCATATTTCGCTGTACGTATACGTTTAAATGATGAGGAAATTGCACCCTTTTCAAAAATTTTAAGAATTTTTTTCTCGATCTTTCAATATTGTGCTAAGAGTGCTACTTGGAATCGCAAATTTTTTTGCTACATCACTTTTTTTAACATTATTGTCGACGCGTTTTATAATTTCCACTTTCTCTTCTAAACTGAAACATTTTCTTTTGCCCGACATAGCCAGCGTACAAAGAGTTTTAAAAATTAACACGCGATAAATTCACAGGAAAAGCAAATGTCAATGAAATCAGTCATCGAATAAAAAAGAACAATACAGTTCAGATAAACTGTCGCCTCTCTGTCTGTCTTAAAACATTGCCCCTCCCTCAAACCTCTCTTGAATGTATTGAAAATATGTGATTAGCCGTAGAGAAAAATGTTGAATATTATGTCATGGAAAACTAGTCGGATGTGTCAATCCCAAAACTTTCTTCTATCTCACACAGGTTTCGCATACACTAAAAAGAATCAGCACCCATTTATATCAATGTCTAACTGAAGCTCAAGTTTTATTAAATTCCGTGCAGTATTTCTTGAGATATGACTATCGCCAAAATCGTGTAAATCCTTCAAAATGCTGCATAGCAGCGCCACCTGCTGGGTGATTTTTACCAAAAACTAATCAGCACCAATTTATATCAGAGACTAACTGAATATAAAGTTTTATTTAATTCCGAGCATTAGTTCTTGAGATAGAGCTATTGCGGAAATCGCAAAAAATGCTGCATAGCAGCGCCACCTGCAGGGCGATTTTTACGAAAAACTAATCAGCATCCATTTATATTAGGGACTAACTGAATCTAAAGTTTGATTAAATTCCGAGCATTAGTTCTTGAGATAGAGCTATTGCGGAAATCGCGAAAATTGCTACATAGCAGCGCCACCTGCCGGGCGATTTTTACCAAAAACTAATCAGCACCAATTTATATTAGGGACTAACTGAATCTAAAGTTTTATTAAATTCCGAGCATTAGTTCTTGAAATAGAGCGCCCACAAAATTTTTGTCACATACAGACAGACAGACACAGACAGACAGACAGACAGACGGACAGACAGACAGAGTCACAGACAGACATTTTCTAAAAATAGTCAAATCGTGTTCAGGACCTTCTAAAATGTATAAATCCGTCGAAAACCGGAAGTCGAAAATTTTCATGAATCCAATACTTTCTTCTTGTAAAGATAGAAGAAAGTAAAAAAAGTGGTATTTAAGAAATAATGTTTTTGGATCCTATTTTATGTGTTAAGTAAAAAAAAAAATGAAAAATTCACTATATCGTTTTTATTTTACTTTTCATGCTTTCGTTATATCATGCTTTTCATTATAAACATTTTGTAATATTGTTTCGAATTCAGTATTCTTTAACACACAGACCAACTAAATGGTTATGAGCATTTCGTTATATCTTATTTCGTTATAAAG
Organism: Maratus michaelseni; assembly: GCA_963931845.1. Lineage (NCBI taxonomy): Eukaryota > Metazoa > Arthropoda > Arachnida > Araneae > Salticidae > Maratus > Maratus michaelseni. The sequence goes on from OZ007600.1 coordinate 1,014,489, forward strand.
TGCTTCAACTGTATTCATGTTCTGAGTGAATATTTTGTATTTATTTATTTATTTATTTTTAATATTTGTTATCGTCCAAATGTTTTGAGATTTTTATACGGGATGTAAATCAAATGTGTGAAGAATGTGTAAAAAGATTGTGTTAAAATACTGACATTTAATTACTTTGAGCATAGAAAAAGTGTCTCTGGAAGGTGTGAAGTGACTTCCAGATGCGAATTTTTATGAAAGGGTTAATAGTTAATATTCATATTTTTGTAAAAGAATTGAGTCATCTTAGAGAAGAAAGCAAGCATCTGGATTAAATGTGTTTTTTTTTTTTTTTTTCTCATTCTTCCCTATTTCTAAAATTTAGCTCAATGCAAGCTTAAAAAAAAGGAGGGGGGCAGACATGAAATCAGAATTGAATTTTTTTTTTTTTTTTTAAACCATTAAAAGTCATATTTTTTTTATGATGAGGCATTCGAAAGTAAAAAGACAAAATTTAAGAATATATTTTAAATTTGTCGATATTTTTAATGGTTTTGCCGTTTCAGTCGTTTTTTGAAAAACTACTGAAAAAAAAGAGCATTTTCCACTTTGAATGGGATTCTGAAACACATCATTGCATGAATAACATATACCATATTTCAATAATATTTGCAATAATAACAATACCATATTTCAATAATATTTGCAATAATAACAATACCATATTTCAAAACTTTATTTGAACATCACAGCATTGTTAGGTATATTTCGTAAGAAATATTACCTATTACATTCTCCCCTATGTTGGAATTTCTGAAAATTTTTTACAGATCCACGCGATCATGACTCCCAGAACCCAAAACCACCCCCAGTTCAAAACTTTATCTGTCTATCTATATCACTTTTTATGGACACGATAGCTTCAATATTTCTGCACATATCTCTTCCAAACTGATACATAAAGTCAAGGGGCATAAAATCTCGGTCAAGTTCATTAATGAGCACAATCGAACAAAGGGGCGGGGAAATAGGAGGGGGACTTTTTGTGAAAACAGAAAAAACCCATAACTTCTTAATTATGATACATATCGAATCCGTTTAAAATTATTATTACTTCGAGGAAAAGGGCCGAAAATTTATGTATGACAGATTTTTGATATCATTAAAAATGGCCTCAAGAAGGGGGGGAGGGGGGGGAATAGGGGTTTAAGAAGAAAAAAATTCATAACTTTATCAATTCACAAGATATCAAATCCACTTAAATTTATTATAAATCCTTTTAATATTATCTACAACTTTTATATTGACAAGTGTTTATAGGACCAACCCTTACAGCAAAAAAAAAAAAAATCCCTGCCGGCTCCACCTACAGACAGGTAGATTTTGAAGTAGGCGGTCCCAACTGCCGCATCATGGCAAAAAGGTAATTTCTTCTACAATTCTTAATAAACAGGCATCCCACGGTCTGTGCCTGTAGGCCGAGCCATCAGGAATTTTTTTTATTTCTAATTTACGCACACAGAAAATAAAAACTACTGTTGGTGGTTAAAAAAAGGCTATTGATGAGATTTGTGCCTGTCTAACATAAAAGTACCACTATGTTTACAGAAAATAACATTATCTGGCCAAACGATTATAAACCATTATAATGCAATTGAATTTGTACTTCAGCTATTTTCTAGTGCTGAAATTCGCAATGATTTTGTCATGTAATTTTCACAGCATTATTTTTTTGTATTATTGCTGAGTGAAGCATCTTGAATCACAGATAGATAAATTTTTAGGCAAAGTACACGGGTGAAAATCTACTCTAAATACCAAGTGTTCAACTTTGTTATTTTTTACTACTTGACACGCCTGGCATTGCCTGGGCCCTTGATAATAACCTTAAATAAACACCTCAAATTTGTATGACTTTTTATATCTTCAACCCAAATTTGTAAGAATTTATACTTTTAAGTATTCAAGCCCTTGCAATATTTATATTTTTTAAAACTGAATCTGTCATTTTAAAGTAAAATATATGCTCTTTAAGTGAGTGTTATATGCTTTTTCGTATTTTGACAAAATATAGCAAATTCAAAATGTTAAAGTATGTTGATTTTTTTAAAAGCTATTGGAGCATTTAATATAAAAAAAATAGCTCTTATTATCCAAACCCTTTTAAACTTTCATGAGTTTATAATGATTTCAAAGACTGTATAAAAAAATCGTGAAAAAATAATCATATGTAGTGCTAAAGGCATTTGTAAGAAAACTTTTTTTTTTTTGCACATTAGGTCATAACCTTTACACGGGGGCTCGGACAGCATCTGTCCAAGTTTGCATGTATTCTCCGACAGATGCTGTCCAAGCTCTCGTGTAAAGGTTAATAGTTTAAAAAATAATAATTATTTTTGTCCAAAATCTTTAAAATTGCTGAGTTATAAGCATAATGGTTTTGAAACCTGTGTGAAAAATATGTGAAGAAATATTGATATTTAGTTGTAAAAAACTGTTTTTTTTCTCTTTTTTTTTCTTTTTTTTACGCTTTGGGTCATTTAATATTAAATACAAAAAACTTTTATCGTGTAAATTCTTTAAAATTTTTATGAGTTATAAATATGACGTTTAGGAAGCCTGTATATAATTTTGTGCAACAATATCGATATTTAATTGTAAAAACATGAGCATAAGCAACCCACATATTCATGTTTTTATCTTTTTAAAACACAAATGGCATACTGGGTACACAACACTCAGTGAAAAATAGCTGTGAATTAAAAAAATATTATGTAATTAACATCTGCATCACATTTCCCCGCTTCCCAAAGACATTTCAGTATTCAACCAATGTTTAAAGTTGAACATTGCAATTTTTTTTTCTTATTGGGAAGTCATCACTGGTGTACAGAATACACCCCTCCTATAGACAGAATACACATCCTCTGTGAGAACCAACTACTGCATCAAATTACACCATTCTTTTTTTTAAATGAAAGATATTTGGACACAGATTTGTTATCGTACATTCGTTTGTTCAAAAGTTTTATTAATTAGCCATAATTTTAAATTAAATTTTTACATCTGCTTATGACATCATAAAGTCAATCGCCAGAGGACGCTGCAACTCTGCCCAAAATTGAAGTCTGGCCATGTGACTGTGACCGTAACTTCAAGCTAATCCGGGCAAGGTTAAACAAAGATCGATTACGCTCTAAAAATATAATTGTCACCAATTTATTTACTTTTAACATTTGCTGAAACAATGAAACTAATACAAAAAGATTAAAATACATTAAATTACTCAAAAATTTGTTTTAAAACATTAATAAATATTATCTATTAAATAAAAAATACCCTTACATGATTTAATGGAACAGATGTGGCAGACATACCGGGATGGGAACGATTTTTCTTTGTATCATTTTGGCGAGAAAACCCAATTTTTACACATTTTTATTACACACACACACACACATTTAATTGTATTTCTTAATTATTTTATTTTATTTATTTACACACATATTCAATTTTATTATAAAATACCAGGTTGCAAAAATCTCCATTTTGGTGCCAAAAAAAAAACCTGTGCATCTGCGATATCTGTACCGATTTAATCAAAATTATTTGGGAGCACTGCATATTGCAAAATTAGTGAAATCCATGATTATTGTTTCTTTCTTAGATTAAAAATAAGACAATTTAATGCTTAACGAAATACAATTATTTGACCGATCAGAAATTTTTTTCTTAGTTCGGGCTATACCAAAACCAAACAGTTTACAGGTAACAGGAAAATTGCCAGAAATGACTTTTATAAGCAGTTATGGCAGTTGTAGTTGGATAAAATCTAATAATCCTAATTTTACAACATTTACGTGAAACAACACAGAAAACACATGCTATTTTTATATAAGTAGGGGATATTTAAAAGAATAACAGAACAGATAATCTTCACTAATGTAATGCATAAAAAAGTAAACAAATAAGTGATTCAACTTTTCTTAAAAAATATATATTTCTTAATATAACTATAAAATGCAGAAAAATATTTTGGTGCTTCTCCATTATCCCGTCTACCACTTTCCATAAAAAAAAAAAAAAATAAAAAAATAAATTGCCAAATTGTAGCTGGATATATATGATAATATATATCCGATATTTATTTTCAAAATATCAAGATTTTTTATATTTTTGATATTATTTGATATTTATTTTCAAAATATCACTGTGCAAGATATTTTTGCTATTTTAAGTCAAAACAAGTGTAAATAAAATTTTCAACTGATATTGACTGTCATTCTGTAGATAAAGAACATTTGTCTCTGGCAGTGACTTTTCTAGCTAAAGAAAAAAAACAAAAATCTTATCCAAGCTTTGCTTAAAGTTTTTATTTTTAAATGTAAATTATATGGAACTAATAATTATGTAGGACATAACTAATTCAGGACAGATATAGAAAGATAAACTCTCTAATTTAGATAATCAGTTCTATAGAGCTTCGTTAGAAAAGAATCAATTTCTCGTTTTGGTGTTGTTGAGCTTAAATTGTACAACATAAAAAACAAATAAGCTTATATTTATGTTTAGTTTTTTCAATTAAAAAAAAAAAAAATTGGTATTTAATTTTTTGTTTTATACATTTTTGATTTCTTCATGTTCTAACTTTTTGTGAAAATCCCAGCAATTAGATATGCTAAAACCAAAATATGAGCCTGAAGAATTATTCAAGTTTGAACCTGACTCACAGAAAGAAAATTAGAGTCATCCCGACCCGAAAAATAAATAGAAGCAGCCCGACCCGCTGCAGGACTCTTATTCAACGATCTCGAGGTGTCCACTTTCCGATGTTTCACTATATTTGAATATTAAAGATTATAAATGTGTCAATTTTTCTATATGAAATATAAAATTGGTATTAGATGAGATATAATTGTACATTAATTTTCATAATAGCATTAAAACATGATTTATTGTCCTTTCATTGCGGGTTTGGGTCGGGTTGCGGGTTGAGGTATTGCGGGTTTGGGTCGGGTGCAGGCATAAAAAGATAAACATTTAAGTAATTTCTCTGTTTTTTTACTCATAAATCTAAGTTATTTATAATTAGTAAAGATTCTATTGAAGTGGCTTTTTCTTCATACACATTATTACCTTTTCTATGACAAATGTTTTGTAACAGAATTTAAATAGAGAAGCTCCTCATTGCAAGTATCTTGTTTTGTAGTACAAAAGGGATAGTGAACTGTTCAAAAAAGTGACAAAATTTTTTTCATGATCAGTATTATTTTACCACAGCTGGTCTTCTATCCATAGACAAAATAGTAACAAAAGATTCAATAAAATCATTTTTACTTCAGAAATGTTGAAAACACAAGAAAAAGAGACCACTAGAGGAGGCACGCATATTCTCAGAAGCAGGAAATATTTGTGATAAAAAACACAACAGATTACAGTCTGAAAATGCTGAAGACCTAATATTTCTATATTATAACTTGCCTTTAATAACGTTTAATTATAAATAATAATTGTGATATTTTAAATATTATATTTTTATTTATGTATAAACCTTAATAAATTAATTTTTACCAATTAGTGTATTTTACCGAATGTGTTATGTCACAATATAGTGGTTTTGTTTGCAACAGCATTTAATGGTACCCACATTCAAATTAAACCATATTGTTGCTAGCATCTTTCACATTTGAAGCCAAACTCAGCTATGGACTATTTTTGTTCACATATAAGTTTTCTGGTTAATTCTCCAAAATTGGGCTACACACTAAGTAACATATTTTAGCTAGCATAGTTTAGTTATACAGATATTTTTCTGGAACCCATTTAACGACAACTGCATTCACTTTAAACATCTACTGCAAGTATCGCCCACTACAAATCACTTCTCTTTTGTTAAGCAATCTGATTAAAATTCACCAGCATTCTCTTACATGCAATCACTATCCGATTGTTTTGTCTTTGCATAACTCCGGGATTTCATTCTTTCCTCTTTTCAAAAATTGTTTTGGTTGAGAGATATTCCCATTGATATCCATGATATATGTTATGTAGGATATTTTGATATTATCATCATGATTTCCATTTCATATTGGTATTATCAATCTATTGCCCAACCCTAATCAGAACATTTTTTGACAATGCTTACTTTTCATACTCAATTTGATATTCATACTGTGTAAATTTATTATCTGTAACCTCCAGCATAACACTAAATATAGTTTTTTTCATTATAAACTCGGTTTACGGCCAGGTGCCTGTCATAAAGTATGACATATTGTAGTATTTCTTTTTTTTTTCCCACTTATTTTATCAAAATTGCTTTATAAACTTCCTTTTAAAAATTACATCTATTTATTATGGGTAATCACAAAAAATCCCATCATTATTCATATGCTCAAATCTTTTATGAGCTGTATTTAAGGGTTATTTATAATAATAAATAATTCAATAAATAAATCATACAAATGATTCAGCCCTTCAAGACAATTTTTGCAGCTGGCAATAAATCAATTATACAAAATTAAGCAGAATCTATTTTTATCTTGTTTCATTATATCAGCAAGATTAAGCAATAGCTCAATCAATCTGTTTACATTTCATTTCATTATTTCATCAAAATTAAGCAATAATTCAAACAATAATATGAATTAAAATAGAGTCTGTTATCTATCTGTTTATACATCAAATCATTATTTCATCAATAATGATTACTTTAACCTCTCATAAATTACACTATTATTAAATCTTTCAAAATCACTCAAGGCCAAAGACAGGCTGTTCCAACTAACATACATTTCAATGCACTTTCAACAGATCTCTCAAATACGTTGCAGTTCTCTTCCTGAATAGAAAGATGTAGTTCTAAAGATATTCTAACGGACTAGCTGTTGAAAATTAAACAGCGGTTGGGCCAGACTTTATTACAACGGACAATTTCAATGTTCAAAATTTGAACATCTTAATGATTTTTCTAGGACTATCACAGGAACGATGGACCTTTTTGGTTCAGATCGAATAAAATTGCTAACATGTAAAAAAGGTTTTACATAAATACAGGCCCGGACTGGCCAGGTCGGCTGGTCGGCGATTGCCGAGGGCCCCTGGACGAAGGGGGCCCCCCAAAAATGGATATATGAGTACAAATTTATAATTAGTTACATAAGAAAAATTCACTATTTCCCACTAATTTTACAATCACACTTTTTTTCCCACTAATTTTTTTCAATCAATTTTAAGCAGTGCCCAGTTGTTTTTTGTTTATGTTAGCCCACGTAGTGGGGCTGTGTCGTGTCGCTGGCCAGCGGAAGAAGACTGCTGACTACTAATCGAGCTCTGTGTAGTCCTCATAGGCTACGATTCAAGGCGTATAAGGAAAGGGCCTGTTTACAAACAAACACTCGCGTCAATCAATCTCCCCCTCTCCCAGCCAATCAGACAAACTCATCCCTGTTCGTACACCAATCAAAACCATCTTTTGCCCTGAGTGACGTCAAAGTTTTGCCCTGAGTGACGTCAACTGATCTTTTGTCTCGTAGTATGGTTGTTAGGGCCTGTGTACCAAATAGGCACGTGAAGCCCGAGTTTACCCACTGAAATACAAAGGGGCCCCCCAAATTTACTTTTCAAAACTAATTTTTAGAGGGGAAAATTTCATTCAGGGTAAAAAATGTATTTTCTTTTCCTTAATTATAGCTACTAAATTTTCCCTCAGACTATTACTGACACATTTATACTCTATTTTTTTTTCTGTTGATATAATAAATGGTATAAAATCAGTGATTAAATGCAACTTATTTTAATTTTTCTTATGTTTTACATTTTAATTTCAAACGTGCTAAAAATAACAGAAAATTTAATCTGTATAATTATATTTTGTTTATATTCATAAAGAGTGGAGAATAGGTTATTTAAATAAAGGGGAAAGTAATTAGCATACAGAGGTGATACCAAATTTCTGTTTATAAAATAGAAGCAAAATTGTGTTGCAGCTAAGCATAAATTTGCGTCAAATATTCGTTGTCCCTACACTGTTCTTAACACTGACAAATCCTGCAATTTGTAAAGCATAAAATATATTTTGATGTTCAAATATTCACATCTGTTCCATGTTTGTATATTCATTTACAAAATTAATTTGTTATGTATATAATAAAAAATTTTTTATATGTATATTGGTAGTTTTAGTTTAATATTAAAAGTGTTTACTCGAAATTTTGATGATAAAAATTCAAATTGTTGAAGCATAATTGGCAGAGTAAAAGGGGCTTCCCGGGCTTCCCCTACTTCTAAGTCTTAAGCGAGCCATGATGGTTGTAGTTAGAGCAGTGTCACAATTATGTCAACATGAAACATGTGAACCATAGTGGCGCTACGAAAAGGGAAAAAAAAATAAGAGAAATTCTTTAGACGTTGAAAAAAGTTCGAAAAGTTAAAATACTTGGTTAACTAGTGCCACTTCTCAGTCGCAAAGTCAGCCTTTGAGGGACAATAGTGATACATTAAATACATAGACCGGGAGGCGGCAGCACAGACAATCACCTCATTGAGTTCACAGCTGAAATTCCAGAATGAGTTAAAACTCGATCCGCATATTAACACGTAATCGGTCTGCCAAGTCATATCTTGGTGAAAAACACCCGAAAACCCGATTTTAAGGGTTGGCTCGTAGGTTTACCATTGTGTGTTCCTGATCCCAGTCCTCTATGTTTTCATACCTTTGGGTGCAGGAAAACACAATGGTAAACCTACGAGTCAACCGCTAAAATCGGGTTTTAAGGTGTTTTCCACCAAGATATAACTTGGTAGACCGATTGCGTTTTAATATGCGAATCGAGTTTTAACTCATTCTGGAATTTCAGCCGTGAACTCGATGAGGTGATTGTCTGTGCTGCCGCCTCCCGGTCTATTATAAAACGTAATTGGGATATAAGGAATATATAATGCCGTGTACTACATATATTAATTATATCAATGCAAATAAAATTTTATATTTTAACATACTAGAAACTTTGTAGTAAAAATAAATTTGTAATCCTATTTATGTCTATTGTTTTGTTAGATTTATTTCTTGTTATATCTCATATTTTAAAATATTTACAAAGTAAAACCATTGACTATTTTCTACAGTCTGGAACTTGGTAGAGAAGCTGCTTCAACAAATAACGGATAAAAGGAGTGATAAACACTTTCACGCCCTGTATTCCAAAACATTATACAAGTATAGTTAATAGCAACTTAGAAGATAACAGTATTGATGCTGAAGTAGAATTAGATTTCAAGGAAAAAAGAACTTCAAAGAAAAAGGTAATGCCTGGTGAAAAATCAATAGACGAGGCTCCTGGAATCTCAACTACTCAAAACTATAAATTGGTCTTTTTCAGTGTTTTAGATTGTGCCAGGGCAAGTATCGAAAAAAAGATTTAGTCCAAACATAAAAATTTCAGTACATTGTTCCTGGTTAGACCCAAAGAAATTTAATAAAATCGTAATGCTTCATAGTTTTCATGCGGAAGTCCTTTGTAGCATTTCTAATCTTTGTAAAGTTGAAAGAAGTCAGTTATAGGTAGAGCTGAAAGAGTTTGCAGATCAGTCTGAAAGCTTTACAATGGCTTAAAAAACTACCATTAAAAGAAAACAAGACAATCTGAATGGAGCTGAAGAAATCTGTGAGTATGACGATGTAGAATCTGAATTTGAAAAACACAAAAATCTTTATGGTTACTGTGTTGTTATGAATCTTAAATATAAGATGTACCAAAAAATAATCAACTTTAGAACATCACGACATTTATTAACAAACTTACAGAGCGCTCGAGATCTAACACAAACACAATTACAGTTAACCTAGGTTATATATCCAATCCAGTGTTCATAGTTAATGGCTGATGCCACATCTCCCTTTCAAAGATCCATTCTGTTTGGAGCTTTCACAGTTCTACCACTCCGAGTGATATAGGGTTGATTACCTTTAGCTACGACAGCTTGTTCTGTTTTGGAAACCTCGCTCTTTGTACCCTCTTCTAAAACAACTTCTCCCATATTTTCTTCTGCTGCTTGTTTTAGTTTAGTACCGGGAATTAGAAATTTTCTATTTCGCCTTAGAGTTTGTTGTCCCTCTTTAACGAGATACGATCTTGGTGTATCTGCCTCCCTTTCTATAGTGCCAACAGCCTTTCTATCCGTTATCCAAACTTTTTCACCTGGATCTATTGGTTTCAGCTCATGGACTTTATGTCTTCGATTATAATCTCTTTCTTGTGCTTTTATTCTATTTTCTTCTATTTCTTCCAATCTCTCCTTCTGTACCAGTTTTGGTTGAAGTTCTGAGAGTGCTATGGGTAGAGTTGTTTGTAAACGCCGTCCCATCAATAGTTCTGCAGGGCTATACCCATTTTTCAAAGGCGAAGCTCTGTAGTTCAACAAAGCCAAATAAGGATCTTTGGACTTTTTGAATCTGAGTTTGATTACCTTGACTGCTGCCTCCACAAAACCATTGCTTTGAGGGTATCTGGGACTAGACGTAACGTGCTTGAAACCATACACTGTGGAAAATTGTTGGAACTCAGCTGTTCGAGTTACTTCAAATTGTCGTCCATTGTCAGACCTAACTATATCAGGTATTCCATGTCTGGCGAATATTGACTTACAATGCAGAATTACTTCTTTGGATGTGAGCCTGTCTAATTTTGCGACTTCTGGATAGCGTGAATAGAAATCAGTTACCAGCAAATACCAGTCTGAATGAAGCTTGAATAGATCCATGGCTACGATTTCCCAAGGTCTTTGAGGAAAACTAGTTGGTTTCAGTGGTTCAGAACAGTTTCTAGCTTCCTGTATACATGATGGACATTCTCGAACGAGTTCCTCTATTTGCTTGCTCATTCCAGGCCAATAAACAGCTGAATTTGCCAAAGCTCTACATTTAGTTATTCCCATGTGACCTTCGTGAATTTTCTCCAAGATTTCTCGTTGAAGCTTGTTTGGTACAATTATTCGATTTCCTCTCATAATTAGGCCATTATGAACTGAAATTTCGTATCTTAAAGGCCAAAAGACCCGGCAAGATGATTCTACATTCTTTTTCTCTGGCCATCCTTCTAAAGCATAGGTAGTTAACATCCTACATGTTGAATCTTTTTCTTGTTCAAATTTCAACTGGGAAAGTCTTTTTGGAGCTATCGGAACAGTTTCTGTAATTTGATTGACAAAGAGCTCGACATCTTCTTCCAAATCAAAAGTTGGGACCTGCTTTTGGTGAGGTGCTCTGGATAATGCATCTGCTGCCAGTAAATGTTTTCCTGGAGTATGAAAAACATCAAAAGAGTATCTCATCAATCTCATTTTTAATCTTTGAAGACGAGGAGTGAGATCATCTAAGGATTTTCTTGTTAATATAGGGACCAGAGGTTTGTGATCAGTTTCCAAAAGAAATTTTGTACCTATCAAATAATTACAAAACTTTTCGCATGCCCAAGTGAGTGCCAATGCCTCTTTTTCAATCTGGGCGTAACGTTTTTCTGTTGGGGTTAATGTTCTGGAAGCATACGCAATTACCTTCATCGTGGAGTCATCTTGTTTCTGGCATAAGGTAGCTCCTAATCCATAGGATGAAGCATCAGCAGTTACTGTCGACTCTTTGTTAGGGTCAAATACAGTAAGTACTGGTTCGGACGAGAGCATTTCCTTTAGCTTTTTCAATGCATTTTCCTGGGGCGTATCCCAAATAAATTGACTTTTTATTGATAGCAGAGAAGTCAAAGGTGCCATGATATCTGAGAATTTTGGAATAAATCTTGCTAGATAATTAGCCATTCCAAGCAGCTGTTTAAGTTCCGTTTTGTTGGTTGGAGTTTCGAATTTTTGTATGGCTTGTATTTTCTCTGGATCTGGGCGTATTCCGGACTCATCGATTACATGACCAAGGAATTGTATAGACCTAACCGAGAAACAGCATTTTTGTTTATTTAGAGTGATTCCCGTTTCTTCCAGACGTTTCAAGGTCGATTTCAAACGCTCGTCATGTTCGTTTTGATTGCATCCCCATATCAGGATATCATCCATATTGCATATTATGCCTGATAGACCTTCCAAAGCTTGAGACATTCGACGCTGAAAATGTTCAGGTGCTGAAGAAATCCCGAAAGGTAAACGTAAAAAACGGAATCTACCGAAGGGTGTGATGAAAGTTGTAAGATAAGATGACTCTTCATCTAAAGGTACCTGCCAGAAACCAGAATTGGCATCTAATTTTGAAAATATTTTAGCTCCTGCCAACAGCGATAAATTGTATTCTGTAGTTGGTAACGGGTGCCATTCTCTTCGAATACTTCTATTAAGTACCGTTAAATCTACACAGATTCTTACATTTCCATCTTTTTTTCGTACCACCACTGCTGGTGAACACCAATCTGTGGGTGTTTCTACTGGTTTAATTACATTTAATTCTTGCATTCTATTAATCTCCGCCTTTGTTTTCTCCAACAACGGTATTGGTATTCTACGTGGAGAGGTGAGAGCATAAGGCTTAGCATCACCAATGAGTTCTATATGATAATTTCCTTTCAGCAATCCTAGTCCTTGAAACAACAGAGGAAATTCCCGAATAGGATCAAAGCTGCTAATACTTTGCACACAATGTGGTTGTATATTAGGACCTAGTCCGAAAGCTTTAATGGCTGGTTTTCCCAACAAACATGTTTGAAGGCCTTTTATGACAAAAATCTCTTCTAAACATCTTTTTCCATTATATTCTATGTTTTCAACTAATTTACCTGTTAATTTCAATGGTGTTCTATCGGGACCGAAAATTATTTTATCCGTACTCTTAAGATGAGCATTTTTTAGAACTGTTTGCACTATATTACTAGGAATGACTGAGTGATCAGCGCCACTGTCGATTTTAAATCGAATAGATTTTCCCAATATTTTGATCGGAACTATCCAATCATCATTCTCTCCTATTAGACCTATGAACCCAGCTTCACCTTGAATTTCATTTACTCTGTTCATAGAACACAAACAAACTTTTTCCCAGTGCCCTTTTTTCTTGCACTTCCGGCAAAAAGAGTCCTTAGCGGGACAAAATTTTCTATCATGAGGTGTTTTCCCACACCATTTACAATTTTTCACATTAGAATGCATTTTATGATCACGGAAGTTGATATTATTTTTATTTAAATTATGAGGTGTCTGTCGAAGTTTCTTTTTATGTGTTACTGCATTAATCGAGGTATTACTCACTAACACAGACTGTTGCCGTTTGATAGATTCCGACAAACGGACTTTATCAATGGCGGTTTGTAAAGTAAGCTGAGGATCAAGTTGTAGCTTTTCACTCAAAGATTGGTCAGTAATACCGACAACAATGCGATCCCAGAGTAATTCATCATGAAGATTACCATAAGCACATTTATCAGCTAATGCATATAGATCAGTAATAAAATCGTTAACTGACTCACCTTCTTTTTGTATCCGTCGGTTAAATTGTGCCCTTTCAAATATTGTATTTCGTTTCACTACGAAATGATTATCAAATTTTTCTAGCACTGCTTGAAAATTCTTTTTATCAGCTTCTGTGATGTCGAATGACAGAAAAATATCTTCAGCTTTGTCACCCATAATATATATAAGAGCATCCACTTGTTCTTCACCTGACTTCGTATTTAATCCTGAAGCAGTTCTGAAGCGTAAAAATCTTTGTTTCCATTTCGGCCATTCGGTTGGCGTTGAAAAAGGAAAAGATTCTGGTGGTGAAATATGATAAGCTGATGTCGCCATTTCGTACACAGAGTGTGCGTAAAAATGAAATTAGATATTCAATTTGAAACCGCTTGCCACCATGTGTTGTTATGAATCTTAAATATAAGATGTACCAAAAAATAATCAACTTTAGAACATCACGACATTTATTAACAAACTTACAGAGCGCTCGAGATCTAACACAAACACAATTACAGTTAACCTAGGTTATATATCCAATCCAGTGTTCATAGTTAATGGCTGATGCCACAGTTACTGCTCTGACAAGAAACAATGTTTTCTGTGTTTATCATGCGCTTTTTCTGTTATTTTTGAACTCATAGAATCTGGAATGTTTACCAACCTGTATGTAGCTTACAAGTTTGTACACCTGTGAAAGGGTGTTTTCTAAACTTAAAATAGTTAAGAATTGACTTAGATCTACTTTAACCCAATACCTTATTTCTAATCTTCTTTTCATGAATGTAGAAAGATTTTATTATAACTTGGATAAAGATGCTATTATAGATGAACTGGCCAAAAAGGCGTTTGGTTAGTATACAGCTGTTCACAATCACATGAACTTTCTTAGTTCGCTGTATCTGTACCAAGGTATTGTAGAGCCATTTTTATTTTTGTTATGAAACCTATTTTACAATTTGTAACAATTAAATTAAAATTAAAGAGGACATTGTTTCTTTTCCAATATGATTGTTTTTTTATTACCGTTGTTTCCCTTTTTAATATTTACTTAGGTATATTACAGAAGGATTTAGATTATTAGATCTTCAATTTTTGTTATTTGGTTGCCTAAAACCAAAAGCATTTCTCACTCTCATTTTTAAGTAATAAACAACTCGTAATTAATTAGTATACTTACTTTTTTCTAGCTTGGAACTAGTTTAGGTACGGTATATAAAAATAATATAAATATTTATTGTGAAAGTAAACAAACTACATCAGAGAAAGCTTTCTTTTTAACCCAACTATTTTCCAAGTGACAAAGTAGCTAAATGTGGTTTTTAGGCATGTAAACCTAATTTTCAAAAAGTAAATATTCTAATATTCTATGTCTTCTTAAATTTCCCGGTAAGGGGCCCCTTTTCAGTCTCTAGCCGAGGGCCCCCAAAGGAGCCAGTCCGGGCCTGCATAAATATCTGAAAAGTTGCTTACCTATTGGGACCACCGACATGTCGGGTACAGCAGTATGCCTGTACGTGGTAGCCCTTATTCATACTCCTATGTCAACCTGTGCTCTTCAATTAGCTATTTTTTCTAAGAATGGAATTTATTTTGTGTTTGTGCCTTTTAGAGCCGGATAAGGCCAGTTAACGTCAGCAAAATTCTTGGAATACATCCTTTTTGTGTGTCTGTGCATCATCATTGCTGTGTCATTCTATCTACTTTGGTGAAATCTTCAAAATTGTCATTTTAATATATCCCAGTGCAAACTTCAAAGCTTTTCTAGAGAGTGTTTTAATTCCTTGCCTGCGTTTTAATTAACATCAATGTGCAAATCTCTTTAAAAATAAAGTTGATCTCTTCTGCGTCAAAGGAAGTGCAAGAGTGTATACTTCTATTTATTACCATCAAAAAGAAATTTTGTGCCATGATAAGATCCTGAGTTATGGCCGAAAATAATGTTTTCTTACTTGATTTTAAATCCACTAAGTAATGCATTACAAAAAAAAGTTATTGGTTAAAAGAAACGAGCAGGGAAGACCGAGCTATGCTCGGTCAAAATTAGCTTTCAGTTGAAATATTATGACCCACTAATCAAAATTTCTCGAACATGTGACCTAGCCCAATAGTCTTCTCGTTCCCAAAAACTGCAAGATACTAAATTTAGTTCAAATCCTCTGAGCCATTTTTAAGATAAAAATAGCTTGACCCATAATGACCCATGACCAAAATGTCCCACTAATCGAATTTTCTCAAACGTGTGACCTAGCCCAACAGTCTTCTCATGTCTAAAAACCATAATATGCAAAATTTAGTCTAAATAATTTGAGCCATTTTTTAGATAAAATTAGCTTGACCCCACAGTGATCCAAAAATGACCCACTAATCAAATTTTCTTGGACATGTGACCTAGCCCAATGATTTTCTCGTGCCTGAAAATCGTGTGGTACAAAATTTATTCAAAATCATTTGAGCCAGTTTTTAGATATAATTAGCTTGACCCAAAAATGACCCACTAATCGAATTTTCTCAAACATGGAACTTACCCCAATTCTTTTCTCATAATGCAAAATGGTAGGATACAAAATTTAATCAAAATCATTTAAGCTGTTTTTTAGATAAAATTAGCTTGACCCTGACCGATTGTGACCCAGAATGACCCACTAATAAAATTTTCTCGAACATGTGACCTAGCCCAATGGTCTTCTGGTGCTGCAAAACGGTAGAATACAAAATTTTGTCAAAATCGTTAGATCCATTTTTAAGATAAAATTTGCATATATATATATACACACGCAAGATTTGTTCGTATTATAATATATGATAGAGTGTGTTGGGCAACATAGAAAAATAAGCATTTTTCCTTTATTAATCTTATATTACTTGTATTTTTTTTTTACGTGTTTCTCTAGTATGTCAATGTTTATGCTATTATATGTATATATATATATATATATGAATATATCTGTTTTACTTTTCAATGCCTTTCATGTTTATTAACTTTTTTACTTAATGATGATACTCTATATATTTTCTCATTAAAAAAAAAGAATAAAACTTTAAAAAAAGACAATTTTTATAGTAATTCTTCATTTTATCTTGTTATTGTGTAATTATTATTTTTTTTTTTTACAGCTCAACTCTTTCTCATTGACAAATTTTTTTGGAATAATAGATATACATAATTTTATTATTTTTTAAGAACTTTTTATTAATTATAAATTATATTACCTGCTATATCCTTGTCCCTCTCCCCTACTATACTTATATTACGGTCCTCAACATAGTGCTGCCATCCGAAGAATCTACAAGAACTATTCCATTTCTTTCGGTCAAAGGTCCACTCCTCCTCCAGACCCTCATGGCTTTTTTTATACTGTCCATCCAGTTGTGATCCGTGGTCTTTCTTGTTTCCTTTTTTGATTCCTTCTCTAATTAAATGAGATTTTGGGTAATCACTCATTCTTTTAATATAACCATACCATATTAATTGCTTCTTTTGGAGATTGTCTAATATGGTTCCTCTTATTTTCATCATTTCTTTGATTCTTTCATTTCTTATTCTTTCTATTCTTGATATCCTGCATGATCTTCTTAGGGCATCCATTTCCACTGCTGCTAATTTCTTTCTTTCTGTCTCCATAATTCTCCATCCCTCTGCTCCATATAACAATGCGCTATTTACAATATAATTGTATATATTATATTTTCTTTTCCTGAAGATCTCACTCCACCAAATAGAATTTAATAGTTTCACAGCCTTTCTTCCTTGACAGATTCTGTATTTAGTTTCCTGTGAATCTCTGCCTTCTCTATTAATGTCTACACCAAGGTATCTATAATACTCGCAGCTTGCTATTTTAGCTGTCAATTTTTTCAGCATTTGTTTTTTATTTCCTCATGGTAAAATAAGGAGTTCATTTGAAGCCCCCTCCCTTTTTCTTTCTTTTGTTTGAAGTTTCGTTTTTCAGCAGATAAGGATCTTTTCTAAAATCGATAACACAATTTTTTCTTCTCCTCTCCACACCTACATGGCAGTAGCAGTACACTTTGCCAATATGTCTAGTGGCTTCTTCTGAGATGATTAAGACTTTCCAATTTTCATGAGTTAGAAATTTTGTGTTTTTCAAGTGTTAAACATTTTTTTTAATATACGTATAAGAGATAACTTGTCTCTCCTAGATTGTCACTTCTAATAATTAATAATAATTTAAAATTTTTACAATTATAGTAATTTTAAACTAAATTTGTCATTTCTGGTTTTTGCTTGGTGAAATGATGCTCTAGAGCTCTGATGGAAAGAATATTCCTGCCACCCTCAGCTTAAGAAGAGGAGGTAGAGAGGGAATTAAAAATTTTTTAAACAGTATAGTCCCATTTTAGACTGTTCTCATAATCACATTTTTAGTGCGTTTTTAGCATACAGTCAAGGATCTATAATCCGCACAGCCATAATCGGCAATTTTCCATAATTCACATTGCTTACTAAATGTAAACAGTTAAACAAATTTACAGATTCTTGATCCAAAAATGTTTTTTTTTTTTTTTTTAAATAATAAATGTAGAAAAATTTTATAATTAAGCATTATTTTTTTTTATCTACCACATATACTATTTTTATATACCAGTAAAAACTAAACTGCATTACAGAACACACCTAGGCTAACTGGACATTTAGGGACAAGCTTTTGGTAGATAATATTTGAACTTTTTAGAGCAAGAGTTTTATTTCTCAACAAGAGTGACTGTTCATAGAATACAAGATAAACTTTTTAAAGAAAATTTAAAGTTTAAAAACATACAACACTTGGCTCTATTTTTGAAAAACAAAAAACTTTATAAATATTATTCAATATTCCAAGAAGCTATTTTTCATATTTCATCATAGCTCACTGAATATTTCCATTTTAGGGTTTCGTTCTTCTCACAAAACCCTATTACTCTCGCTCCGTTATCTGTCTGTCACAGAGCCATTCTCAGAAACTATGTAACTTACAGAGTTGAAACTTTGTGTATATTTAGCTAAATACCAGTTATGAAGCTCAAAATATTAAAATTTGAAAAAATTGTATTATTTTAATAAATAGAGATAAAAACCAAAATTCTGACAGCCTTTTCCTATTAAATTTAAACGTTTTTCATTAAAGCAGTTGCCCAAAATTAAAAATCCACAATGAAATTCTTTCTACAATAATTAATTTTCTATTGAACGATTTCCACGTGAAAATTGAAAATGAAATAAAAAGTTTCACCAGTTGAAAAAAATATTAATATTAAATAAAATAATTGACATCATAGTCGTAATAAAACAGAAATTTTCAAAGATTTCCCAATAATACAAGGAGTATGAGTATGTGTATGTACACAAAGCAGATTAATATCACGTCATTAGAGAATTAAAAAGAAAATTTTATGTCATATTGGAAGTTTAACGAATTTTTCAAATGTTTGAGAATAATACAAAGCGAGTATCAATATGAGTAATAGAGAATAGTAAATATATGAGTTTGAGAAACATATTGAATCGTGATAAAAATCCGAATATGGAAATATTCACATATTTTAACATTTTGAAGGTGTACAATATGTTTAATTTTGAAATTATTTTTTTAAATATCGCATTTAGTCCGCTAGACAGATATTATATTCGATACAGCCCGATAGCGGGCTTTGCCTGCTATCGGGCTGGTTTAGATATTCGAAAAACAGGAAAAATA
This sequence comes from Maratus michaelseni, assembly GCA_963931845.1. Lineage (NCBI taxonomy): Eukaryota > Metazoa > Arthropoda > Arachnida > Araneae > Salticidae > Maratus > Maratus michaelseni. The sequence continues at coordinate 1,033,595 of OZ007600.1, forward strand.
GACCGGTAATTTTTTACATTATAAAAAACATGACCTTTTTTTTTTGTTGCTAAATGAAATTTATTTGGATTTATTAAAGAAAGGATAAAGTGTTTTGAAAGGAATATTAAACGAAACCCTTTGAGCGATCTTTGATCCCACTTACCCACTTGTTTATTATTATTCCATTTTTAATTGTTTCATTTTTTATTCTAATTATTAGATTTCATATTTATCTTTTTATATTATCCTGAATACGGCTTTATACTCAATGTGGAATTAAAATGTTGTCCAGAAATAAGCATAATCCATAATACTCTATAATCCGCAATATTCTATAATCTGCACAACCTTTGGTCCTAACTTGTGCGGATTAAAGAACTTTACCTGTATTTTCAAAATTTTAATAACTCTGAGTTCAAAAGTTTGAAAGCAAAAAATCTTGCAATTACATTATTAATATGATTGTGTTTCTGTTCATGTGCTAAAAATTTCTTGAAATAATAAATACTTAATTTAATTTCTTGTATGTTGTTGTTTTACAGCTGCTCTATTTAATGACTTGATCATCCATCATCTGAGGACCTCAACATCTTGACCATACTCTTCAGCTTCGAGAACGAAATTTTATTGAAACAGTAAAAACTGCATTTATTCTCAGAAATAATTTCTCTGAAATAGTCATAGTTTTTCATTCTTTTTCTTTCCTGCCTTTGTTTTATACTTTAAGTTTTGCTTTTCTAAAATGTGCATCTTTTTTTTTTCTTTCTATTTTATTATTTAAAAAAAAAAAAAAAAAAAAAAAATTGTCTTTAACAGCAAAAGTGTTGTGATTTTTAGGTGCATTTGTAATTATATAAATATGTAGTACCTATAGTCATCCTCTGATCTGTTCGTCCGTCTGTCCGCATATAACTACCAAACCAAATGGTTTGAAATTTAATATACATAATCGTTGCAGAATTTTGTCGAGTCATTTCAATTTTTATGAAAATCGAATCAAAACTTAAAAAGATATTAATAAAAGTTTTCTTCATTCTATTAAATCCTATCATACATAAATCTATATAATAAAAGCACAAGTCATGTGACTGAGAAAAACAAATACAGGCTACCACATCTTTTTTCATATGCCAAGCGGCCATTTTTATTCAAAATAATTTTTTCGAATAAAATTGCATAAAAGTTATATTTTTAGAAAGATCATTCAAAAAAATTGTTTGCTTGGCAGATGAGTTACATTAAAAAATGTATAGATTCTGAGATAACTTCAGTGGAAATTAGGTTGATAGCCGAATATCCTAATCCATTAGAGCAAATAAACACAAGAGATTCATTCAACGTGAGTCATAGAAATATTAAACCAGGGAGGTAATCATTCACAAAGCAAGATCTCCATGCTGAATGAATTTTGCAGCACTGTCTGGTGTCAAAAACAAAATTCACATCTGTAAACGTAATTAGAAAAAAAAAAAGGCATGCTCATTTTGCTCATAACAGACAACATAATTCCTTTCACTGAAATAATAATGATGATTTTTTTACATTGTAAAACTAGTTATAGTACGAAAGCACCTCACTTGACTTGTTTAACGTACAATTTCCAACTTGTTTTTCTTAATAACATGCTAATTATTATGTATTAAAATTTTATTGATCAATATTATAATTTCTTGTGTGTTCTTTGTTTTATACTTGTTTTGCTGATAAAAAAAATGTCCAATTCTTATTTACTGATATGGAAATGAAATTTTGATGCACCTTTTATTCTTCTAAATTACAAAGAATAATTTATTTTAATGGTATTTTGATAAATATTTTAAATGCAAATGAGTTTTTTTATTTTATTTAAATATGTTTATATGATTGTTTTAATAAAATATTTGGGTTATTTTTCTCTGCATAAGAATTATAAAGCATGTTATTTCACATATTGTTAAATTTTTATTTAGTGAATATCTGTAGCTTGACTTTTCTGTATTTTTAACCATTTTTTCATTTATTATGGAGGTAAAATTTTTTTTTCAATAACTCAAATATTTCATAACAGAAATGAATTTTTCAGCCTTAACACTTCAAAATATGATAGACCAGGTCTGTTTGACTTTGTGGTATTTGTCCGGTATAAAGGTGACCTTTAACTAATCATCCAGTTTTGTTGCATTTATTTTCAAACGATATAGCAAACCCAAAACCATTAATGAAAGCAAAGTAATAAGAATTGCTAAATAATTTTTTTCTTTCATGAAAAATCGATCATTTGGATTAAAAATGGTGACTAATTATAATATTAAAAAATCATAATATTATAAATATGTTTATATTGTATTATTTATTATTACTGGTTTAAAAATATACTTTATTAGTTTAGCATAAGTACTTTATATATTAAAATTTAAATGTTTCATTATAATTAAAATGCTTTAATATTATGCAATATTAATAATTCTTTAAAATTATCATTATTTTATTCTATGTTGTATCTATCTCATGAAGCATTGCAAATTTTTATTTTAAACATGTTTTCTACATTTCCATATTTTCTAAAATCTTGTAAATTTTTTTTCTTTGTATAATAATTTCCAGAAATTTCTTTTATCATATACAGTACAAAGTCTCAAATTCAGATGTCTGAGATTCGGAATCCTCAAAAATCTAGATATTTTGCTAACCAGCATTTTTTTTTTTTTTTTTTTTTTTTTTTTTAGATATAAATTTGCCAATTCAGAAATGTACTTTTGAATGAAGTTTGTTTGAAAACTGTAACTCAATTTAATGACTTTATATGGCCTTTTTAAATAAGTTTTAAGCATTATTTAAAAGAAAAAAAAATTCTATCCAACAATGAATGTTTGCTACAATAATGCAAAGATGCTGGTGACAGATGAGGCAATTGATTACCTAGAACAAATTAAAAAGCATTCTTTTTCATTTTGTTTTACACTAATCTTCCATAATTGGTTCTACTTTTCATCATGGCTACAGTATCTTTTAATATATATGTAAATACCATTCAAGATTTTAAACATCATTTTTGCACCAAATATGTCATTTGGCTATGGACCCTATTTCGGAAGATTAATCTTAAGATCATATTAAGTATAAAAGTAAAAATAGTTTTTTTTTTTAAATACTCTTTTCAATTTATTCAATGTTTATCTTGAAAATCGTGCTTAATTTCCTGACTGTGAGTCATGTTTTTACAAAAGATTTTCATTACAATAATAGTAATTTAGTGTTGGCACTGAACTTGATAACGGAAATTAACTGTTTTTTTAGGTGCATTCATAATTATATAAATACGTAGCACCTATAGTTGTCATCTGGTCCGTCCATCCGCATATAACAGCGCAAAAACTAACCAATTGAATAGTTTGAAATTTAATATATATAATCGTTGCAGAATTTTGGCGAGTCATTTCAAATTTTATGAAAATTGAATCAAAACTTAAAAAGATATTAATAAAAGTTTTATTTATTCTATTAAATCCTATCACGTAATCGATATAATAAAAGCACAATTCATGTGACTGATAAAAACAAATACGGGCTAACCACATCTTTTTTCATATACCAAATGGCAATTTTTATTCAAATGTATTTTTTTGAAAAAAATTGCAAAAAAGTTACATTTTTAGAACGATCATTCAAAAAAATTGTTTGTTTGAGAGATAGTTACATTAAAAAATGTATAGATTCTGAGATAACTTAAGTGAAATTAGGTTAACAGCCGAATATCTCAATCCATTAAAGTAAATAAACAAAAGAGATTCATTCATCGTGAGTCATAGAAATATTAAACCATGGTGAATTTTGGAGCGCTGTCTGGTGACAAAAAAAAAATTCGCATCTGTAAACGTGGCATATGTACTAAGAAAAAAAAAGGCATACTCATTTCTGTCATAACAGACGATATAATTTATTTAACTGAAATAATAATGATGATTTTTTTTACATTGTAAAACTAGTTATTGCACGAATGCACCTCATTTGTCACGTTTAATGTATAATTTACAACTTGTTTTATGCTTTATAGAACTATTACTATTGAATTCATTTAAAAAAATTATAATTTTTCTGTGTTTTTTTAACATATGCTAACAGGAAAGAAAATATGAAACATTAAAACTATCTTTTTAGGATTTCTAAATTGATTTCTCAATGTGTAATCATAATTTAATTAATATGGAACTATTAATTGAATAAAGTGTATTTTAAAAAATATATATTACACTCTTGATATTTCAGCTATACTTTCTACGTTTTAGTGTATAAAATGTTTCATTGTTGCTGTTTCACAGTCAGTTGGCCTATTTCAACGAGCGTGGTTTGATGCATCATTAAATCACTTGTTGTAATTTGTATAGAATTGTAACCATAAAGGATATTTGGCAATGTATCACCTGTGGCTGGCTAGGGAAAAAAATAATATATAGTTGAGTTCTAAAAATATTAAAAAGATGTATTGTCATTGAAAATATAATTTTTAGAATTCTAGCATATCAAGAAGTGGGTGAAAAATTGATTACAAAATATGATCTTTACTTACAAAAACCAAGTTATGTTAAATAAAATATGACATTTTTAGCGCTAAGCTAAAATCTGTCAACGAGATAACAGATTTCAATTTTATAGGCTTTTTTTAACCTTTTGAAAAAACATTCATCATCACTGATGGGGACAAAATAATACACCTTTCTGAATTTTAAATGCATGATAGATTGAAATTGAAACAGTCATTTTTTTCCATGGGAATATCATTTAATAATTTCAAGGTTAGCCTTAAATAGCTCTATATGCTAACTAATACAAGAGTGTTCAGTGTTAATGTTGAAGAATATATCTTCAATTAGTATGTCATTTTCCTTTTAATCCATATTTAAGCTCAAGAAACACAGGTTTTTTTTTTTTTTTTTTGGAAAGAGTACATTTTTGTGATGGTTCCTGTATCGATTATTTCCAGAAATGGTACGTTTGAAATGACTGGCTATTTTTTCTATAATTATTATTGTTGCTTTCTAGGCTCTAATTTCTTAAAAATTGGACAATCATAATGAAACTTGAATATGTTTGTAAGCTATACAGTATTACTATAAAATTTCAGCATAGTTGTCGTATCATAGATAGATTTTTTTTTTCTCTACAGTGGCACATCAAAACTTTTAATTTAGAATTGTAAATTACCTGTAAAAATCAGCATTAATGCCTAACACTAGGATCAGATATGAAAATGAACAACAATAAAGTGTTAAGAAAAAACACTCAAACCATTGTCACTGAATTATGCAAAATGACATGCAATAAGTATGTATCATTGTAATAAGTTAAGGAACAATCATTTGAATTTGGTTTTATTATTACCAGCTGACCCAGCTAGCATTGCCCAGGCCTGTGTAATAAACTTAAATATCTTAAAAAACTAAACTGTGGCTCAGGTCTCTGATGGTTTCGACACCGTATACTAGGCATGCTCGTACACTCCGGAAAATCTTTTTCTTCCCCCTTTCACCGCCATGGGAGCATTCTGTTCTAAACAAGCCTCTGAAATGGGTGCTCGCTGCCTATGGCACTGTAAAGCAGGCGTGATGTGCATGTGCACAGCAAAATTTTATATGAGCCTATTAAGTATTTGGATCTCATCATCTCTTTTATCTTAACTTCAGTAAAACATTCTGCCATTTTCTTCTCCCATTTCATTACTGTACATCCAACAACATACATTGTAGTCAGTTCATTTTTAATGCAAATTCCTAGTAACAATCTTTCCTCCGCTGTATGGCAGCATATGAATTCAGCCACTTTGAATCGACTCTATCGATTCATTATTTTGTATCGACCCTAGTAGCGGTTCATAATTGGTTCTCTAGGTAAGCGTTTCACGCATACTCATTACTGATCCATTTAAATACGCCATGTTTTGTCGGAAAGATCGCTCTTCTGTTCAAGTATTTTTAAATCTTGTCATACCAAAGTTGAATTAATGTGTATCGTCAGTCATCTTGTTTATGCTATGAAAACTTGTGAACCAAAACCTTTTGCCTGTTATTATATGAAACTATTCTTGCTGAATGACATATAATAAAAGTGTTTTTATCTCCAATTTCCTGCTTTTGAACTTTATTCAAATACAAGCCTTTGCATTTACATACAGAAGTTATTCTTTGGAACTCTATACTTTTGACAGAACTTATGAGATTTCCTTAGGTTTCTGTTTTCCCTACCAAGCTACGAATCTGTACTTATGTTAGTTAAAAGTTTAAAACTCTGTTATTATTTGTAACTCTGGGGTGGGGGGGGGGGGAGTGGATGTTCAAGTGCCCTTCAGCGAATGACTAATTAGGAGGACCAGTATGCATCTTTAAAGATTGGTTTATTTGGTTAAGCTAGGAACATAATTTAAAATTTTGCTTAGATTAGTATTAAAAAATTCTGGTTACACTTTTCTAAAACTGCACCCAGAAGCTACTGAAAAATGGAACTGGTTTGGAGAACCTCAGAACATTATTAGCTGTGTTATTGAAATAAGACAGAGAGAAAAAAAACTTTATGGAGGGCCTGCCAGGGGGTGTGCAGTTAAGTGCTCAACAACAAATCACTAACTTCGATTGTCGGTATGCATAAACTGAATATAGTCTGTGTACTGTTATTGAGAAAGAAAATTGAATTTTTACAAAACTGTTTTTCGAAAAATATGGTTCTCTTTATATAACAGCAATTTTGCTAAAAATGTTAAATTTGTTAAATGGAATTAGTTCTGTCGAAATGAGAGCAATACATGTGGATTTAATAAAAAAGGGGTCATATAATGAAAAACCCACCACCAGGGGGCACGCGGTAAAGTGTAATAAATGAGATATTTAATAAAAAGTTGTTAATTCCTCTCTCTCTCCCCATACCTGTAAATCTAACGAATAATCTGTTAAAGAAAATCTAATGTAAATTAGAGGCCTGATAGTGAGCGAAGCTTGCTTGTCTTTGGCATTAATATCTGTCATGTGGACTAAATGCAATATTTAATAAAAAGTAGTTCTATCCCCCCCCTTCCTCATATAACAAATACAAATGTTTCTTTATTAATTACATCCATTGTCCCGATAGCAGGTGAAGCCGAAAAGTCTGGTAGCTCTTTTCTAGAAATATAAAGGGTTTTAAACATTTATTTTTTCTGCTGGGTGTGTCAAAGGAGGAAGCAGACATTTTGGGGATATAAAGATAATTTAAACGACTTATTATTTATTTATTAAAGAGTTTTAAAGATTTTAAACTTTGTATGCTAAGGGGGAAAGTTGTTGCATAAATTTTGGATGGAGGCAGAGGGGGAGGAGGTTGTTATTAGGTGCGTTCGTAATTATATAAATACGTAGCACCTATAGTCGTCGCTTGGTCCGTCCGTCTGTCTGTCTGTCTGTCCGTCTGTCTGTCTGTCTGTCCGCATATAACAACGCAAAAACTACCCAACCAAAAGGTTTGCAATTTAAAATATATTATCTTTGCAGAATTTTGTCGAGACATTTCATATTTTATTAAAATCGAATCAAAACTTTAGGAGATATTAATAAAAATATTTATTAAGAAATTTGATTTTTTTTTTAAATCTGTGCATTTTTGTTATAGGAGCTTCCGATGGATGTTAAATCGTCAAGCGACCGAGATGCTTATTTTATTACAGAAATTAATCTGCAGACGATATAATTCATTTCACAGAATTAAAAATCATCAAGATCTGAATATTTATATAACTAGCTGATACATATATATCTGAATATTTATATAACTAGTTAAGATATTTGTATGAACAGTGTCATAAAATATATACTTAACTAGCTGTTTAACCCGTTCTACACACGGGATATCATGAATTTAATTCTAAAATGTGCGTACGAACGCACCTCGTTTGTAACGTTTGACGTACAATTTCCAACTTGTTGTTAATAGTGAGCAATATACAGGCTGACAATAGCCTGTAATTTGTCACGAAATTTGAAATTTATTTTCTGTACAGGTTTTTTTAAAAATTCCTAATGATTTAATGTCACAATGAGGCTTATAGTGTTTGATCTTTCTCCATCCACAATATGAATGCCAAAATTTGTTAAATTTATTTTATTATAACCTAAAAGAAAATAAAACCTTTTCCATACTTCTGGATTATGTATTTTCATAAAAATAAATAGTAAAATTCATCACTGAGATCATTGAATCTGTTGCTGGGTAACCTTAATTGATATAAAATACTCTGAACTAAAAGAAAATTATGTTTATTGAGCTTGTACCATGTTTGATGATTAAAAGTTTGTAGATACCATTAATGTGTCAAGGTAAAAACTGATTATTTTCAACCTGTTTCTTCTATCTTTGATTGAAATTGGTTATTTTGAATGAAATACAAGTAGTTCATCCATTTGGATTTTCGTCCTCCCCATTCCCTCCATATTCCAAATAGGAGGGTGAAAATTATGATAGTTGTTGATGTATAGCATGAATTTAGAAAAAGCTAATTCCTGCAGGTACTTGAATTTAAGGTTGTAACATTTAACCTCTGTGATCTCTGCTTTCCCAGAGGCAAGGTTTTTAATGGGGATGAATATACATATATAGATTGCCCTTCTCTAACTTTTATTAGTCTAACTATTATTAACTTTTATTATAAAATGTCTCTCTTGTTTTTCCATCTTTAGTTTTTAAGGAATTGTAATTTGAACTTTTTTTTTAGTCTTACTTTAAAAATATCCTGCTGTGTACTTGTTACATAGAACTCTAATCGTTTACCATAGCACAATTCTTTTTTTTTTTTTTTTTTTTTTTTTTAATACCAGAATTTTCTCTTTTCCCCATGCAAATGTTTATTTCTACTCCTGCAATATTCAATTTTTTTTTTTTTTAATTTGTATTTCAGATTAGCAGAAGGCAACAAAGGACAAAACAAACATGGATGAGGTCACAAATGCCCATGATGTATACTAATCGGGCTATGTGTGCAATTAAAGACAAAGCTGTCGAATAGTCTGGCATCAAAAAGATAGTGGAAGCATGCTGATGTGCGAGATATTACAGATTCTGGTGTTTATGAAAGTAAGTTTTGATTAACTTCATTAATTCCTTTTAAATATATTTGTGGGGTTATTTAGAAATAGTTGTTTTAAAAATATATGTATGTGTGAGAATTATCAGATGTCAATCTAAGTGTAAATTGGGTGCTTATTAAGCATAAACTATTTAATTTTTATTGTTTAGAGCTGGGGTTCCCAAACTTTTAACCGACATACCATTAAATCTAAGTTTATACTTGTGCGCTCCACCAGGTAACAATCGTACAGATAATATAGAAAAACCTGTCTAAAACAAAATATCTCCCCGGTCTTTTGTATTTCTGTCATAGCAGGTTTTATTATATTTATAAATGAATGATTACATTACTAAATTGACTGTTTTATAATAACATTCAAATAAAAAGTAGCATCATCATTTATTTTAAGAATGCACGCAATATCAAAATACAGTGTTTTGATATAGTAAAAAAGCCACAATACTTAATGACATATTGGCACACACTGATTCATATACTGTTATAGTAGGCTGATTGCACTAATTTGCTTCTATTACTAATGAAAAGGGTGGGTGTCAAGCACAGCTTCCTCATGTCTGGCCATTACCCCCTATATAAGCAAGCCGCCCTGCAGGTTACTGTACTTTGAAATGACGTATCTTAAGTAGTCCACACTAGCTATTCAGCGTGGTTGCGATAGTTTACCGTTTATCCTTTTCCCCATAATGCATTTCACATTAGCTTGGCTTTTTCTTGTTTCTTCATTCGAAGGCGAAAAAGCATGTAGACACGTGTTGTTTTGGTTGTTGCTTGGCTTTTATTATTATAATAAATACGTTGTTATATTTCAATTTTACACAAAAATTGTAGTGTGTGAAGAATTCCTTACAGGTGTTGTGCTGTAAATTGTGAAGGAAATTATAAAGATGGACTAAAAGTTCCCATTTTTTCGTTTCCAAAAGATGGTGACTTACAGCGAAGATGGCTGCAAGCACTTTGCCGAAAGGATTTCATAGTAACTCCAAACTCAAGAGTAAGTTGACTTCATTTGTAACTTATCTTTTTTTTTCTCTCTTTTATGGTTCGTAATTGTTTATGCAAAATATATTTGGGACGATTCAACGCAAAAATGTGTCTTAAGTTACATTCCATAATTTATCGTATTTGTTTACTACCGGAATCTAACATTAAAAGCTGAACTATCCCAAATTCCACCAAAAAAATAATTTTTTATTCAATATTCACCAATCTCTTAAAATACATGAGTAAATTCCTGAATTTTCATCCATTTAAGCAAATTAGTTATAAAATTAACCAAATACTATTTCAATTGTTAACCGATTGGTGCTTTTTGGCGAAATTGCCTCTCTATTAAATGTTTGTTTACAATTACCAAGTTTATTGTTTTTCCTTGTTCAATATGTCTGTAGTTTTAAATTATGTTAAATTCTTTTTAAAATTGCAATTTTATTTAAATCAGACTTTTTAAATTTAAATTTGACTTTTTAAATAAAATTTTTTATGCTATATGTGCAATTATTTATTGCATACAGTTTAATTTATGTATGTTTATTATGTTGCCCAGTTCTACCACTTTCTCAGAACTTTCAAATTTACATTAATTGATTCTGCATTTTATAAAAGATTTCAGAATTTTAAAATAAATTTTAGAATTTAAAAAATCATACATAAGTTCAGATAATATATAATTCTAGGGTTTTTTTTTTTTTTTTTTTTTTAATCGTATGTGAATTTTATTAACAATTCATAAAACTATGCTAGATTAGCTTTAAACTTTTTTTTATATGCTTCTACTGATATACAAACTTGACAGCTCTATTTTTTAAGGAGGGGGGGGGGGGGAATTACATCTAAGTTTCATACACTTCATTTAGTCATTCTTTTCTATTATTACGCATGTATTTTTTTTTAATGAAATATTATTTTAAAATTTGGTTATCTGTTATGTAAATCATGTTAATTCTTTTTTTTTTTTCCCTGTTAAGTATTTTAAATTTTATTAGCTTCTAAGAAATAAATAATTTAAAACACAAGTTTTCAAGATTGCATTTGTGCTCAAAAATTGACAGTAACATTAATTTGTTTTACTGCATTAAGATTTATATATATAGTGATTATTCCTTGAATATTTTATATTCTCTATGTGCAATTATTTATTGCATATATACATTCTAATTTAGTTATAGTGTTGCTCAGTTCTGTCACTTTCAAAACTTTCTATTTTATATAAATGTTATCCTCATTTTATGAAAGATTTTAGAATTTCAAAATAAATTTTAAAATTAAAAAAAAATCATATATAAGTTCAGATAATATATAATTCTAGGGTTTTATAACCATTTTTATGTGAATTTTATTAACAATTCATAAAACTATGCTAGATCAGCTTTAAACTTGTTTTATATGTTTCTACTGATATACAAACTTGCCAGATCTATTTTTTAAGGAGGGGGGGGGGGGGCATTTTTGCTTTGAATAGAAATATTTTGCATAAACAATTACGAACCATAAAATAGAGAAAAAAAATTTAAGTTACAAATGAGGTCAACTTACTCTTGAGTTCGGAGTTACTATGAAATCCTTTCGACAAAGTGCTTGCAACCCTCTTCGCTGTAAGTCTCTATCTTTTGGAAACGAAAAAACGGGAACTTTTGGTTCATCTTTATAATTTTCTTTACAATTTATAGCACAACACCTGTAAGGCATTCTTCACACGCTACATTTTTTGTGCAAAATTGAAATATAACAACGTATTTATTATAATAATAAAATTTTGTGCAATCTTTTTTTAAATCTAAAAATCTGATTTTTTAAAATTTAAATCAGATTTTTGGATTTTAAAAAATGATTCAAAATTTAATTTTAAAATTATACATTTTAAAATAAAATAACCTTTACTAAATCGTTAAAATTAACAATTAGAAAAACTCATTTAAATGTATTTGAAATTTAAGAAATATATAAACTCATTCACTTGGTTAATATTAAATTTTGTAATCATATAAACAATTAAATATAAATACAGTTAAAAGAATGGAGCAATAGAAACAGCATTGGAGCAATAGAATTTGAAAATGTATTTCTTTAAACATATATCTATTCCAGATTATATACAATATTCTGGAATACATACAATATTCATTTAATGAATTTGGAGCATTTATCACATATACTTAAAATGATCATGATTTTTTGTTATAAACTTCAATGTATCTGAAAATATTATTCTTTGTTATTAAAATGGTTGAAAAAAAAAGCACCAATTTTCCAACTTTATGAGTTCCTAAGCAATTACAGAATTTAGAGTGAATTGAAGTTGGATTTAATTGATTAAAAAAAAAATCTTTTTTTAAGTCTTTCAAAAACCACATTGGAATATTAAACCATTTGATTTACATGTGCACAAGGAAATAATAAGATCTCTACATAAATATCAACAAAAATACTTTTAAATGACCTATATATTTATTTATTCTAACATTTTCAATATCTTCATAAGTTTCCATGTTTCAGTATTACAAAAATTACATAAGATTTAGATATATTTTCAATAGATAATATAATCATTAATCTTTTAACATTTTTCAGCTGAGATTCTGTATTTTAAAATTAAGATTTTTATTTTAAAGTGTGATATTTGGTTTAAATAAAATTCAAAAAGCATGGATTTTGAGTTCTCAATCTTTCTCACTCATTAAATTTACAATGTATTTTTGTTAAAACCTAATATTTATTACGAAACATCTTGACCTTAATTTTTTTCTTCTTTCAAAAAGTTTATTTAAATCAATGAGCCCTGGCTTCAGTCATAAGAAAAAAATCATCTATGGAGAAAAAAGAAAGCTAAACACTGAAACTATTTCCTAGCCAGGTGTGCCGAACATCGGCGTAAATTCAGCGCTGACATCTACAATGGTCTACTTCAGCGACGTCACTGTTTCCGTGCGGAGGCTTGCTTATATAGGGGGTAATGGTCTGGTAAATATTAGGTAGTTTTAGACATAAGTCAGATTCGATGTTTAGTTTATTCCCGTATTTGTTTTTCATATAAAGAAGGGGGAAAAAGCACATTCACAGAGATATGTTGTGCTAAACACAAACAGACTTTGATGATATCAGCCGGTACTCTGATATTCTCGCCAGCGAAAATTCTGTTACAATCATCCTTTTGAATGTGGACTCCAGTAATCCATCACAGAAGAGCTGAATAAGTTTACTTCTTTCCTCTCTCGTGAGACACAGTGGCCGAATGTCTTAAACAAGAAATGAATTTCTTATCCAAAGCTTAGTTAGCACATTTAACATAGGCTCAATAGAACTGTATTAATAATCTGCATACCTTTTAAATGTGACAATAATGTTGCGTAGTAGGCGAACATTTGCAAGTTTCTTCATACAGTGTGTATACCACCTACCTCAATACATATGTACAATGCTTTAACTTAAATCCGCACTGCATATGACCACAGTTTTTCTTTGATTTCAGATCACCATTTTAAATAACTTACTCTGTAAAAACTGATTTCCATGGAATAGGAAGAAACTATAACGTGTTTTGTACAAGAGAAGAAAAATATTTCAATCAACAGAATGAATTAAAAAATATTTCAATTAACAGAATGAATTAAAAAATATTTCAATCAACAGAATGAATTAATTTATGAATTATGTTTGAAATAAAACTTTTATTTCAATACCTCCTAGAAATTCTTCTATACAAAGAGAACAATTTATTATTGCCGAAATGTCAGTTGAGGCTCACTGTGGAGATGCAAAAAGTTTTTGGTTTCTGTCTGTCTGTCTGTCTGTCTGTTCCGCGATAACTGCCGTAAAAATGGTCCAATTAGGTTGATTTTTGGTAGGTATGTTGGCGAGGTATCCAGAATTAGCTGCATAATTTTTTGTTAAATTTGGTTCATTCGTTAGGAAAATATAGAACATTTTAATGCTTTCCTATGGAGATGCAGACAATTTTTCAAATTTCATTTTTATCTGAAATGAAAATGGAATATTTGCATAATGGATTTAGACGTAAAATTATGAATGCTAAATATTCGATATAGATTTCCAATAGTTTTAAAATTTTGTTGATAAATTTAATAGAATTTAGAAATTAATTGCTTAAAATATTGGACATTTTTTTGCATCTGTTCGGGAAATATAAACATCTTATTTTCATATTTTTTTTCAATTTTTAAAAGTGTTTATTTTTACTTTCCACTTTAATTTATTCATTGCTTAGCAACCGTATTTCAAAGAGTGTAAAATAATAAAATTCAAGGAACTCGCACTACTTTGGTGAAATATTTTTTCTTTCTTTCTTTCTTTTTTTTAAATATTTTTTTTTTATCAAAACGAATGTAAATTTAATGAGACTACAGGGGGGAGGGGGGGGGGAATAAATGCCTATTTATTTTAAAAAATTAAAAGAATAAGCATTTCATCAGAATTTTAGAATATCATTGTATAACACCGTATTTAATTTAATAATTCTAATTTCTGAAACTTTCGAAGAATTTTATATGCTTATAAATATGCGTGCAATTGAAAAAATAATAATTGCGAATTGTACAATGTTAAATGATACCAGAAATGAGAGTTAAGAAACAAATGACTTGCAGAGCTGACGTTGAGGCTCCTGATCTGCAGATTTACTAGTATATTACACTTGGAATTTTATTTTGTTTTAACTCCTCCTACTTCCAAGCATCCAGACTTTAACTTCAGATAATTCAATTTATAAAGCACGTTTGAAAACAGTTCTACTGCTAATTAAAAATGCTTCATTCATTAATTTTAAAATTAGATCTTTATTAAAAAATTCTATTTATATTCATATAAATCTAATAATTATGTTTTTAATTCTGGGAAACTGATTGTAATTGCAAATTTCAGCAAATCTGCTATAACAAACATTTCTCGTAACAAAAAAATAAAAAAGCATATACAGATCACTAAATCTCATTTAAAATGTTTTTGAAAATTTATAAGTTAATAAAGACAAACCATTTTTGATTCCATAATAATATGCTGTGTTCTGTACTTGATTCCAAATACCAGTATTGGACTTCTGCATACCAGTAGCCAGAGCTTTGTGTACCAGTACTGGTACATTTACCATAGTTTGGCAACTGCTGGTTCAGTTATTGTCTGGTAAGTGGGCCAAGTTTCTGCATGGTAAATGTGTGGAAAGGAGGGGGGGGGATAAAGTGAATTTTAAGAGAGGAATTATATTTTTAAAGTTGAAAGTGCTAATGCTATTTGTTTTCTCTTAAAATTTCATTTGAGAAAATTTTAGGAAATTTAGAGTCAAGCGATATATTCTTTAAAACAGTTTCATATTTTCTCTTTTTTTACCTCTCTGCAATCTCATACCTGTATAATGATCAGTACATGTAGATTAAATAGATTAAATATTTCTCATGCAGAAAACATAAAGTAATGTTAAAAAATTAAGTAATATATATATATGAACATAATAGCTTAACATACAATCTTCAAATTGAATTCAGCTCTTAATGTAATTTTGTGTAGATTGTGATTGGTTCTTATTTTTATGGCTAGAATATGTTAATCATCATTTATCAGTTTTTGCCTGCGCATTTACATGGCAGTATCTTTTATTAATTGTTGTTATTTTTGCATAGCATAGCCTGCCTAAATTCAGCGGAATCCTATTTTTCAAGCTACTATTTCTACTATTTCTCAATTATACAAACTTCTTTTTATTGTTACTCACTGATAGTGTTATTTAACTTTAGAATAAACATCTTGGCTTTTTTTGTTTGTTTGTTTATTCTATTGTGAAACATGCATTTCTGTTTGGATATTGTATGTTACATTGGATTAATGTTTTGTTTACACATAAAAATATAGATGATGATTCTGACAGTAACTGCAGAACACGCACGATTTTATAGACTTCTTTTTAATGAAGCTAGTGAATGATCCTGAATACACTCCCATAGATATAATGTAATTTTTTGCTTCAAATTGCAAACCGCAAATCGAGAAAATCTCTTTTCTGCAAACTCAGTTTAGTTCATCAAAACTCAATATAAAGATAAAATGAATTTTCTCTACTTGAGGCAGCAGTTACAAACAATCTGAGAAACTCTAAATAGCACAATACTGTACAGAATGTTATACAGAAGATAGAAAATAGAATCTGGTGGGATCAGTAACTCACCTCTCCCTCTCTTTACTTCAGTGAGAATGGTATTGTTACAGGGGGGAGCAGACCATTGTTGTTAAAAAGGGGTGGTGGCTTTCATTTAAAAGAATGTGCTTGCTTCTTCTAATTTTATCTGCACAGCTCAATCAGCAAAGTCTCGTTAGTTGAGAGGGAGATTAGTTTGTCTTGAGTTTAATTATGAAAAAAACTTAGCTAGGTCATGAATAAAAAAATGGACATGTTATGAAAAGTTGACACAAATGTACAGAAATATGGAATTTCAAAAAATAGCTTTTTGGCAATTGTAAAGGTACAAGAAAAAATCTTTAGAGCTAAAAATTGAAACTGTAAAAGTGCACCCTCTCAAAAAATATTTTTGAGAAACACTCAAATTTGGAAAATGGTTTGCTCACCTGGCTTCAAAAAATATGAAGATTAAACATTACAGTTGAATGTCATGAAAATTCAGAAAGATATTGGTGATAGAGTGAGCTAAATTTCAGTTGTTTTCTAATGGTAGCTGGATGATAAGGAATTTTCCACAAATGGTCATTTTTAATTTTAATTTTTTAGTTCTTAGTTTTTTAGGTTTTAGCATTAGTTCTTTTTTTTTAGAAATGTGCCTATTCCAACAGAAAAATAATTATCAAAATCGAAACATTTGTTCCAAAGCTTACTGCCTGACAAGTAAATAAAAAATGACAGTTTGTGGGAAAATTTCTTATAATTGGGGTACTTTTTGAGGCAATCGAAATTCAGCTCACATTTCCTTAAATATTTAATATATTTATATTCTAATTTTACTGTGTTGTTTCTACTAAATTTTGTCAAATTTTCTGAAAGTGGCAACAAATTTGGTTGAAAACCTAACATGCTATAAGCAAAAGACATGCAAAAATTTCTTTGATTTTTAAAAGATATGGTTATATCTACATGAATATATGTGCTTTTATTACACAATTGAACAAAAATTTTGTACAATATCTACATAGTCATAGTGCTGCAGCGACAGAACATTTTGCGCATATTATTTTACAAGGAATACTAATCCAATTATAATCCAAATATTTTTTTCCCCTTAATTTGTTGTTGGTCCTCATGATCAAACCTTCGTTGAAAAATATGAGGTCAGACATCTTCTTTATAGTCCCGAAGTTCTAGAAGAATTCATCAAGTATCTCTCTCTTAGATATTTGACCAAACATCTAAAATCAAAAGTGTCTAGTTTTTGTTTGCCTTAGAGCCTACATTCAAAAAAATATTTTACATTTCTTGCTTGCGTGATAGTTTGCATACCACTTTATGTAGATTTCATAATAAATACTACCTTATTACATTCTCTCCTATGTTGGAATTTCTGAAAAAATTTTGCAGATCTATGCCGATCATGACTCCTAGAACCCAAAACCACCTCCCAGTTCAAAACTTATCTATCTATATCACTTTTTTATGGACACAATAACTTTAATAATTCTGCACAAATCTCTTTCAAACTGATACATAAAATAAAGGGCCATAAAATCTCTGTCAAGTTCATTAATGGGCAAAATTAAACCAAGGAGCGATTTTTTTTTTTTTGTGAAGAAACAGAAAAAAACCCATAACTTCTTAATTCTGATATTTCTCAAATCCGTTTAATGTATTATTACTTTTAGGAAAAGGGCCAAAATTTTATGTATAACAGATTTTTGATATCATTAAAAATGGCCTTAACAGAAGAGGGGGGAAATAGGGGTTCAAGAAGAAAAAAATTCATAACTTCATCAATTCCCAAGATAGCAAATCCACTTATATTTATTTATAAATCTTCTTAATATTATCTACAACTTTTATATTGACAAATGTTTTATAGGACCAACTCTTACAGCAAAAAATAAATAAGTAAAAAAAAATCCCTGCCGGCTCTGCCTACAGGCACAGGTAGATTTGGAGTGGGCAGTCCCAACTGCCGCATCATGGCAAAAAGGTACTTCCTCTGCAGTTCCCAATAAACAGGTGCCCCACAGTCTGTGTCTTCGAAATCTACCTGTGCCTGTAGGTCGAGCCGTCAGGGATTTTATTAAGTTGTAATAGTGAAAAAAAGTCATAATAAATAAAAAAACACTGAATAGTATACATAACTTTTCTCTGAAACATTACAGATTATAAAACTAATACTTTTTTATGCCTTTCTAAATTATGAACTCTCGATTTAACAAACTGTTTTCATAGCCCCTGTGAGTTCATAATATCAAACATCAACTGTATTATTGCTAGGTTTTACAGTATGTGTTTGTGTAGTGATGGAGTATGCTTTATTTATGGTCAAGTTATATTTTTCATTTTTCACTGATTTCAAATCTTTTTTTAAATTGTGGATACATAATTTTTATATATTTGTTAATTAATAATACTTTTATTTACACTATTATTTACTATTAGAAAATAACTTCAGGAAATTTCTCTTTTGAATGTAGCTGATTTTGCTGATCATTGAAATAATTGTTGTTGGGTCGCGACAGTTTATAACCGCTCCTTAATTTTATCATTTATTTTTTAAAGATCTTGAAATATTTACTTTTTATGAATACTCTTTAGAGCTTTTTACCTTTTCAAATTTATATTTACTTTTTATGTACAAAAATATTAGATCAGGAGATCTTGAATTTTACCTTTCTTTCTTAAAAAACAAATAAATGAACTAAAAATTCTTTTTAGGTGTCTTAATTGATAATTGTATATTAAAAATATACATGCTTTTTAGAATGTTTTAAATACCTTTTTAGAGAAATAGTTTAGTTTTTAGAAAGTTCTTAAAACTCCTTGTTTTTTGCTCTCAGAAATAAAGGGAAAACTCTGTATAACTGGCCTCCGAATAATAAATTCTCAAGTTTTTATCTCAAATTTTACATTTTTCAAAAATTTCAAAGTTATCTTTTTGCAGATTCTAAACTGATCTTTGATATCATCTAAATATTTTTCAAACTCATTAATATTAATAAATAATATCATTATTAATCAATAAATAATCATTAGTAAATTCATTAATAGTTTTTAATATTCTTCTCTTGTAGCTCTTTTTATATCTGTAATACTAGACAGATATACATTTTAAATAATTCTATTTTCATAAACAAATAATAATAGTAATTGAGAATGAACTGGATATTTTACTTGATGTGCTATTTATTATTGAATTAAAATTTTCTTTCACAATGTACTGAATAAAATCTATATTATGTCAAGGATTGAATAGGATTTTAATTTGAGGGAGGTGATTATCCCCCTTTAGTTCAAATTTAATTTCTTTATTCAGATGCTGTTTTGTTTTTTAATTATTCATAAAATATGTTTTACAAATAAACCATGTACACTGTATGCATAACATAACATCTTAAAAACACAAATTATCTTAAGTGAGAACGATTTTATCTGTACTCAGCTGCACACTGTTGTTAAAGAGAGTAGGAAATGAGGTAAACATTTCAGGAAGATGCGATGGCCAAGTAAGTGGTCTAATGCACCACAAAGAATTCTGGTTCCCTAAAGACAGCATTGACTCTTTTCAGATCTTTTTAAGATAGTGTCAGTTTTCTGATAACTTAGTTCCATAATGTAAAATATATCTTATTTCAGGTGGAAAAGTTATAGAATTTTATTCTTTATTATTATTAAGAAAAGTTCACCATCCCGGATATCACTAATATTAAGCACGGTAAACGTCTGTGTGTGTGTGTCTGTGCACTCCACCTTTGTACCCGCAAAGGCTCCGGGACCAGGCGACGCACGGACGGCGGACGCGGACCGAAAAATTCACAAAAAAGGCGCGACGCTCAAGTTTCGATTGGGTCGGGATTCCGACCCGGACCTGGGGAGTTATTAATGAGCGAAAGTGTTTTAATTACCGACCGAAACCGAAGTTGGAAGAGAAGTCAAAACAGCGAAAAGTTCGCCTTCCGTTTTGATAATCGCAGACATCCAAATCGTCGCTTTTTAACGCATCATCGAATAAAAAAAAATATACCGGAGGTATCGATCTGAAAATCGGGGTACACACGCGGCCGATTTTTGTCGTTCCAAAACTTCAAATTTTTTTTAATTCGGACCGTAACTTTTCTTTATTTCGGCCAAAAACTGACCAGACATCCAACATCGACCCCAGACGTAAAAAGAGGTTGCCGTAAAGAATGCAGGGTCGACAGATCCGAGATCAAATCGCCCCACTCCTTTTTGAAACAAGTGGAAATAATGACTCTACATTCGCGAAAATTTGCTAACACGTGTATAAAAAAAATCGCGAATTCAACAAAAAAAAAATTCGTAAAAATCGACCAGTAATTTTTGAAGATATCAATTAAAACTCATTAATGACACGGCAAATGAATTTATTTCTATTCCGGAGAGACAGCTTCTTTTTTATTTCAACATTCAACGCAGACGAATCGTCTGTGGATAAGTCATTTCTGAAAGAGATAAAATAGTCACGTGACTTTCAACTGCGTTCTTTCAGAGGGGGGGGGGGGGGGGGGCATTTCCGAATCTAAGGGGCGCATTAATTCCAAACTTTGACAGGGCGACTCAAAATGGATTCTGCTTTCAGAATATCTAAAAATTATTCTCATATCTTCATTAGGAGCCGATATATTATTTTATTGTGTAACTAATCATCGTTATTTGTATAATTAAAGCAAAAGAAAGATTTCTATTACAGTGCCGGCTAGATATTACGATTTTAAGAAGTAGGCCGCGTCTAAAAACTGCCATAACGAGTATCTTAAGTTTTTGTTTTAGAGTGGCAACCAGATATTATGATAGGGAAAAGCGGGCTTCGCCCGTTATCGATTTTTTTTTTTTTTTTTTTTTTTTTTTTTCAGTTTTAAGTTTTCCTACAGGTCCCTGTCTTTGAACAAGAAGTCCGGTAGTCTAAATAAGTTGTTTGACATCAGATTTTTTTCCGGCAGTCTAATTCTGTTGTTTAAGGAAAAGCAGTGTCCTCCCCCCCCCCCCCCTTCAAGTTTTTTTATCTTAACTGTGGGGTTCTAGAGGTTCGTTCAGTTCGAGGTTTATCTTATTCGAGATTTATTTTTTCTATTTGCGCCACCTGGTGGCGGAAGGCGGAACTAACGTATACTGCAGCGCGTGCGCAGCACGACTGCTATACGGTGCCGCAGCCAGCGGGGACCCGAGTCGGAGGTTCGTTCAGTTAGAGGTTTATACTATTCTATGTGCAATTTAAGGGATTATCCGGTGCCGAAGGCAGCGGGGACCAGGGTCGGAACGACTGCTATACGGTGCCGCAGGTAGCGGGGACCCGAGCCGGAGCGTCGTTCAGTGACAGGTTTATACTATTCTATGTGCAATTCAAGGGATTATCCGGTGCGTGCGTAGCACGACCGTATACGGTGCCAAAGGCAGCGGGGACCAGGGTCGGAGATTAGTTCAGTTAGAGGTTTATACTATTCGATGTGCAAATTAAGGGATTATGCAAATTATGGTATTATCCGGTACGTGCGTAGCACGACCGGTGTACGGTGCCGAAGACAGCGGGGACCCGGGTCGGAGGTTCGTTCGGTTCGAGGGGGATGCGAGCCGGAGAATGCAAAAGTTTCGACCGGTATACGGTGCCGAAAGCAGCGGGGACCAGGGTCGGAGATTAGTTCAGTTAGAGGTTTATACTATTCGATGTACAAATTAAGGGATTATGCAAATTATGGGATTATCCGGTGCGTGCGTGGCACGACCGGTGTACGGTGCTGAAGGCAGCGGGGACCCGGGTTGGAGGTTCGTTCGGTTCGAGGGGGATGCGAGCCGGAGAATACAAAAGTTTCGAGGCACCGATGTAAATTAGGGGCCCGCTGGCGGGCGAAGCCAGCTAGTCTCTATAATAAAACCGTAAGTCATGTGACTGTCATCAACAGTTCCGGAATGTCCGTTTCACTTTTTCATATGCCAGGCGGCCATTTTTATTAAAAATTATATTTTCGAATAAAACTTCATAAATGTGACATTTTTAAAAGATCGTTCAAAATAAATTAATATTTGAGAGATGACTTACGTTCAATTATGTATATATTCTCCAATAACTTCAGTTGAAATTAGCTTCGCAATTCAAATTCTCTATCCATGAAAGTAAACAAAAAAAAAAGATTCATTCGTCGTGAAGGTTTAAAATATTAAACCATTAAACCATGGAGATAATCGTTCGTAAAGTTAGTTTTCCATGAAAGATTTTTTGGAGCGCTGCCTGGTGTCAAAAAAATAATTCGTACCAGTGACACAATCAAAGTTTACCATAATTATGTGCTATACAACTCAACTTCATTCTTTATCTTTTCTTGATGTAAGCTGAATGTAAACAAATACAACTCATGTAATGATATTTAATGAATCAAATTTCGAAACAAATTGTCAGTTAATTTGGTATTTATGTATTATACGTGAAAGGAAGAGAGACCACCGAAAATGATTGTTAATCCCCAATCATATTTACCATTATTAATGACCAATCGCTTTCAAATCAGTAATTTAATATACATTTACAAAATACATAACATCATTAAGTACTTTTGTGTTATTTGGGCGCAAATCTCGCCAATAGAATTTTTAAAATCGCCAATACCAGCTTTTATTTTTCGCGTGTGCAAATTAGAAACGATACTTTTATTTTGAAATCAAATGTTCTGATGGAACAGCTGTCGTAGATGCACCGGGGAACTATATTAACTATAGAGTTGCAATATAGAGAGAAAAAACGGGTTGCTGTAATTAGAATTATAGGCGGTAATGTTGGTGTGACATATTTACGTGATTATCAAAACTGGCTTCCAAAAGTTCAATGTTTCACCAAACCATACTCGAAAATTACGTGTTATAATATGCACTCCGATTATATCACATTATTCAAGACATTTTAAATGAAAATAATGATAGATTTTCTTCTTGATTCTCCCGTAATCAAGTCTACAGCCAAAGTTAGCGAGAAACAAACAAACAAACAAAAAAATATTGGCAACAATATGGTTCAGTGTAAATGGTGGATATCATTAAAGACTTTCACAAAATAGACTTCATTGCACCAAATCGTATTAACTAAAATACGCCATTTGGCAATGGATCCAATTACGGAAAACTACTTAATATGTTTAAGAATCTCCTCATTAGCAAGCATATTGCAACTGATAAGCAAACAGATATGAAGCATAAATGCTTAAGTTGGTTAAGCGGTTTTTGTCAAGAAAGATGAAATACATAACAACAAAAAATATGTGAAATGCTACCATGATCGAAAAAGTTTTTGATTTGTCTATTAGAATCTTCCGGTTTGGCGAAGGATTACGGAAAAAAAATAAATTATGAATAAAAGTAACGTGTTACAGTGCTTAACATACATTTAAGGGAGACCAAACTGGTCGCCAGTGGCGGCTAGTTTTTTTAATAATGATTTTGTATTTTAAATTAAAAGCTTTGACATGTAATTATCGATTAAGTAAATTGAAATGATCTACAATTTTTGGTATTTTTTTATTACAATTGATCAATAAGGTAACATATACTAAAAAAAGTAAATGATTATTTTCCGTGATGAAGAAAATAAATAAAAAGAAAGAAAATATTTCTATAAAAAGTTGTGGTGCCAGTTATTGATATTGTAACACAGTTAAATGTTTATATTTGTGAAAACTAATACAATTTCAACTTCAGAGATTTCTTTATTTGTAAAATATTTAAGAGTGAAAAAGCTTGGAGTTGTATTTTTTTTTATCTAAAAACAGAATTCTCTAGCAATAGTTCTGTTGTCTGCATCTGTGTAAAGAAAGTTAATGTCACTATTATAAAGCAAAATTTACCATCCCCAATATTATTAATGATCTTGTATTTAAAATTTTTAATTAAAAGCTTTGGCATGTAATTACATTGGCATGATCTACAATTTTTTTTGTATATATTACAATTCAGCAATAAGGTATATATGAAAAAAAAGTACTGATTTTTTTCCCTCAAAAAGAGAGATAGAGAGAGAGAGAGAAATTAGGAAAATATTTACATAATAAAAAGAAAAGTGCCCAGTTAAACTGATAGAATTGAGTTCACAGGCTATTCACATTAATTCTATATTATACTCGTAGTTCAAAGAATAATGCCCCTTGAAAAATAAAGAAATAGACAATAAATTAAGGGTGGGGGGCACTTGCCTTAAACTTAACCAATGAACCCCTAAAACTAATCAGGGAAGTGCCTTATCAGAATGAACCTATATACAAAATGTGAAGAAAATAGGATATTTCTATCAAGAGTTATCGTGTTACATACATACAGAACTGGCGGGCACATTAGCTCTCAGGCTTTGATAGCCTGTGAGCTAAAAAGCTGTAGTGTTGACTATATTATTGGTATATTAATACTGTAAAATGTTGAAAAATATCTTTATTTGTAATTTATTAAAGAAAAAAAACTTGGAATTTATCTTTTTTAGATCTGAAAACCGAATTATCTCCGAAGTGTTCTGTTGCTTTATCCATACAAAGACAGTTAATATGTAACAGATCCCAAGCCTCTTTATAAAAGGAGAGGCTTTTTTTCTTTTAACTATTGCTAACAAGTATTCTGTAAAAATTTCTGATATTTTAATGATGTTATGAACCTTTTTTCTATTGAAGATCTAAATTGTTTGTTGTCAAGTTTTGATGGATACTATCTAGTGACATTTCATTTTAATGGTATATACCTTTAACCACTTCACCGTTTGCCCCGAGATAAGTCGAGGGTAAAAGCACTGTTTTCCCATACCTGTCGCCGGTGAAATGGTTAAATTACAAATGTGCTCCAAAAATGAAAGAGATCTTTGGGATGGAAGTGGGGGTGGCAACGGAGAGTTGCTGATGTCAGCCTCCTCTCTTATTTTGTTCACTTGCCGTCACTGCTTTTTCTAACACAGCAAGCATCAAAGCAGTAGTTCATTTCTTCCCACACAAGAGTTAATTGATCTCTAGTTACTCAATTCACAGCTTCCACAATTCTATTCCATAAATCTTGTAGAAGCCAAGTACTCAATAATCGGAGTAATTTTCATGTTTTACGTGATGCAAGAGGTACTCATGTTGAGCCAATGCAACCCAATGGATTGTAGACCAAACTTAAGACTTTAACATATCTAATAATGTGCAGAATGTATTTCTGTTGTATACACTTTGTACGAAATAAATTCTTGAAATCTGCTCTTTCTTTCTGAAACACCCTGTATATAAACCTGTGGCTTATTATTTTATTTAAAGCATGTGTATTTTTACTTATCTAATACAATACATTTCTGGTTCCTTATTTTTCAGGCATTTAAAAATTTGTCCTTTTCTTTTTCAGGGACAAAATCTTTTTGCTGCTCTCTTGCTTAAATTCGCTAGATGTGTGTCACTTGGAGGATGTTGTAGTTTAGTTAATATACCATTCTCAAGTGACAATCCATTTGGACAGATATAGGTGTCACATCATGAGACTAATTTTATGCTCGAACTCTCAACTGTATATAAGACTGATGTGGATCTAATACGAAGTGCTGAATTATATCCATTTAAAAGGTAGCTATTGAAACTTGAAGGGAAACTTCTTTTAATGTAAGTAATATAAAACTACTTTTAATGTAAGTAAGTGTATCAGATTTTTATTACTAAAGTGACACAATTTTTTAATTGTTTGAGCTTTGGAGGATGAGTGAATTAAAAGATATGTTTCATTCTGTTATATAAAACATATTTTCTTATCCTTTAATATAACAAATTTAAGAGTTTGTATCCTTTATCATATCTGCCTTTGCTCCTGTCTACTAATGTGAGATAAAAAGTTGTAACTTAGCCCATATGCATGTAAACAATATACTTTTGGTCCTATATTTAAAGATAATTTTTTATGTTTTATACAATAAAATACATTAAAAAAATCTAACATTTTTTAAAAAAACAATTAGATATTTAAGACATAGCATTTAGAATGTGTTGCTATGTTTAAAATGACTAAAAAGTTTCTCTTTTACACCAAAGGATTTTTTTACTGCCCTGTGTTGAGCCTATTTAGAAGCTATTCTTTTTTTGTTCACAGGCGTGACAGTTGTTATTTATCAAATAAAACTGTAAATAAACAAGGTTATTGGAAATTCAACCCCAGACAAGCTTTACAAAGCACTGAAATAAAAATAATGTATCATGAAGGGGAAAAAAAAGTTTCAAATCAACTTTACAGACCCAGTAAGTTGTACTAAGTAGGGCTGTGAGAGGCCATGAACATGATTTGTCCATCTTTGTAGACACATTATATGAAAAATTAATATATTTTATTATTTACTTGCATAATTTGCACCACACCATAATTTACACATCCACTACATTTAAATGAAAATTTTGCTCTCACATTACCACCTCCAAAAAAAAAAAAAAAAAAAAAAAATCCATAACTTTTATTCCTTGTACTTTTGAAAGAAAATTGCTGAAAAATGCAATTAAAAAAATATTGTATCATTTTTAGATGGAGCATTTTTGGTATAGTCTGAAATAATGAAATAGGATTTCACATTACTCTCTATATTCTAGCAATTTTAATTTCATAATCAGACCTTTTTTTTTTTCCCCATCTGTACAGAGAGCAGTAATAGGGCATCAACAAACATGATATATTAGTGCCTCCTGTCGAAAATTAATCAGTCTAAGTTAAGGCTTTTGTACAGATTGTTTGTGCTATAAGATTACCAAACTAAGGAATTTAAAAAAAAAAAATTACCACAGTCTTTAAATTTAGAGCAGTCTACTTTGTGGAAAAATATAGCAAAAGAGCCGCTGGAAGAGAATTTGGCATAAACAAAAAAATGAACTTAACAGAGCAAATAAGAAAAATTATAAGAGCCTTCTGTGGTCCCAAATCTAGGAAATTTTCTGAAATAGAAGAGGAACTTATGACATATCTTGAGAAAATTCAAAATTGTAGTTGTGCTGTATCATCAGAAATATCAAAACTAATTTGTAACAAAATATTTTTAACAAATTTATTTTTTAATATTAATTATTTATTAAAATATCATAACTAGGGCTTCTAAGGACTTGACAAATGAGACCAAGTTATTTAATATGGCAGGTTTTTTTTCGTCAAATTAGTTAAAAAAAGAACATAAAGCAAGAAGTTTTTTTTTTTGTTTTTTTACGCTCTACTTGAGTTATCTTTTTAATTCTTTTGTACCTTTAAAGAAAGAACCAAGTTTAAAAGGCATTTTCTATCTCATTCACAAGAAGTGATATTCTTTATCTTTTATTTTAAGTTTGGCTAAAATAAGTTCATAAAATTTAAATTTTTAAATGATTAAATCAGCATTATTTGACTGACTTCAACAAAAAAATAGTCAAAAAAAAAAAAAATTCCTGCATCACTATTTTATCAATTTCTCCCTAATCAGATATAGAATTTGTAGCATTCAACTATCCCGACATTTGAAGTATTCGGCAATCAACATTTCCTGAACATGCTGCTTAATTCAGCCTGTACAGTATTTTTTTTAGAGATACATATTTTTGATAAATTTCATTAGAATACTCAGTTTATATTATCTTTCTAATTTAAGTACTATTCCAAACTATGTAACTAATAATTCTAAACTATGCTTGTTATCATTTTATCTCAATTAATTCATAAAAAACTTTTGGACTTTTTGAAAATCAGTGACAAGAGAGGCGATAAATATTTTTTTACTGGTGACTATAGAAATTTTTCCTGGCTACCAGATTTTATCAAGTTTGTAATGTCCTGGTCATAACTGTCATAAAGAGAGTAAATCCTTTAATTATTTTTGAGTTTTTCCTCATGAAAATTTAACATCAATAAAGATTGGCTGTAAGATTCGCAAACAAAAAAAAAAAAAAAAAGTTTTACTGCAGATGTTAAATTTAGAGCAGTCTTCTGTTCAGAAAAATATAACAAAAGAGCTGCTGGATGAGAATTAGGCATTAAAAAAATGAACTTGGCAGAGCAAAAAAAAAAAAAAAAAAAGAATAAGAGCTTTCTTTGGTCCCATATCTATAGAAATTCTTGAAATAGAAGAGGAAAATATCTTGACAATTTGAAATGATGGTTGTGCTGTATCATCAGAAATATTGAAACTATTATGAAGCAAAATATTTTGAACAAATTCATTTTTTAATATTGTTTGTTAAAATGTCATAACCAGGCTTTACAAATTTGAAAAAATCTGGTAGCCAGTAAAAAATATGTACCAATCATTGATTTTCAAAAAGCACAAAAGTTTATTATGAATTAATTGGAAAAAAAAATAACAAGCATGGTTTAGAATTGTTAATTACATAATTTAGAATAGTGCCGAAAATTTTTATGCGATTTTTAGCATTTTCTTGAGTTTTACGTTGATTTTTTAGACAATTTACTTCCAAAATGGAAAGAACTCTCTTGTAACTATACTCATTTCTTAGGTCAATTTGTATACAAAAGAAAAACAAGCCACCAGATTAAATAACTTGATCACCAGACAAATACACATGGTCGCCAGTGGCGACCGCATTTGTCAAGCGCTGGTCATAACTATCATAGAGTTGTTTCTTTAATTATTTTTGTGAGTTTTCTCTCATGAAAATTTAATATCACTAAATTCTTTAAGAAAATGTTGCGTATTTTACATTCCCCTACTTTTAGCACTAAAGAAATGGGAAACAATTTGAGCAAAATAAGCAAATAAATATCGTATTTACATGTATTACCCAGTTATACCATGCTGTATTTCTTTTAAGGTTTTTTCAGTTGAAATTATTTTTTTTAATAAATATTCTATATAATTTTGTTTTGTTTGTAGGAGTACAATTCATGCAATAAATCTTACCCAAACATTCGACCTCTTAAAAGATTCTCATAATGTTGATATGTCTAGAGTTGGATATTTCTGGCAATTGCCCTTCTTAAACAGTTTGATATGTCACTCTGAAGACACACCTTGTTAAAGTGCAGTGGAGAGGGAAAGATTAAAAAGGGCTCTGGCACTATATTTGTGTGTGCCTCCCACTAAGGTGAATTTTTTTTTCTTTTTTTTTTTTCCTCTAAGAGGTTTGATTGTTTTAACATAATTTAGGATATATATTTACTGCCTCTCTTATTAATATTTGTTTGATTGTTTAAATGTGTTTTATAAGATCACTAACACTGGTTTATCTAACAAATGTTAATACATTTCAGTTATGTAAGTTTGATATACATATATATATATATATATGTATGTGTGTATATATTAAGGTTTAAAACAACCATAACACCATTACAGTTTTTACCTTTGTTAATACAGTAGAAGATCTTTATAACGCAATTCTATATAACGCACAACTTCTCAGATGTAAACAATGAATTTTTAGTTAAGAAACACCTGAATTCCCACATTTTAAATTGTTGTTATTCTCTAGAGGACTAAATTTGATACATTACTTCAACTTTATCTCTTTAATTCAGAGCTAATTACTGAAAGAATTGTTATCATTTGATATAGGTATGTTTGGACAACGTTTATAAAGTAAATTTAACAATGTGTGGAATGATCAATATTATGCAAAAAATTATAATCTGCACAACTCCTGGCAATAAAGAATGCAATATAAAGATACTCTAATGTATTTTGGTGTGTTTCACACATATTTAGCCATGTTTTACAAGCTAAATTTAATGATGTGTGAAATGTGATCTATATAATGCAAAATTCAATATAACACACAACCTTGTGTTTTTAGGTTTGCATTATAAAGATCTTCTACTGTATAATAAAGAATAAAGTAAAAAATATGCAAAAATGATGATGTTGTGAGTGCTTCATATTTAAAAAAAAATCAAACTAATATAATCGAAATACATTAAAATGTGCTGTATAAATCTATGTTTTTTTTTTTTTTTTTTTTTTTTAAATCTTCAATAATACATATAAATGGTCTTCAATTGAAAATCAATCAGATAGGCAATCCATAAATTGTAAATTAAATCCTAATAAACAAAAATCAATGCTTATTTATCGATCTTCTTTCAATACAGGGTTGATGAAAACTTATTACCAATTTAATATTGTTGCAACACACTGGTTGAGAAAATACTGTTTTAGATATTAATTTATAAGCCGCATTCTTTTTAACTGTCAAAATGTTGCAAAGGAAAACAAAAATTCAATTTGTAAATGTATTTTCTTTTAATTTGTATTACAAAAATAAGCTATGAGGCAGTCTACATATAAAAATTTTAACAAACTTTGAAATTTTCAATATGAACATCCATTTTTGACATATTTGGATTCTTTGGTGTTTGTTTACCTTTGAATATCAAATGCAATGTCATTGAGATAACTAGTTTAAGGAATTATATAGATGTAAAATTCCAAACTCATAATGTAAAATCCCTTTTAATAGTTGCAAAACGAACTACAATGAGGATATTTTTTTAAGTATTCCTCAAAAACTATTTGGCAGAGCAAGCTGTAGTTTTGGATTCACAAATTTGAAGCTTCTAGAAATGGATTTCTGTTAATAAAATAAAAGATCACTATTCATATATTTGTTATAAATATGAATTTCAAATAATATATATTTTGAAAGTTTGTTATAATTTTTATTTTCAAAATATGTTACAGTAACATGTTACTGTACAATTTTCATTATAGAGACAACTCCTCCGTAAACTCATTTTATTCACATAAATTGAAAGAAGATTGTAAGTATATGATATATAAACAGTCACTTTACTGAACCAATATGACAAATAATCGATGAACAACAGAATACTAACTTTAATTTCAACTAATACACTTTTAGCAGAAACTATATAACAACAATTTAGCTTACAGCAATCCGGCGAGGCCAAATCTCGCGATTCAAACTATTTACAACTCGCGCATCAAAGTCATGGATAATAATAGAGTGTCAGTTCAGTGTCAGTTCATTTGATGATCATTTACGTGAAGTGTTTCAACTGAAATCCTACAAATCGGTCATCCTGACGTGATGGCATCTCGACATCAGCATCTTGATTTGTTATGTTTTTTTTCATGCCTAACAGTTATTTTTATTTTTTTTTTAGATTTTTCTTTCTTTCTGAGTATTGCTCTCTGTCTTTAGGATCAGCATATCTAATATCTCTGTGATTCCTTTCCGGATATTGCTCTCTATATTTAGAAACTACATAACTATTGCTTCTAGAATGATAAGAATTTGAATAAGCATCTCGTTCACTATAAGCTCCTTTAAATCCATGATGAGAATTATTTTTATGTGATGGTTGTGAATATCTTTGTTCATTATAACTAGCTTTGCACGATCGTCGGCCACCATAATTATAATTATTTCGACCATGATAGTAGCCTCTATTCATGTATCTAGAGGAAAATTTTGGATTATATCTTGCTTTTAAATTAGGTGAAGCATTTTCTGTTATGTCTTGAGGTATCAAAGAATTTTCAGTTACAAAGTTTCCAGGACTCTCAGATTTATTTTGGTAATAATTCTCGGAACTCTGTTTCCCATATCCATATTTATTGTAATTTCCATGGTTAAATGACTGTTTAAAATATCTCTGGCCATCTCTATTATTGCTTCTGTTATCAAATGGTCTATTAAAATTTCTGTTCTTTCCCTTATGATCAAAAATCCTATTGCGATCTTTCACATAGTCTTTTCTACCATGTGCAGGACTACTACTTTCATAATTTTCTTCTGAAGATGGATAGTCAACATCCCATTCATCGGATAATCCTGTATCTTTTGTCCTATTCGGCTTATATGGTTTTATTAATTTTCTTATTTTCTCTCTGTTTGCTAAATTTGTAACATGAGTCAAATTCATCCCGTCATTTACGCAGTCGATTTTAACCATATCTTCCCAACCTCGATTATCATTGTTTATACTTGTTTCATAAATTTTTGTCGGTACTTCGTTAGTTTTAATGTATCCTACTTGAACTTTGTTGCCGCTTATTATTCTAACACCATCTTCCGTTACTTTTAACGTCATGCCTTCTACTGCTTCTCTACCTATTATTAAATCGCAGTCCATCTCTTGTACCACATAAAATTTATCCTGGATTTCTGTTTCATCCACGTAGACTTTATGCCAGAAAAAACCTGTTGGCTTAATTTCTCTACCACCTATGCCTGATATGTATATATTGTCGCTGGTTAGTTTTGGCGCATTTATTGCAGTATGATATCTTGAACTGGCGATTGAAATATCGCTTCCTGTATCAATTATTACGTTTGTTTTTATTCCGCTAATATCTAAGATTCTTCCTTTTTTACCATTTAACATGCCCATATTAACTATTTTTCTTTGCGCGTTTTGGGTCTCATTTTGGTATTTTGTTTCTCGCCAATTTTGATTACGTTGCGGGTAAAAATTTGAATATTCTTGTTCTGTATTATTCGCCATGGCACATTTCGCACTCACGTGACCAGGGTTGCCACATGCAAAACAGATTATATGCGACTCTTTGCTTCCATAATTCATACTGTGTCTATTGTCAATTTGGCGTCTTTTCAAATTGGCGTAATCAGCCACTCGCGATCTTCTGTCATCAAAATCGCTACTTGTATCCTTAACTGATTGTTTATTGCAAACCCTTCGTGCCGTTTCGTAAATATCCAATTTATTAACTAAGTCATCAATTTTCTTTATTACTAATAATTCCTCTGCAAAATGTGTCTTCGTCTCCGCAGGTAAATTATGCCTGATTTGATTAACAATAATTAATTCAGATAAATCTTCAAAGTTATTTACTTGAAGACCTTCAATCCATTGTTGAAAATACACCTTTATCTCATAAGCGAAATCTCGCCAATTGGCTGATGGCTCCTTTTTAGATGAGAAAAATTTCCGCCTAAACTCCTCTGGTGATAGCTTGTAGCGTTTTAGTAGAATATTTTTTATATAATCATAATCGAGAATTTCAGGTTCGTTTTCCCTTGTTATTATATTGATCACATCTAATGGCATTAGATTAATTAAATAATTTACCCATTCTTTTTTATCAATGCCTGTTTGCGCCATTTGCCTTTCGTACATAGCTAAGTATAAACTGATATCATTCGAGCTATCATATTTAGTTAATAATCTAAGCAATTCAAATTGCTTACCTGGATTTGTTCTTGGGTTATCCTCGATGTGTTCTCTTGAATTTTCTTGTATCTGCATTTTCTTGATTTCAAAATCTCTTTCGCTTTCGCGGTCTTTTTGCTCCATTTCTACTTTCCATTTTCTCTCTTCCATTTCCATTTTCAGCTTATTTTCTTCAATCTCTGCTTGTAATTTCTTCTCTTCCAGTTCTGCTTGTAATTTCTTCTTTTTCTCTTTCTCTTCTCTTTCTTCTTTCTCTTTTCTGCTTGCTGTCACTACTTCCAATCGATCTCTTATAAAATCTTCTTCGTAACTCTCCCAACTCTTGACCAGCTTTATTAGGACAGGTATTGTCGGTTTTTCTGGTGCTTCAATTCCGCATTCCTCGCAGAGGTTTATTAGATCAATTTTCTTAGCTTTATTTAGAGTTCCCATCTTTCAAAAATTGTACTTGAAGTGATACGATTACGGTTTCACCTTGCTAATTCATAACTCAACTTTTGATACTGGCGTTTTACAATACTTTACGTTTGGTTTCCATTTCACTACTATTGGCTTTTACTTTTAATAATCACGGCATCCGAGCCCCCAAAAATGTAAGTATATGATATATAAACAGTACTTTACTGAACCAATATGATAAATAATTGATGAACAACAGAATACTAACTTTAATTTCAACTAATACACTTTTAGCAGAAACTATATAACAACAATTTAGCTTACAGCAATCCGGCGAGGCCTAATAATACCTTTCTCTGGCTATATTCCTTTTATATCTCGCTTCATAATAAAAATTAGAACACTGGCTCTTAGCCAAATCTCGCGATTCAAACTATTTACAACTTGCGCATCAAAGTCATGGATAATAATAGAGTGTCAGTTCATTTGATGATCATTTACGTGAAGTGTTTCAACTGAAATCCTACATATATTTTGAAAGTTTGTTATAATTTTTATTTTCAAAATATGTTACAGTAACATGTTACTGTACAATTTTCATTATAGAGACAACTCCTCCGTAAACTCATTTTATTCACATAAATTGAAAGAAGACATAAATACCAATAGAATGGCTTTTTTCACTGTTCTCTGCAAGAATTCCCAATTAAAACGTGTAGGAGTGTTCTTTTCTTCTTCTTCTTTTTTTTTTTTTTTTTTTTTTTCTGGCTGTACATATACTTTTCAATAAAAAAAATAGTGAAACTATATTAACTGAATAGTTTAACCCACTTGTGATGAACATCATGTACATATATTTTTATCTTTTAGAATGAGTATTTTTAAACAAGACTCTTTGTTTAATTTAATCAGAAATTCTGTGGTTAAATAAGGCAAACATTTCAATATGAGTATGCTTGTAGGAAAAATTGAGATGTATGCACAGTATGTCTTGTGGCAATGCTTGAATCATGAAGGAGTTAAAAGTGCTCTCATGTAGTTTTTATTATTATTTGCTGTTTTACTATATCTTTTCATATGAAAATAGTGGTATGATGATAATTCTGTAGTCTAATCTGGTTATCGTTTAGGTAAATTTTGAACTTTTTTTTTTTTTGTACCAGAAATTTTTTTTAGTTGGAACTTAACTAATCTTTAATTAAATTATAGTAAAATATTGATTTGACATTTTTTTAACTGAGTGAAAAAGGGGTCCAGCTCAAGTCGAACCCGAGACATTTGGCTTAAATTGACAATGCTCTGCCTATTGAGCTATCTGGATTGACAACTATCTGACACAATTTACTCAGACAACCTTATTAACTAAAACATCTGTACGTAGACAGCTCAACAGAATATAATGCAGGTAATGGAATTCCATTCAATGATGGATGTGTAGATGTACTTTATTAGCTTTAACGCAATCATACTCATTGCTAAAGGTATCATATGAATTGACATTTTTTTCAACTGAGTGAAAAAGGGTCCAGTCCAGGAGTCAAACCTAAGACCTTTGGCTTAATTTGCCTTCACTCTGTCTGTTGAACTATGTGATCTGCCTGGTCCGTCTGTCTGTTCTTTTTGTTCAATTTTATATAGTGTTAGCCTTTATGAGTTAATAAAAATTAATTTCAATTGAATAACGTTGAATTATGGTGTATTTTTCACAAAGTGTAACCATTTAAAGGTTAACTCCTAAATTTACAGAAGAAAAATAGTAACAAAGTGTAGAGTGATTTCATTTAGTCTTTTTGAAGTCCCCCCACCCACATTTAAGTGTCTTATGAAAATAAAAAAAGGAAGTATATTATATTCCATGCTTATCTGAGAGATATCCAAATTGGAATACAGAATTATCATTAAACTCATTTGTTTTTCAGTAAAAGTAAATAAGTTTAAGCAGTCTAATTTTGAGTAACCAGAAATTTGTTTTGGAAAAAATCTAGGTCCTTTAAAGAGATCTTCACGAAATTGTTTATCTCAAAACAGGAACCTTTACAACAATTTTTATCTTAAAGCAGGTCCCTTAAAGAAAAGTTTTGTCTTATAAATGGGCCTTTCTCAAAAATGGTCCATCCCAAGCCATACATAAATTTAATCATCTTATAATAAAATTAGACCTAATTGCAAAAGAACCTATTATCAAGATATATATATTTGTATAAATTATACCATATTTTTCATATAATTTGCACCCTTGGTACTCACTCCATGCTTTTGAATGAAAATTTGGTTGAAAGAAAAAGATTCACATAATTTTCACATCAAGATTATAAGATAATTTGAAATTATAAAACCACTTGTATCATCATAGCTTTCATTTAATACTTACTTTGTTTATTTAATTTTTTTTTCCCTTCACAATCATTTTCCTTCATCTGTAGCTAATGTTCCCTCTTGTTTTTTTTCTAACCTTGGCAATTTTTCGAATCAGCACAGAACAAAAATATAGCCAAATGAAAATAATGTTAGCAACAGATTCATTGTGAAACACTGATTCTCGAACCGCTCGTTAGCCCACTTACGCACCCCACTTTTCATTTTTCAATATATGTTTCCTATTTTTACTTTCTTCTATCTTTACAAGAAGAAAGTATTGGATTCATGAAAATTTTCGACTTCCGGTTTTCGACGGATTTATACGTTTTAGAAGGTCCTGAACACGATTTGACTATTTTTAGAAAATGTCTGTCTGTGACTCTGTCTGTATGTGACAAAAATTTTGTGGGCGCTCTATCTCAAGAACTAATGCTCGGAATTTAATAAAACTTTAGATTCAGTTAGTCCCTGATATAAATTGGTGCTGATTAGTTTTTGGTAAAAATCGCCCGCCAGGTGGCGCTGCTATGCAGCATTTTTCGTGATTTCCGCAATAGCTCTATCTCAAGAACTAATGGTCGGAATTTAATAAAACTTTAGATTCACTTAGTTCCTGATATAAATTGGTGCTGATTACTTTTTGGTAAAAATCGCCCGGCAGGTGGCGCTGCTATGCAGCATTTTTCGCGATTTCCGCAATAGCTCTATCTCAAGAACTAATGCTCGGAATTTAATAAAACTTTAGATTCAGTTAGTCCCTGATATAATTGGTGCTGATTAGTTTTTGGTAAAAATCGCCCAGCAGGTGGCGCTGCTATGCAGCATTTTTCGCGATTTCCGCAATAGCTCTATCTCAAGAACTAATGCTCGGAATTTAATAAAACTTTAGATTCAGTTAGTCCCTGATATAAACTGGTGCTGATTACTTTTTGGTAAAAATTGCCCAGCAGGTGGCGCTGCTATGCAGTATTTTGCAGGATTTACACGATTTTAGCGATAGTTATATCTCAAGAAATATTGCACGGAATTTAATAAAACTTGAGTTTCAGTTAGACCTTTTCGATAAATTGGTGCTGATTCTTTTTAGTGTATGCGAAACCTTTGTGAGATAGAAGAAAGTTTTGGGATTGACACATCCGACTAGTTGTAATTGTTTTCAGAACAGTTCTTGATCTAAATTCAACTAATGGCTATAGAAACTAATAAAACAAGTTTATTCTAGTTGATGATTTACAAAGCTGAGGAAAAAAATTCTAGCATGACTTATGTCTAAATAGTGTTATGAAGGGAAAAAAAAAAAAAAACTCAATTTGAGATTCAGAACAGTTTATGTTTGTGGGTTGAATAAAAAGAAAAACAATGTGGTTGACTTCTGAGAAAAAAAAAAAAAAAAATTACGTTTCAAACACAAGAAAGAAAAATCATGCATCACACATAAATATTAAACACTTTCCAACTCTTTAAGAATAATGTAATGAAACTTCACTATTTAATAAGGTGAAAAAAAAAAGAGAGATCTAAATAAACAATTTAGAAAATGCATACACACTAGAACACTCAAATTCTAGCAATTAGCACCTGTAATGAATTTGTTTATATTCTACAAACATCTCTTACTATACTAAATATAGTTAAGCTGAAAAATGCATAACACAATTAAAAAACACCCCTAAGCAATTCACACTGATTGATAGTAATCATTACATTTTCATTTTTATTTATTTATTCATTTTTTTTTTTTTTTTTGTGGATGTAGCCCTGTATATGAGCTACAAAATTTATATACAAGGTGGTTATAATATAAGTATCTCTATTTGGAGCTGTCTGTAGCTCGAAGGAATAACCCAAATGAAACCAAAATCAGTACACTTACTATTCGAGAAGGGGGAAGAAGAATGGAACAATAAAAAATAATTGCAATAATCACTGACAGATGGTGCTACTGAGTGTGAAATGTAATGTGTAATACAAGAACAAAGAATTAAGTCATCAAACCTGATGACACACCTAATTTATTGGAAAATGTCACAGTGAATGTTGTTACACTTTTGCATGGCGGTGCTGATCTTGTTCGAGTTCCACATGGCCATTGTGCTGGAGAATACAATCCAGGCGGTGCATGACGTGCTCAACTTCAAAATGTAATGCATCAGGAGTGATATTTTGCACATGTCGTGATATGCGATAAAGTCATTGAGGTTTGCAACTCCTCCACGGTACAGAATATTACACATTACATTTCACACTCAAAAGTGCCATCTGTCGGCAATTATTGCAATTAATTTTTTTTTATTGTTCTATTCTTCTTCCCCTTTCTCGAATAGTAAGTGTACCGATTTTGGTATCATTCAGGTTATTCCTTTGAGCTACAGACAGCTCTAAATAGAGATACTTATATTATAACCACCCGGTACACCATGTAAGCTAATTAAACTTTGTTTAAGATTAAAAACTCTTACCGCATCTGGAAACTCATTTCATTATACCTCATAGACAGTACTATAACCCAAATTATTTCTTATCTCTGTGATACAAATAAATGAACAAATAAATACTGTGCACTCCATATTCTACAGTAAGAATCTTCTACTGCACTTCAAGCCATATACATCAATTTCACTAGATTTGAACTATTATAACATCTTTAAAATACACTGCTAATCATTTTTTCTTCATAAGCCACAATATAACAGAATTATTTTGTGTATCCTATTGTGTGTCCAATGAGAAATGCCCTGTGTAATTTTGTATTGCAACACAATAACAAACATCAATTCCACTATGTTTGAAATAGTGTATCTTTATTAAAATGCACTCCAAACAATTTTTAACCATAGAGAATAATGTAACAAAATTTTTTGTGTGTAACGTTTTTGTGTGTTTTGTAAACGAACTATTAAATGCTACACACTCCATTTTCAATATGAAATGTCTTATGGTAAACCTCAATAACATATACTAAGCTCATGGAAATCCAAGTATATTTAAGGTAATTAGAGCATAGATAAAGATAGATGGCCAGACTAATCAAAGTCAAGTTTCAATTGTCAATAGTTTAAGCGAGAATGTAGGCAAAAGGAAAAAAGATAGGGGTGGGGGGGAGGTAATTTCACTATTTTTAGTTTTCTTGCCAAATGAGACTTTTTGTAATGATTTGGCACAGTAACGATTAACAATGAGAACTCTGGCTGCACCACAACTGTCCACATATGTGCGTAACTGATAAAGCAGAATCATCACTACTAAGATACTTAAGTACTAATTTTTTTTAAGTTAAAAATTTTTTATTCGTGGTACAGTTTTTTGTTGAATAAAACAGTAGAAGGAAGAGAAATCAGAGTGAATGAATCATATATTTTTTATTAGCGCAAGCAGTAATATCTGCTACGAAGAATAATTAAAGCTGAATTTTATGGCCACGAATCTGGGAAATGTATCTCATAGAAGATGTTAAGGTGTTTTCATGCTCCGAAACACAAAAGTTTTTTATTCTTATTTTATTGTCGAATGCTCCAGAAAGTTAAAAAAAAAATATTATACTGTCCCAGTTCAAAAATTATCTACAAACTTTTGTAACTGTTATACATTTGTTAAATCTTAGTTATTCATTTATTGAGACGCTGGTATTTCTCTTTTTATTTTAAACTCCCCTTCAAAAAAAATTTATATTATAAAAAACTTGTGGATTTTTCAAACACTCCACTTTTTTAACCGAAAAAATTATTTTTAAAAAATGTGAAAAATGCACATGTAAATACAGTATATGTAACTTTTTGTAATTTTTATATACTTAAATTTTATGCATTTATATATAATAGTTTGTTAAAACCAGCACTTTGTTAAAAATGTTTAAACAGGAACCGCAATGAAACACTAATTTCAGATTCACAAAATTGTGATTAGATTTGTTTTCAAACGTATTTTATTGCTGCTTTCAAATATTAAATGACTAATAATAATAAAGCTGTATATAACAATGTAACAAATATTTACAAAAAGCTTTCCATTTAATTTTGTAAAAATTTGAAAGCAGTTGTTCCAGTGGAAAATTATATTTTTATTTATCTATTTTTTTTAATCCATAGGTAGAGAAAAAATGAGTTATTTACACTTCTGTAGCATCTCATTTTTAAAACTAAATAAATGACTTCTTTGCCATGAGATTTCAGAGGTGATTGTATTTTGTGCATGCACCTGTTTTCTATTACTTTGTTCTGTTTTAAAACTGGAATTCTATTTTTTACTGATAGTGCATTCCTTAAATTATTCAATGTTTTTATGAACTTTCCATATGTTCCTTTTAGAAAAATCAAAATATGAATCATTGATATATTTCTAAACAATAAATAACCCTCATTTCATATATTTTCAGATTATTCAATGGAGAAGGGAAAAAAAGAAAACAAAGAATTAGTTTATACTTTCTGTTAAAACTAATAACAACTTCTGAAATAATTTAGTGTTTATATATTGCTTGTTTAACATTTTTATTTTGCAATTTTATTTACGTATGTATGTGTATTATAAAATCCCTAATATTAAGAACGGTAAACGTCTGTGTGTGTGTGTGTGTCTGTGTGTCTGTACCCGCAAAGGCTTTGTGAGTAGGCGACGCACCGAGACCGCTTCGGTACCAAAAAATTCGCAAAAAAGGCGCGGCCCTCAAGTTAAGCCTGGTCGGGAGTCCGACCCGGACCCGGGGAGTTATTAATCGACGAAACTGTTTTAATTACCGACCGAAACCGAACTTAAAAAATAATTTTAAAAAATTTCCGTTTTGATAATCGCAGACATCCAAATTGTCGCTTTTTAACGCATCATCGAATAAAAAAAAATCTACCGGAGGTATCGATCCGAAAATCGGGTTGTCGTTCCAAAATGTCAAATTTTTTTAAATTCGGACCGTAACTTTTCTTTATTTCGGCCAAAAACTGACCAGACATCCAACATTGACCCCAGACGGGAAAAAGGTTGCCGTAAAGAATGCCGGGTCGACACATCCGAGATCAAATCGCTCCATTCCTTTTTGAAACAAGTGGAAATAATGACTCTACATTCACGAAAATTTGCTAACACGTGTATAAAAAAATCGCGAATTCAACAAAAAAAAATTCGTAAAAATTGACCAGTAATTTTTAAAGATATCCATTAAAACTCATTAATGACACGGAAAAGGAATTTATTTCTATTCCAAAGAGACAGCTGCTTTTTTATTTCAACATTCAACGCAGACAAATCGTCTGTGAATAAGTCATTTCTGAAAGAGATAAAATAGTCACGTGACTTTCAACTGCGTTTTTTCAGAGGGGGGGCCCCATCTCCGAATCTAAGGGGCGCAGTAATTCCAAACTTTCACAGGGCGACGCAAAATTTTTTCTGCTTTCAGAATATCTAAAAATTATTCTCATATCTCCATTAGTAGCCGATATATTATTTTATTGTATAATTAATCATCATTCTTATTATTACAGCAAAAGAAAGATTTCCATGACAGTGCCCGCTAGATATTAGGATTTTAAGAAGTAGGCCGCGTCTAAAAACTGCATGACGAGTATTTTAAGTTTTTCTTTTAGAGTGGCAACCAGATATTATGATACGGAAAAGCGGGCTTCGCCCGTTATCGAATCTGGACGGTTGATGTAATTAAGACATGTTTGTACATTTGTATTATTTTTGAGGAAACCAATTCCATTTCAACAAATTTAACATTTTTAAACGTTTGATTGTTTATATGTATAGAAAAATTACCACTATTTTCAATTAGTAAAAAGCGGGCTTCGCCCTTATCGAATACGGACGGTTTATGTAATTAAGACATCAGATTTTTTTTTTCCGGCAGTCTAATTCAGTTGTTCAAGGTTTTTCCTCTTAACTATGGTCCGTTTCTATAACTCAGAAACTATGTTACGAATTTCCCCCAAACTGATTCCAAACATCAGAATTAAAGTAATAAGGACCCTCTATAACATTCATATAGAACACATTGCGCCCCCTGGTGGTGGAAGGTGTAATTAAAGGATTTTTCAGCCAACTCGGGTTCTATGGGTCACATCACGACGCGGTTTGGCTCAATCGACTCGACATCGATAGAGGATACTAGAGTTTATCGGTTTTAGTTCGTTTTTCACCACCAGGGG
Source organism: Maratus michaelseni (assembly GCA_963931845.1). Lineage (NCBI taxonomy): Eukaryota > Metazoa > Arthropoda > Arachnida > Araneae > Salticidae > Maratus > Maratus michaelseni. The sequence goes on from OZ007600.1 coordinate 1,075,803, forward strand.
GCGTTTTATTATCTCTGTTTCTATGGCCCGGATTACGACGGGGTATGGCTCATTTGACTCGACATCGAAAGCCTCAACGATTTCAGTTATGATCGTATAAGCAGTTTGCGCCACCTGGTGGTGGAAGGTGGAACTAACGTATACTGCAGCACGAATGCTATACGGTGCCGCAGGCAGTGGGGACCCGAACCGGAGGTTCGTTCAGTTAGAGGTTTATACTATTCGACTAGAGCTTATCGGTTTTAGTTCATTTTTCACCACCAGGGGGCGTTTACTTATCTCTGTTTCTATGACCCGGATCACGACGGGGTATGGCTCATTCGACTCAACGTCGATAGAGGATACTACAGCTTATCGATTTTTGCTCCTACTCTCACCACCAGGGGCGCTTTCCTATCTCTGTTTCTATGAGAAGGATGACGACGGGGTATGGCTCATTCGACTCGACATCGATAAAGCTTACCTATTTTAGTTCGCTTTTTCACCACCAGGGGCGCTTTCCTATCTCTAATTCTATGGACATGAAAACGACGGTGTATGGCTCATTCGACTAGACATCGAAAGTCTTAACGATTTCAGTTATGATCATATAAACGGATTGCTCCACCTGGTGGCGGAAGGTGGAACTAACGTATACTGCAGTGCGTGCGCAGCACGACTGCTATATGGTGCCACAGGCAGCGGGAACCCGAGCCGGAGGTTCGTTCAGTTAGAGGTTTATACTATTCTATGTGCAATTTAAGGGATTATCCGGTGCCGAAGGCAGCGGGGACCAGGGTCGGAGATTCGTTCAGTTAGAGGTTTATACTATTCGATGTGCAAATTAAGGGATTATCCGGTGCGTGCATAGCACAACCGGTATATGGTGCCGAAGGCAGCGGGGACCCGGTCGAAGGTTCGTTCGGTTTGAGGGGGATGCGAGCCGGAGAATACAAAAGTTTCGAGGCACCAATGTAAATTAGGGGCCCGCTAGCGGGCGAAGCCAGCTAGTATTTAATATAAATTATGTATACAGTCAACTCTTAAAAATCATTCTCAACTATCATTCACAATGCAAAGTATGAAAATTTCAGTTATGATTTAGCAAAGAGAAATCAAGATGTCTATGTTTGATCGGTAGATTCTAACAAATTAAAGTCTTCTTAAAGCGCATTACTCAGAATATTTTGAAAAAGAAAATTCTGGTGATTCTCCATATATACCAAATATAAGATCAGTGAAATTCACCTGCAGAGTCTCAGTAGAAAATTTCCCCCCAAAAATAATAAACTATTGAGTTTTCATCACAAAAGCGATTTGACACTGCATGATATAGTGAAGAAGACTGGCGATCGCCAAATTAAGATAATGGAATTTGCAATGTTCACTGAATGAAAATGTAAACAATCAAATAGTTTACTGCTTCTTTGTATAAGGTTATACTACAATACTTGCAAGTTGTGTATGTTTCAATTATTTAATTTCATCATCAAAAAAACTGTTAAACTTTTTTTGATCAAGAAAATTAAATCGTTATCTATATTTTTAAAAAATATATTTGAGAAATATTGTCTAGATTTTATTTTAAAATATGTAGAAAAATATGAGAGTGACAAATGTTACGGAAGAGGAAACTGAATTAAAAAATTACTTCTGAAATTTCAAACCTATATGAAGATGAAAATCATGCTAAAGTGCATGAAGAATAGGAAGAAGTTTTTCATATTGCATCTCCTTTATCGAACAAAGTTGTTGATTTGGAAATCTATTATAAAATACCAATGAAAGAGTAAAGGGAGAGGCTTATCACATCTCTTAATGAAGTGATTTTTCGATATTAATGTGTATTTCTATTCAACAAAGTATGTTGTTTGTATATTTTTTCTTTATTATTTATGCCTCCTTCCCCTCTTCTTAATTCATCTTCAGTTTAGGGTGGAAGGGAGTTCATATTGTCAATTTTATATATTTTTACAACAAAATTAATTAATATTATTATTTTAAATTAGATTAAAAAAAAAAAATTCCCTGGCAAAAAGTGTATTTTGTTTCTAATTTGAATGTTTAATCCTCTAATTAATTTTTTTTTTTTTTTTAAGTTTTATGGTTGGATAAATTGAACCCATGTTTTTAAAAATAATTTTGATTTTCAAAAAAAAAAAAATCTCAGCCATTTAAATTTTGTTTTAACCTGTATAATAAAGTTATTAAATTTAATAAATCAGCAATATTTATACATTTGGCAAAACTAGAAGTTATACATTTATTTATTTAAACCGGTTCAGCATGTAGTGTAAGAAAAATTCTAAAGTAAATATTACTTAACATGTAGAATGGAAGCTTCACAAAAGAGCATTTTTCTATATTAAAGTGGAGGTTCATAAAAAAATCATTTTTTTTACCATTTTTCACAATTTAAGGGGGGCCCCCCCCCCCCTACCTCTCTTATAATAATCTTCTTTTTACATTTGATATTTTCAATTCAATATGCTTTTACAACTAAATTCATTTTAAATATTTAAAATCAGTTTAAATAAACAAATTTTCTTTGCTTTAAAGTTAATTTTATTTTTGACTAGCTTACCCGCCCGGCGTTGCCCGTGCCAACAACCTTAAATGTACTTGAAATCAGTGTTGAACATTTTTTTATTTTTAAACAAATCTAATGTTGGGGCCCCACTACCTTAGACAGCAAACACTGGGCGTGCCATACACACTCCCATATATTACCGTAAGTCGAGTCGAAAGAGCCATACCCCTTCATGATCCAGCCCATAGAACCAGAGATAGAAAAGCGCCCCTGGTGGTGAAAATCGATAAGCTCTATCTATGTAGAGTCGAATGAGCCATACACCGACGTGATCCAGCCCATAGAACCAGATATAGGAAAGCACCCCTGGTGGTGAAAATCCGAACTAAAATCAGTCAGCTCTATCGATGTCAAGTGGAAAGAGCCATACCCCATTGTGATCCAGCCCATAGAAACAGAGATAGGAAAGCACCCCTTGGTGGTGAAATTCAGAACTAAAATAGGTAAGCTCTATTGATGTTATGTCGAATGAGCCAAACTGTGTCGTGATGTGACCCATAGAACCCGAGTTAGCTGCAAAATCCTTTAGTTACACCTTCCACCACCAGGGGGCACAATATGCTCTATACAAACATAACTGAAATCATTAAGGTTATCGATGTCGAGTCAAATGAGGCATACCCCGTCATGATCCAGCCCATAGAACCAGAGATACGAAAGCGCCCCTTGGTGGTGAAACTCGGAACTAAAATCGGTAAGCTCTATTGATGTCGAGTCGAATGAGCCAAAGCGTGTCGTGATGTGACCCATAGAACCCGAGTTAGCTGCAAAATCCTTTAGTTACACCTTCTACCGCCAGGGGGCACGATATGTTCTATACGAACATAACTGAAATCATTAAGGTTATCGATGTCGAGTCGAATGAGGCATACCCCTTCATGATCCAGCCCATAGAACCAAAGATATGAAAGCGCCCCCTGTGGTGAAAATCCAAACTAAAATCAGTAAGCTCTATTGATGTCGAGTGGAAAGAGCCATACCCCGTCGTGATCCAGCCCATAGAAACAGAGATAGCAAAGCACCCCCTGGTGGTGAGAGGAAGTTGATGTAGAACAAATGTGCTATTTAATAAAAAGTCGTTCCCCCCCCCACCCCTTTATCTCGCCATTTTTGCTAATTATTACAAATATACAAATGTTTCTTAATTACATCTAATGTCCCGATCCGATAATGGGGTTTCCCTATTCTTAAAGAATTTGGGTGGTTAATCCACCGGGCTCAAATGGTAAAGTAAAAGTAAACTGACTCTGAATAAGAGGATGGCTTAAATTAATAAATAACATTTATTAAACATACTTTAACATTATAAGGATTAACAAACAGTCTGGCATACTTGCACAGACATTTAAAAATAACTAAAACAAAACATCGTACGATATGCAGCCGCCACATAAGCAAAAAAAAGAAGAGAGAGAGCAGACAAGTCATGCAGTGATATTTAAGCTAGTTATTCAACACATGCGCAGTCATGGCATCCAATCAGGAAACGGCACCTGGCAATGACGCAATGCATACGTGGAAGCAAGAAAAACATGTGTTTTTGTTTACGCTAAGAGATCGCGTATCGTCGTACGTAGGATCGCGATAGAAGCACTTAAAGTAGAATATCTCAGTGGCGCGAGACCTAAAAGGAAAAACAAATATGGGGAAGTTAAGCTTCCACATTAACGTTTTCACAACATAAGGCCCCCCTCTCACGATCACTGAGATAAAAAAAAAAAACACAAATGTCTAACAAGACATGCCCCCCTTAATATTTAATAATAAATTTTCCTTAAGAAAGAAGCATTATGAAATTGCAAAAAGGACTCTTAAATTTAAAAAAAACTGCAACAAATAAACCATCAAATCCGCTCCTGATCCAAAAACCAAGACTGCTTACAACAATCCCATTTAAGGATACATAAAACATTTCATTTAAAAAAAAATCTTTTTAATAAGTGGCATAAAAGCATCAAGAGATTACATGTAAGAGAGATTATCCTCAAAATATAAAATGAAACACCAGGAGATATACCTAAAATATTACAATTATCATAATCTCAAACTATATACTTTAAAATTTTCAAAAATATGCCATAAAAATTTTTATTACACTTATATAAATAGTTTGGAAATGAAATCATTAACAGACATTTTAACTAGAGCTTTTGTGAAAATATCTGCAAGATTATCTGTACTTCTTACATAAGACAAATTAAATAGCTTTTCAGACACCAAATCTCTTAGAAAATGCAATTTGACGTCAATATGCTTTGATCTAGCATTTTCAATCGGTGACTTGCAAAAGTCAATAGCAGATTTATTATCACAACAAAGTTCATATTGTGTTATTTCATTCCCAAATAACCCCATTTCAGAACACTCTAGAAGTATATGTCTAACCCAAGTGATTTCCTTTGCAGCCTCAGTAAGTGCAGTAAACTCAGCTTCCATTGTGGAAAGGGCAACAGACTTTTGTTTGAAAGTCTTCCAAGAAACAGGTGACTGACCAATAAACAACACAAAACCCCCCATACTCTTCCTATCATCACGATTAGTGGCATAATCTGCATCACTATAACATGTGACACTAAGGTTATCAATCTTAGATAAGTCAAGCTTTCTTTCTCTGGTTGTATACAAATAACCAAGTAGCTTAACTAACCCGTTCCAATGAGTAGGCCCAGGGTTTTCCTGAAATTGTGAGAAAAAGTTTATTGCAAAACAAATGTCAGGTCTAGTCCTGTTAGCTATAAAAGCGAGACATCCAACAAGGCTGCGATATGGAATACCTTGCATTTCATTTAGTTCTATATCATCTTTTGGACAATCTAACTTTGAATACACAACTCCTTTAGAAATTGGGAGAGATGTAATTGGAGGTTTATACTCTTTAAACATATTGTAAACCTTTTCAATGTAACTCTTTTGATGAATGAAAAGTTTACAGTCCCTCTCTTCAAACTCTACACCTAGGAGTTTCTTAGTGCGTCCTAACAATTTAAGATCAAACTTAGATTTTAAGAGATCTATGACTTCAGAAACCAATGTTTCTGTTTGTCCAAAAATGATAATATCGTCCACATACAACAATAATAGAACCTTTCTTTTAAATATAAAAATGCAATTTGCCCATTTTAATTTCTTAAAATTTAATCCTTCAAGTGCATTACGAAGCTCAAAATACCATTCACGACCACTTTGTTTAAGGCCGTAAATTGCCTTTTTCAGGCGGCAAACATACTCAGACTTCTCACTGACATAGTCCAAAGGCTGACTCATAAAGACTCTTTCAGATAAATTCGCATATAAATATGCACAGTTTATGTCAATTTGATGATGAATCCAACCGAAAAAACAGACTAGTATACTAAAAAAAATAATCTAATAAGGGAAAAATCAACTACTGGGCTATATACTTCCTCGTAAGATATGCCTTTTTCCTGCTTAAAGCCTTGTGCTACAAGCCTAGCTCTATAACGAGCAATCTCACCTTTCTCATTACGTTTAATGGAATATACCCAGCGGTTACCTAAAACTTTCTCTTCTTTAGGTTTGGGGACAAGTTCCCATACTTGCCTTTCCTTCATGGTTGTTATTTCATCATCCATCGCCTTAGACCATTCTTTTCTAAAAGGAGAACGCATAGCTTCAAAATAAGAAGATGGTATTTCTACTTCCGTTATGTTAGCTTCATAGTGTTCAGTTTTGGGACGTGGTTCTAAACCAGAATAATCATCTTTGTTTCTAAAACTAAAAAATTCCTTTCGATAATCAATATTTCTGGCTTTACAGTAATTCTCAACATCTCTATAAGATCGAAGTTTAGTATTGGAACCCTCCACACCATAATATATATCATTGCGGGACTTATCTTTTCTCATAATGGCTTCTCGGACCCATTTAATAGCTTCACAAGGGGATTTTTCAGTTTCATTCACATCCCGGTCTGGGTGTTCATCTCCTGACTCTTCAGTTTCGGAACTTACTTCAGCTTCCTTTTTGGGAGTGCTTTGTAACTTTATAGAGTTTTGTGGTATAATCTGATCAAATTTAGATTCAGAATCAGATTCTTCATTATCAATATAACGATTTTCAACTCCTGACAAAACTTTCCCATTATCAGAATTACAGTCCATGGTGCCCAGGATGCGACCACTGTACATTTCTCTCTCATTGAAATTCACATTTAAAGTTTCCTCGACAACACCCCTTTCAGGATTATAAATTCTGTATCCCTTTGTCTGTCCTGCATAGCCAACCATGATACCTTTAGTTGCACGCATATCAAATTTTTTTCGTAGTTGCTTGGGGATCCCTATAAATGCAGTGCATCCGAACGGTTTTAAATGACTCACAGAAGGACGTCTCCCACCGTATAATTCAAATGGCGTCTTTAATTGGCCTTGATGGACAACTCTATTCCAAACATATGTGAAACAGACAGCTGCCTCAGCCCAAAATTTTTCTTCTAAACCACTATCCTTCAACATTGTTCGAATCCCATTATTTATAGTGCTATTAAATCTCTCAGCAACCCCGTTTTGTTCCGGCGTGTACCGGTTCGTCTTCTGATGATCTATTCCCTCTTTTTCAGTAAGCTGTTTAAATTTGTAATTGCAGTATTCCTTTCCATTATCTGACTTTATGGCCTTAATTTTCTTTCCAATGAACCTTTCTGCTCTGTTTTTAAATCGAACAAAAGTATCAAAGACCTCATCTTTATGTTTAATTGGGAAAACAGCAGCCCTTTTAGAAAAATCGTCTATAAAAGAGACAAAGTACCGTGACCCCCCAATTGAAGGCACTGGCATTGGGCCACACACATCGGTAAAAACAAGTTCAAGAGGCCTACGTGTTCTGTTTCCTGGCAATGGCTTAAAACTTACTCTTCGTGTCTTTGCCAAACGACAAGGTTCACAATTTAATTCCTGATTTTTCAGCTTAGGTAACCCACGAACTACATTATTTTTACTGGTATCAACTATATAATTTGTGTTGATATGACAATATTTCCTATGCCAAATCTCAAGATTTGATTCCTTAGACTGAGTTAAATTTACATGCTCTCTGATAACACCGGGGTATTTTGGTCTAAGAAAATATAAACCATTTTCTCTTTTTGCAAAGAAGTCCAATTTTCCTTTATTATTATACACGAAAACCTTTCCATTCTTGCCAACAAATTTCCCTCCTTTTTTATCTATGGCACATCCTGCAAATAAATTTCTCCTCAATCTAGGTGAATAAAGAACATTGTTCAATGTTATTTTCTTCTGGGTACCTTTTATATTTACCAAAAATTCCACTTTGCCAATTCCCTCAACTGAGCAAGACTCTTCACCGATAGCGACTGATACTGTTGTATCTACTACTGGCCTAAGCTCAACAAACAAATTTTTATTGCGGCAAAAATGAGAAGAAGCAGCAGAATCCACAACCCAAGACAAATCATCAGGACCATTACTACCTTGACTGTAGTTAGCCTCTACAATATAACTTGAATTGTCTCGGTTAAAATTTCCCTTTGGTTTAAACTTCTTAACCTGAAATTTACCAGAATTTGGCTAAGATCTGGGGAATTAGAAGCAAAATGGCCTAATTTAGAACAATGGAAACACTTAATGTCTTTCTGTTTATTAAATTTAAAATTGCTATTATTCCTATTTCCTTGTTTATTAATTTTGACTTTATAAGCAGATGTATCTACACGTTCAAGGTCAATGTTACACTGTCTTAACCTATCCTCCTCAACCAACAACTCTTTTAATACATTGTCAAAAGTAAATGTTTTGTCATCCCATCTATAAATTGACTGAACAATCCCTGAAAATTTGGATGGCAAAAACCGGATAAGTTGAAAAGACTGGTACATTTCTTCCATTACATGTTTTGCGTCTGCCAATTCATTAACTACCTTTTTAAGGTTAGCTGCATAAATACTAATGTCATCCCCTGTGCCAAACCTCAATGAGAAAAATTTGTCCAATAAACTCACAATCCTACTGCGAGACGTTGGCTGGTAACGCTCCCTTAATTTCCTCCATGCATCCCCAGCATTTTTAGTGTCACTTATTATACTACGATATGGTTTCTCAATATTTAAATAAATTGAGGTATATGCCCTATCCCTACACAATTCAAAGTCACGAAGTTCCTTTCCAGTTAAATCTTTAGGTATTTCAAGGTCTGGTTTTTCTACAAATTGCCAAACTCCACGATCCATCATATACACCTGTATTTCCTCTGCCCAAGTAGCATAATTGCTACTGTTCAATTTCTGGATAGCAAACTCCATTTTATAAATTTATGGGGATAATTAAATATGCATATCTCAATACAATATTAATAAACCATTCAACAATATTAAAACCTACTAACCCTTCAAAAAGAACCATTTAACAACAATACATATATTAAATATGAAGTACAAAAAAAAATTCATTAATTACTCAAATTTAATCAACCGTTAATTACTCAAATTTAATCAACCATTAATTGCTCAAATTTAATCAACCATTAATTACTCAAATTTAATCAACCATTAATTTACTCAAATTTAATCAACCATTAATTTACTCAAATTTAATCAACCATTAATTTACTCAAATTTAATCAACCACTATTTACTCAAATTTAATCAACCACTATTTAAATTAACTATTAATTATCCATATTAAATTAATTATTCACTGTTTTATTAAAAATACAATTCTATATTCAAACCATTTCAATATAAAAATCTTTAATTAAAAACTTTCAATTAACAACTTTAACAAATCTTTCTTTTTTTTTTTTCCCTTTAAATCTATTTAAAATTTTAAAATTCTAAAAAAAACAAGTTCTAACAATTAATTCATAACAAATAACATATCACAGTATACTATTAACATTAAAAAACTTTAAATTAAAAAATTATTTATTTGATAACAACGTTACTCAGGAAAAATAACTTTCCTAAATGAGATGAAAAACATTCATTTAACACTGAAGACTAACAAGCAAAAACACTTCACCAATAAAACAAACAGCAAAAGTTTTATCAATCCATAATAACTTCACTAAAAAAACCACAAACTTTACTGCATTACAAGTTAACAGCTGTTCACAAAGTAAACAACATGTAAGTCCTTATCAGTCACAGGGGGGAAAGGGAAAGAAAACACTACAGTTCCAGAGTCCAGGCAAGTTTGTTTATCTTAGTCAGAAACCAGGAAGGAGCAGCCTTGAAGTTCATTCACAAGGAAAGGGTGGAGATAAAAACAAATTAGCTGTCTGCTGTTGCTTGTCAAAACATCAATACTGTAGCTCTGGAAGAGGCCCCCCATCTTTGCCATTAAAGATGACCTCATTATGATAAATTCACGCCAACACCTCAGAGTCAAAAATTACATTTAAACATTACCAAAAATGGACAAACTCTTTTTAAATTTAGACTTCATTTGGCCCATAACCGGTCTTAAAGAATTTGGGTGGTTAATCCACCGGGCTCAAATGGTAAAGTAAAAGTAAACTGACTCTGAATAAGAGGATGGCTTAAATTAATAAATAACATTTATTAAACATACTTTAACATTATAAGGATTAACAAACAGTCTGGCATACTTGCACAGACATTTAAAAATAACTAAAACAAAACATCGTACGATATGCAGCCGCCACATAAGCAAAAAAAAGAAAAGAGAGAGCAGACAAGTCATGCAGTGATATTTAAGCTAGTTATTCAACACATGCGCAGTCATGGCATCCAATCAGGAAACGGCACCTGGCAATGACGCAATGCATACGTGGAAGCAAGAAAAACATGTGTTTTTGTTTACGCTAAGAGATCGCGTATCGTCGTACGTAGGATCTCGATAGAAGCACTTAAAGTAGAATATCTCAGTGGCGCGAGACCTAAAAGGAAAAACAAATATGGGGAAGTTAAGCTTCCACATTAACGTTTTCACAACATCTATCTACCTATCCTAATCCGCCTTTCCCTATCATAATAGAAAAAAGCATATTTTATCAAAGAATCGCTGGCAAACGTGAATTTTGTCGAAGGTTCGCGAGAAAAACACGAATTTCATCAAATAATCGCTGAAAAAACACGAATTTTGTCAAAGGATCATTAAAAAAGCAGATTTCATCAAAGGATCATGGAAAAATGCGAATTTCATCAAAGGATCACAGGAAAAATTTGAATTTCATCAAAGGATCGCTGAAAAAAACACGAATTACGTCGTAGGATCACTGAAAAAACATGAATCTTGACAAAAATATGTGGAAAAAACACGAATTTCGTTAAAGGATCACAAAAAAAAGCAAATTTCGTCAAATGATTGCAGAAAAAACTTGAATTTAGTCAAAGGATCGCAAAAAAAGTACGAAATTCGTCAAAGGATTGTGGAAAAAATACTGATTTTGTGAAAGGTTTGAAGAAAAAACTTTCGTGAAAGGGTTGCAGAAAAAATGCAACTGTCTTTATTAAAAACAGCACACACACAAACATCCCATTCCCGCTAATTATTACAAATGCGTCTTAATTACATCTAATGTCCCGATCCGATAACAGGGTTTCCCTATCTACCTATCCTAATCCGCTTTTCCCTATCAAGGTGTGAATATGGGATGATCCAGGATCCAGCAACGGCAGTTCATGTTCACAGCTGAAAGCGGCTAGCCACAGATTTCATTGTTTAAATTTATGTTTGAGTTTTATTTTAAAGAAAAGGTATATATTTTTGGCTAATTGAGGTTCACATAAGTTAGTTTCAATTGTATTCATTCTTTGTATGCGTAGTTGCCCCCATATATTATGTGTTTGGTAAGAATATATTTTGCACTTTACTGAATGTTTTCATAGCGCTAGACATATCAGCTCATGTTCTTAAATGAAACAAACTGTTTTCAATAACAAATCTTAATGAATCAAATTAATCTTACACTTTACTATAAAATGTACAGTTCTACAATTTATCGCATATTACAACGTTCTTGGGAACTAAAAATGTAGTCCAATAACAGTAACAGAAAGAAAAATTGTAAATAACAATAAATAAATAATCATAAATTTCACATCATTGACTTAAAAAACTCATATATAAGATACAACTTTAAACTGATATGCCTCATCAACTGTTGTCGAAATCAATATAATGTAAATAATTCTTAAACGTTATGAGTTTGCTAAGAAATTAAAACATTCAGTGCAGTCAGTGTAGGATGTATTTTTTCCTCAAAACAATTTAATTTGTAAATATGAAGTAAAAAAAAAAAATCATCGTTTTCTCACATGTTATGAGTTTTATCAGCAAGTTAAAACATTAAGTTAATATGAATAATTTGCGGAGCTGTTTCTATCAAAAATTCAATAACATCGCCTGAAAACCCTCAACAAAAATAATTATAGAGTGTGATGACAACATAAATTTTATACCACATACCATGTCCGTTCTCGGTGGATTCTTATAAAACTCAAAATTTCTCACAAAATGGTGATTTTTTTACAACAACACGCTTACAAATTAAAATGGTTTATAATTATTTTTAAAAAAACTCGGCCAGAAATAACATTGATTTTACATTTTTAAAGACTTATTCTTCATAATTATTTTGAAACAGCTCCACAAATCATTCATATTTATTTATTGTTTTACTTTCTGATGAAACTCATTATGTGAGAAAACGGTTATTTTTTTTTTACCTCATACTTACAATCCGCAAAACAATTTAATTTGTAAATATGAAGTTAAAAAAAAAATCACTGTATTCTCACATATTATCAGTTTTATCAGCAAGTTAAACATTAAGTAAATATGAATGATTTGCGGAGCTGTTTCTATCAAAAATTCAATCACATCGCCCGAAAACCCTCAACAAAAATAATTATAGAGTGTGATGACAACATAAATTTTATACCACATACCATGTCCGTTCTCGGTGGATTCTTATAAAACTCAAAATTTCTCACAAAATGGTGATTTTTTTACAACAACATGCTTACAAATTACAATGTTTTATAATTATTTTTAAAAAAACTCGGCCAGAAATAACATTGATTTTACATTTTTAAAGACTTATTCTTCATAATTATTTTGAAACAGCTCCGCAAATCATTCATATTTATTTATTGTTTTACTTTCTGATGAAACTCATTATGTGAGAAAACGGTTATTTTTTTTTTACCTCATACTTACAATCCGCAAAACAATTTAATTTGTAAATATGAAGTTAAAAAAAAAAAAAAATCACCGTTTTCTCACATATTAGGAGTTTTATCAGCAAGTTAAACAATAAGTAAATATGAATGATTTGCGGAGCTGTTTCTATCACTAATTCAATAACATCACCCAAAAACCCTCAACAAAAATAATTAGTGCGATGACAACATAAATTTTATATCACATTGCATGTCCGTTCTTGGGCGATTCTTATAAAACACAAAATTTGTCACTAAATGGTGATTTTTTTACAACATGCTTACAAATTAAAATGGTTTATAATTATTTTTAAAAAAACTCGGCCAGAAATAACATTGATTTTACATTTTTAAAGACTTATTCTTTATAATTATTTTGAAACAGCTCCGCAAATCATTCATATTTATTTATTGTTTTACTTTCTGATGAAACTCATCATGTGAGAAAATGGGATTTTTTTTTTACCTCATACTTACAAATCAAATTGTTTTGATGAAAAACTACAATCTACACTTCACTGAATGTTTCCAATTCTTAAACAAAATCATAATATTTAAGAAATATTTACATTACATTGATTTCGACAACAGTTGAAGAGGCATATCAGTTTAAAGTTATATCTTATATATATGAGTTTGTTAATTTACAATCTTTCTGTTAAGAGTTTTTTACTACATTTTTAGTTCCCGAGAACGTTGTAACATGCGATAAATTGTAGAACTGCACATTTTATAGTAAAGTGTAAGATGTAAGATTAATTTAATTCATTAAGATTTGTTATTGAAAACAGTTTGTTTCATTTCAGAACATGAAAAATGCAATCGGTAAAATGCAAGTTATATTCTTACCTAAAACATAATATATGGGGGCAACTAAACATACAAAGAATGAATACAATCAAAACTAACCTACTTTAATCTCAATCTGTCAAAAGTATATTCATTTTCTTTAAAATAAAACTCAAACAAACAAAACAATGAAATCTGTGGCTAGCCGCTTCCGTAAAGGAAGGAAATGCTATCGCTCGCTATATCCCGTAATAACCGCTGCTCTCATTGGCTGGCTGCTTCGTTACCATGAACTTGGCGGAGAGTGTAAAAAGCCTCGAACCCAAAATCCTGGATCCTGCACCTGCTCTCATTGGTTGGCTGCTTCGTTGCCGAGGTTATTTCATGGGAGGAGCTTGAAATAGCCTCAAACCCAAAATTCCATATACACGTTTTAATTTTTTTTTTTAAATCTAAATTAAAATTTAAAAATCCGGCCCCGAGGTATACTGTCCGGTGACAACATCTACACATGACAAAAATTCTAGAGTCCTAGGTGTTATAATTACGGAGAAATCCGCGGGCAGGCAGGCAGACAGACACTTACTCTTTTATAGAGATAGAGATTTCATTCATATTACATCCTTGTTTAACCCTTTGTTGCATTTGTGTTTGAAAGTTCAACTATTCCATGGTTTATGTAAATTTTGCGTGCTTTAAAAGTAATTTTGAGTTCAGAAAATTTTAAACAACTTAATTTTTTTTCTAAATTGCATAATAAGATAGTTAAGCTTCAATAAATAAAAAAAAAAAGTTTTATAATTGTCTAAGTTAAAGTTTTAAGAATGCATGCATTTAAGTTAAATTTATTTTAAACGGTTCAGCATGTATAGTTTAAATATTTCTTGAGTGCACTTTACCCATCCATGGAATGGAAGGTTCACAAAACAGTATTTTGTTATATTTCATTATGTCACCCATCTGTGATAGATCGCCAAATAATGAAAGTGTTATTCTTTAAAAAAATTTTTTATTGGTGGTGTTGTATAAGTTGAGATTCCGTATCCCCACATGATAAGAACATTCCTAATTTTTTTTAGCATGTCCTTGTGGAGACCTTCCTTGTAAGCTTGGTGATTTGTGTCTATGCAGCACCAGTCACTCAGCATGTCATAGATGAAGAAATTTTAAATGGTATAATGCAGTCCCATCAGATATTGAATCATAGGAGAAAAGAGAAAACTTGCTGTTGATGAGGAACTGGAAGAGACAAATATTTGAATTTTGTAACAATACTCAATTTTTGGCTGGACAAAAACTGCTGACAGTTTGCAGGTTGAGAGAAAAGATTTTAAAACAATAAATTGAATTTTCTTAATAAAATTACTATTGATGAAATGTTTAGCAGCTTTATGTTGTAATTTGTAAGAATAATGAATTATTATTAGTTAATGAATTATTTGTATCTTCATTAGGTATACTTTTATTAGCATTTATTATTATAACACATTTTTATGAAATAATTATAAGTTTTAAAATGTAAACAAAGGTATGATTTAAAACCCCAAAAATTCAGAAATCTACAAAAGCTTTGGATACTATATAGATTTTTGAAACTGTATTGTATATGTTTTTATATAGATGGTCTGTACTATGTAGAACTATAACAAATTCTCCTTCCACTCTCAATTTCCACTTTTCCTGTCGTAAATGTTTCAGATATTTTTGAAGGAACTCCTCTATTCAGTAATTGATAAAAAGCAATAACTCATGCTGATACCATACAATCTTTATTTGTAAAATGAAATTAAGAGTCATGCTACAAATAATTTTTCTGGCTTTTGACTCTTTATAGTAAAAGACTGCATTAACTATCATTTTCTTTAAAAAAGTAAGTCTTTAACAATATTGTTAATGAAAAAATATACTTATTCCTTACTCTAATCACATTTCCTGTGTGATTTTCTTGATGGCAAAAAAAAAAAAAAAAAAAAAAATATATATATATATATATATAATTGTGTAATAAGATAGTTATACTTCAATAAATCCAAAAATGTTTTATATTTATCTAAACTAAAGTTTTAAGAATGCACACATTTAAGTTAAATTTAAATTAAAAGTTATTCATATTTGAAATTTATTTTGTTTAGATGTTCTATGGAAGTTCTTCTAATATTTTTAGTTTCATTTAAGCCAAAAAAAAAAAAAAAAAAAAGTTTTATGTATATTTTTAGCAACAGATTAGTTGTTACTTCTTTAAACATTTCTACTCCATAATATTTTTAATAGTTATTTAAGAAAATTGTAAAATAAGCCTAAAGGAATATGAAATGTATAGGTAGGAATAGATGCACTGTTGCATGTCACTTTAGAACTGAAAATTTACAAGAGAAACAATTGGAAATTGTATGTCAAACGTGACAAATGAGGTGCGTTCGTACTATAGCTAGTTATATAAATATTCAGATCTTGATGATTTTTAATTCTGTGAAATGAATTATATCGTCTGCAGATTAATTTCTGTCATAAAATAAGTATCTCGGTCGCTCGACGATGAAACCTCGGAAGCTCCTCTAACAAGAAAGCACCGATTAAAAAAAAAAAAATCAAATTTCTTAATAAATATTTTTATTAATATCTCCTAAAGTTTTGATTCGATTTAAAAAAAAATTGAAATGTCTCGACAAAATTCTGCAAAGATAATATATCTTAAATTCCAAACCATTCGATTGGGTAGTTTTTGCGTTGTTATATGCGGACGGACGGACAGACCAAGCGACGACAATAGGTGCTACGTATTTATATAATTAAGAACGCACCTAAAAATGCAAAAAGTCACCAAATTTTAATAGTACAAATGTTTACTATAGCAACTCTGCCAATAATTAGAGAACCATTTAAGGATTAGTTTTAGGATCACACCTTGCATAAAATTGGGGTATGTGATAGTACATCTGTTCTATAGTAAGTAAGAGGGGAAGAAAAAGAAAACTCTGATTCCTCATAGAGATTTTAAATTATATAGATTTTAAATTATATATATTTTTTTTTTCAACAAAAAAACACATTAAAAATTCCCCTCATCTGCAAATTTTACTGATACAACAAAGTGAGCAAAATTTATCTCTTTTGAAATAAAATGTATTTATTAATCTTTACCACTCTGGCCCATGAATAAAATCTGCCAATAAGGAAAAGTTTTATACATTGTTTTATTCATTTATTTTTCTATGAAGCACATTTTAACTATTAAAGTTGTATGTTTATGATACTTAGGTATTTGTGAGTATTTTATTCCTTGTATGTTGTCAGTACTCTCTTACAGTAAAATTAATAATCCCCATAAAATGTTTGCAACTCAATATTTAATTTAAATATACTAAAATTTCAAATGACTCAAAGGATTTTTTCCTTTATCACCAGAAAAAGTGTAGCTGGAAATAACTGATTAAGTATTACAAAAACTTTATATGATTGTTTTGTCAGTGAGAAAAAACATGATGAATTCAAAATTTACAATGAGTACAAATTTGGTTTTAAGGTATGAAAGAACCATATGAGTTGTAATTTTTCCAACTGGACAAAACATGTCCAGGCCAGGTTCGAACCTAGGATATCTTGGCTGAAGCTGCCATGCTCTAGCAACTGAGCTATCCCGCTCGAATCTGGACGGCATAATTCATCCAGTTAACCTTATTGATCATAGCATCTGGACGTGTTAAAGAACCATCTGTAATCTTTGGTAGATATGCTAATCATAATATATGTGATTTAATATAAATAATAGATATTATTTGCTTTGTAAAAATCCATTTATTTACATAAAAAGTGAGTCAGTACATATAAATAATATCTAAACTAGATGAATAAAGACGCGCGGTTAAAGTAAAACCCTTCTTCAATACTTTAAAGTTATACATAGCAGTAGTAAATCTATTGTATTTTTTTTGCAATTCACACAAAATGAATGACAATACTCAAAATGGAACAGTGATAACTATTTCTAATTTATCAAGCTTTAGGTTTATCAGTTAGATAAATAACCGATTAGTTATCAAAAAAATCCATCATGATACTTTTTAACTTTCAAATTAGCATGCTTTGTTTACGTTTCTTGCGTGTAAGCATCGTATTTAAATGTACCAGAAATTTTATAGATCAGAACAATCTCTAGTAAAGAATTAGATAGAATTTTCAATAATTAAATAAGTATATATGAATAAGCTAATTGTATTTATGAATCAAACAATCAATATTTTACAGAGTCAAAATTTTGAAATTATTCTTTTAGAAATATGCCATTGCTATTTTCCCTTGTTTATATTAGGAATTAGAAATATGAGGTGGCAATAGCTTTTAAATTTTCTTGTTTGTTTACAGTCAGCTGCCTGAAGCTGGATATTTTTTATCTGCGTCTGTTTTTTAAATTATTGTATTAATAATTTTTTTATCTTTTAGGGTTCAGTATCTAACATTTTATTTTAACACTGCAAGTTTTGTCTTATATGGATAGTAATTACTGCGTTTCTGTTTCTATCCATACCTATGATTTGCTTTTTGTTGTTCTCCTGTGGATCTTCATTTGACATTTTCTCTTTAAGGCCATATCAGTTAACTACAGTTTTTAAGATATTCTAATTACCAAATTGATACGCATTCTCACTTCTAGAATTGTATTTAAAAATTAGTAAACATGACTCATTCATATACTCCAAGGAATTAGAATTGCAAGGCTTATTGGCTGATGCAAGAGAAAAATATGATAAACTTAAACAATTATATCAAACATTAAAAGGAGAAGTTAATTCACCCAGCAAGTAAGATGATAAGGTTATTAATTCTGCATTTTATTATATTCCTGTACTTACGTGTTAACCGTGTGAAGAAAATATACTGTGTCAACAATGTTGCCGATAATGTTAATTACAATAACCCTTATTTTTGTTTTCTTTCTACTTTGTAACAGCATAGTTAATACTATATAGTTAGTGTTAGTATAATTTTAAAAAAAAAGGTTTTATGTAGAGATTATTTTGTTTTAATTATTTACTAACAGTGAAATAAAAATAATTTATGGGATGCTAGTGATTCTTTTGGTAAAAAAAAAAAAAAGACAATTTTCACTGACTTCTCATTTTGCTTAAGACGATATTAAAGGCCCATGGTTTGTTCATAATTGAGAATTTGAAGCAACTTGATGATTATTTTGTGCATAAATAAAGATTTTGATATAAAGTTTAGATATTAGACAGACTTGTAATCACCCTTATCTTTATGAAAAAGGAGTCAATACATATAGATAATGTATCGATTGAAATTCTTTTATCACCCTGGTTGATGAATATAGATATTGTTGTGTTTTATAAAACAAATTCTACATGCAAGTATTTTGTTTGTAGAATATACATTTAACACTTACTGTTCAGAATGAATATACTTGTTCAATCTTTGCTGTGATATATGTATTATTTAAAGTCATATATTTCTACATTTTTCAGGCAGTTTTAAAACATCAATGGTTAATAATTTAAAAGTTTATATTTCTATACATAACTCAGTTTTTTAATATCATTATGGAAAAATTTTCATATTATATAGACATAGCATATCAAAAGAACACATTCTGTTGAAATATGTTCTTTCTTCATCCAATGGAAAAAAGATATACTAACTCTTTGAAAAGGACTCTTGTTCCTTCTTTGCTCATTTTTATTATTCTTATAAGAACTTTTTTCTTTCTACTAGATTTATAATATAGTATATCTTGTGTAATAATTGTTACTATATAGAGTTTATATATTTTGTTTATGTCAGGAGTAACATTCATTTGAATGTAATTATGGAATCATGACTGGAGATTTTTCTGCCAAGAATGTGCAGTTCTTAAGAAAAGGGCAATGTTTCAAACCTTGAAAGTATCATTTAAATTTTTGCTGCAACTCTAATTTGTAAGTTAGATTTGAGATATTGTTCTGAAGTTTATTAAACAGATATTTCCATTTTGTTGGACCTAAATCCATTAATTATGAAAAAATTAACTGTGGGAACATAATAAGCTCTGAATAAGCCTTTTGTGAAATTTGATGATATTTTGCAAAATGTTACAAAGCTTAATGATTGTGCTTTTGAAATTATGCAAGATCTTTCTAGAATACAGTCAAATAACAAACAGACAGTCAAACTGGAGACATATATATTGCATGTGTGATTGATATATATATATATATTTAATTTATAGCACTGCTAGATTACCTTTTGTGTAGAACTATAAATGTTGGTACTTTTAATAAGGAATATGTTGTGGTGTGCCTCAATAAATACATAAATTTTGTTGGTTTTAAAAGACACACACTCAGACCTCTATTTAATGAAGTCACTAAATTTATCAAACATGTTCGTTAAATAGAGATTTTAAAAAGAAAGAATAAGTTTGAAATGTCTAGAAAAATTTTGTGAAACATGGGGACAATTTTTTAGATCACACACACACACAATATATATATATATATATATATATAATGCACTTTGCTGTTTAAAGATTTATTTTACAAGAAAATTTGTAAAATAGTCTTAGAATTCAAGAAAAAATTCATAAAATACAGGTTTGTTAAATAGAGGTCCGATTGTAATGTCATAAAAAAATATTTCTAGCCATTGCTGCCTATTATAGATGGAAATGTATTCAAATTTTTTTATGCAACTCTATTAAAAAAAAAAAAGCTTACATATTACATATACTATATTCAATAGACAAACATGTTGTAATTGACCATAACACCATATTAAAATTTCATGACCATATGTGCCCTATTGTTCTTGGATTATTACCAAAATAGTTATATCATTTGGTACATGATTTTATAAATAGGGTATATTAATTTAGGTTAAAAAATTTCAACATTTATGATGGCAATAATTTCAAGTATTTACAAATGTTTTATTTACCAGGTCTTTTAAATTAATCTGTATTATTGGGAGAAATTATAAGAAAATTTGCATACTAGGTCTTCTTGGATAAAAATATTGAATATTTGTATAATTTTTCATGTATTTTCTAGTCTTCGCTTGTTATAATTTATAAAAATAAAATGAACAAAAGCAATTTTGTAGCTTAGTGTATAACACTGAATCTAAAATATAATATATAGACTATCTCTAATATTGTATCATTTTACATTTATAATAATTTGTACAATTTGTAATTAATTTTGTACATTGTATATAAATTTTGCTGTCCTCATCATTTGCTGTAAAATGTAATTTATGTTGAATAAAGTGAATTTATAATAATTGATTAGTTTGACATTTCTATAGAGCGTGTGTGAGAGAGGAATCATGATTTGATATGCAGTGATAATTTGGTTAACAATCATTGCTTTCCCTGTCTATCTGACTTGGCTAACAAACTTGGATTTGGCTTACGAATGTTTTATTGGATATGTGCACTAACATAACACAGCCGAGTTGAATTTCAATTGGACAAGATATCAGTTTCAGTTAACAAACATTTTGGATAACAAATGTCATTCCAGAATGAATTATGTTTGTTAGTCGAGGTATCACTGTAATAACACATAGTTATTCTGAATATTTTTTAAGTACATCTTATTAGAGCAAATACATTTTGAAATTTCGTACTGTGTAAGGGAAAAATTAATTTTCAAAATAAATAATAGCATAATATATGCATGAATTTTTCAAGTGTAGGTAAATAAAGAATGTAGTATCTTTTTACAAAATATCCAAACAATGTATTGAATTTTTATTTATTAGAATGTTCAGAGAAAAAAAAATTACTTTTTTAAATACTTAAAATAGTTTATATCAATTTTAAAACAACTCTTTCATTCTTGTCTGAAAAATTTAACGACTCTTAATGATACATATAACAATCATAGTCTCTTGAAAAATGGGGCATCAATTAGATAAGCAACAAGCACTTTCTTAGAACCCTATAAAATTAAATTAAAAAATAGAACAAATAGTATTGTTTTTAAAATATAAATTCTTCATCTGTTTCATAAAAACATATGGCTTTAATCAGCACAATAAATAAATGAATAAAGAAAGGAAATTTTTTATATTTTGCTACCACTATTTGATGCTATCAATCTGGTAAAGAACTGAATAGTTTTTCTAACCCACAACAATTCTAGTTTTTCTTATTCTTATTAATTTACTAGACAAAAACCAATCAAGTATGAAAGTATTATTTGCATGTAATGAAAATTGTGTTAAAAATTCCCAGTTTATTTAAAATTCTAATATTTGATTAAAATTTACCCCCTTTTTTAAAAAAATTTTTGAACTGCTTTTTAATAATCAGAAACTATGCAAGGAGTTGGCATGAAAATTGATGTTTGAATGCTAAAATATAGTTTAAAATTCATGGCTTTGCATTTAACACTTTAAAGGGTAAGAAACAAAAAGTATTTAGACATCAATGTAAAAATAAAATAAATCATAAACTGGTAAAAGATTAAATGATTATCACAAAACAATTCATCCTTGGTTAGAATTAGATTCATTAATATTACTTTTCCAAATTATGAAGCTAAAATACACCAATTTTACATGGATTCTGATAAAAGTAGATTCCCAGTATTCGTCAAAGCTAACTTTGAATGGAAATTTTATCAAATTAGTCACAGTCGTGTCAGATATGCACTATAGTTCATCATTTATGCATAAAATTGATGAAAGGATGCATAAAAAAATAAAAGGATGCATAATAAAACATTCAAAGAGTGGAAAAGAGGCATATTTTCTACCAAATGCAATGGATAAGAATTATTTCTAAAAGAAGAACCCATTTTTGTAAAAAAAGACTCAGCTTTTTGGAAGTGTCTGCGACCCAGGATTTCAAAAGCCTAGCATCCTGTATCAAATTTGGCTTGCATGTGCATGCATATATATACATATACATGCAAACATTACAGGGCTGCCACTGCCTAAATGCATCAAAAATAGTTCTTTTAATAGCCTATGATGAAAAAATATTAGCCACAATATTTGCATGCTTGCTTAAAAAAAGTGGGGAAGGGGGAAGAATCTTTATTTGACATAAAAATAGTAACCAAAACTGTTTAATGAAGATCTACATCTTATTCTATAGATTATGCTACTACCCAAATTTCCCACTTTTTGTACTTTTATAAAATCACACATTAATTGTTAATAAAAAAAAAAAAAAAAAAAAAAAAAAAAACTTTTTAAATTATCATCAGAGATAGATGATCAGAATGCTGTTCAGTATTCCAAAGCTAAAGTAAATATATGCTTGTCTTGTTCGTGGGCATTACTGTGAGTTAATTGCAAGAAAGAAAACTCTTATTGAATGTTATTAGTTACAACTTTAATTCTATTTTGTAAACAAAAGTGAACTAAAGTAGGAAATCTGCCTATAAAAAATAATTTTATCAGAAAAAGATGCATTTGATACTGAGCAGACAAATGCAACTTTTGTTTGCATAACTCATCCATTTTTCACAATATCCTAAATTATTATTCTCAACAATTTAAACCTGTTATTAAGTTTTAAAAAACTGTGATAAGAAACATGATTTTGTTTTAGTAATCAGTTGATTGAAACGAGCCAATTGTTCAGGGCCCTTGATTTCTGAGTAACTCAAACTTAGTTGGTATTTTTTAATTAGTTTTCTATCTGTAATGATTAATATTATTATTTCGAACTTTTAGACTAAAATGAGGTTAATATATATATGCATATATATAACTATGCATTTATATGTTCCCATATGTATTCTAATGTACCAAAAAGTTTTAATTTTTTGTGATGGTATAAGAAAGGCCCTGAATAGACACCAGACCCTCAGTGCTCACCTTGGCCTAATCAGTTTCCATTAGTAATACATAATATACAATGTTTTAAATTTAGAGAGGAAAAGAACAGCAACGAATTCAAGAATAAATTAAAAACCTCTTTGACATTGTCATATAAATAAATTTAAAAGAAACACATTTGCCATATAAAAATAAATATATAAACTGTAGAATAAAATTTATATGTTGAAGTACTGTGTGATTTTATTTATTTTTAATCTTAAGATTTTAATGACATAACTATAACACCATTATACATAGATGTCGACATGTATGTTGTGGATGGAAAATAATTGAATACAGCATAGACGGACATGCCAGTCAGCACAGTAGCACGTCATTGGCAAAGATTAACATGCTGATCCCCTAATGTTAAAAACATTTTGACATACCTGAACCACACTAGGTTTCACTGTAACTTTCAAGTTTTCTGTATGCCAATTTTGACCAGAAATTTGATTTAATGAAATGTATCTTATTTCTAAGTAGCACATATTTTTCAGATCATTTATAATTTTCATGTCTGGTGTGAAACAGATTTATGCTATCAGCTATGAGGCTAGATACAAATGTGATTCATGCAGCACCATGAACAAATCTACAGTGAATCGTATATGGTTCACACAACAGTTGAAGAGATAAACACCTTTAAGAACAAAAATTCTGAGAAATATACTGTAAAGCATGTGAGTGGGTGTTAAACTCAAAACCAGTAGTTTCTCACTGACATTTGGCATCTTTGTGCTACATTTAGATTGAAAAGAGTAATTTTTGTTATTTGAAATTGAGACTGAAATGTAACACAGGAGATCAGGTTAAAAAAAAAAAAAATCCCTGACAGGTCGGCCTACAGGCACAGGTAGATTTTGAAGACACAGACCATGGGGCGCTTATTTATTGGGAATTACAGAAGAAATTACTTTTTTGCCATAATGCTGCAGTTGGGACCACCCACTTCGAAATCTATCTGTATCTGTAGGCAGAGCCGGCAGGGATTTTTTTTTTATTATTTGTTTTGCTGTAAGAGTTGGTCCTATAAAAAACTTGTCAGTATAAAAGTTGTAGATAATTATTAAGAGGATTTATGATAAATTTAAGCGGATTTGATATCTTTTGAATTGACGAAGTTAGGAATTTTTTTCTTATTAAACCCCTATCCCCCCCCCCCCCTTGAGCCCATTTTTACGAGGGGCAGTCGGAAAATAAGTTTCCCCTGGCGACTGTGGACAGAGCTGTGTATGAAAGACAAAAAATGTAATGAGACATTAAAGATAAAACATAACTTTATTTTTCCCCATAAGTACCAAGTACATTGAGACATTTGTCATACCGCTTTATAAGCTTCAAAAAGCCCTCCAGGAAAAAATCAGGGCTTCGCTTACGGACGAAGCGTTGAACGGCTATGGGCAAAAGACGACACAGCAGGTGAACGCGAACGTGCAAGACACCGATACCATTGGGTAGAGGTCGACTGCGATCAAGCAGATGGCGCTGTTGTAGTGAAAGCGCAATTGCAGTCTGTTAGGAAATATTCCATATTTTCCCTATATATTGGTCTTATCACTTCATTTAATTCATCCATTTAATCCCCACTTAAAATTTCTAAATTACTTTTTGTTTCACAGTTATACATTTCTAAGTTCTGTTTTATACATATACATTCTGGGTTATATTTACTTTATTTCAATATCTAAATACCATATTTAATATTTCATAAAGCTTACTTACGATAATAGCTCAATAAAGTATCCAGGCCTATTCATTTTTACTTTCACACCACACTCTTAAAACCACGCATTTCTGTTTACCTTTTTGCCGGTCATATCTCTCTGCACAGCCTAGCACCACGATGCGTTGAAGCACTTACGGCCGATGACGACAGATGGCGCGATCGTCTTTTTCTCCTTTGATATTTTCCTCGTGGCGGTTCGTCACTTCATCCAGATCTTTCGAGAAGCCGGTAGTGACGTTTACTGGGAGGCTGCGTGATAGGTCGTTTACCTGGAGTTGATTGCTTATATACAACAGCTCGTGGTTCTTTCATTAGCTTCGAGTTTTAATTCCTGTTGTATGTGTGTGGCAAGGCAATGTTGACATAGTAATGCCGCCGGTAATGGCTAGTGTTGGTGAAGTGCAGTTTTAAAGATGTCCTATAATAGTTAAATATGTAATTGTTTTTCAAGATGCTTTTTAATCTCCGATGATGGTGCTTTTTAGATCTAAAGAACTTTTAGTGTTTTTGTGGAAGCTGGTTGGTGATATTGAAGGATACATCTAGAAGTTTTATGCATTCTCTCCTCTTGTTTACAAAGTTGCTTTTCCTGAAAGACAGAGAGAGATGAATGGCTTTCGCTAACTAGTGTATCTAAAACGCCGGCTGCAACACGTTCTATTAATATTTCGGTTTATGATTTAATTAGTTTTTCTGCCCAACAATGTTTTCCCTTCTCCTTAGTATGTTTTAAACAAACCTCAGTTATACTGCTTTTAGGCAGGTTTTGAGAAGTTGTGTTAGTATCTTAGTATACTGTTAAAGGGGGGAGAGAGAGGGATAATAAAGGTCAATTTATGTTTATATTTTTGTTAAAGTTAATTAAGTTGATTAAAGTAAAGTTAATATAATTTGAAGTGATAATAGTAAATTAAAATCAAATTAAAGTTTACATTTTTCTAAAGATAAGTATATATAATTATGAATTGAATTTAAATAAAAATAACTTTCTTTTGAAACTTTTCCTAGGCTTCAGTTCATATTGAAGATAAAGTTTAAAGTAAATTTTTATTTACATAGTTTATTGAATTTGTATTTTTGTCTTTATGATTTTATTCTTGTTTTTATTTAATAAACGTTTAGTTGTTTTTAAAACAGTTTGTCTTTATTTCAAGACACAATCCACATGTTACTTTATAGCTTTTTCTCATATTTAACTCGGACAATCGATCGTCAGCATATACGCTCCATTTAGCGTTTATACTTTGCATCCTGTTTTAATGTATTAGTAATTACTTTCGTAATTACTATACTAACACAGTCAGCAGCGCCATCTATGCAGGCACTGCAACAGCGCCATCTGCTTGATCGCGGTCGACCTCTACCCAATGGTATCAGTGTCTTGCACGTTCGCGTTCACCTGCTGTGTCGTCTTTCGCCCATAGCCGTTCTACGCTTCGTCCGTAAGCAAAGCCCTGATTTTTTCCTAGAGGGCTTTTTGGAGCTTATAAAGCAGTATGACAAATGTCTCAATGTACTTGGTACTTATGTGAAAAAATAAAGTTATGTTTTATCTTTAATGTCTCATTACATTTTTTTTTGTCTTTCATACACACTTCTGTCCACAGTCGCCATGGGAAACTTATTTTCCGACTGCCCCTCCTAATACCAAAAATCTGTCATACATAAATTTTCGACCTTTTTTCTAGAAGTAATAATAACTTTAAATGGAGTTGATATGTATTATAACTAAGAAGTTTGGATTTTTTCTGTTTTCACAAAAAGACCCTCCATCCCCCCCCCCCCCCCCCACCTGGTTCGATTTTGCCCATTAACGAACTTGACTGAGATTTTATGCCCCTTGATTTTATGTATCAGTTTGGAAGAGATTTGTGCAGAATTATTGAAGTTATCGTGTCCATAAAAAAGTGACATAGACAGATAGATAGATAGATATATAAAGTTTTGAACTGGGGGTGGTTTTGGGTTCTGGGAGTCATGATCGGTGTAGATCTGCAAAAAATTTTCAGAAATTCCAACTAGGGAAGAATGTAATAGGTAGTATTTCTTACGAAATCTACCTAAAGGAAGAGTTGGCAACTGTGGGATTGATGAAAAATCCTTTTTACAAAAGTAGTAGCTTGAATTGGAAAGTAGTTTCCTTTTCTGGTTTCTCCCTAAAATAGTCACTTTTGAAGGGATTTGGACTAAAATAGTAGCCATAATCGCCTAAAGTTGAAAATAGTCACCTTTAGTTGCAAATGGCAGCCCTCACATCACTATAAATATATACCTCAATGAAAAGTATTTAACATATGTATTTTGTATAACGTCTTGTAGCATTGGAAGCATTTCCTGTTCTTTTAGACTTTAGAAAACTTCCATTATCAGGTCCATAGCCAATTACCATTTTTTAGCGAGTTTAGTTTGGCCCATATTTAAGTCTACTGTTGTAATTGTCATACAATTGTAGCCACATTGTTATGATATCAGTATTACTAATGCACATGTTTGTGTTTTAGAATATAAATAGATTTCAGGATACCTTACAAAGTTATTTTTGTATTTTGTATCAATCATGCCTGTTAAATATCTCATTTTCATCAATGTAATTTGGTAGGTGCCAATGGGGCTAATTTTCCCAAAAAGTTTGGTTAAAAGGTGAACATGGCTAGAAAACGTCTAAAGCTATGACTTATGGAATTGATAAAGAAAGTCTTCAAATGTATAAAATGCAAAAAACTAGCTATACAATCTCAACAATTGCCCCATAAAGTACTAAAAATTCACATGCCAAATTGTTGACTAATTTAGCTTGAAGTATATATTAGCAAGGTTACTATGATTATATTATGATACTACTACAAATCACCATGGTGTTAATTAAGACCAAATGGCATTTCAGACATCTTTTTTGGAAATTGTCTCTTTTTTTTTTTTTTTTTTTTTTTCACTTTTTATGAAATTCTATGATTGTGATTTTTATTTTAGTCACTCGCTGCTCATACTTTTATTTTTGTCATTTTCATGTAAATTAGCTTTTATATGCTTGAAGACTTCCTTTGTGGAAGGCAGGAAATTAAAAAATCACAGTAATGTTATTATTTTTTCGTTGGTTCTCAGTGTTTACAAAAACCACAAATTACTAAAAATCTAACAATCTATATTCTTGGTTCATTTATAAATGTATGCAATAATTTTGATCATTAAAAGAAATTAATTATTTTTCTTACTAGGAGGCTCTGACCTCTACGAGCTATGTTCCCCTGTCCATACACTGCAATGTCTAAAAACATACAAATTTGCTCTGTTTAAAAAAAAGTACCCAGTTACAGAAGATTGAATGATATCATGGCAAGTGGCGATAATCTGTAATCGGGTTGCCATTCATTTACCTTTGACTGGGGTTTTTTTTGGTTCCTGAGGCCACGACCGTGACAATTGTTTCGTGATTGATTAAGTAAGATCAATTACACATTTGAAATCAGCTTGCATAAAATGGTTAAATAAAAATTATGCTGCCTCCCAAACTTTTATAACGTGATAAGAATAACATTTAAAATATGACATAATTTTTACCATTAAATGAATTCCACATGTAATTATTTAAAGTTTTCTTTCTTTTTTAATATTCACAGCGATGTCGTGGACGAAAAAAATTATGAAAAAAATTGGAGTTGGGACACAAAAAAATAGTTTCTTATGCGTCCCATGGGACGCGAAAAAGTTTAATCAAAGCATCCATTCATTCAACAAAAAGTGCCCTTTTACTCTGCCTTGAGCTCGGGGCTTGTCCCGACCATATGCCACAAGCGGGTCCTCAAGGTGGGTGACGCCCTTTTACTCAACAAAAGTATTCTTTTATCCAACAAAAATGTCCTTTTCAATAAATCCGTCCTGCCCCTTTTAAAAGAAATGCAAATATTAGCAATACTTGTTATTTTTTACTCTCAAATAATCATTATTTTATAATTAAGCATTTACATTAAAAAAAGTAAAGAAAATTTCTCTTAATCGTTTAAAAAATATATATCTTATTTGATTGGGAAATAGTGGTTTTAATTATTCATTATTTAATTATTATCAAAACAATAACTATTGCATTTCTCTTTTCCAAATAAACAAGTTTCACTTATTCCTGTAAAATATGAATTTGAATTATGAATGGGGACCCGCTTTTATAAAAAAAGAGACCCAGATATTTGAAAATCCTGGGTCTCTGGGACCCAGGATTTTTAGGATCCAGCGACATCACTGATTCATGTGTAATTATATTTTTCAATTGAAAAGTATTTGTAAATATTATTTGGCCTTTTCAAATTTGGAAACAGTATAGGTAAAAAATGGCTATTTCAAACTGTGAATTAAATATCTATTCAGATAATAAAATTTTGATTAAAAAATTGGGAAAAAACTTAAAAAATTACACAAATTTAAAAAATGATTGGACATTGATGATGACACACCACAATCTAGTCAAGTCAGATATGGGCAGCCTGCAAAAAGATGGTAAAAAATTGGTATACATAATTTTTGATCCTATAAAACTTTTGTAATTGAACTATTTTGACTGATTTCAACATTAAATAGTGTAATAATTCTCAAATTTAAAAACTGTCTGTTTCAATGCGTATATCACACAATTATGTATAAAACTATCAGTTTCAATATTTTTATATGCAATAGTTTTTGTAGCCAAGAGAGTGCAAAGGTCACAAATTAAATCAGGCAGCAGCAGTGAGTTAATTTTTTTTTTTTTTTTTTTTTTTTTTTTTTTTTGCATTTATGCTTAAATTTGATTTAAAATTTAAGAATCATTAACTGAAAGTTTTGGTACTAAAATTTGGTTTATTTTACAATTTTAAGAAAATGTTAAGTCATAAAATTATATTGTAATATGTATTTTTTATTTCACAAAGGATATACAGTGTCTCACAAAAGTGATGGGACACTTGTGCTTTATAAAAAGAAACTGCAATAAAATAAATAAACAAACATGTGCAAAAATTTTTTGGGTGTGTTTCATATTTAAAGTTAGTAACAATTATTACATAACATACATTTTGTCAAAATATTAAAATATTAATTTAGTAAAAATACAATTGTTCAGAACGGAGCAAAAAATGGCTCACATAAGTGATGGGACACTTACTTTTCCATCAAATATTTATCCAAAAATTTTACTTTTTAAAAGGTTTTAATATTTTGTTGGATTTCCTTTTACTTTTAAAACATGATTTAATCTTTTTGGGATGGATTCGACTATTTTTTTTGTGATTTCTGGATTGATTTTACCCCATTCTTCTTGAAGCACCGATTTTAGTTGTTGTTTTGAAGAAATGGTGTGTTTGCGAATTCTTGATTCCAATTCTTGCCAAATATTCTCTATGGGATTTAAGTCTGGAGATTGTGGTGGTGTTTTTATTATTTCAGGACAGTTATATAGCAGCCAGAGTCTAACGTTCAGAGCAGTGTGCTTGGGGTCATTGTCCTGGTAGAATTTAAAATCGTTATGAAGGTTCAATTTTCGTGCTGAAGATTTCAAATTTTGCTTTAAAATATCAATATACTTGTACTGATCCATTATACTGTCAATAAAAACAAGATTACCAACTCCAGCGGACGACATACACCCCCATACCATAACTCCTCCTCCACCATGTTTTACTGTTGGTACCAAGTTCTGTTTGCGAAGTTCTTCCCTGGGTTTTCTCCACACCAAGATTCTACCGTCAGAACCAAATATATTAAATTTACTCTCATCAGCAAATATAACTTTATTCCAGTAATCAGAATTCTTATTTATGTTGGATTTTGCGAAAGCTAGTCTGAGTTTTCTATTCTTTTCACTTACGAAGAATTTTTTCCTGGCTACTCTACCGTGATATCCAGCAGATCGAATTACCCTTCTAATAGTTTCAGGATTAACAATTATTCCATATAATGCTTGTAAATCAGCAGCAACTTTTGAAGCACTAATTCTTGGATTTTTTTTAATATTTCGAACGATAATTCGCTTTATTCCATTGGATAGCTTTGATGGTCAGCCAGGTCTTCTTTTATCCTGAATCATATGATTCTTTTTATATCGTTTAATGATATTGAAAACTGTTGAACGACTCAAGTTAACTGTTTCAGCAGTTTTTCTAATAGATTTTCCACGTTCAATATGTAAAATTAATAACTAATTTTCGAATTTCAGGCGAAGTTTCTTTTCGTTTAGCATTCATGACTACACAGAGCTAAAAAACACAAAAATTCCAAAACAAACTGGAGAGAAATACTGCAGACGATTTTATAAATTATTGCCAATTGCTTTTAAGTAAAAATAAAACCCCAAAAAATATTTTTATTGCTTATTTCAGACGATTTTTGTTGCATATATAATGGTGTCCCATCACTTATGTGAGCTATTTTTTGCTCCGTTCTAAGCATTTGTATTTTTATTAAATTAATATTTTAATATTTTGACAAAATGTATGTTATGTAATAATCTTTACTAAATTTAAGTATGAAACACACCCACAAAAAAAATGTGTACATGTTTTTTTAATTTATTTGATTAGTTTCCTTTTGTAAAGCACAAGTGTCCCATCACTTATGTGAGACACTGTATATATGTTCATTATTTAACATTTGGTACTTGTTCACTTTCTGTTGATAAGCCAGTTTAACTTTTGTAATGAAGAATATAAATTAATTGCTATTTCTCAGGGTTTTTTTCTCATTTTTTAAAGAAATTATAAAGATTTTTGAACTTTCACCATCATTTGTGTTAAACCGTTGGTGAAAGATATTGTTTCATGTACACACCTTTAAAAAAAAAAAAAAAAAAAAAAAAAAAAAAAATTGGCTTCTGGGATATTAATCCGGATGAAACGGCGATAAAAAGCCAAACAAGTAACCCATTCTCTTTCTTTGTTGACAGGAGATGGTTCATGTGCACAGAATAAGATCATAAGATAAGTAGAAAGTGCAATTGTGCGCCGATAATTCCCAAAATCCACTGCTAGATACTGAATCGAAATTGATTCGATTCAAAACCTACTAATCTTTGAACCCTTGGATCTTGATTGCTGTTTTACTTACCCATCATCCGTAGTATAGGGTAAGTCTTGTAATCGTTTTGAAAATCGAAAAAAATTTTTTGACGGATTTACACGTTTCAGACACTGGAGATTCCGAAAAACATATTTTTAGAAAAAATTTTTTGCCGTCCGTCTGTGTGTCTGTGTGTCTGTAAACGCTCTATCTCCCGAAAAAATTGAGATAGAGACTTGCAATTTGGTATGTACTTAGTATGTAATAATGGGAAGAAGCCTATTTCATTTCAATAACCTCGATTAACCGGAACAATTTTTTTCGAACTCTCGAAATATTCGTTCTGATGAAAGGTATATAAAAATTTTCGAAATTGTATATTTTAAGAAATGAATATAAAAGACAATAAAAAAAACATAAATTTTGAATAAAGCATGAAGTCGATCGGATAATTAGTTGCCGAGATATTTGGAATCCTGTTTTCCACACTCTTCGATTTTTCATGACCCTGTATTTCATCCAAATTTCACTTCAAAGATATATTTTAATTATAAATTTGACGCCTAATCAGATGCAATAAACCGCTAGTTAATAGGATTATTATTTTTGGAGTTATAAGGAAAAACCTCTTTCAAGCAATTCAGTAATCGAGCCTTTAAAGTTTGTGACGTCATCAAGCCACGATTTTATTTGAATTGCAATGCATTTTATAAGTAGTTTACACATTTTGATTTTAATATTTTACATTATGCATATCCATGATGGGTAAGTATTACGGTGGCCCCCAACGACTAGTTTTAATATGTGGTAAGTTTTTTTTATAAGCTAGTAAATTTACTATACGCATATTTATGAATTGTGAATCTGTGTTGCATATAAAATCAGGGAAAGGTCTTATATGTCCGACTGTCAGAGTTCCCAAATGGTCCCTTCTCCTCTTCATTTGGTTATAATGTACTACTAGAAAAAGTTTCCCTTGTTGGCTTGGATGAACTTCTTGTAGTACCTATGGAGAAGGCTGATATTTAATAGTTATTTTAAAATTGTAGGAAAAACTACTGAACCGATTTGAGTGTTTGGTGGTTTGATTGAAAGGAATTCTTCCTCCAGGATGAAAAAAAAAATATTAAAACTTTCCATATTTTACTTCCCTTATTTTCTTTTCTGGTTTGGGGAAGGGGAATGGGAAGAATCAAATTAAAAAATATTTGAAATTTGTGGATAAAATACTGAACTAATTTGCTATTATAAATATCTACAAAGCAACAATATGAATTAAAATGTAAGTCTTAAAGTTTTTTTTAAGGAGGATTGTCAAGGTAGATGTTAAATGTTGGATACTTTGTTTTGTATCCCAGTAGCAGAAACACTGCAACTTGGCAGTGGGCGTTGCAGAATTATTCTAATAGCTTTAAAAGAATTACTGGGTTTAAAAAATTTACTTTTCGTCTATACATTATTGTTCTGACTGTATCTAGTTGTTAAAATTTCTTGATTTCATGCTTTACTACTATATTTTCTGATTGTAGGCTTTGTCATTTCTAAATCACAGGTTAATACAGAAAATTGTGTTATACTGAGTCTTATAGGCTATGATTTTAAACTGTGTATGAATAAAACTCTTGTGTAAAGATTGTTTAATGATATTTTTGTAAAAGATGACCAAATAAATATTTGCTAGGTAATCTTTAAGTAGTTGTTTTTATATTGAGAGACACTGCTCACGACAAAAATTCGCCGCAAAACGCGAAGAATATCTAAAAATTGCATAAAAAATTCACGAGAAATTTAAAAATCGCTGTACGAATTCCGAATAAACTTTATTGAACAGAAAAGAAATTTACTATATTGGGCTAAAAGATTGAAACCGGATTTATTTGTAATAATGTGGAAAAATCACTACAAAACGAAAAAAAAAAAAAATCCGCTAAAAATTGCTAAAGACCGTCCAAGTCTTTTTTTAAGAATATAAATGGCCCCTTTTATTAATGTCAAAATATGTTAGAAGCCATGGACTTTACTTATTTACTTTTGACGTTAAATTGCATTGTTTTGTGATAGTCTGCTTATTGGGAATATGTAAAGTTCTTTTTATTTCGGTCTGCTTATAAAGAACTGATTGGTTAATCATATGGAACTGATGTCGCCAAATCTAATAAGTAAGAATGTGCAGTAAGTAGAAAGTCAGAATTATGCTCTAATAAAAAGAACGATAAATACGCCAAATAAGTAATCCAACCAATCAACTAGATACAGAATCGAAATTGATTAGATTAAAAATTCATTTTATCACAGTGAACGAATGAACTCAACATTCTACTCACCTGGATTTCGTGGCTGCTGTCTGATGTGTGGTAAGTTATTAATAAGTTAGTAAATTTACAATCAGTACATTTATGAATTCTCATCTCATTAAACATTGGCTGATGGAAAATTAATCCGGATTACATAAAACCGAGAAAAGGTCTTATAAGTATGTGTCTGACTGTCAGTGCTCCTAAATGGTCCCTTCGCCTCTTCATTTAGTTATACCTAATACAGTAGATTCCCTCAAATTCGTAACCCTAAAATGCACAAATTCCTAAAATCCGCACATTGTTTCAGTTGTAAACAATGAAACTTACAGTTAAGGTGTAGGTGAAAAACTAAAGTTTTTCATATTGTTGTATCATTCTATCTGTACACATTTTAATATGGAATTCTGGTTAATATGATTGAACTCATGTTTTCTCATGAAGGAAGTATAAATTTATTTCTGAAAAATTTCTAGATAGCGCTCAAATCATTGACAATCACTTTCTTCTTACCAAATACATTTATGTATTAATCAAGCTTTTTGGTTATTAAGTATAGCTAAACATGAAATAAAACTTTGTTATTTTAATATTTTGATGTGAATTATTAGTGTATATTAAAGAGTTTCACTGAATAATTCAAGAAAAGATTATCTCATCATTATACATATTTAGTTGTGCATTATTAATTATTTACTTGACCCTTACTTTTACTATTTAAAAAAGAAATATTTTTTTTAATTTTTATTATTTTACTTTATTGTAAGTATTCATTATAATTTCAAATGCATTATTAAATTCAAATTACTGTTTAAAAATGTAAACAAAACAGGGAACAGATGTGTTACACTCCTGCACCGATATTTGGCAACTTTTCGAATGGCGATATTTACAAGTCGACTCCAAACCAATAACTTAATACAATAGCCAGGTTACCATTAAAGGAAAATAAAAATCCCAAATTTGGCAACTTTTTTCCTATTTATAACAGATTAAAAAAAAAAAAAAGGTGTGTGAGTGTAAGGCATTATAGCCCAAAACAGTGACCAGAAATCTGCACAACCTCTGGTTTTAAGCTTTGCAGATTTAAGGGCGTCTACTGTAGTAGGAAAAGTTTTCAGTCTTGGCTTGGGTAGACTCTCATATAAGAGTATAGGAGTTCTAGGGTAGACATCTTGCACCCATGAAGTAGTGTGAAATTTAATAGTTATATCCAATGGCTGGAGTATCATAGTTGAGATTTTTTTCCAACAGAGCGAAAGTATGCTGAGACCAACCAGAGCTGGGAAATTCAGAATTGTAGGAAAACTAACTCAACTGATTTGGAAACGGATTCTCCCTACAGGGTTGAAAAAAAAAAAAATTAAACTTTCCGTATTTGACTCCCATTTTAGGTAGATTTCGTAAGAAATACTACCTATTACATTCTCACCTAAGTTGGAAATTTTGAAAAATTTTTGCAGATTTACGCCGATCATGACTCCCAGAATCCAAAACCACCCCCAGTTCAAAACTTTATATCTATCTATCTATCTATCTGTCTATGTCACTTTTTTATGGACATGATGACTGGAAAAATTCTGCATAAATCTTTACCAAACTGATACATAAAATCAAGAGGCATAAAATCTCGGTCAAGTTCGTTAATGGGCAAAATCGAACCAAGGGGGGGGGGGAAATGGGGGGGCTTTTGTAAAAACAGAACCCCCCCCCCCCCCCCCCCATAATTTCTTAATTATTGTACGTATCAAATCCATTTAAAGTTATTATTACTTCTAGGAAAAGGGCCGGAAATTTATGTATGACAGATTTTTGATATAATTAAAAATGGCCTCAAGGGGGGGGGGGGGAAAGGGGGGTTTTAGAAGAAAAAAAATCATAGCTTCGTCAATTCACAAGATATCAAATCCGCGTAAATTTATTATTAATCCTCTTAATATTATCTAAAACTTTTATACTGACAAGTTTTTTATAGGACAAACGTTATAGCAAAAAATAATTAAAAACAAAAAAAATTCCTGCCGGCTCCGCCTGCAAACAAGTTATTTTTCAAAGTAGGCGGTTGCAACTCCCGCATCTTTTCGAAACTGATACATAAAATCAAGGGGCATAAAATCTCGGTCAAGTTCATTAATGGGCAAAATCGAATCAGGGGGGAAGAATGGGGTGGCTTTTTGTGAAAACAGAAAAAACCCCATAATTTCTTAATTATGATACGTATCGAATCCGTTTGAAGTTATTATTACTTCTAGGAGAAGGGCCGAAATTTTATGTATGACAGATTTTTGATGTAATTAAAAATTGCCTTAAGGGGGGGGGGAGGGGGGTTTTAGAAGAAAAAAATTCACAACTTCGTCCATTCCCAAGATTTCAAATCCGCTTAAATTTATTATAAATCCTCTTAATATTATCTAAAACTTTTATATTGACAAGTATTTTATAGGACTAACTCTTATAGCAAAAAAAAAAAAAAAAAAATCCCTGCCGCCTCTGCCTGCAAACAGGTTAGGTTTCGAAGTAGGCGGTTCCAACTGCCGCATCATGGCAAAAAGGTCATTTCTTCCGCAATTCCCAACAAACAGGCGCCCCACGGTCTGCGTCTTCGAAATCTACCTGTGCCTGTAGGCCGAGCCGTCAGGGATTTTTTTGTTTTTGTGGTGGTAGTGAGGGGGGGGGGGGGATAAAATTAAAAATTATTTGAAATCTGTGGGTGAAACACTGAACAGATTTGCTATTCTAAATACTACAAAGCAGCAATTTGAATTAAAATATTTAGATTTTTTTTAAGAAAAATTGTCGAGGTAGATGTTTAAATGTCAGATACTTTCTATTCTGTACTATGATTTTTAACTGTCTATAAATAAAATTTTTGTTTACAGATTGTTTAATGACATTTTTGTAAAAGATGTCCAATTAAAATATTTTCTGAGTTACTTTTTATACTTATTATGTGATTATTTTAAAGATTAGGGAATTGTTGGGTAATTGTAAGTTAAAAGTTTTATTTCTGGAAAATAAAGATCATCAGCATGCAAACATTTGAAAACATTCATTTACATTAAATTCAGAGCTCGGCTATAAAAGCTAATCTTTAAAAAAAGAAGAAAAAAACTTGTGTATCAATTTAAACTTATGAATATTTATCTAAAAGTTATGTAATTTTGTTGTGATTGGAATTATTGGTAAAGGCAGAATACATTTTTTCTTATTTATTTTTTTCAGATTTTCAATCTGTATGTATAACAATGTTAATAATTATATAAATATAATATATTTTTAGGAAACAAATATAAATTTATCTTCCTTAAAAGAACAAGTTACTATGCTGCAGCAAAGGACTATTTAAGTTTTTGGAAGAAGAGTCTGAAAAAATGCAGCAACTAAACAATAATTTATCATCTCAACTTTAATCAATGTACCTGTAAGGTTTTTCATAAATAGGTAATACTATTTTTTTCTAGTCTTTTATTTATTTTTGAAGGGAGGGAGTAAAAAAATATATGTATTTTAATAGAAATTTTATTATTAATGTTTATTTCATTATTTCGTCTGTTTTTGGCAGCTGCTTATGTTTCATCTTATGTCTGTTTTTCCAGCATACTATGACTTTTTATGCATACTATGACTGTTTTCATAAATTATTTCAAAAGGTTAGTACCTGTCTCATCTCTTGAGAAGAAGGTAGGGCAATTGCTGGTAAATTAAAAGTAGTTAACATACTGGAGTATTTAGAAATGAAGAAAATTTATCAGAGACAAATTTCGGTACTTTTCGGTTAGCCGGGCGCCAGTGAAATTTATATATCTATGTATACACATATATACATATATCTATACATACACACATTTATATATGCATGTATATATATATATACATATATATACACATACATATATGTGTGTATGTATACATATATATGTATATATAGATATATACATATCAGTGGTGCCCGGCTAACCGAAAAGTACCCAAATTTCTTAAGCAGAAGTAAATCAAACTATATACAGATTAGAAATTTTGTGATTTGTCACCATTTCATGTATATTTATAATATTTGACAAGAAATTGTACTTTGAGGCTGGGTTATGCTAAAGCCCCTATAAAAAAAGAAAATATCCTAATATAAAACTTAATGAGATGAAGTGATTAAGAATCATTCAGTCTGCAATAAAAGGATAATTGTTTGGCTGTATGTTATGAAAATGACCATTTTCACGTTGAAAAAGTATTGAAAGTAGTAGAAAATGACAAGAAATTTTTTTAAAAAGGATGCAGGATTTTTTTGCTGATCTGAATGTAATTGCATTGCAAAAATATGCTTTACTGTAAAAAGTTATTTACGTTCATGTTACATATCAATATCAATAAAAAAGTGTTCAGCATAAACAAAGTAAAGTTGTGTTATTTCATTATCTAATCACTTTCTTTTGATGGATTCACATGATTTTTTTTTTACTATTGTGTAAAAATTACTCAACACTACTTTTAACAGGATATTGAGAAATGGAGTTGGTTAATATCTTAATAGATGTTTAATTACAGTAAAACCTTCCTAAAGTGACCACTCTTCGTCCCATTAAAAATTGGTCACTCCGAGAGGTGGTCTCTTAATGGAGGTCATGTTAAAATCTAGTTTTTGCTTCTTGAAAATAGCTATTAAAATGAACAAGTAGTTATTAAAATTTATCTTTCATTAGAAAATAAATATAAAAAATTTGAATATCAAAAGAAAACTTTATTTTAAATTCGTAACTTAATTGCTACAAGGGTTTAAAAAATGTATGAATTGATGTTTACTATTTTATCTTTTACTTTTTATTTTATCTTTTAGAACTTTTATTTCTAAACGCTTTCTAAGTCCAGTGAATAAATGTAAAATTTTTCGTCTTGAACAGAAAATAAAGATTCCATTAATCTATCTGCTTCTTTGAGAGTTTCCTGAGAGGATGAGCCAGGGAATTTACTGTCCGTTATTCCTGATTCGTCATCAGAATTCAATTCATTGCTTGAAAAGGCACAAAAGTGAATAAAACCCTTAAAGGTTACTTGAATAATAATAAAAAAAAGATAAAAATAAAATTCAGGTTAAACAACCAGCAAAGAATGGAATTTATTTCCATTTTTTCAAACAAATTGGTCGCTTATGGAGGGAGTTCCATGGAGAATGGTCTCTTAATGGAGGTAAAATTAGCATTCAGCCTATGATATTAAATTTCGTTCCATGAAAAAAATGGTAATTTAGGGAGGTGGTCGCACAGGAAGACTGTACTTTGTAAATCTGCAATGCTGGATGACCATTTAACAGATTGAAAGGAGGAAAATAATAAATTTTAGTTAAAAAAAAAAAAACGAATTTTTTAAATCTTTAAAAAGAAAATTTGCTTTTTTTTTTTCTACATCTTTGCATATCATGAGTAAATTATCCTTTCAATACAGCTACTTAGAAATGTTGTATATATATAATATATTATTAGCGATGCAATGAATGTCAATTTGGCCAGACACCAGATATCTGGCATGATTTTCAGTCAGATATCAGGTCACAGTATGTTTCAATTCAATTCTCCTTTTTTGCTTTTCTTTATTTTTTAACAAACTGCATATTTAAATTAGTCAGCTAACTATAGATTTTCTTTTTGATCTTTTTAAATTTCTTATTAACAATTATTTTTATGATTATTTCAGTTTCAATATCAATATTATAAATTAGATCATTTTAAATCATTAGTATTTTTATGAAAAAAATGTACAACTGAATAGACTTGAAATAGAATATTTAGAACTTTTATCTTCTTTTTGTTTTTTTTAACAGAGTACATTTAGGCTGTAAATATACTCTGTTAAAAAAACAAGTGACAATCTGAGTGAAAAATTAGTCAGAGCCAGGAATCGAACTTGGGTCCACAGCGTTTCGGGCTCTGGCTAATTTTTCACTCCATGTTGGATTATTGTATTTAATGTATGTGTGTCTGCATAATAATTGTATATCTTTAAAATGCTGAATGCAGGCGTTATTTATGTGTGTTTTAATATATTTTTGTAGATCGGTGGAATAGTAAAAATCTATTCACCGTTGTCTGGCCATCCAAGGCTGTTTGTTAGATGGCTGGTGACTTTTCTCTCCACCATGGTTTATTAGTGAAAAATTGCAGACTCAGGAATTGGCCGGAGTGGCTCAGTGGTTAGAGCGACAGCCAGGAACGCTGTGGACCCAGGTTCGATTCCTGGCTCTGACTAATTTTTCACTCCATGTTGGATTATTGTATTTAATGTATGTATGTCTGTATAATAATTGTATATCTTTAATATTTATAATATTTGACAAAAAATTGAACTTTGAGGCTGGGTTATGCTAAAGCCCCTATAAAAAAGTAAGTATCCTAATATAAAACTTAATGAGGTGAAGTGATGTTTGAGTTTAGAAGAGAAATTTGAAATTATAAAATGTGTCTATAATAATGTTAAATGTAGCAAAATGTATAATGTAGCAAAGAAATTTGGGATTCCGAGTAGCACTCTCTCAGCACAATATTTGAAGATTGCGAAATAGTTCTTAATTTTCGAAAAGGA
Source organism: Maratus michaelseni (assembly GCA_963931845.1). NCBI lineage: Eukaryota > Metazoa > Arthropoda > Arachnida > Araneae > Salticidae > Maratus > Maratus michaelseni. Next base: position 1,116,767 of record OZ007600.1, read on the forward strand.
TGCGGTTTCCTCATAGTTTAAATGTATATGCATAACAGAATATGCAGATGCGGAGGAAGTATTATTTTTATGATTTAAAGATGCAAGATTCAAAAACCTCTCTATGAGTGGATGTATTTTGCAAAAAAAAAAAAAAAAAAAAGCATATGCGTTTGCTGAAAAACTTGGATATAAAGACTAAGTGATGGTTAGTTGAGTAAATTAAAAAAGGATATAAAATTGTGGGTAAAAAAAAATTATGTGGAGAAGCATCCTCTGTTTCAGAAGAAACAATTGACGAATAGAAGAAAGAATCTCAAAATTAATCATAAGAGACGGTAGTCTCTTGAGTGACGCAGCGAAAAACCAAAAACCGTAAGCCCAAAACCGAAGATTCCGTCACTCTCATATATACAGCTAGCAGGACATCAAAGGAAAATCGAAACGCCGACATTTAATATCTCAGTAAATATGAGGCATACCGTTTCGATTTTTTCACATTAGTCTTATATCTATGGCCTAACTCTATCCTGAAATTTATAGATTTCTACATGCAGTAGATTTTGAGATCTGGAAACCAATTTTTAAGCGAAAATGGAAAATGTAATGGTGTAATGGGCACAGAGGTGTTATCTCGAAAATGGATCGAACGATTTTTTTAAAATTAATATATTATATTAATCGCTTTTAGATGAAGAGAGTAAGATTTTCAGCTAACGTAGGAAAACTCTTGTTTTTTATATAATCCAGCTTCAAAATCGGACTCTTTTCTTATGCTTTTTCTGGTAGACTAACATTAAAGATTTTCGGCCTTTTCACCCTTTTTTATTCCTGCGCGGTCAGGATGTTCATGGGTATCACGGTTATAGTTAAAGGCGATTTCGCAATCATATGTGGCTGAAGAACTATTTAGATTTTTTTTTTTTTTTAATATGAAAACAGTTTATTATACATTCCAAAATATGTATTAAATTAAATTATGGTTAAATTTTTTTTCTTTCTTGTTCGGATGCAAATAATTCATATTTTTAATCTGCATTTGGTAGAAAAATGAATTATCTTTAATTTTAAAAACGAGAAATTCGTAATTACATGTATAAAATTAGATTGTATTTATTATTGGTATTTATGATTTCAAAATTTTTAATAAGAAATTGTTTTTTTGCTAGTATACAGTGGGCAAAGTCTCTAGCCATGCCAACCAACCAATCTGTTGATTATCTGACTGATAGTTTAGCCACAGTAGTTTAGCTTTGGCTTAGCTGTTATTACTTATTATTAGTTTGTCTTTGGCTTGGCTCTTATTTATTAGTTTGTCTCGACAGCTAAAATTTCACATTTTATAATTTTTATATCAATACTTCAGGTAAGAATGCTTTTTAACTTGATTATTTCCTGTATTTATAATAATTTTTTGTTACTAACATTCTTATGTTTTAATGCGTGCAAAATTTAAGATTGGCGAAAAAGCTGTGTGAAACTGCTAATCTATTTTATTAATATAGTATTATTGATCAATAATACCGCACAGATGTCATATATATACGCACCACGTTGGTGCGATTTTTTTTCTCCGCCGGCGAAAACTTTTTTTTTAATATTAGTTACAAATAGCATGCAATAATAGCACGTGGATTTTTTTTATTTCAATATAAAAATAAAATAGCGTAATTAATGAAATAGTTTCTATTATTAAAAAAATAAATAAAATAAATAATTGATAGTTTGATGTAAATAAATATTGATATACATTAAAAAAAAATATCAGTTTATTTGTTTGTTTTATTAAGAATAAAGTTTACATATTTATATTTTGCTCTGTCAAGGGTCGATCCAGGTAAAATTTGGGGAAAAATCAATTTAATAAAACGGACCTCTTCACAAAAATCAATTTGATAAAATGTGCCTCTCCACAAAATTCTTTTTACTAAAATAGTTCCTTTCACAAAATTCTATTCCATAAAAACTTACTATTTATTAAATATTTATTATTTTGTGATGTTTTAAAATGTGTAATTTGTAAACAAACAAGTTCACTTGAGAGGAAAATTTCAGCAAAGTGATTGTAAATGTAAAAAGTTTTTGTTAATAAGTACTTTGTTCTAATTTGAGTAACTGAATTTCAACTTTTGTTACAAAATGTTATTTTTCACTAAAATATAATAAATTTCACAAAAGTAACCTTTACTTTTCACAAAATGGGCCCCAAGAAAAATAACTGAACAGATGTGTTACACTCACGCTAAAATGTAAACAAAAGATTGGCGACTGTTTGGATGGCACGATTTCCAAGACTGCGCCAAGCTACTAAATACAACCTTAATAGCCAAGTTGCCATAAAAGAAAAAACAGTCCCCAAAGTTTGGAGACTTTTTTCTTTTTTTTAACCGATTAATTTTTTTTTTTTTTAGCGTGAGTGTAAAGCATGCATCGACCCTTGGCTGTCCTCTTAAAAAAAAAAAAAAAAAAACGCAGTTAAATAAATGTTTCCTAAAAAAACCCACCCTATTACTACATAAAATATTTTACTAAAGTTTTTTTTGTTCTGTTTTTCCGCACCATTTCCAATAATAAAAACAGTTAAAAATACCTAAGGAGTGCTTATTTAGTTTTAAAACAAATTAACAATTGCAGAATTCTGACAAAACAGAGCTTCATTTTTACAGATTTTGTTATATAAGAATTTTAGAATGACCTACATAAATTATTTTTTATGCTAAACCATTAATATGTACTAAAATGTTCCATTTTCAATACAAAATTCAGTACAATCATCATTAAATATATCACTTGCAATAAGCCTGTATTATGCATTGAAATGTATTTATTTCAATAAATTGATTTATCTTTTGTGCCATGCTGTCGAAAATTCAAAGAAAAATTTATGTAAATGGTTTTTTTTGCATCATACTATCCATTTGCATACATTTCACTTAGTTTGGATACTATGATGCAAAATAAACCTTTACATAAATTTTTCTTTCAATTTTCGACAGCATGGCACAAAAGATAAAACAATTTATTGAAATAAAGAACCTTTTAGTAGCTTTTTCGCCAATCTTAAATTTTGCACCCATTAAAACATAAGAATGTTAGTAACAAAAAATTATTATAAATACAGGAAATAATCAAGTTAAAAAGCATTCTTACCTGAAGTATTGCAATAAAAATTATGAAATGTGAAATATAAAAATTTAGCAGTCAAGACAAACTAATAAGAGGCAAGCCAAAGCTAAACTATATGAATAAGTGATATAAGCATAAGCAGATCCATAAGCAACCGATTGGTTGGTTGGCATGGCTAGAGACTTTGCCCACTGTATACTAGCAAAAAAACAATTTCTTATTAAAAATTTTGAAATCATAAATACCAATTGAATTTTATACATGTAATTACGAATTTCTCGTTTTTAAAATTAAAGATAATTCATTTTTCGACCAAATGCAGATTAAAAATATGAATTGTTTGCATCCGAACAAGAAAGAAAATAAGAAGACTCATAAGGTTAGACCCCTTGACTCATATTACCTTTATTTTTAACCTCATCGACAAAATTAATACTTTTCATGTACCGGATTGACAATACATTTTTTTATCGCCTGATAGACAAAATTCTTGATTTTTTATGCACCCGTTTGATGAAATTTGGGTTTTTTACGTGCAAACTTAACGAAATTAATGTTTTTTCATGCCCGATCAACGAATTTTTTTTTTATGCAAGCGTTTGATGAAATTTGCGTTTTTCATTTGCTAATAAATGAAATTCATGATTTTTACCGGCCTGTTTGATGAAATTTATAATATTTTCTCCCCCTATCGAGAAAATTCATGTTTTTTCTGTGCCGATCGATGAAATTCATGATTTTTGCACATTGATCTACGAAATTCCTGATTTTTATGCTGCAAAATGACGAAATTTGCATTTTTTTCAGACTAATTGGTATCTAATGCAGTTTAATTCATTCGACTTGACAATTTTTATGCACCTCATCGACAAAATTCATACTTTTTACGGGCCGGATTGACAAAAAAAAATTTATCACCCGATTGCCAAAATTCTTAATTTTTATGCACCCGTTTGAAAAAAATTTGTGATATTTACATGCAAACTTTACGGAATTAATGATTTTTTCATACCCGATCAAAGAATTTTTTGATTTTCATGCGACCGTTTGATGAAATTTGCGATTTTCATGTGCTTATAAATGAAATTCATGATTTTTACCTGCTTGTTCGACGAAATTTATGATCTTTTCTCCCCCTATCGAGAAAATTCATGTTTTTTCTGTGCTGATCGATGAAATTCATGATTTTTGCACATTGATCAACAAAATTCCTGATTTTTATGCTGCAAAATAATGAAATTTGCAATTTTTTCAGAGACTAATTGGTATCTAATGCAGTTTAATTCATTCGACTCGACAATTTTTACGCGCTTCATCGACAAAATTCATACTTTTTACGTGCCGGATTGACAAAAAAAATTTTTATCACCCGATTGCCAAAATTCTTTATTTTTATGCACCCATTTGATGAAAGTGATTTTTACGTGCAAACTTGACGAAATTAATGTTTTTCCATGCGCTAATAAATGAAATTAATGATTTTTACCCGCCTGTTTGACGAAATTTATAATCTTTTCTCCCCCTATCGAGAAAATTCATGTTTTTTCTGTGCCGATCGATGAAATTCATGATTTTTGCACATTGATCAACAAAATTCATGATTTTTATGCTGCAAAATAATGAAATTTGCAATTTTTTCAGAGACTAATTGGTATCTAATGCAGTTTAATTCATTCGACTTGACGATTTTTACACACCTCATCGACAAAATTCATACTTTTTACGGGCCGGATTGACAAAAAAAAATTTTATCACTCGATTTCCAAAATTCTTGATTTTTATGCACCCGTTTGATGAAATTTGTGATTTTTACGTGCAAACTTCACGAAATTAATGACTTTTTCATACCCGATCATAGAATTTTTATATTTTCATAACGACCGTTTGATGAATTTTGCGATTTTCATGTGCTAATAAAGGAAATTCATGATTTTTACCCGCCTGTTCGACAAAATTTATAATCTTTTCTCCCCCTATAGAGAAAATTCATGTTTTTTTTGTGCCGATCGATGAAATTCATGATTTTTGCACATTGATCAACGAAATTCCTGATTTTTATGCTGCAAAATAATGAAATTTGCAATTTTTTCAGAGACTAATTGGTATCTAATGCAGTTTAATTCATTCGACTCGACAATTTTTACGCACCTCATCGACAAAATTCATACTTTTTACGGGCCGGATTGACAAAAAAAAATTTTATCACCCGATTGCCAAAATTCTTGATTTTTATGCTACCGTTTGATGAAATTTGTGATTTTTATGCTACCGTTTGATGAAATTTGTGATTTTTACGTGCAAACTTGACGAAATTAATGTTTTTTCATGCCCGATCAATGAATTTTTTAATTTTTATGCGAGTGTTTGATGAAATTTGTGTTTTTCATGCGCTAATAAATGAAATTCATGATTTTTATCCGCCTGTTCGCCGAAATTTATGATCTTTTCTCCCCCTATCGACAAAATACGTGTTTTTTCTGTGCCGATCGATGAAATTCATGATTTTTACGCTGCCAAATGACAAAATTTGCAATTTTTTCCGAGATTAATTGGTATCTAATACAGTTTAATTTATTCGACTCGACATCGACAGGATATATTGATTTTAGTTTCAAAATTCACCACCAGGGGCCGCTTTCCTCTCTCGGGTTCTATGTGCCCAATCACCACGCAGTATGGCTTATTCGACTTGAAATCCACAGCCTCAAAGATTTCAGCTATGTCTGCATAGTATAGAGTGCGCCCCCTGATGGTGGAAGATGGAACTAACGGATTTTGCAGCTAACTCGAGTTCTATGGGTCCGATCACAATGCAGTTTGGTTCGACTCAGCATCGACAGGATATATAGATTTTAATTCCAAGTTTCACTACCAGGGGGCGCTTATCTATCTCGGGTTCTATGGACCCGATCACGACGATGTATGGCTCATTCGACTCCAAATGGATAGCCTCAAAGATTTCAGCTATGTTTGTATAGAACAAAGTGCGCCCTCTAGTGGTGGAAGATGGAACTAACGGATTTTGTAGTTAACTCGAGTTCTATGGGTCCCATCACAATGTAGTTTGATTCATCGACAGGATTTATCGATTTTAGTTCCAAAATTCACCACCAGTGAGCACTTTCCTTTCTTGGGTACTATGGGCCCAATCACGACGAGGTATGGCTCATTCGACATCGAACAGAGTGCGTCCCCTGGTGGTGGAAGATGGAACTAACGATTTTTGTAGCTATGGGTTCCATCACAATGCAGTTTAATTTATTCAACTTGGCATCGACAGGATATATCGATTTTAATTCCAAATTTCACCACCAGGGGGCGCTTTCCTATCTCGGATTCTTTGGGCCCGATCACGACGAGGTATGTCTTATTCGACTCGAAATCGACAGCCTCAAACATTTGAGCTATGTTTGTATAGAACAGAGTGTGCCCTCTAGTGGTGGAAGGTGGAACTAACAGATTTTGTAGCTAACTCTATTTCTATAGGTCCCATCACAATATAGTTTGATTCATCGACAGGATATATCGATTTTAGTTCCAAGTTTCACCACCAGAGGGCGCTTTCCTATCGGGTTCTATGGGACCGATCACGACGAGGTATGGCTCATTCGACTCCAAATCGACAGCCTCAAAGATTTGAGCTATCTTTGTATGGAACAGAGTGCGCCCCCTGGCGGGGGAAGATGGAACTAACGGATTTTGTAGCTATGTGCCCCATCACAATACAGTTTAATTTATTCGACTCGGCATCGACAGGATATATCGATTTTAATTTCAAATTTCACCACCAGGGGGCACTTTCCTATCTCGGATTCTATGGGCCCGATCACGACGAGGTATGGCTTATTCGACTTGAAATCGACAGCCTCAAACATTTGAGCTATGTTTGTATAGAACAGAGTGCGCCCTCTAGTGGTGGAAGGTGGAACTAACAGATTTTGTAGCTAACTCTATTTCTATAGGTCCCATCACAATGTAGTTTGATTCATCGACTCGACATCGACAGGATATATCGATTTTAGTTCCAAGTTTCACCACCAGGGGGCGCTTTCCTATCGGGTTCTATGGGACCGATCACGACGGGTATGGCTCATTCGACTCCAAATCGACAGCCTCAAAGATTTCAGCTATGTTTGTATAGAACAGAGTGCCCCCCCTGGCGGTGGAAGATGGAACAATCGGGTTTTGCCATGCATTTTCATACTTCTAATTGTGTTACTCTCTCGCTGTATAATTTAAAAGTTGAGTCTTGGATTCCTCTCCCTGGGCCACCACCCTCATATTTTTATTGGGGTCCAAAGGGTCTTTTTTAGCATTTCTTTAAAATTTTATTCTAATGATTAATTTATACCCTATGCTTAATTTTGACTAATTGACATTTTCATCAATAACCTTAAAAAAGTAATGATATCAGTACAAAAACCCTTAACGGGTTAAAAGTTGTGACGCAGCACTTTGTTTTGGCTCTATAAATTTAAAATATGGGTCTTAAAAGTAATGATATCAAATTTAAGTGACGCTATGTTAATAATTTTTTTTTAATCATAATTTTCTTTTTAGTTTTATATATATTCACAGGTGCAATTATTATCTTAATATGAAAAAAATATATAGAACTTATTCGCTGATGCTTTTTCATTCACATCTCTCATGAATTCAAAATATGGGTTTTAAAAGAAATGATATCAAAATTTGAGTGACACCTTGACGTGAATTTAATAGGACTCTTTTAAAATTCAATTTAAATTATTTTTGGTTTGTCTTCTAAAGTATATTTACACATACAAACAATACTTTTAATTTTTCAATACACTTTTAAATATATTACTTTCACTGAGCCTATATTATGTATTGAAATGTATTTATTTCAATAAATTGATTTATCTTCTGTGCCACGCTATCCAAAATCATAAGTAAAATTTATGTAAATGATTATTTTGCGTCATAGTATCCAAACAAAGGGAAATGTATGCAAGTGGAAAAAAAAAAAAATAAAAAAAAAACTTGTCACGGTAGGAAAAGGAACAAAAATTGACTTTCATTAGCATTATGCTGCTGTCATGCAACCAATATCCTTCCAACCCTTTTTTGTTTAAAAAAGTAAACGGGAGTGAAGAGAAGAGGAGGAGGAATGGTGGTTCGTTCGGAGTAAGTAGGATGTGGGAAGGCATCCGAGTATATTTTGGTTGTTTAAGAAGTAATGTGGTTTAGGTGGAATTTTTATGAATATTAGTGAAAGTGTACATAATATAAATAATCATCTTGTAAATATCAGCTCTCATTTAATAAACTGTGCATTTAAATTTTAAAAAGAAGAATCGTTGTGTCATTCGGCTGTCATGATATTACAGCACGCTCTCTTTCGAGAACCAGAGTTATTTCTACGATTTAAAATAATAAAAGTTGTGCTTTGGATCACAGTGTTTGGATTACAAAATAGAGGTGAGCTATTTATTTATCTGATTGTGTAGTAAGATACTGTTAACTTTATTCGAAAATGTTTAAAAACGTAACTAAAGCAGATTTACTTATTGTTCTGGAAGAAATAGGTGAAGAAGCTGATGCTAGTAAGAGAGTACCCGAATTAAAAGATTTGTTATTGAAGTCTAAAGAATACTTAAAAGATAAAGATTTCGTAACTGAATTTTTATCGACTACGGTGTCGGAAAGAAAAAATGGCGAGGAAGTAAATAGATTGCGTTTACAACAAAAAACGAGAAGCGAGAATTTAACCCATAACGAAGGGAAAAATAATACGTCATTATCATTAGATAAATTAATTAAAGCAGTTCAAGTTTTGGTAATCCCAGTGCCCAAGAAAAATGAAACATGGAATCTTTTTTTTGATTCTTTAGAAAGAGCGTTTAAGCACAAAAATGTTCCTAAGGAATATAAATCGGAAATTTTGCTAAAATTAGTAGGTGAAAAAGCAGGAAATGTTCTTGTTTATATTGATGATGAAGAATTAGCTGATTATGATAAAATTAAATCTTTAATTTTGAAAGAATATGAACCGTCCCCATTTACTTGTTTACAAAATTTTAGAAACGCTAAAAGATTACCTGGTGAAACCCATCAACAGTTCGGTTCGCGATTAAGATCCTGTTGGTTAAATTATTGTAGAATTCGAAACGTTAAAGATTTCGATTCACTTATTAATTTAATAATATCAGATAAAATTTTTGAAACTTTGGATAATGAGCTAGCTACTCACATTGCAGTCAAGCAAGGAGAAAGTTGGCTTTTGCCCGATCAGTTATCGAAAGACTGTGACATTTATTTTACTGCAAAAGGCGGGTCTTTCGAGGAAACAAAATTTGATAAACGACCTATTTATCGTGAAGTGAATAACGAGAATACTAAATATGTTCCCCCACAACTCAGAAAAAATCAAGTTACGTATGAGAACAGACACTTCTCAAAATCGCATGATTGTTACATTTGTAATTCCCCATTACACCTAGCAAAATTTTGCCCAAACAGAAGAAATAAGTATGATAAATCTTATACTCAAAATGATGATCAGGGTCAGAGAAAACCGAAAATGCAACAAGATACAAATAAATTGAATCCAAATAAAAATAGTAATGCAGTAGTCACTAATGTTAGTTCCAGGCATTTACACATGAATGATCAATTAAACGAAGTTACTCTTTTTCCTTTAAAAAAAATCACTATTTATGTAGAAGGTAAAGAAATAGAAGCTATTAATGATTCCGGTACCCAAATTAGTATTTTAAATACGTCATTAATTCCCGATCTGAAAATCGAAGCTAAAGGTAGTATTTTGTTACAATCCGCTTTCAAAGAAAAAGTACAAGCAAATTTGGCTACTATACCCATCCATTATAAATTACCTAACAGCGGAATTTATGTTACCTTAAATACGCTTTTTGCTTTCACTGAAAACTTAAATGTGCCTTGTTTATTAACTCCAGACGTGTATAATGCTTTGATTGAACTTCAAAATGAAGAGTTGTGTAATAATAGTCAACTGCAGGAGTTCGAAGGTCACGAAGCTAAAAATAGCTCAGACGCCCCACTGGCGAAAGAGGAATTAAATGTTTGTTTTATTTCTTCAGAGAATAAACGAAATGATCGAAATGATGAATTTTCAGAGTTTAACAAGTTTTGTAAAGAACAAAAAGATTGCGCAACTTTAAAGAATTCATTCAAGGACGCTAGATTAGGAAAAAATAATTTTTTGATACGGGATAATTTATTGTATCATAAAGAAACTATTTGCGGTGATAAAATATATCAGCTTGTGTTACCGGAAAGTTACAGGAGTAAAGTATTAGATTTAGCTCATGATTCAATTTTTGGAAACCACTTAGGGATGCGAAAAACTAAAGAAAGAATTAAATTATCTTTTTATTGGCCGAATATTTCAAGAGATGTTGAAAATTATTGTAGAACATGTAAGAACTGTCAGTTAAAAAGCCCTGAGAAACAAACAGATAAAATTCCGATTACACCTGTTGTCCGCGCACCATATCCATTTCATACTGTAAATATTGATTGTATAGGTGAAATTATTCCGCCGTCAGGAAGGAAGCATAAATATTGTCTTACCTTAATTGATCAAAATTCTAAATGGCCAGAAGTAGTACCATTACGGAGTCTCTCTGCGAAAACGGCGTGTGATGCTTTATTAGATATTTTTATGCGCACCGGAATTCCTGAAGTTATCTGTTCAGACCAGGCCACTAATTTTAAATCTGAACTGACTAAAGAATTTGTGAACCGGTTAGGGGCATGTCCTCGCTTTTCAACTCCATCATACCCCGCTTCAAATGGATTAATTGAAAAATTTAATCGTGTGTTTAAACAAATGCTACATCATGTAATTCGTACGGATCCTGTTAATTGGGATAAACATATTCCTTTTCTACTTTTTGCCTACCGTGAAGTGCCAAATTGCACAACTGGGGTATCACCGTTTAAGCTCATGTATGGTCGGGAAGCTAGAGGTCCCTTGGCAGTACTAAAGTCATCATGGTCAGGTGAAATCCCCTTACCATTGAATCTTAGTAATTCAGCAGTAGACTATTTACAAGAATTAAAAATAAATTTGGAAAGAGCCGCTGACATTGCTTCTTTAACTGCTGCAGAAAAACAAGAAAATTACACTCGCTATTTCAATCGTCGAAGTTGAATGAAAGAATTTGAAAAAGGTGATTTAGTATATTTACTTATCCCTGATTCTACCAATAAATTATATGCTAGATGGACAGGACCCGGAGAAATACTTGAAAGAATAAAACCACATTCGTATAAAGTGAAATTACCTGATGGGGGTGTCAGACATGTTCATGCAAATAAAATAAGGAAATTTAACGTAAGAGTACAGACTGTTGGAGTCATTTTTGAAGACGATGTAGAATTTGGTGAAATTCACCCAACACCAATTAAAGCTAATACTTTGAATGAAAATAACATAGAAGTAGACCTTAGTCATCTGGAGGTTGATAAACAATTAGAGTTAAGTAAACTTTTACAAAAACATACACCATTATTCTCAGGTAAAATTCAAGTTGCCAACGTTGGAGCACACAAAATTCGTTTATTACCAGGTGCGGAAAGAAAGAAACCATATATTTATAAAATTCCGGAATCACTAAAAAATGAAGTGGACAAACAAATAGAAGAGTTAGAGCATCTAGGACTTATAGAAAAAAGTGAAGCTGAAATAGCTTATCCGGTCGTATGTGTCGCAAAGAAGGACGGTAGCATGCGCTTATGTATAGATTTTCGTCAATTGAACACAGTGACAAAACCTTTTGATTACCCTATGGAAAATGCAACTGAATTAATTAATCAAATAGGAAGTGCTAACATAATTACATGTTTAGATGTATTAAAAGGGTATTGGGAAATTCCTCTAGAAGAACAGAGTCGAGATCTTACTTCTTTTAAAACCCATCGTGCTCAATACCGATGGAAAGTCATGCCTTTTGGATTGCGCAACGCGGCTGCCACATTCCAGAAATCGATCAACAATGCTCTGGATGAACATCGTAAGTACAGTCGAGCATATCTGGATGATATTGCTATTTTTTCAAATGACTGGGAAAATCATCTGAAACATCTTGACGCTGTTTTATCCAAATTAACTGAACTGAAATTCACGGTGAATGTTAAAAAATGTGTTTTTGCAAAGGCACAGATTAAGTATCTAGGTCATGTCATAGGAGGAGGTAGACATGAGCCCGATCCGGAGAAGTTACGTGCCATTGAGACAATAGAATCGCCTAAAACCAAAACAGCCCTCAGAAGTGCATTGGGTTTATTTAATTATTATCGTGACTACATAAGAAATTATGCTGAAATCGCCAAGCCTTTAACCGACTTGACAAAAAAGAAAATCCCAGAAATCATTCCGTGGTCTGAGGTTGAAGAAGAGGCTTTCCAAACTTTAAAACGTTTATTGTGTGAAGCTCCTAAGCTGTATACACCAGATCCTAAAAAGCCTTACACTATTCAGAGTGATGCCAGTTCTTATGGAGTTGGTGCTTGTCTATCGCAAAGAGATGAGAAAGAAAAGTTGTGTCCTATTAGTTTTGCTAGCCAAAAGCTCACTAAGGTGCAACAAAACTGGTCGACTATCGAGCGTGAAGCTTATGCGGTAGTGTGGGCATTAAAAAAATTTGAAGTTTATGTGTTTGGTGCTGAAATTGAACTAATAACTGATCACAATCCCTTAATATATCTTCAGAAATCTGCACCTCAGTCTGCAAAATTACAAAGATGGGCCTTATCTCTACAAAGATATAATATAAATATTTCTCATTGCCCAGGTGCAAAATTAAAAAATGCAGATAGTCTGTCACGACTAGTTACTGTATAAGGATTATTTAAATGATACTTTATTTTGTGTTTAATTTTGGTATGCAGTATTATATCAAGTCGTCTTTCCGTCTGTTGTGAATTGTTAGTGTTTTTTATATGTTTATTATATATTCATTATAACTATTATAACAAGGCTTCTATACATCTGTTTTGAATTGTGTTTTTATATATATTTTATGCTGTATAGTTGTATGGTTGCTATTTGTCAGATTTTGCTTCGCTTTGCGTAGCACAATCTTATCGGGGGGGTGTCATGCAACCAATATCCTTCCAACCCTTTTTTGTTTAAAAAAGTAAACGGAAGTGAAGAGAAGAGGAGGAGGAATGGTGGTTCGTTCAGAGTAAGTAGGATGTGGGAAGGCATCCGAGTATATTTTGGTTGTTTAAGAAGTAATGTGGTTTAGGTGGAATTTTTATGAATATTAGTGAAAGTGTACATAATGTAAATAATCATCTTGTAAATATCAGCTCTCATTTAATAAACTGTGCATTTAAATTTTAAAAAGAAGAATCGTTGTGTCATTCGGCTGTCATGATATTACAGCTGCAATGTATTCTGAGGCTCTGAAAAGTAAAAACCTCCTTGTAATTTTAAAAGCAAAGAATCCACGGTGTATCTCATAAAACATAATGAAAATTTTGCTTGTAATGTACAGGCATAACTGCAAAGCTTGGATGACTAAATGTCTTTTTGAAGAAGGTATTTTAGATTTTAATAAAGAGATGCGAAAAGCCACAAGAAACGTTCTAATTATTTTAGACAATGTCTCTTCGCATGCAAGTTCTGCTTGTTTTAAATGTATAAAACTACTTCTTTTGACACCAAAATGCAACCATTACACCAAGGAATTATTTGTTCGTTTAAAACTATTACCATAAAGTAAAGGTTAAAATTCAATTTTTGCATTAGTAGCCAGTGGCCGGTAGAGGCTGTATTTAGTAGCCACTACTGTCAAGTTTGCAGTCACTCACTTATCACCGTGGTTTGTAGATTTAAACAGTTTTCTGCAATGCCACTAAGAAAATTTAAAAAAAAAAGATGAAATTATGTGTGAAGTAAAATGTACGACATTTTTCACAACATTTATGCATGAATTTTGTAAACTGTATTGCTTATAATTAACTAGATAAATTATAAACAAAAAATAAACTATATTTCTTTTAATGCTAAAAGGTGTAAATTAACAACATAATACAAATTAAAATAACTTTTATTAGGTTGTTTGACATGTTTCGACTCACTCCGAGTCTTTTTTAAAAACAAATGATTTGTTTTTGAAAATGACTCCGAGTGAGTCGAAACATGTCAAACAACCTAATAAAAGTTATTTTAATTTGTATTATGTTGTTAATTTACACCTTTTAGCATTTAAAAGAAATATATTATTACAAGGTGTTATAATTTATTAAAAAATGAACTATTTTTCAATTAGCTTAAAACATGAAAGAAAACAAACTCATATTTTTAAAAACAGTTCGCCTCAAACTTGTTATTCTCTGCACTTTTAATGCTCTTAATGCATCATACATAAAAATTTATACTTACTATTTAGCAAATAAATGTATATTTTTTTTAGTTTCCAGTATTTTATATCAATTGAGGTAACCCAGCTATGGATTCAATTAGCTCAGTGATGAATTTTACTATTCATTAGCATGACAAAAAAGATGTCTGGAAAAAATATATATATATGCAAGAAATATGGACAGGTTTTATTTTTCTTTTGGTTTAAGATTTTAATAAATTAATTTGACATTCATACTGTGGATGGAGAAAAATTGAACACTATAAGCCTCATTGTGACTTTTGCTGGCATTAAATCATTAAGGATTTTTTTATCCCTATGGAGAAAAAAATAAATGAAAATTTTGTGACTGATTGCTGATTTTCACAATTCTTTTACACGACTTCTTGACAATTTTATTCCGCAACCAATTGCCGAAATTTGAGAATTTTGTCCGTCACCAATAATGAAACTTGCTACTTTTTCCACGATAAATTAACAAAAGTCTCAATTTTCCTCCACGACTAATTAAGGAAATTCTCGGGGGGCTTTTTTCGCGATCTTTTCCGAGACCAACTGACAGAACTAGTCTATTTTTTCCCGCAATATTTTTCTGAGATCATTTGAAGAAATTCGCAATTTCTTTCTACAACCAATTGACTGAATTTGCTGTGTTTTTTCCCACAATCGTTTGAGGAAATACACGATTTTTTTTTTAGTCCAATTGATGGAACTTGTCTTTTTTTTCCTGTGATTGATTACTGAAATTCTCCCGCAAATTATGATATGTACTACTACATGAAAAATAGAAATCCCCCTTTTGACGATTAGATGCATAGCAAAAAGTCGTCAGTTTTTTACATCTAGTCGCCATGTGGCTGATGGCGACTTGGAATTTTTACCTTTGTCAGCAGGTGCTTGTGAAAAAAATAATCAAATGATAAAGAAACAAAAATAGACGTACTGAAAGCAATTTATATGATAAATAAAGCTTGGTGCGATGTTTTGAAAGAAACTGTCAACTCTTTTTCAGTTTCATTAATTTTCCCATCGCCTTCAAGTAATAACTTATTTTTTACATGAATTGGAAGATATCTATGAACTGATTTCAACTTGACCCAACTCGCGACTTTAACTTGATCAATACGTTAATTTTGATGAACAAATGAAGAGAATAGCATCAAAAGTGCAGAAGATGAGTCATCCGATGGCAGTGTCAGTGAGAAAGAATTTATAGAAGCTGGTGAGAAACTTTTACCATCTGATGCATGCGAGTATTTACAGAAAGTTGCGTGTTACATGCGTAGTGAAAACTTGTTAACAAATTAAATTAACATGTATGTTGATTAAATAGAGCTTAAAATATCAGACAATGCTATTAAGAAAAAAAAGTAGAACTTGTTAACCTCATTCTTCAAACCTATATAGGTACGTAAAACAGCCCTTTAAGAGAATTAAATCAATAATATTTTGTTATATTTAAATTTGCCATTTTTTACATGTGTAGCATAGTAATATATGCTGTTAAAATAATTCAGCAAACATACAACTATCTGAAATCTAGTCTTCCAGATCCATAATCCCAAAATAAAAATTTTATGATATGAATTGTACGTATATTTTTATAAAAATATAATTATCTTGATCTTTTTTAAATCGACACTTTTCTTCTTTTCACTGTTTGTAGTAAAAGTGATCCTTTCTATGAATGCCTTAATTTAATATGAATACATAAGGCGTAGCTTTTTTTTATTAAACAAAAGCAATTTTGAGAGATATCTTTATGTAACAAACCACCTCTTTTAGGTGCGTTCGTAATTATATAAATACTTAACACCTATAGTCGTCGTTTGATCCCTCCGTCTGTCCACATATAACAGCACAAAAACTACCCAACCGAATGGTTTGAAATTTAATATATATTATCATTGTAAAATTATGTCAAGTCATTTCAAATTTTATGAAAATCGAATCAAACCGTAAAAAGATATTAATAAAAGTTTTCTTATTCTATTAAATCCTATTGTAAGTAAATCTATATAATAAAAAAATCCCTGGCGGCTCGGCCTACAGGCACAGGTAGATTTCGAAGACGCAGACCGTGGGGCGCCTGTTTGTCGGGAATTGCGGAAGAAATGACCTTTTTGCGATGATGCTGCAGTTGGAACCGCCTACTTCGAAACCAAACTTGTTTGCAGGCGGAGCCAGCAAGGATTTTTTTTTTTTTTTTTTTTTTTTTGCTATAAGAGTTGGTCCTATAAAAAACATGTCAATATAAAAGTTTTAGATAATATTAAGAGGATTTATAATAAATTTAAGCGAATTTGAAATCTTAGGAATTGACGAAGTTATGAATTTTTTTCTTCTAAAACCCCCCTTCCCCCCCCCCTTAAGGCAATTTTTAATTATATCAAAAATCTGTCATACATCTGTCAAAAATATGTCATAAATCTGTCAAATTTAAGCGGATTTGATATTTTGTGAATTGACGATGTTATGAATTATTTTCTTCTACCCCCCCCCCCCCCCTCCCCTTGTGGCCATTTTTAATTATATCAAAAATCTGTCATATCTAAATTTTTGGCCCTGTTCCTAGAAATAATAATAACTTTAAACGGATTCGATACGTATCATAATTAAGAAATTATGGGGTTTTTTCTGTTTTCACAAAAAGCCCCCCCCCCCCCCCTGGTTCGATTTTGCCCATTAACGAACTTGACCGAGATTTTATGACCCTTGATTTTATTTATTAGTTTAGAAAAGATGCGGGAGTTGGAACCGCGTACTTCGAAAAATAACTTGTTTGCAGGCGGAGCCGGCAGGGATTTTTTTGTTTTTAATTTTTTTTTTGCTATAACGGTTGGTCCTATAAAAAACTTGTCAATATAAAAGTTTTAGATAATACTAAGAGGATTAATAATAAATTTACGCGGATTTGATATCTTGGGAATTGATGAAGCTATGATTTTTTTTCTTCTAAAACCCCCCTTTTTTCCCCCCCTTGGGGCCATTTTTAATTATATCAAAAATCTGTCATACATAAATTTTTGGCCCTTTTCCTAGAAGTAATAATAACTTTAAACGAATTCGATACGTATAATAATAAAGAAATTATGAGGGTTTTTCTGTTTTCACAAAAAGCCCCCCCCTGGGTTCGATTTTGCCCATTAACGAACTTGACAGAGATTTTATGACCCTTGATTTTATGTATCAGTTTGGAAGAGATTTATGCAGAATTTTTCCAGTTATCGTTGTCAGAAAAAAGTGACATAGATAGATAGATAGATAGATAGATAGATAGATAAACTTTTGAACTGGGGGTGGTTTTGGGTTCTGGGAGTCATGATCGGCATAGATCTGCAAAAATTTTTCAAAAATTCCAACTTAGGTGAGAATGTAATAGGTAGTATTTCTTACGAAATCTACCTAAAAGCGCAAGTCATGTGACTGAGGAAAACAAATACGGGCAAACCACTTCTTTTTTCATAATCCAGGTGGTCATTTTTATTCAAAATTATTTTTTCGAATAAAATTGCATAAAAGTTACGGTTTTAGAAAGATCGTTGAAAAAATTTGTTTGTTTGAGAGATGAGTTACATTAAAAAGTGTATAGATTTTGAGATAACTTCAGTGGAAATTACGTTAACAGCCAAATATCTAAATCCATTAGAGTAAATAAACACAGGAGATTCATTTATTATGAGTCATAAAAATAATAAACCGTGGCCATAATCATTTGCAAAGCAAGATCTCCATGATGAATTTTACAGTGCTGTCTGGTGTAGAGAAAAAAATTGCGTTTGTAAACGTGACATACGTAATTAGAAAAAAAAAAAAGGGCATGCTCATTTTGCTCATAGCAGACGACATAATTCATTTCACTGAAATAATAAGGATGATTTTTTTACATTGTGAAACTAATTATAAAATGAACAAATAATTTAAAAACTCATGTCACGTTTAGCGTACAATTTCCAACTTGTTTATGATTGTCTCTATTATCTGGACTGTTGCAAATTCAGATATATCTTCAGACTACATTAGTAGTTCTTACTGTATAACAAAATTATTTGTTCTAACGTTTTAACAAAATAATTCGTCGTCATGTTTTAACGAAAGCACGTTATAAAGAGCAAATCTTTGGGACACTTTCGATTTCATTATAAGATGCTTTGATTGTAGATTATTTTCATGATAAAATATTAAAACTGAATACAATTTTAACAATGTTTTATGTAATATTTTTTTCTTTTCCTTCCTTTTTAGGTTTCTGTTCATCTCATGAAACCCTATTCGTCTCTCTTCTCTGTCTGAGTATGTTCTCAGAAACTGTATAAGTTAGAGACTTGAAATTTTGTGTACCTACAGCTGAATGCCTGTTGTCACACTGTAAATCATAAAATTTTGAAAATGTCTTCATTAACGCAAGATATTAATTAAAATCCTGAACACCTATTCATTAATGGAAAAAAATATTCAATATGTATGTAATTTCTTGCTGCATTTTTTTCTTTTTACTGTGACTTTAAAAGCATATTTAAAATTATATAAAATATTATGATGTAGAGTTTCATTATTTTTCCAGTTATATCAAAACAGTAACATTTGAATTATTGCTTTCACTTTATCACTGTTAAATACAGTAGACTCCCTCAAATCCGTCACCCTAAAATCTGCACATCGTTTCCAATGTAAACAATGAAACTTACAGTTAAGACATAGGTGTAAAATTAAAGTTTTTTTAATTTTATATCATTCTGTATACATTTTAATATGTAGTTCTGATTAATATGATTCAACTGATGTTTTCTCATAAAGGAAATATAAATTTATTTTTGAAAAAATTCAGGATAGTGCAGATGTCACTGGTGATCATGATATTTTTACCAAATAATTTACGTTTTAATCAAGCTTTTTTGGTTATTAAGTATGGTAAAAATTTGTTATTTTAAGATTTTGAAGTGAATTATGAGTGTACATTTATAAGGAGAGTTTCACTGAATAATTCAAAAAATATTATCTCATCATTATGCATATTTAATTATCAATATTAATTATTTACTTGACCTTTACTTTTAAATGTTCTTAATTTTTATTATTTTACTTAATTATTTTACCTTATTGTAAGCATTCATTATAATTTAGAGTGCATTTATTAAATTCAAATTACTGTTTAAAAAATGTAAACAAAACAGTGACATCCGTAAAATTCTAAAATCTGCACAACCTCTTGTTTAAAGCTATGCAGATTTAAGAGAGTCTACTGTATACTGTTTTAATTTATTTATTATTGTTTAATACTTATTTCAATACAAAAGAATTAAGATTTTTTTTTTATCTTATCTTTTTATACTTAGATATAGCACATTGATTTTCTGTAAGCCAGAATAGTATGTTTATTTCCATTAAAATGTAAAGAATATTCTTCATTTTTACTACCCAGTCATACTTTTATCCTTTCTTACATTCAACAATCATAAATTTTGTGGCAAGGAGTTTGTGTAAAAAATTCACTTGAAATTTAAAACATGAAATGTAGTATATATACATTATGCATTTTATTAAAATAAGTTACAGTGTATCCTTAAATGTGCAATGTAAACATGAACCAAGAAAAATACTTTTATTTATATAACATCATTATTTTCACTTATTTATAACTTAAGCATCCTTAACAATACAACTTAGGTGCAGTTTTAAATTGAATTTGTATTAAGAGATTTTTTTAATATACTGAATTGGTATTCTGCATTAGTTTGAATTAAATACATTTAAGGCTGTTCTAGGAAAACTTAATTATACTGCTGAAGAATATGAATCTTTTTGGCACACTAAAAAAGCCATTATTATATGTGCATGAAATTTGAAAACATTAATATTCAAATGCTTTAGAATTGAATAGTATTTTTCATTTTACTATAACTGTATTACATCTATAGTCAATTGTTATCCAATAGTTGTGTTTTTAAAATCTGCTTAAATCTCCAACTTTAGCACCATTTTCTAAAAGATTCTTACCCTTTAAAGAAGTTGGGAGAATGATATTTGGCTTCTTAGTATACAAATGAGAATACCTGCAAATTTTATGCATTTAAGCATGAAAATGACTGTATGACTGTTTCAAAATCAAGTTTAGATTTTTTGAGAAAAGCATGCCCCCCCCCCACCCCCCCCCCCCCAAAAAAAAAATTAAATAAAATAAAAAAAATCCTGAATTTATTTGGCTAAATATCCAAAGTATCCGGCAAACTGACAATCTGTAATTTGACCAACTGAATATTCATTCCTTACTTATTTCCAAAGAATAAATTGCTATACTCAATTGAATCTTGATACCTTGAACCCATAGAGGAGGGATTTATAAATAGAGTGCAAATTTCATTGTTTTCTCCTGCAGAAAGATGGAGGATTCATCTTTTCCCTTTCATCGCCAAAAAAACTCCGAAAGGGTGCTGTTCTTTGACAGTAATCCTTTTCTTAGCAACTTTCTTTTTCCGTTCTCATAATAAAAGAAACGTAGATCTAGAAATGAAACTGAAACTTAACTAGAAAAGCAAGCTGTTGCGTTCACAAGGAAAAAACAGTTTTAGCATTTTATTTCAACCAGTCTACGAATCTTTTTGAGTCAAATCCACACCCAATCGAAAGGTAAAATTTGTGTAACCAATTTATCTTTTATAATAATTTAATTTATATTACATCCATTTTTTATTTTAATTTATGACTTGTACTTTCAACATTATCCGATGGACAAGACGGATTTTTTCTTTTCTTTTTTTTTCCTTCTTTAAAGAGGCCCTGGCACAAGAAAGGTTCTGAGGCTCTAATTTATTTTGTAAAAGGACCAGGGAAAAAAAAACTATCTACTGGTTGGCAATATTTTTGCTGATCTAATTTTTTTATTCAAATGAAAAAAAGGGCCTGGGATTGGACAGGGCCTGACTACCAACGGGGCACACTTCCACCAGTAAAAAAAGAATAGATTTTTTTTTTCTTTGCATGAATAGGATGTTTTAATAAGACAAAAATTTCTATTAAATTTTACTGGAAGTATGTCCCGTTTGTAATCAGGCCCTGGGACTGGATACATTATTATATATTGCACTCCCCTTGCCCATCTAATGCAAGTTACTTAAAATAAAAACACTTTATTAGTAAGATAGTCCAAAATGGTTTAAGATTTCTGTTTGAAAAGCAAAAATTTTACAAAATCATTTCATACAGTGTTGAATTCAGAGTAGAATGGGTGTGAATATTCTCTCATCTTGAAGTGCAAGCTGCAGGAAAACTTTCCTGAGAAAAATGCCTGAATTCATTAATTATCTGAATATTATCTTCATACCTAACATTTTAAAGTGATAAATTTCATGGGATAACTGAATATTTTAGAGAAATATAATAAAATATTTTAGGAAAATGTAAAATAGGATTAAACATTTTCTTTTCTTTTAAAGTTATTAGAGATCCAAAATGGATACTTTCCAACACATTCCTGCAATAATTGTTATTACTTAATACATTAAATTTAGCAGGCATTCTTTTAAAATAAAAAATTAAAGGATATTTCTCATTTTTTTTTCAATAAAGGGAAAAAAATCTTAAAAATGGAGTCAAAGTTCACAATTTGGGATGGTTATTTACACATGGTAAATAAGAGAAAGTTCGTTGTCAGTGATGAATTCAGGGTAACATTCCCCCTCCCTGCCCCCCCTTCTCCTGGACAAAAATGTTAAAATTTAATACTCATAGAATTATTACAACTGAAGCTTTAAAACATTTATAGAAAAAAAGCTATTCAATCCCAAATCAAATCCAATAATATTGAATAATTTTCATCCACATTTCCCATAATAGTTTAGATAATTTAAATATAAAATAAACAAGTTTTATTCTGTAAATGAAACATATTTTAGAAAGCTTGTTTTTAAAGGCTGAGAATTGTAAATATTTTGCAATGTAATCAGGGTTGTAGTGGGTAGCTGACAGGGTACCCGCCTAGGCTGGGTTTTAAAAAAAAAAGTTTTTTACAACCATAAGGGTTGTAGTGGGTAGCTGCCTGGGTACTCGCCCGGGCTGGTTTTTTTTTAAACCCCGGGTTTTTTACAACTTTGAATGTAATATAATACTTTGCAATTTAATAATTTTATCAATTATAATAAAAATGTTATGTTTATAGTTTTAAAACAACTTTAAAAGAGGAATTATCACTCAAATGCAGCTTGTCTATTCTAAAAACTGATCTAGTTGCGCTCAAAGAATTTTCCTGTTTTTTTTAACACTTTCCAACCTAGTTGAAAAGTGTTTGACTTCGGTTTGTCTGGCCGTCAGCCGGTGCTCTAACTCTCGTAAATATGCTCAGATTGCCCTGTAATTTTTATATGTTATTGTCGTTATCTATAGCATGTTCCCTATTTCAACTGAAGTGTGTAGCACTTATAGTTACTTTACAGGGACACTCAAAAGAATTACGTTACATTACGGTCTATGGGGAAAAATCATTTGAGGTTTATTTTAATGATGTTACACAATTTCAAATGCATTGTAATTGATATATATCACTAATATACATTACAAGAAGCTTAATATGGAATAGGGTGTGCATAGCACTTATAGTTACTTCACTGGGACACTCAAAAGAATTCCGTTATATTACGTCTATTTAGAAAAATCGTTTGCGGTTTAATTAAATAATGTTTCACTATTTTAAACGCATTGAAATTTATATATATCACTAAGGTGCATTATAAGAGGCTTACTACAGAATATTGTGTGTATAGCAGTCATCATTCATTTACAGGGACACACAAAAGAATTCTCTACTGTCTGTTAACAATAATTCCTGGAAGTGCGTTTTAAGTTGCTGAACGCGATTTTAAATTGAACTCACTTTTTGTCTATTACTGGGTGTGTATAAATTCTGTATTTCATATACAGGGCAGCACAAAAGTTCGCAAACACATTTCCGTTTATTGACAGAAACTCCAGAAGGAGAATTTTAAACTGTGCTATGCGTTTCCTAACTAAACTAAAATTTAGCGTCCTATGTAGTATATATACATATCTATAGATCATATACAGGGCTGAATAAAAATCTTCGGATATTTTTCCGAATATTGCATATGTTGGAAATTCCTGAAATTACGTTTTTAAATATGTTATATGCGTTTTCCAAATTGTTCACTTAGATGTTATCTGTCAGCTTATTAAACTGTAATGATTTGTAAAATTATTTTGGAAGCGTTGGAAAGTGTTACATAATCTATGCTTGACTCATGAGTTTTCGTTCTTGTTTTTCTTTAAAATGCATTTAGATGTTTTATATAATTGTAACGAAAAGCTACAACAGGCAACATCTAAATTTTTAGTGAATACTAGAACTGTTTGAAAGCCTATCAAAGGAAAATATCACGTTCAACTCAAATGCAGGTTAAATGAACAGGCAACAGGTCTCTCTCAGTAGTTGTAGGAAGCGGCAGAATTCCAATGACAGTTTTATGGGGAGGGAGATGTTTGCTTCAAGAAAAGGGTTATTAGTCCGCTGTCTGTTTATATTAGATGTCTATGCTTGAACCTCTTTCTCAAGAATTCTTTTATATCTAAAAAACAAAATATTTCCTTTATCTTTCTCATAATTATCTCAACATTTTCCTTAAAATTCTTGAGAGCTGGAAAATCTGATTTTCCTGTTACAGTACAAAATGGCCCCACCAGTGGCTAAGAGGTTCTGCTCTCGAAGCTGGTAGACGGGAGGTGCTGGGTTCGATCTCAATCGCGCCCGTCGGCCTAATCGTTCAGAGTTTTCGTTGTTTTCTTCGAGTCGTGGATTTATCCATGCGTAAATACGGGTTAGGTTCCCTTAGAAAGACCCCCCACGAAGGGCACTCCCACCGAGCCTATATCCCAAGTGTAGATAATTGGCCGTCAATAATCAACCCAACCCAACCCAACAGTACAAAATGATCTTTTCTGATTAAATTCAAATATTCAAAAGAAGTATCTGAGAATACCTGTAATAAAGAAATTGCAAGTTTTCTATAAAGTGACAATAAACATAAAAGATAACTTATTTGTCCACCTTTTAGACTGCAACTGCTAAAAATATTGGTTTTGAAATGCTTTACAAAAGCAGAGCGGCTTTACAAAAAGTTGTCATGCACTAAAAGATTTAAACAGCTGTCGAAATTAGTTAATAAGCTTTTTTTCTTTTCTAAGCTGTATTGTACTATACATTTATTTTACTTGACTACATTAAACAATGATACAACTTAATATTTTTAGGCATTATGTTTTAGGAAACCTTGATATTTCAAACTTATTTTGATTTTTTTTTTCCGTTTCTGTGATATATGCTTGTCGCCATACTCGGTGTAACGGGAGTCTCTGACTTGTCACTGACTCAGTCGCTGGCTTTCTGAATAGTTCTGCCTAGTCGGGTTCAAGCTCGCGCCGTTCACCGAGGGCAACTGAGCCGAGTCTCGTCTATGAGACATAGACCGATTTTCCCCATGGTCTAGGGTCGGCCAGGGGCACCTACCGACACACGTAGTGTCGCCCGCGGAAGATGAGACCAGTGACTTGTCCTTCCATACATGCTCACGATCAGACTCTGCGGGAAAGCAAGGGCCGTAGGGATGCCGGACATATGGTGGGTGACCCGACTCCCTTTTGGGTGTTCGGCGATGAAGCCGTCCGACAGTCTCTACGGCTCATCGAGTGTCACGTGGGGAAGTCTCCTCTAAGAGTTGGAACTTCCGCCGATCGCAGTGACCTAAGTCATCTTGCGAGGAAGCACTCGGGTAAGAGGTAAGGAGGTGTCGATGGATAGCGAACCTCCCTATCGATCGTAGCGACCTGGCGAGACAAAGCCATGGTCAGCATTAAAAGTTCATGAGAACTTGGGCACGATGAGAAGCACGGATCGCGGGGTGCCCCCGAGGGCGTCTGCGACGCCGCTTAGTTTTATCCTGTGAGGTTTGAGATATCAAGGTTCTACCATGCTATATAAAGATATCTTAAGTTACTTGTTTTAGTTGAAAGTATAGAGGTATGTATTTTAAAAGAGGGTTTTACAGTTTTTTGAATATTCAATCTCTTGTATAGTTTGATTTTACAAACCCACTTGAATAAAATATTCTCCTCTACCTTGGCTGTAATAGCTTTTTGCAGTAAAAATTAGCTCACTAAACAGTTTAATATTTTCTTCTTGACTAAATACTTCTTTAGTTGGTTATAAATGTAATCATCTGCAGAGTAGCATCTTTAGAATGTTTTTTTTTAATATGCAAATCTCAGCATTGGGGATTTTAAGAAATTTTCTGAGATATTCAAATACATTTTTTTTTTACTGATAACTCTAAGTTAATATCTTTTTGGCAATTAAGTTTAGCAAATACGAAAGAAGATAGACTGCTATTACTGAAATATTATAATTAGCCCCAAATTGTAATGTTTCCTAATTCAACTTAATAACATCCACATTCTTTTTAAAATTCTTAAAAGATAGTATCCCTTATCCAAAAGTTTTTCCTTTGCAGCTTGACTAAAATCTTTAAGAGTATGTTATGGTGATTATGTTATTAATTGTTCTAAACAATCCATATTTTTAAAAATTAAAATATTTCATGCTAAATATTTAATACCTACACATTTAGTATCTTAGGATGTCCATATGTGTTGACTATTATTTAAGATAACTCTTTAGGTCTCAGATACTAACATGATAATTTTCATTCTGAACACGTACAAACATGATTTAGACTTACTGTGGCTCATGTTGAGTTGGCTGCTGAGACAAAGTATTAAAAATAGAAAATATTTATATTTAGTAATTTGAAACGCACTCAAATTAAAAAAAAAAAAAAAAAAATTAATTAATTTAAACCGTGTCAACCCTAAATGTATGCATGTATTCAATATCTTGTTGCTCAAATCGGACTGTGTTCTTTTTTCCATTTAATTGATCTTTCAGTTTCATCAACTGTAAATGAACTTTAGTGCAGTCACAAACATAATTTTTGGGCCGCCAAACCATTTTCCTTTTTTAATACATATTTGCTTGTCATTGATTTTTACGCTGTGTTGCCATTGATTATCTGATTGTATATAAAATCTCATGTCATGCCCATTATTGCACACTTTTTTTTATGAAGGGATCCTGTAATCTTGAAAATACTTCACCTCATATTTTTCTTGTACGGAACATACCTTATTCTGTAGGCAGAAGGTCCCAAAACTATAAATTGTTTGCGAAATACAAGAGAAAAACAGAGCAATAGCAATTAACTCGCATTCTTCATTACAAAAACTAAACTGGCTTATCTTCAAAATACATAAAAATGGAATATAAACATTGAATATGATGGGCAGGCAGTATTGCACAGTTGAGAAGAGGGAATGCAATTTCCCAATTATTGGTTCTAAATCACATTTTTTTTTCTTTTTTGGACGGCAGATTTTGTTTAAAGTCTATAGACGGCAAGAAAATAAACAAATACCAAAATAAGTATGCATGTCGTAGCTATAATATGTGACAAATAAGAAATTTCATTTTAATTTGTTTGACCAGTGCATTTTTCAGAAATATGTCCTGAACATTGCTATTTATTGAGATTGTTAGGTGCGTTCGTAATTATATAAATACGTAGCAGCTATTGTCGTCGTCTGGTCCGTCCGTCTGTCTGCCCGTCCGTCCGCATATAACAAAGCAAAAACTACCCAACCGAATGGTTTGAAATTTCAGATTTACTATCTTTTCAGAATTTTGTCGAGCCATTTCAAATTTTAAGAAAATCGAATCAAAACTTTAGACAATATTAATAAAAACATTTATTAAGAAATTAGATTTTTTTTAAATCGGTGCTTTCTTGTTATAGGAGCTTCCGAGGTTTAAT
Organism: Maratus michaelseni; assembly: GCA_963931845.1. Lineage (NCBI taxonomy): Eukaryota > Metazoa > Arthropoda > Arachnida > Araneae > Salticidae > Maratus > Maratus michaelseni. The sequence goes on from OZ007600.1 coordinate 1,144,119, forward strand.
CGTCAAGCGACCGAGATACTTATTTTATTGCATAAATTAATCTGCAGACGATATAATTCATTTCACAGAATTAAAGATAATCAAGATCCGAATACTAATATAACTATCTATAGTACGTTTGTCACGTCCTCGTTTGTCACGTTTAACGTACAATTTCCAACTTGTTTTTCTTTGTATTCATATATTTCATTCTTTTGCACATTTAGGCTGGACCAAAGTTGGCTTTAGACTAGACCACAAATCAGAAAGTCAACAACAGAGAGATGAAGAAAAAAAATTATCTTTCTGCTTTTATAGAACCTGCCCTCATAAATGATTTCGTTTCAAGTGTCAAAGAAAGACTTTTACTAGTTTTGGTAAGATTTTATGTCTGTGTATTTATTAATACTTCAGTAATTGGAGAATGGCTATAATAGTAGCATATAACATATTCTGTTTCTTAATGCTGGTTTGTATCCATTTAATTTTTGTTCATTCAGTTTCTTAATTATTTTGGTACCTGCTTTTTATAAAAACTTTGACGAGAGAAAGGGAATTTTTACAAGTATTTACTGTCAACCCATTCACTGTTTCATACGCAACATACAATTTATTCAACATTTGTGCATTTCACATATACATTCAGGAGGAATCTATCTGATATATAAATATAAATACAAGAACAGTTTTTATAATATATTTAGACAATTCAACAAGTTAATTTAACCATTATCAGAATTTCCCCCAGGCAGTTTCAGAAGGGTGCTGCACCCTGCCTGCCCTTTAGTTTAGAAAATAGCACCCTTCTTGCTCCCCCTGTAAAAAAATTAGCATCCTTCTTGCCCCTCAGTAAAAAAGTGTCCTTTCTTCTTTATGCATTAAAAAATTTGACTTTATAGTAAAAATTGATTCATTGTTGTCTTGTAAAAAGTGCTCTGACTTTTAAATATTAAAAGTGGCTTTAAAAACCAAAAGAATGCCTTTAACAATAAAAAAAAAAGTGCTTTTAAGAATCTGAACAGTGCCCTCAAGAATCCAAAAAGTGCCTTTAAGAATAAAAAAGTGCCCTTTTCTCACCAGCAGCATCCTGCCCTTTTTTAAACCTGAGGAAAACTCTGCATTATTATACAGCAAAATATAATAGGGATTATATATTTGAATTTATTTATTTATGACAAACAACTTTTGATGGTCACTGTAACTGTTCAGGAATTGATACTAATAAAAAAATGTTTACTATCTTATAGTTGCATTTTACATCCTTTAAAACAGAAAATAAAATAGTCTCGAAATAAAAAAGGTATAGCAATTCTTTTTTTTTTCCCCCGAAATTCAAAAATAGTAAACAATTGAGATGTTAGAAAAAATTAAATAAATGTTTATTTAGAAGAAACAAATGTCACAGGCTGAAGAAACGTAAAAAATGCTCAGATTAGAAATTTTCTCAAAAGGTCACTGATTCATCTTCATGGCTGTTAAGAACAGTTGGAGAGAAATCACTTTTTCTAATTTAAAGTCTGTCTTATGCCAAGGCTACTTATAAAAGCAAGCACCATTATTTTCTATATGTTGCTAATTATTTTTCTGTACATTTGTTTTAATTTAATTTTTGTTAATTTAATTTGTTAGTTATTTTCTACAGATTAAAATTTATTAAATACTAGATTACTTGTCGGCATTGCCCGAGCCTGGATAATAACCTTAAACAAACCTAAAACAGTGTCTAATTCAGACAATTTTCTCCAGTAGGTATTTAGTGTTGGGTGTCCCACTGCTTTTCGCAGCATACACCCTCAAAGGGTATAGCCAGGTTTCCTATTAAAATATGCCCTTGAGTCAACCAGATCGAGTCATACATGGATCGATAGCCCTTCAATAGAGATGCGTTTTTGCCAAGTTTGAAGCATATATCACAAACCCATGGGCAGTTATGACACTTTATGTGCGTTTTGGAAAAAGGTGCGTTGTGAAGAAAGTAGTGATCGAATATCCCCAAAAAAATTCAGGGATGTGTAATATTAAAATACAATTAGTGGATATTATTTTCAGATTATTTTCTGCAAAATAGCCAGTTTTATAAATTTTTTCTTGTTTTTAATTTAACTTTTTAATTAAGAATATATCGAAATTTTTCAGTGACCACTTTCATGTTTTTACCAAAAATACTACGAGGTATGATATATATTTGGTGTGAGTTTCAAAACTCTACGCTGGGTGCATCATAAAAAAAAAACTAAAAATGTGTTCCAGGGGTGGGGGGAGTTGCAAGTTGCATGTGTTATTATAAGTTCATGCGCAGTTCTATGTACAGTTTACATGCTGTTGGTGACAATCATCTGAAGGAAAGCATCTTGTTTTGTTAGTTGACATTTGACTGATTTTGTTTTTAGTTTTCTGCACAGTTTTACTTAACACATTGCTTTTCGTCTTTTAAACATGAAGCCCCGCCTACGGGCGTTGCATTTGCATGAAGCCCCGCCTACGGGCGTTGCATTTGCTTTTTCCATTATTTAACAAAAATTTTATTACCAAGTGTTTCTATTGTAAAAAGATGTATGTAATAGTGGTATTGTTTCTAATCGAACTATTAATATGCATAGTACTCTAATTGTAAAAATGCGAATTTTGTGTATTTTCTTTGAGAAATAATGTAACATATGAAACACAAAAGCACCGCCCATGCGCTGAATTACAGATCTCCAAAAGATGTGAATTCATGTCTACCATTCAGAGCCTGATTACCAACGGGATAATCTTCCACCAGTAAAAATGAAGAGAAATTTTGTTCTTATTTAAGACAGTAATTTTTTTTTTTTTTTGCGACTAGTGCGTTTAAATAAGGCAAAAATGTCTACTAAAATTTACTGGTTGTAGTTTTTCCCGATTGTGTTTTCCTCTATGTGTTAACACTGTTTTCGATTAATCAACAACAGTGTTAAGTCAAACTGAGCCAAAAACTATTTTAAAAAAATCCGTCAACTGTCAACTAGCAAAACACAATTGTATCCTTCAAATGATTGCCACCAACAACATAACTATATACCTAAACTGTACATAGAACTGCACATGAACTTGTAATAACACACGCAATTTGCAACTCCCCCATCCCTGGAACACATTTTTAATTATTTTTCTATGATGCACCTATCGTAGAGAGTTGAAACTCACACCAAATATACATCATACCTCGTAGTATTTTTGGTAAAAACATGAAGGTGGTTACTGAAAAATTTCGATATATTCTTAATTAAAAAGTTAAATTAAAAACAAGAAAAAATTTATAAAACTGGCTATTTTGCAGAAAATAATCTAAAAATAATATCCACTATTTGTATTTTAATATTACACATCCCTGATTTTTTTCGGGGAAATTGGATCACTACTTTCTTCACAATGGACCTTTTTCCAAAACGCACATAAAGAGTCATAACTGCCCATGGGTTTGAGATATATGCTTCAAACTTGGCAAAAACGCATCTCTATTGAAGGGCTATCAATCCATGTAAGACTCAATCTGGTTGATTCAAGGGCATATTTTAATAGGAAACCTGGCTATACCCTTTGTATGATTTTTATACTTTAAAATAAAATCTATCTAAACGAACCTAAAGTTCAAGTAGAAGGCGCTAGAAGGACTTGAATACACAAAATAATGAGAACTGCATTTTCTCAATTGATATTAGCTCAGAAGAGCCCCGAGATTAATATTCTGGATGGTTCCGGTGCATTTTATGGTCCAATTTTTTTTTATTGCGTGTTGTGGAATCTTTTAATAGTTATTTATTTTAAATGACAGTTATTAATTATTTTAACGAAAATTTGTAATTATAGCTTATTACATTACATAACAAAGGTAAAGTTAAAAATATTTTTTATTCCTAACTAGTAAATCAACCGATCAGGGGCCTCAACGTCAGCTCTGTATATCAATGTTTTTTAATCTCACTTTGCACAGTACTTAGTATTCTACATTCTCCAATTTAAATTTGTTCTATATATATATATCACATTAAACACGGTTTTATGCAATGTTATTCTGATAAACTGCTTATTCTTGTAAAATTTGTTTCAAAGATACATTTCTCCGGAAGGACTCTGAACTCCGATAATTTCATCAATTTTACATTCACAATTTTCTATTGATTGTGGTAAAGCATAATTTCGGTATATATTAGATTTCTTAATAAAATCTTATGGAAGAAAAATATTTATGTAAATGTAAACTGAATTTACTGTAATTTAATCTAATTTAACCCCCTGACCGCCGAGCAAATTTGTAATGTTGTTTTCTCTGTAATTTTTTTTAAATGGTAAAAAAAAAAAAAAAAATTTGAACTTAAGGTAAAAATGTAAATTACATAAATTACATATATGAGTATAATCCTTGAGAGTATTAATCATTACTCGATGTTTTAAAACAGCATTATATTTGTAAAATTATATTAATTTAAAAAAATTTTCCATTGCAGTGAAACCTACAGCATAGTGAACGGATATATCAGTTCGCGGCGGTGAGAAGGTTAAAAATATAATGTTTTTACAATTTTTGTTTCTGAAAACAGTTTTAGTGGTCACACTATAATATTTAGATGCAAGATCTTACAATACATTTTAATCTACTCCATAGCAATAACATACTAAAAACACCAAAAAATAGGCATATTTGGGTGTTTTTACTGCGTGATTGTAGGCATTTTTACTTTTTTGAGAAATATATGGCAAAACATTTTTGTATCTGCCCTTTCTAAATGGTTTTGAAATGCCTTTTACAATGAAGAACCTAGCAGTTCGAAATAGTTTGGTGTATCATCGAATTCTCCACAAATGTATATCTATCTTCTGCTAATTGTGCATATGTGAGAGCACTACTTATAAGAAATTGTACTAAACTGAATTTATTTGCAGTATTTAGGAAAAAAGGTTTTCAATCTGACGGAAGTTTTGTTGAATAATTTGAAATGATGATTTTTTGATAGATTGATCTTCACTTCGCATAAATGATTACAAATATTTTATGGATATTTTAACATATCTGACAAATACAATATCAACCAATTTTACATAGGATGAGAATATCAGCTTTATGCTTTTCTGTAAGCACTGAATATACTAAAATCTTTTAGTTATATTTGAGTATAAGTTCCATACCATCTACTACATAAATTTCAGAGAACTCAATGTGAAAAGATCTTGCTGAGAGTTCATTCTACACTGGATCATAGTTGGAAAATATGGGACATTTTCTTTTACTTGATAATGCTTTTCTATGGTTATTTAGACTATTTTCAAACTTTACCATTCATTGAACAGAAAATGGTGCAATTGTACAAATCATTAAAATGTTAAATTATGGATGCTAAAATTTCCCAACGGGGGGTGGTATTAAATTATTTTGATTAATTTGAAATTTTGTTAATACATTTGTAAGACCTTTTTGAATTAGGTGTAAATTTTGATGATATTTTATACATCTGTTTGAAAAATATAAAGCATTTTGTATTATCACTTTACATATATGACACGATAATTATTTCATTTTCTTTCTTTTTCTTTTATCAGGCCATTAGCAACTGTATTACATTGCCTATAAAAACTCATTGAATTAATCCCAATTATGAAAGATTAAGCCGAAAGTCTGGATGAAGGAAATTGATGGGTAGCTAATCTTTGTAATCGGGTCTACAACTGAGGTTTGCATCATAAATGAACGATAGTAGTAACATTACGATATAAATTTAATGCAGATACCATTAAAAGCCTATCACAGAACCGTGTTTGCTAAAATAGTCAATTGGCAATGAAAACAATTATGAATGGTTAGGCTAACATGTTTAAAAGTCTCCAAATATGTCTATTTTTAGATGATTTTACTATGCTATTGCTATTGAGTAGATTGGAATGTTTAATTTTGATAAGTTCTTACATCTAAAAATTATATGACCACCAAGACTGTGTTTACGAAAAAAGAATTGTAAAAACATTAGCTTTTTTAATTACCTTAAATTATAGTAAATTCAGTTTACTTTTCTATAAGTAACATTTTTACATAAGATCTTGTTCAACTTCTCCATTAGATGTACATTTATTTTTTTCTTTGGCAGGTGAGTAAGTATTGCTATTTGGAAATTAGGATAACATAAAATCATTGTCCAAACTGATGCTCACAATGTAAAATGAAATACAATCACGATTACAACAATCATGATATAGCACAATCAGTAGAAAGTTTCAAAAGTAAAATTAATGAGACCATGGGGATTTAGAGCACACTCAAGAAATGTATCTTTTAAAAAAATTACTAGAATAAGCAGTTTATCAGAATAATTTGCTTAAAACCGCTTTTATTGTGACTCTTCTCATTTCTGGAAGCTTCGAACAATCTTATATGCTTATATATATAACATTTAAATTGTGGATTGTAGAATATTAAATATCATGCAAAGTGAGACTAAAAAACAATCACATGCAGAGGTGACGTTGAGGCTTCTGATCTGCAGATTTACTAGTAAAGAATAAAAATATTTTTTAATTTACCTTTGTTGTTATGTAATGTAATAACCTATAATTACTAATTTTTATTAAAATAATTAATAACTGCCATTTAAAATAAATAATAAGACTTTACAGCATGTGCTCACTACCTGAGGGGAAGGGGGTAATAAAAAACAATTGGACTGTAAAATGGACTGGCAACATACAGAATATTAATATGTGGGCTCTTCTGAGATTCTTCTTCTTTCTCAATTAAGAAAATGCAGCAGTATGTTAAATATCATGCAAAGTTTTGGGACACGCTGCCTTCAGCAGCTTTCACCCGAGTGTTCTATGCACACTCTTGTTTGTTTTTTCAAACAAACCTCAAATTTGATGACTTTTACATTTTATAATGAAAATGTTTTCAAATTTCTAGCTCCTTTTAAAAACGCAAAACAATATCTCTCAAGGTATTGAGTAGAGGGGGGGGGGGTTGAAGGATTCATCACCATATCTGTTTAGCTAACTATGAGAAGGACAGTTGAAGTAAACCACAATCTTTAAATAAAACTCCCTTGATGAACTAATCTTTTTATTGAACTAACTTCATTCGTGTGTTAATTAAACAATATATTAGAGAACATTTGATTAAAATTATTAGTAGAAAAATATAACATATAAATAAATTTATTTGACTGCCTGCAGCCTCTGGTTATAAATTAAACCACTACTCCATAAAAACATTGGAGTTTACTGCTGGCCAAGCAAGCGCACACACTCCACTACATCTGCTTCATATCCTTTTAAACTAACAAGTAAGATTACAGTCACAGGTAATTGAAAAACACCAGCATAATACAAGAAAGAAAAACAAAAGGTTATGGTTGCAAGTTTTTTGTTTTGTTTTGTTTATTGAGAACATACATCTGACTTGTGTGCTTGATATCAAGTGCCCGCTTATAAGTCATCGTCAATATACAGGGACGAGATAGCCACAAGGAAATTTACAACACCAGAGAGTTACATCCGGGAGCTTCACAAAGTGTGTGCAATGGAGCTGGCGGGAGTCGAACCCGCCGACCTGACTCCTACGCTCTCAAGCGATTAGCGGAATGGTGACTTAATCACTCGGCCACGGAGGCCCCATGGTTGCAAGTAAACAAAGATTCAAAAGATTGCCAATCAGGTTAAGATGCTATCAATAGCTTTAGCACATGCAGAGCTGCCAACTGCTACGAAAAAATCGTAGTTGCTACGATTTTGAGCCACAAACTACGATGCTACGAAAATCTGTCTAAAACTACGATTTTTTGAAAAGAAAAAAAAAACACTAATTTTGTCACAAGATCGAGCTAAGAAATGCAAATTTCTTTACAGGATCGCTGAAAAAACGCGAATTTCGTCAAAAAATTGGCGGGAAAAGCAAATTTCACCAAAGTATCGCCGAAAAAACTTGAATTTCATTCAACTTATTGCTGAAAAAATGCGAATTTCGTCAAAAGATCGTTCAGGGGTGATTCTGGTCCGAATTTTCCGAAAAATTAAGGCAATGATTTCCGAAAATTCTGACATTAAATGTATCGGTATTTCGGCAAATGATCGGCGAAAAAAATCAATCTCGTCTTTCGTTTGAAGAAAAGTCGCCAATTTTGTCAAAGGATCGCGGGAAAAACGTGACTTTCGTCAGAGAATCGCAAAAAAATGGCAAATTTCATCAAAAACATTGCGAAAAGCGGCAAATTTCGTTAAAAGATCGCGAAAAAACAGCAAATTTTGTTAACAGATCGCGGGAAAAATGTGACTTTCGTCAGAAAATCACGAAAAAAACGGCAAATTTCGTCAAAAACATTGCAAAAAACGACAAATTTCGTCAAAAGATCGCAAAAAATGGCAAATTTCGTCAAAAAATATCGAAAAAAACGCAAATTTTATCAACACATCTCGAAAAAAACTGCAAATTTCGTCAAAAGATCGCGAAAAAACGCAAATTTCGTCAAAGGGACGAAAAAAAAGTGGCGGGAGTGGACACCCCCACTCCCGGTTGTATCAGCTTACTCGACCTGATGAAGGACTCTAACTCAGACATTTTTCTCTGGAAAATATACCCGTAGTTCCATCACCCCCTCCCCCCAACCGCCTTGGAATCTTTCAGAAAATTCACTGTGAAGTTCAGAAATTTGGCTTAGGAGTGGACAGAGCATTAATTGAATAGGAATAATTATGTTTAATCAATCCCACCCGCAACAAAAAAATTAGCAAAAACAAAAGTCTCCTACTTTGTGTGCTTATAGATATACACATGCGTTTAATTGATTAGCATTTGCTCGCTTAAAATTTACAGCATAAAAAACAGCCACCAACCAACCAACCTTCAGATAAATTTGAATTTTGAATTTGGTGTGCTACTATTTCTCATTTTCAAAGGTTGGCAGGTCTGCACATGACACCAACCAACCAACCTACCATTTCTAGTGACTGTTGACATGTCAGTTTTAGTTGCTGATTGAAGTTACTTTCTTCATAAATAAAGCACTCAGGATATCTCTTTTATAAGTAACTATATTAAAACAGTTCTTAATATTCGTAGAAATAATAGTAGTCTATATTCATTTAAACCACCTTAACTTTACTAAAATTTTCTATGAGCAGATATTTGTTTACATGTAGTTTTTACTGTTAACTATATTCAACTTTAAATCTTTTTCATAAACATAAACTTTAAGATGAACATAATCTATTTTAAATAATTGTATTAAAAGGTGTTTAACAAAATAAAGTGGGGGTGAGTGAAAGAGATGGGGGAAAATTTATTGGGAAATTAACCAAACTTAAAGCAATCATTAATGTAAATTCCAGCATAATGCCCCCTTTTTCCTCGAGGTCTTTCCTTCAACCAAATATCCACTTACAATAATACAAAAACTTCTAGCTAGACAAAATCTTAGTAAATAAATCAACAACATTAGCTGAACCGGACACAAAGTTTAAGTTAAATTTATCTAAATTGTCCTTTACAAAATATAGTCTAGTATCTATGTATTTAGTTTGATTGTTTTCAATACTATTTTTGAGAAAATGTATCCCATCAAAAACGCTACATGTAAAATATGCAGCCAAGTCTAGTGATCCTTTTACCATAAAAAGTTCTGAGATCATGTAAAGCCAAGTTTAGCTATCTTAACTCTGAAATTTTCATTCACAAATCAGTCCTAGTCTCTACATCTTTAGTTAATGATTATTTTGTGACTTGGCAATTACACAGCATGAGAATGTGACAGCTGTATATATTAGCACAATAAGAAAAACATTTTCATGAAAAATGATTTATTTTACATATTCCTAAACTAAATCCATTAACAACGTTATAACACACAAATATGAAAAAATTACACAAAAAAATTACATACAGCCGTTTCGAGGATTCTTGGAACCCCTTCCTCAGTGTGAAAAAAAAAAAAAAAAAAAAATTAAATGAGTTCAAAGATCCCCTCGGTTATAGCCCCGAGTACTGGCTTGATTCGAAAATGCCAAAGCAAGAGTTTATATATCCCAAAGAAATGACATAATTAACCAGAACTGAAACGTTTCAGTTTCTTGCCAAGGGGTTCTTTGAACCCATTTATTTTTTTTATTTTTTTTTAATTTTTTCCCCACACTGAGGAAAGGAATCCAAGAATCCTCAAAACAGCCGTATGTAATTTTTTGTGCCATTTTTTTCATATTTATGCGTTATAACGTTGTTAATGGTTTCAGTTTATGAATTAACATTTGCACAAAGTGTTTCATTTATGCTAATTTTACACATTACTAAAATAGATGTCCGATAAAAACATCCGTACAAATGTCTTAAAAACTTTAAAACACAAGATATTAGTAGTACATAACACTTTCCTAGCACTTTCAGCTCTAATCTAAGCCACTATCAAGGATTTCAATGAGCGGAGAACAAAGCTCTGATGTTGTTCAAGACTAGAACTCAAAGTGACAGGAGAACCCATTATAGACGGTGGATGGACCCATTGTTGGTGAGGGAGAAACACAAATCGCGACCCTTTCAGGATACCATACTTTCCTGTAACTTGGAGCAGTTCGTACCAAATACTTGGTATTTGGTTCTATTTTATGTTTGGTATTTTAAAAGTTGTGTAACATTGGAGTCCCTCGAAATTTTATTGCATGCAAGCAACTGTTGCAATGATGTATTATCATTTATCATACCTTTATGTTATATTATCATACCTTATACATTTTATCGGACGTCTATTTTAGTAATGTGTATTATTGTGGATAACCAAAGGCGAATCTTTGGTTTTGAATATTCTTTTATTATTAAAGTTATTTTGGTGTATATATTAGCCTTGATCAAATTATACCATCCTGTAGCATAGCAAGGTGTAACAATGTAAATCATAATTTTTTTTCTTTTTCTTTTTATGGGAAAAGAAATAAATAGCTATTTGACAATTGGCAGAATTAATAATGAAAAATTTTATTAAGCAGAATTTTTTATAATTAAGGTGATAGGGAGGGAGAACAACTTTTTATTAAATATCTCATTTATTGTACAGCATGTATTTGTGCAGCGATTCTTAGTTTTCGCATTTCATACTGTGCAACTGCGGGCGGATCTGCTGTTTTAATATAAAATAACATATGTAATTTTGTTATTTCGCCCAAATAACATACAAGTACTTAATAATATTATGTATTTCATAAATGCATATTAAATTACTGTCTTGAACGCGATTAGTCTTTAACAATGGTAAATATGATTGGCGATTAACAATCATTTTCGGTGATATCTCTTCCTGCCACGTATAATACATAAATACCAAATTAACTGATCATTTCAAAATTTGATTCATTAAATATTATTACATGAGTGGTATTTCATTACATTCAACTTACGTCAAGAAAAGGTTCGGAAGGAAGTTGGGTTGTATAAGCACTTCATCAAACGGAATTATGGTAAACTTTAATTGTCTCACAGGTCCTGGTGCGAATTATTTTTTTTTACACCAGGCAGCGCTCCAAAAAATCATTCACGGAAAACTTAACTTTACGAAAGATTATCTCCATGGTTTAATATTTTAAACCTTCACGATGAATGAATCTTTTTTTTGTTGTTGTTGTTTACTTTCATGGATAGAGAATTTGAACTGCGAAGCTGATTTCAACTGAAGTTATTGCAGAATATATACATAATTGAACGTAAGTCATCTTTCAAATATTAATTTATTTTGAACGATCTTTCTAAAAATGTAACTTTTATGCAGTTTATTCAAAAAATAATTTTGAATAAAAATGGCTGCCTGGCATATGAAAAAGCGATGCGGGCATCCCGGAACTGTTGATGACAGTCACATGACTTACGGTTTTATTATAGAGATGATTATTTCAGTTTCAATATCAATGTTATAAATTACATCATTTTTAAATCATTAGTTACATCAGCCAATTTGTTTAGTAATAGCAAATTATTTTTATGAAAAAAACTTAAAACGGAATACATTTGAAATAGAATATTTAGTACTTTTATCTTCTTTTTGTTTTTTTAACAGAGTATATTTAGGCTGTGAACTTAGCTCATTAACTGTTATTACTTTACCACTTACAATTAAGTTTTGTACTATGATAACAGAAAATATGTTCTTGCTAATTGCTACTAACATAGAAAATTTGTAACACAATAACAAAATTAGTAATGTAATAACAGATTACGATATTAGTTTAGTAATACAATTGAAGCACTTTATAAAGAATTATGATATAACGGAATGCCGATAACCATTTAGTTGGTCTGTATGTTAAAGAATACTGAATTTCAAACAATATAACGAAATATTTATAACAAAAAGAATTTGAACATGAAAAGTGAAATAAAAATGATAGAACAAATTTTTAACATTTTTTTCACTTAATGCAAGAAATAGAATTTTATTTCTTAAATACTAGTTTTTTTTTCCATGACATAACCTTCAACCTTTTTCTGTACAGCCAATCACATGTTTTAAATACTTCCAAGAGAGATTTAGAGGAGGGGCAGTGCTTTAAGACAGATAGAGGGACAACAGCATAGCTGAATTAGATTATGTAATTTTTAACACTTTCCAACCTAGTTGAAAAGTGTTTATGACTTCAGTTTGTCTGGCCGTCTGTCCATGCTCTAACTCCCGTAAATAGGCTCGAATTGCCCTGCAATTTTTATATGTTATTGTCGTTATCTATAGCATGTTCCCTATTTCAGCGGAAGTGTGTAGCACTAATAGTTTTTTTTACAGGGACACTCACACGTTACATTACGGTCAATGGGGAAAAATCATTTCCGGTTTATTTTAATGATGTTACACAATTTCAAGCACATTGTAATTGATATATATCACTAAGGTGCATTACAAGAAGCTTAATATGGAATAGGGTGTGCATAGCACTTATAGTTACTTTACAGAGAGAGTCAAAAGAATTCCGTTACATTACGTCTGTGGAGAAAAATCGTCTGCGGTTTATTTAAATAATGTTTCACTATTTTAAATGCATTGAAATTTATATATATCACTAAGGTGCATTACAAGAGGCTTACTACAGAATATTGTGTGTATAGCAGTCATCGTTCATTTACAGGGACACACAAAAGAATTATCTACTGTCTGTTAACAATAATTCCTGGAAGTGCGTTTTAAGTTGTTGAACGCGATTTTAAATATAACTCACTTTTTGTCTATTACGTGGTGTGTATAAATTCTGTAGATCCTATACAGGGCAGCATAAAAGTTCACGAACACATTTCTGTTTATTGACAGAAACTCCAGAAGGAGAATTTTAAACTGTGCTATGCGTTTCCTAACTAAACTGAAATTTAGCATCCTATATATACAAATCTATAGATCATATACAGGGCTGAATAAAAGTATTAGGATATTTTTCCGAATATTGTATATGTTGGAAATTCTTGAAATTACGTTTTTAAATATGTTATGCGTTTTCCAAATTGTTTACTTAGATGTTATCTTTCAACTTATTAAACAGTAATGATTTGTAAAAATATTTTGGAAGCGTTGGAAAGTGTTACATAATCTATACTTGACGCATGATTTTTCATTCTTGTTTAATATATATTCGCTTGTCACAGCTTTCACATTGCACTGCTTATCCAATTGTATATAATATCTCATATCATGCACATTGTTGCACATTTTTTTTTTATGGCGGATCCGGTAATCTCATACTTTTGTTGAACAGAATATACCTTATTCTGTAGGCAGAAGGTCCCAAAACTATAAATTGTTTTTAAAATAAAAGAGAAAAACAAAGGAATAGCAATTAACTCGCATCCTTCATTACAAAAACTAAACTGGCATATCTTCAAAATAATAAAAATGGAATATAAACATTACATGTGGTGTGCATTTGTGCAGTTGACAACATTGAATGCGATTTCACAATTATTAATTATTGACTCTAAATCACTTTTTTTTGGCAACAGATTTTATTTAATGTCAATAGCCAATAAGAAAGTAAACAAATACCAAAAAAGTATGCATGCCGTAATGTGTGTGCTAATAAGAATAATGTGTGACAAATAAGAAATTTCATTTTAATTTATTTGACCAGTGCATTTTTCAGAAATATGTCCTGAACATTGCTATTTATTGAGATTGTTTTTCTTTGTATTCATACATTTCATTCTTTTGCACTTTTAGGCTGGACCAAAGCTGGCTTTAGACTAGACCACAAAATCTCTCGACAAATAAGTAGGTCAACAACGAAAAGATGAATAAATTGTCTCTGTTTATATAGAACCTGTCCAGTGTCCACATACAGGATTTCATTTTGAGTGTCAAAGAGAGAATTTTACTAGTTTTGGTAAGATTTTATGTCAGTATATTTATTAATACTTTAGTAATTGGAGAATGGGTATAATACTAGCATATAACATAATATTCTGTTTCTTAATGCTGGTTTGTATCCATTTAATTTTTGTTAATTCAGTTTCTTAATTGTTTTGGTACTTGCTTTTTATAACAACCTTAACAAGATAATGGAAATTTTTACAAGTATTTACTGGAAACCCATTAAACATACTGTTTCATACCCAACACACAAACAATTTATTCAACATTTGTACATTTAACATATATACATTCATGGGCAATCTATCTGATATATAAATACAACAACCGTTTTCTTAATATATTTAGATAATTCAACAAATTAATTTAACCATTATTATAAAGCAAATATAATAAGGAATGCATATCATTTGAATGTATTTATTTTTGACAAACAACTTTTGATAGTCACTGTAATTGTTCAGGAATTGATACTAATAAAATTTTTTTATCATCTTATAGTTGCATTTTATGGACTTTTTTTACATCCTTTCAGAAAATATTCTTGAGGGAAAAAAAAAAAAAAAAGGTATAGCAAAATTTTTGTTTCCCCCGAAATTCAAAAATAGTAAACAATAGAGATGTTAGAAGAAATTAAATGTTTATAAGAAATAAATGTCATAGGCTGAAGAAACATAAACGTTGCTCAGATTAGAAATTTTCTCAAAGGTCACTGATTCATCTTCGTGGCTGTTAAGAATCGTTGGAGAGAAGTCACACTTTCTAATTCTATTCTTTAACATTTTCTATGTTGTTACTTATTTTTCTCTACATTTCTTTCAACTTAATTTTTGTTAATTTAATTTGTTTGTTATTTTTTGTATGTTCAAATTTATTAAATACTAGATTACTTGCCCAAGCCAGGGATAATAACCTTAAACAAACCTAAAATCAGTGTCTAATTCAGACATTTATCTCCCTTTTGGCAGCAGGATATTTACCTCAAATTTGTATGATTTTATATTTTTAAACAAAAATCTATCCAAACAAACCTAAAGTTTAGAGACATGCTGCCTTCGGCAGCTTTCACCCAAGTGTTCTATGCATACTCTAGTTTGTGTTTTTAAGCAAACCTCAAATTTGATGATTTTTATATTTTTTAATGAAAATCTTTCCAAATTTCCGTCTCTTTTTAAAAACGTAAAACAATGTCTCTGATAGAATTGAGAAGGGGGGAGAGAACCCCTGGCATGTGTAATAAGCAACTTATAGATTTTTTTTTTTTTTTTTTTTTTTTTTTTTTTTTTTTGTAATGAAAAATACTTTTAAAAGCAGAAAAGGATTTGGTATAAGTGAATATTTTTTATTTCCATCTGGGATGGGGGAAAATTAAATTCTGCAGTTTAAATTGGTAGAAAAGCTGAAAAACATGAAAATGATATGAAATCTACCCTCAGAGAATATATATTTTAATAAATAGTATATATTAATATTTTTTAATAAAAACAGTACTACTGGGAAGGTACCATAATATTCATATTTTTCTTTTCTTTTTTTAACCCGGTAGGGGACCTACAATTGCAATTTCAAAATGCTTTAAAAGGGGAATGTGTACTACACATGAACATCGAAAATTGTGAATTCCCGGACATATGCAGAAGCAATCACCCTGCCGAAACAATGGGAACTCGTTCATTTGCTTTCGATGAGTTTCTTAAATTAAAATCAGGGTTAATTATCAGAAAATTAAAATTCTGAATCTCAGGTGCATTCAGACCTGTCTTAGTTTATTCTTATCCAAATTTGCAGACCTCTACGTGCAGTAGATTTCTTTAGCCATCACCAACAAACAAACAGGCGCACAAATATCTTTCTTTTAGTAATGTTGATAAAAAGAAATGCTTCAGATCCTTCTTTAATGATTTTTAAGTGTCTTCTCATAGATAAAATAATTAATTGTGTTAATAATTGTTATAATTTTAATATACATACAAAATATATAGAAATACACTCATACTCATAAATTAAGGACCAGACACTTATAATTTTAGATGTTTTGTCAAATATCTATGGAAATAATTGACAAATTGTCCCTTGAACTTTGGGAATTTAAAACATATTTAACCTCATATTTTACAGTGAAAATTTAGTGACGAGGGCAAATAGGGAATGAACAATACATTGAATAAAAAGAATAATTTGATCACCCTATAATGTAAAATGCTCAAAATATTCTATTATTGTATAGCAAATGACTAAAACCCTTAACAAAGTCTGAAGATATAAAAGTTTCTGTAAAAAAGTCGTCTATATATATATATTGTTGTTCTGTTATTAATTTAATTATCATGAAGTAAACTGTGGATCTTTACAGAACAAACAATTTATTGGACGAACACACTGCAACACAAAACAATTAATTTAAACATAAAGTACTTCATTATCACACAGATTTCTTTTCTTATCGTACCACACAGAAATAACTATTTTTACATCTCTCCGATCTACCGATCACTTGCAGACTGAGTGTGTGTGTGTGTGTTTGGGAAGGAAAAAGCCGGCAGTGCGCAGGTATGATTGCGCAATAAAATTGTTCGCTCGCATTCACTCCAACACACCCTTCCTTCGAGAGATACATTATCTTTTTCTTTAAACAATTAATTTAAACATAAAGTACTTCATTATCACACAGATTTCTTTTCTTATCGTACCACACAGAAATAACTATTTTTACATCTCTCTGATCTACCGATCGCTCGCAGACTGAGTGTGTGTGTGTGGGAGGGGAAAAGCCGGTAATGTGCAGGTATGATTGCACAATAAAAAGGTTCACTCGCATTCACTCCAACATATATACATATAGCATACAGAGTTGTCAACCAAATTTAACGTTAATTTTTGAAAACTTCAACAGCACGACAAAGTGCTGTAGAAACACAATTAGAAAGTGAATGATTTGAATATTTGATGACATAAGCATTTCTATGAAATAATTTTTAACTATGCATGCACAAATATCAAATCTTTTTTTCATAATTTGGTAATCAACTATGTAGCGCAATTTATGTCAAAAGCGAGTGGAATGTCTTAAAAAAAAAAAAAAAAATATTGACAATATACTGAGCTGAATTTCAGATCTTTTCTAAAAGTATGTGGATAATGGAGTTTTCACAAATTCAAATTCAGCTCACTGTATCATATTTTTCAATATCTTTGTGTGTTTTACGATATTCCATAGGTTTTTCTATATTTGTTGCCCTATACCTAGACCAACATACGATCCTAAAGACCTGCCCATTCGCCGACTTTCCGTTCATAAAAACGTGCCCGTTTCTCCGTCGTCTGCTAGCAGATAGAGTAGAATAATAGAACAACATTCCGCGTTTTCCCCTTTAAATACGTTAGTAATGTTATCTGTTTATTAATATTTTTAGCATATATTTCTATTCAGGATGGATGAAACTGGTGAAAAGAACATATTTAAAGTCGAGAATTAAAGTCTCATTGCAAAAAGTGTTTATTTATTAATAAAATTTTCATATTGTGTAAAAAGAATATCTGATTAGTAAACTACTAGATATGATGTAAGAGCTCAATTAAGATAAGTTTTTAAATATTTCAACAATATCTAGGATTTTCATTTTTGAGACAAATACAATATATCAATAATTTAAAGATCCATCTCAGAAATTGCGTTTTGGCGTTGTTCTATTATATATCCTTTTATAATTTCCTCCTTTATTTTAGGATAAAAGTAATTTCACGACTATTCTATAATTGCTTCGATTTTACATATTTAAATTATTGCTTACATATACAATACACAATGATTTGAGAGTTAATTTTGTTGGGGACAAATACTAAAAAAATATGAGCACCGGCAAAATAAAATCTAGGGAGGGGCAAAGTTTTTTAACAGGTGTGCCTATGGCCCAGTTGCAATTTATAAAATTCATTTTTAACATTACTAACATTGATATGTTATTTTATAAAAAAAATTTCCCTTATTTAAAGATCGATTATATCAGTTTTACCAACTCCCCCCCCCCCCCCCCCCCCCCCCCCCCCCACCCAATCTATTAAGATGTTTCAAAATATTCCCCTTATTTAAGTCTTTTTTTAAATGATATGCAATTGCTTATTCTATCCAAAAACTAATGGCACTGGATATGAGTCAATTATTAGAATTCTTTGCAGATGTGCTATTTTAATAAACATGTTTATTATTTTTTAGTGCATATGAAATGTAAATGTACTGTTACTGAAGGGACATCTCTTGTGATTTTGTTTGTTTACAAATTATACATTTTAAAAGTCAAAAAATAATAAATAGTAAGTTTTTATGAAATGGAATTTTGTAATAGTGCCGATTTTGTTAAAAGGAATTTTGTGAAGGGGCCCATTTTATCAAATTTATTTTTGTGAAGGGGCCCATTTTATTAAATTTATTTTTGTGAAGGGGCCCTAAATAGACCCCAAATTTTGTCTGGATCGACCCTTGAAAACATTTATTGTAAACAGTGCAAAATCAAAATGGATTTAAAACATCAGGTTTATGAAAATTGTGCACTAAAATTGGAAGTGCCCTAGAGCCTCAGCCCATGTTTCCTTCAGGCGCTGATTGAAAAACAATAAGCTAACATTCATTGAAGGCCAATAGTATTTGCCCCTTTCATCATATTTTGACCAGTAAATATCCTTGAAACGTTTTTTTTTTTTTTTTAAATATGAACTTTACAGAAAAAAGTAATCACTTTTAAGCACCTTAAAAACTATTTTCAACTTTTAAGGGAAAGTTTGCTTTACATCTTCTGTATGAATTTGAGAAAAAACTGGGTCCCCGCTTTGATGCCCCTGACAAAATTTCATCCCATGAAAGTAAACACTTCATAAATATTTCATCTCCATAAGATTTTAAATATATAACTTGTAATTTAAAAAGTTCATTATATAAAAGAAAACTTTCACAAAAATAACTTCATTAAAACAAAACAGTGCAACAATAAAAAAAAATCTTTCACTAAAAAATCGACTAACAGCATTACAACTTACACACCAAGGGTCGATCCAGACAAAATTTGGGGCCTTTTTAGGGCTCCTTCACAAAAATCAATATAATAAAATGGGGCCCTTCATAAAAATCAATTTGATAAAATGGGACCCTTCACAAAATTCCTTTTAACAAAATAGGTCCCTTCACAAAATTCCATTTCATAAAAACTTACTATTTATTATTTATTTTTTATTCTTTGACTTTTAAAATGTGTAATTTGTAAACAAACAAGTTCACCAGAGAGGAAAACTTAAGCAAAAGTATTTTAAAAAGTTTTTGTTAATAAACGCTTGGTTCGAATTTGAGTAGTTGGATTTTGACTTTCATTACAAAATGTTATTTTTCACAAAAATATAATAAAATTTCACAAAAATAACCTTTACTTTTCACAAAATAGGCCCCAAGAAAAAAAACCTGCATCGACCCCTGCACACACACAAAAATAAAGAAAGAAAGACAAAAAATGGACATTTCCTTAAAGAATTAAAGTGATAGTAATCAGGCAAATAATGTTTCTTTGGGAATACGTTATCAGATGCTGACAATCCTAAATACTGAATATATGCTTGCATTATTAATAGACATATAAAAGGAAATTAACGCAGTATTATGCAAGTAATATTGTGATATTAAAGCTATTCTAAAATTTTTTGTTTTCTATCATTGGTTTTCAAAAGTTTCAATTGTACAAAATAAATTAAAAATGCTGAGAAAATTCAAAATTTACTCATTAAAATATAAAATATTGATTATCTTTGAATGATTCAAGTTGCAAAAAGATTAATTTAAAACGTCATCGCAATAAAAGTTTTTAATTCAAAAGATTATGTTACACATGGGTGAATTATTATAAACGTCACTTAAAATTAATAAAAAAAATTCCTGAAATACAAAAGCCAAAAAATACAGAAATCAGGATAATTTTCTATGCACATCCCTTGGCTATAGTGATAGATGAAAGAAAAGTTTGATTGTATAAATTCTTAATATTAGAATGTTTTAAAGATTTATGATTTTACAAATGTATAGCGCTAGCCACACATGTGGGTCTAGGTATGGCGTGCTTGTGATGAAAAAAAAAAAAAAAAAAAAAAAAGCAGTTTTATTTTAATAGCCATAATGTTTAGAACAGATATTTTATTATTCTATAAGTTTCTGTTCCTAGTAAAATTATGAGCCATATTATTAGATTAAATGCATAATTAACATTTAATAAACTTAAATAAAATAGTAAAAGGTAAATAAGCATACCTTGCCTGCCGATTGCTTGAATCCATGCTTGTTTATTTTTTCCTCTTTTGGAAAATAATGCATCGAAATTTTATTATCATCAGGGTCAAAATAGTCTGCCCGACTGTCAATACTACAGAAAGGCACACAACACCTCATATTTATAAGGATATAGCAACCAGAATAAAAAAAAAAATCACATAACTATAACATTCACGTGTTCTATAAACTGCAGTTTGTTGTTCTAGTGCTGACCACGAGACGGCAAACGCCGCATTCCGAAACTAGCACGCAGAAAATCGGCGAATGGTCGGGTCTTTTAGGATCATATGTTGGTCTAGCCCTATACAGTTGATCATCAAACTATGAAAAATGTTTAATATTGTTCATGCATGTGCAGTTAAAAATTATTTCATACAAATGCTTATATCTCATAAAAATATTCAGCATAATATCTCGATTGCAATTTGCTAACTTTTACGAAAGTGGTATTAAATTTGGTTAAAAACTGCATGCTAGAAGAAAAAAAAACAATTTTTTTTTTTTACTGAAACATTTATATCTTCACAAATATTCATGCTATTCTTACACAAATGCATACAAATGTTGTACATGACGCACAAAGTCGTTTATTTACTACAGTGACAACCTATTTCGATCATTTTATGTTACAGGGTGCTCTCAAATATATTTTTTAAATATATAATTTATTGTTAGGTATCTTTACCGATGTTTAGTTATGATGGAAGTTGAGTGATATTATTGCCCTAGACAGGGAGAAATGGAAAAGAACTCTTCAAAAATACTTTTCTTTTTCGAGGTAAACCACTGCTAAGAATTCCTCAGCATGATCATTTATTGTTAGTGCCCTCATTGCCCTCGTAACTAAATATTCACTGTAAAATATGAGGTCAAGCACACTCTTTATGTCTCCAAAGTTCAGACATGATCTGTCAAACCATTCTGTAGATATTTAGCAAAATGTCTAAAATTGAAAGTGTCTGAACATTATACCAAATTTAGGAGCATGAGCAAAAATACATGATCTGAAATTCAGGGCTGGATGGCAGATTCATACTTAAAATTTTGAAATCTCACCCAAAAGAATTTCACATGTGACTTGTATAAATTTCGCTTAAAAACACTACAGAACATTTGCTATAGATAAACTTCATTAATTCCCATAAATATCTTTATAATTGATAAATATTCCCAAGGATAATTTTCAAAAACAAAATTAATTGGTATTTAAGGAATCTCTTCTATTTATATATCATTTAATGTCTCAACTTATTGACAATTCAAAATAGCAGTTGAATAACACTTTTTAGGGTTTCATTCATCTCACGAAACCCTATTACTCCCGCTCTGTTGTCTGCCTGTCACAGAGCCGTTCTCAGAACCTATATAACTTACAGAGTTGAAACTGTGTGTATATAGCTAAATACCAGCTATGATTAGCTCAAAATACAGTAAAACCTCTATAACGGACACCTCTATTTAACAGATACTTTTGCAATCCCCACTCCCAAAATCATAGTTTTTGTATGTTTAACCTCTGAATAACAGACATTCCTAATAGTGGACAGTAATTTTGGCGATAACGGAAGAAAACTGATTTTTTTAACAAGAAAGAAAATGGAAAAAAAGGTAAACAGCCTCTAGATTTACCAGTGCAATGTCACAAAGTTTATGCCCACAGATAAAGGTAGGGGGTGACTTGGAAAAAATACTCTCATCGGAAGATTTTGGATTTTTTGCTGATTAATCTCTAAAAGTACAAATTTCTTCACCCCCACAATTTCATAATACACCATATATCATTTTCTCCTTCGTTTTAAATGCGAGCAAGATAAGCTCGTTTACAATTGGTTGAAACTTCAGGATAGATAATATGCTGACTATTTCTGTTTCCGAGTGCCCAAGCTGAAAAAATGCTTCGGATAATCTTATAAAGTGTCAAAAAACAAAGAAAAAAGGAATATCTTTTTATTTTAATAGGGTTCGTTCTTAAAATCCAAACAGTAATTAACTAGATTACATTATTGCATAACATAGAAGAGAGAAAGTATACGTCACATGGTGCCACTGGATAGGATAGATAAAAGCCCTTAAAAACCTAAAATACGATTTTATTTATTTATTTTTACTTCTTTATTTTTTTAATTGAAAAATTGTGTACTGAATTTTTGAGAATGGGAATTAAAGGCCCCAAGAAAGCGACAGGTGCAGGGGGGAAAAAACCTATTTCGCAATGATGATTCTTGAGACTTAATTGACACTTAAAACACATTATTCAAAGTGTCAAAATATGTTAACACCATTTTTATCGTTTTCTGAAAATATTGAGTTCTACACACTCTGAATTTAGTGTCTTGTTTGTGATTGTTTCGAGAATAACCTCAAAACGGAAGTGATTTGATTATCTGAAAAAGAGAAATTGAGTTTACGGATACTTGCAGAACGTTTTAAAATAGGTAAAACACAGGTGGGAGAGATTTTACAAAATAAAGAAGGAATAAGGAATTTGTGAATTACTAATTCTCACGAGAACACCAAAAATGTGAAATTGAGGTCCATTGAAATTGATTCTATAATTCTGAATTGGTTTACTTCACTTCGCTCAAAAAACCTTCCTATTAGTGGGCCTTTGATTCAGGAAAAGGCTTTAGAAGTCGCTAAAGAATACGGATTACGTTTTTTTAAGGCTTCGAGTGGATGGCTAGAAAAGTGCCGGTCTCTGAACAATATCTCTTTCAAAACAATATGTAGATAAGCGAAATCTGTACATCTTAAAGAAGTGGAGGATTTCCACGAACGACTGCAATCAATTTGTGAAGGTTATGAGGAGGGAAACATTTTTAACGCCGATGAAACCGGACTCTTTTTAAAAAAATTGTGTTTGAAAAAGGATGACTGTATCGGTGACAAAATGTCAAAAGAGCCTCTTGTTTTTGGACAGTGAAACTTCTCATCCAAAACATTTGAAATTGGACAATGTTAAATTATATTTTCCGCCAAACACATCTTCCGTATGCCAGCCCCTTGATCAAAGCGTAATAGAAAATTGTAAAGCCTAGTACAGAAAGCTTTTATTATGCCACATTCTTTCAAAGTTAGATTCTATGAATACATTTCAGAACTGCCTAAAATTAGTCAGTGCTATAATTTGGATTTCCTCATCTGTAAAAAACATAAAACCCGACAGCGTACGGCAATGTTTCAGAAAAGTAGGTTTTATCAAAATGAAACACTTATTACCGATACAAATGAAGAATTAAGAGAAATAAGTGAATTGATGAAATGCATCAGGAGTGAAGAATCTGTAGAAGTTTTCATTAAAATTCATGATGAGTTACCTACTGAAGAAGAATAATCAGTTGATGTATGTGATTGTATTTCTTCAGAATCTTCGACAAAAACTGACTCTATTAGTGATGATGAGTCAGATACTGAAACTAGAGATGTTTACTGCAATATCGAGAATTTTCAAGAAGCTGGAAAATACAATGAGCAATTACACTTTTTTGTAAAATAAAGATTATTCAGAAGGATTAAAACTACTGACAGAGTTAAAACTTCACATAGAAAAACAAATTACGTGTAATTGCAAGAAAAAGAAAACTTTTGTAACAAATGTTTTCGTAAGAATGTAATAAACATTGGAAAAATGTGTGTACAATTTCGTTTTAGTTTTATTGCTTAAAAAAATCATTTTAATTTCTGATTAAGCATATAATAAAGGCTTTCGGACATATAAAAGCCAATTACTGAAACATTAAGCATTTCTTAGCGATTTTGTAAATGTCGGTGTTTTCCCAATAGCGGACACCTCCGAATAGCGGACAACTGTCGCGCTCCCGAGGTGTCCGTTATTTAGAGGTTTTACTGTATTAAAATTTGAAAAATTCATAATATTTTAATAAATAGAGATAAAAAACCAAAATTCTAACAGCCTTTTCCTATTAAATTTAAACATTTTTCATTATAGCAGATGCCAAAAATTAAAAATCCACGATGAAATTCTTTCTACAATAATTAATTTTCTATCAGACGATTTCCATGTGAAAAATGAAAATAAAATAAAAAGTTTCAGATTAATATGAAATAAAAACGATTGACGTCATAGTGGTAATAAAACTGAATTTTCAAAGATTTCTCAATAATACAAGGAGTATAAGTATGTGTATGTACACAAAACAGATTAATATCACGTCATTAGAGAATTAAAAAGAAAATCTGACGTCATATTGGAAGGTTAACGAATTTTTCAGATGTTTGAGAATAATACAAAGCGAGTATCAATATCAGTAATAGAGAATAGTAAGTATATGAGTTTGAGAAACATATTGAATCATGATAAAAATCCGATTATGGAAATATTCGCATATTTTAACATTTTGAAGGTGTACAACATGTTTAATTTTGAAATTATTTTTTTATCGCATTTAGTCTGTGTGACAGATATTATTATGACAGAATATAATAGGCAGCTTCGACCCGCTATCGTGCTGGTTTGGATACTCGAAAAAACGAAAAAATAGACCAGTAAATTTTTACTTTATAAAAAACAAAAAACATGAGGTTTTTTTTTTGGTTGCTAAATTAAATTTATTTGGATTTATTAAAGAAAGGATAAAGTGTTTTGAAAGGAATATTAAATGAAACCCTTTTTTGAGCGATCTTCGATCACACTTACCCACTTTTTTTTTACTTACTTCTATGCACGTAAAAAAGAAAGTATTACAATTGTGAAAATTTTCAACTTCAGTTCTTTTTATAGATTTTGGGATGTCATGAGCACAATTTGACTATTTTTGGAAAATGTGTCTGTATGTGTGTAGTATGACACAAATTTTGTGGCTATTCTATCTCAAGAACTAATGCACGGAATTTAATCAAACTTTAGATTCAGTTAGCTCTTGACATAAACTGCTACTCATTAGGTTTGGGTGTATATCGCTCAACAGGTAATACTGCTATGTTATGATTTTTGTGATAGCTGTATCTCGGCATTTAGTTTATGGGCATGTAACAGTTTTCTTATAGACTTATTGTAAATTTATATACTTAAAAGTTGCTTAAAAAGAGCGGTTAAGGCAGAATTTTATTTTTATTTTTCCATGAGACACAAAAAAGAACAATATATATTTGAGTGAATAATATAGCAGAAGGCTACTGTAGTTCTTGGAGCACAGCTGCAGCTTCCCATGAAAAGTTACACGTCTACATGAAAAGGTTTTAAAATATTCCTTGCATTGGCACCAAAATTCGACTGGGTGTGGATAATCAAAATCTGTGGATAATGCCAAAATCTTGCTGTGGATTGAAAATCAATGATATTCATCAATCCGAAGTTTCGGCCCAAATATTTTAATTATTCCTATCGAGATAACATTGCAATTGTTTATTTTTATTGAAAAATTAGCTTCACTGTTGAAACTTTCTTACATTTTAACCACATGGTTGTCTGTATTATGACCTCAATGTTACTGATGCTCACATTTGTGATTTATGATATTGATTAACTTTTAGAAGTTTTACTTCTAACTTATGTTGCAGCCACAGGTTTTTTTGTACGTGCGACTGATGGGTAGCCAAATTAGACATTACATTTTTTGTAGTTTCCAATTTACTATAATTTGGTTTGAATTTCCATTTTCTTTATTATTTTTACCTACAGTTTATGTACGAATTTGAATTCTTTTATATTCGCTGCAGGCTAAAGATAATAACTAAAGAAATTGAGAAAAATTTCGTGTCTGTGTGTATGAATGTGTTGATATGTATACATATTTGTATAGGGAAAGGGAAAGTTCCATAATCAGGTTTGCAGAGAATTGACATACGAGGCGTGTTTTTTAAGTAAGTACCGTTTTGTGATTCCGCCGCCGCAGGGCTACAGTCGGCGTTCCGCGCATGCGCGCTGGTTACCTACATCTCTTGTCTACGCACTGACGCCATTACAGTCTGATTCTTCATTGTATACGTTGTTTACTGAGTGTTTAAGATGCCTCCGACAATCGTGAGTCCCGCCGATTGTGAAGTACGGGCTGTTATACGATTTCTTAGTGCTAAAGGCGTAAAACCGATCGATATTCATCGTGAGATCTGTGAAGTTTACGGACAAAACATTATGAGTGATGGAATGGGGACCATTATCTCAGAAGAACCCATATAAAAATTACTTTTGACATTGAATATCAAAGTTTTTAAATCCCAAATCCATTTTACTATTAGCTTTCATGCTGGAAATCATTTTTTAGCTCACAGGCTATCAAAGCCTGAGAGCTTATGTGCCCGCCCGTTCTGTATGTATGTATGTATGTACGTACGTAACGCGATAACTCTTGACAGAAATAACCGTTTTGCTTCCAATTTTGTTTATAGGTTCCTTGTGATAAGGCGCTTCCCTGATTAGTTTTGGGGATTGATTGTTTAACTATAAAGGGGGAACGGGGGGGCTAACCCCCCTTAATTAAGATAAATGGTTTTTTCATGCAGAATTGTCCAATTTTCTTCAAATTTTGTATATAGGTTCATTGTGATAAGGTTCTTTCCTGATTAGTTTTGGGGGTTCATAGGTTAAGTATAAAGGGGCTAACGGGGGGGGGGGGATCCTCCCCCTTAATTTAGATAAATGAATTTTTCATGCAGAGTTATCCGATTTTCTTCCACTTTTGTTTATAGGTTCCTTGTGATAAGGCGCTTCCTGATTAGTTTTGGGGATTGATTGGTTAACTATAAAGGGGGGGGAACGGGGGGCTAACCCCCCTTATTTTAGATAAATTATTTTTTTCATGCAGAGTTATCCGATTTTCTTCAAATTTTGTATATAGGTTCATTGTGATAAGGTTCTTTCATGATTAGTTTTGGGGGTTCATAGGTTAAGTATAAAGGGGGTAACGGGGGGTTAATCCTCCCCCCATATTTTAGATAAATGATATTTTTCATGCAGAGTTATCCGATTTTCTTCAAACTTTCTATATGGGCTCATTGTGGTAAGGGGCTTCCCTGATTAGTTTTGGGGGTTCATTGGTGAAGTGTAAAGGAGGGAAACGGGGGCTACCCCCCCCCCTTAATTTTGATAAATGGGTTTTTCATGCAGAATTATCCAATTTACTCCAAATTTTGTATATAGGCTCATTGTGGTAAGGCACTTCCCTGATTAGTTTTGGGGGTTCACTGGTAAAGTATAAAGGGGGGAACGGGGGGGACTAACCCCCCTTGATATAGATAAATGGGTTTTTTAAGCAGAATTATCCGATTTTCTTCAAATTTTATATATATGTTCATTGTGGTAAGGCGCTTCTCTGATTAGTTTTATGGGTTCATTGGTTAATTATAAGAAGGAGAAACGGGGGATGGTTCCCCCCTCTTAATATACTGTCGATCTCTTCATTTTTCGAGGGCTTATTTCAAATTCTTTGAAATAAGAATATAATTTACAGTTAGTGTGAATAGCCTGTGAGCTCAATGCCGTCAGTTTAACTGGGCAGTTTTCTTTTATTTACTTTTTTAGGCAATTTTTTTGTGGCACTTTATGTCTTAGTCTACAGTATAATAATTTAAATATTTATTTTCTGTAGGAACTTGACCAGACTGAATTATGAACTGAGTTGTATTCATGGAAACTACATTTTCTTGAAGATGTGTTTTTCCCTGTTTGAACATAAGATTCAGAGGTGAGATAGTACATGTGGAGTCCAGGGGAGACTAGGCTAGTGGGTAAACATCAATTATTCTGTTTTAAAAATCTATCCTATTTTATGAGTAATTTCTATGTTACATTCAACTCGATGTTTTAGAGTTGCATTAAAGTTGGATTTTGAATTTCATGCAAGCTGTTTTTGGTATTTGATTTTACTCACTATCTAGTCAAGCGAAACTCCATATTGTTGTTAGCTTTTTTCCAGCAATCCCCTGCTGATGAGCTGCTGTATTTCTGATCTATAATTCTATATTTGTGTGTGTGTATATATATATATATATATATATATTTGTACTTGAAAATTTATATAGAAATTTTTGGAAGGTAGTATTCATTTCAATATATGGTTTATCTATGTGCAGTAACTCGCATTTATACAAATCAAGGTTGTAATTATCAGTTTAGATTCTTACAGCCAAAACTTCTCACAATTTTTGCATAAAACATATTTACCTGCATACATGTTCATTACTTTATACATTAAGTAATAAACTTCAAAGTAGGAAATTCTGTATATTTTTTTCAAATATTTTATCACATCTTCAGTAATATTATTTAATAAGCAAATGTTTAGCAAAGCATTTTTCAGTTGATTTAGTATCTGTATTTTTGGTGTGTGATAGATATATTAAAAAAAAAAATAAATAAATAAAGGATTAAAGATAAATTTCGATTCTGTTATGCTAATTTAAATATTCTCTATCTAATGTTTTATCAGGAAAGATTGTGTCATTCTTTGCTTTCTTTAAAAAATCATGCTTTGTTGTCATTGGGTAATAATATTTTAAAGTTTCATTTGTCAATCTAAAAGGAAGAATCTCGCACAGAAGTTGCTCTTTTATCAATCTCTAGTGTTTGTCTGTAATTTCCAAATACTCAAAATTATTTTACCTCTCCCCCCCCCCCCCCCCCCAAAGTGTAAAGATGTTTCATTTAATGATAACCAAGAGAGCTGTCAATTGGTAACTGCAGGTGTTGTGTTGGTCAGCCCTGTTATAGACAGTCATAGATGATAATACAGGCAGTCCTTGACTTTCAAAAAGTTTGCTATTTTGAACATATTTCATACTGTAATTAAACATTTGGTTTTCATCAATATGTATTGGAAAAATAGGCATTCTTTGTCGAATCAAAGCTTTATTATTAAACTGCCAGAGGTGAATTTAATACAAAATGAAGAAGAAGACTCTGATCGTCATTAAGAATTTAGCAATCAAGAATTTAAATACCATCTTCAAACATCTTGACAAATTTTTAATCATTATTGAAGAATGTCACCCCAAAAGATACTGATTTCATGAGAGTTATGATAGTTCAATTAAGAAGCAACAAGCGATGCAAGAACTCAGATGATCCCATGATATAATAAATAGGTATTCACAGAAAATAAGTTATGGAGTGTTAAAATAAGTTAACACTCTTAAGTGGAGTGTTAAAATAAGTGAAAATAAGCTAATGGTGCATATAATTCTGTTTTGCATAAAAATTTGCAATTATTAAATCTTCTGAAACTATTTAGTGATGTTAATAGGAAAGAAATGAAATTGCAGGTTGAAAGTTTCAGATATTAAATAAAATGAATTCAAAATAAAAATATGACTTGTAAAGCTGATGTTGAGTCTCTCTATCTGCAGAATTAAACATTAGAAATACATAATAAATATTCACAATGCTACAGAGTTGATTTTCAGACACGAATTATAAAGCATTGAAGACAGAATATAACAGTCTTTGGGACAGTTCATGTGATTTAATAAAAATTGTCTTTATTTGAATGTATTTGTCATTCATTTCTCTTCAGTGAAAAATTATAAATTTTAGTTTCCAATTTTGTACTTTATATATATCTTTCTCTATTACATAATCTTATTCTTTCAAAGAAATTTTGCAAAATTATTATAAATCCCCTTTCATCTTGCCCTGATATTTATATTAGAGATGCATCACTGGCATTATAGAGCTGTGTGTATTTTTGGTTATTAATTAAAAAAAACCAGGCAATCTATTTCATTCATGCACAGAAATATTTTTATAATTGAAAGTTTTTTTCCCTATCTCAGGAAATATTTCTATCACAACAGAATCTAGATATTGGGGAATGTCAATAAAACTCATAAAATATCTCAAAATCTAAGACATGTGAAAAATGTTTACATTTTCTCCTTGCGAACAAGAATAAATAAGAAAACCCTCAAACATCTATTTCAGCTATACTCAACCTGCAGCTCACTGACATTTTTTGTGCAACCCACAATAACCGTATGCAAAACTCCTGATTTTAAAGATTTTTTGTACAACCTTTTGTGTATGCTAGAATCCATTAGCATATATAATCACATATATGGAAACAATATCAGTTTTATCATCTTTGCATGTCTATGAAAAGATCCTTTTGAATTTTCACTGAAATGGATGCTAGCTTATGAAATAGAGCTTTGAAATATTTTTGCCCATTCAGAAAAGAAAAGTACATTTTTAAAAATTTGTATATATCTCCAGTTATTGTTTGAAACTTTTAATGCTGACATCAGATAAATGATTTCTTTGTTTGTTTATATTCCTCTATTATATGTATTCTTAAATGATAACTTCTATTGATTTACCTATTACGTTTTTAAATATATATAAATTTTAAAAATAAGTTTTAAATTTTTGTTATTAACTGTTGAAAACAACATAGTTTTCAGTTATTTTAATAAATGATTTAAAATACTTTATTAGGTGGACACATCTTAATAAATTTATTATAATGTTAGTGTATAATGCTATGAACAAAAAGGTTCAAACCCATATTTATATGTTGTGTTCCCTTTAGGCTATTATTTAAGGGGCATCACCCTGCCCTTTTTAAAATCAGCGAAGTGCACCCTGCCCCTTTAACCCTTTCACTATTTTCCTGTATTTTCATAAGTATGCTTGTAAATCCCAGGATATATATATGTGTGTATTTTTTTTTAATCACAGTTTGATGCTATAATATATTTTATATCGCCTTATTCTATACATGGTTCAAAAAAGAAATCTTTTAGAAATGTTTTTCTCTACAGCCATTTTAACTTGACTTCTAAAAACAGGAAAACACAGCCTAACGGTGAAAGGGTTAAAAAAATTAGGAAATGCACCATTACTTATACCCAGAGATCTCTTGTAAAAGCTTTCCCTGTATCTAAACCTGTGTGTCTGAGAGATTGTAAAAATTACACAATTTCTTTGTTTCTTAAAAAAAAACAGACAATTATTCAGTTATTTAATTGTATATTTTACATTTACAATGCATATAATCATTCAAAATTATTGTTACTTATCATATCTAAAAATTACATTTTTGGGTTTTTTTTTTTTTTTTTTTTTTTTTTTTTTTTACTGTTGCTAAATGTAAAAATACTTTCCCTTGCAATAGCATTCTTATTTATAAACTGATTTGGATGAAACTAACAGAGTGTATATTAAACTCGCCAATATCTTGACAGAGTTCGTTGGCCAGCTTAGTCTGCCATCTTGCTATCTTGTTTCAAGATGGCAGACGCTAAAAGATTTAAAACTAAAAAAATATATACAAAAAATTTCTAAATCCAAATTTATTTTTTGCTTAGGTGTTAAACCTTGATACAAGGATTCTGGAGCATTTTTTGCTTTACCTCTACCTGAAAAAATGACTGAGATATAGCAGATTGAAATTCTAGGGTGGGTGACATTTTGAAACAAGGCAGCAGATTAAAACAAATGTGGGATTAATTTATGAGTTTTAGTGAACGGGATTTCTTGCAAATTATTATCTTTCATTGTTGTAATCATTTTTCCAATCATACGCATAAAACTATAATGCAATAGCGTCAAATTCTTGCCAAGCTTGTTGACACTTGGCAACCAAAAATAAGTATAAATTTCCATAAATGAAGCCAACTTGGTTATAGCTGGTGAATTTGATGAATTTCTTATTCAAATTCAGTATTAACGAATCTTCTGTAATCGAGTCTCTTTGCATTTTAGTTTACTGCTTTTGAGTAACATCAGCTAAAATTTTAAAACGAAGATATAGAAAAGTTACATTTTTCTCCCGGTACGAGGGCTTTTTTTAACTTCTTTTATTCTTTGCCTAGGTTAATCTAGGTTCTATTTGTGCATAGAGGGAAAAAAAGGGTTTTTAATGAACGTTATTCCCACCTTTTTATCATTTTTAAAAAGATCATTATTGAATCACTTCTATATATTTAAAAAAAAACAATTTTTAAATATAAAAAACATGTTTTTTGAATTCTTGATTATGTACATTTTCCCCATCTTTTATCATTTTTTTAAAATTATTATTATTGAATCACTTCTGCATATCTGAAAAGTAATTTTCTTAGGGAAAAAAATAATTTTCTTAATATTTTATCGTATTTCTCTAAAGCATCTGGATTCTTATAACTGATGGAATAATAAGAAAGGAAAAAATTACAATGCTTTACAGTGTATTTTTATTTATTTTCAAGATTTCAATTCTTATAAACAGGGATTGCTGTAAACAGATGGTTAGATTATTTACTCTGCAGAAGTAATTCCTGCATGAAATGTCAATCAAGCACAGTTAATTTTTCAATAGAGTGCATAGCACATTAGATTGGAAGACTGGTTATCAACTTGGCAGGAAATATCCAAAAATCAATCCCCATTTCTTTTACTTACTTTGCACTCTGCCACGTACACAACATTCCTTTCTTCTTCTTTATATTTATAATAATAAAAATCTTATTTTTAGCAAGAGATTTCTATTATTTTGATTATGTATTATAAAAGAGACATTCATTTTAAGGCCAGCGAAGTTCTGTAAATGATCTTTCGTTGAATACCCCACATTCTCAAAAAAAAAAAATTGACTGCTTGACTAAATTATACAATCTTTTATTGTAACTATGTTGTTTCAGCCTTTCATAACTTAGTAAAAATTAGATAAATGCTTTTCATGAATTGTTTAAGTACTTGCACATGCATATCTATACTAATAAAAGAAAGTTTCGCTCTGTGTGTGTGTGTGTCTGTTGGCGATGGCTAGGAAAATTTAGCACACCTAGAAGTCTGTCAATTTAGATTTAGGTAGTCCAAACACTCTCCTGGTATACCTGAGACTCAGAATTTTAAAATTTTGAAAATTAAAGTAGTTATCAATTAAAAACTGATCAAAGATCACAAATAAAATAGTCATTATTCTGAAGCAAGCTGGCGCATGCGCAGAAACCAATTTCCGTATCTTCCGGAACAGAAGAAAGAAAGCAGAAGACATTCCGTTTTTGTTTAAAGTATTTCTAAATTCGCCATGGACAAACGGCTAAAAATACTGAAAAACCGTCTACATATTCTAAAAGAACATACTTTTACGTCTCGAACGATCTGGTTGGTTTGAAAAATTTTTACATTTAACCCTTTCAAAAAAATAATCAAAAAGCATCGAATTCGTGTTTTTTATTTTCTCCCGTTTTTCAAGCCTTACATCTACCGGAATACAAAAGATACAGAAAAACGAAGGTCACCAAATTAAAGAACTGTTTTTGTCCTTTTCAAAGCCACCTTTGGTTTTAAAAAATACAAAAATTAACCCTTCGAAAAAGTATATTTTCTATATGCCATTTTTGCGATTTTGACAATTTTTAAAATTTCGCATCGGCGATTCAGAGACAGGTACGAAAAACTAAAAATACCAGACAATATCTACATTTATTCCTTTTTGGATATCTGTATTTGTTTTTGAAAAATACGAATATTAACCCTTTAAAAAAAATTCATGCACAGGACTCTCTTTTGCGAATTCCGATTTTCTGCTATATATTAAATCTGGCATCGACTTTCTAAAATAAGCAAACAAAAAGCAAACACACCTAAAGACATTTACGTTCTATCGGGTTTAGGCAGAAACCTTTAGTTTAAAAAATAAATCGCGTTAACCCTTTCAAAAACGTTTTTAACCGTAAGTCAATTTCGCTTTTTTAACTATATCTCCTATCTCAAAAAATCCGAATTGGCATTTATAAACAAGATACGAAAAACTAAAAATACCGTGCCTAATATATATCCCTTTGTTTTTTAAAATCTGGTATCCGTTTTGAAAAAAATTAATTTTAACCCTCCGAAAAAAAAACCTCCTCTCCAAAACTCACTCACGTGAATTTCCTTTTTTAGGTCCAGATTTAAACATCGACATCGACTCGGGAAATGCAAGTACGGACAAACAGTAGACTCCAGATCATAGACACGTTCATTTTCTTCAAAATGTGTGGTTGGGTTTTTAAAAATATCTACATTAACCCTTTAGAAACCGATCGATTATGTAACCCAGTTTCGCGATTTCCACTATTTTGGCAATGTCTACCGGTAGTTAAATTTCAATTCTACTAGGAAATTTGGTTGGGTTAAGTGTTCTGAAAAGGCCTCTTCCAGAACAGACTGCGCCCCCTGGCGGTAGAAAGTGGAACTATAGGAGTATATCTGGTTCTATGGACCCAATTACGACGGGGTTAGGCTCTGTTGGAATAATATTCCATACATGTCTAAATTTTTAGTCTTGTCACTTCTTTTAAAGCATTCATTTAAGTCATTCATTTAACCTTCATGTTAAGTTCTCAAGTTATTATCAGTTTCATATTTATTTCTAAGTTCTGGCTTAATTACACATCTTTGGTTTATGATTTATTTATTTCAATGTTTAAATATTGTAATTAATATTTCATTTAGTTTACTTACCTTTTTAATATCTTTAATTATCCTGGCATATTCATTTCTACTCTTACACGGCATCTTTAAAAAGCACACGTATCTTTGTTTACAATCTACCGGCTTTTTTTCCTCCCGTACGCATTCTAGTGCTACGATGTTCCGGAGCGATTCCGGCAGCTGTCAACAGATGGCGTGACCATCTGTTTTCTCCTTCGATTCGCTCTCTCACCACTGCTAAGCACGTTTCGTTTTCTCGATCTTTCGGGATGCCGGTAGTGACATAATTCTCATTAAATATGCAAAGCCGTGTGATTGGAAGCTCATCTGGAAAGGTACATTTATATATCGACTCTTGGTCATTTCTCATTAGCTTCGCTTTGTTGTTCAGTACGTTGTGGCAAGGAACAAAGTCGCCTTTTAGTCACGGCTAGGTGTAACGATGAGATAGTTTTAAAGATGTCCTGTTCTTATTTTTAAGTGATGTTTTTCAGTTCTTCATATATAGTAAAGACTTTATGGTTTTATAAATGTGACGGCCAGATAAAGTTTAAGTACAGATGTATTTGACAGTTTTAAGCATTTCTGTTCCAAGTGGATTAAGCTATGAAAGAGTTAGATAGCTGGAGGAAAGAAAATGGCGGTATGTCGATACTCTGCATCTGAAAATCTTGGCCGATAAAGCAACACGTTCAGCTTGTAACATTTTGAGTTCAGCAGTTAATTGTTTGAGTTTAATGATTAATATTTTGAGTTTAGTGTTCAGTTTGTTTTATCAATGTAGTTTTTCCCTCTTCTTGTATTTTTAAACCGACTTATCATTCATCCTCTGAATATTATCAGATGGTTTTCAGATAGTCGTGTTTGTATATATATATATAGTGTTAAGGGAGGAGGTGAAACACACGGTGAAGTTTTAGTAAGTTTATTTTTAATTAGTTTTTCTTGAGTTTGCTTTTATTTTCATATAGTTTTATTTAATTGATGGTTTAAGTTTCTTTAAATAAAGTTTTAGTTTACGTTTCTTCCCTCTTAAGTTTTAACATCTATTTAAGTCTCTCGTTTCGTTTTCTCGCTTTAAAGAATCTGACAGATAGTCTTGGTGTTACGGACTTCATCATGTTCCCGAGTTTTAGGTGAAGGTCCGTATGGTTCGCCATGTTTGGTCAGCTTTGTTAGTTTCGACATACTAATGACGGTTACTGCGTGGTATGTCGGAAAGGCAGAAGTCAAGTAGAAACAGAGATCAACGATCTTTTAAATTGGATCGTTTTTGAAAGAGGGGGAGATATGTAGAATTTATTTAATCTTGTTTTAAATTAAAGTTAAGTTGTTTAAAGTTATAATTTAATTATTGAAGTTTAATTTGAAGTATAAAGATTTTATTAATTTTTAAAGTAAATTGAATGTACAAAGTAATTTTATTTTATGGAAAAATATATTGTTTCTTAAGCTCCAGTTCATATTAAGCATTTTTTTTTCATTTGTTTAATTTGTTGAAATTGTATTTGTCTTTTTAGTTTTTATTTCTACTTTATTCAATAAACGTTAAGTTGCTTTTTAAAACAGTTGTGTTTATTTCAAGACACAGTTCACCTAATTTATTTTTCAGCTTTTATCTCATGCATAATCTTGGCAGCCAGTCGCCAGCATATACGCTCCATTTGCGTTTGCTAATCTGCTCCTTTTAAATTACTAGTAATTACACTAGTAATTACTTATTCTAACAGGCTCATTCGACTTGAT
The DNA here is from genome assembly GCA_963931845.1 of Maratus michaelseni. NCBI lineage: Eukaryota > Metazoa > Arthropoda > Arachnida > Araneae > Salticidae > Maratus > Maratus michaelseni. Next base: position 1,180,828 of record OZ007600.1, read on the forward strand.
ATCTATAGCCTTAAATATTTTAGCTGCACTTTCGACCGCCAGGATGCGCTTTCCAATCTTGGGTTTTATGAACCCGATTACGACGGGGTTTGCCTCATTCGACTTGATTTCGATAGCCTTACAGATTTCAGTCATATTCGTATAGAACAGATTATTAATATTTCGGGCCCGGGCAATGCTGGGCGGATTAGCTAGTAAATTAATAAAAGATAATTGTAGGCACATACAAATGTATTGCATAATCTCCTTTGTTTGAAAACACTTTGTTGGACAGCAATTTGATATAGAGTTGCTTTTTTTGTTACCACTATTTTTGAATAACAATTATTGCCAATTTGTATCTCAGCTTTTTTTTTTTTCAATTAAATAAGGGGAGAAATATCATTTAAATATAATGGTAACCAAAAAAAAAGCATAAAAGATGGCAGCTATGGGAAACACAAGTATACTTATGACCAGTCAACAATTCCTTAATAACGGAACAACCTGATTTATGTCAAGATGTTTTTGATATTCTTCTTGTATCAGAAACCTTCATAGAAAATTGATGTGTATCAATTCTGCTGCATTTGCAATAAAATTTATTTCTGCAGAGAAATTAATAGGTGGTGTTTGTTCACTTTAGTTTTATTTATTTCCAGGACTGTACACATACATTTTATGATATATTTCAGAACATTAGTTCTAGAATTTATAAAAAGAAGATTTTTGTTTATATATTACGTGTATTTTATTACTGTTTATTTACTTACTGTATTATATATTTCAGCCTCACAGAGTTCATTATCAGCTGAGATTTTTAATATATAAGACTGAGAAGCTTTGATTGTTAATGCAATTTACGAATTTCTTCTCTCTGCTCCTCTTGAAAGCATTTGAGATGTTGTAGAAATATTTGTAAATGCCAATGAATTGTCCACTTGGAAAGAAAAGCAAGAGCTGTGATGGAGACTGTTAAAAGAATATATACATTTTTGCAATGAATACTTACTCTCACTCAAAAAATATGATGTGAACTTAAATTAAATGTTTTTCTCTTCTTTTCTAAATATGAAATTCTGTAATGCTAGTTAATAGTGGTTCTGTATTTTGATTATTTACTTAATATATTCTTTGTGTGCATGTATATAATATAATGTTGTTGTTCTTTTTTACTTTAAATAAATGAATTGTGTGCTTATGTATTGTATGTATTTATTTTATTGTTGACTCCATATTCAAATGAAAAATTTGTTTGGTAAATAAATTTATCAAATCTAATGCTATCTAGTAACAAGCTCAAAAATAGGCATGTTTATTTATTCCTGAATAAAAATTGAAGGGATGGGGTCGGGAATCAACACTTTTCCACTATAGGGGCTTTATCTTTTTTTTTTTTTTTTTTTTTTTTTTAAAGCTTTTTATTCAGTTTTTAGAAAGGGAGATTTGTTGTAAAATCATATAAACAGCTGGTACAACAAACTAAAGAACTTTTATGCTTGTTTATATATGTATTTATCTATGTAAAAACATTTTATTTATACAGTAGAAGATCTTTATAACGCAAACCTAAAAACACGAGGTTGCGCGTTATATAGACATTTCACACAACATTAAATTTAGCTTGTAAAACATGGGCAAATATGTGTGAAACACACCAAAATACATTAGAGTATCTTTATATTGCATTCTTTATTACCAGGAGTTATGCAGATTATAATTTTCTGCTTAATATAGATCATTCCACACATTGTTAAATTTACTTTATAAACATTGTCCAAACATACCTGTATCAAATCATAGCAATTTTTTCAGTAATTAGCTCTGAATTAAGGAGATAAAGTTGAACTAACATATCAAATTTAGTCCTCTAGAGAATAGCAACTATTTATAATGTGATAATTCAGGTGTTTCTTAACTGAAAAATCATTGTTTACATCTGAGAAGTTGTGCGTTATATGGAGAATTGCATTATATAGAATTGCGTTATAAAGATCTTCTACTGTATATATATATATATATATATACTATTATTGTTTTTTCTATACAATTTACTTCTGCTTGTATATAAAAACAGATAAATAGCTTTATATTAAAAAATTTTTTATAAATATTGAAGAAAACCGCTTGTGTATATGAAACACTGAATATGTTTCTAGTAAATATGTTGCCCAATTTCCTTCTATCGCCGAAGCCATTTTCTCTATCACATTAAGGATACTATACTATACTGGATATATAGATAGACTATAAGGATACTATACTGGAAAAGTACCAAAAAAACAATATATATATCCAGTTCATGATTAATCTATTCAAAATAATGAAAATTACTTTTTAGAGCAATTTGTTTTTACACACTTATTTGACTCGGTTCATGTATGTAAAGAAAAGATAGAATTTTGTAACCTGTTTTCACCCATTTCCTGATGAAAGAGAAGTTTAAGAAATTTTATACACAGTTGGATATTCCTGATTACCATACAGTATTTTCAGAACTTAGTTATGATTTAATAGATTAATATAACTAAAATAAAATGCACATTTTCACGCTAAAATGCACACATCAATAAAATGGTTTTAAAAACTTTTAATAACAAACAGACTAGTTTTGCATACTTCTAACGGTGACATTCTCAAGGTCTGCAAATAATAAACTTTTTTCACATAAAATTCACCTTTGAAACTGTTAAACATGTCTCACAAGATAGTATTGGGATGTATTGTCATTGTGCTTTAAAAAGAATAATCTTCCATAAATGGGATTTAACTTATACTACCTTTTTATACTTATGAAGCATTTCACACCAAATGTCAGTAACTCGAAAAAAGCTGAATCATTGCACATGTTCTTATTACACATATAAATTTATATCGATTCGTGGATAATGGATGGTGAATATAATCATAGATAAATTATTTTAATTTCTTTAACTTTCTATTTAGAACATGTGCAGATTAATTTTGAAGAGAGTAACATAATTTATCCCTCAAGATTTTATTCCCCATCCATTATTATCTGTGAATCAATAGAAATCTATCTGTGTAATAATAACATATGCAATGAATCAGCTTCTTTTGAATTACATGATATTTGGCATGAGATACTACATAAGCTTAAAAAAAGGTAGTATAAATTAAATCATGTTTATGGAAGATTATTGTTGTTAAACCACAGTGACATTAGATGATGTCCAATGCTATCTCGTAATATATGTTTATCAGTTTCAAAATTCAATTTTATGTGAAAATAGTTTATTTGTTATTTGCTGACCTTGAGAATGTCACCGTCAGAAGTGTACAAAACTAGTTGGTTTGTTATTAAAAGATTTCTAATACTATTTTTAAGGTGGTTCTCAAATGATCTGCTGAACAATGCAAAACCTTCTGACACAATTTCTTACTCATTTTTTAACGCAAAGGCAAAAAATTGGCATACCTGACTATTGAGTAAAGGTGCAGATAACCAAAATTTGGAAGGAGCCAGTGGCTCCTAAACACAAAAAATCCTATGGCCATAATTGTGAAACAAACTCATAAAAACAATAGTGTTTATATGGGGTAAAAAACTCAGGAATTCAAAGTGTAAAGTAATTTATTTAATACTAGCTGTTACCCGTGACTTCGTTCACGCAACATTAAAAGTAAAATAAATACATTAATTAAGCAAAATATTTCACTCCCGATAATTAAAAATTTTAATAATTAACTATTTATCACATTTCATAGAAGACAATACGGTATTTTTTGTTTATAGGGACCTTGACATAACTCAGTCTTAAAAAAGTGAAATTTTGTGCCAAATAATCGCAAAAATGTAATTGCAACCAATGCAAAAAGGAGGTCCAAATAAAATCGTGGAAATAGACTAATTGGGTAAAAACAAATGTCAATTTTACCTGATAAACAATTTTACTTTTAATGCCTTTGTGAAACGTTTTAACAGCCATCCTTCAAAAAAACATTAATTGGAAATAGTATATGCTTTTTCTTTAAATTCAATTCTGCTTCCTTGGTTTAATGTATAGCTGAAACAAATCTTGTTTTCTAAATGACAATATGTTGACAGACAATTTTTGACAATAAATTGATACATGAATTTTGAATATGTGAAAATATGTTTTTATTTTTCGTATAATTTTCTCAAATCAAGATTTTGTTTTTACCATCTATTCAAAGTTAAAATAAACTCTGTTTTTCTGTTTTAATGAGAAAATGGCATAAAAAATATACTGATCTGTTTTATTTCTCCTTTTTTATCCACAAATATTGAGTAATTTACTTTCCATTTTTAAAGAAACTTCGTTAAAACTTACATAAAAAAAAAATCTCGGCATCTAATTTAATTTTTTTAATTCTGAGAGTTTGTGCGACATCCTCGGATCAATGATGACCGGTATTAAGTAAATCGTGTTGCGTTAGATAGTCTAGGAGTAGTTGCGAAATACAAACATCCGGTCAGATTTTAATATAATAGATTCGTGTTCATTTTCCTTTTCTTAAAATTATGATGTTATTTTTAGCAGAAAACTCTCATCTGTATATAACGGATACTCATGCTTAATAATCAGTATAGATAAAAAACACTTGAATTTTTCATTATAAATAGGGCGTGAAACTCATCTACTTTCTATACTTACTGATCCTTATTTTATTAATGTAAGGAATTGATTCACACTCATTTTAAAACATATGGGAAAATTCCCGTTTTATTTCAAATATGACGTCTCTTTTTCCCCAGAGAAATCCCTTTTTAATGACATAATTCCTGTTAATTTTCTTTTCCAGGCAATTAATTTCAATACTGGCATAGGGGAAATTATGTTACTTTATCAAAATAATATTAAATCTTTAGGTTTTATCAACAAAAATGGAACTATTAACATTCGTCATTTTTTTTAGGTAATCGAGTTATTTCTTTTAGTTTTAAGATTGAAAATAACTATTTCTCGCTGTCCATGACATCATTTTCGACATGGATAATTTTGAGGAGCATATTATTGACATTTGCTTACCATTTTTTTTTTAAAACTTCTTTTTACTTTAATTAAAATTCTTTTTAAAATTTAAATAAAAAATACAGTATAGTTATATTAGCTGTGCGCAGACGGTAAAATGCCGAGTTTTGTTACCATACAAAAGAAAAAAAAAAAAGAAGAAAAAACCCAAGATTATTTTATTTTACCAATTAAAGCATATCCGCTTTATTTTCGATGTATGTCGTCATATTCGCCTGTTTCCTATGGTTACGCTTATTGAAATCTTGTATTATTATCAAAAACTAAAAAAAGTATGTTTTACTTCTAATAATATTATTTCATCTTCTTTTTAATTCTTTAGTTTTTTTTAAATTTCATTTTCATTTTTCACGTGAAATTTTTTAAATTGAAACTAAATTGTTGAGTATAAATTATTCCGGGTTTTGAATTAGTTTTGGCAACAATAAAGTATTAGCAACGGTAAAGTAAATTTAACCATTTTAAAATATTATACGAAAAAATATGAAAATAACAACGATATGAAAATAACTCTATGAAAATAACAAAATTTTGAACTATTATGAAAAATATTTGAATAAAATAAACAGAAACCAGCCTATGTTCATTCGAGGGCTATAATCAACCTATATGCAAAGATACAGGATCATTAAATGCTCCATTTTGACGCTGGCTTCAGCCTAACATTTGCACACAATCAGATTTATAATATTATTAGGATTAGGATAGGATACACACATGTACAACAAAATTTGAATATTAATTAAGTGTAATATAAATCCTAAATCATGTACAGTCAGAAGATAAAGTTAGGCAAGATACGGTTTAAAAAAAATATGTATAAGCTAAGTAATCATAATAGTGGGGAATATTAGAAAAACCATAATTTCTTATTTTGATTTTGCCATTCATAAGTACATACAAAGGAAAATCTGAATGAGATTATTGTGCACTATAAAAATCAAAACACACTTCAAACATTTGTTTTTCTATAAGCAAAAAAAAATTTTATGTGTTTTGTTCTTAATCTTTAAAAAAAAAAAAAAAAATCAATATTTCACGATGGGGGGCTGGGAATACCAGAAATTTATCAGTTTTAAATCACATGGCAACTTAAACACCTAAAGTTAGTGGCTACAGAAAAAATTTCATCGCCAGTTGCCGACTGGGAATCTGCACCTACACTATTGAGGCGATTTGGAATCAAAATGAGTTTTCCATTTTTTGATAAATAAATTACTTATTGAGTTATAAGCAATTCATGTCATGTGACAACGCTTTTTTCTCCTTTCTGATGCTGAAGCATCGGGAGTTGAGTTCAAAGCGCCGAATTTGACAGTATTTTCTAAAAGATCTTCTGTCTTTACTGAGAAATGAAAAACGTGTTTCAATTACAAAGTTTCTGAATAACAAAACCTGCCAGTTTCATGTGTTTTAGAACAAAAAAAAATTTAAAAATATGTCTGAAAGTAGAACATTTGGATTGGCGAACAGCCTTAATATATACTGTAATCACTTTTAGTATGTACAAGTACATGTATATTTTATTTTGGTGATAAACTGTGATTTTTTTTTCTAACATTATTCATATAGGTTAATGTTAATTAAATTATGACTACATATTGAGAAAACAATTTAGAAATCCCTGATAGATTGTTTAAATAGTGCAATTTTTTTTTCTTGTTCCCATACCTTAAAGAAATTGTAGAATTTTTTTTTTTTAATTATTCCCAAATTTGTACTTTCTACTAAGCATAAGTAAAAGCGGTGAACTTTCCATAATTGGAGCGCATGCCAAATTCACCTATTGCAATGGAAATGCTGTGGAACAACATGAATTGCAGTTATGAAATCAGGTGTGATTCTTAATATAAGCACTCGATGCTTATAAAAGCATGTTTAAAATATATATATATATATTTCTATATTGAGTGGAGAGACTTTTAAGATAGCAATAGAAATATTAATTTTTAATCAAACATATATTTATTAGAATATGTCATGATATGTTCATTAAAAAAACTAATTCACACATTAATTAAGTACAATGATCGTTAGAAAAATGGACTCTGGATGATAGGAAAACACATTTGTATACTTTGAGTTTAAGTGGAAATAAATTAAGTTTGCTTTGTAAATAAATTTTCAAAGTTTATAAATATTTTTTGTGGTGTATCATTTTTTTTTATTATTGAAAAAAAACGTTTGTTCATGTTTATTGTCTTTGCTATGCTTTTTTTATCGTGTGTTAGTCTTGATATGAGCACGGTAACTCAGTGGTAGAGCATTGCCACATATAGCAAAGGTCCCAGGTTTGAGTCCTGCCATAGACTCTATCAACTCTGTTAGGAAATTTTATATAACTTTAACCTTCACCTAATTAATCAATGTTACTTTTTTTAAAAAACTAGAATTATACGATTGCAACTCTTGCATTTTTTATTTCTTGCCGAATGATATATTTATAGTCTATCTACTGCCAAGTTATTGAAATCAAGAAAAGGGTATTTCAGTATTGGATCATTTCCTTAGGATTTCGCAAATGTTGTTGTCAGCTTAAATAAATTTTTAATTTCTGTATGTGAATTAAAAAGAGTAATTCATTTTCCTTTTCACTGTTCATTAATCTTTTTTCATCTGAATAAAATAGTGTGAAAATGTTGTAACAGATATTATATCATGGATGTGACAGCAATTTCTGGAAAAAGCTAATCAGTCTAGGTTGGATTCCAACAAACTAAATAAATGAAAGTTGGGAGACACATTCCTTAAGAATAGATGCAATTTTAGGGTTTATTTTAAATATGAAGTAATCTGTTTTGTGACAACAAAAAAATATGTAAGCTAAAATGTTAAAAAAAAAAAAAAAAAAACACTGGTTTAGTAACACTTTTATTTTTTATAGAAATTTTAAAGCCTTTTACTATTTTATTAGTATTTCCTCACTAACTTATGGACTTTTTTGCTTCATTCTAGATTATTCCTGAATAAAATGAAACTGATAATTTTTAATTAGTTTCAAAAGAACATATAAAATATTGTTTAAACTGTAATAGTTTTATTTAATAATACTATGAAAATGATTCATCCTACATTTTCATTGGAGGAAAAATGAATATCAATAAATATTCTTAAAAAAAATAAACTTGTTTATTTTTCACATTCTTTAGTTTTAACTAAACAAGTTACCGAAACTGTGCAAAAAAGCTTCTGTCAAACTTTACACCTCTTTTTATTAAATATTTATTCATTCATATTGCAGATTTTTCTGGATAAGAACTATGATTTTCTTGTGCTTTGCAGCATTTGAAAAAAAAACAAAAAAAAAACAATCATGTTCCCAGAGAAAAAGTGACAGGAACAACAGTCTCGTTAGTGCATAATCTATAAAATAAAAGTGTAAGTCATGTGACTGTCATCAACAATTCCGGGATGTCCGCTTCACTTTTTCATATACCAGGCAGCCATTTTTATTCAAAAATTTTTTTCCGAATTAAACTGCATAAAAGTTACATTTTTAGAAATATCGTTCAAAATAAATTAATATTTGAGAGATGACTTACGTTCAATTATGCATATATTCTGCAATAGCTTCAGTTGAAATTAGGATCACAGTTCAAATTCTCTATCCATGAAAGTAAACAAAAAAAATATATTAATTCATCATGAACGTTTAAAATATCCAACCATGGAGGTAATCATCCGTAAGTTCTCCGCAAATGATTTTTTGAACCGCTGCCTGGGTGTCAAAAACAATAATAATAATTCGCACAATTGAGACAATCAAAGTTTACCATAATTCTGTGCTATACAACTCAACTTCCTTCCAGATCTTTTCTTGACGTAAATTAAACTCATGTAATAATATTTAATGAATGAAATTTCGAAACGAATTATCAGTTAATTTGGTATTTATGTATAATACTCACCAGGAAGAGAGATCATGGAAAATGATTGGTAATCGCCAATCATATTTACCATTGTTATGACCAATCGCGCCCAAAATAGTAATTTAATATACATTTATAAAATACATAACATCATTAAATACTTGTATGTTAATTTGTGCAAATCTCGCCAATATCATTTTTTAAATTGCCGATACCAGCTTTTATTTTTCGTATGTTCGAATTAGAAAATATACTTTGATTTTTAAATCAAATATTTTGATTTATGGTATTATTTCTTATTTATTTATTTGTTTTCCATTTTAAATGAAAAGTGTGAATGGCATGTATTTTAAATTGTCTGTAATATAAGTATTTGAAATTAAAGCTAAGTATTTTAACTGAAATGAGTGACAGGTTTATAATTTCAAATAAAATTAGTGCACTATGAATGGTGGTGATAGGAGCAATATTTGGTGATTTATCATTTGCTCCCAGCTAATAAAAATACCCATCATTAAAAAGGATAAATACAGTATAGGATCCTTTATCCGGTGTCCCGGTATTCGGAACACTCCAAAAACCAGAATGCAAAACACTAAACGAAAAAAAAAAAAAAAAAAATTCATTAAAAAAAAAAATTCTTAAAAAAAAAAAAAAAAAAAAAAAAAAAAAAACGTAAAAATTAAAGTGTCAGTAAAAGAAAAAATGAGAAAATGATATTGCCTTCATTCATTAATTTATAAATTCAATAAATAAATATAAAAAAAAATTCTGATACAAAAACCATTACGATAAGAAAAAATTAAAAACAATTACGTTAGAAAAATAAAACATGTCTGTGTGCAAATTTTATTTTGTTACAAGTTTCATTAAAAAAAGTTAAACATAGTTTAATACCATGGTGTTATTACGGAGAAATATGGTGAGCAGAAAACTAACTAACATTTCTTTTTCGTTTTGTAAAATTGAGCCTAGAAAAATTATTTCTATGCTAAGAATCGGCGAATCCGCCATTGCGATCAGCATCAATAATACCAGATTATGGAAAATTGCCAAATTATGCATTGATTTTAACATTTCCTTTTTATACATAAAATAATATTTACTTGATAATTTGTAAATTTAGATTTGATAAAATTTTCACAGTCAAAAGGATTTTCTCTGAATAAAAAATTAAAATTTTTTTTAGAATATACTTCCAGTAAATTTTATACACATGACGTCACACTCCAGTATGTGCAGCCGCAATTTATTCCAGCAGATGATCTTTAGCCTGCCTCAATCTAGGGTACTTGTATAAATTTTAAACAAGCTGGATAAATGACGGCAGTTGATGCTGTCACTATCTCCAAATCAAAAGATTCTGCTTCCAACTCCCAAAATGAAATTTTATTTATTTTTTGTAATTTAGAATGTTATTTTGTGCAAATAATGTATTAAATGAACAATTTTATAAGTAATGTATTTGTATATATTATTCATATTTATCACCATTTTATGAAATTGTTTCGTACATTTTTTATACTTATAAAAAAGTGTTCTGAATTACGGAAAAACCCCTTATCCAGAATGCCTCAGGTCCCAAGCATTCTGGATAATGGATCCTATACTGTAATATGGAATCAAACTAAAATAATACAAAATATATCAATGCGTGTTACAATGCTTAACATACATTTAAGGGAGACCAAACTGATCGCCAGTGGCGGCTAGTAAATAATAATCTTGCAAATTGAAAACAGAGTTGCTGGTGTATTTAGAGCTGGTCTTGAAACAATATTTTTCTTCACTCAACAATGCGAATATTCGCAAGGTCTTTTTTGTACATAAAAGCATGAAATTTTCAGGCATAACTACTGAATTGATTTGAAATCGAATAACATTTTTCGATAAATGTTACATCTTGAGTTATAATCAATTTTACTTCAATGACTATGACCTTTCCCTAATTCTGGTGTTTTTTTGTTGTTTTTTTTAAACCCCAACTTTGACCTTATTTTCTGAAAAATCTATTTCCTTAAAAAAAAAAAAAAAAAAAAAAAAAAAAAAATCAAAACACTTTTTGATTTTATAGTATATAAATAAGAATGGTTTCAATTTTTTAGCATTTAATAGTAATAATAAGTTTGTGAATGTAAAAAGTAGCCAGTTTGAAGTTAATATAAAAATGGTCTTAATATAAAAAAATTTTAAAGATATTTCTGTATCTACAATTTCTGTACCTACAACAGTATTCCTTGTATGAATTAAAAAGTTCCACTTGAGTGAAAAAGTGTCCTGGCCAGTAGTCGAACCTAGGCTCTCTGGCTTAAATTTGTCAATGCTCTACCAATTGAGCTATTCTCAACAACACTGGCTAGCACAATTCACTCAGACAACCTTTAGGCAAAACATCTGGTCTGTCATATGAGCTCAACAGAGTAAACAACAGGCAAAGGATACCTCAGTGGGTAGAGCGTTGGCAATTTAAGCCAGAAGTGCTAGGTTTGAGTCCTTACCTAGACTCTTTTTCACTCAGGAGGAATATTTTCAATTCATATAATTTCTTTAGATTAGTATTAAAATTATAAAGTGTTACTATTCCTAGTTTCACAGTAACATTAGAACTATGAACTTTAAATAATATATTTTTAGAAGTGTGTATGGCAATTTCAAATAATATATATTACAAATTCTATTTTTAGAAGACGTACAGCCAATAATATGATCTTTTATTTCTAATTTACAGATATATTTTTGAATGTAAATGAATATTTAACAAGATTGATCAAAAGTCTCAAATCTGTCTGACTCGCTGGCCATAAAACGCAAATCAATTGAAGAAAATCACAAGCCTGTTTTTAACAACAAAATAAAAATAAATTATTAGAACATTGACACACATTATTAGTGGCGACTGTAATTGGAGGCCAGCAGCTACCCTAAATCAATTAATATTGTAATGAAAATAAATATATTTTATTCACCATACCCAAGTGCTTTGATATTTATAAACATCTCTATTATCTGTAGAAGTTTCATTTTGTGTAAGAAACTCATTTAATTGGCATGCATGATTGGATTTTAGAATGGCAGTGATACCTCCTGTTGCATAAACAATCAGTTAAATCATAGATAAACAAATTTATCTCTTTGAAGGAATTTACGTATTTTCTTCATAGAAGGTGGATCACTGATTATTTCAGTTTACATACTTCTTAAAATTAAAGTCAATTTTAATTTTTCAACTGTTTTTTATTGCTGGTAAAAGACACAATTGCAATGAGAATGGAATTTAGGAGAGCAGGTAACACAGGGGTAGTACTTGTCCTGAAATTCCTGAAAAAAAAATAAAAACGTCCTGAAATGTCCTAAAATATGGTAGTCTGTCCTAAAATTCTTGAAATTTTGCGAGTTTTGTGCTATATTGGCGTTTGAAATCATCAAATAGGGAGTAAGTGTACCATTTTTCTAATGCAAAATGATCCCAAAAGTCGCAATTTTCTTCAATCTATCGTATAAAATAGTGATTATCGTCAATTTGCACAAAAATCACAATTTTTGGTGATCAGTTGCCAAAGATCACAATTTTTATCGATTAGTCATTAAAAAAAAGTTTGTTATTTTCGTCTTTCAGTAACAAAAAATTGCAATTTTTACCAATCATTTATAAAAAAGGAAAATCTTTTGCAATTTTCGTTGATCAGTGAAGAAAAAAAATAGAGATTTTTGTCCTTCAGTAATGCAAAATTCACAATATTTTAGCTGCTTGGTCAAAGGGTTGCGGTAAAATTACTTTTCTTTTAAATGTATACTTTTAAAACCAAAAAATTGTGTATTTATTATAATAAAATGCATTGAAGAGGGTGTTAAACGTTAGTATGCCAAACAAATATGTCCTAAAATATTGAAAAAAGTATGTCCTGAAATATCGCCTAGGGCTAGTACTACCTCTGGGTAACAACATTTAAATGTTTTCGTCATTATTTTAAGACGGGAGTGCTGAAATTGTTGACTTATCATAAAATCTGTAATTCACATTTTGTACATTTTCTAGAATTTACTATAGTAAAGTGAAAGCAAACACTTAATCCTGCCTTAAAATGGATTATGGAAATAAACAAGTAGCATGAATGAATCTGTGGGATTACCATATCTTCCTTACTATGAACCATTTAAATAAAATTTATCAAATTAATTTATGTATACAAAGTAGAGATGAGGCAGGCTTGGCTTCGATTAAATTTTAAATTATTGCATTAAATGGCTTTATCTTGGGATGGCAGAATGTTTCCGGCAGTTAAAATGACATCATTCTCAAAAGAAGAAATATTTTTAATAAAAAATAAATTAATAACGTTGTGTACGAGGAAATCCTTTGATTACACTCTAAGTAATTTCAATTGGCCTCTCAAGGACATCTGCTCTTCCCACTTCATTCCTTTGATCATGCATAAAAAAATAGAATGGTCAGTCAGCCAAATGCAGTGTTACTATAGTTACTGACGTAAGATAAGGATTGGGAAACTGACCTTGTGAGGTCAATTGAATTTACATATAGTATAGCAGAAATTAATAAATTCAAGTTTTCTGTGATGTGTACCATTTATTTGGATTTTACATCAGTGCTAAAAATGTTTCTGGATCAAGCATCAACGATCAAGGGACAAAGAACCCTAGTAATTTATTAAAACTAAATGCAGATGAGGCCAAGTTAATGTGCTTTGATGTCTAACAAATGTAAGTAGAGGTAATTGAAAAGCAACAAAAAAAATTTTTACACCACTTGCATCAGACAAAAATTAAAGATATTCTAAATATAAAATAAACTCTCAATATATAAATTTCTGTAAAACTATTCTGGTAACCTTATAATGTTTTCTCTTGTGCGATGCATGTGATAACAGGAGACGGTCCCCTTAGACAATTGAAAAGTGGAATTACAAAAATTAATGATAAGAATGTGCTGTAACAAAATATAGTTATGCTTTCAATGACGTGACTCACTTTATGTAAAAATAATAATTAATGTTGGTTATAATTCATAATTTTTGCTAAAATGAATTTATTAATAATTTTTATAATAAAAACTAGGGGGCCTACACCCTGCGAGCTACGCTCGCCAACCCCCGCTCAGACTTCGAGGCCTCTAAAAACACGACAGCGTGCTTTGTTTTAAAAATATTGGTAAATCTGTAATTGGGTTGCCATGCTTTTAACGTTTTAATCGGGCATTTTTTTTTTTTTATCATGGCCTCATACACAGCTGTTGCGACAACTGACGACTGTTTTCGGGATTGATAAGTAAAATCAATTACACCTGGAAAACCAGCTTGTATAAAATGGTTAGGTTTAAATTGTGTCTACCTCTCGGATTTTTATAACAACGATCTGTATTCTATTCTTCTTTTGCGTTTAAGGATGAGAAAAATTCCATCTGCTTGTGAATAACATTAAGAACCACGTATTGAAAAGTACTACCTTATAGATATTTTCAGTAACACGTTTTAATTTTCTCTCTATTTTAGTGCACCATTATGCATATTTTCATGTTATTTTAAATATGTAAATTATTTATTTTAATTAATATGTATATACGAATTTTCTAATAATTATTTATCATACAAAATAATTAAATAATTTGTGCATGCATGCCTGCAATTATTCGGCATTACTTGATGAAATATTTAAACAAATTTGCTATCCGCGATAATTTTACACCATGTTATGTCACTTGAATATTGTCCATAAGAAAATTGGGTACTTTTAAAGTATAGGATCCTTTGCTTTTAGGTTTCGCATAATTCGAGCTTCAAAAAGGGATAGATTCGTTAATATACATAGATTTCTTGCCAAAAGTTATGAAAACAAACCCAATGAACTTTTGGTGCTTTTCTATTATAGGGATCTTGACGCTTTTTTAAAAAGCTTGGCGCAATTCGGTCATCAGAAAGTGAGATTTGGTGCCAAATGACATAAACAGCCATGGAAACAAATTCGAAATTTTTTTTGTTTATATACGTATTTTAATTATACGCATATTATTATTGTTTTTTCTATACAAATTACTTCTGATTATATATAAAATAAGATAAATGACATTTTATGCTAAACAAATTGTATAAATATTGAAAAAATGCTTCTGTATACGAAATAACAAAGTGAATAGGTTGACAGAAAGTATGTTGCCAAATTTTCTTTTCCGCCAAGGCTATTTTCTCTGTTTCGTCATATATTGGAAAAGCACCGAACTTTTATGCTTGTTTATACATGTATTTATATGTATATATACAATTTATTTATAATTGTCTTTCAATTTACCTCTTTTTGTACATAAAAATAGATAAATGGCTTCTTTATATTAAATAAATGGTATAAACATAAATGACGTATTTACATAAATGACGTCATTTGGACGAATTTATTCAAAATATTTTCAGTTTATAAATTAAATTGACTGATGACAGACAATTGAATCCTGACGATAGAAATGTGATTTTTTGTTTTCAAATTTTCCTGTAAAACAATTTAATCACAATCTTGTCTTCATTATTGATTGAAATAAAAGATAAATTCAATTTCAATTTGAAAATGGCGAATTAAAAGAAATCAATAATCCCTATCGGGATCTTTTTCGATTTTTTTCCCTTTTTTGTCACAAAAAAACTGAGTAATTAGTTGCCATCATTACAGAAATGTCAAAAAATTTGAAAAAAAATTAATATCTCGAAAACTAATTCCAATTTCAAAATTCTATTACCAGTTTTGACATCCGCGGATTTTTATGAACTATTGGTATTAATTTTACCATCAAGCATTTAATATTTTACTAAAAATAGCCCTGAAACATAATCAGTTGTTTAATCAGTCGTTTCATAAAATCGTTTCATAAAATCATTTCACAAATTCGTTTCATTAGGATTTTATATATATAGGGTAGATATGTATTTGAATATGAAAAAAGAGTTTGGGTCCATTCATTGCATTTCATTAAGAAATAAACACTTCAATTGGGTTATTTTTAAAGAAGATATTAATGAAAGTTTGTAATGTGGATTTAACATTACCATTCTCAAAGTGTGAACCCTTTCCACTGTATGAAGATTTTAGAAGAACTATATACATTTCCAAGCTGATTTGATCAAACAACTCGAGGTGTCAAAAGTAGGTATTACTATTTGAAAAATGAAAGTTTCTGCAGTTTTAATATGTAGATAACCTCCAAAGGATAATTTGAGCATATCATTAAATAGTAGAAATTATTCCAAATCGATTGGTACCTATATTTTTTTTATATAATTAATTGCAGCAGATATAGTAAGAGATGACAACTTTTTTTTTTTTTTTTTTTTTTTTTTTTTTTTTTTTCAGGATTGTATATTAAAATGCATATTGCTGTAATTTACTCATTTTATACAGATACACAAAATTAGGATGGCAGAGAAAATGGGGTTAAGGAACATATTTGAAATGTAATAGCATTAAAAACCAAAACATATTTATAAAACTATAATTGTAATTTCAAAAATTTTAAGTATTAAAACAGAAATCCATCCAACTGATAGGTTCCTTAAATCAGGTATTAACCCTTATATCCCTCCTTTGTTGCACCAGTCTGATATAGTGAAACATCGACAAACGAACATAATTTGTTCCAGAATTATGGTCGTTAGCTGAAATGTTCATTAACTGAAACTGATTTCTCCTCCAATTAAAATGCAACATTATGCTAGTGCACTGCACATATCAAAGAAAAAAATTGTTTAGCTGTATTGTAAGAGTAACCTAGATTTGATACCCTTATTAAAAACTTAAACTTATTCATTTTAGCTTCGAACTTATTCATTTTAATTTTAAAATTATATTAGTAACCCTAAACAGCTAATATTTAATTATTGTGTCATATACTTGTAATATTGGGAAATGATCATGACCACGTAAGACGATGCTATGAAATGTTACCACAGCTATGCAGGACCACACCGTAAATATATATTTTTAAATATTCATTAAGTAAAAGAGGTCA
The DNA here is from genome assembly GCA_963931845.1 of Maratus michaelseni. Classification (NCBI taxonomy): domain Eukaryota; kingdom Metazoa; phylum Arthropoda; class Arachnida; order Araneae; family Salticidae; genus Maratus; species Maratus michaelseni. Next base: position 1,197,699 of record OZ007600.1, read on the forward strand.
AACAGTGGGCAGGGAGGAACATGGCATTTAATTGTTATGATTGAACTGAAGTGGCTTCAAGTACACTCATTTCTCTTGACACTGTTTCTCTTCTAGACACTATATCGATACTGATGATACAAACAAATGAAGGCATATAAAATCATTATTACTTGTCTGATTGATATGCTTCTTGAATGAAGATAACATTTTGCACTGGGTTTGTGCACCCATTCCACTGTCAGATGCCATTTTCGATCTATATATGTTTTTTAAGATTGTTCTCCAGGATACTAATGTGGAATGCTTTATTGGATAAAAATTACATCATGTTATTTTAACTCTTTATTAATAAATTATTATAACTTTAACATATCTGTATGTGTAAAAATGTTGTCAATTTCATACCACTAGTTTTGTAATTTTTCAAAGAATGAAATGTTTTGACAAATGTTGCCAGCTTTGAAAAAAATGCCATTGAAATTGCACACTGAGCAATGTTTTACTACAATCTACTATAATTGTATCAAAATCATGTAATTTTCGTAAATTTCAGTTAAACTGCATTTTAAATATAATTTCTCACTTATAATTAGAAATTTGATAAAACTAATATTATAAATATTTTTTTAATGTAGAAGAAAATTATATTTATTTTTTCACCCAAAGAATCAAAAGATGTCATATTACAATCAAATGCAACATAGCAGTTGCTATGCAGCTAGTCTAGAATAAATAAAGACTTTGAATGTCTGATTAAACTATGGGCCAACTGAACTCCCCTGATTTAGGAGGTTCCTAAATTTGGATTGCAATTTTCACAAATCAGATATTTTAAATCAGTTTTGACATGGTACTGATTGGAATCACTGTCTTGAACTTTTAGAATAGAACAACATTAAAAAAAAAAAAAAAAAAAATTCTAAATATGTATTTATATATTTTTTCTTGCCGCATCTTAGAAAAGAAACAGAGTAAAATTTATAATTTTTTAAAAATAAATTCATTTGCTTGTGCTATCTACCAAGTGTAAAAAAAGGCAGTGAACTTTCCATAATCGGGTTTGGGGCCCTCACCAAATTAATTTATTATAATGAAATTTTTTTGGGAAAACTATGAATTACAATCATGAAATTAGGCATGATTTTCAAGATAAACATTGAATTTTACAAGATAAACATTGAATTTTATAAGTTATAAAAAGGTATTTTTAAAAAACAATTTTTACTTTTATACTTATTTATCATTGTATTCAGGCACATCAAAAAAGTTTTTAAGTAAGTTTTTATGATAGTATAGTGAGGGAGATCCTTCATGAATTCTAGACCCTTGACCTTGATTGGGCCTTTTTTTGTTTGAAAATAAGTTTATTAAGTTATAAGAAAAGCATAAAAAAATAAACATAAAAAATTACAAGTCGTAGGATGCAAAACAAGAACAAAGAAACTCTAATTCATTTACTTGAATATATTACAGTCAAGACTGTTTACTGCGAGATTGGATGTAGTGAAGTATCAGTTAATAAGAATTTTTTTCTGTCCCTTCGAATCTCTAATGCTTTAATAAGGTGGCTTACAATGAACAACTGAAAATGTCATTATTAGATATTGCAAAGTTTTCTATTCAAGTACAAAACTAAAGCTTCAGTATTTTATTGTCTGGGCTGGAAAAAAATTTGATATCGGAAGAATGCAGGTTTGACAAACAAAGGGATGGATTAGTATATTTTCTTAAAATGTAATGTAAGGCATCTTTGAGGTGAATTTCACACTCAGATGTTGTGTGCTGCAGTTGGGATAGTTAATTTTGACAGTGAAACTGTGTATGCAAAGATGCTAGTTGCTGCGATTTTTAGTTGATTTTTTATGCTTGGACTGAGAAATAAGTTATTTTAAGTGTTTTTCAGTCATGACGGGTGAAGAAGAAAGTGTTTGCCATTAGAAACTAAAATTGAAATGATAAGACTGGTTGATAAACTACAGATGAAATGGTGTCAAATTGTAAAAAATTCGGGATTCCAGCTAATTTTTTATCGGCAGTTTTAATGAATAAAATTGATTTGTTAAAAAATTATCATGAAAGTTCTATAGACTGACAGAAAATGGTTTCATTATTCATTGTATGATGACCAAAAATACCTTTTTAAAAATTTATGTCGGCAATGGCACAAAAATAGACCTATTAATGGACCTATTTTAAAGGACATGGTGATCCAATTTACTAAGAGTTTAGGAAAAAAAGATTTTTTTGCAGGTAATGGATGGCTATAACACTTTAAGGTTCGTCATGCAATTATTTTTAAAACTATAAGTGCAGAAAATAGACAAATAGAAAACTCAGTAATCAAAGAAGGGTTAAAAAAAATAATTAATTTCACAAATTTAAGTTCCAGATACTTACAATACTGATGAGACAGGAATTTTTTATCAACTTTTATCAGAACACATAATTGCATTGAAAGTAGAAACCTGTACTGGTGGAAAACATTCCAAAGTTAGGCTGCATTATTTTTCTGCAATATGAATTGATCAGATAACAGGAAAATTTTAGTTAGAGTAAAGTCGGTATTTATGTATTATCTGGGCCAAGAGATAGATCGCCAAAAATGGTTGCCAAGTACCAATGTTGTTTATTATTGTTAATCATGTTCAAAACAGTAATTTAATATTATTAAATACATAACATTGTTAAAAATGATAAATAAATAAATAAAATGTGTGGCGCACAATAGGAGATTTCAACTGTGCATGCCTGGGAATAATCTACTTTTTTTAGCAGGTGTCATAGGTCCAGATAGGATTTTTTTTTTTAGATATTGCATTTGGGTTTAAAATATAAATATTTTATTTGACGAATTTAAAATGATAGATATAAAAAAGATAATATGGGCAGTAAGAATGAATGTTTATATACACATTTCAGCAAAATTACATAAAAAGTTAAGATAAAGTTGAAGTGTAAGTCAATGTAAAGTTGAAAAAAAACAAAAATATACAAAATTCGTTAATGTGGCGATCACTGTGCCGCATATATGATCGCTTTAAGAACATGAAAACAAACAAAAGCATCACTGGATGCAGAAACATCGTTGTATTGGAATGCCAAGAAATACATGAAATTTGTTAATGCAGCGATCACTATACTGCATGTATGATCGCTTTGCGAACATGAAAACAACAAAAAAGAAATCACTGGATGCAGCAACCTTGTTGTATAGTATTAGAATCTCCAAAAATAAACGAAATTCGTTAATGCTGTGATCACTGTACCGCATGTATAATCACTTCATGAACATAAAAAAAAAAAAAATCACTGGATGCAGCAACCTTGTTGTATTGGGATCTCAAAAAATACACAAACTTTGTTAATGCAGAGACCACTGTACCGTATGTATGATCACTTCACGAACATGAAAACAAAAACAATCACTGGATCCAGTAACCTTGTTGTGTTGGAATCTCCCCAAATATATGAAATTCTTTAATGTGGCGATCACTGTACTGCAAATGTGATCGCTTTGCGAACGTGAAAACAACAACAACAAAAAAATCACTGGATGCGGCAATCTCATTGTATTAGAATCCCAAAAATACACGAAATTTGTTAATGCGGCGATCACTGTACCGCATATATATATGATCACTCCGCGAACATGAAAACAAAAGAAAATTACTGGATGCAGTAACTTTGTTGTATTGGAATCCCTAAAAATACATGAAATTCCTTAATGCGGTGATCACTGTATCGCATGTATGATCGCTTTGCTAACATGAAAAGAAAAAAAAAAATCACTGGATGCAACAACCTTGTTGTGTTGGGATCCCAAAAAATACACCAAATTTGTTGATGCAGAGACCACTGTACCGTATGTATGATCACTTCACGAACATGAAAACAAAACAAAATCACTGGATGCAGTAACCTTGTTGTGTTGGAATTCCCCCAAATACATGAAATTCTTTAATGTGGCAATCACTGTATCGCATGTATGATCGCTTTGCGAACATGAAAAGAAAAAAAAAAGAATTACTGGATGCAACAACCTTGTTGTATTGGGATCCCAAAAAATACACAAAATTCGATAATGCAGCAATCACTATACTGCATGCATGATCACTTCACGAACATGAAAACAACAACAAAAAAAACATCACTGGATGCAGCAACCTCATTGTATTGGAATCTCCAAAAATACATAAAATTCATTAATTCCACAATCATTCCGAGATCTGAGGAAACATTAGCTGTGGTCCAGTCCGAGTTGTCATCAGGTAAACAATAATTAGAAAGGGTACTTACGTATTATCCGTGCCAAGAGATTGATCGCCAAAAATGGTTGCCAAGTACCAATCTTGTTTATCATTGCCAATCAAACTGTTGTTTTCAAATGCAGTAATTTAACTTTATCAAATAACATAGTTAAAAATGGTAATTAATATAAAATAATGTAATATATGTTTATTAAATTTATAACATTGTTAAAAATAATAAATAACATTATTTTAGTAAAATTAATAAATGGTAAATAGCATAGTAAATAAGAAAGAATAATATTATAGGTTATTCCCAGGCATAAACCATGTAGCAAGAAAAAAATATATAAGGTTTACTATAATTAGTAATATTGGCTCCATGCCTGGCGCAGTTGGCTAAAAACTGACACGGATAATACGTAAGTACCCTAGAAAGAAAATAACTCATATACGAGAAAATTAGCTATCACAAAAAATAACTAATTTACTAGCATTCAAAACTCAACGAAAAAATGAACAGAAACACTTCCCGAAATCAGGAACGAGACTAGACGTTAAATCTCTCCTCCTGATCTCTTCTTTTCCTCTGTCCCCACCTTCTATATTGGGACTTCTGAATGGACTAACCCGCTCCACTGTGTGTCACTCCTCGAAAGAGCCAGTAATTGTAGTTACCATGTAGAAAGAAAAAATAATAAGGGTTACTGTCATTAGCAATACTGGCTTCATGCATGGTGCAATTGGCTCAAACCTGGCCCGGATAATACGCAAGTACCGGAAAGTCTAAGAATCCTCTTTGTCTAAAAAATGTTGAATTACCTGTAGAATACCAGAATGGTGTGAATGACCTCAGAAATTTTATGCGAATGGTGGAAAGAATTTGGTAATGAAATGTAAAAATAGGGTAGGTACATTTTGCTTTTCATTGTTAACTGTAATGCCCATAAGACACAAACATTCAGCTTAAAATCATCAGACTATGACATTTTCTGCTATGTGCCATATCAAATTTCAACCTTTAGATATGGGTATAATAAAATGCATCAAAAGGAAATCTAGAATGAAGATAATTCAACAACTTTGGTTGAACCTTGTATTGAATCAGAGTTTTATTATTGATATAAAAATCACATGCATGATGCGATTAGATTTAGAAGATGCGTGATACTCAATCAAACCAAGACAGATTTTAAATTGCTGGAAACATGCAAGGTTTCTCAATGGACAAAAACCAAGTTTTCTCCCCAAAAATTGATTCTTAAGGCAATTTTCTTTAGGATAGACTAATTGAAAGAGAATTTTAGCAACCTAGAAACAGATAAAAGCATCATTGCTGAAGTTTTAAATCCATCAGAATTTGATAAATCCGAAGATGATGAAATTGTGAAATAAAGAATCAGCTTCATCAAAATGTGCTATGGGGAGTCTAAAAAAACTTACAAGTGTATTTTGAAGGACATAATATTGACTGCAAATATCATTTGTTTGAGACTGAAAAAGAATTGTGTAAATCAATTTTAAATTCAGCTATTCCTATAAAGGTTACTAATTTTTCGCTAAAATATAATACAATTTTGAAAAGTGTTAGATAATATTTTTTTGGAAAAAATGTAAGACTCTTCTTCTTTTATTTTCACTGTATCGGCATTACAAATATCAGATACAGTGAATATTTTTCAAAGTCCTGTCGATTTTGTAATATATGTGGTTGTAATCAACTGTACTTTTTTTTTTTTTTTCAGAGAAAATCAAATATTGTAACAATGGTTGTACTCTGTTACAGTTTAGGTAATATGTATATGCACACTTGCAATTAAAGGTAGGGATGTTACAAATATTCAGCTAGTGTTTGGTACATTTGGCGGAATACTGATATAAGTAAATAGTAAGAAAAAAAATATTTTTTCCAAAATGTGCATTTAAAAAATATAATTAATGATGAATATCACATAATTACACTTTAGTACCTTTGTTTTTAAAAAAGTAACATTTAATTTTATTACTTTCATAAATGCATTTAATAATGTTTAAATAAAAGTGTTTTCTTGCTGTGTGTTTGAGCAAGTATTAAATGATAAATGAATTAATAAAAGAAATTTTAACGCTTTTTATCAGACATTCATAATGATTTCATAAACTATAAATTTAATCATTATTTGTACAAACAGTTTAATCTACTGAAGAATATATTACTTTGTTTTTTTTAAGTTATTTAAATGTAAAACAAACAAAATAATATATTCTTCTGTAGATTAAACTGTTTCTACTAGAGATACTACAATAATTTTGTTGATTATGTAGATTCAATAGATTCTATATTGTATTGCACAGGCAAAATTCTCTATATAATAAACGTCTGTTCTACGTATTTCATTATTATGAATCTTTGGTAGGATGTTCAATGAATGTTTTTAAAAATTTTATTTACCAAATTTTTCATTAAAAAAATTTGAAGATTTGTTAAATAGAAGTTCAATTAGCTGGCATCTATAAGAATATACAATTAATATCCTTAATATAAAACAAACAAACGATTAACATCATAAAGAGGTTCTATTTTTTTTTTATACACACCCGACAATGTAGTTTGTTTAGTGTGAAGGGAGGAGGGGGGGGGGTCTATGAGACCTAATGTTTGTTTATATTTATATATGTTATGTTGTTGTTGTTGATTCGACCCGAGGGCCCGGTGAGCAGCTGTTTATTTCTATATAGCTGTCTTATTCCACAAGTATCAACTCCTACCTGAGGTGAACCGATCCGAGGAAAACAGCAATCAACGACCGCCAAACACTCCAAAAACCTGATAGACCCCTCCTACCCAGTGCCATCAATATCAATCCAACTCGGACACTGTACATAAATCGCATATATGTTATGTTGTATGACCACAGATACTTTTTTATTTAAATCATATATTTTTGCCAAAATAGCGTGTAACTGCCAAAATTGGTAGGACTATTCTATTTCTGAGCATGCGCATTTAGGAGGTCATTCCTGTCCCTGTGGGGATCTGCTAAGCTATGGCTAAAACGTAGCCAATGTAGCATTCCAACAGTGATAAACACGCCAATCAAGTAATCCCTTTATTTATATAATTGTTGTGTAACATCAAACAAGGAATCTTCCGTGGTTTGATACTGAAACGAAATTGATTGGATTCAAAACCAAAACTATCTAATCATTCATTTCGCCGCGAAGAACAAAGAACAAAAACCTTCAGCTTTGGTAGAATTAAAACTGGATAGAATAGCGTGACTGATATCCGAGGTATATTAAACCGAAGAAGGTCTTACAAATATGATGACCGTAAGTGCTCGTATAAGATCCCTTTTTCTCCTGTTTCATATTTGGGAGGATATATAATTAAAGTTTTTCCCAAAATTTCATCCCCCCCCCCTATCTTATAATCAAATTATTGTTTCTGCAATTATTACAATAGTATCAAAACATTTGTGGGTACTTTTATTAGCCGGGCAAAGGTAATAAACGGCCAAGTATTGTTCCCATCGCCATCATTCGAATTGTGTTAATTTCATTAAAAACACAAACCTTTCACTCATTTCCTTTAAAATATATAACTTAATTTAAAATACATATATTACATGCATTTAAAATACATGCCTTTCACTCATTTCATGTGAAATAATGAAAAAAAAAATGGAAGAAATAATGCTATTAACCAAGACATTCTACTTGAACACCAATGCCTTGTTTCTAATTTATACACAAAAAATAACGCTGCTACTGCCGAAAAAAAAATGCTATTGGTGAGATTTGCAACCGGCTAACATAAAAGTACCCATTTGCTTTATTAAATCATATTTTCAATAAGTACTAGATGGAACCCGTCAAAACTTGACGCAGAAAAATACTATAACAATATCAGTAAAATAAGCTTCTTTATTATTTATGAAGGGGTGCGTATAAAACAGTCTTTCAAATATTTTATTTAAATTTTTTTTCCCCAGTCAAATACAGTACTATTTCCGATGCAAACTCCAAACAAACAATCCGTAAATAACTGTGTAATGCAAATCAGTTTGACATTACCACCATATTCCCCACGGCAAGAAAAAAAATTCATGGACCTATGAAGTATATACAAATAGTATATTCCTATGTTCATATCCTATTCAGTAAATAACAGAACATAGTAAATAAAGCACACATCTCCCCCCCCCCCCCCTTGTGATAATGCAACCGAATGAGCTCCTATGCGCATGTGCATTGCATCTGCCCAAAAGCACTGTCGAAATTCGACGTTAAAAAAGTTTTAATATGATTAAATTAAAAGTTTTAGAATGATTAAATTTAAAGTTTTAAAATGTCCTCTTTAATCATTGTTCGTTTCATATCCATATCTTCTAAAACGCATCCATTGTTTTAAGCTAATCAATTTTTATGCAAAGATTAAGAAGTTTTTTACAGTAATAAATCTATCTGCAGATGAGGGAGATTTTTAATGTTTTCAAGTGTAATTTATTTGTATGGTTTCTTCGGTTCCTTGACATAATCAGGATGATTATCCCTTTTCCATCACAGTCGAGGATATTTTTCCTCTTATACAGTTGGCAAATGTAAAAAAATTAAAAAATGCAATTCCTAGCATATCCTGATATCTGATGGAACATATTCATCAACGAATTCAACATATCAATTTTATGTTCAACATAAACTAAAAATAATCTTTTTTTTTTTTTTTTCCTGACAGATTTTTGTTTAGCGCCAAAATGTTCTATCTTATGGATAATCTGATCTTATGATTTATCACTTTAAAAAAATATATATATATTATTCACTTTTTATGATGGTTAGGGAAATCTATTTTCAATTGTGGCAACTTTCCCAGGGGCTATTTTACATTATTGAAGTAAACTGGTGGTCATTGATAAGATAGAATTGAAAAACTTTTCATGCTTGAAAATTATTTAAAAAGTTGTTAAATTAAGCGGCAGTTTTCAAATAAATTTCAATCGAAAGCTAATTTTTGATGATGTAAGAATTGAAATTGTAAAATGTAGTAAAAAATAGAAATTGGTAGTATTTCGAAGTGATGTAAGCGCAATGAAAGCTAAAGCGATAGCGCCTTTGTTGTCACAACTGTTGTACATTTCTAAAAATTGCCACTGTATTTTGGCTGGCGTCCAAAAGTGGAAAAACATTTTTTGACATCGAAAGAGAAATTCACAGTGAAAGAAATAGGATTTTGCGCTAATAAGGAACTGTTAAATGAACTTATAATAAATCTACCAAAATAATTCCTATGAAATATTAGTCTTACATTGTTTATTCTAGCTAAAAATACAATAATTATTTCAAGATTTTTTTCTACCATAACACTATTTTTAATAACTTTAAATTTCCTGAAATCCTTTACTTTTGTGATTTTTTTTTTAATTAAAAAAGGAAATCTTCTATCCTATAATTTAAAAAAAAAAGCAATTGGTAACATGTAATCAAGGTATGCAATCAAGATGAAGAAATCAATGACGGCTCCAATTCTAATCTTTATAATTATGAATGCAAAAATCAGTAAAATTATGTCATGTTAACACAATCATATACATTTTTCTCTTTAGTTTTATCAATGTTAAAATGCACTTCAAGTTAAGCATAACGTCATTTTCACCGGCGCAAACTTTTCACACGTACTTCATATACCTTACATTAATGCTTAAACACCATGCACACAAATATAAATATATTTTGTATTTAATTGTAATGAAAAAATGGCATCAACAAAGTTATAATGCATAATGATAAAATAAACCCAATGGACAATATTCCTGTGACGTTACAATAAATATGAATTTTTATTCGCTTATAAAACACGCGGATAAGTATTTTTACCGAAATTTAACTTGCAAATTAACAAATTCGGCCTTAAAACCGCGTGCTTTTAATATTTATTATTTCTCTTTTATTCAACCACAGAGTTTAGAAAATAAACTCTGTGCTTCGGAACAGTAGGTGTTATCCGATTATGACGTCATTAGCAGACGTAAAAGTTTAATTGAAAATTACGGTTAATTAATTAAATTTTTGAACAAACGAATGCACGATAACAATTCTATGTCCAAATATCTGTCATTTAAAAAAAGAATGTTGTAATTTGATGCAGTAGTTTGTTCTCACAGATTGTCGAAAGAAATCGCTTAGCGTTTTAAATATATAAATATGCTCTAAAAAATCTGCACAAACTGGGACCAAGAGCTATTTGCAGATTTCTGATTTGTACAGATTTTAGATCATTAGCAAAGAGGAAGGATTCATTATGGAAATTTTGAATGAACAGAAAATCAATAATGAATATTCTTTTATCACTATAGAGCAGAAAAATTGTAAATTTTGTGATCGATTAGGAAGATTCATAGCTGATTGCATTTTATGATTGTTTCAAAAAATTTTTGATAAATTTTGCGATTTTTTTCACTGGCAAAATTTACAATGTTTTCTGTGACCAGTTGACGTTTTTTTTTTTGTGTGTGTGTGTGTGTGGTTGATTCACGAATTGGTTTTTCAGAATTACAAAAAGAAAAAAATTAAAATTCAGAAAAATCACATGCCTGGGAAAGAATTTATAAGGGAAAATCCACACAGCACTTTTTATTATAATGTGGGATTTTCCTATTTTGAGCAGGTTTTGCACAATTCTACATGCTATTTCAAATCTTGATGCTCTGTTGTCTACTCACCCATATTCTAATTTGAGATAAAATGCCAGATTTCTTTAAAATATGAATATACAGTATTTTCTTTTTTGAAAATGGTTAACATAATTTTTTTTTGGTACTTTTATGTTAGCTAAGTGCGAATGTTGCCGAAGATGAAATAAAATGTTTTGATTTCTGGTATTATTTTTTATCTTTTTGTATTTTAAATGAAATGAGTGAAAGGCATTATATTTTTTAATGAAATAAATGCTATACGAAGGATGGCAATAAGAATAATATTTTGTTACAGAAATAAAACCGCTATTTTTGTTAAACGATTTCGAAATAAAACCACGATTTTCATCAAACGATAGCGAAGTAAAACCACGATTTTCGTCACACGACGGCGAAATAAAACTGCAATTTTCGGCAAGCGATCCCGAAATTAAACTAAGATTTTCGTAATATTTTCAGCAAGGGACTTCAAAATAAAACCACGATTTTCGTAAAACAATCGCGAAATAAAACGGCAGTTTTCGTCAAACAAATACTAATTAAAACCGTGATTTTCGTCAAACAAACTCGAAATAGAACCGTGATTTTCGTCAAACAAACGTGAAATAAAACTGCAATTTTCATCAAACGATCGTGAAATAAAACTGCAATTTTCATCAAATGATCGCGAAAAACTATCGTGATTTTTGTCAAATGATCGTGAAATAAAACCGTGATTTTCTTCACACGTATGCGAAATAAATCTGCAATCTTCAGCAAACGATTGCAAAATAAATGCAATGTTCAGCAAACGATCGCGAAATAAATCTGCAATCTTCAGCAAACAATTGCGAAATAAAACGGCTATTTTTGTTAAACGATTGCGAAATAAAACCGCGATTTTCATCAAGCAATAGCGAAATATAACCACGATTTTTGTCACACGGCGGCGAAATAAAACTGCAATTTTCAGCAAGGGATTCCGAAATTACACTGAGATTTTCGTAAGGCAACAGTGGAATAAAACTACGATTTTCGTCAGGCAATCGCGGAATAAAACTGTGATTTCTGCCAAACAATCGCGAAATAAGAACACAATTTTCATCAAACGATCGCGAAATAAACCGCGATCTTCGTCAAACAATCGTGAAATAAAACACTGATTTTCGTTTAACAAACGCAAAATAAAACTGTGATTTTCGTCAAACAAACGTGAAATAAAACTGTGATTTTCATCAAACAAACGCAAAATAAAACTGCAATTGTCGGCAAATAGGCAATTGAGAAAAAAAAAAAAAAAAACATTTTAGGGGGAAGGGGGGGGGGGGGGGTAAGTGAAGCTCTACTGTGATATTTTTATATACTTGAGAAGATGTCTTCGTAATATTCATATTTTTAAAATATTACTTGTAAAACTATTCAAATCTACAAACCACGCTTATAAGTGGCTACTAACTTGACAGTAATAGCTACTAAACGTACAGCCTCTACCGGCCACTGGCTACTAATGCAAATATTGAATTTTAACCTTTATAAGACAATACAGTATAACAATCTACTTAAGTAAAAGAAAACTTTACAATTAAACGCACAACTTTACTTTGAAAACTCAATCCTTATGAGCTTTGCATAATTGGTTCAGAAATATACAAAAAAAAAAAAAAAAATATGCATAAGAAATTCTACAAAGTCCAATATTTAACTTACTGAATGTAAATAAATTTTTGAGGAGTAAATACATTGTGATCTTGTACATGTGTCTTGACCTTTGAACCTAGAAATTGAACAGTAGATTTACCTCACCATATTAAATATGGCTACACTTTTACCTTACCTCAACATAAAAATGACTACATTATACTACAGGTTACCTCACCATAAAAATGGCTACTCTTTTACCATGATTACCTCACCATAAAAATGGCAACATTATATTATGTAAATCACTGAAGAAAAGTTACACATATACTATAAAAATTATTGAAATAAACACTTTTCATATACGGGCAACAATATGACATATATATGTGCAAAATAGATCAAATAATTAATGGCCATTAAAAAAACAATAAAGATTAATATTCGTATGTAAACTGTTATCATATTTCAACAGACATACAATCCATTCAGCTTTCATATGTGGGCCCACATTTTTCATACCAAACAATATGATACAGGAAACAAAATAAAGATATAGGTTAACCTTAAACAATTTAATGCATATAAGACTATATATACTAGGCAAGTTTAAATTGTATATATAAAGACTTCTAATAATAGCATGCAAATTCAAAAATTTTAACAATAATATGTTACAAACTTAAGAAAAAAACTTATTACATCTCAAAATTTCCATATGAGTGGGACCTAAATGTGACACTTCCATAATATATAAGGAGGGACTTGCAAAATAAAGAAAACGTGCTTGAAATAAAACCTTCCTGTGATCAGAACACCCACGAAAGCCGCTACCACCTGCAGGCCACTATGGCAGATTACATTTGCACCCCTGCAAGGCGCTTCCTGGGGCTTTACTATACATATATTTATCTCTTGATAATCCATGCAATATTTTAAACTTTTTTTTAAGCATGATAGCTTTTTGTTCATGCATTAAACCCATTACAGGGCAGAATTGTAAATGACAATGAATTTATCGTGGAAAAAAAAAATGACAAATTTTGTATAATTATAACTACTTATTGTAGCTAGACCAACAACAGAGGAAATTTCCGATGAATACATGTTTTTGATGTGCTTAAAACCTATGAATCCATTGTTGTCCCATTTTCACACTTACTGTACTAATTAAAAATAATTTGAAGCTTTAAAAAAAAAAAAAAAAATGAAGTTTTTCAAAAGTGTACTTTTTGAAATATTGAAATTTAAAATTTTGAATTTAATTTTCAAAATATTTTTTCCTTCTTAACATTTATAATGTTATATGTCATTTGAAAGGCCATAAAAAATGCTTTAAAATGACATCTTTCCCAGCTTTGTATCTTAATTAGTTTACACTTAATTAGTTAACTACAACTTTAATTTTAAAATGTCCAGTATGAGCATTTTTGACCGATTTTTGGCAAATTTCCAATGCTGTAATTCTGGAACAAGTTGATATATTTAAATAATATTTGGTATTTTTCTTAGTCTACATGAAAGCAAACTCCCTACCAAATTTCATCAAATTCTGAGATGGTGAAGTAAAATCACTCTGTTGATTCGACATGGACATCCCATTTGACAAATTTTACGAATTTTTCAAAGAGGTAATTTGATGAATATTGCAATTTTTTTTTGTTTTATTTTTTCTCTTGCTACCAATTGATAAAATTCACAATTTTTTTTCCTTTCTTTTTTTTTCTTTCTTTTCTTTTTTTTTTGTGACCGATTGACATGCATTGAAAATGTATTCTGACAATTGTACTAAATATATAGTATAATGTCTGTCTATTTACCCAAAATATTTATGTGGAAGATGAAAATTGGCTCTCTTTAGGTATATTTCGTAAGAAATAATACCTATTACATTCTCACCTAAGTTGGAAATTTTGAAAAATTTTTGCAGATCTATGCCGATCATGACTCCCAGAACCCAAAACCACCCCCAGTTCAAAACTTTATATATCTATCTATCTATGTCACTTTTTTCTGACCATGATAACTGGAAAAATTCTGCATAAATCTCTTCCAAACTGATACATAAAATCAAGGGTCATAAAATCTCGGTCAAGTTCGTTAATGAGCAAAATCGAACCAGGGGGGGGGGGGAAATGGGGGGGCTTTTTGTGAAAACAGAAAAACCCTCATAATTTCTTTATTATTACACGTATCGAATCCGTTTAAAGTTATTATTACTTCTAGGAAAAGGGCCGAAAATTTATGTATGACAGATTTTTGATATAATTAAAAATGGCCCCAAGGGGGGGTTTAGAAGAAAAAAAATCATAGCTTCGTCAATTCACAAGATATCAAATCCGCGTAAATTTATTATTAATCCCCTTAGTATTATCTAAAACTTTTATATTGACAAGTTTTTTATAGGACCAACCGTTATAGCAAAAAAAAATTAAAAACAAAAATAATCCCTGCCGGCTCCGCCTGCAAACAAGTTATTTTTCGAAGTAGGCGGTTCCAACTCCCGCATCTTTTCGAAACTGATACATAAAATCAAGGGGCATAAAATCTCTGTCAAGTTCGTTAATGGGAAAAATCGAACCAAAGGGGGGGGGATGGGGGGAGGGCTCTTTGTGAAAACAGAAAAAGAAACCCATAATTTCTTAATTATGATACGTATCGAATCCGTTTAAATTTATTATTACTTCTAGGAACAGGGCCAAAAACTTATGTATGACAGATTTTTGATATAATTAAAAATTGCCTTAAGGGGGGGAGGGAAGGGGGGTTTTAAAAGAAAAAAATTCATCACTTCGTCAATTCCCAAGATTTCAAATCTGCTTAAATTTATTATAAATCCTCTTAATATTATCTAAAACTTTTATATTGACAAGTTTTTTATAGCACCAACCGTTATAGCAAAAAAATAAATTAAAAACAAAAAAATCCCTGCCGGCTCCGCCTGCAAACAAGTTATTTTTCGAAGTAGGCGGTTCCAACTCCCGCATCTTTTTGAAACTGATACATAAAATCAAGGGGCATAAAATCTCGGTCAAGTTCGTTAATGGGCAAAATCAACCCAGAGGGAGGGGGACTTTTTGTGAAAACAGAAAAAAACCCATAATTTCTTAATTATGATACGTATTGAATCCGTTTGAAGTTATTATTACTTCTAGGAGAAGGGCCGAAAATTTATGTATGACAGATTTTTGATATAATTAAAAATTGCCTTAAGGGGGGGGAGGGGGGTTTTAGAAGAAAAAAATTCATAACTTCGTCAATTCCCAAGATTTCAAATCCGCTTAAATTTAATTTCTTAATATTATCTAAAACTTTTATATTGACATTTTTTTATAGGACCAACTCTTATAGCAAAAAAAAAAAAAAAATCCTTGCTGGCTCTGCCTGCAAACAAGTTTGGTTTCGAAGTAGGCGGTTCCAACTGCAGCATCATCTGAAAAAGGTCATTTCTTCTGCAATTCCCGACAAACAGGTGCCCCACGGTCTGCGTCTTCGAAATCTACTTGTGCCTGTAGGCCGAGCCGTCAGGGATTTTTTATTTTCACTCTAGTCTCTTTTTTTAACGATTTATTCTCTTTTCTCACTTTTTCAAGAGTGGCTCACCATGCCTAAGCCTGTATTTCTTTTATGCATTTGCAGATTATATTTCAATTATTGCAAGAACATCACAAATTTTAGAGACTAATAATGTTACTTTAACTAAATCTGTAGAAGAAATTAAAAAAAAACTTAGATTTGATCGTCTGGAGTTTGGATCATTAAATTAATTTAAATCTGCAGGTGATAAGCATCTGTATAGCTTTCAGACAGCTATAGAGAATAAGGAAGAAAAAGTCTATTTTAATGGATTTGAACTTAGAAAAGAAAAAGTTTCTAGAAGAAATAATGTTATTGATATGAGTGAAGAATTTTAAACACTGTGTCATGAGACCTCTTCTAACATTTCCACATAATTTTTAGTAATGATGGTCCGGAACTCTATCCTTGTGCACACTGAACAAACTTTGTACACAACATTTCTTTTCTCTTCCCACTGTGGACTTAAACCAGCATGCTGATGAGAACATAAGAGAATTTTTTCATAAATTTAGACTTTATATTGCACATGCTATTGCTGAATGGAAGCAGTTCAAACTAGTAATGAGCCTGTATTTTCGCACATCCATATCCTGATTCAATTATTAGAAAAACTAAAATCTGAGATATTCAAGGTAAACAAAATATTAACAAATAGAGTAGACTTCCTGCTAATGATTGCTCCAAGTAATGCTGAAGTGAAGAGAGTTTGGAGGAGTAGTGCAAAAAACTCTTTAAAGGACAGAAGTTTGTCAGTGAAGAAAAAGCACTACATAATCGCCTAATTGTCAAACAGTCTAAGTTAAATGAAATAAATTTAACCCTACTGCTGCAATAAAATTGTGGTGGAAGAACTTAATTAGGGCATAGAGCAGAGGCCTAATGTAAATTATAAACTACAGTGAAAAAAGAAAAAAAAATTTTGCTCTTACTTTTATACATACATTGAGATCCGGCACTACATTATTACAATTGTTAATAGATCCTACTAAGTTTTAAGTAAAAATAAAATATCCAAGATGTGGAATTATTTTTTTTATTAAAATATATTTTAATTTTAAAAATTTGCTTTAAGCAATGCATCAACATATCTTTAAATATAGTTTATCCAGGGATCATTCTAGAACATAAAAAAGAGCAGGGTGCATATTACATAATAAGGGCAATTTTGTTGAAAAGGGCACATCATTTAATAAAAAGGGCATTTTTGTAATAAGTGCATATACGAATATACTGGTGGGGAGGGAAGCCTGGCAGTACTCCTTAATTTAAAAAATCCAATAACATTTCAATCCAATAACATTTCTAATTTCCATAACTTCACAGTCTGAAAAGTATTAAAAATAGCAAAATGAAACTTACGTTCTCGATTTTTATTGTAAAATTGTTTACTATATTGATATTCAGTCATTTATCCCTTTTCCTACGATATTCAAAAACTTCTCTCTCTAAAACTTTTATTCACCAGATAACTTTTTCCCTGTTTTAGCAAAACTGGTTTTGGAAAAGCTACAAAATTAAAAGTTCTAAAGCTACTTCTCAAATTTTTTATTGAACTTATGTAAGTTATCATGTGGTCAAAGGCCAGAATGCCTGATCTAATACTATATTTCACTAGACAAGGTAAAATTAATCAATGGCCAGAGTTGCCAAGTCTCCGGCTTTTTGGACACCAGTATTTTAGTACAGAAAATTTTGTTTTATGTAATCGGAACTTTCTGCGATTTAAAAGAACAACATTTTCTCTAACATAATACTGGTGTGCAAAAAGCCGGAGACTTGGCAAGTCTGAATGACCCTTAGTTACTCTTTGTCTTGTTCAACGGAAAAAAAAATGAAAAGATGAATCACTGAAAGTCAAAGATTAGGCATACCAGGGCATTTCACAGAGAAATAAAGAGGAGTACTCCTGATCTACCATACTAGCATTCTAAAAATAAAAGATAAGTAATGAAATTTTGAAAGTACAATGCAAACAAGGCAAATTCTACCCAGGAATAAAAGGAGGGTAGAATTCTACCTGGAGAAAGGGCAAGGAGGGTAGAATTCTACCTGGAAAAAGGGCAAGGAGGGTGGGATTTCATCTAAAAAGGGCATGAGGGCAGGCCGCCCTTCTGAAACTCTCTAGAATGATCCCTGGTTTATCACTTATAATTTGGCTGCAGTAATTACTTGTTTATATTTCTCTATTCACTGGAATGCCAATTTTTTCCATCAAGTGTAATCTTATCAAAGAGTATTAGTAAATTATGATGTTAATAGTTAGAAAAAGCACTTTTTCAATCAAGTATTTCTTGCTGGCCAGTACTTAAAAAAAAATTGGCCAGTGGAAAAAATCTATGTACTGGCCAATGAAAAAAAATCCATGTAGTGGCCAGTGAGGAAAAAATTTTATTATGTCCAATACCCGAATGAACCCTTTTTCCTTCCTTAGAAAAATCATCTCTGGGAATATACCGGGGAGTGTAAAATGAGTTACACACAAGAAGCCAGATTAGTTAAAAGAATTTTTGTATTGACATTTTCTTTTCTTAATACTATGTGCTTAATCTTATCCTTGCACTCTTCCAACTAAGCTTTTGTTCGAGACATGTTTTCTTTCTGAGACAAAATCCAAATACAGTAAAACCTGTGAAAACGTAACCAGTCTGTAATAGAATTCTGCCTTAAACAGAAATGTTTCACGATCCTAACAAATTGAATGCCATACAATTATACCTACTAAAATAGTTTTTTTTTTTCGGTCCCTAACAATTCGATTTTCACAGGTTTTACTGTCATGTGTAATAACCAATGTAAAGATAAATACACAGTCACATAGATTAAGCTTGCAGCTATATAGATGACGAGTATGAAGCTGTTTCACAGCTTTATAAAGGAGCTCTCCTTCTTTATGAGAAATCACAGCAGCAAAGCAATGTGATGCTCCTGCTTCTCATTATCTTTTATATTATATTTTGCACTGAGAAGGTGAGCCTTGAATTTTTTAGATATTTTCGTTTTAATTATTTTTCATTGTTTTTAAACATCACAACACTACAGTTTTTGTACTTATCCATTATTAATTGAAATTTTATGTCTTAAATACTCTCTTTGCGTGCACCAATGTAACTACAGTAAAACCTGCTAAGTCAGAATCTCTAGGGACCAACAAAATTTCCATTGTAAACAGGTTTTTGTCTTAACAGGTATAGTTACATGCTATTCCTTTTGCCAGAACTATAAAATATTTTCGGTTAAGGCAGAATTCCCTTATACACAATTTCCGCTTTCGCAGATTTTACTGTATTTCGAGAAATGCTATTAGCTCTATGCAGTTATCTTTAACATACCTTTTCTACTTTTAAAGAGCTAAAATTATTTCATAAAAAGGAATTCTAATGTTAATAAAATAGTTATGATCAGGGCTTGACAAATGCAGTCGCCAGTTCGCCACTGGCGACCAACTTTTTTTATCTGGCCACTAAGTTTTTTAATCTGACTTTTTTGTTATTTATTTTCTTTTTTTACAAAAATTGAGCTAAAAAATGAGCACAAACAACATTTTGTCTCTCTAGCACCTCTACTCGTGCGGACAGCAAGCACAGTAATATCCCTATTCTCTCGTACTTTTAAAGGAAAAGCCAAGTTCAAAAGGCATTTTCCATTTCATGCACATAAAACGCCATTCTTTTCCGTTCTAGTCGGCTTAGCATGTCACGTGATTAGAATGTGGGGAGAAGGGGGGGGGGGGGGTTTCAATAAGAAATATTGTCAATTCAATCTATGTGACATCTGAAAATTGGATGCAATGATAAAAAGGCTTAATGCTTTTTTGTAACTTTCAAATTAGATTTTTGTGTTCAGAATTAAAACTGATTAATCTATCACATTCATTTTAATGAATAATAACATAAGTGATTATAAGTAATTCATTCGAAGTAAATCTATAAAACTTAATTAACATTTCAAGAATAATTCAGTTTAATAAAAATAATATGCATCTTTTAAATATTTCTTCCCTGCTTAAAATGTTTGGCATATAGCACCTGTTTGCATCACTCTGTCTTGGAGGCAAATGTCTGGTACTGGGTTGTTACTCAAGAATATTTTATAATTTCATTGTTTGGATTATTATCTGCAGTAAATGGAAATAAAAAAATCATTGATTGCACTTCAGAAGAGTATTTTATTTATTCCCAGCGTGGGAAAATGCTTTTCTTTTATTTTTTTTCCTTTTAGCAATGTATATTACTGCGAACGTCACAATGTTTAATTAAATTTCTTGTGAGATGTCTCATTATATATGTTGCAAAGTTACAAAATATTAAGAAATAACCTTGAAATCATATTCAAACATTTAAAAAAAAAAAAAAACTTTTATTTTTAATTTGGAAAAATTAAGAGAGAATTCATTGAATGCAAATTTTTAAATAATAAAATCGGAATTATTTGACTGAATTCGATATGCTAAATAGGCAAAAAATCATTTTCCGGTTTCAGTATTTTATCGATGCTCTCTCGTCAGATATAGATTTTGTAGCACTCGATTATTCGGACTTCTGAAGCATTCGGCAATCAGCATTTCCCGAACATGCCGGTTATTCAGTGTTTACAATATTTCCTTTTTTTTTTTTCAGTGATTGATATATAATTTTGATAAGTTTCCTTATAAAACTTAGTTTTATGATCTTTTTTAATTTAGTACTATTCTGAGATATGTAACTAATAATTCTAAACCATGTTTGTTATTATTTTTTCTCACTTATTTCACTAAAAAAAATTTGTGCTTTTGAAAATCAATAGCTAGGAAGGGGGGGGGGGTAATTTTTTTTTGCTGTCGACTACAATTTATACCTGGCTATCAGATTTTTTTCAAATTTGTAAAGCCCTGGTTATGATCCCCACAGCAGAATGTACGCGACGGGTGTCACAGACTTTTTAGGGCACCTGCAGACTAAAAACATACAGCGATGCCACGGACACGCTATAGCGTATAAATTATACGAAAAAACGACAAACTTCGTCGAAGGATTGTGAAAAATGGCTAATTTCGTTGACAGATCATGAAAAAAATTGCAAATTTAGTCAAAAGGTTGGGAAAAGACGTGAATTTTCGTCAAAAGGCCATAAAAAAAAATGAGTTTCGTTGAAGGATCGCAGAAAAATGCGAATTTTACCGAAGGGCTACAGAGAAAATGCCAACTTCATCAAAGGATTGTGGAAAAAACTGTTAATTTCGTCAAAGGATCTCGAAGAAACGGCAAATTTCGTCGTCGGATCGCGAAAAAATGGAGAATTCTGCCGACAGATCGCGAAAAAACGGCATATTTCGTCAAAGGATCGCCAAAAAATGGTAAATTTCGTCGAAATTTCCTCTGCTTGTTCTTCCATTTTTCTTTTTAAACCCTCTTTTCCCTTTTCCTCTTTAATTTTTTCTAAATAGGAAGCATATTCTGCACGTGCTTTTTTCATACAAGTTATAATTTTTTTCGTTATAACAATATCGGATATTGACGGGATATTTTTAAGGTAATCTTTGCATATTCTGAGGGACTTGATTCCTACCTCAGAAAGTGAATTTCTTTCATCCGTCACAATATTATTGTTAACAGAAAATCCTCTTTCAGGAATAGAGTTTCCATGGGATAATGTAAGACATGATTTTATTAATCTTGAAATGTTTGGATATTTTGTTTCGCCAAGGCCATCTTTCTTTTTATATACTGATGACCAATATTTGCATATATCGTGATATTTTTCATATAATTCTTTTTCTGCAACCAAATTTTCGCACATCAACATTGCATATTCTGATCTCCGTCATTTAGCCCTATCATAGGCGACTTACACCTCTATTGGGTCACAGGATTTCATCATCTCGATTGCTCTGGGAAGCGAGGTCGCAACCGTGACGATATGGGGGGTCTGGGTCATCCATTTAAGTGTCATGCAATGTCGCCTACGAGTCTGGCCTTTCCAACTTAGCAGTCTCACTTGTCACCAGGAAAAGATCGAACAGTGCTTTTGATGTTCCGACATGCGTAGGTGGTCTAACTCGAGGTGTGGGAACTGTTTTTATGTGAGAGCCTATATTTATTAGCTGGGAAAGCTTCAAGATCTCGCACCATATTACTCCACATCAGGTGTCAGAAAAACTACTTTTGTTTGTAGCGAACTACAACTACAACTACTTTATGAAAAATGTAGTTAACTATAACTACTTGTTTTAAAAAGTAGCAACTACAAACTACTTTTCAAAAGTAGTCACTACTTCGCTACTTTAGTTATCATCACTAATTAAATGCACTGCAAACGATTTTTCCCCATAGACCATAATGTAACAGAATTCTTTTGAATGTCCCTGTAAGCGAGATATAAATGCTACACATTTCATTTTCAATACTGAACATTATATGGTAAACTTCAATAACATATAAAACTTTATTGGCAATCCGAGTATATTTACGAGCGTTAGAGCACGAGCAGACAGACAAAGCGAATTCATAGACACTTTTTAATTATGTTTGAAAGTGTTAAAAATAGGAAATTTGAAAACAAAAATTGTATTAATCTTACAAATTTATGAGAGTGATATAGTACAGTAGCGCTAAAGGTGGTTCTCAAATTCTTTGCTCAACAATGCGAAACTATCTAATGCATTATCTGACTCATTTTTAAACACAAAGGCATAAAATTGGCAGGTCTGACTATTGAAGCGATTTCGAATCGGAATGTTTTTTTCATTTTTTGATAAATAAATTACTTATCGGGTTATAAGCGATTCGTGTCACGTTTTTTCCCTTTCTCCTGCTGCGGCGTCGGAAATTCGGTTGAAAATGCCGACTTTGACAGTATTTTTTGAAAAATCTTCTGTCTTTACCAAAAAATAAAATAAAGAATAGTGGAAAACATCTTTCTGTTACAAAGTTTCTGAGTAAGAACACCTGCATTTTCATGCATTTCAGAACAAAAATGAATTAAAGAATATGTCATAAGGTAGCCAATTTGGATTTGAGAACAACCTTAAGAGCGGATAGTCCTTGGTAAATTTGAATATACATTATTTTTTAAAAATAGAGCTAAATAGTCCTATTTCTTTACAATTTAAGTGTAATTCCTGAAAGCAATTTAAAAATTGAACAACATCATATGGACTTGCATTAGTTAAATCCTAACTTTTCTTTTCCTTTCTATCTCTTTTTGTTTGTTTCCCTTTAAATACCCGAATTTCAACATTCTGGGCTTTAGATTCATTCTGGAGACAAAAATAGAGATATTTCATTAAAACACCAAGCTAACCAATATCAAATCAAATATAAAACATTATAAATCAATTATTTTAGCGATAAAAAACCTGTGCAGCTAAAATAAAAATAAATAGCCATAAAAATAAAATTAAGCATTCTTAGGCATTTTTTAAAATAATACATTTTTATTTACAACCACCTTTGTTTTATCTATTGGAATCTTCAAAAGGAAATATGCAGTAAATTAATTTGTATGCATACATTGGACAAATATTTCACAATGATCAAAAGGCGTATTAATAAAATAATTTTTTGCGATAATAAACAGTTTGATAAGAATATTTCCTGAATCAGGTATCTTAATTCGAAAATACTCTTTTTAATGATATATGAATTTTAGTGAATAACGATTTAGATATTTGGTGCGAGATGCGATCCAGTAATTATTATTATTAAAGAAAATGCTAACTCACCTCTATGATCAACTTCAAGCTGTAAGCAGATGATTTTGATACTGATAACTTCTTATTAATTAGTCAAAGTTTACATGTTACAGAATAATTACCCCTTTCTTGTTGTTCTATAACGTCAAAATATTCATTATATGCCGACCAGGGCAGTTCCATACTATTTTTTGTATGTCATTCTATTACATTAATATCAAGAGAAGCATCCCCACATTAAAACACAAGATCTAATTATGAGTAAGAAGATAAAGGGTTCCCAGCAAGAAAATTAATTTTTTTGATGAGTGAGTACTTTGTGGTTTTATCTGCAAATCCAGCAAATAATAGATCACATGGGCATGCTGCCACTTTACGTTTCAGCTGCTAGTTTGTTTGAAGGCAGAAATCATTCCTTCCTAGTGCACTTTTAATAATAAAATGATGGTGTACTTGTTCGTTTTCTGTGCTTTTTCGAATATATATATATTTAATTAGAGTTCTAACGATTTTAAACTTTTTAAACTGGCAGGAAGCAAGCAGAAATTTTGTTCGAAAGGGAATATTTTAGATGATCGATTATTTATTTAATGTTACCAGACAGCAAAGAATACGGAACTTTAAAAAAAAAAAAAGAATTTTAAATTTTATATATGCAGAGGTGGGGGAGATTTTAGGGGAAGGGGGGTAATTTATAATGCTGATTATTTATCATCACTACAGAGCACTATTTAGGGCAGAAGATTTTTTTTTTATATAAAAATAAAAATAAGTTAAAGATTTTAGATTTATATTTGTATGCTGGGGTTGGGGGGGGGGGGGGAGAAGAGTATATTATGGGAGGTTAGGGGACAATTTAGATGGTATTATTAAGTAGGAACGAATGTGGCCATTTTTTTTTAATTAATAAAGAGTTTTAAATGTTCGAGACTGTATGCTGGAGATGGCGCAAAAAGGGAAGGGAGAAGAGTAAATTATGGGAGGTTAGGGGACAATTTAGATGGTTTTATATATTATTATTAAGTAGAAACGAATGTGGCCATTTTTTTAAAATTAATAAAGAGTTTTAAATGTTCGAGACTGTATGCTGGAGGAGGGGCAAAAAGGGAAGCGTAAATTTTGGAAACAAGGAAATAATTTTTATTTATTGTCATTAGAGAGCAACAAATGGAATGAAAGATTTTATCTATACTAATAAAAGAAAGTTTCGCTCTGTGTGTCTGCGTGTGTGTGTCTGTTGGTGATGGCTAGGAAAATTTAGCACACCTAGAAGTCTGTAAATTTAGATTTAGGTAGTCCAAACACTCTCCTGGTATACCTGAGCCTCAGAATTTAAAAATTTTGAAAATTAAAGTAGTTATCAATTAAAAACTGATCAAAGATCACAAATAAAAAAGTCATTCTGAAGCGAGCTGGCGCATGTGCAGAAACCAATTTCCGTATCTTCCGGAACAGAAGAAAGAAAGCAGAAGACATTCCGTTTTTGTTTAAAGTATTTCTAAATTCGCCATGGACAAACAGCTGAAAATACGGAAAAACCGTCTACATATTCTAAAAGAACATACTTTTACGTCTCGAACGATCAGGTTGGTTTGAAAAAATTTTACATTTAACCCTTTCAAAAAAAATAATCAAAAAGCATCGAATTTGTGTTTTTTATTTTCTCCCGTTTTCCGAGCCTTGCATCTACCGGAATACAAAAGATACAGAAAAACGAAGGTCACCAAATTACAGAACTGTGTTTGTCCTTTTCAAAGCCACCTTTGGTTTTAAAAAATACAAAAATTAACCCTTCGAAAAAGTATATTTTCTGTATGCCATTTTGCAATTTTTGCGATTTTGGCAATTTTTAAAATTTCGCATCGGCGATTCAGAGACAGGTACGAAAACTAAAAATACCAGGCAATATCTACATTTATTCCTTTTTCGACATACGTATTTGTTTTTGAAAAATACGAATATTAACCCTTCCAAAAAAATTCGTGCGCAGGACTCTCTTTTGCGAATTCCGATTTTCTGCTATATATTAAATCTGGCATCGGCTTTCTAAAATAACCAAACAAAAAGCAAACACACCTAAAGACATCTAAGTTCTATCGGGTTTAGGCAGAAACCTTTAGTTTAAAAAATAAATCACGTTAACCCTTTCGAAAACGTTTTTAACCGTAAGTCAATTTCGCTTTTTTAACTATTTCTCCTATCTTTGAAAATCCGAATTGGCATTTATAAACAAGATACGAAAAACTAAAAATACCATGCCTAATCTATATCCCTTTGTTTTTTAAAATCTGGTATTCGTTTTGAAAAAATTTAATTTTAACTCTCCGAAAAAAAAAAATCCTTTTCAAGACTCACTCACGCGAATTTCCTTTTTTTGGTCCAGATTTAAAAATCGGCATCGACTTGGGAAATGCAAGTACGGACAAACAGTAGACTCCAGATCATAGACACGTTCATTTTCTTCAAAATGCATCGTTGGGTTTTCAAAAATATCTACATTAACCCTTTAGAAACCGATCGATTACGTAACCCACTTTCGCGATTTCCGCTATTTTGGCAATGTTTACCCGTAGTTAAATTTCAATTCTACTAGGAAATTTGGTTGGGTCAAGTGTTCTGAAAAGGCCTCTTCCAGAACAGACTGCGCCCCCTGGCGGTGGAAAGTGGAACTATAGGAGTATATCTGGTTCTATGGACCCGATTACGACGGGGTTAGGCTCATTTGACTTGATATCTATAGCCTTAAATATTTCAGCTGCACTTTCGACCGCCAGGATGCGCTTTCTGATCTTGGGTTTTATGAGCCCGATTACGACGAAGTTTGCCTCATTCGACTTGATTTCGATAGCCTTACAGATTTCAGTCATATTCGTATAGAACAGATTATTAATATTTCGGGCCCGGGCAACGCCGGGCGGATTAGCTAGTTTTTGTATAAAAATAAAGATTTTAAAATATTTTAAACTCCTTTGTATGCTACTAGGGGTAAGCGTGAATTTGAGAGGTTAGGGATAATTTAGATGATTTATGTTTAGATAAATCCGTTCTTTTTCTTTTCTTTTTTTCTTTAATAAAGATTTTACATTTCTTTGCTTGCTGGGGGTGGGATTCAAAAGGGAGAAGAAATTAGTCAGATAAAGACTTAACATAGCCAGACGACTTTATTTTGGTAAAAACAATCGTAGTCGTATAAAAATACATTATATTGAGAAGATTTCTATGTATTTAAATAACAATACACGAAGTTTCTGACACCCAAACTGTGAAAATGACAGTTAATTTGTGACCGTGCCCGTCGTCTATGGAGTAATATATGACACTGCAACTGAGATTTACCGCTGACGTTCGCAAACTGTTGCAGATAACATATTTCGTACAAAAGAAACGAGTTATGATCATGTGATTTGAAGATTGGCACTTTTTTCCTCCTTCCTAAAGTAGCGTCGATTCTCGCTACAAACTACTGATAATTTGTATCGCGCTACTCGCTACACTACACTTTTTTTAATGTAGCGCGCTACACTACAAACTACTGAAAAAAGTAGTGGCTACTGTAGTTTCGCTACTTGTAGCGCGCTACTTCCGAGCCCTGGTCCACATTGACATCAGAGCATACCTAAAAAGGAGAAGGGGGCTGATGGGGTTACAGCCCCCCTCTTCCCGAAATAGTCGAACATCTCATGAAAATAGTGCTGTTTTTTTCTTGATGGGGTTACAGCCCCCCTCTTCCCGAAATAGTCGAACATCTCATGAAAATAGTGCTGATTTTTTTCTTGATGGGGTTACAGCCCCTTCTACCCGAAATAGTGGAACATCTCATAAAAATAGTGGTTTTTTCTCCTTTGAGATAAATTTGTATTTTTTTTTTCTTTTTTGTTATGCAACAGACTATCCACACTCTTCTTTTTAGTGCCATATTAGTCCACATTGACATCAGAGCATACCTAAAAAGGGGAAGGGGGCTGCTTGTGTTACAGCCACCCCCCTCCCCAAATAGTTGAACATCTCATGAAAATAGTGGGTTATTTTTTTCTTTGAGATAAATTTGTAATTTTTTTTGTTGTTGTCAGAGAACAGACTATCCACTCTCTTCTTTTTAGCCCCATATTAATCCCCATTGCCATCAGAGCATACCTAAAAAAGAAATGTGAAGCTGATGGGGTTACAGCCCCCCCCCCCCACCACCACCCTTCTCATTCGAAAATCTCAGGAAAAAAGTGCTGTTTTCTTCTTCTTTGAGATGAATTTGTAACTTTTTTGGTTATACAACATACCACCCACTCTCTTCTTTTTAGCCCCATATTAGTTCACATTGACATCAAAGCGTATCTAAAAAGGGGAAGGGGGCTGATGGGTTACAAAGGGCCCCCTCTTCCCGAAATAGTCGAACATCTCACGAAAATAATGCTGTTTTTTTCTTCTTTGAGATAAATTTGTATTTTTTTTGTTATACAACAGACTACCCACTTTCTTCCCTTTACTCCTATATTAGTACAGAGTAACACCACAGCATATCCAAAGAGGGGGAAGGGGCTGATGGGACACAGCCCCCCCCCCCCAACACCTCCCAAAATGGTCAAAAATGGAATGAAAAAAGTGCTGATTTTTCTCTTTATGTTTGAGATAAAATTAGAATTATTTTTTCTGTCATGCAATGGACAACCCACTCTATTTTCTTTAGTCCCACATTAGTATACAAGAGGTGGGGGTTATGGGGTAACAGCTCCCTTCCCCTTCCGAAGTGGTCGCAGTGGAAAAAAAACTGACTTTGTTTCTTTTTTTTTTTTTTTTTTTTTTTTTTTTAAGATAAATTTGTTTTATTTTCTGGCACGCAACGAATTTGTTTTCTCGTTAGCCCCATATGCCTCTCAGTGACTGCGATCAAAATTACTTGAGATCACAAAATCTATTTTCAAATGACTGAAAAACAGTTCCATACATGTTTTAGTGGATAATTGAATACGTATAATGTGCTCAATTGGCAAGATCTAGAAGTAGTTCTTGCTACCCCTAAGATTTTGAATTCAATTTTTGTTGGTATTAAAAAAGAGATTTTGCAAAAAAAAGTTTGTTTATCCTGAACAGACCCTGACCATCAAAATTTTGGGCCATGGCAACAGAAAATATTTTTGGCCCTAATCGTAGATTATCACATTTTTACAAATACTGTGAATGAGAAGTGTATGAATATAACTATGTAATGCACCCATTTAAATGAAAGACTGAGAATAAATGTGAACTGAAGTTGGATTATTATTATTATTATTATTGAAATTTCTTCGTAAAAATTAACTTGACAGACTCAAATATCATGTTAAATAAACATGAACTAATGTTGCACGAACTTTAAAAACATACACAACCCAAAGAAAATGATATTTTATAAATAAGATAGTCATAAAATTAAAACAAGTTTAAAACACATATGAAGAAGCTGAAATAAATTGGGTGCACTATGAGAAACTTAAATTTCCAAATGAGAAGAAAAATTATAAATATACTTATGATTTCACTGACAATTTTAGCTTACATAAGTTGTGTAATGAATCTACAAATTTTAATTTCTTATTCTATTAAAATTCTTTACAATAAAATTGATTTGAAACACCATAAATTTTTGGGCCCCTTAAATATGTAGTTTCTGGGAAAGTACCTAACGTGCCTTTGTAGTAAAATAGGGAATTGATCCTAAAATAGAAAACAAATTATGAAAAAAAAATTTGTTTGAGATTGTCCCAAGCAAAATTAATTTATTGTCAAGCAACAATCGTAGCCAGAATTAAGGGGCGGATACAACTTTATAGATTATAAGCTACAATGAATTTCTTTTAAATGAGAGTATATGAAACAATCCATTATTACTTTTCAAGTTATTTCGGCGGGGGGAGGGGCGGCGGTGCTCGGGTTCGGCCCCATATTTACACTATTTCATTAGAAGTCCTTAACTATTTTTATGTCCATGCATATGACAAATTTCATGATTTTGTTCCCTCAACCACTTGACTAAATTCACAATTCTTTCTTATGACTGATATAGGTATTTTAATTTTTTTTTTTCCCCACGACTGAAAAGGCAGTAAGTGCCGCTGATCGCTGCACCCTGTCAAATTGGCCTAGAGTCAGCATTAAACAAAAATGTGATTAGAAGAACTGCAAAGATCTTATGGTGCACATGGAAAAAAAAAAATCGAACTCCAAGAAAACTTTTTAGATATAACAGACTAGTTGATCCTTGCACTTCACAGAAATTAGGACTGGAGAATATAAAGCCAACCTACATTTATTGTGTAATAAAAGAAATGAATCAACAGTTTCCCTTTCAAATTTTGGACATAAGTTTAAAATTACAATGTATGTAACCTAGTTCAATCAAAGAAATACCAGGGGTTCCTTCTGAAAGAGTAAAAAATGTACCATGAAGGAATAGAACTGTGTGGAGTTAGCACTTTTACTCCTTGAAGTAAAGAAGTAAACCTTTTTAATCCTTGTGAAGGAGTAAAAGTATGTACCTTGTGAAAGAGGCTACTGTACCCTAAATCAAATAAAATCTAAATTCAGACATTCTTTTAACAATCTAATTGTTAAGGGTCCATAATATTTTATTCTGAGCTGACTAAAATTTTTTCAATGGTATTTTGTCCTATCTGTATTAATATAATTCTTTAAATAGCACGTAAAATAATAGTGGGGTTTAAAGATTTTTTTTTTCTCCCTCCCAAACATTACAACTTCTCTCCATTTAAAAATGTTAGGAGGGAGACCCATCCTCTTGGAAATTTTGAATTTCAAGCCCTGACTTATCACTAAAAAGATTTATTATTATTATTTATAATTTTAAATTCTAAAAATCTTCATTTCTGAATTTTATGTGTTTTTAAAAAATTAAGACATAAGAGTTTTTTTTTTTTAATGTGTTGCTTTCAAATATGCACCAACCTTGTTTTTAACATACCTCATTAATTGCATGTAAGTAAAAGGTCACAGTATTAAAAATAATAGAAACTTTAATAACAAATTAAATATCTTTATCATTTAAGAGTAAATATAGGTTTGTGAATAATTATTTAATAACTTTTTGTATCTGTGTAAATAATAATAGCTTAAAATTTTGTTTTGAGCCGATAAGAAAATATTAATTTTCACGTTTGACTATTTTAAGTACCTGCTTTTTAAATATTTTTAAATATTAATTTTTCACTTTTACAGTTGACTATTTTAAGCACCTGCTTTTTTACATATACGATCTCGTGATTTATGTTTTTCAAGTTTATTTTCAAAAATTTGCAAGAATAGTTGGTTTATCGTTGGATATCTTGATAATGGCACCGTTTGAGCATTGAAACATATGTCGATCGTTATATTAAAAGTTTTTTAATAAGCCTGTTTGTATCACTTAAGCATTTTATCTATATTTTAATTAAAAATTTCTTTTTAATTTCTTTGAGAAATAATAATTTATTAAAGAAAAATTAATGTTTTATACTTCGAGAATTATGTTTTCTATATTTTATCTAAAACAAAAGTCCTAAAGATAATTTAATCAATATCTAACTGAAAACAATTTTTCAAAGTGTCTTTTATAGATATAAAACTAAACTCAATTCTGTGGTGCTACAACTCCGAAGGATCGTTGTCATCCCCAACTCTGTTTCTTAACCATGGGTCCTGAGATGTTATACAGAATTGTCCCAGTCAGGTGGCTAACCGAAAGTGGGACCCTCAGTCAGAGTTGTATAATATAGATGCACGCCTCCACAAGAGAATTTCTGCAAAATTCAGATCTTTGGAGGAAGAAAAAAAATATGTTCATCAGTGGCGCAGCCAGAATTCGACTCTAGGAGGGTGTTGAGTTATTGATAGCTAGTCCATTACTCGCCTCTTATTAGAATCACTGGTTAATCGAACCAGACTTTTTAATAAATTAAATCATACTACTACTTTTTTCCGTTTATTAGAATCAGACACTGTGTTAAACATGATTCATTTAAACGGCATTTACTTATCTTAAAGTTACAAAACATAAAATGCATCAATGAAATAACACAAAGCTGATGTTACATTTATACGAATTGTTTCAACAAAGATGAGACAAGCTTTGAGGAGTGAAAGAATACACTACAGGAAATAATTTTTGTGTTGGAAACCAGGGTTTCAACCCATTTGTTCAATCAAAAATACAGGGTGTTTTACTTCAACCCGTGATAGACAGGTTCTGTTTTGACATTGTTTATTGTATTTAGATCAAATTTCCCCCAGCTTTAACAAGTATTCCATTCAAATTCCATTTCTGTACGTTCAAAATTTATCATGGATTTTAGTGTTTTTTATTATATTTTCTCTATGGAATTTGACGATTTAAGGTTTAGTCTCATTTCGGAAAAAGAAGCAAAGAAAAAAAATTGGTTAAAAGACTCGCCACTATACAGCAGTGTGATAAGATGCGAACACTACTATTTTACCAAATAAGTGATCAGTTTCAACAGGTAGCTAGCTATTATGCATTTTCTCCCTTTTTAAGTACAGGAACCGCTGTTTTAATGAATCATCTTTGTTGAATATAATTTGATTCTATAAAGCGGTGGATTCCGACTAAGGTAAAAATACTAATACTGATTTTTGGTTTACTTGATTCCTAAAAGCGGCTTATTTGATAAACAAGTGATTCATATAAGCGGCAATAACTGTATCTTTTAGCTCTGGGAGGGGTTTTAACCCCGAAACCACCCCCTTGGCTGCGCCATTGATGTTCATCAATTTTATGTACGATTTATTTACTGTTTGCACACAATTCAAAGTTTAAAGATGCAAAACTTTGTTGTGACATTACAGACACTTGCGAAAATATTAAGGATTGGGCTGTTTCTAAATGCATTGACAAAATATTTGATAAGAATTCAGCTCTTGCTATCATGTATTTTTAGTTTTATTATTTTTTTGGTACTTTTCGGTTAGCCGAGCGCCATACGAACACACACACATATACACATACGTATATGTATGTATATATATACATATGTATTTATATATGTACATATATCACTGGCACCCGGCTAACCGAAAAGTACCTACCATTTTTTTTTTTACCAAAATAATTATTCTTTAATTAATATTTATTAATTTTAAATTTAAATGGTAATTATTTTAAACTACTGTTTTTAATCCATATCATCAAAATAATATAACATGTAATTTTATTAAACATTAAATTAATTTGCAGAAAGTTTTTGACCCAATATTTATGTGCACAGAAATTTTTTGGTTTTATACAAGTCTGCCCTCAGTTTACAGTTCCCAAGCAAGCGTGGCACTCATTTTATCAACCCCAAAGGGATGAATGTTTGACTGAACCCTGCCCAAGTCTGGAGCCAAACTTTGGATCCATAGCTTGGCAGCGTGACGCCCTGACCATTAAGCTATCAAGCTTCCTTTCATATAGCTATAGCCATTTAAATATGGCAAATCTTGAGAAAATACATTGTGAGATAAATGGATTTAAAGTGTTGAGTAATCCTTAGACAACTAGAGACAGTGTTAAATAAAAGCAGTTGTATTTTTTGACCTAATTATCTTATTGTTTATTCTGAAACAAAATACATAAGCAGCTGTATATTTATACACTTCTATTTATTGCAGGTACATAGGTCGCTGAAGTTGTTTTAATAAAAAGAAATTACTTGCATGTGAATGAAGTTCATTTTCTTGGTTTAAACTGTATTTCTTCATAACAGCATCCATTTAAAGAGTGCATCAATGGCTTACTTAAGGAAACTCTCTTCGTTGGAAGACAAGGCTACATTTCAGCTAGCCATTAATTTATGTCAAGATAAGAATTTTAAGAAGGTAGCAATGTGTTTGGAAAGGCCAAAATCTGACTTTGTTTTATGGAGGTCTTCAAATAATTCCCAGAGCATAGAAGATTGGGAGGCAGCTATTGATGAACAGTGGGAAAGACTGACTGAAGGGTTACCCCATTCCTTAAAGCATAATGTCCATGTTTGGATCACCCGCATTGCCCTGGAATATTCAAGTTATAGCCGGAGAATGGAATTGTTATTTAAAATACCTCGTTATTTTTTTATGAATATTCTTACTGTACACGATTGGACAGAAATTGGCCGAGTAAATGAAAATAGATTAGCCAAGAGATTGCTTAAAGATGAGAGGCTGACAGTTCTGCAACAGTATCGTATTGCATGTGTATATTGCCTACGTGAAAGCATTCCTTACTTGTGGAACAGATTAACGTCTGAAAAAAAGCAGTTGATCAGTGGGAACGATGATCCTTGTCATTCTCAGGAAAAAAACTCCTTTGTTTTACTATGGTCCTATTTTATGGATGGTCGTCGAGAAGAGAAATTAACTGAAGGAAAAAAATATCTATGGAGATATGCGGCACTGCAAGCAGTACATTTTGGAAATCAAGCAGCTCTGATGCAGTGTTGGAAAAGGCTGAATAAACATGAACGAAAACATATAGTTATGAATAGAGCACTGCAATCTCTAGAAAAATGGACACGTATTCGAAATAAAGACTTATGGAGAAAAAAATTAGTATCAAATGAGTATCGTAGTTCTCGTAGGAAATTTGAACCTATCGAACATTTCAATTTACCTTCTTATTATGGTGAGCTGGTGCGTTTCTTCCTATCAAAGATGAGTAAAAGACAGCTATTAACATTTTTTGAGATAGTATTTGCAAATTGGACAAATGATTATGACTCTAACTATACAGTTTATCACATTTTAGACTGTTTTTTAGAATGGCCACTTCAAGATTATTTTTTACTGACAGTGAGTAGATTATGGAGAATAATACCCAAGGCTATGTATGGACAATGTTTATTATCGTTAGCAGAAAAGTACAGTCGAGACTATGATAGTCGCAGTTCCTCCTCTTTATTTTATAAAAAGGAAAGCTTTTATTATGATTATCGAAGCATGTTATGGAACCTATGGGAAGAAACACCTGAAGAATATAAACAGTATGTATTTTCTTATAAAGAGAAAGAGCTCTGGGGCAGTTATCGCAAACCCGTGATAGAATATTTTTTGCCTCAGCTGTTAACACGATCTCCCTTGCAAAAAAATGATCTAGCATTATTTAAACGAGTTTGGCATGATGTCCCACAAGAAGAAAGAAAAGTGGTGATGTATGACAATAGAAAAAATTTTTGTTTAACATTGCTGGAACAGGGAATGTGGTCTTTTATAAATTGGTTGCTAGATGGATGTTTGCCCGATATGGAAATTCCCATCTTTAAACTAAAATTTGCTGAATCAGATATCGTTCAGCTAATGTGTTTTAGTAAATTAGAAAAGAATTGTGAAGAGTATGTGGAAGGCTTTATGGATTGGGCTTTTGAATCGGATACAGACAAACTGCAATTCAAATATGAAATAATTAAAAACCATGGTGTAAGTTCCTGCAGTTATCTTTTGAATTTAGGGGAATATACTGAAGTAGAACGCATAATCAATTTCTGCTTATCATCTGAGGAAAATAAATTACAGTTTAAGGGAGATGTCGTTAAAGAGACATGCTGCGATCTTTTAAAGGATTGTGCATGGGAGAAAATGGATAAAAATATAGATTGGATTTTTGATGCTGAGGAAAAAATAAGCAATTTTAAGAATTTCTTTAATTTTGATGGTTATGGTTTTGTGCTTGATATCCATCATAAGCTTGTATTTAATCAAAGTCCACAGTGGGAAAATGTTGAATGTTTTTATAAATGGCTTCACTTATCACCTGAAGAAATAATAAAATTGAAAAAGGATACAGTATTTACACCCCCAGTTATTGATGTTGTTCATAAAGCATTGTGTGGAACTATGAGTACAGCTTGTAAAACATTATATGGAGGGTTAGATGGATTAGTAACATCTTTGCGTTGGTGTTTAACTGATGAAGAAATTGTGATTAGCCTCAGAGAAGAAATTGAAAAATATTTTTTTGAACAAAAAGGAACAAGACATAATACATATGTGAAAAGGGGAAAGGAGCAGTTAGATTATTTAGTGAGTGAACTCCTTCAGAGTTTCCAAAAAGAAGTTGTTTGTGACAAGACAAGCAGAAACAGTAATTTTATGAAAGATAAAGATGAAAAAAAATCTCTAATTATGGAGGATTCACCAAGAAAGCGATTTAAGCAAACACTCTGAAAATGAACTTGAACAATTTGCAATCTAACTGCACCTAATTTCTTGAAATTAGGAATTGGTATAACAGGTGGAAACAAAACTTCCCCAAAAACCTTTTTTTTCCCAGAAGATTCAATTAATCTTACAAAAAACATCATAAGACTCTGATTTTTTTTCTTACAAGATAAGATTTCTTTACTTCATCCTAGATTAATTAATAATTTAAATATTATTAATATAATTCATGTTCAGTCTTCTACGTGAAAGCAGGTTTAATTTGAAATAAATGAGTTAATCTTTATACTGGTGATGTAACGAATATTCAACCACTATTTGGTATTCAGCCTTTTTGCTAAATATTCGGTTGGCTGCATACTTTGATCTGAATAGATAAAGGATAAAAATAATTTCTTTTTTTTCGCTATAATTTTCTCAAATCAAAAATTGCTATTTTATTTTTATTCATTCATGCAGTCATTTTCATAATTAAATGCACAAAATTTGCAGGTATTCTCTTTTATATACTAAGAAATCAAATAGCTTTTTTCTGTTTTCTTTAAAGGCTAAGAATCTTTTTGAAAATAGTGCCAATTTTGGAGATTTAAGCAGATGTTAAAAACAAATATTGAGGAACTGGTGTACTATATTTACAATAAAATAAAAAATGCTATTCAATTCTTCAGCACTTTAATATTAATGTTTGTAAATTTCATGCACAATTAAAAATGACTGTTAATGTGCCAAGATTTACACTGTTCTGCAATATTATTAATTTTTCTAAGAACAGTCTTAAATATATTTAATGCAAAATAGTGCAGAATAGTAATTCAGTATATGTAAAAATCTCTTAACACTAATTCAATTTTTAAATTGTACTGGAGTTTAAGTTATATTATTAGGTTGTTTAAGTTCAAATTAGCTGCCAATAACTATGTTATATAAATAAAAGTATTTTTCTTTCTGCATGTTTGCATTGTAACTTTAATTAATATAAAATGCATAATATATATACCACATTTCATGTTTTACATTGTGAGTTATTTTTTTACAAACAACTTGCAACAAAATTTATTTCATCAAGTCTATTTCAGGAGATATCTTACTGATTGTGTCTAAGATAAACATTACGAGTGTCCCATTAACATTGCATCTAAGAAAGGATAAAAGAATGATTATATAGTAAAAATGATGAATATTCTTTATATTTCAGTGGAACTGATGTACCCTTCTGACTTAATCATTTTGATATGTCTGAGTGTAAAAAGATAAAATACAAATTCACATATTTTTGTATCGAAATAAGTTTTTAAAGATAAAAAATTAATTTAAAAAGTACATTTAACAGTAAAAATAATGAATTCCTAATTTAGCTAAAACATATATAAATAAATTACATGTATCTACAGATAAAATTATGCTACTAGTAATTTAGATTTAGTAAAAGTTTTGTCTCATTAAATACCATCAAGGTGTTTCAAATATTATAAAAATGCATCAAGACGTTAAAATTTTTAAACATACAAATAATACAGAAATTTTTTTATTTTATTTTATTTCCAAATTAACATTTAAAAAATATATGACATATATACTTTAAAAAAAAAAAAAAAGTTAATATTCGCCTTTCATATTCTGCCTAAAATTTGGCCAAAAATTCAGAATTCGGCTGTGTGACCAAGTCATTATTCGTTACATCCCTACTATATATACAGAGCATTCTGAGGCATAAAATTGGAAGAAAAAAAGTTAATCACTCAGCTCAGATTTCTTCATGTCTATATAATTTTTAATCTAATCATATACATGCTGTATGTGACTTTTTATTGAGCTGATACTTAAATTCTCACCTTGAGAGAGAAATGACTTTTTTATTTAAAATGAGAAATCCAGAAAAGGAGTTTTCTTTGTAGTCAGAACTGGCCAAACATCTTATCGTTAATGGTCTTGCATATTTTTATAATCTTATAAATAAAGTTTGTTTTCATTCGATTGTGAGTTTTTCTTTTTCTTGAATAATTCTCTCTATTAAAATGGATTTTTGATGGTGCTTTTATTCATTCCTGATAAAATGGGAACTGTTTTCTAGAATTACATTGAAGACACATCAACATATTTCAAGCTTACATTTTTATTGTACAAAATACAGAAAAGTGTCTTATCAGTTGTCTGATACAGCAACTCTCTTCCATTATATCATGCTTTGATATATCATTCATGCAAATACATTATTATCTTTCTGTGTCATCCATATAGAAAAAGGAAAAAGCTATAATAACATTTCTACATTTTTTAAGTATCTATGTACAAATACTGTAATTTCCGGTGTATAATCCGCAGATCAAACAATCATGTTTTGACCCAGAAATTTTATTTAATAATTGAAATCAAATATTTACAGTGATCTAGTAAGTCGCATTATACAAAATAAAATTTCTGGGTCGAAACATAATTGTTTCATCCGCGGATTATAGGCCGGAAATTACGGTAATAGTAAATAAATGTATTTTTCTATTGTTACTTTTATTAAAGAAATTGTAATATGCATATAAAGCAACATGTGGAGACAAATACAGAACATTTGCTTGTAGTTTCTTAATTTTCTCAATGCCCTTGGATTTATCAGCTTTTTTGTTCCCTGTCATACATGATATAAGGAGGGGCTACTGTATTGCATTTTTAAAATATTTTATGCATTATGTGTAAGCAGAGTTTCGCCCAGGTTTTAAAAGCTGGTGAAAAAAAGGGCATTTTTTTATTTTTAAGGGCACTTTTCAGATTCTTATTGGCACTTTTTATAATTGTTAAAGGTATTCTTTTGGTTATTAAAGCCACTTTTGATATTTAAAAGTCAGGACACTCTTTTTAAGACAACATTGAGTCAGTTTTTACAATGAAAGCAATTTTTTTAATGCAAAAAGGAGAAAGGGCACTTTTTTTACTGAGGGGCAAGAAGGGTGCTAATTATTTTACTGGAGTGGGCAAGAAGGGTGCAAATCCTTTTTATGAGGGGCAAGAAGGATGCTGTTTTGTAAACCAAAGGGCAGGCAAGGGGCAGCACCCTTCTGAAACTGTCTGGTTTGAACTCTGGTGTAAGTTCTCAATAGGCACAGTAATAAATTGTTGTTTTCGGTTGAATTTTCTTTCAGAGGTGCTGATTTTTAAACTTTTAATGTAGAGGGGGTGTACAGTCGATGAAGGCACCGACTTATTTATTTTATATTTTCGAAAGGGGCATATGCCTGTTTGGTGTTTGCTTTCTGTACTCAGTGTCAATGCTTTATTTACCATGCAAGCAATTATCCATCAAAATATTTTACATCATTATAATGTAATGTTCCTATATTGCCAACAAATAAAAAAATAATAATTCAAGTACAAAACTTAAAAACTGTAATAGGGTAAATGTACCAATAGTTGGCCACTTAACTGCTGTTTTTATATATAAATCTTAACGTAGATTTATTTTTAAAACGACACAACATTTTTAACAGTGATATATGTTAAAACATACGTTTCTTATTATGTTTCAGCAATTATTTTTAAAAAACGCGATAATAGTTTTTTTTAGACAAAGTTAAGTTAAAAAAGGACAAGTTCTCCAATAGTCCGGCCAGGGTTGGCAAAAAACCGGGTTTTTTTTTAAAACCAAAAAAACCAGTTTTTTTGGTTTAAACCGGGTTTTTTTGTATCTTTTTTAATTACATAATGCACATCAGTAAATAAAATTTAACATTGACAAGAATGATTAATATTACAATAACAATATATATATATATATTCTGAAAACAGTTTAAACAAAATAAATAAACAATTGTTATTAATTATGTACAAATTCAAATCATTAAATTTTATTTAGAGCTGAGCTAACATCATTTACATTCAAATTCAAAACAGTTATATATATACAAAAGTTTCCTATGTAATACATAGAACATGATCACTTGTGCCGTCAGGTTCTACAGTAATGGTGATCAGTTTTAAATAATTTTTAAAGATTACTTTTTAAAAAGGTTGAAGAAATAATTGCTGTTTTATATACTATACATATTTCCAAATGCAACCTGTAATTCATGTTTACCAAATGATTTAGCACACTTATAAAACATATTAATATGTTTATGTATTTCATATTGCATTCATAGAATGGATTCTGTATCTTAATGTTGATACTTAAAAGTTTT
Source organism: Maratus michaelseni (assembly GCA_963931845.1). NCBI lineage: Eukaryota > Metazoa > Arthropoda > Arachnida > Araneae > Salticidae > Maratus > Maratus michaelseni. Next base: position 1,237,789 of record OZ007600.1, read on the forward strand.
TAATAGTATTTAATTGCAAGATTTATATTAAATTCTTTAAAGACTTAATCTATTGCCTTCCTATATTTTTTCATTTTAATAAGCAACACTTAGTTGTGTTACATAAGAATATAAAGATATAATGTAGAATTTTACCTTGGTATGCTATACTAATTTTTTTTTTTAAATAAAAATAATGCAAAGAAAAGAAAGTGAGACTTACTTTTTTATTCAATTTAAAAAAACAAATTGAATTTCAGTAAGAAAATTAAATTGAAATATATTTAAAAAATATATATAAAAGAAACATTTTAAAAATATGGAAATTGAATAAATTTTCAAAATTTTAAGAAAATGGAAGTACGACACATGTCTATAAAAATTCTATGTTAATAAACAGGATTATTAGGGTTTAATGTTTTAAACAAAAAAACAAGTTTTGCCGCTTTTTGTAAACCCAGTCTGTTGCGTAACTTTGATTGTACAACACCAAATGAAGAAAAAATTCTCTCTACATTTGCAGTAGTCGCTTTTGCAGTAAGAATCGTTTCAACTTCTTTCAACACACCATCATTGAACTTTTTGATTTCATTTTCTTGAATATGCCACCATTCTATAGCTGATACATCTTTACTAAAATCATTCTCAAAAAGATATCTTTGAAATGGAGAACTTTTGGCACAAAATTTTAGTATCAGAGATAATAAATTGTTTTTGGGAAATTTTGTTTTAGCATATTCCAATGCTTCTTTTTTTCCCTCCGATGACAATTCGAGATCAGCATCCTTGGCTCTTGGATCCAACAGATAAGCAAGAAGATGGGCTGGTGTTATTGCCATTTTATAACGAGTATCTAGTTTTTTCATAATGTCTTTATTCAGTTTCAAATCTTCCATCTGTTTTTTTAAATTTTTAAAAAGAAAAACAGTTTCTCCAATTGTACAATTTTGGCTTTGTACTTTATCTAAAGCTACACTAATTGGCTTTAATTGTTGAAAATAGTCTTCAGCATTTCTTTTCAATGAAATGTTTGAAACTAGACTTTGGATATTTTTATCAATTTTGTCTTTATTATTTTCGCATATAGTTACAAGAACTGACCATGATTTCAAATAGCTGTCTAAAGCGTCAGCAAATGAGTTCCAGCGAACTTCACAAGGCATTATTAGTTTTTATGTACTTGCATCTTTTCTGAAGCACGCATTTGCATATTGGTTGTTTCTGAAGTTTTTGATTACATGCAAAATTTGTTCTTTTACATTTGGATAACTTATATCATTTGCCAGTAAATTTAAAATATGGGCTGCACATCCATAAGTAATAATATTAAACTCTTCTTTTTCATCAAACATATCCCTCATTTTTCGGACATTTCCAGTATTGTCTGTCACTAATGCTTGTATTAAACATTGAAATTCCGATTGGCATTTATTAATGGTTGTAGTCGCAATATCATACATATTTTCACTTGTATGAGCAATTCCCGATGTATCAATAGTGTCTGCTAAGTATGTATTCCCGTCTTTTGTTGTTAAAGTAACTCAGATCACAGGTTCGTTGTGAATGTTTGACCATCCATCTAATCCTAATGTGACAACTTCATTTTTTAATATATTTGCACATTTTTCTTTTTCTTTGCTGTAAGTATGATCTAATAAATCCCCAGCAATTTGTTTTCTTGATGGTGGAGAATATTCTGGGCGGAAACTCTGAACCATTTTAATAAACTCAGGATGCTCTACAGTGCTAAATGCCGTATTTGTAGCATATATAAACCTAGCAACTTGTTCATCAAACATTTGCTTTTGAGATGGTGTTGATTTACTGACAAAAAAGTCCATAGTATCTCTTTTCCTTTTTAAAGAACCAATTTCACTTGTTGCTCTTTGTGTTATTGCTGAATCCAAAGAACTTGAAATACTGGATAGTGACACTGACACATCATCTACACAAAAATAAAAGTAAGAATTGCTTAATGATACAGAACATATTACTTCAAAAATCATAATCATATGATTAACAATAATTCAATACAAAGACATTTTTTTTCTTTGTTTTACTGCAAAGTAAACATCTCTATCATATTGATATATTTATTTTTGATAATTTATTTAATACTCGAGATAAAATTACCATGTCTTTTATAATTTTGGATATTTATGATTGGTGAAAACTTAGTTAATCTCTAAGAGCCATGCATAAATTAAAAATTAACAATTACATTTAATAACAGTTCTGATCACATAATTTGTTCTTAATAATATGATTAATTTGTAAAACTTTCAAACTTTTATCAAATGTAATTTTAAGATTATCAAAATAAAGTTCTCTAACAAAAAAATGTCTATTTAAAATTTTCTTGTTTTTTCCAAAATTTCATTACTTAGAATTACATAAATATTTTTTATTTCATAGAATATAACTTTCTAAAATCAAATAGCATATGCAAATTAAATAATAATTTATGTGATTTTTATAATTTATCTTCTCAATCAAATAGCATTTCAAATAATAATGTAATTTTTTATAAGAGTTTAGAATCATCTGAATGAAGATATACATAATGTGTTCTCAATATGCATTACTTGTAATTTTACAGATAAATTAAAAATTTTGAATTTAACAAATATTTAACTTATTAACAAGTTTTTAACAATTTTCTTTCAAAATTAAAAATAATAGCAGCAATAATAATGATAAAATAAGTACTTATCATTATCAACAGAATCAGAATCAGAATGATGATGAGAATTATTACAAGTTTCAATGTGTTTCTTCATCCTAGCTACTTGACCTTCCATTTCTTTATTACAATTTTTGCATCTAGCTCTACAACCTTTCCTTTTATCATTTTTTACTTCATTAAAATATAACCAAACTAAATCTTTTCTTCTACCAAAATTAGACATTTTTTGTTCTCAAATGCTAACTCTTGGACCATTCATACACAGGTGCAACTATGATGCAACTGTGACTTATGCAGGTTGACTGCTGAAATGAGTTGAGCTGTTCAGTTAGAAGTAGAAGTTATTTGTACATCAAATAATTTGAAAACTTAATTATATAAGAAAAAAATCTTTAAAAAAATTAACAAAAAAACCAATTGGTTTTTTTCAGAAAAAAACCATTTGGTTTAAACCGTGCCAACCCTGAGTCCAGCCACTTTAAGTCTAATGTTCGGCCATCACTGCACCAATAGTCGGCCACTTCAGAATTTTGTTTTACCTGAAAAACGACTCTAACAAATTTGACTAAATTTTGCATTCTACCATTTTCGGTTATAAGAAGATGATTGAGCTATCTCACATGTTCTAGAAAATTAAATTAGTTGGTCATTTAGGGTCACTGCGGGTAAAGCTAATTTTATTTTATAGACTAAGTTTTGTATCCTACATTTTTGGGATACAATAAGACCATTGGACTGGGTCGCATGTTCGAGAAAATTTCATTAGTGGGTCATATGGGGGTCACTATGGGTTAAATAAATTTTATCTAAAAAACGGCTCTAACGATTTTGACTAAATTTTGTATCCTACCGTTTTGGGGTACGAAAAGACCATTGGGCTGGGTCACATGTTTGAGAAAATTCGATTAGTGGGTCATTTTAGGCTCACTACGGGTCAAACTAATTTTATCTAAAAACGACTAAAACGAGTTTGGCTAAATTTTGTATCCTACCGATTTGGTGTACGAAAAGACTATTGGACTGGGTCACATGTTAAGGTCCAAGGTAATTTTATCTTATCTAATAAATGTCTTTAACGATTTTGACTAAGTTTTGTGTCCTACCTTTTTGGTATACAAGAAGACCATTTGGTTGGGTCACATGTTCAAGAAAATTTGATTAGTGGGTCATTTGGGGGTCACTATGGGTCAAACAAATAGTATTTAAAACCGGTTTAAGAAATTTTGACTAAATTTTGTATGCTACAATCGACTGCAAAAAAATAAAAAATAAAATAAATAAATAAATGCTGGTACCCCTTTTGGTCGCGCTCAAATTGAAGTTAGATTAAAGTGGGTTTTGAATCGAGTTATGCATTTTGAATCCTGCAGTGGAAAAGCAAAGGGGCGGTCCTAACTGCCGCATTCCAATCTAGTTGTTTTAACACTTTTATGCATTTTGAACATGAAATATATTTAGTATATAGTTTATTAGTATACGAGTTCATTTTGAATCCTGCAGTGGAAAAGTAATTCCATATAAATCGTAATTTAGAATGTTTTTAGAATGTTCACAGTTTTTTTCATTTTCTAAAATTCCCCCTTTTTTTAAGTGCCTTGATCCAAAATTTATGTCTTAAAAGTAATAGACATGTTAAATTTCAATTTATATTCCTAACAATTCTACATAAATTGTAATTTAGAACTTTTTCACTCATTTCACACTTTTAAATTTCGAATTTTTTAGAAAACAACAACCATGCCAAATTTCAAGTTATTAGCTCCTTCAATATCACAAAAAGGGCAAGTTTGGAATGTTTTTTGCTCATCCATCTACTTGCGAAAAGTGGCTCTGACGTAAAATATAGTCTATGTCAACAGCAGAGATTGCCACTTTACTTTTGCAATTCTTTTGGTAGTTCCAGTAGTTTCCCCTACAAACAAACAAGCATGCAAAAAAAGATTTTTTTTTTTATATATAATATTATTATAGATGTAGAGATAAAGTTATATCTACCAAACAATTAAAAATAAACTCAAAAAAGTATAATAAGTTATGTATTCAGTATTCAGCTCCTGGTGGCCGACTATTGGGCATGTAAGCAAAATTAATACCTAATGGTCGGCCACATTAAAATTAATTAAAAACAACAAATTTATCTACTTTTTATACTCAAAAACATTAGTTTATTTACCCTGCTAATACTCTAGCCTTATAATTTTAGAAAAAAATAAATTAATACTTGCCTTTTAAAAAAATTGCCATCAGTTAACAAAAAAATAGGAAAAATTGTGATTTGACCTTTATCTTGAAAAAAAATGGCTGATTACAAATTCAATAAAAATACCCACAATTATTTGGTGATGTTTTGTGACTTATGAAAGATGGCTGCATATAACCAAATTGTAATATTTCATTAAGAACCAAAAATAAGCTATGCGTAAGGCATTTTATCTCAGTGTGGCCGACTATTGGTACATTTACCCTATTTTAACAATTTAATAACTTTTATTATGGTTTCATACAGTCATTTGTTTAGGCCAAAATTCTTCATGGAATGTAATGTCTACTAGAGATGAGTTCAGGCTCATTTTGGGGTTTCGTTCATCTCACGAAACCCTATTACTCCCGCTCCGTTGTCTGTCCGTCACAGAGCCATTCTCAAAAACTATGTAACTTACAGAGTTGAAACTTTGTGTATAAACCAGAATACCAGCTATAAAGAGCTCAAAATATTAAAATTTGAAAAATTCATATTATTTTAATAAATAGAGATAAAAAAAACAAAATTCCAACAGCCTTTTCCTATTAAATTTAAGCATTTTTCGCTATAGCAGATGCCAAAAATTTAAAATCCACGATGAAATTCTTTCTACAATAATTAATTTTCTATCAGACAATTTCCACGTGAAAAATGAAAATGAAATAAAAAGTTTCACCAATTGAAAAAAAGATAAATATGAAATAAAATTGATTGACGTCATAGTGGTAATAAAACGAAAAATGTCTAAGATTTCTCAATAATACAAGGAGTATGTGTATGTACAGAAAGCAGATTAATATTACGTCATTAGAGAATTAAAAAGAAAATCTGATGCCATATCGGAAGTTTAACCAGATTTTTCAAATGTTTCAGAATAATACAAAGCGAGTGTCAATATGAGTAATAGAGAATAGTAAATTTTGAAAAACATATTGAATCGTGATAAAAATCCAATTATGGAAATGTTCGCATATTTTAACATTTTGAAGGTGTACAATTTGTTTAATTTTGAAATTATATTTTTAAATATCGCATTTAGTCTGCATGACGGATATTATTATGACAAAATATATAATAGCGAGCTTAGCCCGGTATCGGGCTGGTTTAGATATTCGGAAAAACGAAAAAATAGACCAGTAAATTTTTACTTTATAAAAAACATGACCTTTTTTTTTTTTTTTTTTTGCTAAATGAAATTTATTTGAATTTATTAAAGAAAGGATAAAGTGTTTTGAAAGCAATATTAAACGAAACCCTTTGAGCAATCTTCGATCATACTTACCCACTTTTTTTTTTTTTTTCTTGAACGCATGTATTAAAAATTTTGTGTCATCAGATCCGAGCCTGATACTGAAAGTATGAAATAGAAAAGAAAAAAAGGAATAATATTTAAAAATTATTTCAAAAGTTGTTCATTATTAAACACTTCTTACATAGAAAAAACTGTTAAATAAAAATTTACCTTCAATCTTATCAAAAGAGAAGTTTGATATCAAATAAAAGTATATTTCATGCTTAGAAGGATTCTCATATTTTTTCTCTCTCAACAAGAAAATCTGATACACATTAATGAAGTGCTTTTAGGAAAAATGCATGAAATTTGCAGAAATTACTGTTTGTATGTTGAAGAATCTAATGACGTTTTTAAACTTCATATAAAAGGTGCACATCTTTAACTATAATCGATTCCTTCCTCATAACAATCTTTCATAATTGTCATGTCCCTGAAAATCAGCTTAAATTTAAAATTTTACACTGTTATCAGAAAGATCCAATGCTTTTATAGGAAAAGAGGACACATAGCTCGATTGTTTTCTATTGGAATAGCATTAACATGGCATTTATATCTACCTACTTACAAATGAAAGTGACTTCGTAAATGAGCATAATTCAGCTTCAGCACGAGCAGAATTTATGATGAAAAATAGATATTAGAATTACTAATGTTATTTTCATATAAAAAACAATTATGACTCATACACAATGGAAGACTAAAAAATTCGCAGACCTCAAGCTAATGCTAATCGATTAAAAACAGAAGAAAATATTCTGTTCACATTAAATCTTTAAATAAAAAAATAAACAATCCTATTAAAAAATATCACCTGTCATAAACGAAAATTGTACTAAAAGCAAATTCATTGCTCTCACCTTTTTTGATTGGCACCATATCAACAGGTCGCTGCCATCAATGCCAGACATAAATCTGCAAATATCACAAATTTTCTTTTAAAATAGCATTCTAATACTAGAATAGAAAAACACAATTTCTGTTTCCCCTTCATTCTGATCAAAACAGCATTAAAATGACTTGAAATATAATACATAATTTTTAAGGGGGAAAAAAAAGTTATTTTTATTTTTCTATACATCAATAAATAAAATTTTCAGTTTCAGAAAGAATGAGCCCAAGCCCAAAGACTGACATAAAACAGCTTGGACTAAGTTTGTCTCGTCTCTAATGTCTACATGTAATGTATGTACGTAGTCCCCTTTTAAACTGATTTTAAACTTTTTTTTTTCAAGAATAACAAATGTATTAAGGAAAACTTAATGCTTTCAAGTGTATTTAAACATAATTAAGAGCTCTAATTCATTTAGTGTATTGGAAAAAAAAAATTCATTTCATTTATATTTCCTTATATATTTATTTTATAGAATGTGTCATCGGGGCTCAAAGTTACAGTCTAGACGATGCAGCATATGTACTGTCATTGAAAAAGAATGCCAGGCAAACAAAACTATATTACAGAAATTAAGTAATACATGTTATGAGATGCAAGAAATCTTTCAGCTATAAATTATTTTTAAAGGTAAAAAGTGTTTTAGTTTTAGTTAAGTAAAATCTAGATTAATGCATCAAAAGAGTTTGCTCCAGGCACCATGTTTCATCATTATTATTACAGTAGAATATCTTTATAACGCAAACCTAAAATCATGAGGTTGTGCGTTATATAGAATTTTACGTTATATAGATCACATTTCACACATCATTAAATTCAGCTTGTAAAACATGGCCAAATATGCGTGAAACACACCAAAATACATTAGAGTGTCTTTATATTGCATTCTATATTGCCAGGAGTTGTGCAGATTATAATTTTTTGCATAATATAGATCATTCCACACATTGTTAAATTTACTTTATAAAGCTTGTCCAAACATAGCTGTATCAAATCATAGCAATTTTTGCAGTAATTAGCTCTGAATTAAGGAGATAAAGTTGAAGTAATGTATCAAATTTAGCCCTCTAGAGAATAGCAACTATTTATAATGTGGGAATTGAGGTGTTTCTTAACTGTAAAATTAATTGTTTACATCTGAGAAGTTGTGCGTTATATGGAGAATTGTGTTATAAAGATCTTCTACTGTTTGTGTATTTTTAAGCTTAAGAAAAGGTGTTCAACTCTTGTTGAGTGCCTCAAAAAGCATGGGGTTTGTGTTCATGACCATATGGGAAAAGATGTAGCCACTGCATCCCTTTTGTATGTTAGCCGTGAACACCTATTCAAATCTCCAGACTAACGACTTCTCAGTTAAACATTCAAATGTATAATAATTTACTACATTTCAAGACTCTTGTAGATTTGTTTAACAGATTTTGTGAAATAGTGTTTTGTAGTCCTTGCATTATTATTTGATAAATATACATGCTTGGGTAGCGTGCTAGCTCAATAAAATATGCTTGGCAGCTGTACAGGTTGCAACAGAATATGGTTGTAGCTTATTTAAAGCTGTCGTGAGTAGGGCTGGGCGATATATCGATAAATCATGAAATATCGATTTTTATAACATATCGTCTCAACCGATTTCAATCTTCCTTAAATATCGATATATCGGCTCTTGTTATATTCATTCATTAGTCAACACAATTTCTTATTCTCCAATTAATTCTTGGATGTAAACAACGAAACAGCCAAATAAGAGTTATTTTTCACCTTTGTCTCCTCTTCTCCCATATCTAGAGACCATCCATTTACTATTATGCTATTGAAGTGATTTAGAAATGAATAGCATTTTCCATTTTTCGATAAAGGTATTGCATTTTAAGTTATAAGCAAGTTCTATAAGCTGACCATCTATAATGACCATTTCTGGAGTGTCGCGTTACGAAAATTGGTTCAAAACGTTTACTGTGACAGTTTTTTTTTTAAATAGAGCCTTTACTTTATTGAAAAATGGAAAGCGCTATTCGATTTTGCCGTTTTTAAATAAGTGCACCTTCCAATTTTGTGCGTCTAAGTTTAAGATTGACTTCACGAATGTGTCAGAAAGTTGAGAGCTTAGATTTGAGAACTGCCTTAACAATATATTATATATATTTCTTGAATTTCAAAAGTATAATATATTTGCAAATCTTTTGTATCCCCCCCTCCCCCCCTCCAAAAAATAACCTTAACTTGAATAGTTTACGATTTTTTTCATTTTCAAATCTCTATAAAGAATCAACATCACATTCATTAGAATAATCTACCTTCATTACAATCTACCTTCATTAGAATAGCTTAAGATTTCTGGCATTTTAAAATTCTAGTAAAAAAATAACATCGCATTCCTAAAGAATTGATTTTATAATCTTTAATAATGAAGTACCCGCACTGAAAGGCAAACGCTTATTCATATCGCAATCGTGCCACCTAGAAGAGAAGGAATATCGATAAGCCAAAACTGCCACTCGCTACGTTTCACTCACCGCATATCTGTTTACCATGGTTGTACTCGCGAGTATATTCTAACATTCAGATATCACGCCGTTTCACTCACCGCATATCGGTTTACCATGGTTGTACTTGCGAGTATATTCCAACATTCAGATATCACGCCGGTCGCTTCAGGACTGGCATGATATCTGTGAATATTTTAATATACTCGTGAGTGCGCGATTATAATACAGCATTCGTGAGTGAAAAAAAGATATTCTTGACATCGTCTATATTTATTGGACTCGCTCATTCACAAATCCATTTACGATTTTGATGTATTAAGTGAAACTCCATGAATAGGTAGTTAAATTAGAGGGCCTGGGTCTAACATTTTTCTATAGGCTCGGACCGGGCCGGGCCTAGTCATCACTCGTTTCGGGCCGGGCTAGGCCAGACTTTTTTCCGGGCCAAATTGGGCCTGGATGTCATTCTTCCTAGTGGTGTGCGCGGGCCGAAATTTTCAGGCCCGTGCAAAAATCAGTAAAATGAGGCCCGGCACAATAATTTTTACAAAAAAATGCATAGATTTTTAAATGGACATTATTCTACAATTAAAATTCTTTTTAAAGAATAATACATACATTTCTAGGGAAAAAAAAAAATAAATAAGTAAAACCTCTTAAATATAACCTATCTATGATGGAAATCTGCCTTAAATAAAAAAATGTCTTGATATGTGCTAAATGAAAAAATACAACAAATGATGTACCTGCTTGCTAAGAATGGAACCTGTCTATAACGGATTTTTTTTTTTCTTTCCTGATTTTTCTTCTCTTACTGAATCTTTATTTCGATGTAATTGTCCAAGTGAATTTTTTTAATCAGCGTTTATGTACTTAATTGTCTAAATGGTCATAAATATTGTTGATATTTTGCATTCCATGCATTTTGAACATAATTTGAAAATAAAATCTATCAAGTAAGTGTGCTTTTGTAATACTTTTAATTTTAGGTTAATGTTGTTTCAGAAATATCGGCATTGTTTTATAGAAATTCAGTTGGGGTTAGTCTCGGGCTGAACTTTTGGTTTTTATACTGGGTTTATAAAATTTTTATATGGGACGGGCTAAAAAACAATGTGTGGTTCAGGCCGGCCTGGAAATTTCGGACCGTTCAGACCTTTAAGTTGAATATGAGTATAAATGAATGTTGGTATGTTAGTACCAAACCTAAACTGTAAATAGAATAAAAGTTAGAAAAAAAAAGTATTTTTTTTTCTTGCGAATGGGTATCATCAGTGGAACTGTTTTTAAGCAAAGGAATAGGACATAGCGAAACTGGATGGTCGGCTATGTTATAACGGGATGCACGCCTAACAATATGTGTTTCGTATTTCTCTCTCTCTCTCTCTGTGTGTGTGTGTGTGTGTGCACGTGCGTCTGTCGCCGGCGGGGGAAAAATGCTTATTTGGTATTTGGACAGGAGGACTCATTAAAATCCTTATCTGCTATTGCATAAAATTATTTATTGCGCTTCATATATACAGCATACATGAGCGTCGACCCGTCGACAGAACGAAATCAAGAGTGAGATAAATTTTGAAACACATGGGACTGTGGCTCGCAATATCGGCCGAGTTTTTATTTATTTATTTATTTAATGGAGAATATAAAAATCAATTAAAATAAACTAAGAATTTTTTTGTCGGAGACGCCATACAAGACAATGTTTAAGCATACCAGCATTAAAGCAATATAGAAACTTAACAAATATAAAATATAAACAATTCGAAAATATACCTTAGCCGGATTTTTGTTTTCCGTCTGTCAACGGAAAAGTTTCATTTTTTATTAGAGTTTAATTATTTCAATTCGCTCCTAGAAAGAATAAATTGTATTTTTTCCATTTATTAAAGAAAATTAATTTATTAAATTTCAGAATCCAGGGCGGAGTAATGGCCCTCCTTTACATCCCTTTTCCAGTGCCCCATGGAATCATATATTACATTAATACAGCAGCTACACTAGGGGTGCACAACCTGTGGCCCGCGATCGGATTACTGGTGGCCCGCGGATCAATTTCGCCGATCGGACGCAAAAAATCGCGAATTTCGCCGATAATTTTGCCGATCAGGTGCGTATAAATCATAAATTGCGCCGATCGTATGCGTACAAATCGTGAATTTTGCCGATGAGGCGCGCATAAATCGTGAATTTTGCCGATCGGACCCGTAAAAAATCACGAATTTTGCCGATTGCGTGCGTAAAAATCATGAATTTTGCCGATCGGGCCCGTAAAAATCGCAAATTTTGCCGATCGGGTGCGTGTAAATTGTAAATTTCGCCGATCGTCTGCGTAAAAATCATGAATTTTGCTGTTCGGGTACGTAAAAATCGTGAAATTTTCTGTTCGGGTACGTAAAAATCGTGAATTTTGCCGATCGGGTGCGTATAAATCGTAAATTTTGCCTATCGCCTGCGTAAAAATCGTGAATTTTGCCGATCGAGCCCGTAAAAATCGTGAATTTTGCCGATCGGGCCCGTAAAAATTGAGAATTTTGCCGATCGAGCGCGTAAAAATCACGAATTTCGCCGATCAGGTGCGTATAAATCATAAATTTCGCCGATCGTATGCGTATAAATCGTGAATTTTGCCAATTGGGCCCGTAAAAAATCGCGAATTTTGCCGATCGGGTGCGTAAAAATCATGAATTTTGCCGATCGGGCCCGTAAAAAATGCGAATTTTGCCGATCGGGTGCGTATAAATCGTTACTTTTGCCGAGTGGGTGCGTGTAAATTGTAAATTTCGCCGATCATATGCGTAAAAATCATGAATTTTGCCGTTCGGGTACATAAAAATCGCGAATTTTGCCGATCGGGCCCGTAAAAATCGTGAATTTTGCCAATCGAGCGCGTAAAAATCAGGAATTTCGCCGATCGGATGCGTAAAAATCATGAATTTTGCCGTTCGAGCACGTAAAAATAGCGAATTTTGCCAATCGGTTACGCAAAAATCGCAAATTTTACCGATCGGATGCGTATAAATCGCAAATTTCGCCGAACAGGCGCGTAAAAATTGTGAATTTTGTCAATCACTAGGAAAAAAACTATGAATATTGTCAGTCGCGCATGGAAAATAAGTGCAAGATTTTTCTATCCTTGCCAACTGAAATGGGTTATACTGACTAAGGAGGTGGTTGAGTATAGGGAGCTAACTCTCCTTTTAAAATTAGCATTTTTGTGAACTTTTTGGCTGATCCACCCCCTCCTTCCCTGAAACAAAATTTTTTTCACCCTACGGACAATCCAGTCATTTTTGTGACTGACTTTCCTCTTATAAAAGTTGTGCACCCCTTCTTGATATCCACATTTTATGACTGAATATGTTAAGAAGTACAATTTAGAATAATATATGTTTCTCCTTCTCCCCACCTTCATTCATGAGAGCAGAATTTTTGTTCGGCACTGGCAATCTTTAAAGCTAAATTTACTCCCTCAAATACAGTCAAGGAGTATTTTCATTCTTTGAAAATAACTTAGCTATATCTCTTGTATAAATACAAACGTAAACTGTTGATATATCCTTGCCAACAGAACTTAATACGTTGACTGGGAAGGAAGGAACCTAGGGGGCTACCCCCCGTCACACCTCCTGTAAACAAAATTCTACTGATGGTGGCCCTCGACAACCCAGTCATTTTTGTAAGTGGCCCTTCGCTTATAAAGGTTGTGCACCCCTAAGCTACACGTTATATCTCTCCTATTTATATTGCTGATTTGGATATATCGCCCTTTTCACGTGTACCCCAAAAACTAATGCGTTTTACTTTAGCGGCAATTATAAATAGTTATGAAATTCGATTATAATAAGTGCATTGGTTTATCGTTATTTATTAAAATATTGTAAGATGATTATAAAGTATTATTTGGGAGACAAATATAAAAATTTTCTTGTTTGTTATCATATTTCTTAATGTTTTCTCAGTTATATCGCACTTTCTTCCCGTGTCTTTCAGATTGCACCATGTAACGAAGGTCTACTGTATTTAGAATTTAGATGGGGTACAATAAACAAATAAAAAAAGAGAGTATGGAATTCGCATATTTTACTTTTATTACTAGTACAGGCTAACGAACGAATGCGGCATTTTCGGCTTTTTTGCGTTCTCCTCTCTCTCTGAAAACACATCTGAAATCACCCGATACTTTTTGCAGGTGTTAGCGGGGGCGAAGGGTTCAGATCCGAAGAGGGGTATAGTTCAGATTTGTTAATGATGCTATTGGAGATAGACGGGTTTTATCGGAGAGAAACGAAATTGTTTTTCAGCTGATCACGTATAAAACTGCAGTGATTGTCTAACGGGAAATAGACTAGAAATATTTGTTGCGCATTTAATTTTCAAAATTACGAAATATTCTTAAATGTGGCATGGCAGATATGAATTATCATCATTTAGTGCCAAAGAAAAAAACTAAGAGTAAGGTTTGGGCAACTTTTGGTTTGTCTGCCAATGAGCATGGCACTATTATTAATTATGATATGTCAGTTTGTAAACTTTGCCAAAAATCTGTATGCAGTAAAGGAGGGAGTACGACAAGTTTACTTTCTAATTTGAAAGTGCCCCATCCTCTGAAATTCACAGAAATTACTTCGAAGAGGACAGCTTCTTCAAATTCGTCCTGACCTATTTCTGCAGTAAATCATCCTGACAGTCCACCGACAATGAATACAGCCAGTACTGCTGATGAATCTCCCCCCGCCCCCTCATTTAAAGTGCAAAGAACTATGATGAATCTTGAAATATGTTGTTAATTATACATTGGAAAGTTTTTAATCTCAAATAATTTTTCATAACGAAATTTTTTTTAATATACTGTAATATCAATAATTTTCATTAGTTTTTTACATAACTTGATATTTTACTACTTTTTCTTTGTTCATGTATCACAATATCGATATATCGGTATATCATGATATAAAGATGCCGATTTATCATGATATTGAATTCCAGACATTGCCCAGCCCTAGTCGTGAGCTTGATTATTTTGCTTTGGTTTAAATCAGCTATACTCAGTCTGCGGCCCGGCAACATTTTATGTGTGTTCCAGTTAGAGTTGCAAAAATCCGGTTTATTTCCAATAGACCCGGTTTATTTCCAAAATACCTGGTATATTCCCAAAAAAACAGTTTTTTTCCTAAAAAACCCGGTTTATTCCCAGGTTTAAACCGGATTTTTTTCTAGCCTTTGCAACTCTAGTTCCAGTACACATAATCATCCATCCATATTTATAAAATTAATTGAGATGTGCATTAAAGGTATTTAAGACCTTCACTGTTTAATTATATATTTTCATGGGAAGCCAAAATCTGTGCTGTTATTGCTGAAACGTCAGTTGAGGCTCACTGTGGAGACGCGAAAAGTTTTTGCTTTCCGTCTGTCTGTCTGTTCCGCGATAACTGACGTAGAAATCATCCTATTACGTTGATTTTTGGTGAGGCACCCGCAGAGTTGCCACGTCTCCGGCTTTTTGCACACCAGTAATGTTTTAGAGAAAAAGGTTGTTCTTTCAAATCACAGATTGCTACAAATAAATAAAACAACATTTTCTGTACTGAAATACTGGTATCCAAAAAGCCGGAGACTTGCCTAGTCTGCACCCAGAATTAGTTGTATAGTTTTAGTTACGTATGGTTCATTTGTTCGAAAAATATAGAACATTTCTTTTTAGGTCATAATGCTTTCCTATGGAATGCAGACGATTTTCAAATTTCATTTTTAACTGAAATGAAAATCGCATATTTGAATAATGGATTTAAACGTAAAATTATTAATGCTAAATTTTCTATGTTGGAAGTTTTAAATCTATCCAATAGCTTTGAAAATTTGCTGATACATTCATTAGAATTTAGAAATTAATTGCTTAAATTATTGGAAATTTTTTTTGCATCTGTTCGGGAAATATAAAACTTTTATTTTCCTATTTTTTACAAATTTTAAAATGCATTTCTTTTTACTTTGCTCTTTAATTTATTAGTTGCTTAGCAACCCTATTTCAAAGAATATCAAAATAATAAAATTCAAATAACTCGCACTAATTTGCTGCAATATTTATGTATTTTTTTATCTAAAAAATTACAAGAATAAGAAGTTTATAAGAATGTCAGAATATTAATGCATAAACCGTGTTTAATTTACCGTTTCTAATTTCTGAAACCTTCGTATTATTTTATATGCCTCTAAAATATATGTAATTTTTAAAATTTAAGTTGCGAATTGTAAGATGCTAAATGATATGAAAAGTGAGATTAAAAAAACAATGACTTTCAGGGCTGACATTAACTCCTGATCTGCAGATTTACTACTTTATAATTAATTTAAATTATGTTAAAACATGCCTTTTGCTTAGTCAAAAGTTCTTTTTGCCATGTAGTCCTATTTGTGCTACAGGCATCTCCCAATGACTTACGTAAGTAATGCATTCCGTAAACTTTTACGTAACTTGAATTTTACATAAGTCGAATTTCATAAGAAACTGCAATATTTATTATGTATATATATTGATATATATACAGTAAAACCTCCAAAGTTGACCACCTCTCTACGTTGACCACCTCTCTATGTTGACCGAAATAGTTTGAATGGTCACAACGCATTTTCAATGGAGATTTACCTCTCTATGTTGACCACCTCCATAAGTTGTATGTTGACCACTGTTTAGTATGTTTTTCTCTCTGTAACTTGACCACTGATGTTTTCTTGAATTTGTTTTTTCCTCCATTTGTTCTCCATCTGTTTTCCAGAAATTTCTTTATCGGTCATTCGACTTTTTTGAGCAACACTCGCCTCCCTTGTGGTGCTCCATTCATTGTTCACTTCCAATATGATACAGTGGGAGGGAAATGCCAGAATTTCTGGAATCTGTTGAAAAATGTCAGGGGAGGGGGGATATACGTAGCGGTGTAGATATACGCAGCGGTGTAGATATACGCAGAATTGGAAAACAACGTGTGACAACGTCTGCTCACATGGAAAACATATTCCATTCTTTTTTCTGGATGTCGCGTCGTGACGAGACAGGTCATTTATTTACGAATTTTCATTAAAAATGGCGCAAAGAAAAGCTCTAAAAGAACTTAAATTAAACGATAAAGTGGATCTTCTTAATTTTCTGGAATGCAGCAGCCAAAGAAAGACAGCGGAAAAATTAGCTGTCGGCAAGACAACTGTGAGCAACATTTTAAAACGCAAGGAAAAATATCTGGAAAGATATTCTTCCGAAAACGGGGGACTCCAAAGAACATGCAGAAAAACGTGTCTCGACGTCGCGTTTCTTTGGTTTAAAGAGATGAGATAAATCAATGCAAGAATATCGGGACCTATGCTTCAGGAAGTAGCAAAAACATTTGCAAAAGCATTCGAAATAGAGGACTTCCAAGCGTCAGCAGGTTGGCTTGAAAAATTCAAACTACGATACAAGATTTCTCAAAAAGTTTTGTGTGGGGAATCGAATGAGGTTTCAGCTGAAGTGGTGGAGAAGTTCATTGAACAATTCCCAGACTTTGCTAAGGTTTTAAAGATGAGGACATCTTTAATGCTGATGAGTGTGGTCTCTTCTTTAAAGCAATGCCTGGTAGAAGTCTAGTAATGAAGGGTGACACTTGCAAAAGAGGGAAAACTTTCAAAACAGCGTTTTACTGTTCTTCTATGTGCTAGTATGACTGGATAAAAATTGAGGCGTACGGTGATCGGCAAATCTGCAAAATCTCGTGCATTTAAAAATGTAAAACCTGAAGACCTTCCTGTTTTTTAGAGAGCTAATAGATCCGCTTGGATGACCAGTGCTTTCTTCGAAGAGTGGGTTAGAGAAATTGACCCAGAAATGAGGAAAAAGAAGCGGTCTATTCTACTTACCGTGTACAACTGCCCCAGCCACCCGAAAGTGAATAATCTTACAAATGTGAAGCTAAAATTTTTGCCTCCAAACACAACTTCGAAAACCCAACCTTTAGATCAAGGTATTATTCAGTCCTTCAAAGTGCACCACAGAGCTCAACTTCTGGAATGGGTGTCCATGAAAGCACAAACTTGTAGTCCTTCTGCATTGGCATCGTCAACAGCCGCATCAGTAAATGCTTTGAATGCTATTCATTGGATTAATTCTGCTTGGAATAAAGTTACGCAAACCACGATTAAGAACTGCTTCAAGAAAGCTGGATTTGTTACAGCTACAACATCAGTGCAAGAAAATGAGCTTCCTCTATCTCTTTTGCCAGTTTTGATGGAGTTGATTTTGAAGATTATGTTGCCATGGACGATGAGTTAGTAACATGTGTTGAGACAGACCCAGAGGCAATATTCAATGAGATACTCTCAGCAACTAAGCACAGCGAGAACTCTAAGGTACAAGAAATGGACGGCGAAGAGGATGATGATCAAAGTGACGACGAAACTGAAAAGTACCCAACTCTGAAGGAAGACGATGTAAAGCGTATGATGGAGCAACTTAAAGATTTCGCTGCAGAAAAATGCCCAAGCATGCTTAATGGACATGTAAGCTGTGAAAGTGCTTTTTGCAATTACCTAATGAACAAAAAGAGGACTCATACAAAAATTGAATTATTCTTTCAAAAATTGTAAAAATGTGCTGTACCTTCAATAAAAATAAAAATGAGTAAGTGCTAATTTTTTTCTAAATTTGTCCTTAAAAATACTAAAAAAGTTTACTAATTTTTTTCTAATATTGTACTAAATATTTTCTAAAAATTCCCTAAGTTGACCACCTTCGTATGTTGACCACTTAGTTACAGTCCCTTGGGTGGTCAACTTATGGAGGTTCTACTGTATATATAATTGTGAAAAGACAAAACAGAAACATCATACAACAACTGGGGAATAAAAATAAATTTGAAAAATGAATGAACCTGTTTGAATAATATCCAAAAAAATGTTGAAGAAAAATAAAAATAGAATATAGAACCAAGAAAATATAAAACTTATTGGAGGCAGAAAAAAAAAAAAAAAAAAAAAAAGATGAATTAATGAAATATTTGTGCACTGTAGCAGAATCTTCAGGCCCAAATTATGACAGATACCACAAAAAAATGTATGATTTCATCCATGTATAATCTATAACTAGCTAAAATAATACACGATTCAGGCTATAGTACATTATAAGAAAAGAAAATTAATTTAATTAACAGAATAAAAATTTGATGTAAGACATCCTCACATAATCCCTATATATTATTTACACAGTATTATTGTGTAAATAAAGAATCATACGGCAGTACTTACTCGGATATAAACTATAAAAATAAGAAAAAATATAAAAGCAAACTGAAAGTACATTTTTCAAATAAGAAAATATTTTGTGCATTATGGAATTTATATAAAATAATTGTCAAAAGTATGCAAACACATATCAAACATGTGTTCAAGAATCTAATTTTTGAGATTTATTATGTAACTCTGAATTTACATAAGTCGCGTAATACGTAAATCGGTGGATGTTTGTATATATATTTCTTCTTCAACACTAATTAAACATTATTCAAAATTAATTAATTTTTCACTATATATTTCTAGATTTAAAAAAAAAAAGTTTTTGTATTATACAAAAATCTGATTTATAAAAGAGAATCTGTGTTTTTTTCCTTTAAAACTTGAAAAATCTGCATTGTTATATTATTACCTTTTATGCTTATTATATAGCCAATACTGCTTATTATGGTTGAACATCTGTCATCAATCTTAGTGTCCTATTTCTACATATGCAATAGAAATCTACCAGAAGGTGCATATTGTTTAGAAATAGTGGTTTTAAAAAATTTTGGCAAGGTTTCTTCTGCGGCAAACATTCAACCCTATATAATATTAGATATTAACTTTGTTATATCACTTTCTTATACTAATTTTGTTTTCTTACTATTTTAATTAATCTTTTCTTATATTAGTAGCATATGCCCCTTCAAAAATGACAGAAAAGGATAATTTTAAGTTTAGAACGTAAGTCTTATTATTTCATTTAAACAGATGATATAAATTGAAATGTTGTGTGTGTTTTAATTAGAGATCCAATATCGCGACTTCTGTAATATTGTCTTACTGTCATCTTGTGTTATACGCAGTGTTTTCAAAATTCAACCTTAGAGGAAGAAGATAAGTGTAGACAAATTAAAGTGTAGACTGTGTAAACATTTTAGAATGGTTAATTTTAGGAATAAAAAAAATCCATATTTTTTTTCTCTATTAATGCTATTTTTCATTTTTAAAATGTGAAAAAAGTGTTACTTTGAATCAAGGCCTTTTTATGAAAGCAGCTTAATCAACTGATATTTTTAAGAAATCTACTGAATTTTCTTTTACGTAAATTGGTAGCTATGTGTTGGTAAAACAGCCATAAAAAATATACATAGGTTAAAAATAAAGCAAAAAAGCTGTTACGTTTCTTAAACAACACAAAATAATTCACAGAAATATATTGAATTCAGATTAAAATATGCATATGTTAAATAAAAAATTTGAAAATAAAACAAAAAACCTATTGTAAATTTCATTATAACTATTTTATTAACAACTAGCTGACCCGCCCGGCTTTGCTCGAGCCCGTGATAATAAAATTAAACAAACCTAAAGTTTGTATGATTTTATATCTTTAACTCAATTTTGTATAAAATTATTTATTTAAAAGTGCTTTGCACAGCGACTGAAAATCCTTTATTTCCACTTTCTGCCGATACAGGTGCATTCTGATATAAACTAACCTCTGACATGTGTTCCCGCTGCCTGCTGCACTGTATAGTAGGCATGCAGCGCACGCGCTGCAAACTCTTTTAGTTCCACCTTCTGCTGCCAGGGGGCGCACCCTGTTCCAAAGAAACCACCTACAGAACGAAACTCCAAATCGTGTCCCGCTGCCTCCGGCATCGTATAGCAAGTGTGCTCAAAATCCTTTATTTCTGCTTTCCACCGCCAGGGGGCACAATTTGTTCCATACAAACATCCAACAAAGGTACCCGTTGTATAAAGGGAGTTGAATGAAACAATTCCTGTCGAAATCAGACCCATAGAACTCTGGAAAATAATGCGCCCCTGGTGGTGGAAGGTGGAACTAAAATCTGTAACACAAACGAAAACCAAGTCGAATCATCCAAAGGCCATTGGGATCGGTCCATAGAACCCGAGATAAGAATGCACAGTTAGATAAAGAAACTTATAGGCTTGCTCGCCAGGGGGCAGTTGGTCAACTGCTCAACAACAATTCATTTACTTTGGTTGTTGGTATCCATCAGGTATATATGCATTGTGTACTTTTATTAGAAACATAAATTTAATTTTTACGAAAACCATTATTTGAATTTTTTTGTATTCTCTATACATAACATTTATAAAATGCTATGTTAAAAGCTAAAACTGTTAAATTTCTTAAATGGAATTTGTTTTGTGTAAATCAGAGCAAGGCGTTAACCCCTTCCCGCCCCATACTTGCAAATATAAGAATAATTTGTTCAAGAAAACCACTTTCACCTACATTAACGCGATCATTAAAAAAATAATAATAAAAAAAAAAAAAAAAAAAAAATTCTGATAATTAGAACATAACAAAGACGTTACGCTAAAATAGCCATCTGATGACAACCCCTTCCCATCCTCAATTTCAAATCTATATCTTAATTAGTTATCTAAATTTTTGTTCATTAGAAAAAATTAGCAATTATTTCCTTTCATTTTCGCAAAATAAATGGAGGAATTGGCCAGAGAAACAGATCTCTTTGTAGTTCCGTTTTTAATGAAAGCAGATCCCTGTCTGAAACTTTCTCCGATTTTTTCACTGGCGCCAGCAGTTTTTTGCATAAATTATGAAAAATTACCGGCCGAATTTTTCAAAAATTGCATAGTCTGATGCAGATTTTTTTTTTTTTTTTTTACATATGCTCAGAAATTTTCAAATTGATATCTTAATTAGTTTTTTTTAATTCGCTAATTATTAAAATAATTTCGAATTCATTCATTTCTGCTTGCAAATCCAGAACAGCAGTTCTTTTCTTTAGCCATTTTGATTTAAAAGATGGCATTTTCGATACGATGTTTAATGAGATTATAATTAATATGTTGGATAATTATCAAAATATTAAAATTCTGAGACTCAGGTGCACATGGCCAGACCTTTGACTATCCACACCTAAATTTTCAGACTTCTAGGTGGGCTAGATTTTGCTAGCCATCGCCAACAGACACACCCACACGCACAGAGCAAAACTTTATTTTATCAGTATAGATTATAACTATTACCAATAAAAGCAGGAAAATACAATTTAATTACCCATAATGATTAACACAGCTCATATCTGAGGTCGATCCAGGCAAAAATTAGGGCCCCTTCAAAAAATTCTATTTAATAAAAAGGACCTTTTCACAAATTTAATTCAATAAAAAGGGACCATTCTCAAAATTCTGTTTCACAAAAAGGATCCTTAATACAAAATTCAATTCCAAAAAAATAAACTCATCATAAACTTATCTTGTTAAAATTTCACAGGCATATTTTACAAAGATGGATCCAAAAAAAAAATTTACAAGGGTAATAAAAAATTATTTTTTTAACAATAGACATAAAATATAAAAAAATTTTTTAAGGAGTATACTTGCCGATTACTTTTCCACATAATCACTAAACCTATTTAGGCATTTATCTGAACACAGGACCAATTTGTTTAACCCGACTTGATAGAAATCACGTCCCTGACCTTTGAGCCAGTTCTCCGCAGCTGTTTTTACATCACTGTCTAAAGAGAACTTTGTCCCAGATAAGTAAGTGTTCCTTCAATTTTGGAAAAAGGAAATAGTCACTGCATGCCAAATCTGTGCTGTATGTGGGAGGTGTCTCCAGACTTCCCACTTCAACTTTTGCAGCAATTCTTGAGTTTGGTGAGCAGTATGTGGCCTAGCATTATCATGCAGAAAATGACACCATCATTCAACAAGCCAGGGAACATTCTTTGCTCATAAGAAACGAATCACACTTACACCAAGCAAGAGTACTTTCAAAACATCTTGCCATTTCAATTACTCTGATGCATATATGAACTTACACTACCTACCCACACAACCGCTGTAAGACAACTAGCGCCATCTGTCACCACTTTGGGAAAAAAATTTCCTCCAAAATAATTACTTTTCAAATGCTGCTGCTTGTAACCTTTTTTCTGGACACATCCTCGTATAAACAATAATTTGTTCAAAGAAAAAAAAAATGTTAGGAATAGGATTTTAAAAAAGCTAATAATAAATTCATAATTTGCAGCATTCAATCCTAGTGTAAAATTTTATTTGTCACAAAAAAAAAAAAAAAAAAAAAAAAAAAAAATTACACCAATCTTTACATATAAAGTTTGTCTTTTTCTTTTCCTTCTTTTTTTTTTCTTCTCAAAGTAGTTTATAAATGCTAATTGGGAAAAAATATCATCTTAAAATATTTTATTTTACGCTTTCTAGAGGATGCCACCAAATTTCTTTTAACTTGATGCAGTTCACGTGAGAATGACTTTTTGATAATCTCATTAAAAAATTAACAATTGGGACTTAAAAGGCATAAAGAGGGTGTTGATACCAGCTGTCGGTACTGGAAAAGGCTATATAATGTCTGATACTCACGCACCTTTTTTTAAAAATCGGTCATAAAAGGGAAAAAAGTCACCAAGCTTGGGGGATTTTTTCTCTAATGGTAACTTGGCTATTATGCTTGTATTATGCAATTGGTGTGGAAATTTTGGAAAGCACGTCAATTTAAAAATCGCCAAATATCGGTGCGTGAGTGTAACACATCTGTTCCCAGGAAAATTATACCTGTAACTAATGCTAAAGTGCTATTGAAATCATTATTTATTGTAAATGTGTTTGAAAGTATTAGATATCCAAATTCGGATAATTCTTACTTTGTCATTTAAACACAGAACACTGATGTCTCATGAAATCTGAAATAGTGCAAAACAATATTCATTATGAACAAATTAAAAAAACATGTAAAACAATGGGCTTGCACAGGATTTTCCTGAAACGAGAAGTTATATCTTTTTCCCCCCAGATGGCATATTTGAATGCTTGAATCAGCTATTAACTTCATTTTTCACAGAAACATGAGTCGGTATAAATCCAATATGAAAAAGTCCTTCCGGCCTGTACCGGGAGGAAAAGGTAGCTTTCCTATATCTTCGTCTTAAAATTTTAGCTAATGTTACACGAAAACAGCAAGTTAAAATGCAAAGAAACGTTTACAAAAGATTCGTTAATACTGAATTTGAATAAGAAATTCGCCAAATTATTGAGCAATAGCCAAAGTGGCTTCATTTATGAAGACTTATTTTGGTCGCCAAATTTGGCGATATTTCGCCAAATGTCGCCAATTTTGTCGCCAATATCGCTAATTTTGGCGCTAACGGATATGAATATATAGTTTTATGCGTATGATTGGGAAAATTATTGCAACATTGAAAGAAAATAATTTGCGAGTAATCGCGTTAATGTGCTGTTTTGTTTCAAAATGTCAGCCACCCTAGAATTTCAAACTGCTCTATCTCAGCCATTTTTTAAGATAGAGGTAAACCAAAAAATGCTCTGGAATCCTTGTATCAAGGCCTAAAACGTAATTAAAAAATAAATTAAAATTTTTAATTTTTTTGTATATTTATTTTAGTTTTAAATTTTTAAATGGCCACCATCTTGAAACAAAATGGCGGAGCAAGCTGGCCAACGAACTCGGTCGAAACATTGGTGAGCTTAATACACACAATTAGTTTCATCAAAATTGATTTATAAATACGAGCGTTATCGTATGACATAGGTCAGATATATATATATATATATATAAATCAACATTTGAACGGAGGGTGGTTTTGGGGTCTGGGGGTCATGATCGGTGAAAATATATCAAAATTTTCCGGAACTGCTTTCCTCCGAACGGCTGCAATAGGTAGCTTTATACTTTTTTGTATTGAAAGCTACCTAAAAGTAAAAAACACATTTCAAAATATTTAAAGGAATATTGGAACTTAAAAAGTCCTTCCGGCCTGTACCGGGAGGAAAAGGTAGCTTTCCTATATCTTCGTTTTAAAATTTTAGCTAATGTTACACGAAAACAGCAACTTAAAATGGAAATAAAACGTTTACAAAAGATTCGTTAATACTGAATTTGAATAAGAAATTCGCTAAATTATTGAGCAATAGCCAAATTGGCTTCATTTATGAAGACTTATTTTGGTCGCCAAATTTGGCGATATTTCGCTAAATGTCGCCAAGTTTGGCGAGAATTTGGCGCTAACGGATATGAATATATAGTTTTATGCGTTTGATTGGGAAAATTATTACAACAATGAAAATTTTTGTAATGTGCTGTCTTGTTTCAAAATGTCAGCCACCCTAGAATTTCAAACTGCTCTAGCTCAGCCGTTTTTTAAGATAGAGGTAAAACAAAAAATGCTCTGGAATCCTCGTTTCAAGGCCTAACACTGAATTAAAAAATAAATTTTAATTTTTAACTTTTTTGTATATTTATTTTAGTTTTAAATTTTTAATTGGCCGCCATCTTGAAACAAAATGGTGGTCCAAGCTGTCCAACGAACTCGGTCGAGATATTGGTGAGCTTAATACACACAATTAGTTTCATCAAAATTGATTTATAAATACGAGCGTTATCGTATGACATAGGTCAGATATATATATATATATATATATGGAGATATATATATATATATATATACATATATATATATATATATATATATAAATCAACATTTGAACGGAGGGTGGTTTTGGGGTCTGGGGGTCATGATCGGTGAAAATACATCGAAATTTTCCGGAATTGCTTTCCTCCGAACGGCTGCAATAGGTAGCTTTATACTTTTTTGTATTGAAAGCTACCTAAAATGCCTAAAAAGGATGCTAATCTCAGCTGTCGGTACAGGAAAATTGTTCCTTTAACTAATACTAAAGTACCATTGAAATCTTTATTTATTGTAAATGCGTTTGGAAGTGTTAGATGTTCAAATTCGGACAATTTTTACCTTGTAATATAAACACATAACACCAATATCACATGAAATCTGAAATAAATTCTGCAAAAAAATAATCATTATGAACAAATTGAAAATACATGTAATGCAATGGGCTTTCACAGGACTTTCCTGAAGCGAGAGGTTATATATTTTTTTTCTCACCAGATGACGTATGTGAGTGCTTGAATCGCCAATGCTTTTACAAATATTTTAAGAGCAGAATCCGATATTAATTAGTATTCTTTTAATTAAATTGGAGTGAGTTTTGACTGATTTTCACTGATTAGGAAATGCTGCATTTGGATGGAATTCTGCGAAACACTTTTTATCTAAGCATAAAGCAACATTGCACTTTGTACAAATTACTTTAACCTGCCTTTGTATACCTTGCTTGTAGCATACGACACATCTTCTGTACTTTTTCTCATCCAAAGGCCAGTGGCCTGCAGAGGAAGTACTAGTTTTATCAGAGGAAATATTATTTACATCAGAGGACGTATTAATTTTTGATATAACAGTTTCATTTTTTTTTTACTTGCGTTTTAAATAATGACATACGGAAATCTCTATGGCTTTCAGTGCTTTCTGATATTATGTATGCATTAAGGACGGCAATGTCAAGTAAATGGAAAAATAATTTTTTAGTCCATTTTAATGTGTGTTGTTCAAAAGCATAGCTATTTGCCATCCTGTCACTCAGGTCAACAAATCCCATATTTTCATTATAGTCAGCGACTATTTTTGTTTTTGTTTTTTCATCATTTGGCACATTTTGGTTGGGGCTTGTGCATGCTGCTTAGCATATAAACGTCTCGTTTATCCTTCCAGTGTAAAGCTGTAAGGTCATTTCCATATCTTGTAGGAATATCTCCGCGTTTTAATTTAGGTTGAGAAATACACTTAGGAAAATGATTTCTGTTGTTTCTAATGGTGCCATAAGCATTGATGTGTTTGTCATTTAAAAGATCACGGTAAAGTTCAGGAGATGAAAATAAATTATCCATGAGCAATTTATGTCCCTTTCCTTTAATTGTTTCAGCCATAGAACTCACTACATTGTGCAATGCAGAATTTATATCAGTTTTCTTCTTATCATTGCCCAGATATATACTCTCATATCATAGGTGTATCCCTTTTTATCTGCAATCTTGTACATTTTGATTCCCCATTGCTTGCTTGGGTTTTTGGGAATATGCTGCCTAAATGCAACACGGCCTTTAAATTTCACTGTTACTTCATCCACAGCAACTTCTTCTGTAGGTTTGCATGGTTGTTTGAAAGCAAAATTTAAAATATCGAAAAGTTTTCTCATCTTCCACAATCTGTTATAATTCAATAAATTCTTGGAAGGTTTTTCATCATTGTTGGTGAAATACAAAAATTTTAAAATTGCAATAAACCTATCCCTTGGCATGATTTTTCTAAGAAAGGTGATTCAATTAATTCATTAGTGGACCAATAATCATGAATTTTATCTTTGTGGATATGACCCATAAGTTAAACAGTGCCTAAAAATATTTTTATCTCTTCAGGTGTTATTTTTTTCTATTCTGTCGAATGCTTTCTTTTTCCATTCTCCTCTGGTCTCAAATCAAACACTTGCTTGGCATATCTGTTAGTTTCCATGCTTATCATTTCTAGAACATCGCTTGGAAATAATACCTTAAAATAATCATATGCATTTTTCAATTCTGAAACATCAATGCATATTCCAGGATTTCCAGTAAATTGCAAAATATTTACTTCATCACTTTCTCCGGCTTCTTTCCATTCAAATCCTTCTATTTTATTGTGTATTTCCACATTTTCTTCGTCTAAGATCTCGTCAACAGAACAATTGACAGATTCCTCAAAATCATCAAACTCACAATCAGAGTCACTATCAACATAATTCTCTGCATCGCATTCATTCATAAGCTTTAAAATCTCAGCTTGACTGAGCCCTTAAATCTGGGAGCCATAATAAACGAGATTTCGAGTTTATAAAATTTCCTTTAACAAAATGCGCTCCTACACTAACTTTAAATCTATTGATAAGAACAAATCTATGACCTGTCGAAAGAAGCTATAGCCAAATACTTAACCTTTTTGCCCCCGAAATATCGCCAACTGTAAGAACAGCTCTCCCGCTAATGTGGGAGGGAAATTTTCACGGGAACGGAGAAACTGACAGTTGAGTAATGACGTCTCCTCCAGAAAGAGGGTCGGATTAGAGCTCCTATAATACAGGCTGAATCATATCGCCATTTAATGACCCAGCGGACCAAAAACTAAGCTAAAACCAGTTTGCTTACCGTACTAGTGGACCGCGAGTGACAGTAACAGGTACGGCAAACACCTGCACAGGCGGTTTCCTAATGCTGAGCTAGGTCACAATATGGCGGTTATTTTGGGCAACATAATGGATATGCGTCAGCTCCCTTTATAGGAGGATGCCTTATTAGGTCGGATTGCTTCGGTGAGGAGTATTACCAGCGCCATACTGAAATGATATTTTTCTCACGGTGAAACTGTTTACCGTGCCGTTGCGAGCAGGTTAAGTAGCAGAGTCTGAGAATGTAAACCTTTTTTTTTTTTTTAAATATAGTCATTGATAGACATGTTCCATGATGGAAATCCATTGTCCCCTTTATTAAGGATTTTATTAATTCTTAAATGAAAATTTCTTCTGTCAAAGGATTTTTGTTTGATCTTTTAAAATAAGTAGTTCTTTAATCTATTAAAATGAATGCACCAATAAAGTTATAAAATAAACTTTTCATTTTTTGAGATGCATGTATGTGCTTATATGATTTAGCAGATTTTGAGAAAAAATACTTGTATTTGAAGTAAAGGTGAAAATAAAGAATTTCGCTTAGAAGCCACTGGCCGGTAAATTGATTTTTTTTAGTAGCCAGTTACTGGTTAGTGAGAATCATTTTTTTAGTAGCCAGTAAGTACATTTATGTCACTGAATATTTAATTTAAAAATTATATTTAATAACTTTTCAGTAAACAAGTAATTTATGTACTAAATGAAAATATTTTAATTTATATTGTTTTGAATAAACTTGAGATATTAATTTCCAATCTATTTTAAATTTAAAAATGAGTTAACAGCAAAGTTATACACAACATGCTTATGGTGCTAACTAAATAAATCACACTAAACTTAGGTACTTGTGTAGCTAACTACATAAATACCATTTATTAAAAATTATTTGTCTAGAATTAAGATCTGACAATAATAAAATAGGTATGTTTATGCACTACATAATAACTCACAGCATGATATACATTATACATGCACAACCTGTGGCAGCGGACCTAAATCTCCAGAAATTCAGGAATTGTGTGTATTTCGCCAATTAATTTCGGAAAAAACTGCAAATTTCATTATTCGGTAGTGTAAAAATGATGAATTTCATCGAACAAGCACATAAAAATCATGAATATCATCGATCGGGTGTGTAAAAATCCTGAATTTCGTCAAACGGGTGCGTAAAAATCATTAATTTCGTCGATCGGGTGAGTAAAAATTATGAATTTCGTCGATCTGGCTCTGAAAAATTATAAATTTCGTCGATCGGGAGCGTAAAAATCACGAATTTCGTCGAACAGGTGCATAAAAATCATGCATTTGTCAAATGGGCGCATAAAAATCATGAATTTCGTCAAATGGGTGCTTAAAAATCATAAATTTTGTCAATTGGGCGTGGGAAAATCCTGAATTTCGTTGATCGGGCGCAGAAAAATTATGATTATCGTCGACCGGGTGTGTAAAAATCATGACTATATATCATCGATTGAAAGCGTAAAAATCCAGATTTTCGTCAAACTGACTCATAAAAATCATGAATTTGTCGAACGGGCGCATAAAAATCATGAATTTCGTCGATCGGGCACAGAAAAATCATGAATTTAGTCGATCGGGCATGGAAAAATCATGAAAATCGCCGGTCGAGTGTTAAAAATTATGAATATCGTCGATCGGGCTGGGAAATATTATGAATTTCGTCGATCGGGAGTGTAAAAATCATGAATTTCGCCAAACGGGTGCGGAAAAATCAGGAATTTTATGGAAAATCTGCATTTGGCCGGTTCTTTCCATATTTTTAATTGCCAGTTTTTCAAGTTTAATCGACGAGTGGCGACTGGCGAGTGCATATTTTCACCTTTAATTTGAAGACAGCATTAGAAGTGCCATTCTAACAACTGATTCGATGAACTCAACAAGAATTTAGGTTTCAGCTCTACCAAACCAGTGCAAACCAATTGAATCCTACAACTGTGCTCCGTGTAGTGTTTGAAAGGAAATATGGACAAAAAATTTAAATATTCATGGTTGACTTTCTTAATACACATTTTTTTTTTTTTTTTTTTTTTTTTTTTAAGCCGAGAATATAAAATTGATCATTATGTCAGAAGAACCCACCTAAAAATTATTTTTGACACTGAATATCAAAGTTTTTAAATCCCAAATCCAGTTTACTACCTATTATCTTTCATGCGGGAAATCATTTTTTATTTTTTTACAACATTTTTCTTTTAAGATGTGTCACTTTATAACTTAGTCTACAGCAGTGGTTCCCAACGGGGGGCGTACGCCCCACAGGGGGGCAATTTGACTTTTCAGGGGGGCAATTCCAGATTTTTCTGAACTCATACCCTCTGAATTGTTTTTGTAATAGTAATGCTGTAGACTGAAAATAAAAGTAACACATTCAAATTAAAAAAAACAAAATGAAAAAAACAAGTTTTTTATTCACTTTTT
The DNA here is from genome assembly GCA_963931845.1 of Maratus michaelseni. Lineage (NCBI taxonomy): Eukaryota > Metazoa > Arthropoda > Arachnida > Araneae > Salticidae > Maratus > Maratus michaelseni. The sequence goes on from OZ007600.1 coordinate 1,268,143, forward strand.
AACCCTTAACCGGAAACGTACCGTCTGTGAGACGGTTGCGTCTGCATATCTACACTTTATGCAAAAATGAACGTATCCTCAACCTTATCACGCTATCTAATCGTTACACTATTGGTCCTCTCCACCACGACCCATTTGCAACACCTGCGCTTTTTTAGTTGTTGAAAGAAAAAATATTTTATTTTCGACGCAGTCTGTCAGACGGCATGTTTCCGTTTATGTAATTTTTTTCTTTAGGATATCAAGATGGCGGTGCCGTCAATGCGGGTACGCTATGGTGATAAAGACTTTGAAGAGACTATTTTGCGATGGTTTGATGAAGTAGGAAGTGACATAAGCGATGTTGAAAGTATTTCAGATGATGAATATATAAATTCTGAACACAAAAGTGATTCAACATCGTCAGAAAATTCTAATGAAAGCGAAAATGAAGATATAACAAATGATGAAAAAGTAGCAGACGCAGATATGAAATATATACATGAAGAAAATCGGTACCGATTGTCTGTTTAAAAAGTTCGCTTCTCGTCAAGAACAAGAAAGTACAATATTATAAAAGTGCCAGTTTTAAGAGGGAAAGCTAGTGATCTCGGAGAAAAGGCAGATCTATTCTCTGTCTGGCAGTTGTTATTTACAAATGATATGTTACTGCATATAGTGAATTGGACAAACCATAAAATAATTCAAATGCGAATGAAATATGATACTCTGGCCAGTAATATGAAAGAGAGTAATATGGAGAGACGACTAGAAAATCCCCAGCTACCCCGGGAATTGCGCTTTATAATAGCTCGCATTCTGCAAAAACCTGTTGAAAATGTGCCCCAGGTAGATGATGACTTAATACTTTTCAAACGCAAAGCATGTTTTTTGTATCATAGAACCAACCATAGAATGACAAAATATCTGTGTGTACAGTGGCGGAAGCCTGTATGCATGCAATGCTCCAAACCTAAATGCAATGATTGCATAAAAAACGCTGATATTTAGAACATGCTGCAATATTTACTATTAAATGTTTTGTTAATTTTACTGTATAATATTTTTTTTAATTCATATTCTACTAATATGTATCAAAATATTTGCATTTATTTCATTATTTTGTCGGAAATGTAAATATTTGAATAATAGTGTGTAATTTTGAAATATTTTCTGTCTCCGACATTCAAAACTTATTTTTATGCTGTTATATTAAAATTTTGTTCCTGTTATTGCATTACTATTAAAGAATAAACATTTAAGTTCAATATTTGGTAAATTATTAATAGTTGTTTTCTTTTTAAAATTTTATAGCAATTTTTAAAATTTAGCAGTCTCACAGACGTTTCTGTTTGTGTTCTGAATTTTCACGTTTCCGGTTAAGGGTTAAAAAGTCTCTATTCAAAAGTTTTAAATACAAGGGTACCAGAATAATTATAGCAAAAATAATTTAAGATATTTAGATACTTTTATATATTTAAAAATTCTTTATAATTTTTCTGTTTTATAAGTATTATAGAATTTTAAACAACTTTTTCGACTATTTATTGAATGAGTCCCACTGCAATATGTCACATGGAAATCCATTTTACACATGAAACTATTCAAGTGTATATTTAACAACAATTACCTGACGACCTTCCTTTACAGAATCTTTTATCACGTTTTATTCTGATTAGAAATTGTTGTATAATTTAATCTCAGAAATTCTGTGATTAAATAAGACAAAAATGTTTTATTCAAAATTATTGATTGGTCTAATCAAGGATTCTGAGCACTTTATACATCACGCATACGTGGCGACCGTTGCGAGGAGATTAAAAGTGACCCTTTATGTGCCAACGATACTTTAAACTACGAGTAGTATCAGATGATTATAAAAATTATTTGATTCATCCATTACCTTCGGTATGTTTCAGGATCAATGTTAAATGTTTTTTACTCTATCAGTTCATTCATTTAAATTTTTATAAGAATTATATTTTTTAGGAGGAGGGGGGCATCATCATTTAAGAGATGCTTTGGTGGGGCACGGCCAAAAAAGGTTGGGAACCACTGGTCTACAGTATAATAATTTAAATATTTATTTTCTGCAGGAACTTGACCAGACTGAATTATAAACTGAGTTGTATTCATGGAAACTACATTTTCCTGAAGATGTGTTTTTTCCTGTTTGGACATAAAATTCCAGAGGTGAGATAGTACATGTGGAGTCCAGGGGAGACTAGGCTTGTGGTTAAACCTCAATTATTCTGTTTTAAAAATCTATCCTATTTTATGAATAATTTCTATGTTGCATTAAAGTTGGATTTTGAATTTCATGCAAGCTGTTTTTGGTATCCCCTGCTGATGAGCTTCTGTATTTCTGATCTACAGGGTGGCCATAATTAAACTGCAAGTGTTCAAGGGGTGCTGGAGAGAAAACTACCGGGTATATTCCAGTGAAATTTGGTATCTACACGTTTCAGAACATGCGCAAGTCAAGTATGCAAAAAAAAAAAAAATCGCCATTTTCACCCGATAGATGGCGCTGTACCGTATTTAAACGTTCACCGATGGCATATACAACCTCCAAAATCGATAGACAGAGCATAATGACATTCTAAGAGGCATATAAACAATATAAAATATCATTTACAGTCTATCAAAATTCTATACAATTCGCTTCAGTAATTAAATTTTTACAGTATCATGTAAAAAAAATTAGCGTAAATAAGATCACAAATTAAACAATCCATAAAGACGCTTTGGAAAACAAGCCATTATTTATTCAATGAAATTATTACATGATGTGCTCAATATGTGAACCACCAGATGCAACCACATGCTGAAAACGTAAAACAGCATGGTCAACCGTCGCATTTAAAATCTGTGGTGTAACACACCTCACGTGTCTCGTTATGCTAGATTTCAATTCAGCAACAGAAGCATGTCGTTTTCTATAAACCATATCTTTCAGATGTCCCCACAGATAAAAATCGCAAGGATTAAGGTCTGGTGAACGTGGGGGCCAAGCGTTGTCAAAACCTCTGCTTATGACTTGGTCTGCACCAAAGGTATCATGCAGCAATTTTCTAACATCTTTAGCGATGTGAGGGGGTGCTCCGTCCTGCATAAATACTGTGGTTTCTAAACAATGTCTCTCTTGCAATGCTGGAATCAATTGTTGTCTCAACATCGCACCGTAGCTAGTCCCTGTAACATTACAGCGTTTGGGACCACTTGGAGTTGGGGTCTCAAAGAAATATGGGCCCACAAGAAAATCAAAAGTAATTCCACACCATACAGTTACATAATCGGAATGGAGGGGTTCTTCACGTTTAGCGTATTGTTTGTTCGTTCCCCATATCCTGCAGTTATGCGCATTTACACTACCTGATAGTGTAAAATGCGCCTCATCTGTCCACAATATTATTTGTATCCAAGTGTCATCTTCACTGATTTTCGACAGGACAAGGTTTGCAAAATCAAATCTTAGGGTGTCATCATGATGTTTCAATTCTTGAAGAATTTTAATTTTATACGGATAATGCCGAAGAATGTGGCGCAACACTTTATGCACAGTTGACCAAGGAAGAGATAATGTCCGAGCCACACTTCTTGTGCTCACTTGTTGCAGCATACTGGCTCCTGAACTGCTACTCGTAGTCGCATTGGCGTCATCAATTTGTTGCACTTTTTCCGGGTTTACGGGACATCGCCCTCTTGTGCCTGGAATAACGCTCAATTCTCCTGATTCTTCAACTTTTAAAATCATATTTTTCAGTCCATTGACACTCATTGGACTTCTTCTTAATCGTTTCATACGCCGGTATTCTTTCAGAGTAGCTGAATAATTGCTACCATTCTGATAGAATATCTTCACTAACAATGCACGTTCCTTCTTATTCAGAGTCATAACTGGCCTTTACTCAATGTATTGATGTTTTTATACTGTTCGATGGGCTTAAAATTTGCATATATGCCGTCAATAAGCATTGAAACACAGTATAGCACCATCTATCGGGTGAAAATGGCGATTTTTTTTTTTTTTTTTTTAGCATATTTGACTTGCGCATGTTCAGAAACGTGTAGATACCAAATTTCACTGGAATATTCCCGGTAGTTTTCTCTGCAGCACCCCTTGAACACTTGCAGTTTAATTATGGCCACCCTGTATATTTTTATATTTGTGTGTATATATGTATATTTTTTTGTACTTAAAAATTTATATAGAAATTTTTGAAAAGTAGTATTCATTTCAATATATGGTTTCTCTATATGCAGCAACTTGCATTTATATGATTCAAGGTTGTAATTATCAGTTTAGATTCTTAGAGCCAAAATTTCTCACAATTTTTGCATAAAACATATTTATTTGCATACATGTTCATTACTTTATACGTTAAGTAATAAACTTCAAGTAGGAAATTCTGCATATTTTTTTCAAATATTTTATCACATATTCAGTAATATTATTTAATAAGCAAATGTTTAGCAATACATTTTTCAGTGGATTTAGTATCTGCATTTTTAATATGTGATAGATATATTTAAAAGAAGGTTTAAAGATAAATTTTTGATTGTGTTATGAAAGTATGTTTTATCAGGGAAGATTGTGCCATTCTTTTCTTCATTTAAAAAATCATGTTTTGTTGTCATTGACAAATGAAAATTCAAAATGTTATTACCCAATCTAAAAATAAGAATCTCTCGAAGAAATTGGTCTTTTATCAATCACTAGTGCCTGTTTAGAATTTCCAAGTACTCAAAATCATTTTACTCCTACCTCTTCCCAAAGTGTAAAGATGTTTCATTTAATGATAACCAAGAGAACTGACAATCGGTGTTCGTAGGTGTTGTGTTAGTCAGCTCTGTTATAGACTAGTGTTCACTCTAGAAAAAAAAAGGTCAGGGTGCTAGTCACAAAAAGGGCACTAGTTTCAGCGAAAAAGGGCATTGTTTCATAAAAAAAGTATACATATTCGGAACCAATATAAGAAACTCATTATTGTTCATCATATACTCATCAATGTTTGTACACACATTTAGTAACATAAATTATAGAAATACATTTTTATTAAATTGATATTTTAAGGTTCTAGTAAGTAATTAGGTTAACATATGTGGATATAAAATTATTAGCCACCTCTAAACTATGAATTTTAAGGGGGAAGCAGAAATTTTGAACTTAAGATGACTGATATAGTTACCTTACTAAAGATTTAAAAATAGGACAAAAAAATTGAAATAAAAGAGTTTTAACTTTAAATTTCGTGTGCTTGGAAAGGAGGAGTGGGCATCAATTTTGGGTGAGGGTGTGGAAAATTACTTGATCGATTATTTGCTATAATAAAGTGACAGAGCAGAAAAAGTTTTTAAAAAAAGATAAGGCTTTTAAGCTTGGTGAGCTGGGAAAGCAAAAGATGAGTTTTTTACCCCCCAGGGTGTTAAGTGGGTGGGTGGCGTCCCTTTGACGAAATTTGCGTTTTATCGCGATCTTTTGACGAAATTTGCAGTTTTTTCGAGATCTGTTGATAAATTTTGCGATTTTTTTGACGAAATTTGCCGTTTTTCGCAATGTTTTCAACGAAATTAGCCGTTTTTTTTCGAGATATTTTAACGAAATTTACCGTTTTTTTGCGATCTTTTGACGAAATTTGCCGCTTTTCGCAATGCTTTTGACGAAATTTGCCTTTTTTACGCGATTCTCTGATGAAAGTCACGTTTCTCCCGCGATCTTTTGACGAAATTTGCCATTTTTCGCAATGTTTTTGGCGAAATTTGCCGTTTTTTCGAGATATTTTGATGAAATTTGCCGTTTTCTCGCGATCTTTTGACGAAATTTGTCGTTTTTCGCAATGTTTTTGACGAAATTTGCCGTTTTTTCGCGATTCTCTAACGAAAGTCACGTTTTTCCCGCGATTTGTTGACAAAATTTTCCATTTTTTGCGATCTTTTGACGAAATTTGCCGCTTTTTGCAATGTTTTTGACGAAATTTGCCGTTTTTACGCGATTCTCTGATGAAAGTCACGTTTTTCCCGCGATCTTTTGACGAAATTTGCCGTTTTCTTGCGATCTTTTGACGAAATTTGTCGTTTTTCGCAATGTTTTTAACGAAATTTACCGTTTTTTGCGATCTTTTGACGAAATTTGCCGCTTTTCGCAATGCTTTTGACGAAATTTGCCGTTTTTACGCGATTCTCTGATGAAAGTCACGTTTTTCCCGCGATCTTTTGACGAAATTTGCCATTTTTCGCAATGTTTTTGGCGAAATTTGCTGTTTTTCCCGCGATTTGTTGACAAAATTTCCCATTTTTTGCGATCTTTTGACGAAATTTGCCGCTTTTTGCAATGTTTTTGACGAAATTTGCCGTTTTTACGCGATTCTCTGACGAAAGTCACATTTTTCCCGCGATTTGTTGACAAAATTTGTCGTTTTTTCGCGATCTTTTGACGAAATTTGCCGTTTTCCGAGGGCTCATTTTGCCGATTTCAAAAAAGGCAGGGCGCATTTTGCCGATTTTTAAAAGGGCAGGGCGCTGCGCCCTTCAAAAAAACCTAGCGGGAACACTATTATAGACAGTTCTAGAATACAGACAATCCTCGACTTTCAAACAGTTTTCTATTTTGAATTTATCATGAATTATTATTTCATGCTGTAATTAAACATTTGATTTTCATCAATGTGTATTGAAAAATAGGTATTCTATGTTGAATACGAACTTCATTATTAAACTGCAAGAGGGGAATTTAATACAAAATGGGGAAGAAGAATCTGATAACAAACTGATCATTAAGAATTTAGCAATCAAGAATTTAAATACAGTCTTCATACATCTTGACACATTTGTAATTATTATTGAAGAATGTCACCCCAATAGAATATCATGTATGAAGGACCTAAAAAAAAGACATAATGTAACACATCTCTTTATAAAGGAAAGTAAGCAGATTAACCACCTCTTAATAATTTCATAAAATAAACATAAAATGAGAGAAATGATAATGATTATTTATATTCAATGCAGTGTCTAGAAATTCAAAATTTATGGGAGAGATTTAAGCACTCGTTTAAGAGATTGAATTATTGATACTTAGGATAGTTCATCAATGAAACAACAGGGAATGTAGGAAGGCAGATGATCCCATGATATAATAGGTTTTCACAGAAAATAAGTTATGGAGTATCAGTGCATGTAATTCTATTTCTCATAAAAATTTGCAGTTGTTAAATCTCCTGAAACTATTTAGTGAGGTTAATAGGAAAGAAATGAAATTGCAGGTTGAAAGTTTCCCATATTAAATCAAATTGAAAATATGACTTGTAAAGCTGATGTTGAGCCTACTTATCTATACAATTAAATTTTAGAAATACAGTACAGGATCTCAAATCCGGACTGGCTGGTGCCGCGATCGTTCCGGATTTCGGAATTTTCCGGATTTTAGGAACTGCGTACCGGATTGGCCCGCGGTCCGCCATTTTGTTTCTCAAATGATATCAAAATAAAGGTAACATCTGGCTAAAAGACATACAATAATCAAAATTTATATTATTTCATAAATACTTCTACGCAAGGTGTTCCAAATAAATATTTTCATAAATCTTATAAATTTGACTACAATTATTCCAAAATATGACTAAAATTTAGCCAGATGTTACCTTTATTTTGATATTGTTTGAGAAACAAAATGGCGGGCGGCGGGGAGACGTGGCATAAACCGTGAATCGGGAGACAAATTTTCAAATTCAAACCTGTTTCTTTGTTTACAGGATGAAATTGTCTGCTGTCTCATGCCTCCCCGATGTTTGATGCACCTACTAAACAATAGAACTCCCCACTTACATTTTCTGCTAAAACGCTGTGAATGGAAAACTCTACTAGCGAGAGAGAAACTATTCAAATTTCATTCTTTAACTTATAAAAAGGACTCAGTGAGTACCAGCAAGTTCGCGCTATTTGCCTGCAGGAAAAAGAAATTATTGAGCTCAGGTACCGATTTAAGAATTTGGGGTCCTGGGCACAGATGCTTATAGGAGGGGGGGGGGGGTGACTTACACCGATGCTTACAGCTGCCTTGAGTAAAAAAATATATTAATAAAAAAAAAACTCTAAACAAAATCGAAAAAGTAAAAAACGGCTTTTGTAGAGATTGACCTCAACTATCCAATGAAAAAAAAAAGTAAAAATATTGAAGTGCAAACGCGATATTTAAAAAAAAAAATGGTCTCCCATAGGATTAACATTATTAAGTGGGTGTTTTCACTTGAGTGAAGTAGCCCCTTAAAAGATTATTTTAAAATGAAATAAACGATAAACTGATTTTTCCATATTATTTTTTTTAGTTAAAAAACTTATCTGATTTTGGCCAATAATTGAAAAATCTTCAGTAGCATTTGGGGGCCCCTGGGCCCATGCCCCGAATATCCTGCCGTAAATCAGGCACTGATTGAGCTGCAAGCAAATAGAAAAAAATATTAAAAGAAAAAGAATGAAAAGCAAAATCAATTTTTTTCTTGCTATTAAAAAAATATTTTTTATCTCCATTGTTTATTTGCAGATTTCGTTGAAATTTTCAGCAAGTTGCAATAATAATAAATGAAGCTGTGTAACAATTTTTTATTAAAATATAATAAGTTATTAGAAAATTAGAGCTCCCTATAAAATTGGCCACTAAAGAGCTACGGCAAATAAAGGAGAGTGGTTTGTTTTGTTTATTCATTCAAACTCCGTGAAGTCAACAGTCGAAGGTCATCAAAATGAGATCAGGAACTTGATGGATTATATGTTTCATTATGCAGAAGGAAATCGTGCAGCTTTTTTTAGGTGCGTTCGTAATTATATAAATACGTAGCACCTATAGTCGTCGTTTGGTCCGTCCGTCTGTCTGTCCGCATATAACAACGCAAAAACTACCCAACCAAATGGTTTGCAATTTAAAATATATTATCTTTGCAGAATTTTGTCGAGACATTTCAAATTTTATTAAAATCGAATCAAAACTTTAGGAGATATTAATAAAAATATTTATTAAGAAATTTGATTTTTTTTTTTTTTTAAATCGGTGCTTTTTTGTTATAGGAGCTTCCGAAGTTTAATCGTCAAGCGACCGAGATACTTATTTTATGACAGAAATTAATCTGCAGGCGATATAATTCATTTCACAGAATTAAAAATCATCAAGATCTGAATATTTATATAACTAGCTGATACATATATATCTGAATATTTATATAACTAGTTAAGATATTTGTATGAACAGTGTCATAAAATATATACTTAACTAGCTGTTTAACCCATTCTACGCACGGGATATCATGAATTTAATTCTAAAACGTGCGTACGAACGCACCTCGTTTGTAACGTTTGACGTACAATTTCCAACTTGTTTTTTATTAAGTCTGTTCTCAAATGATCTGGTCACTAACATGAATCTTTCTGACGCTTACCCATCATACGTAGTATAGGGTAAGTCTTGCAATCGTTTTGAAAATCGAAAAAAAAATTTTGACGGATTTACACGTTTCAGACACTGGAGATTCCGAAAAACATATTTTTAGAAAAAAAATTTTGCCGTCCATCTGTGTGTGTGTGTGTCTGTAAACGCTCTATCTCCCGAAAAAATTGAGATAGAGACTTGCAATTTGGTATGTACTTAGTATGTAATAATGGGAAGAAGCCTATTTGATTTCAATAACCTCGATTAACCGGAACAATTTTTTTCGGACTCTCGAAATATTCGTTCTGATGAAAGGTATATAAAAATTTTCGAAATTGTTTATTTTAAGAAATGAATGTAAAAGACAATAAAAAAACATAAATTTTGAATAAAGCATGAAGTTGATCGGATAATTAGTTGTCGAGATATTTGGAATCCTATTTTCCACACTCTTCGATTTTTCATGACCCTGTATTTCATCCAAATTTCACTTCAAAGATATATTTTAATTGGAAATTTGACGCTTAATCAGATGCAATAAACCGCTAGTTAATAGGATTATTATTTTTGGAGTTATAAGGAAAAACCTCTTTCAAGCAATTCAGTAATCGAGCCTTTAAAGTTTGTGACGTCATCAAGCCACGATTTTATTGCGATTTTACAAACCATCACGCGTAGAGCGATTGTAGGCGGTGTCAAATGATGATTGGCTAAAAGATGGTTACGTAGATGGTGAGGGGAGGAGTTAAAGCGTATTAAATGAATAAGTGTATTAAAAGCTAATAATCTTGTGTCAGATCTTGTATAGTGGTTAAAGCACCAATCTCGTAATTTTGATGTATCGAGTTGTGTCTCTTCCAATTTTTTTTGCATTTTTAGAGTTTTGCTTTGATCTTTATTGAAACAGTGCTTCTTAAGCATTGATATAAAGATCAGTTGATCTTTATCAATTGCTTTGCAATATTTTATTGTCAATTAGATAATTAAATTTTAATTAGAATTAAGTTAAACAATGTTAAATTATAATTATAATTAAAGTAAATAAAAATAAAAAATTTCATTACATACAATAAAATTCAATATCAGATAATTTCAAGAATTAAATTAAATTTTAATTCATATAAGCTATTTTTTAATAACTATACGAACATTTATTAAAATGCAATAACTCCTAAACTTTCATTAAAATTTTTTTTATTAGAACTTTAGTAACAGATGATTATCAAATTAGCAGAATTAATTAATTAAAGTTTTCAACTTTTAAACTTAAGCATTATTCTTAAAAATCTCTATTAATTTACTAAAATTCTTTTTACCAATTACTGGTTGATCTGTAGCGATAAAGTTCTGGAAGATTACCATATTTAAAGTTTTTTTAATTATTTTATTATTTAAATTTTTAATTATTATTTTTATTTAAATAAGTATAATTAATATTAATTAATATTTTTATTTAAATATATTCAATTATTATTAATAAGTATTATTATTTAAACGTATAATTAATATAAATAAATGTTATTATTTAAATATATAATTAATATAAATAATTATTATTTAAATATATAATTAATATTATTATTAAAATATATAATCAATATTATTATTATATAATTAATATTTTTGCGTAAAGGTTTGTTATACATTCTCTTGTGATTAATTAGCAAGATATAAACTATGAGAAAAATAAACCAATCTATGTTAAAGAGAAGCTTCGGTTTTGTAGACATAGCCTGAAATATGATCAATGTTTCGGTTGATACACTTTGTACAAGCCCAAACATTACATGTATGTTAATGTTATTTGTTATTAATAATGTGTAATAGAAACAAAGTTTTTGGTCACTATTAAAATCCGGAAGCTAGGACTTTTTGTTTTTATTTCTGTTTCTGCTTCTTCTTCTTTTTACTTTCTTCTATCTTTACAAGAAGAAAGTATTGGATTCATGAAAATTTTCGACTTCCGGTTTTCGACGGATTTATACGTTTCAGAAGGTCCTGAACACGATTTGACTATTTTTAGAAAATGTCTGTCTGTGACTCTGTCTGTCTGTCTGTATGTGACAAAATTTTTGTGGGCGCTCTATCGCAAGAACTAATGCTCGGAATGTAATAAAACTTTAGACTCAGTTAGTCCCTGATATAAATTGGTGCTGATTAGTTTTTGGTAAAAATCGCCCGGCAGGTGGCGCTGCTATGCAATATTTTTCGCGTTTTCCGCAATAGCTCTATCTCAAGAACTAATGCTCGGAATTTAACAAAACTTTATATTCAGTTAGTCTCTGATATAAATTGGTGCTGATTAGTTTTTGGTAAAAATCGCCCAGCAGGTGCCGCTGCTATGCAGCATTTTGAAGGATTTACACGATTTTAGAGATAGTCATATCTCAAGAAATATTGCACGGAATTTAATAAAACTTGATTTTCAGTTAGACCTTGATATAAATTGGTGCTGATTCTTTTTAGTGTAAGCGAAACCTGTGTGAGATAGAAGAAAGTTTTGGGATTGACACATCCGACTTGTTATTTATTTATTTATTTATTTATTTATTTATTTTGTATATGTCGTCTACATCAGTAATCTATTTATTAAAAAAAAATGTATATGTCGTCTACATCAGTAATATATATTTTAATGTCATCGTGATCTCAAGAATTTTGTGAAAATTGGAATAGCAGAAAATCATATACAGGGATTGTGTTGATTTCATGATTTTACATGTTAATTTTGGTACATTTAGGCTAAAAACAATAACAACCAAACTAAATTATTATAAATAGATTAAATAAAGCATACAATGGCATCATTTCACAACTGTATTACAAATAATAATAGTGAAAGTAAAGGAGATAAATCTCTCTAACACTAGTAATAATAAATATAGTTATCATTATTTTTATTTTGCGAAAAAAAATGTTGAATGATTAATTGCTTATTTTACGAACAGATGGCGCCACTACACATTTTGTGAGCATTATTATTACATATTGGAGGGTTTATGTGTGTTTCGTAATAAACCATTTAAATTATTTAAATAAAAAAATTAATTTACATGTGTATGTGTATTTTTAACGGCTTAGAAGTAGCATGGATTTTAGGCGTTTAAGTGTAATTTGTATAGCTTTTTAAATTATTTAAATACTGAATGATTTTTTTTTTCAGTTCAATTTTGATGTGGATACATGGAATGTTTGCAAGTTTTTAATTGTAAGAAGAAAAAATTCCAAAATTAAATGAATTTGTATGAAAATTTTGTATTTTACGCTGTCTTGACTTAAAGATATGAAGGAAATAGTTTGTTTAATAAATCTTTAAGTTCAGTAAAAAATTTAAAACTAGTATATTTTGAAATATACTAGAGTTATATAGAAAGAATATAGTTAAATTTGAAATTTCTTAAGTATATATTGATTTTATGAAATAAATAACTATATAAAAATCTGAAAACTATATCGCTTAAATATATGTTGATTTTATGAAATAGCACATTTCAAAAAGTTTTTAACAACCTAGTAATTTTATTTTCGTTTATTAAATCAATTATGATTATTAAAAAAATAATAATAAACATTCAGAAAGCTAACATTTATTTGCTGTGCTTTCAGTTTATTCTTGTGAAATAATGTTTAATATGTTTTTCTTTGTTTAATTCTAGCTAATTGTAGTTAGTATTTACTATAAATAAAATTTTAAATAAAAATTACAAAAAAAAAAATTAAACATGTAATCTTTATTTGAAAATTGGAAGTTATAAATTATAGATATTAAAGAATATAATAATTTATAAATTAAATATGTTTAACTTTATGTAAGGTTTGTTATGTATCAATAAATTATGCTGGAAGTAAAGTTTTTTCCCTTAAAAAATGCACACAAGCTACTACAAATTTAAATTAGTTTTCATCAACCTTTACAATTAAAATATGTTTTATTTTTCTTAAAAAAAAAAAAAAAAAAAAAAAAAAAAAAAAGTTGAATTAGATAATGACCTCTGAAAATACAAGAGCTAGAAGTATTTGATTTGCTGTTTCAAATTATACTTGTACATATGGATTGTTTTCTTTTAATTGTATTAAGTTAATATTTTTTTGTTAGACACGTTTAATATGTCCTAAGCATCATTAAAAATAAAACAAGCATGAATATGCAAGATCAGACTTTCTTATGAATCTTCAACGAAATAAAAAATATCCTCTTCAAGCGCATTAAGCTCCTCCTACCTCGTCTCGTGCAGTCGACCAATCACCATTCGACATCGTCTCCAATCGTTCTACGCGTGATGGTTTGTAAAATCGCTGTTCATTTAATAGGCTTTAACCCCTCCCCTCAATATTAACGTAACTATCTTTTAGCCAATCACCATTCGACCCCGCCTACAATCGCTCTACGCGTGATGTTTTGTAAAATCGCCAGAGGGCACCGACTAGTCGGTGAGATTAAACTCGTTAGCGAATATTTCAAGCTCTTTGATGATAACAAACATCTTTTCAAATGGGTTTTTGCATTTTTTGATATCTTGGGCGATTTTTTGGATACTTTTGAGAAGTTTGGATAGTTTAAGAACTTTCAAATCGTTGAAGGTTTGGAATATTTCGTTTAAGGGGAGTTCGGGTTAGGGAGAGGGGGATTTTGAGAAATTCCGTCAGGGTTGGAAGAGCCAGAAGGTTCCTGTATGACGTCATCAGTGACGTTCTGAGAATTGCTATCTTTTGCCTTAGCGGTATAGTTGAATTTTTTAAGAATTTCTACAAAGCCGTGGTTTTTATTGGGAGTTTTATTTTTAGGGTAGGAATTTTAGCTTTATTTTTTATGTTTTAGGGATTTTTCAGGCAGCCCCTGTACGAGGTAGGGTGCGCTGCAGTTAGCGCATTTAGGAGTAATTTTGCCCTTGTGAGGGCACTCAGTGGAGAGATGTTTGTCAGAACATTTAACGCACTTATGGGTGAAATTGCACGTTTCGGATGCGTGACCGTAACGTTGGCAACGGTAACACTGTTTAATGTTATTGGAGTTGCGAAATTGTTCAATTGTGACGCTAATGTCACATAGTTCCTTTATTTGGTAAATCAAATTGAAGTCCTTGCAGGGGAGTTCGTTTTCGTTTTTCAATTGAGTTTATTCGTCAGCTCGACATAGGTTTTAAAATTTAGGAATTTAGCATAGCCAGTTTTGAGAGGTAGATTGTGATTACTTGGCTCACCTATCATAGTCGTAGTGAATTGGCAAACTTTGTCCTAAGGTACCGTAAGGTACGAACTTTTCATCCCCCCCCTTAATTATTATACATTAAATTCGTAAAATAACACCGATCAAAAGCAGTTGAAATAACATGATCATATACTAATACTTAAGAAATTGTAACATTGACATAACCGAAAAGACAGAAAACAATATAGAAAACACTTACCTGATATATTTTTTCCCGTTTACATTCATTTTTTTCCGTACGCTAGGTGCTTGTCTAGATGCACGTCTTGATTTTCATCAAAACAAAAACAAAATTTTAAATATAATGGAAAAAACTACTTGGCAATCAAATAAAGTGAGATAAAAAAGCCTATGTGGTACACATGAATACGCTCTATATAAATGTGTGAAAATTGTGTGCAGTAGATTGCGCATATAGAAGATTCCGGGTTTCATGTTTTTGACGTCATATCGAAATGATCTATAGGGAAGTTGCAATCAGCTGATTAACCATTGTACTTCAACTGGAGGTCAGGGTAGATCCACCAATCAGAAATGCCTATTTGAAGTGTGTGACCTCCAGCATGACGTCAATTGCAACTGCCCTATTTATTACTTTTTAAATAAAAAATATTTAAAATCGCATAAAATAACGCTGTTTAAAACGTTTCACTAAATGGAACTTTTAAATAAAAACTATTTAAATCGTATTAAAATAACGTTGTTTAAAATTAAGCACTAAATAGTATTTTTAAATAGGGAAGTTGCAATCAGCTGATCAACCATTGCACTTCAATTGGAGGTCAGGGTAGTTAAACCAATCAGAAAAGCCTATTTGTAGTGTGTGACCTCCAACATAAAGTGCCATTAAAAACATTATTTGCTGTAAACGCGTTTGAAAGTGTTATATATTCAAATTTGGATAATTTATACCTTGTCATATAAACACAGAACACAAATATGACATGACATCTGAAATTGGGCAAAAAAATAATCATTCTGAACAAATTAAAAATACATGTAATGCAATGGCCTTGCAAGGGATTTTCCTGAAGCGAAAAATTGTATCTTTTCTCCATTAGATGGCCTATTCGAGCGCTTGAACTGCCTTATGGCTGGGATTGCGGTGCCTCGCTTAAGATCAATCTTGATCGTAAGTCTAACTTACGATGTAAACAAAGCGTAATCCTAATTAATAAGGACTTTACGTTGCACACTTAACATAACTCATCAAACACTTGCTTCCAACGTAAAATTATTTAATAAATATGAGTTACTTTTAAACTACATATATATAAAATAAACCTCGACGTTTCGGTTAATCTTTATAACCATCATCAGGAGAAAAACCTTCATAAATATGAACAGCAAAAATTAAAATGTGTTACATGATTGAGTCACAATATTCAATCTGCCAAGACGCTCAAATAACGGAAAATTAAAACAACATATTCAAAATACGCCTGGTGGCGCCCTCTATGAATCAGAAATGTAACTGGAACTTATGTTCGACGGAATTAACGTTCATTTTAAAATGCATTTCCATATGGCAGGAACCGAAAATGATGGGATATCGTTGCAAATTTCATGTTTCCTTAGTGAAATTTCAATAGATTCACGGATGAAGGCTTTAAAGGGATTGTTTTGTCTGGAAATAACTTTGACGTTGTTAAAATCAATAAACCTAACCTGTCCGTTAGCAAAAGTTCTTGATAAGGCAGTGGAAAATTTATTGTATTTCAAATCTCTCTTATGTTCTTTAAGTCTCTCTACGATGCGACGTTTTGTCATACCAATATATGCAGAATTTGTACCATCGGTCCATTCAAATGGAATTTCATATACCCCAGATAAACAAGTGGCTGATAATGGGTCAATGCTTCTATTCAATAAATTAAACAACGTTATAGAATTGGATGCCACCAGTTGTATATTATATTTGTTGTATATTATAGTTGTATATTATATTAATGTAGGTATGAAACATGGATATAAACCGCACATTATTCGTAAATTAATCGATAAATACAGGGTTACAGTAGTTTCTTCTCCTAAAGTTACTCAGGTTTACAGAAAAATTCCATATATCCCCATTCTTTTTGAAAGATTAAAGAGAGTTTTCAAGAAATATAATATACAACTGGTGGCATCCAATTCTATAACGTTGTTTAATTTATTGAATAGAAGCATTGACCCATTATCAGCCACTTGTTTATCTGGGGTATATGAAATTCCATTTGAATGGACCGATGGTACAAATTCTGCATATATTGGTATGACAAAACGTCGCATCGTAGAGAGACTTAAAGAACATAAGAGAGATTTGAAATACAATAAATTTTCCACTACCTTATCAAGAACTTTTGCTAACGGACAGGTTAGGTTTATTGATTTTAACAACGTCAAAGTTATTTCCAGACAAAACAATCCCTTTAAAGCCTTCATCCGTGAATCTATTGAAATTTCACTAAGGAAACATGAAATTTGCAACGATATCCCATCATTTTCGGTTCCTGCCATATGGAAATGCATTTTAAAATGAACGTTAATTCCGTCGAACATAAGTTCCAGTTACATTTCTGATTCATAGAGGGCGCCACCAGGCGTATTTTGAATATGTTGTTTTAATTTTCCGTTATTTGAGCGTCTTGGCAGATTGAATATTGTGACTCAATCATGTAACACATTTTAATTTTTGCTGTTCATATTTATGAAGGTTTTTCTCCTGATGATGGTTATAAAGATTAACCGAAACGTCGAGGTTTATTTTATATATATGTAGTTTAAAAGTAACTCATATTTATTAAATAATTTTACGTTGGAAGCAAGTGTTTGATGAGTTATGAAAGCGTAATCCGTATTGCAGTGCCTCACAAACTTACGTTAACCTGAAAGCTATCTTACGACGAAGCACAAGTGTATGCGCGCGCAACCACAACAAATCGATCTACGGCCTCTGATTGGCTGACTGCAGGAGGACTTACGCTTAAGCAGGAGGACTTAGGATGAGGCACCGCAATACCAAGTTAAGATAGATTGCAGGAACGCCCATCCTACGATCGAACGTAAGATTTAAAATAGCGAGGCACCGCAATCCCAGCCTATATGCTATATTTATTTATTTTTTAAATAACCACATATAGGCTGGGATTGCGGTGCCTCGCTTTCTTAAATCTTAGGATGGGCGTTCCTACGATCTATCTTAACTTCGTATTGTGGTGCCTCATCGTAAGTCCTCCCGCTTAAACGTAAGTCCTCCTGCAGTTAGCCAATCAGAGGCCATAGTTCGATTTGTTATGGTTGCGCGCGCATACACTTACGCTTCGTCGTAAGATAGCTTTCTGGTTAGCGTAAGACACAGATAATATATTATCTGTGGCGTAAGAACGCGAGGCACTGCAATACCGATTACGGTTTGTTTATATCGTAAGTCAGACTTACGCTCAAGATTGATCTTAAGCGAGGCACCGCAATCCCAGCCATACATCGTTAAGAAATATAAAAGTGGTTTTACATACTTTTTATACGATAACATAAACAAGCAAATTTTACAAGTATGAAGTCATTTAAATATTTGAATTAGAAACTCGTGTTTCAGAATTTAATGCTTTCTTTTCTCTTTAACTCTGTGGCGCGTACCGATCACTATTCATGAACAGAGCCGTGATGTCTCAAGCCACAGAAGTTCTTGTCTATCTATTTGGAAACCAACCAGCCAACCAACCGTTCCCGCTTCCAATCAATCTAGAATAACAATACAACATGCTAGTGGGAATATTGGTTATATCTGTTTCAGTTAAAATAATTTCATAATGAACAATAATAGTAAAGATAGTCATTTGAGTAAACATTCATTTAATAGAAGTCGTGTTGCAGAAATTGACCCAGAACTAAATGGTAAAGCTAAAAATCGCGATTTAGGTTCAAATAAAAAATGTAATCGTGATATTGATTCTAGAAATTCCATAAAGATCCAAATGGAAAGAGACAATTCTCGTAATTCGAATGGGACTCGCGTAATTCGAATTAATGCAAAGAAAAATCAACGTGACCAAGGCAAATATCGCAACCGAAGTCGACATGGGGAATATAATCGTGATAGAAATCAATCTTTCTTAAGGAAAAGAGACAGTTCCCGTGATGAAAATAAAATGATTAGAGACAAACAGTCACTTGTTAAACCCATCCAGCAAACTTCATCGTTTCCTGCCCATAATTATGCTACTGATCGTCTGAATTACTTTCTAGATAATAATAGACATACTCTATCAATGATGCCAGCTTATACCAATGACACAATTTCAATGAGTACTCCTTGGAATATTAACTCCATAGATGGTACGACAATGATCCAAAGTAATTTGAATATAAATCAGAGTTCTTCTGCAATGGCAATATCATCTAATCCAGAAATTGCACAAACATCAAATTCCAGGGTTAACTCAAAGAGGAATAATTCAATGGATGATATAACTTTCAATCAAAGTAATATGGACATGAATCAGAGTTCTGCAGTGCCTCAGTCATCTAATCTCGAAATGGCACAAACTTCAGATTCCAGACCTCTAAAGAGACATAAAAGCCAAAATGATATAACTGTGAATCAGAGTTCTTCTGCAGTGTCTATGTCGTCTGGTCTAGAAAAGAGAGAAGCTTCAAATACGAGTGGTAATGTATGTGCTTTAATGGCTGGAATAGAGAACTGCCACTCTCGGTTTCATACGATAGCTCCACAGGCAATTAATTTTGCTTCTCCAGTTAAAGAAATTATACAATTAACAAAAGGTGTTTTACATCCTCCCTATTCCAATGCACTATGCCCTGCTGCAACATCAAAACCTCTGGGTTGTAAAACAGTTATTGTTGGTGGTTTGCCTGGCAAAGCTTCCAAAGAAATTATTAACGAAATCTTTGAAACGTGTGGCACCATCAAAAACATAAGAAGGTCTAAAAAATATTGTCATATACAATTCCGTGATGAACTGTCGGTAGAGAATGCTGTGTACTTTTCTGGATATAGATTGAAAATAGAAAATAAAAATGAAACCCGATTTAATGGTAGATTAACTGTACGTTATTCTCAAGCCCAAGATGATTATGTACATAAACGACAACCTTTTCAGTGTCAATCTACACATCAAGAAACTAATATGCTTCATGTTCCTCCACAACTACTTTACACACAAAATAATTCATTGCACATTTCTAAAAAATTAAAGTCTAAAGAAACATTTTCAGAAGCGGCATGTGTTTTAATTCGCTGGTTAAAAAGAGGAGAATGTAAAGGAAAAGAAGCTGGTGAATTTTACTCCATGATTCAAAACACTCAGAGCCAAGTCAAAAAGCTACAAGATAATAAAAATAAATATGAAGAACAACTGAAGGAAGCAAAGAATCTTTTAAAAAAACAAATGGAGGAAAACACACAAAAATTTAAACAAATAAAGAAAATTTATAATGCTGCATCTATGAAAAAATGCTGGAATAACTTTACAAAGAATCAGAGAAAAAGTATAGAAATGTGGAAACAACAAATAGAAGAAATTAAAATCACTCACACGGAAGAAGTAATAAATGAACAAGAGGATGGAGAAATTGAATTGAGTAATGATGGGAATGACGTTGTTCTGGTAAAACGCCAATCTAAGGAATATATACAAAAAGTACAAGAAGAAAACAATTCTTTAAAATGTCAACTAGAAGCAGCTCAGAAGGAAATAAAGGCTGAACAAGAAAAAACTAATTCTTTAAAATGTCGACTAGAAGCAGCTCAGAAGGAAATAAATGCTGAACAAGAAGAAACTAATTCTTTAAAATGTCAACTAGAAGCAGCTCAGAAGGAAATAAAGGCTGAACAAGAAGAAACTAATTCTTTAAAATGTCGACTAGCAGAAGCTCAGAAGAAAATAAAGGCTGAACAAGAAGAAACTAATTCTTCAAAATGTCGACTAGAAGTAGCTCAGAAGGAAATAAAGGCTGAACAAAAAGAAACTAATTCTTTAAAATGTCGACTAGAAGCAGCTCAGAAGGAAATAAAGGCTGAACAAGAAGAAACTAATTCTTTAAAATGTCGACTAGCAGAAGCTCAGAAGAAAATAAAGGCTGAACAAGAAGAAACTAATTCTTTAAAATGTCGACTAGAAGCAGCTCAGAAGGAAATAAAGGTTGAACAAGAAGAAACTAATTCTTTAAAATGTCGACTAGAAGCAGCTCAGAAGGAAATAAAGGCTGAACAAGAAGAAACTAATTCTTTAAAATGTCGACTAGCAGAAGCTCAGAAGAAAATAAAGACTGAACAAGAAGAAACTAATTCTTTAAAATGTCGACTAAAAGCAGCTCAGAAGGAAATAAAGACTGAACAAAAAGAAAATAATTCTTTAAAATGTCGACTAGAAACAGCTCAGAAGGAATTGAAGGTTGAACAAGAAGAAACTAATTCTTTAAAATGTCGACTAGAAGCAGCTCAGAAGGAAATAAAGGTTGAACAAGAAGAAACTAATTCTTTAAAATGTCGACTAGAAGCAGCTCAGAAGGAAATAAAGGCTGAACAAGAAGAAACTAATTCTTTAAAATGTCGACTAGCAGAAGCTCAGAAGAAAATAAAGACTGAACAAGAAGAAACTAATTCTTTAAAATGTCGACTAAAAGCAGCTCAGAAGGAAATAAAGACTGAACAAAAAGAAAATAATTCTTTAAAATGTCGACTAGAAACAGCTCAGAAGGAATTGAAGGTTGAACAAGAAGAAACTAATTCTTTAAAATGTCGACTAGAAGCAGCTCAGAAGGAAATAAAGGTTGAACAAGAAGAAACTAATTCTTTAAAATGTCGACTAGAAGGAGCTCAGAAGGAAATAAAGGCTGAACAAGAAGAAACTAATTCTTTAAAATGTCGACTAGAAACAGCTCAGAAGGAATTGAAGGTTGAACAAGAAGAAACTAATTCTTTAAAATGTCGACTAGAAGCAGCTCAGAAGGAAATAAAGGCTGAACAAGAAGAAACTAATTCTTTAAAATGTCGACTAGAAGCAGTTCAGAAGGAAATAAATGCTGAACAAGAAGAAACTAATTCTTTAAAATGTCGACTAGCAGCAGCTCAGAAGGAAATAAATGCTGAACAAGAAGAAACTAATTCTTTAAAATGTCGACTAGAAGCAGCTCAGAAGGAAATAAAGGTTGAACAAGAAGAAACTAATTCTTTAAAATGTCGACTAGAAGCAGCTCAGAAGGAAATAAAGGCTGAACAAGAAGGAACTTATTCTTTAAAATGTCGACTAGCAGAAGCTCAGAAGAAAATAAAGGCTGAACAAGAAGAAACTAATTCTTTAAAATGTGGACTAGAAGTAGCTCAGAAGGAAATAAAGGCTGAACAAGAAGAAACTAATTCTTTAAAATGTCGACTAAAAGCAGCTCAGAAGGAAATAAAGACTGAACAAAAAGAAACTAATTCTTTAAAATGTCGACTAGAAGCAGCTCTGAAGGAAATAAAGGCTGGACAAGAAGAAACTAATTCTTTAAAATATCGACTAGCAGAAGCTCAGAAGAAAATAAAGGCTGAACAAGAAGAAACTAATTCTTTAAAATGTGGACTAGAAGTAGCTCAGAAGGAAATAAAGGCTGAACAAGAAGAAACTAATTCTTTAAAATGTCGACTAAAAGCAGCTCAGAAGGAAATAAAGACTGAACAAAAAGAAACTAATTCTTTAAAATGTCGACTAGAAGCAGCTCAGAAGGAAATAAAGGTTGAACGAAAAGAAACTTATTCTTTAAAATGTCGACTAGAAGCAGCTCGGAATCAAATAAAGTTTGAACAAAAAGAAACTGATTCTTTAAAATGTCAACTAGAAGCAGCTCAGAGGGAAATAAAAGCAGAACAAGAAGAAACTAATTCTTTAAAATGTCAACTAGAAGCAGCCCAAAAGGAAATAAAGGCTGTACAAGAAGAATCAAAAAGGAAAGATCAGCTACACCTCTCAGCCATTCAAACAGCTCAACAAAATTCCATGAAGGAAGCATTAGATCTAAATCTAAAATATTCTAAAACTGAGACAGAATTAAAAGAGCTCTGTGCCTTTAAATGTAGAATAGATGGTGGACAAAATAAAAATAATTCATGTCATGATGGTGATTATACAGGTGTTAGTTCATCCATTAACTCTGAAAATGATGTTCGCCTAGTTAGTCTCATTTCAGCATTTCTTATTATTCAACCCTTTGGTGCAGCTATACCTTGCATTTGGTCTTACTTGCATCAGATTGATTCTTCAATTTATGTTAGAGATATTGAAATTTTAATGAAGCGTTTTCCCACGCTTTTCAAAGAAGAATCCTCTGATACTAAATCTGTTTCCCAGAATATGTGGAAGTTTACTGGTTTTCAAACATTTATTACTCTAAGTTAGCTGTGTTATTTTGATTGTTTGTTATTTTACTTTTATTCAGCAGTGGTGATAATCTGTGGCTTCTCATGAATCTTGAATACAATCATCACCAATTAGGCTACAGTTATATTTTTCAAAGGCAGTAAATTAAAAACAAAATATTTCTTACTATGTTAAATTGTTATTTTTCTTTGTTTACTTTATATTACAGTTAAATAACTGCTTTAAAACAATATTTCTTTATAGAAAATAAACAATTATTAACTATTTTGAACATTCTGCATTACAGGAGCAGAGTGGATTGTAGACTACTGTGCCAACATGTTGAAGTTCAATTAAATAATCATATTAATATTTAAAATTCATAAAGATACAAATAAATGTAAATATGGAACAGCTTCGGAAGTAGCCTGCTGTCTGCCATCTTGGAAATTTTTTTGCACTGCGAAAATGCCGTTTTCACCAAGTAGTCATTTATAGCCCTTTTAGGTTTAACTATAAAATTTTTTTAAAAGTAGATAATAAACAAAAACAAGTGGGTAAGTGTGATCGAAGATCACTCAAAGTGTTTTGTTTAATATTCCTTTCAAAACACTTTATCCTTTCTTTAATAAATCCAAAAGAAAAAAAAAAGTCATGTTTTTTATAAAGTAAAAATTTACTGGTCTATTTTTTCGTGTTTTCGAATATCTAAACCAGCCGATACCGAGCGAAGCCCACTATTATATTCTGTCATAATCAGGGCTTGACAAATGCAGTCGCCACTGGCGACCAAGTTATTTAATTTGATGTTTTTATTATTATTATTATAATTTTTTGTACAAAAATTGACCTAAGAAATGAGCGCAAACAGCCTTTTTTACTGTTTTTCAGCATTTTTAATTTTGGTAAAAACAAGTTTATCAAATGCAAAATTTAAAGTAATAAAAACAGAATTATTTGACCGACTTCGACACGAAAAATAGGCAAAAATTGCTTTCCTGCTTCACTATTTCATCTACGCTCCCCGCATCGGATATAGGGGAGACCGGTACACAGTGGACCACTTTTTCAGTTAACATTTTTTTTCTCTTTAACAGACTGACCGATCTGTATGAAAATATTTTTGAATATTCCTTAAACCTTCTTACATCCATCATAATTTTCTCACAACGTAGTTTTCAATACATTTTTCAAAAAAAAAAAAAAAAAAATTATATACATTTGTAAAGTGGACCAGTGTACCCCGGAAGCGGGGTACACTGGTCCACCCACCGGGGTACAGTGGACCACTATTATGTATTATCTAAAATACAATATCAATCTATTTTTCATTAATCTAATTCTTTTTTGTTGCCCCTTCACCTGCAAAATAACATAGTAATATAAATTTTGAATCAAAAACAAAAAAATTATTATATTTTGAAAATAATAACAGGTTAACACAGGAACAATTGCAATTTAGTTGAAGTTATTACTTAAGTACAAAAAAATCAGCTCACAAAATTTGCAAATGAAATTCCAAAGTACTTATGAGTAAGATTGAGCCTGGAATTTTCAAGAAATAATTTTGGGTCTGAGAGCAACCCCGAACTGTACAATGAAATCATTGACATCAACAGCAGATTCATCTACAGTTTCGGGAGAAACAAACTGATTTCCATTCAATTTGCGTCTCATAAATCTTAATCTTACTTATATAGAATCATCAACAATTAGACTACAGTTATATTTATCAAAGGCAGTAAATACAAAACAAAATATTTCTTACTATGTTAAATAAATTGTTATTTTTAATTGTTTACTTTATTTTACAGTTAAATCTACTTTAAAACAATCTTTATTTATAGAAAATAAGCAATTATTAAATATTTTGAACATTCTGTATTACAGGAGCAGAGTGGATTGTGGACCACTGTGCCTCAGGAGTGGGTGGTCCACTGTGCCCCATGTTGAAGTTCAATAAATAATCATATTAATATTGTTTATAGCTTTCTTTTAAACATATTAACTTTAAAATAAAAACAAGTATCTTAGCTTTGCAAAAAAGCTGTTTTATTTTATTTATCTACAACCTTTAATTACTAAAAAAATAAAAATAGGATGATGAAAAATTTTACTTTTAGAAGCTCAAAACAACAAAGCAGGATAAAATAGTTCAATCTGAGCTAAACACATTTTCTGAAGGCTATAAATAATCATTGCAGTGCTGTTGTCTATTAGGATAGAAGAGAAGCTTAAAAAAAATTTAAATAAATAAAATATTAGGGGATGGTCCAGTGTGTACTGGTCTCCCCTAGATTTTGAAGTACTCAATAACCAGACATTTGAAGCCTATGGCAATCAGCATTTCCCGAGCATGCCGTTTAATGCAGGCTTTACATAATTTTTTTTTTTCATAGATAAATGATTTTGATAAATTTCATTAGAAAACTTTGTTTATATTATCTTTCTAAATGATGTAACTATTCTAAACTATGTAACTAAAAATCTTACAATATGCTTATTATTTTTTCTCAATTAATTGATAAAAAACTTTTGTGCTTTTGAAAGTTAGTCACTTGGGAGGGGGAGTAATACTTTCTACTGACGACTAGAATTTTTTACTGGCTACCAGATTTTATGAAATTTGTAAAGCCCTGGTCATAATAATGTCCGTCATGCAGACTGAATGCAATATTTAAAAAAATAATTTCAAATTTAAACATGTTGTATACCTTCAAAATGTTAAAATATGTGAATATTTCCTTAATCAGGTTTTTATCATGATTCAATACTTTCTTCAAACTCATATATTTACTATTCTCTATTACTCATATTGATACTCGCTTTGTATTATTTTCAAACATTTGAAAAATTCGTTAAACTTCCAATATGACGTCAGATTTTCTTTTTAATTCTCTAATGACGTGATATTAATCTGCTTTGTGTACATACACATACACATACTCATATTCCTTGTATTATTGAGAAATCTTAGAAATTTTCCGTTTTATTACCACTATGACGTCAATCAATTTTATTTCATACTAGCTAACCCGCCCGGCGTTGCCCGGGCCCGAGATAATTACAATCTCAGAGAAAGGCATTAACCCCCTCCCTCCCCATACCCACAAATATAATGAAAAATTTGTTCACGAGAACCACCGTCATGTACATTAACGTGATCATTAAAAAAAGAATTACATTTTTCTGATAATTAGAACATAACGAAGATGCTACGCTAAAATAGCCAGCAGATGACACCCCTTTCCGACCTCAATTTCAAATCTATATCTTAATTAGTTACCTAAATATTTTTTCATTAGTAAAATTTGGCAATTATTTCCTTTCATTTTCGCAAACTAAATGAGAGGGATCGGCCAGAGAAACAGATCTGTTTATAGTTCAGTTTTTAATGAAAGCCGATCCCTGTCTGAAAATTTCTGGGATCGTTTTCACTGGCGCCAGCAGATTTTTGGCAGTTTATTGCAGAAATTAAAAAAAATTACCAACCGAATTTTTCAAAAATCACACAGTCAGACACAGAATATTTTTTTACATATGCTCAGAAATTTCCAAATTGATATCTCAATTAGTTTTCTTAAAATTCGCTAATTAGTTAAATAATTTCGAATTCATTCATTTCCGGTTGCAAATTCAATGCGCCAGTCAGTTTCTTTCGCCATTTTGATTTATAAGATGACATTTTAGAAGCGATGGTTAATGATAATCTAATTAATATCTAGGCTAATTTTCAAAATATTAAAATTCTGACGCTCAGGTGTATCAGGAGAGGGTTTGGACTACCTAAATCTAAATTTACAGGCTTCTAGGTGCGCTAAATTTTCCTAGCCATCGCCAACAGACAGACACACACACACACACAGAGCGAAACTTTCTTTTATTAGTATAGATTTATCTTTTTTCCAATTGGTAAAACTTTTTATTTCATTTCTCACGTGGAAATCGTTCAGTAGAAAATTAATTATTGTAGAAAGAATTTCATTGTGGAATTTAAATTTTTGGCAACTGCTTTAACAAAAAATGTTTAAATTAAATAGGAAAAGGCTGTTAGAATTTTGGTTTTTTATCTCTATTTATTAAAATAATACGATTTTTTCAGATTTTAATATTTTGAGCTTCATAGCTGATATTCAGCTATATATATGCAAAGTTTCAACTCTGTAAGTTACATAGTTTCTGAGAATGGCTGCATGACGGACAGACAACGGAGCGAGAGTAATAGGGTTTCGTGAGATGAATGAAACCCTAAAAAGGAAAGCAAAGAAATTGAAACCATGAATATTTTGTAAAACGTTTACTAAATTATTCATGATTTTAATTGCTCTGCTTTCCTTTTTATTTCTGAATTTTTAATATCTACTTAAAAAAGTTTTCATAATTAAGCCTAAAGACATAAATAAATAAATGACAACTCCGCGACATGCAGCCTACAAAACTTAAAGTTAGCATTGAGAAAACGGTAAATACTTATGATTCTGAGATTAAAATATTAAAATAAAGCTAATAAACATTATTTGAAAAGAAAAAAAAATGGGATGGGGGGGGGGGGGGAGGGAGGAAACATACAGATAAAACAAATTTAAAACAGCAAAATATTTTTTAAATACACAGATTTTAGGGAAAAAAAAAAAAAAAAAAAAAAGATTTCACTTGCCTAGATTTATTTATTAAAATGATGATTTTTTAAGTAAGTTTTAAGGCTCTATAAAAAGGTTTAAAAAAGATTACTTAAATCTTTTGTTTACCTGCCGGTAATCATACTATTGCTTAAAGCAAGAATTAAAACAGCCAAAATATAGCTTCAAAATATATAAATATTTAAAAAAAACATAAGTAATTTTTTAAAGTTATTGTTTTCACGTAGCAAAAACCTAGCTTCAAACATAAAAAGATTTCACTTACCTCTTACCTAGAAACATTAAAAACTTGCTGTTGAAGGGAGTTTGTTAGGGGGTGTATAAAAAGGTGTTTATTTGTTGTCAGGGGTGCTCAGCCCCCCTGAATCTCCCATTTTTTCCTTTTAACAATAAATCCACTTTTCAGAAATTGACAAAGTAATCAAACTCGCTTGCTTTGTGCGGAGTATTCCGAAAACCATGCAAATTTAAATCGCAAGAATCAAAATAAAAGTAAAAATATATAATTTAAAACATAAAATAGTGAATTAATCTGCCAAAATTACGTTTTATAAAACATACATGACTATTCGAAAAACCACGCAAATTTAAATCGCGAGAATCAAAAGCAAAAATATATATTTTAAAACAAAATAGTAAATTATTGCCAAAATTGCATTTTAAAAAACATACATTTTATGAAAAATAACAGAAAACCAACGATCTCACTTACCTAGAAAAATTGTAAAATGGTGATTTTTTTTAGTAAGTTTTAGGGGTCTATAAAAAGGCTTTTTTAAAATAATATAATTTTTTTGTCAGGGGGGCGGAGCCCGCCTGAATCATGTTGAAGCAAGAATAAATTTAAAAAAAAATCACTGATAATAAATAAATTGCAAAAATACATCCTGATAAAAAACACGTGTAGTCATAAAATCGAGAAGAATGTAGCAAGCTACAGAATAATAAAAAATGGTCAAAAGAAATTATCTGCTTTCAAAAATAACAAATCTATCCCTAAATAAAAAAAATTAATACATTTATAAGAAATAAATTGGAAAAATGAAACCTGGAAAAAAAAAAAAAAAAACGGTGACACTTGTTGTTATGCGGCAGGCTGCTATGCAAACGGCAAAGTATCCAGTTGTCTGTGGGGTCAGGGAGGTACGTGGAAGGGCCAGAATACTAGAGCTGCCAAAAAAATCAAGGTTGCTATCGCCAAGCATTGAAAGCGAAACTCAGCAAAAGAAACACCGAACAACGTGATCTTTAACCAATCAAAAACAGCAGGCTAGTTCCAAAGCTTAGCTGTAAATATATTGCTTGAAGGTGCGTAAAAACATACATAAAAACATTTAAAAGCACATTAATCCATTTTCGGCCAAAGGTGCGTAAACGCATCATTTCAATAAGTATATTTTTATTAACACTGTGACGTATATTTTTCACTAATTTTATTTTTCTGCTATTTTTAAGGGTTCTGGAGACATCTATAAAATATTAGTAATTCAATTGAAGTAATCACTTTCTGTTGAGAAAGTTTCAAAATACACTGTTTTGTTACTTGAAACGGTTATTGACAAATTCGACTTTTTGAAAATGTATAATTATTCCACTTGAGATTAATCATATGTTTTTATAATGAAGTAAAGTTGCAAATTCTGTAAATAAAATAAAAATAAAACAAATGCCATAAGAAAACTTAAAATTTTTTATTTAAATTTAATGGTAAATTAATAATGGTAACGTCAAATTAAAGAAAATATTATTTGTCATGCACGAAACTTTAATGAAGGTAATTTAAGCAAATTTCAATGCAAATAATACCACATTTCATAAAATTTCTATGCTTGGCCTAAAATGGGTTAAAGCTCTTTTAAAATCAAAACGTTTTCAACCGAACTTACTCGGCCATCATCAGTGAAAAGCTAATAGTTTTTCATTGATGATGACCGAGTAAGTTCGGTTGAAAACGTTTTGATTTTAAAAGGACTTTAATGTGCTTTTAAATGTTTTATGTATGTTTTTACGCACCTTCAAGCAATATATTTACATTTAGTTGTTTCTTTATGAATTTTAATTATTAAACAAGCTGAATTTACACTGAAATTTTAACTTTTTATTGCACATTAATATTGTTTATAGTTTTCTTTTAAACATATTAATTTAAAGTTAAATAAAATAAAGTATCTTACTTTGCAAAATAGCTGTTTTATATTATTTATCTACAACCTTTAATTACTAAAAAAATAAAAATATGATGATGAAAAATTTTACTTTTAGAACCCCCCCCCCCCCACCCCCCCCCCCCCCCAAAAAAAAAAAATCAGAGTAAAATAGTTTATTTTTAAATAAATATGTGCTCTGAATGCTATAACTAATCAATCCAGTGCTGTTGTCTATTAGGATAGACGAGCCGGTCAAAAAATAAATAAAATATTAGGGGTGGTCCACTGTGCCCATAGGTTCAAAGTGCAGGTGCATCGGTCTCCCCTTCATATGATATATTGCAATGTGTTGGTGTATTAAAAAAAGTTGAGAGTAGATTATACTGTAGCGCGGGCCTCAATTAGAACCAATCTCTGCAGCCTACCCTGGTTTTATTTTCACATAATATATTTTTTAAAGCAGCTAAAGTACTCATTAATGATAAATGTGTCTCACTTTAAAAATATTGAAATGCTAAGGTTTTACCAAATGTTGTTAATAATTATTAGAAAAAGTCCCATAACCTGTGCCGGAAGGTTTGGCATGTTTTTTGGGCAATAAATTTTTAAATGGGGTTTAGCATTTTTTTTTTTTTTTTTCTTTCAGGAAAATTGATAATTTCATTTTTTCAAGCAATATTTTTCTGTAGATGTAATGTTATGTGTATGTACATATTGTATATTTTTTATAGATATTTTACATGTACATTTTTAAAAGAATTGAAATGGCAGTTGTGAGTGAGATTTTTAACTTTTTATATGTGCCTTTGAAAATATTAAATAACAATAAAGATTTATATAAATTGAATATTTTTTTCTTTTTTTGCATTTTTATATGGACCTCTTCTTTATTTTATGATTTTAAGTGTTAACATTTATTTAAAAAAAAATTATCCTTGACCAGGGCTTAACAGATGCGGTCGCCAGTGGCGACCAACTTTTTTTACATGGCGACTAAGTTATTTAATCTGACTCTTTTTTTTTTTCTTTACAAAAATTGAATTAAGAAATGAGCAGAATTGGGTCTCCAACATCCTTACTCGTGCAGGCAGCAAGCAGTGATCTCTCTTTTGTCTTCCATTTCATGCACATAAAACACCATTCTTTTCCACTCTAATCAGCTAGCATGTCATGTGATTAGAATGTGGAGGTAGGGGGAAAGTTTCAATAAAAAATATTCTCAATCCAACCTATGTGGAATCTAAAAATTGGATGCAATGATAAAAAAGCAGGGTTGGGTTTTTGACATCAAAAACCTTTTACACATTTTTTTTTAGCAATCATTAGTGTTATTTTATATTAAATCAAGCTAAAAACAGATTAAATAATAATTTAGATGTTATATAAATAATTTTTATTTAGTTATGCTATAATTAAGTTGTAATAAAATTATATATCACAGTTCAAATTATTTCTCAATTGTCATGCTATGAAAAATAGTTAAAAATATTGAAACTACTATTAAGTGCATTTTTCAAAGTACTATTTATATCTTTATTACTATTAAGTGTTCAGTTTATTATTAACAAATTTTAGCAATCTAATTTATACTTAAAAATCTTGTGTAAAGCTAAAGTGGCCACTATTCAGTGACTGATCATAAGTTACCGAGACTTTTAATGATTCTAAATGTTTGTTTTTGTACATAAACATTAGATATAAACCAACCACAATTGCAACACAAATGTTCTCTGAGTTATTAAATGAATTATATTATGAAATCAGTATAATTAAACATTCTTTAAATTAATAACTTAAAAGTTGTTATTTTCAATATTTACACATATATAATATATCTTCATTTTATTATGTTAGTTTCAGCTTAATTATTTAGAACAATTTGTTTATGTTAAATTTAATTTTTATGCATTATAAAATAGTGCCTTTTTCTTTATTTATTGGAGCATATTATTTCAAGTTTGTAGCTGTAAGTCCATCCTTAATCATTTGTTTGTGCAATGTGCATTTACAAGCAAAGAACAGGTGTAATATTAACATTTTTTATTTGCTTGGATTCTATTAACACGAAAATTAAAACAATATAAAAATTAAATGAAATTTTATATATTAAATTATACAAGTGTTTAATAGTTTGATTAGTTTATATTTTAATGTAACAATACTTTTAATTATTTTTTATTCTTTACTAGCAAGCTACGCCCGCTGCGCTGGTCGGTTTCTACAAATGAACCTTGAAGCAAACAAAATATATCGTTTAATTTGACCTTGTATTTGAAAGCGATCTGTTATATTTATCTGGAATATCCTTCCACATTACTGAAAAATGACGCCATTGCACTTTATACTTTCTGATGTGCAGTCAAAATTTTAGCTGTTATAGACAACTCTTTTATTTGGTAATTTACAGTTAGGGTTTGGTAAAGAACGATAAAACTTATTATGCAATATACTAAAACCATCACTAAAAATTATTGAACTAACAATGCAAACAAATTAACTAACAAAATCCATCCAGCAGAAGTTTTTATGAAGGCTAATCTATACTAATATTATAAAGGAGTAAAGATTGTTTGTTTGTTTGTTTGTAGGGGGTAATCTCTGGAACTACCGAACCGATTTCAAAAGTGATGGTGGCAAATGGATAGCGACAACCCCTGCTCCAACATAGGCTATATTTTATGTCGGTGCCACTACCCCAGGGGGGTGCAGGAGCGAAAAACGTTTTAAAATTGCGATCTTTTCTATACTGAAGCAGCTAGAAATTTGAAATTTGGCATTGTAGTTACTTATAAGATTTAAATGCTCTCTAAGAACAAAATAAAAAAAATTCGAAATTTAAAAGGGTGAAATGAGCGAAAAGTGCTCTAAAAACATTCTAAATTACAATTTCTATGGAATCTCTAGAACTACCGAATCGATTTGAAATTTGGCGGTGTAGTTACTTATAAGATGTAAATGCTCTCTAAGAACAAAATAAAAAAAAATTCGAAATTTAAAAGGGTGAAATGAGCGAAAAGCGTTCTAAAAACATTCTAAATTACAATTTCTATGGAATCTCTAGAACTACCGAACCGATTTGAAATTTGGCGTTGTAGTTACTGATAAGATGTAAATGCTCTCTAAGAACAAAATAAAAAAAATTCGAAATTTAAAAGGGTGAAATGAGTGAAAAGCGTTCTAAAAACATTCTAAATTACAATTTCTATGGAATCTCTGGAACTACCGAACCGATTTAAAAAATGATGGTGGCAAATTGATGGTGACAACCCCTGCTCCAACATAGGCTACATTTTATGTTGGTGTAAATAACTCCAGGGGGGTGCAGGAGCGAAAAACTTACTAAAATTGCGATTTTTTTTTTATACTGAAGGAGCTAGAAATTTGAAATTTGGCATTGTAGTTACTTATAAGATGTAAATGCTCTCTAAAAACAAAATTTAAAAAAAATTCGAAATTTAAAAGAGTGAAATGAGCGAAAAGCGTTCTAAAAACATTCGAAATTACAATTTCTATGGAATCTCTAGAACTACCGAACCGATTTCAAAAGTGATGGTGGCAAATTGGTGGTGACAATCCCTGCTCCAACAGCCTCTTGACATAAAAAACTCCAACATAAAAAACTATGCATTTCTGACGACTGGGTTTTTCGCTAATTGTTGCCACAGATTAATCTCAGAAAATGAAACATTTGAAGTGACTGAAAAAAAATAGTAGCTTGAAAAGAATTTGTCAGAAAATTGTTAGGCAAACTGCGTTTGAAAGTTAAAAAATTGTATTTTTCTTGATATAAATTTCAAATCTAATGATTATGCCATTTTTAAAATATTGAATTTGAAAAATTACTAAATTTCACAATGGAGTACCATAGCAAAACCTTCATGCGTAAAAAGATAATGATAAGGGCGACGTGTCTTGGCGTGTATATTGGCTATAGCACGAGTCACAAATTATGGTAGCCTTATTATTCTGTTAAACTATAAAAGTGAATTATGAAATGTCAATATTTTGTTGGATTAAAAGTTCGTTATAAGAAATTGACCAGTGTAGCGGGCATAGCTTGCTAGTCTTTGATAGTCGGATTCATCTGATAATAGAACTTTTCCATATATTTCTAAAACTAACATAGAACGATATGAAATATACTAAAACCATCCTTAAAAAATATCTACTAAACAATGCAAGTCGAAAAAAAAAATACGCCCAGTAAAATCTTTCAAAAAGGTTAATCTTTCGGAATCAGGTTCACCTGACTATATAACCTTCACACATAACTGTTTGACTAAGCAACGTAGAACAATATGTAGTACACTAAAACCATTCCTGAAATAGCATCTAACAATACAATTCTCATCAAAATTCGTCTAGTAGAACTTTTTAAAAAGGCTAATCTTTCATAATCGGGTTCACCTGATTATAGAACTTTCCCCTATAACTAAGCAAAGTAGAACGATATGTCTACTATATATATAAAACACAAACGAAAATTTCGTTCCGTTCCTTTATAACTCGAGATCCGCTGAATGGATTTTGATGGAACTTGCACTGTTGGATAGATATTTTTCCAGGGAAGGTTTTAGTATATAACATATTTTTCTACGTGCATTAGTTATAGAATTATAATAGAAAATTCTGTTATTTTGACCGAAAAGGTTACCATTGCTAATTTTTTGGCGACCATTATTGTTGCAGAAAGAATTGAAAAGGCTATACATCTCGAAAAATAAAAGAAAAAAACTGTTGCTAATTTTATTTTTTAAAAAAAGAAACAAAAAAAAGAAAAGAAAACAGTTTTGATGAGATATAATATAAAACAAAAATATTTAATCTAAACATGATTGGGAATGTTCCTAATGCTTAAAAAATTAATCGATATGCAAGATTGCTATTGAAACAGTATTTGGCGATTTATCTTTTGTTTTTGGCGATTTTGATTTTACTTTTGATCGCAAACAATTTGATTTTAAGCCAAAAGGTGTTTTTTCATGTGTACGGCAGCATTTTGGAGTATTTTTTTTGGTACTTTTCGGTTAGCTGGGCGCCAGTGATATGTATATGTACACACACATCATATATCTATACATATACATGTATATACATACATATATATATATACACTTATATGTATGAATATATACAGTCGGACCTCGATATCTCGAAACCCTTGATATCTCGAAAAAAGAAATTTCCCCTGCATTTTTATCAATATTCTTACGTATTTTCCATAGTTATCTCGAAATATATTTTTCAAAACCCTTGATATATCGAATTTTTTTCCACAGAAATTAATTTTATTTTTTTCCTTTGACTATTATTTGCTGCAGAAACAGTTTGAGCTAGATGCCCGTTTCACATTCTTTTATCCCTTTGTTGATACAAAGACTTAAAGGATGAGAATGGAAGACTTTATAAACCGCAACTAACAAAACTACATTTGAAAGTACGCTGAAAGGAGCAATAGCAATCCAGTCACACGCATGCTGCATTGAATCCGAAAAAATTTCACTGTTAAATTTTTGCTGCCAAACACGACTTCAAAGTTACAACCACTCGACCAGGGGATAATCCGTAGTTTCAAGGTTGGTTATTGTGCACAAATTGTGAGAAGACTCCTGGATAACATCGGTGAAGGTAAACCATCTAACACACACCTATCAACATCTTACAGTCAATGCGAATGGCTGACTATGCTTGGAGAAATGTTACAGAATCAACGATAAGAAATTGTTTCATCAAAGCAGGGTTTTTAGAAAACGTAAATTCCAGTGAAACAGAGGAAGTTGAGTCCATTAAGCAAACAACTGAAGAGTGAGAACTGAATCTAGAACACTGGGAATCAATACAAAAGGCATATCACACTGAAATTTCATTCGAAGAATTTTTTAATGTAGACAATGAGCTTGAGAGAGGATGAGAGATGAAGAGATTGTTTCAAGCATTAATGCAGAAGTTTCTGGTGAAGAAATCGAAGAACTACTCGATCAACAAGAGCACGAAAAAATTACCGTGCAGGAAGTCGAGAAGGCAGTTGACCTGCTGCAGAGATTTCTCGAAACAAACGATAATATTCGAACAGAAGCATTTGGTGCCATTGCTACGTTACAGAAAACTGTGCAATTGCAAAAAGATTCTGTGAGACGACAGACTTCAATTAAAGATTTTTTCTTCAGAAAAAACTAAATGTATTTCTTGATGAAGAATTGGATATTGTATTTAATCAAAACAGGTATGTGTATCACACAATTTTGAAATTATATTAAAACGTTGAAAATAATATTTTTTTAATTATTAGTAGATTGTACATATAGTTTTTAATGAATCTTATTTTTTACAGCAAAAAAACATTTCTAAGATTTGGATTTTTTAATTTTGTCAAAACCTTGGTAACTCGAAACCTCTATATCTCGAATTTTTTTCTCTTTCCCAGAGATTCGAGATATCGAGGTTATACTGTATATATATATATATATATATACGTACGTATGTACGTAACGCAATAACTCTTGATAGAAATATCCGTTTTGTTTTAAATTTTGTTTATAGGTTTATAGTGATAAGGCGCTTCCCTGATTAGTTTTGGGGGTTCATTGGTTAAGTATAAAGGAGGGAACAGGGGACTAATCCCCCCCCCTTAATTTATATAAATGAATTTTTCATGCAGAATCATCCGATTTGATTCAAATTTTGTTTATAGGTACATTGGGATAAGGTGCTTCACTGATTGGTTTTGGGGGTTCATCGGTTACGCATAAAAGGGAGGAACGGGGGGCTCATACCCCCCCCCCCCCCATTTGGATAAATATGTTTTTCATGCTAAATTATCCGATTTGCTTAATATTTTGTTTATAGATTCATTGTTATAAGTCGCTTCCCTGATTAGCTTTAGGGGTTCACTGGTTAAGTATAAAGGAGGGAACGGGGGACTACTCCCCCTCCCCCTTAATTTATATAAATGGGTTTTTCATGCAGAATTATCCGATTTGATTCAAATTTTGTTTATAGGTACATTGGTGTAAGGCGCTTCCCTGATTAGTTTTGGGGGTTCATTGGTTACGTATAAAGGGGGGGGAACGGGAGGGCTAATCCCCCATTAATTTAGATAAATGTGTTTTTCATGCCAAATTATCCGATTTGCTTAAAATTTTGTTTATAGATTAATTGTTATAAGTCGCTTACCTGATTAGCTGTAGGGGTTCATTGGTTAAGAAGAAACGGGGGGGGGGGGCTAATCCCCCCTTAATTCAGATAAATGGTTTTTATGCAGAATTATTCGATTTGATTCAAATTTTGTTTATAGGTTCATTGTGATAAGACACTTCCCTGATTAGTTTTGGGGGTTCATTGGTTAAGTATAAAGGGGGAAAGGGGGAGGGGGAGTTAATCTCCCCTTAATTTAGATAAATGGGTTTTTTCATGAAGAGTTACCCAATTTGCTTCAAATTTTGTGTATAGATTCATTGTGGTAAGGCGCTTTCCTGATTAGTTTTGGGAGTTCATTGGTTAAGTATAAAGGGGGGAAACGGGGAGCTAATCCCCCCTTAATTTATTGTCGATCTTTTTTTTTCAAGGGGCTTTATTCTTTGAAATAAGAGTATATTATATAATTAGTGTGAATAAACTGGGAGCTCAATGCCATCAGTTTAACTGGGCATTTTTCTTATTATTTTTTATTCAAATGTAAATTATATTAATCGCAATTTACTTCTATTTGCTTATACCTTATATATGAAATTTCGTTCCGGCTGCTTTAACTTGAGTTCTGCTGAATGGATTTTCATAGAATTTAAACTGTAAGATAGATAATTTTTCAGGGAAGGTTTTATTGTATAACATATCGTTGTACGTTGCTTAGTTATAGAGTTATGGGGGAAAGTTTTATAATCAGGTGAACCCGATTGTGAAAGATTAGCCTTTTGAAAAAGTTCTACTGGACGGATTTTGATGAAAATTGTATTGCTAGCTAGATGCTATTTCAGGAATAATTTTAGTGTACTACATATTGTTCTACGTTGCTTAGTCAAACAGTTATGTGTGAAGGTTATATAGTCAGGTGAACCCGATTCCGAAAGATTAGCTTTTTTGAAAGTTTTTACTGGGTGTACTTTTTGCGACTTGCATTGTTAAGTAGATAATTTTAAAATGTGGTTTTAGTATATTTCATATCGTTCTATGTTAGTTTTAGAATTATGTGGAAAAATTCTATAATCTGAGGAACCCGATTATCAAATATTAGTCTTTATAAAAACTTCTACTGGATGGATTTTGTTAGTTAATTTGTTTGCATTGTTAGTTCGATAATTTTTAGTGATGGTTTTAGTATATTGCATATAGTTTTATCGTTCTTTACTAAACCCTAACTGTAAATGACCAAATAAAAGAGTTGGTCCTTAAAAACTAAAATTTTGACTGCACTTTAGAAAATATAATAGCGCAATGTCATCATTTTTCAGTAATGTGGAAGGATATTCCTGGTAAATATACAGATTGCATTCAAATACAAGGTCAAATTAAATGATGTATTTCGTTTGATTCAAGGTTTTATTTGTAGAAGCCGACCAGCGCAGTGGGCGTAGCTTGCTAATTATACAATAGAACCTTCCCAGAAAAATTATATATCTAACAGTTCAAGCTCTATGAAAATCCATTCAGCAGAACTCAATTTATAAGCAGCCGGAACGAAACTTCATATATAAGGTAGAAGTAAATAGAAGTATATTTCTATTAATATAATTTACATTTGAATAAAAAAAGGGTACTTTTGGGTTAGCCGGGCACCTTTTGGCTGAAAATCAAATTGTTTAGGGACAAAAGTAGAATCAAAATCGCCAAAAACAAAAGATAAATCAGCCAAAATTGTTTCAATATCAGTCTTGCACATTGAATAATTTTTTAAGCATTACGAACTTTCTCAATCATGTTTAAATTAAATATTTTCGTTTTATAATATTATCTCTCATCAAAACTGTTTTTCTTTTCTTTCTATTTCTTTCTTTTTTTTTTAAATAAAATTAGTAACAGTTTTTTCCGTTATTTTTTGAGATATATAAATAGCCATTTCAATTCTTTCTGCAACAAAAAAAAAAATAAAAAACACCTTTAGGCTTAAAATCAAATTGTTTAGGGTCAAAAGTAGAATAAAAATCGCCAAAAACAAAAGATAACTCGCCAAATATTGTTTCAATAGAAATCTTCCCATTGAATAATTTTTTAAGCATTACGAACTTTCCCAATCATGTTTAAGTTGAATATTTTCGTTTTATAATATTATCTCTCATCAAAACTGTTTTTCTTTCTCTTTCTTTTTTTAAATAAAATTAGCAACAGTTTTTTCTTTTATTTTTCGAGATGTTTAGTTTTTTCAATTCTTTCTGCAAGAATAATGATCGCCAAAAAATTAACAATGGTAACCTTTTCGGCCAAAATAACAGAACTTTCTATCATAATTCTATAACTAATGCACGTAGAACGTTGTATTATATACTAAAACCTTCCCTGAAAAATTATCTATCGAACAGTACACATTTCATCAACATCCATTCAGCGGAACTCGAGTTATAAAGGAACGGAACGAAATTTCCGTTTGTGTTTTATATATATAGTAGATTTATAGCTTACAATTATTTTCTATTTTCTAAGCAACTAGTTAAACCAAAATCATTAATGTTTTAAGTTTTCAAGGGTCGATGAAGATTTTTTTTCTTGGGGCCCATTTTGTGAAAAATAAGAATTATTTTAGTGAAATTTATCATATTTTTGTGAAATTTATTATATTTTTGTTAAAATTAACATTTTGTTATGAAAGATAAAATATGCTCAAATTCAAACCAAGCATTTAATAATAATAACTTCTTTAAGTCCTTCTGCTAAAGTTTTCCTTTCTTGTGAACTTGTTTTCTTTGTAAATATTAACATTTTAAAACCTAACAAAATAAAAATAATCCATGGAGAGTATGTTTTTATGGAATAGAATTTTGTGAAGGGTTCATTTTTTATTAAGAGAAATTTTGTGAAGGGACCTGTCTTATTAAAAGGAATTTTGTAAAGGGGCCTGCTTTATTAAATGGATTTTTGTGAAGGGACCCTAGATAGGTTCCAACTTTTTCCTGGATCGAACCTGGTTTTATACAGGATATGTGGTTTTTACTGTCTAAAGCTGTCAAAAAGTTTACCCATGTGTCTAACACTAAAAATTATGAAAAATTGTAAATTTAATGTTGTAAAAATAACTTTAAAAAGTTTTTGGACACAGTTTGAGGTTTTTGGCAGACATTGTCAAAAAGAGGTTTTTGACATGATGGTTAAAACCGTCACACTGTCAAAAACTTGCTATACCTGTAAAAAAGGCTTTTTTGTAAGTTTAAAATATTTTTGCGTTCAGAATTAAGACTGATTAATCTATCGCATTCCTTAAGAATAATAACACAGTGATTATAAATAATTCATTTCAAGAAAATCTATAAAACTTAATTAAAATTTCAAGAATAATTCATTTTAATAAAAATATGTATTTTTTAAATATTTCTTTCCTGCTTAATCCATTTGCTGCCAACCACGAGTATACTCGTGGTTTTTCAATCTAAACTTAAGAATTTGTACCGGAAATTTTGAAAGAAGAATTCTTATTTTATGTAATCACGAAATGTCTGTAATTAAATAAAGTAAATATTGCTGTTGATATTTTCTGGTATGAATTCGAACTTTCTAAATGAAATAAAATTTTGATAATTTTAACCCGGCAGTGAATGTGTTAAAATGCTTGGTGCCTGGTGTGCATCACACACATTGGGTAGTAGTTCGGCATCACTCTGTCTGGTACTGGTTGTTACTCAAGAATATTTTATAATTGCGTTGTTTGGATTATTATCTGCAGTAAATGGAAATGAAAAAAATCATTGTTTGCAATTCAGAAGGGTAAGGTTTTTTATTTATTCTTACATTCTTATCGTAAATCAAAATAAGTATCATCCAGGTTATGTAATCCCAGCGAGGAAAAATGTTTTTCTTTTCTTTTTAGCATTGCATACGACGTGTTAATAGCTCTCGAGTTTGCGAACGTGACAATGTTTAATTATATCTCGTGTAAGATGTCGCATTATAGATGCTGCAAAGTTAGAAACTATTAAAAAATAAACTTGAAATTATATTCAAACAGAAAAAAAAAAAAAAAAATTAAACTTTTATTTTGGCAAAACTAAAAGAGTTCATCAAATGCAAAAAAAAAAAAAAAAAAAAAACCATAATTATTTAACTGAATTCGATAGGCTAAATAGGCAAAAAATCATTTTCTGGCATCACTATTTTATTGATACCCTCTCATCAGATACAGATTTTGTAGCACTCACCTATTCGGACATTTGAAGCATTCGGCAATCAGCATTTCCCAAACATGCCGATTAATTCAGAAATTAAAATTTTTTCTCATAAGAGATATATAATTTTGATAAGTTTCTTTTGAAAACTTAGTTTTATCTTTTAGGTAGCTTTCAATACAAAAATCCCTGACGGCTCGGCCTACAGGCACAGGTAGATTTCGACGACGCAGAACGTGGGGCGCCTGTTTGTCGGGAATTGCGGAAGAAATGACCTTTTTGCAATGATGCTGCAGTTCGAACCGCCTACTTCGAAACCAAACTTGTTTGCAGGCGGAGCCAGCAAGGATTTTTTTTTTTTTTTGCTATAAGAGTTGGTCTTATAAAAAACATGTCAATATAAAAATTTTAGATAATATTAAGGGGATTTATAATAAATTTAAACGGATTGGAAATCTTGTGAATTGACGAAGTTATGAATTTTTTTCTTCTAAAACCCCCCTTCCCCCCCCCCCCCCTTAAGGCAATTTTAATTATATCAAAAATCTGTCATACATAAATTTTCGGCCCTTCTCCTAGAAGTAATAATAACTTCAAATGGATTCGATACGTATCATAATTAAGA
This sequence comes from Maratus michaelseni, assembly GCA_963931845.1. Taxonomy (NCBI): domain Eukaryota; kingdom Metazoa; phylum Arthropoda; class Arachnida; order Araneae; family Salticidae; genus Maratus; species Maratus michaelseni. The sequence continues at coordinate 1,309,809 of OZ007600.1, forward strand.
AATTATGGCTTTTTTTCTGTTTTCACAAAAAGTCCCCCCCATCCCCCCCCCTTGGTTCGATTTTGCCCATTAACGAATTTGACCGAGATTTTATGTATCAGTTTCGAAAAGATGTGAGAGTTGGAACCGCCTACTTCAAAAAATAACTTGTTTGCAGGCGGAGCCAGCAGGGATTTTTTTGTTTTTAATTTTTTTTTTGCTATAACGGTTGGTCCTATAAAAAACTTGTCAATACAAAAGTTTTAGATAATACTAAGAGGATTAATAATAAATTTACGCGGATTTGATATCTTGTGAATTGACTAAGCTATGATTTTTTTTCTTCTAAAACCCCCCTTTTTTCCCCCCCTTGGGGCCATTTTTAATTATATCAAAAATCTGTCCTACATAAATTTTCGGCCCTTTTTCTTGAAGTAATAATAACTTTAAACGGATTCGATACGTATAATAATAAAGAAATTATGAGGATTTTTCTGTTTTCACAAAAAGCCCCCCCATTTCCCTCCCCTTGGTTCGATTTTGCCCATTAACGAACTTGACCGAGATTTTATGCCCCTTGATTTTATGTATCAGTTTGGAAGAGATTTATGCAGAATTTTTCCAGTTATCGTGGTCAGAAAAAAGTGACATAGATAGATAGATAGATAGATAGATATATAAACTTTTGAACTGGGGGTGTTTTTGGGTTCTGGGAGTCATGATCGGCCTGCAAAAATGTTTCAAAATTTTCAACTTAGGTGAGAATGTAATAGGTAGTATTTCTTACGAAATCTACCTAAAAAGTATAAAGCTACCTATTGCAGCCGTTCGGAGGAAAGCAGTTCCGGAAAATTTCGATATATTTTCACCGATCATGACCCCCAGACCCCAAAACTACCCTCCGTTCAAATGTTGATATATATATATATATATACATCCATATATATATATATATCTGATCTATGTCATACGATAACGCTCGTATTTATAAATTAATTTTGATGAAACTAATTGTGTGTATTAAGCTCACCAATGCCTCGACCGAGTTCGTTGGCCAGCTTGGTCCGCCATCTTGTTTCAAGATGGCGGCCACTGAAAATTTTAAAACTAAAATAAATATAAAAAAAGGTTAAAAAGTCAAATTTATTTTTTAAAGTGTTAGGCCTTGATACAAGGATTCTAGAACATTTTTTGTTTTACCTCTATCTTAAAAAATGGCTGAGATAGAGCAGTTTGAAATTCTAGGGTGGCTGACATTTTGAAACACGACAGCACATTGCAAAAAACCGACGATTAATTTATGAGTTTTAGTGAACGCGGTTTCTTGCAAATTATTTTCTTTCATTGTTGTAATCATTTTCCCAATCATACACATAAAGCTATATATTCATATCCATTAGCGCCAAATTCTCGCCAAACTTGGCGACATTTGGCGAAATACCGCCAAATTTGGCGACTAAAATAAGTCTTCATAAATGAAGCCAATTTGGCTATAGCTCAATAATTTGGCGAATTTCTTATTCAAATTCAGTATTAACGAATCTTTTGTAAACAGTTTCTTTGCATTTTAGCTTGCTGTTTTCGACTAACGCTAGCTAAAATTTTAAAACGAAGATTTAGGAAAGCTACCCTTTCCTCCCGGTACAGGCCGGAAAGACTTTTTTAATTATGAACTATTCTAAACTATGTAACTAATAATTCTAAACTATGTTTGTTATTATTATTTTCTCACTTAATTCATAGAAAACGTTTGTGCCTTTTGAAAAACAATAACGGGGGGGGGGGAATGTTTTACTGGTGGCTAGAATTTATACCCGGCTACCAGATTTTTTTTCAAATTTGTAAAGCGCTGTCCCTGACAATAACATTTAGTAATCCAGGGCTTAATTTCTAAGAAAAAAAGTACCGGAGCCTTAATATTATGCAGTACTAACACCCGTAGTGTACTCCCCTCCCCACTCCCCTTCCGCCATCAGTCCAATCTGCATATTTATATTTCATACATTGTTTTCAAAATTTAAAGCATTGTTTTTATTTAGCAGAATAAAAATTTTAAATACTGCATTTACTTAGCTATCAACTATTCCACTTTTTAGTTACTACTTCCAAATAGAAACCTTTGCCTAATCTTAAAGTTAATTAATCGCAGAATTCTGCGATTAAATAAGCTACTTTGGGGAAAAAAACTGGTTTTTTTCCGAAGGGGTTTTTTTCAATTTTTCCAATTTGGAAAAATTGAAATTTATTTTATAAAATAATATATTCAAAATGTTATTATGGCTGCATTCTGATATTTTTTCTTTATATTTATTTCATGTTCAGTGTCTCCCATGAAAATGTTAACACAGAAAATATGACCTGTAAGCAGTTTAAGAAGAACTTGAGTCCTTTAAAAAATTTTCATCTTAAAGCCCCTGCAAAAAATTTGAAATTTTTTTCAATCTCCATTCTGAATCCTCCAGAAATGTGATGATTTTAGAATAACAAAACATGTCACATAACAGCTGAAATCGCCAATGAATCTCTTATCTAGCTGTATATACTGTAGTGGCCAAAATTGTGGAAACCTTTTGGGAAAAATGATTTTTTGAAGTTTGATGGCTCATAACATCCAATATTTCTTAGTTATACCATAAAAGCTACATACCACTGGAAAGATAATTTAATCAAAAATATGTAATACAGTTTGTTCAATTCTAATTAATTTATCAAACGTTATAGCCAAATAATCAGAAAAAGGCCATAAAATCAGGTCAGATTCATGATAATGATTTTTCTTTTTCTTGTTCTTGAATGTAGCCAGTGCATGTGAATGTTTGGAGTGTTAGACAGATTCCATTTTATTAGGTAATGTGTCAATCAAAGCTAGGGTAGGATTTCAATATATATATATATATATATATATATATATATATGCCATATTTTGGTATTTATAGGAGGATTTTTATCACTATATTTTATGATTGCTATCAAGTTTTTAAAGTTCTTTGCCACCTTTCAATTTTTAAGCTAGCAAAGCATAATGAAATTAACAAAACATCATAAAGAGTTGATTAGTTAGTTACCCATAAATCAATGTGTAGCAATATTTTTAAGTGTAGAAAGCTATGGTTATGAAGAAATTTAAAGTAAAATTAGATTTAACAAAGGGATGTGTAATAAAGATGAGTTCGGGCTCTCTTTTCGGAGTCACATAGTCAACCAAAATCAATCTGACTGGGACACTAAACTCAAATTTGCACTACTAGCTATGCGTTCAGCTGTCCACTCTTCAACTAAACTTAGCCCAGCTGCAGTTATGTATGGCAGAAATATGAATCTACCATATAATCTCTTTTCTCAACCACCTTCTTTTAATTATAATGATGCACTCTCTTTTTGCGAACTCTTAATCCCAGCTCTTCAAAAAGTATACACTGAAGTACATAGTAATTTAATTAAAGTTTCTGAGCAGCAGGAAAAATACCGTGAAAAGACAGCTGTTGATAAAAATTTTAAAATAGGAGATCTTGTGTGGTTATTTACACCCACAGTCGCCCCTGGTAATACAAAAAAATTAAGCAAGCAAAATAATGGTCCTTTTACTATAATTGAGAAGCTAAATGAGGTTAATTTTAAAATAGCGCTAGTTGCTAATCCCAAAAATTGTCAGGTTGTCCATGTTGACAGGTTGTCTTCTTTCAAAGACAGACTCCCCATCTGGTCCAGTAAACCAAAACAAACAATTGGCCTGGGATCGACTGAAAACGTGACCATCGATTCACCACACCAACCGCGCGATTCTCCTCCTGTACGCAGGTGTAAGCGTAACCGATTCATTCCCTGGGCACCATATGATAGTAACCGCGCACCAGCAGTAGTGAACGTCAACAATAACGAAACTCCGGTAGCGCCGGAAGTGGAGGAAACAGACAGCGACGCGACTGAAATCATAAATCCCTCTCCCCCACCTCCCATTTCTCCGGAGATTGCAGCGGCAGAGAATAACGAGATGTGCGTAAATAAAAATTTAGCAACGGCAGAAGGCAGTGAAATGCGCGTAGGTAAAAATTCAGCCACGGCAGAAAGCAGTTCAACTGCTGAGCACAGCGATTCGCGCAGGTCTCGTTCATCGATTCGTCCAGCTGCTAAATCGAATAGAAGTAGTCGTTCAATATCGATTTCTAGAACCGACTATTCGCTACGGGATAGAAGAGACCGTCCGAGTTATAAATACTAACTACCTTTTTTCGTTATTCAAGCATTTTTATTCAATTTTACCTTGTTTATTTGTATTTATTTATAGTTTAGTTAATGTGTATGTATATTTAATTATTTTTTTTTGACATTTTTAAAACGGAACTTAGTTTTTCTAGCGTATTAAAGGTTTGTTTTGGTTGTGTGTTGATACTCTCATGTAGGCATTTTTAACCCTTTTTATGCCTATACTTAAGGTTTTTGTCTGTTTTATGGTAGATTATGTGGTATATACCCGTCCGCACCCCGTTTTCGTAGATTTTGGGTATATTTTTGCAAAAAAAAAAAAAAAGAAACGAATGTAATTTTTGTTACTTTAAAATTTTTTTAGGATGTTGTGTTTTGTATGCCCTTTTGCCGAGGTAGATCTGTTTAGTTCAGTTTTTTTTAATGCATCAGTGTTTTGTATATAACTTTTTAAGTATGTGTTTACTTTAATTTCTACATTTTAACTAGATAGATTTATTATTTACTATACAGTTTGTGGTTTTATTTGAGCTTAAACTTTAAGGAGTGTGGGCCCTTTTTCTTTTTCTAGTACATACTGTCTCATGTACATGCCTGTATGTTGTTGTGTGTGGCTAAAAGTGCTAAAATTAACTATTTTATTTATTCTACTTCCTATTTTTGTGGAATGTGTGTTTTCCTTCCTGGTGATATATGTCACCACCCCTGTTTTTTATTTTATTTTGTGGAATGTTTTCCCTGTAGTGCCCAAAAGGCCCGAAACTGCTTTTTGCTATAAGTAGCACAGAGGCAGAGATACTCTTTCCCATGCACATTACTTGTACGTGCATTTGTAAAATCTACATAATATCCCGAATCATTAGACTGTGTTCGAAAACAAACATGTGTTCTCATATAAAATTGTTACAATTGTGTGCGTAATTCTCTAACATGGTCTGTGATACCATAATTTGTGTCTTACAGATGTATATGTATATATATTTTTTTGTGTGTCACCAGTTGCTCTTGTGTATTTTTGTATAATAGAATTAATATGTGTTTTACAAATTTCATTGACATTTACAGTGTTGTAACTATGATATTACTAGTACTTATTTACATTAATAGATAGTGTTGTAATATACTGTGATGCCAATTATTGAAGTTATGTATATAAGCAGTATAGTGACAATTAATCAGTGGGCACTTCTCTTCTTTTTCGGCTAATTTTTTTTTTTCAAAATTCAATTTATGTATTATTTACAGTTCTGTTGCCAGAAGTCTCAGGAAGGATGCAGTTATGCGTAGGAATGACAGTAGTAGGGAAGTGAGGTTTCACAATCAGGTGGAACATGTGTTCTTTTACAGGTGCAGAAAATATCTTGGTCATTTTAGTGGTAAAATCAGCCTTGTGGTCCCTCCTCTGGTAGTACTCTTTTATGGTCATGTTTCAGGTAATATTTTAGGTAATGGTTTCTACGGATGTGCGAGCTCTGGTTGTATATATCCGGAATATATTGTCAGGGTGGTATTTCAGCGGTGAACTCTCTGGATCCCGTCCCGGATCGATGTATGATCTGTGTTTGTGGGTCAGTTTTTTCAGTGTTGAGGTCCCAGCATGCCATGTGGTACCAAGTTACCTTTCAAAAAAATAATTTGTTTTCTCAAAAAAAATTTTTTTTTTAATTAGCCGGGGGGAGCAATCTTGTTACGGTTGGTTTCAACAAATTTTTTTTTTTAAATCTACATTAATTATTTAAATCACTTTCTCAACATTTATTTAAAAGCACTCTTTTTTTCTGTTTCTAATAAAAATTTAAATAAATAAAAGTAATTGTAATAATTATAATAAAATCAGTTTTTATTTTTTCTTCTTTCTTTTTCTTTTTGCAAAGTAATTTCAACGTTTATAGTCTAACGTAGCTTCCTGTTTTTCAAATACGAAAAGCAGACAGCAAGGGAGGGATGTTTAGTCAGTAGACTGCACAGGTGGAAAATTTGGAGTCATCTAGTCTGACTTTGATATAAGAATGACCGACCGCCCTGTATAAGAATTACGTTATCTTATGAGTGTACTATACACGCAATTAGGCTTTGTAAGTTTACGTCAGGCTTCAATTGGCTCTGCTATCAGGCGGATAGCTGGCGCCCATGTAAACAGAGGCTAACAGGACCCCCCTTCAACACACGCCATGGGGGTGATGCATGGTTTCCTTCCCCCATGAAGCGGCCGGCAGAGTGGAGCGGCAAGCTGTAGTCTTCACGATGAGTCCATTTTTCCTTTTGTTTCCATTCCCGTACCCCTGGCAGAGTGGATCGGTCCCGTTTTTCAAGCAGCGCGGGAGAATGAATGTTTACGACACTTGTTGCTTGGCCAAGAGACCTGTCGTTTGACTCGTAAAAAAAAATTCGACTTATTACAGGGCTCGAAGATTGGCCTGTGGGCTGGATCGCGAAGTTGTTGAAGGCGGACAGGTTTCTGGAAGATTTTTTTTTTTTGAGAGTGGGGCATTGATGGCCCTACATTAACCATCCTAAATCATGATGTTATGATGAAAAGAGGCTATAAGGGCATTTTCGAATTGCGGATCTATAACTGTTAACGAGAAATTAAGAAGAAGATATGTGTAGCCTATTTTTTTTTGGCGTAGTGGCGCTCCAAGATTATGACTTCTTAACCATCAGAAGTGATCATAGATATTGAACTAAACCGGTCGTTAGAAGTCGTAGTGTTCTGAGTTACGGTGATGGCTATCTTCGAATAAAACACATGCTTCAGGAAGGTGAAATTACTGACTCCGACGGTGAAGTTCTGGACCGTAGAACGATTTTCCCCTCCGGACTAGATGATGGACCTAGTAGTTGATGGCAAGTGATGCAGTGAGATGAGAGGATTGATGAATGTTAGCTTGAAACCACGTCTGAATTTTTCCCCAGCCTGAATACTCCAGCTTAAGTGCTTCATCAGATTTTGAAAAAGGAGGAAATGCTCCTAAGTGCCCATTGACTAAAATTGTAGAACTCTCTACCTGTTGTAAGTACTATTTGCATAGTTTTTCTTTTTATTTATTTGTACCTCTTTAAAAAAAAAAAAAAAAAAAAAATATGTTTGCTATACCAGAGTTTAAAAGTGAAATGAATATCTTTGGATAATTTCAATAAGAATAAACATTATGAACAGAAATAGTCTGTAGGTTAATATATAATGTTTGTATGTTTGAACGACCATTAAATGGTAATATGATGGTAATTTTAAAAATATGATGTGTAATTTAAAAGTAACCAGTGAGTGGTTTCAACTTAAAAGATCAGCTGTTATATTGTTTTATTAAGATTATTTTTGATAACTTAGTTGCTTCATTATTTTAAATGTTCAAATAAATTGTGTTTTTTTTTTTTGTTTATTATCAAAGATGGTATGTTTTTCTTTGTATAAATCTCTAAATAATTAATTTTTTATATTCACAGTAGACCTATAAGAATGGCCTAACCTTTCTGTGATTAATTAAAAAAAAAAAAAAAGGGAGAGAAAATTCAACTTTATTAAATTAGGACTTTAAAATTTCTTAAGTTTAAATTCATAACTGACTGTTTTAATGAACATAAATTGAAGTTCACTCAATGTTATACAATCGTATTTTTGATCTTGATTTAAGGATGGATAGATTAATAAGTGAAACAGTAATATTAAATTTAATTTCATAAAATGTTAAATTAAGCTTTAACTCTCCTCTTTCAGAAACATTGTTTTTCTAAAATATACACCAAAATTGTTTTATTTTAAAAAGTAAAAAAAAAAAAAAAAAAAAAAAAAATATCCAGTCATTATACACCACTATACGATTCTTGGTTAACCGATCGGATCTTGTTCAGAATCTCTATGGTTGTTCTAAAATTTTAGTACATCATCATATCCCTATTCTATTAACGGATTTAACTCTTTCCCCTTTTGGTCCTCATATTGGAGGAATTTCAGGTTGTCTGCATTTTTCCAAATTATATGATGATTACACTTTTGTTAATTTAATGTGTATGGAGATTTGAGCTTGATCGGGTTGGAGTGGAGTTGGGTGTTCTTTATGCAATCCAGTATGCTACTTGATTTAGAAATCTGTTGCCCCTTACTACATTTAATATTGTCTTAAAATGATGAGTTCAAAATTATCATTGTTGTATTAACCTATTCGGATTCTTAAGTTTTGATATTTTGATTAGTTTAATATAATTTGCTACCTTTTCCATGGCAACAGATTTCAGTGGAGCTAATCAGGGTATACTTATTTTTTTCTAAATATTTAATTGTCAAGTGAAGATTGAGTAATAAATGAGCTTTTTAAGTTTAAGTAAGTTGTGTTTTAGAAAGAACCCCAAAACTCCACAACAAATGGAGCCGTAACAATTCGGTCTCTGGGTTATTGATTTTTTTTTACTTGTATGTATTTATGTATCAAAGAGCAACTGGGTGTTTTTGCAATTAAAATTTTATTTATATGTTCAAGTGTAAAAAGAGGTCTAGGCTCTCTCTCTGTGCTAGTAAGCTACAATTCCCAGTCAAAATTATGCCTTGTGAGCATAACCTTTTCTTATTTACAAAAAGCATAGTCCTGTACTTAAGTTTTATGTATTTATAAGGTTTTCCTTTCCCCTCTCTTTTTCTCATTTTTAAGTTGTCCCCCCCCCCCTTTTTTTCATTTTCTTTTTGGTTTGTTTGTCATTTTCTAACTCTAACTATGGCTGATAAGCACTCGGAAGCAATTGCCACTATTCAGCGAAAAAATGCTTTAGTGGATAATTTGTCAAACATTCCCCCATTCAATGGAGAGGCCAGCTCAGTCTGCTTCTCAGATTTTTCTGAGAAATTTGAGAGTTTTGCCAAATTATTCGACTGGAATGAGGAGGAGAAAAAATTCGTTTTGTTAGCTAGATTATCAGAAGCTGCTTCTAGGCGAATAAAAATTCACAAAGCAAAAACATCTGATGAGCTATTAAAAATCTTAAAAGAGAGTTATACTTCACAGGCCACACCAGATGTTGCCCTCAGTCATTTTTTAAATTTTAAACAGCCACCCAATATGAGTGTTCAGGAGTTTTATGACAAGGCATATGATATGTCATTAAGAGCCCTTGTAATTGAAGGTATCCAGGGTGAAGTAGTCGATAAAAGCCGAACGGCTCTACTACACTCCATGCTGTTGAGCAATCTTACACCAGAAGTGCGAAAGGGGGTAATTGCGAGAAATCCACAATCCCCAGAAGAGGTCCTCAAAATTGCGCTTCTTGAGGAAAAGGCTTATAGGAGCATTAACCCTTTCTACAACCACCGCGAGGAAATTCTCAACCCTAATTTGACCCAAAACCTACCCTGTGCTGCAGTTTTTCAGCAAGATAGCTCACAAAAGAAGGAGATAGACCAACTAAAATCTCAAATTGATGTTTTAGCAGCTAAGATAGACAGTTTAGTTGATCTTAGGGCTAGGGATGTACAGGAGAAAAACCAAGAGGTAAGACCCGTAACCTGCTATAGGTGCTCCGTACAAGGCCACTATGCCAGAGATTGTCCACTAAATTTTGTCGACTATAATTTTAGAAGGGGAGGTGGTCAAAATTTCAGGAGCCGTGGGCAAAATTATAGAAACAGAGGTGAAAATCCTAGAGGGAACCACAATCAGCGAGGCGGATATAGGGGAAGAAGAGGTGGTTATTACCAAAACAATAGGAGCACAGCTGCGAACAGAAATGAAGAGCAGGCGGTAAATAACACCCCAGTAGCTAACAATGAAAGTGAGGCTTTAAACTATTAGTGGCCGGATCAGATGTGGTCAAGTCGATCCCCAACAGGCCCCTGGACCCCCCAACTGTGTATAGTATGTTTCAGCCCCAATCATATACATTACCAACTGCAAGAATTTACATAAATAAAGTTTGCCTAAATGCATTATGTGACACGGGTTCTGCAATTAATCTCCTGAGTGGTACTGATTGTAACTGTTTAGAGAATTTTGAAATGGAGAATTGCAATATCCCCATTATGACTGTCACCGGTGAGAAAGTTCACCTAAATAAGAAAGTATTTTTAAAATTTGTTTTTGATAATGTTCAATGTCAAGCTGAATTCTATGTAGTGGAAGGTAAATTAGCAGAGGAATTTAATATGATTTTGGGAATGCCATTTTTGAAAGAGTACCGGGCAAGTATAAATTGTGATACAAATGCTGTCGCTCTTAAAGTGCCAGTTTCAGGCCAATGTAAACAAAGCGTAGAAACCCCAAGTAATACTTCAGGGTGTAATACTTGTCTTGCTACTAATTCTGTAAATATTTCTAACTCTGTATATAGTGTAAATTCTAATAATAATTGTATAAATAATGATTGTGTTAAAAATAATTCTGTAAATATAAAATGTGTCAACAAAGTAGGGGAGAATTCAAAAAGTAGTAATGCCAATAGCCCTCCTGAAAATTGTGCATGTGAGAAAGTTCATGACTCAGTTAATATTGAAAATGGGAATCATAGTAGTGAAAATATGGTAGTTCAGGACCCGCAGTTGAGTAATATGGGAAAAGATGTTGAGATAGTCATTCAAACTGAGTCAGATAAGGAAGTTGAAAGTGTTGCGCAGAACTTTTGCATGCAAACAACATCAGGCGGTAGCTCTGAGGGTAATAACACTGAAAAATTTTCAAGTATTCAAAGTGTCGACAACATTCTTTCAGCAGCGAGTCAGGTAACTCAGGGTAATTTAGCTGAAGAGACTACTGAAATTTGTAATATTGATGAAAGTGAAGATTGGGTAAGTATAGAGGATAAGGTACCTGAAGTCGAGGAGGAGAGCAATGAAGATAGCAGTAGTGATAAAACCAATAAAAATAAAAATATAAGTTTCGCTGTGTTATGTAGCAAAATTTCAATTCCCCCGCAGTCAAAAATGTTAGCCCAGGTTAAAAGTTATAAGGAAAATTTTATTAAGGAAAATGATATTGTTATGTTAGAACCTTTGGCGAAAAATTTAAATCAAGGTCTCCTTACCTCCAGAGCCATTTGCACTAAAGAACATGGCCTATATATCTCATTTGCAAATTTTTCAGACAATAGTATTCATTTAAATAAAGGAACCTTTGTTGCCAAAATTCAAAAATGTGTAGACCAGTCAAATATACCCGTAACTGATAATAAATTAACCTATAATATAAATTTGGCCCCTCCAATTGGTGACTTTGATCACGCTGATCTCACTTGGAGCTCTGAAATTAATTTAGATCATTTAGAACCCCCATTAAAACTTAAAATGCAAAATTTTCTAGACAAAAACAAAGATGTATTTGCAGCATCGGTCTTAGATTTACCCGGCTGTGATACAATCCCGCATGAAATTAACTTAACTTCAAATAAACCAGTTAAAGGCAAAGCTTATAGAGTCCCCTACAAATTACGTCAAGAAATGGAAGACCAACTTAATACTTTGTTACAGGCGGACATAATTTCCCCTTCCATGTCTGAATTTGCTTCTCCGGTTATTCTGGTTCGGAAATCAGACGGTTCCTATCGACTTGCTGTTGACTACAGAAGATTAAATAAAAATCTTGTTAAAGATGCTTATCCAATTCCTAACATCACCGACTCTGTTGATGCTTTAAGTGGGGCTAAATTTTTTTCAACGCTAGATTTAACTAGTGGTTTTTTTCAACAGGTTATTCGCCCAGAGGATAGGCATAAAACTGCTATAATCACCCACAAAGGACTTTTTGAGTGGACCCGTAACTGTTTTGGGCTCTCAAATTCAGGTAACAGTTTCCAAAGACTTATGAATGCTATTTTCGGTGATTTAGGCAATCTTGGAATTCTTGTTTATATCGACGACATTGTAATTGCCTCCAGTGATGTTAATTCTCATTTTGAGAAGCTTAGCATGGTCTTTGAAAGGTTAAGACTGCATAAACTTAAACTTAAGCCCAGTAAATGCACTTTCCTTTCGAATAAAATACAATATCTAGGTTTTGAGATTTGTAGTGGCCAAGTATCACCTATCAATAAAAATATTGCCGTAATAGAAAATTTTAAACCTCCAACTACCCGAAAGGCTGTTAGGTCATTTATTGGAACTCTATCTTTCTATAGGAGATTTATACCAGATTTTACTAAGAGAGCTAAAAATCTAATCAACTTAACGAAAGAGACAGGAAAATTTTCGTGGAATGAAGATGCACAGAAAGAATTTGAAGACCTTAAAATGGCTCTTATTTCAAAACCATGTCTTGCACTCCCTGATTTTGAGAAAGAATTCCATTTATATACTGATGCCAGTGGCGAAGCATTAGGGGCAGTGTTATCACAATTAGATGAAAATAACATGCTCCATCCTGTTGCCTTTGCCAGCAGAAAATTGAAAGATGCTGAGACCCGCTACTCCACCACTGAAAGGGAATTACTAGCTTTAGTTTGGGCTACTGCCCACTTCAAATGTTACATTGCTAATACCCATTTTTTCATCTATACAGACCATGCGCCTCTAACATTTATGTTAAAAATTCACGACCCTACATCTCGCATGGCTAAATGGATCTGCACTCTCTCAGACTTTAATTTTACAATCAAGTTTGTTAAAGGTAAGTGTAACAGTGTCGCAGATTTCCTTTCGAGGTATGTCAACAATGATAACTCCAATGATACTGTTAATTGTAATTTTTGTATACAAGTCGAAAAGGAAGTTACTTTTATGCCTCATTCTAATCTACTTGAAAAAATTGGTGAATTACAAAAATCAGACAAGAAATGCTGCGAGATTGCAAGAAAACTAGACCAAGGTGTAGAAATTGCTCCTAAATACATGAAATTTTTTTTTAGAGATGACATTTTAGTTTGTGAGGATACAAGGGAGTCAGCTATTTTGAATAAATCTGTAAAGTTAGTCGTGCCAAAAGAATTGGTTACTCAAGTTTTTGCACTAACACATGAGTCCCTAGCGGCTTGTCATCAAGCCTTTCAAAAGACCATTGATCGCATTCGTGAGCACTTCTATTGGCCAGGAATGTCGTCAGATGTCAAGCATCTAGTGGAGTCATGTATTAGTTGCCAGCAGAAGAGAGCTTATAGAGCGAACCAGCTCGCCCCTCTGCAACGTATGCCGACCCCCCAGTTTCCCATGAACAAGGTTCATTTGGATCTCATTGGACCCTTACCGCAAACTTTTTCGGGAAATAAGTATATTGTCGCATATATAGATTCATTTACTAAGTGGCCAGAAGCATATGCGGTTAGTTCAACCACTTCAGATGTCATTGCGGACACTTTAGCTGATTTCATATCACGCTACGGTGCGCCCTGTTTTATTATGACGGACAACGCGAAGAATCTAATTTCAGATGCGATAGAGCACGTATATAAAATGTTTGGTATTAATCATATTAAGACCTCATCTTATCACCCGGCTGGCAACTCGCAAGTGGAGAGACAGAATCGTACTCTTAAAAATGCACTTTGTCACATAGTCAACCAAAATCAATCTGACTGGGACACTAAACTCAAATTTGTACTACTAGCTATGCGTTCAGCTGTCCACTCTTCAACTAAACTTAGCCCAGCTGCAGTTATGTATGGCAGAAATATGAATCTACCATATAATCTCTTTTCTCAACCACCTTCTTTTAATTATAATGATGCACCCTCTTTTTGCGAACTCTTAATCCCAGCTCTTCAAAAAGTATACACTGAAGTACATAGTAATTTAATTAAAGTTTCTGAGCAGCAGGAAAAATACCGTGAAAAGACAGCTGTTGATAAAAATTTTAAAATAGGAGATCTTGTGTGGTTATTTACACCCACAGTCGCCCCTGGTAATACAAAAAAATTAAGCAAGCAAAATAATGGTCCTTTTACTATAATTGAGAAGCTAAATGAGGTTAATTTTAAAATAGCGCTAGTTGCTAATCCCAAAAATTGTCAGGTTGTCCATGTTGACAGGTTGTCTTCTTTCAAAGACAGACTCCCCATCTGGTCCAGTAAACCAAAACAAACAATTGGCCTGGGATCGACTGAAAACGTGACCATCGATTCACCACACCAACCGCGCGATTCTCCTCCTGTACGCAGGTGTAAGCGTAACCGATTCATTCCCTGGGCACCATATGATAGTAACCGCGCACCAGCAGTAGTGAACGTCAACAATAACGAAACTCCGGTAGCGCCGGAAGTGGAGGAAACAGACAGCGACGCGACTGAAATCATAAATCCCTCTCCCCCACCTCCCATTTCTCCGGAGATTGCAGCGGCAGAGAATAACGAGATGTGCGTAAATAAAAATTTAGCAACGGCAGAAGGCAGTGAAATGCGCGTAGGTAAAAATTCAGCCACGGCAGAAAGCAGTTCAACTGCTGAGCACAGCGATTCGCGCAGGTCTCGTTCATCGATTCGTCCAGCTGCTAAATCGAATAGAAGTAGTCGTTCAATATCGATTTCTAGAACCGACTATTCGCTACGGGATAGAAGAGACCGTCCGAGTTATAAATACTAACTACCTTTTTTCGTTATTCAAGCATTTTTATTCAATTTTACCTTGTTTATTTGTATTTATTTATAGTTTAGTTAATGTGTATGTATATTTAATTATTTTTTTTTGACATTTTTAAAACGGAACTTAGTTTTTCTAGCGTATTAAAGGTTTGTTTTGGTTGTGTGTTGATACTCTCATGTAGGCATTTTTAACCCTTTTTATGCCTATACTTAAGGTTTTTGTCTGTTTTATGGTAGATTATGTGGTATATACCCGTCCGCACCCCGTTTTCGTAGATTTTGGGTATATTTTTGCAAAAAAAAAAAAAAAGAAACGAATGTAATTTTTGTTACTTTAAAATTTTTTTAGGATGTTGTGTTTTGTATGCCCTTTTGCCGAGGTAGATCTGTTTAGTTCAGTTTTTTTTAATGCATCAGTGTTTTGTATATAACTTTTTAAGTATGTGTTTACTTTAATTTCTACATTTTAACTAGATAGATTTATTATTTACTATACAGTTTGTGGTTTTATTTGAGCTTAAACTTTAAGGAGTGTGGGCCCTTTTTCTTTTTCTAGTACATACTGTCTCATGTACATGCCTGTATGTTGTTGTGTGTGGCTAAAAGTGCTAAAATTAACTATTTTATTTATTCTACTTCCTATTTTTGTGGAATGTGTGTTTTCCTTCCTGGTGATATATGTCACCACCCCTGTTTTTTATTTTATTTTGTGGAATGTTTTCCCTGTAGTGCCCAAAAGGCCCGAAACTGCTTTTTGCTATAAGTAGCACAGAGGCAGAGATACTCTTTCCCATGCACATTACTTGTACGTGCATTTGTAAAATCTACATAATATCCCGAATCATTAGACTGTGTTCGAAAACAAACATGTGTTCTCATATAAAATTGTTACAATTGTGTGCGTAATTCTCTAACATGGTCTGTGATACCATAATTTGTGTCTTACAGATGTATATGTATATATATTTTTTTGTGTGTCACCAGTTGCTCTTGTGTATTTTTGTATAATAGAATTAATATGTGTTTTACAAATTTCATTGACATTTACAGTGTTGTAACTATGATATTACTAGTACTTATTTACATTAATAGATAGTGTTGTAATATACTGTGATGCCAATTATTGAAGTTATGTATATAAGCAGTATAGTGACAATTAATCAGTGGGCACTTCTCTTCTTTTTCGGCTAATTTTTTTTTTTCAAAATTCAATTTATGTATTATTTACAGTTCTGTTGCCAGAAGTCTCAGGAAGGATGCAGTTATGCGTAGGAATGACAGTAGTAGGGAAGTGAGGTTTCACAATCAGGTGGAACATGTGTTCTTTTACAGGTGCAGAAAATATCTTGGTCATTTTAGTGGTAAAATCAGCCTTGTGGTCCCTCCTCTGGTAGTACTCTTTTATGGTCATGTTTCAGGTAATATTTTAGGTAATGGTTTCTACGGATGTGCGAGCTCTGGTTGTATATATCCGGAATATATTGTCAGGGTGGTATTTCAGCGGTGAACTCTCTGGATCCCGTCCCGGATCGATGTATGATCTGTGTTTGTGGGTCAGTTTTTTCAGTGTTGAGGTCCCAGCATGCCATGTGGTACCAAGTTACCTTTCAAAAAAATAATTTGTTTTCTCAAAAAAAATTTTTTTTTTAATTAGCCGGGGGAGCAATCTTGTTACGGTTGGTTTCAACAAATTTTTTTTTTTTAATCTACATTAATTATTTAAATCACTTTCTCAACATTTATTTAAAAGCACTCTTTTTTTCTGTTTCTAATAAAAATTTAAATAAATAAAAGTAATTGTAATAATTATAATAAAATCAGTTTTTATTTTTTCTTCTTTCTTTTTCTTTTTGCAAAGTAATTTCAACGTTTATAGTCTAACGTAGCTTCCTGTTTTTCAAATACGAAAAGCAGACAGCAAGGGAGGGATGTTTAGTCAGTAGACTGCACAGGTGGAAAATTTGGAGTCATCTAGTCTGACTTTGATATAAGAATGACCGACCGCCCTGTATAAGAATTACGTTATCTTATGAGTGTACTATACACGCAATTAGGCTTTGTAAGTTTACGTCAGGCTTCAATTGGCTCTGCTATCAGGCGGATAGCTGGCGCCCATGTAAACAGAGGCTAACAGGACCCCCCTTCAACACACGCCATGGGGGTGATGCATGGTTTCCTTCCCCCATGAAGCGGCCGGCAGAGTGGAGCGGCAAGCTGTAGTCTTCACGATGAGTCCATTTTTCCTTTTGTTTCCATTCCCGTACCCCTGGCAGAGTGGATCGGTCCAGTTTTTCAAGCATCTTGCATTATCATCTTGCATTAGATCTCTAAAAAAATGAAATAAAATAAACGTTCCAATTAAAAAATATCCTACTGTCTCCATAGGAAATCTAGCAACAAATAGTATTATTCGCGCCACTTCATACTAGAGCCATATCACCCAGGCGCCAGCCAGTCGCAAGTCACATTCTAATACTAGAAAATAAAAATAAGATTTCTTTTCCCCCTTTATTTCGTTCTGATCAAAATAACATTAAAATTACTTGAAATGGAAAATATAATTTTTAAGGGAAAAGTTATTTTTATTTTTTCTATATGAAAATAAATAAAATTGACAGTTTTAGAAAAAAAGAGCCCGAGCCCGCCTGGGCCCGAAGGCTGGTATAAAAATCGAGCCCGACACGGGCCGGGCTCGGGCTGAGCCCGTCTCATCTCTAATGTGTAATAAATAGGGTGGAGCGCTCGCCTATGGAAAAATATTTTTTTCTCCAAATCAAAATGGGACAGTGTGGGAAAGTTGCTCTATCATATCCTCATTCTGAATATAATATATCTTTGAAAAATATTAATATTAAATACTGCCCCAAGGTCATTGAATATTGGGAGAAAACGTAAAAGCGCTCGCTTATGAATATTTTTTTTTTCACCAAATCAAAATGGTGTGGTGTGGAAAAGTTGCTCTATCATATCCTCATTCTAAATATAAAATATCTTTGAAAAATATTAATATTAAATACTGCCTCAAGGTCATTGAATATTGAGAGAAAACATAAAAGCGCTCGCCTATGAATTTTTTTTTTTCACCAAATCAAAATGGGACAGTGTGGGAAAGTTGCTCTATCATATCCTCATTCTAAATATAAAATATCTTTGAAAAATATTAATATTAAATACTGCCCCAAGGTCATTGAAAATTGAGAGAAAACATAAAAGCGCTCGCCTATGAAATTTTTTTTTTCACCAAATCAAAATGGGACGGTGTGGGAAAGTTGCTCTATCATATCCTCATTCTGAATATAAAATATCTTTGAAAAATATTAATATTAAATACTGCCCCAAGATCATTGAATATTGAGAAAAAACGTAAGAGTTGTGCATTTTTTCATTTGTTTCCTCAAATATACAAACTATTAATAATAATGAACAGAGGAAAGTATATTCAACTAGGTAAATTATATCCAATGGTTGGAGTATCATAGTTGAGATTTTTCCAACAGAGCTTTCCTCTGTTCATTATGACCTAATTACATGGTATACAGGAGTTTCCGTGCTATTTCAAGATTCATCATGTAAATGCTATAGTTATAGCTCGGATGAATGAAATTAGCGCTGCAGTTCGCAGCCTTGTCCAACAAATAAGAGTGAAATATGCCAGTCCAGGATATCGTCAGGATAGCTCAGTAGGGAGAGCGTTGGTACGGCAAACCAAAGTACCCAGGTTCGAGTCCTGGTCCCGGCATATTTTCGCTCTGTTGGAAAAATCCCAACTATGATACTCCAACCATTGGATATATTAATAATAATTTAATTTAAAAGGATGATCATCGAATTATTATTATTATTATATATTTATAGTAAAATTGTGTAATATTTATATCAAATTCGCTTTTATTATACTAACTCAACGACTATATATTTTTTTTAATTCATGAAATTTGGGTAATTGTAATTGTTTTATATTTTTTACTTAACCTATGTAAGAAAATATAATTTCTAATTATTTTTAAAGAACTATAGTAATAAGGTAAAAATAATTTACTATTGAGTCATTCCATGTCAAATCAACACACTTTTTGAAGAAATTTTACCTCACCATCTCAGATTTTAATGAACTGTGGCACATAGTTAGTATTTATATAGACTAAGAAAAATACGAAATATTTTTGAAAAATATCTGTTTGTTTTGAAAATATGACTATTTAAACTTCTCAAAAATTGTCAAAAAATGCTAGTCTGCTAGATATTCAAATTGTCATAAAATCTTTCCTAATTAAGATAGAAAGGTGAAATAAGTGTCATAATGCAGCATTTTTAATAGACTTTAATATGATATGCAACATAATAGAGTTTGTAAAAAAAAATTATTTCAAAATTTAAATTTAAATTTTAAAATTTAAATTGTGAAAAAAACGTTTTTTTAAAATACTTCAAAAAATTATACAAGATAGGTTGTATTATTGTAAAATAGTATCCAAAGTTTGAAAATGGGACAACAATGGGTTCATAGGGAAAATAATTTTTAAAAAAAGGCATTTTTCATCAATTTCAAGTATGATACAATAATCCATAAAAATTTGATTTTAATACAATATGCAACAGGATAAATTTTGTTAAAAAGAATAAAAATTCAAAATTTTAATTTTATTTTTTAAATTTAAATTGCAAAAAAATATTTGCTTCTCAATTTTTTCAAAAAATTGTCAAAGTAAAATAAGAGAGTAGGGAATAACAGGAAGAATGTAAAATGGGACAACAGTGGGCTCATAGAAAAAAAAAGAAAGGAATTTTTCATCAATTTCAAATATGATACAAATACAATAATCCATAAAAAGTTGACTTTAATATGATATGCAACAGAATATAGTTTGTTAAGAAAAAAAATTAACTTTCAAATTTTAATTGTGATTTTTTTTTTCTTTTTTTCCCCAAACAATTATAGAAAACACATTCTATTAATGTAAAATAGTATACACAGTTTGAAAATGGGACAGCAATAGGTTCATACTAAAAATAATACTTTAAAAGAGTAGTTTCTACTGAATTGGGGTTATATAATACAAAAAAAAAAAAAAAAAAAAAAAAAAAAAAAAAAAATCAGTAAACAATAAAAAAGTTAAAATTAATATGTAACCTGCTATAAATCAAGATTATAGGAAAGCAGAAATAAATGTCAAGTAAAAATTTTCAGCTGTTAGATAATCCTATTGTATAATTTTAGTTTTCATGTGATTCATACAAAATGCTGTAAAATACTCTGCTAAAATAGTTGACACGGTCATTTTATTTTATGAAAGTGATGAGCTGAGCAGAGCAATGCCTGGAATTAAAGATTTTATAAGTATCACTGACCAAAGTGGAAACAAAGTAAAAGTTTCTAAAAGGCTGATTTTATGCAATCTAAAAGAGGCTCACATGTACTATTCAAAGAAAAGTTTCCAGACTTAAAAATTAGTTTTTCTAAGTTTGCAGAGCTCTGTCCCAAGCATTGCATTTTGGCTGGGTCAAAAGATACACACACAGTTTGTGTTTGCACGACACATCAAAATATCAAGTTAATGCTTGAAAATGCAAAATTGGGTGTAATTACTAATGGTGAATTGACAACTTACAGGCATTGCATATCAAAAATATTGTGCAATCCACCATCAATAGACTGCAATATGTCTGAATGCCCATCCTGTCCTGGTGATTGTGAAATACGTAATATTTTACAAAAATCATTTGAGGAGAACTTAATTGAAAAAGTCACATTCAGACAGTGGATTTCTGTAGATCGCTGCAATTTAGAGACTCTGCAGAAACCATCAGAAGAATTTATTGACTTATTTTGTAACAAGCTGCCAATCTTAGTCAGACACGATTTCATTGCAAGACTTCAATCATCTTTTATGAATCAGGTAAAAGTAAAGTTGAAAAAAATCTGAAATCGCAGTAATGCTAGATTTTTCTGAAAATTACAGCATGGTTATTCAAGATGAAGCTCACAGTTACCATTGGGCTAATAAACATGCCACAATTCATCCTTTTATAGTGTATTACAAAAGAGAAAATAAGGTTGAGCACCTAAACTATGTTGTAATTTCAGACTGTTTGGAGCATAACACTGTTGCTGTCTACACCTTCCAAAAAAAAAAAAAACTAATTCAATTTCTGGCAAATAAATTTCAAGAATCCCCTAGAAAGATTTTTTATTTTTCAGATGGATGTGCCGCCCAATATAAAAATAAAAAAATTCTCCAATCTGTGTTTTCACAAAGAAGATTTCAAAATGAAACTGAATGGCACTTTTCAGTCACAGCTCAGTTGCTTTGTGATGGACTTGGGGGGCACAATTAAGAGAGAGGCAGCAAGAGCCAGCTTACAACGGCCTTATGAAAACCAGATTTTAAAACCTCTTCAGTTATATGAATGGGCAGCATCCAAGTTTTCTTCAAAAATAAGCTTTGCATTTTCAACACAGGAAGATCAGATTGATTCAGAAATATTTTGAAAAGATAGGTCCAATCAGGCAGTTACTATTAAAGGAACTCAACAATATCATGCCTTTATCCCTGATAAATTCAGTACATCAAATATATTTGTTAAAACATTTTCTGAATCTGCAATATCATCAAAAGTGATTGTTTCAAAGTCTGAAGATAAACTTGGGTTAGAAGACTGCAATGGGTATATTACTGCTGTATATGACAAGCATTGGTGGCTTGCTTACATCATGGATAAAGATAAAGAACATGATGAACTTAAGGTGACATTTTTACACCCACATGGGCCGTCTCCATCATTTTCTTATCCTAGAAACCTAGATGTGCCATGGATACCTATAATGGATGTTTTGTGTTCAGTTGATCCTCTGACACCAACTGGAAGAATATCTGTTTTATCACAAAATGACATTTTGAAAACTAACAAGTCATTATCCAATTAAATTCAATAGAATTCAATAAAATTCTTCAAGAGGTGTTAAAGGATATGAATTGGTAAAGTCTTATGTTACTTCATAAAGAATTTGGCAATTTTGTACAAAGTTTATATTTGAACTATTGTAGTGCATCATATTATATCATTGTATTGCCTTTTTTAAATTATTTTTCCTATGAACCCATCGTTGTCCCATTTTCAAACTGTGTATACTATTTTACATTAATTGAATGTATTTTATATAATTGTTGACGAGAAAAAACAAATTCACAATTAAAATTTTAAAATTAAAAAAAAAAATTCTTCAATTTTCTGTTACATATCATATTAAAGTCAACTTTTTATGGATTATTGTATTTATATCATATTTGAAATTGATGAAAAATTCCTTTCTTAATTTTTTTCTCCTATGAACTCATTGTTGTCCCATTGCCATTTTACATTCTTCTTGTTCTACCATTCTCTTATTTTACTTCTATAATTTTTTGAAAAAAAAAATAAAAACTTTTTTTTTTTTTTTTTTGCAATTTAAATTTTAAAAATAAAATTTTTATTTTTATTTTTTAACAAAATTTATGCTCTTGCATATTGTATTAAAATGAAATTTTTATGGATTATTGTATCATACTTGAAATTGATGAAAAATGCCTTTTTTAAAAAATTATTTTCCCTATGAACCCATTGTTGTCCCATTTTCAAACTTTGGATACTATTTTACAATAATACAACCTATCTTGTATAATTTTTTGAAGTATTTTAAAAAAACGTTTTTTTCACAATTTAAATTTTAAAATTTAAATTTAAATTTTGAAATAATTTTTTTTTACAAACTCTATCATGTTGCATATCATATTAAAGTCTATTAAAAATGCTGCATTATGACACTTATTTCACCTTTCTATCTTAATTAGGAAAGATTTTATGACAATTTGAATATCTAGCAGACTAGCATTTTTTGACAATTTTTGAGAAGTTTAAATAGCCATATTTTCAAAACAAACAGATATTTTTCAAAAATATTTCGTATTTTTCTTAGTCTATATAAATACTAACTATGTGCCACAGTTCATTAAAATCTGAGATGGTGAGGTAAAATAGGTGTGTTGATTTGACATGGAATGACCCTATTGCAATTTACAAGCAATGAAGTTACCATTTTATAGTAGTCCATACTGTGTTTTGGTTTCAAAAACTGGCATTTTTTTCCGAGACACCAGACAAGTTTTACTGAACCCATCGCGTCTCAAAGGACCACAAACAGCTGAAGAAGCCTACGTAACAAGTTTCACACATCTTTCAGTGGTTTGATTGTGACAAGGGAATAGTTTAATCTTAGGTAAGATGTCTTCATCTATTGCCTTTGGATTTAGGATACACTTTGTAAGAATATTATGATCTAATTACTTAGTTAATGGTCGTTCTGTCATGGTCACTTCAGCCCAATTTATAAAATCGATATAGTCTTTGGCTTTAAAATTGATCTCAGGTAACTTGAACGTACGTAAAGAATTTCTTGACTTTCGAGATTTTATTATTCTACGTAGTGCCAACACTCTTACATAGTCCCTATCGTCAGCCAACATGGCAATCAAAATATTTTCCGGATGACAAAAATAACCATTTCATTGAATTACGGGATCTATTATTGTTTGTAATTCCTTTGGTTAAATATCATGATAACATAACTGTTTGATGCAAATGCTTAGCTCCGTAAATGCATGAAGGCTTAGTTTTAATTTGAAACCATATAGTTGAATAAACTCTTAGTATAAAATTTGTCAGAATTAACAAATTTTCAGACGGTTCACTTGAAGAAACGTATAGCCTAAGAATTTTATTTGCCACTGTAAGCCCTCTAGAATGCACAAATTTACCAGGATTTCTTTTATACAATTTTTCATGACACAATCCCGAAAAAATTGCTTCACATATCTCAAGCAAATAGAGTTGATGCGTGCTTAAATCCTTTTTATTAGTAATTTCTAGCAAAGCATAGCTTATTCTCTTATAATGTACAAGAGGAAGAAGTTCACAATCTTTTAGAGGTTTGCCAATAGATCCTGTAAAACTTTGAGGCCCATTTGTTGTACCGTCAAGATCAGTGCTGTAGTCCTGTGAAGAAAAAGTGGGGGGTGGGGGGACGCCTATAGTTCCGAACATAGTGTCTGTGTCACCGATAGAAAACTTGATACTAAATGTTACCTTTCATTTTGAACTGCAAAGAAAAGTAATTGAAAAATTAAACAGCTTAATTTAATTTAATCTAATTAAAGTTTTTTTTACTTGTAATGTTTCAAATAACTTGTGCCCAATTGAAAAGTTCAGAACTTTTTTTTGTGTCTTGAAAGTGTTGGTCCATGCAGATCTCTAGATTGCGAAGCTATACAGTAAAGTTATATAATTTTCAGTAGTGATAATAACGCAAAGAAACTCAAACACATACATAAATTTTGTCACAATTATAACAAAGTTACAGAAGTTAGAGGGAGAAGAGACAAATAAACAGATATGGCAGACGATCCGAAGTGATAAACACATTTCAACTGTGTTGAAAAAGTATTAAAAATTCGCTTTATTTCTTAAAATTGTTAATTGATTAGCGTGCTTATCCCTTAAAAAAAATAATAAGTTTGGAAAGTCTGCATCCCTACCGTCCCCTTGAATATAAAAAAGTGGGGGGACGCTTGAGATAAAATAAAAAAGTGAGGGGACTGTCCCCCCCCCCCCCCCCCCTTCGACTACACTGTCAAGGTGCTAGAGCAAATGGCTCAAGATAAGCTCATTGGCATGTATTTGGCAAATAAGCCATTGAAGTGATTTTCCTTCTTTTTCTTCTAGAAATCGCATGACACCTTCTTTGTAACCTGTGTTAACTGTAGTTCCGTCACAGCCAATTGCAACAAGCTTACTGGTATCGATATTTTTTGTAGTTAATTTTTTTTTTTTCTTCACTTAAAATTAAAGCCTTTCCAGATTGTAACGAAAGATGCTCCAAATACTCAGAACCTGGTTCCTATATTAAGCTTATAATCCTTGTAAATTGTAATAATAAGTTATTTTTTCTTGTTATTCTTCATCTTCAAGTATAATTTAAAAAATATATATTCTTACGAAGTATAAAATATAACACAATTTTGTTGTTTTGATTATGCTTTACAGTTACCCAATTTTTATACATTTTCAAAATTTTGAAATCATTGGGGCAGTATAAGACACCTGGATTTGATATAAATATTACATAGTTTCACTATAAGCGTATAATAATAATAATTTAAGAAGAATACTTGAAAATTAATTTAATATTAATAATATTTGGACATTTTATATGTTTGACAAGAAAATGGGAAAATTCACAACTTTTACAATTTTTCTCAATTTTCAATGACCTTGGGGCAGATTTAATATTAATATTTTTCAAAGATATTTTATATTCAGAATGAGGATCTGATAAAACAACTTTCCCATCCCGTCCAATTTTGATTTGAAGAAAAAAAAAATTTGCTCCATCCTAATGTGTAAGTCAAGCAAAACAAGACTGGTAAAGGCAGGAAAAGGTTCAAGAGAGCGATTGGCGGTAGAAGAATAAGGTCCCTGTGTATAGGTCACAGAAAAGATCATCTCAGTGAATGCAACCTGAAATGTGGAGTTGAATCAAAGTATAGTTCTGTAGAGGATGCAGTATTTTGGTCTAAATGCTAGAATTTCATGGAGAAAAAAAAAATTATAAATCAAATAAAGTTTGAAAATAATAAACTGAGCTAAAAGGCATGTTTACTAGACAGAGAAATAGTAGGGTCATGTTATTTGGAATATTAAAATGTTTTTTTTATATAGAATTCTAGCATTTAGACCAAAATACTGCATTCTGCACAGAACTGTACTTTGTTTCCGCTCTCCATTACAGTGCATCATTTCATGTTGCACATATCGAGATGATTGTTTCGGTGACCTAGGATACACAGGGACCTTACTCTTCTACCGCCAATTACTCTCCTCCGGCACCTTTTCCTGCCTTTATCAGTCTTATTTTGCTTGACTTAGACATACCTTTGTTTATTTACTTCTAATTTTACTTTAAATTTCTTCATAACCATAGCTTTCTACACTTAAAAATATTGCTACACATTGATTTATGGGTAACTAACCAACTCTTTATGATGTTTTGTTAATTTTATTATGAGTTACTAGCACAAAAATTGAAAGGTGGCAAAGAACTTTAGCAACTTGAAAACAATCATAAAAAATAGTGATAAAAATCCTCTTATAAATACCAAAATATGGCATACTTTTTTTTTTTAAATCATTACCCTAGATTTGATTGACACATTACCAAATAAAATGAAATCTGTCTGACACTCTAAACATTCATATGCATTGGCTGTATTCAAGAAAAAGAAAAATAATTATTGTCAACGTAACCAGGTTTTACTGCCTTTTCTGATTATTTGGCTATAACGTTTGCTAAATTAATTTTATAATTGGTCAAACTGTATTGCATGATATTTCTTAGTAAATTATCTTTCTAGTGGTATATAGCTTTTATGGTATTACTAAGAAATATATTGGGTGTTATGTGTTATGAGCCATCAAACTTCAAAAAAGTCCTTCCGGCCTGTACCGGGAGGAGAAGGTAGCTTTCCTATATCTTCGTTTTAAAATTTTAGCTAATGTTACTCGAAAACAGCAAGCTAAAATGGAAAGAAACCGTTTACAAAAGATTCGTTAATACTGAATTTGAATAAGAAATTTGCGAAATTATTGAGCTATAGCCAAGTTGGCTTCATTTATGAAAACTTATTTCGGTCGCCAAATTTGGCGATATTTCTACAAATGTCGCCAAGTTTGGCGAGAATTTGGCGCTAACGGGTATGAATATATAGTTTTATGCGTATGATGGGAAAATGATGACAACAATGACAGATAATAATTTGCGAGAAGTCGCATTCACTAAAACTTATGACTTAATCGTTGGATTTTTGTAATGTGCTATCTTGTTTCAAAATGTCTGCCACCCTAGAATTTCAAACTGCTGTATCTCATCAGTTTTTTAAGATAGAGGTAAAACAAAAAATACTCCGGAATCCTTGTATCAAGGCCTAACACTTAAGCAAAAAATAAATTTGAATTTTAAACTTTTTTGTATATTTATTTTACTTTTAAATTTTTAAATGGCCGCCATCTTGAAACAAAATGGCGGACCAAGCTGGCCAAAGAACTCGGTCGAGACATTGGTGAGCTTAATACACACAATTAGTTTCATCGAAATTGATTTATAAATACGAGCGTTATCGTATGACATAGGTCAGATATATATATATATATATGGAGATATATATATAAATCAACATTTGAACGGAGGGTGGTTTTGGGGTCTGGGGGTTATGATCGGTGAAAATATACCAACATTTTCCGGAATTGCTTTCCTCCGAACGGCTGCAATAGGTAGCTTTATACTTTTTTGTATTGAAAGCTACCTAAAAGCATTTTTTCCAAAAGGTTTCCACAATTTTGGCCACTACTGTATTTATGAAGGACCTTATTAAAAATATCTAAATAAGAACCTAAATATAGAGATAGTTTCTAATTCGCATAATTTTGAATATATTTTTTCTGACAACTTTATATGATTTTTTTAATAAGGTAATATTTTTTGTACAAAATGTGCACAAAAACAGGGAAAAAAAAATATGTAAGCAGACTCATGCAACTTCTCTTGTTAAAAATGAAAATTCATTTGCAAAATTATTTCAATAATATGCCAGAAATTTAATATAAAATTTGAAACATGTATTTATTCTTATTTGCATACCTGCGATGTTTCATGTAATCAGATAATAATCGTCAGAAATATTTAACCATTATTAGAAACAAGTTATTTTTTAACAATATGCAATTGCAATTTAGTCTTTTCAAGCTTTTTTCCTCCTCTCTTCTTTTTCCTTAAATATAGATTTTAAGACTTGTCTAACTGTATTGTTTTAAAATATAAATGCGTGCAAATAAACTTTGCAGAGAAAATGTAAATTTTCTGATACAAATTGTTTTCAACTAAATATTTTGAAGTATTAAAAAGTCCCCTGTTTTATAAATTTCATTAAAGAAATATACATACATATATATAGGGTTGGTTTAGACTGAAAAGCTATACCAAAACTAAATTCACAAGAAATGGAAATTAATATTGTAAATTATTATCAATTTTTAAGCAATATAAAAATTATATAATAAAGATATAAAAATGATAAAATTTGTAATGTCACAACTACAATAATTTGTTTCTTTAAAATGGCGTCATTTATATACAAAGCAATACTGCATATGTAGAGAGGATTTAAAACTGCAGTGATATTGGTTGAAACTCATAAGATTTATTTTGTTGTTATTTTTTTAATTATCTCTACTGGTAATGGAACAAATGCAGCAGAAAAATCATTTCAACAGAAACATGACATACTGCAAACAATGGTGTTAAATTAAGCAAGAAAAGCTACTGTGAAAATTCTGAGACTGAAAGGCTAACTTTTAAAAGCTGACTTATTTTTCTTTTCTTTTTTGTTATATATTCATGTAAAGTTAAAAAAAATATTTTCTTTAGTATGCAGAAATTTAAAAAATGTTTATTATTTTATATTTTTTAAAGAAATGTAACTTATTTTTGAGAAACATTTGTAAGAAATCAATTTTTCAAGAAAAAAAAACTGTTTTTTTTCTGCCACTTCAAAACTTTCGGACATTTTACATCTCTACTCAAGATTATGATTCAGAAATAGTATTAACGCAAAAAATTAACAGTTTGAACCTATGCAGAATGGAAAAAGACTATTTCTGTTTACTCTTTATTCTGATCAAAATAGCATTACAGTGATTAGAAATGGAAATAAATAAATTTTTGAATTTAAGACAGATTGAGCTTGAGCCTGCTCAAAACCCCAAAACTGATATAAAAATCGAGCCTGTTTCATCTCCATCTCTTACGTGAGCGACACATTAAGTCACTTATAAGTGTTTTGATGCAAAAGATTGGAGATGAGAGGAAAAGGAAAGGGTAATTTAGGTTTCATTTTTTGGAAGCGTTATTATGTTCTGGGCTCCAGAGTGCAATGTTATGAGCTCCGGTGAATTCTGGTCAATATTTAAATATTTATTTAAAACAGAGAAGTACTGGAGCTGAGCTCTGGTGGGCTCCGGTGCAAATTGAGCCCTGTAGTAATCCCAAAAAGGCCTCTTAGGTTTTTTAAATATGTATATTTATGTATTTTTCATTCTTTGTTAAAATATCCAAAATGGTGATAAAATATTGTTTTAGCATCGTACCTAACTTTTTAAGATGGCTTACTAATGTTCTTTTCAGATATTTTTAATTCTTAAATTTTCTTTGGAATTTAAACCTGCATCTAAAAAATAATTACCATAAAATTCTGAAAACAATCCATTCCCCCTCTCTACTTTGACAACATGAAATATTGGCAAAAGTGGGAAGGAGGCTATTAAACAGAATTTTCTTGAAAATTGCTTCAATCAGGCCCTGACTATCGCATGGGCACCCGGGGCCCATGCCCTGGGCACGAAATTTCATAGGGGTACAAAATTTTTCATAATTTCATCTAAATTTCCATTAAGAAAATCACAATTGTGCCAACGTTTTTATTTCTTTTAGGACTTTTGTTTGCACTCAACAGCAGTTTAGATTTATAATTTAATATCATTAACATCATTAATAAGTAGACTTCTTATCATTATTTTCTAGTAATTGATGTGCTGTTATTTATCAAGTCATTTAATTTTATCATATTGCACATTTATTCGAAAAGCGACACAACTGAAAAAATGTGATATTTGAAATATTAATATGATAATTTTATGATATTACAAAAATATATGTCAAGCTATGGTTAAAAGCACATTTCAATAAATAATACAAAAAAAAAATATTTTTATTCCTAGAACCGTGTTTTAATTTTCATGTTTTGAGTTGACACTTTTCAAATAAGCGCGCAATATGTAAAAAAAAAAAAAAAAAAAAACTAGTACCAGTAAATCAACCGATCTACGAGGGCACAAAAAATTGAAAGTGCCTTGGGCACAAAAACTTGCTAGTCGGGCCCTGGCTTCAATACTTAATATTAATGTTTTTAACAAAAATTAATTGGTAGACGATAATGTATATTTCGTAAATATTTAAAATAAAATGTTCTAATAGAGCAACTATTCAAATTCTATCTTTTTACCTATAAAAAGGACTTTGTGCATGTGCCAGCAAGTTCACCTTGTTTGAGTGCGGGGAAAAAGAAATTGAGCTGCAAGTAAACAGAAAAAATAATGAAAAGCAAAACTTGTTTTTTCCTTACTATTAAAAAAAATAAGATCTCCATTGTTAATTGACTAATTTCAGTCAAATTTTCAGCAAATTGCACAAATAGTAAGTTAGGTTGTGTAACAAATGTTTATTAAAATATAAGTTTTTTATACTAAATAAATAAGTTATTAGAAAATTAGAGCACCCACCAAAAAGCCCTCTATAGAGCAACTGTAAAGAAAAAGAGAGAGAACTAGCTATCTGTAGTTTGTTTTGTTTATTCAACTCTGTGTAGTCGTATGTCAAACGTTATGAGAATCAGATCAATAGCTGTGGATGGATAAGATGTTTGTTACTCAGAAAGAAACCGTAGATAGGTTTTTTTTTCTTTTTTAAATTAAAAAAAAAAAAACACTGACAAAAGCTTTTATATTTTACCATGCTTAGAAAATTAATCTAAGTATTAGAAATAGTAAAGATGCTGTGGCAAATAATTTTGTTTCATTATACCTAAATAATGTATTCATCCTATTCATATAGAATTTATAAAGCAATAAAAATTTGCTAGTTTTGTGTACTTTCAGAGAGGATTGCAATAAACAATTTCAACAGAAAATATTTAATGAAGCACATTTTTCGAATGTGCTTCATTATATCATTCATTATATGCATTCATTTATATTTTCGATATAAATTAATTTTTTGCAGGATGATCCTTCATTTTTCCTAACATCTTCCATTAATCTCTGTTTACGTTGTAATGAAGAAAGAAATCCAGGTTAATTTAGGAAACACGTGCCGTTCTAGACAGGGTTTGAAAAAACCCAGTTCACTGGGCCCACTAGTCAAAAACTCTTTTTTGGGTTTTACTGAGTTTTTTTAGAGAACACTTAAAACAGTGTAGTACAGTGTGGTAAAGTTCTTTAATCCGCACAAGTTGGTACCAAAGGTTGTGCAGATTATAGAATATTGCGGATTATGGATTATGCGACATTTTCTTATTTCTGGACAACATTTTAATTCCACATTCAGTATAATGTGAAAAGATAAATATGAAATCTAATAATTACAATAAAAAAATGAAACAATTAAAAATAGAATAACAAAAAAAAGGAAACATTCAGTGAGCTATGATGAAATATGAAAAATAGCATCTTGGAATATTGAATAATATTTATAAAGTTTTTTGTTTTTAAAAAATAGAGCTAAGTGTTGTCTGTTTTAAAAATTTAAATTTTCTTTAAAAAGTTTATTTTGCATTCTATGAACAGTCATTAACTCTTGTTGAGAAATAAAATTCTTGCTCTAAAAAATTCAAATATTATCTCCCAAAAGCTAGTCCCTAAATGTCCAGTTAGCCTAGGGGTGTTCTGTAATGCAGTTTAGTTTTTACTAGTATATAAAATAAACTATATGTGGTAGGTAAAAAAAAATAATGTTTCATTACAAACTTTTTCTACATTTATTATTTTTTTAAAAACATTTTTGTATCAAGAATCTGTAAATTTGTTTAACTGTTTACATTTGGTAAGCAATGTGGATTATGGGTGTGCAGATTATAGATCCTTGATATATAACTGTACTGTATATATAAACTTCTAATTTTCATATGCATAATACCTAAATTCTTCATTTATCAGTGAAACCTGGGTATAATTTTGCATCTCCACTTATAATAAAGAAGGAAATTTGTGTATCTGTTTCTCGGTTGTATTCTGAAGAGACCGCTGCACGCAGAGCTGCAAAATTTGGTGGGAAGGTTCTTCTATGCGTGTAGTTTTGCACCTCGAAGCCAGATTTTTTAATTTTTTAATAATTTTTTTTAAATTTAATTTTTAATGCGATTTTTAGGGTTTTTTCACGTTTCACTGCGATTTTTCCACATTAGTAACGAGAATCCGATTCCAATCTTTCAGCCCTATATAGTAAATTTTATCCTCTTTTCAATAAAGCTTATGCGAAATTCGTACAGTGATTTTTGAATTTTTGGTGAATTTTTTCCTTCGACACTAAGAAATTTTGCCAGAATGCTTGATTGGTTAGGTGATTGCATCCATTTCAGCCTCAGATATGCTCAGAATTGTCATTTAAAAAAAATCTTTTTAGCTTGGAGAAAGTTGATAATTCTTTACAGAAAGAAAATCATAATTTTAAAAGAGAAGGGCGGATTATTTATTATCCGGATTTTTTTATTAGATTTTTTTTCTTTTAATTTAATTTTTTATGCATTTTTAAACATTTTTTACTTGTTTTGCAGCGTTTTATGTTTCAAATGACGTCACAAATCACCCACTACAAGTCAAACACCATTGGAGGGCAGTTGTGATTGGTAGCTGATAGAATTGTAGGCACAGCTGGAAGTCAACCAGGCAGTTGTGATTTGCAGATGAAAAGGTCGTCAGCTGATTGCAATTCGAACAGCGAGTTGTGAAATTTTGCAATTTGTTTTATGCAGTTTTCTCATGTATATGTCATTTATGTATTTGATTTCAGAAATTAACAACAGTAATTTATGTAAAAAAAAAGTCATTTTGTTCCTGTTTAGAAAGTTAATGATAATTCCTAATTTTTTAACGTCGCCGGTTAAATTCTGTGTGTTTGGAGAAGGGAGTGTCCGGTTGTAGTTTAAATATCTGGTTAATGCTCTGATCGAAACTCCCTCCCCCCCCCCCCCCCACTGCCTCCAAATAGAACTATTGAATCCAATATGAATAGAACTATTTAATTAGTTCTATTCAAACGAAACCTTTTCTCAGGTTCCCAGATACTAGATAAACATCAGTATCATTTTTTTCAGCCCTTGGTTACCACTATTTGTGAACATTAATGACCAAGGAGAGGTACT
Organism: Maratus michaelseni; assembly: GCA_963931845.1. Taxonomy (NCBI): domain Eukaryota; kingdom Metazoa; phylum Arthropoda; class Arachnida; order Araneae; family Salticidae; genus Maratus; species Maratus michaelseni. The sequence continues at coordinate 1,342,535 of OZ007600.1, forward strand.
TTCTCGGGTTCTAGGGGCCCAATTTCAATGAGAATTGGTTCATTCAACTTAACACGAACTAATTAAAGTATAGAGTAACTAATTAAGATACAGATTTAGTGCCACCTGGCTGTAGAAAATAGAACTAAAAGATTTTGCAGTGCGTGCGCAGCATGCCTGCTATATGGTGTCATAGACAGCAGGGACACGTGCCCCAGTTTTGATCGGAAAGAGTTTTATTTCGAACTGAGTGCACCCCTAGCGGTGGGAAGCGAAACTAAACAATTTTACATTTAAAATTTGTCCGATTCAAACAAAGGACCCGATTTCAACGAAAATTCATTCATTCAACTTAACATGAACTAATTAAGATATAGATAACTAATTAAGACATAGATTTGGCGCCCCTGGTTGTGGAAAGCGGAACTAAAAAATTTCTTCACGTGCACAGAACGCCTTCTATATGTTGTCATAAGCAGTAGGGACACGTTTCAGAGTTTCGTTCGGAAAGAGGTTTGTTTAGAACATGTTGCACCCCCTGGCGGTGGATAATGTAACTAAAATATTTTGCATTTAATCTTGGTCCGATTCAAATGAAATCTTTTCTGACATTCTTCCGAGGTCTACCAGATACTAAATAAACTTCGGTATCATTTTTTCAGCCCTTGGTTATCACCACTTATGAATATTAATATCCAGGGGGTGATTAATTTTCTCGGGTTCTGTGGGTCCGATTTCAACGGGAATCGCTTCATTCAACTTAACATGAACTAATTCAGATATAGCTAATTATTTAAGACATAGATTTGGTACTCCCTGGCGGTGAAAAGTGAAACTAACAGATTTTTCTCGCGTGCACGGCACGCTTTCTACACTGTGCCATAAGCAGCAAGAACGTGTGCCGGAGTTTCGTTCTGAAATAGGTTTATTTAGAACAGAATGCTCCACCTGGTGGTAAAAAATGGAAGTAAAAGATTTTGCAGTGCGTACCTAGCGCGTCTGCTATACACGGTATCGTAGGCAGCAGGGACATGTGTGGGATAATTTGTTTAGAACAAAATGCCTCCCCTGGCGGTGGAACTAAAAGATTTTTCTGTGCTTGTGCCAAAAATGACTATTTTTATTGAAACCGCAAAAGAAAGTTACCGATTTGATAATCCCAGAAAACGAAAAAGTTTTATTTTCACTCATATTCGAGTACAAGAAAAGTATTGGATTATTTGAATCAAACTCACAGTTTATGTTCGATTCCGAAAATGCAAATTTTATGAAAATCCGACGGTAACTTAAAAAAAAATTGACCAAAAACACCCATTTTGAATCAAATGATCCAGACATTTGAGGAGGTGATATTAAATTTACTTCCGCTTCGAGTAAACCTCTCTATTTAATTCCAGAAAGACAAAGAGTTACCAGAGGAAGGGTTTTGTGCAGCGATTTTTAGAGTGATTTCGAGTTTCGTATAATTTTTTGACTGGGCCGGGCAACGCCAGGCGGATCTGCTAGTTAAAAAGAAAAAAATCCGGTTGATATAAAAGGTAAATTTGTATCTCGTGGGACTAGTTTGCTGTACTAAGGAAATATTAAGCCAGCTACAACTGGATTTCTTTATATAATCCTTAACCTTAAGTTAAATAGGCTAAATTCGTACCATTTTTTTCATTCACTTCAATCAGAAATCAGTTGAAGACAACAACATTTATATCAAGCAGGGCGGTCGCTCTGCCAAGCCAAACTATAAAAAAATCCCTGACGGCTCGGCCTACAGGCACAGGTAGATTTCGAAGACGCAGACCGTGGGGCACCTGTTTATTGGGAATTGCAAAAGAAAGACCTATTTGCCATGATGTGGCAGTTGGGACCACACACTTCGAACTATACCTCTGCCTGTAGGTGGAGCCAGCAGGGATTTTTTTGTTTTTATGCCCCCCTCCTTGGGGGCATTTTTAATGAAATCAAAAATCTGACAAACATAAATTTTTGGCCCCTTTCCTAGAAGTAATAATAACTTTAAATGGATTCGATATGTATAAAAACTAAGAAGTTATGGGTTTTTTTCTGTTTTCACATCTGCTTGTAGGTGGAGCAGGGAATTTTTTGTTTTAATTTTTTTTTTTGCTGTAAGAGTTGGTCCTATAAAAAGCATGTCAATATAAAAGTTGTAGATAATTTTCAGGAGATTTACAATAAATTTAAGCAGATTTGATATCTTGGAAATTGACGAAGTTATGAACTTTTTTCTTCTGAAACCCCTATTCCTCCCTCCTCCTTGGGGGCATTTTTAACGAAATGAAAAATCTGTCATACATAAATTTTTGGCCCTTTTCCTAGAAGTAATAATAACTTTAAACGGATTCTATATGTATAAAAATTAAGAAGTTATGGTTTTTTTTTCTGTTTTCACGTCTGCTTGTAGGCGGAGCCAGCAGGGATTTTTTTGTTTTTAATATTTTTTGCCACAAGAGTTGGTCCTATAAAAAACTTGTAAATATAAAAGTTGTAGATAATTTTAAGGAGATTTACAATAAATTTAAGCGGATTTGATATCTTGGGAATTGACTACGTTATGAATTTTTTTCTTCTAAAACCCCACTTTTTTTCCCCTTGGGGCCATTTTTAATTATATAAAAAATCTGTCATACATAAATTTTTGGCCCTTTTCCTAGAAGTAATAATAACTTTAAACGGATTCGATACGTATCATAACTAAGAAATTATGGGTTTTTTTCTGTTTTCACAAAAAGTCGCCCATTTCCCCCCCCCCCTTGGTTCGATTTTGCCCGTTAACGAACTTGACCGAGATTTTATGCCCTTTGATTTTATGTATCAATTTGGAAGAGATTTGTGCAGAATCATTGGAGTTATCGTGTCCATAAAAAAATGACATAGATAGATAGATATAAAACTAACATGCGCCGCCAGACGTCCACGGGGGAGCCCGGCGTCACGATTCCGACCATCGCGCCCAAGTCTCTAAACGACTTTTAACGCACCAGAAGCTTTGTCTCGCTTCGGTGCTGCGATCGGCCAAGGGCCGCTCCCCAATGCGGACCCTAAACCACTTTACCAGGTATCGACCTCATAGGTCGCTGCGCCAGTAACCCCGCTCAAGGGAAACTTCCGTATGGAACAAACACCTGATGAACCGCCGAAGAACCCTCGACGGCTTCGCTCGCGAAACCCCATATGGGGAAACGGTCGCTAGGTCATATGTCGAGTTACTTCGACGGCTCTTGCTTTCCCACGGCTTCCGAACGTTGACATGCATAGAAGGGCAACAACCGGTCTCTTCGGCATTGAGGTTCACATGTTATTCACACTAAAAAGAGCGGAAGGTGCCTCTCCCCGGCCCAGAACCACGAAGAAATTCGGTTCTTTCCCATAGGAGGGATTCGGATAGGCTGTTCCTACGTAGTCTGGCGCGAGGTTGAACCCCCCTAGGCAGAACTAGACAGTAACCCAGCGACGACTCCAGAACTACGAGATCATCCACATGGCATATCACTCAAAAAACGGAAGAATCCTAAAGACATCACTATCGGACTCTAGAGGACGGGGAAACTTCCTCTAAGCGCGCCAAAGAGACGGGCTCGATCGAGGTTAGCGAAGAATTAGTTAGAGCAAGCCACTTGTCTGCCCGCCAGATGTGGAAACTCCTGGCTGCATGAGAGACGTGCCGGACTGGGGTTTCGGACCGAGGTCTCGAGTTTTGGCTGATCGATGCCGCGTTAGTCGGCAGCCTCCGGCCCGGTTCCCCGTAATCACATGGAGGAGAGCGGGCTAGTACTCCTCCGCCGAAGAGAACGTTCGCGTCCCTGGCGTTCTGCCACACGCCTTTGGATAGTGACCGTCTCTTTGACTCGGGCACTCCCTCCAGTGACCATTGGGGTCGGCTCACAACTCTCCAGCTTCAGAGGATGTGTGGTGGTCATCTTAGACGACTGATTTCACCTCTGCCGCCGTTACGTCGCGCATAGTTGCTGCGCGCCGTATCTCCCGACGCTCGACGAACTACAGAGTCACCACTATCTTGCTCTACAGAGATCGATCCTTGCTTCCGTCAATTCCTCGGTCAATATAAGTTTTTGGAGAGATCCGGCTGGCATTGGCTCCAACCGCTGAACCAGAGACCCTCGTAGTCTCTGGGAACGGTCTTGCAGGAAAACTTTCCACAACCTACGGAGGAGGCTCCGAGCATTGGCCTATCCTCGCGTCGCAGAGAACCTGCGCTTACGAGGGGAAGACCCGCGGCCCACAGTCCTCATTGGGCCGGAACCCATGTGGGCTGTAGCGCAGTGTCTTCGGCTTTCCGAAATCCCTTCCACTGGCGGACCACGATGAGGAACCCAGACCGGTCGTCTCCTGTCCCCTTCTCGCAACGAACGCAAACCATGGAGCGTCCGCGCACCGTTCCGCTCCCGGTCACCTCCTCCACCAAAGGAGTCGGGTCGAGACCACGGAAAGGGACCCGCCAGAGATAGATAGATATATAAAGTTTTGAACTGGGGTGTTTTTGGGTTCTGGGAGTCATGATCGGCGTAGATCTGCAAAAAATTTTCAAAAATGCAAACTTAGGGGAGAATGTAATAGGTAGTATTTCTTACTAAATCTACCTAGTAAAAACGCCAAACAAACAACGCTAAGAACTGGACAACAGACTGTTACTGCTTATTTACAGGAAGCAACTTCGCAATGTTAAATCGGCCAAACATGCCAGATTAAAATATCGGATATCAAATAAACCAAGCGTCGCAGGAAAAAAAAAAACTAGAAGAATCTAAGGAAGAAATTCTGCAATTTGAGACCAAACTCATCTTCATAAGTGATTTATAAACAGAGATATTGATTTTTTTTTTAAACGTCGAGTTACTTAAAATGATCACTTTTTTCTTCGTCAAACTTTATTTTTCAAACAACCTACAGACTTAAATATTGGGCAAAAAAAAAGGATTGCATTTTTAGACAAGTAATTATGTAATCTATGCGCTTATATAAAATCCAGTGTAAAAAAAATAAATTTCTATCCTTAATTAGCAAAAAACTGTTAATTAACTTGGAAATTAAAAAAGTATGCCAAAACAGAGATAAAACCACCCGCCAACGACCGTGTACCACCTATACTTATAAAAATCCCTGACGGCTCGGCCTACAGGCACAGGTAGATTTCGAAGACGCAGAACGTGGGGTGCCTCTTTGTCGGGAATTGCGGAAGAAATGACCTTTTTGCGATGATGCTGCAGTTGGAACCGTCTACTTCGAAACGAAACTTGTTTGCAGGCGGAGCCAGCAAGGATTTTTTTTTTTTTTTTTTTTTTTTTTTGCTATAAGAGTTGGTCCTATAAAAAACATGTCAATATAAAAGTTTTAGATAATATTAAGAGGATTTATAATATATTTAAGCGGATTTGAAATATTGGGAATTGACGAAGTTATGAATTTTTTTCTTCTGAAACCCCCCATCCCTCCCCCCTTAAGGCAATTTTTAATTATATCAAAAATCTGTCATACATAAGTTTTTGGCACTGTTCCTAGAAGTAATAATAACTTCAAACGGATTCGATACGTATCATAATTAAGAAATTATGGGGTTTTTTTTCTGTTTTCACAAAAAGCCCCCCCCCCCTTGGTTTGATTTTGCCCATTAACGAACTTGACCGAGATTTTATGTCCCTTGATTTTATGTATCAGTTTCGAAAAGATGCGGGAGTTGGAACCGCTTACTTCGAAAAATAACTTGTTTGCAGGCGGAGCCGGCAGGGATTTTTTTTGTTTTTATTTTTTTTTGCTATAACGGTTGGTCCTATAAAAAACTTGTCAATATAAAAGTTTTAGATAATACTAAGAGGATTAATAATAAATTTACGCGGATTTGATATCTTGTGAATTGACGAAGCTATGATTTTTTTCTCCTAAAACCCCCCCTTTTTCCCCCCCTTGGGGCCATTTTTAATTATATCAAAAATCTGTCATACATACATTTTCGGCCCTTTTCCTAGAAGTAATAATAACTTTAAACGGATTCGATACGTATAATAATAAAGAAATTATGAGGATTTTTCTGTTTTCCCAAAAAGCCCCCCCCCCCATTTCCCCCCCTTGGTTCGATTTTGCCCATTAACGAACTTGACCGAGATTTTATGACCCTTGATTTTATGTATCAGTTTCGAAAAGATGCGTGAGTTGGAACCGCCTACTTCGAAAAATAACTTGTTTGCAGGCGGAGCCGGCAGGGATTTTTTTTGTTTTTATTTTTTTTTGCTATAACGGTTGGTCCTATAAAAAACTTGTCAATATAAAAGTTTTAGATAATACTAAGAGGATTAATAATAAATTTATGCGGATTTGATATCTTGTGAATTGACGAAGCCATGATTTTTTTTCTCCTAAAACCCCCCTTCCCCCGCCCCCTTTGGGGCCATTTTTAATTATATCAAAAATCTGTCATACATACATTTTTGGCCCTTTTACTTACCCATCATACGTAGTATAGGGTAAGTCTTGTAATCGTTTTGAAAATCGAAAAAAATTTTTTGACGGATTTACACGTTTCAGACACTGGAGATTCCGAAAAACATATTTTTAGAAAAAAAAATTTGCCGTCCGTCTGTGTGTCTGTGTGTGTGTCTGTAAACGCTCTATCTCCCGAAAAAATTGAGATAGAGACTTGCAATTTGGTATGTACTTAGTATGTAATAATGGGAAGAAGCCTATTTCATTTCAATAACCTCGATTAACCGGAACAATATTTTTCGGACTCTCGAAATATTCGTTCTGATGAAAGGTATATAAAAATTTTCGAAATTGTTTATTTTAAGAAATGAATATAAAAGACAATAAAAAAACATAAATTTTGAATAAAGCATGAAGTCGATCGGATAATGAGTTGCCGAGATATTTGGAATCCTATTTTCCACACTCTTCGATTTTTCATGACCTGTATTTCATCCAAATTTCACTTCAAAGATATATTTTAATTGGAAATTTGACGCTTAATCAGATGCAATAAACCGCTAGTTAATAGGATTATTATTTTTGGAGTTATAAGGCAAAACCTCTTTCAAGCAATTCAGTAATCGAGCCTTTAAAGCAGTGGTTCCCAACGGGGGGCGTACGCCCCACAGGGGGGCAATTTGACTTTTCAGGGGGGCAATTCCAGATTTGTGTGAATCCATACCCTCTGAATTGTTTATGAAATAGTAATGTTGTAGACTGAAAATAAAAATGACACATTCAAATTTAAAATACAAAAATGAGAAAAATAAGTTTTTTATTCAATTTTTTAAAAGTGTCCATTCAAAACTTTTAAATACATTTCTACCAGAATAATTATAGAAAAAACTTTTAAAGATATTTAGGCACCTTTTTAAGTATTTAAAAATTCTTTATAATTTTTCTGATTTATAAGTATTTTAGAATTTTAAACGTTTTTTTCGACTATTTATCGAATGAGTTGCACTGCAATATGTCATCTAAAAATCAATTTTACACATGAAACTATTCAAGAATATATATTTAACAATTACTTGACGACTTTCCTTTACAAAATCTTTTATCATGTTTTATTCTGATTAGAAATTGTTGCGTCATTTAATCGCAGAAATTCTGTAATTAAATAAGAGAAAAATGTTTTAATCAAAATTATTGATTGGTCTAATCAAGGATTCTGAGCACTCTATACATCACGCATACGTGACGACCGTTGCGAAGATATTAAAAATGACTGTCTTAACCCTTTATGTGCCAACGAAATTTTAAACTACGAGTAGTATCAGATGATTATAAAAAATATTTGATTCATCCATTAGCTTCGGTACATTTCGGGATCAATGTTAAATGCTTTTTACTCTATCAGGAGTTCATTCTTTAAAATTTTTATAATAATTATATGTATTGGGGGGAGCGGGGCATCAGCATTTTAAAGATACTTTGGTGGGGCGCGGTCAAAAAAAGGTTGGGAAACACTGCTTTAAAGTTTGTGACGTCATCAAGCCACGATTTTATTTGAATTGCAATGCATTTTATAAGTAGTTTACACACTTTTATTTTAATATTTTACATTATGCATATCCATGATGGGTAAGTATTACGGTGGCCCCCAACGACTAGTTTCTAGAAGTAATAATAACTTTAAACGGATTCGATACGTATAATAATAAAGAAATTATGAGGATTTTTCAGTTTTCACAAAAAGCCCCCCCATCCCCCCCCCCTGGTTCGATTTTGCCCATTAACGAACTTGACCGAGATTTTATGACCCTTGATTTTATGTATCAGTTTCGAAAAGATGCGTGAGTTGGAAACGCCTACTTCGAAAAATAACTTGTTTGCAGGCGGAGCCGGCAGGATTTGTTTTGTTTTTAATTTTTTTTTTGCTATAACGGTTGGTCCTATAAAAAACATGTCAATATAAAAGTTTCAGATAATACTAAGAGGATTAATAATAAATTTACGCGGATTTGATATCTTGTGAATTAACGAAGCTATGATTTTTTTTCTTCTAAAACCCACCCCTTTTCCCCCCCTTGGGGCCATTTTTAATTATATCAAAAATCTGTCATACATACATTTTCGGCCCTTTTCCTAGAAGTAATAATAACTTTAAACGGATTCGATACGTATAATAATAAAGAAATTATGAGGATTTTTCTGTTTTTACAAAAAGCCCCCCCATTTCCCCCCCCCCCTTGGTTCGATTTTGCCCATTAACGAACTTGACCGAGATTTTATGACCCTTGATTTTATGTATCAGTTTGGAAGAGATTTATGCAGAATTTTTCCAGTTACCGTGGTCAGAAAAAAGTGACATAGATAGATAGATAGATAGATATATAAACTTTTGAACTGGGGGTGGTTTTGGGTTCTGGGAGTCATGATCGGCGTAGATCTGCAAAAATTTTTCAAAATTTCCAACTTAGGTGAGAATGTAATAGGTAGTATTTCCCCCCAGTTCAAAACTTTATCTATCTATCTATCTATCTATCTATCTATCTATGTCACTTTTTTCTGACCACGATAACTGGAAAAATTCTGCATTAATCTTTTACAAACTGATACATAAAATCAAGGGGCATAAAATCTCGGTCAAGTTCGTTAATGGGCAAAATCGAACCAAGGGGGGGAGGGTGGGGGGGCTTTTTGTGAAAACAGAAAAAAACCCATAATTTCTTAATTATTATACGTATCGAATCCATTTAAAGTTATTAATACTTATAGGAGAAGGGCCGAAAATTTATGTATGACAGATTTTTGATATAATTAAAAATGGCTCCAAGGGGGGGGGTTTAGAAGAAAAAAAATCATAGCTTCGTCAATTCACAAGATATCAAATCCGCGTAAATTTATTATTAATCCTCTTATTATTATCTAAAACTTTCATATTGACAAGTTTTTTATAGGACCAACCGTTATAGCAAAAAAAAATTAAAAACAAAAAAAAATCCCTGCCGGCTCCGCCTGCAAACAAGTTACTTTTCGAAGTAGGCAGTTCCAACTCCCGCATCTTTTCGAAACTGATACATAAAATCAAGGGGCATAAAACCTTGGTCAAGTTCGTTAATGGGCAAAATCGAACCAAGGGGGGGGGGGGATGGGAGGGGCTTATTGTGAAAACAGAAAAAAAAACAATTTCTTAATTATGATACGTATCGAATCCGTTTGACGTTATTATTACGTCTAGGAGAAGGGCCGAAAATTTATGTATGACAGATTTTTGATATAATTAAAAATTGCCTTAAGCGGGGGAAGGGGGGGTGTTAGAAGAAAAAAATTCATAACTTCATCAATTCCCAAGATTTCAAATTCGCTTAAATTTATTATAAATCCTCTTAATATTATCTAAAACTTTTATATTGACAAGTTTTTTATAGGACCAACCGTTATAGCAAAAAAAATTAAAAACAAAAAAACCCCTGCCGGCTCCGCCTGCAAACAAGTTATTTTTCGAAGTAAGCGGTTCCAACTCCCACATCTGTTCGAAACTGATACATAAAATCAAGAGGCATAAAATCTCGGTCAAGTTCGTTAATGGGCAAAATCGAACCAGGGGGGGGGGGGATGGGGGGGCCTTTTTGTGAAAACAGAAAAAAAACATAATTTCTTAATTATGATACGTATCGAATCCGTTTGAAGTTATTATTACTTCTAGGAGAAGGGCCGAAAATTTATGTATGACAGATTTTTGATATAATTAAAAATTGCCTTAAGAGGGGGGGAAGGGGGGTTTTAGAAGAAAAAAATTCTTAACTTCGTCAATTCCCAAGATTTCAAATCCGCTTAAATTTATTATAAATCCTCTTAATATTATCTAAAACTTTTATATTGACAAGTTTTTTATAGGACCAACCGTTATACCAAAAAAAAATTAAAAACAAAAAAATCCCTGCCGGATCCGCCTGCAAACAAGTTAGGTTTCGAAGTAGGCGGTTCAAACTGCCGCATCATCGTAAAAAAGGTCATTTCTTCCGCAATTCCCGACAAACAGGCGCCCCACGGTCTGCGTCTTCGAAATCTACCTGTGCCTGTAGGCCGAGCCGTCAGGGATTTTTTATTTCTTACGAAATCTACCTAAAAGAGTAGCTTGATTTTCTCATAATCAACGCCGAGCCTCAACCGTTTGTCCTAGAACAATGAAATTTGAAAGACAAGTTCTTTACACAATGTAGGCACCCACTAAGAAAGGATCTTTGAAAATTCACACCCCGGAGGGGATTGTTTTAAGTAGGAGCGTGCAATTCGGGATAACAATTCTACTAAAGAATAGTTTAACATGTATTTCAGGCGATTTTAGAAATTCAACCACTAAGTGGGTTAAATGGGGTGTCTAAAGTTTTAGGTCATTTTGCCTTTTCGCCATATCGCAACAACAGTTTTAGTTAAATGCGTGAAATTCAGGATAACAAATTTACTAAAAGTTAGTTAGACACAGATTTCAGCGATTTTAAAAATTCAACTGCTAAGGGGGTTAAGAACTTTAACATATTTTCACACAAAATTGGACTTAAACATTTTTTCATCCATAAGTAGTATATAAGTGAGAGTACTGCGCCAGCAGCAGGTGCAAGGTGCAGAGAACGTGTTACAGTACAATCTTAAAATAGTAACTTGACATGTAGGATGAGTCGTAAGGGTGTACTATAGGAGGAGGGTCTAAAAGTGAGGGAGCTTATTTTTGAAGAGGTGGCTAACCTTTTTTAAGGGGGGCTTAATTTTTGTTTAGGATCAAATTTAAATGTCAGATTGAAGTCTGCTATAGAAAGAGGGTCTAAAAGTGAGGGAGCTTATTTTTGAAGAGGCTGCTAACTTTTTTAAGGGGGCTTATTTTTGAGGGGGGCTTAACTTTTTCTTGGATCAAATTTAAATGTCAGATTGAGGTCTGCTATAGGATGAGGGTCTAAAAGTGAGGTAGCTTATTTTTGAAGAGACGGCTAACTTTTTTTAAGACGGCTTATTTTTGAGGGGGGTTTAATTTTTTTTTTTTTAAATTTTAGAATTGACTTTCAGTTTGAAGGCGAAACGGAGATTAAATTTTTTTTGGTGGCGTCCTCTATCGGAGGGAATAGCAATAACGGATATTTAAAATAGGTTTTCTTGAAAAGATTTCACTGGGGTTTGAACCTGCAAAATGGCTTCTTGACTTGATAATTTGTGGTAGGTTTAACTGATCAAGCCAAGAAGCTATATCTGTATGTCGAGATTTTAAGTGTTTAAAGAGAGATATCGCGAGAGTGACGTATCATTTGTTAAATAGTGGGAGCAATGCTAAAAAGAAGACATCTTTAGGGGTCAGTGCTGTTTTTATTGTGATTGGTGTAGAAAACATAGGAAAGAGGCGAAGTTTAAAAAACAAATTAAATTTATTAATAATTTTCCCAATGCAATACATGTGGACCCACTTTTCGTTTTAAGCGGGTTTTCACAAATCTAATGCAGAATCTTGTTTAATGATTGTTGACAAATATTTATTTTTAATAAAATTTCACGGGACATTCATTTCGTTTAATGTTTCTAATAATTCGTTCTGTGCCTTGATCGGTTTTCTTTTATTCACAGAAAACAAAAGATTAAATAAATCTGCCAAGTTCGATTCGGGGATAGGTTTTCATTCGAAACTCACAGTCAAATTTTTATCCTATCGAAATTTTCTTGGATATGCCATGACAAACTGATCTAATGTTTTGATAATTTAGGCTAGCTTTAACCGTTCAAGCTATGATATGATGGTGGTTAGATTACAGATATTTGTGTTTGGAATAACGTGATTTTTAATTTTGCCTGTTTAGTTTCAATTATATTGTGCAATGAGGGTTTATTTTTGAAAGAGAATGTTAACTTTTTATGATTGTCTTGTAACAGACTGCTTTCATTAAAGTGTATTTTAGAATTGTAAACTGCAATTTTTAATTTTTCGTCTGTTTGGAAAAAAAGCACAGGAAAAAAAATAAAAGTATTAAAAATAATAAGAACAACTGTTCAAAAATATAATAACAACTGAAAAATGTTCAAATAATAGAAACTGTTAAAATAATAATAACTGTTCAAAAATAATAAAAACTGTTTAAAAAATAATAACAACTGTTCAAAAATAATAAACGATTGACTTTGTACAAGCAACATTTTAAAAAAAGATAATCGAATCTAGTTTTTTCTAACGTGACTTATTTGAATTATTCACTTTTTTCTAGTTAAATTTATAACACATAAGTGATTCGATCAGTAAAATATTATTTGTAAAAGCACTAAATACGAGATTAATAAAAAATTTTAACTTACAAATGTATTAACTTCTGATACACAAGTGATTCGACCAGTAAAATATTAAATACGAGAATTTTTGACTTACAATTATACGAACTTCTGATATGTAACACTTTCTGAATCAATGTTGTAAGAACTAACTGACTATTGAACTTATAACAGAGTATGATAAAATAATCACATGACTTTTTAAACCAATAAAATATTAATATTTTTAAACAAGCGCCCTCTATCATTTTATGAACTTCCAAGAAACGAGTTAATATGATTATATTGTTTCATGTTACCGCTGTGAAAGTTTGTGTTTTTCGTTTTAAGTTAGTTTACATTTAAGTGATTACGTAACGAGTCATGGATTCTGCTTTGTTAAGTGTTAATGATATGTCTAACGTGAAGAGTGAACCCTCATCACCAGGATTAAATGACCATGACATGGAATTTTTAATACAGCCTAAAGAAGAACTCGTTTTGAATTGTGAAGTGAAATCCACCTCATCAGGATTAAAAAAACAGAAGTTACCCTTTGTGTGTTTTACTTTCAACAAAGCTTTTCCCCGAAAGGTTAACTTAACGTTTCATATGATATGTCATCTGGAGAAAATACCTCTTGTGTGTGTAATCTGTGAAAAAACATTCGCTAGAAAGTATCATTTATTAAATCATATGAAGATTCATTCAAAGACCCCTGTGATTAATAATTGTAATGTATGTGGCGAAGTATTTTCACAAAAGAGTGATTTATTAAAGCATGGGAAAATTCATAACACTTCCAAGCCAAAACAAAGGAAAAGTAGACAGTCACCCAGACACTGTAAATGTGACGATTGTTTTGAAACATTTAATAATAGATCTGACTTAGTAAAACATAGAAAAATTCATCTTTCACCTAAAGAACTTAACCCATCTGATCGACTTTCCTTGAGAAACAGTTCGAAATACGAAATTTCAGACATCACTCAGTTTAGTAAAATATTTAAGTTTTTCGATGTTTTTACTCCTGCTCATTGGAATTTAGGTGAGGAAATGATTGTTGAAGTACAATAAAGAACTATGAGCTTTATGTTCACATACAGAAATATGAAGAATTTGAAAAGAACGGTCGTGAATTTATCCCCACAAATGAAGGCATTACGTTATCATGTGCAACATTCGACAAATTTGAATCGAGATTGGATAAATTTAATTTTGTTTCTGAAAATGATACATTCGTATGTAATAATGACTTACTAATTGCTTATGTAAATAAGGAATCATGCATACTGCAAAAATTATTCAAATCGAAAAAGTTTGCGTTTTGCTTAAAGTCTGACTTTTTACTGCTTACAAAAGATCAATATTTGAAACTAGTGAAAAATCGCTTTAAAATTACCGAATGTCTCACTGAGACGCTTTTAACTAAGCTTATTCCTGTTTCGGTTTTAGAAAACTTAAACAAATGTAAATGTACCCATCTCATAATCGAAGAGACTTTGAACTATTTCTTAACATGTTTCGATGACGAGTTAAAGTCATCCGTTTCTCGTGTGTTTGATTGCTATCAATGTTCAATCGGAGAACCAATTAATATGAAACACGAGTGTGGTAGTTATAATTTGCGTAGAAAATAGAATTGGTGTAATGAGAGTGCACTGCTAAATTTCAACGTGACTGAATTTGTAAAAAACCTGTTCAAGCAATGTTCATGTAATTATACTCATTTATTTTTTGAAACTATGAATATGGACTTTTATAATAACCATTTAGACAATGTATTTATAAATTAACATAAAAAATGTATTTTTTTAATAAATATTTTTTTTTCTATCACATATTTGTTTTTATTTCACATGTATATTTATTTATTTATGAAATCAATCTTTGAAGTTTTATTTTCTAGAAAAAAAAAGTGAACATATTTATGAGTAGACTATTTTTTAGGGTTTCGTTCATCTCACGAAACCCTATTGCTCCCGCTCCGTTGTCTGTCTGTCACAGAGCCATTCTCGAAAACTGTGTAACTTACAGAGTTGAAACTTTGTGTATAAATCAGAATATCAGCTGTGAAGAGCTGAAAATATTAAAATTTGAAAAATTCATATTAGTTTAATAAATAGAGATAAAAAACCAAAATTCTAACAGCCTTTTCTTATTAAATTTGAAAATTTTCCGTTATAGCAGATGCCAAAAATTAAAAATCCATGATGAAATTCTATCTACAATAATTAATTTTCTATCAGACGATTTTCACGTGAAAAATAAAAATGAAATAAAAAGTTTCACCAATTGCAAAAAAAGATTAATATGAAATAAAAATGATTGACGTCATAGTGGTATGGCGGCTTGATATATTAGCCACTCATATTTATATATTTATGATGTCATCCTACGAAAAGGCACAGACGATGTGTGTGAATGGCGAAGAATGAATTAGAACAACACAAGTTCAACTTTAAAACAAAACATTATTATTCAGGAAAAATAAGTAAAAGATGAGATCGTCAACAACACTCAGCTAGCGGCAATAACAGACTGCCTGTTCAGTTGTGGTTACAGCTTAAAGTAAACTCATGCACATTGAGTTGAGTTGTATGAAAAATGTAATACAATAAAGTAAAAGTTAAAATTGCAGTTAACATAGTTCATGTTCAAAATGGAGTTAAAGTTCAGGAGCTAAAGTTGATAAACAGTTCAGGGTTACAGTTAACCCGCTACAGTATCCCCCCCCCCTCCCCCCCCCCAAGTACTCAAGGTACTGACAACTTCACAAGTAGCGAGGGTTAAACCGCACAGTTCTACCAGAACGGGTAGTTGTTTTAGGAGGCTGAGCTGGTGCCACCGCACAGGTTCATCTTGACTGACAGTCTGAGCTGGTGGGTTGTTATGACTAATTACCACTGAAGATGCAGGAGTTAAATCCTCTTGAATAAGGAATGCAGGTTTGAGACGGTCGATACCAATCACTGCGTCTTTTCCCTTTATGACAACAATAAAATGTTTAGCTGTGCGTTTTGTCACTCGAAACGGTCCATTGTATGGTTGTGTCAGTGGTGCTTTGACAGTGTCATTACGCACCAAAACATGGGTGCATGTCTCCAGTGAAGGATGCACAAAAAGGAGTTCTCTTGGCATGTGCTGATGTTGGCACTGGAGTTAACTGATGCATGGTGTCACACAAATGCTGGAGGAAAGTTGCAGGATCAACACGAGACAGTTCTGAGGGGTTGGAGGGCTGCAAAAAGTCAGCAGGTAAGGAGAGTGTTGTGCCATACAACATCTCAGCACAAGTACCCTTAAGCTGCGTTTTCACTGGTCGACCCAACTACCTAAAAATCCCAGCGACCCAAGACCTTAACCTAAGAGCGTTTTCACTGGTTACAGGGAAGCACTAGCGCTAACCAATCATGAACAAGGTTTTACTGCGCAAGCGTCATATTTACGGATCGATATCAGCTGTGAATGATTATAAACATACACAAATAATTATTTGTTGTCCTTATCTTGTTAATAACAAATGTTTTGCGTGGAAATAATCCAAAGTTTTCGCTATTAAAGGGTCTTAAATAATGCCACACAAAAATATTAATCTTCCGTTAATAAATCAATGATAACTATTAATTTTTTTGTGGTTTCAAAAAATAAAACATTATATTTTTTTAATAATGACGATCGTAAATCATAAGATTTCGAAGTCACTCAGAATACAGTGAAAGCTCATTTTATCTGAGAATAATTTTTATAGCATATGACTTGTATATCTAAAATTATATTTCTGCTTTTCACAAGTTAAATTAAAAGTCTAAATATGTTTTTGATATTTACTTCAGTGCTATATACAATTTATTTGTACATGCATATATCATTTTTGTGCCAGTGCAGTTATACTTTTGAAACAAATAGTAATATTTATCATTTATTTAAAAACACCTTTCAGGATTGTCATTATACATGAGGCTTCTCCAAGGTACATGCTAATAGCATGTATCAGTTGATCACACTGGCAGCTAGTTTTATCATATAATCACTACAATGTAGAATTATAGAATGTAGTTACATCTACTTTTTGTGACACCCCCAACCCCTCCCCACAAAAACAAAAAAAAAAAAGGCTTCACAGTAAAATGCAAATTAAATGTATTTAAAATTGTAAATTTTACTGTATGATTGATATCACATCAAAGTTTGATGCAGATTTTTTTCCCCCATCTCTCTCATGGGTATTTTTTTTTAATTATGTTTTGCGAAAAATAAAATGATGTAACAAAAAGTCAAATTCAGTTACTCTTAAATTCAAACTGATTTATATATATATATATATATATATATGTTAAGTTTACCTTTTTGGCGAGCTTATTTTGTTTGCAAATTACACATTTTAAATCCCAACAATTTTTTTTTCTTTTTTAAATGTAAAATCACTTTTATAAAAAAAATAATTTTGTGAAGGTACTTCTTTTATTAAGAATAATTTTGTGAAGTGGTCTCAATTTTTGTCAGAAGCAGTCACTGATTTTTCAAATAGATCACAAAAAAAGGTACTTTTATGTTAGCTGGGCCAATATTATATTATCTTGCCAATATCTTTTTTTCCCCTCCAGCTATAGCACCGTTTATTTTTCACTTGCTTAGATTAGAAACAATGGCTTGATGTTGAAATAAAATATTTTGGTTTTTTGTATTATTTCATTTATTCTTCTTCTTCTTTTAAATAAATGTACTTTAAATATATGTGATATGTAATTTTAAATGAAAAATTCATATTTTAAATAAAATGAATGATAAGTCTATATTTCAAAAGAAATTAATAGAATACGAATAATGGTAATAACAACAATATTTAACGATTAATCTCATGTGCTAGGCTGACATAAAGCCAACATTGCATTTGGCAAAGATTCCGATTTTTTGTTGTGATAGTTCGTTAAATTTAAATAGTTTTACATCATTGTTTTTTAAAATGTATATACATAAATACTTTAAAATGTGAAAAAATAGGGCAGGTATATGAATTTTTATGCAATATTGCTTAAATAAATGCATAATTTAGTCATTTTCGGTGGCATGGATTCTATAAATGGTGGTTTATCGCTCTTTTCTAGCGATCGTAAAAAGTGTTACATTGGCGATATGTTTATGGTGGTTTATCGCTCTTTTCTAGCGATCGTGAAAGTGCTACATTGGCGATATGTTTTTGTTTATTTTGTAATTACGATTAATAATGAAGGGGCAGATATTTGTATCAATCACACAAGTCAGATATATGTTCCCAATAAAAAAAATAATAACGAAGGCTTCTCTTAGTATTTGATTAATCTAAATTGTTTAAAAATCAATACTAAAAGTTATACAGAAGAGTAAACAATATTTAATTTGTTCCTAAATGTAAACTTAATATGTCATTTATTTGTATTGTTTTATTTATAACATATTATTTCTTTCGTTTAGATTTTTCACTTGAAAGTTAAATCAGATTTTTTAAATTAATTATCCTTACCAAACTTAATAAGCTTAAAAAGATTGTTATAAAAATAACAATGTTAATAAACTTAAACTGTTAAACTTGCATTTATATTATATTAAGCTTAACTGTTTACATTAAACTTTTTCTCCTCATCATTCAAAATATCTTAAACGTTTAATTGTAAAATTTAAAAATAAAGTACAGTTGGAAATTTTTAATTAATAATCAAAATAACTGTTGAAGATTTCAATTACAAATAATATGAGGTTGTGAATCAATATTTTATTTTCAATATTGTCACAATAAAAAATAATTTAGACTAATGAAAAAAAAAAAAATCACTCATTTACATGAAACTATTCCAATGTTCTACTACCAACAACAAATTATAGTGTAAACATTAAAATTTCAAGAATTAGGGATATTACAACAAATATGCTGCAGTCAATCTCTTAGTCTTATAGTTTTTTCATTCTAAATAACAAACAATAGAACCTAATACTATACTAATTTGTGCTCTAAATAGCGTCACAAAAAATAGAGTGAACACTAAATTCTGCAAATTTATTCACAGAATAAACATAAAGAAGTATTTTGTTTTCTTATTAACAAAGGTTTTAAAATATTTTAGTATTTGATTTCAATAATAAATAAATAAAAACCCGTTTTTATATTTTTGAATGTAGTTAAAAATAAACATAATTTGAGAATAGTAAATATTTACTGTGTATCGTACTAAATAATGTTACAAGTTTTTGAATGCATCTTTACATATATGTGTCTAAAATATATAATTTTTTTTTCCATACAACTATGGTTGTTGTATTTTTAAATTGTAGTCAGAATAAAATAAGAAATAATGAAAATAAATAAATACTCTATTTTTCGCGAAACCTTGAATGTTAAGTGTGTGTATTTCATAGATTTGACAGCATCAAATTTGTAAACAAACAAACTTCGCCAAGCAAAGGCACCAAAAGTAAGGGTTAACTTACCGGAAGTAAAAGGCAAATGTTTCTACATTAGTGTCCTCGGCTTGAGGTTTACAGAAAATTCAGTCTATAAATAGCTGTCAACTATTCCACTTTTTTGTTACCAGTACTTCCGAACAGAAGTCTTCGCCTAATCTTGACATTGTTTAATTGCAGAATTTTGCAATTAAATAAGGTCAATATTACTATCCAGATTTAGTAGCAACACAGATAAGGATTAGTTGGCAGCTATGCATATATATAAAGTAAAATCTAATGAATGAACAAATAGCAAAAACATTTATAAAAAAAATTTCAGAAAATCTTACTCGCTAAGCATTTTTTTATTAACCAACAATATAAAACATACACGAATGTCCTGGTAAGTTGTGGTGCACAATATTTATAAGCTCTGGCTATATTTAAGTATTCACTGAAAACAAAGAAGTACCAGAGCTGAGCTCCATCATAAATTAAGCACTGATTGCTAGATATCCAGTATTCACTTATAAAATTCACGTAAAAGAAATATTTCAATAATATTGAACACGTGCTCCAATTCAAATCCATCAAAGCAAAATAATCTGATGATTTAAAATTATAAACAAGCATCTTTGACTGCTCAAGTTTACAATTCTTAAAATTAAAAATAACGCTAAGGGGCAATTCAAGTATTACATAAGCAGTAAGGAGGAGTTCAGGGTTTGATTATTTTTGCTGACAGGGAGACGAGGGGAGGGGGGGGGGATTATGACAATTCTTATGAATGCATTAGACAACGCAGCAACAACAAGAAAAAATACATGATGGGAAATGAGTATTCTGTAGTCTGCTCGGAACTTCAAACACGTAACATTTCTAAGATTCCTGTTAAAAATTTTAGTTATGATGACTAATTAAGTTAGGGCCTATTGTTAAGTTTTATTGTTCAATGCGATAAACAACAATATATTAAAACCATTTTGCATTATTTTGATACCACAACCCCTATATATGCCTATTTATATAAATTTGTAAGATTAATAGTGTAAATTAATGGTAACTGTTTTTCCCTGGCAAACAGTGTTGACGTACAAAATGTCAAAATCATACATAAGCAAAAAAAAAGGAGGGGGGTTACTATTTGCTTATTTTTTCTGATAAGGGAAAGACGGGGTATAAAATTACTAAAAATATGCTTACGGGTATACTTGAACGACCCCCTAAGGTCACTTGAGAGATAACGTCACCATATAACTTTTGTTTTATTCATGTTCGACGAAAAATATCTCTTCTCTGTCAGAACCACCAGCAAAAGGGAAAAGGTTGCTAGAATTTACCAGAAAATGCATATCGCCAAAATTTCACAACTTTTCGATTTTTCTTAGCAGGAAAATTCCCCCCCCCCCCCCACCCTTTTTTTTTTTTTTTTTTTTTTTTTTTTTTTTTGCAGACAAAAGCATTAATTTCAAGCTTAAATTGATTATTTTTTTAGATTTGTGTGATAAATGGGCTATATCAATGTATATTTTAAATATTAATACTAGTTGGCGTTGCCCGGGCCCATAATAATAAATTTAAAAAGAAACATCAAGTTTTTATTATTTTATATCTTTAATCAGATTTTGTATGACATATTTTAAAATGAAAAATATTGATATTTAGTGATAAAAGTGCTCATATTCTTGTTTACGTAGGGTTGTTTCTTAGTTTTAAAATAAAAAGTTCTTTTTGTCTGAACTCTTTGAAATCTTTATTGGTGATAAATAAACGGTTTTACAACCTGTGTAAAAATTTTGGGAAACAGCAATAACAAAATAGTCTTCATTTTCAAAACTCTCTGACATTTCAATCGGTTATAAATATAACTGTATCCAAGCTCTCTTTAAAATTTTGTCTGAAATTATATTTTAAAATGAAAAAATTGGCGGAAAAATATTAATATTTATTTAGTGATGCACTCATTTTCTTGTTTATATAGGGTCGTTTCATAGTTTAAAAATAAAAGTTCTTTTTGTCCGAACTCTTTGAAATCTTTATTGGTGATAAATAAACGGTTTTACAGCCTGTGTAAAAATTTTGTGAAAAAATATTGTTATCTAGTTGTAAAATAAATGTTTTCTTCTCGCTTTTTTTTTTGTTTGTTTTCGTGTCGGCTCCTTTAACATAGCAATAAAAAAATTGTTCTCATCTTCCGAACTCTCTGACATTTCAATCCAATATAAATATATAACTTTATCCAAGCTCTCTTTAAAATTTTGCGAAAAATATGCATATTTAGTATTGGAACAATGAGTTCTTAAAAAAAAAAAAGCTTCAGCTTTCAATCTCAGAGCAAAAATATATTAGAAGGTCTATGCTTAATGCAATGGTGAGGTGACTCCATCTGTTTGCAATCAACCCTTTTCAATTATCCTAGGCTAAACAGGTGAAGGCTAATACATCAGGTTTCCCCTTTCTGAGGGGAGAAGCCTTCAAAAAACGTTGGCGCATGTGCAAAGAGACGATATTCGTGTGGAAAATTTGACAGAATGTGCTTTTAATTTTAAAACTAAATATATTGTTGATCACTTTACATAATTTATCATTACAATAGATATTAGACATTAAAAAATGTATGCATGGCTTTTTTTCTGTGAGATGTGTGTTGGAGGCGAGTGGGTGCATTCTCCTAAACATTGTGTAAATCTAAGGAGACAAAAAATTTAAAAGATACTTCCTCATTATAGTGGCCTTCACAATTACTATTATCCCACAGTTGTAATGATTTTGCCAATCTTATACAGTAGACTTCCTTAAATCTGTGTAGCTTAAAACCAGAGGTTATGCAGATTTTAGAATTTTGCAGATTTTTGGTCACTGTTTTATTTACATTTTTTAAACAATAATTTGAATTTAATAATGCACTGAAAATTATAATGAATGCTTACAGTAAAATAAAATAAAAAAAATTAAGAAAATTTAAAAAACATTTAAAATATAAAAGTAAAGGTCAAGTAAATAATTATTAATGCTTAATTAAATATGATAATGATGAGATATTTTTTTCTTAAATTATTCAGTGAAACTCACCTTATAAATGTACACTAATAATTCACATAAAAATCTTAAAATAACAAAGTTTTCTTTCATGTTCAGCCGTGCTTAATAACCAAAAAAGCTTGATTATACAAAAATTATTTGGTTAAAAAAAAAAAATATATTTGCAATCGCCACTGATATCAGCAGTATCTAGAATTTTTTCAGAAATAAATTTATACTTTCTTCATGAGAAAACACGAGTTGAATCATATCAAACAGAATTACATATTAAAATGTGTACAGAATGATATAAAATTTTTAAAAAACTAAAATTTTACACTTACATCTTAATTGTAAATTTCATTGTTTACATCAGGAACGATGTGCAGATTTTAAGAATTTGCAGATTTTAGGGTGTGGATTTGAGGAAGTATATTGTATATATGTATATCCTAAATGTACCCAATATATATATATATATATATTTTTTTTTTTTTTCATAATATTTATGTCTAAAATATCATATATACATCATAAAATGTCAATATGATTTTAATGTCATATATGTAATATAACTTGGCGATACATTTTAGTCGCCGCTATCTATATCAAGGAAATACCATATTAAATATTTTATTACATTTTAATTAATTTTTTGATAATTATAAAATACTCTGGATAGAAATTACAGACTGCCCAAATGGCGATTTTCTTGTTTCAAACTGAATGTCCCCCTAAACAGATTTAAGAAAGGACAACACGGACTGAAGCCCCATGAGTTATGTCACAAATTTTAATACAACCTTTTTTATTAAGTATCATAAACGTCTTACGGAATATTAATAAAAATGGGATAAATTATTACAATAACAATAAACGCTTACTTTTGGTAAAGCTTTCTCCCTGCTAGATCAGTTGCTGGTGAACACAGCTTTTCCCATTTTACAGTCGAAAAAGCATTGCTGGTGTATACAGTTCAAATTAAGCATCAATATACACCAAGCAATATTTATTCAACTATGCCACAATGCAGCAGTAGTTTTCACCAGAGAATGGCAGCTAGGTAGCATCAGATGAGGTCAATTCTTCCAAGGATGGCTCTTGGGAATGCCATGTCAGTGCTACAGACTTGCACAAAAAAGTAGCGGTGTGGAAAGTCCTCTCACTTGGAGGTCCGTAGATAAAAGATAAATGCCAATCAAGCCATGTGGTATCTCGTGAAATAAATTTCACATGTGGGTGAACCCAATTCCTTCAATCACATTGTTAATCACAACTACAGTTGTCCAGGATACAACAGCAAAATTGGCTCTAAAAAGAGAGAAGATTTCAGATTTTAAAAGTTTGGTTGAAATAAAAATTAGGCTAGAAATATTTTATAAAATTTTCAGCTTAATAATATACACCATATGAAGTATAGATAATGATAATTTGTGAGCTTTTCCAAAATATTGTTCATTAAGTTAAAAATGTCATAAAATATATATTTATATTGGCACAGATGTCATATGCGCACCACCATTGGCGCGAATTTTTTCCCGCCAACTTGGCGAATAAAATAAATATTTGTTTATTTGCTTTTATTTTTTATTTCAATTCTATAAATTATTTTTATTATGTATATCAATCAATATGCACCACATTAGCGTGATTCCTCCCCCCTCCCCCCCCCAGCAATTTGTCAAAAACTTTGTTTTTGAATATTAATGTTATAATGTATGTTAACGTTTATAACACTAATGTTATAATGTATATTAACGTTATTTTATTTTTACATTGAAATAAAAGATCACGTGCTATTACTGCATGCTATTTGTGACAAAGTTTTTGCCAAATTGGCGGAGGAAAAAAATTGTGCTAATGTGGTGCATATATGACATCTGTGCCTTTATATTTTACAGTTTTTTATTTAAAATTGACTCACTCAAAAAAAATTCACTTTTAAATATTAATGATAAATCATAAAATGGTTTCCTAATCTATTATTAAAACAATATTTAATTATCTTTAAACATCTAAAAATTAATGGATTTGTTTTTTCATATTGGTAAGTTCACAGCACTACTGTCAATCTGCAGATAATGAATTTTACCATCTATCTCTCAGACATCATTACACAAGCATAAAATTTCAAATAACAGATGTTGCATAATGCAACACTGTATCAGTTTAAAAAAATTATCACTAGAATATTCACTAAATTTTGTTTTCCTTATTAAAATATAGTAGAAACCTAAACTGACTCAATAACATTTATCAGGATATAACGATCATCTTATAACTGATACAATATAAATATAAAACTATTTGTAAAATGCAGTAGAAAATGTTACATAAGACTAAATGAAATACAGCAAACTACGTCTAAAACAGAATCGACCAGGACCGAGAAAATTTTCTATCATAAAGAATATTCTACCTTAGACAGTGTATAACTCTATTTATAATGGGGACTTTAAAATCTTTTTGCATTACACAAAGTTTATTGTACACATAAAAGGTCAAACCTAAATCATAAAGTGGTTTCTGTTATTCTAATGCTAATTTGTGAAAGAATACCATTAAAAAATATTTTAAACATTATTTGCAATGTGCCAGTTTGTTTATTTAAGCTTAGCATGCTATTAAACATTATTTTTTAAAGTTACATGCCTTATAAATGTTTGTTTATTTCCAATCTAATTCTTAAAATTTTCCTAAAGAAAAAGATAAACACAGACTTGGAACTAAATTTCTCCTTTTTTCTACATTCATAATTAAGAAAATAATAAGACTGAAGAGTAATCAAAGAATCCAAATCTAATAACTTGTTTATAATATTAAACCTGCTGCTTTCTTGTTGACCAAATAAAGTACATATAACAAATTCAATGGGATAACTCTCAGATTCGTTACTCTTCACTTAGAGAATACAGAATATTTTTTACACAAAAAGAACATTAATTCTGATCAAAGTTACAGGATTTGTGGATTAAACTATGGTGAAATAAAAGTTAAATGCCATTCGAATTGAAATATCACATGAAAACATTGCTCAATTAATAACACATCATACATGATAATGTGTGCCAATTCTTAGAGATGTCTATTTAAAAAAGTTGTATATGATTGCAATTGAATTAAATTTTATACAAAGTTTTAAATCTTCATAAAAGTTTCAGCATGAATGGAATAACAAAAAAGATTAAACTCAAATATAGTACATCTGCAGCTGAAATGCATAAAAAAAGAAAAATTAAACAACAGAACAGCAGAGTTTTCTTTATATAGCAAAGCTAACAAGTAAATCTCTGAAAAGGCAAACTGTTTTGAAATTAGTAATACATATTTCACCTTTAAAAGAGAACATGATAATACAAAATACACTGTCTTATTTAATTTAGAGAAAGTTTGTTTACATGCTTGAATAAACATGAATGTTCAAGTATTAACAAAACTGGATTGGCGTTTGTCTTTAACTAATTTTCAATTTAAATATCAATGGGCTGGGCTACAGTAAACAAATCTTTATTAATACTTATAATTATTTTAAATGAGAAAAGAGAAATTTAGTTCTAAATTACCGAAAAACACATTATCAAATAAGGATATATAATAAATTAAAATCAATGAAACAAGTATATTTAATTCATTATGAGAGAGAAATATCCATAATCATAATATATAATATTTTTATTTACTTTTTTTTTATTGCTAACATTCAATCATAATAAAATAATTTTGAGAACTGCACTTTATGTATCCATTATTACATCAGAAACGAAATCCTTAAACGAACTATATATTTAGTATTTTAATATTAATAAAAAGCATCTGATTCTTTACCAAAAACAGAGATACTTATCGTACAAAATAAGTGCAACAATAAATCTATACTGGATTGCTATTTACTAAACGGAAAGACATTAATAAAAGATATAAATTTGTTAAGAAAACTCACTATTTTGCTTCAATCACAAAAAATTGAATTTCTTTTTTCAAAAGCTGAATAATTCCAAAATAAATATTTATCCGCCGCCATTATGTATGAAAAAGCTCTTTTCTAATTGGCTGAGCTTGGGTTAGATGGGCTTAGGATTGAGTGCTGATCAAACCTTCAAAATCGCTACCTAACTGCCTAAAATCTTGGGTTTAGGTCGAAAGTTGGGTAAGTTAGGCCTTGGGTCGACCAGTGAAAACGCAGCTTACAGGTCTTCTTTGTAAGAGGTGCGAATGCCTAGAAGAACAATGGGTAAGGACTCTGTCCATCTTGCATGGTTGTTCAGGGCTTGCTTCAGCGTACGGTGAAATCGTTCTACAAGGCCGTTACTGGCTGGGTGGTACGGAGAAGTCCTGATGTGGTGGATGCCTAAGATTTTCCTTAAAGAAGAAAACAGAAGGGACTCGAATTGTCGCCCTTGGTCTGTAGTCACAAATTTGGGGACACCAAACCTTGCAATCCAATGGTTTACAAAAGTTCTGGCAATGGTGTCGGCAGTAATGTCCTGCACTGGAATCGCCTCTGGCCAACGAGAAAAACGGTCTACAAATGTGACCAGATAAGTATATCCTTCTGAAGGAGGTAACTGTCCCACGATGTCAATATGGACATGCTCGAATCTTTCTGATGAGACAGGAAATTTTTGTAGAGGGCTATGAGTATGCCGTTGGATTTTGGATTTCTGGCAACTCATGCATGATCGTGCCCAATTGGAAATGTCTTTTGCCATCCCATGCCACACAAATTTCTGTTGGATCAGTCTCTGAGAAGCTCGGATGCCAGGATGGGATAAATTGTGTAGGCTGTTAAAGGCAATACGGCGGTACTTTTCTGGTACGTATGGTCGTATCTTGCCAGTGCTAATATCACAATAGAGCATTGTTTCTGGAGAAATATGCAGTTTTTGGAAACGAAGAGATGTGTCAGGATTTGACAATAAGTCAGTCAATTCCTTGTCATTTGCCTGTTCTTCAGCCATGGATGACAAATCAACATTGGACAAAACTATCTCATTTATGCGAGATAAGGTGTCAGCCACAATGTTTTCAGAACCAGGAACATGCCGAATGTCTGTACTGAACTGTGAAATAAAATCTAGATGTCTGAGCTGACGTGGGGAACTGGAATCTGACATTTTTGAAAAAGCATAAGTTAATGGACGATGGTCGGTATGACAGAGGCCGCGACCGCCGAAGGCATATTATAAAATCCCTTCCTTGCAATGTTAGTC
The DNA here is from genome assembly GCA_963931845.1 of Maratus michaelseni. NCBI lineage: Eukaryota > Metazoa > Arthropoda > Arachnida > Araneae > Salticidae > Maratus > Maratus michaelseni. Next base: position 1,369,885 of record OZ007600.1, read on the forward strand.
TAAAATGTTTAATAGCCGAATAAATTGCAAGGAGCCCTCTGTCATAGGTGCTGTAATTTTGCTCGGTTGGGCTTAGTTTACGTGAGAAAAAGGCAAGAGGTTGTAACTTATTGTCATTTACAACATTTAATACCGCTCCGATAGCAGTATCCGAAGCGTCAGCACTTAAGGTTAGCTGTTGGGGCGGAGCATGATATGCTAGAGTTGCACAATTTATAAGGTCTTGTTTACAGGCCTCGAAAGCCTGTGTCAAAACAGTGTCCCACGGTACCGGCCGTTTGTCATTCTTTTTTGAATCTTTGAGTAGCTCATGTAAAGGGGCTTGAGTATGGGCAGCATGAGGAATGAAACGTCGGTAAAAATTTACCATTGCTAAAATCGTCTCAAGTCAACAATTGTTTGGGGTTTTGGGAAATCGGCGATAGCTTGAGTTTTCTGGGGGAGCGGTTGTACACCAGAAGGTGTTATAAGACAACCTAGGAAAGAGACAGAAGTTTTTCCCAAAATGCATTTTGCGGGATTCAATTTTAACCCATGCTGCTTCAGGCGATCAAGGACTTGCCGAAGATGGCATTCATGTTCTTCTTCATTTTCTGATGCAATGAGGATATCATCCAAATATGGGATGCAAAAATCCAATCCTTTTAAGACTTCATGAATATAACGTTGGAAAGTCTGTCCTGCATTTCTTAAGCCGAAAGGAGTATATACAAATTCGAAAAGTCCAAAAGGGGTAGTTACTGCAGTTTTTGGGATATCTCCAGGATTTACTGGAATTTGGTGGTAGGCACGAGCCAAATCTAGGGTAGTAAAGAATTGTTTCCCATGAAACAGCTGCGTACAATCCTGGATGTGGGGTAATGGGTATCTATCAGGTATAGTGGAAGCGTTTAAACGGCGGCAGTCTCCACACGGCCGCCAGCTGCCATTGGCCTTGCCAACCATATGGAGCGGACTGGCCCATGGGCTTTTTGAAGGCCTAACGATGCCCTGTGCCATGAGGAATTCAAATTCTTGACGGGCTGCTTTTAAGAGCTCTGGCGATAGACGACGCGGTCTAGAAAAAACAGGAGGGCCTTTGGTTTCTATATAGTGATAGATGGGTTGAGTTTTATTTTCCTTGCTTACGCATGAAGGGTTAGTTAATTCGAGATATTCCGTTAAAATTTTGTCAAACTTGCTAGGACCAACAAGTACACTTAGGGTACTGCTCCCAGGTAGAACTCGAGCAACTTTTCCCTGAGACGACAATAAGGTTTCTGCGTCGATTATGCAGTTGTTTTTCGCGTCAACAAGTAAGTTGAATTTTTTTAGAAAATCAACGCCAATAATAGGTTGGTTTACTTTCGCAATAACGAAAGACCAGGTGAAATTTCTTCGTAAATTTAAGTCGAGGGTCAAACGTTTTGTGCCAAATGTTTGTATTTTTGTGCCATTTGCTGCATAAAGGACTAAACCCTCATCCAGAGTGCTTTTTTTAAAGCAACTTGCAGGCAAAACGGAAATGTCGGCCCCGGTATCGATTAAAAAATTGAATTTTGACGTAGGGTCGGCCAAAAGAATGCGGTTAACCTGGCGGTCGCGATTATGGCCATGTTGCGATCGCCGGTCTAGTTTTCCGTGCGAAAAGAACATGGGGATGTGCACTTTCTAGCCTTGGAGCCAAAATTTGTATGGTAGAAGCAAAGATTATTTGCAGGCTCTTTATAGCGCCCCCCTAGAACGACTGCGCCGGAAATTACCCTCGCGCGGACGATGCTCTCTTGAGCGACTCCGTTGATTAATTTTCGTGGTTAACTCACTAACTTGTTGAGTTAACTGTGCAATTTGAAATTCAAGGGATGAAGCATGGGCGGTTGGGGTGGGTGGAACATTAGCTGTTGCATTTATTTGAGGAAATACTCCCAAGTCGTGGATTTTGTCGGCAACAGAAGCCAGTTTTGGCAATTCATCGCTCAATGCGCCAACAATGCTGCGCGTAGTTGTGGGCAGACGTGAAAGCCAAAGAGATTTCAATAATGCCTCTCCTACCGTAGTACCAGCCAGGGTTCTCATTTGAGCAAGTAACTGAGATGGGCGTAAGTCACCGATCTCCACACCCTGCAATAACGTGCGAATCCGCGATTCTTCACTTTCAGAATGTGAATCAATTAGTCGTATTTTCAGAGCTTCATATGGTTTATCGCCCGGAGGATTCGTAATAATGTCACTGACCGAGATGAGAATATCGGCGTCAACTGCCGCGACCACGTGATTAAATTTGGTCATCTCACATTTTATTTGGGCCAAAGCAAATTGGGCTTCCAGGCGAAAAAACCATAACGACGGATTTGTCTTCCAAAACGGTGGGGGTTTCACGCCTACATGAGAAACCTGACTAGTGCCAGCACTTTTGTTTGGGGTATCGTCCCGCATGATTAGGAAATTATATGCATAAATACAATTAACAGTACAAAAAAATACACAAAATTATATACAGTATATTATAACAACAAAAATAAAATACTCTTGCATTACTCTAGGATTGGTGAAAATGAGCCGAATTATAGCACCCGTGACAGATCGAGAAAATTTAACATGTGAATAAACGTGATTGGCGTAAAAAATTTACTGATATAAAATATGGGGACAAAATATTAGGAAAAAAATGGACTTACCGACCACCAGGAAGCTCAAACACATTTAATCGCGCACACGGCCCCGCACACCGCGTGTTTTTTTTAATTTTTAAGAAATATCGCTGCAGATGGATGTAAAAACATCTTTTACGATGATGGAAGCAACAATCTTGAATTATCAAAGCCTCCTCGTCCAGATGGCATCGGATCTTGTTTATAGCGTGTTCAACTGCCAATAAGGGTCACCACTATGGCGGCTTGATATGTTAGCCGCTCATATTTGCAGAGTCATCATGTCATCTGATGAAAAGACACAGACGATGTGTGTGAATGGCGAAGAATGAATTAGAACAACACAAGTTTAACTTTAAAACAAAACATTATTATTCAGGAAAAATAAGTAAAAGATGAGATTGAACTGACGCGACCAGATCGTCAACAACACTCAGTTAGCGGCAATAACAGACTGCCTGTTCAGTTGTGGTTACAGCTTAAAGTAAACTCATGCACATTGAGTTGAGTTGGATGAAAAATGTAATACAATGAAGTAAAAGTTAAAATTGCAGTTAACATAGTTCATGTTCAAAATGGGTTGGGTTGATTATTGACGGCCAATTATCTACACTAGGGATATAGGCGCGGGGGGGAGTGCCCTCCGTGGGGGTCTTTCTAAGGGAACCTAATCCGTATTTACGCATGGATAAATCCACGGCTCGAAGAAAACCACGAAAACTCCGAACGATTAGGCCGACGGGCGCGATTGGGATCGAACCCAGTACCTCCCGTCTACCAGCTTCGAGAGCACAACCTCTCAGCCACTGGTGAGGCCATGTTCAAAATGGAGTTGATAAACAGTTCAGGGTTACAGTTAACCCGCTACAGTGGTAATAAAACAGAAAGATTTCTCAATAATACAAGGAGTATGAGTATGTGTGCATGTACACAAAGCAGATTAATTACACGTCATTAGAGAATTAAAAAGAAAATCTGACGTCATATCGCAAGTTTAACGGATTTTTCAAATGTTTCAGTATAATACAAAGCGAGTATGAATATGAGTAATAGAGAATAGTAAATATATGAGTTTGAGGAACGTATTGAATCATGATAAAAACCCGATTATGGAAATATTCGCATATTTTAACATTTTGAAGGTGTACAACATGTTTAATTTTGAAATTATTTTTTTTAAATATCGCATTTAGTCCACATGACAGATATTATTATGACAGAATATAATAGTGGGCTTCATCCGCTATCGGGCCGGTTCAGATATTCGAAAAACCGAGAAAAATAGACAAGTTTTTTTTTTTTTTTAGAAAATTAAATTTATTTGGATTTTTTAAAGAAAGGATAAAGTGTTTTGAAAGGAATATTAAACGAAACCCTTTGTGGGAACTTGGATCACACTTACCCACTTGTTTTTTAATTGTAGTCTTTAAAGTTAGCCCTTTTTGGTTAAATGAAATCTCTTTTTAAGAAAAATTGATTATTTTTATTTGAATACGTATTAAACTTATTTATTGATAAGAAAGTTTAAATTTTCTCTCCGTTTAAACAATGACATTGCATTTTTTTTAATTCCCCCCCCCCCCCCCCCCAACAGTTAACATTACAGTATTTAATTTAAAAAATGTTTAACTTAAACCGTCACTGTATTTATTCTAGATAAGTAAACATTTTATCATTAACCTATACGTAATTTAAATGATTAACTATAACTGTGACTGCTTTTAATCTAGATAAGTAAATGTTTCCAGGAAACACAATCAGTTTACTGTAGACTTTTATCGAGATTACACCAGTTAGTGGAAAGCTGATTAAAAGTATTTTATGACATTAATATGCAGAAAAGATCTCACGAAGAAGTACTTTCACCTTCAAAACGTTTACGTTTAGAAAAACCCTTGGAAAATTCAAATACCTATGAGAAGGAGTTAAAAGACCCAAGATTAAAACTTTCTAAAATGGATAATAACTGTATAACTACTGAAGACTTACATGATGTGAAATCCGAAATCGCTATGAATGTTTCAACCTTTGCCTATGGGAATGATACAACATCTTTCGAGAATCCCGGTCGAAAGCCAAATTCTGCCACAGACTATTTGAATACATTTTTCGAAGACATAAGTTTTGAAAATTTAGATTGTTCTACTACCTTAACGTTTCAAGAACCTACAAATAATATTTTACAGACTACTGTTAAACGCGAGGTCAATGAGCTACAAGCAAGCAACCTTCTCACCTACCATCTCACCTACAAATGACATTAAAAGTGATAAATTATGCAATTTATATGTGTTTCACAAAGAACTAAGTGACTGTTTCTATTTAACTTTGAAGTTAAGAACTAAGTGACTGTTTCTATTTAACTTTGAAGTTAAGAACTAAGCAATATTGTATACTTATACGAGAATTTAAACGCAATGTATCTACTAATGAAGAAATCCCGACCAACCGCGTGGTTAATATGGATATTCCTAGCTGGTTTGAGTTTCAATATAAACTCATTGCATTTAATTTAAGATACAAAACTACGTCCTTTGTTTCTAATAACATGATTTTAGTGTTAAATCAAAATTCTACGATGTGAATTAAAAATTTAAAGAATTATTCTTATATTGACTTAAACGAACATCAACTGGAAAAATTAAAAGAAAGTACCTCTCATTTAAATAATGCACTTTTACAACATATGTATACAAAACTTTTACCATCTCTAATTAAAAGAAATGTATGGTTAGTAATACATCTACAGAAAATGAACAGGTGTTAAAGTATAAACTTAACACGTGTATCGAGAATAATATGTTATCAATACTTAACCGACTGTATGAATGTCATGCATGTGCACTACGATATTCAAGTAAAAGCCTTCACTCCTGTTTCGCATTTAATAATAGGGAAAAATTTAATCAATTAGGGGAAGCTTTGTTAATGCTCGTAGATTTCGATTATGTAACTTCAACGTTTCTAAACGGGGTTTATAATGTTAGTGAGCACTTTTTATGTAAGATTAATGAACATACTATTTGTAATGAATTGTTTAAGACCTGAAAATAAAATGTTTTTGATTAAGTTCTGTGTGTTTATTTTTGCAAAGTGTCTATGAGTGAATTTTTTAGTTTATAATTTAGTAGAACTTTTAAGTGAACAGTTAGAATTTATGTTTTTATATAACTTAACACAAACTAAAAATTTTAACTATTGCAAAAAGATTAAACTATTGAATGGAAATATGCATATCAGTAAAAAAATCACAAGTTAATAAAATGAAAGATTTTATTTAACAAATATATATATATATACGAAACACATTACGGATTTAAATATTATAAGAAATGTTTGATGGAAATTTTTAAGACAGATTTAATTCTTGGTCCTGCCATATATAGTAACATAGTTTTTAATTGTATTGTGGTTCGAACTTGACAAAATGAAATCAAGACACAATGATTTGTATGTTATTTTAATCATTATGTCATGACTTCATACCTCTGAAAGTGTATTTAAAGGTTTGTCTAGGTTTATTCAGTGTTATTGAGCGTTTCTGAAACCGAAAATTAAGGAAAAAAACAGATCGCCTTCTACGAATTATCGCCTTCTACTCAAGCCGCTACGAATGTTTCATTCAATTATTATAAATAATAAAACCTTTTAGAATATTACTTATTTTAAATTTAAAATAATAAAAATTTAAAGTTAACAAAATAAATAAATAATTCCTCTGTTCGTTATAAATAAATAAAAGTTTACAAAATTAAAGTTTCAAAATTATAAGTTTATGAAAATTATAAGTTACCAAAAAAAAAAAAAAGTTATATTTAAAAATTTTCAAATTAATCAAAATTGACTTTTAGTTTTATGTTAATATAATTTCAATGTTTTAAATATCGAACTAACTGTTTATCCTGTTAGGTGGAAATCCATGCGAATTTTGGATTTTTTGGTTGAGAGAATTTTAAATAAATGAATTTTTAAGAAAAATTTAAGGGTATTTAAAAATAATATAAAAATATTTAGTCAGTAAGTTTGTTAGAAAGTAAATATCCGTTTTAAGATGGGAGTAAGGTTCTTTGAGCCTGAATTTCCGAGGAACCCAGGGCAGAAATATTTCCCGCTCGGAAGAAGGGAGTTCAGTGTTTTTCGGTAGGGGCCTGTGAGGCGGTTAATGAACTTTTCGTAAACAACAAAATAGAAAAACAGAATTGAAGGGTTTTCATGGAGGTCTTCCAGGATGTCTGGAATAAACATTTTAGATTTGTTTTCGAAGTGCAGTTTGCAGTGGGGGCCATCTGTTTTTTGTATTCAATGTGGGAATGCAAGGGGTTCTAGAATGTTACGCCCCTTGTGTTTGTGATTGGACGATTGTCCTTATAGTGGGAGGCAAGTGTAGCCCCAGTTTCTTTGGTTGCGTGTTATTTTTTTTAAGTGGCAGTCAGATCGTCAGAAACTGTTGAGAGTAGGGAGGCAACCAAGGGCTTGTGCCCTCTGGTTTGCTCTCCCGGGAAAAACGTTTCTCCGCGAGATGCGGTATGATCGTGCCGTAAAGTTATATAGTTTTGGGCAGTTTAGCCCCAGTTGAATGGTGCGGTATGTTGACCCGTCCAGTTATATACGTTTTGGGGGCAGTTTAGCCCCAGTTGAAGTTTGAGTGAAGCAGAAACGAAAAAAGCCTTTTTCACGATGCCCCTTTTCTCCCAGCCTTTTCAAGTTTACAGCGTGGAACCAGTGCCCTGTTAGAAGGCTTGAGAGAGTCCACGTTGGATGGCCGATCAAAAGATATCTTCAACATCGAAATGAAATGAAAAGGAGTGGAGTTTTTTTCTTAAGCATTCCGGGAATATCTACCGAGTAGAGCAAGAGCCCCTGTTTATGTTGTGGAAGTGACTGCAAGTTGAAGATTGAATCCTTCGAAGGAGCCCCCCCTAAATAGTGACTGAGCTGTTATCCTCTTCGTGCTGAAGTACCACCCAAGGGAGCCCCCCTTCGCTGGAGTTTGAGTAGATTCTTCCGTGGGTGTCAGGTAGAAACCCTTCTGAGCGGACAGAAAGCTTTAAAGTGCCTATGAAAGAAGAACCCCCGAACTTTCCTCAGAGTATGTAACACCTTGGTTCGCCTGCCTCTGGGTAAGTTCTTTCGAAATTTTGGAAGCCTATTCCGGCCAACACTATGAACTGGTTACCTAGGATTTAAAGTGAACTATAAACTAATAAAGTGAACTATATCCACATATTGGTTGGTTATTAATATTTCTCGATAAAATGATTCTGCAATTTATAATAATTTTAAATACTCTTATTCATATATTGTTGATGACTGTTTGATACTGTGCTAAACATTCATCTGTATTTATTTGACCATTGAAATGGAAGTAATTCCCTTCCCTTTTTTTTCTTACTTACCAGATTTGTCTCTGCTACTTATATCTCAATAAATTTTATTAAATTTTAACCGTTACAATAGTCTTTATTTTATATGTTTTTGTGTATTTATTGTTGTGTAATAAATAACTTAAATCTTATCTAATTAGACTCAAAAGAGTCCTATTATTTACTTTACTATATATTTAAAAGGAAAAATAAGCAGCAAAAATCTAGTTAATTTTTAAAGTTGAAAGATTTAAAATTATGATTTGGTAAATATCTCTTTTATATGATGGATTAAATGTTTAAGATTTAACTCTCTAAAGTAAAAATAATTTAATTAATTAAGGATTATGCAGTTTGGTTATTACTAGAAATTAAGTATCGATTGGTGAACTAAATGCTTTTCTTTTTTTTTATATTTACTATATGAATTTTAATAAATCCATAGGTGACTTTAATAGAAAGAAAGTAAATTTTGTCTAAGTATATTATAGACCTGAAAATAGTAAGATTTTGTTGAAGTATAACCAAATTGAAGAGGTAAATTTAATTAATCTAAGGCACTGTTACTAAGATTTGTACTAATTTGTAATTAAACTTTGAAGAATTTTAAAAGTAATTAATTACAATTATATATACATGATAATGGCATTCTTCTCACCTATAATGGTATGAGCAAATGAGTGAATTAGTGAACCAAGGCTCCTGTTTACTTTCAGGAGAGATTTTATTGGGTTATTGTAAATTTTAATTTAGGGTTCTGAGAACACAACGCATGCTAAAATTACTGGTGGTGGTGGTTGATGTTTTTTTTTTTTTACTGTTAAACTCATACTTAATTTTTAACTTATTTAAAGAAATTGTATTTGTTTATTTTGGGAAATTCTTTAAAGGGATTTATTGCTTATTTGGCTATTTTTCACAAAAGTTAAGTACTGGGTCTTTGCTCAAAATTTAAATGTTGAAAAACATCGTAACAATCCCCATAATCATTTGTTTATTCATCTTCCAACCAACCAACTGGTTGTCTAGCCAACCATATGCTTTATATCTACACATGCGCAGAAAAAAACACTAACTTGAGTTTTACTTTAAACCTTTGCTAGATTAGCTATATTATACAAGTCGAATATCTCCCATACTTAGAAAATTTATAATTTTTAACTATTCATCTCTATTTATCTTAAAACATTAACAAATAAATATAATTTATATACTTACAAAAACAGGATAACTTAAAAAAGGGTCCATACTTTTCAGCTTGCTAACATCAAGTGTCTGGTCTATAACAGAATGAGGTTAAAGCATCAGTTTACTTCCTTATTACACACGTGATCAAGACTTTATCAGTTACATGTTCAGGACGATAACAGCTATAAACAGTGCGTTGGTCATTTTAACTTCTGCCTTCGCATACGGTGGTTCGGTAAGTTTTATTGTCTACCATTTCTTTCTTTTTAGAAATTAAACTAATCGGAAAATTTTCTTTTCATACCCACTTACTTTTAAATCACAATGTTAAAAGACTAAATTTTATTATGTTAAATTATTCTTTTAAATGTCGAACAAAAGATCTTGCAATATATTTGCAAATAAGTTCTTAGAAAACGGTTTTATTTAGTTAAAGGATGAACATTGTTATTTTAACTATCTATTATTTTGAAAGCGAAAAAGATTAGTTCACATGAAAATTAAGCTTTTTATAAAAATATAGTCATAAATTAATAATTAATTTATTTATTATTTTAAAATGCTATGCTTTTCAAAATAATATGCAAATAAATTAGAATCGCTGAAATATGTGTTTAATTATTTTTTTAGTAGACTAGGGGGCTCTGCCCCCTGCTCGCTACGCCCACCAACCCCCGTTCTGATTTCACAGCCTCTTGAAACCTGGTAATGTATCCTGTTTTAAAAAGATGATGATGAGGATATCACGAACGGCGACTTTCTTCTTTTTTAACTGGTTATAATGCTTTTCCATTTAACTGGTTATAATGCTTTTTCATTTAACTGGTTATAATGCCTTTTCATTTAATTCATCTTTTTTATTTTTAATATTCATGTGTAAACACAATTTTTATGACGTAATTTTCTTTATTTCCTGCTTTCAACACGTGATCATTTAATTATTATTTTAAACTTTCATTATTGTTTTTAATAGTCTCGCGCAAATACATTTTTTATTTGAGATAAAACATAATCCTTTGCGCTTATTTAGAAATTGGCAACAATGTAAAAAAATGACTTTTTCAATAAAAGATTTTTTACTCGATTTTTAAGGATTTTTTGAGTTTTTATTGTCCGACCGTGATAATTTTTTAATTTCTGAAAGCTTGTTATATTTCGCGTCTGGTGGTATGATTTTCGAATCCGTAGGATGGCTAGAAAATAAGTAATAGCTCCTCAAAAAAATCCCTAGCAAAAAAGCGATGAGAATAACCCGGAATATCTACCCAGAATTTGATTGGTCCATTTCGTTTTTGGCTCAGTTCCAGATTACTTTTTTTTAATATACAGTGGAACTCGGTTATAACGACACTGCTTTTAACGACACCTTGTTTATAACGTCAACAAACCTCTAGTCCCGGCAGATACCCATAAGAAATAACGTTAAACAACCTTGCTTTTAACGTCATGATAAAAATGATAACCTCGGTTTTAACGTCATATTTTCCGTGCTTTTCTTCTAGAAAATTCCAAGTTAGTATCTTTTTTTGAGTGAAATTTTAAGGAGTGTAGATGAAAGAAAGTCATATAAGCACTGTAGAATTGTCGAGTGAAGCTAGAATGTTTCTCAAGGTGTATTGTGAGTGATTGCCTACTATTGTAAACCTGTGAAATCGTCCCTTTCCCTCCCCCTCTTCCCGAAATGACTGGCATTTACTTCCCATTGTATTCCTAGACCTCTTTTTTCCCTTTCCATGCCGTCATGAACAATGGTCTCCTCCACGCAGTTGAAAACACCCGCTTGCTAATGTTAATCCAATGGGGCATTATTTTTCTAATATCTCGTTTACATTTGAATATTTTTTAACGATTTCTTTTGCACTGGATAACAGAGATCAATCTCTATTTTCGCCGTTGATTACTTTTTCGATTTTATTTGCGTATTTTTTTCACGAAGATATTTTCATTTTCGGAACCAGTTTCGAAAGTGAAAGTATCTTCCTAAAAAAACGCAAAGAAAATCGAAAAAGTAATCAACGGTGGAAATAGAGATTGATCTCTGCTATCCAAAGCAAAAAAAATCGTTTAAAAATATTCAAATGCAAACGAGATATTAGAAAAATAATGCCCCATAGGATTAACATTAGCGAGCGGGTGTTTCCAAGAGCGTGAAGAGGACCCTTAAGGAAGGGAGGAGGAGATTTCCAGCTAACATTCCCCACTTATCGAGAGGTGTCTGTCGTCAGTGAAGCTGTGTGTCTGCATGTTTTAGGAAACACATTTTTGTTTCGCGGTGGCCGAAAACCGTAAACGAAAAGTTTTGAGTTTATATGATAAAATGAAAGTAATAACGGAGCTAGATAAGAAAAGAAATAAAGCTGATATCTGCCGCAAATTTGGTTTAGTTAATTCAACAGTATGTACCATATGCATAGACCGACAAAAAATTATGGATGCTTTGCAATAAAATGTGTCTACTATGAAAAAAATTCGCAACCCATTCGACAAGATCTGGACAAAGCATTATTGAAATGGTTCACACAGCAGCGAACCGCAAACATTCCGATTAATGGTCCTCTTCTTGCGGCAAAAGCGGAAGAATTAGCAAAACTTTTGAAAGATGAAGAATTGTTCCAGTAGCTGGATAGATCGTTTCAAGGCGCGCCACATTATCGTGTTTTCAAAAACATCTGGAGAGGCCAAGAGTGTCAACAAAGAAACTGTGGAGGGGTGGCTGAAAATCTGGCCGCAACTTCGCGAAGGGTATGCAAACCAGGAAATATTTAATGTCGACGAAACTGGTCTATTTTTTCGTTTAACTCCAGACCGAACTTTAAAATTTAAAGGTGAAAAAAGTATTGGTGGAAAGCCGTCGAAGGATCGCCTAACAGTCTTAGTATGTGCAACTATGGATGGCACTGAAAAACGAATATTAACTGTTATTGGTAAAAGCAAGAAACCGAGGTGCTTTAAAAATGTTAAGCATTTTCCCGTTCACTATCTGGCGAACCAGAGAGCTTGGATGACGTCAGATATGCTACGCTGGGATCGCGAGTTGCTGAAAAGAAATAAAAAAGTGCTTCTACACATCTGCCCTGCACATCCCAGAATTAACACATTACAAAAGATCAAACTAATGTTTCTGTCTCCAAATAGCACCAACCTGTTACAGCCTTTTCACCAAGGTGTTATTCGGAGCTTAAAATGCAAGAATAGAGTGCAAGTTCTAGCCAAAATTATAGAATGTGTTGAAAAAAAGAAAGATTGCGTAATCAACGTACTGGATGCCGTTTGTTTTTTAAGCAAAGCCTGGAGTCAAGTGAATCCTCAGACAATAAGAAACGGTTTCCGGCATGTAGGTTTTTTCTGAAGAAGAAAGATCAACCGAATGTAATGAAGTATCCTTGAAAGAATGGCTCAACAAATTTGAACCTGGAAAATTAATGGTTGAGCAAAATGACATATAGATGCACTCGAAACAGTAGACGAAAATTTGCAAACTACTGAATTTTTATCAGAATCTAAGATAATTCAAGAAATAAAACATCGCTACGATAAAGAAATTAGTGACACAGACGATGATGATGCTAATCACGAAGACCCTGACAGCGTAGCTGAAATACCAACTGCTGCAGACGCTTTGAACGCTATAAAAATTGTATCGCGGTTTTACGAAACCCGAGAAAGTAATGAACAAATAATAAACAAAATTGCAGACATTCAAAGCAATTTGGAAGAAATTTATTGTTCTACTAGAGTTAAACAATCGAAAATTACAAACTTTTTCTCGTCGTCATAAAGTTCCATTCATGAGGATTAAGTGTTGTAATTTAGTGTAATAAATACTCTTACATCATACAGGTACGTTATTTTTTTAGTATTTCCGTGTATGTAATCTCTAAAATTAACCTCGTATATAACGTCACCTCGGGGGAAAATGTGAATAGAGACAAATAAAATACACCAGAATCATAGCCACGTTCTTCTTCTTCGAAACATATATTTCAGTTTTAAAAAATATGTACATTAACCCTTTAGAAACTGATCGTTCCCGTACGTCACTTTCGTGTTTCCTCTAATTTGCCAATGTATAACCCCCCCCCCCCCCCGCCACAGCAGTAATTTGTCGAATTACACAAATTCCGAGATAAGAGGCTAAAAGTGCATACATTCAGCTATAGAAAGACACCTTCGACTTTAAGAAATTCGACTATTAACAATTTCAAAAAAAATTCTTTTGTGAAACCCGTTTCTAGAAATAAGCGTTTTTCGGCGCAAGCACAGATTAATCAAAGTGTAATAAGTGACTTTGCTTTGGAAGTAATTATCTAATTTATTAACGATTTTATTTAAAAAAGTCCTTCCGGCCTGTACCGGGAGGAAAAGGTAGCTTTCCTACATCTTCGTTTTAAAATTTTAGCTAATGTTACACGAAAACAGCAAGTTAAAATGCAAAGAAACGTTTACAAAAGATTCCTTAATACTGAATTTGAATAAGAAATTCGCATTATTGAGCAATAGCCAAATTGGCTTCATTTATGAAGACTTTTTTTGGTCGCCAAATTTGGCGATATTTCGCCAAATGTCGCCAAGTTTGGCTAGAATTTGGCGCTAACGGATAAGAATATATAGTTTTATGCGTATGATTGAGAAAATTATTACAACAATGAAAGAAAATAATTTGCGAGTAATCGCGTTAATGTGCTGTTTTGTTTCAAAATGTCAGCCTCCCTAGAATTTCAAACTGCTCTATCTCAGCCATTTTTTAAGATAGAGGTAAACCAAAAAATGCTCTGGATTCCTCGTATCAAGGCCTAACACTAAATTAAAAAATAAATTTGAATTTTTAACTTTTTTGTATATTTATTTTAGTTTTAAATTTTTAAATGGCCGCCATCTTGAAACAAAATGGCGGACCAAGCTGGCCAACGAACTCGTTCGAGACATTGGTGAGCTTAATACACACAATTAGTTTCATCAAAATTGATTTATAAATACGAACGTTATCGTATGACATAGGTCAGATATATATATATATATATGGAGATATATATATATATATATATATATATATATATATAAATCAACATTTGAACGGAGGGTGGTTTTGGGGTCTGGGGGTCATGATCGGTGAAAATATATCGAAATTTTCCGGAAGTGCTTTCCTCCGAACGGCTGCAATAGGTAGCTTTATACTTTTAGGTAGCTTTCAATACAAAAAATCCCTGACGGTTCGGCCTACAGGCACAGGTAGATTTCGAAGACGCAGAACGTGGGGTGCCTGTTTGTCGGGAATTGCGGAAGAAATGACCTTTTTGCGATGATGCTGCAGTTGGAACCGCCTACTTCGAAACGAAACTTGTTTGCAGGCGCAGCCAGCAAGGATTTTTTTTTTTTTTTTTTTTTTTTTTTTTTTGCTATAAGAGTTGGTTCTATAAAAAACATGTCAATATAAAAGTTTTAGATAATATTAAGAGGATTTATAATATATTTAAGCGGATTTGAAATATTGGGAATTGACGAAGTTATGATTTTTTATCTTCTAAAACCCCCCTTCCCTCCCCCCTTAAGGCAATTTTTAATTATATTAAAAATCTGTCATACATAAGTTTTTGGCACTGTTCCTAGAAGTAATAATAACTTCAAACGGATTCGATACGTATCATAATTAACAAATTATGGGTTTTTTTTTCTGTTTTCACAAAAAGCTCCCCCCCCCCCTTGGTTTTATTTTGCCCATTAACGAACTTAACCGAGATTTTATGTCCCTTGATTTTATGTATCAGTTTCGAAAAGATGCGGGAGTTGGAACCGCTTACATAAAAAAATAACTTGTTTGCAGGCGGAGCCGGCAGGGATTTTTTTTGTTTTTAATTTTTTTTGCTATAACGGTTGGTCATATAAAAAACTTGTCAATATAAAAGTTTTAGATAATACTAAGAGGATTAATAATAAATTCACGCGGATTTGATATCTTGTGAATTGACGAAGTTATGAATTTTTTTCTTCTAAAACCCCCCTTCCCCCCTTAAGGCAATTTTTAATTATATCAAAAATCTGTCATACATACATTTTCGGCCCTTTTCCTAGAAGTAATAATAACTTTAAACGGATTCAATACGTATAATAATAAAGAAATTATGAGGATTTTTCTGTTTTCACAAAAATCCCCCCCATTCCCCCCCCCCCCCTTGGTTCGATTTTGACCATTAACGAACTTGACCGAGATTTTATGACCCTTGATTTTATGTATCAGTTTCGAAAAGATGCGGGAGTTCGAACCGCCTACTTCGAAAAATAACTTGTTTGCAGGCGGAGCCGGCAGGGATTTGTTTTGTTTTTAAATTTTTTTGCTATAACGGTTGGTCCTATAAAAAACATGTCAATATAAAAGTTTTAGATAATACTAAGAGGATTAATAATAAATTTACGCGGATTTGATATCTTGTGAATTGACGAAGCTATGATTTTTTTTTCTTCTAAAACCCCCCTTCTTTCCCCCCCCTTGGGGCCATTTTTAATTATATCAAAAATCTGTCATACATACATTTTCGGCCCTTTTCCTAGAAGTAATAATAACTTTAAACGGATTCGATACGTATAATAATAAAGAAATTATGTGGATTTTTCTGTTTTCACAAAAAGCCCCCCCATTTCCCCCCCTTTGGTTCGATTTTGCCCATTAACGAACTTGACCGAGATTTTATGACCCTTGATTTTATGTATCAGTTTGGAAAAGATTTATGCAGAATTTTTCCAGTTATCGTGGTCAGAAAAAAGTGACATAGATAGATAGATAGATAGATAGATAGATAGATAAACTTTTGAACTGGGGGTGGTTTTGGGTTCTGGGAGTCATGATCGGCGTAGATCGGCAAAAATTTTTCAAAATTTCCAACTTAGGTGAGAATGTAATAGGTAGTATTTCTTACGAAATCTACCTAAAAGTATAAAGCTACCTATTGCAGCCGTTCGGAGGAAAGCAGTTCCGGAAAATTTCGATATATTTTCACCGATCATGACCCCCAGACCCCAAAACCACCCTCCGTCCAAATGTTGATTTATATATATAGATATATCCATATATATATATATATATATATATATATATATATATATATATATATATATATATATATATATCTGACCTATGTCATACGATAACGCCCGTAATTATGAATCGATTTTGATGAAACTAATTGTGTGTATTAAGGTCACTAATGTCTCGACCGAGTTCGTTGGCCAGCTTGGTCCGCCATCTTGTTACAAGATGGCGGCCATTTAAAGATGTAAAATAACTTAAAATCTAAAATAAATATACAAAAAATTTAAAAATTCAAATTTATTTTTTAATTACGTGTTAGGCCTTGATACAAGGATTCCAGAGCTTTTTTTGGTTTACCTCTATCTTAAAAAATGGCTGAGATAGAGCAGTTTGAAATTCTAGGGTGGCTGGCATTTTGAAACAAAACAGCACATTAACGCGATTACTCGCAAATTATTTTCTTTCATTGTTGTAATAATTTTTCCAATCATACGCATAAAACTATATATTCATATCCGTTAATGCCAAAATTGGCGACATTGGCGACAAAATTGGCAAAATTGGGCGACATTTGGCGAAATATCGCCAAATTTGGCGATCAAATTAAGTCTTCATAAATGAAGCCAATTTGGCTATTGCTCAATAATTTGGCGAATTTCTTATTCAAATTCAGTATTAACGAATCTTTTGTAAACGTTTCTTTGCATTTTAGCTTGCTGTTTTCGTGTAACATTAGCTCAAATTTTAAAACGAAGATATAGGAAAGCTACCTTTTCCTCCCGGTACAGGCCGGAAGGACTTTTTTGTATTGAAAGCTACCTAAAATCGTTGTTCATTTAACGTACAGAATTGAATGGGCTTTCCGAATATATGATTTATTTTGAGAAATAATTATATTTTCATAGTTAAAATTCTATTCTACTAGGATATTTGTATTCTGAAGCAGCCGATTGCACTCCGAATACTTGCTTTGTTTACTTTTTTCGAAAGCTCCAAAAGATATCAAAATATTTTTTTTTTCTATTAGGTAGCTTTCAATACAAAAAAGTATAAAGCTACCTATTGCAGCCGTTCGGAGGAAAGCAGTTCCGGAAAATTTCGATATATTTTCACCGATCATGACCCCCAGACCCCAAAACCACCCTCCGTTCAAATGTTGATTTATATATATATATATATATATATATATCTCCATATATATATACTAGCCGCCACTGGCGACCAGTTTGGTCGCCCTTAAATGTATGTTAAGCATTGTAACAAATTATTTTTATTCCTAATTTATTTTTTTCCTTAATCCTTCGCCAAACCGGAAAAATCTAATAGACAAATCAAGAACTTTTGCGATCGTGGTAGCATTTCGCATATTTTTTGTTGTTATGTATTTCATCTTTCTTGACAAAAACCGCTTAACCCACTTTATAATAAATTAATCATTGTGTGTGTGTTTTTAATATAAAATAAACTATTTCATAATAAAATAAAAGTATATGCTGTTTTAGTAATCTCTAATAGGTACCTGAAAATGGGATTTTCTCGCCAAAATGGCGCAAAACAAAAATTCCGCCAACCCTGGTGCGTCCGTGACAGCTGTTCCAATTTAAAATACATGACGTTCACATTTTTCTTTAAAATAGAAAATAGATAAATAAGAAATATTATCATAAATCAAAACATTTGATTTCAAAATTAAAATATCGTTTCTAATTAATACACACGAAAAATTAAAGCTGACAATTTGTTTCGAAATTTGATCCATTAAATATTATTACATGAGTTCAACCACGGAGTTCAACTTACATCAAGAAAAGATCCGAAGGAAGTTGAGTTGTATGGAACAGAATTATGGTAAACTTTGACTGTCTCACTGGTGCTGATTACTTTTTTTTACACCAGGCAGCGGTCCAAAAATTCATGGTTTAATATTTTAAACGTTCACAACGAATGAATCTTTTAGGTAGCTTTCAAAAGAAAAAAGTATAAAGCTACCTATTGCAGCCGTTCGGAGGAAAGCAGTTCCGGAAAATTTCGATATATTTTCACCGATCATGACCCCCAGACCCCAAAACCACCCTCCGTCCAAATGTTGATTTACATATATAGATATATCCATATATATATATATATATATATATATATATATATGACCTATGTCATACGATAACGCCCGTAATTATGAATCGATTTTGATGAAACTAATTGTGTGTATTAAGGTCACTAATGTCTCGACCGAGTTCGTTGGCCAGCTTGGTCCGCCATCTTGTTTCAAGATGGCGGCCATTTAAAGATGTAAAATAACTTAAAATCTAAAATAAATATACAAAAAATTTAAAAATTCAAATTTATTTTTTAATTACGTGTTAGGCCTTGATACAAGGATTCCAGAGCTTTTTTTGGTTTACCTCTATCTTAAAAAATGGCTGAGATAGAGCAGTTTGAAATTCTAGGGTGGCTGCCATTTTGAAACAAACCAGCACATTAACGCGATTACTCGCAAATTATTTTCTTTCATTGTTGTAATAATTTTCCCAATCATACGCATAAAACTATATATTCATATCCGTTAACGCCAAAATTGGCGACATTGGCGACAAAATTGGCAAAATTGGCGACATTTGGCGAAATATCGCCAAATTTGGCGATCAAAATAAGTCTTCATAAATGAAGCCAATTTGGCTATTGCTCAATAATTTGGCGAATTTCTTATTCAAATTCAGTATTAACGAATCTTTTGTAAACGTTTCTTTGCATTTTAGCTCGCTGTTTCGTGTAACATTAGCTAAAATTTTAAAACGAAGATATAGGAAAGCTACCTTTTCCTCCCGGTACAGGCCGGAAGGACTTTTTTTTTTGTTGTTGTTTACTTTCATGGATAGAGAATTTGAACAGCGAACCTAATTGAAACTGAAGTTATTGCAGAATGTATACATAATTGAACGTAAGTCATCTCTCAAATATTAATTTATTTTGAACGATCTTTCTAAAAATGTAACTTTTATGCAGTTTTATTAGAAAAAATAATTTTGAATAAAAATGGCTGCCTGGCATATGAAAAAGTGAAGCGGCATCCCGGAACTGTTGAGGACAGTCACATGACATACGGTTTTATTATATAGATATATATCTGACCTATGTCATACGATAACGCTCGTATTTATAAATCAATTTTGATGAAACTAATTGTGTGTATTAAGCTCACCAATGTCTCGACCGAGTTCGTTGGCCAGCTTGGTCCGCCATTTTGTTTCAAGATGGCGGCCATTTAAAAATTTAAAACTAAAATAAATGTACAAAAAAGTTAAAAATTCAAATTTATTTTTTATTTAAGTGTTAGGCCTTGATATAAGGATTCCAGAGCATTTTTTGTTTTACCTCTATCTTAAAAAATGGCTGAGATAGAGCAGTTTGAAATTCTAGGGTGGCTGACATTTTGAAGCAAAACAGCACATTAACGCGATTACTCCCAAATTATTTTCTTTCATTGTTGTAATAATTTTCCCAATCATACGCATGAAACTATATATTCACATCCGTTAGCGCCAAATTCTCGCCGAAATTGGCGACATTTGGCGAAATATCGCCAAATTTGGCCACCAAAATAAGTCTTCATAAATGAAGCCAATTTGGCTATTGCTCAATAATTTGGCGAATTTCTTATTCAAATTCAGTATTAACGAATCTTTTGTAAACATTTTCTTTGCATTTAACTTGCTGTTTTCGTGTAACATTAGCTAAAATTTTAAAACGAAGATATGGGAAAGCTACCTTTTCCTCCCGGTACAGGCCGGAAGGACTTTTTTTTATATATCGGATTCTATATAGTTTATTTAACACCCGGTTTATGATTTTGTGTTTGTGTGGGGGTGCGATATATTTAAATTTGTCGTTTTAAAACGCATCCTTTTTTCATTTCTTCGGAAAGAAACTTTGCCATTTGAGTTATACAATATTTCTATTCGATGGATCAGAGATTATACGATATGTAAACAATCAACTTCATGTTCGATCACAGTCAAATTAACCAGCGAGTCAACACAGGAATATTTATTTTTAAAAGTTTTAATATTTTTTAAATAATTGTCATTTTTGTATAGGGGAAAAAAAAAAAGCTAAGGAATTTGCTATTTCTTTTCAAAATATCTCCCTTCGTATGGGTCCCATCGCGACCTGGCTTGGATCATTCGACTCGATATCGATAGTGCTTACATATTTTAGTTCCAAGTTTCACCACTAGGGGGCGCTTCCGGAAATCGGGTTCTATGGGCCCGATTACGACGGGGTTTGGCTCTTTCGACTGGATTTCGATAGCTTTACAGATTTCGGTCATGTTCGAATAGAACAGATTGCGCCCCCTGGTGGTGGAAGATGTAATTAAAGGATTTTTCAGCCAACTCGGATTCTATGGGTCACATCACGACGCGGTTTGGCTCAATCGACTCGACATCGATAGAGGATACTAGACCTTATCGGTTTTAGTTTGTTTTTCACCACCAGGGGGCATTTTCTTATCTCTGTTTCTATGGCCCGGATCACGACGGTGTATGGCTCACCGATGTAAATTAGGGATTTTACAATCAGGGGCCCGTTGGCGGGCGAAGCCAGCTAGTATTTTAATAATGGGAGAGACGCTGAGTCTTTTACACACTCAATAGTGGAAGACGCTTTTCTTTAATTTAAACAAAATTCTTTTTTTTTTTTTTTTTTTTTGGAAAAGTTAAGAATTATATGTGAGTATTATCTTTCTTTTATTGATTAAATATTTGTTTTTTTGCGAAATTATTTACGATTTTAATTATTTTTTTATTTTTATTGATTTCCGTATGGGTCGAGGGGTTGATTTGTCCCCTAGGAAAAAATCTGAGGTAAAAAACTTCTGCATACGAGTCATTCCCAAAGGAAGATAGTAAAACTTGCTGAAGTTTCCAAGTCAGTAGTCAACAGGATAAAAATAAATCTGGACAAAAACCAGCCACTTTCACCCAAAACGTAAAGGTAAAAATAGAAGAAAACGCATAACAACGCCACGTACCGATAGGAAAATCCGGGATATCTGTTTAGGAAACAGAAAGAAACGTGTGGGACTCCTTACTGAGATCGTTCAAGAATCTGGAATACCAGTTTCTAAGAGAACTGTGCAGCTGAGATTAGCGGAGGAATGGTTGATAGGTCATTGTCCAGTCAAGAAACCCCAGTTGACAGAAGCGATGAAGAAGAAGCGCCTTGCCTGGGCTCGTGAACACCACCAGAAGACAGTTGGTGACTGGGGTAAGGTCAGTTGTTAAGATAATTATTATTTATATCATTTATTTCTAAATTATTAACATATTTAATTTTTTTCAGGTGTGTTTCTCAGATGAATCAACCTTTGAGATTTGAGCCGATAAATGCAGCTTTGTCAGACGACGCCCAGGCGAAAAATTCCGCCCTGACTGCATCGTGCAGAATGTTTAAACACCGTGATAAAATAATGGTGTGGTCTGTCGTGGGCGCTAAAGGGTTTGGGCGCCTCTACATTGTCCAGGAAACCATGAATCAAGACCGGGCGGTACAGGCAAGTTCTGGAAACTCGGCTGCTGCCGCAAATTGAAGAATGGTTCCCAGGTGGTGAAGAGTTCATGTTTATGCATGAAATCAGACCACAATATCCCAGTTTTACCTTGGCCTGGCAATTCTCCTGACATGAACCCCATAGAAAAGTTATAGGAAGATCCCGAAGGCGGAAATCGCCAAAGATATGATTACAACCAAGGTACTAAAACAAGGGTACAACAAGGTAGTACAACTCAATCTACTTTAAATTTTAATACAATCAATGTCTTTCAAGTCTGAACAATAATTCACTTTCATTTAGTTATTAACTCTTAAATCTTGGCCTTAATTAGGCTTTTAATTGTTCCCTCGACCACATGGAAATGCTTTGGCCAGCCTCAAAATTGGGTCTTGGGGATTTATACTAGGATATGTATATCCTAGCATCCTAGGGGTCTGCAGCTTGGCATCACGGGCTGCAGCAACCATGTGATCGGGCTGTAGGTTCCACTGAGTCATCCTCGGTGGCGGGAGCCGGGGCTAGCGCTGCTGGCTGCGGCGGGCGCTGGGGGTTGCGTGCCCTGGCATTGTTCTCCCATAATTAATTAGTCATTAGCTAATGAGGGGACTTTTATCTTTTTTGTAAAACTTTAACAAATTTTCGTAGACTTGTTTCCAAAACCACTGAATCTTTAGCAAAACTTAAATACTTTTTCTTGTAGTTGTTTTTGTCATCTTTAGGAGTGTTTAGTAAAACTTAGTCATATTTTCGACATTTTTTCTGCCCTTTTAGTAAAACTTAGTCTTTTTTTTTCACTTTTTCAAAATTTCAAAAATTTTTAATTTCGACCCCCAAACTTTGTTAACGAGCTAATTAGCCCCTTTTTATCAACTAGTTAAAATATTTTCTTTTAATTCAAAAATTTTTTCTGAGTACGGCAATGGTCATTCACCGGGACTCGGGGAAGTTTAGCCGTCCCTGCCGTCGACCCGGATAAGTGCGCCGTACGTTGGAACATCACTCTTCACACAAAAACCTTAATATTTTTTAAACTTTACCTACGATTCTTTTAAAAATTGGTCTCCTATCTATTTAAATGTTTTTCTATCACTTCCCCCGCTCAAATTTATTGTTTCAGTATTTTTATTTTTACGGCTTTTGCGTTTTTTCTTCAAACTTTCACTTTAGAGGTTTTTTCCATCTTCCGCACATACGTTCTTTTCACAAACTGGTTTCCCAATCAATATTATTTTTTGCAACATATACACAAATTTTTAAATTTTTTCTATGTATATTTTCATTTTTATAACACTTTAAATTTTGAATGTTTACTTTTTTCAACTTCTCAAATTTATGGCAAAAATATGTATTTTCATTAAACTTTTTGCTTTTTTCCATCTTTTTAAATGTTTTCTTTAATCTCACAGAAGCAATTAATTTTAGGATAATTTTTTATTTTTCGAAATTCTGTATTTTTTGTGCTAGTTTTTTCATGTGCTAGATTTTGTTAGAGTCCAATACCCTCTTCAATTTTTTTTTTAATTCGAACACCTAACTGCCTTCTTCAAAAAATGTTTTTTTTTACCCCATATCTCGTTTTTCAGCAAATTAAACCATACAATTTAACCTGCTCAAATATTTCCTTAAAATTAGAAATTTTTTTCCGAGTACGGCAATGGTCATTCACCGGGACTCGGGGAAGTTTAGCCGTCCCTGCCGTCGACCCGGATAAATGCGCCGTACGTCGGAACATCACTCTTCACACAAAAACCTTAATATTTTTTAAACTTTACCTACGATTCTTTTAAAAATTGGTCTCCTATCTATTTAAATGTTTTTCTATCTCGTCCCCCACTCAAAATTATTTTTTCAATATTTTTATTTTTACGGCTTTTGCGTTTTTTCTTCAAACTTTCACTTTAGAGCTTTTTTTCCATCTTCCGCACATACCTTCTTTTCACAAACTGGTTTCCCAATCAATATTATTTTTTGCAACATACGCACAAATTTTTAAATTTTTTGTATGTATATTTTCATTTTTATAACACTTTAAATTTTGAATGTTTACTTTTTTCAACCTCAAATTTATGGCAAAAATATGTATTTTCATTAAACTTTTTGCTTTTTTCCATCTTTTATTCTATTGCCTGTTTGTTCTGTAAACAATAAAAACTCATTATCAATTTGAGATTTATTTTTTTCTATATTTTCACTTAATTCAAAATGATTATTCTCTATTTTATTCAAAACTAATTTTTTAGCACTGAAGTCTAGATCATCAATAGGATCTGAAGCATTTTTTAATATTTTCTTTTCCATATCATAATTTCCATCATTTGTTAAACGAAAACAGATTCCAGGGGCTTCTACTGGGCCTATTTTTGTTGTATCATCGTAAAGGTGGATAATTAGCAATAATTTATTTTACAAAGAATTAATCTTATAATTTTTTTTTACTATTGATGTTTAACATTGAATGTTTTCTTACTTCTGTAATTATATAAAATGCATAATCTTTATTAGTTACACTGTTTAATGCATAATCAAAAGATATTCTTAAATTACTTAATGATGTACTAGATGGAACCCGTCAAAATTTGACGGCAAAAAACTTGATAGTACCATAAAAATAAAATTCATAGCTGCTTTAAAATGTTTGAAACTTTTGCAGAATAATTCAAATAAATAAAAAACCCACTTTGAATTAAAGCTAGGTTGAAGAACAGCAATTGGCTAAGTTTCACTGGCACATGCACTCGCGGAATTTCTTTCATCTGACACATTTAGCGCTGTTGTGCAAGTAAATGGTAAGTGCCCCCTTGGGGAGGGGGAAATGGCGGGATGGACCAAGGAGATGCATAACATGAATAAGCAGTCAAAGACCTTTCAAACGATATGTAACATGAGGGGTGTGTGCAAAATTTAAAAAAGTACCCCCTTGGGGGGGTAAAGTAGGGGATGGACACGGAACATGCATAATATGATTAAGTGGTCACAGACCTTTCCAACGATATATAACATGAGGGTTGTGTGCAAAATTTAGAAAAGTACCTCTTTGGGGGGGGGGGGAGGGCAAAGTGGGGAGATGGACATCAGAGATATGCATATGATTAAACAGTCACAGACCTTTCCAACGATATATGACATGAGAGTTGTCTGCAAAATTTAGAAAAGTACCCCCTTGGGGGAGGGGGGGGCAAAGTGGGGAAATGGACATTGGAGATATGCATATGATTAAGCAGTCACAGACCTTTCCAACGATATATAAAATGAGGGTTGTCTGCAAAATTTAGAAAAGTACCCCCTTGGGGGTGGGGGCAATTGGGGAGATGGACATTAAAGATGCATAATATGATTAAGCGGTCACAGACCTTTCCAACAATATATGACATGAGGGTTGTTTGCAAAATTTAGAAAAGTACCCCCTTGGGGGAGGGGCAAAGTGGGGAGATGGACATTGGAGATATGCATATGACTAAGCAGTCACAGACCTTTCCAACGATATATGACATGAGGGTTGTCTGCAAAATTTAGAAAAGTACCCCCTTGGGGGAGGAAGGGGCAAAGTGGGGAAATGGACATTGGAGATATGCATATGAGTAAGCAGTCACAGACCTTTCCAACGATATATGAACTGAGGGTTGTCTGCAAAATTTAGAAAAGTACCCCCTTGGGGGGTGGGGGCAATTGGGGAGATGGACATTAAAGATGCATAATATGATTAAGTGGTCACAGACCTTTCCAGCAATATATGACTTGAGGGTTGTTTGCAAAATTTAGAAAAGTACCCCCTTGGGGGAGGGGCAAAGTGGGGAGATGGACATTGGAGATATGCATATGACTAAGCAGTCACAGACCTTTCCAACGATATATGACATGAGGGTTGTCTGCAAAATTTAGAAAAGTACCCCCTTGGGGGAGGGGGGGGCAAAGTGGGGAAATGGACATTGGAGATATGCATATGATTAAGCAGTCACAGACCTTTCCAACGATATATGAAATGAGGGTTGTCTGCAAAATTTAGAAAAGTACACCCTTGGGGGTGGGGGCAATTGGGGAGATGGACATTAAAGATGCATAATATGATTAAGCGGTCACAGACCTTTCCAACAATATATGACATGAGGGTTGTTTGCAAAATTTAGAAAAGTACCCCCTTGGGGGAGGGGCAAAGTGGGGAGATGGACATTGGAGATATGCATATGACTAAGCAGTCACAGACCTTTCCAACGATATATGACATGAGGGTTGTCTGCAAAATTTAGAAAAGTACCCCCTTGGGGGAGGAAGGGGCAAAGTGGGGAAATGGACATTGGAGATATGCATATGAGTAAGCAGTCACAGACCTTTCCAACGATATATGAACTGAGGGTTGTCTGCAAAATTTAGAAAAGTACCCCCTTGGGGGGTGGGGGCAATTGGGGAGATGGACATTAAAGATGCATAATATGATTAAGCGGTCACAGACCTTTCCAGCAATATATGACATGAGGGATGTCTTCAAAATTTAGAAAAGTACCCCCTTGGGGGAGGGGCAAAGTGGGGAGATGGACATTGGAGATATGCATATGACTAAGCAGTCACAGACCTTTCCAACGATATATGACATGAGGGTTGTCTGCAAAATTTAGAAAAGTACCCCTTTGGGGGAGGGGGGGGGGGCAAAGTGGGGGAAATGGACATTGGAGATATGCATATGATTAAGCAGTCACAGACCTTTTCAACGATATATGAAATGAGGGTTGTCTGCAAAATTTAGAAAAGTACCCCCTTGGGGGTGGGGGCAATTGGGGAGATGGACATTAAAGATGCATAATATGATTAAGCGGTCACAGAACTTTCCAACAATATATGACATGAGGGTTGTTTGCAAAATTTAGAAAAGTACCCCCTTGGGGGAGGGGCAAAGTGGGGAGATGGACATTGGATATATGCATATGACTAAGCAGTCACAGACCTTTCCAACGATATATGACATGAGGGTTGTCTGCAAAATTTAGAAAAGTACCCCCTTGGGGGAGGGGGGGGGCAAAGTGGGGAGATGGACATTGGAGATGCATAATATCATTAAGCGGTCACAGACCTTTCCAACAATATATGACATGAGGGGTGTCAACAAAATTTAGAAAAGTGCCCCCATTAAGGGGGGGGGGAGTGACGGGATGGACCCCGGAGATGCATAACATGAATAAGCAGTCAAAGACCTTTCCAACAATACGTAACATGAAGGGTTTGTGCAAAATTTACAAAAGTACCCCCTTGGGGGGGCGGCAAAGTGGGGGGATGGACACCGGAGATGCATAATATGATTAAGCGGTCACAGACCTTTTTAACGATATATAACATGAGTGGTATGTGCAAAATTTAGAAAAGTGCCCCAATTGGCGGGGGGGGGGAGGGGATGGACCACACAGATGCATAACATGAAAAGGCAGTCGCAGGCCTTTCGAACGATATAAAACTAATGTGCGCCGTCGGCGCCCGCACGGCGCCGAGCGAGCCCATCTCCTCATCGTCCCCAAGTCCTGAAGGACTTTTAATGCAGACCATGGCTTGGTCTCGCCAGGTCGCTACGATCGATTCAGAGGGTTCGCGTTCCAGCGACGCCTCCTCATCTTGCCCCAGTGTCGACGACAGAGGTCGTTGCGATTCGGCGGAAGTTCCCACCATCAGAGGATACTTCCCCACGTGACACCTGATGAACCGTAGAGACTGTCGAACGGCTTCATCGCCGAGCACCCATAAGGTAGTCGGGTCATCCACCATATGTCCGGCATCCCTACGGCCCTTGCTTTCCCGCGGAGTCCGATCGTGAAGTGTATGGAAGGACAAGCCACTGGTCTCATCTTCCGCGGGCGACACTACGTGTGCGGAAGGTGCCCCTGGCTGACCCGAGACCACAGGGAAAATCGGTCTCTGTCTCATAGACGAGACTCGGCTCGGTTGCCCTCGGTGGACGGCGCGAGTTTGAACCCGACTAGGCGAAACTAGACGGTAAACCAGCGACTGAATCCCTATCATGGGACTCCCGCCACACCGAGTATGGCGGCAAGCAGATATCACAGAACACATATCACAAAAAACATGCACAAACAAAATTAAAATTTTAAAAACACAACAAGGAAGGAATCAAGAGGCCGCTATCGGACTCTGGAGGTCGCGGAAAGCTCCTCCAAACGCGCCAAAGAGGCGGGCCCGATCAAGGTTAGTGTTGGTTGAAACTCAGAAGACGAGCCACTCATCCGCCCGCCAGACGTGGAAATTCCTAACTGCACGAGAGACGTGCTGGACTAGGCTTCGGCCCATGATTTGATTTCGAGCCCAGACATCGTCGTTTTACCGACGAGCCTCCGGTCCGCACTCCGTGGCACTATCTCGAGAAAGGTCCCCCCCGCCCAGAAACCTTGCAAGACACTTATCGCAGGCCGAGTGCCGTGCTCCCGTGTCGTTGCTTGTTCTGGTCGGGCAATCTCGAACCAGGCTTCGAAGGCGACTCCCAACTGATCCTGCCGCAGAGGACTCGCAAGGTGGCCTACGGGGTCCCACACCCGCTTCGGTCGCGAAGTTCTTCACTGGGAACCATGCAAGTCATGCTCAACAGATCCTGCCTGTGCTCTCGTCTCTTCATAGACAAAGTTTGCAACCGCCCGATCCGATTTAGTGAACCTTTGCCCTCGCGTCACCCCCCGGCAGCTCAATGCTCCGGGCACGAGGGATTGGTCTACGCGATGTCCTTTCGCCACCTCTGTCACCCCGAGTGTCCCGTGGTACGGGCTTTTTGGCCTCCCGTGAACCTGAAGCCTCTCGGCGACTACGACACAGGTTGTTCTACACCTAGGACTCTCAAGAGAGGGCATCGGCCATCCTCCTGGAACACGAAGACCGCACCAATATGGAGGAGGGAGTTTCACTCCGGCTAGACAGACACCGCTTTCAAGCCGTCCCACCACCACCACGACAAGGAATCGGATTCGTCGGCTACTGCTTCCCTCGTGTCAACTTCAGCTTCTTGCGTCGAGCACCCGGTCATCTTCCTGACTGAACGGGCCGATTCGGAGAAACCCAACGAAGCTTCCGCGCAATGCTCGGCTTCCGGTCACCTCCCCTACCAAAAGGGTCGGGTCAGAATCACCGAGAGGGAGCTCGGGACAGTTTCAATTTGTTAAATAAAATGTGCCCTTTTTAGAAAAGCGCTCCAATTGGCGGGGGGGGGGATGGACCACACAGATGCATAACATGAAAAGGCAGTCGCAGGCCTTTGGAACGATATATCATATGAGTGGTGTCAGCAAAGAAAAGTCTCCGCCCCGTGTGGGCAAAACGTACTCCCCCCGCCGCCATAATTATTGATGCGGACTCATTTTTTTAATTCGTTCGCACCCCTCTTCTCCCGCAAAATGTTGTGAATTTTAAAAACACCCCTTCCGAATTTTTTTATGCCAAAAGCACTTATGTCCGTCATCTGCATGCAGAGTTTTGTGCTTACAGACCTCAGACACAACAACACACAGACAGACGTTTACCGACATTAATAGTATAGATGATACTCAGTGCCTACACATTTCACCCTTTATAATTCAGCCAATGAGTTGACGGTTGTTCATTTCCAGAAACGAAACAATAATTCTTTAGGATGAATTTTGTTTGTTTGATACACCGTGGCAGAATGCGTGCAATGCAGCGACAGGCATCACAAACTTTTTAGGGCACCTGCAGACTAAAAACATATAATCAATCTTCGCAGGAAAAAAATCCTAGATTTCGTCAAATGATCACGGGAAAAACACTAATTTCATCAAAGGATCATGTAAAACGTGAATTTTGTTAAAAGGCCACAGAAAAACGCGATTTACGCAAAAGATGAGCAAATTTTTTCAAAGAATCGCAAAACAGCAAATTTCACCAAAAGATAGCGCTTTCTTGCCAAATTTCGTCTAAAAATTGCGGAATAAAATGTATTTTATCAAAAAATCGCTGGAAAACGCACATTTCGTTAAAGTATCGCGAGAAAAATGCGAATTTCTTCAAAGATTGCTGAAAAAACGCGAATTTCATCGAAGGATTGCTGAAAATTCATGAATCTTATCAAAAGGCAGCAGAGAAAATGTGATTATTATCAAAGCATTGCGAAAAAAGAAAATTTCGTCTAAGGATCACAGAAAAACGCAAATTTCATAAAAGAATCGTGGAAAATAAAGCAAATTTCGTAAAAAAAAAAAATCGCAGAAAAAACACAAATTTCGTCCAATTATCGCTGAAAAAAAACACGAATTACGTCATAGGATAGCTGAAAAAATTGTGAATCTCGACAAAAAAAAAGATACAGAAAAAAATGCGAATTTCATTAAAGAATCACGAAAAAAAATGCGAATTTTGTTAAAGGATTGCGCAAAGAATGTGAATTTTTTGAAAGGTTCGTGTGAAAAATGAAAGTCTTTATTAAAAACAGCACACACGCAAACATCTATACAAACCTCAATACACACAAACATATTATTGGCAGGGCTTGAAATTCAATTTTTCCAAGGACGGGAGTCTCCCTACCAACATTTTTAAATGGAGGGGAGTTGTAATGCTTGGGAGGGAGAAAAAAAATCTTTAAACCCCACTATTATTTTACGTGCTATTTAAAGAATTACATTAATGCAGACATGACAAAATACCATTGAAAAAATTAAGTCAACTGAGAATGATTATGTAAAATGTTTATTTTTATTATAAAAAAAGGGAAGAAAGTTAAGTTTTATATATGCAGTGTATTTTTCAAGTTTCATTAAATGTGTAAGGGACCCTTAACAATTAGGTTGTTAAATAAATTTCTGACTTTAGATTTTACTTGATTGAGATTCACCGATCGATCGTGGAAAAGACGCAAAGTTCATCGATCTGTCGCGGAAAAAACGCTAAGTTCGTCGATCTGTCACCAAAAAACGCGAAGTTCGTCGATCAGTCAGGGGAAAAAAGCAAATTTCGTCGATCGATTGCAGAATAAACACAAAGTTCGTCGATCTGTCCCCAAAAAACGCAAGGTTCGTCGATCAGTTGCTTAAAAAACGCAATGTTCGTCTATCTGTCGCAGAAAAAACGCAAAGTTCGTTAATCAGTCGCAGAAAAAAATGCAACGTTCGTTGATCTGTCGCGGAAAAAACGGAAAGTTCGTCGATCAGTCAGGGAAAAAAGAAAAATTTCGTCGATCGATTGCGGAATAAACGCAAAGTTCGTCGATATGTCCCCAAAAAACGCAAGGTTCGTCGATCAGTCGCTTAAAAAACGCAATGTTCGTCCATCTGTCGCAGAAAAAACTCAAAGTTCGTTGATCTGTCACGGAAAAAACCACAAAGTTCGTCGATCAGTCGCGGAAAAAGCACAAAGTCCGTCAATCGCTTGCGGGGGAAAAAAATCACGAAATTTATCGTTCGGTTGCAGGTAAATTAAATAATGCAAATTTCTCCAAAAATGCTGAAATTTTTTGGGCGGGAGGCTCCCGCTCATGATCTTTTTTGGGCGGGATTTCAAAATTTTCGGCGCGAATCCCGCCCTGACAGGTATAGTTTTAATCTGAAATAATATACTGAACTTGAACTAACTTTTGAAAAATCGGGTTAACCCAAATCCAACTTGCAGAAATCTACACTCAGTCTGAAATCGACTCGAACCATAAAGACAGTTAACCCAACTTGCAACAAAAATAATTATTGCCGAGAGAGCATTTACCCTCTCTCCCTGTGCTGAAACTTTTCAGAAACTTTTCTGTGAATTTTCTGATTTTTCTTTTCTCAGAAATGCTGTAGTCATTTTGTCCCCCAATTTTGCCCTTTACAATTCAGCCAATGAGTGGAGGGGGCCAAAGGAGCGTTCCTTATCACAAACGAAAGATGAGATACGTTCGTTTGATGTCGTTGTTGAAAATTTATGGATTTCTGTTATTAAAATAATTTTTTCATTTTACCATATTTATTTTCTTTTTGTGTTGTATGTATTTTGCTACTTTGAATTTTTTTAAACTAACCCTTTTTTTTTTTAAGAGTGAGAGAGAGAGATTTAGTAATTTGGTGACACGAAGTTCCGCAAATTCTTAAAATCCACAAATTGTTTTCAATGTAAACAATGAAATTTACAATTAAGTTGCAAGTGCAAAATTTCAGTTTTTTAAAATTTTCACGTCATTCTGTACACATTTTAATTGTCATTCTGATCATTATACATATTTAGTTATGCATTATTAATTATTTACTTGACCTTTACTTTTAATATTTTAAATATTTCAAACTTACAGCTGAATGTAATTATTAAAACATTTGAAATACTGCATTCGAAAAATGAAATTTCAGCTTAGAAACGCAACAATTACTATTAGGTTAAAAAAATTTAAAGTAGAAAAGTACTTATGATATAAAAAGAAGAAAAAAAATACACCAGAATTTATCTGTATTACTAAAGCGGGAGAAATGATTTTCTGTGCTATACGAAAAGATATCCAAATAACTCAATCATGAACATAGGTATCGGTTTCTATGTTCATGTGCACTCAATCCAAACTTGAAACTTTTAAAAAGGTCATTGAATGAATGAATTTCATCTCCGCCTTTCACATCCAGAAAACTTGCTGTGTCGCCAATTATTTTTATATTTTATATGTATATAAAAAAATAATAATTCAGGCACTTTTCCGTTATACGGACACCATTGTCGCCAAACATACATACATATACATACATTTTGGCATAGTGTCCGTATAACAGAAAAGTACTAAAGTTCATGGTTTAAAATCACAATAAAATATCATGAAATTTATTGATTAGTTGTGGGAAAATATCGGGGAAATAATGTGCTTTTCGTGAATTTTTTGTTTTGTTAACAATGTGGTTAGAGAGCCAGGGAGAAATCCAGAAAACTTGCTGTGTCGCCAATTATGTTTATATTTTATATATATATATATATACCGGGTGTCCCAAAAATGACTGATGGATTTTAAAATTCAATAACTAGCAAACGGTGACAGATATTAAATAAATTCTTGCAGGAGGGTTATGTATGATGTCGGGAGTTTTTTTACTGTGATTCTTGATTTTAGTTCGAATTTCAAACAATAGATGGCGCTGACTGCGGTTGGCGCTCATTCGAGGCCGAAACTGACGTCACACAGCATTGATGCGAAAAAAGGAGATTAAGGCTATGGAGTGGGTCTCATTCGCCAGTACAATCTTGCTCTTAGGCCCCGATTCTGATCTCATTCGATATGATTTCAATGGAATGCGTTATTGCCATTGAAACAACAAATTCTTCGATAGTGGAATACAGCGTTCAAATCAGGGCATGAATTTAACAAACACTATTTGAGTTGCAGGCGATTTTACATTTATGAGTATTTATGGGATTTTTATCTAACCATCTTCATTCGTTATTTTGCTACGCAATCTGCTAGTGAGTACTTTTAAAAGAGTGTACGCGGTTTATTGAAAATGGTTTATTTCACCTAGTAGTTTTAAAATACGATGAATAAAATATTCTTTAAATCAAGCCATAAAAAGTAATTTAATCCGGGAAAATAAAACTTCATAAATGTAAAATCGCCTGCAACTCAAATAGTGTTTGTTAAATTCATGCCCTGATTTGAACGCTGTATTCCACTATCGAAGAATTTGTTGTTTCCATGGCAACAACATTGAAATCATATCGAATCAGTTCAGAATCAGGGCCTAAGAGCAAGATTGTACTGACGAATGAGACCCACTCCATAGCCTTAATCTCCTTTCTTCGCATCAATGCTGAGTGACGTCAGTTTCGGCCCCGAATGAGCACCAACCGCTGTCAGCGCCATCTATTGTTTAAAATTCGAACTAAAATCAAGAATCACAGTAAAAAAACTCCCGACATCATACATAACCCTTCTGCAAGAATTTTTTTAATATCTGTCACCGTTTGCTAGTTATTGAATTTTAAAATCCATCAGTCATTTTTGGGACACCTGGTATATATAAATAATAATTCAGGCACTTTTCCGTTATACGTACACCATTGTTGCCAAACATACATACATACATACAATACATTTTGGCATAGTGTCCGTATAACCGAAAAGTACTAAAGTTCATGGTTTAAAATCGCAATAAAATATCATGAAATTTATTGATTAGTTGTGGGAAAATATCGAGGAAATAATGTGTTTCTGTGAAATTTTTTGTTTTGTGTTGTTGTGTTTAATTGTAAGCATTCATTATAATTTTCAGTGCATTATTAAATTGAAATTTTTGTTTAAAATATGTAAACAAAACAGTGACCAGAAACCTGCACAATTTCTAATATAGATAGATAGATAGATAGATGCATGCATGTAGTACTTTTAATTATTTGGTAAAAATACTGTGATCGTCACTGAGAAAACCTGAATTTAACCTAAAAGTAATTGTCGAGTGTTTAAGCTGAAATTTCATTTTACGAATACAGTATTTCAAATGTTTTAATAATTACATTCAGCTGTAAGTTTGAAATATTAAAAGTAAAGGCAAAGTAAATAATTAATAATGCATAACTAAAAGTAATTGTCGAGTGTTTAAGCTGAAATTTCATTTTACGAATACAGTATTTCAAATGTTTTAATAGTTACATTCAACTGTAAGTTTGAAATATTAAAAGTAAAGGCCAAGTAAATAATTAATAATGCATAACTAAAAGTAATTGTCGAGTGTTTAAGCTGAAATTTCATTTTACGAATACAGTATTTCAAATGTTTTAATAGTTACATTCAACTGTAAGTTTGAAATATTAAAAGTAAAGGCCAAGTAAATAATTAATAATGCATAACTAAAAGTAATTGTCGAGTGTTTAAGCTGAAATTTCATTTTACGAATACAGTATTTCAAATGTTTTAATAGTTACATTCAGCTGTAAGTTTGAAATATTAAAAGTAAAGGCCAAGTAAATAACTAAGAATGCATAACTAAATATGTATAATGATGAGATTTTTTTTTCTTGAATTATTCAGTGAAACTCGCCTTATAAATGCACGCAAATAATTCACATCAAAATCTTAAAATAACAAAGTTTTCTTTCGTGTTTAGCTATGCTTAATAACCAAAAAAGCTTGATTAATACAAAAATTATTTTGTAAAAATACTGTGATCGTCGCTGAGAAAACCTGAATTTAATCATATCACACAGAATTACATATTAAAAGTTTAAAAAACTGAAATTTTACACTTGCATCTTAATAGTTTGTTTACATCGGAAACGATTCGCAAAATTTCGTGCCACGAAATCTCTCTCTCTCTCAAAAAAAGGGTTAGTTATAAAAAATTCAAAGTAGTAAAATACATACGACTTAAAAAGAAAATAAATCCGGTAAAATGAAAAAATACCTTAATAAAAGAAATTCATAAAATTTCAACAACCGAACAACCAAATGGAATCGTAATACACATACGCTTCTAGAGAGAGAAAAAAGCCTTCACCTCATTGGCTGAAACATCGCGTCTGAAGATAGTAAAAGACTCTAGCTGATTAGCTGAATGCTCGCGCATGCCTATAAAAGGCATTTTTGCATGAAAAAATAAAAAGCAGGTTAGCTTTAAGTATATGGATAATCTTCATGATGGGATAAATCAAAACAAAAAATTGGATACAATTCACCAAATTTTAAGTAATCTATCAATGGTGCTGTTTCAGTATAAAAATTATTTTTTGTTATTTCAATTAAGGCTTCAAAAGCTCTATTCCACTCTTTATTAGTAAAATCCATTTTATATTTTTCAGTAGGTTTTGGTAATCCATTAACAGTATAAAAACACTCAACCATATTTAAATTATCAAATATCATATTATTTTTACTAGCTGGTTCCACCCCGCAGAATTTACATCGGTGCCTCGAATCTTGTAAAACCTCGAAACGAACGAACCTCTGGCTCGCGTCCTCCTCGAACCGAACGAACTTCCATCCC
Source organism: Maratus michaelseni (assembly GCA_963931845.1). Lineage (NCBI taxonomy): Eukaryota > Metazoa > Arthropoda > Arachnida > Araneae > Salticidae > Maratus > Maratus michaelseni. The sequence goes on from OZ007600.1 coordinate 1,405,557, forward strand.
GGGTCACCGCTGCCTTCGGCACCGTATACCGGTCGTGCTACGCACGCACCGGATAGCAGACGTGTGTTTTAGGTTCTCCCGCAAATGTTTGGCTAATAGCCCCCCCCCCCCTTACCTGCGGGCCGGGCGCATCTGATGAAAATCCGTTCATAAGTATCTCGTGTATTGTTTTTGGTAAGCAGCATTTTTCTAGCCCTCTTAGTTAGTGTTTTATGAGCAATTAATAAAATTGCTCATTACTTAAATTTCTGTTTGCATTTTAATTGTATCTTTTGTTATCTGCCCTTTGTAAGCTTAATTCTTAAAGTTAATTGCAAATTTTTGTTTAATACACATTGCATAATTTTTTCTCTCTCCAAATTTGTAACTAAAATCATTCTATCATTATTACTTCAGTTTTAATTTAGCATTTTAATTAATTGTTGAACCACATGGTACCTCTCTGTGTTGCATTTCTCGGAGCCTTGGGGATAAGTATTAAGATATATATATATTTGCAACTTCATCTAGTCATCCTTGGGGTCTGCCGCTTTAGAAGGAAGGGTCAGAGAGGCCATGTGACATGTTCAAGTTTTGTAGTGTCATCCACGGAGATGGAACAATGGTCGGCGGTGCTGGCCATGACCAATGTAGAGTTCAGCTTGATAGGGCATTGTTCTCAATTAATTATTAATTTACTTAATGAAGGAACTCTAACTTTTCAGATGGATATCCTAGTATTTCTAAGACTTACAAGGAAGGTCTCCTTAAAGCGCATACTCAGAATTTTTTGAAAAAAATACTAATGAAGCTACTCATGTATGTAATAAAGGAACAGTGAAATTTAGCTGCGGAATCCCCGTAGAAAATCTGCAAAAAAATAAAGTACTTTCGAGTATTGGCGCAAAAAGACGCGATTTGGCTAGCAAGATATTTCCCTCGCCAAATGCAAACGATTTTAATGTATTTTGGAATTGCTTGTAAACTGATTATTCGAATGCGTAATACTTAATGAATTTAAACTTAAACGATGAAATACTTTATTATTTTTTGTATAATATATACAAGCTGCTTGTTGTTGCAGTTATTTATTTTTACCACTAAAAAAATATGTTTTTTGTTTTGGAAGCTGCAAATATCTATTTTATGTTATAGTGAAGTTGACATTTAAGTTATGTGTATTATTGAATTATTGAAAATGTATGTTTATTTTCACTTTTAGTTAACAATCAAAATTTAAAAAATATATGAATCTGAAAGACATATTAAAATAAACGAAGAGTTTAAAGAAATTCTTGTTATGAGACCTGTCTATGAGATTATTGTAAAATTTGAACAAGGTTCGTACGGATCAGGTAATTTTCCAGGAGTTTCACCAGTATTTTTACTTTCTTCTATCTATAATAGAAGAAAGTATTGTAATTGTAATCGAAATTTTTTTCGACTTCTGGTTTTCAACGGATTTACACGTTTTAGAGGTCAGAGATTCCGAAAAACATGTTTTTACAAAATGTCTGTCTGTCCGTCTGTCCGTCCGTCCGTCTGTCCGTCTGTGTGTCTTCATTGTACCATCTAAAAGTGTATGATGTTATGCTTCAAATTGAACCAAATTTTTTTTCTATGTTTTTGGCTATGGAAAGCAGGTTCTATCAGAATTTGGGGATATTTCGACGAAAGGCGGCGCTGTGATCGATATTTTTGTTCCATTTTCACTATTGTACCGTCTAAAAGTGTATGATGTTATGCTTCAAATTGAACCACATTTTTTTCTATGTTTTTGGCTATGGCAAGCAGGTTCTATCAGAATTTGGGGATATTTCGACGAAAGGGGGCGCTGTGATCGATATTTTTGTTCCATTTTCACTATTGTACCATCTAAAAGTGTATGATGTTATGCTTCAAATTGAACCACATTTTTTTCTATGTTTTTGGCTATGGTAAGCAGGTTCTATCAGAATTTGGGGATATTTCGACGAAAGGGGGCGCTGTGATCGATATTTTTGTTCTATTTTCACTATTGTACCATCTAAAAGTGTATGATGTTATGCTTCAAATTGAACCACAATTTTTTTTTCTATGTTTTTGGCTATGGCAAGCAGGTTCTGTCAGAATTTGGGGATATTTCGACGAAAGGGGGCGCTGTGATCGATATTTTTATTCCATTTTAACTATTGTATCATCGAAAAATGTATGATGTTATGCTTCAAATTGAACCACATTTTTTTCTCTGTTTTTGGCTATGGTAAGCAGGTTCTATTACAATTTGGGGATATTTCGACGAAAGGGGGGGCTGTGATAGCCATTTAAAGATTTAAAATTCAAAAAGATGTGCAAATTAAAAAGATTAGAAATCCTAAAACTTTTTTTCGTTAAATGTTCGGCCTTGATCCGGAGAATCCGGAGCAGTTTTTGTTTTGCTTCTATCTTAAAAAAATGGCTGAGATAGAGCGGTTTGAAATTTTAGGGTGGCTGACATTTTCAAACAAGACAGCAGAATTCATCCATAAACGGGTTTAATTTATGAGTTTTAGTTAACATGGTTTCGGCAAATTTTCTTTCATTGTTGTAACCATTAATCCTATTATATGCTTATCACTATATATTTATATTCGCCAACGTCAAATTATCGCCAAACTTGGCGACAGTTTGCGGAATATCGACAAATTTGGCGACCAAAGTAAGTTGCCATAAATGAAGCCAACTTGGCTGTAGAGGACTAATTTGGCGATATTCTCATTCAAATTCAATGTTGACGAGAACTGGGATTGAGTCTTCTTCTTTTAGGTTCCACGCATTTTACCTTCGTGTTTTCCAGTAAAATTAGCTAAAATCGTAAAACAAAGGAATAGGGAGGCTATCTATTCCTGTCGTTCAAGCCAGAAGGGCTTTTCGTAGTTTAGTATACATCGGTTGCTCACATCCCTGTAACCGGACGATTCGCAAGCAGCTGACGTACAACAGAATGACGAAAAATATTGATTTTATTGGCGATGTGATAGCGAATTTTGAAGTATTAACATGACTGAGATAGAAGAAAGTTTTGGGATTGGCACATCCGACTAGTTTTTATAGAAAAAGAAATCTCATAAAAAACGTCACCTGTAAAAAATGCAGCCAAGTCTCGTGACTATTTTTCCGTAAAAAGTTCTGAGATCGTGTAAAGCCAAGTTTAGCTATCTTATTAACTCTGAAATTTTCATTCATAAATCACTCCTAGTCTCTACATCTTTAGTTAAATATTATTTTGTTACTTGGCAATTACGCGCACAGGGAAGTTATTACACCTTACTATGTTATGAGATGGGATGAGATAATATGATTAAGGCTAATTATATACGCAGAGGGAAGTTATTACACCTTAATATGTTATGGGATGGCAAGGTATTATTTGATTACGACTAATTATATACATCAAATTCTCGTGCTACGTAATTGCCAAGTCACAAAATAATATTTAACTAAAGATGTAGAGACTAGGAGTGATTTGTGAATGAAAATTTCAGAGTTAATAAGATAGCTAAACTTGGCTTTACACGATCTCAGAACTTTTTACGGAAAAATAGTCACGAGACTTGTCTGCATTTTTTACAGGTGACGTTTTTTATGAGATTTCACTTCTTTTTGTAATTAATCCTTCTTTTCTTGATTTTTGGTTCTTTTTGGAGATCATACACGGATTTTCGCTAAGCACACACTCTGTCCCTATTATTTACAGGTATAAAAAATTTGAAGCTTTAGTTTCGTTTGCAAAGTACTGTAGATAAAAAGAGATTTCAGGTTTCTAGGCAATCACTAAGTTATTGGATTGGGAGTGTCAAAAGTACTCTCAATTGCTTCCAGGATAGGTGCTATCCATCTGAGATATTACTCGCAGCCCTGAACAGGTGCCGAACAGGTTGAGTACGCCCAGGCGAATTAAAGTAAACTGTATTTTAAAGCGAGCCAGTGAAAAAAGTTTAAAGGATTACATCTGCAATTAAAAGATATAAATAAAAGTAGAAAGGATTTAAGGAAAGAGTCAAAAATTTTGAAAAGTAAGAATAGCTGCAGTAGAATAACTGCTATTTAAAAGTTTAAAAAATATGGTTCGGACAAGTTCGAAAAAGCAAAGCAAAATGCCAGCTAGGAAAAGGGGGCAAAGCAACAAATAATAAAAAAAGACACTTTTCAGTGACCATACAAAGTATAATAATTTAGAATATTGTATAACATAATTTTTTTTTTTTTCAAAAAAGGTAGAGAAAAAATTGAGAATTTAAGAATGACAGCCCAGAGGGCCGCCGATTAGTCGGTGAGGTTAAACTCCTTAGCGAATATTTCAAGCTCATTGACGATAACAGTCATCTTATCAATTGGGTTTTTGCATTTTTTGATTTTCTGAGCCATTTTTTGAATGATTTTGAGGAGTTTGGTAAGTTTAAGGATTTCTTTCAAGTCGTTGAAGGTTTGGAAAATTTCATTTATGGGGTTCGGGTTAGGGGGTGGGGTATTTTGAGAGGTGCTCTCAGGGTTAGTGGAATCAGAGGGTTCCTGTATAGCGTCGTCAGTGACTTTTTGGGAGTTACTATTATTAGCCGTAACAGTATAGTTAAAGTTTTTGAGAATTTCTACAAAGTCGGAATTTTCATTGGGAATTTTATTTTTAGTGGTATGATTTTTAGCCTGGTTCTTGGTATTTTGGGGGGTTTTCGGGCAGCCCCTGTACGAGGCAGGGTGCGTACCACTACAGTTCGCGCATTTGGGAGTAATTTTGCCCTTGTATGGGCAGTCAGTAGAGAGGTGAATTTCAGAGCATTTAACGCATTTTGGGGTGAAATTACACGTTTCAGATGCGTGACCGTACCTTTGGCAACGATAGCACTGTTTAACGTTGTTGAAGTTGCGATATTTTTCGATTGTGACGCTAATGTCACATAATTCCTTGATTTGAAAAATCAGGTCAAAGTCGTTGCATGGGAGAACGTTGACAACGTAGAGAGGCATTGCAAGTCCCGTTTTTCTGCTTTTCATCATAGCGGCACGAGTAGCTTGGAAGGCGCGAGTTTTCAAGTCGTTGATGATTAGTTGGGGGTCAGTATTGGGGGGGATGCCGCGAACACAAAGTTTTTTGGGTCGCATTTCCTTAGGGGAAATAGTAGTATATTTTAAGTTTTTGCTAGAAAGGTATCGCTGAATTTCCCTAAATTGGTTATCGGTTTTAGGCTGGATTTTTAGGAGATCCTTGTTAAGACTCACTTTAGGAGCGTTGTCAGCATCGAGATTTTTTAAGTCCTGAGTGATTTTATGCCACTCGTTGTCTAAAATTTCGATATATATGGGATAAACGATTTCTTTAGTTGAATTAGTAACGTCACCTTCCATTTCAGAATTTTGGCTGTCAGTTTGAGATTCAAGATTTTGGGAGCTATCGATATTCGCTTCCGATGGTAAATCGGAGTATTTATTTTGAAGCGGAATTGAATTATCCGTTTCAGAGATTTTCCTTTTGCGGATAGTTTTTTTCGGGAAAGAAAAAACAGTATTAGACTGAGTTTTAAGAGAAAGATTCTTAATCTTATTGATTTTAACCGACAAATCGTCTTTGGTAGTACAATTTAGAAATTTAGTATACCCGGAGGTATAAGGTAGAAAGGGATCTGGCTCACTTAACATAGTCGTGGCAAATTGACAAAGTTTAGTTACTTCGTCCTTAAAGCAACTGTCAGTCTAGTAGTCAGGCCTTTGTAGAGTTTGTCTGATATAGTTGTCAATACAGTGAAACATATCACGCAAGACTTCGTTGGCAGGCTCGTCAATCGTGGGATATTCGTTGAAGGTACCGAGGAAATCTGGCGGCTCAATGCCATCGACAATCCTGGGAATATTGTCATCCATGTCAATATCGAAGGAGATCTGTTCCTTGTCCATGATCAGGCTAGGAGTAGTACCGCAGGCAGTTCGTCATAAAGTCCTGAAAAGGACACCTACACTGCTCAGGGTATTATGCCGTTGAAGGTCGGAGCTAACCGGAAGAACGTGTACGCACGTACGAAGCGCTTCCCCCTACGTCTTCACTCTCTGAAGGTGCTGTGTACTCGCAGCCCTATAGACCGAGAGGCGGCAGCAATGACAATCACCTCATCGAGTTCACGGTTGAAATTCCAGAATTAATTAAAATTTGATTCGCATATTAACCCCTTCGGGACCGGCGGCTTTTACACAAATTTATTCGTTTGGCACCACTTTTTTTTTTAAAAAAAGCTACCTTTACTTAAACTATCACAGAAATGCTCTAATATGAGAAAGCAGATATTACTTTTATTTTTTACTGGTGCCTAAAACAAATTCTGTATGCTCTTTTTGAGGTTGCATGTATGATACCATGGTCCCGAATGGGTTAAAACGCAATCGGTCTGCCAAGTCATATCTTGGTGGAAAACACCCGAAAACCCAATTTTAGAGGTTGGCTCGTAGGTTTATCATTGTGTGTTCCTGCTCCCAGTCCTCCATGTTTTCATACTTTTGGGTGCAGGAAAACACAATGGTAAACTAACGAGTCAACCGCTAAAATCGGGTTTTAAGGTGTTTTCCACCAAGATATGACTTGGCTGACCGATTCCGTTTCAATATGCGAATCAAGTTTTAACTAATTCTGGAATTTCAGCTGTGAACTTGATGAGGTGATTGTCTGTGCTGCCGCCTCCCGGTCTACTAGATACTTGATATTTAGCATAAAAGAACTTTTTAGTATAAAAAGAAAGCCAAAATTATAATTTCCGGAAATTTCCAATAAATCAAACTAAATTCATTTTTTCGATGGTTTTTTTGTTGTTTTTTTTAGTCTTTTTTTTTATTATTATTTACGGATTTTTAAATTTTTCCTTACTTTGTATACTAAACTCTACCTTTCTGCCAAATGTCAAGCTTCTAGGACTACAAAATCGAATTATTTTCAAATTTTTGACTTTTTACAAATTTATTGATTTTTCGATTTTAATTCTAAGTTACCTGATTGTCATGCCAATATAGTAATTCTTTGATCCATTTTCTTAGGATTATTTAGGTTCAATTTAGAGATAAATCAAGTGAATCTTAGAGTCACCAGGATTTTATTTAGAAAGGACTATCAAGCCATAACCAGGCAGTAATGTCGGGAGGGTAGGGGGAGCTGTGGAAATTTTTGTGGTGCTAACATCATTTAACAATCCATATTTCATATGCGAAGTAAATAGAATGTAACCTGTGAAAGAAAAAAAAACCTGTCTATAAAGAAATCGCCTATAACGTAGCCAGTCTATAGCGGAACTTTTCTATAACGAAATTCGTAAACGAAAGAAAAGAAAACCATAATCCGGGGGAAATAACATAAAACAATTCGGGGCGTTGTACTAGCTAATAGGACAGTTATCTTAAAACTAATGTATCTAGCAGTACAAAATCAAATTGTTTTCGAATTTTCGATTTTTTAAAGATATTTCGGTTTTTCGATTTTATTTTCGAATTTAACTAATTTTTTAATTGTCCCTTTTATTGAATAGTAAATACTACCTTTACACCAAGTTTTAAGTTTCTAAGACTACAAAATAAAATAATTTTCAATTTTTGATTTTTTCGAATTTTTTTTATAATTTTATGGATTTTTTATTTTTGTCTCATTTTGTATCCTTTATTACAAATTTCAAATTTCTAGCGCTACAAAATCGAATTATTTTGAAATTTCCGATCTTTTTTGAGTTTTTTATTCTATTTTCGAATTTATTGTGTTTTAATTTTTCCTTTTTCTGTATCCTAAACAATAAGTTTACGCCGAATTTTAAGTTCTAAAGCTACAAAATCGAAATTTTCAATTTTTCGAATTTTTAAATTTTTTTTTAATTTTCCGGATTTTTTAATTTTACCTTATTTTGCATCCTAAATACTACCTTTATTCCAAACTCTAAGTTTCTAAGCGTAACAAAATCGGATTATTTGAAAATTTTCGATTTTTTTCAATTTTTCGATTTTATTTTCGATTTTTTGGTGTTTTTGATGTTTTCTTTTTCTGAATTCTAAACACTACCTTCACACCAAATTTTAAGTTTTTAAGACTACAAGATCGTGTTATTTTCACTTTTCAATTTTGTTCGAATTTGTTGAGGTTTTTATTTTTTTATTTATTTTTTTATTTATTTATTTATTTTTTTTTTTTTATTTTTTTTTTTAATTTTCCGGATTTTATAATTTTTCCTTTCTTTGTATCCGAAACACTAGCTTTATTTCAAATTTTAAGTTTCTATGGCTGCGGGATCTACCCAATCTTGATGACGCCAGAGTGAGTGAGTGTGTGAGTGACAAAAAATCGAAACTTTGAGTTCATATATCGTCTGCACTAATTTATGGGTATTTTTCGAATTATCCATATTTTTTAATTTTTCCTTATTTAGTATCTTAAATATTACCTTTATTCCAAATTTCAAGTTTCTAGCTTTGTGAAATCGAATTATTTTCAAATTTTCCTTATTTTTCGATTTTTTTCGATTTTTTGATTTTATTTTCGAATTTTATTGCGTTTTTTAATTTAACTTATTCTGAATCCTAAACATTATCTTTACCGCGAATTTTAAGTTTCTAAGGCTAAAAGATCAAATTATTTTAACTTTTTCAATTTATTTCGAATTTTTCGAATTTTTGAATTTTTTTTTCGAATTTTCCGGATTTTTTAATTTTTCCTTATTTTGCATTCTAAATACTACCTTTATTCCGAATTCCAAGTTTCTAGCGCAACAAAATCGGATTATTTGAAATTTTTCGATTTTTTTCGATTTTTTCGATTTTTTCAATTTTGCTTTCGATTTTTTTGGTGTTTTTGATGTTTTCTTTTTCTGGATGCTAAACACTACCTTCACACCAAATCTTAAGTTTCTAAGACTAGAAGATCGTATTATTTTCAATTTTCAATTTTGATGGAATTTGTTGAATTTTCTAATGTTTTTTTTTTTCGAATTTTCCGGATTTTATAATTTTTCCTTTCTTTGTTTCCTAAACACTACATGTTTTCCAAATGTCAAGTTTCTAGGGCTACGGGATCTACCTAATCTTTTTGATGACGCGTGAACGAGTGAGTGAGTGACAAAAAATCGAATGTTCATATATCATCTGAACTAGGAAAGACAGAAAGTTGTAATTTTAAATTTTGGCCCTGTGCGCCAAATACTCTAGAAAAACGAAGTTTCAAACTTTTGGGATACTCCAACGCGGAGATATAGGTTGGTCAAAAGTGCCTGAGTTGCTTCCAGAAAAGTATGCTACGGCCGTGCTTTCTCGACTTGGCGCAGTGCCTCCAGATCTAGGTTAAACTCGCAAACTTCGCCTTCTTTTAAGGAGAGATTTTCTGTAACAAAATACTGCTCCCGAAGAATTTCCTGGTCGCAAAATTCCAGGAGCCGTACGAAACCTGTTTGAAAGCGTAAAATTTTCATAAGCTTAAAAAATTATACGGATGGGTTAATTCTATGGCTCATGATACCATGCCCTCTTGTTCAGAATCGTTTGCATTTTGCGTTCAACATTTTCAACTCTCTGTACGTTTGCATTAATAATAATTTAAAATATTTTAAAAATCAGATTAAATAAATCACTCACGTTTTTTTCTCTATTTATTACTGATTGAATGAAATTTTGCCTATTGTTTTATTCCCCATTCCACGATTTTTTCTAATTTAAATGGCTTCAACAGTTGTACAAGTAATTTTTAAATGTTTTTAAAAAAGAAAAGCCCGATGACAAACGGATTCGTTATACAATGCTATATCGAAGAAGTCGTTGTTTCCATAGCAACAAAAACTTTCTTGAATTGACAATGTTCAGAATCGGGCTTATTTTTGAACGTGAAGCAATTTTAATCAATTTAAATTTTATTGTAAATCGTAAAATACAATCGTGAAATTCCATTATATATACATATACACACGTGTATATGTATGTACACATACATACGTGTACACAAAATTGTAGGTCTAAAAATTTATTTATTATATAAGTTAAACATGCATAAACAAGTTCAGTATATGAAAAAGTTTTTCCTTAAAGAGTATTTGTCATAAAAGCGTATTTTTTTACCCCTTGAAGGGTGGTGGTATATAATGTATCCCACTTAATTTTAATTCCCAAATGCCACAATGACACCGGAATTTTGGAAAAAAATTTACTTTTATAATATACGAGAAGAAAATCTTTTACTTATTTGGATATAAATTTGTTGTTAAATCCCGGCGTGACTTAATGATTTCAACATTTTAGAAACATAAGTACTTTGCCTCTGAAAGGGTTAATTTCATTCCGTCGCCAACCGGTGATAAATCGCCAAATAAACGAAATTTTAATACTTTTTTACGGACGTTATATCGAGTTTCCGCAGGAAACTTTTTTATAGACGTATATATCCTCACGAGAAGAACATTCTGTAATTTTTTCAAAAATTTCTGAGTATGCGCTTATGGAGTCCTTTCTTGTTAGTCGTTTTCAGAGCCATTTGGACATAGTTTTTTTCATTTCTCTAACATCATCGCTTTATTTCCAATACTTGTATTTTTGAGCATATTCGTATATTTAGTAAAACTTGTACTTTTTCCTGTTATTTTCAACTTTATATTTTTCTTAGTCTTTTTCACGAGTTAAGACAAACTTTTTTTCATGCATTTTAAGAGTTTTATTTTTTGCCAGTACTTTTTATGTTTTCAAGTAATATAAAATCTACAAAAAATAACTTTTCAAAGGAAAAAAACAGCCAAGCTTTAAAAAAAAACGAAAGTAGTGGCTAAAAAATGGTGTGATATCAAATTTCCAAGCTTTTATTATAGTACTTATTTAACTTTTTTCTATTAAATAAGTTATCATATATATAAGTCGAGTGCTACGTATATATTAATAGAAATCGTTTTCTCCTGTACTAAATACATCCTAACGTGTTTCTGAAAATTCAATTTTTTTCAAATTATGCATGATGGGCTTGGCGGCCATCTTTCCATATTATACACAAAATTCTAAGCACCCCTATCCGTAGTTAAAATCAGCCCCACCAGTGGCTGAGAGGTTGTGCTCTCGAAGCTGGTAGACGGGAGGTGCTGGGTTCGATCCCAATCGCGCTCGTCGGCCTAATCGTTCGGAGTTTTCGTGCTTTTCTTCGAGCCGTGGATTTATCCCTGCGTAAATACGGGTTAGGTTCCCTTAGAAAGACCCCCACGAAGGGCACTCCTCCCGGGCCTATATCCCTAGTGTAGATAATTGGCCGTCAATAATCAACCCAACCCAACCCGTAGTTACAATCCAAAGTTCAAAATTGTAACTTAAGCAAATATTTTAAGCGTTTTGTTTATGGACTTGTATGTTCTGAAAATTGTGTCTTAAAATAATGATGACTTATCTTAAGGATTCATCTTACGATTTATTTTTTAGAGTAATTAATCATTTCAAAGTAGTAAAAATCAATTTATCAAAATATCAGTCTTCCTCAATTTATCTGTCCGTAGTTAAAATCTGAAGTTCGACATTGTTATAAACATATTACATTGCAACGCTTTTACTTTAGAAATTTGGGTGCTTAGAAATATGGAAAGATGGCCGCCAAGCCCATCATGCATAATTTGAAAAAAATTTAATTTTCAGAAACACGTTAGGATGTATTTAGTACAGGAGAAAACTATTTCTATTAACATATACGTAGCACTCGACTTATATATATGATAACTTATTTAATGGAAAAAAGTTAAATAAGTACTATAATAAAAGCTTGGAAATTTGATATCACACCATTTTTTAGCCACTACTTTCGTTTTTTTTTAAGCTTGGCTGTTTGTTTACTTTTGAAAAGTTATTTTTTGTAGATATCATTTCTTTTTTTTTTAAATAGATTATACATAATATAAATAATCTACTCTATGAAATTAACATGAGAATGTTATGTAAAATTACATTTTACTTTCAGTTATTGCTTAAAGGGTTAACTAGAAATACCAGTAGATTTTTCAATTAAACTAATTACACCCTTAAAAACAACATACTAAATGTTGCTTGTTATAATACTTGTTATCCTTCGTTAAAAAGTATCACTGACTAATCCATGAGATGAGTAAAAATGGAATATGTACATAGCGCGTCAGCGCTGCTTTTGAAATCAAACGTGATATCATGCTCTTTTATTATTAGCATTAAATCCCATTGATTGGCGAATCTTTATAAAACGCAGTTAATGGTGAAAAGTAGCAAAATATCTTATCAATTTCTTAGATTTACATTATTTAATTCAATTAAACATTGTACTCATAGGCGTAACTAGAGCTATTTTGTGGGGTGGGCACAGGCCCCCAACTTCATAAGTCCTTTGTATGTGTGTATGCGTCCAGTGGCACAGCCCAAGGGGGGGGGGGAGGGGTAAAACCCCTTCCAGATTTAAAAAAAATATTATAATTGCCGCTTATATGAATCACTAGTTAAGCAAATTAGACGCTTTTATGAATCGAAACTAAAGTTAATATTAAGTTTTTTTAGTTTATTTGAAAGTCGCAGCTTTGTTGAATCAAATTATATTCAACAAAGTGATTCAATTAGACCGCGATTATTATATTTAAACTGTGGAAGCGTATATTAGATCTTAGATGAACTGGTTAAGTGAAAACTGTCATTTGTTTTGAAAAAGGGTAGCAGTTACATTTTCAGACATCTTAGAGTAAAAGAATGATCATTTCGACCGTCATACGCTTTGAGTATTATACAGTGGATAGTTTTTTAATTGAATTTCTGTCTTTGCTCCATGTTCAAAAGGATAATAGACATCAATTTCCAGGAGAAAAAACATATATATGTGTTTATAGGTTTTTCTCAGTTTCAGACTTTCTGTTAAGGTCTGCACCGGAGAAATTTCTAGGTTCGAGCGCGACCCGACTTGTAGAAATTTTTTTGCCCCTCAGCCGGGTATAAAAGTTAAAAGTTCGATCCGGATCGTAAAAAATATATGTATGTATATTAGGCCGGCCTGGCACACAAAAAAAAAAAGCTAAAAGTTAGACTCGAATCCGGTCCGGGCCATGCACATAGTTTATTGGCTCGACCCAGTATAAAAGCTAGAATCTCGACCCGAGCCCGGCCCGGCTCATACAAAAACGTAATTATCCCTTCCCAGCTCGCCTGAATTTCAACAAAAACATATTTTTACACTGGTATGGTTAAAAATTGTCTTCTACGAGGAGTTCTGACAAAAATATTTATTTTAGTTTTTCTTTTCATGTTGTTTGCATTCTTCGTTTTTTAAAAAACGCTTTGTGCTGAGATATTTATTTTGTTACTGGATCTCGATTTGTATGCAAATAACTCAGTTGTTATTAATAACTTTAATCCATATTACATGGCTTGGAGACTTAAAAACCTGAAAATTCTTATAGTATAGTAAAAATTTCTAAGACGGAATCGCATAGGAGAACGGAAATATCCGTTATAGGAAAGTTACCTTCTTAGCATATAGACCGTCGGTTGTAAATATATTACATTCTTTTCTCACGTATTATTATGTTCATTTTGCATGGATAAATACATTTTTCCGTTTGAAACAGGATTCTGTCATGGGCAGGTTCTTTTTCACACGCTTTATTGTACTTTAATTTTATTGCCTAGAAAATGAACTATTCTTTAAAAAGAATAAATTGAAAATTTTAATATAGAATAATGACGATTTAAAAATATATGCATTTTTTGCAAAAATTGTTGGGCCGATCGAAATTTTACTGATTTTTGCATGGGTCAGCTCAGGGTAGACAGGGCCAATTATTTTCATATGGGCTTGATAAAAACAGGACCCAAAAATTTCAACTCGTCTAGACCTTTAGGACGAATGAATTCCAGTTTCAGCCCAGCCTGGAAAAAAAGGAAGCCAGGCCCGGTCCGATTGCCATGAATGAAAATAGGCCGGAGACTGGCCCGTGGGTTGGTCCGGTTTCGGGCCAGGACCGAGCCCAAACAGACCTCTGCATGTGCATCTTGTTTTGTGTTTTTGCTATCAGTTATTTCTAAGACCAAGGTATGTGAGTGATGCAGGTAAAAATCTTTGACAAAGTAAGAATTAAGAAAATGTGCTATAAAGATATAAATGTAAAATGTGTTTTTGAGTGAACAGATTATTGTAGTGTTTCATTAGAACAATTTGTTCCTGAGGGGTGGGGGGGGGACTATATATTTAAAGAGTGTAGTTCATTAGCTAGTAAGGTAGCTCGAAATGTTCTTCAGGCCACGCGTTCCCTAGAGGAAAGAAGCACTGATTGCAATTTTATTGACTTTGACTTACAGATACATGCCTATGAGCAAGTTTTCAAAAGAAAAGCGTTAAATATGAAGCATTTTCATAGAATTTATAAAAATTACTATAATTACACACAAACTTATGCTAATTATGCTTTAACTGAAATTAATAAGTAATAAATTAGTTATACATTGATCTACACTTATTAAATCTTAAATAATGCTGCCCCTATATCATCAAAATAATGACATATTGTTTTTCATGTGGACAAAATTACAGTCGTGTTTAAATCAGATAAGAAGTAAAAACTGGAATATCTTTTAGAATTTTAGCTATAATGTATTTCATTTAAATAAAAGTATATATAAGTAGATCCTTTCGTCCCTACTTTCAGGGAGGGGCAGAGAAAGTTAAAACGTACCCTCTTTTTTCAAAAATGTTATTATAATGTATTTTCTTTTTTTTCCACGGCCGAAGGCAGGTACAACCTATCTTTCATTCTGCATAGGTGTTTCTAACAGAAAACTAAATATAGATAAATATTCATACACGCAAACATTATACACACATACAAACTACAAATACAATAAACCCAACAAGTGTGAAAAATTAGGCAGAGCCAGGAATCGAACCTAGGACCACAGCATACAAGACTCATGCTCTAACCACTGAGCTACCCCAACCAATACCTGAGTCTGCAATTTCTCACTAATAAATTGCAGACCCAGGTGCCAGGGTAGCTCAGTGGTTAGAGCATTAGTCTTGTATGCTGTGGTCCCAGGTTCGATTCCTGACTCTGGTTAATTTTTCACACTTGTTGGGTTTATTGTATTTATAGTTGGTATGTGTGTATAATATTTGTGTGTACGTTTAGACTTGAATGCAGGCGTTATTTATGTGTGTTTTAATAGATAAATATTCTCCAACATAATGAAAAAGGTTAAAAACAAATAATATTTAGAAAGCACACATACTTAACACATAAACAATGTGTTTAAAAAAAGTAGAACAATTTGTAAAAGGTGGTAGAGCACACTACAATTAAAGATTTTTGTATAGGAAACCAGGTCGCGATCCATTTATTTAGTGCAAAATATAGGATATATGAAGTCAAGTCGAATCCAAGTATTTTTAGAGAACTTTAATAATAATGAAGATATTTTAACGAAATTTTCAGTATACTGTATACGAAATTAGATGTCAAATAAAGTGCTGGAAGTGCACAGTAATTCAGTCAACGCACCGCGTTTAATGTCAACTACATCCTAAAATATGGAATACTTAATTTGGCATTGTTTGGACGCGGATTATAATAAATTCTACCTCTTCTCGTGTTATTTTACATATCTGACACAAAGCAAAGTAAAGTCTATTGGAAATTTTGCTAAAATTGCTTTATTATTACTAAAGTTAAGAACAAGAACTCGGGATTGTTTTGGAATGAAATCCTATGTATTTCTGATTTAAAAATCGATTCCTGATATTCTGTACAAAAAATTGTTTGCTGTACTATTCCCTTCCATTTCTTAAGTTTGCCTCCTCATTTTTCAAACACTATATTAATCTAACAGTTTTTTGTTATTTCATTGTTGCATTTTATGTTTTCTAACTCTTATATAGTAAACGTTGCTGAAATGAATTAGGGTCAACGTAACTACTGATTCTACTCTTCGAGGGAAAAAAATGATTATCACTTCATTAGCTAAACTGATTCGATTAGCCGGTGATTCAAGTAACCAGCGACCACCATTATCAACAATTCAACCTCTCCTCCCCATAGAGCAGAATTTTGGCTGCGCCACTGATGCGTGCAAGAATCTATATATATATTTGTCTTACGTGGCGCGGAAATAGGGCTGAATTTCTACCTTATCGTTGGCAACAGCCGTAGTTTCCAGAGCTCAGACCAATGAACAGACAAGATTGTGTTAGCTCCGCCTCCAATATGGCTGTCAGTGTCAGAGCAGTGAAACTGAAGCTAGCAATTATTAAAAATAAAATAATATGAACGTAATCCAAAGCGTCTGAGATGATTCCTCATTTTAATTATGAGTAATATTGTTAATTTCAAATGAATTCTCAACTCTTATTTAGAGTTTATTTACGAATTTCACTCGCACAAAATATCGGAGATAATAAAATATAAACTTTTTAGAGTGCCCCTGCTGCCATCTGCAGCTGTTTTATTGAAGTAAAAATAATTTATTTTTCCGAAATGTATAATCAATTAGAATAATAAAATGTCGAACGAAATTTAAACAATCATTGATGATAAACTATCTTCCTACCACGTAGTGTTTTTTTTTTTATGAATTAAGCCGTGCTGTTCAATATTATAGGTGCAATAAGTTTTAAACTAATTATGTTTCCAAGATCCTTTTTTCATAGTATTTAAATGATTTATATGCACTTTAGTAGCATCAACTAAATGCATTTTTAGTTGTGTTTTCAACGGAGTTTTCAATTACTTTTTTGCATTAAAAAATTGTCAATTTCATATGTTCAAATGATTTATTGTAGTACTTATTCCGGCTAGAATTACTAGAAAAAAAAAAAAAAAAGGGGCGAGCGAAGCGAGCTGGGATCGCGTAGCGGTCTCAATGTGAATTGCAGACGAGCGTTAGCGACTAGGGGGCTGAGCCCCCTAGTATTTTAAAAAACTGTATTGAGACCAAACTCGTTAATTTAATGAAAATTTTGACTTAAAATTAGAAACAACTTATTATCAAGGTTATTATTTAGGAATGCCATTGATCAATGGAGCCAACTTTTGAAATATATTGTATGGGCCCAAATTTTTTAAGCAAAATAGCACGGCACGTTTTATTATTTGCTTATGTTATTCGTGAATTCTTTTGCATAATAACGTTAATATTTACTATAATATCATAAATATCAGTACAAATTAAAAATACAAGAAGCAAAGCATTTCAGCTTTGTAATTATCAGGATTGGGACACTAAAATACAGATAATGTTCACTCACTGATTTATACTCACTGATCAAAAGGGGTATAGTGGAGGGCATACGAAGTTACTCGCCGTATACATTTTAGATTTTTTTTTTTTTTTAAATGCTCCGTATACATTCTCTTCTCAAACATATCTATAGCATAGTCATTAAAGTTCACACGATTCTAACATTTACCTTTTGGTTTACATACGGCAACAATACTGCTGATCAAGTATATAGGAAATTGAACTGTTGAGAGAAATTTAATAATTATATGTGTACTGAAGAACATTTAGTGCTCTTGATGTCTCTGTTACGGATGTCAATACTATTTTTCAACGTCAACAAAATGAAATTTTTATAATGAACAGAGGAAAGTATATTCAATTAAGTAAATTATATCCAAGGCACAGGACTAACGTCCAGGACTCGAACCTTTGTACTTTGGTTTGCCGTACCAACGCTTTCCCTACTGAGCTATCCCGACGATATCCTGGGGTGGCATATTTCACTCTTATTTGTTATCCAACAAATAGAAAATGAAATTTTGTTTCAGAAATTTAAATATTTAAATAAACACGTAGTGAAATAAAACAAGGGAAATTAGGTGGGTCAGGGGAGCAAATTATTGGGCGGGCTCGACGCTAAAGCCCCACGGGCCCATATAAGTCGGCACGGCACCACTGCTATTCATTGTGCCATTGAAATTTTTAAGATGACTAGAAGTTCCAAGAGAGACCCAATTTTAGGCATAATGTCTGAGTGTCCCAATACATCTCTTTAATGTCCCGGTCTTAAACACAGCAGTTAAACTATCACTTCTCCAAAATTAATTTTAAAAAAAATGAATGTTTTGATTCTTACCGAATTCCACTTCTCCAACAGCAAAATGTTGAATTGTGTCTATTACTGTGTCTATTACAGAAAACTGTCTTGAGAAAAATTTCGTGGTTCCGATAGAAGGAATACCATATAGATATAATTTATACATGTCTGAAAAATGTATACAACTGAAACCTGTCTAAAATGTAGAAGGTTTCCGATCACTGTAATTTTATGCAGGTAAAGTAAACTGAATCTATTTATTTTAAGAATGAATAAACGGAAAAATCAGAGAAAATTTTTCTTGAAATCATTAATGTAAACTCTAAATTTGTTTAAAAATTCTAAGAAATGTAAGAATGTGAAAAAGAATATTTTGAGGAGTGGAAGGAAAAGGTTAGTTTTTATTTTGAGGCGCGAATACATTTAAATAAGCAAAAGACAATTAATGTTTCCTTTAACTGCAGTAAAAATGATACGTCAGCCTGAGATTCTGACAAGAAAAGTTAATATATGACTTCAATTTGACTCACCTTTAATTTACAGTATTCACATAAATCGTTTATTTTAAATGAAAAGGGAGGATGTATGATTGAGCTCTTAAGGAGATTAGGGTGTGTGTGTGGGGGTGGAGGGGTGGGGGGGGGATGTTACTTCACTTATGCGAAAACATCCAATATTTAGTTTGCATTTTCATATTTTTAAAATGATTTTCTATTTTATTTTTTGTATTGGATAGTTGAGGTCAATATCTACATAGACCGCATTTTACTTTTTCTTATGTTTTTTTTTTTTTTTTTTTTTTTTTTTTTTTTTTTTTTCTCCTTACGAGGATTTTTTATCTTCAAAACCGGTACTGAAAACGATGCGTTTTTTATTTAAAATTCAGTGGATACTCCACTGTTTTATTGCATAAAATCCTCAATTTTTAACATGTGCAAAATATGTTTATAAGAACACAATTTTTAAATTTGATACTGTATAAGTTATAGTCCTTTCAAAAGTTGACATATCACATAAAATAGTGTATAAAATCTTGAAAAAAAAAAGAAAGAAAAAGAAATCAGAAGTATTTTAAAATTTAAAGAATATATATAGATTCTTAAATTTTAATAGTACATTATAATTGTAAAACTACGATGATTTCTATAATAGTGGATTGAATTTAAATTTAATTAGCTCCATCAGAATTCAGCAGAAAAGAGATTTGATTAAAGAGAACTCACATGGAAAATATTTTTACCTAAAACAATTTTCGCCCAAAATAAATAAATAAAAAAGCTTAAGTTTTACCTTTTTTTCATGGGAAAACAAAAGTATTCTTCAAAATTATTTCTATCACATTTGAAAGGTGCTTACAGAGATGCATCGATTAGTGATTTTGATCCAATAAGGAATATTCGACATCTGTAAACCAGATGCTGAAAATTCGGTAGGCCTAATATTAATGTATTTTAAGATTTAAAAGTATTCAAAAATAAACTTTAAAGTAAGTTGTACCACCATATTTAATACAAATATTTGTGTTTTGAGGAATGAGTACAACAATGAGTTATTTCACAAGTAAACTTTACACACAAAAAAAAAAGCTTTCAGTTTTTTTTTAAGAAGAGGATGATCTTAAAAATTATTAATTAATTAAAATAAATTTATAAGAGCTCCTTTATTTTAAAATAAATATTCCAAAATTGAAAAGAAATTTTTAAGGACATAGAAGGGAAATTTTACTGTTATAGAGTGTTATTTGTCAGAAAGAAACAGTAAGTCAGTAAGAAAAAAAATTTATATTCAATTGGCAACTCGGCAAAAAAAAAAAACTTATTGCTCCTTTTGATTTATCAATTAAATTTTTAAATGCACCACAGCGGGCGATCATTTTTAGAAGTTGCAAACATACAGGATTTTCCTAATATTTTGAAAAAAAAAAAAAAAAAAAATAAGGTTAAATTTGACACTTTCAAAAATAAATTTCTGTCTTTACCAAATAGTTTTTTTTTTTTTTTTAATAATAAATGACATTAATTAAAGAGGTTCGAGCAAGAACCTGTTATGTTACATTTTCTCAAAATACAGTTTATTTTTTCGATGAGGGTGTTATGAGATAATATGTCATATGGTAAAGGTAAAATACCAATATTTTAATTAATCTTTAAAATCTGATATATTATTTATTAAAAGTTAATATTTTAATAAAAATAACTTAAATATTATTAATAATTTTTATATTAGAAAATTAAATGTTGCTAAGTTTTTCTGAGAGAGCTTAGTACTACTCGTTAACTTACTAAATACAAGGTAAAACAACAAAAATAAAATAAAAATTGCAACTAAAAGCTTTCATTTAAATTGTCTCAGAATTTTATTTTTGTTACGTAACATCTTATTTCACTAAGCCCTTCTATTTATTCAGAATATCAAAGATTGATAAGGAAAAATTTACTCACAAAAAGTACATTCAGAAACATGAAGCAAAAAGCCTCGATCCATGAAGCAGCATGCAGCAATACAAACAAAAATTTCCAAAACTGCAGAATTTATTTGCGCACTGATAATTACGCATGCAAACTTGGAAAAGGGAAATAATCCCACACGCTTACAGCCGCAGGCAAATTGCAAAAAATTCGCCCTACCTTAACCCTTAAAAGTAAAGCCCCCTGCGATGATGTTCTCATTTACGACTTTTGCCGTATCTCATCACTCAGGCAATTAATTGATCAGTAATTTGTCAATTACATCCTGTTTTTTAAATTGGTCATTATTTTGTAAGAAAAAAAACCGTTCGAGCACCTGTGCCCCCCCCCCCCCCCCACTATCCCCTTCCCTCTCTCATCGGCTCTCACCACAGCAGATGATATTTTTTGACTTAGTTGAAAGAATACGGAACTGGACATCTGGAACTGATTTTTTCCCCATCGCTTCGTGACAAAAAAGAAAACTCTCGTTCAGATTTAGAGCTTTCAGATAATATTTCACTTTGTTCCTTTTGGAACCCTATAGACTCCGGATCATATAACTGTTGCAAAGAATGTAGAAGACTAATAGGATTTTCTTTGTCTGTTGCTTCTTTTATACCGCACACACACACATTTACATATGCGTGCGCGCCGTTTTCGTTACATTAGTTCTCAAATCAGAAATATATAGTATAATTTATTGGTATAATCATTCAAAAATTTGAAATTTGAAATTTTGACCATATCGCAGTCATAAAATTTTCACGTGAACTTGAAATTCTGGGGTGGGCACTGGAACTACCTGGGGTGGGCACGGCCCACCCGGCCCCCCCACTAGTTACGCCTATGATTGTACTCTTACAATAAATTTAAATGGAAACTTAACTTCTAGTCCAGGTGCTAGGAGTGAAAAAACTGCAAATCGTGATACAGTTATACCGTTTGGTCAGTATCTACGCTATATTAATACAAAGCATATAAGAAGGGGAGGCATCGCGGAAAGTGCGGGGAATTCAAGATGGCGGCCGTAATTCAAAATGGCGTCATTTTCGGGAATTAGTGAAATTTCGTTTCTATTCATCGTATAAAAAGCATGTTTGATGGAAATTTAGATGTTTTTAGATAAAAAATATTATTTGTAACAGTTTACAGCACAGTCGAAAAGTATTTATGAATTCAGTTTGTCTGTCTGTCTGGTCGTCTCTCTAGTCGCGCACTAACTCAAAAAAAAAAAACTGGATATCCAGATAATTAAAATATGGTATTGTAGTATACCGTAACAAGTTCGGTATTCATTTTCAAGTGTACATCATACATAGTTCATTTACAGGGGCAATCAAAAGTATTCGGTTACATTATGGTCTGTAGACGAAAATCGCTTGCAATGTGTTTTAATGATGTAATACTCTTTGTAACATATTCAAATTAATGTACATCAGTGCGGTGCAGTACAAGATACTTACTATAGAATATGCAGTCCATAACAATTTTCGTTCATTTACAGGGGCTTACAAAATAATACGGTCACAGGACTTTCAGTAAGCACAATGCTGCCTATTGGCGTTTTTAATTATAAAATGTGTTTTTGAACTTTGCTAGATATGAAAGAATATAGAATTGCAAATTGTCATATGAACATTTTCTTTTATATAAATATAGAATGTAGTGTGTATTTATGTATTTATTACAATGTAATTCTGATGACGAGGCACCACCGAAAATGAGATGTATTCAATATGGGGTTTTGTTCCAAAATTCCAAAACATATTTCATTTTAATGTTGCTATTTCTTACTCTACTCCCAGACTCTTTGGTGCGCAGACGATCAATCTGACAATTGAAATGAAAAGATTTTTGTTTATGAAAGATTTGTTCTACATATAGTTTTATAGCGCGATGCACAATTATATACTGAAACGCGTGATAAAGATGAATTTTGTAAATATTCAGTGTCAGTATCTGTACCATTTACGTTTTCATGTTAATTCCTCATCAATATTTCAACCTCTGAAAAAAAAAATCTCTCTTTAGTACTCGGGCAAAAAACATCAGCCAGAAAAATGCAACCCTAACGGTTTTAAAAACAGACATCCAGCTATTTTCCAGACTTTTAATAGTTGCACAGAATCGTCAGTTAGACCTGCAAAATTTTTTCAACTATGAAAATCTACCCCCCCCCCCTGTTTCCTCCCCAATTCCCCCTGTTTTTTCCAGTAACGGTGAATTTCGACACAGCCATAAAAGTGATTTAGCACGTATTTTAGAGGAAACTATTGAGAAGAATAGAAACACCTTTCCAGGAACATGCGATGCTTTAATTTATGATGGGCTTGTTGTTATTAACATTTTAAAGCCTCACTAGTCTTCAAAAACCTTTAATGATTACTACATTAGCACATTTCAACCCCATTTATGTAACGACATTGAGAGTTTTAGTTGCCAAAGAATAGATTATTCGATATGGGATAGATACATTACACAAAGCATTAAAGGTGAAACCAGACAAAAAAAGGGTGCAGGAACCAGGCGGCAAGTGCTATCGCATGTCAAACTACCTAAACATTGGCAAGATTTCTTAAGAAATTCAAGTAATAAAGAAGGGTTATTTATTCTGCTTGGAACACTAGCTATAAATACCATAAAAATGTACAAGTTATAACCACTTCAGGTGAAGAAGTTAAAGTAAATAATGTTGCACTAAATTCCTTAATTGGAATGACTTGCCCTGGTCATGAAGAAGCTGATACAAGGATAATCTTGCACCTCAAAGACATGGCAGAAAACGGATTGAAAAATATTGTTACACGCTCTGTAGATACCGATGTATTAGTTTTAGCAATTGCACATTTCTTTACCTGTCAGATAGACACCTGCAAACTGTTTGGATTGCATTTGGAACAAGGAAGAATTACAGACTTATTCCCTTCCATACTGTAAGTTGCAGCAATTGAAAAAGAAAAAGCAATGTTGTTACTAGGATTCCATGCTTTCACAGGCTTTCACAGCAATCCTGGTTTAACAGGAAAAACAAAAAAGTCAGCTTGGAAGACATGGATTCTCTATAAAGATGCTACTATCGCATTTTTATCAAAACCGAAAACTTCCATACCTGACGATATTCTAAATATTTTAGAAAAAGTCGTAGTATTGTTGTACTGTTCAACATGTAACAGCATAAGTGTAAATGGTGCTAGACAGGAATTGTTTATGACAAAAATCGTCCTATTGAATATCTTCCACCAACCAAGGGTGCACTAGAGCAACATATTTTACGGAGTGCTTTCCAAGCTGGACACATTTGGGGATAAGCACATGAGCGGGAAATATGTCCCCCCTCTCCAAACAAATGGGAATGGTGGTTGGATTATTTTTCATGGAAATAAAAATTGTCCGATCTGCCCGAGATTGCAGATTCTTACAAAGAACTCATAAAATGTATGTGCAAAATCTGCAAAAATAAGTGTAGTTGTAGGAAGATTGGTCTTTCTTGCACATTATTGTGCAACTGTAAAAACAAATGTGAATGAGAAATAATGTGCTACAAACTAAAGTTTCTATATTCTGCAATTTTATGTCATTCATTTGTTATGTAGCATTCATTTTTTAATATGTTGTATAAGTAAGGCATTAGTAAAATGCATTTTCATTATTTATTTTTTCCATTCATTTTACTCACTATACAATAAAAAATACTTTAATAATTGAACTAGTTTCATTTTAAGCATATTTCTGATATTAAAAAGAAAAATTTTGATTAAAAAAATCGAAAATGACATCAAAGACACTTTTATATGAAGAAAACGGAAAAAATTGAATAACAGCCTAAATCTTAAATTCCTAAGACATTTCATTATGCCTCTCTTATATGCATTGTTTTAATATAAAAAAGATACTGACCACTGACCAATAGGGATAGTATTATTAAAAATTGCATATTTCATACCTATAATAACAATCGATTTAGCTGATGATCTATAAAATTTATACACAAGTTATAAAGGCACTGTGCTCGGATACATTAATGTAACGGTAACCGTATTATTTTGTGAGCCCCTGTAAATGAACGAAAACTGCTATGCACTGCTTATTCTACAGTAAGTATCTTGTACTGCACCGCACTGATGTATGTTAATTTGAATATGTTACAAAGAGTATAACATCATTAAAACGCATTGCAAGTGATTTTCGTCTACAGACCATAATGTAACCGAATACTTTTGATTGCCCCTGTAAATGAACTATGAATGATGCACACTTGAAAATGAATACCGAACTTGTTACGGTATACTACAATACCATATTTTAATTATCTGAATATCCGGTTATTTTTTTTGAGTTAGTGCGCGACTGGACAGACGACCAGACAGACAGACAAACAGGCAAACTGAATTCATAAATACTTTTCGACTGTGCTGTAAAGTGTTACAAATAATATTTTTTATCTAAAAACATCTAAATTTCCATCAAACATGATTTTATACGATGAATAGAAACGAAATTTCACTAATTCCCGAAAATGACGCCATTTTGAATAACGGCCGCCATCTTGAATTACCCGCACTTTCCGCGATGCCTCCCCTTCTTTTATGCTTTGTATTAATATAGAGTAGATACTGACCAAGCGGTATATTTGTATCACGATGTGCAGTTTTCACCTTATTTTTGTCGTGTAGCACTTGGACTATTCTAAAACAAAAACAATTTAACAACTGGATTCCATTAATTTCTAGAAAAATGACGTCAAAGGATCTCAGCTTGCGAACGAAATGCTTGTCCTTTACCGTGGTTTTATAGAAATAAATTAATCATATTCAATTCCATTTCGAAAAGTTTGTTTACATTTGGAAAGAAATTTTAAATGCCGATAACTCTTAATGTATACATTTCAGAAGGTACCACTTCCCTCAAAATTATTATTTTTTAAAGATATTTCTAAAAATGTAAATTTTATGAAGTTATATATATATATTAAAGCATGAACACTACGTCTGATTACTTTATTTTACAATATTATAAGAACACACATTTTATCAGACAATTAAATGCACTAAATCAACATGAGTGAAAAATTGACCTGCGCCAGGACTCGAACCTGGGACCTTCAACGTACCGTGCTAACGTTTTACCACTAAGCCACCCAGATCGATATTCTAACTCGGCAATTTCTCATTCTTATTCCTGTTGGAAACAGTCATCGGCCACAATTTGCAGTCACATTTAATTGTCTTATAAAATGTGTGTTCTTATAATTAGGAAGTTTTATTTAAAAAAAATATCTTCAGAAAAAATGGCTGACTTGCAGTTGAAATTTGATATGATTAATCCGTAACTGATTTGTGCTATTATAATACAGATGGTACACGGTCGTTGGCGGGGTTTTATCTCTGTTTTGGCATAATTTTTTAGTTGCCAAGTCAATTAACAGTTTTTTGCTAATTAAGGATAGAAATGTATTTATTTTTTCACTGTATTTTATAAAAGCAAGTAGATTAGGTTATTACTTGTCCAAAAATGCAATCCTTTTTCATTTCTGTCGTATATTTAAATCTGTAGGTTGTTTGAAAAAAACAGTTTGACGAAGAGAATAGTGATAATTTTAAGTAACTCGACGTTTTTTAAAAAAAAATTATATCACTTATGAAGATGAGTTTGGTCTCAAATTGAAGAATTTCTTCATTAGATTCTTTTAGTTTTCGTTTTTTTTTCTATGACGCTTGGTTCATTTGATATCTGATATCTACAAAAACAACTTTTCAAAAATAAAAAAAGCCAAGCATAAAAAAAAAAAGTTGTGGCTAAAAAATGGTGTGATATCAAATTTCCAAGCTATTATATTACTTTAACTTTTTTCCATTAAATAAGTTACCATATATATAAGTCGAGTGCCTACGTATATGTTAATAGAAATCGTTTTCTCCTGTATTAAATACAAATTATGCATGATGGGCTTGGCGGCCATCTTTGCATATTATTCACAAAATTCTAAGCACCCAAATCCGTAGTTAAAATCCGAAGTTCAACATTTTTATTTAAGCAAATATTTTAAACGTTTCATTTATAGACTTGTATGCTCTAAAAATTGTGTCTTAAGATAATGATGACTTACCTTAAAGATTCATCTTATGATTTACTTTTTAGAGTAATTAATAATTTCAAACTAGTAAAAATCAATTTCTCCAAATATCAGTCTTATCTAATTTATCTGTCCGTAGTTAAAATCTGAAGTTCGAAATTGTTATAAACATATTACATTGCAAACATAATACCCTTTTACTTTAGAAATTTGGGTGCTAAGAAATATGGAAAGATGGCCGCCAAGCCCATCATGCATAATTTGAAAAAAATTGAATTTTCAGAAACTCGTTAGGATGTATTTAGTACAGGAGAAAACGATTTCTATTAACATATACGTAGGCACTCGACTTATATATATGGTAACTTATTTAATGGAAAAAAGTTAAATAAGTACTATAATAAAAGCTTGGAAATTTGATATCACACCATTTTTTAGCCACTACTTTCGTTTTTTTTTAAGCTTGGCTGTTTGTTTACTTTTGAAAAGTTATTTTTTGTAGATATCATTTCTTTTTTTTTAAATAGATTAAACATAATTTAAATAATCTAAACATGAGAAATAATTTAAAATTACATTTTACTTTCAGTCATTGTTTAAAGGGGTAACTAGAAATACCAGTAGATTTTTCAATTAAACTAATTACACTCTTAAAAACAACATACTAAAAGTGGCTTGTTATAATACTTGTTATCCTCCGTTAAAAATATCACTCACTTATCCATGAAATGAATAAAAATGGAATACGTACATAGCGTGTCAGCGCTGCATTTGAAATCAAACGTGATATCACGCTCTTTTATTATTAGCACTAGCTGGCTTCGCCCGCTAGCGGGACCCTAATTTACATCGGGGCCTCGAATCTTGTAAAACCTCGAATCAGATAAACCTCGAACCGAACGAACCTCCGACCCGGTTCCCCGCTGCCTTCGGAACCGGATAATCCCTTAATTTTGCACATCGAATAGTATAAACCTCTAACCAAACGAACCTCCGACACGGGTCTCCGCTGCCTTCGGCACCGTATAGCAGTCGTGCTGCGCACGCTCAAGTTCCATCTTCCACCACCAGGTAGCGCAATCTGTTCTATATGAACCTCGGGCACTGAAATCGTTAAGGCTATCGATGTCGAGTCGAATGAGCCATACCCCGTCATGATCTGACCCATAGTAACAAAGATAGGAAAGCGGCTCTTGGTGGTGAAAGCTAATCGCGTTTGGGAGGCAAAGTGGGGGGATGGACACCGGAGATACATAATAGGATTAAGGGGTCACAGACCTTTCCAACGATGTATCACATGAGGGGTATGTGCAAAATTTAGAAAATAACCCCCCCCTGTATAATATGATTAAGAGTTCACAGACGTTTCCAACGATATAAAAGTAGCCTGCGCCGCCAGTCGCCCACGGGGGTAGCCGGCGTCACGAATACTGCCATCGCGCCCAAGCCTCTAAAGGGCTTATATCGCACCAGGGGCTTTGTCTCGCCCCGGCGCTGCGATTGGCCTGGGGCCGCTCCCCACTGCGGACCCCCAAGACAATTTACCAAGGTCGATGACATAGGTCACCGCGACAGTAACCCCACATCTCGGAGGAAACTTCCGCAGAGACGGAACCTTGATGAACCGCCGAGGAACCCCCAACGACTTCGTTCGCGAAACCCCATAGGGGGAGACGGTCACTAGGCCATATGTCGAGCTGCCACGACGGCTCTTGCTTTACCACAACTCGAGGGGTGTGAAAACCTACAAAGGTAGTCACGTTCCCTCTTGCAGTGGATGTTTCCAACGATATAAAAACTAATGAGCGCCATCGGCGCCCGCACGGCGCCGAGCGAGCCCAACTCCTCATCGTCCCCAAGTTCTGAAAAACTTTTAACGCAGACCATGGCTTTGTCTCGCCAGGTCGCTACGATCGATTCAGAGGGTTCGCGTTACAGCGACGCCTCCTCATCTTGCCCCAGTGTCGACGACAGAGGTCGTTGCGATTCGGCGGAAGTTCCCATCATCAAAGGATACTTCCCCACGTGACACCTGATGAACCGTAGAGACTGTCGGACGGCTTCATCGCCGAACACCCATAAGGGAGTCGGGTCATCCACCATATGTCCGGCATCCCTACAGCCCTTGCTTTCCCGCAGAGTCCGATCGTGAACATGCATGGAAGGGCAAGCCACTGGTCTCCCCTTCCGCGGGCGACACTACGTGTGCCGGAAGGTGCCCCTGGCCGACCCGAGACCACGGGGAAAATCGGTCTCTGTCTCATAGACGAGACTCGGCTCGGTTGCCCTCGGTGAACGGCGCGAGCTTGAACCCGACTAGGCAGAACTAGACGGTAAGCCAGCGACTGAGTCCCTGACAAGTCAGAGACTCCCGTTACAGCGAATATGGCGACAAGCATATATCACAGAAACAAATATCACAAAAACATGCACAAACAAATTAAAAATCTAAAAACACAACAAAGAAGGAATCAAGAGGCCGCTATCGGACTCTGGAGGTCGCGGAAAGCTCCTCCAAACGCGCCAAAGAGGCGGGCCCGATCGAGATTAGTATTGGTTGAAACTCAGAAGGCGAGCCACTCATCCGCCCGCCAGACGTGGAAATTCCTGGCTGCACGAGAGACGTGCTGGACTAGGTTTCGGCCCATGATTTGATTTCGAGCCCAGACACCGTCGTTTTACCGACGAGCCACCGGTCCGCACTCCGTGGCCCTATCTCGAGAAAGGTCCCCCCTCCCAGAAACCTTGCAAGACACTTATCGCAGGCTGAGTGCCGTGCTCCTGTGTCGTTGCTTGTTCTGGTCGGGTAATCTCGAACCAGGCTTCGAAGGCGACTCCCAACTGATCCTGCCGCAGAGGACTCGCAAGGCGGCCTACGGGGTCCCAAACCCGCTTCGGTCGCAAAGTTCTTCACTAGGAACCATGCAAGTCGTGCTCAACATATCCTGCCTGTGCTCTTGTCTCCTCATAGACAAAGTTTGCAGCCGCCCGATCCGATTTAGTCAACCTTTGCCCTCGCGTCACCCCCCGGCAGCTCAATGCTCCGGGCACGAGGGACTGGTCTACGCGATGTCTTTTCGCCACCTCTGTCGTCCCGAAAGTCCCGCGGAACGGGCCTATTGGCCTCCCGTGAACCTGACGCCTCTCGGCGACTGCGACACGGGTTGTTCTACACATAGGACTCTCAAGAGGCATCGGCCTTCCTCCTGGAACACGAAGACCGCACCAATATACCCAACGTTTCCAACGATATATCACATGAGAGGTGTCGGCAAAATTTAGAAAAGTGCCCCCTTTGGGGCACTTTTCGGGGGGGGGGGATGAAAGTGGGAGGATGGACCCCGAAGATACATAATATGAATAATCGGTCACATGCTTTTCGAACAATATATCACATGAGTAGTGTTGGGGGGGGGGGCGCAAAATGTGGGGGTGACCCCTGTGGTGCATAACATGAATAAGTGGTCACAGCCCTTTGTAACTATATGTGACATGACGGATATCGTTAAAATTTAGAAAAGTGCCCCCCCCCCTTCTGTAAGCAAAACGTGCTCCGCCCCTCCCTATAATTTTTGACGCGGCTTTATTTGTAAAATTTATGTTATGTGTTATAAAATATCGTAAAGTTTCAAACAAATAGCCTTATTATACTTCCTAATTTTGTTCACGCCCCTCCCCATCCCCACACCCAAATGTGACGCGCCATTCTTTTTTATAAATTTTTTATCATGTGTTATAGATTATCTTAAAGTTTAAAACAGATCGCAAATGGAATTTAATATATTTGCTGAAATTACTATTATATATAGAATAATATAGAAATAAACCCTCCTTTAGCTTGTAATTAAGATACATGAACAATTTTTAGAATTTCTGAAAGCTGATTTTTATTTATTTATTTATTTATTTATTTATTTATTTATTTATCTATTTATTTATTTTTTGTTTATTTTTTTTTTTTGCGTTGCCCTGTGCATGTTTGGAATTTCTTAGCAATTTCTTACAAGGAGAGTGCCAAGCTTGGTAATCACAGATTTTGATTATTTTTATATAAGTTCTAGGGTAGAAGCCCCTTAGTCTCAGGTTCAATGGATTTTATACAGCGCTCCTTAGTTTTCGAGAAATGGGGGGGGAGTCTAATATTATAACAGAACTTAAATACTTAATTTGTAACGAAATAATTGTGTTGGTAGTACCGCAGTTGGTATGGCGTCCGCTCGTTGTTCCGAAGGCCCCAGGCTCGAAACCGGAACGTACTACGTTTGTTTTTCTCATTTTTTTATAAATATACTTGTAATTATAATTTAATAATTTCAATAAAAAAAAATTAACATAATTAAATTTTAATTTAGCATTTTTCAAAATCACTTTTAAATTGTATTTCATATATGCTTTATCAATGCAACGATGTTGAACAATTGTGTCAATTCCGGAATGTAAAGAAACATCATTTATAAATTGCCTTAACAAGGGAAGTCAATGCGATGATAATACTGCTCTGTTTTTAAAGTAAGAAACATAATTATATTAAAAACTAGCATAATAATTAAAATGACAACATATTTATGTTTTATTTTATAGTAACTAGAGGGCGCCACGACAGACTTTGGTTATTTTACTTAATTTTTTTTTAGTTTGGCACAGTTAAGTGGTTTTTGTTTTCAATCTTTATCACATAAGTGCGTATTATTCTATAACAGCTTATAATCGTATAAAAATGGAAAAAGCAAGCTGTAGTTCACAAGAAGATCAATCTGAAGTGCCGGGATTCGATGAAAATCAGAAAAGTGATATCACAAATTCGTTGAAGTACTTTAAAATTTTATTGCAAAACAATGGATTTTTAACAAATAATCCAGCATCTGAAATATCTTCGTTTTCTATTGCGATGGGAGAAGAATTATTTAATTCGATAGTAAATATGCTGATTTTGTAACGATTTTTGAATTTTTACTAGTCAATAATAGATCCAATTTTTTTAAAGCTCTTTAAATGATGAGAAATGTTTGATAATGGCTTAAAATCAAAAATGCTAAATTAAATTTTAATTATGTTAAAAAAAATTTTATTGAGATAATTAAATTATAATTACAAGTATATTTATAAAAAAAGAGAGAAAAACAAACGTAGCGTGCCCCGGCATCGAATGCGGGCCTTCGGAACAACGAGCAGACGCCATACCAATTGAGCTACGACCAACGCATTACAAAGTAAATATTTACATTGGGTTATAATATTAGACCCCCTATTTCTCCAGAACTAAGGAGCGTTGTATAAAATCCATTGAACCTGACACTAAGGGGCTTCTACCCTACAACATATATAAAAATAATCAAAATCTGTGGTTACCAAGCTTGGCACTCTCCTTGTTAGATTTACATTATTTTATTCAATTAAACATTTTACTGTTACAATACATTTAAATGGAAACTTCACTTCTAAAACAAAAATAATTTAACAACTGTATTTCATTAATTTATAGGAAAATGACGTGAAAGGTATTCCTGCGAACGAAATGCCTGTCCATTACCGTGTTTTTTTTTTTTTTTTTAGAAATAAATGAATCACATTTAATTCATTTCAAAAATTTTGTTTACGTTTGGAAAGAAATTTTAAATGCCGATAACTCTTAATGTATACATTTTAGAAGGTACATCTTCCCTCAAAAACTAATTTATTTTTAAAGATCTTTCTAAAAACGTAAATTATATATTTTTAATATTTTTAAAGCATAAACACAACGTCTGATTACTTTATTTTACAATATTATAAGAACACGCATTTTATCAGACAATTAAATATACTAAACAAACATGAGCGAAAAGTTGACCTGGGGCAGGACTCGAACCTGGGACCTTGTGCATGCGATGCTGACGCGCTGCGACTGAGCCACCTAAATCGATATCCTTGACCACCAATTTCTCATACTTATTCATGTTGGAAACAGTCATCTGCCACAGTTTGCAGTCATATTTAATTGTCTGATAAAATGTGTGTATTCTTATAATTATGAAGTTTTATTTTTTTTAAATATCTTCAGAAGAAAATGGCTCACTTGCAGATGAAATTTGATGTGGTTATAACCTGTAACTGATTTGTGCTATTATAATACATAAAAGGTACATGGTCGTTGGCGGGTTTTGTCTCTGTTTTGGCATAATTTTTTAATCGCCAAGTTAATTAACAGTTTTTTGCTAATTAAGGATAGAAAATAATTTTTTTTCACGCAGGATTTTATAAAAGCACATAGATTACGTAATTACTTGTCCAAAAATGCAATCCTTTTTTTATTCTGTCGAATATTAAGGTCTGTAGGTTGTTTGAAAAAAAAAGTTTGACGAAGAAAAAAGTGATCATTTTAAGTAACTCGACGTTTTTGTAAAAAATCTATATCTCTGTTTATAAATCACTTATGAAGATGAGTTTGATCTTAAATTGAAGAAATTCTTCATTAGATTCTTCTAGTTTTCGTTTTTTTTCTGCGACGCTTGGTTTATTTGATATCTGATATTTTAATCTGGCATGTTTTGTCGATTTAACATTGCGAAGTTGTTTTCTGTAATTACGCAGTACGGTCTTTAGTCCAGTTCATGGCGTTCTTTGTGTGGCGTTTTTTTTAAAGCTTGGCTTGGCAGAGCGACCACCCTGCTTGATAACTTAGCCATATTTTCAACTTTTTAGTAAAACTTTGCCACTTTTTTCACCTTTTCAAAAT
The DNA here is from genome assembly GCA_963931845.1 of Maratus michaelseni. Classification (NCBI taxonomy): domain Eukaryota; kingdom Metazoa; phylum Arthropoda; class Arachnida; order Araneae; family Salticidae; genus Maratus; species Maratus michaelseni. Next base: position 1,438,796 of record OZ007600.1, read on the forward strand.
TAAAAAACATTCTCTCGAACTCTACAATTTGTATTTCAACTAATTTACTTAACCTCTTCAAATATATTCTCAAAATTCAAAAAATTTTTCCGAGTACGGCAATTGTCATTCGCCGGGGTTCGGGGTCGCTTAGCCGTCCCCGTCGTCAACCCGGATGGGTGCGTCGTACGTCGGAACATCACTTTTCACACTTTAATCCTCGTTCTTTATCAAACTACTCATATAATTCTATTTAAAACTGGTTTTCTTTCTAATTAAATGTAATTCCTTCACTTCCCCCACTCAAATTAACTTTACCTGCATTTTAATTTTTTACGGCTTTCGCGTTTTAATACAAATTTCGACCTTTCTTAATTATTTCAACTTTCGCACATACGTTTCCCCCGCAAACTGGTTTTCTAATTAAATATATTTTTTGCATCATACACACAAATTATTAAAACTTTTCTATGTTTATTTTCAGTTTTATAACACTTTAAATTTTTAATGTTTACTTTTTTCAACTACTCATAAATATGGCTCATATAAGATCTACTATTCCACGAAGTTTTCATCTTTTTTTCCATCATTTATAATGTTATCTTTCATCTCACAAAAGCATATTCTTTTTGTATAATTTTTAATTTTTTCAAATTCTGAATTTTTTGTCTAAGTTTTTTATGTGCCGAATTCTGTCAAAGTCCAACGCCTCTTTAATTTTTCTAAGAATCTCAGCACACGGGAACAGCGGACTCTGACAGATTTTCATCGATTTTTAGACTTTAACATTTTTCTTCATCATCTTTGACTTAAACTTTCTCCAAACACCTAACTGCTTAAGAACTCAAAAACATTTCCACACAACCCAGACTCTAACTTTTTTTTCTCAACAATTTTTGACTTTAAACAATATCAACTATTTATTCCTAACTTTTACATCGCAAATCATTTTTCACGTTCATAACATTCACTGCTCGGAGCTTTTAGCTTGGCTAACAAGATCAAACAGCAGTTTTTACTGTTGAGCTATAGTTTTCTATTTTTAAACATTTTAGTATTGTAAAATATATTTTTTACTAATTTAAATTCCCGTAAGTTAGTTTCTTTACTTTCTGTTCCTTTTTATATATTTATTTTAAGTTTCCGTAAGTTAGTTTATTTACTTTCTGTTCAGTGAAGTGTAAGATGAAATAGGCCTAAACCCAGTGACAGAACTATCTTCGTGTGTCTGCAACGCTAATAATATTTCAAAAATAGTTTGAAATATGCAATATATATCATATTAAGTTCCCGATAGTTAGTTTTGTCACTGGGGTTTAAGCCTATTTCATCTTACACTTCATTGAACAGAAAGTATATCTTCATGTATCTGCAACGCTTATAATATTTAAAAAAACTATTCTTGACTGCATTTTTAGTTAGTTTGTTTCATTTTTTAACATTTTTAGTATGAAAATATTCAGTAAATAATTTGTGCAACGCTTATAATATTTAAAAACACTGTTTTTGACTGTATTTTTAGTTAGTTTGTTTCATTTTTTAACATTTTTAGTATGAAAATATTCAGTAAATAATTTGAGTTCTTGGGCGGTTAGGAATCCATTGTGATTTATTTTTTACCTCATACTTACAAATTAGATATTTTTGATGGAAACAAACAATTTACATTAAATTTTTGAGTATTTATTTATTGTTTACAATTTTTTTCCTGTAATTGTTTTGGACTACATTTTTAGTTCCCGAGAATGGTGAATTCATAACATGCGATAAATTGTTAAGATGTATGTTCTCATTAAGATTTGTTATTGAACTCCATTTAAGAACCATTTTTAACTCCATTTAAGAAGTTTCATTTAAGAACTTTTTTAGTCGCCCAAGAATCTAATGTTTTATTCAGTAAATAATTATTAAATCTTCATCAATTGACCTGAGAATGGAAATTATTTGCTGAATGTTTTCATTTTATAGAAAGTAAAGTTCAAGAAAAGCAGTCGATTCTTGGGCGACTAAAAATATTCTTAATGAAACAGATTTACTGAGCTGTTTCTATATATTCATTATTTTTTTTGTTGGGGCGTTTTTGAGTGATGTTTATGGTTTAAGAACTTTTTTAATCGCCCAAGAATCTTATGTTTTTCTTGAAATTTACTTTGAATAAAATGAAAACATTCAGTAAATAATTATTAAATCTTAATCACCTGAGAACGGAAATTATTTGCTGAATGTTTTCAATTTATAGAAAGTAAAGTTTAAGAAAAGCAGTCGATTCTTGGGCGACTAAAAATATTCTTTAATGAAACAGATTTCCCGAGCTGTTTCTATATATTCATTATTTTTTTGTTGGGGCGTTTTTGAGTGATGTTTATGATTTAAGAACTTTTTTAGTCGCCCAAGAATCTAATGTTTTTCTTGAACTTTACTTTGAATAAAATGAAAACATTCAGTTAATAATTATTAAATTGTTTTGATGAACTGATTGGAAATTCCAAATGTGTGAAATATTTATGATGTGCATTTTGTGACATGAGTTTCATAAAATTCACACATGAATGGACTCATAATCACCTGAGAACGGAAATTATTTGCTGAATGTTTTCATTTTATAGAAAGTAAAGTTCAAGAAAAGCAGTCGATTCTTGGGCGACTAAAAATTTCAACTGCAATTTCTTGGTGTTTTTTAATTATTTTAAATTATTAAGTTTGTTTTATTTTTCTGTTACCATATTAATGACAGATATTAGTGTTATTATTAATTTAAATGCATTCCAGTTTCAAAGCTTCTGAAATCCAGAATTTTTTATAATCTGAAATCGCCATTAATAGTAAAGTTATACTGTTTTTCTATTTTGTGTATCATTTTTTTTTCCAAATTTGTTTCTTTTGTCACTTTATAGAATGCATACTTTGCGACGATCGGCCGGTAGCATCCAACCACCACCACCACCCATAAATATCATATACTAAAATTCTAATATCGTGCAAGTGCCCCCCGGTTATTTTACGATTTTCCGTCGCATTTAGGAGGGCGGAATAACGGGATTTTACGGTAATTATTAAATTGTTTTGATGAACTGATTATAAATTCCCAGTCCGTGAAATATTTATGATGTGCATTTTGTGACATGAGTTTCATAAGAATCACTCACATATAGGACAAAATTAGCACTCACCAATCTGCAAGTAATACTAAAAATTTGTCGATTGACTGTTTTGTCACCACTGGCCATCTTAATAGTCACACTTGCCAATTGTGATGATTGATCGAAAAAAGATTTAAAAAGATTTTTTTCCCCTGCTGTCGTTTGATGATTTTCAAAACCATTTGGTACATTTCACAATTACCCCCCCCCCCCCAAATCATTTGACAAATTGTGATTTTTTTTTAAGCTATTTGCCGATATTTGCATTCTTTTCCCCCGAGACCATTTGATGATTTTTGAGATTTTTTTCAGCCATTGATTGATGAATTAAGTGATTTTTCCGCTATCAATTGATGAATTTTGTGATTTTTCCGCTATCGATTGATGAATTTTGCTATTTTTTTCACTTTCAACTGATGAATTTTGTGATTTTTCCTCTATCAATTGATGAATTTTGTGATTTTTCCTCTATCAATTGATGAATTTTGTGATTTTTCCGCTATTGGTTGATGATTTTCGTGATTTATCGACTCAAGATTAACGAATTTCAAGATTTTTTTCCATGAACGTTCAACAAATCGCACACTTTCTTTCCGCTGACGTTCGAATTGTGTACTTTATTTCCACTGTCGTTCGACGAATTTTGCAATTCTGTTCTGCAATTATTGGACTATTTTCACAATTTTTCTCCCGTGATCATTTGATGAATTTTGAGAATTTCTTTTTCTGAGACTATAGGTATGACGGATTTCTCGATTTTTTTTTTAAATTTTTTTTCACGACAGTTTGACAAAATTATTTTTTTTTCTGCAATTATTTTGCGAAATTCGCTATATTTTTAGAGATTGACAAATTCTGCTATTTATTTCCAAGATTCCTTGACAAAACTGGTTTTCTTTTTTTGCTGTCATTTCATGAATTTCATGATTTTTCGTCAACTGACAAATTTTGCCATTTATTAACCGAGACAATTTTCTGATTTCTTTTCCGTGATGATTTGACGAATGTCACAATTTTTTTCCCGACACTATTTTATGAATTCCGCTATTTATTCATCAATCGTTTGACAAATTTTGCAATTTTTTACATTATATCGTTTTGACAACAGTTGCATTAGTTTTATTTTTAAAGTTATTCTTTTAGTTTCAGGAAATTCTTACAACACCTGTCAAACTTTTTATATGGCACCACCACACAAGAAAAAATGTCTACAAAACATAAAGAAAGAAAGAAGAAACAGTAGGGCCAATGAATCCCAAGAACGACGTGAGGCAAGACTTGCTGCAGATGCTGTTAGGAGAGCCAGCCAATCTGAAGACCAACGTGAAGCAAGACTTGCTGCAGATTCTGTTAGGAGAGCCAGCCAATCTGAAGACCAACGTGAAGCAAGACTTGCTGCAGATTCTGTTAGGAGAGCCAGCCAATCTGAAGACCAACGTGAAGCAAGACTTGCTGCAGATACTGTTAGGAGAGCCAGCCAATCTAAAAACCAACGTGAAGCAAGACTTGCTGCTGATACTGTTAGGAGATCAACAGCCAGAGGCAGAGAATGTGAAGAAAGCCACCGGCGAAGAATACTTGGTGATTGGGTCGATAAAGATAATTTGGCATTTGCATATGATGAGACAATTCACTACAATGAAGATCCACTTCTCAATATCGGAAGAATGACTGTGACCTGTAATTTCTGCCAAGCATTGAAATGGAAAGGTGAAACACCTGGGATGTGCTGCAGTAATGGGAAAGTTCAGTTACCCCTGTTAATTGATCCCCCAGAGCCGCTGATGGCATTTTTAACAGCTGATTCGACAGAAGCAAGACACTTTCGAAACAACATCAGAAAATATAACTCATGCTTCCAGATGACATCATTTGGATCCACAACAGCAATCAAAGAAAGAGGTTTCATGCCCATCTTCAAAGTCCAAGGTCAAGTATACCATCGAATTGGTAGTTTACAGCCACTTCCTGATGAAGAGCCGAAATTTCTTCAGATATATTTTGTAGACAACAAGGAACACCAAGCAGAGCAGCGTTGTAGGAATGTTTTAAATGTGCATCCACAGATAGTCAGCCAGTTACAGGAAATGCTTCACCAAGTAAACAGCTACATCCAAAGCTTTAAGTGTGCGATGGAGAAGATGACCCCTGAAATGAAGATTGTCATACATGCAGACAAGACACCTACAGGTGAGCATGAAAGGCGTTTTAATGCACCAGTTTCAGCTGAAGTAGCGGTTGTACTTGCAGGTGAACAAACAGGCAACAGAGACATATCTTTGGAGATGAGGAACAACATTGTTAAGAAAATTGCAGAGAGTCATCGATCTTATGATACTCTGCAATATCCTTTGATTTTCTGGCAAGGAGATGATGGATACAATTAGGTAGATTTCGTAAGAAATGCTACCTATTACATTCTCACCAAAGTTGGAAATTTTGAAAAATTTTTGCAGATCTACGCCGATCATGACTCCCAGAACCCAAAACCACCCCCAGTTCAAAATTTTATCTATCTATCTATCTATCTATCTATCTATGTGACTTTTTTCTGACCACGATAACTGGAAAAATTCTGCATAAATCTCTTCCAAACTGATACATAAAATCAAGGGTCATAAAATCTCGGTCAAGTTCGTTAATGGGCAAAATCGAACCAAGGGAGGGGGGGGGGGAATTGAGGGCTTTTTGTGAAAACAGAAAAACCCTCATAATTTCTTTATTTTTATACGTATCGAATCCGTTTAAAGCTATTATTACTTCTAGGAAAAGGGCCGAAAATTTATGTATGACAGATTTTTGATATAATTAAAAATGGCCCCAAGGGGGGGAAAAAGGGGGGTTTTAGAAGAAAAAAAATCATAGCTTCGTCAATTCACAAGATATCAAATCCGCGTAAATTTATTATTAATCCTCTTAGTATTATCTAAAACTTTTATATTGACAAGTTTTTTATAGGACCAACCGTTATAGCAAAAAAAAATTAAAAACAAAAAAAATCCATGCCGGCTCCGCCTGCAAACAAGTTATTTTTCGAAGTAGGCGGTTCCAACTCCCGCATCTTTTTGAAACTGATACATAAAATCAAGGGGCATAAAATCTCTTTAAAGTTTGTTAATGGGCAAAATCGAACCAAGGGCGGGGGGATGGGGGGGGGGGGGGCTTTTTGTGAAAACAGAAAACCCCCCATAATTTCTTAATTATGATACGTATCGAATCCGTTTGAAGTTATTATTACTTCTAGGAGAAGGGCCGAAAATTTATGTATGACAGATTTTTGATATAATTAAAAATTGCCTTAAGGGTAAGGGAGGGGATTTTAGAAGAAAAAAAATCAGAACTTCGTCAATTCCCAAGATTTCAAATCCGCTTAAATTTATTATAAATCCTCTTAATATTATCTAAAACTTTTATATTGACAAGTTTTTTATAGGACCAACCGTTATAGCAAAAAAAATTAAAAACAAAAAAAATCCCTGCCGGCTCCGCCTGCAAACAAGTTATTTTTCGAAGTAGGCGGTTCCAACTCCCGCTTCTTTTCGAAAGTGATACATAAAATCTCGGTCAAGTTCGTTAATGGGCAAAATCGAACCAGGGGGGGGGGGACTTTTTGTGAAAACAGAAAACCCCCAATAATTTCTTAATTATGATATGTATCGAATCCGTTTGAAGTTATTATTACTTCTAGGAGAAGGGCCGAAAATTTATGTATGACAGATTTTTGATATAATTAAAAATTGCCTTAAGGGGGGAGGGGGGGGTTGAAGAAAAAAATGCATAACTTCGTCAATTCCCAAGATTTCAAATCCGCTTAAATTTATTATCAATCCCCTTAATATTACCTAAAACTTTTATATTGGCATGTTTTTTATGGGACCAACTCTTATAGCAAAAAAAAAAATCCTTGCTGGCTCCGCTTGCAAACAAGTTTGGTTTCGAAGTAGGCGGTTCCAACTGCAGCAGCATCGCAAAAAGGTCATTTCTTCCGAAATTCCCGACAAACAGGCGCCCCACGGTCTGTGTCTTCGAAATCTACCTGTGCCTGTAGGCCGAGCCGTCAGGGATTTTTTTTAATCTGAAACAGATTAATCCGAAAATTGGACTTCCAACTACAAAGAAGATTTCTGCTATGAATTTTTATTCCTACAGGATGATGTTCAGAGCATCCAATTTCAATATTATCTTAAGATTTAAAGAACTTTTTCAACAATTTGCAGTGGATATGTTTGCCAAAATTGAATCTGAGCGCCTAAGGTACATTCGATTCAACCAAAAACAACTCAGAGTGGAGAATTATATACATTTGAAAGATGCAATTAATAATGACGCAAATGTATCGGATCTGAGACAGATGATTATCTTGCCTTCCGGCTTCACGGGTGAACCACGTTACATGCATGAGCGCGCACAAGATGCGATGACATATGTAAGAAACTTTGGAAGGCCTGATCTCTTCATTACCTTCACATGTAATCCGAAATGGGAAGAAATCAACGTGGAATTATTGCAGGGACAGAAATCACATGATCGACACGACATAGTAGCCAGGGTTTTCCGACAAAAATTGATGATGCTTATTGATCTCATCAACAAAGGAAGAATTTTTGGTACTGTTGGATGTTACATGTATACCGTTGAGTGGCAGAAGCGAGGTCTACCACATGCTCACATCTTGGTCTGGCTGAAAGAGAAGATTCATGTGAATAAAGTGGATCAGTTAATAAGTGCAGAAATACCAAATGCAGAGACTGATCCAGTTTTGCATGATATTATCACGAAGCAGATGATCCATGGACCCTGTGGAAGAATCAATCCTTTATCTCCCTGCATGAAAGATAAAAAATGCACCAAAAGGTATCCAAGAAAGTTTTTGATCGAAACACAAACAGGTACTGATGGATATCCACTTTATCGCCGGAGGAGTCCAGATGATGGGGGGTACACTGCAATCATCAAGGTTAAGGGTAATGATGTAAAGGTTGATAACAGCTGAGTTGTTCCTTTTTGTTCTTTGTTATCAAAAGCTTTTAATTCCCATATTAATCTAGAATTCTGCAGTAGTGTAAAGAGTATCAAATACATATGTAAATACGTCAACAAAGGGTCTGATATGGCCATGTTCACTCTCGAAACAGATGAAAACAAACATGATGAGGTGCAACAATATGAGATTGGACCATTGGACGCTACATTAGTTCCAATGAGGCCATTTGGAGAATTTTCAGTTTCCCAATTCACGAACGTTACCCGACTGTTGTACACTTGAGCGTTCATTTAGAAAATGGTCAGAGGGTTTATTTAACAACGGAGAATGCAGTTCAGCGTGCCATTGCTGCCCAAAACACAACACTTACCGGCTTCTTTGATCTCTGCCGAACAGATGATTTCGCTCGCTCATTATTTTATCACCAATTACCTAAATTTTATACCTGGAATACCAGTAGCAAAAAATGGAATCGACGCTCAAAAGGTCAGATTGTTCCAGAATTCCCAGGCATTAGATCAACAGATGCACTTGGCCGTGTTTACACAGTGCATCCAAATAACTCAGAGTGCTTTCATCTTAGAATGTTGCTTCATGAGGTGACAGGACCAATATCGTTTGAGGCTTTAAAAACTGTTGATGGAATTGTTACTGAAACTTTCAAACAGGCTTGCCAGCTCAGGGGACTTCTTGAAGATGATGCTGAGTGGAACAGAACATTAGAAGAGGCAGCTGAGACCAAATCCCCAGGAATGTTGAGGTGTCTTTTTGCTGTTATGTTACATGCACATGCCATGTCCAATCCGCTGGAGTTGTGGCTTGCGTATAGAGAGTATATGGCTGAAGATCTTTTACATAGAGCTAGGGTTGTATCAGGAAACATTGATTTAGGTTATAATGATGACATTTTTAATACAGCTCTGGTATTGATCGAGGATAGGGTCATGGTTTTGGGGGGATCTGAACTTCATGTATTAGGACTTCCTCAGACCATACGAGAAAGTGTTTGCATGAACTACGAACTTATGAGGGAAATGGACTATAATGTAGATGAGCTTACTTCATTCATTCAGTCAAATGAGCCAAATCTGGTCGCAGACCAACAGGATGCATACAGAAAAATTACATCTTGCGTTTTTGATGGTACTGGTGGTATTTTCTTTATTGATGCTCCAGGCGGTACAGGAAAGACATTTCTGATTAATCTACTTCTGGCTAAAGTGAGACAAAAAAAATATGTTGCCCTTGCTGTTGCATCTTCTGGCATCGCTGCTACTCTCTTGACAGACGGTTGCGGTAGGACAGCACACTCAGTTTTCAAACTTCTTCTGAATCTTGCAGGTGTGGAATCTCCCACATGCAACATTTCTAGAAATTCTCCAAAAGCTAAAGTCCTGCAGGAATGCAAGCTGATAGTCTGGGATGAGTGCACAATGTCGCACAAGGCTGCATTTGAAGCACTTGATGTCACAATGCAGGATCTTCGACATAATAAGAGGATAATGGGTGGAGTGGTTCTGGTTCTATCTGGTGATTTCAGACAAACTCTACCTGTCATTCCGCGTGGCACCAAAGCTGATGAAATACAGGCCTGTATACAGAGATCTTATCTTTGGAGAAATATTCAACGTTTTCAACTCTCAACCAACATGAGGGTGCATGTATATGGTCACACTGCCGGTCAGGAATTTGCAGAGTTACTCCTAAAAGAACTAGAATCAAGAGGCTACATCCTCTATGCATTCGCGGATGATTTCAGTTTTATCTTCTGGGGCAGTCGGCGCAAGGACGTAGAGGCAATGGCGGCTAAAGCGCTCCCTGCATTCTGCCAGCTTTTAACTAACCTCAACCTCCAGCTTTCTACACAAAAATCACAAGCACTAACTTTTGCAAAACCACGCGACCTCAAGGGCAGACCGCCCACCATAAAAATCAATGGGGTCAGTGTAAAGCACGTCTCACACCTCAAACTTTTAGGCCTCACCTTAGATCGACACCAAAGCTGGGTGGAACACATCAACACCCTCAGGATCAAACTATAAAAATTACACAATAACGCACGTAAACTAACGTCCAAATCCTGGGGTATAAAGCCAACAATATTAAAGATCTGGTACCACACAATAGTTGAACGGATCGTCTTTTACTGCGTGGGCGTCTGGGGAGAGAATCCTACACAAAATGTGAAGGACAAGCTGACATCGATGCAGAGACTCTTCTTGCTACAAATGTCACGCGGTTACAAAACAATCTCATCGGACGCACTTGCGGTAATAACGGGGATCCCTCCAATTACAATAACACTCACATATGAATACCAGAAAAATAGAATATCACACTTGGAACACGAACCGACATGCTCAACTATCTTTCCACATTTAACACTACAGAGGAAGGTTCCTAGCTGGAGAATGCACCCTGCTGAAGAGACCTCACACCTACAAGTAAACACAGTCAGGCACGGTTACGAACATAGCTTCACACCACGCCATCCAACCATTTACACTGATGGGTAACGAAGAGAGACTGGCGTGGCGGCAGCTTTCTGCACCATGAAAGGCGATGTCGTGACTCATGAGTGGGCTGCCAGAATCGGTGATAACAACACGGTTTTTCAAGCTGAGTTGTACGCGATTCTGAGAGCATTGGAATGGATAGTCTCCAATCCACACCCAAATTCACACATATATACTCGGATAGTTTGTCAGGCTTACAAGCAATTTTCGCACACCGCACCAAACACCCAATGGTACTACAAATTAAACAAACACTCAAAGTCCTTGCAAGACGCGTTTCCCTTGGTCACGTGAAAGCGCATATTGGTATTGTCGGCAACGAAAATGCAGACAAACTGGCCAAACAAGCAACGACACATACACAAATTGAACACAATCTCCCAGTACCAACATCGTATATTCGTAGAACACTTAAAGCCAAAATTATCACACAGTGGCAGACCCATTGGAATGCCTCGACAAAAGGCAGACATACATTTAAACTAGTCCCCATAGTTTCGCGCAATCTTTTAAATCTAACTCCATACACGACAGCTTTTCTAACAGGACATGGTCCCTTCCCAACCTACCAGTTCTACTACAAGAAAGCGCGCACCGATGTGTGCCCATGTGACCAACAGGGCTTTCCCCTTCACTACTACTTTAATTGTCCACTCACCAAAACCTGGCATCTCAAAAATCCCACTAACCCACCACCTTCATGGCTCACTAACATCCTCACACGTGCAAATCTACAAAACAAGCAAAAAAGCATTTATCGACATCTCCTGGAGGTATCCAATGTAACAGATTAGCATAAATTACTTAATAAACTAACATTAACATCCAAAAAAGTAAACCAAACTTTTAAATTTCATTAAATAGATTCTATTTTTTCTTAACTTTAACTTAGTATACAATGGTATTTCAGTAAACATACAAGTCATTCTAATGTCTTAAATTAAAATAAAGATTAAGTACTCTCTCTTACACACTATCCACTATCCTATGAGCCGACAGCAATCAAATTTCTCTCTCAACTCGACCCAGCATCTGGGTCTGTGGTAGTACCTTGGAGTCCCATCTCCATGCAAGAAGCGCACCAACCCTGCCCTGCAAAGTCATTACCACCATTTCAGTGAAGGGCCGCCTTGGATATGAACTGTGCGCCATGGCGCAGAATTACTAAGGACTGCCCATAACCATCTCCAGCCATAACCGCCGCTCCTTGTCGCGTGGGAGTGCTGACTCCAGCGGTTCGGTTAACTCTGTACATATCACGAAACTCTAAGGACTATCCACAACCATCTTCAGCCGTAACCACCGCTCCTTGTCGCGCGGGAGTGCTGACTCCAGCGGTTTGGTTCTAATTCTGTAATTATCACCTTATTTTATTTTCTCTTTTACCTTAGCCTGCCCTCTGTCGCGTGGGGCTAGTCCCGGCAGTGCCGGCCATTCTGGCCTAGTACGTAATTCTTTTTGCTTCAATAAATGTTAGATGGGACAGTGCGCGCGTTGCATTGGCGGTCTCGGCGTGGGCCTTCCCTGCCCGACGGTGACTGGACTCCAACCAACACGAATCCCCGCGTGCCGGGGAAAATCCCGGGTGGGGCGCTAAAGGTCTACGGTCTGCAACTCAGACCGATCTGCCCCACTTAGGCATTAAATCTCCTTGCTTTTCACATGGTCAACTATATGTCGGATGTTCCAGAGTTGGTAACAATAGAAATTTATTCCTTTTAACTTCTAATGGTAAAACAAAAAATGTAGTATACAAAGAGGTCCTAAAATCAATGTCAGCTGAAAAGGTCACTGACGTCAAACATAGAAAATCAATTCAAGAAAATGTTGCAACAATCTATCAAACTGTTGAAAGTATGTGTGTTGAGGAAGATAATGAAGACATGGTAAATGTGAGAGACACGCCCTGTGAAGAATATATTGAAACCAATAATGCTGCAATTGGTGAAGAAGATATCAAACAGACTGATGCATATGATATTTCTGCAGAATGTATTTTACCACTCAGTGTTGTACTTCAAAATGAAACCACGGAAATTGAAATAGTCTGTAATTCATCAGCCAGAAGATTTGATAATGTAACTGGAGAAAACAATAAAAAACACTTCACTACAATTAGAGGATTTACAAATGATCGCTTTGAATGTTACGCGAATAGTTTGATCCAGTGTTTGTATCACAGCGAGGACATAAAAAGCCAGTTCATCAATTATAATGCTGAAATCCAGAATCACATCTTAGCATATGAGAATGATAAATCGGTTGATACCAAAATTTTTCGACAATTGGCAAGACAGTATTATTTAGATGATGTCAATCTAGCTGAAGATGTACTTTTCACTGATGGTAGTCAAGAAGATGTTTTTGAGTTTTTGAACTATCTTGCTCAAGCGCTGCCATTTCTATTATATGAAGTTTCTTTCACACGACACACAAAACTACAGTGTTTTAGTTGTTTTAATGAAGTGGATATGGATGATATGGATTCCGTAATCAGAATTCATATACCCACAGGTGGTAATTGCTTTAATTTTGAAGATTTGGTAGTGGAAAGTATATCATCGGTTGAATATATTGAACGTGGATGTGATTTTTGTGGACTCTCTAAAACAAGAAAAGAAGAGAAACTAATATCGCCACCAAATTATTTATTTATGCAAATGATGATATTTACCTCACAGGGTAAAATTACTGATTACAAATTATTAGGTGTTCCGACAGCACGTCTCATTATTCACGATGGTGTCTATGAAGTTATGTCTGGTATATTTCATTACGGCGATTCAACACATGGAGGACATTATTCCAGTTATCATTGAATGGAAGACGGATGGTGCCATGCAAATGATGAACAAGTTGTAAAACAGGATTGGCCAACATATAGTGAGAATTTATATCTCATTTTCTTGAATAGAGTTGCATCAGTTTAATATTTAGGAATAGAATTTTCATGAAACAGTGTTTGTTGTATAAAAGAGTGCGTTCAAGTAGTCTGTCAGGATTGTTGTTATTGTTTAGTCTTTGCTTTTTGAACCGCACTTGATTCAGGATCAATAATCATTAAGGGAATACTAAATATAAATTTTGTGAACATCCAAGCATTTAACATCTACGAGATGGCTGTATATTCACAGATGGCGATATCGCTTGCAGGAAATAGTACGGTAGTATAATACTAAGTTATAAAATGACATGTTTTCAGAATATAATTTTTTTTTCATGTTTTATGTTTATTATATTGTATAGATTGTGTTTTATTTAATTGTATATATTTTCTTTTATTTAATTGTATATAATGTGTATTTATTGAAATGTTTTGTTTATGTAAAGATATTGAGTTCCAAAGGAACAATACCTGTTGTTAGCGCAGGCAAAATTTTTTTAAACGCCTAAAAGAAAGGCTTTTGGTTTATGGCTAAAACATAAAATAAATATTTGCTTCTAAACGCAATTGCCTTTCTTTTAGCCAGTCCTAAGCCTGGATAAAAGCTTGAAGGAAAAAATAATGCCATTTGGCTTTTCATAAAAAAATTCTGAGAATTTCCAGGTTTGCTTACAGTAACATATGGGATTATGCATGGCACGCCCAGTGTATGCTGTGTCTATGGCAGTGGGGCCTCTAACATTACTTTCGTTTAAAATTAAAAAATCATTTAACCCTGATTTCAGGTACGTTTAAGGTTGTTGGCACGGGCAACGCCGTGCGGGTAAGCTAGTATATCAGTAAATGTGTATGGTTATAAAGGATTCATTTATCCGCTTAGAATAACTAAAAATAAATTGGAAAAACATGTAAACTTATTTTATATGAATGACCATTATTGTTGGATAAAAAACATGAATAGTTTGATCAGATCACAAATTACTACTAATCAGATATTCTTATGTGATAGATGCTTAAATTTCTTTTATTCTGAAGAAAAATTAAAGATACATGAGAAAATTTGGAAAACAAAAGAAGCTGCTAGAATTATTATGCCAAAAAAAGATGAAGTCATTCAATTTAAAAATTATGAAAATAAGCAGATTGTTCCATTTACTATGTATGCAGATTTTGAATGTAGCTTGCGAAAAATAGGTACTTCACAACCAGATCCATCTAAATCATATACTATGAAATATCAAAAGCATGTACCTGATATGTTTTGTTATTATATCAAATATGAAAATGAATATTATAAACCTCCTGTTGTTTATAGAGGATCTGATGCAGTTCAAAAGTTTGTATCTATGTTGAAGGAAGATACTATAAAAATTAAAGAATTTATTAAAGAAAAAACTGATAAATATGAAAGTATTAAATCCATGATCGATTTTGATGAAAATCATTATAATAGAAGTAATATTTGTCATATATGTCAAAAACCTCTTACAGAAAAAGTAAGAGATCATTCACGCTTAAATAGTAAATATAAGCATCGTTTCCAATGCTTCTTCAAATAAAACTGGCTTTTTAGGGAGGGGTGATATGCGGCTATCGTACCTGCTTTCATTTTGCCCCCGTTTCCATACGCAAACACAAAAACAACCCCCTTAAAAATCCGGAACCTGCCCAACTTTTCGTTCTGACCTATGATTGGCTGATTGGTGAAATGACGCATGAACTTCCGGTGTAAATATAAACAGAAGCCGTTTTGTTACGTTTAGCGCTCTTACATTTTCATTCTTTTTCTTTAGTATAAAAATGGCTGACTTTATTCTGTTCTTGCAGACGTTTATCGACCTTTTTTTTTAGCATCAGAGCTTTCCAATTTAGTGGATTGTTTAATTCGGATATTTCAAATTCATACAAAAAATTGAAAATAGCGATGTTTGATTTATTTAATAACAGAAATTCCAACATTAAATGGAGCGAAATTTTTTTGTTAAATTTTCTTCATAAATTAAATAAATTCAGATTTTTTGAACTACGGAATTTCCAAGAACGTATTCGACTCTGGGAATTAAAGGGTTAATGGAAACAAAACCCCGTATAAAGTGGAATATTTTTCGATTCAGTTTTCAAGGTTTTAATCAATCACTATTAGACAAAACTGATTACATAGTTCAGTATTATTTCATTGCATAACTTAAATTTTAAAATACGTCGATTATTAGAAACTTAGCAAAATTGCGTTTGCGGAGGAGGAAGAGTAAAAGTGCTCCAAACTCCAGTAAATTATATCACCTTCAATTAAAAAAAAATTGCATGTTTAAAATGGATATTATAGTTAATGATCCGAGAAGATAATGTGCACATTTTTTAATGTATGAAGGAATCGTATGTAAATTTTTAATAGCTCTATTTTTACTTTTCTTTTTATGTAATATTTAATTTAAGCATATTTCAATATTTGTAAGTTTTCTATGGCAACATATATTTACTTTAAATTTAACTCTGACTTTTGGCAACAGTAGTGAAATCCAGTTAATAATCATGCTTGGATGATGTATGTTGTGTGATCTCTTGAGTGTTCAATAGTTACTATTAATTTAGTGAATTTTAATGTTTTAATAATGTTTTAATATAGTTCATTGGCGACGAGCGTGAAGTACGTTTCCGGCTAGATCAAATGAAAAGTTCCGTGTTCTAAAACTTCGTTTCTTGACTTACGAAGATTCCACGTGTATTTGATAATGTCGGAGTCTGAAGATGAAAATGACAAGTATCATCCTCAGACTGGCAGAATGCCAGCCTATAATGAAAATGACTGTTTCGAAGAATATCTGCTTCAAATTGAATTTTACTTTGAAGCGAACAGAATTAAAAAAGATGCTGACAAACGAGCCACTTTATTGACATGTGTTGGAAAAAAAGTGTTTTCCACATTACGAAACCTCGTTCAACCTAAAAGTTTAAAAGACCTTCCTTATAGTGAGATCATCAAAGTATTAAACGGCCATTTCTCCCCACAGACATCAGTAATAATGCAAAGATTTCGATTTTACAATTTAAAGCAAAATGCAGAGGATGTTGCAACTTTTATTGTAAGAATCAAAGAGGCAGCAAGTAAGTGTTCTTTTGGACAATTTCTGGATGATGCAATCCGAGATAAACTTGTTTGTGGTTTGGCAGATCAGCAAATTCAGAACAGATTGTTAAGTGAAAGCAACCTTGAATTTAATAGAGCATCTAAGATTTCTCTTGCAATGGAAACGGCCAGTAAAGAAGCAAAATTTTTTAAGGTTAGAGAGGATAATGTTCTCGAAATTTCGGGTGCTAATGAAACGTTCAAAAAAAGAGCCCCTGTTCAAAATAACAGTTTTCAAAGTAAGGAGAGAAATCGCGGATATACAAGTAAGTTTGAAAATAAACACCAAATGAACAAGAACAACAAAAATTGTAAACATTGTGGAAAAAGGCACCGAGATGAATGTTCTTTTAAAAATGCTACTTGTTATAAGTGTAATTGCCAAGGGCACATAGCCAGTGTTTGCAAAACTTCTACAACAAACTTTGTGGATGAAGCATTTGATGAAATGTACATAAACACAATTTCAATATGTGTAGCTGTTGCAGATGAAGTTCCCAAGCCTTACCTAGTTAATATATTAATAGGTAGTACACCAGTTGACATGCAAGTAGATTCAGGCAGTGCTCATTCAATTATGTCTAAAGACAAATTTGAGGATTTAAAATTAGGCATACTTGAAGAGTTGGAAGTTCCAACATTGTGTTCCTATCTAGGTCAAATGTTAAAAATTATTGGAAGGTTTAATGTGCCTGTAAAATTTCAAGGAAAGACTTTGTGGCTACCATTAGTTGTTATTGAAACACCAAATAGACCTACACTCTTGGGTCGTCACTGGATCCAACAGCTTGGCATTGATCTAAATGGTCATATTGCAAATGTTAATGGTATCAATGAAGATATAATAAAACAGAATTTAGAAAATCCAAGGGTTGAAGCCGATTTGCCCCAAGATGATATTTTACAATATTACTACTCCAAATTCCCCAACTGTTTTAATTCAAATGATTCTAGAGGAATGTTAGGTGAAGCAGTAAACATAGCTATGCGAGAAGATTCTGTACCCATTTTCTGTAAATCTAGGCCAGTTCATTATGCCATAAGACAATTGGTGAATGAAGAATTGAACTCTTTAGTTCAAAAAGGTGTATTAGTGCCTGTAAGTCACTCCAAATGGGCAACCCCCATAGTCCCAGTGCCCAAAGTGAACAGCGAAGGCAAAAGATCTGTTAGAATTTGTGGGGACTTTTCAGTAACTGTAAACAAATTCTGTGAAACTCAATTTTATCCACTTCCATCTCAGGAAGATATTCTAACAAATATAGGATCAGGAAGATATTTTTCAAAAATTGATTTATCAATGGCTTTCCACCAGTTGTCTATAGCTCCTGAATCTCAAGAGTTGTTGACGTTGAACACACCAAGGGGTTTACTGCGTTATACCAAACTACCTTTTGGTATCAAATCAGCATCTTTCTTGTTCCAAAAGAAAATGGATGACATTCTAAATGACTTTTTATTTACTTATTGCTACATTGATGATTTATTTATACCTGCAAAAACGAAGGAAGAATGCAAAAACACAGAACAGAACTGGTGCTGCAAAAACTACATTCTTACAATGTGAAAGTGAATGTCCACAAGTGTGAATTTTTCAAGGATACAATTAAAGTTTTGGGTCATGTTAAAGATCCTGAAGGTGTTCATCCACTTAGAGAGAAATGTAATGACATTTCAAATACACAAATACCTAGTAATGTTACTGAGTTAAAAAGTTATCTAGGGCTTCTTGGATATTATCAACATTTTATGCCAAATTTATCTTCAAAGCTGAAACCTTTATACAATTTGTTAGAAAAGGACATAAAGTGGGATTTCAACCAGGAATGTATTGATGCATTTAAAAAAAGCAAGACATTACTAGATAAACATAATGTTTTGGTACACTATAACATAATAAAGCCCATTGTTTTGCAGTGTGATGCATCTGAGTATGGTCTGGGAGCAGTTTTATGCCATGAGTCTTCACCTGGTCTATTAAGACCAATATTTTTTGCATCAAAAACTCTTAACAAGGCAGAAAGAAACTATGCTCAGGTACATAAAGAAGCTTTGGCTATCATTTTTGGCATTAAACGTTTCAACAAGTATTTACAAGGCACAAAATTTGTCATTGAAACAGATGCAAAGCCCTTGTTGACTTTGCTTGGGCATGATAAACCCGTTCCGGAAATGGCAAATTCAATGATGCAAAGATGGGCATTAATTTTATCCAGCTATGACTACATTATGAAGTACAAAAAGGGCAAAGATCTTTTGCTAGCAGATGCTCTTTCTCGTCTCCCCTGTAAAGATAGTGAACCAGTTGACAAACGTGCTCATGAATTTGTATGTTATTTTGAAGAATTTGAGGACCTGACTACCAAAGATATTCAAAAGGCTAGTGCAGTTGATTGTGATGTCAGTAAAGCAATAAATTATACCAAATTTGGTTGGCCACAAGTTGTTGCAGATTCTTTACAAGAATATTACAAAATTAGAGATGAACTGAGCATTGAAATGTTTCATTAATGTTGAGCAGCTATGTTTGTATAGAAAAGATTGCGCCCTTTGGCGGAGGAAGATGGAACAAACGGGTTTTGCCATGCATTTTCATCCTTCTAATTGTGTTACTCTCTCGCTGTATAATTTAAAAGTTGAGTCTTGGATTCCTCTCCCTGGGCCACCACCCTCATATTTTATTGGGGCCAAAGGGGTCTTTTTTAGCATTTCTTTAAAATTTTATTCTAATGATTAATTTATACCCTATACTTAATTCCGACTAATTGACATTTTCATCAATAACCTTAAAAAAGAAATGATATCAGTACAAAAACCCTTAACGGGTTAAAAGTGTTGACGCAGCACTTTCTTTTGGCTCTATGAATTTTAAATATGGGTCTTAAAAGCAATGATATCAAATTTAAGTGACGCTATGTTAATAATTTTTTTTTAAATCATAATTTTCTTTTTAGTTTTATTTATGTTCACAGGTGCAATTATTATCTTAATATGAAAAAATATATAAAATTTATTCGCTGATGCTTTTTCATTCACATCTCTCATGAATTCAAAATATGGGTTTTAAAAGAAATGATATCAAAATTTGAGTGACACCTTGACGTTAATTTAATAGGACTATTTTAAAATTCAATTTAAATTATTTTTGGTTTGTCTTCTAAAGTATATTTACACATACAAACAATACTTTTAATATTTCAATACACTTTTAAATATATTACTTTCACTGAGCCTATATTATGTATTGAAATGTATTTATTTCAATAAATTGATTTATCTTCTGTGCCACGCTATCCAAAATCATAAGTAAAATTTATGTAAATGATTATTTTGCGTCATAGTATCCAAACAAAGGGAAATGTATGCAAGTGGATAATATGACGCAAAATAATCATTTACATAAATTTTACTTATGATTTTGGATAGCGTGGCACAGAAGATAAATCAATTTATTGAAATAAATACATTTCAATACATAATATAGGCTCAGTGAAAGTAATATATTTAAAAGTGTATTGAAAAATTAAAAGTATTGTTTGTATGTGTAAATATACTTTAGAAGACAAACCAAAAATAATTTAAATTGAATTTTAAAAGAGTCCTATTAAATTCACGTCAAGGTGTCACTCAAATTTTGATATCATTTCTTTTAAAACCCATATTTTGAATTCATGAGAGATGTGAATGAAAAAGCATCAGCGAATAAGTTCTATATATTTTTTTCATATTAAGATAATAATTGCACCTGTGAATATATATAAAACTAAAAAGAAAATTATGATTAAAAAAAAATTATTAACATAGCGTCACTTAAATTTGATATCATTACTTTTAAGACCCATATTTAAAATTTATAGAGCCAAAACAAAGTGCTGCATCACAACTTTTAACCCGTTAAGGGTTTTTGTACTGATAACTTAATACATATCCCTTGAGCCACGAAAAAACGCAATACCAGAGATTCCACGTGGGCCGAAAATAATTAAAATGTTAATTTGGAGCTATTAAAATTATGGTAGAATGAATTAGAAAGGTTATTTGGAAAGAGCAGAATTTTTGCAATGTGAATTAAAACACTAAGAGGACAAAACAATTATTTTTAGGGTGTAAAAGCTAGAAAACAATAGGTGCAATTAGAAATGCATGGCAGACAGAAATACAACTAATGAGCAATTTTAATAATTGCTCATAAAACAAAAACTAAGAGGGCTAGAAACATGCTGCTTACCAAAAACAGTAGGTGAGATACTCATGCACAAGATTCCATCAGATGCGCCCGGCCCGCAGGTAGGGGGGGGGGGGGCTACTAGCCACACATTTACTGGAGCCCTACAAAACACGTCCGCACTCTACGCGTCGTCCAACTGAAGTCTTGCCACAGGATTGTGCAAGTGGATCTTCAGTGACAGTCAATGATTCAAATGCAAGGACTATTTCAGACTCAATGGAGGATGAAACAACATCTCAAATGCCTATAGAGACAACAGAGGAAGCAGATAAGGAAAAAGTTTTATCTAGAATTATTAAAACACCTAAACAAACTATGGACTGTCATCAAAACCCCAATTCTCAACTATTTAAAACCCCAAGACCTAAAAGGCTCATAAAGCTTCCAAATCGATTAGATTTGTAGTTCTCCAAATGTTTATTTAGCCCTATAATATGCCATGTTTTAGTCAATTTTTTTTAAGGGGGGAGAGTGTTATGTAATATTTAATTTAAGCATATTTCAATATTTGTAAGTTTTCTATGGCAACATATATTTACTTTAAATTTAACTTTGACTTTTGGCAACAGTAGTGAAATCCAGTTAATAAACATGCTTGGATGATGTATGTTGTGTGATCTCTTGAGTGTTCAATAGTTACTATTAATTTAGTGAATTTTAATGTTTTAATAATGTTTTAATATAGTTCATCTTTAGGCAACATTATTCTTAAAAACAACCACGAAACGATACAAATTTTAATGTGCTAAAATAAAATGAAAAAATGTATACAATAGAGAATTTTAAGCACATAAGAAAAATGTTTGTTTCCCATGTCTATGATGTAGCAACAGGGAAGTGCAATTAGTGTTCACCACCTGTGTGGAAAACTTCAGCTTGCGCCCTGAATCCCTCCTCTCCAAAACTATATTTTTTAAAAACTTATCAGCAATCACAAAAGAAATACTACAATATATATATATATATATATATATATGTATATATATCTAATTTCTATTTCGGTTGCATATTTATTTATTTATTTTGCTATTTGAACCTCATGTCGGGTTTTAATTAGGGGTTTAATAGTGTCGATTTTAGGCATAATGCTGACAATATTTGTTGCAATAGCATATACTTACTATGAATATTCTTATAAAGCCCTTCTGAAGATTCTATAAGATATTCATAGTTTTCCAATTTTGCTTTTTCAATTTTTGCTTTTTCATCATTTTAAGTATAATTCCTTTAGTGTCCATTCCATTGCTTTTTATCTTTCGTTCTTCTCATGTGCATTCATTTTTAAATAAATATATATATATATATATATATATATATATTATACACACACATAACAGAAATTATAAAACGAATATAAAAAAATCCCTGACGGCTCGGCCTACAGCATAGGTTCCCAATCTTTTCTAGACCACCGCCCCCTTTACAAGAAAAAAAAATCCCAAAGTCCCCCCCCCCTCTTCCATAATAGTTAATAATACCAAATAATTAAAATATTTTTGCATATTATCTTGACCTATTTTATCTGTCTGTCTATCTATTAAGAATCAGAAAATATAAATACATTAAAACGACCACCAAATGTAGTAAAAAATTATTTTATACAAAAGCAATGAGTTAAAAAATAATGAGATGGATGAGACTGGAGGAGTTTTAACAATTTGTTAATGTCGGGTTCCAATTTCGTTAACATCAGTCGCAAATTGCCACATTCAGTGATGTGCAATCTGTTCCTTTTCATAGACAGTAAATTACGCTACTGCACTGAACTCACGCTCAGCGAAATAGGCTGAAGAAAAATCAATTAAAATTTTCAGTACTCTTGTCGACAATTCAGGGTAGAGAGCTGCTTTTTGTATTTGAAGCCAGAACTCTTGGTATCCATTTCTGAATTTTACATTTAGTTCTTCGTTAGTTATGTGTTCTACGTGTTCCTCCTCTAAATTTGATGATTTTTCTGTATCTGTATTTGCGAAAGCATCTAAAACCCAACTCGGTATATTCATGTTTAAAATATCCTTGCTCCATAAAATCAATACTAGATGGAACCCGTCAAAATTTGACGGCAAAAAACTTGATAGTACCATAAAAATAAAATTCATAGCTGCTTTAAAATGTTTGAAACTTTTGCAGAATAATTCAAATAAATAAAAAACCCACTTTGAATTAAAGCTAGGTTGAAGAACAGCAATTGGCTAAGTTTCACTGGCACATGCACTCGCGGAATTTCTTTCATCTGACACATTCAGCGCTGTTGTGCAAGTAAATGGTAAGTGCCCCCTTGGGGAGGGGGAAATGGCGGGATGGACCAAGGAGATGCATAACATGAATAAGCAGTCAAAGACCTTTCAAACGATATGTAACATGAGGGGTGTGTGCAAAATTTAAAAAAGTACCCTCTTGGGGGGGGGGGTAAAGTAGGGAATGGACACGGAACATGCATAATATGATTAAGTGGTCACAGACCTTTCCAACGATATATAACATGACGGTTGTGTGCAAAATTTAGAAAAGTACCTCTTTGGGGGGGGGGGGCAAAGTGGGGAGATGGACATCAGAGATATGCATATGATTAAGCAGTCACAGACCTTTCCAACGATATATGACATGAGGGTTGTCTGCAAAATTTAGAAAAGTACCCCCTTGGGGTGGGGGCAAAGTGGGGAGATGGACATTGGAGATGCATAATATGATTAAGCGGTCACAGACCTTTCCAACAATATATGACATGAGGGGTGTCAACAAAATTTAGAAAATTGACCCCTTGGGGGGGGGACAATTGGGGAGATGGACATTAAAGATGCATAATATGATTAAGCGGTCACAGACCTTTCCAACAATATATGACATGAGGGTTGTTTGCAAAATTTAGAAAAGTACCCCCTTGGGGGAGGGGCAAAGTGATGAGATGGACATTGGAGATATGCATATGATTAAGCAGTCACAGACCTTTCCAACGATATATGACATGAGGGTTGTCTGCAAAATTTAGAAAATTGCCTCCTTGGGGGGGGGGCAAATTGGGGAGATGGACATTGGAGATGCATATGATTAAGCGGTCACAGATCTTTCCAACAATATATGACATGAGGGGTGTCAACAAAATTTAGAAAAGTGCCCCCTTAAGGGGGGGGAAGTGGCGGGATGGACCCCAGAGATGCATAACATGAATATGCAGTCAAAAACCTTTCCAACAATACATAACATGAAGGGTTTGTGCAAAATTTACAAAAGTACCCCCTTGGGGGGGGGCAAAGTGGGGGGATGCATAATATGATTAAGCGGTCACAGACCTTTTTAACGATATATAACATGAGTGGTATGTGCAAAATTTAGAAAAGCGCCCCAATTGGCGGGGGGATGGACCACACAGATGCATAACATGAAAAGACAGTCGCAGGCCTTTCGAACGATATATCATATGAGTGGTGTCAGCAAAGAAAAGTCTCCACCCCGTGTGGGCAAAACATACTACCCCCGCCGCCATAATTATTGATGCGGACTCATTTTTTAAATTCGTTCGCACCCCTCTTCTCCCGCAAAATGTTGTGAATTTTTAAAAACTCCCCTTCCGAATTTTTTTATACCAAAAGCACTTATGTCCGTCGTCTGCATGCAGAGTTTTGTGCTTACAGACGCCAGACACAACAACACACACACAGACAGACGTTTACCGACATTAATAGTATAGATGATACTCAGTGCCTACACATTTCACCCTTTATAATTCAGCCAATGAGTTGACGGTTGTTCATTTCCAGAAACGAAACAATGATTCTTTAGGATGAATTTTGTTTGTTTGATACACCGTGGCAGAATGCGTGCAATGCAGCGACAGGCATCACAAACTTTTTAGGGCACCTGCAGACTAAAAACAAATAATCAATCTTTGCGGGAAAAAAATCCTAGATTTCGTCAAATGATCACGGGAAAAACACTAATTTCATCAAAGGATCATGTAAAACGTGAATTTTGTTAAAAGGTCACAGAAAAACGCGATTTACGTAAAAGATGAGCAAATTTTGTTAAAGAATCGCAAAACAGGAAATTTCACCAAAAGATAGCGCTTTCTTGCCAAATTTCGTCTAAAAATTGCGGAATAAAATGTATTTTATCAAAAAATCGCTGGAAAACGCACATTTCGTTAAAGTATCGAGAGAAAAATGCGAATTTCTTCAAAGATTGCTGAAAAAAAACGCGAATTTCATCGAAGGATTGCTGAAAATTCATGAATCTTATCAAAAGGCAGCAGAGAAAATGTGATTATTATCAAAGCATTGCGAAAAAAGAAAATTTCGTCTAAGGATCACAGAAGAACGCAAATTTCATAAAAGAATCATGGAAAATAACGCAAATTTCATGAGAAAAAAAAAATCTCAGAAAAAACACAAATTTCATCAAATTATCGCTGAAAAAAACACAAATTACGTCATAGGATAGCTGAAAAAATTGTGAATCTCGACAAAAAAAAGATACAGAAAAAAATGCGAATTTCATTAAAGAATCACGAAAAAAAATGCGAATTTTGTTAAAGGATTGCGCAAAGAATGTGAATTTTTTGAAAGGTTCGTGTGAAAAATGAAACTGTCTTTATTAAAAACAGCACACACACAAACATCTATACAAACCTCAATACACACAAACATATTATAGGCAGGGCTTGAAATTCAATTTTTCCAAGGACGGGAGTCTTCCTACCAGCATTTTTAAATGGAGGGGAGTTGTAATGTTTGGGAGGGAGAAAAAAAATCTTTAAACCCCACTATTATTTTACGTGCTATTTAAAGAATTACATTAATGCAGACATGACAAAATACCATTGAAAAAATTAAGTCAACTGAGAATGACTATGTAAAATGTTTATTTTTATTATAAAAAAGGGAAGAAAGTTAAGTTTTATATATGCAGTGTATTTTTCAAGTTCCATTAAATGTGTTAGGGACCCTTAACAATTAGGTTGTTAAATAAATTTCTGACTTTAGATTTTACTTGATTGAGATTCACCGATCGATCGTGGAAAAGACACCAAGTTCGTCGATCTGTCATAAAAAACGCGAAGTTCGTCGATCTGTAATAAAAAACGCGAAGTTCGTCGATCAGTCGGGGGAAAAAAGCAAATTTCGTCGATCGATTGCAGAATAAACACAAAGTTCGTCGATCTGTCCCCAAAAAATGCAAGGTTCGTCGATCAGTCGCTTAAAAAACGCAATGTTCGTCTATCTGTTGCAGAAAAAACACAAAGTTCGTTGATCAGTCGCAGAAAAAAATGCAACGTTCGTTGATCTGTCGCGGAAAAAACACAAAGTCCGTCAATCGGTTGCGGGGAAAAAAATCACGAAATTTATCGTTCGGTTGCAGGTAAATTAAATAATGCAAATTTCTCCAAAAATGCTGAAATTTTTTGGGCGGGAGGCTTCCACTCATTGTCTTTTTTTGGGCGGGATTTCAAAATTTTCGCCGCGAATCCCGCCCTGAAATTCAAGCCCTGATAGATATAGTTTTAATCTGAAATAATATACTGAGCTTGAACTAACTTTTGAAAAATCGGGTTAACCCAAATCCAACTTGCAGAAATCTACACTCAGTCTGAAATCGACTCGAACCATAAAGACAGTTAACGCAACTTGCAACAAAAATAATTATTGCTGAGAGAGCATTTACCCTCTCCCTGTACTGAAACTTTTCTGTGAATTTTCTGATTTTTTCTTTTCTCAGAAATGCTGTAGTCATTTTGTCCTCCAATTTTGCCCTTTACAATTCAGCCAATGAGTGGAGGGTGCCAAAGGAGCGTTCCTTATCACAAACGAAAGATGAGATACGTTCGTTTGATGTCGTTGTTGAAAATTCATGGATTTCTATTATTAAAGTAATTTTTTCATTTTACCGTATGTATTTTCTTTTTGTGTTGTATGTATTTTGCTACTTTGAATTTTTTTAAACTAACCCTTTTTTTTTTTGGAGAGTGAGAGAGAGAGAATTAGTAATTTGGTGACACAAAGTTCCGCAAATTCTTAAAATCCACAAATCGTTTCCAATGTAAACAATGAAATTTACAATTAAGTTGCAAGTGCAAAATTTCAGTTTTTTAAAATTTTCATGTCATTCTGTACACATTTTAATATGTCATTCTGATCATTATACATATTTAGTTATGCATTATTAATTATTTACATCCTTTACTTTTAATATTTTAAATATTTCAAACTGACAGTTGAGTAACTATTAAAACATTTGAAATACTGCATTCGAAAAATGAAATTTCAGCTTAGAAACGCGACAATTACTAATAGGTTAAAAAAATTTAAAGTAGAAAAGTACTTATGATATAAAAAGAAGAAAAAAAATACACCAGAATTTATCTGTATTGCGAAAGCGGGAGAAATGATTTTCTGTGCTATACGAAAAGATATCCAAATAACTCAATCATGAACATAGAAATAGGTATCGGTTTCTATGTTCATGTGCACTCAATCCAAACTTGAAACTTTTAAAAAGGTCATTGAATGAATGAAATTCATCTCCGCCTTTCACATCCAGAAAACTTGCTGTGTCGCCAATTATGATTATATTTTATATATATATATATATAAAAATAATAATTCAGGCACTTTTCCGTTATACGTACACCATTGTCGCCAAATATACATACATACATTTTGGCATAGTGTCCATATAACAGAAAAGTATTAAAGTTCATGGTTTAAAATCGCAATAAAATATCATGAAATTTATTGATTAGTTGTGGGAAAATATCGGGAAAATAATGTGTTTTTGTGAAATTTTTTGTTTTGTGTTGTTGTGTTTAATTGTAAGCATTCATTATAATTTTCAGTGCATTATTAAATTGAAATTTTTGTTTAAAATATGTAAACAAAACAGTGACCAGAAACCTGCACAATTTCTAATATAGATAGATAGATAGATGCATGCATGTAGTACTTTTAATTATTTGGTAAAAATACTGTGATCGTCACTGAGAAAACCTGAATTTAACCTAAAAGTAATTGCCGAGTGTTTAAGCTGAAATTTCATTTTACGAATACAGTATTTCAAATGTTTTAATAGTTACATTCAGCTGTAAGTTTGAAATATTAAAAGTAAAGGCCAAGTAAATAATTAATAATGCATAACTAAATATGTATAATGATGAGATTTTTTTTTCTTGAATTATTCAGTGAAACTCGCCTTATAAATGTACGCAAATAATTCACATAAAAATCTTAAAATAACAAAGTTTTCTTTCGTGTTTAGCTATGCTTAATAACCAAAAAAGCTTGATTAATACAAAAATTATTTGGTAAAAATACTGTGATCGTCGCTGAGAAAACCAGAATTTAATCATATCACACAGAATTACATATTAAAAGTTTAAAAAACTGAAATTTTACACTTGAATCTTAATAGTCTGTTTACATCGGAAACGATTCGTGGAATTTCGTGCCACGAAATCTCTCTCTCTCTCAAAAAAAGGGTTAGTTATAAAAAAATTCAAAGTAGTAAAATACATACGACTTAAAAACAAAATAAATACGGTAAAATGAAAAAATACCTTAATAAAAGAAATCCATAAAGTTTCAACAACCGAACAACCAAATGGAATCGTAATACACATACGCTTCTAGAGAGAGGAAAAAGCCTTCACCTCATTGGCTGAAACATCGCGTCTGAAGATAGTAAAAGCCTCTAGCTGATTAGCTGAATGCTCGCGCATGCGTATAAATAGCATTTTTGCACGAAAAACTAAAAGCAGGTTAGCTTTAAGTATATGGATGAAGAACGTCCAAGTGTTGGCAGTAAGTAAGTAAATCTTCTTGTTTTGCAGAAACTGTTGATAATATAGACAAGTGGCTGTATTCACCTCTACCTAAATTTCGTTTGAACCGAAGAAGTTTTCCCACAAAAGCAGCTAGAGCGTTTTTTGTTTAAATTATATTCAACTCACTACCATACAAGCGGTGTCATTTTTGGATGTAGTCGGGTTTTTGCGCAGTTCACATCGCTGTTTTCAAGGAAATCTAGAACTGAGTCAAGTAGATTGAAAAAACAATTCAGCCAAATAACTTTTAAGAGCCGACGAACTTCTGTGTGCAGCATCCAGTGATTGTAATCTTCATCATTTTCACTACAAAGCTGTCCAAATAATATGCTATTCATTGAATTACTTCTAATCTTATTCACTGCTCCAATAAGGTAATGAAGCGACGTATGCAAGCGTTGATTAAGATTTTTTGCAACCAAATACTGACGATGAATAACACAATGTAATGTACAGCGAGTACATTTGGTACTGCTTATTTCAAATGCCATATGAAACCCTTATGACGCCCCGTCATAGCTAGAGCACCATCAGTAGCAGCTGACAAAATATTACGAATAGGAATTTCTTTTGAAAAAACTTGCTCATGGTATTAAATATAGATTCTCCCTTTGTATCAGTTTCCAAATTTTTAGCAAATAACAACTCTTGACATTTTTTATCTTTTATAAATCGAACGTATGATAAGAGTACTGTTTCATTATTTGGTAGAGTTGATTTATTGAGTTGAATAGAAAATTTGAAAGTCATTAAGTTATTGCATAATGATATTTAAACGTTTTTAGTCATTTCATTTTTTATTCTTTGTACTGAATAATTTCTCAGATGACTTTTTCAGATGATATCTGACGGTATCTGAACAGGTATTACAAGGTACTCTTTGACTGCTGGCAAGATTAATTCCTTGTCAATTGTGTGTTGTTTTTCCGTTTTTGCGATTAACAATGAAATATTATATGCGGCTCATAGTCCGTCATCTTCTTGTTTAGAAAACGACTCACAGTTCACTGTTTTAAATGTTTATTTTCCAGTCCTTGAAAATAGGAGAAATCTTTGTCCTTTTTATCAACATGCATTTTGTTCAAATGCTCTTGTAGCTTAGAAGGCATCATGGCTAAACTTTTTGGCGAATTAAACACACGGGTAATGGTTGGTTTGTAGGAGAGTGCTAAATCCATATTTAAAATACTCAATACTATACTGCCAGCATTTCTGCTTAGATTCAGACAATTTGAAATACATAAATTGTGATGGTTTAAGTTTAAATAAATAAACTTTTCAACAGATTTATAGATAGTTATGTAAATAATGGCTATAATGACTTCTATCACTTTCTCTCAGAATAAACGAATTTCTTGGGCAGATTCAAACCACAGGTTCGTTTGGAAATCTCTACTCATTCATGCGTCATTATCTTTCTGACATTTTACGAAATACAGGTTAATAAAATGAAAGGATTTTGGTTTCAAACTTTTAGTCAGCTTACTACAGCAAATTTTGCACTCCGCGACGATTTTTAATGCGATTTATAGCAATTTTTTGCTTTCTGCAGCGAGTTTTTGACATTCATTAAGGACACCTGTTTTAGCGTGTTTACAATGTTTTAACCCGCTATAATAAAATATCGTCCTCCGCGAGTATTAGCATTTAATCGTGTCCCACGGCGATTTTTTCACATTCGTAAGAGAAATTCGATTTGGTGCCCCCAGCTCTAGGTTAGTTTGTGTAGATTTTCATTTAAAGGTATATTTAAGATTTTTATCACAGGCCGGACAACGTCAGGGGGGGGTCAGCTACTTTTATTATATTCATTTCCTAAGTAGGTAAAAAAAAGGTATGCCACGGCCGCCCCCCATTGACGGTCTTAACGCCCCCCATTTGCCTTTGGATCCGCTACCGCCCCCCTTGAAGACTCCAGCGTCCACTGGGGGGCGGTACCGCCCCCGTTGGGAACCTATGGCCTACAGCCACAGGTAGATTTCGAAGACGCAGACCGTGGGGCGCCTGTTTGTTGGGAATTGCGGAAGAAATTACCTTTTTGCCATGATGCGGCACTTGGAAAAATCCCACTTCGAAACCTAACTTGTTTGCAGACGGAGCCGGCAGGGATTTTTTTTGTTTTTAATTTTTCTTTTGTTATAAGGGTTGGTCCTATAAAAAACTTGTCAGGATAAAAGTTTTAGATAATATTAAGAGAATTTATAATAAATTTAATCGGATTTGATATCTTCTGAATTGACGAAGTTATGAATTTTTTTCTTCTAACCCCCCCCCCCCCCCTCCTTGGGGCCATTTTTAATGATATCAAAAATCTGTCATACATAAATTTTCGGCCCTTTTCCTAGAAGTAATAATAACTTTAAGCGGTATTTGATACGTATCATAATTAAGAAATTATGGGGGGGTTTCTGTTTTCACAAAAAGCCCCCCCCCCCCGTTGGTTCGATTTTGCCCATTAACGAACTTGCGCGAGATTTTATGCCCCTTGATTTTATGTATCAGTTTGGAAAAGATGTGGGAGTTGGAACCACCTACTTCGAAAAATAATTTGTTTGCAGGCGGAGCCGGCAGGGATTTTTTTGTTTTTAATTTTTTTTTGCTATAAGGGTCGGTCCTATAAAAAACTTGTCAATATAATAGTTTTAGATAATATTAATAGTATTTATAATAAATTTAAGCAGATTTGATATTTTGTGAATTGACGAAGTTATGAATTTTTTTCTTCTAAAACACCCCCTTTCCCCCCTCCCCCTTGGGGCCATTTTTAATTATATCAAAAATCTGTCATACATACCTTTTTGGCCCTTCTCCTAGAAGTAATAATAACTTTAAACAGATTTGATACGTATCATAATCAGGAAATTATGGGGGGGTTTCTGTTTTCACAAAAAGCGCCCCCACCCTCCCTTCTTGGTTAGATTTTGCCCATTAACGAACTTGACCTAGATTTTATGCCCCTTGATTTTATGTAGCAGTTTCGAAGAGATCTGTGCAGAATTATTGCAGTTATCGTGTCCATAAAAAAGTGACATAGATAGATAGATAGATAGATACATAGATAGATAGATAGATAGATACATACATAGATAGATAGATAGATAGATAGATAGATAGATAAAGTTTTGAACTGGGGGTGGTTTTGGGTTCTAGGAGTCATGATCGGCGTAGATCTGCAAAAATTCCAACTTAGGTGAGAGTGTAAGAGGTAGTATTTCTTACGAAATCTACCTAAAAAAATCGAAATTGTAGAATGTTTTTAATTCTGCACTCCCCTGGGGGTAGTGACACCGACAAAAGATATAGCCTATGCTGGAGTAGGGACTGTCACCATCAATTTGCCACCATCACTTTTGAAAACGGTTCTGCAGTTCCAGAGATTCCATAGAAATTGTAATTTAGAATGCTTTTAGAACGCTTTTCTGTCATCTCACCCTTTTAAATTTTGAATTTTTTTAGAATTTGTTCTTAGAAAGCATTTACATCTTATAAGTAACTACCATGCCAAATTTGATGTTTGTAGCTCTTACAGTATAAAAAAATCGAAATTTTGGAACGTTTTTCGCTCCTGCACCCCCCTGAGGCTAGTGGCACCGACATACAATATAGCCTATGTTGGAGCAGGGATTGTCACCATCAATTTGCCACCATTACTTTTGAAATCGCTTCAGTAGTTCCAGAGATTACCCCCTACAAACAAACAAACAAACAAAAAAACAATCTTTACTCCTTTATAATATTAGTATAGATGATTTTAGGTGATAGTGCATTAAAAGCTAGTTACTATAGATTGGTATTATAGTACCTATCAACAATCTGTAATAAGATGACAATTTAAAGAATAGTTTCCTAATCAATGTTATCAGAAGATTTTATAAGAAAATTTAAAGATTATGTTAACTGGAATTCTATATCTTTAAATGAAACATTATCAGAAAATTTTATAAGAGAATTTCTTTATAAAGTTAATTGGGATTTTATATCTAAACATCAAACATTATCTGAAAATTTTATAAGAGAATTTAGTTTTAAAGTTAATTGGGATTTTATATCTGAACATCAAACATTATCTAAAAATTTCATAAGTCAATTTATAAATAAAGTTTATTGGAATTCTATATCTTTAAATCAAAAGATATCAGAAGATTTTATAAGAGAATTTAGAGATAAAGGTACTTGGAATTGCATATCTTCAAATCAAAAATTATCTGAATATTTTCTAAGAGAATTTAAAGATAAAGTTAATTGGAATTGCATATCTTCAAATCAAATATTATCTGAAGATTTTATAAGAGAATTTAAAGATGAAGTTAATTGGAATTCTATATCTGAACAACAAATATTATCTGAAGATTTTATAAGTCAATTTAGAAATCTTGTTAATTGGGATTATATAACTGCATATCATGATTTAAAAAAATGTCTTTTTAGTTTAGAAAAAGCAAGTTTTTTAGTAGTAAATTGGTATGACAGTGGAAACACCCTGTATTTCGGTAATAAAGAGTGATCTTTTTAATGTACCGTGAAAACACCCTGTATTTCGAGTATTAATTTTTAAAAGTTTTAATATTTTTTAAATAATTGTCATTTTTGTACAGAGAAAAAAATAAGCTAAGGAATTGGCTATTTCTTTTGAAAATATCTCCCTTCGTATGGGTCCCATCGCGACCTGGTTTGTCTCATTCGACTCGACATCGATAGAGCGTACCGATTTTAGTTCCGAGTTTCACCCCCAGAGTGCGCTTTCCTATCTCTGTTTCTATGGGACGGATCACGACTCGGTATAGCTCATTCTACTAGACACCGATAGAGCTCACTAGAGATTATCGATTTTAGTTCCGCATTTCACCACTAGGGGGCGCTTTCAGAACTCTGTTTCTATAGGCCGGATCACGACGGGGTATGGCTCATTCGACTCGACATCGATACCTTTAACGGTTACCGATGTAAATTAGAGGCCCGCTGGCGGGCGAAGCAAGCTCGTCCTTATTATTAATGTTCGTAAACGTCTGTGTGTCTGTGTGTGTGTGTGTGTGCATCTGTACCCGGATAAACTCTGCGAGCGTAGCGAACAACGATGCGCTTTTGGTGTTAAAAAATTCCGAAAAATCCGGGCCTTCAGGAATTGCAGTTTCGAAGAAATCGGCCCTTAATTAAGGGAGTTATTAAGGAACAAAACTATTTTAATTACTGCGACAGAAACCTACGT
Source organism: Maratus michaelseni (assembly GCA_963931845.1). NCBI lineage: Eukaryota > Metazoa > Arthropoda > Arachnida > Araneae > Salticidae > Maratus > Maratus michaelseni. The sequence goes on from OZ007600.1 coordinate 1,472,673, forward strand.
GGAAAGTATTCCACGCATGCCCAGAAGAGCTCAATCCTCATCTTCCGCAAAAAGAAGGAGCAAAAATCCCTTCGGCCGGTTTCTTTTTACGAATGTCTAAACTCGCCGATGGCGAACCGACATAAGTACGGAAAAACCGTCAACATATTCTCAAAGAACGTACTTTTACGTCTCTAACAATCTGGTCGGTTTGAAAAAATTTCGATATTAACCCTTTAAAAAAAATAATCAAAAAGCGTCGAATTCGTGTTTTTTATATTCTCCCTTTTTCCAAACCTCGCATCCGCCGGACCAAGAAAGATTCGGATAAACGGATTTCACAAAAGAAAAGATCGGACTTTGTCCTCTCCAATGCCAGCTTCCATTAAAAAAATACGTCAGTTAACCCTTCGAATATGTATATTTTCCGTACACCGTTTCGCGATTTTTGCAATTTCGACGATTTTCAAAAATTCGCAGCGGCTGTTCCAAACAAGTTAGGGAAAACTAAAAATACCAGACGAGATCTACATTCTTTTTCCTTTCGAAATCTGTGATTGTTTTTGAAAAATACAAATATTAACCCTTCGAAAAAAATTCGGGCGCAGGACTCACTTTTGCAACTTCCGATTCTTTGCGATTTTTAAAATCGCGCATCGGCTCTCTAAAAGAACAGAAAAGCAAACAAACACACCCAAGTACATTTACGTTGTTGCGAGATCACGAAGAAACCTTTAGTTTAAAAAAATATTTCAGTTAACCCTTTCGAAAACGTTTTTTTCCGTAAGTCCCTTTCGCTTTTTCAGCGATTTCTGCAATCTTTAAAAATTCAATTCTGGGCTTCTAAAGAAGATACGAAAAAAAAAAAAAAATACCGAGCCTAATCTACGTCCTTTTTCCTTTTAAAATCAGGTATCAGTTTTGAAAAATTCTATTTTAATCCTTCTAAAAAAATGGTTTCCGAAACTCACTCACGTGAATTTTCGTCTTTCGGCCCATGTTTAAAAATCCGCATCGACTCGGAAATTGCGAATAGGGACAAATAAAATACACCAGATCATAGCCTGGTTCTTCTTCTTCCAAACGTATCCTTCGGTTTTAAAAAATATATACATTAATCCTTTAGAAACCGGTCGATCCCGTACCTCACTTTCGCGATTTCCTCTAATTTGCCAATGTATACCCCCCCGCCCCCCCCCGCCGCAGGATCTTTTTATCGAATTACACAAATTCCGAGAGAAGATGATAAAAGTGCATACACTCAGCTCTAGAAAGACACCTTCCACTTTAAAAAATTCGATTATTAACCTTTAAAATAAAATCATTTGTGCAACCCGTTTCGGCAGATATAAGTTTTTTTCGGCTCAAGAACAGATTAATCAAAGTGTAATAAGTGACTTTGCTTTGGCCGTAATTATCTTATTTATTAATGATTTTAAATCAAATATTGTTGTTCATTTTGCGTACAGAATTGAATGAGCTTTCCTAACATATGATTTATTTTGAAAAGTAATTATATTTTCGTGGTTAAAATTCTACTCTACTAGGATATTTGTATTCTGAAGCAGCCGATTGCACTGCAAATACTTGCTATACAATACCTAACTAACTTACTATACAATGTTTCTCTTCGATGGATCACAGATTATACGATATGTAAACAGTCAACTTCATGTTCGATCGCAGTCAAATAAACCAGAGAATCAACACAGGAACATTTATTTTTAAAAGTTTTAATATTTTTTAAATAATTGTCATTGTTGTATAGGGAAAAAAATGAGCTAAGGAATTTGCTATTTCTTTTGAAAATATCTCACTTCGTATGGGTCCCATCGCGACCTGGTTTGGCTCATTCGACTCGACATCGATAGAGCGTACCGATTTTAGTTCCGAGTTTCACCACCAGGGTGCGCTTTCCAAACTCTGTTTCTATGGGCCGGATCACGACGGGGTATGGCTCATTCGACTCGACATCAATAGCTTTAACGGTTACCGAAGTAAATTAGGGGCCCGCTGGCGGGCGAAGCCAGCTAGTCCTTATTTTTAATGTTCGTAAACGTCTGTGTGTCTGTGTGTGTGTGTGTATGCATCTGTACCCGGATAAAGTCTGCGATCGTAGCGAACAGCGATGCGCTTGTGGTGTTAAAAAATTCAAAAAAATCCGGGCCTTCAGGAATTGCAGTTTCGAAGAAATCGGCCCTTATTAAGGGAGTTATTAACGAACAAAACTGTTTTAATTGCTGCGAAAGAAACTTACGTGGAAAGTATTCTGCGCGCGCCCAGAAGAGCTCAATCCTCATCTTCCGCAAAAAGAAGAAGGAAAAATCGCTTCGGCCGGTTTCTTTTTACGACTGTCTAAACTCGCCGACGGCGAACCGACAGAAATACGAAAAAACCGTCAACATATTCTCAAAGAACGTACTTTTACGTCTCTAATGATCCGGTCGGTTCGAAAAAATTTCGATATTAACCTTTCAAAAAAAATAATCAAAAAGCGTCGAATTCGTGTTTTTTATATTCTCCCTTTTTCCGAACCTCGCATCCGCCGGACTAAGAAAGATTCGGATAAACGGATTTCACCAAATAAAAGATCGGACTTTGTTCTCTCCAATGCCACCTTCCATTAAAAGAAATACGTCAGTTAACCCTTCGAAAACGTATATTTTCCATACACCGTTTAGCGATTTTGGCAATTTCGACGATTTTCGAAAATTCGCAGCGGCGGTTCCAAACGAGTCAGGAAAAACTAAAAATACCAGACGAGATCTACATTCCTTCTTCTTTTGAAATCTGTGATCGTGTTTGAAAAATACAAATATTAACCCTTCGAAAAAAATTCGCGCGCAGGACTCACTTTTACAACTTCCGATTCCCTGCGATTTTTAAAATCGCGCATCGGCTCTCTAAAAGAACAAAAAACAAATAAACACACCTAAGTACATTTCCGTTCTTTCGAGATCACTATTAAACATTTAGTTAAAAAAATATTTCAGTTAACCCTTTCAAAATCGTTTTTTTCCGTAAGTCTCTTTCGGTTTTTCAGCGATTTCTGCAATCTTTAAAAATTCAATTCTGGGCTTCTAAACAAGATACGAAAAAATAAAAATACCGAGCCTAATCTACGTTCTTTTTCCTTTTAAAATCAGCTATCAGTTTCGAAAAATTCATTTTTTAACCGTTATAAAAAAATGGTTTCCGAAACTCACTCGCGTGAATTTTCGTATTTCGGCCCATGTTTAAAAATCCGCATCGACTCGTAAAATGTGAATAGAGACAAATAAAATACACCAGATCATAGCCACGTTCTTCTTCTTCGAAACATCAATTTCAGTTTTAAAAAATATGTACACTAACCCTTTAGAAACCGATCGTTCCCGTACGTCACTTTCGTGTTTCCTCTAATTTGCCAATGTATACCCCCCCCCCCCCCGCAGCAATTTTTTGTCGAATTACACAAATTCCGAGATAAGAGGCTAAAAGTGCATACATTCAGCTAAAGTTATACTCCTTCGACTTTAAGAAATTCGACTATTATCAATTTCAAAAAAATTCTTTTGTGAAACCCGTTTCTAGAAATAAGCGTTTTTCGGCGCAAGCACAGATTAATCAAAGTGTAAAAAGTGACTTTGCCTTGGAAGTAATTATCTAATTTATTAACGATTTTATTTAAAAAATCGTTGTTCATTTTGCGTACAGAATGGAATGGGCTTTCCGAATATATGATTTATTTTGAGAAATAATTATATTTTCATAGTTAAAATTCGATTCTACTAGGATATTTGTATTCTGAAGCAGCCGATTGCACTCCGAATACTTGCTTTTTTTACTTCTTTCAAAAGCTCCAAAAGATATCAAAATATTTTTTTTTATTTCTATTTTTTATATATCGGATTCTATATAGTTTATTTAACACCCGGTTTATGATTTTGTGTTTGTGTGGGGGTGCGATATATTTAAATTTGTCGTTTTAAAACGCATCCTTTTTTCGTTTCGTCGGAAAGAAATGTTGCCATTTAAATTATAGAAACTTTCTATTCGATGGATCAGAGATTATACACTATGTAAAGAATCAACTTCATTTCGATCGTAGTAAAATAAACCATAGAGTCAACACCAGAACATCAACGCCAGGGGGCGCTTCCGGAAATCGGGTTCTATGGGCCCGATTACGACGTGGTTTGGCTCTTTCGACTGGATTTCGATAGCTTTACAGATTTCGGTCATGTTCGTGTGGAACAGATTGCGCCCCCTGGTGGTGGAAGTTGTAATTAAAGGATTTTTCATCCAACTCGGGTTCTATGGGTCACATCACGACGCGGTTTGGCTCAATCGACTCAACGTCGATAGAGGAGACTAGACCTTATCGGTTTTAGTTCGTTTTTCACCACCAGGGGGCGTTTTCTGATCTCTGTTTCTATGGCCCGGATCACGACGCGGTATGGCTCATTCGACTCAACGTCGATAGAGGATACTACAGCTTATCGATTTTTGCTCCGAGTCTCACCACCAGGGGGCGCTTTCCTATCTCGTTTCTATGGGAAGGATCACGACGGGGTATGGCTCATTCGACTCAACATCGATAGAGCTAACCGATTTTAGTTCGTTTTTCACCACCAGGGGGCGTTTTCTTATCTCTGTTTCTATGGCCCGGATCACGACGGTGTATGGCTCACCGATGTAAATTAGGGGTTTTACAGTTAAGGACCCGCTGGCGGGCGAAGCCAGCTAGTCCTTATTATTAATGTTCGTATACGTCTGTGTGTCTGTCTGTCTGTGTATCTGTACCCGGATAAACTCTGCGAGCGTAGCGAGTAGCGAAGCGCTTTTGGTGTCAAAAAATTCAGAAAAATCCGGTCCTCCAGGAATTGCAGTTTCGAAAAAATTGGCCCATAATTAAGGGAGTTATTAACGAACAAAACTGTTTTAATTACTCAAAACTAAACATTTTTTCTGCGACAAAGAAATAAATTCATTCCTGACTAGATTCAGACCTCGAGGCGAGGCTAGCGAATAGAGCGACGACCAATCGGCTTCCGTCTTTATCGGGGCCTTTTGGCGAGGCTAGCAGGAAATCCAGTAAACATCACGTGACTTTTATAGACTATGGGTATTCAGGGGGCCGCCCCATCTCAGAATCTGAGGGGCGCAGGCCTACCGTGCTCACGCATTTCGACGTAAAAATATATCAGCTTTCAGAGAATCTAAAAATTATTCTGATATCTTCATTACGAGCTTAGATATTAATTATTACGAGCTGAGACATTATTTAATTATTGATATTTCAACTATGCCCAGACAAAAATAATAAATTAGAAGCAGAAGATTCTCTGGTAAGATGTTCAAGCTGAGTGTGGGCGAGATATTATGATTTTAATTTAACATTTTTTTTATTCGTCCCTAGCGTTTGATTGTGTTTATGTATAGAAATTACCAGTATTTTCGAATAGCAAATTCAGAGGTTTTTTTTTTTTTTTCAGTTCTAAGTTTTTCAAGTCGTCTTTGAACAAGTACTCCGGTAGTCTAATAGTCTAATTCAGTTGTTTGAGGAAAAGTAGTGTCATCTTTTTCTTTTAGAGTGGCAAATAGAAATTATGACAGAGAAAAGCGGGCTTCGCCCGTTATCGATTTTTTTTTCAGTTTTAAGTTTTTCTACAGGTCCCTGTCTTTGAACTAGAACTCAGGTAGTCTAAATTAGTCGTTTGAGGAAAAGCAGTGTCATCGCCCCCTCCCCCCGCCCCTTCAGGTTTTTTTTCTCTTAAGTATGGTCCGTTTCTATAGCTAAGAAACTATGTTATTTCCACCAAACTGATTCCAAACATCATAATTAAAGTAATAAGGACCCTCTATAACATTTTTAAAAGTTTCTGAGTTTATACCACTCTTTTCGAATAATAATATCATATTTTATATTTTGATTTCACAATATCTCGAGTTCTACGAGTCAAATCGGAACGCAGTTTGGCTTATTCGACTCGATATCAATAGAGGATACTAGAGCTTATCGGTTTTAGTTCGTTTTTCGCCACCAGGGGGCGTTTTATTATCTCTGTTTCTATGGCCCGGATTACGACGGGGTATGGCTCATTTGACTCGACATCGAAAGCCTTGACGATTTCAGTTATGATCGTATAAACAGCTTGCGTCACCTGGTGGTGGAAGGTGGAACTAACGTATACTGCAGCGCGTGCGCAGCACGACTGCTATACGGTGCCGCAGGCAGCGGGGACCGAAATCACCCACTCGTGGACAGCCACCCGTGAGGTATAGGAACAATAAGTCCACGAGGGAAAAAATAAACGCTACCCGACACCGATAGCACCCATCCGTTCCAACCCCCACCGCAGGAGGCGCCTGTTTATTAGATTTGAAACAATGAATATAATTACATAACAATAATAAAATATAACAGGTAAAAAATAACAATTTTTTGCAAATTGAAAGTTAAATATAAAATATTTTCGAAGTACTATAAGTTCATGATGTCCTAAATTTATGGTATTTTAGTTCAGAAAGTCAATGGTCAGTTCAGTCAATTTTTTTTTTAATTCTTTCGTAATGAAAGAGAAATTTTTATTGAGAATATTATAATTCTCTTTTAACTTTTGAGAGTTTGAAGGATTGAAAATGATATTACGAAGGTTATATCTGAGAGTTTCGTTCTTATCAAAAGGGAAGTGATGGATCATAAGAGGGCAGCATCCGAATATGTAGTGAACTGCATCTCCTTCTGCTTTATCGCATGGACATCTAGGTGAGGCTCTTTTTCTTATTTTATGTAAGTATTGTGGGAAACTGCCATGGTTACTCAGATAATACGGCAGTGTTGGCTGTTTGCAGAGATAATTTGGATCGACTTTATTTATAATTTTATAGGTATCTCTGCCCTTATTACATGAGTCCCAAATGGCTTGCCAGTCAGAGATGGTTTTCTTTTTAAAATACAATTTTGCTATTGAAATGGGGAACAACAGATCTTTTCTTGATTGATATTGGTCTTGTAAGATGGCTTGCTTTGCTAGGAGATCAGCTCTTTCGTTGCCAGTATCACCCACATGAGATTTAGTCCATGTTATTATAATGGATTTATCAGGAATTTGAAGTAATTGATTGTAAATGTTTTTGATAATGTAGTTTCTAGGAAAAGCAACTTTTAATACTTCCATAGAAGAGTAACTATCTGTAATAATTAGTAGTTTATTGTAGTCTGAGGTAGAGAACCATTTTATTGCTTTATAAATTGCCATTAATTCTGCTTGAAATATGTTATTCAGTGGATGATGTCGTATTGCTTCATCATGTATATTATTTCCATCTTTATATATGGTGAAAGCACTGGCTACACCCCCTGGCATGACAGAACCATCTGTGTAGGCTTCCACATCGTATTCTTTTGGATGGATGGATTTTCTATCTTCTATAATTCTGATATTTTGGACTCTGTAGTAATTGAGGAATCGATACGATTTTTCTTTCTGCATTATATTGTTAATGTTTAGCTGTGTGTTATTGATTAACAAATTTCTATTTCCTATTTTCAGTTGGTAGTACTGAAATTCATTCTGTATTTTTATTAGGATTGGTGGAGTTCCTGTAAGAAGATACAGAGCTTCGTGAGAGATAGTCCTATAGGTCCGTATTAAGTTTAATAATGCCAAACGCTGAGTTGAACGTAGTAATTTGCGGCCATCAGTATTCAAGTTTGGATACCAAATTTCGTAAGCATATAGTATTTGGCGTTCTATGACTGTTTGATACCATATTTTCAGGATGTCTGGTTTGATACCTTTATTAAAGAATCGAAATCCTCTAAATCCGTTTACAAAGTTTGCAATCTTTGTTCGAAGGTCTTTCATGTGATCTGTAAGGCAGCGGGGACCCAAGCCGGAGGTTCGTTCAGTTTGAGATTTATACTATTCGATGTGCAATTTAAGGGATTATCCGGTGCGTGCGTAGCACGACCGGTATACGATGCCGAAGGCAGCGGGATCCAGGGTCGGAGGTTCGTTCGGTTAGATTTAATGACTACTATTCAATGTGCAAATTAAGGGATTATCCGGTGCCGAAGGCAGCGGGGACCCGGGTCGGAGGTTCGTTCGCCTCGAGGGGGATGCGAGCCGGTGAATACAAAAGTTTTGAAGCACCGATGTAAATTAGGGGCCCGCTGGCGGGCGAAGCCAGCTAGTCATCATTATTATTAATGTTCGTAAACGTCTGTGTGTCTGTCTGTGTATCTGTACCCGGATAAACTCTGCGAGCGTAGCGAGTATCGAAGCGCTTTTTGTGTCAAAAAATTCAGAAAAATCCGGGCCTTCAGGAATTGCAGTTTCGAAAAAATCCGCCCATAATTAAGGGAGTTATTAACGAACAAAGCTGTTTTAATTGCTTCAAAAGAAACCTATGTGGAAAGTCCTCCGCGCATGCCCAGAAGAGCTCAATCCTCATCTTCCGCAAAAAGAAGAAGGAAAGATCGCTTCGGCCGGTTTCGTTTGACGACTGTCTAAACTCGCCGACGGCGAACCGACAGAAATACGAAAAAACCGTCAACATATTCTCAAAGAACGTACTTTTACGTCTCTAACGATCCTGTCGGTTCGAAAAAATTTCGATATTAACCCTTTCAACAAAAATAATCAAAAAGGGTCGAATTCGTGTTTTTTATTTTCTCCCTTCGTCCGAACCTCGTTTCCGCCGGACTAAGAAAGATTCGGATAAACGGATTTCACCAAATAAAAGACCGGTCTTTGACCTCTCCAATGTCATCTTCCATTAAAAAAAATACGTCAGTTAACCCTTCGAAAATGTATATTTACCGTACACAGTTTCGCGATTTCGGCAATTGCGACGATATTCAAAAATTCGTAGAGGCGGTTCCAAACGAGTTAGAGAAAACTAAAAATACCAGACGAGATCTACATTCTTTTTCCTTTCGAAATCTGTGATCGGTTTTGAAAAATAAAAATATTAACCCTTCGAAAAAAATTCGCGCGCAGACTCACTTTTGCAAATTCCGATTCTCTGCGATTTTTAAAATCGCGCATCGGCTCTCTGAATGAACAAAAAAACAAACAAACACACCCAAGTACATTTCCCCCCTTTCGAGATCACTATAAAATCTTTAGTTTTAAAAAATATTTCAGTTAACCCTTTCGAAAACGTTTTTTTCCGTAACTCTCTTTCGCTTTTTCAGCGATTTCTGCAATCTTTAAAAATTCAATTCTGGGCTTCTAAACAAGATACGAATAAATAAAAATACCGAGCCTAATCTACGTTCTTTTTCCTTTTAAAATCAGGTATCAGTTTCGAAAAATTCGTTTTTTAACCCTTCTAAAAAAATGGTTTCCGAAACTCACTCGCGTGAATTTTCGTTTTTCGGCCCATGTTTAAAAATCCGCATCGACTCGGAAAATGCGAATAGAGACAAATAAAATACACCAGATCATAGCCACGTTCTTCTTCTTCGAAACATATATTTCAGTTTTAAAAAATATGTACATTAACCCTTTAGAAACAGATCGTTCCCGTACGTCACTTTCGTGTTTCCTCTAATTTGCCAATGTATACCCCCGCCGCAGCAATTTTTTATCGAATTACATAAATTCCTAGAGAAGAAGCTAAAAGTGCATACATTCAGCTCTAGAAAGACACCTTTCAGTTAAAAAAATTCGAGTATTATCAATTTCAAAAAAATTCTTTTGTGAAACGCGTTTCTAGAAATAAGCGTTTTTCGGCGCAAGCACAGATTAATCAAAGTGTAATAAGTGACTTTGCTTATTACACAAAACTGTTTTAATTACTAAAAAGAAACCTACCTGGAAATTATTCCGCGCATGCCCAGAAGAGCTCAATCCTCATCTTCCGCAAAAAGAAGAAGGAAAGATCGCTTCTGCCGGTTTCGTTTGACGACTGTCTAAACTCGCCGACGGCGAACCGACAGAAATACAAAAAAACCGTCAACATATTCCCAAGGAACGTATTTTTACGTCTCTAACGATCTGGTCGGTTCGAAAATTTTTCGATATTAACCCTTTAAAAAAAAATGATCAAAAAGGGTCGAATTCGTGTTTTTTATTGTCTCCCTTCTTCCGAACCTCGCATCCGCCGGACTAAGAAAGATTCGGATAAACGGATTTCACCAAATAAAAGATCAGTCTTTATCCTCTCCAATTCCACCTTCCATTAAAAAAAAATACGTCAGTTAACCCTTCGAAAATGTATATTTTCCGTACACAGTTTCGCGATTTCGGCAATTGCGACGATTTTCAAAAATTCGCAGAGGCGGTTCCAAACAAGTTAAAGAAAACTAAAAATACCAGGCGAGATCTATAGTCTTTATCCTTTAGAAATCTGCGATCATTTTTGAAAAATACAAATATTAACCCTTCGAAAAAAATTCGTGCGCAGACTCACTTTTGCAAATTCCGATTCTCTGCGATTTTTAAAATCGCGCATCGGCTCTCTGAAAGGACAAAAAAACAAACAAACACACCCAAGTACATTTCCCTCCTTTCGAGATCACTATAAAACCTTTAGTTTTAAAAAATATTTCAGTTAACCCTTTCGAAAACGTTTTTTTCCGTAACTCTCTTTCGCTTTTTCAGCGATTTCTGCAATATTTAAAAATTCAATTCTGGGCTTCTAAACAAGATACGAAAAAATAAAAATACCGAGCCTAATCTACGTTCTTTTTCCTTTTAAAATCAGGTATCAGTTTTGAAAAATTCGTTTTTTAACCCTTCTAAAAAAATGGTTTCCGAAACTCTTTCGCGTGAATTTTCGTTTTTCGGCCCGTGTTTAAAAATCCGCATCGATTCGGAAAATGTGAATAGAGACAAATAAAATACACCCGATGATAGCCACTTTCATTTTCTTCGAAACATATATTTCAGTTTTAAAAAATATGTATATTAACCCTTTAAAAACCGGTCGTTCCCGTACCTCACTTTCGCGATTTCCTCTAATTTGCCAATGTATACCCCCCCGCTGGAGGACTTTTTTATCGAATTACACAAATTCCGAGAGAAGAGGCTAAAAGTGCATACATTCAGCTATAGAAAGATGCCTTCGACTTTAAAAAATTGGATTATTATCAATTTAAAAAAAATTCTTTTGTGAAACCCGTTTCTAGAAATAAGCGTTTTTCGGCGCAAGCACAGTTTAATCAAAGTGTAATAAGTGTCTTTGCTTTCGCCGTAATTATCTTATTTATTAACGATCTTAAATCAAAAATCGTTGTTCATTTTGCGTACAGAATTGAATGGGCTTTCCGAAAATATGATTTATTTTGAGAAATAGATATATTTTCATGGTTAAAATTATATTCTACTAGGATATTTGTGTTTTGAAGCAGACGATTGCATTGCAAATATACTTGCTGTGTGTACTTTTTCAAAAGCTCCAAAAGATATCAATTTATTTATTTTTTTATTTCTGTTTTTTATATATCGGATTCTATACAGTTTGTTGAACTCCCGGTTTATGATTCAACGCAGGAACATTTATTTTTAAAAGTTTTAGAATTTTTTAAATAATGGTCATTTTTGTATAGAAAAAAAAAAAAGAAAAAGCTAAGGAATTTGCTATTTTTTTCAAATAATCTCCCTTCGTATGGGTCCCATCGCGACCTGGTTTGGCTCATTCGACTCGACATAGATAGAGCTTACCGAATTTAGTTCCGAGTTTCACCACCAGGGTGCGCTTTCCTATCTCTGTTTCTATGGGACGGATCACGACGGGGTATAGCTCATTCGACTCGACACCGATAGAGCTTACTAGAAATTATCGATTTTAGTTCCGCATTTCACCAGTAGGGGGCGCTTTCCGAACTTGGTTTCTATGGGCTGGATCACGACGGGGTATGGCTCATTCGACTCGACATCGATAGCTTTTCGAGATTTTACAATTAGGGGCAGCGGGAACCCGAGCTGGAGGTTCGTTCCGTTAGAGGTTTATACTATTCGATGTGCAATTTAAGGGATTATCCGGTGCGTGCGCAGCACGACCGGTATACGGTGCTGAAGGCAGCGGGGACCAGGGTCGGAAGTTCGTTCGGTTAAAGGTTTATACTATTCAATGTAAAAATTAAGGGATTATCCGGTGCGTGCTTAGCACGACCGGTATACGGTGCCGAAGGCAGCGAAGACCCGGGTCGGAGGTTCGTTCGGTTCGAGGTTTATCTTATTGGAGGTTTTACAAGATTAGAGGTTTTACAATTAGGGGCCCGCTGGCGGGCGAAGCCAGCTAGTCATTATTATTAATGTTCGTAAACGTCTGTCTGTGTGTGTGTGTGCATCTGTCTGTACCCGGATAAACTTTGCGAGCGCAACGAGCAGCGAGACGATTTTGGTATCAAAAAATTCGGAAAAATCCGGGCCTCCAGGAATTACAGTTTCGAAGAAGTCGGCCCTTAATTAAGAACGTTATTAATTAAAAACCTCATCAAAATTAGCAAAACAAGGAACAGTTTTATAGAAACCCGAAAAGAAAATTTCCGTTTTGATAATCGCAGACATCCAAATTGTCTCTTTTTGACGCATCATCGAATTAAAAAAAAATCTACCGAAGGTATCGATCCTAAAATCGGGGTACACACGCAGTCGATTTTTGTCGTTCCAAAATTTCAAATTTTTTGAAATTCGGACCGCAACTTTTCTGTATTTCGGCCAAAAACTGACCAGACTTCCAATATTGACCCAGACAGGAAAGAGGGTTACCGTAAACGTAGCGGGGTTGACACATACCAGGCAAATCGCCCCACTCGCTTTTTGAAACAACTAGAAATAATTACTCTTCGCCCACAAAAATTTGTAAACATGTGTAAAAAAAACGCAAATTCACCAAAAAAAAATTCATAAAAATCGACCAGTAACTTTTAAAGATATCAATTAAAACGCATTAATGAAACGGCAAATGAATTTATTTCTATTCCAAAAAGACAGCTGCTTTTTTATTTCAACATTCAACGCAGACAAATTGTCTGTGAATAATTCATTTCTGAAAGAGATAAAATAATGCATTTAAAAATAATTGTACTTTTTATACGCTATATAAAATTTTTAAAATTATCGAATTTTCGAACCTGAAATATATGCATCCTTGCTCTGAGTGGGCTGACATTTCAGGGATTCAAAAAGTTTTCGATTTCGGACCATAACTTTTTATTTTAGCAAAATCCTGATTTTTGTATAGGAAAAAAAAGAAGCTAAGGAATTATCTATTTCTTTTCAAAATATCTCCTGTCGTATGGGTTCCATCGCGACGCGGTTTGGCTCATTCGACTCGACATCGATAGAGCTTACCGATTTTAGTTCGTTTTTTCACCGCCTGGGGCGTTCTCTTAACTCAGAAAGTATGTTACGGATTTCCACCAAACTGATTCCAAACATCATAATTATAGTAATAAGGGCCCTCTGTAAAATTTTTTTAAGTTTCTGAGTTTATACCACTGTTTTCGAATAATAATATCAGATTTATATATTCATTTCATAATATCTCGCGTTCTGTGAGTCCAATCGCAACGCGGTTTGGCTCATTCGACTCGATATCGATAGCGCTTACATATTTTAGTTCCAAGTTTCACCACCAGGTGGCGCTTTCGGAAATCGTGTTCTATGAGACAGATTACGAAGGGATTTGGCTCTGTCGATTTGATTTGGACAGCTTTACAGATTTCGGTCATGTTCGTATTGAACAGATTGCGCTCCCTGGTGGTAGAAGGTGTAATTAAAGGATTTTTCAGCCAACTCGGGTTCTATGGGTCACATCACGACGCGGTTTTGCTCAATCGACTCGACGTCGATAGAGGATACTAGACCTTATCGGTTTTAGTTCGTTTTTCACCACCATGGGGCGTTTTCTGATCTCTGTTTCTATGGCCCGGATCACGACGCGGTATGGCTCATTCGACTCAACGTCGATAGAGGATATTACAGCTTATCGATTTTTGCTCCGAGTCTCACCACCAGGGGGCGCTTTCCTATCTCGTTCCTATGGGAAGGATCACGACGGGGTATGGCTCATTCGATTCAACATCGATAGAGCTAACCGATTTTAGATCGTTTTTCACCACCAGGGGGCGTTTTCTGATCTCTGTTTCTATGGCCGACGGTGTATGGCTCACCGATGTAAATTAGGGGTTTTAAAATTAGGGGCCCGCTGGCGGGCGAAGCCAGCTAGTCCTTATTATTAATGTTCGTAAACGTCTGTGTGTGTATCTGTACCCGGAAAAACTCTGCGAGCGTAGCGAGTAGCGAAGCGCTTTTTGTGTCAAAAAATTCAGAAAAATCCGGGCCTTCAGGAATTGCAGTTTCGAAAAAATCGGCCCTTAATTAAGGGAGTTATTAACGAACAAAGCTGTTTTAATTGCTTCAAAAGAAACCTATGTGGAAAGTCCTCCGCGCATGCCCAGAAGAGCTCAATCCTGATCTTCCGCAAAAAGAAGAAGGAAAGATCGCTTCGGCCGGTTTCGTTTGACGACTGTCTAAACCCGCCGACGGCGAACCGACAAAAATACGAAAAAACCGTCAACATATTCTCAAAGAACGTACTTTTACGTCTCTAACGATCCTGTCGGTTCGAAAAAATTTCGATATTAACCCTTTCAAAAAAAATAATCAAAAAGGGTCGAATTCGTGTTTTTGATTTTCTCCCTTCGTCCGAACCTCGCATCCGCCGGACTAAGAAAGATTCGGATAAACGAATTTCACCAAATAAAAGATCGGTCTTTGTCCTCTGCAATGTCACCTTCCATTAAAAGAAATACGTCAGTTAACCCTTCGAAAATGTATATTTACCGTACACAGTTTCGCGGTTTCGGCAATTGCGACGATTTTAAAAAATTCGTAGAGGCGGTTCCAAACGAGTTAGATAAAACTAAAAATATCAGACAAGATCTACATTCTTTTTCCTTTCGAAATCTGTGATCGGTTTTGAAAAATACAAATATTAACCCTTCGAAAAAAATTCGCGCGCAGACTCACTTTTGCAAATTCCGATTCTCTGCGGTTTTTAAAATCACGCATCGGCTCTCTGAATGAACAAAAAAACAAACAAACACACCCAAGTACATTTCCCCCCTTTCGAGATCACTATAAAACCTTTAGTTTTAAAAAATATTTCAGTTAACCCTTTCGAAAACGTTTTTTTCCGTAACTCTCTTTCGCTTTTTCAGCGATTTCTGCAATCTTTAAAAATTCAATTCTGGACTTCTAAACAAGATACGAAAAAATAAAAATACCGAGCCTAATCTACGTTCTTTTTCCTTTTAAAATCAGGTATCAGTTTCGAAAAATTCATTTTTTAACCCTTCTAAAAAAATGGTTTCCGAAACTCACTCGCGTGAATTTTTGTTTTTCGGCCCATGTTTAAAAATCCGCATCGACTCGGAAAATGCGAATAGAGACAAATAAAATACACCAGATTATAGCCACATTCTTCTTCTTCGAAACATATATTTCAGTTTTAAAAAATATGTACATTAACCCTTTAGAAACAGATCGTTCCCGTACGTCACTTTCGTGTTTCCTCTAATTTGCCAATGTATACCCCCGCCGCAGCAATTTTTTATCGAATTACATAAATTCCTAGAGAAGAAGCTAAAAGTGCATACATTCAGCTCTAGAAAGACACCTTTCAGTTAAAAAAATTCGAGTATTATCAATTTCAAAAAAATTCTTTTGTGAAACGCGTTTCTAGAAATAAGCGTTTTTCGGCGCAAGCACAGATTAATCAAAGTGTAATAAGTGACTTTGCTTTCGCCGTAATTATCTTATTTATTAACGATTTTAAATCAAAAATCGTTGTTCGTTTTGCGTACAGAATTGAATGGGCTTTCCGAATATATGATTTATTTTGAGAAATAATTATATTTTCATAGTTAAAATTCTATTCTACTAGGATATTTGTATTCTGAAACAGCCTATTCCACTTCAATTACTTCCTCTAATTATTTTTTTCCAAAGTTCCAAAAGATATCAATTTATTTATTTTTTTATTTCTGTTTTTTATATATCGGATTCTATATAGTTTGTTTAACTCCCGATTTATGATTTTGTGTTTGTGTGGAGGCGCGATATATTTAAATTTGTTTTTTGAAAACGCATCCTTTTTTCATTTCGTCGGAGAGAAACATTGCCATTTGAGTTATACAATATTTCTATTCGATGGATCAGAGATTATACGATATGTAAACAATCAACTTCATGTTCTATCACAGTCAAATGAACCAGAGAGTCAACACAGGAACATTTATTTTTTAAAGTTTTAATATTTTTTAACTAATTGTAACTTTTGCATAGGGGAAAAAAAAAAGCTAAGGAATTTTCTATTTCTTTTCAAAATATCTCCCTTCGTATGGGTCCCATCGCGACCTGGTTTGACTCATTCGACTCGATATCGATAGTGCTTACATATTTTAGTTCCAAGTTTCACCACCGGTGGGCGCTTCCGGAAATCGGTTTCTATGGTCCCGATTACGACGGGGTTTGGCTCTTTCGACTGGATTTCGATAGCTTTACAGATTTCGGTCATGTTCGAACAGAACCGATTGCGCCCCCTGGTGGTGGCAGATGTAATTAAAGGATTTTTCAGACAACTCGGGTTCTATGGGTCACATCACGACGCGGTTTGGCTCAATCGATTCGACATCGATAGAGGATACTAGACCTTATCGGTTTTAGTTCGTTCACCAAAAAAAAAATTCATAAAAATCGACCAGTAACTTTTAAAGATATCAATTAAAACGCATTAATGAAACGGCAAATGAATTTATTTCTATTCCAAAAAGACAGCTGCTTTTTTATTTCAACATTCAACGCAGACAAATTGTCTGTGAATAATTCATTTCTGAAAGAGATAAAATAATGCATTTAAAAATGATTGTACTTTTTATACGCTATATAAAAATTTTAAAATTATCGAATTTTCGAACCTGAAATATATGCATCCTTGCTCTGAGTGGGCTGACATTTCAGGGATTCAAAAAATTTTCGATTTCGGACCATAATTTTTTATTTTAGCAAAATCCCGATTTTTGTATAGGAAAAAAAAGAAGCTAAGGAATTATCTATTTCTTTTCAAAATATCTCCTGTCGTATGGGTTCCATCGCGACGCGGTTTGGCTCATTCGACTCGACATCGATAGAGCTTACCGATTTTAGTTCGTTTTTTCACCGCCAGGGGCGTTCTCTTAACTCAGAAAGTATGTTACGGATTTCCACCAAACTGATTCCAAACATCATAATTATAGTAATAAGGGCCCTCTGTAAAATTTTTTTAAGTTTCTGAGTTTATACCACTGTTTTCGAATAATAATATCAGATTTATATATTCATTTCATAATATCTCGAGTTCTGCGAGTCCAATCGCAACGCGGTTTGGCTCATTCGACTCGATATCGATAGCGCTTACATATTTTAGTTCCAAGTTTCACCACCAGGTGGCGCTTTCGGAAATCGTGTTCTATGAGCCCGATTACGAAGGGATTTGGCTCTTTCGATTTGATTTCGACAGCTTTGCAGATTTCGGTCATGTTCGTATTGAACAGATTGCGCTCCCTGGTGGTGGAAGGTGTAATTAAAGGATTTTTCAGCCAACTCGGGTTCTATGGGTCACATCACGACGCGGTTTTGCTCAATCGACTCGACATCGATAGAGGATACTAGAGCTTATCGGTTTTAGTTCGTTTTTCACCACCAGGGGGCGTTTTCTTATCTGTGGTTCTATGGGCTGGATCACGACGGGGTATGGCTCATTCGACGCAACGTCGATAGAGGATACTACAGCTTATCGATTTTTTCTCCGAGTCTCACCACCAAAGGGCGCTTTCCTATCTCTGTTTCTATGGTAAGGTTCACGACGGGGTATGGCTCATTCGAATCGACATCGATAGAGCTAACCGATTTTTTTCACCATCAGGGGCGCTTTCCTATCTACCGTTCTACGGGCATGAAAACGACGGGTTATGGCTCATTCGAGTCGACATCAAAAGCCTTAGCGATTTCAGTTATGATCGTATAAACGGATTGCGCCACCTGGTGGCGGAAGGTGGAACAAATTGGTGGTTAACTAATAAGGTGGTTCAATTTAAGGGATTATCCGGTGCCGAAGGCAGCGGGGACCAGGGTCGGAGGTTCGCTCGGTTAGAGGTTTGTACTATTCAATGTGCAAAGTAAGGGATTATCCGGAGCCGAAGGCAGCAGGGACCCGGGTCTGAGGTTCGTTCGTTTCGAGGTTTATCTTATTCGAGTCTTTTCTTAGTCGAGGTTTTACAAGATTTGAGGCACGGATGTAAATTAGGGGCCCGCTAGCGGTCGAAGCCAGCTAGTCATAATTATTAATTTCCGTAAACGTCTGTGTGTGTGTGTCTGTACCCGGATAAACACTGCTTTCTTGGATAACTCGGAGGCCAGGTCATGATTGTGGGTTTGATATGATGCAGCTTATTGTATTCTAAATCCCAACTTTCTTGCCATTTATTATGAATAAAGTGTTTTAAAAGTAGTTTAACGTCTGAGAATGGAATTTTATGGTGTAATGGATTAAGAGCAAATCTTGCCGCCTCATCTGCTTTTTCATTTCCAGGAATACCCATGTGTCCAGGTATCCAGCAAAATAAAATATTATAACCACGTATAGTGAAATTATAAAAATCCAGGATGGCTGAGACATAAGGAAACTTTTTAAAAGATTTGATTGCGTCAATAGAACTATTTGAGTCAGTATATATGATGAAGGATGTTTTACGATGATGAGATATGTGTAACATGAATCTCTCTATCGCAATCAACTCTGCCGTAAAGACAGAAATTGAAGTGTGAAGCCGATAACTGAAGCTAGTGTTATCAACTAAAACCCCCTAATCAACAATATCCCCACTCTTGGAACCATCTGTATAAATATCAGTAAAGCTATTATATTTTGCACAATGTGCAGCAAATAATTGTTGAAAACCACTAGAAGCCAAGTTGTTCTTGTCATAACCTTTAAAAGGATGGAGAGAGGTAATTTTTGGGGGATTCCAAGGAGGGAGAACATGCAAAGGACATGGACTCACCTCGATATTTTTCAATGGGCCATTATCGATAATGTTCCTCATTCTGACTCCAAAAGATGGGATGCATGATGGTCGATGCTAATAAAGGATATCATTGCCAGTATTTAAAAGATAGGTGTGAAGAGGATGACCAGGATGAGAGAGGACACGGTGATATAATTCTAATGAGAGTTTTTCACAAGTATGGTGTAATGATGGTTTATTACAGTCAACATAAAGACTTAAAATTGGAGATGTGCGAAATGCACCAGAGCAGACACGGAGTGCGCTGTGCTGCACAGTGTCAAGTTTTTAAGAACAGATTTACTGGCAGAACCATAGACCTGGCAGGCATAGTCGATTTTTGTACGGATCACAGCTCTATAGATTTAGGCTCCCCAAGAAGTATTTGAAAGTACTTTAATTAGGTTAAGGGATTTTTCGCATTTTGTCCTTAATTGTAAAACATGTGGTAAAAAAGTAAGTTTACTGTCAAAATGTAGGCCAAGATAACGAACATTGTCCACAACAGGTATTTGGGTTGAACCGATAAACATTTCAGGATCTGGATGCAGACCCCTTCGTCTACAAAAATGCACACAAGATGTTTTGTCATGAGAAATTAAGAAACCACTTTTGTTAGTCCAGTTAAGAATACTTTTGATTGCAATTTGCAGTTGTCTTTCAATAAAACGAATATCCTGTTCCATACACATAATGCGGAAGTCTTCAACATAGAGATCCCCCTTCACAGAAGGAGGAAGTTGTTTAATGATGTCATTTATTTTAATAGCAAAGAGGGTGACACTCAAGACACTACCCTGAGGTACACCCTCTTTTTGTACATAAAAACTGGATAGAATTCCCCCAATTCTAACTTGAAATCGTCGAATGGCAAGAAAGTTTTTAATAAAAATTGGAAGGTTCCCACGAAAGTCCAGGTTAAAAAGATCGCGAAGAATCCCATAACGCCATGTTCTGTCATAAGCTTTCGCCATGTCAAAACATACTGAGACCAAATGGCTGCGTTTTAGAAAGGCAGTATGTGATGTTCCAAATGGATTAAATTATCGATAGTAGACCTACCACGTCGAAATCCGCTTTGAAATGCAGCAAGGCAATTGTTTGTTTCTAAAATATGCATGAGGCGGCAATTTACCATTTTTTCAAGAAGTTTGCAAAGGCAGCTAGAGAGTGCAATCGGCCTGTAATTATTGGGATTGGTGGCATCTTTTCCTTGTTTGGGAAATGGTATAATTTTAGCTCTGCACCAGTGTTGGGCATGAGCGCTTTTGTTGAACGAAAACTCACGAACTTAGTTCATTTTCTGTGAACGTGAGTTGAACTTACTCACTTTTTGATAAACGAATGTGGGCTGAACGAAAGCTCAAAAAATCTGTGAGTTTGAACAAAATTTACAGCTCAAACTCAATTTTTTTCATAATTTATTTAAAATTTTTCCAGCCGTTAAGAACACGTTTTTTCTATTTAAATGCCATTTAGAGGCCTAAATGGACTTGGGACAGGTCGAGTCTGATCATCAGTTTTTCTGGGTCGTGCCCAGATCTTGCTTTCTCTGGAGGCTTGGGCCGGGCCGAACCGGGCTTATTTCTGGGTCTGTGCTTTATTCTTCCTAGAAGTCTGCACCGACCGAAATTTTCTGGCTTGATCACAACAATCCTCCTTATATGAAAATCATTCCATGAATACATAAACAAGAATGACATAAACAAGTGAATGGACAAATACATAATTTTTTACGAAAAATTGATCGTCAGGGACAAATTGATTTTGTCCCTGTCTGATTCGTGGAAAAATCTGTTTAAAGAACAACTTTCTTGGGTCAACAATTTTTATCAAAAATACATATTTTTTTTTAATTACCATTATTCTGCAGTTAAAATTCCTTTTAAAGAATAATACATATATATTGTTAGGGCGGGGGATATACAGTACTGTAAAACCTGTTATAAGAATCTGTGTATGACGAAATCCTGTTTTAAATGGAAAAATTTCTTGATCGGTGCAAAATGGACAGAATAATCCATTTGAAAATAAATAATACTTTGGAAGAGACGACAGTCCCCTAGTATACTTATATTAACCAAAATATTACTTATTAATTGTAAAAGCGCGTTTCAAAAATTGCAACACCATAAAAAATGCAGGGACATAAAAAATACCTAACTTGGAGCATACTAATATGTAAGATCCTAGGATTAATGCAAAAGAGAGAACACACTTCCTAATAATTACGCGAAGTTTTGCATAAAACTCTCTGCATACTAAAATTCATAAAAAATTTTGTATTGCATAAAATGTTTACGAATTTTGCTAACTATATTATATTTCGCATGGAAAATAGTCATCGTAATCCTTGTTGTTCTTTTAAAGCATAATGATAAAAAAAATAATGTAGATTGAGATATTTAAAGATAATACTTTATTAATTAAAAAAATATATTAAAAAATTAGTCTACTTATTAATTGCATTACATTTTAGCTTCACGTACATTTTGTTTGGTTATTTGAGACTTTAGTAAGTTATTAAAATAGTTTTAAAAAATTTATTTTAAATATTATCTCTGATTTCGGCAAAAAATATTCATTTGGGAAAAAAATAGTTCAATAAAATATAACTTTTCTTGACTTTTTTAAACAAAAAAAACATTTAATGGCGCTACTTTAATGCATATGTATATATATATATATATATATATATATAATTGAAATACTTTTTAGTAAGTTTTTCAAAAACTCCGTATAATGTTTTATAAAATTATTAATATTTATTTTACAATTATGAAATTATTTGCAAAGTGGTGTTTAAATTTGTTATTTCAAATGTGTTTATTGTTACAGCGGTGTGTGCGTCCTTGGGAACAGAAGAATCTCCAAGTCAATGGGAATATGCATGACAGCCCGGTTACAGAAGGTTGCCGTAGGCCATGATATTATCATTCAATCTTACGTGATCAGGTAATAGTTTTAAAACAGAGCAAATTAGCGTGGGCTTAGACTTTAGAGCCCTGTTGGGGGCTGGGTATGTGTTGGCGCGTGTATCTCGTAGGGAGCAGAGCTCCCTTTTGTAACAAATAAATCTATCCAAATAATTTTTATAGGGATTAATTCAATCATGCTCCAAATTTTGCTTACAGATAATGTATATCTATGAAGACACAACAATATATTTTTAAAAGTAATATTGTTATTTTTTCCTAGAATATTTATATGTGAAAATTTTATGTACATTTTTGTATCAAGATAAATTGAGCAAAAATAACACAAACAATTTTTTTATGTACCATAACATTTGAGTTTTAACTCGATATCAAATTAGTTTTTCTTCTGCTCAAAAGTTTAAATCATAAAAAAGAAAGATAATACATATGCAACGGTGAAAAATAAATAAAAGTGAAAAGCTATATTTTTTATAGTGTTTTCCAATAAATAAACTAGATGGAACCCGTCAAAATTTGACGGCAAAAAACTTGATAGTACCATAAAAATAAAATTCATAGCTGCTTTAAAATGTTTGAAACTTTTGCAGAATAATTCAAATAAATAAAAAACCCACTTTGAATTAAAGCTAGTTTGAAGAACAGCAATTGCCTAAGTTTCACTGGCACATGCACTCGCGGAATTTCTTTCATCTGACACATTTAGCGCTGTTGTGCAAGTAAATGGTAAGTGCCCCCTTGGGCAGGGGGAAATGGCGGGATGGACCAAGGAGATGCATAACATGAATAAGCAGTCAAAGACCTTTCAAACGATATGTAACATGAGGGGTGTGTGCAAAATTTTAAAAAGTACACTCTTGGGGGGGGGGGGGTAAAGTAGGGAATGGACACGGAACATGCATAATATGATTAAGTGGTCACAGACCTTTCCAACGATATATAACATGACGGTTGTGTGCAAAATTTAGAAAAGTACCTCTTTGGGGGGGGGGGGGGGCAAAGTGGGGAGATGGACATCAGAGATATGCATATGATTAAGCAGTCACAGACCTTTCCAACGATATATGACATGAGGGTTGTCTGCAAAATTTAGAAAAGTACCCCCTTGGGGGAGGGGGGGGCAAAGTGGGGAAATGGACATTGGAGATATGCATATGATTAAGCAGTCACAGACCTTTCCAACGATATATGACATGAGGGTTGTCTACAAAATTTTAAAAAGTACCCCCTTGGGGGAGGGGGGGGGCAAAGTGGGGAGATGGACATTGGAGATGCATAATATGATTAAGCGGTCACAGACCTTTCCAACAATATATGACCTGAGGGGTGTCAACAAAATTTAGAAAATTGACCCCTTGGGGGGTGGGGACAATTGGGGAGATGGACATTAAAGATGCATAATATGATTAAGCGGTCACAGACCTTTCCAAGAATATATGACATGAGGGTTGTTTGCAAAATTTAGAAAAGTACCCCCTTGGGGGAGGGGCAAAGTGATGAGATGGACATTGGAGATATGCATATGATTAAGCAGTCACAGACCTTTCCAACGATATATGACATGAGGGTTGTCTGCAAAATTTAGAAAAGTACCCCCTTGGGGGAGGGGGGGGCAAAGTGGGGAGATGGACATTGGAGATGCATAATATCATTAAGCGGTCATAGACCTTTCCAACAATATATGACATGACGGGTGTCAACAAAATTTAGAAAATTGCCTCCTTGGGGGGGGGCAAATTGGGGAGATGGACATTGGAGATGCATATGATTAAGCGGTCACAGATCTTTCCAACAATATATGACATGAGGGGTGTCAACAAAATTTAGAAATGTGCCCCCTTAAGGGGGGGAAGTGGCGGGATGGAGCCCAGAGATGCATAACATGAATAAGCAGTCAAAAACCTTTCCAACAATACATAACATGAAGGGTTTGTGCAAAATTTACAAAAGTACCCCCTTGAAGGGGGCAAAGTGGGGGGATGCATAATATGATTAAGCGGTCACAGATCTTTTTAACGATATATAACATGAGTGGTATGTGCAAAATTTAGAAAAGCGCCCCAATTGGCGGGGGGCGGGGGGATGGACCACACAGATGCATAACATGAAAAGGCAGTCGCAGGCCTTTCGAACGATATATCATATGAGTGGTGTCAGCAAAGAAAAATCTCCACCCCGTGTGGGCAAAACATACTACCCCCGCCGCCATAATTATTGATGCGGACTCATTTTTTAAATTCGTTCGCACCCCTCTTCTCCCGCAAAATGTTGTGAATTTTTAAAAACTCCCCTTCCGAATTTTTTTATACCAAAAGCACTTATGTCCGTCATCTGCATGCAGAGTTTTGTGCTTACAGACGCCAGACACAACAACACACACACAGACAGACGTTTACCGACATTAATAGTATAGATGATACTCAGTGCCTACACATTTCACCCTTTATAATTCAGCCAATGAGTTGACGGTTGTTCATTTCCAGAAACGAAACAATGATTCTTTAGGATGAATTTTGATTGTTTGATACACCGTGGCAGAATGCGTGCAATGCAGCGACAGGCATCACAAACTTTTTAGGGCACCTACAGACTAAAAACAAATAATCAATCTTTGCGGGAAAAAAAATCCTAGATTTCGTCAAATGATCACGGGAAAAACACTAATTTCATCAAAGGATCATGTAAAACGTGAATTTTGTTAAAAGGCCACAGAAAAACGCGATTTACGCAAAAGATGAGCAAATATTGTCAAAGAATCGCAAAACAGGAAATTTCACCAAAAGATAGCGCTTTCTTGCCAAATTTCGTCTAAAAATTGCGGAATAAAATGTATCTCTCTATATTAAAAAAAAGTAACCACCGCTGCCGCCGCTGTCAATTAAGATTTTGTGCCTTGAAGTCTTTCTGGACTAATATCTAGAAAACTATTGCATGTAAAATTTTAAAAATTGGTAGTTTTATAAAGAAATGTTCGATAAACACGCTGAAGCAAACAGTTTTTAAATCGAAGAATTATTTTAAGAGATATTTAAAATCAAAGTTCGTCAAAACAGTTTTTTGAAAAAAGTTTTATAGGAACGAAAACTATCCGCAGGAATTTAACCATAATTTGTAAGGATATAGTTGACAAGTTTGCGGAGTGCAGACTGCAATCACTTTTTTAATTTGAGTAATTTTTTCAGGTTATATTTCAATTTTTTATTCAAAATTTTCATTATTTTGACGAAGATTTATTTCATATTTCATAAATTCCATTATTTGAACCGTTGCCAATTTTTTATTCAAAATTTTCATTATTTTGACGAAGATTTATTTCATATTTCATAAATTCCATTATTTGAACCGTTGCCAATTTGTAAAATAGCGCACGTAATAAGATTCCCTTTCAATTAAGAAATGTATTTACACGAGACTATTAAAAACAGAAATAAAACTTTAAAATAATATTTAAATGATCACGTGTTAAAAGCAATAAATGTAGAAAATGACGTAATAAAAATATACTTGCGCGTGAATATTACAAAGAGAAATACGAGTAACTAGGGAAATTCACGTCACATTTAAAATGATAAAAAAAAAAACAATATTTCCAAACAATTTCAATTAATTATTATATTTTCATGAGAGATCAATTTATTTCGACATATCTTTTACCCATTATTGCAAATTTTAAAACAGCGTAAATAATAATATTTCCTTTCCAATGTCAAAATTCTTCTATTTGTTTATTTGGTGTTACAGTTTAACGATAGTTTTTTTTTTTTTGTTTGTTAATGAAAATTGATTGACGGGGTAATGGAGAAGTATCAAAAGACAAATAAGCGTTGAATTAAAAATTCCCCGATGAAAAAACTAACTCGTGTAACGCATCTGATGTCAACTGAAAGTGACGCGACGCCACGATTATGCACGTTTGGCGCTAAATCATATATTTTGGTGACAGTTACAGTTGTAATCTGTTTCAACAGCAGTTGATTCGACCTTAAAATCCCTCAGTCAAAGGAAAATGAATGGAAACCCTGTTACAGCAGATCGCCACTGGTTGTTTAATTATAATACAATCTTCCGTAATCGTTTTAGAGATGATCAAATCAGAGTGTTTTTAAATCATGCGGTGTCAGAACGAGGGTTGGCGAGCGCAGCTCGTAGGGGGCAGAGCCCCCTAGTTTTATCAAAAAATCGCTGGAAAACGCACATTTCGTTAAAGTATCGAGAGAAAAATGCGAATTTCTTCAAAGATTGCTGAAAAAAACGCGAATTTCATCGAAGGATTGCTGAAAATTCATGAATCTTATCAAAAGGCAGCAGAGATAATGTGATTATTATCAAAGCATTGCGAAAAAAGAAAATTTCGTCTAAGGATCACAGAAAAACGCAAATTTCATAAAAGAATCATGGAAAATAACGCAAATTTCATGAGAAAAAAAAAATCTCAGAAAAAACACAAATTTCATCAAATTATCGCTGAAAAAAACACAAATTACGTCATAGGATAGCTGAAAAAATTGTGAATCTCGACAAAAAAAGATACAGAAAAAAATGCGAATTTCATTAAAGAATCACGAAAAAAATGCGAATTTTGTTAAAGGATTGCGCAAAGAATGTGAATTTTTTGAAAGGTTCGTGTGAAAAATGAAACTGTCTTTATTAAAAACAGCACACACACAAACATCTATACAAACCTCAATACACACAAACATATTATAGGCAGGGCTTGAAATTCAATTTTTCCAAGGACGGGAGTCTTCCTACCAGCATTTTTAAATGGAGGGGAGTTGTAATGTTTGGGAGGGAGAAAAAAAATCTTTAAACCCCACTATTATTTTACGTGCTATTTAAAGAATTACATTAATGCAGACATGACAAAATACCATTGAAAAAATTAAGTCAACTGAGAATGATTATGTAAAATGTTTATTTTTATTATAAAAAAGGGAAGAAAGTTAAGTTTTATATATGCAGTGTATTTTTCAAGTTCCATTATATGTGTTAGGGACCCTTAACAATTAGGTTGTTAAATAAATTTCTGACTTTAGATTTTACTTGATTGAGATTCACCGATCGATCGTGGAAAAGACACCAAGTTCGTCGATCTGTCATAAAAAACGCGAAGTTCGTCGATCTGTAATAAAAAACGCGAAGTTCGTCGATCAGTCGGGGGAAAAAAGCAAATTTCGTCGATCGATTGCAGAATAAACACAAAGTTCGTCGATCTGTCCCCAAAAAATGCAAGGTTCGTCGATCAGTCGCTTAAAAAACGCAATGTTCGTCTATCTGTTGCAGAAAAAACACAAAGTTCGTTGATCAGTCGCAGAAAAAAATGCAACGTTCGTTGATCTGTCGCGGAAAAAACGCAAAGTTCGTCGATCAGTTGCGGAAAAAAGCAAATTTCGTCGACCGATTGCGGAATAAATGCAAAGTTCGTCGATCAGTCAGGGAAAAAAGAAAAATTTCGTCGAGCGATTGCGGAATAAACGCAAAGTTCGTCGATATGTCCCCAAAAAACGCAATGTTCGTCGATCAGTCGCTTAAAAAACGCAATGTTCGTCGATCTGTCGCAGAAAAAATCTCAAAGTTCGTTGATCTGTCACAGAAAAAACCACAAAGTTCGTTGATCAGTTGCGGAAAAAACACAAAGTCCGTCAATCGGTTGCGGGGGAAAAAAATCACGAAATTTATCGTTCGGTTGCAGGTAAATTAAATAATGCAAATTTCTCCAAAAATGCTGAAATTTTTTGGGCGGGAAGCTTCCACTCATTGTCTTTTTTTGGGCGGGATTTCAAAATTTTCGGCGCGAATCCCGCCCTGAAATTCAAGCCCTGATAGATATAGTTTTAATCTGAAATAATATACTGAGCTTGAACTAACTTTTGAAAAATCGGGTTAACCCAAATCCAACTCGCAGAAATCTACACTCAGTCTGAAATCGACTCGAACCATAAAGACAGTTAACCCAACTTGCAACAAATATAATTATTGCTGAGAGAGCATTTACCCTCTCTCCCTGTGCTGAAACTTTTCTGTGAATTTTCTGATTTTTTCTTTTCTCAGAAATGCTGTAGTCATTTTGTCCCCCAATTTTGCCCTTTACAATTCAGCCAATGAGTGGAGGGGGCCAAAGGAGCGTTCCTTATCACAAACGAAAGATGAGATACGTTCGTTTGATGTCGTTGTTGAAAATTTATGGATTTCTATTATTAAAGTAATTTTTTCATTTTACCGTATTTATTTTCTTTTTGTGTTGTATGTATTTTGCTACTTAGAATTTTTTAAAACTAAGCCTTTTCTTTTTGGAGAGTGACAGAGAGAGATTTAGTAATTTGGTGACATGAAGTTCCGCAAATTCTTAAAATCCACAAATCGTTTCCAATGTAAACAATGAAATTTACAATTAAGTTGCAAGTGCAAAATTTCAGTTTTTTAAAATTTTCATGTCATTCTGTACACATTTTAATATGTCATTCTGATCATTATACATATTTAGTTATGCATTATTAATTATTTACTTGACCTGTACTTTTAATATTTTAAATATTTCAAACTGACAGTTGAGTAACTATTAAAACATTTGAAATACTGCATTCGAAAAATGAAATTTCAGCTTAGAAACGCGACAATTACTATTAGGTTAAAAAAATTTAAAGTAGAAAAGTACTTATGATATAAAAAGAAGAAAAAAAATACACCAGAATTTATCTGTATCGCGAAAGCGGGAGAAATGATTTTCTGTGCTATACGAAAAGATATCCAAATAACTCAATCATGAACATAGAAATAGGTATCGGTTTCTATGTTCATGTGCACTCAATCCAAACTTGAAACTTTTAAAAAGGTCATTGAATGAATGAAATTCATCTCCGCCTTTCACATCCAGAAAACTTGCTGTGTCGCCAATTATGATTATATTTTATATATATATATAAAAATAATAATTTAGGCACTTTTCCGTTATACGGACACCATTGTCGCCAAACATACCTACATACATACATTTTGGCATAGTGTCCGTATAACAGAAAAGTACTAAAGTTCATGGTTTAAAATCACAATAAAATATCATGAAATTTATTGATTAGTTGTGGGAAAATATCGGGGAAATAATGTGTTTTTCGTGAATTTTTTGTTTTGTTAACAATGTGGTTAGAGAGCCAGGGAGAAATCCAGAAAACTTGCTGTGTCGCCAATTATGTTTATATTTTATATATATATATATAAATAATAATTCAGGCACTTTTCCGTTATACGTACACCATTGTCGCCAAATATACATACAATTCATTTTGGCATAGTGTCCGTATAACCGAAAAGTACTAAAGTTCATGGTTTAAAATCGCAATAAAATATCATGAAATTTATTGATTAGTTGTGGGAAAATATCGGGGAAATAATGTGTTTTTGTGAAATTTTTTGTTTTGTGTTGTTGTGTTTAATTGTAAGCATTCATTATAATTTTCAGTGCATTATTAAATTGAAATTTTTGTTTAAAATATGTAAACAAAACAGTGACCAGAAACCTGCACAATTTCTAATATAGATAGATAGATGCATGCATGTAGTACTTTTAATTATTTGGTAAAAATACTGTGATCGTCACTGAGAAAACCTGAATGTAACCTAAAAGTAATTGTCGAGTGTTTAAGCTGAAATTTCATTTTACGAATACAGTATTTCAAATGTTTTAATAATTACATTCAGCTGTAAGTTTGAAATATTAAAAGTAAAGGCCAAGTAAATAATTAATAATGCATAACTAAAAGTAATTGTCGAGTGTTTAAGCTGAAATTTCATTTTACGAATACAGTATTTCAAATGTTTTAATAGTTACATTCAGCTGTAAGTTTGAAATATTAAAAGTAAAGGCCAAGTAAATAATTAATAATGCATAACTAAAAGTAATTGTCGAGTGTTTAAGCTGAAATTTCATTTTACGAATACAGTATTTCAAATATTTTAATAGTTACATTCAACTGTAAGTTTGAAATATTAAAAGTAAAGGCCAAGTAAATAATTAATAATGCATAACTAAAAGTAATTGTCGAGTGTTTAAGCTGAAATTTCATTTTACGAATACAGTATTTCAAATGTTTTAATAGTTACATTCAGCTGTAAGTTTGAAATATTAAAAGTAAAGGCCAAGTAAATAATTAATAATGCATAACTAAATATGTATAATGATGAGATTTTTTTTTCTCTTGAATTATTCAGTGAAACTCGCCTTATAAATGTACGCAAATAATTCACATCAAAATCTTAAAATAACAAAGTTTTCTTTCGTGTTTAGCTATGCTTAATAACCAAAAAAGCTTGATTAGTACAAAAATTATTTGGTAAAAATACTGTGATCGTCGCTGAGAAAACCTGAATTTAATCATATCACACAGAATTACATATTAAAAGTTTAAAAAACTGAAATTTTACACTTGAATCTTAATAGTCTGTTTACATCGGAAACGATTCGAGGAATTTCGTGCCACGAAATCTCTCTCTCTCTCAAAAGAATGGTTAGTTATAAAAAAGTCAAAGTAGTAAAATACATACGACTTAAAAAGAAAATAAATACGGTAAAATGAAAAAATACCTTAATAAAAGAAATCCATAAAGTTTCAACAACCGAACAACCAAATGGAATCCTAATACACATACGCTTCTAGAGAGAGGAAAAAGCCTTCACCTCATTGGCTGAATCATCGCGTCTGAAGATAGTAAACGCCTCTAGCTGATTAGCTGAATGCTCGCGCATACGTATAAATAGCATTTTTGCACGAAAAACTAAAAAGCAGGTCAGCTTTAAGTATATGGATTGCATCATGAGATATTTTTAAATGTACCATGATGGCAAACTTTCTGTGATTATTGAGTCTTTAGATTGATTCAAAACACCATTTTGACCCCATTTTTCTCAATATATTTTTCATTTATAGGAAAAAAAGACACATTATTCAATTTTCTTTTATTTGAATAAGATTGGCTGTAAAATCTACCCATTTAAGAAAAAAATATTTCGTAAATATGTCACAAAGTAGCAAGAATACAAAGCAAGAAAAAGACAAAAACTAAGCTACGTTGAAAATACAGATTTCATTTGTAATCTGTTCATATAAGATTTTTTAACACTTTAACACTGCTTATATTTACCCAAAAATTCAATGAGAAAGTTTTTACTGTTATCTGAAGAGTCCCTTTACTTTTATATTGTTAAAGAAATAGGAGAATTTGTCATACTATCTTCTCTATGTCCTAGGTCAGTGGAGGAGGTCAGTAGATCTCTTATCTCTAGCCCTGAGAACGAGAAAATGCAAGAGGGAAGATTTAGAAAGCACCCCTACCGTGACAATACCGAGAAAGGGCAGTCAAATTGCATCTATGACCGGAAACTGAAGCAGTTACAGAACTAGTACAATATGCACAGAATATAAATAATCGTTGCGAATCAACTTCGTTTGATACTTACTTTAGGACCCCACACATTTCAAATTGTGGTTAAAAAAGAAGCCTACGGCTGCTTTCAAGTGTTATTTGAACATAAAGCGGCTGCTCCAGGTTAGTTTAAATAAATTAATCGTGTATTGGAAGTTTGTATGATAGGAATGAAAAGACTCTCCACGAAATGATGTCGAAAAGACGAGGGAAGAACGCGAAAAAGGACATTTTCTTTAGAGATAGTAGACAAAAAATTTAAATACTTTTAAGCATATCGATAAAAAACTATAAAAAATGATAAATTATTGATTTATCCTTATCAATTTTAAACTAATATATTTTTTAATATTTAAACAATAATATCTGTGACATTAATGGGAATATTTTTACATAAAGTAAAATTAGTTTGTTTTATTGTCAGGCATGCATCTGGATTTCTTTGCTATATTCCTTGAATGTTTCTCTCATATAAAAAGAAATATTCATATATGAAATATAAATATTGATTAGAAATTAATTAAAGAAAACGCAATACTCTTGCGTGAGAAAACAATTTAAACATTATATATATATATATATATATATATATATATATATATATATATATATATAAAGATTGGAAATGTAATAAATTTAAGACAAGCACAGACACAGAGAAGGTTATTAAAATACTTTAATTCCTTTGTGTTCTTTTTTATTAATGAAATATCTTTACGGCATTTGAATTTTACAATTTAATGATTTTTTAACGTGTTCGTTCGTAAAGTAAAATTAAATTTTGTGCTATTTCTGATCAGAATAAAAAAAAAGAAAAGAAAAATTTGGTAAATCTATTTAAACGGAACCTGTCTGTAATGAAAACTGACTTAAACGAGAAATTTTTATGGTCCTCTGCCTGACGAATGAATGCCATATAATTATAATAGAAGATGAACCTGCTAAGACTTATTCAAAATTTGGGGAACCGCAAATGGTATGTGATGTTCGTAATAGTGATATTTTAAATCTATTCTAAAAATCTATCTTTACTGTTATCCTTATTTTACATTAGACGAACATTTTGTTTGTTAAACACGGGATTCCGTCATAGGCAGGTTCTTTTTCTCAGGTTACATGTTTTACCGTATTTTAGTTTTATTGCCTAGAAATGCATCTACCCATTTAAATAAATAAATATGCATATATATATAAATTTTAATTGTGGAATAATAGCGATTTAAAATTACGTGCTTTTTTGAAAAAAAAATGGACAGGGCCAAATTTTTCTGATATTTTTACTGAACAGGCCAGAGCCGTGCCGGAATGATTTTCATATAAGCTGGGACTGAAAATTTCTGCCTGTTCAGACCTCAAGAAAAATGCAGTCCAGACCCGACGTGGGCCGGGAAATAAATCTAGTCCCGGCCCATCTGCGTCTGAATCTCTAGAAAAAGTAATCCCAAACCAAGTTCGGACCAAGTGTCGGGAAGGAAAATTGAGCCGGGCGCGTGAAGACCCTTACTTCGAACAAACAAAAGATTAGTTCACAAAATTTTGTAAATTTGGACGATAAAGTTCTATTATATTTATTTAAAAAAAAAAAAAAAAAACGAGTTTTTAGTGATCTTCGTTTACTTTTATAGATGAGTTTGAGTTGAGTGAGTTCGTTTGAAAAATTTTGAATTTGAACGTGAACTTGATTCATTTTTGAAAAATTGAACTTGAGTTTGAACTAGTTCGTATGTTTTGTGAGCGTGCCCAACACTGCTCTGCACCAAGCATTAGGAAAAGTCTGCTCCATCCATATCCTATTAAAGAAGGAGAGAAGACAGTTCAAGGATAGTGCAGAAAGGTACTTGAGCATAATGTATGTAATCCCATCGTGACCTGGGGCAGATAAATGGCTGTCTCTCAAGCATTTTATAATTTCTGATTTAAGAAATGGCTCATTATATGCATATGAATGATGTGAGTTAAAATTAATCCTGGTTCTTTCAGTTTGTCTTTTGTATGTTAAAAAGGGTTCTGGGTATGAGTCAGAGCATGCAATTGATGCTAGAGTACTCCCTATTGTCTCAGCGATGTTTTTAGGTGGTGCAATGGTTTGACCGTTGTGTTTTAAAAGAGAAATATGATAATCAGAGTAGACACCCATACATTTTTTTACTTTGTTCCACAGTTCTTTACTTGAGGTATTGGAATTAATGCTTAAGATCTAGTTGATCCAGGATTCACGTTGGCTTTTGCGTCACACTCTTCTAGCTTCAGCCTTTGCTTTTTTATATGCCCTATAATTAATATTATTTGGGTACCTCCGAAATAGACCCCAAGCCTTCTGTTGTTTTTTCTTTGCATTTTAGCAATCACTATTCCACCATGGCTTTCTATGTTTATGTTTAGATGATGTTTTAGGAATGCTAGAATCTGCAGCACTGATAATACATTGAGTTATATTATCAAGCGCATTGTCAATATTCCCCTGTATCATGTCAGCTGTGATATTGGCAAGTGCTGTAAATGTTGGCCAGTTGGCTCTGTCATATATATAACGATTAGTAAAATTGTTACAATCCCTATCAGGAGTAGTCAGTGTAATAAAAGTCGGAAAGTGGTCACTGCCGTGCAGGTCATTAGAAACCAGAAATTCCAAATTGGATAGAGTATTGGGGAGCAAATTGTAAGGTCTATTGCATGGAAAGTACGGGTTGGCTCATGAAAATAAGTGTGATCACCGTTATTGAGAAGGCATAAGCCGTTGTCAGAAATAAATTTTTCAATAATTTCACCACGTTGGTTAGAATCACGGTTGCCCCAAAGTTGGCTGTGTGCATTAAAATCTCCAATAAGGATATATGGAGTCGGAAGTTGGAGGAGATTTTTCAGATGTGCTGACTGGATAGTTTGGTTTGAAGGTAAATAAATGGTACATATTGTTATGAGTTGTTTAATATGTACACGGACTGCAACAGCTTGTAAGTTTGTATTTAGAGATATATAAGAATGGGGTAAATTATTGGAGATGAAAAGAGCCACACCACCAGTGGCCCTTCCATTAGCTGTAAAATCTTTTCTGTAGGTAGTATAGTTATGTAATTTTGTTTTGTGATTCGGCTTTAGATGGGTTTCTTGTAGAGCTAAGCATAATGGTTGATGGTCAGAGAAAATATTACGGATTTCAGCATGTTTATTATGATAACCACGGCAGTTCCACGAGATAATATTAGTCATGATTCATTGTTTTAGATAGATATATCAACGTCACTATTTTCGGAGGTAGTAGACATACCATCTCCTCCATCGTTCAGTTCTGCATCCGATTCTGGTTGAAGCTCTACGACGTCTTCATCCTGCATAAGCATCTCATTTATTTTATTATTCTGATTTTGTTGAGTTTATTTTTTGGGTGTTTTAATTTTTTTCCTTTTATTAGCTGGATTTTCAGATGATACAGGGTATTTAATTGTTGGTAGGCCATGTTTTTCTGAATCAGATCTGTGATTTTGTTTTATAAGTGTTGTTTTGGGGGTATTTTGAGAGGTTTTTATATGGATTGGAATTTTAGGAAACAAGGATTGTGATGACTTTGAAGAGGCAGTTTGTGGTGATTTAGGAGGAAGAGAATTTACTGATTTAGCCGAAACGGATTGTGTTGATCTTGTTGTTGTACCAAAATTAGTGGCCAGGTTATCTTTTGTTGTTTCTGTTTGTGTGGCAATTGCTTTATATTTTTTATTTCCAATTAATGCAGCAGAGTAACTTATGCCTGTATTTGATGTGCGAGCCTTAACTATTTTCCTTGCTTCTGGATATGAAATATTCTGTTTTGTGCGCACTGTTTGGATTTATTTCTCAATTTTCCAGATTTCACATGATTTATAATATGACGGATTATCTTTTTCACAATTTACACAATGAGCAGGAGCTGTGCAGCTTTCACTTTCATGTCCTTTTTCTCCACATCGAGCACATGCTAGGGTTCCACGGCAACTATTTTCAGAGTGACCAAATTTCTGACATTTGAAACAGCGCAATGGTTTTGGAATGTATGGTCGGATTGGGCAACTTAAGTATCCAGCTTTTATGCGTGTGGGTAGGTTAGGTATATCAAAAGTAAGTATTATATGTTTTGTGCGGATGATTTTATTATCTCTCTTAATTGTTATTCTTAGAACTCCTGAAACATGCTGTTCCTTAAGATTTTCAAGTATTTCTGATTCTGAGACAAATATGAGGTCTTGTTCCGAGATGACACCACGTGAGCTATTTAAATAGTTATGAGAAGATACAGTAACCGGTATATTTCCAAAGAATTTACATTTTTTTATATTTCCAGCTTGAGTTGAATTTTTAACTTCAATAAGTAAGTCACCAGATCTTAATTTCGTAATAGTCTTTGGTTCACCAATAAGTCCTTGTATAGCTTTTTGTATCAGGAAAGGTGATTTGAGGGCAAAATCACCTTCAGTACATTTTACAATAAAGAAACGTGCATTTGAAGATAAACTTTCCTCTACTTTATCAGTCCAGGACGTATTTGGTTGTGGGACTTCCACTTCGCATTTTTATTTCCTAGAGTTGTGGCCATATTTGAGAGAAAGATAGGAGAAACGCCAGGCGTCGGGCCTGGTCACCGATCCTTCTTCTTAACCTTACTTCTGGGCGCAGGTTTCAAAAGGGTGAAAACTATCAACAAACCTCCACGTTTTTCGAACGTTGGATTAAACTCGATAGCATTTCCTAATAGTTCTTTCACATTGGAATCAGGCAGTCAGTAGGTAAGCCTTTACAGCTCTGTCCAACCTACAACCCCTTCCACCGAAAGGCACCAGTCTCCCGGTGCTGGTCCTAACAGCCACCATACAATGTATGTACAATCTCACAGACAAACAACGATTCAGAGGTTGACTACAGAGAGTGAAGACGTAGGGGGAAGCGCTTCGTACTTGCGTACACGTTCTCCCGGCTAGCTCCGACCTTCTACGGCATAATACCCTGAGTAATGTAGGTGTCCTTTTCAGGACTTTATGACGAACTGCCAGCGGTACTACTCCTAGCCTGATCATGGACAAGGAACAGATCTCCTTCGATATCGACATGGATGACAACATTCCCAGGATTGTCGATGGCATTGAGCCGCCGGATTTCCTCGGTACTTTCAACGAATATCCCACGATTGACGAGCCTGCCAACGAAGTCTTGCGTGATATGTTTCACTGTATAGACAACTATATCAGACAAACTCTACAAAGGCCTGACTACCAGACTGGCAGTTGCTTTAAGGACGAGGTAACTAAACTTTGTCAATTTGCCACGACTATGTTCAGTGAGCCAGATCCTTTTCTACCTCATACCACCGGCTTTATTAAATTTCTAAATTGTACTACCCAAGACGAAGTGTCGGTTAAAATCAATAAGATTAAGAATCTTTTTCTTAAAACTCAGTCTAATACTGTTTTTTCTTTCCCGAGAAAAACTATTCGCAAAAGGAAAATCTCTGAAACGGATAATTCAATTCCGCTTCAAAATAAATACTCTGATTTACCATCGGAAGCGAATATCGATAGCTCTCAAAATCTTGAAATTCAAACTGACAGCCAAAATTCTGAAATGGACGGTGACGATACTAATTCACCTAAAGAAATCGTTTATCCCATATATATCGAAATTTTAAACAACGAGTGGCATAAAATCACTCAGGACTTAAAAAATCTCGATGCTGCCAACGCTCCTAAAGTGAGTCTTAACAAGGATCTCCTAAAAATCCAGCCTAAAACCGATAACCAATTTAGAGAAATTCAGCGATACCTTTCTAGCAAAAACTTAAAATATACTACTATTTCCCCTAAGGAGATGCGACCCAAAAAACTTTGTGTACGCGGCATCCCCCCCCCAATACCGACCCCCAACTTATCATCAACGATCTGAAAAATCACGGCTTCCAAGCTACTCGTGCCGCTATGATGAAGAGCAGAAAAACGGGACTTGCAATGCCCCTCTACATGGTTAACGTTCTCCCCCGCAAGGACTTTGACTTGATTTTTCAAATCAAGGATTTATGTGACATTAGCGTCACAATCGAAAAATATCGCAACTTCAACAACGTTAAACAGTGTTATCGTTGCCAAAGGTACGGTCACGCATCTGAAACGTGTAATTTCACCCCCAAATGTGTTAAATGCTCTGAACATCATCTCTCTACTGACTGCCCCTACAAGGGCAAAATTACTCCTAAATGCGCGAACTGTAGTGGTACGCACCCTGCCTCGTACAGGGGTTGCCCGAAAAAACCCCAAAATACCAATAACAAAGCTAAAATCCCTAATACTAAAAATAAATTTTCCAATGAAAATTCCGACCTCGCAGAAATTTTCAAAAACTTTAACTATACTGTTACGGCTAACGATAGTAACTCCCAAGCTGCGCCAAAGAAAAAATGTATTAAAAAATCCACAAAGTTTAATGAGAAAATTATCTGGATGGGGTTACCCATTCAGATATAGTCATACAATATATAAAACAAATATAAAGAAATCTTAAAAAAGTGAGGTATAAAAATATTACATTAAGAAATATTATCTGGATGGGGTTACCCCATCCAGATGTCAAGTTAAGCAAGTATAAACTAACATTGTTATAGATAAAACATGAACATGAAACATGAACAGTATATAAAAACTATATCTCAAAATAAAAGTCACTATGTTTTAAAAAATGAAAGAGTGCCCAATGAGGTGTTTCCCCAATGAGGTTCGTCAAGATTGGTGATGATGAATTAAAATAAATTCTGTACAAGTGCCGGAGGCCCAGACAGTCAGTTAAAACATGATAAATGGTCAGGTAATCAAAATGACAGTGTGGACACATAGGTGTGTCCTCCCGAAGTAAAAGATGTTTATGAGTGATCCTTGAATGTCCAATTCTCAGACGAGTCAGAAGAACATCTGTTTTTCTTGGATAACTCGGAGGCCAGGTCATGATTGTGGGTTTGATATGATGCAGCTTATTATTGTATTCTAAATTCCAACTTTCTTGCCATTTATTATGAATAAAGTGTTTTATAAATAGTTTAACGTCTGAGAATGGAATTTTATGGTGTAATGGATTAAGAGCAAGTTTTGCCGCCTCATCTGCTTTTTCATTTCCAGGAATACCCATGTCCCCAGGTACCCAGCAAAATAAAATATTATAACCACGTCTAGTCAATTTATAATAAAAATCCAAGATGGCTGAGACATAAGGATGCTTTTTAAAAGATTTCATTGCGTCAATAGAACTATTTAAGTCAGTATATATGACGAAGGATGTTTTATGATGATGAGATATGTGTAACATGGCTCTCTCTAACGCAATCAACTCTTCCGTACAGACAGAAATTGTGAAGCCGATAACTGAAACTAGTGTTATCAACAAAAACCCCACAACCAACAATATCCCCACTCTTGGAACCATCTGTATAAATATCAGTATAGCTATTATATTTTGCACGATGTGCGGCAAATAGTTGTTGGAAAACAGTAGAAGCCAAGTTGTTTTTGTCATAACCTTTAAAAGGATGGAGATAGGTAATTTTAGGGGGATTCCAAGGAGGGAGCACATGCAAAGGACATGGACTTACCTCGATATTATTCAACGGGCCATTATTGATAATGTTTCTCATTCTGACTCCAAAAGATGGGATGCAAGATGGTCGATGCTGATAAAGAATATCATTGCCAGTATTTAAAAGATAGGTGTGAAGAGGATGACCAAGATGAGAAAGAATACGGTAATACAATTCTAATGAAAGTTTTTCACGAATAAGGTGTAATGCTGGTTCATAACAGTCAACATACAGACTTAAAATTGGAGATGTACGAAATGCACCAGAGCAAATACGGAGTGCGCTGTGGTGCACAGTGTCAAGTCTTTTAAGAACAGATTTTCTGGCAGAACCATAGACCTGGCAGGCATAGTCCATTTTTGCGCGGATCACAGCTCAATAGATTTTAAGGAGAGAAGTGCGGTGAGCTCCCCAAGAAGTATTTGAAAGTACTTTATCAGATCCCGAAAGACCGGAATACGTGACGCACAATTGGAATGTTTAATTTTAAAAAAAGTTTAATATGTAAAATTTTATCATAATCATGTATGAATTTGCATTATGGTAAAACACATTCCTTTTTAACTGGGGAAGCAAATGGAATCAATAAATATTTTTTAGTTCATGTTAATTTGATTTGTTAACCTGTTCGGTACGGCGTGGTAAGATGGTTCACCGAGAGCGAAATATCCTTTCAGTACGGCGCTGGTGAAACTCCTTACCGAGGCATCCGACCCCCTTTTTGGAGGAAAAAGTCATTACTCAGCTGTCAGTTTCAACGCTCCCTGAGAAAGTTTCCCACCCACATTGGACGGAGGGGTCAGTTTTTATAGTTGGCGATTCTTCGGGGGAGAAAAACAAGTATTTTGGCGAAAGCTTCTTTTAACACGTCAATAGATTATCAGTAGATTTGAAAAGAGGAGCGCATTTTGCTAGAGAAAATTTTATAATCACGAAATCTTCTTTATTATGGCTCCCAGATTTAAGGATCTCAGCCAAGCTGAGATTCTAAAGCTTATGAATGAATGCGATGCAGAGAATTATGCTGACAGTGATTCAGATTGTGAATTTGATGGTGAGGAATCTCTCACTTGTACTGCTGACAAGATATTAAACGAAGAAAATGTGGACGCACACATACCTTCAGTAGAAAAAGTTTCAGATATTGAGAACTCTTAAAAAATTCTGCTGACCTATTTGTTGTTCTCTAATAATAATAATTAATTAATTAATCATCTAAATTAGAAGCCCCTCTCCTCGAAATTTAAGCTCCCCCAGTATACAAAGTTTAAAATATTTAAAACTCTGTATTAAAAAAATCTTCTGTTCTAAGTGGGGCTCTTTAGTAACAATAAATAAACAATCGGTTATCAAAATTATCAGTCCTAAAATATCCACTTCGCCCTCTGCACACTCCTCCCAAAACAATTATACAAAGTTTTAAGTCTTTAAAACTGTGCGTTTGCCCCATTTATTGCCCTCTAATAACAATAAATAAATAGCAATTCATCAAATTACTCCCACACTCACTCCAACCCCCCCCCCCAAATCTTCCATCCAAAAAAAAAAAACAATATTTTTTTGCAGTTTGACGGTTTTAGAGTGCACCATGCCATTTTCCCACTGCCTATTCCTGTATGTGGAATGTGTGGTATCATTTTCTCAGTATTCTGTGCCATATTCTAATAGCACAATGCTATTTCTTCACTTCGAAACGATTTTTACTCCCATAGCAATAACGAATTATTCTTTTGTGTGTGTGCGCTTGGAGGGGGGGGGGGTTGTCCTTATAAAAACTAACAAATAAACGCTATAGACTCCACATTTCACAGGAAGAATACATTTTAATAATATATATCAGTTTCAAATAATTTTATGGATCTCTGTAGAAATGAGCTGTAACACTCCTTATTAATTTGGGAATATCGTTTCCAAATGTATCAAATAAGCAGGCACTCTTACTTAGAAACTATGTAATCGAACGCTTTTCTTTTCGTTTTTCGTTAAAGGAAAAAGTTTTTTATAAAAATGCTGTTAAAGTTGATGTTTTGAACGGAATTTCCCAATATGATAGCTCAGGAAAGGAAACTGCCGTCATGAGACAACAATTTCTTATAACTCAAGATGAAATTCATGTATCGAAAACTGTATATATATAATAAAAAAAACTTTGATTCCAAATCACTTCAATCAGTATACCTGTAAATTAGAGGTTTTTTGTTGGTGTGTGTGCAGTAAAGAAATGCACGAATAAATCCTATGCAGTCCATAGAGTGGAACATTTTTTGAAAAAAATAATGATTTTTTTCTCTTATAATGCAACATTTTTTTTTTTTTTTTTTTTTGTGCGTGTGTGTATGAATTTATGTATTCGCAAACAAATTTTAGTACATACTACTAACTAAGGTATAGTTAAGCGGGAATATTATTTAAATAAAATAAAATTTGTAAATAATACATGCTCTTAGGCCATAAAGCTTTTATTTTTTTTTTTTTTTTGCATCGCCTTGAAAAGGAGGTTTAGAATTTATTACATAACACATAATCTACTGAAAAAAAAAAGTTTTAAGGCTGTTCTGAAATTCACACTGGCCACATTCTGACACATATTTTGTTTGAAAATTAATCAAGTACTCGTATTTTCAAACTATAAAATCGAATGTGTTCTTTTTTTTTGTCTTTCGGTAAAGACAGGAGTTTTTTTTAGAAAAATTCTGTTAAAGTTAGCGTTTTCAACCGAATTTCCGCATACGATAGCGCAGGAAAAGAAAAAACTACCGTCATAAGACAACAATTGCTTATGACTGAAGATGTAATTCATTAATCGGAAAGTATTTAAAAAAAACTATTTGATTCCAAATCACTTCCCTCAATATGCCTGAATGTATTTTTTATGTTTAAAAATTTAGACAGAAAGTGACACTATCGGCAATAATCACTCATAAACTACTGTAACCGAATTCTTTTTTTTGTGTGTGTGCATGTCCGTAAAAATTATAGAAATAAATGCTATGCAGTCTATATTCTACAAGACTGTAGATCTCCATATCATTTGCAGTATGTTTTGACAGCGTGTAACTTTTTTTAATAATAATTTTTACCTCTTATAATGTAACATAATTTTTTTTTCTTTTGTATTTGTATAAATTTATTTATTCACAAACAAATTTTAGTTAGTACATACTAAGTTATTGTTAAGCTGATATACAATTTAAATAAAGTAAAATTTGTTAGCAATACATGCTCATAGTCAGTATTGGTTATTTTTTGTCCCCTGAAAGCACTGAATATTAGTTTTAGAATTAATTACATACCATATAATGTACAAATAAAAAAAAATCTCTTAAACTTTAATATAATATATTATATCATAATCGATTGTGTTTATAAATATATTATTATTTTTATTATTTATAAATGTTGAAATAAATATACATATATTTAATTTTAGTTTATTTGTCAATACAGTTTGTAATGTGAGTTCATCTATAATATTTTAATAACTGTATCTCACAATGCTGATCAGGAAATTATCAAAATACTTTGTCCTAATGATTCATTATTCATACGTACTAATTCTTTCCTCGTGATCTAGCACTTGTGTTAGATATAACATTGAAAGTGATCAAGAATAAGGATAATTGGCAAAAGTAACAACCTACTCAATACTTCCTGGAATTATACGACAACCCTGGATTCCAATGCACACCCAACACTTCTCCCCACTTCTGGACAAAGGTTTCGGTCACTGCAATGTAGGGGGGGGAAATTCCAAGATATCGCCGTACTTAAAGTATGAGGTTTTAAGCTTCTATAGCCGGTAATAGAAGGTTAAAGACCTACTGCAGTGAAATAAAAGTGCGTTTAATTCACCATGTATTTAAGTTCTTAAACGTGATTCTTTTCTATCATCAATTTCTAATACAAAACTAAATAACACTAACAATAATAAAAGAAAAAACAGAGGGCCCGTGTGAGGATTTCGCACTGAAATGTAATATTTTTTAGGTACTTCTCTATTATCCCGTCGACCACTTTTCATGACAAAAAACTATCGCCAAACTGTCAGATGAAACGCCAAAAATGCAGGCCCATTTACTTGATGTCAGTAGCATTATACGTGTTTGTTACGTCATCAAGTTTTTAATTCGACATTTGCGTGTATTTTTCATTATGTTTTACTGATTTATTAGTTATTTCGGTACTTCTCTATTATCCCGTCGATCACTTTTCATAACAAAAAACTATCGCCTAACTGTGACGCCAAATAAACGGGAGAACGATGCCATTGGAATATCAAAATAAATAAATAAATAAATAATAAAAAATAAGAATTTAAGGACACAAATGTTATTTAAATTAATGAAATAACTAATAAATAAGTAAAACATAATGAAAAAAACACACAAATGTCGAATTAAAAACCACTTGATGACATAACAAACACGTATAATGCTTCTGACATCAAGTAAATGGAACTGCATTTTTGGTGTTTTATCTTACAGTTTGGTGATAGTTTTAGGTAGATTTCGTAAGAAATACTACCTATTACATTCTCACCTAAGTTGGAAATTTTGAAAAATTTTTGCAGATCTACGCCGATCATGACTCCCAAAAACACCCCCAGTTCAAAACTTTATATATATATATATATATATATATATATATGTCACTTTTTTCTGACCACGATAACTGGAAAAATTCTGCATTAATCTTTTACAAACTGATACATAAAATCAAGGGGCATAAAATCTCGGTCAAGTTCGTTAATGGGCAAAATCGAACCAAGGGGGGGGAGGGTGGGGGGGCTTTTTGTGAAAACAGAAAAAAACCCATAATTTCTTAATTATGATACGTATCGAATCCGTTTAAAGTTATTATTACTTCTAGGAGAAGGGTCGAAAACGTATGTATGACAGATTTTTGATATAATTAAAAATGGCCCCAAGGGGGGGAAAAAAGGGGGGTTTTAAGAGAAAAAAAATCATAGCTTCGTCAATTCACAAGATATCAAATTCGCGTACATTTATTATTAATCCTCTTAATATTATCTAAAACTTTTATATTGACAAATTTTTTATAGGACCAACCGTTATAGCAAAAAAAATTTAAAAACAAAAAAAATCCCTGCCGGCTCCGCCTGCAAATAAGTTATTTTTCGAAGTAGGCGGTTCCAACTCCCACATCTTTTCGAAACTGATACATAAAATCAAGGGGCATAAAATCTCGGTCAAGTTCGTTAATGGACAAAATCGAACCAAGGGGTGGGATGGGGGGGCTTTTTGTGAAAACAGAAAAAAATCCCATAATTTCTTACTTATGATACGTATCGAATCCGTTTGAAGTTATTATTACTTCTAGGAGAAGGGCTGAAAATTTATGTACGACAGATTTTTGATATAATTAAAAATTGCCTTAGGGGGGGGGGGAGGGGGGTTTAAAAGAAAAAAATTCATAACTTCGCCAATTCTCAAGATTTTAAATACGCTTAAATTTATTATTAATCCTCTTAATATTATTTAAAACTTTTATATTTACAAGTTTTTTATAGGACCAACCGTTATAGCAAAAAAAAAATTAAAAACAAAAAAATCCCTGCCGATTCCGCTTGCAAACAAGT
Source organism: Maratus michaelseni (assembly GCA_963931845.1). NCBI lineage: Eukaryota > Metazoa > Arthropoda > Arachnida > Araneae > Salticidae > Maratus > Maratus michaelseni. The sequence continues at coordinate 1,517,237 of OZ007600.1, forward strand.
TAGGTTTCGAAGTAGGCGGTTCCAACTGCCGCATCATCGTAAAAAGGTCATTTCTTCCGCAATTCCCGACAAACAGGCGCCCCACGGTCTGCGTCTTCGAAATCTACCTGTGCCTGTAGGCCGAGCCGTCAGGGATTTTTTTTTGTTATGAAAAGTGATCGACGGGATAAAGTACCGTTATTTCATTAATTAAAATAACAATTGTGTCCTTAATTTCCTATATTTTATTTATTTATTTATTTTGATATTCCAATGGCAATGTTCTCCCGTTTATTTGGCGATAGGTTTTTGTTATGAAAAGTGGTCGATGGGATAAAAGAGTAGTACCATTTTTCGGGATGCGCTTCGGGATAAACATGGGACATAGAAATATAAATCTAAACATTTCAATTTCGCTTTTTAATCATAAATATAAAATGAACCCGTGCGGTGTTTTTTATTATTGCTGAGTATCATATAATGTGGTATTTTATTTTTGTGGCAACAATATTTTGAGAAAAACCTTTCATTTCATTTATGAAAACAATGCCGATTTAATTTTTAATTTTCAGGAAATTTTAATCAAAAACATGTTTTAACGAAATTTTAAGTGTGCTATGTCAGAAGCCTGTTCGAAATCCTTTCATATGCTATCTCATTCGTCGTTCTGCGTTTCGTATTTTCTTAGTAAAAGGGATGTTGACAGGAGAAATAATATATATGATACCCCCCCCCCCCCACTTTATTTAATGTTTATCAGAAACTTTTCTAGAGTACTCAGAAGGGGGGTGGCCTGAGTTAGCTGATCTACTATAAACATATGACATACACTTGATGTGCGCGTCTGACTAATGACCCAGCTGATGTCTATTTTCTATCAATTTTTTTTGTTACTTTTATCTCGATCAGAAATAGTTTTATTTGTAGGTCAGGTCACCGTAATAACCCGCGGTTAAGATTTTCGCTCTTTGAAAAGGAGATTTTTTTTATACTATTTTATACTTTTGTTTTGTTAATGGCCATTGTGCTATTTAAACAAAAAGGTACCGATCGTGGATGTTGAAAACCAAAGAATATTTTCGGCAGAATCAAATGAACAGAACATTTTTGCGCTCTTCTTTGGTTTTAAATTTGATTTTTTTCTTTCAATAATTTGTCATACCATTTTAAATTAATTCATTTTAAATTAAATGATCTAATGTATGTATCATAAGTCAAAAACTAATTAAAATGTCTAATTGGTGCATGTATTTCACTGCTGATGAAATAGCGGAGACAATACGTCTTTTAAAAGTGAAAATTCTGATAGTGAAAGTGAATCTAAATAAGTAATCGACTCTGACTATTTTGATAAATATGAACAGGCTATAAAGTGCCTATTTTCAGTTATTATTCATTTTTACACCTCATAATTCAATACATGTTTTATATATGTTTATATATATATGCTTATACATATATATATGTGGTGTTTTTACGAAGATGAGATACCACGAGATGTAATATTGCACGAGAAAATGGCAGTTTGTTAAAGATATAGAAGGTTGCAGTCGATATCAATAATCATGGTGAAGAGGTGAGGCAATGATGAGACACCAGAAGAGTTTCGTCAATAAAGACCAGCCAATTTCCAGACAAATCGTTTATTTATGAATAAGAGCGATGTAATAACAGTTCCCACAGGTATAAACTTATAGCCCTCAGGCTTCACGATGGCTCACTACACGTTTTAAAAGATCCTAAAGAGCTGTATTAAAGTTCTACGTAACTACAACACCAGATACCCATTTGGTTACACTTCCAAACATGTCAAAAATCTGCACTCCAAAGCGTGTAAGCAAGTTTTGTTCACGGAGCGTAGAGATACCGAATACGACGTCACGAGCCCACAAACCAATGAGTGAGAGACGAGCTCCAACCAAGCGAATGAGACGCGAGGGAGAAGCTCTAACACGAAAGAATTCCTCTCGTAACCGCGCATTAATTTTGAAGGGAAAAAACCCCAGCGCGCGAAAGCAGAGCATGGAATAAAAATGAAAAAAATTGCTTTTTTAAAAACATTCGAAATGAGAAAAGCGTCTCTCGGAATTTTATAGATTGGGGAGCTGATAAAAGTTATGAATGAACTTAAAATTTTAGATTAAGATTTGGAATAAGATAATTATTAATATACGGGTATTTATTTTTAATAGGACATTAAATAGGAATAAATATTATTAAGAATTAAGGAAATACTGACTGTGTCAGAAGTTAGATTAATTTAAAGGACTAATGCGAAATAAATGCGAAGGATTTGCAAAGGAAATAAATTTTTTATATAACATATACACTGGTGTCCAGAAATTAAGGGCAGTGACCAATTTCAGATGTTTCGTCGAATATCTACTGAAACTCGTGAGGTCGCCCTTGAACTTTGCAGATGTAAAGAACATGTTAAGGATTAAGGAAATACTGACTATGTCAGAAGTTAGATTAATTTAAAGGACTAATGCGAAATAAATGCGAAGGATTTGCGAAGGAAATAATTTTTTTATATAATATATACACTGGTGTCCAGAAATTAAGGGCATTGACCAATTTCAGATGTTTCGTCGAATATCTACTGAAACTCGTGAGGAAATGCCCTTAAACTTTGCAGATGTAAAGAACATGTTTGACTTCATTTTTTTCACTGAAGATTTTGTCGCAAGGACAATTAGGGAGGGGGAAATAATAATTTTAATAGTAAAATAATATTTTCGATCACCCAAGTCACAGAAAATGCCAAAAATGATCTGCCACTGTAGCAAATGGCTATGTAGGTCCTGTTCAACATTTGTGTAAGCATAGTACGTACATTCGTGAAGAGGTTACCGTTTATGTCAAAAATTGAAAAGGTTTTTTTATAGCATGCAGAGTTTTCAGCCGAATTTAACATCACTTCACAAAAACTTGACAAAGAATCGTAGAAATAGTATACTGTAATTAAAATATTAATAGCTTGAATATTTGATGAGATATGGGTATTTTTATGAAATAAATTTTAACTACGCATGCGCAAACTACAGAAATTTTTTTTGTCATGATTTGATAGTCAATTCTAAAGGACAACTCATATAAAAAGACCAGTGAAATATCGTGAAAACTCAAAAAGTTACAGCAATAATTGATAAATTGAGGAGGAAATTCCATATAATCCAACAGGATTTCCTCCTCAATTTACCAATTACTAGCGGTCCGTCCCGGCTTTGCACGGGTAGACAATGTTTTGACTACAATGTAGGGTAGAGACGTGTAGGTACTTTAAAAAAGTTGTTCTAAATTGGATAAAAGTGGGAGTGAGACAAAATTGTAGTACCGGATGGATATGTATCAACGGTGTCAACCTCCTTGGAAAAATGTCTTACACAAAATATATAATAGAAAATCAGCAATAGTTGTCTTTTTCCTCTAATCTTCCATAATCGTGTTCGTTTGCAACAAAATCAATAAAACAGATTAAATAGATGTTTAACTATTTTTTAGGAGATTGGTTTAGCTGTAGTTTATGTATTTCATTGTTGTAATTTCATTGTTGTAATTTCATTGATACAATTTCATTATAAAAAAATTGTGTCCTAAAACTTTCACTTTTTTAAACACCTTCGGAGGGAATTTCTAAAATCACAGAACTGCGTGTTTATCCATTTTTCTTGTATATTTGTTTTCCTGAATTTCGCGCTCCGACATAAAACTGGTGCTAAGATATGGCGAAATGACCTAAAACTTTTAAATCCCCTCGTTTAAACACCTTCGGGGGAATTTCTAAACTCACTGAAATGTGTGTTTATTTATTTTTTAGTAGATTTGTTTTCCTGAATTTCACGTTTCTACCTAAATATGCTGCTGACATATGGTGAAATGACCTAAAACTTTCGGATCCCCACCACTTTTAACCACTTCAGGGGGAATTCCTAAAATTGCTGAAATACATGTTTAACCATTTTTTTATTAGATTTGTTTTCCTGAATTTCGCGCTCCTACCAAAAACTGTTGCTGAGATATGGTGAAATGACCTAAAACTTTCGAATTTCCCTTTAACCACCTTCGGGGATGAATTTCTAAATTTACTGAAATACGTGTTTAACCAATTGTTTTCCTGAATTTCGCACACCTACATAAAACAGCTGCTGAGATATGGCGAAACGTCCTAAAATTTTCAAAACCACTCCCCCCTCTAAAACCCTTCAGGGCGAATTTCTAAAATCACTGAAATGCGTGTTTATCCATTTTTTAGTAGATGTGTTTTCCTGAATTTCACGCTCCTACCTAAATCTGCTGCTGAGATATGGCGAAATGAGTCAAAACTTTTGAATACCCCTTTAACCCCTTTCTGGGGGGAATTTCCAAAATCGCCGAAATACGTGTTTAACCAATTTTTTAGTAGATTTGTTTTAAATAATTTTTGTCCTCACACATAAAAGCTGAGATATGGAGAAACGATTTAAAAAAATTGACCCCCCCCCCCTTTAACCACTTCTGGGGGAATTTCCAAAATTGCTGAAATACATGTTTTATTCATTTTTTAGTAGATTTGTTTTCCTGATTTTCGCGCTCCTAACTAAAACTGCTGCTGAGATATGGCGAAATGACCTAAAACATTCGACCAAAATCGCTGAAAGAGGTGTTTAATCATTTTTTAGTAGATTTGTTTTCCTCATTTTCGCGCTTCTACCTATAACTATGGCGAAATGACCTAAAACATTCGACCACCCCCTTTATCCACATTCAGGGGGGAATTTCTAAAATTGTTGAAATACGTGTCTAATCATTTTTCAGTAGATTTGTTTTATTGATTTTCACGCTTCTACCTATAACTGCTGCTGAGATATGGTGGAGAATGTTGTGCACAGAATGCACGGTGTTATTTCTGAGAACGGTGCTCACATTGAAGGTGGTCTAATTCCTCACCGGGGAAGTTAATGTAGTAAATAAACATCAATAATTTAACTGTACGATTGTATAAGTTAGTATTTTTCTTTTCTCACATTTTATACATTGCAAAGCGCCACAAAATGCCCTAGCGGCGATTTTTGGAACTAAATTTTTTTTCACGAATCCTTTTTCCCATGTCTTGATTAGTCTAAATACCAAGTTTGGTGCCATTTCGGCTATTAGATCGCGCTACAGGGCGCTCCCAACACTGTCACTTTAAAAAAGATCACCCTGTATATTAAGCGATTGTTGTAACTTTTGAGTTTTCACGATATTTCACTGGTCTTTTTATATGAGTATAAAAAATATGAGTATTCAAAAGAAAATCCTGAATATTTTGCAACTGAACAAAAGTAAATAGTTGAATATTAATGAGTGTACTAGCTGGCTTCGCTCGCTAGCGGACCCCTAATTTACATCGGTGCCTCGAATCTTGAAAAACCTCGAACCGAACGAACCTCCGACCCGGGTTTCCGCTGCCTTCGGCACCGTATACCGGTCGTGCTACACCCGCACCGGTTAATCCCTTAATTTGCCCATTGAATAGTACAAACCTCTAACCGAACGAACCTCCGACCCTGGTCTCCGCTGCCTTGAGCACCGTATACCGGTCGTGCTACGCACGCACCGGATAATCCCTTAAATTGCACATCGAATAGTATAAACCTCTAAATGAACGAACCCCCGGCTCGGGTCCCCGCTGCCTGCGGCACCGTATAGGAGTCGTGCTGCGCACGGGTTGCAGTATTCGTTAATTCCACCTTCCTCAATCAGGTGGCGCAATCTGTTTATACGATCATAACTGAAATCGTTAAGGCTTTCGATGTCGAGTCGAATGAGCCATACCCCGTCGTTTTCATGCCCGTAGAACCGGAGATAGGAAAGCGCCTCCTGGTGGTGAAAAACGAACTAAAATCGGTAAGCTCTATCGATATCGAGTCGAATGAGCCATACCCTGTCGTGATCCTTCCCATTGAAACGGAGATAGGAAAGCGCCCCCTGGTGGTGAGACTCGGAGCAAAAATCGATAAGCTGTAGTATCCTCTATCGACGTTGAGTCGAATGAGCCAAACCCCGTCGTGATCCGGGCAATAGAAACAGAGATAAGAAAACGCCCCTTGGTGTGACCCATAGAACCCGAGTTGGCTGAAAAATCCTTTTACACCTTCTACCACCAGGGGACGCAATCTGTTCTATACGAACATGTCCGAAATCTGTAAAGCTATCGAAATCCAGTCGAAAGAGCCAAACCCCGTCGTAATCGGGCCCATAGAACCCGAATTCTGGAAGTGCCCCCTGGTGGTGAAACTTGGAACTAAAATATGTAAGCGCTATCGATATCGAGTAGAATGAGCCAAACCACGATGCGATTGGACTCGCAGAACTCGAGATATTATGAAATGAATATATAAATCTGATATTATTATTCGAAAAGAGTGGTATAAACTCAGAAACTTAAAAAAATATTATAGAGTGTCCTTATTACTTTAATTATGATGTTTGGAATCAGTTTGGTGGAAATCCATAACATACTTTCTGAGTTATAGAAACGGACCATAGTTAAGAGAAAAAAACCATGCCACTGGTGGTGAAAAAACAAACTAAAATCGGTAAGCTCTATCGATGTCGAGTCGAATGAGCCAAACCGCGTCGCGATGGGACCCATACAACAGGAGATATTTTGAAAAGAAATAGATAATTCCTTAGCTTTTTGTTTTTTTCCCTATACAAAAATCGGGATTTTGCTAAAATAAAAAATTATGGACCGAAATCGAAAATTTTTTGAATCCCTGAAATGTTAGCCCACTCTGAGCAAATATGCATATATTTCAGATTCGAAAATCCGATAAATTGAAAATTTTATATAGCGTATTAAATTTCCAAATGCATCACTTTATTTCTGTCAGAAATAAATTATTTACAGACTCTTTGTCTGGATTGAGTGTTGAAAAAAAAAGCAGCTGTGTTTTTGGAATAGAAATAAATTCATTTTGCGTTTCATTTATGAGTTTTAATTGATATCTTTTAAAGTTACTGGTCGATTTTTATGAATTTTAGCTTCCAAAATTCGAGATTTTTTTTTACGTCCGTTTGTAAATTTTCGTGACGATGTGACGATTTTTGAGATTTTTCGGAAAGAGGCTGAAAACCCTATAGCCACGTGATTTTGCGCTTTTGAAGCGGCGCCGTATCTGTAGAGATTTGGTTGCGTGGAGAGCAAATGAAATGCATCTGCCCGTCTCCGACGGAATAAAAAATTCTTTTTCATTGATCGATTTTTAGAGGATTTTTTCGGTTCTAATTGTCGTACGGAAATGATTTTTAGAATTTATGAAAGCATATGCTCTCCTGAATCTGTCTGTCCAAATTCCGAATTTCTATGCCCATGACTTTCCGAGATACGAGTCGGTTTAAAACGGCCCAATACACTTTATTGCTTAAATTACTTCCTGGGATCCTCGACATTGTTGTCTGGTGTTCGACTGGCAACCCCTTTCGGAGGGAGCTTTTGCGGTTTTTGATCAAATGCGAAATACTTTCAACATAGGTTTCTTTTGCAGTAATTAAAACAGTTTTGTTAATTAATAACTCATCTGGGTCCGGGTCGGACTTCCGATCTGGTTAAACTTGGGAGTCACGCCATTTTTACGAATTTTTCGGTACCGAAACAGTCTCTGTGTCGGTTGGTTGCGAAGCCTTTGCGGGTACAGACACAGAAACACGCACACACACACCCACACAGACATTTACCAAGATTAATAGTATTGACTAGCTGGCTTCGACCGCTAGCGGGCCCCTAATTTACATCGGTGCCTCGCATTGTAGAACATCTCGAATCTTGTAAAACCTCGAAAAAGGACGAACCTCCAACCGGGTCCCCGCTGCCTTCGGCATCGTATACCGGTCATGCTACGCATGCACTGGATAATCCCTTAATTTACACATTGAATAGTACAAACCTCTAACCGAACGAACCTCCGACCATGGTCCCCGCTGCCTTTGGCACCGTATACCGGTCGTGCTACGCATGCACCAGATAATCCCTTAAATTGCACATTGAATAGTATAAACCTCTAACTGAACGAACCTCTGGCTCGGGTCCCCGCTGTCTGCAGCACCGTATAGCAGTCGTGCTGCGCACACGCTGCAGTATACGTTAGTTCCACCATCTGCCAGCAGGTGGCACAATCCGTTTATACGATCATAACTGAAATCGTTAAGGCTTTCGATGTCGAGTCGAATGAGCCATACCCCGTCGTGATCCTTCCCATAGAAACAGAGATAGGAAAGTGCCCCCTGGTGGTGAGACTCGGAGCAAAAATCGATAAGCTGTAGTATCCTCTATCGACGTTGAGTCGAATGAGCCATACCCCGTCGTGATCCGGGCGATACGAACAGAGATAAGAAAATGCCCCCTGGTGGTGAAAAACGAATTAAAACCGATAAGCTCTAGTATCCTCTATCGATGTCGAGTCGATTGAGCCAAACCGCGTCGTGATGTGACCCATAGAACCAGAGTTGGCTGAAAAATCCTTTAATTACCACCACCAGGGGGCGCAATGTGTTCTATACGAACATGACCAAAATCTGTAAAGCTATCCATGTCCAATTGAAAGAGCCAAACACCGTCGTAATCGGGCCCATAGAACCCGATTTCCGGAAGCGCCCCTGGTGGTGAAACATGGAACTAAAATATGTAAGCGCTACCGATATCGAGTTGAATGAGCCAAACCGCATCGCGATGGGACCCATACGACAGGAGATATTTTGAAAAGAAATTGATAATTCCTTAGTTTTTTTTCCTTATACAAAAATCGGTATTTTGCTAAAATCAAAACTTATGGCCCGAAATCGAAAATTTTTTACCTGGTCGGCACTCTAATAGAAAAAACTAATTACGCGTAATGCTGTTTAGACATCTTAGCTGAAAATATGGGGATAGTGTTGCCTTTATGTCTGACATTAAAAATACTTGTTTAAAAGACAGTAGGAAAGCGATGAAATTAATTAAAAATTAAAAATCGTTTCTTGTAAACTAATCATCCTAGCTTAAAAAAAAACATATTCTTGATCCTCACGCAAAAAAACTCTGCGATGCATGATTTTCAAATCGGTAAAAGCAATATTTAAAAAAATTTTATACCCAGCTCAGAAGAAAGAGTAGGTTATCCTTTTGAAATATTTCCTTGTATCAAAATATCCGGTCACGTGTCGTTTTTCTGCATAAGTTACAAATGATTAGAAATAAATTGCTTCATTAACCGGTTTTTAATTGATATATTCCGTTTTTACGGGCCGAATCGTACGATCTTTTTTTTGTTGAAATCAGGATTTTTTTTTTACGTGTGATGGCCGATTTGCGGATCCAGAGATTAATTCCTTCATTGTTTTTCAAAAGCGCACTGGAGCGATGAATACAGGCCCGTCACGTGAAAATCCTCCCGATACCTGCGGCGCCGGAGAGTAAAATCATTTCACAGCCGTGTCTCGAAAGAAAAAGAAAATTATTTTCTATCGATTGATTTTTAAAGGATTTTTTTGGTTCTAATTGTCGTACGGAAATGATTTTTCGAATTTATGAAACCGGAAGGTGTCACGCTTCCGTCCGTACCGCTTCCGAATTTCTGGACCCCGACTTCCGGAGATACGGGTCGGTTAAAAAACCCGTGCGGTTTGTGGCTTAATTTGCTCCGCGGCGGCCCTGCATTCTCCCCGACCCGAGAGACTGGCAACCCCTTTCAGAGGCGAAATTTTTGCAGTTTTTAATTCTTTTTCAAGTTCGGTTTCGGTCAGTAATTAAAACAGTTTTGTTAATTAATAACTCCCCGGGTCCGGGTCGGACTCCCGACCCGGCCGAACTTGAGCTCCGCAAGTTTTTTCCAAATTTTTCGGTCCGCATCGGCCGTCGAGTGGTCCCGGAGCCTTTGAGTGTACAGACCGGGAATGCGCAGACATACACACTAACTCACACACAGACGTTTACCGACATTAATAATATTGATATGTGTTCATTTTCATAGAAAAAAAAAGATCAAATTGAGAAGAGATACTATTTTTCCATAATCATAATAAAATATATATATATTTTTTTTTTTTTGGGGGGGGGGGGGGGGTTGAATGATTTGTTTTCGAGCTGGGTTTACGTTGAAGTGAAAGGGTCTCAGGTTGACTAACTTTTTTTTGTCAGGTTTCAGGTTGATTTTAAGCAGAAATTTCAGTTTCGGATTGGGTAGAACGCGACCCACTCAGAATTTTAAAGGCCAATGATAATTTTTACAGATGCCAATTAGGATGTCAAATCCAAAATCTTCATGAATAAAGTAAATTTCGATTGTTTAAAGTAACTTTTAGAGGAAAAAGTCATGCAACACACGTACGAAAATTACCGAAAAATAAGTTTATCTTTGTTTAATTAAAAACTATTCATTACAATATTATTTTAAAACAAATTTTTATTTAAAAAAAACACTGATTAAATGTAAATTTATATAGTAATTCAATTATTTATATCCCTTTATTCTGTCGATTTTGACAATAATTATTTTGTAAATGAAAAAGTCTTAACAGATTCTATATAAGTTAAAAATATGTAGTTTCAGTGGTGGCTTGTTACTGCCTTTATTTGGGACACTAAATGCATAGTAGCAAAATTGATTATTTTCTTACCACTATTTTGTAAAAGAAATATTTGCCTCATTGGTTGGTTGAAAATTTTACCATTAAACCAACTTCATTAAAAAAAATAGTGGTAAGAAAAGAATAAAATTTTCAGCCATGTATTTAGTATCCCAAAAAGAACAAGTCATGAGCCACCACTGTGTAGTTTCAAACTCATAAATCAAATTGCTATATTATTTAACATCAAGTTAAGGATTAGATGACAACAGATTTTTTGGCTGAAATTTGTCTATCAAACCTAGTTAAATTAAAAAAGAAAAATATTCATCATTCAAGAAAAAAGTACCTACTATATAAACTCAAAAATTTAATTAAAAATGATTTTTATTATTATTCAAAAAGTTTTTAAAGTATTAAATGCACCATAAATGGGGAATTTTATTGCTATTGAAAAATAAGATTCGGATAATTTTTAAAAAATTGCCTGATTCCCATCAGTAAAAGTCACCAATTATGTCGAAAATTCTTAAACGTTGATATTTTCCAAAACAAACACAGTCTTTTCCTTTTTGGGGCCAGGCAGATTTTGCCCCAAACAGTGTCCTATTCAAGCTGTTCCTTCACACTGTTTGGCGATAAATACCAGGAAGAAGCCAAGATGTGCAAAATACCATATAGCTCTACCGCAAGATGGGCATAGCTTTCTGGGACCCTCAACCTCAATATTCTGAGAGCAGTGAACAGTCAGTTGTCAAAAAGGGTGATTTATGACTTCAGGAACATAACACTGTGGAAGTGAATGATAATGTTCTTCTAGGATAGAAATGAGTGAGAGGAAATTTTTATCCTGGCTGGAGTCGAAACTATCTGAAATTGCTGATATTTTAATAAAAAATTATATTTAATTTTAGCAAATTTAATAGAGAAGTATAGGTGGGGCCATGCCCCAAGTGCCCTATACGACGGGCCGCCCCTGTATATTTCTATATGAAATGTTCTAAAGCAAATGTATCATTATTATTACTTTTTTTTTTATAGAATACGTACAATTCTTGTAATATGTTATAAATAATGCAAACAACTTCTTTAAATGCTTTCTTTGAAAAACCAAGTTTAAGTCATATCAATGAATAAGGGTAGCAGAGTCAAAACTAGCTCCACTCCCCCTCCCCCCTCCCGGGGCAAATATGGATTTTAGCACCTACCTTTGATCTTGCTCCACAAAGTAAAATTACAAAGAGAATTTTACCAAGTTTCTAATAGCAGAGTTATTTTGAAATTTAAAATATGTAATCCTGAAATACATAATATTGAACTACGTAATCAGCTTTGCAATATATTTATTAATTAAAACCTGTAAAAATGGAATAATTAAAAAAAACAGAAACAATTTCCGTCTGAAAGAGGTTTCTTTAGCAAGTATAACTGTTGATATTCTTCCTGTTGGGACCATGTATTTTTTTCATTTAAGACAGGATTCCATTATAGACAGATTTCATTTTCACAGGTTTTATTGTAGTTGTAGTATTACAAATTAGTACAATAAGGGGACTCTTCAGTCACATGAAGACGCTTGCTAGCTAATGTTAAACCTATGTGTGGGTTCTTTTCGAATTTTTCATCTGAATTTGAGTATCTTTAAATGTCTTTTTTGCATAGGATAGCCAGGCCCGTGATGATGCTTCCAGAATAAGCAAATCTTTTTCCAGGAAGGGCAAAATTATTTCTTAATTTTTTTCTAGCCTTTTACAATCTCTTAAAAAATATGTATTGCATATTCAGTTAAATATTTGTCTTTTCCAGTATGACTGAAAAGTGTTATTCATTTTTAATTACAGCCACTATCTGTAATTCCTATGACTTTGCATGGTGCCTCCCCCTCTTATATGCATTGTATTAATCAGGGTTGTAGTGATTTAAATCAATTTTTTTCACATATGGAAATTTGTATCCAATGGTTGGAGTATCATAGTTGAGATTTTTCCAACAGAGCGAAAATATGCCGGGACCAGGACTCGAACCTGGGTACTTTGGTTTGCCATACCAATGCTCTCCCTACTGAGCTATCCCGATGATACCCTGGACTGGCATATTTCACTCTTATTTGTTGGACATAAGAATACTATTTCATAAGGACGTAAGAATAATATTCCTCTATGGATTAGTAGGGAGAGCGTTGGTACGGCAAACCAAAGTACCCAGGTTCGAGTCCTGGTCCCGGCATATTTTCGCTCTGTAGTAAAAATCTCAACTATAATACTCCAACCATTGGATATAATTTTACCTAGTTGAATATACTTTCCTCTATTCATTATATGGAAGTTTGTTTTATAATCAAATATAATTAGTAAAAGCTTGATTATCCGGCATTCAACTAACTGGTTGGAGAACTTCTTTATTTTTCTCTTCCCATAAACAGTTGAAAATTTTTTACTGCTATTTTAGGAACTTTACTGTTAGCATTTTCAAATTATCACAGAGACTGATTCAGCATAAAACAAATCTATCTGTGCTCATGACAGTGAATGTTATAAAATAAAAATATAGCATAAATAAAAAATACAGCTTGATAGCAAGAATAGCTTCATGTTGCGTCATAGGTAGCAATCGTCCACCAGTTTTTTTTCCAGCAAAAGAGAGAAGGAGGAGACGGGAAAGGACAATACAAGGAGAGAATAGAGACTAATTAATCTTTCTGCTCTTGGCAAAACTAGACCGGGTGGAAGGAGGCAATTAAACAGTAAAAACTACCTTTTTTACATCTTTTCCAAAAACTGAACAGACAAGTGAGGAAGCAGAGGAAGGAAGGAAAATTATATTGCATTTTCTAAGAATTGGAATGGAGATATATGGCATTTCAGATATTGAAGGTTTCTTTTTTTATCTTCAGATGCACAGTAGCGCCTCCCCCTCCCCCCCCCCCCCCACCCACTCACCCTGCAGTTACTATAACTTTCCACCTGCCCTGCTCATTTGGATCTACACATTCAGTTAGACAAATTACATACTTATATACTTTTTTGTTTTGACATATTTTTTCGGCCATTCATCAATTTTTGCTTGTGCTTAATCAGCTAGCCTAGTAAATTGCTCTCTGTCTTCACGTTCTTCCATATTTTTTGTTAAATTAAAAAATGACAGATCATTCAGATTCTCATAAAAGGAAACAAGTTGTTTTAACCATAATTCAGAAGCTAGATATATTATTCAGTGTTTAGAAAGATGGAAAAAAATCAAGAATTGATGTGTAAGTTCAATATTGGATCCTCTATGATTTATGATATAAAGTCGCAGAAAGAAAAGTTGATGGCATTTACTTCCTCTACAGAAACAAAATTGGATGGGAAAAAAAAAAAATCTGATTTGAATCAAATAAATCGATTAAACAAAATCAACAACACTGGTATTAATATAAAATAGAGATACTGACCAACTGGGATATTCTTACCATGATTACCTTATTTTTCAGTTGTGTGTAGCACCTACACTAATACATTTTTTAAATGTTTCTTTTGTTTTTTAAAATGATTTAGTTTCCTTCACTTTTTTATAACATAAATTTAGATATGTAATCAAATTAATAAAAAATATTTCAATAGATACTATAACTGCTTATCTTGAAAATTTTTTGTGCTATTAAATACTGAAGTAATGAGAATTAAAGTATAGTACTGATTTAAATATTTGCAAACACTTCCAAATGATGTATTAAATATTGTTAAATATACTTTTAACAAATATACCAAATGTTGTGCCAAATTTATCATTTAACAAAATAATTTGTAATTTATTTTCCCAATCATCAAGCTTTAACCACTGATGGTCTAAATGTGTTTTGACTAGGACGGTTAAAACAGATTTTCTCCATCATTATAACAACCCCTGGTTATTTCCCAACACATTATATCTTTAGCAGAAGAGGCAAAGAGAACGGGGATTGAACTAAAGATGAACTGGGGTTTACGAATGTTATTTGTTTCACTAGCTAAAGAGTCATGACATAACTTATTGCAGAGAAGAATTACCTTGACATAGAAAAAACTGATTTGGCAAGCAGATTTTCCGTTGATATAAATCTGAAAAGAAATAGCAGTTGGCATAATAAAACTGCCATTACAAAGCAGAGTTGGTACAAATTCACCATGCATGGGGAAATGTAATATATAATGCATAGCTATATACATCCTGCACACTTCGTAATCAAACATAAATTCAGATTTTTTTTCTTTTTTACTACATATTGCTGTTTATTCAATGTTGAACTTGAATTCTTTTTTTTTTTTGAACAAATTCCAAGATGAATGCAATTTTTAGGTAAGACTAATAGTGGGTCTATAATAACTTCAGACAGTTCTCAAAAAATATTTTTTTCAGCTTAACAACACAAAACTTTCTGACTCATTTTTAAACATAAAAGTATGACTATTGAAGTGATTTAGAATCCATCAGTCTTTTTTTTGATAAATGAATTACATCTTGAGTTGTAAGTAATTGTTATCTCAATTTTTTTCCTTTCTCGCCTTGTAGCATTTGGAACCCAAACAACTCCAACTTTGAGAGCATTTTAAAAGATATCCTGTATGTTGTAGTCAGTCTAAAGATTTTTTTTTAAGAGTCAATGCAATTCAGGCAGTCCTCAGCTTTTGAAGAATTTGCTACGAAACAATAAAAAGTTAAAGTTGATATTATGATAAAAAACTTAAAAAAAGAAATGCGACTTGCAGAGACATGTAACCCAGTGAGCCTACTAATCAGAATCCAGTTTATGTACAACAGTGATGTTTTTTGAGAGATTAACCGAATCATAAAAAATTATAGAAAGAAAGTAATAGTCTTTGGAACAATATAACTATAAAATTGTTTTAATTTGAATGAAAAGGACTTAAGCTTCATTACTTTCCTAAATAAATAATACGCCCTAAAAAAACATTTGCATGTTAGTGTTTTTTTAAACAATTAAATTAAGTGCAATCGCATAATAGATAATGTGCAAAAGATGTTATTGTAGGTGGATAGTAGTCTGCGTCTGCGTAAGAAGAGTGATTTGATTGGTTCATTGCATGGAAGCGCAAATCTAATAAGCAGAATGCGCAGTAAGTAGAAAATGAGAATATTCGCCCTTACAAATAGCGATAAATACGCCAATCTGGTAATCCAAACGTTAAGTAGAAAATTAATCGAAATTGATTCGATTCAAAACTAAATCCAGCGAATCATTCGTTTTACCGCGACAAAGACCAACAAAGAAAGAAAACATTACTGCCATTCTGGTAAGTTATTTATAAGTTAGTAAATTTACTATCCGCTCATTTATAAACTCTTGGTCCCATTTATGATTCCTGAAACTATTCAAAATTGGCCGGAAATTAATCCTGTGTGTATTAAACCAAAGAAAGTCTTATAAGTATGTTGACCGTCATGATCCCTTTTCCTCCTGTTCATATTTGGAAGGATATAATTTTCATTTTTTTTTTTTTTTTTTTTTTTTTTTTTTTTTTTTTCTAGTAGGTATTATAATGACATTATTGTTTCTGCAATTATTACAATGCTATCAAAAGATTTGCTGATACAGTACAAAGTCCAAAATCCGGAATCCTCCGGACTTCAGCGATTCCGGATTTCGGATTTTTCCGAATTTTGGATCATTTGCAGTTTGACCCCCCCCCCCCCCCCCGTTATTTATTTATGACGAACGCATTTCAATACTGAAAAATATTATACTGAAGCAAATTAAATATTTTAAAAAATGAATATATTTTTTAAAAAGGTAAAAAAATAATAATAATCTACACCCCACCCCCGTTTATTTTACTGAAATAAGGTAATAATAAAGCAAATATTTCAATAGAGGAATATATATATATATTTTAATTATCACAATTTCAGGAAATTTTACTTACAAAACGTAATTTTTCTGTTAGGTAATTGAATATGTCCGTTATTTTACGCTGCTTTATGAATTATAAATCATTTGCAGTTATTAAAAAACTAATCAACCCCCCCCCCCCCCCCCACACACACACACACCGATTTATTTACGTCAGGAAGGCATTTGCAATGCTGTATAAAGATACACACTAATACGATATTCCAATAAAATAATATATATTTTTAAAAGGTTTAAAAAAAAAAAAACGTTATTATTTGTTTTTATGCTCCCTATTGTTCCCATTTGATGTTCTCAAAAGGTGCTGCACACTGCCCTTTTTGTTTTAAGTACCGATGCGCCCTGCTGTTTTTAGACGTGAAAAATGTGTTCTGCCCCTTTTCCATGTTATCTTCTTTACGTCGTCTATTTTTTTCCCTTTAAAAATATTTTTCCTTTATTTTTTTCGTGCAAAAATAGAAGTAAACAGAAGCTTTGACTCACATGTCATCATTCCTAATCCCCTTAACAAGCCTAGCCTAATAATAATAAAAAAAATCTGTGCATGGTTTCTTTCTGCATAACGAAACATAGTATCTACTGAAAGCTAACGATCTCATTCCGATAACTTTTGACTTCAACTTTTGACTTCGAAGTCACGGACTAAAATAAACAAAACAAACAGCCAGATAATTCAATCCTTTCTTTTTCTTTTCAGTTACTCTAGTGGCCTTTTTTGTGTGGTGCTACGATTTTGGAATAAATTATCATATTTTGATAAAATTTGGGAAAACAGCCTAATTTGCTATTATTGCAACTTGCTGTAAATTTGAACATAATTCGTCAAATAACGACGGAGATATTTTTTTATTTTTTATGGTAAGGAAAACGTTTTTTTTTTCATTCTTTTCTTTTAATTACTTTTTTCTGTTTTCCTGCAGCTAAATACAACTATGAATGCGGCACTTCTTATGGAATATTGGGAAGTCGGCAATAACGATTATCAGACATCTATATCACGGCTTCAATTTATTGAATAAATTGATGCAATTTTCGGAGATTGGTGGGGAGGGGAGGGTGTTGAGTAAGGAATGATCGAATAAAAGCATAAAGATATCAAATTGGAAAATATATGGAGACAAATATAACAGAAGCGGGAAAAACGATTCAGTCCAAGGCATATATAAATAAATATTAAAAAAAAAAAAAAAAAAAAAAGCTTGTTTCCAAAATGTCCGGATTTTGGAGAATTCCGAATTTCGGATGTCCGGATTTGAGACTTTGTACTGTATCGTGTTAGCAGGTATTGTTCTCATTGATATTGTATTAATTTCATTAAAACCACAAAGCTTTCACTGGTTTCTTTTGGAATATATAACCAAATTTAAAATTCATATATTACATATAGTTAAAACTTGCACCCTTTTCATGTGAAATAATGAAAAAAAAAGAAAAAGAAGGTACAGTATGATCATCTGGAATTACTTTATATAGACCTCTTAGTTGATCAGCAACTTCTAATACATTTTGAATATAATCTTGGATGTTTAATGTTTCATCATATTTCATACTGTATAACTCTCTTTGCAAGAAAAGTTTTGTATTTAAATGCTTTTGTTCATTAACTTTATGTAAAAAATTCCACTTACCTTTTGCTGTTTCCTCATGCTTTATGAGTATCAGCTGATTATCTTCTGCATTTAAAGCAATATTCGCTTTAGCAGATTTGTTTGCTTTATTCTAAGCATCTTGATCAGCTCCTGCTTCAGTAGGTTATGTCAATGTAATTACATCCCATAACCCTTTATTCGTTTAAAACATTTCCATACATCATAATTTCTTTTATTTAACATTGTAAAGCTCACTTGCTGTTCAGTCATATTTCATATGCTAAATCGTACTTGTACACAAAAATGGCAGTTTGAATTTTAAATAAACTTTCCTAATTCAAAATAACATAAGCTTTTGGGCAACATAACCTGTTAAATCAAAATTATAAAATACACTACTAAAATATGTAGTAAGGCAGAGTAAGAAATGCAGTAAATTAGAAAAAAAAATATATTTAATAGAAATATGATCAAGTAACATGATCAACCTACATATTACATGTCAAAATATAAAACTACTGAAAACAGAATTTTAAAGACAGTTGCCAAACTGTACAATTTAAATAAACATTTATAAGGTAGTTTGCATGTGAACACATAGTTCAACACTATTAACCAAGACATTTTACTTCAACACCAGATGTCTTGTTTCTATTGGCGAGATTTGCACCTGACTAACATAAAAGTACCCATTTGCTTTATTAAATTATAAGTACACTCTAAAAATTCGGCACAAACTGGGACCAAGAGCTATTTGCAGATTTCTGATTTGTACAGATTTTAGACCATTAGCAAAGAGAAAGGCAGAAAATTATTAATGAATATATATATTTTTAAATCCGTATAGAGAAAAAAAATAAATATTTTTATGACTGACTGAGGAAACTTATAGCCTATTGCTTCATAATTGATTGAATTTCATGTTTTTTTTCCGCAACTGTTTGACAAAATTTACTACTACCTTCTTTTAACATACTTCACAATTTATTTTCACTATCATTTGGCAAAATTCAGAATTTTTTTTGGTACTTTTATGTTAACCAGGTGCAAATGTCGCCAATAGCATTTTTTTTCTTGCCTATTACAGCTTTTATTTTTTTTTTTTGTGTGTGTAAATTAGAAACAATACTTTGATGATGAAATTAAAAAAAAAGGTTTTGGTTTATAGTATTTATTATTATTATTATTTTGTATTTTAAATGAAATGTGCGAAAGGCATGTATTTTAAATGAAATGTGCGAAAGGCATGTATTTTAAATGAAATGTGCGAAAGGCATGTATTTTAAATGAAATGTGCGAAATGCATGTGTTTTAAATTAAATGTGTGAAAGGCATGTATTTTAAATTAAATGAATGATATACAGACTTGTATAAAATCAAAAACTTTCTGCAAATTAATTTAATGTTTAATAAAATTACATGTTCTATTATTTTGACGATATAATTAAAAACAGTAGTTTAAAATAATTACCATTTAAAATTAATTAATATTAATTAAAGAATAATTATTTTGGTTAAAAATAATAATAAAGCTAAAAATCAAGGATAGGAAGAGCTGAATTCTTATCAATTATTTTGTCAATGCATTTAGAAACAACCCAATCCTTCATAATTTGACCTCTTTGCAAGCGTCTGTAATGTCACAATGTTTTGCATCTTTAAATTTTGAATTGTGCGCAAACAGTAAATAAATCTTACATAAAATTGGGAAATATTTTAAATTTTTTGGTATTTAAAAAAAAATATATATATATATATATATACAGTAAAATCCCGTTACAACGAATTCCATTACAACGAAAAATCCCGTTATAACGAAATGCAAGCGAGTCCCGTTTTGAAATGTATTCAAATAATGTTAACATAATCTCAGTATAACGAAATATTCAATTTTTTATAATCTCGTTAGAACGAAATAATATGACACGGCAAGTACTTTCAGTTGTACATTTTTATCGCTTGACAATTTTTGTTTTCGATGCCTAGTCTTAGGGACAATCAAGCTTATCTCTAAAGCAATCGCTTTTCTCCGAGCTTTGTTGTAAAATCGGTGTGCATAGGCATTTCACTGCAGAAGGAATGTTTCCTTTGTTCGCTCTCCCCTTTTCTCCACCCCTTTTTCTTGGAAGTCCAAGTAAGCTGTAACCAATGTAGGCAAACTTAACAAAACGTGAAATGAGTATTGCACATTCCCCCTTCCCTCCCCTCCCTACCTGAATAACTTTCGCAAAGGAATTTCCAAAGCTCGAAATCAGTTTGAAAATTTTCATCTTACCAGTAGGTCATAAAATGGCGGCTGTTAAGCGAAAACAGTTTAGTTTGGAAGAAAAAAAAGCCATAATTTCTGAAGTTGAGAAAGGAATGAAAAAATCTGATGTTGCTAGCAAATATGGAATTTCGCCGTCTACTTTATCCACTTTTCTAAAAGATAAAGAAAGCATTTTGAAAAAAATTCAAGTTAAAGTCTTTGATCCAAGCAGAAAACGAATTCGAAATGCCCAGTTTCAAGATGTGGATAGTGCTGTTTACAAATGGTTTATGGATGTTCGTTCTAGAAACATCCCTCTAAGTGGCCCTTTAATTAGAGAAAAAGGTTTGGAATTTGCAAGAATGCTAAACATTGAAAATTTTCAAGCCAGTGTCGGATGGTTGAATCGATTCCGAGAAAGATACGGTATAGTGGCAAAATGCATTTCAGGAGAAGCAAAAGACGTCCCAGTTGAATTTGTAAACGAATGGCGTAAAGGTGAAATACAAAAAATAATCAAGACGTATAGTCCTAACGATGTTTTTAATGCCGATGAAGCCGGAATATTTTTTCAGTTAGAACCAAGGAAGACTTTAGCGTTAAAAGGAGACAAGTGTATTGGAGGAAAGCTTTCCAAACAAAGGATTACAGCCCTATTTTGCTGCAACAAATCAGGAACAGAAAAACAAAAAGTACTCATAATCGGCAAATCTGAAAAACCCCGTTGTTTCAAACATTTTAAGTCCTTACCATGCATCTACAAAGCCAACAAAAAATCATGGATGACGCAAGGATTCTTTAATGAATGGCTGATAAATTTTGATAAAGATATGCAAAAACAAAAACGTAAAATTCTTCTACTCATAGACAACTGCACAGCACACAATGATCCTCCTATATTGAATCACATTCGTGTAGAGTATTTCCCGCCTAACTGTACTGCAATACTTCAGCCTCTTGACCAAGGCATTGTCAGAGCCGTAAAATCACGATACAAAACTATGTTATTAAAACGCATTCTCTGTGATCTGCAAAATAACGTAAACAGAAAGTGCAACATGAAAGAGGCAATTGATATGATCTGTGGATCGTGGGATGATATAAGCCAGAAAACAATAGCCCACTGTTGGAAACACGCGCAGATTGACCAGGATTTAAATAAAGAATCGACGGCTCAAAGATCTAGCGATGTAGTACATGATGAGGAGCAGACAGTCGAATATGAGATCGAATCCACTTGGAACTTAGTAAAAGAAAAATCTGGTGTGTCTCAAAGCATAAGCTTTAAAGATTTTTTAACTGCAGATGACAATGCTGCAACTTGTTATTCATTAACAGAGACAGATATTGTGCAGTCTATTGTTGATGATCGCATTTTAGAAAATGATGAAGAAAGTTCTGAAGATGAAGAAAATGAGGTTTCAAAAGTTACATCTGCTGAAGCCTTAGAAAGCTTAGAAAGAGTGCGCAATTTTATTTCTTTACAGAGCAGTGTACCAGATAACATTTTTTCTAATATTAATCATGTACATAATTTTGTATTGTCCGCAGCTTCAAACTCCCTTGTACAAAAAAAAATCACTGATTTTCTGCATTAAATTTTTTCTTGTACAATTTGAAGATCATTGAAATGGTGGTAAGTCAATTTTTCAGTTCTATAAAAAATATTATACATTGTATTATACTAACTTTACGTTATTAGAAGGTACTACTAATTTTTATTACTATTTTTAATAATTAATTATCTACTAATTTGTATTATACTACTATATTTTTATAATTAACTATGATATGAGGATCTGAATTGAAATGTTTAATTTTCTATTGAATTCCGTTACAACGAAATTCCCGTTACAACGAATAAAATTTGCGGTCCCGTGAAGTTCGTTGTAACGGGATTTTACTGTATATGTATATATATTTTCTAAAAAAATTTTCTGCAAAATTCCGAAAATTTTCCGCGCACGCCGTGGGCGCGTGTGTCTATATTATACAACTCTGATGATATATATGTACAAAGGATGGCAATAACAATATTTGGACATTTATCACCTGTGCCCGGCTAATATAAAAGTACTCTGGTACAAAGTTTCTGGTCTGTTTTTATTGACCAAATAAAACATAATTAACAGATTATCATTTTTGTGCAGGCATTTTTGTAATACCCATTTTATTAAATTATGACTGTATACGTTGGAGTATGTTATTTCCAACACAATTTTTCTGGCTATAACCATTTACATGCCTTTTTGTAATTTTTTCTTTTTTTTCGTGCTTATTCTTTTGTAATATATATATATATATATATATATATAATATTTTAAAAATCTATGAGTTTAAAAATTATTCTGATTGCACATTTTATTATTATCTGGTACTCTGTCTTTTTCATTTGGAATTTATAAAATGTAATTGATATTTATTTTTTTCTTAGGTTGTTAAATTAGATGCTTTATGGAATTGGTTAGTTTTAAATTATCTTTTAATGAGATAGGAAGCTCCTACTCCACCCACTCTGACAGAAGTATATCTGGGTTGTAGCAGTCCAACAATGAATTGCCAAGTTAGGTATTATAAAATCTCATCAAAATTTGTAGTCCTTAAAAAGCATATGTTTATATTTTCAGCGTATTGATTTTTCTTTCATGTTCAGAACATATTGTTTGTTTTTTAACTTGTATGTTGCATTGTTGTGTCTTTAATTGCCTGCATTTATTTTTATAAATAAGGAAACAGTCTTTCATTTACTGAGTACTGAGACGGATGCAATCTCACTTTTTCAAAAGCAAGGGCCCTTCAAAAGCTTTTACCCAACAAACAACTAAGCGAAAATGGCCATGATATGAAACTGTATGTTATTAATGATGAAGCTATATGGACATGTGACGTAGGAAGTTGAAAAAAAAAAAAAAGGGCTCCGTGTTGGAAATTGGTTTATTGGAGAATACTGTTTGTAACTGCTTTAAGGTTTATGTACTGTTGGGCAAAGGAATTAACATCCATAAAATGGTGTAAAAAAACAACTACATATGAGTGAAAATACGGCAGTGGATTGGAATAGTTACATGAGAGAAGTGTGTTCCTTACGCTTAATATAACAAATTAACCCTCTGACCGCTATGGGTTTTTTTTTTTTCATAATTGTTTCGACCAGTATGTATCTCTATTACACATTTCTAATCATCATACATTAGAAATATGTAATTAAATTTATCATTTGCATTTTCACCCTTTGACTGTGGAATTTGTAAAACAAATTGCTTCAAAAACTGTGTATTATATAAATTTTACTACAAATGTCTTGCCCGTGGAAATTGCGGGAAAATGGTCTGAGGCAGGGGTACAAAAATTTCTTGAAAATCTAGGAGCCAGTTACTATCGATGACAAATTTATAAAATAAAATTACAGTATAAGTTAATAATAGTAAACATAAATTACTCTTTTTAATTAAATTTATGTGACACATGACATGACATAAAATTTTCTTGCATAAAAAAGTAAAATTATATAAAATAAATATAGATATTAAAAAAAATGGAAGTGCTGATGTAAAATACAAATAATAATCATTAAAAAAGTCTCTAAACACTTTCAAAAGTACAAATATGCAATGCACTTCAACTTCAAGGCCTATAATAGGGTAGATGGGCCAGTAATGGTCACCCTTCAATGTGCTTGGTTTATAAAAGAACTAACCAATAAAAATTTAACTTTTATTATTTTTTTGATAACTCCCCTTGTATATTTTATAATCTTGCATTACCGTAAAATCCCGTTAATCACCCCCTCCCCCCCTAAACACGACAGAAAATCGTAAAATAAGCAGGGGGCGCTTACACGGTATTAAAACTGTAGTGTATGATATTTGTAGGTGGTGGTCGTGGGGGGGGGGGGGGGGGGGGTGGAATGTTAATGGCAGATCATCGCAAAGCAAGCATTATTTTAATAAAGTAACAAAAGAAAAACATTTTGAAAAAAAAATTATTAACAAAATAGAAAAACAGTATAACTTCACGATTAATGGCGATTTCAGATTATAGAATTCTGGATTTCAGAAGTTTTGAAACTGGAATGCATTTAGATAAATACCACTACTAATATCTGTCATTAATATGGTAACAGAAATGTAAAAGGAGTTTAATAATTTAAAATAATTAAAAAACACTGAGAAATTGCAGTTGAAAGTGTCCTGAAGCAATTTCGAGAACTAGTAACATTTTATGTGGTGTCGCCATCTGTTGTAAGTTAGAAAGATTAAATAACCGTTTTTTTTTTAAATCATGATTTCTTATCTATAAATGCTAAATAAATAATACAAATCACAAAAATTGAGAACATATAGAACGAATTGGTAGTGTTGCCAGATTATTAAAACAAAAAACATTACTACCACAAAGATAGCACAAATTACGCTACAAATTCGACTGTGTATCGACAAATCGATTGATCTGATCAATCAATCGATATTTTTTTTTGTGATTGGTTTTCATAATAATGTTAAATACGACTATAAATTTTTTAATAAAATAAATAGATTCTCTTTTAATCAAAATATTTTCCACACAGCATCAAATACACATTTTTCAACTTAT
Organism: Maratus michaelseni; assembly: GCA_963931845.1. Classification (NCBI taxonomy): domain Eukaryota; kingdom Metazoa; phylum Arthropoda; class Arachnida; order Araneae; family Salticidae; genus Maratus; species Maratus michaelseni. The sequence continues at coordinate 1,542,105 of OZ007600.1, forward strand.
TTCACGAGAAACTTACACTATCGATATTTTTATTACCATCATTTCGCCATGCGGATAAATTTACAGCAAAACTAATGTTTGGTTATATTGCTTTTTCAGATCGACAATGTGTTTGTACATGTTTGCGATATATCAAAGAATCGCCACGCCTTTCTGATCCGTCGGGGGGAAAAAAAACACTCGGGAGATAAAATTTTTGGTGTTGATCTTGACGTGCATGGCGAAATTTCTTTTGGGGGAGGGCGCTTTCTCGGGATTTTTTTAATTTTCTAATTTGTTTATAAAGTGGGAGGGGGAAGCTTAATCGGGAAAGGCGGATTAACGGGATTTTACGGTATTGTTGACACTCTTAATCAAACCAATCAGGAAGCAGAAAATAATGTTTCCAAGTTCTATTGTTTTTCAGTGAAAATCTTAAATGAACATGCTAAGAGTAAATTCTTCATTTAGTAAATTTATATATTCTGTATTTTCTTGCAAAATTCGCTACTTTTTAATTTGCTAGTAATAGAAAACTTTGAATTTTATATACTAATAGCCATTTATAAAATTCCATTTATTTTTAAGGTTTTAAGAGGTGTCCATTACTGGGATGGTTAATTAGTCATTTTCCATTAATGGACTTCCCATGTAGACAAGTTATTTTATGTGGTTAATTTTTTTTTTTTTTTTAGTTAAATGTATAACCCTGCCTTGCATATTTTATAATCTGGCTATCAAACCAGTCAGGAAGCAGAAAATATTGTTTAAGGGACAATCAAAGTGGGGCTCATAGGACTTAACCCCTCCTCATTTAAATAAAAACAATAAGTTACAGAAACTATTAAAAATCTATTTTCTGTCTTAAATGTTTGCTTATTCACCTCTGACAAAAAAATAAAAATAAAATAAAAAACGTAATTTTAATGAAAGTTATAGTAATCATGAAACTAGTAAATCTGCAGATCAGTGGCCTTAAACATCAGTTCTACAGTTTTATTTTTAAATTATTTTATTTAGTTTTTAAAATATTCAACTCACAGTATCATTTCTTTCATATTTGTAATATTAATTATTATAAGTGATATATCAAGTAGTCTTTGGAAGTTTAATTGTTAAAAATTGATTTTTGGAACAGAATCAGTTTGTTTATCAAATCTATCACTTGAAAAAAATTGGTTAAACGCGATTGTTGGTGGTGCACAACCTCTACTCATTTCCCCGGCAAAACTATCGCCGGAGCGAAACGTCTCCATTCGACCAATCAACCAATCATGGCGGAAGCCGTTGGTAAATAACATGAACCTCTATATAGAGGTTCATGGTAAATAATGTCATGTAATCCTCCCGATAGCGATTTGCAATGTCTTAATTTTTCCAACATTTCTGTAAATATCAGTCCAATTAAGTAAAAGAGAACTTAGTTTTATTTTTCTTTGCACATGAAAAAAAAAAAAATCATCCATATATAAATACGAATTACTTTTATTTGGTAAGAAATATCTAGGCGCCAGTGTCGAAAATTTAGTCGCCCGGGCGACCTGACGCCCGGTATTTTTGCACCCCTGGTCTGAGGGTTAAAGAAGAATTGGCAGTGCCAATAAAATTGTTGAGATCAATGAATATTTGTGTGTCTGAAGAACAACTGCAGCAAGATATTTCCATAACAGTGGATTTTTATAGGGATATGCTGAGAAAATAACTAATGTTTTCTAGTTCAAACTCCAAGTAGAAATGCTATTATACAGAGTTTCCCCCAGATAGTTTCAGAAGGGTGCTGTACCCTGCCTGCCCTTCGGTTTACAAAATTGCACCCTTCCTGCCCCTCATAGAAAGAATCAGCACCCTTCTTGCCCCTCAGTAAAAAAGTGCCCTTTCTCCTTTTTGCTTTAAAAAATCTGCTTTCATAGTAAAAAAATAACTCAATGTTGTCCTGAAAAGAGTGCCTTGACTTTTAAATATCAAACATGGCTTTAAAAACCAAAAGAATACCTTTAACAATTAAGAAAAGTGCCCTTAAGAATCTGAAAAGTGCCCTAAGGAATCCAAAAGTGCCCTTAAGAATCCAAAAGTGCCCTTTTTTAAACTTGGGAGAAACCCTGAGTATAATGATGCAAAAATTTTTTGAACATGTAGAAGATAGATCACAATCTACTCCTACACTGACTGCTGTATAGAGTACAATTCAGAAGAGCTTGAAAGAGCAGGTTACAATCACTTTGTTGTGAATCATAAGTGCAATTTTGTTGATCCAACAACAAGTGTTCATACACAACATGTTGAAAGAATGTGGTGCTCTGCTAAATGGTGCAATAATGGTGCAAGACACAGTTCACCATCACCTTGTATTTGTGTCATATCTTACAGAATTTATATAGAAAAAATACCTAGGAAAAAAATGTTTTTGATGAACTATTAAAAGCAGTTTAAGAAATATGGCCTATAGTGTAAGGCATAACATTAAAAATTTGCTATTCTTATGAAACATTGTAAGGAATTGTTAAAAAACATTTCAATATATTCTTATTGATAAAATTTAATATTTTATTTAATGCAATGGTATTTATTTTGGTACTTCTCCATTATCCCGTTGACCACTTTCCATGAAAAAACTATCGCCAAACTATAGGATTTAACACGAAAAGTGGACGATTGTGACGTCACATTCACTTGATGTCAGATGTGTTACTCGTGTTTGTTATGTGATCAAGTGATTTTTAAGTTGACGTTTATATGTATTTTTAATTATGTTTGCTGATTTATTAGTTATTTTGTTAATTAAAATAACAATTACGTCATAATATTAAAAGAGAAAAAGCATTGAAACAATATTGCAATACATAATTACATTCAATAGATCAGTTTTAATGGACGTCAGAAACATTTATCTACCAGCCAAGAGTGATAATTAAGAAAAATAATGTAAATAAATAAATATCCAAGATATGTTTTCTGTTCACATTCATATATTGTAAATTTTATTGCTGTTACTGACAATTGACACTTTAGTAAGTGGGACTTTTTCTGAAAGTCTTTTTCTTTTTTTTTTAAGAATTACAATGGAAACAATCTTCTATTTGTTTGTTAGTGTTATAGTTTGGCAATATTTTTTTATTATTTCTTTTATGTAAAGTGGTCGACGGGATAATGGAAAAGTACCAATATTTTTACTGACTACCAAAATTATAATATGCATAAATAGACTTGACACTTTAAGCACTTATAGCAGTTGACACTTTAATGAGTAAGGCTTTTTCAAAAGTCTTCTTTTTTGAGATTACAATGGAAACAATCTTCAATTTGTTTATCGGCGTTACTGTTTGCCGACAGTTCTTTTAATGTAAAGTGGTCAACGGGATAATGGAGAAGTACCTTTATTTTAGGTAGCTTTCAATACAAAAAAGTATAAAGCCTATTGCAGCCGTTCGGAGGAAAGCAATTCCGGAAAATTTCGATATATTTTCACCGATCATGACCCCCCCCCCACCTCAAAACCACCCTCCGTTCAAATGTTGATTTATATATATATATATATCTGATATATGTTATACGATAACTAGGACTGGATTATTTATCAATATATCGATCAAATATTGATATTTCTTAATTATCGCAATAAAAATATCTTAAGATCTGACACTGACGATATATCCCAATAATGATAGCTAAGCTCTGACTCTGGCAATGTATAACATCATCTAAGTTAAGCTCTGACTACCGATATATCCAAAAAACATTTTTTTCTCGACTTCAAACCACAAGAAAAGCGCCGAATATTACGTATAATATCCTCTTCAACCCTTTCCTTTCGTCCGATCCATGCATTTATATTCACTTCTCTACTTTATTCCAATCAGAATATCCCCTCCAACGATTATCCTTTAATTATCTCGCTTTCGTTAATATCCCCAAATAAAGAATATCACAATATATCCCAATACGAATACATTCTCTTATTATGTCTAAGTTTGTTACTATCCTCTCAAACCGCAAATTAAACTCTTTGTTCTGAACTGAATAATACAGCTATCGTCCAGACTTATTCGTCTCGATGCTGCGCTGCTGCTATTCGTCCAGACTTCGTTGCAATAGGTCCAGGTATTGATATGTGATGGCCAATAAATAAAATACGAGCTAGAGTATCTGTTAGTTATTCTCGAGTCGATAGCATTGCACTACTTCAGTACTTCAGTGCTCGTTGAGATAATTTTCTCGGCCAGTTATTATCGGTAGCGCCTTGATATTTAAATGAATGTATGGTGTCATGTAGTGCGTGTGTGTGATTTTGTTTGTTTGTTTGTTTGTTTGTTTTTATTTAATTTTGTTAGCCAATAACTTATTTTTATCATTTGCAATTTGTTTTCTTTTGAATTCAATGGCACTTTGAAATAAAAAAAACGGATTTAAATATCAAACCTAGTATTCTGCATAATAAAGCAAAATTATATGGTACATTTTAGCTCACAGGCTATCAAAGCCTAAGAGCTAATGTGCCCGCCGGTTCTGTATGTACGTATGTTATGTATGTATGTTTGTACGTAACGCAATAACTCTTGATAGAAATAACCGTTTAGCTTCAAATTTTGTTTATAGGCTCATTGTGATAAGGTGTTTCCCTGATTAGTTTTGGGGGTTCATTGGTAAAGTATAAAGGGGGAAAAGGGGGCTAACCCCCTTAATTTAGATAAATGGGTTTTTCATGCAGAACTATCCGATTTTATTCAAATTTTGTATATAGGCTCATTGTGGTAAGGTACTTCCCTGATTAGTTTTGGGGGTTCATTGGTTAAGTATAAAGGGGGGCTAACTCCTCTTAATTTTGATAAATGGGTTTTTCATGCAGAATTATCCGATTTTCTTCAAATTTTGTATATAGGTTCATTGTGATAAGGCGCTTTCCTGATTAGTTTTGGATGTTCTTTGGTAAAGTATAAAGGGGGTAAAGTGGAGGAAGCTAATCCTCTCCCCCTTAATTTAGATAAATGAGATTTTAATGCAGAATTATTCGATTTTATTCAAATTTTGTATATAGGCTCATTGTGGTAAGGCGCTTCCCTGATTAGTTTTGGGGGTTCATTGGTTAAGTATAAAGGAGGATACGGGGGACTAAACCTCCTCTATCTTACAAAATGGCTGAGATAGAGCAGTATGAAATTCTAGGGTGGCTGACATTTTGAAACAAGACAGCACATTACAAAAATTTTCATTGTTGTAATAATTTTCCCAATCATACGCATAAAACTATATATTCATATCCGTTAGCGCCAAATTCTTGCCAAACTTGGCAAAATATTGCCAAATTTGGCAACCAAAATAAGTCTTCATAAATGAAGCCAATTTGGCTATTGCTCAATAATTTGGCGAATTTCTTATTCAAATTCAGTATTAACGAATCTTTTGTAAACATTTTCTTTGCATTTAACTTGCTGTTTTCATGTAACATTCACTAAAATTTTAAAACTAAGATATAGGAAAGCTACCTTTTCCTCCCGGTACAGGCCGGAAAGACTTTTTTATATGTATTGTATGTGTGTGTTCCATTTGTGCTTCATGAGCTTGGCTACGACCTTGGCTAAATTGACTGCAACTTGGTCTAATCATAATTATAGGGGCTCTATAACCCAAAAGTACCAAATTTTTAATTCTGACACAATTCTGAATTTATTTTTATTCAAAAATGCATGTAATTAGCAGGTGTTTTTATTTAAAAAAATATGTAATCGATTGGCCTTTTTTCATTTTTTTGGTAAAGGCAGAAGATCTTTCAGAAAATACTGTCAAATTTGGCATTTTGAACCAAATTTTCAGACACAATCGCTTGGTGAAGAGAAAAACCTGTCGTATGACATCAATCACTTATAACTCAGTAAGTAATTCATCTATCAAAAAATTGAAAACATCATTCGATTCCAAATTGTTTCAATATCACTTCAATAGTCAGGTCTGCTAATTTTATACCTTTATGTTTAAAAATGTGTGAGAAAGGGGGGTGCAGTGGAGAGAGAGGTGAATACTGTTAAATGTATCCTGAATTGTTTTATAGTGTGTTCAAACATGTCACTGATATATGTCATTCTATGTTGTAGGTGCCTGATTTTTCTAGGTGAACGAAGGATTTGAAGAGAATGAGTTGTTTGGTTGTTATGGAAGCTTCATGATTATAGGGTGAGGTTATACAATCTTTGTCTTTCTGCAGGTGCTGTATGACTTGAATGTAGATAGTGTTTTAGTTAAATGTAAAATGAAGTTCTCGTAATCAAGAATTTTATTCTTATGTGCTTTTTCAAGTTTTATTTAAAATAAAATTCTTGTGTAACATGCTATATATTGAACTTTAACTTTGATATTTAAGAGGTATATGTTTAATGACTATGTGTTTTGTAAAGTTACATGAAAAATATACTGTGTGGTATATAAATGTATGTAGACTAACTTCAACAATTTGGCTAATCAACAAAGAAAATTTATAGCCAAATGAAAATAATATTAGCAGTAAATTTGTTGCAAAACACTGATTCCAAAACTTTTGTTTAAACTCCCTAGTGTACCTTCTTTTTCATTTTTAATGTGTTCCAATTTTTAAAAATTATTTTTAGAGCAGTTATTTATGTAAATTAAACTATTGTCTACGTAGAAAGTAACAAAACAAATGTATTTTAGATGCCTTATCAAGTAAAAAAGTAGAAAAAAAGCTATCTAGCCCAATTAATCTTTAAATACACTTAAAACTCTGCAGCAAACTGTCCAGTCATTTGATCATTTTTAAAGATAACGGTTACTTAATGATGTTATGAAGCATATCTGACCATATTATGGTCAGAATAAAGTTAAATTACTGTTATTAACCTTTTTCTATAAAAACGGTCAAATGGCTAGACAGTTCTCTGCCAATTTTCAACAATGTAACGCATAACTCAAGTTAACTTGGCATTTGGAATAGCATTTAATGAGTTAAATAAAAAAGTATTTAATTCTGAAAAAAAAACAGAGCCCAAATTACAAATAAGTTACAGAAACTTTCAATCATTTAACAACAGGATTGAGAGTGTTGACAAAAGAAGAAAAATCAACTTTTCATAATTTGACAATTTTAATCTTTGATTTTCTTGCCAAATGAAGCATCTTGTTGTGATTTGGTGCAATGGCTATTGGCAGCAAGAACCCAACCCTGCATGTATGTATTAAATACATTGTATCTCGGAATTAGATAGTATATATATGAGGGGGTCAGGGCAAGAAAGTGCCAAGCCACATTTTTGGTGAAATAAATCTAACACTGTTGCTTAATATTGTAAATTATAATATCCAACATATAATTTGTTTCTAATGTCACTTGGTGGCAGCCTATGTGACAGGTTTCGTTTTTGCCCCAGATGTTTATGCCCCCAATGAAGATAGCTAATTTACAAAAAACATAATAGTAATATTATTAAAGTAATGCTATAGGGTTACTCAGAATATCTCAATTGTTACTAAGACATTGGCGAAAAAACTTTAGGTTATATATCTTGATTTGAGTATTTGATCAAATTTTCAAATTGAAATATCTCAGAAGTTCAAAAATATGGCTTGGCACTCTCTTGTCCAGACACCCTCATATATCAGATATTGGTAATGCTTTGTATATTTATTGTTTTTGTTACAAGACTTATTGATGTAACAGCACTTAACAAACTTCATTGATGTTGATATGTAATGTTATTGAAGAGTTAATTGTTAGCTAATATTGTTAAATGAATTGTTTTAACTATTGAAAGGTGTTTTTATATTATTGTGTTTTGATTGTTAACTTGTTAAAGAAAAATCTTATCCAGTGAAATTCTTCTGTTATGTTAAAACATATTGATATACCTTAGCTCAATTTCTTTTTCCACTTGCCTTGTTCAGGATTGAAGTTTTGGTTACAATTATACTTATAGTTTTTGCAGATAGCTTTAAGTTATTCTTTTAAAAATTTTCCATTTGAAAGTGATGTTATTGACCAAATTCATGAAATTGAATCAATTTGGATGAGGGTGATTCAAGGATCTTGCCTAGTCTCACTGGCAGTCTTTTAACCAAATAAAGAGAGAAGGCTTTAATTGACAGCAAAACAGAGATATCCCTTCCCTACATGGATCACAGTTGTAGTTTAAAACTGGTGTTGCTAGTTTCCCTTTTAGAAAAAGTGGGACAGCGAGACAAAAAATGCTCGACAGCAGCTTCTAAATTGGGAAATAAAAATACAGTGTATTCTATGCAAATGGAACCTGTCTACAGTACCGCAGTATATCTATTTGGCACTTGGGGCAAAAAACTTTGTTGCACACTATTAGTGCATCAGTAATAATGACTGACAGCACCTATAAAGCCTGCCTGCTTCTATCCATATTTACGGTACCTGGTGCGGGGGCACGAGTCTTATTGTTAGTTAAAGCGTTCAAAAAGATGTTATTTTAACACATCAGCTTTCTAAAAGATAATGCGGACGCCAATGAATAACTTAAAGCATACAGAAAGAAGTCAATTAACCTCTTAAGGTTTCAAAATACTCATAATTTATTCAACGGTAAAAATTTCTACCTTAATTTCATAAAATATTTCTAATTCACGTTACATATTACAAAAAATGCATCACAAGAATAAAAGATGAGAGGATAAAAAAGGAAATAAATAAAACATGGACAATAGGTTTAACATCCCCCCACCTTTTGATTTATGTCGTATAATCAAAACTTCACGTTAAATAAATACATTTACATGAACATTATAAATCAAGTCTCTCTGGCATTTTTATCATTCTACCAGATCTAGTCTTGTTAGCTTGAGATTCGTTCTCTGAAGGCTCAACCTGAGTTTCATTCAAAGTTGGTTTAGGAAAATTAATTTTGGTAAAATCACTCGATGACACTTCTAGAGGATAAATTCTTTGAACAGGCCGAAGTATCTGCGAATGAGGCGTTTGTAACTTTAAAAGGCGAACTTTTTCATCTTTACCGGGAATGAGCTCTGTAACAAGTCGTAATGGCCAGTTAATTCTTTTCTTGTTATCTGCTCCCACCAAGACTATATCTCCTACAGCCACTGAACGTTGGAATTGTCTCCCGATCGGCCGTTGGATAAGTAGACCTAAATATTCTGATCTAAATCGATTTCTTAGATCCTTTTGCAGTTCTTGCCTATATTTAAGTCTTCTAGTGAAAGAGTTTTCCTCGATTGCATCAACGTCTGGTAAATCACACTCATGAATGTCTTTCAAAACCATGTCTGAAGATATCGGTTTGATAGATTCTTTCTCTGACATGTAAGTCAGTGGTCGATAATTTATAATACTTTCACAATCAGCCAATACAGTTATCATTTCTTCATAGTTCAAACAGGCTTGTCCTAAGACTCTTTTTAATAGATCTTTCATCACTCTGATCAGTCTCTCCCACCATGCAGCAGTTGGTGGGTTGAATTTCCATTCAATTGAATTGGTTGCTCCATACTTCACTATGCGACTCCAATTCAATCTTTTAAAAAAATTAGCTGCAACAATAAAATTTGGACCGTTGTCGCAATATATAATGGAACATCTTCCTCTGCGTGATACAAATCTTCTTAAAGCCATTAAAAAAGCCTCTGTAGATGCTGAAGTAACAAGTTCAAAATGTACAGCTCTGTAGATAGCGCATGTAAATATGATAACACAACTCTTTTGATTATTCTTAAGAAATAGAGGACCAGCTATATCAAGGCCGATAACTTGAAATACTGCGGCATCTTTTACTCGATTTTCTGGTAGAGAAACAGGAGGAGATTCCAAGTTCTTAGAATTAAATCTTTTACAAATGGTGCATTTGGATAAAACCGAAGTCACAGTTCTTCTTCCATTTAGAATCCAGTATTTTTCTCTGAGCAAATTTAAAAGAATCTGAGGACCTGCATGACAATTTTTGAGGTGAAAATGTAAAATTAATCGTTTGATAATTTCATGATTTGAAGGAACAACCATAGGTGTGAGGAAATCCATATTGTCTTGTCTATACATAATTTTAATCTTTACAAGTATTATTTCTTGTTGATCTTTAAACATCTCCAGAGTTTTCAATCTATCATCGCTTTCATGGGAAAAACATTCCTATTGTATCATCCAAATTATCTTTGTTTCTGCTTTCTTAAATTCATGACTTGTCGATTCGCCTCTAATTTGCTCCTTTGGATTAGAAGAATTATGTCTGAAACGTAGTATCCAACCAACAAGACTCACGATTTTTTCATAACTGGAAAAATACCGGTAGTACCAGGTTTTCTCTGGACTTTCATCAACATTAACCAGTAATTTTGTAGACTTCAATTTCTCTTTTTCAATTTCTTCTTCGTTTATATTTTGACATGTGAAATTCATATATTTATAACATTCTTTAGGATCTTGAAGCCAAGATGGACCCTCCCACCATTTGAGAGATACCAGCTTCTTTGCTTTACAGCCTCTAGATGGCAGATCTGCTGGATTCATTTCACCAGGTATATGTTTCCATAAAATAGGGTCACTCAAATTTTTGATTTCTTGAACTCTGTTTTTAACAAAGACAGACCAGCTCTCTTTTCTGGATATCCATGCAAGAACCGTTGTGGAATCGCTCCAAAAATATTTTTCATAAAATATAGCCTATGAACATAGTATACATAGTATAGAGCAGAGACTGTTACCATAAATTTGCGACTGTTACATTTAAAATTGGTTCGGTAGTTTCAGAGATTCCATAGAAATTGTACTTTAGAATGTTTTTAGTACGCATTTAGCTCATTTCACCCTTTTAAATTTCGAATGTTTTAGAAACTGTTCTTAGACAGCATTTACATCTTATAAGTAACTACCATGCTAAATTTCAAATTTCTAGCCCCTTCATATTACAAAAATTTCAATTTTAGAACGTTTTTCTCTACCACATCCCTCTGGGATAGTGACACTGACATAAAATATAGCCTGTGTTAGAGCAGGGACTGTCACTATCAATTTGCCACCCTCACTTTTGAATTCTGTTCGATAGTTCCAAAGATTACCCCCTACGAACAGACAAACAAAGAACAAACAAACATTACTTTATAATATTAGTATAGATAATCGTTATGTTCAGTTATCTTCTCAGTTATTGACTAGGACATCAGGATACATCAATTAGTTAACAGTGTATTGATCAGATTAAGATTTCCAGTTGAGATAACACTGAAATTCTGCAGTGTAGCACTGAAATCTGCATTTTCTTCTTCCCCCCCCCCCCTCTGTCTTTTTTCCCCAAAAAAGAAAAAAAAAAAGGTGGATAGTGTGAATTATCTGTGCACATTCACAAAGCCATTTTTATATATGCATGAAATTTACAGATATTAATACCCAAGTGCTTTAGAATTGAATAGAGTTTTTCATTTTTCTCTGAATGTGTTGCATCCTGAGTTGTTCCCCTATGGAGACTTTTCCATAACCAGAAATAATGGATCCAGGGGTAAATGGATTTACAATTCCCTGACCAGAGGACATCCATTAATTACATCACAGAAATTTCATGGCATGCAAGTAGAACTCTGAATGGTGTGTTAGCCATTTTTGTTCCTACTAGTCTGGCTTGTGCACTGTGTTCAGTAGCATTGAATTAGTTTCTTTGCATTTTTAACTTTAAAGGCTTAATTATGGGTAGTTCTTCTGCTGTTAATTGTACAAATCACTCAAGAAAGGCCAAGGGCAGATCTAGAGAGTCTTCAAGAGAAAGGCGATATTTCAAACTTGGAATTTACACATAAAAAGGGATTTAGAATTTCCCTGAATAAAAAATAACTCCACAGTACATTTACAGTCGATGCTTGGTGTACATTATGGAGACTTTCTCATCCTAAAAATCAATAAAAAATGCCCAATATATGTAACCATTCAAGCAGCATTATTTTTACATCCAATAGAACAAACAACCTATGATCAAACATTTCAATATCACAAGCTTTTCCAACTTTTCTACCACTAGTTATATGAGTTGTTTGTGTGTTAAAGTTGATAATGTTTTATGGTTCTTCAAAAAGGGGGAAAAAAATTCTTGTTCTTTAAATTTAGCAATTTTTTTTTCTTCATTCATGGGTGAAAAGTGTTACAAAGACTTACTTTTTGTTGTCTGTTCTGAGGACAATAGACTTACTGCGTCCAGAATTACTTCAACAGGTAATTTGAAATAGATTTACTGCATAAGAAACTGCTTATTTCTATATTTCTAAAGCAGTTCAATGAAGAGCACTTTGAATTATTAAAGAACATCTATACAACAGCTATGGATAACTGGTTGAATTCTTAACCTCTTAAGGGCACAAATAGAGCTGCTGCAGCCCTGAGTAAGAGCATTTTTTAAGAAACAAGCCCTTCCCTAATTAAAAAATGAGAATTGTACAACACCTGTCACACCTACACCAGCCCACAAACAGAATCACTAAGGGGACATATTGTACTTTATTTAAATTATTTTTCAAAATAAGAAAGTTTATAGAATTTGGCACTGTACTATTTTTCTGTCATTTACCCTAATTTGATTTTTTTTTTTTTTTTTTTTTAAAGGGGGCTAGAGACAGGTGTTTTTGTTTTAATCTTTGAAAACAAGAATGCATTCAAAATGTACATTGTTCTTCACTTTTATCCCATTAAATCTTCAAATACTATTTGTGGTACCAACGCCTAGATAAGGGAGAAAGCCTAGACACGTAATTATGACGTCATCCAAAGCAGGGAACTCCGACAACATATGAGGGGATCAGCCGAATCAAAATATAATTACATATTTTTTCACTTCTGATGAAATTAATTTAATTAAATTACTTGATTATACATACATTATTTAATTCAATTATTTTATTATTAAATATATATTTTTTTACATATTTACATGGCAGTTTAATCAAAGTTATAACTATTAGAAGATTAAATTAATATTTATTGGGAGGAAAATTCACAGATGAAAACAAATACAAACATATTAAAAGACTGAAATAAATACGTAAACGGTAACAAAATATGAAAGATAAAAATAAAAGCTTTTTTTAAAAAAAAAAAAAAAAAACTACCTACATATTTTTTAATTAAAAAAATGAACGAAAACATATTATAAATTATTTACTTTTGCTTATTTTAAATGCGTTGTTGAATGTACACAAATACACACACACATATGTGAACATAAGTTTGCATTTGTTTTATATTTTTAAATTAAATATTTATAGTTTGAAAGTAAGAAAAGTGCATTAAAATTTGCGAAAATGAAGCAATTTCATGGTCCCGACAATTCAGTAACTATTCCTGCTAAGAAAGAAAGCGTATAAAACGGCAAACTCCCCCAATTTCTTGTAATTCCGTTTTAGCAGGTATTAACTGTTTATACTTTTCACAACAACTGTGCACATTGGTTTAAAAGTTGGATAAAAACAAATTAAATTCAAAATATTAAGATCTGTCTGTATATAAAATATCCATTACAAGTTTTGAATTAATAAACTTCCATTGTTTGATAAATCAAAATTTTCTTCCACATTATCATTTAAAACATTTATCTTATATAAATTTTACTTTGAAATCTACATTTTAAAACACTTTTAATTTACTTTAAAATCATTTAAAAAGAAAAATTTTGTGATATTATTTTACTAAAACACAATAGCATTACGCAAACCTCATAGTGAAATCTCATAAATGAAATTACTTATTTTAAAACACTTTTAATTTATGTTTAAATCAGTTAAGGAACAAATTCTGTAGTTTATATTAAATTTTAAAAAAAATGTAATCACTTGACATAATTTGTTTTCAAAAAAATTATTTGCTTTTTTTATATAGTGATTTATTAAAATAATATAAACTACAGAATTTTTAGACAAATTTTAACAATCATTGGTTTAATATTCCTTAAAGTTTCTTATATTTTATGCAGAAAAATAAAGAAAAAAAAACTAAAGTAATATTTAGTATAATAGCACTTATATCTTTGTCATGTATGTTGTTCATATTTTGATTGTTAAAATACTATACATAATTTTTTGAATTCAAATACTTAAGAAATGTAATAAGTTTCTAAGTATTTTAAAAAACGTTAGTTCATTATAATTACACAAACTTGCCTTGCTCCTCATGTCTGATAAAAAATGCAACAAATGAAAATACTTGAAAGAAATAATAATAAAAAAAAACCATGACATGTATCTCCAGCTAAAAATACGTTTATGAAATAAGAACAAGAATGTAGAACAACATTTAGTTTTTATTAATGAGTAACAAAAATTACGATCAACAGAAACATTGCAAAGCTCTTATTACAAAACTGTTATACATCAAAGCTAATTTTCAGTCCGAATTCAAATATATTTTGGTGCATAATTAATATACATTATTTTTTAACTCAGTTCCAAACGGATTTATATTTGTCTACCGAATCAATTATAGTATTAAATAAAGTGACTTACCTTTCCAAATAGGTGATTCAAAACAATTTTTAAATATTGAAGTTTACTAGTAATTTATGGTCACTTTCTACAGCTGCTACAGAAAAACTACATTTTGCTTTTCAATTTTAATTTATGCTGTAACCCTATATTTAACATGTTGCACTCGAATTATTTTTAAAAGTCTTGTATATGTAGAAAAAAATAATTTCCACGTGCAGCATCATTGCATGCACAGCTATAGCCGTTGATTATTATGTGTCTGTGAGATATTTTTTGCCGATAATACCAGAATTTTTGCAGCTTTCGATAATTTTCTTGACACAATGGGATTTAGCAAGAGTACACCATATTTGATGTACAAACATTCCATATTCAAACAAGATAAACATCAGCAATAATTAATAATTCCATCAACTAACGAAACCAAAACATACACGCTCTTCGAACATTCACTGTTTGTATTACCTGCTTCTTGTGACGTAGCATGACGTCAAAACAAAGCGTGTCCAGGCTTTCTCCATTATCTAGGGGGTGTTGGTGGTACACATGTGGTACACTGATTTTCTTTGGTTAACTTTCTCTCTCTTTTTTTTTTTAGATGTAAAATTTAAGTTTCATTTTTGTAATTTTGTTAAATATGTTTTGAAAACTTAAGTTTCAATTTTGATTTGTGATAACACAATATCCATGAAAAGTAATAAGATTACTGGGTTAAAGTAATTTGGATTTTTAATTTCATTTGTATGTAATCGGATAATTTATAATGTTAATAAACAATTTTATTTTAGGTTATATATTTTAAATACGATCTTACTCATCTCTAAATTTGTTTTCACAGTGATGTCTCAATTGAAAGAAGACAAGAATTTTTAATGAAGTTTTATAAAAAGGTTGAAAGATGATATCAAGGCAATGACTGATAGCTTTATAGAAACTCTAAAAGAATCTTGCAAGGCCATGATGAAGTTGGTGATGTTTCAATGCTGCCAGCTACCTTCTAAGATCAGTGTGAAATGCACGTCAGAGATTCAGATATTGTAAGTTGCTCATCAGTTTCATAAATTTAAAGTTATTGCAACTATGCAGCCAGATAAAAAATAGAATTCAGTGTTCTTACTGATTAACATATGCAACTTTTTCTTTTCTTTTGCTGAGAGTTCATTTATAAATAACCTTCAGTTGTAAATTATTTTTTTAATTTGTTAATTAGATTGACATAAGAATTGGTCTAGTTATACTCTGTATAATGTACAGTTTGTAACCTTTGGGGACCTCCTAAGTTTTTCTTTTCGATATTTTTATTTGCCTTTAATAATTTAATTTCTTTTCTCTTAGCTTAGTTTTCTTAAGGTGGTAGGTCATTCAGATCTCAAATTCCCATCTCTGATTTTAAGCTTATAAAAATTTTCCTCAAACAAGAATGAAAAATCATGCAATAATTTGTTCGATTTTTTTTTTTTTTTTTTTTTTTTTTTTTTTTAATATATAATTCTTTAACCTATTATAAATAATGCAGCAATAAATTTATATATTTTTAAAAAATCATGTTTGAGACGTGTGTAGTGTATATGTTTATGATTCAGCAGGTTTTTGGGTAAACGTGTATAATCAGGACTGCAAATTCAGAGTCTGATCAATTTTTGAGTAAAAGTAGTTGAAGTTGCTAAAAACATGCTATCAGCTTTTTGTTGGTCAAAAGCTGTGTCAAAGTCCAATTATATTTAATTTAAAATTTATAATCTTAATTCTTTTTATTTTTTGACTACATGCATTAAAAAAATTTAGTTATTTTCCAATTTATTGGCATGTGAATGAGTAAATACAGAGGAAGAGGGTGCATGTGATATTTGCTATACATCAGTCATTAAATTGATTAATTTACTTATTTCTTCAGTTCATAGATGGCACTGCTGTAGCATAATTAATTGAAAGTGAGTTTTGAGGTGTTTTTTTCCCCCTTTCTTTAAATTAACGCCAAGTTGAGAGTAAGGTTGGGTTATCCGGCTCAATGCAGGAATCTACCTCAGACCGCCATAGGCGTAACTTAGGCTCTAAGACGGGGGGGGGGGGGGGGTCAAAAGTCTCGAAGCCTTTTTTGTATAAAATGATACCATACCCCTCCATCATCCCATCACCACATACACACACACTTAAATTAAATACTTAAAAATATTAATATTTAAACAAAATTTTAAATGTTTAACCATATAAGCTGAAATAGGGGAAATCCCAAGTTACACATTTTATATTTTTAAAGAAATATTTTAAAATATTGAATGTATGTACTACCGTTCTATCTCTTATGTTTGATGCAATGTTCAATTAGAAAATATTTCAAACAAATTTAATAAAAAATTGTCAAAGCCTTGGGCTTTTGAAGATTTTTTTAAATGGTGGAATGATGGTGAGGATCCTTGAGGGAAGTGGTTGAAATAAATATGTTTAAATTCTTTATTCAGAGTGGCAACAAATGATGGAAGTTTAAAAGTAAAAACTCTAGCTAGCGTTCTGATTGGAATGACTCAGAAATTTTGCTGTAATGCATTTTAGGATGCATGGAATAAATAATTTTAACTTAAAAATTTAAAATTAATATTGTCTTTAAATTTCACAAATTTCGAACTCTACCTCTTCACAATGTTTCAAGTGAAGAAAAACAAGAACCAAAACATGTGCATCAATTATAGGTTATGAAATATTTTCCAACACAATTAGAATACTGTTAAGAAAGTTCATTCTTTCATACAATGAAATGAGATATCTAAATAAACAAGTTAAAAAACACAGAACACAGTTAAAAATCCATTTCCAAGAATTGCTGTCCATGGCAGATAATGTATGTGAATTCTTCTGTGCAATGCAGTATATGATGTATAGAGTTTTAAACACATCACACAGTGAAACTAAAACTTAAATCACTGGGAAATGCAGAAAACAACTAAAAAAGTTTCTCTATTGAATTACTATTTATAGATGACAATGTATCAATATCCTTTTGTGCAGCCATATATGAATAACACAATAAAATTTGACTTGATTAATTTTAACACAAATGCTCATGCAAGAATTACCATCCATAGGCGGCAGTATATCTAATTTATTTTGCTCTGCCATATGAATTTATTTATATTCTATAAGCACCTTTGTATAATAAAATATAATTCAACTGGAAAAGGCCTAACACAGTTTTAAAAACATACTTTAGGAACGCACATCCATAAACTGAAATGCTTCATGTTTTTTCGTTATAGCTCTGCATATGATGTTTAGAATTTATACTCACGACGTAATGCATTAAAATTCAGTTAATTTAAAGAATGCACACCACAGCTGAAAACGAACTTCCAACAATTATGGATCATATTCAGTTCTATAAACAAAGTTCGTACATGCTAGTTATTTCGTACTCTATTGAAAGAATGCTGTAGATCACCTCAGTGGCACATATAAATTTCATCATGTTTGATGTATCATAACATCACTAACTAAATAAAATGCACCACAAACAATTTTCCCCAATAGACCATAATGTAACAAAAAACTTTTTTGTATCACTGTAAATAAGCTATAACAGCTATATCCTTCATCTTCAATAAGGATACGCTGTAGTAAGCCTCAATAGCATATTTCTACATTATTGGTTTGCACTGGCTCTGGCCAATTCAAATTAACGAGACTCAGTCTTGGCTGAGCCGGATCTTCACTCTTTCCTGACCAGGCCGTGGCCTTACTCTTTTCTGCAAACTCGGGCCGATCCGGGACAGAATTATTTTTTCTGGGTTGATTCGGGTCTGAAATTTATTCCTCCTAGAATTCTGCACGGGCTGAAATTTTCAGGCTCTGTCCCGACCGAGCCTGTATGAAAATCAGAGCCCAGCCTGGCCCTGCAAAAATCTGTAAAATGAGGTATGGCCGAACATTGTTTGCCAAAAAATGCATATATTTTTAAATCGTCCTTATGTTACAATTAAAATTCTTTTTAATGAATAGTACCTACATACATTTCTATGCAAAACAGAAAAAAAAGATATAATTAAGTACAGTAAAACTTCTGAAAAGGAAAATGCATATGACGGAATCTTGTCTTAAACTGAAAAGTATATTGATACGTGAAAAGTTAATATAATAATCCATGCGAAAAGAATATAATACATTTACAACAGATGATGTACCTGCTGGGAATGGAACCTTCTAGAACGGATTTTTCTTCTCTTCGATGCGATTCTGTCTTAGATGATTTTACTGCAATAGCATTTTTCAGATTTTTAAGTCTCCAAGTCATGGAGTGTGTATAAATGATATTAATGATAAGTCAGACATTTACATACAAATAGAGATTCATTAAAAAATCAATATACAGTAGAAGATCTTTGTAACACAATTCTATATAACGCAATTCTCCATATAACGCACAACTTCGCAGATGTAAAGAATGAATTTTCAGTTAAAAAACACCTGAATTCCCACATTATAAATAGTTGCTATTCTCTAGGACTAAATTTGATACCTTAGTTCAACTTTATCTCCTTAATTCAGAGCTTATTACTGAAAAAATTGCTTTAATTTGATACAGGTATGTTTGAACCATATTTATAAAGTAAATTTAACAATGTGTGAAATGATCTATATTATGCAAAAAATTATAATCTGCACAATTCCTGGTAATAAAGAATGCAATATAAAGATACGCTAATGCAACGTTTCTTAAACTTTGTGATCTCGCGGACCCCCTTTTGATGTGATATGCATTTCGAGGACCCCCAACAGTATTTTTTCTTAATATAAAATAAGAAATTATTTTAACGTATACACCTTATTTATTTTTCATTACACATATTCTATATTTAGTTAACGGTGTTAGAAAAATCAGTTACATTAATACAAGAAAAGAAATAATAGCAATATATACAAGAAAAATAATTATAATTTACATTTTAAGACAGTTGAAATATACATAGTACTATTTGCTATGAGAAGTATGCTGCTTATCTTTTGCTACTGGATGTGCAGAATCTCGTTCACTGTTTAATTAAGACTGGTTCAACATCAACATGCCGTCGAGTTCTACAGTTGTACTTCACAATTTTCTTGTATGAATCTGTTTAAACATGTGAATAGCGCTGCACTTGTTGTGTAAGTTGGAAGGGATATGCAAAACAAAAAATCTTACCACCAAATTCATAATGAAAGAAAACTCAAATTTACAGTATTAGAAATGTCTAAACGCTCATCAAGTTGCAATGCGTAATAAGGACTGATTATTTACTCATATTTCACACATATTCCACCTCCGGAGCATTGAAAAGTCTCCCCTAAAGCATTTGGAGTTTTATGCTTATTCATGATCTAGACTTGCAAAGTTCTAGTCTTGCAAATCCCTCCTCCTCCGAAGCTACAAAAATTTCTCCCCAAAAAAAAAAAAAAAAAAAAAAAAATCTAAATTCAACATTGAGCTTGAGGACCCCCGGCTGTAAGCTCACGGACCCCCAGGGGTCCGCGGACCACAGTTTAAGAAACGCTGCTCTAATGTATTTTGGTATGTTTCACACATATTTGGCCATGTTTTACAAGCTAAATTTAATGATGTGTGAAATGTGATCTATATAACGCACAACCTCGTGTTTTTAGGTTTGCGTATAAAGATCTTCTACTGTAGTTTACATGGATATAAGCAGAAAGAAATCTTGGGAAGGTCAGTATTTTTTTACGGATGTACCTGTACTTCACAGCACAGGGCATTTTTTTAAAAATAAAGAATTTAAACATGAAAAAAAAAAGCTATAATAAGTATTTTTTGTCAGAACTCCTACAAGACAATTTTTAAACATATCATCATAAAAACCTATATAGAACAAATAAGAAGGCTTGGCCCCTTTCGGGGCTCCAGAGGGCTTGACCACTTGAAGCCCCTGTTTAAGATAAATTTGAAACACATAAACGCAAAAAGAAAAACATAATTAAATTTTGTCTCCCACTGGAGTTCTGGGAGCACAGTCCCATGTCGAAAGATTTTTAGTCACTTACGAAAAATAAATTTTAATATTTTTTTTTTTTTTTCAAATCTTTAGAGTTGAAGGAAATTTAATTATCCTGGATTCCCCACCCATCATGTGCCGGCACATATAATAGTTTACATTTTTTTTTTTTTTTTCAAAATATCATAATCTTAAACTTTACAAAGATAAAGTAAAAAAAAAAAAAAAAAAAAAAACTTGTCCCTGTAATTTATTAAACCAGATTAAATGTAAATATAGCAGAATACTGTTATCCAAAAATTCCGTTAAAGAAATATAGAATATAACAAATTTTTAAGGTATAGCTACTGACTGATAACTTAAACGGCCCCGGTAACAATGAAGTCTAGACCCGGTCCATGTTTTGGGACAGAAATGAAACTTGGACCTGGTCTGGCATGGGAACAATGAAGTCTATGCCTGGCTCGGTTCAAGTCCAATGAAATAAGTCTCTGGTTTCAGGCCAGGCCCGGTCCCCTGTTGACCTCTAAATCCCTGTTGGGCTCAAGTTTTACTTAATTATTTTTGTAAAAATTATAGTGATGTTCGTTTGTTTAGCGAAATCTTTAGAAATTTAATTTGGTTTAATAAATTAGAGAGAGATATATTTTTTAAATCTACCTTTTTTTCTTTGTAGAGCTTTAAAATTATTTTTTTTTTATAATTGTTTTATTTTATTCTAAACTATGTTGATTTTTCTTACTGAATCTTCATTTGAATGCAATTGTCAAAGTAATTTTTTTAAATCCGTGTTTATGTACGTAATTGTCTAAGTGGTCATTAATGTTGATATTTTGTATTCCATGAATTTCGAGCATAATCCGAAAATAAAATCTTTGCATGAATAAGAGTGCTTTTTGAATAATTTCAATTGTAGGATAATGTTGCTTCAAAAATAGCATGTTTTGTAGAAATTCTGTCATCCGGATTCGGTCTGAATTTTTAGCTTTTAACCCGTTCCGAGCTCGGACCGAGAATTTAGCTTTTATACTGGGCTAGGTCGGACTCAGGATGAACTTTTAAATTTGATGCTGAGTCGGACCAAAAAAAATTTTTGTACGGATCGAGCCAGGCCCAGGCCTGAAAATTTCGATCCATGCTGACCTCTAATCTATATAATGGAAATCCAAGTATATTTATGAGAGTCAGAGAACGCGGGCAAATAGGCAAAAAGGTGGCCAGACAAACAGAAGTCATAAATACTTTTCAACTAAGTTGGAAAGTGTTAAAAACTATGGATTTTTTTCTTTTTACTTTATATTTTCAAACATTATCTAATGGTTTGTAAAAAACATAAGTTTTATTAACAAAATTAGTTAAACTTTTTTATAAAACAGTTTAAATTGGTTTTTGAAAAAAAGTTACATGATAAGATTTAACTCTAGACAACTCCAAATCTTATTTGATTTTGTTAGCAACTTAAAAAAAATACATAGTATACCGAGAATTTTCACACTTTGACACTTTAACATTTCAATTTTTAGAAAATCATACATTTTTTAAGGGGATAGTGGATGTGTAAATTAATTTTATTTTTTTATTTAAAAGCTCTATAATCTAGGGCTGGTGTGAAACATTTCCCATGTCCATATACTCTTTTGAAATAAAGTAAAAAAAAAAAAAAAATCTGCAATAAAGTCTTATTTCATAAGTACAATGCATAAGAAAATAATTTTTACAAATGTTCCATGCAATTTCTGCCATATTTTCCCACTCAACAACGGGAAACTTTTTGACACGTTTCTGAGTCATTTTTTAATATAAAATTATAATATTTGCACACATGATTATTAAAGTGATTTGTATTCAAACTTTTTTTTTTTTTTTTCTGATAAACGAATTTCATCTTGAGTTATAAGGGATTATTGTCTCAATACGGCAGTTTTTTCGGTACTTTTCGGTTAGCCAGGTGCTAGCGATATATATATACGTATATAAATACATATGTATATACACACACATATATATACATACATATATGCATATATATGTGTATGTATATATATGTATATGTAGATATGCATATGATATGCTGTGTATATATATATATATATATATATATATATATATATATATATGTGTGTGTGTGTATATATATATACATGTATATATATCACTGGCACCCGGCTAACCGAAAAGTACTGTTTTTTCTTTCCTGTGCTATCGCAACCCGAAATTCAGTTCAAAACGCCCACTTTGACAGCATTTTCTGAAAAATATTTTGCCTTTTTTTTTTCAGAAAATTTGAAAAACAGTTAAATTACATAGTTTCTTAATAAGTGCACCTGCCAATGTGATAAGTTTTCAAAAAAAAATAAATGAAAAAATTCGTTCAAAAGCAGTCAATATGGATTTGAGAACAGTTTTAATAAAAACCATGCTCCTAAATGTACACATACACATATGTATTCGATTTAATGTATGTAAATTATTACTTATAAATATATTTTCCACAAATTGGGTAAGTTTTTTTTTTTTTCCCGCTTAATATTGCATTTGATAATTATAACTTTTATAAATATTCCTTGTTTTTCATATGGATACTTATTTATTTGAAAAAAAAAATTAACTTACCATGAGAAATTTAAAAGAGGTTGAAAGAAAAATAACTTGTATCGTATACTTTAATCATTGGTGAGATTTCAGGATTTTGTAAAATATATTTGATAATTTTATAGGATTTAATTCCCATTTGTTGTATTCATATTATCCCAAGGTTACCCTAAAGAAAATGACAATGGTCAAAGTCTAGACAGTTCTCAAGAGACAGTATCCCACACATGTATATAAACAGCTCAATAATGAAAAAGAGAAAATAAATTCAACTTTTCTGGGAGGAAAAAAGAAAGGAGCAGGATAAATATTTTCATTTGAACTTGGACAACAGCATTAAAAATTTTATTAAGAAGAAAGACAGACATTACTTCTATGAACGTAAAAACATTAATTCTGAATAATTTGAATTATCTACTATTTATTCTAGTTCACACCCAAAATAGCAAATAAATGGTTAATTTTTTTAAAAATGAAGAAAAAATTGAAATACAAAACTTGGCTTTAACCACAAAAAAACTGGAGGGGCAAAAGGTAAGTCTTGCCTCTGCTCTTGAAAAACTAGGGAGGCATATGCCCCCTTGTCCCTGCCAGATTATGCCCATGCAGACAGTAATGGATGTTTCATTATACCCTCTCTTCACTTAGTTCTCATACTGTTAAACAGAAGAAATTTTCGGCTTTCTTTATCTTTTTTTTTTTGTTTCTTTTTTTGCAGATATTATTAAGAGGAAAATATATTTTCTTTGATTTCTTTTCTGAAATGTTCAGTTTTTTCTTCTTTTCTCTTAGAAGGCATTTTTAAGTGTTCATTTTTTCTTTTCATATTTTTCTGTGTAAGGATTTATTTCACGTCACAGGAGAAAAAAAAACTTTGTATAATCCATGCACCATATAATACAAAGAATTATGGGACAGCACGTACTATGCAATATTGGCTAAATCTTATCATTTGCTATTTCATTCTAGTCTCAAAATTCTCCCATTTCATCTTCGGATTTGCAGGTCTTGTTCTACCCAACCGACAATGACAGAAAATTAATCCAAATTTTAGTGAAATTATGAAAAATTGTCTTAATTTCATAAATTGTCTAATATATCTAATAGCACTTTTATCTTTTACATAGTGGATACGCCGATAACTCAGTTATTATTTAGCACTACAAAAGAAAAACACACAATCTCAATAAAATAACTTACTAGCGGACTGTAACTCTTTTAATTTCTCACAACACTAAATAAAATGATCGAGAGCCGAGATTTACACAACTTCTCTGATCGGTATCTCAAACCCAACTCACAATCACAATTTTTTTTTTTAAACATTTTACATAGACGGCGCTTCTAGTGGCAACACACCGCCGGGCCTTGAATGTTGCTAACATTCAATAATATAAATGCAATATAATTCAAACACAATCTCTAAGTGAAAAATACAATCTCAAAAAAGCACAATTTCTTCTTAAAAATACTACACTAAATAAAATACTAAATTTACAAATATAAACACAAGAATGTAATACACTGCAGGAAAAGTATATAGTTTAATAAAACAAATGCATGAATTTAAGTAGTTAATAAACCATCATTCACATATGGCAAAACAACAATTTTTGTGACTGGCCTTTTATATGTGCCATTTTTATCTTTCAAGGTGACAACTCGTATGATATTGTCTTGGCCTGGATGAATTTTAATAATTCGGGCCAAATGCCATTTTAAAGGGCAATAATTATCAGAATTTTTTACTAATACTAAATCTCCATCTTTTATCTCTAAATAAAGATCTGAGAATTGCTCTTAATTCTTTATTGGCACCAACGAAATCTCGACCATTATCACTATATATATCAGAAGGTTTGCCCCGCCTTGCTAAGCGTTTAAGTGCTGCTAAGAATGCTTCACTTGTTAGATCATTTACTATTTCAAAATGCAAGGCTTTTGTAGTAAAACAAACAAATACACAAATAAATACTTTTTTTACCTGTTTAATTCTACCCTCAAAGTTTTTCACTTCAAAGGGACCACAGTAGTCCAATCCAGTACGCATAAATGCTCTGGCCATTGTTACTCTAGAAGCTGGCAAATCAGCCATTTGTTGCTCTGAATTCTTAGAATTTACCTTTTTGCAAGTCATACAATTGAAAAGGATTTTACGAACTATATTTCTAGCAGATAAGATCCAAAATTTGTTTCGGATGAGAGAAAGAGTTGTCTCAGCACCTGCATGGAAATACAAATTATGAAAATATTTAATAACACAAAAAGTAAAATTATGGTTTGAAGGAATAATCATTGGATATTTTTGATGCTCAGTTAAGTTGCTGTTTCTCAGTCTACCACCAACTCGGATTACACCATTATCATCTAAAAACGGGCACAAGTTTGTCAGTTTACTACTGTTAGGGATTGCAGTGCCCTTTTCTAAATACTGCATTTCCTTCACGAATAAAGTCCTCTGGATGTTCTTTACAATACAGAATAAGGACTGAGAGAGTTCACTGCTGGTTAAAGTTCCACCTTTGGGATACAAGGGATTTCTACAGTTATGGATGAATCTATTACACCATGCTACTCTCTTTGCAGTTTTATGAATGAAGAACTGTTATTAATGATGTCTAAAGGCTCAACAGTGTTAACTAAGGTACATACTTGAGTTACTGATGGTGCTTTCAATTCACGGATAAACAACTCACTGGTTTCAACAGAAATAATATCAGGAGACTCCACCATCTCAGGCTGTTGTAGGAATGATGGACCGAACCACCATAAATCACATTGCTGGATCTTGATGGGATCTAGGCCTCTAGAAATGAGATCTGCAGGATTTTGCTTGGAAGGTACATAATTCCACTGATCAATCGAAGTTAAACTTTGTATAATCGATACTCTATTTGCGACAAATGTCTTTAGATCATTCGACTCCTTTTTTAACCATGCAAGTACAATAGTACTATCTGTCCAAAAACAATTTTTAGAAACTTCTTGCTTTAGAGCACTTAACACTTTTTGCATCAACTTAGATAATAGGACTGCGGCAGAAAGTTCTAGGCGAGGGATAGTAATATGCTTTAGAGGAGCCACTCTAGATTTACTAGTGAGCAGTTTGATAGCAGAATCACCATAAGAATTAATAGATTTTACATAAACGACCGTACCATAAGCAAGTTCAGAAGCATCTGAAAAACCATGCAATTCCACACAATTAGATTGTTCTACAAATACAAATCTTGGGATATTGATCATATTTACAGTTTTTTAAGTAAGTAAGAAAATTAGTCCATTCGATATTTTCTTTCACTGGAAGATAATCCCACCAATCTATTTTCAGCAACCATAATTTTTGGAGGAAAACCTTGGCCTTCGTAATTATTGGATCTATCAAACCCAACGGGGGGTCAAATATTCTAGCAATTTGCGATAATACTGAGCGTTTGGTATACCTTTCACTTTGCTCTATAATTAAATTAAATCCAAAACAATCTGGTTGCGGCTTCCACAATATTCCTAAAGTTTTTGTCTCATTGGAAAAGGAATATTCAGATATTGCATTATTACACAAAAGAGAAGAATTATTTACTGACCATTTGTGAAGATCCATGCTTCCTTTCCTTAACAAAGATATCAGTTGTTGTTGGATCTCTTTAACTGTGTCTAGATCATCAGCAGCTGTCAAAATATCATCCATATATACGTCTTGAAATAATATATTTGCAGCTAAAGGAAATTCCTTTCCTTCATCTCTAGCTAGCTGGGTAAGGGTTCTTGTTGCTAAAAAAGGGGCACTCATTGTGCCATAAGTCACCGTACATAATTTATGCACCTTAACTGGTTCATGTACCTCAGGTTTAAACAAGATTCTCAATAAATCTCTCTGACTCGGATGTATCAATATCATACGGTACATTTTCTTAATATCTGCTACAAAAACAAATTTGTGCTTTCGAAATCGCAACATTATACTAAATAACTCATCTTGGATTGTTCCTCCGTTATACTGCAAACTATTTAAAGATTTTCCGGTAGAAGTTAAGGAGATAGCGTTAAAGACAACTCTTAATGGTGTGCTACTTGATTCAGCACGGAACACGCAATGATGGGGTATGTAATAAGTGATATCTGGTTCTTCAGATTCTATCACCTCTTCCATATGACCCATACTTAAATATTCTTGCATAAAGACTTTATAAAGATCATTAAATTTAGGTTCTCTAACTATGCGTTTCCATAATGAATTTAAAACTTTCATAGCCTTTTTCTTTGATTCTCCAAGACAAGATGGGTCTTCCTTAAATGGCATTTTTACTATGTATTGCCCTGTTGCAGTTCTGGAATAATTTTTCAGAAAATGTTCTTCACAAATTTCCGATTCCTTATTTCTAGAAACTTCAGACTCTCTCTCAATGTTTTCTATTTCCCAAAAATCTCGAATTACTTTTTCTAACTCCAAATTATCTGTTATCAACCTACAGTGTATATTACTTTCAACCTTAGCCGGAAGGCTTCTGCTAACAATATAACCGAAAACACTGTTTTGTAACACTATTCTAGTACTTAATGATTGGGGGTAAATTTGACCTGGCCTTAAAAATTCATAGAAATTTTCTGCACCCAAAAGCAAATCAATAGAACCTGGCATATTAAACTTTTCATCAGCTAATTTGATGTTATTTAACGATGAAATACAAGTCTCAAGCGGCCTAGAGGGCGTAAATTCTGTAATTTTCAGAACGACTAAAAAATCTAATTTTAAATAAAAATCTTTATCTCTATTCGAAATAGTTGTGTTAACTCTAGATCTAACATTAAGGGACAAATTATTTATTCCTGAAATAGAAATATTAGTCTTTTCGCCTTTCAAATTTAGTTTATCTACTAACCTTTTATTCATAAAATTAGAGTTTGCACCGACATCTAATAAACCATGTGCTTCATGAAAATTACCATATTCATCTTTTATTAAACAAACAAATGTGCTAAGTAACACAGCTTTTAACTCGTTAGACAAATTACATATCGTTGAAAATAAATTGCTTTGGTTATTAGCTTGGAAAGGCTGGAATACTGGAGCCGAAGCATCCAAATTAGATTTATTACCGACTTCGTTTTTAGAACTCATTTCCTGTGAAATTATCTCTGGATTTTCACCTTTATTTATTTTTTGTTCACGCAGGAAATGCTAGAGTCACATGGTGCCTTCTCTTGCAAATAATACAAGATAATTTAGATTTACAATCAATCACTTTATGATTCATAAGACAGTTAAAACAAAGATTTTTGGATTTTACAAGCTCAACTCTATTACCCACTGACATGTTTTTATAAACAGAACATTTATGCAAAGGATGATTTTCACTACATGACAAAATACATTTAGAATTTTTTACGTCAGTTAGAAAAACTTTAAAAACATTTCGATAATAAGTATTTTTATTACTCGCTCTAGAATTGTCAACCACGGATTTTCCCTTAGACGTATAATATAAATCAATTTCCCGAGATAATTCAATGGGAGAAAACCACGATTCTGCTTGTCTAACATTTATAAAATACATGACATCTTTATCAAGCGTTTGACAAATCTTATCAAAAACTATTAACTGTTTTAAAGTTTCGAAATCTGTCACATTCCTCAATTTTAAATAATAATCCCAACTCGTTAATTGGGATGCAAATTGTACATATGTTTCATTAGGATGACGTTGTGCTTTCCTAAAATGTTCTAAACAAGTCTGGGGGATTGGCTCAAATTCTCTAAGTACTATAGCCTTTACTTTTGAATAATCTTCTAATTCCCCATCTTTAATGTATGTAATAACAGTTGTTGCCCTTTCCCCTAACAGATTTAGTAGGGAAATTCTCCAGGTTAATCGAAATTATTTTTCTTCTGGAATCAAGAAAAACTTCATCGGAATTCTGAATCACAATATTTTGTAATTCAATATAAACAATACGATGATTTAATTTTAGTTTTACTCATTCTAATTACTGTGATAGAATTCCAAACACCATTTTATCTTCTGCAGACGATTTCCAAAACATAAACATCGAAAAATTCCTTTTATTCTTTCTCCGGCGAGAGGAGACCAATACTATGGATACACCGATAACTCAGTTATTATTTAGCACTACAAAAGAAAAACACACAATCTCAATAAAATAACTCACTAGCGGACTGTAACTCTTTTAATTTCTCACAACACTAAATGAAATGGTCGAGAGCCGAGATTTACACAACTTCTCTGATCGGCATCTCAAACCCAACTCACAATCACTTTTTTTTTTTTTTTAAACATTTTACATAGGCGCTTCTAGCGGCAACACATAGAAAAGCTAATGTATATTTACTCATTTATATTAAAACCTAAACAATATTCTGGACTTTCTTTTGAGAAATAAATTTAACCCGAACCCAATTAATCTCAGGACAATAATTATCAATCTAGCCTGCAACGAAAAAAGTTAGGGCCAACTTGACACGAACTGCAGGTCAGATCGCGTTTGGTTTAGCCTAACAAATGCAGGAATCTACTTCAAATAACAATTGGGTGTTTCGTCTTGCTCTCTGTCCAACTTATTCTGTCCCACTTTAAGCATTTCAGATAAGAGAGAATACCTGAAAAATATGAAATTCTTTAATGCTGCTATCATTACAGTATGAGACAAATCATCCAGTGTTTAAAAAAAAAAAAAAAAAAATCTTAAAGTGTAATTTTGTTTCTGTTTCTTTCTTCTATTTTTAAGCCCATCCTATCAGAAGAAAGAAAACATTTTATGAGTTTTGAAAACAACATGAAGAAACTTTTGTCTCATTGTTCAGCATGGTTCACTTCCCTCCCCCCCCCCTTTTTTATTTAGTCTCTATTTCAGATTTTCTCTTTTCTCCCCGTTCATTCCTTACTCATCAGTTCGTTTTAATACCTCCTTGAACAATTGATTACAAATAAAGATATAATACATTTGTAGAAAAATTAAAAACTCTGGTTCTAAAACACTTGGATATTAATGTCTGTTAATTCATGCACATATAAAAGGGCTTTGTCATTGTATCAGAAAGATTCTTTTTATTATTATTATTATTATTTTATTAAAGAACAGCCTTAAATATATTTAATAAAAAATATTTCAGAAGATTCAAGATTTTGCATACTGTTTATCCAAGTTTCTGTGCGTACTTTCAATATGTGTTGAACAAATTGTAAAATTTAATTCGTTGTGTATATGCTGGTTCAACTGTTAAAAGTTTGTTAAATATGTAACTTCTATTTTTTACAAACTTGTTGACCAATAGCAACACAAACTCCTCACAATAAAATTTACTTTACCAGGGGCTATTTCAGGTGGTATCTCATTGTGAATCATGGAGGAGAGTAAGCCTTAATTTTGAATGTAAGAAAGGATAAAAGTATCATTGAATAGTAAAAGTGAAGAATCTTCTTGATTTTTAAGGGAAATTTTAACATATCATCTAGACATATAGAAAGTCAATTTTCTTTGTCTGAAAATACAAATTCTTAATTTATTGTGATGAAATAGATTTTTAAATGGAAAAAAAAATAATTAAAACGCACATTTAACTTTTGTAATGATTACATGAAATGTATGGTAATTGTATATGAATTGCAAGCATAGATAAAATTATGCTATTAGTAATTTAGATAGTAAAAGTAATGTTTTATTATTATCATGAAGGTGCTTTAAATGTTACAAAAATACATCAAGCTGTAGAAATTTTTAAGCATATAAATAACAGAAAAAAAACTTTTAATTTGTGTTAAATTTTATTTCTATTTTTGAATTAATATGCATGTGTAATTAATATATATATGTAATCAAAATACATATTTTAAAAAATGTTACTGTTCAGTATTCAGCCTAAAACTCAACCAAATCAATTATTTTTTACATCTCCACATTTTATATTTCTATATTCGTTAGATATAGGTTATAGTCCAACAGAACTAGCTGCCAGTACAGATTATTATTATATATATTGTGCTGATATTTCAAGAATTGACTTATCTTTTCTGAAGTGACTAGTTGAGATTTGCAGATGGGTAGCTTTCGCTGATAATAAACAAGCTATCATTTGCGAATCTCTGTAAGTCTGAAAGAAGAAAAAAACTGTGCAGTTGCTGAGAGGGAAAAAAAAAAGGCTAACAAGTTTTCTACAAAGTAAAGCAGAAAAGGCTGTGATGGGACTGCTAAAGATTCTCTTGTTTAAAGAAATTTATTTCAGTGGAAAAAAGAAAAGATGTCATACAAGACATATAAGTAATATTTTTCTTTACTTTAATTTTAATGTACAACTTTTTTTTCCCGAAATTCTACAATACTTGGAACAATTATTCTAATTATTTGTCTCACATTTAAAGTATGTGTCTACATTTAATATTATGCTTGTATTTGTTGTAATAGATTATTTTGATAAATGTGTCTGTATATTTATTTATTTTCATTGTTGAGTTTAAATCATCAGTCTTAGAAAAAATTTTATTGATAGTAAATTATACTTTATACATTTAAATAACACCAATTTTCCAAGCACAAACTTTTAATATATATATATAGATATATATTTATTTATTTTTGTAAATTATCAATTTTTAGTCATAATGCAAGAGACCAATAAAAATCTTCTAGCCCATCTCCTAATACTCTGAAAACTTTTTTCAGTCTTGGCTTTGGTGGACTTCATGCCCCCATGGTTTAAATACAAATGCGTATATTTTTATTGCAGTTTCAAAAAAAAAAAAATTATCAGGGTTTGTGTTTACTTGCATTTGATACATAAATTCTAGAAAATTTGCAAAACATAACTTGCAAATTTTACAATAGCAAGTCAATGATTGAATCGTGCCCACTGATATAAAAATTAAAATAAACTTTTGGAAATATCTCAGTTATTGTCTGCTCTCCCAAATCCCATTCTTGTTGCCACTTTCTCTTTTACAATTAGTAAAAGCAACAAAAAATTGGTAGATTGTTTTAGTTGCTGAGATAGAAAAGATAAAGTCTTCTAAAATTTCAATTGCAACTTATTTATAAAGGGTTGACTGTTGATAATTTTCATATTTTCTGAAATTAACCCTACCTTCCATGCCTTATTGGAAAAGATTTCATGCCGATGCTGTTGAGTGTCTGTGACAACACTGTCGCCATTTTTTTCAATTCCTACTATTAGTTCACACTCTCCCTATATATATTTATATATCTTGTTCAAATTTTCAATCGTTAATAATAATACTTTTTATTCATCCACTCAAGTTCAAATACATTTTTTTAAACTTGTAGTGGATGACACTTGATGTTAATACAGTTTTTTCAAATATTAATTCATTAATTAAATTTAATTAATTAATTTTAGTTTTTGCATCATAAAAAGTGACTAAAATAAGTAGCAATGCTTAAGACAGCGGAATATCTAGTCATGGCGTAGTGGACGGGACCTCCAGTTTAGTATACGGAAGATTGCGGGTTCGATTCTCATCGTGGCAAGGTTTTGTTATTTACTCAAAACTCACTCAGAAATGCGAAAAAAGAAACCGCAGAAATATATCTAGGTTGTATCAGTAGGAATTGACTTTTTATTTTTATTTTTTATATTACCTGTTGTATGTAAAAGTAGGGATGTAGTGGAGTGTGTATGGTAATATACACCCTATACCATTCCGGATTTTAAAAATGAACTCCATATACAGTGTGTTCCTCAAATAAGGCTATAGTATATACTCTCTAGTGTATACCTTCTGCTTATGACATATACCCTCTGGAAGTTTTTATGACTACAGCACTGTGTAAAAGTTTTTGAGAGAATGAAAAATAAGAGACAAAAATAATGCGCCACTTTCCATTATAATAACTGACAAAAGTATCCAATTATATCACCCATTAATATGTGTCAATGCTCTAATAAATATGCAGATTTTTTTTTTTCTACTGGTTTGTTAAAAACCATCTCATTATTTTTTTCTCAATTGACTTACATTTTCTTATTAACCGACACACAGTTTTATAATTAGTGAGTCACATTAAAGTTTGTTATAACTTAATTGTGAAAAAATAATTACTGAAATTATTATTTAATATCTAAAATGACAAATCTTGAATAACTTTAACTCTTCAACCCAGTTAATGAATTAATTTTGACGTTTGCTCAAAAGCTATTGTGAAAGAATATATAGGAAAAAAAATTAGTATGTTAAGCATACCAAAAAGTACTTTAGTAGAAGTTGAAAGAATGTATTTACTACTTTTGAACTCGTACACAGTAAATAAAGAAATAGTTTACCCTTGGTTTAATAAAGGGCAGTTTGTTGCTGGTCGCAAAAGAGCAGTTTTGATTCTTAAGGGCTTTTTTTTTTTTTTTAAGGCATTTTTAAATTATGACAATTTTTACTATATAATTTTTAAAAAAAATACAAACAGCAGTCAGAACACCATTCTTTGACTGATTGGCAAGAAGGGTGTTATTCTTTCAAATCAAAGGACAGGTAAGGTAGCATTCTCCTGAAACTTTCTGGGGGAAACTCTGAAACAGTCAGTTAGGGATAGAAAAAACAGCAATTTCTTTTTGTGTGTGTGAAGCATTGCGTTAGTAATAATGCTGATGTTTAATATTTTGTTAAGTTAATGTGGATTGCAGATATGAGTGATCATTCTTGTGATTATATTTGTTGTTGTTTTTTACTCTGTGTATTTATATAAACTAATGTATGTAATTAATTTTCATAATATTTTTGATTAACATAGATTTATGTGATTACAGTAATTTTCTGAAGTACAAGTGCATAAAGAGCTGCCATGATATTGACTTGATTTGTCATTTGTGCTATTAATTAATGAAATTACTTAATTTCAGTTTTTATTGCTTTTGTAATTACCAATTATAATTTTATTAATTAAAGCATAAAAGTGTAGAATATGCTTTTTAATAACATCTAATTAGAGGCTTAATTGTTTTGGAAACCTACAATTCGTGGTTGCCATTCAATATTTATTAAGCAATTAGCAATTTATTTTTTAAATGTTGCAATATTTATTACCTGCCTTTTTCTTTCAAATTGCAGTGAAGTAATTTTTGTGCATAATTAAGTTTAGAGTTTTTAATCATAAATATAAAATTATCCTTTTTTTTTTTTTTCAAAACTAGCAATACTGCAGCTTTATGCACATGATTGTTGAAATATGCCAAGTGATATTTGTGTGCTTATTTGCATTGGAAGAAATTATACTGCTGTAGATAATTTAAATATTACTAATTAAGTTACATTTTGAAGAAATCTCATTCTTCTACTGCATTAGGTCAACATGAGACTTGAATTAATGAGAAAATCTTCATTCCAACCCATTGGCAGGCACCCAATTCCAAAAAACAGATACAATGCAATGTACTTGGGAACTCTGCTTATTATCTATCATACAGTGAAATACCTTTTAAAATCAGTTCAGTAGTCTCAAAACCTATTTCCTACAAACAAACTTTTTTTTATTTTTTACAGTATTATTATAATTTGAATCACCATAAAAATTAAAGTACCATTAAGTAATAAGTTGGAAAACAATGGTTTGGTATATTTAACCGTAATGTTTTGTGGCAAAAGGCTAAATATGCAGTACTTCCTTACCTAGTTGGCAATCCTATTTCTTTATTACTACTATTTTAATTCATTACAGTAGTTACTGGTACTTGTGTTTCATCTTATTCCTCAAAAAATGTTGTATCTAATACTGGCAGGACAAATAATTGATTTTTCTTCTCTTTATATTAAAAAAAAAATTATATTAAAAAAAGAACCACATTGTTCATGTGCATATATATATGTCTTCGAAATTGTCTCTATGCCAAATTTAAAGTTTCTAGGCTGATAGTTTCAGAGAAATCACATTGAAAATAAAACTATACAACATTTTCTCCCATTCCACCCATTTGAAATTAGATTTTTTTTTTTTTTTTTTTTTTTTTAAACTTTTGTTTAGGGGAATCAACCCTATTAGGAACCTACTTATCAAATAAAAAATTTCTAGCCCCAGTAATTTCAGAGTAATCATTATTATAGAGTACTTTCTAATTATTTGATCCCTTTAAATCTCAAATATTTTAACAACGTTCTTACCGAACATTTACATCTTAAAAGTAACCACCATATCATCAACAGAATCAAAGAAATACGAATTTTAGAATGTTTTTCACACTTGCACTCCCTTGAGGGTAGTTTCCAATGAGATAAAATATAGCCTATCTTCAAGTGGAGACTGTCATCATTATTATCCTGTGAGAAGATTTGAAAGTGGTTCAGTAGTTCCAAAGTAATCGTTATTTTAGACCGTTTTCTGCTCATTTCAACTTTTTTTTTTCCACTCTGACCCTTTTAAATTTTGAAATTTTTAAACTGTTCTGTACAAAAATTAACATCTTAAAAGTAACAACCATGTCATATTTAAAGGTTTTTAGACTTAATAAATCCAAAGAAATTTTTCTGCTCATTTCACCTTTTTAAATTTCTATTTTTGTAAAACCATTCTTAGCAAATCTTAAAAGTAATCCCCATGCCGAATTTTAAGTTTCTAGCTCCAACAGTATCACAGAAATCACAATTTTAGAATTGTTTTGCTTCTGCAGCCTTTTAAATTTTGATTTTTTTTTCTTTTTTAATCTGTTTCATGCAAACATTTACGTTTTAAACAGTGGCGTAGCTAGACATTCAGTGCCCTGGAGCAAGTAAAATTGAAAAATTCTTGCCAAACTTTGTTTTGAAGTTTAAAAATCATACATTAATTCTTATTTTGACTAAAAACTTTAATTTCATTTCAAACTCAAATCATTTTAACAAGATATTCAACGTAATAAATACAAATGAAATAATAAAATGAACTATAATTCTTACGGAGTTCCCACTAATATTTACAATGAACTTGATGGAATTTCCGTTTCATATGCGCCCATGTGTCCAGTACTATCTGCTGCCCTTAATATCCTTTCAAAAATTTCGAAGCATTATAAACTGCTCAATAAAAAAGCATACTATTCTCAAGAAATTTTTATTTTCATTTATCGTTTTTGGATGAAACAGGGTAATGCCAGAAAACGCTGAAAATTCATAAAATTCAAAGTATCATAACTCGGTAAGTTTCGGTCGTGCAAAAAAGAAATTTTATTGTTTTATCTGTTAGAGTACAGAGAGAGTTTTTCTAAATATAACTTATAGGACCCAGGGACCGTTTAAAACTTTAAGTTTTATAACTTCCAAAAACTAACTATTTTAATATAATTTGCTTTTAAAATGATAAAGACTTTGAAACTTCTTGCTATTAGATTTGTAAATTTGCCAACTTCCAAAACCAAAACCACTTTTTAACTTCCTGAACCATTGGCTTAAAACGATAACAGTTGACACACGTGTATTCTTATATACCATTCAAGATTGCAATTTTTTTCTGTTTTATAAATCAAAAGTTCGTTGATGATTAATGTGTGATTTCTGATGGGAGTGGAGGGGAAAGCCTGATCACGGCATAGACAAACTTACACAACTTTTTACGAAAAGTATTTTTTGCCTTATTTAATCCTAATGTTCTGCGATTATATAAGAAGACAAATACTTTTCGAAAAAAGTGGTGGAAGTTTGTGTAGGTGTTAATCAGGTCCTGGAGGAGGGTGTCTGAAAGTATGGAAAAATACTTTGAATATTCCACTTTCTGAAGGATGGAATCAACAATTTTTTAAAAACTTGTTAGCTCCTGACGCATAGTAGAAGATAACTATGGTAACTATGGTTTCCACCCTGATAAAAATGGTCAAATTCTGCAGTAAGTTTTGAACAATAACAAGACGTTTCCAACATTTGAGAAGACGAACTGTGACCATGTGACGATAATTAATGATATCAATAATTTCCAAGGAACACAGCTTGGATAGTTAACTTTTTCTCTTTTAAAATGCTTACCAATTCTGTATTTGCGATTTGCTACATTTTCAAAATCTCAAAAACAGTACACACAAAATTTCATTTACCGCCTGGGCCCACGTGGCATATATATAAATCTGGCGCGGATTATGTCTTTTGTAAATTATATTGATACATTATATGCATGTTTAATTTCCATAAAAGAAAAGAAAACTTCAAAACTTTAGCTTTTCCGTTTATAAAAAAAAATAGATAATTTTCTTCAATTTGTCAACTATTGTTTCTTTCAATCGATGAAACAGCTAAGGGACCATTATTTCCATCTTCCATGTAGTAATCATCATGATAAGTTTATGCATTATTTGCAATAGAAATGTGCCAGGAAGCAGGAAGATGGTTTGATAGCCGATAAAGTGATCGCTAAGAATCCTGCAAATAATTTTGATTACTTTAATATTTGAAAATTTTCATCTGTCTTCAAAAGGCAAAGTTAAAGAAAAAAAAATGGCGTTAGAAAAATTACTTGAGGCTGCGGTATGTTATGAATTAAAATTGAAACTTCGAATAGAAGTATTTTTTTTTAATTGTGTATAACGACATATTTTAAGTTGAAGTAGTTGAGATTGAAAATAAGGTAAAATATCACAGGAATATACTGATTATAACAGTTCTGATCCATCAATAATATCAGATTAATAATGAAAAAAAAAAAGATATTTTTACACTTCTTTATGTTGCCCTTTCTAATTTTGCGCCCTTAGGATTCGTGCGCCTGGAGCAGTTTGCTCCAACTGCTCCACGGTAGCTACGCCCCTGGTTTTAAAAGTAACAATTCTTTCAAGTTTCTATCCTTAACAATTCCATATAAATCGTAATTTAGAGTGTTTTTTGCTCATTTCATCCTTTTTTAATTAATTTATTTTTAGAAACCATTCTTAGCGAACATTTACATCTTAAAAATAACCACCATGCCAAATTTCCAGTTTCTAGCCCATTCAATATCACAAAAATTGCAATGTTAGAATGTTTTTTGCTTCTGTAGCCAAATTTGAATTTTTTTTTTTAAATTGTTCTGTACAAGCATTTATATCTTAAAAGTAACAGCCATGTCAAATCTCTAGTTTCTATCCCTAAGAAGGAACAGCACTTTTGATTTAAATCATTTAATGATCTATAAAATATATATTAAGGTGGCCTTTATTTTTCTACTTTCTAAAAGTTTAGCTCCCACTCCCAGATCTTGTTCCAATTAAGAAAGAAACAATTTATGCAAATTTTTAGCTCAAGCAGGCAACTACAAAACGACCTTGAAATTTTCACACCAAAAGTCATTTTCTCTGGTAAAATGTTTTAGGTAGATTTCGTAAGAAATACTACCTATTACATTCTCACCTAAGTTGGAAATTTTGAAAAAATTTTGCAGATCTACGCCGATCATGACTCCCAGAACCCAAAACCACCCCCAGTTCAAAACTTTATATATCTACCTATCTATCTATGTCACTTTTTTCTGACCACGATAACTGGAAAAATTCTGCTTAAATCTCTTCCAAACTGATACATAAAATCCAGGGTCATAAAATCTCGGTCAAGTTCGTTAATGGGCAAAATCGAACCAGGGGGGGGGGGGGGGGAATGGGGGGGCTTTTTGTGAAACCAGAAAAACCCTCATAATTTCTTTATTATTATACGTATCGAATCCGTTTAAAGTTATTATTACTTCTAGCAGAAGGGCTGAAAATGTATGCATGACAGATTTTTGATATAATTAAAAATGGCCCCAAGGGGGGGGGGGGGGGGAAAGAGGGGTTTTAGGAGAAAAAAAATCATAGCTTCGTCAATACACAAGATATCAAATCCGCGTAAATTTATTATTAATCCGCTTAGTATTATCTAAAACTTTTATATTGACAAGTTTTTTATAGGACCAACCGTTATAGCAAAAAAAAATTAAAAACAAAAAAACCCCTCCCGGCTCCGCCTGCAAACAAGTTATTTTTCGAAGTAGGCGGTTCCAACTCCCGCATCTTTTCGAAACTGATACATAAAATCTCGGTCAAGTTCATTAATGGGAAAAATCGAACCAGGGGGGGGGGGGGCTTTTTGTGAAAACAGAAAAAAAAACCCATAATTTCTTAATTATGATACGCATTGAATCCGTTTAAATTTATTATTACTTCTAGGAACAGTGCCAAAAACTTATGTATGACAGATTTTTGATATAATTAAAAATTGCCTTAAGGGGGGGGGGAGGGAAGGGGGGTTTTAGAAGAAAAAAAATCACCACTTCGTCAATTCCCAAGATTTCAAATCCACTTAAATTTATTATAAATCCTCTTAATATTATCTAAAACTTTTATATTGACAAGTTTTTTATAGGACCAACCGTTATAGCAAAAAAAAAATTAAAAACAAAAAAATCCCTGCCGGCTCCGCCTGCAAACAAGTTATTTTTCGAAGTAGGTGGTTCAAACTCCCACATCTTTTCGAAACTGATACATAAAATCAAGGGGCATAAAATCTCGGTCAAGTTCGTTAATGGGCAAAATCAAACCAAGGGGGGGGGGATAGGGGGGCTTTTTGAGAAAACAGAAAAACCCTCATAATTTCTTAATTATGATACGTATCGAATCCGTTTGAAGTTATTATTACTTCTAGGAGAAGGGCCGAAAATTTATGTATGACAGATTTTTGATATAATTAAAAATGGTCCCAAGGGGGGAAAAAAGGGGGGTTTTAGAAGAAAAAAATCATAGCTTCGTCAATTCAAAAGATATCAAATCCGCGTAAATTTATTATTAATCCCCTTAGTATTATCTAAAACTTTTATATTGACATTTTTTTATAGGACCAACTCTTATAGCAAAAGAAAAAAAAATCCTTGCTGGCTCCGCTTGCAAACAAGTTTGGTTTCGAAGTAGGCGGTTCCAACTGCAGCATCATCGCAAAAAGGTCATTTCTTCCGCAATTCCCAACAAACAGGCGCCCCACGGTCTGCGTCTTCGAAATCTACCTGTGCCTGTAGGCCGAGCCGTCAGGGATTTTTTATCTCTTATATATATTTTTTTTTTCTTAAATAATAATTTTAAAAAATCTTCAGACTTGTTCTTGGTATTAGAGGAATAAGTGACAATAAATGTAATGTGGAAGGCAACTTGCAAAGCTGGGGACAGAGCACAGGTATAGAGCATAATCTCATTTTTTTTTCGTCATCCACATCTGTAAATATTTTTTTTAAATTTATAATAACTTGTGAGCACTCATTCGTTTAGTTGTGGGATTATGGTATAGACTAGTATATAACCCCGTCAAAAATGACGGATTGTTGATCTGCGTTTCATTTTCATAAGACTTCATACAGACAAACAGAATGGAGATTTATTATTAAAAGGTTTGTATTGTAGAAAAATACATTTTAAAAAGGACAAATGATTTCTACAAATAAAAATAATAAGGATATATATTTTTTTTTTTTTTCTACTTAGTATTAAATTTCTGAAATAGTTCAACGATTGGACAAAATCAAATATTAACAAATAATCCATGTGCGAAAGTTTTTGTAAAAAAGTGTTATCAATGAGTTTTTAAACAGCTTGACTTACCATATAACTCTTTGTTTGATTACATAAGCAAAATTAAATGGAAATTACGCCGTACTATGCATTTCTTATATTTTAATTACGTTTGATAAGAAAGAATCATTTTACAGTATATGACCCATTATCCGAAAATCCAAAATCCGGAAAAACCTGAAGTCCGGAAAGAAAAATTCGAAAATTTTCTAAATTTGTAAATTTTTACTAAAATTTTAGATTTTCTGAAATTTTTCGAAAATTTTACCGATTCGATTCCTAATTTTTTTTCAGTCCATTGTGTTTCAATGTTTAATCACTAAAATATTGTTACTTCAGTGGCGGATGAACACGGTCCCCCCCTCCCCCCTTCTCTTCCCGAAATTAAAAACATATCATTTTTCTCTCAAATTTTAGTTTAAAATTAATTTATATTACGATTCGTTAGAAAAAAAAAATAGTTATGTATTTATTTCATCAGGGGTGATTCTGTTCAAGTTTTCCTAAAAATTTAAGGCATTCGATTTCGAAAATTTAAGTCTTCAGTCCAAAATTTCGAACATAAATATCTCGAATTTTGAACGATAGTCGCCGAAAAAAATCAATTATGTCTATCGTTCGCAGAAAAAATAGAAAATTTCATCAAAGAAGGATTGCGGAAACAACGTGAATTTCGTCAAAGTGCCGAAAATAAAAACGCAAATTTCGTTGCAGGATTGAAAAAAAAAAAAAAACGCTAATTTTGTTAACAAATTGCAGAAAAACACGATTTCCGTCAAAGGCTTACGAATAAGACGAAAATTTCTTCCAAGGACTCCGAAAAAAATGTAAAATTTCATCAAGGGATCACAAAAAAAAAAAAAAAAATGGTTAAAGGTGCGGGAAAATGTCTAATTTCGTTAAGCGATCGCGAAAAAAGTGAAATTTCGTCAAAGGATCGAAAAAAACAACCACTAATTTCGTCAATCTCAGAAAAAACACGAATTCTGTCAAAGGATCGTGAATATTAGGCAAATTTCGTCAAAGAATAGCAAAAAACGCAAATTTCCTCAAAGGATCGCAAAAAGAAAACGCAAATTTCCTCAAAGGATCGCAAAAAGAAAACGCAAATTTCTTCAAAGGACTACGAAAAAATGAAATTTTGTCAAAGAACAGCAGAAAAAATGCAAATTTTGTCAAAGAATCACGAAAAAAAACATGAATTTTGTCAAAGAATCGTGAATTTCGGGAGGACCCGCATTCCGGAACGATGGAAGCAATTTCAAAATCCGCCAGTAGATGGCGACAGTATACTGAATCAACCTCAAATCAAATCTCTCCCAAGGAAATAAATCACCGCATTCTGAAAAAAAAAGTGCTTACAGAATTTTTTTTTTTTACAGAAATGTTAATATACTTTTTTTTTTTTTTTTTTTTTTATGAAATAGTGTTTTAAGGTTTTAAACAAAATTAAAAGATTTAAAAGCTTGAATATGCTTTTACAAATATTTAAACGACGAAAGTAGATAATGTAACTTCTTTTTCAGTAAGCCTAACATGGCGTTTAACTACGGTCGAATCGCAGAGTGGTACAACCCGGTACCGTTACAGACACTTTCTCGCCTTTGGATTTTATTATAAGTAAGATTGTGGTAATTTTACCACATTCAAGTTCCGTATAGCGCAATTTAATTTTTGTTTTCCCTTCTCTCTCCTTTTATTTATTTATTTATTTTTATTTGCCTGGCAGACTTTAATCATAGTTTTCCTTTTTGTCTAAAATTATTACTTGATTAAGTTATCCTTTTTAGCCCATCGGCTTCAAAACGTTTATTTAGTTTTTTATTTCAATTTTGTCTTTGTGACGTCAGGTTGATTTCATTTCATTTTTAACAAATCAGATTCATATTTTTTTCCGTTTACTTTAAATTTTAATTATACCCTCCCTTTGGCATATATTTAGCCCTATGTTGGCATTCCGTTATTTTTTAATTTTTTCATCTTGTCAATGAAGTTTCGGTGCGTGTAATAGCAGTTCTCATCTGTTTGGCGAGTTTTTCCATGTTACGGCAACCCTGTCCTTGCGCCAATGATAGGTTCACATTTTCCTTTGAATTTCGGAGTTCTTCTTCGGTTTTCTGGTTGGAGATTGAGTGTATTATAAAATACGTAATTTTTTTTATGTCATAGATGCATTATATTTATATTAGATTATGTTATGTCAACTTGTGTACTATAATAAGTATGATGTGGACCTCGACCTGGCTAATTTTGTCTTGTTCGTCGAATTTTCAAGGAGAAAAATGTTTAAATTCATCAGCTTTCCACTGGTCAGTTACGAGATGAAATTATTGATAAATTAACATACAGTCAAAGCACCTTATAACGAAATCGAAAGTGCTCCAAAGATTCGCTCGTTATAACGTGTTTTCGTTAAAACGTTGGGACGAATTATTTTGTTATACAGTACTCCAGTTATCCGGACTAATGTGGTCTGAACGTAATCTGAGTATGCAGCAGCAGTGTTGAATTCAGGGGGTGGCCCGGGGAGGCATTCCCCCCGGAGCATTGAAATGTCCCCCCCCCCGGAAGATTTGAGATTGTATACTTTTAATGGTAAAAAAGTGCAATTTCCCTCGCTGCAATTTATTCTCAAAGGTCTGTTGACAGAATTCGTACTCTTTGATTTTTGCTAAGATAATTATGGATCGTTACATTTTTCTCAAATCATGTCTATTATTTCTCTTGTCAACATCCTTTTTTCCATGCATTTACAAAACGCACAGCCATGAATGAGGTATTATTCGAAAGGTTTTTGATCCGGTTTCTGACATAGTACACTCACATTTCGTTAAACCATGTTTTTTTTATCAAAAATTGCATTTAATTAAAAATTAAATCAGCATTGTTTTCATAAATGTAATGAAAGGTTTTTCTCAAATCAACGTTGCCTCAAAAATAAAATACCGTATTATATCGTGCTCAACAATGATTATTACAAAAAAGATAAAGTGTAAGAAGAAAAAGACACCATCGATATATCGATCGAAGCAGGTGTATTTCACGTATAGCGTAAAAGGTATGCTTTGTTACAGCTTTGTTATATTAGATTAAATTGTATTTGTTTTATATGTATTCAATTAATTTTTATTTTTCTAATGTTTTTCCCGAAGCGGATGACGTCTTCCTCTTATGCAAGTAAAATACGATTGTTAATTTTTTTCTTGCCAGTGGCTTTTCCTATCTTTGATCATTTTTTACTGTAACTTTGATGGAATTAATGGGATGGAATCGATTCTGGCTAGACAAATTTTGTTTGCAGACATTTTTATCCTTAATTTTTCTAAGTTTAAACCTGCATCTAAAAAATATTGGATATTTCTAAATAATATTAAACTGCAGTGTGAAATCCTCGTATGGGTCTACTGGTTAATATGTATTTTTATTTATTACTAATTCGCTGTGCGTATACGTTTAAACGTTGTGGAAATTGCACCCTTTTAGAACATTTTAAGAATTTTTTCTCGATCTTTCAATATTGTGCTAAGAGTGCTACGTGGAATCGCAAATTTTTTTGCGACATCACTTTTTTTAACATTATTGTCGACGCATTTTATAATTTCCACTTTCTCTTCTAAACTCAAACATTTTCTTTTGCCAGACATAGCCAGCGTACAAAGAGTTTGAAAAATTAACACGCGACAAATTCACAGGAAAAGTCAGTGAAATCAGTCATCGAATAAAAAATAACAATACAGTTCAGATAAACTGTCGCCTCTCTGTCTGTCTTAAAACACTGCCTCTCCCTCAAACCTTTCTCGGAAGTATAGAAAATATGTGATTGGCCATAGAGAAAAATGTTGAATGTTATGTCATGAAAAAAAGTGGTATTTAAGAAATAATATTTTTGAATTATATTTCCCGCGTTAAGTAAAAAAAAAAAAAAAAAAAAAATTTGCTATATCGTTTTTATTTTACTTTTCATGCTCAAATTGCTTTCGTTATATCGTGCTTTTTGTTATAAATATTTC
This sequence comes from Maratus michaelseni, assembly GCA_963931845.1. Classification (NCBI taxonomy): domain Eukaryota; kingdom Metazoa; phylum Arthropoda; class Arachnida; order Araneae; family Salticidae; genus Maratus; species Maratus michaelseni. Next base: position 1,586,570 of record OZ007600.1, read on the forward strand.
GTAATATCGTTTCGTATTCAGTATTCTTTAACACACAGACCAACTAAATGGTTATGAGCATTTCGTTATATCGTATTTCGTTATAAAGTGCTTCAACTGTATATTGGTCCAGTTGAAGTGGATATAGCCAAACTAATATTGGCATATCATGTTAAAATTCTCACAATTTGTAATAATCAAATAGAAGCAAGATTATTGATAAGTATAATTTTTTTTGTTCTCATTTGGTTTTTTACATAGAATTGATATACTTTTTTTTTTACGAGTTAAATCTGTTTTCTGTCACACGAATAAAGCAATTGGTGTATAATATATAAAATATATATTTTACTTAACCTTTTTCTTGTTATTCAGTGAACATATTTTTGAGGATAAATATATCTATTTTCGTCAAAAGAAAAATAAACTGTTCCTATAGTTAATTAAGTCTCCTTCCTTTTTTTTTTATATAATTTGTTGTTATTTGTATATATATAAGTGGACAAAAATTAAAAATATATATATTAATCATCTAAGTTATTTTTGAGCATAGAGTCCTCTGAGGAAACAAAAATAGAAAATATGTTCTGTGTGCTCAAATAATTAACGATATATGTTCTTTAAAAAAAAATAAAGAACAAATACCTGGGTATACTAGAACATTGTGAATTATAATGCAGCTCACCTTTACTCTTAACTTAAAGAAAGAATTTAAATTACAACACTTGGTGCCTTGGCCACTTTCTTTAGAGGATTTATTATTATTATTATTATTATTATTTGTGTGCAAATACTGAAGAATTTTTTAAAATGAAAACGAAAGTTGTTCTCATTGATGATGGAACATGGATTATTTTCCATTTCAAGATAATTTTACATTTTTTTTTGTGCATGGCTTCTTAATAAAAAAATGTTCTTCCAATATTTTTTTTTAGAGAAAATTTGTTTATTTAGGCTGTGTTCTTGAATATAGTTGTGTTCTTAATAAATATACATATATGAAGTAGAACTGGTATTAATCTAAGTTAAAAAAAATTCTGAGTGTTTTATCTATATTTCTGTTTTAATTCACAAACTTTTTGCAACATGTCGAAATCCAAGAACACTATTAGTCTGGTTATTCAACTATTTGATGGTAATCCATCTACTGTCGAATTTTTTTTCGACCAGCTTGAAGACATTCTACAACTAAACAATTATAGCGAAAAAGAAATGCTTGCACTGTTTAAAACGAAACTCCTAGGTCCTGCTCTCCACTTTTATTTAGATTCGCAGTTTAATACTCAAACTAAAAAATTAGCAGACATAAAAACTGAATTTATCCAGTTTTTTGCTTCGAAGGAGAACAAAAATTTGGCCTTTCGTTCATTAGATAAGATGAAATTGGAGCATAATGAATCAGTTAGAAATTTCTCATACCGATTAAACAAGAATCTAAAATTAGCTCATCCAACAGTTGATGATGCTTCGCTCCAAATTTTGAAATTCACATATTTTATGAATGCTTTACCCAAAAATATTCACGTAAAATTATTAGAGGAAGGGATTTCTGACTTTGCTAATGCTCTTTCAAGAATTGAACAATTACAAAATATTTACAACTTCACTGAATCACCAACCACCCCTGCTCCTGTCACTTTACCTGTATATAATATGGAACATTCGAATAATTCGTTCCCTAATCCCGGTTCATCTGATTATAAACATTCTGAAACTAAAAATAAACGAAAGTCATTTTGTGATAAAAATTTCTCTTCCTATGGCAAACATCATCCAAAACAAAATGTTAACCAAATTACGTTTAAAAAACCATTTTATAAAAGAAATCTTCGTAATTCATTTCGTCATAGGACTGTAAACCAATGTGCTTTTTGTGGACGCCAGGGGCACTTAATGAAAACATGCTTTGAATTTTAAAAAAATTTTCAAAATATGAACCATGCTAACTCTCATAATGGTGTTAACATGCTTCAAAATACTGCTAATGAATACCAAGTTAATCAACAAAATACTCATGAATATAATGATGAATTTTCTAAAGATAAGAGTTTAAACTAATGCTAGAGGCAGATCTATCTGGCACTCTGTCCTCCAGTACTTCACATTTGCCAGAAAATACCTCAAAAACTCAATTATATAAAAATGTTACTTCTCAAGGAATTTTATCTTCTGAGAGTATACTTACAAATGGCCAATGTTTGCCAAAAAATGGTATGCTCAAAGATGCAGAATCACAGACTATTTTTCAAAATGAAAATACTTATAATAATATTACGAATTCGGGCAATTGTTCTCAAGTTGATAATGAAAATACTTAGTTGCTGAATCCCAAGATGATAGTAATGGCATTGAAAACTATGTAATTTATAGCACATTTAATTACAATGACTCTCTCCCTTGTATTACCTTAAATGTACAACATCATAATGTTATTTCTTTGTTAGACACTGGTTCTATTATTTCTTTAATTGATCAACAACATTTCAATATGTTAAAACCCACTATAAAATATAAATTTCTCTCTCGAAAAGTATCTATTTCGACCATAAACTCCCAAGTTGAATTTTTTGGATGTATTCGTTTGTCTTTCAAAATAGACAAATTGTTTTTCAATCATGTATTTTATATTACTAACATACGTAATAGAAATTTTGATATCATTTTGGGTTATGATTTTATTTGTAAATATGGTATTTCCATAACACCATCCTTTAATTCCATTCTACTGAAAGAAATTCTTGTTCCGTTAGTAAACAATCACCAGATATACAATGATTCTCATATGGATCAAGCACAAGTATTTATGTGTCAAAAAAATGATGTTCTTAATACCTCTACTTGTACGATGAACCCTCAAAGTATAAATATGTCTGCACCAGTAAATGATCTTAGTGAACATCAGCAAACAAAGATTGACAGCTCTGGGGTTGTTCATGAAAGTTCAAATTCCTTAACAAATGAGTTAAAAATTTCAAACTTTCATAAAGTAATCATTCCAGCCAACACATGCATGTACATGCAAGCTCAATATTCTTCACAACCTGAGGAACATTTCATGTTTATTCCAACACTAAATAACCGTAATATTGTATTTATGGAATCTCTCCATTCCTTATCAGCCATAAAAAAAAATTCTTTTCTGGTTGTGGTACAAAATATTTCAAACAAACCATTTCACCTCAACAAGGGAACTGTCTTGGGTGTATATGAAAATATTGATACAAAAGATATTCAGCCTTACGATTTTAATGATGAATCTGATGAAATGTGTAACTTAATCCAACCATCAGAAGACATTATAAAAATGAGAATAAATGATTTAAGTCCTACAGACTTTAAATTAGAACATCTTGATAGTAAACAAAAAGAGACTATTGTCCTTGCTATGTGGAAAAGCCCAAGCATTTTCGAAGTCTCTGCGTACTCTTGGTCATACTGACCTAGTCATTCCACAAATAAGTCTACTTAATTCGCATCCTATAAAATCTGTTCCATTTCCGGTGCCACAAGCATTAGAGGAAGAAGCTTTAAAACTGATTAATGAGATGTTAGAAGCCGATATCATTGAGCGTTCCAATTAATCTTGGGCATGTCCCATGTTACTGGTTAATAAAAAAATGTCAGATCCATCAAAGCCTCAAAAATATAGACTCGCCTTAGATCTCCATCTACTAAATGCTGTAATTATTCCATCTACCTATCCTTTACCTAAAATTCAAAATTTACTAGTTCAATTGTCTAAAAAGAAATTTTTTACAACTCTGGATCTCCCTTCTGCATATTGGCAAATAGCTATGCCCAAAGAGCTACAAGATAAAATGTCGTTTACAACTCCATTTGGCGTTTTTACCTATAAGCGATTAATGTTTGGATTACGCACAGCAGCGTCTACATTCCAGCAACTTATTGACACGATAATTCAATTATCTGGTGTAGATGGTTATGCTTATCAAGACGATATTATTGTTGGAGCCAACTCATTTGAAGAAATGATCCATAATTTAAAATTACTTCTTGATACATTCATCAAATACAACATAACATTATCACCTGAGAAATGCTCATTTTTTCATACCAGCATAGACTTTTTAGGTTTCCACATTCAAGAGCATAAAATTTTTCCTATTTCCAGCAACATAATAAAAATTACATCTTTTCCTCATCCCAAAACCAAGCGACAAGTTAAAGCTTTCATTGGTGTATGTTTATTTTATAGATCACTTATTCCATACTTTGCAGATCTAATTAGTCCTCTACTCGAATTAACAAAGCCAAAAACTAAGTTTAGTTGGCAATCTGTACATGAAAATGCCTTTCAAACACTACAATCATTATTTTTTAAGAAGCCCGTGTTAAATCTACCTAATTGGAATAAAGAATTTATTGTTAATACCTATGCTTCACAAACTGCAATTTCAGCTGTCCTCATGCAGGAGCAAGATAATTTAAGGGTACCTATTTCATATTTTTCAAAGGCTTTGTCTGATGCTGAAAAAAAATTCCCTGCTCTAAAGTTGGAATTGTATGCATTATACAAGGGTATCACCTCATTCAAGTATTACCTTTTTGGAAGACATTTTCTCGTTCTCTGATGCTAAACCACTTGACAACTACAAAAGTTCTTCTCCTGCAGATGGCTCATGGAGCTGTCTCAATTTTCTTTTTCATTCGCTCATATAGCAGGCGAAGAAAATGTATTTCTTAGCAGAACTGCTCAATCACCTACACAGGACTTGACATCTAATCCTGAAGAAGTTCTACCAGTAACGGTGAATGTAAATGACCTACACGATGAAATTGATGGTCAACTTCAATCAATCAAATCACATCCCACAAATCTGGATAAAGTACCACAGCAACATGAAGATATAATTAATTGCTTGAAGACAAATTAATTGCTTGTCACACATAAACTCATCTCCGCAAGATCCATTATTAGAAATTTCAGATGCAAGTGAACAAACCAAAGATTCAAATTTAAATAAAATAATACTTGATTTACAACAAAATATTAATCTCCAGAAACACAAGGGTTATTATCTCAATCCAAATAACAATATTCTTTGCTACAATAATTTTTTTCCTGCTGAAGAAATTGATCTGCATCGTGCTGTCTTACCCACCTCATTGATTCCCAAAGCACTTACCATTGCTCATATTACTCATCCAGGAATAAACAAAACCTCCGAAAACGTTTCACATGGAAAACAATCATTGCTGATACTTAGAATTATATTAATTCATGTGAACTATGTCTTATTCACAAAAATCGCAAGAAGAAAATTGCTCCATTTATGGCTGCTCCTGATCAAAAAATATCATTAGATATTGTTGGTCCTCTCAATAATCACTCAAATGTCCTAACAATAATTGACCACTGTTCTCGTCATCTAGAATTGGCTACTCTTAATAATATCTCTGCTCCAACTGTGACCAATGTTCTTTTAAACTACATTGCTACCACCCATGGTAGACCTGATATAGTATTGACAGACAAAGGATCCCAGTTTACTAGTGACATATTCTCGTTTTTTAATAAAATATTAGGTATCAAGCTGAATCACATCACAGTGGCCCACCCAGCTGCAAATGGCCTTTCAGAGAGGGTGAATTCTCAAATCAAATCATCACTGAATACTATGACTTCACAAGGTTTTGACACCAAAACTGCTGCCAAGATGCATCAATCAATATACAATGCTACAGTACATCCTGCCACCAAATTCACTCCTAATCTTATTCATTTTGGACGTGAAATTAATGATGTTTACATGAATTTATAAAGGTCACCCCTCTTGGAAAATTCTTGACACCGCCCATGACATCTGTAAATTAACAGATCTCTTGGATAAAATTTATTATCAATCCTACCTCAATAATGAAACAAATCGTCAGAAAGTCTAGGAAAAGTCGAGACAACAGCACAAATTTTCAGATATAAAAGTCAATGACACAGTATTCATTACATTCCCTAATGTATTCAAGAAAAAGCCTCAAGGTCCATTCATAGTGCAAAAGATAATTTCACCTGTTTTACTGCAAATTGTGTCACAAAAAGACAGCTGTTCCTCACCTATTCTTATACATACCAACCGAGTAATAAAATTACATCCTAGAGCTCCTAAACTACAAGATACCACACACGCAATTCCACAAACTGGCAGTATCAGTAATAATCAAGCTGCAACTACATCTCAAAATTTCTCTTCTTCTACCAATCAACAGTCCAGCTCCTCTTATGCTCTACGACCTAAGCGACCAAAATTTGTGCCACACAGTGATGAATTCCATTATTATTAACTTTTTTTTTCTCTTTCAGCTGTTGTCCAGTCATGCCTGCTGATAGTGTTTGATTGCGCGCCTTGAACACTATCGAACTGATAAGAAATAATTTTTTTTCTGCTGGTCAGAAAGCTTCTTTACTCCTCTTATCATAGACATGTGGACTGCCTGCTGTATAAGTATTTCTTTTTTTTTCCCTTCTAATTATCCATCAATAGCCCACTTGACTGCATATTATCAAGCTCTGCATTTTGCACTTTCTGAATAATAAATTTGTAACTTTTCTTCTTTTTGAAATATATAATTCATATTTAAAATATGTTTAAGCTAAAATTGTAATAACAATACAATAGCATTTTGATTTATTGCAATTTTTTTTTACATAATGTTGCTTGCTGTATGTCACCATGTTACTATTTAACTCTTACAATATAATTTATACATGATCCCTGTGAAAATATATTATTAATATTCATATAGTTTTCTTGTATTTTTTGTCATGAAGCATCAGTTATTTTGGCAGAAAAACATTTGTCAGATATTTGAGGATCATTACAGAAAGAATTGTTGCTATTTCTTTTTTTTTTTTAATTAATTTTCCAAAAATAAATAAATAAATAAATAAATAATAATAATAATAAAAAGTCTGGGTGAATTATTTTGTTAAAAATTATTTAACAATATCATTTTGTCACCTATTGTAATTTACATGGTATTATAAAGGAGATCATGTTACTAGTGGACTTGTGGAAACACAACTTAATGGTACATTATGTATGGTATGTACATAACTTTATTGCTTTCTTTTGTATATATATATATACGAGGGGTGATCCAAAAAAAAGTTTACAAGGCAAAGGAAAAAGTATTTATTAACAATAGAAACAAGATACAAATGGCAATCAAGAGACACATCTGGTCTTTACTTTTCCACATAGTCGCCAAACCTGTTTAGGCATTTGTCAGAACGTTCGACCAACTTATTTATCCCGTCTTGGTAGTAATCAGGGCCCTGCTGATTGAGCCATTTCTCGGCAGCTGTTTTCACTGCATCGTCTGAGATGAACCGTGTTCCGTATAAGTTTCGCTTCAACGCCGGAAAAAGGAAATAGTCAGTTGGAGCCAAATCGGGGCTGTATGGGGGGTGATTCCAGACCTCCCACTTGAACCTTTGCAGCAATTCCTGAGTCTGGCGAGCTGTATGGGGCCTGGCATTGTCATGCAGAAGAATGACGCCTTTGAATTTCGGATGTGGCCACATTCTTGGCCCATAAGAATCGAATTACGGCTCGCACCTCTATGCGAGACAATTTTCTAGACGTCGTGCCATTACTGTCGCTCTTAAGTGTCTGCGTACTGACGCTACTTACTCGTAGAACCGCTGTAGGACAACTAGCGCCATCTGTCAACCACCCTGGGTGGAAATATTCGCTCCACAATTATTACGTTTCAAATGCTTCTGCTTGTAAACTTTTTTTTGGATCAACCTACGTATATTATATTATGACCTGAATGACATTTAATTAAAAGTCCTAGGCAAATGTTATATTATGAATAAGGTCTGTTTTGTACTTTGCCAATTCTGTTAGATTGGTTTTTCTCTAGAGTGGCCACTCATTCAAAAAACTTTTTGAAAATGATTAACCATGGTATTTTATAAATATTTATAACTTTTGTATTGTTTGAATGTGTATTTTACTTTTGTTTATATTTTTGCATTGCATAATGTGTATTGTGAAATTAGGTTATTACATCTCACTTTGGATCTTTGTGTAATAACTATTAGCTATATCTTCATAAAAATGTGTTGGTAAAAGTTGAGTTTTTGTTATTGTATTATATATTGTATATTATACTAGATTTCTTTTTAGTGAAAATTTATAGTTATGAGTTTTATATAGTGTTTGCATAGACAGAGATGAAAGAGCATAAGTTGGTTTTACTTGACAGTTATGTAATTGTAAAAGCAAGTATTGTTTCTGTCAACATGTTACATAATTTATGACTTATAAAATTGTGTACAATTACTTTATTCTTTTTCTCATTATGATATTTATATGTTATGATACAGGGTATATACAAATATGTTGTGGTATGTTATTTTCTTGATATTTCATGCTGTATTTGGACTCCATCATTCATTCTGCGCCTATCCTTCTCTGGCTCTATTTAAAAAAAAAAAAAAAAAAAAAAAAAAAAAAAATGGCTTGTGCAAGTGTTTTGAGTGCCTCGCACTTCCCCTTTTCCATTTTTTTTTGTGGAGGTGTGGGTGAGTGTGGTAATTTTACCACATTCAAGTTCCGTATAGCGCAATTTAATTTTTGTTTTCCCTTCTCTCTCCTTTTATTTATTTATTAATTTTTTTATTTGCCTGGCAGACTTTAATCATAGTTTTCCTTTTTGTCTAAAATTATTATTTGATTAAGTTATCCTTTTTAGACCATCGGCTTCAAAACGTTTATTTAGTTTTTTATTTCAATTTTGTCTTTGTGACGTTAGGTTGATTTCATTTCATTTTTAACAAATCAGATTCATATTTTTTTCTGTTTACTTTAAATTTTAATTATACCCTCCCTTTGGCATATATTTAGCCCTATGTTGGCATTCCATTATTTTTTAATTTTTTCATCTTGTCAATGAAGTTTCGGTGCGTGTAATAGCAGTTCTCATCTGTTTGGCGAGTTTTTCCATTTTACGGCAACCCTGTCCTTGCGCCAATGATAGGTTCACATTTTCCTTTGAATTTCAGAGTTGTTCTTCGGTTTTCTGGTTGGAGATGGAGTGTATTATAAAATACGTAATTTTTTTATGTCATAGATGCATTATACTTATATTAGATTATGTTATGTCAACTTGTGTACTATAATAAGTATGATGTGGACCTCGACCTGGCTAATTTTGTCTTGTTCGTCGAATTTTCAAGGAGAAAAATGTTTAAATTCATCAACTTTCCACTGGTCAGTTACGAGATGAAATTATTGATAAATTAACATATATTGGTCCAGTTGAAGTGGATATAGCCAAACTAATATTGGCATATCATGTTAAAATTCTCACAATTTGTAATAATCAAATAGAAGCAAGATTATTGATAAGTATAATTTTTTTTGTTCTCATTTGGTTTTTTACATAGAATTGATATACTTTTTTTTTTACGAGTTAAATCTGTTTTCTGTCACACGAATAAAGCAATTGGTGTATTATATATAAAATATATATTTTACTTAACCTTTTTCTTGTTATTCAGTGAACATATTTTTGAGGATAAATATATCTTATTTTCGTCAAAAGAAAAATAAACTGTTCCTATAGTTAATTAAGTCTCCTCTCCTTCTTTTTTTTTTTATATAATTTGTTGTTATTTGTATATATATAAGTGGACAAAAATTAAAAATATATATATTAATCATCTAAGTTATTTTTGAGCATAGAGTCCTCTGAGGAAACAAAAATAGAAAATATGTTCTGTGTGCTCAAATAATTAAAGATATATGTTCTGTAAAAAAAAAATAAAGAACAAATACCTGGGTATACTAGAACATTATGAATTATAATGCAGCTCACCTTTACTCTTAACTTAAAGAAAGAATTTAAATTACAACATAGATGCTCCTCTGTTGTGTTGGTAACCCTGACAAAATTCAAAAAACATGTTTATGACCTCTTCGTTATGTTATGTGTCTTGTGCACTTAATTTGTGACCAAATATGATGACTGATTGTTGACTTTTCTTTCAGAAATGCTGATACAGGTGTAACGTGATTTTTGTGGCATGTTCTTCCTAGATGTAATTTCAGAAACCATCATGGTTAGAGCGATTATTAGCAATATTGAATGATGATTGGCTGAAAAATGGTTACATACAGGCTGGAAAAGGAGCTGAAAGAAACGTATCTCCTCAGGAAAGCATTGTTTATTATTTTATTTTTTCATATGACAATTGAAACTTTCGTGAATCGAAATATCCAGTGCATTTTTACTAATAGACTATTTAGAATTTATATTAGTCTCATTATTTAGAATGAATAATGTTTATTTCTGTGCTGGTTGGATATACTTTTTATATTTCAGGAATATTAAACTTTTTTTTTCCCATAAGGCTTTGAATAGTTTTACCACTTATACTTAAAAACAGGGGAGGACAGTATCATCTTTCCCTTTCGGGAACCAATTTAAAGTATGGGGGAAATATTTAATAATGTAAGTTGCTTCTATTTGTAAAAAACAATACTGTACATAACTAACATTTTTTTAAACATATGAAATATTCTTTCTGATACACGAAATGACAAGAATTTTTAAAGAAAAAGATATTAATAATTAAATATTAATTTGAAACTAAAGATTTTTGAATTGTTATTTAATTAAGAGAACTATGTATAATTTTGAAATAAAATTCAATTTTACTTCTAATAGAATATTATGGATTCATGGTATTACTTCATTTATGCTTATAAAGGATTAGATGAAGTTTGTATTATAATAATCTAGGAAAAATACCAATGTGTAAATTAATAGCTTAACTTTTAATTTCAGTCTTTCCTCTTCCATTGACCTGTCTTTTTTCTTTTCAAATGTTCAAACTGTTGTTAACCTTTTACAGTTCTTTATAAAATGAAACCTTGCTTTATGGATACCCCTCTAAAGTGAAAACTAATTTTGTAGAAAATTTTCTGATTCCCTGGTCACTCATAAACCAATGTAAATCCCCCCACTAAAATAAACAATTTTTGCATTCGCCACACCATTTATTTCACCGAGGTTGATTGTACTTTTATAACTTCAGTAATATTATATCATATTTTTCTCATTTTACATATATTGCATTTCATACATCCTTGCTAAAGTTAATCAATTGCAATAAATATGTTTTGCATTTTCTGTAGCAAGGCCATATCCAGCTGTCAAAATCAGGAGGGTGGGGGGCTTTGAATCTTTTTGGTGATGCTAATTTACATTTTATCTCTGTTCCTCTACGTCAACGCTTGACAACCTCTTTTCTTTCACGTACCCCTTGCTTAGGCTTTTCATTTCGGAGTACCTTCCTCTCTTCCCCCACATATTATTAAAATCTTCATCTCCTGTGAATCCATATTTCAAGAATTATGCATTATGATATTTTCTATTCATTAAGGGACCACTGGTGTTTTCAGTTTTATTTAAAATATTAGGTTTATCAGTTATCAGAACAAGCCTATTAACAGCTAGCTCAGGTTATCTTGCAATTGTAAATAATCAGATTGTTTCGAAGAACTCTTAAGAATTTGCAATTTCAACGAGTTATCCATTTTAAACAAAACCAAATTATTCAAATAATACGTAAACACTTAAAATTAAATACTCATTAAAGGGAAAGAAGCTTTCCAATTAATATACGTTAATCATGTAAGTACGCCTATTCGAAAACGAAAATAAGGGCCTGCTTTTCGACACGTTTTAAAATGAAACATTAAAACCAACTGTTCTGGCGTAATTTAGGTGTTTTGCAATTATTATTGAAAAGGAACAATAAGAAAAAAGAGGTGGGAAAAGAACATTGTATAATGATCAATGGATGCTTTTGCGAAGATTGAGGAAAATATATAAGTACAGGTGCAATATGATTAGCAGTGGGCGGAGCTAATGACATTGAATTGTCAATGAATTATTAGCTCTAGTGGGCCTTTACCCTCATTTTGAAAGCAACATTTTGGAGTTACACATGAGACTAACTTTGTAATCCAAAACTATCAACTTTCTTTATGTGTTTTCAGTTGAACCATTTTTGTGATTTCTGTCATTACCGATACTATTTTTACATACCCCAGGTTGGGAACCGCTGCTCTATGTCATTGATAAATAAATATAGACAGAATTGTAGGTCAAGTTTTTCTGTCATAAAACTTGATTACAAAGTTTTCAAAACTTTAAATGTAATATAGATGGTATTATTATTGAAAGATTATGAAGTGGGCTCAGCCTACCTTGCTGCCCCCTTCTGGTTACAGCCCTGTTGTGCAGTACAAATACAAGGCTATTCTCATGTTCTTGAGCAAATGGTGTTTTAATGGGTGACTGGGCTCTTATATAACTAGGTACAGGAATTTAGAAAAGCACAATCAGAAATAGAATTAGTGAATAATAGATTTGAATCAGTCATTTCAAAAACCACATAAGTGACAGAACCAGAACTTTTCAGAAAAAAAAAAAAACTGTATTATTCATAAGTAAATGAATTTTTATAATTTTTTTTTGGGCTGATTATAGAGTTTGGACTTCAAAGTTTGTAAATATTGAATAAGTTATATAATTTATGAATAATAAAAAGAATAACAGAAAAACTGTTCCTGACTTATGTTGTTTTAGCAAGAAACAAGGTTGGGTGGTATTTATTTTGAACAAAATGTTCATATTAAACATATTTTTAATCAAAATTAATAAAGATAACACTTATACAGGAACATTTTTATGTTTTAATATGGTATTGCATGTAAATGGTAATATGGTATCCACATGTAATCTGGTATTGCATGCAAAAACCACTAAGTCGCTGACTGTATGTCGTTTAAGTAATGAACAAAAATTAGAAGGTATTGTTTGAAGAGGAAGGAATACACTGACTTATGTGGTTATCACCCAGATCATGGCTCTACCTTTAAGGAAGCATTTGCAACAAAAAAAACTATATTTGTAAAAAAACTTGACTTATGTGGCTTTTGAAATGACTGATTCAATTTAGGGATGAAAAATCAGAATTTTGGTTTGACAACTGCATTCAAAGCTACTGCTATGATTTATTGTTGTTGTTGGGGAGGGGGCTTCTAATTACCAAGTGAATCAGTGTTTGCAACTGCGTTCGTGTAACCAAAAAGTGTATTATAGTAAAACCTGTGAAAACAGAACTTGTTTATTACGTAAACCTGTCTAAATTGTATGGTGTTGACAAAGAAAATATCATACAATTACACCTGATAAGATGGAAACCTGTCTAAAACTCTTTGAAATTTTTATCAGTTATAAATATAATTATTTTGAAGCCTTTTTAAATTTTTTTGCAGAAATAGTATAGTTAATTGAAATAACATAAGCAGAAGCCGCCTGTGTGTTTACATTCTGAGCGAAAATTTTGCAGATTTTATTATATATTTTTAATACTTCTAGTTGTCTGAATGTTTCAAGATTTTTATAGGTGATGTAAATTGGGTGTAATAAGAACATGTAAAAAAATTGTGTTAAAATAGCTATGCTTAGTTGCTTTAGCATAGAAAAAAAAATACAGTGTCTCTGGGCGGCCCAAAGGGACTTCCAGTCCCGAATTTTTTTAAAGGGTTGATAGTCATAGTTTTGAAAACGAATTTCACACTTATAGAGAAGAAGGTGGCCGCTTTAAGTGGGTATTTTTCATTTGTCCATATCTCTGAAATTGATCCTGATGTAAACTTTGATATAGGAGAGGATCCCCCTCCCACAAAACCAAACTTTATTTTAACAGATTAACAAAAATATTTCTTTGAATGGATTGTAGCATTTGGAACATAAAAGTGTGATCAGTTTTTCATATTTACAATGGATTTGCAAAGCACGCTTCGGAAAAAGGCCAAAATAAAAAGCTGTTCTCGCATTGGTTCTTCTTTGCTTTTGTGCCCTGTAAACAATGCACCCAAATGCAACCTGTGAAGTTTTTTTCAGCAACCGCTTTTTAATTCCGGCTTTTAATTAATGTCTGTTGTTATCAAAAAATGAAACTGAACCTGAGGTGCGCTAGGACCTGCCTTGGACTATCCTCCTCCAAATTTTTTAGACTTCTACAAGCAGTAGATTTTCCTCCCTATTGTGCACACACACACACATCCTTTTATTAGTATAGATATTTTATATTTTCTAAAATAATAAGCTTATGCTGATTTTTTTTTATGACCATGCTACTTGAAAACCTAAATATAAATGTTTTATTTTTGTAATACCCATAATTTTGTTATATGAAATATTAATGAATGTAAAAATAACTTATGAATTATAACTATACATTTTTTTAATTTTTTTCCTCTGAATAGTTTATAAATTTGATTATTATGTAAAAAATATCAGAATAATGTGGTTAGAGGATGATGTAGTTCTTGGAAAAAGTCATGGATTTGATTCAAATATTATTTAATAAATATTAGTTGTAACTTGCACTTTACTTCTTCATGTACATAAAATGTCGTGTAAAAATTCTACTGCATTTGCAATAAAAACAATTTCTTATAATATACTGCACAATTTGTTATTATGAATACTGAATATAAGTTTCCATATTTCAATTTTGGGAGAACCCCTGAAATGAACTTTTGTGTTTAGTAGGAACATCAGGAAAATTTTAGTAAATGAAGAACACACATTTTTTTTTTTTTTTTTTTTTTTTTTTTTTTTTTTGTGTGTGTACAATGTAGGCATTATGCTTGAAAAAAAAATGTTTGAATGAAAATAGATTCGAAAACAATTAAAATATAGAATTGAAGTACAAGTTATTCCTAATCAATTGGTACCAGTTTCATTTCCTTACTATTATTTGAGGAGAAAGTAGTAGATGTTTATTTTTTTTCTGATTTAGGACTGTATGTGTATATTTTATGCTAAGTTTCAAAAGAACATAACTTCTGGTATTTTAAAAATAAAAGGAAGGGAGGATTCTCTTATACTTTATATATTTTTAACACACTCAACTGATTGGTAAATAATTCACATAAGTAACAATTTTCCTATCTTAGCAAAAATGTGTCCAGGCTGGGACTCAAACCCAGAACCTCTGGCTTTAGTTGCCAATGCTCTTCCAATTGAGCTATCTGGACGGCATCCCAGCTAACACAATATTCACTCAGGACAACCATTTGGTCATGACATCTGGACTGTTAGTTGAAACAATACAACAGAATAAACCACAGGTAAATGGACTCTAACAAACTATGGATGAGTAATTACACTATAATTATTTTTAACACAATCATGAAAAAATATATATACTCTTGATATCCTGTATATCCATGAGAAATAAGTATGTCACAAAGTCAGGAGGGGAGAGCACATTAGATGATTAATATAGTTTATTATTAAACATATAAAGAACTAAGAATTATTTTAAAAATCATGATTAACTATTTGTTTCTAATTAGCTCAGCTTCAAATGCTGAACTTTCCATATTCACATTACATCTTTCTTTCAAGATATCCAGGACAAGACCGAAAACTTTCATGCAGGTTCATATGTAAAAAACAAATGACATCATCAATCTAAAAATTGCAGGGTAATGTTGACATAATATACTTATTGTCAATAATAAACATTACATTATATCAAAATCATTATAAACAATAAATTAGATGAAAATCATTATAAGATACTAAATTACATGAAAATCATTATAGACCAATAATTTATCTGCAAATCATGATAAGATAATAATTTATCTTTTATGAGTTCAGAATGTAATTACATCAGGTTTTTCCCATCGTAATCAAAAATTGCATCATTTTCTGTAAATAAACTATAAACAACTGCTGTGTTGTTTCCATATTATGCTTGATTATAATGAGAATCAAATTATAAATAAATAAATGAATATAGCATGCATAAAGAACTGATATTACACCCAAACAAATTGATTGGTAAATAATTCATACAAGTGGTAATTTTTTCATCTGAACGAAACAGAGTGAATCTGTAGGTTTATTCTGTTGTGCTGTTTCAAATAACAGTCCAGATGTCATGACCAAATAGTTGTTCTGAGCGAATATTGTGTCGGCTATGATGCCGTCCAGATAGCTCAATTGGAAGAGCATTGGCAATTAAAACCAAAGGTTCTGGGTTCGAGTCCCAACCTGGACACCTTTTCGCTCAAATGGGAAAATTAGTACTTGTAGGAATCTCTTATGTTTACATATTATTGTTATAAACTTTTTTTTTTCAGGTTTTAGCCCCAAGAGTTTACTCAACATGGCTGAGAAGATTTCATTGTTAATGCAAGTTATTCTTTACATGTCTACAAGCAAATGCATTTGAGTAAAAGAAAATATAATAATTTTTTGCTATAAATATTTTCTCTCATCTCAGAAAATGATAAATGAAATGTTTTGTTTTCTAAGTATTAAATTCTGTAATGCTAGTAAATAGTTCCTTATTTTGATTATTTACTTAATATTTTTTTAATTTCTTTATATGGAATACAATGTTTGTTTTACTTTAAATAAATGAATTGTGTGCCTATTTATGTGGGTATTTATTTCTTCTGATTCTGATTGTTGACTCCAAATTCAAATCAAAAATTTATTCAGTGAATAAATTTATCAAATTTAACAATATTTAGTTATATATAATGTTTATTTATTTCTGAATAAAAATTGAAGCAGGAGGGGAAATCAATTGTAAAAAGATAAATCTAGCCATAATTGATCTATTCAAATTATAAAGAAATACTTTTAAGAGCAATTTTGTTAAAAAAAAAAAAAATTCCCTTGTACATTGAGTGGAGAGACTTTTATGACAGCAATACAAATATTTATTTTTAATCAAGCACATATTTCTCTTAATATATTGTGATATGTACATTAAAAAAACAAACTCATTAATATGTTAGTTAAATACAATGGTTATTATATAAATGTATTCTGAACTAAAAGAAACAACATTTGTATACTTTAATTTTAACAATATGAAATAAATTTTCAAAAGCTTGCAAATATTTTTTTGTAATGCATCTATATTTTTCTTTTGAAAAATAAATCACATGTTTATTATATTGTTCTATTCTTTTTTTTTTTTTGACACAAAATCCTGAACAATGCTGGATTTATATATTATTGCAGCCAAGTTATTGTATTCTTAACCTCCTTAGGAATTTATTTTCTGCCCGTGCTTTTAAAGTAAATTTTCCAAATGGGAGGAAAAGAAGAATATGAGATAATTTTAGTTGGTAAAATGTTGTAACTTATTAATCTTACAATATTTGCAAGTCATTATTTCAAAATCTGCTCTTAAATCAATTTTAAATTTTTGTATGCAAATAATAATTTAAAAAAAAACAATGAACTTATTTTTTTTTTTTTTATCTGCATAAAAAGTGTGCAAATGTTGTTCTAACATACATAAAGCCTGATTAACACATGTATCCAGTTTCAGGCACCTCCAAAATGCATGTTGTGTACACTTTCAAGATACAAAATTAAATCAAATTTCCATTTAGAGTTCGTAGAAAAATTATTTTTTTGCATTTGTCTTTACTAAATTATTGTCTCAGCACTCATCAAACATGATTCACTTAATCATTTAGGCATAGGCTTTTGTTCGCTTTAAAAAGCATCACAGAAAATATAACACAGATTTTACCTGTCCACAAATGTTGCTTTAAAAGTCGTACCTTAAATCATGTGAGTTTATCCATAGAAAAATTTTGTTTTTTTTTGCCACCAGGGAGGTTTAAATATTTTAGTATATGATTTCAATAAAAAATAAATAAAATATTACATATTTTTGAACTGAAAAATAATTATAATATTTTTGACTCACTAATTTTTATTGTAATGAACTAAATATTGTTACAAATTTTTAAATGCATCTTTACTTTATTGTCTCAAATTTATTTATTTTTTATTAAATTACATTTTATAATTTTAATGTGCACATAAAGCTATTTTATGTCATGTTTATAATATAAACACATGAATTTTGTAACAGAAGATTGTTTTGAAAGGGGGATCTTGGACATGGCCTATTTGTCCCAGTCTCATATGAAGTTGATAGGCTATGAACAGACAGCATAAAATTATGGGAATGTTTCTTGTAAAAATTAACCAACCTAAGTTGGATTCAAACAAACTAAATACATGCAAATTTGTTCTAAATTTGGTCCACACAGTCATTAAGAAGAATAATGATTTTAGGATTTATGTTTTAAATGTAAAGTAATTAGTTCTGCGATAATGATTTTGAAATAGTCAAAGTTAAAGAATGTAAATTAAATTGAATGCTTAGCCAATTTAATAACACTTAAGATTTCTTTAGAAAGCTCTAAGCCTAGTATATCCTCATTAGCTGAAGGTTTTTTTCTTTTTCTTCTATATTATTCCTGAATAAAATACAAAGGATAATTTTCAATCAGATTAAAAAGAGAATTAAAACTATCACAACTTTATTTAATAATAACTAGATGAGCTTTGTCCACTTCACTGGTCGGCTGTAATCAATTATTTTATAATATTTTTGTGAAAATAATATATAATGCAAAAATGTTTCTTTCTTTTGTTGCTCTAAAATTTCCCTCGAGAAAAAAGATTTAATGAGAACTATTTTTTTTTTTCTTTAAATTGCTTATTCTTCACATTTTCTAATGTTGGTATTAAAGAAAATATCAAGACAGTGCAAAAAATCTTCTGTCAAACTTTATAGCTTTTTTCTAAAAATATTTATTCATTCATATTTAAGATTTTTAGGATTAAGAATTATAAATATAATGCTTTTGATCAGTTGTCTTTTAATTTTTTATAGATAGTACAAAAATAATGATTTTTTTATTTTTCCAGTGCAAATGAAATGCTATCATTGTTAAATATCCCATTAAGTATGCATAATGTGATTTTAAAATATCCATTTTTAATCAGTGAATTGATTGTTATATGTGTATACAGGGGCGTAAACCACCCTACTTGCATGGGGGGGTGTAGGCTCGTAAATTTCCGAGTCAAAGAAGGAAAATTTCCGAGTACTATGAAAAACAAAATGCCAACTAATATATATAATATATATATATATGTGTGTGTGTGTGTGTGTGTGTACAGAAAAACCTCGATTATCCGACGTAAATTAGATCGAACCTAGATCGGATAATTGAAATTTTCAGACAGTCGAGAATTTATCAATAATCATCTAGTTTAATATGTAGCACCGTCATCGAACTGCTATTATGACCATTTAAACTGCTAAATAAATATCTAAATTCAAATTATACATGAAAATTCTCCTCCCCCTTTTTTAAATTCTGCAGTTGTGAAAAAGATCTGTTTGTGAAAAGATAACAAAAGGGGTTTTGTTCCCTGCGCTTGCTTACAATCAGAGGGTGCAATAACATTCGAATGTTTTGGCATTCTGCAGTATGGCCTACAAAATTTCGAAATGGGAGTGTTTTTGTTTAGAACGGGGACGTGTACACAGGGAGTGTGTGTAGGGGATGGGGAGAAGAGTACACTTATACCGGGATCGGAGCTTGCGGTAGCTCAAGCTAATTTCAAAGGAATTCTAAGAAAGAGTATATTTATCTCTGTACTGATAGTTCGAAAATGACCGTTTGTATACACAAGGAATGTGAAAATTAAAAAAAAAGGCTGAAGAAAAAAGGGTCAGGAAACCGACGTCGGTTTACGGAGAGTTCTGGTTAAACGAGGGTCGGATAATCGAGGTTCTACTGTACAAACACACACACACACACACACACACACACATATATATATATATATATATATATATATGTAATAAAAAAAAATTTCGCCATTTTTCCTTAGTTAAATTATTCCAAATTCTTACAATTCTTTTTTCCCTCTCTTTTTAAAATATCTCTTAAATCTATTTTATATTTTATTCCATAACTTAATCAAAATATTCTTTTATTTATCATTCTAAAAATCTTAATCTGTTAAAAGCTACACGTATTTATTAAAACCTTATTCTCTTAAATTGCAACAGTGCCTCTAAAACGCACCTGCCTAATTTCTTCTTTTGAGACATTGAATTTTTATTCTTTGGAACTTTTGTAATACCATTTTTATTTCTATTTAATTATCATTCGGCATCCCAGGATTCCTGGCGTTTTCGCGCCCAAAGGCTATTTTACCTTCCTAAATTGCCGCTTCTGATAAAGGGTTTTGGTCATACGTCAGAGACACACCCTCGTGGCCTCATTTTTTCATCCATTAGCGAGCAGGCCCCGCCTTGTCTATCCCCCTGGCTTCCTCCGAACATTGATGTGAGTGAGCCAGCTTTTTTCGCGCGTTTGTTACTTTGGGCAAGATTTTGGAAGTATTTATACGGTTACACTGGCTTCGGAGACAGATTTTTACACGAATTAGTTGTTGTTATCTATAAGCCGTCACTGGGGAAGTCTACACTATTTCGTCAGTAGTATGTTCTTCAATTTCTGCTAATTCTTCAATACTTAATGTGTTCAGGTTTTTAATGAAGCGAAAGTCGGTGGAGTTGCTGTCATCTCTGTTCTCATAATAAAGTTCTTGCTCATCTATTAAGTTTCCTTAATGTTTTTGGGAAATTTCTATTGGAATGAACTGCCTCTGCTCAGCTTCCACAATTGCATTATAATATGATGTTCAAATATGATTCGTACTCCGAGAATTGCCTTCATAGCGATTAAATCGGAATAATACCCTCGCCGAATGTCATGACTGTATTTCCATGATCTCGACTGCGCCTACATCGAACTGATTATACGGTAATTTTCGTGGGGTTCGGACTGATATGTCATCACTACAGTATGATGGAACGAACGTTTCAAGTCGACAGTAATAGCAATCATCAATAATGTGCCAATCGTAACAAAAATGTGTCATATATATATATACACGCATCTCCATAAGTTTAGCATATATGATAAAAACGAAGAAAGGAAATCGTAAATATCTCACGAAATTATTAAACTTTATAGATGAAATTCACTAGATAATTATGACTTAGTTTATGGAGATCATAGGCGTAGCGTGACCGAAAATTTTGGGGGGGCACAAATGTTTATTAAACACACACACACGCACACATAGCCATATATATATGCGGTGGTTTCTTGGTTAAAAATGGCCGAAGTTAACAACGTTGCTGCAATTTTACCACATTGGGTAAAAGTAATTCATTTTCGATCTTCTAGCCCAATATAATGAATTTTGTCTTAGTTTCAAAAAAGCTTATTCGGAAATCGTACAGCAATTTTTGAATTTTTCGCGAAATGTTTGAGATTTTTAGCTTTTTTTCGCGTTTTGCGACAATTTCTTAACATTTGTGTTAAGAGTTAAGCTTCAATATTTTAACGCATTCGCTCATTATACTAAATTTTGTACTCTGGGGATTTTTTAACTTTTCGCAAATTTTTCATGCGACTTTTTGCGTTTTTTTTTTCGCGTTTCGCGGAAGATTTTAATATTTGTAACAGGAATCCTGTTACACCCTTTTAGCCCAATATAGTAAATGTTAGCCTCTTTTCAATAAAATTTATTCGAAACTCGTATAGCGACTTTTGAATTTTTCACTAATTAGTTAAGTGTTTTTTAGCGTTTTTTCGTGCTTTGCAGCGATTTTTTGACATTCGTAAAAGGAATCCAGTTACAATCTTTTAACCCAATATAGTAAATTTTGTTCTCTGCGATTTTTAAATTTTTTAATGCGATTTTTCATTTTTTTTTTCACGTTTCGTGGAGATATTTTCACATTCGTAAAAAGAATCTTGTGTCAAACTTTTAGTCCAATAGAGTAATTTTGTTTCTCTTTTCGAAAAGTTTATTTGGAATTAAAAGAATGATCTTAACAATGTCTTTAATTTTCCATGCGATTTTAACGTTTTTTTCGCGTTTCGCGGCGATTTTTTGACATTCGTAAAAGAATTCCAGCTACAACCTTTTAACCCAATATAATAAATTTTGTTTTCTGCGATTTTTAAGTTTTTCGCGATTATTTTTTGCAGTTTTTACGGTTTTTACGCGTTTTGCGGTGATTTTTCTAACATTCGTAAAGGAAATCTTTGAACACAATATAGTAAATTTTGTCTTCTGCGATTTTTGACTTTTTCGAGAATTTTTTTATGAGATTTTTTTCACGTTTCGTGGATATATTTTCACATTCGTAAAAAGAATCTTGTTTCAAACTTTTAGTCCAATAGAGTAATTTTGTTTCTCGTTTCAAAAAGTTTATTCGGAATTAAAAGAATGATTTTAACAATGGCTTTAATTTTTCATGCGATTTTAACGTTTTTTCGCGTTTTGCTGCAATTTTTTAATATTTGTTACAGGTATCAACCTTTCATCCCAATATAGTAAATTTTGTTTTCTGTGATTGAAAAAATGAGATTTTTAGTTTTTTTTTCGTATTCTGCGGCGCCATTTTTTAAACATTCATAAAAAGGAAATCAGTTTCAATATAAAATAATATAATATAATCAATATAATATATGCCCAAATACAATAAATTTTGTTCTCTGAAATCTTTGAATTTTTCGTTTTTAAATCGCATAAATTTTTTTATGCGATTTTCCGCGATGTTTCGTGGTTAGCGGTAATTTTTTAACACTTGTAAAATGAATCCGTTTTCATGCTTTTAGACCAATATAGTATATTTTGTAAATTTAGTATATTTCGCGAGTTGTTTAGTGTTTTTTCGCCTTTAGCGGCAAATTTTTGACATTTTTTTTCTCGAAACGGAAAGAACTAACTCTCTGTTAAATTTTGCTCTGCTGTGATTAAATTAAAGTTAGAAGAATACAAAATCGTCGTAACACGAACTACGATGCTCAAAATATTAAACTAATATGGGTCGAAATAAAAAAAATCACAAATTCATAGTTAGTTTGTTTTCGAGACCAGAGCATGCGTAGCCTGCACGTGTGTACGCTGTTGATAGCACTTGGGCCCTGTGATGAAGTTTATCACATTGTTAAAATAGTTTTTTCGTTTATCAAAATTAATCGTAAATTAGAATAATTAATTTTATTGTGTTAAATTATTTTTGCTTATTTTTCCCTTTTTCTTCAATGTTAAAATTAACTCTTTACCGCAAGCCTTATATATTTCGCTGTTCATTTTCTCAGGCATTTAATCTTTGAATTCTCAAGTAAAATTATTTCCGAGTCATGCTTGCAGCAAAAATAAAAAAAACATATATATATAAGAAATCTTTTTTCTCTTTCGATGTTACTAAGGGTAGCTGCAAAAATAAATCTTATATGGCAATTATCTACGGTTATCTTGACAGACCATATTTTGACTAATTCATTTTCAGACTCTAAAATGTGTTTCAGCACACAAAAAGTTTTGCATGCGTTTCTTATTCTCACAGCGGCGAGTGTAGAGGTTCAACGGTTCTACATTCTTTCTCTGTGGGCCAGGCGCATAAAAAGAATATACTATTAATTAGATCTAACCGCCACTCGTAATCCTTGCTCCGTCCAAATTCCAATTCGCCAAACTTATGTGCTTGGCATTTTGTTTTTCATCGGTCTGTGATTCATTCAGCTCTAAGACTTGCTCCTGTTCACTTGTGGCCCACTCCGGTGCTATGTAGAATTTCTAACCATAGTGCATTTACGTAACAACAGAACAAAACAACTACCTTTGCTTGCTAGAGATGCTTATTATTATGTATCCTTTAACTACAACCTGGGAATATCTCCACATACGAAAACTAAACTTAAAAAAGGTAAAACTCCAAAATATTCCACACTGCAAGACTTCAGTATAGGCCCCACTACCAGGTTCATTTAATTCGAGGTTTACTTGGGAAAATAACCGACCAGGGAAATGAGGCAAGCTTCACTAGCTCTTTTTATTGAAATTAATATTTTTGTAACAAATATAATAAATAAAAGTTTATCAAACTTCTAAGACATTTTAAATAATTTTAATCAGCACTTTTAAGAAGTACTAATCATTTAACGTATATGCGCCTGAAAGATTGCACCTTGGATAGCAACGGTTTTGCTTAACCCTTTAGCGGGCGGTGTCCACAAAAAAGGACACCTAATTTCAATTCCAAAACTGACAAACGGCACCAAGAATATTTAATTAAATTTTTCCTTTTATAAAGTACGGAAAAATAAGCAAGTTTATATTTTCTAATGAATTCTTTTGTAAATTCTGGTGTCAGTCGATATTTTCATTTTAAAAACAGACTCCGCGCCGGAAAGGGTTAATAGCGGTATTTCTGGAACGGCTGTATATTCTTTAAAACATCTCATTCAAGAAGGCTCACACTTTGAAAAAAAAATCATAACCATTGCAACTCAAAAATTCGAAGGTACAGCAGAAGATTAAGTGCCGTCAATAAAATAAATAATAATAAATAAGAGAAAGGAATATATTTAATTATGCACAAGACATTACTGCCAATAATAGAATGCCTTTATAGTAGAGATTTGCACGTGTCGAAATTTCCAGGACCGGGCCAATGTAAAAACTAACAGTTCGGCCCGGTCCGTGCAAAAATCAATGAAATCAGAGACGGCCCGAGTCAATTTTTACACAAAATTCTGATTTTTCTCAAAATAAAATTAAGATTATTTTAAAGAATACTGCATATATATTTATGGGAAAATTGTACAGTATATTTCAGACTATATCTCCACAAGTTATATAATACAGGATAGCAACATTAATGATCACTTAGATTCTTATACTATTACATTCAAATATGGACTCATTAAAAAAATTTAGTGTAGCTTAGAATTGAAAAAAAAGATGATTAAAAACATAACTTTTGAAGCTGTATATTAAAAAAATGAAGATTTAAAAAAACACATCTGTAATTTATTAAAGTATATTTCCAGAGATTCCGTTAACAAAAGTTCATTATCTCTATTATCTACATTGCCTGCCCGACACGTCCTGGGAACAATTAAGTCACGGTCTGGCCGAGAATTTAGAAAAAAAAAATATTTTCTCCGCTTTGTCCGATCCTTTTTAAATTTGTTATATTGTGGCAATCGACCGCTTAGTTTTATTTCTGGGCCTGTCCCGGTTCGTTTTTTGTTTTCTCGGTCCGGACGTTAAAAAAGTTGTTTTTATTCTGCTGACCCGACTCTCCACGCGCCAGGTACGGGCTTCGAGCCAGGCACGGGGTCGTGCAGACCTCTACTTTAAAGAAGGATTTTTGAAGTCTTTATTTTTTTATTAACGAACAAGTCAATTCTGAAAAACTTTCCCTCATCCCATTTCGCCCAACTCCGATTTGAACCAGCAATTTTTGGCACCAAATTCATTACTGCAAAGAAAAAGAGCTGAACTGTCTGTTTATTGATCATTATTGACATCTGAGTAAGTAAAAAAAATAAAGAAATATAAAATGAAAATAAAAGTAGTTATTTCATTTCAATTTTGTATCAATACAAGACAAGCCCTAATTGGCTGTATCATATTTTAGAAATTTATGTTCAGAAAGTTGGGGGGGCACGTGCCCCCTCGTGCCCCCCCGAGGCTACGCCTATGATGGAGATAGTCAAATAAGTTTTAAAGCGCTGATGTTGAATCCTTTTGAATTATTAATATATGTCTCTAAAAATCAGCGGTGAAATACTATGATTAATATGTGTACAAAATTGCGATTTGGAACTCCAAACTGCTTTGTTTGATAGCGATATATCTTGTTTCTAAATGTTTCAAAATTTGATGAAACTGGATTAAAGAGCTGCGGATTCGTTGCCCGTTTTTTACCAATAAAGGGTTTCATACATTTTACTTTTCTGTGTGTGCATACTTATTCACATTGTGGTATCGTGGTCGCATATATATAATTAAACGTATCATATCGTATTAAACCAAAAAATTTTATTCCTAAACAACGATTGTAAAAAGATGACGGGATGGTGAAATTTTAGATTAATATTTACAAGACATCTTTTTACAATCTCAGAAACACCAAAAGACGAAGTCCAACTCACTAGTACTCAAAATCTAGACTGCCCACACTGGCGAATAAACTCCTTCTCCTCCTCACTGAATAATCTCTTGATCTTCTTTGATTAGCACTCCCTTCTTTTCTCCCAATACTACTTTCAGAGTACATCGAAATTCATTTCGTTCGATTTGCTATTCATACAAATAACTTCCTGACACATTTTAAACTCATTCAGATGATCTTGTTATAGATATCATTCAGACACATTTGACATGGCTGCTATGAAAGCTTTTCATTTTTCTAAAAATGAAATAAGAATTCGTTTCTTCTGGATAATCCACTTTCAATAGGTGTCAATCAAGAAACTATTCACATTATTCTGGAATTATTTTAATCCCATCTGAAAGAATCAAGTTGATGGCCAACTAAAACATCACAACATAGACTCCAACTCCGCTCCAGATTGAAATTCATAAAGTTCTGAGTTAAGCATAAAAACTCCTGCTACCCGTGAGCATCTACGACATTAAAAAAAGCCAAAATTTAAAAGATTGACATTTTTCGAATGAACAAAACTCATATCCATTTCTTAGTACTTCAATAAAATTTAATAAAATTTTGTACGTTTAATAACAAGATATGTAATAAAGCAGTTTGGAGTTCCAATCCTCATTTTTCTACACACATTAATCACAGACCTTCACCCCTAATTTTTAGATAAATTTATTAATAATTCAAAAGGAATCAACATCAGACCTTTAAAACTTATTTGAATATCTTGATACGCGAAGTCATAATTATTTTGTGAATTTCATCTATAAAATTTAATAATTTCGTAAGATATTTAAGATTTCCTTTCTTCGTTTTTATCCAACATGCTAAAATTTTGGACATGAATGTATATACATGTGTGTCTTGATTCTAATAGAAGAAACTTACTTTACAAATATACCAATACATGTTTAATATTGGTATATTTGTAAACGAATGAAAACGTGTTTATAAAAGTAATTTCAATATATACTTTTAAACATTGTGATCATTGGGAAAAGCTTGGAAGAGGCGTGGAAGTCCTATATCTCTATTTTTTAGCAATCAGTTAAAACTTTTTAGTGTTTCTTTCTGAGTAAAATAGAAATCTGTTTGCTTGGGGAATATTTTAAAGACATAAATTTGTCAAAAATACGGGATTTCTTAATTTAAGCTTAAAATTCTTTCTAACGACATACTTTCAAGCAGTGTAAAAATTTGGTGTCATCCTTGTTTTTTCCGACTAAACAAAATGTAGTAATAACAATGTATACAAAAAAAAAAAAAAATCGAATACAATTGGTTAAGGAAAAAGAAAACGAACGTATTATTTCTGATAGAAGTAAACTTGTATAGATTGTAAAATATCCAGATTATTTCGAGATAAAACTTTAAAGTATTTGGGTGTTTTCAATTTTCATCCTGTATCATATAAATTTCTTGAAACACATTTTTAAAACAAAATTACGTAAAAAAAAAAAAAAGTCACATCTTTTTTAAATAAAATAAAAATAAAACATAAAATTAGTTAGTAGAAAAAATAAAACCATAATTATTTTCGATTAAAGGTAAAATTCGTGTAGAGTGGAAAATATCCAGATTTTGATACGGAAAAGTACTAAATATTTGCAATCCAGTTTTGATTTTTCCGATTAGAAATAAATACAGCTGGATCTCGATATCTCGAAGTCAAAAGGCACAGAAAAAATTTGTTAATATGAAGGTTTTCGTTCAAAATATCAAAGTTTCAAATAATATTAACATTGCTGGAATATGTATATAAATACCTTTTTCGTCT
Organism: Maratus michaelseni; assembly: GCA_963931845.1. Lineage (NCBI taxonomy): Eukaryota > Metazoa > Arthropoda > Arachnida > Araneae > Salticidae > Maratus > Maratus michaelseni. The sequence goes on from OZ007600.1 coordinate 1,614,268, forward strand.
CAAGGTTTTCGAGTTTTCACAATATTCGACAAATCAAAGTTTTTCTGTATAGTTTTATCAGAAAAGGAAAATCCGTAATATTTCCGACTAAGAATAAATTTATATAGGTTTTCTTCGTTCTAAATAGTTTTTTTCTTATTTTTCTAATTAAAAACTACAAAAAAAAAAATAAATAAATAAATAATCCGACGAAGAATAAAATTCTATAGGTTTTCTTCGATCTAACTGTTTTTCTTATTTAATTAAAAACTACAAAAGCATTACTCCAATTCATAAGTTTTTATAGGTTATTAATACCATTTTTTTTTCGAATTTACATACTTTTTTCCCGATCGAACGGGAATTTTTCCGACTGATTTTTTTTTTGTTTTTCCAATGAATAAGTTTTTGTAGGTTAATACCATTTTTCTCCGACTAAACGAACTATTTTCCGACTGATTTTTTCGTTTTTCCCATAAATAAGTTTTTATAGGTTTTAGGCCATTTTTTCCGACTAAACGTACTTTTTACCGATCTAACGGTAAATTTTCCGACTGACTTTTTCAGGGGGGTGTTGCACCACCCCCCCCCCCCCCCCAGGATTTACGCCCCTGTGTGTATATTGCAGCAGATACTTGTAATAAAGGAAAAATTAACTTGAATATGTCATAAAAATGTACTTTTTAGAAAAAGAAAGTCATGAAATATCTTAACTGAATCACATATTCTATAAATTATTCTACAGTGTAGAATCATTTATCCAGAATGATATTTCCAATTGACAGATTTCAGAATATTTTCAGAAAAAAGTGCAAGTTTGACATGTACATTGCTTGAAACATTACAATAACTTGATTCCAACATCTAAGATTTGAAATGGAAGCAAATTTAGTTAGATATTAGACATTTTGATTTTTATGCCAAGGGATTCGCCCATAAATTGCATTCTTTCAAATTCTGATTAATCTTTGATCTTGATTGGATCTGATTCTTTAATTGAGTAATTCAATAATTAATTTGAAATGAGAAACAATGTCACAGCCACATATATTCTACAAATCTGATCAAATGGATGTTACTCTGATTTCCAACCAAGGTATACAGAAAAACCAGTTATCTCGAATACACTTTGGCCCCAACCATACTGTATATTGATTTATATTTTCTTTTTTTTTTCACTTAACATAAGTTCTTGCTTTAATTTTTATTTGAAAAATATCTACATATTTAAATAAATAAAATAATTTAACAAAACTTATGGTACTTCTCTATTATCCCGTCGACCACTTTTCATAACAAAAACTATCGCCAAATAAACGTGAGAACGTTGTCATTGGAATATCAAAATAAATAAATAAATAAAATATAAGAATTTGAGGACACAATTGTTATTTTAATTAATGAAATAACTCATAAATCAGGAAAACATAATGAAAAATACACGCAAATGTCGAATTAAAAACCACTTCATGACATAACAAACACGTATAATGCTTCTGACATCAGGTAAATGGGACTCCATTTTTAGCGTTTAATCTTACAATTTGGCGATAGTTTTTCTTATGAAAAGTGGTCGACGGGATAATAGAGAAGTATCAAACTTATTTTTAAAATTATTTTAACTCATGATGGTCATTTTTTTATTTTCTATGACATGATTTGTTTCAGACACACTGCAATGTTTTTTAAACAAATGGGTTTTCATATTTGTTCATTTGAAAGAAAAACACAATACTGACAGAGTTAAAAGTTTATAACACGAAGTGCCATTTTTATGTAATACAGATGACAAATTACTTTTAGCTGGCTATAAGCACCCTTTTTTTTTCCACACAACAGCCATTCTTGACCAACAATGAACTTAAAATCTGGTACAGTAGAGTTTTGCCAACTTGACTTAATTTGAGCTGAGAAGATGGCAAAATACTGAAAATATCCAGTTTTATGGAATGAGGGATGGGTTATTCACAATATTTTGCTGCATATTACTCTACTGAAAGCTCTAGCACAATATAGGACAGAGAAAAGTGCAGCATACCTACAAATAATAGTTAAAAGATTAAAAAAAGATCTTGCATACAAATACAAAACTGCATCACAATATGTACAAATTTTAGTGGTTGACCCCTCAGAAATTTACATACGACTTTTTTACCCTCAACAACATATTCGAATATCATTATTTCAATAATAATGTTTTGCTTGACTAGCAGAAATCATTAGCAATTTAAAACAAGAAAGTAAAATCACGCGCAAGATTATGAAATGCTTTCCAACACTTCTAGAATACTGCAATGGAACTTTGTCATTTTAAAAGATGAAAGAAGATATTTAAGTAACCTTCAAAAATGCATACCATACTTAAAAACTAGATTTCAGCAATTTCTACCCATAGTTGGAAAGTTAAATTCTTTTGTGCATCCCTGTACATGGATACTGTACTATCCTGTATATGGATACTATAGATGTATATATATATGTTACGGTCAATATGATTAACCCGGTTATTATTAATAATAACAGGTTATTATTAATAATGACTGCAGTTATTATTAATAATGACCAGATTAATCAAATTGACCGTAACATATACACTAAATAGTTTGCTAAAATTTAGCTTAGTTAAGAAATGCATAACACAGTTGAAAATTCTCTTTCAGCAAATTCCACCAATAGACAGAAATGCACTCAAATAATTTTTTACAACTCTGTGTATTATCTACACATTTTTATACTCACCTCATATTAAACTAAAATTTAATTCTGGAAAAAAATGCATAACACAACCGAAAATGTACTTTCAGAAATTACCATCCATAGATGGCAATGTATTAAACATGGCCCTGCATATGAATTTATTTATATTTTATAAAAATCTCTCAGTATAAGTTCAGCTGGAAAATGCATAAATCAATTAAAAAACACCCTTTAGCAATTCATGCTCATACACAGTAATGCTTACGAATTATTTTGTGTAGCCCTGTATAAGATCTATAGAATTTATACACACAACATAGTATGGAAAAATTTAGTTAAGAGCCTACGCTAGTCAAGCGAAGAAATGCTCAAGCTAATGTTAAATCTATGGGAAGGTTCTTGTCAGATTTCTTGCTCGCATTTTAATATTTTAAAATGATTTTTTTGCTTAGGATAGCTGAGGTCGATCTCTAACATTGTTAGTTTTTACTTTTTTGATTTTGGTTACAGTTTTTTTATAAGCGGACATTTTCAATTTTGGAACCGGTTCTGAAAGTGAAAGTACCCTTACATAAAAAAAACTGGAACTAAAATCGAAAAAGTAAAAACTAACAACGTTAGAGATCGACCTCAGCTACTCTATGCTAAAAAACATCATTTTAAAATATTAAAATGCGAGCGAGAAATCTGCCAAGAAACTTCCCATAAACTTAACATTAGCTTGCATGTTTTTTCACATGACTGATGTAGGTTCTTAAATTTAAAAACACATATACAGTAGAACTCCAATTATCCGAATCGCTTTCAGAATTTCAGAAAAAAAATTAAGACGGAAACGTACTGTGATTCGCAAAATAATGATTCTGTCTACGTGCGCTATTGTCCTTCCCTCCGCAAAACTAGTGTAGGTGAACCATGAAACCCCATTACAGAAGGCAACTTTTAAAGAAACTTTTGGTAGAGGGCGAAGACGAAGAAGGTGTGTTGGCTAACCACCAAAAAATAAATAAATTTGAAAGATTGTGCTTATATGGTGGCGGAAGCTTGGAACTTGGTTAAGGCAGTCACATTAAAACATGCGTGGAATAAGTTGAAAGGCATATCAACTGACGAAGAGAAGGAAAAGGAGAAAAATAAAAAAGAAGATCAAGAAAAGAAAAGGGAAGCGACAGGAGAAGATGAGGATGACGTGCCACTTGAGGAATTCAGAAACATTCTTTTGAAAATTCCTGGATGTTCAGAAGTTAGTGCTAAAGATATAGGATTGTGTATGGTGTGTGATTCATCAAACCCTGGGTTTCAAATTCTAAATGATGATGAACTTATTGAAAGTGTGAGAGAAGAAAGTGTCAAGGAAGAAGATGACCTTAATGTTGAAGTTGAAGCAGACACTGGACCATCAGCTAGTGAAGCATTTGCCGGCCTTAAAACTGCATTGGAATTTATGGAGCGTCAGCCTGAGTGTGACCACATCTCAGAGAAGGTTTATGGACCACATGCAACTTCTGATTGTCAAGCAGATGCGCGACTTGCCTGCCCGAGAACGGATGAAGATTGTCAAACAGCTTACTTTGACCAAGATGTTCAGCAAGCAATGACTTTCATTTACAGGACGGTACGTACATACTGTACTAATGTACAACACTTGTAAGTACGCTTAACATGTAAAAGTGTTGCCTTTTCATTTAGTTAATTAAAAGCTCTTTTTGTTTAAAAATAGTTTTTTTTCTCCCATTTTCAACCTACATACAGTAATTAATTAAAATACACCCTTTTTTTGGAAAAAAATCCAATTATCCGAATGGGGTCCGGTCCCAATTGATTCGGATAATTGGAGTTCTTCTGTACAAGGAAAACACACTTCCAGAATTTATCGCTCATAGATAATATTGTAACCAAAATCTTTTGAGTGTCCCTGTAAATCAGCGGTTCCCAACCTGGGGTACGTGGCGGGGCTGCTGGGGGTACGTGAAAATAATATCGGTAATGGCGGAATTCACAAAAATGGTTTAACTGAAAACACATAAAGAAAATTGATAGTTTTGGATTACAAAGTTAGTCACATGTGAAAATCCAATAAGTCACATTCAAAAAGAAAGAAAAAGTCCACTAGACCTAATAATTCATTGATAATGCAATGTCACTAGCTCCGCCCACTGTTAAACATATTGCATGTGTTCTTATATATTTTCCCCCATCTTCCCGAAAACTTCAATTAATAATTATGCATTATTCTTTTCTCACCACTTTTTTTTCATTGTTTTGTTTTTAATAATAATTGCAGAACGCCTAAATTACGTTAGAGCTTTTGGTTTAAATGTCTTTTGTTAAAATGTGTAGAAAAGTTGGTCGTTATTTTCGTTTTTGAATAGGGAGAGTTATATCTGTTACGTATTTTAATAGAAAAGCTTCCCTTATTTTAATAAGCATTTAATTTGAAGTGTTTACTTATTTTATGAGTGATTTTGTGTTGTGTTTAACATGGATAAATGGTTGAAAACCGGAACTCTTAAGAGAACTGCAACTGCGATTGAAATTGTACCTGGTGAACCCGGAATTGCAAGTACTTCGAAACAATCTGTTTATTTAGAAGTGTAAGACAACCTGAGTGCAGCTGTTAATAGGCCTGTTTTGGTAAGTGATAAAACTAATACTTTAAATAGAACTGAAAGCATCAATGCACCATTAAAGAAACGAAAATATAATAATGAGTACTTAAAATATGGATTTTCATTCACGGGAGGGGAAGATTTACCAAAACCCCTACGCGTTATATGTGGAGAAATATTGTCTAACGGTAGCATGAAACCCTCTTTATTAATGCGCCATTTAAAGGACAAAACATCCAATGTACAAACAGAAGGATATTAGTTTCTTTCAATGACTGTCAAGTGGCCTTAATGTCGCATCTTACGTGTTGTCTATAAATAAAGACAACACGTAAGTTGTTTGTAAAGACAACACGTAAGTTGTACGATGCTTCAACAGCATTCTCATTGAAGCATCGTACAGAATATGCTATCATATTGCTAAAGTGGTAAAAATCATACAATCTCTGAAAATTTGATATATCCTTGTTTTGTATCAAAGATACTGTCGAATGTATGTTTGGTGAGGAACATATGAAAAAAAAATTAAAAATATTCCTTTTTGAAACAATACAATTGCTCGAAGGATTAGTGATATGTCTGCCGATATTGAATATACTGTAATTCAAAGAATAAAAAAGAGTCCCTACTTTTCAATGAGAGTACGGTTATCTCCAATCTGTCAATTTTGCTTGTTATTGCAAGATAGTTGAATGATAATGTACTTGAAGAAAATTTGCTACTCTGCTATCCTCTCACAGAAGGATGTACAGGAAAAGATATATTTAATGCCATTCACATTCACAGTTATTTCTGTGAAAAATAAATTCATTGGGCCAATTGATGTGGGGTTTACACTGATGGTGGAAAATCTATGTCTGGGTGTTATATAGGTTACGCGGTTCATCAAAGAAATTGCACCTCATGTAGCGTGGAACCATTACTGTATACACAGATACTGTCTAGCGACCAAATCTCTGCCAGACTCATTGAAGAAAGTACTCTACCAAGCTGTCAAACTTTATAATTTTATTAAGGCCAACTCAACAAACTCCAGACTATTCAAATCTTTGTGTGAAAAGATTTACAGCCTGCATACTACATTGATTTTGCACACAGATGTGAGGTGGCTTTCACGAGGAAAAGTACTTGAAAGATTTATTTGAATTGAGGCATGAAATTCAAGTTTTTTTTTAAGATCATCCTTTTGAGCTGAGCTCTAAATTTCATGAAAAAGAATGGCTTCAAATGCTTGCATACTTATCTGACATTTTTTCAGAAATAAATAAATTTAATTTAGGATTACAGGACAGTTCCATAGCCATTTTTAAGGTATCTGATAAGATCGAGTCTATGATTAAAAAATTAGATTTTTGGGAATCATGCATCAGAAAACACCAGCCAGAAGTTTTTCAAACACTTTACAATTTCTTATCTGATAACGAGCTAAAATTATCAGAAGTAAAATCTTCTATAATGGCTCATATAGCAAGACTTAAAACGTCGTTCAGACAATATTTTCCGAAACAGTTGTGAAAATAACTGGATTTCAAACCCATTTAACGATTTGTTCTTTCAACAAGCCGAAAACTTATCACTTTCTGAAAAGAAAAATTGATCGAACTTTCGACTGATTCTTCTTTACAATCTGATTTCAACCAAAGAAATATTATTGCTTTTTGGATAGCAGTAAAAGAAGAATACCAAGAACTCAGTCATAAGGCTATAAAACACTTGTTGCATTTCACAAATACCGAGCTTGTCGAAAGAGCATTTTCGTCTTATGCGTATATTAAAAACAAGTATCGCAATAAGCTTGACGCTGCTCCTGACTTGAGACTATATCTGTCTTCGTTTGAACCCGATTTTAAGAAACTCAGTTCCATGAAACAAGCTCAAGGATACCATTGAGAGTATGAAAAGTCATTTTGATTATTTGTATATAATGAGAAAATTTTGATATTAATAATCATCGTAAGATAGCTAAAATTTCTTTTAATGCTATATTAATTTTTTTTAATGTTTAGCTAATATTATAAAAATCAATGTTAATTTTCAAATGCAAGTTAAAAAATAAAAGGTTAGTGCCAATGTAATTTGTGTCGATTTATTATTTGGTTGTGATAAGATTACTAACATGTTTGCGTTATACGGTTGAGTGGAGGGGGGGTTATGAGAAATGGGGGTATGCCGAAATGAAAAGCCTAACAAAGGGGTATGTGTAAGAAAAAAGGTTGGGAAGCGCTGCTGTAAATGAATGATACCTGTTATACATGTCATATTCTACAGTGAGCATCTTGTAGCACACCTCAATAATGTATATAAATTTGTGTAACACCATTAAAATATTCTGCCAACAACTTTTCTCCATAGACCATTATAAAGTCTAATTATTTTGTGTGACCCTGTAAATGAAAGATAAATGCTTTGCAGCCCATATTCTACAGAAAGCATATTTAAATGCATCTCAGAAGTGCATATTAATTTCATGATGTTTGAATAGTGTAACATCGTAAATGAACTATAAAGGCTATACACTTCATTTTTAATACAGAATATGCTATGGTAAACCTCAATAACATATATCAATTACATGACAATCAGAGTTATTTAAGTGAGTTAGAGAACGGGTAGACAAACTGAATTCATAAACATTTTTCACCTATGTTGGAAAGTGTTAAAAATGATCATTGGGTTAACAGGATTTTACTGTATTACATTTTGTTTTCTTGAATAATGTTACAATAATTTATTTATTTTTTAATTTCTTCCCATATCATGAATTGTAAAATTCTATTAATTTAGAAAAGTGTTTTATTTCAGGCATTTATAAGCAGAGTTTAAACTGCATTAGTTTTTTTTTTTACATTTTGTGAAAATAAGTCAGTAAAATTTTTTCTAAAAAGTGAAAATAGAAAAAAAAAAAGTAGCAATGTAAAAAAATATTCTAATTTTTATGCAAATGTTCAGACAATATAGGATGATTTTTCTCTATTCTGCTCCATTAGAGAATAAGTTGCAAGCATACATATGCATACTGCAAATGAGTTTTCTCCCAAATAAACCTAACAGATATAAGAAATGATGTAACAACTGAAAATCTAACTAGGTTATTGACCAAGAGGATATGGTAGAATCTCCATGCATTGAGTTTAATTTGTAAAAGACTTTCAACATTTGAACATTGGTATAATTGGTGAACTTGTATAAGCTGAAAAACTTTTTACGCATTTGAGCTAAAATGCTGAAGAAAATTGCTTGACAGGTTAAACCTTGTTTATAAGTAAAAGCTATTCTGGTTTAATCATGCTGAGAAATATTGGTATTCGATAGGTAATTGCTACTGATAATTTAGTGATTTTTTTTAATAGTGTAAAAAAATAATGAGAGAAAATAACAGATAGTAAATGACTTCAATTAAATTATATTCTGTTACTGGCTTAGTTTATAATATATAAAGATATTTGGAAAGAGACCATTTGTGTTTCTGCAGTTGTCGACACTGTCTTGTTTCACAGTAACATTAGAACTGTGGACTTTAACTAATATTTTCTTAAAAATGTATGTGGCAATTTGAAGTAAAATTTATTACAAATTCTATTTTTAGGGTTAAAAGCTGTATACATGTTAGCAGAGTTTCAGCATATTACAAATAGTTTAACATCAAACTACAACTTTCAAATATTTAGTTATCTTATGCCTAATATAAGAGCTGCACTATTTTAACTTCATCCGTAACTTAACTTTTTAATTTGCATTAATGATTAGAATTTTGTGTTTCTTCTTATAAGAAGCTGACATATTATTCTTTTATGAATGTTTATATTTATTACAGAAAGTATATTACATTTACTGATTTCTGAATATTTTCTGTTATAAAAAATATTTTTCTGACACATGATCCTAACTCCATTATTAAAAATTATACATTTTTAAAAAAATGTACAGCAAATAATATACTCTTATTTCAGACAGATTACATGCATTGAAAAATATATCTGTAAAATAAGTAGTAATTAAATTAATGTTTAAGGGCATGCTTCACCAATATGACTTTTTCTTTCCCTGATTGTGAAATCCTATGTTAACCTATGAGGAAATTTAATTACTGCTTGACCATTCTTAAAAGACCAACCTTGACAAGCTGCCAAAAAAATAGACCATTCCGAAGGGAGGGAAGCATTGGATTTGGAGGAGAAGTTTAGTTTTTTCTTAACCTGTCTGACCTCATGTTATTTCTTAGTAGAGACAAGTAAATACGAAATTATCGGAATACTATTCAAAAACCACAAAAGCAAAACTAGGAGAGACTCCCTTCCATTACCTACTTCCCTAAAATCAAGAATAGACTCATCTTACTCAGACCTGTTATTCACGTGACCAGTCTTTAAAGTTTGGCTCAGCAGTAGGTGATTACTCATTTTACCTAATATAAATATCAAAATAGGGTTTTCACCATCAGAAAGTAGATTTCAGATGCAGATGTAATGCATTTTCAAAAAATATTTTCCTACCTTTTAAATATTTTTAAAACTTCAAAATTTGTCTTCTTCAAAATATTATTTATTATATTATATATTTCAAATGTATATCATTAATAATATATTCAAATATATTTCAAATATATATATTATCAAAGATATTTTATATTATATATTTCAAAAACTATTTTGAAAATACACTACATCTGCATCGGACGTCTACTTTTTGATGATGAAAATCATATTTCAATATTTATATTATGTAATAAGTAATCCCTTAATTAAATTTCCTCATATGTTAACAGAGTATTTCACGATTGTTTGAGGAACACGGACTGAGGCACGCACTTAACAAGATTTGCCAAAAATGTTTCAAATTAGCCAGACTCACCCATAAAACTGCAAGTCAGTCAATAAAAATGGGAGTCATGTAAAAAAAAAATCACAAGCTAGCTTTTTTTTATAAAAGAATAAAACTATATTTGTAAGAACATTGAACACCTTATTAGTAGCTGCTGTAATAGATGACTTCTGTTAGCAGCTACCACAAGTAAATAATCGTTATTGTACTGAAAACAAATATTTTTGCTATTCACTTTATCTAAATGCAATGTTTTGGTATTTATAGACTTCTCCATTGTTGGTAAACTTTCATTTCTTTAAGAAACTCACTTAATTGACATCCATGATTAAATTTTAGAATAGACAAATGTATCTCATTGAAAGAATTTACACATTTTCTTCATGGAAAGTAGGATATCAAAAATTGTTTCAGTTTTCGTACTTTCTAAAATTAAAATCAATTTTAATCTCTCAAGTGTTACTCACCCATCGTACGTAGTATAGGGCAAGTCTTGTAATCGTTTTGAAAATCGGAAAAAAAATTTTGACGGATTTACACGTTTCAGACACTGAAGATTCCAAAAAACATATTTTTAGAAAAAAAATTTTGTCATCCATCTGTCTGTGTGTCTGTAAACGCAAATTGAGATAGAGACTCAAAATTCGGTATGTACTTAATATGTAATAATGGGATGAAGCTTATTGAATTTCAGTAACCTCGATTATCCGGAACTATTTTTTTCGGACTCTCGAAATATTCATTCTGATAAAAGGTATATAAAAATTTTCAGAATTTTTTCTTTTAAGGAGTGAATATAAAACACTAAAAAAACATAAATTTTGCATAAAGAATGAAGTTGATTGATAATTAGTTGCCGAGATATTTGTAATCACATTTTCCCACTCTTCGATTTTTCATGACCCTGTATTTCATTCAAATGACAATTCAAAGATATATTTTAATTGGATATGAGACGCTTAATCTGACACAGTAAACCGTTAGTTAATATGATTGTCAATTTTGGAGTAATAGAGCATTTAAAGTTTATGACGTCATCAAGACAGGACTTTATTGGAATTGCAATGCATTTTATAAGTAGTTTACACGTTTTATTTTCATATTTTATATTATGCATATCCATGATGGGGCCCCCCAATGACTAGTTTTTATTCCTGGTAAAAGACACAGTGGCAATGAAAGTGGAGTTTATGAGAACAGGAAATAACATTCAGATATTTTCAAAAGAACAATATTTTTTTTTTTTTTTTTTGTGGAGAGAGGAGGGGTGTCAATTTGCGAGTCCATGGTTCATACAATTAAGAACAAATAAAATTCAAGCACTTTTCAAAAACTGTTTAGATATACGCAACATTACATTCATTAAAATTACTCTAGAATGTACAATACATAAGAGAAAGATTCACAACATTGTCTGCCTATTTCAAAGAATTCTTATCAGTTCTTTAATTTCAAGATGACATATTAGAGAATTTTTAAAGAATAAAAGTATTTTAACTTAGTAAGGTACATCTATACCATGGAAAAAAATTCCATACACCATAAAACATTTGAAAAAAAAAACAGTTTGATCTTATTTTTCTTTCTGAGCAAAAAAAAAGATGTGACATCATTACAAGAGCAAAAGCAATGTCTCAAATGAAGTTTCTTTGGTAATTTTATGCTAGCCAAGTGCAAATCTCGTCAATAACAGCTTCTATTTTTTGCATTGTAAAGTAAAAACAATGCTTTGATGTTGAAATATATATATATATATATATTTCATGATATTATCTTTCATTAATCTTTTTAAAATGAAATGAGTGAAAGACATGTACTTTTAATGTCTGTATTTTAAATGAAAGTTGTGTATTTTAAATGAAGTAAATGGAAATAATTAGTTGCCAATTTATCACCTGCACACAGCTAACATAAAAGTAGAGATCGACCGAAACAGGTTTTAAGACCGAAACCTAAACCGGATTTCGGTGATCTTCCCTCTTTCGGCCGAAACCGAAAGTGTCAAAAATTTTTTTAACTGATTAATACATACATAACTGCATATAATTATTAATTATTTAATTAATTAATAACAAATGATTAATAATTACTTAATAATAACTAATTAATTTATTAATTATATGTGTATTGAACCACATTTCTAACAAACAAACGTACATATATATATATGTGTGTATATAAGTTTTAAACAAAAATGAAACATCAGTAATACAATTTTTATATTTTATTATTTTATAACAACCAATAATTATAGGCATTTATTAATAATTAATTAACAATGTAGTTAAATAATGTAAAACAAATTCAATAATGAATATTTAATTTTTAAATATATTCATATTTTCTGTTCGTTAATATTTTTCATTTAAATTGTTTAAGTATAGAGTTAAGTATTGGTTAAGTAGAAGTAATTGTTTAAGTAAAGGGCACAAAAGCTAAATTAATTTGTTTAATGAGACTAAAAAAAGGTAAATTAGCATTAAGACAACATTTTAAGCCTAGAAATTATTAAAAATAAACTTTATTTTCCATTTCAATATTCTCAAAGTGAGACATGTTTAACACCATTTTGTACTTTAGCTAATTTTAAATATATATATATATATATAGAAGGATAAAAATGTAACAGTTGTCAATTTTCTTTTAAGATGTGCACAATAAGATCAAAATAAATCTTTGCTCACCCCCCCAAAAAAAAGTAAGCTTTGCCACTCCCTGCCTCCCTAAGAAAGTATTGAAATGGCACCCCTGTTTGAAAAATTTTATCTCCGGTGCCAAGTTGACTCTCTGTGCCTCTATCCAAAACTATTTTTTGTTCATATAAAATAAAACGCAATTAATTTAGCAATAAGACAGAAATGGTTTCCAATTATACGAATTTCATCTAATAAAAAATTATTTTAAGTATACATACCTCGATATATCTTTTGTAACAAATTTCGTGAATCTTTATATGTTTTAACAGCACCTTTCTCATAAAGCATTCGAAACAATCTGGAGTTATAAAGTAAAAAAATTCTATTACTGTTAAGTTTTCAGCTTTTAAAGATCAAGTGATAAATGTCTTTTAAGTTTAGTCATATATGCTTTGCTTGCTTTATAAATTACACTCGCATCATGGATCAGTCATGACCGATAATGATAAACAGCGGAGCTCACAGCAATAAGCAGTGTCTCATTTGAGCCGATACAACTCATATCAATGAGTAAAGTTGAAAATTTCCGAAAGAAGGTTCGAGATTTTGAAATACAGATAGTTTCGGTCAGGCCGAAATTTTGGCATCAGTTTCACCGAAAACGAATATTCGGCGAAAAATCGGAGTTTCGCCGAAACCGAAATTTTGGTCGATCTCTACATAAAAGTACCGTTTCTCTTTATGATACTGCATTTTTAACAGTATTTAAAGATTTGCTTGTAAAGACCACTACTTCAAAATTAAAAGTAAGTTTCTCTATTAAACATTAATTGTTACTTACCATTTATCATAATACATTTTGTACCTATAAACAGTTTAAAATAATACTAAAAAGAAAATGAAAGTTGAGAAATTTCCTTCAACACTTTTTACCTTCGCTTAATAGCAAAAACTGTCGATAAAGCCATCAAATTTACATACGTACATAATTCAAGGACTATTATCACATTTTTCAAATTTTCAAGCATTTTGATATATTTTTCAAAATGTACAAACCATAGAGTCAATTTTTGTTTTGCTGTTGTAATTTTTTTTTAAATCTTCCTTATTATCAGCTATTATTTAAACAAAATGTATCAAATTAATTTATATAGGCAAAGGGCATAACAAATTGTTGTATTTAACTTATCTCAAACTATAATTTCTTGATGACGAACTACTGAAAAAACATTTAATACACTGCTCAAAACAATTAAAGGATATTGATGTTTTGGATGGATCTTGCGACTGGGGAATTGTTTAGATGATTGATACATGATCGACAGACATGAGAGGCTATATGAGAAAAAAATTACACATGTTTGGCAGAAAAAAATGCATTGTATTGAGCATTTGGATACAAAAATAAAAAACACAATTTGTGCATATGAAAAAAAAAAGAAAGGCGTTTCTTTCAAAGGAAATCATTTTTAGTAGGGAGTATTGTTTCCCCGGATTGCCAGCAGACACCTTTGAGGCATGGATTCAATGATGCTATTAATGAGGAGCTGGAGTATTCTGTCCCACTCCTCCAGAAAAGCTATTTCCAGTTTTTGGAGAGTTTGTGGGGGTGGTAGGCAACCAGCTACCGTCTGCCTAGAATGTCCCAAACATGCTCTATTCGGTTCATGTCCGGAAAACACGCTGACTATTCCATTCGTATGATTCCTTCCTCGAAAAGGAAATCATCCACCAAGTGAGCACGATGTGGCCTGCAATTGTCGTCCATTAACATGAAGTCATCTCCAATTGCTGTAGCGTAAGGGACTACAATAGGTCTGAGGATCTCATCCCTAGATCTCTGACCGGTCAGAGCTCCATTTCGAATGAAGTAAAGGTCGGTGTGCCCATCAATGGAGATGCCAGCATAGACCATCACTCCCCCGCCGCAAAATCTGACACTTCCTTGCACAAACACAGGATTGTTTCTAGTTCCACGTTCCTTCCAGATGAAAATACTCCTATTATCAGTATGAACAGAAAAACGGGTCTCGTCAGAGAAAGTAATATTGCATCATTCATTTCTCTTCCAGTTCACATGCTCTGTAGCCGATTTCGGACAGTTTGAGTTGAAACTGTGTTGCCAGTAGCCGAGCGAAAGTGTTGCTGAAGAAGAGTGGCATTCATATTTCGGTGTCTCCGTCTCCGAGCCGTTATTAACCGACCAACGTCTCTCCAAGCTTCTGATTATCGTTAAATGACTTCATTGAGACATCGCACTCACATCGAAACAAAGCACTTACTAAATGTCGATCACTGTTTTCCGCTTTGTCTTTCAGTAAGTTGAAAGCCAAATTTTATTCGCTGCCTCTAAAGAGCCGTTTTTGATGTCAAACTCAAAATTTGCATACTTCGAAGTTTGAAAATGAGAAAAATTTGCATTTGTGACTCTATTCTTTCATTTTCTACAAAAAAAAAATTCGCTTATAGCGTTATTTTATATAAGGCTTGCAATATCCTTTAATTGTTTTGAGCAGTGTATTTTGATAGTTTTTCATGTAATCTAAATTTATTCTTGTAATTTTATTCTTTATTTTCCAATGATATAATAAAAAAAATTGAATTGGTCGAGAATTTTTTTTAATCTATCACTTGATGATACAAATTTCTGATTTTTTTAATCACTTATACCAGGGGTGCACAACCTTTTTAAGCGAAGGGCAACTTACAAAAATGACTAGATTGTCGAGGGCCACCATAAGTAGCACAGAGAGAATTTTGTTTTGAGCAGGCGTGTGTGTGTGTGGGGGGGCTAAAATCCTAAGCCTAAAATCAGATAAAAAAACATCTATTTTGGAAGGGTGGTTTTAGCCCCCTCCTTCCCAGTCAACATATATAATTCTGTTGGCAAGGATCTATCAACAGTTTACGTTTGTATTTATAAAAGAGATATAGCTTATAATTATATATATAATATTATTTTATAGAATTATTTTCAAGGAGTGAAAATATTTCTTGACTTTATTTGGAGGAGTAAATTTAGCTTTATTAAAAGTACTAAAAAACAAAGATAGGCATGAAGGTTGCCAGCACCGAAAAAAAAATTGTACTACTCAGCATAAGTCAATTCAGTTGGCAAGGATGGAAAAAATTTGCAATTTTTTCCCACGAGGAATTGACGATATTCGCAGTTTTTGTTTCAGTGATTGACAAAATCGCGAATTTTTTCCTTGAGTGATTAGCGAAATTTGTGATTTTTTTATATGACGAAAATTGCAACTCCGGAATTTCTGATTTTGACATCAATCTGTCGACAGATTGATGAAATTGGTGTTTATTTTCTTGCGACAATATGACGAAATTCGTGATTTTTCCGTACCTGTACAACAAAATACGCGATTTTCACGCGACCTTCGAAATTCGCGATTTTTAAGCGTCCGATTGGCGAAATTCGCGCACCCAATTGGCGAAAATTAACGATTTTTGTGTCCCCGATTCGCGATTTTCTGCACGCTTTCGACGAAATACGCGATTTTTAGGCGCTCTATCACGAAATTGGGGATTTTTACGCGCCCGATCGGCGAAAATTGCGATTTTTACGCGCCCGACCGCCGAAAATCGCGATTTTTGAGCTCTCAATTGTCGAAATTCGCAATTTTTGTGTGCCCGATTGGCGCAATTCGCGATTTTTCTGCACGCGTTCGATGAAATACGCGATTTTTACGTGCCCGATCGGCGAAATACGCGATCTCTACGCATCCGATCGGCAAAATTTGCGATCTTTACCCGCCCGATTGCCGAAATTCGCCAGTTTTATGCACCTGATCGGCAAAATACGTGATTCGTACGCGCCTGATCGGCAAAATTTGCGATTTTTACGCACCCGATCGACGAAATTTTATGATTTTACGTATTGGATCAGCGAAATTTGTTATTTTACGTGCCCGATCGAAGAAATTTGGGATTTTTTACGCGGCCGACAGCCCAATTTTGCGCGACCAAATAGCGAAATTCGGGATTTTTCTGGACGCGTTCGATGAAATACGCGATTTTTACGTGCCCGATCTGCGAAATACGCTATCTTTACAAGTCCAAACAACAAAATTCGGGATTTTTGCACGACCGATTTGCGAAATTCGCGATTTGTATGCGGCCGTTTTACGAAATTCGCAATTTTTACACGCTCTAGCTCCGAAATTCGCGGTTTTTACGCGTCCGATTGGCAAAATTTGCGATTTTTCCGCGCCCGATCGGCAGAATTCGCGATTTTGGCACGGCCAATTGGCAAAATTTGCAATTTTTCCGCACCAGCGTGACGAAATACGCGATTTTTAGGCTCCCGATCGGCGAAATACGCGATTCGTACGCGCCCGATCGGCAAAATTTGCGATTTTTACGCAACCGATCGACGAAATTACCGATTTTACGTGTCCGATCGGCGAAATTTGTTATTTTACTTCCCCGATTGGCAAAATTTGGGATTTTTACACGCCCGTTAGACAACATAAGCGATTTTTACGTGCCTGACCACACAATTTCGCGATTTTTGCGTGCCCGATTGGCGAAATTCGCGATTTTTCTGCACGCGTTCGATGAAATACGCGATTTTTACGTGCCTGATCGGCGAAATACGGATCTTTACGCTTACGATCGGCAGAATTTGAGATCTTTACGTGCCCGATTGACGAAATACACGATTTTTACGCGTCCGATCGGCGAAATACACGATTTTTACCTGCCCGATTGGCGAAATTTGCTATTTATGCACGCTCGACCGCTGAAATACGCGATTTTTACGGACCCGATCGGCGAAATACGCGATTTTTATGCGCCTGATCGTCAAAATACGCGATTTGTATGTGCCCGATCGGCAAAATTTGCGATTTTTACGCAGCCGACCGACGAAATTCGCGATTTTACGTATCCGATCGGCGAAATTTGTTATTTTAAGTGCCCAGTCGACGAAATTTGCGATTTTTACGTGCCCGACCGCCCAATTTTGCGCTACAAATAGCCAAATTCGCGATTATTGCGTGCCGCTCGGCGAGATTCGTTATTTTTCGGGACGTGCCCGATTTAATGCCTAAGTGGGGCAGATCGGTCTGAGTATAGACCGTAAACCTTTAGCGCCGCACCCGGGATTTTCCCCGGCACGCGGGGATTCGTGTGGGTTGGAGTCCAGCCTCCGCCGGGCAAGGAAGGCCCACGCCAGGACCGCCAATGCATCGCGCGCTCAGTCCCGGCCAACATTTATTGAAAACACAAAAAATGTTACAAACTAAGCCACATGGCCGGTACTGCCGGGATTAACCCCACGCGACAATGGGCAGGCTAAAGGCAGGGAAGAAAAGTAACTGAGAATAGCGGATTGACAAAGGAAGAACGCAACCGCTGGAGACAGCTCTCCCTCGCGACAGAGAGCGGTGGGTATTGCTGATAGTGATGTGGGCAGTCCAAAGGCGATAAATACATTGTGTGATCCCGTCCGCTGGAGTCAGCACTCCCTCGCGACAGAGAGCGGTGGGAATTGTTGAAAGTGGTTGTGAGCAGTCCTTAGTACTCCTGCGCCATAGCGCACAGTACATAGCCAAGGCGGCCCTTGACGGTTGTTATACTTGTGATTTATTGGTGATAGCTGGTGATATACTGCTGATAGCTGGTGATGGTGATGGCTGTGCTGGAGAGTTACTTCATTTCAAGATGTTACAAGGTACTGCCAGGGTCCCTGCTGCCAGGGTTGCCTAGCTACTTAGTGTGAGAATATGGAAAACTTAAAATTAAGATTTATGAGAGAGATTGAAGATTATTGTTGACCACAATGTTTAATACTTGCACTATAAGATTAGATTGTTAATTAAATTAAGATTATGTGTGAGGAAGAGGTAACTGGAATTAGTTTTAGAAACTAAAGCAGTTTAGCTCAATTAGAAGTTCCAGTTGGATTTTATCTCAATTAGATCAGATAAGATTAATTTAATTTAATTTAGTTTAATTTAATTCAAATTAAATTATTATAGTTTAATTCCATTTAATTCAATACATAGTATGAAAAATTATAGTTAATCTGTTAGGTTGGTGATGTCCATTAGATAGCTAAATATTTTTCTTTGCTTGTTTAGCAGATTTTTCCTTGTTAAGATGTTTGTGAGCCATGAAGGCGGTGGGCTAGTAGGTTTTATTAGATGCCAGGCACTGGTGAGTGGACAATTAAAATAATAATGGAAGGGAGAGCCCTGTTGGTCGCATGGGCACACATCGGTTCGCGCTCTACGTGGTTTGGCAAATGTAAGTGCTTGTGACTTTTGTGTGGAAAGCTGGAGGTTGAGGCTTGTTAGTAGCTGGTAAAATGCGGGGAGTGCTTGAGCCGCCATATCCTCTACGTCCTTGCGCCTGCCGCCCCAGAAAACAAAGCTGAAATCATCTGCGAATGCGTACAGAGTGTAACCTCTCAATTCAAGTTCTTTTAGAATTACGTTCGCGATTTGTATGCGCCCGTCCGACGAAATCCGCAATTTTTACACGCTCTACCGCTGAAATTCGCGATTTTTACGCGCCCGATTGGCAAAATTCGCGATTTTAGCGCTACCTATTTGAAAAATTCGCGATTTTTCCACACCAGCGCGACGAAATACGCGATTTTTACGCACCCGATCGGCGAAATACGCAATTTGTATGCGCCAGATCGGCAAGATTTGCGATTTTTACGCACTCGATCGACGAAATTAGCGATTTTACGTGTCCGATCGGTGAATTTTGTTATTTTACGTGTCCGATTGGCGATATTTGGGATTTTTACGCGCTCGTTCGACAACATAAGCAATTTTTACGCGCCCGACCGCCAAATTTAGAGATTTTTGCGCGTCCGAAAATTTGTGATCTTTACGTGCCCGATTGGCGAAATTCGAGATTTTTACGCGCCCGATCAGCGAAATACGCAATTTTTACAAGCCCGATTGGCGAAATTTGCGATTTTTGCACGCTTGACCTCTGAAATTCACGATTTTTACGCGCTCGATCGGCAAAATTCGCGATTTTGACGCGGCCAATTGGCAAAATTCGCGATTTTTACGCACCAGCGCGACGAAATACGCGATTTTTACGCACTCGGTCGGCGAAATACATGATTTTAACGCGCTTGATCGCGAAATTGGGAATTTTTACGCGCCCGTTCGGCAAAATACGCGATTTTTACGCGCCCGACTGCCGAAAATCGCGATATTTGTGCTCTCAATTGGCGAAATTCGCAATTTTTGTGTGCCCGATTGGCTAAATTCGGGATTTTTCAGCACGCGTTCGATGAAATACGCGATTTTTACGCACCCGATCGACGAAATTAGCGATTTTACGTGACCGATCGGCGAAATATGTTATTTTCCGTCCCCGATTGGCGGAATTATGGATTTTTACACGCCCGTTAGACAACATACGCGAATTTTACGCCCCCGACCGTCCAATTACGCGATTTTTACGTGACCAAATAGCGAAATTCGCGATTTTTTGCGTGCCCGATTGGCGAAATTCATGATTTTTCAGCACGCGTTCGATGAAATACGCGATCTTTACAAGTCCGATCAGCAAAATTTTGATCTTTACGTGCCCGATCGGTGAAATTCACGATTTCTATGCGCCCGTTCGACAAAATTCGCAATTTTTACACGCTCTACCTCCGAAGTTTGAGGTTTTCACGCGTCCGATCGGCAAAATTCGCGATTTTTGCGCCCGCAATTGGCAAAATTCGCGATTTTTACGCACCGATTGGCGAAATACGCGATTTTTATGCGTCTGTTCGGCGAAATACGGGATTTTTACGCGCCCAATCAGCAAAATTTGCGATTTTTACGCGCTTAATCGACAAAATTCGCGATATTTGCACTCTCAATTGGCGAAATTCGCAATTTTTGCGTACCCGATCGGCAAAATTCATGCTTTTTCAGCACGCGTTCGATGAAATAAGTGATTTTTACGCACCTGATCGCGAAATACGCGATTTTTATGCGCCTGATCGTCAAAATACGCGATTTGTATGTGCCCGATCGGCAAAATTTGCGATTTTTACGCAGCCGACCGACGAAATTCGCGATTTTACGTATCCGATCGGCGAAATTTGTTATTTTAAGTGCCCAGTCGACGAAATTTGCGATTTTTACGTGCCCGACCGCCCAATTTTGCGCGACAAATAGCCAAATTCGCGATTATTGCGTGCCCGCTCGGCGAGATTCGTTATTTTTCGGGACGTGCCCGATTTAATGCCTAAGTGGGGCAGATCGGTCTGAGTATAGACCGTAAACCTTTAGCGCCGCACCCGGGATTTTCCCCGGCACGCGGGGATTCGTGTGGGTTGGAGTCCAGCCTCCGCCGGGCAAGGAAGGCCCACGCCAGGACCGCCAATGCATCGCGCGCTCAGTCCCGGCCAACATTTATTGAAAACACAAAAAATGTTACAAACTAAGCCACATGGCCGGTACTGCCGGGATTAACCCCACGCGACAATGGGCAGGCTAAAGGCAGGGAAGAAAAGTAACTGAGAATAGCGGATTGACAAAGGAAGAACGCAACCGCTGGAGACAGCTCTCCCTCGCGACAGAGAGCGGTGGGTATTGCTGATAGTGATGTGGGCAGTCCAAAGGCGATAAATACATTGTGTGATCCCGTCCGCTGGAGTCAGCACTCCCTCGCGACAGAGAGCGGTGGGAATTGTTGAAAGTGGTTGTGAGCAGTCCTTAGTACTCCTGCGCCATAGCGCACAGTACATAGCCAAGGCGGCCCTTGACGGTTGTTATACTTGTGATTTATTGGTGATAGCTGGTGATATACTGCTGATAGCTGGTGATGGTGATGGCTGTGCTGGAGAGTTACTTCATTTCAAGATGTTACAAGGTACTGCCAGGGTCCCTGCTGCCAGGGTTGCCTAGCTACTTAGTGTGAGAATATGGAAAACTTAAAATTAAGATTTATGAGAGAGATTGAAGATTATTGTTGACCACAATGTTTAATACTTGCACTATAAGATTAGATTGTTAATTAAATTAAGATTATGTGTGAGGAAGAGGTAACTGGAATTAGTTTTAGAAACTAAAGCAGTTTAGCTCAATTAGAAGTTCCAGTTGGATTTTATCTCAATTAGATCAGATAAGATTAATTTAATTTAATTTAGTTTAATTTAATTCAAATTAAATTATTATAGTTTAATTCCATTTAATTCAATACATAGTATGAAAAATTATAGTTAATCTGTTAGGTTGGTGATGTCCATTAGATAGCTAAATATTTTTCTTTGCTTGTTTAGCAGATTTTTCCTTGTTAAGATGTTTGTGAGCCATGAAGGCGGTGGGCTAGTAGGTTTTATTAGATGCCAGGCACTGGTGAGTGGACAATTAAAATAATAATGGAAGGGAGAGCCCTGTTGGTCGCATGGGCACACATCGGTTCGCGCTCTACGTGGTTTGGCAAATGTAAGTGCTTGTGACTTTTGTGTGGAAAGCTGGAGGTTGAGGCTTGTTAGTAGCTGGTAAAATGCGGGGAGTGCTTGAGCCGCCATATCCTCTACGTCCTTGCGCCTGCCGCCCCAGAAAACAAAGCTGAAATCATCTGCGAATGCGTACAGAGTGTAACCTCTCAATTCAAGTTCTTTTAGAATTACGTTCGCGATTTGTATGCGCCCGTCCGACGAAATCCGCAATTTTTACACGCTCTACCGCTGAAATTCGCGATTTTTACGCGCCCGATTGGCAAAATTCGCGATTTTAGTGCTACCTATTTGAAAAATTCGCGATTTTTCCACACCAGCGCGACAAAATACGCGATTTTTACGCACCCGATCGGCGAAATACGCAATTTGTATGCGCCAGATCGGCAAGATTTGCGATTTTTACGCACTCGATCGACGAAATTAGCGATTTTACGTGTCCGATCGGTGAATTTTGTTATTTTACGTGTCCGATTGGCGATATTTGGGATTTTTACGCGCCCGTTCGACAACATAAGCAATTTTTACGCGCCCGACCGCCAAATTTAGAGATTTTTGCGCGTCCGAAAATTTGTGATCTTTACGTGCCCGATTGGCGAAATTCGAGATTTTTACGCGCCCGATCAGCGAAATACGCAATTTTTACAAGCCCGATTGGCGAAATTTGCGATTTTTGCACGCTTGACCTCTGAAATTCACGATTTTTACGCGCTCGATCGGCAAAATTCGCGATTTTGACGCGGCCAATTGGCAAAATTCGCGATTTTTACGCACCAGCGCGCGAAATACGCGATTTTTACGCACTCGGTCGGCGAAATACATGATTTTAACGCGCCTGATCGCGAAATTGGGAATTTTTACGCGCCCGTTCGGCAAAATACGCGATTTTTACGCGCCCGACTGCCGAAAATCGCGATATTTGTGCTATCAATTGGCGAAATTCGCAATTTTTGTGTGCCCGATTGGCTAAATTCGGGATTTTTCAGCACGCGTTCGATGAAATACGCGATTTTTACGCACCCGATCGACGAAATTAGCGATTTTACGTGACCGATCGCCGAAATATGTTATTTTCCGTCCCCGATTGGCGGAATTATGGATGTTTACACGCCCGTTAGACAACATACGCGAATTTTACGCCCCCGACCGTCCAATTACGCGATTTTTACGTGACCAAATAGCGAAATTCGCGATTTTTTGCGTGCCCGATTGGCGAAATTCATGATTTTTCAGCACGCGTTCGATGAAATACGCGATCATTACAAGTCCGATCAGCAAAATTTTGATCTTTACGTGCCCGATCGGTGAAATTCACGATTTCTATGCGCCCGTTCGACGAAATTCGCAATTTTTACACGCTCTACCTCCGAAGTTTGAAGTTTTCACGCGTCCGATCGGCAAAATTCGTGATTTTTGCGCCCGCAATTGGCAAAATTCGCGATTTTTACGCACCGATTGGCGAAATACGCGATTTTTATGCGTCTGTTCGCGAAATACGGGATTTTTACGCGCCCAATCAGCAAAATTTGCGATTTTTACGCGCTTAATCGAAAAAATTCGCGATATTTGCACTCTCAATTGGCGAAATTCGCAATTTTTGTGTACCCGATCGGCGAAATTCATACTTTTTCAGCACGCGTTCGATGAAATAAGTGATTTTTACGCACCTGATCGCGAAATACGCGATTTTTATGCACCTGATCGTCAAAATACGCGATTTGTATGTGCCCGATCGGCAAAATTTGCGATTTTTACGCAGCCGACCGACGAAATTCGCGATTTTACGTATCCGATCGGCGAAATTTGTTATTTTAAGTGCCCAGTCGACGAAATTTGCGATTTTTACGTGCCCGACCGCCCAATTTACCGCGACAAATAGCCAAATTCGCGATTATTGCGTGCCCGATCGGCGAGATTCGTGATTTTTCGGGACGTGCCCGATTTAATGCCTAAGTGGGGCAGATCGGTCTGAGTACAGACCGTAGACCTTTAGCGCCGCATCCGGGATTTTCCCCGGCACGCGGGGATTCGTGTGGGTTGGAGTCCAGCCTCCGCCGGGCAAGGAAGGCCCACGCCAGGACCGCCAATGCATCGCGCGCTCGGTCCCGGCCAACATTTATTGAAAACACAAAAAATGTTACAAACTAAGCCACATGGCCGGTACTGCCGGGATTAACCCCACGCGACAATGGGCAGGCTAAAGGCAGGGAAGAAAAGTAACTGAGAATAGCGGATTGACAAAGGAAGAACGCAACCGCTGGAGACAGCTCTCCCTCGCGACAGAGAGCGGTGGGTATTGCTGATAGTGATGTGGGCAGTCCAAAGGCGATAAATACATTGTGTGATCCCGTCCGCTGGAGTCAGCACTCCCTCGCGACAGAGGCGGTGGGAATTGTTGAAAGTGGCTGTGAGCAGTCCTTAGTACTCCTGCGCCATGGCGCACAGTACATAGCCAAGGCGGCCCTTGACGGTTGTTATACTTGTGATATATTGGTGATAGCTGGTGATATATTGGTGATAGCTGGTGATGGTGATGGCTGTGCTGGAGAGTTACTTCATTTCAAGATGTTACAAGGTACTGCCAGGGTCCCTGCTGCCAGGGTTGCCTAGCTACTTAGTGTGAGAATATGGAAAACTTAAAATTAAGATTTATGAGAGAGATTGAAGATTATTGTTGACCACAATGTTTAATACTTGCACTATAAGATTAGATTGTTAATTAAATTAAGATTATGTGTGAGGAAGAGGTAACTGGAATTAGTTTTAGAAACTAAAGCAGTTTAGCTCAATTAGAAGTTCCAGTTGGATTTTATCTCAATTAGATCAGATAAGATTAATTTAATTTAATTTAGTTTAATTTAATTCAAATTAAATTATTATAGTTTAATTCCATTTAATTCAATACATAGTATGAAAAATTATAGTTAATCTGTTAGGTTGGTGATGTCCATTAGATAGCTAAATATTTTTCTTTGCTTGTTTAGCAGATTTTTCCTTGTTAAGATGTTTGTGAGCCATGAAGGCAGTGGGCTAGTAGGTTTTATTAGATGCCAGGCACTGGTGAGTGGACAATTAAAATAATAATGGAAGGGAGAGCCCTGTTGGTCGCATGGGCACACATCGGTTCGCGCTCTACGTGGTTTGGCAAATGTAAGTGCTTGTGACTTTTGTGTGGAAAGCTGGAGGTTGAGGCTTGTTAGTAGCTGGTAAAATGTGGGGAGTGCTTGAGCCGCCATATCCTCTACGTCCTTGCGCCTGCCGCCCCAGAAAACAAAGCTGAAATCATCTGCGAATGCGTACAGAGTGTAACCTCTCAATTCAAGTTCTTTTAGAATTACGTTCGCGATGGCGAAATTCGCGATTTGTATGCGCCCGTCCGACGAAATCCGCAATTTTTACACGCTCTACCGCTGAAATTCGCGATTTTTACGCGCCCGATTGGCAAAATTCGCGATTTTAGCGCTACCTATTTGAAAAATTCGCAATTTTTCCACACCAGCGCGACGAAATACGCGATTTTTACGCACCCGATCGGCGAAATACGCAATTTGTATGCGCCAGATCGGCAAGATTTGCGATTTTTACGCACTCGATCGACGAAATTAGCGATTTTACGTGTCCGATCGGTGAATTTTGTTATTTTACGTGTCCGATTGGCGATATTTGGGATTTTTACGCGCCCGTTCGACAACATAAGCAATTTTTACGCGCCCGACCGCCAAATTTAGAGATTTTTGCGCGTCCGATTTTGCGCGTCCGAAAATTTGTGATCTTTACGTGCCCGATTGGCGAAATTCGAGATTTTTACGCGCCCGATCAGCGAAATACGCAATTTTTACAAGCCCGATTGGCGAAATTTGCGATTTTTGCACGCTTGACCTCTGAAATTCACGATTTTTACGCGCTCGATCGGCAAAATTCGCGATTTTGACGCGGCCAATTGGCAAAATTCGCGATTTTTACGCACCAGCGCGACGAAATACGCGATTTTTACGCACTCGGTCGGCGAAATACATGATTTTAACGCGCCTGATCGCGAAATTGGGAATTTTTACGCGCCCGTTTGACAAAATACGCGATTTTTACGCGCCCGACTGCCGAAAATCGCGATATTTGCGCTCTCAATTGGCGAAATTCGCAATTTTTGTGCGCCCGATTGGCTAAATTCGGGATTTTTCAGCACGCGTTCGATGAAATACGCGATTTTTACGCACCCGATCGACGAAATTAGCGATTTTACGTGACCGATCGGCGAAATATGTTATTTTCCGTCCCCGATTGGCGGAATTATGGATTTTTACACGCCCGTTAGACAACATACGCGAATTTTACGCCCCCGACCGTCCAATTACGCGATTTTTACGTGACCAAATAGCGAAATTCGCGATTTTTTGCGTGCCCGATTGGGGAAATTCCTGATTTTTCAGCACGCGTTCGATGAAATACGCGATCTTTACAAGTCCGATCAGCAGAATTTTGATCTTTACGTGCCCGATCGGTGAAATTCACGATTTCTATGCGCCCGTTCGACGAAATTCGCAATTTTTACACGCTCTACCTCCGAAGTTTGAGGTTTTGACGCGTCCGATCGGCAAAATTCGCGATTTTTGCGCCCGCAATTGGCAAAATTCGCGATTTTTACGCACCGATTGGCGAAATACGCGATTTTTATGCGTCTGTTCGGCGAAATACGGGATTTTTACGCGCCCAATCAGCAAAATTTGCGATTTTTACGCGCTTAATCGACAAAATTCGCGATATTTGCACTCTCAATTGGCGAAATTCGCAATTTTTGTGTACCCGATCGGCGAAATTCATGCTTTTTCAGCACGCGTTCGATGAAATAAGTGATTTTTACGCACCTGATCGCGAAATACGCGATTTTTATGCGCCTGATCGGCAAAATTCGCGATTTGTACGCGCCCGATCGGAAAAATTTGCGATTATAACGCACCCGATCGACAAAATTCGCGATCTCACGTGTCCGATCGGCGAAATTTGTTATTTTACGTGCCCGATTGGCGATATTTGGGATTTTTACGCGCCCGTTCGACAACATAAGCAATTTTTACGCGCCCGACCGCCAAATTTAGAGATTTTTGCGCGTCCGATTTTGCGCGTCCGAAAATTTGTGATCTTTACGTGCCCGATTGGCGAAATTCGAGATTTTTACGCGCCCGATCAGCGAAATACGCAATTTTTACAAGCCCGGTTGGCGAAATTTGCGATTTTTGCACGCTTGACCTCTGAAATTCACGATTTTTACGCGCTCGATCGGCAAAATTCGCGATTTTGACGCGGCCAATTGGCAAAATTCGCGATTTTTACGCACCAGCGCGACGAAATACGCGATTTTTACGCACTCGGTCGGCGAAATACATGATTTTAACGCGCCTGATCGCGAAATTGGGAATTTTTACGCGCCCGTTCGACAAAATACGCGATTTTTACGCGCCCGACTGCCGAAAATCGCGATATTTGCGCTCTCAATTGGCGAAATTCGCAATTTTTGTGCGCCCGATTGGCTAAATTCGGGATTTTTCAGCACGCGTTCGATGAAATACGCGATTTTTACGCACCCGATCGACGAAATTAGCGATTTTACGTGACCGATCGGCGAAATATGTTATTTTCCGTCCCCGATTGGCGGAATTATGGATTTTTACACGCCCGTTAGACAACATACGCGAATTTTACGCCCCCGACCGTCCAATTACGCGATTTTTACGTGACCAAATAGCGAAATTCGCGATTTTTTGCGTGCCCGATTGGGGAAATTCATGATTTTTCAGCACGCGTTCGATGAAATACGCGATCTTTACAAGTCCGATCAGCAGAATTTTGATCTTTACGTGCCCGATCGGTGAAATTCACGATTTCTATGCGCCCGTTCGACGAAATTCGCAATTTTTACACGCTCTACCTCCGAAGTTTGAGGTTTTGACGCGTCCGATCGGCAAAATTCGCGATTTTTGCGCCCGCAATTGGCAAAATTCGCGATTTTTACGCACCGATTGGCGAAATACGCGATTTTTATGCGTCTGTTCGGCGAAATACGGGATTTTTACGCGCCCAATCAGCAAAATTTGCGATTTTTACGCGCTTAATCGACAAAATTCGCGATATTTGCACTCTCAATTGGCGAAATTCGCAATTTTTGTGTACCCGATCGGCGAAATTCATGCTTTTTCAGCACGCGTTCGATGAAATAAGTGATTTTTACGCACCTGATCGCGAAATACGCGATTTTTATGCGCCTGATCGGCAAAATTCGCGATTTGTACGCGCCCGATCGGAAAAATTTGCGATTATAACGCACCCGATCGACAAAATTCGCGATCTCACGTGTCCGATCGGCGAAATTTGTTATTTTACGTGCCCGATCGACGAAATTTGTTATTTTACGTGACCGATCGACGAAATTTAGGAATTTTACGCGCCCCACCGCCCAATTTTGCGCGACCAAATTGCGAAATTCACTATTTTTCTGCACGTGTTTGATGAAATACGTGATTTTTACGTGCCCGATCGGCGAAATATGCGATCTTTACGCGTCCGATCGGAAAAATTTGTGATCTTTATTTGCTCGATTGGCGAAATTCGTGATTTTTGCACGCCAGATTGGCGAAAATCACGATTTGTACGCGCCCATTCAACGAAATTTGCAATTTTTGCACGCTCGACCGCTAAAATTCCAGATTTTTACGCACCCGATTGGCAAAATTCGCGATTTTTCCGCACCAGCGCGACGAAATTCGTGATATTGTGTGTCCGATCGGCGAATTTCGTTATTTTACGTGCCCGATCGACGAAATTCGGCATTTTTACGCGCACGACCGCCCAATTTTGCGCGACCAATTAGCGAAATTCGCGATTTTTTTGCACACGTTCGATGAGATACGCGATTTTTACGTGCCCGATCGGCGAAATACGCGTCCGATCGGCAAAATTTGTGATCTGTACGTGCCTGATTGGCGAAATTCTCGATTTGTATGCGCCCGTTCAACGAAATTCACAATTTTTACACGCTCTACATCCGAAGTTCGCGGTTTTTACGCGTCCGATAAGCAAAATTCGCGATTTTGACGCAGCCAATTGGCAAAATTCGCGATTTTTCCGCACCAGCACGACGAGAGAGGCGATTTTTACGCACTCGGTCGGCGAAATACGCGATTTTTACGCGCCTGATCGCGAAATTGGGAATGTTTACGCGCCCGTCGACAAAATACGCGATTTTTACGCGCCCGACTACCGAAAAATCGTGATATTTGCGCTCTCATTTGACGAAATTCAATTTTTGTGTGCCCGATTGGCGTTATTCGTGATTTTTCAGCACGCGTTCGATGAAATACGCGATTTTTACGCACCCGATCGACGAAATTAGCGATTTTACGTGTCTGATCGAAGAAATTTGTTATTTTCCTCCCCGATTGGCGGAATTATGGATTTTTACGCGCTCGTTAGACAACATATGCGAATTTTACGCCCCCGACTGCCCAATTTCGCGATTTTTACGCGACCAAATAGTGAAATTCGCGATTTTTGCGTGCCCGATTGGCGAAATTCGTGATTTTTCAGCACGCGTTCGATAAAATACGCGATTTTTACGCGTCCGATCAGCAAAATTTGTGAACTTTACTTGCCCGATCGGTGAAATTCACGATTTCTATGCGCCCGTTCGACGAAATTCGCAATTTTTACACGCTCTACCTCCGAAGTTCGCGGTTTTCACGCGTCCGATCGGCAAAATTCGCGATTTTTGCGCCTCCAATTGGCAAAATTCGCGATTTTTGCGCACCCGCTTGACGAAATACGTGATTTTTACGCACCCGATTGGCGAAATGCGTGATTTTTATGCGCTTAATCGACAAAATTCGCAATGTTACGTGTCCGAACTGCGAAAATCGCGATATTTGCGCTCTCCATTAGCGAAATTCGCCATTTTTGTGTGCACAATTAGCGAAATTCGTGATTTTTCAGCACGCGTTCGATGAAATACGCAATTTTTACGTGCCCAATCGGAGAAATACGCGATCTGTACCCGCCCGATTGGCGAAATTCGCGAATTTTGCACGCTCAACTGCTCAAATTCGCGATTTTTACGCACCCGATTGGTAAAATTCGCGATTTGCCGCACCAGCGCGACGAAATATGCGATGTTTACGCAACCGATCGACGAATTTCGTGATCTTGCGTGTCCGATCGGCGAATTTTGTTATTTTACGTGTCCGATCGACGAAATTTGGGATTTTTACGCGCACGACCGCCCATTTTTGCGCTACCAAATAGCGAAATTCGCGATTTTTTTGCACATGTTCGATGAAATACGCGATTTTTACGTGCCTGATCGGCAAAATACGCGCCCGATCGGCAAAATTTGTGATCTGTACGTGCCAGATTGGCGAATTTCGCAATTTGTATGCGCCCGTTCGACGAAATTCACAATTTTTACATGCTCTACCTCCGAACTTCGGGGTTTTCACGCGTCTGATCGGCAAAATTCGCGATTTTTGCGCCCCCAATTGGCAAAATTCGCGATTTTTACGCACCTGCTTGACGAAATACGTGATTTTTACGCACCCGATCGAAGAAATTGGCGATTTTACGCGTCCGATCGGCGAAATTGGCGATTTTACGCGTCCGATCGGCGAAATGCGCGATTTTCACGCACCCGATCGAAGAAATTGGCGATTTTACGCGTCCGATCGGCGAAATTTGTGATCTTTACGTTCCCGATTGGCGAAAATCGTGATTTTTGCGCGCCCGATTGGCGAAATTCGCAATTTGTATGCGCCCGTTCGACGAAATTCGCAATTTTTACACGCTCTACCGCTGAAATTCACGATTTTTACGCGCCCGATTGGCAGAATTCGCGATTTTGGCCCGGCCAATTGGCAAAATTCGCGATTTTTCCGCACCAGCGCGACGAAGTACGCGATTTTTACGCACCCGATCGGCGAAATACGCGATTTGTATGCGCCCGATAGGCAAAATTTGCTTTTTTTACGCACCCGATCGACGAAATTACCGATTTTACGTGGCCGATCGGCGAAATTTGTTATTTAACGTTCCCGAATGGCGAAATTTGGGATTTTTACGCGCCCGTTAGACAACGTAAGCTATTTTTACTTGCCCGACCGCTCAATTTCGCGATTTTTGCACAATTGACCGCTGAAATTCGCGACTTTTACCCGCCCGATCGGCAAAATTCGCGATTTTGAGCGGCCAATTGGAAAAATTCGGGATTTTTCCGCACCTGATCGGCGAAATACGCGATTTTTACGCGCCTGATCGCGAAATTGGGAATTTTTACGCGCCCGTTCAACGAAATCCGCGATTTTTACGCGCCCGACCGCCGAAAATCGCGATATTTGCACTCTCAATTGGCGAAATTCGCAATTTTTGTGTGCCCGATCGGCGAAATTCATGATTTTTCAGCACGCGTTCGATGAAATAAGTGATTTTTACTCACCTGATCGCGAAATACGCGATTTTTATGAGCCTGATCGGCAAAATTCGCGATTTCTACGCGCCCGATCGGAAAAATTTGCGATTCTAACGCACCCGATCGACGAAATTCGCGATCTCACGTGTCCGATCGGCGAAATTTGTTCTTTTACGTGCCCGATCGACGAAATTTAGGAATTTTACGCACCCCACCGCCCAATTTTGCGCGACCAAATTGCGAAATTCCCGATTTTTCTGCACGTGTTCGATGAAATACGTGATTTTTACGTGCCCGATCGGCTAAATACGCGATCTTTACGCGTCCGATCGGCAAAATTTGTGATCTTTACTTTCTCGATTGGCGAAATTCTTGATTTTTGCACGCCCGATTGGCGAAATCCACGATTTGTACGCGCCCATTCGACGAAATTCGCAATTTTTACACGTTCTACCTCCGAAGTTCGCGGTTTTTACGCGTCCGATCGGCAAAATTTGCGTTTTTGGGGCGGCTGATTGCCAAAATTCTCGATTTTTCTCACCAGCGCGACGAAATACGCGATTTTTATGCATCCGATCGGGAAAATACGCGATTTGTACGCGCCCGATCGGCAAAATTTGCAATTTGTACGCACCCGATCGATGAAATTAGCGATTTTACGTGTCCGATCGGCGAAATTTGGGATTTTTACGCGCCCGTTAGACAACATACGCGATTTTTACGCGCCCGGCCGCTCAATTTCGCGCCACCAAATAGCGAAATACGCGATTTTTATGTGCCCGATCGGCAAAATTTGTGATCTTTACTTTCTCGATTGGCGAAATTCTTGATTTTTGCACGCCCGATTGGCGAAATCCACGATTTGTACGCGCCCATTCGACGAAATTCACAATTTTTACATGCTCTACCACTGAAGTTCGCGGTTTTTACGCGTCCGATCGGCAAAATTCGCGAATTTTCCGCACCAGCGCGACGAAATACGCGATTTTTACGCACTCGGTTGGCGAAATACGCGATTTTTACGCGCCTGGTCGCGAAATTGGGAATTTTTACGCGCCCGTTAGACAACATACGCGAATTTTACGCCCCCGACCGCCCAATTTCGCGATTTTTACGCGACCAAATAGCGAAATTCGCGAATTCACGATTTCTATTCGCCCGTTCGACGAAATTCACAATTTTTACACGCTCTACCTCCAAAGTTCGCAGTTTTCACGTGTTTGATCGGCAAAATTCGCGATTTTTGCGCTCCCAATTGGCAAAATTCGCGATTTTTACGCACCCGATTGGCGAAATACGCGATATTTTAATGCGTCTGTTCGGCGAAATACGCGCCCAATCGGCAAAATTTGCGATTTTTACACGCTTAATCGACAAAATTCACGATGTTACGTGTCCAAACGGCGAAAATCGCGATATTTGCGCTTTCAATTGGCGAATTTCGCAATTTTTGTGTGCTTAATTGGCGAAATTCGTGATTTTTCAGCACGCGTTCGATGAAATACGCGATTTTTACGCATCCGACCGGCGAAATACGCGATTTGTACGCGCCCGATCGGCAAAATTTGCGATTTTTACGCACCCGATCGATGAAATTAGCGATTTTACGTGTCCGATCGGCGAAATTTGGGATTTTTACGCGCCCGTTAGACAACAGACGCGATTTTTACGCGCCCGACCGCCCAATTTCGCGCCATCAAATAGCGAAATACGCGATTTTTACGTGCCCGATTGGCGAAATTTGTGATCTTTACGTGCCCGATTGACGAAATTAGCGATTTGTATGCGCCCGTTCGACGAAATTCACAATTTTTGCACGCTCTACCTCCGAAGTTCGCGGTTTTTACGCGTTCGATCGGCAATATTCGCGATTTTTCCGCAGCAGCGCGACTAAATACGCGATTTTTACGCACTTGATCCACGAAATACGCCATTTTTACAGGCCTGATCGTGAAATTGGGAATTTTTACGCGCCCGTTCGGCAAAGTACGCGATTTTTACGCGCCCGCCAGCCGAAAATCTCGATATTTGCGCTCTCAATTGGCGAAATTCGCAATTTTTGTGTGCCCGATTCGCTAAATTCGTGATTTTTCAGCACGCGTTCGATGAAATACGCGATTTTTACGCACCCGATCGATGAAATTAGCAATTTTACGTGTCCGATCGGCGAAATTTGTTATTTTCCGTCCCCGATTAGCGGAATTATGGATTTTTACGCGCTCGTTAGACAACATACGCGAATTTTACGCCCCCGACCGCCCAATTACGCTATTTTTGCGCGACCAAATAGCGAAATTCGCGATTTTTGCGTGCCCGATTGGCGAAATTCATGATTTTTCAACACGCGCTCGATGAAATACGCGATCTTTACGCGTCCGATCAGCAAAATTTGTGATCTTTACGTGCTCGATTGGCGAAATTCAGGATTTCTATGCGCCCGTTCGACGAAATTCGCAATTTTTACTCGCTCTACCTCCGAAGTTCGCGGTTTTCACGCGTCCGATCGGCAAAATTTGCGATTTTTTCGCCCCCAATTGGCAAAATTCGCGATTTTTACGCACCCGATTGGCGAAATACGCGATTTTTATGCGTCTGTTTGGCGAAATACGCGATTTTTACACGCCCAATCGGCACAATTTGCGATTTTTACGCGCTTAAGGGGCTACTTCACTGGCTCTCCCAGACAGAGCAGCTAATGTTATTTCAATGGGAGAAATTTAGAAGTGTCATCTTTTCGCATTTTGCTCGAATTTAGTAAGTTTTGTAGCTTTCAAATCCTGTACATTTAAATTATGCACGCTCTTTTCAAATTTTATTTTATTATTTTTTTTTAATGTGATATAAGTGCGTTATTTTGAAGATTCATGTTTAGTGTCTTATCGCGAAAAATCTGTTTGACATTTTAAAATTTGGTAAAGACACAATCGTAGCCTGATTATTTGGCTTTCCAAAAATGCTTTTTATTTTGATTTAAAAAAAATTTAATCGATGCTACAATCCTAAAAAAATTGTACTGCCTTTTTTTAAACAGCCGAAAACAGTGAAATGACCGCCCCAAACAAGTTACCTCCCTTTCTTTCCGGGAACTCAACGGGGAGTCAAACGGGAAAAATCTTCATGTAGCGATAAGAAAGACCATCTAATGTGTGAAATTTTGCCTTTGGCTATCAGTATGCAATTTGTAAAGCTGCAAATTTCATTTTAAGAGCAGAGAAGAAAGTTTAAAAAATGGTATTTTGAAATGATGTAAATAGGTGCTGATTATTTGTTTTACTAGGCATCATGCAGATTTTTAAAAAACGTTATTGATTTGGGATTGATAAAGATTTTTTTTCACCTCTCACCTCTGAAGTTTAATACCCGATATATTTTTTAATTGCCTACAATAGTAAAATGAAAAAGCGTTTATTTGCTAAACAAAAATACTAGAACTATCATTTATTCACTCTTTCTCGGGAAAAAACAAGCATACAGTGGCAAGTGTCATTAAAATGAATAGATAGACAATAGACATATCCAGCGAATAAATACAGTTGTATTTAAATTTTCTACAATACCTTTTTTCTATTATTTATTACATAACTCTTACTGAGTTAGTTTTAACGTTTCTTTCGAAAATATTAAATATTTATGCGGTAGATTAACTAAAAAATAACTATTGTATAGCTTTATTATTAAAATTTGTTACACTAATTTAAAACTTAGAAATGATGAGATTGTATGTGTTCTCTTTTTTTCGGTAAATTTCGTGATCCTCCTTTCACAAATGAAACATTTTTAAATTATACTTCAAAGATTTAAAAAAAAAAAAAAAAAAAAAAAAAAAAAAACATATTTCAGAGCGATTTATTATTAGTTACTATAAATGAAGCATTATTTATTTTAGTATGCAAGAATTTAAATAAATGTGTCAGTAATCAATTTTTTGTCAGACATTTTGTTTAAAGCTGTTTTCAAATCCAAAGGACCTACTTTCTGACACATTTCAGAATTCATTTTTCTTCGGAAACGCATGAAATTGGCAGGTGTTCTTACTCAGAGACTATGCAATCGAATAGCGTTTTCCATTATTTTAGCAAAGGCAAAGCATCTTTCAGAAAATATTATCGAATTTGGCGTTTTGAACCGAATTTCCGGACACGACAGGCCAGGAAAGAAGAAAAACCTGTCGTCAGATGACAAAAATTGCTTATAAATCAATAAGTAACTTATTTATCAAAACATGGAAAACGTATTCGATTTCAAATCGCTTTAATAGTCAGGCTGCCAATTTACGTTTAAAAGAAAGTTTTGCGGTAGAGAATTTGAGAACCACAACAAATTTAGTGAAAATTTTCACATTTCAAACAAGCGTTATAAATGCTCACTCCTCCATATGCAACAAATGCTCTTGGCTGTTCTCAAATCTAAACTGACTACTTTATGACATATTTTTTTTTAATTCGTTTTTGTTTGGAAATGCATGAAATTAGCAGGTTTTCTTATTCAGATATGATCGAAACACGTTTTCTATTTTTTGGTAAAAGCAGGCGATCTTTCAGAACATACTGTGAAAGTCGACTTTTTGACCGAACTCTCGCCGCGGAGAAAAGTGTGTTGTCACGTGATAGGAATGGCTTATAATTTGGCTCTAATTGCAACAAACTGCCTCAGACAAAATGTGATAGTATCGTTAGAAAAATTAAAAACAATAAAATGAAAGTGCAAAATGAAAAACTATGAATATCTTATGGATTCGTCAGAGGAGTTTCATACGAATAATTCATTGTAAACATGTTAATTCGTCGAATACTGTCAAGCATAAAAATGACAATATTAAGCTTCTTATAACATATCGAAAAAACCCTAAGATGTGAAGAGAATAAGACATCCACACACACACACACACACACACTCATATATATATATATATATATATATATATATATATATATATATGTATATATATATATTATATGTTCAGTGTCCGATATTTTAAATACGGTTTGTAAGTTTAAAAATTTTTTATATGAAGAAAGTGTTAATTCTTAGAAATTACTAATAATATTTTTAAATATTCTAATCTGATTTTGAAAAGAGTAGTAAATATGCTTTTGTGCACGCAAATTGGGCAAATAAAATTTGTATTATCTTTGTATCACTCGTATATTTGTTATATTATGTATGTCATTGAAATCATCAATAAACAGGGTATTTATTCTTTTTTGTATCGTGTAATCATTAATATAGTATATGCACAAATCAATAAAAAATTGTGTTTATATAATAAAAAGTTATTTATAAATATATTTCCATTTCATTCTCTTAGCTATTAAAGGAAAAATAAATAAATAAAGCAGTGGCGCAGCGTAAAATGTAACAATGGAGCTACATAAAGCTAGTATTACATTTATACAAATTGTTTCAACAAAGATGATACAAACTTTAGTGGAAGAACAGGTAATAATTTTTGTTTAGGAAAATTTGGATTGCAACTCTTTTGTTCAATCAAAAGTACGGGGTGTTTCACTCCAAGCCGACACACGAATTTCTGTTCATAAATTTAACGATAATGAAGCTATTTGACAAAATATTCAATAAACCTTATGCAAATGTAATGATATCACAAACTGGTGGAAATCACCATCCGCGTCCAAGCAGCGCTGAACTAGGCGCTTCCTATTTTTTCGCAGGGGTTCGGTCCGATCTTGTTTCTACCAAAAACGCCAATGTTTCTTAGTCAATATTATCTTATAATTAAAGTTCTTTAACAGAATATTGCATACATATATACGTGGTATAGCAGATTATATGCCCACAATCTATGCAGTGGTCGATGCAATTCTTTTTTTCCCTTGAGGCCCATATTGTGAAAAAATAAGTTATTTTTGTGAAATTTATTATATTTTTGTGAAAAATAACATTTTGTAACGAAAGATGAGATTTTGCTACCTGAATTCAAACGAAACATATAATAATAACTTCCTTCTGCTAAAGTTTTCCTTTTCTGTGAACTTGTTTTGTTTGCAAATTACTCATTTTAAAACATAAAAAAATAAAAAAATCCCTGACGGCTCGGCCTACAGGCACAGGTAGATTTCGAAGACGCAGACCGTGGGGCACCTGATTATTGGGAATTGCAGAAGAAAGACCTATTTGCCATGATGTGGCAGTTGGGACCACCCACTTCGAAATATACATCTGCCTGTAGGTGGAGCCAGCAGAGATGTTTTTAATTTTTTTTTACCGTAAAAGTTGGTCCTATAAAAAACTTGTCAATATAAAAGTTGTATATAATATTAAGAAGATTTATACTAAATTTAAGCAGATTTGATATCTTGGGAATGGACGAAGTTATGAATTTTTTTCTTCTGAAACCCCTATCCCCCCCCCCCTCCTTGGGGGCACTTTTAATGAAATCAAAAATCTGTCATACATAAATTTTTGGCCCTTTTCCTAGAAGTAATAATAACTTTACACGGATTCGATATGTATAAAAATTAAGACGTTATGGGGTTTTTTTCTGTTTCACGTCTGGTTGTAGGCTGAGCCAGCAGGGATTTTTTTTTTCTGTAAGAGTTGGTCTTATAAAAAGACTTGTCAATATAAAAGTTGTAGATAATTTTAAGGAGATTTACAATAAATTTAAGCGGATTTGATATCTTGGGAATTGACGAAGTTGTGAATTTTTTTCTTCTGAAACCCCTATCTCCCCCCCCCCTCCTTGGAGGCATTTTTAAAGAAATCAAAAATCTGTCATACATAAATTTTTGGCCTTTTTCCTAGAAGTAAGAATAACTTTAAACGGATTCGATGTGTATAAAAATTAAGAAGTTATGGGGTTTTTTTCTGTTTTCACGTCTGCTTGTAGACGGAGCCCGAAGGGATTTTATTTATTTATTTATTTATTTATTTATTTATTTATTTTGCCATAAGAGTTGGTCCTATAAAAAACTTGTCACTATAAAAGTTGTAGATAATTTTAAGGTGATGTACAATAAATTTAAGCGGATTTGATATCTTGGGAATTGACGAAGTTATGATTTTTTTTCTTCTACCCCCTCTACCCCTTTCCCCCTCTTGGGGCCATTTTTAATGATATCAAAAATTTGTCATGCATAAATTTTCGGCCTTTTTCCTAGAAGTAATAATAACTTTAAACGGATTCGATACGTATCATAATTAAGAAATTATGGGGTTTTTTCTGTTTTCACAAAAAGCCCCCCATTTCCCCCCCTTGGTTCGATTTTACACGTTAACAAACTTGACCGAGATTTTATACCCCTTGATTTTATGTATCAACTAGCTGTTACCCGTGACTTCGTTCACGCAACATTAAAAGAAAAATAAATACATTAATTAAGAAAATTATTTCATTCCCGATAATTAAAAACATTAATAATTAACTATTTATCAATTTCATAGGAGACAATACGGTATTTTTTATTATAGGGACCTTGACATAACCCAGTCTTAAAAAAGTGAAATTTTTTGCCAAATAATCGCGAAAATAAAATTGCAACCAATGCAATGAGGAGGGCTAAATAAAATCGTGGAAATAGACGAATTGGGTAAAAACAAATGTCAATTTTACCTGATAAACAATTTTACTTTTAAGTGTTTGTGAAACGTTTTAACATCCTTCAAAAAAACCTTAATTGGAAATAGTATATGCTTTTTCTTTAAATTCAATTCTGCCTCCTTGGTTTAATGTATAGTTGAAACAAATCTTGTTTTCTAATTGACAGTATGTTGACAAGCACTTTTTGTTCTCCAGAATAAATTGATTCATGAAGTTTGTATATGTGAAAATATGTTTTTCAGTTTTAATGAGAAAATGGTGTAAAAAATATACTGATATGTTTTATTTCTCCTTTTTTATACACAAATATGAGTAATTTCCTTTCCGTTTTTAGATAAACTTCGTTAAAATAAAAAAAAAAAAAAAAAAAAAACTTGGAATCTAATTTAATTTTTTAAATTCTGAGAGTTTGTGCGACATCCTCGGATCAAGTAAATCGAGTTGCGTTCAATAATCTAAGAGTAGTTGCGAAATACAAAAACACGGTCAGATTTTAATATAATAGATTCGTGTTCATTTTCCTTTTCTTAAAATTATTATGTGATTTTTAGCAGAAAACTCTCATCTGTATATAACGGATACTCATGCTTAATAATCAGTATAGATAACAAAACATTTAAATTTAACGTTATAAATATGGCGTGAAACTCATCTACTTTCTATACTTACTGATCCTTGTATTATTAATGTAAGGAATTAATTCACACTCATTTTAAAACATATTGGAAAATTCCCGTTTTATTTCAAATATGAAGTCTCTTTTTCACCAGAGAAATCCCTTTTTAATGACATAATTCTTGTTAATTTTCTTTTCCAGGCAATTAATTTCAATACTGGCATAGGAGAAATTAAGTTATTTTAACGAAATAATATTAAATCTTTAGGTTTTATCAACAAAAATGGAACTATTAACATTCGTCATTTTTTTTTAGGTAATCGAGTTATTTCTTAATAGTTTTAAGAATGAAATAACTATTTCTCGCTATCCATGACATCATTTTCGACATGGATAATTTTGCGGAGCATATTAATGACATTTGCTAACCATTTTCTTTTGAAACTTCTTTTTACTTTTTTAAAAATTTAAATAAAAAATACGGTTTAGTTATATTAGCCGTGCGCAGACGGTAAAACGTCAAGTATTGTTATCATACAAAAGAAAAAAAAAAGAAAAAAAGTGAAGAAAAAACCCAAGATCATTTTATTTCCCCACTTTATTTTAGATAAATATCCGCTTTATTTTAGATGAATGACGTCATATTCGCCTGTTTCCTATGGTTACGCATATTGAGACCTTGTATTATTATCAAAAACTAAAAAAAGTACGTTTTATTTCTAATAATATTATTTTATCTTATTTTTAATTCTTTAATTTTTTTATTTAATTCCCATTTTTCACGTGAAAAATTTTCAGTTGAAACTAAATTGTTGAGTAAAAATTATTATTCCGGGTTTTGAATTAGTTTTCGCAACGATAAAGTACTAGCAACGGTAAAGTAAATTTAACCATTTTAAAATATTATACGAAAAAAATTCCATTTATTCTCTATGAAAATAATGAAATTTTGAATTATTAAGAAAAATATTTGAATAAAATAAACAAACACCAGCCTATGTTCATTTGAGGGTTATTATCAACCTATACGCAAAGATACAGGATCATTAAATGTTCCATTTTGACGCTGGCTTCAGCCTAACATTTGAACACAATCAGATTTATAATATTATTAGGATTTGGAAGAGATTTGTGCAGAATTATTGGAGCTATGGTAAAAGAACATGGTAAAAGAAATAGTTCTTCGATCCTCTCTCTATTTGTATGTTTGTACATGTGAAAATGTATAAAACAATCTGCTTCATGTAATTCAAATTTAGATACATGATATATATATATATATATATATATATATATATATATATATATATATACATATATTACCACTATGTATTATTTAATTATGCTTACATTGCTTAGTTTTTCGACAGTTGACTCTATACCTATTTGTAAACACGTTATTATATCATTAAAAAAATATGCTTTTTAAAACGCATATATAAAACACTTAACTTTATATTGTACTTGTATACATTATTATTATATACCAGCTAACCCTACCCGGCGTTGCCTGGGCTCGTAATGATAACCTTATTGATACATAAAATCAGTGTTCAGTGATTTTATATTTTTAAAGGAAATTCTATCCAAACAAACCTAGAGTTGGGGGCCACACAGCCTTTCGCACCGTACATCGGGCCTGCTACGCACGATGAAGTCTGTTTTTATTTTATGTTTTTAAACGAAACTCTTTCCAAACAAACCTAATTTTGGGTTCGAAACAAACTCAATGTCTTTTATTTTTGTTACTCCAATTTTAGTTTAAAGTATTGTTTTACAGATTACAGCAGACTGTTTTATAAATTTTCACATGTACAAACATACAAATACAGATATTC
Source organism: Maratus michaelseni (assembly GCA_963931845.1). Taxonomy (NCBI): domain Eukaryota; kingdom Metazoa; phylum Arthropoda; class Arachnida; order Araneae; family Salticidae; genus Maratus; species Maratus michaelseni. The sequence goes on from OZ007600.1 coordinate 1,655,915, forward strand.
TGTTTTAAATTTTACAAAATAATTTAAATAAAATTTATGTAAACAAGAAATGTATTTATTTGTATAAAATTACTGAACGGAAAAGTTTATTTATACTTGTGTGCCTATGGTACATGTATACCTCCGTTGCGTTACAGGATATATGATACTATGAATTTCACTTCTTAATAACCACATAAAAAATAAATAAATAAAAATTAACATTTGAACATAAATTTTTCCAGTAATGAACACTTGCAACGTATATTTATTTAAATGATAAATGAACTTAGAAAAATGTATTCTATGTCAACCGTATAAAATAAATTATTAAATGATACAGAATGTAAAGATATATTAAAAAAAAATATATGCAAGTAAAATCCTTTCTAAAACTGACAAACACACACGTATGAAGTTTTTCGCAGATTCTATTAGATTTTTTAAATTTTGTAAAGGTAATTTTTTTTTCTGCTGTTGACTTCTAATGCATTTTCTATCGAAATTAAATTATATTTTCGTGGATATTATTGCATGGTTGAAATGTAGGCAAAACTACGTTAATAATAATAATAATAATAATAATAATAATAATAATAATAATATATATATATATATATATATATATATATATATATATATATATATATATATATATATATATACGGTTTAAGATGCTCATAAAATATTCTTATTTACCAGCAAAAGCAATTTATCCAAATAAAACATCATGCTTTGAATATTACTTACGTAGTTTTGTATACATTTCAACAATGCAATATCAATGAAAATTTAATTTAATTTCAATAGAAAATGCATTAGAAATGATTAGTTGATTTGCAGATTTCTCATTCAATCTCTGATGGAAGGGTACTGAAACATAAAAGAGAAAAAAAAAGTCTGGCAAATTTATAACAAGATTTCCAAAAAATGTTTTTAGTTTTTTTTTCCAAATTATATTCGGACCAATAAAATTTCTGTCAATTTCAGTTGCTTTCTAAATTTAGATGGAGGCTAAGGAATTTTTCAAAAATCGTCATTATACATTTTTATTAAACATTTTTAACACCTTTCCAACATCCGTACTCCATCTTGCAACTGTTAATTTAAATGCCTTCTTTGTTCTTAATAAACGGTGAAATTTTGTTATACGTCTGGAAGTATTGGAAAGTGTTTTAAAAAACTATGCGTGACGTGTGTTTTTTCTTTCTTGTTTATTGCTGTTTTAGTTATCCACAAATGTTATAAAAACTGGACCGGAAGCATAACATATTTAAAAACCCAATTTCAGGAATTACCAACAACATTAAAAAAATATTCGAATTCTTTCGTGCATTCCTGTATATGATAAATAGATTTGTATATGTAATGCACGAGCAGGGAAGACCGAGCTATGCTCGGTAAAAATTAGCTTTGAGTTTAAATATCATGAACCATGACTAAAATGATCCACTAATCAAATTTTCCCGAACATGTGACCAAGCCAATTGTTTTCTCGTGCGCGAAACTCTCAGGATATAAAAAATTCAGTCAAAGTGGTCTGAGCCGTTATTTAGATACAATTAGCTTGACTCTGACCCATGGTGACCTACTAATCGAAAATTCTCGAACATGTGACCTAGCCCAATGGTTTTCTGGTGCCCCAAAACGGTAAGATACAAAATTTCGTCAAAATCGTTAGAGCCATTTTTAAAATAAAGTTTGCATATATATATATATATATATATATATATATATATATATATATATATATATATATATAACCACACACAAGATTTCCTCGTATTAGAATATATATGATAGAATGATAAAATTTTGTTTAGTTTGTAAACCCATAGCGCAGTTTAAAATCCCCCTTCTGAAATTTCCGTCAATAAACGAAAATGTGATCGAGATATTTTGTGTATGATCTGTAGAATTTATACACACCACGTAATACACAAAAAATTAGTTAAATTTAAAATAGCGCACCGCAACTAGCGCACCGCAACTGAAAACATACTTCCAGCAATTATTGTAACAGACAGAACTTTAACAGAATTCTTTTGTGTGTCCCTGTAAATGAACAATGAATGATATGCACACAGCAATCTATAGTAAGAAAGTCCCATGTAATGCAACTCTCAGTGATATACATCAATTTCAATATATTTGAAATCGTATAACATCATTTAAATAATACGCAAAGAATTTTCCTCTATAGACCGTAATATAACAGAACTCTTTTGAGTGTCCCTTTAAAGTAACTATAAGCGCGACACACTTCATTTTCAATGCCGAACATGTCATAGTGAACATCAATAACATATATCAATTGCGGGACAATCTGAGTATATTTACGTGAGTTAGAGCACGGACAGACAGATAGACAAACCGAATTCATAAACACTTTTCAACTATGTAGGAAAGTGTTAAAAATAAAGAACAGAGACTCGCTCAACAGCGTGAATCTTTGCTGACATTATTACTCAATCACTTTGGAATCGAATATCGTTTTTTTTTTTTTTTTTACATTTTTTTTTTAATATACACTGCTCAAAACAATTAAAGGATATTTGAAGTTTTATATAAAATAAAGATATAAACGAAATTTTTTTTTGCCGAAAATAGAAGAAGAGAATCACAAATGCAAATTTTTCTGGTTTTCAAACTGTGGAGTATGCAAATTTTGAGTTCGACGTCAAATACGTTGCTTCAGCGGCAGCGAATGAAATTTGACTTTCAACTGGATAAAAGAGAATGAAGACAAGGATGATCGGCATTCAGTGATTGCTTTGTTTCGATGAGTACGATGTCTCAGCGAAGTCATTTGACAGATTCAGAAGCTTGGAGAATTGTTGGTAGGTTAGAAGGGGGGCAAACTCAAGCCGAAGTAGCGCAAGCCATTGGAGTGTCACAAAGTGTCATTTCCAGGATTTGGAACCGTTTTTTGGAGAGTGGATGTGCAGGCCGAAGACCAGGGCAAGGTCGTAGACGGGCAACAACGCCCAATGAAGATCGGTATTTAGCGTTAACAGCTCGGAGACACCGAAACATGAACGCTACTCTTCTCCAACAACACCTTCGCTCGGCTACAGGCACCACGATTTCAACTCAGACTGTCCGAAACCGGCTCCATGCTGTAGGTCTGTATGCTCGCCGACCGATGGTATGTGTTAGATTAACATCAAGGCATCGTCGCGACCGCAAGGAGTGGGCAACCGAGCATGTCAACTGGAGGAGAAATGAATGGAGCAATATTCTGTTTTCTGACGAGTCCCGTTTTTCTGTGCATCCGGATAATAGGCGTATTTTCATCTGGAGGGACCGTGGCAGTAGGAATAATCCTGCGTTCGTGCACGAAAGTGTCAGATTTGGCGGTGGAGGAGTGTTGGTGTATGGTGGCATCTCCATTGACGGGCGCACTGACCTCTACATCATTCGAGATGGAGCTCTGACTGGTCGCCGATATAGGGATGAGATCCTCAGACATATTGTAGTCCCTTACGCTGCAGCAATCGGAGATAACTTCATTTTAATGGACGATAACTGCAGGCCACATCGTGCAAACCTGGTGGAGGATTTCCTTTTCGAGGAAGGAATCGTTCGAATGGAATGGCCAGCGTGTTCTCCAGAAATGAATCCAATCGAGCACGTTTGGGACGCTCTAGGAAGACGAGTTTCTGGCCGCCAACAACCCCCACAAACTCTCCAAGAACTGGAAAGATCTCTTCTGGAAGAGTGGGGCATAATACCCCAACTCGTCATTAATAGCCTCATTGAGTCCATGCCTCAAAGGTGTTCAACGTTGCTGGCCGCCCGTGGAAACCATATCCTCTACTGAAAATGATTTTCTTTGAAGAAAACACCTTTTCTTATTCTTTTTTTCTCATATGCACAAATTGTGTTTTTTTCCTTTTGTACACAAATGCGCAATAAAATGCATTTTTTTCTGCCAAACATGTGTAATTTATTCTCATATAACCTACTATGTCTGTCGACCATGTATCAAACAGCTAAAAAGTTTCCCAGATACAAAATCCACCTAAAACTGCAATATCCTTTAATTGTTTTGAGCAGTGTAATTTGAATTATAAAAGAATGGCTACTCGAATACAACTTTTTCCTCTTGTGTATAAAATCAATACAAAACGCCATCTTTGCCATCGTTTTCCGAATAATGTTTTGCCTTCATAGGGAAAAAAAAATAGCATCTGAATATCTGTAAATAATTTCGTGCATTTAAAAAGATATATAATTGATTTTAAGAATGTGTTAGAAAATAAAGTTTAGACTTGAGCCCAGTGGAGCTATCTGAGAAAGTGTGATTGGAAACCTATTTCCTGTTTGCTAATCACTTTTCTCGCGGTGGGGTATCACTCTCCCTTACTATCCGCCTGAGGCAAAAAGTGTCTTGTTTTATGTTGTGGGATGACCTTTCTGTTTGTCAATCGCAAGCTTAGTAAATATCATTGGACTTTAAAAGTGTCAATCTTAGTCACAGGATACGCCTTACAGATGGCAACGGTTTTTCTTTTTTCGGCTATTTCGATCTTTCAACTGAGTGAAGTAGCCTCTTAATCGACAAAATTCGCGATGTTACGTGTCCGAACGGTTGGTTGGTTGTACAAGTTTTTATGGCACAAAGTCCCTTAAGGGACATGCTGCGCCAAAAAAAAGTAAAAAAAATCAAGAGGTGGAACAGAAACAATGCAAGTAAAATCAAAATAAGCAAAGGGAAAAGTAATCTGGATGGGGTTCCCATCCAGACTACGTACATTTTTCTTTCTATCGGTGCAATTCGTTAAAAAATATTAATATTAACAATAGCAAAACAACTAAAAATTTTGAATTCGTGTTTTTCTCCTCTCTTATCTTTTCAAATCCGCATTGCAGTAACGATGCGAAATACGAAAACAAATACCCACTTAATCTGGGTACCTTTGTCTTAAACGGTGCAATCCGTTAAAAAAGTATTAATATTAACCCTTTAAAAAATCGCCTTCGAACAACATTTCGGGGTTTTTTGTTTGTCCTGCAATTTTAAAAAACCTGCATCAGTTCTGGAAATCGAAATACGAAATAAATAAATAAAAATACCAAACCATATCTACGTTCATTTTTCTTTCGAGCGGTGTAATCTGTTTGAAAATTTTAACCTTTTCAAAAATATTTGTTTTCGAAAGTCAATTTTGCGATTTTCTTTTTATCTGCAGAGTGCAGACTTTTAAAAGCGGCATTAATTTTCATGTTTCGAAATACAAAAAGAAATATCCAATTAATGAGGGTAAATTTTTCTTTATAATGACGTCATGGGTTTTTTTAAAAGAAAAATCCTTTCCGGAACTCACCTTTATAATTTCGCCAGACCTTATTCTTTCTCGGTGAAAAGAATTTTTTCAACATGCAAGTCGAGTGTTCTGAGGTTCGAAATCAAAACATGCATTTTCATGTAAAAATATAAAACCATACAAATTCGAGGATGTACACTGCCGAAGACAATGAAGCCCTCAACATTAGGTTCGTTTTGGGCAGATTTTCGTTTAAAAATATAAAACCATTCAACAGGTATATTTAAGATTTGTATCACGGACCCGGGTAACACGCCGTGTGGTCATATAATTCAATATATTTATTCAAACGAACTAATCAGTTTATCCAAACTTTACTTCTTTTTGGATTTTTTTTTTCATTGTCGGTATCTATGGCATTTACAGTACACTTGTTTTCTAAACTTAAAATTATGGAAAAATAAATAAATAAATAAAAGAATAAATATGCTTCATAATGGTGCAAGACAGACTTTATGTATTGCATTATTTTCTCTGAGGCAATGAAATGTTTCCTATTAATGCAGGATTAATATACAGAAAGGTTCCGTTTTCAATGGTTTTACTGTATTTCGAATTTTATTTACATAGCTGCCAACCTTCCTTATTTTTCAAGTTAAATAACCATATTTTGAACCAGAAATTTTATTTAATAAATGTAATCAAATAAGAACCCTATAGAAACAAGACACATTTTATTAAATACATTTTCTAGTTTGAAATATGTTTATTTGACCTTAAAACGGAAGATTGGCAGCTATGCATTTACATTCATAAAAAATCTAGGGTGGTGGAGAGGAACATAGGGCGCCAACCGAAGTTTTGCACACAGGCGCCGGGTACTGCTAGCGCGCCCCTGTAGGATTCCAAGGAGGGAGCACATGCAAGGGACATGAACTCACCTCGATATTATTCAAAGGGCCATTATTGATAATATTTCGCATTTTCATTCCAAAAGAAGGGATGCAAGATGGTCGATGCTGATAAAGAATATCATTGTCAGTATTTAAAATATAGGTGTGGAGAGGATGACCAGGATGAGAGAGTACACGGTAATATAATTCTAATGAAAGTTTTTCACGAGTATTGTGTAATGATGGTTCATTACAGTCAACATAAAGACTTAAAATTGGAGATGTACGAAATGCACCAGAGCAGACACGGAGTGCACTATGATGCACAGTGTCTAGTTTTTTAAGAGCAGATTTTCGTGCTGAACCATAGACCTGACAGGCATAGTCCATTTTAGATCGAATAACAGCTCGATAAATTTTTAATAGAGAGGTACGGTCTGCTCCCCAAGAAGTATTTGAAACTACTTTAATTAAGTTAAGGGATTTTTCGCATTTTGTCCTTAATTGTAAAACATGTGGTAAAAAAGTAAGTTTACTGTCAAAATGTAGGCCAAGATATCGAACATTGTCCACAACAGGAATTTGGGATGAATTGATAAAAATTTCAGGATCTGGATGCAGACCCCTTCGTCTACAGAAATGCACACAAGATGTTTTGTCATGAGAAATTAAGAAACCATTTTTGTTCGTCCAGTTAAGAATACTTTTGATTGCAATTTGCAGTTGTCTTTCTATAATACGGATATCCTGTCCCATACACATAATGCGGAAGTCGTGAACATAGAGATCCCTTCACAGAAGGAGGAAGTTGTTTAATGATGTCATTTATTTTGATAGCAAAGAGGGTGACACTCAAGACACTGCCCTGAGGTACACCCTCTTCTTGTACATAAAAACGGGATAGAATTCCCCCTATTCTAACTTGAAATCGTCGAATGGCAAGAAAGTTTTTAATAAAAATTGGCAGGTTCCCACGAAAGTCCAGGTTAAAAAGATCGCGAAGAATCCATAACGCCATGTTCTGTCATAAGCTTTCGCCATGTCAAAAAATACTGAGACCAAATGGCTGCGTTTTAGAAAGGCTGTCCGTATGTGATGTTCCAAATGGATTAAATTATCGATAGTAGACCTACCACGTCGAAATCCACTTTGAAATGCAGCAAGGCAATTGTCAGTTTCTAAAATATGCATGAGGGCAATTTACCATTTTTTCAAGAAGTTTGCAAAGGCAGCTAGAGAGTGCAATTGGCCTGTAATTATTGGGATTGGTAGCATCTTTTCCTGGTTTAGGAAATGGTATTATTATAGCTCTACACCAAGCATTAGGAAATGTCTGCTCCATCCATATCCTATTAAAGAAGGAGAGAAGATTATTCAAGGACAGAGCAGAAAGGTGTTTGAGCATAATGTATATGTAATCCCATCGTGACCTGGGGCAGATAAATGGCTGTCTGTCAAGCATTTTATAAACTCTGATTTAAGAAATGGCTCATTATATGCATATGAGTGCTGAGAGTTAAAATTAATCCTGGTTCTTTCAGTTTGTCTTTTGTATGTTAAAAAAGGTTCTGGGTATGAGTCAGAGGATGAAATAGATGCTAGGGTACTACCTATTGTCTCAGCGATGTTTTTAGGTGATGAAATGGTTTGCCCGTTATGCTTTAAAATAGAAATATGATTATCAGAGTATAGGCCCATACATTTTTTCACTTTATTCCATAGTTCTTTACTTGATGTATTGGAATTAATGCTTGAGATGCAGTTGATCCAGGATTCACGCTGGCTTTTGCGTCGCACTCTTCTAGCTTCAGCCTTTGCTTTTTTATATGCCATATAGTTAGTATTAGTTGGGTATCTCCGAAATATCCCCCAAGCCTTCTGTTGTTTTTTCTTGGCATTTTGGCAATCACTATTCCACCATGGCTTTCTGTGCTTACGTGTGGATGCTGTTTTTGGAATGCTAGAATCTGTAGCATTGATAATACATTGAGTTATATTATCAAGTGCATTGTCAATATCCCCCTGTATCATGTGAGCTGTGATGTTTGCAAGTGCTGTAAATGTTGGCCAGTCGGCTCTGTCATAAATATAACGATTGGTAGAATTATAAGAATCCATTTCAGGAGTAGTCAGTGTAATAAAAGTCGGAAAGTGGTCACTCCCGTGCAGGTCATTAGAGACCCAGAAATTCCAGAATGGATAGAGTATTGGGGAGCAGATTGTAAGGTCTATTGCATGGAAAGTACGGGTTGGCTCATGAAAATAAGTGTGATCACCATTATTGAGCAGGCATAAGCCGTTGCCAGAAATAAATTTTTCGATTATATCACCACGTTGGTTAGAATCACGGTTGCCCCAGATTTGACTGTGTGCATTAAAATCTCCAATAAGTATGTATGGAGTCGGAAGTTGTAGAAGGAGATTATCGAGGTGTGCTGATTGGATAGTTTGGTTCGGAGGTAAACAAATTGTACATATTGTTATGAGTTGTTTAATATGTACACGGACTGCAACTGCTTGTAAGTTTGTATTTAAAGAGAGATAAGAATGGGGTAAATTATTGGAGATGATAAGAGCCACTCCACCAGTGGCCCTTCCATTAGCTGTAAAATCTTTTCTGTATGTAGCATAGTTACGTAATTTGCATTTGTCATTGGGCTTTAGATGGGTTTCTTGTAGAGCTAGACATAATGGTTGATGGTCAGAGAGAATATTACGGATTTCAGCATGTTTATTATGATAACCACGGCAGTTCCACAAGATAATATTAGTCATGATTGATTTTTTAGATAAATGAATCTACGTCATTTTGTTCGGAGGAGGTAGACATATCATCTCCTCCATCGTCCAATTCATCATCCGATTCTGGATGAAGCGCTACAGCGTCTTCATCCTGCATATGCATCTCATCTTTTTTATTATTATGTTTTGGACGAGTTTCTTTTTTGAGTGGTTTAATTTTTATTTTCTTATTAGCTGGGTTTTCAGATGATACAGTGGATTTTATTTGTGGTAGGTCATGTTTTTCTGTAACAGATCTGCGACTTTGTTTTATAGGTGTAGTTTTGGTGGTATTTTGAGAGGTTTTTTTATGGATTGGAATTTTAGGAAACATGGATTGTGATGACTTTGAAGAGACATTTTGTGGTGATTTAGGAGGAAGAGCATTTACTGATTTAGAAGACACAGATTGTGTTGATTTAGTTGTAGTAGCAGAAAAAGTAGACAGGTTTTCTTTTGTTGTTTCTGTTTGAGTGGCAATTGTTTTATATTTTTTATTTCCAATTAATGCAGCAGAGTAACTCATGCCTGTATTTGGTGTGCGAGACTTAACTATTTTCCTTGCTTCTGGATATAAAATATTCTGTTTTGTGCGCACTGTTTGGATTTCTTTCTCAATTTTCCAGATTTCACATGATTTATAAGACGGATGATCTTTTTCACAATTTACACAATGGGCAGGAGCTGTGCAGCTTTCACTTTCATGTCCTTTTTCTCCACATCGAGCACATGCTAGGGTTCCACGGCAACTATTTTTGGGTTGACCAAATTTTTGACATTTGAAACACCGCAATGGGTTTGGAATATATGGTCGGATTGGGCAACTTAAGTATCCAGCTTTTATGTGTGTGGGTAGGTTAGGTATATCAAATGTAAGTATTATATGTTTTGTTGGGATGATTTTATTATCTCTCTTAATTGTTATTCTTCGAACTCCTGTAACATGCTGTTCTTTAAGATTTTCAAGTATTTCTGATTCTGAGACAAATGTGAGGTCTTGTTCTGAGATGACACCACGTGAGCTATTTAAATAATTATGAGCAGAGACAGTAACCGGTATATTTCCAAAGAATTTACATTTCTTTATATTTACAGCTTGAGTTGAGTTTTTGACTTCAATAAGTAAGTCACCAGATCTTAATTTTTTAATAGTCTTTGGTTCACCAATAAGTCCTTGTATAGCTTTTTGTATCAGGAAGGGTAATTTGAGGGCAAAATTGCCTTCAGTATATTTTACAATAAAGAAACGTGCATTTGAAGAAAAACTTTCCTCGACTTTATCAGCCCAGGATGTATTTGGTTGTGGGGCCTCCACTTCGCATGTCTTATTTCCATTAGTTGTGGCCATAATTAGAGAGAATCGAATAAACGCCACGCGTCGGGCCTGGTCACCGACCCTTCTTCTTAACCTTACTTCTGGGCGCAGGTCTCAAAAGGGCGAAAACTATTATCAACAAACCTCCACGTTTTTCGAACGTTGGATTAAACTCGATAGCATTTCCTAATATCTAGTTCTTTCACATTGGAATCAGGTAGTCAGTAGGTAAGCCTTTACAGCTTTGTCCAACCTACAACCCCTTCCACTGAAAGGCACCAGTCTCCCGGTGTTGGTCCTAACAGCCATCATTAGAGTTGCAAAGGGTAGGAAAAACCGGGTTTATTCCCGGGAATAAACCGGGTTTTTTGGGAGGGAAATTTTAAAAAATCCCGGGAGTTTTCAGAAAATTTTAGGCTTGAAAATTTTTAATTTATTATTTTAAATTTTTTTTATTGATTTCAATTTTTGTCAATGTAAACAAAATGCTTTTACCAATGTAAACAAAACCAATAACGTAAATATAGAAAAATAGCACAACTTACATGGAAACTAACGAAATGTATGTTTTAGTTGTAGAAATATTAAGTAAGAGAAAGTAGTTAATTGCTATTTTAATCGTCGATAACTAAAAAGTGAGAGAGGCAGATGAGAGATTCATCTTTTCTGACATGAATGTAAACTTCACCCCTGCTCTCCGAATCAGCGAATGTAAACAAAAAAGAATATGAACAAAAGTAAAAGAAACCAATGCAAAAATACAATGCAACTCGCTAGAAAATGAATATAGACAAAGTATGACACCATTGTTGTAAAGCTAATGAGTTTTAATAAATGATAATATCTTAGAGCGTAAAATCATAAGTTTCATGAATTCCTAATAAAAAGTCCATCTTAAACTTTTCAGAACAATGCCTGAATTTTCAGGAAAATAAAAAATTCAAATTGAAAAACGACTGGTTTTGTTTACATTCAAAACTCCTTCAAAATTTCCAATATTCCCCAAAATTCCGGGTTTATTCCCCAAAATTCCCAGGTTTATTCCCTTCTCTCAAAATCTGCGGGTTTTTTGCAACTCTAGCCATCATACAATGTATGGCGTCCTCCGATCACGGAACCGGAATTCGGAAAATGCCCTGCACTCTGGGACTCAAGATCAGCCTAAAAAGGTAGAACCGAGTCGAAGAGATTAAAAAACCTCAGCACCCAGAGTGTCTCACGTGAAAATAAAAAATTCCCCTATTGCTAAAAAAAAAGAAGCAATGTGAGAGAAACTTAGAAACAAGGTGTATTTTTTGAGCCTTTTAATTTTTTTTCCTTTTTCTAATTTTTAAACAAAAGAACGAAAACAACGTTAGTAGAACAAAGAACAATATGAACAAAAGTGTTAGTAAAACAATCAAACATGAACAAGAACAAAGAGGTAAAACAAACTGAAAAGAGAAGATTAAAAAGTGTGAAACAATGAAAAAAGGATAGACAACTAAAAATAGAAGAAGGCATGAAAGGAAAAAGATCGCTCAGGATTTTTGTGTGCTTAATTGGCGAAATTCGTGATTTTTCAGCACGCGTTCGATGAAATACGCGATTTTTACGCATCCGATCGGCGAAATACGCGATTTGTACGCGCCCGATCGGCAAAATTTGCGATTTTTACGCACCCGATCGATGAAATTAGCGATTTTACGTGTCCGATCGGCGAAATTTGGGATTTTTACGCGCCCGTTAGACAACATACGCGATTTTTACGCGCTCGACCGCCCAATTTCGCGCCACCACATAGCGAAATACGCGATTTTTACGTGCCCGATCGGCGAAATTTGTGATCTTTACGTGCCCGATTGGCGAAATTCACGATTTGTATGCGCCCGTTCGACGAAATTCACAATTTTTACACGCTCTACCTCCGAAGTTTGCGGTTTTTACGCGTCCGATCGGTAAAATTCGCGATTTTTCCGCACCAGCGCGACGAAATACGCGATTTTTACACGCCTGGTCGCGAAATTGGGAATTTTTACGCACCCGTTCGACAAAATACGCGATTTTTACGAGCCCGTCAGCCGAAAATCGCGATATTTGCGCTCTCAATTGGCGAAATTCGCAACTTTTGTGTGCCCGATTGGCTAAATTCGTGATTTTTCAGCACGCGTTCGATGAAATACACGATTTTTACGCACCCGATCGATTAAATTAGCGATTTTACGTGTCCGATCGGCGAAATTTGTTATTTTCCGTCCCGATTGGCGGAATTATGGATTTTTACTCGCCCGTTAGACAACATACGCGAATTTTACGCCCCCGACCGCCCAATTTCGCGATTTTTACGCGACCAAATAGCGAAATTCGCGATTTTTGCGTGCCCGATTGGCGAAATTCATGATTTTTCAGCACGCGTTCGATTAAATACGCGATCTTTACACGTCCGATCAGCAAAATTTTGATCTTTACGTGCCCGATCGGTGAAATTCACGATTTCTATGCGCCCGTTCGACGAAATTCGCAATTTTTACACGCTCTACCTCCGAAGTTCGCGGTTTTCACGCTTCCGATCGGCAAAATTCGCGATTTTTGCGCCCCCAATTGGCAAAATTCGCGATTTTTGCGCCCCCAATTGGCAAAATTTGCAATTTTTACGCACCCGATTGGCGAAATACACGATTTTTATGCGTCTGTTCGGCGAAATACGCGCCCAATCGGCACAATTTGCGATTTTTACGCGCTTAATCGACAAAAATTGCGATGTTACGTGTCCGAACGGCGAAAATCGCGATATTTGCGCTCTCAATTGGCGAAATTCGCAATTTTTGTGTGCTTAATTGGCGAAATTCGTGATTTTTCAGCACGCGTTCGATGAAATACGCGATTTTTACGCATCCGATCGCTGAAATATGCGATTTGAAAGCGCCCGATCGGCACAATTTGCGATTTTTACGCACCCGATCGATGAAATTAGCGATTTTACGTGTCCGATCGGCGAAATTTGGGATTTTTACGCGCCCGTTAGACAACATACGCGATTTTTACGCGCCCGACCGCCCAATTTCGCGCCACCAAATAGCGAAATACGCGATTTTTACGTGCCCGATCGGCGAAATTTGTGATCGTTACGTGCCCGATTGGCGAAATTCGCGATTTGCATGCGCCCGTTTGACGAAATTCACAATTTTTACACGCTCTACTTCCGAAGTTCGCGGTTTTTACGCGTCCGATCGGCAAAATTCACGATTTTTCCGCACCAGCGCGACGAAATACGCGATTTTTACGCACTCGGTCGGCGAAATAACGGACTTTTACGCGCCTGATAGCGAAATTGGGAATTTTTACGCGCCCGTTCGGCAAAATACGCGATTTTTACGCAACCGCCAGCCGAAAATCGCGATATTTGCGCTCTCAATTGGCGAAATTCGCAATTTTTATGTGCCCGATTGGCTAAATTCGTGATTTTTCAGCACGCGTTCGACGAAATTTGCGATTTTACGTGTCCGATCGGCGAAATTTGTTATTTGCCGTCCCCGATCGGCGGAATTATGGATTTTTACGCGCCCGTTAGACAACATACGCGAATTTTACGCCCCCGACCGCCCAATTACGCGACCAAATAGCGAAATTCGCGATTTTTGAGTGCCCGATTTAATGCCTAAGTGGGGCAGATCGGTCTGAGAACAGACCGTAGACCTTTAGCGCCCCACCCGGGATTTTCCCCGGCACGCGGGGATTCGTGTGGGTTGGAGTCCAGTCTCCTACGGGCAGGGAAGGCCCACGCCAGGACCGCCAATGCCTCGCGCGCACGGTCCCGGCCAACATTTATTAAAACAACAGTTAGTCAAAATTCATGATTTTTCAACACGCGTTCGATGAAATACGCGATCTTTACGCGTCCGATCAGCAAAATTTGTGATCTTTACGTGCCCGATTGGTGAAATTCAGGATTTCTATGCACCCGTTCGACGAAATTCGCAATTTTTACACGCTCTACCTCCGAAGTTCGCGGTTTTCAGGCGCCCGATCGGCAAAATTCGGGATTTTTGCACCCCCAATTGGCAAAATTCGCGATTTTTACGCACTCGATTGGCGAAATACGCGATTTTTATGCGTCTGCTCGGTGAAATACGCGCCCAATAAGCAAAATTTGCGATTTTTACGTGCTTAATCGACAAAATTCGGGATGTTAGGTGTCCGAACGGCGAAAATCACGATATTTGCGCTCTCAATTGGCGTAATTCGCAATTTTTGTGTGCCCGATTGAATGCCGAAGCGGGGCAGATCGGTCTGGAGTTCAGACCGTAGACCTTTAGCGCCTCGCCCGGGATGTTCCCCGGCACGCGGGGATTCGTTTTGAGCGGAGTCCAGCCGCCGATGGGCAGGGAAAGCCCACGCCGAGACCGCCAATGCCACGCGGGCACGGCCCCAGCCAACATTTATTAGAATACACTAAAATAATACAGACTAGGCCAACATGGCCGGCACTGCCGGGACAAGCCCCACGCGACAAAGGGCAGGCAAGATAGTAGAGTGAAAATGTATATTTACATGAAAGTACCATGCCGCTGGAGTCAGCACTCCCTCGCGACAAGGAGCGGTGGTAATTGCTGGTGGTGAGAGAATGTCCAGTGAGATTTTATGTTTGACATTGATTAAAACCAAGCCGCTGGAGTCAGCACTCCCTCGCGACAAGGAGCGGTGGTTGCTGTTTTGAATGGTTCCTGGGCAGTCCTTAGTAATCCTGCGCCATGGCGCACAGTTCATAGCAAAGGCGGCCCTTCACAGGTATGTCGACTGAGAGGCTGAGCTGGTTGAAATACACTGGATCACTGGACGGGTTACACTGGAGATTGGACGCCAAGGTGCTACCACTGACCCAGATGGATCGATTAGAGAGAGAAAGAATTAAGGTCGGCTCTGAGGATAGTGAGTTATGTGTGTGAGAGTATGAAAATATTTTAGAATGTTGTCATTTGAATGATTTAAGTAAGCTTACTAGATTAACACATGGAGAAGTTACAGTTTAACATATTTATTTATTGTTACTATTTCAGTTCAGTTTATTAGATATTCTATTAGTTTGTTAGATTCGTTACATCCATTTGGTGACGAAAGATTTTTTTTTTTTTTTTAATTTGTTGAGGAAATTGTCACGTGCGAGGATGTTAGTGAGCCATGAAGGTGGTGGGTTAGTAGGATTTTTGAGATGCCAGTCTACGATGAGTGGACAATCGAAATAATAGTGAAAGGGAGAGCCCTGTTGGTCACATGAGCACACATCGGTGCGTGCTCTCTTGAAGTAGTGTAGATAGGTTGGAAAAGGACCATGTCCTGTTAAAAATGCTGTCGTGTATGGAGTTAGGTTTAATAGGTTACGCGAAACTAAGGGGATAAGTTTAAATGTGTGTCTGCCTTTTGGTGTGGCATTCCAAAAAAACAGTGTTGTTGTCACAGATTCTGCAGGCCCACTCATGAGTCACCACATCGCCTTCCATGGTGCAGAAGGCTGCCGCCACGCCGGTCTCCGTTCGTGACCCATCAGTGTAAATGGTTGGATGGCGAGGTGAAAAGCTGTGTTCAAATCCGTGCCTGGCTGTGTTAACTTGTAGGTGTGAGGTCTCTTCCGCAGGGTGCATTCTCCAGCTAGGAACCTTCCTCTGTAGTGTTATGTTCGGAAAAGTTTCTGTACAGGTCTGTTCATGTTCCAAATGTGAGATCCTATTTTTGTTGTATTCATATTCGAGTGTTATAGTGATTGGAGGGATCCCCGTTATCACTGCGAGTGCATCCGATTAGATGGTCTTGTAACCCCGAGACATTTGTAGCAGAAAAAGCCTTTGCATCGCGGTTAGTTTATCCTTCACATACCGTCCCGGGCTCCTTCTCGGTGATTCTGACCCGACCCTTTCGGTAGGGGAGGTGACCGGAAGCCGAGCATTGCGCGGAAGCTTCGTTGGGTTTCTCCGAATCGGCCCGTTCAGTCGGGAAGATGACCGGGTGCCCGACGCATGAAGCTGAAGTCGACACGAGGGGAGCAGTAGCCGACGAATCCGATTCCTTGTCGTGGTGGGACGGCTTGAAAGCGGTGTCTGTCTAGCCGGAGTGAAACTCCCTCCTCCATATTGGTGCGGTCTTCGTGTTCCAGGAGGAAGGCCGATACCGTCTCTTGAGAGTCCTATGTGTAGAACAACCCGTGTCGTAGTCGCCGAGAGGCTTCAGGTTCACGGGAGGCCAAAAGGCCCATTCCACGGGACACTCGGGACGACAGAGGTGGCGAAAGGACATCGCGTAGACCAATCCCTCGTGCCCGGAGCATAGAGCTGCCGGGGGGTGACGCGAGGGCAAAGGTTGACTAAATCGGATCGGGCGGTTGCAAACTTTGTCTATGAGGAGACAAGAGCACAGACAGGATCTGTTGAGCATGACTTGCATGGTTCCTAGTGAAGAACTTCGCGACCGAAGCGGGTGTGGGACCCCGTAGGCCGCCTTGCGAGTCCTCTGCGGCAGGATCAGTTGGGAGTCGCCTTCGAAGCCTGGTTCGAGATTGCCCGACCAGAACTAGCAATGACACAGGAGCACGGCACTCGGCCTGCGATAAGTGTCTTGCAAGGTTTCTGGGCGGGGGGGACCTTTCTCGAGATAGGGCCACGGAGTGCGGACCGGAGGCTCGTCGGTAAAACGACGATGCCTGGGCTCGAAATCAAATCATGGGCCGAAGCCTAGTCCAGCACGTCTCTCGTGCAGCCAGGAATTTCCACGTCTGGCGGGCGGAAGAGTGGCTCGTCTTCTGAGTTTCAACCAACACTAACCTCGATCGGGCCCGCCTCTTTGGCGCGTTTGGAGGAGCTTTCCGCGACCTCCAGAGTCCGATAGCGGCCTCTTGATGCCTTCTTTGTTGTGTTTTTAGATTTTTAATTTGTTTGTGCATGTTTTTGTGATTTGTGTTCTGTGATATATGCTTGTCGCCATACTCGGTGTGGCGGGAGTCCCATGATAGGGATTCAGTCGCTGGTTTACCGTCTAGTTTCGCCTAGTTCGGGTTCAAACTCGCGCCGTCCACCGAGGGCAACCGAGCCGAGTCTCGTCTATGAGACAGAGACCGATTTTCCCCGTGGTCTCGGGTCGGCCAGGGGCACCTCCCGGCACACGTAGTGTCGCCCGCGGAAGAAGAGACCAGTGGCTTGCCCTTCCATGCATGTTCACGATCGAACTCTGCGGGAAAGCAAGGGCCGTAGGGATGCCGGACATATGGTGGATGACCCGACTCCCTTATGGGTGTTCGGCGATGAAGCCGTTCGACAGTCTCTACGGTTCATCAGGTGTCACGTGGGGAAGTCTCCTCTGATGGTGGGAACTTCCGCCGAATCGCAACGACCTCTGTCGTCGACACTGGGGCAAGATGAGGAGGCGTCGCTGGAACGCGAACCCTCTGAATCGATCGTAGCGACCTGGCGAGACAAAGCCATGGTCTGCATTAAAAGTCCTTCAGGACTTGGGGACGATGAGGAGATGGGCTCGCTCGGCGCCGACGGCGCACATTAGTTTTATCCTTCACATATTGTGTCGGGTTTTCTCCCCAGACGCCCACGCAGTAAAAGACGATCCGTTCAACTATTGTGTGGTACCAAATCTTTAATATTGTCAGCTTGATACCCCAGGATTTGGACGTAAGTTTACGTGCGTTGTTGTGTAATTTTTGTAGTTTGATCCTGAGGGTGTTGATGTGTTCCACCCAGCTTTGATTTCTATCTATTGTAAGGCCTAAAAGTTTTGAGATGTGATACATGTTTGACACTGACCCCATTGATTTTTATGGTGGGCGGTCTACCCTTGAGGTCTCGTGGTTTAGCAAATGTGAGTCTTGTGATTTTTGTGTTGAAAGCTGGAGGTTGAGGTTGGTCAGTAGCTGGCTGAATGCGGGGAGTGCTTGAGCCGCCATGTCCCCTACGTCCTTGCGCCGGCTGCCCCAGAAGATAAAGCTGAAATCATCAGCAAATGCATAAAGTTTGTAGCCTCTAAATTCTAGTTCAATAAGAATAACGTTAGCTATAAGTAGCCAGAGGATCGGTCCCAGGCACGAGCCCTGAGGACAACCTTTCTCTAAGTTATGTGTAGATGTGCCTGAGCCCCAGTTGATTAAGATGCTTCTCTGGCTGAGATATGATGCGATGGTTCCAGCTATATTTGCCGGGCAGTGGATTGCTATTAGTTGTAAAATGAGGTCTCTCCACTCTGCGTTGTCGAATGCACCTTTGATATCTAGTGAGACTAGTGAGGTGTAGTTCCCTTGTCTGATCAATTCATTGCAAGTCGAGAGGATGTCAAATAGGGCTTTGTCACATGACTTGCCCTCCCGGAACCCATATTGCCTATGGTGCAATATGCTTTTTGTCTCCAGGAAATGTACTAGTCTGATGACCAGTAGTTTCTCTAGCAGCTTCCCCAGTGTGGGGAGGAGACAAATCGGCCTATAGGATGTGGGTTCCGAAGCATCCTTTCCTTGTTTCAGAAAGTAGACTACCTCCCCCTGTCTCAGAGTGAGTCGAAAGTAATTGAATTTTAAACATAGATTGGCCCATCTGGTGAACAATTTTGGGATAATTTTGAATGTTAGTTTTAAAATTTTGAAGTCAACGCAGTCTGGGCCTGGGGCTTTTTTGTCATTTAGTGAATGAAGAGCTGATGCTAATTCTGCTTTTGAAAAGGGGCGATCATCAGGGGTGTTAAATTTTAGGTCCGAATTATCCCTGTTGGGATAGGAAGATGGTCCGAAAAGTTCTTTTGTTAGGTGCTCCATATTGGCTTGCTTGGATGATGCAGCGGGCGGCAGCTCAAGTTTAATTTCATCTGGTGTAAAGAATTTGCCTGTGAAAAATTTTTGCGCCGTGCCAAAAGGTTCTGATTGATTGCTACAGAAGTTGCGCCAGGCCTTGACCCTAGCATCCAGGATGCTTCTCTTGAATTTTGATGAGAGTATCTTGTATTGTGCGCCGAGATTCTCGAAATATGGTGTGTTTTCGTGTGTCTCTCGTATCCGTGTCATTTTACGTCTCAGCGCAGTGAGTCTGTTCCTTTGTGATTTTAGTTCGGAAGTCCAAAACGAGAAAACTGGCGTTCTCCTAGTATTCTTCATTCTAAAGGACGCTTTCGCTGCTTTTTGCATTGTAGTTACCAGTTGTTGTGTAAATTCATTTATTTGTGTGGTGTTTGTTGCGTCCTTTAGTAGTTGTGTAAGGAGTGGTCTTTGTGTTTTGATGACTTGTGTAAATTTTTTGAAGTTGCCTTGGGTGGTAGTGAAACGTCTTTGTGTGGTGTTATGTTGAAGCCAAAACTTATGTATTTGTTGTCCGAGGCATTGTGTGTATCATTTATTTGCCAGTCACGAATCTTTTGGGCCGCAGTTGGGTTTGCCAGCGTATGATCTGGAAACCCTTTGTGCGTGATAAGTCCCTTGTTGTTTTTCCTTACGAAGGTGTGTGTTGTGTTAACTATATTGACTATGGATAGTGTGTTGACTGCAAGAAACTCAATGAGATCATCTCCGCGGATGGTGTCTTGTGGGCAACCCCAAACGGTGGAGTTCGCATTGAAATCACCTCCGCAGATGAAGAAGTCTCGTTGAGTGATGAGGTGTTGCCACTCGGAGAGGATGTCCTCCAAATTATGTCTTGGTGCCGCATATGTCGAGCCTACTATCAGTTTGCCCTCCAATGCGGTGATTGTTACGAATGCACAGTTGTCTCCTGTGAAAAGGTGTGAGTAGTTCAGAGAAGTGTTCCGGATGATTAGGTGAGCACTGTTGTCATTAGAAGCAAACTTCGCCCAGTCTTTGGGCAAAGTTGACAACAGCGCTCCGTCTTTGCCGCAATACGCATCCTGCAGCAATGCAATGTCGATGTTTTCTGTGATCATGTAATTTTTTAGGACGTCATTAGCTGCCTTGCAGTGATTTAGGTTTACCTGTAATAGTTTTAAGTAGCCAAAAGGGGTGTCCTCTGTAGTTACAGAGGTTACTGGAAGAGACATGTGTAGTTTTGTTTGTGAGTTAATTAGTAGAAGTTAGTATAAGGAGTAAATGGCGACCTACCCTGGTAGAACTCGGCGTCCCGCTCGTCTCCCCTGATGTGGTCCTGAAAGGCTCTCTGAGGGTGCTGTCCTGACCTGGGGTCCTGAGGTGGATGAGGCATTCTGTAGATGTGGTCCGGCTGTTGTGGATGGTGAAGAGGGAATGGCTGCTCCAGCAAGGGGGGGTCTCTCCGCAGACCAAAAAGACGATCTAACTTGACCCTTTCGCGACCGAAGGCCTCACGAAATGCCTGGCAGCCTGCATCTGAAGATTTGTGCTTTGTGCTGAAGCGAGTACCATGCTGTGTGTTGTGCTTGCTGCAATTAACGCACCGCATTGAGACCTCGCAACCCACAGAAGTGTGAGAACCCCCACACCTCTTCCAGATTGGGGATGGAGACTTACAAGCCTTAGCTGAGTGGCCCAGACCCTGACAGTTCCTGCAGCGCACAATTGAGGTATGCGGGCGGAGGCGGCAGGTCTTGAGACCAATGACAATGCCTCCATCTTGAATAATTTCCATTCCTAGGGATCTCGGCATGACTATGATGACGTCTTTGTCTGCACTGTCGTATCGGTTGGGAAACTCCTTGAGTACGAAGAGATCGCTCTCTTGCACCCCATACCTATCTGCTACTATTGCCGAAAGTTCGTCTGCTGTGAATGAGGAGGGGGCCCCCAGGAGTATCATCTTGTTGGTGACGGGGGCTTTTTGGAGGAAGTTTAGCTGCTTGTTAAGATTTTGGTTAGACTGAAGTTCCCTCTGTAATTTTCTCATATCTGTTTCTGTGTTGCAGTGGATCTCTACATGGTTTCTTCTGGTAGCTAGGCTCTGAATTTTTGTGGAGACCTTTTCTTTCGCCAGAAGAGTCTCTAGTTGTCTGCCTGGTGTCTGGTTTCTTCCCTTTACGATGAGTGTACGTTTGTTGGATGAGTCAATAACTGGTGGCTTTGATGCTGCCTGGCTGTATGTAGTGGTTTCTGTCGATGGTTCCGTGCACTGATCAGTCAGAGCCAGGATCGACTCCTTCGTGGAGTGCGTAACCAGTGCCCCGCTAACCAGTTCAGATATCGCTTCTGCAGATGGGATCTTAGAAAGCAGATTATCATAGCTTTCTCTGGATGCACGAAGATCTTCCTTGGCTGTTGCTAAATTTACCTCCAGAGTGGCAATGGTGGTGTCTTTATCATGCATGGCCCGCGTGGCCTCTGCATCTCGCCGGTCCATAATGTCTAGGACTTTTGAGAAGATTGTGGCATAAGTGTCCTTCATTCCCTTTGCTTTTAGTGGTTTTAATCGCAGAGAGGTAGACCCGGCATTTGGAGATGAGGTCACCAAAGCGCTGACACTGAAGTTCGACCTCTTCTGGTGTTTCTGAGTATAGGGATAGGGTACTATCCGAACGGTGAAGACCTGTCTCTGTCATCCTGACGGAATTTAATTGTGATGACTGAGCTTTGGTAGGCGAGTTGATCGGTGACATCGCTAGCGAGTTTGCTTGCAAGATGGTTAAAATGAAGGTATATTGTGCTATAGACTGGAGAGATAAGCTACGGGTTAAATAATTAGAATTAAACAATACAACGCTAGGTCATTGGACACTCACGCCTTATGACCAAATAGGTCCATGAATGGTACTACAGGATTCGTGGCATACTTCGGAATTTGGAAGAGTACTTTCTGTCTGCTAAAAGGAATAGAATGAGTTGAATGGTGTTACTATTGGCTGAGAGGAGGTTAAGTTGTGAGAATTAGCTGACGGTGAAAGATGTTTGTAATGCTGAGGAGATGGAGGGGAACGGGATGGGGCCCGCGCTTACCGGCCGCCACCAGCGCCATTGGAGGCCGCCCGAGCGGGCAAAGAGACGAGTGTAAATGCTGTTGCCAAGGCCATCGAGGGGACAGAGGTGATGGTGGAGACTGAATTGCTTAGAATTGATTGAGAGGACATTCAGTCAGGAGGTTATGGTTGTTAAGCCTGAGAGCTAGTAATGGGTAGTTTTAGAGGAGTTGGACTACTTTGAGGATGTGGCTAGGACTCTTTAGAGATAACTGTAATGTGAATGGAATATGCTCATACTCGAAAAAATAAAAGTAATATATAGTTCGGTGTTCGGATGCAGATGGGGAGATACGAAGTCTTCTCTTGCAGTTAGGTGTTTGAATTTAAAAAAAAATAAAAGAGGGGTGTTGGACTCTAACGAAATCGAGCACAGAAAGAACTTGGACAAAATTTACAAAAAGTACAACAATTAAAATAATCCTAAAATTAAACGCTTCTGTGCAAATAAGGGAAAAATTTTGAAAGAAGGAAAAAAGCAATTTAAAAGGAGAAAAGACAATACTTAGCCATTTATTTGAATGATTGAAAAATGTAAACAAGGAATTTTAAAATTGAAATAAAGACAAAAATAAACATAGAAAATTGATAAAAGTTTTTGTGTATGTTGCAAAAAATAATATTGATTGGGAAATTAGTTTGTGGCAAGATCGTATGTGCGGTTGGGTGAGAAAAACCACTTTAGTGAAAGCTAGAAAAATGCGCTAAATACGTGAAAATTTAAAGTGCCCGAATAATAAATTTGGGTGAGGGAAATGAAAGATGTACATAAAAAAGGAGTGAAAACCAAGTTTAAAAAAAAAAAAATCGGATGTATAGTTTAATTTAATTTAAGTTTTAAAAGTGCGAGTTGGAATTCCTACGTGCAGCGACCCAACCCGGGCTGACGGCAGAACTGCCCCGTGTTCCGGTCAAACTGCTAGCGCCGTACTCAGAAAAAAATATTTGAATTTGAGAAAAGTATTTTAAACTAGTTGAATAGAGTGTATAAAAAGGCTAAAAATGACTAAAAGATACGAAAAAAGTTAAAGACAATTTTGAGTGAAAAAAAAAAAAAAAAAAAAGTTATATTTCAGTTTGGTGTTCGGATGCAGATGGGGAAATAGCGTAATCTTCTCTTGCAGTTAGGTGTTCGAATCCAAAAAATATTTAAAGAGGGGTGTTGGAATCGAGTTGGAATCGTTGGACAAAATCGAGCTCAGAAAGAACTTAGACAAAATTTACATAAAGTGCAAAAAAATAAAACAATCCTAAGATTAAACGCTTCTGTGCAAAAAAGGGAAATATATTAAAAGAAGGAAAAAAGCAATTTATATGAAGAAAAAACAATATTTAGCCATTTATTTGAATGATTGAAAAATGTAAACAAAGAATTTTAAAAATGATATATAGACAAAAATAAACATAGAAAATTGATTAAAGTTTTTGTGTATGTTGTAAAAAATAATATTGATTGGGAAATTAGTTTGTGGCAAGATCGTATGTACGGTTGGGTGAGAAAAACCACTTTAGTGAAAGTTAGAAAAATGCGCTAATAACGGAAAAATTTAAAGAGCCTGAATAATAAATTTGGGTGAGGGAAATGAAAGATGTACATAAAAAAGGAGTGAAAACCAAGTTTTAAAACAATCGGATGTATAGTTAATTTAAGTTTTAAATGTGCGAGTCGGAATTCCTACGTGCAGCGACCCAAGCCGGGCTGACGGCAGAACTTCCCCGTGTTCCGGTCAAACTGCTAACGCCGTACTCAGAAAAAATATTTGAATTTGAGGAAAGTATTTTAAACTAGTTGAATAGAGTGTATAAAAAGGCTAAAAATGACTGAAAGATACGAAAAAAGTTAGAGACAATTTTGAGTGGAAAAAATAAGTTATATTTCAGTTCGGTGTTCGGATGCAAATGGGGAAATAGCGTAATCTTCTCTTGCAGTTAGGTGTTCGAATCCAAAAAATATTTAAAGAGGGGTGTTGGACTCTAACAAAATCGAGCTCAGAAAGAACTTAGACAAAATTTACATAAAGTGCAAAAAAATAAAATAATCCTAAGATTAAACGCTTCTGTGCAAAAAAGGGAAATATATTAAAAGAAGGAAAAAAGCAATTTATATGAAGAAAAAACAATATTTAGCCATTTATTTGGATGATTAAAAAATGTAAACAAAGAATTTTAAAAATGATATAAAGACAAAAATAAACATAGAAAATTGATTAAAGTTTTTGTGTATGTTGTAAAAAATAATATTGATTGGGAAATTAGTTTGTGGCAAGAACGTATGTACGGTTGGGTGAGAAAAACCACTTTAGTGAAAGTTAGAAAAATGCGCTAAAAACGAAAAAATTTAAAGTGCCTGAATAATAAATTTGGGTGGGGGAAATGAAAGATGTACATTTAAAAGGAGTGAAAACCAAATTTTGAAGTAGTCGGATGTATAGTTTTAATTTTATTTAAGTTTAAAAAGTGCGAGTTGGAATTCCTACGTGCAGCGACCCAAGCCGGGTTGACGGCAGTGCTTCCCCGTCTACCGGTAAACTGCAAGTGCCGTACTCAGAAAAAATTTTTGATTTCAGGAAAAATATTCTAACTAGTTAATTAAAAGGGCGAAAAAAGCTGAGAAACGAAGTTTGGGGCCAAAAATAAAAATTTTTGAAAAACTGAAAAAAGTGAAAAATGTGTCTAAGTTTTAAAAATAAAGTCCAAAGATGTCGAAAAATGGTTAAGTTTTACTAAAGCGGGTTTAAAAAGACAAAAATACATCGTGAAAAACAAAGTATTGCGAAAGTTTTAGTTTGAGTAAAAAGATGCATAATTTGACTAAGTACCACTAAGATCCTGAAAAGAGCTGAAAAAGTTTAAGTCCCCTCGTTAGCTAATGACTAATTAATTATCAGGTGAGAACAATGCCCGGGCGCGCAGCCCCCTGCGCCAGCCGCGGCAGGCAGCCCAAGCCCCAATTCCCGCCACCAAGTATAACTCGGTGGATCCTGCAGCCGGGTCACGTGGTTGCCTCTACCCTGATGCCAAGTTGGCAGACACCAAAGATGCTAAGATATATTTATCCTAATAGATATCCCGAAGACCCATAATTTAGCAGGCCTAGGCATTTCCATGTGGCCGAGGGAATAATTAAAATGCTTAATTAGGGCCGAAGTTAAAAAGGTAGATTTAAGATGATGATGAATTAATAATAAGAATTACTAGACCTATAAAGTATTAAAGTTTTAAATTGATAGAAGTTAAATTACTATGTTTAAATTAGAAATTAAAAATTCACTGTATAATTAAGGCAGACAGAAAGCACAAGACAAGAGCGAATAAACTAATTCGCTCATAATTTAATGAAAAATGAAGCTAGAAGTATGCCACTTACCTTAAATTGTAGCTGTACCATTCATGAATCCATTTCAATCAACAGCGCCCGGCCCGCTGACCTTTAAACTGTCCTAGCCGACCATTGTTTTACGAGCGCGCACAAACACAACCTTCCACTACGCCATGATTTTTCAGCACGCGTTCGATGAAATACGCGATTTTTACGTGCCCGATTGGAGAAATACGCGATCTTTACCCACCCGATTGGCGAAATTCACGATTTTTGCACGCCTGACCGCTGAAATTCGCGATTTTCACGCCCCCGATTGGCAAAATTCGCGATTTTTCCGCACCAGCGTGACGAAATATGCGATTTTTAAGCACCCGATCGACGAAATTCGTGATCTTGCATTTCCGATCGGCGAATTTTGTTATTTTACGTTCCCGATCGACGAAATTTGGGATTTTTATGCGCACGACCAAATAACGAAATTCGCAATTTTTTTGCATGTGTTCGATGAAATACGCGATTTTAATAATAATTAAATTAATACAATATTATTCCAAATTATATATTATAAAATTATTCCAAATAATTCAATACATGTTTTAGATATGTTTATATATATATAAATATATATACACTGGTGTCCAGAAATTAACGGACAATGACCAATTTCACATGTTTCATCGAATATCTACTGAAACTCGGGAGGAAATGCTCTTGAACTTTGAGGATGTAAAGAACATGTTTGACTTCATGTTTTTTACTGAAGATTTTGTCTTGAGGACAATCCGAGGGGGGGGGGGCAATAATAATTTTAATAATAAAATAATATTTTCGATCACCCAAGTAACAGTGTTACTGTAGCAAATGACTATGTATGTTCTGTTTAAAATTTGTGTAAGCATAGTATGTATATTCGTGAAAATGTTAACGTTTCTGTGAAAAATTCAAAAATTTTTTTAGCCGAATTCAACACCGTTTCACAAAAACTTGAAAAAAAATCATAGAAATAGTATACTGTAATTAAAAGATTAATAGCTTGAATATTTGATGAGATATGGATATTTGTATGATATAAATTTTAACTACGCATGTGCGAACTACAGAAATTTTTTTTTTGGCATGATTTGATAGTCAATACTAAATGACAACTCATATAAAAAGACCAGTGAAATATCGTAAAAACTCAAAAAGTTACAGTGATAATTGATAAATTGAGGAGGAAATTCCATATAATCCTATGGAATTTTCACGATATTTCACTGGTCTTTTTATATAAGTATAAAAAAATATGAGTAGTCAAAAGAAAATCATGAATAATTTTCAAATGAAAAAAATTAAACAGTTGAATATTAATGAGTGTATATGTGTTCATTTTCATAGAAAAAAAGATCAAATTGAGAAGAGATACTACTTTTCCATAATCATTATAAAACATGATTTTTTTTTTTTTTACTTGTTCAGGTTTGAATAATTTGTTTTCAGGTTCACGTTGAAGTGAAAGGGTCTCGGGATGACAAAATTTTCTTTGTCAGGTTTCAGGTTGACTTTAAGCAGAAATTTCAGTTTTGGGTTGGGTACAATGCGACCCGACCCGTTGAGAATTTTAAAGGCCAATGATAATTTTTACATATGCCAATTAGGATGTCAAATCCAAAATCTTCATGAATAAACTAAATTTCGATTGTTTAAAGTAACTTTTAGAGGGAAAAAACATGCAACACACGTACGAAAATTACCGAAAAATAAGTTTATCTTTGTTTAATTAAAATTATTCATTACAATGTTATTTAAAAACAAATTTTTATTTAAAAAAAACACTGATTAAATGTAAATTTATATAGTAATTCAATTATTTATATCCCTTTATTCTGTCGATTTTGACAATAATTATTTTGTAAATGAAAAAGTCTTAACAGATTCTATATGTTAAAAATATGTATTTTCAGTGGCGGCTCGTTACTGGGGCACTAAATGCATAGTTGTAAAATTTATTATTTTCTTACCACTATTTTGTAAAAGAAATATTTGCCTTATTGGTTGGTAGAAAATTTTACCTTAAACCAACAAAAAGTTTTCTTTAAAAAAAATAGTGGTAAGAAAACAATAAAAATTTCAGCCATAGTACCCAAAAAGAACGAGTCATGAGCCGCCACTGTGTAGTTTCGAACTCATAAATCAAATTGCTATATTAATTAACAGCAAGTTAAGGATTAGATGACAAAAGATTTTCTGGCTGAAATTTGCCTATCAAACCTAGTTAAATTAAAAAAGAAAAATATTCACCATTCAAGAAAAAAGTACCTACTATATAAACTCAAAAATGTAATTAAAAATTATTTTTATTATTATAAAAAAAGATTTTAAAGTATTAAATGCACCATAAATAAATGAAGAAACTTTTATTGCTATTGAAAAATAAGATTCGGATAATTTAAGGAAAAATGTCTGATTCCAATAAGTAAAAGTCGCTAATTCCTAAACGCTGATATTTTCTGATACAAATATAGTCTTTTCCTTTTTGGGGCCAAGCAGATTTGCCCGAAACAGTGTCCTATTCAAGCTGTTCCTTTACACTGGCGATAAATACCAGGAAGACGCCAAGATGTGTGGTTGTGCAAAATATCATATAGCTGTATCACGTGATGGGCACAGCTTTCTGGGGCGCTCAACCTCAATAGTACGAGAGCAGTGAGCAGTCAGTTGTCAAAAAGGGTGATTTACGACTTCCGGAACATAACCACGTGAAAAGGAATGATAATGTTCTTCAAGGATAGAAGCGAGCGAGCGAGAGGAAATTTTTTATAGAGTTGAAACGATCTGAAATTTCTGATATTTTAATAAAAAATTAAATTTTAGCAAATTTAATAGGGAAGTATAGGCGGACTGTGCCCCAAGTGCCCTATATCACGGTCTGGCCATGTATACTTCTATATGAAATGTTCTAAAGAAAATTTTCTAGAGTAATATACGGGTCTAGAGTTATCTATATAACATTTTCCAAAAGGATTTTTTTTTTATATTTAAAACTATTGTAGTTTCATACAGAAAAGTTTTACACAGGCATTTTCTTTTTGTGCAAATGTAACAGCAAACGTCTATATCGTACACTGCCAGAAAATAGAAAACTATACAAATGGGTGGTCCTTCAGAACTGTTCTTTCACTTAGGTCATGATTATAAACTTCGTCAGCTATGCTGACTGTCGATAGATATCTTGAAATATCTGAAAAATGACACTGTTTTTACAAATGGTGACAGATACCCCTAAATGTTGTAAAAGTAATATCATTTTTACGACATTGGCCAATGTAAATGAGATATTAAAAATGAGGTATTAAAGAAATAAGTTTCTTAAAAACAGCAAACGTATTAATTTTTTTTTTTTTTAGAATATTATTTATGTAATATATTGTTATAAATAATGCAAACAACTTCTTTAAATGCTTTCTTTTGAAGCACCAAGTATAAATCATATCAATGAATAAGGGTAGCAGAGCCAAAACTAGCTTTTTTTTTCACCTGGGGCAAATATGGATTTCAGCACCTACCTTTGATCTTCCTCCACAAAGTAAAATTACAAAGAGAATTTTACTAAGTTTCTAATAGCCGAGTTATTTTGAAATTTAAAATATGCAATCTTAAAATACATAATATTGAACTATGTAATCAGCTTTGCTAAATATTTATTAATAAAAACCTGTAAAAATGGAATAATGAAAAAAAAAATTAAAAATTTCTGTTTTAAAGAGGTTTTTGTCTTAGCAAGTATAACTGTTGGTATTCTTCCTGTTGGGACCATGTAATTTTTTCATTTAAGACAGGATTCTATTATAGACAGGTTTCATTTTCACAGGTTTTATTGTAGTTGTAGTATTACAAATTAGTACAATAAGGGGACTCTTCAGTCACATGAAGACGCTCGCTAGCTAATGTTAAACCTATGTGTGGGTTCTTTTCGAATTTTTCATCTGAATTTGAGTATCTTTAAATGTCTTTTTTGCATAGGATAGCCAGGCCCGTGATGATGCTTCCAGAACGAGCAAATCTTTTTCCAGGAGGGGCAAAATTATTTCTTAATTTTTTTCTAGCCTTTTACAATCTCTTAAAAAATATGTATTGCATATTCAGTTAAATTTTTTGTCTTTTCCAGTATGACTGAAAAGTGTTATTCATTTTTAATTACAGCCACTATCTGTAATTCGGTGTATGGACTTTGCATGGTGCCTCCCCCTCTTATATGCATTGTATTTAATCAGGGTTGTAGTGATTTAAATCAATTTTTTTCACATATGGAAATTTGTATCCAATGGTTGGAGTATCATAGTTGAGATTTTTCCAACAGAGCGAAAATATGCCGGGACCAGGACTCGAACCTGGGTACTTTAGTTTGCCGTACCAATGCTCTCCCTACTGAGCTATCCCGATGATACCCTGGACTGGCATATTTCACTCTTATTTGTTGGACGTAAGAATAATATTCCTCTAAGGATTAGTAGGGAGAGCATTGGTATAAAACTAGAAAGCGCCACCGGCACCCTCACGGCGCCGAGCGAGCCCTTCTTCTCATCGTTCCAAAGTCCTGAGGGACTTTTAACGTGCCAGCGCCTTTGTCTCACCGTGGCACTCCGACCGATTCAGAGGGGTCGCATTCCAGCAAAGCCTCTCAATCTTTGCCCTGGTGTCGACAACAGAGGTCGTTACGATTCGGTGGAAGTTCCCACTCTCTCAAAGGAGACTTCCCCACGTGACACCTGATGAACCGTAGGTACTGTCGAACGGCTTCCTCACCGAAACCCCATAAGGGAGTCGGGGATTTCACCTGATGTCCGGCATCCCTACGGCCCTTGCTTTCCCGCGGCGTCCGATCGTGAAATGCATGGGAGGGCAAGCCACTAGTATCATCTTCCGCGGGCGACGCTACGTGCGCCGGAAGAAGCCTCTGGCAAACCAAAGTACCCAGGTTCGAGTCCCGGTCCCGGCATATTTTCGCTCTGTTGTAAAAATCTCAACTATGGTACTCCAACCATTGGATATAATTTTACCTAGTTGAATATACTCTCCTCTATTCATTATATGGAAATTTGTTTTATAATCAAATATAATTAGTAAAAGCTTGATTATCCGGCATTCAACTAACTGGTTGGAGAACTTCTTTGTTTTTCTCTTCTCATAAACAGTTGAAAATTTTTTACTGCTATTTTAGGAACTTTACTGTTAGCATTTTCAAATTATCACAGAGACTGATTCAGCATAAAACAAATCTATCTGTGTTCATGACAGTGAATGTTATAAAATAAAAATAAAGCATAAATAAAAAATACAGCTCGACAGCACAGAATAGCTTCATGGGTAGCAATTGTCCACCAGTTTTTTTTCCAGCAAAAGAGAGAAGGAGGGGTCGGGAAAGGACAACACAAGGAGAGAATAGAGACTAATTAATCTTTCTGCTCTTGGCAAAACTAGACCTGGTGGAAGGAGGCAATTAAACAGTAAAAACTACCTTTTTTACATCTTTTCCAAAAACTGAACAGACAAGTGAGGAAGCAGAGGAAGGAAGGAAAATTATATTGCATTTTTTAAAAATTGGAATGGGGATATATGGCATTTCAGATATCGAAGGTTTCTTTTTTTATCTTCAGATGCACAGTAGCGCCTCCCCCCTCCGCCACCACTCACCCTGCAGTTACTAGAACTTTCCACCTGCCCTGCTCATTTGGATCTACACATTCAGTTCAGACAAATTACATACTTATATACTTTTTAACACTTTCCAACCTAGTTGAAAAGTGTTTATGACTTCGGTTTGTCTGGCCGTCTGGCCGTCTGCCGTCTGGCCGTGCTCTAACTCCCGTAAATATGCTCGGATTGCTCTGCAATTTTTATATGTTATAGTCGTTATCTATAGCATGTTCCCTATTTCAACGGAAGTTTGTAGAACTTACAGTTTTTTTACAGGGGCACTCAAAAGAATTCCATTACATTGCGGTCTATGGGGGAAAATCATTTGCGGTTTATTTAAATAATGTTTCACTATTTTAAACGCATTGAAATTTATATATATCACTAAGGTGTATTAGAAGAAGCTTAACATGGAATAGGGTGTGCATAGCACTTATACTTACTGTACAGGGACAGTCAAAAGAATTCCGTTACATTACGTCTATGGAGAAAAATCGTCTGCGGTTTATTTAAATAATGTTTCCCTATTTAAAACGCATTGAAATTTATATGAGGTGCATTACAAGAGGCTTACTACAGAATATCGTGTGTATAGCAGTTATCGTTCATTTACAGGGACACACAAAAGAATTCTCTACTGTATTTTAACAATAATTCCTCGAAGTGCGTTTTAAGTTACTGAAAGCGATTTTAATTTTAACTCGCTTTTTGTCTATTACGTGGTGTGTATAAATTCTGTAGATCCTATACAGGGAAGCACAAAAGTTCGCGAACACATTTCCGTATTATTTAACTCCAGACGGAGAATTTTAAACTGTGCTACGCGTTTCCTAACTGAACTAAAATTTATTATCCTATGTAGTATATATACAAATCTATAGATCCTATACAGGGCTGAATAAAAGTATTCGGATTACTTAGATGTTATCTTTTAGCTTATTAAACGGTATGATTTGTAAAATTATTTTGGAAGCGTTGGAAAGTGTTACATAATCTATGCTTGAAGCATGATTTTTCGTTCTTGTTTGTTTTGACACATTTTTTTGGCATTCAGTAATTTTTGCTTGTGCTTAATCAGCTAGCCTAGTAAATTGCTCTCTGTCTTCACGTTCTTCCATATTTTTTGTTAAATTAAAAAATGACAGATCATTCAGATTCTCATAAAAGGAAACAAGTTGTTTTAACCATAATTCAGAAGCTAGATATATTATTCAGTGTTTAGAAAGATGGAAAAAATCAAGAATTGATGTGTAAGTTCAATATTGGATCCTCTACAATTTATGATATAAAGTCACAGAAAGAAAAGTTGATGGCATTTACTTCCTCTACAGAAACAAAATTGGATGGGAAAAAAAAAAAAATCTGATTTGAATCAAATAAATCGATTAAACAAAATCAACAACACTGGTATTAATATAAAATAGAGATACTGACCAACTGGGATATTCTTACCATGATTACCTTATTTTTCAGTTGTGTGTAGCACCTACACTAATACATTTTTTAAATGTTTCTTTTGTTTTTTAAAATGATTTAGTTTCCTTCACTTTTTTATAACATAAATTTAGATATGTAATCAAATTAATAAAAAATATTTCAATAGATACTATAACTGCTTATCTTGAAAAATTTTTGTGCTATTAAATACTGAAGTAATGAGAATTAAAGTATAGTACTGATTTAAATATTTGCAAACACTTCCAAATGATGTATTAAATATTGTTAAATATGCTTTTAACAAATATACCAAATGTTGTGCCAAATTTATCATTTAACAAAATAATTTGTAATTTATTTTCCCAATCATAATGTGCTTTAACCACTGATGGTCTAAATGTGTTTTGACTAGGACGGTTAAAACAGATTTTCTCCATCATTATAGCAACCCCTGGTTATTTCCCAACACATTATATCTTTAGCAGAAGAGGCAAAGAGAACGGGGATTGAACTAAAGATGAACTGGGCTTTACAAATTTTATTTGTTTCACTAGCTAAAGAATCATGACATAACTTATTGCAGAGAAGAATTATCTTGACATAGAAAAAACTGATTTGGCAAGTAGATTTTCCGTTGATATAAATCTGAAATGAAATAGCAGTTGGCATAATAAAACTGCTATTACAAAGCAGAGTTGGTACAAATTTACCATGCATGGGAAAATGTAATATATAATGCATAGCTATACATCCTGCACACCTCGTAATCAAACATAAATTCAGATTTTTTTTCTTTTTTACTACATATTGCTGTTTATTCAATGTTGAACTTGAATTTTTTTTTTTTTTTTTGAACAAATTTCAAGATGAATGCAATTTTTAGGTAAGACTAATATAGTGGGTCTATAATAACTTAAAACAGTTCTCAAAAAATATTTTTTTCAGCTTAACAACACAAAACTTTGACTCATTTTTAAACATAAAAGTATGACTATTGAAGTGATTTAGAATCCATCAGTCTTTTTTTTTTTGATAAATGAATTACATCTTGAGTTGTAAGTAATTGTTATCTCAATTTTTCTCCTTCGTCCTGTAGCATTTGGAACCAAACAACTCCAACTTTGAGAGCATTTTAAAAGATATCCTGTATGTTGTAGTCAGTCTAAAGATCTTTTTTAAGAGTCAATGCAATTCAGGCAGTCTTCAGCTTTTGAAGAATTTGCTACAAAACAATAAAAAGTTAAAGTTGATATTATGATAAAAAAACTTAAAAAAAGAAATGCGACTTGCAAAGACATGTAAGCCAGTGAGCCTACTAATCAGAAATTTAATCAATATTTTGAGTTTGTCTTTATGCACTATAGTGATGTTTTTTGAAGGGATGAACCGATTCATAAAAAATTATAGAAAGAAAGTAATAGTTTTTGGAACAATATAACTATAAAATTGTTTTCATTTGAATGAAAAGGACTTAAGCTTCCTTACTTTCCTCAGTAAATAATACGCCCTAAAAAACATTTGCATGTTAGTGGTTTTTTAAACAAGTAAATTAAATCAAGTGCAATCGCATAATCCATGCATTTGAACTTTGAAGGGGGGGGCTATGAGACCTATAGCGGCAAAGGCTGTCGTCTCAAATGATCCAAAAACCCACAACTGGTGTAAACACCGAAGCAAACCAAAACCACACTAAAGTGCTAAAAACGATCTATGCTCAGAAGGAACCTCAAAGCTGAAACCCGAAAATCTCTGGATGAACAAAATTTACTAACGAAACAAACAAACGAACTTAAACCACCACTGTTTAACACCCTATAATCCCAGCAACTACTGCGATGAGACTGGTACTTCAAGCAGGTAAACAAAATGTGCTCCAAAGAGTCAATGCAACCACACCTACTGCATCTGCCATCCGGAATCAAGTGGAAACGCGCTAAAACCTCAGGGGTGATCAACATCCTACAGAGAAGTCGGGAAATCAACACATCCTCCCGTCTGTTCCAAGCCCAGGACGAGGTAAGGCTAACCGAGGGAATATTTCCAAGCGAGACACTGTATTTGGAGGCATTGTAATCGAGATCGAACTGACTTGCCGCTTCACGTTTGTGAGCGCTGGTAACATCCTCTGGCGAAATCCAGTCAACCAGAACGTCAGAATAGGTGACGCCCTTGGCCAAACTATCGGCTTTTTCATTCAAAGGGACACCCCGGTGACCCGGAACCCAAAGGAAGAGAATCTTCGAGAGAAATTTAACGGAGCGAATGATTTTGTTATGAAGCCAAAGGATGACCATAGGAGATTTTATAGTTATAGTCTGAAGAGCAGACAGCACCGACAAGCTGTCAGTCAGCATGACGACTTTCGACGACGAGTGCGCCAGTTCGTCCAGAGCTGTCCCAATTGCGAGGGCCTCCGCTGTGAAGATGGAATTTACATGGTGGACTTTATAAGCAAACTGATTCGTTGAATTACAGCCAGCTATAGAAGTGAGGAAAGTGGTCTTCGAAGCATCGGTTGCAATGACGTGCCACCCAGTGTACTCCTGAATGAACTCAGCAAAATATGGAGCGATCACAGCCGCGTCAAGATCTTTATCTTGGAACGGAAGCCCAGCAGTGAAAAACCGGACAGCTTCAGAATCCTGGGGTAATGGGACTTGGAATCGAAGGAGATGATCTGGAGTAATCCTGAGCTTTGTCAGCATCTCAGAAACATAGGGTATATCTTCAACAAACAGGTCTAGCCCATCTGCCCGAATGTCCCAGAGGGGGGACCAACTACCCAACGAAAGATGTTTCACCCAGAAGTTGAACGCTAAGGCTTTGATCCTGTCTGCAAGTGGGGCAGCACCGGCATGTCTTCTAAGCACAATGTTTGGAGTCCACTTCGGTAGACCTAGCGCGATTCTAAGGGCACTGGTTTGGAGAACTTCTAATTTACGAAAGAGAGAGACCCCAGCCGAGTTGAGAATTGACGCTCCATATTCAATCACGCTGCGAATAGAAGAGGAAGCCAAAGTTAAAAGGTGGTGGGAGCGAGCGCCATACCGTTTCTGAGCCAGAGACTTGAGAATGTTAATTCTGGTGAAGACTTTTCCCCGGAGGTACTCAATGTGCTTCCGGAAACCACCACGCCGTGCAATATAAAAACCTAGGAACTTGATCTCCGTACACCACTCGATTAAGCCTCCGTTGACGCTAAAGTCAAAGTGGCATTCAGCAGAGCGTCTGGACAAGTTGATAGCGTGACATTTATCCGGCCGGATGGAAAGCTTCCAATGTGTGCACCACTGAGCGACTAGCCTGAGCGCTTCTTGTAATTGGAAACGGCAACTCTCCAGAGAGCTGTTGTCACAGTAGAGAAAAATGTCGTCTGCATAAATTAAGTATTTCACCCCAAGACCCTCTAGGACCTCGAAGAAATCGGCCAGAAAAATAGTAAACAGGATGGGACTCAGCACCGCTCCCTGCGGGACACCTCTATTGATATATCTGAGTGGCGATGTGACATTCCTCCAGGCCACCTTGATGGACCTCCCAGAGAGAAAGCGATGGAGCCAGCGTAAGATGCGACCAGTAATGCCAACTTGGGCGCATTTGAAGATAAGTCCGTCCACATAAACAGAGTCATAAGCAGCTTGCAGATCTAGAGATATGCCCAAAATATATTTTTTCTCTTTCCTTGCAATTAAGAGGTCCTGATGAAGCCGGGTAAGTGCGGCCTGGCTATCTCTGAAGGGTTGAAAGCCAAAATGTCTACGGTCCAGTATAGTATTCTCAAGGAGGTGATAATTGATACGTGTAGATATCATCCTTTCACAAATTTTGCAAACCACAGAAGTAAGGGCGATGAGGCGGTAGGAAGCAGCGAGTTTCTTAGTTCTACCAGGTTTGAGGATTGGCAGGATAATCGCCGTGGTCCAGGATGATGGGACGTCCCCAGTGAGCCATATGTCGTTATACAATTGAAGCAAGACTCTAAGCGAATGTTCATTGAGACCTTTAAATAATGCGGCACTAATCTTGTCCTCACCTGGGGTCGAAATTTTTGTCCTGCGGATGGCATCTTTGAGCTCGGCAATAGAAAACGGATTGTTTAACTGGGGACTGGCTTCTATGCCATATGTGATAGGAATGTGTTCATGATCCCCCTCCGCAGTGAAGACTTTTGCGAAAATTTCCGCTTGGAAAGCCGCATCTGCGCTGGAAGTGTCCCCTACTTGAAGAACAAGGTGTGTTTCTATGGGAGAGCTGGAGCGAGTTCGAATTTTGCGGAAAACCTTGTGCAGAAGCCTGGGATCCTTCGCGTCAGTGCAAATCAAGTCCCAAAATCGCTGCTTTGATTCTTTAATAACTTTTCTAAGTTTGGCAGACACCCTCTTGAATTTAATCCAGTACGCGCTGGAAATCAAACCCCGGGCTTTCTTAAGAAAAAACTTCTTTTGCTTGTGGAGATTGCTGCATCGCGCATTCCACCAGGCAGGGAGGCATTTGTCAAGCCTATTACGGGAGAAGCTGTGATTTTGCATCGCACTGTGAACCAACTGGTAGAAGGAGTCATAATCTATGGAGGAAACCTGTTTCAGCCTGTCATTGACCTCCCGACATATGTTCGGCCACTTGTAAAGAATAGGGCTAGGATGTGTTGGAGAGAAAAGCTCGACCGAAATAATAATGGGGAGATGATCACTATCAAACAGATCCTCCTCCACATGAATTGAGGACTGAGTGAAGATTTCTGGAGAACAAAGGGACAAGTCTAGCAAAGAACTGGAACCACTAGGAGAAACGTGAGTGGGAGTGTCCAGGTTCATGATACAGTAAGGGCTGTCCGAAAGCCAATCCACAAACATTTCGCCTGCCCGCGAGGACACCGGGGCGCCCCACAGCTGATGATGGAGATTAAAGTCTCCGAGTATGAGAGTATTACCTGGCAGGCCATTCGTCACCTGCTTAAGATCGTCAACCACCAGACCCGAAGGCGAGTAAAGATTTAATATGTTCAGATGATGTGAACCAAGAAAAATGCGAACCCCCAAAATCTCATTCGAGAGGTTGAGAGCATCAAAGTTTAGTTGAAGGGAGGACCAAGCATTTTTAATTGCTATGAGAAGACCGCCACCAGGGCGACCCAATCTGTCCAGCCGATAAATCACCTTCCCTGGGATAGTCAGGGATTTTTCAGCAGTTAGAAACGTTTCTTGTATGACCAGGATGTCAGCAGAGGCGAAAGGGGGGCTATGCAGCCAGTGACGTTTATTTAAGATACTGCGGCAATTCCACTGCAGGACTGAGATACCCATGAAGACCAAAAAACAAGGGAGGGGGGTAAACAGCAATACAAAAACACAAACAGCCCCGGCAGAACACAGAGCAACTAGAAAACGTAAAAGGAAAAGGTTTTTTTTTTTTTTTTTTTTTTTTTTTTTTATGGAGGAACACCACCTGAATGAGGACGTTTCCGCCTTTCTGGCGAGGAGTCACAGAGCTTTGCGCACCAATTAGACAGAGTAATGGTGAGGCTGTCAATGGCAACCTTCATTTCGGCAATGAGGGCCTGAGTCCTCTCATATTTCTCATTTGCATGGTCAACGATAACTTTCAGCATGACGTTGGTCCGGGTTTCTAAAACTTTTTGCAGAGTGTCCAATTCGGTATTCTTGGAGCCTGCTATTTTCGCATACGATGTAGATTCAGATTTACGAGAAAACTGCCGTCTGGCTTCAGTAAAGGTGAGGAAGTGTGAGCATTTAAATCGCAAGAATTCGCTTTCTTTGATGCGGGCTGGGCATTGGTTAAAGTCCGACCGATGTTCTTCCCCACAATTTCTGCATTTGAGAGGCTCGGTACATGCGCCAGAGTGAGCCAGTCCACAGGTGGCACAAATTTGTTCTGATTTACACTTGGATACAACATGATTAAACTGAAAACATTTTGAGCATTGTCGGGGACGGTCGACAAATTGCTTTATTGACTGGATGGAGAACCAGATTTTTACTTCCCGCGGAAGGGAGATGCCTAAAGTTGTTATTAGTACAGGAGAAAATTCATTTCTGCTATCTTTCCTCAGAAATCTGCGTAGCTCAAGCAAGTGGAAATTATTGTTGCTTAGTAGTTCCTGACCAACTTCCTGAAGAGGGATGTTTACCGGCACGTTGAACAAAAGAAATTTATTTGTTATGTTCTCCCATATGATTCTGGGTTTAACTTTTAGACCAAGAAAATTATCTATTTGACATATTTCGGTCGCACACAATACATCAGAAGTACTGATTATGATGCTCCCCGACCGTGTAAAACGTATGTTGTTTATCTGCTGGAAATGGGCGACTTTTTCCTTAATTTCTGCCTGGACAGAACGAGGGTCTCTTTTTGGTAACGCCGAGGACTCTAGACTTGTTAGAAAAATGTTAAATGCCTTACCTCCATTTTCAGCCGCCATTTGCAGAAGCGCATCCATTGGTAACGAAGAGCGAGTCACGTTAGGGTTGTCAGTAGATGACAAAAAGTAGCTATCGTCATTTTCCACCATTTCAACGTTCACTGGCACAGTTTCCGAAATGGGGTCGGAAACGATATTAATTGTGGAGCTGGCCATAGTAAATGAGCAGGCGTTCCACTCAACTCCTTGAGAGTGGAGCCAGAATAAACAAACACACGAGGCAGCAAAATGAAACTTGCTACGCCAAAGAAAATAACAAAGATTTAATACGCTTACCCCAGGGAAAGAGAAGCTTCAAGAAATTACAAAAACCCCGTAACACCAGGCTATACGGAGAAAAGAACAACCTAAAAAAAAAAACACTTGACACAAAACAATAGGAACTCTTCGAGACGACAGCCCGCCGCGCTACTCGGTCAACGCCCCTCGCTAAACTGAGGAGCACGTACTGCTGCCATTCGCCTCCCATCAAAAATCCATGCATTATTGATAATAATAGATAATGTGTAAAAGAAGTCATTGTAGTTGGATTGTAGTCTGCGTATGAAGAAGTGAATGGTTCATTGCATGGATGCGCAAATCTAATAAGAAGAATGCGCAGTAAGTAGAAATTGAGAATATTCGCCTATACAAATAGCGATAAACACGCCAATCTGGTAATCCAAACGTATAATTAGAAAATGAATCGAAATTGATTCGATTCAAAACTAAATCCAACGATTCATTCGTTTTTCCGCGACGAAGACGAACAAAGAAAGAAAACATTACTGCCATGCTGGTAAGTTATTTATAAGTTAGTAAATTTACTATCCGCTCATTTATAAACTCTTGGTCCCATTTATGATTCCTGAAACTATTCAAAATTGGCTGGCGGAAATTAATCCTGTGTGTATTAAACCAAAGAAAGTCTTATAAGCAGGGCTGTAGCTAGAAGTAAACAATAGGGGGTGCTCAAGAAAATTAGGGGGGGGGGGGGGCTCATACTATTTCTCTCTCTCTCTCTGACACATGCACGCATAAACACAGATATATATGATCAAAGTATTATATAGAAAGGTAAATTAGTGCATATTCATAGTGTAGGCACTATGTTTCTTATTAAATTGCTTATAACTATTTGCTGCTAAGAAAAGTAAAAGCTGCAGACAGGGATGTAATACCTTCTGGATTATTTTAAGGAATACCGTATATCCTCTTCGCAAAAACATTATAGCACATACTTTTTAGGGTATACCCTCTGCCTAAAGCGTATGCCCTCTGGTTTTTTTACTACTACATCACTGGCTGCAGAATGAAAATTTTCAGTGAATAATTATACTAGTGAAATAATAAGTGATGATGTCAAAAAGTAAATAAAAAACTGTTTCACCTGTTTCAAAAGACATAGCTGCCAACTTTTACGCTTTTTTCCTACCACTAAAATTTTATAATTATTTTATAAAATATAAAATATATTTTATAAAATTTTATCTTATTAAATCTCCGAAATCCCGCGATTCAATAAGGCAAAAATTTCGATTAATTTTTAGAGATAACAAAAAAGCATAAAAGTTGGCAGCTATGAAAAGAGTTGCAACCTTTAATTTTTTTCTGCCCTTCAGGATTTTAAAGTTATGTTATTATATGATAAAAAACATTAGAATAATCAAGGGTGTAATTTGCATTTTTAAATTATTTTTTTTTAGCTTTTGCTAAAACCACTTGTATTTAAATTAGCTATAACTCATTAGAATAACTTTGTTTTATGCTAATAATGGAAAATGCTGCAAAATAAAAGAAATTCAGGGGACGACTTTACCTATGCTTGACCCCGCCAAATATGGCGATAAAACAGGTTTAAGAAAGCGATAAAGTCTTGGCGATGGTCAGAGCGATAACTTGCTTTGGGTGGTTGAATAATGCTAGCCAATAAATACGCCAGTAAGTACGTCATTGAATTTCTGTTTCCAGGAGTGGGGGTTGAATAAAGGAAACATCTGTTCGGCGGGTAATAGTGAATGAACGTATGAAGTTCTACGGAAAAGGTTGTGTTTGAGATTTAAGGGTGGTTTTGGTTCCTGAATGATAATAGACTGCTAGAAATAAGAGATCCTTTAAAGGGTCACATTTTTAGCCACGATCATTTTGCTATGACAAAAATTTCATTTTATTTTGAAATGTGATTCTTAGTGAACTTAACACTTAAAAGTTATTTTATATTAAAGTTATTATGATAAAAATGGGTTACGGTTTCAAGCAATCAATATTCAGAAATGATTTTCATTTAGTTTACTCACTGTTTTCTGGGCAATTTTCACTTATTTTCTTTAAAATTTATGTGTTTTCTTAGCTATTATTTTTGTTTGTTGAAAATGCATTACTAAAATAAATAAACGCACCTTCAAAAATATGGAAAATTGTTGACTGAATCAGTTTTTTTTTTTTTTTTTTACTTTTTTCAATACAAACTGATCTATGTGAAATCAATTTATACTAATAAAAGGAAGTTTCGCTCTTTGTGTGTGCGATGGCTCGCGAAATCTGCCGCACGTTAGAAATCTGAAAAGTTGGTGGTGGGGTGACCAAGGCAGGTCTTTATGCATCTGTCGCTCAGTTTTTTAAGATCCGAGCTCCTTGGAGCCCATTGTAGTTTTTGTGCCCTAAATTATTAATATAACGTCCCTTTTTATCCGATATTCGTTTTTGGGATCCATTTCCTCATTTAGTCCCCCCCCCTCCCCATTTTTATGTTCCCGTTAAGGCGATCACCTTTAAAATGGTCAAAAATTCAATTTCAAGATTTTGATGTCAGTAAATAGTGCATTTTATTCTGAGTAAAAAGGTACCAATGTTTTTCAGAGGCGATAATTATTGACGAAGAAATAAAGTAAAACGCAATCGTCATTCTTTGTTTTTGAATGGGGAGTGAAAACTTTAAATCCATTTAATTCACAACAATGATTTTCAAATTGCGCGCATGATTTCTCCAAAAATAATTTAGATAGAACCTCAAAGTTTTTCAAACTTATTAATGTTGCAACAATGAACAAAATGAACTAGAATCTTTTAATTTGATCAATAAATTAAAAAATAATTAACTGTAATTAAATTAAAAACTCATTTTATATGCGCTTTTCGATGAATTACAGTTAATTATTTTTTAATTTATTGACCAAATTAAAAGAATCTAGTTCATTTTGTTCATTGTTACAACATTAATAAGTTCGAAAAATTTTGAGGTTCTATCTAAATTATTTTTGGAGAAATCGTGCGCGCAAGTTTGAAAATCATTATTGTGAATTAAATGCATTTAAAGTTTTCACTCTCCATTCAAAAACCAAGAATGACGATTGCGTTTTACTTTATATCTTCATCAATAATTATCGCCTCTTAAAAACATTGGTACCTTTCTACTCAGAATAAAATGCACTATTTACTAACATCAAAACCTTGAAACTGAATTTTTGACCATTTTAAAGGTGATCTATCCTTCCCCTTAAGATCCTGGGCCGGTAGGGGCCCCTTGAAATTTTTGCTCCTTAAATTTTTAATTTGTCCCATTTTAATCCGATCTTCTTCGGTTTTGGGATTTTTCTCCTTTTAGTTATTCCTACATTTCTTCATGCCAGTTAGGACCCCGGGCCCGGTGCCTCTTTAACTTTTTGTGCGGCATGTATTTTTCATTCCCCTAATTATGTCACCATCTCAATGCATAACTTTAAAGTTTAGTCTTGGACTCCTGTCCCCGGGCCACAACCCTCATATTTTTATTGGGGTCCTAGGGCACTTTTGTGAGCATTTCTTTAAAATTTTATTCTAATGATAATTTATACCTTATGCTTAATTTCGACTAATTGAAGATCTAAAGTGCTAAGTACTAGAATCTTTTGATCTTTTCTCATATTTCCCTGCTCAAAACTATCAGTTGTCATCTTTTGGGCCCGCTACTATAGCTCCTTAAAAACTGCCCGATTGACTATCTTTTTTTTTTCTAACAACTTTTTAGGACTTCCAGGTACTACTTAAACGACAAAAAAATTTATCGAACCTCAGCTACCATCAATTTTCAATATTAATCTCCTTCTTAAAACACTTGTTTCAGCTTCTTTAAAGAAAAAAAAAATCATACGAACTTGAGTTCTGTTTAAGGTTATTATCACGGCCTTGGTAACGCATGGCCAGTTAGTTGTTGAATAAAATTTATTTCTAATTTAAGGCCATTCTGGAAAAAGAAAAATCCACTCTTAACAACAAGAATTTTTCTGACACCTTCACCGACTCAAAAGTATGAAAATTTCAAGCAAAACTGCTGAAATAACTGAAAATCAAATAGGGTTTTTCATTTTTTGATAAATGTATTACATTTAAAGTTGTAAGCCATTGTTGTCTCAATGACGATCTTTTTCACACTGCTGCGTCTGGAAATTCAGTTTATAATGCCAACTTTTACTGAATTTTCTAAATATCCCGTGCCTTATCGAAATTTGGAAAACGCTATTCGATTATAAATACATCTGTCAGTTTTATGTGTTTACAAATAAAAATAAATTCTGGAGATGTGTCAGATAATAACAGATTTGAATTTGAGGATGGTCTTATGAGGTATCAATATATTTTTCGTGTAATTATGTCATAATGATTCTCTTTTTTAAGTTTAAAGGGTGGAATAATACAAACACGCGAAAAAATTAAATGTGTAGGAATTCAGGGTGGCAATCCATTTGTTCAATCAAAAACATGAAATGTTTCATTTCAGGCGAAACACGAATTCTTGATCAAGACTTTAACAATAATGAAGCTATTTTAACGAAATTTTCAATAGACGTTTTTGCCAAATGCAACAATATCACAAAAATTGATGGAAGTTATCATCATCTGCGTCCAAACAGCGCTGAACTAGGCCATCTATATTTCGAAATGAATGTATGTACGATGTCACTGACTGAATTACTATGCATTCCCAGAATTTTTCGTAGTTTCGTATTTCACATAAAGATAGGTAAGACTTGAAATTTTTATTAAACTATCACCATT
Source organism: Maratus michaelseni (assembly GCA_963931845.1). Taxonomy (NCBI): domain Eukaryota; kingdom Metazoa; phylum Arthropoda; class Arachnida; order Araneae; family Salticidae; genus Maratus; species Maratus michaelseni. The sequence goes on from OZ007600.1 coordinate 1,699,932, forward strand.
ATTGTTAAATGTCTGCATAAATATCAGAGTTCTGGTTGAAATAGATAAGCTTTATTTTTTGTCCGAATTCATGGACTGCGACCCTGGTTTTCTGTGCAAAAATTGTTATTTATAAGTGTGCTCTGCCATTTCTTACAGTTTGTTACATCTTTTTGAAACAATCTGAATGTCGCAAATATTTAATTTAATTTTTTTCTTAAGGAAAATAATAATTTCAATAAGATATTTGTGATTCTATGACTGCACATTTAATGACACACACACTGTGCCATTTTATGACAGCACAATCCTATTTTTTTTGTAGTACTTCCAATTTTTGGATTACGCCATGCTGCTGTTTTTTTTTTTTTTTTTTTTAGAATAAACGTTTTTTTTTTTTTTTTTTTTTTTTGGGGGGGGGGGGGGGGGGGGGGGTAAGAGGTGTGTGAGGACCGAACGAAATTTATATGTTCAGACCCAACCTGGACCAGCACTTAAAAAATAAGCAAAAAATTAACACTAGAGCTATCGGAAATATTACTTATAGTTTTTTAAAACTATTTCATACCAGAAATTTTATTTATAACCACTTAACTTATTAATTTAACGTATTTCTATGAGTTTTATATTTAATTTATTTTAAAAAGAAATTTCTGGTTCGAATCGGAATATATTCATTAGGTAACCGTCAAAATAACGGCTCATGGTAGTTCTAAGTGTTAAAGCCGAAACATTACGAAATATTTATTGGCCGTCCTCATCCTTTTATAAAAGATTAAATATCGACGCGGTGCCTGTACGGCAAGTTTATTTTTTGTATAACTTATGAATCCAGCCATTGGCGCACCCACGTGGGGGGGGGGGGGTAAAGGGGCTGAAGCCCCCCCAGACCCTGAAACTTAATAATGAAGTAACTATATAAAGTTTTCTATAAAATTATAAAAAGTTTTTTTTTCTTTTTTTCCCCTGTAACTAAGAGATAATTTAAAGCTGTTATGGTATGGTACTATAGTTTGGTTTTAATTGCTTCTTATTTTCAAGTATAATATTTACTTTCCGGTCTTTACAAAAAACCGTATCGACCTGTAAAATGCACAAAATGTCTTGTGACAGCATATGCGGAAATGTGATTAATTTCCTTGGACTGTGGATTTATTTTCTTTCTCCTTATGGCTGCATTCAGTCAGGAGAACACAACGGGAGTCTTCCGGGACTTGCAACGTATAATGAATGACACACTGGCAAATACAAAGGGGAAAACTTATGGAACCTAGGCCATAATAGCGCTACAATGATAAAGAAAATTGGGATTTTTGTATAACGACATCCTTACCATTCAGAAAAGGACAGATTTTCGTCTGGGATAAACAGCACGATATATTTTTTAATTGAATCTTTTTTTTATTATTATTGTGTCATAGATCAAAGTTAATTAACGGTAGTTATTAATAGTACAGCAAAGCAAAATGCTACAGAATGTATCTGCATAGATGTTTCCTTAGATCACCTTACAATGAGAATAAAGTGCTATCATTCTGGAATAGGTTTATAATGCAAACTGTCGCATGTATAAAAGCAAAACTGAAATTCTGAATAATAGGATTTCAGAAGAAAAAATATAGTTTGACGTTTTCAGCCTCGGGTCACCAAATAATAATAATAATAAACAAAATTCATCTCTGATATTTATAGCATGTTTAGCAGCTGCTTAGATTGAATTTTATTTTGAGCGCTATGAAGAAATGATTCGTCTTGATATGATTTTATTAATTCTGATATCATATGAATTTTTATTCTGGCGAGTTTGAACAATTCTTTTAAATTATAGAACCCCCCCCCCCCCCCAAAAAAAAAAAAAAAAAAAAAAATGCTAATGTTTTGCGAAAAGTTTAAAAAGTAAACACCGACAAACGAAGTAACCTTAAAGTTAATACAGTCAAAATTCTCCAAATATGTTGGCATCGGATTTGTGTTCAGAAAAATCATGTACGACTATTACATCTTTAAAATATTTGTCAATTTTTTTTTTTCATTTAAAAAAAAAGCATACAAATTTTGTAATAATTGCGCTAGTTGTTCTTTTTCAATAGGTTTCTTCTATCACTATAAATTACTAATCTAATTATATAAATTATATTTTGTAATTAATCTACTAGCAGAGCAGAGCTGGCCAGTTTTTCCCAAATGAACCTGGGTTTGTGGGCCCCCACTGCCTTCGAAAGTGTAGAGCTATCTCCGCTCCGATCTCGAATATAACGAACCTTGAATTATTGCGATTTATCTTTTGATCCAGATTAAAATAAAAATTTTAACCATCGTCGTTCACGTTGTCATAGGAATCAATTTCTTCCTATGATAGTGTCAAGTTGTTATTCTTCTAATTTCAGTTTAATCATGGAAATAGCTAAATCTACCGAAGAATTCTTAAGTTGCAGAAAAAAAAAATGGGATGTGTAAAAAAATGGGAAATTGTATGTGTTGGAAATTCCTGAAATTACGTTTTTAAATAGGTTATGCGTTTTCCAAATTGTTTACTTTCAGCTTATTAGACGGTAATGATTTGTAAAATTATTTTGGAAGCGTTGGAAAATTTTACATAATCTATGCTTGACGCATTTTTCATTCTTGTTTTTTTTTTTTTTTTTTTTATAATCATTTTTATAGAAGTGCCGCAGCCTGCGATATTTATTTTTTCAATAAATCTCTATTTGTTGTATGTATGTGTTTAAGTTATCATTAATATTGTTAATCCGTATATTCCATGTATTGAAAGAAAAATGCTATACGGTAAAATCTTGTAAGATGGAATTGCATAGGGAAAAAAAAGTGAGTTATAGGCAAATTGCCTTCTTAGCAGGTGTAAATTTATTATAAATTATTTTCTTACGTATTAGTATATTCATTTTGAATGGATCAACACATTTTTCAGTTTAAGACAGGATTCCGTCATAAGCAGGTTCTTTTTCCCACGTTTCACTATATTTTAATAAGCGTATAAATCTACCATTTAAAAAAAAAAAAAAAAAAAAAAAAAAAAAAAAAAATTAATGTTTAATTGTAGAACAATGGCGATTTAAAAATGTATGCATGTTTTGCAAAGATTTTTGTGCCAGGTCTTATTTTATTGACCTTCGAACGGACCAGGCCACGCTGCGCTGAGACAATGATTTTCTTCCTTATCAAAACCAGGACTGAAAATTCCCAACAACACGAAACTGTCTGAAATATTTTCTGATTCGTTTTTAACTGTAAATGCATAAAAGTGACAGATTTGACTTTTGAAGCGATTTAAAATCGATTAGTGTTTTCTATTTTTTGATAAATAAATTACTTATCGAGGTATAGGTGATTCTTGTCACGTGACGACAGGTTTTTAACCTTTTCCATGTTATCACGTCCTGAAATTTGATTCAAAACGCCAATGTTGTCAGTACTTTCTGAAAGATTTCTTTTTTTTTTTCTTTTTTCTTAATGGAAATGCTATTCCATTACACAGTTTCTAAATAATAACATTTGCCAATTTTATGCGTTTCTGAACAAAATCGAATTCACAAATGTATTAGAAAGTAACTACTTTTGATTTGAGAAATGTCTTAACAGAGGTCGGACTGGGCCGGGCCCGTTTTCACTGATTTTTGCACGGGCCGGGCCAGGCTTTGAACCGAGAAATTACAAAAGTGCCGGGACTAGTTAACTATGATTGAGAGTAAAAGAGTTTTCATTTATAACAAGGCATGCGTTTCACACAAAATTCGCAGATTTATTCATATACAATAGATTTATTGTTTATTAATAAATCATAAACTAAGGAATCGAATGGCATTTTCCATCTTTTAATAAGGACAAAAAATCGTTCAGAAAATGCTGTCCAAGTTTTTGCTTTAAGACTATTTTCGATATTCTATAGCCCAATAAAGGGCGTCTTGAGACATCAATAAATTATAATTCAATATGATATACAGTTATCGAAAATGCGAAATGCTATTTGATTTCAAATTTCTTCAACAATCGTCACTGCAAATTCCATGCATTTATTCATAAATAGAAGTCTGTGAATATGTCAGCTTTGTTTTGCTGAGTTGAGGGAAATATTTTTGTAAACGTCTTAAGTGTTATAATATTGCATAGATTTTTTCAAATTCTAGTGCAAAGCATTTGAAAAAAGCAACATATATACTAATGTATTACTGATATATCAGTGTACAAATATGCTATTATCAAAACTAGGGAATTGAACCCATGATTCCCCGGTTACAGAACATAAGTGAAAACCAATTTTTTCTAATTCTAATAGATTATTCATATTTAAAATATACATATTTAAACTGATTCATTAACACCGCCAAAAAGAATTTCTATTAAAAAAAAAATAATATATTCAAATAAATTTTGAAATTTAATTAAGCTATACTTCTGTATTAGCCGCATGCCAGGAGTTAATGGCAAAAGAATTCGTCCAAGATTTCGCTGCTGACTGCAGGTTTTATTATTATTATTATTATTATTATTATGAAAATTTTAACTGTTTAAGCGCGTAGTTCGAGAACATGTCAGTTAAATTTACAATTTTTTTTTTGTATTATATTTATATTTATATTTTGATGAATTTTTTATTTCGTTCCTTAATGTTAGCCGGGAATAAATGTGGAACTATTTATATGTTTTAAATGCAAACGGATTAATATTTCGCAATCGGGCTGCACGTGATAGAGATAGATTTAAAACAAATTAATGCTTGGAAATTATTTTAAAACCTATAAAAAAAATTTAATTTAAATACAGTTTTCAAAGAAATTGCATTTGTTTTCCTATTCGACAGTATAAAAAATGAAATTGTGCGACGTTTAGAAGTTTTAAAATATGCTGTCAAAACGAAATTTATCAGTCAATTCGTTGCTACCACTATCAAAATGACTTCAGCAATAATCAGACATGTGTTTGGTTTATAATATTGATTATTATTAACATTAAGCCATACAAAAACCAAACAAAACTTTCCACGTGAAAAATTCGACGGTTGTAGAAACACATTTGCAGTGGGGCGTTAAAATCGCTAAAATAATGCGCTGAAATGAATATTGACGTTTCAAGCTATTAGCTTAAAATTAACATAGACTTTAAAGTATTTTTGAAAGAAAAATTCGAAAAATCTAAAAGCGTACGAATATGAAGAATTATTTCTTTCTATAATCTAGTATCATTTTTGGGAAGGAATTACAAAATGAGACATTACAGGAAGGGGGTATTTTCCCATATGAAAACATTAAGTGCGATGGAAAATCCTTCTTCCTACTAACCCACCTTAAAACATGCGGGTTTTGTCCGATTGTAATTTTTGGACATTTTCTTGTGTGCGAATATTTATGATAATAAGAAAGAGAACATGATATTGATATGAATGTAAATACCAAAACATCAGTTAAAATGAAACTTTATATGCAGATAGTAATCCTGATGTCCAAAAAGAAATGGGAAAGGGAACAAACGAAGGATTGGCGACAGTGAAAATAAAATTCAACATTGCACCAGTGGGGAGCCTACCCTTTTGCCAGGGGGCAATTCCATGTAGGTCTGTCCCGCTTAATGGGTTGTAGAAAAAGAAATTGTCCTTGCAACAGTACAGCCATTTCAACAGCTTCGTTAATCTTATCTTACACATCTTGCAGGAAGTCCATAGATGTTAGCAATACCCCGTGGTTCACTGGGCAGTAAAAATTAACAAAAAAGTTTTATTGGAGAGATCTTGACAATAGTCAACGTTTTGACTAATCTATCATGTGACGTGACAGACCGGGGCTCATCCTTGCACCTGTCAGAAAAAAGATTTTTTTTTTTGTAATATAAGCATAGGAACGGCAACTAATTGGCTATGAAAATCAAAAAAGTAAGCGAAAGTTCTCTGAATAAAATGCTGTAGATCTTTTTTTCATGTATCACCCGAATTCGGTTATATCAACCGAAAAGATCTCAGCTCCAGTTATTAATTTACCGTTTTCTTATTAGAAGATTAATTAGATATTTAAGATTTTAATTTTTAAACGGGCTTTTTTTAGCTAGAATTGTGTTTAATACCATTTTTTTCTGTATTTTTTTTTATTTTTTATTATAGAGATTTTCATTAAATTAATTTGGTTGAATAAATTACTAAAATTTTTATTTGTTTATTTAAATGCAAATTCGATTAATGAAAAATTCATTTTGGATTTTTTTAAATATCTTATTTTATTATATATGTGTGTGTATACAGAGAAAGAGATTCTTCTCGAATGGAACCATAAATATCCATTAATTCTTAACGTACCTGTAACAGTATCCCACTGCAACAACATCTTACATTTAAAAGAAATATTATTATTATTATTATTATTATTATTATAAAAAACTAGAATTTTTGACGTCTAGTAAAATTCAGCTTATAACCAATTTTTGAAATTTAAATTGGAAAAATGAAATTGCTAAAAGAAATATGATATCACTCAAGCGATTTTATAATATTTTCTCCTGACAATGTGTACGGCGCTAGAGACTGGATCAGGACCGGTTACAGGTTTCCTGGGCCTCTGGGCAAATCAAAAGTATGGGACCCTACTAGAAAAAGTTTAGAAATCCGACGCTTATACGAATTACCGTATAATTGAATCACCATTTTTTTTTGTATTTAAGAGCATAGGTTAATTGTTGTTTATTGTAATCAGCACCCCCCCCCCCCCTCTCCTCTTAGTAAATCAGATTCTGCTTTACAAGCATGGTTAATGTAAAAGGTGGTTATTAAACTTTGATCTATTATCATAAAAAAGTAATTCACTTGAGGGTATTCTGAATTTTTTCATTTTACCCGTTTAATAATCCCATTGTCCCTGATACATTTACAAACAAAATTGAAAACTTCAGCAAATTTCAACCAGGGTATTTAAGAATTAACAAGAACGAAAAATCATGCGTAAAGCATAGATTATGTAACACTTTCCAACATTTCCAAAATAATTTTACAAATCATTACCGTTTAATAAGCTGAAAGATAACATCTAAGTAAACAATTTGGAAAACGCATAACATATTAAAAAACGTAATTTCAGGATCTTCCAACACATACAATATTCGGAAAAATATCCGAATACTTTTATTCAGCACTGTATATGATATTTGTATATATACTACATAGGATGCTAAATTTTAGTCGAGTTAGGAAACGCGTAGCACAGTTTAAAATTCTCCTTCTGGAGTTTCTTTCAATAAACGGAAATGTGTTCGCTAACTTTTGTGTTGCACTGTATATGAAATACAGAATTTATACACACCAAGTAATAGACAAAAATTGAGTTCAATTTAAAATCGCGTTCAGCAACTTAAAACGCACTTCCAGGAATTATTGTTAACAGACAGTAGAGAATTATTTTGGTGTGTAAGATGTAAATGAACGATGACTGCTATACACACGCTATTCTGTAGTAAGCCTCTTGTAACGCACCTTAGTGATATATATAATTTTCAATGCGTTTAAAATAGTGAAACATTATTTAATTAAACCGCAAACGATTTTTCTCCATAGACGTGATGTAACGGAATTCGTTTGACTGTCCCTGTAAAAAAGTATAAATGCTACACACTTCAGTTGGAATAGGGAACATGCTATAGATAAACGACAATAACATATAAAAATTGCAGAGCAATCCGAGCCTATTTACGGGAGTTAGAGCACGGACATACGGCAGACTGCCATACGGCCAGACAAACCGAAGTCATAAACACTTTTCAACTAGGTTGGAAAGTGTTAAAAAACGTTCCCTCCCCCTATAAAAGTGATACAGCTTTGATTATATTGAATTTGCTACCTTATAACCAACTTTTCATATAATGAAAATTGCTTTTAAACACCAGTTTTGACTGTTCATATACGTATAATTTGTTTTAGAATATTAATGTCATAACTCATATTTCGCATATATAAAATTAAAATTTATAAAAATCGCAGTATGTTTGTGATGGTCAATACTAACGCCAAAGAATAATAAATGTGAAAAAATATTACAGACAGGCGATATGAGTGAAAATCTATCATTTAGAGGCAAACTTTACATCTTTATAATTCCTAAAATCCTTCATCGAATGGCTTCCAATTCGATATCCAGTTAAAATTGGACTACCCCCTGGTATTAACCATTTTTTAACACTTTGTAACATAGTTGAAAAATGTTTATGAATTCAGTTTGTCTGTCTGTTTGTCGTCTGTCAGTGCTATTGCCATACAATTGATATATGTTATTGAGATTTACTGTGGCATGTTCAGTATTGAACATGAATAGTGTGTAGTCCTTATACTTCTAGTACAGGGGCACTCAAAAGAATTACATTACATTATGATCTATGGGGGAAAATCCTTTGCAGTGTATTTTAATGATGTTACACTATTTCAAATATATTCAAATAATTATACATCGCTGAAGTGCACTACAAGATGCTTATTATCGAATACAGCACAAATAGCACTTATAAATACTTTACAGGGTAACTAAAATAATTCCTTTATATTATGGTCTATGAGGAAAAATCGTTTGTGGTGCATTTTAATCGTGTAACACTATTACAAACATATTAAAATTGATACAATTTTCTAAGGTGCTCTACAATAAGCTTTTTGTAGAATATGGAGTGTAAAGCATTTATCATTCATTTACGGGGCCACACAAAAGTATTCGGTTACATAATTGTTTACGGGGAAAACAACTTTCATATATTTATGGAAACTTTTACTGAGGGGAGGAGGAGGGGGCAGACATGAAATTAAAAGAAATAAAACTTTACATGCATAGATTTTAAAAAGGTTGAAATAAAGGCAAAAAAATGAAAAAAAATTTTATCGAAAATTTTTCGTTATCTTTACCTTTACAAAGGAGGAGAGGGTAGAGTTAAGGAAGGCAACAGAAAATATGAGTCAAAATTTGGAGATTTTGTCCAAGAAAACACAATTTCACAGCAAAATTAAAAATGTTTTTCCAAAAATGATTTGAAATAAAATTTAGAATCTAAATTTATTGGTTATAATAGTTCTAAAAAATAAAAAAGAAAGAGAGAGAGAGAGAGAGAGAACGTTTTTACTCGGTCGACAATGAGAGACTTTAAAAGCACAAAACGAAAGGAAAAATGCAAAATAACAAATGCAGACATAACAATGTAAATAATTTAGGATCCGATAGATTTTTTTTTTTTTTTTTTTCACATTTTGATAAATGAATTCTTTAGTTATAACCACATCTTGAGTTATAAGGGAGTTTTTCTTATGATGATATTTATCGGACTGTTGCGTGCTATTCAGAACTACAATTTTCACAGCATTTTCTAAAAGACCGCCTGCCTCTTTCAAAAAATGGGAGAATGTTCGTCTTTACAGTTTCTAAATAAAAGCATTTGTCAATTCCATGTTTTTATGAACGAAACTGAATTAAGAAATCTGTTAAAAAATAGTCAATTTGGATTCCAATATAAAAAGATTATACGACTATCTATGGACAAGTGGGGCATTTGCCTAGAGTCACCTAATTTAATGTCTCAAACAGGGCCATACAGAAAGATCGTGGGTCCCGGTACTAATTCCAATGTGGGGCCCTTCACCAATAAAATAAAATCTGCTTACACGAAAACGTACAGGAAATTCAGCTTAAAATAGCTTTTTTTCATCTTAAAACGTATGTATGCATGAATGTTTTTTTTTTTTTTTTTTTTTTTTTTTTTTTTAATTACCGTTTACAACAGAATTCCTTTATAAACAGCCTTTAAAGTATTAGAAAATAAGTATGCCGACCCAATGTGCAGTGTGTGCACCGCACACAGGCGCCGGAATAGGAAAAGCACGAAATAAATATTTTAGGCGAGGTACAAATATTTAAAAATTCAATTTAAATTTATTGAAACTGTACGTAAATCGAGATTGGCTTACTTCTGATAAATTTAATTAATTCATTTTTATTCATAATTTTATTCATTTTTATTTTTCTTCCATCCAATGTATTCAAGTTGAAGGGCGTCGTTAGGTACCTGAAATATTTTTTTCAAAAAAGCTAGTAACATTAAAATTACGAAAGGGCGCTCGCGATTGTCGCGTTGGACATCTTAGAACAGGCCTGTCCAACCTTTCAGAATGCAGGGGCGCACTACAGCATATGGCAAACGTTGTAGTGCTCCGTTATTTAAATGATTGAAAACATGCAACACTTTATCTGACTGCGTAGTTGTAGCGATACACATACTGCACGATATATAAATGCGTAGTACATTCGCATAATGGTAAACATAAGCACCCAGGTTATGCATGGAAACAGAAACATTTAAAAATATTGAATTTTAAATCAAAATTTTTAAAATAACGGTCCTATATATTTAACGTTAGGCAAATAAAAGCTACAAGCAAGTAACTAAAAGTCAAAAGGTGCATAGGTATCCCCCGCCCCTCCTTAAAATCTTCGAGAAAAGGAAGGGTATTTGAAAGTAATAAAAAGAGGTCGCCAAACGTCGGGTACTCCCCACAACCAATGAAATTTTCAAGCTACGCCTTTGATTCGCTTATACAGAAATTGTAAATTGAAAAACATTTGACATTTTTCGATAAAGACAAACAATTTTTTCTTTCAGGAAATGCTGTCAAAGTTAATGATTTAAACCAAATTTCGGGAGGCGATACCCAAGGAAGGTCGTCATGAAACACACTGCAAAAAAAAGTGTTTATTTTACAATATCGTAAAATTAACAGTAATAAACATTAAAATAAGCAGTAATACGCTGCCGCGCATGCGCGGCAGCGTATTACTGCTTATTTTAATGTTTATTACTGTTAAATTTACGGTATAATACTGCCAGCTGGGGTATTATACCAGTATTATACTGTAAAATCAACACTTTTTTTTTTGCAGTGCAGCAATTGGCTACATATAACTCAAACAATAAATAATAAAATATCGTATAACTCAAAATGTAATACATTTTTAAAAAATGAAAACGCTATTAGATTCCAAATCACTTTAATAGTATTCCTAGTTATATATGAAAATTCGATGTAATATGTTTTTGCTATTCATATATTTTTATTTTTGAACTCTGCAAATAATGTTAAAATTGCTAAAATACACTTATTTAATAATCTGAATACAATATTCTAAACATTCAATGTTAATACATTCTTTATATTTTCCTTTAGACTCTTAAAAAATTACTATATTTTACTCCCGTTTTGAGCATTTGTAATTATATATTTGAAATATTTTAAGTATGGTACACAAAATGAAAGGGTGCCGGTGCATTTGAAATGTGAATAAAGTAGCGGGGCTTACTCAAGATAAGAAATTAATAGTTTTTAATAATTTTGGATTAACTTGTGGTTTTTAATTATTTATCTAAACTTATAAGCTATAACTTCTATATGAAAAGCAAACTAAACTTAATTCATTTCTGGAATGATAAAAAACTATCAATTGCTTCTTAGTCTTGTTTTTTCGCTATGTGTACAACATGGTCAAAAGAAAACTCATCCCCTCAGGGCTAGAATTTTAGAGGTGAATTTCCTCTTTTAGTTCAAAATGTAGGGGAATTTTTCTTTTTGGGGAGAGGGCGATGGAGGCAGTAGTGGGTTAATTAAACATCTTAAAGATTTGATTTTTGCATAGTGTCACATTATATTTACTGCAATCATTACAATACTATCAAATCAATTGCTTTATTAAATCATATTATATACAGTAACACTCTTAATAATCTCGACAGCCTGACACTCGAGTCTTACACGGATCGGGTTGCACCAGAATCCGAAGTGAAAGAAATTTAATCTATATTTTAATACATTTATAAAAAAGTATATTCCACAATTTCATTGCTTATGTCCAAAAATAAACACAACACATATATTCTCATTAATATTCAAATATATACTTTTTTCATCAGAAACATATTCAGAATTTCTTAGTAAAATCGGGTCAAGACGAACATGGCACAAAATAGTGAAAAACCAACCTGCAACCTAAACAACTAACCTTTTGATTACGGGCCCAGTATCTGCGACTATTTTTATATGCAATCTTTTTCCAATTTCCAACAAATTGTTTGTGGCAGATTTCTCTTAAAAATATCCTAATATAAATATAATACAGCGGAGATTTTCTGCTACCGATGCACAAATTTGACTATTTTCTGCGAATGAGTGTTGTAATGAGTGCGTTTTTTTTCCGCGATCGATTGAAAAAAATCGCTATTTGTTCCCCCGATCTTCGGCGAAATTCGCAATATTTTTCCACAGCTGTTTTAGAAAATTAACGATTTTTACAGCTTACAATTGGCAAAATTCGCTATTTTTTTTTTCGCATTCAATTGACAAATTAACTAGTTTTGCGTAATTCCGAAAAACAAAAAAGTTCGACGAAAATTTAAAAATATTCTCGGTCTGTGAAAGAAGTTAAGAGGAAAAATCCTGCACATAATTTTTTATTGTGCTGGATTTTGTTATTTTGTGGACGATTTACGCAATCCCGTGTGTTATTTGAAACAGAGTCCCTCAAGAAAAAGTCGCACCCCTCCCCCACTCTCTCGCAAGAAACTCTTGAAATGGGGCCTCTGCATTAAAAATTGCAAAGAATTAGTCGGCTCGTAAAAATGCTCCATTTTAGGCAGTTCTTCGTCTTAGCAGGTATAATTATATGGTTCCTTTTCATCGAAACTTTTTTCCGGTTGAGAAGAAATCTGTTACAGACAGGTTTGTTTTCACAAGTTTTATTGTAACACAACTATGCTCTTCAGAGGTGCAATACAGAAAGAATAATTTAACAGTCTAAGAGGAATCACATTATACATCATATTAATAGAGATTTTTCGTTAATGAAAGAGCGAATAGTTGAGTTCATAAAGTGATTTTTTACAGTTTAAATATTAATTTACCTATTTATCATACAATGTTTATATAATGGTTTCTATTATAAGCATGATTTGTTCCTATTTAATATATATTTTTATTTATTTCTTATGTATACCTCTAAAAATAGTTCTAAAAAACAGTTCTCTCTCAGTTTCTAAACGATATTTCTTTTCATTATACTAAAAATGAAATTAATTCAGTTCCCTGAAATATTTTTTTATTAAATTTGTATTTAAATATTTAAAACGGTTCCTATTTTATATTCTTATGCTACGTTATTTAAAATTATGTTATATTTTTTGCGATTGAATATATATTTGTTTATCTATTTGTTTAGTCTGCTTTTATCTGCAAAGTAACAATTCCTATTTTATATACTCATTTTTAACAGTTTCCTATACAGTTGAAAAGTGTTTATGACTTCGAATTTGTCTATCCGTGCTTTAAGTCTTGTAAATCCCCCCCCCCCCCCCCGCTACTATACTGTCACTAAATTTGAATATTTTCTATGTCTTTAGAATACAGATATGAATACACAATTTTTATATCTGCCTCAAGTAAGTTAACACTTCGCGACTTGCAATTCTGTCTTATACTTTTTTATGCAAGTCGGTTTGACTTTCATAGTTTCTCTTGCGAGTCGGGTTAACACGGATTTTTCACACCAATGTCCAAAATATTTTTTCAGATGAAAAATCTATATACAATAACACCTCCATAACGGACACTCGCGAATAGCAGACACCTCTATTTAGCGAATACTTTTTCAACTCCTAACACTTTATATACATATGTACTCTTTTACCTCTAATAAGTAACAAACTATCAGAAATATATTACACATGCGTTTTTTTTTTTTTTTTTTTTTTTTTTTTTTTTGTGTGTGTGTGTGTGTGTATCAAAAATGAAATGTTGGTAATATTCCTCATATTTCGAGAGAAGAAAAAGGGTACTTAACTGCACCATAAAATAAGAATAATCTAATATGATTACATATTTATATACATAGCCGGGGGGGCTGCAGCCCCGGGACCAAAACCTGCCAGGGGCCCCCTCAGCAGTGGCTTAAGTTGTATAAAATTTTCGTTTTAAAAATGACTTAATTTACCCCCCCCCCCCCCCCCCCAAAAAAAAAAAAAAAAAAAAAAGGTGTATTAGTACATAGAAATTGCGAGAAAAAGTTCACTTAGTCCTATAACTGTTGCTATACTTTTCGTATTTTACCCTCTTTTCCCGAGACAAACGAAGAAAAACAACTTTATTCGATTTCCCTTTTCTACTTTGGAATCTCAAAAACACATGTGCTTAGCATAAGTTTTCCAAGAAATTACTAACGAGCACAGGATCGACTCCCTACTGTGTGACATCTACACTTGCAAAGGATATTGGCCAGTAAGTACCTTTCAACAGTGTGCAAGTGACCATAGTGAAATTGCCTTTATATCGTTTCCTCTCATGCAAAAAATCCATGCAAAAAGAAAAAACGAAAAAAAAAAAGAATAGAAGGGTATGCTTTTATTTTAGCTGATCTGTCTGGGACCCGTTATCAGAGCCGTGCGAAACCGGGGACGAAGGGGGTTGTTGCCCCAGGCGCGGAAATTGAGGGGTCGCCAAATTTATACAATCAACCACGTTTCTTTCTTCTGTTTTGTAAAAAAATTATGTATACACATATTGAAAATTTTTGTGATGAAAAAATACATTCTCAAAATAGCATGTGGCTTGTGTTTTGGATTCAAAAAGCGGTTGCAAGCTATTATATTGTACTATTAGATACATTTATTTTTTCCACATCCGTTTTCCAGACCTCCTTTGCCAAAATATAAATACAACATTCTCGATATATAATATTATTCTTTTAGAGATTATATATACATCTACATATAATATTTAGTTGTTAAAATTAAACCTTTCAAAATTCCAAAATTAATGCGAAATATGTATTCTATAGAATATATTTGTTCAAAAAGTTGAAGGACTTAAGAAGTTGTTAGGAAAAAAAAAGTGAATTGGGCCATTTTTAAGAGAGCTATAATACGGGGCCCAAAAAGATCCAACTGATAGTTGAGAGCAGGGCGCACAATGCACCATCCCTAACATGAAAGCATGTTAAAAGGTCTTGGTATTTAGTGCTTTACATCTTCAATTAGTCGGAATTAAGCATAGGGTGAGAATTAATCATTAGAATAATTTTTTTTTTAATTAACAAAAAAAAAAAAAGGGGGGGGGGGATGTTTAAAAAAGGGCGCTACGGTACCAATAAAAATATGAAGGTGTTGATACAGGGAGAGGAGTCCTAGGCTCAACTTTTTAAAAGTTAAGCAGTGAGAGGACACATAATTAGGGGCAGAAAAATGCATAGCGTCCAAAAAGTCCAAGGGATCCCGGACCGGACCCCAGAGCGCCAGTGTATTAACTGAAATGCAGAAAGTTTGGAATAATAACATGGAGAATGGGTCCCGAAAACGAAGAAAATCGGGCTAAAAGGAGAAAAGTTATTACCAATTTAGGGCATAGAAACTTAAAAGGGCCCAGGGAGATCGGACCTTAAAAACATAAAAATCTGAACCCCAGGTTACACCAAAACCTGTCTTGGACTATTCTCGCCCGAATTTTCAGACTTCTACGTGTGATAGATTTCGCTTTAACTTTCTTTTTAACACTTTCCAACCTAGTTGAAAAGTGTTTATGACTTTGGTTTGTCTGCCGTCTGTCCGTGCTCTAACTCCCGTAAATAGGCTCGGATTGCCCTGCAATTTTTACATGTTATTGTCGTTATCGATTTTAAATTTAACTCACTTTTTGTCTATTATTTGGTGTGTATAAATTCTGTAGATCATATATACAAGGCAGCACAAAAGTTCGCGAACACATTTCCGTTTATTGACAGAAACTCCAGAAGGAGAATTTTAAACTGTGCTACGCGTTTCCTAACTAAACTAAAATTTAGAATCCTATGTAGTATATATAAAAATCTATAGATCCTATACAGGGCTGAATAAAAGTATTCGGATATTTTTCCTAATATTGTATATGTTGGAAATTCCTGAAATTATGTTTTTTAATATGTTATGCATTTTCCAAATTGTTTACTTAGATGTTATCTTTCAGCTTATTAAACGGTAATGATTTATAAAATTATTTTGGAAGCGTTGGAAAGTGTTACATAATCTATGCTTGACGAACGATTTTTCGTTCTTGTTTTAGTATAGATCATAAGACGATTTTGGAAAATGCAATTGTTTTATTTTTCCTTTATCTTTAACCCATTTTAGACGAGAGTCCTTTACAGAATTTTTAATCTTTTGCCATCTGTTTATCAAAACAGAATTTTTCACTTAATTGAATCGCAGAAATGCTAAGATTAAATGAGGTAAAGTATACAAATAAAAATAATTGGTGGGAATAATCAAGGATTCTCAGCACATTAAGCAACATGTATACGTGACACAAAGTGTTAATAAATGCTTTTATTTCAGCTTGTGCTTAAGAATGAGAAAATTTGACTTGAAGAAAACCATTTTTTAACTGTATATTTTTAAATGGCTTGGAAAAAAAAAAATTAAATGTGTCACGTTAGTTCGATTGTTTGTGAATTATTCATCGTCATCTTGTTACCTTATTAATTTCATTTAGTTTATTTCTTATGAATTTCATTATTTAAATAGCTTTACACACTATTCTTTTTTTTTTCTTATCCATGCATTTTTCTTTTGTACCTTTTACTAAAACTCTATGCGTATGGGTTAAATTGTTTAAAATGCTCACATTAATTTATTTAAAATGGTTCTCAAATTTTCAGTTCAACAACGCGAAACTTTCTGATGCATTTTCTGACAAATTTTCAAACGAGCTTAACAATGACAGTCCGGACTGTTGAAGCGATTTGGAATAGGATAAAGTTTTCCATTTAAAAAAAAAAAATACTTATTGAGTAATAAGCTATTATTGTCAAGTGACGACAAGTTTTACCCCTTTCTTGCTACCGCATCCTGAAATTTGGTTCAAAACACTTACTTTGACAATATTTTCTGAAAGATTTTCTGCTTTACCAAAAAGTGAAAAACGCCATTCGATTACATAGTTTTTGAATTGGCTATTATAAACAAAATTGAATAAGAAAAAAACTGTCAGAAAGTAGTTCTGTTGTATTTAAGAACAGTCTTAATTAGATTTATCATATTTTGCACAAAAATTAACTTATTTCATTAAAAGCGAAAAATTCTAGCATATATATTTAGAACTTTTATTTCACTGTCAAGATACGGATTGAACTAGGAAAGTAAATTTTCTAAAAAGTTTGAAGTGTTAATTTTTTTTTTTTAAATCAGAAAAATATGTTTTTTCGTAATAAAAATTTATCTCAAAATTGTATTTTGTAACAAAATTTGGCGGTCTGCACAATTGCAAGTTACGATCGCTAACTTCCGTGCAGACTCCGCTAAGAATACGCTTATTTGTTCTCATTTGAAAAGGTTGCTTGATTGCAAAAGTTTGATTACGAAGAATTTATTTATTAAAATGTCTCATATTTTGTACAAAAATTGGCTTATTTCAGCTAAACTAAAAACTTCTTGCATACACATTTAGAACTTTTACTTCATTGTGAACATATAGATTGAACTTAGAAAAGTAATTTTTTATATTAAATAATTTCTTTTCATATTTGCAAAAACTGTCCGTGTATCTCTGTAGTTCATCAGGTAAATGGGCACACTCTCACAGCACTTAGAACCAAATCTCAATGAGAAACTCGTAAACCTGAAAAATTTGTGCAAAACACGGTGATGCTGCCGTTACGAATGAGTAAAAGCACTTACCGTATATACTCGTGTATAAGTCGACCCCCCTAATTCTTACACAAAATTTTGAAAAAAAATTGAATTTTCGTGTACAAGTCGAAACACATTTCTGGTAGTAAGTTGAAAAATGATTTATAATCAAGCATAAATAAAAAAATATATATATATTAAATTTGTAATACTTTTTTTTTTTAATTACGTTTCTAATCAAACTTAAAAAAAAAAAAATCAAGATTTTAAATCTGTATAATTATCAGAAACTGAAGAAGCTTAAACTCTTTTGAAACCTATTTACATCAATTTAGTGATACTTAAAAAGAAAAAAAATCTTTGAAAAATCTATTCAAGCCTTATTTACAGGGTAGACAACTTCTTAGACTGCTAAAATATAGTACTTCTTTGTATTGTAGGACTTTTAGGAGAGAAATCTAGAAGCATTCTCAAGTTGAACTTTTTTAAAAAGGAGATTAAAATATTGAAAGGAATTCCCTGTATTGAAGGGAATTCTATCCCAAGAGAAAATGAGTGCAGAACAATTACAGCGACGTTATTGCAGAGTTCTTTTAGTCAATCACAAGGAAATGACCATTGTCAGCTTTTATTTCTCTCTCCAACCTAGACCCGGTGACTCCGGTATTTCACTCCGCTATATCACACTTCTTCCGGAGTGTGAAATATTCTTTCTTTAGTTTTTTTTTTCTTTTTACTAACTCGTGTATAAGTCGACCCCCATTTTCAACACCCAAATTTTGTCTAAAATTATTCGACTTATACACGAGTATATACGGTATTTAAATTATGACAATATTTTGTGTGGTTTAGAACGTATAAGTCGTATAAGTACGAACTGTGAAGAGAAACTTGATACTAGAAGAGAGGAAAAATCCCTTTTAAAGATGTTTTACAAATTTGAATGCGTATTAATGTGTACACTACGATAGATATTTTAAAATCACAACGAAAGCTGACTTTGAATAACGCCATTTTTTTTTTTTTCGGAATATGATGTTTTTTCTTTCTGCCGGGATACCCAGAGAGGGGTTTGGTGACGCAAACTGCGTCATACAATTTATTTATTTATTTATTTATTTATTTTTTTTTTTTTGGGGGGGGGGGGGATTTAGAGAAAAGGTACATTTTGGGGGGGATTTTTAAATTATTATTATTTCCCTTTTTTCCACTATTAAAAGAATTCTTGATTTTTTTAATGTCACTTTTAACTTTTTTTCGGCATTCAATTTCCAGAAATGTTCCTGTTTTCTCATTCTTTAAATTCTAGATAAAGGACAATAATAACCCATTCTGCATCTTGCTATCTTTGAAGGTGCGGTAATAAAAAAATATACTTGAAATACAGGTGGGAAAATGTTTAAGACATGCTGAAAGGCAATTAGGACCACAAGATGTGATAAAAGGAATAGCTTTCCAGAAGCGTTTTAAGTAATTTATTATCGTGTTTGACAGGGTCGTATCGTACCGTCCGAGTGCAAAAATACCTTCTTGATGGGTGGGATAAGAAATAACAGAAAATAAGCATTTCAGAGGAAAAGACAACGCTACAATAAATTACTTGACCATTTTCAGAAAACTGGAATTTAAGTACAGTATATTTTAGGGATGTTAGAACAGTAGTATTGTATGTCATTAAAAAAATATAAGGTAAACAACTTCTACAGAGAAAAAGACTTCCAGCCACTAATTATTTTAGGGGGAAGTGCGGAATTTAAAGAAAAATTATATTTTTTGGGGAGGGGGTGGAGGATTAATTACTAGGTAATAAGACTGAAAAATTATACTGTGAAAGAAAACCATATACAGAATACAGGGGCTTACAATATATTTAGGACTATGTTTTAATGGTACAGTGTCTGCCATTTTATAAGAATCGGTACTTGTAAGAGTATATTGATATGTTGTTAGAGCAGCATAAGGCAACAACTTGTACTGAAATAAACGCTTCAATCTACAGTTATAAGTTATAAAAATTAACTTTTTGTACAGCCTACGGATCCTATAAGTTATATTTGGTAAAACAATCCTGAAGCTCTGATATATCAAATAAAAATAAAAGAATCATTTTTGTACGACCAAAACTCACCGTGTTATGCGAGTTTAAAATTTGGAAATTTTTCGCTTTTAACAAGGTGCCCGAAATGATGTGCGGTTAGATCAAAATCGCACATCAAGGGGCATAAAATGTCGGTCAAGTTCGTTAATGGGCAAAATCGAATCAAGGGGAAGAAAGGGGGGGGGGGCTTTTTGTTAAAACAGACAAAACCCCATAATTTATTAGTTATGATACGTATCGAATCTCTTTAAAGTTATTATAACTTTTAACAAAAATTTATGTAGGACAGATTTTTGATATAATTAAAAATGGCCAAAAGAAGAAAAAAAATTCATAACTTCGTCCATTCACAAGATATCAAATCCGCTTAAATTTATTATAAATCCTCTTACTATTATCTAAAACTTTTATATTGACAAGTTTTTTATAGGACCAACCCTTATATTTAAAAAAAAAAAAAAAAACCTGCCGGCTTTGCCTGCAAACAAGTTAGGTTTCGAAGTGAGCGGTTCCAACTACCGCATCATCGCAAAAAAGTAATTTTTCCCCGAATTTCCAACAAACAGGTGCCCCATGGCCTGCGTCTTCGAAATCTACCTGTGCCTGTAGGCCGAGCCGTCAGGGATTTTTTTTGTTTTTGCAACCAGATTCTGGCTTAGAGGGAGAGAGGTTGGACGACTGCTCGAGATACTAAAAACAAAGGAGTTAAAACATACGCAAAATAAAATACTTAGTAAAACTTTTTTTTTTCCCGGATTTATCATTTGTAGGGGTGCAGGGAAAAAATCTCGCCCAGGGTGACATAGTCAGTAAAGCTGACATTGTTATGCTTGTAGAAAATCCTGGTTTTTGAGTTCTTAAGAACCTACACTATAGTCACGTGAAGAAAGTCGCAAGCTAATATGAAACCTATGGGAGCATTCTTATCAAATTTCTCGCTTGCATTTTAATATTATATATATATAAAGTTACTTTCTCTTTCGGAACATCAACCTCAACTATCCTAAGGAAAAAAAAATTTAATGCTTTTAAGAGCCTACAGTAATCACGCGAAAGCACTCGCAAGCTAATGTTAAACCTATGGGAGAGTTCTTTTCGTAATTCTCGCTTACATTTAAATACTTTTAAATAATTTATTTTCTCATATCATACTTGATCTCGATATCTAACGTTGTGCGTTTTAACTTTTTTGACTTTGTTTGAATTTTTTTTTTTATATGAGGACACTTTCAAAAAAGTAACAAATCCCGAAAATGTACAAATGCATGTACATTAGATATCGACCGCATCTATCCCATGAAAAAAAAAAAAAAAAAAGTATTAAGAACGCTCCCACAGATTTAACATTTGCTTCCGAATGTCTTCGCATATTCATATCACTGGACTTTAAACGCCTCATTTGTAATGATGCACAGAGCGTAAAATCTGTGAAAATGAAATCAATCCAGTTTTGAATTTTAAAATCACATGTTCTCAACAGAAAAAATACCAAAAAATATACCTGCAAAGATGAAAACCTGTATAAAGTGGATTTTTTTTCCTGTTCCTTTCTATTCCGTTTTGAAG
This sequence comes from Maratus michaelseni, assembly GCA_963931845.1. Taxonomy (NCBI): domain Eukaryota; kingdom Metazoa; phylum Arthropoda; class Arachnida; order Araneae; family Salticidae; genus Maratus; species Maratus michaelseni. Next base: position 1,721,239 of record OZ007600.1, read on the forward strand.
GTTTTATTGAATCAATATTTGACAAAGCTGATTACGCAGTTCAGTATTATGTATTTTGTGATTACATATTTTAAATTTAAAACAAGTCGAGTCAGCTATTATAGAAACTTGATAAAATGATCTTTGCAAATTTATTTGGCAAGGGGGGGGGGGGGGCAAGCGCGGATCCAAGGGGGAGGTCATGGGGGTCATGACACCCCCCCCCTCCAAAAGAAAAACATTTCTATCGACTAATACATTTGTTTTAAATATAAATAAGTATTAAAGATGTTATCATTTTTCTCTTTTTTTTTTTTTTTTTACTGCTTAAAAATTCTAAATTATCTCATCCATTGTTATTTTTAAATAGAAATGAATTTAAATAGCAGGCATTATTGTTTAAGCACTAAACAATCGAACATCGTTTTTATTTTTCCTATAAATGTGGTACATTTTGATTTGTATTTGATTGCTCCCTCAAGACGATATTTCCATGATTATCGACCCTCGAAAATCGCCTTAAAATGTTAAAATGCGAACATTGAGAAAACTTTCTGTAAGATTCTTTGCATGAATAAGAAAATGGGAAAATAATTTCTTGGTATCTGTCTAAAACATGCAAATATTATATATTTACGAATATACCAGCAAATTTCATGCATTTATGAAAGAAATGAACTTATGAATTCGGGTATATGATAGATCATATACAGGGCTGAATAAAAGTATTCGGATATTTTTTCTAATATTGTATATGTTGGAAATTCCTGAAATAACGTTTTTAAATATGTTATGCGTTTTCCAAATTGTTTACTTAGATGTTATCTTTCAGCTTATTAAACGGTGATGATTTGTAAAATTATTTTGGAAAGTGTTACATAATCTATACTTGATGCATGATTTTTCGTTCTTGTTTATGTATGTTTCAAATTTATAATTAATTTAGTTTTTTTTTTCTTCTTTAAATCATTGTGTTGTCGTCTAGAGTCCTGCACGATGTATTCCCGAAAATTTATTTTCAAATCAACTCGACCCCGCGACCAAAAAAAAAAAAAAAAAAAAAAAAAATCATGATTTTTTTTTTTTTTTTTTTTGTCAGCTTTTTAAATCATTGTATTGACGGTGGTCTAGAGTCCTGCACGATACTATACCGGACTGTACTTAACTGTAACCGGAAATATACTGTTACTCGACTTACTGTATCCGTCTCGTATTAACACTGATGTACTGTAATGTACCCAAAATTTTCATTTAAAATCAATCCATCCCGAGCAGGGGAAAAAAGTTTCGTCGATCCGAACCCGACAAAATAATTTTCATGATGAAAATAAATTAATTAATCTTTTAAAGCAATTGGGAAATGTAATCTCTATATTTTTTTCTCCTGCTATACCAATTTTATCTTTTTTATACAAAAATGGACGGATTTATTATTCAAATATAGTTAATAGAGGAAATATCGATGAAATCCTGCATCAGGTCAGATTGTCCCTTTTTTTTTTTTTTTTTTCGTGTCAGGTTTATTGGCGTAGAATTGTATGAGCTCGTGGAGTTCAAGCCCTTCAATAATTTCTAAAATGAACATTTTTTTTTTTACTTTTATTTATTTTTATTTTATTTTGTTTACTTTCTAGTGTTTTACAAAATTTTTAAATGTTCCATTTTTTCTTATTTTTCTTTTTTTTGTTATAGGGATAAACGACATTAGGAAAACTTTTTCACTTTATGTTCAATTTTTTTAAAAATTAGAATAAAATGATCAACGTTTGAACTTTTTATATAAAAAATGAAAATAGAAAGAACAGTAGTGACCATCCCCCCAAACCCAATGACGCAAATTCCCCCCCCCCCCCCAAAAAAAAATCTTCATACATTAACAATGACCCCCCCCCCCCCTAAACAGAACATCAATTGTAAAATATAATCTACTGATAATTTAATAATAGTATTCTTGCGTACTATCACACAAAGATGAAATAAAAGTTTTAACAGCGTAATAAATAATGAAGATATATATTTTATTATTAGCAATCTGATTGTTTCCACATTTATAAGTCCTGACTGACAAGCCCGTGTTAATACATTCACTAAGCTCCAGTTTTCACTGCGATACAAGCCTTGTCTCAATTAATGTAATTCTAAAGATATAATGCAATATTAATGACTGAAGTAATGATTAATACTCTTAATGATTACATTCATATACGTAATAAGTTTTTTTTTAATGTGTTAGAAAAATCAATTCTTTTTAGCATAAGATAAATTACAGAGAAAACAACATTACAATTTTGCTCGTTAGCCGGAGGCAGTGCCGAAACTAACCTTTTTTGCACCCTTGGCAAACATGGATTTTGGCGCCCCCCCCCCCCCCCCAAAGGCGTATCCAGCTCTCCGTTCAGAGGGGGGTCATGCCCTTTTTTTTGGGGGGGGTGTCATATGTCTTCATTAGCAGTTTTTATATATTAAATCCACATTGACTTTTTTCTGACCTCCCTCTTTTAAGTATATATTAAATGCTATTAATTTTCAGAATGAAAGCCTCATTACAATTAAATATATGTACAGAAAAATACAAAACATTTAAACGCTATACTATTTTAATATATACATTCTTTCTGGGTTTTGCATTCTTAAAAAAGAAAAAAAAAGAAAAAGAAAAAAAAGAAAAAGAACAAGAGGGGAAAATTCTGCTATAAGGCCGAATATAGATTACCACACACGGCTTTTATTTAAAAAATAAATAAACTAGCTGTAACTCAGAATAAAAATGCAATGACAACAAACAATTTTAAAATATCTAAATCACAAATAAAAATTCCCCTGTTAAAGTGCTGAGTTTTTCAATAACCATTCGATTTAGAAAAATATTTTTCTACCACTGAGCAATTTTTTTAATGAAATTTAATTCATGTTACTATGGCAGCAGACGATAAAACGATATCTTTGGAATAAGGGAATAAATAGAAGAAAAAATTTTGTTGATGTTTGTGATAAAATGTTTTTCTTTATTTTTTAAAATTGTATATACATAATTCACTTTTATAATTTAACAGAATAATAAGCTTACTATAATTCGTTACTCATGCTATGACCAGTATACACGATACACGTCGAGTCACAATGCCTTTATCATTATCTTTTTACGCGTAAAAGTTTCGCTACGGTACTCCATTGTGAAGTTTTGTAATTTTTGAAATCTAATATTTGAAAAACGACACAATCATTAGATTTGAAATTTATATCAAGAAAAATACAATTTTTTACCACTCTAACTCAGTTTGTAAAACAATTTTGTGACAAATACTTTTCGAGTTATTAATTTTTTAAGTAACTTCAAATGTTTCATTTTCCGAGATTAATCTGTGGCAACGATGGATTGCTGTGACTTTTCATAAACATGAAAAATGATAGAGATTGAAAGAATAAGCCACCCTGTGTGTGGCTAAAAAAAAGAATCTAATACAAAGCGAAATGCTTCCTATAACTTATTAAAGCGGAAGCGAAATAACGATAACAAATAACTGTTTGTGGATAAATGACTGACATCCCCACCTTCTTCTTGGGGTTGCTGAAAAGACCCCACTGTTGAAAAATCACAATTGGCTTAAAACAGCGGCACAATATGCCAACATCACAAGTATCATTCTGGCAACCATATGGGTCATTCGCCAATGCTTGGCGACTCTATTTGGCGGGGTCAAGCATAGGTAAAGTCGTCCCGAAATTCAGTATATAACTAATGCAAAAGTCAATGTTTGCAGTTTTTAAACAAATGCTACAATTTAGTATTTATGCAAAACTGCAAAGAACCCCCAAAACTAAGTTCAATTTTTGAACAGAGTTTCATTTGGCGGCCTTGGCAACTTTCCCAGGGGGGGCGAAAAAATGTTCAGGGGGTGCTGAGCCCCCCCTGGTACCCCCTAGCTACGGCCCTGCTTATAAGTATGTTGACCATCATGATCCCTTTTCCTCCTGTTCGTATTTGGGAGGATATAATTTTCATTTTTTTTCTAGTAGGTATTATAATGACATTATTGTTTCTGCAATTATTACAATGCTATCAAAAGATTTGCTGATATTGTGTTAGCAGGTATTGTTCTCATTGATATTGTATTAATTTCATTAAAACCACAAAGCTTTCACTCGTGTCTTTTGGAATATATAACCAAATTTAAAATTCATATATTACATATACCGTAATTTCGGGAGTAAGCGCCGCGGCGCATACGTGTTTGAAAGTTCAAAATATCGGCGATGCGGCGCATACGCCAGGGCGGCGGGTACGATGATTTTTTTTCCCTCAACATAGCAAAATCTGGATATTGTGAAAAACAAGCCTTCATTTCAGGTTTTTTTTAGTTTTACTGCCTCAAATACACTTTTAAACACATGGATTCATTAACATTCATTCATATTTCACCTTTATTTACATTCATTTAATCTCAGTATAAAGTTCATAAACAGTACATAGTATCACAATATATCTTCATTATAAAAACGTAATTACTATAGTCAAAATATATTTAACTTACCCATATTTCTCTATTTTCTGTTCACTATTAATAGCTCACTCTTTAAAAGTATTTATTGTGTACTTTACAATAGTTGATAAATTATATTTATTTCATAAGCACACCGCATACGGCGATATTCGATTAAAACGATAATCGATTGGCGTAGTACGTATTTTTTTCCTATTGTATTTTAAGATAACCTGTGTTTCAATATTAATAGCTCACTCTTTAAAAGTATTTATTGTATACTTTACAATAATTGATAAATTATATTTATTTCATAAGCACACCGCATACGGCGATATTCGATTAAACGATAATCGATTGGCGTAGTACGTATTTTTTCCTATTGTATTTTAAGATAATCTGTGTTTTATTGTTAATTCATATATCTCGTAAGATTTTATCGCTATTCTTGTTACTTTTAATCCAATTTTTTATCGTGACTATTTCATTTATCGTTTTTTATCGTGACTATTTCATTTATCGTTTTTTATCGTGACTATTTCATTTATCGTTTTTTATCGTGACTATTTCATTTTTACTGATTTTTCAATGATGCGGCGCTTCTAATGGGTGCGGCGCTTACGTGTATATTTGTTTTTTTTTACCGATTTTTCAATGATGCGGTGCTTACGATGGGTGCGGCGCATATTCCCGAAATTACGGTAGTTAAAACTTGCACCCATTTCATGTGAAATAATGAAAAAGAAGGTACAGTATGATCATCTGGAATTACTTTATATAGACCTCTTAGTTGATCAGCAACTTCTAATACATTTTGAATATAATCTTGGATGTTTAATGTTTCATCATATTTCATACTGCATAACTCTCTTTGCAAGAAAAGTTTTGTATTTAAATGCCTTTGTTCATTAACTTTATGTAAAAAATTCCACTTACCTTTTGCTGTTTCCTCATGCTTTATGAGTATCAGCTGATTATCTTCTACATTTAAAGCAATATTCGCTTTAGCAGATTTGTTTGCTTTATTCTAAGCATCTTGATCAGCTCCTGCTTCAGTAGGTTATGTCGATGTGATTACATCCCATAACCCTTTATTCGTTTAAAACATTTCCATACATCATAATTTCTGTTATTTAACATTGTAAAGCTCACTTGCTGTTCAGTCATATTTCATATGCTAAATCGTACTTGTACACAAAAATGGCAATACTTCACAATTTATTTTCACTATCATTTGGCAAAATTCAGAATTTTTTTTGGTACTTTTATGTTAACCAGGTGCAAATGTCAGCAATAGCATTTTTTTTCTTGCCTATTACAGCTTTTTTTTTTTTTTTTTGTGTAAATTAGAAACAATACTTTGATGATGAAATAAAAAAAAAATGGTTTTGGTTTATAGTGTTTATTATTATTATTATTTTGTATTTTAAATGAAATGTGCGAAAGGCATGTATTTTAAATGAAATGTGCGAAAGGCATGTATTTTAAATTAAATGTGTGAAAGGCATGTATTTTAAATTAAATGAATGATATACAGTATAGAACCATTTATCCGGAATGGTCGGGGCCAGATGTATTCCGGATAACTGGTTTTTCTGGATAACTGGTTGGACATTAAAACAGCATCCACTTAATGAGATTTGTAGAATATATGTGGCTGTAACATTGTTACTGATTTCAAATTATTAGATTACTCTGATTAAGGTTCAGATCCTATCAAGATCAAAGATTAATCAGAGTTTGAAAGAAGGCAATTTCTGGCAATATCTTGGAAACAATAATACTGTATAAAACTCAATATCTAACTAAATAGGAATTTATTTCAAATCCAAGATATTGATCAAGTTGTACAATGCATGTGGTAATCTATCAAGCAATGCACATGTCAAACTAGCACTGCATGGAACTTTTTTCTGGAAAATTTCTGAAATCAGTCAGTTGGAAATATCATTCCGGATAACTGGTTTTCCAGTTAACTGGATTCCGGATAAATGGTTCCATACTGTATATACAAAGGATGGCAATAACAATATTTGGACATTTATCACCTGTGCCCGGCTAATATAAAAGTACCCCTTTTTCTTGTCTGTTTTTATTGACCAAATAAAACATAATTAACAGATTATCATTTTTGTGCAGGCATTTTTGTAATACCCATTTTATTAAATTATGACTGTATACGTGGGAGTACGTTATTTTCAACACAATTTTTCTGGCTATAACCATTTACATGTCTTTTTGTAAATTTTTCTTTTTTTTGTGCTTATTCTTTTGTAATATATATAATATTTTAAAAATCTATGAGTTTAAAAATTATTCTGATTGCACATTTTATTATTATCTGGTACTCTGTCTTTTTCATTTGGAATTTATAAAATGTAACTGATATTTATTTTTTTCTTAGGTTGTTAAATTATGCTTTATGGAATTGATTAGTTTTAAATTATCTTTTAATGGGATAGGAAGCTCCTACTCCACCCACTCTGACAGAAGTATATCTGGGTTATAGCAGTCCAACAATGAATTGCCAAGTTAGGTATTATAAAATCTCATCAAAATTTGTAGTCCTTAAAAAGCATATCTTGTTTATACTTTCATCGTATTGATTTTTCTTTCATGTTCCAGAACATATTGTTTGTTTTTTAAATTGTATGTTGCATTGTTGTGTCTTTAATTGCCTGCATTTATTTTTATAAATAAGGAAATAGTCTTTCATTTACTGAGTACTGAGACGGATGCAATCTCACTTTTTCAAAAGCAAGGGCCCTTCAAAAGCTTTTACCCAACAAAAAAAAAAAAAAAAAAAAAAAAAAAAAAGGCCTCAGTGTTGGAAATTGGTTTATTGGAGAATACTGTTTGTAACTGCTTTAAGGTTTATGTACTGTTGGGCAAAGGAATTAACATCCATAAAATGGTGAAAATACGGCAGTGGATTGGAATAGTTACATGAGATAAGTGTGTTCCTTACGCTTAATATCACAAATTAACCCTCTGACCGCTATGTTTTTTTTTTTTCATAATCCTTTCGACCAATATGTATCTCTATTATTACACATTTCCAATCATCATGCATTAGAAATATGTAATTAAATTTATCATTTGCATTTTCACCCTTTAACTGTGGAATTTAAACAAAATTGCTTCAAAAATTGTGTATTATATAAATTTTTCTACAAATGTCTTGCCCGTGGAAATCGCGGGATAAGCGGTCAGAGGGTTAAGGAAGAATTGGCAGTGCCAATAAAATTGTTGAGATCAATGAATATTTGTACGTCGAAAGAACAACTGCAGCAAGATATTTCCATAACAGTGGATTGTTATAGGGATATGCCGAGAAAATAATGAATTCTTTCGAGTTCAAACTCCAAGTAGAACTGCTAGTATACTGATGCAAAAATTTTTTGAACATGTAGGAGATGGATCAACAATCTACTTCTATACTGAATGCGGTATAGAGTACAATTCAGAAGAGTTTGTACAGGTTGAGCAGGTTACAATCACTTTATTGTGAACCAACCATAAGTACAATTTTATTGATCCAACGAGTGTTCATGCACAACATGTTGAAAAAATGTGGTGTTCTGCTAAATGGCTCAATAAAAAACAAGGCACAGTTCGCCATCACCTTGTATTTGTATCGTATCTTACAGAATTTATATAGAGAAAATACCTATGAAAAAAATGTTTTTGATGAATTATCAGAAGCAATTTAAGAAATATGGCCTATAATGTAAGGCATAACATTAAAAATTTGCTATTCTTGTGAAACATTGTAAGAAATTGTTAAACTGTTAAACATTATAATATATTTTTATTGATAAAAATTTAATATTTATTTAATGCAATGGTGTTTATTTTTTTATATCTATTATATGTGTGTGTTCCGTTTGCACTTTATGAGCTTGGCTACGACCTTCACTAAATTGACTGCAACTTGGTGTAATCGTAATTGTAGGGGCCACTATAACCCAAAAGTAAAGGTGAAAACAAGGAATTTCACTTAGTAGGCACTGGCCAGCAGGTTGATTTTTTTTTAGTAGCCAGTTACTGGCTAGTGAGAATATTTTTTTTAGTAGCCAGTAAGTACATTTATGTCACTGAATATTTAATTAAAAAATGTATAATGATTTTACAGTAAACAAGTAATTTATGTACTAAATAAAAATATTTTAATTTATGTTGTTTTGAATAAACTTGAGATATTAATTTTCCAATCTATTTTAAATTTTAAAATAAGTTAACAGCAAAGTTACACATAACATGCTTATGTAGCCAACTACATCAGTCACACTAAGCTTAAGTACTTGTGTAGTTAACTGTATAAGTACCCTTTTTTAAAAAATTGTTTGTCTAGAATTAAGATCTGACAATAATAAAATAGGTATGTTTATGCACTAAATAATAACCCACAGCATGATATATATTACACATACACAACCTGTGGCTAGGGGTCCAAAAGTGTTCAACATCTCCAGAAATTGTGTGTATTTCGCCAATTACTTTCAGAAAAAATTGCAAATTTCGTCATTAGAGAGCGTAAAAATCATGAATTTCATTGATCAGGTATGTACATATCATGAATTTCGCGATTGGGCACATAAAAATCACGAATTTCATCGATGGCATGTAAAAAAAATCATGAATTTCATCGATCACGTGCGTAAAAATCATGAATTTTTTCGATCTTTCGCATAAAAATCACGAACTTCATCAATCGGGCACGTAAAAATTGCGAGGGAAAAAAAGAAATCGAAAAATCCTGCATTTGGCCAGTTCTTTCTATATTTTTAATCGCCAGTTTTTCAAGTTTAATCGCTGAGTGGCGACTGGCGAGTGCTTATTTTCACCTTTATCCAAAAGTACCAAATTTTTTAATTCTGACGCAATTCTAAATTTATTTTTATTCAAAAACGCATGAAATTAGCAGGTGTTCTTATTCAGAAAATGTGTAATGGAATAGGTTTTTTTCCTTTTTTTGGTAAAAGCAGAAGATTTTTCTGAAAATACTGTCAAATTTGGCATTTTGACCCAAATTTTCAGACTCAGTCGCTTGGTAAAGAGAAAAACCTGTCACGTGACATCAATCATTTATAACTTGGTAAGTAATTCATCTATCAAAAAGTTGAAAACATCATTCGATTCCAAATTGTTTCAATATCACTTCAATAGTCAGGTCTGCTAATTTTATACCCTTACGTTTAAAAATGTGGATACTTCTCTATTATCCCGTCGACCACTTTTCATAAAAAACTATCGCCAAACTGTCAGATTAAACGCCAAAAATGCAGTCCCATTTACTTGATGTCAGAAGCATTATACGTGTTTGTTATGTCATCAAGTGGTTTTTAATTCGACATTTGCGTGTATTTTTCAACATGTTTTACTGATTTATTAGTTATTTCATTAATTAAAATAACAATTGTGTCCTTAAATTCTTATATTTTATTTATTTATTTTGATATTCCAATGGCAACGTTCTCCCGTTTATTTGGCATTACAGTTTGACAATAGTTTTTTGTTATAAAAAGTGGTCAACAGGATAATAGAGAAGTACCAAAAATGTGTCAGAAAGTTTTGCATTGTTGAGCAAGAAATTTAAGAACCACCTTAAATGCAATTTTTTTTTTTTTTTTTTGGGGGGGGGGGGAGGAGAGAGGTGTTACAGTGAACTGTTAAATGTATAATGAATTGTTTTAATAGCGTGTTGGAACATGTCACTGATATATATAATTCTATGTTGTAGGCGCCTGATTTTTCTAGGTGAACGAAGGATTTGAAAAATCCCAGTGTGGGTGAAGAAAATGAGTTGTTTGGTTGTTATGGAAGCTTCATGATTATAGGGTGAGGTTATAATCTTTTGTCTTTCTGCAGGTGCTGTATGACTTGAATGTAGATAGTGTTTTAGTTAAATGTAAAATGACGATCTTATAATCAAGAATTTTATTCTTATGTGTTTTTTGAAGTTTTGTTTTAAATAGAATTTTTGTGTGATTGAAACATGTTATACAGTACAAAGTCCAAAATCCGGAAACCTCCGGACTTCAGCGATTTCGGATTTTTCCGAATTTTGGATCATTTGCATCCCCCCCCCCCCCCGTTATTTATTTATGACGAACACATTTCAATACTGAAAAATATTATACTGAAGCAAATTAAATATTAAAAAAAATGAATATATTTTTATTTAAAAAGGTAAAAAAATAATAATAATCTACACCCCACCCCCGTTTATTTTACTGAAATAAGGTAATAATAAAGCAAATATTTCAATAGAGGAATATATATATATTTTTTAATTATCACAATTTTAGGAAATTTTACTTACAAAACGTAATTTTTCTGTTAGGTAATTGAATATGTCCGTTATTTTACGCTGCTTTATCAATTATAAACCATTTGCAGTTATTAAAAAACTAATCACCCTCCCCCCTCCCACATACACACACCGATTTATTTACGTCAGGAAGGCATTTGCAAAGCTGTATAAAGATACACACTAATACGATATTCCAATAAAATAATATATTTTTAAAAGGTTTAAAAAAAAACGTTATTATTTGTTTTTATGCTCCCTATTGTTCCCATTTGATGTTCTCAAAGGGTGCTACGCACTGCCCTTTTTGTTTTAAGTGCCGATGTGCCCTGCTGTTTTTAGACGTGAAAAATGTGTCCTGTCCCTTTTCCATGTTATCTTCTTTACGTCGTCTATTTTTTTTCCCTTTAAAAATATTTTTCCTTTATTTTTTTCATGCAAAAATAGAAGAAAACAGAAGCTTTGACTCACATGTGATCTTTCCTAATTCGCTTAACAAGCCTAGCCTAATAATAAAAAAAAAAAATCTGTGCATGGTTTCTTTCTGCATAACGAAACATAGTATCTACTGAAAGCTTAACGATCTCATTCCGATAACTTTCGACTTTGGAAGTTATGGACTAAAATAAACAAAACAAACAGCCAGATAATTCAATCCTTTCTTTTTCTTTTCAGTTACTCTAGTGGCCTTTTTTGTGTGGTGCTCCGATTTTGGAATAAATTATCATATTTTGATAAAATTTGGGAAAACAGCCTAATTTGCTATTATTGCAACTTGCTGTAAATTTGAACATAATTCATCAAATAACGACGGAGATATTTTTTTATTTATTTATTTTTTATGGTAAGGAAAACGTTTTTTTCATTCTTTTCTTTTAATTACTTTCTTCTGTTTTCCTGCAGCTAAATACAACTATGAATGCTGCGCTTCTTATGGAATATTGGGAAGTCGCCAATAAAGATTATCAGACATCTATATCACAGCTTCAATTTATTGAATAAATTGATGCAATTTTCAGAGATTGGTGGGGAGGGGAGGGCGTTGAGTAAGGAATGATCGAATAAAAGCGTAAAGATATCAAATTGGAAAATATATGGAGACAAATATAACAGAAGCGGGAAAAACGATTCAGTCCAAGGCATATATAAATAAATATTTTTTTTTTTAAAACGAAATTAAAAAAAAAAAAAAAAAAAAAAAAGCTAGTTTTCAAAATGTCCGGACTTTGGAGAATTCCGAATTTCGGATGTCCGGATTTGAGACTTTGTACTGTATATATATATTGAACTTTAACTTTGATATTTAAGAGGTATATTTTTAATGACTATGTGTTTTGTAAAGTTACATGAAAATATACTGTGTGTATATAAATGTATGCAGACTAACTTCAACAATTTGGTTAATCAACAAAGAAAATGCATAGCCAAATGAAAATAATATTAGCAGTAAATTTGTTGCAAAACACTGATTCCAAAACTTTTGTTTAAACTCCCTAGTGACCTTCTTTTTTCATCTTTAATGTGTTCCAATTTTTTAAAATTATTTTTAGAGCAGTTATTTATGTAAATTAAACTATTGTCTATGTAGAAAGTAACAAAACAAATGTATTTTAGATGTTTTACGAAGTAAAAAAATAGAAAAAAAAAACTATCTAAACCAATTATTTTTTAAATACACTGTTAAAAATCTGCAGCAAACTGTCCAGTCATTTAACCATTTTTAAAGATAACGGTTGCTTAATGATGTTAAGAAGCATATCTGACCATATTATGGTCAGAATAAAGTTAAATTATTGTTATGTAACCTTTTTCTATAAAAACGGTCAAATGACTAGACAGTTTTCTGCCAATTTTCAACAGTGTAACACATAACTCGAGTTAACTCGGCATTTGGAATAGCATTTAATGAGTTAAATAAAAAAGTATTTAATTCTGAAAAAAAAAAAAAAAAAAAAAAAAAAAAACCCAAAATACAAATAAGTTACAGAAACTTTCAATCATTTAACAACAGGATTGAGAGTGTTGACAAAAGAAGAAAAATCAACTTTTCATAATTTCGCAATTTTAATCTTTTGTTTTCTTGCCAAACTGAAGCATCTTGTGATTTGGCACAATGACGGTCAGCAGCGAGAACCCTGCATGTATGTATTATGTATTAAATAGATTATATCTCAGAATTAGATAGTATATATGTATCAGATATTGGTAATGCTTTGTATATTTATTGTTCTTGTTAGAAGACTTGACAAACTTCATTGATTTTGATATATAATGTTATTGAAGAGTTAATTGTTAGCTAATATTGTTAAATGAATTGTTTTAATTATTAAAAAGTGTTTTTATATTGTGTTTTGATTGTTAACTTGTTAAAGAAAAATCTTATCCAGTGAAATCCTTCTGTTATCTTAAAAACATATTGATATATATCTTAACCCAATTTCTTTTTCCACTTGCCTAGTTCAGGATTGAAGTTTTGGTTTCAATAATACTTATAGTTTTTACAGATAGCTTTATTTAAGTTATTCTTTACTGTGTTTTACTGTGTCTGCAGTATATCTATTTGGTACTTGGCGTAAAAAACCTTGTTGCACACTGTTAGTGCATCAGTAATAATGACTGACAGCACTGATGAAGCCTGCCTGCTTCTAGCAGTATTTACGGCACCTGGTGCGGGGGCACCACTCGCACCACCCTTATTGCGTCTCTGCCTATCTGTAATGGGATCCTGATTTAAGTATTAAAAATTCTTAGTCTGTATGGAAGACATACCATAAAATTATGCCTGCTAAGACAGAAAGCCGTCTAAAATGGAATCTTTCTTCCATCATTTGAGATTTTCTCTTAGTAGGTTTTATTATATTACATAGTAAAATCATTGAAAGCAGAATCCTAGGGAGAAAATTATAGGAAATATTGGGACTTTTGGTATCCCGCTCATAAGTTCTGCTGGACAGGTCTTAGAATCCCTGAAAATAGTATGGTCCCACATAAGTCGGACACATAGCAAGTGGCAACACTATTTGAAGCACATATTACAGTCGAACCTCATTAACACGAAATTGAAGGGACAGCGAACTTTTTTTGTATTATGTGGGATTTCGTGTTAACCATTAAAATAGTGATGCCATCAATGTTAGATTTAAAAACTAAATTAATTAACCTACAAATATGTCCCTGCTCTTAAAATCATAAACAATTAAGAAATAGAAATTTTAATTAAGAAATAAAACAAATTGGTCATAATTTTTTAGGCAATATAAAATTTATTTACCTGCTAAACATTTAAAAAAAAAATTCTGTTATTGACTTTTGTTTCAATATTTCTAGATTACTTCTTTTTAGGAACGTATGGGCCTCATCTAATTTGTCCAAATTTCGGGAATCATCTTCTTGTTTCATAAGGAAACGGCATACAAATTTCAATGCTGTGGTAGCTTTATTTAATGACACTAAAATTTTCTGTTTTGTATTGATTTCATCATCCTTGTTTGATTCTTCAGTGTTGTAATCTTTTTCTTTTCAGCTAATGCAGCAATTATTTCTTCGTCTGTCGTCAAATTTGGTATCAGCACATCTTCACCTATGTAAGTGTACTCGGCAAACACTGTCTGTAAAATAATGCCCATTCGACCACTCATGTTGATGAAAATAGCATTTTTCATCCCCGCATTCTTGCTGAAAGCGTAGTAAAAAGGTAAAGTTTTAGCATTTTTGAAACAATGTGATTTGTTCAACGTACGAGCAGTGGTAAATTTTCACTTCCGTGCATGTTTTAGCTGATCATAATCGTAATTCCTTCTTTGCTGAATTTCCCTCCAGTACATTAGTCTTTTTTTAAAGTAAGTGTTCTCGATTGTTGTGCTTTGAAAAACAGTCCCGTTTCATATGTATTAAAAATATCACAGAGAGCTTTTTTTTTTTTTTTTAACATAAGCGTTCTAAGAAAAAGGACTGTATAGAATTTTCATCTACAGTATACTCTTCTCCACATATCTTTTTGCAGACATCATGATGTCTATTCTTCTATGAAGCTCTTTTAATATTATCAACCATTCATTAGAACATATGAAGAGAGCATCTGCAAAAGCCTTTGCTTTCTCTTGCAAAACTGCACCAAGTAAAACAATGTTCTGGTTTCTTGCTTCTTTTATCCACCGCAAGAGAGCAATTTTAATTTCTTCAGTCTTTCCTGTACACATTTGTTTTCTTTCTGGTCTGAATTGACTCACAGCATAAGCCGCTTCAATCTTTTCATGATTTTTTTAAAATCGTTGAGAGTGTGCTATTGGATATTCCATACTTTGCTGCAATTTCTGATTTTTTTTTCCAGTACTTTATTGCTGAGTTTGTTTATTTTTGTTTTGTTTTGTTTTGAAAGATACAGCTTGCTGTTTTTGACTCATCTTTCACAGGATTCTACAGAGCAACTGCGAACACAGTTTCAATTATGTTAATCAGGTAGTCATTTAGGCATTGTCACTTCTTTCATTCGAAGATAGAGGATTTCAGAAACCCGGTTTATGGCACAGTCAATACAGTCAAACAAGTAATTGAACAATAACTTTAAAAAAAGAAATTCCTTCGCCTAAATTTTCATTACGACTGATCTATAGGGTCAGTGTGGGAAATTTTCCACGTAGCAGAAGAGAAAAAAGAAGCAGGTATTAGTCAGGAATTCAGTATTTCACCAATTTCTAAAACACTTTTCTGTTTTATGTCATTTTCAAACAATGAGAAAAATTCCATTTTTAATAAGAGGGTGTGACTTTTAAATGTGAAACATGTTTTGACTTTGGAGCAAAAAAATTTTTTCGCCTTAAGCGGTATTTTGCGAAATTCTATTTCGTGTTAAACAAATTAATTAACATTGAGTTTCAGATTTATCTGACGGGACCTTGGTATTATTTCGTGTTAACGATTTTCAACTGTATTGATATAAAATGTTATATGCTTGTACAATATGTTTTATTTATTTTTAAAATATTTTTTAGGAATATAACAATGTTATAAAAAAAGCACAATAAAAGCACAAATTAATATTCATACTATTTTTTAAAAATAAAATAGATAAAATGTTTTTCGGAGTGGGGCATAAGAGGAATAGGAGAGGGTGGTCTGAAATGCACATGGTCCCCATGCTTATTGAGGAGCGGTTGTCAACAAGACTGAAAGAGTCTATTTTATAAAATGTTGTGCTCCCAAAATTTTGCTTTCAGTTTCAGAACAATACCACTCTGTTTTCAATGCCTCAACATTGTTATTTTTAACTTTCATCTCGTAATCATCATTTAAATCATAGTAGGTATAAAAGGTACTCTTTGTGTGGTTATTAATGCAAAAAAGCTAAAAACAACATTGAAGCACACAAATTATAAAACTTTAAAACACATACGGCCGTTTCAAGGATACAAAGATCCCCTTCATCAGTGTAAGGTAAAAAAAAAATTAAAAACAAAAAAAATGTTAAAAGGGTTTAAAAGAACCACACTCGGTTATAGCCCCGAGTACTGGCTGTCAAATACCACATCTCACAGCCAGTACTCAGGGCTATAGCCGAGCGTGGTTCTTTTGAATCCTTTTAACATTTTTTTTTGTTTTTAATATTTTTTGTTTTTGTTTTTTCCCACCTTACACTGATGAAGGGGATCTTTGTACTCTTGAAACAGCCGTATGTGTTTTAAAGTTTTATAATTTGTGTGCTTCAATGTTGTTTTTAGCTTTTTCGTATCATTTAAATCATAGTCTCATTTATTCATAATATAAATAACTTTAAACACTTCCCCTTTTTATGGCTGGAATGTTGTTTTTAATTACAGACCTTAAAACTTTTAGTTATTCCTGTATAAATATAGTTATCTTTTCGATACATCATTACATTGTTCCGCTATTGACTCCAACTATCATTCAGTCAATCATGTCTGTTCTTCTTCACTATGTGCCAGAAGTATATTGCTACTGCATTTTTTGATTTAGTTTTTGATTAACCTTTAATTTTAATCCCACATGTATGCGAGCCAGTTTCTTTTTGGTAGCGTGGTTTGGCAACACTCATTCATTTCCTCAGACATAAATATGAGATGTCAATTGTTGGTAGGTCGTCTTATTTAAATGTATTGTAACCTTTGAGTTCTCATTAGAAAAAAAGAAAGTCCCTCTTTTCCAAAATTACTTTAAGTTATGTTTAGTTTAAACTTTAAGCAGTCTTATTCAAGTCCTACTATTAGCTCACACTCTCTATATATTTATATATCTTGTTCAAATTTTCAATCGTTAATAAAATACTTTCTATTCATCCACTCAAGTTCAAATACATTTTTTTAAACTTGTACTAAATGACACTTGATGTTAATACAGTTTTTTCAAATATTAATTCATTAATCAAATTTAATTAATTAATTTTAATTTTTATATGGGAGAAAAAAATTTCTCCCATTGTTTTCATACATGAAATGAAAGATTTTCCTCAAATGAGTGATGGCAACAAAAAATAAAATACCGCAACGATGATTATAAAATAATGTTCAATAAAGATAACATGGGACATGAATACTGTACGGGTTTATTTTATATATTTATGATTAAAAAGTAGGAATTGACTTAATTTTTTTTTTTTTATATTACTTGTTTTTCTTGTTATCTGGTTTAATTATTGAGTTTATTCATCTATAAGTTAAAACAGTTTTTGCTATATTTGTGAATGTCTACATGAGTATTCTTGAGTAAATTATCTTTCCAGTGGTATAATATATAGCTTTTATGGTATTACTAAGAAATATTGGGTGTTATGAGCCATCAAACTTTAAAAAAAAAAATCTCCAAAAGGTTTCCACAATTTTGGCCACTATTGTATATACAGCTAGATAAGAGATTCATTGGCGATTTCAGCTGTTATGTGAAATGTTTTGTTATTCTATAATCATCATATATCTGGAGCATTCAGAATAGAGATTGAAAAAAATTTTGAACTTTGTGAAGGGTCCTATGTTTTAAGGTGAAAAAATTGTAAAGTATCCTTTAAAGGACTCAAGTTCTTCTTAAACTTCTTACAGATCATATTTTCTATGTTAACATTTTCATGGGAGACACTGAACATGAAAAAAATATAAAGAAAATATATCCAGGGATCTGTTTAGGAAAAAATTGGGTCCTTTAAAGGACTCTTCACAAAATTTTTCATTTCTGAAAAGGACCCTTCACAAAATTATTTTTCCTAAAACAGGACCTTTCACAAAATTCTTTGTCTTAAAAATAGGTTTTTCACAAAATTTTCATCTTTAAACCAAACATTTCACAAATTAATCATTTAAAAGTAAAATCTGACATGTCACTTTTACATATATAAAAAAATATATGTATTTTATATCCATATATCTTCTTAAAAATGCATAAACAAGAACCTGATTGTAACGACTATTTCAAATTCATAAAATTATGATTAGATTTTTCACAAATATAAAAAGCTGTTCACAATTTCACAAAAACAGGACCCTGTGAAAAAAGTTTGGACAGACCCCTGATATCAGAATGCAATCAGAATTTGAAAAATACCCCTTCTGAAAAAAACCCAGTTTTTTCCCCAAAGTTTCTGTTTTTTTTTTGTTTTTGTTTTTTTTCTCTAAGCATTCCCATCTCTACTGCAATCTCATGCCTGAATGGATTCTTTAGAATTTTTCTCAAGTCTGTATGAATGCTGAAAAATTTTCCTCCCCCCCCCCCCCCCCTATAACAAAGTGTGCAAAATATTGATTTAAAAATAATATTCTACCATTTCATCCTTAAATTGTAGATCTGTATTATGGCTATTAAAACTATTGTTAAATGTGTGCATTTTTATCCTTTATTATCAGTTCTGTATATAAAGCATTAAATTTCAGATAGTAAAGCTTTTTGAAAACTTAATGAATTCTAAATATATTATTCTGTTGCTTTTAGATTATTAATTAGTAATTAATTAGTAAAAAAAAAAAGCTAAAATGAGTAATTAATAATTACTCATTTTAGCCCTTTTTTTTTTTGTAAAATACAAATGCTTTAGCTTAATGTTTAATAATAATAAAAAAAATTTGCAAAATATTCTGTTTAGCTTTTATATTATTTTTCATTTTACTTTGATTTCTGCTGTTTTTCTATTAGAAAAAGGATGTTAAAAATTCTTATAGTGTATAAACTTGGATTTTTGTTTTAATTATCATTAAATTACATGAGTTATATGCATTTTTGTTGAAGTTTGCATGCTGCTGATATTACATTGACATCCAATTTTATTTTGTCATTTGAGTAATAATGTGTGTGTGTGTGTATACTTCACAATTCAGTTGATTCTTTACTTAAGTAATTAATTTTATTTAATTCCTTTTTTTGTATTGCTATTATTAAATTTTTGTATTCTCAAATAAGTGTTAAGTTATATAAATGTTTAATACAGTTCTGCTTCAAAACTTTCTTAAATTTATGTATTTTGTAATATTTTTCCATTCTTTGTATTTTTTGTGCTTATTTTGAAAAAGTTACAATATCCTATTCTTACAGAAAGTCTAATTTGTTTACGTTAACATCATGTGTCTAATTTTAAAGGCTCTCTTGAATCTGCATCTTTGAAATATTGATTCAATTCTTTCAAATTAGAAATTTCTAGGATTATTTTAGTTAAAAGGATGGGAGACTTTCTTGATTGTTGTAAACCACAACTGGTTTTCTTTTGTGCATGTAATGCAGTATTAATTTACAATGTAACAAAATATTTAGAAATCTTGTAATATACAGAGTCAGATGACACATTTCAGTTTTATATACAGGGTGATTATAAAAAAACTATCCCGATATATGAGCTCATAACTGTCATACCGTTCACAGAAACTGAATGAAATTCTGGCCTAAAGTATTTTGAGGTATGCGCTCAAGAATCACGTGAAAAATAACAGTTAAATTCTAACAGTTACGGTTACAGTGACAAAATTTCGAAAATTTCAAATGGCAACACCTACTTTTTTTTATTGGAATGTGATCTTTGTAGTGAAAAACCATAAAAAGCGTTGGAACGGTACCTGTAGCACGAAAATCGCCAGCGCTAGACAGACTAAGAAGAAAAGTGAAGACAACCAATAAAGGACAGAGAAGCAACAGAAAGTAAAACATTTTATTGTTCAGTGCTATCCACCATCTGCCACATGTAAAGTGTCGTCGTGTGTGAAATGGAAAATGTATGAAACACAATAAAATGTTTTGTTTTCTGTTGCTTCTCTGTCCTTATTGGTTGTTTTCACTATTCTTCTTAGTCTGTCTAGCAGCGGCGATTTTCATGCTACAGGTACCGTTCCAACGCTTTTTATGGTTTTTTACTATGAAGATCACATTTCAATAAAAAAAGTAGGTGTTGCCATTTGAAATTTTCGAAATTTTGTCACTGTAACCGTAACTGTTAGAATTTAACTGTTGTCTTTCATATGATTCTTGAGCGCATACCACAAAATACTTTAAACCAAAGTTTCATTCAGTTTCTGTGAAACGGTATGATAGTTAGGGGCTCATATATCGGGAGAGTTTTTTTATAATCACCCTGTATTTTGTCAGCCAGAGTTGTCCGTTGAAAGCAAGGAGGCCCTTTCTTACAGCAAACTAGTTACATCCCCTCATTTACCCCGCTTCTCATAAACACAATTACTTTTTGAAAAAACTCGCATGATGTGCTGACATGTGGTTAAGAGGTCTGCATAGGCTGTGCTCAGATTAATTTTATTTCATTAGATTCAGGCTGGGCCAGGCCAGACCCAGTTTTACTTTTTTCCTGCAGATTCGGGTCAGACTTGGCTTCATTTATTCCAAGCCGTGTCAGGGTGTAAAAAAATCAGATTTTTTGTATTTAAATCAGGATTTTTTAAATTTTAAACTTTGTGCGGCATAACTTATATATACCTTAGATTTAAAGTTATATATTATACTATTGTTACCAGACTTGTATAAAACCAAAAACTTTCTGCCCACATAAATATTAGGTCAAAAACTTTCTGCAAATTAATTTAATGTTTAATAAAATTAAGTGTTATATTATTTTGATGATATGAATTAAAAACAGTGGTTTAAAATAATTACCATTTAAATTTAAAATTAATTAATATTAATTAAAAAATAATTATTTTGGTTAAAATAAAGAAAGCTAAAAATCCATGATAGCAATAGCGGAATTCTTTTCAAATGTTTTGTCAGTGCATTTAGAAACAGCCTTAAAATTTTCGCAAGCGTCTGTAATGTCACAACAAAGTTTTGCATCTTTAAACTTTGAATTGTGTGCAAACAGTAAATAAATCGTACATAAAATTGGAGAATATTTTTATTTTTTTAAATCTTAAAAATAAAAATAAAAAGTTTTTTTTTTTTTTTAAAGTTTTGAATTTTGCAGAAAATTTTTTGTGCATTGTGTGCACGCGTGTATCTGTATTATACAACTCTGATTGTTACTAATGGCATACATAGGAAGTAAACATTTTCAAGTTCAACATTGCTAATCATTGTCAATAAAATATTTTTTAATAATTTAAAAACAAAAAGTGAAATAAAAAATAAACAACCAATAACAAAGTGATTTCAAGTTAAAAATAAAATTATTATTTTTATCTACAATTTACAATAATTATCTACAATTTCAAAATACTTAAACATTAATTTAATTAGTTTTATTTAAAGATTTAAACATAAAGACTATTTTAGCTGCCTTTTCCACACCTAATTTGTTTCGCAATTCACTCTGAGTCCAAAAGTGGGGAAACATCCTCTCTATCACTGCAGTTCCTTTTGCAGTACTTGCACAACTGTATTCTATCAAGTTCTTTCTGATCTACACAGTTCTTTAGAAGTGCTTTTGATCTTCACCACTCCAAGATATTTAAGGATTTTAGAGCTTTTTTATTAAAAAGAGGAGAGCGCACAATGAAGTTTAGTAAAATGTTTAACAAGTGCAGTAATTAACAAGTAACTAGCATCATTATACTTTTCTTTAACAAAGTTTAAAGTTTGATTTTTTTTTTCATTTATTATTAAACATTCCACTTCAGAATTAGGATACAAGAGGCAAGCTAAAAAACGAGCCAGTGTTAATGCTTGTTCATATCGTTTATTAACTAACTTTTTGCAACAATTTCTGTAATTTTTCAGATTTTTCGAGACATTGACAACATTTGATATTACTCTTTGCATTTTACCTAATACCACAGAAATGAATTCCAACGTTAAAAGCATTTATTTTGCCATATTCATGGCTTTTGATGTGATATTGGTGTAGAAATTTAGAAAAATATACAAAGAATGTTCAAAACAAAGCATAAAATTGATTTTTTTAAAATTAAAATCAATGATTTTAAAAAATCATTTGATTTAAATCATGATTTTAATCATTAGATTAAAATCATTTACATCCTGAGACATGTAGGGCCAGAATTTTTTTTTTCTCTAAAACATTATAGGGAATTATTACATTTGTTTAACAAATTCATTAGACCTTTATTTTGGTTTAATAAATAACAGAGAAATATTTTTTTAATGTACTTTTTTTTCATTATAGAGCCTAAAAATCATGATTTTTTTTTTTTTAAACGTGTTTCTCTTCATTTTAAACTACATTTATTTATTTAAGGAATCATCATCATTAATCTTCATTAAATGTTAGTGTAACTGTCATAGTAATTAGTATTCCATGTAGGGATGTAGTGGAGGGTATGCAGCTGTATTATGCCATATACCTTCATGATAATTCCGTATACCCTCCATAGCTATAGTACATACTCTCTGGTGTATATCCTCTGCCTGTTATTTTCTGAGTGGCATCCTGTTATTAGATTACTGAGATTAAGAAACAGATCCAATCAAGATCAAAGATAAATCAGATTTTGAAAGAAGGGCAATTTATGAGAATCCCTTGGAAACAAAAATTCCTCTGCATAAAATTCAAAATGTCCCAATATCTAACTAAATATGCTTCTATTTCAAATCTTAGATCTCGTCTTCAAGTTATACCATTCACCTTGTAATGTTTCAAACAATGCTGATGCTGATGTCAAACTGGTACTGTATGGTACATTTTTCTGGAAAGATTCTGAAATCCGTCAATTGGAAATATCATTCTGGATATGGCTAACTGATTTCCAGATAAGCGATTTCATACTGTACTACTATAATTTATGTAACAATATTTAAAAAAAAAATATGCATGTTCTTAAAACTATAATAAAGTCTTACTTTAATGAAAAAAATAATGAACTTTAATTTTTCAAATGGATATTATAATAAATTCATATTTAATACTTGGAAATTTTTCCATAGAAAATTTCTCATGCCTTGCATTTATAATATTCAAATTTTAATTGCGTAATAGGCATATAGCCAACATAGTGAAAAAGTACCTAAGCCGGCACTCGAACCCGGGATACCAGTATAGCGCACAGATGTTCTACCAACTGAACCACATGGGAACGATACTCAGCCTGAAACTTTCTCACTATAACATGTTGACAAGGCTACAATTTCATCTAGTGCTGCGTTTGTAGCCTTGCTAACATGTTATAGTGAGAAAGTTCCAGGCTGAGTATCGTTCCCTAGTGGTTCAGTGGTAGAACGTCAGTGCACTATGCCGAGGACCCGGGTTCGAGCCCCGCTTGGGTACTTTTTCACTATGTTGGCTATATGCCTATTAAGCAATTAAAATTTGAATATTATGGATATTATAAGATTCTCGCTTTCAGTGCACCATTCGATTCTTTTCCCATTTTCACTCTCATAACAATATAGATCAATAGGTTCAGCATTAACCAGTCAACATCACATAATTTTACCAGGGGAGGAGACCTTCTCTTGTTAACATCTAAGTGTGCACAGTTAAAATAATGAATAGTTAAATTCTTAGCAAGTTACCATTGTATCTACTTGCTACAGCGTCCATGCATTAGAAATCAGAAAACTGGTTTTAATCCTAAGGCAGAATTGAATTGAGAAAAATAACAATGACCTTCAGACAGTTTCAGTGCTCTATTTGAGAACTTTTTAAGAATTAACAGCTTTTGTCATAAAATGTGACATATGTAACAGCTTTTCCATGTATGTTATTTCCTGACATTATTCTGCTGTAAATGGAATGATATATAATATAAGTATACATGTATTTTGGGTACTTTTCCACTATAGGGACCTTGGCCTTTTTTTTCAAAAGCTTGGTGCAAGTCGGGCTTCAGAAAATGAGTTTTGTTGCCAAATGATAACAAACCACATGAACTCTTATGCTTGTATATATATCATCATCATCAACAAACGTTTTCAATCCACTGCTGGATGTAGGTCTCCCCCAGATTTTTCCATTGTTGCTTGTCTAGTGCTTTAGTCATCCAATTATCTACTATATATATAAAACACAAACGGAAATTTTCGTTCATTCCTTTATAACTCGAGTTCTGCTGAATGGAATTTGATGGAACTTACACTGTTGGATAGATAATTTTTCACGGAAGGTTTTAGTATATAACACATAGTTCTACGTATATTAGTTATAGAATTATGATGGAAAGTTCTGTTATTTTGGACGATAAGGTTACCATATGTCATTTTTTTGGCGACCGTTATCGTTGGCGAAAGAATTGAAACGGCTATATCAGAAAATGATGCAAAAACATAAAAAAATATAAGAAAAATTCTGTTATTAATTTTATTTAAAATCCCCCCCCTACTCCCCGCAAAGAAAGAAAAAAAAACTGTTTTAATGAGGCATAATATTTAATTTAAACCCCAAAGGAATGTTTGTAATGCTTAAAATAAATATTTGCAATGCATTAGATTACAATTTAGATTAAGTCAATATTTGGCGATTTATCCTTTGCGTTAGGTTAACAAAGATGCATCTGATAATTTGATTTAATAAAATATGATTAAATTTTTTTCCCTTTTTTTCTTTCTGTTATTTTTTTATATATATATAACTCCCCTATCATGTGTCTTACAAGAGGAACTAGCAGATGTAATTGTAAAAATGACTGCATTTATGAGTTACATGTTATTTGTTTATTTACGGTTTTTATTTTACTTTTGTCGCCAAGCAATGTGATTTTAAGCCAAAAATGCATAAGCGTGACATCAGCTTCAGCGATATTAGGAATAATAATGTTTTTTCGTGTATACAAGATTCTTTTTGGAGTAAATTTTTGTATTCAAATGCAAATTATATAAATAGCAGTTATTGTTATGAATATGGGATCAAATATTTAAATTTTAGTGAATTTCTGCCACTCAAACACATATTGTAAAATAATTAAATTTTAGACATTTAAAAATTTACTACAGTAGCATGCCGGTTTCTTTTCACTAAACATATTATTTTTATAGCCTCGAACTCAGATCAGCCAATATTGTCTATTCTTTTATTTTTATTTTATTATTTTTTTAATATATCGCCAATTTCACTTATAGAAATATTCACAGTTTCAAAAGTTAGGAGCCAAAGAAAATTCTTAAAGAGATGTGTGCATTTATGCGTTATTACTATCACAAAAGGCTACATTTTGCAACAAAAATTGTTTTCTGAAATAAATTTTCGATGCTCTTTTTGATTCGTCATTTCTTTTTAGTTTTTTCTGCATATCTTCCCTTCTTTCAGGAAGGTTTTAAAAAGACATTGGACTAATTGTCCGTATTCCGGTCACCTGCCAGTTGGCATTTTTACTATATTGTTGGATGTTTCGTTTATGTTTGAAGGTTACTCTGGACGACGATTCAGATTACAGAAGATTAGACGACTTTTGAAATTAGCGATTTCTAAATTTTTGGGGGTTTTTCATTATGAAGCAAAGTTTTACCAAAAAAGCAATGCTTCCAATGTACGGTTGGTTGATTTTATGACGGCCAAATATCTACACGAGGGATATAGACCCTGAGGGGAGTGCCCTCCGTGGGGGTCTTTCTAAGGGATCCTAACCCGTATTTACGGCAAGGTTAGAAGAAAACCACGGAAAACTCCGAACGGTTAGGTCAACGAGCGCGACAGGGATTTGAACACAGCACTTCCTGTATGCCATCTTTAAGAGCAGAACATCTCAGCCACTGTTTTGGCGCTTTCAATGTACGGAAAAACTTTGTAATGTCAATGGTGGCGAATGGAATAAATAATATTTGTCGATTTATCATTTCAGGCTGGATAAGAAAAGAGGAGTACCTGAAATACTGATTAGATAATTTTTCGATCATTATAAAGCCTTTTCGACCTACACACAGCACTAACAGCTAAACATAGTGAGAAATGAATTTATTTCGGCGTGTTATTATGCTCTTTAGAGAAATGCAAAAAAATCTTCGGTTTAAGTAATCACTAAAAATAATATTACTAAACATTTTGCATAACTAACTTTATCATTGTCAGTTTTATTTAAGGTATGGAATTTTGTTAATGAAAGATCTATAATTGAATTAACAGTAATTTGACATTATTTAATGGAACATAGCTTGGCACGTAAATAACTTCGTATTGTAACTAACTCTGGTACATTAGTAACCATATCGTTTCAAGCACTTCTAAAGTTTGAGGATATCGGCAATATTATGGAAGATTAGGAAGATTTTATTGGATACAAACTAGAGGTTTATTCTTCTACCAGAGTTAGTCATTGGGTTTTTTTTTCAGATTAACGGTTACACGAATACAACTGGTCTACAAAATGGAAAGATAGTGAAAATGGCGTCTTTTTATTTTATTCATATTCAGCTTTAAAAATGCGCTTTTTTATGTTTCACCATTTTTTTAAATATGAAAGTTAAACACTGTTCTTTATGTGAAAACAATTTATTACAATTTTCACTGTATTTACTCTGCTGGAATCGAAAGATGAAAAACCGTACCGTAGTAGACTTGCCAGAAGAGTACGTATATTGCGAAATATAACGTAGCATAGAGTGAGATTGTACTTACGTTATCAGAATCTCACATGGAGACAAGAAAGAGGGATCGTGTTCAAGAACTTACAGACGAAAATGCATCGCCCGAACATTATTTAAGTTCAATGGTCAATCTATGCAATCTTTCTCTTTTAGTAGTATGTTGACTAGAGGACATTTTAGTTCCTGTTGTCATAATCTCATAATGGCCTCATTTCCCTACCAAACTCTACTATAAATGATCAACTAAATGAATTGCTTCTTTTAGCCCAAATTTTGTCCAATGTATGATATAATATAACGCAATGTCGTTCACATCGTTTACAGCAATATTGAAGGAAAATCCAGGTGAACGTCCCTATTGCTTTAAAATACATGTTCAAATCCATTGATATATTTCGTTTGATTCAAGGTTCGTTTGAAAATATTTACTACGGTAGCATCTGTAGATGAAGATCCACAGTCCTTTAAAATACAAAGCCATTTCGTTTGATTTAAGGTACATTTAGAAAAATGGCCCAGCGCAGCGGGCGTAGCGTGCTAGTATATATATATATATATATATATATATAAAACTCTTATGCTTGTTTATATATATAAATATTTTATTTATATATATGTTATTGATTTTTATTTACAAAATTACTTATTTTTGTATATAAAAATAGATTGGCTTCTTTATATTAAATAAACTGTATAAATATTGAAAAAAATTGCTTGTGTATATGAAACAGTGAATAGGTTGCCTGAAAATATGTTGTCCAAATTTCCTTCTCTCGTGAAGTTCATTTTCTGTAATTTGCCAATCATCCTATACTGTAAAAGTACCGTATTTTGCACATGATTAATTTTAACACAATTATTGAAATTGGTAAAGAAATCATATGAGTCGTAAATTTCCAATTGGATGAAAAATGTCCGGGCCAGGATTCGAACCTGGGATATGGCTGAAGCATCTTGTGTAATCACGTATCCAGCATTTACTGGCATTCCAAATTACCTGCGATTTATTCTGTTGAGCTGATTCATATATCAGACCTGATGCTTTGATCAATAAGGTTAACTGGTTGAATTAGGTCCTCCAGATTCGACTGGGATTGGGATGGCTCAGTTGGTAGAGCATGGCAGCTTCAGCCAAGATATTCCAGATTCGAATCCTGACACGGACATTTTTCGTCCAGTTAGAAATTTACCGTATTTTGTTTATATCTGAAGAAAATTGTATGAATTAGTTTGTTTTATTTGATAATTATGCTTCTTGTTATTATGATCTGATCTATGAATAGGTAAATAAACTTTTTATCTTTATCTATTTTGTATATTCATCCACAGGGCTATGGTCAAAAACTGATGGATGACACAATTTCTTTTATAATTGGTCTCCTGGGATTTCTTGTGGATAAGGATCAATTTAGGTAAAATTAGGTGCATTCTGCAAACAATTTCTCAAAATTAAGTTTTATAAAATTGACTCTCAAAAAATTCCATTTTATAAAAAGATTTTTTTTTTTTTTAAATAACCTAACAACAATAAAAGACCACTAATCTGCACAGCTTTGTTCCAAAGATTTTGTGGATTTCAGACATTTGCAGATTATAGGCCTTTCATATTTTATTTTTGTTTTAAATTTCTTTTATATATACACTCATGTTCAAAATCAAGAGACTTTTCAGATTTGGTCGATTATCTCCAGAACTACTGGTCAGATTTTAATCAAATTAGACATGTACATAGGTTGATATAGCGGGGAAAAAAAAAAAAGATAACCATTTAACAGTTATAATACACATGATCATGCATAAGACTCTAGCATTGGAAGGTATAAAGCAGTGCTTACAATGTTAAAAAAAAAAAAAAAAAGGGTTAATAGGGGGTATGGTCCCTTCTTACAGTTATACAGCTCTCATATCATGAATTCATACTGGAAATCAGTTTTTTAAATAAAAATCCATTTTAAACGATGTTTCCAGCAGCTGATCCAGTAAAAATTTGGGGTCCATTTAGGGTCCCTTCATAAAAATCTATATAATAAAACAGGGCCCTTCACAAAATTCCTCTTAATAAAACACGCCCTTTCACAAAATTCCCTTTTATAAATCAGAATCCTTCACAAAATCCCATTCCATAAAAACAAACTCTTAATTCATTATTTTAATTTTTTAGGTTTAAAAATTTTTTAGGTTTTAAAATATACAAACAAAATAAGTTCACCAACCACCAGAATGGAAACTTTAGCTGGAGGACTTAAAAGTAATTATTAATAAATGCTTGATTCCAATTTGTGTAACTGGATTTCCTCCTTTGTTACAAAATGTTATATATTACAAAACTATAATAAATTCCACAAAAATAACTTTTACTTTTCAAAAAATGGGCCCCACGAAAAAAAAAAAACTTACATTGACCCCTGGCTTCTGTAAAATAATTAGTGTTCCAAACGATTTTGTATTATTCTAAGTATACTATGATTTATGCTTTTATATGCAATTATTTTTCACATCAAGCTCTGCATAGTAGGAAGCCTTATGACTCACATTGTAAGGTGTCTGTTATCTTAAAAGAGTTCTCCGTATCATTACTGCCTAACAGGGTTGCCAGTATGTGACCTTTTTTATTCAGAAAATCCAAATTCATACTAGAAATTCTGAATAGCAATTTTTACTTTATTTAATGACAGTTATTTCACGATTACTTAAAGTAAAAATTCTTCTTTTGGAATTTCTGAATGAAAATGGAGCTCAAACTGGCAACCCTACCTCCTACTATTGTGAGGTAATATTGTACTATGTTTCTAGACATGGGAATAATGGCACCCTTCTATGTTTGCCACTAGCCCTTGTATACATGCTTGCTTGATATCCTTAAGTCAGAAGATGAAATTTTCCCTTCCAGTCATGAACTGGTTCAGGATCTTATATAGTCTGGGACATCTTTTGAATCTCCACAAATTTGTTTCATGGCAATATTGTGTTGATTAAAAGTGTGATACTTTAGGTTATGGGGGTGAGTATGTGTTTATTCTTCAAGAGCCTGTTCTTGACATTAAGATGTTTAATAACATATACAGATTACAAGACAAGACATGGATACACCACAGTTAAACATTAATTCACCTAAATAATCATTTTATATAATGAATATTTGACCGGCATTTGCAAAAGTTGTTCATCACGGCTGGTGACTTTCTTGTTCACTGTTATTCCACATTCTGTCGAACACATTCATTTTTCCAGAAGGGGGTACTCCTAGAACAGAAATAGACATGCACAATTGTCACATAAAGAAACTCATTAACCATCCATTAGAAGCTTTTAAATTGATTTTACTTGGTTATTTGGCTATCTCGTTTGCTTTTACATGCAACAGAGTTTCACGTCTGAGTAAATTTGTTGCCTGAGCATTCGAAAAACATGCAATAATGCATGTGTGTCTTCATTTTTCACAATCCTTTTTCTCTTGGATGATCCACATTCAAATTTCTTTTTCAACACTTTTTTTTCTTCTTTTTATAGCATAAACTTGAATTTTTCCGCAATTAAATAGAATATATATATATATATATATTTAATTTAATAACATTATCCTTCAGCAATAGTATATTAAGTTAGATAACCATTTTCTGCTATGTATTTACTAGCACTTCTAGCAAGACAAAACATCTAAAAAACAAATTTGCAGCTATCCATTGAATTTGAATGATTCAGTTTTATGACCATGGGATTTCTTGGTAATGCAGTGTAAGTCACTCCACCCTCCTCCAGAAAGAGAGATGAGGCAACCATGTGATTCTTAAAATGCAGAATCGAAATGATTGTCTTTCTCCCTATCCCCACCCCCCCCAACTTCAACAAAGAGTGAAGCAACCAAATGACTGATTATATTAAAACAGAATTTCTCTTTTCTAGGACACCCTCCCACTAATTTTGCTTTCACAGAAATGTTACATTATGTGTTTTTGCCCTGTGATGATGGAAATTCAATATATCTCTAAAATTCATTTTACTCGTATCCCAAAACAATTCGTCTTAGGAAAAAAACTGTATATGAAAAATGTAGGAAATTTTCTCTAGTTTAGTTTGGTGTAATATATATATATATTTTTCAAAAAAGCTTAACGCTCTACTGAATAGAAGTGAACCCCCCCCCCCACCCCCCGATTTTCTTTTTCATGGTTTTTACCTTATAATTTTTTAGCACTCCAAAAAACATTTAAAGGAGAAAAGAGAAAAAACTTGGTCTAAATTTACTGGACTATATGTGATTTGAGAAATTTATTATATTAATTATTAAAATTAGTCAACAAGTGTTTATTTGAAAAGTTCTTGCACTCAATTTATAATACATAAATAAATTCATTTGCAATTTATCTCAAAACTAAAAATAATGATTATTCATATGTCAATATCGAAATATTAAATTATATTGATCTTAAACCTAAACTTAAAGTATTCTTGTGCCAATGTTTGAAGAATCAAACTGTACTGTAGCATATATATGTATTATATATAAAGAATATATTTTTTTGTTTCCCTTTTCAATTTGAGATTGTTCTTGCAGTTTTAAATTACACCTTTTTTTAATTTTTCATAAGTTTCTTCTTTACTTTACTTGTAAGTTTTCTGAATTGAAAAAAAAAAATAAAAACTTTTTTTAGTGAGTGACTTGTCTTATACTCTAATGCACAATCTTATTATTTAAAAGAAAAAAAGTTAAAAAGAGAAACGCTTGTCTTTATTCACAGATCATTCACAATAAAATCATAATTGTTAGTCATTAGTTTCAGGATGTCTTTTTTCTGAATATGTGGAAAAAATTGCATAAATGGCTGTCTGAATACGTATTACAAGCTGTACTAACTCACTCTTTCCATAGAGTGACACCCTCTTTTAAATTTTTATTTGGATTGATTGGATTAAATCAATCTGTAAAAAAAATATTTTTTTTGCTATTTTCTCAAATTTTTAGAGAGTTGTTTTAGGTAAATGCTGTGTAACAGCTAGTTTTATGATAAAAAAATTAGGTGTTAAAAAATTAATTTGTTTTGATCTATTTTTCTTTACTATTCAAGTACTTATCTCTTTTATTTGAATGTTAAAATGAACGAAATTACTTACTTTATAATTATTATTTTATTTTAGGTTGCATAGTTGCAGAAAACAATTCTTTTAGAAAATGCATTAATGATACCTGAGTATCCCTATGTTCATAAAGAGACTGATAAGAGGATCATAGCTGATTTTGGTAAAATTAATTTCACATGCATTTTTATGTGATGAGTTTTATAATGGTTTATCTTAACCTTTTTTGTGTTGTTGTTGTTTTAATTTGTTAAAAGCATAGGCCTTGTCAAAATTTATTTGGAATTTTCTATTTTCTGAATTTTTTTCTTTCTTTCAAGTGTCTGTCATTTATTTAAAGCATGCACACTTCTGCTGCAAATGCTGTAATGTACAGTCATAAAAAACAAAACAAACTAACCTACAAACTATACTGCAAATCTTATATAAAAATGTGATTGGTACCAATCGATTAGTAGTAACATCTACTAATTAATGTTACACTTAAATTTTGCTTAGGGGATCGTCTACACATAAAAATTGCAACAAACTTAAAATGCCTCAATACTAACATGTAATTTTGATATATTTGGATTTGTTGGTAAATTTTATTTTCATACATCAAATGAGAAATCATTCTCTCAAGTAGTTTAGGAATTATGCTGGTTTAAAGTTTGTAAATCCTATATATTAAAACGAAAAGGGATTTCTGTAATATGCACAAAAAATTTACCTATTGGCACATGTGTGAAATTAAATCTAGAACATTTTAGAGTAAACCAGAATGATGTCACGGTGGCTGAGTGGCCTAAGACGCAGGGTTTAAGCTGTGAGATCGTCGGTTCGATGCCCATTCCGGACAGAATGATTTCTGTTATTTTATTGCGATAAGATAATTCATTTCAATAATCTCATATGTTATTTCAGGAGGAGAAGTTATATAATTTGTATTTTTTTTTTATTCACATGCTTTATAATTACTAATTTTATATTAAAAATATTTAAATTAAAAGATTCTACATGTAATTATCAATTAAGTAAATTGAATTGATCTACATTTTTTGCTATATTTGGTATGACTATTACCAAGATGTCATGTACTAAGATAGCATATGTATATATATTAAAAAAAGCATGTGATTATTTTTCGTAAAAAGGAAAATAAAAGGAGAGAAAACAGAATGAAGGAAAAATATTCATACAGGTATTCTAAAGGAAATTATCTTGATATTCATGATTTAATAATAAAATAATGTATGAAAAGCAAAATAAAACTCAAGTAATTAAAAAATATGTATTATAAAATGTTAGTGGCAAACAGCTAATTTTATGTTCAAGGTTTTAGAGTCAGACTGATAAAATAAATTAATGAAAAAGTTTAAAGGTCGCGTAATTAAAAAAAAAAATAAGAAAATACTAAATATTGTTATTTATTTATTTATTTATTTATTATTATTATTTTTTTTAAATATTGGGACTGTGGAAAGTAAAATTTAACACCGACAATATTTTTAAAAATTACTAATTCTATATTTAAAATATTAAAATTAAAAGATTTTTCATGTAGTTATCAATTAAATAAATTGATCTGAACTTTTATCTATATTTTGTTTGATCATTATCAAGAAGATATATTTATATACTAAGAAAAGTATGTGATTATTCTTCATAAAAAGAAAAGAGTGGGAAAATATTAATGTAAGAACTATAAAAGAAATCACCTTGATATCCATGGTTTAATATATAAATTATGTATGAAAATGTAAAATAAAATTCAAGTAATTAAAAAATAAATACAGTCGAACCTCGTTAACACAAAATCGCTTAACGCGAAATTTTGCTTAGCACGAAGTAATACTGAGGTCTCATCAGATGAGTCTGAAAATCAATGTTAATTAATTCATTTAACATGAAATAAAATTTTGGAAAATTCCGCTTAAGGCGAAAAATTTGTTTTGTTCCAGAGAGTCAAAACATGATTCCTTATGCAATGTTTTCCATATTTCAAACTTACATGTCACATTCGCTTATTAAAAATGGAATTCTCTCATGGTTTGAAAAAGACAAAAATAGAAAAGGGTTTGAGAAAATGGTGAAATACGGAATTCCTGACTAATCCCTGCTTTTCTTTGATCTCTGATGTGCGCAAGTGTTCCCACATTAACCATATGAGCTATAGATCAGTCACAATGAAAGTTTGGGTGAAGAAATTTCTTTTTTGAAAGTTCCATTACTCGGTTGACTGTATTGACAGTGACATAAACCATAAACCAGGGTTCCGAATTCTCCTATCGTTGAGTGAAAGAAGTGACAACCCCTTCACTACCTGACTAACATAATTAAAACTCTGTTCGCTGTTGCTCTGTGAAAGATGAGTTGAAAACAGCAAGATGTATCTTTAGAAACCAAGCAAAAAATTTTAAATGAAGTCAGCGATAAAGTTCAGAAAAAAATCAGAAGTTGCAGCAAAGTAGGGGATACCCAATAGAACATTCTCTACAATTTTAAAGAATCATGAAAAGATTGAAGCGGCTTATGCTGTGAGTCAATTCAAACTAGTAAGAAAAGGAATGTGTAGAAGAAAGAATGAATGAATTGAAATTACTCTCTTGTTGTGAAAAAAAGAGGCAAGAAGCCAGAACATTGTTTTAACTTGTGCAGTTTTGCAAAAGAAAGCAAAGGTTTTTGCTGATGCTCTTAATGAGAGCGATTTCACAGGTTCTAACAGATGACTGACAAGATTTAAAGAGCGTCTCGGGGGCCGCGCTAAGATTTTCAAAATGCTAGCCAGTAAATTAGCCAAATTAAAATATTTTTAGCCAAATTTATCTATAATTAGCCGAAAGTATATAATACATTTTTTATCATTAACTCTTTCAGCCCTGACTTTATTGAATGGGTAAAAAAGCATTTTCTCACTGCATTACATTTGCAACGTGTCCAAAAATTGTGCCCGGTTTTTTCTTTTTTAAATTTTTTTTAGTTATACTCCATTCAAAAATAAAAGTATTACCTTAAAGCATGGCTGCCAACTGTTCCAATTTTTGCATACCACTGAAATTTAATAGAAATTTTTGCCTTATTTAATCGGTGAAATGCTGTGGTTAAATAAGGCAAAAATGTCTATTAAATTTTAGTAGTATCCAAAAATCGGAAGTGTAATGAAAAATCGGCGCAGGAGATATAGCAAACAGAGATTCTTAAAATGCCTAAATTAAGACAGAAAAATAGAATAAATGTTTGCCCTAAATCCTACTCCAACTCCTCAATACAGGTCGCGCGTATAGTGGAAGCACCAAAAATGCGAAGTTGAATCTAGTACTGAAAAGATATTAATACTAGTTGAAAATAATTATGAAGTCATTTTTACTGCAAGTTATTAAGTTGTATTATAATTTAAAATTAACATTAAGTTAGTTATTTATCTATCCACCTGAAATAAAAATAAGAAAAATACGACTCACCCAAATAAAGATGATGACAGGAATATAAGTAAATAATAGATTTTATTCACACAACACATTTTATCTTGTTTAACTGTGGCCACTTCATTAATATACACACAAATTATTTAAGTAAATAAACTATCTTCATCATAATTTTTTTTAGTTCAATTCCATATTAGTAACTTAAATAAACGCTCTAGAGAAAAGAGATTACTAGGTTCCTCGTTAAAATTAATAGGCTATGTTAAAAATTAAGTTAAATTAGAAATTGTTCTTTTTTAAAGTTATATTTAGAATTGATCTTTAACCGATCTTGAGAACATCCATATTTTCTGTGTTATCTGGGATGGAGCGACGGAACGATGAAAAGATGCACTAACTATAAATGGTGATATTCTTTATTCATATCTAGCTGGAGAATTAATGCTGGAGAAATTAGCATGAGTAGGAACACTCACGGTACTTGGTGGCATTATTGCAGAATCTTTAATCACACCAGTCTGATGATTCTAATATGTTAAGCGGATGACATCTTATATCGCTGACAGAATACCCATTCAAGTTGTGATACTCTGGATATGTAAATGAAGAGGAATCTGCACGGATTTTGTAGAAATCTATAAGAATATCACATTTAGGCTATGAAGAATTGACGCTGGTGAAGATAGTCTCTTTTAATTAGAGAGATATCGTTACATTCTGGATTAAAAATATAGAAAAAACTTTGAAATCTTAGCAGTACATTAACGGCGTAGAAGATACCAGCAGCACATCTGTACTCTACTAAAAATATTTTACATTGTGTCTGGCCTTCCGGCCAAACAACGTTTTTATACTTGTTGACTACATCCTCTCTCTAGTAAAGCAACGTAACCGACTGAAGATATTTTTATTCAAACTCCAACAGATCTCACTAACGCCTTCGGCAAAACCATCCAATCAGAAAACTCGAAATTTTCTCTATCACTTTTCCTACCGCTTAACTTTCAACCGTAACTGCTAAAAAGCATTAGTGCGACAACTCAACTCTACACGCGAACGATACTGGCGAAACGAAAAACACTTACTCCCTAGCAACAAGCAGCGGACATCAAGATCGTTCGTTATCGAATGTTCTCGAAAGAACTTCACATCCCCTTTTTCCCCACTGAAAAATGCACCCCCTTCCTTGGATGTCCACATGAATGACCCCTAAACAAAAATGGAAGGCGATTTTACGCTAAGCTGTTGTTTCTTGAACGCACGAAGATGCAATTCAAAATGGCCAGACATCTTTTTGAAAACGCTCAATGTAAACATTGAGATTAGAAAAAATATTTAAAAAATCATATCTGCCAAGATTTAAGTTGAATCTTGCTAGGATTTTGGCAGACTACATAAATAAATTTGTTTAATCTTTTAAATAAAGTCTAAAACAAAAATAATTAATATTTAAAAAGTAGAAATTATATATTTTAACTTAGAAGAAAAATCGCGGTACTTTACTGGAATTGATGTGACCAAACGGAAATCTTTTATACCTGTTATGATTTAAAAATTTAACTCTTATTTTATTCAGTATTTTAATATTTAACCTTAATTTATTCATCAATTTAATTAAATTCATTAAATTCATTTAAATTAATTAAGCTAAATTTCATCTTTGCATTTTAAATCAAACATTCTTTTTATATTGTTTACTTTTGGTGAGAACATAAATTAATTTCAGAATCTTTCCATTACATATGTTTTAGGATATTTATTCATTCAATTTAATTTACATTTTATTCACTTTGCAATATTAATTAAACTTCATTTCAAATTATCTAAAAAAGAAATATTTATAACTTACTTTTTCTAACTTTTAAATAATATACAGTCTAAAATAAATTATTCCAAAATATAGTGTATTTCCTTTTTAATAATATTTATTAAAAAATGGTTAATTGCTAATTTTATTCTTTTCAGAAAGTTCAGATTCGCTAATTTTGATTAATGCAAAATCTTTCAGAATCGCGAGACTTTCATATATCATTTCAAAATTTCTAAGTCCAATAATCATTTTTCAAAATTTCTTAAATTAAATATTTTTACTTTCAAAAACATATCTGGTGGAAAGAAATTTTAATTTTATTTAGATTGCTAAAATTTCATTTGTTTTCATCCATTAGTTTGGCAGTTATAGATTTTTAATTACTTTCGTTTTTTCTGTTTTGAATTTCGTCGAAATTTGCGATCAGACGCCATTGACAAGCTTTTAGATGTTTCGGGTAAACAAGCAGGCATTATTTCCTAGTTCCCGCGCATTTGTATCTGGGTCAGTGACTCACGAGAGGCAAGGTCATTGTCAGTCCGATTCAAGGTGACAGATAGAAGCTCATAGAACATTCGCAATGACGTGTCGTAGACAGTTAATATTTAACTTTGACCGCGTGGGTGAGCTTCTTCAAAAAATCCATCAGGTGGTGTCATGAGCGCGACAGTTAAGTTTGCAACCGTTGGGGAAATGCTGCTATCTGATTGGATGGAGATTTGAAATAGTAAGTTTTCCAGTATTATCGGAAGCGCCGTGTGAACTCACTTCTCCACAAAACACGAGCATGTAAAGTACCCTTTTTTCTGAGGCTGCTGGACCTCTGGTCCGGTAGCGGGTAGCGGTAGACAGTGAAGGCATTCCTTTGAGCATCAACGTCTTTGAAATATTCGGTCAATATGGAGACTGGACTGAGACTAGATATATCATATCTTGATTCTTATAATTTCAACTACAATTTTATAGTCTCATAGTAACAGCTTACTCTAGATGAAAGGACGTTTGCAACTAGAGGATTCTCTATCAGTATGATCATCGTCACGCCAGACAGATCCAGAAGTGGAATTCCGGGTTGACATCGATCTTGGCGAGCAACATCTAATCCAGTCATCCGTATTATAATATGATAACGTTTGAATCGACCTAGTGACATTTCAATTAATGTCCTGCAAATAAAGTTCCATCATATGCTGTATCCTCCATCATTAACATTTAAATCACTATACTAATGAAT
This sequence comes from Maratus michaelseni, assembly GCA_963931845.1. Taxonomy (NCBI): domain Eukaryota; kingdom Metazoa; phylum Arthropoda; class Arachnida; order Araneae; family Salticidae; genus Maratus; species Maratus michaelseni. The sequence continues at coordinate 1,759,442 of OZ007600.1, forward strand.
TTATCTTCAAAAAAAACTTTCACTCTCTACAAATGAGCTTTACGATGGAAAAACTTTCATTCTCTAGACGTCACCTTAATAACTACGTATATATCTCATCAGAACTGAACTGCAGCATAAATGATCGTATTGAAAACCATAATAATACTCTTATTGATTATAATATAAATCATACCGAAATTAAAATTAATAATGAAAATGAACTGAAATCTTACATAGTTATTGATATAATAAGAATTGGATATATATTATTAAATTAAATATAAAAATATATTTGGTATATGATAGTGATAAAGTGTCATCATTCTCCAGTTATTATAATTTGATCTGTGCATTGATGTGATTATAATAAAATCTGTGTTTCTTCATCTCGGTGAGTTTGTCTTTTTCTATTATTTATATTTATGTGTTTCAGCTATGTTTGAAGTAATGCAAAAAGTTCTATTTCCTAATTTATAAAGTATATTTTAACATAAGAATCAATTTTAATATTTCTCTGATGAATCTCACGTAATTTTAAGCTTAACTTTTATGGCATCGCATTATGTGCTGCTACTTACGATCACGCCTATAATGGTGTTTGGGGAAAGTGTTGAATATATGTTTTGTCAAAATTGTTTAGGTATTCGGAATCACTCCGGTGCTAGTCGCTGGTGATTCACCCTTTATTAATTTTTCCTTTTATATTCATCACGATCCTCAGATACCGTTATATTTATTGGTGCCGTTGACACAGTCTTTTTCTTGGGTTATTAATATTTATTGGCGCCGTGTACCAGTCACGAATTTGGTTGTGTTCCTATTTATTGGTGCCTTAGACGCAGTCTTCTTCTTGGGTTATCAATATTTATATTTTTCATGCAATATTATGTGAATCTCATTTTTATTATGTTTTACTTCTCAAACTTCAATGATTATTATTGTGCCATTTCTGAAACTTATTTTATTTTATTAAGAGTAAACAGTAACATTATTTGAATTTGTCTAGTGGTTGCCGTTGTTAAAATATTTTTGTCTATGATAACAGATATTCAAAATAAATTAATTGATTAATTGCAGTTAAGATTAAATTTAGATAAAAATACTATTACTTTTGAAATAAGTTAAAACTTAATAAATTTATTCAGTAAAGTAATTTGAAAACGGTAATTTCAACTTAATTTTTCTTTAAGAGTAGATATGGTGATAAAAAATATTAACAATAATTTAAAAAGTATTATTTTCAAATTAAAAAATTGATAATATAAAAAATGTAGATGGCAATGTTGGTAAAAATAAATTGGCTCTGATTATTGCTAATTTTAATGTGTTTGCAGGTAAATAATATGGTATGCATTTTTTTTATATATATGTATTTGGTAATTTCTAATACTGGCAATATTAAATTATTTATATTAAAATAATAAATATTATAAATTATTAAACATTTTATAATTGATTTAAAAGAAATCAAACTGATGAAATTTATTTTATTCATATAAAGTTTTAAATTTTTAAGGAAATTTTTGATATAGCATCTAGAATGTTGGAAGTAATTGTATTGTGTGGAATATAAACTTGTGCAATTTTATTTTCAATGTGTACATAAACTTTTTATAGATTATTAAGAATATCTGGTTTAAAATTTGAAATTAATTTTATTTATTTCATATGTGACTCAACTCATTTACAATAATTTTAAAAGTGCAATATTAAAAAATTTTTTAATTTGTTGACTCTCCATTAAAAGATTGATATGATTATATTCTTTAATAGATATTCTGCTACAGGAATTTTAAACAAAAACTATATAAAGTCTAATAAATTTTTTTCTGTCAATTATTTTAACTGAATTTTTTTTTATTTTCAATAATCTCAATAATATTATAATAAAGTTAAATATATAAATGTTCTATTTCAGTGAAAATCAGGTTAGGTAGAATCTTCTGACAAATACTTAAGTCATATTATTTAAAATTAATTATTAAATCTTGGGGGAAAATGGCTTAAAATAATAATTTATATTTGCAGAAGCGAAAAGTGGTTTTAATTTTACTTTGACTTTAAAATTAATAAATATTATTTATTAAACTCTAAATACTTCTTTGAATCATAAAAGTGATATTTTGAAATAAAAGATTTTCTTTAAAAAATATTTAAAATAAAATACTATTTATATTTAATTTGAAAAATGGAATATAGATGTTTTCGGAAATTTTATTTGTTTACAAAGAGTTGTAGTAGGAGAATACACACAGAAGGGAAACTCAGCCTGGTATGGGAATTTATAAGGAGGATCCTAGATTCTTCCCCTCTGACAAATCCTTCACGGTAAATCCTTATGATTTAGAGTGAACATTATTGATCTTGGAAATTCTGATAGATTTTTGAAACATTTTGGATATAAAATTACTAATTTGAAAAAAGAAAAACTAGGAAAAGTATTTAAAACAAAATTCAATTATTAAACAAATTTGTAAAATTACCTCATGACACCATTATTCCTTAGAATTGATTTTTTTAACTATAGCAATTTAAAATTATTCCTCCCTATTATTTTTCATATATTTAAGATATATATAGTTTTAAATTACTAGGAAAGTGCTCTTGCATCTATTGCCACTATAAAGGCACAAGTCAATATTTATATTGTGAAAATCTAATTGTGTTAACCCTTGAGAGTTGTCATTAGTTTGAAATCTCAGGTGGCGAGAAATCCTGAAGCGTTTCTGTCGATCATATAGATTAAATTTAATTTCCTACTTTTGCTTTTGTTTTGTGCTGTCTGGTAAAATTGAAACAATAATTTGTTCTGGATAACATAGGATCCGCACAACATGAGAATGCGCCTCATTGGACCTACTTGTTTTCGGATGATGGTACAGAACTTCAGTGAAAATTTTGATTTTTTTTTTCTTCAAAATTCATTTGCTATAGTTCAACTTTATCTTTTCATACTTTAAAATCCTCTATTTGTACAATATATTTTATTTTTTTTGGGTGTCATAGAGATTTTGATTTCGCTGGGGAATAATGTTTAAATTTACTTGTAAATAAAATTCATCATTATGTATATAGAAATGAGTACAGCTCATAATTCCTTAAGGAAAATTAATATGATGAAAATATTTTTTTTGAGACTGGAGAAATGTGATGAAGGATAAATTGTAAATAAAAATAAATGAAAAATCAATCAAAATTGATGTATAAAGAAATATATCAAAAATAATGGTTGATAAAAGAAAAATAATATAAAATGTCATGAGCTTTCAAAATTTTTTCCTTTCCCTCAGGCTGTTATACATAGTAATATTATGATCCGACAGTATCTATCAAATTGAGGCGAATTGTATTTTTTTTAAAGATTCTTGTGAGTTTAGCTAGATTTGGAGACCAATAGCTGTGCGCAGGCTACTCTAATTTTGGGGACAACAAACAGTTTCTTCCTTTTACAGTGTACACTTTAAAAAATTGTGGATGGCTAATGTATCCAAGAGATACAATTTTAAATCATGACTTGTTTTCCGCCATTGTTGGTAAATACTATGCTGAGAATCGGTAAGTTCCTTTACCACACGAGCAATAGGCGAAGTGTATGAACCATTAAGATATGGTAGTCTCAATGTTTTTCGGCTTTTATTATCCTCAGCAAATCATTTTTTACTTTTTAGAAATTAAATTAATTTTACCTATTTCAAAATTTTATAAATCTGCATTTCTACAACTGATTTTCTTTAATAAAATTCCTTTTTACATAACTTTACTGATATATTTTGCGTAGGATTTTGGGTTATTAGGGATATTGTTGATTGGCCGAACAGTATCTTTAGTGATTTGGAGTGTGTGCAAAATTTGGGAGCTCTAAAATGTTTATTTATTCATTTAAGAAATTTTATAGTTTATTTAAAAATCATTGAACAACAATGATTCACAATATTAATTATTTATGTAAAATTTATTTTTATTACTTTTAATTGCAATCTTGGAGAGTCATATTCATTTTTTTTTCCATAGTCACATACATCTCCCTAACTTCTTAGTACACATACCTTGTATTTGTGTTGCAATATAAAATTTATTCTTAAATTGTTTTTATTTTTTTACTATTTTATATTTATTACTCACAACTGTTTGATTCTCATACCTTCAATTGTGATAACATCTGTAATTTTTCATACATATATATACTTACAAGTCACTTGCAGTATCTCTGAATTGGTTTATGTATATAATTCTTCTCGGATTTTTATCACTATTCAATATGTTGTATTTTGTAAACGGTATAATTTTATTATTTGTTTGTATATTCTGCAAAAGTTTGATGAATTTTTAAATGTGCAATAGATATTTTCTAGAAAGTTTGTATATTACTTATATTTTTCAGAAGGTAAATGTCATACTTTAGTGTTTTCAGGTGATTGTTTTGTAATGTTATTATTTCATTTTGCTCTGGTTCGGTTCAGTGTGTCTTATTCAAAATTTTAAAAAATTTTCAACCCTTTGGCAAAAATTTTTTTTTTTACTCTTTTTTTTTCCATTTTCTGGAGGTAAAATGTTATGATTTAAAAATTTAACTCTTATTTTATTCAGTATTTTAATATTTAACCTTAATTTATTCATCAATTTAATTAAATTCATTAAATTCATTTAAATTAATTAAGCTAAATTTCATCTTTGCATTTTAAATCAAACATTCTTTTTATATTGTTTACTTTTGGTGAGAACATAAATTAATTTCAGAATCTTTCCATTACATATGTTTTAGGATATTTATTCATTCAATTTAATTTACATTTTATTCACTTTGCAATATTAATTAAACTTCATTTCAAATTATCTAAAAAAGAAATATTTATAACTTACTTTTTCTAACTTTTAAATAATATACAGTCTAAAATAAATTATTCCAAAATATAGTGTATTTCCTTTTTAATAATATTTATTAAAAAATGGTTAATTGCTAATTTTATTCTTTTCAGAAAGTTCAGATTCGCTAATTTTGATTAATGCAAAATCTTTCAGAATCGCGAGACTTTCATATATCATTTCAAAATTTCTAAGTCCAATAATCATTTTTCAAAATTTCTTAAATTAAATATTTTTACTTTCAAAAACATATCTGGTGGAAAGAAATTTTAATTTTATTTAGATTGCTAAAATTTCATTTGTTTTCATCCATTAGTTTGGCAGTTATAGATTTTTAATTACTTTCGTTTTTTCTGTTTTGAATTTCGTCGAAATTTGCGATCAGACGCCATTGACAAGCTTTTAGATGTTTCGGGTAAACAAGCAGGCATTATTTCCTAGTTCCCGCGCATTTGTATCTGGGTCAGTGACTCACGAGAGGCAAGGTCATTGTCAGTCCGATTCAAGGTGACAGATAGAAGCTCATAGAACATTCACAATGACGTGTCGTAGACAGTTAATATTTAACTTTGACCGCGTGGGTGAGCTTCTTCAAAAAATCCATCAGGTGGTGTCATGAGCGCGACAGTTAAGTTTGCAACCGTTGGGGAAATGCTGCTATCTGATTGGATGGAGATTTGAAATAGTAAGTTTTCCAGTATTATCGGAAGCGCCGTGTGAACTCACTTCTCCACAAAACACGAGCATGTAAAGTACCCTTTTTTCTGAGGCTGCTGGACCTCTGGTCCGGTAGCGGGTAGCGGTAGACAGTGAAGGCATTCCTTTGAGCATCAACGTCTTTGAAATATTCGGTCAATATGGAGACTGGACTGAGACTAGATATATCATATCTTGATTCTTATAATTTCAACTACAATTTTATAGTCTCATAGTAACAGCTTACTCTAGATGAAAGGACGTTTGCAACTAGAGGATTCTCTATCAGTATGATCATCGTCACGCCAGACAGATCCAGAAGTGGAATTCCGGGTTGACATCGATCTTGGCGAGCAACATCTAATCCAGTCATCCGTATTATAATATGATAACGTTTGAATCGACCTAGTGACATTTCAATTAATGTCCTGCAAATAAAGTTCCATCATATGCTGTATCCTCCATCATTAACATTTAAATCACTATACTAATGAATTTATCTTAAAAAAAAACTTTCACTCTCTACAAATGAGCTTTACGATGGAAAAACTTTCATTCTCTAGACGTCACCTTAATAACTACGTATATATCTCATCAGAACTGAACTGCAGCATAAATGATCGTATTGAAAACCATAATAATACTCTTATTGATTATAATATAAATCATACCGAAATTAAAATTAATAATGAAAATGAACTGAAATCTTACATAGTTATTGATATAATAAGAATTGGATATATATTATTAAATTAAATATAAAAATATATTTGGTATATGATAGTGATAAAGTGTCATCATTCTCCAGTTATTATAATTTGATCTGTGCATTGATGTGATTATAATAAAATCTGTGTTTCTTCATCTCGGTGAGTTTGTCTTTTTCTATTATTTATATTTATGTGTTTCAGCTATGTTTGAAGTAATGCAAAAAGTTCTATTTCCTAATTTATAAAGTATATTTTAACATAAGAATCAATTTTAATATTTCTCTGATGAATCTCACGTAATTTTAAGCTTAACTTTTATGGCATCGCATTATGTGCTGCTACTTACGATCACGCCTATAATGGTGTTTGGGGAAAGTGTTGAATATATGTTTTGTCAAAATTGTTTAGGTATTCGGAATCACTCCGGTGCTAGTCGCTGGTGATTCACCCTTTATTAATTTTTCCTTTTATATTCATCACGATCCTCAGATACCGTTATAATACCTTTATCCAGAGATTTAAATGCATGATTATAATTTAATTTAAAAGTGATTATTGATTTTAAAAATTGATTTAATTATAGAAATTCATTTTAATTAATAATAAAATATCTTAGGCGAAAAGTTAAAAGATTAATTTTAAAAAGATCAAAAATATAGATTGTTTAAATAATAACGGTTAAATAATTAATTAAAAGGTTAATTAATATTATGAAAACTTATAAATAATGATTAACTACGCTTAAATATTTAATTTAAATAAATAAATTAATGAAAACTATTGAATTTAAAAGTAGAAATGGAATGTATCATAACAGGAAAAGTTGGTAGTTCTGCCTTAAAGTAACGATTAAAATTAAACTGTCGCCAACTAAAAGATAACCAAAAAACTTGATTAAATTTGAACTGAGTACCGTTTTATTAGTGTTACTTTTGTGGTCATAGCATACATATTTTTCACTACAAACTGTTAAAAAAAAATCATCCGTGTTTCAAAACATGATTACAAGAACGAAAAGCTCCCGATAAATTATTCGGCAGTCTTTTCGCCATAATTTTTTATTCACCAATTTCATGATGTATTCGTATTTGGCACATAGGTGAATGACAAGCACGTCCTCTGCGTCTGCAAAACGATATGATCGTCTGTAGATAATTATCTGCAAAAAGATATGTGACTTCGAATGTGATGACAGACGAAGAAATAATTGCTGCATTAGCTGAAAAAAAGAAGACAACATCGAAGTGTCAGACAAGGATGAAGAAACTGACACAGAAAGGAAAAGTTTAGTGTCATTAAATGAATATACCCCATATCATTGAAAACTCACCGTTTCCTTATAAAACAAGAGTGAACTCTTGACAAATTAGATGAGGTCAAGTTCCTAAAAGAAGTACTTTATAAAAATTGAAGCAAAAGTCAATAACGGACTTTTTAAAAAAATGATTAGCAAGTAAATAAATTTATTATTGCCTAAAATTATCATGAGTTTGTTTAATTTGTTAATAAAATTTTCTATTTCTTATTAATTTATGTTTTTATGACAAGGGATAGATTTGTAGGTTAATTTATTTAATTTTTCTATCTAACAAAGATGACACAACTATTATGACAGTTAACACGGAAAAAATTCGCAGTCCCTTCAATTTTGTGTTAACGAGGTTCGACTGTATTATAAATCATAAATCGTTGTTCTGCAAACAACAGATTTTAAGTTCAGTGTTATATTATCAGGAGGCTGATAAAGATAAAATTAATGAAAAATTTTAAAGGTCATGTAATTAAAAAAAAATTAGAAAATAATAATTATTGATATAAAAAAAAAAATAGCAAGCAAAAATAAATTTTCTACTCATTCAATTAATATTTTTAGTTAAACTCCTGCTTAAAAGCAAGTATAATCTATACTAATAAAAGAAAGTTTCGCTCTGTGTGTGGGTATGTGTGCGTGTCTGTTGGCGATGGCTAGGAAAATTTAGCGCACCTAGAAGTCTGTAAATTTAGATTTAGGTAGTCCAAACACTCTCCTGGTATACCTGAGCCTCAGAATTTTAAAATTTTGAAAATTAAAGTAGTTATCAATTAAAAACTGATCAAAGATCACAAATAAAAAAGTCATTATTCTGAAAGCTGGTGCATGTGCAGAAACCAGTTTCCGTATCTTCCGGAACAGAAGAAAGAAAGCAGAAGACATTCCGTTTTTGTTTAAAGTATTTCTAAATTTGCCATGGATAAACGGCTAAAAATGCAGAAAAACCGTCTACATATTCTAAAAGAACATACTTTTACGTCTCGAATGATCTGGTTGGTTTGAAAAAAATTTACATTTAACCCTTTCAAAAAAAATAATCAAAAAGCATCGAATTCGTGTTTTTTATTTTCTCCCGTTTTCCGAGCCTTGCATCTACCGGAATACAAAAGATATGGAAAAACGAAGGTCCCCAAATTAAAGAACTGTTTTTGTCCTTTTCAAAGCCACCTTTGGTTTTAAAAAATATAAAAATTAACCCTTCGAAAAAGTATATTTTCTGTATGCCGTTTTGCGATTTTGGCAATTTTTAAAATTTCGCATCAGCGATTCAGAGACAGGTACGAAAAACTAAAAATACCAGACAATATCTATATTTATTCCTTTTTCGACATATGTATTTGTTTTTGAAAAATACGAATACTAACCCTTAAAAAAAAATTCGTGCGCAGGACTCTCTTTTGCGAATTCCAATTTTCTGCTATATATTAAATCTGGCATCGGCTTTCTAAAATAACCAAACAAAAAGCAAACACACCTAAAGACATCTATGTTCTATCGGGTTTAGGCAGAAACCTTTAGTTTAAAAAATAAATCACGTTAACCCTTTCGAAAACGTTTTTAACCGTAAGTAAATTTTGCTTTTTTAACTATTTCTCCTATCTTTAAAAATCTGAATTGCCGTTTATAAACAAGATACGAAAGACTAAAAATACCGTACCTAATCTATATCCCTTTGTTTTTTAAAATCTGGTATCCGTTTTGAAAAAATTTAATTTTAACCCTCCGAAAAAAATCCTTTTCAAAACTCACTCACGCGAATTTCCTTTTTTTGGTCCAGATTTAAAAATCGGCATCGACTCGGGAAATGCAAGTACGGACAAACAGTAGACTCCAGATCATAGACACGTTCATTTTCTTCAAAATGCATCGTTGGGTTTTAAAAAATATCTACATGAACCTTTTAGAAACCGATCGATTACATAACCCACTTTTGCGATTTTCGCTATTTTGGCAATGTTTACCCATAGTTAAATTTCAATTCTACTAGGAAATTTGGTTGGGTCAAGTGTTCTGAAAAGGCCTCTTCCAGAACAGACTGCGACCCCTGGCGGTGGAAAGTGGAACTATAGGAGTATATCTGGTTCTATGGACCCGATTACGACGGGGTTAGGCAACATTCGACTTGATATCTATAGCCTTAAATATTTTAGCTGCACTTTCGACCGCCATAATGTGCTTTCCGATCTTGGATTTTATGAGCCCGATTACGACGAAGTTTGCCTCATTCGACTTGATTTCGATAGCCTTACAGATTTGAGTCATATTCGTATAGAACAGATTATTAATATTTAGGGCCCGGGCAATGCCGGGCGGATTAGCTAGTAGGTTATAAATTACAAGCTTAAAATTCTTTCAATTCATTAGTTGAGTAGGTTGGACTGACAGTGCCATCTATTGCCGTATATGTATATGAATCGCATACGCTATGTAACAATCATCAAATTTTCAATACTTAATTAATTTAAAAGCAACTAATTAAAAATTGTAACATATTTCTTATGGAACTTTCGAATTGTTTACCATCAAATCTTGATGAGTACTATCTAGTCTAATGTTAAATTCACTTTTAGGGTTTTCTTAATCTCATGAAACCCTATTCATATCACTTCTCTGTCTGTCTGTCACAGCGTTCGTACTCTGAAACTGTATAAGTTAAAGACTTGAAATTTTGTGTACTTACAGCTGAATATCCCTGTCACACGACAAATCATAAAATTTTGAATACGAGGGAAATTTGTGGAGATATTAATTAAAAACTCATTAAAGAAACTTAAAGTACATTCTCGCTAGATTCCTACCTTCCGTTGTGAGACTACCTAGATATGTTCTTTCACCGCGACCTTGAGACAGGCTATCAATTTCCCCTCAAAGTGATAAAAACCTCAATCAAGTAGCATTATTTTGGGCTCTATAAAGTTATTAAAAATATTGCATTTACTGATTTTTAATTTACACATCTATGCATAGATTTGAATGCTAAATACAAATATATAATTTTTATAATAATAGAATCTGGAGGCACGGCAGTGCCTCCGCCAAGTCGAGAGAGGACAGCCGTAAGCATACTTTTCTGGAAGCAACTCAGGGCACTTTTGACCCCCCCATATCTCCGCGCTGGAGTATCCCAAAAATTTTAAACTTCAATTATAGAGAGTATTTGGCCCACAGGACCAAAATTTAAAATTACAACTTTCTGTCTTTTCTAGTTCAGGCGATATATGAACTCAAACATTCGATTTTTTGTCACTTCTTACTCACTCGTTCACGCGTCATCAAAAAGATTGGGTAGATCCCGTAGCCCCAGAAACTTGACATTTGGAAAAAAGGTAGTGTTTAGGATACAAAGAAAGGAAAAATTATAAAATCCAGAAAATTCGAAAAAAAAACATTCGAAAATTCAACAAATTCCATCAAAATTGAAAATTGAAAATAATACGATCTTGTAGTCTTGGAAACTTAAGATTTGGTGTGAAGGTAGTGTTTAACATCCAGAAAAAGAAAACATCAAAAACACCAAAAAAATCGAAAGCAAAATTGAAAAAATCGAAGAAATTGAAAAAAACCGAAAATTTGAAGACAATCCGATTTTGTTGCGCTAGAAAATTCAAATTAGGAATAAAGGTAGTATTTAGGATACAGAAAAAGGAAAATTAAAAAAATCCAGAAAATTCGAAAAAAAAAAGAAAAAAATTCGAAAAAAATTGAAAAAATGAAAATAATTTGATACGATAACGCTCGTATTTATAAATTAATTTGGATGAAACTAATTGTGTGTATTAAGCTCACCAATGCCTCGACCGAGTTCGTTGGCCAGCTTGGTCCGCCATCTTGTTTCAAGATGGCGGCCACGGAAAATTTTAAAACTAAAATAAATATACAAAAAAGTTAAAAAATCAAGTTTATTTTTTAATTAGGTGTTAGGACTTGATACAAGGATTCCAGAGCATTTTTTGTTTTACCTCTATCTTAAAAATTGGCTGAGATAGAGCAGTTTGAAATTCTAGGGTGGCTGACATTTTGAAACAAAACAGCACATTACAAAAAACCAACGATAAATTTATGGTCAATAATGGTCAAGCAGGTGCAATCCCGAATGAATACTCTGTGTTATTATAACTGTAATTTTGACTTCGAAATTTTGATACGTTGCATTTTCTATTTGTTGATATTTTTGAACTATGATTTACGCTAAGTGAAATGTTGTTGTTGAAGAGGGATTTTCCATGTAAATCCGAAACGTCCAATTTTAATGTTTTATGAAAGTGTATTGTAATGTCTGTAATTTTAATGATTTTAATATAAATTTATAAGTTTTAGTGAACGCGATTTCTCGCAAATTATTTTCTTTCATTGTTGTAATCATTTTCCCAATCATACGCATAAAACTATATATTCATATCCATTAGCGCCAAATTCTCGCCAAACTTGCCGACAATTGGCGAAATCTCACCAAATTTGGCGACAAAAATAAGTCTTCATAAATGAAGCCAACTTGGCTACAGCTCAATAATTTGGCGAATTTCTTATTCAAATTCAGTGTAAACGAATCTTTTGTAAACGGTTTCTTTGCATTTTAACTTGCTGTTTTCGAGTAACATTAGCTAAAATTTTAAAACGAAGATATAGGAAAGCTACCTTTTCCTGCCGGTACAGGCCGGAGGACTTTTTTATGAGTTTTCGGATGCAATCTATGTTTTGCATTAAATAAAGTAAAACATTGAAAAACAAATCGCGCAGGATGGGGATAGTTTGTTTTAGATAGATTTTAAGATAATTGTCCTATTAGCTAGTACACCTTCCGTTATTGTTTTGTGTTATTTTCCCCGGATTATGCTTTTCTTTTCTTTTGTTTACGAATTTTGTAATAGAAAAGTTCCGCTATAGACTGGCTACGTTATAGACCTTTTTTTTTATAGACAGGTTCACTTTCTTTCACAGGCTTTACTCTATTTAATTTATATATGAAATATTTGTTGTTAAAAGATGTTGGTCGCACAAAAATTTGCACATCTCTCCTTCCCTCCCGACATTACTGGTTGGTTATGGCTTGATAGTCCTTTCCAAATAAAATCATGGTGATTCTAAGATTCTCTTGATTTATCTCTAAATTGAACATAAACGATCCTAAGAAAACGGATCAATGAATTACTATATTGGCATGAGGAAATTTAGTTGCAGAAAAATGGAGCATATAGCTAACATTAAGTCTAATAGGAAAACCACAGCCTTGGCAAGATCTGGATCTGGAGGCACGGCAGTGCCTCCGCCAAGTCGAGAGAGGACAGCCGTAAGCACACTTTTCTGGAAGCAACTCAGGGCACTTTTGACCCCCCCATATCTCCGCGCTGGAGTATCCCAAAAATTTGAAACTTTGTTTTTCTAGAGTATTTGGCACACAGAACCAAAATTTAAAATTACAACTTTCTGTCTTTTCTAGTTCAAACGATATATGAACTCAAACATTCGATTTTTTGTCACTCACTCACTCAGTCGTTCACGCGTAATCAAAAAGATTAGGTTGATCCCGTAGCCCTAGAAACTTGACATTTGGAAAAAAGGTAGTGTTTAGGATACAAAGAAAGGAAAAATTATAAAATCCGGAAAATTCGAAAAAAAAAACATTCGAAAATTCAACAAATTCCATCAAAATTGAAAATTGAAAATAATACGATCTTGTAGTCTTGGAAACTTAAGATTTGGTGTGAAGATAGTGTTTAGTATCCAGAAAAAGAAAACATCAAAAACACCAAAAAAATCGAAAGCAAAATTGAAAAAATCGAAAAAATTAAAATAATCCGATTTTGTTGCGCTAGAAACTTGGAATTCGGAATAAAGGTAGTATTTAGGATGCAAAATAAGGAAAAATTAAAAAATCCAGAAAATTCGAAAAAAAATTAAATTCGAAAAATTCGTAAAAAATTGAAAAAATTAAAATAATTTGATTTTTTAGCCTTAGAAACTTAAAATTCGCAGTAAACATACTGTTTAGGATTCAGAATAAGTTAAAATAAAAAACTCAATAAAATTCAAAAATAAAATCCAAAAGTCGGAAAAATAAAAAAATAAGGAAAATTTGAAAATAATTCGATTTCATAGCGCTAGAAACTTGAAATTTGGAATAAAGGTAATATTTAAGATACTAACTAAGGAAAAATTAAAAAATATGCATAATTCAAAAAATACCCATAAATTAGTGCAGACGATATATGAACTCAAAGTTTCGATTTTTTGTCACTCACTCACTCTTGCGTCATCAAAAAGATTGGGTAGATCCCGCAGCCACAGAAACTTAAAATTTGGAATAAAGCTAGTGTTTCGGATACAAAGAAAGGAAAAATTATAAAATCCGGAAAATTAAAAAAAAAAAAGAACATTCGAAAATTCAAAAAAATCGAACAAAATTGAAAATTGAAAATAACACGATCTTGTAGTCTTAAAAACTTAAAATTAGGTGTGAAGTAGTGTTTAGAATTCAGAAAAAGAAAACATCAAAACACAAAAAAAAAATTAAAAATAAAATCGAAAAATCGAAAAAAATGGAAAAATTTCAAATAATCAAATTTTGTTGCGCTAGAAACTTGGAATTCGGAATAAAGGTAGTATTTAGGATGCAAAATAAAGAAAAATTAAAAATCCAGAAAATTCGAAAAAAAAAATCAAAAATTCGAAAAATTGGAAAAAAATTGAAAAAAATTAAAATAATTTGATCTTTTGGCCTTAGAAATTTAAAATTCGCAGTAAAGATAGTGTTTAGGATTCAGAATAAGTTAAAATAAAAACGCAATAAAATTCGAAAATAAAATCAAGAAATCGAAAGAAATCGAAAAATAAGGAAATTTTGAAAATAATTCGATTTCATAGCGCTAGAAACTTGAAATTTGGAATAAAGGTAATATTTAAGATACTAAATAAGGAAACATTAAAAAATATGGATAGTTAAAAAAAAATCGAAAATTTCAAAAAAAAAAAAAAAAAAAAAAAAGAAAAGAAAAGAAAAAGAAAAATAAGAAAAAGAGAGAAAATGAAAATAATATGATCTCGTAGTCTTAGAAACTGAAAATTTTGTGTAAAGGTAGTGTTTAGGATTCAGAAAAAGAAAAAATTAAAAACACAACAAAAATTGAAAAAAAAAAACGAAAATTTGAAAATAATTCGATTTTGTAAAGCTAGAAACTTAAAATTTGGAATAAAGGTAGTATTTAGGATACAAAAAAAGAAATAAATAAAAAATCTGTAAAATTCGAAAAAAAAAAATTTGAAAATCCGAAAAATTGAAAAAAATTCGATTTTGTAGCTTTAGAACTTAAAATTCGGCGTAAACTTATTGTTTAGGATACAGAAAAAGGAAAATTTAAAACACAATAAATTCGAAAATAGAATAAAAAAACTCGATAAAGATCGGAAATTTCAAAATAATTCGATTTTGTAGCGCTAGAAACTGTAAATTTGTAATAAAGGATACAAAATAAGAAAAAATTAAAAAATCCAGAAAATTATAAAAAAAATTCGAAAATATCAAAAATTGAAAATAATCTTATCTTGTAGTCTTAGAAACTTAAAACTTGGTGTAAAAGTAGTATTTACTATTCAATAAAAGGAACAATTGAAATATTCGTTAAATTCGAAAATAAAATCGAAAAATCGAAATATCTTTAAGAAATCGAAAATTCGAAAACAATTTGATTTTGTACTGCTAGAAACATTAGTTTTAAGATAATTGTCCTATTAGCTAGTACAACGCCCCTAATTGTTTTATGTTATTTCCCCCGGATTATGGTTTTCTTTTCTTTCGTTTACGAATTTCGTTATAGAGAAGTTCCGCTATAGACTGGCTACGATATAGGCGATTTCTTTATAGACAGGTTTGTTTTCTTTCACAGGTTGTACTCTATGTACTTCACATATGAAATATGGATTGTTAAATGTTGTCATCCCCACAAAAATTTTCACAGCTCCCCCTACCCTCCCGACATTACTGGCTGGTTATGGCTTGATAGTCCTTTCTAAATAAAATCATGGTGACTCTAAGATTCACTTCTCTAAATTGAACCTAAATTACCCTAAGAAGACGGATCAAATAATTACTATATTGGCATGACAATCAGGTAACTTAGAATTAAAATCGAAAAATCAATAAATTTATAATAAGTCGAAAATTTGAAAATAATTCGATTTTGTAGTCCTAGAAGCTTGACATTTGGCAGAAAGGCAGGGTTTAGTACACAAAGTAAGGAAAAATTAAAAAATCTGTAAATAATAAAAAAAAAGACTAAAAAACGAAAAAAAACATCGGATAAAGGAATATAATTTGATTTATTGGAAATTTCCGGAAATTTTAATTTTGGCTTTCTTTTCACACTAAAAAGTTCTTTTATGTTAAATATCAAGTATCTAGGGCTGCGAGTAATATCTCAGATGGATAGCACCTATCCTGGAAGCAATTGAGAGTACTTTTGACACCCCCCCCCCTCCCATAACTTAGTGCTTGCCTAGGAACCTGAAACCTCTTTTTATCTACAGTACTTTGCAAACGAAACTAAAGCTTCAAATTTTTGATACCTGTAAATAATAGGGACAGAGTGTGGGCTTAGCGAAAATCAGTGGATGATCTCAAGAAAAGGAGAAAATCAAGAAAAGGAGGATTACTTACAAAAAGAAGTGAAATCTCATCAAAAAGTCACCTGTAAAAAATGCAGCCAAGTCTCGTAACTCATTTACCGTAAAAAGTACTGAGATCGTATAAAGCCAAGTTTAACTATCTTATTAACTCTGAAATTTTCATTCGCAAATCACTCCTAGTCTCTACATCTTTAGTTAATTATTATTTTGTGACTTGGCAATTACGCATCACAGGGAAGTTATTACACCTTACTATGTTATGGAATAGGATGGGATAATTTAATTAAGGCAAATTATATATGCACAGGGAAATTATTACACTTTAATATGTTATAGTATTATTTGATTAAGACTAACTATATACATCACATTCTCGTGCTACGTAATTGCCAAGTCACAAAATAATAATTAACTAAAGATGTAGAGACTAGGAGTGATTTGCGAATGAAAATTTCAGAGTTAATAAGATAGTTAAACTTGGCTTTATACGATCTCAGTACTTTTTACGGTAAATGAGTTACGAGACTTGGCTGCATTTTTTACAGGTGACTTTTTGATGAGATACTAATTAACCGAAGATATTCATTAAAAAAAATTATTTTTTTCAAGTGAAAAATGTTTTTTTTTATACACATGTGCAGCTTGCAGACAATTGATAGCAGTCAGGATGGAACAAAGATTTTAACCGCACAAATAATTTCTGGTACTGGCAGATTTTAAGGTATATATAAATTTTTAAAACTATATAAGATACGGATTTGAAATTTGATATTTATATGCAAAACCACATGCCAATTAAAATTTTCCAAAAATTGAAATAATCAACCTGTAACTTTTTATTTTACAAAAAAACTAATTGTTTTTTTACTTTTGGATGTGAAAGATTAAAAAATAAATAAACAATGTTGATGATAATTAAATACCTCATTCACAAATTTTAACGCATGTTCAAATTTTTTAAACTGTATAAGATAGGTATTTGAAAATTGGCATATATACGCAACATCATATTTTTTTTAAGAAATTCAAAAAATCGAAAAAATTGATTGGTCAATTTTTATTTTATTAAAAAAAACCCCTGATTTTTTTCTTTTGAAAATGAGATTTATTTGAATTTATTAAAGAAAGGATAAAGTGTTTTGAAAGGAATATTAAACGAAACCCTTTGTGCGATCTTCGATCTCACTTATCTGTTTGTTAATCATTGCAAAACAGATTGCAATGTGGTTAGTTTTTTAAACATAACATGAAAACTGCATGGCAAAATGAGCTGTAATTTTGAATTCATATCTTTGAAGCTTTTAGAAATCTATTTAAGTTAAAAAAAAATCATTGGTTATTCCTATTAAACCTGCATAATTCCTAAACTACTTGAAAGATTGACTTTTCATTTGATATCTAAAGATAAAATTTACCAAGGAATCTAAATATGATGTCAAAATTTAGTGTTAATATTGAAAATGTTTAAGTTTGTTACAATTTCTTTATGTTGATGACACCCTAAGCAAAGTTTAAGTATAGCATTAATTAGTAGATGTTATTAATAATCGATTGGTATCAGTCACACTTTTATGTGATTTGCAGTAGAGTTTATAGAATGTTTTCTCTTTTTCTCACATTCCACACATCTTCCTCTAAAACTTCAAAGTTTTGATTATGTCTTTTTTTTTCCCTTGTTGTTTAATATTCCATAATAAAAAAAGCTTAGGTGGTTGGTTATCTTTATACTGAAATTGGATACCAAACAGGGAAACCATTTGGTCTAATCGTTCCTTATTTAATTAATTTGTAATCATTGCTAATCACATTGCGATGCGGGGAATGTTTTAAGCATTATTCAAAACTACTTTGTTGAATGTGCTACAATTTGCATACATGAAGCTTCTAGAAATAAATTTCTGTTAAAAAATTCATAGGTTACTGTGGTTGGTAATGTACTGTAGTTGTAGAATTTTTAGCATTTGTGAATGGATTATCTACAATAACTCTACTTTTAATTCTTTTAGGTCATGAATAGATATTAGATAGGAGAAAAACTATGTTTATTACTACAGTCTTGGAATGATGTTAATAAAATGGGGAAACAAACTTTCTTTAAATTTAAAAAATAATCTTCTTTATTAGATCAACATAATAGTAGTAAATGGGCTTTCATCTTGTCCATGAAAGTTTTGTAAAAAAAGCTTTTTATTATCCTAGAGGAATACGTGTAAAGTTTCTGTTGGTGATCATATTTGTTAAAATTGATTAATGGCAATTTCTTCAGCTAAGCACTGCCTCAGCTCACAGTCGAAAAGCTCACATTCAACTGACCCTTGACAGGTATGATCAAACTTCAATTTTTATAGAACGAGGTCACCAAAATAAATTCAGGAAAACTAACATCATGCACTGAAAACAAAATCAATGGTCACTTAAGAGCAAAATCCGATATGCCGATAGTACTACGTCCCCTGTGATGCAATCGACCACGCATCTCCATTGCTGAAAAATGTGCAAGGTGAGTGATGACTCAATCGGTGCTGGATAGGAAACTGATCACTCTTATGGTAAATTAAAATGGCAACTGCAGTAAAACATAATGTGAGATAATTCTTAGTTACAATCCTCTTTAAAAAAAAATATGAATTGTGTAACGAATAAGTTTTTTTTAACAGAAATCAGTTCCTAGAATCTTAAATATGCAAATCAAAAATCACAGCTCAATTTTACCAAATAGTTTTTGAATTATGCTTTAAAACTACTCACTTGCAATCATTTTTGTAACAATTACAAATTATTTTAACATTAGGAGTTCCAAACATTAAACCTTTATATTTCCTAATGTACTGATGGAATGACCTCCTGTTTTGTATCCTAAGATAAAATGTATCGAAAGATCTAAATAAGATGTCAAAATTAGTTGTTAGTATTGAAATTTTTACATTTGGTACAATTTAGTACAAACATGACCCCCTAAGCTTTTTTAAAGCATAAATTGAAAGAAGACATAATTACAATTAAACAGCCATTTCTTTTTTTTTTTTCCTGAGACAATTTAGTCATTAAAATATATGAGATGTTTTTCATTTGGCCGACTGTTCCGTACTAAATCAAAATACCATGTTCTTTAAAATTTTAAAAATAATATGGTGTTTTGAAAATATCTGTTAATTTTATTATTATTTGTTTTTATTTTTATTTATTTTTTAATATCTGATAAAAATTGTTTGAAATCAACAGGCAATGTTGTGATTTTAAATCCTTATATAGTGCTTGAATTTTATTTGTTTGGAAATGCATGAACCATGTTGTAGTATATATAATCATTATGTTCAGTTATCTTGACAGTTACTAACTATGACATCAGGATACATTAATTAATTAACAGTCTATTGATCAGATTAAGATTTCCAGGTCAGATAACACTGAAATTCTGCGATATAGTGTGCATTTTCCTTCCCCCCCCCCCTCACAAAAAGAAGAAAAAAAGTTAGTGTAAATTTTCTGTACACATTCACAAAGCCATTTTTATATATGCATGAAATTTACAGATATTAATACCCAAGTGCTTTAGAATTGAATAGAGTTTTTCATTTTTCTCTGAATGTGTTGCATCCTGAGTTGTTCCCCTATGGAGACTTTTCCATAACCAGAAATAATGGATCCAGGGGTAAATGGATTTACAATTCCCTGACCAGAGGCCATCCATTAATTACATCACAGAAATTTCATGGCATGCAAGTAGAACTCCTAATGGTATGTTAGCCATTTTCCTTTCTACTAGTCTGGCTTGTGCATTGTGTTCGGTAGCATTGAATTAATTCCTTTGTATTTTTAACTTTAAAGGCTTAATTATGGGTAGTTTCTGCTGTTTCAAGAAAGGGCAAGGGCAGATCTAGAGAGTCTTCAAGGGAAAGGTGATATTTCAATCTTGGAATTTACACATAAAAACGGATTTACAATTTCTTTGAAAAAAATAACTCCACAGTGCATTTACAGTTGATGCTCGGTGTACATTATGGAGACTTTCTCATCCTAAAGACCAATAAAAAATGCCCAGTATATGTAACCATTCAAGCAGCATTATTTTTACATCCAATAGAATAAATAACTTATTAGATCAAACATTTCAATATAACAAGCTTTTCCAACTTTTCTACCACTAGTTATATAAGTTGTTTGTGTGTTAAAGTTGATAATGTTTTATGGTTTTTCAAAAAGAAAAAAAAAATTTCTAGTTCCTCAAATTTAGTTATATTTTCTTCATTCATGGGTGAAAAGTGTTACAAAGACTTATTATTGTTGTCTATGTCTGTTCTGCAGATATTGGACTTACTGCGTCCAGAATTATTTCAACAGTTAAATTGAAATACATTTAATCTAAAGCTGTTTAATAAAGATCACTTTGAATTATTAAAGGAACATTTATACAGCAGCTATACATAACTAGTTGAATTGTCACCCTCTTAAGGGCTTATTTTTTAGTCATCAGACTCACTCACAGTTCTTAATTTTTAATCATTGTATAACTGGAAATATTTTAAAACAATATCTTTTATAAAATTTTGGATCTTATATAATGTAGATTTTTTTTTTCAACTTCTCTGGTAATAATTGTAAGGCAATGAAGAATAAGGAAGTTGAATGTATCCATCTTAAGCATTTAAGAGGTTAAAACGCATTAAAACTGTTTTAGATTGGAGACACACTTTGTTATTGTCCAAGAGTGTGGCCATCGACCTTCGCTTAGTCCACCTTTGAGAAAGGGTCATAGCATGCTTCAATTTCCTCATAATTGAGAAAAACGGCTAAAATTAAATATTAATTGTAAATTTTATTCTTGCTTGGATTTTTCTTCTGTGAAATTTTGCAGAAAAAATTTGACAATTTATCCAGATTTGTCGGAAAATTCAAATTTGAAGAATACAGAACTATCCAGTAGTAGTACTTTTTCTTTGGAAAAACTATGTTGATTTCCAACATTTATTTTTCATGTATTATATGCATGAGATCCCGGAACTCTTGAACAAAAATAGACTGAAGCCTTATGGGAACTGAGTTTAAATTTTCCAGATAACCAATAACAAATTATTTAAAATGTTAATACATAATAAAATTGATGAGAATTTTGCGAAATACAGTAAATTCTGTCTAAGGCGGACTATGTGTAAGCCGGAATTTTGTCTAACGCGGAAAATTTTTCAAGTCCTGGCAAACACGTAGGAAGTAACATTAATTCATGCTCCATAAGCCGGAATTTGCCTAACGCGGAAACGGAAAGGTTTTTAAGTCCCATCGAAATCAAAATTTTGCATAAGACGGAAAAAAAATTAATAAATGAAAGGCACTTGGTTTATGAAACTTCAAAACTGATATACATAAATCAAATGCTCAACATTTTATTAAATTTCGTAATTGATTAATAAAGTTGATTTATCAGAACAGAAAATGTGTAAATATTTAAGGAATAATTTTTTATTCCATTATTTTTCATATATAAGCATAATGTTTTTCCTCTTAAAAAAAGGAAAGAAAGAACATCATACCAAGTACATTTTTTACATTTATCTCAATTAATTATTCAAAAAAAGAAATTGATAAAAAAATCCCTATACATTAACATTTCTCTCTTTTTCATTGTATTAGCGAAATAATATCACTTTTTTTTCTTGCTTCGGATTTTGAGTTCTGATCATTGTTTATGGCAATCAGTCATTTGTTCACCATAACTTTTGTCTAATGTGTGAGAGAGAAGGGGGTGGGAGCTACAATCATTTACATTCTGTATGAGGCGCTGGTTGTGGTTTCAGAAAGGAAGGGGATGGAAGATGAATTCGAAGTGACGTATGTTTTATTTTAATAAATCACATGGTCAGAAAACGAGGTCGTTGCACGTGTTATTTGTTCTTCCTCATTTTATATTGTCTACTGATATTACTAAGTGATAGTAAAAATGGCTTCAAAATCTAAACTCAGTACGCTATCTCTGCGGGATAAACTGGAAGTTATTAAATAAAAAGAAAAAAATTATTCTGTAAAAGATCTTTGTATTAAATTTAAATGCGGTAAAACACAAATTTATGATGCTATAAAAAGAAAAACAGAGTTGAAAAAGGAATTGGAAAGCAAATCATCCAACAGAAAGCGAAAAGGTGCTGTGAAAAATAAAGACAGTGATGCATTAACACTTGAATGGTTTTCTAACGCTAGAGCTAAAAATTTGCCCATACCTGGAACACTGTTGCCTGAAAAGGCGAAAGAGATAGCCGAAAAATTAGGTAAAACGGATTTCAAGGATTCTACTGGATGGTTAATGAGTTTCCTTAATCGACACAATATTGCCATGAAGCAAGTTTGCGGAGAGTCGAAAGACGTTCCAGACCAAGAAATTCAGGAATGGAAAATAAATTTTCCTCTACTGATTGAAGGATATCAAGCTAAGGACATATACAATTGTGACGAAACGGGACTATTTTATCGTCTAACGGGACTATTAAGTCCCTTGCAAAAAGAGGAAATGAATGCCACTGTGGTAAAAACTCCAAAGAGCGTGTCACTGTTTTGCTTTGCGCGAATATGAAGAGCAGTTTAGAAAAGTCCTTAGTGATAGGAAAATCGCAAAAGCAGCGATGTTTTAAGAATGTGAACTGCCTGTGATTTGGAGATCTAAAAAAAGATCGTGGATGTCGACTGTCATAATGGAGGGATGGCTGACTGAATTCAATAACCGTATGATCAAAGAAAATCGCAAAATTTTGTTATTTCTCGATAATGCACATTGTTATGCCAATTTCGAACTATCGAATATAAAATTACAATTTCTTCCCGCTAATACTACTGCAGTAACACAACCTATGGATCAAGAAGTTATAAAAATGATGAAAACCCATTACAAAAAATATCTCTTGCGGTCCATTATTGCGTCTTTAGATAATTGCTCTTCTGCCACCGAAATGGTAAAAAATATAAGTGTTTTAGATGCTGCCAAATGGATTGCCAAATCCTGCTCAGAAATGTCGCCTGAAAAAATTGTTCATTGTTTTAGAAAAGCTGGTTTTGTTTTAGAAAATGGCTATGAATCAGTTGACCAGTTGGACGAAAATGAGTTTCAAAATATAATAGATGACTTAAAATGTGTTCACAAAAATGAAAAAATTAATGAAGAAGAATACGTATCAGCTGACAATATAGTGTGTACTACTGAAGCTAACACTTCTGTGGACATTTTGATTCAGCGATATCAAGATTTGGAAAGTGCTAGTGAAAATGAAGATGAGCACGATTATGTAAACCATGAAGACAATGGAGGAATTCAAACGTATCAAGACACCTTCAGAAGCATTAGGTATCTCGAAAAAAATTTTTCTTGCTCAAAAAAATGAAGAATTGATACCCATAATAATGGACATGCAATGTGCTACTGAAAAATGCTTGTTAAAAAAAAAAAGACAAAACAAGCATCGATAAAAGATTATTTTTCGACTGTTTAAAAACTACTATGCCACTATGTGAAATATGAAGTAGTTGTTAAGATAAATGATTTTCATTAAATTTTAAAATGGAAGAAATTTATCATTGGTACTATTATTTATTTTATTATTCATATAATGTTTTTGAGATTAATAATAAATTTAATAAGACGTATAATTTCATTTAAAAAACTGTACTAAAGATTACAAATGTAGAAATATGACTTGCGCATATGTATTTTATATATTTATTTTGGCTGTTTTGCATAAGGCGGAATATTGTCTATGGCGGAAAATTTTCTTGGTCCCGATTGATTCCGCCTTAGACAGAGTTTACTGTATAACCAAAGAACTAATATGAAAATAGAATTTTTTAAGTGAATTTTATTTTGGAAAGAATAGATTTTATTTTGCATTTTAATATTTTAATTTTCACCAAAAGAATTTTTCTATTTCGGGTTGAAAAACTAAATTTCTAAATTTTCTTAAATATAATTTTATTGTTAATATTTCATCATAAGACAGTAATATTACAAATTAAATAAACAAATATTTTTAACAATTACATATTATCCAGAATAAAGTATATCTTTACGGTAGCTTTCAGATATAAAATTGTTATAGATAGCAAAGGAGCTAAATTTTGACGTGACACCATCAGTTCCAACAAAATTCAGAATGTAATGAATTCTGTAAAGATATTTCTGGGGTTGAAAAACCATAAAGATCCCGTGCACTTTTACTTCTAGCTGTTGCAATTCAAAGGGAAGAATACATTTTATCAGCTGAATTTATTAGTGCTTGGCAATGATGTTAACCTAATTGTGTTTATACTTTAGATGTGATGTCACAATCTATTGACTTACTCCCTTGTCCCCTTTTGAAGTTTAATGTAACTAATGGATAATCTCACATTTGTGTGTATAAAATTGGTTTAAATTTCCAACTTGGCACCACTTTCAGAAAATTCTATTTGATTTCTTAGTATGTATCAGCATAACTGTTAATATATATTATATATATATGTCTACATCCTGAGTTTATTAGGATAAATATCCAATATTTGAGAAAAGGGTCGAATACCGAATAGTGGCTGAATATTTTATTACATCATCCCTAATGTCAGAGCTGAGACATGGCAAGATATGGTGTGCTGGCATTAGGCTTCAAGCAGAATAGGTGCTTCATTTGGTGGTGTCGGTTATCTCCGGTGTTGAATTCAGACACTTTTCTCCGGGAGGGATTTCTGTTGCTCTGGGAGGGACATTATAGTGTTCCGGGAGGAAATTGCACTTTTTAACCATTGAAAGTATGAAATCTCAAATCTTCTTGGGGGGGGGGGGGGGATATTTCGATGCTCTGGGAGGACATTCTCCCCAGGGCCACCCCCTGAATTCAGCACTGGTTATCTCTACTGATGCTGCATGGCTTATAGGTACTAAAATAAAGAATTTCTCACAATAGGTGCCAAATAGAGCTGCGGCAGCCCTGAGTAAGATTTTCTAAGAAACAAGCCCTTGCCTAATTCAAAAATGAGAATTGTACAACACCTGTCACACCTACACCAGCCCACAAACAGAATCACTAAGGGGACATATTATATTTTATTTAAATTATTTTTCAAACTAAGAAAGTTTATAGAATTTGGCACTGTACTATTTTTCTGCCATTTACCATAATTTGATTTTTTTTTTTTTTTTAAAGTGGGAAAGGGCAGGTGTTTTTGTTTTAGTCTTTGAAAACAAGGATGCATTCAAAATGTACATTGTTCTTCACTTTTATCCCATTAAATCCTCAAATGCTATTTGTGGTACACATGTACCTCACTGATTTTCTTTGGTTAACTTTTTCTCTTTTTTAAATGTAAAATTTAAGTTTCATTTTTGTAATTTTGTTAAATATGTTTTGAAAACTTAAGTTTCAATTTTGATTTGTGATAACACAATATCCATGAAAAGTAATAAGATTACTGGGTTAAAGTAATTTGGATTTTTAATTTCATTTGTATGTAATCGGATAATTTATAATGTTAATAAACAATTTTATTTTAGGTTATATATTTTAAATACGATCTTACTCATCTCTAAATTTGTTTTCACAGTGATGTCTCAATTGAAAGAAGACAAGAATTTTTAATGAAGTTTTATAAAAATGTTGAAAGATGACATCAAGGCAATGGCTGATAGCTTTATAGAAACTGTAAAAGAATCTTGCAAGGGCAGTCAACCCATGATAAAGTTGGTGATGTTTCAATGCTGCTAGCTATCTTCTATGATCAGTGTGAGATGCACGTCAGAGATTCAAAAAACATAAGTTGCTCATCAGTTTCATAAATTTAAAGTCATTGCAAATATGCAACCAGATAAAAAATAGAATTCAGTGTTCTTAAACTGATTAACGTATGGAACTTTTTTTTTTCTTTTGCTGAGAATTTATTTATAAATAACCTGCAGTTGTAAATTATTTTTTAAATTTGTTAATTAGATTGACATAAAAATTGGTCTTGTTATACTCTGTATAATGTACAATTTGTAACCTTTGGAGCCCTCCTAAGTTTTTCGTTTGGATATTTTTATTTGCCTTTAATAATTTAATTTCTTTTCTCTCAGCTTAATTTTCTTAAGGTGGTAGGTCATTCAGATCTCAAATTCCCATCTCTGATTTTAAGATTGTAAAAATTTTCCTCAAATAAGAACAAAAAATCATGCATCAAGCATAGATTATGTAACACTTTCCAAAATAATTTAGCAAATCTGTACCGTTTAATAAATTGAAAGATGATATCTAGGTAAACAATTTTGAAAATGCATAACTTATTTTAAAACCCAATTTCAGGAATTACCAACAATATTCGGAAAAATATTCGAGCTTTTTTGTGCAGTCCTGTATATGATCTATAGATTTGTATGTATACTACATAGAATGCTAAATTTTAGTTCAGTTATGAAATGCGTAATACAGTTTAAAATTCCCCTTCTGAAATTTCCGTTAATAAACAGAAATGTGCTTGAGAACTTTTGTGTTGCCCTGTATAGGATCTATAGAATTTATACACACCAAGAAATAGACAAAAAAATGAGTTAAATTAAAATACATATTCAGCAGTGGAAAAAGCACTTCTAGCAATTAGTGTTAACAGATTATGCCGAATTCTTTTGTCTGTCCTTGTGAATGAACGATAAATACTATAAACACAATATTCTATAGTAAGCCTCTTGTAATGCACCTTAGTGATATATATTGTTGTGAGCTCGGGGTTCGAAAGGACTGATGCCAATATATAAGAACACTAAAAAGGCTTTATTTACTATAAACAGTGCAATACGATCACAAATATCTTCTGAAAATTACAAGATATTCAGTAATCTTCAAATCCAATAAAAGCACAGCAAAATTTCACACAGAAACAATGCGTTCAATACGACTTATCAACGACAAAATCGATCCGAGAAACACAGTTCTCAATGCAAAGCCTCTCGTATGAATTCAATCGCAGTTGACAGACAACTCAGACAACTGAACTGATGGAGGTCCTTATATAGGTTTCAGAGATCTTTCCAGATTATTCCAGAGCCTTCAGATGCTAGAAATTACCAGAAAGTGCTTTAACTTTCGATAGAGAACCCAAGCAAGAAAGGATCCCAATGTATAGGTATAAGGGGGGGGGGGGGTGGTTGCACAAAAAGTCGCCAAATCCGTCGCCAACTTGGCGACATTTGGCGATATATCGCCAAATTTGGCGACAAAAATAAGTCACCAAAACCATCGCCAACTTGGCGATATTTCAATAGACTTCCATTATAAAGATGAGGGTGTAAGGTTGTTTTCCTTGCAAACCACCTGAGGCCTTTAGCATTGAGTTACATGATGCTCAATAGGAAATACATTAATAATACTGCAATTTTCACAATAATAAAATAAAATAAATTTAAACAAATGGAATATTTACAGATATATACAAAATTCATAACATTGCCCCCCTCTCAAGGACTGCACGTCCCGGGCAGTTCAACCTTTGATCGGAAAGCAAACCCGTTACCAACAAATGCTATACTACTCAAAACACATTCATAATGCTGAATTATACAAAATATACACTTATTTAAAAATAAAATAAAATTAAAGCATAGACATTATTACATACAAGTATTTAAATAATAATAACAATAATAATGATAATGCTAAGCAAAATAAATAATTACATTAATTTATATACAAGACCATGGTCATACTAATTTACACTATTTACAATCAATGCACTACACCATATGAACGAACTAAGTACTATGGCCATAGTATGGAGCTAGCCTGTCGTAATGAACGACTCTAGGCTTCGAATTTGGTGACTTTCGGATCCGAATTACGACATCGTTCAGTCTGTTTAGGACTGTATAAGGACCGTCCCAGTGCGATTGCAGTTTGGGAGAAAGTCCTTTACGTCGAGTCGGATTATAAAACCAAACCTTGTCACCTTCTTTGAATTGATGTCCCGTGGCTTTCGTGTCGTACCTGGTCTTCATCTTCTCCGTCTGTATATTGATCCGCTCTCGAGCCAAGTTGTGGACGTCTTCAAATCGTGCCCGGAGATTCTGCACGTATCCCTCTGGCGATGAAGGCGCATCTGGAGGACGACCAAAAATCAGATCACAAGGTAGACGAAGATCACGACCGAAAAGCATCTGAGACGGGGAATAGCCGGTTGTTTCATGGACGGCGCTGCGATAGGCGAGAAGAAACAAGGGAAGTTTTTGGTCCCAGTCTTGTTGGTTTCTTGAGACTAGCAGTGAGAGATTGTTGAGGATGGTACGATTAAATCTCTCAACCATGCCATCCGACTGTGGATGTAAAGGCGTCGTCCTAGTTTTGTCCATTCCGAGAAGTTGACAGAGACCCTTAATCACAGCAGAGATAAAATTTCTCCCCTGGTCCGAATGCATTTGTAGAGGGACTCCATACCTTGATATCCACTGGTGTACCAAGGCATCCGCAACCGTAGAAGCTTCTTGATCAGGGATGGCATAAACTTCAGGCCATTTTGTGAAATAGTCCATGACAACAAGGAGGTATTTGTTGCCATCAGCACTTCTTGGCAGAGGACCTAGGATGTCAAGGGCGATGCGTTCAAAAGGTGCTCCTACATTGTAGAGATGTAGTCTTCCTCGGCTACGTTTCTTTGGTCCTTTCCGAGCTGCACATGCATCGCAAGATTTGCACCATTGTTCGACGTCAGCTCTCGCTTTTCCCCAGAAGAAGCGCTCTCGGACTCTGTGTAATGTTTTCATGACTCCAAAATGGCCACCAGTGGGACTGCCATGTAATTCTTCGAGGACCTCTGGGATTCGAGATCGAGGAAGTACCAACTGCCACCGAGATGTTTTCCCATCTTCCGATTCGAATTTTCGGAACAGGACACCATTCTTGACGTGGAGGGAGTTCCAAAGAGCCCAATATTGCTTTGTCGTAGGACTGTAAGTCGAGATGTCTTTCCAACTGGGCTTCGTGCTAGAAGATTCTAATAACTCCAAGATTGGTTTGATGTCAGAGTCTGCCATTTGATCTTCTCGAATCTTCTCATCACTCCAGGGATCTGGTGGCGTTGATAGTGAAGTCTTCGTCTGGCGTATGACATGTTCTGGATTATACTTGTTCTCCGCTCTGGAACAATAGCGACAACTTTCGGGACACGGTCTTCTTGATAAGGCATCAGCATTTCCATGCGATGAGCCTTTACGATGCCTGATGTCAAAGTCGTATTCCTGGAGTCGTTGTATCCATCTGGCTACTTGGCCCTCTGGGTTCTTAAAATTCATCAGCCATGTTAGGGATGCGTGATCAGTACGAAGGAGAAATTTCCTGCCATAGAGATAGTGATGGAAGTGTTCTATGGCTTTTACTATAGCTAATAACTCCTTACGAGTGACGCAATAATTCCGCTCTAGTTTCGACAAACATTTGCTCCAGTATGCTACGACTCGTTCTTGGCCATCTATTTCTTGGGAAAGTACAGCACCGACACTTTCATGACTAGCATCCGTGTCCACAATGAATTGTTTGTCGGGGTGTGGATAAGTTAGGACTGGAGAGGATGTGAGAGCTTCTTTCAGCTGCTGGAAGGAATTGTCGCATTCTTGTGTCCATACAAATTTCTGCTTGCTTTCAGTGAGCCTATGCAAAGGTCTTGCGATGTTGGAGAACCCCTGGACAAACTTTCTGTAATAAGTGCATAGTCCCAGAAAGCTTCGCAACTGATGGACGTTTTCCGGACGCTTCCAGTTCTTTACTGCAGACACTTTTTCAGGATCTGTTCGAACACCTTCAGCTGAAATGATGTGTCCTAGATAATTTACTTCCCGTTGGAAGAACTTGCTCTTCAAAGGGTTCAGCTTTAAATTCGCCGCTCTTAGCTTCGTTAACACTTTTCGAATATTTTCTAGATGTTCTTCAAACGTGCGGCCACCAATGATGACGTCATCTAGGTAGATGAGACAAGCTTCAAAAGTCAGGCCTTTTAACACTGTCTCCATGAGGCGCTCGAACGTTGCTGGAGCATTGCAGAGCCCGAACGGCATAACTTTAAATTGCCAAAGTCCTTGTCCAGTAGTAAATGCGGTCTTCTCTTTGTCATCAGGATGGATCTCTACTTGCCAATATCCACTCTTCAGATCCAGTGTGGAAAACCATTTATGTCCTGAAAGAGTATCTAGCGTGTCATCTATTCTTGGTAGAGGATAGCTGTCCTTCTTCGTGATATCGTTAAGTTTACGATAATCCACACAAAATCTTGTGGAGCCATCTTTCTTTCGGACCAACACGATGGGAGAGGCCCACGGACTTGATGACGGTTCGATGATGTCACTATCCTGCATCTGTTGTAAGAGCTTAGACACTTCTTCTTGTTTAGCGAACGGCAAACGTCTGGGATGCTGTTTAATCGGTGGATGGCCGGCAGTATCAATTCTATGCCGTGTCAGTGAAGTGCGACCAATATCAGTCTCGTTTTGAGAAAACACATCCTTAAATTCCTGGAACAGTCTTTCTGCAGCATGTCTCTGTTCAGGAGATAAATTTTCATTTCGTCCAATTTCAGGTGTTAAACTTGTAGGCGGCTCCGACAACATCAAGCCCGGGTCTTTGCATACACAGGTGACTGGAGCACAGGTTGCAAGCACTTCACCCTTCTGGATAATTCTAGACTTTTCACTTACGTTTGCAATTCTCACGGGTATCACATCTCTCGACAGATCTACCAGCGCTGATGCTATTAGCACTCCCTTTGGGCTCTTCTCAGGATATCCAGTCAAGCCATACTGGAAAATTCTTTCGTTTCCAGTTACTCCAGGTATCATCATTTCGGTTCGAGGAGGGATGATAACATCTGCCTTGGCTGTGATCCGCTGAATGGACCCGCACTCATTTCCAAGTTTGAAAATAGTGACATCTTCTTGAGCAGAGCGTAACTCATTATTCTTAAAATCCAGTGTAAATCCATGCTCTTTTAAAAAGTCCAGTCCGAGTATGAAAGGGTCTGAAATATCGGCCACATAGACTGTATGGTGGTAAGCGGCGTTCCCAAACTTTATTTTCAGTGTCATTCTTCCATGTATATCGATCTTATCTCCGGTCACAGTTTGAAGAATAACACGCGGCGGGGTCCAGAAGAGTTTTTCTTTCAGCCGCTGAGCTAGATCTTTCCGAATGATGGTCACATTGGCTCCTGTATCGATGATCATATTACAGGGCAAATCATTCACGCTTCCGACTAGAAAAACTCCGTTCTCGCCGCAACTTCTTGCAGAAATTTCACATACTTGAAAATGGGGCTTCTCAAAATCTGGCAACGTCCGCCCCGCAAGATGGCCATTAATCAGTTTTCCTGCTCCTCCTTTAGCGGGAGAGATATTACCTTCAGTGCTGGGTCGTCTTGGGCAGTCGATTTGGATATGGCCTTCTCCACCGCATTTCCAGCACTTGATCTTCCTGTAAGGTTTGTTGGCCATTAAGGAGTTCATCTTTCTCATTATGTCATTCATCTGCTGCTGTAAGCGCTCCACAGCTCTATCCGACGTCTCAGGCAGGTTGGCTGCTCGCACAAAGTGTCGATCTTTCCTAGTAGCTTGCTGGGCTGCCTCGAATTTCAGAGCGTAAACCAAAGCCCCTTTTAAATCATTGAGATCTGCAATCCGGAGTGCTGTCTGGATCTCAGGGTCACGCACACCATCGATAAAATGTTGCAGAGCTAAACTTTCTCTAATTTCAGTCGGACAGCCAGGATAAGCAAGATGGGAAAGTCTCTCGACATCCATAGCAAGCTTTTGCAGGGATTCAGTGGATTTCTGCTGTCGAGATTTGAGCTGGAGTCTGCTATATTCCTTCCTGCATTTCTCGCCAAAGCGCAATTCTAAGGCACTGACGAGCGTTTCAAAATCCAGCGGTTCATTTGCAGGCAAAGTCTGTAGGACGTCGGCAGCATCAGCTCGTAGAGAAGCAGCTAACTGGCAAGCCTTTGTCTGGGAATCCCATCCATTGGCTTCCGCTACGATCCCAAATTGTGTCTTAAAAACTGGCCATGAGGATTTTCCGTCATAGGTCGAGAGCTTAATAAAGGCCCGAGGAAGCATAGCTTGATACTTGACATCTTCGGGATAGTTTTCGGCAGTTATCTTTTGTTTCTTCACATTTTCCAAATCTTTTTTTACATTCTCTATGCTTTCTTCAACGGTCTTGGCGATCTTTTGAACTTTTTCTTCTACGGTTTTGGCTGTCAATTGAACATTTTCTTCTATTTCTTGAAATCTTCCTTCAAATTTGTTTTCCACGCTGTCAATTCTTTCATTTAAAGATGTTATTTTATTATCTATTAATTCTTTCAACTCGCCAAGGTTAGTTGACATCTCCTTCATTTCAGCCTGGTTTGCAGTCATTTTCTCGTCTATCTCAGTCATTTCCTTCTTCATTTCTTCTTTCAACTCGCCAAGGTTGGCAGTCATTTCCTTCTTCATTTCTTCTTTCAACTCGCCAAGGTTGGCAGTCATTTTCTCATCCATCGCTGACATATCCTTCTTCATTTCTTCTTTCATCTCGCCAAGGTTGGTTGACATCTCAGCCTGATTCGCAGCTAATTTCTCCAATAATTGTTTCAGTTCAGCCTCCATTGCTCTGGTGATCGGCATTCAATCCCACTTCTGACACCAAATGTTGTGAGCTCGGGGTTCGAAAGGACTGATGCCAATATATAAGAACACTAAAAAGGCTTTATTTACTATAAACAGTGCAATACGATCACAAATATCTTCTGAAAATTACAAGATATTCAGTAATCTTCAAATCCAATAAAAGCACAGCAAAATTTCACACAGAAACAATGCGTTCAATACGACTTATCAACGACAAAATCGATCCGAGAAACACAGTTCTCAATGCAAAGCCTCTCGTATGAATTCAATCGCAGTTGACAGACAACTCAGACAACTGAACTGATGGAGGTCCTTATATAGGTTTCAGAGATCTTTCCAGATTATTCCAGAGCCTTCAGATGCTAGAAATTACCAGAAAGTGCTTTAACTTTCGATAGAGAACCCAAGCAAGAAAGGATCCCAATGTATAGGTATAGGGGGGGGGGGGGGGGGGTTGCACAAAAAGTCGCCAACTTGGCGACATTTGGCGATATATCACCAAATTTGGCGACAAAAATAAGTCACCAAAACCATCGCCAACTTGGCGATAAACCCATTCCTTGGTGATATTTCAATAGACTTCCATTATAAAGATGAGGGTGTAAGGTTGTTTTCCTTGCAAACCACCTGAGGCCTTTAGCATTGAGTTACATGATGCTCAATAGGAAATACATTAATAATACTGCAATTTTCACAATAATAAAATAAAATAAATTTAAACAAATGGAATATTTACAGATATATACAAAATTCATAACAATATCAATTTTGATATGTTTTAAATAGTGAAACATTATTAAAATAAACCGCAAACAATTTTTTTTTCCATAGACCGTAATGTAACAATTCTTTTGAGTATCCCTGTAAAGGAACTATAAGTGTTATGCACACCATATTCTATAGTAAGCCTCTTGCAGTGCACCTCAGTGATATATATCAATTTCAATATGTTTAAAATTGTGTAACATCATTAAAATAAACTGCAAATGATTGTTCCCTTAGACCGTAATGTAACGGAATTCTGTTGAGTGTCCCTGTAAAAAAACTATATGTGCTACACACTTAATTTTTAATATCGAACATGCCATAGTAAACCTCAATAACATATACCAATTGCATGACAATCTGAATATATTTACATGAGTTAAAGCACAGACGGACAAACCGAATTCATAAACACTTTTCAACTATGTTGGAAAGTGTTAAAAATGAATATTTTTAGCTTTTTCTTTCTGTTTATTTGTCTTAAAGGATGTCTCATTGATTTGTTTGGGAAAATACAGTGGACCAGTAATAATTCGACATGTAGATTGCAAAAAATATTCGGTATTCAGCCATACTATCAAATATTTCATTTGTCCAAATATCAATTTGCTTGGCCTTTCAAATATTCAGTTTGTTTGAATATCAAAGAGAAAAAAAGACATCTTTTAAGAACAGTACAAAGAAAACAGAAGCTAAAAATATTAATTTCCCGAGGAGATATTTTACATTTACAAAGATTAACATTAGCGAGGGCAATAAGGAAGTTTACTGACAAGCAGCCTTAAGAAAAATTTTTTGTATAACTGGTATTTTTAACAGTTAATTAATAAACAGGGTTATATGCCCATTAGAAGAAACGAGGAATTAGGGAAATTCAGAAGAAAAATTTTGGTCATAAAATCTTAGATAAACCTCAGGGGGGAAAGTCCAAAATATATCCCATAACCTGGGAAAACAATCAGCTGCTGTGGGAAAAGCGAGCAATCACTGATATTCGCATACTTTGTAATGCCATAATGAAATCAAACTAAGACAAGCCTTCTAACATCACGAGGCATCAACTTAAATTATTAAGTAGCAAAGTTTGAAAATACAATTTTTTTTTAAACAATCACCAATAGACATTTTGCTTGATGAGAACCTAGTGTCCCATTTATTAAGGATTTTGTTAATTCTTAAATAACAGTTTCTTCTGTCAAATAATTTGTTCAATTTTTTTCAAATATGTAATTCTTTAACCTATTATAAATAAATTTATATATTTTATAAAAATCGTGTTTGAGACGTGTGTAGTGTATGTGCTTATATGATTCAGCAGATTTTTGGGTAAACACTTGCGTATAATCAGGACTGCAAATTCAAGTCTGGTCAATTTTTGAGTAAAAATAGTCTGAGTTGGAGTTGCTAAAAACATGCCATCAGCTTTTTGTTGGTCAAAAATGTGTCAAAAAGCTGTGTCAAAGTCCAATTATATTTATTTAATTTTAAATTTATAATCTTAATTATTATTTTTATTTTTTGACTACATACATTAAAAAATATTTAGTTATTTTCCAGTTTATTGGCATGTGAATGAGTAAATACAGAGGGAGAGGGTGCATGTAATATTTGCCATACATCAGTCATTAAATTGATTAATTTACTTATTTCTTCAGTTCATAGATTGTAGAATAATTAATTGAAAGTGAGTTTTGAGGTTTTTTTTCTTTTTTAAATTAACGCCAAGTTGAGAATGGGGTTGGTTTATCCGGCTCAATGCAGGAATCTACTTCAGACAGCAATGGATCATATACAGTCGAACCTCGTTAACACGAAATCGCTTAACGCGAAATTTCGCTTAACACGAAATATTACTGAGTCTGAAAAGTCTGGTCAGATGAGTCTGAAAATCAATGTTAATTAATTCGTTTAACATGAAATAGAATTTCGGAAAATCCCGCTTAAGGCGAAATTTTTTTTTTCTCTATAGTCAAAACATGATTCCTTACACAATGTTTTCAATATTTCAAACTTACATGTCACATCCTTTTATTAAAAGTGGGATTTTCACATGCTTTGAAAAAGACCTAAAGTGGAAATAGGTGTCAGAAAATGGTGAAATACTGAATTCCTGACTAATCCCTGCTTTTCTTTTATCTCTGATATGCAGAAGTGTTCCCACATTAACCGTATAAGCTATAGATCAGTCACAAAGAAAGCTTGGGTGAAGGAATTTCATTTTTGAAAGTGATTGTTCCATTACTCGGTTGACTGTATTGACAGTGACATAAACCATAAACCAGGTTTCCGAATTTCCCTATCGGTGAGTTTAAGTGACAATCCATACTTCACTACCTGAACCTGACTAACATAATGGAACTCTGTTCGCAGTTGCTCTGCAGAATTCTGTGAATGGAGAGTCGAAAACAGCAAACTGTACCTTTAGAAACCAAGTATACAATTTTAAATGAAGTTAGCGAAAAAGTTCTGGAAAAAAAAAAAGAAATCAGAAATTGTGGCGAAGTAGGGGATACCCAATAGAACACTCTCTACAATTTTAAAGAATCGTGAAAAGATTGAAGCGGCTTATGCTATGAGTCAATTCAAGCCAGTAAGAAAACGAATGTGTAGAATGAATGAATTGAAATTGCTCTCTTGTGGTGAATAAAAGAAGCAAGCAGCCATAACATTGTTTTAACCTGTGCAGTTTTGCAAGAAAAAGCCAAAGGCTTTGCTGATATTCTTGGTTAGAGCGATTTCACATATTCTGACGGATGACTGACAAGATTTAAAGATCGCCATAGAATCGTCTGCCAAAAGATATGTGGCTAAAAAACAGGAAATTCTTTCCTAGACATTGTTTTTCAAATATATTGCATAGATGAAGATGTGCTGACTTCGAATGTGAAGATAGATGGATAAAAAATTGCTGCATTAACTAAAAAAAAAAACGATGACAACATCGAAGTGTCAGATGAGGATGAAGAAATTGACACAGAACGGAAAAGTTCAGTGTCATTAAATGAATCTACCCTGCAGCATTGAAAAGTTAAAATTTCCTTATGAAACAAGAGGATGCTTCCTAAGCTTTGGGCAAATTAGATGAGGTCCATATGTTCCTAAAAGAAGTGCTCTACAAAAATTGAAGCAAAGTCAATAACAGACCTTAAAATATGATTAGGAAGTAAATAAATTTAGTGTTACCTAAAATGATGATCAATTTGTTTAATTTTGTAATGAAATTTTCTATTTATTATTAATTTATGATTTTATGATAGCGGATATATTTGTAGATTAATTTAATTAGTTTTTATACCTAACCATAGATGGCGCCACTATTATGACGGTTAACATGAAAAAAATTCTCAGTCCCTTCAATTTCGTGTTAACGAGGTTCGACTGTATATTATTTCTCCTGTCAACATCCCTTTTTCTAAGAAAATAAGAAATGCAGAACGACGAATGAGATAGCAAATGAAAGGATTTTGAACAGGCTTCTGACATAGTACACTTACATTTTCCTAAAACTTGTTTTTTGATTAAAATTTGCTGATAATTAAAAATTAAATCGGCATTGTTTTCATAAGTGAAATGAAAGATTTTCTTCAAATTAGCATTGTCACAAAAATAAAATTCCTGATTATATCAAACCAAAAAATGATTATAAAAAAATAAATAGCACAAAAAAGATAAAGTGTGACACCTCCGCACGTGTTTATTTTATATTTATGATTAAAAGCAAAATTGAAATTGCAATGTTTAGGAGAAAAAGACACCATGATTGTACCATATTTTTTTTCGATGCAGTTAAAATACGATTGTTATTATATATTTTTTTCTTCGCCTTTTT
Source organism: Maratus michaelseni (assembly GCA_963931845.1). Classification (NCBI taxonomy): domain Eukaryota; kingdom Metazoa; phylum Arthropoda; class Arachnida; order Araneae; family Salticidae; genus Maratus; species Maratus michaelseni. Next base: position 1,796,842 of record OZ007600.1, read on the forward strand.
GTAAGTTTGATGGAATAAATGAGTTGATATTCTGGCTTGACTAATTAATGTTAGGAAACAGATATCGCAGACGCACCGGGGTTGGCGCAATTGTTTTGTGGTGCTATTTTGGCGAGAAATCCCCATTTTCGAATACCTGTTAGGCCTAGCTTGCGAAAACATCTTAGTTTTATTTTATAATAAAATTATATTATAATTTTACTTTAAAGCACACACATTTAATTTTATTATTACATATGGTTTTATTTAACACACATTATTTTATTAGACATATTTTAATTTTATTTATTAATTATTTTTATATATATTTTATTTTTAACTTATTTACATACTCATTTCATTTTATTATAAAATACCAAGTTGCCATACAAAGCAAAAGTCACCAGGTTACCCCGCCAGGCAAAAAATCGTCATTTTGGTGCCAAAAAGAAACTTTTGTGTGTTTGCGACATCTGTACCAATGTAGTTTACAGGTATTTTTATTATTAATAATTCTTTAAATGTTTAAATCTATATAAAAAATATAAAAAAATACTACAATGCTAAAAGATTTGGATTGCAGTACAAAATCCTCGCACAGGTCTGGGTCCCACTGGTGTTTCATTATACCCTCTCGTCACTTAGCTCTCATACTGTCAAATAGAAGAAATTTTCATCTTTTTTTTGTTTCTTTGTTTTTTGCTGATATTATTAAGGAGAAAATATATTTTCTTTTGATTTCTTTTCTGAAATGTTCAGTTTTTTTCTTTTCTCTCAAAAGGCATTTCTAAGTGTTCATTTTTTTATTTTCATACTCTGTGTAAGGATTTTATTTCAAGTCACAGGAGAAAAAAAAACTTTGTATAATCAATGCACCATATAATCCACGGATTATGTGACAGCACGTACTATGCAAATCTTATCATTTGCCATTTCATTCTATTCTAAAATTCGTCCATTTCATCTTCGGATTTGTAGGTCTTGCTCTACACAACCAACAATGACAGAAAATTAATTCAAATTTTAGTAAAATTATGAAAAATTTTATACAGTTATATATCTAATAGCACTTTTATTTTTTACATAGGAAAGCTAATGTATATTTACTCATTTATATTAAAACCTAAACAATATTCTGAACTTTCTTTTGAGAAATCAAATCAACCCGAACCCAATCAATCTCAGAACAATAATTATCAATCTAGCCTGCAACGAAAAAAATTAGGGCCAACCCGACACGAACTGCAAGTCGGATCGCGTTTGGGATAGCCTAACAAATGCCGGAATCTACTTCAAATAACAATTGGGTGTTTCATCTTACTCTCTGTCCAACTTATTCTGTCCCACTTTAAGCATTTCAGATAAGAGAGAATACCTGAAAAATATGAAATTCTTTAATGCTGCTATCATTACAGTATGAGACAAATCATCCAGTGTTTAAAAAAAAAAAAAAAAAATCTTAAAGTGTAATTTTGTTTCTGTTTCTTTCTTCTATTTTTAAGCCCATCCTATCAGAAGAAAGAAAACATTTTATGAGTTTTTAAAACAACATGAAGAAACTTTTTTCTCATTGTTTCAGCATGGCTCACTTCCCCCCCCCCCCCCCCTCCTCTTTTATTTAGTCTCTATTTCAGATTTTCTCTTTTCTCCCCGTTCATTCCTTACTCATCAGTTCGTTTTAATACCTCTTTGAACAATTGATTACAAATAAAGATATAATACATTTGTAGAAAAATTAAAAACTCTGATTCTAAAACACTTGGATATTAATGTCTGTTAATTCATGCACATATAAAAGGGCTTTGTTATTGTGTCAGAAAGATTCTTTATTATTATTATTATTATTATTTTATTTAAGAACAGCCTTAAATATATTTAATAAAAAATATTTCAGAAGATTCGAGATTTTTCATACTGTTCATCCAAGTTTCTGTGTGTACTTTCAATATGTGTTGAATAAGTTGTAAAATTTAATTCGTTGTGTATATGCTGGTTCAACTAACTGTTAAAAGTTTGTTAAATATGTAATTTCTATTTTTTACAAACTTGTTGACCAATAGAAACACAAACTCCTCACAATAAAATTTACTTTACCAGAGGCTATTTCAGGGTGGCATCTCATTGTGAATCATGGAGGAGGAGAGTAAGCATTAATTTTGAATGTAAGAAAGGATAAAAGTATCATTGAATAGTAAAAGTGAAGAATCTTCTTGATTTTTAAGGAAAATTTTAACTTATCATCTAGACTTATAGAAAGTCAATTTTATATGTCTTAAAATGCAAATTCTTAATTTATTGTGATGAAAGAAGTTTTCTAAATGAAAAAGAAAAAAAAAAGATAAATAAAAAGCACATCTAACTTTTGTAATGATTACATGAAATGTATGTGAATTGCAAGCATAGATAAAATTATGCTATTAGTAATTTAGACAATAAAAGTCATGTTTTATTATTATCATCAAGGTGTTTGAAATGTATTTGTGTTTAATTTTATTTATATTTAAAAATAAATATGCATGTGTAGTTAATAAATATATATATATATATGTAATCAAATCACATATTTTGATAATGTTACTGTTCAGTATTCAGCCTAAAATTTTGCCAAATATTCAGTAATCTGCTATACAGTCAAATCAATTATTTGTTACATCTCCACATTTTCTTATATTTCTATATTGGTTTGATATAGGTTATTATAGTCCAACAGAACCAGCTGCCAGTATAGATTATTATTATCATATTATGCTGATATTTGAAGAATTGACTTCTCTTTTTTGAAGTGACTAGTTGAGATTTGTAGATAGGTAGCTTTCGCTGATAATAAACAAGCTATCATTTGTGAATCTCTGTAAGTCTAAAAGAAGAAAAACTGTGCGGTTGCTGAAAAAAAGGCTAACAAGTTTTCGACGAAGTAAAGCTTAAAAGCTGTGATGGGACTGCCAAAAGATTATCGTGTTAAAAGAAAATATATTTCAGTGGAAAAAAGAAAAGGTATCATACAAGACATATAAGTAATATTTTTCTTTACTTTAATGCACAACTTTTTTTTTTTTCATGAAATTCTACAATACTTTGAACAATTATTCTAATTATTTGTCTCATATTTAAAATATGTATGTACATTTAATATTATGCTTGTATTTGTTGTAATAGATGATTTTGATAAATGTGTCTGTATATTTATTTATTTTCATTGTTGAGTTTAAATCATGTCTTGGAAAATTTCTTATTGATAGTAAATTATACTTTATATATTTAAATAACAGTAATTTTCCAAGCAAAAATGTTTAATAATACATATATATATATATATATATATATATATATATATATATATATATATATATATATGAAATGAATGTGAAAAAGTATGAAAGAATTTTGAATGTGAACGAATGTGGATTGATATGAAAGGATAGTTAGTTAAACCCATTCCAAATCAGAAACTAAAATATAAAAATTCAAAGTTTAAAATCCCTAAATCGTGTGTCAAAATTTTAAAGTTTTGCCTTCATTTCTAGTTGCCCCTGTAACTTAACTTTCCTTACGATACATTTATTACGAACAGATATCAATTTTGAATCCTCGTTAAGATTAAAAGTGCTGACGGCAGCGCATCTCTCTTCTCCCGGTGGCTACATCTTGCATGTTAATTATCTGGGCTGCTTACCCAGATATGAGTCAAGGGCTAATTAGCCAATTAAATTACATTATTTCATAAGTTGCAAAGCGGTCTCTGGCGGTAGTTTCGATGTATATAATGTGAGGAGCACGTTTTTGCGTGGCTTTTTGACTCTAATCACTCTCCACAAAAACTACGGCCAATATTCTTCGAAGTGCGACGGCATCCTTGCCGTTGTAAGTCCGGCAATTCGCCGAAATATGAACGATAAGACGATGTTTCCCCGGTAAAAGACTCTTCAAACTGTCCCCTGGGCCTAGCTTAAAGAGAGACTTGTAATTACAAAGGAATAAACGCTAGTTCCCAGGAAAATGCCTGCTGATTTTTCTTACATTCGCACGACTACATCAACGACGTTATACCTATTAATGGGATGTGTAATAGCGGTGATCGACCGCTCGTTACAGACAGATCGATGTGCGTTCGTTATATCGAGGTGCGCCCGTTATACAGAGGCGTATCGATATCTTACAGTGAGTCGGCAGGATTTAAATACCTGCCATGGGAAAATCCTTTCTTTTAAATAACTATTCATTAATAGGAAACATCGTAATCGAACCAACCATAAAAAGACTATTTTTAATCACCGGGCCTTTAAAAGAAAATAACAGAAGACTAGTGTGTTTAACTGAAAAGAAAAAGTTTGTGTCCAAAATAAAGAAATAAATATCTACAATCAGTTAATAAAAGAGCTCCTGCTTCCTCATTAAGCTATCAAATCTCGGATAAACATTTTATTTCGTTGGCCTACTTAAAATAAACAATTTTTCTTCAGCGCTTCACTCCAAAAGAAAAACAGTTTTGTTCATTCACTTTCAATAGTTATCTCAAATGACCTACTATCCAGCGAAAGGGATGGTTCAGAGATGGTTTGTGGAAAATTCAAGGTCAACGATCTCCTGGCAGAAGGAGGAATGTTCTTTTTTTCTCCCTTTCTTTGTGTGTGTCAAGAGTCCGTTGTTTTGTTGATGCTCCCTGTTTTGGTTTCAGTTTAAATGGTGATAATTTTTTTTTCTTTTTTTTTTCAAGTGAGTAGTCTGTGCAATCAAATGGATTTAAAAGAAAAAGAAGAAATAGGTATGTTCGATTTTGTTATTTTTTAAGAAGAATTTAAAAGCGGACAGAAACTTTTTATTTTTTGAAGCAGTAAGAGAGAAAAACAATTAAAGAAAAACAATTTGAAATTTTATTATTTTTTAAGTGTTATTTTTCTGAAAAATACTATTATTATTTTACTATTATTATTATTATTATTATTGTATTATTATCTCATCCTTTTACACTTAAGTGATTTAATGAAGCAGGTTATTTTTGTTTATTATTTTGGAAAATTAAGCGGGATTTAATGAAAAATTAAGAAAAAAAAAAAAAAAAAGAGGGCAAATTTAAAAAGATTTTTTCTAGTAAAAATATATATATTTTTTTTTATATTTTGTTTAATGAGATTGTAAAAATAAGTAATAAAAATGAGTGCAGAAGACAAATCCACTCAAGTGGGTGAAGGTGACGAATCTTTAAAGGAAAAAAATACAGAAATTGAGGGAAATGGGAATCCCCTTGAAAGTCCTCCAAATACGGAAATACATGAAAGTGCCCCTGTAAATATGAATGGAGCCATTAGCCCAGAGAGCCAACAATCTCTTAAAAATCAGGTCCTAATTCCTGAAATAGAATTAATCAAAAAGGCCACTGTAGGTAGCTATGCAGCAAATATTGAGGAAAAAACAACGAAAGAGCCAGAGATTATCTCATTTTCGCCGGAAGCTAAGATGATCTTTGCCTCTTGGCTTGCTTATTTTGAGGCTGTATGTATTGAGTCCAGAAAAGATGATGTTTGGAAGATAAGAAACATCCAGAAATTTTTAAAAGATAGCGCCCTTACCCTGTATATTAACAACTGTCTTAATGTTTTACACTGGAATGAGTTTGTTTCACTATTCCATGAAAATTTTTCTACCCCAGATACACTATCCCTAAGCGACTTTGCTAGTATTCGGTATAAGTCAGGTGATGACCTCAACGAGTACTACCAAAAGAAAACGAAAATGGGTCGTAATCTGGGTTTAGATAACAAATTCATTCTAGAAGGGTTATCCGAAGGTTTGCCAATTTCGATGCAGAGACTTATTGTGACTAATGCCCCTAAAACTGCCACAGAATGGAGAGAATTAGTGTTTAAACTTACCAAGCTTGAAGTAGCAGGCAAGAGTCCTGAAAATAAACCAGACCAAACTCCCCAAAATCAGTTCAGACAATGGCGACCATATCGCCCTAATACCACTGAGCAGAATTTTCCAATGCGATCCTGGAATTATAGATACCCTTATCAAAACCCCCAGAATCGCCCAAATGTGACTAACCCTCAAAGAACTTTCCAAAATGTGAGACCATTTCAACCGTCTCCTCCCAGACCAAATATACACTACCAGGCTACATTGCCACCATCGCCATGCCGTGTCTGCCTTAATCTTAATATTCCAAATGCTTACCATTGGGTACGAGATTGTCCTTTTCGAAAGCAATCTTTAGAGGCCTCTTCTCTAACCCAACACCCAAACATTCAAATCCAAAATCCAAATCAGACACAAAGTGATTTTTCTGCAAACCCAAGTAGTAATATATGACAATTAATAGTACCCGGGTACATAGAAAAAAGAAAAGGATCCAAAGAAAACCCAAAGAAACGTCAAATTACTACTCTAGGGATACCAGAAAACTCAATACCCTGTTTGATCGACTCAGGAAGCTCGTTAAGTATCATTCCATTACATTTAGTCCAAAAATTCCAGTTAAATACTTCCAAAATTCGTAAAGGTCTATCGGTCGCTCAAACACAAGGCATTCTCACCTTGCAGGAAAAATGTCGTGTTAATTTGAAAATTGGCCGCATATCCAAATATGTTGATCTTTATGTTATTGATAATAAATTACCCTATACCCTTATTGGACTTAACCATTGCCAAAGTTTCCAGTTAAATATTGATTGTGTTAAGATGCAAATTTTCCAAAATAACCAAAGAGTGCCTCTCCTGAACCAATTACGAAATATTCCAACCGTTAATTCCTTGCACGTGTCAGAAACTAATGAAGATGTCTCAGAAAAGGAAAATGCAGGGATATTTGGTGAAAATTATGAGCCGGAGTTTGTAAACGCCACTGAACCTATCCAAGTTCAGTCTGCACCTAACAAACTGCCTACTCTCTTAGCCAAATATGTCGGTATTTTTGCCAAAGATAAATATGATGTAGGATGTGTCAACATGGAACCCCAGAGAATACATTTAACTTCCGACTTACCAATTTCACTTAGAGCTTATCGTACTTCCCCTAAGGAAGAAGAAGAAATTAGAGAACAAGTTCAAAATTTGTTAAAAGCCGGTATCATTAAAGAAAGTCATTCCCCTTATTCTTCACCTGTAACCTTAGTTTATAAACGTGAAGAAGGAAAGAAAACTCGGTTGTGTGTCGATTTCCGAAAATTAAATGCCATAACCAAAACAGATGCAGAACCCTTACCCCGAATCGACACTTTATTGGACAAACTGGTGCAAGCTAAGGTGTTTTCCACTCTCGATTTAGCAAGTGGATATTGGCATATACCTATCCACCCTAAAGATACTGAAAAATTAGCTTTTGCCACAACGTTTGGCTTATTTGAGTGGAAGCGTCTCGCCTTCGGCTTGAAAAATGCGCCTGCAAATTTCAACCGTATCCTTCGAAGAATCCTAAATAAATATAAAATTGACTTTGCATGCAGTTATTTTGATGATATTATTGTATTCTCACAAAATGAAGAAGAACATTACCATCATTTGGAAATCATTTTTGATATTTCCCAACTAATGTGAAAGAGTTACAACGCTTTTTGGGATCTATTAATGTTTATAATAAATTCATTCATAAATATGCTGAGGTTAGATTTCCTCTTAATAATTTGTTAAAGAAAAATGTTCCCTATGTATGGGACCAGGACTGTCAAAATTCTTTTGAAAAATTAAAAGCAGCTCTAATTCAAAAACCTATCTTAAGATTGTTTGATCCCAAAACACCTTGTAATTTATTTGTAGATGCATCAAGTCTTGGAGTGGGATGTGTTGTGAAACAGGCTGATGAAAATAGTATTTTGCACCCCATAGCATATCATTCTAGAAATCTTCGTGACTATGAAAAAAATTATGCAATTACTGAGCTCGAATGTTTGGCAATTGTGGATGCTCTAGATAAATTTTACCATTATTTACACGGTCAAAAATTTGTCATTCATACAGACCATGCGGCTCTCACTTGGCTAAAAAATGTTAAAAACCTAAGAGGACGTCTTTTCCGCTGGTCCCTTAAACTGAGTATGTTTGACTATGATATTAAATATAAAAAGGGCTCCACTAATGTAGAGGCTGATATGCTGTCTAGATTACCTGTTTCAGAAGACCCCCCACATCATACACATTTACTCAACTTGAATGATATCAGAGAAAATCAGAAAAAAGAAAATGTCAAGGTAGATGGTAAAAAATATGTTGAAATTAATGATGTTATTGTGATTAAAAAGAAAAGTTTGTATAAGATTATCGTCCCCATGGCTTTACGTTTACCCCTCTTGGAAAAAGCCCACACAGATTTTGGACATCCTGGAATTTATAAGATGATAAATTTAATTACAAATCAATATTATTGGCCTAATCTTAATAAAGATATTGAAAATTTTGTTAAACATTGTCATACCTGCCAAATCAACAAAAAAAGTAGGCAAAAAAGATTTGGTTTGTTGCAGCTCATGCCCCCAACGGATATACCTTTTGAATGCTTGGCATTGGACTCTGTTGGCGGATTTAATCATTATAATTCGGCAAAGAAATATCTGCATTTGGTCATAGACCATGCAACTCGCTATGTGTGGGGTTTCGCGTCAAAAAGTGTAACAACTGAAACTTATACAAACATTTTGAAACAATTATTTCAAACTCAAGTACCAGAAAAAATACTTACTGATAGAAATGGAGCATTTACAGCTTCTAGATTTAAACGTTTTCTTCGTAATTATAATATCAAACACCGATTAACCTCCAGTCATCACCCGGAAACGAATGGGAAAATTGAGCGTTTGAATCAAACTATTGTCACCAGATTAAAATGTATTGTAAATTCATCACCAACTAAATTACCTTGGACAAAATTTTTAGATGAAGTATTGTACCAATATAATGCTACTCAGCATTCTGTAACTCAGTTTCCACCTAATTATTTGCTGTTAGGAAAATTACCTTATGATCCTCTTTTGCCAGATAATGATTATTACCCTCCTGTTGAAGAAGCTAGAAAATTAGCTAAGGAAAGAACAATAGCTTACCATGAAAAAAATAAAATCCATTACGATGCTCGTTTTCTTCCTGTAAAGTTTAAAGTTGGTGACATTGTAATGTATGAAGCATTCCACTATCCTAATACACGTAAATTGACTCCACCATATTCTGGACCATATACTATCTTAAAACAACTATCTGATGTAAGTTTTGAAATTGATAAACCCAGTATACATTTTAAGAGAGATTCTGAAATAGTGCATGCTTCCAAGTTGAGATTCTATAACCCTCCTCAAAATTTAAAACTCTACCATGAATAACCCCCGTCCATCCCTTTCATCTTTCAATTTTTTATTTTTGCTTTCCTATCGTCCCTCTATCATTTTAGTATTTGGATGAGGACCCAGCTGGATGTTAATTTAAAACCCAGCGGTATAGTTGGCGGAGCAGTTTTAAAGTACTGCTAACCTTTTTATTTTTTTTATTATACAATGACAAAACTAGGAACACGTTAGGGGTCCTCCGCTCCGTGGCCTCCCGTCTATAGTCGAACTGTTTTCCCATTTTCTCTTTCCATGTAGAATGGAGAATTTGGCAAAACTGCTTCGCTTTCCCTCTGTAGGTGATTATCTGGCATCCACTTTTCCTTTTTCCTTGTGCAAGAGACACATTTTTTGGATGATAATCACCTCAGAGTTTAGAAATCCATGTCTCACTGAGCATGGTGGAAAGGATAGCCTAAGTTTTTCTTATTTTTTTGGTTAGAATTTCCTATTTTTACAAAGTTTTCCAGTTCAATCTTTTTTTTTCTCCTGAGAATAATTCCCACTAGAGTGTCCTATAAGCCCAAAGATGCTTGTAAATAGATATTTTGGAGTAGTAACAGAGCTTGTAACTGCTCAGATGACATTTTCATGTTTGTGTTGTTTTTATTGCATTTGTAGTAATTGTTTTGTCCTATATTTACAATATATTTGAAATATCTTTTATGTTATATTTTTGAAATTTAATGTTTTGAATAAGTGTTTATATCATGTTGAAGTATTTTTATAAGTTTAAGTGCATATTTTAATTGTTTGTGTTTTGTAAATGATATAAGTAATTGCCATATTATATTTCTGTTTTCAAGTATCATATTATTTAGTTTTTATTGTATTGTATAATTGAAGAAAGGTGCAATGTTTACCTTTCCTGATGAACCAACACCCAAGAACAATTCACACAGGACACGTTGGTTAACAAAAACTTTTGCAGTGTGCTAACAGACTTTAAAAAAAAATAGCACACAATGTTCTCGCGAGAAATGTTAAAATTTTTTATGCTGCAGCTGTGTTTTGTTTACAATATATGTCATATGTTTAATCTTCAGTGTATATCATCAAATAGTACCAGTATTTTATGTAAAAGTAAGCCCAAGCAGTTTGAGAGTCTAATTAGAATTCCGTAGAAAAAAAAAAAAAAAAAAATTCGATAGCCTAGTTTAAAATGTGTTTAACTTATGGGGTTGAGCCCCACAGCCCTTGCTGGCAAGTACTGTGGCGCTCATTTTTAAAGGGGGGGGATGTGAAATGAATGTGAAAAAGTATGAAAGAATTTTGAATGTGAACGAATGTGGATTGATATGAAAGGATAGTTAGTTAAACCCATTCCAAATCAGAAACTAAAATATAAAAATTCAAAGTTTAAAATCCCTAAATCGTGTGTCAAAATTTTAAAGTTTTGCCTTCATTTCTAGTTGCCCCTGTAACTTAACTTTCCTTACGATACATTTATTACGAACAGATATCAATTTTGAATCCTCGTTAAGATTAAAAGTGCTGACGGCAGCGCATCTCTCTTCTCCCGGTGGCTACATCTTGCATGTTAATTATCTGGGCTGCTTACCCAGATATGAGTCAAGGGCTAATTAGCCAATTAAATTACATTATTTCATAAGTTGCAAAGCGGTCTCTGGCGGTAGTTTCGATGTATATAATGTGAGGAGCACGTTTTTGCGTGGCTTTTTGACTCTAATCACTCTCCACAAAAACTACGGCCAATATTCTTCGAAGTGCGACGGCATCCTTGCCGTTGTAAGTCCGGCAATTCGCCGAAATATGAACGATAAGACGATGTTTCCCCGGTAAAAGACTCTTCAAACTGTCCCCTGGGCCTAGCTTAAAGAGAGACTTGTAATTACAAAGGAATAAACGCTAGTTCCCAGGAAAATGCCTGCTGATTTTTCTTACATTCGCACGACTACATCAACGACGTTATACCTATTAATGGGATGTGTGATAGCGGTGATCGACCGCTCGTTACAGACAGATCGATGTGCGTTCGTTGTATCGAGGTGCGCCCGTTATACAGAGGCGTATCGATATCTTACATATATATATATATATATATATAAGTTACATTATTATTTACATTATTTCATATTACATTATTTCATAAGTTGCAAAGCGGTCTCTGGCGGTAGTTTCGATGTATATAATGTGAGGAGCACGTTTTTGCGTGGCTTTTTGACTCTAATCACTCTCCACAAAAACTACGGCCAATATTCTTCGAAGTGCGACGGCATCCTTGCCGTTGTAAGTCCGGCAATATATATATATATATATATATATATAATATATATATATATAATATATATATATATATATATATATATATATATAATATATATATATATATACTATATATATATTGTAAATTATCAATTCTTAGCCATAATGCAAAACCAATAGAAATATACTAGCCCATCTCTTAATACTCTAAAAACTTTTCAGTCTGGGCTTTGGGGGATTTCATGCCCCCATAGTTTAAATACAAATGCTTATATTTTTATTTCAGTTTCAAAAAAGTAATAATTTATCAGGTTTTGTGTTTACAATTCTAGAAAATTTGCGAAACATGACTTGCAAATTTTACAGTAGCAAGTCAGTGATTGATTCATAACCCACTGATATAAAAACTAAAATAAACTTTTGGAAATATCTCAATTATTGTTCCTTGTGTTTTTTAAAGGCAATTTTAAATCATGACAATTTTTACTATGTAATTAAAAAAAAATACAAACAGCAGTCAGAGCACCATTCTTTGACTGAGGGGCACGGGCACTATTCTTTCAAGTCAAAGGACAGGTAGCATTCTCCTGAAACTTTCTGGAGGAAACTCTGAAAAAGTCTGTTAGGGATAGAAAAAGCAGCAATTTTTTTTTTTTTTTTTTTTGCATGTGTGCAGCAATTATGCATTGAGTGCGTAATAATGCTGATGTTTAATATTTTGATAAGTTAATGTGGACTGCAGATATGAGTGGTCATTCTTATAATTATATTTGTTGTTATTATTTACTCTGTGTATTTGTATAAACTGATGTATATGTAATTAATTTTCATAATAATTTTGATTTAACATACACATAAGTTTAGATGGTACTTCTCTATTATCCCGACGACCACTTTTCATAACAAAAAACTATCGCCAAACTGTAAGATTAAATGCCAAAAATGCAGTCCCATTTACTGGATGTCAGAACCATTATACGTGTTTGTTATGTCATCAAGTGGTTTGTAATTTGACATTTGTCTGTATTTTTCATTATGTTTTACTGATTTATTAGTTATTTCATTAATTAAAATAACAATTGTGTCCTTAAATTCTCATATTTTATTTATTTTGATATTCCAATGGCAACGTTCTCCCGTTTATTTGGTGTTACAGTTTGGCGATAGTTTTTTGTTATGAAAAGTGGTCGACGGGATAATAGAGAAGTACCGTTTAGATTTATGTGATTACAGTAATTTTCTGCCGTACAAGTGCAAAAAGAGCTGCCATGATATTGCCTTGATTTGTCATTTGTGCTATTAATTAATGAAATTACATATTTGCAGTTTTTATTGCTTTTATAATTACTAATTATAATTTTATTAATTAAAGCATAAAAATGTAGATTATGCTCCTTAATAACATCTAATTAGAGGCTTAATTGTTTTGGAAACCTACAATTCTTGGTAGCCATTCAATATTTATTAAGCAATTAGCAATTTATTTTTTTAATGTTGCAATATTTAGAACCTGTCTTTTTCTTTCAAATTGCAGTGAAATATTTTTTGTACGTAATTAAGTTTAGTTTTTAATCATAATTATAAAATTATCCTTTTTTTTTTCAAAACTAGCAATACTGCAGCTTTATGCCCGTGGTTGTTGAAATATGCCAAGTGATATTTGTGTGCTTTTTTACATTAGGATAAATTATACTGCTACAGATAATTTAAATATTACTAATTAAGTCACATTTTGAGGAAACCTCATTCTTGTACTGCATTAGGTCAACATTAGACTTGAATTAATGAGAAAATCTTCATTCCAACCCATTGGCAGGCACCCAATTCCAAAAAACAGATACAATGCAATGTACTTGGGAACTCTGCTTATAATCTATCATACAGTGAAAGACCGTTTAAAATCAGTTCAGTTGTCTCAAAGTCTATTTCCTACAAACAAACTTTTTTTTTTTTAAATAATTATTATAACTTGAATTACCATAAAAATTAAAATACCGTTAAGTAATAAGTTGAAAAAGAATGGTTTTGTCTATTTAATCATCATGTTTTGTGGCAAAAGGCTAAATATGCAGTACTTCTTTACCTAGTTGGCAATCATGTTTCTTTATTACTGCCATTTTAATTCATTACAGTAGTTACTGGTATTTGTGTTTCATCTTATTCTTCAACAAGTAATATAAAAAAAAAATTTAAGTCAATTTCTACTTTTTAATCATAAATATATAAAATAAACCCGTGCAGCATTAATATCCCACGTTATCTTTATTGAACATTATTTTATAATCATCGTTGCAGTATTTTAATTTTTGTTGGCATCACTAATTTGAGATACATCTTTCATTTCATTTATGAAAACAATGGGAGAAATTTTTTCTCCCATATAAAAATTATAATTAATTAATTAAATTTAATTAATGAATTAATATTTGAAAAAACTGTATTAACATCAATTGTCATCCAGTACAAGTTTAAAAAAATTTATTTGAACTTGAATGGATGAATAGAAAATATTGTATTAATGATTGAAAATTCCAACAAGATATATATATAGAGAGTGTGAGCTAATAGTAGGAATTTAAAAAAGTTGTATCTAACACTGGCTTGACAAATAATTGATTTTTCTTCTCTTTACATAAAAAAAAAATTATATTAAAAAAAGAACCCCATTGTTTGTGTGCATATATGTCTTAGAAATTATTTCTATGCCAAATTTAAAGCGGTAATTTCAGAGAAATCATACTGAAAATAAAACTATACAACATTTTCTCCCATTCCATCCATTTGAAATTAGATTTTTCTTTACTTTCGTTTGGGGGAATCAACCCTATTGGGAACCTGCATATCAAATTAAAAATTTCTAGCCCTGATAGTTTCAGAGTAATCATGATTATAGAGTACTTTCTAATAATTTCATCCTTTTAAATCTCGAATATTTTAACAAACATTCTTACCGAGCATTTACATCTTAAAAGTAACCACCATATCATCGACAGAATCAAAGAAATCCGAATTTTAGAATGTTTTTCACTCTTCCACCCCCTTAAGGGTAGTTTCCAATGAGATAAAATGTAGCCTATCTTTAAGTGGAGACATCATTATTATACTGAGAGAAGATTTGAAAGTGATTCAGTAGTTCCAAAGTAGTTGTTATTTTAAAACATTTTCTGCTCATTTCAACTTTTTTTTTTTTCCACTCTCACCCTTTTAAATTTTGAAATTTTTAAAACTGTTCTGTTCAAAAATTAACATATTAAAAGTAACAACCATGTCATATTTAAAGTTTTCTAGACTTAAAATTAGAATTCCAAATAAATCCGAAGAATTTTTTCTGTTCATTTCGCCTTTTTTTAATTTCTATCTTTGTAAAACCATTCTTAGCAAACATTTACATCTTAAAAGTAATCCCCATGCCAAATTTCAAGTTTCTAACACAACAGCATCCCAGAAATCACAATTTTAGGTTTTTTGCTTCTTCAATCTTCAATTTTGATTTTTTTTTTTTTTTTAACATGTTTTGTGCAAACATTTACATTTTAAAATTAACAGCTCTGTCAAATTTCAAGTTTCTATCCTTAACAATTCCATATAGATCGTTATTTAGAGCGTTTCTTGCTAATTCACCCTTTTTAAGTTACATTTTTTTTAGAAATGTTAGAATGTTTTTTGCTTCTGTAGCCTCTTAATTTTTTTTTTTTAATTGTTCTGTACAAGCATTTACATCTTATGAGTAACAGCCATGTCAAATCTCAAGTTTCTATCCCTAACAATCCCATAGAAATTGTAATTTAGAATATTTTCCGCTCATTTTACCCTTTTAAATTTCGAATACTTCATAAAAGTAACCACCATGCCAAATTTGAAGTTTCTAGCCCCTTCAATATCATAGCAATCGCAGTTTTAGAACATTTTTTGCTCATGCACCCCTTTGGGGGTAGAGGTACCGACATAAAATATAGTCTATGCTGGAGCAGGGACTATCACCATCATTTTGCCATCCTTACATTTGAAATCAGTCCAGTAGTTCCAGAGATTACATCATAGAAACAAACATTTCTTCTTTATAATATTAGTATAGATATGCATTTTAACTTATGTAGATACACATATCGATCAGTTTTCTTTGAATGGTATTAGCAATAAAAGATGATATCTTTTATATAATTTAAATTTTAATAGCATAAAAAAAAAAAGAAAATAAGACTATGGTTTGTTGATAATTATGGGCATATGCAAAATTTTCAGTAAGAAGGAGGGGGGAGGGGTGTAGACAATGGTACATAGTTCATACATTCTCTTAGCATAAACACCAGGAAGGGGAGACAGCACAGTGCCGTTACAACTCTCCCTGAATTTTGAAATTTAATTATTAAAAAAAAAAAAATGAAATTTTTTCTTCTTAAGTGATTTAAGAATAATTAAATATTAAGGGAAAAAAGAATTAAAATTTTTTTGTCGGGGGGCTCTCTATCCTCCTGAACATGGAAGACAATTTTTGATTCTTTTTTCTTTTTAACAGTCATGTTTTTCAAATTTAAAAACAGAGGGTTCAACAACAACAACTACAAAAACCCTATAAGAATGAACTATTTCAATTCTCCTTTTAGTAAAACTTTGGTAGAACCTTATTTTTGAATATTTAAAACTTCTTAATTGTTAAATTTTTTTATTGCCATTTATGCTGAAATGTTTAAAAATTGTTTTGCAATGGGACTTCTGACAAAAAATTCTTAGTTTAACTCATTTCAAGTTTATATTCTGCATTGTACTGGACTAGACTGTGGACAACCATAGGCACATCTGTTCTCAAAATCTTGCCTTTTTTCTACCGCCCGCATGTCTCAGTATTTCAAGTTATATCTTACTATTTTCGAAGGTTTGGGTGTGTGTGTTCCTGTCGGTGAATCTCAAATCATAATCTCACTTGCTACATTCTACTATTCTTATCAGTGAAACATCCCTAAAAATGCCAATTTTGAAATAAATTAATGCTAATGAAATAGATTCCAAAATGTTCATATTGGAGAATATATATTTAAATAGGAAGGAACAGAACTTTTGATTTAAATCATTTAATGATCATTTAGGGTGGCCTTTATTTTTCAACTTTCTAAAAGTTTAGCTCCCACCCCCGGATTTTGTTCCTACTAAGAAAGAAACAATCTATGCAAATTTTTAGCTCAGTGGACAACTACAAAACGACCCTCATTGACCTTGAAATTTTCACCCCCAAAAGTAATTTTTTCCCGTAAATGTTACATATTTTTCTCTAAAATAAAAAAAAGATCTTCAGCCTTATTCTTGGTATTAGATGGATAAGTGAAAATAAATATGTGGAAGGCAACTTGCAAAGCTGGGGGCAGAGCATAGGTATAGAGCAAAATCTTTTTTTTTTTGTCGTCATCCACATCTGTAAATACTTTTTTTTTTAAATTTGTAATGTGTGAACGAACATTGACATACAAAAACTTGTGAGCACTCGTTCATTTAGTTGTGGCATTATGGTATGATGTTCCTCTGTTGTGTTGATAATCCTGACAAAATTCAAAAAACATGTTTATAACCTCTTCGTTTTTGATAATGTTATGTGCCTTGTATACTTAATTTGTGACCAAATATGATGACTGATTGTTGACTTTTCTTTCAGAACTGCTTATCCAGATGTAACGTGATTTTTGTGGCATGTTCTTCGTAGATGTGATTTCAGAAACCATCATGGCTAGAGCGATTATTAGCAATATTGAATGATGATTGGCTGAAAAATGGTTACATACAGTCTGGAAAAGGAGCTGAAAGAAACTTATCTCATCAGGAAAGCATTGTTTATTTTTTTTTTTTCGTATGACATTTGAAACTTTCGTGAATCTAAAAATCCAGTGATCCACTATTTAGAATTTATATTAGTCTCATTATTTAGAATGAATAATGTTTATTTCTGTGCTGGTTAAATATGCTTTTTATATTTCAAGAATATTAAAAAAAAAAATTTTTTTTCATAAGGCTTTGAATAGTTTCCCTTTCACGAACCAATTTAAAATATGGGGAAAATATTTAATAATGTAAGTTGTTTCTATTTGTAAAAAAAAATACTGTACGTAACTAACATTTTTTTAAACATATGAACTATTCTTCCTGATACATGAAATGATGAAATGACAAGAATTTTTAAAGAAAAGGATATTAATCATTAAATATCAATTTGAAACTAAAGATTTTTGAATTGTTATTTAATCATTATATAAGAATATTTTTTCATTTATGGATTCATGGTATTACTTCATTTATGCTTATACAGTCGAACCTCGTTAATGCAAACACTCAAGGGGAAACTTTTTTTGTTCATGTTAAAAGTTGTTTGTGTTATCCGAACTTAAATACATTACATACAACTGGACGAGGCAATCGGAAACAGTTCATGCTAAAAGGAATTCGTGTTCATGTTAACGAGGTTTGACTGTAATGGATAAGATGAAGTTTGTATTGTAATAATCTAGGAAAAATACCAATGTGTAAATTAATAGCTTAACTTTTAATTTCAGTCTTCCCTCTTCTGTTGACCAGTCTTTTTTCTTTTCAAATGTTCAAACTGTTATTAACCTTTTACAGTTCTTTATAAAATGAAACCTTACTTTATGGATACCCCTGTAAAGTGAAAACTAATTTTGTAAAAAATTTTCTGATTCCCTGGTCACTCATAAACCAATGTAAACCCCCTCACTAAAATAACAGTTTTTGCATTTGCCTTACCTTTTATTTCACTGAGGTTGACTGTACTTTTATAACTTCAGTAATATTATATCATATTTTTCTCTTTTTACATGTATTGCATTTTATACGTTCTTACTAAAGTTAATCAATCGCAATAAATATGTTTTGCATGTTTCTGTAGCAGGTCTGTATCCCGATATCAAAATTAGGGGGTAGGGGCTTTGAATTTTTTTGGTGAGGCTAATGCACGGCTTATCTCTGTTCCTTTACATTATTAATAAATTAATGTAGATAGAATTGTAGGTCAATTCTCTCTGTCATAAAACTTGGTTACAAAGTTTTCAAAACTTTAAATGTGATACATATGGTATTATTATTATTGAAAGATCATGAAGTGGGCTCAGCGTACCCTACCTCCTTCTGGTTACAGTAGTGTTGTGTAGTACAAATACAAGGCTGTTCTCATGTTCTTGAGCAAATGATGTTTTAATGAGTGACTGGGCTCTTAGCTCTATAACTAGGTACAGAAATCTAGAAAAGTACAATCTATACTAATAAAAGAAAGTTTCACTCTGTGTGTCTGTGTGCCTGTTGGCGATGGCTAGGAAAATTTAGCACATCTAGAAGTCTGTAAATTTAGATTTAGGTAGTCCAAACCCTCTCCTGGTATACCTGAGCCTCAGAATTTTAAAATTTTGAAAATTAAAGTAGTTATCAATTAAAAACTGATCAAAGATCACAAATAAAAAAGTCATTATTCTGAAGCAAGCTGGCGCATGTGCAGAAACCAATTTCCGTATCTTCCGGAACAGAAGAAAGAAATCAGAAGACATTCCGCTTTTGTTTAAAGTATTTCTAAATTCGCCATGGACAAACGGCTAAAAATACGGAAAAACTGTCTACATATTCTAAAAGAACATACTTTTGCGTCTCGAACGATCTGGTTGGTTTGAAAAAATTTTACATTTAACACTTTCAAAAAAAAATAATCAAAAAGCATCGAATTCGTGTTTTTTATTTTCTCCCATTTTCCGAGCCTTGCATCTACTGGAATACAAAAGATACGGAAAAACGAAGGTCACCAAATTAAAGAACTGTTTTCGTCCTTTTCAAAGCCACCTTTGGTTTTAAAAAATACAAAAATTAACCCTTTGAAAAAGTTTATTTTCTGTATGCCGTTTTGCGATTTTTGCGATTTTGGCAATTTTTTTAATTTTGCGTCAGCGATTCAGAGACAGGTACGAAAAACTAAAAATACCAGACAATATCTACATTTATTCCTTTTTCGACATCTGTATTTGTTTTTGAAAAATACGAATATTAACCCTTCAAAAAAAATTCATGCACAGGACTCTCTTTTGCGAATTCCGATTTTCTGCTATATATTAAATCTGGCATCGGCTTTCTAAAATAACCAAACAAAAAGCAAACACACCTAAAGACATCTACGTTCTATCGGGTTTCGGCAGAAACCTTTAGTTTAAAAAATAAATCACGTTAACACTTTCGAAAACGTTTTTAACCGTAAGTCAATTTCGCTTTTTTAACTATTTCTCCTATCTTTAAAAATCCAAATTGGTGTTTATAAACAAGATACGAAAAACTAAAAATACCGTGCCTAATCTATATCTCTTTGTTTTTTAAAATCTGGCATCCGTTTTGAAAAAATTTAGTTTTAACCCTCCGAAAAAAAAAATCCTTTCCAAAACTCACTCACGCGAATTTCCTTTTTTTGGTCCAGATTTAAAAATCGACATCGACTCGGGAAATGCAAGTACGGACAAACAGTAGACTCCAGATCATAGACACGTTAATTTTCTTCAAAATGCACAGTTGGGTTTTAAACAATATCTACATTAACCCTTTAGAAACCGATCGATTACGTAACCCAGTAGTTAAATTTCAATTCTACTAGGAAATTTGGTTGGGTCCAAGTGTTCTGAAAAGGCCTCTTCCAGAACAGACTGCGCTCCCTGGCGGTAGAAAGTGGAACTATAGGAGTATATCTGGTTCTATGGACCCAATTACCACGGGGTTAGGCTCATTCGACTTGATATCTATAGCCTTAAATATTTTAGCTGCACTTTCGACCGCCAGGATGCGCTTTCCGATCTTGGGTTTTATGAGCCCGATTTGCCTCATTCGACTTGATTTCGATAGCTTTACAGATTTCAGTCATATTCGTATAGAACAGATTATTAATATTTCGGGCCCGGGCAACGCCGGGCGGATTAGCTAGTCAGAAATATGATTAGTAAATGTATTTTAGGGATGAAAAATCAGAATTTTGGTTTGACAACAATTGCAGTTAAAGCTACTGCTATGATTTATTGTTGTTGTTGTTGGGGGAGGGCTTCAAATTACCAAGTCAGTAATCAGTGTTTGCAACTGTGTTCATGTGACCAAAAAGTGTATTATAGTAAAACCTGTGGAAACAGAACTTGTTTAATATGTAAGCCTGTATAAATTGTATGTTCCTGACAAAGAAAATACCATATGGAAACCTGTCTAAAGCTCTTTGAAATTTTTATCAGTTATAAATATAACTATTTTGAAGCATTTTTAAAATTTTTTGCAAAAATAGTATAGTTAATTGAAATAACATAAGCAGAAGCCGCCTGTGTGTTTACATTCTGAGCAAAAATTTTGCAGATTTTATTATCCATCTATTTAAAGCTAACCTGCTATTTCGCTTTTCATGCAAATATGACCTTTATACGCGTGCGCGAGCATTCAGCTAATCAGCTGAGGGCCGTTACTATCCAGACACAGAACTCCCTTAAAATTTTGTTCAATACGCATGCGTCGGCATTCAGCCAATAAGCTGAGGGCTGTTACTCTGCACAAGCAGATTCGGATTGACAAAACATATCGCTATCTACAAGGCTTAATGCAGCTGATCTGTGTTTTGAAGGTATTTATTTTATTTATTATATAATTTGTATAAATAACTAGGTGTCTAAACTGAATTTAGGCTCATTTAATGTTATATCTAGGTATCGATTTCCATTCTAGCGTTTCGTCAAATCCAAATCAATCTAGATGGAAATCGCTTTTTTCCTTCTGTGATTTTGATTTGCAATATAATAA
Source organism: Maratus michaelseni (assembly GCA_963931845.1). Taxonomy (NCBI): domain Eukaryota; kingdom Metazoa; phylum Arthropoda; class Arachnida; order Araneae; family Salticidae; genus Maratus; species Maratus michaelseni. The sequence continues at coordinate 1,818,150 of OZ007600.1, forward strand.
AAATATACAATAAATCTAGAGACACTAAATTTTAACAACTTTTATAAGCCCAGCATTTTTTTTAAAGCTGCGAAATTAATCTGAGATGTCTAAAATAATCTGCAGCGCCTGCTGCCGTTTATATGAAACTCATAATTTGTCACAAATAGGTAATTTTATTGATTTCGTGCTTTGCCCATGAATGCGAAAAAAAAAAAACTATTTTTGACTTCAGGTGAAATGTTTGAGGTTATTTCGGTTTTTCTTTTGTATATAAAAAATGTTATATATAAAAAAAACCTGGCCATTAATCACATTGTTTTTTGTATATATAAAGACGTTTACTTATTCTTTGTAATTATTTTTTGTTGGGGGTTTTAGGGCGAAATAATATACTTCATAGATAGAACCAGTTCCACTAATCATTAATATTTACTTAATCCTATGACCGCCGAGCAAATGGGCAAATTTGTGATGTTTTTTTTGTTACTTTTTTAATATACAATAAATCTAGAGACACACTAAATTTTAACAACTTTTATAAGCCCAGCATTTCTTTTTAAGCTGCGAAATTAATCTGGAATGTCTAAAATAATCTGCAGCACTTGCTGCTGTGCTGCACTGTTTTTGCTACCAGGTTAATATTTAAGAAATATTTACATTGTATTGTTTGTATGTATACAAATCTTGAATGTTTTGATTTATTACATTCATTTTATACCAGATTGCATGTCCGCTCTTGGGTGATTCACATGAAACTCATAATTTGTCACAAATTGGCGATTTTATTGATTTTGTGTTTTGCCCATGAATGCGAAAAAAAAAATACTTTTTGACTTCAGGTGAAATGAATGAGATTATTTCGGTTTTTCTTTTGTATATAAAAAATATTATATATAAAAAAAACCTGGCCATTAATCACATTGTTTTTTGTATATTTAAAGACGATTACTTATTCTTTGTAATTATTTTTTTGTTGGGGGTTTTTGGGCGAAATAATATACTTCATAGATAGAACCAGTTCTGCTAATCATTAATATTTACTTAATTATCTGACAGCCGAGCAAATGGGCAAATTTGTAATATTTTTCTGTTATTTTTTTTAATATAAAAAAAAAAGATGAATTTTCAAACTTTGTATAAAAAACTTAATTACGTATATGAGTATATTCCTTGACAGTATTAATCATTAATCGATATTTTAAAACTGCATCATATTTGTAGAATTATATAAATTTAAACAATGCGTCTATTGCAGTGAAACCTGAGCATAGTGAACGGATATATCAGTTCACGACGGTGAGAAGGTTAATGTTTTATACAAGATTTGTATACATACAAACAATATAATGGGTACTTTTCCGTTATATGGACACCATGCCAAAATGTATGCTAATTCATAATGTATGTAAATGTACGCTTGGCGACAATGATGTCCATATATCTGAAAAGTACCATATAATGTAAATATATCGTAAATATTAAGAGTTTGCTAAGATATTGAAGCATTAAGTGATGTGTTAGATGTATGCTTTTATCAAAACAATTATAATTTGTAAGTATGAGTTAAAAAAAACAAAGAAATCCCCATTTTCTTGCATATTATGAATTTTATTGTAGTAATCTGAACACCGTATGAATAAATAATAAACGGACTATAAGAGTTCCAATTTTGTATTATGTTAATTATCTTCTGTACTATACAAACAAAAGGACAGTGCTAAAAAAATGCAATTTCCATTTGGATCGATTTGGCAAACTATTAAATGAGCCTAAATTCATTTTTAACGTTAAAATCAAAATCGACACCTAGATATTTATACACAATACAACAAATAAAATAAATACCTTCAAAACCCTTTTGATCATCACATCAGCATGTAAGACAATTTTTTTACCGGAGACTGACGAATTTTACGATTTTACCGCAAACGATTATTGAATTTTGCAGTTTATCGACTATTGATTAACGAATTTCATGATTTCTTCCATGAACGTTTGACGAATTGTTCAAAAAAATTAAGAATATAGTCTCGGGTAAAAAAATTTCAATATTGTAAAATGCCTTCAAGAAAAAAATCGTAAAACAGATATAATGATTATGAACCATGATTTTTCTGGTATTGGGCAAGATTCATGTTGTTTCAGCAATTCTTTGATGAAATTAGTGTTTTTTCAGCGATCCTTTGAAGAATTTCGCATTTTTCTCGCGATCCTTAATGAAATTTGCATATTCCAGCGATTGTTTGATAAAATACATTTTATTCTGCAATTCTTAGACTAAATTTAGTAAAAAAGCGTGATCTTTTGGTGAAATTTTCTTTTTTGCGATTCTTTGACAAAATTTGCTTATCTTTCGTGATCCTTTTGCATAATTCATGTTTTTTCTGTGGTCTTTTAACGAAAGTCATGTTTTCCCATGATCCTTTGATGAAATTAGTGTTTTTTCCTCAATCATTTGACGAAATCTGTGATTTTTCCCCTGGCGAAGATTGGTTAGATGTTTTTAGTCTGCAGGTGCCCTAAAAAGTCTGTGACGCCCGTTGCTGCATCGCACACTTCTTCCATGGGGCATCAAACGAAGGGAATTCATCCTAAAGAATCATTGTTTCATTCCTGACATTTCTGGAAAGAAACAACGTTCAACTCATTGGCTGAATTGTAAAGGGCGAAATGTGTCAAACATTAGCAGACAGAAAGTGCGCAATTTGTTTGTTCATGGAAAAAATCGTGAAATTCGTTAATTGATAAATTGCAAAATTCATCAATCGATAGCGGAAAAATCGCAAAATTCATTAATCGACAGTGGAAAAATCGCAAAATTCATCAACTGGTTTCGGTGGAAAAAGTTTTCGAATATCGTTGAATGGCTTCGAGAAAAAAAATCACAATCCGTCAATTTCGGGGAAAAAATCGTAAAATTTGCCAAATGGTTTCGAAATTTGTCGAGTGACAGCAGAGAAAAAAATCTTTTTCCATTCAATCATCGCAATTGGTGAGTGTAACTATTATGTTTGACCAGTGGTGGCAATAAAATCCATTGTCAAATTTTCAGTATTACTCGCTGTTTGGCAAGTGCTAATTTTGTCCTATACTTTCAAAACCCTTTTGATCATCACATCAGTGTGCAGGCCAATTTTTTTATGGGAGACCATTTGATGAATTTCGGGATTTTTCCGTTATCGATTGACCAATTTTACTGCTATCGATTGTTGAATTTTATAATTTATCAACTATTGATTAGCGAATTTCATGATTTTTTCCATGAACGTTTGACGAATTATGCAAAAAAATTAAAAATATTGTTAAATTGTCTTGGGTAAAAAAAAAATTAATATTGTCAAATGCCAAGTTGCAAGTTGAAGAAATGCCTATGACCTCTTTTTCATGTTATGCATCTGTGGGGTCCATCCCACCCCCCCCCCCAAAGTGGGACACTTTTCTAAATTTTGCACACACCCCTCATGTCATATATTGCTGGAAAAGTCTTTGACCGCTTATTCATGTTATGCATCTCCGGGGTCCATCCCCCCTCTTTGCCCTCCCCAAGGGGTACTTTCTAAATTTTGCACACAACCTCATGTTATATATCATTGGAAAGGTCTGTGAACACTTAATCATATTATGCATCTCCCATGTCCATCCCCCCTCTTTGCCCCCCCCCCCCAAGGGGTACTTTCTAAATTTTGCACACAACCCTCATGTTACATATCATTGGAAAGGTCTGTGACCACTTAATCATATTTTGCATCTCTGATGTCCATCTCCCCACTTTGCCCCCCCCCCCAAGGGGTAGTTTTCTAAATTTTGTTGACACCCCTCATGTCATATATCATTGGAAAGGTCTGTGACCACTTAATCATATTATGCATCTCCAATGTCTATCTCCCCACTTTGCCCCCCCCCCCCCCCCTAAGGGGTACTTTCTAAATTTTGCACACAACCTCATGTTATATATCATTGGAAAGGTCTGTGACCATTTAATCATATTATGCATCTCCCATGTCAATCCCCCCTCTTTGCCCCCCCAAGGGGTACTTTTGTTAATTTTGCACACACCCCTCATGTGATATATCGATGGAAAGGTCTGTGACCGCTTAATCATATTATGTTCCCCACTATGAAATTTGTCAAGTTAAAGCAACTATATAAATTTTATTTTTATGGTACTATCAAGTTGTTTGCCGTCAAATTTTGACGGGTTCCATCTAGTATTTTTTTAATATTTCTAGTTGTTTGAATGTTTCAAGATTTTTATAGGGATGTAAATCGAGTGTAATAAGAACATGTAAAAAAATTGTGTTAAAATAGCTATGCTTAGTTACTTTAACATAGAAAAAAAAAAAAAAAGTGTCTCTGGGCGGCTCAAAGTGACCTCCAGTCATGTTTTTTTTTTTTTAATTGTTAATATTCATATTTTTGAAAACGAATTTCACACTTATAGAGAAAAAAGTGCCTGCTTTAAGTGGGTATTTTTTAGTTACCCGTATCTCTGAAATTGATTCTGATGCAAGCTTTGATAAAAGAGAGGATCCCCCTCCCACAAAACCAAACTTTATTTTAACAGATTAACAAAAATATTTCTTTGAATGGATTGCAGCATTTGGAACATAAAAGTGCTATCAGTTTTTCATATTTAAAATGGTTTTGCAAAGCATGCTTCGAAAAAAGGCCAAAATAAAAAGCTGCTCCTCCATTGGTTCTTCTTTGCTTTTGTGCTCTGTAAACGGTGCATCCAAACACAACCTCTGAAGTTTTTCTCAGCAACCGCTTTTTAATTAATGTCTGCTAATTATCAAAAAATGAAACTGAACCTCAGGTGTGCTAGGACCTGCCTTGCACTATCCTCCTCCAATTTTTTTAGACCTCTACAAGCAGTAGATTTACCTCCCCATTGTGCACACACACATCCTTTTATTAGTATAGATATTTTCTATTTTCTAAAATAATAATCTTATGCTGATTTTTTTTTATGAACATCCTACTTAAAAACCTAAATATGAATGTTTTATTTTTGTTATATGAAATATTAATGAATGTAAAAAAAACAACTTATGAATTATAACTAAACATTTTTTTAACTCTTTCCTCTGAATAGTTTATAAATTGGATTGTTATGTAAAAAATATCAGAATAATGTGGTTAGTGGATGATGTAGTTCTTGGAAAAAGTCATGGATTTGATTCAAGTATTATTTAATATATATCAGTTGTAACTTGCACTTTTCTTCTTCATGTACATAAAATGTCATGTAAAAATTTACTGCATTTGCAATAAAAGCATTTTCTTATAATATACTGAACAATTTGTTATTATGAATACTGAATATAAGTTTCCATATTTCAATTTTGGGAGAACCCCTGAAATGGACTTTTGTGTTTAGTAGGAACATCAGGAAAATTTTGGTAAATGAAGAACAAACATTTTTTTTTTTTTTTTTTTTTTTTTTTTTTGTGTACAATGTAGGCATTATGCTTGAAAAAAAAATGTTTGAATGAAAATAGATTCCTAAGAAAACAATTAAAATATAGAATTGAAGTACAAATTATTCCTAATCAATTGGTACCAGTTTCATTTTCTTACTATTATTTGAGGAGAAAGTAAAAGATGTTTATTTTTTTTCTGATTTAGGACTGTATGTGTATATTTTATGCTAAGTTTCAAAAGAACATAAATTCTGGTATTTTAAAAATAAAAGGAAGGGAGGATTCTCTTATACTTTAAATATTTTTAACACACTCTACTGATTGGTAAATAATTCATATAAGTAGCAATTTTTCCATCTGAGCAAAAATGTGTCCAAACTGGGACTTGAACCCAGAACCTTTGGCTTTAGTTGCCAATGCTCTTCCAGTTGAGCTATCCAGACTGCATCCCAGCTAACACAATATTCGCTCAGGAAAACCATTTGGTCATGACATCTGGACTGTCCGTTGAAACAACACAACAGAATAAACCACAGGTAAATGGACTCTAACAAACTATGGATGAGTAATTACACTATAATTATTTTTAACACAATCATGAAAAAATATATATAACCTTGATATCCTGTATATCCATGAGAAATAAGTATGTCCACAAAGTCAGGAGGGGAGAGCACATTAGATGATTAATATAGTTTATTATTAAACATATAAAGAACTAAGAATTATTTTAAAAATCATGATTAACTATTTATTTCTAATTAGCTCAGCTTCAAATGCTGAACTTTCCATATTCACATTACATCTTTCTTTCAAGATATCCAGGACAAGACTGAAAACTTTCATGCAGGATAATATATAAAAAAAAATGACATCATCAATCTAAAAATTGCAGGGTAATGTTGACATAATATACTTATTGTCAATAATAAACATTACATTATATCAAAATCATTATAAACAATAAATTAGATGAAAATCATCATAAGAACTAAATTACATGAAAATCATTATAGACCAATAATTTATCTGCAAATCATTATAAGATAATAATTTATCTTTTATGAGTTCAGAATGTAATTACATCAGGTTTTTCCCATCATAATCAAAAATTGCATCATTTTCTGTAAATAAACTATAAACATCTGCTGTGTTGTTTCCATGTTATGCTTGATTATAATGAGAATCAAATTATAAATAAATAAATGATTATAGCATGCATAAAGAACTGATATTATACCCAAACAAACTGATTGGTAAATAATTCATACAAGTGGTAATTTTTTCATCTGAACGAAACAGAGTGAATCTGTAGGTTTATTCTGTTGTGCTGTTTCAAATAACAGTCCAGATGTCATGACCAAATGGTTGTTCTGAGCAAATATTGTGTCGGCTGGGATGCCGTCCAGATAGCTCAATTGGAAGAGCATTGGCAATTGAAGCTAAAGGTTCTGTTTTCGAGTCCCAACCTGGACACATTTTTGTTCAGAAGGGAAATTAGTACTTGTAGGAATCTTTTATGTTTACATATTATTGTACATATTTTATTGTTATAAACTTTTTTTTTTTCAGGTTTTAGCCCCAAGAGTTTAATCAACATGGCTGAGAAGATTTCATTGTTAATGCAAGTTACTCTTTACATGTCTACAAATAAATGCATTTAAATAAAAGAAAATATAATAAATTTTTGCTATAAATATTTTCTCTCATCTCAGAAAATGATAAATGAAATGTTTTGTTTTCTAAGTATTAAATTCTGTAATGCTAGTAAATAGTTCCTTATTTTGATTATTTACTTAATATTTTTTAATTTCTTTTTATGGAATACTATGTTTGTTTTACTTTAAATAAATGAATTGTGTGCCTATTTATGTAGTATTTATTTCTTCTGATTCTGATTGTTGACTCCAAATTCAAATCAAAAAGTTGTTCAATGAATAAAGGATCAGGGTCCATAAGCCATGTTTTTGGTCCATGAAATAAGACTAAAACTCGATTTTGTTATACTGACTTAATTATTTCACTTTTTAATATTAGAAGGTTTATCCTGTATGATTTCAACAATAGTTTTTGCATTTTGTTAGGATTAATATGACATACACAAGCTCAAAGTTTGTATTATTTGTAGTTTTTGATGAAAAATATGCAATTTCTCCTAATTTTATCTCAATTATTTATATGAGTGCAATCGTGCAACACTTTCTTCTTTACATATATTATAAAATACTTCAAAATGTACAATTTATGTAAAAATAAAAGTGTTGAAAAGCTGCGCTCATAGTAAAATATTAAAAAATATATAAAAAATAGAGGTATAATTAGGAGAAATTGCGTATTTTTCACCACAAACTACGAACTTTGAGCTTGTGTAAGTTATATAAATCTGAACAAAATGCAAAAAATATTGTTGAAATCGTACAGGATAAACCTACTAATATTAAAAAGTGAAATAATTAAGTCAGTATGACAAAATCAAATTTTAGTCTTATTTCATGGGCCAAAAACATGGCTTATGGACCCTGATCCTTTATCAAATTTAACAATATTTAGTTATATATCATGTTTATTTATTTCTGAATAAAAATTGAAGCAGGAGGGGAAATCAATTGTAAAAAGATACATCTAGTCATAATTAACCTATTGAAATTATAAAGAAATACTTTTAAGAGCAATTTTGTTTAAAAAAAAATTCCCTTGTACATTGAGCCTTTATGATAGCAATGCAAATATTTACTTTTAATCAAGCACATACTTCTTAGAATATATTGTGATATGTACACTAGAAATACCAACTAACTAATATGTTAGTTAAATACAATGGTTATTATATAAATGTATTCTGAACTAAAAGAAACAACATTTGTATACTTTGATTTTAATAATATGAAATAAATTTTCAAAAGCTTGTAAATATTTTTTATAATGCATCTATATTTTTCTTTTGAAAAATAAATCACATGTTTATTATATTGTTCTATTCTCTTTTTTTGACACAAAATCCTGAATAATGCTGGAATTATATGTTATTGAAGTCTAGTTATTGTATTCTTAACCTCCTTAGGAATTTATTTTCTGCCCATACTTTTAAAGTAAATTTTCCAAATCAGGAACAAAAGAAGAATATGAGATAATTTTAGTTGGTAAAATGTTGTACCTTATTAATCCAACAATATTTGCAAGTCATTATTTCAAAATCTGCTCTTAAATTAATTTTACAGTTTTGTATGCAAATAATAATGATAAGAAAATAAACAATGAACTTAATTTTATTATTTTTTTTAATCTGCATAAAAAAGTGTGCAAATTTTTTTCTAACAGACATAAAGCCTGATAATCACAGGTATCCAGTTTCAGGCACCCTCAAAATGCATGTTGTGTATACTTTGAAAATACAAAATTAAATCACATTTTCATTTATAGCTCGTAGAAAAATTATTTTTTTGCATTCGTCTTTACTAAATTATTGTCTCAGTGCTCATCAAACACGATTCACTTAATCATTTAGGCATAGGCTTTTGTTTGCTTTAAAAAGCATCACAGAAAATATAACAAAGATTTTACCTGTCCACAAATGTTACTTTGAGTTTATCCATAGAAAAATTTTGTTTTGTTACCATCAGAGAGGTTTAAATATTTTAGTATATGATTTCAATAACAAATAAATAAAATCTTACATATTTTTGGAACTGAAAAATAATTATAACATTTTTGAATCACTAATTTTTATTGTAGTGAACTAAATGCAACTTTACTTTACTGTCTCAAATTTATTTTTTTATTAAATTACGTTTTAAAATTTTAATGTGCACGTAAAGCTATTTTATGTCATGTTTATAATACCTGTACATGGATACTATACTATTCTGTATATGGATACTATAGATGTGTATATACACTACATAGTTTGCTAAAATTTAGCTTAGTTACGAAACACAGTTGAAAATTCTCTTTCAGCAAATTCCCCCAATAGACAGATCTACACATTTTTATACTCACCTCATATTAAACTAAAATTTAATTCTGGAAAAAAATGTACTTTCAGAAATTACCATACATAGACGGCAATGTATCAAACATGGCCCTATATATGAATTTAATTATACAGGTTTTTTTTTTTTTAAACTGACACTATTCAGAGCCGTCTGTAGCTCATTCTAATAACTGGATGGACACAAAATTTTGTGAATGAACTAAGAAAACCATGGGAAAAAAGATTCTAACAAAAAAAATTAGTTCCAATCACCGCCGATAGGGGAAAATGTGGCGCTGTACATTGAAAAAAAACCCATCAGAAACAGACAAAATTAATAATTTGGATAAAATGCCACGTTTTATTCATCATTTACACTTTCCCTTTCGTTGATCGCAGTTGAAACATCCATTATCACTTTTTCTGCCACCGGTTTACGTCCTCTGCCTGACCGAACTGCTAGCGAGCCTGTTTCTTCGAATTTCAGAATCATTGCTTTCAATACATTAACGGATAAAGGTCCTTTGCGCAGTTTATGGCGTGTTCTAAGTAAACGAAGAGCGGCTGGTGCATTGTACTGGTTACAATATAAGAACTTCACAAGTAACGCGCGCTGCGGTAATGTGAGATTCATTTTCAACCTGAGCTGAAATTGTTTCTCGGTGTTTTTCGCATGCATTTATAACTTAAACTATTGGCGCTACTGTCGCTTGCGTAAGTAAAAATTTGCATTTTCATTTTTTGCCCGTATTTTATGCTAATTCCCAGTTGCATAAATGACCACAGCGTCACATTTCGCACTATCGGTGGTGATTGGAACTAATTTTTTATTTGTTGGAATCTTTTTTCCCATGGTTTTCTTAGTCCATTCACAAAATTTTGTGTCAATCCAGTTATTAGAACGAGCTACAGACGGCTCTGAACAGTGTCAGTTTAAAAAAAAACACCCTGTATATTACAAAAATCTCTCAGTATAAGTTCAGATGGAAAATGCATAACTCAATTAAAAAAACAAATTATTTTGTGTAACCCTGTATAAGATCTATAGAATTTATACACACAACATACTATGGAAAAAATTTAGTTACGAGCCTACGCTAGTCACACGAAGAAACGCTCAAGTTAATGTTAAGTCTATGGGAAGGTTCTTGGCAGATTTCTCGTTTGCATTTTAATATTTTTAAATGATTTTTTTTGCATAGGATAGCTGAGGTCGATCTCTAACGTTGTAAGATTTTACTTTTTTGATTTTGGTTACAGTTTTTTTATAAAGGGACATTTTCAATTTTTGAACCGATCTTGAAAGTGAAAGTATCCTTATATAAAAAAAAAAACTGGAACCAAAATCGAAAAAGTAAAAACTAACAACATTAGAGATCAACCTCAGCTATCCTATGCTAAAAACATCATTTAAAAATATTAAAATGTGAGCAAGAAATATGCCAAGAAACTTCCCATAGACTTAACATTAGCTTGCACGTTTTTTCGCATGACTGACGTAGGCTCTTAAACTTAAAAACATATACAAAGAAAACATACTTCCAGAATTTATCGCTTATAGATAATATTGTAACCAAAATCTTTTGAGTGTCCCTGTAAATGAATGATATCTGTTACACAGGTCATATTCTACAGTAAGCATCTTGTAGTGCACCTCAATAATGTATTTTAATTTGTGTAACACCATTAATATATTCTGCAATCAACTTTTCTCCATAGACCATTATAAAGTCTAATTATTTTGTGTGACCCTGTAAATGAAAGACAAATGCTTTGCAGCCCATATTCTACAGAAAGCATATTTAAATGCATTTCAGAAGTGCATATTAATTTCATTATGTTTGAATAGTGTAACATCATTAAATACACCACAAACAATTTTTCCCTATAGACCATAATGTAATATAATTCTTTTGAGTGCCCTTGTAAATGAACTCTAAAGGCTACACATTTTATTTTCAATACAGAATACGCTATGGTAAACCTCAATAACATATATCAATTACATGACAATGAGAGTATATTTAAGTGGGTTAGAGCATGGGTAGACAAACTGAATTCATAAATATTTTTCAACTATGTTGGAAAGTGTTGAAAAATTACCATTGGGTTAACAGGATTTTACTGTATTACAATTTATTTTCTTGAATAATGTTATAATAATTAATTTATTTTTTGGTTTCTTTCCATATCATGAATTGTAAAATTCTATTTATTTAGAAAAGTGTTTTTATTTCAGGAATTTATAAGCAGAGTTTTAAACTGCATTAGGTTTTTTTTTTTTTTCCACATTTTGTGAAAATAAGTCAGTAAAATTTTTGCTAAAAAGCAAAAACAGAAAAAAAAACAAGTGGGTAAGTGTGATCGAAGATCGCACAAAGGGTTTCATTTAATATTCCTTTCAAAACACTTTATCCTTTCTTTAATAAATCCAAATAAATTTCATTTAGCAACAAAAAAGTAAAAATTTACCAGTCTATTTTTTCGAATATCTAAACCAGCCCGCTATTATACTCTGTCATAATAATATCTGTCATGTGGACTAAATGCGATACTTAAAAAAAAAGTATTATTTCAAAATTAAAACATGTTGTACACCTTCAAAATGTTAAAATATGCGAATATTTCCATAATCTGGTTTTTATCATGATTCACAACACATATATTTACTATTCTCTATTACTCATATTGATACTCTCTTTGTATTATTTTCAAACATTTGAGAAATCTGTTAAACTTCCGATATGACATCAGATTAATTTCCTTTTTAATTCTCTAATGACGTGATATTAATCTGCTTTCTGTACATACACATACTCATACTCCTTGTATTATTGAGAAATTTTTGAAAATTTCCGTTTTATTACCAATATGACATCATAATAATTTTTTTTCAATTGGTGAAACTTTTTATTTCATTTTCATGTAGAAATCTTTCACTAGAAAATTAAATTATTGTAGAAAGAATTTTATTGTGGATTTTTAATTGTTGGCAACTGCTATAACGAAAAATGTTTAAATTCAATAGGAAAAGGCTGTTAGATTTTTGATTTTTTATCTCTATTTATTAAAATAATACGATTTTTTCAAATTTTAATATTTTGAGCTTCATAGCAGGGTTTAGCATTTTTAGGGTTAAAAACTGTATATATGTTTACAAATTAGCAGAGTTTCAGTATACTACAAATAGTTTAACATCAAACAACTTTCAAATCTTATACCTAATATAAGAGCTGCACTATTTTAACTTCATCCATAACTTAACTTTTTAATTGGTATTAATGATTAGAATTTTGTGTTTCTTCTTATAAAAAGCTGACATATTATTCCTATATGAATGTTTACATTTATTACAGAAAGTATATTACATTTACTGATTTCTGAAAAAATGTTTCTGTGTTATAAAAAATATTTTTCTGACACATGATCCTAACTCCATTATTAGAAATTATACATTAAAAAAAATGTACAGCAAATAATATACTCTTATTTCAGACAGATTGTATACATTGAAAAATATATCTGTAAACTAAGTAGTAATTAAATGAATGTTTAAGGGCATGCTTCACCAATATGAATTTTTCTTTCCCTGGTTGTGAAATCCTATGGTAACCTATGAGGAAATTTAATTACTGCTTGACCATTCTTAGAAGACCGACCTTGGCATGCTGCCAAAAAAATAGACCATTCCGAAGGTAGGGAAGCATTGGATTTGGAGGAGAAGTTTAGGTTTTTTACTTAACCCATCTGACCTCATGTCATTTGTTAGTGGAGACAAGTAAATACGAAATTATCGGAATACTATTCAACCCCACAAAAGCAAAAGTAGGGGAGACTCCCTTTCATTATCTACTTCCCTAAAATCAAGAATAGACTCGTCTTACTCGGACCTGTTATTCACGTGACCAGTCTTTAAAGTTTGGCTCAGCAGTAGGTGATTACTCATTACCTAATACAAATATCAAAATATGGTTTTCACCATCAGAAAGTAGATTTCAGATGCAGATGTAACGCATTTTCAAAAATTATTTTCCTACCTTTTAAATATTTTTAAAACTTCAAAATTTGTCTTCTTAAAAATAATTTTTGAAAATACACTACATCTGCATCGGACATCTACTTTTTGATGATGAAAATCATACTTCAATATTTGTATTATGTAATAAGTAATCACTTATTAAATTTCCTCATATGTTAACAGGGTATTTCACGATTATTTGAGGAACACTGACTGAGGCACGCACTTAACAAGATTTGCCAAAAATGTTTCAAATTAGCCAGACTTGCTCATAAAACAGCAAGTCAGTCAATAAAAATGGAAGTCATCTAAAAAAAAAATCACAAGCCAGCTTTTCTTTATAAGAATAAAACTGTACATTTGTAAGAACATTGATGTATTACCTTAATAGTAGCTGCTGTAATAGATGACTTTCGTTAGCAGCTACCATAAGTAAATAATCGTTATTGTACTGAAAACAAATATTTGTGCTATTCACTTTATCTAAATGCATGATTTTGGTATTTATAAACTTCTCCATTGTTGGTAAACTTTCATTTCTTTAAGAAACTCCCTTAATTGACATAAGAGTTTCCCCCAGTTTTAAAAAAGGGCAGGGTGCTGCTGGTGAGAAAAGGGCACTTTTTTATTCTTAAGGGGTCTTTTTGGATTCTTGAGGGCACTGTTCAGATTCTTAAGGCACTTTTTTTAATTGTTAAAAGGTATTATTTTGGTTTTTAAAGCCACTTTTCATATTTAAAAAACAGGGCACTATTTTCAAGACAACATTGAGTCAATTTTTATTATTAAAGCAAATTTTTTAATGCAGAAAGGAGAAATGGCACTTTTTTTACTGAGGGGGCAAGAAGAGTGCTAATTATTTTTATGAGGGGCTAGAAGGCTTCTATTTTGTAAACCAAAGGGCAAACAGGGTGGTAGCACCCTTCTGAAAGTGTCTGGGGGAAACTGTGACATCCATGATTAAGTTTTAGAATAGCAGTGCTACATCCCATAGTATTAACAGTCAATTGGTAAACAAATGTATCTCATTGAAAGAATTTACACATTTTCTTCATGGAAAGTAGGATATCAAAGATTGTTTCAGCTTTCACACTTTCTAAAATTAAAGTCAATTTTAATCTCTCAAGTGTTTTTATTCTTGGTAAAAAACACCATGGCAATGAAAGTGGAGTTTAGGAGACCAGGAAATAACATTCAGATATTTTCAAAAGAACAATTTTTTTTCTTATTTTTGTGGAGAGAGGAGGGGTGTCAATTTGCGAGTCCATGGTTCATACAATTAAGAACAAATAAAATTCAAGCATTTTTCAAGAACTGTTTAGATATACGCAAGATTACATTCATTAAAATTACTCTACAGTGTACAATACATAAGAGAAAGATTCACAACATTGTCTGCCTATTTCAAAGAATTCTTATCAGATCTTTAATTTCAAGATGACATATTAGAGAATTTTTAAAGAATAAAAATATTTTAATTTAGGTAAGGTCTATACGATGGAAAAAAATTCCATACACTATAAAAAATTAGAAAAACCAGTTTGATCTTTTTTTTTCTTTCTGAGCAAAAAAAGACGTGACATCACTACAAGAACAAAAGCAATGTCTCAAATGAAGTTTCTTAGGTAATTTTATGTTAGCCGAGTGCAAGTCTCGTCAATAGCATCTTCTATTTTTTGCATTGTAAAGTAAAAACAATGCTTTGATGTTGAAATATATATATATATATTATGATATTATCTTTCATTAATTTTTTTTAATGAAATGAGTGAAAGACATGTACTTTTAATGTCTGTATTTTAAATGAAAGTTGTGTATTTTAAATAGTAAATGCAATACAAATGATGGCGATGGAAATAATAGTTGCCAATTTATCATCTGCACACAGCTAACATAAAAGTACTATTCCTCTTTATGATACTGCATTTTTACCAGTATTTAAAGATTTGCTTGTAAAGAACACTACTTCAAAATTAAAAGTAAGCTTCTCCTTATTATACAATAACTGTTACTTACCATTTATCATTACATTTTGTACCTATAAACAGTTTAAAATAATACTAAAAAGAAAAAGTCAAGAAATTTCCTTAACACTTTTAATCTTCCCTTAATAGCAAAAACTGCCAATAAGGCCATCAAATTTACATATGTACATAATTCAAGGACCATTATCACATTTTTCAAATATTCAAGTACTTTGATATATTTTTCGAACCATAGAGTCAATTTCTGACTCGTTGTTGTAATTTTTTTAAAAATCTTATCTTCCTTATTATCAGTAATTATTTAAACAAAATGTATCAAATTAATTTATGTAGGATTTAAGCTGGCGTCTAGGGGATGAGAGTAATAGTCCACACGTTTTTCCAATTGATTAAAACGTTATACTTTTAATTCTTGATTATCATATAAAATATTTACAACATTAATTTAAAAACATATATACACTTAGAATTGATCCGACCGTCTGTCGGGCTTAATCATTTGTTAAATGCGCGGTTCCACCGACCGGCATAGAATTAACAAGAGACCACCGTCGATCCGTCTGATCGAGGCGAAGGCTGTAGCACATCTACTCTGTTCTCACGATAAAATTGCACATCATCAAAATTTATATTGTTCGCGAGGCATCATTCAACTTCACAAGCCCCAATAAAGTATGTGCTTGTGTTTGCAGTCTAAAGTTCAGATGAGAACTCCTGCGACCACAACTCGGCCGTCCTGACTGTGCTGTGTCCTCACAGTCATCATCTACTAATTTCACTAGGTATAGAACCAGTCGACTAAAATCTAAAATTATCAAATACACACAAAAAATATATATACAAACAAAACAATAAACAATAGTAAATATTGAAACATACAGTGTTTCCTAAAATATAAAAATGAAAATAACACAACAAAACTTGTTATAACGTTGAAAATTGCTTAAAGTTCAGAGTTCACTCATAATGTTCAATAAAAGTAAAAAGAATATTGTTTCAAAATATCAATCTGTCCATCGTTTCATAAAGTCAGCAGCACTCGATGTAATGTTTGGACCATCATGGTAGCCAATTTTCTTTATGTTGTATCGATCCTTTCCTTTCACTTTGGTGATTTCATAGGGACCGAGAAATTTAGGTCTCAACTTCATGCCTGTACCAAATTGTGTTTTTTGTATAGCTACTAAATCACCGAGTTTATAAGTGTATGCCGTTTTTCTTTTTTTATTAAAGGTTTTGAGATTCTCTTGCTGTATTTTTAAAATGTTCTCTTTTATAATTTCCCTATTGAAATTTCTCTCTGACATAATCGAATTTACATGTTCTTCGTCTAACAACTCTTTTATTTGCAAATCGTTTTTATGTCGCAATCTCACTCCGGTTAGAAGCTCAAATGGTGAAAATTTTGTGCTTCTAGATATAGTGCTGTTTATAATTCGCTGTACCGATGCTACATATTTGTACCATTTTGTGGGGTCTTCTATGCTAAGTTTTGATAAAATTGGTATCAGTATCCTGTACATCCGTTCTATCTGGCCATTTCCTCTTGGAACACCTGTCGTTATTGGGACATGTTGTATTTTTTGTTTGTTACAATATGCTTCAAAATCATCGGATGTAAACGCGGGTCCTTTGTCGGTTATTATTCGGGACGGGTTTCCGAAAATGTTGTGTTGTAATTTTAATTTATCTATAACTTCTACGGCAGCAGTAGTTTTAACTGGGTATAACCAGACAAATTTTGTGAAAGCATCTACGACGGTAAAAATATGATTATAATTTTTGTGAGTGGATGGCATTGGTCCTATATGATCAATATGATAAGTCTGAAGGGGAATATTTTGTTTTGGGATCGGGTTCAATAAACCTTCTCCTTTCCCTTGCTTTTTATTACACAAAATGCACTCTACGCAATTCGCAATGACATTTTCTATTTGCTTCCTTAACTGGGGTATAAAATAGTTTTCTTTTATTATTGTTTCGGTTTTTGCTACAGCATAATGACCCTTATTGTGAACATGGCGTATTATTTCTTTTTGCATATTTACGGGAATCATCAACAGTTCTCTGTCGTTTTCATATTTATACAGTATGTCATTTCGATTAAAATATTCCGGGCTTTCATTTTTTTCGATTAATTTTTTGATGGTTTGAATATGCTCATCTTCTTGTTGCGCTAATTTAATTTTTGCTGTTAATTCATCATAAGAACGTGTTACTACCAATACCGTATTTCTGCTTAGTGCATCGACATGCTTCATTTTATTTCCCGCTCGATGTACTATTTCATAATCAAACTCTTGTAAAAATAGTGCCCATCTGGCAACTTTTGGCGCAAGATCTTTTTTGTCGAGTGCCTTTTGGAATGCTTCACAATCAGTAACAATTTTAACTTTTGTTCCCAATAAATAATTTCGAAATTTTTTCATTGACTCGATTACTGCAAGTGTTTCTAATTCATAACTCGAATATTTTGATTGAGTAGGTGTAGTTTTTCTACTCATGTAATGTATGGGGTGTAGGTTTTTGTTTTCATCTTCCTGTAGTAGGACACTACCAAAACCTATAGCACTTGCATCTGTGTGCAACTCTAATTTAGCACCGCGTCTGAATATGTGCAATACTGGGGTATTTACTAATTTCTCTTTAAGTGTCTCGAAAGCTTCTTTTTCGATGGGTCCAAATTTGAATGTATTTTCTGCTTTTAACAAATCGCTTAAGGGCTTTGCTATTCTAGCATAGTGAGGAATGTATTTTCTAAAGTAAGATGTTAAACCTAAAAAACTATGTAGTTGCTTAAGAGTACGGGGTTCGGGGAATTTTTTCACTGCCAAGGTCTTAGCTTCTGATGGCCTAACCGTACCATTTTCTATTATGTAACCTAAAAATTCTATTTTTCGCTTGAGAAATTGGCATTTTGTAAAATTAAACTTAAGTCCGTAATCAGCTGCAATTTCTAGAACACGTTTCAGTTTTAAAAGAGCTTCTTTGTCAGTTTGCGCAAGAATTATAATATCATCTAAATAAACTAGTACAACTTTTTCTTTAATTAGTTGTTTAAAGACAACTTGGATGTATCTTTGGAACTGTTGAGGTCCAACCGATAGTCCGAAAGGGAGTTTCTCGAACTGGAATTGAGAATTATGTGTTACAAATGAGGTATATTTCTTACTATCCTCTGCAATATCGATATGAAAAAAACCATTTTTTAAATCTAAGGTAGTGAAAACTTGCGCTTGTTCTATGTTGTCTAGAACTTCTATTATTGGTAAGGGGAAGTGATCTTTAATTATTTTTTTGTTTAGGGGTCTGTAATCTACACAAAGGCGCCATGAATTATCCTTCTTCTTCGCTAGAACTATAGGGGATGCATAGTTCGAATTACTTTCTGTTATAATACCCGAGTCCAACCATTCCTGTATCTGTTTATCTACGAATTCCTGTTCCGGAAATGCTAACCTACGTGGTCGCTGTGCAATTGGAACATCGTCTGTTAATACTATGTTTACTTTTAAATTCGTATCTTTAATTTTATTAGGCCTATAGTTAGTGATAAGTTCCGTTAATTTTGTTTTAATTTCCTTGTTTGTAATATGACTAGTATCTATCTCCTGAAAATTTATTGAATTTGCTGTTTCAGCTAAACAAATCTTTGTGGTTTCCATTAAATTCGGTTGCATATCTGTACACTCTTCATTTTCTAACAAACAGTCGCTTTGCACTTTAATTGGCATGTTTGATTTCTCAGCAAAGTTAAAAATGGGAGTGTTGCGGTTAAATTCTTCAGTTCTCACGAAATCAGCGTGCGTTGCAGTTTTTTCAAATGTAGGAGAGGTTTTTAACACTGACCGCAAATAATTTCTGGGTGTGCTGAAACTGATGTGGGCAAAATTTTTTCTTGTGGTTTCTCGTGGGAAAGCTATTGCGTAATTGATTTTGACTTCTTTCAGTTTTCTTTTTCCAGTAATCTGAATTCCGTTTTCAGAAATATTGAAATTTACTTGTTTTAAAAATTTACTCCCCAATATAATATTATAATTTAAATCTTTTACAATATATAAATCGGTATTTACAATATAATTATCCATCTCAACATTTAGATTCACATAGCCCATAGGTGTTACATGGTTTCCACCTATACCTGACAAAGTTATATCATTTGCATATAATTTGGGACGTCCTAGAGAATCATAAGTGTCTAAATTTGCCATATTTACTTCGCTCCCTGTGTCAATTAAACTTTCAATACTTTTTCCTAAAATCATCACGTTTTTCATTATTCTATCTGAAGAAATTGAGATGTCGCTTGCAAAGGAATTTACACTTTTAGGGACATTATAAGTACACTGATCCGCTTTATGACCTATGGATTTGCATTTGAAACAAATGGGTCCTTCTCTTTTACGTGGGCAGTTAATCGACTTGTGCGAAAATTCGTTACAGTTGAAACAACGAATTTTTACATTTGAACTATTTTTTTGGGCACTTGCGTAATTTTTCTCATACGGCACGCGACTCGTATCACTTCGATGAAATGTCCTATTATTTTCAATCGGACGTTTTCTAAATTCCGTATTCGGGTTTCTATAATCATTTTTTCTAATATTGTTCCTTGCTGATTCATAATCGTCTAATTTAACAATTAACTCTTCTACATTTGTTATTTTTGGCAATTCATCACAAAAATGTTCACGAATGTCTGGAGGTAATTTTTTCCGGATTTGATCCACAACTAGCAGGTCTTGAAATTCTGAAAAAGTCCGTATTTGAAGACCTTCTATCCATTCCCGTAGAAATGTGTTAATCTCAAAAGCGAAATCACGCCAAGAAGATGAAATGTCTTTACGATGATTATTAAATTTCTGTCTAAATTGTTCAGGTGACAAGCGGTACCGTTTAAGCAACAATTTCTTCACGAAATCATAATCTGAAGCATTGGGGTCTGGTTCCCGACCAACAAATTGTACTATGTCAAGAGGTAACAAACCTAGCAAATGAGAAACCCACTCACTCTTATCTAATCCTATTCTATTTATTTGCCTTTCAAAAAGGTTAAGATATACCCCGATATCACCTGGTAATTCAAATTTTGCCATAATTTTTAACAAATTATTTTTATTTGTTGGAGGGGGGGCATTAGCACTAATTGTTGACTGCAACTCTAACTTACGAATTTCAAATTCCCTCTTTGATTGTTCCTCAGCTAATTGCCTCTCTCTCATTTCTTTCTCTTCCCTGTCTGACGTAATACGCATTTGAATATTTTTCGTGTATTCTTCATCGTAATTATCGGATTTAAGAATTAAGTCTGTCAGTACTGAACACTTTACATTTTCGGGCAATACTAGATTTAATTCTTCAACCAATGTGATTAGATCACACTTTTTAACTCGCGCGAGGTATGCCATTTTCTATTAAATTCAAAATTAACTATCTAATCGTAATAAACAATACACATAAAAAACATTTTTTTTTTTCACTTACTTCAATAAGAGATCCAATTTAAATATATAAAAATAAAACATATAAAATATACACTATGCGTGGGAATCTGAGCTCCCTTTATTTTTTTAAGACCAAGGTTCGACCGCCTTGTCTTTTTAATATTACTGAATATTACCTGCACAAAAAATAAAGCACTACAGGTAATTAATTTTCGTTTTCTTTAAAATAGCGTAAAGAAAGGTACCACCACCTTTTTTATTCTTTTTAAATATTACCTGCAAAAAAAATAAAGCACTACAGGTTTTTTTATTTTCTTTATCACTTCGTTGAATGCAGGAAAAAAAAAATACACCCTGCTTTAATCTTTGTAATGTAAAAAGATAAAGAAAAACAAAAATAATTTCACTGCTTGAAATCACTACTTGCGTGCACAAAAATAGCTAGAACAACAACAAAAAATAATCACTCCACTTTCTTTCACTAAGACCAAAACATCGCACTCGATGCGAGGTCTTTTTTTTTCTTCTTCTGTAGAAAGATGTCACAAACACTCAGGAAGCAATTCACACTATTCACACTTTTCGGTGCAAAAACACTGTAAAACACATCACATCTGGAGAAAAACGCACGTCAGTAGGTCAAATTATTTCTTTTATCAGCTTCGGAAAACTTTTCTTCTTTCTCTTTTTCGAAGCATCGGAAATTTATGATAAGAAGTCTGAAGTCTGTCCTCTGGTGTTCAAAAAATTATCCCGGCCGAGCCCCCAAAATCTGTAGGATTTAAGCTGGCGTCTAGGGGATGAGAGTAATAGTCCACACGTTTTTCCAATTGATTAAAACATTATACTTTTAATTCTTGATTATCATACAAAATATTTACAACATTAATTTAAAAACATATATACACTTAGAATTGATCCGACCGTCTGTCGGGCTTAATCATTTGTTAAATGCGCGGTTCCACCGACCGGCATAGAATTAACAAGAGACCACCGTCGATCCGTCTGATCGAGGCGAAGGCTGTAGCACATCTACTCTGTTCTCACGATAAAATTGCACATCATCAAAATTTATATTGTTCGCGAGGCATCATTCAACTTCACAAGCCCCAATAAAGTATGTGCTTGTGTTTGCAGTCTAAAGTTCAGATGAGAACTCCTGCGACCACATTTATATAGGTAAAGGGCATAACAAATTGTATTTGACTTATCTCAAGCCATAATTTCTTGGTGACAAAAAGAGAACATGGATAACCAAAAACTACTGAAAAAAACTATGTAAATTTCTGATAGTTTTTCAACTTAGCTAAATTTATTCATGTAATTTTATTCTTTATTTTCCAATGACATAACATAACAAAGAAATTGAATTCGTCAAGAAATTTTTTTTATCTATCACTTGATAATACAAATTTATGAATTTTTTTAATCACTTACACAATTTAATATTAATGTTTTTATTTACTCAGTTTGACAGTAAAATTGATGAATGCTGGAAAATATTCAACAATTGAATATTTACTTTATAAAACTAAATGCAGATGAAGGCCAAGGGAATTAGCTTTATTTTCAAACAAATGCAACTAGAAATAATTGAGAAGCAACAAAACTTTTTACACTACTTGCACAAAATCTAGAATTTTAGAGAGAGAGAAATAAGAAACTTGAAGCCACAGTGGAGAATTTCATCCTGTAGTAGTTTTGAGAAAATAGAAATTGAGTCTTTAATATATATATATATATATATTATTGACATTGTGAATTTACATGAAAATATGTTTTGGACCTAGCTAATTATTGTCCATGCGTGGTAAGTTGGCAATGAGTAACATAAATTTACAGGAATTTTTCATTAATAAAGATGACAATTACTACTAGCAACTAGAAAAATATAATTTTTAATTAAATAAGGGATTTCTTGCATCATTTGCAACTTTATTTCTCCGTAGCATCGCAAGGTCATTGGCCTAATTAACCCAAGGGGACTATTGCTATTTTCGAAAGAAATGGGAAAAATATGAAAAGAAAATAACGCAATTCTGTCAAATGGTCTTTCGGCTTCCACATTCCTCAAGTCATAAATAAAATCACTTTTAATAAATGCTTTCATTCTGTGCAATTAAATACAAAAATAATAAATCCAAATTATTTTTAGTTCAAAATAGAAGAACCTTTTCAATTGTATACCCTTCCTTATATATGAACCTTTCTTCCACAATTTTAACTTCACTTGTGAAATTCAATTTAGTAACTTTAAACTTTCAGTTTTAAATTTTCTTGTTTTGCTGCTGTAATTAAATATGTACCGTAATTTCTGACATATAATCCGCGGATCAAACAATAATGTTTCGACCCAGACATTTTATTTTATAAAATGTAACTAATAGATCGCTGTAAATATTTGACTTCAATTATTGAATAAAATTTCTGGGTTGAAACAGAATTGTTTGGTCCACGGATTATACGCCAAAAATTACAGTACTTGTTCTGCATTAATGTTTAATACTAGCTGGCTTCGCCCGCCAGCGGGCCCCTAATTTACATCGGTGAGCCATACCCCGTCGTTATCCGGGCCATAGAAACATAGATAAGAAAACGCCCCCTGGTGGTGAAAAGCAAACTAAAACCGATAAGGTCTAGTATCCTCTATCGATGTCGAGTCGATTGAGCCAAACCGCGTCGTGGTGTGATCCATAGAACCCGAGTTGGCTGAAAAATGCTTTAATTACACCTTCCACCACCAGGTGGCGCAATCTGTTCTATACGAACCTCGGGCACTGAAACCGTTAAAGCTATCGATGTCGAGTCGAATAAGCCATACCCCGTCGTGATCCGGCCCATAGAAACAGAGTTCGGAAAGCGCCCCTAGTGGTGAAATGCAGAACTAAAGTCGATAATCTCTACTAAGCTCTATCGGTGTCGAGTCGAATGAGCTATACCCCGTCGTGATGGGACCCATACGAAGGGAGATATTTTCAAAAGAAATAGCAAATTCCTTAACTTCCCCCCCCCCCCCCCCTATGCAAAAATGACAATTATTTAAAAAATATTAAAACTTTTAAAAATAAATGTTCCTGTGTTGACTCTCTAGTTTATTTGACTGCGATCGAACATGAAGTTGACTCTTTACATATCGCATAATCTCTGATCCATCGAAGAGATATATTGTATAGTAAGTTAGTCAGGTATTGTATAGCAAGTATTTGCAGTGCAATTGGCTGTTTCAGAATACAAATATCCTAGTAGAATAGAATTTTAACTATGAAAATATAATTATTTCTCAAAATAAATCATATATTCGGAAAGCCCATTCAATTCTGTACGCAAAATGAGCAACGATTTTTGATTTAAGATCGTTAATAAATAAGATAATTACGGCGAAAGCAAAGTCACTTATTACAGTTTGATTAAACTGTGCTTGCGCCGAAAAACGCTCATTTCTAGAAACGGGTTTCACAAAAGAGTTTTTTTTTAATTGATAATAATCGAATTTTTTAAAGTCGAAGGCATCTTTCTATAGATGAATGTATGCACTTTTAGCTTCTTCTCTCGGAATTTGTGTACTTCGATAAAAAAAAGTCCTGCGGCGGGGGGGTTTACATTGGCAAATTAGAGGAAATCGTGAAAGTGATGTACGGGAACGACCGGTTTCTAAAGGGTTAATATACATATTTTTTTAAACTGAAATATATGTTTCAAAGAATAAGAACGTGGCTATAATCTGGTGTATTTTATTTGTCTCTATTCACATTTTCCGAGTCAATGCGGATTTTTAAACATGGGCCGAAAAACGAAAATTCACGCGAGTGAGTTTCGGAAACCATTTTTTTAGAAGGGTTAAAAAACAAATTTTTCGAAACTGATACCTGATTTTAAAAGGAAAAAGAACGTAGATTAGGCTCGGTATTTTTATTTTTTCGTATCTTGTTTAGAAGCCCAGAATTGAATTTTTAAAGATTGCAGAAATCGCTGAAAAACCAAAAGAGACTTACGGAAAAAAACGATTTCGAAAGGGTTAACTGAAATATTTTTTAAACTAAAGGTTTTATAGTGATCTCGAAAGAACGGAAATGTACTTGGGTGTGTTTGTTTGTTTTTTTGTTCTTTCAGAGAGCCGATGCACGATTTTAATCGGAATTTGCAAAAGTGAGTCTGCGCGCGAATTTTTTTCGAAGGGTTAATATTTGTATTTTTCAAAAACGATCGCAGATTTCGAAAGGATAAAGAATGTAGATCTCGTCTGGTATTTTTAGTTTTCATTGACTCGTTTGGAACCGCCGCAGCGAATTTTTCAATATAGTCAAAATTGCCGAAATCGCGAAACGGTGTACGGAAAATATACGTTTTCGAAGGGTTAACTGACGTATTTTTTTTAATGGAAGCTGGCATTGGAGAGGACAAAGACCGATCTTTTATTTGGTGAAATCCGTTTATCCGAATCTTTCTTAGTCCGGCGGATGCGAGGCTCGGACGAAGGGAGAAAATCAAAAACACGAATTCGACGCTTTTTGATTATTTTTTTTGAAAGGGTTAATATCGAAATTTTTTCGTACCGACCGGATCGTTAGAGACGTAAAAGTACGTTCTTTGAGAATATGTTGACGGTTTTTTCGTATTTCAGTCGGTTTGCCGTCGGCGAGTTTAGACAATCGTAAAACGAAACCGGCAGAAGCGATCTTTCCTTCTTCTTTTTGCGGAAGATGAGGATTGAGCTCTTCTGGGCATGCGCGGAGGACTTTCCACATAGGTTTCTTTTGAAGCAATTAAAACAGCTTTGTTCGTTAATAACTCCCTTAATTAAGGGCCGATTTTTTCGAAACTGCAATTCCTGAAGGCCCGGATTTTTCTGAATTTTTTGACACAAAAAGCGCTTCGCTACTCGCTACGCTCGCAGAGTTTATCCGGTTACAGATACACACACACACACACACACAGACGGATACGAACATTAATAATAAGGACTGTACTATCCCTGTGAGACCCTTACCATACCATCCATTTAATAGTGAAATAGAACAGGGACAGTAAGGAAAATTACCACAAATTTTTAGGCAAGTTATGTTAAGGATAAGTGGTAGCCACAATGTTCATTATTTCCATTGAACTAAATAATAAAAAACTTTTAATTTACATCTAAAAATTCAGAAATAAATCTTGGGGATGGTAAGACTACCAATAAAGTCACAATGCTTGAAATTGATATCTAAATGCTGATTTATACTCTGCAGAAAATTTTCTGTCAAAGAACTAGAACCGTTTCCTCTCTAGCATAGTTCTGTATGAGTAAAAAGTTGAAAAAGATTCTGCGGCTGCATCTGGAGGGATGGTAAAGAATCTAAAATCCCAGGTCAGAGTTAAAAAATAATAACCGTAAAAATGTGTGCAGCCTAATTTTTGGTACATATTTATATTAAACAATAGTTCCAGTTTCATTAAAAATTAAGTAGAACTATTTTATCCAGACAGCTCAAAACTTTCACTGGTGTGCAAAACTTAAGCAACAAACACAAAATGCTAATTTATGAACATGTGAGTACTCAAAAGGAAATTCTATAAAGAGCCAGTGTAGAAAAGAGGTACTACCCTAACAGCACAGCCAGTCGATGTGAAGTCCGCTTGACGTCTTCACATGGTTAGAAGTCTCACACTCGCTACGGTGAATCAAAATATGGGATATTTAACTGTCTCATTATTAGTCTCAAATGATTGTTAACACTGAAAAGTCACTGTGACTGTCGCTTTGTGATGGGTCACCAGGTGACATTACAATGAAGTCACCTTGTGATTCTCAAGTCACTGTCAGTTGAAGACTGAACTTTGAAGTCATTGTGATGAGTCGCCAAATAATGTCACAATGAAGTCGCATGGTGACTTTCAGGCGATCGACATTCTATTATGAAGTCATCATTGCACTCCTTTGTGAAAAGTCACCAGATGATTTCATTTTCTGTCACTTGGGAACTCGTCACAGAACAGCTATCATGATGACTTTACAATGGAGTGTCAAAATGACAGTCACAAGACATTGTACAGTCATCTGGTGACTCGTCAAAAAGCAGCAGTCATGGTGACTGTTCAATGGAGTGACCAAATGAGAGTAAAAATGAGACGAATGAAAGATATCACATTTCTGTTCATTGTAGTGACTGTGACCAGCGGTAGAATTTATTAAAAAAAGTCACTGGTTCCAAGGACTAGTAAGCATGAGAATTTACTGGTCCACAGTCATCATCACTGGTCCATTACATAAAATTCTATTAAGTCCCTTTAAACTTTTGTGACCCCCCCCCCCTCCTAGAATATAAACCAAACTTTCTTTGCAGTTATTCAAAATTTTATGAATAATAAAATGTAAAATTATAATTTGCTAAAAATTAAATAAACAGTGCATAAAGAAAAACTATAAAATTATTAATTTTATTTCAGATTATTTATTTCAACTAAGGTTTAATGCATTTTTCTTTTAATAAAATAGAATTGTGTGATTTGTGTTTGGTTGCGGTTTTCTCAGGGACGGGAAGGTTTACGTTTACCTGTCAGAGAGGGAAAAAAGTTACTGGTCCAGCGGACCACTAAATTTTTCAAATTAGTGGTCCGATTGAATTTTTGGTAGTCTCGGACCACCAAGGATTTCGAACGTTGCTGTGACAATTGTGATGAAAAGAAGATTTCACATCGACTGTCTGTGCTGTTAGGGTAGTACCTATTTTCTACACTTGCTGTTTATAAAATTTCCTTTTTAGTACTCATGTGTTCAGAAGTTAGCATTTTGTGTTTGTTGCTTAAGTTTTGCACACTAGTGTAAAAATCAGCATCAGGGACAAGAGACAGTAAGGAATTTAATGCTACATTTTGGACCCCAAAATTGTTCCACACTTATTTATCTTGTTATACAATCATTCAATGACATGTTTTATAATGTAAGAAATAAAAGAAAACCAAGAACATGAACTAAATAAAAATTATTATTAAAGAAATTAAAAGTCAAAATTATGTGAGAATCGCTCATATATATATATTTATATTTTTCTGTGATCGATGGAGTATATTCTACTTGTATATATACATTATTATATTTTACTGAATGAGAAGTAGGGTTGCCCAGATTTCTCTCTTAAAAAAACAGAAGAATTTTATTGACATTATTTAATTTTTGTGTTATCAAACTACTGACATTTTCCACATCCTAATGAACAATGTTGAATGTGCTAGTAATGTCTTCTTTAAAGAATTTTCTCCAAAACAAATCATATCATTAATTAATTGTTATAATTATTATTTTCCGAATGTTTTTGTACTACATTATTCTAACAACCCTGTTTAATTAATTTCACAGTCATATTTTTGTGGTAAAAATCACATCAAAAGTGAAATTTTTGAAGCAGATTGAAAAGATAAACAGATAAAATTCTTGAAATTATAAAAGTCAGACATGCTTAAAAAAAAAAAAAAAGAAGAAGAAGAAATCATCATATGGGAAAGGTTTAAGTGTACGCCCTACAATAAGCCTGAAAAACGTACAACTTATGGAGAAAACATAGTACAATTTGGCAGCTTCAATGAAGAGGAAAAACATGTATGTTGTATTTGAGGTTTATTATTGAGCTAGTGCCATCTATTAATAATGTTTTAAAACATTTTTTCAGCATTGTTAGCTGTTAGCACGTAGAAATGCTGCAGTTCATAAAATTGCAGGCTGTTGCATAACTTTTCTCCCTTTTTTCAGAAAAAAAAAAACAGTACTTGATGCAATGAAATAATAACCTAATATAGGGTAGATGTGCCAGTAATGGACCCCCTTCAAAGTTTTTGATTTATAAAAAAATAACCAATAAAAATTTAGCCTTTTATATATTTTCTCATAATTCCTCCTTGCTTGTTTTATAATCTGGGTTATTGTTGACACTCTTAATCAAACCAATCAGGAGGCAGAAAATAATGTTTCACAGTTCCACAGATTTTCTGTGAAAATCTTAATGAACAAGCTAAGAGCTGGCTTCACTTAAACAATTGATATCTTCTTTATTTTCTTGAAAAAATTGCATGTTTTTGTTTAGACAATAATAGAAAACTTTGAATTTTACATACTAATGGCAATTTACAAAATTTCATTTATTTTTCAGGTTTTAGGACCATGGTCCATTACTGGAAGGCTTAATTAGTCAATTTCCAGTAATGGACACCCCATGTGGACATTACTGAAATTGCTTTTTCAATAATGTTCATAGTGCATACATTTTTTTTATTTAACAGAAAAGCTAAGTAGTCAAATTTAATTTTAAATTTTACTTACCAGAATGTAATATATTATTTTTATATAAATAGCTGTTTTTGTTAATTTCATGTAATTAATAATTTTTCCTAAGATTGCTATCAAATTATTTTTTTGTAAACTGTACCTTGCATATTTTATAATGTGGCAATCAACACCCATCAGGAAGCAGAGAATAATCTTTAAGGGCATGGGAAAATGAGGGGCTCATGGGGTTCACACTCTTCCCATTAAAAAAAAAAAAAGACAACTTTTAAGTCACACAAGTTCTTAAAAATCTATTATTTTCTGTCTTAAATGTTTCATTATTCAGCTCTGACAAAAGAACTACATACATAAAAAATCCCTATAATATTAAATTTATAGTAGCAATGAAAGTAGTAAATCTGCCGATCAAGGGGCTCAAATGTCAGTTCTGATATTTTATTTTGAAATACTTTTATTTAGTATTTAAAAAATATTCAACCTACACTTTCATTTATTTGATATATTTTTTACAAATTGCTAAAAGTAATATATAGATAAAGCAGTTTTAAGGAAGTTTAACTGTTAAGAATAAAAATAAATGATTCCATGCACTGGTACTTCAAGACACTTAAAAAAAAAATCTTTCTTTTGTTAAACCAACCCTTCTAAACCTAACGACTTAATAATTTGATAAATATAATTCTTTGAAAGTTAGTATTTTAAACCTTCTATCTAAAATAATTAAAATATTGATCTTGTGAGAATGATAATAATTAATTTAAACCGTGAATTATTCTCATAAATATTTTATTAATTATTGATAACCTAATTGTTAAATTTATTTGAAAATGACTATTTTATATCATTAATATGCTTTCATTAAATTCTGGTTTTAAATACAATCATGAAATCAATTACCTATTCTTTTTTGTGGGGTGTCCATTACTGGAACAGATGTGGCCCATTACTGGAAGAGAGGTGGCCCATTACTGGAATTTAGGGTGTTTTGATTTATTTCTGTTATTTACAATTAAATTTTGATCCACATTGGGAAATGTGACTATGAGATTGATTAAATATTGTTGATAGATTAATATAATATTAAAAAAAGTGGACTATAATAATTATAACTATTAATTAAAAAATAATTTTTAAAGAAATTCCTTAAGGGTGTCCATTACTGGCACATCTACCCTATATATATATTGTTTCAAATTTGTTTTATAAGTAAACAAATGTGCATAATGATACCCTCAATTAGGAAAGAGCTGAAATAAGTGCCAGCCAAAATATATGAAATGCATCCATCGATGGATGACATTCTGTGTGTAACAAATGTCTCAAGTGTAACATGTTTTATTATTTCTTCTTTTTTTATTTAATCACTAGCTGATCCGCCCGGCCCCGTCAAAAAATAATACGAAACGCAAAATGACTCTAAAAATCTAATACCTTACTTGTAAATAAATCGTAAAATGTCTAATATTAAATAAGGTGTTTAAAATTCGTGTTTCTTGTAAACGTTACATAACATTTTATGTAAATTTTATGGCCAATCCTTAGTTCATTTTAAAAAGAACCATAGATAACGCTGCTGTTTGATTAAAAATACTTTTGTTATTATACTTAGTACTATATCATTTAATAATATTTCTTAAAACATAGAAAATTTCTAGTGTTAAACAATAATAGTAGGTTTCAATAAACAATACATAGCACTTTTTGTTAGTAAATAAGCGAATAAATCAGCGAAGCTACTAAAGATGCAGAAAGTATGCTCAGTAAGTTGCGCAGCTGGGATATTTCCCAATAATCAGTTTGTTGGCGACAGGTAAAATAGCAATAAAGAAGCCAAACTAGTAACAGGGAATTTAAATACAATCAAAGTCATTCGATTCAAAACAAACTAGTCATTTCGATTTCATTGCGGCGAATCGGAAAGCGAGATTTTAGTCAGAGCAATCAGATGCATGGAGATAATTGTTATATATAATCATCAAGAGTATAGAGTAGAAGTATAAATAATGTTTGTTTCTAATATTGAATCGAAAAGGAGTACCTAGTATTGCTCCGTTCCTACTGTTGAGAAATGTGGCGTCATTTATATACTGTGTCGAAACCATAACTCCTAGGGATGGTAACTAATAACAAAACTCAGCTAGTTTCAATTGCGAAGTATTTTAGGCTTGTTTAGTTATAATCATTTAATAATAGCAATGCATGCCCCCACCCCTGCTGTATTTATTCCGCTATGGTATAATTTTACTTTGAATTCCAGATTAGTCTTTATTTTTTATGCATTTTAATAGCGTTGAGTCATGATTGTTCAAATATTGTTTTATTTTTTAAATAACGATTATTCGGAAATGTTAATTTGTGACATGGTTTTTTTTTTTTTTTTTTTTTTTTTTTACTAAGATGTCTAACCACCATGCACTTATTTTTTAATTTATTTAATAGCAATCAAAGATGCCTTGGGATCGATTATCATTGTTTAACATTATATAGAGTGTCACAGAACTCTACCTGCACACTTGGAATGGAGGTAGAGGACACAATAATAAATTATTTTTGTGTAGGAAATATATGTTGCAATCCATTTATTAAGTCCAAAATCTCATTTCAATCCGAACCTGGATTGTTGTTCATAAATTGAATTAAATGCATATATTTCAATGAAACATTTAACAGATGTATTTTGCATGACATGCAAAAATATGAAAAGTGCTGGAAGAACAGAGTAATTTGGTCAGTGACAACACATTTGATATGAACTACATTCAGAAAAATGGCATGTCTCCACAGGTCGATCCAGTCAAAATATGGGGCATTGAGGCTCTTTCACAAAGATCCATTTAATAAAACATGCCCCTTTACAGAATTCCCTTTTAATAAAACAGGCTCCTTCACAAAAATTTCTTTTGATAAAACAGATCCCTTTATATAATTCCATTTCATAAAAACATACTCTTCATTAATTATATTTATTTTGTTATGTTTTAAAATGTGTAATTTGCAAACAAAACAAGTTCGCCAGAAAAGATATGTAAATGCTTCCACAGAATAGTTTTTACAAAATTCGAAATTTAAAAGAGTGCAGAAGCAAAACACATTCCAAAATTGTGATTTTAGTGATGCTGCTGGTATAGGAAGTTGAAATTTGGCATGGTGGCTTTTTTTAAGATTTCTGTGCTTGCTAAAAACGGTTTCCATAAAAAAAGTGAAATAAGCTGAAAAAGTTCTAAAAACCTTCTAAACAATGATTTATCTGAAATTCTTAGGGATAGAAACTTGAAATTTTACATGGCTGTTACGTTAGAGACACAAATGCATTCATAGAACAGTTTTTAAAATTTTTGAAATTTTAATGTGAGCAGGAACAGAAATGTTTTAAAATTGTAATTTCTGTGATATAGTCATTACAGAAATTTGCTTAATTAGTGTGGCTTAGTTAGTAATTTCTGAATTATCTGTGGCATTTTATCCAAAAGAAGGTGGTAAGTTTCTTATAAATAATAATGTTAAAATATTTTCTGGTTAAAGTTTAGCAAAATATTATGATTAAAGTTATGAAGAAAAATCTGGGTTCAGATTTGAGTGTAACATCCTGTATTTTTGATTTAATAAATGGATTCTAAGACTAGTTTCCTATACAAAAATTGTATGTTATATTATGCTCTATCTTTCCTTTAAGTTTTATGTTGAGTTCTGTGATACCATGTACATAAAATTAATCAAAGTATTATTTTCATACTATACAACAGCGGTTGTCAATTAAGCAGTCTTGCTCACTAACCCCTTTTCTTTGCCTACGAAGCCTTCATGTATATAAATATTTATTTTTGTCTTGTGAATAATACTAAATACTTTTTTGATGGAAAGTTATAGGAGTTCTTTAATTTGTATAGTTTTTTCATAAAATAAAATCTGCTGCAAACATATTATGGAAACCCACGCCTGCTTTATATGCACTGTTTTATTCTTTGCATCTTTGATAGTTACTTTGTTAGGGAGGAGGGGGGCAACAAATAAAGGTACTTTTTGGTTAGCTGGGCGCCAGTGATATATAGTATACACACATATACAGTAAAACTTCCATAACGGACACTCCCGAATAGCGGATACCTCTATATACTGACACTTTTCAAATCCCCACTCCCAAAATCTAAATTTTTGTATGTTTAACCTCTGAATAGCGGACAGTAGTTTTGGCGATTAAGGATGAAAAATGATTTTTTAACGAGAAAGAAAATGGAAAAAAAAGGAAAAAGCCTTGAAATTTATCACGCCGATGTGTAACAAATTTTGTGACCACAGATAAATGTAGGGGGTAGTCTCAGAAAAATCCTCCAATAATGTATCTTTTTTGTATCGATTACTGTTTGATTCTTCAGATTTAATTGACATACATTATTCAAAGCTTCAAGATATCTTAAAACTATTTTTATCGTTTTCTGAATATATTGAGTTCTACATATTCTGAATTTAGTGTCTTGTTTGTGATTAATGTTTCGAGAATGACCTCAAAACAAAAGCGATTAACTTTAAAAGAAAATTTTTAAATTGTAAAGTGTAAGTTAGGGGTGCACAACCTGTGGCCCGCGGGCCAAAAGTGGCCCGCGATCGGATTACTGGTGGCCCGCGGATTAATTTCGCCGATCGGACGCAAAAAATCGCGACTTTTGCCGATAGGGGGTGTATAAATCGCGAATTTTGCCGATCGAGTGCGTATAAATCGTAAATTTCGCCGATCGTATGCGTAAAAATCGCAAATTTTGTTTGATCGGGTGCGTATAAATCGTAAATTTCGCCGATCGCCTGCGTAAAAATCGTGAATTTTGCCAATAGGGCCCATATAAATCGCGAATTTTGCCGATAGGGTGCGTATAAATCGCGAATTTTGTCGATCGGGTGCGTATAAATCGTAAATTTCGCCGATCGCCTGCGTAAAAATCGTGAATTTTGCCAATCGGGTCCATAAAAATCGCGAATTTTGCCGATCGTATACGTAAAAATCGCGAATTTTGCCGATCAGGGGCGTAAAAATCGCAAATTTTGCCGATTAGGCGCTTAAAAATCACGAATTTCGCCGATCGGGTGAGTAAAAATAATGAATTTTGCCGTTCAGGCAGGTAAAAATCGCGAATTTTGCCGATCGGGGGCGTAAAAATCATGAATTTTGTCGATCGGGTGCGTATAAATCGTAAATTTTGCCGATCGGGCATGTAAAAATCATGAATTTTGCCGTTCGGGCACGTAAAAATCGCGAATTTTGCCGATCGGGTGCATATAAATCATAAATTTCGCCGATCGGACGCATAAAAATCATGAATTTTGCCGTTCGGGCACGTAAAAATCGCGAATTTTGCCGATCGGGTGCGTATAAATCGTAAATTTCGCCGATCGGGTGCGTATAAATCGTAAATTTCGCCGATCACCTGCGTAAAAATCGTGAATTTTGCCAATCGGGCACGTAAAAATCGGGAATTTTGCCGATCAGGTGCGTATAAATCATAAATTTCGCCGATCGTATGCGTATAAGTCGCGCATTTTGCCGATCGGGCGCGTATAAATCGTGAATTTTGCCGATCGGGCCCGTAAAAATTGCGAATTTTGCCGATCGGGTGCATAAAAATCATGAATTTTGCCGATCGGGCCCGTAAAAATCGCTAATTTTGCTGATCGGGTGCGTATAAATCGTTACTTTTGCCGATCGGGTGCGTGTAAATTGTAAATTTTGCCGATCGTCTGCGTAAAAATTGCGAATTTTGCTGATCGGGTGTGTAAAATCGCAAATTTCGCCGATTAGGCGAGTAAAAATCACGAATTTTGCCGATCGGGCGCGTAAAAATCGTACATTTTGCCAATCGGGCGCGTAAAAATCGTGAATTTTGCCGATCAGGTGCATATAAATCGTAAATTCCGTCGATCGTATACGTAAAAATCGCTAATTTTGCCGATCGGCGCGGATAAATCGTTACTTTTGCCGATCGGGTGTGTGTAAATTGTAAATTTCGCCAATCGTCTGCGTAAAAATCGCGAATTTTGTCAATCACTAGGAAAAAAACTATGAATATTGTCAATCACGCATGGAAAATAAATGCAAGATTTTTCTATCCTTGCCAACTGAAATGGGTTATACTGACTAAGGAGATGGTTGAGTATAGGGAGCTAACTCTCCTTTTAAAATTAGCCTCCCCCCCCCCCCCGCCCCCATTTTTATGAACTTTTAGGCCGATCCTTCCCCGAAACAAAATTTTGTTCACCCTACGGATGTTGGCTCTTGACAATCCAGTCATTTTTGTGACTGACCCTCCTCTTATAAAGGCTGTGCACCCCTACTTGATATCCACATTTTATGACTGAATATGTTAAGAAGTACAATTTAGAATAATATGTTTCTCCTCCTCCCCACCTTCATTCATGAAAGCAGAATTTTTTTTCGTCACTGGCAATCTTTAAAGCTAAATTTACTCCTTCAAATAAAGTCAAGGAGTATTTTCACTCTCTGAAAATAATCTTAGCTATATCTCTTGTATAAATACAAATGTAAACTGTTGATATATCCTTATACCAACAGAACTGAATACGTTGACTGGGAAGGAAGGAACCTAGCCGCCCCCCCCCCCTCCGCCCTCCCGGTCACACCTCCTGCAAACAAAATTCTACTGATGGTGGCCCTCGACAACCCAGTCATTTTTGTAAGTGGCCCTTCGCTTAAAAAGGTTGTGCACCCCTAGTGTAAGTGAATCTGAAAAACAGAAATTGAGTTTACGGATACTTGCCAAATGTTTTAAAATAGATAAAACACAAGTGGGAGAGATTTTACGAAATATAGAAGAAACAAGGAATTTGTGGATTACTAACTCTAAAGAGAACACCAAAAATATGAAATTGAGGTATACTGATTCCATTGAAATTGATTCTATAATTATGAATTGGTTTACTTAACTTCGTTCAAAAAAATTCCTATCAATAGGTCTTTGATTCAGGAAAAGTCTTTAGAAGTCGCCAAAGAACTCGGATTACATGATTTTAAGGCTTTGGGTAGATGACTGGAAAAGTTCCGGCCTCCGCACAACATCTCTTTCAAAATAATATGTGAAAAAGTAAAATCTGTAGCTCTGAAAAAAGTGGAAGATTGGCATAAATGACTGCAATCAATTTGTGAAGGTTATGCGGAGAGAAACATTTTTAATGCTGAGTAAAGCAGACTCTTTTTCAGAATTTTTTCAAATAAGATTTTGTGCTTTTAAAAGGATAGCTGTATCGGCGAAAAAATGACAAAAGAGCGAATCACTCTATTTTATTATATTGCAATATATTAGGGGAATTTTAAATCCTTCTTATAATTCAAAAATCTCTGAAACCCATGTGTTTCTCAAAGAACATCCAATTTAATAAATTTGGTGTTATGTGAAGAGCGAATAAAAAAGCATGAATAACCAGTTTTTTAGTGATTAAATGATTAACTTCCTTTGATAATAGGATAATAAAACAAAGAAAAGTTCTCTTGTTTTTTGAACAGTGCAACTTCTCATCCAAAACATTTGAAATTGCTCCAAATACAACTTCCGTATGCCAGCCCCTTGATCCTTGATCTCTATAGAATTGTAAAGCCTGGGAGAGAAAACTTTTATTAAGCCGCATTCTTTCGAACTTAGATTCTATGAATACAGTTGAGAACATTCTAAAATTAGTTAATGTTCCTGATGCTCTCAAATTCAGATTTCTTCAGCTCTAAAAAATATATAACTGGAATGCGTACGACAATGTTTTAGAAAAGCAGACTTTATATTAAAAGAAAATGAAATATTTATTTCTGATAGAAATGAAGAACTATCGCAATAAGTGAATTAATGAAATGTATCAAAAGTGAAGAAATGCCAAAATGTCCATCAACATTGATGATGACCTACTGAAGAAGAATCAGTTGAAGTATTCGATTATATTCCTTCAGAATCTTCGACAAAGGTTCGCAAGTAAAAGCAAACTTTTGTAACAGATTTTTTCCGTAAGAATGTAATAGACAGTGAAAAAATGTATGTACAATTTCATTTCAGTTTTATTGCTTAAAAAAGTAATTTTAATTTCTCATTAATCATTTAATAGAAGTTCTCGGACATATAAAAGCCTATTAATGAAACGTTAAGCATTTCTTAGCGATTTTGTGAATCTCTGAAGATTTCCCAATAGCAGACAATTTCTGCGCTCCCGAGGTGTCCGTTATTTAGAGGTTTTACTGTATATATATACACACACATATGCATATACATATACGTGCATGCATATATGTCGTATTTCCAAGTTCGAATCCGGGATGAAAGGCAGTCGTGCTCGTTGATAAACAGGGTTAGCTCTGTGATAGGTTTCCCTTTTAGCTCGCATCAGGCGGCCGTGTGGTATCATCAACAACAACAAGAGAATTCAGTCCGTTTTTTAGTCGAAGAACAGTTTATTTCCAGTTAAAGACATCACTTCAGGGAAAATGCTCGTTAGCCAACGCTAAACGAAAAAAAAAATCTCCAACGTTCCATTATTTTCTAGAATCCGTCCCGATTCTTTTAGCAAACACCAGCGTCAAAATAAATTTTCTCCGAATCAGGAGGATCGTGTTTTTAAACTAGCTTGCGTAATAATACAGAATACGTCACGTGACCCACTTCTATCGAATCAAAAGGTCTCTTTAGGAACTCTATCAGTATTTCCGGTGGATTTATTTTGTCGTAAAATGACTTCCTTACCGCCAAAAACCTTCTACGCCCCTCCAGAATATTCCATAATCTCGTACCAGATGCCTGCCATATCAACAAACGAGCTTATCTGTTTTGAGGCTGTAGCTAAACTTCGAATTTAATACGTAATAAAAATAATAAGAAGAAAAGAAAATGAATCTTTATAAAAGGGAAAAAAAAAAAAAAATAAATAAAGTTTTTCGGAAATATTTTAATAGACATTTGATATTTAATAATAGGATAACTTTATGAAATAAGGTTTTTTGAGCAGAATAATTTAAGAGAT
This sequence comes from Maratus michaelseni, assembly GCA_963931845.1. NCBI lineage: Eukaryota > Metazoa > Arthropoda > Arachnida > Araneae > Salticidae > Maratus > Maratus michaelseni. Next base: position 1,856,232 of record OZ007600.1, read on the forward strand.
ACGATATTTTAGCATTAAAATAAAGATGTTCTATTTAAAGAATAAATTAAAAAAGCTATCGCCATTTTTAGACTAACTACTTTCGAATAAATATTATTAAGTGGATTAGGACAAATTGACTTTACATATGGATAGTAAAAGGCTATTTTAAGAATGAGAATTATTTTAATAAGCTGGGTTATATACCGAATATTATTGAATGGAAAAATTTTATAGAATAATTGCGGAAAAAAATTAAATTTTGTAATATATATATATATATATATATATCACTGGCACCTGGCTAACCGAAAAGCACCCAAATAAATTATATCTAATGTCGCGGCAAAGGTATCGTGGCAGTAGAGGGAAAACTACGAAGGCCTGTTCACATACTTTGGCGCTAGTAGATTCCCATACGGCGTGTAGAAAATTCCTTTTCGGATTTAATTTATAATATTTGTTTACTTTTGATGTAAATCCTTGAATTGCCAGTTTATCGTTGTTTGGAGGAATAAATTTGCATGAGTTACTGTTATGTTCCGTGCCGATTTTTTTTTTTATATTCCTTAAAAAATTCCTTTTACAATGTTTTAACCCACTGTACTAAATTTTGTCATCTGTGATTTTTAAAGTTTTAGTGATTTTTATGCGATTTAACAGTTGTCTTTTTTGCGTTTTGCAGCAATTTTTCCACATTATTAAATATAAATCTGATTTTAAACTTTTAGTACAAATTTGGTACTTTTTTGTACATTTTTGTAAATTTTATCCTTTTCAATAAAGTTTATTCGGAATTCGTACGTACATTTTTGAATTTTATTCGAATATTTTTATTTGAATTTATTGAATTTTTGAGTTTGCGAGGCGATTTTTCCACATTCGTAAAAAAAACCCTGTTTGTCTGTTAGTCCAAAAAAAGAAAATTTTTTCCTTTACAATTTTTGAAATCTTAGTGATTTTTAATGCTATTTTTAGCGTTTTTGCGTGATTTTTCCACATGAGCAAAAAGAATCCTGTTTATATCTTCTAGAGCAGGCATGTCAAACACGTGGCCCGCCGCTAACTTATCTGTGACCCGCGAAGCCATTGGTATTTTACGTATTTTTAATTTAGTCGTTATAGTTGTTATAGTTTTTAGTTAATTCAGAATGCTACTACTATTTTTTTTTTTTTTTTTAATATTTGTCTTATTTATTATGTCATTAAACAAAGAGAATATTTCTCTTCTTCAGAATGTAGTAGTATTATGAATTTTTAAAATTTCGCTCAGCTGGCAACAGTGATGTATATAGACAGATAAAATGCAATTTTACATTCCATCAAAACAGAACTGTGGATACAAAGATAACCAATCGGAAGGTAGCAAAGTGCGGAATTGAGTCTGAAAATGTATAGATTCGTAAAATTGGTACAGTATTTTACTTATAATTTTTATTTGTTTTATGTCGAAACTAATACTTTGTTTTACTACTCTCTTCTATTTTACAATGCTTTACAAAATAATAAGCTGTATTTATTTAATACTAAGTAATGTGTTATAAAATTGGTAAAATTCTGCGCTAATTAAAAACGGCTAAAATTTAAAAAAAATTAATTAGATTTAAACTAGTCACTTCGAAGATGACACAAATTATCACTTTTGCTCTTGACACAAAATCCCCGAATATGTAGGATCCAGGTTCTTCACTTGGGCTTTAGTCGAACATATGGATTTTGGATTTAAGTTCTTAAAATATTTAACAATAATTGGTAATTAATATTATCTACTTTTTTATGTGGCCCGCGGCTTTGTGTATAATACATAAGTTGGTCCACCGCGGTAAGCGAGTTTGACATGCCTGTTCTAGAGGAATATAGTAAATTTTGTTCTCTTTTCAATGAATGTTATTCAATATTGATCCTGTTAAAACGCTAATATTTAACAATTTCCTGAAAGATTATTCGCCTTTATAGGAAGATGCGAAACACTATTCAATTTCTTGATATCTGAATGAGAATTTTTATAAATTTTATGCATTTACGAAATGAAAAGGACTTTATGAAAATGTTAGAAATTAGTAAATTTAAATTGACAAACAGCCGTAAAGAAAACTACATTTTTTAAATTAAAGATTTGAAGTATCTAAAGGTGGAAGTATTGAAATGAGTTTTCCATTTTTTTAATAAATAAATTACTTATAGAGTTATAAGCAATTTTGTCTCACATGACGACATATTTTTCCCCTTTCTCGGGCTACGACGTTGAAAATTCGGTTCAAAACACCGGCTTTGAAAGTATTTTCTGAAAAATCTTCTGCCTTGATAAAAAAGAAATGGAAAACGTCTTTCGATTACAAAGTTTCTGAATAAGCACATCTATCAACTTCATCCATTTCCAAACAAAAATGCATTAAAATTATGTCAAAGTATACAGTTTGGATTTGAGAACAGCCTTAAGGGTACGAAAATTGATAAATGCTCTAAATTGGCATTCTTCAATTTTTATGTTTAAAGCAAAATTTAAAAAATAAATTATTTAAAATACAAATTTTATTCCAATTTCGGATTCAGTATAAATTTTATCCCAAGAGTTATAATATCACTCTTTTTAAAAAAATGACTATCAAAATAAAGTGGAAGACAAATTTTTGTTCTATGTTCTTAAAGCTGGTCTCAAATCCAAAGGAAATTCTTTCTGACACAATTTTGAATTCGTTGGTATTCGGGAACGGATCGAATTGGCAGGTGTTCTTATTCAGCAACTGTGTCATCGAACTGAGTTTTCCATTTTTTGATCAAGACAGAAGATCTTTCAGAAAATACTGTCAAAGTCGGCGTTTTGAACCAAATTCACAGAGTGAAAAAAGGGAAAATCGTGTCATGTGACACGAATCGCTTAAAACTCTACAATAATTTATCTGTCAAAAATGGAAACCTCATTTCGATTCTAAATCCCTTTCCTCATCAGGTCTGCCAATTTGATGCCTTTGCGTTTAAAAATGTGTCAGAAAGTTTCTCATTGTTGAGCAGATCCTTTGAGAACCATCTTATATTATTACAAAGAAATCCATATTTTGGGATACGTTGAAGAGATTTTTTAAATCTATTCCTATTGTTGGCCGTTCCAATAAAAAAACAGTGTTTCATGTGGAAGACTTAAAAATAACAGCTCCTTTAAAAGCATAGTTGTTTATTATAAATAAGATGATAGACAATAAAACAGCATAACTTCGCTGTTAAATGATCAAACTGAAGGAAAATAATAATATGCAGCTACATTCTAAAATCAACCAGCATTACAAGCTGGAGGAAGGAAAAGAAGCAAATACATCCTGGAAAGTCCAGCCTTTTAAACACACCATCAGCGAATGTTTTGCATAAACATGTTGCCAATTAAAGATATACAAATTCGTATCCGAAACGCCATTGGCTACGAATACAGCAAGTTGCGATTAGCCGACTACGCTGATTAGCGCGATCCTGAAATCACAGGTTACTTACTGTTACCAAGTAACGTATTTTGAATTGAAGATCGTGAACGAGAACGTTAGCGCTGGCTGTTTCAGATACGCAAGTATGTTTATTCAAGAGATGTTGAAAAACCGAAATGCATCAATGAAAAACTAAATACCTTTACTTTAAATTTAAAGAAAGCTTTAAATTAAGGATTTATTAAAGATGCATAACACCTATAATCTACAGATTTGTAAATTTTGTTTCATGGTAATTGATTTATGTCAATTTAAATTATAACAACCTATCAAATTAACTTACATTTATGTATAAAACTAAAATATAAACTATGGATAACTGGTGAATTTTTTGTTTTGTTTGTTTGTTAGTTTCTGAGTCTAAAATACTGTTGATATATTGAATATATACCATATCTCAAAAAACAAATTAAATAAACTGCTGATCAGTTCTTTATAATTAAAATAAGAATACTTTTAACTTAAGAGTGCAGAAATATCGACATCGTTGAATGTTTGTAAATAAAGAACTTTTTCATGAGAAGTTTTATTTTACAGAAAAGAAAATTCTTGTTATATTATATATTTTATCCATATGTTTGGTATGTACTTGAGTTGAAATTTTTCGAGAAATTCAAATCCGTTGAAATTTTTACTCCATTTTTAATAGTTTAAAAAATGAAACATTTGATTGGACATCAAAAATCTAAAATCTCCAGCAATCGCAGGAGAATTATCTGTTACAGACCAACCCCACTTAAACTGTGGGGGTCCTAGGGTTGCCCACTGATTTATTCCAATCGGCAAATTTTCGCCAGAAAATTATTTCACGAAACAATACAAGTTAATATTACAGGTATTTATCATAAAAATGATTATACATTAAGCTGAATCAATTTTGTTTAATCAGTAAATCATTTTTCAATGGAAAAATCTAAAAAAATCAGATTGAAAGTTATTTTTCTTTCAAATTCAGTAAAGAACTATTTATTCTCGTGGATGTACTCTTTTCTCTAGTATAATCTCCACTGACAAGTTAGCCCTTCCCCAACTTTAGTTGGTACATTTCTCTTAGTATTTTTTTATATTTTGCTTTTTTTATTTTAAGTTTAAAAATGGGGGAGTGGCTCTTCCCTGCACATGACCGTGTTCATTATCTTTTTCATGTTTTTTTCCCCTCATAAATGTACATCTATATCTATCCAATGTTTTTTATGGGAGATTACATATGTTTATACAATTTGCACACTGTCCGATACATGTATATATAATAAGAAATTATGTGCCTGTCTGTTTTCTTGGATATGCCCACGAAGATGGCTAAAAAACTGTATATAATAGTAAAAAGTTTTAAAGCTTTTAACTGTCTGCACTGCAATAACTAGTCACATGTGGTTCTGTTTCTGAGTAAAATTTTTAATAAACTTCAAAGTTTAGCAAATTTTATAATGTTTGCGTTGCAGCAGTTGCAAATAGTCCTGGATATATTCATCAAGTGATTTCAAAATCAGTTACCCAATTTTTAATTTCTTTTACGTTGTTATAAGAGAAAAAAAGAGATATTCATAAATTTTACGATGCAATACCATTGAGCTTGGCTTATTCGGTTGTTAGGGAATGGTGTATGATTTGGCTTGCGCTCTTCAGGATTAAACATTTCAAAATCTAAGCATATATGAAAATAAAAAATGGACTCTTTTGAGAGTTATAAATGAGTTAATTCATTTATTTGAAAAAAATCTCGTATTTTTAAATTTACAGTTATTATAGTGTGGGATCTGTTATCCAGCATCCCCTTATCCGAAACGCTCCGAAAACCGGAATGCAAAACGATAACCAAAGTTTAATTTGTTTCATTTCAAGAACATAAAAAACAAATCACAAAATTCTTCAGTCAATCATAGGAAAAATTAAAATTCGTCCATTGATCGCATGAAAAAACTCCGCAAGTTTCTCCAGTAAATCGCGGATGAAAATCCAAAAAAATTCTAAATGTGGCAGTCAGTCGTGAGGAAAAATGTGAAATTTGTCTATCTGTAAAAAGAAAATATCGTAAAATTCATCAAATGGCTGCAGAAAAAAAATCAAGATTTTTGTCTATCGGTTGCAAGAAAAAGTCACAAAATTTGCCAAACGATAGTAGCAAAATATCCTAAATTCATTAATTGATCGCCAGAAAAGAAATCTTGAATTCATCAGTCAATTGTTGGAAAAAATCGAGAAATTCTTCTATCGGTCCTGTGAAAATTATCACGAAATTCTTTGATCGGTCGCAGGAAAAAAATTACAAAATTTGTCTGTAAATCGAGGTGGAAATATAAGATATTGCAATAAAAATTCTTTAATCGGTCGCAAGAAAAAATCATGAAATTCGTCGATCGGTCGCGAAGAACTACTGATGAAAAAGGACTTTAAATAATTGATCTCAAATATGTTTTTGGTACATGGTGCAAGAGTGCGCTTTTTGAGAACAACTCTATAAGAATTACCACCCAGCAGCCTTTTTGTTCTAGGGTCAACACAAAGTTAAAAATAAATAATAGTATTGCTTGCATTCATTAATTTACAAATTCAGTAAATAAATATAAATAATGGTGCAAAAAATATTATGATAAAAAGCATTAAAAACAGATGAGTAACTGATATTTTCCTTTGAATAACTGATTTGTGGAATGCAGCTGTGAAGCTACTTCCATGAACAGCAAATCATGTCAATGTACAGGATACAAGAACAATTAGTACAAGAGACATGCTATAAATAACCAACTTTAATAGAAATATTCCAAAAATCCACATCAAAGGATTCTGCTCCAAGTCCCAAAACTAATGCTTAATTGTTAATGTAATATTTTTTTTATAATTTGAATTCTAATTCAGAATGTTTGTTATTCTATGTAAATAAGTTATGAAATTAACAAAATTGTAAGAATGTATTTACATATATTATTCAAGTTTATCACTAGTTGTAAAATTAGTCATTTTGTACATTTCTTATACTTATAATAAAGAGTTCCGAATTATGGAAAAACCCCTTATCCAGAATACCCTAGATCCCAAGCATTCCGGATAACAGATCCTATACTGTATTTGAAATAAGCTCATTTAAAATTTTGAAATATAACAACAGATTTTATACTTTTTTTTTTTAATTCTATACTTCACAACAATGAAGTATGAATTTAATAAGAAAAGGGATGAGCTTTTACTGTTTTTGCAAGATTTTAGTGGATTCTGAACTAGAGTCTTTATGAACTGCCATATACTAATCCATTGTGCTAAAAATAAGCTAGTTACTACATTGTATAAAGGACATTAAAATTAAAAGTATTTAGATTATAATGAGAATCAAATTATAAATAAATAAATGATTATAGCAAGCATAAAGAACTGATATTATACCCAAACAAACTGATTGGTAAATAATTCATACAAGTGGTAATTTTTTCATCTGAACGAAACAGAGTGAATCTGTAGGTTTATTCTGTTGAGCTGTTTCAAATAACAGTCCAGATATCATGACCAAATGGTTGTTCTGAGCGAATATTGTGTCGGCTGGGATGCCGTCCAGATAGCTCAATTGGAAGAGCATTGGCAGTTGAAACCAAAGGTTCTGTTTTCGAGTCCCAACCTGGACACATTTTCGCTCAGATGGGAAAATTAGTACTTGTAGGAATCTCTTATGTTTACATATTATTGTATATATTTTATTGTTATAAACTTTTTTTTTCAGGTTTTAGCCCCAAGAGTTTAATTGACATAGCTGAGAAGCTTTCATTGTTAACGCAAGTTATTCTTTACATGTCTACAAGTAAATGCATTTAAATAAAAGAAAATATAAATTTTTGCTATAAATATTTTCTCTCATCTCAGAAAATGATAAATGAAATGTTTTGTTTTCTATGTATTAAATTGTGTAATGCTAGTTAATAGTTCCTTATTTCGATTATTTACTTAATATTTTTTAATTTCTTTATATGGAATACAATGTTTGTTTTACTTTAAATAAATGAATTGTGTGCCTATTTATGTGGGTATTTATTTCTTCTGATTCTGATTATTGACTCCAAATTCAAATCAAAAAGTTGTTCAGTGCATAAAGGATCAGGGTCCATAAGTCATGCTTTTGGCCCATGAAATAGACTAAAACTCAATTTTGTTATACTTACTTAATTATTTCGCTTTTTAATATTAGAAGTTTTATCCTGTATGATTTCAACAATAGTTTTTGCATTTTGTTCGGATTTATATGACTTACACAAGCTCAAAGTTTGTATTATTCGTAGTTTTTTATGAAAAATATGCAATTTCTCCTAATTTTACCTCAATTATTTATATGAGTGCAATCGTGCAACACTTTCTTCTTTACATATATTATAAAATACTTCAAAATGTACAATTTATGTAAAAATAAAAGTGTTGAAAAGCTGCGCTCATAGTAAAATATTAAAAAATATATAAAAAATAGAGGTATAATTAGGAGAAATTGCGTATTTTTCACCACAAACTACGAACTTTGAGCTTGTGTAAGTTATATAAATCTGAACAAAATGCAAAAAATATTGTTGAAATCGTACAGGATAAACCTACTAATATTAAAAAGTGAAATAATTAAGTCAGTATGACAAAATCAAATTTTAGTCTTATTTCATGGGCCAAAAACATGGCTTATGGACCCTGATCCTTTATCAAATTTAACAATATTTAGTTATATATCATGTTTATTTATTTCTGAATAAAAATTGAAGCAGGAGGGGAAATCAATTGTAAAAAGATACATCTAGTCATAATTAACCTATTGAAATTATAAAGAAATACTTTTAAGAGCAATTTTGTTTAAAAAAAATTTCCCTTGTACATTGAGCCTTTATGATAGCAATACAAATATTTACTTTTAATCAAGCACATACTTCTTAGAATATATTGTGATATGTACACTAGAAATACCAACTAACTAATATGTTAGTTAAATACAATGGTTGTTATATAAATGTATTCTGAACTAAAAGAAACAACATTTGTATACTTTGATTTTAATAATATGAAATAAATTTTCAAAAGCTTGTAAATATTTTTTGTAATGCATCTATATTTTTCTTTTGAAAAATAAATCACATGTTTATTATATTGTTCTATTCTCCTTTTTTGACACAAAATCCTGAATAATGCTGGAATTATATGTTATTATTGCAACCAAGTTATTGTATTCTTAACCTCCTTAGGAATTTATTTTCTGCCCATACTTTTAAAGTAAATTTTCCAAATCGGGAACAAAAGAAGAATATGAGATAATTTTAGTTGGTAAAATGTTGTACCTTAATCCAACAATATTTGCAAGTCATTATTTCAAAATCTGCTTTTAAATCAATTTTAAATTTTTGTATGCTAATAAAATACATAACAACAATGAGCTTAATTTTTTTATTATTATTTTTTTTTTAATCTGCATTAGTAAAGCATGTCCAGACACACATGTCCCAGTTATCCAGTTTCAGATGGCTCCAAAATGCTTTACACTTTGAAAATACAAAATTAAATAAAATTTCCATTTATAGTTCATAGAAAAAATATTATTTTGCATTTGTCCTTACTAAATTATTGTCCCACAGTGCTCATCAAACATGATTCACCTAATCATTTAGGCATAGGCTTTTATTCACTTTAAAAAACATCACAAAAAATATAACAGATTTTACCTGTCCACAAATGTTGCTTTAAAAGTTGTATCTTGAATCATGTGAGTTTATTCATAGATTTTTTTTTTTTTTTTTTTTTTTTTTTTTACACCATCAGAGAGTTTTAAATATTTTAGTATATGATTTCAATAACAAATAAATAAAATTTTACATATTTTTGGAACTGAAAAATAATTATAATATTTTTGGATTACTAATTTTTACTGTAGTGAACTAAATGTTGTTTCAATTTTTTAAATGCATCTTTACTTTATTGTCTCAAATTAATGTTTTTATTAAATTACGTTTTAAAATTTTAATGTGCACGTAAAGCTATTTTATGTCATGTTTATTATATAAACACAGGAATTTTGTAGCAGAAGATTGTTTTGAAAGGGGTCTTGGACATGGCCTATGTATTCCCGGGCCCTATATGAAGTTGATAGAAACTGAACAGACAACATAAAATCATGGGAATGTTTCTTGTCAAAATTAACCAATCTAAGTTTGATACAAACAAACTAAATACATGCAAATTTGTTCTAACTTTGGTCCACACAGTCATTAAGAAGAACTATGATTTTAGGATTTATGTTAAATATAAAGTAATTAGTTCTGCAATAATGTTTTTGAAATAGTTAAAGAATGTAAATTAAATTGAATGCTTAGCCAATTTAATAACACTTAAGATTTCTTTAGAAAGCTCTAAGCCTTTTACTAATATATCCTCATATAGCTTAAGGTTTTCTTTCCTTTTTTTTCTATATTATTCCTGAATAAAATACAAAGGATAATTTTCAGTTAGATTAAAAAGAAAATTAAAACATTGTTTAAACTGTCACAATTTTATTTAATAATTAGCTGTTACCCATGACTTCATTCATGTAACATTGAAAGAAGAATAAACGCATTAATTAAGCAAAATATTTCACTCCTGATAATTAAAAATATAAATAGTTAACTAACTCTTTATCACATTTCATAGAAGAAAATACGATATTTCTTTGTTATAGGGGCCTTGACATAAATCAGTTTAAAAAAGTAAAATTTTGTGCCAAATAACCACGAAATGGAAACTGCAACCAATGGAAAAAAGACGGCCAAATAAAATCATGGAAATCGACGAATTGGATAAAATCAAATATCAATTTTATCTTATAAACCATTTTACTTTTAATGAATTTGTGAAACGTTTTAACAGCCATCCATAAAAAAATAATTAATTGGAAATAGTATATGCTTTTTCTTTAAATTCATTTCTTGTGAATAGGGAGCAATAATTTGTACACCTAAATGCAAGGAGCTTAAATTTGCCTCCTTGGTTTAATCAATAGCTGAAACAAATCTTGATTTCTAAATGACAATATGTTGACAGACGATTATTGTTCTGCAGAATAACTTGATTCATAAAGTTTGAATATGTGGAAATATGTTTTTATTTTTCAAAAATTTTATTGTAATCAAGATTTTGTTTTCATCATCTATTCAAATGAAAATAAATTCTTTTTTGAGTTTTAATGAGAAAATGGCATGAAAAATATGTAAGTATATTTATCCACTAGCCGCCACTGGCGACCAGTTTGGTCTGCTTTAAATGTATGTTAAGCATTGTAACACATTACTTTTATTCATAATTTAATTTTTTTCCTTAATCCTTCGCCAAACCGAAAGATTCTAATAGACAAATCAAGAACTTTTGCGATCATGGTAGCATTTTGCATATTTTTTGTTGTTATGTATTTCATCTTCCATGATAAAAACCGCTTAACCCACTTAAGCATTTGTCCTTCATGTCCGTTTGCTTATCAGTTGCAATATGTTCGCTAAGGCGGAGATTCTTAAACATATTAAGTAATTTTTCGTAATTGGGTCCATTGCCAATTGCCGTATTTTAGTTAATACGATTTGATGCAAGGAAGTCTATTTTGTGAAAGTCTTTAATGATATCCACATTTACATTTCGACGGGCGCCCGTCGAAATTCGCGATTTTTAAGCGTCCGATTGGTGAAATTCGCGCTCCCAATTGGCAAAAGTTAACGATTTTTGCGTCCTCGATTCGCGATTTTTCTGACGACGAAATACGCGATTTTTATGTGCCCGATCGCGAAATTGGGGATTTTTACGATCCCGATCAGCGAAAATTGCGATTTTTACGTGCTCGTTTGACAAAATACGCGATTTTTACGCGCCGCCGAAAATCGCGATTTTTGCGCGCTCAATGGGCGAAATTCGCAATTTTTGTGTGCCCGATTGGCGAAATTCGCGATTTTTCTGCACGCTTTCGATTAAATACGCGATTTTTACGTGCCCGATCGGCGAAAAACGCAATCTTTACGCGTCCGATCGGCAAAATTTGCGATCTCTACCCACCCGATTGGCGAAATTTGCGATTTTTGCACGCTTGACTTCTCCAATTTGCAATTTTTACGCACCCGATCGGCAAAATTCGCGATTTTCACGCGGCCAATTGGCAAAATTCGCAATTTTTCCGCACCAGCGTGACGACATACGAGATTTTTACGCACCCGATCGACGAAATACGTGATTTTTACGCGCCTGATCCCGAAATTGGTGATTTTTACGCTCCTTTTCGACAAAATACGCGATTTTTACGCGTCCGACAGCCGAAAATCGCGATATTTGCGCTCTTAATTGGCGAAATTCGCAATTTTTCCGCACCAGCGCTACAAAATACGCGATTTTTGCGCATCCGATCAGCTAATTACGCGATTTATATGCTCCTGATCGGCAAAATACGCAATCTGTACGCGCCTGATCGGCAAAATTTGCGATTTTTAGGCACCCGATCGACGAAATTTACGATTTTACGTATCCGATCGGCAAAATTTGTTATTTTACGTGACCGATCGACAAATTTTGGGATTTTTAAGCGCCCGACCGCCTAATTTTGCGCGACCAAGTAGCGAAATTCGCGATTTTTGCGTGCCCGATCGGCGAAATTCGTGATTTTTCTGGACGCGTTCGATGAAATACGCGAAATTTACGTGCCCGATCGGCGAAAAACGCGATCTTTACGCGTCCGATCGGCAAAATTTGCTATCTTTACCCGCCAGATTTTCGAAATTGCGATTTTCGCACGCTTGACCACTCCAATTCGCAATTTTTACGCACCCGATCGGCAAAATTCGCGATTTTCAAGCGGCCTATTGGCAAAATTCGCAATTTTTCCGCACCAGCATGACGACATACGAGATTTTTACGCACCCGATCGGTGAATACGTGATTTTTACGCGCCTGATCCCGAAATTGGGGATTTTTACGTTCCTTTTCGACAAAATACGCGATTTTTACGCATCCGACAGCCGAAAATCGCGATATTTGCGCACTTAATTGGCGAAATTCGCAATTTTTGTGTGCCCGATTGGCGAAATTCGTAATTTTTCAGCACACGTTCGATGAAATACGCGATTTTTACGTTCCCGATTGGAGAAAAACGCGATTTTTACGCGTCCGATCGGTAAAATTTGCGATTTTTACCCGCCCTATTGGCGAAATTCGTGATTTTTGCACGCTCGACCGCTGAAATTCGCGATTTTTACGCGCCCGATTGACAAAATTCGCGATTTTAGCAAGGCCACTTGGCAAAATTCGCGATTTTTCCGTACCTGCGCGACGAAATACGCGATTTTTGCGCACCCGATCGGCTAATTACGCAATTTTTACGCTCCTGATCGGCAAAATACGCGATTTGTACGCGCCTGATCGGCAAAATTTGCGATTTTTACGCACCCGATCGACGAAATTTACGATTTTAAGAACCCGATCGGCAAAATTTGTCATTTTACGTGCACGATTGACCAATTTTGGAATTTTTACGCGCCCGACCACCCAATTTTGCTCGACCAAATAGCGAAATTCGCGATTTTTGCGTGCCCGATCGGCGAAATTCGTGATTTTTCTGGACGCGTTCGATGAAATACGCGATTTTTACGTGCTCGATTGGCGAAATTCGCGATTTGTATGCGGTCGTTTGACGAAATTCGTAATTTTTACACGCTCTACCTCCGAAGTTCGCGGTTTTCACGCGTCCGATCGGCAAAATTCGCGGTTTTTACGCGCCCGATTGGCAGGATTCGCGATGTTGGTGCAGCCAATTAGCAAAATTCGCGATTTTTCCGCACCAGCGTGACGAAATACGAAATTTTCACGCATCCGATCGGCGAAATACGCGATTTTTCGTGTCCGATCGGCGAAATTTGTTATTTTACTTGCCTAATTGGCAAAAATAATGGGATTTTTACACGCCCGTTAGACAACATAGGCGATTTTTACGTGCCCGACCGCCCAATTTCGCGATTTTTGTGCGACCAAATAGCGAAATTCGCGATTTTTTAATGCCCGATTGCCGAAATTCGCGATTTTTCTGCACGCGTTCGATGAAATACGCGATTTTTACGTGCCCGATCGGCGAAATATGCGATCTTTACGCGTCCGATCGGCAGAAATTGTGATCTTTACGTGCCCGAGTGGCGAAATTCGCGATTTTTACCCGCCCGATTGGAAAAATTCGCGATTTTGGCGCGGCCAATTAGCAAAATTCGCGATTTTTCCGCAGCCGATCGTCGAAATTCGCGATTTTACGTATCCGATTGGCGAAATTTGTTATTTTACGTGCCCAATCGCCGAAATTTGCGATTTTCACTAGCCCGACCGCCCAATTTTGCGCGACCAAATAGCGAAATTCGCGTGCCCGATCGGCGAAATTCGCGATTTTTCTGGACGCGTTCGAAGGAATACGCTGTTTTTACGTGTCCGATCGGCGAAATACGCGATCTTGCGCACCTCATTATCGAAATTCGCGATTTGTAGGCGACCGTCCGACGAAATTGGTAATTTTTACACGCTCTACCGCTGAAATTCGCGATTTTTACGCGCCCGATTGGCAAAATTCGCGATTTTCACGCGGCCAATTGGCAAAATTCGCAATTTTTCTGCACCAGCGCGACGAACTACGCCATTTTTGCGCACCCCATCGGCTAATTACGCAATTTTTACGCTCCTGATCGGCAAAATACGCGATTTGTACGCGCCTGATCGGCAAAATTTGTTATTTTACGTGCACGATTGACCAATTTTGGAATTTTTACGCGCCCGACCGCCCAATTTTGCTCGACCAAATAGCGAAATTCGCGATTTTTGCGTGCCCGATCGGCGAAATTCGTGATTTTTTTGGACGCGTTCGATGAAATACGCGATTTTTACGTGCTCGATTGGCGAAATTCGCGATTTGTATGCAGTCGTTTGACGAAATTCGTAATTTTTACACGCTCTACCTCCGAAGTTTGCGGTTTTCACGCGTCCGATCGGCAAAATTCGCGGTTTTTACGCGCCCGATTGGCAGGATTAGCGATGTTGGTGCAGCCAATTAGCAAAATTCGCGATTTTTCCGCACCAGCGTGACGAAATACGAAATTTTCACGCATCCGATCGGCGAAATACGCGATTTTTACGCACCCGATCAACGAAATTAGCGATTTTACGTGTCCGATCGGCGAAATTTCTTATTTTACTTGCCTGATTGGAAAAATTATGGGATTTTTACACGCCCGTTAGACAACATAGGCGATCTTTACGTACCCGACCGCCCAATTTCGCGATTTTTGTGCGACCAAATAGCGAAATTTGCGATTTTTTAATTTCGCGATTTTGGCGCGGCCAATTATCAAAATTCGCGATTTTTCAGCAGCTGATTGACGAAATTCGCGATTTTACGTATCCGATTGGCGAAATTTGTTATTTTACGTGCCCAATCGCCGAAATTTGCGATTTTCACGCGCCCGACCGCCCAAGTTTGCGCGACCAAATAGCGAAATTCGCGTGCCCGATCGGTGAAATTCGCGATTTTTCTGGACGCGTTCGAAGGAATACGCTGTTTTTACGTGTCCGATCGGCGAAATACGCGATCTTCTCGCGCCCGATTGACAAAATTCGCGATTTTAGCACGGCCAATTGGCAAAATTCGCGATTTTAGCGTGGCCAATTGGCAAAATTCGCAATTTTTCCGTACCAGCGCGACGAAATACGCGATTTTTGCGCACCCGATCCGCCAATTACGCAATTTTTACGCTCCTGATCGGCAAAATACGCTATTTGTACGCGCCTGATCGGCAAAATTTGCGATTTTTACGCACCCAATCGACGAAATTTACGATTTTACGTATCCGATCGGCAAAATTTGTTATTTTACGTGCACGATTGACGAATTTTGGAATTTTTACGCGCCCGACCGCCCAGTTTTGCTCGACCAAATAGCGAAATTCGCGATTTTTGCGTGCCCGATCGGCGAAATTCGTGATTTTTCTGGACGCGTTCGATGAAATACGCGATTTTTACGTGCTCGATTGGCGAAATTCGCGATTTGTATGCGGTCGTTTAACGAAATTCGTAATTTTTACACGCTCTACCTCCGAAGATCGCGGTTTTCACGCGTCCGATCGGCAAAATTCGCGGTTTTTACGCGCCCGATTGGCAGGATTCGCGATGTTGGTGCAGCCAATTAGCAAAATTCGCAATTTTTCCGCACCAACGTGACGAGATACGAAATTTTCACGCATCCGATCGGCGAAATACGCGATTTGTACGCGCCCGATCGGCAAAACTTGCGATTTTTACGCACCCGATCAACGAAATTAGCGATTTTACGTGTCCGATCGGCGAAATTTCTTATTTTACTTTCCTGATTGGAAAAATTATGGGATTTTTACACGCCCGTTAGACAACATAGGCGATCTTTACGTGCCCGACCGCCCAATTTCGCGATTTTTGTGCGACCAAATAGCGAAATTTGCGATTTTTTAATACCCGATTGCCGAAATTCACGATTTTTCTGCACGCGTTCGATGAAATACGCGATTTTTACGTGCCCGATCGGCGAAATACGCGATCTTTATGCGTCCAATCGGCAGAATTTGTGATCTTTACGTGCCTGAGTGGTGAAATTCGCGATTTTTACGCGTCCCATTGGCGAAATACGCGATTTTTACCCGCCCGATTGGAAAAATTCGCGATTTTACGTATCCGATTGGCGAAATTTGTTATTTTACGTGCCCAATCGCCGAAATTTGCGATTTTCACGCGCCCGACCGCCCAATTTTGCGCGACCAAATAGCGAAATTCGCGTGCCCGATCGCGATTTTTCTGGACGCGTTCGAAGGAATACGCTGTTTTTACGTGTCCTATCGGCGAAATACGCGATCTTCTCGCGCCCGATTGACAAAATTCGCGATTTTAGCACGGCCAATTGGCAAAATTCGCGATTTTAGCGTGGCCAATTGGCAAAATTCGCAATTTTTCCGTACCAGCGCGACGAAATACGCGATTTTTGCGCACCCGATCCGCTAATTACGCAATTTTTACGCTCCTGATCGGCAAAATACGCTATTTGTACGCGCCTGATCGGCAAAATTTGCGATTTTTACGCACCCAATCGACGAAATTTACGATTTTACGTATCC
This sequence comes from Maratus michaelseni, assembly GCA_963931845.1. Lineage (NCBI taxonomy): Eukaryota > Metazoa > Arthropoda > Arachnida > Araneae > Salticidae > Maratus > Maratus michaelseni. The sequence goes on from OZ007600.1 coordinate 1,872,811, forward strand.
GATCGGCAAAATTTGTTATTTTACGTGCACGATTGACGAATTTTGGAATTTTTACGCGCCCGACCGCCCAGTTTTGCTCGACCAAATAGCGAAATTCGCGATTTTTGCGTGCCCGATCGGCGAAATTCGTGATTTTTCTGGACGCGTTCGATGAAATACGCGATTTTTACGTGCTCGATTGGCGAAATTCGCGATTTGTATGCGGTCGTTTAACGAAATTCGTAATTTTACACGCTCTACTTCCGAAGTTCACGGTTTTCACGCGTCCGATCGGCAAAATTCGCGGTTTTTACGCGCCCGATTGGCAGGATTCGCGATGTTGGTGCAGCCAATTAGCAAAATTCGCAATTTTTCCGCACCAACGTGACGAAATACGAAATTTTCACGCATCCGATCGGCGAAATACGCGATTTGTACGCGCCCGATCGGCAAAACTTGCGATTTTTACGCACCCGATCAACGAAATTAGCGATTTTACGTGTCCGATCGGCGAAATTTCTTATTTTACTTGCCTGATTGAAAAAATTATGGGATTTTTACACGCCCGTTAGACAACATAGGCGATCTTTACGTGCCCGACAGCCCAATTTCGCGATTTTTGTGCGACCAAATAGCGAAATTTGCGATTTTTTAATGCCCGATTTCCGAAATTCGCGATTTTTCTGCACGCGTTCGATGAAATACGCGATTTTTACGTGCCCGATCGGCGAAATACGCGATCTTTATGCGTCCAATCGGCAGAATTTGTGATCTTTACGTGCCTGAGTGGCGAAATTCGCGATTTTTACGCGTCCCATTGGCGAAATACGCGATTTTTACCCGCCCGATTGGAAAAATTCGCGATTTTGGCGCGGCCAATTAGCAAAATTCGCGATTTTTCCGCAGCCGATCGTCGAAATTCGCAATTTTACGTATCCGATTGGCGAAATTTGTTATTTTACGTGCCCAATCGCCGAAATTTGCGATTTTCACTAGCCCGACCGCCCAATTTTGCGCGACCAAATAGCGAAATTCGCGTGCCCGATCGGCGAAATTCGCGATTTTTCTGGACGCGTTCGAAGGAATACGCTGTTTTTACGTGTCCGATCGGCGAAATACGCGATCTTGCGCACCTCATTATCGAAATTCGCGATTTGTAGGCGACCGTCCGACGAAATTGGTAATTTTTACACGCTCTACCGCTGAAATTCGCGATTTTTACGCGCCCGATTGGCAAAATTCGCGATTTTCACGCGGCCAATTGGCAAAATTCGCAATTTTTCTGCACCAGCGCGACGAACTACGCCATTTTTGCGCACCCCATCGGCTAATTACGCAATTTTTACGCTCCTGATCGGCAAAATACGCGATTTGTACGCGCCTGATCGGCAAAATTTGTTATTTTACGTGCACGATTGACCAATTTTGGAATTTTTACGCGCCCGACCGCCCAATTTTGCTCGACCAAATAGCGAAATTCGCGATTTTTGCGTGCCCGATCGGCGAAATTCGTGATTTTTTTGGACGCGTTCGATGAAATACGCGATTTTTACGTGCTCGATTGGCGAAATTCGCGATTTGTATGCAGTCGTTTGACGAAATTCGTAATTTTTACACGCTCTACCTCCGAAGTTTGCGGTTTTCACGCGTCCGATCGGCAAAATTCGCGGTTTTTACGCGCCCGATTGGCAGGATTCGCGATGTTGGTGCAGCCAATTAGCAAAATTCGCGATTTTTCCGCACCAGCGTGACGAAATACGAAATTTTCACGCATCCGATCGGCGAAATACGCGATTTTTACGCACCCGATCAACGAAATTAGCGATTTTACGTGTCCGATCGGCGAAATTTCTTATTTTACTTGCCTGATTGGAAAAATTATGGGATTTTTACACGCCCGTTAGACAACATAGGCGATCTTTACGTACCCGACCGCCCAATTTCGCGATTTTTGTGCGACCAAATAGGGAAATTTGCGATTTTTTAATTTCGCGATTTTGGCGCGGCCAATTATCAAAATTCGCGATTTTTCAGCAGCTGATTGACGAAATTCGGGATTTTACGTATCCGATTGGCGAAATTTGTTATTTTACGTGCCCAATCGCCGAAATTTGCGATTTTCACGCGCCCGACCGCCCAAGTTTGCGCGACCAAATAGCGAAATTCGCGTGCCCGATCGGTGAAATTCGCGATTTTTCTGGACGCGTTCGAAGGAATACGCTGTTTTTACGTGTCCGATCGGCGAAATACGCGATCTTCTCGCGCCCGATTGACAAAATTCGCGATTTTAGCACGGCCAATTGGCAAAATTCGCGATTTTAGCGTGGCCAATTGGCAAAATTCGCAATTTTTCCGTACCAGCGCGACGAAATACGCGATTTTTGCGCACCCGATCCGCCAATTACGCAATTTTTACGCTCCTGATCGGCAAAATACGCTATTTGTACGCGCCTGATCGGCAAAATTTGCGATTTTTACGCACCCAATCGACGAAATTTACGATTTTACGTATCCGATCGGCAAAATTTGTTATTTTACGTGCACGATTGACGAATTTTGGAATTTTTACGCGCCCGACCGCCCAGTTTTGCTCGACCAAATAGCGAAATTCGCGATTTTTGCGTGCCCGATCGGCGAAATTCGTGATTTTTCTGGACGCGTTCGATGAAATACGCGATTTTTACGTGCTCGATTGGCGAAATTCGCGATTTGTATGCGGTCGTTTAACGAAATTCGTAATTTTTACACGCTCTACCTCCGAAGATCGCGGTTTTCACGCGTCCGATCGGCAAAATTCGCGGTTTTTACGCGCCCGATTGGCAGGATTCGCGATGTTGGTGCAGCCAATTAGCAAAATTCGCAATTTTTCCGCACCAACGTGACGAGATACGAAATTTTCACGCATCCGATCGGCGAAATACGCGATTTGTACGCGCCCGATCGGCAAAACTTGCGATTTTTACGCACCCGATCAACGAAATTAGCGATTTTACGTGTCCGATCGGCGAAATTTCTTATTTTACTTTCCTGATTGGAAAAATTATGGGATTTTTACACGCCCGTTAGACAACATAGGCGATCTTTACGTGCCCGACCGCCCAATTTCGCGATTTTTGTGCGACCAAATAGCGAAATTTGCGATTTTTTAATACCCGATTGCCGAAATTCACGATTTTTCTGCACGCGTTCGATGAAATACGCGATTTTTACGTGCCCGATCGGCGAAATACGCGATCTTTATGCGTCCAATCGGCAGAATTTGTGATCTTTACGTGCCTGAGTGGTGAAATTCGCGATTTTTACGCGTCCCATTGGCGAAATACGCGATTTTTACCCGCCCGATTGGAAAAATTCGCGATTTTACGTATCCGATTGGCGAAATTTGTTATTTTACGTGCCCAATCGCCGAAATTTGCGATTTTCACGCGCCCGACCGCCCAATTTTGCGCGACCAAATAGCGAAATTCGCGTGCCCGATCGCGATTTTTCTGGACGCGTTCGAAGGAATACGCTGTTTTTACGTGTCCTATCGGCGAAATACGCGATCTTCTCGCGCCCGATTGACAAAATTCGCGATTTTAGCACGGCCAATTGGCAAAATTCGCGATTTTAGCGTGGCCAATTGGCAAAATTCGCAATTTTTCCGTACCAGCGCGACGAAATACGCGATTTTTGCGCACCCGATCCGCTAATTACGCAATTTTTACGCTCCTGATCGGCAAAATACGCTATTTGTACGCGCCTGATCGGCAAAATTTGCGATTTTTACGCACCCAATCGACGAAATTTACGATTTTACGTATCCGATCGGCAAAATTTGTTATTTTACGTGCACGATTGACGAATTTTGGAATTTTTACGCGCCCGACCGCCCAGTTTTGCTCGACCAAATAGCGAAATTCGCGATTTTTGCGTGCCCGATCGGCGAAATTCGTGATTTTTCTGGACGCGTTCGATGAAATACGCGATTTTTACGTGCTCGATTGGCGAAATTCGCGATTTGTATGCGGTCGTTTAACGAAATTCGTAATTTTACACGCTCTACTTCCGAAGTTCACGGTTTTCACGCGTCCGATCGGCAAAATTCGCGGTTTTTACGCGCCCGATTGGCAGGATTCGCGATGTTGGTGCAGCCAATTAGCAAAATTCGCAATTTTTCCGCACCAACGTGACGAAATACGAAATTTTCACGCATCCGATCGGCGAAATACGCGATTTGTACGCGCCCGATCGGCAAAACTTGCGATTTTTACGCACCCGATCAACGAAATTAGCGATTTTACGTGTCCGATCGGCGAAATTTCTTATTTTACTTGCCTGATTGGAAAAATTATGGGATTTTTACACGCCCGTTAGACAACATAGGCGATCTTTACGTGCCCGACAGCCCAATTTCGCGATTTTTGTGCGACCAAATAGCGAAATTTGCGATTTTTTAATGCCCGATTTCCGAAATTCGCGATTTTTCTGCACGCGTTCGATGAAATACGCGATTTTTACGTGCCCGATCGGCGAAATACGCGATCTTTATGCGTCCAATCGGCAGAATTTGTGATCTTTACGTGCCTGAGTGGCGAAATTCGCGATTTTTACGCGTCCCATTGGCGAAATACGCGATTTTTACCCGCCCGATTGGAAAAATTCGCGATTTTGGCGCGGCCAATTATCAAAATTCGCGATTTTTCCGCAGCCGATTGACGAAATTCGCGATTTTACGTATCCGATTGGCGAAATTTGTTATTTTACGTGCCCAATCGCCGAAATTTGCGATTTTCACGCGCCCGACCGCCCAATTTTGCGCGACCAAATAGCGAAATTCGCGTGCCCGATCGGCGAAATTCGCGATTTTTCTGGACGCGTTCGAAGGAATACGCTGTTTTTACGTGTCCGATCGGCGAAATACGCGATCTTCTCGCACCCGATTATCGAAATTCGCGATTTGTATGCGCCCGTCCGACGAAATTGGTAAATTTTACACGCTCTACCGCTGAAATTCGCGATTTTTACGCACCCGATCGGCAAAATTCGCGATTTTCGCTCGGCCAATTGGCAAAATTCGCAATTTTTCCGCCCCAGCGTGACGACATACGAGATTTTTACGCACCCGGTCGGCGAAATACGTGATTTTTAAGCGCCTGATCATGAAATTGGAGATTTTTACGCTCCTTTTTGACAAAATACGCGATTTTTACGCGTCCGACAGCCGAAAATCGCGATATTTGCGCTCTTAATTGGCGAAATTCGCAATTTTTGTGTGCCTGATTGGCGAAATTCGTAATTTTTCAGCACATGTTCGATGAAATACGCGATTTTTACGTTCCGATTGGAGAAAAACGCGATCTTTACGCGTCCGATCGGTAAAATTTGCGATTTTTACCGCCCGATTGGCGAAATTTGTGATTTTTGCAGGCTCGACCGCTGAAATTTGCGATTTTTACGCGCCCGATTGACAAAATTCGCGATTTTAGCACGGCCAATTGGCAAAATTCGCGATTTTAGCGTGGCCAATTGGCAAAATTCGCAATTTTTCCGTACCAGCGCGACGAAATACGCGATTTTTGCGCACCCGATCCGCTAATTACGCAATTTTTACGCTCCTGATCGGCAAAATACGCTATTTGTACGCGCCTGATCGGCAAAATTTGCGATTTTTACGCACCCAATCGACGAAATTTACGATTTTACGTATCCGATCGGCAAAATTTGTTATTTTACGTGCACGATTGACGAATTTTGGAATTTTTACGCGCCCGACCGCCCAGTTTTGCTCGACCAAATAGCGAAATTCGCAATTTTTGCGTGCCCGATCGGCGAAATTCGTGATTTTTCTGGACGCGTTCGATGAAATACGCGATTTTTACGTGCTCGATTGGCGAAATTCGCGATTTGTATGCGGTCGTTTAACGAAATTCGTAATTTTTACACGCTCTACCTCCGAAGTTCGCGGTTTTCACGCGTCCGATCGGCAAAATTCGCGGTTTTTACGCGCCCGATTGGCAGGATTCGCGATGTTGGTGCAGCCAATTAGCAAAATTCGCAATTTTTCCGCACCAACGTGTCGAAATACGAAATTTTCACACATCCGATCGGCGAAATACGCGATTTGTACGCGCCCGATCGGCAAAACTTGCGATTTTTACGCACCCGATCAACGAAATTAGCGATTTTACGTGTCCGATCGGCGAAATTTCTTATTTTACTTGCCTGATTGGAAAAATTATGGGATTTTTACACGCCCGTTAGACAACATAGGCGATCTTTACGTGCCCGACCGCCCAATTTCGCGATTTTTGTGCGACAAATAGCGAAATTTGCGATTTTTTAATGCCCGATTGCCGAAATTCACGATTTTTCTGCACGCGTTCGATGAAATACGCGATTTTTACGTGCCCGATCGGCGAAATACGCGATCTTTATGCGTCCAATCGGCAGAATTTGTGATCTTTACGTGCCTGAGTGGTGAAATTCGCGATTTTTACGCGTCCCATTGGCGAAATACGCGATTTTTACCCGCCCGATTGGAAAAATTCGCGATTTTACGTATCCGATTGGCGAAATTTGTTATTTTACGTGCCCAATCGCCGAAATTTGCGATTTTCACGCGCCCGACCGCCCAATTTTGCGCGACCAAATAGCGAAATTCGCGTGCCCGATCGGCGAAATTCGCGATTTTTCTGGACGCGTTCGAAGGAATACGCTGTTTTTACGTGTCCGATCGGCGAAATACGCGATCTTTGCGCACCCGATTATCGAAATTCGCGATTTGTATGCGCCCGTCCGACGAAATTGGTAAATTTTACACGCTCTACCGCTGAAATTCGCGATTTTTGCGTGCCCGATCGGCGAAATTCGTGATTTTTCTGGACGCGTTCGATGAAATACGCGAAATTTACGTGCCCGATCGGCGAAAAACGCGATCTTTACGCGTCCGATCGGCAAAATTTGCTATCTTTACCCGCCAGATTTTCGAAATTTGCGATTTTTGCACGCTTGACCACTCCAATTCGCAATTTTTCCGCACCCGATCGGCAAAATTCGCGATTTTCAAGCGGCCTATTGGCAAAATTCGCAATTTTTCCGCACCAGCATGACGACATACGAGATTTTTACGCACCCGATCGGTGAATACGTGATTTTTACGCGCCTGATCCCGAAATTGGGGATTTTTACGTTACTTTTCGACAAAATACGCGATTTTTACGCATCCGACAGCCGAAAATCGCGATATTTGCGCACTTAATTGGCGAAATTCGCAATTTTTGTGTGCCCGATTGCCGAAATTCGTAATTTTTCAGCACACGTTCGATGAAATACGCGATTTTTACGTTCCCGATTGGAGAAAAACGCGATTTTTACGCGTTCGATCGGTAAAATTTGCGATTTTTACCCGCCCTATTGGCGAAATTCGTGATTTTTGCACGCTCGACCGCTGAAATTCGCGATTTTTACGCGCCCGATTGAAAATATTCGCGATTTTAGCAAGGCCACTAGGCAAAATTCGCGATTTTTCCGTACCTGCGCGACGAAATACGCGATTTTTGCGCACCCGATCGGCTAATTACGCAATTTTTACGTTCCTGATCGGCAAAATACGCGATTTGTACGCGCCTGATTGGCAAAATTTGCGATTTTTACGCACCCGATCGACGAAATTTACGATTTTAAGAACCCGATCGGCAAAATTTGTTATTTTACGTGCACGATTGACCAATTTTGGAATTTTTACGCGCCCGACCACCCAATTTTGCTCGACCAAATAGCGAAATTCGCGATTTTTGCGTGCCCGATCGGCGAAATTCGTGATTTTTCTGGACGCGTTCGATGAAATACGCGATTTTTACGTGCTCGATTGGCGAAATTCGCGATTTGTATGCGGTCGTTTGACGAAATTCGTAATTTTTACACGCTCTACCTCCGAAGTTCGCGGTTTTCACGCGTCCGATCGGCAAAATTCGCGGTTTTTACGCGCCCGATTGGCAGGATTCGCGATGTTGGTGCAGCCAATTAGCAAAATTCGCGATTTTTCCGCACCAGCGTGACGAAATACGAAATTTTGACGGATCCGATCGGCGAAATACGCGATTTTTCGTGTCCGATCGGCGAAATTTGTTATTTTACTTGCCTAATTGGCAAAATAATGGGATTTTTACACGCCCGTTAGACAACATAGGCGATTTTTACGTGCCCGACCGCCCAATTTCGCGATTTTTGTGCGAGCAAATAGCGAAATTCGCGATTTTTTAATGCCCGATTGCCGAAATTCGCGATTTTTCTGCACGCGTTCGATGAAATACGCGATTTTTACGTGCCCGATCGGCGAAATATGCGATCTTTACGCGTCCGATCGGCAGAAATTGTGATCTTTACGTGCCCGAGTGGCGAAATTCGCGATTTTTACCCGCCCGATTGGAAAAATTCGCGATTTTGGCGCGGCCAATTATCAAAATTCGCGATTTTTCCGCAGCCGATCGTCGAAATTCGCGATTTTACGTATCCGATTGGCGAAATTTGTTATTTTACGTGCCCAATCGCCGAAATTTGCGATTTTCACTAGCCCGACCGCCCAATTTTGCGCGACCAAATAGCGAAATTCGCGTGCCCGATCGGCGAAATTCGCGATTTTTCTGGACGCGTTCGAAGGAATACGCTGTTTTTACGTGTCCGATCGGCGAAATACGCGATCTTGCGCACCCGATTATCGAAATTCGCGATTTGTAGGCGACCGTCCGACGAAATTGGTAATTTTTACACGCTCTACCGCTGAAATTCGCGATTTTTACGCGCCCGATTGGCAAAATTCGCGATTTTCACGCGGCCAATTGGCAAAATTCGCAATTTTTCCGCACCAGCGCGACGAAATACGCGATTTTTGCGCACCCCATCGGCTAATTACGCAATTTTTACGCTCCTGATCGGCAAAATACGCGATTTGTACGCGCCTGATCGGCAAAATTTGCGATTTTTACGCACCCGATCGACGAAATTTACGATTTTAAGAACCCGATCGGCAAAATTTGTTATTTTACGTGCACGATTGACCAATTTTGGAATTTTTACGCGCCCGACCGCCCAATTTTGCTCGACCAAATAGCGAAATTCGCGATTTTTGCGTGCCCGATCGGCGAAATTCATGATTTTTTTGGACGCGTTCGATGAAATACGCGATTTTTACGTGCTCGATTGGCGAAATTCGCGATTTGTATTTAGTCGTTTGACGAAATTCGTAATTTTTACACGCTCTACCTCCGAAGTTCGCGGTTTTCACGCGTCCGATCGGCAAAATTCGCGGTTTTTACGCGCCCGATTGGCAGGATTCGCGATGTTGGTGCAGCCAATTAGCAAAATTCGCGATTTTTCCGCACCAGCGTGACGAAATACGAAATTTTCACGCATCCGGTCGGCGAAATACGCGATTTGTACGCGCCCGATCAACGAAATTAGCGATTTTACGTGTCCGATCGGCGAAATTTCTTATTTTACTTGCCTTGATTTCGCGATTTTGGCGCGGCCAATTATCAAAATTCGCGATTTTTCAGCAGCTGATTGACGAAATTCGCGATTTTACGTATCCGATTGGCGAAATTTGTTATTTTACGTGCCCAATCGCCGAAATTTGCGATTTTCACGCGCCCGACCGCCCAAGTTTGCGCGACCAAATAGCGAAATTCGCGTGCCCGATCGGCGAAATTCGCGATTTTTCTGGACGCGTTCGAAGGAATACGCTGTTTTTACGTGTCCGATCGGCGAAATACGCGATCTTCTCGCGCCCGATTGACAAAATTCGCGATTTTAGCACGGCCAATTGGCAAAATTCGCGATTTTAGCGTGGCCAATTGGCAAAATTCGCAATTTGTCCGTACCAGCGCGACGAAATACGCGATTTTTGCGCACCCGATCCGCTAATTACGCAATTTTTACGCTCCTGATCGGCAAAATACGCTATTTGTACGCGCCTGATCGGCAAAATTTGCGATTTTTACGCACCCAATCGACGAAATTTACGATTTTACGTATCCGATCGGCAAAATTTGTTATTTTACGTGCACGATTGACGAATTTTGGAATTTTTACGCGCCCGACCGCCCAGTTTTGCTCGACCAAATAGCGAAATTCGCGATTTTTGCGTGCGCGATCGGCGAAATTCGTGATTTTTCTGGACGCGTTCGATGAAATACGCGATTTTTACGTGCTCGATTGGCGAAATTCGCGATTTGTATGCGGTCGTTTAACGAAATTCGTAATTTTTACACGCTCTACCTCCGAAGTTCACGGTTTTCACGCGTCCGATCGGCAAAATTCGCAGTTTTTACGCGCCCGATTGGCAGGATTCGCGATGTTGGTGCAGCCAATTAGCAAAATTCGCAATTTTTCCGCACCAACGTGACGAAATACGAAATTTTCACGCATCCGATCGGCGAAATACGCGATTTGTACGCGCCCGATCGGCAAAACTTGCGATTTTTACGCACCCGATCAACGAAATTAGCGATTTTACGTGTCCGATCGGCGAAATTTCTTATTTTACTTGCCTGATTGGAAAAATTATAGGATTTTTACACGCCCGTTAGACAACATAGGCGATCTTTACGTGCCCGACCGCCCAATTTCGCGATTTTTGTGCGACCAAATAGCGAAATTTGCGATTTTTTAATGCCCGATTTCCGAAATTCGCGATTTTTCTGCACGCGTTCGATGAAATACGCGATTTTTGCGTGCCCGATCGGCGAAATACGCGATCTTTATGCGTCCAATCGGCAGAATTTGTGATCTTTACGTGCCTGAGTGGCGAAATTCGCGATTTTTACGCGTCCCATTGGCGAAATACGCGATTTTTACCCGCCCAATTGGAAAAATTCGCGATTTTGGCGCGGCCAATTATCAAAATTCGCGATTTTTCCGCAGCCGATTGACGAAATTCGCGATTTTACGTATCCGATTGGCGAAATTTGTTATTTTACGTGCCCAATCGCCGGAATTTGCGATTTTCACGCGCCCGACCGCCCAATTTTGCGCGACCAAATAGCGAAATTCGCGTGCCCGATCGGCGAAATTCGCGATTTTTCTGGACGCGTTCGAAGGAATACGCTTTTTTTACGTGTCCGATCGGCGAAATACGCGATCTTCTCGCACCCGATTATCGAAATTCGCGATTTGTATGCGCCCGTCCGACGAAATTGGTAAATTTTACACGCTCTACCGCTGAAATTCGCGATTTTTACGCACCCGATCGGCAAAATTCGCGATTTTCGCTCGGCCAATTGGCAAAATTCGCAATTTTTCTGCCCCAGCGTGACGACATACGAGATTTTTACGCACCCGGTCGGCGAAATACGTGATTTTTAAGCGGCTGATCATGAAATTGGAGATTTTTACGCTCCTTTTTGACAAAATACGCGATTTTTACGCGTCCGACAGCCGAAAATCGCGATATTTGCGCTCTTAATTGGCGAAATTCGCAATTTTTGTGTGCCTGATTGGCGAAATTCGTAATTTTTCAGCACATGTTCGATGAAATACGCGATTTTTACGTTCCGATTGGAGAAAAACGCGATCTTTACGCGTCCGATCGGTAAAATTTGCGATTTTTACCGGCCGATTGGCGAAATTTGTGATTTTTGCACGCTCGACCGCTGAAATTTGCGATTTTTACGCGCCCGATTGACAAAATTCGCGATTTTAGCACGGCCAATTGGCAAAATTCGCGATTTTAGCGTGGCCAATTGGCAAAATTCGCAATTTTTCCGTACCAGCGCGACGAAATACGCGATTTTTGCGCACCCGATCCGCTAATTACGCAATTTTTACGCTCCTGATCGGCAAAATACGTTATTTGTACGCGCCTGATCGGCAAAATTTGCGATTTTTACGCACCCAATCGACGAAATTTACGATTTTACGTATCCGATCGGCAAAATTTGTTATTTTACGTGCACGATTGACGAATTTTGGAATTTTTACGCGCCCGACCGCCCAGTTTTGCTCGACCAAATAGCGAAATTCGCGATTTTTGCGTGCCCGATCGGAAAAATTCGTGATTTTTCTGGACGCGTTCGATGAAATACGCGATTTTTACGTGCTCGATTGGCGAAATTCGCGATTTGTATGCGGTCGTTTAACGAAATTCGTAATTTTTACACGCTCTACCTCCGAAGTTCGCGGTTTTCACGCGTCCGATCGGCAAAATTCGCGGTTTTTACGCGCCCGATTGGCAGGATTCGCGATGTTGGTGCAGCCAATTAGCAAAATTCGCAATTTTTCCGCACCAACGTGACGAAATACGAAATTTTCACGCATCCGATCGGCGAAATACGCGATTTGTACGCGCCCGATCGGCAAAACTTGCGATTTTTACGCACCCGATCAACGAAATTAGCGATTTTACGTTTCCGATCGGCGAAATTTCTTATTTTACTTGCCTGATTGGAAAAATTATGGGATTTTTACACGCCCGTTAGACAACATAGGCGATCTTTACGTGCCCGACCGCCCAATTTCGCGATTTTTGTGCGACCAAATAGCGAAATTTGCGATTTTTTAATGCCTGATTGCCGAAATTCACGATTTTTCTGCACGCGTTCGATGAAATACGCGATTTTTACGTGCCCGATCGGCGAAATACGCGATCTTTATGCGTCCAATCGGCAGAATTTGTGATCTTTACGTGCCTGAGTGGTGAAATTCGCGATTTTTACGCGTCCCATTGGCGAAATACGCGATTTTTACCCGCCCGATTGGAAAAATTCGCGATTTTACGTATCCGATTGGCGAAATTTGTTATTTTACGTGCCCAATCGCCGAAATTTGCGATTTTCACTCGCCCGACCGCCCAATTTTGCGCGACCAAATAGCGAAATTCGCGTGCCCGATCGGCGAAATTCGCGATTTTTCTGGACGCGTTCGAAGGAATACGCTGTTTTTACGTGTCCGATCGGCGAAATACGCGATCTTTGCGCACCCGATTTTCGAAATTCGCGATTTGTATGCGCCCGTCCGACGAAATTGGTAAATTTTACACGCTCTACCGCTGAAATTCGCGATTTTTGCGTGCCCGATCGGCGAAATTCGTGATTTTTCTGGACGCGTTCGATGAAATACGCGAAATTTACGTGCCCGATCGGCGAAAAACGCGATCTTTACGCGTCCGATCGGCAAAATTTGCTATCTTTACCCGCCAGATTTTCGAAATTTGCGATTTTTGCACGCTTGACCACCCCAATTCGCAATTTTTCCGCACCCGATCGGCAAAATTCGCGATTTTCAAGCGGCCTATTGGCAAAATTCGCAATTTTTCCGCGCCAGCATGACGACATACGAGATTTTTACGCACCAGCATGACGACATACGAGATTTTTACGCACCCGATCGGTGAATACGTGATTTTTACGCGCCTGATCCCGAAATTGGGGATTTTTACGTTCCTTTTCGACAAAATACGCGATTTTTACGCATCCGACAGCCGAAAATCGCGATATTTGCGCACTTAGTTGGCGAAATTCGCAATTTTTGTGTGCCCGATTGCCGAAATTCGTAATTTTTCAGCACACGTTCGATGAAATACGCGATTTTTACGTTCCCGATTGGAGAAAAACGCGATTTTTACGCGTTCGATCGGTAAAATTTGCGATTTTTACCCGCCCTATTGGCGAAATTCGTGATTTTTGCACGCTCGACCGCTGAAATTCGCGATTTTTACGCGCCCGATTGAAAATATTCGCGATTTTAGCAAGGCCACTTGGCAAAATTCGCGATTTTTCCGTACCTGCGCGACGAAATACACGATTTTTGCGCACCCGATCGGCTAATTACGCAATTTTTACGTTCCTGATCGGCAAAATACGCGATTTGTACGCGCCTGATCGGCAAAATTTGCGATTTTTACGCACCCGATCGACGAAATTTACGATTTTAAGAACCCGATCGGCAAAATTTGTTATTTTACGTGCACGATTGACCAATTTTGGAATTTTTACGCGCCCGACCACCCAATTTTGCTCGACCAAATAGCGAAATTCGCGATTTTTGCGTGCCCGATCGGCGAAATTCGTGATTTTTCTGGACGCGTTCGATGAAATACGCGATTTTTACGTGCTCGATTGGCGAAATTCGCGATTTGTATGCGGTCGTTTGACGAAATTCGTAATTTTTACACGCTCTACCTCCGAAGTTCGCTGTTTTCACGCGTCCGATCGGCAAAATTCGCGGTTTTTACGTGCCCGATTGGCAGGATTCGCGATGTTGGTGCAGCCAATTAGCAAAATTCGCGATTTTCCGCACCAGCGTGACGAAATACGAAATTTTCACGCATCCGATCGGCGAAATACGCGATTTTTCGTGTCCGATCGGCGAAATTTGTTATTTTACCTGCCTAATTGGCAAAATAATGGGATTTTTACACGCCCGTTAGACAACATAGGCGATTTTTACGTGCCCGACCGCCCAATTTCGCGATTTTTGTGCGAGCAAATAGCGAAATTCGCGATTTTTTAATGCCCGATTGCCGAAATTCGCGATTTTTCTGCACGCGTTCGATGAAATACGCGATTTTTACGTGCCCGATCGGCGAAATATGCGATCTTTACGCGTCCGATCGGCAGAAATTGTTATCTTTACGTGCCCGAGTGGCGAAATTCGCGATTTTTACCCGCCCGATTGGAAAAATTCGCGATTTTGGCGCGGCCAATTAGCAAAATTCGCGATTTTTCCGCAGCCGATCGTCGAAATTCGCGATTTTACGTATCCGATTGGCGAAATTTGTTATTTTACGTGCCCAATCGCCGAAATTTGCGATTTTCACTAGCCCAACCGCCCAATTTTGCGCGACCAAATAGCGAAATTCGCGTGCCCGATCAGCGAAATTCGCGATTTTTCTAGACGCTTTCGAAGGAATACGCTGTTTTTACGTGTCCGATCGGCGAAATACGCGATCTTGCGCACCTGATTATCGAAATTCGCGATTTGTAGGCGACCGTCCGACGAAATTGGTAATTTTTACACGCTCTACCGCTGAAATTCGCGATTTTTACGCGCCCGATTGGCAAAATTCGCAATTTTTCCGCACCAGCGCGACGAAATACGCGATTTTTGCGCACCCCATCGGCTAATTACGCAATTTTTACGCTCCTGATCGGCAAAATACGCGATTTGTACGCGCCTGATCGGCAAAATTTGCGATTTTTACGCACCCAATCGACGAAATTTACGATTTTACGTATCCGATCGGCAAAATTTGTTATTTTACGTGCACGATTGACGAATTTTGGAATTTTTACGCGCCCGACCGCCCAGTTTTGCTCGACCAAATAGCGAAATTCGCGATTTTTGCGTGCCCGATCGGCGAAATTCGTGATTTTTCTGGACGCGTTCGAAGAAATACGCGATTTTTACGTGCTCGATTGGCGAAATTCGCGATTTGTATGCGGTCGTTTAAAGAAATTCGTAATTTTTACACGCTCTACCTCCTAAGTTCGCGGTTTTCACGCGTCCGATCGGCAAAATTCGCGGTTTTTACGCGCCCGATTTGCGGGATTCGCGATGTTGGAGCAGCCAATTAGCAAAATTCGCAATTTTTCCGCACCAACGTGACGAAATACGAAATTTTCACGCATCCGATCGGCGAAATACGCGATTTGTACGCCCCCGATCGGCAAAACTTGCGATTTTTACGCACCCGATCAACGAAATTAGCGATTTTACGTGTCCGATCGGCGAAATTTCTTATTTTACTTGCCTGATTGGAAAAATTATGGGATTTTTACACGCCCGTTAGACAACATAGGCGATCTTTACGTGCCCGACCGCCCAATTTCGCGATTTTTGTGCGACCAAATAGCGAAATTTGCGATTTTTTAATGCCCGATTGCCGAAATTCACGATTTTTCTGCACGCGTTGGATGAAATACGCGATTTTTACGTGCCCGATCGGCGAAATACGCGATCTTTATGCGTCCAATCGGCAGAATTTGTGATCTTTACGTGCCTGAGTGGTGAAATTCGCGATTTTTACGCGTCCCATTGGCGAAATACGCGATTTTTCCGCAGCCGATTGACGAAATTCGCGATTTTACTTATCCGATTGGCGAAATTTGTTATTTTACGTGCCCAATCGCCGAAATTTGCGATTTTCACGCGCCCGACCGCCCAATTTTGCGCGACCAAATAGCGAAATTCGCGTGCCCGATCGGCGAAATTCGCGATTTTTCTGGACGCGTTCGAAGGAATACGCTGTTTTTACGTGTCCGATCGGCGAAATACGCGATCTTTGCGCACCCGATTATCGAAATTCGCGATTTGTATGCGCCCGTCCGACGAAATTGGTAAATTTTACACGCTCTACCGCTGAAATTCGCGATTTTTGCGTGCCCGATCGGCGAAATTCGTGATTTTTCTGGACGCGTTCGATGAAATACGCGAAATTTACGTACCCGATCGGCGAAAAACGCGATCTTTACGCGTCCGATCGGCAAAATTTGCTATCTTTATCCGCCAGATTTTCGAAATTTGCGATTTTTGCACGCTTGACCACTCCAATTCGCAATTTTTCCGCACCCGATCGGCAAAATTCGCGATTTTCAAGCGGCCTATTGGCAAAATTCGCAATTTTTCCGCACCAGCATGACGACATACGAGATTTTTACGCACCCGATCGGTGAATACGTGATTTTTACGCGCCTGATCCCGAAATTGGGGATTTTTACGTTCCTTTTCGACAAAATACGCGATTTTTACGCATCCGACAGCCGAAAATCGCGATATTTGCGCACTTAATTGGCGAAATTCGCAATTTTTGTGTGCCCGATTGGCGAAATTCGTAATTTTTCAGCACACGTTCGATGAAATACGCGATTTTTACGTTCCCGATTTGAGGAAAACGCGATTTTTACGCGTCCGATCGGTAAAATTTGCGATTTTTACCCGCCCTATTGGCGAAATTCGTGATTTTTGCATGCTCGACCGCTGAAATTCGCGATTTTTACGCGCCCGATTGACAAAATTCGCGATTTTAGCAAGGCCACTTGGCAAAATTCGCGATTTTTCCGTACCTGCGCGACGAAATACGCGATTTTTGCGCACCCGATCGGCGAAATACGCGATTTTTCGTGTCCGATCGGCGAAATACGCGATTTGTACGCGCCCGATCGGCAAAACTTGCGATTTTTACGCACCCGATCAACGAAATTAGCGATTTTACGTGTCCGATCGGCGAAATTTCTTATTTTACTTGCCTGATTGTAAAAATTATGGGATTTTTACACGCCCGTTAGACAACATAGGCGATCTTTACGTGCCCGACCGCCCAATTTCGCGATTTTTGTGCGACCAAATAGCGAAATTTGCGATTTTTTAATGCCCGATTGCCGAAATTCACGATTTTTCTGCACGCGTTCGATGAAATACGCGATTTTTACGTGCCCAATCGGCGAAATACGCGATCTTTATGCGTCCAATCGGCAGAATTTGTGATCTTTACGTGCCTGAGTGGTGAAATTCGCGATTTTTACGCGTCCCATTGGCGAAATACGCGATTTTTACCCGCCCGATTGGAAAAATTCGCGATTTTACGTATCCGATTGGCGAAATTTGTTATTTTACGTGCCCAATCGCCGAAATTTGCGAGCCCGATCGGCGAAATTCGCGATTTTTCTGGACGCGTTCGAAGGAATACGCTGTTTTTACGTGTCCGATTGGCGAAATACGCGATCTTTGCGCACCCGATTATCGAAATTCGCGATTTGTATGCGCCCGTCCGACGAAATTGGTAAATTTTACACGCTCTACCGCTGAAATTCGCGATTTTTGCGTGCCCGATCGGCGAAATTCGTGATTTTTCTGGACGCTTTCGATGAAATACGCGAAATTTACGTGCCCCATCGGCGAAAAACGCGATCTTTACGCGTCCGATCGGCAAAATTTGCTATCTTTTCCCGCCAGATTTTCGAAATTTGCGATTTTTGCACGCTTGACCACTCCAATTCGCAATTTTTCCGCACCCGATCGGCAAAATTCGCGATTTTCAAGCGGCCTATTGGCAAAATTCGCAATTTTTCCGCACCAGCATGACGACATACGAGATTTTTACGCACCCGATCGGTGAAGACGTGATTTTTACGCGCCTGATCCCGAAAGTGGGGATTTTTACGTTCCTTTTCGACAAAATACGCGATTTTTACGCATCCGACAGCCGAAAATCGCGATATTTGCGCACTTAATTGGCGAAATTCGCAATTTTTGTGTGCCCGATTGCCGAAATTCGTAATTTTTCAGCACACGTTCGATGAAATAAGCGATTTTTACGTTCCCGATTGGAGAAAAACGCGATTTTTACGCGTCCGATCGGTAAAATTTGCGATTTTTACCCGCCCTATTGGCGAAATTCGTGATTTTTGCACGCTCGACCGCTGAAATTCGCGATTTTTACGCGCCCGATTGACAAAATTCGCGATTTTAGCAAGGCCACTTGTCAAAATTCGCGATTTTTCCTTACCTGCGCGACGAAATACGCGATTTTTGCGCTCCTGATCGGCAAAATACGCGATTTGTACGCGCCTGATCGGCAAAATTTGCGATTTTTACGCACCCGATCGACGAAATTTACGATTTTAAGAACCCGATCGGCAAAATTTGTTATTTTACGTGCACGATTGACCAATTTTGGAATTTTTACGCGCCCGACCACCCAATTTTGCTCGACCAAATAGCGAAATTCGCGATTTTTGCGTGCCCGATCGGCGAAATTCGTGATTTTTCTGGACGCGTTCGATGAAATACGCGATTTTTACGTGCTCGATTGGCGAAATTCGCGATTTGTGTGCGGTCGTTTGACGAAATTCGTAATTTTTACACGCTCTACCTCCGAAGTTCGCGGTTTTCACGCGTCCGATCGGCAAAATTCGGGGTTTTTACGCGCCCGATTGGCAGGATTTGCGATGTTGGTGCAGCCAATTAGCAAAATTCGCGATTTTTCCGCACCAGCGTGACGAAATACGAAATTTTCACGCATCCGATCGGCGAAATACGCGATTTTTCGTGTCCGATCGGCGAAATTTGTTATTTTACTTGCCTAATTGGCAAAATAATGGGATTTTTACACGCCCGTTAGACAACATAGGGGATTTTTACGTGCCCGACCGCCCAATTTCGCGATTTTTGTGCGACCAAATAGCGATATTCGCGATTTTTTAATGCCCGATTGCCGAAATTCGCGATTTTTCTGCACGCGTTCGATGAAATACGCGATTTTTACGTGCCCGATCGGCGAAATATGCGATCTTTACGCGTCCGATCGGCAGAAATTGTGATCTTTACGTGCCCGAGTGGCGAAATTCGCGATTTTTACCCGCCCGATTGGAAAAATTCGCGATTTTGGCGCGGCCAATTAGCAAAATTCGCGATTTTTCCGCAGCCGATCGTCGAAATTCGCGATTTTACGTATCCGATTGGCGAAATTTGTTATTTTACGTGCCCAATCGCCGAAATTTGCGATTTTCACTAGCCCAACCGCCCAATTTTGCGCGACCAAATAGCGAAATTCGCGTGCCCGATCGGCGAAATTCGCGATTTTTCTGGACGCGTTCGAAGGAATACGCTGTTTTTACGTGTCCGATCGGCGAAATACGCGATCTTGCGCACCTGATTATCGAAATTCGCGATTTGTAGGCGACCGTCCGACGAAATTGGTAATTTTTACACGCTCTACCGCTGAAATTCGCGATTTTTGCGTGCCCGATCGGCGAAATTCGTGATTTTTCTGGACGCTTTCGATGAAATACGCGAAATTTACGTGCCCGATCGGCGAAAAACGCGATCTTTAGGCGTCCGATCGGCAAAATTTGCTATCTTTACCCGCCAGATTTTCGAAATTTGCGATTTTTGCACGCTTGACCACTCCAATTCGCAATTTTTCCGCACCCGATCGGCAAAATTCGCGATTTTCAAGCGGCATATTGGCAAAATTCGCAATTTTTCCGCACCAGCATGACGACATACGAGATTTTTACGCACCCGATCGGTGAATACGTGATTTTTACGCGCCTGATCCCGAAATTGGGGATTTTTACGTTCCTTTTCGACAAAATACGCGATTTTTACGCATCCGACAGCCGAAAATCGCGATATTTGCGCACTTAATTAGCGAAATTCGCAATTTTTGTGTGCCCGATTGCCGAAATTCGTAATTTTTCAGCACACGTTCGATGAAATACGCGATTTTTACGTTCCCGATTGGAGAAAAACGCGATTTTTACGCGTCCGATCGGTAAAATTTGCGATTTTTACCCGCCCTATTGGCGAAATTCGTGATTTTTGCACGCTCGACCGCTGAAATTCGCGATTTTTACGCGCCCGATTGACAAAATTCGCGATTTTAGCAAGGCCACTTGTCAAAATTCGCGATTTTTCCGTACCTGCGCGACGAAATACGCGATTTTTGCGCACCCGATCGGCTAATTACGCAATTTTTACGCTCCTGATCGGCAAAATACGCGATTTGTACGCGCCTGATCGGCAAAATTTGCGATTTTTACGCACCCGATCGACGAAATTTACGATTTTAAGAACCCGATCGGCAAAATTTGTTATTTTACGTGCACGATTGACCAATTTTGGAATTTTTACGCGCCCGACCACCCAATTTTGCTCGACCAAATAGTGAAATTCGCGATTTTTGCGTGCCCGATCGGCAAAATTCGTGATTTTTCTGGACGCGTTCGATGAAATACGCGATTTTTACGTGCTCGATTGGCGAAATTCGCGATTTGTATGCGGTCGTTTGACGAAATTCGTAATTTTTACACGCTCTACCTCCGAAGTTCGCGGTTTTCACGCGTCCGATCGGCAAAATTCGCGGTTTTTACGCGCCCGATTGGCAGGATTCGCGATGTTGGTGCAGCCAATTAGCAAAATTCGCGATTTTTCCGCACCAGCGTGACGAAATACGCAATTTTCACGCATCCGATCGGCGAAATACGCGATTTTTCGTGTCCGATCGGCGAAATTTGTTATTTTACTTGCCTAATTGGCAAAATAATGGGATTTTTACACGCCCGTTAGACAACATAGGCGATTTTTACGTGCCCGACCGCCCAATTTCGCGATTTTTGTGCGACCAAATAGCGATATTCGCGATTTTTTAATGCCCGATTGCCGAAATTCGCGATTTTTCTGCACGCGTTCGATGAAATACGCGATTTTTACGTGCCCGATCGGCGAAATATGCGATCTTTACGCGTCCGATCGGCAGAAATTGTGATCTTTACGTGCCCGAGTGGCGAAATTCGCGATTTTTACCCGCCCGATTGGAAAAATTCGCGATTTTGGCGCAGCCAATTAGCAAAATTCGCGATTTTTCCGCAGCCGATCGTCGAAATTCGCGATTTTACGTATCCGATTGGCGAAATTTGTTATTTTACGTGCCCAATCGCCGAAATTTGCGATTTTCACTAGCCCAACCGCCCAATTTTGCGCGACCAAATAGCGAAATTCGCGTGCCCGATCGGCGAAATTCGCGATTTTTCTGGACGCGTTCGAAGGAATACGCTGTTTTTACGTGTCCGATCGGCGAAATACGCGATCTTGCGCACCTGATTATCGAAATTCGCGATTTGTAGGCGACCGTCCGACGAAATTGGTAATTTTTACACGCTCTACCGCTGAAATTTGCGATTTTTACGCGCCCGATTGGCAAAATTAGCAATTTTTCCGCACCAGCGCGACGAAATACGCGATTTTTGCGCACCCCATCGGCTAATTACGCAATTTTTACGCTCCTGATCGGCAAAATACGCGATTTGTACGCGCCTGATCGGCAAAATTTGCGATTTTTACGCACCCGATCGACGAAATTTACGATTTTAAGAACCCGATCGGCAAAATTTGTTATTTTACGTGCACGATTGACCAATTTTGGAATTTTTACGCGCCCGACCGCCCAATTTTGCTCGACCAAATAGCGAAATTCGCGCTTTTTCCGTGCCCGATCGGCGAAATTCGTGATTTTTTTGGACGCGTTCGATGAAATACGCGATTTTTACGTGCTCGATTGGCGAAATTCGCGATTTGTATGCAGTCGTTTGACGAAATTCGTAATTTTTACACGCTCTACCTCCGAAGTTTGCGGTTTTCACGCGTCCGATCGGCAAAATTCGCGGTTTTTACGCGCCCGATTGGCAGGATTCGCGATGTTGGTGCAGCCAATTAGCAAAATTCGCGATTTTTCCGCACCAGCGTGACGAAATACGAAATTTTCACGCATCCGATCGGCGAAATACGCGATTTGTACGCGCCCAATCGGCAAAACTTGCGATTTTTACGCACCCGATCAACGAAATTAGCGATTTTACGTGTCCGATCGGCGAAATTTCTTATTTTACTTGCCTGATTGGAAAAATTATGGGATTTTTACACGCTCGTTAGACAACATAGGCGATCTTTACGTGCCCGACCGCCCAATTTCGCGATTTTTGTGCGACCAAATAGCGAAATTTGCGATTTTTTAATGCCCGATTTCCGAAATTCGCGATTTTTCTGCACGCGTTCGATGAAATACGCGATTTTTACGTGCCCGATCGGCGAAATACGCGATCTTTATGCGTCCAATCGGCAGAATTTGTGATCTTTACGTGCCTGAGTGGCGAAATTCGCGATTTTTACGCGTCCCATTGGCGAAATACGCGATTTTTACCCGCCCGATTGGAAAAATTCGCGATTTTGGCGCGGCCAATTATCAAAATTCGCGATTTTTCCGCAGCCGATTGACGAAATTCGCGATTTTACGTATCCGATTGGCGAAATTTGTTATTTTACGTGCCCAATCGCCGAAATTTGCGATTTTCACGCGCCCGACCTTCCAATTTTGCGCGACCAAATAGCGAAATTCGCGTGCCCGATCGGCGAAATTCGCGATTTTTCTGGACGCGTTCGAAGGAATACGCTGTTTTTACGTGTCCGATCGGCGAAATACGCGATCTTCTCGCACCCGATTATCGAAATTCGCGATTTGTATGCGCCCGTCCGACGAAATTGGTAAATTTTACACGCTCTACCGCTGAAATTCGCGATTTTTACGCACCCGATCGGCAAAATTCGCGATTTTTCTGGACGCGTTCGATGAAATATGCGATTTTTACGTGCTCGATTGGCAAAATTCGCGATTTGTATGCGGTCGTTTAACGAAATTCGTAATTTTTACACGCTCTACCTCCGAAGTTCGCGGTTTTCACGCGTCTGATCGGCAAAATTCGCGGTTTCTACGCTCCCGATTGGCAGGATTCGCGATGTTGGTGCAGCCAATTAGCAAAATTCGCGATTTTTCCGCACCAGCGTGACGAAATACGAAATTTTCACGCATCCGATCGGCGAAATACGCGATTTTTCGTGTCCGATCGGCGAAATTTGTTATTTTACTTGCCTAATTGGCAAAATAATGGGATTTTTACACGCCCGTTAGACAACATAGGCGATTTTTACGTGCCCGACCGCCCAATTTCGCGATTTTTGTGCGAGCAAATAGCGAAATTCGCGATTTTTTAATGCCCGATTGCCGAAATTCGCGATTTTTCTGCACGCGTTCGATGAAATACGCGATCTTTACGCGTCCGATCGGCAGAATTTGTGATCTTTACGTGCCCGAGTGGCAAAATTCGCGATTTTTACGCGTCCCATTGGCAAAATACGCGATTTTTACCCGCCCGATTGGAAAAATTCGCGATTTTGGCGCGGCCAATTATCAAAATTCACGATTTTTCCGCAGCCGATTGATGAAATTCGCGATTTTACGTATCCGATTGGCGAAATTTGTTATTTTACGTGCCCAATCACCGAAATTTGCGATTTTCACGCGCCCGACCGCCCAATTTTGCGCGACCAAATAGCGAAATTCGCGTGCCCGATAGGCGAAATTCGCGATTTTTCTGGACGCGTTCGAAGGAATACGCTGTTTTTACGTGTCCGATCGGCGAAATACTCGATCTTTGCGCACCCGATTATTGAAATTCGCGATTTGTATGCGCCCGTCCGACGAAATTGGTAATTTTTACACGCTCTACCGCTGAAAATCGCGATTTTTACGCGCCCGATTGGCAAAATTCGCGATTTTTCCGCAGCCGATCGACGAAATTCGCGATTTTACGTATCCGATTGGCGAAATTTGTTATTTTACGTGCCCAATCGCCGAAATTTGCGATTTTCACGTGCCCGACCGCCCAATTTTGCGCGACCAAATAGCGAAATTCGCGATTTTTCTGGACGCGTTCGAAGGAATACGCTGTTTTTACGTGTCCGATCGGCGAAATACGCGATCTTTGCGCACCTGATTGGATGCCTAAGCGGGGCAGATCGGTCTGGGGTTCCCACCGTGGACCTTTAGCGCCCCGCCCGGGATGTTCCCCGGCACGCGGGGATTCGTTTTGGGTGGAGTCCAGCCACCGACGGGCAGGGAAAGCCCACGCCGAGACCGCCAATGCCTCGCGGGCACGGCCCCAGCCAACATTTATTTAAAAAAACACTTAAAAAACTACAAACTAGGCCAGCATGGCCGGCACTGCCGGGACAAGCCCCACGCGACAAAGGGCAGGCAGGATAGAAGTTAAAATGAAGGTTGTACATATAAAGTACCATGCCGCTGGAGTCAGCACTCCCTCGCGACAAGGAGCGGTGGTAGTTGATGGTGGTGAGGAATGTCCAGTGAGATAGTATGTTTTACAATTTGTTGTTTGTTAACCACGCCGCCGGAGTTAGCACTCCCTCGCGACAAGGGGCGGTGGTTGCTGTTATGGAAGAATGCTGGGCAGTCCTTAGAAATCCTGCGCCATGGCGCACAGTTCATATCGAAGGCGGCCCTTCGCTGGTTGTTGAGTGGCTAGGCTGAGGTGGTGAAGGTCATACTGGTTCACTGGACAAGTCACTGGAAGATGAGGCGCCAAGGTACTGCCACTGACCCAGTTAGGTCAATTAGAAGGAGAAGGATTAGTATCGGCTCTAATGATAATGTTTTATGTGTGTATGAGAGTACTAGGTTATTTTGGAATAATTACATTAGTATGGATTTTTTAAGGAAGAATAATTAAAATGAAATTAAATTAGAAATTAAAATAACTAGTTAACACTTGAAGAAGTTATTGTTTAATAAGTTTTTGGTTAAAGACTTTTTATTGAATATTGCTAGATTAGTTTATTAGGCTATTGTGCTAGTCTGTTAAGTTTGTTACGTCCATTTGGTGACTGAATATACCTTTAAGCTTATTTAGAAGGCTTGTTCGTGAGAGAATGTTAGTGAGCCAAGAGGGTGGTGGGTTAACAGGGTTTTTGAGACGCCAGGCAATGGTGAGTGGACATTCGAAGTTAATGTGAAAGGGAGTGCCCTGTTGGTCACATGCGCACACATCGGTGCGCGCTCTCTTGAATTTATGTAGGTAAGTTGGGAAAGGACCATGTCCTGTTAAGAATGCTGTTGTGTATGGAGTTAAGTTATGTAATTCCCGCGAAACTAAGGGGATTAGGTTGTATGTGTGTCTTCCTTTTGACGAGGCATTCCAGTGGGTCTGCCACTGATCTATTATTTTTGTTTTTAGTGTCCTGCGGTCATATGATGTGGGTACTGGTAAATTGTGTTCTACTTGTGTGTGTGTTGTTGCTTGTTTTGCTAGTTTGTCTGCATGTTCATTACCCAGAATTCCGATGTGCGCTTTCACGTGACCAAGGGAAACGCGCCTTGCAAGGACTTTTAAGGATTGTTTTATTTGAAGTACCATGGGATGTTTAGTGCGGTGTGCGAAGATTGCTTGTAGACCTGATAAACTGTCAGAGTATATTTGTGTGTATTTGTGTGACGGATATGTGACCATCCATTCTAATGCCCTCAGAATCACAAACAACTCCGCCTGAAAGACAGTGTTGTTGTCACCGATTCTGCAGGCCCACTCATGAGTCACTACGTCGCCTTCCATGGTGCAGAAAGCTGCCGCTACGCCGGTCTCCGTTCGTGATCCATCAGTGTAAATGGTTGGATGGCGATGTGTATAGCTGTGTTCAAAACCATGCCTGGCAGTATTAACTTGTAAGTGTGAGGTCTCTTCCGCAGGGTGCATTCTCCAGCTAGGAACCTTCCTCTGTAGTGTTATGTTTGGAAAGAGTTCTGTACAGGTCGGTTCATGTTCCAGGTGTGAGATTCTATTTTTGTTATATTCGTATTCTAGTGTTATTGTGATTGGAGGGATCCCCGTTATCACTGCGAGTGCATCCGATGAGATGGTCTTGTAACCCCGAGACATTTGTAGCAAGAAGAGCCTTTGAATCGAGGTTAACTTGTCCTTCACATATTGTGTCGGATTACCTCCCCAGACACCCACGCAGTAAAAGACGATCCGTTCAACTATTGTGTGATACCAAATTTTTAATATTGTCGGCTTGATACCCCAGGATTTGGACGTAAGTTTACGTGCGTTATTATGTAATTTTTCTAATTTGATCCTGAGGGTGTTGATGTGTTCCACGCAGCTTTGATGTCTATCTGTTGTTAGGCCTAAAAGTTTAAGGTGTGAGACATGTTTGACACTGACCCCATTTATTTTTAAGGTGGGCGGTCTACCCTTGAGGTCTCGTGGTTTTGCAAACGTGAGTGCTTGTGATTTTTGTGTGGAAAGCAGGAGGTTGAGGTTAGTTGGTAGCTGGCTGAATGCGGGGAGTGCTTGAGCCGCCATGGCCTCCACGTCCTTGCGCTGACCTCCCCAGAAAATAAAGCTGAAGTCATCTGCAAATGCATAAAGTAGGTAGCCTCTTAGTTCTAATTCTTTGAGGATAACATTGGCTATTAAGAGCCAGAGAATCGGACCCAGGCACGAACCCTGAGGGCAACCTTTCTCTAAATTGTGTGTGGATGTGCCTGAGCCCCAGTTTATTAGAATGCTTCTCTGGCTGAGATATGATGCGATGGTTCCAGCTATATTTGCCGGGCAGTGAATTGCTATCAGTTGTAAAATGATGTCTCTCCACTCAGCGTTGTCGAATGCACCTTTGATATCTAGTGAGACAAGTGAGGTGTAGTTTCCTTGCCTGATCAATTCATTGCAGGTCGAGAGGATGTCGAATAGGGCTTTGTCACATGACTTGCCCTCCCGGAACCCATATTGCCTATGGTGCAAAATGCTTTTTGTCTCCAGGAAATGTACTAGTCTGATGACCAGTAGTTTCTCTAGCAGCTTCCCCAGTGTGGGGAGGAGATAAATCGGCCTATAGGATGTGGGTTCCGAGGCATCCTTTCCTTGTTTCAAGAAGTAAACTACCTCCCCTGTCTCAGGGTGAGTGGAAAGTAATTGAATTTTAGACATAGATTGGCCCATCTGGTGAACAATTTTGGGATAATTTTGAATGTTAATTTAAGAATTTTGAAGTCAACGCAGTCTGGGCCTGGGGCTTTTTTGTCATTTAATGAATGTAGTGCTGATGCTAATTCTGCTTTTGAAAAAGGGCGATCATCGGGGGTGTTAAATATTAAGTCCGAATTATCCCTGTCGGGATAGGAAGATGGTCC
Organism: Maratus michaelseni; assembly: GCA_963931845.1. Classification (NCBI taxonomy): domain Eukaryota; kingdom Metazoa; phylum Arthropoda; class Arachnida; order Araneae; family Salticidae; genus Maratus; species Maratus michaelseni. The sequence goes on from OZ007600.1 coordinate 1,900,310, forward strand.
GAAAAGTACTTTTGTTAGGTGCTCCATATTGGCTTGCTTGGATGATGCAGTGGGCGGCAGCTCAAGTTTAATTTCATCTGGTGTAAAGAATTTTCCTGTGAAAAATTTTTGCGCCGTGTCAAAAGGTTCTGATTGGTTACTACAGAAGTTGCGCCAGGCCTTGACCCTAGCATCTAGGACACTTCTCTTAAATTTTGATGAGAGAATTTTGTATTGTGCGCCGAGATTCTCGAAATAAGGCGTGTTTTCGTGTATTTCTCGCAATCGTGACATCTTACGTCTCAGCGCAGTGAGCCTGTTTCTTTGCGTTTTAAGCTCGGAGGTCCAGAACGAGAAGACTGGCGTGTTCTTCATTCTAAAGGACGCTTTTGCTGCTTTTTGCATTGTTGAAACTAGTTGCTGTGTGAAGTCGTTTATTTGTGTGGTGTTTGATGCGTCCTTTAGTAGTTGTGCAAGGAGTGGTCTTTGTGTTTTAATGATGTGTGTAAATCTTTTGAAGTTGCCTCGGGTGGTATTGAAACGCCTTTGTGTTGTTGCGCACCTGATTATTGAAATTCGCGATTTGTATGCGCCCGTCCGACGAAATTGGTAATTTTTACACTCTCTACCGTTGAAATTCGCGATTTTTACGCGCCCGATTGGCAAAATTCGCGATTTTTTCACAGCCGATCGACGAAATTCGCGATTTTACGTATCCGATTGGCGAAATTTGTTATTTTACGTGCCGAATCGCCGAAATTTGCGATTTTCACGTGCCCAACCGCCCAATTTTGCGCGACCAAAAAGCGAAATTCGCGTGCCCGATCGGCGAAATTCGCGATTTTTCTGGACGCGTTCGAAGGAATACGCTGTTTTTACGTGCCCGATCGGCGAAATACGCGATCTTTGCGCACCCGATTATTGAAATTCGCGATTTGTATGCGCCCGTCCGACGAAATTGGTAATTTTTACACGCTCTACCGCTGAAATTCGCGATTTTTACGCGCCCGATTGGCAAAATTCGCGATTTTTACGCGCCCGATTGTCAAAATTTTCAATTTTGGTGCGGCCATTTCAAAAAATTCGCGATTTTTCCACACCAGCGCGATGAAATACTCGATTTTTACGCACTCGATCTGCGAAATACGCATTTTGTACGCGCTAGATCGGCAAGATTTGCGATTTTTACGCACCCGATCGAAGAAATTAGCGATTTTACGTGTCCGATCGGCGAAATTTGTTATTTTACGTGCCCGTTAGACAACATAAGCGACTTTTACGCGCCCGACCGCCCAATTTAGCGATTTTTGCGCGACCAAATAGCAAAATTTGCGCGTCCGATTGGCGAAATTCGTGATTTATACGTGTCCGATCGGCGAAATACGCGATCTTTGCGAATCCGATCCGCAAAATTTGTGATCTTCACGTTCCCGATTGGCGAAATTCGTGATTTTTGCGCGCCCGATTGGCAAAATACGCGATTTTTACGCGTCTGATCCGCGAAATACGAAATTTTTCCCGCTCGATTAGCGAAATTCGCGATTTTTGCACGCTTGACCGCTGAAATTCGCGACTTTTACGCGCTCCATCGGCAAAATTCGCGATTTTGACGCCGGCAATTGGGAATTTTTACGCGCCCGTTTGACAAAATACGCGATATTTACGCGCCCGACCGCCGAATATCGCGATATATTTTCCGCTCTCAATTGGCAAAATTCGCAATTTTTGTGTGCCCGATGCCGAAATTCGTGATTTTTCAGCACACGTTCGATGAAATACGCGATTTTTACATTCCCGATCGGAGAAAAACGCGATCTTCACGCGTCCGATCGGTAAAATTTGCGATCTTTACCCGCCCGATTTATTGCCTGAGTGGGGCAGATCGGTCTGAGATGCAGACCGTAGACCTTTAGCGCCCCACCCGGAATGTTCCCCGGCACGCGGGGATTCGCTAGGTGGACTCCAGCAGCCCGACAGAGAGAGCACACGCGGAGGCCTCCAACACAGAGCGCGGTCGTCCCTCAAAGAAGAGCGCCCACAATGAACAGAACGCCCACCAGGGGCAGAGACGAGCGCCACCGGAACCAGCCAGACAAAACCCTACACCAGCCGGCCATTACCATTTATTCAATTAAAATGGTGGAGGTACAAACTTAGCCAAAAAGGCCGGTCCTGCCGGGCCGTGGCCCCACGCGACAGAGGGCAGGAACTGGATGCAGAAAGTGGAGAATAATTACATTGATGATGTCCGTCGCTGTGACCAGCGTCACCACGTGCCAGGTAGAGACGGACTGAAGTGCTGTGTTATGGCAGATAGTTCAGATAGTTGCTGGACAGAAACATACAAAGCCAGACGGCCTGACCTGCCAGGCCGTAGCCTCACGCGACAGAGGGCAGGAATTCGGAGCGGTGGACGTGGTGGAGTATCAGTGAACAGTTCAGTCAGTAGCTGTGGTAGAGGGACTGGAACATTGGCAGATGTATGAGGCGGTGAGGAAGGCTTGAGAGGTGAGAAGTGCTGAGTGATGGAGACTGATGGTGTTCAGGTGGCTGATGTGTCTAGTAGTTGGACCACAGGTATTCCACCAATAACAATAACACGTGTTTATGAATACCAGAAAAACAGAATCACACATCTAGAACACGAGCCAACATGCAGAGCACTCTTTCCGCACAGCACACTACAGAGGAAAGTACCTAGCTGGAGAATTCACCCTGCAGATGAGACTTCACACCTACAGGTCCACACAGCCAGGCATGGTTTTGAGCACAGCTTCTCGCCCCGCTGTCCAACCATCTACACTGATGGGTCGCGAACAGAGACCGGCGTGGGAGCAGCCTTCTGCACCATGGAAGGTGAGGTCGTGACCCATGAGTGGGCCTGCAGAATCGGAGATGACAACTCAGTATTTCAAGCGGAGTTGTTCGCGATTCTGCGAGCTTTGGAATGGATAGCAGCATCCCCCACCCCAATCACACGACTCTACTCGGATAGCTTGTCAGGACTGCAAGCTATCCTTGCACACAGAACAAAACACCCCATAGTTCTCCAAATTAAACTAGTCTTAAAAGCCCTTGCAAGACGTGTCGCCCTGGGTCATGTAAAGGCGCACATCGGAATTTCAGGTAATGAGCACGCGGACAAGTTGGCTAAATTGGCAACAGAGAAAATAGCTGTGGAACACTCCCTTCCCGTCCCCACCTCTTACATTCGTAGGTCCCTAAAGGAAAAAATCCTTCCGGAGTGGCAGGCCTATTGGAATGCCTCGACGAAAGGCAGACATACCTTCCAACTTGTCCCCACTGTCTCGAGGAATCTCCTTAATTTAACCCCATCCACTACTGCATTCCTCACGGGGCACGGCCCCTTTCCCTCGTACCTGAATTATTATAAAAGATCCTTGTCCGATGAGTGCGCATGTGGCCAACAGGGCACCCCCCTCCACTATTATTTTAACTGCCCCCTTACCATGCGCTGGCATCTCCAAAAACCAGCTACACCCCCTCTTTCCTGGCTCATAAATATTCTCTCTCGTCCTAATCTTCTAAATAAACTACTTAAAATCTACAAGCACCTAATGGAATTAACTAATTTAACTAACTAATTTAACTAACTAATTTAAATAACTAACCATTCTTCTCATTAAGTAACCTCCACGATAGCCAACACATTTTTAATAGTTTTAACAGTCAAGTATCACTAAACAATAGTTCTTCTGACTCGCTCAAATGCAAGTCACTCAACCTCAAATCACTTTAACATTGCCATCTTCACAGAGCCACATCCTTCTCACCTTACTATATATCTCTATTGTTAGGACCCACAAGGGTCATGCTCTTTCCTCGCAGGTCCAGCATGAACAACTCCAGTGCCTCAAGAAAACTTTAAGGGCCGCCTAGGCCATGAACTGTGCGCCATGGCGCAGGATTGCTTAGGACTGCCCATCTTAGTCTTCATCAAGAGTAACCCACCACTCCTTGTCGCGAGGGAGCGCTGGCTCCAGCGGTAAGAGTGCTTGTCTATGTACTTCTTCAACTGGGAACATATTTTCTGCCTTAGCCCGCCCACTGTCGCGTTTGGCAAGCCCTGGCAGTGCCGGCCTCTTTGGCCTAGTTTGTACAGTTCTTTTTTTTGAATAAATGTTGGCCGGGACCGTGCGCGCGTTGCATTGGCGGTCTTGGCGTGGAGCTTCCCTGCCCGACGGAGACTGGATTCCAACCCACACGAATCCCCGCGTGCCGGGGAACATCCCGGGTGGGGCGCTACAGGTCTACGGTCTGCATAGTCAGACCGATCTGCCCCACTCAGGCATTAAGGAGTGAGGCCTGGATTGCTGTGGATAGTTGATTGGATTATGCAGATGATACCGGCTCGGATTGAAGTAGGGAAATCATGAGTTCCCCCAGCTAGCCTGACTGGAGTCGGAGGAGGGCTGGCCAGCGTGTGGTGGGTGTGCATGTGAATCTGTAAAGCTAAAGTTACGATTGTGTGGTGAATGGTTGTCTTGTGTTTGCTGTGGTTGATGTGTGTGCGGAGACTGAAAGTTAAGCAGTGATGGCTGCGCTTGTTTTGTATTAAGGTTAAAAACTTTGTCTAGAGTGTTTCGAGTGTGTGTGTACTGTAGTCTATATGTGGTGCATGAAGGGTCCGACGCCTGGTGACTTGTGTCATAGCTGGTGTTCCATCTTCTGTTGTGCTGTGTGCAGTTGGTGCAGCATGGACGTCTATTGCATGTGTTATCTCTATCTTGGTGTTCTCCCCCGCAGTTGACGCAGCGAGGGGCCCGATTGCATTTTCTCTCAGAGTGGTTGAGGCCCTGGCATTTCCTACATCTTGTGATGGTGGTTACCCGCCCGATTGTCAAAATTCGCGAGACCGCTGAAATTCGCGATTTTTACGCGCCCGATTGGCAAAATTCGCGATTTTTACGCGCCCGATTGTCAAAATTTTCGATTTTGGCGCGGCCATTTCGAAAAATTCGCGATTTTTCCACACCAGCGCGATGAAATACTCGATTTTTACGCACCCGATCTGCGAAATACGCATTTTGTACGCGCTAGATCGGCAAGATTTGCGATTTTTACGCACCCGATCGAAGAAATTAGCGATTTTACGTGTCCGATCGGCGAAATTTGTTATTTTACGTGCCCGTTAGACAACATAAGCGACTTTTACGCGCCCGACCGCTCAATTTAGCGATTTTTGCGCGACCAAATAGCAAAATTTGCGCGTCCGATTGGCGAAATTCGTGATTTATACGTGTCCGATCGGCGAAATACGCGATCTTTGCGAATCCGATCCGCAAAATTTGTGATCTACACGTGCCCGATTGGCGAAATTCGTGATTTTTGCGCGCCCGATTGGCAAAATACGCGATTTTTAAGCGTCTCATCCGCGAAATACGAAATTTTTACCCGCTCGATTAGCGAAATTCGCGATTTTTGCACGCTTGACCGCTGAAATTCGCGACTTTTACGCGCTCCATCGGCAAAATTCGCGATTTTGACGCCGGCAATTGGGAAAAAATCGCGATTTTTCGCGTCTGATCGCGAAATTGGGAAATTTTACGCGCCCGACCGCCGAATATCGCGATATATTTTCCGCTCTCAATTGGCAAAATTCGCAATTTTTGTGTGCCCGATGCCGAAATTCGTGATTTCTCAGCACACGTTCGATGAAATACACGATTTTTACATTCCCGATCGGAGAAAAACGCGATCTTCACGCGTCCGATCGGTAAAATTTGCGATCTTTACCCGCCCGATTGGCGAAATTCGCGATTTTTGCACGCTTGGACGCTGAAATTCGCGATTTTTACGAGCGCGATTGGCAAAATTTATGTTTTTTCTGCACCAGCGCGACAAAATACGCGATTTTTACGCACCCGATCGACTAATTACGCGATTTGTATGCGCCTGATCGGCGAAATACGCGATATTTAAGCGTCCGAACAGCAAAATTTGTGATTTTTGCGCTCCCGATTGGTGAAATTCGCGATTTATATGCGGCCGTTCGACGTAATTCGCAATTTTTACACGCTCTACCGCTGAAATTCGCGATTTTTACGCGGCCGATTTACAAAATTTGCGATTTTTCTGCACGAGCGCGACGAAATACGTGATTTCTACGCACCCGATTGGCGAAATACGCGATTTGTATGCGCCCGATCGCGAAATTGGGAATTTTTAGGCGCCCGCTCGACAAAATACGCGATATTTGCGCTCTTAATTGTCGATATTCGCAATTTTTGTGTGCTTGATTGGCGAAATTCGTGATTTTTCAGTACGCGGTCGATGAAATACGCGGTTTTTACGCGTCCGATCGGCAAAATGCGCGCTTTTTACGCGCCCGATTGGCAGAATTCGCGATTATGGCGCAGTCAATTGGCAATATTCGCGATTTTTCGCACCAGCGTTACGAAATACGCGATTTTTACGCGCCCGATCGGTGAAATACGCGATTTGTACGCGCCCGATCGGCAGAATTTGCGATTTTTATGCACCCGATCAACGAAATTAGCAATTTTACGTGTCCGATCGGCGAAATTTGTTATTTTACTTGCCCGATTGGCAAAATTTGGGATTTTTACAAGCCGTTAGACAACATAGGCGATTTTTACGGGCCCGACCGCCCAATTTCGCGATTTTTGTGCGACCAAATAGCGAAATTCGCGATTTATGCGTGCCCGTTTGTCGAAATTCGCGATCTTTACGCGTCCGATCGGCAGAAAATTGTGATCTTTACGTGCCCGATTGGCGAAATTCGCGATTTTTACGCGTCCCATCGGCGAAATACGCGATTTTTACCCGCCCGATTTTCAAAATTCGCGATTTTGGCGCGGCCAATTGGCAAAATCCACGATTTTTCCGCACCAGAGCGACGGAATACGGTATTTTTACGCTCCCGATCGGCGAAATACGCGATTTGTACGCGCCCGATCAGCAAAATTTGCAATTTTTATGCACCCAATCGACGAAATTAGCGATTTTACGTGGCCGATCGGCGAAATTTGTTATTTTACTTGCCCGATTGGCAAAATTTGGGGGTTTTACACGCTCGTTAGGTAACATAAGCAATTTTTACGTGCCCGACCGCCCAATTTCGCGCGACCAAATAGCGAAATTCGTGATTTTTGCGTGTCCGATTGGCGAAATTCGCGATTTTTCAGCAAGCCTTCGATGAAATACGCGATTTTTACGTGCCCGATCGGTGAAATACGCGATCTTTACGCGTCCGATCGGCAGAATTTGTTATCTTTACGTGCCTGATTGGCGAAATTCGCGATTTTTACGCGTCCCATCGGCGAAATACGCGATTTTTACCGCAAAATTTCCGTTTCCACCGCCGATCGACGATTGGGATTATTACGCTTTCTGATTGCTTGTAAGAGGGAATGCTTCTTAAGTCATTTCCGGTATTTGAAAGGATTATGAAGATATAATATTAAATATTATGTATTATTATATATTATGTTACATGTTATTATATATTACATTATATATTATTTTTATATTAATTATATATATATATATTATATTATATATTACTTTATATATTAATTATATATATATATATTAAATATATATATATATTAATATTATATATTATTTTATATATTATATTATATTATTTATTATATTATATTTAGAAATTAATAGATATTATGTAAGAAACCCAGTCCGATCGAAAATTACTTAAGAAACGTTCGGTTTAACAACCAATCATAAAGCGTGATAATCGCAATCGTCTATCCGTGGTGGACAGGGAAATTATGCATTTTGACCCACCCGATTTAATGCCTGAGTGGGACAGATCGGTGTGAATGACCAGACCGTAGACCTTTAGCGTTCCACCCGGGATTTTCCCCGGCACGCGGGGATTCGTGTGGGTTGGAGTCTAGTCTCCGACGGGCATGGAAGGCCCACGTCGAGACCGCCAATGCTCCGCGCGCACTTTCCCAGCCAACATTTATTCACATAAAAAAAAGTGTTACATACTAGGCCAAAAAGGCCGGCACTGCCAGGACTAGCCTTACGCGACAGTGGGCAGGCTTAAGGCAGAAAAGTAGAATTAAAAGAAATATGAATGCTATAAGGAAAGGGCATGTTTACAAACAAACAGTTCCATCAACCAATCTACCACTGCATTTTTGTACTGTAGGAGCCGTAAAGAACGAACAGGTTTTTCTCCCAAACCAACAGCAGTTTAACCAACAGTGACGTCAGTTGCCCTTTCCTCCTTATACAATAGCCCATGCCGCTGGAGCCAGCGCTCCCACGCGACAAGGAGCGGATGGTTGCTGTTGATGGTGAATGGGCAGGCTTTAGCACTCCTGCGCCATGGCGCACAGTTCATTACCAAGGCGGCCCTTGGTTAAGGTTTCTCTTGAGGTACTTGATTACTTGGACCTGCGAGAAATGACAATGACCCATAGATGGGTCCTGATTTAAGGAGTTGGAGAGAGAAGAAGAGAAAGTTTGCGGCTCAGTGGGGAAATGAACATAGTAAAATTAAAAATAATTAAGTTATAAATGACTTTGCTTTGAGCAAGGATAAATTAGATAAAGATAATAGTTAAGTTAGTTCTATTAATGACTTTTGAAAATTACTTTTTTATTTGTTTGTACAAGGTGATTTGATATTTCTATGATTAGTAAAGTTAGTAAGATTAGTTAATTCCATTAAATATTTATAGATTTTAAATAGTTTATTTAATAGATTGGGGCGAGAGAGAATGTTTACGAGCCAAGAAGGAGGGGAATTAGCTAGTTGTCGAAGATGCCAGGCAATGGTGAGTGGGCAGTCAAAGTAATAGTGGAAGGGGGTGCCCTGTTGGCCACAGGTACACACATCGGACAAAGATCTTTTGTGGTAGTTCAGGTACGAGGGAAAGGGACCATGTCCCGTGAGGAATGCAGTTGTTGAAGCGGATAAATTTAGGAGGTTCCTCGAAACCATGGGGACAAGTTGAAAGGTATGCCTGCCTTTCGACGAGGCATTCCAATAAGCCTGCCACTCCGGAAGTATTTTTGATTTTAGAATCCTACGAATGTAAGAGGTGGGGCCAGGAAGAGAGTGCTCAACTACTGGTCGCTCTGTTGCTTGCTTAGCCAAATTGTCCACCAGAATTCGCGATTTTTGCACGCTCGACCGCTGAAATTCGCGATTTTGGCGCGGCCAATTGGCAAAATTTGAGGTTTTTACACGCCCGTTAGACAACATAAGCGATTTTTACGAGCCCGACCGCCCAATTTCCGATTTTTCCGCGACCAAATAGCGAAATTCGCGATTTTTGCGCACTCGATTGGCGAAATACGCGATTTTTACGCGTCCCATCGGCGAAATACGCGATTTTTACCCGCCCGATTGACAAAATTCGCGATTTTTGCACGCTCGACCGCTGAAATTAGCATTTTTTGCACGCTCGACCGCTGAAATTCGCGATTTTTACGCGCCCGATTGGCAAAATTCGCGATTTTGGCGCGGCTGATTGGCAAAATTCGCGATTTTTATGCGCTTGATAGGCAAAATACGCGATTTGTACGCGCCCGATCGGCAAAATTTGCTATTTTTACGCAGCCGATCGACGAAAATTGCGATTTCACGTATTCGATCGGCGAAATTTGTTATTTTACGTGCCAGATCTACGAAATTTGGGATATTTACGCGCCCGACCGCCCAATTTTGCGCGACCAAATAGCGAAATTTGCGATTTTCACGCCCTCGATCGGCGAAATAGGCGGTTTTTATTCGCCTGATCGGCAAAATACACGATTTGTACGCGCCCGATCGGCAAAATTTGCGATTTTTACGCAGCCGATCGACGAAATTCGCGATTTTACGTATCCGATGGGCAAAATTTGTTATTTTACGTGCCCAATGGGAAATTTGCGATTTTTACGCGCCCGACCGCCCAATTTTGCGCGACCGAATAGCGAAATTTGCGTGCCCGATCGGTGAAATTCGCGATTTTTCTGGACGCGTTCGATAAAATACGCAATTTTCACGCGCCCTACAGCCCAATTTCGCGATTTTTGCGGGCCCGATTGACGAAATTCGCGACTTTTCTGCACGCGTTCAATAAAATACAAGATTTTTACGTGCCCGATCGGCGAAATACGCGATATTTACGCGTCCGATCGGTGAAATACGCGATCTTTGCGCACCCGATTGGCGATATTCGCGGTTTTTGAGCACCCTATTGGCGAAATACGCGATTTTTACGCGCCCTACCGCCCAATTTCGCGCAACCAATTAGCGAAATTTGCGATTTTTACGCACCCGATCGACGAAATAAGGGATTTTACGTGTCCGATCGGCGAAATTTGTTATTTTACGTGCCCGATTGGCGAAATTTGGGATTTTTACGCGCTCTTGAGACAACATAAGCGATTTTTACGCGCCCAATTTCGCGATTTTTGCGCGACCAAATAGCGAAATTCGCGATTTTTGCGGGCCCAATTGGCGAAATACGGGATTTATACGCGTCCGATCGGCGAAATATGCGATTTTTACCTGCCCGATTGGCAAAATTCGCTATTTTTGCACGCTTGAACGCTAAAATTCGCGTTTTTTACGCGCTCGATCAGCAAAATTCGGCACCAGCGCGACGAAATACGCAATTTTTACGCACCCAATCGGCGAAATACGCGATTTTTACACGCCTGATCGCAAAATTGGGAATTTTTACGCTCCTGACTGCTAAAAATCGCGATATTTTCGCTCTTAATTGTCGAAATTCGCAATTTTTGTGTGCCCGATTGGCGAAATTCGTGAATTTTCAGCACGCGTTCGATTAAATACACGATTTTTATGTACCCTATCGTCGAAATACGTGATTTTTATGCACCTGATCAGGAAAATTCGCGATTTGTACGAGCCCCATCGGAAAAATGTGCGATTTTTACGCACCCGATCGACGAAATTCGCGATCTTACGTGTTCGATCGGCGAAATTTGTTATTTTACGTGCCCGATTGACGAAATCTGGGATTTGTACGCGCCCGACCGATCAATTTTGCGCAACCAAATAGCAAAATTCGCGATTTTTGTGTGCCCGATTGGCAAAATACGCGATTTTTCCGTGCCCGATCGGCGAAATTCGCGATTTTTCTGCACGCGTTCGATGAAATACGCGATCTTTACTTGCCCGATTGGCGAAATTCATGATTTTTGCATGCCCGATTGGCGAAATCCGCGATTTGTATGCGACCGTTCGACGAAATTCGCAATTTTTACACGCTCTACCGCTGAAATTCGCGATTTTTACGCGGCTTATTTCCAAAATTCGCAATTTTTCCGCACCTGCGCGACGAAATACGCGACTTTTACGCACCCGATTGGCGAAATATGCGATTTGTACGCGCCCAATCGCGGAATTGGGAATTTTTACGCACCCGTTCGACAAAATACGCGATATTTGCGCTCTGAATTGTCGAAATTCGCATTTTTTGTGTGCCTGATTGGCGAAATTCGTGATTTTTCAGTACGCGGTCGATGAAATACGCAATTTTTATGCGCCTGATCAGCAAAATTCGTGATTTTTAGCGTCCCATCGGCAAAATACGCGATTTTTACCCGCCCGATTGGAAAAATTCGCGATTTTTACGCACCCAATCGACGAAATTCGCGATCTTACGTGTCTGATTGGCGAAATTTGTTATTTTACGTGCCCGATCGACGAAATTTGGGATTTTTACGCGCCCGACCGCCGAAAATCGCGATATTTGCGCTCTCAATTGTCGAAATTTTTGTGTGCCCGATTGGCAAAATTCGTGATTTTTCAGCACGCGTTCGATGAAATACGCGATTTTTACGCACCCGATTGGCGAAATATGCGCCTGATCGGCAAAATTCGCGATTTGTACGTGTCCGATCGGAAAAATTTGCGATTTTTACGCACCCGATCGACGAAATTCGCGATCTTACGTGTTCGATCGGCGCAATTTGTTATTTTACGTGCCCGATCGACGAAATTTGGGATTTGTACGCGCCCGACCGACCAATTTTGCGCCACCAAATAGCAAAATTCGCGATTTTTCTGCACGCGTTTGATGAAATACGCGATTTTTAAGTGCCCGATCGGGGAAATATGCGATCTTTACGCGCCCGATCGTCAAAATTTGTGATCTTTACTTGCCCGATTCGTGATTTTTGCACGCCTGATTGGCGAAATCCGCGATTTGTATGCGACCGTTCGACGAAATTCGCAATCTTTACACACTGTACCGCTGAAATTCGCGAATTTTACGCGGCCGAATTCCAAAATTCGCGATTTTTCCGCATCTGCGCGACGAAATACGCGATTTTTATGCACTCGATTGGCGAAATACGCGATTTGTATGCGCCCGATCGGCAAAATTTGCGATTTTTACGCTCCCGATCGACGAAATTAGTGATTTTACGTGTCCGATCGGCGAAATTTGGGATTTTTACGTGCCCGTTAGACCACATACGCGATTTTTACGCGCCCGACCGCCCAATTTCGCGCGACCAAATAACGAAATACGCGATTTTTACATGTGCGATCGGCGAAATACGCGATCTTTACTCGTCCGATCGGCAAAATTTGTGATATTTACTTGCCCGATTTGCGAAATTCTTGATTTTTGCACGCCCGATTGGCGAAATTCGCGATTTGTATGCGCTCTTTCGACAAAATTCACAATTTTTACACGCTCTACCTCTGAAGTTCGCGGTTTTTACGCGTCCGATCGGCAAAATTGTCGATTTTTGCACTCCCAATTGGCAAAATTCGCGATTTTTACGCACCCGCTTGACGAAATGCGTGATTTTTACGCACCCGATTGACGAAATACGCGATTTTTACGCTCTTGATCGGCAAAATTTGCGATTCTTACGCGCCTGATCGACGAAGTTCGCGATGTTACGTGTCCGTTCGGCGGAACTGATCCGCGGGCTACCAGCAAACTCATCGTGGGCCACAAGTTGTGCATCCCTAATTTATACAATTTAATGTTAATGTTTTTATATTTACTCAGTTATGTTTGACAGTAAAATGCTAGAAAATATTCAACAATTGAATATATAATATACTTTATAAAACTAAATGCAGATGAAGTCGAAGGAAATTCGTTTTATTTTCAAACAAATACAAATAGAGATATTTGATAAGCAACAAAACTTTATAAACTACAACACTACTTGCAGAAAATCTAGAATTTTTGAGAGAGAGAAATAAAAAACTTGGAGCCACAGTTGTTAATCTTATTCTGTAGTAGTTTTGAGAAAATACAAATTAAAAGTCTTCAATTAAAAAAAATATATATATCTTTGTGACTTAGTTCATTGTGACATTGAGAATTTACATGAAAATATGTTTTGAACCCAGCTAATTATTGTCTGTGTATGGTAAGTTGGTCAATGTGTAACATAAATTTAAATGAATTTTTCATTAATAAAGATGATAATTATTACTAGCAACTAGCAGAATCTAATTTTTAATCAAATAAGGTATTTTTTGCACCATTTGCAACTTTATTTCTCCGTAGCATTGCAAAGTCATTTAACTAATTAACCCAAGGGGACTATACCTATTTTTCAAAATGGGAAAAATATGATAGAGAAAATAACTCAATTTTGCCAAATGGTCGTCTTTCTGCTTCCAAATTCCTCGAGTCACAAACAAAATCATTTAGAAATTTTTTTTCACTCTGTACAATTAAATACAAAAATAATAATTCAAAATAGAAGTACAGTCAAGGATCTATAATCCCCAATTTCCCATAATCTGCATTGCTTACCAAATGTAAACAGTTAAACAAATTTACACATTCTTGATCCAAAAACGCTTTTAAAAAAATAATAAATGTAGAAAAAGTTCGTAATAAAACATTATTTTTTTTATCTACCACATATAGTTTTTTATATACAAGTAAAAACTAAACTGCATTACAGAACACACATAGACTAACTGGACATTTAGGGACTAGCTTTGGGTAGATAATATTTGAACTTTTTAGAGCAAGAATTTTATTTCTCAACAAGAGTTAATGACTGTTCATAGAATGCAAGATAAACTTTTTAAAGAAAATTTAAAACAGACAACACTTGGCTCTATTTTTGAAAAACAAAAAACTTTATAAATATTATTCAATATTCCAAGATGCTATTTTTCATATTTCATCATAGCTCATTGAATTATTCCATTTTTAATTGTTTCATTTTTATTCTAATTATTAGATATATTAATCTTTTTATATTATACTGAATGTGGAATTAAAATGTTGTCCAAAAATAAGAAAATGACGCATAATCCATAATCCACAATATTCTATAATCCGCACAACCTTTGGTCCCAACTTGTGCGGATTAAAGAACTTTACCTGTACATTATTAACCTTTTCAATTGTATACCCTTCCTTATATATGAACCATTCTTCGATAATTTTAACTTCCAAGAATAAGAAACTTGTGAAATTCAACTTAATAATTTATCAACTTTAAACTTCCAGTTTTAAATTTTCTTGTTCTTGTTGGTATAATTAAACATGTTCTTGTTCTGCATTAATGTTTAATACTGTACTATCCCTGTGAGACCCTTACCATCCATTTAATAGTGAAATAGAACAGAGATGGTAAGGAAAATTACCACAAATTTTTAGGTAAATCATGTTAAGGATAAGTGGGTAGCTCCAATGTTTGTTATTTACATTGAACTAAAAAACAAAAAAAATTTAATTTACATGTAAAAGTTTAGGAATAAATCTTGGGGACGGAAAGACTACCAATAAAGCCACAATGCTTGAAATTGATATTTAAATACTGATTTATACTCTGCAGAAAATTTCCTGTCAAAGAACTAGAACAGTTTTCTCTCTAGCATAGTTCTGTATGAACAAAAAGTTGAAAAAGATTCTGCGGCTGCATCTGGAGGAATCCAAAATCCTGGGACAGAGTTAAAAAAAATAATAACCGTTAAAATGTGTGCAACCTAATTTTTGGTGCATATTTATGTTAACAATAGTTCCAGTTTTGTTAAAAAATTAAGTAGAACTATTTTTCTTGAAACAATTTTATCCAGACAGCTCCAAACTTAAAAATCGACATCAGTAACAAGAGACGGTAAGGAATTTAATGCTACATTTTGGATCCCAAAATTGTTCAACATTTAATTATCTTGTTAATGTTGTTATACAATCATGCAATAGCATGTTTTATAATGTAAGAAATAAAAGAATATGTAATAAAATAAAAATTATTATTAAAGGACTTAAAAGTCAAAATCAGGGGTGGGGAATTTTCAGAAAAACTTACCAGCGAGGATTTTTTTTCACCAGCCAGCAATATATAGTAAAAAATTATTAACAAAATTTACACGAAATATAAAAATAACTTATATTACAATGCATTTTTAAGACCGCAATTTTTTTAGAAATGAAATTTAGTATAAAATTAAGAAATATAGGCAGAGGAAAGTTTAGTTTTATATAATATATATAATTTTAAGATTTGACTAGAAAATATTGCATGTACAAAAAAGCAAAAATTACAGTAAAATTAATGATATTATACTTACTATTGTAATTGCAAAGAGGGTATATTTGTCATCAGTAATCAACGTGGTAAAAAATTTCAAATTTTATTATTCATATGTAAAACAGCCAAGATTCAGGATTATATTCTTCGTTAAACCTTTTGCTACTAGGTTTATCCAGATTCTTTAAATAAATAAGACAGTCTATCATTTAAAGCTGTAAAAAGAAAATTCTGCTTCATTTTACTTAATAGGTGTTTGTGAAACCTGATAATGATGAGAAGAAAATCTCTGTTAAGAGGGAAAACAACGATATCCATGTTTTACACACAAAAAAGCTCATACAAGTATACAACTTTCAGCTAATGATCAACTTTGCTCACAACCAACAAAAATGTGAAAATGGGCTCCGTATTAATGTAATGAAAGAAAATCTCATTAAAGAAAAAAAAAGTCTTAAAGAAAGGTTTCTAAAAGAAATCAAAGAAAAAGTCTTGGATAAATGTTTTTAACAAATGATATTTTCACTTTATAGTTGCAGCATACAACATACATAGAGAAATTAAATAGCAAAATTATTTTCTATTTCACAAATAATTCAAATCTCTGAAAATTCTTAAATAAAAATAAATTTTAGAATTGTAAAATGCAAAATAATTACATTGACAATAAAAACAAACGCCATGAATAAACTTTTCATGATTCACAAATGTTTACAACCACCAAAAGTAAAATTATGCTCTATATTATGAATAATCAAAAGAAAATATTTTACAGATGCCTTGAAAAAAACATCCATCTACTATATCATTCTTTAAATTGATGCAAAGAAAGCACCAATTCCAAAGAATGTCCAAATTTACGTTCAAAAGGACACAATTGAACCTTTCAGAAGTACTTTTCAATGCTTGACAGATATATTCATAATGGCAGAATAATACTAAAACACAGAAATAAAAATTTATAGCAACTGGCTTGAAGTTTTGATAACAGATGATATAACAGTTTGCAGCCAACAATTTAATAAAATATATAAAATTATGCTCTGTTGTGCTATGAATGAGCAAAAGAAAATATTTTAAGGCACCTTAAAAATAAATTGTTGAATAAACACCAAAATGTAGTATATTATTTCCATACAAAAAAAAAAAAAAAATCTTACAGATTTCAGCAAATGGCATAATTAAAGTTTTGGTAATTGGGAGGAATTTTCTAACTGCAAACAGCAACTGACAAATATAAAAATATAATAAAATCAAATTATGCAATTATGCCCCATTTTATATAATCTCAAACCATGAGAAAATATTTTAAAGATAACATAAATCTAAAATAAAAATAATTTACAAAACACTAAAATGCACAAATGGATGGATGGAATATTTTCATTATCTTATTAAAATTTGCAGACAAAAAATATATATTTATGCTCTTTTGTGTTATGAATAAACAAAGAAAAATATTTTAAGATGCCCCAGAGAAAAATAAATTGCTGAATAACACTTAAATTTAGAAAATTATTTACATATTTTCATACAAAAAATTACAGCACATGCAAAAATAATGAAAATAAAAAGTTTCCATGTATTTTTATATCTAACTGCAACCAACAATTAAAAATTAAAGTTAAGTAAAATTATGATCTATTTCATTTATATCAAACCATGAGAAAACATTATAAAAAAGCCTTTATAATGAAATAAAAATAATTTTCAAAGCACTAAATTGCAGTAGTAAAATATAAAAATTTAATCGCAGTACTTCCGTTTGTGTCCATGAACATGTTTACTCCCACCTTGAAAGTACCACTTATCAATGGAGTCTGCAGGATCAAAATCTTGTAACAATGGTCCATTGATATTTATTTGTAGCAAATTGTTTAGATTTTTATTCGACAATAATGTCCTGAAATTATTTTTTACCAGGTTCATCTGGCTAAATCCTCTTTCACATGTTGCAGTTGAGGCAGGGATGACAGAAAGGAGAGTAAACAACTGGCCCAAATAAAAAAATCTGTCCTTATCAGTTGTGATGTTTGCAAGAATATCTTCCAGTTTTAAATTTTTGAAAGTTATTTTAAACTCGAACCATTCATCCAGCACATTTTTTTCAAAATCTTCATTTTCATTCTTTAGTGTGATGACATGTTTAAATTGATTAAATATAATCAGCATTTCTTTATCACCCAAATCTTTGCCACTGGGCCATGTTATGGTGTCAAATATGTGTGTTGCATTTGCAACGGGATTTTCAATGTTACCAAACCTTTCATTTAAATATTTGACTGCATTGGTAATCATTTTTCCTCTATGGCTCTTGAAAAACTTTTTCCCATTTTCCACATTTGTAAGAGTTACATTTTTGTATAGGTCCCCATTAACAGAACTGAAAAAGTCTTTTTCACACGTTCCTTTTTCTTTAAGCAAATTCTCCAATTTATGTTTGCTGTTCATAACAGCATTGTTAATTTGGCACAACAGCATATTCTGCTTCTGAAAAATAAGTGATAAATCTTTAAAGATTTGAAGAAAATCTATCAGAAAATTCAGCGTGGCTACAAACTGAAAATCTTTTATTTTCTTCAATACTCCTTTGGACTTTTCACTTTCTTTTTTAGAATGAGTTTCATTTTCCAAATGAAGTGTAAGTGGCTCATAGTTATTTTTTATAGCTTTTAAAACTCCAACTTTGGATGCAACCCACCTAACTTTATGCAGCTTTTGAATTTTTAGGAGTTTTTGAGCCAATAAATCAGCTACTTCCTGCAGCTGTTTCATTTTTTTGCTTGAGTGTCCATAAAAAGTATAAATCAAAATAAGAATGGAGTCAAATTTTTCCAAATACTCTATGTCCTTAAGTGCATATAAAACGCTTAATTGTAACCGGTGGGCAACACAATGAATTGATACTAGGTGAGGGAAATATTCTTTAAACCTAGCACAGACACTTGACAGCTCTCCAACCATGTTACGTGCTCCATCTGTGGCTAAACCAACAATTGAAGAACAGTCTTTTAAATTTAAATCAAAACTATGAAATAGCTCCTCAATAGCCAAAAAATATGATTGAGATGTGCTATTTTCTAGCTCTATAAACCCTAAAAAACACTCTTCAATTTTACCATTTTTTATGTATCTGACATACACAATAAGTTCTTCTATAGTGCTTTTATCAGTGGATGCATCTAAAAGCAAACTAATAAATTGAGATTGCTCAATTTCCTTTATCACAGATTCTTTAATAACCTGTGATATACATGATATAAATTCAATGCAGGCATTCCTATTTGCATATTGATTTTGCAAATCAATATCCAACTTTCTGGACAATACAGCTAATGATTCAATGTCAGAAAATGGTTTATTGTTTTTAGCTATATAATAGCTCAAGTTGAATAATATTTTGAGCTGTTTAAACATCTTTTCATCCATTTTTTTGATACACTTTGCCAATGAGCTGTGAGCACATGGCTTTTTTGCATTCTCTACAATATCAACATTTTTCTTGTGTTGCAATGAGTCGTCATGAAATTTAAAAGTTTCATGTTTGAATGGACCACTAAATCCTTGCATAAATTTAGTTGACGTTTTCGTTTTGTCTTTTGTAGCCACGCAAAACGAGCATCTTGCAAGACCATCTTCATATACAATCCAAGGAAATTCTTCGGTCCATTTTTCTTGAAATTTCCTTTTTCTATTATTATTTTGTTTAGATGTTATTTCAGGGACGACATGTGCCAAATCCTTAATTATCGACATACTGGGAACAGGAGCAGACTCAATTGGTGTGGCTTTAGAACAATTCGAGTCTTTATCGTCATTTGGAGGAGCTTCAAAACCACGTGCATCGCTCTTTTCAACGTTACTATCACACGAAGAAGAAGGCTTGATTGGTGAAAATCCTTTTAGGCGTGTTTGTTTATATTTCCTCATTATGAAACAAAAGAAAATAGCTCTTAAAGTAATAACTACTGATTAACAATTTTTTTTAATCGCACAACACTGCATTCGCTTTAGGGAGAAAAATCTCTGCTCTCTGCTGCAAGTAGTTGCAATTTGCAAACTCAACTAGTGTCGACTAATATACAACAAATATTCGTTGCCACATTGTACAGAGAAAATTTCTACTTCATTCCGATAACCACGCCTACTCCTGGGTATGACGCGGCTGGCAGGCCAATCAGCGATGACTCC
The DNA here is from genome assembly GCA_963931845.1 of Maratus michaelseni. Classification (NCBI taxonomy): domain Eukaryota; kingdom Metazoa; phylum Arthropoda; class Arachnida; order Araneae; family Salticidae; genus Maratus; species Maratus michaelseni. The sequence continues at coordinate 1,919,978 of OZ007600.1, forward strand.
CGTGTCAGGATTGAAATAAAGGAGATTAGCCGTGTGTTTACATTGTGGAATTTGCGTATGAGCCAGAAATGCAGCTGACAAACGTACGTAAAAGCCTCAATTGAGCTTTATCGCTGCAAACGATTAATCACAGAATATTATACCACCAATAACAAATATATTTAGGCTTTTTTTTTTTTTTTTTTTTTTTTTTTTTTTTTAAACTTCCATTTTTAAGATTGCCAAAACAAAATTCACTCGCCCAGTTAGAAAAAAATTACTCGCCCAGTCCGAAAATCCACTCGCCAGTGGCGAGTAAATTGAGCAATTCCCCACCCCTGGTCAAAATTATGTGAGAATCAATCATATACATTTTTTTTTCTGTGATCGAGGGAGTACATTCTGTTCATATTACATTATTATACTTTACTGCATGAAGAGTAGGGTTCCCAGATAAAAAATCCCCGACGGCTCGGTCTACAGGCACAGGTAGATTTCGAAGACGCAGACCGTGAGGCGCCTGTTTGTTAGGAATTGTGGAAGAAATGACTTTTTTGCCAGGATGCGATAGTTGGAACCACCCACATCGAAACCTAACTTGTTTGCAGGCAAAGTCGGCAGGGATTTTTTTTTGCTATAAGGGTTGGTCTTATAAAAAACTTGTCAATATAAAAGTTTTAGATAATATTAAGAGGATTTATAATAAATTTAAGTGGATTTGATATCTTGTGAATTGACGAAGTTATGAATTTATTCTTCTAAAACCCTCCCTTTGGGCCATTTTTAATAATATCAAAAATCTGTCATACATAAATTTTCGGCCCTTTTCCTAGAAGTAATAACAACTTTAAACAGATTCGATATGTATCATAATTAAGAAATTTTGGGTTTTTCTCTGTTTTCACAAAAAGCCCTTTCATTTCCCCCCCCCTCTCCTTGGTTCGATTTTGCCCATTAACAAACTTGACCGAGATTTTATGTATCAGTTTGGAAGAGATTTGTGCAGATTTATTGCAGTTATCGTGTCCATAAAAAAGTGACATAGATAGATATATAAAGTTTTGAACTGGGGGTGGATTCGGGTTCTCTGAGTCATGATCGGCATAGATCTGCAAAAATTTTTCAAAAATTCCAACTTAGGGGAGAATGTAATAGGTAGTATTTCTTACGAAATCTACCTAAAAAAAAGACTTTTATTGACACTATTTTGTTTTATCAAACTACTGACATTTTCCACATCTTAATGAACGATGTTGAATGTGCCAGTAATGTCTTCTTTAAAGAATTTTCTCCAAAACAAATCATTGTTTTTTTTCCAAATGTTTTTGTATTGCATTATGCTAATAACACTGTTTAATTAATTTCACAGTCGTATATTTGTGGTAAAAATCGCATCAAAAGTAAAATTTATGAAGCAAATTGAAAAGATAGCGATAAAACTTCTTGAAATTATAAAAGTCAGACATGCTTTTTAAAAAAAAATAGAACAAATCATTGTATGGGAAAAGTTTAAGCGTACACCCTACAATAAGCCTGAAAAACAGGCCCTGAATATCGCACAGGCACCAGGGGCCCATGCCCTGGGCACGAAATTTCTGAGGGGCATGCAATTTTTCATAATTTCATCTAAATTTCCATTAAAAAAATCATTTTGTCAACATTTCTTTTAGGACTTTTGTCAGCACTCAGTATCAGCTTAATTTTATTATTTAATATCAATAGCATCATTATTAAGTAGACTTCTTATCATTACTTTCTAGTAATTGATGTTCTGTTTTTTTTTTTCTATTCATTCAATTTTATCATATTGCCCATTTATTCGAAAAATGACACAACTCAAAAAATGTGATACTTGGAATTACAATACGATAAGTATATAATAATAATATAATAGGATAAAATGACAAAAAAATATCTCAATCTATGGTTAAAAAAACACATTTTAATAAATAGAAAAAATATTTTATTTTTATTCCTGGAACCGTTTTTCAATTTTCCATTAAATGTAATTTTTTGAATTGATACTTTTTGAATAAACGTGCAATATGTAAAATAATAATAATAATAAAGCATTAGTAAATAAATCAATCTGGAGGGGAGGGGGGGGGAACGAAAAATTCAAAGTGCCCTGGGCACGAAAACTTGCTAGTCGGGCCCTGCTAAAAAACATACAGCTTATGGAGAAAATATACAATCTGGCAACTGTAATGAAGAGGAAAATTATGTGTTGTATTTGAGGTTTATTATTGAGCTAGTGCTCTTAGTTAGTGAGCTAGTTAGCTCTTAGCACGTAGAAAAGCTACAGTTTATAAAACTGCAGGCTGTTGCCTAAGTTTTCTCTTTTTTTTCAGGAAAAAACAAACAAACTTCCCATAGTACTTGATGCAATGAAATAATAACCTATTATATCTATTTTGTTCCAAATTTATTTTATAAGTAAACAAATGTGCATAATGATACTCTCAATTAGGATAGGGCTGAAATAAGTGCCAACCAAAATGTGACAAAATATATGAAATGCATCCATCGATGGATGACATTCTAACATAACAGATCACATTTCAAAAAAGTGTAACATTATTTCTTCTTTTTAATTAATCACTAGCTGATCCGCCCGGCTCCGTTAAAAAATAATACAAAACGCAAAATGATTCTAAAAATCTAATACCTTACTTGTAAATAAGTTGAAAAATGGTCAATATTAAATTAAAATAAGGTGTTTAAAATTCGTGTTTCTTGTAAACGTTACATTATGTAAATTTGATTGCCAATCCTTAGTTTATTTTAAAAGGAACCATAGATAACGCTGCTGTTCGATTAAAAATACTTTTGATAATTATTTAACAATATTTCTTAAAACAAAGAAAATTTCTTGTGCTAAACAATAATAGTAGGTATCAATAAACAATAAAACATAGCATTTTTAATTAGTAAAGAAGCAATAAAGAGGCCTCTGGTAAATATGATACACCGTCTATGACCTACTAAAGATGCACAAAGTATGCTCAGTAAAGTTGCGCAGCTGGAATATTTTCCGATAATCAGTTTGTTGGCGGCAGGTGAAATAGCAATAAAGGAGCCAAACTAGTAACAGGAAATTTAAATACAATCAAAGTCATTCGATTCAAAACAAACTAAAACTAGTCATTTCATTGCAACGAGTCGGAAAGCGAGATTTTAAGTCAGTTCAAGCATTAGATGAATTGTTATAATCATCAAGATCAAGAATGTAGAGAGTAGAAGATAACAATGATAAATAATGTTTATAATATTGAATCTAAAAGGAGTACCCACTATGGCTCCGTTCTTACTGTTGAGAAATGTGGCGTCAAAAACAAAACACGTGGTCAACTAGTTTCAATTGCAAGTATTTTATACTTGTTTAGTTTGCCCCTACCCCCTGCTGTTTTTATTCCGCTATACTATAATTTTACTTTGAATTCCGGATTAGTCTTTATTTTATATGCATTTTAATGAGTTCATTTTAATAGCATTGAGTCATGATTGTTCAAATATTGTTTTATTTTTTTAATGACAATTATTCGAAAATGTTAATTTGTGACATGGGATTTTAAAGGATTTTTTTTTTTTTTTACTAAGATGTCTAACCACCAGTCACTTATTTTTTTAATTTCTTTAATGGTAATCCAAGGTGCCTTGGGATCAATTATCATTGACCTTATATAGGGTGTCACAGAACTCTACCTGCACACTTGGAGTGGAGGTAAAGGACACAATAATAAATTATTTTTGTGTAGGAAATACATTTTGCAATCCATTTACTAAGTCCAAAATACAGGATGTCTCACTTCAAACCGAACCTAGATTGTTCATAAATTGAATAAAATGAATGTATTTTAGTGAAATATTTAGCAGATATATTTTGCATGACATGCAAAAATATGAAAAGTGCTTGAAGAACAGAGTAATTTGGTCAGTGACGATACATTTGACATGAACTACATTCAGAAAAATGGCTTGTCTCCAGGGGTCGTCCAGTTAAAATTTGGAGCTTTGAGGCCCCTTCACAAAAATTAATTTAATAAAACTGGCCCCTTCACAAAAATCCATTTAATAAAACTGGCCCCTTCAGAAAATTTCTTGTAATAAAACAGATCCCTTAACAAAATTCCATTTCATAAAAACATACTTTACATAAATTATATTTATTTTGTTAGGTTATAAAATGTGTAATTTGCAAACAAAACAAGTTCACAAGAAAAAAAAAAAAAAAAAAAAAAAAAAAAAAACTAGCAGAAGGCCTTAAAGAAATTATTATTAATAAATGCTTGGTTTGAATTTGAGTAATTGGGTTTCATCTTTCATTATAAAATGTTATTTTTCACAAAATACAATAAATTTTACAAAAATAACTTCTACTTTCACAAAATGGGCCCCAAGAAAAAAAAAATCCTGCATCAACCTCTGATGTCATCTCATGCTGTTTGGATGCAGGTGTTGGCAATTTGTTTTGATGGTGAACAGATATTGCAGATGCACCAGGGTTGGCACAGATTTTTTTCTGTGCCATTTTGGTGAGAGAATCCCATTTTTGAATACCTGTTAACGTTAAGCCTATCATGTGAAAAAGTATGTTAATTTTTATTTTATTATGAAGCAGTTTGTTTTATTGCAAAAAAATGCAATTTTTTATAAAACACACAGTTTTATTATAAAATATACACAATTTTATAGAAAAAACATGCACAAATAATAATATTACAACATTCACACAATGTTAAATTTAATATATAAAACACACAATGTTTAATTTAATATAATATGTACATAATCTGTTACACCAGATTGCTGTATGAAGCAAAATTGCCAGGTTCACCAGGCAACAAATTTCCATTTTGGTGCCAAAAAGAGACCCTGGTGTATCGGCAACATCTGTATCCTTCTGATATCATTACATTTTATCCAAAAGAAGGTGGTAAGTTTCTTACAAATAATATCATTAAAATATTTTCTGGTTAAAGTGGAACAAAATATTATGATTAAAGTTATGAAGAAAAATCTGGGTTCAGATTTGAGTGTAACATCCTGTATTTTTGATTTAATAAATGGATTCTAAGACTAGTTTCCTATACAAAAAGTGTGTTTTATATTATGCTCTATCTCTCTTTCAAGTTTTATGTTGAGTTCTGGGATACCATGTACATAAAATTAATCAAAGTATTATTTTCATATTATACAACAGCGGTTCTCATTTAAGTGCTCACTAACCCCTTTTCTCTGCTTACAAAGCCTTCATATATATAAATATTTATTTTTGTCTTATGAATAATAGTAAATACTGTTTTGATGGAAAGTTATAGTTCTTTAATTTATATAGTTTCATCTTAAAATAAAATCTGCTGTGAACATATTATAGAAACCCACGCCTGCTTTAAAAGCACTATTTTATTCTTTGCATCTTTGATAGTTACTTTGTTAGGGAGGACGGGGGCAACAAATAAAGGTACTTTTTGGTTAGCCGGGCGCCAGTGACATAATAGTATACTTTTGTATATATAGATATCACTGGCGCCGGCTAACTGAAAAGTACCCAAATAAATTATATCTAGTTGGTACATTTCTCTTAGTATTTTTTTATATCTTGTATTTTTTGTTTTAAGATTAGAAATGGGGGAGTGGCTCTTCCCTGCACATGCCTGTGTTCGGTATCTTTTTCATGTTTTTTTTCCCCCTCAAATGTACATCTATATCTATCCAATGTTTTTTATGGGAGATTACATATGTTTATACAATTTGCACACTGCCCAATACATGTATATGTAATAAGAAATTATGTGCCTGTCTGTTTTCTTGGATATGCCCACGAAGATGGCTAAAAAACTGTACATAATAGTAAAAAGTTTTAAAGCTTTTAACTGTCTGCACTGCAATAACTAGCAGGGCCCGACTTAGACTATCTGGGGCCCCCCTTCTATCTGTCCATAGAAATTGTTTGGGAATTATGCTGAAGTGACTAGTATTAAATTTCATACCTATTGTATGTATACATAAATTTCGAACCAAGTACTATTTACATCTGTATACAGGATATCACAAGAAAGATGGTCACAACTTTAACAGATGACAGAACACTATTTTTTTGTATATGAATCTAACGACTCATGTGAGCTTTTGAAGTATAAATACAGGTGTTTCAGTCACTCTTGGTTATTTGTTATAATATAAAATTTAATCTTTTAAATCTAATAAAATTTAATTGCATCAGCATGCATTTTGGTGATTACATAATATGAAAAAACTAATGCAAGCATGCACTTATACTAATAGCAACAAATTTCAACACTTGTTATGTTGTTACTTCATTGCTCATGCTTTTTAAAGTACTTTTGTAACAATAGTTTTATGATGATGTAGATTGTTCCTTTTTGGGGAGGAGAGGACATGGGGCACAGAAGCAGAGGGTGAAATGGGGGCTACACTCCCTTCCTAAATCTTTGAAAATGTAAGAATTTTGGTTACTTTTGGCCAATTTAAACCATTTTTTGCACCCTTTTAACAAAAATCCTAACTAAGACCAGAGGGCTGCCTCGCATGCTGCTACATAAGTCGGTCCTTGATAACTAGTAACTTGTGGTTCTGTTTCTGAGTACAATTTTTAATAGACTTTAAAGTTTAGCAAACTTTATAATTATAATGTTTGCATTGCAGCAGTTGCAAATAGTCCTGGATATATTCATCAAGTGATTTCAAAATCAGTTGCCCAATTTTTAATTTCTTTTACATTGTTATGAAAGAAAGATATTCATAAATTTTACGATGCAATACCATTGAGCTTGGTTTATTCGGTTTTTAGTGAATGGTATATGATTTGGCTTGTCCCTCTTCAGGTTATAAAGATTTCAAAATCTAAACATGTATGAAAATAAAAATGGACTCTGTTGAGAGATATAAATGCATTATTAATTCAGTTATTTGAAAAAAAAAATCCTCCAAATCTCCTATATATATTTTTTTTATTTACAGTTATTACGTGAACTAAGCACAGTATTCATTTAAAATTTTGAAATATAACAAAAAATTATATACTTTTTAAAAAAAAATTATATACTTCACAACAATGAAGTATGAATTTAAAAAGAAAGGGAATGACCTTTTACTGTTTTTCCAAGATTTTAGTGGATTCTGAACTGGAGTCTTTATGAACTGGTACATTCAATTCATTATACTAATCCATTGTACTAAAAATAAGCTAGTTACATTGCATAAAGGACATTAAAATTAAAAGTATTTACAAATAAGACAATGCAATATGTAAATCATCCAAAATAATTTAAATGATAATCAAAAATCTCTACAGATCAAATTTTTATTTAAAATATATATTTTTTGTTAGATGCATCCCCCCTTCATCTACTCTGCTTGAGAGAATAAAAATAGAATTATTATTATTATTTTTATTTTTTTTCTGAGCATTAAATAGACTTTATCTTAAAAGGAGGGGAAATGAAACAACATTACAGGGGATGAAAGTGGGAGAATTTAACCACAGGTTGATAATAGAAAAGATGAATCTGCACCTATATCCATTCTAAAACCTTTTTATTTTACTTTTAAATATTCATGTGTACTAACACATATCTAGCACCTTTAAAAACACCTTATTTTATATTTTTACATTAACAAATTGCTTATTTTTAAATTCTAAATATTAATCTTTAAAATCACTTTAAATTCTAATTCAATGTTAGTTGTTTTGCTATATTATCCAGTGATGAATTCAGTAGGTGATCTGAGAGACATGTTCCCTGTCCACCAGGAGACCTTTTATTTTGTTAATAGCATAGAAAAGAAATATTTTCCCCTGTGAGTATATAAATTCTCATTGGAGTAAAAGGTCTGACTTTTTTCATAGAAAGTATTTATTTAAATCAATATACATCTGTAGAATCTTTACACATATGGAGAATGCTATTTTTTCCCTTGCTGTAGTTAAATACTTGTATCTTTCAATTTTCTTTCATCAAATTTGTAAAAATTGTTTTGCATAATATAATATCTTAATTGAAATATTTGTTAATAATAAAAATGAAATATTATTTGAAACCTTGGGTACTGTTGATCAGCTGAAAAAAAGCTGACAGCCAAGAAAAAAATGAAAAACATAAGCTAGCTGACCTGCACAGATCTGCATTAATAACCTCAGATATATTTAAAATCAGTGTTGAATTCAGTCATTTTTCTCCAGAATAGATTTATTATTGTGGAAGCCCCACTACATTTGGCAGCGTACACCTTCGAATTTGTATAATATTATATATATTTTAAAAAGTACAAAAGTAAGTTAATAAAAAGATGTGGAATATTACCTGCTCTATATAAGCAAAAGATCTTTGAGAAAATATAGCAAAAGTTGATGTTATTTATAAACATATATTTGCATATGAAAGTATACACACACTAGTGTACACAGGCTAATAAAGCCATTAATAATGTATATAAAAAATCGTAAAGAAACCATATTACCTGGGTGTTGCTCTTAAACAAAGTGCATTATTTGAAGGTGTAATCTTATTACATCATGTGATGACAAACTAAGTTAAATTGACGAATCACAAACAATACATTTACAAAACATACAAGCTGTGCCTTAAACAAATTTCATCAATTCGTTAAAAAATAAATTCACAGAATGCTTTAAAGGAAAAAAAAAAAGTCAGTAACATTAATATATATGTATATTTTTAGTTTTTTTATCAGCAGACAAATTAATATGGTTTCATGAATTTTAGCATCACAGAACACTTTTAACATAGTAGAGGAAAAAAAAAAAAAGCAGCTACTAATGTATGTCACCAATTTTCTTTGATTATCTTTTTTTCTTTTTTAGATATATAATTTAAGTTTAATTTTTGTAATCTTGTTAAATACATTTTGAAAACTTAAATTTCAATTTTGATGTGGGATAACACAGTCAGGGTTGTAAAAAACCTGGTTTAAAAAAAAAAAAAAAAAAACCCAGCCCAGGTGGATAACTAGGCAGCTACCCATTGCAACCCTGACACAGTATCCATGAAAAGTATAAGATTACTAGGTTAAAGTAATTTGGATTTTTAATTTCATTTGTATGAAATCGGATAATTTACGATGTTAATAAACAATTTTATTTTAGGTTATATATTTTTAAAATGATGTTACTTATCTTTAAATGTGTTTTCACAGTGTTGTCTCAAGTGAAATGTGACAAGAACTTTTAATGGAGTTCTATTACAACATGTTGAAAGATGACATCAAGGCAATGGTTGATAGCTGTACAGAAACTATAACGGAGTCTTGCAAAGTCAACCCGTGGTAAAGTTGGTAATGTTTTAAGGCAACTAGCTACCTTCTAAGATCAGTGTGAGATGCATGTCAGAGATTCAAATATTGTGTAAGTTGCTCATCAGTTTCATAAATTTAAAGTTATTGCAATTATGCAGTCAGATAAAAAGGGTCATTCCATGATAACTTATATTACATTTAGAATGATTTTCTTTAGTAATTTTCATAATATGACACCGAAAAATATTGAAAATGTAATGTTGATATGATTTGTTAATTAAACGTATCCAAAGCGAAATTTGGATGAAAATTACCTACCTTTTGTGCTATTTTTTGAACACTGGCCATTATATTTATTATGGTAACTTACGTTCTTTTTGTCAGAAACGTAAGTTACCATAGTAAATATAATTTTTAGCATTCAAGAAATAGTACTAAATTTAAGTAATTTTTATCCAAATTTCGCTTTGTTAGATTTAATTAAAAAATCACAGCAACTTTACATTTTGAATATTTTTTAGTGTTATATTACTAAAATTACTGAAGTCAATTATTCTAAATGTAATGTAAGTTACCATGGAATGACCCAAAAGTAGAATTCAGAATTCTTAACTGATTAACACATACAACTTTTTTTCTTTTGCTCAATTTTGATTATAAATAACAATCAACTGTAATTTATTTTTAAATTTTGTTAATTAGATTAATATAAAAATTGGTTTTGTTATAATTTGTATAATGTATAATTTGGAACCTTTCGAGACTTCCCAATTTTTTCTTTTTCTTTGCCTCTAATAATTTAATTTCTTTTCTCTTAGCTTACTTTGGTGGGTCATTCAGATCTCAAATCCTCCTCTCCAATTTTAAGCTTATGGTTCAGAGAATGCATTCCTATTTCCTAAATTCCTCATCAAAAAATGAATAATTTGTAACTTCTTTTTTCTGTATATTCTTCTTAAAGAATGTTTGAGAAAATGTAGTACAGATAATTCACAGGGGTCTGTCCAGACTTTTTTCACAGGGTCCTGTTTTTGTGAAATTGTAAACAGCTTTTTATATTTGTGAAAAATCTAATCATAATTTTGTGAATTTGAAATAGTCATTATATTCAGTTTCTTGTTTATGCATTTTTAAGAAGATATATGGATATAAAATACATATATTTTTTTATATATGTAAAAGTGACAGGTCAGATTTTACTTTTAAATGATTAATTTGTGAAATGTTTTGTTTAAAGATGGAAAAATTTTGTGAAAAACCTATTTTTAAGACAAATAATTTTGTGAAGGGTCCTGTTTTAGGGAAAATAATTTTGTGAAGGGTCCTGTTTTAGGGAAAATAATTTTGTGAAGGGTCCTGTTTTAGGGAAAATAATTTTGTGAAGAGTCCTTTAAAGGACCCAATTTTTTCCTAAACAGATCCCTGATTCAACATTGTAAATACTAGGAATGCACCAAATATTCAATAATCAGTATTTCATATCAATTAATAATCAATATTTTAAAAACAATCCCAAGGCCTTTTAAAAATATCTTTTCTAAAAGCATACATTTGTAAATTTGTATATATTTTTATATTATGTGCACCACATGAAATGAACTTGAGGATTGTATAGTGACTACTGAGTACCACTAATCTAAGAGATAAATTGGTTCTAACTTTTCTGAATTAGATCGGAAGTAATGAAAAGAAATACTTAAAACAACTACTAACTCTTCGGTTCACAGACTGTAAAACAGACATTGCATTTGGAGGCAAAAATACAAGCTTAATGTTTTTCAGATTTTGTTGGAAGTCATTCCATGTCAAATAAACACAAACAAGTTAGAAATTGTACGTTAAACGTGACAAATGGAATGCGTTCATACTATAACTAGTTTTATAAATATTCAGATCTTGGTGCAATAGCTGTTGCACTCTTATGCAAAGATGCATGAATACAAAATTTATTTTATATGATATTATAGATATTAATTTTATTTTTTGAAATTAAGTTTCAATACACTTTTACAAACAATTCATTAAAATTCTATTACATTAAAATTGTACTATGCGCAAATAACCAATACAAGACAATGTAAAAAAATCATCATTATTATTTCACTGAAAAAAATGAATTATATCGTCTGTTTTTATGATAGGATTAATTTCCGTAATAAAATAAGTACATTTTAAGTTGGCAACATTTTAACTTTTGCTAACATTTACTGAAAATTCCAATGGGAAACTTAAGCCTAGCTTTGAGAATTTCAGAAATTGAAATCCATATTTAGTCTCTTTTTCCATTTAATATCTATTTCTCCAGAAACATCTATCCAAAAAACTGTTGGTAGATTATAGAATTGCTATAATTAAACAATTTTAGTATACAAATTCAGTTTTTAAATTCAGTAATATGGAAATAATGACTCCATCTTAAATAGGACATAATCACCATGGCAACCTAGAATCGATACCTATCATCGGATAGCATTGAATTAATTACGTATGATAGGAATTAATAGAATGAAGAAAACTTTTATTAATATCTTTTTAAGTTTTGATTCGATTTTAATAAAATTTGAAATGACTCAACGAAATTCTGCAACGATTATATATATTAAATTTCAAACCATGCAGTTGGGTAGTTTTTGTGCTGTTATATGCAGACAGACGGACAGATCAGATGACGATTATAGGTGCTACATATTTATATAATTACGAACGCATCTAAAAACAGAGTTTCTTGTTGCCATCAATCGCACATTTTCTACCTGACCTCTTCAGAATTTTATGATATTAAGCTCAGTTGTTAGGATCATAGAGAAATGAATAAATATTTAATGATAAGTTTGGTTTTGGAGATAATTAAATTAGAAGATGGATTTAAATCATAAAATTTTGCATTTCATGCACTATAAATTTAGTCATATTTTGTTCCCTAATTGTAATTTCTAATAACAAGGACTTGCTCTTGGTGTTGTTAGAAAGCGTTTGAATTGGGCTTTTATGTGATTTATCACTTACATGTATTTTTGGAATATTTAATTTCAAGATTTAAAAAAAAAAAAAACATTTTGACCTCTCAAAATCAGACATTTACTTTTTTTTGAAAAAATATGTTACTTTTATACTTATTTTCTAAAATATCTGAACATATTATTTTGGGACAATCATGGGATGCTGAGTTATAAATTAAAATGTAAACTGTTCCCCTAATTTCAACATGAAAGTCACAAATTTAGGTGATCTATCTATATATTGTGTACTTGTCTGTATATGTTTATACATAAGTATTAATGTGAAAAAAAATCCTTTTTCATTGTAAAGTTCACAAAACAAATTTTTATTTTTTGTGAGGGTTGAGGAAGGATGGGGGGGGGGGGGACGAACTGAGGAAGGTTTCATATCTATGGAGTAAGTAAATCTATGTATCATCTTAGTAAACAAAACCGACTCATTCTACATCAAATCAACACATACAATTTAACCACCAATGTTTCACTGAAATTTGGAGTACGAAGTAATGTCATAGAATAATTAAAAATTTAAAAACCAGATGCCTGAGTTTACAAGGTAACAATTTAGATCCAGCTGAAATTTTTAAATTTGTTTCAAAATTGGTTAAGAGATGATTTATTTTATCTTATTGTAGCAAGTAATCCATTTAAGCTAAAGAGCAGGTTTTTGTCTCATTTTAAAGGTTTCATGAACTTTTAAATGATATGCAACATAATGGATATTATATTATTTTTTTATTATTTCAAATTAAAATTTTAAAATAATATTTAAAAGATTTTTTTTTAATAAAAAGGTATTTTTAGACTTTATTGCAGATCTGTCACATAATTTGTAATTATCAGTAGTTAAGGATTCATTTATTAATATTACAGTATAAAGAGGCCTTATTAGTTTTTTCAAAAATCTAAAAATCTTTTTATAAATTTTATAGCAAACTAGCAGGACCACCCAACTTTGCCCGTACTAACCATGGGGACCTTCTGGGTAAAATAAATTAAAAATGTAATAATACGACAATCACAATGACGGAGCTTTGTGCATTCTTGCCTAAATTGATAAAAAGACCACCATAAAAAAATTTTTACTTTGAAAAAAATCACCACTTAGTAAAATCCCCCAGCCTTATAGATGAGAATGCATGTTTTCTTTGGCGCGTGTAACAGCAAAATATACATTTTTTTCCTAACAGTGAAAAAAAAAAAAAAAAAATCAACTAAATGACGTAGCATTTTGTAAAATTCACTTTCTTATGGCATCTATCTATATTATAAAACAAAAACATATCCATGAGCAATGCTGACATCATATGAATGATAGCAGTGACCTAACCATTAAATTTGACTTTTACTGTAATTTTTTAAACTACTAAATATCACACATTTTTATGCTGTCAATTAGAAAAAAAAAGCACTTTCAAATACAATTTGTTTGAAAAATTTATCTCAATATACTGTTTTTTTTTTTTTTTTAAATATACAATTTAAAGTCATTTTAAAGCATGGATATTTTTCAATCTGTGTCCAACCCATTTATGAAGATTAACTCATTTGATAAAGCTATATTATAAAGACATGTCTGTGAGTAACGCTAACATCCTATTGGCAATGACCTAACCCATAAATTTCGCTTTTACTGAAATGTTTTTTACTTCTTTCTAAACATTGCACATTCAATTTTTATTCAGTCAAATAAAAAACAAAAAGTACGTTCAATGCTATTTGTTTGAAAACTGTATGTCAATTTACTGTTTTATGTATTTAAAATGAAGCATGAATATTTTAAAATCTGCATTCAACTCAATTACAAAAGATTAACCTGTTTGCTCTTAAAGCAATATAATGTCTTATATTTCACACTTTTTTAATATTTTGGTGTTCAGATTTTTTATTTTTTTTAAGCAGATTGAATGATTGCTTTTTTTCAGAATGTTCACCGCTTAAGCACCACAACATACCTGCATACATCATGAACTCGTCTATTTGAAATAACAGGATGTATGTGCATATGTCCTCATTTTAAGTCCAGGCTGCAATATTCTAAGTACAGTATAGAATCTGTTATCCAGAATGCTTGGGACCTAGGGTATTCTGGATAAGGGGTTTTTCCATAATTCGGAACTCTTTATTATGAGAAATGTACAAAATGACTAATTTCACAACTAGTGGTAAGCGTGAATAATATATGTAAATACATACTTACAATTCTGTCAATTTAATAACTTATTTACATAGAATAGAAAACATCCTGAATTACAATTCAAATTATAAAAATAGTACATTAACAATTAAGAATTAGTTTTGGGACTTAGGAGCAGAATCCTTTGATGTGGAATTTTGGAATATTTCTATTAATATTGGTTGCTTATAGCATGTGACTTGCACTAATTGTTCTTGTATCCTGTAGATTGACATGATTTGCTGTTCATGGAAGTAGCTTCACTGCTGCATTCCACAAATCAGTTGTTCAGTAAAAAATATCACTTGCTCATCTGTTTTTAATGAAAAAAAAGAAAGAAAGAAAGAAAAAACAATCCCTTTCTCTTATTTTGACTAGAAAATCAGAATTTTAAGAATTTTCTTTCATCTCCACCTTACACTTCATTGACAATCAAATTATGAAAATGAAGCATCTAATGACAAATCTCCATTTAGCTTAGCACAAACACTTCCTGTTTCTGAAACACTTACTGAAAAAGACATTGCTGAGTGGATGAATGCAGATGAACAGCAAGAAATTACAGATGACATGATTAGAGATATGGTTGAAAATCGCGAACAAAAGAGCAGTGATGATGAAAGCTATGGTAATCAGAAAAAAATTACGCATTCTGAAGGTATAAGTAGTATTGAAAAAACTATTTATTACAATGAACAGCAAGAAGAGGCTACACCTACAATATTGATGACACTAAAAAAATGGCATAATATTGCAGCAAAAAAAAAAAAAAACGTTTATCATCCCACAAACATAACAAAAATATCAAGGACTTTTTCAAATAAACAATTTCATTACCTGTTTTTATCAGGCTCGGACTGGCCCATCGGCCCGAGGGCCGGTGCGCCCTCAGGCAGGGAAATTTTTGCGCCCCTAAGCCGCTCCAATATTTTTCCACACACATATATTCTGAGATTAGTGTACTAAATTTCGAGAAATTGCTTAGGAATAATCATCAACTAATAGACAGATAGCAAAAGAGAGGGATTTTTATTATCATAAAGAAATTGTAGATACATCGAAGGAATTTCCAGAATCGGAAACCAAAGCGGCCGTGTTTACATACGATTGAGGATAAAAAACGGGCCCCTAGGGAGAGTTTTAATAGCCCTGTCTACTAAAGCTCATGCCCATGTGCTACTTCCGCGCCTTGAGAGATTTTTTTTCATCGATTCTTAGGATGATATTTTTTAGGTATTGATCTCAGATCAAATATTTTGCGTACCCTCCATTTTAGTACCCAGGGGACCTTGCGCCCTTTTAAAGCCGTCCCTGAAATGATCTATAATTGAAACCATGCTTTTCAAAAAACAACTTTATAAAAGAAAGAGATAAATATTAGAAGGCAAAAACGTTTTGTGTGGATTTTGTTGTTCACTGGAAAACATAACTTTTCGAGGAATAAATACAACATCGATGACACTTCTGAATTGCAATTCTGCAAGCTGGGATCGCGCGGCCAGTGTTTTTCCATTCAAAATACTTACCAAAATTTTCGGTTAGCTGTATTTAATGACTGCCTTTACGTAATTAAATAACTATTCGAAAATTATGGTATTTATTTAATCATGAAAAAATCGATCATAAAATAAAGCAATGGTTACTATTAAGAAAGGTAGGTTTTGTAGGTTTTTTGAATTATAAAACGCTGGCAGCAAAATCCTGTCGCTTGCAGGGTAACAATCCCCGGAGGATTTCTTTCAATTATGGAAATTTAATTTCCCTTTATCTCTAACTATGATAAGAAATTTGCAAATCCATGGGGAAAATGTGGTGAGAAAAGTAAATTTACTCAATTATTTTAGCGATTATTTATTCGCTAGTTTTGATGTCATTTTTCAGTAGAAACCTTTTAATAGTGTGATAACAATTCAGCATTTTAAGGATCATAAAGTCAATTATAAGCACACAAAGTGCCTCTTCCTCCTCCTGCCTCTCCTTATCCCAAATGCTGCAAGTGTAATATTTTCACAAGCAAGTGTTATTTCCCCGTTCAAATACTCCGACATTCAAATGCTGCTAGAATATGTGGTACTTTTTCAAAAGAAAAAATCAAGCATGAGTTTTAGTTTCAAAATTTCTATTTCTATACTGAAAGTACATTTTTGTTCTCGATGTAAATATTTTTTGAACGATATTTACATAATGAATCTTTATTTTGTAAGTGTGATGAGGCAGACACCGTCATAGACCACATTTAAAGATGCTACTATACTAAAGGAAAAAAAAAATGCTGTAGTAAATAAACAGCATTTGCTGTCAGATTATATAAGAAATTGCATCTATACAATGTTTATTACTGACTTGATAACAAATTCATATTATGTCAAAAAAATATATTTTTTTAAATAGAGGTTGGAGCTCTTACCACTGATATTCTAGCATTTTAGTACTCATAAAAGTAAAATTTATTTGCACAATAGTTTTAGAGATATTTGCTTAAATACAAATGAAAAATGAGGAAGCATTTCTGAAACCAAATTAGAAGCAATTTTAATAGGTAATTCTAGAAGCATAATAAATTTTTGCCTAAAAAATGAACAAATTAGTTGTAGTTTCTAATTAAAATAGGATCAATTATTTGCCTATTTTAATATTATTATTAGAGTAATTTTGACAGCAAACATAACTGTTTGTCGAATGGGAACTCATATCTTTAGACCGACGATCAGCTAACCGGCGGCTCAGTTATTGGAAGCAGCCAAACTCAATCGTTGGCCAACGAAACTGGAAAAAAATGGACTAAGAGTGAAAAAAGAATTGTATAAAAGGGAAGTGTTAATCAAGTCATAACTCACAGCACGATGACGGTTTAAATAAATCATAAATAATCGTCAAAATTGTAGTAATGTCTGAAATTGCTAAAAAAGCAAAGTAAGGTTTTTTTTTTTTTTCTTTTCTTTTCTTTTTTTTTTCTTTTTTAACTATGGATACATCAAGTGTGTTAATTTACAGTCCTGGAAAAAGAAACGTTATCACCCCCTGCCAATTCTTCTAAAACTAATTGTAAAAAAATCTATATGTACTAATCGATTGGAAATAATGTCTACTAATTAAAGCTATGGATTAAGTATGTTACAGGAGGTGTCGTCTACATATTGGAAACTATACCAACTTTCAATTTTCAAATAATAACACCTACTTTTGAGACTCTATTATCGAGACAGCCCGCGAAAAAGTATAGTTTAAATACTTTATGTTAAATTTTCATAGAGCTAGAAGAGTTTAAAGTTTTTTTGGATGCTAATGTTAAATCTATTTGACAAACTTATAAAAATCATCCGATTGAATTTTTTTTTTTTTTTTTAATGAAATGCAATTAATATACCCAAACATATTCCAGGTTTTTTGTATCCAAAAAAATATTTCTAATAATGAAAATTATTAATAAATTCATATTAAAAATTATGAATTATCATCTACATTAATTTTTGTATAAAAAAAAAAACTATGTGTAAGTGTACAGCTCATTTGAATAATTAGTTTTCGAGATGCAGAGAACCTTCCTACAGTCTAAGAGGATCGCGTTCTGTTTTAAAAAAATCTACAGAAAATAACACGTAGACACTTACCAGACACATTTTGTAGTTTTTACTTTTATATAAAGAAAGTTCATTATAAATTTAAAGTTCCTGTATAATTTTACTGCTGACTAAATGAATGTTCAGTACTTTTTCTTGTAAGATTTAAATTTTATTTTCCGAAAATTTTAGATAAATCCCTAACACATTTTCTTTTATAACTATATGAAGACTTGAAATAAGTATATTCCCAGGCTCTATTCCCAGGCTCTCTTGATCCAGGCTAACTCAAACATAGGTGTTACAATTTGAAAAAACAACGTTCGTGCTTTTTTTTTTTTAATTTGTAGACCCTGAAACAAAATTTTCGAATAGAATTTAATAGTAGAAATTATACCCAATAAATTGGTACCTATGTATCTTTTTATACCTTATTTGCAGGATAATTAGTAAGGAGTGATCACTTTTATACCATGACTGTTCTAAGGTATCGATTGACAAAAGATAAAGTTGGATACAAGGTAATCTGTATTCAACTTTCTGGAGTTTTTGAATATTAGATGACATAGTTTGAAAAACTGTGTAGCATTGTGTAGAATTAATCGAACTTCAAACATGCACGGGGAATATAGCGAAGTCGTCTATCTAAACTCGGGAATATAATATTAAGCCATTTTCTTGCTTGGTGCTATGCGAATGTGTTAAACTATGTCAAGTCAGACACAACACAAGTAAGTAAAATTGATTTAAGTTCGTTAAAATTTTTGCGCCCTCTGAAAATCCAAGGTCTGCGCCCTTTCTCCTGGCCCAGTCCGACCCTGGTTTTTATTCTACAAGCATTTGCAGTGTACATCACAATGACTGTAAGTGTACTATAAAATTTAATAAATTGTGTGTAAATTTATATTTTATCCCTTAAATTAGTGACAATTTATGTAAATCCCGTTTAACCGAGTTTTTCGGTTATCCGAGGTGAGCTTGGTCCACATTAACTCGGATAACCGCGACTCTGCTGTATCATTATTTATTATTTTCTTTATGTTGACTCTAAAACACTGAGTGAGATTTCTTTAAAAAAGGGTGTGTTCCAAACACATATTTTGAGCTCGATTGTTTAAAGTCCCTTTTTATCAGAAGAATTTTGCAAAAAATTTTTCGTGACCAATCAATGTATTTCACAATTTTTTCTTGCGACTGATTAACAAATTTTAATTGAAATATCTGATAATTCCTTCTCAATTTTCAGACAAACTTCCAAGATTTTTTTTTCCCTTGATCAATCAAAGAATTTCACGATAAGTTTTCCAGGACCGATTGAAGAATTTCAGGATTTTTCCTGACAATCGACTGACGATTCGAGAGTTTTTCGCCCAATCGATTGATGAATTTCATATTTTGTTACTATCGATTGGCAGATTTTGTGGCTTTTCTTGCGACTGATTGGCAAAAATCGAGATTTTTTTATTGCAACAGATTAACAAATTTTACGATATTTTCCTTCTATTGATGTATGAATTTTTCACTTTTCCTGCGAAGGATTGATGAATTTCATGTTTTTCCTAGCAACTCACTGCCAAATTTCACATTTTTCCCTTGAACAATTGGTGAATTTCTTGATTTTCCCTCACGATTTACTGGCGAAACTCACGACGTTTTTTCATGCAATCGATGGTCAAATTTCACGATTTTTGCCGCAATTGACTGAAGAGTTTCTCTCTTTTTTTTTTTTTTTACTTTTTTGAAATGAAACAAATTAAACTTTGTTATCATTTTGTGTTCCGGATATGGGGATGCCGGATAACGGATCTCACACTGTATCTGTTTTTTTAGCGTTGCTAATTGCTATTGTGATTTGTTTTGTACGGGCTTTATAGCAATGATTTTTTTTTTCACCCAGTAGATGGTGTTACGTATAGAAAAAAAAAACTCATTAATTTTCCCGCTGCTTTTTTTCTTTCTTCGTTGTACATTTGTTTATGTGTTGGTCATTCTGTTCAGTTGTGTTTTGTAAATTGTCGTGTTTCGCTTTTGGTTTTGTGTTTTTTGTATCTCTGATAGATAAAAATAATGGCATGAACTACTTTTGACAAAATTTAATAGATCTGGTATTCAGCATACAACCACTAAATTGAATATGGTGCGTAAGGGGTTAATATGATTAATGAGATAGTACATGTTTTTGTATGTAATATTAAAATTAAATATAGATACACACTTAAGCTATTCATTAAATTCTCTAAGTGGATCAGTATACATGGTTATATAATGCTGTTAGTAACATAGATTTTTATAAATCTTTAATTTAATACTGTTATAAACTAGTTTTTGGTGATACTCTACATTAATATGATAAAGATCAACACTTCCCATCCCCATTAGTTGAGTAGTTGTCAAGTAACTTTCATCCTATATGACAGCTGAAGTTGACTTGATCTTCTTGCATGCTTGATGCAATAACCCTGCATCACAGTACTGTCTAGTAGTTTTTTCTGTATGTGTTCTATGAACAAGCTGTTAGGCATGTATGTTCATATTTTTATCATATATTTTTTATTTAGTAAAAAACATAGTTGCCATCATTTATACCCCAGCCTTTATAGAAAATGTAAAAAAAAAAAAAAAAAAAAACCTTATATATATTTTAATTATTTATAATATTCAAATACATGTAGGTTTGTGTACTCATATGTATTTAAAGGATCAGGGTCCATAAGCTGTGTTTTGGACCCATGAAATAAGACTAAAATTTGATTCTGTTATACTGACTTAATTATTTCACTTTTTAATATTAAAAGGTTTATCCTATACGATTTCAACAATAGTTTTTGCATTTTGTTCGGATTTCTATAACTTACACAAGCTCAAAGTTCATATTATTCGTAGTTTTTGATGAAAAATATGCAATTTCTCCTAATTTTACCTCAATTTTTAATATATTTTTTAATATTTTACTATGAACACCACTTTTATTTTTACATATATTGTACATTTTGATGTATTTTATAATATATGTAAAGAAGAAAGTGTTGCACGATTACACTCATATAAATAACTAGCTTACCCGCCCGGCGTTGCCCGTGCCAACAACCTTAAATGACCTGAAATCAGTGTTGAACATTTTTTTTATTTTTAAACAAATCTAATGTTGGGGGCCCCACTACCTTAGACAGCAAACACTGGGCATGCCATACACACTCCCATATATTACCGTAAGTCGAGTCGAAAGAGCTATACCCCTTCATAATCCAGCCCATAGAACCAGAGATAGAAAAGCACCCCTGGTGGTGAAAATCAAAAAGCTCTATCTATGTAGAGTCGAATGAGCCATACCCCGTCGTGATCCAGTCTATAGAACCAGATATAGGAAAGCACCCTTTGTGGTGAAAATCTGAACTAAAATCAGTCAGCTCTATCGATGTCAAGTGGAAAGAGCCATACCCCATTGTGATCCAGCCCATACAAACAGAGATAGGAAAGCACCCCTTGGTGATGAAATTCAGAACTAAAATAGGTAAGCTCTATTGATGTTGTGTCGAATGAGCCAAACCGTGTCGTGATGTGACCCATAGAACCCGAGTTAGCTGCAAAATCCTTTAGTTACACCTTCCACCGCCAGGGGGCACAATATGTTCTATATGAACATAACTGAATTCATTAAGGTTATCGATGTCGAGTCGAATGAGACATATCCCGTCATGATCCAGCCCATAGAACCAAAGATACGAAAGCGCCCCCTGTGGTGAAAATCTGAACTAAAATCAGTAAGCTCTATTGATGTCGGGTGGAAAGAGCCATACTGTAATGACTTAACGAACTCCAGTGATCCAAGGTGATGATTAACATCCAGCACTTTTTATTAGGCATCGTTGATACACAAGTTAAAATAAGATGAACAATTAAAAAACATTACACTCTGCCATCAAAACCCCAGCTTACACAACCATCATATACTGTTCACGCGCACACATCATTTTCCGCTCACCATCGTCTGTTCAACTCTCTCTGCATCTCTCTTAGCTTAGCTCGGTTCACTTCTTTTTGACCTGCCAACTAACATCGCTTGCAGTCTCTTTGCATATCGAAAACTGTCCTTTCGATTCGATTACACGGCTTACGGCAGTCAACCTCCGAAGCTAGGCGACAAAACCATGGACAAAAACTGGACAACTCTAGGCCAGCAACTCACGAGTCAGGCTAGGCCATAGATTTCTTCGGTCGTTACACTGCTCTCATTGGCTGGCTGCTTCGTTGCCGAGGCTATTTCATAGGAGGAGCTTGAAATAGCCTCGAACCCAAAATTCCATATACACGTTTTAATTTTTTTTTTAAAATCTCAATTTAAATTTAAAAATCCGGCCGTGAGGCATACTATCCGGTGACAACATCTACACATGACAAAAATTTCTGAGTCCTAGGTGTTATAATTACGGAGAAATCCGCGGGCAGGCAGGCAGACAGACACTTACTCTTTTATAGAGATAGAGATTGAGGTAAAATTAGGAGAAATTGTATATTTTTCATCAAAAACTATGAATAATGCGAACTTTGAGCTTCTGTAAGTCATATAAATCCGAACAAAATGCAAAAACTATTGCTGAAATCGTACATGATAAACCTTCTAATAAAGTCAAACCTCGTTAACACGAAATTTAAGGGACTGTGAATTTTTTTCGTGTTAACCATCAAAATAGTGGCGCAATCTATGTTAGATATAAAAAGTAAATGAATTAAGCTACAAATATATACCTGTTCTTAAAATCATAAATTCATAAGAAGTAGAAAATTTAATTAAAAAATAAAACAAATTGATCATTATTTTGGGCAGTAATAAATTGATTTACTTGCTAATCATTTTCTTTAAAAGTGCGTTATTGAGTCCATCAATTTTTGTTGAGTACTTCTTTTAGGAACGTTTGGAATTTATTTCTAATTTGTCCAAAGCACGGGAAGCATACTCTTTTTCCATAAAGAAACATTGTACAGTTTTAATACTATGGTAGATTCATTTAATGACACTAAACTTTTCCGTTCTGTGTCGATTTCTTCATGCTCTTACACTTGTGACGGATATTGTCATTTTCTTTTCAGCTAATGCAGCATTTATGTTTTCGTCTGGCATCACATCTGAGGTCAGAATATCTTCATTTATGCAAATTTACTCGGAAAAACAATAATTTTCCATTTTTCGATTGCAGATAATTTCATGACCTTTTTTTAATCTTATCAGTCATCCGTTAGTGTGATAAAGATGTATCACAGTTTTATCTTTTTTTAATTATTTTATATTTCAGCTTATCGTATTTCTGTAATTTACAACCTTTCCAGTTTATTTGCTGCTCATTTAAAGGCTATTTTATCGGCAGCCGTCACCGCCGCGCAAGTTGTTTTCTCTGCAAGGCATTCTGCGTTCGTTTCAATCGGCGCTGAGCTGTGACGTCATCGTCATTCAGCGGCTCTCACCCCGCTCCTGCGTTGTACGCATGCGTCGCTCTTGTTCGGTATGTTTTCGGGAGCTATTTTGTTTTGGCGCTGCGGGCGAAAGGGGCGTGTCTTTCAAATACAAATTAGAATCGTTCTTTTAATTATTAAATGTTAATTTGTTTCTGATTTGCTCTTTTAATTTTCACGTAATTCCTAATCAACAAATTAGTTTAAATTAATCTTGCTGCCACATTTGTGCACCCCTTTTATGGGTATAAATACTAATGTCGCGCATTTTTCCAACAGAATTTTAATAAAAATGATGCTGTAATTTTATGCTAAACGTCGTCTGATCTGAGGCCAGGCCTGTGCCGGCGCTCGTATCCTAGAATCGCCATAGCGCTGATTCTTTGGAGATCAATTTCACGTTTTCAGTTTTTAATTATTCTATAAATAGGCTGTTGTAAATTTTAAGTTTAATATTTTAAAAGTTTTAAATCAACTGGTAATTTAATTCTGCATTAATTCTACATCCCTTATTGGATTCTTCCAGAAGGAATATTTTAAAGATTCTTCGAATTTTACGAAATTTGAGCCAGTACTTTTTAAAGACTTGATGTGCAGCTTTCATCTCATCCTTCCTCCTGCTTCAAGAAAATATAATAAACATTATTGGATCCTAACCTAAACGAGTTTTCATTTCAAGTAGTATGAGTCTCTTATTTTTCAACAAAGAACAAGTAAGAATGTTTAATTTATTTTATATTTTTGATTCTCTTCTCAAAGAATATTGACCTAAAGAACAGATGCACAAATTGTGCAGGGTTAATTGCTATTTAAATCACAACTGCAATATTTAAAATAATTTAAAAATTCACTATACGATCTATTTCTTCCATCCATTAAGATAATAATATTATAACGGCACTTACAATATTTTTCATGTCACAGTTAGAACATCTGAAATAGTCTCACCAAGAGCACCAGCAAAAGCCTGTGCATTCTCTTGCAAAACTGCACCAGTTAAAACAATGTTCTGGCTTTTTGCCTCTTTTATTCAGGGCAAGAGAGCAATTTCAGTTTCTTCATTCTTTCCTGTACACATTCGTTTTTACTCATTTAAATTGACTCACAGCATAAGCCGTTTCAATCTTTTGATGATTCTTTAAAATCGTAGTGAGTGTGCTGTTGTGTATCCCATACATTGTTGCAATTTCTGATTTTTTTAGCACTTTATCGCTGACTTCGTTTTAAATGCATGTCAGAATGAAGCATTGTCAGAAGCCGCTACAAAACCTTTCGAATGTTACCTCATTTGTTGTTGTGCATTTCGTAAATTCATAGAAAAAGGGATGTTGACAAGAGAAATAATATATATGATAGTTAGTTTTAAATAATTCTGTTAATAATTTCTCCTTTCCACCCCCTTCTAAAAACAATTTTGTTTGCAGTGAATAAAAAATGTGTTTCTCACAAAGCTGTTTTGGACATTTAATTTTTTTGCATATTTCTGAAATTTTAATTTGTAACTTAATTACTCCATTGAACATTCCTTTAAAAGTATTAAAATTTCTTTTATTCAACTTGATTCCATTAGTTATCTCTTGGCTTTTGTTATTTCATGTAATAGTTATCAGCAGTTATCTAGCCTCTCATGTGTTTTTATTACTTATTTTAGTGGAATCTCAACAAAAATTTCATTATTTATTATATTGATAGTTGTTTTTTTTCTTGGACTTTTTGTATTTTACTTATTAATACATTTTAAACTGATTTATATATTCATGGCATGTAAATTTGTAAACAATGCACAAAACTTACTAAAAAAAATTATGTTATAATCAAAAAAATCAACAAGATTCATTAATAACATTTATATTGAGATAATTTAATTTGTAATATGCTATTTTTTCAATATGAAATAGAATTCATTTTTGAAATCTGTTTCACTTTGAAAGTGACTGAGTTTTTTTCTTTCTTTCCAATGACTTTTAATGTGTTATACTTTTTGATTCAATTGCAAGTGATATTTTCTATTCTTTTACATTTTCTCATTAAAAAAAAAAAAGTGGGTAAGTGTGATCCAAAATCGCTCAAAGGGTTTTGTTTAATATTCCTTAAAAACACTTTATCCTTTCCTTAATAAATCCAAATAAATTTTATTTAGCAACCAAAAAAAAAAAAAAAAAGAAACATGTTTTTTGTTTTTTATAAAGTAAAAATTTACCGGTCTATTTTTTCATTTTTTTTTTCGAGTATCCAAACCAGCCCGATAGCGGGCGAAGTCGGCTATTATATTCTGTCATAATAATATCTGTCATGCGGACTAAATGCGATATAAAAAAATAATTTCAAAATTAAACGTGTTGTACACCTTCAAAATGTTAAAATATGTGAATATTTCCATAATCAGATTTGTATTATGATTCAATATGTTTCTCAAACTCATATATTTGCTATTCTCTATTACTCATATTGATACTCGCTTTGTATTATTTTCAAACCTTTGAAAAATTCGTTAAACTTCCAATATGACGTCAGATTTTCTTTTTAATTCTCTAATGACGTGATTTTAATCTGCTTTGTGTACATACAAATACTCATACTCCTTGTATTGTTGAGAAATCTTTGAAAATTTCCTTATTATTACCACTATGACGCCAATCATTTTTATTTCATATTAATCTTTTTTTCAATTGGTGAAATTTTTTATTTCATTTTCATTTTTCACGTGGAAATCGTCTGATAGAAAAGTAATTATTGTAGAAAGAATTTCATCGTGGATTTTTAATTTTTGGCATCGGCTATAACGAAAAATGTTTAAATTTAATAGGAAAGGGCTGTTAGAATTTTTGTTTTTTATCTCTATTAAAATAATACAAACTTTTCAAATTTTAATATTTTGAGCTCTTCATAACTGGTATTTGGCTATATATACAAAGTTTCAACTCTGTAAGTTACATAGTTTCTGAGAATAGCTCTGTGACAGACAGACAATGGAGCGGGAGTAATAGGGTTTCGTGAGATAAACGGAACCCTAAAAAATAACTTAGCTATCACATACTTTTAATTTCACACAGTAAATTTTTTCTTCTGTTAGAGTGTACTTTTAAAATTATAGAAATCATCTGAATCAACTTTATCTGTCATATGATACACATGAATGAGATTCTCAGTGTTGACCTAGGGGATTCGCCTGGTTAAAATATTTCTAAAACTAAGATGCATGTATGCATTTCTCCTTCAGAAAAAAAAAAAAAATAAATCTGTTTCTTAGGCAACCAAATAATGCGGACACTATATTTAACACAAAGAATTTAATATTTAACTCTACATGTTAATTTCTGTACTACATTTTAACAGTTAAACTTTATTCATGTATATCAGAAATGCTAATTGAGAAATCTTTTGAATGACTATATTATTTGCAACAGGAAAAGTAAAATTATTTGCATCATTCTAAACTATAAGATATTTTTGCATTTGACATAAGAGTAATTGTTTTCTCAGTTCACAGGGCTTGAAATTCAATTTTTCCTAAGAGGGGATTCTCCCTCCCAACATTTATAAATGGATAGGAGTTGAGCTATTTAAGGGAGGGGGGGGGGGTATCTTTAAATCCTGCTGTTATTTTAAATGCTATTTAAAGAATTACATTAAAACAGACATGACTAAATACCATTGAAAAAATTTAAATCAACAACTCAGAACAATTATGCAATTTTTTTTTTTTTTTTTAAGGGAAGAAATACAATGTCTATTTTTCAACTTTCACCAAATGTTATGGGTCCTTAAAAATTGGGTTGTTACATGAACTTGTGAATTTAAATTTTATTGGATTTTGGGCACTGAAGCCTCTTTTACAAGGTACACTTGTGACGGACATATCTAAAATTTTAGTAAAAATTTACAAATTAAAAAAAATTTTGAATTTTTTTTTCCTGACTTTGGGTCCTTCCAGATTTTGGATTTACGGATAATGGGTCATATACTGTAAAATGATTCTTTCTTATCAAATGTAATTAAAATATAAGAAATACATAGTACAGCATAATTTGCATTTAATTTTGCTTATGTAATCAAACAATGAGTTATGTAGTGAGTCAAGCTGCTTAGAAACTCATTGATAACACTTTTTTACAAAAACTTTCGCACATGGATTATTTGTTAATATTTAATTTGAATGTTTTGTCCAATCGTTGAACTATTTCAAAAATTTAATACTGAGTAAAAAAAAAAATTATATATATATATATATATATATCCTTATTATTTTTATTTGCAGAAATCATTTGTCATTTTGTCATTTTTAAAATATATTTTTCTACATTACAAACCTTTCAATAATAAATCTTCATGTTGTTTGTTTGTATGAAGTCTTATGAAAATGAAACGTGCATCAACAATCCGTCATTTTTTACAGTGTTATATACTAGTACTTATATAATAATGTAAAAAAATGTAGTTAAAATAGAAACATAACAAAGTAGTGTAACAAAATATAATTAGCTTACTATACTATATACTTATTATATACCTTCAGCTATATAATAAGTATAAAACAAGATAATAAAATACAGCAAAATTTCTAAATTCTAAAGATTAAATAAAAACTTTTTTTTTTTTATCCGACTTTACTCAATATAAAAGTTTCATATCTTTTTAATGTGAAAATATATAGTTGAAATTTAATTTGAAATAGTATTTGATAGTGGTGAAGATAAAAAAAATATATACATATCTGTCATGCAAATAGGACTATGTAAGAAAGCTTTCACTAAGCAAATGATGCACTTTTAAATTATAAATGACTGGGAAAATTTTGTCTTCCCATTAAAACATATAAAACAACGATAAAGATATTAAATACCTTTCTTCTCTTTTATAAATATGGATTAATGATTGCATGTCTCGGGCTGCAAGTTGAGTATGGCTGATATATATATATTGATTTGAAACACATTACACTATTTTTCTACATAGTCACTCGGACAATTAAGGCATTTATTGTAACAAGATATAAGTAT
The DNA here is from genome assembly GCA_963931845.1 of Maratus michaelseni. Lineage (NCBI taxonomy): Eukaryota > Metazoa > Arthropoda > Arachnida > Araneae > Salticidae > Maratus > Maratus michaelseni. Next base: position 1,948,419 of record OZ007600.1, read on the forward strand.
TTATATGACAAAATCAAAGAAAATGGCTGCCTTTGAGGTTAGCAATGATTTTACATATTTCACCTTATCAAGAGGCTGACCACTCAGGAATCCATTCAAGTACATGAAAATGTGAAAGTCATGATGGTTCCATCACTCATCTTCATTACTGTACACCTCACAGAAGCAGCGTGTGAGTTTCTGTTGGTCGGTCGCATATTCCTTGTATTCAAAAAGCAAATTACGGAATGAATTTCACAACTAGCAGGAATGCTTATCATGTCAAACATCATTAGCACATGGTTACATATGTTAGCTTCTCGCAGTATAAATTATGCTGTTATGAAGCAGAGTATAGATCTCTATGATGCAGGATTTAGAATGTTCTGGAACTAATTTTTTGATTGACCCTCATATTATTGTGATATATATGATTAAGTCTGTTTACTTATCGTTGTTTGGGCACTAAACATTTGTTAGTTTAATTTATGAATATTTATAATCCTTAACTTGGGTTAGTTACAGAGCAGATGTATAATTTAAAAAGTAAAAGTTTAATTTTGTATTAAAATATGTCAAAGCAATCTGTTTTTAACTGTAACTGATGTGATGAAGAATTTTCCCAACTAGACAAAATGAATAGAACCTTATGCTAAAAGTTTGTATCTTCACAATATTTAGTATGCAAAAAAAAAACAATTCTCATTAACAAATATTTGGATATCAAGCAGTCATTAAGCATGAAATAATTATCTTGATGTTCAACAATTTGTAAACTTTGCAAACATTTGTTAAAAAAAAAAAAAAGCAGTTTGTGCTTCAATATCAGTTATGAAAGTTTCACTCTCAAATTAGCCAACATATTAAGATTTTTTTGTATGTAAAGTGTAACATCACAAAATCTTGATATCTGGAATACTTTTATTATTATTATTATTTTATTGGTATGAAAAACATTGAAAAGTCAAGGATATTTGTAGCTGAGCTGAAGTAGACACTCTGAAAAAAAAAGATTAATTTTGTATAAAAATATTTCATTTTAAAATTTTGTTTATTTTATTAGTTAATTATATTTTTGTATTACTTCAACTGATTATGTGAATTTTGTAATAAAAGTACTTTCATTACTTTAGTTGCATAACATCCTGAATTTGTGATCAAAATAATAAAATAGAAATGAGATATTAATTTTATTATAGGGGAGATTAGGGACAGATAGGACATCAGCAGTAATGCTTAAAATATGCTTTATTTTGAATTTGACTCTTCCACCAGATGGAGTAATTATTGCATCATACTTGTTGCTGAAAATCTTTTTAGTTGCTAACTTAATTGTTTTTAATGTTTTGTAAACTCAACAATATATAATTTATGAATGAACAGTTAACTTAAGACTAAAAGCCACATGCTTTTTGTAAAAGCCTATTTTTTTTAATGTTGCTCTGAAGGAGGGATGGGACTTGTTTGTAGGCAGAGCCTGCAAGGATTTTTTTTTTTTTTACTGTAACAGTTGATCCCATAAAAAACTTGTCAGTATAAAAGTTGTAGATAGTATTAAGCCAATTTATAATAAATTTAAGCAGATTTGATATCTTGTGAATTGACGAAGTTATGAATTGTTTTCTTCTTGTGAATTAACAAAGTTATGAATTGTTTTCTTGTTAAACCTCTATCCCCCTTCCTTGAGGCCAATTTTAACCCCTTAATCGTCGCGCCCGAGACATTCACGGGCAGTGTAGGCTACTATTTTTTTATTCAGATTGTTTGACTCCCACCAGTTTTTTTTTAAATAGTGTAACTGGCTTCCTTCTTGCATTATTTTATCTGCCATTAAATAAGATGAATATTTCTTCTTCAAAAACTGGTGGCAATCAAGCAATCTGAATTTTTAAAAAAGTAGCCTACACTGATCGGGAGCGACGATTAAGGGGTTAATTATATCAAAAATCTGTCATACATAAATTTTCGGTCCTTTTCCTAGAAGTAATAATAACTTTAAACAGATTCAATATGTATCATAATTAAGAAGTTATGGGGTTTTTTACTGTTTTCACCCCGTCCTCTTGTCACCCCTCATTTCCCCGTCCTCTTGGCACGATTTTGCCCATTAACGAACTTGACCGAGATTTTATGCTCCTTGATTTTATGTATCAGTTTGCAAGAGATTTGTGCAAAATTATGGAAGTTATCTTGTCCATAAAAAAGTGATATAGATAGATAAAGTTTTGAACTGAGGGTGGTTTTGGGTTCTAGGAGTCAGGATGGGTGTAGATCTGCAAAAATTTTCAGAAATTCCCACATAGGAGAGAATGTAATAGGTAGTATTTCTTAAGAAATCTACCTAAAAAAATCTAAAAGTACATTATGACTGTTCCATCATTGATGAAAAGACATAATTGCAAAGCTACACCCACCAAAAGTAATTGGTGGCACTAGTCGGGTACAAGCATATTTTTCATTTGATTTGGATTTTACAAAGCATAATATAAGATAAAATAAATGTTGTGATTTACAATAAACCTTAGGAATGCAAATGCCACTCTGTTTTTGCCATTTTTAGGTAGATTTCGTAAGAAATACTACCTATTACATTCTCACCTAAGTTGGAAATTTTGAAAAATTTTTGCAGATCTACGCCGATCATGACTCCCAGAACCCAAAACCACCCCCAGTTCAAAAGTTTATATATCTATCTATCTATCTATCTATCTATCTATCTATCTATCTATCTATCTATGTCACTTTTTTCTGACCACGATAACTGGAAAAATTCTGCATAAATCTCTTCCAAACTGATACATAAAATCAAGGGTCATAAAATCTCGGTCAAGTTCGTTAATGGACAAAATCGAACCAAGGGGGGGGGGGAAATGGGGGGGCTTTTTGTGAAAACAGAAAAATCCTCATAATTTCTTTATTATTATACGTATCGAATCCGTTTAAAGTTATTATTACTTCTAGGAAAAGGGCCGAAAATGTATGTATGACAGATTTTTGATATAATTAAAAATGGCCCCAAGGGGGGGAAAAAAGGGGGGTTTTAGAAGAAAAAAAATCATAGCTTCGTCAATTCACAAGATATCAAATCCGCGTAAATTTATTATTAATCCTCTTAGTATTATCTAAAACTTTTATATTGACAAGTTTTTTATAGGACCAACCGTTATAGCAAAAAAAAATTAAAAACAAAACAAATCCCTGCCGGCTCCGCCTGCAAACAAGTTATTTTTCGAAGTAGGCGGTTCCAACTCCCGCATCTTTTCGAAACTGATACATAAAATCAAGGGTCATAAAATCTCGGTCAAGTTCGTTAATGGGCAAAACCGAACCAAGGGGGGGGGGAAATGGGGGGGGCTTTTTGTGAAAACAGAAAAATCCTCATAATTTCTTTATTATTATACGTATCGAATCCGTTTAAAGTTATTATTACTTCTCGGAAAAGGGCCGAAAATGTATGTATGACAGATTTTTGATAAAATTAGAAATGGCCCCAAGGGGGGGAAAAAGGGGGGTTTTAGGAGAAAAAAAAATCATAGCTTCGTCAATTCACAAGATATCAAATCCGTGTAAATTTATTATTAATCCTCTTAGTATTATCTAAAACTTTTATATTGACAAGTTTTTTATAGGACCAACCGTTATAGTAAAAAAAATTAAAAACAAAACAAATCCCTGCCGGCTCCGCCTGCAAACAAGTTATTTTTCGAAGTAGGCGGTTCCAACACCCGCATCTTTTCGAAACTGATACATAAAATCAAGGGTCATAAAATCTCGGTCAAGTTCGTTAATGGGCAAAATCGAACCAAGGGGGGGGGAAATGGGGGGGCTTTTTGTGAAAACAGAAAAATCCTCATAATTTCTTTATTATTATACGTATCGAATCCGTTTGAAGTTATTATTACTTCTAGGAACAGGGCCAAAAACTTATGTATGGCAGATTTTTGATATAATTAAAAATTGCCTTAAGGGGGGGGGGGGGGGGAAGGGGTGTTTTAGAAGAAAAAAATTCATAACTTCGTCAATTCCCAATATTTCAAATCCGCTTAAATATATTATAAATCCTCTTAATATTATCTAAAACTTTTATATTGACATGTTTTTTATAGGACCAACTCTTATAGCAAAAAAAAAAAAAAAAAAAAAATCCTTGCTGGCTCCGCCTGCAAACAAGTTTCGTTTTGAAGTAGGCGGTTCCAACTGCAGCATCATCGCAAAAAGGTCATTTCTTCCGCAATTTCCGACAAACAGGCACCCCACGTTCTGCGTCTTCGAAATCTACCTGTGCCTGTAGGCCGAGCCGTCAGGGATTTTTAAAATTAAATATGAATTTTCATTTTAAAAACATGTCCCATCCTTGTCTCATACTAGGGAGGGATGGGATATTTTTCTTGTTAATTTAATTGATTTATTAACCTAAAATTTTAATTATTATAATCCAATTTATATATTTTAAATATGTTAAAATGTTTCAACATGCTATTCTGAAAATTTGGATTTTGTACTAGCGAAACATACTTTGTAAATCCCATTTTCCTTAAAATTGTTCCATCCCTCCCTAATCTCCCCTACTAATTGATTTTTTTTTTTTTTAAAGTATTTATTCTATTATTTTTCTTTTAGGATCACACGATTTGTACAATCAGTTAGATTTTCTCCGAATGAAGATTTGTTTGCAAGTGGAGGCTATGATGGCAAAATATTTTTGTATAAAGCAGATGACTACTCTGAAGTTGGAGAGTTCAGCAGCCCATCTCATGGTGTTGGCATTTGTGCCGTAAGTTTATAAACTTAAAAACCCTTTGCTCAAGTTTATATAAAATCTAATTGGATATCTGTACATTTTTTTCAACCATATGAATACTCAATGTTTTAAGTCACTTAAAATAGCAAAATTTATAGCTATAATTTTTTTATGTTGAATGAGAATATTTTTTTTTGCCTTTGTTCAGAAATTTATAATCTAAAGCAAGAGTTTGTGACCTTATTAAATGTTTGCTGGCTGTCCTATAAGTTAAGTGGCAGGCTAACTCACTGCTGTAGCAGAAATTTCTATAAGTGTAGGGTTCATATTGAGTAGGAAAGCACATTATTTAAATGTATTTATCGTTAAATGAACATAGTTGAATTTTCAAGAAAAATTTTGTCTTAAACTCTTTTTGTTTCTCAGAGAAGAGTTTATAATAGAACTAGCTAACCCGCCCAGCGTTGCCCGAGCCCGAGATACAGTAGAAGATCTTTATAACGAAATTCTCTATATAACACACAACTTCTCAGATGTGGACAATGAGTTTTCAGTTAAGAAAAACCTGAATTCCCACATTATAAATAGTTGGTATTCTCTAGAGGACTAAATTAGATACATTAGTTCAACTTTATCTCTTTAATTCAGAGCTTATTACTGCAAAAATTGCTATGATTTGATACAGGTATGTTTGGACAATGTTTATAAAGTAAATTTAACAATGTGTGGAATGATCTATATTATGCAAAAAATTATAAATCTGCACAATTCCTGGTAATAAAGAATGCAATATAAAGGTACTCTAATGTATTTTGGTGTGTTTCACACATATTTGGCCATGTTTTACAAGCTAAATTTAACGATGTGTGAAATGTGATCTCTATAACGCAAAATTCTATATAACGCACAGCCTCGTGTTTTTAGGTTTGCATTATAAAGATCTTCTACTGTAATTACAATCTCAGAGAAAGGCGTTAACCCCCTCCCTCCCCATACCCGCAAATATAAGGAATAATTTGTTCAAGAAAACCACCATCACCTACATTAACACGATCATTAAAAAAATAATTACATTTTTCTGATAATTAGAACATAACGAAGACACTACGCTAAAATAGCCAGCAGATGACACCCCTTCCCGACCTCAATTTCAAATCTATATCTTAATTAGTTACCCAAATTTTTGTTCATTAGTAAAAATTGGCAATTATTTCCTTTCATTTTCGCAAACTAAATGGAGGGATCGGCTAGAGAAACAGATCTCTTTGTAGTTCAGTTTTTAATGAAAGCAGATCCTTGTCTGAAACTTTCTTGGATTTTTTTCACTGGCGTCGGCAGATTTTTGGCAGTTTTTTGCATAAATTAAGAAAAATTACCGACCGAATTTTTCAAAAATCACATAGTCAGATGCAGATTTTTTTTTTACATATGCTCAGAAATTTTCAAATTGATATCTCAATTAGTTTTCTTAAAATTCGCTAATTAGTAAAATAATTTCGAATTCGTTCATTTCCGCTTGCAAAACCAATGCATCTGTTCTTTTCTTTAGCCATTTTGATTTAAAAGATGTCATTTTAGAAGCGGTGGTTAATGAGAATCTAATTAATATCTTGGGTAATTATCAAAATATTAAAATTCTGAGACTCGGGTGGCCAGACCTTGGACTATCTACACCTAAATTTTCAGACTTCTAGGTGGGCTAAATTTTGCTAGCCATCGCAGACAAACACACACACACACACAGAGCGAAATTTTCTTTTATTAATATAGATCAGCGGTTCCCAACCTGGGGTATGCGTGCCCCTGGGGGTACATGAGAGAGTAGTTGGGGGTACGTGAAAATTACATCGGTAATGGCAGATAACGCAAAAAGTGCAACTTAAAATGAAAACGGAAAAATAAATCTCTAAATTTTTAGTTTACAAAGAGACACCTGTGTAAAAGTAAAATGGAATATTCGTATAAAAGGAAGAAAAATGCCTAAGCTTAGTAATTGGTTGATCATTTGTTGCCTTTATCTCTTTTCACTTCTAATAAAATCTTGTGATTTCGCATGTGTCCTTCTTTTTCTTTTTTTCCAGTAATTCTAGAAATATCTAAAACAGAACATGAATCGTATTGGGGCTTCAGGTTTCGACAATTTCATTTGAAACCTATTTGAAAGCAGGTATGTCGACTAGCCAGTACTAGAATTATCTTACTTGCATTACTTGCACTCCTTAACGTGTATTGTTTTGTGACAGGGCCGAAATTAGGATTTTTCACACGGGGCAAGCATGAATTTTGGCGCATCCCTCCACTACTTTCTATAATAATTTTATAAACAGAAGTTTTCGATTCATTGCTTTTATTTTTTATTTTAAATATGAAAAAATTGCTAGAAATTATATAAATCTTAATATTTTTAAGTTTGATCTATTGCAACAATTTCGTTTATACATATATACATAACGCAAGTCTTGTCATCACGATAAAATCCAAATTACTGAACCAATTCCAACCTTGATTGAAACAGTAAATTGATCAGCCAGTATATTGTATGAGTTCGTTAATGAAGTATGTAGCTTTTATAGTTCATTTAGAAGGACACACAAAAGCAAAAAAATTCAAAATTTGTCATTACGAAAGTATCCAAAATACTGAACCAATTCAAACATATTTGAGACACTCTATAGATTTCGGAAGTATCCTGGATGAATTCATTAATCAAGTATTGTTTAGCGCCCAGTGTGGTCAGTTAATGAAAAAACAGCCGTATTCAAAGCTAAGGGTATAAAATCCAAAATACTTTGGGTTGTCCGATTGCAGGTCATTTTTGTCTAAATTTCGCTCTTATTTTTTCTTTTTTTTTGTATCGAAAAACGTATGGAATTCTCTTTTGGCTGCTCCTTTCACACAGGTGCCCAGATCATATGCCCCCTTTGCTTCCCTCTAGTTTCGTCACTGCTTTTTGAGTGTTTAATTTGAAGTCTTTAGCTAACATTTAGTGTTTTAAGTGACTTTATCTTGATATTGCGCTCTGATTCAAAATGGATAAGTGATTGAAAAGTGGGATTTTGAAGAGAACTGCATTTAATATTGGTAACTAGCATAAGAACATTACTCATGAACAATGGCAAAAATGTTTGGGACGGGTTTATCTGAGAAGGGGTACGCATAAATGAAATGTCTAAGAAAGGGGTACGTGAGAGAAAAAAGGTTGGGAACCGCTGATATAGATGAATAGTTTCGAATAACTCTGTAGGTCACTAGTTTGAAACTTCTATTTTAAACTATACAATAAAAAAAAAAACCTAAAACAAAATGAAATTTCTATGTGAAATTTGAATTATTATTTTATAATTTTTACCCATCATATAACCGATTAATTTAGCAACTCTCTTTAATCTTAAATAGCTTACTGGTTTCAGTAATTCTATATAAAAGTTAATTATAATATTTAAAAAGAATATTTTTGATTTAATTTTGATAATGTATGGTGTATACTAAAAGTTACTTAGCTAAAGCTATTGGTATTTGTACATTTAAGTGCATAAAATTCTTTGTTGTTCAGTTTGTAAATGTACAGTGTACTTTCAGCAAATATTTAATGTCACATTGCAATTTCTGTCTGTTTAGTTTTCATTTACAAAGATAAAACAGAAGAGTTTAGAATTTAAAAACATTGAAGCTTATGATAAAACGTTGATTGTATTTAACTTCTTTCTGAAATAGGAAAAAAAATTCATACGCCATTTTATAAGAAAGTTAATATAATTTTTGTATGAGAAAGTAAATAATATTTCTGATTTTTTAAAAATATTTTATTTTTTTACTTTCTTTTATCTATAATAGAAGAAAGTTTTGTAATCGAAATTTTTTTTTACTCCCGGTTTTCGGCGGATTTACATGTTTTAGGGGTCAGAGATTCCAAAAAACATGTTTTTACAAAGTGTCTGTCTGTCCATCTGTGTGTCTTCGTTGTATCATCGAAAAGTGTATGAAGTTATGCTTCAAATTGAACCAAATGTTTTTGGGTGGCTGACATTTTGAAACGATACAGCAGGATTCCTCCATGAATGGGTTTAATTTATGAGTTTTAGTGAACATAATTTCAAAAATTTTCTTTCATTGTTGTAACCATCGTTTCAACAAGTACATGCTTAACACTATATATTTATATTCGCCAACATCAAATTATCGCCAAGCTTGGCGACAAATGATGAAATATTGCCAAATTTGGCATCACAAACATGTTTCCATGTATGAAGCCAACTTGGCTATGTGTGTCTAATTTGGCGATATTCTCATTCAAATTCAATATTGACGAGAACTGGGAATGACTCTTCTGTAATTGGGTTCTGTACATTTTAGCTTCTTGTGCTTTAATTAGAATTAGCTAATCTCTTGAAACCAAGTGATAGGAAGGCTATCTTTTCCTGCTGGTACAGGCCAGATGAACTTTTCGTAGTTTAGTATAATACATCGGCTGTTCACATCCAGGCAACCCGAAGCAGCTGACATACAACAGAATGACAAAAAATTTTGATTTTTATTTTTTGGCGGTGTGATAGCGAATTTTGAAGCTTTAACATGTATGACATAGAAGAAAGTTTTGGGATTGGCATATCCGACTAGTTCTATTTTACATAGCTCACAGTATTGTTATGCAGACCTCCCAAATGGTCCCCTTTTTCTCTCTAAAGTCCCTTTTTTAGAAAAAGGTCCCCTTTAGTCTCCTTTTATGTATTTTGCTCCCCTTAGTCCCCTTTTAATGACTGGAAAAAAATTTACTAACATGGAAAAATCTCCACAAAATGCACAAAACTCTAAAAATCACTAAAAGTTCAAAAATCATAGCGGACAAAATTTATTATAGTAGGCTAAAGCATTGTAACTGGAACTTTTTCACAGATGTCAAAAACTCACCATGGACTGTAGACAAATCTTAAAAAAACATATTAAAAATCCCAAAAAATTGCAAAAGGCAAAAGTTACTATAGTAAGCTTAAACACACACAGACAAGAAAAAATAAAACTTCAAACTGTATTAAAAAAAATCTAAAAATGCTGCTCAATTCCAAATAAATATTTCTAAAAAGATGAAAATTTTTTTTAAACTGGGCTAAAAGATTGAAACTGCAGGGTGATTATAATTAAAGCCCCACTTTCAAAATGCTGTAAAAAGGGAACCACTGGTCAGAATGACTTCAAATTTGAACTGAATATACTAGAAGAAGGGGCCGTATTTCGTAAGAAAGAAAAAGTTCCAAAGTGTATCAATAAATGAAGCTGTAAGCGGTATAATGAAAGTGGATTCAATGTGCAACCACTAAAATAAGTTATTTCAGTTTCGGATGAACAAATTAAATCGAGCGTAATTTAAAAAAAAGCGTAAAAATTGTTGATTAAATAATACAAGTTGGCCGATTTTATTTCGTTATTCATTCATTGTTTTATTAGTGCAAGAATTTCTGTTTGATTAAAAAGAAAAAACAAAAGGTAAGTTTTTATTCATATTTTACATATGACTGTTTCAATTTTGTTATTTTTATGTTTTTGAAAAATACCGGCTGAATTTTGAGGAGGGGGGGGATGAAATTATTTAAGAAATAAGATTTATTAAAAATAATCTATCAAATTTTTTAATGTAAATTATGTAGCTGTAAAAAAAAAAAAAAAAAAAAAAAAAAGGTGGGGGGTAGAGCTTGCAGATAGAATATTAGTTACCCATTTTATTTTTTTATTTATTCATTGTTATTGAATAATACAGGCATTTATGTTTACATAATTTAAAAACATTCAAAACATAAGTCTTATTCATATTCTACATGAGATTGTTTTAATTTTGTTACATTTTTGAAAAATTCCGGGGGGGGGGGGGGGGGGGAGTTCAGAGTCTCAGAAGGACCCGAAACCCGGAAAGCTCTCAGTCCCGATGATTCCAGATAATAGGTCCTCTACTGTATTAGATTTATAGCATCTTTCACATTTATTGTGAATTTCTGTCCTCTGTCCAGGCTATCTATCCTGCGGATAATAAGTGATATATGTGAAGAAATTTTAAAAATGGTGATTTTTTTTTTCTAGTAATTTGAAATTTTTTTTTTTTTTTTTTGTAAAAGTTGACGAGGATTGAGAACTCCATAAGCAGGGGTTCGTTACATCCATTAAAAATAGCATTGTAAAGTATATTAAGCAAAATGGGACTTTCTATCTGGTTTTGCTATAACTGAATGTTTGCTATATACCAGGTTTGTTATTTCCGGACTCCACTGTAACACAAAATATTGCAGACAATTCAAGATTTTTCATACTGTTGATCCAAGTTTATGTGTGTACTTTCAATATACCGGGTGGTTATAAAATAAGTATCTCTATTTGGAGCTGTCTGTAGCTTGAAGGAATAACCGGAATGAAACCAAAATCGGTACACTTACTATTCGAGAAGGGGGAAGAAGAATGGATCAATAAAAAAACTTGATTGCAATAATTGCCGACAGATGGCGCTTTTGAGTGTGAAATATAATGTGCAATTTTGTGTACTGTGGAGGTGTCGCAAACCTCAATGATTTTACCGCATATCACAACACGTGCGAAACGTCACTCCTGATGTGTTACATTCCATAGTTGAGCCCGTCGTGCACCGCCGGAATTGTGTCCTCCAGCAAAATGGCCATGTGGAACCTGAAGATGATCGGCACCGCCATCCAGAAGCATAACTAAGGTGTGTCCCACCGAAATAAAGCCACTGTGATTGTGTGCCGTAACTGGACATTAAACAAAACAATAAGAACGAAACAATCATATTAAAAAAGTCTATATACAAATGCATATATATAAGGAGTAACTGACTCCTTGCTCCACTTGGGCAGAAAAAAATTAATGTTTTTAAAAAAAGAGGGGGGAAAAGTGTCCCGCCGAAATAAAGCCACTACTGTTAATAGCCGATATATCCGGCATGCTCATATATGACTTGTAATATACGATGTGGCATACTATTTACCAGTTCTTGGAGGATAGTAGCATCAATATTATCCCAGGGGTCAATGATGGTGGCCTTCAATTCCGCCACAGACTGAAACTGTCTGCCATTGGCATATACAGCCCTACTGAGGATACCCCACACATTTTCTTGGGGATTAAGATCAGGGGAAAGGGCAGACCATTCCATGACATGCACCTCATTATCCAAAAATCATTGCCAGGAGGATTTTGCAACGTAAATGGGGGCGTTGTTCGGCTGGAAAATCCAACTTAGGCTACCAATTCTCTCTGTAAATGGCAGTAAATGGGTTTCTAGCATTTGATGGTGATCGGTAGCCTTCATGTGGCCTGAGGTAAAAACCAGGTTAAGTTTACCACCATAGCCGAAGCCTTCCCACACCATTAATGAGCCTCCATGTTTCTGTCTTTTGGAGAAAATGTCCTCTTCTTTTCTCATGTCATGCCAATAGAAGGCAAGACCGTCTGGGCCATCCAAATAAATTTTTTTCTCACCTGAGACTATAACACGATGCCACTGGTCCTTCCAGGTTTGATGATATTTAGCCCAATCAATTCTTCTTTGCTTGTGGATAGCTTACAATATGGGCTACTGTTTCCTTTTTTTATATCGCAAGTTGCTTGTGCGTTTTACAATCCGTGACAGGGCTGATTGTGTCACAGGGGTGTTATCCTCTTTGGCCAATGGTCTTAGAAAAATATCACTTCGTGAAAGATGACGCACAACATCTCTTTCTTGTCTGGAAGTCATTTTTCTGCATGTACACCTCCATTTTTATACCCGTACGCATTGCCCTGATTCACAAAATTGTCTATTACGGTTTCAGATCTTTTGATTAGCTTATATATTTGTCTACGAGAAAGACCTTGTTCCTTAAAAGCTGTTATCTGGTCTTTCTTGAACTCTAATAGCTGGGTTCCCTTTCCCATTGCAATACTGCAGGAAAAATAGAAAATACAACCTTCTGAAGTCTGCACAAATTTCGACTGGCATAGAACAGGTATTTGACAACATCCTGACATCATAAACCTGTTGACCTCTGGCAACTCGAATGCCGGGAGTTCACATAAACACTGATAGGGATGGTGGCTTTATTTCAGCGGGACAGTTTTTACCCCTCTTTTTTTATATTTAATTTTTTTTTCCTGACGAAGTGGAGCAGGGAGTGAGTTACTCCTTGTAAATATGTATTTGAATATAGACATTCTTAATATATTTTTTTCATTCTCATTAGTTTGTTTCGTGTTCAGTTACAGCACACAATAATGGTGGCTTTATTTCGGTGGGACACACCTTACGTTCACTGTGACATTTTCCAATAAATTAGGTGTGCCATCTGGTTTAACGCCTTAATTTTTTGTTCTCGTATTACACATTACGTTTCACACTCTGTAGTGCCATCTGTCGTGATTATTGCAAATGTGTTTTTATTGTTCTAATCTTCTTCCCCCTTCTCTAATAGTAAGTGAACCGATTTTGGTTTCATTCGGGTTATTCCTTCGAGCTACAGACAGCTCCAAATAGAGATACTTATTTTATAACCACCCTGTATGTTGAATAAGTTGTTAAACTTAATTTGTTGAGCATATGCTGGTTCAACTGTTAAAAGTTTGTTAAATATGTATTTTCTATTTTTTACAAATTTGTTGATCAGTAGCAACATTAACTCCTCACAAAAAAATTAATTTTACCAGGGGCTATTTCAGGAGGTATCTCATAGTGAATCAAGGGAGAGAGTAAGAATTGCGAGGGCTCATTATTTTTTTTAATGTAAAAAAAGATAAAAGTGTCACTGAATAGTAGAAGTGAAGAATTTTCTTTATTTTTAAGGAAAATTTTAATTTATCATACAGACTTGGAGAAATCTGTTTTTTTACATGTCTCTGAGTATAAAAGGATAAAATACAAATTCTTAATTTATTGTGATGAAAGTTCTTTAAATGAAAAAAATAATTTTCCTTAAATTTAAAAAGCACATTGACTGTGGTAATAAACATTAGATAAAATGTATATGAATTGCAAGTATCTATAGATAAAATTATGCTATTAGTAGGTCTGGTTTATGCAGTAAAAGTCATGTTTTATTATTAGCATGTAGGTGTGTGAAATACAGTAGACTCCCTCTAATCTGCACAGCTTAAAACCAGGTGTTGTGTGAATATTAATTTGAAACTTTTGTAAATAATCAGTAATTTGAATGTAATAAAGCATTGGAAATTATAATGACTGCTTACAATATAGGTGCAGATTCTCAAAATCTGGAAGGAGCCAGTGGCTCCTAAACCCAAAAAATGTAGTGGCCACTTTGTGAAACAAACACATAAAACAATATTTTTTTCTCCATTAAATTTGTACGACAGGATTTTATAGAATCTTCCCACCATAATTGTATACAGTTTGTAAGAATAAATGTAAGGCCTGAACATTTTATGGATAAACTATTCTCTAAAGTTTTTTGTTCTACAGATAATTTCTTTTCCTCCCAAAGTACATTTCATAGCTGAAAATAAACACTCAACATGGGGATTTGCATCAAAACATATGTCTATAAAAAATTTAAAAAAAAATATATATAAATATATATATATATATAAATATGGAGGAGATTTATTTTCATTTAGGTTTTTGATTTTAATAAAATTTAACAATTTCTGACATTCAGAGATGATGAAGAAAGATCGAATGCTATAAGCCTCGTTTGAAGCTTTTTTTGTTGGCAAGGGGATTTTTTAAAGATTTTTTTTAAATCCTTATGCAGACAATAAATTATGATTTTCAAGTTTTGTTATTACGACGCCTTGACGAAATTCACATTTTTTTCACAACTGATTGACGAAATTTGCGGGGTTTTTTGCGAATGATTGATGATTTTTTTTTTTTCCTTTTGCAACCACTAGACAAAATTCATAATGTTTTCTGCAACCAATTGATGAGTTTCACGTTTTTATCACGACTAATTGATGAAGAAATTTATGGGGTTTTTTCCTCGACCGATTGACGAAATTCACATTTTCTGTTCAAGATCGATTAACGAAATTTGCAGTTTTATTTAATGACTGGTTGACGAAATATACAGTTTTATTTCGTGAGTGATTGATTGATAAAATTTGTGGTTTTATTTGGCAAGCGATCAACGAAATTTACGGGATTTTTTCGTGACCGTTTTCACGAAATTCGCGACCGATTGAGGTAATTCCCGATTTCTTTTCATGACTGACTAACTGATTTTGTGGAAATCTAAAATAACAACAATAATAATAATAATTCGAAGAGTTAGGCTAATTCATGGAAGAATCACATGCTGATATCTATGTCTACCTGTAAGAAAATATCTGGAAATTACCAGAGCTAGAAATTTATTGAGTAGGACCCAAAATTATTCTCTTCTCGACATGAATATTTTTACATTGCGAGCTAATTGCAGTATGCCGCTGCCGCAGAGTTCATAAGTAGCGGATCAGTGGAAATGTGGTATCCATGTTCAATCATAGTTTTTAACTATGGACAATAGAAAAGAGGAAAAATGTGCTAAATATTGTGGAATTATGGAGGACAGTCTGCAGATTTTATATAAGAAAAGGCGTCAATCTGCCGTTCAGCATAAAAGGGGCATTCCTGTAAAACACATGGTGACCTAGGCATAGAAAGTTAGTAGCCAAAGCAAAAAATTTAGTCGCCACGTGGCGACTGGTGACCTTGAATCTGCACCTATAGCTTACAATAAAGTAAAATATTAAAATAATGAAATAAAATATTAAAATAATTTAAGTAAAATATTAAAATAATTTAAATGAAATATTAAAATAATTATTTAAAATGATAAAAATTTAAAAATCATTAAAATATTAAAAATGAAGTCAAATGTAAGAATTAAAGATGCAGTACTAAATATGTATAATAATCATGAAATATGAATTTTTCTTGTTTTATTCAATGAAAACTAACATATTTTTTTATTACTTTTTTTTTTACAAGTTTCATTCATTTCTTTACATTATATTTTGTGAACATGGACAAAATTTTTACCTGCTTAGGTTTTTAGTTTTGTTATTTTTGTTTCTTAATGTCATACACCATTCTAGGGCTTATTCCTTTACAATTGTGCCAAATATTAATACATGATTCAGAATCTAGCTTTTTTTATGATCTCTACTTTTTGAATAATTGTCAAACTTTCGTGTTTTCTTTTCCTATTTTTTTTTTCATTAGAAATATTGGAATCGGCCATATTACTAAAGAAAAAATAAAAATAAAAATAATTACATATTAAAACCGAAAATGAAATAGCAAATAATCGAAAGTAAAAAATGTAAACATATCTAATGCCGGCTTCAACAGTTACAGTTGCAGGTGTTGTGATGAAGTTACTGCTGTGCATTACCTTACATACGAAAATAATTTACATCAGAATCATAAAATTATGAAATAAAATTTCATATTTATACAGATTTAATAAACAAAAATGCTTGATTAATTACAAATTGCCTTGGAAATAAAGATCGCGATCCACACTGAAATTAGCACCATATCGAATTTTTTCGGAAGAAAATTCATATTTTCTTCATGAAAAAGCTTGAGTTCGGCCATATTAACCATAATTACATACTGAAAGTCATACGTAATAAGGAAAAAATAAAAATAAATATTGAAAAATAGGAAAATGAATGCTTGAAAAATAAACAATTCGGTTACAGTTTACATTTGCAAATATTGTGCAGGATACAATATGGTGAAGTTTTGCTTTAGATATGTTAATTTACATCAAGATCATAAGTAATGGAATTTTATTTAATAATTAACCAGCTGTAATAGCTAAAAGAACTTGACTAACAAAAAATTTAGTTAAAAAACATCGTGAACGCCACCGATTTCAGTGCCATCTTGAATTTTTTTCCTTCAACTTAACTGTTTCACTGTTTACATTGGCAACAATACGCAGATTTGATCGAGTCTACTGTATTTCTATATTGGTTTACAAATTATTATTATCCTTATTATGCTGATATTTCAAGAATTGACTTATCTTTTCTATAGTGACTAGTTGAGATTTGCAGATGGGTAGCTTTTTCTGATAATACAACAAGCTATCATTTGCAAATCTCTGTAAGTCTGAAAGAAGAAAAATTGTGCAGTTGCTGGAAAAAAGGCTAACAAGTTTTCTACAAAGTAAAGCAGAAAGAGCTGTGATAGGACTGCTAAAGAGTCTCTGGTTAAAAGAAAATATATTTCAGTGGAAAAATGAAAAGACACCATGCAAGATATATGTGTAATTTTTTTCTTTACTTCAATGCACAACTTTTTTTTTTGTTAGACAAAATTCTATAATACTAGAAATAATTGTTTGTTCTAACTATTTGTCTCACATTTATTATATCTGAGAGTGCCCTATATGTTTATATTTATTGTAATAGATGATTTTGATAAATGTATGTGTTTATATGTATATTTATTTTTATTGTTATATAACAGTAACAAAATATACTGTTATGTGTATTTATTTATTACTATTATTCTATTATTTTGTTATGAATAACAAAATATACTGTTATGTATATTTATTTTCATTGTTGAGTTTAAATACAAATGTTTATATTTTTATTGCAGTTTCAAAAAAGTAATAATTTATCACAATTTGTGTTTACTCACATTTGATGCATAAATCCCAGAAAGTTTGCAAAACATGACTCACAAATTTTACAATAACAAGTCAATGACTGACTCGGAAATTGACATGCTACTTCCCCCCCCCCCCCCCCCCTCTGACCTCTCTGAAAAAAAAATGCTAAAAGTGTTAATAGTACACTTAAAACCTTTTAATAAACCAATCTACTAATTCCGTACATAAAATCAGTTACATTCTCAAGATCAATAATGATTAAATAAACTATTTTTGCAAAAAATTTTGAAAAATGAACTTGATAAACAAAAACCATGAAATCACTGGTATAACGAAAGCAGCTGCTTTAATAAAAATGGTCATCTGTAAATGGGAATTATTAAATTCCTACTATTAGCTCACACACTCTCTCTCTATATATATCTTGTTGGAATTTTCAATCGCTAATGAAATAGTTTCTATTCATCCACTCAAGTTCAAATTCATTTTTTTAAACTTGTACTGGATGACACTTGATGTTAATACAGTTTTCTCAAATATTAATTCATTCTATAAATTGAATTAATTCATTTTAGTTTTAAATGGGAGAAAAAAAATGTCTCCCATTGTTTTCATAAATGAAATGAAAGATTTATCTCAAATGAGTGATGCCACAGAAATAAAATACCACAACGATGATTATAAAATAATGTTCAATAAAGATAACGTGGGACATGAATGCTGTACGGGTTTATTTTATATATTTATGATTAAAAAGTAGGCATTGACTTAATTTTTTTTTTTTATATTACTTGTTTTATCTTACAGTGGTGACCTGTGAGCCAAATAAGAGAGAAGGCTGTAATTGTGACTGTAAAATTGAGGACATCCCACCCTTTCCCCTGATCACTAATTTATCTATGATAAAGTAGATATCATTCACAATTGTAGTTTAAACGTAGTGTTCCACTTTCACAAAATGCGGGATAGGGAGAAAAAAAAAAAAAAAAAAAAAAAAAAACCAGACAGCGGTTTCTAAATCAGTTATAAAAATACAACAGTAAATCTTATGGAAATGGAATTTGTCTGTAATAGAAAAAAAAATGTGAAAAAAGTGTGATTTAAATGTGAAAAAAGTTCTTAGTCCATGTAGAAGGTATACCATAAAATTATACCTGCTAAGATGGAAACCTGTCAAAAACAGAATTTTTCTCCAGGCATTTAAGATTTCCCTCTTAATAGGTTTTACTGTATTAAATAAGCATAATAATCTTACACATTAAAATCCATAAAAGCAAAATTGCTAGAGAATGAAACAAAATTCAATTTTCTGCAATGTTTCCTATTGAGCAGTTACAATTGTACGGCAGTACTTCAGTAGGCACTGTGTAATTTTTGCATTTTTAAGACAGAATTCCATTATAAACAGCTTCCATTATTTATACCAGGTTATACTGAACCATGTACATTAAAACGTGTAAAAACAGAATAGGACAAAAAGAAAACTATTTTTATTTATTTATTTATTTATTTATTTATTTTTAAGTTTCAGATTTAGCATGTAGATTTCTTTCAGTACTATAGTCCTTTTAGCAGGACCATAAAAATTTAAACAGGTTCTGTTTACATAGGTTTTAGTGTAGCTAGTTCCACTCAATCCGAACTAATAAATAGCATGGTACTAAAAGAGAATTTGTGTATCATGAAAAGTTGGGACTTTTGACATCCCACATAGTAGTTCCGTGAGGCTAGTCTTAGAATCCCTGAAAATCGTGATAGCCTGACAACACTATTTGAAGCACATTACTCAAATAAGATGTTCTGTGTTAAAACACACATAAATAACACCTGCAATCAGCATTTTAAAGGTATTCAATTATTATACAGACAACATACATTTAAATACAATAATCCAATGTGGAGTGAAAAATTAGCCAGAGCCAGGAATCGAACCTGGGTCCACAGTGTTCCGTTGTCTGGTCATCCAAGGCTGTCTGTTAGATGGCTGGTGACTTCCTCTCCAACATGGTTTATTACTGAGAAATTGCAGACTCAGGAATCGGCCGGAGCGGCTCAGTGGTTAGAGCAACAGCCTGGAACTCTGTGGACCCAAGTTAGATTCCTGGCTCTGCCTAATTTTTCACTCCATGTTGGATTATTGTATTTAATGTATGTTGTCTGTATAATAATTGTGTATCCTTAAGATGTTCTGTGCTTGTACAACATATGTGTTTTATTTTTTAAATATTTGTTTAGAAACAAGTAAAAATATAACGATGTCTGTATAAAAGCACTAAATAATATTTATACTATCTTTTCAAATAAAATAGATAAAAATGTTTTTCAGAGTGGGAATAGGAGAGGGTGGTCTAAAATGCACCTAACCCTCGTGCTTATAGGAATGGGAGGGGAGGCAACAAGACTGGAAGATCCTATTTTATAAAATGTTGTGCTCCCAGAATTTTGCTTCTGGAACTTATACTTGTAGGGCCCCAAATGAGACTATAAAATAATTTTCTTTTATTATTGAAAGTAACTTAGAACCCCAATGATTTTCCTTCAGTTGGATGCCTTTAAACAGTAAAACAACAGCGCTTGCGATTTCAATGAAATCATTCCCTACTGTTTCTTCTATCTACTGGCACGGCAGCTAGACAGCTTGTAGCCTCCAGACAGGATTGACAAGTACAATGTTTTTCTCTTCTTCCCACTCTCTTTGTTCACTTTTATATGGCTAGGGTTGAGGCAAAGACATTTCTAGCTTCCATCCCCAAAACAGGAATTATATACAGTTCTATTACTTGTTTTAGGCTTTTCATAGGAAATTTATGATATAAAGATGAAGTGTTCATACAATCATTTTAATTATATTAGAAATATATTAATTTAGCGTATGCTTATTTTAAACAGGGTTGACAAAAACCCGGGTTTTTTTTTCAGAAAACCCCCCAACCCAGTGGGTTTTTGAGGGTTTTATCGGATTTTTCAATGTTTTGCTATTTTTCAGGGTTTTGTGGATTTTTCCAAGTTTTTTTCTGGTTTTGAAAGAGAATGAAAAGGATGATTTAAAAAATATTAATGCTTTATAAATATAAAATTTAAAAAATTAGTTTTGAATTACACAATTCTTATAAAAACATTTTATGACTCAGTTGAAAGAAAATTTTGAAAAATAAAAATAATTAATATTTTGAAATTTTGTGCTTCTGTCTTTTAGAAATAAAAATTAGATTTAAATAGTCAATTATTTAATTTTGTTTTGATAGATATTTCTAATTTAATAGAATTTCTTCAAACGTTTTGAATTATTGTCCTACTACTAATTAGCAGCATTTTGTTATTAAATTATTCAGATATTTTTTTATTTGATTTGTTAGTTATATATGATGGCAAGTGCTACAATTGTTCATGTAAGTTATTCTCATGTTTTTTTCCTGAGATACATAGACAAAATTCGTGTTTTTTTTTTTTTTTTTTTTTTTTTCTGTTAACAATTGACAAATTGAAGTCTTTTCTGTGAGCAATTCGCAAAACATGTGATTTTTTACCGTGACTGATTGGTGAAATTCACAATGTTTTCCCCAACCAATTGACTAAATTTGCATTTTTTTTTTTTTTTAATCAACAGTAGGTATCATGTTTTTGAAAATTGTAAAAATTGATTTAAATCTATTTTTTAGCCAGTAAACTATTTTCTTTGCAATTATGTGGCGATCTGAGTACATTTACAATAGTTAAGAGTGCTGATAGACAGCATGACATACAAACGGAAGTCATAAATACTTTTTTACTCTGTTTGAAAGTGTTAATATGTTTATCTCCATACATTTTTTTTCTGGATATTGCTTCTTTTTAATCATGGCAATTACTTCACTTATAGGAAGTGGATTTATCAGAAGAATTGTGTTTTGATTATAAAGTCTTAAAAAAGCCTCATCTGAAGATCAATATCATTGGAAAGTCTGGTATGTTTGGAAAGATTGTCTAATGCACTTTTGTTTAACTTTGTCTTTATTTTACCTCATTGTTCACTTCCTTCATTGTTGCAGTGACGTGTTAGATATATATAGACAATTGGGAATAATTAACCAAAATTCTAGTATTGAAATTGGAAGTTAGTTTATTTAGAGAAAAAAAGGGAGAGACTGTTAACTTAAACCAGTCTACTAGTATAGCTATAATTAAAAAAGTGTTAATTTGAAGTACCAGTAATTATATAACTAAGTTAAATAGAACTGTTGTGCATTCTCATTGGCATAAATTAATAAAGCATATAACAATTTGCTTTTCTTCCTCTTCCCCCCTTTTTCTTCATTATTTTAATTTAACTAGCAAATGATCATAACTGCTATTCTAGTTTTCTAGTTTAGGCTTTTCCTGTTTCAAGATTAAAAAGCTGTTGGAGAAATTAAATTTTTTTTGTTCCATAACGTTAAGAAACCATCTTCATTAGCAAGAAGTCCTAAATTCTAAAATTAAATCTAATCAGCAACTACCTCAGCACAAAATTTATTAGTTATACTAGGGAATCAAACCTGGGCTTCCCGGGTTACAGAACATAGCTGAAAACTATTTTTTTAAATTTAACATTCTAACAGATTTTTTACATTTAATATATATATTAAACGGAAATGGCACATCTTGTATTTGTGGAGAATTAAATAAAAATCACGCACTTGTGCTATAGCTAGTAATACACGTCAGGACACATTGCTGTTATGATTATCTTTTTATGTGTGATGGTTTCGCTGTGGTACTCATTGTAAAATTTGGTAATTTTTGAAATTCAATGTTTAAAAAATGGCATAATCATTAGATTTGAAATTTATATCAAGAAAAATACAATTTTGTACCTTTCTAATGCAGTTTGTCTAACAATTTTCTGACAAACACTTTTCGAGCTATTAATTTTTTTCAGTAACTTCAAATGTTTCATTTTCCGAGATTAATCTGTGGCAACAATTAAAGATGCTCTCCTGAACAATAAAAAATATTATCTTATGTGTATATATGTATTCCTGATTGATTTCGTGTTCTTTTAAATGCTATGCTAGAAATTTAAATATGATATTACCAATTCCCCTTTTTATATTCAGGAATATTGTCTCAGCATCCTCAACAGTTTTCAGCAGTATATCCTTCACAAATGTGAAGTGATTTCTGCGTTCCTAAATTTTATTACCAATTTCAATTAATTTTTACTATAGAAATTATTGTTTTATTATTTTAATATCTAGGCTCTTTATTACACTAAGTTTTGCATGAAATTATGTCACGATGTAATGAAAATTAAAATATATTTTATTGCAATCTTCAATATTTTTCGTCCCTATTGTACTCTATTTATCTATACAAATAAAAGAAAGATGTTTGTCTGTGTGCATGTGTGTGTGTGAGAGTGTTAGTGATGGCTAGAGAATTATGCCACCCATATAGTTTATTCAAAATTAAAAAAAAAAAATCACATACAAATTGGCAGCTTTTGTGTTGCTTTGAATACAATCAATGCCCAGCAGGTCTTGAGATTTGCCAAACCAACAATCGTTGCTTTGCATAAAAAAAGAATACAATTTGTCAAAATAAATATTTAATCTGTGTAATTAATGCATCAATTAAATGTAATTGTGGTTTTGCTTAGTTAAATTTAAAAGATCA
Source organism: Maratus michaelseni (assembly GCA_963931845.1). Lineage (NCBI taxonomy): Eukaryota > Metazoa > Arthropoda > Arachnida > Araneae > Salticidae > Maratus > Maratus michaelseni. The sequence goes on from OZ007600.1 coordinate 1,971,375, forward strand.
AATATTTGTTGACCAATTTCTTTTTCTTTTCTTTTTTTGAAGAACAAACATTTCTTAATTTATTTTTATAAATTCACCAAATAAGCAAAAAGGCTGTAAAGAATGCAGTTCCCAGACATTGCGTAAATTGGCAATCCTTGTGTTTATTTAAATTCATTCTGAACTTTGAATGAATTATAAAAGCCTGAAAATTTGCATGAGGATAGTCAAAGACAATCCAAATGCACATGAGACTCAGATTTTTATAATTAGCTGAGATGTTAATTAAAAACTATAATGAACATCACAAAATGACACACTATCACAGTTGTCTGGCCTAAAACGATATTTCTGAGATTCTTCATGTAGAAAAAAGCTAAAAGTGAAACAATTTTTGCATTTTGAAACTGCAGTCATCATTGAAATGTTTTCCACATTGAAATACAGAAAAAACAAAAAATACTCACTTCTGTTTTCTCAGTCCTAAAAAAATATTCATACTTACCATTTAAAAAAAAAAAAATACTAAAGTCGATTTTGTGTTTTTTATCCTATTTTGCATATTTGTCTGCATCTCTTTTTCTGTTCAACAAATACCTGCTTATTCATGATACCTTTGACTTCTAACGATGTCCTTGTTTTAAAAAAAAATATTTATATTTATCTTTTCACAAAAAACTATTATTTTCTGAATGCTGATTTCATATTTTTTGCTTTTTTTCTGCAAGATTTAAAATTTTTCAACTGCTTTCCAAATCGAAATACAAGACAACAAAAAATACTCACTTATTCCTAATGATGTCTTAGATTTAAAAAAAATATTAATATTTGCTATTTTCAAAAAAATTATTTTCTGAAAGTTCTTTCATGAATTTGCCAGACTTTTTTATTTCCCCCTTAGTACCTTCCCAGACATGATTTCATGTTGCTTCAGAAATGCATCTTGCAACTTTATCGTAATTCATATTTTAAAAGAGGGATAGGTTTGGGGAGGGAGGGTTATATTATGTAGGGTTTTTTGTTCAGAATTGAAAGCTTAATACATGTAAATGTCAGAAAATAAATTGACAATCACTATAAATGGGTGTTTTTTAGTTCGATTAGATAGATTTTTGTTTAAAAACATAAAATCATACAAATTGGAGAGTGTATGCTGCTGAAGTCAGTGAGGAGCCAATTCTAAGTTTATTTCCATAGCTTTTCATTTAAAAACATAAAATCATACAAATTGGAGAGTGTATGCTGCTGAAGTCAGTGAGGAGCCAATTCTAAGTTTATTTCCATAGCTTTTCATTTAAAAACATAAAATCATACAAATTGGAGAGTGTATGCTGCTGAAGTCAGTGAGGAGCCAATTCTAAGTTTATTTCCATAGCTTTTCATTTAAAAACATAAAATCATACAAATTGGAGAGTGTATGCTGCTGAAGTCAGTGAGGAGCCAATTCTAAGTTTATTTCCATAGCTTTTCATTTAAAAACATAAAATCATACAAATTGGAGAGTGTATGCTGCTGAAGTCAGTGAGGAGCCAATTCTAAGTTTATTTCCATAGCTTTTCATTTAAAAACATAAAATCATACAAATTTGAAGGTGTACAAAATTTTACTTAAATTCAGCCCCCCACTGGAATAATTTTTTCCCCCTATTTACTATTTTGTACCAGCAATAAATAAATTATCACTTAACCCCCTCTAAAATATTTGCTTATCCCCTTCAGCCCTCAATTTAATATCTTTAAAAAGGTTCATTATTTATTTATTTTACTCTATAGTAACAATAAATCAGTCATCTAAATTACTGCATCCAAAAATTTCACTTCTCATTACTTGCTCTGTCAGTTCATAAAGTTAAAAATCTTTAAAACCCTTTAATTAAAAAAAAAAAAAAAAAAAAAAAAAAAAAAAAACTGATTTCTTTGTTACCTTATAGCAACAATAAATAATTATCTAATTCTCCATCCCCAAATTTCTGCTTTGCTCCCTAGAAAAAAAAGAGAAAATTTCTAGATATAAAAAACAAAAATTTTCCTTCTTTTTACAGTTTGTGTTAGAATTCGAAAGTAGGCTTAGCATAGAATATTAATACTAACCTTCTTGTTACTTTTCATGGGCTGCATCTACACGATGCTGGGCGTTAATGAATAAGAGTCCAACTTCAGAATTCATAAAGAGATCCATTTTCATTATAAAAGTACATTTAATTCCATCTACCCGAGTACATCTTACATGTTACATCGAGATAAGACAAAAAACTCACATACATACTCTAAAACATTCTTCTAATAAAATTTACACTTTTCATATCACGCACAGCGCGTGCTACTAGTTTCATTTCACTTCATTTCTTAACATCCTCCCCCCTTTGAAACTTGGGGAGAGTTTCAAATACATAACAATTGTTATTAAAAAGATCCAACTTCTGTGGAGCCTTTACACATCTTCCAGAAGAGGTATACTTCTTGATTATGACACTATCAGGAGAAGATACATTTTCATGATTGAAATATCCACTGGAACTAGATTTCTCTTCACCCGACCTCTTAAATGCAATTTCATTCGTTTCATTTGAATATACTTCCAAAGGGAAGATGCGCTGCACTGGACGTAAAATAGTGCTGTGCTGAGTTTTTAACTTAACTGTGCGAACCTTACTATCCCTTCCAGGAATTAACTGAATGACTTTAGCTATAGGCCAGAATAAACGCTTTTTGTTATCATCCCCAATCAAGACTACCTCTCCCACTCGCGGCTCACGTGTATGTTTTTCAGTATGTTTTTGGACTAATTCACTGAGGTATTCCTTCCTGAAACGTTGCCTAAAATCGGTAAGAAGTTTAGCTCTATAATTCAGTCTTTTCCTTAAACTTCGCGAATCTAATTCGACAATATCCGAATTGCTAAAACATCGATTTTCAGTGAGAAACATAGCGGGCGTTAGAGGAACTAGCTCCAGTGGGTCCTCCGAGATATAGGTTAGAGGTCTGCAATTAATTATAGATTCACAGTCACATACAAGTGTATTCAATTCTTCATAAGTTAATACTGATTTGCCTAGAGTACGTATTAACAATTCTTTTACAATGCGAACCAACCTTTCCCACCAGCCTCCCCACCAAGCTGCGGTGGGAGGTATAAATTTCCAAACAATTTTATGCGTCATAGTTTCTCTTAAGATTTTATCCCAATTCAATTTAGAAAGTTCATTGGAAGCTCCCCTAAAATTCGTTCCGTTATCACAATATATAGTGCTGGGCCTCCCACGTCTAGATATAAAACGCCTAAGTGCTAGCAGAAAAGCATCAGAAGATAGTGAGTTAACTAATTCAAGGTGAAGTGCGCGATAAACTGCACAAGTAAATAATGCTATCCAAACTGTCTCGCCATTTTTTAGGAATAGAGGCCCTGCTAAGTCTGCTCCAATAATTTCAAAGACAGCACAATCCGTCACGCGATCTGGTGGCAAAGGTGTCGGTTCGCTCGACAAGGATTTTGCTTTGAAACGTTTGCATACAATACAGTCAAACAATACATTCTTAATAGCTCTTCTAGCTCTAATAACCCAAAATCTTTCTCTTATTAAAGATTGCATTATTCTTATTTCTGCATGACAATACCTTTGGTGTACAGATCTAATCAATAGCTTAGTGAATTCACATTTATCGGGCAACAATATTGGATATAAAAACGATTCTTGATCATTTCTCTCAGTTATTTTAGTTCTTACTCTTAAAATTCCATCATCATCTTTGAACGTAACAATATCATTCAGAGACCTTTTATCATACAAATAAGACATTTGAACTAAACGGATTAAATATTTTTCAGAATTTCCAATTTCATTTTGAGAAATATTGAAATCTTCACATTTATTAGATATTTCCCGACAGTTATTTACAAATCTCAAAATCCAAGCAAATACTCTTATCATCTTATCATAATTAGATATGTTATTTAAGAGCCAAGGGGGTGCGTCTCTAGCTAGATCAACATTCATGATTTTAACTTTCTTTCTTTCTAAATCTACCTCTTTAGGTTGACAGTCAATCGCGCCGATCGGCCAGCACTCAGGATTTTCCTTTAACCATTTAGGACCTTCCCACCATCGCGAACTAAGCATTCGTTGGGGATAACACCCGTGTGATAGTATATCAGCTATGTTAAAATTTCCGGGAACGTGCTTCCATGACTCTGTTCTGGTCAATTGCCGAATCTCTTTAACCCTGTTGCTCACGAAAATTGACCAATTCCCATGTTCTTTTATCCACCAAAGTGCAGTAGTAGAATCTGACCAAAATGTGATTTTTATATCTGGCAAATTGATTGCTTTGATGACAGAATTCGCGAGTCGAGCACCTATACAGCAAGCTATTAATTCTAAACGCGGTATACTCAAAGTTTTGAGAGGAGCAACCCTAGACTTCGCTCTAACAAGTGTAACCTTTACTTCGGAACCAACTGTTGATCTAACGAAGACACACGATGCATATGCCCCTTTACTCGCATCAACAAAAACATGAAGTTCAGATGAAGCATTAATCTCCAAATATCGAGGTAAAGCTACTTCTTTTAAAACATCAATGTTCTCCAACCATTTCAAAAACACGTTTACAATATTACCAGGTAATTCATGATCCCATGGAATTTTTTGTTTCCATGAAGCTTGTAGCAATAGTTTTGGAAGCAATGTAGTAGGAGACAATAAGCCGATAGGATCAAAAATCTTTTGTACAATGCTTAAGATTAATCTCTTAGTAATTTTCCTTTCACACGTTAATGCTTCTAAATCTAAACAACATTTCAAAGAATCATTAGTTAAATTCCAAATGATCCCCAAAATGCTTATCGATATTCTTGCAAGCTACATTGCTTTCAAAACAGCGCAAATTGAAACATCCTTTAGACATCAGTGATTTCGCATTTTCAATAAACATTTCAGCTTCACCAATGTTAGATACACCTGATACACAATTATCTACATAAAATGAACATTTCAATTTTTCAGCAGTTTCTTTAAATTCAGGAGGACTGTTTTCTAAAAGATGCATTATGGATGCACTTAATAAATAAGAGCTAGAAGAGACACCAAATACAACTCTACAATGTCTATAAACTAATTGTCCTTCATTACATGGAAAAAAGAATCTTAGAAAATCTCTATCTTTAGGCATGATAGATAACATCAAATAAGCTTTTTCTATATCTGCAGTTATACCGATAGGATACATTCTAAAGCGATCAAGAATATCAGGTATTAATTCTATAAGATTAATGCCTTTATATAAGCATTCATTTAAGGAGGGTTTTCCTTTCTCAGAGGCAGACGCGTCGAATACAGGACGTATTTTTGTGGTTTCCTTATCTAACCTGATTACAGGCCTGTGCGGTAAATAATGACAATTATTACTCAATTCGTTTTCCGGGACACGTTCAACAATATTCAAATTTTCCCATTCCCTGAATACTTGTTGATATTCAGTGAGAAATCCCCCACATTTCAATTTATTAATCATTTTTTCATGTCTCTTCCAAGCTAAAACTTTATTATCGCCTAAGTTCTTAGAATCACATTTCCATGGAAGCCCTACTTCATATCTGCCATCGGGAAGAATTTTCATTTTATCCTTAAAATCGTTTAAATCAAAATCTCCCACCTTTTCTAGACTCTGAATGGGGTCAGAAATTCCTATAGTTTCAAGTTCCCACAATTCGTTCAAAGGAACATTTCTAACATACATAGACAGCGATGTCAAAATGTTATGTTTCTTGCTACACTTTTGTTTTCCCATAACTGTCCAACCGAGCTTGGTTTCTATGGCAGTCAAGTCGCAGTTTAATTGAAGTAAATTACCTGTCAATAATTTCCCTATCATATCCGCCCCTATCAAAAGATCAATTTCAGTTTCCTTACAAAAATTATCAGTTAGATTAATTTTATTTATTTTCAGCTCATTTAATATTCTATAATCTTTAATTCTAGGGACAAATCCGCAAATTTTTCTTTCGGAAAATGCTTCAAAACTAAACGCATTATCTCCTTCTAATTCACTTAGTTCCACAGAAAATACATTATGTCGTTTGGGCTTCGTTTCATCCCCCCCGAACAATGCGAGAATAAGTGTTTCTTTTCTTATAGGACGCATTTTTAATAATCTCGTTATTCTCTGACTAACATAGCTACTTTGGCTAGCAGTATCTAAAAGCGCGCGTACAATCTTTTGGCGACCTTGCGACCTAATGCGCACGCCAAGCGTTTGCATATACACAACTTCATTTCTATTACAATTAGAAAGAGAATTTTCTGATTTCAATTTATCATTTACATCATATTTTCTATTTTGTTGTTGACACATTATCTCAAAATGAGGTTTATTACAATGGGTACATTTTAACTTACGTTTAATATTACAATTTTTACTTAAATGACCAACTATTTGTAAGCATGAAAAACATGCACCTTTTCTTAACAACAATTTTTGTTTATCAGCCATTGACATCTTTCTAGCAGTAAAACACTTTTCACTCGAGTGAAATTTTTCACAAAAAATAAAATTGTTTTTCTTACCTTGGTTTTCCGTACTCACCAGTGCCGATGCGGTGGCTAGTTCAGATTTATCGGAAATTTCGGATAAAGTGTCTCTTTTTCTGACATTAATCGAGCCAAAACCTTTTCTCGCCAGAGAAACTATTTCGTCTCCTTGGACTTCTTGGCGAAGAAAGTTCATCAATTGCTCTAAAGTTCATGAATTCTTACTTGCAGATGTATCATGATTTCTGTTTCTTTCCCAAGTTAACAGAATTTCTTCCGGCAAGCAGCTTTCGACCAAAGGCGTCAGAAAGTCTCCATACTTTTCTTGAGTTCGACCCAGGCTTTCTAAGGCTCGGAGTTTACTTTCTAGTTCGTCATATAAAGAGGCCAAATCAACTTTCGTTTTTCCTGCAGTCGCATTTCTCATTACGAGGGTTAACAACTCTCTTACATATATCTGTACAAGTAGATCATCACGTCCAAATCTTTCTTTCAATTGCTCAATTGCTTTCGGATAATTTTCAGCGGTCGCTGGATAACTTGATATTAATCGCTCGGCCTTAGACTTGGGTTCCATGGATTGCAATAAATATTGCATTTTATCTTCTTCCGCAATAGAGTCGTCTTCATGTATTTTCTTAAACTGACTCCAGAAAGATAAAAAATTCTTTGGCTCACCATTAAATCTCTTCAGCTCAATTTTCGGCAACTTGAACTTTCGTCTTTCATTTTCACTAGGAGATTTAAAAAACTGCATCTTTTCGTCAATACGTGAAAATAATTCTACGTATTTTTCTCTATATTCTTCCGCTCCTCCAAAATCCTCCGTATATACTTTTTCATCTTCATCTTTCAAAAGAATTTCCGAAATTTCGCTTTGGCAAGTATCCAATCGCTGGAATTTGTCTATGAGTTGAGATTTCAAAATGGAAAGCTCTTTGAATTCACTTATTTCTTTAGTCAATTCAGACTCAATTTTATTAGCTGTGACAGTAAAAGTAGTTCTTAATCCTTTTCTTTGTGTTTTTAAACTATTTAAATTCATCTTCTCAAATTATTCAATTCAAATTCAAAAACACCCGTCCCGCCGAGGGTACCAAATTTTTATGTTAGAATTCGAAAGTAGGCTTAGCATAGAATATTAATACTAACCTTCTTGTTACTTTTCATGGGCTGCATCTACACGATGCTGGGCGTTAATGAATAAGAGTCCAACTTCAGAATTCATAAAGAGATCCATTTTCATTATAAAAGTACATTTAATTCCATCTACCCGAGTACATCTTACATGTTACATCGAGATAAGACAAAAAACTCACATACATACTCTAAAACATTTTTCTAATAAAATTTACACTTTTCATATCACGCACAGCGCGTGCTACTAGTTTCATTTCACTTCATTTCTTAACAGTTTGTTTTGAGGCCGTCCATAAATGATGTCGCGCTTGGAGGGGGGGAGGGGGGTTCATGAAATTGTGACAGTTTGTAACAAGGGGGTTGGAGGGGGTAAGAAGAAGTGTGACATCATACATTTTGGTTAAAATAAAATCATTAAAATCAGCAGATGAAATTTTGAAATTACCAGAATTTGAGTATATTTTTTAATCAGACTAAAACAACTTTCATGTGATTTGTTTTCATTTATATTCCTTTCTTTAAAAAAATATATAAATATTTTATAATTGTATTACTTTATTGTATATTAATTAGGTTTTTGTCGTAAACCTTAATCTTATTTTATACAGAATAAATACACGAATAATTTTTATTGTTATGCTCACAAATGTCATTAAAACTTATAGTTAAAGTTGAAAAATAAAATTTGAAACATGATCTATAACATAGTGCTTTGTTTCTGAACTCCAAGTATATGTCTATGTAATATAGCGTGACATTTGACAAGGGGCGGGGAGGGGGTATGGTGAAGTATGACACTTTGTGACTAAGGGGGGGGGGGGGTGGAGGATCAAAAATATTGAAAAAAGTGTGACATCATTTATGGACAGCCCCTTTCCTTATTTCTAAGTATATGATATCAAAAAATGTTTTTGTCTATGTCTGTTATCCTACGAGAATTTTTTCCTGCTTTCAAATTATTGACTAAAAGTTATTGTATACCAGCTGACCTGCCCGGGGCCGTAATAATAAATTGAACAAAAAAGAAAAGAACTTGGTTTTTGATATTAATTCAAATGACCCAACCCCAGGTGGTGGACGATGCCCCTGTAAATTTAACGAATTTTCACACAATATTTAATTTAGGGATGAAATCCTCCCCACTCTCCGAACATAACCACTTATCTCGAACAGTAACACGATTTTTAATTTACTGCTGCGTGAGTAAATGTAATATTTAATTTAGGGATGAAATCCTCCCCACTCTCCGAACATAACCACTTATCTCGAACAGTAACACGATTTTTAATTTACTGCTGCGTGAGTAAATGTAATATTTAATTTAGGGATGAAATCCTCCCCACTCTCCGAACATAACCACTTATCTCGAACAGTAACACGATTTTTAATTTACTGCTGCGTGAGTAAATGTAATATTTAATTTAGGGATGAAATCCTCCCCACTCTCCGAACATAACCACTTATCTCGAACAGTAACACGATTTTTAATTTACTGCTGCGTGAGTAAATGTAATATTTAATTTAGGGATGAAATCCTCCCCACTCTCCGAACATAACCACTTATCTCGAACAGTAACACGATTTTTAATTTACTGCTGCGTGAGTAAATGTAATATTTAATTTAGGGATGAAATCCTCCCCACTCTCCGAACATAACCACTTATCTCGAACAGTAACACGATTTTTAATTTACTGCTGCGTGAGTAAATGTAATATTTAATTTAGGGATGAAATCCTCCCCACTCTCCGAACATAACCACTTATCTCGAACAGTAACACGATTTTTAATTTACTGCTGCGTGAGTAAATGTAATATTTAATTTAGGGATGAAATCCTCCCCACTCTCCGAACATAACCACTTATCTCGAACAGTAACACGATTTTTAATTTACTGCTGCGTGAGTAAATGTAATATTTAATTTAGGGATGAAATCCTCCCCACTCTCCGAACATAACCACTTATCTCGAACAGTAACACGATTTTTAATTTACTGCTGCGTGAGTAAATGTAATATTTAATTTAGGGATGAAATCCTCCCCACTCTCCGAACATAACCACTTATCTCGAACAGTAACACGATTTTTAATTTACTGCTGCGTGAGTAAATGTAATATTTAATTTAGGGATGAAATCCTCCCCACTCTCCGAACATAACCACTTATCTCGAACAGTAACACGATTTTTAATTTACTGCTGCGTGAGTAAATGTAATATTTAATTTAGGGATGAAATCCTCCCCACTCTCCGAACATAACCACTTATCTCGAACAGTAACACGATTTTTAATTTACTGCTGCGTGAGTAAATGTAATATTTAATTTAGGGATGAAATCCTCCCCACTCTCCGAACATAACCACTTATCTCGAACAGTAACACGATTTTTAATTTACTGCTGCGTGAGTAAATGTAATATTTAATTTAGGGATGAAATCCTCCCCACTCTCCGAACATAACCACTTATCTCGAACAGTAACACGATTTTTAATTTACTGCTGCGTGAGTAAATGTAATATTTAATTTAGGGATGAAATCCTCCCCACTCTCCGAACATAACCACTTATCTCGAACAGTAACACGATTTTTAATTTACTGCTGCGTGAGTAAATGTAATATTTAATTTAGGGATGAAATCCTCCCCACTCTCCGAACATAACCACTTATCTCGAACAGTAACACGATTTTTAATTTACTGCTGCGTGAGTAAATGTAATATTTAATTTAGGGATGAAATCCTCCCCACTCTCCGAACATAACCACTTATCTCGAACAGTAACACGATTTTTAATTTACTGCTGCGTGAGTAAATGTAAGTTGATGCCGAAATGGAAGATTAATGTTAAAAGAAAAGATGGTAGCTGGGGTCTTAGGAAATGTTTAGTAGTTTATAAAGTAGCTGGGGTACCTTAGAATTATGTTAAAGAAAATTGCTAGAGAATCAGATCATTTTTAAAGAAACTGCACTAAGGGCCCCAAAAAGAAGATTAATATTCAAAAGTGGTGGTAGCTGAGGTCCGAGAAATTTTTTTTTGTCATTCAAGTAGTAACTGGAAATCTTAAGAAGTTGTTAGAAAAAAAAAAGCTAGTGAATCGGGCAATTTTTAAGGGAGCTATAGCAGGGGGCCCAAAAGGGACCAACTGATAGTTTTTAGCAGAATCCTCAGAGGAAAACATCTTTAAAGGTCCTAGTACTTAGTGCTTTAGATCTTCAATTAGTCGAAAATAAATTAATCATTAGAATAAAATTTTAAAGCAATTTTTAAAAGGGGCCATAGGCCCCAATAAAAATATGAGGGTTGTGGCCCAGGGAGAGGAGTCCAAGACTCAACTTTTAAAGTTATGCATTGAGAGGGTAACAGAATTAGGAGGTGAAAAATGCATGGCACAAAAAAAGTTCAAGGGCCCCGAACCAGGCCTCAGTGAGCCAGAGTCATAACTGGGATGCAGAAATGGGTGAATAACTAAATAGAGAAAAGGCCCCAAAAATGAAGAAGATCGGATTAAAAGGGAGCAATATATTAACAATTTAGGGAAAAATCTTCAAGGGGCCCTGTACCAGGCCCCAGGTTCTTAACTGAAATGTATGGTGGAATAACTAAATGGAGAAAGGAACCCCAAAAATGAAGAAAATCAGATAAGAAGGGGGCAAATTATTAAAAATTTAGAGCACAAAAACTTAAAGAGGCTAAGAGGGCCCTCGAGTCTTCTCTGAGAATTTTTTTTGTTGTTCAAGTAGTAGCTGGAAGTTCTAAGAAGTTGTTAGAGAAAAAAGCTAGTGAATCACGATTTTTAGAAGGGCTATAGTAAGGTTTATCAAAAGGGGCCATCTGATAGTTTTGAGCAAGGCCCTAAGATGAACGGTCCTAACTGGAATGTAAAAATGGACGAATAACTAAATGTAGAAAAGGTCCCCAAAACGAAGAAGATCAGATTAAAGAGGGGCAAGTTATTATTAACACTTTAGGGAAGAAAAACTTCAAGGGGCCCTGTACTGGGCACCATTAGGTCAGGGTCTTGGTTCTTAACTGGCATGTAAAAATGGAGGAATAACTAAATGGAGAAATGGGCCCCAAGAGTGAAGAAGATCAGATAAAAAGTGGGCAAGTTATTAAAAATTTAGGGTACAAAAACTTAAAGGGGCTGGGTCTTGTCCAAAATCTTTTTTTGGCATTCATATAGTAGCTGGAAGTCCTAAAAAGTTGTTAGAAAATAAAAGCTAGTTAATCGGATGATTTTGAAGGGAGCTATAGTAGGGGGTAGGGCTGGGCGATATCTCAATTTCAATATCGTGGTATATCGTCAGCTAAATATCACGATATGACGATATATCGTGATATTAAAACTAAATATACAGAATAAATAAAAGAATATTTTGAGAAGAAGAAAGAAAGAAAAAAAATCCCTGATGGCTCGGCCTACAGGCACAGGTAGATTTCAAAGACGCAGACTGTGGGGCGCCTGTTTGTTGGGAATTGCGGAAGAAATGATCTTTTTGCCATGATGTCGCAGTTGGGACCGCCCACAATCTTACTTGTTTCCCAACTTGTTTGCAGGCGAAGTCGGCAGGGATTTTTTTTTTGCTATAAGGGTTGGTCTTATAAAAAAAACTTGTCAATATAAAAGTTTTAGATTATATTAAGAATCATAATTAAGAAGTTATGGTTTTTTTTCTGTTTTTACAAAAAGACCCCCTCATCCTCCTGGTTCGATTTTGCCCATTAGCGAACTTGACCGAGATTTTATGCCCCTTGATTTTATGTATCAGTTTGGAAGAGATTTGTGCAGAATTATTGCAGTTATCGTGTGCATAAAAAAGTGACATAGATAGATAGATAGATAAAGTTTTGAACTGGGCGTGGTTTTGGGAGTCATGATCGGCATAGATCTGCAAAAATGTTTCAAAAATACCAATTTAGGGGAGAATGTAATAGGTAGTATTTCTTACGAAATCTACCTAAAAATCAGTTTTACTCGTATTTACACAATAGGGCTGGCTTTAGACGAAAGCGAATTAGGGAGACCGTTTGAGTCGCTAAAATCAAACTGGCGGGAAATAGACAAAAATTTTGGTTAAAACTTAAATATATTTAAAAGATATCATTCGTAGCAATGAATAAAAATTTCGCCTTCAAGGGACATGGGCTAGTAAAACCGCATCTGGCACCAAACATGGAAATTTTAAACACTTCCATATTCCATTATTAAAACAATTGCTATATATAACATCTTTTAAAGAGCATTACTTGCATAAAAAAAACTATAAATAATATAAAATAAGTTTTACTAAATTATTCGCCAATTTGCTCTTTATGAAATTTTAGCTTCTTGCGAAATCTCTAACAAAGTAATGAGACTGATTATTACAACAATTCAAACAAGAATTTTCGGTTTGCTCGTTGTAATTATTGGTTCGTTTCACACCCTCCTCCACTCAAATTATAATATAATAAATTTAACGGCATATATTACATTAAAACAATCAGCAATTTCCTGTACTGATATATTCAAAATCCCAAATAACTGAAATAAACACTTCAGAGAAGCATTATCTATCATGTAAAATATTTCAACAGAAATTGTTTTACTTTAACATTACAGTCAGTGAGAAATTCAGGGGTGATACTGAGTCCCTAGAGTCTCCACATTTTCGGTTAATTAATGTCCCGAAAGTGCAAATCTCCCCCCTCCCCCTGACACACACGCTGAATATCATAATGCCATGGACGCCGACGAAACACAGGGGGGTGTAAGATATTGACACAGCTGTGCTGCTAGTCCTCAACATGCAATACAGAAATTTAACAAATTAAAAATATCAATTTTTTTTACCTTTCTTTTTCGTCAGATGAGATAATTTTTCAACACATAAACTCAAACAAAATTTAAAAAAAAAAAAAAAAAATTCCATGTCCAATTTCTTTGTTCCATGAGAGTTTTAGCGGGCAGATCTCCAGTGACCAAAATTTCATAGTTCTTTCTTCTATGAGTGCGTAATTAATCATGCTACTTGGGGATAAGTAAATTATATATTTTTTTCAACATAAAAAAATACAGATTTAAATTTCAAAATTCAGGGAGGGGCAATTGTCCTCCCTTGCAGGCGCCCATGATAATTCCCCCACCCCCCCACCACACACATAAACAGCTACCCGCCATCCTAAACATTCGAAATACCTGCCAGAGAAAAATATCGGAATTCAAGACTGGTTAGAGTATTAAATGATCATCAAGCACATTTTTTCATGATAATGGAAACAAGTTGGAAATTGTACGTCAAACGTTACAAATGAGGTGCGTTCGTACTATAGCTAGTTATATAAATATTCCGATCTTGATGATTTTTAATTCTGTGAAATGAATTATATCGTCTGCAGATTCATTTCTGTCATAAAATAAGTATCTCGATCACTTGATGCTTAAACTTCGGAAAAAACTATAACAAGAAAGCACCGATTAAAAAAAAAAAAAAAAAAAAAAAAAAAAATCAAATTTCTTAATAAATATTTTTATTAATATCTGCTAAAGTTTTGATTCGATTTTCATAAAATTTGAAATGTCTTGACAAAATTCAGCAAATATATCTTAAATTTCAAATTTCAAACTATTCGTTTGGGTAGTTTTTGCATTGTTATATGTGGACAGACGGCCGGACCAGACGACGACAATAGGTGCTACGTATTTATATAATTATGAACGCACCTAAAAAGCACGAAGAGAATTTAAAAAATGGATGGAAATATGAAAAATAATTAAAAAATGAATAATCTGCATGTTCGATTATTTTTTTATCAGGTAGTACATTAATATTTTACAACTAAAATTATGAAGAAATAAATATATATTATCTTTTGTTTGCCGCGCCATCGCCTAAACTGTTTTTTAATACCTCATTTGGGAAGAAGGGGGGGGGGGGGTAAATCGCATAAAAATAGGGAAGAAACATTTCAACATATTTTATTCTATTAAAATTGCATGATATTCATTTCCACCGTTGCAAATAAAATATAATAATGGTTAATGTTTTTAAAATTTTAAATGCAAAATTAGCATCAAATGATTTTAGGCAGTGACCAGTGGTCATATATACAGAGGCAATCAAATACCAAATAGTCATATCTGTCATGCGAACGCGATTTTTAAAATAAATTCTGGGGAGGAAAAAACTCGCAGTATAGAAGTAAAAATAGTTGCATTTTTAAAAATCCTCCTTTACCCTAGAATATGCATTAATAAATACTACTAAGGAATTAATATTTTTTTCATAAAATAATAATTATAAAAAACAAATAAAAACATGTCTGAATTATTCTTTGCTCATTTGTCTCATTAAATCAACTGTTGCAAATAAAATACTTCCTTTTTTTATTGCCCTAATTCACGCATCATTCAACAACTTCGAATATTCATCCACACCGGTACCACTGAATATCATAATGAAATGAAAGAATAGGCGATATCCCACGCATGCGCTCAGAGATTAACCTTGCAGTGTCAATAGCATAAAAATGATATTTCATCCACTGTTAGTGGTCGCTGGAGAAAATCACCCTTCCTCTTTTCAAAAACCTTATCAGCTGCGAGAATTCACACCGTTAGTTATTCATGAATACGGTGTATCATGGTTTAGGCTGGGGGAACTCACACCGTTCGTATTCATGAATACTCAAAGACGAGGAAGAGATTTAATATCGTGGTTCGTGGTTTTCATGGTTTTTGTCAAATTTATGATATTTGTGATATACCGTTGGGTAGGATTTTTTTATATCGGTATCACGATACGCATTTTATATCGATTTTATCGATATATCGCCCAGCCCTAGTAGGAGGCTCAAAAGAAGCCAGCTGATAGTTTTGAGCAGGGTCCTAACTGGAATGTAAAAATGGGGGAATAACTAAATGGAGAAAAGGCCCCCAAAAGGGAGCAAGTTATTAACAATTAGGAAACAAAAGCTTGAAAGGGCCCCAGGGTCTTAACTGGAACATGGGAAAAGCTAAATGGAGAAAGTGCCCCAAAAATGAGAAAGATCTGATAAAAATAGAACAAGTTATTAACAATTTAGGGCAAAAATCTTAACAGGGCCCCATGGGTCCCAGGTCTTTAAAAAATTAAAAATCTGAGCCTGAGGTACATCAGGAACTGCCTTGGACTATCCTCACCCAAAATTTTCAGACTTTTACGTGTGGTAGATTTTGCTAGCCATCGCACACACACAGACAAACAACTTTCTTTTATTAGTATAGATGTATTATTATTTTCTTCTATCTTTACAAGAAGAAAGTATTGGATTCATGAAAGTTTACGACGGATTTATACATTTTAGAAAGTCCTGATTTGACTGTTTTTAGAAAATGTCTGTCCGTGAGTCTGTGAGTCTGTCTGTATGTGACAAAAATTTTGTGGGCACTCTTATCTCAAAAACTAATGCACGGAATATAATAAAACTTTATATTCAGTTAATCCTTGATATAAATTGGTGCTGATTAGTTTTTGGCAGAAATCGCCCAATAGGTGATGCTGTTATGCTGCATTTTTTGCGACTACTGCAATAGCTCTATCTCAAGAAATAATGCACTGATTTTCATCCAGATTCATTTAGACCTTGACATAAATAGATGCTGATTACATTTTGGTGTAGATATCATAACAGGTGGTGCTGCTATATTACTTTTTTCATGATTTTCACATTAACTATGTCTGAAGAACTAATGCACGGATTTTCATCAAACTTCAGATTCAGTTAGACGTTGATATAAGTTGTTGGTTAGGTTTTGGTGTAAATTTCTCAACAGGTGGTGCTGCTATGCTGCATTTTTCAGGATTTACATGATTTTAGTGATAGTTATATCTCAAGAACTAATTCACAGAATTTAATAAAACTTTAGTTTCAATTAGACCTTGACATAAATTGGTGCTGATTCATTTTTGGTGTACATGAAACCTGTATGAGATAGAAGAAAGTTTTAGGATTTACACATCTGACTAGTTATATATGTAGATGTATATATGTAAGATGTATTTTTTGGTACTACTGCACTTACAATCCATTTCAGTAAATAAAATCTGTCACTAAAGTGTGTGATTTAATGTCAATAATCATGGGAGTTTGAAGGAATATGTTGCTCTGTATTTAGTCGGAAAATATACAAGTAACATAGAAATATTATACAAAGCTTTAAAATTATCAGTCAAACAAATTCATGAAAATCTGCATCAATTATTCCAATTGTTAAAATCCTGTGATGTAATCTACAATAGCAGCACTTTGGCTGCTTGTTTGGCAATCCGATCTTTCCTGAATATTTTTTTTTTAATGATATGTGTATCACTATTGTTACTCAAATCCAACTCTTTGTTTCTTCATTTAATCAATGTTAATTCTTTTCATCAGTTGTAAATAAGCCTTAGTTGGAGAATTGTTCTCTTTTCAATTCCTACTATTAGCTCACACTCTCTATATATTTATATATCTTGTTCAAATTTTCAATCGTTAATAAAATACTTTTTATTCATCCACTCAAGTTCAAATACATTTTTTTAAACTTGTACTGGATGACACTTGATGTTAATACAGTTTTTAAAATATTAATTCATTAATTAAATTAAATAACCAAACTACTAGCATTCAAAACTCAAAGATAACTGAGAAGAAACATTCCATTAGGTTCCACTTTTCGAAAGAGCCTCTACTACATGAAACTGTTGGCATGGTAACTGTTGACTCGTGATTACGTTTTAATGTTATTTTCTATACTGCTTCATATTATTTTTGGTACTTGTGTATTATCCGGGCCATTCTTATATTATTTATTAAAATGGAAAATTGCAAGGAAATTTGCTTTCTATTTTGCCACTTAATATTGTGATTTTGTCCTATGTGATATATACATATTTATATTAATTGTAATTACTTAATAAAAAGTAACTAAAATAAAAATTTTCTTTGTTGACCTAAGTAGGAATTGACATATTTTTTTTTTTTTTTATATTACTTGTTTAATAGATAGTTGCTTGTTACAATTTTTCACATTACATTGCCGTTATTTATCCCTTTTAAGATCAAAGTCTGATATTGTGCCTATGAATGCACACTTTCTTCGATTGCAGAATCCCATAATTTTGAAAATACTACACTGCATACCCTATATTATATACAAGTACTTCCAACCATAGAAGAAAATCCCAAATCTTTGTAATTTTTTAAACATGCAAAACATAAAAATAACAATGAATTTATATGTTTTATTAGAAAAACTAAACTGGCTATTCCTTAAAGTAAATATAAATAGATTATGTGCATCATGTTTAGCGACAAGTTTTATTTACAAAAAATGATTGATCAGAAAATATATAAGTACAACATTTGTTATACATTCAAAGTTTGTGATTGAAAAAGGAAAATAGTTTGTTTATTGTTTGTATACATCCTGTATCAGTTCTTCTGTGAAGTAAATGCTAATTTTTCTCTTTAAAAGGAAAATATTTAAAAAAAAAAAAAAATTATTCATTACTGAAGTATAGTTTATAAAAAATAAAAAAAATTATATTTATTGTCTAGTTAAGAGTAGCTACAAACAGTCTTGAAAAGTTAACCATACGCTCATTTATTTTGAAACTGTATATTCATATACACACATATATCATTCTGCATTTCTTTTCAATTGTTTCCTAAAATTCATACAATGACTGTATTAAAAAATTTCCTTCTGCAATTTTATTAACCATTGGGAAAATGGTTGTTGCTTTCGGTCGAGAATGGACCAAATGATGTTCGCATTTTACTATTTTAACCGTTTTTAATGAAATTCTGTAATTTTAGAAGAATTTTTTAAGCCTTTTTAACAAAATTCTGTAATTTTAGAAGAATTTTTTTTTGAATAGGCAATAGAAATGCATAAAATCATTACTAAAATGTTAAAGTTACAAAAAGGATAGATGCAAACTATCAGATATGAAAAATAATGTAGAAATTTGGTACTTTCGTGTTATAGCAGCCACCAAGGATGAAATATTTTTGTTTCTGTTTTCATTAATATATTGTAAATTTGGTACTTTGGTATTATAGCGGCCCCCAAGGATGAATCGCCAAGCGACCAAGATCTATCGCCAAATTATAAAGCATGTATGACATTATAATAATATATGATATATATATATATATATAACATTTCTAGAAGTATATGGCCAAGTTATAGTCATATATGATGTATATATATGACATGTGTATGGGATGTATAAACAACATATAAGACGTAAACAATATGTGTATAATGACGTATATGGCACATATAGGAGTGTTTGGAATATATATATGCATATATAAGCTTTGAGACGATCTTGGCGAAATCATAGCTGCAACCTTGGCATAATCATAATTGTGGGGGCCGCTATAACACAAAAGTACATTTTTTTCCCCCCTAAAGCTTTCGGAACATTTTTCCAATGGTTATTGTAATTTGTTAAATTAAAATTTTGTTTTTTAAGAATTAGAATGAGAGAAGAAAACAGATGCTTTATATATTCAAACTTAAAAGTTTAAAAATAGTGATAAATATTTTAAAATGAAATGATACTATGTTTCTGTCACTGTTAATTATTTAATCTGCTCGGCTATCTTAAAACATCTAAAGTAGATAAAATTATGTAAATGATTTAAGATAAGAGAATTTAAAAGAATGGTGGTTTTATATATGTATCTCTCTATTCTAAAAAACTATAACTAATGTTGCTGCTGCCATAATTGAATTTAATATGACCTTTTCAGTTTCTCAGCTTATACTACAAAAATTATTGCATATAAAAACATGAAAACTGGTACTTTTATAGAGAAATGTATGATAAACATGCTGAAGCAGACAGTTATTAAATCTAAGAATTATTTTAGGCACTATTTAATGTTGAAATCCCTCAAGATACTTCAGTTAAATAAGTTTTATAGGATCAAAAACTATGCATAGCAATTTAATCCTCTTATGCAGGCACATACTTGGCTAGATTGTGTTGTGCAGTATTGAAGTATTTTTAAAATTTATCTATTGTTTTGTTTTTTATACAAAATTTCATTATTTGAATCGAGATTTAGTTCATAGTTTGAAATAGCTGTTTTTTACATACTGTTGTTAAATTTAAAAAAAAGCCAAAATAATAGTATTTACAAACATTTTTTAACTGAAAAATATATTAACACATGAATATTAAAAAAGAAAGAAAACTTTTAAATAATTAAATTATAACATGTAGAAAGCATTTAATGGAGAAACTTCCGTCATATTTAAAATGATTTTCTTATAGCGTCAGTTTAAAAGTCTGGAAGGCAGTAACATTTTTGCTTAACCATTTTATACAAGCTGGTTTTCAAATGTGTAATTGATCTTATTTAATCAATCATGAAAACTGCTGTCATGACAGTGGTGGATGCAGCCTTGAGAACCAAAAATCCCAGTCAAAGGTAAATGACTGGAAACCCAATTACAGAAGATTTCCACTGGTCACAATAATATCATTCAATCTCCCGTAATCTAATAATCTTTTTAAAACACAGCAAATTTGTGTGCTTTTAGAGCCTGTGGGGTATATATGGGAGTTGGTGAGCATAGCTCTTTGGGAGCAGAGCCACCTAGTATCTTTAAAAGAAATATATATATTTATGTTGAACAATAGATAAAAGTTTGAACTTAAGAATAATAAATTGTAATTTATGCTTGTGGAAAAATTGCCCACATTGTCAGATAATTACAAAGTAAAAGTCATTAACAATAATGTATTCAATTGTAATATTTGCCAGGTTTACCAACAATGCGAAATTAATCTTCAAGTTTGACAGCATTTATCGTCATATGATATAGCAGACCTAAAACCATAAACAAAATAAAGTAATAACAATTGTGAGATCATTTTTTCCATTTCTAAAGGATGACTATTGATATTGTTAAAATATTATAATAGGATAAATATTGATAAATCTGTGCTTAAGAGCCTATGTCAGTCAAGCGAAAAAACGCTCAAGCTAATGTTAAGTCTATGGGAAGGTTCTAGCGCGATTTCTTGCTCGCATTTTAATATTTTTAAATGCTTTTTTCTGCATAGGATAGCTGAGGTCAATCTCCAACGTTGTTAGTTTTTACTTTTTCGACTTTGGTTCCAGTTATTTTATATAAGGGTACTTTCTCTTTTATAACCGGTTCCAAAATTGAAAATACCCGCTTATAAAAAAACTGCAACAAAAATCAAAAAAGTAAAAACTAACAACATTGGAGCTTGACCTCAGCTATCCTATGCAAAAAAAGCATTTAAAAATATTAAAATGCGAGCGAGAAATCGCGCTAGAGCCTTCCCATAAACTTAACATTAGCTTGAGCATTTCTTCGCATGACTAGTGTAGGCTCTTAATTTGAAATGTATATTTTATAAATAAAAATGCATGTTTTATAAATCAATTTGATGTTGTTTTCACATGCGAAAAACATATGTTAAAACTTCTGTTAGAAAATTTGTGTAGAGAAGTTAATTAAGCAAGCTTAAGGGTAAATAAGTAGCAAAGACAAAATTGCTAAAATTGACAAATATCTTTCTTCTTGGCTCAAAAACAACACTGTCAAATGAAAATTATTATTGGCAGGATTTGTCGAGAAATGAAAGAACGTTTCTGTGTCCAAATGCCGGATACAGGTACATAGACACTAAAAAAATAAATTACAACTTTTTTTTAAATAAGAATTATGTATTTTAAAAAAACTAAGTTTTTTTTTTTTCTTTTTTTTTTGTTGAAATCTATTAATTAAAAGCACTGTCTTTTTTCTCTTTTTGACATGGTGCCTAAACTTGGCAAAAATGAAATAAATGAATAAATGAACTTGACAAAAACTAAATTTGGTGTGTGTGTGTGCGGGGGGGGGGGGGGGGGGGAGGCAGAAGGAGGAGCATTTTGGTTGCTAGTAAAGCTGACAAGTAGCTCAATTCTTATCAAAATGTTATTAAAGATATTAACTAAATGTTATTAAATATTTTTACCATTAATAGTTTATGACTGTTGTATGTATACCTGTAATTTAATGCAATTAATTTTATGTATTTATTTAACTGTGCAGAGTTTGCCAAGGGAAGACGAAAATCTTCTGAACATCTTATTGATAAAGTATGTAATTTATTATTTTTGAAGTATATTTGCTTCTTTTCCTTAGTTTGAATTCTTGCATTTAATTCTGATTATTATAGCAGGCAATAAGTTTGCATACTTAATTTTGTTATTTACATGCCCTCCAAACAGAGCAGAGGATAAAAAAAAAAAAAAATGATATCCTACAATCCTTTCAAATACAAACATTACGTTACTTATCTGAGATTACCAGAATTTCCTGGAGTATTCTTTCTTGCATTTAATCCTTTCAGGTGTGGCATACTACTAATAGTACATCACCTTTCAACTAGCTTATTTTTTCAGTATTTAGTAGTTTTTCTCAAAGAGCCTCATGATCTATTTTAATGACTTCTTTTAAAATTATGTGTTTAATTTTTTTTTTTTTTTTTTTTTTTTTTTTTTGCCAAAATATGGCGCTACATGTCTAGGAACACTCATTCAAGATGGATGAAACTTCGAATGCAAGTGAAGCCAATTACTTTTTTGTATTTACTCTCATAATTAATATTATAAACAGTTAGAATTATTGTTCGAAATTATTTTCGTAAAATAAGTTATTGCAGCTAATGTTTGATGTACTTTTTGTAATCAGAACAAATTAAATGTTGTGATGTACCAATGTTTGATTACGTGTACTAGTAATAGCACAGCGGTATTTAAAAGAATTAATTTTAGCAAAATATGTACATTGTATGTATTAATTTTTGGAAATGAGATTTGTAGTAATTAAGAGTGAATATTTCTGTTATATATAAATATTTCTCATTCTTTTTGTCATATAATATTGTTATGTAATTATAGAGGTCTGCACAGGCCTGGCTCGAACCCGAGTGCGCTCCGCTAGGCCAATTTTCATTCATGAGACTGAGACAGGGACAGGCCTGGTCTTCACTCTTTGCATGCTGGGCCAAACTTTTTTCTTCAAACTCAGGCTGGGCCAGACTTCTGCCTGGCCTGATCAAAAATCAGTAAAATGAGGCCCTACATAATCTGAAAAAAAAAAAAAGCTGTGCGTATATTTTGTTGAAATTGAGTCGAATTGAGCCAAACTTTTAACTTTTATACCAGTCTAGGATGAGAAATTTTTTTTTTTTTTTTGTAGAAGTCGGCATGGGCCTGTAAATTTTGGCACAATTAGTAAAATCCCAACACATTGATATATATATATATATATACATATATATTGCGATACTCTGGCTGAAACCCACTGCCACTTTTTGCACTGTTTTACCCTGCATAATTTTCGTTCCATAACATCATAACATGGCTGTTATTTTTATATTATACACCACAGTCTTCTTAGTTTCATTATCTTGTTCTGGTTGGATTTGTTTCATTTTGTTTTTCTCTTTGATGTTTTGCTGTTTTTTAATTGTTAATTAATGTTTAAATGTGGTGTGGAATCCTGGTTCTGCTAAAAATATTTGCAAATTATGGTCTATATATAATTTGTGTGATTGTTAGCAGCTAGTTGCGTTTATTGTATAGATGCTATTGATTTTGAAATTTTAATTTGGCTTATATATACAGTGCAACATCGTAAATCCGGACTCATTCAGAATTAGCGATTCCGAAGTTTAGAAAATTCCGGATAATGGAAGTTGTCTAGTGGCGCCATCTAGTGAACTTCTTAGAAACAAAAGAATCTACTTAATTTCATTTTACACAAATACAACTAATATATATAAATTATTTATACGATCGGATTAGCAATTAACTATTAATAAAATTGTTTATTTTCTATTATTAACTATTAATAAAATTTATTCAAAAGGAATTATCAAGGCTTGCTTTTGAACTTTCTATTTTTGTACTTATTTACAAAGTAACTTACATCGGTAAAAGAAAGAAACATGAAATTATTATTCATCTATTAGAAAATCAAATTCTTATTTCTCATTTTCATTATTATTATTTTAGAATGTATAAAAAAAAAAGCTTTCAGGGAAGAAAAATATCAATGCATTTTTACATCAATATACATGGTTGAAACTTTCATTAACTTTCGTCAAAAATTGATTGCAGAAATCTATTATAATTATTTTCAATCGGGACCTTTAATAAATATTTTATATTGTAAATATTTTGACAATATATATATATATATATATTTAAATATTTATTTGGACTTTTCATATTACGTCATGAAGCCCAAAAATGTAAACTTAAAAAATAAATAAATAATGAAAATGAAATAAATTACAGCGAAAAAATAGAACAAAAAGAATTCGTTTCATAATTTAAGTAAAAATATTCCACATTTAGAACATAGCTTTCTTTTCTTCTATCATCCCCACTCAGTAGAAGCGGAAAGGGGAAAAAGAAAACTAGGTCAAACAGCAGAGTTGTTGATGGGGAAAAAAAAAAAAGCTTTACGAAAACGAATGTTTATTTTTCTGACTCATCGCATGGCTGGAAAAAGAGAAGTAATCATCAGTTGTGTTACGAATTCTATTGGGGATAGATAAAGGAAAATAATGCAAATAATAATAAAAAAGCAAATATGGAAATACGTTAATGAAAATATTTATACAAATAATTTCCCAAATACAGGTTAAGTAAAGAAAAAAAAATAATTAAGCATTATTTAAAATAATCTAATAATGATTTTTGTTTCATTTTGGACTTATTGTCTATTAGCTTTTCACGGATATTAAACACAGTCATGATTTCGTGTTCATTAATGTAATCACATTGTTCCAGACCCTTAATCACAGTATTTAACATTTCAATCATCTGATTTGTCGGTATTTTTTCTTCAATTTGCTCCTCGTCACTTTTATTTTCGGTGTCGCTAGAGTTTACGTTTGAATTTAATGCATTGCTCAAAATTTCGTCATCTGTCAATTGATTTACTATTGGAGCATCGTCATCACAATGAAAAATATCTTGCATATCAATTTCTTCCAAATTAATATTCTGCTCTTTTGCATATGCTAATAAATTAGAAATTTTCGTTTTTTCTTCTGATAATTTGAACCCGTTGAAATCTTTAGTATTATTATCAGGGATAAATAAAGTCTGAGGAAGAATATTGTGCCAGGCATTTTTCAAAGTATCTTCAGGCATGTCTTTCCAGGCACTTGCAGCGAACCAAATAGCATCTTTTATTGAAAAATCTTTTACAAATTCGGAAATGTTTTTTCCGTCATTTACGTAATCTAGCATCCGGTTAACACATTTACTTTTGTACTTGCATTTAAAAGAACACAATATACCCATATCCATTGGTTGTATTATGGATGTGCAGTTATGTGGGAGAAATAATACTTCATTATTGCCTTCGCTTAATTTTTCACTGTCAGGATGGGCTGCACATCGATCAATAATCAGCAATATTTTCGCATCTGCAGGCAGATTGGCGGACGAACGATATCTCCGTACTTCTGTCAAAAAGTTATTTTTATACCAGTCTGTAAATAGTTCTTGTGTAATCCACACTCGCTTGTTCGATTTGTAAATTACAGGAATCGTTTTTGCTCCAGTAAGAGCTCGGGGATGAGCACGTTTCCCGATAACCATTAATTTTAATTTGTGCGTTCCAGAAGCGTTTGCACAAGCCAAAACTGTTAATCGTTGTTTTATATCCTTCACGCCACCAGGATTTTTTCTTCATTCATAGCCAGAGTCTTTCGCGGCACATACCGCCAGAAGAGAGCGGTCTCGTCAGCGTTATATATCTGATCCATTGATAAATTTTCTTTTTCTACTAACTCCATTAAATTAGTTACAAACTGCTCCGCAGCTTCGTGATCTGCACTTACTCTTTCACCACAAATTCTTATTTGTCTAATACCATGACGTTTTTTAAACTTATCTAGCCAACCCGTCGTATAATTGCATGGCGTTGCTAGACATAATTCTGCATGATACTTTTTAGCTTGAGCCATGATCATAGGCCCAGTTAGAGGGACATTTTCTGATCGACGTTGTCTAAACCAGTCTATCATGACTTTATCCAAATCCGGATTATTTGCGCCTCTAATAGTTTTTCGTTTGGCCATTTCAAATGGTGAATCACTTTCAGAAAAGAAAGAGAGAATATTTTGCTTTTGCTTTATTAAGTCATATGCTGTTGACTTCCCAATATCATATTCAATGCACAAATTCCGGACTGGAGTTCCTTGGTCATATTTTTTTTAAAATTCCACCTTCTTTGCAATCGATAACGTGCAATGTTTTTTTTTTAATGCTATTCGGGGAATCGATGGCTCGCTTACTACTCATTATGTAAGCTTTTTATTTGTCTCACATATGCTATACTAAACGTCAAATTTGGTAAGAAAGAGCGAAATATACTAATCCAGATACTGAGAAAAATAAAAATGGCGCTAAAACGTTGAATGACAATGAATGGTAGATTCCATTAGCCTATTTTGCCGGGTTGAACATCCTCCAATCGTATATTATTTAACAAAAAAAGTGGAGAAACAAGTACTATGATTGGTTTCCGTATAAAACGTTTTAACAAAATACTTTTAGCGTGATTTGCATGGTGGCGCCATCTGTTGTTGCTCTGAATAACTAAAATGACAAGATGATTCGAGAGTCCGGATTTTAGATAACTCCGGGTTTTGGAAGTCCGGATTTAAGATGTTGCACTGTATATATTTGCAAAGGAATTTAAAAATCAATACATTCACAAAAGTTTGGTAGACAGAAAGTATAATACAGTGCAACATCTTAAATCCGGACTTCCAAAACCCGGAGTTATCTAAAATCCGGACTCTCGAATCATCTTGTCATTTTAGTTATTCAGAGCAACAACAGATGGTGCCACCATGCAAATCACGCTAAAAGTATTTTGTTAAAACGTTTTATACGGAAACCAATCATAGTACTTGTTACTTCCACTTTTTTTGTTAAATAATATACGATTGGAGGATGTTCAACACGGCAAAATAGGCTAATGGAATCTACCATTCATTGTCATTCAACGTTTTAGCGCCATTTTTATTTTTCTCAGTATCTGGATTAGTATATTTCACTCTTTCCTACCAAATTTGACGTTTAGTATAGCATTTGTGAGACAAATAAAAAGCTTACATAATGAGTAGTAAGCGAGCCATCGATTCCCCGAATAGCATTAAAAAAAAACATTGCACGTTATCGATTGCAAAGAAGGTGGAATTTTTAAAAAAATACGACCAAGGAACTCCAGTCCGGAATTTGTGCATTGAATATGATATTGGGAAGTCAACAGCATATGACTTAATAAAGCAAAAGAAAAATATTCTCTCTTTCTTTTCTGAAAGTGATTCACCATTTGAAATGGCCAAACGAAAAACTATTAGAGGCGCAAATAATCCGGATTTGGATAAAGTCATGATAGACTGGTTTAGACAACGTCGATCAGAAAATGTCCCTCTAACTGGGCCTATGATCATAGCTCAAGCTAAAAAGTATCATGCAGATTTATGTCTAGCAACGCCATGCAATTATACGACGGGTTGGCTAGATAAGTTTAAAAAACGTCATGGTATTAGACAAATAAGAATTTGTGGTGAAAGAGTAAGTGCAGATCACGAAGCTGCAGAGCAGTTTGTAACTAATTTAATGGAGTTAGTAGAAAAGGAAAATTTATCAATGGATCAGATATATAACGCTGACGAGACCGCTCTCTTCTGGCGGTATGTGCCGCGAAACACTCTGGCTATGAATGAAGAGAAAAATCCCGGTGGCGTGAAGGATATAAAACAACGATTAACAGTTTTGGCTTGTGCAAACGCTTCTGGAACGCACAAATTAAAATTAATGGTTATCGGGAAAAGTGCTCATCCCCGAGCTCTTACTGGAGCAAAAACGATTCCTGTAATTTACAAATCGAACAAGCGAGCGTGGATTACACAAGAACTATTTACAGACTGGTATAAAAATAACTTTTTGACAGAAGTACGGAGATATCGTTCGTCCGCCAATCTGTCTGCAGATGCGAAAATATTGCTGATTATTGATCGATGTGCAGCCCATCCTGACAGTGAAAAATTAAGCGAAGGCAATAATGAAGTATTATTTCTCCCACCTAACTGCACATCCATAATACAACCAATGGATATGGGTATATTGCGTTCTTTTAAATGCAAGTACAAAAGTAAATTTGTTAACCGGATGCTAGATTACGTAAATGACGGAAAAAACATTTCCAAATTTGTAAAAGATTTTTCGATAAAAGATGCTATTTGGTTCGCTGCAAGTGCCTGGAAAGACATGCCTGAAGATACTTTGAAAAATGCCTGGCACAATATTCTTCCTCAGACTTTATTTATCCCTGATAATAATACTAAAGATTTCAACGGGTTCAAATTATCAGAAGAAAAAACGAAAATTTCTAATTTATTAGCATATGCAAAAGAGCAGAATATTAATTTGGAAGAAATTGATATGCAAGATATTTTTCATTGTGATGACGATGCTCCAATAGTAAATCAATTGACAGATGACGAAATTTTGAGCAATGCATTAAATTCAAACGCAAACTCAACGACACCGAAAATGAAAGTGACGAGGAGCAAATTGAAGAAAAAATACCGACAAATCAGATGATTGAAATGTTAAATACTGTGATTAAGGGTCTGGAACAACGTGATTACATTAATGAACACGAAATCATGACTGTGTTTAATATCCGTGAAAAGCTAATAGACAATAAGTCCAAAATGAAACAAAAATCATTATTAGATTATTTTAAATAATGCTTAATTATTTTTCTTTCTTTACTTAACCTGTATTTGGGAAATTATTTGTATAAATATTTTCATTAACGTATTTCCATATTTGCTTTTTTATTATTATTTGCATTATTTTCCTTTATCTATCCGCAATAGAATTCGTAACACAACTGATGATTACTTCTCTTTTTCCAGCCATGCAATGAGTCAGAAAAATAAACATTCGTTTTTGTAAAGCTTTTTTTTTTTTTCCCCCATCAACAACTTTGCTGTTTGACCTAGTTTTCTTTTTCCTCTTTCCGCTTCTACTGAGTGGGGATGATAGAAGAAAAGAAAGCTATGTTCTAAATGTGGAATATTTTTATTTAAGTTACGAAACGAATTCTTTTTGTTTTATTTTTTCGCTGTAATTTATTTCATTTTCATTATTTATTTATTTTTTAAGTTTACATTTTTGGGCTTCATGACGTAATATGAAAAGTCCAAATAAATATTTAAATATATATATATATATATATTGTCAAAATATTTACAATATAAAATATTTATTAAAGGTCCCGATTGAAAATAATTATAATAGATTTCTGCAATCAATTTTTGACGAAAGTTAATGAAAGTTTCAACCATGTATATTGATGTAAAAATGCATTGATATTTTTCTTCCCTGAAAGCTTTTTTTTTTATACATTCTAAAATAATAATAATGGAAATGAGAAATAAGAATTTGATTTTCTAATAGATGAATAATAATTTCATGTTTCTTTCTTTTACCGATGTAAGTTACTTTGTAAATAAGTACAAAAATAGAAAGTTCAAAAGCAAGCCTTGATAATTCCTTTTGAATAAATTTTATTAATAGTTAATAATAGAAAATAAACAATTTTATTAATAGTTAATTGCTAATCCGATCGTATAAATAATTTATATATATTAGTTGTATTTGTGTAAAATGAAATTAAGTAGATTCTTTTGTTTCTAAGAAGTTCACTAGATGGCGCCACTAGACAACTTCCATTATCCGGAATTTTCTAAAATTCGGAATCGCTAATTCCGAATGAGTCCGGATTTACGATGTTGCACTGTAATTATCTTTGCAAAAAGCATTATCTTTTATTTGAAAATTTTGATATAGAATTTGAAGATTCAGAAGATGAATGGCATCCAGGGGTTCATTTAGATCAAATTGATTCTTTTAATTCAACCACCATAACACATAAGAAATTTTTGATACCATCACTTTGCCTAGTTGAGAAAGTAAGGTATGATAACACTGGTCATATGATAGAAGGTGCAACAAAGGTGTAAATTAGAAGGATGGTAACATCATTTTTTGAAAAATGCAAATTCTATTTATGCTTCCATGGGGACAGGAATTCCTTCAAAACGTTTCATTTCAACAAATAAAAAGTTTTCAGAAACATTTTTTTGCAAATTTTAAAAGTTTTTTTTTTTTTTTAGTTGTGTAATTTGAGTGTGAACTAATGTGAATTATGTAATACTAATTGTATGATTTTTAATATATCTTTTATATTTTTTATTATAACTTTTGAAATTTTAATTTGAAATCCTAATACATTTATCTACAGGGTGTCTAGCGAATAAGACCCTGATTTCAAAATTAAATTTCTCAAAAACAAAGATCAATAGAATTATGCGGTAAAAAGTTTCTTTATTAGATAAGCTGTAAAAATGTTATGCAGATGTTTCGAAAATTAAGTTTAAAAACCGTTAACAGATGTCGCTGTAATTGCAATACCTATAAATTGTGCTTTGAAGTCCAGAGCGATCAGTTCGACCGTTGAATTGTGAAAGGACGTTAGCATAGAGGTTAAAATCATGTATTCCATTAAACAACGTGTTTTTCTCGTACTGGAGTATTACAGATTAGAACGCAGTCCTACGGCTACCAGGCGCAGCTTTCAAAAAATATTTAATGTTCTGGAAATACTCTATTCGAAAGTCATTCACAAGCTCTTTGCCAAATTCGAACGAACCAGCAGCATGTATGATAATCGAGTGAGAAACGTTGGACCCAGACAAACTGTAGTCACTCCTGGGAATGTCGCCAAAGTTTCTGGAATTGTTCAGTTATATCTAAGGAAGAGTTGCAAAGAATTACATCGGAGACTCGTTAAAAGCATTCCAGTATGCAAAAAATATTGAAAAACAGCCTACGATTGTTTCCATACAAAATCCAAAGTCATCAGACTATACCCACAAGCGCTTTGGGACAAAGGGTTGACTTTGCGAGCCAGATTCTCACAATGATTGATATTGAAGGGTTTGATGTTGGCCGCATCTGGTTCACAGATGAATCACATTTCCACTTGAATGGATTCGTGAATAAACAAAACTGGATACGAAAATCCTCATTTGTGTGAAGAAAAACCACTGCATTCGCCAAAAGTTACTGCTTGGGTTGCGGTATGCACCAGAGGCATTATCGGCCCTTTTGTCATGTGACAAACGATCACTAGTGAACGTTACCTTACAATTTTGGAACAATTTGTCAGCACACAATAAGCGTTGGAAGATCGACCAGGTATCGATTGGTTTTTGCAAGATGGGGCTCGACCACATCGTACAGAAAAGGTGCTTCGCCTTTTTGATGAGTACTTCGGGAATAGAGTAATTGCGTTGGATTATCCCAAATTTACTGGCACAGGAATAGATTGGCCTCCATATTCGCCCGATCTGACTCCTTGTAACTACTTTCTGTGGGGCGCATTGAAAGACCCTGTCTACCAGAACCATCCCACTACCCTCGATAGCTTGAATCGCCGATTTGTGTGGCATGCGATTCTATTTCCGTTGAGACATTGCAGGATGTGATGTCAAATTTCATTATTCATTTACGCCATCTCATTGTTTCGAACGGTGAGCATTTTGAAAAGATTTTGTTCTGATTTAAAAGAATGCTTGGCTTGACTTTTTTTTTTTTAGATTCTTTATAGAGAACGAGTTTTTCGGCATACAGCGACATCTGTTAACGGTTTTTGTAACTAAATTTTCGGAACTTCTGTATAACATTTTTACAGCTTAGCTAATAAATAAACCGTTTACCGCATAATTCTATTGATCTTTGTTTTTGATATATTTAATTTTGAAATCAGGGTCTTATTCGCTGTATTTGGGCCCATTGTTCTAATAATAGAACATTTGCAAGTGACATTTTTCCCACGAAAGCCCATTGTACTATTAGTAGTACATAATGTAATTTCTTAAATATTAATAATATTTTCATAAAACTTAATTTTTGCCTTTGAAATCAACATTTTTACAAATAAAAAAAAAAAAAAAAAATTGAACACACACACACACGCAAAAAATAAATAAATAAAAAATAAATAAAATAAAAAATTGGACCCGGAATGGTTAAGTATCTTTCTGTCTTTTGACTACATATCTATTATGCTTTTTTTGTTTGTTTAACTTAAAGTAACTACATTGCGTATTTTGTTTTCTTATGATGTATGCATAGTTATAATCTTTTAAAATTTCTCTGAATTAGTCATTTTAATGTAATTTTGTTCATAAAAAAATTGTTTTTTTGTTTCTGATTCGATTTTTAAACTTCTTCAGAAATCCCGGGGATCATTTTTTGCACATGGATGACAATTATCCTCCATATCTTGAAAAGACTAAATAAGCTTCAGAAGATATTCATAGTGGAAGTCGAACTACAAAGCATTTTGTCTTTCGAGAGGATTTACCAGAAGATATGGCTAAGGCCTCTAAAGAAGCTTCTAGGGATGCTGAGCATGCTTCAGTCTCTGGAAGTGTTTCCAATATTATCTGAGTATGCATTTTGATCTGACTGTAAATTCATCCAATAAAAAGCTGTGAAGTTGAGTGTCATTTGAAACATTTACATTTTTTAATGCATATAAAATTTATGAGTTTGAGATTTAAGAGCTGTGTAATTCAGATTGAAATGTAAGTCTTGCATGATGAGGTTTACACATTTTAGTTCTGTTTATACAGGGTGATTCACTACCAGTGTGACAAACTTTAAGTGGTGATAGAGCACACGGAAGGAAGAAATTTTGGTACTTTTCGGTTAGCTGGGGGTCAGTGAAATATATATACACATATACACATATATGTATATATGCGTGTATATATATATGTGCAGGGATCTGTCTAGACTTTTCTCCCAGGGTCCTATTTCTGTGAATTTGTGAACAGCTTTTTACATTTGTGAAAAATCTAGCTGTAATTTTGTGAATTTGAAAAGGTCATTATATTAAGGTTCTTGTTTATACACATTTTCAAGAAGATATATGTATGTAAAATACACAAATTTTCTTTTTATATGGAAAACTGACAGTCAGATTTTACTTTTAAATGATTAAATTTGTGAAAGGAGAGTTTGGAGAGGGAAAAGTTTTTTAAGAAAAAAAAAATTGTGAAGGGTCCTGTTTTGAGATTAAATCAATTGTGAAGGATCCTGTTTTGAGAAGAAAAAAATTGTGAAGGGTCCTTTAAAGGACCCAATTTCTTTCGAAACAGATCCCTGATGTGTGTGTGTGTATATATATTTCACTGGTGCCCAGCTAACCGAAAAGTACCAAAGTTTTTGTATAGGAAATCTGGGTTGTAATCCCCTTATTTAGTCATAAATACAGGATGTCTCTTTTCCAGCCAAACCCGGATTTTTGTTTATAACTTTAACAGTTATGAAGGTATTTTATGAATATTTTCAACGGACTTACTTTACTTTGTGTGAAATTGTTAGATATCGAAGGAAGTGCACTGTAACTGGATCAATGACCCATATGCACTGTTAGCTGCGTTCCAAATTATGGAGTGTCTTGATCAGCATTGTTTGTACGCAGGTTGTAGACATTTCTAAATACTGTCTAGAAGTTATGACATTTCATATAAAGCAAAGTAAGCCTGTTGAGAATATCAGCAAAATATTTTCATTATTGTTAAAGTTATGAGCAGAAATCCATGTTCGACTTGGAGTGAGACACCTTGTATTTATGACTGAATAAGTGGATTGAGACTCAGCTTTTCTATACAAAATATATTTGATGCAATGGTCTCTATCACCTCTTAAAACTTGTTGCACTAGTAGTGAATCACCTTGTATTTCTTTTGTTGGCTTTAACTATATCCTAGATTATTTTTTCATCAGTCTTTACCACTTATTTATCTTGGAGATTCTTGTAGAGCAGTCTGATTTGAACAATAAAATTATGCTAGAAAAATATACTGTGTTGTTCTTTCATGCAGTTTCTCAGTAAATAAATAAAAAATAAGAACTAGTTCTGTGTAATTTCTATGAAATTCATTTCTATATAATTGTACAATTTTTAATTCTGTTGAGATTATTATTTATTATTCTGTAACTTAGTTTGGGAATTTTCTATGCATGTGATATTGTTAAGCATTTCTTTATGTTGAAAGTTAAAAACATGACAAAAAATCTATTTAAATTTGCGTGTGACTGGTTAAATGTGTCCTAATTATAAAGTTTGAAAAATTGTGAAGAGCACTAGTTTGCATACACTGTAGTATTTCAAATAAAGAAATTTTCAATGCTGTAAGTTTATGAAGAAAGATCAAATCTTTAATACTTTGGTATTTTATGACTGGTAGCTTTTCTATTTAAATAAGAAAAATAAGTAAGCCAAACTCTTTAAATCTAAATTTATGCAATGATATAATCAGAAGTGCCTAGAGTTTGGTCATCCAATTCGTTCTCTGTTTGGATATGAAATATCTTGGTGATGCTTTCTATAATTGGCGATCAGATCTTCAGAAGAATTTTGATATAATCTCCAAGAACTTTATTCAGCCATTATTGATAGTAGGACATCCAACCCGGGCTTCCTGGCATAGAGAATATAGTTAAAAGCCTTTTTTTTTTTTTTTTAAATTGAAAACTGTAATAGATTTTTTACATTTAATATTATTTTTATATTTCCTCCTAACAACACCTAAGAGCATTTTTATATGAAATATGTCAATTATATATTCAAATAAAATTTTGAAATTTATTAAAAGCAGTAATATCATATTGGCCTCGTGCCAGAAGTTAATAAATAGCTGAAGAAATCTCTAAAAATTTTGTTATCTACAGCAGTTTTTATTTTATTCTGATAATTTCAACGGTTTTAAGTGCTTATTTTGATTACATGTTTATGTTAAATTTGTGTTTTGTTTATACTATTTTATTTATTGCTTAAAGAAGGTTTAATTTCTTTATGGAATATTAGCTGGAAACAAATGCTGAACTTTTTATATTGTTTAATGTGCAAAAGGATTAATATTTTGTAATTGTCTGCAAGCAATAGCGATAGATTTAAAAAAAAAAATCAGACTTGAAATTTAATTTGAATGCTATACTAATATTGTAAAGGAGTAAAGATTGTTCTTTTGTTTGTTTGTTTGTAGGGGGTAATCTCTGGAACTACCGAACAGATTTCAAAAGTGATGGTGGCAAATGGATGGTGAAATGGATGGTGACAACCCCTGCTCCAACATAGGCTATATTTTATGTCGGTGCCACTACCCCAGGGGGGTGCAGGAGCGAAAAACGTTCTAAAATTGCGATCTTTTGTATACTGAAGCAGCTAGAAATTTGAAATTGTAGTTACTTATAAGATGTAAATGCTCTCTAAGAACAAAATTTAAAAAAATTCGAAATTTAAAAGGGTGAAATGAGCGAAAAGCGTTCTAAAAACATTCTAAATTACAATTTCTATGGAATCTCTAGAACTACCAAACCGATTTCAAAAGTGATGGTGGGAAATTGATGGTGACAACCCCTGCTCCAACATAGGCTATATTTTATGTCGGTGTCACTAACCCCAGGAGGGTGTAGGAGCAAAAAACATTCTAAAATTGAGATCTTTTTTATAATGAAGGAGCTAGAAATTTGAAATTTGGCATTGTAGTTACTTATAAGATGTAAATGCTCTCTAGAAACAAAATTAAAAAAAATTCGAAATTTAAAAGGGTGAAATGAGTGAAATGTGTTCTAAAACCATTCTAAATTACAATTTGTATGGACTCTCTAGAACTACCGAACCGATTTCAAAAGTGATGGTGGCAAATTGATGGTTACAACCCCTGCTTCAACATAGGCTATATTTTATGTCGGTGTCACTAACCCCAGGGAGGTGCAAGAGCGAAAAACGTTCTAAAATTGCAATTTTTTTTTTACTGAAGGAGCTAGAAATATGAAATTTGGCATTGTAGTTACTTATAAGATGTAAATGCTCTCTAAAAACAAAATAAAAAAAATTCGAAATTTAAAAGGGTGAAATGAGCGAAAAGCGTTCTAAAAACATTCTAAATTACAATTTCTATGGAATCTCTGGAACTACCAAACCGATTTCAAAAGTGATGGTGGCAAATTGGTGGTGACAATCCCTGCTCCAACAGCCTCTTTAATAAAAAACTATGCGTTTCTGACGACCGGGTTTTTCGCTAATTGTTGCCACAGATTAATCTCGGAAAATGAAACATTTGAAGTTACTGAAAAAAAATAGTAGCTCGAAAAGTATTTGTCAGAACATTGTTAGGCAAACTGCGTTTGAAAGGTAAAAAATTGTATTTTTCTTGATATAAATTTCAAATCTAATGATTATGCCATTTTTCAAATATTGAATTTGAAAAATTACTAAATTTCACAATGGAGTACCATAGCAAAACCTTCATGCGTAAAAGATAATGATAAGGGCGATGTGTCCTGGCGTGTATATTGGCTATAGCACGAGTCACAAATTATAGTAGCCTTATTATTCTGTTAAAATATAAAAGGGAATTATGAAATGTCAATATTTTGTTGGATTAAAAGTTCGTTATAAGAAATTGACCAGCGTAGCGGGCGTAGCTTGCTAGTGCTATAATAAATGAGTAAATTGCAGTACAGTTTTCAAACAAATTACATTTGAAAGTGGATTTTTTTCCCTGTATAATAGTGTAAAACTTAAAAATGTGCAATGTTTAGAAATTAAAAAAATTGCAGTAGCAGAAATTGCAAAATCGAAATTTTATTGTCAAGTGTTGCCATTTGAAAAATGACGTCAGCGTTATGCATGGACACGTTTGTCCTTTATACTATAGATTGCACTATTACTCGGAGAGAGGGAAAAAAAGGATTTTGGTATCTATAATAAAAACATTTCCACTTTAAAATGCGATTATAGCAGTTTTACTGTGATATTTGATATTTTGTTTTTGCTAAATAAAATGGTTTTTCTGGACCTATTGTCTCTATAGCTAAGCCAAATTATCTCATTTAGCATTTAACCAGTGTTGATATCAAAGAGCTATAAAATTTTCATTTTTTTCTTGATTTTATTTGATATAAATTGGAGTAATGAATATACACAGTGTTCCCACATCTCTTAGAAAGTTCTTATTTTTTAAGATATATGTAGTTTCCCTTAATAGTCCATTTTATTTCTTGAATATAGAATGCAGTTTTCAAGTGATTCTAGTGTTTTTTATGTTTTATTTACATCAGAGCAGCAGCAAAATTGCTTACTAACATGGGATAAGTTACAATTTGGGAAGTGTCTGTATGAATGGAAATTCTTGATATGCAAAATGAAAAGAGTGGACACAGGGTTACCATGTTATGCCCTTATATTTGAGGGAAATTTAGAATAGGATTTTTTTTTAGAAGCAATTTTTGGGGGCATGTAATTTTGACGTATCTGAATTTTATATATAGTAAAAAAAACTAAATTATTTATAGTATATAAATTTTATACTAAATGTCCTTGATTCATTCAATTTTTACATGCCATCTGTTTCTCTGTTTGGTATCATATTTAAGTAGAAACGAAAAGTGACTGCCTTCACAAACTTTTGTATTTTTGCAAATTACTGCTTGATAAAAATAAAGGAAAATTTTGCATAATATACAATACTTGAAGCTTTTGACTGGTTAGAATTAAAATCACAGTGTGATTTAATCAGCATTTTTTAATTAAAAAATTAGTATTGATAAATCAGAGTTGAGTTGCACAGTTCAAATGCTGTGTAAATTGTACGCTAAATGTAATTTTAATTGAAAAACTCTTGGTACAATGATAAATTCTTATCTTTCACTGTCTCCATTTTACCTTTCATACCAATAAAAATATAAGAAAGTAAAGTCAGACTCACCATAATACAGTTTTTTGCTTCCTTTAAACTTTTTAGGTAGATTTCGTAAGAAATACTACCTATTACATTCTCCCCTAAGTTGGAATTTTTGAAAAATTTTTGCAGATCTACGACGATTAGGACTCCCAGAACCCAAAACCATACCCAGTTTAAAACTTTATCTATCTATCTATATATATATATGTCACTTTTTTATGGACACAATAACTCACGTAATTCTGCACAAATCTCTTTCAAACTGATACATAAAATCAAGGGACATAAAATCTCGGTCACATTCGTTAATGGGCAAAATCGAACCAGGGGGAGGGATGTGGGAAATGGGGAGGCTTTTTGTGAAAACAGAAAAAAACCCATAATTTCTTAATTATAATACATATCGAATCCGTTTAAAGTTATTATTACTTCTTGGAAAAGGCCGAAAATTTATGTATGACAGATTTTTGATATCATTAAAAATGGCCCCAAGGGGGGGGAAAAAGGGGGGGTTAGAAGAAAAAAATTCATAACTTCGTCAATTCAGAAGATATAAAATCCGCTTAAATTTATTATAAATCCTCTTAATATTATCTAAAACTTTTATACTGACAAGTTTTTTATAGGACCAACTCTTACAGCAAAACAAAAAAAATCTCTGCCGGCTCTGCCTGCAAACAAGTTAGGTTTCAATGTGGGTGCTTCCAAATGCCGCATCATGGCAAAAAGGTCATTTCTTCTGCAATTCCCAACAAACAGGCACCCCACGGTCTGCGTCTTCGAAATCTACCTGTGCCTGTAGGCCGAGCCGTCATGGAATTTTTTGGGAATAAAATCTAGACATAAATAGTTTTATTTAACCTTTTTTCTTCACAAGCTATTGAAAAACACTAATAAAGAATATTAAAAAAAAATTTTATACAACCATTTTTTGTGTAAAGGATCCATTATAAATGAGGAGTGCATGTTTAAATTTCAGAAAAGAATAAGACGGCGTACAATATTGGGAAGGTGAAGACTAACTCTCTTGTGCTAGCTTAATTTTAACACAATTATTCAAATTGGTAAAGAAATCATACGAGTTGTAATTTTTCAACTGGATGAAAAATGTCCAGGTCAGGATTCGAACCTGGGATCTCTTGGCTGAAGCTGCCATGCTATACCAACTGAGTTATCCCGGTCGAATCTGGAGGGCATAATTCATCCAGTTAACCTTATTGATCATAGCATGTGGTCTGACCACGAGATCCTAGTTTCGAATCCTGGCCCAGACATTTTTCATCCAGTTGGAAAATTACAACTCGTATTGCTTTGTGGAAAAGATGCATATGTAGGAATAAGTGGACATGCCTGGCGTTGGCTGGGATTGAACAAGGGACCTCTTGAAGAGTAGGCAAGAGACAAAGCATCGAGCAAAAAGCCAAGTCAATTACTCTAAGCTAGTATTTAAAATAGGTGGATTGAACTTTGTGCCGTTACATTAAAATGAATGATCAATGCAAAAATAGCACAAATAAAATATATATGCAATAGCAAACAGCTGTTTCGGAGCCTCTAAAGCTCCATCATCAGTCCCAAAGTTAAAAAGATTAAAAAAATGATTTAAAAACTAATTAAAAAAATATCCAGAATTTTGAAAAGATTTGATTTTAAAGTCATTTATGTGCCATTTAACAAAATCAAATTTACAGATCTCAATCATCCAATTGACAGATTTTCACATTGGGGAATTTATAAGATATCTTGCGAGTGTGATAGAATGTACATAGGTCAAACTAAGCCATCCCTTAAGGTGCACTTGGGGGAACACAAAAACTATGTTAAAAATTGTGACACACACTAAACGCTCTGCGATTGCTAACCACTGCTGGTCTAACAATCACAGTTTTAATTTTTCAGAAGGTTCAATAATTCAGAAGTGTTCATCGATTTACGACCTTGATTTTTAGGAAAATTATATATGGAAAAATTCAGGCTACTCTTAGTTAATGATATGTTCAATACACCAAATTTTTCAAATGTCTGGCTACTTTTCATTTAATTTATTTTCTTCACTTCCCCCTCCCCCCTCTTTTCTCCTCCATACTTAAACTCGTCCAGACTGGCAGAGTGCTTCTGATTAGTCTCCTACATCACATGGGACTCCTGACTCCGCTGTTTTTAAACACTCACCGCCATTCCATGTTGGTTGCGAGTAGAGATCCAAGCATACTTACATGGCCTAAACTTTTAAATAAGTTTTTTAATCTTTTTAACTTTGGCACTGATGATGGAGCTTTAGAGGCTTCAAAACAGCTGTTTGCTATATTATTTCTGTTGTCAACATCCTTTTTTCTAAGCAAATACAAAACGCAAAACTACAAATAAGATACCATATGAAAGGTTTTTGAAGGAGCTTCTGACATAGTACACTCACATTTCGTTAAAACCGGTTTTTTGATTAAAATTTGCATCCTATATATTATTTCTGTTGTCAACATCCCTTTTTCTAAGCAAATACAAAACGTAGAACTACAGATAAGATACCATATGAAAGGTTTTTGAAGGAGCTTCTGACATAGTACACTCACATTTCGTTAAAACAGGTTTTTTGATTAAAATTTGCATCCTATATATTATTTCTGTTGTCAACATCCCTTTTTCTAAGCAAATACAAAACGCAGAACTACAAATAAGATACCATATGAAAGGTTTTTGAAGGAGCTTCTGACATAGTACACTCACATTTCGTTAAAACAGGTTTTTTGATTAAAATTTGCATCCTATATATTATTTCTGTTGTCAACATCCCTTTTTCTAAGCAAATACAAAACGCAGAACTACAAATAAGATACCATATGAATGGTTTTTGAAGGAGCTTCTGACATAGTACACTCACATTTCGTTAAAACAGGTTTTTTGATTAAAATTTGCAGTTCATTAAAAATTAATTGGCATTGTTTTCATAAATGAAATGAAAGGTTTTCCTCAAATCAGTGTTGCCACAAAAATAAAATACCACATTATATCGTACTCAAAATTATTATATATAAAAAAAAAATTCAATAAAGTGGGACGTTGTAGCTGCACAAGTTTATTTTATATTTATGATTAAAAAGCAAAATTTAAATTCAAATGCCCAATTTATTTTTCTTTGCTCCATGTTTTTTTTTTTTTTTTTTTTTTTCCAAAAAACAGACGATGCCACCTTCTAATGCAGTTAAAATACAATTGATATATATATATATATATATATATATATATATTTCGCCATCTTTGATAAGTTTTTAATATGATTTTGATTAAATAAATGAGATGATATTCTGGCTTGACTAATGTTGTTTGCAAATATTTTTTTGCAGTGCGAAATCTTCGCACGTGTCAGCTGGTATATTTTATTTGTGCTAATTTAATCTAAGCTAGTAACTCGCTATATACTGTTTCTTACTTGATTGCATCACTGCAATGCACATTTCTGGGCTTATAATATTTCATGATTGATATTTGCAGATCAGCTGTTCAGTTTTTCTATTCTTCTAAGAGTTTATAAATATTGTTTAAAGCCAATATGTACTGGCATAGAATCCTGCTGGAAAAATATCTGCTGAATGCATACAAATGCAAGAAGCTGAAAGATACTTATTGGACTTGCACAGACAGTGCTAAAAAAATGCTTCTTGATAGATGTTTTCAGGGTTCAACAAATCTGGTCACTGTGTTGCCACTGGCAACCAAATTATTTTAACTGGTGATTGTTTTTAACTTACTTTTTAAAATCAATTCATAAAGTGAGGTGTTAAAATAATTCATGATTTATCATTCTTATACTAGTAATTCTTCTTCAGTTAATTAAAAAAAAAAAAAAAAGAAAAAAACCCTTGTGTGCTTTTTAAGAATTCATGATTAAATAATACAAAGTTATTCTAAATGATGGACCCATTTTCAAAAAATTGTATTTATTAAAGTACAAATCCAAAATGAGCAATCTGTATGCCAATGAAAAGAGGAAGTTTCAAAGTTTCTTTTAAGACATTATAAATGTTCAGTGTGTCCACTGTTTGCTGCACGGCAAACACCTACGCGATAGCCATACTCGTCCCACATACGGAAAAGCACATCTGCTGTTACTGAGTGCACGGCTTTCAAAGCGGTGATGGTTCCATAGGCGGCCGGTAGAGGTCGTGCGATTTAGGCTGCGATTTCGTTTCACTGTCAGTTGTGAGTGAGATGGCTACTGTGGAGCACAAGGTTTTCTGCATTCTTGAGTTCGCAAAAAGTGAGCAAACGATGGACACATTGAACATTTATAATGTCTTTAAAAAAAACTTTGAAACTTCCTCTTTTCAGTGGTATAAAGATTGTTCATTTTGAATTTGTACTTTAATAAATACAATTTTTTGAAAATGGGTCCATCATTTAGAATAACCTTGTATATGTGTGCTGGGAAGAACAAATAACACAATTTGCAGCCTTCTAAAGACACTCTTTTTTTATGCTGCAATCAATGACAAGAAATTTAGCAACAAGACTAGTTTTCCAGGCAAACTTGAAAGACATTTTCAGAGGAAATACATACCTGACATTTTTCGAAAGGTTACAACAAATTTGTGAACTTATCAGGGGCAAAAACAAAAAACTGCACATGTTAATTTAGTCTTGGAATATAGACATTAAATAACAAGAATTTTATTTTTATTATTTGTCTGTTTAACCTTCTACTCCACACACATACACAAGAAACTACAATTTTGTTATAGGCTTAAAAGTAATATTTGATTTCAAGAACACTGTGATACAATTTGTTCATTAATTTAAATTAAAATGATTTACTGCTTAAACATACATTTAAATTTTACATTATTAAAACATGCATTTAAAAACAAAGAGTGGGAATAACAATACAATAGCCCCTCATTATATGGTGCCTCATTAAATGGTGCTCATTTGGATATATCGCTCTTTTTCAGTGTCTCCCAAAAAATGAAGGGCAAAAACCTAATATTTTTTATGTACTTTTTAAGTATTTGCATGTACAGGACAATAAATAGTAAATGCCGTTCTCTAATATTAATTTTATGTAAAAAAAATTGCAATTTGTGCATAAAATAATTTTTGGAACTAAAAATAAAACATTTAGTAGAAAGTTATAACCCTTCATAATTTTCTCCATACCCTCAGTTATATCGTACTATTTTCTTGTCTTCCACGAGGCACAGTATAATGCAGGGCTACTGTATTATTATTGGAAAATATTATATATATATGTTTTTTTAAAGAATAAGTATAAAAATATCTTTCAAATAAATTTGGAAAAGGAATAAATGAATGGATGGAAGAAATAAATAGAGCATATATATATATATATTTATTATTATTATTATTGTTTTTTATATACAATTTACTTCTGTTTTTATGTAAAAATATATAAATGGCTTCTTTATATTAAATAAATGGTATAACTATTGAAATGAAAAGAAAAGTGCCCAGTTAAACTGATGGCATTGAGCTCACAGGCTATTCACACTAATTGTATAGTATACTCTTATTTCAAAGAATAATGCCTCTTGAACAATAAAGAAATCGACAATAAATTAAGGGGAGATTAGCCCCCCGTCCCCCCTTTATACTTAGCCAATGAACCCCCAAAGCACAATGAACCTATGCACAAAATTTGAAGCAAATCCGATAATTCTGCATGAAAAACCCATTTATCTAAATTAAGAGGGGATTAGCCCCCCGTTCCCCCCTTTTTTATAATTAAGTAATGAACCCCTAAAACTAATCAGGGAAGCGCCTTATCACAATGAGCCTGTAAACAAAATTTGAATCAAATCGGAATATTATGCATGAAAAACCCATTTATCTAAATTAAGGGGGGATTAGCCCCCGTACC
Organism: Maratus michaelseni; assembly: GCA_963931845.1. Lineage (NCBI taxonomy): Eukaryota > Metazoa > Arthropoda > Arachnida > Araneae > Salticidae > Maratus > Maratus michaelseni. Next base: position 2,014,803 of record OZ007600.1, read on the forward strand.
CCCCTTGATACTTAACCAACAAACCTCTAAACCTAATCAGGGAAGCACCTTATCACAATGAACATATAAACAAAATTTGAAGCAAAACGGATATTTCTATCAAGAGTTATCGCGTTACGTGCGTACATACATACATACAGAACTGGCAGGCACATTAGCTCTCAGGCTTTGATAGCCTGTGAGCTAAAAAATGGTTTGTGCATATGAAACCTTGAATAGGTTGTCAGAAAATATGTAGGTAAATTTCCTTCTCTCGCCACGGCCATTTTCTTTATCTTGCCAAGGTCCCTATTCTGGAAAAGTACCCATTTATCTATATTAGCAACGTATTTCAATATTGTAGCTGTGTGAAAAGACCGACTGACAGATAGACAAACTGATAACTATAGTGAAGTCATAAATACTCTTTACACTTCCTATTTTTAGTAAGGTATCAACGCTTTTAATAAGATGATTTAAATCAGCAATTAAATCAACTGATTAAACAATTTAAATCAACTGATTAAAATATATATATATATTGATTAAAATGATAAATTTTCTAAATGTTTTATATGACATAAAAAAAATTTAAATCTAAGAGGAACATAATTTTGCTTCGTGAATAAACAAAAGGAAAACTTTTAATAATTGTTTTGAAGCTTAATCTCTTAGGCTTGTTAAAAATTAAGTGCAGCAAGTTTGTAAAAAGCAATTTTTTATCTGGCATGAGAAGCATTTCATTATTTAAATCTAATATAAATTGCAATGTCATAATTTCCTTTAAGTAATCAAATTATTCATTCTTTTATATAAAATAAGCATAGCAAGTATAATAATTTTCTGGGATTAAACTAATAATTAGCCAGTATCTTATTTTCTCATTCTACTTTTGCAATAATAATTTTATAACTAATTGGAACTAAAGAAGAATGAAAGAATGGCATCTGCTCAACAGCTATTGTGAAAGAATGTATACGAGAAAAAGAACTAATTGGTATAAAAATGTTAAGTACAGTAAGAGCTTCTTTAGTAAAAGTTCAATAAATGTTTCTTTTCTTTCTTTCTTTTTTTTTCTTTTTTTTTTTTTGGAACTCATATGAACAAAATAAAAAAAATAATGAAGAATTGAAAAAGCAGCAAAACTTGTCTCTTTTCTTTTTCTTTTTTTGAAACATTGAATGCTAATAATTCTCACTGAGTGGTAATAATAATGCTGCTATTCAATATTTTGAGAATTTCAAATAGAACTGGCTATTCTTATATTTACTCTATATATATGTATGAATATGTATAAAACTCTTTTTCTTTTCTTTCTTTCTTTTCTTTTTTTCTTTTCTTTCTTTCTTTTCTTTTTTTCTTTCTTTCTTTTCTTTTTTTCTTTCTTTTTTTCTTTCTTTTTTTCTTTCTTTTTTCTTTCTTTCTTTTTTTTTTTTTTTTGAAGCATACATTTGTGCACATACATGTGTGTAAGTTTGGATTTAGATGATTAACAGTATGCAAAACAAGCTGCAAATAATATCTGTTTGTCTTGTTATTCATGTTACTAACTAATGAAATAAATTAATTGCACATGTCAGATAAAAAGTAACTAAGAAAAAAGAAATGTGAGTTTTTTTAATTTCTTCTGCCTTTGGCCTAAAATGGGTTAAAATCCTTGAATCTTGAGTACAAAATTATGTGCAGTAAATTAAAAAAAGAGAGAGAAAGAAAGAAATTAAGTGACTTGTATTACTAAGAAATTACATAAACATTTCTCTTTCTGTTTAATTATAGTGTCTAAATATATAAGTAAGTAAATTCATTTGCATGAAAGAAAATTAAAGGAACATCGGAATATTTGTGGTGCTGCCATCTACAAACGAAACTTTAAGCTGAAAGGTCAATTTTTCTTAATTGTTGGTTGTAGAAAACTTATGGTGCTGCCCTCTGTACTCCAATCTTTAAACGTTATGTTCTTATATTAGTAAACTATTTTTAATTTGTTTCTAATGCAAATGCAATAAACATACAGGCTTGCAATTTTTTTTCTTTTCTTTTTAAATCAAGCATGTTTTTTATGTATCTTTTTAATGTTCATTTCTGGGAAAATACTCAAAATTTTCTTTCGCATACAATTTCGACAGAATTTGAGAATTTCTGTCTTGTTGGTATAAATGTATACATGTTGTTCGTAAATTCTAAACATCAGGATTTCCATTTGATAACTTATAAATCCAATCAAAAAGACATTAGATGCTACTAAAGAGGATAGCAGACTGGACAGGAAACAGCTGCAAGCAGTGTGAAAAGCAAAAAGAATTAAGGGGGATCTTTCTTCCAGAGGAAGAAAATACATTATATTAATATTTAACTTTGTGGCAACTATGGTGAATCTATTACCTAATAAAGTGGAAGATACAGCTTATATAATAATTACGGCTTATTATTTTTTTTCGTTTTTTACTCTGTTAATTCTTCTGTATTACTTTCCTGTATTTGTCAGAAACCTAAAGTGAAAGCTTGCCATTTTTTTTTTAAACTCAGTACATCGAAAACAAGAACGAAAAATCATGCGTCAAGCATAGATTATGTAACACTTTCCAATGCTTCCAAAATAATTTTACAAATCATTACCGTTTAATAAGCTGAAAGATAACATCTAAGTAAGCAATTTGAAAACCGCATAGCATATTTAAAAACGTAATTTCAGGAATTTCCAACATATATTTCCAACATATACAATATTCGGAAAAATATCCGAATACTTTTATTCAGCCCTGTATAGGATCTATAGATTTGTATATATACTACATAGGATGCTAAATTTTAGTTTAGTTAGGAAAAGCGTAGCACAGTTTAAAATTCTCCTTCTGGAGTTTCCTTCAATAAACGGAAATGTGTTCGCAAACTTTTGTGCTGCCCTGTATATGAAATAAGGAATTTATACACACCAAGTAATAAACAAAAAGTGAGTTAAATTTAAAATCGGGTTCAGCAACTTAAAACGCACTTCCAGGAATTATTGTTAACAGACAGTAGAGAATTCTTTTGTGTGTCCCTGTCAATGAACGATGACTGCTATACACACAATATTCTGTAGTAAGCTTCTGGTAACGCACCTTAGTGATATATATAAATTTCAATGCATTTAAAATAGTGAAACATTATTTAATTAAACCGTAAACGATTTTTCTCCATAGACGTAATGTAACGGAATTTTTTGACTGTCCCCGTAAAATAACTATAAGTGCTATGCACACCCTATTCCATATTAAGCTTCTTGTAATGCACCTTAGTGATATATATCAATTACAATGTATTTGAAATTGTGTAACATCATTAAAATAAACCGCAAATGATTTTTCCCCATAGACCGTAATGTAACGGAATTCTTTTGAGTGTTCCTGTAAAAAAACTATAAGTGCTACACACTTCAGTTGAAATAGGGAACATGCTATAGATAACAACAACAACATATAAAAATTGCAGGGCAATCCGAGCCTATTTACGGGAGTTAGAGCACGGCCGACAAACCGAAGTCATAAACACTTTTCAACTAGTTTTGAAAGTGTTAAAAATATTAGAAAATTCTGAAATGACGCAGTAATAAATTTAAAAGTATTCTTTTGCAGGCGTGTGTAATTATAGGTTACTAATAATATTTAGTTAGTGTGCAATGTTTTTATATCAAAAGAATAATTGTTTTCGTAATTTCACCAATAATAGGTACATGTTTCTAATTATAGAAAAGACTCAATGAAATTTCGTACAATTTCTTTATTTCCAAAGTTGTGCCCTATTGATACTTAACAGTGCCGATTCAGATCATTAACTCTTATTAACGAATGGTTTTTAATTTTATATTATTATATAAATCTACTAATCTGTTTGTATGACATGATAGGAAAAATGGTTTTTTGAGATATGTTTTTTAAATTCATAATTTTGGGCATAAAGTATTAAAGCCAAACACCAACTGATGATCATCTTTTCATGAAATTTATATTCCCAAATTCGATTAAATACTATAAACTTTGACAGCATTTTCTGGATGATTCTTATTTAAAGAGGAAGTATTCCGTTCTTTGAAATCTGGTTAACTATATATGAAGGTTCTATACATGCAGGAATGAAAGAAATTTCGTCGTTATTCCAGAAAATAAAGTAGGGAATTTGGATTTTAAAAAGAACCTTAATACGAAGTATATATAGGGTGTCCCAAAAGTCTCCGTACAACTTCAAAAATTTATTACAAAAAAAATATATAAATAATAATAATAGGCCTACAGCAAAAATAATTACAACATTACATAGAGTAACTTAAAAAGTTTTTTCTACTACCTTAGTAAACTTCAACATGAGATCCTTTCGTAGCACGAAGAATATCAAGACGATATTCCAATTCAATCCACGAACGTTTTAGCATGTTAACATCAACAGTAGCTACTGCTGTTTGGATCTTTTGTTTCAATTCCATGAAACTATTAAATTTCGTTCGGATTTCATCAAACAGTTGTAACTACTGTTGATGTTAGCATGCTGAAACGCACGTGGATGGAATTGGAATATCGATTTGATATTCTTCGTGCAGCGAAAGGATATCATGTTCAAGCATACTAAGGTAGTAGAAAAAAACTTTTTAAGTTACTCTATGTACTGTTGTAATTATTTTTGCTGTAGGCCTATTAATTTTTTTTGTAATAAATTTTTGAAGTTGTACGGAGACTTTTGGGACACCCTGTATATCAAACAACCAGGATAGCATTAGAAGACAAAGTAACACACCATTCCTGAAATACAGTTGCCTTCATCCATAAATAAATGATACGTGTATGTCGTGGCTGAAGTGGAGCCAATTGTACTTCCGGAACGGAACATGCCACCCGAGGATGAAATATTTCAGCAACTAATTCAAACATAACATTCTAGATAGTTAAATCTCATCAAAAAGTCACTTGTAAAAAATGCAGCCAAGTCTCGCAACTCATTTACCGTAAAAAGTACTGAGATCGTATAAAGCCAAGTTTAATTATCTTATTAACTCTGAAATTTTCATTCGCAAATCACTCCTAGTCTCTACATCTTTCGTTAATTATTATTTTGTGACTTGGCAATTACGCAGCACGAGAATGTGATGTATATAGTTAGCCTTAATCAAATAATACTATAACATATTAAAGTGTAATAACTTCCCTGTGCGTATATAATTTGCCTTAATTAAATTATCCCATCCCATCCCATAACATAGTAAGGTGTAATAACTTCCCTGTGCTGCGTAATTGCCAAGTCACAAAATAATAATTAACTAAAGATGTAGAGACTAGGAGTGATTTGTGAATGAAAATTTCAGAGTTAATAAGATAGCTAAACTTGGCTTTACACGAACTCAGTACGTTTTACGGTAAATGAGTTGCGAGACTTGGCTGCATTTTTTACAGGTGACTTTTTGATGCGATTTCACTTCTTTTTGTAAGTAATCCTCCTTTTCTTGATTTTGAGTTCTTTTTGGAGATCATCCACTGATTTTCGCTAAGCCCACACTCAGTCCCTATTATTTACAGGTATCAAAAATTTGAAGCTTTAGTTTCGTTTGCAAAGTACTGTAGATAAAAAGAGATTTCAGGTTCCTCGGCAAGCACTAAGTTATGGGAGAGGGAGTGTCAAAAGTACTCTCAATTGCTTCCAGGATAGGTGCTATCCATCTGAGATATTACCCGCAGTCCTAGATACTTGATATTTAACATAAAAGAACTTTTTATTATAAAAAGAAAGCCAAAATTAAAATTTCCGGAAATTTCCAATAAATCAAACTATATTCCTTTTTTTGGTGTTTTTTTTTCTTTTTTTTTAGTCTTTTTTTTTATTATTTACGGATTTTTTAATTTTTCCTTACTTTGTGTATTAAACCCTGCCTTTCTGCCAAATATCAAGCTTCTAGGACTACAAAATCGAATTATTTGCAAATTTTCGACTTTTTATAAATTTATTGATTTTTCGATTTTAATTCTAAGTTACCTGATTGTCATGCCAATATAGTAATTATTTGATCCGTCTTCTTAGGGTAATTTAGGTTCAATTTAGAGAAGTGAATCTTAGAGTCACCATGATTTTATTTAGAAAGGACTATCAAGCCATAACCAGCCAGTAATGTCGGGAGGGTAGGGGGAGCTGTGAAAATTTTTGTGCGGCTAACATCATTTAACAAACCATATTTCATATGGGAAGTAAATAGAGTACAACCTGTGAAAGAAAACAAACCTGTCTATAAAGAAATCGCCTATATCGTAGCCAGTCTATAGCGGAACTTTTCAATAACGAAATTCGTAAACGAAAGAAAAGAAACCATAATCCGGGGGAAATAACAAACATAAAACAATTCGGGACGTTGTACTAGCTAATAGGACAATTATCTTAAAACTAATGTTTCTAGCAGTACAAAATCAAATTGTTTTCGAATTTTCGATTTCTTAAAGATATTTCAATTTTTCGATTTTATTTTCGAATTTAACGAATATTTTAATTGTTCCTTTTATTGAATGGTAAATACTACCTTTACACCAAGTTTTAAGTTTCTAAGACTACAAGATAAAATTATTTTCAATTTTTGATTTTTTTATAATTTTCTGGATTTTTTAATTTTTTCTTATTTTGTATCCTTTATTACAAATTTCAAGTTTCTAGCGCTACAAAATCGAATTATTTTGAAATTTCCGATCTTTTTCGAGTTTTTTATTCTGTTTTCGAATTTATTGTGTTTTAATTTTTCCTTTTCCTGTATCCTAAACAATAAGTTTACGCCGAATTTTAAGTTCTAAAGCTACAAAATCGAATTTTTTTCAATTTTTCGAATTTTCGATTTTTTTTTCGAATTTTGCAGATTTTTTATTTTTCTTTTTTTTGTATCCTAAATACTACCTTTATTCCAAATTTTAAGTTGCTAGCTTTACAAAATTATTTTCAAATTTTCGTTTGTTTTTTCGATTGTTTGATTTTATTTTCAATTTTTGTTGTGTTTTTAATTTTTTCTTTTTCTGAATCCTAAACACTACCTTTACACCAAATTTTCAGTTTCTAAGACTACGAGATCATATTATTTTCAACTTCTCTCTTTTTCTTTCTTTCTTTCTTTCTTTTTTTTTTTTCTTGAACTATCCATATTTTTTAATGTTTCCTTATTTAGTATCTTAAATATTACCTTTATTCCAAATTTCAAGTTTCTAGCGCTATGAAATCGAATTATTTTCAAAATTTCCTTATTTTTCGATTTTTTTTATTTTATTTTCGAATTTTATTGAGTTTTTATTTTAACTTATTCTGAATCCTAAACACTATCTTTACCGCGAATTTTAAGTTTCTAAGGCCAAAAGATCAAATTACTTTAATTGTTGTCATTTTTTTTCGAATTTTTCGAATTTTTGATTTTTTTTCGAATTTTCTGGATTTTTTAATTTTTACTTATTTTGCATCCTAAATACTACCTTTGTTCCGAATTCCAAGTTTCTAGCGCAACAAAACTGGATTATTTGAAATTTTTCGATTTTTCGATTTTATTTTCAATTTTTTTTTTGTGTGTGTTTTTGATGTTTTCTTTTTCTGAATTCTAAACACTACCTTCACACCAAATTTTAAGTTTTTAAGATTACAAGATCGTGTTATTTTCAATTTTCAATTTTGTTCGATTTTTTTGAATTTTCGAATGTTTTTTTTTTTTTTTTTTAATTTTCCGGATTTTATAATTTTTCCTTTCTTTGTATCCGAAGCACTAGCTTTATTTCAAATTTTAAGTTTCTGTGGCTGCGGGATCTACCCAATCTTTTTGATGACGCGAGAGGGAGTGAGTGTGTGAGTGACAAAAAATCGACACTTTGAGTTCATATATTGTCTGCACTAATTTATGGGTATTTTTTGAATTATCCCTATTTTTGAATTTTTCCCTATTTAGTATCTTAAATATTACCTTTATTCCAAACTTCAAGTTTCTAGCGCTATGAAATCGAATTATTTTCAAATTTTCCTTACTTTTCGATTTTTCCGATTTATTCGATTTTTTTTTTTTTCGAATTTTATTGCGTTTTTTATTTTAACTTATTCTGAATCCTAAACACTATCTTTACTGCGAATTTTAAGTTTCTAAGGCTAAAAAATCAAATTATTTTAGTTTTTCAATTTTTTTCGAATTTTTGAATTTTTTTTTTCGAATTTTTAGGAATTTTTATTTTTTTCTTATTTTGCATCCTAAATACTACCTTTATTCCGAATTCCAAGTTTCTAGTGCAACAAAATCGAATTATTTGAAAATTTTCGATTTTTCGATTTTTTCAATTTTGCTTTCGATTTTTTTGGTGTTTTTGATGTTTTCTTTTTCTGGATACTAAACACTACCTTCACACCGAATCTTAAGATTCTAAGATTACAAGATCGTATTAATTTCAATTTTCAATTTTGATGGAATTTGTTGAATTTTCGAATGTTTTTTTTCGAATTTTCCGGATTTTATAATTTTTCCTTTCTTTGTATCCTAAACACTACCTTTTTTCCAAACGTCAAGTTTCTAGGGCTACGGGATCTACCTAATCTTTTTGATGACGCGTGAACGAGTGATGAGTGAGTGACAAAAAATCGAATGTTTGAGTTCATATATCGTCTGAACTAGAAAAGACAGAAAGTTGTAATTTTAAATTTTGGTCCTGTGTGCCAAATACTCTAGAAAAACGAAGTTTCAAATTTTTGGGATACTCCAGCGCGGAGATATGGGGTGGTCAAAAGTGCCCTGAGTTGCTTCCAGAAAAGTATGCTTACGGCTGTCCTCTTTCGAATTGGCGGAGGCACTGCCGTGCCTCCAGATTAAAAATTATACTACAATACAAGATAATTAATATACAGCAACAAATCAGAAATATAATGACTTTAAAATAAAACAAAAATACAATGCTACATAAATATTATATAGGGTAAGTCAAAATGAATGTAGCGATTACAAACGGCTATAACTATTTAATGGAAAAGAATTTATCGATAAGATTAACAGAGAATGTAGACGGAACTTCAAAATTTTGTATACATTCGTCATAGATGTTCTATGTTACTTCCCTTGGTCACACGGACAACATCTAGGCGGTACTCCATTTCACGCCATACATTCTGAAGCATTTGTTCAGTCACCGACGTAAGCGCATTACAAATGCGTATTTTGAGTTCTTCAATTGTTTTGGCCGTTCATGGTTTTGGCCATGGGAGGTACGTATGTCTTTCACATAATCCCATTGATCGGTCGAAGTGGAGCCGACGATGTCTTCTGCTCTTGGCCACCGAGATCTTCGGACTTGACACCCTGCGATATTTTTTTCTATGGGGTTATGTGAAAGACAGGGTGTATGTGCCTCTCATGCCCAAAACAATTGAATAACTCAAAGTACGCATTTGTAATGCGCTTGCGTCGGTGATTGAACAAATGCTTCAGAATGTATGGCGTGAAATGGACTATCGCTTAGATGTTGTCCGTGTGACCAAGGGAAGTCACATAGAACATCTATGACGTATAGATACAAAATTTTGAAGTTCCGTCTACATTCTGTGTTAATCTTATCGATAAATTCTATTCCATTAAATAGTTATAGCCGTTTGTAATCACTATATTCATTTTGACTTACCCGGTATTACTTCTAATTGTCCTGAATGGGCAATAAACATATTTTAGAAATGCCTCGTAAACATATATCAGAGGTAGTTTTCACTTTAATTGCCCGAATTATTTCATCCTTGCCAGGAATTATTTCTATAATCTGGGTAACAGCCCATTTAATGGTGGCAGATTTTCTTCCTTTAATAATACATAGAGATCCCAGTTTAATGTTTTCTTCTTAGGGTTTCGTTCATCTCACGAAACCCTATTACCCCCGCTCCGTTGTCTGTCCGTCACAGAGCCGTTCTCAGAACCCATATAACTTACAGAGTTGAAACTCTGTGTATATATAACTGAATATCTGCTATGAAGTTCAAAATATTAAAATTCGAGAAATCGTATTACTTTAATAAATAGAGATAAAAAACCAAAGTTCTAACAGCCTTTTCCTATTAAATTTAAACATTTTTCGTTATAGCAGATGCCAACAATTAAAAATCCACAATAAAATTCTTTCTACAATAATTAATTTTCTATTGAAAGATTTCCACGTGAAAAATGAAAATGAAATAAAAAGTTTCACCAACTGAAAAAAAAGATTACTATGAAATAAAAATGATTGACGTATATTGGTAATAAAATAGAAATTTTCAAAGATTTCTCAATAATACAAGGAGTATGAGTAGGTGTATGTACGGAAAGCAGATAAATATCACGGCATTAGAGAACTAAAAGGAAAATTAATCTGACGTCCTATCGGAAGTTTAACGGATTTCTCAAATGTTTGAGAATAATATAAAGCGAGTATCAATATCAGTAATAGAGAATAGTAAATATATGAGTATGAGGAACGTATTGAATCATGATAAAAACCCGATTATGAAAATATTCGCATATTTTAACATTTTGAATGTGTACAACATGTTTAATTTTGAATTTTTTTTTTAAATATCGCATTTAGTCCACATGACAGATATTATTATGACAGAGTATAATAGTGGACTTCGCCCGCTATCGGGCCGGTTCAGATATTCGAGAAAACGTGAAAAATAGACCGGTAAATTTTTACTTTTAAAAAACATGACTTTTTTTTTTTAATATGAAATTTACTTGGATTTATTAAAGAAAAGATAAAGTGTTTTGTAAGGAATATTAAACGAAACCCTTTGTGCGATCTTCGATCACACTTACCCACTTGTTTGAATTGCCATTTACCGCGCCGCTGCAAGTGATTTAAATAGTCAATAGACCAACTTGTCAAAATTTTGGTTTCAACACTGTACCTATTTAGTAATGCGTTGCCAATCTATTGTCAGAAATGTTTACAACGTTAGGTTCAGGAATACTGACAATGGGTCGGCATTCATTTATATCCTCTGAAAGTGGGAATAAGGGACGGGAATTTAGGATTCCTTTGATTTGAATTACAAGAGTTTCGAAGACCTCTAGAGTGATTTTGGTACTACCTACTGCTGTATATAAATTATGCTTGAATGACACCCTGACATCTTCCCACAGACCACCTTAGGAGATCGTGGAGGAATGAATTTCCATGTTATGAACTTCTCGGCAAAGAACTTTGACATTTCATCGTTAGGAGTTTTCAATAGTTTCTTAATTTTTTTTAATTCTATTGATGAACTCCTAAAGCTATTGGCAGTATCAGAAGTTAATGTAGCTACTTTGCCTCTCCTAGCACAGAATCTTTTGAGCGCGGCGATGAATGCAGCAGCGGCTTACTATCTCTAGATGAATAACCTTGGTAGCCATGCATATGAATATGGCCACATAAACCTTTCCATTTCTCTCATTTTTGTATTTTATATGAAACGGGCCACAACACCCGAATTTAGAAATGTTGAATTAGGTGCCACATGTTCTGAAGGGAGGTTCCCCATTAGCTGATCTAGTGCATTGGATTTGTGTCTGAAGCATGTGACACAAGTAGTGTCGGGCACGCTCACGAAAAAAACGAACAGTTCAAACTAAAGTTCAATTTCTCAAAAATGAGCCAAGTTCACGTTCAAACTCAAAATTTTTCAAACGAACTCGCTCAACTCAAACTCATCTATGAAAGTGAACAAAGTTCACTAAAAACTCGTTTTTTTTTTTTTTAATATATATTAGAATTTTATCGTCCAAATTTACATAATTTTGTGAACTAATCTTTTGGTTATTCGATGTAAGGGTCTTCATGGGCCCGGCCCAATTTTCCTCCCTGACACTCGGTCCGAGTTTGGTTTGGGGATTACTTTTTTCTTGAGGTTCGGACCCAGATGGGCCGGGACTAAATTTATTTTCCGTCCCACGTCAGGGCTGGACTGCAGTCTTCTTGAGGTCTGAACATGCAGAAATTTTCAGTCCCAGCTCATATGAAAATCATTGGACCGGCATGGCTCTGGCCCGTCCAGTAAAAATATCAGTAAAATTTGGCCCGGCTCAAATTTTTTTTCTTCAAAAAATGCACGTATTTTTAAATCGCTGTTATTCCACAATTAAAATTGGTATATTTATTTTTTTAATTATTTTTTTTAAAGATGAGTAGATAAATTTCTAGGCAATAAAATTAAAATACGGTAAAACCTGAGAAAAAGAACCTGCTTATGACGGAGCCCCATATTTAACCCCTTGTGGACGAGCGACACGTATACGTGACGCATAAGGCGCTCAGAATCCTCGATTATTCCCACCAGTTAAATTTTATCTTAAACTCTGCCTTATTTAATGACAGCATTTCTGAGATTCAATTAGGCGAAAATTTCTGTTTTGAAAAACCGGTGGCAAAAGATTAAAAATTCTGTAAAGGACGCTCGTCGCGAAGGGGTTAACAAAATAAAACAAAACGTTGATCTATGTAAAATGAGGATAACAGTACTTGTGAAAAGAATGTAATGCATTTACAACAGACGATGAACTTGCTCATAGGGAAACCAGCCCATGACGGATTTTTCTTCTTTCCTATGCAATTCCGCCTTGGAAGATTTTATTGTATAGAATTTTTATTTTTAAATCTCCAAGACATAGGATGTGCATTAACGATATTAATGGTAACTGTGTTAGTTACATATAATCAGATGCATTTAAAAAATAAATACCACACCTCAGAACCCGTTTTTTAAATGAAGAATATAAACATGATATAAAAGGTAAAATAAGTATTAGGTAGCTTTCAATACAAAAAAGTATAAAGCTACCTATTGCAGCCGTTCGGAGGAAAGCAATTTCGGAAAATTTCGGTATATTTTCACCGATCATGACCCCCAGACCCCAAAACCACGCTCCATTCAAATGTTGATTTATATATATATATATATCTGACCTATGTCATACGATAACGCTCGTATTTATAAATCAATTTCGATGAAACTAATTGTGTGTATTAAGCTCACCAATGTCTCGACCGAGTTCGTTGGCCAGCTTGGTCCGCCATTTTGTTTCAAGATGGCGGCCATTTAAAAATTTAAAACTAAAATAAATATACAAAAAAGTTAAAAATCCAAATTTATTTTTTGCTTAAGTGTTAGGCCTTGATACAAGGATTCCGGAGTATTTTTTGTTTTACCTCTATCTTAAAAAACGGCTGAGATACAGCAGTTCGAAATTCTAGGGTGGCAGACATTTTGAAATAAGATAGCAAATTACAAAAATCCAGCGATTAATTTATAAATTTTAGTGAACGCGACTTCTCGCAAATTATTACCTTTCATTGTTGTAATCATTTTCCCATCATACGCATAAAACTATATATTCATATCCGTTAGCGCCAAATTATCGCCAAACTTAGCGACATTTGGCGAAATATCCCCAAATTTGGCGACCGAAATAAGTCTTCATAAATGAAGCCAACTTGGCTATAGCTCAATAACTTGGCAAATTTCTTATTCAAATTCAGTATTAACGAATCTTTTGTAAACGGTTTCTTTGCATTTTAGCTTGCTGTTTTCGAGTAACATTAGCTAAAATTTTAAAACGAAGATATAGGAAAGCTACCTTTTCCTCCCGGTACAGGCCGGAAGGACTTTTTTTAGTTAGGACTTCTCGTACAAGACACTTTTAACATTATAGGCGTGAAAATCTATGTTCAGCAAGGTCGAGCTTAGTCGGGAATAGCTGAGCCAATTAATGTTTTGTGCAGACTGGACCGAAGTTTTAATTTTTGTACCTTACTTGATCAATAATTTTTTTCAACGGACCGAGTTGTGCTCGGAGCACTTCTGGCTAAACTGTGAACTTTTCTAACGGGCCAAAAGAAAAATTGTCTACGGATTGTCTTGGTCGCGCTCGGCCTGAAAATTTCGTCCCGTGCATACCTATAATTCAATGTATTAGGTAGCTTTCAATACAAAAAGTATAAAGCTACCTATTGCAGACGTTCGGAGGAAAGCAGTTCCGGAAAATTTTGATATATTTTCACCGATCATGACCCCCAGACCCCAAAACCACCCTCCGTTCAAATGTTGATTTATATATATAGATATATCCAAATATATATATATCTGACCTATGTCATACGATAATGCTCGTATTTATAAATCGATTTTGATGAAACTAATTGTGTGTATTAAGCTAACCAATGTCTCGACCGAGTTCGTTGGCCAGCTTGGTCCGCCATTTTGGTTCAAGATGGCGGCCATTTAAAAATTTAAAACTAAAATAATTATACAAAAAAGTTAAAAATTCAAATTTATTTTTTAATTACGTGTTAGGACTTGATACAAGGATTCCAGAGCATTGTTTGGTTTACCTCTATCTTAAAAAATGGCTGAGATAGAGCAGTTTGAAATTCTAGGGTGGCTGACATTTTGAAACAAAACAGAACATTAACGCGTTTACTCGCAAATTATTTTCTTTCATTGTTGTAATAATTTTCCCAATCATACGCATAAAACTATATATTCATATCCGTTAGCGCCAAAATTGGCAAAATCGGCGACATTTGGCGAAATATCGCAAAATTTGGCGACCAAAATAAGTTTTCATAAATGAAGCCAATTTAGCTATTGCTCAATAATTTTGCGAATTTCTTATTCAAATTCAGTATTAACGAATCTTTTGTAAACGTTTTCTTTGCATTTTAACTTGCTGTTTTCGTGTAACATTAGCTAAAATTTTAAAACGAAGATATAGGAAAGCTACCTTTTCCTCCCGGTACAGGCCGGAAGGACTTTTTTTTTATGCGTCGCATCTGCATGATAATTTGGCGTGTTTTTTCTTTAAAAATTTAAAATTTTATGAAATAATTGTATATAAAACGAAAGAAAAAAATAAAGTTTAAATCTAACGAACATGAAAGATATATTTTCAATCGTTCAATGGTACTAAAAATTAACTTTTATTATTTTGTTTTTTATACTTTTTCATTTATTCAAAAAGGTGATTGTGAATTAGAATTATATCATTAGTTTTCATTGATTATTTTACATATATAAATAAGTATAGACACCGTCTCGGAAAGAATATATCTGTATCTTATTAAATTGTATTAAATTAAATTTTATTCCTCTCTAATTTGTTTAAAAAAGGGTAAACTTTATTTATCCTAAGTAACTTAAAATGATTAAACACACAGAGAAAGAATAACAAAAACGCTTTTTTCAGGATATCTTTGTTTCTTCTACGCTTAATCCTCAGAAAAGAAAATTTTTATTTTATTTATTTATTTTTATATTCATGCGTTTCAAATTTATGTTATACGGTAAGACGCATTAAAAAAATGAGCTGTTTCATTTTCCGATTTTGAAATAAACTGGTAGAAACTTATTTTTCAATATTCAATATTTATTAAATGTTAAAATCTCTGAAATGCTCTAGTGGGTTTATATGTTTAAAACAAAACTGCTTTGTAAGAGAAATTCTAAAATAAT
This sequence comes from Maratus michaelseni, assembly GCA_963931845.1. Lineage (NCBI taxonomy): Eukaryota > Metazoa > Arthropoda > Arachnida > Araneae > Salticidae > Maratus > Maratus michaelseni. Next base: position 2,030,250 of record OZ007600.1, read on the forward strand.
TCCTAGTTTAGTTTATTTCATGTTTATGTTCTCCGTTTAAAAAAAAAATCCTTGACGGCTCGGCCTACAGGCACAGGTAGATTTCGAAGACGGAGACCGTGGGGCACCTGTTTATTGGGAATGGGGAAATTGCACGTTTTTCAATTTAACTTGCATCTGATAGAGTGTAAAAATATGAACATTTTGATACCATTTTTACATATATTTGAAACTTTTATAATTCATTAAATCAACTTTTAAAACCCAGTTTTTGTCGTGGCGAGAAAAAGCCGCGTCACGTGATAAAAGCTGTTCTGACGTCACTACACATGTAAACAAACCCTCACTGTATTTCTCCCTGTTATTTCCTATGGGGATGGCTTGCTTTTCGCTGAATGGCTTGCTTTACGCTTTTTTCTTTTCTTAAAAATGATTAGTATAACAAATTAAAAGTATTGTAAATTGCTGTAATAAATAAATAATACTGTGAATTCCAGGTGAGGTTTTTATTCCATCGCGTTTCTAAGAATTGTCATTTCCAGATCTCGATGTAGAAATAAAGTATCAGTACAAGTTAATACTCGTACTACAATATTGTATTTTATAGAATAATGTATACTTTTATTTACTTATTTTTTGTATTAATATTGCACAATATAAAATAAAGTAATACAAATAGAATTTATTTCATTAGGGAGGGTGGAATTAACTCATAAAAATGTTTTAGTATTTCTATTTTATACTCTTGAATTAAGAATTTGGCTTGGGTTCACTATAGGTTTTATCTCTTCAATTGTTAAATAAACTGTTTTGAATCTTTGAAAACAGTTAAACTTATTAGAAAGAGCGAAATGTGCTGAGGTAGCTTTAAGACAGCCTTACAGAATTTTTATATAAATATACACGGAAAAAGTTTAATAATTTTTCAAAAAATGTTTCCAGGTGTCTATCAAGACTTTTCTCACAGACAGGGTCAAGTTTTTGTGAAATTGTGAGAAGTATTTTACATTTATGAAAAAACTAATTATAATTTTGTGAGTTTGAAATAACTGTTATATTCAGGTTCTTGTTTATAAATTTTTGACAAGATCTTTTATATATGTAAAAGCTACATAAATAGATTCTTTGACGACTTCAGTTGTTTTATGTCAGGTCAGATTTTACTTTTAAATAATTAAATTTGTAAAAGGTTTAGTTTTGAGATGGAAAAAAATTGTGAAAGGCCTATTTTTATGACAAAGAATTTTGTGAAGGCCCTGTTTTAAGGTGGAATGTTTTGTGAAGGGCCTGTTTTAAGGTGGAATGTTTTGTGAAGGATCCTGTTTTAATATGAAAAATTTTGTGAAAGGTCCTTTAAAGGACCCAATTTCTTCTTAAACAGGTCCCTGGACTATGCACAGGCAAAAAAATCAAGTAATTGTTTTAAATACTGTCAGTTTTGTGAAATTTTCAGAATGTGGGATTGAAGGTTTTATGCTTTATAGACCTTTGCAGATTACAGATGATGTTTAGTTCATAAATTATCTTTTTTATTTTTGTATTCACGTATCTTTTATATTTTCATTATTTTTTATTTTTTACGAAAGTTAGAGCATTGAGGAAAAGACTGATATAATTTTTTTAGAACCTGATTAATCTAAAATGGGACATTCTGAGAAACTATATTTCAAACAAACAAAAAGTTCTGCATCCATTCAAAAATTATACATAAGCAAATAACAATAAAACAGTAATTAAATTATTTTTACACTTTTTATTTAACGCAACTTGGTTTTTGTATATAAGGATGGAATCTTGTTATCGGTTGTTTACTCACTTTCTGATAAATTAAGAAATATAAAAAATAAGTGCAAAGTTGTGTGTTTCCGATGACGTACAACATTTTATTATTTTTAGAACTTAATTATAAATTAATACATTAACTAGCTGGCTTCGCCCGCCAGCGGGCCCGTAATTTACATCGTTAACTAAAATCGATAAAATCCCTAATTTACATCGGTGCCTCGAATCTCTTGTATTCTCCGGCTCGCACCCCCCTCGAACCGAACGAACTTCCGACACGGGTCCCCGCTGCCTTCGGCACCGGATAATCCCTTAATTTGCACATTGAGTAGTATAAACCTCTAACCGAAGAACCTCCAACCCTGGTCCCCGCTGCCTTCGGCACCGGATAATACCTTAATTTGCACATCGAATAGTATAAACCTCTAACTGAACGAATCTCCGACCCTGGTCCCCGCTGCCTTCGGCACCGTAAACCGGTCGTGCTACGCACGCACCGGCACATAGAATAGTATAAACCTCTAACTAAACGAACCTCCGGTTCGGGTCCCCGCTGCCTGCGGCACCGTATAGCAGTCGTGCTGCGCACGCCCTGCAGTATACGTTAGTTCCACCTTCCACCACCAGGTGGCGCAATCTGTTTATACGATCATAACTGAAATCGTTAAGGCTTTCGATGTCGAGTCGAATGAGCCATACCCCGTCGTTTTCATGCCCGTAGAACCGGAGATAGGAAAGCGCCCCCTGGTGGTGAGACTCGGAGCAAAAATCGATAAGCTCTAGTATCCTCTATCGACGTTGAGTCGATTGAGCCAAACCGCGTCGTGATGTGACCCATAGAACCCGAGTTGGATGAAAAATCCTTTAATTACACCTTCCACCACCAGGGGGCGCAATATGTTCTATACGAACATGACCGAAATCTGTAAAGCTATCGAAATCCAGTCGAAAGAGCCAAACCACGTTTTAATCGGGCCCATAGAACCCGATTTCCGAAAGCGCCCCCTGGTGGTGATGTTCCTGTGTTGACTCTCTGGTTTATTTTACTACGATCGAAATGAAGTTGATTCTTTACATAGTGTATAATCTCTGATCCATCGAATAGAAAGTTTCTATAACTCAAATGGCAACATTTCTTTCCGACGAAATGAAAAAAGGATGCGTTTTAAAACGACAAATTTAAATATATCGCATCCCCACACAAACACAAAATCATAAACCGGGTGTTAAATAAACTATATAGAATCCGATATATAAAAAATAGAAATAAAAAAAAATTATTTTGATATCTTTTGGAGCTTCCGAAAAAAGTAAACAAAGCAAGTATTTGGAGTGCAATCGGCTGCTTGAGAATACAAATATCCTAGTAGAATAGAATTTTAACTATGAAAATATAATTATTTCTCAAAATAAATCATATATTCGGAAAGCCGATTCAATTCTGTACGCAAAATGAACAACGATTTTTTAAATAAAATCGTTAATAAATTAGATAATTACTTCCGAAGCAAAGTCACTTATTACACTTTGATTAATCTGTGCTTGCGCCGAAAAACGCTTATTTCTAGAAACGGGTTTCACAAAAGAATTTTTTTGAAATTGATAATACTCGAATTTTTTTAACTGGAAGGTGTCTTTCTAGAGCTGAATGTATGCACTTTTAGCTTCTTCTCTAGGAATTTATGTAATTCGATAAAAAATAGCTGCGGCGGGGGGGTATACATTGGCAAATTAGAGGAAACACGAAAGTGACGTACGGGAACGATCGGTTTCTAAAGGGTTAATGTACATATTTTTTTAAACTGAAATATATGTTTCGAAGAATAAGAACGTGGCTATGATCTGGTGTATTTTATTTGTCTCTATTCACATTTTCCGAGTCGATGCGGATTTTTAAACATGGGCCGAAAAACGAAAATTCATGCGAGTGAGTCTCGGAAACCAATTTTTTAGAAGGGTTAAAAAACGAATTTTTCGAAACTGATACCTGATTTTAAAAGGAAAAAGAACGTAGATTAGGCTCGGTATTTTTATTTTTTCGTATCTTGTTTAGAAGCCCAGAAATGAATTTTTAAAGATTGCAGAAATAGCTGAAAAACCGAAAGAGACTTACGGAAAAAAACGATTTCGAAAGGGTTAACTGATATATTTTTTAAAACTAAAGGTTTTATAGTGATCTCGAAAGGAGGGAAATGTACATGAGTGTGTTTGTTTGTTTTTTTGTTCTTTCAGAGAGCCGATGCGCGATTTTAAAAATCGCAGGGTATCGAAATTTGCAAAAGTGAGTCTGCGGGCGAATTTTTTTCGAAGGGTTAATATTTGTATTTTTCAAAAACGATCGCATATTTCGAAAGGATAAAGAATGTAGATCTCGTCTGGTATTTTTAGTTTTCTCTAACTTGTTTGGAACGGCCTCTGCGAATTTTTGAAAATCGTCGCAATTGCCGAAATCGCGAAACTGTGTACGGAAAATATACATTTTCGAAGGGTTAACTGACGTATTTTTTTTAATGGAAGGGAGAATTGGAGAGGACAAAGACCGATCTTTTATTTGGTGAAATCTGTTTATCCGAATCTTTCTTAGTCCGGCGGATGCGAGGTTCGGAAGAAGGGAGAATATAAAAAACACGAATTCGACCCTTTTTGATTATTTTTTTTGAAAGGGTTAATATCGAAATTTTTTCAAACCGACCGGATCGTTAGAGACGTAAAAGTACGTTCTTTGAGAATATGTTGACAGTTTTTTCGTATTTCTGTCGGTTCGCCGTCGGCGAGTTTAGACAGTCGTAAAACGAAACCGGCCGAAGCGATTTTTCCTTCTTCTTTTTGCGGAAGATGAGAATTGAGCTCTTCTGGGCATGCGCGGAATAATTTCCAGGTAGGTTTCTTTTTAGTAATTAAAACAGTTTTGTTCGTTAATAACTCCCTTAATTATGGGCCGATTTTTTCGAAACTGCAATTCCTGGAGGTCCGGATTTTTCTGAATTTTTTGATACCGAAAGCGCTTCGCTACTCGCTGCGCTCGCAGAGTTTATCCGGGTACAGATACACACACAGACAGACACACAGACGTATACGAACATTAATAATAAGGACTAGCTGGCTTCGCCCGCCAGCGGGCCCCTAATTTACATCGGTAACTAAAATCGATAAAATCCCTAATTTACATCGGTGCCTCGAATCTTTTGTATTCTCCGGCTCGCACCCCCCTCGAACCGAACGAACTTCCGACATGGGTCCCCGCTGCCTTCGGCACCGAATAATCCCTTAATTTGCACATTGAGTAGTATAAACCTGTAACCGAACGAACCTCCGACCCTGGTCCCCGCTGCCTTCGGCACCGTAAACCGGTCTACTCACGCACCGGCACATAGAATAGTATAAACCTCTAACTAAACGAACCCCCGGTTCGGGTCCCCGCTGCCTGCGGCACCGTATAGCAGTCGTGCTGCACACGCGCTGCAGTATACGTTAGTTCCACCTTCCACCACCAGGTGGCGCAATCTATTTATACGATCATAACTGAAATCGTTAAGGCTTTCGATGTCGAGTCGAATGAGCCATACCCCGTCGTTTTCATGCCCGTAGAACCGGAGATAGGAAAGCGCCCCCTGGTGGTGAGACTCGGAGCAAAAATCGATAAGCTCTAGTATCCTCTATCGACGTTGAGTCGATTGAGCCAAACCGCGTCGTGATGTGACCCATAGAACCCGATTTGGATGAAAAATCCTTTAATTGCACCTTCCACCACCAGGGGGCGCAATCTGTTCTATACGAACATGACCGAAATCTGTAACGCTATCGAAATCCAGTCGAAAGAGCCAAACCACGTTGTAATCGGGCCCATAGAACCCGATTTCCGAAAGCGCCCCCTGGCGGTGATGTTCCTGTGTTGACTCTTTGGTTTATTTTACTACGATCGAAATGAAGTTGATTCTTTACATAGTGTATAATCTCTGATCCATCGAATAGAAAGTTTCTATAACTCTAATGGCAACATTTCTTTCCGACGAAATGAAAAAAGGATGCGTTTTAAAACGACAAATTTAAATATATCGCATCCCCACACAAACACAAAATCATAAACCGGGTGTTAAATAAACTATATAGAATCCGATACATAAAAAATAGAAAAAAAAAAAATATATATTTTGATATCTTTTGGAGCTATCGAAAAAGGTAAACAAAGCAAGTATTTAGCTGCTTCAGAATACAAATATCCTAGTAGAATAGAATTTTAACTATGAAAATATAATTATTTCTCAAAATAAATCATATATTCGGAAAGCCCATTCAATTCTATACGCAAAATGAACAACGATTTTTTAAATAAAATCGTTAATAAATTAGATAATTACTTCCAAATCAAAGTCACTTATTACACTTTGATTAATCTGTGCTTGCGCCGAAAAACGCTTACAGTGTCTCACAAAAGTGATGGGACACTTGTGCTTTATAAAAAGAAACTGCAATAAAATAAATAAACAAACATGTGCAAAAATTTTTTGGGTGTGTTTCATATTTAAAGTTAGTAACAATTATTACATAACATACATTTTGTCAAAATATTAAAATATTAATTTAGTAAAAATACAATTGTTCAGAACGGAGCAAAAAATGGCTCACATAAGTGATGGGACACTTACTTTTCCATCAAATATTTATCCAAAAATTTTACTTTTTAAAAGGTTTTAATATTTTGTTGGATTTCCTTTTACTTTTAAAACATGATTTAATCTTTTTGGGATGGATTCGACTAATTTTTTTGTGATTTCTGGAGTGATTTTACCCCATTCTTCTTGAAGCACCGATTTTAGTTGTTGTTTTGAAGAAATGGTGTGTTTGCGAATTCTTGATTCCAATTCTTGCCAAATATTCTCTATGGGATTTAAGTCTGGAGATTGTGGTGGTGTTTTTATTATTTCAGGACAGTTATATAGCAGCCAGAGTCTAACGTTCAGAGCAGTGTGCTTGGGGTCATTGTCCTGGTAGAATTTAAAATCGTTATGAAGGTTCAATTTTCGTGCTGAAGATTTCAAATTTTGCTTTAAAATATCAATATACTTGTACTGATCCATTATACTGTCAATAAAAACAAGATTACCAACTCCAGCGGACGACATACACCCCCATACCATAACTCCTCCTCCACCATGTTTTACTGTTGGTACCAAGTTCTGTTTGTGAAGTTCTTCCCTGGGTTTTCTCCACACCAAGATTCTACCGTCAGAACCAAATATATTAAATTTACTCTCATCAGCAAATATAACTTTATTCCAGTAATCAGAATTCTTATTTATGTTGGATTTTGCGAAAGCTAGTCTGAGTTTTCTATTCTTTTCACTTACGAAGAATTTTTTCCTGGCTACTCTACCGTGATATCCAGCAGATCGAATTACCCTTCTAATAGTTTCAGGATTAACAATTATTCCATATAATGCTTGTAAATCAGCAGCAACTTTTGAAGCACTAATTCTTGGATTTTTTTTAATATTTCGAACGATAATTCGCTTTATTCCATTGGATAGCTTTGATGGTCAGCCAGGTCTTCTTTTATCCTGAATCATATGATTCTTTTTATATCGTTTAATGATATTGAAAACTGTTGAATGACTCAAGTTAACTGTTTCAGCAGTTTTTCTAATAGATTTTCCACGTTCAATATGCAAATTAATAACTAATTTTCGAATTTCAGGCGAAGTTTCTTTTCGTTTAGCATTCATGACTACACAGAGCTAAAAAACACAAAAATTCCAAAACAAACTGGAGAGAAATACTGCAGACGATTTTATAAATTATTGCCAATTGCTTTTAAGTAAAAATAAAACCCCAAAAAATATTTTTATTGCTTATTTCAGACGATTTTTGTTGCATATATAATGGTGTCCCATCACTTATGTGAGCTATTTTTTGCTCCGTTCTAAACATTTGTATTTTTATTAAATTAATATTTTAATATTTTGACAAAATGTATGTTATGTAATAATCTTTACTAAATTTAAGTATGAAACACACCCACAAAAAAAAAAATGTGTACATGTTTTTTTAATTTATTTGATTAGTTTCCTTTTGTAAAGCACAAGTGTCCCATCACTTATGTGAGACACTGTATTTCTAGAAACGGGTTTCACAAAAGAATTTTTTTGAAATTGATAATACTCGAATTTTTTTAACTGAAAGGTGTCTTTCTAGAGCTGAATGTATGCACTTTTAGCTTCTTCTCTAGGAATTTATGTAATTCGATAAAAAATAGCTGCGGCGGGGGGTATACATTGGCAAATTAGAGGAAACACGAAAGTGACGTACGGGAACAATCGGTTTCTAAAGGGTTAATGTACATATTTTTTAAAACTGAAATATATGTTTCGAAGAATAAGAACGTGGCTATGATCTGGTGTATTTTATTTGTCTCTATTCACATTTTCCGAGTCGATGCGGATTTTTAAACATGGGCCGAAAAACGAAAATTCACGCGAGTGTGTTTCGGAAACCATTTTTTTAGAAGGGTTAAAAAACGAATTTTTCGAAACTGATACCTGATTTTAAAAGGAAAAAGAACGTAGATTAGGCTCGGTATTTTTATTTTTTCGTATCTTGTTTAGAAGACCAGAAATGAATTTTTAAAGATTGCAGAAATCGCTGAAAAACCGAAAGAGACTTACGGAAAAAAACGATTTCGAAAGGGTTAATTGAAATATTTTTTTAAACTAAAGGTTTTATAGTGATCTCGAAAGAACGGAAATGTACCTGGGTGTCTTTGTTTGTTTTTTTGTTCTTCCAGAGAGCCGATGCGCGATTTTAAAAATCGCAGAGAATCGGAATTTGCAAAAGTGAGTCTGCGCGCGAATTTTTTTCGAGGGGTTAATATTTGTATTTTTAAAAAAGAATCGCAGATTTCGAAAGGAAAATGAATGTAGATCTCGTCTGGTATTTTTAGTTTTCTCTCACTTGTTTGGAACCGCCGCTGCGATTTTTTTAAAATCGTCCAAATTGCCGAAATCGCGAAACTGTGTACGGAAAATATACATTTTCGAATGGTTAACTGACGTATTTTTTTTTAACGCAAGCTGGCGTTGGAGAGGACAAAGACCGATCTTTTATTTGGTGAAATCCGTTTATCCGAATCTTTCTTAGTCCGGCGGATGCGAGGTTCGGAAGAAGGGAGACAATAAAAAACACGAATTCGACCCTTTTTGATTATTTTTTTTGAAAGGGTTAATATCGAAATTTTTTCGAACCGACAGGATCGTTAGAGACGTAAAAGTACGTTCTTTGAGAATATGTTGACGGTTTTTTCGTATTTCTGTCTGTTCGCCGTCGGCGAGTTTAGACAGTCGTAAAACGAAACCGGCCGAAGCGATTTTTCCTTCTTCTTTTTGCGGAAGATGAGAATTGAGCTCTTCTGGGCATGCGCGGAATAATTTCCAGGTAGGTTTCTTTTTAGTAATTAAAACAGTTTTGTTCGTTAATAACTCCCTTAATTATGGGCCGATTTTTTCGAAACTGCAATTCCTGGAGGTCCGGATTTTTCTGAATTTTTTGATACCGAAAGCGCTTCGCTACTCGCTGCGCTCGCAGAGTTTATCCGGGTACAGATACACACACAGACAGACACACAGACGTATACGAACATTAATAATAAGGATTTTGACGCGTTTTTCCGTTAGCCCGAAACAGTTGATAAATCGAAAAATATTATCTGTGGTTACAATTGTATGCGACTTACAACAATTTTATTATGCATTAAACCACGGTGTTAAAAAAAGGCTAAATGGGTGTGAAGCTGCAACTATTTTGCATACTAAAAAGTAGAAAATAATAAATAAAAACTATACAGTGTAATATATATATTTTTTAAATACGTTTTAATAAATTAAAAGTTTCATATTAATTGAATTATGATTATTCGTTGAGAAATCAATTTAGAAATCCTAATAAGATAGTTTAAACAATTCTTATATTTTATTTTATTTTTTATTTTCTCTTTCCATACCTTAAAACAGAAATAAAGCAACCATTATACATTTATTTTAATGAATTTACTAGCTCGCATTTTCTACCAAGCGTACAAAAAAAAAAAAAAAAAAAAAAAAAAAAGGTGGTGTATTTTTCATGATCGGATTCGGTGGCCACGCCAAATTATTGTATTATATTGAACATTTTTTGGAAAAATCATGAATTACAATCATAAAATGAGAAAAAAAACAATAGTAATAAATTTACTCACGTATGTTGCAGTAATTGTTTTTCTGATCGGTGAATACACAATCAGTATTAAATACAGATTTTTTGTTTTTGTTTTCTGCATTATTGCTCAACATTTCGTCTTCTCATAATTAATTTGAGTACATTTTTATCCTTAATATAACCTGCATAACACGAAATTATATTCATATCAAAACGAATTATTAAGCATTAAAATGAATTAAGAAAATAATGCATTTCAAGAACTATATAAATGCGATTTTACTTATCATTTCCTTTGTAATAAAACTATCATTCTTTTTTCGTTTAAATAAATAAGAGTAAGTAAAAGATAGCTTTAGTTTCCTGTATTTTTACCCACATGAAATGCAGTTTTTCTTCCCTAAAAGTAAATAAATAAATTAAAAAAAAATCCGAAAGCCATAACTTTGTGTTTTTCGAATCCGACCAACTTCATCACTTTTCTAAATGAAAATTAATGCAAATGTATAAATAAATAATGCATTATATTTAGATATGTTAAAATAATCTTTTGACTTTAATATTTGTTTTTGTTTTTGTGTAAATGCGTCTTTAAAAGACGTTTATAATAAGTAGAAAGTAATGCAAAACAGCCTGCATGCATTCGACTCTAAAGCAGAATCCACGTTTCATGTGTAGTGACGTCAAACCAATCCCGTCGCGTTTTCAGATCACGTGGTTTTGTTTTGCTTTTAGCGGAGTTTAAAACTCCAATAACTAGTTATTTAAAATTATTTTTGCGTTTCCGAGTTAAGATTTGAGGAATGTAAAGTCATCTTCATCAATTAAACATAAAATAAGGCATAATCTAGAATGAGTGCAACTTCCCCATTGCAGAAGAAAGGCCTATTTACCATGATGTGGCAGTTGCGACCACCCACTTTGAATTATACTTCAGCCTGTAGGCGGAGCCAGCAGGAATTTTATTATTATTATTATTATTATTATTATTATTTTTACCGTAAGAGTTGATCCTATAAAAAACTTGTCAGTATAAAAGTTGTAGATAATGTTAAGAAGATTTATAATAATTTAAGCGGATTTGATATCTTGAGAATTGACGAAGTTATGAATTTTTTACTTCTGAAACCCCTATCCCCCCCCCCCCTGTTTGGGGGCATTTTTAATGAAATCAAAAATCTGTCATACATTAATTTTTGGCCCTTTTCCTAGAAGTAATAATAACTTTAAACGGATTCGATATGTATAAAAATTAAGAAGTTTGGGTTTTTTTCTGTTTTCACGTCTGCTTGTAGGCGGGGCCAGCAGATAAATTCTTCTTTTTTTTTTTTTGGCGTAAGAGTTGGTCCTATAAAAAACTTGTCAATATAAAAGTTGTAGATAATTTTAAGGAGATTTACAATAAATTTTTAGCGGATTTGATAGCTTGGGCATTGACGAAGTTATGAATTTTTTTCTTCTCCACCCCCCCCCCCCCCCGCCCTTTCCCTTTGGGGCCATTTTTACTGATATCAAAAATATGTCATACATAAATTTTCGGCCCTTTTCCTGGAAGTAATAATAACTTTAAACGGATTCGATACGTTTCATAATTATGAAATTATGGGATTTTTCTGTTTTCACAAAAAGCCCCCCCCCCCCCATTGATTCTATTTTGCCCATTAACGAACTTGACCGAGATTTTATGCCCCTTGATTTTATGTATCAGTTTGGATGAGATTTGTTTTGTAGAATTATTGCAGTTATCGTGACCATAAAAAAGTGACATAAATAGATAGATAGATAGATATAGATAAAGTTTTGAACTGGGGGTGGTTTTGGGTTCTGGGAGTCATGATCAGCGTAGTAAAGACGTAATTCAGTTTTTTTCAAATTATGCATGATGGGCTTGGCGGCCAACTTTTCATATTATACACAAAATTCTAAGCACCCAAATCCGTAGTTAAAATTCGAAGTTCAAAATTGTAACTTAAGCAAATATTTTAAGCGTTTCGTTTATGGACTTGTATGCTCTGAAAATTGTGTCTTAAGATAATGATGACTTATCTTAAGGATTCATCTTATGATTTATTTTTTAGAGTAATTAATCATTTCAAAGTAGTAAATATCAATTTCTCAAAGTATCAGTCTTCCTCAATTTATCTGTCCGTAGTTGAAATCAGAAGTTCAACATTGTTATAACATATTATATTGCAAACATTGGAAACATATTACGCTTTTACTTTAGAAATTTAGGTGCTTAGAAATATGGAAAGATGGCCGCCAAGCCCATCATGCATAATTTGAAAAAAATTGAATTTTCAGAAGCACGTTAGGATGTATTTAGTACAGGAGAAAACGATTTCTATTAACATATACGTAGGCCCTCGACTTATATACACTATATTGCCAAAGGTGACCGGTCACTTGTGATTTTAGACGTTTTGTTAACTATCTAGAAAAATACACGAGGAATTAACCTGAAACTGCAGGTGTGTAAACAGTATAGTATAGGTTATATATTTCCGCGAAGATTTTTTCACGAAACCCCATAGGGGACTGTCAACAAATTGAAAAAAAAACTAATATCTTTTGGATAACCCTGTAAAAACTAATGTAGCAAAGGCGTTCAAATTCGAGATTATTAATAAGTGGCTTATTGTAATATACTGTGTTCATTTTTATGAGGATAGCATTACTGTATACTCGTAGAGAAATTAAGGTTTTTAAAAAACAGTCCCAAATTTCGCCTAGTTTTTTGCTTATAATTTACAAAGTTCTTAATATTAAAAAAGTTCTTTTCAGAAAATATGACAAACAACATTGTACATAATACTCTGCAATCAGAATTAAAAAGAATAAAAATTGGATGAAAAATGAGCAGGTTTACTAAAAAATGTTTCACTGCACATGGGCGAATGCAATCAAAATATAATATGCATAATGTATTAGCTAAGTATATAGAGCAACTATAGAGCAACTTTTGTGAAAGTCTCAAAATCATAGCTTGAAAATTCTGAAAATTATCGTCGATAGAATAAGCTCGAAATCCGTTGTTCCCAAAAAGAAGCAAAAAGATGAGGGATTGTATCAAATATCTGTTGATTAGTGCCAAGATAGCGTACACAATATTGCACGTACTACTATATTTGGACCCCTCATATTTTTGCTTCCTTTTGGGAACAACGGATTTCGAGCTTATTCTATCGACGATAATTTTCAGAATTTTCAAGCTATGAATTTAAGACTTTCACAAAAGTTGCTCTATATACTTAGCTAATACATTATGCATATTTTATTTTGATTGCATTCGCGCATGCGCAGTGAAACATTTTTTAGTAAACCTGCTCATTTTTCATACAATTATTATTATTTTTTTATTCTGATTGCAGAGTATTATGTACAATGTTGTTTGTCATATTTTCTGAAAATAACTTTTTTAATATTAAGAACTTTGTAAATTATAAGCAAAAAACTAGGCGAAATTTGGGACTGTTTTTATAAAAACCTTAATTTCTCTACGAGTATACATGCTATCCTCATAAAAATGAACACAGTATATTACAAAAAGCCACTTATTAATAATCTCGAGTTTGAACGCCTTTGCTACATTAGTTTTTACAGGGTTATCCAAAAGATATTCCTTTTTTTCAATTTGTTGACAGTCCCCTATGGGGTTTCGTGAAAACATCTTCGCGGAAATATATAACCTATACTATACTGTTTACACACCTGCAGTTTCAGGTTAATTCCTCATGTATTTTTCTAGATAGTTAACAAAACGTCTAAAATCGCAAGTAACCGGTCACCTTTGGCAATATAGTGTATATGATAACTTATTTAATGGAAAAAAGTTAAATAAGTACCATAATAAAAGCTTGGAAATTTGATATCACACCATCTTTTAGCCACAACTTTCGTTTTTTTTTTTTTTTTTTTAACTTTTGAAAAGTTGTTTTTTCTAGATATCATTTCTTTTTTAAAAAATAGATTATACATAATTTAAATAATCCACTCTATGAAATTAACATGAGAACGTTATGTAAAATTACATTTTACTTTCAGTTATTGTTTAAAAGGTTAACTAGAAATACCAGTAGATTTTTCAATTAAAACTAATTATACTCTTAAAAACAACATACTAGATGTGGTTTGTTATAATACTTGTTATACTTCGTTAAAAAATATCACTACTGACTTATCCATGAAATGAATAAAAATGGAATATGTACATAGCGTGTCAGCGCTGCATTTGAAATGAAACCTGATATCACACTTTTTTATTATTAGCGTTAAATCACATTGATTGGCGAATCTTTAAAAAACGTAGTTACCAGGGAAAAGTAGCAAAATATGTTAGCAATTTCTTAGATTTACATTATTTTATTCAGTTAAACACTTTACTTTTACAATAGATTTAAATGGAAACTTCACTTCAAAAACAATTCAACAACTGGATTTCATTAATTTATAGGTAAATGACGTCAAAGGTATTATCTGCCTGCGAACGAAATGCCTGTCCTAACGTATGTTTTTTAGAAATAAATGTTTCACATTCAATTCCTTTTCAAAAATTTTGTTTACGTTTGGAAAGAAATTTTAAATGCCGATAACTCTTAATGTATACACTTTAGAAAGTACCTCTTCACTCAAAAAGGAATTTATTTTTAAAGATTTCAGGATAGCAAATCTACTAAAAAAATAGTTAAACACGTATTTCAGCGATTTTAGAAAATCACCAATCGGGTTACACATCGGATATGAACCCGATTATCCCCTGACAAGCACACATCTAAACGATATACCTCTTTAAGCATTGAGGGTGAAAAGTACCCAACACAATTCATTTCCAAATATCTTGGTCCCTAACAAAGCTAGAGATTTTTTTTTTTTTAATTAAAGCTTAAACAATCCCACATAAAATGGATACAATATTTAATTTATTGGCGTCAATTGAAATAGATAAAAGTACCATCAAAGTTGAAAAAAGTGCCGTTTTGAGATTTTTTTGTTTTCGTGCCAAATCTTTGATTCTATTGGACTAAAATATAAAAAGTTATAGTGTTTTGGAAAGCTTAAAAAGCGCTCTAAATGATGGTAAAATCAGTTTCTTGATCCGCTTCAAAAAGTATAGTTATTTTACTATTCGAAGGCGCTGAAGTGGCGTATACTAAAAATTAGGTAAAGGGCGAGTTTTCAAAGAAATCAGAGATCTATTATTCATTGTAATCTTTATTTTAAGTACTAAAACACAAATAAACACAAAAAATATATTTTAAGTAGAATTTTTGTTACAACACTCTACGCACATTGGGCATCGATGAATTCGTAAATTTACATAAGTTAATAAATATTATGTGATGCAATTGTAATCATAGTTTATTACTTACTGTAAATAAATAAAAAAAAACACTATATGATCCGAAACAAAGCTCTTGAGCACTTGACTGACTACACTCAACTAGCAAACTGGGTTAAAAGTACCCACAACGTTTCGCGCTCACTGCGTCGTAACAACTGAATCTCACTAACGGCTACTGAACACGCTTCCTCAAGGTCTCAACAAAACATCGCTGGAAGGGAAAGCCCTTTGTTAAATACATACAGAGAATTATACCGAAATAAAATTTTGGGGTGGGTACTTTGTACCCAGTGTGCTTGTCAGGGGTTAAGGAATAGTAGGCGAATAAGACAACTATTGCTGATTTTTGATTAGATATTTTGCGTAAGACATTTTTAAACAGAAATTAAAAAAAAAAAAAAATCCTTTATAAAGCTGAGAGATTTAGTATGATTGCATCAAACTAACATATGTTTTTTTCGGATTTCATTTTGACGGTTTATGGACGCGAATGCATTACTGTGATTGGCGTATTTTTAGTATATTACTGTTTTACTTATGTTACCCGGAAAGTCAAGGTTAACTCGGGCGAAGCCGGGTGGTTCGGCAATATTAAAATAACTTTATCAGTTTCAATATGTACATAAACAACAGCAAAAAAATATTTCAGTTCAAAATTTGGAAGTACTGCAATTTTGTCTCATTCCCGCTTTTATTTATAGTACCTACAAATCCCTACCCTACATTGTGACCTACAGGCGACCAGCGCAAAGCCGCTAATTTTTAATGCAAAGAATGAGACAAAATAGATACAAAATTGTAAATCTATCTACTTAGAAAGGAGTAGCTTGATTTTCTCATAAACAACGCCGAGCCTCAACCGTTTGTCCTAGAACAATGAAATTTGGAAAACATGTTCTTTACACAATGTAGGCACCCACTATAAGAAAGGATTTTTGAAAATTAACAGCATAAGGGGGTCAAATGGAGGGTCGAAAGTTTTAGATAATTTCGTCTTTCCGGCATATCTTAGCAGGAGTTTTAAGTAGGGGCCCGAAATTTGGGATAACAATTCTACTAAATAATAGTTAAACATGTATTTCAAGCGATTTTAGAAATTCAACCACTAAGTGGGTTAAATGGGAGGTCGAAAATTTTGGTGATTTCACATTTTCACCATATCTCATCAGCAGTTTTAGGTAAGAGCGTGAGCTTCAAGATAACAAATCTACTAAAAAAATAATTAAAGACGTATTTCAGAGATTTTAGAAATTCAACCACTCAGGAGGTTAAATGTGGGGTCTAAAGTTTTAGGTCATTTTGCCTATTCACAACATCTCAACAACAGTTTTAGTTAAAAGCACGAAATTCAAGCTAACAAATGTACTAAAAGTTAGTTAAACACATATTTCAGCGATTTTAAATTTCAACCACTAATGGGGTTAAATGGGGGTCGAAAGTTTTTAGTCATTTCGCGTTTTCGCCATATCTCAGCAGCAGTTTTAGATAGTGAGTGTCATATCTCAATAATTAGTATCCATCTATAAACAGAGATGGCGCTGCTAGTCCGGGATTGAATATCTCTTGGAGGCTAATTTGGAAAGTTCCCTCGATTCACGCATTTGGCGAAAAAGTCTTGGCGCGAGTAACCGGTAATGGGGTTGCACTCATGCAGGATGTGTGAAACGGGGGAATTTTTTATTTCTCCGCTAGCGTATAGCGTTACTGCATTGTAAACGCGTAAACAAACATTCTTTTTTCGATAATTTATAAGTAATTCACGTTCAAATATTTTATGAATTAATAGTTTAAATAAAATGGCTTCGCTTCTTAAATGTTTGCGAGCGTAAAATGATGCTAAAAAATATATAATCTAACAAAAAGGGCCGACTTTTACTTGGGATGAGCTTTGAATGAACAAAGTCTTACAGATGGTTTTTATTTTGAAGCTATTGTGATTTGTAATTATTGCAAGGGAGTTTTAGGACAGTGATTTGAATAATTTAACCCTCCAATGCATGGTATAGTTCAGGGTCGGCGAACCTTTTCACATCCGCGTGCCACTTTTTGTCAAAAAAATTTTCAAAGGACCATGGCGTGCCAACGACAACCCCCTCCCCTCCCCCCCTCCCCGCAACTCAAACGTAAACAACTTGTCACAAGAAAAGATTAATTAATGATAGTAATAATTATAGAAAGAAGATAATACATAAGAAATAATTATATTAATCTTAAAAAAGGTATTAAAATCGAGACAACTTGCCTGTAATAATTATGGTAATACGTGACGTTGCCCTTGGGATCTGTTGATTTTGACATTTTAAGCAGAGTGGTGGTTTTATAATTGAGGTAATTTTATTTTAATTCTAATTTCGTAAGATTTGCAGAAAAATCTTCTTTTTTCAGAAGAAAATTTAAAACTTCGTAAAGTACGTAATGCAGCCACAGCATCTTGGAATTAATGTGTTAGTTTCTCACTAGATTAGTTTTAACACAATTATTTCAAATTGGTAAATAAATCATACGAGTAGTAATTTTTACTAAGTAGTAAGTAAATTACTACTCGTATGATTTATTTACCAATTTGAAATAATTGTGTTAAAACTAATCTAGTGTAATCACGTATCCAGATAAAGAATAAAGAAGTATCCAGAACTCCAGTTTCGTTTACTGGAGTTCCTTTACCTGCGATCTTTTCTGTTGAGCTGATTAAAATATCAGACCAGATTCTCTGATCAATAAGGTTAACTGGATGAATTATGCCTCCAGATTCGACCGGGATAGCTCAGTGGTAGAGCGTGGCGGCTTCAGCCAAGCGATCCCAGGTTCGAATCCTGGCCCGGACATTTTTCGTCCAGTTGGTAAATTACTACTCGTGTGTTAGTTTCTGTTCACCGAGTTCGTTATCACTCTCATTGTCACAAATGTTTGTTTCTTCTATCAGTTTGCAGCTATCGCTTGTCGAAACTAGGTAAATCTAACAAAGCGTCAAACTTTCGTTTATTTAAAGCCTGTGACGATATGAGGTTAACTATTTTTGTGATTACTGCTAAATATCACCAAGAGATTCAAAACCAGCCTATGCACCCAGAACTTGTTGATGTATGATACAGTGAAATCCAAGAATAATATGGCCAATGTGAGTTTGTAATAAACTGAAAAAACCATTTATTTTACCCATTATACTGGAGCCCCCAGCAGTTGTAACAGAAACTGTTTTAGACACATTTATTTCTTTTTCAGTAAGTGAATTTATAACTGCTGTACAAATATTTGCACCTTTTAGTTGCAGTTGATAATGATAATACCGAGAATAATTACTCCTTAATACCATTTTCAACAAAACACCGTACAAGAACATCTAAACGAGCAGATTTAGTTACATCTGAACTTTCGTCAAGACAAAATAATGTGAAAGGAGAAGAGGATATCAGACTTTGGTTGCTCTCTTACATTTTCTGCCATTTTTAAGATTCTATCTTTGACTTGATAAAGAAGCATCTTTAATTAGTTGAATTATTTTATTTTTATTTTCAAAATCGTCAAAAAGTGATGGAGCGCATGTTAACCAGGATTCCTTCAAAAACTTTCCATCGCAGAAAAATGTACCATTCCGAACAATGACATTCGCAGCCGAGAAACTTGCGACACTAGTTTGAAAATCTTTGCTGATATATGTAATCATAGATGTCAACAGTTTATTTTCTCTTCAATTGCACTGGAAATGAATTCCTCTTCTTCTGCATAACTTTTTGGGGAAATAGGTTTGTGATTTGTTTCATAATGCAGTTTTACTGCAGACCACTGTCCCGGACAGAATCTCAACATCTTTATTAATCATCTCATATTTCTTAGTCCCCCACGTTTGAAATTCTCTACTATCTGACACTTTCTATTTTTTAGCCAAATTGGTTATGTTGAATAAATGTTATTTTAACGATGCAATCTAATCAGTCTTAGATAACCATTGTTGATTATAATGAAGTTAATTTAACAATAAAAAAGATCATGCATAATAGAATTGATGAAAGCATCACTAGAATAAAATAAAATCAGAATAGTAATAAACTGACTAGCCAGTGAGATTATTCTGATTTATATATAACAGAATTGAGTCGGCAGCCAGTTATCTGATAGATTAATTACCCCTCTCCCCGCACCATGAAGTCGATACATAGAAGGACAAAAATATTTCTCGTTTTTCAGTATTGAACATATTAGTATTCTCATTTTTTTATATTATCTTAATTTAGGCATTTTTAATGAATTAAATAATTAAAAATTAGAGTAATATAATGATTAGTTAAAAATAATGATTAGAGTAAGTTATCGCTAAGCGCCGAAAAAATCTAATAGCTTTTGTTTGGTATTTATTTATTGGAAATATCTTTAAATTGTATACAAATCCCATTTTTTCATGTTTTTACACTATCGGCAGACAGCGTACTTTTGACATTATAGTTTTCATTTCATTTTACAACTGTTTTAACAACCAATGTATTATTTTTTTTCTTAACTTATCTGAAAAAAGGACATATTTTAATAGTTTTATTAAAATTTTTGTCATTTTAACTGATTAAAAATTAATTAACAAATTACAGCAACAGTTGAATAAAGCCTCATATGCAAATCAACATGCATTAAATGATGTAGAAATTTCAGAAACCAAACAAGCAAGAAATAATTTGTTTGCTATATTTCTCTCTCTTTCAGTGCGAATAATCGGCGTCTGCAGTACAAAACCGAGGAAGAAGGTGGGGAGGGGAGGGGGGGGGGTCAGATGTTCTGAGCGGGTAATTCAATTATATAACAAGTATACAAGTACTTATTATAACAAACAAAAGCTATTTTCAGTCAAGCTCGTGTATTAATGAAAGAAAAATAATGAGGTTCAGAATTTTTAGGAGTTTGACTGAATTTTGATTTAGAATTTAAATGAACGGCGTGCCAAAAGTATCCTGTCGCGTGCCAGCTGCGGCACGCGTGCCATAGGTTCGCCGACCCTGGTATAGTTGATCAGCTACATCTAAGATTTTAGCTCATATATCACGTGGATCATTTTTGTTTTTAAAATTTTTGTAAATGACCTTTTTCATTTATTTTGATGCATTCTTATTTCACCCCCCCCCCCCTCCTAGCAGGGCTTAATTTCTAAGAAAAAAGACCTAATATTCTGCAGGTCTAACACCCGTAGCGTCCACCCCCACTCCCCCCTCCCATCACTCTAATTTTCATATTTATATTTTATACATTATTTTCAAAATTTAAAGCATTGTTTTTTTGTTTAGAAAAACCAAAATTTTAAGTGCTTAAGCTATCAACTATTCCACTTTTTAGTTTTTACAACTTCCAAATAGAAACCTTTGCCAGAGGGTACCAGAGGGGAGGGGGGCAAAGGGGGGGGGAACAGTAATTTTGAGAGCAGATTTAGATTGATTTTAGATAGATAGCATTTATTGTTACAATAAAATAAGAAATAAAGAAAAATATTTAAAAAATGATTTTTAATTTTTCTTTTTTTTGGGGGGTGGGGGGGGTGGATTTTAGGGTTGGGAATTCATTTTTATTTTATTTTATTATTATTATTTTTTTAATTTGCCGAAATACGGAAGATTCTCGCCCCTTTTTTACTTCTAAATTAATGATAAAAACAGGTTTTTAAATAATTTTTAGAAAAAATCCTGATTATAAGCCCCCCTCCCAAATTTAACCTTTTTTGATTTCGAAAAAAAGGGGGGGGGTCTTACAATCGGGATTTTACGGTATTTATTGAATTTATAAATTAATGAATGAAGGCAATATCATTTTGTTATTTTTTATTTTACTGACTCTTTAAATCTTACGTTTTTTTAATATTTTTTTAAGATTTTTTTTTTTTTTCGTTTAGTGTTTTGCATTCCGGATACCGGGATGCCGGATAACGCATCCTATACTGTATAAGGAGGCTTTGTCAAATTTTCTCCCCAAATTTTAGTACGGAATAAATATAAGGCGTAACAAATTAAAAGTAATACAAGTTACATGAAAAAAAGGACTGGGTTTAAACGAAAATGTCTAATGTTAAACATAATAAGTTTAAAAAAAATGTGACTTGAAGAGCTGACATTTAAGGCATCTGATCTACAGATTTACACATTAGAAATTTAATTCAATATTTATACTGCTTCTTTATGTACATAATTTTTTTGACTAAGCTTTGGGATTTGCCCGCAGTCAGCCATCGTGTTTTTTAAATCAAAACATTTTAACTTTTATTATTAAATATAAATAAAATTAGTCAATAAAATTAAAAACATGTTTATAATAATACAAAAAACTTGTATGTATTTATAATAAAAATTACATATGTTTTATAAAAAAAATAAATGTGTGTGTAAAATTAAAACATTTTTTAACTTTTATTATTAAATATAAATAAATTAGTCAATAAAATTTAACGTGTTTATAATAAGTAAATATGAATGAAAATTATTTTGGAAATGAGAAGCAAAACAAATATGTTTTGATTTAAAATACAAGATGGCGAACTTTGGGTGAATTCCAAAGCTGTTCCTTTTTTTTTTTTTTTTTCACAAATGTATTATCAAATACTGATGATGGAAAATAATATTTTTGCAAAAACTGTTGCAACTTTAATTTTTTTTTAAATTATTATTTGAACACCGCGTGAGCTTCTCTTTTTTTACTTTTGAATAAAATGTTAATGTTAGACAGAATGTAGATAGATGTAAACATTGATTATTATATTTAGTTCTAGTTTATTATTATTTTTCATCAGGATGGCTCTGCCCCCCCCCCCCCAAACAGAGCTGTATTAGCTTTAGTTTTAAGCATGGTTTTAACAATCTGGATGAAAATATGTTTTGATCAATGGTCAAAAACATTTGTTAAATGGTAAAATTAGTGCAACATTCTGAAGGGTTTGTCAAAATAACAATTAACAATATTTAATAAAACACTTGGAAGTTTTTGCTAGTACTTTAGAGTTACACTTTAATCTTCATTACTTTTTAATTCAGCACTTTTTTTTTAATTAAGCAATTATGTTTTAAAAATATATTTTCAATTATAAGAAAAGAGAAAACTAAAATTATTCTGTAAAAAATAAATATTGCAATTTCTTATAATGATCATATTAATATTTTTATGGAACAGTTTTATAAATCATTGACATAAGACATTTACTCTTTAAATATGAATATTTGTCCTCCCTGTATACAATCCTATTTAGAAGCATACTAAAAGTCCTCAATGGGGAAAAAAAAAAAAAAAAAAAAAAAAAAAAAACACCAGAAATCTAAATGCAATGTCTGTAATTTTTTTTTTTTTTTTTTTTTTTTTTTTTTTTTTTTTAAAGATAGGCAAAAGATTTCATCAACATTTAACTGTTTAAAAATATCTTAGTATGCAATTCACAGTAAACAGCTATTCCTATTTATAAATAAAGCAACAATAAACACAGTTATTGTTTATTTAAACCAAATTCTATAACAGTAATGCTGAAAACAGGTATTTTTTCTTAATTATTGGTCGCCTAAATTGATTTTTTAAGTATTATTCAATGGCTGTTTAATATTTTTAAACAATTTATAATACACAATCACTAATAATTTAATTTCATGAAATATTATTTTATATATATATATATATATATATATATATATTCAGTCTAATTTTAATTCTTATTTCTAAATATTAATAATTGTGTATTATTCTGTAATAAAAAATTATAAATAATTATATACAAAATTTGTAGGAATTTTGATTAAGATATATAAGTAAATAAAATAATAAAATCAACCAAATATACATTAAAAAGTAATCTGCACAAGTATTTAGGGCTAACTCATGGTTAGCCCTAAATAGAAAGGATGTTAATTTATTCTTTTATAAATTGAAAGCTTATAAAGAGATAGAATTTTATTGAAAAATGAAGTACTCTTAAAAAAAATAACTGCAGGGATATTTAGAAAGCTGGACAAAAACTGGTATTACTTAATCAATAATGTCATGAAACAAAAATTATACCTTGAATTAACGCTGAAGTAGAATGTTGATTCAATAACTCCCATTCCAAGCTTTGCAGAAAATTCCAACTGTTACATTTTCACAACCATATCCATACAGAATTAAGTGTAATTGAGCAAGTATTGTCAATGATATGATGAGCATAACAAATCATACAGCACAGACAATACCCATTCAATTAATGTGCTGGTGTTGTTAATAGTAGTGAGCAGGAGCTGTCACTGAAAAAAAAATAATAATCCATATTTTAAAAGAATGCAGAAAAATATATGAAATACAGAGTTTATTAAAAATATAACCCAAGCTTATTTTAAGAGTGACACGGGAATACTATAAAATTAATCATGCAAATTATTTTCTAGATAAATCACTTAAAAAAAGATTTACATTTACACAGTTCATGGTAGTATAATTATTATTATTATTATTATTTTGTGTGTGTGAAAGAAAATGCAGCCTTTGAACTTTTTAAAAGTTATACATGAATTTATACAGAGAAAAATATTTTTGTTAAAATTGCAATCTTGGTAATAAGTAGAATAAAACTCTCTGAAAGTATAAATTCTAGTATAAACAAACGCGATTAGCAATTTTATTTATATATTTGGTACGACTATTTTGATCGATGTTAAAGTTCGGTAACAATATTAATTATAATAAGCCAAATATATATACTACAGTGATAAATAATAAATATCTTAAAACTTACTTTTATCAAATTGTTACATTTCATTTCCTAAATATAAACAGAAACAGAGGAGCCAGATAAATAATACCAGCAACTAGTTTTGCAAACAACGCTAAGCTTGATGCCACATTTGAGATATCAGTACCATATTTTGTATTTTATCTCAAAATGCGTTTCTCGCCAAAAATTATCGCCAAAAGTGCACCAATCGAGGGAACTTTCCAAATTCGCCTCTTGGAGGAGAGTTACGGAGACGAGATGTAAGGCAGTGAAGCCAGTATGTACGAAGTATCGGTGTGCTTGGCCGCAATTGTAAATAATGTATAATAAATATATATAATTAAATAGATATCTCCTTGCTGTTAACGAAATTCAGCAATTCGTTATTCGTTTAATTTAATTTATAAAACAATTTCTAAAACATAATTTAAGCGTGAACAACTATTATTATTATTTTTTTTTAAATGTAGAAGTCATTTATTGGTTTTTCCCTTCACTCACACTCATTTGTTAAACATAACATTTTAGTCTTTTTTTTAACACTTTCCAACCTAGTTGAAAAGTGTTTATGACTTCGGTTTGTCTGGCCGTCTGGCCGTGCTCTAACTCCCGTAAATAGGCTCGGATTGCCCTGCAATTTTTATATGTTATTGTCGTTATCTATAGCATGTTCCCTATTTCAACTGAAGTGTGTAGCACTTATAGTTTTTTTTTACAGGGACACTCAAAAGAATTCCGTTACATTACGGTCTATGGGGGGAAAAATCATTTACGGTTTATTATAATGATGTTACACAATTTCAAACACATTGTAATTGATATATATCACTAAGGTGCATTACAAGAGGCTTAATACAGAATATTGTGTGTATAGCAGTCATCGTTCATTTACAGGGACACACAAAAGAATTCTTTACTGTTTGTTAACAATAATTCCTGGAAGTGCGTTTTAAGTTGCTGAACGCGATTTTAAATTGAACTCACTTTTTGTCTATTACTGGGTGTGTATAAATTCTGTAGATCGTATACAGGGCAGCACAAAAGTTCGCGAACGCATTTCTGTTTATTGACAGAAACTCCAGAAGGAGAATTTTAAACTGTGCAACGCGTTTCCTAACAAAACTAAGATTTAGCATCCTATGTAGTATATATACAAATCTATAGATCCTATACAGGGCTGAATAAAAGTATTCGGATATTTTTCCGAATATTGTATATGTTGGAAATTCCTGAAATTACGTTTCTTAAATATGTTATGCGTTTTCCAAATTGTTCACTTACATGTTATCTTTCAGCTTATTAAACGGTAATGATTTGTAAAATTATTTTGGAAGCGTTGGAAAGTGTTACATAATCTATGCTTGACGCATGATTTTTCGTTCTTGTTTTTTTTTTAATAATCCTGATAGAATCTTTGAGTTTCGAAACAAGATGGTACTAAATATTTTTTTCCAAATATGTACAAGTAACATTAATCATATGCATTTGGTAAGCCTAACACTATGACCACATCACTACGATTTACAAATAAATAAAGAAATAAAGAGATGTTTGAAGGATTCCATAACTGGTTATTGGAATTTGTTGCTAGAAACTACTTAGAGTAAGAAAGTTTTATAACTATCGTAAAGAAACCACTCTCTTCGAACGAAATGAAATAAAACGACTTTAAAATATTCATAATGCTGGTACTCCTTCTTTATTTATTATAGTAATTCCTATAATAAGAAAAAAAGTTACAAGTGAAGAAAATACAACTATTAATTTATTTTTTACTAAAAACAACAACAAAAATTCTGCACTTTAACCCCACAGACATTGTCTATACAAATGAATTGCGAATACATATCCTGTTTTTTTTTCAGTTTAAATTGCAAATTTGAGTAACGAAACATATTAATGTAGTTTAAGAAATGCAAACGTGTATTATTTCTTTCATGCTAAAGAATAAATTTATTTAAAACGTCCCGAAGCTATGAATTATAATAATCATAAGCTCAACCTCATTGCAAGGACAGAATTATTAACAATATAACACAAGGAAGAACTATGATCTTACTCTTTTATTTCTCTGTGAAGTTTTCGGAAATGCAATGTGGCATAATTTATCAAGCAGATAATCACAATATTTCATCGCCAGAGAGCTTGAATTATCTAATGTTAATAAACGCCACTGGATACTGAAAAGCCAATTTTGTACGTTTTTGCATATATTATTTGTTAAAAGTTACATCACCAAATTTGGCATTACTCTTAATTTTGTTTTTATAAAAACTTTAAAGTAAGAAAGAAATGAGAATTCAGTGATGATTGGTAAAAACTGTGGCAAGTAAAATCGTGTGGAATTTATGGGAAAATTTGAAAATACATTCTAATAATTTTAATTTCATTTCCGTTAATATAGAGTCATTCATTTTGAAAATAGAGAAAGTGCCTGTTTATTATTGAATGCAGAACATAACTGTATCAGAGATATTGAACGCCATAGTCCATATCAGAATAATCTAAATGATTTATTGATGAAATAGTATTTTACATAACACGGAAAAGTGGTATAAGTCGTCTTTGTTCCTCAGTTCAATTAACTTTAAAGATACAAGTTTGTAGTTTTTGTAATCATTTCGTTGGAGTAAACGAAAAAAAAAAAAAAATCTAACTGAGCAATAAAATTAATATTATTTTACTTTATTTTACTGTACCATACTCTGTATAATTAATGTATATCTACTACTCAGGATGTTCCATAAAGATTGAAACAAGCTTTAATTTTTTACTTCTTCAATCCCCACTATTAGTTCACACCCTCTATATATAAAATCCTAATGAAACGAATTTGTGAAACGATTTTATGAAACGAATTTATGAAACGATTTTATGAAACGACTGATTATGTTTCAGGGCTATTTTTAATAAAATATTAAACGCTTGATGGTGAAATTAATACCAATTGTCCATAAAAATCCGCAGATGTCAAAACTGCTAATAGAATTTTGAAATTGGATTTAGTTTTCGAGATATTAATTTTTTTCTAATTTTAATGACATTTCTGTAATAATGGCAACTAATTACTCAGTTTTTTTGTGACAAAAAAGGGAAAAAAATTGAAAAGGATCCCGATAGGGATTATTTATTTCTTTTTATTCGTTATTTTCAAATTGAAATTGAATTTATCTTTTATTTCAATCTATAATTAAGACAAGATTGTGATTAAATTATATTTTTCAGGAAAATTTGAAAAAAAAATCACATTTCTATCGTCAGGATTCAATCGTCTGTCAGCATTTAATTTAATTTATAAACTGAAAATATTTTGAATAAATTCGTCCAAATGACGTCATTTATGTAAACGCAAAAGAAAGGGGAGGAAAGGAATTAATAGTAATTATTATTTATTGATATCATTTTATTATTTTTTTGTAAAATTTAATTAAACGAATTTATAAAATCACTAATTAGGATATTTGAAACGAATATATAAAATAATAATTGCCCAACTGAACGGAAGGAGAATAAAATATCCTGCTTGGTTTTCTATACTGCTTGGTTTTTTCCGCCAAGCTTTTTAAAAAAGCGTCAAGACCCCTATAATAGAAAAGATTAAATAATTAAATCGGCGAAACACCACAGAGAACACACGCTATTTTTATATAAGTAGGGTATATTTAAAAGAATAAGAGAACTAACAACCTTGAATAATATAATGCATGAAAAAGTAAACAAATAAGTGATTCGGCAAATCTTAAAAGTATGTATTTCTTAATATAACTATAAAATGCAGAACATTTTCTGGTACCATCAAAAATATTCAACATTCCGCCGTCCCATTAAGAAAAAAAACTATATCCAAATTAGGTACGTTTTGGTTAGCCGGCGCCAGTAAAATATATAAATATAATATATACATTATATATATGTGTATATATGCATATATCTACCCTATATATATATAAAATCCTAATGAAACGAAGTTGTGAAACGATTTTATGAAACGAATTTATGAAACGATTTTATGAAACGACTGATTAAACGACTGATTATGTTTCAGGGCTATTTTTAATAAAATATTAAACGCTTGATGGTGAAATTAATACCAATTGTCCATAAAAATCCGCGGATGTCAAAACTGGTAATAGAATTTTGAAATTGGAATTCGTTTTCGAGATATTAATTTTTTTCTAATTTTAATGACATTTCTGTAATAATGGCAACTAATTACTCAGTTTTTTTGTGACAAAAAAGGGAAAAAAATTGAAAAGGATCCCGATAGGGATTATTTATTTCTTTTTATTCGTTATTTTCAAATTGAAATTGAATTTATCTTTTATTTCAATCTATAATGAAGACAAGATTGTGATTAAATTATATTTTTCAGGAAAATTTGGAAAAAAAATCACATTTCTATCGTCAGGATTCAATCGTCTGTCAGCATTTAATTTAATTTATAAACTGAAAATATTTTGAATAAATTCGTCCAAATGACGTCATTTATGTAAACGCAAAAGAAAGGGGAGGAAAGGAATTAATAGTAATTATTATTTATTGATATCATTTTATTATTTTTTTGTAAAATTTAATTAAACGAATTTATAAAATCACTAATTAGGATATTTGAAACGAATATATAAAATAATAATTGCCCAACTGAACGGAAGGAGAATAAAATATCCTGCTTGGTTTTCTATCCTGCTTGGTTTTTTCCGCCAAGCTTTTTAAAAAAGCGTCAAGACCCCTATAATAGAAAAGATTAAATAATTAAATCGGCGAAACACCACAGAGAACACACGCTATTTTTATATAAGTAGGGTATATTTAAAAGAATAAGAGAACTAACAACCTTCAATAATATAATGCATGAAAAAGTAAACAAATAAGTGATTCAGCAAATCTTAAAAGTATGTATTTCTTAATATAACTATAAAATGCAGAACATTTTCTGGTACCATCAAAAATATTCAACATTCCGCCGTCCCATTAAGAAAAAAAACTATATCCAAATTAGGTACGTTTTGGTTAGCCGGCGCCAGTAAAATATATAAATATAATATATACATTATATATATGTGTATATATGCATATATCTACTCTATATATATAAAATCCTAATGAAACGAATTTGTGAAACGATTTTATGAAACGAATTTATGAAACGATTTTATGAAACGACTGATTAAACGACTGATTATGTTTCAGGGCTATTTTTAATAAAATATTAAACGCTTGATGGTGAAATTAATACCAATTGTCCATAAAAATCCGCGGATGTCAAAACTGGTAATAGAATTTTGAAATTGGAATTCGTTTTCGAGATATTAATTTTTTTCTAATTTTAATGACATTTCTGTAATAATGGCAACTAATTACTCAGTTTTTTTGTGACAAAAAAGGGGAAAAAATTGAAAAGGATCCCGATAGGGATTATTTATTTCTTTTTATTCGTTATTTTCAAATTGAAATTGAATTTATCTTTTATTTCAATCTATAATGAAGACAAGATTGAGATTAAATTATATTTTTCAGGAAAATTTGAAAAAAAAAATCACATTTCTATCGTCAGGATTCAATCGTCTGTCAGCATTTAATTTAATTTATAAACTGAAAATATTTTGAATAAATTCGTCCAAATGACGTCATTTATGTAAACGCAAAAGAAAGGGGAGGAAAGGAATTAATAGTAATTATTATTTATTGATATCATTTTATTATTTTTTTGTAAAATTTAATTAAACGAATTTATAAAATCACTAATTAGGATATTTGAAACGAATATATAAAATAATAATTGCCCAACTGAACGGAAGGAGAATAAAATATCCTGCTTGGTTTTCTATCCTGCTTGGTTTTTTCCGCCAAGCTTTTTAAAAAAGCGTCAAGACCCCTATAATAGAAAAGATTAAATAATTAAATCGGCGAAACACCACAGAGAACACACGCTATTTTTATATAAGTAGGGTATATTTAAAAGAATAAGAGAACTAACAACCTTCAATAATATAATGCATGAAAAAGTAAACAAATAAGTGATTCAGCAAATCTTAAAAGTATGTATTTCTTAATATAACTATAAAATGCAGAACATTTTCTGGTACCATCAAAAATATTCAACATTCCGCCGTCCCATTAAGAAAAAAAACTATATCCAAATTAGGTACGTTTTGGTTAGCCGGCGCCAGTAAAATATATAAATATAATATATACATTATATATATGTGTATATATGCATATATCTACTCTATATATATAAAATCCTAATGAAACGAATTTGTGAAACGATTTTATGAAACGAATTTATGAAACGATTTTATGAAACGACTGATTAAACGACTGATTATGTTTCAGGGCTATTTTTAATAAAATATTAAACGCTTGATGGTGAAATTAATACCAATTGTCCATAAAAATCCGCGGATGTCAAAACTGGTAATAGAATTTTGAAATTGGAATTCGTTTTCGAGATATTAATTTTTTTCTAATTTTAATGACATTTCTGTAATAATGGCAACTAATTACTCAGTTTTTTTGTGACAAAAAAGGGGAAAAAATTGAAAAGGATCCCGATAGGGATTATTTATTTCTTTTTATTCGTTATTTTCAAATTGAAATTGAATTTATCTTTTATTTCAATCTATAATGAAGACAAGATTGAGATTAAATTATATTTTTCAGGAAAATTTGAAAAAAAAAAATCACATTTCTATCGTCAGGATTCAATCGTCTGTCAGCATTTAATTTAATTTATAAACTGAAAATATTTTGAATAAATTCGTCCAAATGACGTCATTTATGTAAACGCAAAAGAAAGGGGAGGAAAGGAATTAATAGTAATTATTATTTATTGATATCATTTTATTATTTTTTTGTAAAATTTAATTAAACGAATTTATAAAATCACTAATTAGGATATTTGAAACGAATATATAAAATAATAATTGCCCAACTGAACGGAAGGAGAATAAAATATCCTGCTTGGTTTTCTATCCTGCTTGGTTTTTTCCGCCAAGCTTTTTAAAAAAGCGTCAAGACCCCTATAATAGAAAAGATTAAATAATTAAATCGGCGAAACACCACAGAGAACACACGCTATTTTTATATAAGTAGGGTATATTTAAAAGAATAAGAGAACTAACAACCTTGAATAATATAATGCATGAAAAAGTAAACAAATAAGTGATTCGGCAAATCTTAAAAGTATGTATTTCTTAATATAACTATAAAATGCAGAACATTTTCTGGTACCATCAAAAATATTCAACATTCCGCCGTCCCATTAAGAAAAAAAACTATATCCAAATTAGGTACGTTTTGGTTAGCCGGCGCCAGTAAAATATATAAATATAATATATACATTATACACTGCAAATTCCCAGCACACATTGGGAACACATTTGGAACACTTTGATTCAAAAAATGTGTTCCAGTTACCTCAATGTGTACTGAAATGTGTTCCGAATGTGTTCCGCTATAAAGAAAGTGTTCCGAAAAGTGTACCGAAAGTGTTCTGCTCAGGATATTTGTTAAATCTAAACTCGGAACACATTTGAGAACAGATTGGGAACACATTTGAGAACGGATTGGGAACACATTTGAGAACAGATTGGGAACACATTTGGGAACGCATTTGAGAACACATTTGGGAACGCATTTGAGAACAGATTTGGAACACATTTGGGAACAGATTTGGGAACACATTTGAGAACAGATTTGGAACACATTTGGACGCACTTGTTAAATCATCTCTTTCTTTGTTACAACGATGCTTTGTTACAACCTACTTTGTTACTAAGAAGCCTTGATCGCAATCAATGCGATTTCAAGATCATTATTTTTATTACTTGGGTAAGTTAAACTTTAAAATTTATTTTACAGCGCACATGAGCTCGTTATATTAAGGGTCCTATTATAGTGGCTCCACCAGTGGCTGAGAAGTTCTGCTTTCAAAGCTGGTAGACGGGAGGTGCTGGGTTCAAACCACTGTCGCGCCCGTCAACCTAACCGTTCGGAGTTTTCCGTGGTTTTCTTCGAACCACAAAAATTGTGTCCTTGCAAAAAAAATCCTTGCGTAAATACGGGTTAGGATCCCTTAGAAAGGTCCGTCATGGAAGGCACCCTCCCCCCTCCCACCGTTCTATATCCCTGGCGCAGATAATTTGCCGTAACAAATAACCAACCGACCAATTGAACCATTATAGTGATTGTCGTTTGAACGATATACACTCTAAAAAAATCCGTGAAAATACAAGAGATTTTCCGTAAAATTTTACGTAGAAGTTTCATTTTTCCAAAATTTCAGTATAATTTCCGTAAATGATATTAGTTCCGTTAAAGAGACTTCACATCCGTAAATATGCAGAAAGTTTTCTGTAATTTTAATGGATTTTTTCCGTATTTCTTTCAAAACAGTAGAATTTCCGTAAATGACGTTTAAAGGTTGAGTACAGAAATAGCTTTTTTTGAAATGCGAATTAAGATTGTTATATTTACTAGAGTTCTTCTAGGATACAGGCCTGGCCCGGCTCGACCAGCTGGCTAATTCTAATCGAGGCCATGTCAATTTATTGTGAAAATAATAGTAATATTTATATTTTTTAATGAAATATTTATAAATTTATTTTATTTTTATAAATTACAAAAAAAAAAAAAAAAAAAAAAAAAAATCTAATCTACTTATTTTTTAAATTTACTTATTTTTTTTTTATAGTACTTCAAATTTATGATTTTGTTTCTCTATTTTTTTTTAAATTTATCTTTTTTAATTAATGTGAGGCAATATTGTGTTATTTAAAGGTTTCATAACATATAATATCTCTGCAAATTATAGCTATGCAAATTGGTATTAAACTAAACTGTTTTGGCTTACAAATTTATGAATTACGCTAAAATTTATTATTTTATAATTTATAATTTTACAAAGTTAACAATTTTTTCCTTAAATTTATAAAATTAGTTGATGTTTCTTCTTTACTTTTATAAAAATCAAGTTTCTAATTTTATAACGTTTTTAATTTATTTCGTTAGTTCATATTTTTATAAATTAAACTAATTTAATTTAAAATAAATCAGTTAGTCCATATTTAAACTTACCTACCCCAAAGTCATTAATTATTTTTATTATTATTATTATTATTATTATTTTAATGTAATGTTAAAAATATGTTTAACAGAACCGTACGCAAAAGCTCTCAGCATAGCTGAAATATAATAATTTAATTTATTATAAAATCATTTATTTGCGTAAGTTTTTTTAAATAAGAGATTTAAAAAAAAATATTTCAATAGCATGTAATAAATAAGTCTGATTAAGATAATTGATGTTTTTATTGTAATTGATGAATAGATAATCAGGCAAATAATTTTAAAAAAGTATACGTTCGAAAAAAGAAAATGTTGGTACCGCTGTTGAATTCTGGGGGTGGCCCAGAGGGGACATTATCCCCAGGAAAATTAAAATATCCTCCCCCCGGAAGATTTTATACTTTTAATTATCAAAAAGTGCAATACCCCCCCCCCCCCCCCCCACAGCAGAAATCCCTCCCGGAGAAAAATGTCTGAATTCAACACTAGTTAGTTCTGTTGCAAAAAGAAGCAATTATTACTCTTAATACAATTTTTTTATGCATATAATACATAATAAATTAAAATTTATCTGTTATAAGGCACACCAAATAATACAGTAAATTATTGAAAATTATGAAAAGAAAATATTAAAAACATTGGAAAAATCCATCTACAGATGAAATCTCAAGTCATCTTTGCATCATAAAAAGCGATTCAAATAAGTTACAGCATTAGAACGAAAAGCGCGACGGGTCATAGCGTCGGGGTCTAGGTCATCGGGTTAGTACACCGGACGTTATGCGTTCGATTCCGATCTTCGGTAGGTTTGGGCAAATTCTATAAACTCACTCAGAAATGAAAAAAAAGATTCCGAAATGTATCTGTCCCTTATAAGGTTGTCCTCGCGAAGTACCTTTTTTTTTTTTGGTCCTATAAATTTTATTTTAACGACAAAAATTTCTATAAAATACGGAAGATGTGTTCCGAAAAGTGTTCTCAAATGTGTTCCCAAAAGTGTTCTCAAAAGTGTTCCCAAAAGTGTTCTCAAATGTGTTCCCAAAAGTGTTCTCAAATGTGTTCCCAAAAGTGTTCAAAATGTGTGCTGAACAAATTAAGTGTTCTCAAAGGTGTTCTGAAAAGTGTTCCAAAAAGTGCGCTACAAAGTGTGCTGAAAAAGGGGACAAAATGTGTTCCGAAAAGTGTTCTCAAATGTGTTACCAAAAGTGTTCAAAATGTGTGCTGAACAAATAAAGTGTTCTGAAAAGTGTTCCAAAAAGTGCGCTACAAAGTGTGCTGAAAAAGGGGACAAAAATGTGTTCTCAAACGCGTTCCCAAAAGTGTTCAAAAAGTGTGCTAGAAAGTCTCAGAAGTGTTCTAAAACTGTTCCAAAAAGTGTGCTAAACAAGGGGACAAAACAAGTGTTCTAAAAAGTGTTCTGAAAAGTGTATAAATATTTGCAGTGTATATATGTGTATATATGCATATATCTACCCTATATATATATAAAATCCTAATGAAACGAAGTTGTGAAACGATTTTATGAAACGAATTTATGAAACGATTTTATGAAACGACTGATTAAACGACTGATTATGTTTCAGGGCTATTTTTAATAAAATATTAAACGCTTGATGGTGAAATTAATACCAATTGTCCATAAAAATCCGCGGATGTCAAAACTGGTAATAGAATTTTGAAATTGGAATTCGTTTTCGAGATATTAATTTTTTTCTAATTTTAATGACATTTCTGTAATAATGGCAACTAATTACTCAGTTTTTTTGTGACAAAAAAGGGAAAAAAATTGAAAAGGATCCCGATAGGGATTATTTATTTCTTTTTATTCGTTATTTTCAAATTGAAATTGAATTTATCTTTTATTTCAATCTATAATGAAGACAAGATTGTGATTAAATTATATTTTTCAGGAAAATTTGAAAAAAAAATCACATTTCTATCGTCAGGATTCAATCGTCTGTCAGCATTTAATTTAATTTATAAACTGAAAATATTTTGAATAAATTCGTCCAAATGACGTCATTTATGTAAACGCAAAAGAAAGGGGAGGAAAGGAATTAATAGTAATTATTATTTATTGATATCATTTTATTATTTTTTTGTAAAAT
The DNA here is from genome assembly GCA_963931845.1 of Maratus michaelseni. Taxonomy (NCBI): domain Eukaryota; kingdom Metazoa; phylum Arthropoda; class Arachnida; order Araneae; family Salticidae; genus Maratus; species Maratus michaelseni. The sequence continues at coordinate 2,065,411 of OZ007600.1, forward strand.
TTAATTAAACGAATTTATAAAATCACTAATTAGGATATTTGAAACGAATATATAAAATAATAATTGCCCAACTGAACGGAAGGAGAATAAAATATCCTGCTTGGTTTTCTATCCTGCTTGGTTTTTTCCGCCAAGCTTTTTAAAAAAGCGTCAAGACCCCTATAATAGAAAAGATTAAATAATTAAATCGGCGAAACACCACAGAGAACACACGCTATTTTTATATAAGTAGGGTATATTTAAAAGAATAAGAGAACTAACAACCTTCAATAATATAATGCATGAAAAAGTAAACAAATAAGTGATTCAGCAAATCTTAAAAGTATGTATTTCTTAATATAACTATAAAATGCAGAACATTTTCTGGTACCATCAAAAATATTCAACATTCCGCCGTCCCATTAAGAAAAAAAACTATATCCAAATTAGGTACGTTTTGGTTAGCCGGCGCCAGTAAAATATATAAATATAATATATACATTATATATATGTGTATATATGCATATATCTATCCTATATATATAAAATCCTAATGAAACGAAGTTGTGAAACGATTTTATGAAACGAATTTATGAAACGATTTTATGAAACGACTGATTAAACGACTGATTATGTTTCAGGGCTATTTTTAATAAAATATTAAACGCTTGATGGTGAAATTAATACCAATTGTCCATAAAAATCCGCGGATGTCAAAACTGGTAATAGAATTTTGAAATTGGAATTCGTTTTCGAGATATTAATTTTTTTCTAATTTTAATGACATTTCTGTAATAATGGCAACTAATTACTCAGTTTTTTTGTGACAAAAAAGGGAAAAAAATTGAAAAGGATCCCGATAGGGATTATTTATTTCTTTTTATGCGTTATTTTCAAATTGAAATTGAATTTATCTTTTATTTCAATCTTTAATGAAGACAAGATTGTGATTAAATTATATTTTTCAGGAAAATTTGAAAAAAAAAAATCACATTTCTATCGTCAGGATTCAATCGTCTGTCAGCATTTAATTTAATTTATAAACTGAAAATATTTTGAATAAATTCGTCCAAATGACGTCATTTATATAAACGCAAAAGAAAGGGGAGGAAAGGAATTAATAGTAATTATTATTTATTGATATCATTTTATTATTTTTTTGTAAAATTTAATTAAACGAATTTATAAAATCACTAATTAGGATATTTGAAACGAATATATAAAATAATAATTGCCCAACTGAACGGAAGGAGAATAAAATATCCTGCTTGGTTTTCTATCCTGCTTGGTTTTTTCCGCCAAGCTTTTTAAAAAAGCGTCAAGACCCCTATAATAGAAAAGAACCAAAAGTTCATTGGGATTGTTTTCATAACTTTTGGCAACAAATCTATGTATATTAACGAACCTACCCCTTTTTGAAGCTCGAATTATGCCAAACCTAAAAGAAAAGGATCCTATACTGGAAAAGTACCCGATTTTCTTATGGACAATATTCAAGTGACATAACACGGTGTAAAATTATCGCGGATAGCAAATTTGTTTAAATATCTCATCAATTGTTGCCGAATAAATGCAGGCATGTATGCACAAAATATTTAATTAATTTTGTATGATAAATAATTATTAGAAAATTCGTATATACATATTAATTAAAATAAATAATTTACATATTTAAAATAACATGAAAATATGCATGATGGTGCACTAAATTAGAGAGAAAATTAAAACCTGTTACTGAAAATGTCTATAACATAGTACTTTTCAATACCGCGGTTCTTAATGTTATTCACAAGCAGATGGAATTTTTCTCATCCTTAAACGCAAAGGAAGAATAGAATACAGATCGTTGTTATAAAAATCCGAGAGGTAGCCACAATTTAAACCTAACCATTTTATACAAGCTGGTTTTCAAGTTGTAATTGATTTTACTTATCAATCCCGAAAACATTCGTCAGTTGTCGCAACAGCTGTGTATGTGGCCATGATAATAAAAAAATACTCCACTAAAACGTTAAAAGCATGGCAACCCAATTAAAGATTTACCAATATTTTAAAAATAAAGCACGCTGTCATGTTTTTAGAGGCCTCGAAGTCTGAGCGGGGGTTGGCGAGCGTAGCTCGCAGGGGGTAGGCCCCCTAGTATTTATATATCTTTTTCAAATTTTCAATCGTTAATAAAATACTCTTTATTCATCCATTCAAGTTCAAATACATTTTTTTTTAAACTTGTAGTGGATGACAATTGATATTAATACAGTTTTTTCAAATATTAATTTATTAATTAAATTCAATTAATTAATTTTAGTTTTATATTTCATTTCTGTTCAAAAGTATAGACTCACTCCATTTCATTTCTTTTCAAAAGTGTAGTCTCACTCCATATTTTAGTCACCTTCGCCCGCGCGCCGTCTGATCTTCGTCCGTGAACAGCCCCATTACCTTTTTACGCGTGAAGGTTTCGCTATGGTACTTCATTGTGAAGTTTGGTAATTTTTGAAATTCAATATTTGAAAAACGGCATAATCATTAGATTTGAAATTTATATCAAGAAAAATACAATTTTTTACCTTTCAAACGCAGTTTGCCTAACAATTTTCTGACAAATACTTTTTGAGCTATCATTTTTTTCAGTAACTTCAAATGTTTCATTTTCCGAGATTAATCTGTTTTTTTATTAATTTATTATTTTTCCTTAATACTTCTCCAAATCGGAAGATTCTAACCGACAAGTCAAGAGCTTTTGCAATCACGGCAGCATTTCGCATTTTTTTATTGTTGTTATGTATTTCATTTTTCTTGACAAAAGCTGCTTATAACATTTAAGCATTTATGCTTCATGCCCGTTTGCTTATCAGTTGCAATATGTTCGCTAATGCAGAGATTCTTAAACATATTAAGTAATTTTCCCTAATTGGGTCCATTGCCAATTAACTTATTTTAGTTAATACGATTTGATGCAATGAAATCCATTTTGTGAAAGTCTTTAATGATATCCACATTTACACTGAACCCTATTGTTGCTAAAATTTTATTTTGTTTCTCCCTAACTTTGGCTGTAGACTCGGTTACAGAAGATTAGAAAATCTATCATTATTCTCATCTAAAACATTTTGAATAATGTGCCATAATCGGGCTGCATATTATTACACGTAATTTTCGAGTATGGTTTGGTGAAACATTGAACTTTTGGAAGTGAGTTTTGATAATCACATTCCCTTTAAACCATATTTGCTGTCAGCACTTTTGACCCGTGGCGTATAATCTGATTAAAATTCATGAATCTCCTTCTAGATGCCGATCTTTGTTCGATTTTGTTTTTCTCTGCTCCCCTTTCTTGATATAGTTCAGGAGTTTTCATACTTGCGTAATTCCCTAACTTCGGCATTTCTGCTTAATGTCTACTGACTATTAAGATCAGTAACAGGAAAATACGCCACACAAACATTGGTGCCTATAATTCTAATTACAGCAGCCCGTTTTTTTCTGTATATTGTAACTCTATAGTTAACATTATGTAGTAGAAACATAAAGGCAATTGAAGACGTTTTTGTTGCTATAGTAGATATATATATGTATATTATATTCATAGGTATATTAGTATGTGATTAGAATATATATCTCATATTCATTCTGTCGGATATAAAATACCGTCAATAAAACTACCATCGTAAATATCTAAGCTAAACGCCATCAATAAGATTTTATGTGTGTTATAAATTTACACTAAATTATTTTTTGTATTATTATTTTACTTTGATTTTATATTATTTACCATTTTTAATGATGGGCCCTTTTGGGTACAGTTGTCGCATTGGATATCATTTTGGCGATATAATTATTGGCTGGATAAATTAACCTTTGTGTGTGTTTTATAATAAAATTTTGTGTTTTTTAATATAAAATAAACTATTTCATAATAAAATAAAAGATTAATGCTGTTTTAGCAATCTCTAACGGGTACCTGAAAATGGGGTTTTCTCGCCAAAGTGGCGCAAAACAAAAATCGTGCCAACCCCGGTGCTTCTGCGACAGTTGTTAGAATTTAAAATACACTTTTAGTTTAAAATAGAAAATAGAAAAATAAGAAATAATATCATAATCAAAACATTTCATTTCAAAATCAAAGTATCGTTTCTAATTTGCACACGCGAAAAATAAAAGCTGGTATTGGCGATTTTAGAAATGCTATTGGCGAGATTTGCGCTCAAGTAACATAAAAGTATTTAATAATATTTTGTATTTCTTAAATGTATATTAAATTACTGTCTTGAACGCGATTAGTCATTAACAATGGTAAATATGATTGGCGATTAACAATCATTTTCGGTGATATCTCTCCCTGCCACCCCGTATAATACATAAGTACCAAATTAACTGATCGTTTCAAAATTTGATTCATTAAATATTATTACATGAGTTGTATTTGTTTACATTCAACTTACGTTAGGAAAAGATTAGGAAGGAAGTTGAGTTGTATAAGCACTTCATCAAAGGAATTATGGTAAACTGTAATTGTCTCACAGGTCCTGGTGCGAATTATTTTTTTGACACCAGGCAGCGCTCCAAAAAATCATTCACGGAAAACTTACTTTACGAACTATTATCTTCATGGTTTAATGGTTTAATATTTTAAACCTTCCCGACGAATGGATCTTTTTTTTTTCTTTTTGTTTACTTTTATGGATAGAGAATTTGAACTGCGAAGCTAATTTCAGCTGAAGTTATTGCAAAATACATACATAATTGAACGTAAGTCATCTCTCAAATATTAAGTTATTTTGAACGATCTTTCTAAAAATGTAACTTTTATGCAGTTTTATTCGAAAAATAATTTTGAATAAAAATGGCCGCGTGACATATGAAAAAGCGATGCGGGCATCCCGGAACTGTTGATGACAGTCGCATGATTTACGGTTTTATTATTGAGATATAGAGATTAATCTCTATAATAAAACCGTAAGTCATGTGACTGTCATCAACAGTTCCGGAATGTCCGTTTCACTTTTTCATATGCCAGGCGGCCATTTTTATTAAAAATTATTTTTTCGAATAAAACTTCATAAATGTGACATTTTTTAGAAAGATCGTTCAAATTAAATTAATATTTGAGAGATGACTTACGTTCAATTATGTATATATTCTCCAATAACTTCAGTTGAAATTAGCTTCGCAGTTCAAATTCTCTATCCATGAAAGTAAACAACAACAAAAAAAAAAGATTCATTCGTCGTGAAGATTTAAAATATTAAACCATTAAACATGGAAATAATCGTTCGTAAAGTTAGTTTTCCATGAAAGATTTTTTGGAGCGCTGCCTGGTGTCAAAAAAATAATTCGTACCAGTGACACAATCAAAGTTTACCATAATTATGTGCTATACAACTCAACTTCATTCTTTATCTTTTCTCGATGTAAGCTGAATGTAAACAAATACAACTCATGTAATGATATTTAATGAATCAAATTTCGAAACAAATTGTCAGTTAATTTGGTATTTATGTATTATACGTGAAAGGAAGAGAGACCACCGAAAATGATTGTTAATCACCAATCATATTTACCATTATTAATGACCAATCGCTTTCAAAACAGTAATTTAATATACATTTACAAAATACATAACATCATTAAGTACTTTTGTGTTATTTGGGCGCAAATCTCGCCAATAGAATTTTTAAAATCGCCAATACCAGCTTTTATTTTTCGCGTGTGCAAATTAGAAACGATACTTTTATTTTGAAATCAAATGTTCTGATGGAACAGCTGTCGTAGACGCACCGGGGCACTATATTAACTATAGAGTTGCAATATAGAGAGAAAAAACGGGTTGCTGTAATTAGAATTATAGGCGGTAATGTTGGTGTGACATATTTACGTGATTATCAAAACTGGCATCCAAAAGTTCAATGTTTCACCAAACCATACTCGAAAATTACGTGTTATAATATGCACTCCGATTATGTCAGATTATTCAAGACGTTTTAAATGAGAATAATGATAGATTTTCTTCTTGATTCTCCCGTAATCAAGTCTACAGCCAAAGTTAGCGAGAAACAAACAAACAAACAAAAAAATATTGGCAACAATATGGTTCAGTGTAAATGGTGGATATCATTAAAGACTTTCACAAAATAGACTTCATTGCACCAAATCGTATTAACTAAAATACGCCATTTGGCAATGGATCCAATTACGGAAAACTACTTAATATGTTTAAGAATCTCCTCATTAGCAAGAATATTGCAACTGATAAGCAAACGGATATGAAGCATAAATGCTTAAGTTTGTTAAGCGGTTTTTGTCAAGAAAGATGAAATACATAACAACAAAAAATATGCGAAATGCTACCATGATCGAAAAAGTTTTTGATTTGTCTATTAGAATCTTCCGGTTTGGCGAAGGATTACGGAAAAAAAAAAAAAAAATTATGAATAAAAGTAACGTGTTACAGTGCTTAACATACATTTAAGGGAGACCAAACTGGTCGCCAGTGGCGGCTAGTTTTTTTATATTGTTACAAAGAAAATTAATATTGAATTGACTAGTTTTCATAAGGTGGCTGAACCAAAGGTGGCCTGTGTTCTTAAGGTAGTCCACCCTTGAAAAGTAGAATTAATTTAATTTTTAATCACATAATGGTGCTACTGCTTGTCAATCATGTATCTGCAGTGCAAGTGGCTGAATTTAAAGAGCTCACCTTGATCCTCCCACATTTCATGCAATGATTTCTCTTTTGAGGAGCAGTCCTTCTAATTTCTAGGTAAGACGATATTTTAATTTACACGCGTTTAACCCCTTGTCCTCTGTGTCCCCCCCCCCCCCCAGTTTTTTTTTGTCTAATGGGTAAAATTCTTAGACCTTTTATTTATGATACGTTTTATGAAAGCCTATTTCTTTCTCTTTAACCACATTTACTTCAATTCTAAGAAATTTATCAGATTAATATTTTTTACGTTGATCAAATGGCTACCCTACGCATGTTCAATGTAGAAAACAAATGTGGAAATCAACATAATAGACTTTCAAAATTTCTACTTGGCATAATTTGTTAAATTTATTGTTAATTAACAGTTTTTTGCTAGTTAAGGATGGAAGTTTTTTTTTTTTTTTTTTTTTTTTTTTTTATTCTGAATTTTATAAAAGCACGTATATTAAGTAATTACCTGTCCAAAAATGCAATTCTTACTTTTTAGCTTGTTTGAAAAAAAAAAAGTTTGACGAAGAAAAAATGATCATTTTAAGTAACTTGACGTTTTAAAAAAAAATCTGTATCTCTGTTTATAAATCACTTATGATGATCAATTTGGTCTCAAATTGAAGAATTTCTTCGTTAAATTATTCTAGTTCTCGTTTTTTTTTTTCTTTTTTTTTTTCTTTTTTTTTTTTTTTATTACGACATTTGGTTTATTTGATATCTGATATTTTAATCTGGTATGTTTGGTCGATTTAACATGGAGAAGTTGTTTCCTAAGTAGGAGTAACGGTCTATAATCTGATTCTTGGCGTTTGTTTGTTTGGCAGTCTTTTTAGGGTTTCGTTCATCTCACGAAACCCTATTACCCCCGCTCTGTTGTCTGTCTGTCACAGAGCCATTCTCAAAAAGTATGTAACTTACAGAGTTGAAACTTAGTGTATAAATCTGAATAGCAGCCGTGAAGAGATCAAAATATTAAAATTTGAAAAATTCGCATTATTTTAATAAATAGAGATAAAAAACCAAAATTCTAACAGCCTTTTCCTATTAAATTGAAACATTTTTCGTTATAGCAGATGCCAAAGATTTAAAATCCACAATGAAATTCTTTCTACAATAATTAATTTTCTATCAGACGATTTTCACGTGAAAAATGAAAATAAAAAGTTTCACCAATTGAAAAAAAGATAAATATGAAATAAAATTGATTGACGTCATAGTCGTAATAAAACGGAAAATGTCTAAGATTTCTCAATAATACAAGGAGTATGAGTATGTGTAAGTGGACAAAGCAGATTAATATCACGTCATTAGAGAATTAAAAAGAAAATCTGACGTCATATAGGAAGTTTAACTAATTTTTCAAATGTTTGAGAATAATACAAAGCGAGTATCAATATAAATAATAGAGAATAGTAAATATATGAGCTTGAGAAACATATTGAATCGTGATAAAAATCCGATTATGGAAATATTCGCATATTTTAACATTTTGAATGTGTACAACATGTTTAATTTTGAATTTTTTTTTTAAATATCGCATTTAGTCCACATGACAGATATTATTATGACAGAGTATAATAGTGGACTTCGCCCGCTATCGGGCCGGTTCAGATATTCGAGAAAACGTGAAAAATAGACCGGTAAATTTTTACTTTTAAAAAACATGACTTTTTTTTTTTAATATGAAATTTACTTGGATTTATTAAAGAAAGGATAAAGTGTTTTGAAATGAATATTAAATGAAACCCTTTGAGCGATCTTCGATCACACTTACCCACTTGTTTTTTTATAACTTGGCTTGGCAGAACGACCGTCCAGCTTGATATGATGTGCATAACATTTATCATTCATTTACAGGAACACACAAAAAAGTTTGGATACAGTACTGTAACCGAAGTAATGTCTATTAAGGATAAATGCTGGAAGTGCGTCTTCAGTTATGATATGCATATTTATGTTTAACAAAATTTTTGCGAACTACTTGGTGTGTATACATTCTATGGATCATATACAGAGCTACACAAAAGTATTCGTAAGCATTGCTGAGCATGAGCGGGAATTGCTGAAAGTTGTTTTTAAATTGAGCAGCTATGCATTTTCAAGCACATTTTTGTTTAGTATACTAACAAGGAAAGTCTCCTTAAAGCGCATACTCAGAATATTTTGAAAAAAAAATGCTAATGAAACTAGTTATGTATATTACAAAGGATCAGTTAAATTTAGCTGCGGAATCTCGGTAGTAAATCTGAAAAAGAAAAGAAAAATACTTTCGACTATTTGGCGCAAAAAGACGCATTTTGGTTAGCAACACTTTCTCCTCGCTAAATGAAGCGATTTTAATGCATTTGAAAATTGCATTTTTTAAGTGAGTGTTTAAATGAGTAGTACTTTATGGATTTAAACTTAAACGGTTAAAAGGTGTATTAATTTTTTTATAAGCTTATGTAATGTAATACAAGTTGTGTATTGCTGAAGTTATTTATTTTTATATGGTTTCGCCGGCTGGACAAGTTTTATGTGTATTTTAACAGTTAATGTCCGATTAAGAACGCCCTTATAATACATTTCGATATTGAATAAGTCGTTGATTCCATGGCAACAATACTTTTCGCTTGTTGTCTAAGACACTAACAATATCGAATTCAAATTGACAGTGCACATAATCGGACATTAATTTTTAATTTGAAGCACTTTTAATCCATTTAAATTTTGCTCTAAACCGTAGAATACGATTGTTAATTTTCTTTATATATACATATATTTATTTAGTAAAACCGTAGTATAAAAGTGTATTCATTTCAGTTAAACTTACTTAAACTAGTTCAGTATGAAAAGTAGAAAACGTTTTACCTAAAAGAGCATTTATCATAAAAGCGTATATTTTTTTTCATTCTGTCGCCAACCAGAGATAAATCGCCAAAACACACGAAATTTTCATACTTTTTTACGGTCGTTACATCGAGGTTCCGCAGCAATTTTTCTATAAACGTATATACTCATAAGAAGAATATTCTGTAATTTTTTTAAAAATTTCTGAGTATGAGCTTATGCTGACCTTCCCTCTAAGAGATGTTTGTAGAATATAAATAAAATTATATTCTAAAATGAATTTTAGCATACTATTTAGAATATATACAAAACTATTGATCATATACAGAGCTACCAAAAATATTTGGAGTAGCCATCCGGCTATGGACGTTAATCCCTGAAATAAGATCTTCAAATGTGTTATGTATTTTTTTAAATGTCTACTTAGGTATCTTCTTTTACTTATTAAACGACGATGTTTTATTAAACTATTCTGTACATGTTGGAAAGTGTTTCATAATCTGTGTTTGCGTATGATTTTTCTTTCTTCTTTGGGTATAGACAGGGGAGAAAAATGTAGGGATGCTTTATCATCCACTTACTTATTTTTGTCCGTGGAACAGTTACTCTGTTCCAGATTGCACAAAGATACATTCAGATTTGGCCAACATCAAAATGTAATTTCTACTCTAATCTCGCTTTGTAACAAGACAAAGTAAAACCCTGGTATACAGTGGGTGATCGGTAAATGAACTTAATCCGTTCCAAAACAATGTTCGCTAACCGAATTGTTCGTTAACCGATCATAGATTTAGTATAGATTTGTATGGGAATTCAATTAATTCGTTCTTAAAAGCTAAATAATACTATAAAAATTAATATAAATTCTCCCTAAATGTAATAATAATAAAATATAAATTACATATATACATATACAGTCTTGTCCTTCCTTCAGTCGTGCTCCCTCCACTCAAAAAAAAAAAAAAAAAAAAAAAATTACATTCCCTTAGTAAAAACTTTTAGGATCGCATTCATTAAATCATATCAATTTATCACTTTGACCTATAAAAAACTCCATCAGTCGTCTAAAAGATTGTGTTTACTGCAAGGCCCGATAAAGTTCAAGTGGAGCCTTAGAGCCTGTTAATAATTTAGGAACTAGATTTCAATTTAAATAATTTCCAATTAAAAATATTTCTTGAAAAAAGGTACACAAAATATAAAAATTTATGTTTTTGATCTGTTCATTCTAATTTGGGGGGGGGGGGGGGTAAAATGTCGGGCCCGATCCCCCGGTAGCTCATGAATTAATTAGGCCATAAGCATAAAACTGTTAAAACATTCTCTAAGTCGACAATAGATGCAATTATCACCAAAAATTAATTTTGAACACCTAACTCAAATAAACTTTAACATTTTTACACTCCAATTGAACTCTAGCCAATTTTCGACAAAAATTGGCTTTGTCTTTTTTCACCCAAATTTTGACTGAGCACCTGACTCAAATGGCTTTATCTTTTTCACACTCCAGTTGGACTCTGACTAGTTTTTGAAACTTTGTCATTTATACCCATTTTTAACTGAACACCTAACTAAATTAACTTACTGTTTTGGCACACAGAATTTTTTTTCATTTTCACACAAATTGTTTTTTTTTCTCTTTTCGCAACTTTAACATTTTACACGTAACGTTTCGATCTTAGACGGATTAACAAGTTGGCACATATCCTCTTTCGGGTTATTCTCCATCTAGTACCTTCTTCTTCGTTCGAGCGGCCACTCTGCGGGCATGCGTCCTGCTGGCTCTGTTCCAGTCCACTCCTTCTCAGCATTCCCCATTTTTCACGTGACCCTTTTAGTAATGCATGGCAAACACCTCAAAAATTCTCGTCACTCACCTTCTTTAACTAGAAACATGCTGCAAGCCATTGGAGACATCATGGACAGGAAGAGTGTTGCCCGTGCCCAAGGGTCTGTAGTCTAAATTTACTTCATCTCATTTTTCCACAGCAAGCATGAGACGCACTCCTAAAAGCAACACCAAAAACAACAACGGCTTCAGTATGTCACGCAAGGATACCTTTCCCACCTTCAAAATCCCTTCGGTCGAAGTACCGTCAAGCACTGACGAAGACACAGATGACCAGCTGAGCGTCTCACTAAAACCTAAACATCATCATATGAGCAATTCCTTCCTCTATAACGAGGAAAAGGAAGACGTAACAACTGCTAAACTAACAAACAAAGCCAGGGGCATTTTCGTACAGATAGCAGGTAGACTCGAGAGAAATTGTCCGCCAAAAAAACAAAGTCTACCATCACTCAAAACAATTCTAAATCACGTAGATCAAATTGACACACTCACCCTAAGAGAAATGCTCGCACTCCAAAATGAGAACACAACATTGGCAGAACGGGTTCGATGCCTGGAAGAGCATCTAGAAGTCTCACAACGGAACTATCAGCAATTAATTCAGAAGCTCCCAACACAGCTGAAATCATCGACGCAGTCCAAAAAAACATCAGCAAGAAAACACCGACCACAACAGACAACACACCAGCACTCCAAGATGAAAACATAAAGCCCAGTTCACACACAGCAATGCAAGAAGAAACTCCGCAACAACGCCATTAGACACACACTCATAATAAAAGGAAAAGAAGACATCACATGTAATGATATTGACAAAACACATATATATCTACGATTCAGCCAAACAACATCTCAAGAAAAAGAAACTGCATAGAAATAGAATGCAACACTATCGACGATCTCAACACTCTGAAAAACGACATACACCGACATCAAGATCTAAATAAAACACTACAAGCAGTCCCTAAAACATTCCACAGCAGAAAATGATCCTCCTGAATGTACCGACACACACACCAGAAGAAACCATCAAAGCAGAAATAACAACAAGATTTGAAATAACCGCAGAAGAAATAAACATTCTAATAAAACGAAAACTGCCCACTTAAACTGAGGGCACTGAGCTCACAGGCTATTCACACTAAGTGTATATTATACTCTTATTTCAATTTACTCTTATTTATTTATTAGAAACCCCTCGAAAAATAAAATAATTGACAATATATTAAGGGGGTCATCCCCCCGTTACCCCCCTCATAGTTAACTAATGAACCCCTTAAACTAATCAGGGAAGCCTCTAATTACAATGAATATATATACAAAATTTGAAGAAAATCTGATCATTCTGCATGAAAAACTCATTTATCTAAATTAAGGGGGATTAGCCCCCTTTCCCCCTTTATACTTAACCAATGAACCCCCAAAACTATTCACAGAAGCGCATTATCAAAATGAACCTATGTACAAAATTTGAAGAAAATCGGATAATTCTGCATGAAAAACCCATTTATCTAAATTAAGGGGGGTTAGCCCCCCGCTCCCCCGTTTATACTTAACCAATGAACCTTCAAAACTAATCATGGAAGCGCCTTATCAAAATGAACCTATATACAAAATTTGAAGAAAATGGGATAATTCTGCATGAAAAACCCATTTATCTAAATTAAGGGGGTTAGCCCTCGCTCCCCCCTTTATACTTAACCAATGAACCTTCAAAACTAATCAGGTAAGCACCTTATTCCAATGTGCCTATAAACAAAATTTGAATCAAATCGGATAATTCTGCAGGAAAAACCCATTTATATAAATTAAGGGGGGGGGATTAGCCCCCCATTCCCCCCCTTATACTTAACCAATGAATCCCCAAAACTAATCAGGGAAGCGTCTTATCACAAGAAACCTATAACCAAAATTTTAATCAAATCGCATATTTCTATCAAGAGTTATCGCGTTACGTACATACGTACATACATACAGAACGGGCGGGGACATTAGCTCTCAGGCTTTGATAGCCTGTGAGCTAAAAACACTTCAAAATAGAAGAAATGATGCCTCAAAAGACCTCATCCTTCTAATTCCCAAGACTCTAGGGCACTCAATTATAGAGGATGGAGGCCTCATCATTGGTTTCAAATCCTACTTCCTGAAACCACACAGCTCCGTACCACGCTGCAGACGCTGCCAGTCACTAAAGCACACCAAAAAACACTGCAAGAGTGAGCTACCAACATGTGCCAACTGCGCGGAAAATCATGCCGATTCCAACTGTTCCAAATCACCCTGCTGAATTAAACTGCCATGATCACAACAAGAAAGAAGGAACCCACATCAACACACAGCATCAGGCCTCGGACTCGAACTGCACAGTATACAGAAGACTCTACAAAAGAATCAGAGGCCAACTTGACGAGGAATTCACCCCAACATCATCTTCCAATACATCAGCACCACAGTCACATCAGCAGCCGACAACAGTTTGCACACAACAACCAATTGAGACGCACCCAGCATATCGACACATCATATGATCGTGAGCCACCGTGGAGATACCATTCTCACATGTTTGAACCATATTAGCTCACCACTCTACCACCTGCAGATCAAGCTATATAATCACCTGCTTTCACCGCCCGTACGTGGTCTCAGCGCATTGGGTGTGGCGCTCCTTGTCGTGTGGGGATCACATACGGGTCACTGCAATCACCTGGTGTAGTCGTACTCGAACTGTTACATCTGGTTCTAGCGGCAGACCCTGTATTAATTTTTTGTTTGTTTGTTTGTTTTAGTTCCTGTCACCTGTTGCGTGGGGCTTTGCCCGGCAGGACCAGCCATTGGCATAGTTTGTACTGCCACGTTTAATCCCTGCGTGCCGGGGAGCTAGCCGGGAAAGACATTAAACGCTCAACGGCTGGGTTCGCCCTCAGCCGAGTGGTCTTCCTCAGGCATTAAATAGATGCAATTAAATACAGCTCTGCAAATCTGAAACGCAGCATTGCTTCTTCTCGGCTTTGTTTTGTAAGGTGTTCGTTATCCGAACATAGAAATCTCTTGCGAAAGTGTTCCTTAACCGATTTGTTTGTAAACCGAACAGTTCGTTAACCGATCACCCACTATACTATTAAAGTATGACCAGAGGGCCCGTGCGAGGATTTCGCACTGAAATCTAATATTTTTTAGGTACTTCTCTATTATGCTGTCGACCACTTTTCATAACAAAAAACTATCGCCAAATTGTAAGATTAAACGCCAAAAATGCAGTCCCATTTACATTGATGTCAGAAGCATTATACGTGTTTGTTAAATTAAATCCTCAAGTGGTTTTTAATTCGACATTTGCGTGTATTTTTCATTCTGTTTTACTGGTTTATTAGTTATTTCATTAATTAAAATAACAATTGTGTCCTTAAATTCTTATATTTTATTTATTTATTTTGATATTCCAATGGCAACGTTCTCCCGTTTACTTGGCGATAGTTTTTTGTTATGAAAAGTGGTCGACGGGATAATAGAGAAGTATCATTTTTTATCAATATGTAATAGTTATTAGATGCAGGTTTAAACTTCTAAAGAAAAAGCAAGGATAAAAATATCTGTAAACAACATTTAGTTTTTAGTCAATCCAGAATATCATCTAATTTATTCCATCAAAGTTAGAGTAAAAACTGATCCAAGATTGCTAAAGGAAAGCGCGAGAGAAAAAAAAAATTAACAATCGTATTTTAACTGCATTAGAGGATGACGTCATCCGCTTCGGGAAAAACATGGGACATAGAAATATAAATCTAAACATTTCAATTTCAATTCGCTTTTTAATCATAAATATAAAATAAATCCGTGCGGTGTTTTTTATAATAATTGCTGAGCATCCTATAATGTGGTATTTTATTTTTTTGGCAACAATGTTTTGAGGAAAACCTTTCATTTCATTTAGGAAAACAATGCTGATTTAATTTATAATTATCAGCAATTTTTAATCGAAAACATGTTTTAACGAAATGTTAAGTGTGCTATGTCAGAAGCGTTTTCAAAATCCTTTCATATGCTATCTCATTTGTCGTTCTGCGTTTCGTATTTTCAGAAAAAAAGGGATGTTGACAGGAGAAATAGTATATATGATAAGGAGGAAGCAAGGTAGATTTTTTTGTTAATGGGGGAAAATGTCTGACAAAACTATCCTTTAATTCTCTCATACTTTTTCAATCACAATCGACTTTTTTTTTTACGTTCTTTCAACAAAGATTTATTGAAATACTAGCTGTTACCATGACGTCGTTCACGCTACATTAAAAGAAAAATAAATGTATTAATTAAGCAAAACATTTCACTTCTTATAGTTAAAAACATATATAATTAACCAACACTTTATTGCTTTTTATAGAGACAATACGGCATTTCTTTGTTATAAGGTCACTAATATAATTCCGTGTTAAACTAGGCGGATATGCCAATCCCAAAACTTTCTTCTATCTCATACATGTTAATACTTCAAAATCCGACATCACACCGCAAAACAAATCAATATTTTTCGTCATTCTGTTGTTCGTCAGTTGCTTACGAATCGTCGGGTTACCTCGATGCGAGCAGTCGATGTATTATACTAAACTACGAAAAGTCCTTCTGGCATGTACCGGCAGGGAAAGATAGCCTTCCTATTGCTAGGTTTTGAGATTTTAGCTAATTCCTACTGAAATACACGAAGCTAAAATGCGCAGAACCCGATTCTCAGTTTTCGTCAATATTGAATTTGATTGGGAATATCGCCAAATTAGACAGACATAGCCAAGTTGGTTTCATATATGGCAACGTATTTTTGTCACCAAATTTGGCGATATTTCGCCAATTGTTGGCGAGAATTTGACGTTTGCGAATATAAATGTATAGTGTTAAGCATATAAGTGTTGAAAGGATGGTTACAACAATGAACGAAAATTTGGCGAAATCATGTTCACTAAAACTCATAAATTAAACCGGTTTATGGAGGAATCCTGCTGTATTGTTTCAAAATGTCAGCTGCTCTATAATTTCAAACTGCTATATCTCAGAATTTTTTTAAGATAGAGGCAAAACGAAAATTGCACCAGAATCCTTGGATCAAGGCCGAACGCTTAAGGGAAAAATCTTTTAGGATTTCTAATTTTTTTGTACATCGTTTTGAAATTGAATTCTTTAAATGGATATCACAGCGCCCCCTCCAGGCGCAATATCAACAAATTCAACTGGGACCTGCAGGCGATAGTCAAAAACATATACAAAAAATTTGGTTTAATAATCTGCATAACTTCATACACTTTTCGATGATACAATAGTGAAAATGGAACAAAAATCGCGATCCCAGCGCCCCCTTTCGTCGAAATTCCTCCAAATTCAAGTGGGACATGATGGCTACAGCGAAAAACATAGAGAAAAAATTTGGTTCAGTTTGAAGCATAACTTCATACACTTTTCGATGATACAATGAGGATGGACAGACAGACATTTTGTAAAAACATGTTTTTCGGAATCTCTGACCCCTAAAACATGTAAATCCGTCGAAAACAGTAAGGCGAAAAAAATTTCGATTACAATACTTTCTTCTATTATAGATAGAAAGAATGTAAAAATGCTCTGGAATCCTTGGATCAAGCCCAAACACTTAACGCAAAAAAAAATTTAGGATTTCTAATTTTTTTGTATACCTTTTTGAATTTGAAAATTTTAATTGACTATCACAGCACCCTCTTCAGACGCAGTATCCCCAAATTCAACTGGGACCTATAGGCCAGAGTCGAAAACATATACAAAAAATTGGTTCATTTATCGGCATATCTTCATACACTTTTCGATGATACAATAGTGAAAATGGAACAAAAATCGCGATCGCAGCGCCCCCTTTCGCCAGAATATGACCAAATTCAAGTGGGACCTGCTGGCCATAGCCAAAATCACAGAAAAAAATTTGATTCAATTTGAGGCATAACTTCTTACACTTTTCGATGGTACAATGAGGACAGACAGACGGACAGACAGACATTTTGTAAAAACATATTTTTCGTAATCTCTGACCCCTAAAACGTGTAAATCCGTCGGAAAAAATTTCGATTACAATATTTCCTTCTATTATTGCCGAAACGTCAGCTGAGGCTCACTGTGGAGACCCGAAAAGTTTTTGGTTTCTGTCTGTCTGTCTGTCTGTCTGTTTGTTTGTCTGTCTGTCTGTTTGTCTGTCTGTTTGTCTGTCTGTCTGTTCCGCGATAACTGCCGTAAAAATGATCCGATTAGTTTGATTTTTGGTAGGTATATTGGTGAGATACCCGGAATTAGCTGTATAGTTTTTAGTTACATTTGGTTCATTCGTTCGGAAAATATAGAACATTTCTTTTTTGATCATAATGCTTTCCTATGGGATTTCAGACGATTTTGAAAATTTTCAGTCGTTGAAAATAAAATGTCGCATTTGATTAATGTATTTAAACGGTAAGTTATGAAGGCTAAAATTTATCAAGTCAGGTGTTAAATTATTCAAATTAATTTGAAATTTTGTTTATACATTCGTCAGATTTTTTAAATGAGGTGTATAATTTTTGGTGCAATTTTATACATCTGTTCTAATAATATAATACTTTTATTTTATCATTTTTTGCAAATATTAAAATGCATTCATTTTTATTTTCCTTTTCAATTTAACCGTAACCTAGCAACCATGTTTAAAGAATATCAAAATGATAAAAGTCAAGTAACTCAGACGATTTTGCTACAATATTTTATTCGCAAAATAAAATATTATTGGGTGATTTTATATTTTATTGAAATAAATGAGAATTTATTTTGGTACAAGTTACCTTTTAACTACTATAGAATGATAGCCGAAACATTTTTATATGAGACTAGGGAGCCTACCCCCTGCGAGCTACGCTCGCCAACCCCCGCTCAGACTTCGAGGCCTCTAAAAACATGTCAGCGTGCTTTATTTTAAAAATATTGGTAAGTCTGTAATTGGGATGCCATGCTTTCAACGTTTTAATGGGGCATTTTTTGATTATCAGGGCCTCATACACAGCTGTTGCGACAACTGACGACTGTTTTCGGGATTGATAAGTAAAATCAATTACAACTTGGAAACCAACTTATATAAAATGATTAGGTTTAAATTGTGGCTACCCCTCGGACTTTTATAACAACGATCTGTATTCTATTCTTCCTTTGCGTTTAAGGATGAGAAAAATTCCACCTGCTCGTGAATAACATTAAGAACCACGGTATTGAAAAGTACTATGTTATAGAGATTTTCGGTAACAGGTTTTAATTTTCTCTCTATTTTAGTGCACTATCATGCATATTTTCATGTTATTTTAAATATGTAAATTATTTATTTTAATTAATATGTATATACGAATTTTCTAATAATTATTTATCATACAAAATTAATTAAATATTTTGTGCATGCATGCCTGCATTTATTCGGCATCAATTGATGAGATATTTAAGCAAATTTGCTATCCGCGATAATTTTACACCGTGTTATGTCACTTGAATATTGTCCATAAGAAAATCGGGTACTTTTCCAGTATAGGATCCTTTTCTTTTAGGTTTGGCATAATTCGAGCTTCAAAAAGGGGTAGGTTCGTTAATATACATAGATTTGTTGCCAAAAGTTATGAAAACAATCCCAATGAACTTTTGGTTCTTTTCTATTATAGGGGTCTTGACGCTTTTTTAAAAAGCTTGGCGGAAAAAACCAAGCAGGATAGAAAACCAAGCAGGATATTTTATTCTCCTTCCGTTCTGTTGGGCAATTATTATTTTATATATTCGTTTCAAATATCCGAATTAGTGATTTTATAAATTCGTTTAATTAAATTTTACAAAAAAATAACAAAATGATATCAATAAATAATAATTACTATTAATTCCTTTTCCCCCCTTTCTTTTGCGTTTACATAAATGACGTCATTTGGACGAATTTATTCAAATTATTTTCAGTTTATAAATTAAATTACATGCTGACAGACGATTGAATCCTGACGGTAGAAATATGATTTTTTTTTCAAATTTTCCTGAAAAACATAATTTAATCACAATCTTGTCTTCATTATTGATTGAAATAAAAGATAATTTCAATTTCAATTTGAAAATGACGAATAAAAAGAAATCAATATTCCCTATCGGGATCCTTTTCAATTTTTTTCCCTTTTTTGTTACAAAAAAACTGAGTCATTAGTTGCCATCATTACAGAAATGTCAGTAAAATTAGAAAAAAAAATAATATCTCGAAAACTAATTCGAATTTCTAAATTCTATTACCAGTTTCGACATCCGCGCATTTTTATGGACAATTGGTATTAATTTCACCATCAAGCGTTTAATATTTTATTAAAAATAGCTCTGAAACACAATCAGTCGTTTAATCAGTCGTTTCATAAAATCGTTTCATAAATTCGTTTCATAAAATCGTTTCACAAATTCGTTTCATCTATCTACCCTATATATATAAAATCCTAATGAAACGAATTTGTGAAACGATTTTATGAAACGAATTTATGAAACGATTTTATGAAACGACTGATTAAACGACTGATTATGTTTCAAGGCTATTTTTAATAAAATATTAAACGCTTGATGGTGAAATTGATACCAATTGTTCATAAAAATCCGCGGATGTCAAAACTGGTAATAGAATTTTGAAATTGGAATTAGTTTCCGAGATATTAATTTTTTTCTAATTTTAATGACATTTCTGTAATGATGGCAACTAATTACTCAGTTTTTTGTGACAAAAAATGTAAAAAAATTGAAAAGGATCCCGATAGGGATTATTGATTTCTTTTTATTCGTCATTTTCAAATTGAAATTGAATTTATGTTTTATTTCAATCGATAATGAAGACAAGATTGGGATTAAATTATGTTTTTCAGGAAAATTTGAAAAAAAAAAATCACATTTCTATCGTCAGGATTCAATCGTCTGTCAGCATTTAATTTAATTTATAAACTGAAAATATTTTGAATAAATTCGTCCAAATGACGTCATTTAGGTAAACGCAAAAGAAAGGGAGGAAAAGGAATTAATAGTAATTATTATTTATTGATATCATTTTGTTATTTTTTTGTAAAATTTAACTAAAAGAATTTATAAAATCATTAATTCGGATATTTGAAACTAATATATAAAATAATAATTGCCCAACTGAACGGAAGAATAAAATATCCTGCTTGGTTTTTTCCGCCAAGCTTTTTAAAAAAGCGTCAAGACCCCTATAATAGAAAAGCACCAAAAGTTCATTGGGTTTATTTTCATAACTTGTGGCAACAAATCTATGTATATTAACGAATCTATCCCTTTTTGAAGCTCGAATTACGCCAAACCTAAAAGCAAAGGATCCTTATACTGGAAAAGTACCCGATTTTCTTATGGACAATATTCAAGTGACAGAACATGGTGTAAAATTACCGCGGATAGCAAATTTGTTTAAATATCTCATCAATTGATGCCGAATAAATGCAGGCATGCATGCACAAAATATTTAATTAATTTTGTAATGATAAATAATTATTAGAAAATTCGTATATACATATTAATTAAAAAAAATAATTTACATATTTAAAATAACATGAAAATATGCATGATGGTGCACTAAAATAGAGAGAAAATTAAAACCTGTTACTGAAAATGTCTATAACATAGTACTTTTCAATACCGTGGTTCTTAATGTTATTCACAAGCAGATGGAATTTTTCTCATCCTTAAACGCAAAGGAAGAATAGAATAGAGATTGTTGTTATAAAAAAGTCCGAGAGGTAAGTCACAATTTAAACCTAACCATTTTATACAAGCTGGTTTTCAAGTAGTAATTGATTTTACTTATCAATCCCGAAAACAGTCGTCAGTTGTCGCAACAGCTGTGTATGAGGCCATGATAATCGAAAAATGTCCCATTAAAATGTTAAAAGCATGGCAGCCCAATTACAGATTTACCAATATTTTAAAAATAAAGCACGCTGTCATGTTTTTAGAGGCCTCGAAGTCTGAGCGGGGGTTGGCGAGCGTAGCTCGCAGGGGGTAGGCCCCCTAGTTAGGATTTTATATATATAGGGTAGATTTTTATGGACAATTGGTATTAATTTCACCATCAAGCGTTTAATATTTTATTAAAAATAGCTCTGAAACACAATCAGTCGTTTAATCAGTCGTTTCATAAAATCGTTTCATAAATTCGTTTCATAAAATCGTTTCACAAATTCGTTTCATTAGGATTTTATATATATAGGGTAGATATTATTAATTTTCTGGAAGAGATGCGGATTTTCCGTGGTTGAAAATTAGTATTATTTTAAAAATATAATGTAATATCTCATACAAGGAGGTAGTTAATCTAAAGAAATTAGCGTAGTAAAACGAATCCATACAGCCTGAAATAGCACAATTATTGGTAACTGAGATCATTAAAAGTTATCACAAAAAATACTTCATAGCGCCAAATCAAGATTGCTATTTAGTGAATTGGCAGTGGGCACGATTATGAAGGATTACACAATAAAAGTTTTCAGGTTTAAAAGTTTCCAAATAAGCCTATTTTGGGGAGATTTTAGTATGCTATTGCCATCGAATTAAATCAGGATGTACTACGGTCAAATAAATATTGTACAATGACCATCAAAACTGTTTTTCCGAAACAAAAATTGTAATAATACTAGATTTCTGAAATAGATAAGTGAATATATAGTAGATTCAGTTTACATTTCCATAAGTTGATTTTGTACACGAGATATTATTCAACTTATCTATCAGATGCGAGTGCTTCGTGGTTGGAAGGTAAGTAAATATTGCTATTTAGGTATTACATGAAATTATTTTCGAAATTTTTGCTTTTCATAATAAAACCAATGTGTAGAACGAAATTCAATATGTACTAGAATCATTCACACAAACAATAGGAAACCACGAATATAAATTTAATAAGATTACGGGGGGTTCAGGGGGGCAGAGCCCCCCTGAAGAAATGTATTTTTTTACCTAAAAAATAAAATAAGAAGTTCATAAGAATGTCAGAATATTATTGCATAAACCGTGTTTAATTTAATGTTCCTAATTTCTGAAACCTTCGAATTATTTTATATGCGTATAAATATACATGTAATAATTTAAAAAATTTAATTTGCGTATTATAAGATGTTAAATATTATGAGAAATGAGATTAAAAAACATTGACTTTCATATAGCTGACGTTGAGGCTCCTGATCTGTAGATTTACTAGTAGATAGAAGAAAGGAAAAAGAGAAACATTGCGCCAAATAATTGCCGAAACGTCAGTTGAGGCTCACTGTGGAGACCCGAAAAGTTTTTGGTTTCTGTCTGTCTGTCTGTTCCGCGATAACTGCCGTAAAAATGATCCGATTAGTTTGATTTTTGGTAGGTACATTGGTGAGATACCCGGAATTAGCTGTATAGTTTTTAGTTACATTTGGTTCATTCGTTCGGAAAATATAGAACATTTCTTTTTTGATCATAATGCTTTCCTATGGGATTTCAGACGATTTTGAAATTTTTCCGTCTTTGAAAATAAAATGTCGCATTTGATTAATGTATTTAAACGGTAAGTTATGAAGGATAAAATTTATCAAGTCAGGTGTTAAATTATTCAAATTAATTTGAAATTTTGTTTATACATTCGTGAGATTTTTTAAATGAGGTGTATAATTTTTGGTGCAATTTTATACACCTGTTCCAATAATATAATACTTTTATTTTATCATTTATTGCAAATATTAAAATGCATTCATTTTTATTTTCCTTTCAATTTAACCGTAACCTAGCAACCATGTTTAAAGAATATCAAAATGATAAAATTCAAGTAACTCAGACGATTTTGCTACAATATTTTATTCGCAAAATAAAATATTATTGGGTGATTTTATATTTTATTGAAATAAATGAGAATTTATTTTGGTACAAGTTACCTTTTAACTACTATAGAATGATAGCCGAAACATTTTTATATGAGATATTATTAATTTTCTGGAAGAGATGCGGATTTTTCGTGGTTGAAAATTAGTATTATTTTAAAAATATAATGTAATATCTCATACAACGAGGTAGTTAATCTAAAGAAATTAGCGTAGTAAAACGAATCCATACACCCTGAAATAGCACAATTATTGGTAACTGAGATCATAAAAAGTTATCACAAAAAATACTTTATAGCGCCAAATCAAGATTGCTATTTAGTGAATTGGCAGTGGGCACGATTATGAAGGATTACACAATAAAAGTTTTCAGGTTTAAAAGTTTCCAAATAAGCCTATTTTGGGGAGATTTTAGTATGCTGTTGCCATCGAATTAAATCAGGATGTACTAAGGTCAAATAAATATTGTACAATGGCCATCAAAACTGTTTTTCCGAAACAAAAATTGTAATAATACTAGATTTCTGAAATAGATAAGTGAATATATAGTAGATTCAGTTTACATTTCCATAAGTTGATTTTGTACACGAGATATTATTCAACTTATCTATAAGATGCGAGTGCTTCGTGGTTGGAAGGTAAGTAAATATTGCTATTTAGGTATTACATGAAATTATTTTCGAAATTTTTGCTTTTCATAATAAAACCAATGTGTAGAACGAAATCCAATATGTACTAGAATCATTCACACAAACAATAGGAAACCACGAATATAAATTTAATAAGATTACGGAGGGTTCAGGGGAGCAGAGCCCCCCTGAAGAAATGTATTTTTTTACCTAAAAAATAAAATAAGAAGTTCATAAGAATGTCAGAATATTATTGCATAAACCGTGTTTAATTTAATGTTCCTATTTTCTGAAACCTTCGAATTATTTTATATGCGTATAAATATACATGTAATAATTTAAAAAATTTAATTTGCGTATTATAAGATGTTAAATATTATGAGAAATGAGATTAAAAAACATTGACTTTCATATAGCTGACGTTGAGGCTCCTGATCTGTAGATTTACTAGTATAATCAATTCCGAAAATGAAACTGAAACCAATTGAAAAATGAGTGGAAGGTGAGCGAAGAAATGATCATCCAAGAATACCATTAAGTGTTTACAACGCAAAAGAAAACAAACCTGGTTACAAAAATGTATTTAATTTGCGCCAAATTTCGCTCGCTAAAGAAGACAAACTGGCTACGTACCCGATTACAGAGCCTAACCATCCCATTCATGGCTATTTTCTACCTATATATGAAAAACACTAGCATGCTACGCCCGCTACGCTGGTCAATTTCTCTTAACGAACCTTTAAATCAAACGAAATATTGACCTTGAAATTGACCCTGTGTTTTAAAACCATACGGATCTTTACTTGGAATGTCCTTCTGCATTTCTGAAAACAAATGATTTTTTTTAACGTTGGATTTTAATGAAGTTACAATACTTTAAATATAATGAAATTGATATGCCTCACTGAGGTGGACTAAAATATGCTATTTGTCGAGAATTGAATAAAAATCCGGCACTCGTGACATCATAATTTACTTTTATATTTTAACAGAATAATAAGGCTACTATAATTTGTGACTCGTGCTATAGCCAGTATACAGGCTGCATCATTACAGGCGTTATCATTATATTTTTATGCATGAAGTTTTCGCTATGATACTCCATTGTGAAATTTGGTAATTTTTTTAATTCAATATTTGTAAAACGGCATAATCATTAGATTTGAAATTTATATCAAGAAAAATACAAATTTTTACCTTTCTAACGCAGTTTGTTTAACAATTTTCTGACAAATACTTTTCGAGCTATTAATTTTTTCAGTAACTTCAAATATTTCATTTTCCGAGATTAATCTGTGGCAACGATTAGCGAAAATCCCAGTCGTCAGCAACGCATACCTTTTTATTAAAGAGGATTCTACTATATACGACACGCTTTCACGTTTATAATAATTTGCTTATTTTTAGTAGTTGGCACGATCGGTTTGTTCAATTTTACGCAATTCGGCTTGAGGAAAATTTTTTATTTCTTCTTTGCTGTTGCATTAAGCGAATTTTTCGATAACATTGTTTTTTATTAGTTTTTTTAAAAAACATTGTAAAAACATTTAAACATTGTAATGAAAAAATTCTACCATATACGACGCGCTTTCACGTTTATAATAATTTGCTTATTAATTATGCTCTTTTCCTCATCCTATAAAATTTTACAAAAATAAATTACCGAAAAAAAGGGAAAAAGAAAAGAAGAAGCAATTTTTAAAAATGTCAACAAACTTTTTACCCCTTTAAAGCTGAAAGAAACGTGGAATTAATATCCGGTTGCTAAACCACGATGTACAAACGTGTCTCGATTGCACAAATGGACTTCATGCCTGTAGCCTTAATTGCCGAAACGTCAGTGAAGGCTCACTTTGGAGATGCGAAAAGTTTGTGGTTTCCGTCTGTTTGTCTGTCTGTTTATCTGTCTGTCTGTCTGTTTATCTGTCTGTTTGTCAGTCTGTTCCGCGATAACTGCCGTAAAAATCGTCCTATTAAGTTGATTTTTGGTGGGTATGTTGGTGAGGTACCCGGAATTAGCTGTATAGTTTTTTGTTACATTTGGTTCATTCGTTCTAGACCGGGAGGCGGCAACACAGACAATCACCTCATCGAGTTCACGGCTGAAATTCCAGAATTAGTTAAAACTTGATTCCCATATTAAAACGCAATCTGTCTGCCAAATCATATCTTGGTGGAAAACACCCGAACACCCGATTTTAGCGGTTGGCTCGTAGGTTTACCATTGTGTGTTCCTGCTCCCAGTCCTCCATGTTTTCATACCTTTGGGTGCAGGAAAACACAATGGTTAACCTACGAGTCAACCGCTAAACTCGGGTTTTAAGGTGTTTTCCACCAAGATATGACTTGGCAGACCGATTGCGTTTTAATATGCAAGTCAAGTTTTAACTAATTCTGGAATTTTAGCCGTGAACTCGATGAGGTGATTGTCTGTGCTGCTGCCTCCCGGTCTATTCGGAAAATATGGAACATTTCTTTTTAAGTCATAATGTTTTCCTATGGGAATGCTGACGATTTTCAAATTTCATTTTTAACTGAAATGAAAATCGCATATTTGAATAATGGATATAAATGCTGGACGATTACACCATGAAATATTACAACATTAAAGAAGTGAATATAAAACCATACACCATTCAGTAAAAATATGTGATGTTTTATATTAACTTCTTTAATGTTGAATAATGGATTTAAACGTAAAATTACGGATACTAAATTTTCGATATGGAGGTCTTAAATATATGCAATAGCTTTGAAAATTTGTCGATACATCTATTAGAATTTAGAAATTAATTGTTAAAATTATTGTAAATTTTTTTGCAATTGTTAGGGAAAAATAAAACAGTTTATTTTCCTATTTTTTACAAATTTTAAAATTCATGTCTTTTTTTTTTCTCTTTATTTTATGAGTTGCTTAGCAACCCTATTTCAAAGAATATCAAAATAAGAAATGCATTTTATTATATCTAAAAAACTAGCATGCTACGCCCTCTGCGCTGGGCCATTTTTCTAAATGTACCTTAAATCAAACGAAACGGCTTTGTATTTTAAAGGAATATGGATCTTCACCTACGGATGCTACCCTAGTCAAAATTTTCAAACGAACCTCGAATCAAACAAATTATATCAGTGGATCTGAGCATGTATTTTAAAGCAATAGGGACGTTCACCTGGTTTATCCTTCAATATTGCTGTAAACGATGCGAACGACATTGCTTTATATTATATTATACATTTGACAAAATTTGGGCAAATAAGAAGCAACTCATTTAGTTGATTATTTATAGTAGAGTTTGGTATAGGGAAATGAGGCCATAATGAGATTATGACAACAGGAACTAAAATGTTCTCTAGTCAACATACTACTAAAAAAGAGAGCATTACAATGATTGCATAGACTGACCATTGAACTTAAGTAATGTTCGGGTGATTCATTTTCGTCTGTAAGTTCTTGAACCCCGTCCCTCTTTCTTGTCTCTATGTGAGGTTCTGGTAACATAAGTACAATCTCACTCTATGTTACGTTATATTTCGTAAAATCCGTCCTCTTCTGGCAAGTCTACTACGGTTTTTTATCTTTCGATTCCGGCAGAGTAAATACAGTCAAAAATGTAATAAATTGTTTGCACATAAAAAACAGAGTTTAACTTTTATATTTAAAACAAAATGGTGAAACATAAAAAGTGCATTTTTAAAGCTGAATAGTTTGAATAAAATTAAAATGACGCCCTTTTCACTGTCTTTCCTTTTTTTAGAACAGTTGCATTCGTGTAACCATTAACCTGAAAAAAAACCTCGATGATTAACTCTGGTAGAAGAATAAACCTCTAGTTTGCATCCAATAAAATCTTCCTAATCTTCCATAATCTTTTCAATATTTAAGTTTGACGTCAAACATTAGAAGTGCTGGAAACGATATGGTTACTAATGTACCAGTATTAGTTACAAAACGAAGTTATTTACGCGCCAAACTATGTTCCATTAAATAATTTCAAATTGCTGTTAGTTCAATTATAGATCTTTCGTTGGCAAAATTCCATACATTAAATAAAACTGACAATGATAAAGTTAGTTATACAAAATGTTTAGTCATAATCTTTTTGGTGAATACTTAAACCGAAGATTTTCTTTGCATTTCTGTAAAGAGTATAATAACACGCAGAAATAAATTCATTCGTCACTTCATAAATTCATTCTGCTAGGTCTGTATGTAAGTCAAAAATACTTTATAATGATCGAAAAGTTATCTAATCAGAATTTCAGGTACTCGTGTTTCTTATCCAGGCTGAAATTATAAATCGACAAATATTATTTACTCCATTTGCCAACATTGGCATTAAAAAAATTTTCTGTACATAAGAAGCATCGTTTTTCTGGTAAAACTTTGCTTCATAATGAAAAAACCCCCTAAATTTAGCAATCGCTAATTTCAAAAGTCGTCTAATTTTCTGTAATCTGAATCGTCGTCCAGAGTAACCTTCAAACACAAACAAAACATCCAACATTATAGTAAAAATGCCAACTGGCAGGTGACCGGAATACGGACAATTAGTCCAATGTCTTTTAAAAACCTTCCTGAAAGAAGGGGAGATACGCAGAAAAAACTAAAAAAATCTGACGAATCAAAAAGAGCATAGAAAATTTATTTCAGTAAGTAATTTTTATTGCAAAATGTCGCCTTTTGTGATAGTAATCACGCATAATTACACACATCTCCTTAAGAATATTCTTTAGTTTCTAACTTGTGACGCAGTGAATATTTCTATAAGTGAAATTGGCGATATATTAAAAAATAAATAAATAAATAAAAGAATAGACAATATTCGCTGATCTGAGTTCGAGGCTATAAAAATCATATGTTTGGTGAAAACAAACCGGCATGTTTCCGTAGTAAATTTTTAAATGTCTGAAATTCAATTATTTTACAATATGTGTTTGAGTGGCAGACATTCACTAAAATTTAAATATTTGATCCCATATTTATAACAATAGCTGCTATTCATATAATTTGCATTTGAATATAAAAATTTCTCCAAAAAATCTTGTATACACGAAAAAACACTATTATTGCTAATATCGCTCAAGCTGATGTCACGCTGATGCATTTTTTGCTTAAAATCACATTGTTTGGCGACAAAAATAAAATCAAAATGGTAAATAAACAAACAACATGTAACTCATAAATGCAGTCATTTTTACAATTACATCTGCTAGTTCACCCTGTAAGTCACATGATAGGGGAGTTATATAAAAAAATTTAACAGAAAGGAAATAATGTCACTCATATTTTATCTAATCAAATTATTAGTTGCATTTTTGTTAATCTGA
Organism: Maratus michaelseni; assembly: GCA_963931845.1. Taxonomy (NCBI): domain Eukaryota; kingdom Metazoa; phylum Arthropoda; class Arachnida; order Araneae; family Salticidae; genus Maratus; species Maratus michaelseni. The sequence continues at coordinate 2,094,604 of OZ007600.1, forward strand.
CGCAAACGATAAATCGCCAAATATTGACTTAATTCTAATCTTATGAATTTCAAATATTTTTAAGCATTACAAACATTCCTTTGGGGTTTAAATTAAATAGTTTTGCTTTATAATTGGTTTATAATAGTTTTGCATTTTTTGCGGGGGGGGGGGGGGTTAAATAAAATTAATAACAGAATTTTTATTTTATTTTTCTATGTGTTTGCATTTATTTCTGATATAGCCGTTTCAATTATTTCGCCAACGATAATGGTCGCCAAACAAATGACCTATGGTAACCTTATCGTCCAAAATAACAGAACTTTTCATCATAATTCTATAACTAATCTACATAGAACTACATGTGATATACTAAAACCTTCCCTGAAAAATTATCTATCGAACAGTGCAAGTTCCATCAAAATCCATTCAGGAGAACTCGAGTTATAAAGGAATGGAACGAAATTTCCGTTTTTGTTTTATATATATAGTAGATTACAAGAATAAGAAGTTCATAAGAATTTCAGAATATCATTGCATAAATCGTGTGTAATTTAACGCTTCTAATTTCTGAAACCTCCGAAGTATTTTATATGCCTATAAATATGTATGTAACATTAAAAAAATAAATTGCGAATTGTAAGATGCTAAATAATATGAAAAGTGAGATTAAAAAACAATGACTTTCAGAGCTGACGTTGAGGCTCCTGATCTGCAGATTTACTAGTTTTAATACTGTAGCGAGAAAAGAAAGTTACTTTGATGCTATCATATTAAATCTTTAGATTTTATGAACGAAGATGCAACTTTCTCTTAAAAAATAACGTCATTATCATTCAGATATCCTGAGATGAACGCCTTTAAGAATTAACGCTCGTCAAATATTGTTTTTTTTTCAGGCAATCGAGTTATTAGACACACACAGGGTGGCTTATTCTTTCAATCTCTATCATTTTTCATGTTTATGGAAAGTCACAGCAATCCATCGTTGCCACAGATTAATCTCGGAAAATGAAACATTTGAAGTTACTTAAAAAATTAATAACTCGAAAAGTATTTGTCACAAAATTGTTTTACAAACTGCTTTAGAATGGTAAAAAATTGTATTTTTCTTGATATAAATTTCAAATCTAATGATTATGTCGTTTTTCAAATATTAGATTTCAAAAATTACAAAACTTCACAATGGAGTACCGTAGCGAAACTTTTACGCGTAAAAAGATAATGATAAAGGCATTGTGGCTCGACGTGTATCCTGTATACTGGCCATAGCATGAGTAACGAATTATTGTAAACTTATTATTCTGTTAAAATATAAAAGTGAATTATGTATATACATTTTTAAAAAATAAAGAAAAACATTTTATCACAAACATCAACAAAATTTTTTCTTCTATTTATTCCCTTATTTAAAGATATCGTTTTATCGTCTGCTGCCATAGCAACATGAATTAAATTTCATTAAAAAAAATTGCTCAGTGGTAGAAAAATATTTTTCTAAATCGAATGGTTATTGAACAACTCAACACTTTAACAGGGGAATTTTTATTTGTTATTTAGATATTTTAAAATTGTTTGTTTTCATTGCGTTTTTATTCTGAGTTACAGCTAGTTTATTTATTTTTTAAATAAAAGCAGTGTGTGGCAATCTATATTCGGCCTTATAGCAGAATTTTCCCCTCTTGTTTTCTTTTTATTCTTTTCTATGAATGAAAATAACTACTTCCCGCTAACCATGACCTCGTTTTTGACATGGATAATTTTGCGGTGCATATTATTGACATTTGCTATCCATTTTCTTTTCAAACTTTTTTTAAACTTTTAAACCCCTGCACAGTATAAAGAAAAAATACATTTATCTTTCTTTGCTATTATTATTTAGATAATTAAAATATTTTAGTAAAATTATACTTAAAGTCTTATTTGGATTTCAAAATAACAAACATTTTTTCAAGCCCTGTTGTTGGAGCTATTGTAATGATTTTAAATACATAGAATATAGGAAAAATTATACAGGGTGTTTATAAAGTCCCGGACCCATTTTGATGTTTAATAACTCATAAAATAATAAAGATAAATTAAAATTAATAACATAAATGATTAGATAGACTCAAAAAGTTTCATGACCCTTGTCAATGAACTTCCATGTGTGCCCCCTTCGTCGCACGGAGAATATCAAGTCGATAGTCAATTTCACGCCAGGTAGCGGCAAGCATGTCGGCATTCACAAAGGCTATTGCGGTTGTAATTCTGGCTTTTAAGTCATCAATGTTCGACACTCTCCTCCTGTAAACATTGTCCTTTACAAATCCCCAAAGGAAAAAGTCCAGCGGCGTTATTTCAGGTGATCTGGGTGGCCAAGGAATTAGACCTCCTCGCCCAATCCATCTTCCTGGAAAATGGTCATTCAAAAAAGTACGAACGATGGTACCCCAATGCGGTGGTGCACCATCTTGTTAGACATGTTGGAAAACTTCGTATTTCCACAACTAGAAGAGCTTCAACCACATGTCTTTTTGCAACAAGATGGTGCACCACCTCATTGGGGTACCATCGTCCGTACTTCTTTGAATGACCATTTTCCAGGAAGATGGATTGGGCGAGGAGGTCTAATTCCTTGGCCACCCAGATCACCTGATATAACGCCGCTGGACTTTTTCCTTTGGGGATTTGTAAAGGACAATGTTTACAGGAGGAGAGTGTCGAGCATTGATGACTTAAAAGCCAGAATTACAACCGCAATAGCCTCTGTGGATGCCGACATGCTTGCCGCTACCTGGCGTGAAATTGACTATCGACTTGATATTCTCCGTGCGACGAAGGGGGCACACATGGAAGTTCATTGACAAGGGTCATGAAACTTTTTGAGTCTATCTAATCATTTATGTTATTAATTTTAATTTATCTTTATTATTTTATGAGTTATTAAACATCAAAATGGGTCCGGGACTTTATAAACACCCGACCTATTTTGATTGGATGACATGGCGTAATCCTGTGTTTTGAGATATAGATGATAGTTCATCATGCTTTCGTAATTTTTAATCCGAAGTCCAGAATAGTCTTGATGAATATTAACTATAAAATACCTATTTTTTTTTCTTCTAGAGCAACGTTTCTTAAATTGTGGTCCGCGGACCCCTGGTGTCCGTGAGCTTACAGCCGGTGGTCCTCAAGCCTGATGTTGAATTTAGACTTTTTCTTCGGAAGGAATTTCTGTAGCTTCGGGTAGGATTTGGAGGACTAGAACTTCTAGTATCGTATATATTATTTCTGTTGTCAACATCCATTTTTCTAAGAAAATACAAAGCGCAGAACGATAAATGAGATACCATATGAAAGGATTTTGAACAGGCTGCTGACATAGTACACTTACATTTTTTTAAAACATGTTTTTCGATTAAAAATTGCTGTTAATTAAAAATTAAATCGGCATTGTTTTCATAAATGAAATGAAAGGTTTTCCTCAAATAAGTGTTGCCACAAAAATAAAATACTGCATTATAGGATGACGTCATCCTCTAATGTAATTAAAATACGATTGTTAATTTATTTCTTGCGCGTACTTTTTGAAAAAATATCGAGCTTTTAATCGGGTTTTTATTTAATTTTTACCCGTGCGTCACCTATTGTTTATTTGTTTTCTTTGTTTAATCATGGCTGTGTATATGCGTATTGTATCGGAGCACCAGTGGATTACGTAATTTAAGGATTATCTTCCAATTAGATATACATTTCATTAGGATTTACAAAAATTGTAAGTACTTATTTTTTAATATTTCATTAAGCTGTTAACACGCCAGCGAAGTCTGACGTCACTTAAATGGCTGCCGGACCACAAAGTTTGGACATCCCATGTTTAAGCTCCCATAGGCTTACAAAAAAGTGGTGTACCAAATATTGATTTACGTATTTAAGACATTTCTGGAACAGTTTTGCAAAATCTGAGGAAATGTTTTCATATGAATTCACTAAACGTCTCATTCAGTGTTTCAATTCTTTTATAATTTTTTTTTTTTTTCAGTATAGAGATCTTGGCAACCTAGAGAAATGACTTTGGCGAGAAAAGAAAATTTGGCAAAAAATTTTCTGGCAATCTATTCCCATTTTCTTATACACAAGCAATTATCATATATGTAACTTCTGCTGTCTACATTCTTTTTTTTTTATACAAAACATACTATGATGAATGATGTATCATTCGAAAAGTTTTTGAACAAGTTTCTGACATAGTACACTCACATTTCGTTAAAATGCGTTTTTTTAAAAGAAAATCGGTTAATTAAAAATTAGTGCAAAAACGTACTAGGAAATAATCTGAAAGATTGTAGTGCGAAAGCTTCGCACGGGTCCTTCTGGTAGATCATTAACAAGCATAAAACCTAAAATCTTTCGGCGGAGACATTTCAATGCTCTGGAGGCGGAATCTCTGAGAAAATATTAAAAACCGATTGATTGAGAATATAAATAAGCAGTCCTTTTTTCGCATTGCAACTAGATGAAAGTTTAGACATATCTAATACTGTAAGTTTAATAGTTTTTGTTCATTATGAATTTGGTGGTAATATATGTGACAACTTTTTGTTTTGCAAATCCCTTGCAACTCACACAACAAGTGTAACGCTATTCACATGTTTAAACAGTTTCATACAAGGAAAAAAAATTAAGTTCTTCAAGATGTGTCGGAATAAGTATAGTTGAGGCTCTAGCTATGAGTGAAACTGTTAATGGTTTGATCAGCTTGATTACAGCTAAATCACCATACGTTGTTTGGACACACTGATGTATTCATCGTGAGTCGCTGCTTATCAAAAAATGCCTGGAGATTTGAAGACTACATTCAATGAAATTGTTTCAGTAGTAAATTATATCAAGGTTCGTCTATTGAATTCATGATTTTTAAAATAACGTGTGAAGAAATTGGAGTCTACGCCAACAAGTATTTTTGCATACAGAAATTAGGTGGCTTTCACGAGGGTTAAATTACAATTTTTGCAATTACGTGATGAAGTAAGACTGTTTTTAATGGACTCAAAATTCTTTTTGAATGATTGTTTCAATTATTTCTCATGGCTTTTGAAGGTGGCGTATTTGACGGTTATTTTTAATTTTTTTGAATAAACTGAATTTAAGCTTACAGGGAACTTTGGTACATATTTTCAAAGTCCAGAACAAAGTAAAAAATGATTTGTGGGGAAATCAACTTGAAAGTAATATTTGAATCATTCCCAAATTTATTCGATTTCTTACAAACGATACAATTCCCCCTGATATTATCGAAAATTTTGTTATACACCTGAAGTACATGAAAAAATATTTCAGACTTAATTTTCTCCCTCGAAGTCAGAAAATGAGTGGATGAGGGAATTAATTCACCAATTTCGAAGAAATTAGTGAAATAAAAATCTTGATATGGAACAGGGACAAGATGCGGAATTATCATGCGATGGTTCCATGATAATTGCTTTCAAGCCATTAAAGAATTTCTTCTATTCTGAAACACATATTTGTGTTATTAGACTTTCTCCAACCTCGTATACATGAAGAACAACTACTCAAATCCACGGAATGTCGAACCAGTCTTACTTAAACATTGAACGTGATGCTGCACATATAGTAGCAAAAGTTAAGCAGCATACTTCTCATAGAAAATAGCAGTACATATATATAACCTGTCTCAAAGTGTATACTATAATTATTTTTCTTATTAATGCAAAGGATTTTTCCAACATCATTACTTAAATATAGAATATGTGTAATGAAATACAAATAAGGTGTATACCAATTAAAATAATTTCTTATCTTATATTTAGAAAAATTTTGTTGGGGATCCCTGAAATGCATATCACATAAAAAGGGGTCCGCGATATCACAAAGTTTAAGAAACGCTCTTCTAGGGAGGGAATAATTCTAATCTTTTTCAACAGTTAAATATCCTGTTTAGCACTTCATAAAAACCACAAAAGCATATTTTCCCGTTCGTTGGAGGATGTTTATGTTTGAATGCAGTTGGCAAGTGTTATTTCTTCTATAACTTTAATAGATGTTCTCTAAAAATCTGCATGATCCGGACGTTAAATTCACAATGATTTTATGAAATATTTAATTCCAATCTGAAGAACAAATTTTCCCAACGATAGTTATTTTCTTAACGAAAAGCACAAAATTGAAGCCTTTGACTGACAGTTTATTTGTATCCGCCATTTTGAAAGAATAAATAAAAATCAAAAGAGCAGACGATAATTTCTTTCTTCAAATAATAAATTGTCACTGTCTTTTAACATTTACACACTTATCCGTGTACATATAATTATGTGTAAATTACAATAACACACCAATTCGTGTAAATTCAGGCATTTTACTACATTTACACACTTGTTTGGGTTTTTCAAGGGATAACAAATTATACATTTAGTTTCATAAGCTAAAATACACATAAAAACAGGTAAAAGTTTGCAAAAAAATGTGTAATTTGTATGTCAAGCATGTAATTTTAGAAATTTACACATATATAGGAGAGATGGGGGATGAATGGGACATTGTCACAAAAATCGTTATTTTAAATATTCTATTTAAGTTATTATCAATATTATATATCACATGTCATACATTAAGTGTTTGACTACATATTATGCACAATATTTATTCAAGATTATTATTATACAGAAATGTAAATGAAATTTAAAAGGAAGTTCTTCTATGTCCCAATCATCCCCACAGCAGGGATGAATGGGACACAAACATTTTCCTCCCTGTATTCAATGTTAAGGACGAAAAGCTGACAAAAATGCCTCCTTGGCAACAGCTAAGGGATTATAAATTGTAATATGATCTCCAGAATTATTTGTTAGCCAATCATCTTGGACTCATCTCAGCTTTGTCTTAAAAGGCCCATAAACGGAAGCATTCAATGGCTGAAGGCAATGGCTACAATGAGGATGAAATGTTAAAAGAATAATTACCATAAAGTATTAATTTATCAACCTATATAATATTATTTAGATAATAAATACATTTTTCAGCATCCTCTAGCGATGGATGAGACAGTTCCATTCATCCCATTTGAAATGTCCCAATCATCCCCATGATGCATATATTCAATTGTCAGCCATTTTGTCTCAAAAATTATTTTGTCACAATGGTTAATATTCATTCATTTTAATTACCAATATTGAGCCTTGAAATAAAAAACTACAACATATCTTAATTGTTTATATTGCATTAGATATTTGAGTAAGTTCAAATGTAAAAAAAAAAAAAAAAACTTTTAAGCAGAGTTTTCAGGAAATGATAATTTGAAGGAAACTGAAAACAGCCATGTGGTCTTGCTTTTGGTTCTGAAGCATACTATGGTAGTGAAATCTATGCGGATAGGAAGCAACTAAAAAAAAAGGTTTATTGCCTGAAATATTGAGAACGTCCCATCCATCCCTTGTCCCATTCACCCCCCATCTCCCCTACGTGTAAAATTGTTTAATTTACACATTTATTTTTTAGAATGTATCAAGGAAATTGTAAAAGAAGTAGCATAGGAGCTCCACCTGTTAGGCGATGTACACCGGCCTAATCAGTACGAGTTTTAGGTTAATCTCTAACAAAATAGAAATTTTTCAGAAAATGCTTTCAGTAGATTTTGAGATGGAGCGGCAGCAAAAAATGTTTTACACACAGATTAACAAACGGACATTTTCCAAAAATAGTTAAATTTTGTTCAGAACATCCCAAAACGTGTAACTATAGATGAGTTCGGGCTTTCTTTTCGGAGCCCGGGCCCGCCATGGCCCGATAGCGAAAAAAAATTCATAATATTTAAAAATTGTTTTAAAAGTAATACCTCATTTAAAAAAAAAAATTCGTATGTGAAAATAAATGTTTATCCCGTGCACATAATTAATTTTATGGAAATTTATATTCAATCTTATCAAAAGAGAAGTTTGATATCAAATATAAATATACTTCTTTAAAAGGATGTAAATATTTTTTTCCCCCAACAACCAAATTTGATGGCCACATTAACGAAGTGCGTTTTATGAATAAATGCATGCAATTTGCAGAAATTACTATTTCTATGCCGAAGAATCGAACAACGTTTTCTATTTCTTATAAAAGGTGTATATCGTAACTTATAATTGATTCCTTAATTAAAACAACATTTTGTTTTCCTGAAAATCAGCTTAAATTAAAAATTTGACACCGTTATCTGAAAGATCCTGTGCTTTTATAGGAAAATTGGAAACGCTCTTTAATTGCTTTCTATCGGAATAACAATAAATGACAATTATATCTACTTACGAATGAAAGTGACTTCGTAAATGTGCAGAGCAGAGCTTTAGCATAAGCAGAGTTCATGATTAAAAATATAATCACAAACGTTATTTTCATATGAAGAGCGAATATGACTAGCTCACAATAGAAGACTAAAAATTTGCAAACCTAAGCTAATGCTCATTGACTAAAAACAAAATTATATTAATCTCGCATTAGATCTCTAAAAAAAAAATAATAATCGTTCCAATTAAAAAATATCCTACTGTCTCAAAAGAAAATCTAGCAAAAAATATTATTCGCGCCACTTCGTATTGGCGCCATATCACCCAGTCGTCAGTCGCGTTATAAATATCGTGAATTTTCTTTTAAAGTTACATTCTAATGCTAGAAAAGAAAAATATGACTTATGTTTCCCCTTCTATTCATTCTGATCAAAATAACATTAAAATTACTTGAAATGGAATACGTAATTCTTTAGGAGAAAAGTTATTTTTATTTTTTCTACATGAGAGTAAATAAAATTGTCAGTTTCAGAAAGAATGAGCCCGAGCCCGCCCGGTCCCGGGCTCGGGCTGAGCCCGTCTCATCTCTAGTGTAAACCCCTCAAAAAAGGAAAGTTAAAAAAATTCGTTATTTCAGTACTTTCTTCTTATGAATATAGAAGAAAGTAACAACTCATCATCATCCTCTTCACAATGCTGAAGAAAAAAAACAAATCACACATTTTCCATTAACATCCATTTCCCCCTCACTTACACGACCGAAACAAAAACCAGTCGTAGACTTCTAAGGTCACCTGCAGGCAACTCTGCCCTCCCACTTGCATACCGCTGGCGTCCAAAATAACTAAACTAATAAGCAATCAAATGCAGTTACAAGAGGAGAAATATTAATTTAGGGACCGGAAAAAAAATGGAGAAATAATGTTACTTTGTGGTGTTCCGGGTGACGTCACAAGGTCAAATAATTTATTTATTTTTTTATATAAAAAGAATAGATTCGGGCAATGGCCATATTGACTGAGATCATTGGTGGACACCATTATTCACTCATCAGTTTGTAAGATGATATATCAGGTAATATTTTTAGAATTACTTTTCTAGTGTGTTTAAATGTTAATTTGAAAAGCAATTTCATAAAAAAAGAATTGTCGTTTTAACCAATATATATATATATATATATATATATATGTTACGGTCAATATGATTAATCCGGTCATTATTAATAATAACTGGTTATCTATATTATAAAGGACAAACGTGTCCGTGCGTAACGCTGACGTCATTTTGCGAATGGCAACAGTTGAGGGTGAAATTTCGGTTTTGCGATTTTTGCTACTGCATTTTTTTTTTTTTTTTTTTTTTTTTTTTAAGCATTGCACATTTTAAATTTTTATTATTTTATTGATTTTTATTGATATTTTATTGATTTATTGATATTTTATTGATATTTATTGATTTAATATAGCATTTAAATTAAATTTGAAGATTAATTCAATGATTTAAAAAAAAAATTATCCTAATCCTAATAATATTATAAATCTGATTGTGTGCAAATGTTAGGCTGAAGCCAGCATCAAAATGAAGCATTTAATGATCCTGTATCTTTGCATATAAGTTGATTATAACCCTCAAATGAACATAGAATGGTTTTTGTTTATTTTATTTCAATATTTTTCTTAATAATTCAAAATTTCATTATTTTCATAGAGAATAAATGGACATTTTTTCGTATATTTTAAAATGGTTGGTTGGTTTGGTTGGTTTGGCCCAAAGGGCTCGGTTTTGCAGCTTTTTTTAAAATGGTTAAATTTATTTTACCGTTGCTAATACTTTATCGTTGCCAATATAAAATAAAACCTCTGAGTAATAATTTTTAATCAACAATTTATTTTCAAGTGAAAAATTTCCACGTGAAAAATGAAAAGGAAATGAATTATTTAAGAATTAACCAGAATATGAAATGATGTCACATTAGAAACAAAACGTGCGTTTTCAAATATTTGATAATAATCCAAAGTGCATAAATACGAGTAAGTATGGAAGGCAAGCGAATATGATGTCATATATAGAAAAATAAAACAGATTTGTTTTGATGTTGAAATAAAATGATGTTGGGTTATCAAATTATTTGTGATTAATTTTTTTTCTTTTTAGCCACACACAGGGTGGCTTATTCTTTCAATCTCTATCATTTTTCATGTTTATGAAAAGTCACAGCAATCCATCGTTGCCACAGATTAATCTCGGAAAATGAAACATTTGAAGTTACTTAAAAAATTAATAACTCGAAAAGTATTTGTCACAAAATTGTTTTACAAACTGCGTTAGAATGGTAAAAAATTGTATTTTTCTTTATATAAATTTCAAATCTAATGATTATGTCGTTTTTCAAATATTCGATTTAAAAAATTACAAAACTTCACAATGGAGTACCGTAGCGAAACTTTTACGCGTAAAAAAATAATGATAAAGGCATTGTGGCTCGACGTGTATCGTGTATACTGGCCATAGCATGAGTAACGAATTATAGTAAACTTATTATTCTGTTAAAATATAAAAGTGAATTATGTATATACATTTTTAAAAAATAAAGAAAAACATTTTATCACAAACATCAACAAAATTTTTTCTTCTATTTATTCCCTTATTCCAAAGATATCGTTCTATCGTCTGCTGAAATGGCAACATGAATTAAATTTCATTAAAAAAATTGCTCAGTGGTAGAAAAATATTTTTCTAAATCGAATGGTTATTGAACAACTCAACACTTTAACAGGGGAATTTTTATTTGTTATTTAGATATTTTAAAATTGTTTGTTGTCATTGCGTTTTTATTCTGAGTTACAGCTAGTTTATTTATTTTTTAAATAAAAGCCGTGTGTGGCAATCTATATTCGGCCTTATAGCAGAATTTCCCCCTCTTGTCTTTTCTTTTCTTTTCTTTTTTTTTTTTTTTTTTTTGACATGAAAGGAATTATTTTAAATGTACGTAATATATGTATTTTAAATGTATGTGTTGTAAATTAAAGTTTTGTGTTTTAAATGAAATGAGTGAAAGAGTTATATTTTTAATGAATTCAACACGAGTGATGGGATAGGTTGGCGATTTATCGTCTGCACACGGCTAACATAAAGATACCATATTTTTAATTTAAATTTTAAAAAGTAGAAAAAAAATATATATATATATATTGGATGGCAAATGTCAATGATATGCATCGCAAAATTATCCGTATCGAAAATCAGAAAATCTTAATAAAAATAACTATATTTTTTAAAAGAATTGCTTTTCTCATAAATGCTAAAGATTTAATATGATTGTGTCGAAGTAACAGCATTTTTCCTATCATTTCCCACAATCGAAACACATTTGTAAATCGTCGTTTCGACCCGGAATTTAATTTTACATTTCTTTTAGTTTTAAAATAGGAAAAACTTTGTTGTCGTTTTTAAATATAGCTTTTTTTAAAGTTGTTTCATAATAGATTTTTGTAAAGTCTTGTAGGATAAGAAAAATTGCATAGATTTTAAAGCAATGTTTAAGTAAAATTACAATATTTTTTAAACTTAAAAAACAACAATGTTATCGAAAAGAAAATCGATTTTACCAACAAATTTGCGTAATGCAAAAGCAAAGAAGAAATCAAAAAGTAATGAATCTTTTCTTCCAGCCGAATTGTGCAAACTTGAACAAGCCGATCGTGCCAATTCATAACATTATAAACGTAAAAGCGCGTTCTATATAGTAGAATTTTTTTTACATATAGGTAGAAAATTTCCGAGAATAACAAGGTTAGGGGTCTGTAATTAAGTCCATAGTCAATTTTTTTTTTTTTTAAATCAAGTGAAATTTGGCGCAAAATTAAATACATTGTTGTAACCAGATTTGTTTTTTGCGTGGTAAACACTTAATGGTATTTTAGATTATCATTTCCCCGCTCACCTTTGATGCCAACTATGACTGTAAAACATATTAAAAACTATTAGCCGATAATTTTCTAATTTTATTATTGCTTCATGATGGTTCATACTTTAAACCTGAATCGTTCATGCCATTGTCGTTCAATTTTTATTCCTAATCCTAACCCTAATCGTATCCTATCCTAATCCTGATAATAACTTTAAAGAATATTATTTGACACGAATTGTAAATTAAATCAATATCCATAAATGGAATGAATGGAAAATAGAATAAATAGAAATGGCAAAATAAAATAACAAGAAAGTACATTTATTCGACACCTAACCCTAGAGAAAGTGTAAAAAATTTCAAGCGCATGAAATAAATTAAAATAATCCTATATATACTAACAAAAATATGTAAATTTAGATAATGAGATTTGTGTCGTCGGTATTTATTTGCTAATAGTGTTCTTGACGCGATAGAGAAAATATCGAGGTTAAATTGGGCAGAATTTAAAGTACTCTCTAGCAACCTTTATTTACATTTTAGAATCGCATCAGATTATTATATCTTTGTGAAATAACTATCAATGTATAAAATCCACAAGCAGTTTGTTCACTATTTACACCACTTAGCGTGCAACACTTAATTTAATATATACATAAACAAGATAATGTAGTAAGAAATATATAACATATGTCTATGCAAATAAACAATACTAGGACTTCCCTCAAAGGGATTAGTCTGAGTGATATTGCTGAGAACATAAAGTTAACAATTACGATATAAAGAAGATATCAACAAGAATCTAAGTGAATATACAGCATATGATAGACAAGAGATAGATAAAGATACAACATATGAAAAATAGCAAATTAAATGATATAATTACAAAATATCATATATAAATTCATATACTGTTATGTTTTCATATGCATTTTTTATAACATTTGGCAAATAATCTCATTTTCTTAAGCGGGAATTGCTTAAAACTTAAAAAAAAAACCCGCCGGATCTTTTAAAACGATATTACTTACCCATCATACGTAGTATAGGGTGTAAGTCTTGTAATCGTTTTGAAAATCGAAAAATTTTTTTTGACGGATTTACACGTTTCAGACACTGGAGATTCCGAAAAACATATTTTTAGAAAAAAAAATTTGCCGTCCGTCTGTGTGTCTGTGTGTGTGTCTGTGTGTCTGTAAACGCTCTATCTCCCGAAAAAATTGAGATAGAGACTTGCAATTTGGTATGTACTTAGTATGTAATAATGGGAAGAAGCCTATTTCATTTCAATAATCTCGATTAACCGGAACAATTTTTTTCGGACTCTCGAAATATTCGTTCTGATGAAAGGTATATAAAAATTTTCGAAATTGTTTATTTTAAGAAATGAATATAAAAGACAATAAAAAAACATAAATTTTGCATAAAGCATGAAGTTGATCGGATAATTAGTTGCCGAGATATTTGGAATCCTATTTTCCACACTCTTCGATTTTTCATGACCCTGTATTTCATCCAAATTTCACTTCAAAGATATATTTTAATTGGAAATTTGACGCTTAATCAGATGCAATAAACTGCTAGTTAATAGGATTATTATTTTTGGAGTTATAAGGATGTTTCTTTCAAGCAATTCAGTAATCGAGACTTTAAAGTTTGTGACGTCATCAAGCCACGATTTTATTTGAATTGCAATGCACTTCATAAGTAGTTTACACATTTTTATTTTAATATTTTACATTCTGCATATCCATGATGGGTAAGTATTACGGTGGCCCCCAACGACTAGTTTTTTAAAGTTACATAATCAGATTTGCAGCCAATAGCATATTTTAGCAAGCGTAGTTTAACGCAAATTTAATTTAATTTTTGCAACATTTTCTTTGTGACAAATATCTAAATAAAATATTAAAAAATAAAATATTAAATATTGAAATATTAAATCAAATATTTAATATTTGAATTAAAAAAATTTTCTTTGTTTATTTGTATAACTATTTATAGAAACTCGTATACTTCAAACCACATTGATAACATGCTTTGCTACAAACGTGTCTACCAGTCTAACTACTCGTATGTCTTAGCTGTGTCTCTCTCCGAACTCATCTGTCTACTGTCTCTCTACTCTTCTGTATACCCGTCTCAGTATCCGTCTGTCTTTCTACCCGACTCTTTAATCGTGTCTCTATCTGTCTCGCTTCCCGTTACACTACTCGTCTATCAACACGTCTGTCTGTCTATATACCCCTCTCTCTACCCGTCTGTCAAGTCGTCTCTGTACTCGTCTCTCTATCCACCACGCTACCCGTCTCCCTACCCACCTCACTACCCCTTTGTCAACCCTTTTTTGCACCTGCCTCGCTACCCGTCTGTCTATTCGTTTCGCTACCCGTTAGCTTATCTCTGTCGCTATCCATCTCTCTACCCGTTTGTTTACACGTCTATCTATCTCTCGCCAACTCTTTCCAATATTTAAACAATTTAGTAAACGGAAGCCGTTTATCTGTTATTAAATGCAAACAGGAGTAATTTATCTAAAGAGTGTAATCAGATGCAATTTTTTTAAATACATACATAAACCAGCATAATAATTCACCAGTTTTATTTTCATAGTAGTTTATGTCATTTGACAGTAAATCTTAACTTCTTCAACCCGAACTGCGTCAAGCTTTTTAAAAAAGCCCCAAGGTCCGTATAACTGGGACGGGGAATTGTCCTCAGGGCTGTTAGATACATGTTATTAAGTTAAGTGAAAGTTTCGTAATCGGGTTCGCAGCCAATTTCTTATGTCAGAAAGGGTGGCTTCACGCCATTTTAAATTTATTTCTGTAACTTTCTTTTTCTTTTTTTGGTGGGTGGTTGGGGGGGGGGGGGAGGGTTCCAAATATATACACTTAAATTCAAACTTTTGCCCCCATGTTAATATTAGTGTTGTTTGTATTATCAATTAATACTTTGTTGATCGAGCTTCATTCGAAACAAATGTAAAAGACTTCTACAGTTTTTTTTTTCCTAGGAGAAAGTTCCGTAATCGGGCCCTAAGCTAATCGGGGAATTTAATATCATTATTGTTTCTGACTCTTATAGAGTTAAAACAATATTGTTGCTAGCATTACTCTTGTTTGTGACCAACCTCTTCTGTGTATCTGAATAGGGAAAAGTTCCGTATCATGTACTGGTTGGTGCCAAAGGCAGTTGTAGAATCTTACAAATTTTTCTAGAGAGCGGAAAAACATGTTTTATAAAATATTTACAAATATACGTTTATTAAACCATGTTTTTGAGCCTTTTTAAAAAATTAAGTACGGTGCTAAAATAAAATTTTATTGCCATTTTCGATATTTTAATAAGAAATGAAAATACATAACAAACAAATTTAACAAAACTAAGCCATTTTTGGGTACTTCTCTATTATCCCGTCGACCACTTTTCATAACAAAAAACTATCGCCAAACTAAGATTAAACGCCAAAAATACAGCCCCATTTACTTGATGCCAGAAGCATTATACGTATTTGTTATGCCATCAAGTGGTTTTTAATTCGACATTTGCGTGTATTTTTCATTATGTTTTACTGATTTATTAGTTATTTCATTCATTAAAGTAACAATTGTGTCCTTAAATTCTTATATTTTATTTATTTTGATATTTCAATGGCAACGTTCTCCCATTTATTTAGCGTTACAGTTTGGCGATAGTTTTTTGTTATGAAAAGTGGTCGACGGGATAATAGAGAAGTACCCATTTTTTGTGATAAATAATTGTTATTGCCAGGGGGGCAAATTGTAAACAATTAATAAGCGAACTAAAAAAATTACCGGAAAAAACTTGTGGGAATCTCAAGAAAGAAATATCTGATATAAATAGCATTTAAAATCTTAAAATGGAGAAGTGGTCCGTATAAAAATGCAAAACATTATACACCTGATATAAGAATTTTTTTATTTTTTTATATTTCCGAAAGCACAGATAAAAGGGTAAAAATCCCGGCACAGATGCCATATACTCACCACGTTGGCGCGATTTTTCCCCCGCCCCTTTGGCGAAAACTGTTTGTTGTGTTTGTTTACTTTTATTTTTTATTTTCATTCTATAGATTATTTTTATATGTATATCAATATTAATTTAGGCACAGATGTCATATACGCACCAGATTGGCGCGATTTTTCCCCCGCCAATTTGGCGAAAACTTTGTTTTTGAATGTTAGTTACAAATACCATACAATAATAGCATGTAATTTTTTATTTCAATATAAAAATAAAATAACGTAATAAATGAAATAGCTCCTATTATTCAACAAGTTGGAAATTGTACGTCAAACGTTACAAACGGGGTGCGTTCGTACGCACGTTTTAGAATTAAATTCATGATATCCCGTGCGTGTAACGGGTTAAACAGCTAGTTAAGTATATATTTTATGACACTGTTCATACAAATATCTTAACTAGTTATATAAATATTCAGATATATATGTATCAGCTAGTTATATAAATATTCAGATCTTGATGATTTTTAATTCTGTGAAATGAATTATATCGTCTGCAGATTAATTTCTGTCATAAAATAAGTATCTCGGTCGCTTGACGATTTAACATCCATCGGAAGCTCCTATAACAAAAAAGCACCGATTTAAAAAAAAAAAATTCAAATTTCTTAATAAATATTTTTATTAATATCTCCTAAAGTTTTGATTCGATTTTAATAAAATTTGAAATGTCTCGACAAAATTCTGCAAAGATAATATATTTTAAATTGCAAACCATTTGGTTGGGTAGTTTTTGCGTTGTTATATGCGGACAGACGAACGGACAGACGGACGGACCAAACGACGACTATAGGTGCTACGTATTTATATAATTACGAACGCACCTAAAAATGGGAAATAAAAATAAATAAATGATAGTTTGATATAAATAAATATTGATATATATAATAAAAACAATTTATAGAATTAAAATAAAAAATAAAAGTTAAAAAACAACAATTGAAACAAAATAACCGGGTTACCATGTGAGGCATAAAATTGCCATTTTGTTGCAATCGCGCCAATGTGGTGCGTATATGACATCCGCGCCTTTATTTATATCAAACTATTATTTATTTATTTTTATTTCCTTTTTTAAAATAATAGAAGCTGTTTCATTTATTACGTTATTTTATTTTTATATTGAAATAAAAAATCACGTGTACTATTTGTCACACTATTTGTAACTAATATTCAAAAACAAAGTTTTCCCCAAGCTGGTGGAGGGAAAAATCGCGCCAACGTGGTGCGTATATGACATCTGTGCCTTGTTTCATTTCACATAGAGGTACTGCTCTATTATCCCGTCGACCACTTTTCATAACAAAAAACTATCACCAAACTGTTAGATTAAACGCCAAAAATGCAGTCCCATTTACTTGATATCAGAAGCATTATACGTGTTTGTTACGTCATCAAGTGGTTTTTAACGCGACATTTGCGTGTATTTTTCATTATGTTTTACTGATTTATTAGTTATTTCATTCATTAAAATAACAATTGTGTCCTTAAATTCTTATATTTTATTTATTTATGTATTTTGATATTTCAATGACAACGTTCTCCCGTTTATTTGGCGATAGTTTTTTGTTATGAAAAGTGGTCGACGGGATAATAGAGAAGTACCCACATATGTATTGGTACTTTTATGTTAACTTGGCGCAGTTGATAAATCGCCAAATATTTTTCTCATAACATCTTCATATTGCATTCATTTCATTTAAATATAAATCTTTCACTGATTTCATTTGAAATACATACATTAAAAATACACGTCTTTCACTCATTTAATTTAAAATACACGCCTTTCACTAATTCCATTTAAAATACTAAAAAGGAAAAGAAAATAAGAAATAATGCCACAAATCGAAACCTTTTATTTAAACATCAAAGAATTGTTCCTAACATACACACGCGAAATAAAAAAGCTGCTAATGGTGTGATTTACGCCAAATCTCTAATACTAATACTACTCTTACTAATCTCTAATACTTTTCAAACAGAAAAAATTCCAGATTAACTTTCCATTTTTATTAAATTGAAATATATTTTATTGTGCTGAATATTAGTGCTTGCATATTTTTTTGCTCCATGAACTTTTCAATTCCGATTGTCTACGAAAATCTCCCGCCGGTGAAAATGACGTACGCACAAAATTTAGTGACGTATGTACTTTAATTGTGCTTTTTAGCCACACACAGGGTGGCTTATTCTTTCAATCTCTATCATTTTTCATGTTTATGAAAAGTCACAGCAATCCATCGTTGCCACAGATTAATCTCGGAAAATGAAACATTTGAAGTTACTTAAAAAATTAATAACTCGAAAAGTATTTGTCACAAAATTGTTTTACAAACTGCCTTAGAATGGTAAAAAATTGTATTTTTCTTGATATAAATTTCAAATCTAATGATTATGTTGTTTTTCAAATATTAGATTTCAAAAATTACAAAACTTCACAATGGTGTACCGTAGCGAAACTTTTACGCGTAAAAAGATAATGATAAAGGCATTGTGGTATGTTTATCTATGTTGTGGCTCGACGTGTATCGTGCATACTGGCCATAGCATGAGTAACGAATTATAGTAAACTTATTATTCTGTTAAAATATAAAAGTGAATTATGAATATACATTTTTAAAAAATAAAGAAAAACATTTTATCACAAACATCAACAAAATTTTTCCTTCTATTTATTCCCTTATTCCAAAGATATCGTTTTATCGTCTGCTGCCATAGCAACATGAATTAAATTTCATTAAAAAAATTGCTCAGTGGTAGAAAAATATTTTTCTAAATCGAATGGTTATTCAACAACTCAACACTTTAACATGGGAATTTTTATTTGTTATTTAGATATTTTAAAATTGTTTGTTGTCATTTCGTTTTTATTTTGAGTTACAGTTAGTTTATTTATTTTTTAAATAAAAGCCGTGTGTGGCAATCTATATTCGGCCTTATAGCAGAATTTTCCCCTCTTGTTTATCTATTTTTTTAATATAACTTCCAAACGGTTTGACACTTATTCTTGGTAATAAATAGTCGACGTTGTCACCATTATAGGTACCTGCTGTAAAAATTTGAACGAAATCCGTTAAATATTTTTTGAGTTATGCTTGACGAAAGGTTTTAATATCCATCGTAGCTATATATGGGGCAAAGTAATACTGCGCTGTGTATGAGTCTTCGTTGCACTCAGACAATAATAATGCCCATTTAGCAATGCACACATATACAAATTGTACACCAAATACCACCTAAAATGCACTGTTGTATAGAAGAATTCTGCCAGTGTTGTTTTTCGTTTTACGAAAAGGAATTCCTCGATTTTCACGATTTTACTGGGTCCTCCTTTTTTCATTAGTTGCAGTTTCATTTTCGCGATTGTATATATTATCAGTACAAAAACCCTTAACGGGTTAAAAGTTGTGACGCAGCACTTTGTTTTGGCTCTATAAATTTTAAATATGGGTCTTAAAAGTAATGATATCAAATTTAAGTGACGCTATGTTAATAATTTTTTTTTTAATCATAATTTTCTTTTTAGTTTTATTTATATTCACAGGTGCAATTATTATCTTAATATGAAAAAAATATATAGAACTTATTCGCTGATGCTTTTTCATTCACATCTCTCATGAATTCAAAATATGGGTTTTAAAAGAAATGATATCAAAATTTGAGTGACACCTTGACGTGAATTTAATAGGACTCTTTTAAAATTCAATTTAAATTATTTTTGGTTTGTCTTCTAAAGTATATTTACACATACAAACAATACTTTTAATTTTTCAATGCACTTTTAAATATATTACTTTCACTGAGCCTATATTATGTATTGAAATGTATTTATTTCAATAAATTGATTTATCTTCTGTGCCACGCTATCCAAAATCATAAGTAAAATTTATGTAAATGATTATTTTGCGTCATATTATCCACTTGCATACATTTCCCTTTGTTTGGATACTATGACGCAAAATAATCATTTACATAAATTTTACTTATGATTTTGGATAGCGTGGCACAGAAGATAAATCAATTTATTGAAATAAATACATTTCAATGCATAATATAGGCTCAGTGAAAGTAATATATTTAAAAGTGTATTGAAAAATTAAAAGTATTGTTTGTATGTGTAAATATACTTTAGAAGACAAACCAAAAATAATTTAAATTGAATTTTAAAAGAGTCCTATTAAATTCACGTCAAGGTGTCACTCAAATTTTGATATCATTTCTTTTAAAACCCATATTTTGAATTCATGAGAGATGTGAATGAAAAAGCATCAGCGAATAAGTTCTATATATTTTTTTCATATTAAGATAATAATTGCACCTGTGAATATAAATAAAACTAAAAAGAAAATTATGATTAAAAAAAAAATTATTAACATAGCGTCACTTAAATTTGATATCATTACTTTTAAGACCCATATTTAAAATTTATAGAGCCAAAACAAAGTGCTGCGTCACAACTTTTAACCCGTTAAGGGTTTTTGTACTGATATCATTACTTTTTTAAGGTTATTGATGAAAATGTCAATTGGTCAAAATTAAGCATAGGGTATAAATTAATCATTAGAATAACATTTTAAAGAAATGCTAAAAAAGACCCCTTGGACCCCAATAAAAATATGAGGGTGGTGGCCCAGGGAGAGGAATCCAAGACTCAACTTTTAAATTATACAGCGAGAGAGTAACACAATTAGAAGTATGAAAATGCATGGCAAAACCCGATTGTTCCATCTTCCACCGCCAGGGGGGGCACTCTGTTCTATACAAACATAGCTGAAATCTTTGAGGCTGTCGATTTGGAGTCGAATGAGCCATACCTCGTCGTGATCGGTCCCATAGAACCCGATAGGAAAGCGCCCGCTGGTGGTGAAACTTGGAACTAAAATCGATATATCCTGTCGATGTCGAGTCGATGAATCAAACTACATTGTGATGGGACCTATAGAAATAGAGTTAGCTACAAAATCTGTTAGTTCCACCTTCCACCACTAGAGGGCGCACTCTGTTCTATACAAACATAGCTCAAATGTTTGAGGCTGTCGATTTCAAGTCGAATAAGCCATACCTCGTCGTGATCGGGCCCATAGAATCCGAAATAGGAAAGCGCCCCCTGGTGGTGAAATTTGAAATTAAAATCGATATATCCTGTCGATGCCGAGTCGAATAAATTAAACTGTATTGCGATGGGGCACATAGCTACAAAATCCGTTAGTTCCATCTTCCACCACCAGGGGGCGCACTCTGTTCTATACAAACATAGCTGAAATCTTTGAGGCTGTCGATTTGGAGTCGAATGAGCCATACCTCGTCGTGATCGGTCCCATAGAACCCGATAGGAAAGCGCCTCCTGGTGGTGAAACTTGGAACTAAAATTGATATATCCTGTCGATGAATCAAACTACATTGTGATGGGACCTATAGAAATAGAGTTAGCTACAAAATCTGTTAGTTCCACCTTCCACCACTAGAGGGCGCACTCTGTTCTATACAAACATAGCTCAAATGTTTGAGGCTGTCGATTTCAAGTCGAATAAGCCATACCTCGTCGTGATCGGGCCCATAGAATCCGAGATAGGAAAGCGCCCCCTGGTGGTGAAATTTGAAATTAAAATCGATATATCCTGTCAATGAATCAAACTACATTGTGATGGGACCCATAGAACTCGAGTTAGCTACAAAATCCGTTAGTTCCATCTTCCACCACTAGACGGCGCACTCTGTTCTATACAAACATAGCTGAAATCTTTGAGGCTATCCATTTGGAGTCGAATGAGCCATACCTCGTCGTGATCGGGTCCATAGAACCCGAGATAGAAAAGCGCCCCCTGGTAGTAAAACTTGGAATTAAAATCTATATATCCTGTCGATGCTGAGTGGAACCAAACTGCATTGTGATCGGACCCATAGAACTCGAATTAGCTGCAAAATCCGTTAGTTTCATCTTCCACCATCAGGGGGCGCACTCTGTACTATGCAGACATAGCTGAAATCTTTGAGGCTGTGGATTTCAAGTCGAATAAGCCATACTGCGTGGTGATTGGGCACATAGAACCCGAGAGAGGAAAGCGGCCCCTGGTGGTGAATTTTGAAACTAAAATCAATATATCCTGTCGATGTCGAGTAAATTAAACTGCATTAGATACCAATTAATCTCGGAAAAAATTGCAAATTTTGTCATTTGGCAGCGTAAAAATCATGAATTTCATCGATCGGCACAGAAAAAACATGTATTTTGTCGATAGGGGGAGAAAAGATCAGAAATTTCGTCGAACAGGCGGATAAAAATCATGAATTTCATTTATTAGCGCATGAAAAACACAAATTTCATCAAACACTCGCATAAAAATTAAAAAATTCGTTGATTGGGCATGAAAAAACATTAATTTCGTCAAGTTTGCACGTAAAAATCACAAATTTCATCAAACGGTAGCATAAAAATCACAAATTTCATCAAACGGTAGCATAAAAATCAAGAATTTTGGCAATCGGGTGATAAAATTTTTTTTTGTCAATCCGGCCCGTAAAAAGTATGAATTTTGTCGATGAGGTGCGTAAAAATTGTCGAGTCGAATGAATTAAACTGCATTAGATACCAATTAGTCTCTGAAAAAATTGCAAATTTCATTATTTTGCAGCATAAAAATCATGAATTTTGTTGATCAATGTGCAAAAATCATGAATTTCATCGATCGGCACAGAAAAAACATGAATTTTCTCGATAGGGGGAGAAAAGATTATAAATTTCGTCAAACAGGTGGGTAAAAATCATTAATTTCATTTATTAGCGCATGAAAAAAACATTAATTTCGTCAAGTTTGCACGTAAAAATCACTTTCATCAAATGGGTGCATAAAAATCAAGAATTTTGGCAATCGGGTGATAAAAAAATTTTTTGTCAATCCGGCACGTAAAAAGTATGAATTTTGTCGATGAAGCGCGTAAAAATTGTCGAGTCGAATGAATTAAACTGCATTAGATACCAATTAGTCTCTGAAAAAATTGCAAATTTCATTATTTTGCAGCATAAAAATCAGGAATTTTGTTGATCAATGTGCAAAAATCATAAATTTCATCGATCAACACAGAAAAAACATGAATTTTCTCGATAGGGGGAGAAAAGATCATAAATTTCGACGAACAAGCAGGTAAAAATCATGAATTTCATTTATAAGCACATGAAAATCGCAAATTTCATCAAACGGTCGCATGAAAATCAAAAAATTCTTTGATCGGGTATGAAAAAATCATTAATTCCGTAAAGTTTGCACGTAAATATCACAAATTTTTTCAAACGGGTGCATAAAAATGAAGAATTTTGGCAATCGGGTGATAAAATTTTTTTTGTCAATCCGGCCCGTAAAAAGTATGAATTTTGTCGATAAGGTGCATAAAAATTGTCGAGTCGAATGAATTAAACTGCATTAGATACCAATTAGTCTGAAAAAATTGCAAATTTCGTCATTTTGCAGCATAAAAATCAGGAATTTCGTAGATCAATGTGCAAAAATCATGAATTTCATCGATCGGCACAGAAAAAACATGAATTTTCTCGATAGGGGGAGAAAATATTATAAATTTCATCAAACAGGCCGGTAAAAATCATGAATTTCATTTATTAGCAAATGAAAAACGCAAATTTCATCAAACGTTTGCATAAAAAAAAAATTCATTGATCGGGCATGAAAAAACATTAATTTCGTTAAGTTTGTACGTAAAAAACCCAAATTTCATCAAATGGGTGCATAAAAACAGGGTTCATACTCATTTCCCCCCAAAAAATCCCCTGATGTATTTTCCAGGATGAATAATTTTCCTATGTTGACAATTAACGACATTTTTTAAAACTTAGTAAGTATTACCCCCCCCCCTCCCCTCCCACCAAAAAAAAAAAAAAACAAAAAAACTCTGGTATCTCAATGGATGTTGTCGGACATTAGAAGGTGTGGCTATTTTACGATTCAATACCTCCCGAGGTTGGAAGGTGTATCTTAGTTCGATTGCATTATGACATCATGAAGCATGCGAATAGCAGCGAGTGCCCTCATTTCCCAGAGTAGCCGATCGTTTTGCCAAATTTTCCCAGGTTTTTGGTATTTTTTTGGAAAATCCCCTGATTTTAAGACACGAAATTTATCCCCTGGTTTTCCCCTGATTCCCAGGTTTCCCCTAATGAGTATGAACCCTGAAAAATCAAGAATTTTGTCTATCGGGCGATAAAAAAATGTATTGTCAATCCGGTACATAAAAAGTATTAATTTTGTCGATGAGGTTAAAAATAAAGGTAATATGAGTCAAGGGGTCTAACCTTATGAGTCTCCTTATTTTCTTTCTTGTTCGGATGCAAACAATTCATATTTTTAATCTGCATTTGGTCGAAAAATGAATTATCTTTAATTTTAAAAACGAGAAATTCGTAATTACATGTATAAAATTCGATTGGTATTTATTATTGGTATTTATGATTTCAAAATTTTTAATAAGAAATTGTTTTTTTGCTAGTATACAGTGGGCAAAGTCTCTAGCCATGCCAACCAACCAATCGGTTGCTTATGGATCTGCTTATGCTTATACACTTATTCATATAGTTTAGCTTTGGCTTGCCTCTTATTAGTTTGTCTTGACTGCTAAATTTTTATATTTCACATTTCATAATTTTTATTGCAATACTTCAGGTAAGAATGCTTTTTAACTTGATTATTTCCTGTATTTATAATAATTTTTTGTTACTAACATTCTTATGTTTTAATGGGTGCAAAATTTAAGATTGGCGAAAAAGCTACTAAAAGGTTCTTTATTTCAATAAATTGTTTTATCTTTTGTGCCATGCTGTCGAAAATTGAAAGAAAAATTTATGTAAAGGTTTATTTTGCATCATAGTATCCAAACTAAGTGAAATGTATGCAAATGGATAGTATGATGCAAAAATAACCATTTACATAAATTTTTCTTTGAATTTTCGACAGCATGGCACAAAAGATAAATCAATTTATTGAAATAAATACATTTCAATGCATAATACAGGCTTATTGCAAGTGATATATTTAATGATGATTGTACTGAATTTTGTATTGAAAATGGAACATTTTAGTACATATTAATGGTTTAGCATAAAAAATAATTTATGTAGGTCATTCTAAAATTCTTATATAACAAAATCTGTAAAAATGAAGCTCTGTTTTGTCAGAATTCTGCAATTGTTAATTTGTTTTAAAACTAAGTAAGCACTCCTTAGGTATTTTTAACTGTTTTTATTATTGGAAATGGTGCGGAAAAACAGAACAAAACAAACTTTAGTAAAATATTTTATGTAGTAATAGGGTGGGTTTTTTTAGGAAACATTTATTTAACTGCGTTTATTATTTTTTTTTTAAGAGAACAGCCAAGGGTCGATGCATGCTTTACACTCACGCTAAAAAAAAAAAATTTAATCGGTTAAAAAAAAGAAAAAAGTCTCCAAACTTTGGGGACTTAATGCCTAAGTGGGGCAGATCGGTCTGAGATACAGACCGTGGACCTGTAGCGCCCCACCCGGGATTTTCCCCGGCACGCGGGGATTCGTGTAGGTTGGAGTCCAGTCTCCGACGGGCAGGGAAGGCCCACGCCAGGACCGCCAATGCCACGAGCGCGCGGCCCCAGCCAACATTTATTGAAGACAACAAAATAAATACAAACTAGGCCACATGGCCGGCACTGCCGGGAATTACCCCACGCGACAATGGGCAGGCATAGGCAAAAAGGGAGAATAAAAATAAGATAAGAAAATAATTGCAGCGAGGTAACAAGGGGAGGACCCAACCGCTGGAGACAGCTCTCCCTCGCGACAGACAGCGGTGGGTATGTCTAGCTTGATGTGAGCAGTTCTTCAGTGAAGTTTACATAGTGTGATTCCCAGCCGCTGGAGTCAGCACTCCCTCGCGACAGAGAGCGGTGGGTGTTGTTGTGCTAGATGAGCAGTCCTTAGAAATCCTGCGCCATGGCGCACAGTTCATAGCTAAGGCGGCCCTTAACGGTTTGCTGATTTTGGTGTGGCGAAGGTTGCTATGGATGGTGCTGCCTTGCTTGAAGTTGCTAGTTGCCAGGGTCCCTGCTGCCAGGGTAGGAGGAAGTAACTGAATACCGTTAGCGATTTTACACTAAAGAATTTCCAATTGGGATCTCACACTTGGTGACCAGAGTTTTAAAATGAATAATTTAGAATTAATAAAAAGAATTATTTTGATTTAATTAAGATATTATTGATTTAATTTAAACTTGATTTATTTTATTCTGTAATTAAATTTAGGTTAGTCTGGTGAAGTTAATTTGATTTTATTTGTGGTATGATAGTTGATAATTAGTCTGTTAAGTTGGTAATGTCCATTAGATAGCTAAAGATTTTCCTTTGTTTGTTTAGCAGATTTTTCCTTGTTAATATGTTTGTGAGCCAGGATGGCGGTGGGTTAGTAGGTTTAATTAGATGCCAGGCACTGGTGAGTGGACAATTAAAATAATAATGGAAGGGAGAGCCCTGTTGGTCACATGGGCACACATCGGTTCGCGCTCTTTTATAATAATACAGGTAAGTGGGGAAGGGACCATGCCCTGTTAGGAATGCAGTTGTTGCTGGATTGAGATGTAAAAGATCTCGGGAAACTTTGGGGACTAGTTGAAATGTATGTCTCCCTTTTGTGGAGGTGTTCCAGTGAGTCTGCCATTGTGTGATAATTTTTGATTTTAGTACCCTGCGTACATACGAAGTGGGCACGGGGAGAGGGAAGTCTATTGCGGTGCGTTCTGTTGCTTTTTTGGCCAAGTTGTCTGCGAGTTCATTACCTGTGATGCCGATGTGCGCCTTCACGTGGCCAAGGGAAACGCGTCTTGCAAGGTCTTTGAGAATTAGTTTAATTTGTAGAACGATTGGATGCTTTGTTCGGTGAGCAAAGATTGCTTGTAGGCCTGACAAGCTATCTGTGTAGATGTGTGTGAATTCCGGTGATGGATTGGAAACCATCCACTCCAAAGCCTTCAGAATCGCGAACAACTCGGCTTGAAAGACCGTGTTGTTATCACCGATTCTGCAGGCCCACTCATGGGTCACCACGTCGCCTACCATGGAGCAGAAGGCTGCCGCCACGCCTGTCTCTGTACGTGACCCATCAGTGTATAGGGTTGGATGGCGGGGTGAGTAATTATTTTCAAATCCGTGCCTGGCTGTGTTAACTGGTAGGTGTGAGGTCTCTTCAGCAGGATGCATTCTCCAGCTACCAACTTTCCTCTGTAGTGTTACATGTGGAAATAAGTCCGTGCAAGTCGGTTCGTGTTCGAGATGTGTTATTCTGTTTTTCTGGTATTCATATGTTAGTGTTAGTGTAATTGGAGGGATTCCCGTGATTACTGCAAGTGCATCTGTTGAGATTGTTTTATAGCCGCGTGACATTTGTATCAGAAAGAGTCTCTGCAACGATGTTAGTTTGTCCTTTGCAGCCTGTTTCAGATTTCCTCCCCAGACGCCTGCGCAGTAAAAGACAATCCGTTCAACTATTGTGTGGTACCAGATCTTTAATATTGTCGGCTTTATACCCCAGGATTTGGACGTAAGTTTACGTGCGTTGTTGTGTAATTTTTCTAGTTTGATCCTGAGGGTGTTAAGGTGTTCCATCCAGCTTTGGTTCCTATCTAGTGTTATGCCTAAAAGTTTGAGATATGGTACGTGTTTGACACTGACCCCGTTGACTTTGATGGTGGGTGGCCTGCCCTTGAGGTCACGTGGTTTTGCAAATGTAAGTGCTTGTGATTTTTGTGTGGAAAGCTGGAGGTTGAGGTTGGACAGTAGCTGGTAGAATACGGGGAGCGCCTGAGCCGCCATTACCTCTACGTCCTTGCGCCTGCCGCCCCAGAAAACAAAGCTGAAATCATCTGCGAACGCGTAAAGTATGTATCCTCTTAATTCTAGCTCTTTTAGTATTACATTCGCGATTAAAAGCCAGAGAATTGGACCCAGGCACGAGCCTTGAGGGCAGCCTTTCTCTAGGTTGTGTGTGGATGTGCCTGAGCCCCAGTTGATGAGTATACTTCGTTGGCTGAGATACGATGCGATGGTTCCAGCAATATTCGCCGGGCAGTGAATTGCAACCAGTTGCAGAATTAGGTCTCTCCACTCTACGTTGTCAAATGCACCTTTTATATCTAATGAGACTAGTGAGGTGTAGTTTCCTTTGCTGATCAATTCATTGCAGGTGGAGAGGATGTCAAATAGTGCCTTGTCACATGACCTGCCCTCTCGAAACCCATATTGCCTATGGTGCAAGATGCTGTTTGTCTCCAGGAAGTGCACTAATCTGATGACTAGTATCTTCTCTAGTAGCTTCCCCAACGTAGGGAGGAGACAAATTGGCCTATAGGATGTGGGTTCCGAGGCATCCTTTCCTTGTTTCAGAAAGTAGACCACCTCGCCCTGTCTCAATGTGAGTGGAAAGTAGTTGTGTTTTAAGCAGAGGTTGGCCCAGCTGGTGAATAAATTTGGAAGAATTTTGAAGGTTAGCTTTAAAATTTTGAAATCAACGCAGTCTGGGCCGGGGGCTTTTTTATCATTTAGTGAGTTTAGAGCTGAGGTTAATTCTGCTTTTGAAAAGGGCCGATCATCAGGGGTGTTAAAAGTTATGTCCGAATTGTCCCTGTTGGGATATGAGGAAGGTCCAAAAAGTTCCTTTGTTAGGTGCTCCATATTGGCTTGCTTGGATGATGTTGAGGGTGGCAGCTCAAGTTTAATTTCGTCTGGTGTAAAGTATTTACCTGTAAAGAATTTATGCGCCGTGCCAAAAGGTTCTGATTGGTTACTGCAGAAGTTGCGCCAGGCCTTGACCCTGGCATCCAGAACACTTCTCTTAAATTTTGATGAAAGAAGTTTGTATTGTGCGCCAAGACTCTCAAAGTATGGTGTGTTCTCATGTGTGTCTCGTATGCGTGTCATCTTGCGTCTCAGCGCGGTGAGTCTGTTCCGTTGTGTTCTTAGCTCAGGAGTCCAGAACGAAAATACCGGTGTTCTCCGAGTATTCTTCATTCTAAAGGATGCCTTCGCTGCTGATTGCATCGTCTCAACTAATTGTTTCGTGAAGTCGTTTATCTGCGTGGTGTTTGTTGCATCCTTTAGAAGTTGTGTAAGGAGTGGCTTGTGTGTTTTAATTATTTGTGTAAATTTTTTGAAGTTGCCTCGGGTGGTATTAAAGCGTCTTTGTCCTGTTACTAGGGGTGTAATGTTAAAATCAAATCTTATGTATTTGTGGTCCGAGGCGGTATGAATGTCCATTACTTGCCATTCGCGAATCTTTTGGGCCGCCTTCGGGTTCGCCAGCGTATGGTCTGGGAATCCGCGATGCGTAATAATGCCCTTGTTATTGTCCCTTACGAAGGTGTGGGTTGTGTTATCGATGTTGACTATGGAGAGTGTGTTAAAAACTTTGGGGACTGTTTTTTCTTTTATGGCAACCTGGCTATTAAGCTTGTATTTAGTAGCTTGGCGCAGTCTTGGAAATCGTGCCATCCAAACAGTCGCCAATCTTTTGTTTACATTTTAGCGTGAGTGTAACACATCTGTTCAGTTATTTTTCTTGGGGCCCATTTTGTGAAAAGTAAAGGTTACTTTTGTGAAATTTATCATATTTTAGTGAAAAATAACATTTTGTAACAAAAGTTGAAATTCAGTTACTCAAATTAGAACAAAGTACTTATTAACAAAAACTTTTTACATTTACAATCACTTTGCTGAAATTTTCCTCTCAAGTGAACTTGTTTGTTTACAAATTACACATTTTAAAACATCACAAAATAATAAATATTTAATAAATAGTAAGTTTTTATGGAATAGAATTTTGTGAAAGGAACTATTTTAGTAAAAAGAATTTTGTGGAGAGGCCCATTTTATCAAATTGATTTTTGTGAAGAGGTCCGTTTTATTAAATTGATTTTTCCCCAAATTTTACCTGGATCGACCCTTGACAGAGCAAAATATAAATATGTAAACTTTATTCTTAATAAAACAAACAAATAAACTGATATTTTTTTTTATGTATATCAATATTTATTTACATCAAACTATCAATTATTTATTTTATTTATTTTTTTAATAATAGAAACTATTTCATTAGTTACGCTATTTTATTTTTATATTGAAATAAAAAAAATCCACGTGCTATTATTGCATGCTATTTGTAACTAATATTAAAAAAAAGTTTTCGCCGGCGGAGGAAAAAAATCGCACCAACGTGGTGCGTATATATATGACATCTGTGCGGTATTATTGATCAATAATACTATATTAATAAAATAGATTAGCAGTTTCACACAGCTTTTTCGCCAATCTTAAATTTTGCACGCATTAAAACATAAGAATGTTAGTAACAAAAAATTATTATAAATACAGGAAATAATCAAGTTAAAAAGCATTCTTACCTGAAGTATTGATATAAAAATTATAAAATGTGAAATTTTAGCTGTCGAGACAAACTAATAAATAAGAGCCAAGCCAAAGACAAACTAATAATAAGTAATAACAGCTAAGCTAAAGCCACAGAATAGAATAGGATTCTATTGTCTGTGGCTAAAGCTAAACTACTGTGGCTAAACTATCAGTCACAATCAACCAATTGGTTGGTTGGCATGGCTAGAGACTTTGCCCACTAGCAAAAAAACAATTTCTTATTAAAAATTTTGAAATCATAAATACCAATAATAAATACAATCTAATTTTATACATGTAATTACGAATTTCTCGTTTTTAAAATTAAAGATAATTCATTTTTCTACCAAATGCAGATTAAAAATATGAATTATTTGCATCCGAACAAGAAAGAAAAAAAATTTAACCATAATTTAATTTAATACATATTTTGGAATGTATAATAAACTGTTTTCATATTAAAAAAAAAAAAATCTAAATAGTTCTTCAGCCACATATGATTGCGAAATCGCCTTTAACTATAACCGTGATACCCATGAACATCCTGACCGCGCAGGAATAAAAAAGGGTGAAAAGGCCGAAAATCTTTAATGTTAGTCTACCAGAAAAAGCATAAGAAAAGAGTCCGATTTTGAAGCTGGATTATATAAAAAACAAGAGTTTTCCTACGTTAGCTCAAAATCTTACTCTCTTCATCTAAAAGCGATTAATATAATATATTAATTTTAAAAAAATCGTTCGATCCATTTTCGAGATAACACCTCTGTGCCCATTACACCATTACATTTTCCATTTTCGCTTAAAAATTGGTTTCCAGATCTCAAAATCTACTGCATGTAGAAATCTATAAATTTCAGGATAGAGTTAGGCCATAGATATAAGACTAATGTGAAAAAATCGAAACGGTATGCCTCATATTTACTGAGATATTAAATGTCGGCGTTTCGATTTTCCTTTGATGTCCTGCTAGCTGTATATATGAGAGTGACGGAATCTTCGGTTTTGGGCTTACGGTTTTCGGTTTTTCGCTGCGTCACTCAAGAGACTACCGTCTCTTATGATTTGGCATGAAATTTCACTTTTTTAAGGCTGGGTTATGTCAAGGCCCCTATAGCAAACAAATACCGTATGGTCTCCTATAAAATGTGATAAAGCTTTGGTTAATTATATATGTTGTTAATTATCAAGTGAAATGTTTTGCTAAATTAATGTATTTATTCTTTTTTTAATGTTACGTGAACGAAGTGACGGGTAACAGCTAGTAATATATATCTGATTGTGTGCAAATGTTAGGCTGAAGCCAGCGTCAAAATGGAGCATTTAATGATCCTGTTTCTTTGCATATATGTTGATTATAACCCTCAAATGAACATAGGCTGGTTTTTGTTTATTTTATTCAAATATTTTCCTTAATAATTAAAAATTTCATTATTTTCATAGAGAATAAATGGACATTTTTCCATACAATTTAACCATTTAAATTTATCGTTGCTAGGGCTTTGATCGTTGCCAATAAATAAAAACACGGAAAAATACGTTTTCCTCAACAATTAATTTTCAGTTGAACGATTTTCACGTGAAAACTGAAAATTAAAAATAATTCAAAAGAAGATGAATTTCCGTGATATTTGAAACAAAAATATGGATTATTTGTTATTACACATGAAGTATGAATATCGGTTACATTAAAAAAAAATCTTTTTTCTGTCAAAAACTGCGTTATAATTAGAAGGAAAATGAACAATAATTATATTATTAAAAATAGATTTGGCTTGGATCATGGAACTATGAAAAGGATCGTCCTTGGCTTGGACAAATATTACGTCATAAATAAAACATGTATTTTCAAATATTCGTAATAATACAAGGAGCATAAATATCAATGTATAATGAAAGTAGATAGATAATGGACGTAATATTTAAGATGAAAAACTAAAATATTTTTTATCGATACTGATTAATAATTAGCTTGAATACCAGTTACATACAAATGTGAGTTTTCTGCTAAAATTTACGTCCTGATTGCCAGAAAAAAAAAAAAAATTAACAAGAATTATGCCATTAAAAAGAGATTTCTCTGAGGAAAAGGTGACGTCATATTTGAAATAAAACAGGAATTTTCAAATGTGTTTACAAGGAGCGGGAATCAATTCCTTACATTAGTAATAAAAGGATCGGTAAGTTTAGAAAGCAGATGAGTTTCACGCCATAATTTATTATTATTATTTTTTATCTGTACCGATTATTAAACATGAATATCAATTACATACAGATGAGAGTTGTTTGCCAAAAATCACACTATGATTATTAGAAAAATAAAAATAAATACGAATCTATTATATTGAAATCTGACCGCCTGTTTGTATTTCGCAACTACTCCTTTCAGATTGTCGAACGCAATGCGATTACTTAACACCGGTTATCATTGATCCGAGGATGTCATAAACTCTCAGAATTAAAAAAAAATGATTTAAATTCCGAGGTATTATTATTATTATTATTATTATTATTGTAAATTTTAATGAAGTTTCTCTAAAAATGGCAACTAAATTATTCCAATTTTGAGCGCGTTTAGAGACCGAAACGCGGGTTACTCGTATAGTTGGGGATTGACGTCATGTGATTTTCTCAGGGTAAAGTTGGGTTAAAACGGCTATGAACGCTTTTGGGTAAAGTTATGGATATATTTACAATCAAACACTTCCGTCAACCAATCTACCGTTACATTTTGATTGTACGAACATTTGAGGAACCATCCTAGCCGATGTTGGCCAATTATATCATAGTCCTGTTAAAGGTAGACCAATCAAATGTTCAGGACTCAAGTTTACAGTAGGAGTCATAAAGAACAACAGTTAGCATTTGCAGTTAGCTATAAAGCAAACAAACAAATCAGATTTCCAACCACGTGATCACTTTACCCAACAAAATTCTCCAGGTAATGTGGGTTACCCGAAGTCTGAGTAATTTCCTGCTCTGAACGCTACTGGTAACTCGCAAAAAGTCAAGTGATATCGCTCTCTGAACGCTTCGAGTTTCCCATGTGTTACCCTATGTAACTCGGGGTTCGGTCTGTGAACGCGTCCTTTGTGAATAAAAAAGAAGAAATAAAACGGATTAATATATTTTTTCTCATTAAAACTGAAAAAAAGAATTTATTTTCAATTTGAATAGATGATGAAAAAAAAATTTTGATTACAGTAAAATTTTTGAAAAATAAAAACGTATTTTCACACATTCAAACTTCATGAATCAATTTATTCTAAAGAACAAAAATCGTCTTTCAACATATTTTCATTTAGAAATAAAGATTTTTTTTTCAGTTATAGATTAAATCAAGGAGGCAAATTTAAGCTCCTTGCATTTAGGTCTAGAATAATTGGCCCCTATTCACAAGAATTTAATTTAATGAAAAAGAATAGACTATTTCCATTATCTTTGAAGGATGGCTATTAAAACGTTTCACAAGGCGTTAAAAGTAAAATGGTTTACCAGGTAAACTTGACATATGTTTTTACATAATTCGCTGATTTCCACGATTTTATTTGGCCCGCCTTTTTTCATTGGTTGCAGTTTCCTTTTCGTGATTATTTGTCACAAAATTTCACTTTTTTAAAACTTAGTTATGTGAAGGTCTCTATAACATAGAAATACTGTATTGTCTCCTATGGAATGTGATAAAGAGTTAGTTAATTATTTACGTTTCTAATTATCGGGAATGAAATATTTTGCTTAATTAATGCATTTATTCTTCTTTTAATGATACGTGAATGAAGTCACGGGTAACAGCTAGTATATATATATATATATATATATATATATTGCTTGCAGCCGATTACAAAATATTAATCCGTTTGCACTTTAAACAATATAATAAGTTCAGCATTTGTTTCCAGCTAATATTCAATAATGAAATGAAAACGTCACTAAGCAATAAATAAAATAGTATACATAAAACACTAATTTAAGTGACATCTAATTGAAATAAGCGCTGAAAACCGCTGAAATTATCAGAATTAAAAAAAAAACTGCTGTAACGAAATTTTTAACGATTTCTTCGGCTATTAACTTTTGGCGCGGGGCCAATACAAAATTACCGCTTTTAAATAAATTTCAAAATTTTATTTGAACTAGGGGGCTCTGCCCCCTACGAGCTGCGCTCGCCAACCCCCGTTCTGACACCGCGTTATTTAAAAACACTCTGATTTGATCATCTCTAAAACGATTACGGAAGATTGTATTATAATTAAACAACCAGTGGCGATCTGCTGTAACAGGGTTTCCATTAATTTTCCTTTCACTGACGGATTTTAAGGTCGCTGTTGAAACAGATTACAACTGTAACTGTCACCAAAATATATGATTTAACTCCAAACGTGCATAATCGTGGCGTCGCGTCACTTTCAGTTGACATCAGATGCGTTACACGAGTTAGTTTTTCATCGGGGAATTTGTAATTCAACGCTTATTTGCCTTTTGATACTTCTCCATTACCTGGTCAATCAATTTTCATTAAAAAAAAAAAAAATAAAAAAAAAATAAATAAAAACTATCGTTAAATTGTAACACCAAATAAACAAATAGAAGAATTTTGACATTGGAAAGGAAATATTATTATTTACGCTGTTTTAAAATTTGCAATAATAGGTAAAAGATACGTCGAAATAAATTGATCTCTCATGAAAATATAATTAATTATTAATTGGAATTGTTTGGAAATATTGTTATTTGATCATTTTAAATGTGACGTAAATTTCCCTAGTTACTCGTATTTCTCTTTTTAATATTCACGCGCAAGTATATTTTTATTACGTCATTTTCTACATTTATTGCTTTTAACACGTGATCATTTAAATATTATTTTAAAGTTTTCTTTCTGTTTTTAATAGTCTCGTGTAAATACATTTCTTAATTGAAAAGGAATATTATTACGTGCGCTATTTTACAAATTGGCAACGGTTCAAATAATGGAATTTATGAAATATGAAATAAATCTTCGTCAAAATAATGAAAATTTTGAATAAAAAATTGAAATATAACCTCAAAAAATGAGTCAAATTGAAAAAATAATTGCAGTCTGCACACCGCAACCTTGTAAACTATATCCTTACAAATTATGGTTAAATTCCTGTGCATAGTTTTCATTTCTATAAAACTTTTATAAGAAAATTATTTTGACCAACTTTAATATTAAATATCTCTTAAAATAATTCTTCGATTTAAAAACTGTCTACTTCAGCGTGTTTATCGAACATTTCTTTATAAAACCACCAATTTTTAAATTTTTATTTGCAATAGTTTTCTGGATATTAGTCCAGAAAGACTTCAAGGCACAAAATCTTAATTGACAGCGGCGGCCGCGGTGGTTACTTTTTTTTAATATAGAGAGATATATAATTGATATACTTCACATAAAAATGCTCTTTGGTGTTGGTAGGGGGCAAGCTAAAAAATATATTAGATGTAAAAAATCTATTAGAGTTTTCAATAATAATAATAATAATAATAAATAATAAATGGTTTTCGCATATATTCTCCATCCCGGGTAGCCCGGGTTGGATGCCCTAGTTAGTAATAATGACCAGACATAAAGGCTGATTATTATTAATAATGACCGGATTAATCATATTGACTGTAACATATATATACATATATGTATATGTTTCTTTTTTTTGTGGGGGTGGGGGAGACGCAGTTATTATAGAAAATATCATGGACTTCTTCTATGTGAATGAAATATTTACAAAATTTTGGGAACTACATTATGACTTTTTTTAAAGGGGTTTTTTAGTTTTTTTTATTATTATAAAATTCCGTATTCTTCATGTTTGAAGAATTTCAGAAATTGGATACCGACTTTTTTCTTTTTGGGGGGGCGGGGAGATTCAAACAGGTAAAAGGTAAAGTTAACCAACATGAAAAAAAAAAAAAAAATGTGTGCACATTTTATCCCAGTTTTATTAAATACTGGCAGAAAACTCGTTCTTCTCACGAAGGAAATGAAAAAAAAAAAAAAAGTAGTCGTCAACCCTAAACATGGAAAGACACAACACTTCTAATGATGATTACGACGTATGTAAAAGTATGACAACAGTTTCATCCATAGATGTACATACATAGCTATTACAATGATTTTTTTAAGGTGATGTACTTTTTACTTTTATTTTCAGTCTTGACTTGTAAGTTTAAATTACCACATCACAAAGGTAACTTTTTAGGGTTTCGTGCATCTCACGAAACCCTATTACTCCCGCTCCGTTGTCTGTCCGTCACAGAGCCGTTCTCAGAAACTATATAACTTACAGGCATGAAAATTTGCTTACTTATACCTACTATGAAGCTCAAAATATTAAAATTTGAAAAAATAGTATTATTTTAATATAGAGAGATAAAAAACCAAAATTCTAACAGCCTTTTCTTAATAAATTTAAACATTTTTTGTTATAGCAGTTGCCAACAATTAAAAATCCACAATAAAATTCTTTCTGCAATAATTAATTTTCTATTGAAAGATTTCCACGTGAAAAATGAAAATGAAATAAAAAGTTTCACCAACTGAAAACAAGAACGAAAAATCATGCGTCAAGCATAGATTATATAATGTAAACTCAATATAATGTGAATTTTATGTAAACTATTTTTTGTTAAATATCGCATTCAGTCCACATGACAGATATTATTATGACAGAGTATAATAGCGGGCCTAGCCCGCTATTGGGTCGGTTCAGATAGTTGAAAAAACGAGAAAAAAGGAGAAGTAAATTTTTACTTTATAAAAACATGACTTTTTTTTTTTTTTTTTTTTTTTGCTAAATGAAATGAATTTGGATTTATTAAAGAATGAATAAAGTGTTTTGAAAGGGATATTAAACGAAACCCTTTGTGCGATCTTCGATTACATATACCCACTTGTTTAAAATTATTTTCACTTTTAAACGAATCAGTGAAACTATTAAAGAAGATAATTCATAAAAATCTGTCTTTGAATTGAATTCATTTTCATATATGAATTTGAAACCTATTACTTACGACTGTGTGAAAAGAATCATATTATATATATTAAAAAGGAAAGGGATTTTCGTCAAATCCACTTTCACACGAAAATGACCCATTTGCGCATGCGTAAAATTAAATCCAGAACATAACCAGTTTTAGAGTGCACTCGAACGAAAAAGGGGTGGCCGAGTGGTATAAGGAGTGCTACTTCTATTTTCCGGTCATTGTGTCGGTTCCAAACTCACTCCGGACAGACTGATTTTTCTTATTTTATTGGCAATAATTCATTTTTATAATGCCATATTTAATTCAGGACGAAAAGTTATATAATTTGTAATTTTTTTTTAGAATGCTTTATAATTAAGTAAATTTACCATCCAAGAATATTTTGTTTTAATTACTAAATTTATATTAAAAGTATTTAAATTAAAAGATGGTGCATGTAATTATCGATTAAATAAATTGAACTAGTCTACAATTTTTTTTATATTTGGTATGACTATTATCAAGATGTCATATATATATAATAAGACAAGTATTTGATTATTTTTCGTAAAAAAGAAAAAATAAAAGGAGAGAAAACAAAAAGAAGGAAAATATTCATACATGAACTCTAAATTATCTTGATATCCATGATTTAACAATTAAATATATCTTTTGTATAACTATTTCTAGAAACTCGTATACTTCAAACCACATTGATAACATGCTTTGCTACAAACCTGATTACAAAACTGTAGCCTAAATTCCTACTGAAGTAGATAAAAAATCTTTCGATGACTTCTGTAAAAATAAATTTTACATTAAATCTCCACATCGGCGAAATTGAAAAGAAAGATATATATTTCAAAGATAATACTTCTTGATTATTTTCTAGGAGGTTCTCCCCCCTGCGCCTTTACTACTTCAAACCCCAGACTTTTCTTCTGCCTGTCTGTCTGTCTCTCTCTACAATCTGTTTCCCTATCCGTTCTTCTACTCATCTCTCTACCCGATTGACTGTCTCTCTACACGTCTCGCTACATGTCTGTATAGTTTCTACTGGTCTCGCTACCCGCCTATCTCTTTCTCTAACCGTCTGTATACCCGTCTAACGACTCGTATGTCTAGCCGTGTCTCTATACGGTGTCTCTCTCCGTACCCATCTGTCTACTGTCTCTCTACTCGTCTGTATACCGGTCTCACTATCCGTCGGTCTTTCTACCCGACTCTTTTACCGTCTCGTTACTCATCTGTCTATCCGTCTCTTTAACTGTCTCGCTTCCCGTTTCACTACCCGTCTCTCGACACGTCCGCCTGTCTATATACCCCTCTCTCTACACGTTTGTCAACTTGTCTCTGTACTCATCTCTCTACTCGTCTCTCTATCCACCACGCTAACCGTCTCGCAACCTTTCCCTCTACATGCCTGTCTACAGGTATTGCTACTCGTCTGGCTACCTGTCTCCTTACCCATCTCGCTACCCCTCTGTCAACCCTCTTTTTTACCCATCTCACTACCCATTTGTTTACACGTCTCTCTACCTCTCGCCACCTCTTCCCAATATTTAAACAATTTAGTATACAGAAGCCATTCATGTGTTATTAAATGCAAACAGGAGTAATTTATCTAATAAGTGTAATCAGATGCAATTTTTTTAAGTACATACATAAACCAGCATACTAACTTATCAGGTTTATTTTCATAGTAGTTTATGTCATTTGGCAGTAAATCTCAACTTCTTAAACCCGAACTGCGTCAATCTTTTTAATAAAGAGAAAACTGCCCGGTTAAACTGAGGGCATTGAGCTCACAGGCTATTCACTCTAATTGAATATTAAACTCTTATTTCAAAGAAGTTAAAATAAGCCCTCGAAAAATAAAGAAATTGACAATATATTAACGGGGGTGTCATCCCATCGTCCCCCCTTTATACTTAATCAATGAATCCCCAAAACTAATCAGGAAAGCGCCTTATCACAATGAACCTATATACAAAATTTGAAGAAAATCGGATAATTCTGCATCAAAAACCCATTTATCTAAATTAAGGGAAGGATTATCCCCCCTTTCCCCCTTATACTTTACCAGTGAACCCCCAAAACTAATCAGGAAAGCACCTTATCACAATGAACCTATATACAAAATTTTAAGAAAATCGGATAATTCTGCATGAAAAACTCATTTATCTAAATTAAGGGAAGGATTAGCCCCCCCTTTCCCCCTTATACTTTACCAGTGAACCCCCAAAACTAATCAGGAAAGCACCTTATCACACTGAACCTATATACAAAATTTGAAGAAAATCGGATAATTCTGCATTAAAAACCCATTTATCTAAATTAAGGGGGGGATTAGACTCCCTTTCCTTTTTTCATACTTAACCAATGAACCCCTAAAAATAACCAGGATAGCGCCTTATCAAAATGAACCTATGTACAAAATTTGAAGAAAATCGGATAATTCTGCATGAAAAACCCATTTATCTAAATTTAAGGGGGGCTATTAGCCCCTACTTTCTCCCTTTATACTTAACCAATGAATCCCCAAGACTAATCACGGAAGCGCCTTATCACAATGAACCTATATACAAAATTTGAGGAAAATCGAATAATTCTGCATGAAAAACACATTTATCTAAATTAAGGGGGGGGTTAGCCCCCCGTTCCCCTCTTTATACTTAACCAATGAATCCCCAAAACTAATCAGGGAAGCGCCTTATCACAAGGAACCTATAAACAAAATATAAAGCAAAACGGTTAGTTCTATGAAGAGTTATCGCGTTACGTACATACGTACATACATACATACATACAGAACCGGCGGGCACATTAGCTCTCAGACTTTGATAGCCTGTGAGCTAAGAAAGCCCCAAAGTCGGTATAACTGGGAAGGGAAGTACCTTCAGGGTACATGTTATTAAGTTAAGTGAAAGTTTCGTAATTGGGTTCGCAGCCAGTTGCTTATGTCAGAAAGCGTGGCTTAACGCCATTTTATATTCATTTCTGTAACTTTCTTTTTCCTCTTTTTTTTTGGGGGGGGGGGAGGGGGAGTGGGGGGAAGGGAGGGTTCCAAATATTTACACTTAAATTCAAACTTTAACCCCCATGTTAATATTATTGTTGTTTGTATTATTAATTAATACTTTGTTGACCGAGTTTCATTCGAAACAAATGTAAAAGACATCTTCTACAGTTTTCTTTTCTAGGAGAAACTTCCGTAATCGGGCCCAAAACTAATCGGAGAATTTAATATCATTATTGTTTGTAACTCTTATAGAGTTAAAACAATACTAGATGGAACCCGTCAAAACTTGACGGAAAAAAATTACAATAACGATATTAGTAAAATAAGCTTCTTTATTACATAAGTAGGGGTGCTTATGAAACAGTCTTTCAAATATTTCATTTTAAAAGTTTTTCCCCCAGTGAATTACAGTATTATTTCCGATGCAAGCTCCAAACAAACAATCCATAAACAAAATGCAAATCAGTTTGACATTACCGCCATATTCCCCACGGCAAGAAAGAAAATTTCCTGGACCTATGAAGTATCATACAAATAGTATATCCCTACGTTCATCTCATATTCAGTCAATAACAGAACATAGTAAATAAAGCACACATCTTCCACCCCCCTGTGATAATGCAACCGAATGAGCTCCTATGCGCATGTGCATTGCATCTCCCCAAACACACCGTCGAAATTCGACGTTAAAAAAAGTTTTAAAAGGTTTTGATAATATATTTTTAAATGTCTTCTTTAATCATTGTTCGTTTCAAATCCATATCTTCTGAAACGCATCCATTGTTTTAAGCCAATCAATGTTTATGTAAAGATGAAGAATTATTTTTACAATAATAAATCAATCTACAGATAAGGGAGATTTTAAATGTTTTCAAGTGTAATTTATTTGTAGGGTTTCTTTAGTTCCTTTACATAATCAGGATGATTATTCCTTTTCCATGAATTAAGAGAAATAATGTAAATAAATAAATATCCAAGATTATTTTTTATTCTGTTTTCATTAATATATTGTAAATTTTATTGTTTAAAGTGACTGATAAATGATACTTTAGTAAATGGGGCTTTTCCTAATTATTATTTTTATTTTTGAGATTTAATGGCAATATTCTTCCGTTTGTTTATTGGGCGCTACAGTTTGGCGAATTATTTGGGGTACTTTTCGGTTAGCCGGGCGCCAGTGAAGTGTGTATATATATATATATATATATATATATATATATATATATATATATATATATATATATATACTCTCTTAAAACGAAAGAGTGGGTTTGGCTTCTCAGAAAAGAGCTGTAATTTATTGGATCGTGAATGAGTTGATTTTTAAACGTTTCACTCATCTTGATTTGAATTTTTATTTTTCTAATGCACTTCAGAAGAGCGAATACTAAACAACTCATCTCGATAAAAAAAGCAATCATTGGCGAGCGGAAATGCCAATGCGGCTGACGTAACCATTCGCTGAGAAGACGACAGGCGTGTGACGTCATCGAGTGGAGGCAAGCATTTCGCCTTCCGGATAACTGGCCTCCGTCTGGTGTCTTCCGTCTCCGGCTACAGCACGTTGTTGACCGTTGAAGTATTATTCACGTTGTTCAAAGGGGCAATTTTAAAGAAGGAATACTTGAAAAGGTAAGAATTTCTGCTGTTTTAAATACTCTAATCATGTTTTTTATAATGATTCTGTTTTATATTTATTGTTATTTTATATATGGCTTGATATTTTTCAGTTTATATCAATATTTTTAACAAATATGTCTTAACCCTAACATTTAGGACTATTTACATGAACGAACATTTAGAGATCTTTTGAGTTGGAAGGATAAATATTAAAAAATGCTCTAAAATATAATTATACAAATCCTTTGCCTCTCATTTTAAGTTTTTTTTAATGTTGTTTCAATAAATATGATTTATAAATAACATTTAGTAGCAATTTAATCTTTTAAAGAAAATGTCTCGGCGGTACTGTGCGTTTGTTTATATATATATTTTTAATGATGTTTCAGAACTCTAACTTTCCTAATACTATAAATTGAAAATTGACTTGTCTGACTTTTAAAATATTGTTTTAAAGTAAACAAATTATATTTCTTATTTTATTCTCAGTCTGAAGAAATTTTTCCTGGATATTTTTATTGACCTGCCTTGTTTTTCGAATGCGCATACATAAGTTTTAGTCATTTTATGTTGCTGAGAGTTAGATTATTTGAAATGTATCTCAAATATATAAGAAAAGCTTTAGAATATCTATTTCATGTTGACGAAAACTTTTGAAAAGTAGCTTTATTAGTATATATACTGTTTTTCTAATATTTTAAAATAAATATACTTGATTTGTGAAGCTGTATAAATCCCATATTTTTTTATCATATGTTGTTAAAAATAAGGTAACTATCTCCATTCCCGTATATTCACTGTGTGAATATTCCTAAATAGTATTAGGATTAAAACATTTAATGATAATATTGATATAAACTGAAAAATATCATGCAATATATCTAATAATATTGCATAGAAAACATAATCATTATATATATTAAAAAATAAAACCATGATTAAAGTATTTAAAACAGCATAAATTCTTATCTATTCAAGTATTCCTTTAAAATTCTCTTTTTGGATCAAGGGGGGGGGGGGTATATATTTCAAGCAGCTCAAAAACAACAACAAAATAAATAAATATAAAATGACACTTTTCACTTAATTGTTGAATGTACACATATATGTATACATTCAACATGCAACTTACTTTTTTTTTTTTTTTTTTTTGAAAAAAAAAATAATCTGAATCTGTTTATGAAATTTATTATTTTACAATAAAATATTACATCTTTACCATGAATTTCAATTCCCCTTCCCCTCCTTTCTAGAACAGAACTTGTATTTCGGAAGCTATAAATAATAAGATATATCAGAGGTATAAATAATAAAATATAATTTTTATAGAGTATAAAATAAGGTAGTTATTTATCATTATTTTTATTTGAAAACGTGGCAAGAATTCTGTGTTATTTTGAATTTCGTTGATAAAAATAAATCAAAGGTTACTGAATTTCATTTTAAATGGCTTGATTTTATTTAGTCAGTTGATTAGAAATCCCTCAAGGTTTTGTAATTTTTAAGTGAGTTGACTCCTCTCAAGAATGAGTTTATTAGAAACCACCCAAGGGATTTTGGATTAACTCTTAAATGAGTTGATTTCATTCCTGTATGAA
The DNA here is from genome assembly GCA_963931845.1 of Maratus michaelseni. Classification (NCBI taxonomy): domain Eukaryota; kingdom Metazoa; phylum Arthropoda; class Arachnida; order Araneae; family Salticidae; genus Maratus; species Maratus michaelseni. The sequence goes on from OZ007600.1 coordinate 2,138,461, forward strand.
TTGGTTACCAATCGCTCAAGAATTACTGGATTAAATCTGAAATGACCTCATTCCACTCAAGTTTGAATTGATTATAAATCACTCAAGTTCTACTGGATTTAGCCTTAAATTACTTCATTTCACTCAAATATGAGTTGGCTGCAGATCACTCAAGTGCTACTAGATTTAACCTTCATTGATTTGATTTCACTCAAGTATGAGTAAAATAGACATCACTCAATCATGAGTTGCTTAAAAACAACTCGTTCACTCGAGTTGTTTCAACTCTTCATGAGAAGCTGACTTTCAAATCGTGAGATGAGTGGATTTCGGCTCAACTTGAGTTATTTTGGCTCTTTCGTTTTAAGAGAGTATATATATATTTATATATATTATATTTATATATTTTACTGGCGTCGGCTAACCGAAAAGAACCTAAATTGGATATAGTTTTTTTTTTCTTAATGGGACGACGGGATAATGAACGGTATTTCGACGGGATAATGAATATTTTTGATGGTACCAGCATATTTTTCTGCATTTTATAGTTATATTAAGAAATACATATTTTTAAGATTGGCTGAATCACTTATTTGTTTACTTTTTCATGCATTATATTATTGAAGGTTGTTAGTTCTCTTATTCATTTAAATATACCCTACTTATATAAAAATAGCGTGTGTTCTCTGTGGTGTTTCGCATAAACGTTGTAAAATTCAGGTTATTAGATTTTATCCAACTTTGCTGTCATAACAGCTGATGAAGCAGCCATTTTCGGCGATTTTTTTGTTACCTGTAAAATGTTTGTTTTTGGTATAGCCCGAACTAAGAAAAAATTGAGTACTTTTCCATTATACGGACACCATTGTCGCCAAGCATATATTTACAGGTATGGCATGGTGTCGGTATAACGGAAAAGAACCAAAATTTGCGATCGGTCAAATAATTGAATTTCGTTAAACATTAAATTTTCTGGTACTTTTCTATTATCCGGTCGACCACTTTTCATAACAAAAAATTATCGCCAAACTGTAAAATTAAACGCCAAAAATACAGTCCGATTTACTTGATGTCAGAAGCATTATACGTGTTTGTTACGTCATCAAGTGGTTTTTAATTCGAGATTTGCGTCTACTTTTCATTATGTTTTACTGATTTATTAGTTATTTCATTAATTAAAATAACAATTGTGTCCTTAAATTCATGTATTTTATTTATTTATTTATTTTGATATTCCAATGGCAACGTTCTCCCGTTTATTTGGCGTTACAGTTTGGCGATAGTTTTTTGTTATGAAAAGTGGTCGACGGGTAATAAAGAAGTACCAATTTTCTTATTTTTAATCTGAGAAAGAAACAATAATCATGGATTTAATTAATTTTGCAATATGCGGTGCAACCAAAACAATTTTGATTAAATCGGTACAAATATCGCAGACGTACCGGGTTTAATTTTTGGTGCCTAAATGACGATTTTTGCTTTGTATGGCAACCTGGTGTTTTATAATAAAATTGAATATGTGTGAAAATAATTAAAATAAAATAGGTACTTTTATGTTAGCTGGGCGTTAGGGATAACTCTCCAAATCTTGTTTCAATTGGAATCATTTAAATTGCAACATTTTACGTGAGATTTGTTATTCATATTGATATGTTTATGTTTAGATATTTTATTATGATTATATTCTAGCTAATTTTAAGTAAGTTTTTTTAAGATTTTATATTACAATGTTAAAATATTACCTAGTTGATATTTGCTAATGTCAAAAGATTGGCAAACCACAGAGTTCAGAGAATAAACTCTATGCCTCGCAAAAATGGGAGTTGCCGACTTTATGACGTCATAAGCAGAAGTAAAAGTTTAGTTGAAAATTATGGCTAATTAATTAAATTTTCGAACAAACGAATGTACGATAACAATTCTGTGTCCAAATACAGTAGAGTCCCGCTATTTCGAACTCCGCTACTCCGAAAATCCGCCTATTCCGAACAGAGATCAGAAAATTATCGATATTTTTAGGTGCGTTCGTAATTATATAAATACGTAGCACCTATTGTCGTCGCTTGGTCCGTCCGTCTGTCTGTCCGTCCGTCCGCATATAACAACGCAAAAACTACCCAACCGAATGGTTTGAAATTTAAGATATATTATCTTTGCAGAATTTTGTCGAGACATTTCAAATTTTATAAAAATCGAATCAAAACTTTAGGAGATATTAGTAGAAATATTTATTAAGAAATTTGAATGTTTCTTAAAAATCGGTGCTTTCTTGTTATAGGAGCTTCCGAGGTTTAATCGTCAAGCGACCGAGATACTTATTTTATGACAGAAATTAATCTGCAGACGATATAATTCATTTCACAGAATAAAAAAATCATCAAGATCTGAATATTTATATAACTAGCTATAGTACGAACGCACCTCATTTGTCACGTTTGACGTACAATTTCCAACTTGTTTTAACTTAAAAACAAGAAAAATTAAAAAGACGTTCGTTAAAAAACGTACATTTACTGTTATACAAAGAAGTTAAATAGAGACATATATAGAGCCTAAGCTTGATGAAAACGTCTGAGACCAAATTGAAATGAAAGCTGGTTACTTACAGTACATGTCGGCCCCATTAATACAAATCTGTAGAAACATTTTAACTAATTTACACACACTTAAGAAGTAAAGTCGGTGATTTTTTACTAACGAAGAGCACTGAATCGTTCCGAGGATGTAATCGCTGCATGCACATAACATAATTTGGTGTTGATCAGACTTGCCAAGTCTCCGGCTTTTTGCACACCAGTAATTGTTTAGAGAAAATGTTGTTCTTTTAAATCGCAAAATGCTCCGATTAAAGAAAACAACATTTTCTGTGCTAAATTACTGGTATCCAAAAAGTCGGAGAGTTGACAAGTCTGGTGTTGATTAAGCGTGTTGTTCGACGTAGCGTAAGGCGAGGTCAAGAGCATTTGCCGCGTCTGTGTGTGATATGAGTTCAGTTTGAGCGTTCACCTCCTCCTCCTCGATCTCAGCTGATGAGTCCTGGACCATTGCTACGATGTCTTCGTCTGCGTACTGCTGTGACCATTCTCGTCAATAGCAGTCCACTCCTCAACACAGCTTTCTTCTGCGTCTTCACAGCCAGGGATTTTCTAGACTAGTGGAAGAAGGTGACAGTCTTTAACTGATGTAAATGTTGTTCCAACAAATTCCAATGTAAGCCAGAGTATGATAGGTAGGGTGGGTGGGGTGATGAGTGGTCGAAGGTCACTGCCCTTCCGTTCCCACTTTTACTGAAACTGTTCACTACGAGCCGATCAACGCTGCATAGAGGTGACACTCGCATATGTCCCCGCACTTAATTTACGCCTTAACAAATCAATACATTGATTATTATTAATGAAATCCGCCTATTCCGAATTCCCGCTAAACCGAACAGTCCCAATTAGTTCGGAATAGCGGGACTTTACTGTATCTTTCATTAAAAAAAAATAAATGTGTAATTTGATGCTGTAGTTTGTTCTCACGGATTGTCGAAAGAAATCGCTTAGCGTTTTAAATATATAGATTGTTGCTAGCATTACTCTTGTTTGAGACCAACCTTGTCTGTATATCTGAATGGGGAAAAGTTTCGTATCATGCGATGGTTGGCGCGATTGGCGAAAAAATTAAAAATATTGCTAAAAGGTAGTTTTAGCATCTTACCAAACTTTTTTAGAGTGGAAAAGCACGTTTTACAAATATTTACAAATATACTTTTATTAAACTATGTTTTTGCGCCATCTTAAAAAAATAAGTACGATGCTAAAATGAAATTTTATTGTCATTTTCGATATTTTAACAAGTAATAAAAAAATACATAACAAACATATTTAACAAAACTAAGATACATTTTTGTGATAAATATTTGTTATTGTCAGGGGGTCAAATTGTAAACAATTAATAAGCGAACCAAAAAATTACCGAAAATAACTCGTGGGTATCTCAGGAAATAAATATCTGATAATCTTAAAATGGAGGAGTGGTCCGTATAAAAATACAAAATATTATACGCCTGATATAAGCATTTTTTAATTTTTTGATATTTCCGAAAGCACAAATAAAAGAGTAAAAATCCCAGCGCAGATGTCATATACTCATCACGTTGGCGCGATTTCCCCCCCCCCCCGCCAATTTAGCGAAAACTGTTTGTTGTGTTTATTTACTTTTATTTTTTATTTTAATTCTATAGATTATTTTTATATGTGTATCAATATTTATTTATATCAAACTATTATTTATTTATTTTTATTTCTTTCTTTAAAATAATAGAAGCTATTTCATTCATTACGTTATTATATTTTTATATTGAAATAAAAAATCACGTGCTATTATTGAATGCTATCCTCATATATTATTTCTCCTGTCAACATCCCTTTATCTCTGAAAATACGAAATGCAGAAGGACGATTGAGATACCATATGAAAGGATTTTTAACACGCTTCTGACATAGCACACTTAACATTTCGTTAAAACATGTTTTTGATTAAAATTTGCTGATAATTAAAAATAAAATCGGCATTGTTTTCATAAAAGAAATGAAAGGTTTTCCTCAAACTATTGTTGCCAAAAAAAAAATAAAATACCATATTATATGATGCACAGCAATTATTATAAAAAACACCGCACGGGTTTATTTTATATTTATGATTGAAACTCGAAATTGAAATTGAAATGTTTAGATTTATATTTCTATGTCCCATGTTTTTCCCGAAGCGGATGACATCATCCTCTAATGCACTTAAAATACGATTGATGATTTTTTTTCTCGCGCGTGCCTTTAGCAATCTTGGATCAGTTTTTACTCTAACTTTGATGTAATAAATTAGATGATATTCTGGCTTATGTTGTTTGCAGATATTTTTATCCTTGCTTTTTCTTTAGAAGTTTAAACCTGCATCTAATAAATATTACATATTGATAAAAAATGGTACTTCTCTATTATCCCGTCGACCACTTTTCATAACAAAAAACTATCGCCAAATAAACGGGAGAACGTTGCCATTGGAATATCAAAATAAATAAATAAAATATAAGAATTTAAGGACACAATTGTTATTTTAATTAATGAAATAACTTATAAATCATTAAAACATAATGAAAAATACCTACACGCAAATGTCGAATTAAAAACCACTTGATGACGTAACAAACACGTATAATGCTTCTGACATCAAGTAAATGAGACTGCATTTTTGGAGTTTAATCTTACAATTTGGCTATAGTTTTTTGTTATGAAAAGTGGTCGACGGCATAATAGAGGAGTACCTAAAAAATATTAGATTTCAGTGCGAAATCCTCGCACGGGCCCTCTGGTTTTTAACTAATATTCAAAAACAGATTTTTGCCAAATTGGTGGGGGAAAAAAATCGCCCCAGCGTGGCGCGTATATGACATATGTGCCTTGTTTCATGTCACATATGTATTGGTACTTTTATGTTAACTTGGCGCAGTTAATAAATCGACAAATATTGTTCTCATAACATCTTCATATTGCATTAATTTCATTTAACTATAAATCTTTCACTCATTTCATTTGAAATACATACATTAAAAATACATGTCTTTTACTCATTTAATTTACAATACATGCCTTTCACTAATTCCATTTAAAATACTAAAAAGGAAAGGAAAATAAGAAGAAATAATGCCACAAATCAAAACCTTTTATTTAAACATCAAAGAATTGTTTCTAATTTACACACGCGAAATAAAAAAGCTGCTAATGGTGAGATTTGCGCCAAATTTCTAATACTAAGTTGTTGCGGGTGTTTTAGGTAGCTTTCAATATAAACAAGTTGGAAATTGTACGTCAAACGTTACAAACGAGGTGCGTTCGTACGCACGTTTTAGAATTAAATTCATGATATCCCGTGCGTAGAACGGGTTAAACAGCTAGTTAAGTATATATTTTATGACACTGTTCATACAAATATCTTAACTAGTTATATAAATATTCAGATATATATGTATCAGCTAGTTATATAAATATTCAGATCTTGATGATTTTTAATTCTGTGAAATGAATTATATCGTCTGCAGATTAATTTCTGTAATAAAATAAGCATCTCGGTCGCTTGACGATTTAACATCCATCGGAAGCTCCTATAACAAAAAAGCACCGATTTAAAAAAAATTCAAATTTCTTAATAAATATTTTTATTAATATCTCCTAAAGTTTTGATTCGATTTTAATAAAATTTGAAATGTCTCGACAAAATTCTGCAAAGATAATATATTTTAAATTGCAAACCATTTGGTTGGGTAGTTTTTGCGTTGTTATATGCGGACAGACAGACAGACGGACGGACAGACAGACGGACAGACAGACAGACAGACGGACGGACAGACGGACAGACCAAACGACGACTATAGGTGCTACGTATTTATATAATTACGAACGCACCTAAAAAGTATAAAGCTACCTATTGCAGCCGTTCGGAGGAAAGTAATTCCGGAAAATTTCGATATATTTTCACCGATTTTCCCCGATAATCATATCCGTTAGCGCCAAATTCTCGCCAAACTTAGTGACAATTGGCGAAATATCGACAAATTTGGCGACCAAAATAAGTCTTCATAAATGAAGCCAACTGGGCTATAGCTCAATAATTTGGCGAATTTCTTATTCATATTCAGTATTAACGAATCTTTTGAAAACGGTTTCTTTACATTTTAGCTTGCTGTTTTCGAATAACATTAGCTAAAATTTTAAAACGAAGATATAGGAAAGCTACCTTTTCCTCCCGGTACAGGCCGGAAGGACTTTTTTCTTTCAAACAGAAAAAATTCCAGATTAATTTTCCATTTTTATTAAATGGAAATATGTTTTATTTTACTGATTTGATTATTGTACTGATATTGTATTGCACTGTGCGTGCATATTTTTTTGCTCCATGTTACTCCATGAACTTTTGAAGTCTTATTATTTACGAAAATCTCCGCCGGTGAAAATGACGTATGCACTAAATTTTCGTGACGTATGTACTTTAATTGTGCTTTGTTATTTATTTTTTAATGTAATTACTAAACGGTTTGAAAATTTTTCTTGGTAATAAATAGGTGTCGTTGTCCCCTTTATAGGTACCTGCTGTGAAAATTTGAACGAAATCCGTTAAATATTTTTTGAGTTATGCTTGACGAAAGGTTTTAATATCCATCGTAGCTCTATATGGAGCAAAGTAATACTGCGCTGTGTATGAGTCTTCGTTTTCACTCAGACAATTCGTATAGATAAATAGAATACGAAATGAAACAACGCTCAGTCCTCTTTTCAAACAAACGTTTAACTATAATCCCATTCAGTACTACTGACAACCTAGGTAATTCAACTGGATCTACCATTAAAGTATTTAAATCAATAGACGTCTTTTGATGCTTCATTTGTCACTGTATATATCTTCTGAACTGCTTACACATGATAAAGAGATAACACAGTATTTACAAGTTTATCGAAAGTCATGTCCAGTTCCAACTTATTTTTAGGTAGCTTTCAATACAAAAAAGTATAAAACTACCTATTGCAGCCGTTCGGAGGAAAGCAACACCGATCATGACCCCCAACCACCCTCCGTTCAAATGTTGATTTATGTATATATATATATATCCATATATATCTTATCTATGTCATACGATAACACTCGTATTTATAAATCAATTAGGATGAAACTATTTGTGTGTATTAAGCTCATGTCTCGACCGAGTTCGTTGGCCAGCTTGGTCCGCCATCTTGTTTCAAAAGGGGAGCCAGTGAAAGATTTAAAACTAAAATAAATATACAAAAAAGGTTAAACATTCACATTTTTTTAAAAAAGTGTTAGGCCTTGATACAAGGATTCCGGAGCATTTTTTGTTTTACCTCTATCTTAAAAAATGGCTGTTTGAAATTCTAGGGTGGCTGACATTTTGAAACAAAACAGCACATTACAAAAAAACCAACGATTATTTTATGAGTTTTAGTGAATGCAATTTCTCGCAAATTATTATATTTCATTGTTGTAATCATTTTCCAATCATACGCATAAAACCATATATTCATATCCGTTGGCGCCAAATTCTCGCCAAACTTGGCGACATTTGGCGAAATATCGCCAAATTTGGCGATTAAAATAAGCCTTCATAAATGAAACCATCTTGGCTATAGTTGACTAATTTGGCAAATTTCTTATTCAAATTCAGTATTAACGAATCTTCTGTAATTGGGTTCTTTGAATTTTAGCTTGCTGTTTGGAGTAACATTAGCTAAAATTTTTAAACGAACAAATAGGAAAGCTGCCTTTTCCTGCTGGTACAGGCCGGAAGTACTTTTTTAGTATTAATCTATCCAGAAATAACTAATAATAATTGCCATTTGTGGTAGAGCCTTCGTGTCAGCTCATTAAATAAGTAGGCATTAACACAAACACAATAAAAGAGGCTTATCCTAATCCTAATAATATTAGAAATCCGATTGTGTGCAAATGTTAGGCTGAAGCCAGCGTCCAAATGGAGCATTTAATGATCCTGTATCTTTGCATACAGGTTGATTATAACCCTCAAATGAACATAGGCTGGTTTTTGTTTATTTTATTCAAATATTTTCCTTAATAATTCAAAATTTCGTTATTTTCATAGAGAATAAATGGACATTTTTTCGTAAAATATTTTAAAATGGTTAAATTTACTTTACCGCTGCTAATACTTTATCGTTGCCAAAACTAGATAAAAATCCGGAATAATAATTTTTACTCAACAATTTAGTTTCAATTGAAAAATTTTCACGTGAAAAATGAAAACGAAATAAGAAAATTAAAGAATTAAAAAGAATATTAATTTTATATCAGAGTACCACACTTTTAACAGCTGAAGATCTATCAATAAAATCAAAATGTTTATATGCCTCCAAAAACTTTCAAAGCCTAAATGCTTATTTCTTAAGCAATAGAGTTGCTTATTTATTTAAATGGCAAAAACAATCTGAGAAAAGCACCCCGATTATGGAGCATTATCATTTGATTGTTGTGTTGTAGTTTAGGATTATGGGAGTTTCGAAATGTGATAGGAATGTATTCATGATTGGCAAAAATTACCCTGCAGAGATATTTTAAACTATAGATTTAGATATTCTAAAATTATAAGGAATTAGATAAGTATCAGAGAAATATAACTAATAATACCTGGATTTTTAATTGGCTTTTCTCTTGCTCTTTTCCATAATCATGGTGCCTTTAAAAATAGACGGGGGATTTTCTTGTTTAATTAGTTGCATCAACTCTTCTTTAAATTTAATTTCACGTGGACGATGTCAAATGCAAATTCCAATCTTCAATAAAAATTGTCATATGCTAACAACTTTTACATTGACTTTAATATATTTATTAAATTTTATCGAAATTTAATATTCTGGAAGGTTTTACGGTAAAAGAATGTTAAACTTACGCTTTGGTGACTAATACATTCTGTTCAAATTACGCTACTTTGTGTAACTGTTATAAAATACAAATATTTTCTGAATGAAAACCGATACATGATTTAAAATATGACGAAAATTTCACCGGGTATAGATTTTCCTATGAACCAATATTTTTCTAGTTACAAAAAAAAAAAAAAAAAAAAAAAAAAAAAAAAAAACTTTTTTTCACTTCATGAATCCTGTACAAATATGCATTTATATTTATAGATAACTAGCAAGCTACGCCCCCTGCGCTGGTCGGTTTCTACAAATGAACCTTGAATCAAACGAAATATATCGTTTAATTTGACCTTGTATTTGACAGCACTGTATATTTACCTGGAATATCCTTCCACATTACTGAAAAATGACGCCATTCCGCTATTATATTTTCTAATGTGCAGTCAAAATTTTAGCTAGTAAGGACCAACTCTTTTATTTGTTCATTTATAGTTAATGTTTGCTAAAGAAGGATAAAACTATATGCAATATACTAAAACCATCACTAAAAATTATCGAACTAACAATGCAAACAAATTAACTAACAAAATCCATTCAGTAGAAGTTTTTATAAACGCTAATTCTTGATAATCGGATTCATCTGATTATAGAACTTTTCCACATAATTCTAAAACTAACAGAACGATATGAAATATACTAAAACCATCCTTACAAATTATCTACTTAACATTACAAGTCGCAAAAAATACGCCCAGTAAAAACTTTCAAAAAGGCTAATCTTTCGGAATCGGGTTCACCTGACTATATAACCTTCACACATAACTGTTTGACTAAGCGACACATGACAATTTGTAGTACACTATAACCATTCCTGAAATAGCATCTAACTAACTAACAATATAATTCTCATTCGTTCAATAGAACTTTTTCAGAAGGCTAATCTTTCATAATCGGAATCAAATATTGAAAAGGCTAATATTTGATATGAAGATGGTCACCCGATTTATGAATTTCCCCCTATAATTCTAGAACTAAGCAAAGTAGAATAATATTTTATATAATAAAACTTTCCCTAGAAAATTATTTAACAGTGTAGGTTCCATCGAAATCCATTCGGCAAAATCTTTTAAAAAGGCTAATCTTTCATAATCGGATTGATCTGATAGTAGAACTTCTCATAATAATTCTATAACTAAGCTACGTAAAACTATATGTTATACAATAAAACCTTCTCTGAAAAATTATCTTACAGTGTAAGTTCTACGAAAATCCATTCAGCAGAACTCGAGTTATCAGCAGCCGGGACGAAATTTCATATATGTAGAAGTAAACAGAAGTATATTGCCATTAATATAGTTTGCATTTGAATTAAAAAAAGGTACTTTTCGGTTAGCCGGGCGCCAGTGATATATGTATATATATAAATATATATGTATATACATATATATATGTATATATTCATACATATAAGTGTATATATATGTATTTGTGTAGATATACGTGTATATATATGTGTGTGTCTATATACATGTATATATCTATCACTGGCGCCCGGCTAACCAAAAAGTACCCCAAAAAATACTGCAAAAATACTGTCGTACACTTGAAAAAACACCTTTTGGCTTAAAATCTCTCATAAAAACTGTTTTTCTTTTTCTTTTTTAAAATAAAATTAGTAACAGTTTTTTCTTTTATTTTTCTAGATGTATAGCCATTTCAATTCTTTCTGAAAAAAACAAACAAAAAAAAACACCTTTTGGCTTAAAATCAAATCGTTTGGGGTCAAAAGTAAAATCAAATCGCCAAAAACAAAAGATAAATCACCAAATTTTGTTTCAATAGCATTCTTGCTCCTTGAATAATTTTTTAAGTATTACGAACATTCCTAATCATGTTTAAATTAAATATTTTCGTTTTATAATATTATCTCTCATCAAAACTCTTTTTCTTTTTTCTCTTTTCTTTCTCTTTCTTTTTTCTTTTTCTTTTCTTTTCTTTTTTTTTTAAATAAAATTAGCAACAGTTTTTTCATCTCTTTCATCTTTTCATTTCTTTCTGCAACAATAATTGTCGCCAAAAAATTAGCAATGGTAACCTTTTGGCCAAAATAACAGAACTTTCTATCATAATTATGTAACTAATATACGTAGAACAATGGTGTTGTATACTAAAACCTTCCCTGAAAAAATATCTATCGAACAACGCAAGTTCCATCAAAATCCATTCAGTGGAACTCGAGTTATAAAGGAACGGAACGAAATTTCCGTTTGTGTTTTATAATAGTAGATGTGCATGTTTGTCATCTTAATGTAGGCAAAAAGTTGAGCTAATTTGCTTTAATTTTCGCTAAGTTCCTCGCAATTTTCAAGTAGTTAGAATACATTATATTATGTATATTAAATAATACATTATGAATTACTAACTCTGCAAGAATTCTTACTTTTCGCCTACAATAAGTTAAGAAAAACGCCTTTACTTGAGTGCGTGACATCACATGCAGATTATCTTATTTAAAACATAAAATCCTTTTAACAAATCCAATACTACTGTACTCATAGAAAATTTTTAAACATTAATATTATTAAATACTAAATTTAACTCCGAAATTATATTTACAATGTAATTTAAACAGAATTTGCTAAAATCGCGTTTTGATATTATGCGAGTTTTTATGCAAAAATTTTATTTCTAAAAATATATTGCACTTTTACGAATTTGTTAATAATTTCGAAGCTGGTAAAATGAAAATGTCGCCACATTGTCGAACATAAAATGTATATTAGTTTTTTTAATTAAAATGAAGGTTTTACATTAAAAAAATTACGTCATTTTTTCCCCGATAAACCGTCTTACTTTTAATCCCATTTGTTTTAACACCCATGTTTAAAGAATAAGTACTCGAAAATACTGTATTGTTTTCTTTAAATCCAATTTTTGTTAATAGTGGCCAATTATTATCCATCTAAATCCAAGTAGCTTAAATATGGCTCCTTGGTTGAAGCTCAAGCTAAAAAAAAAATTACCATTTCCAAAGGTCAATATTTGACAGGCGATTTTTGATTATGTAGAATAAATTAAATCATGCAGTTTGAATACACAAAAATATGTTTTTATTTTTTGGAAAATTTACTTTAATATTAACAAACTCGTGAAAATATTTTACCTTTGTAAAAGCTAAGTTATTTATTTTTATCTCAAAGCACATTTAAATAAATGTACTACGTTGTTTAAACGCACTTAAAATCTATGTAATATGTAATTATCACTACTAATAATACTTTGTAATATGTAAAAAAAATCAAATTATCTGCCCTGAAATGACGTCAGTTTCTGATTTCAAATTACAGTGATAGAATCTGAATTTTTATTGGTTTATAAATATACTCTCCATACGCATTTTTTTTTTTTTTTATGTCGACGGAAAAGAAATTGCATTATAAATTGAAAAAAAAAATAGATTTCTGTAGTGATAAACTATGGGAGGTAAAAAAATATATAAAGAATGATCTGAGAAAATTTTAAACTTGACAGTACTTTTACTCATGCTCTAAAACGCATGTACATCAAGTTTCGTTCAAATCGAATAAAAACTGTAGATTTGTATAAAGAACATACATACCAAGAACGGCTTTTATATATAGAGATATATTATGTCATTTAATCTTATTTGCAATGCTTATTTTTGTTTATTTATTTAATTTTTCACGTGAAAATTTTTCATGTGAAAAATAATTGTTGAGGAAAAAATATTATTCCAGATTTCGTATTTATTGGCAACGCTAATGCTTAACAACGTATATTAATTAATTAAATTTTACAGGAAAAGTATTCATTGATTTTCTATGAAAATAATGAAATTTTGAATTATTAAGAAAAATATTTGAAAATAATAAATAACACCTACCCTATATTCATTTCGGGGTTATAATTCATCTATTTGCATAAAGATACAGGGTCATTAAATCCTTCTTTTTGAAGTTTACTTCAGCCAAACACTTACACACATAATCAGATTTATAATATTACTAGCTGTTACCCGTGACTTCGTTCACGCAACATTAAAAGAAGAATAAATACATTAATTAAGCAAAATATTTTACTCCCAATAATTAAAAACGTTAATTTTAAACTAACTATTTATCACATTTCATAGGAGACAATACGGTATTTATTATTATAGGGACCTTGACATAACTCAGTCTTAAAAAAGTGAAATTTTGTGCCAAATAATCGCGAATATGAAATTACAACCAATGCAAAAAGAAGGGCCAAATAAAATCGTGGAAATAGACGAATTGTCAATTTTACCTGATAAACAATTTTACGTTTAACGCCTTTGTGAAACGTTTTAACAGCCATCCTTCCAAAAAAAAAAAAAAAAAAAAACATTAATTAGAAATAGCATATGCTTTTTCTTTAAATTCAATTCTGCCTCCTTGGTTTAATATATAGTTGAAACAAATCTTGTTTTCTAAATACAGTGTATTGGCAGGCAATTTTTGTTCTCCAGAATAAATTGATTCATGAAATTTGAATATGTGAAAATATGTTTGTATTTTTCGGATAATTTACTGAAATCAAGATTTTGTTTTCACCATCTATTCAAACTGAAAATAAATTCTGTTTTTCAGTTTTAATGAGAAAATGGTGTAAAAAATATACTAATCTGTTTTATTTCTCCTCTTTTATGCACAAATATGGAGTAAGTTACTTTCCGTTTTTAGAGAAACTTCGTAAAAAAATGGCATTTAAATTAATTTTTTTAATTCTGATAGTTTGTGTGACATCCTCGGATCAATTATAACCGGTATTCGCTAAACCGATAGCAAATCGCCTTGCGTTCGATAGTCTAGGAGTAGTTGCGAAATACAAACACACGGTCAGATTTTAATATAATAGATTCGTGTTCATTTTCCTTTTCTTAAAATTATGATGTGATTTTTAGCAGAAAACTCGGATACTCATGCGGAACGAAATAACGGATACTCATGCTTAATAATCAGTATAGATAACAAAACATTTAAATTTTTCGTTATAAATATGGCGTGAAACTCATCTACTTCCTATACTTATTCATCCTTGTACTATTAATGTAAGGAATTGATTCACACTCATTTTAAAACATACTGGAAAATTCCCGTTTTATTTCAAATATGACGTCTCCTTTTTCCCCAGAGAAATCCCTTTTTAATGACATAATTTTTGTTAATTTTCTTTTCTAGGCAATTAATTTCAATACTGGCATAGGGAAAATTATGTTACTTTAACGAAATAATATTAAATATTTAGGTTTTATCAACAAAAATGGAACTATTAACATTCGTCTTTATTTTTTTTTTTTAGGTAATCGAGTTATTTCTTTTAGTTTTATGAATGAAAAATCACTATTTCTCGCTATCCATGACATCCTTTACGACATGGATAATTTTGCGGAGCATATTATTGACATTTGCTAACCATTTTCTTTTGAAACTTCTTTTTACTTTTTTAAAATTTAAATAAAAAAATACGGTATAGTTATATTAGCCGTGCGCATACGTTAAAACGGCAAGTATTGTTACCATACAAAAGAAAAAAGAAAAAAAAAAGTGAAGAAAAAACCCAAGATCATTTTATTTCACCAATCAAAGCATATCCGCTTTATTTTCGATAAATGACGTCATATTCGCTTGTTTCCTATAGTTACGCATATTGAAACCTTGTATTATTATCAAAAACTAAAAAAAAGTACGTTTTATTTCTAATAATATCTTATTCTCTTCTTAATTCTTTAATTTTTTTTATTTCATTTTCATTTTTCCCATGAAAATTTTTCAATTGAAACTAAATTGTTGAGTAAAAATTATTTTTTCGGGTTTTGAATTAGTTTTGGCAACGATAACGTATTAGCAACGGTAAAGTAAATTTAATCATTTTAAAATGCTATACGAAAAAATGTCCATTTATTCTCAATGAAAATAACGAAATTTTGAATTATTAAAAAATATTTGAATAAAATAAACAAAAACCAGTCTATGTTCATTTGAGGGTTATAATCAGCCTACATGCAAAGATACAGGATCATTAAATGCTCCATTTTGACGCTGGCTTCAGCCTAACATTTGCGCGCAATCAGATTTATAATATTATTAGGATTAGGACTAGCGACCCATCCCGGCTTTGCACGGGTAGACAATGTAATTTTTTTATTACATTCGTTTTCCTGAATTTCGCGCTCCAACCTAAAACTGTTGCTGAGATATGGCGAAATGACCTAAAACTTTCGAATCCCCCTTTAACCACCTTCGAGGGGGGGTGGGATTTCTAAATTCACTGAAATACGTGTTTAATCATTTGTTTAGTAGATTTGTTTTCCTGAATTTCGCGCACCTACATAAAACAGCTGCTGAGATATGGCGAAATGTCCTAAAATTTTCGAAACCACCCCCTTTAAAACCCTTCGGGGGGAATTTCTAAAATCACTGAAATGCGTGTTTATCCATTTTTTAGTAGATGTGTTTTCCTGAATTTCACGCTCCTACTGATCCGCTGCTGAGATATGGCGAAATGACCCGAAACTTTTGAATACCTCTTTAGCCACTTTCTGGGGGGAGTTTCCAAAATCGCCGAAATACGTGTTTAACCAATTTTTTAGTAGATTTGTTTTAATTAATTTCGCCCTCCTACATAAAAGCTGAGATATGGCGAAATGACCTGAAATATTCGACCCCCCCCCCCCCCATTTAACCACCTTCTGGGAGGAATTTCCAAAATTGCTGAAATATGTGTTTTATTCATTTTTAAGTAGATTTCTTTTCCTGATTTTCGCGCTCCTATCTAAAACTGCTGCAGAGATATGACGAAATGATCTAAAACATTCGACCCCCCTTTTAACCCCCTTTTTGAGGAAATTTCTAAATTTGCTGAAATACGTGTTTAACCAATTTTTTAGTAGATTTGTTTTCCTTAATTTCGTGCTCCTACATAAAACTGCTGCTGAGATATGGCGGTATGACCTAAAACATTTGACTACCCCCTTTAACCACCTTCAGAAGGGAATTTCTAAAATCGTTGAAATACTTGTTTAATCATTTTTTAATAGATTTAATTTCCTGATTTTCGCGCTCCTACCTATAACTGCTGCTGAGATATGGCGAAATGACGTAAAACATTCGACCACCACCCTTTAACCCCCTCCGGGAGGGGAAATTCTAAAATTCCCGAAATACATGTTTAATCATGTTTTTAGTAGATTTGTTTTCCTGATTTTTGTGCTCTTAACTAAAATTGCTGCTGAGATACGGCAAAATGACTAAAACATTCGACCCCCCCCCCCCTTTAATCCCTTCGGGGGGGGGGAGGATTTCTAAAATCGCTGAAATACATGTTTAATCATTTTTTAGTAGATTTGTTTACCTGATTTTCGCGCTTCTAATTTTCGCGCTCCTACCTATAACTGCAGCTGAGATATGGCGAAATGACCTAAAACATTCGACCCCCCCTTTAACCCCCTTCTGGGGGGAATTTCTAAAATCGCTGAAATAGGTGTTTAATCATTTTTTTAGTAGATTGGTTTTCCTGATTTTCGCGTTCCTACCTATAACTGCTGCTGAGATATGGCGAAATGAACGAAAACATTCGACCACCCCCCTTTAACCCCCTTTAAACCGAATTTTTAAAATCGCTGAAATAGGTGTTTAATCATTTTTTTAATAGATTTGTTTTCTGGAATTTCAAGCTCCTACCTATAACTACTGCTGAGATATGGCGAAATGACCTAAAACATTCGAACCCCTTCCGAACATAACACCCTTCGGGGGGGGGGGGGAATTTTCAAAAATCCCCTTGCCTGGGCCATAACAGCAATCTACAGTCCAAATTGCGTGACCCTGACTTTAGTAGTTTCGGCTGGGCGTTGATGAGTCACCCAGTCAGTCAGTCAGTCAGTCAGTCACCGTTTCCTCTTTATTTAATAGTATAGATTAGAATAGGATCATTATTGAAGACTAGCCGCCACTGGCGACCAGTTTGGTCGCCCTTAAATGTATGTTAAGCATTGTAACAAATTATTTTTATTCATAATTTATTTTTTTCCTTAATCCCTCGCATAACTGGAAAAATCTAATAGATAAATCAAGAACTTTTGCGATCGCGGTAGCATTTCGCATATTTTTGTTGTTATGTATTTCATCTTTCTTGACAAAAACCGCTTAACCCACTTAAGAATTTATGCTTCATGTCCGTTTGCTTATCACTTGCAATATGTTCGCTAATGCGGAGATTCTTAAACATATTTGGCGCAAAACAAAAATCGCGCCAGTTCCGGTGCGTCCGTGACAGCTGTTTCAATTTAAAATACATGACGTTCACATTTTTCATTTAAAATAGAAAATAGAAAAATAATAATTATCATAAATCAAAACATTTGATTTCAAATTAAAGTATCGTTTCTAATTTGCACGCGCAAAAAATAAAAGCTGACAATTATTTTCGAAATTTGATCCATTAAATATTATTACATGAGTTCAACTTACGTCAAAAAAGATCCGGAAGTTGAGTTGTATGGAACAGAATTAAGGTAAACTTTGACTGTCTCACTGGTGCTGATTATTTTTTTTTACACCAGGCAGCGGTCCAAAAAGTCATGGTTTAATATTTTAAACGTTCACAACGAATGAATCTTTTTTTTTTGTTGTTGTTTACTTTCATGGATAGAGAATTTGAACAGCGAACCTAATTGAAACTGAAGTTATTGCAGAATGTATACATAATTGAACGTAAGTCATCTCTCAAATATTAATTTATTTTGAACGATCTTTCTAAAAATGTAACTTTTATGCAGTTTTATTAGAAAAAATAATTTTGAATAAAAATGGCTGCCTGGCATATGAAAAAGTGAAGCGGCATCCCGGAACTGTTGAGGACAGTCACATGACATACGGTTTTATTATATAGATGTTTCTAATTTGAAAGTGATCCCGTGAATCCGCAAACTCTATTTGAAATATCTATGTGTAACACCTCGCCGATAGGCTAAGTTCTCAAATAGAAAATATCATTTCACATTCAGATAACAAACGTCACTAAGGACTAAAAAACAAATTTTAACACTTTCCAACATAGTTGAAAAGTGTTTATGAGTTCGGTTTGTCTGTCTGTCTGTCCGTGCTCTAACTCCCGTAGATATATCCAGATAGTCATGCAATTGATGTATGTTATTAAGGTTTACTATTATAGCATGTTCGGTATTGAAAATGAAGTGTGTAGTACTTATACATTTTTTACAGGGGTGTTCAAAAGAATGCCATTACATTATGGTCTCATATGGGTTACATTATGGAAAATCATTTGCAGTGCATTTTAATGATGTGACATTGTTTCAAATATATTCAAATTGATATACATCACTGAAATACGCTAAAAGATGTTTACTATGGAACATGGTACGTTTAGCTCTTATACTTTTTTTTTTACAGGGGCACTCAAAAGAATAGCGTTACATTATGGTCTACGGGTAAAAATCATTTGCTGTGCATTTTAATGATGTGACACTATTTCAAATATATTAAAATTGGTATACATCACTGAAATACAGTACAAGATGATTACTATCGAACATGGTACGTCTAGCGCTTATAATTAATTTAGAGGGAAACTGGAAAGAATTCCATTACATTATAGTTTGATGTGGAAAATCGTTTGCGGCACATTTTAATCTACTACACTATTACAAACACTAGCCGCCGCTGGCGACCAGTTTGGTCTCCCTTAAATGTATGTTAAACATTGCAACACGTTACATTTATTCATAATTTAATTTTCCCTTAATCCTTCGCCAAATCGGAAGATTCTAATAGACAAATCATGAACTTTTGCGATCATGGTAGCATTTCGCATATTTTTTGGGCACAAATGTCACATACGCACGTTGGCGCGATTCCCCCCCCCCCTCCCCCGCCAATTTGGCGAAAACTTTGTTATGGAAATTGTTGTTTATTTACTTTTATTTTTTATTTTAATTCTATAAATTATTTTTGATATGTATATCAATATTTATTTACAACAAACTATCATTTATTTATTTTTATTCTTTTTTTTAATTATGAGTATTTTTGTTAGCCGGGAGCAGATGATAATTCGCCAAATATCGTTCCCATCACCGTCATTCATACTACAATTAATTTAATTTTAAATTATAAACCTGTCACTCATTTCATTTAAAATACTTAACTTTAATCTAAAATGCTTATATTACATAAATTTAAAATACTTCACACTTTTCATTTAAAAGAGAAAATAAATAAATAAATAAGAAATAATATCATAAATCAAAACATTTGATTTCAAAATCAAAGTATCATTTCTAATTTGTACACGCGATAAATAAAAGCTGTATTAGCGATTTTAAAAATGCTAAAAATCTGACTCATTAAATATTATTACATGAGTTCAATTTACGTCAAGAAAAGGTCCGAAAGTTGAGTTGTATAGCACATAATTATGGTAAACTTTGATTGTCTCACTGGTGCGAATTATTTTTTTGACGCGAGGCAGCGGTCCAAAAATTCATTCGCGGAGAACTTGCTTTGCGAATGATTACCTCTATGATTTAATATTTTAAATGTTCACGACGAATCAATCTTTTTTTTGTTTACTTTTATGAATAGAGAATTTGAACTGCGAATCTTTCGACTGAAGTTATTGCCGAATATATACATAATTGAACGCAAGTCATCTCTCAAATATTAATTTATTTTGAACGATCTTTCTTAAAATGTAACTTTTATGCAGTTTATTCGAAAAAATAATTTTGAATAAAAATGGCCTCTTGGCATATGAAAAAGCGATGCGGCATCCCGGAACTGTTGAGGACAGTCACATGACTTACAGTTTTATTATAGAGACGAGAGAATCCTCTCATTATATCAGGAAATATAATTATTATAGGTATGTTTATAGCTATTAATATTCAAAATTTCAGCACGATTTGTATACTCATATAAACACACACATTTCCTTTTTATGGCGTCAATTACGCGATATTTATAAACTCAATTGTTCTGTATTACTTTTAAAAAATAATAATAAAAATAAAATTGCCATTTCTTCGTATTATTATTATTTTAACATGATATGCACATATACGCCCCTAATACGTACATGCACATTCAGAACGATTTATTTACAAACAACAATTGCTTTTTAAATTATTCAACCAATCAGAAGCCCGTATTTTCTTCCCTATTCTAGCTTCGGTGGGATCGGCAAAAATGCAGACCGGAAGGACTTTTTTTTTGTTATTCTATTTTAGCATTTCTATTTATTCTATTTTACATTTATACCGTTCATAGGAATTTATTTAATTTAAGTTTTCGTGTCAAAGAATATTTTTCAAAGTGATTATATTAGTAAATATTTTTGAGAAAATCTGTTAATTAACATGTCACTTTAGATATGATTTTTATTTGGTTAGAATAATCTAAAAATCAATATAAATTATGTTGCTTTTTCAAAACACTTTATGATATAATATTATTATATGATATTTAAAGCTGTAAGATATTTAAAAAAGAAATCAAAACGTGGTGGAGCATAAAAGTGTAAAAATAAACAAAATAAGCAAGAAATACTTTTAGCCTTCATATATTTGCGATATTTTTTATTTCACAGTGCCACACTTTTAACAGTTGTAGATCTACAAATAAAATCAAAATGTATATCACGCTCCAAACACTTTCAAAGCCTAAATGCTTATTTGTTAAGCAATAATAATGAAATTGATATCAATTTTTGAGATGCACAAAGGCATGTTTTCTGTAGAATATGGAGTGTAAAGCTTTTTTCTTTCATATATAGTGCCACACAAAAGTATTCTTTTACATAATGGTCTATCGGGAAAAACTGTTTGCAGCATATTTTAAATATGTTACGCCATTTCAAATATAATGAAATTGATATACATTATGTGGAAGCAACTCAAGGCACTTTTGACCCCCGATATCGCTGCGCGGGAGTATCCAAAAAATTTGAAACTTCGTTTATATAGAGTATGTGGCAAATAGGACCAAAATTTGAAATTTCTCGATTCTGTCTTTTCTAGTGTAGACGATATATGAACTCGAAGTTTCGATTTTTTGTCACTCACTCACTCATTCACTCTTGCGTCATCAAAAAGATTGGGTAGATCCCGCAGCCATAGAAACTTAAAATTTGGAATAAAGCTAGTGTTTCAGATACAAAGAAAGGAAAAATTATAAAATCGTGGAAAAAAAAAACAAAAAAAAACATTCGAAAATTCACAAATTCGAACAAAATTGAAAATTGAAAATAACACAATCTCAAAAATTTGAAAAATTCGAAAAAAATTGAAACAAATAAAATAATTTGATGTTTTAGCCTTAGAAACTTAAAATTCGCGGTAAAGATAGTGTTTAGGATTCAGAATAAGTTAAAATAAAAAATAAAATAAAAAAATCGAAAAAAATCGGAAAAATCGAAAAGTAAGGAAAATTTGAAAATAATTCCATTTCATAGTGCTAGAAACTTGAAATTTGGAATAAAGGTAATATTTAAGATACTAAATAAGGAAAAATTCAAAAAAATGGATAATTCAACAATTAAAAATAAAATAAAAATAAAAATAATAAAATAAAATAAAAATAAAAAGTGAGAAATTGAAAATAATATGATCTCATGGTCTTAGAAACTGAAAATTTGGTGTAAAGGTAGTGTTTAAGATTCAGAAAAATTAAAAATTAAAAACACAACAAAAATCGAAAAAAAAAAACGAAAATTTGAAAATAATTCGATTTTGTACAGCTAGAAACTTGAAATTTGGAATAAAGGTAGTATTTAGGGTACAAAAAAAGAAAAAATTAAAAAATCTGTAAAATTCGAATTAAAAAAATTCGATTTTGTAGCTTTAGAACTTAAAATTCAGCGTAAACTTATTGTTTAAGATACAGGAAAAGGAAAAATTAAAACACAATAAATTCGAAAACAGAATAAAAAACTCGAAAAAGATCGGAAATTTCAAAATAATTCGATTTTGTAGCGCTAGAAACTTGAAATTTGTAATAAAGGATACAAAATAAGAAAAAATTAAAAAATCCAGAAAATTATAAAAAAAATCAAAAATTGAAAATAATTTTATCTTGTAGTCTTATAAACTTAAAATTTGGTGTAAAGGTAGTATTTACTATTTAATAAAAGGAACAATTAAAAATTCGTTAAATTCGAAAATAAATCGAAAAATTGAAATATCTTTAAAATATCGAAAATTCGAAAACAATTTGATTTTGTAGTGCTAGAAACATTAGTTTTAAGATAATTGTCCTATTAGCTAGTACACCGCCCCTAATTGTTTTATGTTATTTCTCCCGGATTATGGTTTTGTTTCGTTTACGAATTTCGTTGTAGAAAAGTTCCGCTATAGACTGGCTACGTTATAGGCGATTTCTTTATAGACAGATTTGTTTTATTTCACTGGTTATACTCTATTTAATTTGCATATGAAATATGGATTGTTAAATGATGTTAGCCCCTCAAAAATTTTCACTCTCTACCCTCCCGACATTACTGGCTGGTTATGGCTTGATAGTCCTTTCTAAATAAAATCATGGTGACTTTAAGATTCACTTGATTTATCTCTAAATTCAACCTAAATGATCCTAAGAAGACGGATCAAAGAATTATTATATTGACAGGACAATCAGGTAACTTAGAATTAAAATCGAAAAATCAATAAATTTATAACAAGTCGAAAGTTTGAAAATAATTCGGTTTTGTAGTCCTAGAAGCTTGACATTTGGCAGAAACGTAGGGTATACAAAGTAAGAAAAAATTAAAAAATCCGTAAATGAAAAAAAAAAGAAAAAAAAAAGGGAAAAGAAACATAAAAAAAAAAAAAAGAAAAGAAAATAATTTGATTTATTGGAAATTTCCGAAAATTTAAATTTTGGCTCTCTTTTTATACTAAAAAGTACTTTTATGCTAAATATCAAGTATCTAGGTCTGCGAGTAATATTTCAGATGGATAGCACATTTCCTGGAAGCAATTGAGAGTACTTTTGACTTCTCACCTCCCATAGCTTAGTGCTTGCCTAGGAACCTGAAATTTCTTTTTATCTACAGTACTTTGCAAACGAAACTAAAGCTTCAAATTTTTGATACCTGTAAATAATAGGGACAGAGTGTGGGCTCAGCGAAAATCAGTGGATGATCTCCAAAAAGTACACAAAATCAAGAAAAGGAGGATTACTTACAAAAAGAAGTGAAATCTCATCAAAAACGTCACCTGTAAAAAATGCAGCCAAGTCTCGTGACTCTTTTTCGGTAAAAAGTTCTGAGATCGTGTAAAGCCAAGTTTAGCTATCTTATTAACTCTGAAACTTTGATTCACAAATCACTCCTAGTCTCTACATCTTTAGTTAAATATTATTTTGTGACTTGGAAATTAGGAGCACGAGAGTACTGGACTAACTGTAACTTGGAGCACGAGAATGTGATGTATATAATTAGTCTTAATCAAATATAATACTATGCCATCCCATAACACATTAACGTGTAATAACTTCCCTGTGCGTATATAATTAGCCTTAATCATATTATCTCATCCCATCCCATAACATAGTAAGGTGTAATAACTTCCCAATGCTGCGTAATTGCCAAGTCACAAAATAATATGTAATTAAAGATGTAGAGACTAGGAGTGATTTGTGAATCAAAATTTCAGAGTTAATAAGATAGCTAAACTTGGATTTACACGATCTCAGAACTTTTTACGGAAAAAGAGTCACGAGACTGGGCTGCATTTTTTACAGGTGACGTTTTTGATGAGTTGAGGTTTACTAAAAGATACCTGTTATGTGCATAGTATTTATCATTCATTTACAGGGACACACAAAATTTTTCAGGTACAGTACTGTGTTCGAAGTATTGTTTATAAGCCATAATTGGAAGTGGGATTTTAGTAAGGTATGCGTTTAACTAAATTTTTGAACGCTATAAGGTATGTATAAATGCTACAGATCATATACAGGGCTACACAAAAAAAAAATCGTAAGCATTATGGTGCATCAGTGTAAATTGATTGAAATGGGTTTTTAATCGAGTTATGCATTTTGAACGTGACATATAGTTAGTATACCAAGAAAGGTTTGCAAAATATAAATAAAATCATATACAGGGCCACGCAAATAACTGAATACATGGCTGCCTATGTATGATAATTTCTGGAAATGTGATTTCAGCGTGTATTTGCCTGAATTAAACTACAGATTAATATGTGACGTGTATAAAAAGCTTAAGGCGTGTATAAAAGCTTCGTATACAGGGCTGTACAAAATAATTCAAGTATGTTTCCGTCTGTTGGTAGAAACTGGTGAAGATGAATTTTCAACTTTGTTATGTGTTTTATTACTAAACTAAATTGTAGCATACTATAGAGTATATGCAAATAGTATATAAATTAGATACAGGGCTGCAGAATTGGAGAACGTTTTTGACTTTGGACGGTAGTTGCTGAAATATGGTTTTCAAATGTGTTTTGTGTTTTTCTGAAATGTTTACTTAGATACCTTATTAAACAGCGATGGTTTGTTAAAGTATTCTGTTAGAGTTGGAAAGTGTTTCATAATCTATGCTTGGTGCATGATTTTTCTTTCTTGTTTATTTCAGACTTGCATACACACAAATTAATACAATAGACCCAACACGAGTGAAAAATTTGCCAGGGACAGGACTCCTGTTGGGTCTATTGTACTAATTTGTGTGTATTCAAGTCTAAATTAAAAAATTGTTCTTTAAGCGTACCTTTAATACATTCAGACGTTAATTTATGTGCTTTAGTCATTAAGGACGCATAAACTGTTCTTGAGGGTAAAGTTATGAAAAAACGAGAAAAAGGACACTGTAAGTGTGTAGGTAAGGTAACTTTAATAACAACAGTACTATGTAAAACAGTTATCACGTTTCAATTAAATTGCTTCGTAGGTAATTATAGATTTTACTTTTGGTGGTACTTGCTAGAAATTGTACAAAATCTAGGTCCATAATTTAGAGGACTCGACTGATCAATTTCTGGATGTTATCTGCTTTTCAGCCTTTAGCATACACTTTAGACTTAAGATACGCTCAGAACTGCTCAATCTGTCGAATTTCGGGAATGTTGGCCGGGTTATCGGACTTCTCCACGAAAGTGATGTTTTGCTGACGCAAGTGGTTGATAATATATGTAATCTGTAGTAACGGTAATGGTGGCTACTATACATCTGTCGTCTTCACGATACAACCTATCATCAAATTCACTACTAAAGCGACATTCGATGGCCAGGTCATCGTTTGGATTGAGAGTGATTACGAAGGTGATTACGTCGATGAAGACGTAATGACCGTCGTTATAATTGGCACGGATGTAGAGGACGAGACGACGGCGAATGCATTCGTTAAAATATATCGTTGCCCTTTGACAGCGAACCCAGACTTTCGGATGAACGGACGACTCAAGCCTTTCGGATACATCGCAATCCAAACGAGGACCTAGTCTTCGAATTTCGTTTCAGTAGCGAATTTGATGATAGGTTGTATCGTGGAGACGACAGATGTATAGTAGCCACCATTACCGTTACTACAGATTACGTAATGAATTCTCAGCTAACAGGCGTGCCCTTATATACGATAACGCGACACTTCATGCGCAGATTTTGCCTGATTCGTATTCCTTTGCTATTTTGCATAACTGCAAAGTTTGTGCGGATTTCTAGGAAGTAGTCCTTAGTAGTCGCCACTGTGTAGCATGCACTGTTCAAGCACCGAAGCGACGAAGCTCAAGTCTAACGTTCCATAAACGAAAGAGAATGAGCAAATCCCACTTCTACAAGCATATTTTTACTTGAGAAACGACTACAAAAACTTCTTGAACCTATGACTACGTAACATAACCGCGAGAGTTAGATTCAGGGAGATTCAACTATACTTTGCGAAAGTAAAAGAAATGCCAGAACAGGTGGCTCTTTCATGCACAATTCTTAGAATACAGACAACACGTTCACGCCAAAAAATCAACAATCTATTTAATATTAGACTACTTTCATGCAGAGAGTAAAAAATTACAAAAAATAGTACAAATTAAACTAAAACATATATAAAGATCAAATAAAAGTGAAGAAATTACATTTCCTAAAATCGTCTTACAATCATCCTTATATATTATTTCTCCTGTCAACATCCCTTTTACTCAGAAAATATGAAACGCAGAACAACGAATGAGATACCATATGAAAGGTTTTAGAACAGGCTTCTGACATAGCCCACTTAACAAATCGTTAAAACATGTTTTTGATTAAAATTTGCTGAAATTGAAAAATTAAATCGGCATTGTTTTCATGAAAGAAATGAAAGGTTTTCCTGAAATTATTGTTGCCAAAAAAATAAAATACCACATTATATGATGCTCATAGCAATTATTATAAAAAACACCGCACGGGTTTATTTTATACTTATGATTAAAAAGCGAAATTGAAATTGAAATGTTTAGATTGATATTTCTAAGTGTCCATGGTTTTCCCGAAGCGGATGACGTCATCCTCTAATGCAGTCAAAATACGATTGTTAATTTTTTTTCTCGCGCGTGCCTTTAGCAATCTTGGATCAGTTTTTAGTCTAACTTTGATGGAATAAATTAGATGATATTCTGGCTTGACTAACAACTAAATGTTGTTTGCAGATATTTTTATCCTTGCTTTTTCTTTAGAAGTTTAAACCTGCATCTAATAAATATTACATATTGATAAAAAATTATACTTCTCTATTATCCCGTCGACCACTTTTCATAACAAAAAACTATCGCCAAATAAACGGGAGAACGTTGCCATTGGAATATCAAAAAATAAATAAAATATAAGAATTTAAGGACACAATTGTTATTTTAATTAATAAAATAACTACTAAATCAGTAAAACATAATGAAAAATACACGCAAATGTCGAATGTAATACCACTAGATGACGTAACAAACACGCATAATGATTCTGACATCAAGTAAATGGGACTGCATTTTTGGCGTTTAATCTTACAGTTTGTCGGTAGTTTTTTGTTATGAAAAGCGGTCGACAGGTTAATAGAGAAGTACCTAAAAATATTAGATTTCAGTGCGAAATCTTCGCACGGGCCCTCTGGTATATATTATTTCTCCTGTCAACATCACTTTTTCTCAGAAAATATGAAACGCAGAACGACGAAGGAGACAGCATATGAAAGGATTTTGAACAGGCTTCTGACATAGCACACTTAACATTTCGTTAAAACATGTTTTCGATTAAAAATTGCTGAAAATTAAAAAAATAAATAGGCATTGATTTCATAAAAGAAATGAAAGGTTTTCCTTAAATTATTGTTGCCATTAAAAAAAATACCACATTATAGGATGCTCAGCAATGATTATAAAAAACACCGCATGGGTTTATTTTATATTTATGATTAAAAAGCAAAGTTGAAATTGAAACGTTTAGATTTATATTTCTATGTCCCATTTTTTTCTCGAGGCGGATGTCGTCATCCTCTAATTCAGTTAAAATACGATTGTTATTTTTTTTTTTCTCGCGCGTGCCTTTTGCAATTTTGGATCTGTTTTTACTGTAACTTTAATGGAACAAATTAGATGATATTCTGACTTGACTAACTAAATGTCGTTTGCAGATATTTTTATCCTCACTTTTTCTTTAGAAGTTTAAAACTGCATATAATAAATATTACATATTGATAAAAAATTATACTTCTCTGTTATCCCGTCGACCACTTTTCATAACAAAAAACTATCCCAAATAAACGGTAGAACGTTGCCATTGGAATATCAAAATAAATAAATAAATAAAATATAAGAATTTAAGGACACAATTGTTATTTTAATTAATAAAATAACTAATAAATCAGTAACACATAATGAAAAATACACGCAAATGTCGAATTAAAAACCACTTGATGACGTAACAAAGACGTATAATGCTTCTGACATCAAGTCAATGGGACTGCATTTTTGGCGTTTAATCTTAGTTTGGCGGTAGTTTTTTTGTTATGAAAAGTGGTCGACGGGATAATAGAGAAGTACCTAAAAAATATTAGATTTCAGTGCGAAATCTTCGCACGGGCCCTCTGGTTTAAAAAAAAAAGTTTACGAATAATACATATTCTTAGATTTTTGTCTGTCTTATACAGACATTATTGTTGAGACTAAGATACAAAGGCAATTCTCAATGGTTCATATTTATTACTCAAAGTAGTGTTTAAAGATTATTATCCATGACTTCGGACGTTCAACAGTGGGGGGGAGGAGAGGGTCCGCCTTAATCTCTTAGAAAACAAATACAATGCAAATGTTTTGTGGGAATTGCAAGGCAGAGGTGGGAATTAAAATCAGGATCTTTTTCCTCTTTTGGTCTCGGATAAGAGAATGTAAAAATACTGAATGTTGAGTCCATGGTTGTATTTACACGCGCAGACGACTCCAATTCTATAAGTTATTTTTCGTTGCACGGCAACTTACTTAGTTTGTTGTTATTCTAAATATGTCATCCATGAGAGAGTTAATAATTTGAATAGTGAATAAACATCTGTTTTTTATATGAACGTAGAATCATTTTAGATTAAGAATTTAACACGCAACCTACATCAAAGTGTTGACACCCGGAAGTGATCTGTATTTTTAAGGTCAGTTTTCGTTTTTATTTATTATTTTCAAGTTTGAAAAATAACATTCGAATTCTATTTGTGATACGTAATGGATATTTTAGTTAAACAACGAGCGCCAAAAAGGGCCAATTTTACAAAACTTTACCAAAATTTAAAAATTTAACTTGAAAGTTCAGCATTTGAAAATATAGATACGAAATTTTCGTCATTTGAAAGAACATTTCGTAATTTAACGGAACTCGATAAAGAAATATTAGGGTTATTACTAAATGATGAATCCGAAACAAAATACGCAGCCGAATATGATATTGTAGAAAATTATAGAGAAAAATTTGTTGAAATTAAAATTCGCGTTAAGCTTTTAACTCAGAATTTTGCTTTTGAACAACAAAATGCTCTTGTTAAGACTAATTTAAAACTTCCTAAAATTGAGCTTGTTCAATTTGGCGGAGAAATATGAGATTGGCTCACATTTTGGGGTCAATTTAGTAGAATTTATGAAGATAAATCGTTAGAGGACGTCGATAAATTTCATTATTTAATACAATGTATGACTCCTGGTAGCAGGGCGAAAGAACTTATTGATAGTTATCCACCATCCTCAGAAAACTGTAATAAAGCAATTGAAAGCTTAAAGGCAAGATTCGGTAGAGAGGAACTGCTTGTAGAGTTTTATGTACGGGATTTATTAAGTCTAGTTGTAAAAAACGCTACTAGTACAAAGATAAAAAGCAACATAGTTCATCTTTATGATAAATTAGAGTCTGAGATCGCTTGAATCTATTGGTATGACGTCTGATAAATATTCGGCTATGTTGTTCCCTTTAGTTGAATCCTGTATACCCGAAGAGTTACTTAGAGTTTGGCTTAGGAATCCAGCACTGAATAAAGGTGAAAATTCATATGGAGATAAATTATCGCAGTTGTTGTTATTTCTTCGCACCGAAGTTGGAGGTGAAGAGCGAGTTTCAATGGCAAAGGTAGGAATCCAACAAAATGACATCCCTATGAGAAAGCAAAAATATAGAGAAATTGAGTCGAGACCTACAGCTAATGATTTACTTTCTAATGTGAAAAAAGGAACTTCTTTACGTTGTTTATTTTGTGGTAAGATCCATGAGACTAAATATTGTTTTAAGGTTCAAGATCTTTCATTAGAAGAAAAACAAGGTATTTTAAAGAGTAATAAAAGTTGTTTTTCGTGTTTCAAGAGCGGCCATTTATCGAAAAATTGTAAAACTTATGTAAAGTGTGTTGTTGGCGGTAAAAAACATTGGCCGATTGTGTGCTCTGATTTAAAACATAAATTGAAAGCTTCAACAGAATATATTTCCAAAGGTAATTCGGATTCCACGCTGTCCAATTATAGTGGTTCTGCTGAAGTTTTATTACAGACATTATTGGTTAGGGCAGAAGTATGTGGAAAACGATCAAAAGTCAGAGCTCTCATCGATACTGGTTCGCAGCAGTCATACGTCCTGAATTCAACCGTTGAAAAGCTTGGTTTGAAACCAACAAGGTTTGAAATTCTAATTCATACGATGTTTGGAGGAAGCACTTCGAAAAGAAAACGTAAGTGTTATACGTTGAAAATTTACGAACTGAGAGGTAATTATTCTTGCAGTATTGAAGTTTTAGACCAACCCGTAATTTGTGGCATTGTACCTAGAATGAAAGAAGGAGTTTGTCTGAAGGAACTGCAAGAAAATGGTATTCAGCTATATGATGTGGGAGCGACTGCTCCTCAAATAGAACTTTTAATCGGGGCTGATTACGCTGGAAAACTATTTGGCTCAAACTGATAATATCGCTAATTTGTGGAATCTAGAAGCGATAGGTATTATTGATCCGTGTGAGCGTAAAAAGCAGGAAGAGTTAGAGCAAGCTGCATTGCATCATTTCAGGAAGACAGTCCATATTACTGATGATGGGAGATATGAAATTAGTCTTCCTTGGGTAGAAAATAAAGTCGACCTAACAAGTAATAGAGAAGGTGCTGAAAGACGATTAAGATCCACCACTTCCAAGCTGAGAAGGGATAGTAAATGGAATGCCTATGATGAAGTATTCAAAGAGTGGATGGTTGAGGGCATTATAGAAGAAAGTAGAGAAGGTCACGGCCACTATTTACCTCATCGTGGAGTATTAAAAAAAATTCTACAACAAAAATTCGGCCTGTCTTTGATGCGTCATTCAAGCAAAGCCGAAAGAACCTGTCTTTAAATGACTGCTTATTGAAAGGGCCTAATTTCTTGGAACAAATTCCTTCAGTGCTTATGAAATTTCGTCAAGAATAAATCGGAGTAGTATCTGATATAAAGAAAGCATTCCTTCAAATTTCTATAGACAAACAAGACCGTGAATATTTGAAGTTTCTATGGTATGATGAAGAAGGGCAGAGAAAAGTGCTTCAACATTGTAGAGTTGTTTTCGGCTTAAATTGCAGCCCGTTCCTGTTAAGTGCAGTTTTACATTTCCACTTTAAAAAGGTACTTTGCTCTTTCAACTCAGTATATTTCATTAGTAAAATTGTTGAAAAGCTCAGTACATCGTTTTATGTCGACAATTGCGTCACTTCAGTTAAAACCAAAGAAGAATTGAAACAATTAAGAATTTAACACGCAACCTACAACATAGTGGTGACCCGTACGTGACATGGTTCAGAAAAGCTGGAAATCCAAACTGAGCTGGGACTCAGAAGTACCTGATGATATTAAAAGAAAATTCCTAAAATGGTTGGAAGGGTTACATCTGCTGCGCCTTGTAGAAATTCCTAGACATGCATTCCATATTGAAAGCTCTGAAAAGAGTCTACACACTTTTTCGAATGCCTGTGCAACTTCCTATGCTGCTGTTGTTTACTTAAGATGTCAGTCTAACCAAAATGTTTTTGTACAGTTACTCATGTCCAAATCCCGAGTAGCACCTTTGAAAGAAATATCTATACCCAGGTTGAAACTTTTATCTTGCTGTCTAAGTTCACGTTTGGCTGAATTTGTGAAAAAGAGCCTCAAACTTCAAAACATAAAAGAATATTTCTGGACAGATTCAAAAACAGCGTTGCAGTGGATAAAGAATGATGATTCCTGGGGGGTATTTGTACGTAACAGAGTCGAGGAAATTCGTAAGTTAACACAAGAACAAGACTGGAGGCACATTCCTGGAAATTACAATCCGGCTGATTTACCTTCGAGAGGTTGCTCAGCAACTAAACTCCTTTCTTCGAGATGATGGGAGGGACCCACTTGGCTACGATATCATGAAAAAGATTGGCCAAAATCTGAAACAACCTTTAGCGAAGACGAAATTTTGAAGGAGAAGAAGAAATGCACTACTTTGGTTGTGAATGAATCACTTGCAACTGACAACAATGTATCTTATTTTTCAAGTTATACGAAAATTATTAGAACGTCAGGCTGTATACCAAGATTTCTGTTCAACTTAAAGAATAAAAAGAATCGGAGAACGGGTAATCTAACCGTAAGTGAAATAAATGAAGCAGAGAAGAGAATTATCAAAATTATTCAAAATGAAATCTTAACAGAAGAATATGTTAAAGGTTTGAAATCAATGAATATTTTTAGAGATGAAGATTGGAGTTTTAGAATTAGGACAAGGTTAACTGAGAGGAATGATACGCAAGACTTCAGATTTCCTATTATTCTTCCTGGAAGGCATCGAATAACAGAGCTTCTCATCAGAGAGACGCATTTGAAAATGATGCATGCCGGAATACAAATTATGTTATCTTGTTTATGAGAAAAATTTTGGATTATAAATGGCAGAAGATCTATTCGTCAAGTCATAAGTAGGTGCGTAAGATGTAAAAGACAGAATTCTAAACCTCTAGAGACCCCACCAGCTCCTTTGCCAGAAGACCGAATAAAGGATGCTTTGATTTTTGAAGTAGTAGGAGTTGATCTCGCTGGACCTTTGACTAAAAGGAGAAGAAAAAGCATGGATTGTGTTATACACTTGCGCTATATATCGTTCTATACATCTAGAGTTGATAACATCTTTATCAACTAAGGCTTTTCTTCTCCAGTTTTAGAAGATTTATCGCTCGACGTGGTCGTCTGGATATCATATATAGCGATAACGGCTTGAATTTCTTTGGAACTGCAAAATTGTTTCAATCATTTGATTGGTCGGTTGTAGAACAGGAAGCAATCCTTAAAAGAATACAATGGAAATTCAGCCCTCCTTCAGCCGCTTGGTGGGGAGGATTTTGGGAACGTCTCATTGGAATCATGAAAAATCTTTTGAGACGAGTTTTAGGAAGAGCGTCATTGAATTATGAAGAGATGATGACTATTCTTTGTGAATGTGAAGCTATTGCTAATTCAAGATCTCCAATGATCCTGATGCATTGATTCCTCTAACGCCATCAGTGTTTTTACAAAACATTCAGACAATTGGTGTAGCAGATCTAGACTTAATCGATAAACAAGATTTAAAGAAACGTTGGAGATACCTCCAAACATCTCAGAAAGCGCTCTCGTTTGGAATATCTAGGGCAACTACTGCAGCACAAACGTGGTAAGAAACATATTCAAATTCAAGTTGGTGATGTAGTCCTTATTGAGAGTGATTCAAGAAAATAAACTTTCTGGCCATTGGCAAAAGTTCTAGAGCTATATACAGGTAAAGATGGCAACATACATGTTGCAAGATTGAAAACTTCAGAGGGAGAAATAATTCGACATCTTCGTAAAGTATACCCATTAGAGATAGAATATAATTCACAAGCTTCAGATATCCATCATAGCAATACTTTTACTGCAGATCCAGATTTGTCGATTTTGTAACATGCTCCTATTGCTCCGGATATTGATCCTGATCATGATCTAGATCGTGATTTACCGATTATTCATATACCGAAACTAGAACATTCCTTGGTTCCAGATTTTCTAACTGAAAACAGAAAATAACGAAAAATCATGCGCCAAGCATAGATTATGTAGCACTTTCCAACGCGTCCAAAATAATTTTACAAATCATTACCGTTTAATAAGCTAAAATATAACATCTAAGTAAACAATTTGGAACACGCATAACATATTTAAAAGCGTAATTTCAGGAATTTCCAACATATATTTCCAACTTATACAATATTCGGAAAAATATCCGAATACTTTTATTCAGCCCTGTATTTGATCTATAGATTTGTATATATACTACATAGGACGCTAAATTTTAGTTTAGTTAGGAAACGCGTAGCACGGTTTAAAATTCTCCTTCTGGAGTTTCTGTCAATAAACGGAAATGTGTTTGCGAACTTTTGTGCTGCCTTGTATAGAATCTGCAAAATTTATACACACCAAGTAATAGACAAAAATTGAGTTGAATTTAAAATCGCGTTCAGCAACTTAAAACGCACTTCCAGGAATTATTGTTAACAGACAGTAGAGAATTCTTTTGTGTCTCCCTGTAAATGAACGATGACTGCTATACATACACAATATTCTGTACTAAGCCTCTGGTGATGCACGTTAGTGATATATATAAATTTCAAAGCGTTTTAAATAGTGAAACATTATTTAATTAAACCGCAAACGATTTTTCTCCATAGACGTAATGTAACGGAATTCGTTTGACTGCCCCTGTAAAGTAACTACGCCCTATTCCATATTAAGCTTCTTGTAATGCACCTTAGGGATATATATCAATTACAATGTGTTTGAAATTGTGTAAGATCATTAAAATAAACCGCAAATGATTTTTCCTTATAGACGGTAATGTAACGGAATTCTTTTGAGTGTCCCTGTAAAAAAACTATAAGTGCTACACACTTCCGTTGAAATAGGGAACATGCTATAGATAACGACAATAACATATAAACATTGCAGGGCAATCCGAGCCTATTTACGGGAGTTAGAGCACGGACAGACGGCAGACGACCATACGGCAGACAAACCGAAGTCATAAACACGTTTCAACTAGGTTGGAAAGTGTTAAAACTAACTACTAAAAGTTGTAGAACTGTTATATTATCTGCAAGATTTCGACAAACTGTATATAAACACTGTTCCATTTGAACTTTAATGTTTAACATTATATTTTCCCACTTGGTATATTTATCCTTGATATGTAAGTAAGTATATTTATTTTATACTTTATTATATTGTTGAGTAATATGAGTTTTGATTGTAATGTCACTGAAAGTATAGCTTAGCAACAGGTAGGACAGGCGAATTTCTGGAACCACAAAAGGAAACTTTGAAGGATAAACACTTGGAACGCGACTTTTTTCTTGTCATTTCAGAATATTATTATTATTCTAGTAAGAAAGTTGTTTTTTAGAACTTTTTTTAACGGAACTTTGATACAACTTAAGCTATTTCTGAGGATCCCCGAATCACTGACGGACTAGGACGTGGGACGGTAGCCTTTGTAAATCCCCTCCTTTAATTCTGCCATGAAAGTTGGGCTTAAAAGGGATTTATTTTCCTATTCCTCGTGCCCGGGCGTAACAAAATTCACGTAGACCTGAGAAACGCCTAAGTGAGAGGTCACTGTACTTTTAAACTGTGTGTTATATATTTTTTAATGTTCTAAAATTAAAACTGTTAGCGCGAAGACAAAATTTCTTCTTTTTTCTAAAAGCAAGTAATTTCGTTCACTTTACATAAAGGTTTAAAGAATAAAGTAAATCAAAAGAAAAAACCTGTAAGGCTTATAATTAACAATAATGTGATATGTTTCTCACATTTAAATTGAATCTGAAAAAGTTTAATATTTAATTGCTTTTAATTATGTTTGATAAAGTCCTGTTTTATCTTTTTAATAGACAATTTTTAAGGGGGCTTTCTTGACGTTGCGTTGTGATTAGATGAGCTACGTACCCAACTTAAGGCCTGCTATTTATTGTAAAATCTCAGTTTCTACTTTTAGCTTATTACAATGAAAAAATAGGGAATCTGTATTTCAATATGTTGTATTTGGATAAATAAAGTCATTATTTCCACTGCAATAAATCATGAGATTATCCTGAAAAAAGTTCGCGCATTAAGGCCGTATTTATCGCACATGTTGAAATTTAGAATTTAAGAATTCAAATGTTCTTAAACTGATAGTTGTTAGATATATCATTTGTAAAATGGCACGTCTTTTACATTACTATTTTGAAATATGTAATTAATATAATAAACGGTTTTAATCCATATTAAATAAGTGACTTTTCATTTTGCTGACAAAGCGTATAACGAACAGTGTGAAAAATGTCCCGTCCCGGAATCGAACCCGGATCCTTGGAATAATGCTCCAATGCTGTACCACTGAGTTAAGAGGACAATGGTAGAGCGTTGTAGCTTTATTCCAAGGATCCTTGTTTGATTCCAGGCCTGGGCATTTTTCACTCTGTTCGTTATCCGCTTTGTTAGCAATATGAAAAGTCACTTATTTAATATTCAATAATTTCGGGCGTAAGTTCACTGTTGAAAATGAATTGAAAAATGAATTAAAATTATACATGTTTTTAATCCATTTGTTAAAAGCGTAACTTATTTCCTTGGTGATTAATTATGTGTTTCGTTATTTATTCATTGTAGGTTACTATTGTCATTGTGACATTGCTAGGCTATGCCTGCCCCACTGGTTATGGATGGGATGACGGAAGATTCAGCGGAAGAAGTGGTGACGGATTAGGTGGCAGAGCTGTAGGAAACAGATATGACGGAAGAGCAAGTGATGGATATCGTGGTGATCAAAATGTATGCATAGCTAAATAGACCGGGAGGCGGCAGCATAGACAATCACCTCATCGAGTTCACGGCTGAAATTCCAGAATTAGTTGAAACCCGATTCGCATATTAAAACGCAATCGGTCTGCCAAGTCATATCTTGGTGGAAAATACCTTAAAACCCGATTTTAGCGGTTGACTCGTAGGTTTACCATTGTATTTTCCTGCACCCAAAGGTATGAAAACATGGAGGACTGGGAGCAGGAACACACAATGGTAAACCTATGAGCCAATCGCTAAAATCGGGTTTTCGGGTGATTTCCACCAAGATATGACGACCGATTGCGTTTTAATATACGAATCAAGTTTCAACTAATTCTGGAGTTTTAGCCGTTAACTCAATGAGGTGATTGTCTGTGTTCCCGCCTCCCGGTCTATAACTTATAAACGATTTCTGTTATATTTTGGTTAAACTTTCAATATTTTTCTATTTAAGTTTGGTTAGTTGTTTTGTAATAATATGTAATGTATAACCGTGTTTTAAAATGTAAGGTCATCCGTAATGAAATTTTTTAATGTAAATGTGTTACTCTTGTTTTGTAGGTTGCACTTTGATGAATTTTAAATAGACATTAGCCTTAAAATTGCCCAATAAGATTAGTACACAAAAAGCTTCATTCTATCTTCTAAAGCTCGGAGAAAATATCTACTGTCTTTTCAAAAGAAATTCCCAATCCACTCCTGTTGTCGAAAACTCGTACACTCAATATAATAAATTATAACACCTTGTAATAATATATATATCTTTTAAATGCTAAAAGGTGTAAGTCAACAACATAGTACAAATTCAAATAACTTTTATTAGGTTGTTTGACATGTTTCGACTCCCTCCGAGTTATTTTCATTCGATGCGGCATCTTTTAATTTATCGAAACTTTGGCTCGAGTTACTCCATGGGCACAGATATGAAAATAAACAACCAAGTAAAATAAAAAAAAATTAAGTCAATTCCTACTTTTTAATCATAAATATATAAAATAAACCCGTGTAGCATTAATGTCCCACGTTATCTTTATTGAGCATTTTTTTTATAATCATCGTTGCGGTATTTTATTTTTGTGGCATCACTCATTTGAGGAAAATCTTTCATTTCATTTATGAAAACAATGGGAGACATTTTTTTTCTCCCATATAAAACTAAAATTAATTAATTTAATTTAATTAATTAATTAATATTTGAAAAACGGCATTAACATCAAGTGTCATCCACTACAAGTTAAAAAAAATGTATTTGAAATTGAGTGGATGAATAGAAAATATTTTATTAACGATTGAAAATTGGAACAAGATATATAAATATATAGAGAGTGTGAGCTAGTAGTAGGAATTGAATAAAAGATAACGTGCGTACACTCAGAAAAAGAAACTGATTAAAACTACAAAACATATTTTTTGAGCACATTTTGTTGTTTTAGCAAAATTGGAGTAAAATTGAACCATTTTACTTCAATTAACAAAACATTTTTGCTGACGATACAAAATTTTTTTTTGGAATTGCAAAAAAAAAAAAAAAAAATTGTTGATTCAAACAAAATTTTTATTGACCCATATTTAAACAAAAATTTTGTTTAAATATAGGTCAATGGAAATTTTGTTTGAATCAACAAAAAAAATTTTTTTATTGAAAACCACTTTTTTTTTGCAATTCCAAAAAAAAAAAATTTGTATCGTCAGCAAAAATGTTTTGTTAATTGAAGTAAAATGATTCAATTTTACTCCAATTTTGCTAAAACAACCAAAATGTACTCAACAAAAATGTTTTGTAGTTTTAATCAATTCCTTTTTCTGAGTGTAATTTTTTAAAAAGTACATGAAAATAATAACTTCAAAGCCTGTGCAATTATGCAATATTCTCATTTGTTTTTGAAGATGACTCGGAGTGAGTCGAAACATGTCAAACAACCTAATAAAAATTATTTAAAATTTGTATTATGTTGTTAATTTACACCTTTTAGCATTTAAAAGAAATATAGCAGACTCTTTTTAACACAAGATAAAAATATTCTATGATTTTAAATGCAACTGTTTATGTTTTATTCTATAAAATTAATAGAATACTTAAATTTTTGAGTCATACTGAAGAAAATTAAATCTATAAGTATTTCAAAGTTTAGTAATGAAGTTTACACAATATCAAACTATTTTAGGAATAAAAAAATAGTCTAAGAAAACCTACATCAAAGTAAATTAAATGTATCCACATTTTTTATCAACAATAAATAATGTTTAAAAGAACTTTGAACAAAAACTACATAACAAAACATTTTGTGACCGTGCAGTACATACAGATTTACTTATTTATACAAATAAATATTTTATTTTATTCATTAACGATAATCAGATTGTGAAAAACTCCCATACACTAACCAGAAAATATCATCGTTTATTTCAGAAAAGCAGGTTATAGTATAGATTCCCTTGGGTCTTGCTGCATGCATTTATTACATAAAAAATTTTACATATAATTAAATATATATTGTAAAATAATTATTTATTTTATGAGTATTAAAATGTAAAAAAGTAATTAAAATCATCAACCTATTCCATCTGAATGAAATTTCGAGAATTCGAATGAAATTCGAAAATGAAATTCGAGATGAGGAGTTGAAAACAAAACATTTTGTGATAATGCAGACACTTCTGAATTAACCGTCGATGCATAAATATGTTTTGAATCTTTCATTGAGATAAGAAGGTTATGATAATCTCTCATAAAACTAAACATATACTATTATCATTTAAATATCGTGTTCAATTAAGAGATACGGATCACGAGAGACTTTTTCAGATATTACAAAAATAGTGAGGTTTTTTTTTTGTCTTAAACTGTACATTATTTAGGATTTTTTAAACAATGCTGTTTAGAATCAATCCCAATGCATATATAAACCACAAAAGAAGTAAAGAAATAAAACAAAACTCAGAACTAGGGCTTTAATTTTTATATAATGATACATTTTTTTTCTTCCGACATACCATACTTAAGTGCGTAATATTTTTCTGTCTAGTAATCGTCAGAATCAAGTACAAATTTTGTTGCCAAGCTAAAGATAAAAAAGGCAACGTTATTTTCTAAATTCTTATTTTTTTTTAGAATCTATGTGAATCCATAATAATTTACTTTTGGTACATTTTACAACAATGCGAATTTTATTACAAAGCTAGAGATGAACAAGGCAAATTTGGTTATTAAATTCCTGATCTTTTTAAATCAATTGTTTATCGTTATTAAAATTTGTTTTGTAAAATCAAAGCCGGCAGTTTTTTATAATTCATTCCTGGTAAAGTGGGTACTTAAAAAAAAAATAAAAATGTGTAGTAAAATAGCACCGGGAAAATATCGTTATATAACTAAAATAAAACTTTGTTTAAGAACACCTTAAAAAAACTAGTCGGATATGCCAATCCCAAAACTTTCTTCTATCTCTTACATGATTCAAAATTCACTACCACACCGCCAAAAAAAATCAATATTTTATGTAAGCTGCTTGCGAATCGTTGGGTAACCTGGATGCGAGCAGCCGATGTATTATACTAAACTACGAAAAGTCTTTCTGGCCAGTACCGGCAGGAAAAGATAGCCTCCCTGTTGCTTGGTTTTGAGATGTTAGCTAATTCTATTGAAAATACACGAAGCTAAAATGCGCGGAACCCGCTTACAAAAGAGTCATTCCCACTTCTCGTCAATATTGAATTTGAATGAGAATATCGCCAAATTAGACATACATAGCCAAAATGACTTCATATGCGGCAACGTATTTTTGTCGCCAAATTTGACGATATTTCGCCAATTGTCGCCAAACTTGGCGAGAATTTGACGTTGGCGAATATAAATATATAGTGATAAGCATATAATAGGAACAATGGCTACAACAATGAAAGAAAATTTGGCGAAACCCTGTTCACTAAAACTCATAAATTAAACCCTTTTATGCAGGAATCCTGCTGTATTGTTTCAAAATGTCAGCCACCCTGTAATTTCAAACTGCTATATCTCAGCCATTTTTTAAGATAGAGGCAAAACAAAAAAATGCCCTGGAATCCTTGGATCAATACCGAACATTACGCGAAAACTTTTTAGAATTTCTACATATTTTTGTACATTTTTTTGAAATTTAAATCGTTAAATGACTATCACAGCGCCCCCTCCAGGCGCAATATCCCCAAATTCAACTGGAGCCTGCATGCTATAGTCAAAAACATATACAGGGTGATTTTTTTTAAAGTTGTGAAAGTAAAACACTATAACAAAAGAACCACTTATCCAAATGACCTAAAATTTCACCAGTATGCTCCCAAAGCAATGGGGATTTTTTAGCATGGTTAAAAAAACTTAAAATCGCACCGACAGATGGCGCTGTAAGGTAGCAGAAACAAAGAATATCGTCTGTGGGAGGAA
The DNA here is from genome assembly GCA_963931845.1 of Maratus michaelseni. Taxonomy (NCBI): domain Eukaryota; kingdom Metazoa; phylum Arthropoda; class Arachnida; order Araneae; family Salticidae; genus Maratus; species Maratus michaelseni. The sequence goes on from OZ007600.1 coordinate 2,179,671, forward strand.
AACAATGGACGGTACTTTGAGAAACCATCTTCCCTAGACCCTCTGTCGTCATTGGACCTTTTCTTAGATTCTTAAGTGTCCTAAATCTCCTAAGAGCAGTTGCTGCGCTGTCATTATTCTGATAATACAGTTTCACTAACAACGCAAAAAAGGATGATTTTTTTTTAAAGTTGTGAAAGTAAAACCCTATAACAAAAGAACCACTGATCCAAATGACCTAAAATTTCACCAGTATGGTCCCAAAGCAATGGAAATTTTTTTGGCGTTGTTGAAAAAACTTAAAATCGCACCGACAGATGGCGCTGTACATGCAGTAAAGTCGGGTTCATTGGAGTAAAAACGTGAAATAGGCGCATCTCGTGTTCATTATTCTACGGAAATCCTCGCAATGACTTCTGCATTGACAGACCGTGCGTTGTTAGTGAAACTGTATTATCAGAATAATGACAGCGCAGCAACTGCTCTTAGGAGATTTAGAACACTTAAGAATTTAAGAAAAGGTCCAATGACGACAGAGGGTCTACGGAAGATGGTTTCTCAAAGTACCGTCCATTGTTTTCCTCCCACAGACGATATTCTTTGTTTCTGCTACCTTACAGCGCCATCTGTCGGTGCGATTTTAAGTTTTTTTTAACCATGCTAAAAAAATCCCCATTGCTTTGGGAGCATACTGGTGAAATTTTAGGTCATTTGGATCAGTGGTTCTTTTGTTATAGTGTTTTACTTTCACAACTTTAAAAAAAATCACCCTGTACAAAAAATTTGGTTCAATTATCTGCATAACTTCATACACTTTTCGATGATACAATAGTGAAAATGGATCAAAAAGCGCGATCACAGAGATCCCCCTTTTGTTGAAATATCCCCAAATTGAAGTGGAACCTGAAACATAGAGCCAAACACATAGAAAAGCCAAGTGGAACCTGAAACATAGAGCCAAACACATAGAAAAGCCAAGTGCAGCCAAAACCATAAAAAAAAATTTTGGTTCGATTTGAAGCATAACTTCATACACTTTTCGATGATACAATAAGGACAGACAGACGGACAAACGAACAGACAGACATTTTGTACAAACATATTTTTCAGAATCTCTGACCCCTAAAACGTGCAAATCCGTCCAAAACTGAAAGTCGAAAAAAAATTCAATTACAATACTTTCTTCTATTATAGATAGAAGAAACTAAAAATAAATCATAGAAACTCGACAGAGTTTCTCGCCAAGCATAAGAAACAGCAATGCATTAAACCGTAAATGAAAGGAATTTCCGCCAATGGATGCCAAACGATTTTACAATTTTTTTTTTTTTTTAACTCTGTCTAGTTTATATTTTGCGGACGGGACAAAACGGGTTTTTGACACATCTATATCTCGCGTTCTATTTATGATAGAAACAAAATTCTTGATTCTATGGAATGGGGCGCGCCACGGGACTCAGAATTCAAAAGTAAAGCAAAATCCGACGAATAGGTTTTCAGTAAATGCGATTTTAAAAGTGCTGTTTTTTGCCCTTTTTAAATCTTGTTCCGGCCAAAAACTGTTGACAGGGCTACAGCAATGTGTAATTATCGGATTTTTACGCAGTTTACGTTATTTGAATCGTTTTTATGAGTAGTTCAAACCTTTGTAAGTTTCATGTAAAAATATTAATTAGTTTTTGATTTATATCAGTTTAAAGTTATTGATTCCTATACTTAACATAGAGCAAAAAACTGTTGACAGGGCTACAGCAATGTGTAATTATCGGATTTTTACGCAGTTTACGTTATTTGAATTGTTTTTATGAGTAGTTCAAACCTTTGTAAGTTTCATGTGAAAACATTAATTAGTTTTTGATTTATATCAGATTAAAGTTATTGATTCCTATACTTAACATAGAGCAAAAAAATAATAAATGACCCATATCTTTTAGGAATGGTCGTATACACATGATATTAAGATATGTTATTACACTCGACCCAAGTAAGCGTCCTATTATAAAAAAAAGTAACATTTAAGGTTCGTTTACAGGGTCTCACAAAAGATCTTTTGATATAGGGCTAAAGAGTTGTGTAATTATCCGATTTTTATGCAGTTTGCAGAATTTGAAATGTTTTTAGGAGTAGTTCAAATGTTTAATATTTCGTGTAAAAATATTAATTATTTTTTTATGTATATCACTTTAAAGTTATTTATTCCTATACTTAAGATGAAGCAAAGAAATATTAAATGGTCTAACTCTTTTCAAAAAGAACGTATGCGCATGGTGTTAAAATATGTTACTACGAACGACCTAAGTTAGCTTCCTATTGTAAAACAGATTTGTAGAATTTATTGTTCGTTTATAGGGTAACTCAAAAGATTTTTTAATAAGACTAAAAAGTTGTGTAATTACCGAATTTTTACGTTGAAGTACATGATTCCTGTACTTAACACAGAGGAAAAACAATAGTAAATAGCATAACTTTTTTCAAAGTGGCTATATACACAAAATATTCAAATATGTTACTACATCCGATTCATTTAAACTCTTTATTGTAAAGCGGCATTGAAGCATATACGTTTCGTTTACAGAGTCTCTTAGAAGATATTGATTACATTACAACCGATGTATATTTACTGAGTGAGATGTATTTTAATGATTTTACACTGTTTCAATCTCTGTATGGCTTTATTATCTTGCTTTAAAATTTAATATGAGTTCATTTTGTCCGTCTGAAATCTCGTCGATGTTAAGCTCTAAATCTATTAAAATATAGTATTTTCATCGATTAAAAAAACTGTGTTTATTTATAAATATATAATTCTAGCGTATCAGGAATTGATTGAAATAGCGATTACAAAATTCCAACTTTACATTCATACGCTAAGTAATAGAATGTAAAAATGTTGCTACCCCAAGATTTAAATATTTCCCGTTCATATATTTGCGTTTAAATATTTGCCGTTCATCGAATCTCCAGCTATGACGAACTTAAAATGCTCTAAAAACGGGCCTAGAGCACAATGAATAGGAAATAACTTCTTACATTCTCCATAAAAATTTAAAATGCTAAATTTCGTATACAATAGGTGATCGGTAACAAAGTGTTCGGTTAAAGAACAAATCGGTTAACGAACACTTTTGAGTAAGATTTTTCTGTTCGGAGAACGAACACTTTCGAGAGATTTTTATGTTCGGAGAACGAACACCTCATGAAAAAAGTCATGATGAAGCAATGCCGTGTTTCATATTTGCAGAGCTATACTTATTGCCTCTATTGTCAACTTGGAGAACATTTTAATAGTTGCATACATATGTCCTAATTAATTCATGGACTGCCGGCGGGGGGGGAGGGGGACTTATATTTTAGGATCACCGAATTGGAATGAACAGACTATATGAACAGAAATCACTTTAATAGTTTTTATACTTTTAATTCTCGAAACGTTGAGTTAAAAAACTTAAACAAATAAAAAACTTCTTAGGTGCTCAGTTAATTTCAAAATTAATATATTAGTATACAAATCGCTGTGAATTTTTATACTAGTAGAAATAGCTTCGTAGAAAAAAAAAATGTTGATTATTCTCGGTAAAGTATGCGCCATAAACTTATCGTTATAATTGACCGAAAAATAAAAGTGCTTCTTATTTTTCCACATTTTTCTGAAACTGTAGTATTTTAATTAGTTTGTAAACTACTGTAAAATTGTGTAATTTTTTGTTTTTGAATGTATATAAACGGAAGAGTGATATAAACAAAAGAAAAAGGAAAATAAATATGTCATAAATAATCTTATGAATACAATGTAAGGAAATTAATATAAAAGTTTCCCAGTTGTTATGGTAGCGACATGTACATTGGAATAAGTCACTCAATAAATTGTATAATTCTGATGTATAATTCTGTTTATAGCATCACTATTATTTTTTTGCCCCTTTCATCTTTTCTTTTCTGAATAAAAATGTAATCTGTATAATTGAAATTAAATACCTTACAAAAAGGAGTGATATCACATCAGAAACAACTCGTTGTAAATGATCCCGCCAAGCCACAAACCTAAAACGTCAGTCATAAAAAGAAGTGATATCACATAAAAAGAAGCGATATAGAAGTGCATACTCCGAGTCTCGTGTAAAAATCTATCACCACTCATAATGTTTCCAAAGGACTCGGAGTGAGGGACAGTATGTGAAAACTGCTTGGCGACCTGCAGGCTTTTATAATGTTTGCGTTTCCTGAAATTACATATGAATATGTTATTATTTTTATTTTATTTTATTTTATTTTATTTCATTTATTTATTTATTTATTTTGCTCCCATAAAATTGTAAAAAGTTGAAGTTTCTGTGTTTGCATGTCCTTTCTTATTTATGAGATTGAAAAATCAATTTGTTGATTTTATTTACCATTATTTAAACTAGAAACACCACTCTTACGAAGAGGATTTTTAAGTAAACATGTAAAGATTTTGAGTTTGTAATATAAGATATATTGCAGTAATTCTAGGGTAAGCGGAATCGCATAGATCTGGTGAAAAATCCGTTCTGTTTAAGCCATTCTAGTCTATTTTAATAGTATTATATGCAATAATATTCTTTGTATTGGAAACGCATAATTTTTTTTTTTTTTTTTTTTTTTTAAGAAATAATTCCGAAATAAGAAATAATTTCGCCCATTTTACCAGTTCCCTTAGAAACGGTGATTTAACAATATTTGTAATTAAATTTTATGGTAAGAAATATTGGAAAGTATAATTGTAATGATTATCACACTTACATACTTTTTCCTGCTTGTTTCTCAACTATTTCTGTTTTTACATTTTTTTAGCATGCAAATATATTTATAAAAGTGATATAACAAAAATTAAAAATTTATTTTTTCAATTTTCAAAATTGATATACTGCATATATTATAAAAGCCTGCAGGTCGCCAACCAGTTTTCACATACTGTCCCTCACTCCGAGTCCTTTGGAAACATTATGAGTGGTGATAGATTTTTACACTGGACTCGGAGTATGCACTTCTATATCGCTTCTTTTTATGTGATATCACTTCTTTTTATGACTGACGTTTCAGGTTTGTGGCTTGGCGGGATCATTTACAACGAGTTGTTTTTGATGAGATAAATATTACAGAACCACTTTCGATATATAAACCGTTTTCTTCATCAGATGCAAAGCCGTTCATAGTTTGGAAGTAATCGCAGAACGAAAATTCAATATTTCAATATTATTTATTAAACACGGTTCAATTCAAAATGTAATTCGATAATTTATCTGCCGGAAAATTTACTGTTGTCCCAAGCATATTGCAACAAACGGTGTATTTCTATCGCTGCCAGTTTAGTTTTTATTGATTTTTCAAATATACCGTTCATTTTTTAAACACCCTGTTGATCAAGCATCCTATTTAACCTGATTGCACAATACTCTCTTTCTAGCATCCTCTAAAACCATACCAATTTCATTACGAAGCTACAGATGAACAAGGCAACGTCCATTACCGAAATGAAATAGGTGACCAATCTGGTGCAGTGATGGGATCCTACGGATACATGGACGCTCGGGGACTCTACCGAGAGGTTGAGTACGTTGCTGATGCTGGAGGATTCCGTGCGAATGTCAGAACAAATGAACCGGGATCCTTTAAAGAGACTCCCACTGCCTTAAACTTCGTGGCCGTAAAAACTCCACCACACACCCAAGACAGATGGGCAAAAGCTGGAAGACGAGAATATGGCGGTAAGTTGAAGACTCATTATTACCCAAAACTGTTGTAGCTTCAAAAACAGTTTGTGTTTAATAAAAGTTTAAGGATGCCCCAACGTTTTTATTCCACTGGCAACACAAAACTTTTTTTATACATTCATATATGTAGGGGAGATGTGGGGATGAATGGGACATTTTCACAAAAATATTTATTTTAAATATTTTATTTAAGTTATTATCAATATTATATATCCCATTTTATACATTAAGCGTTTGACTACATATTATGCACAATATTTATTCAAGATTATTATTATACAGATATATATTATGAAATTAAAAAAAGTTCCTCTGTGTCCCAATCATCCCCACAGCAGGGATGAATGGGACCCAGATATCTTTCTCCCTTTATTCAATGTTAAGAACGAAAAGCTGAAAAAAATTACTTCTTGGCAAAAACTGAGAGATTGTAAATTGTAATATGATCGCCAGGATTATTTATTGGCCAATCATCTTGGACTCATCTCAGCTTTGCCTGAAAAGGCCCATAAACGGAAACATTCAATGGCTGAAGACATATGACTACCACGAGGATGAAATGTAAAAGAATAATTACCCATAAATTATTAATTTATCAAACTATATAATATTATTTAGCTAATGAATATATTTTTCAGCATGTGTAATGAGACAATCCCATTTATCCCATTTGAAATGTCCCAATCATCCCCATGATGCATAGATTCAATTGTCAGCCATTTTGCCTCAAAAATTACTTTGTCACAATGGTTAATATTCATTCATTTTAATTACCAATATTGAGCCTTGAAATAAAAAACTACAACATATTTTAATTGTTTATATTGCATAAGATATTTAAGTAACTTCAAATGTAAAAAAAAAAAAAAAAACTTTTAAGCAGAGTTTTCAGGAAATGATAATTTGAAGGAAACTGAAAACAACCATGTGGTCTTGCTTTTGGTTCTGAAGCACACTATGGTAGTGAAATCTATGCGGATAGGAAGCAACTAAAAAAAAAGGTTTATTGCCTGAAATATTGAGAACGTCCCATCCATCCCTTGTCCCATTCATCCCCATCTCCCCTATACACGATTTTTATACGTAAATTCAGAAAAATTGCAGCGATGACTATTGCAGTGGTTTGGAATCAAACAGCATTTTTCTCTTTTCAAGTAGATTTTTCTATTTTTCGTTAAGTATTCTATCTGAAAATCTAATCGATTTCTGTTTAATGATGATTTTTCCATGGCTGCCGCATCTCAAAAATCTGTTAAAACTTTACACAATTTCTGAAGCGTTTATTTGCATTTATTGAAAAATAGAAAGCCTGAATATGAGTTGAGAATATGAGTATGAATATGAGAATATGAGTTATATAATAAGTGATAGTCAGGGCTTTACAAATTTGAAAATAATCTGGTAGCCAGGTATAAATTGTAGTCGGCAGTAAAAGAATATAACCCCCACTCCCCTTCCCCCGTTATTGATTTTCTAAAAGCACAAAAGTTGTCTATGAATTAAGTGAGAAAAAATAATAACAAACATAGTTTAGAATTATTAGTTACATAGTTTAAAATAGTACATAATTACAAAAGATAATAAAAATAAGTTTTCTAAGGGAACTTATCAAAATTATATATCTCTTGGGGATAAAAGTGGGGAAAATAATGTAAATTCTGAATTAACTGGCATGTTCGAGAAACGCTGATTACCGAATGCTTCAAATGTCCGAATAGTTGAGTGCTACAAAATCTATATCTGATGAGAGGGTATCGGTAAAATAGTGTTTTTGCCTATTTAGCCTATCGAATTCAGTCAAATAATTGTGATTTTATTATTTAAAAAATTTGCATTTGATGAACTGTCTTAGTTCTGCGAAATTAATAATAAAAGTTTAATTTTTTTTTATGTTTGTGTGTGTGAATATAATTTCAAGTTTATTTCTTACTATTTTGTAACTTTGCAGTATCTATAATGAAACATCTTACAAGAAATTTAATTAAACGACGCTCACAAAGTTTGAGAGCTATTAACTTGTTAAATGCATTGCTAAAAAGAAAATAAAAACATTTTCCGCGCTGGGATTACATACTAATTGGGATCAGCAGCCTGCTAAGGTTTATTTTAATCCAACGATTTACAATAAGATTTAAAAAAAAAAAATAAATACCTTACCTTTCTGAATTGCAATCAATGTTTTTTTAGGTAGCTTTCAATACCAAAAGTATAAAGCTACCTATTGCAGCCGTTCGGAGGAAAGCAGTTCCGGAAAATTTCGATATATTTTCACCGATCATGACCCCCAGATCTCAAAACCACCCTCCGTTCAAATGTTGATATATATATATATATATATATATATATATCATCATCATCATCATCATCATCATCAACCGTTTTCAATCCACTGCTGGATGTAGGTCTCCCCCAGATTTTTCCATTGTTGCCTGTCTAGTGCTTTATTCATCCAATTAACACCGGCCACTTTTCTGATTTCGTCACTCCATCTTACTTGAGGTCGTCTTCTTGGTCGTTTTACATCTCTGGGATACCACTGTAGGGTGTTTGTGCTCCATCTATTGTCTTGTCTTCTTGCAATGTGCCCAGCCCATTTCCATTTTAGCCATTTAATTCTCTCGATAATGTCAAAAACTTTCGTCTGACTTCTTATCCACGTTATTCTCTTTCGGTCTCTTCTGGTTATGCCTAGCATACATCTTTCCATACTTCGCTGTGTTGTTTGTAATCTTTGTACCATCCGTTTTGTTAGTGTCCAAGTTTCTGCTCCATAAGTTAGTGCAGGCAAAACACATTGGTTAAACACCTTTCTTTTCAAACAAAGAAGCATGTTACTTTTCAGAATAATATTGTTCTTCCCAAAAGCACTCCATCCATTTCTTATTCTTCTATTGATTTCATTCATGATACTGTTGTCTGAAGATATTTCTTGTCCAAGGTACACATAACTTTCAACATCTTTAATCTCAGTGTTGTTGTAGACGATTTTCTTTTTTGATGCAAATGAATTGAACATCACCTTAGTCTTTTCCAAATTTATTTTTAATCCCACATTAATGCTAGCTTCTGCCAAATCTTTTAGCATATTTTGCAATTCTTCAGGGCTATTACTGAAAATTAAAATGTCATCAGCAAACCGGAGATGGCTTAAATATTCCCCATTTATTCTAATCCCTTTGTTTTCCCAATCCAGCTTCTTGAAAATACTCTCTAAGACAGCAGTAAAAAGCTTAGGCGAAATGGTGTCTCCTTGTCTTACTCCTCTTTCAAGCTTGATCTTCGCTTTTCCTTTGTCCAAACGGATGGTGGCTGTTGCTTTCTTGTAGATCTTCTTTATGATATTGATATAAGGTTTGTCTATACCAATGTTCTCCAGAGAAGTAATTACTGCAGATGTGTAGACCGAATCAAATGCTTTTTCATAATCAATAAAGGCAAGACAGAGAGGTAAATTATATTCTTTATGTTTTCCTATAACTTCCCTTACTGTTTGAATATGATCCATTGTGCTAAATCCACTTCGAAATCCTGCTTGTTCTCTAGGTTGAGCTGAGTCCAGAGCTGATTCAAGTCTTGTCGTTAAAACTTTGGTGAAAATTTTATAAATCACTGACAGTAAGCTGATTGGACGGTAGTTTTTAATGTTTTCCTTTTCTCCTTTCTTATAAAGTAACACCATCACAGCATTATTCCAATCTTCTGGTACATCTGATTTCTCGAGACATTTGGAAAACAGTAAGGCTAGCATTTTTGCAAATTCTTCTCCTGCTTCTTTGATAAGATCAATTGTAATTCCATCTTCGCCAGGGCATTTACCTTTTTTCATGCCTCTAATGGCTTGTACAACTTCATCTGTCATCACTGGGATTATCTCTTCAGTTTCTGTTATGTTTACTAGTGGATCACGTAGGTTGATTTCCCTTTGATCTTCACATTTATATAGATCGTTATAGAATTTTTCGACAATGTGTACTATTTCATTATTGATTTTGGTGATTGTTCCATCTGCTGTCTTCAGTGCAAAAATACCTTTTCTTCCAACACACAGTTTACGCTTAGCTGATTTTAAACTTTTGTTATCTTCTAGAACTTTTTTGACAAGATCACAGTTAAATTTTCTGATATCTTCTGTAACACATTTTCTTACCGTTTTACATAATTCTGCATATTCAACTCTTGATTTAGGATAGTTTTTCTTCATTTTAAATTCTCTGCGTTTCTTCATCAGTCTTCTTGTTTCTTCTGTTATTTTCTTTGTTTGCTTTACTTGTGCTTCACCAGCTATCGTCCTTGCAATTTCTTGTAGAGTATTTGTTATTTTCTTGTTCACTACTGTAACATCTTGTTCTTCTTCTAAGATTGATTGAAGTACTTGAAAACGATTTTTAAGTTCTAAATTAAATTCTTCTTTATGTTTCTGGAGATTTATAATATCGACTGATTTCTTTGAGCATTGCAAAAGCTTCATTCTTTCCACTTTAGTATTTAAAAGCAGTTTGCATCTAACTAACCTGTGATCGCTTCCTGTATTGAAGTTATTGAGAACGCTGCAATCCTGAATAAGATGCTTTTTGTTTGTCAAGATGTAGTCGATTTCACTTGTTGAGCCATTTGCACTACGCCATGTCCATTTTCTTTGTGGCTTTTTCTTGAAAAATGAATTCATGATATACATCTGTTCACATTCTGCAAATTCAATCAATCTGTTTCCTCTTTCATTACGCACCCCATATCCATGAATTCCTACTGAGAACTCACCTTTCTTTTTTTCCCCAATTCTAGCATTCCAGTCTCCCATTATTAATTTTATGTAGCATTTTCCTTTTTGATGCATTGAAGCTACTTCTTCATAGAAATCCTCAATTTCTTCATCAGTATAGCTAATTGTTGGTGCATAAACTTGGGTAATTTGCAGTTTGTATCTTTTTGACACTTGTATAACTAACCTTGCAACTCTATCTGATGCACTATCATATTCTACGATGTGATTCTTCCACCTTTTATGAATCAGAAATCCTACACCACTTGTTTTTCCATCTTCTGTACCTCTGTAGTACAATACATGTCCACTGGCAAGATCAATCTTCTCTTCACCTTTTCTTCTTATTTCGCATAATCCTAGGATGTCCCAGTTGATTCTTTCTAATTCTTCTTCAAGTTCCTGTAAACGACTTTCAGAAGATAAGGATCGTCCATTATACGTAGCCAAGGTCATCAACTTATAGCAGCCAAACCGAGCCCGGTGATTCTTAGCACCCTCTGTCTTCATGTCTTTCTGATCGCTGCCATATATATATATATATATATATATATATATATATATCTGACCTATGTCATACGATAACGCTCGTATTTATAAATCAATTTTGATGAAACTAATTGTGTGTATTAAGCTCACCAAAGTCTCGACCGAGTTCGTTGGGCAGCTTGGTCCGCCATTTTGTTTCAAGATGGCGGCCCCTTAAAAATTTAAAACTAAAATAAATATACAAAAAAATTAAAAATTAAAATTTATTTTTAAATTTAATGTTAGGCTTTGATACGAGGAATCCAGAGCATTGTTTGGTTTACCTCTATCTTAAAAAATGGCTGAGATAGAGCAGTTTGAAATTCTAAGGGGGCTGACATTTTGAAACAAAACAGCACATTAACGCGATTACTCGCAAATTATGAGGTAGCTTTCAATACAAAAAAAGTATTAAGCTACCTAATGCAGCCGTTCGGAGGAAAGCAATTTCGGAAAATTTCGGTATATTTTCACCGATCATGACCCCCAGACCCCAAAACCACGCTCCATTCAAATGTTGATTTATATATATATATATATCTGACCTATGTCATACGATAACGCTCGTATTTATAAATCAATTTCGAATAAACCAATTGTGTGTATTAAGCTCACCAATGTCTCGGCCGAGTTCGTTGGCCAGCTTGGTCCGCCATTTTGTTTCAAGATGGCGGCCATTTAAAAATTTAAAACTAAAATAAATATACAAAAAAAATAAAAATAAAAATTTATTTTTTAATTTAGTGTTAGGCCTTGATACAAGGATTCCAGAGCATTTTTTGGTTTACCGCTATCTTAAAAAATGGCTGAAATAGAGCAGTTTGAAATTCTAGGGTGGCTGACATTTTGAAACAAAACAGCACATTAACGCGATTACTCGCAAATTATTTTCTTTCATTGTTGTAATAATTTTCCCAATCATACGCATAAAACTATATATTCATATCCGTTAGCGCCAAATTCTCGCCAAAATTGGCGACATTTGGCGAAATATCACCAAATTTGGCGACCAAAATAAGTCTTCATAAATGAAGCCAATTTGGCTATTGCTCAATAATTTGGCGAATTTCTTATTCAAATTCAGTATTAACAAATCTTTTGTAAACGTTTCTTTGCATTTTAACTTGCTGTTTTCGTGTAACATTAGCTAAAATTTTAAAACGAGGATATAGGAAAGCTACCTTTTCCTCCCGGCACAGGCCGGAAGGACTTTTTAAAATTCCTTACAGATAATAATCCTTCCTTGCTGATTCCTTGCAGATAATAATCTAAAGAAATAATGTAATTATAAAATATTCTTAAATAACAACCGAGTACCAGACATTTTGTCTCCAAGACAGAGTGACGCCGAATTATTGTCCAACGTGAGAGGTGCACACAGGCGCTAGGCGCCAGGCATTTTAAGGGGGGAAAAATATTTAAAAAATACATATTATTTTTATTAAAATGAATTATTCTTAAATTTTCAATTAAGTTTTATAGATTTACTTCAAATGAATGATTTATAATCACTTAAATGTTATTATTATTTTTAATGAATGTGATAGAATTATCAGTTTTAATTCTGAACACAAAATCTGATTTGTAACTTAGAAAGAAGCATAAGCCTTTTTTATCATTGAAGCCAATTTTTAGATGCCACATAGTTTGACAATATTTCTTATTGAAACTTTCCCCGTCTCTCCACATTCTAATCACGTGACATGCTAGCCTACTAGAGCGGAAAAGAATGGCGTTTTATGTTCCTGAAATGGAAGAGAAGAGGAGATCACTGCTTGCTGCCCGCACGATTAGGGGTGTTGGAGAGGCAGTTGTGCTCATTACTTAGTTCAATTTTTGTATAGAAAAAAAAAAAGAGTCTGATTAAATAACTTAGTCACCAGGTAAAATAAGTTCGTCGACCTGGCAACCGCATTTGTCAAGCCCTGGATGATACTAAAGTATTAATAACCAATGATAACCAATGATATTAAAGTATTAATAACTGAAGTGTAGGAAGAGCTAACTTGTCAGTAGATATTATACTAGAGACAAGCGTACTACTAGAGAAATCTGGCCTCCGCCAAGTCGAGAGAGGACAGCCGGAAGCATACTTTTCTGGAAGCAACTCAGGGCACTTTTGACCGTTTATCTCCGCGCTGGAGTATCTCAAAATTTTGAAAATTCGTTTTTCTAGAGTATTTGGCCCACAGGACAAAAATTTTAAATTACAACTTTCTGTCTTTTCTAGTTCAGACGATATATGAACTGAAACATTAGATTTTTCACTCACTCACTCACTCTTTCACGCGTCATCAAAAAGATTAGGCAGCCCTAGAAACTTGACATTTGGAAAAAAGGTAGTGTTTAGGATACAAAGAAAGGAAAAATTATAAAATCCGGAAAATTCGAAAAAAAAACATTCGAAAATTCAACAAATTCCATCAAAATTGAAAATTGAAAATAATACGATATTGTAGTCTTAGAAACTTAAGATTCGGTGTGAAGGTAGTGTTTAGTATCCAGAAAAAGAAAACATCAAAAACACCAAAAAAATCGAAAGCAAAATTGAAAAAATCGAAAAATTTCAAATAATCGGATTTTGTTGCGCTAGAAACTTGGAATTCGGAATAAAGGTAGTATTTAGGATGCAAAATAAGGAAAAATTAAAAATTCGGAAAATTCGAAAAAAAAAAATTCAAAAATTCGAAAAATTCGAAAAAATTGAAACATTTTAAATAATTTGACTTTTTAGCCTTAGAAACTTAAAATTCGCAGTAAAGATAGTGTTTAGGATTCAGAATAAGTAAAAATAAAAAACGCAATAAAATTCGAAAATAAATCAAAAAATCGAAAAAATCGGAAAAATCGAAAAAGTAAGGAAAATTTGAAAATAATTCGATTTCATAGCGCTAGAAACTTGAAATTTGGAATAAAGGTAATATTTAAGATACTAAATAAGGAAAAATTAAAAAATATGGATAATTCAAAAAATACCCATAAATTAGTGCAGACGATATATGAACTCAACGTTTCGATTTTTTGTCACTCACACACTCACTCACTCTCGCGTCATCAAAAAGATTGGGTAGATCCCGCAGCCACAGAAACTTAAAATTTGAAATAAAGCTAGTGCTTCGGATACAAAGAAAGGAAAAATTATAAAATCCGGAAAATTAAAAAAAAAAAAAAAAAAAAAAAAAACATTCGAAAAATAAAAAAAAATTGAACAAAATTGAAAATTGAAAAAAAAACGATCTTTTAGTCTTAAAAACCTAAAATTTGGTGTGAAGGTAGTGTTTAGAATTCAGAAAAAGAAAACATCAAAAACACAAAAAAAATTTAAAATAAAATCGAAAAATCGAAAAATTTCAAATAATCCAATTTTGTTGCGCTAGAAACTTGGAATGCGGAATAAAGGTAGTATTTAGGATGCAAAATAAGAAAAAATTAAACAATCCAGAAAATTCGAAAAAAAAAAATCAAAAATTCAAAAAATTCGAAAAAAATTGAAAAAAATTAAAATAATTTGAACTTAGAAACTTAAAATTCGCGGTAAAGATAGTGTTTAGGATTCAGAATAAGTTAAAATAAAAACGCAATAAAATTCGAAAATAAAATAAAAAAATCGAAAGAAATCGAAAAATAAGGAAATTTTGAAAATAATTCGATTTTATAGCGCTAGAAACTTGAAATTTGGAATAAAGGTAATATTTAAGATACTAAATAAGAAAACATTAAAAAATATAGATAATTAAAAAAAAAAATGGTTTAAAAGTAGTGTTTAGGATTCAGAAAAAGAAAAAAAGGAAAACACAACAAAAATTGAAAATAAAATCAAAAAATCAAAAAATCAAAAAAAAAAAAAAAAAAAAAAAAAAAAAACGAAAATAATTTGATTTTGTAAATCTAGAAACTTAAAATTTGGAATAAAGGTAGTATTTAGGATACAAAAAAAAATAAATAAAAAAAAATCGAAAAATTGAAAAAAATTTCATTTTGTAGCTTTAGAACTTAAAATTTGGCGTAAACTTATTGTTTAGGATACAGAACAAGTGGGTAAGTGTGATCGAAGATCGCACAAAGGGTTTCGTTTAATATCCCTTTCAAAACACTTTATCCTTTCTTTAATAAATTCAAATAAATATAATTTAGCAACAATAACAAAAAAAAAAGTCATGTTTTTTATAAAGTAAAAATTTATTTTTCCGTTTTTTCGAAAATCTAAACCAGCCGGATAGCGGGCGAAACCCGCTATTATATTCTGTCATAATAATATCCGTCATACGGACTAAATGCGATATTTAAAAAATATATAATTTCAAAATTAAACATGTTGGACGTCTTCAAAATGTTAAAATATGCGAATATTTCCATAATCGGGTTTTTATCATGATTCAATATATTTTCTCAAACTCATATACTTACTATTCTCTATTATTCATATTGATACTCGCTTTGTATTATTCTCAAACATCTGAAAAATTCGGTAAACTTCCAATAGGACGTCAGATTTTCTTTTTAATTCTCTAATGACGTGATATTAATCTGCTTCGTGTACATCCACATACTCATAACTCCTTGTATTATTGAGAAATCTTAGACATTTTCCGTTTTATTTACCACTATGACGTCAATCAATTTTATTTCATATTTATCTTTTTTTCAATTTGTGAAACTTTTTATTTCATTTTCATTTTTCACGTGAAAATCGCCTGATAGAAAATTAATTATTGTAGAAAGAATTTCATTGTAGATTTTAAATTTTTGGCATCTGCTATAACGAAAAATGTTTAAATTTAATAGAAAAAGGCTATTAGAATTTTGGTTTTTAATCTCTATTTATTAAAATAATACGAATTTTTCTAATTTTAATATTTTCAGCTCTTCACAGCTGATATTCTGATTTATACACGAAGTTTCAACTCTGTAAGTTACATAGTTTTCGAGAATGGCTCTGTGACAGACAGACAACGGAGCGGGAGCAATAGGGTTCCGTGAGACGAACGAAACCCTAAAAAGGAAAAATTAAAACACAATAAATTCGAAACTAGAATAAAAAAAACTCGAAAAAGATCGGAAATTTCAAAATAATTCGATTTTGTTGCGCTAGAAATTTGAAATTTGTAATAAAGGATACAAAATAAGAAAAAATTAAAAAATCCAGAAAATTATAAAAAAAATTCGAAAAAATCAAAAATTGAAAATAATTTTATCTTGTAGTCTTAGAAACTTAAAACTTGGTGTAAAGGTAGTATTTACCACTAGCCGCCACTGGCGACCAGTTTGGTCTCCCTTAAATGTATGTTAAACATTGCAACACGTTACATTTATTCATAATTTAATTTTCCCTTAATCCTTCGCCAAATCGGAAGATTCTAATTTGATATTGACCCGCAATGACCCAGAAATGACCCACTAATCGAATTTTCTCGAACATGTGACCTAGTCTAATGATTTTCGCGTGCCCGAAACTCGTCAAATACAAAATTTAATCAAAATCGTTAGAGCCTTTATTAGATAAAATTAATTTGACCCGCTTTGACCCAAAAATGACCCCCTAATCGAAAGTTCTCGAACATGTGACCCAGCCCAATAGTCTTCTCGTGCCCGAAAATAGTCGGATACAAAATTTCGTCAAAATCGTTTGGACCGTTTTTTAGATACAATTAGCTTGACCATGACCCAAAATGACCCACTAATTGAATTTTCTCGAACATGTGACCTAGCCCAACAGTCTTCTCGTGCCCGGAAACCATTGGATGCAAAATTTAGTGTAAATTGAGCCGCTTTTTAGATCTTGACCCACAATGACCCAGAAATGACCCACTAATCGAATTTTCTCGGACATGCGACCTAGCCCAATGCTTTTATCGTGCTCGAAACTCGTAGGACACAAAATTTAATCAAAATCGTTAGAGCCGTTTTTTAGATAAAATTAATTTGACCCGCGTTGACCCAAAAATGACCCACTAATCGAAAGTTCTCGAACATGTGACCCAGTCCAATTGACTTCTCATGCCCGAAAATGGTCGGATACAAAATTTCGTCAAAATCGTTTGAACCGTTTTTTAGATACAATTAGCTTGACCATGACCCAAAATGACCCACTAATTGAATTTTCTCGAACATGTGACCTAGCCCAACAGTCTTCTCGTGCCCGAAAACCATTGGATGCAAAATTTAGTGTAAATTGAGCCGCTTTTTAGATCTTGACCCACAATGACCCAGAAATGACCCACTAATCGAATTTTCTCGGACATGCGACCTAGCCCAATGCTTTTATCGTGCTCGAAACTCCTAGTACACAAAATTTAATCAAAATCGTTAGAGCCGTTTTTTAGATAAAATTAATTTGACCCGCGTTGACCCAAAAATGACCCACAAATCGAAAGTTCTCGAACATGTGACCCAGCCCAATTGACTTCTCATACCCGAAAATGGTCGGATACAAAATTTCGTCGAAATCGTTTGAACCGTTTTTTAGATACAATTAGCTAGACCATGACCCAAAATGACCCAAAATGACCCACTAATCGAATTTTCTCGAGCATGTGACCTAGCCCAATGGTTTTCTGGTGCCCCAAAACGGTAGGATACGAAATTTCGTCAAAATCGTTAGAGCCGTTTTTAAGATAATTTTTGCACATATATATATATATATATATATATATATATATATAACCACCCACAAGATTTGCTCGTATTAGAATATATGACAGTAGATATCAAGTATCTAGGGCTGCGAGTAATATTTCAGATGGATAGCACCTATCCTGGAAGCAATTGAGAGTACTTTTGACACTCCCCTCCCATAACTTAGTGCTTGCCTAGGAACCTGAAATCTCTTTTTATCTACAGTACTTTGCAAACGAAACTAAAGCTTCAAATTTTTGATACCTGTAAATCATAGGGACAAAGTGTGGGCTTAGCGAATATCAGTGGATGATCTCCAAAAAGAACCCAAAATCGAGAAAAGGAGGATTACTTACAAAAAGAAGTGAAATCTCATCAAAAAGTCACCTGTAAAAAATGCAGCCAAGTCTCGTAACTCATTTACCGTAAAAAGTACTGAGATCGTGTAAAGCTAAGTTTAGCTATCTTATTAACTCTGACATTTTCATTCACAAATCACTCCTAGTCTCTACATCTTTGGTTAGTTATTATTTTGTGACTTGGCAATTACGCAGCACAGGGAAGTTATTACACATTACTATGTTATGGGATGGGATGGGATAATTTAATTAAGGCAAATTATATACGCACAGGGAAGTTATTACACTTTAATATGTTAGAGTATTACTAGGGGCCTACCCCCTGCGAGCTACGCTCGCCAACCCCCGCTCAGACTTCGAGGCCTCTAAAAACATGACAGCGTGCTTTATTTTAAAAATATTGGTAAATCTGTAATTGGGTTGCCATGCTTTTAACATTTTAATGGGACATTTTTCGATTATCATGGCCTGTTGCGGCAACTGACGACTGTTTTCGGGATTGATAAGTAAAATCAATTACTACTTGAAAACCAGCTTGTCTAAAATGGTTAGGTTTAAATTGTGACTACCTCTCGGACTTTTATAACAACAATCTCTATTCTATTCTTCCTTTGCGTTTAAGGATGAGAAAAATTCCATCTGCTTGTGAATAACATTAAGAACCACGGTATTGAAAAGTACTATGTTATAGACATTTTCAGTAACAGGTTTTAATTTTCTCTCTATTTTAGTGCACCATCATGCATATTTTCATGTTATTTTAAATATGTAAATTATTTTTTTTAATTAATATGTATATACGAATTTTCTAATAATTATTTATCATACAAAATTAATTAAATAGTTTGTGCATGCATGCCTGCATTTATTCGGCATCAATTGATGAGATATTTAAACAAATTTGCTATCCGCGGTAATTTTACACCATGTTCTGTCACTTGAATATTGTCCATAAGAAAATCGGGTACTTTTCCATTATAGGATCCTTTGCTTTTATGTTTGGCGTAATTCGAGCTTCAAAAAGGGATAGATTCGTTAATATACATAGATTTGTTGCCAAAAGTTATGAAAATAAACCCAATGAACTTTTGGTGCTTTTCTATTATAGGGGTCTTGACGATTTGTTAAAAAGCTTGGCGGAAAAAACCAAGCAGGATAGAAAACCAAGCAGGATATTTTATTCTTCCGTTCAGTTGGGCAATTATTATTTTATATATTAGTTTCAAATATCCGAATTAATGATTTTATAAATTCGTTCAGTTAAATTTTACAAAAAAATAACAAAATGATATCAATAAATAATAATTACTATTAATTCCTTTTCCTCCCTTTCTTTTGCGTTTACCTAAATGACGTCATTTGGACGAATTTATTCAAAACATTTTCAGTTTATAAATTAAATTAAATGCTGACAGACGATTGCATCCTGACGATAGAAATGTGATTTTTTTTCAAATTTTCCTGAAAAACATAATTTAATCACAATCTTGTGTTCATTATCGATTGAAATAAAAGATAAATTCAATTTCAATTTGAAAATGACGAATAAAAAGAAATCAATAATCCTTATCGGGATCCTTTTCAATTTTTTTCCCTTTTTTGTCACAAAATGAATGAGTAATTAGCTGCCATCGATACAGAAATGTCATTAAAATTAGAAAAAAATTAATATCTCGAAAACTAATTCCAATTTCAAAATTCTATTACCAGTTTTGACATCCGCGGATTTTTATGAACAATTAGTATTAATTTCACCATCAAGCGTTTAATATTTTATTAAAAATACCCTTCAAACATAATCAGTCGTTTAATCAGTCGTTTCATAAAATCGTTTCATAAATTCGTTTCATAAAATCGTTACACAAATTCGTTTCATTAGGATTTTATATATATAGGGTAGATTTGATTATGACTAACTATATACATCACATTCTCATGCTACGTAATTGCCAAGTTTCAAAATAATAATTAACTAAAGATGTAGAGACCAGGAGTGATTTGTGAATGAAAATTTCAGAGTTAATAAGATAGTTAAACTTGGCTTTATACGATCTCAGTACTTTTTACGGTAAATGAGTTACGAGACTTGGCTGCATTTTTTACAGGTGACTTTTTGATGAGATAGTCTTTACTGAATTTGAAAGGAAAAGCACTTTAAATCTGATTTTTTTAGATTTTTCCATTGAAAAACAATTTACTGATTAAACAAAATTGATATAGCTTAATGTATAATCATTTTTATGATTAATACCTGTAATATTAACTTAACTTGTATTAACTTAACTTGTTTAACTTGTAAGTTTCTGGCGAAATTTTGGCGATTGGAATAAATTAGTGGGTAAATCTAGGACCCCGCAGTTTAAGTAGGGTTGATCTAAAACCGAAAATTCTCCTGCGATTCCGGGAGATTTTAGATTTTTGATATCCAATCAAATGTTTCAGTTTTCAAACTATTGAAGATAGAGTAAACATTTTGACGGATTTGAATTTTTAGGAAAATTTCAACTCAAGTATATACCAAACATATGGATAAAATATATAATATAACAAGAATTTACTTTTCTATTCAGGGGGTGGTTTGGGGGGTGGTCCTCAGAACTTTGAAATGTCCCCACCGGAAGATTTGAGATTTTATACTTTCAATGGTCAAAAATTCGAATCCCCCCCCCCCCCCCTCCGGAGCCACATAAATCCCTTCCGGAGTAAAGTGTCTGAATCAACAAACCTCTCTTCCCCTAGAGATATCTTACGATATCAAGTGCCCACCCACACCCCGCCCCCTAAAGTGATGACGTTATAAATGCACAGCCCCTTTTTCTCTTTGTAGAATATCCAATTTAGAAAATATTTATATGGTTTATCGATTTTCATACCCTTAAGACTGTTATCGAAACCAAACTGGCTATTTTGACGTAATTTTAATGCATTTTTGTTTGGAAACGCATGAAATTGATAGGTGTGCTTATTCCGAAACTTTGTAATCGAAAGATGTTTTCCCTTTTTTGATCAAAGCAAAATATTTTCAGAAAATACTGTCAAAGCCGGCGTTTTGCACCGAATTTCCAACGCCTCAGCACGGGAAAGGGAAAAATGTGTCGTCACGTGAGACGAATCGCTTATAACTCTATAAGTAATTTATTTATTAAAAAAGGGAAAATTCATTTCGATACTTCAACCTTTAGATACTTCAAGTCTTTAGTTTAAAAAATGTATCTTTCTTTACGGCTGTTTGTCAATTTAAACTAACTAATTTCTAACATTTTCATGAAGTCTTTTTTATTCGTAAATGCTTAAAATTTGCAAAAATTCTCATTCAGATATCGTGTAATGTTTCTCATCTTCCTATAAAGGCAAATGATCTTTCAGAAAGTTGTTAAAAATTAGCGTTTTAACCGGATGAATGCCGAATAACATTCACTGAAAAGAGAACAAAATTTACTATATTCATCTAGACGATATAAACAGGATTATTTTTGCTCGTGTGGAAAAATCGCGCAAAAAAAGCTAAAAATAGCATTAATAATCGCTAAGATTTCAAAAATTGAAGAGGAAAAAAAAATTTCTTTTTTGGCCTAAATGACAAACAGGATTCCTTTTACGAATGTGGAAAAATCGTCTCGCAAACCGAAAAATTTTATAAATTCAAATAAAAAGATTCGCATAAAATTCAAAAATGTACATACGAATTCCAAATAAACTTTATTGAAAAGAGGAAAAAAATTTACTAAATTGTACTAAAAGTTTAAAACCCAATTTATATTTAATAATGTGGAAAATTCGCCGCGAAAAGCAAAAATCCCCGTTAAATGGCATAAAAATTTTTAAAATTTAAAAATCACAGATGACAAAATTTAGTACAGTGGGTTAAAACATTATAAAAAGAATTCCTTAACGAATATCAAAAAATTGGAGCGGAACATAACAGTAACTCGTGTAAATTTATTCCTCCAAACAACGATAAACTGGCGATTCAAGGATTTACATGAAAAGTAAACAAATACTATTATAAATTAAATCTGAAAAGGAATTTTCTACACGCCAAATTATCGCTTATCTCCTAGTATGGGAATCTATTAGCGCCGAAATATGTGAACAGGCCTTTGTAGCTTTTCCTCGACTGCCCTTACACAGTAAACATTGTTCATTTATCCTCTTGTATTAACTTGTATCCAAAGGATTCCCGCTTGTCTGTAGTAAATTGTTCGTGTAAACTCAACTTCAATAATAGCTACATATCTAAAACCAATTATTTAATTTCAAAATATTTTCAATTTACATCTTCCAACATAAAACCATTCAGTTAAAAATTATCTCGTAGTTCAAGCTACATTCACCGAACAAATTTTATATTCAACTGATTCGATGCTAATCGTGGCAGACACTAGGGAAAACAGACAGTGAGCTTTTGGCACCATATATACGAGTATTTATAAATAAATTATTTATAACTGAAAATATTAGTACAATATTAAAAAATATGTATTGCGCTACATTTTCAAAAATTCTTGAATAAATTTAGAGCATTATTAACTAATTTTAAAAAGTATTGTTTTACAATTTCGATAAACTTCTTCATTAACATATATTTGTAGATTAAAGACTTGCGCAAAATTAGATTCAGTTACAAAAATTTAGAATGGTTGCAACGTAAATTATTGCCAGCTATATATGAACGCATAATGTACTCAATTTAAATAATGATAAGAACGAAAAATCATGCGTCAAGCATAGATTATGAAATACTTTCCAACACATCCAAGAAACTGTAACGAAACTTCACCTTTAACCTTTTCCCACTCCGGGCACACCTAATTTTAATTGCAAACTTGCATACGGCACCAAGAATATTTTAATAACATTTTGTTTCTATAATGAAAGCTTAAAATAAGGAGTTCATATTTTCTAAAAAAGTCGTTTGTAAATTCCGGTGTCAGTCAGCAATTTCTCATTTTACGAACGGACTTTGTCTGTGCCAGAAAGGGTTAAATAAGGTGAATGAATACATGTAAGTAAACAAAGTCAAAGTCAAACCGGCCGGGGGGAAATATGGGAAACATACAACACATTTAAAACTCCAGTTTTAGCAATTACTTCCATAGTCAAAAATGTAGTCTAATTATTTTACGCAGCCCTGCATATGATTGATAGATTTGGATATATACTACATAGCATGACAAAATTAAGTTCCAAATAATATAATAAAATCACTTGTTAAATTTAAATTAAAGTCTAATTAATGCTTAAAGTGATAAAAACATAACATGAAATGTTTAAAAATACCTTTTAATACAGATTACATATGTTTCATTCGCTATAACGGCGACATCTTCAGATCTAAATGATAAATAAAATATTTATCACACAACAAAAATCACAAAGCAAGTATGCAAATAAGACCAACAGTAACAAAATGCTTGGGTCCTACTTATTATATAGAAAAAGCATTTGTGATTTTATTGAAAAATATCTTACCTCCTTCAGACCATGCATTTAATTCAACGAATGAATTAATTCAACGTTTGGATAATATCCAGTTTCCAAAGAAATATTTAATAGCTAGTTTAGATGTCACCTCTTTATAGCCATATGTTGACACCCAACAAGTTACTATAAAAATAAATAACTGTATTGACAACCTAAGGAACATTAATGACAGTGTGAAAACAATAGTAAAGAGTGCTCTTAATCTTATAGTTAATAATAACTATTTTACATTTGACAATAAAATCTATAAGCAAAATAACGGGGCCCCGATGGGTTCCCCTATATCTCGATTTTTAGCTGAATTTATATTAAGACCTCTAGAAACTAATATTTATTATAAATTAGATTATATTCCTCATACATGGCTCAGGTACGAAGACGATATTTTCAGAATTTGGCAACACACGAATACCTCGCTTAATAGCTTTCTTGCTCATATCAATATCCTTGATTCTAGGATTAACTTCACTCTGGAAGTTGAACAAAATAACACACTCCCTTATTTGAATGTGCTGTTAATCAAAACCCACCATGGCATAGAACGTACTCTATGTAGAAAACCAATAAATAATCAATCCAATATTCCTAATAATGCTAGAGTACCTTTTCCTATAAAGTTTCAGCCTTCAGACATTTTATTAGAAGAGCATTTGCTATCTGTACCCCTAATCAATTAAATAAAAAAATAAGTAAAATACGTGACGTCGCAAGAAATAACGGATACAAAGACAGCACTATTAATAAATTAATTACGAGCATGGATAATAAAAAGAAGAAAATTTTTAATGAACGAAACTCAAAAGTATCAACTTTACAATGTTTTCCTGGATTCTTTGAAAGAATGAAATATAAACATAGAAAATTTAATATCTGCCTTATTGCAAAATCTTCCACAAAATTAAAAAAACAAACAAACATAGTATGTAGAAAAACAGGCCCAATAGAACCTGATCAACTCTCCGGTGTTTATGAAATCCCATTCACCAAGGCAGATGGAACAGTACAATACTATATAGAAATGACAAACAGAAAACTTAAAACAAGAATAAAAGAACATATGGCAGATATCAAATATGACAGAAGAAGTACTGCCTTAGATGGACAATATAGAATATAGCCGTTGCCGTTGCTTATTGATTTCAAGAATAGTAAAATTATTTTTCAATCAAGAGCTTTATTTCCCATCCATTATCCGTGAACCAATAGAAATATATTTGCGAAAAGATAATATTTGCAACGAAGCCGCTTCTTTTGAATTACCTAAAATTTGGCACGCGATGATTTACAGATTGAAAAAACAATAAAAATTAAAATAAATAATAATTTTCACGTTTTCTTAGTTTGACAAATTTAAGCACCTGCTTGCCTTGGATATGCGATCTCGTGGTTTATGTTTACCATTTTCAAAAAACTATGCGAAAATATTTTATTTATGATTTGTATCTGAAGATGTCGCCAGTATAGCGAATGAAACATATGTAATTTGTACTAAAAAGGTATTTTTAAACATTTCATGTTATATTTTTATCACTTTAAGCATTAATTAGACCTTAATTTAAAATTAAGTTCATTTAGAAAATTCACATTTAGCAATTTTTGCCAATTGATGGAAATGCTCTCGAAATATTTTGCACAACCCTGTATTATTATCTAAAGACTGTTGTACACACCTCATATAAGCTACAATTTAATTCCGGTAAAAAACGCCTAAGGCAACTTAAAACGGAATCTATCTTGTTCTTCGCGTAGCACTGTATATGAATATATTTATTTTCGACAAACGTAATAAACATAAGTCTACTAACTATAGTTCAGCAGGAAAATGCGTAACACAATTAAAAACTACCCTAAGCAATTCACTCCAATAGTCTGAAATACTTAAGACTTCCCTTGTGTGGCCCTGTATATAATCAACCAAATTTATACACACCAATTAGTATGCAAAAATTTAGTTAAACTTAAAAACGCAAATCAATGTTGAAAACACTCTTATCACACATAGACTGTAATTATTGCACGTAACCGATATCTTTTGTGTGCCCCTGTAAGTGAACGATAAATGCAGTGAACATCATACTTTTTAGTGAGCAATTTAAAGCGCATCTGAGCAATGCATATAAATTTCATTATGTTTGAAATAGTGAAACATCATTAAATTATACTGCAAATGATTTTTCTCCGGAGAACAATTTGAAACAGAATTCTTTTGTTTGACCCTGTAAATGAATAATAAATGCTTTCTACAAAAAACATGTTTTTTCCGCTTCGTAATTGTATATAAATTTCATCATGTTTCAAATTGCGTACCATCATCAACATGACTTGAAATGATGTTTTCCAATTGATTGTAAAGTAGGGGAATACTTTTGACTGCCCTGTAGAAAAAAAAAAAAACTATAAGTGTACACACTTTATTTTCATGCTATTGCAAACGACAATGATATACAAAAATTTCAGGGAAGTCCCTGTATATTTACGTGCCTTAGAGTGCAGACAGACAGACAGACGGCCAAACAAACCGAAGTACTAAAAACTTTTCAACTAGGTTGGAAAGTTTTAAAAATAAACCAGACATAAATCTTCAAAAGAATATATCACACAAAAATAAATATATATATATATATATATATATATATATATTAAAACAAAAGTTCGTTATTGTTGTTCAAACTATAAAAATAAAATAAAATAATTTTTTTCTTCAATCAATTTAAATTTCTTTTTCGTCGAATTCTTTTTCATATAAGTCATCTTATTTATTAGCCTTAGTTAAAAAAAATGTCTTATTATACAATTTATTAAAGCAAAATTTCTATTTGTTGTTAAAAAAAGATAGATAGATATTTTTTCTTTTTAGGGTTTCGTTCATCTCACGAAACCCTATTACTCCCGCTCCGTTGTCTGTCTGTCACAGAGCCATTCTCAAAAACTATGTAACTTACAGAGTTGAAACTTTGTGTATAAATCTGAATACCAGGTATAAAGAGCTCAAAATATTAAAATTTGAAAAATTCTTATTATTTTAATAAATACAGACAAAAAACCAAAATTCTAACAGCCTTTTCTTATTAAATGTAAACATTTTTCGTTATAGCAGATGCCAAAAATTAAAAATCCACGATGAAAATCTTTCTACAATAATTAATTTTCTATCAGACGATTTCCCAGTGAAAAATGAAAATGAAATAAAAAGTTTCACCAATTGAAAAAAAGATTAATATGAAAAAAATTGATTGATGTCATAGTGGTAATAAAACGGAAAGCTTTCTCAATAATACAAGGAGTATGAGTATGTGTGTGTATGTACACAAAGTAGATTAATATCACGTCATTAGAGAATTAAAAAGAAAATCTGACGTCATATCGGAAGTTTAACGGATTTTTCAAATGTTTTAGAATGATACAAAGCGAGTATCAATATCAGTAATAGAGAATAGTGTATGATATAAATGCTGGACGATTACACCATGAGACATCATAAAAGACGCGAGTATAAAACATCACAAATTTACTGAATGGTGTATACAGAACGTTTGTATACACCATTCAGTAAATTTTGTGATGTTTTATACTCACGGCTTTAATGTAGTAAATATATGAGTTTGAGGAACGTATTGAATCATGATAAAAACGTGATTACGGAAATATTCGCATATTTTAACATTTTGAAGGTGTACAACATGTTTAAATTTGAAATTATTTTTTTTAAATATCGCATTTAGTCCACATGACAGATATTATTATGACAGAATATAATAGCGGGCTTCGCCCGCTATCGGGCTGGGTTAGATATTCGAAAAAACAAGAAAAATAGACCGGTAAATTTTTACTTTATAAAAAACTTTTTTTTTTTTTTTTATTTTTTTTGCTAAATGAAATTTATTTGGATTTATTAAAGAAAGGATAAAGTGTTTTGAAAGGAACATTAAA
Organism: Maratus michaelseni; assembly: GCA_963931845.1. Lineage (NCBI taxonomy): Eukaryota > Metazoa > Arthropoda > Arachnida > Araneae > Salticidae > Maratus > Maratus michaelseni. Next base: position 2,207,057 of record OZ007600.1, read on the forward strand.
CGAAACCCTTTGAGCGATCTTCGATCACACTTACCCACTTGTTTTCAATTCCTACTATAAGCTCACACCCTCTATATATTTATATATCTTAATCAAATTTTCAATCGTTAATAAAATTCTTTTTATTCACCCACTCAAGTTCAAATACATTTTTTTAAACTTGTAGTGGTTGACACTTGATGTTAATACAGTTTTTTCAAATATTAATTCATTAATTAAATTAAATTAATTAATTTTAGCTTTATATTTCATTTCTGTTCAAAAGTATAGACTCACTCCATTTCATTTCTGTTCAAAAGTGTAGACTTACTCCATATTTTAGTCTCCTTCGCTCGCGCCTGATCTTTGTCCGTGAACAGCCCCATTATTACTTACCCATCATACGTAGTATAGGGTAAGTCTTGTAATCGTTTTGAAAATCGAAAAATTTTTTTTGACGGATTTACACGTTTCAGACACTGGAGATTCCGAAAAACATATTTTTAGAAAAAAAAATTTGCCGTCCGTCTGTGTGTCTGTGTGTCTGTAAACGCTCTATCTCCCGAAAAAATTGAGATAGAGACTTGCAATTTGGTATGTACTTAGTATGTAATAATGGGAAGAAGCCTATTTCATTTCAATAACCTCGATTAACCGGAACTATTTTTTTCGGACTCTCGAAATATTCGTTCTGATAAAAGGTATATAAAAATTTTCGAAATTGTTTATTTTAAGAAATAAATATAAAAAACAATAAAAAAACATAAATTTTGCATAAAGCATGAAGTCGATCGGATCATTAGTTGCCGAGATATTTGTAATCCTATTTTCCACACTCTTCGATTTTTCATGACCCTGTATTTCATCCAAATTTCACTTCAAAGATATATTTTAATTGGAAATTTGACGCTTAATCAGATGCAATAAACCGCTAGTTAATAGGATTACTATTTTTGGAGTTATAAGGATGTTTCTTTCAAGCAACTCAGTAATCGAGCCTTTAAAGTTTGTGACGTCATCAAGCCTCGATTTTATTCGAATTGCAATGCACTTTATAAGTAGTTTACACATTTTTATTTTAATATTTTACATAATGCATATCCATGATGGGTAAGTATTACGGTGGCCCCCAACGAGTTGTCTTTTTACGCGTGAATGTTTCGCTATGGTACTTCATTCTGAAGTTTGGTAATTTTTGAAATTCAATATTTTAAAAATGGCATAATCATTAGATTTGAAATTTATGTCCAGAAAAATACAATTTTTTACCTTTCTAACGCAGTTTGTCTAACAATTTTGTGAGAAATACTTTTCGAGCTATTAATTTTTGGTATTTTAGCTATTTATTTTTTATTTAATTTTTAATACATTTCAAAAATTTCTCTTATATAAGATATTTAGCAGGATATAAATTTAGGAATAAATACCGTGAGTGGCGATGCTTGTAGATCGCCGGAAAAAAATTTCTTTTTGACCTAAGTAGGAATTGACTTAATTTTTTTTTATATTACTTTTTTAAAAATTACATTAAAATCCTTTTTGAGAAAAGTTCTCAAAACATTTTGAAATAAGTCTTAAAAGTTAGACTTCTTTTTTCAATCAAATTTCAAATATACTGAAATCAAAATTCTTTTTGTTGAAAAAAAAAAAAAATACAATTTCTAAAAATTTTTTCATTCGAAGAAATCATTGTAAAAAAATAAATGGAATACTCAAAACTGTTAAAATATATTGAAATAAATAAAGTTCACTAAAATATTTCATTACTCCATTTATTTTTTAAAGAAGAAAACAAATTTTAAGTTTAAAAAAATTACAGAAACCAATATTTCTCCGAAAGAAGTCAGCGTAACATGTGGACGTAAACTTATATTCATTTCAGAAAAAAGTAAACTTTTATTTGAAAACAAGAACGAAAAATCATGCGTCAAGCATAGATTATGTAACACTTTCCAACGCTTCCAAAATAATTTTACGAATCATACTCTTTAATAAGCTAAAAGATAACATCTAAGTAATCCGAATACTTTTATTCAGCCCTGTATAGGATCTATAGATTTGCATATATACTACATAGGATGCTAAATTTTAGTTCAGTTAGGAAACACGTAGCACAGTTTAAAATTCTCCGTCTGGAGTTAAATAATACGGAAATGTGTTCCCGAACTTTTCTGCTTCCCTGTATAGGATCTACAGAATTTATACACACCACGTAATATACAAAAAACGATTTAAAATTAAAATCGCGTTCAGTAACTTAAAACGCACTTCCAGGAATTATTGTAAACATACAGTAGATAATTCTTTTGTGTGTCCCTGTAAATGAACGATGACTGCTATACACACAATATTCTGTAGTAAGTCTCTTGTAATGAACCTTATATAAATTTCAATGCGTTTAAAATAGGGAAACATTATTTAAATAAACCGCAGACGATTTTTCTCCATAGACGTGTTGTAACGGAATTCTTTTGACTGTCCCTGTAAAGTAAGTATAAGTGCTATGCACACCCTATTCCATATTAAGCTTCTTCTAATGCACCTTAGTGATATATATAAATTTCAATGCGTTTAAAATAGTGAAACATTATTTAAATAAACCGCAAATGATTTTTCCGCATAGACCGCAATGTAACGGAATTCTTTTGAGTGTCCCTGTAAAAAAACTATCAGTGCTACACACTTCCGTTGAAATAGGGAACATGCTATAGATAACAATTATAACATATAAAAATTGAAGGGAAATCCGAGCATATTTACGGGAGTTAGAGCACGGACAGACGGCAGACGGCCAGACGGCAGACGGCAGACGGCAGACGGCCATACGGCCAGACAAACCGAAGTCATAAGCACTTTTCAACTAGGTTGGAAAGTGCTAAAAAAATTGTTTCGCTATCAGTTTAATGTTATAAGAACGGCACAGGAACCGTATCTCGAATACATTTCTGTTTCAAAACGCAATATCGCTCTTTGCAGTACCCGTACATGTCTGAAAATCAAAATACTCACCTTTAGACAACGATATATATATATATATATATATATATATATATCGTTATATATATATATCGTTATATATATATCGTTATACATATATATATATATATATTATATGTATATCGGTAAACTCTTAACAGAAATACTGAACAACATCGTATAGTAATCAAAGTCCCACTACTAAATCCAAGAGAATGATGTTTCGACTACCAGGTAGAAGAAAAATTAAGCTTTAAAAATTAAAGATTGCTTTAGTAAACCATCACTCAAAATTTACTTGAAAATTTGAAAAAAAAAAAAAATAAACAAAATTTCGTCATCAGCCAAAAATTATCCCCTCGTTCAAGAAAAGAAGTTACTTCCAATCCGCAAGATAACATCCCCAAATTCTGGCCACGATAATAAATCTGGAGTTCTTACGTCACCCGAGTGTACCGCACAACTCAATGCTCCGTGTGATGTTGAACTTTTCTTTTATATCTACTGTCATATTTTTATGACAATAATTTAAAAAAAAAAAATACGCTAGTAAAATTTTACTAGCTTTTACTCATTTTACTAGTTTTATCTTTTACTAGTTTTTATTCATTTATAATAGTACTAGCAAAACCTGCAGCTTTGCTCGCGTAAATTTCGATATTTGCCAAGTGGTATTCTTGTGTATATTTTCATGAGAGAAAATTTTACTGCCACGGATAATTCCACATTTTGAGTAAACCACATTCTTACACTGCGTTAGGAGAACACGAGACTTAAATGAATGAGGAAAACTAAAATTAATAATTCCAAATTAATGGTAATTTAGAATGTATTTTGAAGGTTTTTCACTTATTTCATTTTTCGTTTGAAATTTCGAATTTTTTGAAACCGTTCTTAGCGAGAATTTACATCTTAAATATAATTGCCATACCAAATTCCAAGCTTCTATAACAACTATATCACATAAATCTCAATTTCAGAACGTATTTTGTTCCTGCACACTTTAAAAATTCTTGATTTTTAAAAACCGTTCAGTGGAGGAATTTATGTGAAGTAAGAGCTATGTAAAATGTCCAGTTTCTATCCCTAACAATTTCAGATAAATCATAGTTTAGAAGGTGTTTAGAATGTTTTCTGCTCATTTCACCCTTTTAAATTTCAAAATTTTTTTAAATCGTTTTGTGCCTGCATTTACATATTTAAAAAACCAGTATGCCAAATTTCAGGTTTCTAGTTCAGCAGCATAACAAAAATAGTAATTTTAGAACTCTTTTGCTTCTTCACACTTTTAAATTTGGAATTTGGTAAATAAAAAATGTTCTGTACGAAAATTTACGTCTTAAACATAACAGACATGTCAAATTTTAAGTTTCTATCCCTAAAATTTCTGAATAAACGGCAATTGAGAACGTTTTCAGCTCATTTCAAACCTTTAAATTTCGAATTTTAAATCATCTGTTTATACTGTGCATCTGTATCTTAAAATCAACCAATATACAAAATTTCAAGTTTCTAACCCAAATAAATCCAATTAAAGAATAATTTAGAATGTTTTCTGCTCAATCATCCTTAAAATTTCGTATTTTTCAGAAACCTTTCTTAGCGAGCATTTACATTTTAAATGTAATCACCAGGTCAAATTCCAAGTTTCTGTACCAACAGTATGACAAAAATCGCAATTTTAATGCGTTTTTTGCTCCTGCACACTTTTAAATTTCAAATTTTTAGAAAAAGTGTTCTGAGCCTCATGTCAAATTTCAATATGCTAGGCTTAACAGTTCCAAATAAATCGTAATTTAGAACGTTTTTAGAACATTTCCCGCTCATTTCACCATTGTAAATTTCGAATATTTAAAAAAAGTTCTTAGTGAACATTTACATCTTAAAAGTAACCACCATACCAAATTCCAGGCTTCTATACCAACTCTATCACATAAATCACAATTTTAGACCATTTTTGGCTGCTGCATCCTTTTAAATTTCGAATTTTTAGAAAACTGTTCTAAGCAAGCATTAGCATCTTAAGAGTAGCAAGCACGTCAAATTTGAACTTTCTATCTTTAACAATTCCACAGAAATCGTAATTCATAACGGTATCGCGCTTTCACTCTTCGATTTGTTAAAAAACCGTTCTTAGCCAGCATTTACATCTTAAAAATAACCTTCATGCGGAATTCCAGGCTTCTATACCAACTGTATCACATAAGATGCAATTTTAGAACTATTTTTGCTCCTCATCCTTTTAAATTTCAAATATTTAAGAAACTGTTCTAAGCGAACATTTGCGTCTTAGAAGTAGCAGCCATGTCAAATTTCCTGTTTCTCTCATTAACACAGAAAGAGATCATAATTTAGAACATTTTCCTTTTATCAACAAATGAAAAAAACATTTCGCCAATACAACTTTGAAAATAAATTTTATTCATTTATAATTGTATAAGAGATATCATAAACTGTTATTTAAATTGTTACATTCTTTGTAGGTGGATTTTCTGGTGGACCCAAAGGTGACGATGGCAGACAAAACGGTAGAACTCCCGGACTGAAAGGTGGACCTGGGCCAATCAAAGGTGGACCTAGACCGATCAAAGGTGGCCCTGGGCCAATCAAAGGTGGACCTGCGCCAATAAAAAGGGGACCTGGACCTGGGCCAAGCAAAGGTGGACCTGCGCCAATAAAAGGGCGACCTGGACCTGGGCCAATCAAAGGGGGACCTGGACCTGTACCAATCAAAGGGGGACCTGGACCTGGTCCAATCAAAGGGGGACCTAGGCCTATCAAAGGTGGACCTGGGCCAATCACAGGGGGACCTGGATCTGGGCCAATCAAAGGGGGACCTGGACCTGTGACAATCAAAGGTAGACCTGGGCCAATCAAAGGCGGACCTGGTCCAATCAAAGGTGGACCTAGGCCTATCAAAGGTGGACCTGGACCTGGGCTAATCAAAGGGGGACCTGGACCTGTGACAATCAAAGTGGGACCTGGACCTGGTCCAATCAAAGGTGGACCTGGACCAATCAAAGGCGGACCTGGTCCAATCAAAGGTGGACCTAGGCCTATCAAAGGTGGACCTAGTCCAATCAATGGTGGACCTGAGCCAATCAAAGGCGGACCTGGGCCAAACAAAGGTGGACCTAGGCCTGTCAAAGGTGGACCTGGTCCAATCAATGGTGGACCTGGGCCAATCAAAGGCGGACCTGGGCACAACAAAGGTGGACCTGAACCAATCAAAGGTGGACCTAGACCAATCAAAGGTGGACCTGGACCAATCAAAGGTGGACCTGGACCAATCAAAGGTGGACCTGGGCCAATCAAAGGTGGACCTGGGCCAATCAAAGGGGGACCTGGGCCAATCAAAGGGGGACCTAGGCCTATCAAAGGTGGACCTGTTCCAATCAAAGGTGGACTTAGGCCTATCAAAGGTGGACCTAGCCCAATCAATGGTGGACCTGGGCCAATCAAAGGTGGACCTGGTCCAATCAAAGGTGGACCTGGGCCAATCAAAGGTGGACCTGGTATAATCAAAGTTAGACCTAGGCCTATCAAAGGTGAACCTGGGCCAATCAAAGGTGGACCTGGAACATTCAAAGGTGGACCTGTCACATTTAAAGGTGGACCTGTCGCACTCAAAGGTGAGCTGACAGGCGTAGTGGAAAAATTAGATTTTAGAAATTATTTAATTATGTAAAATAATTTTTAGTTCATCAATTTCATTCCGGTGAAAAAAACAATGTCATTCATAGGTTCACAGGATATTTCTACGTATGTTTATATAATTATGTGTTTTCTACGATGCCTTTTGTACAAGCAAAATTAATTTAGGCTAAATCTAAGAATCAGAAAATAATTTGGATCTTAATACCGGAAAAAATTACAATAGAATAAAAATTAAATCAGCCTTTTTTTATAACAATAATGAGCTGTCATGGTCCTCACACTGTAAATATCTTGGTGTTATTTTAGACCAAAAACTCATCTTTAAACAACTCATCGATACTACGCGTACCAAATTTCGTACGGCTAGAAATACTTTATTCCCCTTTACTGCCTCGGAATAATGATTAAACCATTAAAAAATTATTGCTCCTTTCCAGCTCTTGTTTACGTCTCATGATTACCTACAGCTGCTGTGTATGGACGTATGCGGTTAGAAGCCACATTAATTTATTCATTCGTGCACAAAATTCAAATGTTCGGATCATTTTTGACGTACATTATTTCGTCCGAAATTTTTCTTTATATAAAAAAATTAACTTCACTAGACTTTGTAATTTTGTCCATTATCTTACTATCGACTTTCATCTCTGTTTGGCAAACTCAGATAATGATGCTTTAGTTTCACTCCCTCTCCTTCCCGGAAAGAAACAGCATTTATGACATTAAAAAGTTGACTGCAACAATCACGACTGACATTAAAAATGCTGCAGATGGTGCTGTAAATAAGATTATTAATCATGAGTTTTACAAACTCGACCCACATGTCCGCAGATTAACTACTAACAAAAACTGCGCTAGGAAAATTTATCAACGTACTCGTAGTGTTTTTGACAAAAGAATTATGAACAGAGCTCAGCAGGACCTAAAGAACTATCTGTATAAGAAACAGCAAGCGAGTTGGAGTTTCTAATTTGAAAATCTTTAACGAGAAGATGCCAGCATATGAAAGGCTGCTCGGAAGATAAGGAGCTCTGTTACAAACCTCCCACTTATCCTTATACCAAATTCCCAAAAGTATGCTTTCACTAATGGAGAAAAAGTGAACAATGTTGCCAGCAGTTTGGAGCTGCAGTTAATTATGACACCGAGAGGGACGTTATTGATTCTATAAACAATTTCTTAAGCATTGAACATCCCGCACCCAACTTTTCGATCACGAACGCGGATGTCATCGAAGAAATTAGTAAATTTAAAATTAAAAAATCCCCTGTCATCATCTGTATTACTAACGAAATGCTTAAGAAGCTACCTCATTCCTATATTAAGAAATGTACCTTTTGAATTAATAACATCTTTAAATATAGCTACTTTCCCCTCTACTGAAAGACTTCAATTACCATACCAGTTCATAAAGTTCAAAAACTCCTAGCAATGCCTCTAGTTATCGTGGCAAATTCTCCTAAATTCATTTAGTACATTAACAAAAGCATTTATTGCACAGCATCTTGATTCACATAGGCATGTAAACAACATCATGTCACCGGTTCAATTTGGTTTCAGGGAGGGGCTGTCAGCGGCCATCAGGTCTATAGATTAGTGGAGCACATCATGACTGCTAATTTAACTAAAAGTCTTACAGTTGCAGCCTTTCTTGATATTGAAAAGATGTCTGGAATTTTGGCTTAATTTTCAAACTTATACAACTAACACCCATTCCTTATTAATCTTATTTACTATTAATTATTGGATCGTAATTTTCATGTCAGAGTTAAGGATGAATTATCCAAGTATTTTTTTCCGGATTTGGGACGCCGCAGGGTAGCAAATTGTCCCCAAAATTATGTACGCTATTTATTAATGATATGCCCACTTACCCTCACACCCAGTTAGTTAAATATGCAGATGACACCTGTGTATTTTCGACAACCAAAAATCGGCCGTATGCTATCTGTGCTATTAGCTACACCTAAAAATTCTTTCGGCTTGGTTTAAAAAGTTTCGTATTGTTATCAACATAGACAAAACACAGGCTATGTTATTCTGTAATTCGAAGCAAGAAACCATTGATAGATTTAAAATAAAATTTAACAACACCGAACTGCGATGGTTTCAAATTGTAAATATCTGAGAGTCATTTTGAACCAAAAGTTCACCTTTAAACATCATATTCACAGTGCGCGCAACAAGTTTCGAGCCACGAAAAAGAAATTATTACTCGTTTTAGCTCGAAACAGTGGACATTCTACTAAAAATAAATTGCTCATCCTATCTTCGTCCCATCTTAACTTACAGCTGCCAAATTTGGTCGTATTATTCTGCTGAGAGTCACGTCCAACTTCTCTTCCAAGTTCAACATTCTACCATTCGTTTAATTTATGGTGTGCCTTATTATTTTAGAAAATTTCACCTTTATAATCAAATTGAAATTCCCAGGCTAAGCGCCTTCATTCAACACTTAAATTTTAACTTTCATATATTTTTGGATAATTCTGACAATAGTGCTTTAAACACGTAACCAAAGTATCACATCTTTGACAGCTGTAATCGTTAGCGACCCAAAATAGGTATTGTTTTAAATTCCCTTATTTAATATCTTTGTATTTTTTAATTTTTTATCATTTTAGTGCATTTCTTTTCACCTTTTGCTCTTTATTTTCACAAAAATTGCTGAATCGTACATCTTCGTATTCTGATTTCGATATTGGCCGGATTAGCGCCGACTCTTCTGACACGCAGGTATATATGCCTTTAGGCGCGGGCACCTTTGTGCAAGTAGTCTCCAGTTGCCTAGGCAGCTTTCGTCTCTCAATAGGCCTTTTACAAGGCCGAAATTTCGGGGGCTGGAACTGGAATACTCTGGTCTCTTATCAAAGTTTCAAGCCGCCTTACATGTGCGCCTTACAGCCGCAGTGGTATTATTTAGGTTTTTACCCTTTTCCTTAGTTTTTTCCCTCTTCCTTTTGGTCGTTATCTTCAAAAATAAATTTAAAAAAAAACTGCAGAAAACATATAAAATTTTATAAAATACAAAATATATATTTTGTATTTTATAAAATTATATATAATAACAAGATATATATATATATATCTTGTTATTGTAACGCTATCCTTAATCTCTCTACTTTTATTATCTCCTTTGTCTACGAGCTCTAAATTTGCAGTTTCTGCGCTTGTTTATATACTTTTAACCCCACCCAGGTGCTACCAGTTTTGATTCACCCTAACAATTATTTCAACATTTGCTCTGTGCCGGAGACGTGTGGCAGTTGAAAACAGGTCCCTCGGAAAAGGATCTTCGAAACCGATCTGCAGTCCCTTGCAGCGAGAACCCATGAAGCTTGGAAGGCCTTTCTAAATGACAGTTTTACGGATCATATCAGGCTTCCGCAGACCTATCTCAGAATTCAGACCTTACTCCGATTTCTCAAGCCTCTTCACAGATTTCATAAAATCATTGATAAATGCAACCAAACTCTCTTCCTGCTTCCCTGACCCTTCTCCCTTTCTTACTCGATATTTGTGTGGTTATATTTAAAAAAAAATCTTGATTAAAAAATTGATAACATTATTTAAAAAAATGTTCTAGTTATTGTTACTCTGTCCATAAACTTTCTTCTTAAATTTTTATGTTTCCTTTTCCCATGAGATCCTTTATCCAGTTTTCATAGGCTCTTCTTTCCAATTTTTGCTACTAGTTAGGACCTGCTATTCCTTGTTAATAACTACATCTGTTTGGCTCTGGAGATGTGTGGAATTAGGCGACAGGCACCTCGCCAAATCTTATCGAATTGTATGTACTTTTCTAATCACTACATACTATAAAACAAAGTCGCTTTTTCTGTCCCTATGTACGCTTAAATCTTGAAAACTACGCAACGGATTTTGATGCGGGTTTTTTTAATAGATAGAGTGATTCAAGAGGAAGGTTTATATGTATAACACGACGTTCTACGTAGATTAGTTATTGAATTATGATAGAAAGTTTTGTTATTTTGACCGAAAAGGTTACCATTGCTATTTTTTTGGCGATCATTATTGTTGCAGAAAGAAATGAAAAGGCTATACATCTCCAAAAATAAAAGAAAAACTGTGTTAAATTAATTAAAAAAAAAAGAAAAAGAAATAAAAAACAGTTTTGATGAGAGAATATTATAAAACGAAAATATTTAATTTAAACATGATTGGGAATGTTCGCAATGCTTAAAAAATTATTCAAGGGGCAAGATTGCTATCGAAACAATATTTCGCGATTTATCTTTTGTTTTTGGCGATTTTGATTTTACTTTTGATCCTAAACAATTTGATTTTAAGCCAAAAGGTGTCTTTTTTTTTTTTTTTTTTTTGATGCAGAAAGAATTGAAATGGCTATACAGCTGGAAAAATAAAAGAAAAAGCTGTTATTAATTTTATTTAAAAAAAAGAAAGGAATTATAGGGGGAAATTCGAAAATCAGGTGATATTTTTTTTTTATCAAATATTAGCTTTTTCAGTATTTGATTCGGATTATGAAAGATTAGCCTACTGAAAAAGTTCTACTGGACGGATTTTGATGAGAATTGTATTGTTAGTCAGATGCTATTTCAGGAATGGTTTTAATGTACTACATATTGTTCTACGCTGCTTAGTCAAACAGTTGTGTGATTAGCTTTTCCAGTATTTGATTCGGATTATGAAAGATTAGCTTTCTGAAAAAGTTCTACTGGACGGATTTTGATGAGAATTGTATTGTTAGTCAGATGCTATTTCAGGAATGGTTTTAATGTACTACATATTGTTCTACGCTGCTTAGTCAAACAGTTGTGTGAAGGTTATACAGTCAGGAGAACCCGATTCCGAAAGATTAGCCTTTTTGAAAGTTTTTACTGGGCGTATTTTTTGCGACTTGCATTGTTAAGTAGATAATTTGTAAGGATGGTTTTAGTATATTTTATATTGTTCTGTTTTAGAATTATGTGGAAAAGTTCTATAATCAGATGAACCAAATTATCAATGATTAGCCTTTATAAAAACTTCTACTGAATGGATTTTGTTAGTTAATTAGTTTGCATTGTTAGTTCGATAATTTTTAGTGATGGTATATTGCATATAGTTTTATCGTTCTTTAGCAAACCTTAACTGTAAATGACCAAATAAAAGAGTTGGTCCTTAACAGCTAAAATTTTGACTGCACATTAGAAAATATAATAGCGCAAATCACGTCATTTTTCTGTAATGTGGAAGGATATTCCAGGTAAATATACAGATTTCTTTCAAATACAAGGTCAAATTAAACGATATATTTTGTTTGCTTCAAGGTTCATTTGTAGAAACTGACCAGCGCAGCGGGCGTAGCTTGCTAGTATTATATATATGTTAAATACTATTCGGTATTTTTAATTTAGCGGATAATTTTATTCGAAAATCTACTAATATATCCTAATAGTTAAGTTAACTTGTGCTCATACTCTCAAAATAATTTGAGAAAAGGTAAACCATTATTTTAAAACATGAATCGTTTCGCACTGACCATTATTTTTATTTATTTATTTATTTATTTTTACCGACGATTCCTTTTTTTTCGCATTTGAAAAAAAAAAAAAAATCAATCGTTTTGCACCGTTTTATATTGCACCGACAAAAAGTAAGCTTTTTAAAAGTAAAGATTGCTTTAGAAAACCACCACACAAAAGTTAAAACCAAAAAATTGTAAGTTCGAAAATAAAAGAAAATAAAAAAAAATTTCCACATCCGCCAAAATTTACCCCTCGTTCAAAATAAGAAGTAACTTCCGATCGACAAGTTAACATCCACAATTTATGGCCATGATAATAAATACGGAGTTCCGGCGTCACCCGAGATCAACCCACAACTCCGTGCCCCGCATGATGCGGAACTTTTCTTTTATATCTACTGTCATATTTTTTTATGTTAACGCTTTATCAACAAATGAAAACAAATATTTTTCACTAATACAACTTTGAAAAGAAATTTTATTCATTTATAATTGTATAAGAGATATCATATACTGTTATTTAAGTTGTTACATTATTTGTAGTTGTTTTTTCTGAAGTTGATGGGTTATTTAAGGGTGGATTCATTAATTATCCTGGTGGACTCAAAGGTGAAGCTGGCAGACAAAACGGTGGATCTCCCTGACTGAAAAGCGGACCTGGCGCACTCAAAGGTGGATCTCGCGGATTCAAATGTCCCCTTCTTAGATGCTACCAATATTCTAACTTTCAAGTTTCTAACTTGTATATAACCATTTAAATCCTATTTATCACGTTTTCCGCTCATGTCACCCTTGTAAATTTCGCATTTTTTAGAACCCATTAGCGAGCATTTGCAATTTAAAAGTAACTACCATGCCAAATACCAAGCTTCTATACAAAGAGTACCACGTAAATAACAATTTTAGAACTTTTGTTGCTCTTGCACCCTTTTAGTTTTCGTATTTTTGAAAAACTGTTCTGGACGAGCATTTACGTCTTTAGAGTAACAGCCATGCCCAATTTCAAATTTCTAGCCTAAACAGTTCGAGCAGCTATAACAGTTCGATATTTCTATGTTTGTTTATCTAAATATGTGTTATATAAAATGCCCTACGCAGAAAACAAATTAATTTCGCTAAATGTAAGATTCAGAAAATAATTTGGTAATTAATACTGGAAATATATCAGAAAAAAAAAACGAAAGATAAATCATCCCTTTTTTACAGTATCTAATATTAGGTATAAGTTAACTAGTATTCGGTATTGTTAATTTAGCCTATAACTAGCAAGCTACGCCCGCTACGCTGGTCCATTTCTCTTAACGAACCTTTAATCAAACAAAATATGGACATTTCATAATTCACTTTTATATTTTAACAGAATAATAAGGCTACTATAATTTGGAACTCCTACTATAGCCAATATACAGGTCAGGACACGTCGCCCTTATCATTATCTTTTTACGCGTGAAGGTTTCGCTATGGTACTCCATTGTGAAATTTGGTAATTTTTGAAATTCAATATTTGAAAAATGGCATAATCATTAGATTTGAAATTTATGTCAAGAAAAATTCAATTTTTTACCTTTCTAACGCAGTTTGTCTAAAAATTTTCTTACAAATACTTTCCGAGCTATTATTTTTTTCAGTAACTTCAAATGTTTCATTTTCCGAGATTAATCTGTGGAAAAGATTAGCAAAAAACCCAGTCGTCAGCAACGCTTAGCTTTATATTAAAGAGGATGTTGGAGCAGGAATTGTCACCATCACTTTTGAAATCGGTTCTGTAGTTCCGGAGATTCCATAGAAATTGTAATTTAGAATGATTTTAAAACGCTTTTCGCTCATTTCACCCTTTTAAATTTCGAATTTTTTTTAAATTTATTCTTAGAGAGCAATTACATCTTATAAGTAACTACAATGCCAAATTTCAAATTTTTAGCTCCTCCAGTATAAAAAAATTGCAATTTTAAAACGTTTTTCGCTCCTGCACCCCCCTGGGATTAGTGGCACCGACATAAAATATAGCCTATGTTGGAGCAGGGAGTGTCACCATCAATTTGCCACCATCACTTTTGAAATCGGTTCTGTAGTCCCAGAGATTCCATAGAAATTGTAATATAGAATGTTTTTGGAACGCTTTTCGCTCATTTCACTCTTTTAAATTTAATTTTTTTTTTATTTGTTCTTAGAGAGCATTACATCTTATAAGTAACTACAATGCCAAATTTTAAATTTCTAGCTTCTTCAGTATAAAAAAAATTGAAATTTTAGAACGTTTTTCGCTCTTGCACCCCTCCCCCCTGTGGTAGTGGCACCGACATAAAATATAGCCTATGTTACAGCAGAGACTGTTACCATGAATTTGCCACCATTACTTTTGAAAATGGTTCTGTAGTTCCTGAACTTACATAGAAATTCTAATTTAGAATGTTTTTAGAACGCGTTTCGCTCATCTCACCCTTTTAAATTTCAATTTTTTTTAGAATTTGTTCTTAGAGAGCATTTACATCTTATAAGTAACTACCATGCCAAATTCTATGTTTCTAGCTCCTTCAGTATTAAAAAAAATCGAAATTTTAGAACGTTTTTCGCTCCTGCATCCCCCTGGGATTAGTGGCACCGACATAAAATATAGCCTATGTTGGAGCAGGGAGTGTCACTATCAATTTGCCACCATCACTTTTGAAATCGGTTCTGTAGTTCCAGAGATTCCATAGTAATTGTAATTTAGAATGTTTTTGGAACGCTTTTCGCTCATTTCACTCTTTTAAATTTAATTTTTTTTTTATTTGTTCTTAGAGAGCATTACATCTTATAAGTAACTACAATGCCAAATTTTAAATTTCTAGCTTCTTCAGTATAAAAAAAATTGAAATTTTAGAACGTTTTTCGCTCTTGCACCCCTCCCCCCTGTGGTAGTGGCACCGACATAAAATATAGCCTATGTTACAGCAGAGACTGTTACCATGAATTTGCCACCATTACTTTTGAAAATGGTTCTGTAGTTCCTGAACTTACATAGAAATTCTAATTTAGAATGTTTTTAGAACGCGCTTCGCTCATCTCACCCTTTTAAATTTCAATTTTTTTTAGAATTTGTTCTTAGAGAGCATTTACATCTTATAAGTAACTACCATGCCAAATTCCATGTTTCTAGCTCCTTCAGTATTTAAAAAAATTGAAATTTTAGAACGTTTTTCGCTCCTGCATCCCCCTGGGATTAGTGGCACCGACATAAAATATAGCCTATGTTGGAGCAGGGAGTGTCACCATCAATTTGCCACCATCACTTTTGAAATCGGTTCTGTAGTTCCAGAGATTCCATAGAAATTGTAATTTAGAATGTTTTTGGAACGCTTTTCGCTCATTTCACTCTTTTAAATTTAATTTTTTTTTTTTTGTTCTTAGAGAGCATTACATCTTATAAGTAACTACAATGCCAAATTTTAAATTTCTAGCTTCTTCAGTATAAAAAAAATTGAAATTTTAGAACGTTTTTCGCTCTTGCACCCCTCCCCCCGTGGTAGTGGCACCGACATAAAATATAGCCTATGTTACAGCAGAGACTGTTACCATGAATTTGCCACCATTACTTTTGAAAATGGTTCTGTAGTTCCTGAGCTTACATAGAAATTCTAATTTAGAATGTTTTTAGAACGCGTTTCGCTCATCTCACCCTTTTAAATTTCAATTTTTTTTAGAATTTGTTCTTAGAGAGCATTTACATCTTATAAGTAACTAACATGCCAAATTCCATGTTTCTAGCTCCTTCAGTATTAAAAAAAATCGAAATTTTAGAACGTTTTTCGCTCCTGCATCCCCCTGGGATTAGTGGCACCGACTTAAAATATAGCCTATGTTGGAGCAGGGAGTGTCACCATCAATTTGCCACCATCACTTTTGAAATCGCTTCAGTAGTTCTAGAGATTACCCCCTACAAACAAACAAACAAAAAAACAATCTTTACTACTTTATAATATTAGTATAGATAGATTTAATTCAAAAATCTACTAGTAATTTCGAATAGTTATATTCACCTGTGGACGTAAATTTAGTTGAAAAAAGTAAACCTTTATTTGAAAAAATGAACCGTTTCGTAATGAGCATTCATGTTTTCGACCGACGATTCGTTTTTTTTCGCATTTGAAAAAGGAATCGTTTCGCACCGACCTCGAATTCTTTTGAGATAGGACAAAAGTTAAGCTTTAAAAAATTAAAAACTGCTTTAGAAAACCACCACTCAAAGTTTACTCGAAATAAATTAAGTTTGAAATTAAAAATAAATAAATACAATTTCAATATCAGCCAAAAATTACCCCTCATTCAAGATAAGATGTTACTTCCAAGCAGCAAGATATTATTCACAAACTTCTGTACGCGATAATAAATCCGGAGACCTCATATCCCCTCACTGTTAAAAATTTGCAGAAAACTGTCCAGTCATTTGACCGTTTTTATAGAAAACGATTGCATAACTGTAATTTAGCGCTATTCTGACCATATTATTGCCTATATTATGTTCAGAATAGAGTTAAATTAAGGTTATGCAACCATTTTCTACGAAAACGGTCAAATGACAGGACAGTTTGCTGCAAATTTTTAACAGTGAGAGCACAGCGCGCAACTCATTGCTCCGTGTGATGTTGAACTTCTCTTTTATATTTACTGTCATAACTTTTTATGACAATACTTTTCAACAAATGAAAAAAAAAATACTTTTCCGCTAATCAAACTTTTTAAATAAATTTTATTAATTAATGAATGAAAGTATAACGGATATAACGACCTGTTATTAAATTTGTTACATTATTTGTAGGTGGCTACGGAATTTGAGCCAGATGTGTTGGTGAAGCAGGAGCTAATGTGGATTTTTTGTAGTTGCTGGACAATTTAAGTGTGGATTTACTGATGTTCCTTTAGGACTGAAAGGTGAAGCTGGCGGAAAAGTGGATATTAGATATTAATAATTATGTTGAATAGTTTTTAGTTCAACAATGTTATTCCAGTGCAAAAAACAATGTCATGCAAAGATTTCTAATGACATTTTTATATTTGGTTATCTAATTATGTTGCTATCTACAATGCCCTTAATACAAAACGAATTAATTTGGCTAAATCTAAGATTCAGAAAATAATTTGAGACATTATACCGGAAAAAATTTCAAAAAATTAAAGATTAACCAAGCCATATTTTACAGAATCTAATATTCGGTACAAGTTAACTAGTACTCGGTATTGTTAATTTAGCGGATGATTTTATTCAAAAATATTCTAATGTTGTCGAATAGTTAAGCTAGCTTTATTTAATCTTTTATTAAAAAAAAAAGGGGGTAAACATGTAATAATTAATTGTTCTGAAGTCATACTAAATAGTAGTAGATTTCTGAATAAAACATATTCATTATATTGGTAAACACTATTAATATTTAACAATATAATAAATTATAACAGCTTGTAATAATATATTTCTTTTAAAGGTGTAAACTAAAAACATAATATACAGTAAAACTAGTCGTTGGGGGCCACCGTAATACTTGCCCATCATGGGTATGCATAATATAAAATCTGAAAATAAAACATGTGTAAACTACTTATAAAATGTACTGCAATTCGAATAAAATCATGGCTTGATGACGTCATAAACATTAAATCGAGGCTAACGAAAAAGACTGGCTACCGCAGTGCATTCGACTTGTCTTTTTTTACAGACCGCTAGAGTGACGTGATGTTCGTTTCGTACACCCGCATTGGTGCATTCGAGCATCACGTGACTCCGGTGGTCTGTAAAAAAAGATACGAGTAAAGCACCACGGTAGCCTTTCTTTTTCGTTACCTCGCATTAAATGCTCTATTACTGATTTGCGTAAAAGAAACATCCTTATAATTCCAAAACTAATAATCATATTAACTAAGAGTTTACTGCGTCGGATTAAGTGCATCATTTCCAATTGAAATATATCTTTGAATTGGAATTTGGATGAAATACAGGGTCATGAAAAATCGAAGAGTGTGGTAAAATAGGATTACAAATATCTCGGCAACTCACTATCCGATCGACTTCATGCGTTATGCAAAATTTATGTTTTTTAATTGTCTTTTATATTTACTCCTTAAAATAAACAATTTCGAAAAGTTTATATACCCTTTATCAGAAAAATATTTCGAGTGTCCGAAAAAAACAGTTCCAGATAATCGAGGTTACCGAAATTCAATAAGCTTCTTCCCATTATTACATACTAAGTACATACCAAATTTCATGTCTCTATCTCAATTTGTTCGGGAGATAAAGCATTTAAAGACACACAGACATACAGACACACAGACGGACGGCAATTTTTTTTCTAAAAATATGTTTTTTGGAATCTCCAGTGTCTGAAACGTGTAAATCCGTCATTTTTTTTTTTTTCAATTTTTAAAACGATTACAAGATTTACCCTATACTACGTATGATGGGTGAGTAATAAATTTTATTAGATTGTTGACATGTTTCGGCTCCCTCCAAGCCATTATATAAAAAGAAAAAAAATCTATATAATTGCACCGTCTTTGAAGTTATTATTTGAAATGCTATCATTTTATTTTCATGTACTTTTTAAAATTACGTACGTTATTTTTTATTTTTATTGCGTTACAAATATGGAAATAAACAACCAAGTAGAATAAAAAAAATAACGTGCGTAATTTTAAAAAGTACATGAAAATTAAATGATAGCATTTCAAATAATAACTTCAAAGACGGTGCAATTATATAGATTTTTCTTCTTTTTATATAATGGCTTGGAGGAGCCGAAACATGTCAACAATCTAATAAAGGTATTTTACTGTATATTATGTTTTTTAGTGTACACCGTTCAGAATTTAAAATAAATGCACTGTTAATGCTTATCAAACTACAAACATACTTTATATTTGATATAAACGTGCATTAAAGAAATAGCAATATTTTTTAACAAGAAAGAAAAATAAATCATGCGTCAAGTATAGATTATGAAACACCTTCCAGTATACTTTAACAAAACTTCTCCATTTAATAAGGTGAATGATGATATTTAAGTGCAGAATTTACAAAACACATATAAAACATTTTAAAACTCAATTTCGGCAATTACCATCTACAGTCAGAAAATAATTCAAACTCTTTTGTGAATGTGTATGATCCTATCGATTTGTATATTCTGCTGAAATTTATCCAATAAGGAAATGCTTAACAAAGTTGAAAATCCCCTTTCAGCAATTTATATTGGAAAACGGAAATATATTCGAATTTTTTGTAGGGCCGAATTTTTTTTAGGCGATATATTACATATAATTTATACACATCACGTAATATGCAAAAAAAAACTGCTACATTTAAAAACGCATACCACATCTGAAAACTCACTTCCAGCAATTATCGCTCATAGACTGTACTGTAAACGAACACTTTCGTATGTCTCTGTATACGAACGAGGAATTCTATGCACACTATATTCTATAGTAAGTATTTTGTAGTACACCTAAGTGATATAATATCAATTTCAATATCCGTGAACTAGTACAACATTATTCAACTTCATTACAAACGACTTTTTCCCAAAGACCATAATGTAACAGAATGCTTTTGAGTATACCTGTAAATGAACCATGAACGCTACAAATTTCATTTTCAATATCGAACTTGCCATAGTGATTCTGAATAACATGTATCAATTACACAGCAATTGGACTGTATTTACACAAGTGAGAGCTCTGACAGACAGACAAACGGCGCGACTACCGATTTCATAAACATCTTTAAACTATGCTGGAAAATGGTAAAAAATAACCGACAAAAGTTACATAAGCTTAAGTTAGATAAGAATTTATTTTCAAAAATATTTTCTTTTAAGTGTAACTTTAAATTGTCTCAAGTTATTTCTGAATGTAAGCATTGGCTTAACGAGCAATACAGCGTACGATAATATATGCTTGAAGTACTGAGTTAGTTTTTGTGATTAACTTTTTGGCGGGTATTATATATTCGATATGCAGCTTTATTTCATTATGGACATATGCTTTCCAATGATAGGACAGCATTATATTTAAGAATGCTTCATATTGTAAGTGTGCTTTTCTTATAAAAATTTGTGAGTTGTTTATTTTTATATGAATTTCTCTCTACTGACTGGGGAATGTTTTTTTTTTTTTTCATTATGGCTGTAATTATAGTGCTACTAATAAAATGCAATTTGAAAATACAAACGTTTTCAGTTTTATCCTTTAAATAATTTTACACTAAATTTTCTTTTTACTGTTTCAAATAATTCTGCACATTTTTTTTTCTATTTACAATCAATTTAAACTTTTTATTCTTCTTGTATGTACGAATACTTGTGAATACTAACCAATAAAAGACATTGTTTAGGGATTACGTGTTTTCCAAGAACATGGTTCTACTAGATTTATTTAAACTGCTCATATATTTTAAACATAATTTACAAAAATTAAACCCTCTCTTCACAGTACAAATAGAGTGAGAAAAAAACAAAAAAAACAAGTTCCCCAGTTATTTTTAAAAAGTTGCAAAGGTGAAGATTGTTTTCGTCAATGTTCTTTATTTGTGATCTTCTGTTGGAGTTAAGTTTTCTTGAGAGACAAAATACATGTTTATTTTTAAATGAACTTCATAAATATGAATACAAACTCTTACTTTTCTTTCTTTCATTCGAATTTTTATGCAGTGTATACTTGAAGTACAAGTTTCCGTTGCTTTATCTTAAAAGACACGTTAAATGTCAGTTAAAATGTATTTGGGGCTGTGCATATTGACAAATGCTAACACTGTTAAAATAATGATAAAACAGCTTTTTGCTAACGTGATTAACAATGTTTGGAAATTCTTAAGTATATGGTAGACTTGCTAGTTGCCGAAACGTCAGTTGAGGCTTACTGTGGAGACCCGAAAAGTTTTTGGTTTCTGTCTGTCTGTCTGTCTGTCTATCTGTTCCACGATACCTGCCTCAAAAATGATCCGATTAGTTTGATTTTTTGTAGGTATGTTAATGAGGTTCCCAGAATTAGCTGTATAGTTTTTAGTTACGTTTGGTTCATTCGTTCGGAAAATATAAAACATTTCTTTTTAGGTCATAATGCTTTCCTATGGGAATTCAGGCGATTTTGAAAATTTTCATCCATTGAAATAAAATGGCGCATTTGATTAATGTATTTAATGTGTAAGTTATGAAGGCTAAAATTTATCAAGTCAGATCTTAAATTATTCAAATTAATTTGAAAATTTGTTAATACATTCGTCAGATTTTTTAAATTAGGTGTACAATGTTTGGTGCAATTTTATACATCTGTTCTAATAATATAATACATTTTATTCTATCATTTTTTGCAAATTTTAAAATGTATTTATTTTTATTTTCCTCTTTAATTTAATCGTAACCTAGCAACTACATTTTAAAGAATATCAGAATAATAAAATTCAAATAACTCAGACTATTTTGCTACAGTATTTTATTCACAAAATAAAATAGTTTTGAGTGATTTTAATATTTTATTGAAATAAATGAGAATTTATTTTGAAACAAGTTACCTTTTAACTACTATAGAATGATAACCGAAACATTTTTACACGAGATATTCATTTTCTGGAAGAGATATGGATTTTTCGTGGTTCAAAATTAGTATTACTTTTAAAATAGGATATAATATCTCGAACAACGAGATGGTTAATCTAAAGAAATTAGCTTAGTAAAAAGCATCCATACAGCCTGAAATAGCACTATTACTGGAAACTGAGATCATACAAAGTTATCACAAAAAATACTTTATAGCGCCAAACCACGGTTGCTATTTAGTGAATTGGCAGTGGGCACGATTATGAATGACTACCCAATAACTTTAAAAGTTTCTAAATAAGCCTATTTTGGGGAGATTTTAGTATGCTATTGCCATCGAGTTAGATCAGGATGTACTTAGGTAAAAGAAATATTATAGAATGATCATCAAAACTGTTTTCCGAAACAAAAGTTGCAATAGCACTAGATTTCTGAAATAGATATAAGTGAAAAGATTCAGTTTACATTTCCATAAGTTGCTTTTGTACACGAGATATTATTCAACCTATTTATCAGATGCGAGTGTTTCGTGGTTGGCAGGTAAGTAAATATTGCTATTTTGGCATTAGGATAACATGAAATTATTTTCTAAATTTTGGTTATTCTAATAAAACCACTGTGTAGAACGAAATCTAAGATATACTAGAATCATTCACACAATCAATAGTAAATCACGAATATAAATTTGTTAAGATTAGGGGAGGGGGTTCAGGGGGGCTCTGCCCCCCTGAAGAAATGTATTTTCTTAATCTAACACATAGAATAAGAAGTTCATAAGAATGTCAGAATATTATTGCATAAACCGTGTTTAATTAAACGTTTCTAATTTCTGAAACCTTCAAATTATTTTAAAAGCGTATAAATATATATGTAGTAATTTTAAAAAATTCATTTGCGGATTGTAAGATGTTAAATATTATGAAAAGGGAGATAAAAAAATCATTGACTTTCAGAGCTGACGTTGAGGCTCCTGATCTGTAGATTTACTAGTATTTAGCATACATGAAATTGCATAAAGCACAAAACACGGGACCTATATTCTCCAAATACGTATTACTGTTCTTATAAAATAGTTGAAGTCAGCGAATTGGCAATTTGGATAATACGATTTAGTGCCAAACACTCGCTTAAAAAGTTCAGAAGTCAATACTCTACGACCCATAGGAGTCAATTTATGGAGGATGTTTCAAATTCACTTTGTAGAAATTGCAGTATTTCACCCTAAAACAAAGTTATAAATAGAAATTATCAGCACTCAGTCAGTTAGAATTGTCTGGAAATTAGAGACTTCAACAATATGCTGCATTGAGCAACACTTTGTGTGAAGTCATAAAACTAAAACCATTAACAACGTTATAACGCACAAATATGAAAAAATGGCACAAAAAATTACGTTTTGAAGATTTTTAGATCCCCTCCTTCAGTGTGAAAAAAAAAAAGATTAAAATGGGTTCAAAGAACCCCTTGGTTATAGCCCCGAGTACTGGCTTTTCTTCGTACAGTTAGAGACTTAATAGCTAACTGCTCGGAACTTTAGAGAATAAGCTTGAATTTATGCTATTTTTGTGTTCCTCTTATTGCATTATATTGTTTTTGATGCATTCTCCGATAGTAATGTTTATCAGTGGACAATGATTGCAAAAAATTCGCTAAATAAATTCCGTTCTTTTAGCAGGAAACAATATCTTGAAGGACAATTTATTTTCATACTACAACGCCTCACAAAAGATCAAAATAGTGCTGTCACGTTCTTATGTATTTGAAAGTCTTTAATAATTTATGTGGGATACAACATTTTCCTTCTTGTTTATATTTGAAAAAAATCAAAAAAGGAAGAGAACCGGTTGTTGAATTATTTGAATCCCACAACTGCATATATGTATGTACTGTAGCAGCGATTACATCAGAATTGAGAAGGATCGAGCAGGAACCCTTACGCCAGTTGACATGGAATGATCCTTCTCTAAATTTAAACAAATTACGTATAATTCGATTCATCATGTAAGAGAGAAAATGTCAAAAATTAAGAGCTCAGAAATCAATGAGGCTGCGCTATTCGAATATTAACTAAACGACTTTGTTGCCTTGCATATTTCAATCAATGTAATGTATGCATATTTTACTCTGCCTGTGTGTCAATCAACCTTTGAACTCTCTCCTTCACCCTTCCCTGCAACTGTGTTCTTCGTTGAAAGGTGAATTCCTGGGAGTGGCTCCACTCCAATAATTATAGAACCTTGAAGAGAAAAAGAAATAAAATTTATTAGCGCAAACAGTTCAAAGATGACTTACACAGCGTGATAGCGGAAGGAAGAAGATAAACGTGTTGTGACGTCACGTCTTAATTATATATAAAAAAAATTATGCAGGCAAAGTTTTGCGCGCAACATAATGAAGTTCATAAAAATTATGTATGTCATGTAGTATTATATACATTCTCAAGTGTTCCTTTGAAACACAGAAGCTTGAAATAACAACACGTAAGATCATAATGCGTTAATATTTATTTCAGTAAGTAATATATAGTAATCTACCCTATATATATAAAATCCTAATGAAACGAATTTGTGAAACGATTTTATGAAACGAATTTATGAAACGATTTTATGAAACGACTGATTATGTTTCAAGGCTATTTTTAATAAAATATTAAACGCTTGATGGTGAAATTAATACCAATTGTTCATAAAAATCCGCGGATGTCAAAACTGGTAATAGGATTTTGAAATTGGAATTAGTTTTCGAGATATTAATTTTTTTCTAATTTTAATGACATTTCTGTAATGGTGGCAACTAATTACTCAGTTTTTTTGTGACAAAAAAGGGAAAAAAATTGAAAAGGATCCCGATACGGATTATTGATTTCTTTTTATTCGTCATTTTCAAATTGAAATTGAATTTATCTTTTATTTCAATCGATAATGAAGATAAGATTGTGATTAAATTATGTTTTTCAGGAAATATTGAAAAAAAAATCACATTTCTATCGTCAGGATTCAATCGTCTGTCAGCATTTAATTTAATTTATAAACTGAAAATATTTTGAATAAATTCGTCCAAATGACGTCATTTAGGTAAACGCAAAAGAAAGGGAGGAAAAGGAATTAATAGTAATTATTATTTATTGATATCATTTTGTTATTTTTTTGTAAAATTTAACTAAACGAATTTATAAAATCATTAATTCGGATATTTGAAACTAATATATAAAATAATAATTGCCCAACTGAACGGAAGAATAAAATATCCTGCTTGGTTTTCTATCCTGCTTGGTTTTTTCCGCCAAGCTTTTTAAAAAAGCGTCAAGACCCCTATAATAGAAAAGCACCAAAAGTTCATTGGGTTTATTTTCATAACTTTTGGCAACAAATCTATGTATATTAACGAATCTATCCCTTTTTGAAGCTCGAATTACGCCAAACCTAAAAGCGAAGGATCCTATAATGGAAAAGTACCCGATTTTCTTATGGACAATATTCAAGTGACAGAACATGGTGTAAAATTACCGCAGATAGCAAATTTGTTTAAATATTTCATCAATTGATGCCGAATAAATGCAGGCATGCATGCACAAAATATTTAATTAATTTTGTATGATAAATAATTATTAGAAAATTCGTATATACATATTAATTAAAAAAAATAATTTACATATTTAAAATAACATGAAAATATGCATGATGGTGCACTAAAATAGAGAGAAAATTAAAACCTGTTACTGAAAATGTCTATAACATAGTACTTTTCAATACCGTGCACTGCAAAAAATAATTGTTGATTTTACAGTATAAAACTGGCATCCCAGCTGCCAGTATTATACCGTAAAATTAACAGTATTAAACAGTAAAATAAGCAGTAATACGCTGCCGCGCAAATGTTATTCACAAGCAGATGGAATTTTTCTCATCCTTAAACGCAAAGGAAGAATAGAATAGAGATTGTTGTTATAAAAGTCCGAGAGGTAGTCACAATTTAAACCTAACCATTTTATACAAGCTGGTTTTCAAGTAGTAATTGACTTTACTTATCAATCCCGAAAACAGTCGTCAGTTGTCGCAACAGCTGTGTATGAGGCCATGATAATCGAAAAATGTCCCATTAAAATGTTAAAAGCATGGCAACCCAATTACAGATTTACCAATATTTTTAAAATAAAGCACGCTGTCATGTTTTTAGAGGCCTCGAAGTCTGAGCGGGGGTTGGCGAGCGTAGCTCGCAGGGGGTAGGCCGCCTAGTATATATATATAAATATATAAACTTGGGTGCTCTGTGCCCTGCGCGCTACCCCCGGACTATTAGCGAACTTGTGCGTTGCAAATTTGTTCCTAATTCATCACGTTGTATTCCTCCAAAATAACAAATTAAAATTTCATGGATTAAGAGCATCTTTAGAAACATAAATTGTGTGTGGACGAACACAGAACGGAAGACAAATTAATTGCACCTTGCGTTTGTGTGGTTTATGTAACAACTTAATTAATAGTTTAGTATCAGTAATGAAAAGCTAAATTACAATCATATCCATATTTATAATTTAAAATTTTGTTTAGATTATAAATGGAGTTGATATCTCAAAGTAATCACAGAAAATGTCTTCACACAATAAAACGTAAAATATAAATGAAACCAATAAAACCTATTATCTTTATTAAAATGTAGATACACTATTTCTCACTACTGGTCGCTACAAAAGCGTAAAAAAGTGTTAAATTTTTACTACTTGTAGTACGGCCGTTATACATTAATCATAGAAAAAAATTTAATTTAAATTTTGTTGATATATTTCTAGCTAGGGGGCGTTATTAACGTTAAAGAAAGTTCTGTTTAAATTACATACGGAATTTTAATGGTACAGTTGCCACTTCAAAAAACAAAAAATAATCCATTTTAAAGTTTTAGTTATGCATTATTCCGCAGGGGCCGCTGCCAGAGGAAAAAAAAAAGACTCATAAAAAATCTTTTATAAAATCATACAGTAAAACCTAAAAAAATCCTTTTTACTTTAATTTAGTTACGCTATTTGCTCCCAGTGCGCACTATAAACGCAAAATAAAGTGTAATCTGAATTACCCAATTTTACCTTATAGTATGGTTGTAATGTAAGAAAACATAAAAATATCCATTTTAAAGTTTCTTTATGCAATTTCTCTCCAGGAGCGCTACCAATGTAAAAAGAAAAAAAAAAACCTATCATGGGGAAAAATTTATCAAAACATAAATTTCATTGTGGCTGAAGCTTTTTGATTCTGACGATTTATTTAAAATTATTATTAAATTAAGTTACCCTATATCTCGTAAGGGGACATTATAAATACAAAAGAAAAGTATGTTGAATCTGTGACCACAACTTTTACCTTCAGTATAGCTATCAAACAGTGAAATATAGTTTTAAAAAATTACTTAAATTTTGTTAGCGTACTTCCTCCCACGGACGCTGTGAACACAAAAATTGTGGGGGGAAAGAGGCGCTATATGAGAAAACATAAAAATTATCCATTTTAAAATTTTAGTTATGCAATTTCGCACACCCAGAAAAAGGAATTGATTAAAACTACAAAACATGTTTTGTTGAGTACATTTTGGTTGTTTTAAGCAAAATTTTTAGTTGAAGTAAAAAATTGGTTTTGTTGCTTGGACAAAAAAATATTGTTAATACTCTTACAAAAGTTTAACAAAATTTCATCCATTTTACTTGAATTAACAAAATCTGTTTTTTTTTTAATTTTACAATAATTTTGTAATTTAAATTTGTAATTCCAGCAAAATTTTGTTGTTTTTGCAAAAGTTAAATTGTTGTGTAGTAGCCATAACTCTCTCACATAACTAGGTTTATTTGACTTATATGGCAATATAATTAAAGGATTAACATAATTTTTGGATAATTAAAATTTTATGTATTTGGACGGACCAAAGTAGTTTTAAAAATACCCCCTCTCATTTATTACTTTCCTCTATCTTTACAAGAAGAAACTATTGCAGTCATGAAAATTTCCGACTTCCGGTTTCCGACAGATTTTAGAAGGTCCTGAACACGATTTTACTGTTTTTAGAAAATGACAGTCTAATATGACTCTGTCTGTCTGTATGGGACAAAAATTTTGTGGGCGCTCTATCTCAAGAACTAATGCACGGAATTTAAAACTTTATATTCAGTTACTTACTGATATAAATTGTTGCTGTAATTGGTGTAACTCGCGCAACAGGTGGCGCTGCTATGTTTCATTTTCCGCGATTTCTGCAATAGCTCTATCTCATTTTCAGCAGTGAATTACGCCTGTAATCTTTGAATAATAACCAGTGAATTTTTATCCTGCTTTTTTCAAGCGTAATTCACTGCTGAAAATGAATTAAAAATTAACTATGTGTTGCTGTATGCTGGGTTTTGTATTGTCGTCTCATGTTTGCCGCCGAAATTTTCATGCTCCTGATGACATTTCCATCTCGAGCTGCGGTTGCAGCTGGTCCGACATATATAAGAGTAAGAAATGCCGAGTTGGGATATCGTTCCTTGTAGCTCAGTAGTAGAGCCTCAGAGTGCTGTTCTGAGGACTCGGGTTCGATTCCCGTCTTGGGGCATTTTTCACTTTGTCGGTTTATGCTTGAAAAAAATTCCCTTGTTATTACTCAAGGATTACAGACGTAATTCGCTGCCGAAAATAAATTAAAAAAGTAGTTAAAATTACGTATTAGATTGGTTCATTTAACAGAAGTTTTTGTAGTAATAAACAAAACAACTTCGTTATGTAACATGTTTTATTATTTAAACAAATAAAATATATTTTGTTGAAAGAAGAAAATAGATTGTTAAAATAACACATAGCATATATCTATGTAACAAAAAGATTTTGTGATCAAAACAAAAAATAATTTTAAAGTAAATATTATAATTGTTTCTTTAACAAAAACCTTTTATTGTTAAAACACAGAAAATTCTTAAAATTACACGAAACAATTGTTCTTTAAAAAAAAAGTTTTTGTTGCCGAAACTAAAAAGAACTTTTAAAGTAACAGATTATTATATTTATTTTGAGAAAACTTTCAAGAAAAGAATTTTGTAAATTCAAGTAAAATTGAACCATTTTACTTGAATTAACAAAACATTTTTTTGCTGACGATACAAAATTTTTTTGTTGGAATTGCAAAAAATAAAAGATATTTTTTTGTTGATCCAAACAAAATTTCCATTGAAACATATTTAAACGAAAAGTTTTGTTGGGTCAACCAATTTTTTGTTGATTCAACAAAACTTTTTTTCTGAGTGCACCAAAAACTCTACCAGCTTAAAAAGACTAATGAGAAAAACTTTATCAATATTTATATTTGACAATGCGGAAATTTTTTCTAAAGACATGCGTGAATTTCCTTCTTTGTAACTGAGCTTAAATACGTTCGATATTTTAGTTCAAAACACAGTTATGCACATAGAGATACATGAAGCATCATATGTTAAACAAACATCATAGAAAATATCTTTTCCAACAGCAATTGACGATAAAGTGTTTTTTAGATAAAGTTAGCTTGATCCACAGTGACCCCAAAAATACCCATTAATCGAATTTTCTCGGACATGTGATCTAGCCCAATGATTTTCTCGTGCCCGAAACTCGTAGGATACAAAATTTAACCAAAATCGTTAGAGCCGTTTTTTAGATAAAATTAACTTGACTCGTGTTGACCCAAAAATGACCTACTAATCGAAAGTTCCCGAACATGTGACCCAGCCCAATAGTCTTCTCGTGCCCGAAAATGGTAGGATATAAAATGTAGTCAAAATCGTTTGAACTGTTTTTTTAGATACAATTAGCTTGATCCATGGTGACCCAAAATGATCCACTAATCGAAATTTCTCGACTATGTGACCTAGCCCAATGGTTTTCTGGTGTCCCAAAACGGTAGGATACAAAAATTCGTCAAAATCGTAGAGCCGTTTTTAAGATAAAATTTGCATATATATATATATATATATATATATATATATATATATATATATATATATATATATATATATATATATATATATATACCACACACACAAGATTCGTTCGTAATCGAATATATGATAAGGTGTGTGTAGATATATATATATACAGGGTGTCCGAAAAGTCTGAAAACGGTCAAATAACTCGAGAAATATAAATCGGATTGAAAAATGGCAACTTTGATATCCTTAAATAGATTTTTCAAAACTATTGAACATGCATTTTTCCGTTTTTCAAAACGATGTATATTTCTCGAGTTATTCGAGCGTTTCCAGACATTGCAATGGTAACGATTCTCACAGCATTGCACTCGATTACAGCGCCATCTAGAATGTTTTGAAGAAAATGTTCAATACAAAAGTCACGTATTTTTCCCATAGAATCCGAATCTGCAATAAAAAATGGGGGTCATAATTTAAGATTTCAAAGTTGCCCACCTCTCCCCCCCCCGGAGGGCGGGCAAAATTGGGGGGGGGGGCAACTTTCATATCCCTAAATAGATTTTTCAAAAATATTGAACATGTATGTTGCCGTTTTACAATCCGAAGTATATGTCTTGAGTTATTTGACCGTTTCCAGACTTTTCGGACACCCTGTATATACTAGGTGTACCGGTTAATTCCCGCTGTTTTACTTCTCAAAGTAATATCATCATATAAATATTCGTGCTCAAATATGTCGAATTTCGTTCCTTCCAAAGAGCATTTGCGGACTGTGCTTTTGTTTCTGTTTCATTCCAAGAAATCGGCTGCTGAAAGTCATAGAACTCTTGTGAAAGTTCATGGTGACAATGCATTATCAGAAACAACATGGTTCATGGAGACTGGTTTCGACGATTTAAAAGTGGTGATTACAACGTTGAAGACAAAGAACGTCCAGGTCAGCCAAAAAAGTTTGAAGATCCCGAATTGGAAGCTTTGCTCGACGAAGATCCGTGTCAAACACAAAAACAGTTGGCTGAGGGCTTAGAAGTTTCACAACAAACTATTTCCGATCGATTAAAAGCCAATTAAAACGGTCAGAATGGGTTTGAAGACATGGAAAAGTGATTTTGCAGCATGACAATGCTCCGGCTCATACCACAACTTTGGTCACGGACACCGTAAAAGCTTCTGGGATGGGAACTGCTGTCTCACCCGCCGTACTCTCCGGACCTGGCCCCGTCCGACTACTATTTTTTTTCATCAATGTCGCACGCATTGGCATAGCAACAGTTCGATTCGTACGAAAATGTGAAAAAATGGCTCGATGACTGGTTTGGCTCAAAAAACGAACAATTTTTTTGGCGGGGCATCCACAAATTACCAGAAAGATGGAAACAATGTGTAGCTAGCGATGGCCGCTGGTTTGAAAATCCATTTTTATTATTTCCTATGTATTTTTAGCTTCAAAAATCAATAAAAAACAGCGGGAATTAACCGGTACACCTAGTATATATATATATATATATATATATATATATATTACATAAAATTAAGAATGTGAATTGTTTTTGTCATAAAAATAATAAGTATTTTAAATTGCATAGCAATCATCAATGATGTATTTGTATTCATTAAACAAATTTGTCCGTAATGACATTATTAGACATATTTTTGGTATTAATTTAATATATTTATTTATTAATAGCAGGCTAAGCCCGCTGTACCGGTCCACTTTTTCAAATGAACCTTGAATCAAACGAAATTACCCTGTATTTTAAAGCATTATGGAGCTTCACCTGGAATGTCCTTCCGCATTGCTGTAAACGATGCGAACGCCATTGCGCCATATTTTCTCCTACATTTGACAAAAATTGGGCTATTAAGAAGCAACTCTTTTAGTTAATAATTTATGATAGAGTTTGGGTTGGGAAATGAGGCCGTTATGACAACTTTAATTAAAGTGTTCACCAGTCAACACACTACAAACATAAGAGGGCATTATAATGATTGTAGAGATTGACCATTGAACTTAAATAATGTTTGTATGATTAATTTTCAATTGTTAGTTCTTGAACTCCGGGCCTCTCTTCTTTGCGCTATGTGTGGTTCTGGAAACTTAAATACAATCTCACTCTATGTTGCGTTATATTTCGTAGTATACGTCTTTTTCTGACAGGTCTACTACGGTTTTTCATCTTTGGATTCCTGCAGAATAGTACAAAATATAGTAACTTATTTGCACACAAAGAACAGTGCTTAACTTTCATATTTAAATAAGAAGGTGAAACATATAAAAATGTTCATTTTTAAAGCTGGATTCTTTGAATAAAATTAAAATGACGTCATTTTTAATGCCTTTCCATTTTTTGGACCAGTTACATTTGTCTAAAAGTTAACCTTGGAAAAACCTTGATGATTGACTATGGCAGAAAAACAAGTAATAAATATGTATACATATTTTTTTAATGAATTCCTACTTAGGTTAACAAAGAAAAATTTTATTTTAGTTACTTTTTATTAAATAATTACAATTAATATAAATAGGTATATATATATATATATGACTTAATCACAGTATTAAGAGGCAAAATAGAAAGCGAATTTCCTTGCAATTTTCCATTTTAATAAATAATATAAGAATGGCCGGGATAATACGTAAGCACCAAAAATAATATGAAACAGTATAGAAAATAACATTAAAACATAATCACGAGTCGACAGTTTCATGTAGTAGCGGCTCTTTCGAAGAGTGGAACCTAATGGAGTGTTTATGCTCATTTATCTTCGAGTTTTGAATGCTAGTAGTTTGGTTATTTAATTTAATTAATGAATTAATATTTGAAAAAACTGTATTAATATCAAGTGTCATTCACTACAAGTTTAAAAATATGTATTTGAACTTGAGTGGATGAATACAAAGTATTTTATTAACGATTGAAAATTTGAACAAGATATATAAATATATAGAGAGTGTGAGCTAATAGTAGGAATTGAACAAGTAATATAAAAAATAAATAGATAAAAATAAAATAAATAAAGTCAATTCCAACTTAGGTCAACAAAGAAAAATTTTATTTTAGTCACTTTTTATTAAATAATTACAATTAATATAAATATGTTTATACATATGACAGAATTACAATATTAAGTGGCAAAATAAAAAGCGAATTTCCTTGCAATTTTCCATTTTAATAAATAATATAAGAATGGCCCGGATAATACGTAAGTACACAAAAATAATAAGAAACAGTATAGAAAATAACATTAAAACATAATCATGAGTCAACAGTTACCATGCCATTATGTTTCATGTAGTAGCGGCTCTTTCGAAGAGTGGAACCTAATGGAGTGTTTATGTTAATTTATCTTCGAGTTTTGAATGCTAGTAGTTTGGTTATTTTATTTAATGAATGAATTAATATTTGAAAAACTGTATTAACATCTAGTGTCATCCACTACAAGTTTTAAAAAATGTATTTGAACTTGAGTGGATGAATAAAAGGTATTTTATTAACGATTGAAAATTTGAAAGAAAAATAATTTGAGCATTTGAATTTGAATTTTGCTTTTTAATCATAAATATGTAAAATAAACTCGCGCAGCATCAATGTCCCACGTTATTTTTATTGAACATTTTTTTATAATCATCGTTGCGGTATTTTATTTTTGTGGCATCACTAATGAAAATCTTGCATTTCATTTATGAAAACAATGGGAGAAGTTTTTTCTCCCATATAAAACTGAAATTAATTAATTTAATTTAATTAATGAATTAATATTTGAAAAAACTGTATTAACATCAAATGTCATCCACTACAAGTTAAAAAAAATGTATTTGAACTTGAGTGGATGAATAGAAAATATTTTATTAACGATTGAAAATTTGGACAAGGTATATAAATATAGAGAGAGTGTGAGCTAATAGTAGGAATTGAAATAAACCTCTAATTTGCATACAATTAAATATTTCTAATCTTCCGTAATCGGGTTCATAGCCAAGTTTGACGACAAACGTCAGAAGTGCTTATAACAATATAGTTACATATGTACCAGAGTTAATTACGCTCCAAGCTATGTTCCATTAATTAATGTCAAACTACTGTTGATTCAATTATAGACCTTTCACCAACAAAATTTCATACCTTAAATAGAACTGACAATGATAAAGATATGCAAAATTTTTAGTAATAATCTTTTTGGTAAATACTTGACAAAAAGATTGTCTTTGTGTTTTCAAAAGAGAATAATAACACGCAGAAATAAATAAGCTGCTTTTTCCTTTATATTCAAGTAATTTTTTCTTCAGTCTGTTACCAATAATAATCAAAATAATCATTGATTTGTCACTAAGTTTAGCTGCTAGGGTTGTGCTTCAGTCGAAATTGCTTTATAATGATCAAAAATGTATCTAATCAGAATTGCATGTACTTGTTTTCTTATCCAGGCTCAAATGATAAATCGACAAATATTCTTGTAATCGCCACCATTGACATTACAATTTTTTTCGTACATTGCAATTATGGCTTTTTTAGTGATAGTTCGCTTCATAATGAAAAAAACCACAAATTTGGCAATCGCTAATTACAAAACTCGTCTAATCTTCTGTAATCTGATTCGCCATCCAAAGTCCCCTTCAAACATAAACGAAACTTCCAAGTAAGTATGCCAATTGGCATGTGACCCGTTGGGATGTGTGAGAAATGCTCGGTAGGCACGCTGAACCAGACAATTTTTAAATCGATGAAATATTTTAAGATATATTAAATATTAAAATCGATAAAAAGTGTTCTCTTAAAGAAGTTTTATAGGAATGAAAACTATGCATAGGAATTTAGCGATAATGTAAAAGAACATAGTTGACAAGCTTGCGACGTGGAAAGTGCCTTTTTTTCTTTTTTTTTTTTTTTTAATTTGGCTAATTTTGCTTAATTTTAATTTTTTATTCAAATTTTCATTATTTTGATGGAGATTTATTTCACATTTCAAAAAGTCCATTATTTGAATTGTTGCCAATTTGTAAAATAGCGGACATATTAATATTACCTTTCAATAAAAAAAAATGTTTTTGCACGTGACTATTAAAAGCAGAAATAAAACTAAAAAAAATAAATGATCACGTGTTAAAAGCTGTAAATGTAGAAAATCACGTAATAAAAATATACTTGCGCGTGAATATTAAAAAGAGAAAATTATTAAATTATTACGCGTTCAAAGCATTAAATGGGGAAACTTACGTCATATTTAAAATGCTCAAACAGCAATATTTCCACACAGTTTCGATTTAAAAATATATTTACACGAGAGATTAATTTATTTCGACAAAATCTAACAATTTCGATTTAAAAATATATTTACACGAGAGGTTAATTTATTTCGACAAAATCTTTTACGTATTATTCAAAATTTTAAAACAGCGTAAATAATTATATTTCCCTTCAATTAAAAGCTATATTTTTACTTTAAATAATTACGTTTAGATGAACGAAATAACTAATAAATTGTTAAAATATAATTAAAAATACAGATAAACGTTGAATTAAAAGTCACTCGATGACATAACTAACATGTGTAACACATCGGATGTCAATTGAATGCTACGCCACCGTTGTGCACTTTTGGCGTTAAATCCTATATTTTGGTGACAGTTCTTTCTTTTATAGAAAGTAGCCGACAGGATAATGGAGAAGTACCCTATTTTCTATAGCAGAGTTATAAAATTCCCCGATGCAGCGACATTGTTTTCTTAACCATTTTACACATGTTGGTTTTCAAATGTTTAATTGATCTTATTTAATCAAATACGAAAACAGTTGTTAGCTGTTTCGACAGCAGTTGATTCGGCCTTAAAACATCTCAGTGAAAGGAAAATGAATGGAAACCCGATTACAGCAGATTGCCACTGGTCGTTTAGTTATAATTCAGTCTTCCGTAATCGTTTTAGAGTTGATCAAATCAGAGTGTTTTTTAAAGTTTGCGGTGTCATAACGGGGTTTGGCGAACGTAGCTCGTAGGAGCAGGGCCCTCTAGTGGTGAAAGATTTTCTAACCGTCTGAAATTAAATTATTATACAATATTTGTTAGTGTGGCAGACATTTACACAAAAATTTAAATATTTGACTCCATTTTAATAACTTTAACTGCTATTTATATAATTTGCATTTGAATATAAAAATTTATTCCCAAAATGATCTCGTACACTTGAAAAATCACCATTTTTGCTAATATTGCCCAAGCTGATGTCACGGTTATGCATTTTTGGCTTAGAATCACATTGTTTGGCGACAAAAGTAAAATCATAATTATAAATAAACAAATAACATGTAACTCACAAGTATTTTTATAATTACATCTCCTTGTTTCTTCTGTACGCCACATGATAGGGGAGTTACATAAAAAAAATGCCACTGAGATTTTATCTAATCCAATTATTAGATGCATTTTTTTGTTAACTTAACGCAAACGATAAATCGCCAAATATTGATTTAATTGCAATCTCTTACATTTTTAAGTATTACAAACATTCTTTACGCGTTTAAATTAAATATTTTCGCTTTATAATATTATTTCTCATTAAAGCAGTGTTTCTTTTTCCTTTTTTTTTTTTTTTTGGGGGGGGGGGGGGGTGAGATTTTAAATAAAATTAGTAACAGGATTTTTTCTATTATTTTCGATCTGTTTGTATTATTTTCTGATATAGCCGTTTTAATTCTTTCTCCAACGATAGTGGCCTTCAAAAAATGACCAATTGACCAATTCCTTTTCGTCCAAAATAACAGAACTTTCCATCATAATTCTATAACTAATCTACGTAGAACGATATGTTATATACTAAAACCTTCCCTGAGAAATTATCTATCCAACAGGGCAAATTCCATCAAAATCCATTCAGCAGAACTCGAGTTATATGCAGTCGGAACGAAATTTCCATTTGTATTTTATATATATAGTAAATGTGAATGTTTTGCGAAAAAAGCAGTTTTTCCCCTTATTTTCAAAAATAGTTTTGCATTACCGTGCATATATATTATTAAAATATTTCGATTATTTAATGATTAATAAAAATTAGTAGTTAGACACATAATGTAACGTCACAACAGGGAGTGGAGTATCACTAGGTTGTGACAACTTCTGATATACACGAGGGAGAGGGGGGACGAAATTTTCATGACGTAGTTAATGGGTGATCCCAAAAGCGTGCACTTATTTATTTACACAATTTCTCTGGGCTCCTGAACATTTGCACAAAATTTGGCGACAATTCCTTCGATTGACGAGTTATTTATCTAACAGATTATCGAGTCCCACTAAAGCACTTGCTATACTTAAGTAAAGGGTGTCCGAAAAAGGATGAAACGCGCTAATTTTTATTTGTTAGAAATAAGTAAGCAGTGTCTATTCTAAAAGTGTTCAAAAGAGGTTGAAAATACGAATGTGTTAATGAAATTCTCCTGACGTAATTTTTAAAAGAATTACACTTTTTAAATTTTTATTTGGCCTCCTTAGGCAAAAATGGTCAATTAGAATTTTTTTTTTCATTTGCTGCACGAGAAAATCATTAGAAAAAACTGCATATTTGTATCTTTAAAATCAAATGAGTTATTCTTAACTAAAATTCACCACTAGCTGACATGCCCGGCGTTGCCCGGTCCCATGATAATAACCTTAAAAAGACCTCAAATCAATGTTGAAGGATTTTATATTTTTAAATGAAAATCTATCCAAACGAACTGAAGGACAGTCGTTATAGTTATTGCCGATTTAATTTCTGACGTTTTGATACATTAAACTTTCAATTCTGACCAAAAGTTCCTGAGGAAACCTAAATAATATAAAGCGCTCCCCCACCTTTCCTCTTTTAAACTCAAAATAATATACAGTTTTGGCCAATTTATTATTCCCATTCGAAAAAAAATTCCAAAACCTTGTTTCTAAGATTATTATATTAAAATTAAATAAAAATCACGCATTCGTGGCATTATAATTCACTTTTGTATTTTAACAAAATAGTAAGGCTACTATAATTTGTGACTCGTGCTATAGCCGGTATACGTCAGTACACATGACCGTTATCATTATCTCTTTACGCGTGAAGATTTCGCTATGGTACTCCATTGTGAAATTTGGTAATTTTTGAAATTCAATATTTGAAAAACGGCATGATCATTAGATTTGAAATTTATATCAAGAAAAATACAATTTTTTACCTTTCTAACAAAGTTTGTCTAACAATATTCTGACAAATACTTTTCAAGCTATTAATTGTTTCAGCAACTTCAAATGTTTCATTTTCCGAGATTAATCTGGGGCAACGATTAGGGAAAATCCCAGTTGTCAGGAACGCATAGCTTTTTATTAAAGAGGACTGTTAATATGGACCGAATCCAATTTAAATCTAAATGTGTGGTATATAGCAAAAAAGAGGAAACACGATATTAATAATGCGCTTAACCTTAACCTTCCAACGCGCATAAGTAAACTTATATACATATTTACAAATTCATAGGTTTTTATTGTATTGTTTTTAACTAAAAAAATAATAAAAATAAGCAAATTTTATGCCGATGGGTGTCACACAAATTCAAGATCGCATCACAGCAATAAAAATTAATAAAACTTTCAAAAAGCTGAAATATCAATTCAGCATTTAGTTAACTTTAACATTAAGGCAAAGAAAGAAAAAAAGCGTGACTTACTGCTTTTTTTTTTTTTTTTTTTCCCCTACATTTTTATCCCAAAAGAGAAAACCAACTCAAGTCATTGCTTATGCAAAATTTTGGAAAGTTATAGTATCATATTAGTAAATTAGAAAGATATGGCTCTCTTCTAGCCCCCAATAAAGACTTCACTTAACATACTATTCATTTCAAATCTAAGCCTAAAGGTATTCTAAAAGATGTGTAACCTCTAGGTGACAATGGACGCTGGCAGTTTATGCAAAAGATATTCGATGCTTCTCGTAACATTATTAGTGTCTAAGAACTCGAAAACATTTACAGAAACATTATTAGAAGAGCTTGGTTATGTACTAGAACTGAAGGAGAAAACATTGAGAACAGTTTGTGGATTGCTTTTTTAGGGTTTCGTTCATCTCATGATACCCTATTACTCCCGCTCCGTTGTCTGTCCGTCACAGAACCGGTTCTCAGAAACTATTTAACTTACAGTCATGAAATTTTGTGTACTTATAGCTAAATACCTATGACAAAGCTCAAAATCATAAATTTTGAAAAAATCGTATTATTTTAATATATAGCTATAAAAAATCAAAAATCTAACAGCCTTTTCCGATTACAATTAAACATTTTTCATTATAGCAGTTGCCAACAATTAAAAATACACAATAAAATTCTTTCTACAATAATTAATTTTCTATCGAAAGATTTCCACGTGAAAAATGAAAAAGAAATAAAAATGTTCACCAATTCAAAAAAGATTAATATGACGTCATATTGGTAATAAAATGGAAATTTTAAAAGATTTCTCAATAATACAAGGAGTATGAGTATGTGTATGCACACAAAGCAGATTGATATCACGTCATTAGAGAATTAAAAAGAAAATTAATCTGACGTCATATTGGAAGTTTAACAAATTATTCAGATGTTTGAGAATAATACAAAGCGAGTATCAATATGAGTAATAGAGAATAGTAAATATATGAGTTTGAGAAACATATTGAATCATGATAAAAATCCTATTTAGGAAATATTCGCATATTTTAACATTTTGAAGGTGTACAACATGTTTAATTTTGAAATTATTTTTTTATATCGCATTTAATCCGCGTGACAGATATTATTATGACAGAATATAATATCCGGCTTCGCCCGGTATCGGGCTGGTTTGGATACTCGAAAAAACGAAAAAATAGACCGGTAAATTTTTACTTTATAAAAAACAAAAAAACATGAGTTTTTTTTTTTTCTTTTCTTTTTTTGGTTGCTAAATGAAATTTTTTTGGATTTATTAAAGAAAGGATAAAGTGTTTTGAGAGGAATATTAAACGAAACCTTTTGAGCGATCGTCGATCACACTTACCCACTTGTTTTACACTTTCCAATATAGTTGAAAAGGTTCAAGAATTTGGTCTGTCTGTGTGTCTGTTCGTGCTCTAACTCCCCTAAATATACTCGGATTGCCATGCATTTGATATATTATTTTAGGTTTAGCATGGCATGTTCGGTATGGAAAATGGAGTGTGTACCATATATGGTTAGTTTACACGGACACTCAAAAGTATTCCGATCGTGTTGGAAAATGTTTCATAAAATATGTCGGGATGCATGAGTTTTCGTTCTTGTTTGTATTTTAATTGCGTTCCTAAGATTTAAAACTACATTTGGCATTAGTTGTAGCAATGTAATGCTTATTTAGATTTTTTTAGGTTTACCATGGGCTGTTCGGTATGGAAAATGGCGTGTGTGCCATATATGCGGTTAGTTTATACGGACACTCAAAAGTATTCCGATCGTGTTGGAAAAAGTTTCATAAAATATGTCGGGATGCGTGAGTTTTTGTTCTTGTTTGTTTTTTAATTGTGTTCCTAAGATTTAAAACTACATTTGGCATTAGTTGTAGCAATGTAATGCTCATTTAGATTTTTTTAGGTTTACCATGGCATGTTCGGTATGGAAAATGGAGTATGTACCATATATGGTTAGTTTATACGGACACTCAAAAGTATTCTGATCGTGTTGGAAAATGTTTCATAAAATATGTCGAGATGCATGAGTTTTCGTTCTTGTTTGTACTTTAATTGTGTTCCTAAGATTTAAAACTACATTTGGCATTAGTTGTAGCAATGTAATGCTTACTTAGATATATTTGCGATGATTTTATTTTGCTCATGTTAACATATTTTTGATTTGAAGAACGTCGCTGTAAATTTGTATGTGGTCCAATTTCACTGATGAAACTGCATTTTAAATTATATGAAGCAGTGGTTTAAGTGCGTTTTTCTCCTTAATTATAATTCAGCCAATTTTAAAGATGCAGTTTTTTTTTTTTTTTTTAAACAAATTGTTGCAGCAAAAAGGGAAAATTTCCCATTGTCAAATTTTTGTCTATGGAGGCGTGGGGGGGGGGGGGGGCGTATAATAATTGAAAAGTAAATTTAATAGGAGGACTATTTCATTAACGAAATCTTATTTTTTAACCTAGTTTGAACACTTTTGCAATTTGCATTACCTGTTTATCTATAAGAGATAGACAGTTAAAGGGAATTTGAACCGCTTTGTGGCACCCTGTATAAAAGAAAATATTTAAGGATTTTATGAAACAAAATTACGATTGCTAAGTTTATATGTCAATTGGGATATTAAACTTACAACCATTAGGTATAAAGGTAATTTTTTTTCATTTAAATCAATAACTATAGACCAATGAGAACGGAAAATAAAATGAATAAAACAATCGATGTAAAACAATTTTTTTTTTTTTCAAAATATATTCTCAGTATAACTGCATATAGCTAATAAATCACCCATGCTATTCTCTGGATTC
The DNA here is from genome assembly GCA_963931845.1 of Maratus michaelseni. Classification (NCBI taxonomy): domain Eukaryota; kingdom Metazoa; phylum Arthropoda; class Arachnida; order Araneae; family Salticidae; genus Maratus; species Maratus michaelseni. Next base: position 2,248,131 of record OZ007600.1, read on the forward strand.
GTAAGTTTGTATGATTTCTGTATGAAATACAGTATATTAGAAACAAATCAGTCAAGATGAAGTGCTTTTCTCCCGATTCTCTCACACTCATATAATTATTTTTTCCTTTCTTTTTTTCCTAAAATAAGGTTAGTGAACATAGAAATTTCCTGCAATGTTTTCACATCCTTATAATTATTTTTTGCTATAATTCTTGCCTTAAAACAATTAATGAAGACAATTTTAAGATCTAGAATTACGAAAATTTTGCGACTACATATGTGTGCGCAACAAAATGATTTTTCTACAAAAACCATATCTTTAAAATTAAGTTAACTATAATAATGGAAAAAAGCTCGCTTAAACAACTGCTTCACATCATTTGAAACTCTGTCTCATCAATAAAATTGGACCCCTTACAAATTGACGATGTGGCAAGTTGAAATCTCGATTGCACACATACTTGTAAGATTAAAGTAATCCTTTATGAATGGAAGGGGTCTTGTGAATTGTCCCCATTCCAGGAAGATAATACTATGGGGGAGTTGTGACAGGTTGACATGATCAACTAATCAGTTATTTGTCATCCAGACACTTACTTGTAGAAACAAGATAATCTCCTAGGAATGCAAATAGTCTTATAGATTGGCCTCTTTCTGAGAAGATAATCCTATTGAGTGAAGAATTTCACTGTCATCTTGAAGTAAGCCAGGCTGGAATGTATGTGTTGTATTCATGGCAATACTCTCTGAATGAGTGGATAAAAATTGTATCAGCAATTCCTTTGATACAAAGAACTAAGCCCCTATGAAGTGAAAATTGAGACTTGGTAAGTAAGAGATAAAAGGGGGTGTCAATCATAAGAGATTATAGAGTTTTTCTTTCCCTATATAAGAAAGACCAGTTTCCAGAGAAGACAGTCACCAAACAGATATCGACAGATGCCAACGGAATGCTGACGAGATACGCGATACGAAGGTCGTGAATGCTGAAACTGTATTTATACATCATGGATATACTTATCATTTTTTTTTAATTTGTTAATTTACAATAAAGTTTTTCGTTTAAAACGAGAATGGAGTGTATTGATTATATATACACTGGTCCACGTTGTCACAACGACGACTTTCTTCAAATCAAAAATATGCTAACATGCATCGCAAATATATGATTTATACATTGTACCACCTCACTGATTAAGCTGCGATTTACATGTTAAAATGTAGCTAATTTTTAGTGCTATTACAAAGTGTGTAGATCTTATACAAGGCTGCACGAATGAATTTGCACACATTACTGGCTATAGACAGCAATTGCGGAAAATTAATTTTTACTGCGTTGAGTTTTATTTTTAATGTTTATTTATATATATCATTTCATTGTATGCTCAAAAATGAACACTATTTCGATTAACAATGTTCCAATCCAGTTGGAAAGTGCTTCATAATCTATGGCGTGATGTATGATTTTTAGTTCTTGTTTTTTCTTTGCTTGTATTCCTCAGATTTAAAACTACATTTTTCTTTTACATATTATTCTTTAACAGTTGACTTTCAGAAGTATGCAGAAAATGGTGGATGTTTTTTCCAATCGATATTCAAATTATCACTTTAATTTACAGGATGGTCATAATTAAATTTGACATACTGAATGCACGATTCTGAAAAATTCGATCATCCAGATGCAGCAAACTTGCTGAAATAGCTATTTAGAACACAGAAAAATAGATTAAGCAAAAAAGAAATGAATTTATACTGTCACTACCAGGAATAACATTGGCGTTTCCGTCTGAATTGGGCAGTAAAATATTCATGTACATTCCCGAGACATTTCTCTTTGCTTGCATTAAATCCTGATGGGAAATATATACAATGTAGAAACTGATCTTTTGACCTTTTCTGAGCCAAATAGTAAGGAAAGGTCACACCTCTAATTTGTAATAGGCATATGTTCATTTTTTTGTTTTTTTAGGTGATTTATTGCTAATAGTTATTCACCGATCATCCTGTTAGTTTAGTGACTGACAAGTGACTAATGACGGAATTGTTCCCATTATTAATGATTACGGGGAAAAGAAGTCAAGACCCTTGACTTTGGGTCATTCCTTCCCTGTTTAGGCCAATGTCAGGCGAGCATCCATTCCATGAATGGCTTTTGTGATAAAACGACGCCTGTGCTGCAACTGGCGTTCATTTCGGTGCTCGTGTTTCCGCCAAAAGAGAGAGGGGCATTCATTTTTTTTGTGGAATCTTTTTCTCCTTTTATACAATCGATTTTTTTATTGGTTCGACCAGGCCGGAGCAAAAATACGACCTAAAAATCCAACCCCATTTCTATATTAAAAAAAAGTTCTTTTTTTTTAAAAACCAAAACTACCACAACATTAAAAGACTTTTAAGGGAATATTATATGCATATTTATGAAAAAATTTAAATTACAGCAGTTTTCAGAATATGTGTCCATGGAATCGGTCTGCGCTATTCTACTTAAAGGCCTTTTTGGCAATTCATGTCTGGATGCCCTCTTTCCCAACCCGGACTTTTAAAACCACATTTTAAATTGTAATGATTTTAATTTAATTGCATGGACAAAATAATAATAATAATATTATTATTATTTTGATAAACATTACATCTGATTTTTTATCAATAACAATCCTCTTTAATAAAAATCTACGCGTTGCTGACGTCTGGGGTTTTCGCTAATCATTGCCGCAGGTTAATCTCGGAAAATGAAACATTTGAAGTTACTGAAAAAATTAATAGCTCGAAAAGTATTTCTCGCAAAATTGTTAGACAAATTGCGTTAGGGAGGTAAAAAATTGTATTTTTCTTGATATAAATTTCAAATCGAATGATTATGTCATTTTTCAAATATTGAATTTCAAAAATTACCAAACTTCACAATGAAGTACCATAGCGAAACCTTCACGCGTAAAAAGATAATGATAACGGCAATGTGTCCCGACGTGTATCGTGTATACTGGCTATAGCATGGGTAACTAATTATAGTAGACTTATTATTCTGTAAAAAACATAAAAGTGAATTATGATGTCACGCATACATGATTTTTATTTAATTCTCGAGAAATAGCATATTTTAGTCCATTTCAGTGAGGCATATCAATTTCATGATATTTGAAGTATAGTTTCTTTATTAAAATCCAACGGAAATGATTTTTCTCGATAGACTCCATAATGTAAACCGCATAGACACCATAATGTAACACAATTCTTCTTCTTCTTTTTTTTTTCAAAGCTGACCTATCTTACTTAGAATAAAATCCGATGGCAAGAAAGTGTCTGTAACCAATCCGGGCTGGACCACTCTGGTCTGCGAGTCGACAGTAGTTAAACGCCATGTTAGGCTTACTGAAAAACATATGCTAACACATGAGCACTAAATGATAATTTCTTCTACTTGAAATAATATCTGTTCAGCATATTTTCGTATAAAACATGTATATAATATCCAGTTATAATGTTTTAAGTTTTAAATTCAAAATAACAGATTAAACATCGCATTACCTGATGTAAACAAACAAATACTGTTGCCATTCAGAATCATAAATCCCATATCTAGAAAAAAAAAAAAATGACTCTTTGAACGTTTCATTAAAATATCTGATTATGCTCTTAAAATATTTGTAAAAGCATATTAAAGTCTTTAAATATATTAAAGGATTTCTTTAATTTTTTTTCTGTAAGCATTTTTTTTTCCTGTAAGTACTTTTTCCGAAATAACCATGATAGCTTTTATAGAGAGACTTTTTTGCGATGATCCATCCAAGTACTTATCTGGCGCCATCTATTGACAATAAATATAAACGAAAGAGGTTTCTGTTGTTTTTTATTTGATAATTGATAGTTGATATTTCATGTAACATAATAATAAAGTTGTAAAATAATATAAAATGCATGTAAGCATATTTTTAAACTAATAAAAATTCAGGGTGTATTGATTTATTTTAAGATAAACTTTTAAAAGCTTCAGCTTAATATCATTTCTTTCTTAAAAATTTAACTTGGTTAAATCAAATTTTAGTCGCCTAGCTTATATCCAATTACATCTGAAATTTTGCTTGCATTGTAAAATGAATATTTCTTATGAAACACAATTAAAATATAAGGAATATATAGTGCCGAATACCACATATGTTTAATTATATCAATGCAGATCAAATTTTGATTTTTAACATAGTAACATTTAAACCTAACTTTGTAGTGAAAAAAAAATTGTAATTTAATAAGAGAATGTGAAAAGATATTTTTCAGTTATACTAATCCATTTAATAATTTCAATTTACTTATGAAATAAAATAAGAAGATTTTTGATGATCAAAATTTATTATAGATTTTTCAGGCATATTTTTAAAATAAGACAAAATCAGGTTTTACTTTGATGAATACTTTTAAAAGTTAAAGTTATATAATCTACTTTCATGGTTGTATTTATTTTAACTATTTCTTTATTACTGGATAACTTTGTTTTTTCTGTCATTTTAAATGGGATATTTTCCTACTGTGAATTAAGAAGCTAATATCCATAAACATGCAATTTTCTGTCTGTTTTCATGTCTTTCTGCTATCTAGTTGTTTCTTCATGACTGGAAAACTTTGTTCTTCAATAAATATTAAAATTCAACTCTTTATACTATTAACTTAGACAATTTAAAACGAACAAAATTTTAATGTTTTGTGCAATCGTTAAACCACTATATATATATATATATATATATATATATATATATATATATATATATATATATATATATATATATATATATATATATATATATATATATATATTAGAAACCTTTCGCACATGGATTATTTTTTAAATAATTTTGAATGTTTTGTCCGATTGTTGAACTATTTCAGAAATTGAATATTGGGTAAAAGAAAAAATCCTCATCATTTGTATGTGTAGAAATCATTTGCCATTCTTAAAATGTACTTTTCTACGTTACAAACCTTTCAATAACAAAATCTTCATGCTGTTTGTGTGTATGAAGTCTTATGAAAATGAAACGCAGATCAACATTCCGTCATTTTTGACGGACGTTATATATACTAGTTCCATAATAGAGTTTACAGAGAGTTGGCCTAATTTGGAACGAAGTTTTTTGGATATCTTTCGATATTTTTCCGTTATACCAACATCATGCCAAAATGTATGCTCAACCCTGAATGTACAAATAATTTTTATTTCAAACCGTGCCAAGCGCTGTGACTCGCTATTTATTCAACGCGAATCTTTTTTACTTTTTAATTATTATTTAATCGTAAGCATGAAACACATTTTAATTTACTACTTTTTTAATCGTAAATACTTTTTATTAAGTTATAACTTAAATTTTTCGCTATTTCAAAAAGGAAATGTTTATTAACCTTGTGGAATAAATTTTGGCATGACTTGCACTGTTAGTTAAATAATTTATCAGAGATGGTTTTAGTATCTCGCATATTGTTCTACTTTGTTTAGTTATAGAATGATAGTACATAGCATATGGTTTTATCGTTCTTTACCAAATCCTATTGTAAATTATCAACTAAAAGAGTTTGTCCTTAACAGCCCAAATTTTGTCTGACACTTTAAAAATGTAATAACGCAATGGCGTTCGTATCGTTTTCATAAATGCAGAAGGACATTCCAAGTAAAGGTCTATATGGTTTTAAAGCATTAGGTCAAATTCAAGGTAAATATTTCGTTTGATTAAAGGTGCGTTAAGAGAAATTGACCAGCGTAGCGGGCGTAGCTTGCTGGTACTTTAATATTTTAGGATATAAAACAAAACATGAGCTGAAGATATGTTTGAAATTCTCATTGCCCACGGGCCCATAAAAATGCGAGGCATTTCGACAATTACTTTATCTTACTATTTGGGTAATCCTGCGGTCCGTGGAATGCAGAAACCAATCTTAATGAAACCTCGGGTAATTACATTCAAACGTACTTATTGAAAAGAAAAAGAAATATAGTTTAGTAGGAAAATAAGCTCTATAAAGCAAAAAAATAAGGTATATTTAAAAGAAAATGATGTTATTTATTAAACTAAAATACATTTTTACACTTTTAATATTGCTTGCTCTGACTATTTGGTAATATACAGAATACGGAATTACAACATTAATGAAACCTTACATGATTCAAGTATACTAAATGTAAAGAAAAAAAAAAAAAAAAGGCAATGTAGATTAGGAAGAAAGAACAGATTTATAAAGAAAAAATATGGCAGAAAGAAAAATTTTCTCTTATTTATTATACCAAAAAAAAAAAAAAAAAAAAAAAAAAATTCACTTTCACTTAATAAATTTACAACATTTACAACATCAGTATTTTAGAAATACAAAAAAAAAAAAAAAAAAAAAAAAAAAAAAAAAAATCCCTTTTATTTAATAAATTTACAACATCAGTATTTTAGAAAAAAAAAAAAAAAATTACTTTCACTTAATAAATTTACAACCTCAGTATTTTAGAAAAAAAAAATTAAATTGATTCTTGACAATACATTTTTCTTTCTTTTTTTTTTTTATCGTTTCTTAATAGGGGAAAATAATTTAAATTTTTTTGAGTTATTTGATGAGTTGTAAAAAAGGTGGAAGACACTTTATTTTTATTTTTTGTATTTTTTTTATAATAAGTATCATTGGACAGTAAGTTAATAGTCGTCAATAGCACAGTAGAACCCTATTATATAACTCTTCATTACATTGCTCTTTTCTCGCGTCTCTCAGAGAAAAATGGGTTTTACATTAACTGCTCTTATTAAGTAACTTTACATATGTCTATTTATTGCAATAAATTCAATTTTTATTGAATACGAAATACGTGAATTTTCACATTGCTCACTAAGCGTATAACCAAAAGAGTGAAAAATGTCCACACCGGGAATCGAACCCGGATCCTTGGAATAATATAACAATTCTCTACCATTGAGTTACGAGAATGAGACTCACAATGACATCTCTCTCTCACATAGATTGGTAAGTCTGCAACCGCAGCACAAGATGGAAAAGTCTTCATGAGTACACAATCCTGCGGAATACACGAGACGAAATAAAGACCAGAATAGGTGAACACTACTATGTATATATATATATATATATATATATATAGTATTTCATAAAAAAAATAGCTCAATTGTAGAGCATTGGAGTATTAATCCAAGGATCCTGGTTCAATTCTCGACATGGACATTTTTCACTCCGTTGGTTTTATGCTTAGTTAGCAATGTAAAAATTCATGTATTTAATATCCAAAAATTTCGGGCGTAATTTCACTGCTGACAATTATTAAAATAAATAAATAACTTTTAATGTTAATTTTAATAAGATGTGTAACAACCGTATAAAAATGTTTATTTGTAAATTAGCATCGTTCTTAATTTTTAAGCAGTGGGGAAGAGCGAGCTGAAAATTAGCTTTGTGTTCAACTCGATATCTAAAAATAAATTATCTGTACAATAATCAGTTTTATGTATAGCCTGATTGGTTGAATTCTGTTTTTGAGAACGCTCTATGGATGTTGATTTGTTGAATCATGTCTCTCGGCCCCTACAAGGAATTTCTAGAAAGTTCCTTCAGATTCTAAAAGCCATTTTTTTTCTCAAAATTCGCCAAAATTTGGCAAAAATGCGTAAACTTAGCACATTCTTTTATTTAGCGCCAAGCACGCGTTTTGGCATTGTTAATTTTGAAAGTCGATTTTCCATCCAATCCCGTCAATGTCTCCAACATCTCGCCAAATTCGGCGATATTTAGCTAAATGTTGCCAACTGTTCAATAACTTAATAACTGTTTCAACGTTCATGCATTCACATTGAAATGTATTGACCCGTAGTGACCCCAAAATGACCCACTAATCGCATTTTCTGGAGCATGTGACCTAGTCCAATGATTTTCTCGTTTCCCAAAACGGTAGGATATAAAATTTCGTGAAAATCGTTAGAAACGTTTTTTAGATAAAATTAACTTGACCCGTAGTGACCCCGAAATGACCTACTAATCGAATTTTCTCGATCATGTGACCTAGCCCAAATGTCTTCTGGTAAGTCAAAATGGTAGGATGCAAAATTTAGTCAAAATCGTTTCAGCAATTTTTTAAATAAAATTATAGCTTGACCCTGACTCGTAGTGTCCCAAAATGACCCACCAATCGTATTTTCTCGAATATGTGACCTAGTCCAATCGTCCTCTCGTACCCGAAAACGATAGGATAATGAATTTAGTCAAAATCGTTTAAGCCTTTTTTATATAAAATTAACTTAACCCTGACCCGTAGTGACCTAAAATGACCCCCTAATCAAATTTTCTGGATCATGCGACCTAGCCCAATGGTTTTCTCATGCCCGAAAACAGTAGGATACAAAATTTAGTCAAAATCGTTTGAGCTATTTTGTACATAAAATAAGCTTGGCACGCAGTGACCCAAACATGACCCACTAATCAAATTTTCTCGAACATGTGACCCAACCCAATGGTCTTCTCGTAATCCAGAACTGTAGTGTACAAAAATTCGTCAAAATCGTTAGAGCCGTTTTTAAGATAAAATTTGCGTACACACACAGACAAACATAGACACAAGATTTGCTCGTATTATACTATATGATACACTTTGTTGTTTTACACATTTGGATATATATCAATTTTTTCTTGTCCCCCGAGATGTGAGATACACGAAGGGTTACTGTAATTTCTATTTTGTTTAATAAGAAAAAAAATATGTTTGAAATGATTTACCGATAATTGTCTTATTTTTTTCTAATTGTCTTCAAAATTTTTATCAAAGCCGCAAAAAATTTGAATCTAAACTACTCTTTATATATATATATATACTAGCTGACCGCCCGACGTTGCCCAAGCCCGTGTAATAAACTCAAATCTTTTAAAAAACGAAACTCTGGCCAAGGTCTCCGGTGGCTTCGACACCGTATACCGGGCACGCTCGCACGCTCCGGAAAATCTTTTATTCCCCCTTCCACCGCCAGGGGAGCAACCTCTTTCAGAAAGAACCTCTGAGACAGGTCAACGTTGCCTACGGTACTGTATAGTAGACGTGCGACAAAATTGAGCTGGTTTCGAGCAGATGGAAATATTATAAGCCGAGTTATTGAAATAAGGCACAGTTAGAGAAAATAACCATGAGTGAGGTGCCGGGTGAAGGGGATGTTCAAGTGTCCTTCAGCAAATGACTAATTAGAAGGACCACTATGCATCTTTAAAAATTCATTCGTTTCGTTAAGCTAGGAACTTAATTACAAATTTGGCTTAAACTATTATTCGGAAATAGTGGTAACCGCTACTCATAAATTTAGTTTAATGTTATAAAGGGTGACTTTTAAGTTAATTATAATGTTTGGAATCACTTGCAATGAAATCGGAAAGATAGTTGCTGAGATATGGAAATGGAGAATAGTTAGAGAAAACTTTGAAGGAGGGCCCCGGAGAGGGGGGGGGGGGGGATGTTCAAGTGACCTTCAGCAAATAACTAATTAGGAGGATCACTATACATCTTTAAAGATTGATTCATTTGGTTAAGCTAGGGTCTTAATTTGAAATTTGGCTTAGGCTATTATTCGGAAATACTGGTAATTGCTTTTTAGAAATACACTTTGAAGCAATTAATGCTTATTTTTACGATAATTTAGTAAAAATGGTACAAAATGGAGACGTTCGAACATTATTACTGAGATATTACTGAGAAACTGAGATTTAAAATAGCGGTATTATGTATATAAAACAACAATTAAACGCTACGGGTGAAGCTAAAAATGTTAAAATTGTTAAATGTAATTAGACCCTTACCCCTCGCCATTCCCGCAAATATATAACAAATAATCTGTTAAATAAAGTTTTCTGTATTAATAGTCTCTATCATAATAATATATGTCCTGTTTAAAAAAAAACCTTAAACCCAGATAATTATAAAGAAAAACGTGCCTGGAAATGTCTTAAACAGGTGGCGTTTGTGTAATTTGCCGTGAGTAGATGGTGCTACATTAGCTTGGCTGTACGCAGGTAAAGGAACAGATGCTTTACACTCACGCAAACATATAAACATAAGTTTGGCGACTTTTTGATTGGCGCGATTTTCAAGACCGCGCCAAACGAATAACTTAATACAATGGCTAGGTTGCCATTAAAGGAAAACATCCCCTAAATTTGGCGACTTTTTTCCTTTTTATAACCGATAAAAAAAACTGTGCGTGAGTGTATGACATCATATCCCATGTAAATCCAATCCATGTTGGCACTATTTCGTTATAAGTCCTTATTATGCATTGTTACTCTTATTTATTTAATGTGTTCTGAGAAGATATTCTACACAACCAATCAACCGAAGAAAAAAGCGTATTTTTAATGAGAGTTCTTTGTGCATTTTAATTAATATTTCAGAAAGTAATTAAAATATTAAAATTCTGAAATAATGTTGCACCAGGAGAGGGTTTGGACTACCTAAATCTAAATTTCCAGCCTTCTAGGTGGGCCAGATTTTGCTAGCCATCGCAGACAGACAAACAAACATACACACACAGAGCCAAACTTTCTTTTATTAGTATAGATAAAATAATTGCAAAATATAACTAAAAAATTTACAGCCTGTATATAATTATTAACATTTAATAATAACTATTATTATAAAATTAATAATAATTAATACAATTAATTTTAATAATAATTATTATTATTATTTATTTTTGTAAATAAAAGTAAAGAGAATAATAAGAATTATTATTATTATTAAATTAATAATCAAAATTAATATAATTAATTATAATAATAAGCTTATTTCTGCTTATGACTGTTCGATAGCCAGTATCACAACCAGGACAAAAAACAAATGAAAAAAGAAGAAAAATACTGGCTATTTTGAAATTGTGAGCAATTCAAATTAATTCAAATTAATGAAATTAGTAAGTTCTTCTATGCAAATATGACATCTCTCCTAATCGCTGCGCCTCTAGCAGTTTATTGCTTACTGACTTTGAAGGACTGGTTTTCAAGCTAATTCCCCATCCTCGAGCCCGGTCCTAGTCTTTCTACATTCATGCTAGTACAACTATTGCTGAACGCCATCGCCATCGCTCGTGCACATTCACGTGTCAAATAACTTCTTTGGATTGCTGATAATTTGCAGTCATTTCATCAGTCTGACTGTATTCTCTTTAGTTTGAGGTAAAAATGCTTATTAACGCAGCTATTTAATTATTTTCCCTGTATTTATGATATATGTTTTTTTAATTATTTTATACAGACTGCACGTGCTATTGTTTACTAATATTCTTAATATACACATTAATTTAATTTACTGTTTAACTCTTTTTAGGGTTTCGTTCATCTCACGAAACCCTATTACTCCCGCTCCGTTGTCTGTCCGTCACAGAGCCATTCTCAGAAACTATGTAACTTACAGGGTTAAAACTTTGTGTATATGTAGCTGAATTCCAGCTATTAAGCTCAAAATATAAAAATTTGAAAAAATCGTATTATTTTAATAAATAGAGACAAAAAACCAAAATTCTAACAGCCTTTTCCTATTAAATTTAAACATTTTTTGTTAAAGCAGTTGCCAAAAATTTAAAATCTAAAATGAAATTCTTTCTACAATAATTAATTTTATATTGACCGATTTTCACGTGAAAAATGAAAATGAAATAAAAAGTTTCACCAATTGAAAAAAATATTAATATGAAATAAAAATTATTGACGTCATAGTGGTAATAAAACGTAAATTTTCAAAGATTTCTCAATAATACGAGGAGTATGTGCATGTATACACAAAGCAGATTAATATCAAGTCATTAGAGAATTAAAAAGAGAATCTGACGTCCTATTGGAAGTTTAACAAATTATTCAGATGTTTGAGAATAATACAAAGCGAGTATCAATATGAGTAATAGAGAATAGTAAATATATGAGTTTGAAAAACATATTGAATCATGATAAAAATCCTATTATGGAAATATTAGCATATTTTTAAATTTTGAAGGTGTACAACATGTTTAATTTTGAAATTATTTTTTTTAATATCGCATTTAGTCCGCATGACAGATATTATTATGACAATATATAATAGCGGGCCTAGCCCGCTATCGGGCTGGTTTAGATATTCCAAAAAACGAAAAAATAGACCGGTAAATTTTTACATTATAAAAAACATGAATTTTTTTTATCATTTTTGATCATTTTTCGATCACATTTACCCAGTTGTTTTTTAATTATTATTACTTCACACGGATTATAAATTTATTTTTTATATAGATTTTCTATTATCAGTAACTAATGATTTCAATGTGTGTTTATTAAATGTTACTATAATTTTTTAAAGCCTTAAAGTACACTATTCTTTGCTATTTTAACTAATAATGTGTCTAATTTTCCTATAAGTTTTGGTTTATATTGATAAATATATTATTTTTCGTGGATAAATGAGGGTGTTTTTTATTATTATTTTCTTCTTTTTTATTTTTTTGTATTATCATTTTCTATTGCATATTACTAATAATCTTAAGGGGGCATTTTGACCAAAAATGACTAACATGTAGATTTGTAGATTTTATATCTTATAATGAACCTTGTCATCTCTAGAACAACGTTTCCAAATTTCTTGACGATCTGATAAATAGTAAAGGAGATATGGGTAATTTTTCTCCGTTTTAACTCTTTTTTTTCTCAGTTCGATTTTTTTTTTCATATTATCTATGTATTCAAAATGATAAGACAAGAATAGACAAACTGTCTGAAATTTTTTTTTAATGTATTTTATTCTATAAGATATAATGAAGTATCGATTTTTTTATATCTTTGAAATTTCTGTTTTATTATTATTATTTTTTTTATCTGATCTTAAATATATTTGATTTTTAAATTCCTACTATTAGCTCACACTCTCTCTATATATATCTTGTTGGAATTTTCAATCGTTATTAAAATATTTTCTATTCATCCATTCAAGTTCAAATAAAAATTTTTAAAATTGTACTGGATGACAATTGATGTTAATACAGTTTTTTCAAATATTAATTCATTAATTAAATTTAATTAATTAATTTTAATTTTATATTTCATTTCTGTTCAAAAGTATAGACTCACTCCATATTTATAGTATCACCTTCACACGCAAAAAGATAATGGAGCTGTTCACGGACGAAGATCAGGCGGCTCGCGGGCGAAGGAGACTATAAATGTGGAGTGAGTCTATACTTTTGAACAGAGATGAAGTATAAAACTAAAAGTAAATAATAAAATTTAATTAATTAATTAATATTTGAAAAAACTGTATTATCGCAAACTGTAAAATCGCTATGGCACTTTATTGTGAAGTTTGGTAATTTTTGAAATTCAATATTTGAAAAACGGCATAATCATTAGATTTTAAATTTATATCAAGAAAAATACAATTTTTTTACCTTTCTAACGCAGTTTGTCTAACAATTTTGTGAGAAATACTTTTCGAGCTATTAATTTTTGGTATTTTAGCTATTTATTTTTTATTTAATTTTTAATACATTTCAAAAATTTCTCTTATGTAAGATATTTAGCAGGATATAAATTTAGGAATATATACCGTCAGTGGCGAAGCGTGTAGATCGCTGGAAAAATTTTTCTATTTGACCTAAGTAGGAATTGACTTTAAAAAAAAAAGTTTTTATATTACTTGTTATCAAGCAGGGCGGTCGCTCTGCCAAGCCAAGCTTTAAAAAAAAAAAAAACGCCACACAAACAACGCCAAGAACTAGAATAAAGACCGCTAATGCTTACTTACAGAAAGCGACTTCGCAATGTTAAATCGACAAAACATGCCAGATTAAAATATCAGATATCAAATAAACCAATCGTCGCAGAAGAAAAAAACGAAAACTAGAAGAATCTAAGGAAGAATTTCTTCAATTTAAGACCAAACTCATCTTCATAAGTGATTTATAAACAGAGATATAGCTTTTTTAAAAAAACGTCGAGTTACTTAAAATGATCACTTTTTTCTTCGTCAAACTTTTTTTTTTCAAACAACCTACAGGCCTTAATATTAGGCAGAATAAAAAAAGGATTGCATTTTTGGACAAGTAATTACGTAATCTATGTGCTTTTATAAAATTCAGTGTGAAAAATAATTATTTTCTATCCTTAATTAGAAAAAAACTGTTAATTAACTTGGCGATTAAAAAATTATGCCAAAACAGAGATAAAACCCGCCAACGACCATGTACCATCTGTATTATAATAGCACAAATCAGTTACAGGTTATAATCACATCAAATTTCATCTGCAAGTCAGCCACTATCTTCTGAAGATATTTAAAAAAAAAATAAAACTTCATAATTATAAAAACACACATTTTATCAGACAATTAAATATGACTGCAAACTGTGGCAGATGACTGTTTCCAACATGAATAAGTATGAGAAATTGCCGCTCAAGTATATCGGTCTGGGTTGCTCGGTCGCAGCGCGTCAGCACGGCATGCACAAGGTCCCAGGTTCGAGTCCTGCCCCAGGTCAACTTTTCACTCATGTTTGTTTAGTATATTTAATTGTCTGATAAAATGCGTGTTCTTATAATATTGTAAAATAAAGTAATCAGACGTAGTGTTTATGCTTTAAAAAATATTTTAAATATATAATTTACGTTTTTAGAAAAATCTTTAAAAATAAATTAGTTTTTGAGGGAAGATGTACCTTCTAAAATGTATACATTAAGACTTATCGGCATTTAAAATTTCTTTCCAAACGTAAACAAACTTTTCGAAAAGGAATTAAATGTGATTCATTTATTTCTTTAAAAAAAAAAAAAAAAAAAAAAAAAAAAAAAAAACACGGTAAAGGGCAGGCATTTTGTTTGCAGGAATACCTTTCACGTCATTTTCCTATAAATTAATGAAATCTAGTTGTTAAATTATTTTTGTTTTAGAAGTGAAGTTTCCATTTAAATTTATTGTAACAGTACAATGTTTAATTGAATAAAATAATGTAAATCTAAGAAATTGCTAAGAAATTCCAAACATGCACAGGGCAACGCGAAAAATAAATTAATTAATTAATTAACAAAATATAAATAAATAGATAAATAAATAAATAAAAATCAGCTTTCAGAAATTCTAAAAATTGTTCGTATATCTTAATTACAAGCTAAAGGAGGGTTTACTTCTATATTATTCTATATATAATAGTAATTTCAGCACATATATTAAATTCCAATGCGATCTGATTTAAACTTTAAGATAGTTTATAACACATGATAAAAAAGAACGGCGCGTCACATTTCGGGGAGGGGATGGAAAGGTGCGTGAACAAAATTAGGAAGTATAATAAGGCTATCTGTTTGAAACTTTACGATATTTTATAACACATAACATAAATTTTAAAAATAAAGCCGAGTCAAAAATTATAGGGAGGGACGAAGCGTGTTTTGCCTACACAAGGGGGGGGGGGACACTTTTCTAAATTTTAACGATATCCGTCATGTCACATATCGTTACAAAGGGCTGTGACCACTTATTCATGTTATGCATCACAGGTGTCACCCCCACATTTTGCGCACCGCCCCCCCCCCCCGACACTACTCATGTGATATATCGTTGAAAAGGTCTGTGAACGCTTAATCATATTATGCAGGGTGGGGGGTATTTTCTAAATTTTGCACATACCCCTCATGTGATACATCGTTGGAAAGGTCTGTGACCGCTTAATCCTATTATGCATCTCCGGCGTTCATCCCCCCACTTTGCCCCCCAAACGCGATTAGCTTTCACCACCAGGGGGCGCTTTCCTATCTCTGTTTCTATGGGTCGGATCACGACGGGGTATGGCTCATTCGACTCGACATCGATAGAGCTTTCTGATTTTAGTTCGTTTTTTCACCACTAGGGGGCACTTTCCTATCTCTGGTTCTATGGGCTGGATCACGACGGGGTATAGCGCATTCGACTCGACATCTATAACCTTAACGATTTCAGTGCCCGAGGTTCATATAGAACAGATTGCGCTACCTGGTGGTGGAAGATGGAACGAGCGTGCGCAGCATGACTGCTATACGGTGCCGAAGAAAGTGGGGACCCGTGTCGGAGGTTCGTTTGGTTAGAGGTTTATACTATTCGATGTGCAAATTAAGGGATTATCCGATGCCGAAGACAGCGGGGAACCTGGTCGGAGGTTCGTTCTGTTCGAGGTTTATCTTATTCGAGGTTTTACAAGATTCAAGACCCCGATGTAAATTAGCGGCCCGCTAGCGGGCGAAGCCAGCTAATGCTAATAATAAAAGAGCGTGATATCAGGTTTGATATCAAATGCAGCACTGACACGCTATGTACGTATTCCATTTTTATTCATTTCATGGATAAGTCAGTGATATTTATTAACGGAGGATAACAAGTATTATAACAAGCCACATTTAGTATGTTGTTTTTAAGAGTGTAATTAGTTTAATTGAAAAATCTACTGGTATTTCTAGTTAACCCTTTAAACAATGACTGAAAGTAAAATGTAATTTAAATTATTTTTCATGCTTAGATTATTTAAATTATTTTTAATCTATTTAAAAAAAAAGAAATGATATCTACAAAAACAACTTTTCAAAAGTGATGGAGAGATGAACCTCTCATCATCTTTCATTATGAAAGAACACTAAACAATATAATTATGCATAAACAGTCAGAGTTGTCATACAAATATGATATTTGATATCGAAATCATTGGAACATTGAGATGACTCTCAAAACCCTATTCATTTTATAAGAATATTTTAATTAAAATAATTAAGTTTTTATTCTATATATATATATATATATATATAGTTCACTGTAAACAACAGATACATTGATAATGAGATGGAGACATAAGTCTGCACTTTTACAATACATCTGAAATAGGTTGGCAGATTTTATTGCTCAAATATATGACAGTCATAAATCTGCCTTGTACAGCTGCAGAGAAACATCATCCGTTCTCCAGGAGTCCTGAGACCACGTGACCAGAGTAGGGGTCAAAACGGTGGACTAATGAAAAACATGGTTTTGTTCAAGGAGGACCAATAGACGAAAAAAGACGGCCCACAAAAAATTAAGAGGAGGAGAAAAAACATCGCCCCCTCAGAATTGAAGAGGAAGAGAAAAATTCATCCAAGATTCAGTTCGAAGTTTCCTAACCCAGAATGAAGGTTGTGCAAAAAAATGCACGTTTACTTTAGTCATTTTGACTGTAATGCAAGGAGTATATATTTTTATTTGTGTTTGTGTCGTCGTACAAAAAGAACGTGGAGCTGATAGGACGATGGATGACCTCTACCTAGAAAAAGGTATCTCAAATATTATATGCTCGTAATAACTGTGCATAACATTTTAATTGTTTGTGGGAAGAATATGATGCATGCTAATGCACACAGGGATTGTTCTCCCAGGAATTTTGCATCGTAAAAAAATTAGATTAACCTTCAATCAAAAATAATAATGTTAAGTATTAAACTTTTTTCTATGCTATTTGTAAATAGCATTTTTTTGTGAAGCAAGTAGTATACGAGCAATTAATGATAATGATTGTTTTTTTTATATTTATTTTATAGATTAAATGTAAATATCATTGTATATACTGTGAATAAACTAATTTTAATGTTAAAATTCAAGATTTAATTTTTCTTCTCTTTGGTGATGACTCAGTTTCTTTTATTTAATTTTGATTTAGCGATTTTTTTTTCTAGATGAATAATTTATGGAAGGACACCAGCTTAATCTTAACTTCATCTTTCTCTTAAGGTCATGTTCAACTAAATAATCACAACGCTTTAATTTAAATTCTATATGCTGGTATTTCTTTCAGCATCTCTACATGACCCAGAGAATTTATTTGGTAAATACGATCATTTTTTTAATGCTGAATTCAAAATTACAATTAGCTCTTTGTTGATTTTTATGTGGAATGATAAATTAATTTTTAAATCGTAACCTAATGTACACTTGGCAATATCATTCCAGCATATGATCACAAGACTAATTAATGGTGTTTCGTGACTCAGGCCTTTTATTTGGCTAGGATGCGAGTCTGGAAATTATTGTGGTAAAATAAATGTAAAAAATAAATGCTTAAGGCTATTTAATTTTGTTAGCTAGTATATATTGATTTGCTGTTCTTATTTGATAAGTAGAAATTTTTTTTTGTTTGTAAAAATAAAATTTAGGCAAATCACATTTATTTTAATTTTTAATCTTGTAGGTTACGTAGTTAAATTTCAATGAAAATTTTAATTTGTAGTAAAAATAAAATTTTAATTAACTATGAGCATCACCAATAACAGCTATAAAAATAATAAAGAAAAATGTTTCAAATAATCAATAGTATAGTTAGAGTTAATCAATGCGAGATTTCCTGGGAGAATTTTGAATTAGGTCATCTGGCAACTGATACTCTGTATAAAACTGATGGTACACTGATCACATTTATATAAATTTGGAGGTTATTTATGCAACTGTAATATGTATTTCCAAATAGTGAATGTAGAGCTGAAATAGGATGTTTTCTTGCAAAATGCTTTAAATTATTTTTACTATGTATACAATTCTAAGCAGTGAAATTACAATATATATTTTATAATAATGTTATGTGTATCTACAAATGTTAATTTTTTTTTAATATATCATGTATGTATAGTTCTGAAATATTTTAAATAGTGAGAATTCATTTTTGAAATTTATATAAGGTGAAACAAAATTTTGTATATTTTTATGTGTAAAGTAAATTTGATCTGGTCACAAAAACTAATGTTTGAAAGGGTATGCCCAATAATAAACGCAAATTCAAAAGAAAAAGCGTAGATCTAAATAATTCGGGGATAAAAACTAGGAGCCAAGGAAAAAAAATAAAAGAAAAAACTTCAAGCGTAAATGCGACTTCAAAAAGCTCTAGCACAGATAATCGTAATAATAAAATAAAGAAAGCTGTAAAGGAAAATTGTACTTTAAATTTAAATATGGCTCAACCAAATGTTGACACCATTCTAAATTTAATTCCCACCTTTGACGGGAAAAAGGGAACCACAATTGATTTTTACATTAAGGAATTTGAAAATTTAATTTCTCAAACATCATTCAAAGATGACACAAAACTGATCATTTTAAAGGCTAAACTAACTGGCATAGCCAGGGAAAAATTGGCAAATAACGAAACATTAGCGAATGAAACTGATTTTGAAAAATTCAAAAAATCATTAATAGAAATTTTTCAACCCAAACAAAAATTTGCTGATATTCAAAATAAATTCTTTTCACTTAAACAGAAACCAGAACAGAGTGTCAGCGATTTTATTTTGGAGTTTAAAGAGATATCAAAACGTTATATCGAGCAAAACACTGATGTTGAACAGAATGGTTCGACGAAATTTATAGAAATGGTTAAACTAACGCGTTTTCTTGACAGCATTCGAGCTGATGTTGCGCTTGATATCAGGAAGGTATCACCAACCAATTTTGAGGAAGCTTGTAAAATAGCCATCAAAATGGAACAAGCATACAATTCCAATAATTTACAGGAAATAAATAATCTGAAAACTAAACAAAACGCGGAGTTTGTAGAAAATTTGGTTAAATTAAATACGCAAAGCGCAGACCAAATTAAAGCATTGACTTCCGAAATAAATAATTTAAAATTAGATGCTACTAGGGGTACCCAAAATAAAGAAAGATTTTGTTATATCTGCAAGGTAAATTCTCATAACACGGAGGTTTGTTGGTATAATATGAAAAATCAAGCAAATAATAAAAACAATGAAAAACGGGGTAATCAGCGGTATAAGCATAATTCTGATAGTAGAAATACTGCTAAATTTTCTAATAATCAGATGCAAGCGCAGAGTTCTGCGAATACTGTCAATCATGGTGGTTTTCTTCCATACCCCCCACTACCCAATTATTTTCACAGCTTCGACCCATATGATCAAAATTATCAGTTTGCGCAAAACAATTTTGGACAAAATTCGGGACAAGATTTCAGGCGAAATAATGGGAATTACTACAAACGAAATTTCTCCAATAGGGGTAATTATGATAAAACGAACAGAGACAAGTCATCCAGAAATGACGATAGGCAAAGTAGAAATGACAGATCACACCCAAATAAAGGTTCTGAAAATAAAAATAACAAAAATTCAAAAAAAATAGTTCAGAGGCTTACAGTTGATAATAACAAGCGCCTGCGTGAGTCTCTACAAGGCAGGCAGTCCAAAGTAAAAAAAATCATAGCAAGTGTCAGTAACCCTGAGAATGATAGTCTACCTATTATTACTTTTGAAATTAATGGGATAAAAATCAATGCATTACTAGATTGTGGAGCGGCTGTGAGCCTAGCAACGCCCTCTTTGTTTAATCAATTAAAAGAAACTGGTATAAAGCCTAAATATCTTGCAAATCAGATTCAAATTAAAACATTAACTGATTCCGCAATTTATTTTAAACAGTGCGTGAAAATGTCCTTTCGTTTAGAAGGAGTCTTCACAACAGGCACATTTTACATCACTAGTAAGGATTTTGGTAGAAAATATCAACTACTTTTAGGGTATGATTTTTTAAAGAATAATAAAATGATCTTGAATTTTGATGATAAAACTTTACAGTTCAAAAATAAGAAAATTAAACTTCAATTTAATATGAATGATAATACTATGGGAATTAATAACTTAACAACAAAGGAAATATCGGTCAATAGTGAGAGAACTTCAGAAACAAATAATAAAAGTAAACTAAATTCTAAAAATAAGAAAAAAAAAATTTAAATCTTTCAGGGATAAAATAAAATTTGCGAAAACTATTGAAAATGTCCATCTGAAACCAGGGCAGGAGAAAATTGTAAAATTACAGTGTCCAGAAGACTTAGAAGAAAATATCATGATTTTACTAGAACCCATAGAGAATAACTTAAAAATTAATCTTGAGGCATCCATTCATGAAATTAATAAAGAAAGACAAGTTAATATAATCATAAAAAATGAATCGGAAAAAAAATCTTTTTACCCAAAGATAAATCAATAGGTCAAATTGATATGAATTTCTTAATTCAGAAGGATAGGGAAGTCAAGGAAATTGAAAAAGGGGCAGTTTATGAAGTAAACAATTTAAGTATTGATGAAGTGAGAAAACTTAGAGAAGCAGAGCTCTCCCCTGACGATTTTAAGATCAATCATTTGCCAGACAGTATTCGGGAAAGAGTTAAAAACATGCTACTAGCAAATGCCCATGCATTTTCAAAGAATTACAAAACTTTAGGCAAATGCTCAAAAGTAGTTCCTAGGTTTAACCTAACGCATAATTTTCCCATACAAGCTAAACCGTACAAAATAAATCAAAACATCAAAGAATATGCAAAAAAAGAGATACAGGAACTGCTGGAAGCCAACATAATTCAAAAAAGTGATTCTAACTACGCTTTTCCTGTAATATTTGTGAGAAAAAAAAGCAATGATAACAAAGAAACTAAGTTTAGAATGGCAATTGATTTCCGTTTGCTAAATGAGATTCTGGAATCATATCCTTACCCTATTCCGGACATAAAAGAAATTTTACAGAATATAAGTGCAAAGAAATATTACACCGTTCTCGATCTGCA
This sequence comes from Maratus michaelseni, assembly GCA_963931845.1. Lineage (NCBI taxonomy): Eukaryota > Metazoa > Arthropoda > Arachnida > Araneae > Salticidae > Maratus > Maratus michaelseni. The sequence goes on from OZ007600.1 coordinate 2,269,693, forward strand.
TAGTGCTTTTTTTCAAATACTGGTAAGACCTGAAGATAGCTACAAATTAGCTTTTATCACAGAGAATGGTCGTTATTCCTTTTTACGCCTCCCGTTCGGGACAAAATTATCCACAGGGGTCTTTGCCAATCTAATTAACGATACTTTGGGACACTTTGATAAGAGTGAAGTCTCTTACTTTGTGGATGACGTCATATTGGCAGCGAATTCTTTAGAGGAAATGATAAATTTAATTGACAGAGTGTTAAAAACATTAATTGAGAATAATCTAACAATAGATCCAGCTAAAATGCAAATCTGCTTAGAAGAAATTGAATTTCTAGGATTCTCAGTCAATGAGAAAGGTTATTCTCCCTCTAAAAAGAACCTCAATAAAATTCAAAGTTTAGTCAGACCAAAAAATAAAAAAGCTGTTAAATCTTTACTGGGTCTAGCCAATTATTTTAGGTCTTTAATAAAAAACTATTCCACAATTGTAGACCCACTAATTAATCTTACAAAAGACAATGTTAAATTCACATGGGATGACAAAGCCGAACAAGCCTTTAAGGATATCCAAACTGCAATTTTACAGAATCCAACGCTGAGACCTCCTGATTACACAAAAGAATTTTATCTGATCACAGACGGCTCTAAGGTGGCTATTTCAGGAATTTTGGCTCAGAAAATTGATGGGGAATTACTCCCAATTGAATTTTTCGGCAGGAAGCTTAGGGAGCCAGAGAAGAAATACCATAGTTTAAAGTTTGAACTGTTAGCGGTTCATGAATCTGTCATGCATTTTAAGCATATGCTAGCAGGAAGAAGATTCCAAATTCTGACAGATTCAGAAGCACTAGCAAAGGGTCTCAACATTGAAAAACAATCGGATATTATGGCCAGATGGTTAGAACATCTACAAGAGTTTGATTTTTCTTTTGGTCATATACAGGGAGAGACCAATCCTGCAGATTATATATCCCGAAATATAAATAATTTAACCATAATAGAACTTCAAAATAATTTATTCGCCGTCAATCAAGCTATTTCAGATAATAATGTTAAAGAACAACAATTACAAGATAAAAAATTAAACAAAATTATTGAAAAGATCAAAAATAAGAAAGAAAACAAAAACACTAAAAAATATGCACTCAATGCTAAAGAAATTTTAATTTTAAAACCAGGAACTGATAATAAGGAACTTTTAATAGCTCCAGAGAATCTTAAATTAGAAATTATAGAAGAGGCTCATAAACCTCACTTTGCATTTAAGAAGACCTATGATATCATAAAAACAAGATTTCATTGGACAGGAATGTACAGAGATATCAAAACTTACTGCAACAATTGCATTCCATGCAACCAAACTAAACAACATCCCAAAATCAAAGTTCCGATACAGAAAGTTATCAAAGATCATGAAGTGGGACATGCAATCCATTGCGATGTTATAGGGCTGCTTCCAATGTCATTCAAAAAGAACAAATTTATTCTGACAATCATTGATTCTACATCAAGATTTTTGGAAGCCGTCCCACTTCGAAATGTGGAGGCCCAAACTATACTAAATGTCTTGAATAAGTACTTTGCAGCCTATGGATTACCGAAACAGTGTACGATGGACAATGCAAAATATTTTCGCGCAGATGTTTTCAAAGAATATCTTAAAACATTAGGTATAGAGCCACATTTTGCCAGTGCCTACCATCCAGTATCGAATGGAATTGCAGAAGTTGCAAATAAGGTACTAAAAAACTCGATTGTTGCCATGTCAAACCGTACACTAGAGTGGGACACGCGCTTGGACTTCTTTAAATTATGTTATAATTCTAGTGTCCACAGAGCGACTGGTTTCACTCCCTCAATGATGTTCTTTGCACGCGAAATCAAAACTCCATTCTCAGTGCATCTACCAGCACAAGAAATTTGCTCTAAAGAGTATGTTAAAAATCGCGTACAACACATAAAAGAAGTTAAGCTACAAGCATTAGCCAATCAAGAGAAAATTATGAAAGAATACATCAATGAGGAAGAGTTAAAAAGAGTAAAATTTCTTGAAAAAGGGCAGCATTGCTACCTAAAATGTGTGGGACACACAGGCGCGCTAGACAGAAAGCATGAGGGTCCATTTGAGGTCAAATTGCGATTTCGCAACAACAACTACTTACTAAAAGATCTAAGCAACCCACAGAGAAAACTCATCAAACGGCATATTGACAAACTATTTTGTACCACAAAGGTAAATTATGAGGAGGTGGATCAAAAGATGGACAATGCCAATGATGGACAGAACAGTAGTAGTTAGAATGTAAATAAAATAATTTTAGTACTTAGTCTAGGCTTAACTAAATTGATGTAAATAAATAATTTTTTTTTCTATCCATTTTCAAAATTTGTTTAGATAATCTAGAAATGTAAATTCTGTTTTTTAGATAAATTATTGGAATTTTAATGTTAAAAAAAAAAAAAAAAAAAAAAAAAAAAAAAAAAAAAAAAAAATCGGAAAAAGTCACAGACAGTGACAAACAAAAAAGAAAACCTATATTATTTTGGTTTAAAATAATAAAAAATAATAAATTTTTTTGTAAATATAACAATGTGTGTCATATGACAAACAACTGTTTTTTTTTTTTAAATGTGCAAATTTATATGAAAATTTGATTGGGACAATTTTTTTTTTTTTTGTCTCTCTCTCCTATCTAGCAAATTTTGTGGCAAATCTTAATTCATGTAGAGAATTAGAAGTTTTGATTCTAGTAATGTTTTCTAACAAAATTGTGAAATTCAAATAAATCCCCCAAAATGATAAATATATATAAACAATTTTTTTCACAATATCAAAATTTATGTATAAGGCAAAATTGGACAAAATATAAACATCAAATATTCAGAATAGTCATACAGTAAGAGTAGCACCTGAAAACATATATTGGTCAAAATAACAATAATAAGATAGAATTTTGAAGTAGAATTTTTTTTATTTAATGAGGAATAATCTGTTTACCGATGAGAAGATTTGTAAAATGAGGAAAAGGTAAAATATTTGCATTCAAATTTAGTCAGTGGGTAATAAAAAATTACATTTTATTAAAAATGCCACAGTTTTCTAGAAACAGTAATGTTTCAAAAGATAAATTGGCTAAAAGCAAAGAAAAATATTCCAAAAATTAAATAGATTTTTTTTTTTCTTTTAAAAAAGAAAGAATGATTCTGAAATCAGCTATCTCGGACATCAAAATAATTTGATAACAGTCCATCAGTAAAAGGCAAAGTGAAGTCAAAATTTTCACTGGATAGCACATAGTGGAGCAAATAACCGTAATTTTTTTTTTGTAAGAGAAAGAAAAAAATAATAAATTACGTAAGTCACTGTAAATATAAAAGGCAGAGACTTAAAAGGTATGTTTCCACAAAATACAATAATTGTATAATAAAATATTCAAAATGTGAGAATTTATATAGAATAAATAAATGTACTCTGAAATATGTTTAAAAGAGTGTATAGCATGTGACTTCTAGGTCATTGCATTTCAGTTTAGGCTGAGTTTATGCACGAATATATAATTTTTTTAATTAAATTAATTTAAATCTTTTAAATATATTGGGTGATGCAAGTTGCATTAAGGAAAATCCCACAGTTAGTACATATCATATTCCTGTTTCACAGTCATTTGAATTAAGTGACAATAAAAAAAAAAAAAAAAAAAAAAAAAAAAAAAAAGATTTTTTTCGTTCAGGGCAGTCAGGTTGTCTATGTAAACAAACGGGACAGCAGATAAGCTGGATTTAAGAAGAGAGGAATGAATGAAATCTTTCTCACCAATTGGATGACGCCAAGTTGGGGGGAGTCTCATTTCCTGTAAAGCTCATTTCAACCCAAGGAGGGTGGTACTTGAACAGCGAACTTCTCTTTTCTCTGAAAGAAGAGAGCAATAAATATCAAGGTGTACACGTACAGAGAACAGTCATTAAAATAATTTATACAACATTTCCATTTAAATTTAGGATTTGTTGTTGAGCGAACATTCTTTTCGATTCAAGTTATTTCGAAAGTTAAAATTATGACAGTATTGAGAATTTCTTTTGATTTTAATCCTGTTTGAAGAATTTAGAATTTCGTAATTAATAATTCTTCCAAGTAAATTAATTCATTCTCATGTCGCTCATAAAACTACAAACTTTAGTAGAAGCAATAAAAAAATAAAATAGTTCAAATAAATAGATTTCAAACTTATTTTACTAAGTAGAAATTCCCAAAGATTAATAACAAAACAAATAAAGAAATAAATAAAAGGGAACTTGAAATATTTATAGATAATAAGAAATAAATATAAATTTATTTATTATCCCGTATCAAATATTGAAAACTTCCATTTTAAATGATCATAATATAATAACTAATTGCTTTTAAATTATTGTTAATTGACAATTAAATAAGCGGTCATGCAAGTAAGTTTTATTCAACAATTCACGAATAAAAGTTACACAAAAATTTTGTAATTAAGTTTTTTTTATTAAGATTTTAAGGACAGAATTACTTTAATAAAGATTCAAAATTATTCCTTAAATACCATTTGTTAGAAATATTTTAAATATAAAATTCAATATAGTATGTGGAAAAAAAATTCGTTTTAGACATTAATTTCTAAATCGAAATCGGATTTAAAATTTTTCTTTCATTAAAAAGTAATGAAAATAAGATAAATAATGTAAAATATTCACCATGTTTTAAGATTTTAAACTTGTTTTTCTAAATAAAAACATAAAAGAATTACATTAAAACGCATGGAGAATTATATTTTATAAAATTTAAAAATTCAAACAAATTATTAAAAGTGGAAATGGTACGTACTTTAAACGGATGTTGAGTGCTCCGGGTTTTTTTTTTTTTTTCAATCATGACGATTTGGTTTCGCTGGCGAAGTCAATTCAATTTTCCGGCCGGATCATGAAAGAATTTTGGAAAACAGGGGCATCTTTCGACGATTCCAATCAGTGGTACGAACCTAAAAATTTCATAAAAATATTATATAACTCAATAATAATTATATTATTTTTTTCACAAGATAATTTAACATTTTTCAAATTATAAACAAACAAATACTAAGAATAATAATACTAATATAATGCATGAATATAAACATTTGTGAGATCTCACGCAATTAATTCAAGTAATCATAATATCGCGTATATTTGGATAGACATAAATAAACAAATGATAAGAATCCAAGCAAAAGTGATAAATCGTGTCAGCGAAATTAGATATCAGTTTTCACTAGAACAAACAAACACTTCAGTTAGTTAGTAAATCGCGTTGTTGATGTAACTGGGAGGAGATTTGTAACCAGATCATGTTTTTTTTTTTTCTTTCTAAGGAAATTTAGTGCAAAAATAAAATTTTTTTTTGGTACTTACAAAAGCATAAGATAAATCCTGGGATCCAGTCTGCTAATAAAGTAAGATACAATTAAATATAAATAATAATGGAAATTAAAGACATTGGATTAAACATTTGTCAGATAGCAAATACATCATTTTGTAATGAGATATGGGACTATTTGAACACCGATAGAACATTAGTAGAATTCGGGATAATTCATTATTTTGAATTAATTTCAAAAATTTTTTTTTCTGAGAAGGCCATGGATTTAGTAGAAGAGAGAAGTCAATTCACCGTTGCTGCGTAGTTATACACAGTGAATTGATAACCGTTTATCTAATTCATCAAAGAGTGCAGTCAGAATCACTTTTTCGGAATTCTGACTGTAAATTGTGTAAATATGTATATAGAAGTAAAACCTGGAAGGAAAAAACATTCATTACTAAAACCCCACCCCCCTGCTTGAAACCACTGCGAGAAGCACTTGCCTTTTTTTTCTCTTTTCCTTGTTACCTTAGGAGACACACGTTGTGGCAGCTTGCGGTATTCAGGTCTTGTTGGACATCTAAAACAAAAAAAAAATAAATAGATTAAATATAGTGTAATTCTATTGGGATGCGAATTTTTTTTACGAGGAAAATCCTTTTTGAGCAGGAGAAGTCAAGGTTCGCTAACTGTGCTAACTACAAAACGCGCGTCATTTTGCAAGAAAAGTACACTTCGTACTGGGCAAACAGGTTTTTGAACTGACCAGTAGCTAGGACCATCTCATTTTCGGCATCAGGGATAAAGGAAAATAGATTAGTAGTACTAATCGTTTTTTTTTTCCTTCTTTCCCGTGCTCAAGTAGAAGGGTCCACTATTTATCTCTTGAAGAGAGAATCTGGTGTAAAGGGAGAGTGTTTCTCACTTTCGCTCTTTGGATGAAAGGTGGGAGAAAAAAAAATGAAAGCGGGATAAGGTCCTTATCTCCGCATCTTCTCTTAATCGACAGAGAATCTCAACGCGGGTAGTGTTAAAATAAAGATGTTTGAATGATGAAATAAGCATATATATATATTTCATTTCTTTTATTGTTGAATAATAAAAATAAATGATAGATCAAGTGTGTTGTATAAACTATACTCAATAACATAAGTTTTATAAACAAATAATGAGACAAATATATTTCTTTTGTCGTTCAGAAAATGTAGAAACAAAATTGTCTGTATACTTGTATAGCTTATAAAAGACATTCCATTGTTGAATATTTATGCCATTGTTGTTGTATGCAAAAAAGTGAAATGTATTACATATATAATCATAGTTATGGTATTTGATATATAAATTTGTATATTTTTTATCAGTTGCCAGTTACCATGTTGTGTAGTATTTTGGGATTTAAATTTAAATGTAAACTTTATTTCAAATTCATTTTGCTTTGAATTATTTTGGCATTCTTAAAGTTTTTTAAGTTATTCAAATTCCGTAATGCACATAAATATTGAGCATATAAAACCTGTCAAGTGAATCAACTATGCAGCATGCCACGATTACAGTAAAGTAGAACTTTTCCAAAGGTTCTGTGGTTGTATGAAAGACACAATTTCAGGTTACTGCCACCTGCAGTTCCTATAAACCAAACTTCAGCTAGACTATTATCTGCTACTCTGAACTACTAAATTATCAGAACTTTGTTTCATGATATATACTGAACTGTACTGTGAATAAACAACTCTGATGTGAATAGGAGCATCAATCTGACAAAAAACAAAGGAAGGACTCTGCCTTCATTTTTTTTTTCTAATGACCGGGTGAATGATGGAGAGATGAACCTCTCATCATCTTTCATTATGAAAGAACACTAAACAATATAATTATGCATAAACAGTCAGAGTTGTCATACAAATATGATATTTGATATCGAAATCATTGGAACATTGAGATGACTCTCAAAACCCTATTCATTTTATAAGAATATTTTAATTAAAATAATTAAGGTTTTATTCTATATATATATATATATATATAGTTCACTGTAAACAACAGATACATTGATAATGAGATGGAGACATAAGTCTGCACTTTTACAATACATCTGAAATAGGTTGGCAGATTTTATTGCTCAAATATATGACAGTCATAAATCTGCCTTGTACAGCTGCAGAGAAACATCATCCGTTCTCCAGGAGTCCTGAGACCACGTGACCAGAGTAGGGGTCAAAACGGTGGACTAATGAAAAACATGGTTTTGTTCAAGGAGGACCAATAGACGAAAAAAGACGGCCCACAAAAAATTAAGAGGAGGAGAAAAAACATCGCCCCCTCAGAATTGAAGAGGAAGAGAAAAATTCATCCAAGATTCAGTTCGAAGTTTCCTAACCCAGAATGAAGGTTGTGCAAAAAAATGCACGTTTACTTTAGTCATTTTGACTGTAATGCAAGGAGTATATATTTTTATTTGTGTTTGTGTCGTCGTACAAAAAGAACGTGGAGCTGATAGGACGATGGATGACCTCTACCTAGAAAAAGGTATCTCAAATATTATATGCTCGTAATAACTGTGCATAACATTTTAATTGTTTGTGGGAAGAATATGATGCATGCTAATGCACACAGGGATTGTTCTCCCAGGAATTTTGCATCGTAAAAAAATTAGATTAACCTTCAATCAAAAATAATAATGTTAAGTATTAAACTTTTTTCTATGCTATTTGTAAATAGCATTTTTTTGTGAAGCAAGTAGTATACGAGCAATTAATGATAATGATTGTTTTTTTTATATTTATTTTATAGATTAAATGTAAATATCATTGTATATACTGTGAATAAACTAATTTTAATGTTAAAATTCAAGATTTAATTTTTCTTCTCTTTGGTGATGACTCAGTTTCTTTTATTTAATTTTGATTTAGCGATTTTTTTTTCTAGATGAATAATTTATGGAAGGACACCAGCTTAATCTTAACTTCATCTTTCTCTTAAGGTCATGTTCAACTAAATAATCACAACGCTTTAATTTAAATTCTATATGCTGGTATTTCTTTCAGCATCTCTACATGACCCAGAGAATTTATTTGGTAAATACGATCATTTTTTTAATGCTGAATTCAAAATTACAATTAGCTCTTTGTTGATTTTTATGTGGAATGATAAATTAATTTTTAAAATCGTAACCTAATGTACACTTGGCAATATCATTCCAGCAAAAAGTAAAAAAAGCCAAGCGTAAAAAAAAAAAAGTTGTGGCTAAAAAATGGTGTGATATCAAATTTCCAAGCTATTGTATCACTTATTTAACTTTTTTCCATTAAATAAGTTATCATATATATAAGTCGAGTGCCTACGTATATGTTGATAGAAATCGTTTTCTCCTGTACTAAATACATCCTAACGAGTTTCTGAAAATTCAATTTTTTTCAAATTATGCATGATGGGCTTGGCGGCCATATTTCCCTATTTCTAAGCATCCAAATTTCTAAAGTAAAAGCGTAATATGTTTGCACTGTAATATGTTTATAACAATTTCGAACTTCAGATTTTAACTACGGACAGATAAATTAGATAAGACTGATATTTTGAGAAATTGATTTTTACTAGTTTGAATTTATTAATTACTCTAAAAAATAAATCAAAAGATGAATCTTTAAGATAAGTCATCATTATCTTAAGACACAATTTTCAGAGCATACAAGTCTATAAATGAAACGCTTAAAACATTTGCTTAAATAACAATTTTGAACTTCGGATTTTAACTACGGATTTGGGTGCTTAGAATTTTGTGAATATATGCAAAGATGGCCACCAAGCCCATCCTGCATAATTTGAAAAAAATTTCATTTTCAGAAACTCGTTAGGATGTATTTAGTACAGGAGAAAACGATTTCTATCAACATATACGTAGGCACTCGACTTATATATATGATAACTTATTTAATGGAAAAAAGTTAAATAAGTGATACAATAGCTTGGAAATTTGATATCACACCATTTTTTAGCCACAACTTTTTTTTTTTTTACGCTTGGCTTTTTTTACTTTTGAAAAGTTGTTTTTGTAGATAGGTTTATTCCGTATACATTCAATTATTATTATTATTATTATTATTATTATTATTTTCTGATCTAATTTTTGCGCTAAAAACCCGACAGTTTGATTTCTAGAAAAAATTACCCTGAGTATACGATAAAAAAAAATCTAGTTTAAATACCAAAATTAGAAAAGAAGAAATTAAAATGTTTTTAATTAAAATAAAAAAAATAACTGAAATTAAAACTTTTTTGATTTATTAACAATCTAAGTCTTTTATTATCTGTAATAATTTTGCATTATTGCAACATGATCCAAAAACTTGAATCTAAGTGTTATTTACGGAATACTTTTTTTGGTACCGAGTCCCCTGAAACTCAAATACATCTCCTGTCTGCAGGCTTGAAAAAATTGTGTTTTCACTGATATAAGATTTTCTAATGTCATTCGGATTGATTTTAAGATTGAAGGAAAAGTCGGAGAAATCAAGATGACAGAAGAGTTTTTTTTTTGTTTTTTTTTTTGTTTTTTTTTTTTTTTTTGTGGGGGGGGGGAGGGGAAGTAGTATAAATATTTATTATTCTTTAATTAAAATAAAAGAATTGCAAAATATAAATAAAAACATTACAACCTGTATATAATTATTAATATTTAATAATAACTATTATTATACAATTAATAATAATAATTAATACACTTAATAATAATAATTAATACAATTAATTAATTTTAGTAGTAATAATAATAATAATTATTATTATTATTATTATTAAATTAATAATAAAAATTAACGTACTTAATAAATACTAATAATATTAATCATTATTATTATTATACAATTAATAATAATAATTAATACAATTAATTAATTTTAATAGTAATAATAATTATTATTTATTTTTGTAAATAATAATAAAGATAATAATAATAATAATAATAATAATAATTATTATTATTATTATTAAATTAATAATAAAAATTAATGTATTTAATAAATACTAATAATATTAATTATTACTAGCTGTTTAACCCGTTCTACGCACGGGAGTTCATGAATTCAATTTTAAAATGTGAATAAAATGAATTTAATTCCCCTGTTAAAGTGTTGAGTCATTCAATAACTATACGATTAAGAAAAAAAAATGTTAGTACTGTGCATTTTTTTAAATGAAACTTCATTTATGTTGCTATTGCAGAAGACGATAAAACAATATCTTTGGAATAAGGGAATAAATAGAATAAAAATTTTGTTGGTGTTTGTGATAAAATGTTTGTCTTTATTTTAAAAAAATGAAATAATTAAGCGCAATTAAATAATCTCTAATTATCTGCATGCGAGGTAAAAGAATTATCGTAACACCCGCTACAGCTTCTTAGTATTGCAGCGTGGCGTCCGTAATATATAAATCTCACATTGCAGTAAACATTTAGAACTGGTAAGAACTCGCGCGATTACGGGTAGACATAAAAAAGGCAAAAATTCGTCAAAAACATAAAATAAAATAAAATTATTTAAATTTACCTACCAGCAACCAAATGCCAAATTTCGTAGCCCTGCGCCCTGTGATTTCCGAGTTTTTGAGGTTACGTAGATAGATGCGCGCACGGATTTTTATAGGGTATATTATTCTAGCTGACATGCCCGGCGTTGCCCGAGCCCGTGTAATAAACTTAAATCTCTTAAAAAACGAAACTCTGTCCCGGATCTACGATGGCTTTGGCACCGTATACCGGGCATGCCCGTACGCTCCGGAAAATCTTTTTCCAACTTCCACCGCCAGGGCGCCAGGGGAGCATTCTGTTCTAAACAAACCTCTTTCCGAACGAACATCTGACACAGGTTCCCGCTGCTTACGGCACCGTAATAGTAGACGTGCTACAAAAGCGGTTTGGAGAAGATGGGAACATTATTAGCCAAGTTATTGAAATAAGGCACAGTTAGAGAAAATAACCTTGTGGAGGGGTGCCAGGAGGAGGGGATGTTCAAGTGTCCTTCAGAAAATGACTAATTAGGAGGACCACTATGCATCTTTAAAAATTTGTTCGTTTGGTTAAGCTATAAACTTAATTAATTACAAATTTGGCTTAAACTATTATTCGGAAATAGTGGTAACTACTACTCATAAATTTACTTTAATGTTGTAGAGGGTGACTATTAAGTTAATTATAATGTTTGTAATCAGTTGCGTTGAAATCGGAAAGATAGTTGCTGAGTTATGGAAACGGGGTATAGTTAGAGAAAAAACTTTGAAGGAGGTGCCGGGGAGAAACGGATGTTCAAGTTCACTTCAGAAAATTACTAATTAGGAGGACCACTATGCATCTTTGAAAATTCGTTCGTTTGGTTAAGCTAAGGAACTTAATTAGAAATTTATCTTAGACTGTTATTCGGAAATAGTGGTACCCGCTACTCACAAATTTATTTTAATGATGTAGACGTTGATTATCAAGTTAAATATGATGTTTGGAATCAGTTGCGCTGAAATCGGAAAATTAGTTGCTGAGATATGGAATCAGGATACAATTAGACAAAAAGCCTTCAGGGAGGGACCGGGGGGGAGCGGATGTTCAAGTGCCTTTCAGCAAATGATAAATTAAAAGCCACTATATGCATCTTTAAAGATTGATTCATTTGATTAAGCTAGGAACTTAATTTGAAATTTGGCTTAGACTATTATTCGGAAATACTGGTAACTGTTTTCTAGAAGTTCACCCTGAAGCTATGAATGCTGATTTTTATGATAATTTAGCAAAATGGAACTGGTTTGCAGAAGTTCGGAATATAATTATATGAGTTCTGGAAATAAAGCACAGTTAGAGAAAAAACCTTGAGGGAGGGGCCATGAGGAGGCGCGCGGTAAAGTGCTCAACAACAAATCACTAACTTTGACTGTTGGTATGCATCAACTGAATACGGGCTCTGTACTTTTATTAGGAACATAGATTTTATTTTTAAAAACTGTTATTCTAAAATAGCGGTATCATCTATATAAAGCAGCGATTAAACGTTACGGGTGAAGCAAAAAATGTTATATTTCTTAAATGTAATTAGTTCGGGTGAAATCAGAGCAGTAGATTTGGATTTATTAATAAGGAGGGTCAATTAATGAAAAAACCGCCACCAGGTGGCGTGCGGTCAAGTAAAATATATGTGATATTTAATAAAAAAAAAGTCGTTTATCCCCACCCCTCCCCATCCCCGCAAATTTAACAAATAATCTGTTAAATAAAGTTTTCTGTATTAATAATCTCTATCATACTAATATGTGTCGTGTAAAAAACCCCTTAAACCCAGCTAATTATCATTCATTAAGTCGATAAATTTTTTTTAAATTAAGTTTTTAGCATTTGGCAACGGTCAATAATTAAGTTGATTGTCTACATCTCATATAATCTCTGATCCATCGATTTTAAACACTCGACTCGCAATTGCAATAATGATCCCTACCTTGATTTATTTAATGACTTCTGCGGAGATTTTATACAACCAACCAACCAAGATAAAAAAGCGTATTCTTGATGAGATCGCTTTGTGGATAGATTTTAATTAATATTTAATCTATCAAAAATCTATTTAAAAATTTCGAATTTTTTGCCCCAATCGTTCATGACCGCCCTACCAGCTACCCGTGTGCAAAATTTCGTAGCTCTGCGCCCTGCTGTTTTCGAGTTTTTGAGGTTACATAGATAGATACGCGAACGGTTTTTAATAGTATAGATTATTATTATTATTATTATTATTATTATTATTATTATTATTATTATTATATAGTTTATAAATATTTAATACTACGTTTTCATTAATGATAACAATTATAAAATAATTTGGTTGCATATTGTCATTTATGTTGCCCTATAATATTTTAAAAATAGATAGCTGATTGATTAATTGAAAATAAAAAAAACTTTATGTAATTAGAAAATGAAATAAAATAACATTTTATTTATGGATAAATCAAGAATTTGCGCATAAATATGAGCCTGGATTCTTTCGTAAAGCTTATTTCTGCTTATGACTGTTCGATAGCCAGTATCACAGCCAGGACAAAAAATAAATAAAAAAAAGAAGAAAAATACTGGCTATTTTGCCATTGTGAGAAGTTAAAATTAATTAAAATTAATAAAATTAGTAAGTTCTTCTATGCAAATCTGACATCTCTCCTAATGGCTGCGCCTCTAGCGGTTTATTGCTTACTGACTTTGAAGGACTGGTTTTCAAGGTAATTCCCCATCCTCGAGCCCGGTCCTAGTCTTTCTACATTCATGCTAGTACAACTATTGCTGAACGCCATCGCCATCGCTCGTGCACATTCACGTGTCAAATAACTTCTTTGATTGCTGATAATTTGCAGTCATTTCATCAGTCTGACCGTATTCTCTTTAGTTTGAGGTAAAAATGCTTATTAACACAACTATATATTATTTTCCTGTATTTATAATGATATATATATACTTTAATTACTTTATACAGACTGCACGTGCTATTGTTTACTAATATTCTTATTATACACATTAATTTAATTTACTGTTTAACTCTATTTTTTTTTCTTTTATTATTATTACTTCACGGATTATAAATCTATTTTTTGTCTAGATTTTCTATTATCAGTAAATAATGATTTTAATGTGTGTTTATTAAGTGTTACTAAAATTTTTTTCAAGCCTTAAAGTATACTATTGTTTGCTATTTTTAACTAATACTGTGCCTAATTTTCCTATAACTTTTGCTTTATATTGATAATTATATTAGTTTTCGTAAATAAATGAGGGTGTTATTTTATTAATTTTTTCTTCTTTTTTATTTTTAATTATTATCGTTTTCTATTGCATATGTTACCAGTGTTTAATTCAGGGTGTGACCCGGAGGGGGGGGGGACATTTTACCCCCTGGAGGATTGAAATGTCCCCCACCGGAAGATTCGAGATTTTATACTTTTAATGGTCAAAAAGTGCAACTCCCCCCCCCCCCCCCGGAACCTCAGAAATCCCTCCCGGAGAAAATTGTCTGAAGTCAACACTGCATGTTACTGATATCTTAAGTGAGTATTTTGCACCAAAAACGACTAATATGTCGATTTGTAGATTTTATATCTGATATCTGATAATGAACCTTGTCATCTCTAGAACATCGTTTCCAAATTTCTTGACGATCTGATAAATAGTAAAGGAGATATGGGTAAGTTTTCCCAGTTTTAACTCATTTTTCTCAGTTCGATTTTTTTCATATTCTCTATGTATTTAAAATAATAAAGAAAGAATAGACAAACTGACTGAATTTTTTTTTATGTATTTTTAGATTCTATGAGATATAATGAAGTATCGATTTTCTAATGTCTTCGAAATTTTTGTTTTATTGTTATTATTATTATTTTATCTGATCTTAAATATATGCGATTTTTATAGGTTTATTCCATATACATTCAATTATTATTATTTTTTTTTCTGATCTAATTTTTGTGTTGAAAACCTGATACTGAGGTTTCTAGAACAAAGTGCCCTGAGTATAAGATAAAAAAATCTAGTTTAAATACCAAAATTGGAAAAGAAGACATTAAAAAATTGTAAATTAAAAAAAAAAAAAAAAAAAAAAAAAAAAAAAAAAAAGTTGAAAATAAAACTTTTAATTTATTAACAATTTAAGTCATTAATTATCTGTAATAATTTTGCTTTATTGCAACATGATCCAAAAACTTTATTTACGGAATACTTTTTTTGGTACTGAGTCCCCTTAAACTGAAATACATCTCCTGTCTGCAGGCAAGAAAAAATTGTATTTTCACTGAAATAAGATTTTCTAATGTCATTCTGATTGATTTTAAGATTGAAGGAAAAGTTGGGGAAATCAAGACGACAGAAGTGTGTTGGCAAAGGGTGGGAATTGGGGACTTCTATATGTATACACACCTTCAAACCCAGGACGCACACTCAACCCAGGACGTCCTGTGTTAGAAAAAAATTTTATTTTGCGTTTTTATTGTTAAGTGATGCATTTTTAGTATAAAGACATTAACAGGGGCAATTTTTTTGTAGGTCCTCATTTGCGGGTATTTTAGAGAAAAGTTCCTAGCACAAATGTGTATCGCAGAGACGAGTGTGTATGGTCGAAAATGGTAGGTCCCCATTTGTACAGTAAAATTACATGTTATCAGATTTATGAAGGAAAGCTGTTAAACAGGTTTCGAAACGAGGGGAGGAAAATACTATTTACTACGTTCGAGTATTTTATAGTAATTTGTGCCTTTTTTTGCACGTATTTTCTCAAGTAGTTTTTAGAACACACATAGTTTGGGGCTACGTCGATTTCTTTCCTTTTTTTAATTTATTATTTTTTGATTTTTTGCAAAGAGTAATCGCAACGTAAAATGGTTAATTTAATTTAATGATAAGTTATTTATAATTATTTGGATAGTTTTTATGAAAACTAGGTGAAAAGAAGGAGGAGGGGAGGGGAAGGGGGGGGGGTCCTTCCTCTTAATTTTGCGCTTAAACACGTTTATTTCTCAAGATAACTAAATTGATTAGCTTCCAATTTTGTGTACCTATAAATTCGATAATGATGTTTCCAGAATTAAATTTCGGGCCCCACGATATAGTATGTTTCATGGATAGTTTTTATAGAAACTAGGTGAAAAGAATGGGAAGGGGGGGGGGGTCCTTCCTCTTAATTTGGGGCCGTTCAAGTATTACGTAAGCAGCAAAGGGGGAGGGGGGGGTCCAGAGTCTGCTTATTTTCTCTGACAAGGGGGAGGGGGGGTCACGACAGTTCTTACGTAAGCATTAAACAATGAATTTGGTGGTTTAAACAATGGTTTGTTTAATGCAATAAACAACAATATATTAAAACCCTTTTGTATTTTTTGATATCACAATCCCTATATGCCTATTTATATAAATTTGTATGATTAATAATGTAATTTATTGGTAACTTTTTATCTATCAAGAAGTCTTGATGTATAAACTGTCATAAAATCTCACGTAAGCAAAGGGGGGGGGTCTAGCATTTGCTTATATTTTCTTACAAGGGGGGGAGGGGTACATAATGACTAAAAATATGCTTACGTAATACTTGAACGGCCCCTTTTGCTTAAACACGTTTATTTCTCAACATTATTTACCGATTAGCTTTCAATTTTGTCTCTGCATTGATAAAGATCTGATTCGATAAAGATGCTTCCAAAATTAAATTTTGGGGTCCCACGGTATAATGCAATGGGGGAAATTTGCCCTTTTAATTTTACTTAAACACGTTTATTCATTGATATTATTAACAGATTACCTACAAATGTTGTGCACGTATATATTGAGTAAAGATTCTTTACTGAATAGTTTATAGGGAAAATAAGTGAAAAGAAGGTGAGGAGGGGGGGGGGCTTCATTTTAATTTTGCTTAAACACGTTTATTTCTCAACATAACTAACCGATTAGCTTCCAATTTTGTATACGCATAAATTCGATAATGAGACTTCCGAATTAAATTTCGGATCCCTCGGTATAGTGTAAGGGGGGGGGGGACACTTGTCCCTTTTAATTTTACTTAAACAGGTTTATTCAGAGATATTATTAATCGATTAGCTTCAAAATTTGTACACGCATATATTGAGTAAATATTCATCTATGAATAGTTTTTAGGTAAACAAGGAAAAAAGAAGGGAGGGGCAATGATTTAGTTTATTCAAAAAAATTAAGCTGCAGTGTATATTTTAGATAAATTTTACACAGATTATCATTAAAAACAAGCTTACATATTTTAACTTAAGATTGTCTGAAAAATTAGGGATATTTTAATTGCAATAATGAAAAAAAAAATATTTCAATGATATAGAAAGAGTGATAATTATTTTGAATAGAGTCGTATTAAAAGAACGAAAGAAATGATCTCATTTTACCTTACTCTGTAGCAAACCATTATCTAAATAATGCATTTTATTATTATTTTATTTTTTATTTTTTGGTTAAAAGCTAATAAAGTTCTTTATGTTGCTTTCAACAATTTTAATGGTTTATTTGATGGTGGAATTTTGTTATTTTATATTTTCTAATATTACTGTCTTTTCCTTCTTTATCGATTTCTGTAACTTGTGGATTGCTATTGCCATATTAAATGTAAATAAAATAAAATAAAATAAAACCTTATTTTTAATAGGGATTTTTGAAGATCTTCTGCAAATAATATTATATTGGAATCTTTTAAATACAATTTAATACAGAATTTGATATAGAAAGTGATTCGGATGATTTAGAGTACCAGATTTAAAAATTTTAAATTTTCATTTCAATTAAAATTTTAAGAATGATAAAATTAATATTTTAAATAACAATCTGAAAATGAGACTTTTGAAAAAGAAGACGACTTTGAAGATAATGGATAATGAATCGAAACTTATAGATATTAAAGTTTCTGTTTGGAAACAGCTGAAATAAATGAAAATACATAAAGGAAATAATTTATCTCAAGTTGACGTTAATCCTATTTAAATTCTTTATTTAAAATCAGAATAGCTGCATATTCGAACTAATATTGGTCCCAGTCCCAATTTCTTGTTTCTGGAGCTTCCGATAAAATCAAAATAGTTTCTACTGAAAAATTCTTCGAAAAAGCAGGAAAGGTGAGTTCAAAGGATCCGTTTTCTTACTGCGGTCACTAAATGATCAGTCAAGCTGTCAAAGCGATCATTAAGCAGGGAGATAAAGTACAGTTTTAAACGTTTTCCAGATTGTAGGAAATTTTATTATATTTACAAATGGCTTATCCACAGACATACTAAAGTGTTGGGTAGAATACGTGAAATTTTTGTCATATCATTGAGACGCTTCGAAATATTTTAAATTGTGAGATTTTCGTGACTCGTTGTGCATTTAAATGCAGAAGTGTATTATTCATCCTCTGCTAAAGGGGGAAAAAATAGCAAAAGAATAATTCAAAACTAGCGAGTATGCGTTTGAAAGAGATAATTTCACATTTTTATTGAATGTTGGCCCCTGCCCCTACATACAGCGTATAAATATTAATCGACCATTCTGTGCAACAGAATGAGAAAAAAAAAAAGTATTTTTTTATTATCATTTATTTATTGCTTGACTGAGTGTATACTTTTCTTTATCTTTCATAATATGAAATGAAATTTTTAAAAAAATTTGAAAACTCCTACAGAAATTTTATTCAAAACGTCAATTTTCGCAGCATTTTTTAAAAGACCCCTGCCTTTGTAGAAAAATGGATAAACTATTCGATTTAGAGTTTCTGAGTAAAAGATATCACGAAAATATTACATGTTTCCGAACAAAAATTATTTCAGAAATGAGCAATGTACTCTTTTTTATTTATGCCAGTTTCCAACGTTGTTCAAAATATTATGCATTTCTACATGGCCAAGTTTCGAGGCAGCCCGCAAAGTTTGGATGTCCCAAATAGTTGCAATTTTATTATTGTTTACTTTTTCTTTTCTCTTTTATTCGAAAAACATGTATATTTTAAAATACTTCATTTCACAGCTGTTAAATTTGGCATAACTATAATGTTCCGTATTGAAACAGAAATAATAATAATAATAATAATAATAATAATAATAATAATAATAATAAATAACAATAAAAAAGTCAAACAAGATTTTGATGGTGTAATTAAACATTTTGCCAACATCATAGTAGAAAAAAACATTTATTTAAAAATATTATACATACATATATGTTAGAATAACTGTAATGAACGTTGCCTCATTTTTTAATAGCAAAAAATTTATAAAAAAAATAAAGAAAAATAGAAAAATATATAGAATATATATCTGAAAAAATTGCACAAAGTATCATAATAGCTTTTCTTTGATAGACATTCAGATATATAATTTAAAATGCGACGAATTGAACAACAACAAAAAATAAGGACTCTGAGATTAATGGATTTAAATCGTGGAAGGCAGCACAGCAACTACTTTACAAAATAAACTTACAATGGTAATGTCTGGTTTTCAACCAGACATTGTCACAAATTGATATAAAAAAATATATTTATATTTCTTTTCTACTTTTTTGCATATGGTAATAGTTTAAATTATTTTTCTAATAAATACTAAGCAAAACTAGTGTCGTCAGGTGTCTCAAGTAAATCGGGGCTCCAAATACTTTGGACACCAGTATTTTAAAGTAAATTTCTTCGCTTTATATAACAGCAGATTTATCAGCAATTAAAGATAGCGAAATATTATGTAAGAAATTAGTGGTGTCCAGAGGAATTGGAGCCCCGATTTACGCGGGACACATGGCCATAGGTGCAGAGTTTTGAAAATTATTGATGGGGCTGAACTCAAATGTAACTATTTTCCACACAAATACGTATATGTGTGTAATATAGATTGATTACCAATTTAAGACAGTTCTCAAAGAAATATTTTTCCCTGCTCAACAAACTTTCTAAGAAATTTTCTGACTGATGTTTGAACATAAAATCATTATACTTACAGGTTATGATTATTGACGTGATTTGAAAGTAAACAGTTTTTTTTTTCGATATTTTTCCTTTTTTGCGCTATCAGTTCAGGTATTCTTTTCAGAGAGCCAATTTTGACAGATTTTCTGAAAGATCGTGTGCCTTTACCAAAAAAACGAAGAAACCAGCTGGATAACATAGTATCTTAATAAGAGCAAGTTTTAATTTCATAAGTTTGCGAACAAAAATGAATTAAAATATTTGACAGAAAGTAGCCAATTTGGATTTGAGAACAGCCTCAATGTTGGTTCTTAATTTCCTTTTAAAAAGAAATTAAACAGAATTATATATCGTCAAATAAATCACAAGTTGAATAAAACGTTATGACAATGTAAAATTTTTAATGTATAGTTCTGTTTATAAAAAGTATATACTGGCTGCTATTTGCTAATCGTTTATAATGAAATCACAACGTAAGTTGACTTTGAATAACATCTCCTTTCGGATTATGTTTTTTTTTCCCCTTCTGTCTTTTATATGGCCATTTGACTATACGAATTCAAACGTTTAATATTTTACTTTAATATAAAAAAAATATATATAACTTAAAGAGAACAACAACAACAACAAAAATCTAATGTCGTTTATCTCTGTAACAACAGAAAAAGAATATAAAAGACGCATACAAAAATAATCCATCTTTGAAATTATTGGTGGGGGTCAAGCCCCATGACCCCATACAACTCTATTCCAATGCACCTGGCAACACTAAGAAAAACTTAGCCCGTAAAGATCTTGGTTATATTAAAATTGTTAGCCTTTTAAGTAATCAAAATTGTTTTTATTATAAAAATAAACGAAATTATAAAACAAAAGTTTCACTTCCAAAAGTTACTTCTAGAAAGAATAAATAAATTAAAATCCCTGCCGGCTAGACCTGTCATTCACAGGTAGATTTCGAAGTTATATACTAATTTCACCAATAGAAATTAAATCAAAATTAGAGATAAATCCAGTTTAACAATTATCTCATTGCTCTTGAAGAATTTTTTCCCCCCATTATACTTCATTTAAACTGTGTAATGATTGTTTCATTAAATGAGCCATACACTATATATTAATTTCTGATTATTTATTTATTTATTTATTTATTTATTTATTTATTTATTTATTTTATTTTATTTATTTATTTATTTATTTATTTATTTATTTATTTTTTGAGACACGCCGCTTTTAATAAATTAAGACGAAAATGAACAAGTTTATTGAAAGTAATAAAGCCAATACGGGCCTGTTTAATAAGTGAGGCGAAGAAACATTCCTTTTTGTTGTTTATTAATTATTTTTTTATTATCTTTTAGCAACCAGCTGCACCTTCACAGAAGTGCCATCAAGTTTTAAAATAAGTGTTTTTTGATTAAAAGGTTACTTCACTCACACGAAAACCTTCGCTCGCTAATGTTAATCCTATAGAACAATTCTTTTAAGGTGGTTCTCAAATGACCTGCTCAGCAAAGCGAAACTTTCTGACACATTTTCAGACGCATTTTTCAACGCAAAGGCATGACATCGACATGCCTGACTATTAAAGCGATTTGGAAGCGAAATAAGTTTTCCATTTTTTGAAAAATAAATTACTTCTCGTTATAAGCTATTCGTGTCACGTGGCAACGCATTTTTTTCCATGCTCGCTTAACAATATACAGATATATGTCTAACATACAAACAGGAAGAAATATCGGCCTGAATAAGAATACATGAATGTTCTATATACATAATAATATTGGAGTTCTCGAGAGTGTGGGCAAAAACGCTTTTTCGGGTGAAAGGAAATGAAGAATTTAAAACTTTATACATTATTTTTAGCAAATGAAAACAGTTTTTTTAATATAATATCAGAGAATTCTTTCAATCTGTGGAAAAGTAGCATAGTAGAAACTTTTTTACAGGTACAAAATAAAGTTATCGAAAATATTACAGATTTTAAGGAATTCCGAGTCGATAGTAATCGAAATATAAATATTTAATGTCATTTTCAAAAAAAAAAAACATATGATATAAAAGCATGGGCACACGAGGTACTTGTCTAGGGCTCATAAATTTGGAGGCCCCCAAATCTATATATTTTAAATCGATCAACAGATGAACTGTATCTAAGTGATACGTATACGTGGCTCTGGTAGAGGACCTCATAAGTTTGTCTGTGTGGAGGGGGGGAGGGGGAAGATCCAAATCAGTCGATAAAAAAAAAATAATAAGTTGTTGAGCTTTATTATTAACAGAGTTTTATATTGTATAATAGAAAGATTATTAACCCGGAAAACCCGTTGTTAAACGTCTGTGCTTGTATACTTCATAATGCATAAAATTTTGACATCGCGACTTACTGGGATCATGAAAATCACGTCTGAAAATTTATCCAATCAAACATGCATTTAAAAGTTATAAGGGTATTGTCATGTATTTTCTTTTTGCCTTGCAACTGGTAACTCACATCTTTCTAACACATTCACAAGGAGATTATATATTTAAAAGTGTGCAATTTGTATTTATTACTATTTAAGGTGTCATGGATTCGAACAACGGAAAAATTAAAGGAATAGATTAAAAACTTCTTTTTATAAATTTATTTTGGAAAGGAGGGGGAATACCAAAATTCCTGCTTACTCCGAGTGAGTATAAATTATATTTTCTTTCGCAGTGAAGAGAGAATGGAATACGGTGAAAGGATTCTTTCACAATTGGGGGGGGGGGGGGGGGGAGGTATGACTTTTTCGTTACTTTATTTACGTCTCAAACAATTAAAAAAGTTGGAAATTGTACGTTAAACGTGGAATATGAGGTTTGTTCGTCTTATAACTAGTTTCACAATGTAAAAAAAAAAAAAAAAAAAAAAAAGAAAAAAACATCCTCATTATTTTAGTGAAATGAATTATGTCGTCTGCTAGGAGCGAAATGATCATGCTTCTTCTTCTTATTATTATTATTACGTATGCCACGTTTACAAATGCGAATTATTACCTCCATGGCTCAATATTTGTATGACTCATAATGAACGAATCTCCTGTGTTTATTTACTCTAATGGATTGAAATATTCGGTTAACCTAATTTCCACCGAAGTTATCTCAGAATCTCTATATTGTTGAATGTAACTCATTCACAAGCAAACAATTTTTGTGGACGAGCTTTCTAAAAATTTAACTTTTATGTAATTTTATTCGAAAAAAATTTTTTTGAATAAAAATGGCCGCTTGGCATATGAAAAAAGATGTGGTTTGCCCGTATTTGTTTTCATCAGTCTCATGACTTGCGCTTTTATTATATACATTACGTATGGTAGGATTTAACAGAATAAAGAAAACTTTCATTAATAACTTTTTAAGTTTTGATTCGATTTTCATAAAATTTTAAATGACTCGACAAAATTCTGCAACGATTATATATATTAAATTTCAAAGCATTCGGTTGGGTAGTTTTTGCGTAGTTTGTAATTTCCAACTAGATAAAAGAACACGTCTGGTAGACTAAAAAATATATGTTTCCAATCTTTAAAAATAAACAAATAAAAAATATATAATTCGGAATTTTTTTTTTAATGTGTTTTGTGATATGAGTGATAATAAATGTGATTGTAATGTTAATGATTATAATATTAATGTATACTGAAAAAAAGGAAAAAAAGAAAGAAAAATAATTAAAGATATAAAATTGACTGAGAGTTTATAATTCAATATTGTATCTATACATGCATGATATAGTGAGTAGCACTCTACATTGTAAAACTATCTTTTCTCAATATTTGCTTCAGGCATATTTTTCTCTTACTTTCCCATAATGGACCACACTGAAAAAAAAATCTAGTTTCTTATTTTGTTATTAAAGTAACAAATATTTTGTAAAATATCGTCAAATTTGCATTTTGAATAGAATTTTTTAACATGACAATTACGAAATGATGGTTATCTGCGAGCAATATGCTATAATTGAAGATTTATTAAATGTGTAAAAAAAGTATAAAATCTTTTCTATTTTTTGTTATGTAAATGCTATTACTTTTAATATGTGAAACAAGGTTATTAATGTACTAGAAATTTTGTGTGGTTGAGCTGGTTAAAATTAATCATTTAAATTGTCTCTAAATGTGGCCATGATTTCGTTTGTCTGATTGCTTTATTCTCAAAATTTATATATAAAAGTATATATATGTATATATATATATATATATATATATATATCATAAAGTTTTTTTTTTTTTTTTTTTTTTTTTTTTTTTTTTAGACTAAAAGTGAGACATTTTGCTACACTATGAAAAGTACCTAATTGAATATTGAACACTCTAAATTATTTTGTAAGGTTTTAACTGAATCAGTATTAAGAAATGGTTTATAGTTTATACTCCGTTATATATTTAGCTAACTATACATTTAATACAGTACATTTGCTTTCATTATAGAAGGATCGTTTAATACTGCATAAATAAAATTCATGAATAAATGTGAATTTCATTCACAATAATTTGAATTTAAATTTGACAATCCATAGTTAAAATCAACACAGATGGATTTAAATTATTCGCGAGTAATAATTTGTGTTTCATGTTTTATTCATTTTATTGTTTAATTTTTAACCATTTCAATATTTTATTCTTTTAATTAAGAAATACATCCAAAATTCTCATTGTGAAAAATATAACAAAAAGTAAAAGTCATGGAACCATCTACAATATCATATAAACAAAAAACAAAAAAGATTTTTACATATGTCACTCTCTTGGATAAAATTTTAAACTTATTTTAGCCTGAAGCAGGTTCCCCCCACTCCCCACTTGACACGAACCTGAAAGTCTACTCGTTAAAGAATTTTAAGGAAAGCATTTGGAGAAAAACTGGATTATCCACTTTATTCCTGGTATAGTGAAAGGGGATGCTGCATTTTCATTTGCCGTTTCCGCAATGGTGTATATTTGGTTATTATCAGTAGAAAAACTTCTTGAACCTGCAAAATGTACTTTAATTTAAATAATTAATGCCTAATCTACTAGAATGAATTGAATGTAAAAACTCTGTATTTTATTAAATTTTTTTAATCTGTTTTTTGAAACACAAACAAAGAATAAAGTTATAAATAAAAATATCACTTATTGCTACACCCTTCAATTAGCATAACTACCCATTTTTATGAATTTTCTATGATTAGTTTCAAGAATGTTTAATATTGAAACTGGAGTTGCGGTGGGATTCTGGGGGCGGTTACAACAACGAAATCTGTTTTCAGGTTTAGATTGCGAATACGAACTTTACAAACATTTTTTTTAAGGGAAACGAGTGTCAGTAGTGTCATATAAGAAAAGTACTAAATAAATCAATTACATATTCCATCGAATACACAACTAGTTTGTGTTCCATTGAAATATTAATATACATTGAAATTGGTCTAAAACAATGAATTTCCCATAGTACAAATCTTCAAAAACTGTAACAAAATTCCCAGTTTGAAATTGAAAGCTAATCGGTGTGCTATTAAATATTCAGTGGGGTACAAGTTATGTATCCTTCTCCATAAAAAAATTTACAATACAAATAGTTTAAATATATATATAATGATTATAAAGATGCAAAACTTAGAAACTCTGTTTATTTATTTATTTATAAAAAATAGTATTTTATGTAAAATTTAGATAAAATTATTAAACAAATTTATATAAACTTTATATAGTTAATATTTATTTAATATAAAAAATTTTACTGGGATACTTAACAAATGAATATAATATTTTCTTTATTCGCCCCTTTCTTTTATTTATTTATTTATTTATTTTAAACACTCATTGAAAATTATTTTATTGATTTTAAGTTCAAGTTTGATGTTAATGATATTAATGTATACTGAAATAATAAAAGAAAGAAAATAAATCAAATAAAGGGATAAATTGGACTTAAAATATAATCCCAGTTTTGTTTGTCTATTACAAATAATATTGTTTATCTACATATATGTCGCGTACAGAAATTTGATTCAATATGCCCACTTTGACAGCATTTTCTTAAACACCCCCTTCCTTATCGAAACATGGAAAAAACTATTCAGTTTCACAATTAATGAATAAGAGCACTTGCCGATTCCATGTGTTTATGAATAAAAAGGAATTCATTTATAAAAATTTGTGTTTCGCAGGTAATTTTTCTACGCACCTTTTCGCTTAACTTTTCATTAAATAAACGTCATTCTGCATTCAAAAATTTTTAAGATTTTTTTTTTTTTATGTGTAAACAAATTCAGTTATTTTCCTTTTTTCTTTCTTTCTTCTTAACCCATTTCTCACATGAGATTCGAACTCAGCAGTGGAGTATCAAGTATTTTGAATTCGTGGAGGAGGGAGCCTGAAAATGAACTAAATCGTTCCCCAAATTAGAATAAAACTCACATTTCGGGGTAATAGACTAAAGCTTTTCTGCCCCTAGATTACTATACTATCATGGTTCCAAAAGGGAAGTATCAACATAAATTAAACCTGCAAACAAAATCGAAAAATTAAAAAGTGGCGATTATAGAAATTGATCTTAATTATCAAATGCAAAGAAAAATATTACTTCAAAATATTAAAATGCAAACGAGATATTTTAACGCTGTTCTCAAATTCAAGCTTGCTACTTTATGACATATTTTTTAATTCATGTTTGAGCGGAAACGCATGAAACTGGCAGGTGTTATTATTCAGAAACTATGTAATTGGAAAATATTTCCCAGTTTTTGTTAACCCTCTAAGCGTGTGGAACGTAATATTCCATTCACTAAGCTCCAGGTTTCACTGCAATATATGCAATGTTTAAGATAATATAATTCTTTAGATTTAATGAATTTTCAAAACATTGAAGAATGATTAATACTCTCAAGGATTACATTCGTATTTGTAATTAAGTTCTATTTATAATGCTAAAAGAATCATATTTTTTTAGCATTTAAAACAAAATACAGAGAATACAACTTTACAATTTTACCCTTTTTCAAAACGCTCAGAGGGTTAAAGGCAGAACATTTTTTAGAAAATGCTGTCAAATTCGACCTTTTGAACCAAGTTATTGCTGTGCTTGCGAAAACCTGAAAAAAAAAACGCGTTCCCACGTAACACGAATTATTGCGATACGACTTTATTTTGTGCCAGTAAAAAAGTTTCTACTATGCTACTTTTCCACAGATTGAAAGAATTCTCTGATACTATATTAAAAAAACTGATTTCATTTGCTAAAAATAATGTATAAAGTTTTAAATTCTTCATTTCCTTTCACCCGAAAAAGCGTTTTTGCCCACACTCTCGAGAACTCCAATATTATTATGTATATAAAACATTCATGTATTCTTATTCAGGCCGATATTTCTTCCTGTTTGTATGTTAGACATATATTTGTATATTGTTAAGCGAGCCTGGAAGAAAATGCGTTGCCACGTGACACGAATAGCTTATAACGAGAAGTAATTTATTTTTCAAAAAATGGAAAACTTATTTCGCTTCCAAATCGCTTTAATAGTCAGGCATGTCGATGTCATGCCTTTGCGTTGAAAAATGCGTCTGAAAATGTGTCAGAAAGTTTCGCTTTGCTGAGCAGGTCATTTGAGAACCACCGTAAAAGAATTGTTCTATAGGATTGATGGTTTGTTTGAGAACTGATGTAAGAGATATTTAACGAATTTTATAATCTTTAGTTTAATGCAATCTGAGTTAAAATATCAAAAACATTTGTTACTGTATTTTAAAATTATTTCCTAACTGTGACATAAATTTTAAGCGGTATCTATGAATATTTAATGAATATTATTTTTTTATGAGCAATTATAGTAAAATTTATATGCATTTTCTAAATAAATAAATAAATATAAGATTATTATTTCTATTTTCTTTTTCTTTCTTCTTTAAAAGAATTTAAAAGAAAAAAAATATTTAAAAGGAATTTAAGGAATTTCTTCTGTGAAGGTAAAAAAAAAAAAAAAAAAAAAGAAAGAAACAACACAATATCATTTTCTTCATTGGAGAACCCCTTTGAACAAGTATTTATTTATCACTGGAAAATATCCCTGAATTTTTGCAGATGTTAAACAGATGTTTTTTAGTATCTAGAGCGATTTGCACACCTTCCCAGTCCTTTGTTTAAGATTCTTGCTGACATGTGGCCAGGTCCCCGAAAGCTGGTCAAAAGGTGCGACGCGTAAATGGCTATGGTAAAATTCCGCTGAGATGAATAAGAAAAGTATACTAGACAAATTATTAGAACAGATGTGTCATTACTCCGAGTTTAAATTGCAGTTTTTTTTCTTTTATTATTATTATTATTATTATTATTATTATTAAACAATATAATAAATTTATTTTATTATGCGTTGATGCACTAACATTTCTCTTGCTTTTAATATTCCATTGCAGAATATATAATTAAGTTTAGAATATTCTTTTTGTTTTCTTTAAATATGAATGAATAACATTTTTAATGTTGATTTTATAACAAACTAGCGGCCCTCCCTCACTTTGCTTCGGGTTAACCTTGAAAACCTTCATCTCTTTGTGTTTTCTGTAGACCTTTTTAATGTGTACAATAATTAGTTCATTATTTTGATAAATCTTGTAGGGTTCAGCCTGCGTTTGCAATGTATAAGCGGAAAAAATGAAATTATTTACGACATCACATTAAAAACCTCAAAAATAACAGTATTTCTCCACTATTTAATGGATTTTATTATACATATAAACCTTCCTCTTGAATCACTCTATCTATTAAAAAAACCCGCATCAAAATCCGTTGCGTAGTTTTAAAGATTTAAGCGTACATAGGGATATAGGGACAGAAAAAGCGACTTTGTTTTATACTATGTAGTGATAATTAAAAGTAGTCTCAAACTTTTCTATTAAAAATCTGATAACATCGATTTTCATAAAAATTTTAATTTTTAAATGTAATAAAAGTTATTGCAGCTAAACAATTGTAAAATTTTAACCAAAATAATATTTCGATTTAAGTATATAACTAGCGGAGTTTCGCGCTTCGCTGTTCCTTTTATTCCAAACGATCCCGAATTAAACTAACTGAGGATTGCACACCAACTATTGTAATTGTATTTTCTTCATTTCGCCGGAACAGTAAAAAAATTCCGTTTAAAGAAGGAATATGTTGTATACATGCATTAAAATATGTTGAGTTCAGATTATTGAATATTGATTATACATATCCTTTAAAATATGATAAATAGCTTGGTTTAAGCCATTTTTTAAATCACGAATTTTAGTAGATTTGAGATTTTTAATATTTTTCAACGCATTAAAAAATATGATAACTTCAGTATATTTCTGTGGTCACTAAATGATCAGTCAAACTGTCAAAGAGATCATTACGCAGGGAAAGACTAGAATTTAACTAGATTTGCAACAGTTTTAAACATTTTCCACATTGAATGAAATTTTACTATATTTACAAATGGCTTATCCACATTCATACTAAAGTGTTGGGTAGAATACATAAAATTTTTGTCATATCATTGAGACGCTTCGAAATATTTTAAAGTGTGACATTTTCATGCATTAAATGAGGGGAGGGATTTAATAAGGAGCACACTACAAAATATTTAAGAGGGAAGAATGAAGTGTCGTATCATGTTTTCATGTTCATTCTTTAAAACCTGTAGTAAGGCACAGGAGTTAGAGGTGGGATGGGATGATTTATCATCATGAGACATGGATTTTAAGATTTGTTGTCAAGAAAAAGACAATGAAGAGAGAGAGAGTCAGCCTATGAAAGAATATACTATTATGAGATTTTCTTTAAAGATATAATGGGCTCAGAATAATTGTAATCACTTTTTACCAATAAAACAAACTTTTGAAAAAAAAAATTCACTGTGCATTTAAATGCAGATGTGTATTATGCATCCTCCGCTAAAGGAAAAAAAACTGTAAAAGAATAATTCAAAACTAGCGAACATGCGTTTGAATGAGATAACTTCCCATTTTTATTCAATGATGGCCCATGCCCCTACATAGAGCGTATAAATATTAATCGACCGTTCTGTGCAACAGAATGAGAAAAAATAGCATATTTTTTATGATCATTTATTTATTGTTGACTGAGTGTATACGTTTCTTTATCTTTCATAATATGAAATGAAATTTTTAAAAAATCCTGAAAACTCCTAGAGAAATTTGATTAAAAACGTCAATTTTCACAGAATTTTTTTAAAGTCCCCTGCCTTTGTAGAAAAATGGATAAACTATTCGATTTACAGTTTCTCAGTAAGAGGTATCACGAAAATATTACATGTTTCCTAACAAAAATTATTTCAGAAATGAGCAATGTGCTCTTTTTTTTTTTTTTTTTTTTTTTTTTTTTTATGCCAGTTTCCAACATTGTTCAAAATATTATGCATTTCTACATGGCCAAGTTTCGATGCAGCCCGCACAGTTTGGACACCCCAAATAGTTGCAATTTTATAAATGTATACTTTTTCTTTTCTACTTTATTCGAAAAACATATATGTTTTTAAATAATTTATTTCACATTTCTTAACTTTGTTTTAACTATAATGTTCCACATTGAAACTGAAATAATAATATTAATAATAATAAATAAATATCAATAAAAAAAGTAAAACAAGATTTTATGGTGTAATTACTCATTTGGCCAACATTATAGTAGAAAAAAACATTTATTTAAAAATATTATATTATATCATATTTATGTGTGACTGTAATGAACGTTGCTTCATTCTTTTAATAGCAAAAAAAAAAAAAAAAAATAAATAAATAAATAACACTCTCTCTCTATATATAGAATATATATCTGAAAAAATTGCACAAAGTAACATAATAGCTTTTCTTTGATAGGCATTCAGATATACAACTTAAAATGCGACGAATCGAACAACAACGAAAAATAAGGACTCTGAGATTAATGGATTTAAATCACCGACGGCGACACAGCAACTACTTTACAAAATAAAATAACCAGACATTGTCACAAACTGATATAAAAAAAAATATATTTATATTTCTTTCTATTTTTTTGCATATGGTAATAGTTTAAATTATTTTTCTAATAAATATTAAGTAAAACTAGTGTTGTCAGGTATCTCGCGTAAATCGGGGCTACAAATGCTTTGGACACCACTATTTTAAAGTACATTTCTTCGCCGTATATAACAGCAGATTTATCAGCAATTAAAGATAGCGAAATATTATGTAAGAAATTAGTGGTGTCCAAGAGGAATTGGAGCCCCGATTTACGCGGGACACATGGCCATAGGTGCAGAGTTTTGAAAATTATTGATGAGGCTTAACTCGAATGTAACAATTTTCCAGACAAATACGTATATGTGTGTAATATAGATTGATTACCATTTTAAGACAATTTTCAAAGAAAGATTTTCTCTGCTCAACAAACTTTCTGAGAAATTTTCTGACTGATGTTTGAACATAAAATCATTATACTTACAGGTATGATTATTGATGTGATTTGAAATTAAACAGTTTTTTTTTCTGATATTTTTCTTTTCCTGCGCTGTCAGTCCAGGAATTCTTTTCAAAGAGCTAATTTTGACAGATTTTCTGAAAGATCTTGTGCCTTTACCGAAAAACGAAGAAATCAGCTTGAAAACATAGTATCTTAATAAGAGCAAGTTTTAATTTGATAAGTTTGCGAACAAAACTGAATTAAAATATTTGTCAGAAAGCAGCCAGTTTGGATTTGAGAACAGCCTTAATGCTGGTTCTTGATTTCCCTTTCGCAGAAATTAAACAGAATCATATATAGTTTAATAAATCACAAGTTGAATAAAACGTTACGACAATGTAAAAATTTTAATGTATTTTAATGTACTCTTTATAAAAATTATATACTTGCTGCTATTTTCGAATCGTTTATAATAAAATCACAACGTAAGTTGACTTTGAATAACATCTCCTTTCGGATTGTGTTTTTTAGGGTTTAGTTCATCTCGCGAAACCCTATTACTCCCGCTCCGTTGTCTGTCTGTCACAGAGCTATTCTCAAAAACTATGTAACTTACAGAGTTGGAACTTTGTGTATATAGCTGAATATCAGCTATAAAGAGCTCAAAATATTAAAATTTGAAAAATTAGTATTATTTTAATAAATAGAGATAAAAAACCAAAATTCCAACATCATTTTCCTATTAAACATTTTTCGTTATAGCAGATGCCAAAAATTAAAAATCCATGATGAAATTCTTTCTACTATAATTAATTTTCAAATCCGACGATTTCCACGTGAAAAATGTAAATGAAATTAAAAGTTTCATCAATTGAAAAAAAGATTAATATGAAATAAAAATGATTGACGTCATAGTGGTAATTAAACTGACATTTTCAAAGATTTCTCAATACTACAAGGAGTATGAGTATGTGTATGTACACAAAGCAGATTAATATCACGTCATCAGAGAATTAAAAAGAAAATCTGACTTCAAATTCGAAGTTTAACGAATTTTTCAGATGTTTGAGAATAATGCAAAGCGAGTATCAATATGAGTAATAGAGAATAGTAAATATATGAGTTTGAGAAACATATTGAATCATGATAAAAATCCAATTATGGAAATATTCGCATATTTTAACATTTTGAAGGTGTAACACATGTTTAATTTTGAAATTATTTTTTTATATCGCATTTAGCCCGCGTGACAGATGTTATTATGACAGAATATAATTGCCGGCTTCGCCCGTTATCGGACAAAAACGAAAAAATAGACTGGTAAATATTTACTTTGTAAAAAAACAAAAAACATGAGGGTTTTTTTTTTTTTTGGTTGCTAAATGAAATTTATTTGGATTTATTAAAGAAAGGATAAAGTGTTTTGAAAGGAATATTAAACGAAACCCTTTGAGCGATCTTCGATCACACTTACCCACTTGTTTTTTTTTCCTTCTGTCTTTTATATGGCCATTTGACTATACGAGTTCAAACATTTAACATTTTACTTTAATATAAAAAATGGAATTTAAAAAGAACAACATCAACAACAAAAGCCTAATGTCATTTATCTCTGTAACCACAGAAAAAGAATATAAAAGACGCATAAAAAAAAGAATCCATCTTGGAAATTATTGGTGGGGCTCAAGCCCCATGAGCCCATACAACTGTACACCTATGCACCTAGCAACATTAAGAAAAACTTAGCCCGTAAACATCTTTGTTATATTAAAATTGATAGCATTTAAAAGTAATCAGAATTGCTTTTATTATAAAAATAAACTAAATTATAAAACAAAAGCTTCACTTCCAAAAGTTACTTCTAGAAATAATAAATAAATTAAAATCCCTGCCGGCTAGGCCTAACAAGCACAGGTAGATTTCGAAGTTATGTACTAATTTCACTAATAGAAACTTAATCAAAATTAGAGATAAACTCAGTTTAACAATTTTATCTGATTGCTCTTGAATATCTTTTTTTTTCCATTATACTTCATTTAAACTGTGTAATGATTGTTTCATTAAATATACACTATATATTCAATTCTGATTTTTTTTTTTTTTTTTAATTGAGACACGCCGCTTTTAATAATGTAACCCTATATACAGTATCTCTGAGAGTTGTCAAAAAATTATATCTTTCCAATGATACTCTTTTACTGCCTTGGTGGCGATTAACGGAGATGTGGTGTATTTTCTTCTACAACACCCCCTTTTTTGCTGTAGAGTTTGTTGCTATCAAAAACTTGTCAATATAAAAGTTGTAGATAATAGTAAGAAGATTTATAAAAAATGAATTTAAGAGGATTTGATGTCTTGTGAATTGATGAAGTTGTGAATTTTGTTCTTCTTAAAACTCAATTTTTGGCCTCTTTGAGACAATTTTTAATGATATAAAAAATTTGTCATACATAAATTTTTGGCCCTTTTGTTAGATGTAATAATAACTTTAAGCCGATTAGGGATGTGTCATAATTAAGAAGTTACGGAGCTCTTTCTGTTTTCGCAAAACCTCCCCCCCGAATTTGCCCAAGAGCTTGACCGAGACTTTCTACTCCTTGATTTTATGTGTCAGTTTGGAAGAGATTCGTGCAAAATTATGGAAGTTATGTCCATAAAATAGTTATATTTATAGATAAAGTTTTGAACTGGGGGTGGTTTTGGGTTCTAGGGGTTATGATCGGCGTAGATCTGCAAAAATGATTCAGAAATTCTAACATAGGGGACATTGCAATAGGTAGGGATTCTTGCGAAATCTACCTACAATGCAGTTAGATTGATTTTCACGAACAATAAATTCTGAAAAAGTGTTACAATTTCCTTATTGGCACTGACTCTGATAATAACTGAGTTTCTTTAAAAAAGTGAGCATAAATAAATTGTGTGAGCTTTAGATAAATTTAAATCTAAAAAAATTATCATGACAAAAAAAAGACACAAAAATAAATTTCTGAATCGAAACTGAGAATTTAGTCTGTAATATAAATATTTGTTAGGCTATTATCAGTTTTTTTTTCTTTTTCTGCGAGCGAAGGGGAAGAGGTTACTGCTCTGATATTATAAAGTATAAACGAAAAAAAATGACGTCTCAGTTTATTTTTATATCAGCAATTTTTTATATTATATTGGGCTGTATTCATAATTTAATTTAAAATTAATGAACCCCTCGTGAAGATAAATGAACTCTCGTGAGTAAAAGAAATACCTATT
Source organism: Maratus michaelseni (assembly GCA_963931845.1). NCBI lineage: Eukaryota > Metazoa > Arthropoda > Arachnida > Araneae > Salticidae > Maratus > Maratus michaelseni. The sequence continues at coordinate 2,304,163 of OZ007600.1, forward strand.
CGATTTCAAATAGCTTCAATATAGTCCTTCCCTCAATAAGCAATCTTTTATGTTACATTGGGCTATAATAATAATTTATTTTTTAAATAAATAAGCCAATCCCCTCATGAGCAATAATAATAATAATAATAACTATTCAATTTCAAATAACTTCAATAGTCATTCCTGCAAGTGGCATTACATTTGCATATTAGTTTGCAAAGGTGTCAGAAAGATCATAGTTGTTGAGTGAAGGAGTGTTATGGAGTCGACTTCTATAACCAAGAAATTTATATCCGAAATTTTATATCAAAGCATCTTTGGACAACCATTTTTATTTCTGCTGCGCGTTGCTTTTTCTCTTTCTTTTTTTCTTTTCTTTTTTTCTTTTATAGAAAAGATACGTTACGAAAGGCGCAGATTTGGGCAATTGAGAACAGGCTTTAAACATGTGTCTAACGTATGTTTTGTAAATGTAGTCAACGATAATCATAACATTTCCTTCAATTCATCGCTTCAACAATCACTGAGCAATCTGTTTTGCGGATTATATACTTTATTTTCAATGCAGTGAAGGGATGAAGATACTTCTATTCAGCTTTCTTTCGACCCATGGTTCGGCTTACATCAATGGAGAGAAAAGTAGGAGGGAAGACGATTAGGCATTTTTACATGTTTTTTATCATTTAGCTTTGTATTTTTTCTTGAGCTTTTTTTTTTCTAGAGATTCTAGTCTTTCTCTTTATTTATGGAAGGCTGCGATGAAATATCCGTTTTAAAATTTTATCTCATAGCAAAGGATCAAAGGATGCAGGAATAAAATAACAAGTGGGTAAGTGTAATCAAAGATCGCCCAAAGGGTTTCGTTTAATATTCCTTTCAAAACACTTTATCCTTTCTGTAATAAATCCAAAAAAATTTCATTAAAAAGAAAAAAAAAGTCATGTTTTTTATAAAGTAAAAATTTACCAGTCTATTTTTCTCGTCTTTTCGAAAATCTGAACCGGTCCGATAGCGGGCGAATCCCGATATTATACTCAGTCATAATAATATCTGACATGTGGACTAAAGGCGATATTAAAAAAAAAATCAATTTCAAAAATTAAACATGTTGTATAGAAACCTTCAAAGTGTTAAACTATGCCAATATTTAAAAATCGGGTTTTCATCATGATTCAATACGTTCCTCAAACTTATACATTTACTATTTCTCTATTACTCATACTGATACTCTATTTGTTTTATTCTCAAACTTTTGAAAAATCCGTTATGACATCAGATTAATTTTCTTTTTAATTCTCTAATGACGTCATATTAAGCTGTTTTCTGTATTTACACATACCCATACTCCTTGTATTATTGAGAAATGTTTCAAAATTTCCGTTTTATTTCCAATATGACGTCCTATTAATCTTTTTTTTTTTTCAATTTGTGAAACTTTTTATTTCATTTTCATTTTTCACGTGGAAATCTTTCAATAGAAAATTAATTATTGTAGAAATAATCTTATTGTGGATTTTTATTTGCTGGCAACAGTTATAACGAAAAATGTTTAAATTCAATAGGAAAAGACTGTTAAATTTTTTTTTTTTTAATCTCTAATATATTAAAATAATACGATTTTTTCGAATTTTAATATTTTGAACTAATTAGTAGGTATTTAGCAATAAGTACACAAATTTTCATGCTTGAAAGGTTATATAGTTTCTGAGAACGGCTCTGTGATGGACAGACAACAGAGCGGGAGTAATAGGGTTTCGTGAGATGAACGAAACCCTAAAAATGAAAGAAAACACTTAGTGACAGATTACATTTACGTGTTGAAGTATTTTCGGAGCAACATTGTGTTTTAGTTCTTTAAAAGTTCAATGACTGTTCAAAATAATGAATAAGTGCCAATAAATTTGTTAATTTTGTAAAAATCCATCATAACGAATCATAACCGAAAAAAAAAATGTATCTTAAGGATGTTATCAAAAAATCCTGGAAGAAAGAGCACCTGCAATTTGAGAAAGATACGCAAAAATCCAAAAAGATTTAATTCCTCATAGAAACAACGTGGCACAATGATTTGACTTTCACCCACGTGTTACTTGTGGCAAAAATGCTAAAAAAATTTCTGGATAGAAAGAAGGGAGTAGGAGGAGATACGAGAAAAATGTCTGTGCAGTTCATATTCTTCACACATCATACCTTTTTCCCTTTCACATAACATTTTAATTTTTTTTTCTTTTTAATGTGAACTTTTTTCTTGTATTTTGACACTTCTGTAATAAACAAGTTGGAAATTGTACGTCAAACGTGACAAATGAGGTGCGTTCGTACAATATCTAGTTACATAAATATTCAGCTCTTTTCTGATTTTTAATTCTGTGAAATGAATTATATCGTCTGCAGATTAATTTCTGTCATAAAATAAGTATCTCGGTCGCTTGACGATTAAACTTCGAAATAATATAACAAAAAAGCACCGATTTTAAAAAAAAAATTCAAATTTCTTAATAAATATTTTTATTAATATCTCCTAAAGTTTTGATTCGATTTTAATAAAATTTGAAATGTCTCGACAAAATTTTGCAAAGATAATATATTTTAAATTGCAAACCATTCGGTTGGGTAGTTTTTGCGTTGCTATATGCGGACGGACAGACAGACGGACGGACCAAACGACGACTATAGGTGCTACGTATTTATATAATTACGAACGCACCTAAAAATGGATTCATTACAGATTAAAAAGTTATAATTTCCTCTTTCTTTTTAGGGTTCCGGAGCCAAATTGGCAAAAACGGAACACTTATGATTTCGTCATGTACGTCCGTCCGTCCGTATGTCACAGCCTTGTAACTAATCCGTTATTGCATGAATTGCGATGAAATTTCATATGAAGGTGTGCCATGCTGACCGCCAAACAGATCTGTAAAAAAATACACCTGAAAAAATTTTCTTTGCATATCAGATCGAGTATGGTATTGTTCGAAAGATATTAAAAAATGCAATAATTTTTGCAATAGAACATATATTATCATATTATCAGTAGCGTATTTTGCGAGACATGAGCCCCCATATTCGTGAAAAAATGTGTGTGTCCCCCACACCCCTCTAATTTCTAAACCTTATAAACGAAAAACCTGAAACAATTCATGGTTATGACATTTAATAAGGTCTTTCACCGAAAATTGTTTTTATCAAGATATAGTCACATCAATTTCTTTAGAATTTTACCCTATTACCAACAAACGTAATTTGTATTAAAAAGCTAAGGAAGTAAACCTTTAACTTATTATACTATTTTATTCATATCTTCCAACCTTTCTTTTAAGCTATTTTAAGCTATAATTTGTTATTTTATCTTAATTAGTCCAAAAGTTATGAGAATTTAAATGTTTAATGTTAAGTCTAAAAGCGAAAAAGAATAAATAAATTTGTAAACAATCTACGTGTTGCCATAAAATTATAACAAACACTCAATTTTTACGACTTTTTCCAATTTATTTTTCGATTCACTATTTTAACCTTTTCAATAAACTAAAAATGCAATATCGTCTGCTATTTGATTTTAATAGAAGGTTTTAATGTAAGTTCTAAAAAAAAGAAAGAAAAATTACGTTATTATTATTTAATTAGAGTAAAATATAGGTTTTTTATGAGTGAAAAAGCACCTTTTCTTTAAAACAATTCTATTTTAATCATCAATAAAAAGCCAAAGTGAATAAAATTACTTTTCTTCTAAATATGACGTCATTTTCGCAATATTGGATTGTTCGGAAAGTTGTTTTGTTTTTTATCACAGAAAACAATGCTATAAAACCAAAAAACTTTCTGAACGATCCTACAGACAAACTTTTAAAAGGAAAAACTTTTTCCACGAAACTCGCCAAGGATTTTAATTTTAATTTTTGACTAAAGATATAATGTTATAGAATTACATTAAAATAAAATAACTAATAAATAAAGTATTAACATATAAAATAATAATAATAATGAAGCTATGGAACCCTAAATTGGGCGTATTCCTATGCGCACCTACCCAATTTATTTATTTTTCTTTCTTTTATTTTTATAGACTGAACTATTTGGCTGAATTTACGAAACGTTGTACATTCATTATCTATTAAATTAGAAAAAAAAAAATTAGTGTGAAAATTACATGTAGCACAGAATGGTCAAATTGTATTAGATGTAGCTGAGGGGGAAGGGGGGAAGGTAAAGTTTTTTTTACTTGTACCTAACATTGAACCAAAGCGAAAAACGCATTCTGTCAAATCAACATGAAAATCATCTCTTTACGTATGCGTCAACGTTTTTTTTTTTTTTTTTTTTTTTTTTTTTTTTTTGAAGGCTTCTACCCTTAGAAATGGGAAACATGATTGATTAAACCAGCCCTCACCTGTTTAGCCTAGGAGGATTGAAAAGGGTTGATTGAAAACGGATGAAGCCGTATCATTGCACTGAAAGCATAGACCTTCTAATTTATTTTTGCTCTGAGGTTGAAAGCTAAACCTTTTTTTAAAAAAAATTACTCATGTTTTCACAACTACATATGCATATTTTTTCGCGAAATTTTAAAGAGAGCTTGGACACAGTTATATTTAAACCGATTAAAATGCCAGAGAGTTTGGAAGATTCGAACTTTTTTCTTATAATTATTGCTATGTTAAAGAAGCTGACGTGAAAACAAATAAACAAACGAAAAAGCGAGAAGGAAACATTTCGTTTACAACTAGATAACAATATTTTTTCAAAATTTTTTTACATGGGCTGTAAAATCGTTTTATTGATCATCAATAAGGATTTCAAAGAGTGCGGACAGAAATAACTTTTTATTTTAAAACTATAAAACGACCCTGGGTTAAAAAGAAACAAACAAAAAAAAAAAAAAAAACAAGAAAATAAGCGTTTTTATCACTAAATATCAATATTTTTTCACGAATTTTTCATTTAAAAATATATTTTCATACAAAATTGAGAGTTAAAGATATAAAATGATAAAAAATTTATGTATTTTTAATTTTTTATTATCACGGGCACAGGAAACGCCGCTCGGAGGTCAGCTAGTTACTTATTAATTTTTTAAATATACTGTGGAAAGTAGGAGGAAGGAAACTTTGTGCATTTGTAACTTACTACTACTAATATTATAAAAATACTTGGGGTTTAAATATAGTTGGATTTTTACTGTGAGGAGGTCAGAGGAAAGCATTTTAAAAATATATATATAGGCATTTTTATATCCTACTTTACAGCTTTACCTATTCAAATACTTTCAACAAAACTTAAACGTATGAAATTTTCAGGTATATTTTTTTTAATAGAAAATCAAATGACGTTTTCGTTTTCTATAAAGACAGTGGTTTTTGAGAAAAAGCGTCCAAATGAGCATTCGAGCCAATTTTTAGCGAAAAGTAATGAAAAATTGCACGGTTGAAAGCCAGTCAGAGGAATCTTGAGTTATGTTATATTGACAGAAAAATAGAAAATGTCATTCGACTTTTTTTTCATTTAAGTCATCATGACTACAAATTTCGTTCACTTTCGTAAAAGGCTTGAAAAGTTCTTTAGAAAGTTTTGCTTCATGCAGCGTGTATTTGAAAACAGCCGTAATTATTTTTTTTAATGGATGTAAGTTAAGCCTTGTACAATCATTTCCAGACAGCTTAGAAAAACCTTTAATATTTTTAAATGTACAAAATGTATTTTTTTGTGATGAAAAAAATGAAATCATACAAGTCTTACTTACAAGTGAGATGCTTACTATTAATAACTTAAAATTTCAGTTGATTTAAACAAAAGAAAATCAAAAGGCGGAAAAGAAAAGAAAAATAAATACATTTTTCTTCTACTGTGCTCTTTTTTTCTCTTCCCCCTTCTCAGTTATATCTAAATTCCAGAGTATTTTTTTAAGTGAATAAGTAATAATTACACAAAATTTGGTTGAAATTGAAAAAAAAGGAAAAAAATAGAGAAAAAAGAAATCCCCCCTTTCCTTAGGTATTCCGCTATATTTAAAACTCCCTACGGGCACGCACAGTATTTTTTCTAGACATTTAAGTAATATTGTACAAAGTTTTGTTGGAATCATTAGAATAGTTAAGTATGGAAAGAAAGAAGGATAAAATGCGTATATTTCCCTGTGCATATTTTGCTGCCATTCCTAATGAAGAAGGATTCAATGATACTGAATTTCTAAAACATTATCCATATTTGACATGTAGTCGTAGTGTCTGGTGCGATAAAATGCGTATAAAAATGAGGTTTTTCAAGTTTGTATGTCGATTGCAGAAAATCATATTTGATTATATGTATTTATTTTTCGGATTACTTACATCATGTTATTTGGATGTAAAATAAGCCATAGCAAATTATTTTCCAATTTATCAATTTAATAAGTTTATATTCATTTTACCTCACCAGACCCTGTATTCTTATATGTAATTTTTTTTTATAACGTCTTGCAAACACTTTCATTTTTATATAGAACAGTCATACGCTACAAGTAGACCCCCCCCCCCCCCCCCAACCGTAAACCATCGACTTAAGGAGAAGGACTAAAAGTTAAATTCCTCTCTTTGAAATAAATTTACCAAAAAAAAAGGGGGGGGGGGGTTTCTCCTCGTCCAGAGTGGAAAAACAGAATAATGAGATAAAAATTTTGAGCGGCCCGTCTCAGAATAAAAGATGTTTCTACATTAATATAAATGAATGTTACACTTTTCTTCTTTTGCGAAAAACAATTAGCAATTTATAAAAAATCTGTGATTTATTACAAGTTTACTAACATTTAAGAACGTTGAGATGTAATTTTTCTTGGGAGGTTTGCTTTCTTTATTATCGAAGCGGCTGTACTTTTGAATACGTCCCTTCTAGAACACTGGTATCCACAATACTGCCAGAGAAACAGTTCGAAGGTTCGAACGCTCTTTACATACATCATTCAAGTAACATATGTTGTCAATCGTTTGCAAACAGTCAACAAAGCTTTTCTCCTCTCCCTCTTTCTTTGAATAAAAGGTTGTTTCAAAGAAGAAACGATCCTAAATTGTTTGTTCTTACCATAACACAGGGACCAGATATTTAGATGTTTACTATTACAAAAAAAAAAAAAAAAACATGTTTGAGTATCTTATATTAAAAGAACTGTTATCCTCAAAGTATGTTCTGTCAAAATGAAAGTGTCATATCCCCAACTACTTGGAACAGTTATCCTCCAGTATTTTAGTTTTGGATTGTATTCAATAACTAGAGGGTTATCCATAGATAAATAATGACATTTATGTTATTTAATGGATTAATTTAGTAGTGTGTTGCTAAGTAAATGTACGTAAAGAATAAAAATGAATTTAATTAATAAAGTTTCAACTGAATAAAATTTTTAACTCATTTATCTCCGTTCGTGATTATTAAGATTTTTGATTTCTTCAAGATGATAAATCTTTATCAAATGAGTATGGAATTGGTTTAATTTCCTTCAAATAAAAAAATATATCATATATAAGAGATTTAAGGATAAGATATTTGCAATATTTTTAATACTTTTTTGTCTAAAAAAACATGACATTATTCGTGTACATTATTTAATGTTTTTTTTTTTTTTTTTTTTTTTTCATGTAAGATTTTGGTTCAATTATTTTTCTTTAAATTTATTTACGTTAAAGAAAATACGATCCTTAAGTTTGTTGAATAAGTTACTATAAAAATATATACATAATTAAGAAAAAACTAAGTGTAGGATTCAAATATGCATAGTAAATATTCTAAATTTTTTCAATTTAAAAATTTAAATTTCTGTTTTTGTTTTTTAAAATAATTTTTATGTGTGATTAGATTCATAATAACGAAAAAAATTTTTTAACATGAATAATAATAATAATAATAATTAATAAAATTGAAATTCCATGTCCCCACAAATAAATTATTATTATTATTATTATTATATAATGAAATTTCTGTAATCCTATTAAATGTTATATGAAATTTCCATAAGAAAAATAGACAACGATTTATAATCAATATATTTTATTTTTATTAAAGTTTAATTTACTTAGCGAATAATTTAAACTTCTGAGTGGCTGAGGAACAGTACATCGGAACATATTTCGAAACTCTAAATCATACATTAGTGTGTAAACATAAAATAAAATTTTAAATGTGAATTTGATAGGAAAAAATTTGACAAAACGTCTTATATTTACAAGATTAGTACCATTTTTGCTGTGAAATAATTTTTTGACCTTCCAGGGCATCCAACCTCTTGCCATCTCTGCACACCATCTTCAAAAATAATATGTTGAGTATATTTAATTTAAAAAAATGATTAATATCATCAGAATTTTATCATTCTTCTAATTTATTATTATTATTATTATTGTAAAAAATGGGGCAAAAACGTGATTTTCAAATTACTTTTAATATTTTAATTTAAATCGACATTTCAATTATTTTTGCTTTAAAGTATTACAAATACGAATATCTAAAAACCAATTTCTGGAAATTTCAAATTTCTTTCCCCCAAAAAGGGACTGAGGACGAAAACGCGATTTTCATGTATCGTTTCGCATTTCAAACAAAAATAGGATTCATAAGCTTCTTGCTTAAAATTATTAAGGAGACAAATACCAAAACACACATTTCTGGAAATTTCAAAATTCGCACTCCAACGAGGGAGGGGGTGGGGCGATGCAGTTTTTAACATTTTTCTTTATATTTCAATTAAGGAATGATATAAAATTCTTGGATTAAAATATCGTAAGGAGGAATACCTAGAAAATAAGTTTCAAAATCAATTCCTAGAATTTTCAATATTCCTCTTCCAAGGGAAGGGGGGGGGGGCAAGATTTTCACATACCTTTCTGAATTTAAAAGAAAATAGAGATTCGTGAGACACTCTTGCCTTAAATTATTCCAAACATGGATAGCTAAAAACCAATTTCAGAAATTTAATTTTTGCCGGGACAAAAAAAAAATACTATATTCATATACCGCTATTTTTTTTTTTTTTTTTTTTTGAAAGAAAATTTAATTATTCATAAGATTTTTGCTTTATTTTGGAGAATTAATTCTTCATAAAAGTTACAATTATTGTACAGAGTGCATTACGTCCTTGCTAGCCGATATGTATTTCGTCCTGGCTCTCCGGTGTGTATTTCGTCCTCGCTCTCCGGTGTGTATTACGTCCTGGCTTGCCAGCGGATCATGGCTTACTTATGTGTACGTCTCTGTTTGCCGGTGTGCATATTTGTTCTGAATTCTCATGTGTAATATGTCCTCCCTTGACGGTGTGTATTAGCCCTGGCTAGCTAATCTGCATTAGGCCGTCGATTGATGGTGTTTATTGCTTCTTTGATTGCCAGTTCGTTTACCGTTTTCGCTTGTTGCTTAAGTACCTGCTTTCTTACATGTATTTGTTAGTTTCTCACTTTGAGAATTGCAAAGCGTCTTTATTTACTAATGTTTAAAGTTTTACATATACAAATACCAAAAAACTAATTTCTGAAATGTTTAAAATTCGCCTGCCTCCCTCACATGTGAGAAGGTGCAATACTATTGTTCCCATTTTTCTTCATATTTCAATTTATAAAAAGATATTCATAAAATTCTTGGTTTACAATATCACAAGGACGACTACCTAAAAATCAATCCTTGGAATTTTCGAAATTCCTCCCAAAAGGGGTGGTGGTGTGGGGGGGGGGGGGGGGAAGAGGGAACTCGATTTTCAAATTGCTCTTAATGTTTCAATTTAAATCGAAATTTCAATTATTTTTGCTTTAAAGTATTACAAATACGAACATCTAAAAAGCAATTTCTGTGAAATTTCGAATTTATTTCTCCCAAAAAGGGATTTAGCTTTTTGCGTTTTTCCTTATATTTAATAAAGAAATGATATTCATAAAATTCTTGGTTTAAAATACCGCAAGGAGGAGTACCTAAAAATCAATTCCTACAATTTTCAATATTCCCCCTCCGAAGGAAGGGGGGGGGGGAGAGAAAACAAGATTGTCACATATCTTTACGTATTTTAAAGAAAATAGAGATTCATGAGACTCTTGCATTAAATTATTAAAAACATGGATAGCTAAAAACCAGTTTCAGGAATTTTCAAATTTTGTGGGGGAGGGGACAAAAAATCGATGAAAATATAATTATTCATAAGATACTTGTTTTATTTTGAAGAATTGTTCATAAATGTTAAAATTGTGATAGAGTTGTGTATTTCGTCCTCGCTTGCCGGTGTGTTTTAGTCCTGACTTGCCGGTATGTGTTACGTCCTGGATTGCCGATGTGTATTACGTCTTCGATTGTCGGTGTGTATTACGTCTCTGTTTGCCGGTGTTCGTTTGTTCTTACCGTTCGGTGTGTAATATGTCCTCACTTGTCGGTGTGTATTAAGCCCTGGCTTGCTAATCTGCATTAGGCCATCGATTGACAAAGTTTATTATGTCTTTCGTTGCCGGCGCGTATACCGTTATCGCTTGCTGCGTGAATTACGACCTTGCTTACCAGTATTTGTTATTTTCTCACTTTGCGAAAGGCAAAGCGTCATCATTTACTGATGTTTAACGTATTATAGATACAATTACCAAAAAACTCAATTCTAAAATTTTTAAAATTTGCCTCTCCACAAGGGGGGGGGGGGATGGGCCAATACTATTGTTTCTATTTTATAAAAAGATATTCATAAGATTCATGGTTTGCAATTTCACAGGGAGGAATACATAAAAATCAATTCTTGGAAGTTTCAAAATTCTTCCCCGAAGGGAGAGGGAGGGGTTGGGGGAGGCGTAATTTTCAACCGTAATTATTAACCGTAATTTTCAAATCACTCTTAATACTTCTGTATATTACAATTTAAATTGAAATTTCAATCATTTTTGCTTTAAAGTATTCCAAACACGAATATCTAAAAACCAATTTCTGGAATTTTCAAATTTCTTTCCCCAAAAAAGGGGCTGGGGACAAAAACGCGACGTTCATGTATCGTTTCGTATTTCAAACAAAAGATCGAATTCATAAGTAAATTATTACGCAGACAGATATTAAAAAACAAATTTTTGAAAATTTCAAAATTCGCACTCCAACGAGGGAGGGATACAGCTTTTTACATTTTTCATTATATTTCAATTATCAAATTATATTCATAAATTTCTTGGTTTAAAATACAGCAAGGGGGAATACCTAAAGATCAATGGGTAGAATTTTCAATATCCCCCTTTCAAAGGAAGGGGGGAGAGAAACAAGATTTTCACATATATTTTCGTATTTTAAAGATTGTAGACATTCATAAATGATTAAAAAGTTACTTTATATATAAGACTCTCACCTTAAATTATCACAAACATGGATAGTTAAAAACATATTTCAGGATTTTTGGAATTTTGCATCCCCCCCCCCCTCCCGAAGTGAGGAAAATGACAATAATAAGATTTTCATATATCGTTTTTTATTTGAAAGGAAATATAATTATTCATAAGATTCTTGCTTTATTTTGAAGAATTAATTGTTCATAAAAGTTAAAATTGTGATAGAGTTGTGTATTTCGTCCTCGCTTGCCGGTGTGTTTTAGTCCTGACTTGCCGGTATGTATTACGTCCTGGGTTGCCGATGTGTATTACGTCTTCGATTGTCGGTGTGTATTACGTCTCTGTTTGCCGGTGTTCGTTTGTTCTTACTGTTTCGGTGTGTAGTATGTCCTCGCTTGCCGGTGTGTATTAAGCCCTGGCTTGTTAATCTGCATTAGGCCATCTATTGACAAAGTTTATCACGTCTTTCGTTGCCGGCGCGTATACCGTTTTCGCTTGCTGCATGAATTAGGTCCTTGCTTACCTGTATTTGTATTTTCTCACTTTTCGAAATGCAAAGCGTCATCATTTATTGATGTTTAACGTAATATAGATACAAATAAGGAAAAACTAATTTCTGAAATTTTTAAAATTTGCCCCTCCACAAGGGGGGAATGGGTCAATACTATTGTTTCTATTTTATAAAAAGATATTCATAAGATTCTTGATTTACAATATCACAAGGAGGAATACATAAATATCAGTTCTTGGAAATTTCAAAATTTCTCCCCAAAGGGCAAACTCGCAATTTTCATATTACCCTTAATATTTCTATATATTACAATTTAAATTGAAATTTCAATTATTTTTGCGTTAAAGTATTCCGAACACGAATATCTAAAAACCAATTTCTGGAATTTTTAAATTTCTTTCCCCAAAGTAGGGACTGGGGACAAAAACCCGATGTTCATATATCGTTTCGTATTTCAAACAAAAGATCGAATTCATAAGTAAATTATTACGCAGACAGATATTAAAAAACAAATTTTTGAAAATCTCAAAATTCGCTCACCAACGAGGGAGGCATACAGTTTTTTACATTTTTCATTATATTTCAATTATGAAATTATATTCAAAAATTTCTTGGTTTAAAATACAGCAAGGAGGAATACCTAAATATCAATTGCAAGAGTTTTCAATATTCGAGAAACAAGATTTTCACATATATTTTCGTATTTTAAAGATTGTAGACATCCATAAGACTCTCCCCTTAAATTATCACAAACATGGGTAGTTAAAAACATATTTCAGGATTTTTAGAATTTTGCATCCCCCCCCCCCTTCCCGAAGTGAGGAAAATGACAAAATTAAGATTTTCATATATCGTTTTTTATTTGAAAGGAAATATAATTATTCATAAGATTCTTGCTTTATTTTGAAGAATTTAATTGTTCATAAAAGTTAAAATTGTGATAGAGTTGTGTATTTCGTCCTCGCTTGCCGGTGTGTTTTAGTCCTGACTTGCCGGTATGTATTACGTCCTGGGTTGCCGATGTGTATTACGTCTTCGATTGTCGGTGTGTATTACGTCTCTGTTTGTCGGTGTTCGTTTGTTCTTACTGTTTGGTGTGTAGTATGTCCTCGCTTGTCGGTGTGTATTAAGCCCTGACTTGCTAATCTGCATTAGGTCATCGATTGACAAAGTTTATTACGTCTTTCGTTGCCGGCGCGTATGCCGTTATCGCTTGCTGCGTGAATTACGTCCTTGCTTACCAGTATTTATTATTTTCTCAGTTTGCGAAATGCAAAGCGTCATTATTTACTAATGTTTAACGTATTACAGATACAAATACCGAAAAACTAATTTCTGAAATTTTTAAAATTTGCCCCTCTACAAGGGGGGAATGGGTCAATACTATTGTTTCTATTTTATAAAAAGATATTCATAAGATTCTTGGTTTTTTGTTTTAATACCGCTAACCAGGCCCCTACCTGCCCAACATGTATGCCTAGCTTAACGGGTTAGTACCTCGGTGCGGGGCGGAAATCGCCTGATCACAGCATGGCTGTGATCCACCTGACTATAGATTTGTTCACATCGCTGCTGTGCTTGCTCTCTTGTGATTTGCTACCGTTATCTTTGTTTGCCTGTTCAAGGTTTCTATTTAACTTTGTTGAATTGACAGATTTAATAGGTCCCGTAATTTAGAACCTTGATCAGGTGACAAGACCCTCACCTTACTAGGCACCCCCAGAGGTATAATTCACAGGTAACTTGGAGGTCTTTGCACACACGACGGATTTTACATGCACCAGGTGCCATTAGCGTACATAGATTTACATATTTACCATGTCTGTTGGCTTGTCACGTTCATGGTGGGTTGTCGCTGTAAAGATTCTTGGTTTACAATATCACAAGGAGGAATACATTCTTGGAAATTTCAGAATTCCTCCCCAAAGGAAAGGGGGGGGGGAATCGCAATTTTCAAATTACTCTTAATATTTCTATGTATTACAATTTAAATTTAAATTTAAATTATTTTAGCTTTAAAGTATTTCAAACACAAATATCTAAAAACCAATTTCTGGAATTTTCAAAAATATCCCCAAAATTTCCCCAAAAGACGGGCTGGAGACGAAAACGCGATTTTTATGTATCGTTTCGTATTTTTAAAAAAAATAGAATTCATAAGCTTCTTGCTTATATTATTATTACGTAGACAAATACAAAAAAACTAATTTCTGAAAATTTCAAAATTCGCGGGTGTGTGTGTGTGTGTGGGGGGGGAATACAGCTTTTTACATTTTTCATTATATTTCAATTAAGAAATGATATTCATATATTTTTTGGTTTAAAATATCGCAAGGAGGCATATTTAAAAATCAATTCCTAGAATTTTCAATATCCCTCCTCGAAAGGGAGAGGGGGGAGGGTGGCAGAAACAAGATTTTCACATATATTTTCGTATTTTAAAGAAAGTAGACATTCATAAGACTCTCACCTTAAATTATTACAAACATGGACAGCTAAAAACCAATTTCAGAAATTTTCAAATTCTGCATCCCCCCCCCCCTCTGGAACTGAGGAAGGGGACAAAAATAAGATTTTCATATATCGTTTTTTATTTGAAAAAAAAAATTAATTATTCATAAGATTATTGGTTTTTTTTTTTTTTTTTTTTTTTTTGAAGAATTAATTGTTTATAAAAGTTAAATTTGTGTATTTCGTCCTCGTTTGCCGGTGTGGTTTACGTCCTGGCTTGCCGGTATGTATTACGTGCTCGCTCTCCGGTGTGTATTATGTCCTGGCTTGCCGGCGTGTATTACGTCCTAGATTGCCGATGTGTATTACGTCTTCGATTGTCGGTGTGTATTACGTCACTGTTTGTCGGTGTTCGTTTGTTCTTACTGTTCGGTGTGTAATATGTCCTCGCTTGTCGGCGTGTATTCTGCATTAGGCCATCGATTGACAAAGTTTATTATGTCTTTCGTTGCCGGTGCGAATACCGCTTTCGCTTGTCTGCGTGAATTACGTCGTTGCTCACTCGCATTTGTTATTTTCTCACTTTGCGAATTGCAAAGCGTCATCATTTACTGATGTTTAACGCATTACAAATACAGATACCGAAAAACTAATTTTGTTATGTTAATTTTTGTTATGTAGTCTAATAAATAATACTAAACAAACAAAAACTTATGCGTCCGTAGCATTTTTTTTTAATTTTCGACCTTTCGAAAGTAAAGAAAAAAAAAGATTTCCTTCACGTATAATTAGAAAAAAAAATTATAGTATAAAAAATTAATTTCAATATATATTTTTGTCATTAAAAAAAAATGCTTTTTTTAAATGACAAAAGTGTAGATATTTTCTCATTTTAAAATAATTTTTAGAAACATTTTTTTAATGTTATTCATGACAGTTATGTCTTAATTTAAAGAATTAGATGTATTATTTATTCAATCTAGAACCTATGTTATGGCTATAACAATATTTTTCTCTATATAAATGTAATATATTAATTTAGAAACATATTTGAGTTATTAATTTAAAAACATATTTGAGAGCACCACCTCTTGAGTATACATAATCTGATGCATACATAAAAAAATGAATGAGCTTACTTTCTTATGATAAATAATTCGTTTATTAAATTTCATGTAATTTCTCCAAATAGATCTCGAGATGTGTGAATCTCAGTAATTATGAAAAACCAGTGCAGAATTATAAGGATATATATAAACACAAATGTCATTTCTTATAATGAGCATTTCGTATGTTATTTTTTGTGTAATTCCATGCAATGTAATTCCAAGCCTTGATTTGACTATCGCAAAAATGATAGAAAAAAAGAACAGTATAGCAGCACCCCTAGTAACTTATGCGCACAAAAATTGCTGCAACGGTTTTTTTAATTGAAAGTACCTTGTATGCAAAATGCTGTGCAATTCCATACTATAGAAGCCGAGATCTGCCTATCCCAAAAATTCTGGAAAAAGGTGGAACAACAGCGCCACCTGTTCAGCGATATTCACCAAGATCTAATCAGCTACAATTTATATTAATGTGCAACTAAATGTAAAATTTCCTGAAATTCTGTCCATTAATTTTTACACTAGCGATGCTGCAAATATTTCTGTCACACACAGACACACACAAAGACCCACAGATCTACAACAGACAGACAGAAGTTTTTCCAAAAATAGTTAAATTATGTTAAGGATAACCCAAAACGTATAAATCCGTCAAAAACCGGAAGTCGAAAATTTTCGCGATTCCAATACTTTCTTCTTATGTACATAAAAAAAAGGTAAAAAAAAAAAAAATTAAAACAATGAATTTAATGAATTTAATGATTAAATACTGAAATATATTTTTTTACACTTATAAATTTTCAGAATGTCCGGTGTTGATTGTGTGTATCATTACAGTAAATGTCCTCAATTGACTGTAAAATAATGAAGTAATTGATTGTGTGTATCGAGTTCACTGTGTATGTAGGTATGTATCAATGTCCCCATTTAAATTGCGAAAATACATTTTGTGAAGTTTTGAAATTTTCTCAAAAATCAAAGTTGATTCAGATTTAATGGAGTATAAATAATAGTTATTCACCGAAAATAAAC
This sequence comes from Maratus michaelseni, assembly GCA_963931845.1. Taxonomy (NCBI): domain Eukaryota; kingdom Metazoa; phylum Arthropoda; class Arachnida; order Araneae; family Salticidae; genus Maratus; species Maratus michaelseni. Next base: position 2,320,542 of record OZ007600.1, read on the forward strand.
ACCGGAAGTCGAAAATTTTCGCGATTCCAATATTTTTTTCTTATGTACATAAAATAAGATAAAAAACATTAAAATGAATTTTAAGGTTAAATGTTGAAATATATTTTTTACACTCATAAATGAGCAACGTGTAAATTATGCAGTAGCATAAAACTTTTTCAGAATGTCCGGGGTTGATTGTGTGTATCATAACAGTAAATGTCCCCAATTGATTGTAAAATAATGAAGTCCTGAATTCATTGTGTGTATCGAGTTCACTGTGTATATAGGTGTGTATCAATGTCCCCATTTACTTTGCGAAAATACATATTGGGAAATTTTGAAATTTTAACAAAAATCAAAGTTGTTTCAGATATTATGGAGTATAAGTAATAGTTATTCGCCGAAAATAAACTTTTAAGTCTGTTATTTTTGAAGTCCTTAATTGGCGGTGTACACACAAAGTCCTGAGTTTGCACGTCTTGCCAACCTGTGTGTGTGTGTGTGTGTGGGGGGGGGTTAAATAGGCTAAACTAATCGCGTTTATGAGCAGGATTATCAATTTTTAAAAAAAAACTTATAAAACCCCTTATTTTTATTTTTCAGTGGTCAATGCAGGCAAAATTTGGGGCCTATTTAGGGACCCTTCACAAAAATCCATTTAATAAAACAGGCCATTTCACAAAATTCCTCTTAATAAAATAGGCTTCTTCACAAAATTCTCTTCCATAAAAACATACTCTTCATGAATTATTTTTACATTGTAATTTTGTTACGTTCTAAAATGTGTAATTTGCAAACAAAACAAGTCTATCAGAAAAGGAAACCTTCAGCAGATAGAACTTAAATAAATTACTGTTAATAAATGCTTGGTTCAAATCAAATTTGAGTAACTTAATTCAATCTTTCGTTACAAAATGATTTTTTCACAAAATTGTAATAAATTTCAGAAAAATAATTTTCACTTTTCACAAAATGTGCCCCAAGAAAAAAACCCTACATCGACACCTGCTTTTCATTTTTAAGGGCTCTTATAAGTATTTACTTTTTAGGGGCTGTGCATGTATAACGTTATCACTTTAGGGTCGGAGAGGGTGGGGCGTGGCACTCGATATTGTAAGATATCTCTAGGGGGAGGGGGGGGGGATTGTCTTTTGATATCGTTATCTCTCTCTCTCTCTCTTTTTTTTTTTTTTTGTAACATTTTTTTATACATCAAAATTGTTTGTTATCTTTTGTTTTCAGTCTGTTGTCCCTTTTTATGAAAATACAAAGTTATTAATGCCAATAAATGATTATGAAATCATTTCATTCCAAAACATGGAATACCCCAACGTTCGGCACTCCAATTGTTCAGCCACATGCGCATATAATCCGCTGTTGGAGAAACCAGGTGCGAAGTATATTTGATTGAAATGATACTTGTGTTTACTAATAAAGAAAAGTCAAAAATTGTAGTCCACCTGTTTTGTTGATAAGAAGTTCTGCTTTCAATCTTCTCCTTCAGGGGCAAGTGCAAGAAGACAATATTACTGTTGACTGCACTATGTAAAAGAAAAAAAAAAGCTTTTATTAAGTACTTTCAAACAGTAACTATATCCTTTAGGGGTTATTTGATATAAAGTTATTTCATGTATAATAGTGATATTTTATTAACTTTCTCTCTTCATTTGAATCAGTAAAGTATGCGATTAATAAATGTATAACCATTATCGGCAGAGTTTTCCCCAGGTTTAAAAAAGGGCAGGGTGCTGCTGCTTAGAAAAGGACACTTTTGGGATTCTTGAGGGCACTTATTGTTGAAGGTATTCTTTTAGTTTTTAAAGCCACTGTTGATACTTAAAAGTCAAAACACTCTTTTCAAGACAACACTGAGTCAATTTTTACTATGAAAGCAAATTTTTTAATGCAAAAAGGAGAAAGAGCACCTTTTTTTACTGAGGGGCAAGAAGGGTACTAATTATTTTACTGGGGAGTGGGGGGGGGGGGGCAAGAAGGATGCTATTTTGTAAACCAAAGGGCAGGCAGGGTGCGGCACTCTTCTAAAACTGTCTCGGGGAAACTCTGATTATCTGTATATCACTGCAAACGTATAAAAAAAAAAAAAAAATTTAAAATAAAAATTTTTTAGACATTGATAACATTATTATTAAATAAAAGGGGCGGGGGGGGGGTTTCGAGGAATGATAACGTATGATATCATAAGAGGGGAGGGGGTTTAAAATTATAAAAAAGTTGATAACGTTATATATGTACTTTCCCTTATCTGCAGTCCTTAAAATGTCTAATTTCCCCCTCAAATGCAGTTTTCAAGTGACCCAATTTCCTTCTGATATTTTATCTATCTTGCAATGTCAGAAAACAACTTATTTGAAAATTATCTTTTCAGTAAAATATAAAAGTAGTATATGATTTTGAAAAGTAAACGCTATTTATTCTTAATCAATTTTATATAGCCATTAACAAACGGGACAGTTTTCTTTCTTAATGTGGGCATAGTTTGACTGACTCATTATCTTTCATAATAATGCTTAGTTATGGTTAAAAAATACACAAAAATTGTGGAAATATAATTATCATGCTAAAATGTTTAATTTCCATATTTATATTTCAGCATTGTGATCTCTATTTAAGGTGGTTCTCAAATGTTTTGCTGAACAACGCGAAACTTTCTGACACAATTTTTGACCCATTTTTAAAACCAAAGGCATAAAATCGACATGCCTGACTGTTGAAACAATTTTTTAATCGAAATGAGTTTTCCATTTTTCGATAAACATATTACTTATCGAGTTATAAGTGATCGTGTTAAGTGACAACGCGCTTTCTTCATTCTGACGCCGAAGCATCGGGAATGTAGTTCAAAACGCCGACTTTGGCTCTTTTTTCTGAAGGATATTCTACCTTTACCAAAAAATGGAAAACTTGTTTCGATTACAAAGTTCCTGAATAACAACTCCTGGCAATTTCATCCGTTTCTGAGCAAAAAAGAGTTAAAAAATATATCTGAATGTAGCCTCTTTGGATTTGAGAACAGCCTTAAATTAAATAATTGTTAAATAAGCCTACTGGAATATCCTGAACATTTTTAATGAAGATTTTCAATTATTTTCCATTAATATAAATTGATACTTAATAGTAACAACGTGAATAATATTACTAGCATTTTATATGTAATGAAGGTAATGCAGGGATCATTCTAGAACATAAAAAGGGCATGGTGCACATTGCATAATTAGGGCAATTTTGTTGAAAAGGGCACATCATTTCATAAAAAGGGCATTTTTGTAATAAGTGCATATACGAATATACTGGTGGGTTGGGAAGTCTGACAACAGCTTAAAGTACTCCTTAATTTAAAAAATCCAATAACATTTCTAATTTCCATAACTTTACCATCTGAAAAGTATTAAAAATAGCAAAATGAAACTTATGTTCTCGATTTTTATTGTAAAATTGTTTACTATATTCACAGACATTTCCCCTTTTTCCTACGATATTCAAAAACTTCTCTCTCTAAAACTTTTATTCACCAGATAACTTTTTCCTGGTTTTAGCAAAACTGGTTTTGAACAAGCTACAAAATAAAAGTTCTAAAGCTACTTCTCAAAATTTTTATAAAACTTATGTAAATTATCATGTGGTCAAAGGCCAGAATGCCTGCTCTGATACTATATTTCTATATTTCACTAGACAAGGTGAAATTAATCAATGACCCTTAGTTACTCTTTATGTCTTGTTCAATGGAAAAAAAAATGATAAATGAAAAGATGAATCACTCAAAGTCAAAGATTACACATACTAGGGCATTTCACAGAGAAATAAAGAGAGAAAGAGGAGTACTCCTGATGTGCAATACTAACATTCTAAAAATAAAAGATAAGTAAAGATTTTTTGAAAATACAATGCAAACAAGGCAGGATTCTATCCAGGAATAAAAAGAGGATAGAATGGGGAAGTTGCACTCATTCTAGATTATGCCTTCTTTTATGTTTAATTGATGAAGATGACTTTACATTCCTCAAATCTTAACTCGGAAACGCAAAAATAATTTTAAATAACTAGTTATTGGAGTTTTAAATTCCGCTAAAAGCAAAACAAAACCATGTGATCTGAAAACGCGACGGGATTGGTTTGACGTCACTACACATGAAACGAGGCTAACGAAAAAGAAAGGCTACCGCGGTGCTTTATGCATATCTTTTTTTTACAGACCGCCGGAGTCACATGATGCTCGAATCCACCAATGCAGGTGTACGAAAAGAGTATCACGTCACTCTAGCGGTCTGTAAAAAAAGATAAGTGGAATGCACCGCGGTAGCCTGTCTTTTTCGTTAGCCTCGACATGAAACGCGGATTCTGCTTTAGAGTCGAATGCATGCAGGCTTTTTTGCATTACTTTCTACTTATTATAAACGTCTTTTAAAAACGCATTTACACAAAAACAAAAACAAATATTAAAGTCAAAAGATTATTTTAACATATCTAAATATAATGCACTATTTATTTATACATTTGCATTAATTTTCATTTAGAAAAGTGATGAAGTTGGTTATTTTTTTTTATTATTATTTACTTTTAGGGCAGAAAAACTGCATTTCATGTGGGTAAAAATACAGGAAACTAAAGCTATCTTTTACTTACTCTTATTTATTTAAACGAAAAAAGAATGATAGTTTTATTACAAAAGAAATCATAAGTAAAATCGCATTTATATAGTTCTTGAAATGCATTATTTTCTTAATTCATTTTAATGCTTAATAATTCGTTTTGATATGAATGTAATTTCGTATTATGCAGGTTATATTAAGGATAAAAATGTACTCAAATTAATTATGAGAAGACAAAATTTTGAGCAATAATGCAGAAAACAAAAACAAAAAATCCTTATATATTATTTCTCCTGTCAACATCCCTTTTATTCAGAAAATATGAAACGCAGAACAACGAATGAGATACCATATGAAAGGTTTTAGAACGGGCTTCTGACATAGCCCACTTAACAATTCGTTAAAACATGTTTTTGATTAAAATTTGCTGAAATTAAAAAATTAAATCGGCATTGTTTTCATGAAAGAAATGAAAGGTTTTCCTGAAATTATTGTTGCCAAAAAAATAAAATACCACATTATATGATGCTCATAGCAATTATTATAAAAAACACCGCACGGGTTTATTTTATACTTATGATTAAAAAGCGAAATTGAAATTGAAATGTTTAGATTTATATTTCTAAGTACCATGGTTTTCCCGAAGTGCATGACGTCATCCTCTAATGCAGTCAAAATACGATGTTAATTTTTTTTTTTCTCGCGCGTGCCTTTAGCAATCTTGGATCAGTTTTTAGTCTAACTTTGATGGAATAAATTAGATGATATTCTGGCTTGACTAACAACTAAATGTTGTTTGCAGATATTTTTATCCTTGCTTTTTCTTTAGAAGTTTAAACCTGCACCTAATAAATATTACATATTGATAAAAAATGTTACTTCTCTATTATCCCGTCGATCACTTTTCATAACAAAAAACTATCGCCAAATAAACGGGAGAACGTTGCCATTGGAATATCAAAAAATAAATAAAATATAAGAATTTAAGGACACAATTGTTATTTTAATTAATAAAATAACTACTAATTCAGTAAAACATAATGAAAAATACACGCAAATGTCGAATGTAAAACCACTAGATGACGTAACAAACACGCATAATGATTCTGACATCAAGTAAATGGGACTGCATTTTTGGCGTTTAATCTTATAGTTTGGCGGTAGTTTTTTGTTATGAAAAGTGGTCGACGGGTTAATAGAGAAGTACCTAAAAAATATTAGATTTCAGTGCGAAATCTTCGCACGGGCCCTCTGGTCTTTATTTAATACTGATTTATTGAATAACAATTAACTACTGACAATAATAATTGTGTATTCACCGATCAGAAAAACAATTACTGCAACATACGTGAGTAAATTTATCACTATTGTCTTTTTTCTCATTTTATGATTGTAATTCATGATTTTTCCAAAAAATGTTCAATATAATACAATAATCTGGCATGGCCACCGAACCCAATCATAAAAAAAATTCACCACTTTTTTTTTTTTTTTTTTTTTTTTTGCACGTTTGGTAGGAAATACGAGCTAGTAAATTCATTAAAATAAATGTATAATGGTTGCTTAGTTTCTGTTTTAAGGTATGGAAAAATAAAAAAAATAAATAAAATATAAGAATTATTTAAACTATCGTTTTAGGATTTCTAAATTGATTTCTCAACGTATAATCATAATTCAATTAATATGAAACTTTTAATTTATTAAAACGTATTTTTTTTAAAAATATATTACACTCTATAGTTTTTATTTATTATTTTCTACTTTTTAGTATGTAAAATAGTTGTAGCTTCACACCCATTTAGCCTTTTTTTGGCGACCGTTGTTTAATGCATAATAAAATTGTTGTAAGTCGCATACAATTGTAACCACAGATAATATTTTTTGATTTATCAACTGTGGCGGGCTAACGGAAAAACGCGTCAAAATTAATGTATTAATTTATAATTAAGTTCTAAAAATATTAAAATGTTGTACTGTCATCGGAAACACACAATTTTGGACTTTTTTTTTATATTTCTTAATTTATCAAAAGGTGAGTAAACAACCGATAACAAGATTCCATCCTTATATACAAAAACCAAGTTGATTTAAATAAAAAAGTGTAAAAATAATTTAATTACTGTTTTATTATTATTTGCTTATGTATAATTTTTGAATGGATGCAGTACTTTTTGTTTGTTTGAAATATAGTTTCTCAGAATGTCCTATTTTAGATTAATCAGGTTCTAAAAAATTTATATCAGTCTTTTCCTCAATCCTCTAACTTTCGTAAAAAATAAAAATAATGAAAATATTTGAATATCTTGTTAAAGAAAGCAGTATCTTAATTTTGAAAATAAGCATTATACTGTACAAAGCTTTTTTTAAAAAAGAGCAAGATGTGCTAAGAATTTGAATATGTTGTTAAAGTAGAGCCCACTCTTTTCACTTTTGAAAACAGCCATATCATTACACGTAAACTTTTTTAGTGACAAAGAAATAAACATATATTATCATTCAAGGTTCATTCTTTGTTTGAACAATGCATTAGTATCATAAGAGAAGGGCAGTATGTTAAGAGATATTATGCTATAATATCACAATGTTTTTTTAATTCAATTCACAGGTAAGGCATGAATTTGCATGATTATTTTTTTTTTAATTATTTGGAAGGTAGGGATTATGTATTAATTTAGCAACAAAAATTTAACATAGAACCAAAGAATAAAGAAAACATTTATACGTAGATCATGAACCAAAATTCAAACATACCACAATTCTTCGAATGTTTAAAATGTTAAAAACAACAATAAAACTTAAATATACATAACATTACTTCAAATACATTTAGAATTATAATATGATAGTTCTCTTTTGGCTCTTTTACTTTCCGTAAACAATATTGTTAATTTATAACAGAAATAAAAAAGATAATTTATGAACTAAACATCATCTGTAATCTGCAAAGGTCTATAAAGCATAAAACCTTCAATCCCACATTCTAAAAAATTCACAAAACTGACAGTATTTAAAATAATTACTTGATTTTTTTGCCTGTGCATAGTCCAGGGACCAGTTTAAGAAGAAAACAGGATCCTTCACAAAACATTCCACCTTAAAACAGGCCCTTCACAAAATTCTTTGTCATAAAAATAGGCATTTCACAATTTTTTTCCATCTCCAAATTAAACCTTTTACAAATTTAATTATTTAAAAGTAAAATCGGACCTGATATAAAACAACTGAAGTCATCAAAGAATCTGTTTATGTAGCTTTTACATATAGAAAAGATTTTGTCAAAAATTTATAAACAAGAACCTGACTATAACAGTTATTCAAACTCACAAAATTATAATTAGTTTTTTCACAAACATAAAATACTTCTCACAATTTCACAAAAACAGGACCCTGCCTGTGAGAAAAGTCTTGATAGACACCTGGAAACATTTTTTGAAAAATTATTATACTTTTCCCGTGTATATTTATACAAAAATTCTGTAAGGCTGTCTTAAAGGAATCACGGAAAAAAGCGCACCGGAAAAAAGCGCACCCGGAAAAAAGTGCACCGGAAAAAAGCGCACCTTGAAGAAATCGCACCCACATCAGAAAAAAATTCATATGGAAAAAAATACACTGTAAATTAAAATATAAATTATTTTAATTAATATGAAAAGACAAAATTGTGTTTTGATTGTGAATTTGACACAATTTCTCATTAAAACGACATGCATTAAATGGATATAAGTTTTTAGCTTACAGGCTATCAAGTCTGACATTGCATGTGCATCCGCAGGTTCGAATTTAAGTAAAAAGGGCAACGGTAATAACGTCAACAAGTAAAAAGGGCAACGGTAAAAACGTCAACAGGTAAAATGGCCAACGGTCAAAATAAAGGTAATACATTACATAGCATTGAACATAAAATTGGCATATATTATTTATTGAGATGTATATAAGTTCAGTTATAGAAAACCGATTCTATGTTTTCTCAAGTAAAGCACGTGTTATATAAGAACGTGTATCTGTAACCCTAATATTACTATTTACAAGTTGGAGGCTGCGTGTAATTGCATTTCCAATGTTCCAAATAGGTTGAAAGTTATTGCAAACAAGTTAGCAACAGAAGGAAAGACACATCCTATTGTCTATTTCCCCTTTACTTTCCACTCTGGGATTCAACTTGAGAAAGGTTTTAAATAAGTTGGTTTTTGTAATATAAAGGGGAGTGGAAGAAAAATTTGTCTCATATTGTCATATTATTCACTAGACAGGTGCGCAAATCAGAAAAATATTGCCTTGTAAGCTGGAAATGTCTTTAATGCATTTTGCAAAGAAATATTTTATTTATTATCCATTATTTCATTGTTCAATTAACTACTCTATATAGGCATTTACATAATTATTATATTTTCAGTTTGACTATTAAATCTATATTATGTAATTAATATAAAAATTGAAATTTTTACGCCAAGTTATCTGACATGTATGGCGTCATAATCATATATGACGTATATGACATTTTATAAACTTTATGACCAAGTTATAGTCGCGTTTTTCATTCTATTAAATCCTACCATACGCAATTAATTCAGTGATATCTCATGATAGGTAATGATTCTAGGTTGCCATGGTGATTATGTCCTATTTACTTAGTCTTACAGAATTTAAAAACAAAATTTGTATAAAATTTGTGTAAAATTGTTTAATTATAGCAATCCTATAATCTACCAACAGTTTTTTGGATAGATGTTTCCGGAGAAATAGATATTAAATGGAAAAAATATTTTAAATAAAGATTTCAAGTTCTGAAATTTTCAAAGCTAGGCTTAGGCTTCCCATTGGAATTTTCTGTAAATATCAACAAAAGATAAAATGTTGCCAGCTTAAAATGTACTTATTTCATTACGGAAATTAATCATATCATAATTTAACAGACGATATAATACATTTCACTGAAACTTGTTACAGTACGAACGCACCTCATTTGTCACGTTTGGCGTACATTTTCCAATTTGTTTGATTTTTCGACGAATGAATTATAAGCGAATGCTTTCTCATGATGACCTTTATGCGTGCAAAAATTCTATCCAAAATTCCTAATTTGACAGCAATTTCCAAAAGACCTCCTGCCTTTATCGAATAATAGAAAAAACTGCTAGATTTTATAGTGTATGAATAAGAGCACCTGCCAATTTCATTTGTTTACGAACAAAACTGAATTCAGGAATGTGTCAGAAAGTGGCTTTTTAGCACTTTCCAACCTAGTTGAAAAGTGTTTATGACTTCGGTTTGTCTGCCGTCTGTCCGTGCTCTAAAACTCCCGTAAATATGCTCGGATTGCCCTGCAATTTTTATATGTTATAATCGTTATCTATAGCATGTTCCCTATTTCAACGGAAGTGTGTAGCACTTATAGTTTTTTTACAGGGACACTCAAAAGAATTCCGTTACATTACGGTCTATGGGGAAAAATCATTTGCGGTTTATTTAAATAATATTTCACTATTTTAAACACATTGAAATTTATATATATCACTAAGGTGCATCAGAAGAAGCTTAATATGGAATAGGGTGTGCATAGCACTTATAGTTACTTTACAGGGACAGTCAAAAGAATTCCGTTACATTACGTCTATGGAGAAAAATCGTCTGCGGTTTATTTAAATAATGTTTCATTATTTTAAACGCATTGAAATTTATGTATATTACTAAGGTGCATTACAAGAGGCTTACTACAGAATAGTGTGTGTATAGCAGTCATCGTTCATTTACAGGGACACACAAAATAATTCTCTACTGTATGTTAACAATAATTCCTGGAAGTGCTTTTTAAGTTACTGAATGCGATTTTAATTTTAAATCGCTTTTTGTATATTACGTGGTGTGTATAAATTCTGTAGATCCTATACAGGGAAGCACAAAAGTTCGGGAACGCATTTCCGTATTATTTAACTCTAGACGGAGAATTTTAAACTGTGCTACGTGTTTCCTAACTGAACTAAAATTCAGCATCCTATGTAGTATATATACAAATCTATAGATCCTATACAGGGCGGAATAAAAGTATTCGGATTACTTAGATGTTATCTTTTAGCTTATTAAAGAGTATGATTCGTAAAATTATTTTGGAAGCGTTGGAAAGTGTTACATAATCTATGCTTGACGCATGATTTTTCGTTCTTGTTAGCACTTTCCAACCTAGTTGAAAAGTGCTTATGACTTCGGTTTGTCTGCCGTCTGTCCGTGCTCTATCTCCCGTAAATATGCTCGGATTGCTCTGCAATTTTTATATGTTATTGTCGTTATCTATAGCATGTTCCCTATTTCAACGGAAGTGTTTAGCACTTGTAGTTTTTTTTACAGGGACACTCAAAAGAATTCCGTTACATTACGGTCTATGGGGAAAAATCATTTGCGGTTTATTTAAATAATATTTCACTATTTTAAACACATTGAAATTTATATATATCACTAAGGTGCATCAGAAGAAGCTTAATATGGAATAGGGTGTGCATAGCACTTATAGTTACTTTACAGGGACAGTCAAAAGAATTCCGTTACATTACGTCTATGGAGAAAAATCGTCTGCGGTTTATTTAAATAATGTTTCATTATTTTAAACGCATTGAAATTTATGTATATTACTAAGGTGCATTACAAGAGGCTTACTACAGAATAGTGTGTGTATAGCAGTCATCGTTCATTTACAGGGACACACAAAATAATTCTCTACTGTCTGTTAACAATAATTCCTGGAAGTGCGTTTTAAGTTACTAAACGCGATTTTAATTTTAACTCGCTTTTTGTCTATTACGTGGTGTGTATAAATTCTGTAGATCCTATACAGGGCAGCACAAAAGTTCGCGAACACATTTCCGTTTACTGACAGAAACTCCAGAAGGATAATTTTAAACTCTGCTACGCGTTTCTTAACTAAACTAAAATTTAGCATCCTATGTAGTATATATACAAATCTATAGATCCTATACAGGGCTGAATAAAAGTATTCGGATATTTTTCCGAATATTGTATCTGTTGGAAATTCCTGAAATTATGTTTTTAAATATGTTATGCGTTTTCCAAATTGTTTACTTAGATGTTATCTTTTAGCTTATTAAACAGTATGTTTTGTAACATTATTTTGGAAGCGTTGGAAAGTGCTACATAATCTATGCTTGAAGCATGATTTTTCGTTCTTGTTTAGGTTTGAGAACAGTCTTAAGGGATAGCTTTTGTCTAATAGAGTTTAGGAGAAAACAAAGCAACTTCAGGAGAAAAAAAAATCATCAATGATAATATATTTAAATTTAAAGAGAGAGGGAGAAAATAAATAAATAAAATTCTACTCCAAATCCGATTCTTAAATCTTTTACATATGATATAATGTTTAACTAGAAATCCTTTTAAATATTTAAATAAATATAGCATTAACATTTTAAAGATAAAATAACAGACACACACAAAGAAGGAAAAAAGAACTTTATTAAATGCATTTCATGGTTAGAATTATAACTAATACTACATAATAAATATGATTAAAAAAATACTTTTATAAGAGGTTGCGTAGAGATCACATAAAATATATTATAAAGGCTTTTATGTTTTTCGAATAAAGTAGAAAAAAAAGGTATGCTACTAAATTTGCACTTGCCCATAGAGAAATCGTATAATCTTTTTATATTGGAATCCAAATTGACTATTTTCTAACGAAATTTCTGAATTCAGTTTCATTCATTAACACATGGAATCGACAAATGCTCTTATTTAGAAACTATGAAGTCGAACAGTTTTTTCCATTTTTCGAAAAAGGCAGGCGGTCTTTTAGAAAATGCTGTGAAATGTGTCCCAAATTATTTACATAGTTATGTCTGCACTTGTCATTTTGCATTTATCATTTTGTTCTGTGCTTTTAGTCTCTCGTTGTCGACCAAGTAAAAATGTTCTCTTTTTTTTTCGTAAGAAATACTACCTATTACATTCTAACCTAAGTTGGAATTTTTGAAAAATTTTTGCATATCTAAGCCGATCATGACTCCCAGAACCCAAAACCACACCCAGTTCAAAACTTATATATATATATATATATATATATATATATATATATATGTCACTTTTTTATGGACACGATAACTGCAATAATTCTGCACAAATCTCTTCCAAACTGATACATAAAATCAAGGGGCATAAAATCTCAGTCAAGTTCGTTGATGGGCAAAATCAAACCAAGGGGAGGGGAGAAATGGGGGGGGGGGCTTTTTGTGAAAACAGAAAAAAAAACAATTTCTTAATTATGATATGTATCGAAGCCGTTTAAAGTTATTATTACTTCTAGGAAAAGGGCCAAAACTTTATGTATGACAGATTTTTGATATCATTAAAAATGGCCCCAAGGGAGGGAAAAAGGGGGGTTTTAGAAGAAAAAAACATAACTTCGTCCATTCACAAGATATCAAATCCGCTAATTTATTATAAAACCTCTGAATATTATTTAAAACTTTTATATTGAAAAGTTTTTTATAGGACCAATCCTTACAGCAAAAAAAATCTCTGCCGGCTCCACCTGCAAACAAGTTAGGTGTCGAAGTGGGCGGTTCCAACTACCGCATCATGGCAAAAAGGTCATTTCTTCTGCAATTTACAACAAACAGGTGCCCCACGGTCTGCGTCTTCGAAATCTACTTGTACCTGTAGGCCGAGCCGTCAGGGATTTTTTTTTTTTTTTTAGAACTACCATAATAAATAAATTTAGATTCTAAATTTTATTTCAAATCATTTTTGGAATTTTTTTTATTTTTATTTGGCTGTGAAATTGTGTTTTATTGTTCCAAATCTCTAAATTTTGACTCATATTTTCTGTTGTTCTCTTAACTCTACCTTCTCTTCCTTTCTAAAGTTAAAGATAAAGAAAATTTTTCGAAAAAATTCATCTCTATGTCTTTAATTCAACCCCTTAAAATCTCTGCATATAAGTTTTATTTCTTTTAATTTCATGTCTACCCTTTGCTCCTCCCCTCGGTAAAGTTTCCATAAATATATAAAAGTCGTTATAAATAAGCTATCCACGTTTAGCGTGTGGAAAAAAGGTATAGATTGTATTTTCTATTTAAAACATTGACATCTCATACAATTTATATTAGAAGTCAATGATTTAAAACCCCTCCACCACCCTCCCCCTTCCAGGGACCTCTTAACAAATACTTGACGTCACCGGTCAGCGAATACTTTTGAAATACACAACACGTATTTATTTGTTATTTGTATGCTTCAGTGTGAAGATATGTCTAATATAGTGCTTTTAATGTTAAGGGTACAAATACATGTGCACGTGGTTTACTTGAAAAAACATAGAATCGTTTTTCTATAATTGAACATATAAGTGTCTCAATAAATAATATATCGCAATTTTATGTTCAGTGCAGTAATGTAATATAATGCTTTTAATGTTAAAGGTACAGATACATGTGCTTAAATAGCACGTGGTTTACTTGAAAAAAAAAAAAAATAGAATCGGTTTTCTATATCGGCAAATTTAGGTGGACGTTTTATCAGTGCGCTTTCTTCAAGTTGCGCTTTTTTCCGGGTGCGCTTTTTTCCTGGTGCGCTTTTTTCCGGTGCGCATTTTTCAGGGGCGCTTTTTTCCGGTGCGCTTTTTTCCGCCTACCGTCTTAAAGCTACCTCAGCACATTTCCCTCTTTCTAATAAGTTTAACTGTTTTCAAAGATTCAAAACAGTTTATTTAACAATTGAAGAGATAAAACATATAGTGAAGCCAAGCCAAATTCTTAATTCAAGTATAAAATATAAATACAAAAACCTTTTTATGAGTTAATTCCACCCTTCCTAATGAAATAAATTCTATTTGTATTAGTTTATTTTATATTGTGCAGTATTAATACAAAAAATAAGTAAATAAAGTATACATTATTCTATAAAATACAATATTGTAGCACGAGTATTAACTTGTACCGATACTTTATTTCTACATCGAGATCTGGAAATGAAAATTCTTAGAAACGCGATGGAATAAAAACCTCACCTGGAATTCTCAGTATTATTTATTTATTACAGCAATTTACAATACTTTTAATTTGTTATACTAATCATTTTTAAGAAAAGAAAACAGCGTAAAGCAAGCCATTCAGCGAAAAGCAAGCCATCCCCATAGGAAATAACAGGGAGAAATACAGCGAGGGTTTGTTTACATGTGTAGTGACGTCAGAACAGCTTTTATCACGTGACGCGGCTTTTTCTCGCCACGACAAAAACTGGGTTTTAAAAGTTGATTTAATGAATTATAAAAGTTTCAAATATATGTAAAAATGGTATCAAAATGTTCGTATTTTTACACTCTATCAGATGCAAGTTAAATTGAAAAACGTGCAATTTCCCCATTCTACCTGGAGAAAGGGCAAGGAGGGTAGAATTCTACCTGGAAAAGGGTCAAGGAGGGTGAGATTTTATCTAAAAAGGGCATGAGGGCAGGCCACCCTTCTGAAACTCTCTAGAATGATCCCTGGGTAATGGTTAATGACGTTTCCTATGTTTGGCCTTAAAAAACTGCAAGGAATCTTTAAAAAGACCCTTTCTTAAAATTCCAGTCTAAGTGTGGGAACAGTTTATTTCATCTTATACAAGTCACTAAAAAGTGCTTATTTCTTTAGTACTTCACTCTTATTTCAGGAGGTGGCGAACACTAGCAAATAAACGAATAATAAATGTATAGTTGTTTCATGAACCTTTGTTCAAATGTTCCCAATATTGCCAAGTTTTCAGATAAAAAAAACCCAGTCCTTTAAAAAGAATAAAACAAAAATGGTAAATGAATTTTTAAATAGCATTTTTGATGCTAATCTCTCAGTTTTGTGTTTAGTGTGAATGCATGCTGCATTGTTCTTTACTTCAGTTTGGTTAGCAATGCTAATGTGATACAAATAAAAAAAAACTGTTGGAAATAATAATAATATTTTTTTTCACTTTTCTTGTTGTTATTTTATTTCATATATGCATATATCACTTATTTTTTGTAATTTTTAGGGTTTCGTTCATCTCGCGAAACCCTATTACTCCCGCTCCGTTGTCTGTCCGTCACATAGCATTACCCCCTATATTAGCTTATATAGGGGGTAATGCACATAGCCGTTCTCAGAAACTATAGAGCCATGAAAATTTGTGTACTTATAGCTAAATAACTGCTATGAAGCTCAAAATATTAAAATTTGAAAAAATCGTATTATTTTAATATAGAGAGATAAAAAATCAAAATTCTAACAGCCTTTCCCTATTAAATTTAAACATTTTTCGTTAGAGCAGTTGCCAACAATTAAAAATCCACAATAAAATTCTTTCTACAATTAATATTTTTTTTTTTTTTTGAAATATTTCCACGTGAAAAATGAAAATTAAATAAAAAGTTTCACCAATTGAAAAAAAGATTAATAGGACGTCATATTGTTAATAAAACGGAAAATTTCAAACATTTCTCAGTAATACAAGGAGTATGAGTATGTGTATGTACAGAATTAAGAATGACAGATGTCCAATATGACAGATACAGAATTACAGAATGTTAGAGAATTAAAAAGAAAATTAATTTGACGTCATATTGGAAGTTTAACGGATTTTTCAAATGTTTGAGAACAATACAAAGCGAGTATTAATATGAGTAATAGAAAATAGTAAATATAAGAGTTTGAGGAACGTATTGAATCATGATAAAAACCCGATTATGGAAATATTCGCATATTTTAACATTTTGAAGGTGTACAACATGTTTAATTTTGAAATTAATTTTTTTTTAAATATCGCAT
This sequence comes from Maratus michaelseni, assembly GCA_963931845.1. Classification (NCBI taxonomy): domain Eukaryota; kingdom Metazoa; phylum Arthropoda; class Arachnida; order Araneae; family Salticidae; genus Maratus; species Maratus michaelseni. The sequence goes on from OZ007600.1 coordinate 2,336,917, forward strand.
TTAGTCCACATGACAGATATTATTATGACAGGGTATAATTATCGGGCCGGTTCAGATATTCGAAAAAACGAGAAAAACAGACCGGTAAATTTTTACATTATAAAAAAACATGACTTTTTTTTTTTTTTTTTTTTTTTTTAAATGAAATTTATTTGGATTTATTAAAGAAAGGATAGAGTGTTTTGAAAAAGGAATATTAAACGAAACCCTTTGTGCGATCTTCGATCACACTTACCCACTTGTTAATCATTTTTTCTGTGTGCCTACAAGCATTGTGATAAATTAATTACGAGTTCAGTTTTTCAGCTAGCTAATTTCACGTTTCTGATTTTTTTTTTCTTATGAATATATAGACAGGACTAGATTAATCGATCTAGGGCACACAGATGAGTGATTTTCTTTATGAAATTTGTTTTCGCAATGAGAACCATAATTGCCTTCAGACTTTTCAGTAGTTTTGTCTCAGCAATGTTTCATGATTAGAATTCCGATGAGAATGTTGTTGAAATCACAGTTATACAGCAGAAAAATCTTTCAACTATGGAGAGAGGTAGGCATGTTTGCATATACGTGTAAAAATATGTATTTTTCTTCTCTTTATCAAATTATTTTATTTCTCTATATTTTTGTACTTATTACATTTTCATTTTATTTTTTTTTTCCTTCTTCTTCTTCTTCCTTTTTTTTTTTTTTTTTTTTTTTTTTGTAAATGGTTACTATTATTCAGTAGAGTTTTTCTTTTTGTAAATCACTGATTAGTATCTAAAAATAAACTGATTTCGAGCAGGGGTCTGTAACTCTATCTGCCCCTGCTCTTTGGTATTCCTCTGTTACTACTTCCAATGATAGAAGAAGTATGCCTCATATAAGCACCCATTTTGAAATTTTGATCTAATTCGGCTTGACTGCACAACAAATTGAAACTGATTGACGGTATGGGTTCACAAAATATTCTAATAAAACATTTTTCTCTTTTAATAATTTTCATTTTTATTTATTTATTTATTTATTTATTTTTTTGCAAATAAATATGCAAAACGCCTTAGTACCAACTTTCAAAAACTGTTCCTAATATCGCATCCCGCAGGCGATGTTAGGTACATAATAAAATCCACTCTTTTCAGAATTTTTTGTAAGAGATATAAGTTGTAAAGTTACTTCATCTCAATTTACTTTGCCCTTCAGTGTCGATTTTGGAACTTCACAAAGTTTTGAAGCTTGTCCCAAACCCATTTTCTTGGACCTTACTGCCTGAATTGCTGTAATCCTATTCTCTTCTTTCACAGCTTCCCCTTTTTTTGGTCTCATCTGAAAAAAAAAAAAAATCAATGATATACAAAATTAATCATAATATTCCACAGTGTAGTATTTGGAATAGTTAGTGGGTGCGATATGGCCGCCATTTGACAACTTCAAGGAAATAATAAGCTAATTAAAACATAAGAAATCAAAATTTGGATCAATAACAGTATTTCCATGATAATTCAAAACTTTTGTTACTTACCTTTGTATATTTATAATTTTCTGAAGATAACGTTAAAAAATATTAAAAAAAAAAAAAAAAAAAAAAAACGTTTTACTACACTGTTAAAAATTTGCAGCAAACTGTCCAGTCATTTGACCGTTTTTATAGAAAACGATTACATAACCGTAATTTAACTCTATTCTGACCATATTATTGCCCATATTATGGTCAGAATAGAGTTAAATTATGGTTATGTAACCATTTTCTATAAAAACGGTCAAATGACTGGACAGTTTGCTGCAAATTTTTAACAGTGTACTTGGAACAACACTACCCTACGGTAGCAGATATGACAGTAGACTAAAATTACTAATGGAAGATCAAGTATAGGCAACGACCACCAGAATGCAGCAGGTACACTTAGAAATCATGGGGTGCGATGTTGGGCACACTTCCCCTATAGATTGATTGGTCCAACATTGTTAGGAGTTGTTAAAAAAATTTGGCTTATTGTAGATTGATGCAGAAAATTCTGCCGCTAGTATCTTACGTATATTTTTAAATCGTTTTATAACACAGAAAATGTCACTATTTTAATCCTGACCGTGCAAAGGATTTTTATTGCAAATCGTGTCAAACGCCGTGACTTGCTGTTTATTGTGCGCGAATCATTTTTTTAAAATTAATTTTAACCATGGAAACATCTTAATTTGTTATTTTTCTAATCGAATTTTATTTAAATTATAACTCACATTTTACGCAGACATTGAAATGGATATTCAATTTAGCGGTTACAGAAGCTGTTCGCAAATTTTTCAGACGAGTTTGATAAATGATTTTAAAAATGGAATTATTTTGGAGGAAAAATTTCTGGAAACAACTTATTTGTAATTCATATTATCATATTTGATACTTTCAAATGTATTCTTCTTCCACGATGGCGCACGCAAACAAGCTGTGAATCGGGGGCTAAGTTTTTTTTTTCCGAAGCAAAATATTCTTATTGGGAAATTTAAAATTATTGCAAAGCGCATAGTATAAAAAAGTTTCTAAGTTCAAAATAAACCACACTATTAATCGGAAAGGTCTATCCTGAAATTAAGGATATAATGGAAGTTATAATGGTTAAGTACTTATTTCAGTGATTTTAGAAAATCAAGGGGTTAAATGGGGGGGGGGGGGAGTCAAACGTTTTAGGTCATTTCGCGATATCTCTACAGCAGTTTTAAGTAGGAGCATGAAATTCAGAATAACAAATCTACTAAAAAAATGGTTGTCGGATTCCACTTCTCCGTCCACACAACTTCGAAATAAATCCGGTATTTTGATATGCTGCCACCACCGATATGAATACGTGATATCGGGCACGATACTTGATGTATATTCAAGAAAAACCTAACTCTTTCAATTAAAGTTAAAGTAACAATTTATTAACAATATTTACACTTAAACTCGGATGTAAATTATCCGGTTTAACACTAAATCAAAACAATTACAGAAAACGCTCTACGTGTACCGTTAGACTACGTCAATTCATTCCGCACTGAGATTTCTATTCATCTCACATCCGCTCTCTCTTTCTTTCGAGAGATACCGTTAAACACACTTGGCTCAGATCGTTGACTCTCAACGACCTCACACCTTCACTACCACGTTCGAACTCACCCCGGTCTCAACGCTCATTCCCCGAGCAACCTTCACACTTCGCTGCTACGTCCGAACTAACTTTCTCTCTCTCGTAAACTGCAGAGCACCCTCCTTTCTTCGGGGTTTCTCCTCTGTTTCCAAGGGTCCTTGACAACCCTTCCTCCCTCTTGACGGATCTGTCTTCCTAAATAAAAGAGTGCAATAGCTTTCTTATCTATGAAAGACCACATTGCAATGGAAATACTTCTTTCATTCTGTTCCACCTTCCTTCCACTCATATTCTGAGTCGCTCCCCTTCGGATTAAGATTCTTCTTAAACCAGCCTCTAACGGTACACAATAGATACATATACAATACATACAATATGCTAATCCCTTAAGAATACCTTTCAACTCTTGCACCTGTGAGAGAAACCTGACACCCCCCCTTAGCGGAAAATATGCCTTTTATGGGCTAATTTTCCTCAAACTATGTAATGTCATAGAAGAGTTCAACAGTTCTTTGAGAGGTTTCTTCATTACTACAATTACATAAATATTTCTAGGTGTCTGAAAATTTAACTACTGACATCTCTAATGAACCATATACTAATGTGATAACTACAAAAAAAATACACAATATGCTAATACACTGTTATAAACACATGATGCAAATACAATTATAAATACACAAAAAAATAAAATAAAGTTACACTAGTATTATGTCATTTCAATGTCAGTCATTAGGCTGATATTGCTGGAGGCGGTACTACTTTTTCCTTCCAGTCCTTCCTCGTTACCTTAATTGGTACATCCCTTTTCGCAATGCACCCGCTTGAATGGCTAACTTCTGCCTCTGGTGTCCCAATTAAATCTTCCTCTAAGCAATCAGGCACTTGCCTTTCCAGGTCCTCTTTGTACGTGATGATAACATTGTACAATTTCTGCTTTATCTTACCCCTCTCCGGTTTACGACCAATCCGATTTTTCTCCATTTCTACCAGTTCGATAGGACCCATAAATAATTCCTTATTTTTCCTTAAGATTGATTTTATGTCCCCAACTTGAATATTTGTTAACCCTTTTATCTGAAATCCCTTCCTGTCTTTATTTTCCGGTTGTTCTCGGTCTAACAAAACAACAGATCTTTCCTACAGTCTTCAAACTCCCCGTCACTATCCAAGACAATATCGACTACTTTATTTTTAGCCATAAATGATCTCATTTCATCTTGATACACCAGTTTCTTACTTCCGTCCCCTTACTCAACTATAACTGCAGGTCGACATATTTCCTCTTTCTCCTTATTACTCACATTCATTTCCCTCGTTAATCGACATTATACACATGATTCACAATATATTTTAGCTTCCTTCGCCATATTTTCCCAATAAAATGAATGCTCGATTCTTTCTAACATTTTCTTAACCATCTGATGTTCTCCATATAAGGAGGTATGCGCTAGTTTTAGAATTTCCTCCCTTCTAATTTTAGGTATTACTAATTGAGCTACCGTTTCATCTACCAATTTCTCTTTAAGATATAATAACCCATTAACAAGATAGTAAGACCCTTTATCATTTTCAGCTAATTCCCAAGCTTTCTCTAAATCTTTACAATTCATTTGGGATTCCTGAAATACATTTAGACTACTTTCCGTAACTTGATTAATATTACTTTTCTCTACCTCGGCTTTTTCCTTCTCATGACTTTGTAAATTTACCGATCTCGTTTTTACGGCATAACAGTCACTCTTATCATTTCCAATCCTTTCCCTTTCCTTCACTTTATCCCTATCTACCCTTATTAAACCTTCCTTACATTCCCTTTCTACCGATTCTCTTAATGATTTCTCGTTGTTTAACCCTGATAATTCATTAGCCACGTCAGGATGTAAAATTACCTGTTCCTTACTATTATCAATTATCGCGCAAAGTACATCCTGATGAATTACATTAGTTTGACCGCGTTTTGGAATAGCTAAAGGTAATTGAATTAACGGCGATTTGACTGCCTTACCAAATATCCCTTGTAAATAGATACTACCAGCCCCTCTTAGTTTCTCTGCAGGTACTAACTCTTTATGAACGACGCTAATTTCGCAACCAGAATCCACTAATCCTTTTGCTATTTTCCCATTTACACTAACCTCCACTTTCTCGAGTTTATTTAACTTCTCTCCAATAACTTTAGTTCTCCAATTCCCTTTTGCTCCGATTCTTGCCATACTCGCTCCCCTTGGTAATTCTTTAATTCCTCGCACTGAGACATTATTGATACTAGCCCTTGGTTCTTGTCGGTTATTAATTTGATTACTCCCCTCATTATTTCCTTCTGTACAAAATCGCTGAACATGTCCTCGTAAACCACACTTGAAGCAGGTAGGCATCGCATCGTTAGGCTTCTTATATTCCAGTTTTCTACCCGAAAATGGACTAACTTCATTCTTCCCATTTGGTCTCCAATTACTGCTAAATCCCTCATCTTTTCCCCTTCTAGAATCTTCATTATTTACGTACCTTTCTTTATCTTTATAACCCTTATAAGTTACCGCATAAGATTTTTGTTTAGCATCGAAGAAATTATCACATTCCTTAGCAATTTTAGAAACTTCTAACCAATTACTGTGCTGAGTTAATCCAATATGCGTCGTGGTTTCCTCATCTAGGGTATTTAACAACTTATCCGTGACAATTAACTGATTAACCTTCTCATACGTATCTGCACCTCTAATCTTACAGTAATTTTCCCACGTTGCTATTAAACGTGACACAAATAATACATGAGTTTCATTTTGATTCCTTCTAGCCTTCTTGAAATTTTCCAAACACGCCTTCGGTGTCGGTTCGTGCTCCCTTAGAACGTGTTCCTTTAACTTCTCATAACTCTCAATTTGTTCCCTAGTAGTGTATATTAGCAAGTTATCGGCCTTATCTCCTAACATATTTAGCAGAATTTCGGCCTGCTGGGTTTCCGGTACATTTTTTGTTTGGAATGCTCGTTCTAAACTGCTAAAAAACAGATTCCATCCCTCAGTCCCTTCTGGAACCTTGATAGACAAAGTTTTAACACTTTTAATCAATTTCTCTAGGCTACTCTCATGATTAGATTCTCTAGTCCCATTAGCGTTATTAGCCGAACTTTGAATCTTTATCCTTTCCAACTCTAACTCATGTTCCAATCTCAATTTTTCAGCCTTTTCTTCTCTATCTAACTTTTCACGGTCTAACTCCCTTTCTAACTTTTCACGGTCTAACTCCCTTTCTAACTTTTCTCGTTCTAACTCCCTTTCTAACTTTTCTCGTTCCCTTTCTAACTTTTCCTCCTTTTCTAACTTTCCCCGTTCTACTACTAACGCTTCTTGTTCTAACCGTTCTGTAACAATAGTGCTAGATAATTCCATAACGGCCCCCTCTTCATATTCGTCGCTTTCCACTATCTTTTTCTTAAGCTTAAACCTGGTATCATCTTCCGAGACTTCAATCCCTAACTCTTCACATATCGCCTGAAGATCCACCCTTTTTATTTTTAGTAAGAAAGCCATACCTTCTACTGATAATTATTACCACCCTACAACAACACTTAATCACAATATCAAATTAATACGTCCTCAAATCCTACCCTCATAAGTTACCTCCACATATTATACTATTTAACATATTTCAAATAAGTAATAATACAATAATAAATTTCCTTAAACAATGATACCCCACAATTTGCTTCCAATAACAAAGTAACAATAATCTCAATTTGACTATTATGCAATACAGATTTTAAATTTATACCATTAAATAATAAAATACAATTTACCCAATAATACTGATACGTTGCAATTTGAATAAAACACTGATGCCAATCACTACATAAAAATATCCACCAACAAAAATTTGCATGAAATACACATAAATTCCTAAATTTAATCTCAATAAAATATTTCAATTTCAAAATTAGTTCTCACATTAAAAAGTAAATCACAGCACTTTTTTTTTCTCTGGGCCTTCAGTTCTTCCTTGAAGGTTATTTCAATTTAATTTAAATTCTACACACATTTCCTTTCCTCATTTAATATCAATATTTCAAACTTAAAGCAAACAATATCACTTAATTTAAATATTACTTTAATAATAATTTAAATTTAAGAAATTTCAATTATTCCTTCCAACTATTAACACAATGCATTAATTTTAATCATTAATCTTATCCGTTTAAAACAATTAGAAAATCACTTCTAGTAATTAATATAAGATCCTTTTCTTAAAACAATAGTGTAAAATGGTTGTTAATATCTCATTTGATTTAGACCAATTATTATATTGCACATAAATTAACCACAACATTAACTTAAATTACCATCATTTATACACAATAAAAAAAAAGTAGGTTCGAGAATGTCAGTAGAGTAAAATGATCAAAACACCTTACCTCGTACTTCATTCGCTGGAGCAATTCTCTGCTCACTTTTCCACAGGGTAAATCTTGCACTCTTGGGCAACAATCACTGTAACATGAATAACTGTGTACACAAACACTACACACAAACACTGGAACTAACACTACACACAGCACCAACACTTCCGCTGGACGAACCGGCAAGGCACTCTGTAACAAGGCTAGCTGGCACTGGTCTACGATGATAGGGCACACACACTTCCGCTAGACGATCCGGCATAAACTGACTGTAACACGGCTAACTGGCACTGGTGGTCTACGACGATAAGGCACAAACACTTCCGCTGGGCGATCCGGCACAAACTCTCTGTAACACGGCTATCTGGCACTAGTCTTCGGTGATTCAGATCCCGTCGCTGCCAACATTGTCGGATTCTACTTCTCCGTCCACACAACTTCGAAATAAATCCGGTCTTTTGATATGCTGCCACCACCGATATGAATACGTGATATCGGGCACGATACTTGATGTATATTCAAGAAAAACCTAACTCTTTCAATTAAAGTTAAAGTAACAATTTATTAACAATATTTACACTTAAACTCGGATGTAAATTATCCGGTTTAACACTAAATCAAAACAATTACAGAAAACGCTCTACGTGTACCGTTAGACTACGTCAATTCATTCCGCACTGAGATTTCTATTCATCTCACACCCGCTCTCTCTTTCTTTCGAGAGATACCGTTAAACATACGTGGCTCAGATCGTCAACTCTCAACGACCTCACACCTTCACTACCACGTTCGAACTCACCCCGGTCTCAACGCTCATTCCCCGAGCAACCTTCACACTTCGCTGCTACGTCCGAACTAACTTTCTCTCTCTCGTAAACTGCAGAGCACCCTCCTTTCTTCGGGGTTTCTCCTCTGTTTTCAAGGGTCCTTGACAACCCTTCCTCCCTCTTGACGGATCTGTCTTCCTAAATAAAAGAGTGCAATAGCTTTCTTATCTATGAAAGACCACATTGCAATGGAAATACTTCTTTCATTCTGTTCCACCTTCCTTCCACTCATATTCTGAGTCGCTCCCCTTCGGATTAGGATTCTTCTTAAACCAGCCTCTAACGGTACACAATAGATACATATACAATACATACAATATGCTAATCCCTTAAGAATACCTTTCAACTCTTGCACCTGTGAGAGAAATCTGACAATGGTTAAACACGTTTTTCAGCGATTTTAGAAATTCATCCCCGAAGGGGTTTAAATGAAGTATCGAACGTTTCAGGGGATTTCGCCATATCTCAGCAGCAGTTTTATGTAGGAGCGCGAAATTTTGGAAAACAAATCTACCGTCATTTCTACGGTTTTCGGACGCGAATGCGTTATTGTGCTCGGCGTATTTTTAGGTTATTACATTTTTACTTATGTTACCTGGAAGTCCAAGGTTAATTCGGGTGAAGCTGGATGTTTCTGCTATATTAAAATAAATTTATCAGTTTCAATATGTACATAAAAAGAAAAAAATATTTATCACATTTTTACATGCTTTTATTTGAAGTTTAAAATTTGTAAGTACTGCAATTTTGTCTCACTCCCGCTTTTATCCGATTTAGAATTTTTTTTTTAAGTACCTACCCATCCCTATACCCTACTAGGGGTGCACAACCTTTTTAAGCGAAGGGCCACTTACAAAAATGACTGGGTTGTCGAGGGCCACAATCAGTAGCACAGAGAGAATTTTGTTTCGAAAAGATGTGGCGGGGGGGGGGTTGAAACTAAGTCTACAATCAGATAAAAAAAACATCAATTTCGGAAGGGTTGTTTTAGTCCCCTAGGTTCTTTCCTCCTCAGTCAACATATTCAGTTCTGTTGGCAAAGATATATCAACAGTTTACGTTTGTATTTATAAAAGAGATACAGCTAAGATTATTTTCAAAGAGTGAAAATACTCCTTGACTTTATTTGATAGTAAGGGGTAAATTTAGCTTTAAAGATTGCCAGTGCTGAAAAAATATTCTGCCTTAATGAATGAAGGTGGAGAGAAAGGGAAAAATATATTATTCTAAATTGTACTTCTTAACATATTCAGTCATAAAATGTGGATATCAACGTAGGGGTGCACAACCTTTATAAGAGGAGGGCCAGTCACAAAAATAACTGGAATGTCGAGAGCTAACATATGTAGTGTGGACAAAATTTTGTTTCAGAGAAGGAGGGGGGGGATTGGCCTAAAAGTTCATAAAAATGCTAAATTTAAAAGGAGGGTTAGCCCTCTATAATACTCAACCATCTCCTTAGTCAGCATAACCCAATTCAGTTAACAAGGTTGGGAAAAAATTGCATTTTTTTTCCACGCGCCACTGATTATATTCGTACTTTTTTCCTAGTGATCGACGAAATTTACGGTTTTTATGCACCCGATCGGCAAAAATTGTGATTTATATGCTCCCGATCGGCAAAATTCGCGATTTTTACTTACCTGACAGGCAAAATTTGCGATTTTTACGTAACCAATCTGCAAAATTTACGATTTTTATGCGTTTGATCGGCAAAATTTACAATTTATATGCACTCGATCGGCAAATTTTGCGATTTGTACGTACCCAATCGGTAAAATTCATGATTTTTACGCGCCCGAAAAACGAAATTTGTGATTTTTACGCGGCTAATCGGCGAAAATTGCGATTTTTACGCGCCCGATTGACGAAATTTACGATTTATACGGACCCTATCGACAAAATTCGTAATTTTTACGCACACGATTGGTAAAATTCATGATTTTTACGTGCCTGATCGGCAAAATTCGCGATTTATACGCACTCGATCGGCAAAATTTGCGTTTTTTACGCACCCGATCGTCGAAATTCATGATTTTTACGAGCCGGATCGACTGAATTTGCGATTTTTTTTTGCGCCCGATTGGCGAAATTTGGGATTTTTCGCACCCGATTGCCGAAATTTACGATTTATATGCACCCGATCGGCAAAATTCGCGATTTATACGCAACCGATCGGCAAAATTTGCGATTTTTACGTAACCAATCGGCAAAATTTGCGATTTTTACGTAACCAATCAGCAAAATTTGCGCTTTTTATGCGTTTGATCGGTGAAATTTACAATTTATATGCACCCGATTGGCAAATTTTGCGATTTTTACGTACCCGATCGGTAAAATTCATGATTTTTACGCGCCCGAATGACAAATTCGTGATTTTTACGCGCCTAATTGGCGAAAATTACGATTTATACGGACCCTATCGACAAAATTCGTGATTTTTACGCACCCGATTGGTAAAATTCATGATTTTTACGTGCCCGATCGGCAAAATTCGCGATTTATACGTACTCAATCGGCAAAATTTGCGATTTTTACGCACCCGATCGTCGAAATTCATGATTTTTACGTGCCAGAACACCAAAAATTGCGATTTTTACGAGCCCGATCGGCGAAATTTACGATTTATACGCACCCGATCGGCCACATTCGCGATTTTTACGAGCCCGATCGACGAAAATTGGTATTTTTACGAGCCCGATCGGCGAAATTTACGATTTATACGCCCCCAATCGGCCATATTCGCGATTTATACGCAACCGATCGGCAAAATTCGACATTTATACGCACTCGATCGGCGAAATTTACAATTTATACGCACCCGATCGGAAAAATTCGCGATTTTTACGCACCCGATCTGTAAAATTCATGATTTTTACGCGTATGATCGGCGGAATTTACAATTTATACGCACCTGATCGGCAAAATTCGCGATTTTTACGAGACCGATCGGCAAAATCTGCGATTTTTTTTGCACTCGATCGACGAAATTCGCGATTTTTTCGCGTCCGATCGCGAAATTGATCCGCGGACCACCAGTAAACACATCGCGGGCCACAGGTTGTGCATCCCTACCCCACATTGTAGTCGACACATTGTCCACCCGCGCGAAGACGGGAGGGAGCCGCTAGTACACGGTAAAAAAAAAAACTGAATTAAAAAAAAAAAAACATGAAAAAAAAAGATTCCATTTCAAGGATGAAAACGAAGTTTCTAGTAAGGATTTGTGACTGTCACAAATTTCTCTAAATTTCGAATTTTGTAAAAACTGTTCTGTGGATGCATTTACGTATAAAAAATAACAGGCATGTTAAATTCTAAGTTTCTATCGCTAAAACAATTAAAAAAAAAAAAAAAAAAAAAAAAAACATAATTTATAACGTTTTTCGCTCAGTTTACACCTTTTAACTTCAAATTTTTAATAGACAGTTTATACCGAGCGTCTTCATCTTAAAAGTAACAACTATACTAAATTTCCAGTTTCTAACCCGAATAAATCCAATTAAATCATAATGTAGAACATTTTTAGACCGTTTTCCGCTCATTTCAGCCTGTTAAATTTCGATTTTTTTAGAATTTTAAGTTTCTAGCCTTAATAGTTCCAAATATATCGTAATTTAGAACGCTTCTCGCGCATTTCACGCTTTTATATTTCGATTTTTTTTTTTTTTCTCAAATTGTTCTGTGCGACTATTTATGATTTAAAAGCAACAGCCATGTCAAAATTGAAATTTCTACCCCTAACAATTCCATTAGTAATTGCAATTTAGAACGCTTTTTAAACGCTTTTCGCTCATTTCACCCTTTGAAATTTTGAATTTCTTTACAAACCATTGTTAGCAAGCATTTATATCTTAAAAGTAACCGCCATGGCAAACTTGAAATTTCTAATCCTGTTAGTAAAAAAAAAAAAAAAAAGAAAGAAAAAAAAAAGAAAAAGAAAAATCGTAATTTAGAACTTTTTTTTTTTCTTTCAACCTTAAATTTCAATTTATTTTAAATAACTGTTCTGTGTGTGCAATTGTGTCTTTAAAAGTATCAGCCATGTCAAATTTCAAGTTTCTGTCCATAGAAATCGTAATTTAGAATGTTTTTAGAACAATTTTCCCCTCATATCACTCTTTTAAATTTCGAATTTTTTTGAAACTGTCCTTAGAGCGCGAGCACTTGTATATGTTATAAGTTACTACCTTGCCCAATTTCAAGTTTCTAATCCCTTCCTTATAATAAAATTGCAATTTTAGATCGTTCTTCACTCTTGCAACCCCCTGAGGGTAGTGGCACTGACATAAAATATAGACTGTGTTAGAGCACAGACTGTCACCATAAAATTGCGACCATTACGTTTAAAATAGGTTCGGTAGTTTCAAAGATTCCATAGAAATTGTAATTTAGTGTTTTTAGAACACATTTAGTTCATTTCATCCTTTTAAATTTCGATTTTTTTTTTAGAATTTGTTCTTAGTTCTTAGAGAGAATTTACATTTTATAAGTAACTACCATGCCAAATTTCAAGTTTCTAGTTCCTTCAGTATAAAAAAATCGAAATTTTAGAACAGTTTTCGCTCTTGCACCTCACTGTGGTAGTGGCACCGATATGAAATATAGCCTATGTTATAACAGGGACTGTTATCATTAATTTGCCAACATCACTTTTGAAAATGGTTCTGTAGTTCCAGAGATTCCATAGAAATTGTAATTTAGAATGTTTTTAGAACGCTTTTCGCTCATCCCACCCTTTTAAATTTCGATTTTTTTTTTAGAATTTGTTCTTAGAGAGCATTTACATCTTATAAGTAAGTACCATGCCAAATTTCATGTTTCTAGCTCCTTCAGTATAAAAAAAAAATCGAAATTTTAGAACGTTTTTCACTGTTGCACCCCCCCCCCCCTGGGGGTAGTGGCACCGACATAAAATATAGCCTATGTCACAGCAGGGACTGTTACCATCAATTTGCCACCATCGCTTTTGAAAATGATTCTGTAGTTCCAGCGATTCCATAGAAATTGTAATTTAGAAAGTTTTTAGAACGCTTTTCGCTCATCTCACCCTTTTAAATTTCGAATTTTCTTAGAATTTGTTTTTAGAGAGCATTTACATCTGATAAGTAACTACCATGCCAAATTTCATGTTTCTAGCTCTTTCAGTATAAAAAAAAATATGGAAATTATTGAACGTTTTTCGCTTCTGCACCCCGTGGGGGTAGTGGCACCTACATAAAATATAGCCTATGTTGGAGCAGGGATTGTCACCATCACTTTTGAAATCACTTCGGTAGTTCCAGAGATTACCCCCTACAAACAAACAAACAAAAAATACGTTACTTCTTTATAATATTAGTATAGATGAAATTTATCGAAAGTTCCGGAAATTTTAGAAGTATCGCATTACACTGCAAATATTTATACACTTTTCAGAACACTTTTTAGAACACTTGTTTTGTCCCCTTGTTTAGCACACTTTTTGGAACAGTTTTAGAACACTTCTGAGACTTTCTAGCACACTTTTTGAACACTTTTGGGAACGCGTTTGAGAACACATTTTTGTCCCCTTTTTCAGCACACTTTGCAGCGCACTTTTTGGAACACTTTTCAGAACACTTTATTTGTTCAGCACACATTTTGAACACTTTTGGTAACACATTTGAGAACACTTTTCGGAACACATTTTGTCCCCTTTTTCAGCACACTTTGTAGCGCACTTTTTGGAACACTTTTCAGAACACCTTTGAGAACACTTAATTTGTTCAGCACACATTTTGAACACTTTTGGGAACACATTTGAGAACACTTTTGGGAACACATTTGAGAACACTTTTGGGAACACTTTTGAGAACACTTTTGGGAACACATTTGAGAACACTTTTCGGAACACATCTTCCGTATTTTATAGAAATTTTTGTCGTTAAAATAAAATTTATAGGACCAAAAAAAAAAAAGGTACTTCGCGAGGACAACCTTATAAGGGACAGATACATTTCGGAATCTTTTTTTTCATTTCTGAGTGAGTTTATAGAATTTGCCCAAACCTACCGAAGATCGGAATCGAACGCATAACGTCCGGTGTACTAACCCGATGACCTAGACCCCGACGCTATGACCCGTCGCGCTTTTCGTTCTAATGCTGTAACTTATTTGAATCGCTTTTTATGATGCAAAGATGACTTGAGATTTCATCTGTAGATGGATTTTTCCAATGTTTTTAATATTTTCTTTTCATAATTTTCAATAATTTACTGTATTATTTGGTGTGCCTTATAACAGATAAATTTTAATTTATTATGTATTATATGCATAAAAAAATTGTATTAAGAGTAATAATTGCTTCTTTTTGCAACAGAACTAACTAGTGTTGAATTCAGACATTTTTCTCCGGGAGGGATTTCTGCTGTGGGGGGGGGGGGGGGTATTGCACTTTTTGATAATTAAAAGTATAAAATCTTCCGGGGGGAGGATATTTTAATTTTCCTGGGGATAATGTCCCCTCTGGGCCACCCCCAGAATTCAACAGCGGTACCAACATTTTCTTTTTTCGAACGTATACTTTTTTAAAATTATTTGCCTGATTATCTATTCATCAATTACAATAAAAACATCAATTATCTTAATCAGACTTATTTATTACATGCTATTGAAATATTTTTTTTTAAATCTCTTATTTAAAAAAACTTACGCAAATAAATGATTTTATAATAAATTAAATTATTATATTTCAGCTATGCTGAGAGCTTTTGCGTACGGTTCTGTTAAACATATTTTTAACATTACATTAAAATAATAATAATAATAATAATAATAAAAATAATTAATGACTTTGGGGTAGGTAAGTTTAAATATGGACTAACTGATTTATTTTAAATTAAATTAGTTTAATTTATAAAAATATGAACTAACGAAATAAATTAAAAACGTTATAAAATTAGAAACTTGATTTTTATAAAAGTAAAGAAGAAACATCAACTAATTTTATAAATTTAAGGAAAAAATTGTTAACTTTGTAAAATTATAAATTATAAAATAATAAATTTTAGCGTAATTCATAAATTTGTAAGCCAAAACAGTTTAGTTTAATACCAATTTGCATAGCTATAATTTGCAGAGATATTATATGTTATGAAACCTTTAAATAACACAATATTGCCTCACATTAATTAAAAAAGATAAATTTAAAAAAAAATAGAGAAACAAAATCATAAATTTGAAGTACTATAAAAAAAAAATAAGTAAATTTAAAAAATAAGTAGATTAGATTTTTTTTTTTTTTTTTTTTTTTTTTTGTAATTTATAAAAATAAAATAAATTTATAAATATTTCATTAAAAAATATAAATATTACTATTATTTTCACAATAAATTGACATGGCCTCGATTAGAATTAGCCAGCTGGTCGAGCCGGGCCAGGCCTGTATCCTAGAAGAACTCTAGTAAATATAACAATCTTAATTCGCATTTCAAAAAAAGCTATTTCTGTACTCAACCTTTAAACGTCATTTACGGAAATTCTACTGTTTTGAAAGAAATACGGAAAAAATCCATTAAAATTACAGAAAACTTTCTGCATATTTACGGATGTGAAGTCTCTTTAACGGAACTAATATCATTTACGGAAATTATACTGAAATTTTGGAAAAATGAAACTTCTACGTAAAATTTTACGGAAAATCTCTTGTATTTTCACGGATTTTTTTAGAGTGTATATCGTTCAAACGACAATCACTATAATGGTTCAATTGGTCGGTTGGTTATTTGTTACGGCAAATTATCTGCGCCAGGGATATAGAACGGTGGGAGGGGGGAGGGTGCCTTCCATGACGGACCTTTCTAAGGGATCCTAACCCGTATTTACGCAAGGATTTTTTTTGCAAGGACACAATTTTTGTGGTTCGAAGAAAACCACGGAAAACTCCGAACGGTTAGGTTGACGGGCGCGACAGTGGTTTGAACCCAGCACCTCCCGTCTACCAGCTTTGAAAGCAGAACTTCTCAGCCACTGGTGGAGCCACTATAATAGGACCCTTAATATAACGAGCTCATGTGCGCTGTAAAATAAATTTTAAAGTTTAACTTACCCAAGTAATAAAAATAATGATCTTGAAATCGCATTGATTGCGATCAAGGCTTCTTAGTAACAAAGTAGGTTGTAACAAAGCATCGTTGTAACAAAGAAAGAGATGATTTAACAAGTGCGTCCAAATGTGTTCCAAATCTGTTCTCAAATGTGTTCCCAAATCTGTTCCCAAATGTGTTCCAAATCTGTTCTCAAATGCGTTCCCAAATGTGTTCTCAAATGCGTTCCCAAATGTGTTCCCAATCTGTTCTCAAATGTGTTCCCAATCCGTTCTCAAATGTGTTCCCAATCTGTTCTCAAATGTGTTCCGAGTTTAGATTTAACAAATATCCTGAGCAGAACACTTTCGGTACACTTTTCGGAACACTTTCTTTATAGCGGAACACATTCGGAACACATTTCAGTACACATTGAGGTAACTGGAACACATTTTTTGAATCAAAGTGTTCCAAATGTGTTCCCAATGTGTGCTGGGAATTTGCAGTGTAAACACAATGTTATGCAATAATAAGATAAACTACTTATTACTGTTTTTTTTTTTCAGAATAACAATACATTACTTCGGGGCTCAGCCCCCCTTGAATCCCCCGTTGTCGCTTTAATTTTATATTCTCAATTTCCAGTAATTGTGCTTTTTCATTTCTTGAGTATATGTCTGAGTGCATTTACTATTTTAATTTCATTAGATTAACCATCTCTTTGTACAGGAGGTTTTATCCTATCCTTAAAAGAATACTTATTTTTCAACCACTAAACATCATATGTTGCTGATATTGAATAAAATTTCGTGTATTAAATATACTTATATAAATGTAAATTCCTCTTATGTGACCTATATTCAATTTGTACATTCAACGTTTTTATTATTTTCATTCGGAAAACCGATTTGGTCATCTTTCTTTCGTAGTTAAAATAAATTCTCGTCTATTTTATTAAAAAAGGCATATTAAAAACTTAAATCACCCGAAAATGAGATATTTTGTTAGTAAAATTTCGTGTCAAAATAATGCGATTCGCTTGAATTTTCCTTCCTTGATATTCTTTGAAATAGAGTTGCTTAGCAACCATTTAATGAAAGAAAGAAAAAAATGCATTGGGAATTTTTGTAAAAAATGAGAAATTAAAATGTTTTATATCTTCCAAATTAATGCGGAAAATTTCCCAATAATTTATACAATTAACTTCGAAATTCTAATAAATATATTGGCAAATTTTCAAAGCGATTGTATTAGATTAAGATCTTTATTTCGTAAATTTAGCATCCATAATTTAGCATTTACAATTATCCCTGTACGACATTTTCTTTTTGGTGAATGTTAAAATTAAAAAAATCGTCTGACTTCCCATTGAAAAGCATATTATGACCTAAAACGGAATGTTCTATATTTTTTGAACGAATGAACTAAATGTAACTGAAAACTATAAATCTAATTCCGGGTACCTCGCCAACATACCTACCAAAAATCAACCTATCCTTTTTGCGGCAGTTATCGCGGAGCAGACAGACAGACAAACAAACAGACGGAAATCAAAAACTTTTCGGGTCTCCACAGTGAGTCTCAACTGACGTTTCGACAATAATAAAAGCGCATGTCATGTGACTTAGAAAAGCAAATACGGGCTAATCACTTCTTTTTTCATAAGCCAGGCAGCCATTTTTATTCAAAATTATTTTTTCGAATAAAATTGCCTAAAAGTTACATTTTTAGAAAAATCGTTTATGTTTGTTTGAGAGATGATTTATATTAAAAAATGTATTGATTCTGAGATAACTTAAGTTGAAATTAAGTTGACTGCCCAATCTTAATCCATTAAAGTAAATAAACACAAGAGATTCGTTCATCGTGAGTCATGAATATATTAAACCATAGAGGTAATTTTTCGCACAGCAAGAAAATGGTAGGATACAAAATTTAGTGAAAATCGTTTGAACCGTTTTTAGATATAATTAGCTTGACCCTGACCCATGGTTACAGCGCCTAGAATACATAGTGTGGAAACCGGCAAATGGTGTAATGCTTTAAAAAGTGCTAAAAAGTTGTAGCCTATAAATGTGCAACGGTGCTCCTACGAAGCCTACGATAATGTTGCAACCAGAGACAAAAAAATGCGTATCACGTTTTTTAGCCATGCTTTCATAATTTAAAAAAAAACTTATAAAAATCACTAAGTCAGAGGAGAAAATGATATAATTTAAGAATTTAAAATACTTACCATCAGCCGAAACATTCTAATACAATGTCAAGAGCTAGCAGATGGCGCTGCGAACCCATCCTAATATTTTCAGCAACGTTGTACATTTATTGGATACAATTTTTTAGTACTATTTTGTAGCCGGTTTCCACACTATGTATTCTAGGCGCTGTACCATGGTGACCCAAAACGACCCACCAATCCAATTTTCTCGAACATGTGACCTAGCCCAATGGTTTTGCTGGTGCCCTAAAATGGTGGGATACAAAATTTCGTCAAAATCGTTGGAGTCGTTTTTAAGATAAAATTTGTATATATATATATATATATATATATATATATATATATATATAACCACACACACACAAGATTTGCTCGCATTAGAATGTATGATTAAAAATAGATTATAATGTAAAAAAAATCCTAGCAACTACGTAAATTCCAAAGGCGCCCATGACAACTTTCAAAGTGAATATTTGGACATCCCTGCATTACAGAAGTAATCTATTGCCATGAAATCTTTAGTAACGGTTTCAAAATCCATGTGTCCATATTATTCAGGTAATGGAAGATTCAAACTGTTTAAATGGCCTTGGAACATCCGTGTATATGCAGGTAATGTAGAGTAACTTTATTAAATGCTCGTTCTCTTTGTGCAAAGTGATTAGATAATGCAGAAAGTCTTATAGCTATAGAATCCTCCAGTAGAAATGTAGTTTCTCTTTAAAAAGGCAATGAAGTTTTCGGAAATTTCAGTAACCATAGATACATCTTTGTATACATCTTGACGATTTAAATTTCCTTAACAAATGATTGATTTAGGGGTTCCCCAAATTTTGGACTGGCGTACCATTAAATCAAAATTTATATACCATAAGATAACTATGTTTATACTAATAGGGGCTGATTTGCAGCAGAGCATTTGGTGCACATGCCCTTGAACCTCACTCTGTGAAAGGCCTTGAAACTCCTAATAAACCTAATAAAATTGGTTTTATATATGTAGATAAAGTCTTTTAGGAAACGCAAACAAAACCTGTATTACGTGCTCTCCCCCCCCCCCCCCCCCACTCATCCTAAATATTAGAATGAAATTTATGTTATTGTTCTGCTATATAAGATTGTAGTGAAGAAAAAATATGTTTTCTGAAAGATGTTTTTTGTCACGGGCTGAGAAAGTTTTGGTGTAGAGATCCGGAAACCCCTTAATTAGGTCCACTACATTCATCATAGAATGTTCGCGTTCCAGTATCGGAAGGCCCGCGTGCCATAATAGTACTCCTGTTGCGTACACTTTTGACAAAATCGTTAAAAAATGAAAAAATAAAAATTTATTGTTATTCATTGTCACAAATACTTTTAATACATATATAAAACTATATTTTATTATTTCTTATTTGTCAAGAAAAGATAGTGACCAATAAATACAAACTATTGTGGATAAAGTCATGGTTAACAACTAATACTGTATAAATATTATAGTTTTTCGTGGTCTACGCCTCGTAATTCATAACAATCAGCTCTTATCTCTAAATGCAATACAATCGGAGTAGGCTATTAACATTATTAATTGTAAATTTTAATTGTATATTTTAGAAAACAACAACGAAGTGCTACGGAAATCACACGTGAAATAGAACAACTTCGATGTTTTCGAGAGAAATTTGAAACTCATCAAGCATGCAGCAAAGTCAGGAAGATTTGCGCCATCAAATTCAGCAGCTCGAGAAACGCATCGGGCAGCTTCCTTCTTCAGATCAGGAAGAAAAGTACAGTTATAATCTACAAAATGCACAATCAGCTTGGAAGCTGACAACTCTTTTCTAAGACAAAGATTGGGTGAAGCGAAACATCAGCTGAGTACGTCTGAACAGGAGATAATGAAGCTACAAAACCAATTAGTAATATGCTTTTTTTTTTTTTTTTTTTAAATAACATTAATATGTTTGTATATTTTAATGAATTTTGCTCTGTTTTTATTATTTAGGAATGGATGTTTTCTGCAGTGTTTTTATATATTTTTGAAATTTTTAATGCCTCTTAGTTTTTCTAACTGACATAAAATGATTCTTTATCTTTTGCACGCCTTTCTAAAAATCTATCCTGTTATTAAGATAAACGAAGTGCCTTCGTATTAAAATGCTGACATCTTAAAAACGGCTCTAACGATTTTAACGAAATTTTGTATCCTACCGTTTTGGGGCACCAGAAAACCATTGGGATAGGTCACATGTCTGGAGAAAATTCGATTAGTAGGTCATTTTGGGTCACCAGGGGTCAGAGTCAAGCTAATTGTATCTAAAAAACGGTTCAAACGATATTGAATAAACTTTTTCAACCATTTTCGGGCACGAGAAGACTATTGGGCTGGGTCACATGTTCAAGAACTTTTGATTAGTGGGTCATTTTTGGGTCAACGCGGGTCAAGTTAATTTTATCTAAAAAACGGCTCTAGCGATTTTGATTAAATTTTGTATCTACGAGTTTCGGGCACGAGAAAATCATTGGGCTATGTTACATGTCCGAGAAAATTCAATTAGTGGGTTATTTTGGTCATGGGTCATTATGGGTCAAGCTATTTTTATCTTAAAAACAGCTCAGAGGATTTGAACTAAATTTAGTATCTTACAGTTTTAGGGAATGAGACGACTATTAGGCTAGGTCACATGTTCGAGAAATTTCGATTAGTGGGTCATTTTGGTCATGGGTCGTTATGGGTCAAGATATTTTTATCTTAAAAATGACTAAGACGATTTGAACTACATTTTGTATCCTACGGTTTTTGGGCACCAGAAAATCATTGGGCTAGGTCACATGCTCCAGAAAATCCGATTAGTGGGTCAAGCTAATTTTATCTAAAAAACGGCTCAGACTATTTTGACTAAATTTTATACCCTACGGGTTTCGGGCACGAGAAGACAATTGAGCTTGGTCATATGTTCGAGAAAATTTGATTACTGCGTCATTTTGGCCATGGGTCATGATATTTGAACTCAAAGCTAATTCTGACCGAGCATAACTCGGTCTTCCCTGCTCGTTAGAATAATTTCATAAAGTAATAATTTCATTAAGTTGAATAATTTCATTAAGTTGATGAATAAGATGTTATAGATTTAAACTAATTTATGTTGAAAAATTAGATACTGTATTATTAGGTGAAACGAGAAAAAATTTTGAAGCAATTTAAAAATATATTTTTTTTTCAAATCATCCTTATGATTTAAAATGTTAGAGAAACCAAGCATACAATTCTAGTACACTGATTTTTTTTTTTTTTTTTTTTTTTTTTTTGCATTCTATTATTCGACTAGTATATAACCCCGTCAAAAATGACGGATTGTTGATGTGCGTTTCATTTTCATAAGACTTCTTACAAACAAACAGCATGAAGATTTATTATTGAAAGGTTTGTATTGTAGAAAATATCTTTTTAAAATGACAAATGATTTCTACAAATAAAAATAATGAGGATATATATATTACTCAGTATTAAATTTATGAAATAGTTCAACGATTGGACAAAACAAACATTCAAATTAAATATTAACAAATAATCCATGTGCGAAAGTTTTTGTAAAAAAGTGTTATCAATGAGTTTCTAAGCAGATTGACTCACCACATAACTCATTGCTTGATTACATAAGCAAAATTAAATGCAAATTACGCTGTACTATGTATTCCTTATATTTTAATTACATTTGATAAGAAAGAATCATTTTACAGTATATGACCCATTATCCGTAAATCCAAAATCCGGAAAGACCCGATGTACTGAAAAAAATATTCGAAAATTTTGTAATTTTTACTAAAATTTTAGATTTTCTGAAATTTTTCGAAAATGTTACCAACTTCTAATTATTATTTTTTGAGTCCATTGTGTTTCAATGGTTAATCACTAAAATATTGTTACTTCGGTGGAGGGCGAACACGCCCCCCCCCCCCCACCCCCCACCTCTTCCCAAAATTAAAAACAAATCATTTTTCTCTGAAATTTTAGTTTAAAATTAATTTATATTATGGTTCGTTAGAAACAAAAAATAGTTATCTATTTATTTCATCAGGGTTGATTCTGTTCAAGTTTTCCTAAAAATTTAAGGCATTTGGATTCGAAAATTTTAGTCTTCAGTTCAAAAATTCGAACATAAAAAATATCTTGAATTTTGAACGATCGTCGCCGAAAACAATCAATTCTGTCTATCGTTCGCAGAAAAAATAGACAATTTCTTCAAAGGATTGCAGAAACAATGTGAATTTCGTCAAAGGATCGAAAACAAAACTCAAATTTCGTCGCAGGATTACAAAACAAAAGGCTAATTTTGTTAACAAATCGCAGAAAAACGCGATTTCCGTCAAAGGCTTGTGAAGAAAACGCAAATTTCTTCCAAAGACACCGAAAAAATGTAAAATTTCATCAAGGGATCACAGAAAAAAAAACACAAATTTAGTTAAAGGATCGCAAAAAAAAAAAAAAAAAAAAAAAAAGCCGCGAATTTCGTCCGCGGAAAAACATGAATTTCTTCAAAGCACTGCGAAAAAATTTCTAATTTCGTTAAGGAATCGCGAAAAAAAGTGAAATTTTGTCAAAGGATCGAAAAAAAACCCCGCTCGAGTCAAAGAATCTCAGAAAAAACTCGAATTTTGTCAAAGGATCGCAAATAAAAGGTAAATTTCGCCAAAGAATCGCAGAAAAATGCAAATTTCTTCAAAGGATCGCAAAAAGAAAACGCAAATTTCTTCAAAGGACTACGAAAAAATTAAATTTCGTCGAAAGATCGTAGAAGAAAAACGCAAATTTTGTCAAAGAATAGCAGAAAAAATAACAAATTTTGTCAAAGAATCACGAAAAAAAAACATGAATTTTGTCAAATAATCATGAACTTCGGAAGGACCCAAAATCCGGAAAATTCCAAAACTCGGAAAGCCTTTGGTCCTCAGGATTCCGGATAATGAGTCCTGTACTGTATTTACGATGGAAGCAAATTTCAAAATCCGCCGATAGATGGCGCCAATATACTGAATCAACCTCAAATCCTCCCTACGGAATAAGTCACCTCTATTTCTGAAAAAAAAGTGTTACAGAAAAAAATGTTTACAGAAATGCAACTATTTCATATACATGTCTTATATGAAACAGTTTTTGAAGGTTTTAAGCAAAATTAAAATACACTGCTCAAAACAATTAAAGGATATTTGAAGTTTTATATAAAATAAAGATATAAACGAAATTTTTTTTGCCGAAAATAGAAGAAGAGAATCACAAATGCAAATTTTTCTGGTTTTCAAACTGTGGAGTATGCAAATTTTGAGTTCGACGTCAGAAACGTCGCTTCAGCGGCAGCGAATGAAATTTGACTTTCAACTGGATAAAAGAGAATGAAGACAAGGATGATCGGCATTCAGTGATTGCTTTGTTTCGATGAGTACGATGTCTCAGCGAAGTCATTTGACAGATTCAGAAGCTTGGAGAATTGTTGGTAGGTTAGAAGGGGGCCAAACTCAAGCCGAAGTAGCGCAAGCCATTGGAGTGTCACAAAGTGTCATTTCCAGGATCTGGAACCGTTTTTTGGAGAGTGGATGTGCAGGCCGAAGACCAGGGCAAGGTCGTAGACGGGCAACAACGCCCAATGAAGATCGGTATTTAGCGTTAACAGCTCGGAGACACCGAAACATGAACGCTACTCTTCTCCAACAACACCTTCGCTCGGCTACAGGCACCACGATTTCAACTCAGACTGTCCGAAACCGGCTCCATGCTGTAGGTCTGTATGCTCGCCGACCGATGGTATGTGTTAGATTAACATCAAGGCATCGTCGCGACCGCAGGGAGTGGGTAACCGAGCATGTCAACTGGAGGAGAAATGAATGGAGCAATATTCTGTTTTCTGACGAGTCCCGTTTTTCTGTGCATCCGGATAATAGGCGTATTTTCATCTGGAGGGACCGTGGCAGTAGGAATAATCCTGCGTTCGTGCACGAAAGTGTCAGATTTGGCGGTGGAGGAGTGTTGGTGTATGGTGGCATCTCCATTGACGGGCGCACTGACCTCTACATCATTCGAGATGGAGCTCTGACTGGTCGCCGATATAGGGATGAGATCCTCAGACCTATTGTAGTCCCTTACGCTGCAGCAATCGGAAATAACTTCATTTTAATGGACGATAACTGCAGGCCACATCGTGCAAGCCTGGTGGAGGATTTCCTTTTCGAGGAAGGAATCGTTCGAATGGAATGGCCAGCGTGTTCTCCAGACATGAATCCAATCGAGCACGTTTGGGACGCTCTAGGAAGACGAGTTTCTGGCCGCCAACAACCCCCACAAACTCTCCAAGAACTGGAAAGAGCTCTTCTGGAAGAGTGGGGCAGAATACCCCAACTCGTCATTAATAGCCTCATTGAGTCCATGCCTCAAAGGTGTTCAACGTTGCTGGCCGCCCGTGGAAACCATACCCCCTACTGAAAATGATTTTCTTTGAAGAAAACACCTTTTCTTATTCCTTTTTTCTCATATGCACAAATTGTGTTTTTTTCCTTTTGTACACAAATGCGCAATAAAATGCATTTTTTTCTGCCAAACATGTGTAATTTATTCTCATATAACCTACTATGTCTGTCGACCATGTATCAATCAGCTAAAAAGTTTCCCAGATACAAAATCCACCTAAAACTGCAATATCCTTTAATTGTTTTGAGTATTATTGTATTTAAAAGCTTTAATATGCTTTTACAAATATTTTAACAGCAGAATCGGATCTAGCATAGATTTTTCAGTAAGGCTAACATGGCGTTTAACTATGGTCGATTCGTAGACTAGAGTGGTCGAGCCCGGAAGCGTTACAGACACTTTCTTGCCTTCGGATTTTATTATAAGTAGATAATACCATGTAAACAATTAATGGGCTATTCCACAGGATTTTGACAAACATCGGTAGCTGCACCATTTCTGATTTTACCCATACTTTCCATTAGGAAACCTATGTAGAAAAGATTATGTGATTGTCATGATTTATCTGTGTATTTTTAATTGGCTACTTAAAAATACACTGAAATTTTAGTTAAAATGCCAGTATTTGAAAAATTATATCTCATGAAGGGAAAGAGATGTCAGTATACATATTTTATTTTATAATTCTTCCAAACATGTCCAGAAAAAAAATATGTTTATTTCCCTTTTTCTTCTTAATTATAACCATTTAAATTTCCAAAAATCGGAATATTTGATCGCTTTTAATTTAAAAAGGTGAAGTGGTATTCATATGATGCGATTTGGCAAGGAAGGACCTCTATATACCGTCTATACTCTGTAATTCGTTTTCTGTTATTTCCTGAGGCACAAAGTTTCTTTATTTTTCGATATCCAATCACAAACAAAAACGATAAATCATGCGTTAAGCATAGATTATGAAACACTTTCCAACACAATCAGAACACTGTAACAAAATTTCGTAGATATATAAGGTGAAATGTGATATCTAAGTAAACAATTTTCGAAAACGTATAACATATCCCAAAAACCCAGTTTCACTAATTATCTTTAATAATCTAAAAAAATATCTGAATGTTTTTTGCAGCCCTGTATATTATCAGTAGATTTGCATACATGCTACACAATATGCTAAAATTTTGTTGCGTTAAGAAACGCACAGCAAAGTTAAATTCCTATTCTTCAATTTTCCGTGATATATATATATATATCAATTTCAACATGTTTGAAATATATTAACATCACTAAACTACATCGCAAACGATTTTTCTCCATAGGCCGTAATGTAAAAGAATTCTTTTGAGTGGCCCTGTAAATGAACTATAAGTGCTACGTACTTCATTTTCAATACTGAACATACCATAGTTAACTTCAATGGCATGTATAAATTGCATGGAAATCTGAGTATATTTATGCGAGTTAGAGCATGGGCAGACTGACAAACCGAATTCATAAACACTTTTCAACTTTGTTGGAAAGTGTTAATAAAAAGGACATTTAGAGAGAAACATTTTATGAAATAATTCTTATTAATTTGTTTAGTGAAATATCTCTGGAATCCACTGTACTTTTGTGTTAAAGTCATAAGTTCTTGCCAAAATATTTGATTCCTCTATTAGAATAATGAACACACGAAGTTACCCCAGTTATATTCCTATGCTTTTACCACGAATTCAAGAAATCTCCCTTTCTGAACACTTTATTGACGCAAAATTCATTAAAGAAATCCTTCTATATTAAAAAAAAGTAATCTGGAACTGAGCCAAAATCGATTTAGACCAATCAAATTCTGCGTAGATATTCCGGGTTTTAGTCTCATCGCTTTTTTACTAAGGACTTCTTTGAAGAGCTATTACCTTTTTTCTAGCCATCCTACGGATTCGAAAATCATACCACCGGACGCGAAATATAACAAGCTTTCAGAAATTCAAAAAATTATCACGGTCGGACAATAAAAACTCAAAAAATCCTTAAAAATCGAGTAAAAATTTTTTTATTGAAAAAGTCATTTTTTTATACTGTTGCCAATTTCTAAATAAGCGCAAAGGATTGTGTTTTATCTCTAATAAAAAGTGTATTTGCGCGAGGTTATTAAAAACAATAATGAAAGTTGAAAATAATAATTAAATGATCACGTGTTGAAAGCTGGAAATAAAGAAAATTACGTCATAAAAATTGTGTTTACACATGAATATTAAAAACAAGTGGGTAAGTGTGATCGAAGATCGCTCAAAGGGTTTCGTTTAATATTTTCCTTTCAATACACTTTATCCTTTCTTTAATAAATTCAAACAAATTTCATTTAGCAACAACAACAAAAAAAAGTCATGTTTTTTATAAAGTAAAAATTTACCGGTCTATTTTTTCCTTTTTTCGAATATCTAAACATGCCGGATAGCGGTCGAAGCCCGCTATTATATTCTGTCATAATAATATCCGTCATACGGACTAAATGCAATATTTAAAAAAATAATTTCAAAATTAAACAAATTGTACACCTTCAAAATGTTAAAATATGCGAATATTTCCATAATCGGATTTTTATCACGATTCAATATGTTTTTCAAACTCATATATTTACTATTCTCTATTATTTATATTGATACTCGCTTTGTATTATTCTCAAACATTTGAAAAATTAGTTAAACTTCCTATATGACGTCAGATTTTCTTTTTAATTCTCTAATGACGTGATATTAATCTGCTTTCTGTACATTACACATACTCATACTCCTTGTATTATTGGGAAATCTTACAGTTTTATTACCACTATGACTTCAATCAATTTTATTTCATATTTATCTTTTTTTCAATGGGTGAAACTTTTTATTTCATTTTCATTTTTCACGTGAAAATCGTCTGATGGAAAATTAATTATTTTAGAAAGAATTTTATTGTGGATTTTAAATCTTTGGCATCTGCTATACTGAAAAATGTTTCAATTTAATAGGAAAAGGCTGTTAGAATTTTGGTTTTTTATCTCTATTTATTAAAATAATACGAATTTTTCAAATTTTAATATTTTGAGCTCTTCACAGCTGCTATTCAGATTTATACACTAAGTTTCAACTCTGTAAGTTACATACTTTTTGAGAATGGCTCTGTGACGGACAGACAACGGAGCGGGGGTAATAGGGTTTCGTGAGATGAACGAAACCCTAATAAAAAAGATGAATTAAATGAAAAAGCATTATAACCAGTTAAATGAAAAAGCATTATAACCTGATTACAGAAGATAGTCGCCGTTCGTGATATCATCATCATCATCTTTTTAAAACAGGATACATTACCAGGTTTTAAGAGGCTGTGAAATCAGAACGGGGGTTGGTGAGCGTAGCGAGCAGGGGGCAGAGCCCCCTAGTATACACAAAAATATATTTGATTTCATAGACTCTTATGGTATGAACCTAAAGATATATATCACTGGGGGAATAGGATAATAGTTCAAAGAAGAGAAGTGGATATTATTCACTTTTTACAGAAAATGGATCGAATTTAAGGGAGGAGTTAACTGATGATTATTTATGAAATACCGTTACTTGGCTGAAGTTAATCATTCTTGTGATGCACTTCTAAAATTCACGAGCTTAATTTTGCCAACGAACTAGTATCTGATAAGAAATGTTATTGAAAACTATGGAAAGGAGGTGTTACAATCCCAAATCATATAGAAGTAAAAACAAACATCAGATGATATGAAAAAGCCACAATATTTGTTATTAAATTATCATATTTTCAAGAAAAATATTTTTGAAGTGATTACATATCTGGAAGATTATTTTGTTTCTTAAGTAGATAATAAACTCCGAAAAAAGAACTACTTTTTCGAGATTGAATAAAAAATTTTTGAGCTGCCTGCGCAAAAGAACTGTGTCCACAAAAATTTTATGGTGAAGGTAATAGTTCAAATAGACGATATCATTCATTTAACTAAAATTGTCAAAATTAACTGAGGAATTGAAACTTGTCTGTCCCCAAAATCAACACCAAATGTTTGTAACATGCCAGTTATTATCAGAATTTTGATTTTTATTAAGGGCAATTACATTTTAAAATTTTATATATATAATCAAATGTTTCTTGTTTAGTTGATCAGAACATTCAGTCTGGGCTTTTGTTGTAAATTATTTATGATTCCCTCCCTGTATTTGCTTGATGACACTCACTACTGCTTTTATAATAAACAACAAACTGAAAATAAATATGAAAATGTTAATAAAAGAGACCTTTACCATATTTTTGTAAAAAAAAAAAAAAAAAAAAAAAAAAGACATATCTGTAATACCGACATGTTTTCTAGAATGTGTTAAATAATTGAACTACTGTTGTTAAATTGATTATAATTGGAATTCCTTTTATATTAAAAAAAAAAAAAAAACTTTCAATGATTTAAAACATCTTAATTGTTTAAAGTATTAAGAAGATTGAAAGTTGCAAAAAATAATCGAGGTATCGACATGGAAAAGGTAGTTAAAGTCAAGAAAAATCGATTTTGAGATTTTTAATAGAAGAAGTAGTAAAAAGTTGTAAAAGTCAATGGCATGGAAAGAGCAGAAAGTCAGTATTGAAAGTAGTTTATGGGTACATGGATCTCATACACTATATGGCCAATGATGACCGGTCACTTGCGATTTTAGACGTTTTGTTAAATATCTGGAAAGATACATGAGGAATTATCCTGAAACTTCAGGTGTGTAAACAACATGATAGACGTCATATATTTCCGCCAAGATTTTTTTCCGAAATCCCATAAGGGGCCGTCAACAAATTGAAGAAAAATGAATATCTTTTGGATAACCCTGTAAAAACTAACATCGCAAAAGCGTTGAAACAGTGGCACATGCTTAGGAGGCTTCTTTTAATAAACTATGCTCATTTTTATGAGGATAAAACGTATATTCTTGGATAAATTAAGGTTTTTATAAAAACAATCCCAAATTTCACCAAGTGTTTTGCTTATAATTTTCAGACTTCTTAATATAAAAGAATGTTCTGATCAAGAACGATGAGAAACAACATTATATACAATATCCTGCAATCAGAATTAAAAAATAATAAATGTTGGATGAAAAATGAGCAGGTTCACTAAATATTATTTCACTGCGCATGCGCGAATTCAATCAAAATATACCGTGCATAATATATTAGCTAAATGTATACAGCAACTTTTGTAAAAGTTTCAAAAACATAGCTTGAAAATTCTGATAGTGATAGTTGATAGAGTAAGCTTGAAATTCGCTGTCCTCAAAAGGAAGCAAAAAGATGAGGGGTTGTATCCAAATATACTAGCTTATGAAAGTTGACATAATAAGAATGAAGTGTCTCTCATTGTACATTTGGATACCGCCCCTCATCTTTTTGCTTCCTTTTGAGGACAGCGAATTTCAAGCTTACTCTATCAACTATCACTATCAGAATTTTCAAGCTATGTTTTTGAAACTTTTACAAAAGTTGCTGTATACATTTAGCTAATATATTATGCACGGTACATTTTGATTGCATTCGCGCATGCGCAGTGAAACAATTTTTAGTGAACCTGCTGATTTTTCATCCAATATTTATTATTTTTAATTCTGATTGCAGGGTATTGTATATAATGTTGTTTGTCATCGTTCCTGAAAATGAGATCCTTTTATATTAAGAACTCGGAAAATTATAAACAAAACACTTGGTGAAAGTTGAGATTTTTTTTATAAAAACCTTAATTTCTGCACGAGTATACGTGCTGTCCTCATAAAAATGAACATAGTTTATTAAAAGAAGCCTCCTAAGCATATGCTACCGTTCCAACGCTTTTGCGATATTAGTTTTTACAGGGTTATCCAAAAGATATTCGTTTTTCTTCAATTTGTTGACTGCCCCCTATGGGGTTTCGGGAAATATTCTTTGCTGACATACAGTGGTGGCCAAAAGTGTGGACATTTTTTGAAAGTTTCATGTTTTTCAACTTTGTGTGCTTGTAGAATATATTAAGTTTCACTTAAATACAAACGTTTATACATCAAATTGAAGGTAATTTAATGCAGAATTTAATAATGAAAACAGTATTACAATATCTGTATTACAAAAATGTTATGCAACTAATAGTAAGATCTATCTTAGATTTGCGTTTTTTTTAAGTGATACTTACACAATCAATACTTAGTAGGATAACCCTTATTTTTTAAGACAGCTTCACAGCGTCTTTTCATCGAGTGAACGAGTGTTTGGAGTTCATCTTTCATAATCACATGGTGCCAAGAATCAATTATAGCTTCAATAAGTTGTCTTTTATTGGATGGACGTTTTTTTCGTACAAGAATTTTCAAACGTCGCCACAAATTTTCAATTGGATTGAGATCAGGGCTGTTTCCTGGCCATTGTAATATATCTATGCCTTTATTTTGAAACCATGCTTTGCATACTTTTGCTGTGTGGCATGGAGCTGAATCCTGCTGAAAAATAAATGGTGCGTTGTTGGGTAAGAGATCCCTGATGAAAGGTATCAATTTTAGTTTCAGGACAGTTTCGATGTATTTTTTGGCATTCAGGATGCCATCAATCACTTGAATTCGGCCCACACCATCTGCAGACATACATGCTCAAATCATGACATTTGTTGGGTTTTTTGTAGTTGCTTCAATGCAATCAGGATGAAGTGCTTCTCCTACTCTACCAAAGAGCGATATTTTACTCTCATCGCTCCAGATTACTTGCTTCCATTGATTTTCTGACCATTTAATGTGTTCTTTTGCCCACTTAACTCGTTTTTCGCGTTGCTTTTGATTTAAATATGGTTTTTACCTTGGAATTCTAGCTTGTAGTCCAAATCCTGATAACCTTCTTCTTATTGTTCTTGAACTTACTGCAATACCTGCTGCATTCATTTCACATCTAATGGCATCTGATGAAATTTTTCTATCTTGAA
Source organism: Maratus michaelseni (assembly GCA_963931845.1). Taxonomy (NCBI): domain Eukaryota; kingdom Metazoa; phylum Arthropoda; class Arachnida; order Araneae; family Salticidae; genus Maratus; species Maratus michaelseni. The sequence goes on from OZ007600.1 coordinate 2,368,889, forward strand.
GGCATAACCGTTTAATTTTTCTATCGGCAGTAGCACTTGTGCATTTTTTCGGTCTGATTTGGCCTTATTTTCCACTGATTTCGTTTTTTCATAACGTAAACAGAACTTTCGTACGCCAGAACAAGTCACTGAACCACCAACTTGTCTTGCAATTTCAGCATAAGAGAGCCCATTTTCTCTCAATATGACAATTCGGCTTATTTTTGTAGATGTCCAATTAGTTCTTCTTGTTGATGATATTGTTTAAAATTAGTTTAATTAAAAAAGGGACTTTAAATATTCAAAAACAGCAATACTCTATTTAATTGTACTAGTATGCATCAGTCCGCAAAATATTTCCACAACAATAACTCTTTTACCATCCAAATAACCTAAACTATAGTTACAGACATTTGATTGGTCCTCAGAACAGTGTTTGTGATTGGCTAGTACGCTTTTATTACAAAACACGTCCTTATTCAAAACGATTTGTGTTTGTTTGTTCTACTAAAATGAGCATAACTTTTTTTGTAATACAGATATTGTAATACTGTTTCTATTATTAAAATTTACATTAAATTACCTTCAATTTTATATATATAAACGTTTGTATTTAAGTGAAAATTAATATATTCTACAAGCACACAAAGTTGAAAAACATGAAACTTTCACAAAATGTCCAAACTTTTGGCCACCACTGTATATGACGTCGACTATGCTGTTTACACGCCTGAAGTTTCAGGATAATTCCTTATGTATTTTTCTAGATATTTAACAAAACGTCTAAAATCGCAAGTGACCGGTCATCATTGGCCATATACAGAGTGTCTTATTTATTTTGCAACCCTCGTAAACGCGAAGCAAATGAACAACACGAGTGCACGCGCACACCGTTAGCGCAGGTAGCGGTGTGGAGGGGCGTGTGAGAACACTACCAACACCACGGAGGAAGATAGATGGAGGGGAAAGTAACGTTGAAATTTTACAATACAGTTTTTCTCCTTATAGATGGCGCCACGGTAAACTGAAGGCTGTCCTAACCTGCTTCTGCATTGAAAAGCATTCATTTTTTAAATGTTTTTGATTGAAAATTTGAACTTTAAAAAAGTCAAACAAGTAAAAATTTCATTAAATAAAGTTTTCTTCGCACCATGCATATATTTTAATAGATATTTGGCGTTTCGATTGCTTTTTATAACTCTTTAAATAAGAGTTCACCCTGACAGAAGCATCTGAATAGTCATTTAAAAATAAATATTACGGATATTGTACTGCGAAGAAATACTTCGCAGTACAATATCCGTATTGTACTGCTGATTTATACATCCTCCGTAATGTATGGATGTATAATTTTTAGAGATTAAAAGTATTATTCAAATAAAAGCAGCTTCAGATTACAGCCAAACAAATAGCACTCTATAAGACAATTTAAATGGCCATGTCAATTAGCCACAGACATTAGCATTCATTAAGTATAACATTTTAAAAACATATACACTAAGATCGATATACTAGAATAAAAATTTCTTAGTTTAAAAATGATTACATGCATATAACTTTAAATTAAAGTGTAATAAAAAAAATCCCTGACGGCTCGGCCTACAGGCACAGGTAGATTTCGAAGACGCAGACCGTTGGGCGCCTGTTTGTTGGGAATTGCGGAAAAAATTACCTTTTTGCCATGATGCGGCAGTTGGAACCGCCTACTTCGAAACCTAACTTGTTTGCAGGTGGAGCCGGCAGGGTTTTTTTTCTATAAGGGTTAGTCCTATAAAAAACTTGTCAATATAAAAGTTTTAGATAATATTAAGAGGATTTATAATAAATTAAACGGATTTGATATCTTCTGAATTGACGAAGTTATGAATTTTTTTCTTCTAAAACCCCCTTCCCCACCCCCTCTTGGGGTCATTTTTAATGATATCAAAAATCTGTCATACATAAAATTTCGGCCCTTTTCATAGAAGTAATAATAGCTTCAAACGGATTCGATACGTATCATAATTAAGAAATTATGGGATTTTTCTATTTTCACAAAAAGCCCCCCCCCCCCCATCCCCATCCCACCTTGGTTCGATTTTGCCCATTATTTACGAACATGACCGAGATTTTATGCCCCTTGATTTTATGTATCAGTTTCGAAAAGATGCGGGAGATGGAACCGCCTACTTCGAAAAATAACTTGTTTGCAGGCGGAGCCGGCAGGGATTTTTTTTGTTTTTAATTTTTTTTTTTTGCTATAACGGTTGGTCCTATAAAAAACTTGTCAATATAAAAGTTTTAGATAATATTAAGAGGATTAATAATAAATTTACGCGGATTTGATATCTTGTGAATTGACGAAGCTATGATTTTTTTTTCTTCTAAAACCCCCTCCCCCCCCCCCCCCCCTTGGGGCCATTTTTAATTATATCAAAAATCTGTCATACATACATTTTCGGCCCTTTTCCTAGAAGTAATAATAACTTTAAACGGATTCGATACTTACAATAATTAAGAAATTATGGGGGTTTGTCTGTTTTCACAAAAAGCCCCCCCCATTTCCCCCCCCCCCCTCCTTGGTTCGATTTTGCCCATTAACGAACTTGACCGAGATTTTATGCCCCTTGATTTTATGTATCAGTTTGGAAGAGATTTATGCAGAATTTTTCCAGTTATCGTGTCCATAAAAACGTGACATAGATAGATAGATAGATAGATAGATAAAGTTTTGAACTGGGGGTGGTTTTGGGTTCTGGGAGTCATGATCGGCGTAGATATGCAAAAATTTTTCAAAATTTCCAACTTAGGTGAGAATGTAATAGGTAGTATTTCTTACGAAATCTACCTAAAAGCACTCACCTTTGGAGCTCTAAACATACTTAAAAAAAAAAAAAAATTCTTCGATTTTTCTTTTGTTTATCTCATCATCATAGCCCGATCTACATCCCGGAATAAAACATTTATATCCCATCTTAAATTTATGACATATAATTGCTATAATTAAAAATAATCGAATAAAATACTTTCGGAATTTAACATGTAATCTAATGACATTCTGTTTAAAGGCAGCCGCCAAATTTTACAGCGCCCTCTTTCGTTAAAAAAATATGACTTGCATTTTCGATATCCTCGCCTATTCTAGTTTCCCCTCCAGGTTCTTTCTCCGTGACCAACACGCTAGAAAACCGCAGGAGACACTTCAGTCCTAGGGCGCGGCGCACATTGAGACGCAGCTGCCACGCGCAGGTGAAGCGACGCTGCTCGGGAAAAAACTGCGCGCGGCAGGGTGTGCGCATATTGCGACTCAGTTTTCCGTCACGTTCACGTTTGTTTACATTGCTGACGTATGCCACGCGTGTAAAACGGCTCGTTTTTCGTAGAATAAGAAACAATTAGTTCCTCTTTTGGGATTTTTAGATATTTTTTGCCATGGCTCAGTACATAGATTTAAATTCTGAATCCGATTATCTGATTCTGAAATGCATGCGTGCTTATTAGCATATATTAGTACGGCTTTTTGTGAAAACAGAAAAAAAACCCCATAACTTCTTAATTATGATACGTATCGAATCCGTTTAAAGTTGTTATTACTTCTAGGAAAATGGCCGAAAATTTGTCAGATTTTTGATATCATTAAAAATGACCCCAAGGAGGGGGGGGGGGGGGGTTAAGAAGAAAAAAATTCACAATTTCGTCAATTCACAAGATATCATATCCGCTTAAATTTATTATAAGTTCCTTTTAATATTATTTAAAACTTTTATATTGACATGTTTTTTATAAAACCAACCCTTATAACAAAAAAAAAAAAAATAAAAAAAATTAAAAAAATTCCTGCCGGTTCCGCCTGCAAACAAGTTAGGTTTCGAAGTGGGCGGTTCCAACTGTCGCATCATGGTAAAAAGGTCATTTCTTCCGCATTTTCCAACAAACAAGCGCCCCACGGTCTGCGTCTTCAAAATCTACCTGTGCCTGTAGGCCGAGCCGTGAGGGATTTTTTATTTTTAGACTAAAAAATTGTCTTTTAATTATAATATTCATTACTGAAAATTGCCTAATTAAACATTTCAGCAATGGACATTGGTCCTAAAACTTAAAAAAAAAAAAAAAAAAAAAAAAAAAAAGGTTTTTATTATATAAAATTAAAAAAAAATTATTGTATTTTTCAGAGTAATAATGATAAAAAAAATTGGTTTAATATTAAATATTTTATTACTCGCTTAAAATTGATTATAACTCGCTATTTTTTTTAAATGTTCTTATTAATACATTATGGTAAACAATTAAAAAATTAAATTTTATTATTTAGCAGCAGATTAAAATCAAAACATGCAATTGTTTACCATAATGTATTAATAAGAACATAAAAAAATAGCTAGTTATAATAAATTTTAAGCGAGTAATAAAATATTTAATATTAAACCAATTTTTTTTTATCATTATTACTCTAGGACCAATGTCCATTACTGAAATGTTTAATTAGGCAATTTTCAGTAATGGATATTATAATTAAAAGACATTTTCAGTTTAATGTTCATAGCACTTAAAATTGATGTAACTGAAATGGAAGTAATAAAATTTTTTGAATTCCACTTACCATAACGTATTAAGAACAAATTTTTTAGGTACTTTTCTGTTAGCTGGACGCCAGTGATATATATATAAACATAAATATACATATCACTGGCACCCAGGTAACAGAAAAGTACCTTTAAAAAATAGCTAGTTTTAATAAATTTCATGTGATTAATAAAACTTTTTATATTAAAGAAGATTTTTTTTATCATTATTACTCTGAAAAACAGAATAGAAAACTTTAAATTTTATATAATAATAACCATTTACAAAATTACATTTATTTTTAAAGTTTTAGGACCAACGTCCATTATTTACTGAAATTTTTACAAAACAGGATAGGCGCGAACAGCTTCGATCAGTTTTTCCTTCATTTTCGCTGAAAAACGTGACACACTCGCACTTGAAACTGTGTTCGAAACACAAGTGGCAGGCAGGACCTGCGTCAGAAAAACTGCGCGTGAGTCAATATGCGCTCTCCCGTTCATTTCAATGCTTTACAAAATCGCGTGACGTGAGAACCTGCCCCGCGCGTGTTGGCTGCATCTCAATGTGCGCCTTGAATTAAGGAGAACGAAGTGAAAGGTAGTTTTGCGACATGGTGCTATGTGCAGAAAAACGCGCATTTATTATTGAACATTATTTTTGAACGTCGTCGAACAAAACAGTCAGGGAACGATACGAAAACAAGTTTACAGACTCTGTGGTGCCGAATAAAAGCACAATTAAGCGAATCGTGGACCATTTTTAAACAGAATGGAATGTAGAACCGAAAAGAAAGAACCGTCTGTCATTTGTCCTAACTTACCACAAAATGAAGGAAATCTAGAGGAAAATCAAGAAGAAACCGGCCACGCCAGTAAGAAAATTAGCAGATGAACGTTTCGTTTGGTTTCAACACGATGGCGCTCCTGCGCATATGGCCAACGACACTCCTCCAACATTTCTCCAAGAATTTTTTGGTGATCGTGTAATTAGAAAAGGACTATGGCCTCCACGCAGTCCAGACCTGTCACGTCCCGATTTCTTCTTGTGGGGCTATTTGAAAAATCGCGTGTTCCGTGAACTGGTAGCCTCGATTACTGAACTAAAAACTCGCATTAAGGAAGAGATAAACGCTATCACACCAAACACATTACAGAATGTGTCTCGAAACCTCCTCAAACGGGCCCAGATATGTAAAGATGAAGACGGCGGTCACTTCTAACACCTTTTGTAGTCGTTTAAGGACTTCTGTTAAATAAAAAATAAAACAAATATATATATATATATATATATATATATATATGTTTGTACAATGTTCTTTTTTTAGGGTTGCAAAATAAATGAGACACTCTGTAGTGTATGCTTATTTTTGTGAATAAAACTTTCCAATTTAGCAGTGTAAAAACCGTTTTCTGCTTCCCCTGTAAAATTAGGTTTTCTTGACTTACTACTTTTTCCATGTCAACGCCTCAATTATTGTAACTATTGCACCTATTATGTCTGATTACACTAAGAAATGAAATATCAAACTTTAAATTAGGATAGTTTTAGCTTGAATTTTATCAAACTACTCCTTAAGGGAGGAAACATGGACTCAAAGAAATATAAGAATTTATTTCCCCTAAATGACTTCAAATAATTAGATATTCTGAAAAAAAAAAATATTTGAGGGTACATTTTTTTAAAAAACCTTAATAAGAAAATCCTCTTAATACAAGTGTTCCCCTCACAATAAATAAATAAATAAAAGACCCCTCCCCACATTTTACATTACCACCAACTTGATTTTGGTAACACTGAAATTTGTTATTTGTACTGACTGATAATTTTATAACAAATGTGTGATATAAATGTGTAAAATGTGTTTAATTATATTTGAATTTATTATTGAAATTTGTCAGAATAGTCTGAAATATGTACACGTAAGATTGGAAAATATTTCATACTTTATGGGTATAGTGTAATTTTCTTTATTTTGTAGTTGCAGATAATCCATACATGTCTATATTTCATGCATCTATATTTCATGCATAATCTTATGTTTTTATTTCTAGGTCAATGAATCAAATGATGAATCATTGGATATTAATTCCCTGCCTGATGAAGTTATTTTGGAAATTTTTAATTATTTAAAGCAGAACCAACTGGGCCAAATTGCACGGTCTGTAAAGTTTATTTATACTTTCATATTTAAATATTAAATATACTATGGGTACTCAAAGTTTTTATATGTTACTAGGGGGCCTACCCCCTGCAAGCTACGCTCGCCAACCCCCGCTCAGACTTCGAGGCCTCTAAAATCATGACAGCGTTCTTTATTTTAAAAATATTGGTAAATCTGTAATTGGGTTACCATGCTTTTAACGTTTTAATGGGGCCTTTTTTGATTATCATGGCATCATACACAGCTGTTGCGACAACTGACGACTGTTTTCGGGATTCATAAGTAAAATTAATTACAACTTGAAAATCAGCTTGTATAAAATGGTTAGGTTTAAATTGTGGCTACATCTCGGACTTTTATAACAACGATCTGTATTCTATTCTTCCTTTGCGTTTAAGGATGAGAAAAATTTCATATGCTTGTGAATAACATTAAGAACCACGGTATTGAAAAGTACTATGTTATAGACATTTTCAGTAACAGTTTTAATTTTCTCTCTATTTTAGTGCACCATCATGCATATTTCCATGTTATTTTAAATATGTAAATTAATTTATTTAATTAATATGTATATACGAATTTTCTAATAATTATTTATCATACAAAATCAATTAAATATTTTGGGCTCGGCATCAATTGATGAGATATTTAAACAAATTTGCTATCCGCGATAATTTTACACCATGTTATGTCACTTGAATAGTGTCCATAAGAAAATCGAGTAACTTTTCCAGTATAGGATCCTTTGCTTTTAGGTTTGGCGTAATTCGAGCTTCAAAAAGGGATAGATTCGTTAATATACATAGATTTGTTGCCAAAAGTTATGAAAACAAATCCAATGAAATTTTGGTGCTTTTCTTGACGCTTTTTTAAAAAGCTTGGCGGAAAAAACCAAGCAGGATATTTTATTCTCCTTCCGTTCAGTTGGGCAATTATTATTTTATATATTCGTTTGAAATGTCCGAATTAGTGATTTTATAAATTCGTTTAATTAAATTTTACAAAAAAAAAATATATCAATAAATAATAATTATTATTAATTCCCTTTCCCCCTTTCTTTTGCGTTTGCATAAATGACGTCATTTGGACGAATTTATTCAAAATATTTTCAGTTTATAAATTAAATTAAATGCTGACAGACGATTGAATCCTAACGATAGAAATGGGACTTTTTTTTCAAATTTTCCTGAAAAACATAATTTAATTACAATCTTGTCTTCATTATCGATTGAAATAAAAGATAAATTCAATTTCAATTTGAAAATGACGAATAAAAAGAAATCAATAATCCCCATCGGGATCCTTTTCAATTTTTTTCCCTTTTTTTGTCACAAAAAACTGAGTAATTAGTTGCCATCATTAGAGAAATGTCATTAAAATTAGAAAAAAATTAATATCTCGAAAACTAAATCCAATTTCAAAATTCTATTACCAGTTTTGACATCCGCGGATTTTTATGGACAATTGGTATTAATTTCACCATCAAGCGTTTAATATTTTATTAAAAATAGCCCTGAAACATAATCAGTCGTTTAATCAGTCGTTTCATAAAATCGTTTCATAAATTCGTTTCACAAATTCGTGTCATTAGGATTTTATATATATAGGGTAGATTTATTTTTCTTGAATAAGATATTCATTTGATACTAAATCTTCAAAATTGAAATCAACCCTTTTGCTTATTCTTTTGAAATAATTGATATTAAGTCTGTAATAGGTTTCAAATTTTATTTTACTTTGTGGTTTTACTTTATTAAGAATTCAATGTTTTAAACGTCTATGTATAGGTCATTCATTAATCTGCATTTTTTAAAATTTAATTTTCTTAAAAATAATTCAAACAATGAATAGATAATAAAACATGTTATGAAAATATTCAATTTATAAAATGATGCACTTCACCCTTCCCTCTAAAAAAACTTTACATTTTATTTCAACATTCTATAGAGTTTGTCAAATTTTACAGTTTCAGTTGAGAAAATATTCAGAAAATTATAAACATCAATCGTATGTGCTGTCAGTCATACAACTTTTGAATGGAAAAAACATAAAAATGTGTCAAACGGCCATTGAAATGTATGGTTGATCATGAGAGATTCAATACACTCTATAAAAAATGATAAATGTTTCTTATTTTATGAAAATATACTATAACCACGAACGAAAGTATATTCTGATTGAAAAAGATCATGAGTGATTCAATAGGAAAGAAATCGCTGCGAAAGTTTAATGGACAAGTAAGTATAAGGACTGCTGTGAGCGACATTTCTTACGTTTTCTCGTCTACGCTATAGTCTATATCTAGATCGCCCCATCTCTTTTTAACATTTTCGAACATAGTTTATGAATTCGGTTTGTCTGTACGTCTGTGCTCTAGCTCGCGTAAATACATTCGGATTATGATGAAATTTTTATATGTTATTGAGGTTTACTATGGAATGTACTGTTTTGAAAATGAAGTGTGTAGCACTTATAGTTTTTTTACAAGGACACTCAAAAGAATTCCGTTACATCATTACGGTATATGGGGAAAAATCATTTACGGTATATTTTAATGATGTTACACAATTTCAAACATATTGAAATTGATATATATATCACTGAGATGCACTACAAGAGGCTTACTATAGAATGTGGTGTCGGTGTGCATAGCAGTTTAGTTCCTTATTACGGGGACACTCAAAAGAATTCCGATACATTAGGGTCTATGAAGAAAAATCGTTTGCGGTTTATTTTAATAATGTTTCACCATTTCAAACATATTGAAATTGATCTGTATCACAAGAGGCTTAGTATAGAATATTGTGTGCTTAGCATTCATCGTTCATTTACAGGGACACACAAAATAATTCAGTTAATGTACTGCTTGTTGATAATAATTGCTTGAAGTCCTTTTTCAGTTGCTGAACACATTTTTAAATTTAACTCATTTTTTGTCGATTACTTGGTGTGCATAAAATGTATAGATCGTATACAGGGCAGCTACAAAAGTTCTCGGGTACATCTCCGTTTATCAGCGGAAATTCCAGAAGGGAAGTTTTAAACTGTGCTACGCGTTTCTTAACTGAACTAAAATTTGCCATTATATTTAGTCTATAACTCAACCAATAATGTTCCGAAAGTCTTCAAACCAGTTCCATTTTTCTAAATCATCGTAAAAATCAGCATTCATAGCTTTAAGGTGTATTTCTAGAAAGCAGGTACCAGTATTTCCGAATAATAGTCTAAGCCAAATTTCAAATTAAGTTCCTAGATTTACCAAATGAATCAATCTTTAAAGATGTATAGTGGTTCTTCTAATTTGTCATTTGCTGAAGGTCACTTGAACATCTATTCCCCACCGTACCCTCCTTCAAGGCGTTTTCTTTAACTGTGTCCTGTTTCCATATTCCATTTCCGATTTCAGCGCTGATTCCAAATATCATATTTAACTTAATATCAACCTCTATAACATTAATATAAATTTATGAGTAGCAGGTACCACTAATTTCGAATAACAGTCTAAGACAAATTTCTAATTAAATTCCTAGCTTTACCAAACGATCAAGTTTTTAAAGATGCATAGTGGTCCTCCTAATTAGTTATTTGTTGAAGAACACTTGAACGTGCTCCCCCGCCCCCGTCCCCTCCTTCAAGATTTTTTCTCTAACTATGCCCCGTTTCCATATCTCAGGAACTATCTTTCCGATTTCAACGCAAGTGATGCCAAACATTATAGTTAACTTAATAGTCACCCTTTATAACATTAAATTAAATTTATGAGTAGCAGTTACCACTTTTTCCGAATAATAGTTTAAGCTAAATTTGTAATTAAGTCCCTAGCTTATCCAAACTAACGAATTTATAAAGTATAGTGGTCCTCCTAATTAGTCATTTGCTGAAGGACACTTGAACATCCCCTCTCCCCGGCATCTCCCTCAAGGTTATTTCCTCTAACGGTGCCTTATTTCAATAACTCGGGTAATAATGTTCCCATCTTCTCCAAACCAGCTCAATTTTGTAGCACGCCTACTATACACTGCCGTATTCAGCGGGGATCTGTCTCAGAGGTTTGTTTAGAACAGAATGCTCCCCTGGTGGTGGAAGGTGTAAATAAAAGATTTTGCGGGGCGTACAAGAATGCCCGGTATACGGTGCCGAAGCTATCGGAAACCCTGGCCAAAGTTTCATTTTTTAAGCGATTTAAGTTTATTACGGGCAACGCTGGCCGGGTCAGCTAGTAGGTAATATAATTTCATATATTAAACAATTAAGTAGTTTTTTCTGTTTCTCTCTAAAAAGTGTTCATCTTTGATTAAGTTTCTTGATGCAGGGTGACCCCATTTTCATAATTTATATGTCCAACTAATTTGATTAAAACATCTGTTCATGCATAAACTTTTCACATTCTGATTCAAGTTTCAAGTTAAATTGAATAACTTTTAGTCATCGACCAGCGGCAGCGGGAATGTTGTCTCGTATGCGTATAATGCATCGGACGACCGAAACTGTTTCCAGCTTTGGCAATCCTAATTATGAGAGTTTCACATTCTGAAAGGGGGGGGGGGATTCCATAAATGTTCCTTAAAGGTTCCATAAATCTTCCTTAGAAGAAAGTTCTTGGTTTATTGAAAATATCACCAGTCCTTAAAAGCACCCTATTTGATTTGAAAATAATGTTATACCTCTTTCAAATATTCACCAGGATAGATTTTAATGAGTTTAACATATGAGTTATAAAATTATATATTTCTCCGATTTTCATATAGTGTGATCTGACGGATCAAAGTCAAGTGTCCAAATGTACAAACAGGCATTTTCACATGTTTGCATTTTCCTCTTTTTTTTTATTACAGGGTTTGCAGAAGATGGAAAATACTGACAAGGAGCGAAGTTCTGTGGAAAAAAGTGAAAGTGCAAATTTTGCCATTCCATAGATCCCTGACTGCTGTAATTATATCATTCATTAATAGTTTATCGCCTTCTGTAACTTCAATCAGATTAGATTTCTCTTATATTCATGCAAAACTTGATTTTGTGAAGCTCTGTGTGAAACTGCAAGAAAAGTGTCCTCATCTTCAAGAATTAATTTTCACTTATTCAGAATTCTCATGTAGTTTTTCATCATTTATAGATTTATGCACTCAATTTTTGCAGGATGTGAAGAAACTGGTATTTTTTAATTGTATATTTCCTCATTGTCGTTCAATAGGTGAATGTTGTGGTATTTCTAAAATTGAGATTTTGGATGTCTTTCATTGTTTGTCTGATTGTATGAGCCCCTTGAATAAACCCCCATTCTCAAGAATGTCCTACTTGAATCGAATACAATTATATGGTTCAGATGTAGACGATTCTTGGTTTGAAGATTACCCTTCTTTCTTGAACCAGTTGTATATGTTAAATCTGAGATGTTCACGTATTACTTCCAGGACATTTCCAACAATACAGAATCATGGACTTAACTTAAAAGAATTATGCTTGGGTTTGGTTAATCTAAAAGACCATGATTTGAATTTTAATAATTCGCTATTTCCTCAACTAGTTACAATCTGCCTCACGTATTGTTCGAATGTAACTAGTGAGGGTGTCATTTCCCTCCTCCAGTCTTGCCAGTCGTTGCAGAATGTCTATGTTGATGAAAATATGTATGAATCTTTTGCCATACATCCTTTTGTTGTCGCCAATAGATACAAGTCAGGAATTGTAAAAGCAAATTATTGTACTCATGGCGATGAATTAAAAATTTATTTGTGAAATTGTACTTTTTAAATAAATTTCTTATTAATGTGCATTGGTGTGTTTAATTTTGTTAAGAGTTCTATATTCTGAAATTGCTTGTTGACAAAGAAAAAATCCTTTTCTTATTAATGTGCATTGGTGTGTTTTATTTTGTTAAGAGTTGTTTATTCAAATTTTAATTGCTTAATAGGCTTAATTAAAATTTGAATATTATGAATGCAAGAGGTGAGAAATTTTCTCTGGAAAAATATCCAAGTATTAATTAAGAGTTGTATATTCTGAAATTGTTTGTTGACGAAGAAACAAATCCTTTTAAACAAACCTCCACTGTGCATTTTTAGTCTTAAATATAGTTTTTAAAAAATTGTTTTCATTCCTACGTGCACCAAATTTTGAGTTATTCTTATTTATCTTGCAAATAATTGAACCACATTTTTTCGTTTAATACGGACATTATATGTCTCTGTTTTAAATCGTTGATAACTAGTGATCATTTATGTGGCTATCAATAACTTGTAATCAGTTTAAAATACCAACTCTGGCAACACTTCCTATCAATCATATGCACATACGATATAAGTGAAAATTAGCGGTCGCCACTCGCCACGTGGCGATTAAAAAATCTGTCATCAATCGCCACCCATGCGTGGTCACTTGCCGCGATCTCTTAACACAATTTATGCGTGCTTTTTCTTTCTTTTAATCACAGGGCTGCCATTTGCAACTATTTTCAGCATCAGGTGACTATTTTAGACTTTAATTTATTAAAAGCGACTATTTCAAGGAAAAATGCAAAAAATAGACTTTTTCCGATTTCAGCGACTATTTTTACCGAAAATAATCGAACTTGACAAAAATCGCCATTTGTTTCTGCGATCTTTTGCCAAAATTCGAGATTCTTTTCTACGATCGGTACGTCGAAATTTGTGATTTTTTTTTTTTTTCGTAAATGGCTGATAAAATTCTTGATTTTTTGCGAGATTGTCTGTCGAAATTCTCGATTTTTTTTTACCGCAATTGTTCGGCTAAATTCGTGATTTTTTTTTTGGTCAGCGACCGTTTGACAAAATTTGCGATTATTTTCCCGCGATCGTTAGACGAGTTTCGCATTTTATGCATTCTTTTGACGAAATTTGCGATGATTCTACCGCGATCAAATGACGAAAAATGGCCATTTCTTTTCGCGACCTTTGATAAAATTCGGGATATTTGTCCACAGTCGCTTGAGGAAAATTCGCCATTTTTTCCGAGACGATTTTCCCCGATCAAATGTTCAAAATAGCACTTTTTTCCTCGTTTTCGGGTGAAATTCACTTTTTTTTTTCTCTACGATCATTGGAGAAGATTTACCCATTTTTTCCAGCGACCGATTTGAAATTTCTCTCTTTTTTTTTTTTTTTTTTTTTTTTTTTTCCGGCGATCATTTTAAGGAATTCACGATTTTTTTCCACGATCCTTTGCCAAATTTCAAGAATTTTTTCTGTGAATTATTAACAAAATTCACTATTTGTTTTACAGATGTTTTGACGAAATTCACGATTCTTTTCCACGATCTTTTATCGAAATTTGTGATTTTCTTTTCACGACCAACTGACGAAATTCTTTATGTTTTGCACGATTGCTTGACTAAATTCGCGATTTTTTTTTCGCAATCATTAGACGAAATTCACTATTTTTTTTACGCAATTGACGAAGTTTATAAGTTTTTTCGCGACCGATGGACAACTCTTTTCTTTTCTTTTCTTTTTTTTTTTTTTTTGCTGCGACCGATTGATGAATTGATTTTACAGAATTCCAGATGAAAAAAAAAATAAATAAAAAAAAAAAATCCGCATACGAATCACATGCCTGTGAATGAAGTAAAAAGGTAAGATTCCACACAAAATTTTTTATTATGTGAGATTGTCCAATAGTGTGCGTGATTTGCGATTTTCCGCATGTTATTTCGAACCTTGCTCTTCCTCTCTCTTTCCGAAGAAACTCTTGAAATGGAAGGCCTGATGAAAATTAGTGTTGGGGATGATCTGCAAGAATCTTTTACTGGTATATTTTCTGATGCTGTACCTGATAATTTTCATCTTGGTAAAACCAAGCTTACTTACTTCATAACTGAAGCATTAAGGCCTTATTTTCGGGATAAATCGCTTTCTGATTTCAAGAAATCACCCTATTCTTTATTGAGTAATTTGAGCAGAAACATAAACTCGGAATTAACCCTTTCCGACACAGTGGTCCCACTCCGGGCACACCTAATTTTAATTCCAAACTTGTAAACGGCACCAAGAATATTTTAATAAAATTTTGTTTCTGTAATGAAAGCTTAAAATAGGGAGTTCTTATTTTCTAAAAAAGTCGTATGTAAATTCCGGTGTCAGTCAGTTATTTCTCATTTTAGGAACAGAATTTGTCTGTGCCGGAAAGGGTTAAGATGTGGACATACATAAAATTCTTTCCGTTATTAAGGATGCAACTTTTTTCTTCCTTTTTTTTTAAAGCAGGTATGCGCCTATTTTCATACAAATGCTACTAATTTGGCTCTAATTTTTTCTTTGGGGGCTACTAAAGCTAGTATTTTCAGTGTCATTCGGCAGCCCTGAATCACAACTCACTAAAATTTTAAAATGACTGCAAGTATTCTTTGTATATGTTTTTAGCATTTTTTTAATACGATTTTTGAAAAGTGATGTTCGGAAATTCGGGATTTTCTTAGAAACTACTTGTACTAAGAAAGTAATTTGATTAACAGTGTTTATAAACATATACGTAAATGATCGTTGAATATATTAAAAAAAATTAATGTGATAATAGACTTTCTGATTTTAAGGATATTTTCCTGAATTTTGATTCCTTCCCTATTCTTATCGTGAATAGTTGTCTTGTCTAAAACTCTGATTTATACAAAAATATGTTTATATACGACAATTATAGTTTATCTAGATGAGTTTGAAACAATATAGTCTGCAAAAAAGTAGCCGCTAATGAAACTGTGTCTACCGGTCACTGGCTACTAACCCAATTTCCCACACTTTTCATTTATAACATAAGATATAAGTTATATTACATTAAAGCCTACTTCAGTTAGGTGAATATATTCGTAAGTTAATGTAAACCTACTGGAGCGTTCTTTTTAAATTAACTGCCACATTTTATTATTTTTAAATGAATTTTCCCCCATAAGATATCTGAGATCTATGTCTAACGTTTATACTTTTTCGGTTTTGATTGCAGTTTATTTTTATGAAGATGATTGCACTTTGAGAATTGATTCCGAAATTGAAATTATCTTTAAAAAAAAAAAAAAACATCCAAAATAAAAAAAATTACACAATATATATATATATATATATGTATATGCAGGATTTGAGTTTAAACATACTTCATTTCCTTTATGACATGCGTGATCATCAAATTAACTGACGCTCTAGTATTTTTATTATCCATTATTTAAAAGCACGAGTTATAAAAGGTTTGGATCACGAGATCAAGATTTGAATATCTTCAAAATTGAAAAAGGGGCCAGTCTTTTAATTTTTATCATCGAGGAAGCGTCGAAATGTGAAATAGCCAATAAAGGCGCCTATTATGCCTAATTCGACTTTTCGAAAATAAATATATTGTACGTTTTGGGCGAGAAGTGTATTGTCTGTGAAAAAATTACTAGTGAAGTATTGTAAAATTATATTTCTAGGACTGTATTAAAGTTTATATTTTGCTATTCAACGTCTAGTTGTTCAAGTAATTCAAATAAGTTAACTTTTTACATAACATCTTTCCTACATATATATATATATATATATATAACCAAAAGTTCGTTAAAACTTTAAAAATTCATATAAAAGGAAGAAATTATGATAAAGAAGTGCAGTTTGCAAGAAAAGGCTCACAAGGTAGTCGGATTTTTTTTTTTTTTTTAGTAGCAAAAAAAAATTAGTTAAAAAAGTCACCTTTAGATGGCGCTAACATGCGAGAGATTCATCAGAATTATGCAAATTAATCCTGCAATAAACGACTGGGATACACGAGGATTTCTCATTCGCTTTCAGATTGTTATCATTGCCCGATCGAGCGTTGTTGGTAAAGTTGTTCTATGTCCCAAAAATGACTGATGGATTTTAAAATTCAATAACAAGCAAACGGTGACAGATATTTAAAAAATTCTTGCAGGAGGGTTATGTATGATGTCGGGAGTTTTTTTACGGTGATTCTTGATTTTAGTTCGAATTTCAAACAATAGATGGCGCTGACAGCGGTTGGCGCTCATTCGAGGCCGAAACGGATGGCCGAGATGGATTAGAAGGGCAGCAAGCTTGCCATTAGTACCTCCACATTAGATCGAAGATGCATTTCTATTGCTACATGAAGCTTCACTCCAGCATCCAAAAACTCATGAATTTCACGTCTACATGGTTGATACGTACTTGAAAGAAGACTATTGGGACGTAAAACGGCCTATAGAGGCGCTGATTGCAGCCGTCGGTACAGGAAAATTGTCCCTTTAACTAATGCTAAAGTGCCATTGAAACCATTATTTATTATAAACGCGTTTAAAAGTGTTAGATATTTAAATTCGGACAATTTTTACTTTGCCATATAAACACAGAACACAAATAGCACATGAAATCTGAAATTGCGCAAAAAAATAATCATTATGAACAAATTAAAAATGCATGTAACGCAATGGGATTGCAAGGGATTTTCCTGAAGGGAGAAGTTATATCTTTTTTCCACCAGATGGCGTATTCGAGCGCTTGAATTCCCAATTTTTTGCGTGAAAAGAGCCTATTCCCTATGTAAATAAAGTATTATACGTAATATGTTCTAATTTTTTTTTTTTTTTTTTTTGTAGTTCGAACTTGTAGTCTTAATTTATAATACATAGTTAAACTTGTTAAAATTGGAATGCGGATAAGGCGGAAACTTGTCCAATTTGAACTAATTCTATGAGCCCGGTCGAGTAAGTTGGCATACAACACATTCAATACATTGTTATTATTATTTTCTTATTATAATAATTAAAATAATAAAACGGAATTTATCACGGAAACGGAAAGTTATAATTAAAGAATGAAACAAAAACCACTTGCATAATGCGGAAATGTGTCGAGTTCGAAAAATTATGTTATATATATATATATATGAAGGTTGAAGCTGAGGTTTAAAAATTACTTTTTATATTGGCATGAAAGACGATTCTAAGTGATCTTAAAAATTATCATACACATCAGCTCGGACACATACTGGTGGGTATGTATATAAGTTCTTATGTGCGTTAATATATCTTTAGAAGTCTCTGATGAGATAACATATTCATATGAATATAACATTTGTATAAACTGTAGCCATAAATAAAATGGCGAGAGGAAAAGCGGATACAAATGTCGCGATCTTGTAGCTACGCGATTAAAAAGAATGCGAGAATTATAACATAAGTAGAACAATACCGATTCTGATTATTTTTATAATTTATTCTTGAATTTAAATATATATCTATTGCATACTTTTCGTCAACTAATATTGCTCTAATATTGTAAAAAATTAATATACTCTTCTATATTAAAAATAAATCATGTCCGTATGTAACGCTCACGTTAAATCGACGGTGTCAACGACCTGACTAATCTATTTCGTATTTTTCGCAAATTTGTTAATTTTTAACCATTACACAATTTCATTTTTTACATCATTGAGTAGAGTAAAAATGTTCTTTCAAATGCGATTTGTCTGAAAATCATATATCAATTTACTGATTTTTTTGTATACTTTTTTCTAAAATGATTTTCAAGCGCGATTTTTTAAAAAAATATATCGCAATCCCATACAACCCGATAACGGAATGTTAACAGGTTTGCACTTGAAACACTATAAATAGTTCAGCATTTGTTTTCGTCTAATATTCTATAACGGAAAAAAATTTTCGTAAATAAATACATTAAAAAATGAAATAAATAAAACATAAATTTCACCGATATGTCGAGCTGTGCGCTTAAAAACCGAAATAATGAAATTAATTAAAGTCTACTGCTAAATAGTAAAATCTTTGGAGCTTTCTTGGGCTATTAACGCCTGGCCTAAGGCTAAAATGAAAGAATCGTATTTAATAAATTTCAAAACCTTATTTGAATAATTGATATTTTTCGTAAATATTTTTTGGTGTTGTTAGTTGGAAACCTAATAAAATTTATTAAATGTAAAAATGGTTTTCAGTTACTTTCTGTGAACCGGAAAGTCTAGATTTTTATTTGGGTGTAAATTAATATTTCAATAGACTGCTACGCATGATCTTTTAAGTTAGCTCATACTGTAATAGCAGTTTAAAATACTTCTTGGTACAAAAAAAAAAAAAAAAAAAAAGAAAAAAAAAAAAAAAAACATTGTTTGGCTAAATTTATATTCATATCAGAAATATATATATATATATATATATACAGGGTGTTTCAAAAATGACCGGTATATTTGAAAAATCAATAAAAACTAAACGGGCAGCGATAGAAATACACCGTTTGTTGCAATATGCTTGGGAACACAGTAAATTTTCAGGCAGACAAACTTTCGAAATTAGTTACAATTTTCAACAACAGATGGCGCTGCAATCTGGAAAAATCTAAACCACGATATTTTCCACATATCCACCATGCGCAGCAATAATATGGCGTAGTCTCTGAACGAAATTACCAGAAACCTTTGTAAACCTGTGACTTCTTTCTGTGGACACTTGAAAGACCAGGTGTACCGCCACAATCCAGAAACAATTGAACAACTGAAGCAATACATCTCTTCTGGATGTGAAGCCATCCCGCCTGACACGTTTAGATTTTTCCAGATTGCAGCGCCCCCTGTTGTTGAAAATTGTAACTATTTTCGAAAGTTTGTCTGCTTGAAAATTTACTGTTGTCCTAAGCATATTGCAAGAAACGGTGTATTTCTATCGCTACCCGTTTAGTTTTTATTGATTTTTCAAATATACCGGTCATTTTTGAAACACACTGTATATATGGTTAATTTTTTCAATAAGTTTATATATATATATATATATATATATATATATATTCCTTTTAGTTATTAAAAACATAATTCTCAATGTATTTTCAGTGCTTTATGGAATCACTTCTATAATACAGAGGAGCGTACCACTAATAACGTAGAAGGCTGGCACAGTATGATGAACAGAAATGCCCATCTCAATGTAGACTCATTCGCTCTACTTCTAAAACAGGAGTAGAGCGAAAATGAAGCTATCATGCGAGTGATTTATGCCGGACATAATTTCGCAACTGGTAAACCTAAATACCGTCTTCTTGATGAGCGTTTGGCAAATTTAAAACAGCGGCTTATTAGTGTAGAAATTTCCTTGTTGCACTCAATGGACGCTGTAAGCAATTTAATACATTTAGAATAAATACATTTTGTTTCTATCTTTAAATTGTTATCGAATTATTTATTTCAATGTTCAAACATGCACATTATAGTGTCAATGTAATGAAAAAAGGCCTACGATTATAATAATTGAAATCAGACTTCCTCAATGTAAAAATAGAATTTTGCTCAAGATTTCAATTATTCAGACATTATCCAATTTAGTTAACATGGCTGTACTTAAGTCATGCTGTACTTCTTTCTGCTCAAAATCATTTTTTTACACTATGACTATTACAACCTTAGATTTTTTTTTTCTTGTAAAACTTACTTTATCACTCAACAGTTGAGGATTCTTCTCAAAAGTGGGGAGGATATTATGAAAATAATTATTTTATTTTATTACCTAAAGTGGAATTTATCTTAAAAATTTATATTTCTTCTTCTTTTTTTAACCTATTGCATAGAAATAAATAATCATTAATTTAAAAAAAAAAATAGTATAATTTGCACACTAATTTTGTTCAAATGAAATTATATTAATATACGTATGTGGGTTATATAAGCCTTTAATTTTAATTTGTTAATTTATTCATTTTATAACTATCCACAAGTACATTCCTCAAGTTCCAAGATTCAAATCTGGATTTACATAGAATTTATTATGTTTAGAAATATTAAAAAATAAAAATAAAGCTTATTTTAAATATGTCAGTAAACTTCTGCTCTTCCTCTTGCTAAATAAGTTGTTAAAATACTTAGTATCGCAATAACAAGAAATATATTTTTGCAACATAAAATTCACTTTGTCTTATCATAATTCACCAATCAGAATAATGCTTCCACAATTAAAAATGACGTTATATTTAAAGAAATATTATATTAGCATTCATAAAACTAATATTTTTAAAAGATTGCGTTAAGGTTGTTCTCATATTCAAAGGAGCTATTTTCTGACACATTTCTGAATTTATTTTTGTTCGGAAACGCATGAAATTGGCCGGTGCTCTTATTCAGATACTAGGCGTCGATGCAACTTTTTTTCTTAGTACCCATTTTGTGAAAAGCAAAGGTTATTTTTGTGAAATTTATTATATTTTTGTGAAAAATAACATTTTGTAACGAAAGGTGAAATCTAGTTACTCAAATTCGAACCAAGCATTTATTAAAAAACTTTTTTTAATCATTTTGCTAAAGTTTTCCACCCTGGCGAACTTGTTGTTTAAAAATTACACATTTTGAAACGTCACAAAATAATAAATAATTAATAAACAGTAAATTTTTCTGGAATAGAATTTTGTGAAAGGGCCATTTTATTAAAATGAATTTTGTGAAAAGGCCTATTTTATTATAAAGAATTTTGTGACGGGTCCCATTTTATCAAATTGATTTTTGTGAAGGTGCCCATTTTATAAAATTGATGTTTGTGAAGGGTCCCATTTTATCAAATTGATTTTTGTGAAGGTGTCCATTTTATTAAATTGATTTTTGTGAAGGGTCTGTTTTATTAAATTGATTTTTGTGAAAGGGCCTGTTTTATTATGTAGATTTTTGTGAAGGGGCCCTAAATAGGTCCCAAATTTTACCTGGATCGACTCTTGCATACTAAGTAATTGAATGGTGTTTTCTACTTTTTAATAAAAACTAAAGGTCTTTCAGAAAATACTGTCAAAGTTAGAGTTTTGAACCAAATTTCCAGACGGGATAACGCAGGAAAATAGAAAAACAACTGTAGTCATCTAACAACAATCGTTTATAATTCGATAAGTAATTCCTTTATAAAACAAAAAAAAAAAATGTTAGACACATTCGATTCCAAATCGTTTCAATGGTCAGGGCTTTAAATGCTATTTTTTAATTTTTTCTTTTGTGTTTAAAAATGAATCCGTAAATTAGACAGAATGTTTCGATGTTGAGCGGGGAAATACACTATAAGGGGCCGTCGACAAATTGAAGGAAATCGAATATCTTTTGGATAACCCTGTAAAAACTAATATTGCAAAAGCATTCAAACTGTAGATTATGATTAAGTGGCTTATTGTAATAATTTAGGTTCATTTTTATGAAGATAGCATGTATACTCGAAGAGAAATTCAGGTTTTTATAAAAACAATCCCAAATTTTACCAAGTTTTTTGCTTATAATTTGGAGAGTTTTTAATATAAAAACAGGTTATTTTCAGAAAATATGACAAACAAAATCGTACACAATACTCTGCAATCAGAATTAAAAAATAATAACAATTGTATGAAAAATGAGCAGGTTCACTAAATATTGTTTCACTGCGCATGCGCGAATTCAATCAAAATATACTGTGCATAATACATTAGATAAATGTATAGACCAACCTTTAGGAAAGTCTCAAAAACATAGCTTGAAAATTCTGATAGTAATCTTCGATAGAATAAGCTCGAAATTCGCTGTCCTCAAAAGGAAACAAAAAGATGAGGGGTTGTATCCAAATATACTAGCTTATGAAAGTTGACATAATAAGAATGAAGTGTCTCTCATTCTATATTTGGATACAACACCTCATATTTTTGCTTCCTTTTGGGAACAGCGAATTTCGAGCGTATTCTATCGACGATTACTATCAGAATTTTCAAGCTATGTTTTTGAGACTTTCATAAAAGTTAGTCTATACATTTAGCTAATAAATTATGCACAGTATATTTTGATTGAATTCGCGCATGCGCAGTGAAACAATATTTAGTAAACCTACTCATTTTTCATACAATTTTTATTATTTTTTAATTCTGATTGCAGGGTATTGCGTACAATTCTGTTTGTCATATTTTCGGAAAGTAACTTGTTTTTATATTAAAAACTCTGCAAATTATAAGCAAAAAACTTGGTAAAATTTGGGACTGTTTTTATAAAAACCTGAATTTCTCTTCGAGTATACATGCTATCTTCATAAAAATGAACCGAAATTATTACAATAAGCCACTTAATCATAATCTACAGTTTGAATGCTTTTGCAATATTAGTTTTTACAGGGTTATCCAAAAGATATTCGTTTTTCTTCAATTTGTTGACGGCCCCTATGGGGTTTCGTGAAAAAATCTTGGCGGAAATATATGACGTCTATCATGTTGTTTGCACTCCTGAAGTTTCAGGATAATTCCTCATGTATCTTTCCAGATATTTAACAAAACGTTTAAAATCGCAAGTGACCGGTCATAATTGGAAATATAGTGTATATATATATATATATATATATATATATATATATATTTTTTTTTTTTTTCTTTTTTTTTTTTTTTTTTTTTTTTTTTTGAGAACCGCCTTCAAGGATAACCTATTCTTGGATTCTCAGATTAGTTTGGATGGTAAAACTGCCACCATTCTCAAAAGAAAAGATCATTTTCATTTATGGAAATAAAATAATTTAGTATGATTGTGTCCGTATACATTCACCAACCTTTAGTTCTGCACATAAAGTTCCTACTATTTTTCCTTTTTCTTTTTCCATTTTAATAAATTTGATATGCACCTAATAAAATGGTTCCGAAAATTACACATCATTTTCTTGAAATCAGAATATGTATTCAGGGGTCGATGCAGGTTTTTTTTCTTGGGGCCCATTTTGTGAAAAGTAAAGGTTATTTTTGTGAAATTTATTATATTTTTGTGAAAAATAACATTTTGTAACGAAAGTTGAAATCCAGCAAATCAAATTCGAATTAAGCATTTATAAACAAAAACTTTTTAAAATCCTTTTGTTGAAGTTTTCCTCTCTGGTGAACTTGTTTGTTTACAAATTACACATTTTAAAACATCACAAAATAATAAATAAATAACAAATAGTAAGTTTTTATGGAACAGAATTTTGTGAAGGGGCCCATTTTGTCACATTGATTTTTGTGAATGGGGCCCATTTTATTAAATAGATTTTTGTGAAGGGGCCTTAAATAGGCCCCAAATTTTTCCTGGATCGACCCCTGGTATTCAATAAAACTCAAACAGAAGCGTGGTGATAATGACGTCATTCTCAAAAGAAAAAGGGACCTTTCATCCATAAAAATGAAATATTTTTTGATTTTCCTTGTGGATTTTTTTACGAACATACTTTTACTTTCGGAACCGGTTTCGAAAGTGAAAGTATCTTCGTAAAAAAAAACAACTAAAACTTGTCTTCCATGGAGAGGGGGGGGGGTTGTAAGGGGTAGGGGAGAGCAAAACCGCCTCCCCACCCCTTCGGTGTGAAAAATTTTTAGTGACATTTTCTCTTACAGTTTAATTTGTTTTAAGCCATTTGAGAAGAATTTATTATTATTATTTTTAAATATATAACCAGCAAGAAAAAAAAAGGGAATTTCACTAATTAAATTTTAAAATTCAGTTTTGGACAGCAACCATCATCTACTTCATCAGCTTACTGGTTTGAAAAAAAAAATCCACAAAGAAAATCTAAGTTGTAGAGATCGATCTCAGCTATTCAATGCAAAAGAAAAAACATCGTTTAAAAGCATTGAAATGCAACCGAGATATTAGAAAATAACTGCACCATAGGATTAACATTAGCGAGCGAGTGTTTTCGCGTGCGGGGATAGGATCCTTAAGGCTGTGATCAAATCCATCAGGACTATTTTCTGACACATTCACCAAGTCATTTTTTATCTTAGACACATGAAATTAGCTGGCACTCGTATTCAGAAATTTTGAAATCGGATAGCATTTTTCATTTTTCGATAAAGGTAAATAATTTTTCAGAAAATGCTGTCAAACGTGGAGTGTTGCATATTTCCGGAGGCGACAGCCTGAGAGGTTGTCATGAAATAGAAATTGCTTGTAATTTAAAATGTAATACATTTATCGAAAAATGAAAACCTTTATTCGATTCCAAATCGTTTCAGAGTCATGCCTGCTAATTTCATGTTTTTACGTTTTAAAAATAAGACCTTGAATGTGTGTCAGTAATGTTCTAGTTGTTGAGAAGAGGATTTTATTTCTTTCACTTTTTTATTTATTTATTTATTTATTTATTTATTTATTTTTATTTATTTTTTTTTTTTTGGGGGGGGGGGGGGGGGGGTTGTTCATCTCACGAAACCCTATTCGTCCCACAACATTGTCTGTCTGTCACTGAGCCGTCTCTCAGAAACTATATAACATACAGAATTGAAATTTTGTGTACTTATAGCTTAATACCTACTATGAAGCTCAAAATCATAAAATTTTGAAAAAATCGTATTATTTTAATATAAAGAGATAAAAAAACAAAAATCTAACAGCCTTTTCCTATTAAATTTAAACATTTTTCGTTATAGCAGTTACCAACAATAAAAAATCCCCACTAAAATTCTTTCTACAAAAATTAATTTTCTATTGAAAGATTTCCACGTGAAAAATGAAAATGAAATAAACAGTTTCATCCATTGAAAGAAAAGATTAATATGACGTCATATTGGTAATAAAACGGAATTTTTCAAACCTTTTTCAATAATATAAAGAGTATGAGTATGTGTAAGTACAGAAAGCAGGTTAATAGGATGTCATTAGAGAATTAAAAAGAAAATTAATCTGTCGTCCTATTGAAAGTTGAACGGACTTTTTCAAATGTTTGAGAATAATACAAAGAGAGTATCAGTATGAGTAATTAGAGAAAGCAAGTGGATATGACGTCAGCAAGTGCTTATAACGTCATATGAGTTTGAGTATTGAATCATGGTAAAAACCCGATTATGGAAATATTAGCATATTTCAACATTTTGAAGGTGTATAATAGCGGGCTTCGCCCGCTATTATAGCCCGCTATCAGATAAAAATAACGAGAAAAAAAAAACGAAAAAAATAGACCGGTAAATTTTTAATTTATAAAAAACATGACTTTTTTTTGTTGCTAAATTAAATTTATTTGGATTTATTGAAGAAAGGATAAAGTGTTTTGAAAAAAATATTAAACGAAACCCTTTGTGCGATCTTTGATCACACTTGCCCACTTTTTCCTTGTTAGACCGACTTAAGATAGCCCTGCTTCTTTTCAGATTTTTTATTATCTTATGCACATCCATCTTAATGCATTCGAAGACATTGTAATGCATTACAACAACTACAGTAAAACAGGTGAAAATGAAATCACTCTGTAACAGAATCCTGTCTTAAATGAAAACAATACATGGTCGCAACAAAAGAATATCAACAATTATACACTATATTGCCAAAGGTGACCGGTCACTTGCGATTTTAGACGTTTTGTTAACTGTCTAGAAAGATACATGAGGAATTAACCTGAAACTGCAGGTGTGTAAACAATATAGTATAGGTTATATATTTCCGCGAAGATTTTTTCACAAAACCCCATAGGGGACTGCCAACAAATTGAAAAAGAACGAATATCTTTTGGATAATCCTGTAAAAACTAATGTAGCAAAGGCGTTCAAACTCGAGATTATTAATAAGTGGCTTATTGTAATATGCTGTGTTCATTTTTAGGAGGATAGCATGTACACTGTTAAAAATAAAGTTCGACGTTTCACCAAAAAACTGGTGAAAAGTAGCTGAAATTTAGCTGTAACTACAATCTTGGTGAAACGTTTCACCATTTTTATGGTGCTTTTGAAAATACCACTATATTGGTGAAATGTTGAACTAATTTTATGGTGAAAGGTTGAACCATGATTCAGGATTTTTTCAAATCCAATTTAATGGTGAAAGGTAGAACAATAATTCAAGGTTTTTTCTAATCCAATTTAATGGTGAAAGGTTGAACCATGATTCAGGATTTTTTCAAATCCAATTTAATGGTGAAAGGTTGAACCATAATTCAAGGTTTTTTCTAATCCAATGTAATAGTGAAAGGTTGAACCACAATTCAGGATTTTTTCAAATCCAATTTAATGGTGAAAGGTTGAACCATAATTCAAGGTTTTTTCTAATCCAATTTTATGGTGAGAAGTTGATCGATGATAGGGTTTTATCTAATCTAATGGTAAAAGGTATAACCATGATTCAGGATTTTTTTCTAATCCATTTTATGGTGAATTGTTGAACCATGATCCAGGTTTTTCTCTAAACGTATTTTATGGGGAAAGGTTATACCAGATTAAACCAGGATTTTGGTGTTTAATTTATCATTTTATGATGCAGTTAATGAACTAAGATTCAGATTCTGTGAGATTATATTGCTCTAGAGAAGCTTACTAATTTTCTTATTAACATTAAACTGAAAATTATTATTAGAGTTTTAATTTTTAATTATCGTCTTTGAAATATATTTTAGAAAGAAAATGTAAACAGCTGGTTCAAATTTAAATACACAAAATAATTGCATTTTTTTTCACCAATGATATTATTACCATTCTGCACTTGTAAATTATAAAACATTTCTCAACACTTTTTAATTAGTTACTTATAATTACTTTAGTATTTGTTTATTCACAAACATTCATAATAAAACATAATTTTGTAAAATAATTTTCTTAGATTTAAATACATACCCTGTTTTTATTATCTTTTAATTTAAAATCTAGGAAATAAAATATAGTTTTACTCAACATTACTTACATGGAATTTCTTTAAACAATGTAAAGTTTTGCACAGAAATATATAAATAAAAGCACAAGTCTTGAGAAAAGTTTTTTCCATATTGCACTTGTACATCTTTTATAATCTGTATAATTTTTTCTATTTCTATAGATGCTAAAAATTTGATATCATAGTTGTAGAATTGTTACTTTCTTTTCATAAGATTTAAAAAAAAAAAAGTAATATTTTAATAATAGAGCCGTACAGAGTACTTGGTACTCAGCCAATATCGAGTAGTTAAGAATTTCAGTTTTTAAGCATATTTGTCGACAAATGAATTTATAACTGATCTGTAAAAAGTTATTTGAATATATGTATAATATATGCAATAATTCGTAAAAACTATTTACTTGGTACTTATAAAAGACATTTTTAAATCTGTAAGAAAGTACTATGATTTTGGATAAAAAAGCAGTGTGTAGAAACAGAAAATACAATAAATGCAATTAAAAATAATAATTAACTTTGTTATATTGTAGATTACAGTGCAAAAACACTTTTGTTCTACATTTTCAGGAGATGCATTCCTTTTATTATTGTAAATTTGACCTGCTTCAGAAAAAAAAAATGTATTCGCTGTGATAATCTTGGTCGCTCAGCGATTCATCTTCGGGGGTTACTATAACACAAAAGTACCTAATTTTTTAATTAAAAGAAAATAAGGTACTTGTTACAACATGCAAAAACCAGCTTTGATACAGATTTCACTTATCAAATGAGTAATGTTGGGTTCAAGAATCAGTTTTAATTTTTTTTTTTTAATTTAAGAAATTTGTCTTTAAAAGGGGCACAATAAATGAAATTTCAAAAAATATGATTATATGATCAAGATGCATGTTTATGAACATATATATAGATACACACGCAGAGAAGTGTTAACCCTAAGCACACTTTATTTTCACATCAGCGATTCTTTCTTGCACACAATTACTCTGTACTCCACTACTTAATAATTAGTAAAAAATATTACTATAAATAAAGGTGCAATGGTTACACATATGGAAATTTATATTTTCACTATTTTAGGTTTTATACTTTTAATAGAATTTTTAAAACTTTTGGACAGTAAAATTCACATGTACTGCCCAAAACCTCAATTCTGAAAAAATATTATTACTTAATTTATTTAAAAATTAGCATTAAATAAAAACTTAATTTTTCAGCTATTGCTGGTTTATTTTCCTAGAAATCCATGTAATATACATATAGATATATCATTTATCTTACCAAGTTATATTACATTTCAGCCTATAGTTCTGTGTCGTCAATGGCAGCTCTACAATAGCTAAAAGGAAAAATGGTCATAGACACAATAAAATAGCAAAAAAATTCAGTTGGGTTGCGGTAAGCCGCTCCATTTATTGAAAATTACAAATTATATATTTATTAAAAAAATATATAAAAATTCAGATTAATTAACCAAAGTAATTACAGTACAGTTTTCCCTAGACAGTTTCAGGAGAATGCAGCATTCTGTCTACCAAAAAGTCTGATAAAATGGTGTTCAAACAGTCGGGTAAAATGGTCGTCAAACAGTTGGGTAAAATGGTCATCCAAAAGTCGAGTAAAATGGTCGGTCGTCAAAAAGTAAGGTAAAATGGTCATCCAACAGTCGGGTTAAATGGAATAGATCCCAGCATCTGGTTAATTTCTCCACCTGTTTTAATAATAAAAGGAAGAAATTATTAAGATATAAAATTGTTATTTTTTCAGAAAACATAATTTTACTTAAATAAGTGGAACAAATTATAGTGGAACAATGAGGAATTTTCACGTTTTCTGATTTTACTTTATACAATAGAAAATATCCCTGACGGTTCGTCCTACAGGCACAGGTAGATTTTGAAGACACAGACCGTGGGGTGCCTGTTTGTTAAGAATTGCGAAAGAAATAACCTTTTGCCATAATGAAGCAGTTGGGACCGTCCACTTCGAAATCTAACTTGTTTGCAAGCGGAGGTGGCAGGGATTTTTTTTTTCTATAAAGGTTGGTCCTATAAAAAACTTGCCAATATAAAAGTTTTAGATAATATTAAGATGATTTATAATAAATTTAAGCGGATTTGATATCTTGTGAATTGACGAAGTTATGAGTTTTTTCTTACAAAACGTCCCCCCCCCCCTTGGGGCCATTTTTAATTACATCAAAAATCTGTTATGCATAAATTATCGGCCCTTTTCCTAGAAGTAATAACTTTAAACGGATTCGATATGTATCATAATTAAGACGTTATGGGTTTTTTCTGTTTTCACAAAAAGCCCCCCCCCCCCTTATTCGAATTTGCCCATTAACGAACTTGACCGAGATTTTATGCCCCTGGATTTTATGTATCAGTTTGGAAGAGATTTGTGCAGAATTATGGGGAGGAGGGTTGGGTTCTGGGAGTCATAATTGGCATAGATCTGCAAAATTTTTTCAAAAATTCCAACTTGAGGGAAAATGTAATAGGTAGTATTTCTTACAAAATCTACTTAAAAATAAGAACAGTAGATTTGTTTTCTTATTTTGAGCTGTAATTATTGATTGTTAACAGTTTTTATATCGCACTATTTACCGTGTTGTGAAAACGCTACTTTTCCTACGCCAGAGATGGAAAAATTTTGTGAAGGGTCCTGGTTTCAAAGTGAAAAGCTTTGTGAAAGGTTTCAGTTTTGAGATGAAAAATTTTGTGAAGGGTTATTTTAAAACGAAAAATTAAGTACAAAAATGTTACTAAAAATCAACACAGCTCACAAACTTCAAAAAGTTATCCGTAAATTTTTTTAGGGCATTTAAAAAAAAGCATATTTTTTACAGGCAATATAAGTTGGATTTTTACTAGGGGTGTACCGAGTAGCACTTTGGCCGAGTACCGAGTACTTGGCCATTTACTACTCGGCCGAGTACCGAGTAGTTGTGTGTAAGAAAGATATTGCATGAATTAAAGCAGCCTCTTTGCCTCTTTCTCTACGAGTATATATACTCGTAGAGAAATTAAGGTTTTTATAAAAACAGTCCCAAATTTTGCCTAGTTTTTTGCTTATAATTTGCAGAGTTCTTAATATAAAAAAAAGTTATTTTCAAAAAATATGACAAACAACATTGTACATAATACTCTGCAATCCGAATTAAAAAATAATAAAAATTGGATGAAAAAGGAGCAGGTTTACTAAAAAATGTTTCACTGCGCATGTGCGAATGCAATCAAAATATAATATACATAATGTATTAGCTAAGTATATAGAGGAACTTTTGTGAAAGTCTCAAAATCATAGCTTGAAAATTCTGAAAATTATCGTCGATAGAATAAGCTCGAAATCCGTTGTTCCCCAAAAGAAGCAAAAAGATGAGGGGTTGTATCAAATATCTGTTGATTAGTGCCAAGATAGTAGTGCTCCCGATGCGATACGTATTTCAGTTATACGTTTAACCGATATACGTATATACGTATTTAAGAAATACGTATACCTTAAACTATACGTTTAAACGTATCCAGATACGTATAAGCGTATATCGGTTAAACGTATGATAGAAGTATACGTATAATTCAAGTATACGTATATTTCAAGTATCGTCTTTACTTTTAATGCTAATGGATCTCATCAGTGTTACGTCACTGAACGGAGAACAAGTTGGAAATCGGTGGCGTTACTTTAGCAATCTGTATAATATGTTTCATACATAGAGTCTTGTTATTTTTCCCTATAAACGATTATCTATCTATATATATAAAAGTCGTTCTTGGTATGTATGTTCCTTATACAAATCTACTGTTTTTCTCCGATTTGAACGAAACTTCATGTACATACGTTTCAGAACACGAGTAAAATCACTGCCAAGGCAAAAATTTCTCAGACGAATCATTACCACTTTTTTCAAACATCTCCCATAGTTTATCATTACAGAAATCTTTTTTTTTTCTCAATTTCTAATGCAATGTCTTTCCCGTTGCCATTCAAAGGAGCTGCGTATGGACAATATTTTTATAAATCAATTTCAGATTAACTCGCTATAATTTGAAATCCGAAAATGACGTCAATTTTGGCAGATGTGATTTTTTTTGCATATTACAAAGATTACTATAAGTGCTTTAAACGACAAAGTACATATATTTAAATGTGTTTGGAGAAAAATAAATAACTTAGCTCCGAATTTTACAAAGGCAAATTGTTTCCACTGGTTTGTTAATATTAAAGTAAATTTTCTAAGAAATAAAAACATATTTTTGCGCATTCAAACTTCATGATTCAATTTATTCTACACTAGCGGCCCGTCCCGGCGTTGCACGGGTAGAGAATGTGTTGACTATACAATGTAGGATAGAGAATGTGTTGACTACAATGTAGGGTAGAGAATGTGTTGACTACAATGTAGGGTAGAGAATGTGTTGACTACAATGTAGGGTAGAGAAGTGTAGGTACTTTTAAAAAGTTATTCTAAATTGGATAAAAGTGGGAGTGAGACAAAATTGCAGTACTTAGAAATTTTGAAAATTAAAAGCTTGTAAAAATGTGATAAATAAATTTTTCTGTTTATGTACATATTGAAACTAATAAATAATACACGGCCCATGGAAGGACATAGCAACTATATGTGTTCATGTAGAATGTGTTTTCCTGAATTTCACACTCCTACCTAAATCTGCTGCTAAGATATGGCGAAATGACCCAAAACTTTTGAATACCTCTTTAACCACCTTCTGGGAGGAATTCCCAAAATCGCCGAAATACGTGTTTAACCAATTTTTTAGTAGATTTGTTTTAATTAATTTCGCCCTCCTACATAAAAGCTGAGATAAGGAGAAATGACCTAAAAAATTCGACACCCCCCCCCCCTTTAACCACCTTCTGGAGGAATTTCCAAAATTGCTGAAATACGTGTTTTACTCATATTTTAGTAGATTTGTTTTCCCGATTTTCGCGCTCCTAACTAAAACTGCTGCTGAGATGTGACGAAATGATCCAAAACATTCGACACCCTTGTAACTTTGGGGGAAATTTTCTAAAATCGCTGAAATAGGTGTTTAACCAATTTTTTAGTAGATTTGTTTTCCTTAATTTCGCGCTCCTACATAAAACTGCTGCTGAGATATGGCGAAATGACCTAGAACATTCAACCACCCCCTTTAATCACCTTCAGGGGGGAATTTCTAAAATCGTTAAAATACGTGTTTAATCATTTTTTTAAAGATTTTTTTTTCCTGATTTTCGCGCTTCTACCTATAACTGCTGCTGAAATATGGCGAAATGAAATAAAACATTCGACCCCCCCCCTTTAACCCCTCCGGGAGGGGAATTTCTAAAATCGCTGAAATACATGCTTAATCATTTTTTTAGTAGATTTGTTTTCCTGATTTTCGCGCTCCTACATATAACTTCTGCTGAAATATGACGAAAGGACCTAAAAGATTCGACCACCCCCTTTAACACCTTCGGGGGGGGGGGATTTCCAAAATCACTGAAATATATGTTTAATCATGCTTTCAGTAGATTTGTTTTCCTGATTTTTGCGCTCTTAACTAAAATTGCTGCTGAGATCTGGCAAAATGACTTAAAACATTCGACTCCCCTTTTACCCCTCCGGGAGGGGAATTTCTGGAATCGCTTAAATACATGTTTAATCATTTTTAATAATTTTTTTGTTTTCCTGATTTTCGCGCTCCTACCTGTAACTGCTGCTGAGATATGGCGAAATGACCTAAAACATTTGACCACCCCCCTTTAACCCCCTTCTGGGGAGAATTTCTAAAATCGCTGAAATAAGTGTTGAATCATTTTTTAGTAGATTTGTTTTCCTGATTTTTGCGCTCCTACTTATAACTGCTGCTGAGATATGGCGAAATGACCTAAAGCATTCAAACCCCCCTTTAACCCCCTTCGGGGGTGGGGTTGAAAAATCCCTTCTTATTGCTTGCTTTTCTCATTTCTGGCGCTGAAGCACAGGGAATTTGTTTCAAAGTGCAGAGAGTGTTCGACCACCCCCCTTTAACCCCCTTCAATGAGGAATTTCTGAAATCGCTGAAATAGGTGTTTAATCATTTTTTAGTAGATTTATTTTCCTGATTTTCGAGCTCATACCTATAACTGCTGCTGAGATATGGCAAAAAGACCTAAAACATTCGAACCCCCCTTTAACCTCCTTCGGGGGTCAATTTTCAAAAGTCCCTTCTTATTGCTTGCCTAGGCCATATCAGCAATCTACAGTCCAAATTTCGTGATCCTGACTTTAGTAGTTTCGGCTGAGCGTTGAAGAGTCACTCAGTCAGTCAGTCAGTCACCGTTTCCTCTTTATATAATAGTATAGAATAGATAATCAAAAATCGTCTGTGAAATATTGACATTTTGTAATCATCACAGCACAGCGTAACTTTTTTCAGCTTAAGCCTCAACCAAAGAGGCACATTTAAATTCCTCGGATGCAGGTGGACAGTAGATACCCTATTAATAAAAACTGGATTTAAAGAAAACAATACAGTATTTTTCATTATTTTTTCTTCAAAAATGGGTGTTAAAACCAATGGGATTAAAAGTAAACTGGTTTATCCGGAAAAATGCTTTTTTTTTTTTTTTTTTTTTTTTGCATTTTAAATGCATTTTTTTGAAAATTTAAATGCATTTTTTTAAATATAAAACATTTATTTTAATTTTAAAAATTAATATATTTTTTATAAGTTCGACAACGTGGCGACATTTTCATTTCACCAGCTTCGAAATTATTATTCAATTCTTAAAAGAACACTATATTTTTGAAAAAGTAATATTTTGCATCAAAAATTAGATAGTTTCTAAACGCAATTTTAGCAAATTCTGTTTAAATTACATTGTAAATATAATTTCGGAGTTAAATCTAGTATTTAATAATATTGTTTAAAATTTTTCTATGAGTACAGTAGTATTGGATTTCTTTAATCGCTTTCATGTTTTAAATACAAACTAGATGGAACCCGTCAAAACTTGACGCAAAAAAAATACTATAACAATATCAGTAAAATAAGCTTCTTTATTATTTATGAAGGGGTGCGTATAAAACAGTCTTTCAAATATATTTTTTTTCCCCAGTCAAATACAGTACTATTTCCGATGCAAGCTCCAAACAAACAATCCGTATATAAATGTGTAATGCAAATCAGTTTGACATTACCACCATATTCCCCACGGCAAGAAAAAAAATTCATGGACCTATGAAGTATATACAAATAGTATATTCCTAAGTTCATATCATATTCAGTAAATAACAGAACATAGTAAATAAAGCACACATCTCCCCCCCACCCCCCTGTGATAATGCAACCAAATGAACCCCTATGCGCATGTGCATTGCATCTGCCCAAAAGCACCGTCAAAATTCGACGTTAAAAAGTTTTAAAATGTCCTCTTTAATCATTGTTCGTTTCAAATCCATATCTTCTAAAACGCATCCATTGTTTTAAGCTAATCAATTTTTATGCAAAGATTAAGAAGTTTTTTTACAGTAATAAATCTATCTGCAGATGAGGGAGATTTTTAATGTTTTCAAGTGTAATTTATTTGTATGGTTTCTTCGGTTCCTTGACATAATCAGGATGATTATCCCTTTTCCATCACAGTCGGGGATATTTTTCCTCTTATACAGTTGGCAAATGTAAAAAAATAAAAAAATACAATTCCTAGCATATCCTGATATCTGATGGAACATATTCATCAACGAATTCAACATATCAATTTTATGTTCAACATAAACTAAAAATAGTCTTTTTTTTTTTTTTTTTTTCCCTGACAGATTTTTGTTTAGCGCCAAAATGTTCTATCTTATGGATAATCTGATCTTATGATTTATCACTTTTTTTTTAATTATTATTCACTTTTTATGATGGTTAGGAAAATCTATTTTCAATTGTGGCAACTTTCCCAGGGGCTATTTTACATTATTGAAGCAAACTGGTGGTCATTGATAAGATAGAATTGAAAAACTTTTCATGCTTGAAAATTATTTAAAAGGTCGTTAAATTACGCGGCAGTTTTCAAATAAATTTCAATCGAAAGCTAATTTTTTTTCTAATTGATTATGTAAGAATTGAAATTGTAAAATGTAGTAAAAAATAGAAATTTGTAGTATTTCGAATTGATGTAAGCGCGATTAAAGCTAAAGCGATAGCGCCTTTGTTGTCACAATTGTTGTACATTTCTAAAAATTGCCACTGTTTTTTGGCTGGCGTCCAAAAGTAGAAAAACATTTTTTGACATCGAAAGAGAAATTCACGGTGAAAGAAATAGGACTTTGCGCTAATAAGGAACTGTTAAATGAACTTATAATAAATCTACCAAAATAATTCCTATGAAATATTAGTCTTACACTGTTTATTCTAGCTAAAAATACAATCATTATTTCAAGATTTTTTTCTACCATAACACTATTTTTAATAACTTTAAATTTCCTGAAATCCTTTACTTTTGTGATTTTTTTTACTAAAAAAGGAAATCTTCTATCCTATAATTTAAAAAAAGCAATTGGTAACATGTAATGAAGGTATGCAATCAAGATGAAGAAATCAATGACGACTCCAATTCTAATCTTTATAATTATGAATGCAAAAATCAGTAAAATTATGCCATGTTAACACAATCATATACATTTTTCTCTTTAGTTTTATCAATGTTAAAATGCACTTCAAGCTAAGCATAACGTCTTTTGACCGGCGCAAACTTTTCACACGTACTTCATATACCTTACATTAATGCTTAAACACCATGCACATAAATATAAATATATTCTGTATTTAATTGTAATGAAAAAATGGCATCAACAAAGTTATAATGCATAATGATAAAATAAACCCAATGGACAATATTCCCGTGACGTCACAATAAATATGAATTTTTATTCGCTTATAAAACACGCGGATAAGTATTTTTACCGAAATTTAACTTGCAAATTAACAAATTCGGCCTTAAAACCGCGTGCTTTTAATATTTATTATTTCTCTTTTATTCAACCACAGAGTTTAGAGAATAAACTCTGTGCTTCGCAACAGTAGACGTTATCCGATTATGACGTCATTAGCAGAAGTAAAAGTTTAATTGTAAATTACGGTTAATTAATTAAATTTTCAAACAAACGAATGCACGATAACAAATCTGTGTCCAAATATCTTTCATTTAAAAAAAGAATGATGTAATTTGATGCAGTTAGTTTGTTCTCACGGATTGTCGAAAGAAATCGCTTAGCGTTTTAAATATATAGATGTGCATGTGACGTCACGCACTCAAGCAAAGTCGTTTATCTCGATTAACTGTAGGCGAAAAATAACAATTCATGCGGAGTTAGTAATTCATAATGTAATATTTCCTACATATAATATAATGTATTTTAACTATTTGAAAATTACGAGAAACTTGGCGAAACTTCAAGCAACTTAGCTCAACGATTTGCTTACGTTAAGTTGACTAACATACACATTATCTATAAATATAAATGCATATCTGTACATGATTCATGAAGTGAAAGAATTTGTTTTAACTAAGACACGTATCGGTTCGAAGGAAAATCTACCCCGGTGAAAGTGTTGTCATATTTTAAATCATGTACCTGTTTTCATTCACAAGATATTAATATTTTATAGCAATTACACAAAGTAGCGTAATTTTCACAGAATGTATTGGTCGCCAAAGTATAAGTTTAACATCCTTTTTCTGAACAATTTTCAAGAATATTAAATTACTTTGAAATTACTTTAAAATCCATAAAACATCAGTAAAATGAGATACGCTTTTCAAACGAATAACACTGAGAGTACATTTATTTTATTCGACCGCATAAAAATTTAATGTGCTATGTTTAGGAATAAATGTCTTTCCTTTATAAAGATCAAATAAGTTAATCTTTCGTAATTGGATTGGACACAGATTTAAAAATATACATGTTTTAAAATTACTTTAAAATCCATAAAAAATCAGTAAATTGAGATAAACTTTCAAACTACATTTGAAAGTGTATTTTTTTTTATAATTGATAGTTTAAACAAGAACGAAAAATCATGCGTCAAGCATAGATTATGTAACACTTTCCAACGCTTCCAAAATAATTTTACAAATCATACCGTTTAATAAGCTGAGAGATAACATCTAAGTAAACAATTTGAAAAACGCATAACATAATTAAAAACATAATTTCAGGAATTTCCAACGTATACAATATTCGGAAAAATATCCGAATACTTTTATTCAGCCCTGTATAGGATCTATAGATTTGTATATATACTACATAGGATGCTAAATTTTAGTTCAGTTAAGAAACGCGTAGCACAGTTTAAAAATTCTCCTTCTGGAGTTTCTGTCAATAAACGGAAATGTGTTCGCGAACTTTTGTATTTCCCTGTATAGGATCTACAGAATTTATACACACCACGTAATAAACAAAAAGTGAGTTAAATTTAAAATCGCGTTCAGTAACTTAAAACGCACTTCCAGGAACGCACTTCCAGGCGGTTAACAGACAGTAGAGAATTATTTTGTGTGTCCCTGTAAATGAACGATGACTGCTATACACACAGTATTCTATAGTAAGCCTCTTGTAATGCACCTTAGTGATATATATATAAATTTCAATGCGTTTAAAATAGTGAAACATTTAAATAAACCGCAGACGATTTTTCTCCATAGACGTAATGTAATGGAATTCTTTTGACTGTCCCTGTAAATTAACTATAAGTGCTATCCACACCCTATTCCATATTAAGCTTCTTGTAATACATGTTAGTGATATATATCAATTACAATGTGTTTGCAATTGTGTAACATCATTAAAATAAACCGCAAATGATTTTTCCCCATAGACCGTCATGTAACGGAATTCTTTTGAGTGTCCCTGTAAAAAAACTATAAGTGCTACACACTTCAGTTGAAATAGGGAGCGTGCTATAGAGAACGACAATAACATATAAAAATTGCAAGGCAATCCGAGCAGATTTACGGGAGTTAGAGCACGGACAGACGGCAGACGGCCAGACAAACCGAAGTCATAAACACTTTTCAACTAGGTTGGAAAGTGTTAAAAATTAATTTTTGCTATATTTAGTAGTTACAAATATGCAGTACAAGCAAAATTTAATGGGTAGGTCGTTGCTACCGCCAATAGGATGTCGACATTACTCACGAATACGTTTTTAACACTTTCCAACCTAGTTGAAAAGTGTTTATGACTTCGGTTTGTCTGGCCTAGGGTGGTCACAAGTAACATGGGGAAATTTTTTTTTCAACTTATCTTTCGGGGGACCCTCCTAAAATTTGCCAATTAGTTAAAAAATGATATTGGCAAAGTTTCAACTCAATTGAATAATATTAACCCGTGCCTCATCGAGGTTAAATTATTGAAAAATTCTGATTTTTGGTGAAATATTGCAATTTTTCCTTCATTAAGTGAAAACCATTTGTCCTAAAAACCTGATTCTTGTCTTATTTGATAGAAAATGTTGTTGCCTTGAACTTTTACTCTCATCAAAACTTATGTATTTTAAGACATTTAGCATTTTTTAGGTCAAGTCATGAACTATATCTTTAAATCTACATTTTTGAAAAATACATGGAAAATGACAGCAGATTAATTCTAATTACTTCTGACCACTTTTTTGTATTTTTTACATTAAAAGACAAAAAAAAAACATTTTTTATAACTTAAAAAAAAATTGCGAATTATAGTTAATTATTAGGTATCTAGTTTTGCGCCTCAAAAGAAGAATCTCCTCAATTTGTATTGCAGTTAAAGTGCATTTAACACGAACCTCTGAAACTCTCTTTTTAATACAAGGTAATTTTTGTTTCTTTCTATCGTTAAGAAGTCCATTTTTAGCATCGACTAAACCTTCTGACACCCGGCAGTCGTCAAATGCACCCCTCCTTTTACTATGATTGGCTGGAGGTCCCCTTCTTACTTACAAGGGTGGGAAAGGTGGATTTAGTTAATGTTTGTCTTTCAAGCAGTGAACGTTTGTTTAATGATTTCTTTTCTTGTGAAATTTGAGAGACAATGGATTTAGAACCTTCGCGTTCTAGAGTAATAACTAGCATGAGTTCAAGGGAGAAAGACAAGATTTGTTTAATTGGCTACAGGCCTCATCAAATCAATGGCAGTAAGTTACCATTGTCAAGTTTTATGCAGTTTATTTTATATGTGCCAAGTGAATCTGAACACCAGAGAAGCTGCTAGACTTACAGTACAGGAAGTTGTACTTGTTTGTGAGAAAGCCAAGATACCAACCAGACACTTTAAAGACTGTGTTGCAATGGCTGAAAAACTTTAGGAAGAGTAGAGAAAACCACAAAAAAAAAAACCCGCTAACAGATCCTATTCTAAATCTCAAAATAAAAAAAGTAGAATCCTTCAATTCAACGCTTGATGACCTTTTTGATGCTGCTTATCAGGATGCAATTAAAAACATTACTAAAAAAGGCAAGCAGTTTTTGTTACTCCAAAGAATGAAAAGACCTACAATTATTAAAATCACTTGTTGACTACAGAAAAATTGATAAACAAGTTGCAGACAAAACGCTTTCTAAAATGATAAAACATCTTTGGTATCTTAACTCGGAGCAAGTTGCAATTTCATTCTTCGATGATACTTTGGAAAAAACAGTCAAAATAAGTATGGATGAAAATTTAAGGTCATTTGAAGAAGAAAATGATGATGATGATGATGATGATAAGGATGTAAGAGCAACAATAGGTTTCAATGAAGTGGAATATCTATTGGACAAAGAAGTCGATTTTTTTGTTTAATCTCAAACTGTAAATATTTTTAGGAGATTTGAGATTAATATGCAATTTTTAAATACTGATCTTGACGTATGGTGTAAAAATAAACATTATTTGAAAGAAAAAATAGTGAATGGTTTTAAGGTTGTCAATGACGCAGCTGAAAGGGGAAATATACGGGGAAATATAGGGACGAAAGATGAAGAACAAAAGCAGTTTCTGTTAGAAGTTGTATCTGAATGCAGAAAATTTTTCTCAGACTCTTCAAAAGCCACATTATCGAAGCCATTACCACCTTAATGTAATAATTCTAAGTGATAATATTTTATTTCCTTTATAATGATTCGTTTTTTATAACGCAACTTTAATAATGAAATGCATTTGAACGTTATTTGTGAGAAGTTTGCTCTTTATTTCTTATAATTCATTCAGTTTAAATTTCGATTTTTTTCATTTACTTTGGATTTTTTTTTAACTAAACCCTTTTTTATGTACAAAATGAAAAAATAAAGAAATCTAAATCTAAAAGCAGATGAAATGGAATGTTACAATGCTTTTTCATATTTTCATAAAAAGTCAATTTTGAGAATTCAGATCCTGCTTGGTACTAAAAAATGCTGTATATTGTAAAAACTATAATTTTTTACAAAAAAAAAGATGTTTGGTTCTTCAATGCAAAACTATTTTTTATGAAATGAGACCAGCATTAGGTTTCTAGGTTCTTTTGTATTCATTTTATGAAGGGAAAACTGTGAATTTTTGCGAAAAATCGCGGTTTTTCAAAACTTTGACCTCAATGAGGCACGGGTTAACATTATCCAAATGAGCTGAAACTTTGGCAATCTCATTTTTCAGCCAATTGGCAACTTTTAGGGGGGTCCCCCCGAAAAAATTCGAAAATTGATTTCTTGTGACCACCCTAGTGGCCGTATGGCCGTCTGCCGTCTGGCCGTGCTCTAACTCCCGTAAATATGCTCGGATTGCGCTGCAATTTTTATATGTTAGTGTCGTTATCTATAGCATATACCCTATTTCAACTGAAGTGTGTAGAACTTATAGTTTTTTTACAAGGACACTCAAAAGAATTCCGTTGCATTACGGTCTATATGGGGAAAAATCATTTGCGGTTTATTTTAATGATGTTACACAATTTCAAATACATTGATATATATTACTAAGGTGCATTACAAGAAGCTTAATATGGAATAGAGTGTGCATAGCAATTATAGTTACTTTACAGGGACAGTCAAAAGAATTCCGTTACATTACGTCTATATAGAAAAATCGTTTGTGGTTTAATTAACGCATTGAAATTTATATATATCACTAAGGTGCATTACAAGAGGCTTACTACAGAATAGTGTGTGTATAGCAGACATCGTTCATTTACAGGGAGACACAAAAGAATTCTCTACTGTCTGTTAACAATAATTCCTGGAGGTGCGTTTTAAGTTACTGAACGCGATTTCAAATTTAACTCACTTTTTGTCTATTACGTGGTGTGTATAAATTCTATATTTCATATACATGGCAGCACAAAAGTTCGCGAACACATTTCCGTTTATTGGCAGAAACTCCAGAAGGAGAATTTTAAACTGTGCTGCGCGTTTCCTAACTAAACTAAAATTTAGCATCCTATGTAGTATATTATACAAATCTATAGATCATATACAGGGCTGAATAAAAGTATTCGGATATTTTTCCGAATATTGTATATGTTGGAAATTCCTGAAATTAAGTTTTTAAATATGTTATGCATTTTCCAAATTGTTTACTTAGATGTTGTCTTTCAGCTTATGAAACGGTAATGATTTGTAAAATTATTTTGGAAGCGTTGGAAAGTGTTACATAATCTATGCTTGACGCATGATTTTTCGTTCTTGTTGTTTTATAATATAGATAGATGCCATATGAAAGCAAATTTCGCAAAATGTTACGACATTTGATAATTTCTTTTTCATTTTCAAGAAAATCGTATATTTTTATTTTGTATGCGCAAAGAAAACGCAAATTCTCATTTATAAAGCTGAAAAATATTACTATGGTTGAATTAAAGTAATGCTTTTTTTTCTAATTGTCTTTTTTATCGATTATGGTTGAGTATGCACAAATCATATTGTCGTCATTGTTATTGTCGTATTATTGTATTTTAATTCATGTTAACCCGGACAAAGCCGGATGGTTCTGCCAGTTGTAAATATATAACGAAAGTAAAAAGACGTTTTGAGCAAATAAGGAGAATATACACATTTCAGATTTATTGTTAATCCTTATTAAGTATATTCTTTCATTTTTAATAATATATATATTGTGTGCGTATACTCATATTGCGCCCGGGGGGGGGGGGGTCAAATGTTGTTCTTTCAACGGTGCTAATGTTTTCTACTCTGTGTTAATGTATAACGCAATTTCATTTTTTTAACCATGACACTCGTGGTATTTTTTATACAAAGTGTACGTGCATTACAAGATATTACACTTTAAGAATTGTTGTTAATCTTGACAAATTTCATTTTTGTGTTAGTACCTGTATATTTCGATTATTTATAGCCTGACAAATAATCGACACTGCAGGTTTCAGAACGCAATCACACAAGCTTAAAATGACTTGCCTTCTCTTTTCTTTTTTGCAGTGAAACGTATTTTTAAAATATTTTTAATATAGGAAAAAGTTTTCTTAAATAAAATAGAAGTATGTTTAGCTAGTTATTTGTTACAGCCGATTATCGTCACTAGGGATACAGGCCGGTGGGGGGAGTGCCCTCTGTGGGGGTCTTTAAAATAAAAATAAGATTATTAAACTTACCAGGAGTTGGATTGATCATGTCAGTATAAAATATGAAGTCAATGTAAATTTATGTTCTGGAATACTAATGTTTCGGGCGAAATGTCCAAGGCCATAAATCAAAATAAGCTATGTGCGTGTGTTACAGATATGCGAAAGGTAAATCATTTCATAATTAATAGTTTAAATTTGAGGGTGAAAAAAACAAAATCTAAACTGAGGAAAAAATATTTCGATTTTTTTTGAAGTACCGACTGCACAGGACACAGCGGGTGTTTTCAAAGTCTCTGATCCACAGACCAGCAGGAGAAAGGCATAATTTTTTAAGCAATGAAACGAAAACCGTTTAAACGTTGATACGTTCAACCGCTGGTGTAAGATCCGTATATACGATGTACCGTATATGCTGTTTCGTACAATACGTATAACCGCCTTGGTCGTATCATACGTATCCAAAATCTGCACCCCGTATAATACGTACTATACATATACTCGTATAAGCGTTTAATAGGGAGCACTACAAGATAGCGTACACAGTATTGCACGGATACAACCCCTCATATTTTTGCTTCCTTTTGGGAACAACGGATTTCGAGCTTATTCTATCGACGATAATTTTCAAGCTATGATTTTGAGAATTT
Organism: Maratus michaelseni; assembly: GCA_963931845.1. Taxonomy (NCBI): domain Eukaryota; kingdom Metazoa; phylum Arthropoda; class Arachnida; order Araneae; family Salticidae; genus Maratus; species Maratus michaelseni. The sequence goes on from OZ007600.1 coordinate 2,412,310, forward strand.
CACAAAAGTTGCTCTATAGTTGCTCTATATACTTAGCTAATACATTATGCATATTATATTTTGACTGCATACGCGCATGCGTAGTGAAACATTTTTTAGTAAACCTGCTCATTTTTCATCCAATTTTTATTATTTTTTAATTCGGATTGCAGAGCATTATGTACAATGTTGTTTGTCATATTTTCTGAAAAGAACTTTTTTTTATATTAAGAACTCTGCAAATTATAAGCAAAAAACTAGGCGAAATTTGGGAGTGTTTTTATAAAAACCTTATTTTTTCTACGAGTATACATGCTATCCTCCTAAAAATAAACACAGTATATTACAATAAGCCACTTATTAATAATCTCGAGTTTGAACGACTTTGCTACATTAGTTTTTATAGGGTTATCCAAAAGATATTCGTTCTTTTTCAATTTGTGGACAGTCTCCTATGGACACACCTGCAGTTTCAGGTTAATTCCTCATGTATTTTTCTAGATAGTTTATAAAACGACTAAAATCGCAAGTGACCGGTCCGCTTTGGCAATATAGTGTACATGCTAAGATGGAAATCTGTACAAAGCGGAATTTTTTAGCGTTTCTCTTGATTCCGGTTTCACAGATTTTATTAAAAATATATAAAGCAAAGCTTATTCCATAATTTAATATTATGTATTTTATTATTACATATTTTTAATTTTAAAATAAGTCGGATATTAGAAACTTAGTAAAATTCTCTTTGTAAATTTACTTTACGGAGGAGTGAGAGGGGGAGGGTGCGCCAAACCCCATGTGTGCCCATCGTGAAAAAATGGTTAGTTTCGGCCCTGATCCTGGTAATATTGTTTTGAAGTTAAATTCCTATTTTCAATTACTATATTAAATTTAAGAATTGTAGGAGAACCCACGCTTTTCTAGTTCGGGGCCTAGAGTATCCCAACCCTCACGTAAACCCATAAAGTAAGTACTGGTTTGAATTTATCTCATGTCACGTCACTGGATATTCATTTTTGGCCTGCCTCTATTCCTTTTGTTTGAATGCTTGTCATGTCCAGGTGAGGTATTTCTGCTTTATGAAGAAATATTAAACTGACCAGATGTATTGCTAACTTGTTTTCCTGAATTTCTATAATCCTCTCTTCTTATCTATAAGCTACCTTTCAACAAAAGAACCCTTTCCCTTTATTGTTATTCCATTGTTATACCATTAAGTTCTAAAAAGGGTCAGGTACATATTTTGAATACAGAATTGGATAAAAAGTTTCAGAAACGTTTGTGACTCATTGAAAGACTGGACTCTACGAAGAATGCCAATTTCTAAGAATGTTGTTTTGTGTTGAGTTAGTTTCTTATAGTTAGTTGCTTGAGTTGGTATCTTCGCGTTAAAAGCTGCTGAAAAATCTCCAAGCCTGTGCTTAGTATCCATTCATTATATGTAATTTCCCATTCATTTCCTGAGGTAAGTTTGAATTTAATATTTTCGAAACTTTAATTTGTTATTTTCCTTAATGTAATTACAAGATACAGGGACTGATCATCAGAAGGGCACACGGGGGCATGTGAACCGAGACCCCATTTTCAGGTGGGGGGAGGGGTCCCAAAATGCATTCTCTGAAAATACAAATTAATGCAAATTTCCCTTTATAGTTTACTAGGGCAGGGATAGAGAATATACGCATGGAACATATCAATTATATATTCAAATAAAATTTATTAAAAGTGGTAATTTCTTATTAACCTCGTGCCAGAAGTTAATAGCCCAAAAAATCGCTAAAAATTTCGTTATCTAAAGCAGTTTTTTTTTTATTATTATTCTGATAATTTCAGCGGTTTTAAGTCCTTATTTAAATTACATGTCTGTTAAATTTGTCTTTTATTTATACTAATTTATTTATTGCTTAATGAATTTTAATTTCGTTATTGAATATTAGCTGGAAACAAATACTGAACTTTTTATGTTGTTTTAAGTGCAAACGGAATGTATTATGATTATATTTTGTAATCGTCTACAAGTGATAGAGATAGATTTAAAACAAAAGCTTGAAATTTAATTTAAATGCTATAATAAATGAGTAAATTGCGATACATATTTCAAACAAATTCCATTTGAAAGTGGATTTTTTTTTCTGTATAACGGTGTAAAAATTGAAAATATGTGATGTTTAGAAATTAAAAAAATTGCCGTAGCAAAAATCGCAAAACTGAAATTTCATCCTCAAGTGTTGCCATTCGCAAAATGACGTCAGCGTTACGGACGGACACGTTTGTCCTTTGTAATATAGATAGATAGAAAAAAAAAGATTTCTTTTCCCATTCATTTAAACTAAACTATCTAATGTTCTTCATTAACGACAATGAAATGTAATGTAAACTTCGAAATTATGAGAAAAATGTTTATTTCATCAAAAACGTGTTTCCTTCAATCCCTTAGGTTTAGAGTTTTACTTACTTAAATCACATGTAGCGCAATAATTTTACCTTTCCATAATATTTAAAGTATTTTTACCTGTGTCTATAATCAATTCATTTTTCATAAAACTACGGTTTAAATTTTAAACTGCACATAAAGCTGTTTCTCATGTTTATAATGAGGTCATGTTTATAATAATTCTATTTTCAATTACTATATTAAATTTAAGAATTGTAGGAGAATCCACGCTTTTCTAGTTCGGGGCCTAGAGTATCCCAACCCTCACTTAAACCCATAAAGTAAGTACTGGTTTGAATTTATCTCATGTCACGTCACTGGATATTCATTTTTGGCCTGTCTCAATTCCTTTTGTTTGAATGCTTGTCATGTCCAGGTGAGGTATTTCTGCTTTATGAAGAAATATTAAACTGACCAGATGTATTGCTAACTTGTTTTCCTGAATTTCTATAATCCTCTCTTCTTATCTATAAGCTACCTTTCAACAAAAGAACCCTTTCCCTTTATTGTTATTCCATTGTTATACCATTAAGTTCTAAAAAGGGTCAGGTACATATTTTGAATACAGAATTGGATAAAAAGTTTCAGAAACGTTTGTGACTCATTGAAAGACTGGACTCTACGAAGAATGCCAATTTCTAAGAATGTTGTTTTGTGTTGAGTTAGTTTCTTATAGTTAGTTGCTTGAGTTGGTATCTTCGCGTTAAAAGCTGCTGAAAAATCTCCAAGCCTGTGCTTAGTATCCATTCATAGCTGTGTCTCATGTGAAGTGAATAACTTCCTGAGGTAAGTTTGAATTTAATATTTTCGAAACTTTAATTTGTTATTTTCCTTAATGTAATTACAAGATACAGGGACTGATCATCAGAAGGGCACACGGGGGCATGTGAACCGAGACCCCATTTTCAGGTGGGGGGAGGGGTCCCAAAATGCATTCTCTGAAAATACAAATTAATGCAAATTTCCCTTTATAGTTTACTCGGGCAGGGATAGAGAATATATGCATGGAACATGTCAATTATATATTCAAATAAAATTTATTAAAAGTGGTAATTTCTTATTAACCTCGTGCCAGAAGTTAATAGTCCAAAAAATCGCTAAAAATTTCGTTATCTAAAGCAGTTTTTTTTTTTTTATTATTATTCTGATAATTTCAGCGGTTTTAAGTCCTTATTTAAATTACATGTCTGTTAAATTTGTCTTTTATTTATACTAATTTATTTATTGCTTAATGAATTTTAATTTCGTTATTGAATATTAGCTGGAAACAAATACTGAACTTTTTATGTTGTTTTAAGTGCAAACGGAATGTATTATGATTATATTTTGTAATCGTCTACAAGCGATAGAGATAGATTTAAAACAAAAGCTTGAAATTTAATTTAAATGCTATAATAAATGAGTAAATTGCGATACATATTTCAAACAAATTCCATTTGAAAGTGGATTTTTTTTTCTGTATAACGGTGTAAAAATTGAAAATATGTTATGTTTAGAAATTAAAAAAATTGCCGTAGCAAAAATCGCAAAACTGAAATTTCATCCTCAAGTGTTGCCATTCGCAAAATGACGTCAGCGTTACGGACGGACACGTTTGTCCTTTGTAATATAGATAGATAGAAAAAAAAAGATTTCTTTTCCCATTCATTTAAACTAAACTATCTAATGTTCTTCATTAACGACAATGAAATGTAATGTAAACTTCGAAATTATGAGAAAAATGGATATTTCATCAAAAACGTGTTTCCTTCAATCCCTTAGGTTTAGAGTTTTACTTACTTAAATCACATGTAGCGCAATAATTTTACCTTTCCATAATATTTAAAGTATTTTTACCTGTGTCTATAATCAATTCATTTTTCATAAAACTACGGTTTAAATTTTAAACTGCACATAAAGCTGTTTCTCATGTTTATAATGAAATTTTCTTCAGAGAGGGAGTTCCTACATGACACGTGTGACTCTGGGCCTCACTTAGAGTTGATCAGGCCCTGACATGATATTCTTTTTATTTTCCGTAAATGTGCATATTTTTTTTTTATTATTCGGGCGAATTTTAGTTATTGAGAGTTCAGTTCAAGTATAGCTATTTCCTTTTTCTTTAGTTATGTCCTTAATGTTATTTCAAAGGGAAAAAAAAAAACTAATGAATTATTTACCTATTAACATTTGAATATAAAATTTTAAATAGAATTGCATTATTTTATATGTATTTTCAATCGAATTTACGAGTTGACTTGGATCTGATTATGTTGCTAGTTTGGCATCATAAAAGAATAATAACGTACTTTCCAACTTATACATTTTAGATGTAAATACACTATTGATCATTTTTAAACTTAGAATACTTGTTTTTGCAAACTTCCTCCATGTCTCCATTTTTTTTTTTCTCTTAAGGCTGTTCTCAAATTCGAACTGGTTACTTTATGACACATTTTTTAATTAATTATTGTTCGGAAACGCATAAAACTGGCAGGTGTTCTTATTCAGAAACTTTGTAAACGAAAAATGTTTCCCTTTATGACACATTTTTAATTAATTATTGTTCGGAAACGCATAAAACTGGCAGGTGTTCTTATTCAGGAACTTTGTAATCGAAAGATGTTTCCCTTTTCTTGGAAAAGGCAGAAGATCTTTCAGAAAATCTTGTCAAAGTTGGCGTTTTGAACCGCGTTTCTGACACTGCATCACGAGAAAGGGGAAAAACGTGTCGTCACATGACACGAATCGCTTATAACTCGATACGTAATTTATTTATCAAAAAATGGAAAACTCATTTCGATTCCAAATCGCTTCAATAGTCAATCCTGCCAATTTTATGCCTTTGATTTAAAAATGTGTCAGAAATAAGTTTGCCGTTCTTGAGCAAGTCATTTGAGAACCACCTTAATTATGAATTACTTTCAAGCTGCGTGTAGCAACGAAAAATGCTGAATGTCAGAAAATATTTAGTAATGTTAAAAAAAAAAATGAGTTTAGGTTTTATTATTGAAAAACACCATACGAAATCTTTTCATTTTCATTGTACAGTAATCCCTTAACATTCGCGAGGGTTACGTTCCTGGAAAACTTCGCGAATGTCAAATCCGCGAATGTTGAGTCTATCTATCTGCACTAAAATATGAGTTACGCTCTATAAAATTTTAATTGGAGTGGCACAGCATTTCAAAGAACTAAAGGATAATATGTATTAACAATACATTCTGCATAGCATGTATGTAGAAGGTGAATGTCCACACATGTTCATAAACATGAAATTTATTGATTGAAGATAATTCAAATTAACTGACTGGAGAAATACTTACAGCTAAAATAGCCTAGGTTTTTATATAAAGTAATTTCGACTCTCTCTATTCGCAAATCGCAAAGAGGTTATAATGTATTAGTGAGTCGGTATGCGATACAATATTAAAATACGATATTTAAATACAGCTAAATGATTCAGAAATTCTTTTATTTCCTATCTAAGGGCATCTTTAGCTCCATCTCTACGAGAACCTGCACTTTTTAAATTAATAGATTGAAGATGCCGTTGACCCCCTTTACAACTTTTTATTATATCACCTTTGCAATGAGTATTCTGCTGTTGTTATTATTTTGCTTTCCTACAACACTCGCTCCTTTTTCAGTTGACAATTGAAAATTGATTTGTAAATATATACTCAGAAAACAGGGGAAATAATCTTTAACTACTATAAATTCTGAAAAAGAAAGCGATAATAATAATTTAAAAAAAAAAAAAAATCGCGAATAATCAAGTCAGATTCTCGCCAATGTTAAGTTTTTCCGCATTTTCATATTCGCGAATAATCAAAACTCGCGAATGTTGAGGTATAGAGAATGTGCATGTGACGTCACGAAGCCGTAAAGAACGAACGGTAGGCAAAAGGCAAAACATACGCATGCCTACTGTATAGTTAGCTGTGTTATGTGCTTATTATTCATATTTTTTTAATTAATTATTCATATAATTTTGCCTTTCTTAATTGCAGCGGATAGCCCAAGGTAGGTCCTGATGCACCTGAGGCTCGGATTTTTAATTTTTTGAGACCCCGGCCCCCTTTAAGATTTTTGCCCTAAATTGTTAATAATTTACCCAATTTTTATCCGATCCTCATCGTTTTTAGGGCCTTTTTTCCGTTTAGCTTTCACCCCCATTTCTACGTTCTAGTTATGACCTTGGCCCCCTAGGGCTTGGTACGGGACCCGGTGAAGTTTTTGTTTCCTAAACTGATAATTACTTGCCCGCTTTTAATCCGATTTTCTTAGTTTTTGGGGCCTTTTCTTCATTTAGTTATTTCCCCATTGCTACTTTATAATAAGGACCCTTCATCTTAGGGCCCTGCTCAAAACTATCGGCTGGCCCCTTTTTGGGCCCTCTACTATATAGTTCCCCTAAAAATCGTTCGATTCACTAACTTTTTTTTTTTTAACAACTTAGAACTTCCAGCTACTACATGAACAACAAAAACAAAAAAATTCGGTGAAGATCCGGGCCCCCTGGGCCCCTTGAAGTTTTTGTTCCCTAATACCTTGTCCCCTTTTAATCCGATTTTCGTTTATGGGGCCATTTCTCCATTTAACTTTTCCCCCATTTCTTTCCCCCATTCCAGATAGGAGCGTTCATCTTAGGGCCCTGCTCAAAACTATCAGCTGGCCCCCCTTTGGGCCCCCTACTATATTTCTCCTAAAAATCGTCCGATTCACTAACTTTTTTTTTCTAACAACTTAGAACTTCTAGCTACTACATAAACGACAAAAAAAAAAAAAAAAAAAAAAAAAAAAAATGGAGAAGGTCCGGGCCCCTTGAAGTTATTGTTCCCTAAATTGTTAATACCTTGTCCCCTTTAAATTCGATCTTCGTTTTTGGGGGCGGTTTCTCCATTTAGTTATTTCCCCATTTCTACATTCCAGATAGGACCATTCATCTTAGGGCACTGCTCAAAACTATCAGCGGCCCCTTTTGGGCCCCCTAGTATAGCTCCCTTAAAAATCGTCCAATTCGCTAGCTTTTTTTTCTAATAACTTCTTAGCATTTCAGCAACTACATGAATGACCAAAAATTTCTCGGACCAGATCCGAGCCCCTGGGCCCCTTACGTTACCCATAACTTCTTAATTATGATACGTATCGAATCCGTTTAAAGTTATTATTATTTCTAGGAAAAGGGCCGAAAATTTATATATAACAGATTTTTGATATTAAAAATGGCCTCAATTCACAAGTTATCAAATCCGCTAATTTATTACAAATCCTCTTAATATTATCTACAACTTTTATATTGACAAGTTTTTTTTATAAAACCAACCCTTACAGAAAAAAAATGTTTGTGTGCTCCGCCTACAGACACAGGTAGATTTTGAAGTGAGCGGTCCCAACTGCCGCATCATGGCAAAAAGGTCATTTCTTCTGCAATCTTCAACAGGGTTTGGTTCATTCGACTCGATATTGAAAACTTGAGGGTTTTTTTTTCTTTAAATTTATTATCACGGGCGCTAGTCAGTTCGTTATTATTAAATGTTTGGTTCGATTTTGAGTAACTGAATATCATATTTTGTTACAAAATGTTATTTTTCACAAAAATATAACAAATTTCAGAATTTTTTTTTTCACAAAATGCCCCCCCCCCCCCCTCTCCCAAAAAAAAAAAAAAAAAAAAAAAAAAAAAACTGCATCGACACCGGATTAAATGCTTTTTAAATGGTAAGGTTTTTTTAAAAACATGGCATCGATTATTTTTTTTTTTTAGATTAAATTATATAATTCTCTTTTAGAAAAAAAAAAGAGTAAAATGTTTCTTAAAAAAATATCGCCCTTAGTACTTCATTAAATGTTTCATAAAAGTCAATTTTTTGTTTTGTCCTGTTTTATACATATTATTAGAATAGTAAAAATATTAAACTTTTTTTTAAAACTTAAGGAGTGTTTATTTAGTATAAAAATTATTTCAGCTAATAAAACCGAATTCTGACAAAACTTATGCTTCAGTTTCATAGATTTCCTTGTCATAATACAACATGATAAAATTATATAAAAGTGTTTAAAAAAATAAGCCGTTTTGATTTGAGAACACTCATAGGTATCATTTTAATCGATCATTTAATCTGAATATAACGAAATTTGTAAACATTTTCCGATTAGCTCAAGCAATAAAAAGTTACCATACGAACAAGAACAACTTGAACTACAAGTAGAAAAAAAGTAAATAAAACATTAACTTTACGACATAAAAAAAAAAAAGAAAAAAAAAAAAGAACTAAAATCTTTCTCCTACCAGCTACAACAAGTTGAAACGCTTCTTGAGCTCTTGAATTCTTCCCTGGAAACTTTTTTTAAATAAGTTTCAATATCTGATGAAGCAACCGATGGCCAAAAAACCATATCTGCTTTCCAATCTGCATCCACAATAATGTACGGATCATCTAAAATAATAACACTATTATTCGGTTTGACAAATCTAAACTTTGTTAAATAATCTTGATTAGCAACAGAATCTAAGTTCTGTGCATAATCTGATAAAAGAAAATTTGTTTTTGAATAAATATGATCCATAATTGAATGCAAAAATTTTACTTTCTCATAGGAAACCGTAGGAAATAGCGCATTGAGCGGGATATGTTTTGCCTACCGAAGAGGCGTGGTCTAGTGAGGAACCAGTTTGTTGACAAACATGCACATTCTCTATTTAAATAACTTTTTGCTAAAACTTTCTTTAACCCGGGAGAAATCGCGCATATCTAGGGTATGAACAGTTTTTACTTTGTCACCAATAAATACAAAAAATAATTGTCAACTTATATAGTCAGTGACAACTGTTACAAATTGTAGGATAAAATACGCTAAAGATTACTTTTCGAAAAGTAGTGGTGGTAATTGTAAAATCCGTTCGCACTCGGGGTATGTCATACCCCATGCGACTTCTCCCGTGTTAAAATGAAAGTTTTTTTTTTCAATCTTCCTTTAAAATTAGCTTTTTAATGAATGCTATTGTGTTTTGCATATATTTCTCCTCCTCCACTAATAAATGTAGTCGATACAATAGATGAAATTATGGCTTGAAATTTGATTCATGTGTTTCTTAAAAATGGTTTACTTGTTCGACGAAAAGAAAAAATGCTTGAAATTCTATTTACCGTTATTTTACATTTTCCTATTTTCAAAAGTTGTGAGGTATATGTAATAATAATAATGGAAATTTCGTAAATTCGTTTAGAAGCATTAGCTCTTCATAGCTGTGTTCCGTGCTAAATGATCTTCTGTAATAAACATGAATTGAATGAATCTAGTTAATACTTCTGGTTTGTTATTTTCTTATAAGAATAAATGTGTAATTTGAGGAAGTCTCATTCATTTTCCATGAATTTGCCACCAAATTTTCGAATGGTGTTTAATAACAATAATATTCATGGAAATATCAAAAAATACTTAAAAAATTATGTAAAATTTTTGGGTAGAATAAGCTTTATTTATTTCGATGGGTATTTATTTCTTACGAGTGAGAATGAAGCAGCGCCCTATGCAATAAAGAACGCGGGGCACTTACTCAAGGCCCACATATTTCAGGGGATCAAAAATTTCCTCATCTTCACTCGTAATTTTATTAAAAATAAAACTTTAATTGGATTTTTAAAAAATGTAAAAAAGCTTGATTCATTATTCGAATTCTGTAAACTGAAATTGAATTACATAATAACTTTTATAAAACTGTTAAAATGGAAGGACAATTAACTTCAAAAGAACAATTTTTATATAAATAACATTTATGACTTAAATGTTGAGTTGCAATTATATCCAATTTCTGTGTATGATTTCTATCGTATACAAAGAGGCTTATCATTTAATGATACAAAAAGATTTATAGTTTAACGCATATCATAGAATATCATTCAGGCTGCATTATACAGGCTATCATTTCGACAATGTAAGTAAGTGTTTTAAGTTTATCATAATAAGTTTTTAAATCCTTTCTCGGTTCTTTGTACATTCTTATAAAGTTAATATGAGTGCTTTCCCTAGTGATCAACTTATCTGTATCATTTGTATTCCTATGTGGCTATCTTATCTGTAGAATTCGTCTTTTCTTTTGCGTACAGCATGCATATAGTATATATATAGTACATATATCGTACATATAAGGGGTGTGGAAAAACTTAAATTAAAATAAAGTGAGGATCTCCGCTGGAATGACAGCAAATGCAATGAAGATAATTTTCATATTTTAATGACACAATTTTGACAACACAAACTGCAGAATATTTACACATATTTACATAAATAAAAACAATTATCATCTCACATATTTACTCTTTTAAACATATTTCGCTTTCTTACAAGCAGAACGGCATTGCTACATATTCCCGTCTTATTTCACACAAAAGCAAAAAACAAAACATTCTAAAGTTTCTGAGTTCAGTTCAGTTCAATAAAAAAAAGAAAAGTTTCAGTTCAGATTCATGAGTCACTGCGAAGTGAAACAGATGGAGCCGGCCGTAACATACTCCCCCCGTTGAGTTTCCCCTTTTTGAAACTCAACCACAGTCGAGGACAGGTTCATGAGGTCTAAACGTTCTGGGGTTCGAACCACTCGTCCAAATCTAGATACTCTAGGAGAATTCTCTTTAACTTCACCAGAATCGGGAGAATCTTTATCTGTAGTTTCATTATGGTGAGGAGACTCGATATTTTCCTGAGAAAAGTCATCTGAATCGAAATTTACTTCCAATGGATATAGTCTTTGTGCAGGACGGAGAATTTCGCCAAACTTAGTGCGTAACTTTGCTAAGCGTACTATACCATCTTTTCCTGGAAACAACTGGATGACTTTTCCTAGAGGCCAATTTATTCTTTTTTCTTTGGTACCAATTATAACAATATCACCAACTTTAATCTTGTCATGTTTTTTAGGAATCGAAGATCGTAAAAAGCCTAAGTATTCCTTTTTGAATCTATTCTTTAGATTCTCTCTCACTCTTTGAATGTATTGCCACCTTTTCACAATATTAGTCTTTTCAATTTGGTCTAAATCAGGAACTTCGCTCGTACGAAGATCTTGTAGAAATGATGCTGGGGTTAGAGCTCTAAAGTCAGCTTCTTCTGATACGTAAGTTAGAGGTCTGTTGTTCATTACTGATTCACATTCGCAAACAAGAGTAAACAATTCTTCATAAGTCTAAGACGAACGTCCTAAGTTTTTTCTGAGCAGATCCTTAAGAATTCCAATGAGCCTTTCCCAAAACCCTCCCCACCAAGGGGCGGAGGGTGGGTTAAACTTCCAACGAATTTCATTAACTTCAAATGTTCGTTGAATCTTTTCCCAGTCCAGTTTTTTCAATGCTCTATTTAAGCCTGTAAAATTTGTTCCATTATCAGAATACAACACAGATATCCGACCTCTTCTTGCTATAAATCGTCGCATAGCCTGAATCAAGGTATTAGTACTAAGAGATGGAATTATTTCCAGGTGCACCGCTCGGAATACTGCAAAAGAAAACAAGACTATCCAAACCTTTTCTCCAGATTTTGTCAGTAATGGACCAGCCAAATCAACTCCTGAGACTTGAAAAACTGCTGCAACTCTAGTTCTTTTACCTTTTAAAATCCAAAATCTTTCTCGCAAAATAGTCAGGAGAGTAGATGTTCCAACATGCTTGTTCAGAATATGCTCTTGTTCAATAAGCCTTCTCACTACTGGGTGTTTCGAAGGAAGAATCACTGGAGCAATAAAATCATATGTTTCATCTTCATTAGTAAGTCTTGATTTCAATCGCAATAGTCCATCATCATCTTTAAAAGCTTGGAAATTGACAAGAGATTGTCTACCATTTTCGTGAGAAAAGCATTCTGTCTGCACAGCACGGAAAAGTACTTTCTGTGCACTCAATATTTCTTCTTCTGTAAGGAGTGGATGTTTTCTCAAATCACGAGCTTTGGGGTGAAATCGCATAATCCAAGCTAGCACTCTCACTATTTTGGAAAATTTCGATATTCTTTTTGATAATTCAGAAACAATCGTCTTAAATTCTACATTGCAAGCAGAAACAACTGTTTTTCGTTTTTCTTGTTCAACTTCCTTTTCATTAACATTGACAATTTATTTGGGCCATTGTTCTTTTGAATTCTTTAACCATGTAGGTCCAAGCCACCATTCGGACTTCAAAAGTTGCTTAACTCCACATCCTCTGGATGGAAGATCAGTGGGATTCAGCTCACCAGGAATATGAAACCAATTTTCAGGCTCTGTGAGTTGTCTTATTTCTTTCACTCGATTAGAGTCGAACACTGACCATTGTTCTTGTCGTTTAATCCAACTGAGAACTGTTGAAGAATCAGTCCAAAAGTAGGTATCAACGCTTTCGACTTCTAGAGCACCTCTTATAAATTTAAATAATCTTGCTCCAATAGTAGCTGCCATTAACTCCAACCTTGGAGTCGTTACCTTTTTTAATGGTGTTAACCGTGATTTGGCTTGCAGTAAATTGACATTCACCGTACCATCAGAGGACTCGCTTCTTAGAAAAATACAGGCGGAATAAGCATGTTGACTTGCATCAACAAAAGTGTGCAAGCTTAAATGGGATGATTCTGTGACACCGCTCCATCTTGAAATTTTTACAGACTTCAAGAGATGTAAATCTTTAAACCATTTAAGAAATTTCCTTTTAATGTCTTCGTTTACTTCTGCGTCCCATGATTCCTTTGTTTTCCAAATAGCTTGAAGCAAGAGTTTAGGTTGTATTAACGCAGGAGACACAAAACCTATAGGATCGAAGACTCTGCTGATAAGGGACAAAATTTTTCGCTTAGTTAATTTTTCTGATTCGTCAAGATTCAAAAGTTCCCCAAGATTCAAAAGTTTTTTTTGTTAGCTCATTTTAAATTTTCCAGTTAATAGATGGTTAGTTGGTTATTTTTTAAGACCGATTCCCTGCACTAGGGATATAGGCCAGCGGGGGGGGGGGGGGGTCTTTCTTAGGGATTCTAACCCGTATTTACTCAAGGGTCGAAGAAAAACTCCGAACGGTTAGGCAGACGAGCGCGACAGGGGTTTGAACCCAGCACCTCCCGTCTGCCAGCTATGAGAGCAGAACCTCTCAGCAGTCATTGGTGGAGCTCTAGTTAATAGAATTCGATAAATTTTGAACTTTTTAAAAATTTGAATATTTTATAATACCTTTTTGACATATACTAAATGATTTTCTGAAGGATGTATGAGATAATAATCTTTTTAACGAAAACGCTTGTCATTGTTCGTAGGGGAAAGGGAAGGGAGGAATCGGGGTACAATTTAATTTGGGAAAAATTATGGAAATATTAATCTTCCAATTTGATTTATTGCTGCCATTTCACATTAAATGAAATTTCCCTTGCAGAGTTGCAATCTTTAAAGCTCTTTTTCTCTTTCAGTCTATGGTTTTTCAATATATAACTATGATCAAAATGCTAAAACTTCGACATGCATTTTTCAAAAATTCATGAATCAATCTTTTTTAATGGACAATCCATATGGTTGATTTAATGAAATCATGGATTTTACCAAGAAAAAAAAAAGGGACAAAATAGTCATTTTTACATTTGTCATGACATTTTATTTCATTTTTTAACTAATTAATTAGTTTAAAGTCTGGTCCTTACAGTTATAGAACACACGTGAAGAAAATTGTGAAAAAAAAAAAAAAAAAAAAAAAGAGTGGTGCACGAAATTTAAAATTGTAATAGAAGTGTGGTTTTAAAATTTTCTTCGAATTCTTATTATACAAATTGGATTTTTCTTTAGTTAAATCATTTTTCTTCATAAAACCATTTAATAATAAGTAAAAAAAAAAGTATATATAAAAAAATAATAATATATCAAATAATCAAATAGTCTATCAAAAAATCAAATCAAATCAGAAGGTTACAGGATTCCTTTAACTGAAAATTTTGAAATGTGCTTAAAAAAAAAAAAAAAAAAAAAAAAAAAAAAACAGAGGTTATTTATGATTATTATTTTTTTTTTTAATTTAACAAAATATTAAAATTTTCGACAAATGACATATTTTGACAAGGTAAATAATTCATTTATAAATCTTACCCATAAGATTAAAGAAAAAAAAAGAAGAAGAACAAGAAAGAAAGAATGAAAAAAAATCAGTATTTTGTGAACAGACACTGATAACTTTCGAATTTATTTATATATCATATTTATTGATGAATAAATATATTTTACAAATTCAATATTTTCTTTGTTAAAATTATAAAATTCAACATTCTGGATATGAGAATGTTCGAACCACGAAGCAAAAGAAAGAAAATTTAAAAGTATCTAAGCTTACTAGCAGTTATACGTAATGTATTTGATGTTTGACACAACAGCAACGAAAGAGAAGCCATTCTTTTCAGCTCCGGCCAATCAGAGAAGACTTGCGTAATGTGGACGGCCAGAGTCTAGCCGCCTGTTACATATTCCCGTCTTATTTCACACAAAAGCAAAAAACAAAACATTCTAAAGTTTCTGAGTTCAGTTCAGTTCAATAAAAAAAAGAAAAGTTTCAGTTCAGATTCATGAGTCACTGCGAAGTGAAACAGATGGAGCTGGCCGTAACAAGGGGTCTGTTTGATCAGACTTTTCTTCTAGGGTCCTGTTTCTGCGAAACTGTGAAAAGTTTTTTACATTTGTCTATATTTGTCAAATCTAGTCACAATTGTGGGAATTTGAAATGACCATTATATCCAGGCTCTTGTTTATGCAATTTTAAGAAGACATATTTATGTAAAATGCATATATTTTCTTGATATATGTGAAAGTGACAGTCATATTTTACTTTTAAATGATTAAATTTGTGAAAGGTTCAGTTTGGAGAGTGAAAAGGTTTTTGAAAGTCTATTTTTAAGACAAAGATTGTTGTGAAGTGTCCTGTTTTAAGGTGAAAAGTCTTGTGAAGACGTTGTCTTGCTTTGATACGAAAAGTTTTGTGAAGGCTCCTGTAAGGAAAATTTTAAAAAATGTGAGAGGTCCTGTTTTAAAATGAAAAAAATTGTGAAGGGTCCTTTAAAGGACCCAATTTTTCCTAAAAAGATCCCTATATATATAGTTTTCAAGACTGTGCAACAATAATTTAATTTTTTTCAAGTGATATTTAAATCTGTAAAATTCATTTTTATAAAGAAGTTTTAGTGCTAATAATAATGAGAATTATGTCCACAACAATTCTCAGTTATTCATTATATTTATTTTATTCCGTAATACACAGTAGTATACGCATGTTGTTTTGTATACATTCTTTATAAAAGTCTAGGAATCTAAGATTAGGGCCAGGAATATGTTTTTCACCCAGGGCTTATAATTTTAATGATCGGACCCTGAATTAGAGTGAACCCGATGTTTCAAAAGAAGGTCTAGAACATTGTTTCAGACGGGCAAAACTGTATTTTTGAACACACAAATTTGAATACGAAGTCCAATTCTTTTATAATGAATTTGCAATGAAGTTTTAGAGCAGGGCTGGTTTCATTTTTTGCTGTGGTTAATAATAGTAATAATGAAATTTTCGTAAAATTCTGTTAAATATCAAGTTTATTTAGAAGCATTAGCTTTTCAAAGCTATGTCTCCTGCGAATTAGTCTTCTGAGTTAAGGGGCTACTTCACTGACTCTCCGAGATAGAGCAGCTAATGTTATTTCAATGGGAGAAATTTAGAAGTGTAATCTTTTCGCATTTTGCTCGAATTTAGTAATTTTTGTAACTTTCAAAACCTGTACATTTAAATTATGCACGCTCCTTTCAAATTTTATTTTATTTTTTTAATTTTAATGTGATATAAGTGCGTTACTTTAGGATTATTAAAGATTCATGTTTAGTGTCTTATCGCGAAAAATCTGTTTGACATTTTAAAATTTGGTAATGACACAATCGTAGCCTGATTATTTAGCTTTCCATAAATGCTTTTTATTTTGCTTTAAAAAAATTTTAAATCGATGCTACAATTCTAAAAAAATGATACTGTCTTTTTTAAAACAGTAGAAACTAGTAAAACGTCCGCCCCATATAAGGTGCCTCCTTAGCTTTCGGGGAACTCAGCGGGGGTTTGAACGGGGAAAATCTTCATGGAGCGATAAGAAAGACCACCTAATGTGTGAAATTTTGCCTTTGGCTATCTTTATGGAACTTGTAGGAAGCTGCAAATTTCATTTTGAGAACAGAGAAGAAAGCTTCAAAAATGGTCTTTTGAATGATGTAAATAGATGCTGATTATTTATTTTACTTGGCATCATAAAGATTTTTTAAAAACATTATTGATTTGGGATTGATAAAGATTTTTTCACCTCTCACCTCTGAAGTTTAATAC
Source organism: Maratus michaelseni (assembly GCA_963931845.1). Lineage (NCBI taxonomy): Eukaryota > Metazoa > Arthropoda > Arachnida > Araneae > Salticidae > Maratus > Maratus michaelseni. The sequence continues at coordinate 2,429,044 of OZ007600.1, forward strand.
CCGATAATTTTTTTAATTACCTACAATAGCAAAATGAAAAAGCGCTTATTTGCTAAAGAAAAATACTAGAACTATCATTTATTCACCCTTTCTCGGGAAAAAACAAATATACAGTGGCAAGTGTCATTAAACATGAATAGATAGATATATCCAGCGAATAAATACATTCGTATTTAAATTTTCTATAGTACCTTTTTTCTGTTATTTCACATAATTAGTTTTAACGTTTCTTTCAAAAATATTAAATATTTATGCTGTAAACTAAAAGACAACTATTGTATATCTTCATATAGCTTCATAAATGAGTGTGTCAGTACACAATTTTTTGTCAGACGTATATTTTGTTTAAAGCTATTTTCAAATCCAGAGGACTTACTTTCTGACACATTTCAGAATTCATTTTTCTTCGGAAACACATGAAATTGGCAGGTGTTCTTATTCAGAAACTATGCAATCGAATAGCGTTTTCCATTTTTTTGGTAAAGGCAAAAGATCTTTCAGAAAATACTATCGAATTCGGCGTTTTGAACCGATTTCCGCACGCGACAGGCCGGGAAAGAAGAAAAACCTGTCTTTAGATGACAAAAATCGCTTATAAATCAATAAGTAACTTATTTATTAAAACATGTTAAGCGTATTCGATTTCAAATCTCTTTAATAGTCAGGCCTGCCAATTTACGTTTAAAAGAAAGTTTCGCGTTTGTAAAAGCTATATTTCAAAGAATATCAACAAAGGAAAATTCAAGTGAATCGCAGGATTTTTACGCGAAATTTTATTAACAAAATAGTTAATTTTCAGGTGATTTTATTTTTTTTAATGTTTTTTTTTAATGAAATAGATGAGAATTTATTTTAACTACTAAAGAAACATTACCAAATCGGTTTCCAAATGAAAATAATAAAAACGTTGAATGTGTGGAATATAGGTCACATAAGAGGAATTTACATTTGTATAAGCATATTTTATACATGAAATTTTATTCAATTTCAGCAACATATGATATTTAGCGGTTGAGATATAAGTTATTTTTTTAAGGATAGGATAAAATCTCTTGTACAAAGTTATAGTTATTCTAATGAAATTAAAATAGTAAATACATTCAGACATTATACTCAAGAAATGAAATAGCACAATTACTGGAAATTGAGGATATATAATTAAAGCGACAACGGAGGGTTCAGGGGGGTTCCGCCCCCCTGAAGTAATGTATTGTTATTCTGAAAAAATACAGTAATAAATAGTTTATCCTATCATTGCATAACATTGTGTTTAATGCGATACTTTTAAAATTTCCGGAACTTTCGATAAATTTTACATTCTTATAAATGCATAAATAACTTTAAAAAATTGAATTTTAGGATATCAAATATTATGCAGATAATGTTAAAAATTAGTGAGATCAATGAACAATGATTTGTGGAGCTGACGTTGAGGCCTCTGATCTGTAGATTTACTAGTTATTATTATTATTATTATTATTATTTTGTTTTTGTTTTTTTTTCTTTTTGGAAATAAATGATGAGGGAGGTTTGGGAAGGGGGGGGGATATATATTTTTTCTTTTTTCTGGCGACTAGATTTTGTTGCTGGGTACCAAATTTGACCAAATTTGTAAAACCCTGATGTGTGTATATATATATATATGTGTGTGTGTGTGTGTGTGTGTGTGTGTGTGTGTGTGTGTGTGTGTGTGTGTGTGATTAAAATGAAATCACATTACGTGAAAATCAAAGGAAAATACATTGTAAAAATTAAAAACAATAAAATGAAAGTGTAAAATGAAAAACTATGAATATCTTAAAATTCATCAGAGGAGTTTCATAAGAATAATTTATTGTAAACATATGTTAATTCGTCGAATATTGTCAAGCATAAAAATGACAATATTAAGCTCCTTATAACATATCGGAAAAACCCTGAGATGTGAAAAGAATAAGACATCCACTATATATATATGCATTATATTGTAATTATCGATTTATCTACTATCGATTATTTAAGTGGTTTAATGGTTATTATTTACAAAAGTTTTATTATATATATATATATATATATATATCATTTGATTTTGTAATCTAAGTAATGCATTTGAATGTAAACAGAGTTACTGAATAATTCTTTTTATTTATTGTTTTGGTTTTGAAAATCTCAGAATTGTAAAGGAAATTAATTTTTAATATAAAAATATTTGCATTGTGATAATCTTTTAAATTACAAAAATTCTTTCAGTGTATAATATTTTAAGTACTGTTTGCAAGTCTAAAGATGTTTTATTTCTTTTATATGAAGAAAGTGTCAATTCTTAGAATTTACTAATAATATTTTAAATAGTCTAATTTGATTTTGAAAAGAGTGTAGGTATGCTTTTGTGCGCGCAAATTGTGCAAATAAAATTTTTAGTATCTTTATATCACTCGTATATGTTTTATATTACGTATATATCATTGAAATCATTAATAAACAGGGTATTTATTCTCTTTTGTGTCGTGTAATCGTTAGTGTAGTATATGAACAATCAATAAAATAGTTTTGATAATCACAATTTGCGTATTTTTGTTTATGTATATATGATTATTTACATTTTTTTTATGAGCTTGAAATTTCATACTTTTTCAATAAAATTCAGTGTTGAAAATTTACGCATTTCAAACAAACATCACAAATGCTCGCTCACACATCCACATACATAATAAATGTTCTTAAAAATGTGGCAAACACATCAGCACTAAAAACTTAGTAATTTCTGAATTACAGTGAATGAAAAAATACGAAAAGAATACAGGAAAAATATATTATTATTAATATCTGAAAAAGAATGTTTGAACTATTACTTTTTCATATGGAGTGAATGTTTAAAAGAGGTAATAAAATTTCTAATTTTATTGTTTCATTACATTATTTAAAGCTGTAAAAAAAAAAAAAAAAAAAAAAAAAAAAAAAAAAGAAAAGAAAAGAAAGAAATACGAAAACTCATGCATCAAGGCATCAAGATAGGTTATATAAAACTTTCCAACACTTCCAATATACTTTAACAAATCTTTACCGTTTAATAAGATGAAAGATGATGTGTACGTAAATAAATTGGAATAAGCATAACATATTTAAAAACCCAATTTCAGGAATTACCAACAACATTAAAAAAATATTCGAATTCTTTCGTGCATTCCTGTATATGATAAATAGATTTGTATATGTAATGCACGAGCGGGGAATACCGAGCTATGCTCGGTAAAAATTAGCTTTGAGCTTAAATATCATGAACCATGACCAAAATGATCCACTAATCAAATTTTCCCGAACATGTGACCAAGTAAATTGTCTTCTCGTGCTCGAAACTCTCAGGATATAAAAAATTCAGTCAAAATGTTCTGAGCCGTTATTTAGATACAATTAGCTTGACCCTGACCCATGGTGACCTACTAATCGAAAATTCTCGAACATGTGACCTAGCCCAATGGTTTTCTGGTGCCCCAAAACGGTAAAATACAAAATTTCGTCAAAATCGGTAGAGCCATTTTTAAAATAAAGTTTGCATATATATATATATATATATATATATAACCACACACAAGATTTCCTCGTATTAGAATATATATGATAGAATGATAAAATTTTGTTTAGTTTGTAAACACATAGCGCAGTTTAAAATCCCCCTTCTGAAATTTTCGTCAATAAACGAAAATGTGATCGAGATATTTTGTGCTGTCTTGTGTATGATCTGTAGAATTTATACACACCAAGTAATAGACAAAAAAATAGTTAAATTTAAAATAGCGCACCGCAACTGAAAACGCACTTCCAGCAATTATTGTTAACAGACAGAACTTTAACAGAATTCTTTTGTGTGTCCCTGTAAATGAACAATGAATGATATGCACACAGCAATCTATAGTAAGAAAGTCCCATGTAATGCAACTCTCAGTGATATACATCAATTTCAGTATATTTGAAATAGTATAACATCATTTAAATAATACGCAAAGAATTTTCCTCCATAGACCGTAATATAACAGAACTCTTTTGAGTGTCCCTTTAAAGTAACTATAAGCGCGACACACTTCATTTTCAATGCCGAACATGCCATAGTGAACATCAATAACATATATCAATTGCGGGACAATCTGAGTATATTTACGTGAGTTAGAGCACGGACAGACACATAGACAAACCGAATTCATAAACACTTTTCAACTATTAGGAAAGTGTTAAAAATAAAGAACAGAGACTCGCTCAACAGCGTGAATCTTTGCTGACATTATTACTCAATCACTTTGGAATCGAATATCGTTTTTTTTTTTACATTTTTATTTTAATATAATTTGAATTATAAAAGAATGACTACTCGAATACAACTTTTTCCTGTTGTGTATAAAATCAATACAAAACGCCATCTTTGCCATCGTTTTCCAAATAATGTTTTGCCTTCATAGGGGAAAAAAATAGCATCTGAATATCTGTAAATAATTTCGTGCATTTAAAAATATATATAATTGATTTTAAGAATGTGTTAGAAAATAAAGTTTAGACTTGAGCCCAGCGGAACTATCTGAGAGAGTGTGATTGGAAACCTATCTCCTGTTTGCTAATCACTTTTCTCGCTGTGGGATATCACTCTCCCTTACTATCCGCCTGAGGCAAAGAGGGTCTTGTTTTACGTTGTGGGATGACCTTTCTGTTTGTCAATCGCAAGCTTAGTAAATATCATTGGACTTTAAAAGTGTCAATCTTAGTCACAGGATACGCCTTACAGATGGCAACGGTTTTTCTTTTTTAGGCTATTTCGATCTTTCAACTGAGTGAAGTAGCCTCTTAACTTAGTATTAACAATTTCAGAACTCGTTAATAGAGAAGTTGCAATCAGCTGATCAACCATTGTACTTCACTTGGACGTCAGGGTACTTCCACCAATCAGAACTGTCTATTCGTAGTGTGTGACCTCCAACCTGACGTCAATTGCAACTGCCCTATAGGTGTGATTTGTTATTTTCCCAGGAAAAACAAAGCGGAAGCTCAGAACTTTTACCATGAATTTTCAATCAAGTATTTAAGTCCGGTTCACTATTTTCTTTCTTTCTTTTCTTTTGCCGTGTGTCAGGCATGATAATAATAATGCTCACGTAAATTTCGTAAAATCTTAAAAAAAAAGAACACGTAAAATTTCAGGTAGGGTCCACTCTTAATTTTCTCGATTGGGTTTTACAACTTGCGGGTTGGGTTCGAGTACTGCCAGGGCCTGATTATCCAAAAGGCACAGGAAGCATATGCTAAAATTCTTCTCCGCTAAAATTTAAAAGAGCCCCCAAAATAACTATGAAGAGGGCTCTCTAATTCCCATTTTGACTTTTTTTAGTTGTATTTTCTTTTTCTTTCTTTTTTTTTTTTTTTTTTTTTGGAAAACAATTTATGTTTAATCCAAGAGGGAATCCAAGCGCTACTTCACGAAACTTATTTAACAGGGAAATATGAATGTTATCAGTAGGATGTTAATTAATGATATAGCATCCTAATGTGCTTGTTAGAAACCCCTTGAAAGATTGAGCACTCAGATATATGTACTAACTATATCTGAATACAGGGAAAATAAAAAATATGTTTGATGAAATATATGTGACCTTGGCTAAGCTAATCCCGGGAATAATATTTGTATCATTGGTGAGTTTTCATGAATGAAAAATTAAGAAAACTTTTGTCAAATGAAAGGGGGACCCAAACTGATATCGCACTTCCCCTAAATTCAAGGGTTAATCGAGCCCTGAGTACCACCGATTTTTCAAAAAAAAAAGTTTAGGATAATGGTTCAGAAGGGAAAAAAAACTGCATATTTTAAAATAATATTTTGAATATCAAGTCCAATTATTTTATAATGAATTGGCTCATGGATATTTTGTAAATCTTTCATAAATATCAAATTTATTTAGATGCGTTAGATTTTTAGAGCTATGTTTCCTGTGAAGTCTTCTTCTAGGTAAAGTTTAGATGAATAGTTTCGAATTTAGTGATTAGATCTGGTTAATTAATTTCTCCAGGGAAAAAATGTGCAACTAAAAGAGTTGTATTTTTTTTTTTTTTTTTTCGTAAATCTGCAATCAAGGTTTCGATTGGGTGTGAAACCGGAAATGAAAATACCATAAATTTTATTTAATTCGAACTTAAGAAAGGGATATATAAAATTTAGATATAAATATAATTGAAATACATAAAACTCAAATTAGTAGAAAACCTTTTTTATAATAAACTAGCGGCCCGGCCCGGCTTTGCACGGGTAGAGAATGTGTTGACTACAATGTAGGGTAGAGAAGTGTAGGTACTTTTGAAAAGTTGTTCTAAATTGGATAAAAGTGGGAGTGAGACAAAATTGCAGTACTTAGAAATTTTGAACTTTATTTAAAAGCTTGTAAAAATGTCATAAATACATTTTTCTGTTTATGTACACATTGAAACTAATAAATAATACACGGCCCATGGAAGGACATAGCAACTACATGTGTTCATGTAGAATGTGTTTTCCTGAAATCCACGCTCCTACCTAAATCTGCTGCTGAGATATGGCGAAATGACCCAAAACTTTTGAATACCCCTTTAACCACCTTCTAGGGAGAATTTCCAAAATCGCCAAAATACGTGTTTAACCAATTTTTCAGTAGATTTGTTTTAATTAATTTCGCCCTCCTACATAAAAACTGAAATATGGCGAAATGACCTTAAAAATTCGACCCCCACCCCCTTTAACTTCTGGGGGGAATTTCCAAAATTGCTGAAAAGCGTGTTTTATTCATTTTTTAGTATATTTCTTTTCCTGATTTTCGCGCTCCTAACTAAAACTGCCGCTGAAATATGACGAAATGATCTAAAACCTTCGACCCCCTTTTAACCCCCTTTGGGGGGAAATTTCTAAAATCGCTGAAATACGTGTTTAACCAATTTTTGTAGATTTGTTTTCCTTAATTTCGCGCCCCTACATAAAACTGCTGCTGAGATATGACGAATTGACCTAAAACATTCGACCACCCCCTTTAACCACCTTCAGGAGGGAATTTCTGAAATTGTTGAAATACGTGTTTAATCATTTTTTTAGTAGATTTGTTTTTCTGATTTTCGCGCTCCTACTTATAACTGCTGCTGAGATATGGCGAAATGACCTAAAAGATTCGACCACCCCCTTTAACCCCTTCATGGGGGGCGGAATTTCCAAAATCACTGAAATACATGCTTTTAGTAGATTTGTTTTCCTGATTTTTTGCGCTCCTACCTATAACTGCTGCTGAGATATGGCGAAATGATCTAAAAGATTCGACCACTCCCTTTAACCCCTTCATGGGGGCGGAATTTCCAAAATCACTGAAATACATGTTTAATCATGTTTTTAGTAGATTTGTTTTCCTGATTTTCGCTCTCTTACCTACAACTGCTGCTGAGATATGGCGAAATGACCTAAAACATTTGACCACCCCCCTTTAACCCCCTTCTGGGGAGAATTTCTAAAATCGCTGAAATAAGTGTTGAATCATTTTTTAGTAGATTTGTTTTCCTGATTTTTGCGCTCCTACCTATAACTGCTGCTGAGCTATGGCGAAATGACCTAAAGCATTCAAACCCCCCTTTAACCCCCTTCGGGGGTGGGGTTCAAAAATCCCTTCTTATTGCTTGCTTTTCTCATTTCTGGCGCTGAAGCACAGGGAATTTGTTTCAAAGTGCAGAGAGTGTTTTCTGGAAGATCCTGCCTTTACCAAAAAATGGAAAACGTGTTTCGATTACAAGGTTTCTGAATAACAATACCTGCCCATTTCATGCGTTTCTGAACAAAAAATAATTAAAAATGTGTCTGAAAGTAGCCCATTTGCATTTGAGAACAGCCTTAGATAGATGAAGCACGCCCAGCCAGTGAAAAATGAAGTCATGCGATGTCACCTGTTGGCTGCAAAATGTTGATTACAATTTCTCCCCTCCACGCTTTTGTTGCATTGATGGGCTTGTCTCTGTACTTTTGTCCTGGGGACATGGGTGCCGATCAGTTATACGATGTTTGTACTTGAAAACGTTGGCATTGTTGGAGATAAATTTTCTTTTGACATTCCACAAAATGATATTTTAATTCCAAATCACCCACAGAAAAATGTTCATTTCCGAAAATCGATAAGTTTAAATAATCTTCACCAATAACAAAACTTACTTCATAATTTAAATGTAAATCTTACTCTGATTCAGACCTGATTTATTATTTTTTGTTTCCTTACGTTTTTATTAATATATATAAATTTGTTTAAATGTTACGCTGCACAAAATATTGATACTTTAATTAGGAAATATTTGTTTCTCTCATAGAACTTTTATTAAAATATTTGAGTTGTTTTCAAAGATAGAAAATATTTCATAATTCAAACAAATGAAACCACGGAAACAATAATTTATTATGATTAATGTTTCATGAACTTTGCATCCTGAAAAAAGATTTATAAAAATCTTCATTAAAAAAAATATATTATCAGGGATCTGTTTTAGGAAAAAATTGGGTCTTTTAATTATTAAAGGACAAATAAAAGTATTATTACAATAAATAAAGTATTAAAAGACAATTCACATTTTTTTTTTTCATTTCAAAACAGAACCCTTCAAAAATATTTTCATCCCTAAACAGAACCCTTAACAAAACTTTTCACCTTAAAACAGCGTCCTTCACAAAATTCTTTGTCTTAAACTAAATCTTTCAAAAACTTTTCCCTCTCCAATGCCTTTTACAAATTTAGTCATTAAAAAGTAAAATCAGACTGTCACTTTTATATATATAAAGAAAATATGTGTCTTTTACATACATATATCTTCTTAAAAATGTATAAACAAGAACCTGAATATACCGATTATTTCAAATTTACAAAATTGACTAAATTTTTTACAAATGTAAAAAGCTGTTCACAATTTTACACCCCTGGAGAAAAGTTTGGACAGACCGCTGATTTTTTTTTTTATATTTAAGGGGGGGTCTCGTAATCTTTTAATTAACAAAAAAAAAAAAAAAAAAAAAAAAAAGATTATTTTTTTAATGCGCATATTAAATGTTTTCAAATTGAAATTGGATACTTTTTGATACATTCCTGAATTCATTTTTATTCGTAAATGCATTTAACAGGTGTTCTTATTAAAAAACTATGAAATGGAATAACGTTTTCCATCTATACTAATATTATAAAGACGTAAAGATTGTTTTTTTTGTTTGTTTGTTTGTAGGGAGTTATCTCTGAAACTACCGAAGCGATTTCACAAGTGATGGTGGCAAATTAATGGTGACAATCCCTGCTCCAACATAGGCTATATTTTATGTCGGTGCTACTACCCCCAAGGGGATGACGGAGCGAAAAACATTCTAAAATTTCGATTTTTTTTTATACTGAAAGAGCTAGAAACATGAAATTTGGCATGGTACTTACTTATTAGATGTAAATGCTCTCTAAGAACAAATTCTAAAAAAAATCGAAATTTAAAAGGGTGAAATGAGCTAAATGTGTTCTAAAAACATTCTAAATTACAATTTCTATGGAATCTCTAGAACTACAAAACCGTTTTCAAAAGTGATGGTGGCAAATTGATGGTGACAGTCATGCTCCAACATAGGCTATATTTTATGTCGGTGTCACTACTCCCAGGGGGGTGCAGGAGCGAAAAGCGTTCTAAAATTTCGATTTTTATTTTACTGAAGGGATTAGAAACTTGAAAATGGGCAAGGTAGTAACTTATAAGATATACATGCTTCTCTAAGGATAGTTTCTAAAAAAATCAAAATTTAAAAGAATGATATGTGGGAAAACTGTTCTAAAAACATTCTAAATTGCGATTTTTATGGAATTGTTAAGGACAGAAACCTGAAATTTGATATGGCTGATATTTTTTAAGACACAAGTGCACACACAGAATAGTTTTTTAAAATAAATCAAAATTTAAAAGGGTAAAAGAGGAAAAAAGTTCTAAATTACAATTTTTTTTTTTATTTATTTATTTATTTATTTATTTATTTATTTTTTTTGTAAACAGGGTTAGAAACTTCCAATTTGGCATGGCGGTTACTTTTAAGATACAAATGTTCGCTAACAGTGGTTTGTAAAGAAATTCAAAATTTCAAAGGGTGAAATGAGCGGAAAGCGTTTATAAAACGTTCTAAATTGCAATTACTATGGAATTGTTAGGGGTAGAAACTTAAAATTTGACATGCCTGTTGCTTTTAAATCATAAATGATCGCACAGAACAATTTAAAAAAAAAAAAAACGAAATTTAAAAGAATGAAATGCGCGAGAAGCGTTCTAAAAACATTCTAAATTACGATTTATTTGGAACTCTTAAGGCTAGAAACTTAAAATTTTGCCTGGCTGTTGCTTTTAAATCGTAAATGATCGCACAGAACAATTTTTAAAAAAATCGAAATTTAAAAGAATGAAATTCACGAGAAGCGTTCTAAAAACATTCTAAATTACGATTTATTTGGAACTCTTAAGGCTAGAAACTTAAAATTTTGCCTGACTGTTACTCTGTTACTCACGTAAATGATCACCCAGAACAATTTACTAAAAATGCGAAATGTAAAAGGACCGGAGCAAAATAAAAAAGTACTAAAATTGAAATCTATGTGATACAGCTGGTATAGAAGCTTCGTATTTTACATGGTGGTTACTCTTCAAATGCAAATGCTCGCTAAGACCGGTTTCTAAAAAAAATCTAAATTTAAACGGCTGAAATGAGCGGAAAGCGGAAAATGGTCTAAAAACGTTCTACATTATGATTTAATTAGATTTATTCGGATTAGACACTGGAAATTTAGTATAGTTGTAATTTTTAAGATGCAGACTTTCGGTATAAACAGTCTATTAAAAATTTGAAGTTTAAAGGTGCACTGTAAAAAAATTTCGGAACGTTTCAGGAAATTAACCTGAAACATTTTGCATATTTCACCGGAATTTCGAATTTCTTTATGTCCCACGTCAATTACGGCAATAATTCGTGTAATATTTTTGAGAGGTTTCAACTTTTCCGTAAACTACATTCTGCGCATGCGTGCTCCATGTTTTATGTTCTATTAGCCATTTTGATAACTAAAGAAAAATAAAAAACAGCTGCCTAGGTAAGCAGAGAAAAATACAATCTGAACAAATGCCATTCTTTGTTTGAATATCAACCGATAAAATAAGTAGCTAATTTAAATCTTTTTATGCTTTATTATTTGAATTTTCATTTTATCTGTAATACGAAACTTTAAAATTTAATTTCTTAAATAATGCACTGAAAAAAAAAGTATACTGATTATTTTTTATAATCTCTAATTATGAAATAATTATTCTTTGTAATAAAAACTGAATGTATCTGCCAATTGAGAATTTTTTTTATTTGAATTTTCATTTTATCTGTAATACGAAACTTTAAAATTTAATTTCTTAAATAATGCACTGAAAAAAAAAGTATACTGATTATTTTTTATAATCTCTAATTATGAAATAATTATTCTTTGTAATAAAAACTGAATGTATCTGCCAATTGAGAATTTTTTTTTTTTTTATTAAAATGTATAGATAAGTAATATTTTTCAATTTTCTTTTGAAATAAGTTTCCTATCATTTAATACGAGTAATGTATTAGTAAGCTTAACACGTTGTAAAATTTATTTTTTAACTTAAACATCCTATTTTATTTTTAAAATTTCATAGAACTGCAGTATAATCAAATTCAATTATGCTATTAAAAATTAATATTTTTAATAATTTATGAAATAAAGCATATTTAAATATTTCACAAACGGTTTTTATAATTTTTGTATTGCTTAATGAAATTTAGCTTTTATAACCCTTTAACGGGTGCCGTTTGCATGGCGCAAATATCAAAAATTTCCAAATTTGCAACATGTATTTTCGAATAGAAATTTTTGCTTTTATATTTTGGAGATTTTACACGTAAAAATTATTATAGAAAAATGCTGCTTGTAGAACATTGTACTTTTGACATGTATCGCTGTCCTTCAAAGGATTAATGCATTTGGCATCATAGAGGAAATGCTACAAATGTTTTTATTTATTTATGTATTTTTTAAATAAGTAAATAAAATCAGGTCTATGTTCAACTTTTGTTATCTTTCAGAAATTTATATATTTTATTAATCAGTTTTTGTACTTTCTTTAATTTATAAATTAATAAAAATGTCTTTTAAATACATCATTAAGCCTATGTTATATGTAAATTGTTTTCAAAAATCTTATCCGTTGATAGAACCATATATTGTCTTTTTTTTTTCGTTTAATTAATTATAAACAAAATTATTTTAATAAATTTGTGTCTTAGGCGCAAGTGAAATAATCTTAGAATTTTTATATTTTCTAAAAACTTATGATTTTAATAAAAGAATAAAAATTATGTTTACATTTTTTAAAATATAATTAACAGTTTTACACTTTATTTACTCGTACAAGTCCGAGCTCGGAATTCAGTTTTAGCAAATATTTTTTATATATTTAGTCGTGAGTTTCGATTAATATATTTTTATTGTACAGCTTCGATTTTGTTACCTGATAAATAAAAAAAATTATTTTCGGAATTAAAAAAAAAAAAAAAAAAAAAAGTTCCGAAAAAAAGACGTTCCGTGAAAATGGAACATTTTAGTATTTTGATATGAAAGGTTCCGAAAAAGACGTCCCGTAAAGTTGGAATGTTTCAGAATTTTGACATGAAAGGTCTTGAAGAAAGCGTATCGTGACGCTGAAATATTTTAGTATTTTGATACGAAACGTTTCGGAGTATATATTACGGAATGTTTCTGAAAAATTGGAATGTTTCACTACTTTGTTGTGAAACGTAACAGCAAAAAGCCGTGGCATCTTAATGCCACGGTTTTTTTCCGGAACTTACCTGAAATTTTTTTACAGTGTGTAAACTGAGCGGAAAACGTTATAAATTTTTTTTTCTAAATTGTTATTGATAGAAACTTAGAATTTAAAATGCATGTTATTTTTTATACGTAAATTCTTCCACAGAACAGTTTTTGCAAAATTCGATATTTAAAGAAGGTGTAGAAGCAAAAAACATTCCGAAATTGTGATTTTACTAATACTGCTGGTATAGGAAGTTTAAATTTGGCATGGTGGCTATTTTTAAGATTTCAGTGCTCGCTAAAAACGGTTAAAAAAAAAAATCGAAATTTTAAAAAGTGACATAAATTGGAAAAGTTCTAAAACCCTTCTAAGCAATGATTTATCTAAAATTGTTAGGGATAGAAAATTGAAATTTTACATGACTGTTACGTTAGTGACACAAATACATCCACAGAACAGTTTTTAATTTTTTTTTTTTTATTTTAATGTGAGCAGGAACAGAAAAGTTTTAAAATTGCAATTTCTGTGATATAGTTATTACAGAAATTTGCTTAGTTAATGTGACTTAAGTTAGCAATTTTTGAATTATCTGTGACAATAAAATTTCCTCTAATGAAAATAGGCCAACGAATAACACTTGACATTTTTCAAGAATTACGCGAGCAAAGCCGCGGGTTTTGATAGTTTAATAATAAAGGCAAAGAATCTTTTAGAAAGGCAAAGCTGTTTTTACATGCTAAGTACTTATTACAATTTTATTTACATGTGAAACAAAGAAATTACTTAATAATAATTCAAAAACCTTCCAGGAGAAGATCCTAGTTGGGCCACTATAAGATGTGATACATTTATCGAAAAATTTAAAATGCTATTCAATTTCAAAGTACTCCAATAGCCTATAAAATTCGTCCTTTTACAGTCAAAAACGATTCTGTGAATGTTTCAGAAAGTGTTGCGTTGCTGTCAAGGATTTTAATATAGACAATTTTTTTTCTGAATTATTAAGTGTTGCTATTTCATAAATAATACTTCAAATTAAATACTAATTAAAATTAAATATTAATCTAATTTTGTTTAATTAAATTAAATATAAAATTAAATATTAATCTAATTTTGTTTAATTAAATTAAATATAAAATTAAATATTAATCTAATTTTGTTTAATTAAATTAAATATAAAATTAAATATTAATCTAATTTTGTTTAATTAAATTAAATATAAAATTAAATATTAATCTAAAATGTTTCTTTTTCTAATAATCAATCAATTAACACAAAAACTTCTAAATAGAAGTTTCAAATGCAGAAAGACCTCGGTTTATCTTCTCAAGCAAAATCATTAAACGTCCTTTTACAGGTAGTTCTTTTACTTTACTCATCGCTTCTGCAAAATGAGAAATAATCAAACAGAAAAATACGCCAAAGTGTGATGAACACCCTATTATTGCATACCTTCTATCACCGTAACTACCCATGATTCCCCTGTTTCGAGCCGTCGTACTTGGCGTAGGCTTTTCTGCAGAAAAAAAGGGTGAAAAGTCCAATGCTAGGAATAGGTTAAGTATTGTATTATTAAATGAAATACGAAACATTTTTAAAGCACTTTAAAATATTTTCTTAAATCATCATTATGATTTGAAAACGTTAGAGAATCCATACATATAATTTTAGCATATTGATTTTTTTATCATTCTATTATTCAAAAATCCCTGACAGCTCGGCCTACAGGCACAGGTAGACGCAGACCATGGGGCGCCTGTTTGTTGGAAATTGCGGAAGAAATGACCTTTTCGCCGTGATGTGGAACCGATGAACCACCCACTTCGAAACCTAACTTGTTTGCAGGCGGAGCCGGCAGGGATTTTTTTTTTTTTTTTTTTTTTTTTTTTTGCTATAAGGGTTGGTCCTATAAAAAACTTGTCAACGCAAAAGTTTTAGATAATATTAAGAGGATTTATAATAAATTTAAGCGGATTTGATATCTTGTGAATTGACGAAGTTATGAATTTTTTTCTTCGAAAACCCCTTTTTCCTTCCCTTGGGGCCATTTTTAATTATATCAAAAATTTCCCATACATAAATTTTCGGCCCTTTTCCCAGAAGTAATAATGACTTTAAACGGATTCGATACATATCAGAAATTATGGCGTTTTTTCTGTTTTCACAAAAAGCCTCCCCATCCCCCATCCCCCTCCCCCCTGGTTCGATTTTGCCCATTAACGAACTTGACCGAGATTTTATGCCCCTTGATTTTATGTATTAGTTTGGAAAAGATTTGTGCAGAATTATTCGAGTTATCGTGTCCAAAAGTGACACAGATAGATAGATATATAAAGTTTTGAACTGGGGGTGGTTATGGGAGTCATGATCGGCGTAGATCTGCAAAAATTTTTCAAAAATTCCAACTTAGGGGAGAATGCAATAGGTAGTATTTCTTACGAAATCTACCTAATAATACCATGTAAACAATTAATGTGTCTCTGGACTATTTTTGATTTTTCCTGTAGTTTGAATGAGGAAACCTACGTTTACTAGAGAAATTAAATTCCGTTAGCAAAAAAATTCTGCCCTAAAAACTTTTGAGTTAAATGGAGTCGAAAACTGATATTCTGTACCATTTTACTTAATTCAATGGTTTATAATTTTTTTTAATCTAACAGAGCGAAAAAGAAATTAAAAAAGATATGAAATCTACCCCTTTTTTATTTTTAGATTATGTAATTGCCTTTATTTATCTGTATTTCTTTTTAAAAAGAATTGAGTACTTTAAAATGTACAGAAATATTAATTAAAATGTCAGTTTTTGAAAAAATATATCTCATGAAAAGAACGCGATAGCAATATTCAATTTTTATGTTATTTTTATATTTATTTTTAACAGCAGATTTTTTTTTCATGCATACTAGTTATTACTACTTTCAAACGTGCCACACAAAAAAAAATATATTTTCCTAATTCATTATACTCATTATAATAATCATCATTATAATCATTATAATAATCATTATAATCATTTAAATTTTTAAAAATCTGAATTTTTGACAGCTCAAAAAGGAAAAGTAGTATTCGTACGAGATTAGGCAAGGAAGGACCTCTTTATATATTGTCTATGTAAGTCGTTTTCTGTTGTTAACTGAGACACAGTCTTGAAACGAATGTTTTTGAAAGGATTAATATTGATAATTTTTAAAACCGAAGTCGTCGTTTTTAAGGAGAATGAACGTAGATACTGTTTGGATAGTTCGTAGATACTCCTTGATATTTTTCGTATTTTGGATTCCAAAGCCGATGCCGATTTTTAAACATCGAAAAAATAAATAAAT
The DNA here is from genome assembly GCA_963931845.1 of Maratus michaelseni. Classification (NCBI taxonomy): domain Eukaryota; kingdom Metazoa; phylum Arthropoda; class Arachnida; order Araneae; family Salticidae; genus Maratus; species Maratus michaelseni. The sequence goes on from OZ007600.1 coordinate 2,445,207, forward strand.
AAAATAAAATAATTGTGTTAGTGTGTTTCGCAAACGAATTTTTTTCAGATAGTTAATATTCATATTTTTTCTTAACGAAACTGAACGTAGATATGGCATGGTATGATAGCTTTTTAGTATTTTGATTAGAAGCCTGGATGCAGATTTTTAAAGATTGGAGAAATCGCAAAAAACACGGAAACGGTTTTCCTGAAGTATTTTTATGAAAGGATTAACATTGATAATTTTTCAAACGGATTGCGGCGATTTAAACGTAAATATACAATTTTCAATTTGGTGTTATTTATTTTTCGAATTTCGGTTAATTAAGCGGATGAGGGTTTTGAAAACAGGAATTCAACTTTTCTTAATTTTTTTGAAAGAGCGAATTTTCGGATTTCTTGAAACGAATTGCTCCGTTAGAAAGCTTAAAAAAAAAAACGTAGATGTTGTTTGGTGACTTTTTTTTTTTCGTATTTCGAACGGTTTGGCCGATTTGTATTCAGAATTACAGGGGGGAGGGAAAACCACTTTAGCATTTTCTGATATTCTCCGCTTCCGCTCTTCGAAAGGGGGTTCTGGCATGCACCACCGCAAGATTTTAATGGCAGACTCTTTTCATTTGCGAGTTTCAATTAATATCTCGGCTAATTATAAGAATAGATGAACTATCTGAACGTCATATGCTTTAAGACCTGCCTTGGACTATCCTGACCCAAATGTTCAGACCTCTCCGTGCGGTAAATTTTCTTAGTCATCGCACACAGACAGACACACGCAAAAGTATCTTTGTTTTATTAGTACTAGGGAATCGAAGCCGGGCTTCCCGGGTTACAGAATGTAGGCAAAAACGATTTTTTTTTCTAAATCTAATAGATTTATGTATTTTTATTTGTCAAAGTTGCTGCATTTACTAATTCTTTTTTTGTTTGTTTGTTTGTTTGTTTGCTTTCTTTTCTCGTGCGTGAAGCGCTCATACATGCGGTAATAGTTTTTGTACTAAGCATTCATACATTCGATATAGTGATCGCGACATTAACAAAGTTCAAGTTTTTTATTTATTTATTTATTTTTTTGTATTCCCAATACAGCGAGATGACCAATACCCGATGCAGCGAGATTGCTGCATCCAGTGATGTTTTCTTTCTTTTGTTTTAATTATATTTATTATTCGTCTTATGCATGCGATATAGTGATAGCGATATTAACGAATTTCACGTAAATTCGTTTTCTCCAACTTCGCAATGATCGTTAACATTTTTTGTAATACTGATGAAATGTGAATTAAAATGTTGTTTCTCACTTGCTCATATTAACTTTTTATATGCATCGTATTAAATTTGTGAAATATTTTTTTTTTTTTTTATATTTTATTCATAAAAATGCAATATCTTAAACAATATCTTCTGTTTATATTATCTGTTAAAATATTCTATGTTTGCTTATGGTGCAGTTAAATAATTCTTCTTTTTAAATTCTGAAATTATTACAAAGCATCCTTTTATCCGAAATCGTCTGAACTATTCAGATTTTGTATCCGGTGTATCGCTACTCTCATATAAAGACACCCTATTCTTGTGACGTTTTTATCTCAAAATTCATTAATTTTACTATCTGTAACTATTTAAAAAATTATAATGGCAACATTCTTGCTTTTGTTTATTGGGTATTTCAAAATTCATGCTTGAAAATTATTTTATAAGCCACAATAAATCAGGCAATTAAGATATAATTTTCAAACAAATTGCATTTGAGAGTGGATTTTTTCCCCTATATAACGGTGTAAAAATTGAAAATGTACTATGTTTAGAAATTTTAAAAATTGCTGGGGCAAAAATCGCTAAACCGAAATTTTATCGGCAAGTGTTGCCATTCGCAAAATGACGTCAGCGTTACGCACGGACACGTTTGTCCTTTATAATATAGATAGATAGATAACAAACATCATTATCTTGGTTTGCTGTCATTGTCCTGTTCTTTACTTGCCATGGGAATGATAATCAGGATAATGCTGAATGTAATTTAATTATTAGCTGCCACATTCTGTTTGAAACTTAAGTTAATGTGTAGATATTTTCTGAAAGATATCTTTATTATGTATTCTATATGGTAATATAAACAATTTTCTACTCACTTAGTTTTCTGTACATGCAAGGAAAGTAATTCTTAATAAATATAATTCTGAAGGCAAAGAACTTTAAAATTTCCCAAAAAATAAAATGCACCAACTAAGATTAATTATTCACACTAAAGAAGTAAAACATTTTGCAATAGGCACAAAAAAATAAAACCATGCTACTATCTGCAGGAAAAATATTGAGGGTTATGTAATCTGCCAGAGGACAATATTTTGTTTAGTGTCACACTTTTTTTTTATTTACGAAAAAATAATGAGATTATTTTAAATTATTTTCTGTTGTATTAAACACTTTATTATGATTGTATTAAAATAATTTTTATTGCAAAATTAGTTTTATTATTAATTTATTTAATATTTAGACAACATAGATGGCTCTAATGACTAGCCAGACTTTTAAACTTTTGATATATATATATATATATATATATATATATATATATATATATATAGAGAGAGAGAGAGAGAGAGAGAGATAAATATTTTACAAATTTCTTAAACATGTGAAAAGTTAGCTCAGACCATAAAAAGGTTATTTAAGTACTTTTAATTATTTTTGTATTTATTTGTTTAATGATGCAAGGTAGTGACATATATTTTACCTATTTTGGAAGAATGGCCCTGTAGCTAATAATCTCTCCATAAAAGTTTTCTTGTTTCCAGTTACCTCATGATAATGCCCAAGTACAAGACAAGCATATATTTAATTAGTTTGGGAAAATCAAACTGCATTCTGACCATCTATCTCATAGGATTGATTTAAAAAGTTTTTTTTTCTCTTTTTTGTTTCTTTATTATTATTATTTTTAATAATTAATGTATTATTTTATAATAAATTTTAGAAAGTGATAAGTTTGTGTGGTAGCATAAATTGCAAAACAAGACGTAGATTTTCACAAAATATTTTTCGTTATTTTTTTATATCACTAGGGGGCTTCACCCCCCTACTCGCCACGCTCTCCAACACCCCGGGTAATCGTTTCGTGATACCGATTGATCGCGCAGCAATCCCTATTTTCTAGAAGAAAAGAAAAAAAAAAGCCTTTAAGATCTACGCGGATTTTCATTTCGTCCATTTCCAAATCGTTTGGATAATTTCCAAACACCATGTATACAAATAAAAATATATTTTGTATTTAATTGTAATGATAAAATGGCATCAACAAATGCATAATCATAAAATAAACCCAATGGACAATATTCCCGTGACGTCACAACAAATATGAATTTTTATTAGCTTATAAAGATAAAGTGCACGTGGATAAATAATTTTACCGAAATTTAATTTGCAAATAATAAAATTCGGCCTAAAAGCCACGTGTCTTTAATATTTATTATTTCTCTTTTATCCTTGCAACAGTGGAAAAAAAAAAGCCGAGAAGTTCTACGTAGATTTTCATTGGTCCATTTCCAAATCTTTTTGCACATTTCCAAATCGTTTCTTTTTTTTTTTTTTAATATAGAGGGAAATAACTGTTCATTCACCAACCGTATGCAATTATTTTGGATACTATTTTTGTACAAATACTACTATTATGGTTACTGTTTGTTTTATCGTATTTTATAACTCTAGGAACATAAAATTTGTCTGCAATTCAGAGTTAAAGCATATTATTGTATGTGTTGGTGATTGAAAAAAATGTTCTCTAAATAGAGGTATCCGCTATTCAGGAGTGTCCGTTATGGATATTTTACTGTGCTTTATTCTTTGAAATGCCTGGTGAACTTATTAAAACTTGAGTAGGTTATTAGTTTTCAACAATGAAATTCCCAATTTTTAGATACAACTTTTCAAATATACGTTAAATTACTTTATAGATCTTATTAGCAATTCCTAATAATTTCCATTGGAGTATAATGTAACCTTTGCCTTTAAAGCCTAATCAAGGCAAATCTTATTGCCAGTTTATGTTTTTCTTTTTTCTCATGCAGTCTAGACCAACCGAAGCCTCCCAAGAAGTGGATATGGATACCCTTGAATATGGTATATTAAAAGCTAAATCTCACATTCTTGGTTTTGAAGTCTTACCTGTTGAGCCATCTAAAGAAGATAACAATGGTATGTTATAGTAATGTATACCTGATATTTAAAGCGTGGAATTTATTTTAACTGTTGACATATACTTTCCGGCTTGTACGGTTTTGGTTGTACGCGTGAACAGTATTATTGTACCGTTTTAGTGCTTTTAATATTATAATATACTTATAAAATGGAAATTATAAAAAGCGCATTTTTCAGGTATCACGCGTTCTTCCTCCACCTGAACACCCCGTTTTTTTCCTTAATTTTACATTCACAATTTTAAATATATAACAAACTAGCAAAACCCGCGGCTTTGCTTGCTTAATTCGTGAAAAATGCCAAGTGGTATTCATTGGCCTATTTTCATTAGAGGAAATTTTACAACCACAGATAATTCAGAAATTACTAATTAAGCCACACTAATGTCGAAAAAAAAATTGAAAATTTAGAACGTTTTTCGCTTTTTTACCCCCCCCCCTCCTGTGGTAATGTCACCGATATAAAATATAGTCTATGTTACAGCAGGGCCTGTTACCATCACTTTTGAAAAGGGTCCTGTAGTTCAAGAGATTCCATAGAAATTCTAATTTAGAATGCTTTGCGCTCATCTCACCCTTTTAAATTTCGAATTTTTTTAGAATTTGATCTTAGAGAGCATTTACATTTTATAAATAACTACCATGCCAAATTTCAAGTTTCTAGTTCCTTCAGTATAAAAAAAAATTAAATTTCGAAATTTTAGAACGTTTTTCGCTCTTCCGCCTCCCTGTGGTAGTGGCACCGACATAAAATATAGCCTATGTTACAGCAGGCATTGTCACCATCAATTTGCTACCATCACTTTTGAAAAGAGTTTGGTAGTTCCAGAGATTCCATAGAAATTGTAATTAAGAATGTTTTTAGAAGGCTTTTCGCTGATCTTACAGTTTTAAATTTCGAATTTTTTTAGAATTTGTTCTTAGAGAGCATTTACATCAACCACGGTAAATTTCATGTTTCTAACACCTTTAGTAAAAAAAAAATCGAAATTTTAGAACGTTTTTCGCTCTTGCACCCCACTGGGAGTAGTGGCACCGACAAAAAATATAGTATATGTTGGAGCAGGGACTGTCACCATCACTTTTGAAAACGGTTCTATAGTTCCAGTGATTCCATAGAAATTGTAATTTAGAAAGTTTTTAGAGCGCTTTTCGCTCATCTCACCCTTTTAAATTTCGATTTTTTTAGAATTTGTTCTTAGAGAGCATTTACATCTTATAAGTAACTACCATGCCAAATTTCATGTTTCATGTCATTCACTGGACACCACCAGTGTCATTCGGGTTTGATTTTTTGTTGACGAGGTATCTACTTATGAGTATGGTTTTGGAATTTAAACCGAAACATGTCAAGTTTGATATTTGTGTTTTATATGTATGACACCTTACTTAAGTAAAAGAAGTTTTTTAAGTTGTGTATTTATTTTGAAAAGGTGAAGTTTTTGAGTTTTTAAATTTTTGGTAATTTAAAAACAGTTAACAAAGAATTGGTAGTTTTTATCCTATCCCCCTACCTCTAAAGTTGTGAAAAACATCTGTAAATACCTGCTGAACCTGAAGTCTTTTATTAAAAAGTACTTTTTTTCCATAAATAATATTTTTAATATTAATTAAAGTTTCCAATTTAAATCTCATATAATCAAGTTTTGAATTTAATTGGTTTATATAATTAATATACTTTAATTTTGAGCATCAGTTTTGTTTTCTGTTGGTTTCTTCCAGTTTTTTCCATTTCTTCCAGTTTTTTCCGGTTTTTTCCAGTTTCTTCCACTGTTCTGGAAGAAACCAGTTTCTTCCGGAAGAAACCCAACCCTGTTCTATCTTTAATATTAAGTTGTTTTACATAAAATATTCAGAATCAAAAATACTCTAAAGTATATTTATCCATCCAAGAAAAACAAAAAAGAATTGCACTAGAATAATACATGTACATCTCTGTTAGGAGATCTCTACAATAATCTTAAGCTATTTGGCAAATTAGATTTTTTGAAGAAATCCTGTAACCTATAAGTATTAGATTAAACAATGTGTATAATTTCAGTACAATTTATTACATTGTTGAAAACAAAACTTTAAGATTCTACTTATTGAAGTGCAAATGAAAATAACCTTAATTGCATTTATGAAATACATAAGATATGCATTTTAAAATATTATATCGAAGAATATTCAAATTTATTCACTGCCAGTCTATGCTTAACATCTATTGTCATACAATGTAACAGTATTTTTGCATCTCTAAAATAATTTTAATGTACTTTATTAAAAACGTATATTGAATGTTATTTAATAATTATAATAACCTTTTATTATCATTTAATATTAATTGCAGTCAGTAGAATCTATATTAGTGAAGATTATGACAAATATTGTTCTTTTCTTTTACTCTTGTATTTTTAAATCTTTCCTATATTAGGAAATGATCTTCTTTTAAATAAATTTAACAAATGTAATTGTAAATAATAATAATAACAAGAACAACAAGGTAAAATCAATCTAGAAATGTATTGTGTGCTACACTTACACCATAAATTGGAGGACAATCGAAAATGATAGGTTTTTGACGGAATAAACCGGTAAAAACACGGTTTTTACCACTGTCATGTCAAAAACCAGTTTTTGATGTCAAAAACCCAACCCTGTTCAACATTAAATTAATTTTTAGTTTCTTATTCCTACTTTTCTTTCTTGTGGTATTTTTTGTTTCCTTTTTTTTTTTAACTTATTGTGTATTCAAATTATAGGAACTCTCAAAATTGTTTATACTCATAACAATTAATCAAAAAAGAAATTTATGGGTTCACTTTTCAGACTGCCCACAATCTACATTATTTATTCATGGGTACCTTCAGTCATGGGTGCTTTCATGGGACCTTCAGTCTCAGGAATGATTTCAGCCTTGAAGAGATTTTTTACTGATAATAAAATCCTACTGTATATACTTAAATAATGGCAATTTTACTATCAAGAACTTTGAATCCCTTTTTAGCCATAATGCAAGACACATAAATCTTCTAGCCCATTTCCATTTGGTTGTTCTTAATAGTAAAAAAAGCTTTCAGTCTTGGCTTGGGTGCACCTCTTGCACCCATGCATTTATTAAACAAGAAGTTTTATGTAAAAAAATTAAATTATGGTATCAAAAACATTAGAATACTAGGATTATAATGATTTAATAAATAAATAATTTGATTAAAATTTCGGTGTGACATCATCAAAATAATAGTTATAAAATTGTATATTTTATTAATAATTTATATGGTATCTTAAAAGAAATCTAAAACTATTGTATTCAAATACGAATTTTCTCTTTTTTTTATATTAATAATTTGAATGGTATCTTAAACGAACGTTAACTATTGAATTCAAATACAAATTCTTTCTCTCTCCCTCCCTCTCCCCCCCCCCCTCTTTTTTTTTTTTTTTTTTTTTTTTTTTTTTGTTATAAGTAAGAAATCGCTTCGGATAATTCATGAATAGATGAAATGTTTTTTATCAATGATTTCTTATATATTTGTATTCTATATAAATATTGGCTGTTTTTCAATGCAGATATCACAAATGCAGTAATCGATACTGAAAAATGACAAGATGCAAGTTACTCTCTATATTTAAAAGAGAGGAGTGTTGAATTTATGAGGATTTGTGACTGCCAGTTTTAGATGGATGTCCGTTTGGGATGTCCTGAATACGAAACTATGTTTTCGTTATCGGAGTAAAGTAATTCCATTCAGATTCGTAAATTCGTAGACAGACTAAAGAGTTACAAGTCCTTAAAGAATGTTATATTTTCCTGCCAACATTGTATCCTTATTCTTAGCTTTATTAATTAATGTATTTTGCAGCATGTCACACAGCAGTTCCATATACCTGTAGCGAGAAATAAATAAACCTGTGTCTTCAAATGTACCATGTGGTGCTGAGGGGCTGTATTTGGGAGCAACCTGCTGTTGTATATATCGCAATCTTTACACATGCTGTGTGTAGTGATATAGTTTTACATTTACACATCTTTATTCACAACTTATTTTGTGCTGAATTTGCAGTTTTATTTATACGATTATTAAGAATTTACATTCTGATACATTTTTATAGTAGTTTGATAAGTTTATATGTTTTATTAGAAGTTTTATAATAATTTTTAATACAGTAAAATAAGCTAAGATGTAATCACAAGGGAGCAGATAATTAAAAAAAAAAGAGGTTTCTGCCTTAGCATGTACACCAGTTTTTGTAATTGTAGTGTAATTCTTTTAGCCGATACCATAACAAATTTCGTTAAATAAAAGTTCGATTTTAACACGTTTTACTAAATTAACTATAAAATTTTTATTCCTAATTTTGTATTTTGACAGTAACATCTATATATCTAAAACGCTAAGCGATTTCTTTCGACAATCCGTTAGAACAAACTACTGCATCAAATTACACCATTCTTTTTTTAAATGAAAGATATTAGGACACAGATTTGTTATCGTGTATTCGTTTGTTCGAAAATTTAATTAATTAGCTGTAATTTTCAATTAAACATTTACTTCTGCTTATGACGTCATAAAGTTGACAACTCCCACTTTTGAGGGCATAGAGTTTTTTCCCTGAACCCTGTGGTTCGCCAATCTTTTGACATTAATTAATATCAATTAAGTAATATTTTAACATTGTAGTATAAAATCTAAAAAAAAAAAAAAAACCTAATTAGTTAGAGTATAATCATAATAAAATATCTAAACGTAACCATATCAATATGAATAACAAATCTCACGTAAAATGTTGCAATTAAAATGATTCCAATTGAAACAAGATTTGGAGAGTTATCCTTGACGCCCAGCTAACATAAAAGTACCTATTTTAGTTATTTTATTTATTTACACACATATTCAAATTTATTATAAAACACCAGGTTGCCATAAAAAGCAAAAATCGTCATTTAGGTGCCAAAAAATAACCCAGGTGCGTCTGCGATATCTGTACTGATTTAATCAAAATTATTTTGGTTGCACCGCATATTACAAAATTAATTAAATCCATGATTATTGTTTCTTTCTCAGATTAAAAATAAGGAAATTGGTACTTCTCTATTATCCCGTCGACCACTTTTCATAACAAAAAACTATCGCCAAACTGTAACGCCAAATAAACGGGAGAACGTTGCCATTGGAATATCAAAATAAATAAATAAATAAAATACATGAATTTAAGGACACAATTGTTATTTTAATTAATGAAATAACTAATAAATCAGTAAAACATAATGAAAAGTAGACGCAAATCTCGAATTAAAAACCACTTGATGACGTAACAAACACGTATAATGCTTCTGACATCAAGTAAATCGGACTGTATTTTTGGCGTTTAATTTTACAGTCTGGCGATAATTTTTTGTTATGAAAAGTGGTCGACCGGATAATAGAAAAGTACCAGAAAATTTAATGTTTAACGAAATTCAATTATTTGACCGATCGCAAATTTTGGTTCTTTTCCGTTATACCGACACCATGCCATACCTGTAAATATATGCTTGGCGACAATGGTGTCCGTATAATGGAAAAGTACTCAATTTTTTCTTAGTTCGGGCTATACCAAAAACAAACATTTTACAGGTAACAAAAAAATCGCCGAAAATGGCTGCTTCATCAGCTGTTATGACAGCAAAGTTGGATAAAATCTAATAACCTGAATTTTACAACGTTTATGCGAAACACCACAGAGAACACACGCTATTTTTATATAAGTAGGGTATATTTAAATGAATAAGAGAACTAACAACCTTCAATAATATAATGCATGAAAAAGTAAACAACTAAGTGATTCAGCAAATCATAAAAATATGTATTTCTTAATATAACTATAAAATACAGAAAAATATTCTGGTACCATAAAAAATATTCATTATCCCGTCGAAATTCCGTGCATTATCCCGTCGTCCGATTAAGAAAAAAAAAAACTATATGCAAATTAGGTACTTTTCGGTTAGCCGGCGCCAATAAAGTATATATCTGGAGGCACGGCAGTGCCTCCGCCAAGTCGAGAAAGCACAGCCGTAAGCATACTTTTCTGGAAGCAACTCAGGGCACTTTTGACCCCCCCATATCTCCGCGCTGGAGTATCCCAAAAATTTTAAACTTCAATTATAGAGAGTATTTGGCACACAGGACCAAATTTTAAAATTACAACTTTCTGTCTTTTCTAGTTCAGGCGATATATGAACTCAAACATTCGATTTTTAGTCTCTTCTTACTCACTCGTTCACGCGTCATCAAAAAGATTGGGTAGATCCCGTAGCCCCAGAAACTTGACATTTGGAAAAAAGGTAGTGTTTAGAATACAAAGAAAGGAAAAATTATAAAATCCAGAAAATTCGAAAAAAAAACATTCGAAAATTCAACAAATTCCATCAAAATTGAAAATTGAAAATAATACGATCTTGTAGTCTTGGAAACTAAAGATTTGGTGTGAAGGTAGTGTTTAACATCCAGAAAAAGAAAACATCAAAAACACCAAAAAAATCGAAAGCAAAATTGAAAAAATCGAAGAAATTGAAAAAAACCGAAAATTTGAAAACAATCCGATTTTGTTGCGCTAGAAAATTCAAATTAGGAATAAAGGAAGTATTTAGGATACAGAAAAAGGAAAATTAAAAAAATCCAGAAAATTCGAAAAAAAAATAAAAAAATTAGAAAAAAATTGAAAAAATGAAAATAATTTGATACGATAACGCTCGTATTTATAAATTAATTTGGATGAAACTAATTGTGTGTATTAAGCTCACCAATGCCTCGACCGAGTTCGTTGGCCAGCTTGGTCCGCCATCTTGTTTCAAGATGGCGGCCACGGAAAATTTTAAAACTAAAATAAATATATAAAAAAGTTAAAAAATCAAGTTTATTTTTTAATTAGGTGTTAGGACTTGATACAAGGATTCCAGAGCATTTTTTGTTTTACCTCTATCTTAAAAATTGGCTGAGATAGAGCAGTTTGAAATTCTAAGGTGGCTGACATTTTGAAACAAAACAACATATTACAAAAAACCAACGATAAATTTATGGTCAATAATGGTCAAGCAGGTTCAATCCCGAATGAATACTCCGTGTTATTATAACTGTAACTTTGACTTCGAAATTTTGATACGTTGCATTTTCTATTTGTTGATATTTTTGAACTATGATTTACGCTAAGTGAAATGTTGTTGTTGAAGAGGGATTTTCCATGTAAATCCGAAACGTCCAATTTTAATATGTTTTTAATGTTTTATGAAAGTGTATTGTAATGTCTGTAATTTTAATGATTTTAATATAAATTTATAAGTTTTAGTGAACGCGATTTCTCGCAAATTATTTTCTTTCATTGTTGTAATCATTTTCCCAATCATACGCATAAAACTATATATTCATATTCATTAGCGCCAAATTCTCGCCAAACTTGGCGACAATTGGCGAAATCTCGCCAAATTTGGCGACAAAAATAAGTCTTCATAAATGAAGCCAACTTGGCTATAGCTCAATAATTTGGCGAATTTCTTATTCAAATTCAGTGTAAACGAATCTTTTGTAAACGGTTTCTTTGCATTTTAACTTGCTGTTTTCGAGTAACATTAGCTAAAATTTTAAAACGATAATATAGGAAAGCTACCTTTTCCTGCCGGTACAGGCCGGAGGACTTTTTTATGAGTTGTCGGATGCAATCTATGTTTTGCATTAAATAAAGTAAAACATTGAAAAACAAATCCCACAGGATGGGGGATAGTTTGTTTTAGATAGATTTTAAGATAATTATCCTATTAGCTAGTACACCTTCCGTTATTGTTTTGTGTTATTTTCCCCGGATTATGCTTTTCTTTTCTTTTGTTTACGAATTTTGTAATAGAAAAGTTCCGCTATAGACTGGCTACGTTATAGACCTTTTTTTTATAGACAGGTTCATTTTCTTTCACAGGCTTTACTCAATTTAATTTATATATGAAATATTTGTTGTTAAAAGATGTTGGCCGCACAAAAATTTTCACATCTCTCCCTCCCTCCCGACATTACTGGTTGGTTATGGCTTGATAGTCCTTTCTAAATAAAATCATGGTGATTCTAAGATTCTCTTGATTTATCTCTAAATTGAACATAAACGATCCTAAGAAAACGGATCAATGAATTACTATATTGGCATGAGGAAATTTAGTTGCAGAAAAATGGAGCATATAGCTAACATTAAGTCTAATAGGAAAACCACAGCCTTGGCAAGATTGTATTAACAAGAAACCATCCAAATCTGGAGAGTGCCTCCGCCAAGTCGAGAGAGGACAGCCGTAAGCATACTTTTCTGGAAGCAACTCACGGCGCTTTTGACCCCCCCCCCCCCCCCATATCTCCGCGCTGGAGTATCCCAAAAATTTGAAACTTCGTTTTTCTAGAGTATTTGGCACACAGAACCAAAATTTAAAATTACAACTTTCTGTCTTTTCTAGTTCAGACGATATATGAACTCAAACATTCGATTTTTTGTCACTCACTCACTCGTTCACGCGTCATCAAAAAGATTAGGTAGACCCTGTAGCCCTAGAAACTTGACATTTGGAAAAAAGGTAGTGTTTAGGATACAAAGAAAGGAAAAATTATAAAATCCGGAAAATTCGAAAAAAAAACATTCGAAAATTCAACAAATTCCATCAAAATTGAAAATTGAAAATAATACGATCTTGTAGTCTTAGAAGCTTAAGATTCGGTGTGAAGGTAGTGTTTAGTATCCAGAAAAAGAAAACATCAAAAACACCAAAAAAAATCGAAAGCAAAATTAAAAAAATCGAAAAATCGAAAAAAAATCGAAAAATTTCAAATAATCCGATTTTGTTGCGCTAGAAACTTGGAATTCGGAATAAAGGTAGTATTTAGGATGCAAAATAAGAAAAAAATAAAAATTCCGAAAAATTCGAAAAAAGAAATTCAAAAATTCGAAAAATTCGAAAAAAATTGAAAAAATTAAAATAATTTGATTTTTTAGCCTTAGAAACTTAAAATTCACAGTAAAGATAGTGTTTAGGATTCAGAATAAGTTAAAATAAAAAACGCAATAAAATTCGAAAATAAAATAAAAAAATCGGCAAAATCGAAAAATAAGGAAAATTTGAAAATAATTCGATTTCATAGCGCTAGAAACTTGATATTTGGAATAAAGGTAATATTTAAGATACTAAATAAGGAAAAATTCAAAAATATGGTTAATTCAAAAAATACCCATAAATTAGTGCAGACGATATATGAACATGAACTCAAAGTTTCGATTTTTTGTCACTCACACACTCACTCACTCTCGCGTCATCAAAAAGATTGTGTAGATCCCGCAGCCACAGAAACTTAAAATTTGGAATAAAGCTAGTGTTTCGAATACAAAGAAACGAAAAATTATAAAATCCGGAAAATTAAAAAAAAAAAAAAAACATTCGAAAATTCAAAAATACGAACAAAATTGAAAATTGAAAATAACCCGATCTTGTAGTCTTAAAAACTTAAAATTTGGTGTGAAGGTAGTGTTTAGAATTCAGAAAAAGAAAACATCAAAAACATAAAAAAAATTGAAAAAAAAATCGAAAAATCGAAAAAAATCGAAAATTTTCAAATAATTCAATTTTGTTGCGCTAGAAATTTGGAATTCGGAATAAAGGTAGTATTTAGGATGCAAAATAAGGAAAAATTAAAAAATCCAGAAAATTCGAAAAAAAAATCAAAAATTCGAAAAAAAAATTGAAAAAAAAATTTAATAATTTGATCTTTTGGCCTTAGAAACTTAAAATTCGCGGTAAAGATAGTGTTTAGGATTCAGAATAAGTTAAAATAAAAACGCAATCAAATTCGAAAATAAAATAAAAAAATCGAAAGAAATCGAAAAATAAGGAAATTTTGAAAATAATTCGATTTCATAGCGCTAGAAACTTGAAGTTTGGAATAAAGTTAATATTTAAGATACTAAATAAAGAAACATTAAAAAATATGGATAATTAAAAAAATAAATAGAAAATTAAAAAAAAAAAAAAAAAAAAGAAAGAAAGAAAGAAAAAGAGAGAAATTGAAAATAATATGATCTCGTAGTCTTAGAAACTGAAAATTTGGTGTAAAGGTAGTGTTTAGGATTCAGAAAAAGAAAAAATTAAAAACACAACAAAAATTGAAAATAAAATAAAAAAAATCGAAAAAAAAACCGAAAATTTGAAAATAAATCGATTTTGTAAAGCTAGAAACTTAAAATTTGGAATAAAGGTAGTATTTAGGATACAAAAAAAGAAATAAATAAAAAATCTGTAAAATTCGAAAAAAAAAATCGAAATTTCGAAAAATTGAAAAAAATTCGATTTTGTAGCTTTAAAACTTAAAATTCGGTGTAAACTTATTGTTTAGGATACAGAAAAAGGAAAAATTAAAACACAATAAATTCGAAAATAGAATAAAAAACTCGAAAAAGATCGGAAATTTCAAAATAATTCTCGATTTTGTAGCGCTAGAAACTTGAAATTTGTAATAAAGGATACAAAATAAGAAAAAATTAAAAAATCCAGAAAATTATAAAAAAAATTCGAAAAAATCAAAAATTGAAAATAATTTTATCTTGTAGTCTTAGAAACTTAAAACTTGGTGTAAAGGTAGTATTTACTATTCAATAAAAGGAACAATTAAAATATTCGTTAAATTCGAAAATAAAATCGAAATATCTTTAAGAAATCGAAAATTTGAAAACAATTTGATTTTGTACTGCTAGAAACATTAGTTTTAAGATAATTGTCCTATTAGCTAGTACAACGCCCCTAATTGTTTTATGTTATTTCCCCCGGATTATGGTTTTCTTTTCTTTCGTTAACGAATTTCGTTATAGAAAAGTTTCGCTATAGACTGGCTACGATATAGGCGATTTCTTTATAAACAGGTTTGTTTTCTTTCACATGTTGTACTCTATTTACTTCACATATGAAATATGGATTGTTAAATGATGTTAGCCCCACAAAAATTTTCACAGCTCCCCCTACCCTCCCGACATTACTGGCTGGTTATGGCTTGATAGTCCTTTCTAAATAAAATCATGGTGACTCTAAGATTCACTTGATTTATCTCTAAATTGAACCTAAATGATCCTAAGAAGATGGATCAAATAATTACTATATTGGCATGACAACCAGGTAACTTAGAATTAAAATCGAAAAATTAATAAATTTATAAAAAGTCGAAAATTTGAAAATAATTCGATTTTGTAGTCCTAGAAACTTGACATTTGGCAGAAAAGCAGGGTATAGTACACAAAGTAAGGAAAGTTAAAAAATCCGTAAATAATAAAAAAAAAGACTGAAAAAAACGAAAAAAAAAAAAACCATAGAAAAAAGGAATATAGTTTGATTTATTAGAAATTTCCGGAAATTTTAATTTTGGCTTTCTTTTTATACTAAAAAGTTCTTTTATGTTAAATATCAAGTATCTAGGGCTGTGAGTAATCTCTCAGATGGATAGCACCTATCCTGGAAGCAATTGATAGTACTTTTGACACTCCTCCTCCCATAACTTAGTGCTTGCCTAGGAACCTGAAATCTCTTTTTATCTACAGTACTTTGCAAACGAAACTAAAGCTTCAAATTTTTGATACCTGTAAATAATAGGGACAGAGTGTGGACTTAGCGAAAATCAGTGGATGATCTCCAAAAAGAACCCAAAATCAAGAAAAGAAGGATTACTTACAAAAAGAAGTGAAATCTCATCAAAAAGTCACCTGTAAAAAATGCAGCCAAGTCTCGTAACTCATTTACCGTAAAAAGTACTGAGATCGTATAAAGCCAAGTTTAACTATCTTATTAACGCTGAAATTTTCATTCACAAATCACTCCTAGTCTCTACATCTTTAGTTAATTATTATTTTGTGACTTGGCAATTACGCAGCACAGGGAAGTTATTACACCTTACTATGCTATGGGATGGGATGGGATAATTTAATTAAGGCAAATTATATACGCACAGGGAAGTTATTACACTTTAATATGTTATAGTATTATTTGATTAAGACTAACTATATACTACATCACATTCTCGTGCTACGTAATTGCCAAGTCACAAAATAATAATTAACTAAAGATGGAGATACTAGGAGTGATTTGTGAATGAAAATTTCAGCGTTAATAAGATAGTTAAACTTGGCTTTATACGATCTCAGTACTTTTTACGGTAAATGAGTTACGAGACTTGGCTGCATTTTTTACAGGTGACTTTTTGATGAGATATATATATACACATAATAACAAACTCCAATGGAAAATTACTTGCAGAATCATTATCACAAAAGCCAACCAAAATCTATAAACCACATAAATTCAATACTAGAAAAACAAAACTATATACATTATATATATTTGTATCTATGTATGTATATGCTATATATATATATATATATATATATATATATATATATATATATATATATATATATATATATATATATAATTATAATATCTATGAATTTCAATAACATATCAAGTTCTAATATAATTCTACTAAAATCTACAAAGAGATAATTAATGATAATGTGTAATCAGAATACCACATAGCTAATAATTAACTTTTGCAATCATAAAATTACCATAGCATGTGCTTCAATGGTAATTAGCCAAATTTACTCATACCTGAAGAACATTTAAAAAGAAAGAGAGAGAAAGGGAAAAAAAAATTATAAATTGGAGTTGCTATTAAGTAAACACAAATGGTTTAATAAATTAATTATGAACATTATTCAGTGGAAAACTGGACCACAAGAGAACCAATCAAGAATTGGATATGAAAAAACATATGTGGATGTACTCGTCAGCCTGGCTGCACCCACATGTGTTTTAAAAATAATTCAGTATTTCATAATTCTACTGGCATGATGCTAAGAACAGTAGAATCAGCCAAGTATACTGAATTATTACCAGACAACAATTGGAAAAATTTTAAATTGGAAATATGTAAACTGTAAATAAAAAACCATTAAGAAATATATAATATATCACTTACAACGATTATCCTAAAATCGTTATAAATCACCACACTAAATTACCACCAGATATCATTTTTGAAATAATATTGGAAATTAGAACCCTTATATTGTAGAAAAAATGTTTTACTCACAAGAATGTTCCAGAAACCTCAAAATATAGCAACTTCTGCATAATGATCAATTCCACATGGCACGTATCAAACATGTTGACATTCGAGTCGAGTTGAGAGAAATGATTTGAGTTGAGAGCTCTTTTTTTTTTTTTTTTTTTTAAACACAACTCCATCAATGACACCCCAACACAAAATAATTCAAAAACACACAAAACTATTCTGTTGATAATACTCTTATAACAAAATTATATCCGTGAATATATAATTACTACATCTAATTTTAATTCCTGAAAGTAAAATTAATATACAAGCAATAGCTCCCTCTATAGTTAAATTAAAAATAATATCTATAATATCATCAACTAACTAAAACATAAAGTGTCGCCATCTGTTGGTATTATAATTATTCATAATTAAT
Source organism: Maratus michaelseni (assembly GCA_963931845.1). Lineage (NCBI taxonomy): Eukaryota > Metazoa > Arthropoda > Arachnida > Araneae > Salticidae > Maratus > Maratus michaelseni. Next base: position 2,462,902 of record OZ007600.1, read on the forward strand.
ATTTAGTTACATATCCATATTATTATTAACATAATGACTTCATTAGATTTAATCATATATATAAATTTTAAAAAACATTACTTCCTTGTAGTTTTTACATTAAATTCGAATAAAATCCTACAATATGAATAAATATACACAGAATTTATTCATCCTGCACAGCATTTCATATATTCTTAACAAGAGTATATTTTGTAAAAGAGATGTTATTTTAAAACAAAGTGCTATGCTGCCAGCTGTGTTAAACCACTGATATATATTATAAACTTATAAATAAATTATTAATTTTTTTATTGTTACTTCTACTTAAATATATTTTAGACTTGTTATTAAATAATTAATGTATTGTTTATACTTATACTTAATTATATTTTAGATTTCAGAGATTAATTAAATATCATATTAAATAATTATTATTATTACTACTGTGCTTCAATCAAATTTATGCAATGCAGTAATTAAAAATACTTATTAAATTTAATTTCATAGATAAAAATAAAAAACTATATATATATTTATACACATTGCAAATAGATATGTTTGTGAGTTATAATAACCAATGTTATCCATGTATAATTTTATGTGTTATTGTATAAGTTAAATTATAAATGTATGAAAACTGCTCATCAAAGACACCCTAAACATATGTGATCGGCAACGCACAATCACATACTATACAGAGTGTATATAATGTTCAATCAAATTTTAAATTTCCTAATATGTTATAATTGTATTAATGTATGTTATAATTGTAATATTCTATCTATTGTTATATGTTATCGCACATTAAAACAAAAATTTATTACATACAGTGTTAATAATTAAATGATATAATAAATGTTATTTAAAAGAGTTGATAATTGAATTTATCATAAAAATTGGATAACCATATATTTTTGCTTGATTTCGAATAAATCTAATATTTTTGTTTTTATTTATATCTGAGCATAAGTATTTTATACGATGTAGATAATTGATAATTATATTTTTATATACAGATTTATGTAAACATGAAGCATAATTGGTAAAAATATTTACTTTAAATGGAAAATCAAATCTCTTATCATAAATATCAAAAATTAATTTATAATTATTATTAATATTGATTTTTAAGTCAAGAAAGTTTATATTATTATTAATTAAATCATTTTCGCTTAATTTAAGTTGAGTAGGATAAAAATTGAGTGGTGATGTGCAATTTTTTTCATTGAAATAAAATATGATAATGTCATCTATATAGCGATAAAATACATAATCATTGTTCGTACTAATATTTCTTTCATAATAATATAAGTAAAGGTCAGAGAGAATACTAGATGCTGTTCCGCCCTGCGGAATTCCCTGGCATTGTTTATAAATAATATTGTCATATATGATGTAATTATTATGCAATGTAAAATTTAGTAAAATTTAAAAAAAATTTACTGAAATATGTTCTTTTAATTTTAATTGAGATTTAAATTCTTTAAATAATATACACATTGTTTTATGTAAGTCTTTTATATCAATGTTATTAAATAAATCATTAAAATCCAATGTTTTTATGAATTTTACCGGATTGATATTATGTATTTTATTAATGAGTTGAAAACTGTTTTTTAGGCAATGTTGGTTATTATGTTTTAACGTTATATCATATATCTGCTTTAAAATATTAAGTAGTAAATTACTTGCATTATTATTATATGTGTTACACCCGATGGTAACAGTGCGAAATTTAATAGGATTTTTATGAAATTTTGGAATTATAACAAGATAAGGATAATTTAAATTATTACATTTGATTTTTAGTAATTTGTGATAATTTAATAATTTTCTATTATTTATTTCAATATTTAATTTAGTTTCATTAAAAATATTACTTGTGTTGATTGCATTGTGAATTAACACTTTATAGTATTCTTTACAAATGATAGCATAATTATTTGGAGATTTATCTACATAAGTAATTATAAATTTGTTTTGTAATTCTGATATATGTTTATTTATATTATTAAAAGCTGCATGTGTAATATGATGATAATTTTTTATAATTTCATTTTTCATTTTATCTATAACAGAAAATCTCCATTCACTAAAATACTCGATTGGTTTATTGTAATCAATAGCAATTTTATATATAAATAAATCAATATCTTGAATAAACTGCAATATTATGGATTTGATATTACACTTATATGGAAGGCGAAATTTTGTTCCATTATGCATTAAGTTTTGTAAAATAGGTTGTTCTACAATATTAAGATCACCAGTAATGATATGACCATGTGTTGTATTTATGTACTTTTGATATTTTGGGTCATTACAATAACATGGGTAATTATTTGAAGAGACCATTTGTTTTGCAAAAGAATTGTAATTAAAAATTTTACGTCCAAGTGTGCGATTATATTTGTATGTCTTGTGAATGGTAAAATTTTTTATTGGAAAATTGTTAGTAATGTTGTTTATTATATTGTGTAAATTGATATTATTAAATACATGATTGGAAAAATTTATAATTAATTGTGTATTATTAGTTTTATATTTAGGTTTATTAGAAAGACATGTATTTAATAGGTTTGCTCTATAATGTAGAATATCGTAAAAGATATCACAAAAATGTGGAGAATATTGATTCTTTTTAAATACCTTGAAATATTGGTTCAAATATTTCTTTTTTATACTAAAAACATGTTTTCTTATATCAAGCCAACAATCTTCATTACAAAATTTTGCCTCAAGATCATCAAGCTCCTGTTGAATCACAATATCATCAGTGTATTTTTTGTTATTATGTTTACCTCTACCAGATCTTGAAGTTTTTTTTATGTTTGAAAAATTTAATCCTGAATAAAGATTTTTATAATTTTCATATTTAGTTAAATCTGAAAATACAGGATGTGATTTTTTGTATACTAATTGATTTAATCCATAAGGATATGTAGTATTGAAATGTCTTATATATTTAGATTCTAGAAAAAGTCGTTCAGTAAAATTTTTTTGTATTTTAAGTATTTTAATAGTAATATTTTTAAAATCATGATTTTTTAAATGAGTATATTCAATATTATGAGTTGTTTGAAATTTAGATTTTTTATATTTATCAATATGAGAACGATGTAAATTTAGCCGCTTATGTAATTTTTGTCGAGACTGTCCTATATATTCCATATTACACGAATTGCATTTCAATGAATAGATTACATTGTATGCTTTGCAAAATTTTACCAAATTAAGATTGTTATTATTTGAAATCTGTGACTTATCAGCTAATGGACATGTAAGGCAACGCTTTGATTCACACTCACGAAAACATAGTACAGGCTTGGGACAATGGAATAGGTTATCTGATAACGATCCAGGAAGATCCCTAATAATCTTCCTGTACCGAGCATTAGTCCTGGTTCCACCAAGGCCTAAATTGCCAGTATCTAACATTTTACTAATAACTGCCATAATTGTTTGAAAGCAATAGAAATTGCAAGAGATACATATAAAAATATATTTAAAGATAAAAAATGTTTTGAATCAACCTTATTGTTATAAAGTACTTGAATATCCATAAAAAATAAAATAAAATAAAATAAAAATAATAAGAATGACTGTTTAATACTTGATTAAATATAATAAAGCTATATTATAAAACTATATACATATATACATAAAGTCCCATTAAGCAAGCTAACATCAAAAGACAACCATATAGAATCCCCCTAGCATTCATAAGTCAATACAAAATTAATGTTGGTAAAAGAAAAATAAATAAATAAAATAAAAGAACCTGAATAAGATTTTAAAAAAATGCATTTGAAATTTCAATAGATAAACAAATGATACCAAGAAATAATAGTAATATTCTAAAATTATTATTATTAAATTATTATTAAATACACCATTAAAAGCGCATATATATATATATATACAGTGGAACTTCCCTTTAACGAAGTCCCTATTTAACGAAATTTTCTACTTAACGAATTTTTCTGTAAAACTTTGACTTTGAACACCATTAGCATGTAAATTAATCTCCATATTACGAAAAATATATTCTATATAACGAAGTTTATTCCCCTTTTGTACGTGTACAGAACTCAAACTAAGAGGTTGATGTTGCGATGGATATGCGAATTTATTTCAGCGGATTGTATGAAAATGAACACATTTAAATATTTTCCATTATGTTTGGTGCTAAATAAAACAATTGTTTTTCACACTAAAAATACTTGTTATCATTACTCTCCCACACCGAGACTATAGCGCTGACAGTTGGGGGATCAGTCAAAATCCCCTTTTTACATTCAATGATACAGCTACAAAAATGTGCTTCAAAATGCAAATCGAAGATCAACAAAGTTATTTTTGTTCCTTCCAATGCAACTTCTAAAATTCAGCCATTAGTCTAAGGAATAATAACAAATCTTGAAGTACATTATCAAAAAAGACAATGTAGTGAAAACATTAGTTTGAGAACCTGTGTTGCAGAGCTGATGAAAGCTTGAGGCAAAGTTTGGAAATGTGACGTGATCTCATCGACCGTACTCAACTGTTTTGTAAAAGACGGCTTCATAATTAAAACTGAATCAAATGCTTCAGAATCCAATACCTGTTTGTCATATCTGAAGAAAAAATTTCACGAATTTAAGTTGATTTCTATTTAACGAATTTTCTTCATAACGAAGTTTTTAAGTGTAACGATGAGACTTCGTTAAATGGAAGTTCCAATGTATATATATACTTCATTGGCGCACTGCTAACCGAAAAGTACCTCAAATAATTCGCCAAACTGTAGCGCCCAATAAACAAACGGAAGAATGTTGCCATTAAATCTCAAAAAAAGAATAATAATAATAATAATAATAATTAAGAAAAGCCCCATTTACTAAAGTATCATTTATCAGTAACTTTTAACAATAAAATTTACAATATATTAATGAAAACAGAATCAAAAATAATCTTGGATATTTATTTATTTACATTATTTCTCTTAATTATGGAAAAGGAATAATCATCCTGATTATGTAAAGGAATGAAGAAACCATACAAATAAATTACACTTGAAAACATTAAAAATCTCCTTTTTCTGTAGATTGATTTATTATTGTAAAAAAAAATTCTTCATCTTTACATAAATATTGATTAGCTTAAAACAATAGATGCGTTTCAGAAGATATGGATTTAAAACAAACAATGATTAAAGAAGACACTTTAAAAATTTTGATCAAAACATTTTAAAACTTTTTTTTAACGTCGAATTTCGACGGTGCGTTTGGGAAGAAGCAATGCACATGCGCATAGTAGCTCATTCGGTTGCATTATCACAGGGGGGGGGGGATGTGTGCCTTATTTAATATGTTCTTTTATTCACTGAATATGAGATGAACGTAGGGATATGCTATTTGTATGATACTTCATAGGTTCAGGAAATTTTCTTTCTTGCCGTGGGGAATAGGGCGGTAATGTCAAACTGATTTCCATTTTGTTTACGGATTGTTTGTTTGGAGTTTGCATCGGAAATAATAACGTAATTCACTGGGGGAAATTTTTTTTAAATAAAATATTTGAAAGATTGTTTCATCTTATGTAATAAAGAAGCTTATTTTACTAATATTGCTATTGTAATTTTTTTCCGTCAAGTTTTGACGGGTACCATCCAGTGTTGTTTAATTTTTTTATGTCTTTGTTTCAAAATGAAAAAAATATATATATATATATATTTTCTTTCATTTAGGAAATGTTGTTGCTAAAATTGAGGAAGATAACACTGGTTGTATTGATGCTTCTTTTTCAGAAGATCAAATAAATATCATAAGCTATGATGATGATGAAGTGGAGGATGAGGAAGATAATACTGAAGATGAAAAAGAAATAGATGAGGAGGAAGAGGGAGAGAACGGGGAGGAAGAAAATGGTTTGATGCATGAAGAGAAAGATGAAAAAGAAAGGAATTATGTTGATACAAGTGATAAAGATATAAAAAATAAAGCAGCTCTAACTACTAAAGAAGTTCAATTTGATAAAGGGATAAAACGTAAAGTACACGTGGAAGAGAATTATGAGTAAGTATTGTTTTTCCTTTGTTGTTTAAATATTTCTCATTTTTGATGTAACCATATAAACAACAAATAACCTAGTGATGTTACAGATTTTTGTTTTTAAAACAAACTTTATCTTACTGTTTTTATATTTAATGCAGAAAAGAAATCGTACCATTGAAAGATATTGAAAAGTCGCACAAAAAAACTAAAAGAGACAAAGAAACCAGACTTACAACTGTGTTGGTATGTAGAAACTTTTTCTCATTTCTATTTACTTTGATTTTACTTCGCAAAATATATGTTAAGGTTTTATGTTGCACTAGCAGACTACGCCCGCTGCGCTGGTCGGTTTCTCCAAAAGAACCTTGAATCAAACGAAATATATCGGCGAATTTAACCTTGTATTTTAAAGTAATCTGTACCTTTACCTGGAATATCCTAAAATAACATAAAAACGGATACTTATTCCACTAAGTTATGTTTTTTTTAATACGGTTTATTATTACGTTAACAATTTATTACCTACCGTTTTCCATTGATTTATATGTTTTATAGCTACATTTTTTAATAACGTGAATTAACCTATATTATTCACAACTAAAAAGAAATGTTCGCATCTAGTATTTGTCGAAAAATTAAATAAAAATCATGCACTCGTGACATCATAATTCACTTTTATATTTTAACAGAATAATACGGCTACTATAATTTGCGACTCGTGCTGACACATTGCTGTTGTTATTATTTTTTTTATGCGTGAAGTTTTCGCTATATGGTACTCCATTGTGAAATTTGGTAATTTTTTTAAATTCAATATTTGAAAAATGGCATAATCAGTGGATTTGAAATTTATATCAAGAAAAATACAATTTTTTACCTTTCAAACGCAGTTTGTCTGTCTAACGATTTTCTGACAAATACTTTTCGAGCAATTCATTTTTTCAGCAACTTCAAACGTTTCATTTTCCGAGATTAATCTGTGGCAACGATTATCGAAAATCCCAGTCGTCAGCAACGCATACCTTTTTATTAAAGAGGATTAGATATTTGACTGATAGCAAATATTTTCGAAGGATTCATTTGAAAGGATGAAAGGTAATTCCGTTATATAGAGTAGTTGACTTAGCATTTAGCACTGTAGTTCATTTAATATTATTAATTTATTGTTCATGCTCGTTCAAAGTGTCAGTTAAGCTCTCAGAAAATATTGGGTCATTGTGCACGTAAATATGTTCTCAAAAAGAAATGCATAATTTTGTTTCATAACTGCAGGTATGATCTCTTTATTCTGGTATTTATCTTACTAAAGAAATACTGGAAAATAAGGATTCACAGATTACTACAGTGTTATAACAAAAAAGAAATCGAATAAAAGTAATTATGATAGTATAATATATTCTGGGGTGTTATCAGTAAACTAGCAAAAGCCATGCTATGTTTGGATTCACGAAGCATTATTTCATAAAATAAATATTTGAAAGAGACATTTTTTTTTTATATTATTTTTGCATCTTTATTAAACAAATAACGTTATTTTATGTTTCGGAGCATTTTAATTTTAGAAATGTAAATTCAGCCAAATAACTAAGAATTTCCTCGGAATTTTTTATTTATGATATAAGACTGGTATAAATAAAAATATTTTCGAAGCAAAATTTTACGAAATATTTTTAAATTTTCAACTAAAAGCTCTTTTAAAGATGTTTTTACATTTTCCAACAGCCTCTGGTGTTTTCTAAAATGGTTTGAAATAGGCATGTTTCCAATCTTTGTAATTCATGAATGCATATCTGTATCTATATTTTACTCACAATCTTATACTTTTATTTCTAGGTTAATGAATTAAATGATGATGCTTTGAATATTAATTCCCTGCCTGATGATGTTATTTTGGGAATTTTTGATTATTTAAAACAGAACCAACTGGGTCAAATTTCACGGTATGTAAAGTTTATTTATGGCTTTCCTATTTTAATATTAGATATAGAATGGATATTCAAAGTCCCTATACATTTTTTTTAATAAATTATTTATTTGGCATTAAATCTTTAAAAATAATAATAATAAACCCTTGTGCTCATTCTTTTGAAAGAATGCTATGTTAGATTTCAAAATAATAACATTTTCTTCATTAGGAATTCAATATTTTAAACTTCTAAGCATAGATCAGTCATAAGCATCTTTTTTTTAAACTAAATCCAGCCAACTAACAGATAATAATACTTATACTCAATGACGAATTAATTATCCCCACCCCTACAGAATTTGCGATTTAAGTTGAGATAATGTCCAGGAAAACTGAAACATCAGCGGTGTATGCTCTCAGTCATACAACTTTTGAATGCTAAGCAGTTCAAATTCGCCATATTTGATGATTAAAGTCACTTACTAGATGATGACCTCATTTTCATAATTTACATGTTCAGAAAATTAGTTTAAAATATCTGCACATACGTAATATTGTCACATTTTTATTCCAGTTTCTGAATGAATGTGTCAAAAATGTGACAAAAGTGTTAAACGTTTTCTCATCCACCTTATAATCCATATCTGGACCTTTGCATGTGAAAAGTCTCCTAGTTCGACACAAATTCCAAGAGGATGATGCTTAAAAAAAAAAGGAATAGTTTCCATCAAAAGCCTGTCTGATTGCACTATTCTGCGATGTGGAGATACAAAGTATTGTACGTTGCAAAGAAATGTGTCTGAACAGGATCATGAGTCGTGTTGAAATGAAGCGCAAGGCATATACATTTCAATGTACAATACAAAATTTTGATGAATTTCATTAGTTAAAAGAATTTACTTTCTGTGTGTTCCCTGTAGTATAGTGCCACATTCATTTAGCATTATCGCGCAAAGTATAAAATCATTTTTCTTCTAGAGGCGAAATGTATCTCCCCTGCTAGCCGACATTCCAAATTTTGCATTTTTGTAGAAAATGTTGGACTTTTTTTCTTAATCTCATTAATACATGCATAGAATCATCGCCATGCACCGTCACCTTGGTCCGTGCTGTGATTTTCTAGATAGGTTTTTAATTAGTATTTCAGCTAATTACCGACAATTTTTTTCGAAAATCATTATCAACAATCCTTGGATGATTCTGTGTCGATAGGTACCTCGAGCGCCCCTCAACTCACCCGCTGAGTGCACGTAAAGTAAAGTTTGTATGTAACTGAAAAATGCGATTTTTAAAAAAACTATGTGACCTAGGATAATCGCTGTAGTCTTCCTGCAAGGTTTAAATAAACTCCTACTACCACTAATATTTAGTAAATTTTTTTAGTAGGAAATAAAGGGAGGGGACGTGTATTTCTTCAGTACATCTTCGAATACATCACTAAAAATATAATACCTAAAATTAAAACAAATATATTTTTAAGTTCGGTGTTACGAGATCTTTCACGCGACACCCCACACACGATATACAAAAAGAAATTTTTTTTCCGGTAACCTAATTAGCCCCCCTAAATGTTTTCCAAAAATATTAGTAAATGGTTAACAATCTATAAATGTGTGGGTCCAATAGCCTTTACAACTCTCCCAAGTTTAAACTTTCCACGTTCCATAGTTTACGAGAAAGATGACTGCGATAGACGAACAGACAGACAGACACACGAGTTATCTCATAATGGTTTCGGTTTAACTTTTTAAGTACGGAACCCTAATAAAATAACAGCATTTTGTTGATCTATATTTTTTTCTTCACTAAAATGCATGATTTTTGAGTTAATTATAATAAATCATATTTATTCTTACATGCACAGTGGTTGTTGGGTAACATCATTCCACACTATTTAAGGATTAAGCAGATTTTCTGTTTCTGTCTAAAAAATTTACATCTTTGATGATTAAAGCCTTTTTCTAGATCATGACCTCATTTTCATAATTTACATGTTCAGAAAATTGGTTTAAAATATCTGCACATGCGTAATATTGTCACATTTTTATTCCAGTTTCTGGCAATTAAACATAATTTCTTTGTTTTCTTCAATAGTAAAACATCTTATCTTAATGGTGCGAGATGAAAAGATTGCCACAAGTAAGCGTTCTACTATAATTAAAGAGATGCCACATTCATACAGAGAAAAAAAAATTACTGATCCCTTTTTTTACATATTAATATTTCAACATGAAAATTTCATGTATGTATGCATGTTTGTTTTTTCAATGTCTTAAAAAGATTTGCAATGTAAAATAAGATTGGGGACCAACATTAGAAGAAAAAAAATACTAATTTAGATATCTTAATATTATTTATAATATTTGTTTAAAAGTTCTGCATTTCCATAAAGTATTTTAGAAGAAAATCAAAAGATAGTTTACATGCTTATATCCCAGAGCATTTTTTGAAGGATTTTAAATTTTTATCGATTCAACAGTAAAAGTATTTCTGATACAAATATTTTATTCTTAAATGCATGTGACTGACAGGCTTCCTATTCAGGTTTTAAAGTATTGAATGTCGTTTATTTTCCTTTGGAAAATGTCAAACACTGTGTTTGCATTTGAGGTTTTAACAATCAAAATCATTAGTATGTTGTCATCAGTCGACTTCAGTGAAAAATACATGCTATTAATTACAAAATAAGAGAACGCTATTGGATTCTTTATTACCTGTGAGGAAGTGCAAAAAAATTTCATCCATTTACGCCACCGTTACTCGCGAAACAGTCCACGTCACCCCCGCCCCTCCTCATCTCAAACGCACACACACCCTTAGAGGCTGAGACAGTTACGAAAGAGGTAGAGACAAGTACGGCAGGTCACACCGAAAAAATTTAAAAGCTTAATTCAATTAATGTAAGACATCGACCAGTGGTTCCGGGAGAGCCATGGGGTTTAATACATCGGACGACCGCGGCAACTTCGAGCTCACTTCACTTATCGCTCTCGGGTGGCGAGTGTGCCGACCACTGCTACACGCAGACAAAGGCTGAAACGTGGACCTCTTTCTTCAAGAATGTTGGGAAAGAGGCAGATCTGATCATGGAAGGTTCCACCAGAAAAATTTAGAAGCGAATTTCGTTAAATTAAAGGAAGCAAGTACCGAGTTTGGTAAAGCTGGGGCGTTCATTGCATCAAACGATCGAGGCGGCTTCGAGCTTATTCATTGATCGGATGGATCGACTGCCGTTAACCTTCAGTCCCCTTACCTTCCTTCATAACTGAGATTGGTGTGAATAAGGTAGCTTCGAGCACAGAAGATCCTACTGGAAGAATTTAAAAATGATTTTCGTCAAATTAAAGAAAGCAAGTTGCGGGTTCATGAGTGCTGGGGCGTTTAATACATTGTATGACTGGAGCGGCTTCGAGCTCGGTTCATTGTAAGTACTAAATGGAATTCTCAATTATGACAGTGTGACATTCTCTAGGAGAAAAAATGAAGGATTCTATAAATAAATGTTCCTTACAAGTAAATTATCTGTCCTTATTGAAAATGGCATCTTTCTTTTAAACCATCCTTTATATAGGTTTGGAAATAATGTTATATCTTTTTTAAATTATCATTTCGAGATATACCTTAATAAATTTAATATGAATTATAAATATTGCATAATTCTCAGGTTTCCAATAGAGTGTGATCTAACATTTCAAATTACAGTATCAAGTGTACGTACAAACATGCATTTTCATGTTTACATTTTATTTTCTTATTGCAGGGTGTGCAGGAGATGGAATGTGCTGACAAGGGACGCAGTTCTATGGAAAAAAGTGGCTGTGCAATTTTCGCCATCACATAGATCCCCGACTGCTGGAACTCTGTGTTTCATTAACAGACTACCATCTTGTGTAACATCCATCCTATTGGATTTTGATGGTGTTGATGGAAAATTGAATTTTGTAAATCTTTGTATAAGTTTGCAAGAAAAGTGTCCTCATCTTAGAGAATTAATTTTTAGTAAATGTAAATTCTCAGACAGTTTTTCCTCAGTCACAGATTTGTTTTCGCAGTTTCTACAAGATGTAAAGAAATTGGTATTTTGTCATTGTATATTTCCTGTTTATCGTTCTACAGGTGAATATTGTGGGATTTCTAAAATTGAGAGTTTAGTTGTCTTTGATTGTAAATCTCATTATTTCGCCGCTTTGAATAAGCCCTCATTCGTAAGAATGCCCTACTTAAAAGAATTACATTTATTCGATTCAATTATAAAGGATTCTTGGTTCAAAGATGACACCTCTTTCTTGAATCAGTTAGATGTATTAAATCTGGGATATTCGCATATTACTTCCAGGACTTTTAAAACAATACAGAATCATGGACATAATTTAAAAGAATTATGCTTGTGCTTGGTTAATCTAGAAGACCGTGATTTGAATTTTAATAATTCTGTGTTTCCTCAACTAAAGACAATCTGCCTCACACACTGCGACTATGTGACTTGTGAGGGTGTCATTTCCCTCCTCCAATCATGCCAGTCTTTGGAGAATGTCTATGTTGATAAAGATGTGGCTGAATCTTTTGCCATACATCCTTCTGTTGTCGCCAATAGAAACAAGTCAGGAATTGTAAAAGAAAATTATTGTAATCATGGCGAAGAAGTAGAGAGTAATTTGAAAAACTGTACTTTTAAATAAATTTTCTAATTAATATGCTTTGATGTATTTTATTTTGTTAAAAGTTACATATTCTTAAATTGTTTTAAGTCCAACGAAACAAATCTAGTTCTAATTCCTCTGCATTTTCAATCTTAAATATAAATTTTAAAATATGTTCCATTCATACATAATACGAAATTTTAAGTTATTCTTATTTGTTTTCGAAAAAAAAAAATTAAACAACCCGATTTCTTTTAATACAGACATTACATGTCTCTGTTTCAAATGGTTGATAAAAAGTGAATCAGATTAGAATACCAATTATGACACTACTTCCTGAAATAAGTTATTGAAAGGATAAAACAATTCATTTTTAGGATTTTGATTACAAATACGGAGTGTCTATTCTTACGGCAACCAGGGGAATATTATTGTCAGGTCAGTATTAATGCGCAGTACGACTACCGCAGTGAACACAGGAAATTGATTTGATTGGATAGCCTAAGAGGGACTGATCAGAGGAGGAAACCAAGTCCGTAGAGCATATTGTCCTTCGATAAAATACAAATAAAAGTATATAGAAAATTCCATATAATATGAACGTCAAACTCACCTTATCAAACTTATAAAACACAATGTAAACACATTGATAATTTGTGTTACTAAATAGGTGCAATAATTTAAATCATAGTTTTAAAACATTAAAACTATTAGATGTCAAAATACATGAGCTTTCGGCTAAACATTAGCCTTCCTCAGATGATGATAACAAGCAGTCGAGAATCCCAGCTCCGAAGGAGCGCACTGGACAGGTCGAAATTGGGCGAAACCAGCCAACTATAAAAGGGGGGGGGGGTCAGCAAAAACCAAAAACGCCAGTGACACCAAGTACATTATACAAAATAAGAGGGATCTGATAAGACAATACATCATTACATGTATTATCACCTCTTTTCAAAATTTCTAGGGACTCTCTGATTATGCAACTATTATACTGTGAACCTTGTGAAATTGTTTTAGCTTTACTGAAAAATACATCAATATCTTTAGCTTGATTTAATCTGGATAAAGCGGTGGATAATTTACTTTTTTTATGTCAGCTGCATGTTCCTTAATCCTTTCCTTTAATTTACAAGTTGTCATGCCTATATATGAATATGTTTTAGAACTGCCATTAACTTTAAAAGGAATAATATATATGCCTGATTTATCTCCATTATCAATGGGGTCAATCATTCTATGTACCAGATATTTTAGCTTTGTTGGGGGCTTTGCGATAAGAGTTACACTATATTTCTTTAATGCGTATTTAATCCGCTCAAAATGTTGTGGGATATAATCAATACTGTAGTATTTGAAGATTGCCTATCTTTTTTAACTATTGTAGATTGTTTATTTCTATACCCATAACACATCGGCTGATAAGTTCCCGGTCTGGCACACAGATGGCGTTGCAATCGCCGAACCGATGCTTTTTTTTAGTAAATACTAACCTTTAAAAGGTAGCAGAAAAAATGTCATGACGATTCGCCGTGTGGATAAAATGTTAGAGTGGTTTTAGTTGGACGACTTTGTTGATAAACAAAAAAATAGATAAACAAGAATTCAAGAATTGTTATTTGATGGGAAAAAACACCGTTCAAACAAAAGCTTGGCTTGACAAGCGTTATCCGGACATTGCACCGGGTAAATCAACCATTATTGACTGGTTTTCTGAATTTAAACGTGGTCGTACGGACACCAGTGATGCACCATACAAAAGAGGTGGTTACTCCAGAAAACATAAAAAAAAGTCCACAAAATCATGTTGGGGCACCTTAAAGTGAAGTTGTAGCAGATAGCTCAGACTCTGAAGATATCCAAGAAACGTGTAGGTTTTATTTTGAATAAACATTTGTCTATGAAAAAGCTGTTGTCAAAATGGGTGTCGCGCGTGTTGACTTTTGACCAAAAACAACAACGAGTCGATGATTCTGAGCTCTGTTTGGAGCTTTTTCATTATAAAATTATGTTATTTATTATTAAATTATTATTATTATTTATTTATTAAATTATTATTATTAAATTATTATTATTATTATTACTATTATTAAATTATTATTATTATTATTATTATTATTATTAAATTATTATTATTTATTATTAAAGCTATGTTAATTATTAAAGTTATAAAGTTATAAAATTATAAAGTTAGGTTAAAAAGTTGTGTTTTCTTTATTAGACCGGGAACTTATCAGCCCATGTATTAAATTAACTTATTAATAAATTTGTTTGAAAAACCCTTTTCACTTGCAAGCACTTTACTTTTGTTCAACTCTTCGTTTAAGTAAACTTCTGAACTAATCTCAAACAGCCTTTTGATATAAAACCGATATGCTGCTGCTTTGTAATTAAACGGAACATTACTATTGTAGGATATTGTGTTATTAGATCTGCAAGGTTTTCTATAAATTTTTCTATCAATGCTAAGTGTTGAAATATTTTTGATAAGTTCTATATCTAAAAATGGTAATGAACTATTTTCTTCAATTTCACAAGTAAATTGTATATTTCTATCTATACTGTTGGCATACGCCAGAAAATCATTTGATGTAGAGATACCGTGATTCCATATGATCAGTATGTCACCGACATACCTAACCCATAATGTAGGTTTAAAGGGGGATGTAGAAATTATGAGTTTTTCCAGAGGTCGTAATTTTAATTCTGCCAGTAATCCAGATATAGGCGAACCCATAGGGGCTCCCTCAAATTGTTTATAATAATAACATCCGTTAAGTAAGAAAACATTGCTATTAGTAATTAAGTTTATACTTGAAATCAGAGTATGTTTAATGTTGTCGTTATAAGCTGGGTTATTTATAATGCTATTTTCAATGATAGGTTTTATTTCCTGAACATCAACACAAGGATACAGAGATTTAATATCAAAACTTGCTAGAATGCCATTATATTCCAGTTTAAAGCCTTTAATTATGTTAACTAAATCTGTAGTAGAATTCACTACATGCTCAGTGGGGAGTAGCATCGATTTAAGTAGAGGTACAAATGATTTCTCTATAGTGTATGTTGGTGCTGAACATTTTGAAACAATAGAGCGGAGGGGGAAATCTTTCTTATGGTCTTTTAAACGTCCCTGTAATCGGGGGGTAACTGCAGTTTTATTGATAGCCAGTTTAATTTTAATGTCACTTGGCCACGTACCATGTTTAATCAGTTTTTGAGTTTTCCTATTAATAGTGGTATTAGGATCCTTGTTCAATTTTTCAAAACTCATATCGGTAATGCATTCCTTTATTTTAGTGATGTAATCCCGAGAAAACATAATTGCTAACTTATTTGATTTATCTGTTTGTATAACGGTAATGTCTGACCTATTTTTAGATTGTTTAATAATATTAGTATGTTTATCTTGTTTATGAGTCTTTTTCTTTAAGTACTGCTGGACATTATTGTATAACATGCTCCTAATTTCATCTTTATTGTTATTATTCATTTTGTTAACAATCAATTCACAATCTGTAATGATATTCATTATATTTGGCTGTTTTTCAAACACATGTTTAGGTCCCAATATTAAGGTATTGTGTAGTCTTTTATCTAGGTCAATATTGGTAAGATTGATGTAATGTACTGCAACTTAACTTAACAAACTTAAAGATAATATGTATTATAAAATACCACAGAAAAAACAGTACAGTATACCAATCTTACCAATCTTGACCTGGATAAAAGACTACACAATACCTTAATATTGGGACCTAAACAATATATCCTTATATAATAGAAACTACGAGAAAAGTTTGCAAATTTGGATATAACTTTCTAATACTGGCAATTTCATATTTAATATAGAATTAAAATACCCAGGGAATCAGAAACAATACCCTTTCTTTATATAAATACCAGGCGATCTAACCCAAGCTATCCGGTCAAAGATGCCCGATATGCTTCCTTGTGTACAGAAAATAGATAAAAATCGAACTTTTAATCGAAATTTCTATTAGATTTTTTTTTACATTTAGTATATTTTATTAGATTGTCCACCAATTACAACAAAAAGTAACACATCTGCTGATACGTTCCCGGTCTGGCACACAGATGGCGTTGCAATCGCCGAACCGATACTTTTTTTAGTAAATACTAACCTTTAAAAGGTAGCAGAAAAAATGTCATGACGATTCACCGTGTGGATAAAACGTTAGAGTGGTTTTAGTTGGAAGACTTTGTTGATAAACAAAAAAAAATGGATAAACAAGAATTTCAAGAATTGTTGTTTGATGGGAAAAACACCGTTCAAACAAAAGCTTGGCTTGATAAGCGTTATCCGGACACAGCACCAGGTAAACCAACCATTTTTGACTGGTTTTCTGAATTTAAACGTGGTCGTACGGACACCAGTGATGCACCATATAAAAGAGGTGGTTACTCCAGAAAACATAAAAAAAAGTCCACAAAATCATTTTGGGGAACCTTAAAGTGAAGTTGTAGGAGATAGCTCAGACTCTGAAGATATCCAAGAAACGTGTAGGTTTTATTTTGAATAAACATTTGTCTATGAAAAAGCTGTGGTAAAAATGGGTGCCGCGCGTGTTGATTCTTGACCAAAAACAACAACGAGTCGATGATTCGAGTCTGTTTGGAGCTTTTTCGCTATAAAATTATGTTATTTATTATTAAATTATTATTATTATTTATTTCTTAAATTATTACTAGATGGAACCCGTCAAAACTTGACGGAAAAAAAATACTATAACAATATCAGTAAAATAAGCTTCTTTATTATTTATGAAGGGTTGCGTATAAAACAGTCTTTCAAATATTTTTTTTCCCCAGTCAAATACAGTACTATATCCGATGCAAACTCCAAACAAAAAATCCGTAAATAACTGTGTAATGCAAATCAGTTTGACATTATCACCATATTCCCCACGGCAGAAAAAAAATTCATGAACCTATGAAGTATATACAAATAGTATATTCCTATGTTCATATCATATTCAGTAAATAACAGAACATAGTAAATAAAGCACACATCTCCCCCCCCCCCCCTGTGATAATGCAACCGAATGAGCTCCTATGCGCATGTGCATTGCATCTGCCCAAAAGCACCGTCAAAATTCGACGTTAAAAAAGTTTTAAAATGATTAAATTAAAAGTTTTAAAATGTCTTCTTTAATCATTGTTCGTTTCAAATCCATATCTTCTAAAACGCATCCATTGTTTTAAGCTAATCCATTTTTATGCAAAGATTAAGAAGTTTTTTACAGTAATAAATCTATCTGCAGATGGAGATTTTTAATGTTTTCAAGTGTAATTTATTTGTATGGTTTCTTCGGTTCCTTGACATAATCAGGATGATTATCCTTTTTCCATCACAGTCGGGGATATTTTTCCTCTTATACAGTTGGGAAATGTAAAAAAATAAAAAAAATACAATTCCTAGCATATCCTGATATCTGATGGAACATATTCATCAACGAATTCAACATAACAATTTTATGTTCAATATAAACTAAAAATAGTCTTTTTTAATTTTTTTTTTTTCTCTTATTGGTTTTTGTTTAGCGCCAAAATGTTCTATCTTATGGATAATCTGATATTATGATTCATCACTTTAAAAAAAATATATATATATTATTCACTTTTTATGATGGTTAGGGAAATCTATTTTCAATTGTGGCAACTTTTCCAGGGGCTATTTTACATTATTGAAGTAAACTGGTGGGCAGTGATAAGATAGAATTGAAAAAATTTTCATGCTTGAAAAATATTTAAAAAGTCGTTAAATTAAGCGGCAGTTTTCAAATAAATTTCAATCGAAAGCTAATTTTTTTTTCTAATTGATGATGTAAGAATTAAAATTGTAAAATGTAGTAAAAAATAGAAATTTGTAGTATTTCGAATTGATGTAAGCGCGATGAAAACTAAAGCGATAGCGCCTTTGTTGTCACAACTGTTGTACATTTCTAAAAATTGCCACTGTATTTTGGCTAGAACCAAAAGTAGAAAAACATTTTTTGACATCGAAAGAGAAATTCACAGTGAAAGAAATAGGACTTTGCGCGAATAAGGAACTGTTAAATGAACTTATAACAAACCTACCAAAATAATCATATATATATATTATTTCTCCTGTCAACATCCCTTTTTCGCAGAAAATACGAAACGCAGAACGACGAATGAGATAGCATATGAAAGGATTTTGAACAGGCTTCTGACATAGCACACTTAACGTTTCGTTAAAACATGTTTTTGATTGAAATTTGCTGAAAATTAAAAATTAAATCGGCAGTGTTTTCTTAAAAGAAATGAAAGGTTTTCCTCAAATTATTGTTGCCAAAAAATAAAATACCACATTATATGATGCTCAGCAATTATTATAAAAAACACCGCACGGGTTTATTTTATATTTATGATTAAAAAGCGACATTGAAATTGAAATGTTTAGATTTATATTTCTATGTCCCATGTTTTTCCCGAAGCGGATGACGTCATCCTCTAATGCTGTCAAAATATGATTGTTAATTTTTTTTTCCCTCTAGCGTGCCTTTTGCAATCTTGGATCAGTTTTTACTCTAACTTTTATGTAATAAATTAGATATTATT
The DNA here is from genome assembly GCA_963931845.1 of Maratus michaelseni. Taxonomy (NCBI): domain Eukaryota; kingdom Metazoa; phylum Arthropoda; class Arachnida; order Araneae; family Salticidae; genus Maratus; species Maratus michaelseni. The sequence continues at coordinate 2,482,074 of OZ007600.1, forward strand.
TTGGATTGACTAAAAACTAAATGTTGTTTGCAGATATTTTTATCCTTACTTTTTCTTTAGAAGTTTAAACCTGCATCTAATAAATATTACATATTGATAAAAAATGGTACTTCTCTATTATCCCGTCGACCACTTTTCATAACAAAAAACTATCGCCAAATAAACGGGAGAACGTTGCCATTGGAATATCAAAATAAATAAATAAATAAAATATAAGAATTTAAGGACATAATTCTTATTTTAATTAATAAAGTAACTAATAAATCAGTAAAACATAATACACGCAAATGTCGAATTAAAACCACTTGACGTAACAAACACGTATAATGCTTCTGACATCAAGTAAATGGGGCTGCATTTTTGGCGTTTAATCTTACAGTTTGGCGATAGTTTTTTGTTATGAAAAGTGGTCGACGGGATAATAGATATAAATAAATTATATTAACATTTATAAACTTTAAATACAAGGTGAGTATTTTCATTCCACTTCAATTTCGTTTTTATTTCGAAACTTTCTGTTATCCTTTACTTTTGTGATTTTTTTTATTAAAAAAGGAAATCTTCTATCCTATAATTTAAAAAAAAAGCAATTGGTAACATGTAATGAAGGTATGCAATCAAGATGAAGAAATCAATGACGGCTCCAATTCTAATCTTTATAATTATGAATGGAAAAATCAGTAAAATTATGTCATGTTAACAAAATCATATACATTTTTCTCTTTAGTTTTATCAATGTTAAAATGCACTTCAAGCTAAGCATAACGTCATTTTCACCGGCGCACACGTACTTCATATACCTTACATTAATGCTTAAACACCATGCACACAAATAAATATATTTTGTATTTAATTTTAATGAAAAAATAGCATCAACAAAGTTATAATGCATAATGATAAAATAAACCCAATGGACAATATTCACGTGACGTCACAATAAATATGAATTTTTATTCGCTTATAAAACACGCGGATAAGTATTTTTACCGAAATTTAACTTGCAAATTAACAAATTCGGCTTTAAAACCGCGTGCTTTTCATATTTATTATTTCTCTTTTATTCAACCACAGAGTTTAGAGAATAAACTCTGTGCTTCGCAACAGTAGGCGTTATCCGATTATGACGTCATTAGCAGAAGTAAAAGTTTAATTGAAAATTACGGTTAATTAATTAAATTTTCGAACAAACGAATGCATGATAACAAATCTGTGTCCAAATATCTTTCATTTAAAAAAAGAATGATGAAATTTGAGGCAGTAGTTTGTTCTCACGGATTGTCGTAAGAAATCGCTTAGCGTTTTAAATATATAGATTTTTAAATTATTATTATTAAATTATTATTATTATTATTAAATTATTATTATTTATTATTAAAGTTATGTTATTTATTAAAGTTATAAAATTATAAAGTTACGTTAAAAAGTTGTGTTTTCTTTATTAGACCGGGAACTTATCAGCCCATGTGTTATTTTGGGTACTTTCGCATTAGTCGCATGCCATCGATTAATTGCGAAAGATTCCACAATTTACAGCAACCTTTTTGATTCTGATTATTTTAGTGTTTAAGCACGATGTTCGATTACATATATGTTGAATTGGCTTTTCACTTATTTATTTATATATTTATCCGTGAAGTTTTTATTTTATTTGACAATTTAGTTATGGAAGTTTACACGAAAACAAACAAATTCCTTATTATTTACATTGTTTTAAGTACAGACGTTTAATCTTTCGAAATCGGGCTGCACGTGGTTTTTGAAATAGATTTTTAAAAATTCATGCGTAAAAATTATATTAAAAATACTAAAAATTCAGGAAATTGCGATACAGTTTTCAAACAAGCTGCAATTTGAGAAACATTTTTATGACGATGTAAAATTTGAAATTGTGTGATCAAACTAGGGCATCACGGGTAAAATAATATATTACCGGGTGTGCAGAGCATAGATGATTGTTTTTATGAATTGAAAACTCCAACAGATTTTTTACATTAAATATATAGTTTGGATGGCCCTCCAACAACAACTAAAATCATTTTTAAATTAAAAATATCAAATTTGTATAGAAATGAAGTTTTGAAATTTGTCATAAGTGATATTTTCATATTAGCCAGAAGCAAGAGTTTAATAGCCTAAGAAATCGCTAGTTATAGGAGCCTTTATTTTTCTGAATGTTAAAGTGTTTAAACACGTAGTTCGATTACATGTCTCTTTAATTTTAGTTTTATTTATTAATTTATTTATGAAGTTTTAATTTCTTTCTTAAATATTTGCCGGAAACAAATGTTGAATTATTTACATTGTTCTATGAGCAAACCGATTACAGGAATGTGTTTAGAAGTAAACTGGGTAACTTTTAGGACCTTTCACAAAATTTCTCATCTCATAACAAGACTTTTCTCAATTTTTTTTTTAAAATCTTAAAACAGGACCTTTCTCAAAATTCTTTGTTTTAAAAATAGACATTTCAAAAAACTTTTCAATATTTAAACTGGACTTTCACAAATTTAATCATTTAAAAGTAAAATCTGGAACTCGCCAAAGACCTTATTATTTAACTTTTGCACATATGAAGGAACTTGTTGGAAAGGTATAAACAAAAACAAGAATATAACGATAATTTTAAACTCACAAAATTATAACTATATTTTTCACAAATATAAAAATATGTTCACATTTTCCCAGAAACAGGACCCTGTGGAAAAAGTTTGGACAGAATTCTGGATTAAACTTCCGTAATCGGGCTTCACAAGACAAATATAGTAAAACAATCATTCTTTAAAATTAATTAAAAATACACAACGAGTGAGTAGATTCAAATACAATTTTCAGACAAATTTGCGTATTTTTCCCCTTGTTCGAGAGTTTAAAAATTGAGATTTTATACTCATAGCTATATTCATAATTATACCAAGAAATTATCGTCCCCCGATATCGTTTCGTCATTTTACCTCTCTTTTATTTTATGGTGCAGTGAAAATATACGGAAAGAGACATTATTATTATTAGCATGTACAAGGGATTTTGCTGCAGCTGTTAAAAATATCATTTAAATTAAAAACATTTTGTTACATTTTATAATTTACAAACAAATAGCATTTTATTTTATTTAATTATTTATTTTTTGTTGTTGTTAAGGGGGGGGGGATATCGTTCGACATGGGAATACAATATATGTACCATGATCCGCTTTGTCAATGATGAATTTAAAACTCTATTGTTTGGTTAGCATTTCAATACCTATTACATCCTTTACTTTCTCCTTCTTGTCAGAAGATGGCAGCACCACCGAATGAAACATTCATAATATTTTTCACTAACTGATCCGCCCGGCATTGCCCAGTCCCGTCAAAAATAAACCCACAAACCAGTGGCGCAGCCAGAATTCGGTTCTAGGGGGGGTTTTGAGTTTATAATAAAGATGGTCGCCGGTTATATGAATCATTGGTTAATGGAATCAATCTTTTAAATGAATGAAATCATAATGCTTTTCTCCGTAATTACGTTGGTAATGATTCATTTAAACAGTGTTTACAATATTAGAGTTACAGACTATAAAATGCACCAATGAAATAACACAAAACTAGGTTAGATTTATAAAGTGTTTAAAAATGATGAGGGGAAAACTTAAAGATGGAAGAGCACCGTACAGCAAATAATTTTTACATACAAAATAACAGAGTTGGAATCCATTTGTTCAATCAAAAATACACAAGGTTTCATTACAAGAGAATCACGAATTCTTATTCCTAACTTTAATAATAATGAAACAATTTTAACAAAATGTTCAATAGACTTACTTACCTACCTTGCTTTTTGCCAAATGTAACAAGTCATTTAGAACTTTTAGGGCTAGAGTCTTGAAATTTTATATGGATGTTACTTAAAAGACGTAAATGCTCCCCAAAATTTATTTTTCCAATTCGAAATTTAAAAGAATGCAAGAGTAAGAAGCATTCTAAAACTGCGATTTATGTGACACAATTGGAATGAAAACTTGGAATTTGGCATGATGACTACTTTTATGTAGTAAATGCTTCCTTATAACATTTTTAAAAACATTTAAAAATTTAAAAGGACGAAATGAGCTGAAAACTTTCTAAAGGTGTTCTAAATTATGATTTAGTTGAAACTCTAACAATTTCACTGTTAGAAACTTGAAATTTTGTATAGAGATTACTTTTAAAATAGAAATGCTTGGCATAAAGAATTTATTATAAATGGGAAATTTAAAGGTGTGAAACAGCTGAAAGCATTCTAAATTACGATTTATTTAGAACCTCACGTCATATCGGGCCTTTCGAAGACTATCTTTTTTCTATGCTAAAAGTAACTAAACGTCTGTATTTCGACACAATCCATTAAAAGAATCTTGGAAGATCAAAATTACAGCGCCTACAAAAATTTGGAAACGCTCTGATGAATAAAAGTAATTTAAAAAAATCTGAGAATTTTTCGATGACAATGCAAAAAGAAAGTTGGGTATTTTGGAGTGGGTTTGCTCGGCGTCGGCTCATGTTTTCAGTATTAAATGGGACTTGGTCTTTTTTAACGTGACTCTGTGACTCTGTTCTTTTCGACTTTAGTCAAAGACTTAGACTTTTTTCACGGAATTTTAAAGAGGGGTTGGATAGAGTTATATTTACAATCGAATAAAATTTCGGACAGTAACTTTTTTGTGTTCTTATTTTAAAGGACACGTCGCAAAAAAAAAAAAAAAAAGAGAGAGAGAGAGAGAGAGAGACGCGAGAAGAAAGCATTTCTTTTACAGCTAGATATCAATATTTTTCCACGGTCTGTAAAACCATTATATTTATAACCATGGCTTTACAAATTTGATAAAATCTGGTAGCCAGTAAAAAATTCTAGTTACCAGTAAAAAAATATAACCTGCTCCCCTCCGAAGCCACTAATTTTCAAAAGCACAAAAGTTTTTTATCAATTAATTGAGAAAAATAATAAGCCTATTGTAGGATTATTAGTTACATAGTTTAGAACAGTTACATCATTTAAAAAGATGGTATAAAGAAAGTTTTCTAATGAAATTTATCAAAATTATTTATCTATGAAAAAGAAAAATTAAAGGCTGCATTAACCGGTATGTTCAGGAAATGCTGATTGCCGAAGGTTTCAAATGTCTGGACAAGTGAGTGCTGCAAAATCTATATCTGATGAGGGGGGCACGGATGAAACAGTGAAGCAGGAAAACAATTTCTGCCTATTTTCGTGTCGAAGTTAGTCAAATAATTATTTTTTATTAATTTAAAATCTGCATTTGTTAAACTTATTTTTACCTAATTAAAAATGCCGAAAATGAGAAAAAATGACATTTATGGTCATTTCTTAGGTCAATTTTTGTACAAAAAATTATAATAATAATAAAAAAAATCGGGTTAAATAACTTGGTGGCTGGATAGAAAAACTAGGTCGCCAGTGGCGACCTGGCGACTGCATTTGTCAAGACCTGTTTATAACTGATGAAAAATTTATAGAATTCAGACAAATGGTTTTTTTTTTTTTTTTTTTTTTTTTTTTTTAACTATGAAACGAGAGACCCTTACGAGGAAAACAAACAAACAAAAAAACCCCAACCAAACAAGATGGTGTCTTTTAAAAATGCTTTTCTGTCTAATAATCAATTAAAAAAAAGGAACTTGCAAAGCAAATTAAAAAAATTAATTTTCCATATTGTTAAGCCCGAGAAGGGACATATATTAAAATTATTTTATTTAGTCAATGCTACAATAATGTTGCATTTTTATATTAAGTCTTGCTCAGTCTATTTAATCTTAAAAAAATTAAATTTAAATTTGAAACATGATATTAAAGCAACTTTAAAACATTTCATTTAGAAATCTAAATAAATCTTCAACTTTTTAAATTATTTGAACTTCTCATGTTTCTTGTCTGTTAGAATTTGCTACAATACAAATTTTGCATAATGCATGTAAAACTGAAAAAAAAAGTTGAAGATTTATTTAGATTTCTAAATGAAATGTTTTAAAGTTGCTTTAATATCATGTTTCAAATTTAAATTAAAATTTTTAAGATTAAATAGACTGAGCAAGATTTAATATAAAAATGCAACATTATTGTAGCATTGACTAAATAAAATAATTTTAATGTCTGTCCCTTCTCGGGCTTAACAATATGGAAATAAATTTATTTTTTTAATTTGCTTTGCAAGTTCCTTTTTTTTAATATCTCAAGTTTTTTAATAACAATTTAATATGAAGCAGATAAGATTCAAACGAGGCAAGTATGTGAAAGACTGCACATATCAAAATCAGTATTGGTAATATGAAATATACAGTTCAAACATTGATTATTCTGTAAACAATTAAAATAATAAAAGTAATTTTTAACAAAAAAAAATGTATATAACGGACTTTAACGGATTGTTTCTCATCTTCATAATGATAATAAGCGAATCATGTTCATTTTTGCAAATAATTTTATTCCATCGTGTAAAATACATTTGCAACCACTTTGGAAATAGACACTAGTAAGCGGTGTGTGAATGCTATTAATAAAATCTTATGTTGTTTTATCACATAAGAAGCATAAAAATAATAATGAGTATATATGAAACAACTGTATTCTGATTTTGTTATAAAATGTGTAGTTATGGAGGATAAAATTTTCAGCAAAATATTTCTTTTTGTAGCTGAATAAATATTTTACCTTATATGGACAATTTCTTAATTTAACATTTCTGTAGAAGCAAAATGTAAACATCTGCAAGATTTTTTACAAAACGTGTACGATCTGTTATTTTCATATCGTCACAAACAGTCCATTTATTGATCTCGTTTTCATTTGAATGCACCGGTTGGCTCCTATTTGAGACCACCATTTGGCGAAATCGTGCCAAATCGTCGATAGTTAGCCAGATGTAGCTCTTTTATTGTTGGAAAGGCTGAGCAATGATATTTTTTGTGATGACGCGTTTGTTACGAGGCTAACGAAAGAGAAAGGCTACCGCGGTACTTTACGCGTATCTTTTTTTACAGACCGCCGGATTCACGTGATGCTCGAATGCACCAATGCAGGTGTACGAAAAGAGCATCACGTCACTCTAGCGGTCTGTAAAAAAAGATAAGTGGAATGCACCGCGGTAGCCTGTCTTTTTCGTTAGCCTTGGTTTGTTACGTATGACGTATTTGTTACGTCATCTAGTGATTCTTTATTCGACGTTTATTTGTATTTTAATGATATTTAATGATTTATAAGTTATTTAAAACGTTTTTTTTTTAATACAGTTAAATAACACTTACGTCATTAAATGGTTATGTGATATATGATATTAAAAGAAAAAAAAGCATTGAAAAAATTTCATCATCTGCTTCTTTATTTAAAGCTTGATTTTTTTTTTTTATGTATGTGAGTGGTTACTCTTGTTACTTTAGAACAGTATAAATTAATTGATTGCAGTTTTCATGGAAGTCTCATGTTCACGAAGCGATCATACATGCGGTATAGTGATCGCCGCATTTACAAATTTCGTGTATTTTTGTGATCTCTATACAACGAGGTTGCTGTATCCAGTGATGCTTTTTTTCGGTTTCATGTTCGCGAAGCGATCATACGTGCCGTACAGTGATCGCGGCATTAACTAATTTCGTGTATTTTTGGGGATTCCGATACGACGAGGTTGCTGTATCCAGTGATGTTTTTTTTTCGGTTTCATGTTCGCGAAGCGATCATACGTGCGGTACAGTGATCGCGGCATTAACTAACTTCATGTATTTTTTGGGATTCCGATGCGAAGAGGTTGCTGTATCCAGTGATGTTTTTTATCGGTTTCATGTTCGCGAAGCGATCATACGTCCGGTACAGTGATCGCGGCATTAACTAATTTCATGTATTTTTTGGGATTCCGATGCGAAGAGGTTGCTGTATCCAGTGATGTTTTTTTTTTTTGGTTTCATGTTCGCGAAGCGATCATACGTGCCGTACAGTGATCGCGGCATTAACTAATTTCGTGTATTTTTGGGGATTCCGATACGACGAGGTTGCTGTATCCAGTGATGTTTTTTTTTTCGGTTTCATGTTCGCGAAGCGATCATACGTGCGGTACAGTGATCGCGGCATTAACTAATTTCATGTATTTTTTGGGATTCCGATGAGAAGAGGTTGCTGTATCCAGTGATGTTTTTTCTTCGGTTTCATGTTCGCGAAGCGATCATACGTGCGGTACAGTGATCGCGGCATTAACTAATTTCGTGTATTTTTGGGGATTCCGATACGACGAGGTTGCTGTATCCAGTGATGTTTTTTTTCGGTTTCATGTTCGCGAAGCGATCATACGTGTGGTACAGTGATCGCGAAATTAACGAATTTCGTGTATTTCTTGAGATTCTGATACGACGCGTTTTCTGTATCGAGTGATGTTTTCTTTTTTCGGTTTTGTGTTCGCGAAGCGATCATACGTGCAGTACAGTGATCGCGGCATTAACGAATTTCGTGTATTTTCGTTTTTTCAACTTCACATTAATCGTTAACTTTTACGTAATATCGATGAAATGTGTATAAAATGTTGTTTTTTATTGCTCATATTTTCTTTTTTATATCTATCTTTTTAAATTTGTCAAATAAAATATATTATTTCACTCATAAATGCAGTATCTAAAAAAAATCAACTGTGTATGGTATAATTTACTAATTCTGTATTTAAATTATCATTCTTTTGTCCAAATTGTTTTGAACGAATAAAATTTGACATTCGTTACATTGTTACTCTCGTATAAATGCAATATATTTTTCAGTGACGTTTTTATCGCTAAATTCATTACTTTTCCTATGTGTAACTATTTAAAAATTAAGAATTGCAACATTTTACCACTTGCTTATTGTGGGTTACAATATGATAAATGTAAGTAAACTATTTAGAAATCGCCAATGTGGCATCATTTTTAAAAAGCGCCAAATGGTGGCTTGAAATAGGACTATGCCGAATGCACCATTGTTATATAATGGCCTGAATCAATGAACTTTCCTTTATGCAAAATAGCAGATTTTGTTTTAAAGGTTATATTATTTATTAAAACCTTTTGGTTTGAAAATCCTGTTATAGGGCACGTAATTTTAAAAGTTTTATTCGGACCCATGGAGACATTTGTTGAAGAAAATCTGGCTAGTTGCACAAACAAATATTTTCCACAAGAATTTAATCGAGTTTGACACATTTTAGTTCTGTTTTTGCAATGAACACAGGCAATGTTTTCAGTCTGCCATCGTGTTAGGAGATATTTGAAATCAACTGCATCTTCCCTATTATTAAAGTCATGTGAAAATCTCACAATAAATGCATTAAATGGTTCTGTACTAATACATATATCTCGATAACTTGGGCAATTACTACATTTCTCCCAAAGATCTTGCTTCATTTGAAAAAGATCTATGGCATTGACTTTTTGTTTTTACAAATTTTCCAGTAGGTAATCAAGAAATTCTAACGGGTCTTGATCAGTACCATCATGAAACTTTACATGAAGTGTTTTTCTGACTTCAAGTGTATCTACGGTTTCAATCTGTGGATTTTGCAAAGTAGTGAATATTTGTTTCAAAGCTTTTGTTGTAAGACCAGGATCAATAACTCTTTCCTGAATTTTTTTAACTAATTCTGGGATACAGAAGAGAGTTTGCAACATAGCATTTGCGTAACACGAACGATCTGTATTTGTAAAGCCTTTAAAGACAAAGTAATTTAAATCAGTAATATGGTTTTTATTATTTTTTTCACTAACATTTACTGATATGTCAGATGAAACAACCATTTTACTCTCAGGGTATTTTCTGGAACATACAGCTAATTGTGGCAAATCAGATCTGTATTCCTTTCTAAGACGATTATATTCCTTAATAGCATTTGGTGAGGCATAAACTTTACTTGCATCAAATTTAAGAAGATGTAAACCTTCTAAACTTGTGACTCTGGATAAAGCAACATAAGAAATGCTACTTTCAAAAATGTTAGGACCCAAGTTAATCATTACACAATTCAGGCTCACTCCTTGACTTAATTTCACGATTTCCTCGATAATATCGTGAATATTTATTTTATGTATCACTTAACGGTTCAGACAGAGATACTCTTTGTATAGGGTTAGGATACTCTTCGATTGGGCCATTTAAATCAATGAAATGCCGAGAGCAAACATACCAGTCTCTAGTCACCGTTTCTGTATTTGTTATACCACAAGCAGAAACCCAGATAACAATTTTTGATTTTTAAAACATTTTTCTAACCTTAACATGTAAATGACTAGATGCTTTTTAAAGGCTTTGTCTGAAAAGTGTGCAAACATTGTAAAAAGGATTATAAAAGGTTGCTAGTTGACACAATCTGAGGTACTTTGTAAGTGTTTTAGGACAAGCATACCAAAATGTAGAAATGTAAGGCTAGTTACAGTATTTCTTATTAGCCATTGTAACAAGAATTACAATCAAAGGTATTGTAGATAATAATGCTTTTATTATAAGCATCTATAAAGGAAATCAGAAAGGTTTTGATTAATCTGTTAGTTTTAAATCTTAACTGACAGAGGCATCCTCTGTCTAATTAGATTTTCTAGATTAATTTAGATCTAATTTAGATTTTCTCTTAGATTTTTAGAATCTAATTAGATTTTCATCAAAATAACCTGACTTAGAAATGTCCTTTGTTGCTGTGGGAAACTAAATTTTAGCTTAATTTTTATATGCTGAAGAAAAAAAAATGGAAAATAAGGATTTTTATTAGCCCACATTATATTTAAGAAATCATAGTAAGTTACATATTTTAATTAATATATTTCTTTTTTTATTTGCTAAAATTCTTTTCCTATGTAATTGCTAAAATTTGAATATATTTTATTTTTTATATTTTAATTAATATATTGCTTCTAAAAAAAAATATTACTTATTGATAACATTAAAAATTTTTAAATCTAATATGCATTTTGTTAGAATGAACTGTGAGGATTCATTTTACGAAAGTTTTCTAACTTTTGTTTGAATTTGACATAACTAATTAAAATAGATAACTTATTTTTTTTTCTTTGTATCTCTTACCATTAATTAGTTTTAAAAATAAAGTCTAAAATATACGGGGGATAATATTTTCTTTTTAAAGTGAATTCGGGCAACAAGAAAATTTGTATAGTGTATTTTTGCTTAAGCCCTACTACATTATCCTGAAAGTTTCACAATAGTTTAAATTTCTGAGTTTGGAATTTTTATGTCTTGGTTTTTATGTTGTCCTTATTTATTGTTTTTATATTTGGAAAGTGATAATGGTCAGCCCACTATCAATTACTGTTATTTATTAGTTTATTGACAAACTGAAGTAAGTTAAACATTCTTGCATAATTTAATTTCATAAAGATTTAAGAACTTCATTTAAGAACTATATAAAACCAAATTTTGGTGTTTATATAATTACTGAGAAAAATTAGAAAAAAATATGCAATTTCCATTTATAACATTTTTATATCATATGCATATTACCTATTTGTTTATTTTTAGTCTACTTTAAGCATGTTTTCATTTTACTTAAAACAGAAGAACAATAATTTTTCAGAATGATTTATCTCTGAATTAAATCTATTGATGCTCCATAATTAAAAATAAATAATAATAATCGGTTAAGATTATTTAGACTTTTCTTTTTCCCTTTTTTCTTTAAAATATAAAAATTCATTTTCAAAATCTTTCATAATTATTAGTATGTATATTGAAACGTTAAAACTTTAAATAGTTTGATTTCATTAAAACTCATTTTTTTAAACTCCAGGAAAATAAAATGTATTAAACAAAGTAATAAAAATAACAATATTTAAAAATTTTGTAGCAGCGCATGCAGTAAAAATTTTATATCTTAAATGTACATAATATAAAAACAATTGTCATTGAATATTTTAAAATGAAATTTTATACAACATAAATTACTAAAATATAAGAAAATAAAACGTATGCGTAAAAATAATTAACTTTGACTAAATTACAGTTTAAATACTAGTACAAAATCTATTATTATTATTATTACGCAATATTTAAAACTTTTGACGGTAATTTTTAAGCACATGAACTATAAGATGAATATTTTAAAATTGGGGAGCATCAATACGATAATAATATATTGGAAAAGATAAACATAAACAAATGCTATTCTCTATCGTATTTTGCAATGAAAATATGGTTAAAGAACTCGCATTAATTCGTTAAGAATAAAAAACATATTATAAATGGAAATTTCAAGAACTACAACAGAACTATGCGTATGTATGTAGTTCTTACAATAAGGTACATCTTTATGAAATTAAATAAATACAAAATAGTTTAACATACTTTTGATGGAACATGATTGCACCAAATGCAAAGCTGGCACTGGCAGAGAGACGCTATAGTGACCTGCTCGCACGCCAATATCACCTTCAATGAGTCATGACGTCATGAGTGAGTGAACGCAAGCACATGGACAATTGGTAGCTCGAAATAAGTTGCGCATGCGCGAAAAATGAATGAGTAAAGATGATTTTAGAACGTAGGTTTTCTGACGGTTATTTCAAAAATCTAATATTGAAAACATTACTGTGACCGTGATATAAGGTAAAGATAATATACCTTTGCAGAAAAATTGAAAGAAAATGAAAAAAGACCGTTTTCGGAACCCTGCTTGCTATCTGGGAAGCCATTCGTTACATTTACTCAAGTTTTTCTGTGGTTTAAGAAAAGGGAAAAACAAAACTCCCAGCATATAGTCTTTGTAAAAGTATCGTGCATCACTCTTGCAACCAGAAAATTTGCATTTTTTCACCATGTTGAATTTTAGTAATCATCGATTAAGAGAGAAATTTGAAAACGCATTTCGTAACATCACAGGATCACTAGATAAGTAAATATCGAACATTCATCCAATTTTGATAAAGGCAGTAACATCTAAATTAAAGTCCAAATACTGCTTAAAGTGATAAAAACATAACACGGAATATTTAAAATACCTTTTTAATGTAGATCGTTTACAACTATTGGTGACATCTTCGGATCTTAAAGATAAATACAATATTCTCGCATATTTTTGAAATAGTAAACATATACCACGAGATCGCATGTCCAAGGCTAGCAGGTGCTTAAATTGGCCAAAACTGGGAAACGTGAAAAATTATTATTTGTTTTTATTTTTATTGCTTCTTCAATCTATCGATCATCGCGTGCCAAATTTTAGCTAATTATTTTAAATACTAGCCGCCATTGGCGACCAGTTTGGTCTCCCTTAAATGTATGTTAAACATTGCAACATGTTACATTTATTCATAATTTAATTTTCCCTTAATCCTTCGCCAAATCGGAAGATTCTAATACACAAATCATGAACTTTTGCGATCATGGTAGCATTTCGCATATTTTTGGGGCACAGGTGTCACATACGCACGTTGGCGCGATTTTTTCCCCCGCCAATTTGGAGAAATTTTTTTTATGGAAATTGTTGTTTATTAACTTTTTTTTTTTTTTTTTTTTAGTTCTATAAATTATTTTTATATGTATATCAATATTTATTTACATCAAACTATCATTTATTTATTTTTATTTCCTTTTTTAATTATGAGTATTTTTGTTAGCCGGGAGCAGATGATAAATCGCCAAATATTGTTCCCATCACCATCATTCATACTACATTAATTTAATTTTAAATTATAAACCTGTCACTCATTTCATTTAAAATACTTAACTTTAATCTAAAATGCTTATATTACATAAATTTGAAATACTTCACACTTTTCATTTAAATAGAAAATAAATAAATAAATAAGAAATAATATCATAAATCAAAACATTTGATTTCAAAATCAAAGTATCGTTTCTAATTTGTACACGCAATAAATAAAAGCTGTATTAGCGATTTTAAAAATGCTAAAAATTTGATTCATTAAATATTATTACATGAGTTCAATTTACGTCAAGAAAAGGTCCAGAAGGAATTTGAGTTGTATAGTATGGTAAACTTTGGTTGTCTCACTGGTGCGAATTATTTTTTTGACGCGAGGCAGCAGTCCAAAAATTCATTCGCGGAGAACTTGCTTTGCGAATGATTACCTCCATGATTTAATATTTTAAATGTTCACGACGAATCAATCTTTTTTTTGTTTACTTTCATGAATAGAGAATTTGAACTGTGAATTTCGACTGAAGTTATAGCAGAATATATACATAATTGAACGTAAGTCATCTCTCAAATATTAATTTATTTTGAACTATCTTTCTTAAAATGTAACTTTTATGCAGTTTTATTCGAAAAAATATTTTTGAATAAAAATGGCCGCCTGGGATATGAAAAAGTGAAACGGTTATCCCGGAACTGTTGATGACAGTCACATGACTTACGCTTTTATTTTAGAAGATTCCGTGTTATGTTTTCATCACTTTGAGCAGTATTTGGACTTTAATTTAAAGACTCCACGTTTACTACATTTAGAGTTTTTTGATTGGAGGATTTATTTTTTTACAGAATTAGGTGTTTTGAAGAAAATTTGTGGAAGCGCGTACAAAAAGTCGGAAAAACTCTAGTAAATTAACTCGTTCAATGGGATTTCCTGTGTTAAATTAACATTAGGATGTCACACTGGAAATAAATAAGCCTTGCGCTACCGCGCAAGGCTTAATATTTTTTAGTGAAAATTTCATTTAAAAATATAAAATTGATATAAGATATGTAATCATACAAATTTGAGGTAATTATCACGAGCCCAGGCACCGCCGGACGGGTCAGCTAGTATAATTTTAATGACATGCAGATAGCATTCGTTAAAATGTAATAAGTGTAAATCAATGCATAATTAATGTATTGCTGATCAATTTAAATTAATGCATGGTTAGCGTAAAATTGTGTGTAATTATAGATAGTATTTTTCTAAAAAAAGTGCATTTAACGCCTTTTTTTTTTTTTTTTTTCAAAATCCATACTCACAGGCAGGGCTTAAATTCTAAGAAAAAAGAGTACCGGAGCTCATACATATACGCTATAAGCAAGAACCCGAAGGCTCTCATCCTGTGAAGAAACATATCGGAGACTTGAGGATTCCATGAAAAAAAAATATTTTATTTGAAGAAAGATAATTGAAAAAGTCCTTCCGGCCTGTACCGGGAGGAAAAGGTAGCTTTCCTATATCTTCGTTTTAAAATTTTAGCTAATGTTACACGAAAACAGCAAGTTAAAATGCAAAGAAACGTTTACAAAAGATTCGTTAATACTGAATTTGAATAAGAAATTCGCCAAATTATTGAGCAATAGCCAAATTGGCTTCATTTATGAAGAATTATTTTGGTCGCCAAATGTCGCCAATTTTGTCGAGAATTTGGCGCTAACGGATATGAATATATAGTTTTATGCGTATGATTGGGAAAATTATTACAACAATGAAAGAAAATAATCTGCGAGTAATCGCGTTAATGTGCTGTTTTGTTTCAAAATGTCAGCCACCCTAGAATTTCAAACTGCTCTATCTCAGCCATTTTTTAAGATAGAGGTAAACCAAAAAATGCTCTGGAATCCTTGTATCAAGGCCTAACAAGTAATTAAAAAATAAATTTGAATTTTTAACTTTTTTGTATATTTATTTCAGTTTTAAATTTTTAAATGGCCGCCATCTTGAAACAAAATGGCGGACCAAGCTGGCCAACGAACTCGGTCGAGACATTAGTGACCTTAAAACACACAATTAGTTTCATCAAAATCGATTTATAAATACGGGCTTTATCGTATGACATAGGTCAGATATATATATATTGTTGTGAGCTCGGGGTTCGAAAGGACTGATGCCAATATATAAGAACAATAAAAAGGCTTTATTCACTATAAACAGTGCAATACGATCACAAATATCTTCTGAAAATTACAAGATATTCAGTAATCTTCAAATCCAATAAAAGCGCAGCAAAATTTCACACAGAAACAATGCGTTCAATACGACGTATCAATGACAAAATCGATCCGAGAAACACAGTTCTCAATGCAAAGCCTCTCGTATGAATTCAATCGCAGTTGACAGACAACTAACTCAACTGAACTGATGGAGGTCCTTATATAGGTTTCAGAGATCTTTCCAGATTATTCCAGAGCCTTCAGATGCTAGAAATTACCAGAAAGTGCTTTAACTTTCGATAGAGAACCCAAGCAAGAAAGGATCCCAATGTATAGGTATAAGGGGGGGTGGTTGCACAAGAACAACCAGCCAGGACACTAACCGCGAGGTTTATAGTGAAAATGTCCTGGCGGAAACCACCCCCACCATCCAGCGATTCCGCAAGGAATCAAGCATGATCAGCGACGTTTTTCAAGAAAATATTCACAAATCATCCCACACTGGGACAAATCAAAAGCAAAGTTGGCAACATGCCTGCTTTTAAATAGTGAGCTAAAACTAAATTATCAATAAATTAACTAAATATTACAGCAACTATCATCACAGTAGCTTACTGTGACTACTAAACTAACTATGAATAACAGAAAAATTACACTGAATTTCACCAAAAAGTTCACTATGAAAAGATATATTGTCTTTAAAAACAAATGTTCATGAAGAAATGATGTCCTTTAATAAAACAAATGTTCATCAAGATTTCATGAGTATATCACAATCCACCAGCTCTCTTCATCCAATGATCAAAATTACCAAATGTTGTGATAATTGTGCCTGAACAACTTCATTTAACTATGATGCTTAAGAAGATCAGTAAAGTTCACCAAAATGTTCAGTATATAAAAATAAAATGTCTTTAAAAGCAAATGTTCATGAAAATAATGTCCTTAAAACAGATAGTCATCACTATATACTGTATTACTTATACCACCTTGTTGCTAACAAACAACAAAAAACTGTAATTCAGAACAGAATATTCTCCCTTCAGGCAAAGAATACTGATTGTTGATAATTACTACAATAGTAATAATCACTGTACAATGTTCATGTAGATCATCAGTAAATATAACAGTTCCAAATACAATTAAATGACCAATATACGTTATTGCAGAAATCTTCAACTATGTCACAGTCAGTCTATAAATCATGCTTTATCCAACTCAAAACCTTTAGAATGATTGAAGTTAATATAAGATAAATACGTTCAAAATGTATACTTAATAAATGAATATAGACTATTAAGTTTGTTATAAATTATTTTTAATCTTTCATAATTCTTTGAGTTCAAAAATACGTCCTGCAGATTTTTTCTCAATGTCTTATTTGAATTAAAATCAAAGTAGCACGGCATTAGTGGGCATTTTCCAAAGATATAGTGAACTACATCACCCTTTATGCCACATTGGCATTTATCTGATTGTGATTTATTTATTCGAAAGAGAAAAGCTGGAAATGAACCATGTCCCGTCATGAAATATTGCACTACCTGGCCTGTACATACATAATCTGTATTTATATATTTTAACACCAAATATGTGTCTCTGCCCAAAGTGGACTCTGACCATTCAACTTGCCATTCTTTATTCATTCTGTCTTTAAGGTATTTCGAGATTGCAGAAACCGGAAAATCTAATTCAATTCTTTCATCGTAATCGTCTTTTAAAATAGCATTTTTTGCCAAGTCATCTGCAATCTCATTTCCTTGCAGACCCGCATGCGCCTTTATCCAGCCAAGTTCAAGTTTTATCCATGGATTATCCAATAAAAGTAAATAGATATCTCTTATTATTGTATTTTTGGGGAATAATTGTTGTAATGACATTACTGATGACAATGAATCTGTGTATATCCTTGCTTTACTACATCTATTAAAAACTGTCCATTTCACTGCTTGTTTTATGGCTTGCAGCTCCGCCTGAAAAATCGTATTAAGATCATGCAATCTAAGTTTTTCTTCATAGATATAGTTATTCTTGTGAAACACTGTAAATGCAGCAGCTACTCCACCATCCATTTTAGATCCATCAGTATAGATTACAGGAAAATCTACAGTGACTATTTGTTCCATTTTTGATACCGAATTTATAATGTGTATGTTTGGCTGTATGGTATAATTTACATAGTCATAAGAACTCAGATTATCCATTAGTTTATGCCTATTTATTATAGTATTCTGAATGGAAATTTCAGTATCTTCATTTCTAACTTGATATTTCTCCAAAATCGCCTTAATCTTATGATGTATTGGTGGAACTCCCGCCAATACACAGAGAGCTTCCGTAGATGTGTTTCTATATGCTCTTATTACACTGAATAACCCCGTTCTCTGACATGAACTGATTCGTTTAATTGCCGGTTTCTTAATATCTCTAGCCCACGCCTCGCATCCATATAATATTTGTTTCTCAATAACGGTTAAGTACCATATCTTCCTGTAGTCTGCTTTAAGTCCTTTGTCTCTCCTTGACGTCCTTGCAATAGAGCCCACAAAACTTTTAATATTTTCTCTAATAACCTCAAAATGTTGCATCCATGTGAAATTACCATCAATTATAAATCCCAAATAGGTGATTGCATCTTTGACTGTAATAGAAGTGTTATCAATTTTAAAAATTGGTCTTCTGTTTTCTAATTGACACTTTCCAAAAAGCATTGACTCACACTTGTCAGTACTCAGTCTCAGTTTGTATTTTTCAGTGATATTCCTAAATAATTGAATCAAAGCATTCATTCTCTCTTCCAACTCTCTTCTGTTGTTTGCTCCTGTCAAAATGACGTAGTCATCCGCATATGAAATTATATATTTATTTATTAAACAATAATCTTTAAGAATAAAATCGGCAATCAGCAACCATAGTAGCGGCCCGAGGCAAGAACCCTGCGGACTTCCTTGGAATAATAAGAACCACTTTATTCCATTCACATAATTAAACCCTATGTACCTTTCTGAAATATAGTTTCTCAACATTGATTTCAAATATGTTGCCACAGGAAGATTTTCTATAATATGACTCATTATAAACCAGTCAGCGGAGTCAAATGCTCCCTGAATATCCAATGAGGTTAAGGCACAGTACTTATAATCCATCAAAATGTCCTTAGTACATTCCCTAAGAGCTAATAATGCCTTTACTGTAGAACGTTTCTCTCTAAAACCATATTGACTATTATTGAAGTAATTAATACTTTCCAAAGTAACCATGACCCTCTGTTTCACTATCCTCTCCAATAATTTACCCATTATCGGTAATAATGTTATTGGTCTGTATGATCTTGGATTTTTTGGATCTTTGTTTTTCTTATGGAAAAATATTACAACGCCTTTTTTCCAGCTCCCAGGAAAGTGTCCTAGTTTCAAACACTTGTTATATATATTAAGCATTATCTCAGGAAAGGTATTACATATGTGTTTTACTATTACTGCGTCAATCTTCTCCCATCCAGGTGCTTTATTCAAAGCTTGCTTCGAGAGAGCATACTTCATTTCTCTAATTGTTATCATATCCGTTGTTGGACTAAGCTCAAATTCTTCCTTTGAAGAATAATCATGAATATTTTGTGGAACTTGATCAATGCTGAAATGTTCCCTCATTAATTGATCCGCAACTTCATCATATGAGTCAAATATCTCTGAGTCCGTAAGAGAGGTAAAAATTAAGTCCGTATTATTGAGTTTCTTGCCTGCAATATATTTATACAATCCTCCATATGCATCTTGGGTATCGCTACAGTAATTGATCCATGATCTTTTCTTGGTTTCTCTAACTAACTTTTTATATTTATTTCTATGTAAAAGATAAACTTCTCTTAATTGCTCATTTTCTAAATTCTTTCTATATCTCTTATACATTGCTGTAACTTTATTTCTTTCAATTTTAATTTCCTGATTGAACCAATGGATTTTTGGTTTGTAAGTAAGTTTACGCTTCCTAAAGCTATGTTCAAGAATATCCAAAATATCATCAATGAAATTCTTCATAAATATATCCAATCCCTGTGTATTCTGAATATTATCAAAGTTTTTCTTCCAATCATTTAATCTATTTTTAAATAACAAATCAAATTTTTTAAAATTACCGTTCTTTGTTTTAAATCTGTACTGATTTCTGTAAACTGGACTTATATTTAATTTAAATGATATATATCTATGATCGCTAAATGAAAATTCTTTTGTATCGACTGACCAATCTTCCATAATATCCTGTATAAGAGTTCCTCCGATTGTTAAGTCAGGTCTTCCCGAAAGATCTCCCTGGATGAAGGAACATGGTGCGTCTAAGTCATTCAAGATTGTCATGTTATTCATCATTAAATGATCTAATAATATTTGTCCTCTCACATCTTGCCGTGTATAACCAAGAGTCATCAAATGAGCATTAAAATCTCCAGCAACCAAGACCCTGGAGAAATCAGGGAAAATATTTTTCCACTCCTCCAAATCAGTATCTAAATTGCCTGATGGAGCCGAATATTGGGAACCCAATAAAAGTTTCTCATTAATTACATTTACAACTATAAATACTGCATTGCTCAAAACCAGCGACTGCAATGCAACATAATCCATGTTAGTAATAAAAATAAAAGCATTATTGTTAGATGAAGAAAAAGAAGGCCAGACTGTTGGAATCCCCATAGGAACCCCCGACTGGACATAAACATCCTGACAAAAGACAATGTCAATACCATTTTTTAAAACATATGTGACCAAAGCATCACTGGCATCCATACAATGATGCATATTAATTTGCAGACACTTAATAAATGAGTTCCCAGAAACAGCCCCTGAGTCGCCCTTAGCTACGTTGAGGGGGTACCATTGGCATAATACTCTCCCTATATCTTACAAAAGATGGGCACTGTGCACTATCTGCTCTATGATCACTCTCTACTGTAGGATCTTCAAAATAACAATTTGCACATCTAATTGTATCTGATTTACAATCTTTCGTGCTATGTTCCTCTGCACATTTTGCACACTTCAATGTTCCCTTACATGAGTTCGCATAGTGCCCATAAGCCTGACAATTGAAACATCTAATTATATTTATGTAATTGACTACTCGGTATCTGTCAAAGTCCACACAAATTCTCTTAAGATTAATCAACCAATCTCTTCCCTTCTCATCCACATCGATAAGCCAATTTACTTTTCCCATCTTAGTTTTTATCTTTCTGACAATCTCAAAATCCAAATGTGTTTCTCTATATAACTCTATCAATGCATTTCTTGTAGACCTATCGAGTGACGGATTCTTCAATCTCTCCGATAGTCCTCTTACTACACCCTTCTCCACAACTGATTCCTCCAAGGCCCTTCGTATTGAATCCGTGACCACATCCTCACCCAACTCCGGGTCTACACTAAGCAGGAGAACCCTCTCTCTTCTTCTAACCGGAATGTTAATCTTTACCCTGGATTGTAGAGGCTCATCCTTATCAAGTACCTCTCTCAACAATTCTGCTTCCTCCCTTGATTTCATTTTAATTATGATCTGACCCTTCTGAGTCGTCAACACATCTCTCGGAGTAGGAATATCTACATCTGCATTACATATCTCCTTTATATTCTTTCTTATATCATTCAAATCAGTTTCTGTATCCAATTTTGACACAAGTACCACATGGTCATCTCGTCTCCTAGTCACTTGTTTTTCATCCTTTCTCTGTTCTTTCTCTTCTGCCTGGGTCACCGGAGCTGAGATCTTTTCCGCAATGTCTCTCAAAACCTTATCATGTTCCACTCTGTCTTCCAGTTTTGTAGACAATATTACATTTTCTTTAAAAATCATCAAGGACCTTTCTTGTATATATCCTGCAATATTTTTATACATCGAGATCAGTCCTGCCGAAACCTTATTTTGTTTTTGTCGATTATTCTCTAACCACGTATGCATCCTTTCTGTAAGTCTCTGAACCATAACTGGAAGATCCAAATCCTTCACTACATCAATCCACTCATCTGTATTCTCAGCGGCCGTGGACATCGTTTCCCCAAGCAAAAACAATCACCTTTTAAAGAACTATAATCAAACTGTTACCAACTAACCAATACTGTAAACCAATTGACAGCCTACCGACCAAAACAATCCGTATAGAGAGGCAATGCAGAGACCAGACCCCACACCAGCGTTTGCTCACAGACGGAACAACAATAGTACCCCTATGACAAATTGGCTTCAAATGAGCAGAGATTGCTGAAGGGGCATTCACACTATGAACAAACTTTCAGCATATATGTATGGGAGGACTGAGTCCAAAATCCCAAAATGCCGATGATTATAAAAAACGGCTGAGCCAAAAAGGCAGACAATCACCAGTAATTAATAACAATAAAACTATTCTCTAAACTCAAATCTAGACCCAACCAGGGAGCACAACCCAGAATAATCAAGCTCCAAATAAAAATTTAAAAGTGATTACTATAATCATCCGATTACCAAATAAACAACCGACTTATCCAGAGTTACCTAGCAACAACAAAATCAACAATACTACAGTAACTATAGCAACCAATAAGAAGAACGCAAAGCAAACAAACAATCCGACTCTCCAAGCAAGCAATGAGCCACCCCACTGTTCCCTAGCAACCAACAACAGAAATACACAACAACCTCACCACGTGATAGTCGAAAAAATCAGGGAAACCAAACAAGTACTCTAATCAAGTAACTAACAGCAAATAACTATATCTCAACCAACACACCTCAACCAGTAAACTAACTCCTCTCAAATAAAGTTATCCCAATTTCATACGTCATAAAAACACACTAGCGCTAACCAATCCAAAAAATACACGGCTTACACGGCGAACGAAATTAAACCTGCAGCCAAAAACGACTCAACTTAACAATTAACAATCAAGATGGAGTCATCAACAACGTGAACCGCCCACTACAAATCACAAAGTCTCAAAATAATCAATAATAAACAGAAATTAACAACGATTACCACAGGAAAAGTACATCAGAAGGTAAGTAAATCAACTAGAATACTAAATTATATAATTAAGGTGTTATAATCATGAATATTAATGCATAATAAGTAGAAATAAAGTAAAGATGAAAGTTCCGCAAAAAGTAAACAATAAATGGCGAACTTTCAAAAAGTAAGCTAACAAGCTTATTAATATTCTCTACAGTGTTAAATAAGTAAGCTATGTTAATATACTACAATATAAATCAATAAATAGACCAGAAAAATAAATATTATATGTTAATTTGACAGTATTACAAAATTGATAAACAAGATAGGCCTGACGCCAACGTGACAAAATTTCAAAGTCCAGAAATTAACAATTATACATAAAATAAATGGTGGGTGGTTGCACAAAAAGTCGCCAAATCCGTCGCCAACTTGGCGACATTTGGCGATATATCGCCAAATTTGGCGACAAAAATAAGTCGCCAAAACCATCGCCAACTTGGCGATAAACCCATTCCTTGCCGATTTCTCCATAGACTTCCATTATAAAGATGAGGGTGTAAGGTTGTTTTCCTTGCAAACCATCTGTGGCTTTTAGCATTGAATTACATGATGCTCAATTGGAAATACATTAATAATACTGCAATTTTCACAATAATAAAATAAAATAAATTTAAACAAATGGAATATTTACAGATATATACAAAATTCATAACATTGCCCCCCTCTCAAGGACTGCACGTTCCGGGCAGTTCAACCTTTGATCGGAAAGCAAACACGTTGCCAACAAATGCTATACTATTCAAAACACTTAAAGCAAACATGCAAAATAACAATTAAACACATTCATAATGCTGAATTATACACTTATTTAAATAATAATAACATTAATAATGATAATGCTAAGCAAAATTAACTTGGCGATTAAAAAATTATGCCAAAACAGAGATAAAACATGCCAACGACCATGTACCATCTCTATAATGAAACCGTAAGTCATGTGACTGTCATCAACAGTTCCGGGATGCCCGTATCGCTTTTTCATATGCCAGGCGGCCATTTTTATTCAAAATTATTTTTTCGAATAAAACTTCATAAATGTGACATTTTTAGAAAGATCGTTCAAAATAAATTAATATTTGAGAGATGACTTACGTTCAATTAGGTATATATTCTGCAATAACTTCAGTTCAAATTAGCTTCGCAGTTCAAATTCTCTATCCATGAAAGTAAACAAAAAAAAAAAAAGATTCATTCGTCGTGAAGTTTTAAAATATTAAACCATTAAACCATGGAGATAATCGTTCGTAAAATAAGTTTTCCATGAATGATTTTTTGGAGCGCTGCCTGGTGTCAAAAAAGTAATTTGCACCAGGACCTGTAAGACCATCAAAGTTTACCATAATTCTGCTTGATGAAGTGCTTTACAACTCAACTTCCTTCGGAATCTTTTCTTGACAAAGTTGAATGTAAACAAATACAAGTCATGTAATAATATTTAATGAATCAAATTTCGAAAGGAATTGTCAGTTAATTTGATATTTATGTATTATACGTGGCAGGAAGAGAGATCACCTAAAATGATTGTTAATTGCCAATCATATTTACCATTGTTAATGACCAATCGCGTTCCAAATAGTAATTTAATATACATTTAAAAAATACATAACATCATTAAGTACTTTTATGTTATTTGGGTGCAAATCTCGCCAATATCATTTTTAAAATCGCCAATACAAGCTTTTATTCTTCAGGTGTTCAAATTAGAAACGATACTTTGATTCTGAAATCAAATGTTTTGATTTATGATATTATTTTTTGGTACTTTTCCTTTATACGGACACCATTGTCGCCAAGCATACATTTACATACATTTACATACATTATGCATTAGCATACATTTTGGCATGGTGTCCGTATAACGGAAAAGTACCTATTTTTTATTTATCTATTTTCTATTTTGAATGAAAAATGTGAACGGCATGCATTTTAAATTGGAAAAGCTCTCACAGACGCTCCGGTGTTGGCGCGATTTTTGTTTTGCGCCATCTTGGCGAGAAAATCCCATTTTCAGACACCTGTTAGAGATTGCTAAAACAGCATGTTACTTTTATTTTATTATGAAATAAGTCATTTTATATTTTAAAAAAACACACAATTTTATTTAAAAACACACACAATCATTAATTTGTTATAAAACACACAATATTCAATTTATTATAAAGCATGCGGAATCTGCTCTACCAGGTTGCCATACGAAGCAAAATCTAGCCTAAAACGAAATGGTTGGCCAGGCATAAAATCGCCATTTTGGCACCAAAATGATACCCCGATGCGTCTGCGACAACTGTACCCAAAAGGACCCATCATTAAAAATGGTTAATAATATAGAATTAAAGTAAAATAATGCAGAAAATTATTTTTGTATACACTTACTAAACACATAAAATCATATTGATGGTTTTTAGATTAGACATTTACGATGGAAATTTTATTTGGTGTATGTTATATCCAACGGAATGAATATGAGATATATATATTCTAATCACATATTATATACCCATGAATATACTATACATATCTATATCTACTATATCAATAGAACCGTCTTCAATAGTCTTTTATATTTCTACTACGTAATATTAACTATAGAGTTACAATATAGAGAGAAAAAACGGGTTGCTGTAATTAGAATTATAGGTGCCAATGTTGGCGCGGCGTATTTTACCTGTTACGAATCTTAATAGTCAGTAGACATTAAGCAGACATGCCGAAATAAGAGAATTACGCTATTATAAAAACTCCCGAACTATATCAAGAAAGGGGAGCAGAGAAAAACAAAGTCGTACTAGGCATCTAAAAGGAAGTTCGCGAATTTTAATCAGATTGTACGTCATGGGAAAAAAGTCCTGACAGAAAATATGGTTTAAAGGGAATGCGATTATCAAAACGGTCCTTCAAAAGTTCAATTTTCCACCAAACTATACTCGAAAATTACTTGTAATAATATGTAGCCCGATTATGGCACATTACTCAAGACGTTTTAGATGAGAATAATGATAGATTTTATAATCTTTCGCAATCGAGTCTACAGCCAAAGTTAACGAAAAACAAAAACAAATATTAGCAACAATATGGTTCAGTGTAAATGTGGATATCATTAAAGACTTTCACAAAATAGACTTCATTGCATCAAATCGTATTAACTAAAATACGCCAATTGGCAATGGACCCAATTACGAAAAATTACTTAATATGTTTAAGAATCTCCGCCTTAGCGAACATATTGCAACTGATAAGCAAACGGACATGAAGGACAAATGCTTAAGTGGGTTAAGCGGTTTTTATCATGGAAGATGAAATACATAACAACAAAAAATATGCAAAATGCTACCATGATCACAAAAGTTCTTGATTTGTCTATTAGAATCATCCGGTTTGGCGAAGGATTAAGGAAAAAAATTAAATTATGAATAAAAGTAACGTGTTACAATGCTTAACATACATTTAAGGGAGACCAAACTGGTCGCCAGTGGCAGATAGTCTGTATTATAATAGCACAAATCAGTTACAAGTTATAACAACATCAAATTTCATCTGCAAGTCAGCCATTTTCTTCTGAAGATATTTTTTTTTTAAATAAAACTTCATAATTATAAGAACACACATTTTATCAAACAATTAAATATGACTGCAAACTGTGGCAGATGACTGTTTCCAACATGAATAAGTATGAGAAATTCCCGTCAAGCGTATCGATCTGGGTGGCTCAGTCGCAGAGCGGCGGCACGGTATGCGTAAGGTCCCAGGTTCGAGTCCTGGCCCAGGTCAATTTTTCACTCGTGTTTGTTTAGTGCATTTAATTGTCTGATAAAATGCGTGTTCTTAAAATACTGTAAAATAAAGTAATCAGACGTAGTGTTTATGCTTTAAAAAATATTTTAAATATATAATATACGTTTTTGAAAGATCTTTAAAAATAAATTAGTTTTTGAGGGAAGATGTACCTTCTAAAATGTATACATTAAGAGTTATCGGCATTTAAAATTTCTTTCCAAACGTAAACAAAACTTTTGAAATGAATTAAAGGTGATTCATTTATTTCTAAAAAAAAAAAAAAAAAAAAAAAAAAAAACGGTAAAGGGCAGGCATTTCGTTTGCAGGAATACCTTTCACGTCATTTTTCTATAAATTAATGAAATCCAGTTGTTAAATTATTTTTGTTTTAGAAGTGAAGTTTCCATTTAAATTTATTGTAACAGTACAATGTTTAATTGAATAAAATAATGTAAATCTAAGAAATTGCTAAGAAATTCCAAACATGCACAGGGCAATGCAAAAAAAATAAATAAATAAACAAAAAATAAATAAATAGATAGATAAATAAATAAATAAATAAAAATCAGCTTTCATAAATTCTAAAAATTGTTCATATATCTCAATTACAATCTAAAGGAGGGTTTATTTCTATATTATTCTACATATAATAGTAATTTCAGCAAATATATTAAATTCCAATGCGATCTGTTTTAAACTTTAAGATGGTTTATAACACATGATAAAAAAATTATAAAAAAGAATGGCGCGTCACAGTTCGGGGAGAGGATGGGGAGGAGCGTGAACAAAATTAGGAAGTATAATAAGGCTATCTGTTTGAAACTTTACGATATTTTATAACACATAACATAAATTTTAAAAATAAAGCTGCGTCAAAAATTATAGGGAGGGGCGGAGCGCGTTTTGCCAACACAAGGGGGGGGGGACACTTTTCTATATTTTAACGATATCGTCATGTCACATATCGTTACAAAGGGCTGTGACCACTTATTCATGTTATGTACCACAGGTGAAACCCCCACATTTTGCGCCCCCCCCCCGACTCATGTGATATATTGTTCGAAAGGCCTGTGGCCGCTTATTCATATTATGTATCTTCGGGGTCCATCCTCCCGCTTTCACACCCCCCCCTCCCAAAGGGGACACTTTTCTAAATTTTGCCGACACCTCTCATGTGATATAGCGTTGGAAAGGTCTGTGAACGCTTAATCAAATTATGCAGGTGTGGGTGGGGGTGGGGGTATTTTCTGAATTTTGCACATATCCCTCATGTGATACATCGTTGGAAAAGTCTGTGACCGCCTAATCTTATTATGCATCTCCGGTGTTCATCCCCCCACTTTGCCCCCCAAACGCGATTAGCTTTCACCACCAGTAGGCGCTTTCCTATCTCTGTTTCTATGGGTCGGATCACGACGGGGTATGGCTCATTCGACTCGACATCTATAGAGCTTTCCGATTTTAGTACGTTTTTCACCACCAGGGGGCACTTTCTTATCTCTGGTTCTATGGGCTAGATCACGACGGGGTATAGCTCATTCGACTCGACATCTATAGCCTTAACGATTTCAGTGCCCGAGGTTCGTATAGGACTGATTGCGCTACCTGGTGGTGGAAGATAGAACTTGAGCGTGCGCAGCACGACTGCTGTCCGTGTCGGAAGTGTCGGACCCGTGTCGGAAGTTCGTTTGTTTACAGGTTTATACATTTCGATGTGCAAATTAAGGGATTATCCGGTGCCGAAGGCAGCGTGGAACCAGGTCGGAGGTTCGTGGTTTATCTTATTCAAGGTTTTAAAAGGATTGAGGCCCCGGTGTAAATTAGGGGCCCGCTAGCGGGCGAAGCCAGCTAGTGCTAATAATAAAAGAGCGTGATATCACGTTTGATTACAAATGCAGCGCTGACACGCTATGTACATATTCCATTTTTATTCATTTAATGGATTAGTCAGTGATATTTTTTAACGGAGGATAACAAGTATTATAACAAGCCACATTTAGTATGTTGTTTTTCAGAGTGTAATTAATTTAATTGAAAAATCTACTGGTATTTCTAGTTAACCCTTTAAACAATGACTGAAAGTAAAATGTATTTTTAAATTATTTCTCATGTTTAGATTATTTAAATTATGTTCAATATATTTTAAAAAAAAGAAATGATATCTACAAAAACAACTTTTCAAAAGTAAAAAAAAGGCCAAGCGTAAAAAAAAAAAAAAAAAAAAAAAAGTTGTGGCTAAAGAATGGTGTGATATCAAATTTCCAAGCTATTATATTGCTTATTTAACTTTTTTCTATTAAATAAGTTATCATATATATAAGTCGAGTGCCTACGTATATGTTAATAGAAATCGTTTTCTCCTGTACTAAATACATCCTAATGAGTTTCTGAAAATTCAATTTTTTTCAAATTATGCATGATGGGCTTGGCGGCCATCTTTCCATATTTCTAAGCACCCGAATTTCTAAAGTAAAAGCGTAATATGTTTGCAATGTAATATGTTTATAAAAATTTCAAACTTCAGATTCTAACTACGGACAGATAAATTAGATAAGACTGATATTTTGATAAATTGATTTTTACTAGTTTGAAATTAATAATTACTCTAAAAAATAAATCATAAGATGAATCTTTAAGATAAGTCATCATTATCTTAAGACACAATTTTCAGAGCATACAAGTCTATAAATGAAACCCTTAAAATATTTGCTTAAATAACAATTTTGAACTTCGGATTTTAACTACGGATTTGGGTGGTTAGAATTTTGTGAATAATATGCAAAGATGGCCGCCAAGCCCATCATGCATAATTTGAAAAAAATTGAATTTTCAGAAACTCATTAGGATGTATTTAGTACAGGAGAAAACGATTTCTATTAACATATACGTAGGCACTCGACTTATATATATGATAACTTATTTAATAGAAAAAAGTTAAATAAGCAATATAATAGCTTGGAAATTTGATATCACACCATTTTTTAGCCACAACTTTTTTTTTTTTTTTTTTTTTTACGCTTGGCCTTTTTTTTACTTTTGAAAAGTTGTTTTTGTAGATAAATAATTACATTAACTTATATACAAGACCATGGTCATACTAATTTACATTATTTACATTACACTATTTACAATCAATGAACTAAGTACTATGGCCATAGTATGGAGCCAGCCTGTCGTAATGAACGACTCTAGGCTTCGAACTTGGTGACTTTCGGATCCGAATTACGACATCGTTCAGTCTGTTTAGGACTGTATAAGGACCGTCCCAGTGCGATTGCAGTTTGGGAGAAAGTCCCTTGCGTCGAGTCGGATTATAAAACCATACTTTGTCACCTTCTTTAAATTGATGTCCCGTGGCTTTCGTGTCGTACCTGGTCTTAATCTTCTCCGTCTGTATATTGATCCGCTCTCGAGCCAAGTTGTGGACGTCTTCAAATCGTGCCTGGAGATTCTGAACGTATCCCTCTGGCGATGAAGGCGCATCTGGAGGGCGACCAAAAAGCAGATCACAAGGTAGGCGAAGATCACGACCGAAAAGCATCTGAGACGGGGAATAGCCGATTGTTTCATGGACGGCGCTGCGATAGGCGAGAAGAAACAAGGGAAGCTTTTGGTCCCAGTCTTGTTGGTTTCTTGAAACTAGCAGTGAGAGGTTGTTGAGGATGGTACGATTAAACCTCTCAACCATGCCATCCGACTGTGGATGTAAAGGTGTCGTCCTAGTTTTGTCCATTCCGAGAAGTTGACAGAGACCCTCAATCACAGCAGAGATGAAATTTCTCCCCTGGTCCGAATGCATTTGAAGGGGGACTCCATACCTTGATATCCACTGGTGTACCAAGGCATCCGCAACCGTAGAAGTTTCTTGATCAGGGATGGCATAAACTTCAGGCCATTTCGTGAAATAGTCCATGACAACAAGAAGGTATTTGTTGCCATCAGCACTTCTTGGCAGAGGACCTAGGATGTCAAGGGCGATGCGTTCGAATGGTGCTCCTACATTGTAGAGATGTAGTTTTCCTCCGCTACGTTTCTTGGGTCCTTTCCGAGCTGCACATGCATCGCAAGATTTGCCCCATTGTTCGACGTCAGCTCTCGCTTTTCCCCAGAAGAAGCGCTCTCGGACTCTGTGTAATGTTTTCATGATTCCAAAATGGCCTCCGGTGGAACTGTCATGTAATTCCTTGAGGACCTCGGGGATTCGGGATCGAGGAAGAACCAACTGCCACCGAGATGTCTTCCCATCTTCCGATTCGAATTTTCGGAACAGGACACCATTCTTGACGTGGAGGGAGTTCCAAAGAGCCCAATATTGCTTCGTCGTAGGACTATAAGTCGAGATGTCTTTCCAACTGGGCTTCGTGCTAGAAGATTCTAATAACTCCAAGATTGGTTTGATCTCAGAGTCTGCCATTTGATCTTCTCGAATCTTCTCATCACTCCAGGGATCTGGTGGCGTCAATAGTGAAGTCTTCGTCTGGCGTATGACATATTCGGGATTATACTTGCTCTCCGCTCTGGAGCAATAGCGACAGCTCTCGGGACACGGTCTTCTTGATAAGGCATCAGCATTTCCATGCGATGAGCCTTTACGGTGCCTGATGTCAAAGTCGTATTCCTGGAGTCGTTGTATCCATCTGGCTACTTGGCCCTCTGGGTTCTTAAAATTCATCAGCCATGTTAGGGATGCGTGATCAGTACGAAGGAGAAATTTCCTGCCATAGAGATAGTGATGGAAGTGTTCTATGGCTTTCACTATAGCTAATAACTCCTTACGAGTGACGCAATAATTCCGCTCCGGTTTCGATAAACATTTGCTCCAGTATGCTACGACTCGTTCTTGGCCATCTATTTCTTGGGAAAGTACAGCGCCGACACTTTCCTGACTGGCATCCGTGTCCACAATGAATTGTTTGTCGGGGTCTGGATAGGTAAGGACTGGAGAGGATGTGAGAGCTTCTTTCAGCCGCTGGAAGGAATTGTCGCATTCTTGCGTCCATAGAAACTTCTGTTTGCTTTCAGTGAGCCTATGCAAGGGTCTTGCGATGTTGGAGAACCCCTGTACAAACTTTCTGTAATAAGTACATAGTCCCAGAAAGCTTCGCAACTGATGGACATTTTCCGGACGTTTCCAGTGCTTTACTGCAGACGCTTTTTCAGGATCTGTTCGGACACCTTCAGCTGAGATGATGTGTCCTAAATAATTTACTTCGCGTTGGAAGAACTTGCATTTCAGAGGGTTCAGCTTTAAATTCGCCGCTCTTAGCTTCGTTAACACTTTTCGAATATTTCCAAGATGTTCTTCAAACGTGCGGCCACCAATGATGACGTCATCTAGGTAGATGAGACAAGCTTCAAAAGTCAAGCCTTTTAAAACTGTCTCCATGAGGCGCTCGAACGTTGCTGGAGCATTGCAGAGCCCGAACGGCATAACTTTGAATTGCCAAAGTCCTTGTCCAGTAGTAAATGCGGTCTTCTCTTTGTCATCAGGATGGATCTCTACTTGCCAATATCCACTCTTCAAATCCAGCGTGGAAAACCATTTATGTCCTGAAAGAGTATCTAGCGTGTCGTCTATTCTTGGTAGAGGATAGCTGTCTTTCTTCGTGATATCGTTAAGTTTACGATAATCCACACAAAATCTTATGGAGCCATCTTTCTTTCGGACCAACACGATGGGAGAGGCCCACGGACTTGATGACGGTTCGATGATGTCACTATCCTGCATCTCTTGTAAGAGCTTAGAAACCTCTTCTTGTTTTGCGAACGGCAAGCGTCTTGGATGCTGTTTAATCGGTGGATGGTTGGCAGTATCAATTCTATGATGTGTCAGTGAAGTGCGCCCTATATCACTCTCGTTTTGTGAAAACACATCCTTAAATTCCTGGAACAGTCTTTCTGCGGCATGTCTCTGCTCAGGAGATAAATTCTCATTTCGTCCAATTTCAGGTGTTAAACTTGTAGGCGGCTCCGACAACGTCAAGCTCGGGTCTTTGCAAACACAGGTGACTGGAGCACAGGTTGCAAGCACTTCACCCTTCTGGATAATTCTAGACTTTTCACTTACATTCGCCATCCTCACGGGTATCACATCTCTCGACAGATCTACCAGCGCTGATGCTATTAGCATTCCTTTTGGGCTCTTCTCAGGATATCCAACCAAGCCACATTGAAAACTACTTTCGTTCTCAGTTAATCCAGGTATCATCATTTCGGTCCGAGGAGGGATGATAACATCTGCCTTGGCTGTGATCCGTTGAATAGACCCGGACTCATTTCCAAGTTTGAAAATAGTGACATCTTCTTGAGCAGAGCGTAACTCATTCTTCTTAAAGTCCAGTGTAAATCCATGCTCTTTTAAAAAGTCCAGTCCGAGTATGAAAGGGTCTGAAATATCGGCCACATAGACTGTATGATGGTAAGCGGCGTTCCCAAACTTTATTTTCAATTTCATTCTTCCATGTATGTCAATCTTATTCCCGGTCACGGTTTGAAGGATAACACGGGGCGGGGTCCAGAGGAGTTTTTCTTTTAGCCGCAGAGCTAGATCTTTCCGAACGATGGTAACATTGGCTCCTGTATCGATGATCATATTACAGGGCAAATCATTCACACGCCCGACTATAAAAACTCCGTTCTCGCCGCAACTTCTTGCAGAAATTTGACACACTTGATAATGGGGCTTCTCAAAATCTGGCAACCTCCGCCCCGCGAGATGGCCATTAATTAGTTTTCCTGCTCCGCCGTTCGTGGGGAGCTATTACCTTCTGTGCTGGGTCGTTTTAGGCAGTTTCTTTGAATATGGCGTTCTCCACCGCATTTCCAGCACTTGATCTTTCTACCAGGTTTGTTGTCCATCAAAGAGTTCATCTTTCTCATCATGTCCTTAATCTGCTGCTGTAAACTCTCCACAGCTCTATCCGACGTCTCAGGCATGTTGGCTACTCGCACAAAGTGCCGATCTTTCCTTGTAGCTTGCTGGGCTGCCTCGAATTTCAGGGGATAAACTAAAGCCCCTTTTAAGTCACTGAGATCTGCAATCCGGAGTGCTTTCTGGATCTCAGAGTCACGCACACCATCAATAAAATGTTGCAGAGCTAAACTTTCTCTAATTTCAGTCGGACAGTCAGGATAAGCAAGATGGGAAAGTCTCTCGACATCCGTAGCAAGCTCTTGCAGGGATTCAGTGGATTTCTGCTGTCGAGATTTGAGCTGGAGTCTGCTATATTCCTTCATGCATTTCTCGCCAAAGCGCAATTCTAAGGCACTGACGAGCGTTTCAAAATCCAGCGGTTCATTTGCAGGCAAAGTCTGTAGGACGTCGGCAGCATCAGCTCGTAGAGAAGCAGCTAACTGGCAAGCCTTTGTCTGGGAATCCCATCCATTGGCGTCCGCTACGATCCCAAATTGTGTCTTAAAAACTGGCCATGAGGATTTTCCATCATAGGTCGAGAGTTTAATAGAGGCCCGAGGAAGCATAGCTTGATACTTGACATCTTCGGGATAGTTTTCGGCAGTTATCTTTTGTTTCTTCACATTTTCCAACTCCTTTTACTACACTCTCAATCCTTTCTTCGACGGTCTTGGCGATCTTTTGAACTTTTTCTTCTACTCTTTCTTCAACGGTCTCGGCGATCTTTTGAATTTCTTCTACTTTTCCTTCTATTTGTTGAAATCTTCCTTCAACTTTGTTTTCCACGCCGTCAATTCTGTCATTTAAAGATGTTATTTTATCCTCTATTAAGTCTTTCAACTCTCCAAGGTTGGTTGACATATCCTTCTTCATTTCATTTTTTAAGTCGCCTAGGTTGGCAGTCATTTTCTCGTCTATCGCTGACATTTCCTTCTTCATTTCTTCCGACATTTCCTTCATTTCAGCCTGATTCTCAGTCATTTCCTTCTTCATTTCTTCTTTCAACTCGCCAAGGTTGGCAGTCATTTTCTCATCCATCGCTGACATATCCTTCTTCATTTCTTCTTTCATCTCGCCAAGGTTGGTTGACATCTCAGCCTGATTCGCAGCTAATTTCTCCAATAATTGTTTCAGTTCAGCCTCCATTGCTCTGGTGATCGGCATTCAATCCTACTTCTGACACCAAATGTTGTGAGCTCGGGGTTCGAAAGGACTGATGCCAATATATAAGAACAATAAAAAGGCTTTATTCACTATAAACAGTGCAATACGATCACAAATATCTTCTGAAAATTACAAGATATTCAGTAATCTTCAAATCCAATAAAAGCGCAGCAAAATTTCACACAGAAACAATGCGTTCAATACGACGTATCAATGACAAAATCGATCCGAGAAACACAGTTCTCAATGCAAAGCCTCTCGTATGAATTCAATCGCAGTTGACAGACAACTAACTCAACTGAACTGATGGAGGTCCTTATATAGGTTTCAGAGATCTTTCCAGATTATTCCAGAGCCTTCAGATGCTAGAAATTACCAGAAAGTGCTTTAACTTTCGATAGAGAACCCAAGCAAGAAAGGATCCCAATGTATAGGTATAAGGGGGGTGGTTGCACAAAAAGTCGCCAAATCCGTCGCCAACTTGGCGACATTTGGCGATATATCGCCAAATTTGGCGACAAAAATAAGTCGCCAAAACCATCGCCAACTTGGCGATAAACCCATTCCTTGGCGATTTCTCCATAGACTTCCATTATAAAGATGAGGGTGTAAGGTTGTTTTCCTTGCAAACCATCTGTGGCTTTTAGCATTGAATTACATGATGCTCAATAGGAAATACATTAATAATACTGCAATTTTCACGATAATAAAATAAAATAAATTTAAACAAATGGAATATTTACAGATATATACAAAATTCATAACAATATATATATACATGGAGATATATATATATATATATATATATATATATATATAAATCAACATTTGAACGGAGGGTGGTTTTGGGGTCTAGGGGTCATGATCGGTGAAAATATATCAAAATTTTCCGGAATTGCTTTCCTCCGAACGGCTGCAATAGGTAGCTTTATAATTTTTTGTATTGAAAGCTACCTAAGAATGAGGCGGTCCCC
Organism: Maratus michaelseni; assembly: GCA_963931845.1. Classification (NCBI taxonomy): domain Eukaryota; kingdom Metazoa; phylum Arthropoda; class Arachnida; order Araneae; family Salticidae; genus Maratus; species Maratus michaelseni. The sequence goes on from OZ007600.1 coordinate 2,517,782, forward strand.
CAGCACTCAAAACGTCTATATCTTCACATCATGAAAACTCAAAATCGAATGCCTTTTTTTGAGATGCCACAAATTTATTCGCGTCGACCCATAGGGTACAGAAGAAAATTTGTTAGGAAGAAACACATTCTAATTTTTTTTTAACGCAAACCGCCAAACCTTATTACCATATCAGCATTTTTATAACAACAGAAAACTGACTGTCCGAACTTAACATCTGCAGGAATTTTAGCATGCAGATGTATCGAGAAATAGACGTTGCATTTTATCTTTCTTTATTTATTCTGTGATCCAAAATGTATGCATTAGGAAGGCACGCAGATGCCAAACTGAAAATGAGTTCATTTCTCATATGAAAACCGCAAGCACATACAAAGAAAGAATTTAGACATGTACATTAATTGAAAAAGGACAACTTCAAGCTGCGATAAAAGAGTTTAAGAATTATTGAATTTTAAATAGAAAGGAAAGAGATTTTCTTTTCACAGAAGCGCGATAGAATTAAAAATAGCTAAAAGAGGAACTACAACTAATTTATAAAATTTTAACGATAAATATATGAATCTCCATCATAAGCAAGACGTCGTTGCTACATTACCAAAAAAAGAAATATAGTCTTTAAATTTGTGTACAGACCCCCTACGAAACAAATGATTCGAGAGAAACGCTGATTGCGAAAAATCACAATAAAAAAATAGCTTTTTATAACTTTAAAGTACTTTTTTTTAAATCTTCCTTTTGCAAAGATTTTTTTTTTCCTGGGTACGCACATAGCTTGGTCTTAGATATAACTGAGAGCAAAAAACGCAAAAAAAGCCGCTTGAAACTGAGAGAGACAAAGTGTATGTTTTTCTTTTCGCTGGAATTCGATGATCTGTTATTGTTTCGAACGTGGAACAAAGACAGAAATGCAATTAAGAAACAGACCACCGTATACTATATAACTCAAAGCGTCTATGTGGGAGTATGTGAACCATCTTTTACTATAAGACGTCTCAACAAAGTGACGCAGTCCAAAAATCAAGTTTTGACATAACCTATGCGTGTAATATGCGCTTTCACAGTTTTAAGTAGAATTTTCGCCGTTTAATTGACTTACATTGCTGAATAGAATTGGATTTAAGAAAGCGGTGGATTCTGCCAAGGCGGAAACGCCAAAAAACTTAATTTTAACTTTAATAGTTTTGATTCATATAAGCGGCAATTACAGTAATTTTTTTAGCTTTGAGGGGGGGGGTTAACCCCCCCCCCTTGGCTGCGCCACTGCCACAAACACTCTAAAAACCGTTTCTTTGCTAACCTTTCGTAGTGAAATATATAAAGAAATATATTAATTATCGAAAATTCTCCAACAGTGAAATTCGAAAAAAAGTTTAAAAATTCACCCCACGTGAGTTCTTAAACAGTTAGAAATAAAATGTACCCGGCAATAAATGAAAGAACCAAAAAAATTAAATTTTTGTTTAAAAAAGGTTTTTTTTTAATAAACCTTAAAAGGGATTTTTTTTAACATTGAATAAAGAGCTTCTTATCTAAAATACAGAGCTTTATATTTAGATCATAATGAACTAAATTAATATTGTTGTGAGCTCGGGGTTCGAAAGGACTGCTGCCAATATATAAGAACAATAAAAAGACTTTATTCACTATAAACAGTGCAATACGATCGCAAATATCTTCTGAAAATTACAAGATATTCAGTAATCTTCAAATCCAATAAAAGCGCAGCAAAATTTCACATAGAAACAATGCGTTCAATACGACGTATCAACGACAAAATCGATCCGAGTAACACAGTTCTCAATGCAAAGCCTCTCGTATGAATTCAATCGCAGTTGACAGACAACTAACTGAACTGAACTGATGGAGGTCCTTATATAGGTTTCAGAGATCTTTCCAGATTATTCCAGAGCCTTCAGATGCTAGAAATTACCAGAAAGTGCTTTAACTTTCGATAGAGAACCCAAACAAGAAAGGATCCCAATGTATAGGTATAAGGGGGGTGTGGTTGCACAAAAAGTCGCCAAATCCGTCGCCAGCTTGGCGACATTTGGCGATATATCGCCAAATTTGGCGACAAAAATAAGTCGCCAAAACCATCGCCAACTTGGCGAAAAACCCATTCCTTGGCGATTTTCCAATAGAACTCATTATAAAAACCGATGCTGTAAGGTTGTTTTCCTTGCAAACCACCTGAGGCCTTTAGCATTGAGTTACATGATGCTCAATAGGAAATACATTAATAATACTGCAATTTTCACAATAATAAAATAAAATAAATTTAAACAAATGGAATATTTACAGATATATACAAAATTCATAACATTGCCCCCCTCTCAAGGACTGCACGTCCCGGGCAGTTCAACCTTTGATCGGAAAGCAAACCCGTTACCAACAAATGCTATACTATTCAAAACACATTCATAATGCTGAATTATACAAAATATACACTTATTTAAAAATAAAATAAAATTAAAGCATAGACATTATTACATACAAGTATTTAAATAACAATAACAATAATAATGATAATGCTAAGCAAAATAAAATAATTACATTAATTTATATACAAGACCATGGTCATACTAATTTACATTATTTACATTACACTATTTACAATAAATGAACTAAGTACTATGGTCATAGTATGGAGCCAGCCTGTCGTAATGAACGACTCTAGGCTTCGAACTTGGTGACTTTCGGATCCGAATTACGACATCGTTCAGTCTGTTTAGGACTGTATAAGGACCGTCCCAGTGCGATTGCAGTTTGGGAGAAAGTCCTTTACATCGAGTCGGATTATAAAACCAAACCTTGTCACCTTCTTTGAATTGATGTCCCGTGGCTTTCGTGTCGTACCTGGTCTTCATCTTCTCCGTCTGCATATTGATCCGCTCTCGAGCCAAGTTGTGGACGTCTTCAAATCGTGCCTGTAGATTCTGCACGTATCCCTCTGGCGATGAAGGCGCATCTGGAGGGCGACCAAAAATCAGATCACAAGGTAGACGAAGATCACGACCGAAAAGCATCTGAGACGGGGAATAGCCGGTTGTTTCATGGACGGCGCTGCGATGGGCGAGAAAAAACAAGGGAAGTTTTTGGTCCCAGTCTTGTTGGTTTCTTGAGACTAGCAGTGAGAGATTGTTGAGGATGGTACGATTAAATCTCTCAACCATGCCATCCGATTGTGGATGTAAAGGCGTCGTCCTAGTTTTGTCCATTCCGAGAAGTTGACAGAGACCCTCAATCACAGCAGATATGAAATTTCTCCCTTGGTGAGAATGCATTTGAAGGGGAACTCCATACCTTGATATCCACTGGTGTACCAAGGCATCCGCAACCGTAGAAGCTGCTTGATCAGGGATGGCATAAACTTCAGGCCATTTCGTGAAATAGTCCATGACAACAAGGAGGTATTTGTTGCCATCAGCACTTCTTGGAAGAGGACCTAGGATGTCAAGGGCGATGCGTTCAAAAGGTGCTCCTACATTGTAGAGATGTAGTCTTCCTCGGCTACGTTTCTTTGGTCCTTTCCGAGCTGCACATGCATCGCAAGATTTGCACCATTGTTCGACGTCAGCTCTCGCTTTTCCCCAGAAGAAGCGCTCTCGGACTCTGTGTAATGTTTTCATGACTCCAAAATGGCCACCAGTGGGACTGCCATGTAATTCCTTGAGGTCCTCTGGTATTCGGGATCGAGGAAGTACCATCTGCCACCGAGATGTCTTCCCATCTTCCGATTCGAATTTTCGGAACAGGACACCATTCCTGACGTGGAGAGAGTTCCAAAGAGCCCAATATTGCTTCGTCGTAGGACTGTAAGTCGAGATGTCTTTCCAACTGGGCTTCGTGCTAGAAGATTCTAATAACTCCAAGATTGGTTTGATGTCAGAGTCTGCCATTTGATCTTCTCGAATCTTCTCATCACTCCAGGGATCTGGTGGCGTTGATAGTGAAGTCTTCGTCTGGCGTATGACATGTTCGGGATTATATTTGTTCTCCGCTCTGGAACAATAGCGACAACTTTCGGGACACGGTCTTCTTGATAAGGCATCAGCATTTCCATGCGATGAGCCTTTACGATGCCTGATGTCAAAGTCGTATTCCTGGAGTCGTTGTATCCATCTGGCTACTTGGCCCTCTGGGTTCTTAAAATTCATCAGCCATGTTAGGGATGCGTGATCAGTACGAAGGAGAAATTTCCTGCCATAGAGATAGTGATGGAAGTGTTCTATGGCTTTTACTATAGCTAATAACTCCTTACGAGTGACGCAATAATTCCGCTCTGGTTTCGACAAACATTTGCTCCAGTATGCTACGACTCGTTCTTGGCCATCTATTTCTTGGGAAAGTACAGCGCCGACACTTTCCTGACTGGCATCCGTGTCCACAATGAATTGCTTGTCGGGTTCTGGATAGGTAAGGACTGGAGAGGATGTGAGAGCTTCTTTCAGCCGCTGGAATGAATTGTCGCATTCTTGTGTCCATAGAAACTTCTGTTTGCTTTCAGTGAGCCTATGCAAGGGTCTTGCGATGTTGGAGAACCCCTGTACAAACTTTCTGTAATAACTGCATAGTCCCAGAAAGCTTCGCAACTGATGGACATTTTCCGGACGTTTCCAGTGCTTTACTGCAGACACTTTTTCAGGATCTGTTCGAACACCTTCAGCTGAGATGATGTGTCCTAAATAGTTTACTTCTCGTTGGAAGAACTTGCATTTCAAAGGGTTCAGCTTTAAATTCGCCGCTCTTAGTTTCGTTAACACTTTTCGAATATTCGCTAGATGTTCTTCAAACGTGCGGCCACCAATGATGACGTCATCTAGGTAGATGAGACAAGCTTCAAAAGTCAGACCTTTTAACACTGTCTCCATGAGGCGCTCGAACGTTGCTGGAGCATTGCAGAGCCCGAACGGCATAACTTTAAATTGCCAAAGTCCTTGTCCAGTAGTAAATGCGGTCTTCTCTTTGTCATCAGGATGGATCTCTACTTGCCAATATCCACTCTTCAAATCCAGCGTGGAAAACCATTTATGTCCTGAAAGAGTATCTAGCGTGTCGTCTATTCTTGGTAGAGGATAGCTGTCCTTCTTCGTGATATCGTTAAGTTTACGATAATCCACACAAAATCTTGTGGAGCCATCTTTCTATCGGACCAACACGATGGGAGAGGCCCACGGACTTGATGACGGTTCGATGATGTCACTATCCTGCATCTCTCGTAAGAGCTTAGAAACCTCTTCTTGTTTTGCGAACGGCAAGCGTCTTGGATGCTGTTTAATCGGTGGATGGTTGGCAGTATCAATTCTATGACGTGTCAGTGAAGTGCGACCTATATCATTCTCGTTTTGTGAAAACACATCCTTAAATTCCTGGAACAGTCTTTCTGCGGCATGTCTCTGTTCAGGAGATAAATTTTCATTTCGTCCAATTACAGGTGTTAAACTTGTAGGCGGCTCCGATAACGTCAAGCTCGGGTCTTTGCAAACACAGGTGACTGGAGCACAGGTAGCAAGCACTTCACCCTTCTGGATAATTCTAGACTTTTCACTTACATTCGCCATCCTCACAGGGATCACATCTCTCGACAGATCTACCAGCGCTGATGCTATTAGCACTCCCTTTGGGCTCTTCTCAGGATATCCAGTCAAGCCATACGGGAAAATTCTTTCGTTTCCAGTTAATCCAGGTATCATCATTTCGGTCCGAGCAGGGATGATAACATCTGCCTTGGCTGTGATCCGTTGAATAGACCCAAGAAGCCTCATTTTCAAGTATGTGAAATTTCTGCAAGAAGTTGCGGCGAGAACGGAGTTTTTCTAGTCGGGAGTGTGAATGATTTGCCGTGTAATATGATCATCGATACAGGAGCCAATGTGACCATCATGTGGGGTTCGAAAGGACTGATGCCAATATATAAGAACAATAAAAAGACTTTATTCACTATAAACAGTGCAATACGATCGCAAATATCTTCTGAAAATTACAAGATATTCAGTAATCTTCAAATCCAATAAAAGCGCAGCAAAATTTCACATAGAAACAATGCGTTCAATACGACGTATCAACGACAAAATCGATCCGAGTAACACAGTTCTCAATGCAAAGCCTCTCGTATGAATTCAATCGCAGTTGACAGACAACTAACTGAACTGAACTGATGGAGGTCCTTATATAGGTTTCAGAGATCTTTCCAGATTATTCCAGAGCCTTCAGATGCTAGAAATTACCAGAAAGTGCTTTAACTTTCGATAGAGAACCCAAACAAGAAAGGATCCCAATGTATAGGTATAAGGGGGGTGTGGTTGCACAAAAAGTCGCCAAATCCGTCGCCAGCTTGGCGACATTTGGCGATATATTGCCAAATTTGGCGACAAAAATAAGTCGCCAAAACCATCGCCAACTTGGCGAAAAACCCATTCCTTGGTGATTTTCCAATAGAACTCATTATAAAAACCGATGCTGTAAGTTTGTTTTCCTTGCAAACCACCTGAGGCCTTTAGCATTGAGTTACATGATGCTCAATAGGAAATACATTAATAATACTGCAATTTTCACAATAATAAAATAAAATAAATTTAAACAAATGGAATATTTACAGATATATACAAAATTCATAACAATATTATTATCATCATTATTTTAATTTGAAGAATAGCAGAGAGGACGCCATTATCGCTTTCAGATAAAGAGATAATGGTGATTTTTTCTTTATATTTATTGCTATTTATTTTCTTTTCTTAAATATATATATATATATATATATATATATATATATATATGGTAACAAACTTTGAAATGAGTAAAAGCGATTTCTTTCGTTTTAGTTAATAAGCTAAAAAAGCGTTGTGCGTCGAATGTTCATATTACAAATTAAAATACTGCATTAAAACTAAAGTAAGCATTTCAACTGAATAAATGACCACTCATCTAAACAGAACTTTGCGTTTTTTATAATTTCTAGAACACAGTAATAAATGATGGTGGATCAGCTTCTAGTAGAAAATATTACGAATGTTTCATTCGGTGGTACTGCCATCTTCTGAGAAGAAGTTTGGTTAAATATATGAAGACCTACCTATATGTTCAATGGATGCATATGCTTATTTCAATGAAGCAATTTGGTCATATTATTCTTATTATGCGATACTCTCTTTGCACTTGCATGTTGGCATAGCCCTGTGTAGGAAAATATCGTCCCCCGATTTCATTTCGTCATTTTACCTCTCTTTTATTTTATGGTGCAGTGAAAATAGACGGAAAGAGACATTATTATTATTATTAGCGTGTACAAGGGATTTTGCTGCAGCTGTTAAAAATATCATTTAAATTAAAAACATTTTGTTACATTTTACAATTTACAAACAAATAACACATTTTATTTTATTTATTTATTTATCTTTTTTTTTGGGGGGGGGGGTAGGGTGGAATATCGTTTGATATGGGAATACAATATATGTACCATGATCCGCTTTGTCAATGTTATATTTGATACGCTATTTGTTTGGTTATTATTTCAATACCTATTACATCCTTTACTTTGTCCTTCTTGTCAGAAGATGGCAGCACCACCGAATGAAACATTCATAATATTTTCCACTGGCTAACCCGCTCGGCATTGCCCAGTCCCGTCAAAAATAAACCCGAAAACACTCTCAAAATCGTTGCAAGAAAGCGTTTCTCAAATTCAAGCTGTTCTCAAATTCAAATTGACTCATTTCTGACGCATTCCTGAATTTCTGTTTCTTTTATCTGTCAACGTATAAAACTGGCATGTGTTCTTATTCAGAAAATATCAAATTTAACAGCATTCTCTAGTTTTTGATAAAGGCACAGGAACTTTCAGAAAGTGTAGGAAATATGGCATTTTGAACTAAATATCCAGACGCAACAAGCGGTGAACGGTATGATAATCACGTTACAGCAATCGATAACAGTTCAAAATATCGAAAAATGAAAGTCAATGAATTTTAATCAATCAATATCTATAATTTAACATATGTGTCACGATAATTGATTTGAAAATATTCATTTTCTCATTCACTGTTCAAAATCTGCGGTAAACTCTCCAGTCATCCAACCGTTTTAGACCGTAACAGAGATAACGGTTACTTGATCATAATTTAAAGCATTCTCTTTGGTCAGAATAGCCATAAATTACGATCATCTAAACGTTTGCCATAAAAACGTTTGACTGACTGGAGATTAGCTGCATATTTTCAACGGTGTTGGTGAGAATAGAGCTAAATATGTAAAAGTTTAATAATAAAAAATAAATTATGTTTATATCTACACTAATATTATAAAGCAGTAAAGATTGTTTATTTTATTTATTTTTTATTTATTTTTTGCTTGTTTGTAGGGGGTAATCTCTGGAACTACTAAAGCGATTTCAAAAGTGATGGTGACAATCCCTGCTCCAACATAGGCTATATTTTATGTCGGTGCCACTACCCCAGGGGGGTGCAGAAGCGAAAAACGTTCTAAAATTTCGATTTTTTGTATACTGAAGGAGCTAAAAACATGACATTGGCATGGTGGTTACTTATAAGATGTAAATGCTCTCTAAGAACAAATTCTAAAAAAAATCAAAATTTAAAAGGTGTGAGATGGGCGAAAAGCGTTCTTAAAACATTCTAAATTACAATTTCTATGGAATTTCTAGAACTACAGAACCGTTTTCAAAAGTGATGGTGGCAAATTGATGGTGACAGTTCTTGCTGTAACATAGGCTATATGTCATGTCGGTGCCACCACAGAGTAAGGACAGAGACCCAACTTCGCCTGAAAAGAGCGACTGCGGCGGATGACTTAAGAACTAAATCATCGCTTTGGCGATTTTTATCTTCGTGATTTCCGTTTAAGTGTAACCCTATTCTGCTTGGCGTCTTTTGATGTTGTCATTTGCGCATGTGCAAATTTTCGGCGTTCGCTAATTGATTTTCGAATCTTGTTTAATACTTATTATTAAAATTATTCTTTGAAGATCAAATAGTTGATTATAATTATTATAATTCTTCAAAATGCTACGAAGAGAGGAGTGTATTGTTTGCAAGAACAAGACGTCAAAGTTATTTTTTATTCCTAAGAATCGGTAAGTTGTAGTTTATTTCTATGTGTTATTTTTGTTTTTATTTTTCAAGTTCCATTATGTATGAAATATTTTATATATATTCAGTGTTGGCAGATTTTTAACAAATTTTGACTTTATATTATCGTTAAAATAACTGCCATACCATAAATCTCATTCATGTTAAAAAAAATTCTCTATATAAAATTTTATTCGTATACATTTTCTATCGCAATGTAAACATGGTACTAAGTTTTTTCCTATACTAGTAAATCTGCAGATCATATTTTTTTTTTTTTTTTTAAATCTCATTTTAACTTCGTACAATCCGCAATTATCATTTTTCCAATTGCATGCATGTTTATAAGCATATAAAATTGTTCGAATGTTCCAGAAATTAGAATCCTTAAATTAAAGTGGTAAGTAAAAATAAATGATTTTAAAAATTGTAAAAATTATGAAAGTAAGATGTTTATATTTCCCGAACAGATGCAAAAACATTATCAAATATTTTAAGCAATTAATTTCTAAATTCTATTAAATTTATAAGCAAAATTTTAAAACTATTGGAAATCCATATCGAAAATTTAGCATTCATAATTTTACATCTAAATCTATTACGCAAATATTCCATTTTCATTTTAGATAAAAATGAAATTTGAAAAATCGTCTGCATCCCCATAAGAAAGCATTATGACCTAAAAAATAATATTCTATATTTTCCGAACGAATGAACCAAATTTAACCAAAAACTATACAGCTTATTCCGGATACCTCGCCAACATACCTACTAAAAATCAACCTAATCGGACCATTTTTACGGCAAACAGACAGACGGAAACCAAAAACATTTCACGTCTCCACAATGAGCCTTAACATGACGTTTCGGCACAAATCTGTCAACACTCAATATATATAAAATATTTCAAACATTATGGAACTTGAAAAAACAAGAACAAAAATAACACATGAAAATAAATCACAACTTACATTTTGAAGAATTAAAAACATCAAATTTTCCTTTCAAACTTGGAAAAAAAAAAAATGTGTTTTACCACAACACTTATTTTAAAATAAAGTTGAATTCCGATTGTTTCAGAACATGTTAAAAATAATAAATCTGTTTTCATTCGCGTAGATAGATAATCGACCGTCTTAAAATCAATCAACCAACCAACCAAAACAAGAAGCAAGCAGTCGCCGTTTTTTTTTTCTTTTTCTTCCCACACTTGTCGCCAAGAAAGCGATATATAGCTCTATTAGCAACCTCGCTTCTGTTACGGCTGTAGTTTTCGCGTCATCCGCAGCTAGCGCCACTGTCTATGTGTAATCCCATGTTAAAGAAGTTACCATTGCAGTGTATGAGAGTTGATTCTCTGTTTAAAACTCCTTACTCTGTGGGTGCCACTACCCCCAGGGGAGTGCATGAGCTAAAAACGTTCTAAAATTTCGATTTTTTTATACTGAAGGTGTTAAAAACATGAAATTTGGAATGGTAGTTACTTATAAGATGTAAATGCTCTCTAAGAACAAATTCTAAAAAAAAAAAATCGAAATTTAAAACTGTGAGATGAACGAAAAGCGTTCTAAAAACATTCTAAATTACAATTTCTATGGCATCTCTGGAAATACCCAACCCTTTTCAAAAGTGATGGTGGCAAATTTTTGATGACAATCCCTGCTCCAACATAGGCTATATTTTACGTCGGTGCCACTAATCCCAGGGTGGTGCAGGAGCGAAAAACGTTCTAAAATTGCAATTTTTTTTTATACTGAAGGAGCTAGAAATTGGAAATTTGGCATTGTAGGTACTTATAAAATGTAATGCTCTCTAAGAACAAAAAAAAAAAAAAAAAAAAAAAAATTATTTAAAAGGGTGAAATGAGAGAAAAGCATTCTAAAATCATTCTAAATTACAATTTCGCTAATCTTTGCCACAGATTAATCTCGGAAAATGAAACATTGGAAGTTACTGAAAAAATGAATAGCTCGAAAAGTATTTGTCAGAAAATTGTTAGACAAACTGCGTTTGAGAGGCAAAAAATTGTATATTTCTTGATATAAATTTCAAATCTAATGATTATGCCATTTTTCAAATATTGAATTTCAAAAATTACCAAATTTTACAATGGAGTACCATAGCGAAACCTTCACGCATAAAAAGATAGTGATAAGGGCGACGTGTCCTGACGTGTATATTGGCTATAGCACGAGTCACAAATTACAGTAGCCTTATTATTCTGTTAAAATATAAAAGTGAATTATGAAATGTCAATATTTTGTTTGATTAAAAGTTCGTTAAGAGAAATTGACCAGCGTAGCGGGCGCAGCTTGCTAGTAGATTAATAATATAAAATAATGAAAGATTTTATATCAAAGTTAACTAAAACTAAGATTCTGCTATTGATATATATATTTACATATAAGAAACAATGTATATCCTTAATTTCATATAAATTCAATTTTTCAAATCATTATAAACTATCTTTAATTTTTTTTTATGCATAAATTTTAGAAAATTCCTACAACATTCAGAGTTATTTGCTGTATATCCAAACGTATCAATAAGTATTTTTTTATGACATTGCAAAAAATAAAATAAAATAACATAAAATAAAAATATATTATTTTTATTAATTAATTAATTTATTTTAATTTATGGCTATCTGAAGTTTTATTTTTAAATAACATTTATAGCTTTCTGGACATTCGACAACAGCATGGAAGTTTCGGATAAAATGAATTTTATTCCTTATTTCGAATGTGAAAACTTTTTTAATAGTATCCCAATTTAACTGCTTTATAATATTTTGAAAAATATTTTTTTTTCTTATCAATGATGAGTTGCAAATTAAGAGGAAATTACTTTGAAGTTTCTGCCTTTATTCTTTTACATGAGTTACGTCACCTTTAACAATGTCACCGCCAATTCGAATGTGCACAAATTGCACTGGTCAACAACCAAATCTTCCCTGTAAAAATAATAATTGATTCTTATAGATATAATGTTAGTAAATCAAATTATGGCAATGGAATGATTGAATCACGTACGAATTTTAAGGTGGATACAATTTAACACATTTTTTTTTATATTTATTTTTATAATTTAAATAACATTTATTTAGATTTATATGATAAATGAAGTAGTGCACAATATTAGGTAGCTTTCAATACAAAAAAGTATAAAGCTACCTATTGCAGCCGTTCGGAGGAAAGCAGTTCCAGAAAATTTCGATATATTTTCACCGATCATGACCCCCAGACCCCAAAACCACCCTCCGTTCAAATGTTGATTTATATATATATATATATATATGACCTATTTAAAACTAAAATAAATATACAAAAAAAATAAATATTCAAATTTATTTTTTAATTACGTGTTAGGCCTTAATACAAGGATTCCAGAGCATTTTTTGGTTTACCTCAATCTTAAAAAATGGCTGAGATAGAGCAGTTTGAAATTCTAGGGTGGCTGACATTTTGAAACAAAACAGCACATTAACGCGATTACTCGCAAATTATTTTCTTTCATTGTTGTAATAATTTTCCCAATCATACGCATAAAACTATATATTTATATCCGTTAGTGCCAAATTCTCGCCAAAATTGGCGACATTTGGCGAAATATGCCAAATTTGGCGACCAAAATAAGCCTTCATAAATGAAGCCAATTTGGCTATTGCTCAATAATTTGGCGAATTTGTTATTCAAATTCAGTATTAACGAATCTTTTGTAAACGTTTCTTTGCATTTTAGCTTGCTGTTTTCGTGTAACTTTAGCTGAAATTTTAAAACGAAGATATAGGAAAGCTACCTTTTCCTCCCGGTACAGGCCGGAAGGAATTTTTTTTAATTAGATATCGATCACTTTGGCTTTTAAATTTGCATAAAAAATATTTACATAAATTTATTTATAAAATAATAATAATAATAATAGATTTAGTAGAGTCTGCAATAATTATTTAAATTTTTGGATAATTTATTGTATAATAATAACTTATCTATGTAAGCTTTAAAATACTACTTAAAAATATTTATAGAAACAGTTGCAGCATAACCTCTCATGAACGTTAGTCTTTGGAAGTTTCTGAATGATGAATATTTCATCATTAAAGTCTGATTGCAGAAAGTGTATATAGATGCGAGTGTTAAACAGAAGTTATAGATATTGGAATGTCTGGCCAAGGATAATGGAACGAAAAAAATGAAAAAAAAAATTCAATGCTACCACCTGCTTGTCGACTATTGCTGCACGTTGTGTACAATGAGTAAGCAGATATTTTGGATTCTATTTCTCTTACTTTTTTGCAAGTATATGTGGAAATGGGCCTTCTTGCATTTTAACATTGAAAATTTATTATTTAACATTTCAATGTCTTGGAAATATTGTGGAGGCTTTATCCAATTATTGATAAAGTCCTAAACTATTGTGATGATTTCATTCAGTTAATATCTTATTACTTTTTTAGTTTGGAAGCACATAATTATTTATCAGTGACGTTATATTTTAACTTTTAATGTAAGTGTGACACGCCTTTTGAAACCTAATGTAAATATCAATTTTAAAATGGGGTGGAGTTATTCAGTCCTTTTTCCCAAAATCACCAGATGCTCGTTTTTAAATTAGTGACTTGTCAGGCGGTATTTTCCTGTTTTAACCATAAATCGTGTTGTTTTGAATCTTAGAGTCTATTATAGATATTTAATAATTTCATAAATGAAAATTATAGACTACCTCATGCTTTACAAAATTTTTATTATGACACTTGCCTCTAAAAGTTGCCTCTAAAACGCACTAAAAGTGGGTTATTAAGCAAAAATTTACGTCATTTGCGGGTTTTTGCACTTTTTGCAAATTTTACCCTATTTTCCTGGCTCCGTATCTCATCCCCTATTTGGACAATTTACAAACATGAATAGTGCATGTTGTAGAGAATTTTATCCTCTACAAAATGGTAAGTGCTTTTTCTGTAAAATACACTAGTTATTTAAGAAAAATAGAAAAAAGGGCCGGAAAATATTGATTTTTTTCGATCTCCCTTTTTTTTCTCTTACATTTTGCATTCTAGTACATTAATATTTTACAAATATAAATTAGGTTTGATAAGATCAATAAAAAAAATTAAAAAACTTCAAACTGTTTAATATATTACTTTAAACGAAGTGCCAGATTATTTTGTATCAGATAACTGAATTATCCTTAAGACATCTTTCATTTACCTTTAATTTGTGCATATTTTTGTTTCTAAGCGTCAACTTAATAATCTTAAATACTATTTTATAATATAACAGAATTTATAATAAGATCTCTTTTATACAATACATTATAATGTAAATGTTCATTCTTAAGAGTATCTCTCTATATATATTAAAAAAAAGTAACCACCGCAACCGCAGCCGCAATCGCTGTCAATGAAAATTTTGTGCCTTGAAGTCTTTCTGGACTAATATCCAAAAAATTATTGCAAATAAAAATTTAAAAATTGGTGGTTTTATAAAGAAATGTTCGATAAACACACTGAAGTAGACAGTTTTTAAATCGAAGAGATATTTAATATTAAAGTTGGTCAAAATAGTTTTCTTAAAAAAGTTTTATAGAAACGAAAACTATGCACAGGAATGTAACCATAATTTATAAAGATATAGTTGACAAAGTTGCGGCGTGCAATTTTAAATATGACGTAAATTTTCCTACTTAATGCTTTGAAAACGCGTAATAATTTAATTATTTCTCTTTTTAATATTCACGCGCAAGTATATTTTTATTACGTAATTTTCTACATCTACTGCTTTTAACACGTGATCATTTAATTATTATTTTAAAGTTTTATTTCTGTTTTTAATAGTCACGTGTAAATACATTTCTTAATTGAATGGGAATACACTATATTGCCAAAGGTGACCGGTCACTTGCGATTTTAGACGTTTATGTTAACTATCTAGAAAAATACATGAGGAATTAACCTGAAACTGCAGGTGTGTAAACAGTATAGTATAGTTTATATATTTCCGTGAAGATTTTTTCACGAAACCCCATAGGGGACTGTCAACAAATTGAAAACGAACGAATAGCTTTTGGATAACCCTGTAAAAACTAATATAGCAAAGGCGTTCGAACTCGAGATTATTAATAAGTGGCTTATTGTAATATACTGTGTTCATTTTTATGAGGATAGCTCGTAGAGAAATTAAAATTTTTAATAAAACAGTCCCAACTTTCGCCTAGCTTTTTGCTTATAATTTGCAGAGTTCTTAATATATAAAAAAAGTTCTTTTCAGAAAACATGACAAACAACATTGTACATAATACTCTGCAAATATATATCCAAATATAGTAAGTAGTACGTGCAATATTGTGTACGCTATCTTGGCACTAATCAACAGATATTTGATACAACCCCTCATCTTTTTGCTTCTTTTTGAGAACAACGGATTTTAAGCTTATTCTATCGACGATAATTTTCAGAATTTTCAAGCTATGATTTTGAGACTTTCACAAAAGTTGCTCTATATGCTTAGCTAATACATTATGCA
This sequence comes from Maratus michaelseni, assembly GCA_963931845.1. Classification (NCBI taxonomy): domain Eukaryota; kingdom Metazoa; phylum Arthropoda; class Arachnida; order Araneae; family Salticidae; genus Maratus; species Maratus michaelseni. The sequence goes on from OZ007600.1 coordinate 2,533,389, forward strand.
TATTATATTTTGATTCCATTCGCGCATGCGCAGTGAAATATTTTTTAGTAAACCTGCTCATTTTTCATCTAATTTTTATTTTTTTAAAATTCTGATTGCAGAGTATTATGTACAATGTTGTTTGTCATATTTTCTGAAAAGATTTTTTTTATAATAAGAACTCTGCAAATTATAAGTAAAAAACTAGGCGAAATTTGGGACTGTTTTTATAAAAACCTTAATTTTTCTAGGAGTATACATGCTATCGTCATAAAAATGAACACAGTATATTGCAATAAGCCACTTATTAATAATCTAGAGTTTGAACGCCTTTGCTACATTAGTTTTTACAGGGTTATCCAAAAGATATTCGTTCTTTTTCAATTTGTTGACAGTACCATATGGGGTTTTATGAAAAAATAATCGCGGAAATATATAATCTATAACTATACTTTTTAAACACCTGCAGTTTCAGGTTAATTCCTCATGAATTTTTCTAGATAGTTAACAAAACGTCTAAAATAGCAAGTGACCGGTCACCTTTGGCAATATAGTGTATTATTATGTGCGCTATTTTACAAATTGGCAACAATTCAGATAATGGATTTTATGAAAATAAGGAAAAATTTGAATATATAGCCTCAAACAAGTGGATAAATGTGATAGAAGATCGCTCAAAGGGTTCCGTTTAATATTCCTTTCAAAACACTTTATCATTTCTTTAATAAATTCAAACAAATTCCATTTAACAAAAAAAAAAAAAAAAAAAAAAAAAAAAAAAGTCATGTTTTTTATAAAGTAAAAATTTACCGGTCTATATATTCTGTCATACTAATATCCGTCATACGCACTAAATGCAATATTTAAAAAAATAATTTCAAAATTAAACAAACTGTACACCTTCAAAATGTTAAAATATGCGAATATTTCCATAATCGGATTTTCATCACGATTCAATATGTTTCTCAAACTCATATATTTACTATTCTCTATTATTTATATTGATACTCGCTTTGTATTATTTTCAAATATTTGAACAATTAGTTAAACTTCCCATATGACGTCAGATTTTCTTTTTAATTCTCTAATGACGTAATATTAATCTGCTTTGTGTACTTACACATACTTATACTCCTTGTATTATTGAGAAATCTTAGACATTTTCCGTTTTATTACGACTATGACGTCAATCAATTTTATTTCATATTAATCTTTTTTTTTTCATTTGGTGAAACTTTTTATGTCATTTTTCACGTGGAAATCGTCTGATAGAAAATTAATTATTGTAGAAGATTTCATCGTGGACTTTTTAATTTTTGGCATCGGCTATAACGAAAAATGTTTCAATTTAATAGGAAAAGGCTGTTAGAATTTTGGTTTTTTTTATCTCTATTTATTAAAATAATACGAATTTTTCAAATTTTAATATTTTCAGCTCTTCACAGCTGATATTCTGATTTATACACAAAGTTTCAACTCTGTAAGTTACATAGTTTTCGAGAATGGCTCTGTGACAGACAGACAACGGAGCGGGAGCAATAGGGTTTCGTGAGATGAACGAAACCCTAAAAATGAGTCAAATTGAAAAAATAATTGCAGTCTGCACCTTAAAATGCTCAAATAACAATATTTCCAAACAATCTATATATTTAAAACGCTAAGCGATTTCTTTCGACAATCCGTGAGAACAAACTACTGCATCAAATTACACAATTCTTTTTTTAAATGAAAGATATTTGGACACAGATTTGTTATCGTGCATTCGTTTGTTCGAAAATTTAATTAATTAGCCGTAATTTTCAATTAAACTTTTACTGCTGCTTATGACGTCATAAAGTCGGCAACTCCCACTGTTGCAAGACATAGAGTTTATTCTGTAAACTCTGTGGTTCGCCAATCTTTTGACATTAGCTAACATCAACTAGGTAATATTTTAACATCTATATATTTAAAACGCTAAGTGTTTCTTTTTTTCGATAGTCCGTGAAAACAAACTGCTGCATCAAATTACATCAGTCTTTTTTTAAATGAAATATATTTGGACACAGATTTGTTATCGTTTATTCGTTTGTTCGAAAATTTTATTAATTAGCCGTAATTTTAATTTCAAATTTTACTTCTGCTATCACGTCATAAAGTCAATCGCCAGAGGATGCTGCAACTTTTCATAAAATTGAAGTCTGACTCTGACCGTAACTTCAAGCTATCTGGGCAAGGTAGAATTGTAAACAAAGATCGAATACGTTATAAAAATATCAATGTCACCAATTTATTTACTTTTAACATTTGCTGAAACATTAAAATTAATACAAAAAGATTAAAATATATTAAATTACTCATAAATTTGTTTTTAAACGTTAATAAATTTTATTTATTAAATAAAAAATACCCTTACATGGACCAGAAGCCGCAGACGCACAGGGATTGGCGAGATTTATTTTTTGCACTATTTTGGCGAGAAAAATTTTCAAACATTATTTTTATTAAACACATGTAATTAATTGTATTAATTAATTAATTTTAAATTATTTTATTTTATTTATTTACACACGTATTCAATTTTATTAACACCAAGTTGCCATACAAAGCAAAAATCGCCATTTTGGCGCCAAAAAGAAACCACGATGCGTCTTCGACATCTGTGCCGATTTAATCAAAATTGTCTGGGTGCACCGCATATTGGAAAATTAATTAAATCCATAATTATTGTGTCTTTCGGAGATTAAAAATAAGAAAAATTAATTCTTAACGAAATACAATTATTTGGTCGGAAATTTTTTCTTAGTTCGGGCTTAGTTAATATTCTGGTACTTCTCCATTATCCCATCGACCACTTTCCATATAAAAAACTATCACCAAATTATTCGCCAAACTGTAGCGCCCAATAAACAAATGGAAGAAGTTTTGCAATTAGTATCTCAGAAAAAAAAAAAAAGAAAAAAGAAATAAATTTGGAGAACCCCAATTCATTAAAGTATCATTTATCAGTAACTTTAAACAATAAAATTTACAATATATTAATGAAAATAGAAACAAAAATAACCTTGGAAATTTATTTAATTACATTATTTTTCTTAATTATCTCTCTCGACTGCTGGATAAATGTTTGTGACGTCAGTTAAAATTGATCTATTGTACGTAACTGCGCATCGCAACATTTTTTTCAATGCTTTTTTGCTTTTAATAGCATGTTGTGGAAGATGCAATTTCTATTTTAATTAATGAATTAACTAAAAAATCAGTAAAACATCATTAAAAATACATTATTACATTAATACGTTATTTTCTTAATAAAAAGTGGTCGACCGGATAACGGAGAAGTATCAAAATTCTTATAAATCGTATGAAATTGAAGGGCATATGTATTTAATGTGTTTAAAAATACGATTAATGTTTCTCAAACTTTGAAGCTGAAAAACAAGCGAGTACGATGTATTATTACGTATTACGTAGGTCGCGGTACGAGCCACTATATGGACAGGGTATACGTCGGATGCCATTTTTTCAGTACAATTAAATGCAAAATATATTTTTATTTGTATACATGGTGGTTAAGCATAAAAGCAACGTATATAAAGTACGTGTGAAAAATTTGCGCCTGCGAAAATGACGATATGCTTATCTTGAAATGCATTTTTACATTGATAAATCTAAAGAGAAAAATTTATAGGATTATGTCAACATGACGTAATTTTAACCAATTTTTAAATTCTTCATTATGAAGAGTAGAATGTAAAACGATTGTGACAGCAAACGGCGCTATAGCTTTTGTTTTTATCGCGCTTACATCACTTCTAAACATCGTACAATTTCAATTTATACATCATCAATTATAAAAATGTTAACTTTTGATTGAAATTTATTTGAAAACTGCTGCTTAATTTAACAACATTTTAAACAATTTTCAAGCATGAATTATTTTTCAAATCTATCTCAACAATGGCCGCCAGTTTGCTTCAGTAATATAAAATAGCACCTGGGAAAGTTGCCACAATTGGAAATTGATTTCCCTAACCAACATAAAAAGTGAAGAAAATAATTTTAAAAAAAAACCTCTGATAAATCAAAAAATTAGATTGACCATAAGATAGAGCATTTTGGCGCTAAACTAAAGTCTTTCAAACAAAAAAAAAAACGATTTTCCATTTATGTTCAACATTAAATTGATATCATGTTGAATTCGTGTTAATGTATGTGTTGCATCAGAATATGCTTGGAATTGTATTTTATTATTATTTTAAAAATCCGTGGTGTATTTCACTGTATAAGAGGGAAAATATCACGACTGTGGAAAAGGGATAATCATGATTATGGAAAGGGACCGAAAAAAACATACAAATAAATTATACTTGAAAAAATAAAAAATCTGCATCATCTGCAGATTGTATATTATTATTGTAAAAAAAATTCTCCATCTTTGCATAAAAATTGATTAGCTTAAAACAATGGATGCATTTTAGAAAATATGGATTTGAAACAAACAATGATTAAAGAAGACATTTTAAAACTTTTTAGTATTTAAACATTTTAAATTTTTTTAACGTCGAATTTCGACGGTCCCTTTGAACAGATGCAATGCATATGCACATAGAAGTTCACTCGGTTGCATTATCACAGGGAGAGAGATGTGTGATTTTTTTACTGAACATGATATGGACGTAGGAATATACTATTTGCATTATACTTCATAGGTCCATGAAATTTTCTTTTTGTAGTGGTGAATATGGCGGTAATGTCGAACTTATTTGCATTAAACAGTTGTTTACGGATTGTTTGCTTGGAGTTTGCATCGGAAATGGTACTGTATTTCACTGGGGCAAAAAACTTTTAAAATAAAATATTTAAAAGACTTTTTCATACGCATCCCTTCTTAAATAATAAAGAAGCTTATTTTACTGATATTGTTATAGTATTTTTTTTTCGTCAAGTTTTGACGGGTTCCATTTAGTATGTTTTTAATGTTTTATGAAAGTGTAATGTAATGTCTGTAATTTTAATGATTTTAATATAATTATTATTTCTCTTTTATCCTCGCAACCACAGAGTTCAGAAAATAAACTTTGCACCTCTCAACAGTGAGCGTTATCTTTTTGTCGACTTCATGACGTCATAGGCCGATGTAAAAGTTTAATTTAAAATTACGGCTAATTAATAAAATTTTTGAACAAACGAATGTACGATAACAAATCTCTCTGTGTCCGATATCTTTCATTAAAAAAAATAATGATGTAATTTGATGCAGTAGTTTGTTCTCATGGATTGTCGAAAGAAAACGCTTAGCGTTTTAAATGGATGGAGTTTGCATCGGAAATAGTACTGTATTTCACTGGTGGAAAAAACTTTAAAAATAAATTATTTGAAAGACTGTTTCAGTCGCACTCTTCTTAAATAAGCTTATTTTACTGATATTGTTATAGCATTTTTTTTTCTGTCAAGTTTTGACGGGCTCCATCTAGTTTCAATTAAAAATTATATTTACACGAGGGATCAATTTATTTCGACAAATCTTTTACCTATTATTGCAAATTTAAAAACAGCGTATAATATTTCCTCTCAATTAAAATCTATATTTTTACGTTTAATAATTACCTTTAAAATACCGAAATAACTAATAAATTGTTAAAATATCATTAACAATATGGTACTTCTCCTTTATCCCGTCGGCCACTTTTCATAACAAAAAACTATCGCCAAACTATAGGATTTAACACCAAAAATGCATGATTTTGAAAAATGCCCGTAAATTTTATTGTTTAAACTTACTGATAGTTAGTTGACACTTTGGTGAGTGGGGTTTTTCCGAATTTCTTGTTTTTTATTTATTTGTTTGTTTATTTATTTATTTATTTTTTTTTTTTTTTTTTTTTATTTTTTATTTTTTTTTTTTTGAGATTCCAATGGCAAAATCCTTCTATTTGTTTATTTGGCGTTACAATTTAACAACCTTTTTTTTTTTTTTTTTTTTTTTTTTTTTTTTTTTTTTTTTAAATGAAAATTGATTAATGGGGTAATGGAAAAGTATCAAAAGACAAATAAACGTTGAATAAAAAATTCCTCGATGGAATAACTAATACGTGTAACGCATCTTATGTCAACTGAATGTGACCGCGCCGCCACGATTATGCACGTTTGGCGTTAAATCATATATTTTGGCGACGATTACAGCTGTAAGCTGTTTCAACAACAGTTGATTTGACCTTAAAATCCCTCAGTCAAAGGAAACTGAATGGAAACCCGGTTACAGCAGATCCTCTCTGGTCATTTAATTATAATACAATCTTCTGTAATCGTATTAGAGATGATCAAATCAGAGTGTTTTTAAATCATGCGGTTTCAGAAAGGGGGTGGGCGAGCGGAGCTCATAGGGGGCAGAACCCCCTAGTTGTATAAAGAAAAACATATTTCGTGTAAATTATTGCTTACTGATATACACAACTCTTTGAGGTTGTTCTCAAATTCAAACTGGCTACTTTATGACATATTTTTTAATTCATTTTTATATTTAATTTCGTGAACGCATGAAACTGACAGGTGTTCTTATTCAGAAAATTTGTAATCGAAAGACATTTTCCATTTTTCGGTAAAGTAAATACTTTCAGAAAATACTGTCAAAGTCAGCGTTTTGAATCAAATTCCTGATTCCGGAGCACGAAAACGGAGCAAAACAGGCCTTCACGTGACCAGACTCGTTTATAACGCCATAAGTAATCTATTATTCAAAAACTGGAAAACTCATATCGATTCCAAATGGCTTCAACAGTCAGACCTGCCAAATTTATGCCTTTCCATTTAAAAATGAGTCTGAAATTATGTCAGAAAGTTTCGCGTTGTTGAGCAGGTCGTTTGAGAACCACCATTTGAGAAGCATTGCATAAATGTAGTTATAAATAGTGATAAAAGTACACATTAAAACAAACAGAGCAAAAAAATCTTGGAATAGTTATTATTTACTTAAAATAAAAATAAATTATAAATAAAATATAAAACAGCATACAGCAATTTTGCTGATTTTTTAATGTTCATACCCATCTTCAAAGAAAATAATCCTGACTTTCCCTTGGCTGGTTCCTTTGGCTTTGACAGAAGCACTGCCATAAAATATCATTCATACAGCTTTCACCGCTAACAACAAATCCTTCTATTATATTTTGCTACAAAGTAGAGAATATAAGTTGTCCGGCTCTCAGGATAAGTATAAAGGTTATCTTCATATTCACTCATCACTTTAAGTACTGAATATAAAATACAACGAATGCCTGATCTGAAACGAAATGTATATATATATATTTGAAATATTACTAAGTTAAGTACAACTTAATATTACATAAGTTTTTATTTGTGAATTTTAACTAATGGAAAACAATTTAATCAAGATCAGTAATCAAGGTTTATACTCGAGAACATTCCCCTATGCTATGCCCCAGTGCAGCCATTTTAAAACATTTTGGGAGGTGAAGGGAGTTTTCATGTTGTTATGCACAGCTGAAAAGCATTTGATAAAGCTTTATTCACACATATGTTTTTAAAATTAGCAAAAGAACTCGTTAATGATAAATGTGTCTCACTTTGAAAATGTTAAAATAGCAAAACTTTAGCAAATATTATTGATATTTGCGATTAAAGTGTTTCTTTAAAGCTAATTTTTTTTATTTTAATCAAGTCTACAAGTTATTTCAGCTTTTGTGAAATTTCTGGTTGGTTGATTTATGACGGCCGATTATCTACTCGAGAGATATAGGCCCTGGAGGGGGAGTGCCCTCCATGGGGGTCTTTCTAACGGATCCTAACCCGTATATACGGCAAGGTCCGAAGAAAACTCCGAACGGTTAGGTCGACGAGCGCGACAGGGGTTTTAACCCAGCACCTCCCGTCTACCAGCTTTGAGGGCAGAAACTCTCAGCCACAGAATAAAAACTTTCAGGTTATTAGAAATAGTTTTCTTTCTTTATATAAATACCACGCGAACCAATACGAGCTATCAGGGGGGGGGGGGGCGATATGCTACCCGGTGTACAGAACGTAGGTGAAAATCGTATTTAATAGAATATTCTAATGGAGTTTTTCCATATTAGTATATTTTCTTAGAATGTCCACCAATTACATCAAACATCAATTTTGGTATTTTGATTTTAACCGTATGCCAGCGGTTAATCACGAAAGATTTCACTATTTACAGCAACCTTTTTTATTCTAATTACTTTAGTGTTTAAGCGCGAAGTTCCATTATATCTGTTAAATTCACATTTTATTTATTTATTTGCATGCTTATTTGTGACATTTTAATTTCGTTTGTCAATTTAATTGTGGAAGTTTACACGAAAACAAACAAATACCGAAAAACCCGTTAATGCCGACGTCAACGTTATTAACGGACTTACTTATACTATAGATTAGTATTTAATACATTTTATTCGGCTGCCTCACAAAGAAACTTTAATTTTCTGCTCAGGTTTAATTTTATGAATCACAGAGATTTTATACTCATAATTATACTAAGAAACTATAGTCCCGTGATTTCATTCTGTCATTCTTCATCTCTTTTCTTTTATGATGTGATGAAAAGATTAGAAAATACACATTATTATTATTAACACTAGAACGACGGGAAATTTAACTCAAGTTTCATAAAAATATTTCACACCAGAATTTTTATTTTAAGACTTTTAACTTATTTATTTAACTTATTTTTGTGCGGTATATATTTAACTTATTTTATGAAGAAATATCCGGTTCGAAATGACATTTTTTCATTTTATAGGGGTCAAAATGACCCCTCACCGCCGTTCTAGTGTTAAAGTGTACAAAGGATTTTGCTGCAGATGTTGAATAAACTCAAATAAATTATATATATATATATATATATATATATATATATATATACATTTTATTATATTTTTTTTCTGTGGAAAAAATCGTTTGACATGGGAATAAAATATAAATTGATCCTCTTCGTTAATGGCGAACTTGAATATTGTTTTATTAATGTTTCAAGACTTGTTAATTCGAGTTCAAAATTGAAAAAACTCAAAACTCAGACACACACACACACGCAAAATAATAATAATAATAATAATAATAATAATAATAATAATAATAATAAAATTTGTTTTTTAGTTAAACATGGAAAGAGTGATAAGTAAAATCACAGTATACGGTATAACTCTTCTTAATCAGAGACAAGTGTTGTCGGGTTATTGAAATACCAAATTTCCCGGAAGATATTCACCGAAGAAAAAGAGGCGAGGGGGAAGGTTCATTTGCACGAACTGATGTATTACATTGTGCATTTATTAAAAGATAACATATGAAGTGAAATAATAATAAATCAATAATAATAAATTAGCGTAAAATATGATATACTATCTTTTAGCATTACCGAAATAAAATAGCGCAAGTTATGGCATGTTTCGCGTTTAGGCACACGATCAGGGCCTGTTTACCGAATAGGCCCATGAAGCCCGAGCTTACCCACTGAAATACAAAGGGGCCCCCCAAATTTACTTTTACAAACTAATTTTTAGGGAAAAAAAATTTTTCAGCCAGGGTAAAAAATGTATTTTTTTTTCTTAATTATAGTTAGTAAATTTTGCCTCGGACTATTACTGACACATTTATACTCTAATTTTTTTTCTGTTGATATAATAAATGGTATAAAAACAGTGATTAAATGCAGCTTATTTTCATTTTTCTTATACTTTGCAATTTAATTTCAAATGTTTAAGAATGCAATGTGCTAAAAAGAACAGAAAATTTAATGTGTAAAATTATATTTTGTTAATTCATAAATTGTGGAGAAATAATATAAAATAGGGAGAATAGGTTACTTAAATAAAGGGGAAAGTAATTAGCATTCAGTGATATCAAATTTCTGTTTGCAAAATAGAAGAAAAATTGTGTTGCAGCTAAGCATAAATTTATGTCAAATATTTGTTATTCCTGCACTGTTCTTAGCACTGGAAAATCCTGCAATTTGTAAACCGTAAAATATATTTTAAAGTTCAAATATTCGCACATGTTCCATATTTGTAAATTCGTTTACAAAATTAATTTGTTAAGTATAATTATGCATATAATAATATTTTTTTTTTCATATGTATATAGGTAGTTAAATTTAATTTAATATTAAAAGTGCTGTTTACTCGAAATTTTGATGGTAAAATTTCAAATTGTTGAACCATAATTGGTAGAGGTGGGCCCCTGTGTGACGTCAGGCTTCCCCTACTTCAAAGTCTTAAGCGGGCCCTGCACACGATTGTCTTTAAACACAGATGAACACTAATGAACATATTCACACTGTCCACATGCAACTCGGTGAGTCACATAAGTTAGAGTTCACAGAACAAGGAGAAGGCTTATATGCGTAAGAAGGTTATCGTAAAATGGTACTTTTATATGAATCAATATTCTCCCCCGTCCCTTCCTTGATTGAGCTATGTTTCGCAAACAATTTTTATAAGGGGCACTGCTTATAGCGGGAGTTTCCATCTGCGATCAAAGTGTAGCCACTATTTCCGAACAGTGCTCTTCGCCTTATTTAATGCCAGCGCGATTTGGTTTTGAATCAAAACTTATTAACAAATTTTATTAAATGTTAAAATAAGAATAATTTCTAATTTTTTTAAGAAAAAAATGCAGCTCTTCTCAAATCCAAACTTTTTCACTTTCTGACACATTCCTGAAATCCTTGTTTTCGTAAACGCATAAAACTGGCTGAAGTTCTTATTCAGAATCTATGAAGTAGAATCAGGACCCGACTAGCAAGATTTTGTGCGCAGGGCACTTTCAATTTTCCGTGCCTCCTTAGATTGGTTGATTTATTGATACTAGTTTTTTTTTTGTACGTATTACACACTTATTCGAAAAGTGTCAACTCAAAAAATTAAGTTTTCCGGAAAATTGAAAAACGGTTCCAGGAATACAAATAAAAATAATATTTTTTCTATTATTTATTGAAATGTGCTTTTAACCATAGATTGAGATATATTTTTGTCATTTTATCGTATTAATATCTCAAACATCACATTTTTTTCAGTTGTGTCACTTTTCGAATAAATGTGCTAAATATGATAAAATTGAATGACTTGATAAATACAGTACATCAATGACTAGAAAATAATGATAAGAAGTCTACTTATTAATGATGTTATTAAGTATTGAATGATAAAATCAAACTGATACTAAGTGCAAACAAAAGTTCTAAAAGAAATAAAAACGTTGGCACAATTATGATTTTTCTAATGGAAATTTAGATGAAATTATGAAAAATTTCGTGCCCCTCAGAAATTTAGTGCCCATGGCATGGGCCCCGGGTGCCCGTGCGATAGTCAGGGCCTGAGTAGAATAATGTTTTCCATTTTTCGATAAAATCAAAATATATATATATATTTTAAACTGTCACAGTTTTCATTTTCAATCGATTTTCGGATGTGACTGCCCAAAAAAAATTCGTCCTGCACAACAATCTCTTATAATTTAAGATGTAATCCATTTACTGAAAATGAAAGATGTTAATCGAGCTTAAATTATTTAAATCGTCATGCCTGCTACTTTAATGCTTTTACGTTTAAAAAATGTGTTCGTGAACGTATAGGAGACATTTCTTTAGAACAACCTCACAGTGCTGAATGATTCTTTGTATAGTTTTCTTGATTTTCTTCATATGGTAGATTTTAGACATCACAAATCAAGTGTAAATTCAAAAGTTACAGGGCAATTATCCCAGTACTTAGCTTTTCAGTTAAATCAAAAGATTTTATATTTACAAATCAAAAAATTTTATGGTACATAAAGGCACAGTTAGAACAGAAAAAAGTATAAAACTACATATAAAACGGAATTCTATTAGTTAGGGATATTTGTAAGGAGTTAAATATCTATAATTTTATTTATTTATTTTTGTATATGGAAAGGGAAGGGGTAGTCCTAAAAATTTCATCTTAATGAAAGAAAGGGTGCTTAAAATTTGCTCCCAAGTTTTATTAAACTGTGTTTAAAAAAATTATTAAGGGTCTGGACTAGTTTGGGCCTCGTGACATCAGAATCATTATTTTATCCATGAATTTAATTCATTTGTAGATCTACAAATGAATTAAATTGAAAACCCCAAAATACTTTTTACTCGAGTAAAAAGTATTTTGGGGCTTCAATCAGAAGTGCAAGTATAAGAACTTATTTGAAAATAATAATAATAATTGCGTTCCTTCTTCCCTCCATAAGTGCAACTTAAAAATTCAATTTGATTACTTAGCTTTTTAGTTAAATCAAAAGATTTTATAAGCTGAAAAGTTACACTGTAATTAATGTCAACATGAGAGCAGAAGATCACTCAGTTGAAAGATCGAAATAGCCTAAAAAAGAAAAACCGTTGCCATCTGTAAGGCGTATCCTGTGACTAAGATTGACACTTTTAAAGTCCAATGATATTTACTAAGCTTGCGATTGACAAACAGAAAGGTCATCCCACAACGTAAAACAAGACCCTCTTTGCCTCAGGCGGATAGTAAGGGAGAGTGATATCCCACAGCGAGAAAAGTGATTAGCAAACAGGAGATAGGTTTCCAATCACACTCTCTCAGATAGTTCCGCTGGGCTCAAGTCTAAACTTTATTTTCTAACACATTCTTAAAATCAATTATATATATTTTTAAATGCACGAAATTATTTACAGATATTCAGATGCTATTTTTTTCCCCTATGAAGGCAAAACATTATTTGGAAAACGATGGCAAAGATGGCGTTTTGTATTGATTTTATACACAACAGGAAAAAGTTGTATTCGAGTAGTCATTCTTTTATAATTCAAATTATATTAAAATAAAAATGTAAAAAAAAAAACGATATTCGATTCCAAAGTGATTGAGTAATAATGTCAGCAAAGATTCACGCTGTTGAGCGAGTCTCTGTTCTTTATTTTTAACACTTTCCTAATAGTTGAAAAGTGTTTATGAATTCGGTTTGTCTATGTGTCTGTCCGTGCTCTAACTCACGTAAATATACTCAGATTGTCCCGCAATTGATATATGTTATTGATGTTCACTATGGCATGTTCGGCATTGAAAATGAAGTGTGTCGCGCTTATAGTTACTTTAAAGGGACACTCAAAAGAGTTCTGTTATATTACGGTCTATGGAGGAAAATTCTTTGCGTATTATTTAAATGATGTTATACTATTTCAAATATACTGAAATTGATGTATATCACTGAGAGTTGCATTACATGGGACTTTCTTACTATAGATTGCTGTGTGCATATCATTCATTGTTCATTTACAGGGACACACAAAAGAATTCTGTTAAAGTTCTGTCTGTTAACAATAATTGCTGGAAGTGCGTTTTCAGTTGCGGTGCGCTATTTTAAATTTAACTATTTTTTTGTCTATTACTTGGTGTGTATAAATTCTACAGATCATACACAAGACAGCACAAAATATCTCGATCACATTTTCGTTTATTGACGGAAATTTCAGAAGGGGGATTTTAAACTGCGCTATGTGTTTACAAACTAAACAAAATTTTATCATTCTATCATATATATTCTAATACGAGGAAATCTTGTGTGTGGTTATATATATATATATATATATATATGCAAACTTTATTTTAAAAATGGCTCTACCGATTTTGACGAAATTTTGTATTTTACCGTTTTGGGGCACCAGAAAACCATTGGGCTAGGTCACATGTTCGAGAATTTTCGATTAGTATGTCACCATGGGTCAGGGTCAAGCTAATTGTATCTAAATAACGGCTCAGAACATTTTGACTGAATTTTTTATATCCTGAGAGTTTCGAGCACGAGAAGACAATTTGCTTGGTCACATGTTCGGGAAAATTTGATTAGTGGATCATTTTGGTCATGGTTCATGATATTTAAGCTCAAAGCTAATTTTTACCGAGCATAGCTCGGTATTCCCCGCTCGTGCATTACATATACAAATCTATTTATCATATACAGGAATGCACGAAAGAATTCGAATATTTTTTTAATGTTGTTGGTAATTCCTGAAATTGGGTTTTTAAATATGTTATGCTTATTCCAATTTATTTACGTGCACATCATCTTTCATCTTATTAAACGGTAAAGATTTGTTAAAGTATATTGGAAGTGTTGGAAAGTTTTATATAACCTATCTTGATGCCTTGATGCATGAGTTTTCGTATTTCTTTCTTTTCTTTTTTTTTTTTTTTTTTTTTTTTTTTTTTTACAGCTTTAAATAATGTAATGAAACAATAAAATTAGAAATTTTATTTCCTCTTTTAAACATTCACTCCATATGAAAAAGTAATAGTTCAAACATTCTTTTTCAGATATTAATAATAATATATTTTTCATGTATTCTTTTCGTATTTTTTCATTCACTGTAATTCAGAAATTACTAAGTTTTTAGTGCTGATGTGTTTGCCACATTTTTAAGAACATTTATTATGTATGTGGATGTGTGAGCGAGCATTTGTGATGTTTGTTTGAAATGCGTAAATTTTCAACACTGAATTTTATTGAAAAAGTATGAAATTTCAAGCTCATAAAAAAAATGTAAATAATCATATATACATAAACAAAAATACGCAAATTGTGATTATCAAAACTATTTTATTGATTGTTCATATACTACACTAACGATTACACGACACAAAAGAGAATAAATACCCTGTTTATTAATGATTTCAATGATATATACGTAATATAAAACATATACGAGTGATATAAAGATACTAAAAATTTTATTTGCACAATTTGCGCGCACAAAAGCATACCTACACTCTTTTCAAAATCAAATTAGACTATTTAAAATATTATTAGTAAATTCAAAGAATTGACACTTTCTTCATATAAAAGAAATAAAACATCTTTAGACTTGCAAACAGTACTTAAAATATTATACACTGAAAGAATTTTTGTAATTTAAAAGATTATCACAATGCAAATATTTTTATATTAAAAATTAATTTCCTTTACAATTCTGAGATTTTCAAAACCAAAACAATAAATAAAAAGAATTATTCAGTAACTCTGTTTACATTCAAATGCATTACTTAGATTACAAAATCAAATGATATATATATATATATATATATATATATATATATAATAAAACTTTTGTAAATAATAACCATTAAACCACTTAAATAATCGATAGTAGATAAATCGATAATTACAATATAATGCATATATATATAGTGGATGCCTTATTCTTTTCACATCTCAGGGTTTTTCCGATATGTTATAAGGAGCTTAATATTGTCATTTTTATGCTTGACAATATTCGACGAATTAACATATGTTTACAATAAATTATTCTTATGAAACTCCTCTGATGAATTTTAAGATATTCATAGTTTTTCATTTTACACTTTCATTTTATTGTTTTTAATTTTTACAATATATTTTCCTTTGATTTTCACGTAATGTGATTTCATTTTAATCACACACACATACACACACACACACACACACACACACACACACACACACACACACACACACACACACACACACACACATCAGGGTTTTACAAATTTGGTCAAATTTGGTACCCAGCAACAAAATCTAGTCGCCAGAAAAAAGAAAAAATATATATCCCCCCCCCCTTCCCAAACCTCCCTCATCATTTATTTCCAAAAAGAAAAAAAACAAAAACAAAATAATAATAATAATAATAATAAAAACTAGTAAATCTACAGATCAGAGGCCTCAACGTCAGCTCCACAAATCATTGTTCATTGATCTCACTAATTTTTAACATTATCTGCATAATATTTGATATCCTAAAATTCAATTTTTTAAAGTTATTTATGCATTTATAAGAATGTAAAATTTATCGAAAGTTCCGGAAATTTTAAAAGTATCGCATTAAACACAATGTTATGCAATGATAGGATAAACTATTTATTACTGTATTTTTTCAGAATAACAATACATTACTTCAGGGGGGCGGAACCCCCCTGAAACCTCCGTTGTCGCTTTAATTATATATCCTCAATTTCCAGTAATTGTGCTATTTCATTTCTTGAGTATAATGTCTGAATGTATTTACTATTTTAATTTCATTAGAATAACTATAATTTTGTACAAGAGATTTTATCCTATCCTTAAAAAAATAACTTATATCTCAACCGCTAAATATCATATGTTGCTGAAATTGAATAAAATTTCATGTATAAAATATGCTTATACAAATGTAAATTCCTCTTATGTGACCTATATTCCACACATTCAACGTTTTTATTATTTTCATTTGGAAACCGATTTGGTAATGTTTCTTTAGTAGTTAAAATAAATTCTCATCTATTTCATTAAAAAAAAAAACATTTAAAAAAATAAAATCACCTGAAAATTAGCTATTTTGTTAATGAAATTTCGCGTAAAAATCCTGCGATTCACTTGAATTTTCCTTTGTTGATATTCTTTGAAATATAGCTTTTACAAACGCGAAACTTTCTTTTAAACGTAAATTGGCAGGCCTGACTATTAAAGAGATTTGAAATCGAATACGCTTAACATGTTTTAATAAATAAGTTACTTATATATTTATAAGCGATTTTTGTCATCTAAAGACAGGTTTTTCTTCTTTCCCGGCCTGTCGCGTGCGGAAATCGGTTCAAAACGCCGAATTCGATAGTATTTTCTGAAAGATCTTTTGCCTTTACCAAAAAAATGGAAAACGCTATTCGATTGCATAGTTTCTGAATAAGAACACCTGCCAATTTCATGTGTTTCCGAAGAAAAATGAATTCTGAAATGTGTCAGAAAGTAAGTCCTCTGGATTTGAAAATAGCTTTAAACAAAATATACGTCTGACAAAAAATTGTGTACTGACACACTCATTTATGAAGCTATATGAAGATATACAATAGTTGTCTTTTAGTTTACAGCATAAATATTTAATATTTTTGAAAGAAACGTTAAAACTAATTATGTGAAATAACAGAAAAAAGGTACTATAGAAAATTTAAATACGAATGTATTTATTCGCTGGATATATCTATCTATTCATGTTTAATGACACTTGCCACTGTATATTTGTTTTTTCCCGAGAAAGGGTGAATAAATGATAGTTCTAGTATTTTTCTTTAGCAAATAAGCGCTTTTTCATTTTGCTATTGTAGGTAATTAAAAAAATTATCGGGTATTAAACTTCAGAGGTGAGAGATGAAAAAATCTTTATCAATCCCAAATCAATAATGTTTTTAAAAAATCTTTATGATGCCAAGTAAAATAAATAATCAGCATCTATTTACATCATTCAAAAGACTATTTTTGAAGCTTTCTTCTCTGTTCTCAAAATGAAATTTGCAGCTTCCTACAAGTTCCATAAAGATAGCCAAAGGCAAAATTTCACACATTAGGTGGTCTTTCTTATCGCTCCATGAAGATTTTCCCCGTTCAAACCCCCGCTGAGTTCCCCGAAAGCTAAGGAGGCACCTTATATGGGGCGGACGTTTTACTAGTTTCTACTGTTTTAAAAAAGACAGTATCATTTTTTTAGAATTGTAGCATCGATTTAAAAATTTTTTAAAGCAAAATAAAAAGCATTTTTGGAAAGCTAAATAATCAGGCTACGATTGTGTCATTACCAAATTTTAAAATGTCAAACAGATTTTTCGCGATAAGACACTAAACATGAATCTTTAATAATCCTAAAGTAACGCACTTATATCACATTAAAATTAAAAAAATAAAATAAAATTTGAAAGGAGCGTGCATAATTTAAATGTACAGGTTTTGAAAGTTACAAAAATTACTAAATTCGAGCAAAATGCGAAAAGATGACACTTCTAAATTTCTCCCATTGAAATAACATTAGCTGCTCTATCTCGGAGAGTCAGTGAAGTAGCCCCTTAAGTAGAAATTTCTGAGGGAGGTGAGAATAAATTAGATGACAGATTATTTATTGTTACTACACAGTGTCACAATTAAAAGATAGAACCAAAGTATTTTTAAAGCAAATGTTAAAGGTTTAAAATGTGTATTCTGGAAGAAGGGGGGGAGGGGGGGGTAGAAAGCTGTAATTTAGATTATTACCTAAAGCAGCAAATAAAATATATATTTTTTTAAATATTTTTCGTTAAAATAATGAAATTTTCATAGATAATTTCTTTACTCTATGCATTTCATTACTCTAATGTAGGGGTGCACAACCTGTGGCCCGCGATGGGTTTACTGGTGGCCCGCGGATCAATTTCGCGATCGGACGCGAAAAATCGTGAATCTTGCCGATCGGGTTCGTAAAAGTCACGATTTTGTCAAATTTCGCCGATCGGACGCGTAAAATACGCGAATTTTGCCGATCGGGCCCGTAAAAATCGCGAATTTTGACGATCGGGTGCGTATAAATCGCGAATTCCGTCGATTAGGCGCGTAAAAATCATGAATTTTGCCGATTTTGTGCGTATAAATCGTAAATTTCGCCGATCGGGTGCGTATAAATTGCAAATTTCACTGATCGAAAGCGTAAAAATCGCCAATTTTGCCGATCGGGTGCGTATAAATCGTGAATTTTGCCGATCAAGTGCGTACAAATCGTAAATTTTGCCGATGGGATGCGTAAAAATTGCAATTTTCGCCGATCGGACGCGTAAAAATCACAAATTTTGCCGATCGGTCAAGTAAAAATCGCGAATTTTGCCGATCGGGTGCGTATAAATTGCAAATTTTGCCGATCGAGTGCGTATAAATCGTAAATTTTGCCGATGGAACTAGAGCTCCTATAATACAGGCTGGCGCATCCTCTCAGATTTGGGGCTCAAATTGAAGTTCAGTCGAAAAACCAAGCTAATCAGAACCAGTTCAGCCAATCAGAACCGAGTCTTAGGCAACCCCGACTCCGGCTGCGGTAGATTGATGCTGAACTGAGCACGAATAATCCGAAACAAAATGTATATGCGTCAGCTCCTATTATAGGAGTCTTAGATGGGACGCGTAAAAATTGTAATTTTCGCCGATGGGACGCGTAAAAATTGTAATTTTCGCCGATCGGGCGCGTTAAAATCGCGAATTTTGCCGATCGGGTGCGTATAAAATCGCGAATTTTGTCGATCGGGTGCTTATAAATCGTAAATTTTGCTGATCGGGTGCAAAAAATCACAAATTTCGCCGATTCGGTAGGAAAAATCGCGAATTTCACCGATCAGGCGTGAAAAAATCGCAAGTTTCGCCGGTTAGGCGCGTAAAAATCACGAATTTTGCCGATCGGGTGGGTAAAAATCGTACATTTTGCCAATCGGGAGTATAAAAATCGCAATTTTCGCTGATTAGGCGCGTAAAAATCATGAATTTCGCCGATCGGGCAGGTAAAAATCGCGAATTTTGCCGATCTGGTGCGTATAAATCGTGAATTTCGCCGATCGGGTTCGTATAAATCGTAAATTTCCCCGATCGGTGTAAAAAATCGCAAATTTCGTCGATCGGGTGCGAAAAAAATTGCAAATTCAGCAGACCGGGCGAGTAAAAATCGCAAATTTTGATAGTCAGGTACGTAAAAATCGCGAATTTTGCCGATCGGGACCATGTAAATCGCAAATTTCGCCGATAGAGCGCATAAAAATTGTAAATTTCGTCAATCACTAGGAAAAACGTGCGAATATTGTAAAAAGAATGCAAATTTTTTCCATCCTTGCCAACTGAATTGGGTTATGCTGACTAAGGAGACAGTTGAGTAGAAGGCTAACCCTCCTTTTAAAATTAGCATTTTTATGAACTTTTTGAATGTTTTAATCTGAGGATGAATGTTTTATAGTAAAAGTTCCTAACAGAACTGATGGGAGAAATATAAGATTATATAGAATATGGCTCTATCATTTTTTCAGATTCATGGCAGGCTTATAAAATTGACTAAATTAAATGCTGCAGGATTCGCAAAATCGTTATAATTTTGTAGACCCAGATACTGGTGCACATATACAAAACACTGAACGCCTTTGGTTGAGCCAAAAGGTGAAATAAGAAACACTGCCAAACAGCACTTCAACACTTAGATTCATGTTTAACTGTGTTTATATGACATCTAATGCATAGAAAGGGTAATTATTTTGTCACTATTTGATATATTCATATAGTTGGTATATCGACATACCAGACATAAAATTTCATTCGTTCAGGCGATTTTGAGCAAAAGAATGTTTAGAATAATTAGCGTTACATTATGAATGCTAAATTTTTGCTATGCAATGTCTTAAATTAATCAAATATGTTTGAAATTTGTAAAGCACCCTATTCTTCAGTGATGTTTTAAACTCTAATTTCCTTAATATTCTTACGTATAAAAGTTTGGAATGGCAACATTCTTAAATTTGTTTATTTGACATTACATTTTGGCACTCTTTAAAAAAAAAAAAAAAAAAGAAAGTGGTCGACAAGGTAATAAACAAGAATCGGACAATTAATTGAAATATTTTTCCTAAAGTGTCAAATGTGTAAAAAATAGAGACAGAAATATACTCACATAATCATTGCATTTGTTCTAAAGCTTTCCAAATCTTAAAAACAAGGGTTTCAATTAATAAATTTGAAGTTTGGGACAAGCCTGCAATGACATTTACAACTTTACATTTTTTTTAGATAGTGATTTTTTTTTTTTCATATTTAAAGTACATAATGTAGTGAGTGCTTAAACACAAATACTCACAAAAACCAAACATTCATAGTTGACTTGATTAATTTATATTTTTTAGAGAAGAATATAAAATTTCCCATTATCTGAGAATCACTCGCATATCAAGTTTCCTAACAAGTTTCACCAATTAAAGATTTGTACAAGGAAAATACAATCATTCATTTTCATCCTATAGATAAGGTTTTTTTTTTTCTTTTTTTTTGGCTGAGACGGATATTGAAAGTACACAGAAGAAATTTGTGAACAACATTATAACATTTTAAAATTGTTTCAAGATTAATATTTTCATTTAAAAGCCTCAATTTTCATGTTCCCGAAAATCATTTAAAATAGCAAATTTGTTTTTTATTTCTAACCACTGGCAAAAATCTGTAAAAGTCACTGTTTTCATTCTGCTAAAATATTATTGTACAACTATGGCAGAAAGACATTAGTTCTGTTTTCCAATAAACAAAGGACTTCAAACAGAAGAGAAATATCTGAGGGCTTCTTTATGTCACTAACAGTGACTGTGCAAAGGCTTCAAAATCAGAAACAATATTTCTCTTTATATCACATTATTATCAATTCAGTTTACTATCAGTTTTTAAAGGATTGTAAAACACTGTAAGAAACTTAGGCCACATTCTTGTTTCTCAAATAATAAGAGTTTTTTTTTTCTTTTTTTCCATTTTTGTATAAGAAAAATTTTGGAACTGATGCTTTACCTTACACTCACGCAAACATGTAAACAAAAGTTTGGCGACTTTTTGGTTGGCGCGATTTTCAAGACTGCGCCAAACGAATAACTTAATACAATGGCTAGGTTGCCATTAAAGGAAAAAATCCCCTAAATTTGGCGAATTTTTTCCTTTTTTTAACCGATTAATTTTTTTTTTTTTTTTTCTGCATGAGTGTAAAGCATCTTAGCCAAAATTTTTATCATGAGACTGAGCCCAAAGACTGGTATAAAAATAGAGTTCAAGCTGGTTTCAGGCACGGACTGAGCCCGAGAGCTGAGATTATTTTCCTTCCAGATTACCACAATCATAACGGAAATTAACATTTATTTCAATGAATTTCCATTTTTAGTTTGAATTTCCCTGATATTTCCAGGTTAACAAAATTCCCTGATATTTCCATGTTTTCCAGGACTGTGACCACCCTGAGTATTTCTTTTCTTTACCCAGAGATATATGTTGATAAGTTACATCAGAAAATTTAATTTATATTATCTTTTTAAATTATGTACTATTCTCAACTATGCTTGTTATTATAATTTCTCAATTATTCATTCACAAAAAACTTTAGGGCTGTTGATCGGGGGGGGGGGGGGGGGGGAGAGAGACAAACATTTTTACTGCCAACTAGAATTTTTTGCTGGCTACCAGATTTGATCAAATTTGTAAAGCCCTGTGCTGCTTGACCATTCTTAAAAGATGGACCTTGGTATGCTGCCAAAAAATAGACCATTCCAAAGAGAGGAAAGCATTGGATTAGGAGGAGATAAAGTTAAGGTTTCGCTTAAGAGGCTACTTCACTCAGGTGAAAACACCCGCTCACTAATGTTAATCCTATGGAGGAAATAATTTACGATATCTCGTTTGCATTTCAATATTTTTAAATATTTTTTTTTTTTTTTTGCATTGGATAGCTGAGGTCAATTTCTATGCTGCTCCTTTGTTCTTTTTCAAATTTTTGTTGCAGTTTTTTTAATTGAGGATACTTTCACTTTCGAAACCGGTTCTGAAAGTGAAAGTACCTTAATTAAAAAAACTTGTAATCAAAATCGAAAAAGTACGAAAGAGCGCACATGGAGATTGACCTCAGCTATCCAATGCAAAAAAAAAAAAAAAAAAAAAAAAAAAATTTAAAAATATTGAAATGCAAACGAGATATCGTAAATTATTTCCTGCATAGGATTAACATTAGTGAGCGGGTGTTTTCGCCTGAGTGAAGTAGCCTCTTAACCCATCTGACCGCATGTCCTTTCTTCACTGGCTGATTTTGTACTAGTAAATATGAAACTAGCGAAATTCTCCTATTCATCCCCCACAAAAGCAAAACTAGGAGAGACTTCCCTTTCATTATCTACTTCCATATTATCAAAAATAGACTTGTCTTACCTAGACCTCTTACTCGCGTGACCAGTCTTTAAAGCTTGGCTCAGCAGTACATGACACTTAAAAGCCAACATAATGAAAAGCTCAAACAACCATTAATAAATTTAGCATTTTATGTGTTAAAATGTTTCATAAAATAACATCTCCTTCACAAACGTGAGAGGAAAAAAGAAAAGAGTGTGAAAGAGCAGTAGCAACAGTATATGTACTACTTTTCTACTATTGCTCCTAACTTCTCTTTCATTATTTTTGTGTTGAAAAAGAGCTTCCTATTAGGAAGCCTTGAAGCAGTTGAATGGTACAATTTTTATGCTTTTTTTAACTTTAGTCATAATAATCAATACTTTTACTTATACACAAAACACAATAATTTTACTTATACATAAAACACAATAATTTTACTTATACACAAAACACAATAATTATTACTTATGCACAAAACACAATACTTATCAAATAAAATAAATACAAATTCACTTACTTTTATTTCTCATACTTTGTTCACTCCTATTCAAACCAGAAGATAAAAATTAAACTCACACCTAAACTTCTTTAATTATTCAAAAATACGGCCTCTTAAACATATTTCAATTTCTTCAACCATTTTTTTTAAATCTCTTAAATATTTAAATATTTGAAAAAAAAACCACAATCATTTACTAAAATAAGATCTTAAACGTAACAAAATATCAGCACATCTCCTACATGTCAAATGAAACTTCCCTTTAATCCTTCCATAAAAAAAAAAAAAAAAAAAAAAAAAAAAAAAAAACCTCAACTTAACCAATCCAATTCCCTGATCAAACCACAGTAGGCTTGACCACAATGTAAGAAACAAACTGGTGGCAAGAAGAATTGATTTGATTTATCCCCTCACCAAATTCAACACCACCAAGTGTCTCGCTTGTTCTAAAATTCAGCCGAAAGAATATTTTTATCTTTACTTTTGCAAGTCAGTTATTATATTTAAGCCCTGATTTGAAAACTTGCATTACAATAATGATAAAAAAAAATCTAACTGGTGCATTAAACTCATAATAATGAATGCTAAAATGGTTTTATTATGAAGCTGAATAAAAAGTTTACTGATTATCATTTAGCATTCTTCAAATATTTCTTATGTTTAAAACAAAAGCAAAATTTGAAAATAATCTAATTATATCCTTACAAATTTTATTACAATTTCAGATTCAGTACAAATTTCATGCCAAGAATTATAATAGCATTTTCAAAAAATGTTTATCAACATAGTTCTATTTTGGAATTACAAATGGAAAACTATTTTTTTCCCCCATTCTATTCTTAAATAATTAAAGTCAAATTCATATTTTAAGCCACATTAAAGAAATTGTTTTAATCCATTCCTATAATCTAGAGTTTTTGCAATTTCGTTTCCAGGTAGATTTCCGCAAAATGAAGTGATAATTTAACTAATCAAATTAACTTACATATACAGTGGAACTTCCCTTTAACGAAGTCCCTATTTAACGAAGTTTTCTACTTAACGAATTTTTCTGCAGAACTTTGACTTTGAATACCATTAGCATGTAAATTAATCTCCATATTACGAAAAATATATTCTATATAACGAAGTTTATTCCACCTTTGTACTTGTACAGAATTCAAACAAAGAGGTTGCTGTTGCCATGGATATGCGAATTTATTTCAGTGGATTGTATGAAAATGAACGCATTTAAATAATTTCCATTCTGCTTGGTGTTACATAAAACATTTGTTTTTCAGACTAAGAAAAACACTTGTTACCCAACCCTTTTCAAAAGTGATGGTGGCAAATTTTTGATGACAATCCCTGCTCCAACATAGGCTATATTTTACGTCGGTGCCACTAATCCCAGGGTGGTGCAGGAGCGAAAAACGTTCTAAAATTGCAATTTTTTTTTATACTGAAGGAGCTAGAAATTGGAAATTTGGCATTGTAGGTACTTATAAAATGTAATGCTCTCTAAGAACAAAAAAAAAAAAAAAAAAAAAAATTATTTAAAAGGGTGAAATGAGAGAAAAGCATTCTAAAATCATTCTAAATTACAATTTCGCTAATCTTTGCCACAGATTAATCTCGGAAAATGAAACATTGGAAGTTACTGAAAAAATGAATAGCTCGAAAAGTATTTGTCAGAAAATTGTTAGACAAACTGCGTTTGAGAGGCAAAAAATTGTATATTTCTTGATATAAATTTCAAATCTAATGATTATGCCATTTTTCAAATATTGAATTTCAAAAATTACCAAATTTTACAATGGAGTACCATAGCGAAACCTTCACGCATAAAAAGATAGTGATAAGGGCGACGTGTCCTGACGTGTATATTGGCTATAGCACGAGTCACAAATTACAGTAGCCTTATTATTCTGTTAAAATATAAAAGTGAATTATGAAATGTCAATATTTTGTTTGATTAAAAGTTCGTTAAGAGAAATTGACCAGCGTAGCGGGCGCAGCTTGCTAGTAGATTAATAATATAAAATAATGAAAGATTTTATATCAAAGTTAACTAAAACTAAGATTCTGCTATTGATATATATATTTACATATAAGAAACAATGTATATCCTTAATTTCATATAAATTCAATTTTTCAAATCATTATAAACTATCTTTAATTTTTTTTTATGCATAAATTTTAGAAAATTCCTACAACATTCAGAGTTATTTGCTGTATATCCAAACGTATCAATAAGTATTTTTTTATGACATTGCAAAAAATAAAATAAAATAACATAAAATAAAAATATATTATTTTTATTAATTAATTAATTTATTTTAATTTATGGCTATCTGAAGTTTTATTTTTAAATAACATTTATAGCTTTCTGGACATTCGACAACAGCATGGAAGTTTCGGATAAAATGAATTTTATTCCTTATTTCGAATGTGAAAACTTTTTTAATAGTATCCCAATTTAACTGCTTTATAATATTTTGAAAAATATTTTTTTTTCTTATCAATGATGAGTTGCAAATTAAGAGGAAATTACTTTGAAGTTTCTGCCTTTATTCTTTTACATGAGTTACGTCACCTTTAACAATGTCACCGCCAATTCGAATGTGCACAAATTGCACTGGTCAACAACCAAATCTTCCCTGTAAAAATAATAATTGATTCTTATAGATATAATGTTAGTAAATCAAATTATGGCAATGGAATGATTGAATCACGTACGAATTTTAAGGTGGATACAATTTAACACATTTTTTTTTATATTTATTTTTATAATTTAAATAACATTTATTTAGATTTATATGATAAATGAAGTAGTGCACAATATTAGGTAGCTTTCAATACAAAAAAGTATAAAGCTACCTATTGCAGCCGTTCGGAGGAAAGCAGTTCCAGAAAATTTCGATATATTTTCACCGATCATGACCCCCAGACCCCAAAACCACCCTCCGTTCAAATGTTGATTTATATATATATATATATATGACCTATTTAAAACTAAAATAAATATACAAAAAAAATAAATATTCAAATTTATTTTTTAATTACGTGTTAGGCCTTAATACAAGGATTCCAGAGCATTTTTTGGTTTACCTCAATCTTAAAAAATGGCTGAGATAGAGCAGTTTGAAATTCTAGGGTGGCTGACATTTTGAAACAAAACAGCACATTAACGCGATTACTCGCAAATTATTTTCTTTCATTGTTGTAATAATTTTCCCAATCATACGCATAAAACTATATATTTATATCCGTTAGTGCCAAATTCTCGCCAAAATTGGCGACATTTGGCGAAATATGCCAAATTTGGCGACCAAAATAAGCCTTCATAAATGAAGCCAATTTGGCTATTGCTCAATAATTTGGCGAATTTGTTATTCAAATTCAGTATTAACGAATCTTTTGTAAACGTTTCTTTGCATTTTAGCTTGCTGTTTTCGTGTAACTTTAGCTGAAATTTTAAAACGAAGATATAGGAAAGCTACCTTTTCCTCCCGGTACAGGCCGGAAGGAATTTTTTTTAATTAGATATCGATCACTTTGGCTTTTAAATTTGCATAAAAAATATTTACATAAATTTATTTATAAAATAATAATAATAATAATAGATTTAGTAGAGTCTGCAATAATTATTTAAATTTTTGGATAATTTATTGTATAATAATAACTTATCTATGTAAGCTTTAAAATACTACTTAAAAATATTTATAGAAACAGTTGCAGCATAACCTCTCATGAACGTTAGTCTTTGGAAGTTTCTGAATGATGAATATTTCATCATTAAAGTCTGATTGCAGAAAGTGTATATAGATGCGAGTGTTAAACAGAAGTTATAGATATTGGAATGTCTGGCCAAGGATAATGGAACGAAAAAAATGAAAAAAAAAATTCAATGCTACCACCTGCTTGTCGACTATTGCTGCACGTTGTGTACAATGAGTAAGCAGATATTTTGGATTCTATTTCTCTTACTTTTTTGCAAGTATATGTGGAAATGGGCCTTCTTGCATTTTAACATTGAAAATTTATTATTTAACATTTCAATGTCTTGGAAATATTGTGGAGGCTTTATCCAATTATTGATAAAGTCCTAAACTATTGTGATGATTTCATTCAGTTAATATCTTATTACTTTTTTAGTTTGGAAGCACATAATTATTTATCAGTGACGTTATATTTTAACTTTTAATGTAAGTGTGACACGCCTTTTGAAACCTAATGTAAATATCAATTTTAAAATGGGGTGGAGTTATTCAGTCCTTTTTCCCAAAATCACCAGATGCTCGTTTTTAAATTAGTGACTTGTCAGGCGGTATTTTCCTGTTTTAACCATAAATCGTGTTGTTTTGAATCTTAGAGTCTATTATAGATATTTAATAATTTCATAAATGAAAATTATAGACTACCTCATGCTTTACAAAATTTTTATTATGACACTTGCCTCTAAAAGTTGCCTCTAAAACGCACTAAAAGTGGGTTATTAAGCAAAAATTTACGTCATTTGCGGGTTTTTGCACTTTTTGCAAATTTTACCCTATTTTCCTGGCTCCGTATCTCATCCCCTATTTGGACAATTTACAAACATGAATAGTGCATGTTGTAGAGAATTTTATCCTCTACAAAATGGTAAGTGCTTTTTCTGTAAAATACACTAGTTATTTAAGAAAAATAGAAAAAAGGGCCGGAAAATATTGATTTTTTTCGATCTCCCTTTTTTTTCTCTTACATTTTGCATTCTAGTACATTAATATTTTACAAATATAAATTAGGTTTGATAAGATCAATAAAAAAAATTAAAAAACTTCAAACTGTTTAATATATTACTTTAAACGAAGTGCCAGATTATTTTGTATCAGATAACTGAATTATCCTTAAGACATCTTTCATTTACCTTTAATTTGTGCATATTTTTGTTTCTAAGCGTCAACTTAATAATCTTAAATACTATTTTATAATATAACAGAATTTATAATAAGATCTCTTTTATACAATACATTATAATGTAAATGTTCATTCTTAAGAGTATCTCTCTATATATATTAAAAAAAAGTAACCACCGCAACCGCAGCCGCAATCGCTGTCAATGAAAATTTTGTGCCTTGAAGTCTTTCTGGACTAATATCCAAAAAATTATTGCAAATAAAAATTTAAAAATTGGTGGTTTTATAAAGAAATGTTCGATAAACACACTGAAGTAGACAGTTTTTAAATCGAAGAGATATTTAATATTAAAGTTGGTCAAAATAGTTTTCTTAAAAAAGTTTTATAGAAACGAAAACTATGCACAGGAATGTAACCATAATTTATAAAGATATAGTTGACAAAGTTGCGGCGTGCAATTTTAAATATGACGTAAATTTTCCTACTTAATGCTTTGAAAACGCGTAATAATTTAATTATTTCTCTTTTTAATATTCACGCGCAAGTATATTTTTATTACGTAATTTTCTACATCTACTGCTTTTAACACGTGATCATTTAATTATTATTTTAAAGTTTTATTTCTGTTTTTAATAGTCACGTGTAAATACATTTCTTAATTGAATGGGAATACACTATATTGCCAAAGGTGACCGGTCACTTGCGATTTTAGACGTTTATGTTAACTATCTAGAAAAATACATGAGGAATTAACCTGAAACTGCAGGTGTGTAAACAGTATAGTATAGTTTATATATTTCCGTGAAGATTTTTTCACGAAACCCCATAGGGGACTGTCAACAAATTGAAAACGAACGAATAGCTTTTGGATAACCCTGTAAAAACTAATATAGCAAAGGCGTTCGAACTCGAGATTATTAATAAGTGGCTTATTGTAATATACTGTGTTCATTTTTATGAGGATAGCTCGTAGAGAAATTAAAATTTTTAATAAAACAGTCCCAACTTTCGCCTAGCTTTTTGCTTATAATTTGCAGAGTTCTTAATATATAAAAAAAGTTCTTTTCAGAAAACATGACAAACAACATTGTACATAATACTCTGCAAATATATATCCAAATATAGTAAGTAGTACGTGCAATATTGTGTACGCTATCTTGGCACTAATCAACAGATATTTGATACAACCCCTCATCTTTTTGCTTCTTTTTGAGAACAACGGATTTTAAGCTTATTCTATCGACGATAATTTTCAGAATTTTCAAGCTATGATTTTGAGACTTTCACAAAAGTTGCTCTATATGCTTAGCTAATACATTATGCATATTATATTTTGATTCCATTCGCGCATGCGCAGTGAAATATTTTTTAGTAAACCTGCTCATTTTTCATCTAATTTTTATTTTTTTAAAATTCTGATTGCAGAGTATTATGTACAATGTTGTTTGTCATATTTTCTGAAAAGATTTTTTTTATAATAAGAACTCTGCAAATTATAAGTAAAAAACTAGGCGAAATTTGGGACTGTTTTTATAAAAACCTTAATTTTTCTAGGAGTATACATGCTATCGTCATAAAAATGAACACAGTATATTGCAATAAGCCACTTATTAATAATCTAGAGTTTGAACGCCTTTGCTACATTAGTTTTTACAGGGTTATCCAAAAGATATTCGTTCTTTTTCAATTTGTTGACAGTACCATATGGGGTTTTATGAAAAAATAATCGCGGAAATATATAATCTATAACTATACTTTTTAAACACCTGCAGTTTCAGGTTAATTCCTCATGAATTTTTCTAGATAGTTAACAAAACGTCTAAAATAGCAAGTGACCGGTCACCTTTGGCAATATAGTGTATTATTATGTGCGCTATTTTACAAATTGGCAACAATTCAGATAATGGATTTTATGAAAATAAGGAAAAATTTGAATATATAGCCTCAAACAAGTGGATAAATGTGATAGAAGATCGCTCAAAGGGTTCCGTTTAATATTCCTTTCAAAACACTTTATCATTTCTTTAATAAATTCAAACAAATTCCATTTAACAAAAAAAAAAAAAAAAAAAAAAAAAAAAAAAGTCATGTTTTTTATAAAGTAAAAATTTACCGGTCTATATATTCTGTCATACTAATATCCGTCATACGCACTAAATGCAATATTTAAAAAAATAATTTCAAAATTAAACAAACTGTACACCTTCAAAATGTTAAAATATGCGAATATTTCCATAATCGGATTTTCATCACGATTCAATATGTTTCTCAAACTCATATATTTACTATTCTCTATTATTTATATTGATACTCGCTTTGTATTATTTTCAAATATTTGAACAATTAGTTAAACTTCCCATATGACGTCAGATTTTCTTTTTAATTCTCTAATGACGTAATATTAATCTGCTTTGTGTACTTACACATACTTATACTCCTTGTATTATTGAGAAATCTTAGACATTTTCCGTTTTATTACGACTATGACGTCAATCAATTTTATTTCATATTAATCTTTTTTTTTTCATTTGGTGAAACTTTTTATGTCATTTTTCACGTGGAAATCGTCTGATAGAAAATTAATTATTGTAGAAGATTTCATCGTGGACTTTTTAATTTTTGGCATCGGCTATAACGAAAAATGTTTCAATTTAATAGGAAAAGGCTGTTAGAATTTTGGTTTTTTTTATCTCTATTTATTAAAATAATACGAATTTTTCAAATTTTAATATTTTCAGCTCTTCACAGCTGATATTCTGATTTATACACAAAGTTTCAACTCTGTAAGTTACATAGTTTTCGAGAATGGCTCTGTGACAGACAGACAACGGAGCGGGAGCAATAGGGTTTCGTGAGATGAACGAAACCCTAAAAATGAGTCAAATTGAAAAAATAATTGCAGTCTGCACCTTAAAATGCTCAAATAACAATATTTCCAAACAATCTATATATTTAAAACGCTAAGCGATTTCTTTCGACAATCCGTGAGAACAAACTACTGCATCAAATTACACAATTCTTTTTTTAAATGAAAGATATTTGGACACAGATTTGTTATCGTGCATTCGTTTGTTCGAAAATTTAATTAATTAGCCGTAATTTTCAATTAAACTTTTACTGCTGCTTATGACGTCATAAAGTCGGCAACTCCCACTGTTGCAAGACATAGAGTTTATTCTGTAAACTCTGTGGTTCGCCAATCTTTTGACATTAGCTAACATCAACTAGGTAATATTTTAACATCTATATATTTAAAACGCTAAGTGTTTCTTTTTTTCGATAGTCCGTGAAAACAAACTGCTGCATCAAATTACATCAGTCTTTTTTTAAATGAAATATATTTGGACACAGATTTGTTATCGTTTATTCGTTTGTTCGAAAATTTTATTAATTAGCCGTAATTTTAATTTCAAATTTTACTTCTGCTATCACGTCATAAAGTCAATCGCCAGAGGATGCTGCAACTTTTCATAAAATTGAAGTCTGACTCTGACCGTAACTTCAAGCTATCTGGGCAAGGTAGAATTGTAAACAAAGATCGAATACGTTATAAAAATATCAATGTCACCAATTTATTTACTTTTAACATTTGCTGAAACATTAAAATTAATACAAAAAGATTAAAATATATTAAATTACTCATAAATTTGTTTTTAAACGTTAATAAATTTTATTTATTAAATAAAAAATACCCTTACATGGACCAGAAGCCGCAGACGCACAGGGATTGGCGAGATTTATTTTTTGCACTATTTTGGCGAGAAAAATTTTCAAACATTATTTTTATTAAACACATGTAATTAATTGTATTAATTAATTAATTTTAAATTATTTTATTTTATTTATTTACACACGTATTCAATTTTATTAACACCAAGTTGCCATACAAAGCAAAAATCGCCATTTTGGCGCCAAAAAGAAACCACGATGCGTCTTCGACATCTGTGCCGATTTAATCAAAATTGTCTGGGTGCACCGCATATTGGAAAATTAATTAAATCCATAATTATTGTGTCTTTCGGAGATTAAAAATAAGAAAAATTAATTCTTAACGAAATACAATTATTTGGTCGGAAATTTTTTCTTAGTTCGGGCTTAGTTAATATTCTGGTACTTCTCCATTATCCCATCGACCACTTTCCATATAAAAAACTATCACCAAATTATTCGCCAAACTGTAGCGCCCAATAAACAAATGGAAGAAGTTTTGCAATTAGTATCTCAGAAAAAAAAAAAAAGAAAAAAGAAATAAATTTGGAGAACCCCAATTCATTAAAGTATCATTTATCAGTAACTTTAAACAATAAAATTTACAATATATTAATGAAAATAGAAACAAAAATAACCTTGGAAATTTATTTAATTACATTATTTTTCTTAATTATCTCTCTCGACTGCTGGATAAATGTTTGTGACGTCAGTTAAAATTGATCTATTGTACGTAACTGCGCATCGCAACATTTTTTTCAATGCTTTTTTGCTTTTAATAGCATGTTGTGGAAGATGCAATTTCTATTTTAATTAATGAATTAACTAAAAAATCAGTAAAACATCATTAAAAATACATTATTACATTAATACGTTATTTTCTTAATAAAAAGTGGTCGACCGGATAACGGAGAAGTATCAAAATTCTTATAAATCGTATGAAATTGAAGGGCATATGTATTTAATGTGTTTAAAAATACGATTAATGTTTCTCAAACTTTGAAGCTGAAAAACAAGCGAGTACGATGTATTATTACGTATTACGTAGGTCGCGGTACGAGCCACTATATGGACAGGGTATACGTCGGATGCCATTTTTTCAGTACAATTAAATGCAAAATATATTTTTATTTGTATACATGGTGGTTAAGCATAAAAGCAACGTATATAAAGTACGTGTGAAAAATTTGCGCCTGCGAAAATGACGATATGCTTATCTTGAAATGCATTTTTACATTGATAAATCTAAAGAGAAAAATTTATAGGATTATGTCAACATGACGTAATTTTAACCAATTTTTAAATTCTTCATTATGAAGAGTAGAATGTAAAACGATTGTGACAGCAAACGGCGCTATAGCTTTTGTTTTTATCGCGCTTACATCACTTCTAAACATCGTACAATTTCAATTTATACATCATCAATTATAAAAATGTTAACTTTTGATTGAAATTTATTTGAAAACTGCTGCTTAATTTAACAACATTTTAAACAATTTTCAAGCATGAATTATTTTTCAAATCTATCTCAACAATGGCCGCCAGTTTGCTTCAGTAATATAAAATAGCACCTGGGAAAGTTGCCACAATTGGAAATTGATTTCCCTAACCAACATAAAAAGTGAAGAAAATAATTTTAAAAAAAAACCTCTGATAAATCAAAAAATTAGATTGACCATAAGATAGAGCATTTTGGCGCTAAACTAAAGTCTTTCAAACAAAAAAAAAAACGATTTTCCATTTATGTTCAACATTAAATTGATATCATGTTGAATTCGTGTTAATGTATGTGTTGCATCAGAATATGCTTGGAATTGTATTTTATTATTATTTTAAAAATCCGTGGTGTATTTCACTGTATAAGAGGGAAAATATCACGACTGTGGAAAAGGGATAATCATGATTATGGAAAGGGACCGAAAAAAACATACAAATAAATTATACTTGAAAAAATAAAAAATCTGCATCATCTGCAGATTGTATATTATTATTGTAAAAAAAATTCTCCATCTTTGCATAAAAATTGATTAGCTTAAAACAATGGATGCATTTTAGAAAATATGGATTTGAAACAAACAATGATTAAAGAAGACATTTTAAAACTTTTTAGTATTTAAACATTTTAAATTTTTTTAACGTCGAATTTCGACGGTCCCTTTGAACAGATGCAATGCATATGCACATAGAAGTTCACTCGGTTGCATTATCACAGGGAGAGAGATGTGTGATTTTTTTACTGAACATGATATGGACGTAGGAATATACTATTTGCATTATACTTCATAGGTCCATGAAATTTTCTTTTTGTAGTGGTGAATATGGCGGTAATGTCGAACTTATTTGCATTAAACAGTTGTTTACGGATTGTTTGCTTGGAGTTTGCATCGGAAATGGTACTGTATTTCACTGGGGCAAAAAACTTTTAAAATAAAATATTTAAAAGACTTTTTCATACGCATCCCTTCTTAAATAATAAAGAAGCTTATTTTACTGATATTGTTATAGTATTTTTTTTTCGTCAAGTTTTGACGGGTTCCATTTAGTATGTTTTTAATGTTTTATGAAAGTGTAATGTAATGTCTGTAATTTTAATGATTTTAATATAATTATTATTTCTCTTTTATCCTCGCAACCACAGAGTTCAGAAAATAAACTTTGCACCTCTCAACAGTGAGCGTTATCTTTTTGTCGACTTCATGACGTCATAGGCCGATGTAAAAGTTTAATTTAAAATTACGGCTAATTAATAAAATTTTTGAACAAACGAATGTACGATAACAAATCTCTCTGTGTCCGATATCTTTCATTAAAAAAAATAATGATGTAATTTGATGCAGTAGTTTGTTCTCATGGATTGTCGAAAGAAAACGCTTAGCGTTTTAAATGGATGGAGTTTGCATCGGAAATAGTACTGTATTTCACTGGTGGAAAAAACTTTAAAAATAAATTATTTGAAAGACTGTTTCAGTCGCACTCTTCTTAAATAAGCTTATTTTACTGATATTGTTATAGCATTTTTTTTTCTGTCAAGTTTTGACGGGCTCCATCTAGTTTCAATTAAAAATTATATTTACACGAGGGATCAATTTATTTCGACAAATCTTTTACCTATTATTGCAAATTTAAAAACAGCGTATAATATTTCCTCTCAATTAAAATCTATATTTTTACGTTTAATAATTACCTTTAAAATACCGAAATAACTAATAAATTGTTAAAATATCATTAACAATATGGTACTTCTCCTTTATCCCGTCGGCCACTTTTCATAACAAAAAACTATCGCCAAACTATAGGATTTAACACCAAAAATGCATGATTTTGAAAAATGCCCGTAAATTTTATTGTTTAAACTTACTGATAGTTAGTTGACACTTTGGTGAGTGGGGTTTTTCCGAATTTCTTGTTTTTTATTTATTTGTTTGTTTATTTATTTATTTATTTTTATTTATTTTTTTTTTATTTATTTTTTTTTTTTTTTGAGATTCCAATGGCAAAATCCTTCTATTTGTTTATTTGGCGTTACAATTTAACAACCTTTTTTTTTTTTTTTTTTTTTTTTTTTTTTTTTTTTTTTAAATGAAAATTGATTAATGGGGTAATGGAAAAGTATCAAAAGACAAATAAACGTTGAATAAAAAATTCCTCGATGGAATAACTAATACGTGTAACGCATCTTATGTCAACTGAATGTGACCGCGCCGCCACGATTATGCACGTTTGGCGTTAAATCATATATTTTGGCGACGATTACAGCTGTAAGCTGTTTCAACAACAGTTGATTTGACCTTAAAATCCCTCAGTCAAAGGAAACTGAATGGAAACCCGGTTACAGCAGATCCTCTCTGGTCATTTAATTATAATACAATCTTCTGTAATCGTATTAGAGATGATCAAATCAGAGTGTTTTTAAATCATGCGGTTTCAGAAAGGGGGTGGGCGAGCGGAGCTCATAGGGGGCAGAACCCCCTAGTTGTATAAAGAAAAACATATTTCGTGTAAATTATTGCTTACTGATATACACAACTCTTTGAGGTTGTTCTCAAATTCAAACTGGCTACTTTATGACATATTTTTTAATTCATTTTTATATTTAATTTCGTGAACGCATGAAACTGACAGGTGTTCTTATTCAGAAAATTTGTAATCGAAAGACATTTTCCATTTTTCGGTAAAGTAAATACTTTCAGAAAATACTGTCAAAGTCAGCGTTTTGAATCAAATTCCTGATTCCGGAGCACGAAAACGGAGCAAAACAGGCCTTCACGTGACCAGACTCGTTTATAACGCCATAAGTAATCTATTATTCAAAAACTGGAAAACTCATATCGATTCCAAATGGCTTCAACAGTCAGACCTGCCAAATTTATGCCTTTCCATTTAAAAATGAGTCTGAAATTATGTCAGAAAGTTTCGCGTTGTTGAGCAGGTCGTTTGAGAACCACCATTTGAGAAGCATTGCATAAATGTAGTTATAAATAGTGATAAAAGTACACATTAAAACAAACAGAGCAAAAAAATCTTGGAATAGTTATTATTTACTTAAAATAAAAATAAATTATAAATAAAATATAAAACAGCATACAGCAATTTTGCTGATTTTTTAATGTTCATACCCATCTTCAAAGAAAATAATCCTGACTTTCCCTTGGCTGGTTCCTTTGGCTTTGACAGAAGCACTGCCATAAAATATCATTCATACAGCTTTCACCGCTAACAACAAATCCTTCTATTATATTTTGCTACAAAGTAGAGAATATAAGTTGTCCGGCTCTCAGGATAAGTATAAAGGTTATCTTCATATTCACTCATCACTTTAAGTACTGAATATAAAATACAACGAATGCCTGATCTGAAACGAAATGTATATATATATATTTGAAATATTACTAAGTTAAGTACAACTTAATATTACATAAGTTTTTATTTGTGAATTTTAACTAATGGAAAACAATTTAATCAAGATCAGTAATCAAGGTTTATACTCGAGAACATTCCCCTATGCTATGCCCCAGTGCAGCCATTTTAAAACATTTTGGGAGGTGAAGGGAGTTTTCATGTTGTTATGCACAGCTGAAAAGCATTTGATAAAGCTTTATTCACACATATGTTTTTAAAATTAGCAAAAGAACTCGTTAATGATAAATGTGTCTCACTTTGAAAATGTTAAAATAGCAAAACTTTAGCAAATATTATTGATATTTGCGATTAAAGTGTTTCTTTAAAGCTAATTTTTTTTATTTTAATCAAGTCTACAAGTTATTTCAGCTTTTGTGAAATTTCTGGTTGGTTGATTTATGACGGCCGATTATCTACTCGAGAGATATAGGCCCTGGAGGGGGAGTGCCCTCCATGGGGGTCTTTCTAACGGATCCTAACCCGTATATACGGCAAGGTCCGAAGAAAACTCCGAACGGTTAGGTCGACGAGCGCGACAGGGGTTTTAACCCAGCACCTCCCGTCTACCAGCTTTGAGGGCAGAAACTCTCAGCCACAGAATAAAAACTTTCAGGTTATTAGAAATAGTTTTCTTTCTTTATATAAATACCACGCGAACCAATACGAGCTATCAGGGGGGGGGGGGGCGATATGCTACCCGGTGTACAGAACGTAGGTGAAAATCGTATTTAATAGAATATTCTAATGGAGTTTTTCCATATTAGTATATTTTCTTAGAATGTCCACCAATTACATCAAACATCAATTTTGGTATTTTGATTTTAACCGTATGCCAGCGGTTAATCACGAAAGATTTCACTATTTCAGCAACCTTTTTTATTCTAATTACTTTAGTGTTTAAGCGCGAAGTTCCATTATATCTGTTAAATTCACATTTTATTTATTTATTTGCATGCTTATTTGTGACATTTTAATTTCGTTTGTCAATTTAATTGTGGAAGTTTACACGAAAACAAACAAATACCGAAAAACCCGTTAATGCCGACGTCAACGTTATTAACGGACTTACTTATACTATAGATTAGTATTTAATACATTTTATTCGGCTGCCTCACAAAGAAACTTTAATTTTCTGCTCAGGTTTAATTTTATGAATCACAGAGATTTTATACTCATAATTATACTAAGAAACTATAGTCCCGTGATTTCATTCTGTCATTCTTCATCTCTTTTCTTTTATGATGTGATGAAAAGATTAGAAAATACACATTATTATTATTAACACTAGAACGACGGGAAATTTAACTCAAGTTTCATAAAAATATTTCACACCAGAATTTTTATTTTAAGACTTTTAACTTATTTATTTAACTTATTTTTGTGCGGTATATATTTAACTTATTTTATGAAGAAATATCCGGTTCGAAATGACATTTTTTCATTTTATAGGGGTCAAAATGACCCCTCACCGCCGTTCTAGTGTTAAAGTGTACAAAGGATTTTGCTGCAGATGTTGAATAAACTCAAATAAATTATATATATATATATATATATATATATATATATATATACATTTTATTATATTTTTTTTCTGTGGAAAAAATCGTTTGACATGGGAATAAAATATAAATTGATCCTCTTCGTTAATGGCGAACTTGAATATTGTTTTATTAATGTTTCAAGACTTGTTAATTCGAGTTCAAAATTGAAAAAACTCAAAACTCAGACACACACACACACGCAAAATAATAATAATAATAATAATAATAATAATAATAATAATAATAATAAAATTTGTTTTTTAGTTAAACATGGAAAGAGTGATAAGTAAAAATCACAGTATACGGTATAACTCTTCTTAATCAGAGACAAGTGTTGTCGGGTTATTGAAATACCAAATTTCCCGGAAGATATTCACCGAAGAAAAAGAGGCGAGGGGGAAGGTTCATTTGCACGAACTGATGTATTACATTGTGCATTTATTAAAAGATAACATATGAAGTGAAATAATAATAAATCAATAATAATAAATTAGCGTAAAATATGATATACTATCTTTTAGCATTACCGAAATAAAATAGCGCAAGTTATGGCATGTTTCGCGTTTAGGCACACGATCAGGGCCTGTTTACCGAATAGGCCCATGAAGCCCGAGCTTACCCACTGAAATACAAAGGGGCCCCCCAAATTTACTTTTACAAACTAATTTTTAGGGAAAAAAATTTTTCAGCCAGGGTAAAAAATGTATTTTTTTTTCTTAATTATAGTTAGTAAATTTTGCCTCGGACTATTACTGACACATTTATACTCTAATTTTTTTTCTGTTGATATAATAAATGGTATAAAAACAGTGATTAAATGCAGCTTATTTTCATTTTTCTTATACTTTGCAATTTAATTTCAAATGTTTAAGAATGCAATGTGCTAAAAAGAACAGAAAATTTAATGTGTAAAATTATATTTTGTTAATTCATAAATTGTGGAGAAATAATATAAAATAGGGAGAATAGGTTACTTAAATAAAGGGGAAAGTAATTAGCATTCAGTGATATCAAATTTCTGTTTGCAAAATAGAAGAAAAATTGTGTTGCAGCTAAGCATAAATTTATGTCAAATATTTGTTATTCCTGCACTGTTCTTAGCACTGGAAAATCCTGCAATTTGTAAACCGTAAAATATATTTTAAAGTTCAAATATTCGCACATGTTCCATATTTGTAAATTCGTTTACAAAATTAATTTGTTAAGTATAATTATGCATATAATAATATTTTTTTTTTCATATGTATATAGGTAGTTAAATTTAATTTAATATTAAAAGTGCTGTTTACTCGAAATTTTGATGGTAAAATTTCAAATTGTTGAACCATAATTGGTAGAGGTGGGCCCCTGTGTGACGTCAGGCTTCCCCTACTTCAAAGTCTTAAGCGGGCCCTGCACACGATTGTCTTTAAACACAGATGAACACTAATGAACATATTCACACTGTCCACATGCAACTCGGTGAGTCACATAAGTTAGAGTTCACAGAACAAGGAGAAGGCTTATATGCGTAAGAAGGTTATCGTAAAATGGTACTTTTATATGAATCAATATTCTCCCCCGTCCCTTCCTTGATTGAGCTATGTTTCGCAAACAATTTTTATAAGGGGCACTGCTTATAGCGGGAGTTTCCATCTGCGATCAAAGTGTAGCCACTATTTCCGAACAGTGCTCTTCGCCTTATTTAATGCCAGCGCGATTTGGTTTTGAATCAAAACTTATTAACAAATTTTATTAAATGTTAAAATAAGAATAATTTCTAATTTTTTTAAGAAAAAAATGCAGCTCTTCTCAAATCCAAACTTTTTCACTTTCTGACACATTCCTGAAATCCTTGTTTTCGTAAACGCATAAAACTGGCTGAAGTTCTTATTCAGAATCTATGAAGTAGAATCAGGACCCGACTAGCAAGATTTTGTGCGCAGGGCACTTTCAATTTTCCGTGCCTCCTTAGATTGGTTGATTTATTGATACTAGTTTTTTTTTTGTACGTATTACACACTTATTCGAAAAGTGTCAACTCAAAAAATTAAGTTT
This sequence comes from Maratus michaelseni, assembly GCA_963931845.1. Taxonomy (NCBI): domain Eukaryota; kingdom Metazoa; phylum Arthropoda; class Arachnida; order Araneae; family Salticidae; genus Maratus; species Maratus michaelseni. The sequence goes on from OZ007600.1 coordinate 2,573,607, forward strand.
TCCGGAAAATTGAAAAACGGTTCCAGGAATACAAATAAAAATAATATTTTTTCTATTATTTATTGAAATGTGCTTTTAACCATAGATTGAGATATATTTTTGTCATTTTATCGTATTAATATCTCAAACATCACATTTTTTTCAGTTGTGTCACTTTTCGAATAAATGTGCTAAATATGATAAAATTGAATGACTTGATAAATACAGTACATCAATGACTAGAAAATAATGATAAGAAGTCTACTTATTAATGATGTTATTAAGTATTGAATGATAAAATCAAACTGATACTAAGTGCAAACAAAAGTTCTAAAAGAAATAAAAACGTTGGCACAATTATGATTTTTCTAATGGAAATTTAGATGAAATTATGAAAAATTTCGTGCCCCTCAGAAATTTAGTGCCCATGGCATGGGCCCCGGGTGCCCGTGCGATAGTCAGGGCCTGAGTAGAATAATGTTTTCCATTTTTCGATAAAATCAAAATATATATATATTTTTTAAACTGTCACAGTTTTCATTTTCAATCGATTTTCGGATGTGACTGCCCAAAAAAAATTCGTCCTGCACAACAATCTCTTATAATTTAAGATGTAATCCATTTACTGAAAATGAAAGATGTTAATCGAGCTTAAATTATTTAAATCGTCATGCCTGCTACTTTAATGCTTTTACGTTTAAAAAATGTGTTCGTGAACGTATAGGAGACATTTCTTTAGAACAACCTCACAGTGCTGAATGATTCTTTGTATAGTTTTCTTGATTTTCTTCATATGGTAGATTTTAGACATCACAAATCAAGTGTAAATTCAAAAGTTACAGGGCAATTATCCCAGTACTTAGCTTTTCAGTTAAATCAAAAGATTTTATATTTACAAATCAAAAAATTTTATGGTACATAAAGGCACAGTTAGAACAGAAAAAAGTATAAAACTACATATAAAACGGAATTCTATTAGTTAGGGATATTTGTAAGGAGTTAAATATCTATAATTTTATTTATTTATTTTTGTATATGGAAAGGGAAGGGGTAGTCCTAAAAATTTCATCTTAATGAAAGAAAGGGTGCTTAAAATTTGCTCCCAAGTTTTATTAAACTGTGTTTAAAAAAATTATTAAGGGTCTGGACTAGTTTGGGCCTCGTGACATCAGAATCATTATTTTATCCATGAATTTAATTCATTTGTAGATCTACAAATGAATTAAATTGAAAACCCCAAAATACTTTTTACTCGAGTAAAAAGTATTTTGGGGCTTCAATCAGAAGTGCAAGTATAAGAACTTATTTGAAAATAATAATAATAATTGCGTTCCTTCTTCCCTCCATAAGTGCAACTTAAAAATTCAATTTGATTACTTAGCTTTTTAGTTAAATCAAAAGATTTTATAAGCTGAAAAGTTACACTGTAATTAATGTCAACATGAGAGCAGAAGATCACTCAGTTGAAAGATCGAAATAGCCTAAAAAAGAAAAACCGTTGCCATCTGTAAGGCGTATCCTGTGACTAAGATTGACACTTTTAAAGTCCAATGATATTTACTAAGCTTGCGATTGACAAACAGAAAGGTCATCCCACAACGTAAAACAAGACCCTCTTTGCCTCAGGCGGATAGTAAGGGAGAGTGATATCCCACAGCGAGAAAAGTGATTAGCAAACAGGAGATAGGTTTCCAATCACACTCTCTCAGATAGTTCCGCTGGGCTCAAGTCTAAACTTTATTTTCTAACACATTCTTAAAATCAATTATATATATTTTTAAATGCACGAAATTATTTACAGATATTCAGATGCTATTTTTTTCCCCTATGAAGGCAAAACATTATTTGGAAAACGATGGCAAAGATGGCGTTTTGTATTGATTTTATACACAACAGGAAAAAGTTGTATTCGAGTAGTCATTCTTTTATAATTCAAATTATATTAAAATAAAAATGTAAAAAAAAAAACGATATTCGATTCCAAAGTGATTGAGTAATAATGTCAGCAAAGATTCACGCTGTTGAGCGAGTCTCTGTTCTTTATTTTTAACACTTTCCTAATAGTTGAAAAGTGTTTATGAATTCGGTTTGTCTATGTGTCTGTCCGTGCTCTAACTCACGTAAATATACTCAGATTGTCCCGCAATTGATATATGTTATTGATGTTCACTATGGCATGTTCGGCATTGAAAATGAAGTGTGTCGCGCTTATAGTTACTTTAAAGGGACACTCAAAAGAGTTCTGTTATATTACGGTCTATGGAGGAAAATTCTTTGCGTATTATTTAAATGATGTTATACTATTTCAAATATACTGAAATTGATGTATATCACTGAGAGTTGCATTACATGGGACTTTCTTACTATAGATTGCTGTGTGCATATCATTCATTGTTCATTTACAGGGACACACAAAAGAATTCTGTTAAAGTTCTGTCTGTTAACAATAATTGCTGGAAGTGCGTTTTCAGTTGCGGTGCGCTATTTTAAATTTAACTATTTTTTTGTCTATTACTTGGTGTGTATAAATTCTACAGATCATACACAAGACAGCACAAAATATCTCGATCACATTTTCGTTTATTGACGGAAATTTCAGAAGGGGGATTTTAAACTGCGCTATGTGTTTACAAACTAAACAAAATTTTATCATTCTATCATATATATTCTAATACGAGGAAATCTTGTGTGTGGTTATATATATATATATATATATGCAAACTTTATTTTAAAAATGGCTCTACCGATTTTGACGAAATTTTGTATTTTACCGTTTTGGGGCACCAGAAAACCATTGGGCTAGGTCACATGTTCGAGAATTTTCGATTAGTATGTCACCATGGGTCAGGGTCAAGCTAATTGTATCTAAATAACGGCTCAGAACATTTTGACTGAATTTTTTATATCCTGAGAGTTTCGAGCACGAGAAGACAATTTGCTTGGTCACATGTTCGGGAAAATTTGATTAGTGGATCATTTTGGTCATGGTTCATGATATTTAAGCTCAAAGCTAATTTTTACCGAGCATAGCTCGGTATTCCCCGCTCGTGCATTACATATACAAATCTATTTATCATATACAGGAATGCACGAAAGAATTCGAATATTTTTTTAATGTTGTTGGTAATTCCTGAAATTGGGTTTTTAAATATGTTATGCTTATTCCAATTTATTTACGTGCACATCATCTTTCATCTTATTAAACGGTAAAGATTTGTTAAAGTATATTGGAAGTGTTGGAAAGTTTTATATAACCTATCTTGATGCCTTGATGCATGAGTTTTCGTATTTCTTTCTTTTCTTTTTTTTTTTTTTTTTTTTTTTTTTTTTTTACAGCTTTAAATAATGTAATGAAACAATAAAATTAGAAATTTTATTTCCTCTTTTAAACATTCACTCCATATGAAAAAGTAATAGTTCAAACATTCTTTTTCAGATATTAATAATAATATATTTTTCATGTATTCTTTTCGTATTTTTTCATTCACTGTAATTCAGAAATTACTAAGTTTTTAGTGCTGATGTGTTTGCCACATTTTTAAGAACATTTATTATGTATGTGGATGTGTGAGCGAGCATTTGTGATGTTTGTTTGAAATGCGTAAATTTTCAACACTGAATTTTATTGAAAAAGTATGAAATTTCAAGCTCATAAAAAAAATGTAAATAATCATATATACATAAACAAAAATACGCAAATTGTGATTATCAAAACTATTTTATTGATTGTTCATATACTACACTAACGATTACACGACACAAAAGAGAATAAATACCCTGTTTATTAATGATTTCAATGATATATACGTAATATAAAACATATACGAGTGATATAAAGATACTAAAAATTTTATTTGCACAATTTGCGCGCACAAAAGCATACCTACACTCTTTTCAAAATCAAATTAGACTATTTAAAATATTATTAGTAAATTCAAAGAATTGACACTTTCTTCATATAAAAGAAATAAAACATCTTTAGACTTGCAAACAGTACTTAAAATATTATACACTGAAAGAATTTTTGTAATTTAAAAGATTATCACAATGCAAATATTTTTATATTAAAAATTAATTTCCTTTACAATTCTGAGATTTTCAAAACCAAAACAATAAATAAAAAGAATTATTCAGTAACTCTGTTTACATTCAAATGCATTACTTAGATTACAAAATCAAATTATATATATATATATATATATATATATATATATATAATAAAACTTTTGTAAATAATAACCATTAAACCACTTAAATAATCGATAGTAGATAAATCGATAATTACAATATAATGCATATATATATAGTGGATGCCTTATTCTTTTCACATCTCAGGGTTTTTCCGATATGTTATAAGGAGCTTAATATTGTCATTTTTATGCTTGACAATATTCGACGAATTAACATATGTTTACAATAAATTATTCTTATGAAACTCCTCTGATGAATTTTAAGATATTCATAGTTTTTCATTTTACACTTTCATTTTATTGTTTTTAATTTTTACAATATATTTTCCTTTGATTTTCACGTAATGTGATTTCATTTTAATCACACACACACACACACACACACACACACACACACACACACACACACACACACACACACACACACACACATACACACACACACACACATCAGGGTTTTACAAATTTGGTCAAATTTGGTACCCAGCAACAAAATCTAGTCGCCAGAAAAAAGAAAAAATATATATCCCCCCCCCCTTCCCAAACCTCCCTCATCATTTATTTCCAAAAAGAAAAAAAACAAAAACAAAATAATAATAATAATAATAATAAAAACTAGTAAATCTACAGATCAGAGGCCTCAACGTCAGCTCCACAAATCATTGTTCATTGATCTCACTAATTTTTAACATTATCTGCATAATATTTGATATCCTAAAATTCAATTTTTTAAAGTTATTTATGCATTTATAAAAATGTAAAATTTATCGAAAGTTCCGGAAATTTTAAAAGTATCGCATTAAACACAATGTTATGCAATGATAGGATAAACTATTTATTACTGTATTTTTTCAGAATAACAATACATTACTTCAGGGGGGCGGAACCCCCCTGAAACCTCCGTTGTCGCTTTAATTATATATCCTCAATTTCCAGTAATTGTGCTATTTCATTTCTTGAGTATAATGTCTGAATGTATTTACTATTTTAATTTCATTAGAATAACTATAATTTTGTACAAGAGATTTTATCCTATCCTTAAAAAAATAACTTATATCTCAACCGCTAAATATCATATGTTGCTGAAATTGAATAAAATTTCATGTATAAAATATGCTTATACAAATGTAAATTCCTCTTATGTGACCTATATTCCACACATTCAACGTTTTTATTATTTTCATTTGGAAACCGATTTGGTAATGTTTCTTTAGTAGTTAAAATAAATTCTCATCTATTTCATTAAAAAAAAAAACATTTAAAAAAATAAAATCACCTGAAAATTAGCTATTTTGTTAATGAAATTTCGCGTAAAAATCCTGCGATTCACTTGAATTTTCCTTTGTTGATATTCTTTGAAATATAGCTTTTACAAACGCGAAACTTTCTTTTAAACGTAAATTGGCAGGCCTGACTATTAAAGAGATTTGAAATCGAATACGCTTAACATGTTTTAATAAATAAGTTACTTATATATTTATAAGCGATTTTTGTCATCTAAAGACAGGTTTTTCTTCTTTCCCGGCCTGTCGCGTGCGGAAATCGGTTCAAAACGCCGAATTCGATAGTATTTTCTGAAAGATCTTTTGCCTTTACCAAAAAAATGGAAAACGCTATTCGATTGCATAGTTTCTGAATAAGAACACCTGCCAATTTCATGTGTTTCCGAAGAAAAATGAATTCTGAAATGTGTCAGAAAGTAAGTCCTCTGGATTTGAAAATAGCTTTAAACAAAATATACGTCTGACAAAAAATTGTGTACTGACACACTCATTTATGAAGCTATATGAAGATATACAATAGTTGTCTTTTAGTTTACAGCATAAATATTTAATATTTTTGAAAGAAACGTTAAAACTAATTATGTGAAATAACAGAAAAAAGGTACTATAGAAAATTTAAATACGAATGTATTTATTCGCTGGATATATCTATCTATTCATGTTTAATGACACTTGCCACTGTATATTTGTTTTTTCCCGAGAAAGGGTGAATAAATGATAGTTCTAGTATTTTTCTTTAGCAAATAAGCGCTTTTTCATTTTGCTATTGTAGGTAATTAAAAAAATTATCGGGTATTAAACTTCAGAGGTGAGAGATGAAAAAATCTTTATCAATCCCAAATCAATAATGTTTTTAAAAAATCTTTATGATGCCAAGTAAAATAAATAATCAGCATCTATTTACATCATTCAAAAGACTATTTTTGAAGCTTTCTTCTCTGTTCTCAAAATGAAATTTGCAGCTTCCTACAAGTTCCATAAAGATAGCCAAAGGCAAAATTTCACACATTAGGTGGTCTTTCTTATCGCTCCATGAAGATTTTCCCCGTTCAAACCCCCGCTGAGTTCCCCGAAAGCTAAGGAGGCACCTTATATGGGGCGGACGTTTTACTAGTTTCTACTGTTTTAAAAAAGACAGTATCATTTTTTTAGAATTGTAGCATCGATTTAAAAATTTTTTAAAGCAAAATAAAAAGCATTTTTGGAAAGCTAAATAATCAGGCTACGATTGTGTCATTACCAAATTTTAAAATGTCAAACAGATTTTTCGCGATAAGACACTAAACATGAATCTTTAATAATCCTAAAGTAACGCACTTATATCACATTAAAATTAAAAAAATAAAATAAAATTTGAAAGGAGCGTGCATAATTTAAATGTACAGGTTTTGAAAGTTACAAAAATTACTAAATTCGAGCAAAATGCGAAAAGATGACACTTCTAAATTTCTCCCATTGAAATAACATTAGCTGCTCTATCTCGGAGAGTCAGTGAAGTAGCCCCTTAAGTAGAAATTTCTGAGGGAGGTGAGAATAAATTAGATGACAGATTATTTATTGTTACTACACAGTGTCACAATTAAAAGATAGAACCAAAGTATTTTTAAAGCAAATGTTAAAGGTTTAAAATGTGTATTCTGGAAGAAGGGGGGGAGGGGGGGGTAGAAAGCTGTAATTTAGATTATTACCTAAAGCAGCAAATAAAATATATATTTTTTTAAATATTTTTCGTTAAAATAATGAAATTTTCATAGATAATTTCTTTACTCTATGCATTTCATTACTCTAATGTAGGGGTGCACAACCTGTGGCCCGCGATGGGTTTACTGGTGGCCCGCGGATCAATTTCGCGATCGGACGCGAAAAATCGTGAATCTTGCCGATCGGGTTCGTAAAAGTCACGATTTTGTCAAATTTCGCCGATCGGACGCGTAAAATACGCGAATTTTGCCGATCGGGCCCGTAAAAATCGCGAATTTTGACGATCGGGTGCGTATAAATCGCGAATTCCGTCGATTAGGCGCGTAAAAATCATGAATTTTGCCGATTTTGTGCGTATAAATCGTAAATTTCGCCGATCGGGTGCGTATAAATTGCAAATTTCACTGATCGAAAGCGTAAAAATCGCCAATTTTGCCGATCGGGTGCGTATAAATCGTGAATTTTGCCGATCAAGTGCGTACAAATCGTAAATTTTGCCGATGGGATGCGTAAAAATTGCAATTTTCGCCGATCGGACGCGTAAAAATCACAAATTTTGCCGATCGGTCAAGTAAAAATCGCGAATTTTGCCGATCGGGTGCGTATAAATTGCAAATTTTGCCGATCGAGTGCGTATAAATCGTAAATTTTGCCGATGGAACTAGAGCTCCTATAATACAGGCTGGCGCATCCTCTCAGATTTGGGGCTCAAATTGAAGTTCAGTCGAAAAACCAAGCTAATCAGAACCAGTTCAGCCAATCAGAACCGAGTCTTAGGCAACCCCGACTCCGGCTGCGGTAGATTGATGCTGAACTGAGCACGAATAATCCGAAACAAAATGTATATGCGTCAGCTCCTATTATAGGAGTCTTAGATGGGACGCGTAAAAATTGTAATTTTCGCCGATGGGACGCGTAAAAATTGTAATTTTCGCCGATCGGGCGCGTTAAAATCGCGAATTTTGCCGATCGGGTGCGTATAAAATCGCGAATTTTGTCGATCGGGTGCTTATAAATCGTAAATTTTGCTGATCGGGTGCAAAAAATCACAAATTTCGCCGATTCGGTAGGAAAAATCGCGAATTTCACCGATCAGGCGTGAAAAAATCGCAAGTTTCGCCGGTTAGGCGCGTAAAAATCACGAATTTTGCCGATCGGGTGGGTAAAAATCGTACATTTTGCCAATCGGGAGTATAAAAATCGCAATTTTCGCTGATTAGGCGCGTAAAAATCATGAATTTCGCCGATCGGGCAGGTAAAAATCGCGAATTTTGCCGATCTGGTGCGTATAAATCGTGAATTTCGCCGATCGGGTTCGTATAAATCGTAAATTTCCCCGATCGGTGTAAAAAATCGCAAATTTCGTCGATCGGGTGCGAAAAAAATTGCAAATTCAGCAGACCGGGCGAGTAAAAATCGCAAATTTTGATAGTCAGGTACGTAAAAATCGCGAATTTTGCCGATCGGGACCATGTAAATCGCAAATTTCGCCGATAGAGCGCATAAAAATTGTAAATTTCGTCAATCACTAGGAAAAACGTGCGAATATTGTAAAAAGAATGCAAATTTTTTCCATCCTTGCCAACTGAATTGGGTTATGCTGACTAAGGAGACAGTTGAGTAGAAGGCTAACCCTCCTTTTAAAATTAGCATTTTTATGAACTTTTTGAATGTTTTAATCTGAGGATGAATGTTTTATAGTAAAAGTTCCTAACAGAACTGATGGGAGAAATATAAGATTATATAGAATATGGCTCTATCATTTTTTCAGATTCATGGCAGGCTTATAAAATTGACTAAATTAAATGCTGCAGGATTCGCAAAATCGTTATAATTTTGTAGACCCAGATACTGGTGCACATATACAAAACACTGAACGCCTTTGGTTGAGCCAAAAGGTGAAATAAGAAACACTGCCAAACAGCACTTCAACACTTAGATTCATGTTTAACTGTGTTTATATGACATCTAATGCATAGAAAGGGTAATTATTTTGTCACTATTTGATATATTCATATAGTTGGTATATCGACATACCAGACATAAAATTTCATTCGTTCAGGCGATTTTGAGCAAAAGAATGTTTAGAATAATTAGCGTTACATTATGAATGCTAAATTTTTGCTATGCAATGTCTTAAATTAATCAAATATGTTTGAAATTTGTAAAGCACCCTATTCTTCAGTGATGTTTTAAACTCTAATTTCCTTAATATTCTTACGTATAAAAGTTTGGAATGGCAACATTCTTAAATTTGTTTATTTGACATTACATTTTGGCACTCTTTAAAAAAAAAAAAAAAAAAGAAAGTGGTCGACAAGGTAATAAACAAGAATCGGACAATTAATTGAAATATTTTTCCTAAAGTGTCAAATGTGTAAAAAATAGAGACAGAAATATACTCACATAATCATTGCATTTGTTCTAAAGCTTTCCAAATCTTAAAAACAAGGGTTTCAATTAATAAATTTGAAGTTTGGGACAAGCCTGCAATGACATTTACAACTTTACATTTTTTTTAGATAGTGATTTTTTTTTTTTCATATTTAAAGTACATAATGTAGTGAGTGCTTAAACACAAATACTCACAAAAACCAAACATTCATAGTTGACTTGATTAATTTATATTTTTTAGAGAAGAATATAAAATTTCCCATTATCTGAGAATCACTCGCATATCAAGTTTCCTAACAAGTTTCACCAATTAAAGATTTGTACAAGGAAAATACAATCATTCATTTTCATCCTATAGATAAGGTTTTTTTTTTTCTTTTTTTTTGGCTGAGACGGATATTGAAAGTACACAGAAGAAATTTGTGAACAACATTATAACATTTTAAAATTGTTTCAAGATTAATATTTTCATTTAAAAGCCTCAATTTTCATGTTCCCGAAAATCATTTAAAATAGCAAATTTGTTTTTTATTTCTAACCACTGGCAAAAATCTGTAAAAGTCACTGTTTTCATTCTGCTAAAATATTATTGTACAACTATGGCAGAAAGACATTAGTTCTGTTTTCCAATAAACAAAGGACTTCAAACAGAAGAGAAATATCTGAGGGCTTCTTTATGTCACTAACAGTGACTGTGCAAAGGCTTCAAAATCAGAAACAATATTTCTCTTTATATCACATTATTATCAATTCAGTAAACACTGTAAGAAACTTAGGCCACATTCTTGTTTCTCAAATAATAAGAGTTTTTTTTTTCTTTTTTTCCATTTTTGTATAAGAAAAATTTTGGAACTGATGCTTTACCTTACACTCACGCAAACATGTAAACAAAAGTTTGGCGACTTTTTGGTTGGCGCGATTTTCAAGACTGCGCCAAACGAATAACTTAATACAATGGCTAGGTTGCCATTAAAGGAAAAAATCCCCTAAATTTGGCGAATTTTTTCCTTTTTTTAACCGATTAATTTTTTTTTTTTTTTCTGCATGAGTGTAAAGCATCTTAGCCAAAATTTTTATCATGAGACTGAGCCCAAAGACTGGTATAAAAATAGAGTTCAAGCTGGTTTCAGGCACGGACTGAGCCCGAGAGCTGAGATTATTTTCCTTCCAGATTACCACAATCATAACGGAAATTAACATTTATTTCAATGAATTTCCATTTTTAGTTTGAATTTCCCTGATATTTCCAGGTTAACAAAATTCCCTGATATTTCCATGTTTTCCAGGACTGTGACCACCCTGAGTATTTCTTTTCTTTACCCAGAGATATATGTTGATAAGTTACATCAGAAAATTTAATTTATATTATCTTTTTAAATTATGTACTATTCTCAACTATGCTTGTTATTATAATTTCTCAATTATTCATTCACAAAAAACTTTAGGGCTGTTGATCGGGGGGGGGGGGGGGGGGGGGGAGAGAGACAAACATTTTTACTGCCAACTAGAATTTTTTGCTGGCTACCAGATTTGATCAAATTTGTAAAGCCCTGTGCTGCTTGACCATTCTTAAAAGATGGACCTTGGTATGCTGCCAAAAAATAGACCATTCCAAAGAGAGGAAAGCATTGGATTAGGAGGAGATAAAGTTAAGGTTTCGCTTAAGAGGCTACTTCACTCAGGTGAAAACACCCGCTCACTAATGTTAATCCTATGGAGGAAATAATTTACGATATCTCGTTTGCATTTCAATATTTTTAAATATTTTTTTTTTTTTTTTGCATTGGATAGCTGAGGTCAATTTCTATGCTGCTCCTTTGTTCTTTTTCAAATTTTTGTTGCAGTTTTTTTAATTGAGGATACTTTCACTTTCGAAACCGGTTCTGAAAGTGAAAGTACCTTAATTAAAAAAACTTGTAATCAAAATCGAAAAAGTACGAAAGAGCGCACATGGAGATTGACCTCAGCTATCCAATGCAAAAAAAAAAAAAAAAAAAAAAAAAAAAATTTAAAAATATTGAAATGCAAACGAGATATCGTAAATTATTTCCTGCATAGGATTAACATTAGTGAGCGGGTGTTTTCGCCTGAGTGAAGTAGCCTCTTAACCCATCTGACCGCATGTCCTTTCTTCACTGGCTGATTTTGTACTAGTAAATATGAAACTAGCGAAATTCTCCTATTCATCCCCCACAAAAGCAAAACTAGGAGAGATTTCCCTTTCATTATCTACTTCCATATTATCAAAAATAGACTTGTCTTACCTAGACCTCTTACTCGCGTGACCAGTCTTTAAAGCTTGGCTCAGCAGTACATGACACTTAAAAGCCAACATAATGAAAAGCTCAAACAACCATTAATAAATTTAGCATTTTATGTGTTAAAATGTTTCATAAAATAACATCTCCTTCACAAACGTGAGAGGAAAAAAGAAAAGAGTGTGAAAGAGCAGTAGCAACAGTATATGTACTACTTTTCTACTATTGCTCCTAACTTCTCTTTCATTATTTTTGTGTTGAAAAAGAGCTTCCTATTAGGAAGCCTTGAAGCAGTTGAATGGTACAATTTTTATGCTTTTTTTAACTTTAGTCATAATAATCAATACTTTTACTTATACACAAAACACAATAATTTTACTTATACATAAAACACAATAATTTTACTTATACACAAAACACAATAATTATTACTTATGCACAAAACACAATACTTATCAAATAAAATAAATACAAATTCACTTACTTTTATTTCTCATACTTTGTTCACTCCTATTCAAACCAGAAGATAAAAATTAAACTCACACCTAAACTTCTTTAATTATTCAAAAATACGGCCTCTTAAACATATTTCAATTTCTTCAACCATTTTTTTTAAATCTCTTAAATATTTAAATATTTGAAAAAAAAACCACAATCATTTACTAAAATAAGATCTTAAACGTAACAAAATATCAGCACATCTCCTACATGTCAAATGAAACTTCCCTTTAATCCTTCCATAAAAAAAAAAAAAAAAAAAAAAAAAAAAAAAACCTCAACTTAACCAATCCAATTCCCTGATCAAACCACAGTAGGCTTGACCACAATGTAAGAAACAAACTGGTGGCAAGAAGAATTGATTTGATTTATCCCCTCACCAAATTCAACACCACCAAGTGTCTCGCTTGTTCTAAAATTCAGCCGAAAGAATATTTTTATCTTTACTTTTGCAAGTCAGTTATTATATTTAAGCCCTGATTTGAAAACTTGCATTACAATAATGATAAAAAAAAATCTAACTGGTGCATTAAACTCATAATAATGAATGCTAAAATGGTTTTATTATGAAGCTGAATAAAAAGTTTACTGATTATCATTTAGCATTCTTCAAATATTTCTTATGTTTAAAACAAAAGCAAAATTTGAAAATAATCTAATTATATCCTTACAAATTTTATTACAATTTCAGATTCAGTACAAATTTCATGCCAAGAATTATAATAGCATTTTCAAAAAATGTTTATCAACATAGTTCTATTTTGGAATTACAAATGGAAAACTATTTTTTTCCCCCATTCTATTCTTAAATAATTAAAGTCAAATTCATATTTTAAGCCACATTAAAGAAATTGTTTTAATCCATTCCTATAATCTAGAGTTTTTGCAATTTCGTTTCCAGGTAGATTTCCGCAAAATGAAGTGATAATTTAACTAATCAAATTAACTTACATATACAGTGGAACTTCCCTTTAACGAAGTCCCTATTTAACGAAGTTTTCTACTTAACGAATTTTTCTGCAGAACTTTGACTTTGAATACCATTAGCATGTAAATTAATCTCCATATTACGAAAAATATATTCTATATAACGAAGTTTATTCCACCTTTGTACTTGTACAGAATTCAAACAAAGAGGTTGCTGTTGCCATGGATATGCGAATTTATTTCAGTGGATTGTATGAAAATGAACGCATTTAAATAATTTCCATTCTGCTTGGTGTTACATAAAACATTTGTTTTTCAGACTAAGAAAAACACTTGTTATCATTACTCTCCCACACCGAGACTCCAGCGCTGACAGTTGGGAGAAGTCAAAATCCTCTTTTTGCAGTCAATGATATAGAATATTCAGTGACGCAATGGCGTCAGATACATTGAAGCAAAAAATATCAATTAGAGTCAGACAATTGCCAAAAAATATCAATTAGAGTCAGACAATTGCCAAAAAATATCAATTAGAGTCAGACAATTGCCATTCTGACCTTATATTGCTGATGGACAATTGCTTTGTACATCCACAAGAACGTGCTTCAAAATTCAAATCAAAGAACATCAAACTTATTTTTGTTCATACCAATACAACTTCCAAACTTCAGCTATTTGTCTAAGGAATAATAAAAAATCTTGAAGTACATTATCGAAAAAAACAGAAAAAAGACGATGTAGTGAAAACATTAGTTTGGGAACTTATGTATCAGAGCTGATGAAAGCTTTGAGCCAAAGCTTGGCAATGTGACGTGATTTCATCGACCGTACCCAACTGTTACGGCTACATAATTGAAAATGAATCAAATGCTTCTGAATCTAATGCCTGCTTGTCATATCTGAAGAAAAAAATTCATGAATTTAAGTTGATTTCTATTTAACGAATTTTCTTCATAACGAAGTTTTTAAGTGTAACGATGAGACTTCGTTAAATGGAAGTTTCACTGTATCTATAAACTAAAATATATATTATGGATTATTATGACTGGTGAATATTTTCTTGTTTTTGAGTCTAAAATATTGTTGAAAAATTAAATTTATACCATTGTTTAAAAGACAAATTAATTTAACTGCTGATCAGTTCTTTGGAATCAAAATACGAATACTTTTAACTTATGTATGTGGAAAGATGGAAATTATATCCAGACAGGTCTCAAAAAAATATTTTTCTCCATTCAACAATGCGAAACTCTCAGACACACATTGTCTCATTTTTAAACGTATAAGCATGAAACTTGCAGGTCTGACTATTGAAGAGATTTAGAATTGAATGGTGTTTACCATGTTTTGGTAAATGAATTGCATATCAAGTTATAAATGATTTTTGTCACATGATGACAGGTTTTTCTCCTTTTCTGTACTTTTGCATCTAGAAATTTGCCTTTCAATTACATAGTTTATGAACAAAAATGAATTTAGAAATGTGTCAGAAAGTAGCTCCTTTAGATTTGAGAACAGCTTTAAGAAGGGTCATAAATAAAAATTTTCTCTCACCTATTTTATTTTACAAAAAAAAAAAAAAAAAAAAAAAAAAAAAAAAAAAAAAAATCTTGTCTATTTACATATTGAATTGAGATAAAAATTTCCAAAAAATTCGAATCCAAATTTTTTACTCTAGATTTGGTACATGTATTATCTGTGCCAGGAGATAGATCGCCAAAAATGGTTGCCAATTGCCAGTTTTGTTTATTGTTACCAATCATGTTTAAAACAGTAATTTAACATTATTAAATACATAACATTGTTAAAAATGGTAAATAATATAAAATAAATAATATATAATAAATGAACAATAATAAATAAATAACAAAAATCTATAATAAAAAAACTACAAATTATAATAAAAAATAAACTGTAAACTATAATAAATAAATAAACTATATATAGTTATAAAAAAAGGGGGTTTCTGTAATTAGTATCTCATCAAAAAGTCACCTGTAAAAAATGCAGCCAAGTCTCGTAACTCATTTACCGTAAAAAAGTACTGAGATCGTATAAAGCCAAGTTTAACTATCTTATTAACTCTGAAATTTTCATTCACAAATCACTCCTAGTCTCTACATCTTTAGTTAATTATTATTTTGTGACTTGGCAATTATGTAGCACGAGAATGTGATGTATATAGTTAGTCTTAATCAAATAATACTATAACATATTAAAGTGTAATAACTTCCCTGTGCGTATATAATTTGCCTTAATTAAATTATCCCATCCCATCCCATAACATAGTAAGGTGTAACAACTTCCCTGTGCTGCGTAATTGCCAAGTCACAAAATAATAATTAACTAAAGATGTAGAGACTAGGAGTGATTTGTGAATGAAAATTTCAGAGTTAATAAGATAGTTAAACTTGGCTTTATACGATCTCAGTACTTTTTTACGGTAAATGAGTTACGAGACTTGGCTGCATTTTTTACAGGTGACTTTTTGATGAGATTTCACTTCTTTTTGTAAGTAATCCCCCTTTTCTTGATTTTGGGTTCTTTTTGGAGATCATCCACTGATTTTCGCTAAGCCCACACTCTGTCCCTATTATTTACAGGTATAAAAAATTTGAAGCTTTAGTTTCGTTTGCAAAGTACTGTAGATAAAAAGAGATTTCAGCTTCCTAGGCAAGCACTAAGTTATGGGAGGGGGAGTGTCAAAAGTACTCTCAATTGCTTCCAGGATAAGCACTATCCATCTGAGATATTACTCGCAAGCCTAGATACTTGATATTTAACATAAAAGAACTTTTTAGTATAAAAAGAAAGCCAAAATTAAAATTTCCGGAAATTTCCAATAAATCAAACTATATTCCTTTTTTCGATGTTTTTTTTTTTAGTCTTTTTTTATTATTTACGGATTTTTTAATTTTTCCTTACTTTGTGTACTAAACCCTGCCTTTCTGCCAAATGTCAAGCTTCTAGGACTACAAAATCGAATTATTTTCAAATTTTCGACTTTTTATAAATTTATTGATTTTTCGATTTTAATTCTAAGTTACCTAATTGTCATGCCAATATAGTAATTATTTGATCCGTCTTCTTAGGATCATTTAGGTTCAATTTAGAGATAAATCAAGTGACTCTTGGAGTCACCATGATTTTATTTAGAAAAGACTAACAAGCCATAACCAGCCAGTAATGTCGGGAGGGTAGGGGGAGCTGTGAAAATTTTTGTGGGGCTAACATCATTTAACAATCCATATTTCATATGTGAAGTAAATAGAGTACAACCTGTGAAAGAAAACAAACCTGTCTATAAAGAAATCGCCTATATCGTAGCCAGTCTATAGCGGAACTTTTCTATAACGAAATTCGTAAACGAAAGAAAAGAAAACCATAATCCGGGGGAAATAACATAAAACAATTAGGGGCGTTGTACTAGCTAATAGGACAATTATCTTAAAACTAATGTTTCTAGCAGTACAAAATCAAATTGTTTTCGAATTTTCGATTTCTTAAAGATATTTCGAATTTAACGAATATTTTAATTGTTCCTTTTATTGAATAGTAAATACTACCTTTACACAAAGTTTTAAGTTTCTAAGACTACAAGATAAAATTATTTTCAATTTTTGATTTTTTCGAATTTTTTTTATAATTTTCTGGATTTTTTAATTTTTTCTTATTTTGTATCCTTTATTACAAATTTCAAGTTTCTAGCGCTACAAAATCGAATTATTTTGAAATTTCCGAGTATTTAATTCTATTTTCGAATTTATTGTGTTTTAATTTTTCCTTTTTCTGTATCCTAAACAATATGTTTACGCCGAAATTTAAGTTCTAAAGCTACAAAATCGAATTTTTTTCAATTTTTCGAATTTTACAGATTTTTTATTTATTTATTTTTTTGTATCCTAAAATTTTAAGTTTCTAGCTTTACAAAATCGAATTATTTTCAAATTTTCGTTTTTTTTTTAAATTTTATTTTCAATTTTTGTTGTGTTTTTAATTTTTTTCTTTTTCTGAATCCTAAACACTACCTTTACACCAAATTTTCAGTTTCTAAGACTACGAGATCACATTATTTTCAATTTATCTCTTTTTCTTTCTTTCATTCTATTTTTTTTTTTTTTTTTTAATTTTCGATTTTTTTTTAATTATCCATATTTTTTAATGTTTCTTTATTTAGTATCTTAAATATTACCTTTATTCCAAACTTCAAGTTTCTAGCGCTATGAAATCTAATTATTTTCAAAATTTCCTTATTTTTCGATTTCTTTCGATTTTTTTAAATTTTATTGCGTTTTTATTTTAACTTCTTCTGAATCTTAAACACTATCTTTACCGCGAATTTTAAGTTTCTAAGGCCAAAAGATCAAATTATTTTAATTTTTTGCAATTTTTTTCGAATTTTTGATTTTTTTTTCGAATTTTCTGGATTTTTTTATTTTTCCTTATTTTGCATCCTAAATACTACCTTTATTCCGAATTCCAAGTTTCTAGCGCAACAAAGTTGGATTATTTGAAATTTTTCGATTTAATTTTCAATTTTTTTTTTTTTTGTGTGTTTTTGATGTTTTTTTTTCTGAATTCTAAACACTACCTTCACACCAAATTTTAAGTTTTTAAGACTACAAGATTGTGTTATTTTCAATTTTCAATTTTGTTCAATTTTTTTAAATTGTCGTTTTTTTTTTTTTTTAATGCTTTGTATCCGAAACACTAGCTTTATTCCAAATTTTAAGTTTCTGTGGCTGCGGGATCTACCCAATCTTTTTGATGACGTGAGAGTGAGTGAGTGTGTGAGTGACAAAAAATCGAAACTTTGAGTTCATATATCGTCTGCACTAATTTATGGGTATTTTTTGAATTATCCATATTTTTGAATTTTTCCTTATTTAGTATCTTAAATATTACCTTAATTCCAAATTTCAAGTTTCTAGCGCTATCAAATCGAATTATTTTAAAATTTTCCTTATTTTTTGATTTTTTAAATTTTATTTTCAAATTTTATTACGTTTTTTATTTAACTTATTCTGAATCCTAAACACTATCTTTACTGCGAATTTTAAGTTTCTAGGGCTAAAAAGTCAAATTATTTTAATTTTTTCAATTTGTTTCAAATTTTTGATTTTTTTTTGGAATTTTCCGGAATTTTTAATTTTTCCTTATTTTGCATCCTAAATACTACCTTTATTACCGAATTCCAAGTTTCTAGTGCAACAAAATCGGATTATTTGAAATTTTTCGATTTTTTCAATTTTGCTTTCGATTTTTTTGGTGTTTTTGATGTTTTCTAGTTCTGGATACTAAACACTACCTTCACACCGAATCTTAAGTTTCTAAGTCTACAAGATCGTATTATTTTCAATTTTCAAGGAATTTGTTGAATTTTCGAATGTTTTTTTTTTAATTTTCCGGATTTTATAATTTTTCCTTTCTTTGTATCCTAAACACTACCTTTTTTCCAAATGTCAAGTTTCTAGGGCTACGGGATCTACCTAATCTTTTTGATGACGCGTGAACGAGTGAGTGAGTGAGTGACAAAAAATCGAATGTTTGAGTTCATATATCGTCTGAACTAGAAAAGACAGAAAGTTGTAATTTTAAATTTTGGTCCTGTGTGCCAAATACTCTAGAAAAACGAAGTTTCAAATTTTTGGGATGCTCCAGCGCGGAGATATGGGGGGGGGGGTCAAAAGAAAACTGCCCTGAGTTGCTTCCAGAAAAGTATGCTTACGGCTGTCCTCTCTCGACTTGGCGGAGGCACTGCCGTGCCTCCAGATAATTGGCACCATGCTTGACACAGTTGTATCTGATCTGGCTTGGACAATATGTAAGTATAGGGGAGACTGGTACACAGTGGACCACTTTTTCAGTTAGAATTTTTGTTTCTCTTTAACGAACAGACCGATCTGCATGAAAATACTTTTTAATATTCCTTAAACCTTTTTACTTTCATCATAATTTTCTCTGAACATAGCTTTTAATACTTTTTAATATTCCTTAAACCTTTTTACTTTCATCATAATTTTCTCTGAACATAGCTTTTAATACATTTAAATATATATATATATACATTTAGTAAAGTGGACCAGTGTGCCCCGGAAGCGGGGTACACTGGTCAACCCATCAGGGCACAGTGGACCTCTATTAGATATTATCTATTTTTCATTAATCTAATTCTTCTTTATTTCCCCTTTACCTTCAAAATAACATAGTAATATAAATTTTCAAATAACATTTTGAAACAAACAACTAAATACAAAACAAATCTAAAAAATTTATTATATTTTGAAAATAATGATAGATTAATATAGGAACAATTGCAATTTCGATGAAGTTATTGCTTAAGTGCAGAAAAAATCAGCACACATTAAAATTTGCAAATGAAATTCCAAAATACTTATGAGTAAGATTGAGCCTGAAATTTTCCTGAGATACTTTTGGGTCTGGAAACAACATTATGAAATCATTGACATCAACAAGAAATTCACCTACAGTTTCTGGAAAAATAAACTTGTTTTCCATAGAATTTACAATTACATCTCATGAATGAACTTGAATGGAATCATGACCAATTAGGCTACATTTATATTTTTCAAAGGCAGTAAATGCAAAACAAAATATTTCTTACTATGTTAAATTGTTATTTTTCTTTGTTTACTTTATTTTACAGTTAATTACTACTTTAAAACAATAGTTCTTTTAGAAAATGAGCAATTATTAAATATTTTGAACATTCTGCATTACGGGAACAGAGTAGATTGCAGACCACTGTACCCCAGCAGTGTGTGGTCCACTGTGCCACATGTTAAGTTCAATAAATAATCCTATTAATATTGTTTATAGCTTTCTTTTAAGCATATTAACTTTAAAGTTAAATAAAAACAAGTATCTTACCTTTGCAAAATAGCTGTTTTATTTTATTTATCTACAACCTTTAATTACTAAAAAAATAAAAATAGGATGATGAAAAATTTTACTTTTAAAAGCTCAAAACAACCAATCAGGATAAAATGGTTCACTCTGAGCTAAACATGTTTTCTGAAGACTATAAATAATCAATCCACTGCTGTTGTCGATTAGAATAGAAGAGAAGCTTAATTTTTTTTTTTTAATAAATAAAATATTAGGGGGTGGACATCTGTGTCTATAGGACCAGTGTATACCAGTCTTCCTTACCCTAGATTTAATAGTTAAAAAAAAAAAAATGAAACATCTGATTGGGCATAAAAAATGTCTAATCTCTGGAAATGACAGGAGAAATAATCTGTAGCAAATCATATCTGAACAATAGGATGTGCTAAGGTTACCTACTCATTTGTTTCAACTGCCAAAATCCTTCAGCACAAAGGCAGAAATAATAAAGGCTGAAATATTATTACATATTTATCATAAAAATGAATATGCGTTAAGCTAAATCAATTTTGTTTAATCAGTCAATTGTTTTTCAATTGAAAAAAAAAATTAGATTTAAAGTTCTTTTTCTTTTAAATTCAGTACAACACTACTTCTTCTTGTGGACATATATGCATCACTAGCTTAACCTCTGTTGAGAAGTAAAGTTTGCTGGACTTTAGTCGATTTCTAGCAAGCTCGATGAAAAATATCTGTGTTTCCCTATAAGAGAGAAAAAATAGTTGCCATAATGGCACAGACACAGATGTCATATATGCACCACATTGGCGAGATTTTTTCTCCCCCACCAATTTGGCGAAAACTTTGTTTTTGAATATTAGATACAAATAGCATGCAATAATAGCACATGATTTTTTATTTCAATATAAAATAAAGTAACGTAATAAATGAAATAGCTTTTATTATTTAAAAAAAAGGAAATAAAAATAAATAAATCATAGTTTGATATAAATAAATATTGATAGATACATAATAAAAACAATTTATAGAATTAAAATAAAAGTAAATCAACAACAATATAAATAAAATAACCGGGTTACCATGTGAGGCATAAAATTGCCATTTTGTTGCAATTGCGACAATGTGATGCATATATGATATCTGTGCCGCCATAATTTACAAGGTTTATCAGGATTACCAGAAAAATGCATTCATTACAAAATTTGGCGACTTTTTTTTCCCAAGTAAATGTTTATGTTTTTTTTACAAAACCACAGACAATAGCTAATGATTGTGAAGTACCGTACATTTTGGAAAAATAAGACCAAATGATAAGCTGGCACCAAACCCAAGTATACACACACACAAAAGAGAAGCAAACAGGAAAAAAAAAAAAAAAAATAGAACCGACCAGTTGTATGAAGACTGAAAATGGATTTATTGCGTTAATAGTTACAGTTGAACCTTTGTAAATATCAAAGAAAAATTTTCAAAAATAAAAACATTGAAAACAACAAATGGTGATTTCAGATGTACGATTCTTTAGATGGATTTCAGAGTTTTGAAAAAACATAAGCAGTTTTAATTTGTAATAACATTAATAAAAACTTAACTGATCAACCTTGATCAAGACGTTTTAGATATTTGTAATTATTAAACGGTCTTTCCATTACATTTAGAGATGCAAAACTCCTCTTGGCACCGATTTCATCGTATCTTGCAGGATATGCAATATAGTCTGACTGCCAAATTGGAGATCCTCCAGCAAAAGCTTGAGGAGCAAAATAACTTGGAGTCCTACTATTGTAGTAGTTGTCCATTATGCTTCCAGAGGATCTGGAACTCATTCTTCTTGCATGAAAATTTGCTGTTTCATTTTTGGGAACAGCATTACTCACGTGTACGCTTGTTCCTTTAATTATGTGGTCTTCTCCACACAGATTATGCGCCACTTCGGCATCCAAAAAATTAACAAATGCACAGGCACGGAATGGTTTCGGGATGTAGACATCAGTCACTTCACCAAATTTTGAAAAATATTCTAAAAAGTCATCCTTTGTTATGTCTTCTGTACAACGGCCTATGAAAACTTTGCTGTTTAATTCTGAAGCTTCTTGCCCTCCATGAGAATCTGGAATTTTGACATCACACCAACGTCCATCAATCATGTGTCTTTTCGACAACACTCTGGCCTGAGATTCATAATTTGCAAACCGGATAAAACCAAAACCTTTTGACTTTCCAATGAGGTCTTTTTTAACATCGACCATTAACACTTCTCCAAATTCTTCAAAATACTGCCGAAATTCTTGATCAGTTGTCTTCCATGGTAAACCAAGTACAATCAAATCTGAACATTCTCGTTTTATTTTCATTCTCTTTGTTTCAGCAGTACCATTTTCTACTTCCTCACATAGCTCTCTTTTGATTTTAGGGAAAACGCATTTGTAAGTCACATGTCCCCAGTCATCATCAGGAGGTAACAAACGACCGTCAACAAGACGAACTGCTCGCATGATACCTGTTGAAGCATTTTTATATTTCAAACCACATGCTCCAGGAAATTGAGCTGACAAAGTTGAAAGAAGAAGAGCACTGTCTTCCTCGCAAGGAAGCTCAATTGGTTCATCATTGTCCTCTTCTGTAACTTGAACAAACTGCTCACTCATGTTTTCACAACAATATAATCTGATTTTTTCATAAGAAAAATAGTCTTTAAACCAACAAAATAAGCGAAATTTAACGACGCAATATAAAATGTTCAAATAGATTTCTTAATGCAAACAACAGTAACATACATCCGTTCCTCTCAGAGTAATAATAGTAAATATTAGAAAAGTCTGTGGATGCCGATCCGAACGCCAAACTTCGATTAAGTTTATGAACGATATTAACAACGATATATTTCGATTAATTATTTATTTTCTGAAGAAAAAAAATTAATCAATGGAACTAAGTAATGGATACAAATGAAACGGTAACAGTAACAAACTGTGACGGTCACAAATCTGAAATTTGTTACCGGCATGAAAAGAGCGATACAAAAGAAACACTTGTGACCGTCACAAATGAAGACAGCGGCGTCACAAAGTTGTTACCGAATATTCGATTATTTTCAACCATACGCTTCAATGATTGGTTCAAAAGTATTATAATGGCGGATTCACGGATGTTGAAAATCTCGGCAAATATGGAGATATTTCCATTTTTTTTAGATTTGAACCGATACAATTTATTTTTAATAATTTTGAATTAACATATGCGAGTTTTAACGCAAAATTTTTGGTAGAATTCTAATCTAATATCAAGTAAAAGTTGTTTAGCGTAATATTTATTTATAATTTATGTTATATCAGTTTGTTGTCAATTCCTTATTTATTCTTTCCTACAATATATTTTTCTCCAATTCTCCCCCTCCCCCAAAATTTATTTAAAAAATGAATATGTCGATTACTGTGACCTTTTTGTCACTTATTATTTCTA
The DNA here is from genome assembly GCA_963931845.1 of Maratus michaelseni. Lineage (NCBI taxonomy): Eukaryota > Metazoa > Arthropoda > Arachnida > Araneae > Salticidae > Maratus > Maratus michaelseni. The sequence goes on from OZ007600.1 coordinate 2,597,169, forward strand.
ATCAGTATTTCTTAAAATTAATGTTTAAATAAATTTGTGCTTTGTAATTGTAACTATAACCTAGCTGATTGTTTAGCAAAAAAAAAAACTTTTTATCTTTCCAAACTTTTATATATACAATTTCCTTTAACTTTATATTAATCTCATTTATATGGCCCCTTTTATTATTTATAATTGCAATATGTCTGTGTTATCTACATAAGATGTGTTGCATATTTAAAATAGTCTCCCCCCCCCCCCCCCTCCTGGTTGTTTTATATACTAAATCTTCTACTGTTATGTGACTACTGGAATCTATTTTACTGTTGCTGCTATGTGTGTTGGCCCGTTGGAATGCGTTTAGGAGGCTAGAAAGATTTATAATCAATCTTCGGTCTCTTAAATGCATACTTGCAGGCTAAATCACATTCTGAATTTTAAAAAAGCTGCTCATGACTTGTGTACACTGAAACTTGTCAAAAGTAAGTAGTTTTCTTTCTTTCTTTCTTTCTTTCTTTTTTTTTTTTTTTTTTAAATAATTAATGTGTTCCTATAAAATTTAATTTCTTGCTCTAAAATAGAAATTGTATTTTCTTTCTTTTTTTCACAATATTATGCTGTAAAAACTGTTTCTTTATATTTTTATACTCTGAATTACAAATATCAAATTTAAAAATAAGATAAGCAAAGCATAAGCATGCATCTTAAAGGATTTTTTTAATTTAATTTATAGTTATATTTGTTATATTACAGTTTTTTTTTTTTTTTAAATATATTAATCTGGTTACATTTTTGTTAACTTTTTCAACATTAATATATAATAAATTTCCGTCATATTTTCCATTGTAAATCAAAACACCCAAAAATTCATTAATGTTCATGAAAATGTTAGTAGTAAACAGAAAAACCCTAGATTAATAAACTGAAACACTCTACACATTGTAATATATATATATATATATTTACTGTATGTGTGTTTGTTAGAACCAAAACTTCATGAAAGCTAACTAATAAAACAAAATATTGAGATTACAGATAAAAAGTTTTTACATCATAAGATTTATGATCCGGGGTGGGAAATCACACCAATTTATTCATTAGTGGCAAGTAGATTTTTAATGAGGATAGCAAATTTCTAAATAGTCTTTTAAAAACTAAAGGTATAGAAAATATATCAAGTTATATTTCATGTTTCTCCCAACTGCAGTAATGTGAACATGGCATTGTGTTTTATTATCCCTAAACCCATCCCTTTTATATATTTTTTCTTAATTTTGTTTAAAAATATATATATATAAATGTATTGTAGTAATGAATTATTTTTGGAGTCGTGTAAATTTTGCCACACCAATTTCATTGGGTATTGCATCTTGCTAGATATTAAAAAATCCTTGGTGGTAAGATTTTCTGAAAACACATTCTTGTTTATCATGAAAAGTTTTACTATAAGCAGGGGTCGATATTGATGAAGACAAAATTTGAGCCTATTTAGGGCTCCTTCACAAAAACCCTTAAAAAAAATAGGGCCCTTTTCAAAATTCCTCTTAACAAAATAGGTCCTTCACAAAATTCCATTCCATGAAAGCACACTCTTTAATTATTTTTATTTTCTTCAGTTTTAAAATATATTATTTGCAAACAAAACAAGTTCACCTAAAAGGAAAAACTTTAACAGAATGACTTAAAAAAGTTACGCTTGGTTTGAATTTGAGTAACTGGATTTAATATCTCGTTACAAAATGTTATTTTTCTCAAAAAGTGAGGTTATAAAGTTCTACTGAATTCTGTTAAGTGAAGGTAAAATTAATTAAAATACCTAATAAATATGCTTTGGGTACTTGAAAAAAAAAAATTCTGCTGTTAATAACAAAGCTAAAATTCATTTTAATAGTGAATTTTTATTTTGAAAAAAAAAAAAACAAGATAATTTCAAATTACAAAAATTGGGGGAGGGGCATTGCATACAAAAAGTAAGCTGCTCTGTGCTATTTTTATTGATGCAGGAAGGAGGGGGGGGGGGGAGAGGCCTAACCTTCCTTTTCTTGAATCCAACTTTGTGTGGCTGTTTTTGATACAGGATAGTTCATTATGAATGTTTTTCTGAGTGTTTGATTAAAAAATTGACTTTTATCTGCTCAAAAACATTTAATTATTGAAAAACTGTATTTTATAACAATGAAAATGAACAAATATCTTACAGTTAAGAAAAAATTTGCATGAATGTTAGATATAAACTGAATTACAAATTCATTCAATACTTTTTCATTCTAGATTTATAACAAAATCATTGGTCGTATTATTTATTCAAGTGCAGTGAGATACCATTTATACATTTTTCATTTTATGCATCATTTCATTATGATTTCAATCATGGGTGCCCACAAGGAAGGAGAGCAATTGTCCCTCCTCAGATTTTAAAATTTAATTTAAAAAAATTCCTTTTTCTTGTATGATTTTCAAAAAAAAAAAAAATTAAAATTTATTATTCTCAAACTGTTTAAAATAATTAAACACTAACAAAAATGGAACTGAGGATTTTTCATCAGCTCATCTTTCCTGAACTCCCCATGGAAGACAATTTTTAGTTCTGTTTTACTTTTAAATATTAAATTAATGCAAATTTATCTTTAGCAGGAATTCATGTGGACAGAGATCCCTGACAAAAAGAATAATAAGCTGTTTCAATTTTCATTTTTTTTAAAAAAGCTTATTTTGATTTTTTAATGTCTTATTTTTGTTACATATTGATATTTTAAAAAATTGTCTTGATGAAAATGAAAAATTCATATTTATATTCCCCATTAATTAATATATATATATATATATATATATATATATATATCCTGAATACACTGGATACTTCAATAATGAACTACAGGTACATTTGTTCAAAAATTTTACCCCTCGCTTGATTATGTTCTGAATAAGTCACAATTCCAAATACATTCTTAATACTTTAAATGTGAAACCATTTCATTTATCCAGAACATAATTTCATTTATATGTCTAATTTTTCAGGCTTTTATTTTAAACTAGATTATGTAGATAGTTTTTTCCCTCTTTGTGAATGCTCTTAAACACGAATTTAATGATAGCGTTTCAATTATTCTTTTTTTGATAAATGAAATCAGGGCCCTCGCTAAGGGGGGGGGGGAGCCTCATCCCCCAAACGTTCCCAAATGCTGTTACACTTGGCAAATTTAAAAACTTTTAGTTGGCAAATTTGTCTAAAACTTTAATAAAAACTATAATATACTTTCTATTTCTGATAGACTTGGCAAAAGTTACAAATCTAATTGGAAATATTTTTAAACTATTTACAAATAAGAACTATATTACATTTTCTAACTGTGGTAACTTGGCAAAATTATAAAACTTGTTGAATTGGCGAAAACTATTTATTTTTGCTTTTCAATGAGTTGGCAAATACTGAAATTTGACTTGGCAATTTAAGGTCCTCTCCCCCCTCAATAAAAAATCTTAGCGATGGCTCTGAATGAAATCTTTAATGCAGTTTTTATTGTTGAAAACATTTTTAAAAGTATGATTCAATATATCCATGAAATTTGAAAAATCTATACTGAATGTATTATTTTTTTATAAATGATATCTTAAAAATTACTGAAAATATGTTACATACGTTAATTTGTTGGAATGTTTGATATTAAACTTTTTCACAATTTTAAATAAATATGATTAAATTTGTTTTAAATATCAAGATCATATATGAATTATTCACATTTATAAAACCGATATAATATTATTTAAAAATAGTTTTCTTTCAACAGTCATTATAATGCTGAAATAATTTTATTAAAAAATATTTTCCTTTCTAATTACTTAAAAAAAAAAAAAAAAAAAAAAAAAAAACATATTTTTGTATCTGTTACATCTTGAATGTTTTATTTTATTTTTTAAAGTAAATTATTAAACAGATCTCCTATCTTATACTTGTGGGGGGTTTTAAATGAAATATTTATAAATATAGATTTGTGAAATCAATATAAACTATCATTTATTGATATATGAAATGATAAATGAAATCTTTAATGAAGTTTTTATTGTTGAAAACATTTTTAAAAATATGATTCTATATATCCATTAAATTTTAAAAATCTATACTAAATGTATTATTTTTTTATAAATGATATCTTAAAAATTACTGAAAATATGTTACATGTATGATGCATTAATTTGTTGGAATGTATGATATTAAACTTTTTCACAATTATAAATAAATATGATTAATTTTTTTTTTTAAATATCAAGATCATATATGAATTATTGACATTTATAAAACTGATATGTTATTTAAAAATAGTTTTCTTTCTACAGTCATTATACTGCTGAAATAATTTTAATAAAAAATATTTTTCTTTCTAATTGCTTTTTTAAATAAAAAAACAACAACATATTTTCGTATCTGTTACATCTTAAATGTTTTATTTTATTTTTTAAAGTAAATTATTAAACAGACCTCATATCTTGTACTTGTGGGTTATTTTAAATGAAATATTTATAAATATAGATTTGTGAAATCAATATAAACTATCATTTATTGATAAGAAATGGAAAATTATGTATTTTTCCCTGTCTGTTTAGAGTTTAGTTAACAAATTTTTATTGGTAAATTAATATGAAAAAAAAAATCTAAAGTTGTGAAATACATATATTATATATTTCAATTTCCGTATTTAAAAAACTTTCTTCCTATTTTTTTTTTTTTTTTTTTACTTTTATATAATATAACTTTTACTTAATATACTTTTCATATAATATACTTTTAAATAATATATGGATGAAATTTTTCGAAAATAAAATCGATCGCATTTTAACATGGTTTAAAGGGGGGAAAAAAAGAAAAAAAATAATATTGACTTTAGTTTTAGTTGGCGCTGTTTAAATACGATTATTTCTTGAATATTTGGTGCTATTTGTTAAAAAAAAAGCCGCTCTACGTGTTATGCTGACAAGCTTTATTTACGTTTCGGAGAGTTGTTACCGGCTTGTGACAGCTCCCGACCGCTTCCAAGCAGTAACAAATTTTTCTGACAACAGTCACAACCATGAACCTCTATACCTATATATATGTATATAGGTTCATGGTCACAACTTTGTGACGCCTGAAGCCGGATGGCGTTTCATTTGTATCGCGTTTGACAGGATTTGTGACTGCAACCCGAGTTGTTACTGAAACCGTTTCATTTGTATCCACGCCTAACTATATTTCACAAATATAAATAATTTCTCAACGCTACCTAAGCTGTAGGTGGTGTTGCTCGAATCGAAAGTAAGGTAGTTTTGTCAAATCCTCCCTCCATATGGTTTAACCTCCTTTGTAATCGGGTCAGGGTTGGGGGGCGGGTTGAACCGAACCGATAGCCGTTCGTAAACAAAGCATGATCACACTAAGACGAAAATATTATTATTTATTATTTACAAATTAATAAAAGATGAAAGCAAGATTGTTAAATTGGCGTTTTGCATTCGTTTTGTTATTTTCTCATTTTTCAAGGATTTAGGTAGGCAAATTTTGTGATTAAAAAAATCATATGTAATTTTATTTTCAGAATGTGTTGATCAGAGTGAATTTTTGTGCTTTAAAATATTCACTCTAGTTAGATTACACTCTATTTATTCCGGCAAACATTGCATAAAATTTTCTGGACAGCCAAAATTTTGAAGTGTTTGTGAAATTTAAAGTTGTGATACGTGTATGTTTGTGTAATTTAGAAAATATTAATATGCATTTATAGATTAAAAGAAACGTTACTTTATCGCAGTGGCGTAGCTATGTTTTTCGGCGCCCGGGGCAGGAAGAAAATCTGCGCCCCCCCCCCCTCCCCTGAAAACATAACCACATTATTTTCCTTCAAGACGAAAAAAAGGGTCCTTCTGATTTGTACCGGGAGGAAAAAATAGCTTGCCTCTTCCTTGTTTTTAAGAATTCAGTTAATTTTACTCAAACTTACGAACCTAAAAGGCATGAAACCCGATTATAGAAGATTCCTGGTTTTCGTCAATACTGAATTTGAATTTCGAAAAATTAGTCAACAATCACTAAGTTGGCTTCCTTTATGCCGACCTACTTTTATCACCATATTTGGATATATTTAGGTAAATATCGCCCAGCTTGGCGATATTTTGACGTTAGCGGATATGATTACGTAGTTTTAAGCGTATGTGAGTAGCATCAATGATTAGAACAACGAAAGTAAATTTGCAAGAAACCACGTTTGCTAACCCCATAAATTAAACCCGATTATGGAAAAAAAATCTGCTGCCTTGTATTAACTCGCTGTTTTTTTTTTTGTGTGCGGGAGGGGTTGGGGTAATCTTTAAGGCGAATTTCATACAATTAAATATAGGATTTTCAGCAATATAAATAGTTAATTTTCTATAAATAAATTTTTAAGTAAAACGTCATTTTTATTGTATTTTTAAATTTGTCATGACGTTTTAACTAATTAACTTTTTGTTTTATAAAGTTTTTTGCTCTATTAAAAAAAGAATATTTGTGAAGATCTAATAAAACATTTTAGTTATAAAATTATCTATGATTAGCGTTATCTTTACCTTTGGAATGCCTGTATTATGTTTGTGTTTTTACTCAATAAATAAAGATTTAATTCTTAATACATGAACCAACGCTTTTATTAAAGTTAACTTCGTTTTTGTATGTAAAGATGGAATTTTCTAATTGATTTTTCACTCACTTCCTGGATAGGCTAGAATTATAAAAATTATGTACGCAGGTGTATTTGTGATGACAATACAGCATTTTAATATTTTAAGAACTGAATTATAAAATAATAGTGATTTTAAGGCATTTTTCCGTTATCTGGCCACAGGCAATAAATTGCCAAATAATCATTAAGGTTACAATTGTTACGAGTTACAAAAACAATGGCGTTAAATATGCGCCAAATCAAGCTTGCCAAAATATCCCATCTAGCTGTGAAAGCAACAACGAAATATTTTAAACACTAAAATGTAGAAAATATAAATAAAAATAGTGAGTGTGATAATTAAAGAAAATATCTTTTGTCATTAAATCAATATTAAATAAATTATGACTATACGTTTAGAAAACAGTTTAGAATATATAGTTTAAAATAATGATATGAATATCTAGTTTAAAATAATGATATGAATATCTAGTTTAAAATAATGATATGAATATATAGTTTAAAAAATACTTTTTTTCTATAACATATCTTAAAAAAGAAACAAAGAAAACATTATAATTAAAAAGAAATAAATTCACCAGTTCGGACTTTCGACCAAGCGTAAATCAAATCGGCGAATTTTCAATTATCGGGTTCCATGCAAAATTAATGTATTGTAACAGAATTTTTTTATAACTGCATGAATTGCAGTCATGGAATTAATTGTGTTTTTTAAGAAGTCCGAACTGGTGTGTGAACTTTATGGAGACTTTAAAAAAATTATTTTTTTATTTTTAGTATTAATAAGTAATTTGCATTAGAAATCCGATTACTCCATGAGAACAACACTGTCTGTCACAAAAATAACAGAAGAAAAAATCGACCTTTCAAATATGAAATGCACACTTCCTCGTTAAGGGAACTATGTACTCTTCTTTGCAAAAAATGACAAATATAAATTTTCCAATTTTTTGTTTAAAAATGTATTTAGACATCTCTAGTATATTCTGGTGAAGTGACCTAAATATCTGATGATTATAAATGTGTGACAATAGCTTTTTATTGCCTTTTTTAAATTAGTCTTCTCTCAGTTAATTTTTTTTTTCTTTTTTCTTTTTCTTTTTTCTTTTTCTTTTTCTTTTTTTTTTTTAGATATTGCTACTTTTAAAATCATTTAAAAAAACAATATCAGAAAAAATTCACTGATTACACTATTTTTTAAATGCAATAGATAAAAATATTTTTTAATAAAAATACTTAGAAAATAGTTCCCTGTTCTTTTTTATTTTTTCATTATATTTAATTTTCTGCAATTTTCAATGATAATTTTATAGTCAGATACTTTGAATATTTGTTTTGTTTGTTCAATAGTAAATAAGTATTTAAATTATCATTTGAGGCTGTATGTCGTAATACTGCTCGCGAAGGATTTTTTAAATCGTCAAAACCTTCTAAAGATCACACACTCTTATTTGCATTTAACAGTAATCAAGATCAAGAGAATAATTTTAATATTTCTCCATTTCCACATAGCCATTTGTACTGGTTGTTCTAGGAATAAGACTGAAAAGTCCTGCTTCGATTTTTATACGGTTAAGAAGGGAAAATGAGGGGGTAGGTCTCCCACATTTTATTATTTGGCTTTTCTTAATGCCAGTTCGACGAAAAAGTAGAATTTCCAATACAAAACAAATGATATATTTACTTACAATCAGGGCCGGCGCAACCATCAAGCAAACGTGCAGGCTGTGCGCCAATTCGGGTTTTGTTAAGGGCCCCAACGCTCTCTATACAATTCGAAATAACGTTTCCTCTGTATAAAATTATATTTTTGGCTCTAGAGTTGTCTTTAAATATTCCTTCGTGAGGAAAAAGTGAGTATTAACATTATTTCTTACAAGCAAAGTTCATATAATTATCTGTGACTGTATAGATTGTTGATCCTGAAAGTAATCACAAAAGCAAAAAAAAAAGTATTTAAAATATCGTAAAGAATAGAAGATTTTACAAAATTAAAAATAATTATGCACATTAAATTCAAAAATAGTGGTATTTTTCAAACATTTTATTATCTTTATTAGATATTATTCTTGGATATATACAATTTAAAAATAAATTTTATTTATACGATATTGCAGTATACGTTGGCCTCCACTAACTGCTTTGCCAGGGTTTCGCGCAACGTTGCGCCGGCCCTTCTTACAGTTCCTCCAGCTAAATCCATTTTGCAGTGATTAACAGAAGCCCCCTTAACACGAAAATATTCATATATAATGCTAAGAACTCAAAAATCAGCGTGAAAACCAATACAGAAATAAAGAAATGTTCTTTTGATATAAGAAATGCGACGCCAGCAAGGCCCTTTATTTTATAAGCTAGACAGTGAGGAGTTTCAATCTGTGATTTGCACTTATGGATCTCTCCACTGCCTCCTCTTTCGCCGATTTTATTCAAAGCATTCACACACAAAAAAGGTCAACAATTCTTATTTATTGTCAAAATATGCGAGATAATTTCGGTTTAAAGCGTCTCTCAATTTGGCGCCCCCCATTGAATCATTTTGCACCTCCTTTCAGGTACGTAATCATGCAAAGTACAAAGTGTGTTCAGCCATCCCTATAAACATTTACAGAAGCTTTCTTCTTTTATTATTTGGATATAATAAAATGTTTTACGAAAGAAAACATTCACACACACATTTAAAAAAAAGTCTACAATTTTTATTTATTGTCAAAATATGTGAGATAATTTCGGTTAAAAACCTCTCTCAATTTGGCGCCCCTTGGCAGCGCGCCCGGGGCGACCGCCCCCCTTGCCCCCCCTTAGCTACGCTACTGCTTTATCGAGAACTGAATTTAAATATCGAGTGTGAATACATATTTGTTTTTCCATTTATTTTATAAGACAAAACGTTTGGAGATTTTTCTAACCTTTCTTCTATGATTTCTTAAAGATGTTATCAAATAATACTTTTCTTTACAAAACTTTCTGACACATTTACAAACTCATTTTTTAAACATGCAAGTGTTTTGGAATAAGTTTTTTTCTTTTATCAATAAAAAAATTTCATCTTGTGTTGTAAGAGATTGTTGTCTGCTCATAATGGTGATTCTTGGTCTGTCGCCTCCAGAAATCCAGTTCAAAATGCTTACTTTGATAAGTCCTCTGTATCGAAAAATTATTTGATTTCACAGTTTCTTTATAATAGCACTTGCCAGTCTCATATGTTTATGAACAACAATGAATTCAGGAATGTTTCAGAAAGTACCCAGTTTGGATTTCAGAACAACTTTAAGATTTTGTACTTCTTTGGCCACAGATTCACCAGGGTTGACACAATTTTTGTTTTTACTCCATTTTGGCGAGAAAAACTTGTTTTCAAATACATGTCAAGACCTGCCTTTGAAAACAACATGTCAGCTTTTTTTTTTTATTCTAAAACAATTTTTTTTTATTATAAACACATAATGTTGTTGTAAAACACGCACAATTTTTTTTATAAAACACACATTTTTTTTTAAATTATGAAATGCACAATTTTATTATAAGACACTACATATTTATTTTATTATAAAAACACGCAATTTTTATTATAAACACACACAATGGTTAATTTATTATAAAACACACACATTATCAAGAATACAACTGAGTAGTGATGGGAATGCTCGGAAAAAAACCGGAAACTTTGGGAAAAAAACTTTTTTTTTTCTGAAGGTGTATTTTTTAATTTTTCCAAATTGGAAAAATTGAAATTTAATTTAATAAATAATACATTCAAAATGTTGTTATGGCTGTATTCTGATATTTTTTCTTTATTTTTTCATGTTCAGTGTCTCGCATGAAAATGTTAACCATGAAAACTATGATCTGTAAGCAATTTAGGAAGACCTTCAGTCCTTTAAAGGACCCTTCACAATTTTTTCTCTTTAAAACATAGGTCCCTTCACAAAATTCGGAAAATTTTTCAATCTTCATTCTGAATCCTCTAGAAATATGACGATTTTAGAATAACAAAACCTTTCACATAACAGCTGAAATCATCAATGAATCTATATCTAGTTGCATAGATGTATGAAGGACCTTATTAAAAATATCTTAATAGGAAGCTAAATATAACGATAATTTTTAATTCACAAAAGTTTAATTATATTTTTTATGACAATTTTGTAAGATTTTTTTTTTTTAATAAGGCAATATTTTTTATGCAAAGCTTTACAAAAACAGGATAGCGTAAAAAAAATGTAAGCAGACTCATGCAACTTCTCTTGTTAAAAATGAAAATCCGTGTACAAAATTATTTAAATAATACCAATAGGTTGAAAAATTAATATAAAATTTGAAACATAAATTTATTTTTATTGGCACAGCTGCGATTTTTCGTGTAATCAGATGATAATTACCCAGGGCTGGGTTTTTGCCGGCAGAAAGTGATTTCTGCCGTGCCAGTGGCAGAAAGTGGTTATAACCGGCAGAAACTGGCAACAACTGGCATAAACACATTTCGTGACATAATCTAAGACTTTTTTAGTAGTATTAAATTCCTTAAATACATTTTATTCAGGATAAATAACAAAATACACTGGATAGTTTTAATTTAAAATAAATAAATTTGTATTAGAAAAAATTAGTAATATAACAGATAATTTTTTTTTATAATATGGTTGTGTAATTTTATATATAAACAATTATTAGAGTATTTAAAATCTGAGTTTAAAATTCAAAATAGAAAACTATATTCAATACTTATTTTAAACACTGAAAAGAAAAGAAAAATAATCAATACTTACTCAAAATACTTTTCTGCAATTTAACATAATAATTTAATAATAACTGTAAAAAATCTTTCTCATAGAAATGTTATACAGCTCCAAATCAAAAAATTAGAATAATTCCATTTGTATATTTGGAATTGCATTTAGCTTTATTTTACTGTAGTACAATTGGAAAAGAACAGTGGTGGATGTTTTAATACATTTGCAGGTTATTAAGGAAAATTAAAACTGTAAAATATTAAATTTTGAGTGAATATTTTATTTTTGTAAAATTATTTTCATTATTTAAAATATTAGAATACTAAAATAGGTGGTTCAAAAAATTAGAATACTTATGAATTTTCCTGATTGGTTCAGAAGGTTGTGTAAAATAAGCATTTTTGGCAGAATAGATATTGCGCTAAAAAACAAAGTTGAGCTTCTTTCCAGCATAAAGTCGGCATGGTCATATCTGGGCAGAAAACATTGTGAACCACTTGTAGCTAGCTTGGCAAAACGAGTTCATGCTGTTATAAAATCTAAAGGTGATGCTACAAAATATTTAAGAATAACTATTTTCCCTTTATTTTAAACACATTATTTACAATGCATTATTCTAATATTTTGAACCAGGTAAATGGTTATTCTAATATTTTGATTTTTTCCAAATGTGAATAATTATTTTAATTTGTGTATTTCCTTTAATTTTAATGCTAAAAGATTCTACAAACTATGTAGATTCTTACAATATTAAGTTTTATCCTGTATTACTTTTTGTATAAGCGATACATTAAAAACTTTTTTTCACAATTCCTTTTTTTTATATTATTCTAATTTTTTTAACTTGGAGCTGTAGTTATATGTGGATCTTGTAATTCCGTGGATTTAAAAACGTTTAATTTAAATACAAATCTGACTTCTTTTTTTAAATTAAAGACTGTTAGTGGAAATGTTCCAACCATATATATATATATAACCATATTCCATATAGTAGATAATCTTTAAGTTATTGCATTATAGTATTTATTTAAAAATTCTCTGAACAGTGACTTGTTAAAATATCATAGAATTTTTTGCAAATTTATTTTCTTTTCTTTTTTTGTACTTTTAAATAGAAATTCAACTGTAAATAATAATATAATAATATTAATAATTAAACTTGTACAGCATCAGATTACCATTATGAAAATTTTTGTTTTTTAAGTAAGAGAAAATTAGTATTATATAAACAAAGTATATTTATATGATCATTTTGAAGCTTTTTGCTACTTTGTATAACATTCATAATCTTTAGTTTTAATTTTTAATTTAATTGTTTACATATCAAATACATGTGTGAATTATGAGTCATTACAGTTAAAGTTCTTATTATTATTTCTTAGTTTCTGCCAGTTTTTGCCACTTACTGGCAGAAACTAGTTTCTGCCATGCCGGTTTTAACCGGTTATAACCACTGGTTTTAACCACCCCGGCAGAAACTTGCCAGCCCTGTAATTACCAGAAATATTTAATTATATTCTTTTTAATTTAATAACATGCAATTGAAATTATTTAGTCTTTTCAAGCTTTTTTCTCTTCTTTTCCTTTTATTTAAAATACAGATTCTAAAACTTGTCTAACTGTATTTTTAAAAAAATATAAATGCATACAAATAAACTTTTCAAAGAAAATGTAAATTTTCTGTGTGAAATTTAGTTGAAAACAATTTTTATAAGTATTCAAAAATCCACCTGTTTTATAACTTTCATTAAAGAAATAGACATACGTATATATATTACTTTGATATTAAGAATCTAAAACTTAAACTAAAACAAAACATATAGGGCTGCTTTAGGTTTAGACTGGAAAGCTATTGGGAATTCAAGCGCTCGAATACGCCATCTGGTGGAAAAAAGATATAATTTCTCCCTTCAGGAAAATCCCTTTCAATCCCATTGCGTTACATGCATTTTTAATTTGTTCATAATGATTATTTTTATGCACAATTTCAGATTTCATGTGATATTTGTGTTTTGTGTTTATATGTCAAAGTAAAAATTATCCAAATTTGAATATCTAACACTTTTAAACGCGTTTACAATAAATAATGGTTTCAATGGCACTTTAGCATTAGTTAAAGGGCCAATTTTCCTGTACCGACGGCTGCAATCAGCGCCTCTATAGGCCGTTTTAAGTCCCAATACCAAAACTAAATACACGGAAAATGAAAATTCTAATTGGGAAAAAAAATGTAATATTGTAAATTAGTATAAATTTTTAAGGAATGGAAGATTTCAAAATGATATAATATTTATAATATCAACTACAATAATTTGTTTCTTTAAAATAGCATCTTTTATATACTTAAGCAATACTATGTTGAGGTGATATTTAATGCAATTTAAATTTCCTTTCAAACTGCAGTGATATTGGTTGAAACTTATAAAAAAATTTTTTGTTATTTTTAAAATTTTCTCTACTGGTAATTAAAGAAATGCAACTGAAAAATCATTTCAAAAGAGACATGATACATAACAAACAATGGTGTTAAATTAAGCAACAAAAGCTACTGTGAAAATTCTGAGACTGAAAGGTTACACTTTTAAAAGCTGACCTTTCTTTTTTCTTTTTTGTAATATATTCATGTAAAGTAAAAAAAAAAAAAAAAAAAAAAAAAAAAATTTAGTTTGCAGAAATTTTAAAAATGTTTATTATTTTATATTTTTTAATAAAATGTAACTTACTTTTGAGAAACATTTGTAAGAAATCAATTTTTCCAAAAAAAAAAAAAAAAAACTGAAAAAAAACTTTTTTTTCCGCCACTTTAAAATTTCCGGAAATTTTACATCTCTACAACTGAGTCAGGTATTAATACCAGAAGTCATTGATTTAATACGCTCTATCTTGTCTAACAGTAAAAATTGCTATTTTGGTGCCAAAAAGATGACTCATTGTGTCTGTGACATCTGTACCTTTCTTTGTTTTTATAGAGGCCTTGGTGCAACATAGAGAACAGCCGGGGTTAAATTTAGCGAGAAAGTAAAATTTTCCAAATCACTTTCTGAGCACCAGGGGCGATTCTGGTCTGAATTTTCCGAAAAATTAAAGCAATGATTTCCGAAAATTAAAACAAATATCTGTCATAAATCTGAAAATTTGGACATAAATTTATGGGTATTTCGGCAAATGATCGCTGAAAAAAATCAATCTCGTCATTCGTTTGAAGAAAAGTTGCCAATTTTGTCAAAGGATCGCGGAAAAAACGTGACTTTCGTCACAAAATCGCGAAAAAACGGCAAATTTCGTAAAAAGATCTCGAAAAAACGGCAAATTTTGTCAACAGATCGCGGGAAAAACATGACTTTCGTCAGAGAATCGCAAAAAAATGGCAAATTTTGTCAAAAACGGCAAATTTTGTCAGAAGATCGCGAAGAAAAGGCAAATTTTTTTCAACAGATCGCGGGAAAAACGTGACTTTCGTCTGAAAATCGCAAAAAACTGACAAATTTCGTCAAAAACATTGCGAAAAACGGCAAATTTCGTCTAAAGATCGCGAAAAAATGGCAAATTTTGTCAAAGGAGAGCAAAAAAAAAGATAGCGGGAGTGGACACCCCCCCCCTCCTCTGTTAACTTTTCAGAAAATTTGTTGTGAATTTCAGAATTTTTTTTTTTACTCAGAATCACTCCTGCTGAGAACCTTTATTTACAGTTTAGAAATGTTATCAGATTATTATATCTTTATGAAATAACTATCAATATATCAAATGAACAAACTATTTTACGTTTACATTTGTTTAATTTATACATAAATAAGCCATAATAATGTGTACAAAATATATTACATAAATCAGCCCCATTAACATTAGAAATTTTTTTACTGGTCGCCGTTTCATTTTCCTGATTATAATATTTGGCACTAAAGTGCATTTTCTTAAGACTGAGTTAATCTAAGTTCAGGGTTGGTAAAACCTGGGTTTTTTTTCAGAAAAAATAAACAGTCCAGTGTGTTTTATCAGGGTCTTATTGTGTTTTGGGGGTTTTATTAGTTTTTCAAGCTTTAGGTATTTTTCTAGTGTCTTTTTCATGTTGGGTATTTTCCATGTATTTTGTTATTGTTGTTTTGTTGGAGGATGCATAGGATGATTTTAAAAAAATGGTACTTTTCGGTTAGCCGGGCACCAGTGATATATGTACATTATATAAATATATATAGTATATACATATATATATATATTCATACATATATGTGTATATATATGTCTATGTGTACATATGCATATGTGTATATGTGTATATATACATGTATATTAGAGATGAGTTCGGGCTCTCTTTTTGGAGCCTGAGCCCGATGATTTAAAATCCGAGCCTGAAACATTTTGTGTCTTCAGAGCCCAAGACTGTCCGAACCCGATACCAAAAAAAATTGCAAAATATTTAAAAATTGTTTGTAAAATAATATCTCATTTTTTTAAAAGCCTGTACTTTAAAATAACTGTTAATACTGTGGACATAATTAATTTTATGGAAATTTACATTCAATCTTATCAGAAGAGAAGTTTGGTATCAAATAAAAATGTACTTCCTTTAAAGGATGTTCATATTTTTCTCTTCGAACAAGCAAATCTGATAGACACATTAACAAAGTTCGTTTTTATGAATAAATGCATGAACAGAAATTACTAATTCTATGCCGAAAAATCTAACAACGTTTTCTATTTCCTATAAAAGGTTTTTTTTCGTAAATTATAATGGATCCCTTAATTAAAGCAATATTTTGTGTTCCTGAAAAGCAGCTTAAATTAAAAATTTGACACCGTTATCTGAAAGATCCTATGCTTTTATAGGAAACGTGAAAACACTGTTCGATTGCTTTCTATCGGAATAACAATACATGACAATTTATCTACTTACGAATGAAAGTGACTTTGTAAATTTGTGTGTTGCAGAGCAGAACTTTAGCATGAGCAGAGTTCATAATTAAAAATAGAATCACTAACGTTATTTTCATATGAAGAGCGATTATGACTAGTACAGAGTAGAAGACTAAAAATTTGCAAACCTAAGCTATTGCTGATTGACTAAAAACAAACAAAAAAATATATACAGTAGAAGATCTTTATAACGCAATTCTATATAATGCGATTCTCTATATAATGCACAACTTTTCAGATGTAAACAATACATTTTTCAGTTAAAACGCACATGCATTCCACATTGTAAAAAACTTGCTACTCTAGAGGCCTAGATTTAACACATTAGTTCAACTTTATCTCCTTAATTCAGATCTTTTTGATGAAAAAATTGATGTATTACAATAAAAGCTTTTGAAAATGAGTAATATAATGAACGATTTTGTCCAGGCATGTTTGGACCATGTTTATAAAGTAAATTTAACAATTTGTGAAATGATCTATATTATGCAAACATTCATAATCTGCACAGCTTCTAGTACCAAGGAATGCAGTAATAAAGTTACTGTACTGTATATTGATATATTTTAGACATATTTAGCCCTGTTTACAAGCTAAGTTTAATGTCATGTGAAATGTGATATATAATGCACAACCTCACGTTTTTAAGTTTGCGTTATAAAGATCTTCTACTGTATATTCATTTTGCGTTAGATCTCTAAAAAATAAATAAAATAAACGTTCCAATTAAAAAATATCCTACTGTCCCAATGGCGCCATATCACCCTGTCGCCAGTCGCGTCACAAATATTGCAAATTTTTTTTTTTAAAGTAGCATTCTAATACTAGAAAAGAAAAAAAAAATCTGTTTCCTCTTTTATTCATTCTGATCAAAATAACATTAAAACGACTTGAAATGGAATATGTAATTTTTTTAGGGCAAAAAAGGTTATTTTTATTTTTCCTGTATGAGAATAAATAAAATTGATATTTTCCAAAAGATTGAGCCCGAGCCCACCTGGGCCCGAAGGCTGGTATAAAAATCGAGCCCGGGCTCGGGCTGAGCCCGTCTCATCTCTAATGTATATATATCACTGGTGCCTGGCTAACTGAAAAGTACCAAAAAAATAAATATTAATCCTTTATTAATATCAAAAATTTTAAAAATTAGTTTTAAAATGTTTTAAAGACTATGACTGAGTTGAAAAGAAAGTTTGAAAAGTAAAAATATAATACTATTCTGAAATTTTGTGTGTCTGTCTTTTACAAATAAAAATTGAATTTAAATAGTCCATTCTTTAGGTTTGTTTTAGTAGATATTTTTAATTTAATAGAATTCCTTTAAATGTTTAAATTATTGCCTTACTACTATACTAATTAGCAGTATTTTGTTGTTAAATTATTCAAATATTTTCTTATTTGATTTGTCAGTTATGTTCATGTGCGTAGGAGAGGGGGGGGGGGGGCTAGACCCACCCAAAAATACTTTATAGTGAAAAAAACAGTGATTTTTTAAAAGAGTAGTGGTATAAAAGATAAGTAATAATAGCAAAACCGAATAAAAAGCAACTTTTTGTTTGCTATGTCACTATTTAGGGGGGGGGGGGGTGAGGCACAGGCAAAAGTCTCATACGAGATTGATTCGTGGTCACCAAGGTTTCAATATTTTTATACCTGAAGTGTGAAAATTCATTCTAAGATAAGGCAGCTACTCTTCTTTTGTATAGAACGTCCTTGGTGGTAGTTGTCCGATGCTAGATTCTAGGAAGTTACGTATGAAAATCAGGTTCTCTGTCTTGTCTTAAAAGAAATGTTGTGAGCTCGGGGTTCGAAAGGACTGATGCCAATATATAAGAACAATAAAAAGGCTTTATTCACTATAAACAGTGCAATACGATCACAAATATCTTCTGAAAATTACAAGATATGCAGTAATCTTCAAATCCAATAAAAGCACAGCAAAATTTCACACAGAAACAATGCGTTCAATACGACGTATCAACGACAAAATCGATCCGAGTAACACAGTTCTCAATGCAAAGCCTCTCGTATGACTTCAATCACAGTTGACAGACAACTAACTCAACTGAACTGATGGAGGTCCTTATATAGGTTTCAGAGATCTTTCCAGATTATTCCAGAGCCTTCAGATGCTAGAAATTACCAGAAAGTGCTTTAACTTTCGATAGAGAACCCAAGCAAGAAAGGATCCCAATGTACAGGTATAAGGGGGGGTGGTTGCACAAAAAGTCGCCAAATCCGTCGCCAACTTGGCGACATTTGGCGATATATCGCCAAATTTGGCGACAAAAATTAGTCGCCAAAACCATCGCCAACTTGGCGATAAACCCATTCCTTGGCGATTTTCCAATAGAGCTTCATTATAAAACCGATGCTGTAAGGTTGTTTTTCTTGCAAACCACCTGAGGCCTTTAGCATTGAGTTACATGATGCTCAATAGGAAATACATTAATAATACTGCAATTTTCACAATAATAAAATGAAATAAATTTAAACAAATGGAATATTTACAGATATATACAAAATTCATAACATTGCCCCCCTCTCAAGGACTGCACGTCCCGGGCAGTTCAACCTTTGATCGGAAAGCAAACCCGTTGCCAACAAATGCTATACTATTCAAAACACTTAAAGCAAACATGCAAAATAACCATTAAACACATTCATAATGCTGAATTATACAAAATATACACTTATTTTAAAAAAAATAAATTAAATTAAAGCATAGACATTTTTACATTAACTTATATACAAGACCATGGTCATACTAATTTACATTATTTACATTACACTATTTACAATCAATGAACTATGTACTATGGCCATAGTATGGAGCCAGCCTGTCGTAATGAACGACTCTAGGCTTCGAACTTGGTGACTTTCGGATCCGAATTACGACATCGTTCAGTCTGTTTAGGACTGTATAAGGACCGTCCCAGTGCGATTGCAGTTTGGGAGAAAGTCCTTTACGTCGAGTCGGATTATAAAACCAAACCTTGTCACCTTCTTTGAATTGATGTCCCGTGGCTTTCGTGTCGTACCTGGTCTTCATCTTCTCCATCTGTATATTGATCCGCTCTCGAGCCAAGTTGTGGACGTCTTCAAATCGTGCCTGGAGATTCTGCACGTATCCCTCTGGCGATGAAGGCGCATCTGGAGGGCGACCAAAAATCAGATCACAAGGTAGACGAAGATCACGACCGAAAAGCATCTGAGACGGGGAATAGCCGGTCGTTTCATGGACGGCGCTGCGATAGGCGAGGAGAAACAAGGGAAGTTTTTGGTCCCAGTCTTGTTGGTTTCTTGAAACTAGCAGTGAGAGGTTGTTGAGGATGGTACGATTAAACCTCTCAACCATGCCATCCGACTGTGGATGTAAAGGCGTCGTCCTAGTTTTGTCCAGTCCGAGAAGTTGACAAAGACCCTCAATCACAGCAGATATGAAATTTCTCCCTTGGTCAGAATGCATTTGAAGGGGAACTCCATACCTTGATATCCACTGGGGTACCAAGGCATCCGCAACCGTAGAAGCTTCTTGATCAGGGATGGCATAAACTTCAGGCCATTTCGTAAAATAGTCCATGACAACAAGGAGGTATTTGTTGCCATCAGCACTTCTTGGCAGAGGACCTAGGATGTCAAGGGCGATGCGTTCAAAAGGTGCTCCTACATTGTAGAGATGTAGTCTTCCTCGGCTACGTTTCTTTGGTCCTTTCCGAGCTGCACATGCATCGCAAGATTTGCACCATTGTTCGACGTCAGCTCTCGCCTTTCCCCAGAAGAAGCGCTCTCGGACTCTGTGTAATGTTTTCATGACTCCAAAATGGCCACCAGTGGGACTGCCATGTAATTCCTTGAGGACCTCTGGTATTCGGTATCGAGGAAGTACCAACTACCACCGAGATGTCTTCCCATCTTCCGATTCGAATTTTCGAAACAGGACACCATTCCTGATGTGGAGGGAGTTCCAAAGAGCCCAATATTGCTTCGTCGTAGGACTGTAAGTCGAGATGTCTTTCCAACTGGGCTCGTGCTAGAAGATTCTAATAACTCCAAAATTGGTTTGATGTCAGAGTCTGCCATTTGATCTTCTCGAATCTTCTCATCGCTCCAAGGATCTGGTGGCGTTGATAGTGTTGTCTTCGTCTGGCGTATGACATGTTCGGGATTAAACTTGTTCTCCGCTCTTGAACAATAGTGACAACTTTCGGGACACGGTCTTCTTGATAAGGCATCAGCATTTCCATGTGATGAGCCTTTACGATGCCTGATGTCAAAATCGTATTCCTGGAGTCGTTGTATCCATCTGGCTACTTGGCCCTCTGGGTTCTTAAAATTCATCAGCCATGTTAGGGATGCGTGATCAGTACGAAGGAGAAATTTCCTGCCATAGAGATAGTGATGGAAGTGTTCTATGGCTTTCACTATAGCTAGTAACTCCTTACGAGTGACGCAATAATTCCGCTCTGGTTTCGATAAACATTTGCTCCAGTATGCTACGACTCTTTCTTGGCCATCTATTTCTTGAGAAAGTACAGCGCCGACACTTTCGTGACTGGCATCCGTGTCCACAATGAATTGTTTGTCGGGGTCTGGATAGGTAAGGACTGGAGAGGATGTGAGAGGTTCTTTCAGCCGCTGGAAGGAATTGTCGCATTCTTGTGTCCATAGAAACTTCTGCTTGCTTTCAGTGAGCCTATGCAAGGGTCTTGCGATGTTGGAGAACCCCTGGACAAACTTTCTGTAATAAGTGCATAGTCCCAGAAAGTTTCGCAACTGGTGGACGTTTTCCGGACGCTTCCAGTTCTTTACTGCAGACACTTTTTCAGGATCTGTTCGGACACCTTCAGCTGAGATGATGTGTCCTAAATAATTTACTTCGCGTTGGAAGAACTTGCATTTCAGAGGGTTCAGCTTTAAATTCGCCGCTCTTAGCTTCGCTAACACTTTTCGAATATTTTCTAGATGTTCTTCAAACGTGCGGCCACCAATGATGACGTCATCTAGGTAGATGAGACAAGCTTCAAAAGTCAGGCATTTTAACACTGTCTCCATGAGGCGCTCGAACGTTGCTGGAGCATTGCAGAGCCCGAACGGCATAACTTTAAATTGCCAAAGTCCTTGTCCAGTAGTAAATGCGGTCTTCTCTTTGTCATCAGGATGGATCTCTACTTGCCAATATCCACTCTTCAAATCCAGTGTGGAAAACCATTTATTTCCTGAAAGAGTATCTAGCGTGTCGTCTATTCTTGGTAGAGGATAGCTGTCCTTCTTCGTGATGTCGTTAAGTTTTCGATAATCCACACAAAATCTTGTGGAGCCATCTTTCTTTCGGACCAACACGATGGGAGAGGCCCACGGACTTGATGACGGTTCGATGATGTCACTATCCTGCATCTCTTGCAAGAGCTTAGACACCTCTTCTTGTTTAGCGAACGGCAAGCGTCTGGGATGCTGTTTAATCGGTGGATGGTCGGCAGTATCAATTCTATGACGTGTCAGAGAAGTGCGACCAATATCACTCTCGTTTTGAGAAAACACATCCTTAAATTCCTGGAACAGTCTTTCTGCGGCATGTCTCTGTTCAGGAGATAAATTTTCATTTCGTCCAATTACAGGTGTTAAACTTGTAGGCGGCTCCGACAACGTCAAGCTCGGGTCTTTGCAAACGCAGGTGACTGGAGCACAGGTTGCAAGCACTTCACCCTTCTGGATAATTCTAGACTTTTCACTTACGTTCGCAATCCTCACAGGTATCACATCTCTCGACAGATCTACCAGCGCTGATGCTATTAGCACTCCCTTTGGGCTTTTCTCAGGATATCCAACCAAGCCACACTGGAAACTTCTTTCGTTCTCAGTGAATCCATGTATCATCATTTCGGTCCGAGGAGGAATGATAACATCTGCCTTGGCTGTGATCTGTTGAATAGATTTGGGCTCATTTCCAAGTTTGAAAATAGTGACATCTTCTTGAGCAGAGCGTAACTCATTATTCTTAAAATCCAGTGTAAATCCATGCTCTTTTAAAAAGTCCAGTCCGAGTATGAAAGGGTCTGAAATATCGGCCACATAGACTGTATGATGGTAAGTGGCGTTCCCAAACTTTATTTTCAATTTCAATCTTCCATGTATGTCGATCTTATCCCCGGTCACGGTTTGAAGGATAACACGGGGCGGAGTCCAGAGGAGTTTTTCTTTTAGCCGCTGAGCTAGATCTTTCCGAATGATGGTCACATTGGCTCCTGTGTCGATGATCATATTGCAGGGCAAATCATTCACACGCCCGACTATAAAAACTCCGTTCTCGCCGCAACTTCTTGCAGAAATTTGACACACTTGATAATGGGGCTTCTCAAAATCTGGCAACCTCCGCCCCGCGAGATGGCCATTAATTAGTTTTCCTGCTCCGCCGTTCGTGGGGAGCTATTACCTTCTGTGCTGGGTCGTTTTAGGCAGTTTCTTTGAATATGGCCTTCTCCACCGCATTTCCAGCACTTGATTTTTCTGCCAGGTTTGTTGTCCAACAAGGAGTTCATCTGTTTCATCATATCCTTCATCTGCTGCTGTAAACGCTCCACAGCTCTATCCGACGTCTCAGACATGTTGGCTGCTCGCACAAAGTGTCGATCTTTCCTTGTAGCTTGCTGGGCTGCCTCGAATTTCAGGGCATAAACTAAAGCCCCTTTTAAATCACTGAGATCTGCAATCCGGAGTGCTTTCTGGATCTCAGAGTCACGCACACCATCAATAAAATGTTGCAGAGCTAAACTTTCTCTAATTTCAGTCGGACAGTCAGGATAAGCAAGATGTGAAAGTCTCTCGACATCCGTAGCAAGCTCTTGCAGGGATTCAGTGGATTTCTGCTGTCGAGATTTGAGCTGGAGTCTGCTATATTCCTTCATGCATTTCTCGCCAAAACGCAATTCTAAGGCACTGACGAGCGTTTCAAAATCCAGCGGTTCATTTGCAGGCAAAGTCTGTAGGACGTCGGCAGCATCAGCTCGTAGAGACGCAGCTAGCTGGCAAGCCTTTGTCTGGGAATCCCATTCATTAGCGTCCGCTACGATCCCAAATTGTGTCTTAAAAACTGGCCATGAGGATTTTCCGTCATAGGTCGAGAGTTTAATACAGGAACGTGGAAGCATAGATTGATACTTGACATCTTCGGTATAGTTTCCGGCAATTATCTTTTGTTTTTTCACATTTTCCAACTCTTTTTCTACACTCTCTATCCTTTCTTCGACGGTCTTGGCGATCTTTTGAACTTTTTCTTCTACTCTTTCTTCAACGGTCTCGGCGATCTTTTGAACTTTTTCTTCTACTCTTTCTTCTACGGTACTGGCTGTCCTTTGAATTTCTTCTACCTTTCCTTCTATTTCTTGAAATCTTCCTTCAACTTTGTTTTCCACGCCGTCAATTCTGTCATTTAAAGATGTTATTTTATCCTCTATTAAATCTTTCAACTCTCCAAGGTTGGTTGACATATCCTTCTTCATTTCATCTTTTAAGTCGCCAAGGTTGGCAGTCATTTTCTCATCCATCGCTGACATATCTTTTTTCATTTCGGCCTGATTCGCAGTCATTTTCTCCTTAATTTCTTCTTTTAACTCGCCAAGGTTAGCAGTCATTTTCCCATCCATCGCTGACATATCTTTCTTCATTTCTTCTTTCAACTCGCCAAGGTTAGCAGTCATTTTCCCATCCATCGCTGACATATCTTTCTTCATTTCTTCTTTCAACTCGCCAAGGTTCGTAGCTAATTTCTCCAATAATTCTTTCAGTTGACCCTCCATTGCTCTGGTGATCAGCATTCAACCCCACTTCTGACACCAAATGTTGTGAGCTCGGAGTTCGAAAGGACTGATGCCAATATATAAGAACAATAAAAAGGCTTTATTCACTATAAACAGTGCAATACGATCACAAATATCTTCTGAAAATTACAAGATATGCAGTAATCTTTAAATCCAATAAAAGCGCAGCAAAATTTCACACAGAAACAATGCGTTCAATACGACGTATCAACGACAAAATCGATCCGAGTAACACAGTTCTCAATGCAAAGCCTCTCGTATGACTTCAATCGCAGTTGACAGACAACTAACTCAACTGAACTGATGGAGGTCCTTATATAGGTTTCAGAGATCTTTCCAGATTATTCCAGAGCCTTCAGATGCTAGAAATTACCAGAAAGTGCTTTAACTTTCGATAGAGAACCCAAGCAAGAAAGGATCCCAATGTACAGGTATAAGGGGGGGGGTGGTTGCACAAAAAGTCGCCAAATCCGTCGCCAACTTGGCGATAAACCCATTCCTTGGCGATTTTCCAATAGAGCTTCATTATAAAACCGATGCTGTAAGGTTGTTTTTCTTGCAAACCACCTGAGGCCTTTAGCATTGAGTTACATGATGCTCAATAGGAAATACATTAATAATACTGCAATTTTCACAATAATAAAATGAAATAAATTTAAACAAATGGAATATTTACAGATATATACAAAATTCATAACAATATTAATCTGACTACAACGTTTTGCTCTGGTTAACATTCTCTGTGAATCACTTGTACATAGGCCTGCGCTACCCGCACCCATATTATGTATGAGAAAGCAGGTAATATTCAAGGGTATTTTTGTTTTTACTAATTCTATTTTTAAATCTTATTTTACAGGAAGAAAAACAGTTTTATTGTTATATTTACCTAGTCTTCATGAACGTTTATCTAATTTTTCATACCTAAGTATGGTTTCGTTGTAGGGGGGGGGGGGGGGTTTGCTAGTTGTAAATCATAATTCCAATTTATCCACTTACTAACATATCTATGATATTCAGCTTTACTCACGCACCATAACACAGTTGTGAACGATTAATTGATGTCTCACAATTATTCTATATATATACCTTTTAGAAATATTTTACAACCATATTGATTTTAGAACATTTATTTCTAATATGAAATAAATATCTTTTACTTTTGGGAATGAGGCAGAAACCCGAGGTCAGGCCAATTTTCTTTCATTTGATTCGTGACAGGCCCGGACTTAACTTTCTTCTGAAGATTCAAATTGGGCCTAGACTTCATTCTTTTCGTGTTGGACCAGGCCCGGGCCTTATATTGAGATTCCGGCCGAGGCGTGGATTTCACTTTTTCCGGTCCAAGCTGGGCCAATTTTTTAGTTGCATTTGTAATTATATAAATATATAGCAACTATTTATTAAGTCATTGCTTGATCCGCCCATCTGTCCGCAGCTAACAGTGCAAAAACTTCCCAACCGAATGGTTTGAAATTTAATACATATAATCATTACAAAATTTTGTTGAGTCATTTCAAATTTTATGAAAATCGAATCAAAACTTAAAAAGATATTAATAAAAATATTAAGTAATTTGAATTTTTAAAAATTGGTACTTCCTTGTTATAGCAGCTTCCAAGGATTAATTGTCAAACGACTGACCGAGATGTTTCGCCAAATTATCTGACATGTATGATGTTATAGTCATATATGACGTTTTATAACCTCTATGACCAAGTTATAGTCACATTCTTCATTCTATTAAATCCTATCATATGTAATTAATTCAATGATATCCCATGATAGGTAATGATTCTAGGTTGCCATGGTGATTATGTCCTGTTTGAGATAGAGTCATGTTATTTCCATATTACTGAATTTAAAAACCGAATTTGTATACTAAAATTGTTTAATATAGCAATCCTATAATCTACCAACAGTATTTTGGATAGTTGTTTCCGGAGAAATAGATATTAAATGGAAAAAGGGTCTAAATATGGATTTAAAGTTCTGAAACTTTCAAAGCTACGCTTAAGTTTCCATTGGAATTTTCAGTAAATGTCAACAAATTATAAAATGTTGCCAACTTAAAATGTACTTATTTTATTATGGAAATTAATCATATCATAATAACAAATGATATAATTCATTTCACTGAAACTAGTTATAGTACAAACGCACCTCATTTGTCACGTTTGATGTACAATTTCGAACTTGTTTCTTTTAAGTGAGTAATATCGTGACAACTTTTCCTTAGTGAAAAAAGAAAACAATAAAACATTCCTTTGTTTCATTTTCTTTTTTACGTTTTTTATATAGAGTAAATGTTTTTTAATGGACACTCTTGAATAGCAGATACCTCTATTTAGTGAACACTTTCAACAACTCTATATGCTTTCGTTTTTACCTCTGAATAGTGGACCCTCCTAATAACAGCAGTATTCTGGGATCCGGGTTCCTGAGGTGTCCGCTATTCAGGAGTTTTACTCTATATGGGTCAATATCTGAAAATTGGACAATTTGTGTCCCCTGTCAATAATACTTCATTAATTACACTAGAACCAAAACCTGTAAAATGTAATATGTTATAATATTTGTTGTAGCAATTACCAATGATAAATCAACATATAATGATGTATAAATAATTAATTGAAAGATTTAAACAAATTAAATCATCATTTCAGTCCCTGTCCCCAGGTACAAACATCCAATATTAAATGTATGCTGTAAAAATTTCAATAAATATTGTTGTGAGCTCGGGGTTCGAAAGGACTGATGCCAATATATAAGAACAATCAAAAGGCTTTATTCACTATAAACAGTGCAATACGAACACCAATATCTTCTGAAAATTACAAGATATTCAGTAATCTTCAAATCCAATAAAAGCACAGCAAAATTTCACACAGAAACATTGCGTTCAATACGACGTATCAACGACAAAATCGATCCGAGAAACACAGTTCTCAATGCAAAGCCTCTCGTATGAATTCAATCGCAGTTGACAGACAACTAACTGAACTGAACTGGTGGAGGTCCCTTATATAGGCTTTAAAGATAACTGTAGAATTTTCCAGAGCCTTCAGATGCTAGAAATTACCAGAAAGTGCTTTAACTTTCGATAGAGAACCTAAGCGAGAAAGGATCCCAATGTACAGGTATAAGGGGGGGGGGCACCCAACCTGAAGCCCAGCCGTAAGGCTGATGGGCGTACCACCAGGCGGAAAATCCCATCTACCATCCAAATCCACCCAGCCACAGGAGCAGACTAAGTCAACGAGCGTTAATTAAAACAATAATCAAACTCAAAAGCAAAAATGGCGACATCGCCAATGAATCCAGTTGATTCATACTACTAAACTAAAATATATAAACTAATCCTGACATAAAAAAATAGCAAGGTAACACACAACCTCCTTATGCTAAAAACTAAATAAAAATTAACTACAAACAAAACAATAAATGAAACAAAATTTTAAGACCAGTATGGTTACACAAGTCTAAATATTATGAAAATAATAGGTGTCTACTGCAACTGTGCTCATCATTATATAAGACAGACTATATTGAAAAAGTTCATAACAGTTCATAGTCTATAAAAGTTCATAGTCTAATTTGAAAAAGTTCATAACAGTTCATAGTCTATAACAGTTTATAGTCTATTTTGAAAAAGTTCATAAGTAGTCATACCAATTTAACTCCAATATATGTACGTCAATAAATAAATGTGAAGTTTTCTTGAGCAGTAAAAGAAAATTATCAATTTAAAAGCGATATCTGATAAAAGAATAAAGATCATTTAAAATATTGTAATTGTCAGCCAGTTTTTTATAATTAGCGGGATTATTCAAAGTTTTGAATAAATTCTGTCTAAGAGTCAAGCCTGAATTGAATTTGAAATGATGCATCATTAAATTACACCTGCCATAAATATAATGTACCACGTCTCCTCTACTACCGCATTCACAAAGATCGTTTTCTCTCTTTCCAATCTTATACAGAAAGTGAGGAAAACTGCCATGTCCAGTGAAAAAGTATTGTGCCACCTGTGAGCTGCACAAATAATCTGTTTTTACCTCCTTAATTATGTTGTACGTGTCTCGACCAACTGTAGAAGATTGCCATTCCAACTGCCAGGTCTTTAACACTTCTCTCCTACAATACAACTTTATGGCCGAGACAGGTACCGGCAATTCTATGTGTATATCCGCCTGACCATTAATGATCACACTTTTGGCTAATTCATCTGCTCTCTCATTTCCCGATATACCGATGTGTTCCTTAATCCAGCCAATGTTCACCACCTTATCTGGATTTTGATATAATAGATCAAATATATCTCTAACTATGATATTTGCAGGAAAAATCTGCTGGAGAACTAGGACCGAAGATTAACTGTCTGAAAATATTTTCACTGATTTAAAATTTAATTGTACAAACCACTTTATTGCCTGCTTAATTGCCTCCAATTCAGCCTGATAAATTGAGTTCCATTTTGATAAACTGACTTTATAATCAAATATATAATTTCCTTGGTGGTATACAGTAAAAGCTGCAGAGGTACCGTTGGCCATTTTAGAACCATCTGTAAAAATAATTGGCTTAACTGAAAAAGGTGGACTGTCGCGCAATGGGTTCATAAAAACTAAATTCTTTATCATATTGTAATTTGGATATTCATACTGCTTAATGTTAGTCATAAAATCTTTGCCGCGAAGCTCTTTCCCCCACATTTGTATTGCAGACTTCCCTTTTAAAACATTGTATTGCAATGCATCATACTTCAGTTTGATACCAATTGGAGGGACTCCCGCTAAAACACACAGTGCCTCCGTTGAGACATTCCTATACGACTTTATAATTGTCCTCAAACCCACTCTTTGACAGGAGCTGAGCTTACGCAGCGCATGGTTTTTCAAATCATCATACCAAATTTCGTGACAATATGCAATTTGCTTTTCCATTACGGTCAAATACCAAGTCTTCAAAATCTCATGACGAATACCTTTATCTCTATAACCTGTCTTTGCTATATTAAGTACAAAGTTTCTTAGATTTGACCTCACAGTGTCCAAATGAACAAGCCATGTGAATTTACTATCAAGATTGAAGCCCAGGTATCTGAATGAATCAACAATATCAATTGTGATGTTGTTTAATTTGAAAATCGGATGTCTATTTTCCATAAGATTTGAACCAAATAACATTGCTATTGATTTATCAATACTAAGATTTAAGTGAAAGTTTTGACATCCAATCACAAACCTGTTCAAAGATTTGTTCATAACTGTCCCCAATTCTCTTCTTGTATCAGAACCGTTTACTATAAGGAAATCATCTGCGTAGGAGACTATGAGTGCATGTTCAGCCTTATAAAATTTAATTAAAGCGTCCGCAATTAACAACCACAACAGTGGGCCAATGCAAGATCCCTGCGGGCAACCCTTGTGTAACAGAAACCATCTGATGCCATCTGAATATTGAAAACCTATTTTTCTTTCAGAAAGGTAATTTTTTAGGATTGATTTTAAATAGCTTGGAATTGGAGTAGAATCAATGATCTCCGCCAGAATAAACCAGTCTGTACTATCAAATGCACCCTGGATATCCAGTGACGCAACTGCACAATATTTGAAGTTAGATAAAACGTTTCTAACCATGCCTCTAAAATAAGACAGCAGACAATGTGCTCCTTCCTTCACGGAATCCATGTTGATCAACGTCAAGGTAATTATCTTTTTCCAGCTTTATCATAACTCTTGTTTTAATTACTCTTTCTAAAAGTTTACCCAATATCGATAACAGAGTAATAGGACGATATCCCCTAGCAGAACTAGGGTCTTTATTCCTTTTTCGGAAAAAGATTACAATTCCCGATCTCCAAATTCGTGGAAAATGTCCAAAGATCAAGCACTTGTTTAGGATCGCTTTTATAATTTCAGGAAACTTCTTGCATAAGTTTCTAACCACCAAGGCATCTATTTTATCTGAGCCCGGAGCCTTCGAAAGTCCTTGCTGGGCAACCACAAATTTTAATTCCCTCGTAGTCACAGATGAACAATCCCCATCGGCAGAAAAAGATTTATCTGAAGAGTATGAAAAGATGTTATTCGGAGTATCATTTATATTAAAATGTTCACTCATTAATTCTGAGGCAACTTCATCATACGAAGAAAAAGGAGCCGAATTTTCCAAATACGTAAAAATTAAATCTGTATGTTTCAATTTCTTGTTTGATATAAATCTATATAAATTACCATAATTTTCATTTGTTCTCTTACAATAGTCAAGCCATGCTGTTTTTTTAGCATTCTTTACCATCTTTTTATATTTATTCCTTTCTTCAATATATACATTTCTATAGCTCTGATTATCCAAATTTTTAGTACTTCTTTTATACAAAGCACTTACTCTATTCCTGTATATTTTCAGATCTTTAGTGTACCATGTAATAGTAGGTTTGTAAGATAATACACCTTTTGTAAAACATTTGTCCATTACATCAGTAATCAAAACCTGAAATTGTTCCATCCAATCATCTAGTGCTGTCACGTCATTTACATTCAGCAAAGAGCTCAACCAATTCCTCTTAATTCCTTCAATTATATTGTTAAATTTAACAAATGATTTATTTTCAGTTTTATATCTTTTCTTATCCATAATTACTGGAGCACAGTTTAAAACAAATGTTATATATCGGTGATCACTGTAGGAAAACGTGTCAGCATCAACTTTCCAACTGTCAACATAGTTACAAATTTCATAACCACTCAACGTTAAGTCCGGACGTCCATGTAAATCACCTTGATTAAAAGAATGTGGTGCCTCTAAGTCATTCAAAATACACAAATTATTCTGCATAATGTAATCTAATAGAGTTTCTGTTCTGTCATTTTCACGTGAATAACCAAGTGATCGTAATGGAACATTAAAGTCTCCACCTATTACTATATTATCAAAATCTGGAAATAAACCAGACCAATCCGCCATGTCTTCTTCCAAGTTTCCCGACGGGGCTGAATATTGTGAACCAATATATATAATTCTATCACTCATGTTTAAAGAGATAAACACACTATTATTCAGAGTAAGGCACTGTATACAAGTATAATCCTTGTTAGTTATATAAATAGCAGCATTATAATTAAAAGAATAAAAGGAAGGCCAGTGTGATGGAACACCCAAAGCCACTTTATTAAAGACATAAGGATCCTGGACCAAAACCACATCAATTCCTTTCTCCAATACATAGATCCCCAATGCATCATTGGCAGCTCGACAATGATTCAAATTAACTTGCAAAAACTTAAGACCCAAAAAGATGTCCAAATTACCCTCGGAGCCCTTAGCTCCGTTTAGGAATAGCCTTTAATCTCACCTGCTGATATACCTGACAAACAGGACTATCTGCCCTGTGATCACACGCACCCGATGCCGATTCAAAATAGCAATTGTAACATTTAACATGTGTTTCTTTACAGTCTTTTATGTCATGTTCACCAGCACACTTGACACAATGTTGAGTTCCCCTACAACCACTAGCATAATGGCCGAATTCTTGACAACGGAAGCACCGAGTGATGGAAACAAATTCCACCACCCTGTGTCTCTCGAAGTCTATACATATTTTCTTTCTGTCAAGTAACCATTGTTTACTATTCGCATCGACATCAAGTAACCAGTTAAATTTCTCATTTCTTGTCTTTATCCTCTTAACTATGGTGAAGTCAGGACGAATTTCATCATATAAAGTTTCCAATGCCTCTTTTGCCGCACCATCTAAGTCAGGATCCCTCAATTTCCTGGAGATTTCTCTAGTCATATTTTCATTACTGACAGAATCGTCCAGTAGCTTCTGTACTGAGCCCTTTACCATTTCTTCATCCACTGCCGAATCTACACTCAATATAAGTACTCTCTCTCTTTTTCTCTGTGGAACCGAAATCTTGATTTTATTCTTTATTGACTCAGCCTGAATCACCTTTTCTCTCATTTTCTCTGTATCCCTTCTATTTCCCATCTTTAATATAACCTGTTTATTCTTTGTGACAATTACATCTCCAGGAATAGGAATACTAACGTCTGATCGGCAAAGAGTCTTAATTTCACTCTTGATCAAATCCACATCCTCGTCCTCCTTATTCATTGTAATAATAATCGCGTGATCATCTCTTTTACTTTTTGATTCAGTTACTGTAGGCCTCTGCAGTTCATTAGCAAAGCTCACCGATTGTCTACTTATTCTTCCCGCTATATCCTCTAATCTCTTATTGTATTCGCCGTAAGCTTCAATCTTTGTTTCCATCTGCACAATATTTTTGAAGACATCAATGGCTTTCATCACAATATGATCCAAAACACGTTTAGCCGTTAATGCAGTTGGACCACTTATCTTATCCTGTTTATTTCTCTTATACTCAAGAAATGAATACAACTTTGAACTCAAAGTCTGTATCATCGGCAAAAATTCAGAATCCTTAACTTCGTCAAACCAGCTATCCGGATCGTCCATATTGAAATAAGCCTAACCAAGACCTAAACCAGAATTACAACTAATCCAAACTCCAAAAACACCTTAGCCGAAATATAAGACCAAAGATATACAACAAAAATCAAATAAATCAGCAAACCGCCAAGGGGCCTTCACACACGGAACTAACTTTCAGCATATATGTGGACCAACCTATGGTTGGAACCACCTGAAGTAATCCAATTTCACAAGAAACAAAACCAGCAACGCTATGAATAATCAATCATATGCCTCAGCTATGACCGAAAATGTAGCACCGGAAATGATAGTATAACAGAATAAAATCACAAAATTTATCAAAATCCAAACACAACCTGCCCAGAAATCAAAATATCACAAAGGCAATCTAATCACCTTGGCAACCAATAACAAAACAAAACAGCCGTAAATACTCAAAGACAAATCTTCAATTACTATGAATTACAAAAATCAAAATAAACAAACAATAACTGTTGCCTAGCAACCCAGGAATCAAACACCAATAACTTGAACTCCTCCAATACACAAGCACCCCAAAAACTGAGTGACAGCACAGATCGCTAGCACTTTAAGCAACACGAAAACTAAATCCACAAATTACCAAACAGCAGCAAAATACAACTCATCTTAACTCCAACACAAAATGGATGACAACAGCGAGCGCTGAAACGCCCACCTTGGAGCCATCGAAATACAAAAATTACAATAACTCAAGAAATACAAGTCAAAAATAAAAAACAACTTAGCGGTTAGATACAGCAAAGAGGTAAGTACCCGAACTATACTTCAATTCATAAAAAATAATAAATTAATAAGAAAAGTTAGTAAAATATAAATCTGAAAGACAGAATCAATGGCGAATCGCCATGAAAAATTTTACAAGTCCATTTAACATAAAAATAGATTAAATAAAGCAATAATATTATACAAAATAGAAACTAGAAAAGATATAGAGTAGGATTATACTGTATATTAAGGATTTGAACAAAATTTACCAAATTATGAACTTAGTTGTCGGAGCTCCAAAAATTGCACGCAACACATGACGTAGTAGATAGGGATCCACTCGGTATAAGGGGGGGTGGTTGCACAAAAAGTCGCCAACTTGGCGACATTTGGCGATATATCGCCAAATTTGGCGCCAAAAAAAAGTCGCCAAAACCATCGCCAACTTGGCGATAAACCCATTCATTGGCGATTTTCCAATAGAACTCATTATAAAAACCGATGCTGTAAGGTTGTTTACCTTGCAAACCACCTGAGGCTTTTAGCATTGAGTTACATGATGCTCAATAGGAAATACATTAATAATACTGCAATTTTCACAATAATAAAATAAAATAAATTTTAACAAATGGAATATTTACAGATATATATAAAATTCATAACATTGCCCCCCTCTCAAGGACTGCACGTCCCGGGCAGTTCAACCTTTGATCGGAAAGCAAACCTGTTACCAACAAATGCTATACTATTCAAAACACATTCATAATGCTGAATTATACAAAATATACACTTATTTAAAAATAAAATAAAATTAAAGCATAGACATTATTACATACAAGTATTTAAATAATAATAGCAATAATAATGATAATGCTAAGCAAAATAAATAATTACATTAATTTATATACAAGACCATGGTCATACTAATTTACATTATTTACATTACACTATTTACAATCAATGAACTAAGTACTATGGCCATAGTATGGAGCCAGCCTGTCGTAATGAACGACTCTAGGCTTCGAACTTGGTGACTTTCGGATCCGAATTACGACATCGTTCAGTCTGTTTAGGACTGTATAAGGACCGTCCCAGTGCGATTGCAGTTTGGGAGAAAGTCCTTTATGTCGAGTCAGATTATAAAACCAAACCTTGTCACCTTCTTTGAATTGATGTCCCGTGGCTTTCGTGTCGTACCTGGTCTTCATCTTCTCCGTCTGTATATTGATCCGCTCTCGAGCCAAGTTGTGGACGTCTTCAAATCATGCCTGGAGATTCTGCACGTATCCCTCTGGCGATGAAGGCGCATCTGGAGGGCGACCAAAAATCAGATCACAAGGTAGACGAAGATCACGACCGAAAAGCATCTGAGACGGGGAATAGCCGGTTGTTTCATGGACGGCGCTGCGATAGGCGAGAAGAAACAAGGGAAGTGTTTGGTCCCAGTCTTGTTGGTTTCTTGAGACTAGCAGTGAGAGGTTGTTGAGGATGGTACGATTAAACCTCTCAACCATGCCATCCGACTGTGGATGTAAAGGCGTCGTCCTAGTTTTGTCCATTCCGAGAAGTTGACAGAGACACTCAATCACAGCAGAGATGAAATTTCTCCCCTGGTCAGAATGCATTTGAAGGGGGACTCCATACCTTGATATCCACTGGTGTACCAAGGCATCAGCAACCGTAGAAGCTTCTTGATCAGTGATGGCATAAATTTCCGGCCATTTCGTGAAATAGTCCATGACAACAAGGAGGTATTTGTTGCCATCAGCACTTCTTGGCAAAGGACCTAGGATGTCAAGGGCGATGCATTCGAAAGGTGCTCCTACGTTGTAGAGATGTAGTCTTCCTCGGCTACGTTTCTTTGGTCCTTTCCGAGCTGCACATGCATCGCAAGATTTGCACCATTGTTCGACGTCAGCTCTCGCTTTTTCCCAGAAGAAGCGCTCTCGGACTCTATGTAATGTTTTCATGACTCCAAAATGGCCACCAGTGGGACTGCCATGTAATTCTTCGAGGATCTCTGGGATTCGAGATCGAGGAAGTACCAACTGCCACCGAGATGTTTTCCCATCTTCCGATTCAAATTTTTGGAACAGGACACCATTCTTGACGTGGAGGGAGTTCCAAAGAGCCCAATATTGCTTTGTCGTAGGACTGTAAGTCGAGATGTCTTTCCAACTGGGCTTCTTGCTAGAAGATTCTAATAACTCCAAGATTGGTTTGATGTCAGAGTCTGCCATTTGATCTTCTCGAATCTTCTCATCACTCCAGGGATCTGGTGGCGTTGATAGTGAAGTCTTCGTCTGGCGTATGACATGTTCGGGATTATACTTGTTCTCCGCTCTGGAACAATAGCGACAACTTTCGTGACACGGTCTTCTTGATAAGGCATCAGCATTTCCATGCGATGAGCCTTTACGATGCCTGATGTCAAAGTCGTATTCCTGGAGTCGTTGTATCCATCTGGCTACTTGGCCCTCTGGGTTCTTAAAATTCATCAGCCATGTTAGGGATGCGTGATCAGTACGAAGGAGAAATTTCCTGCCATAGAGATAGTGATGGAAGTGTTCTATGGCTTTTACTATAGCTAATAACTCCTTACGAGTGACGCAATAATTCCGCTCTGGTTTTGATAAACATTTGCTCCAGTATGCTACAACTCGTTCTTGGCCATCTATTTCTTGGGAAAGTACAGCACCGACACTTTCATGACTAGCATCCGTGTCCACAATGAATTGTTTGTCGGGGTGTGGATAGGTTAGGACTGGAGAGGATGTGAGAGCTTCTTTCAGCTGCTGGAAGGAATTCTCGCATTCTTGTGTCCATAGAAACTTCTGCTTGCTTTCAGTGAGCCTATGCAAGGGTCTTGGCGATGTTGGAGAACCCCTGTACAAACTTTCTGTAATAAGTGCATAGTCCCAGAAAGCTTCGCAACTGATGGACGTTTTCCGGACGCTTCCAGTTCCTTACTGCAGACACTTTTTCAGGATCTGTTCGAACACCTTCAGCTGAGATGGTGTGTCCTAAATAATTTACTTCGCGTTGGAAGAAATTGCATTTCAGAGGGTTCAACTTTAAATTCGCCGCTCTTAGCTTCGTTAACACTTTTCGAATATTTCCAAGATGTTCTTCAAACGTGCGGCCACCAATGATGACGTCATCTAGGTAGATGAGACAGAAAACTTTACAGAAAACTGCGAAGCGTGACCCTCGGTTAGACCAGAGGTTAGTTACCCACGTGATCAATCACGTGATATCATCAGGTAACTAACTTGGCGATATTTTTGTCTTGGCTAGCGAATAAGCAAAACGGCGCGTCGTTGGCGTAATCGTAAATAATATAATCGAATCGCTAGTTGTTGCTTTATGCTTTTGCTGTACTGATTCCTCGTTCGCTTACTAGTTTTTTATTTAATTTTTATTATTGCATAAGCTTATGTAATTTAATCAATTTCTCAATATTCTCTTTAGTTTCAGGTAACAATGATTAGCATATTTTTTCTGTATTTTGATATTTCTTTATCCTGCCTACACGTGCTATTTTTTGTTAATTATCTCAGTATACCTTCAGCTGTCTTTAATTATTTATCTTATTTTTATTATTATTATCATCACGTAGATTTCAAATATATATATGTATACATATTTATCTGATAAATTGTATATTTGTTACCAATTCTTTTAATCTGTGTTAGTGTTGCTAAAAAGACAATTTCTATCCTGCACGTGTTATTGTTTGCTAAGTTTTACTAATAATGTACGTTTCATATTCAGAAACTTGTGTAATTGAAACACGTTTTTAAATTTTTTGGTAAAGGTGGGAAGTCATTCAGAAAGTACTTTCAAAGTCGGCGTTTTGAACCGAATTCGACCCTGTTAAATAAAATAACAAAATGTTTGGTTCTAGAATGTGCCTTATTCTGTTTTTAATTTTACCATGTATTTCGGATTAAAATATCAAGAGGGAGGGAATTCAAATAAGGGGATAAAAAGCAATTGTTCTACAAAAATGCAAATGAATTTTTAAATTGTATTTTGCCATGCTAATTGCTCAGTTTTTCTGTTTTAGCGTCTATGCATGTTCAAGGTTGAAGAATTTTCATAAAATCTTACCAGCCAAGGATTTATTTTAGCAGGCAGCAAGATGCAACATGCAATTGAAAATTGCTATAGCAAAATTTATGCAATTGCAAAAATATATGATTACCATTGCTACAATGCATTTTCATTATTATTTTCTGTAAAATTAAGAAATATGTACAACAGAGGAAAGTTTAGGATAGAACATATCACCATGTTTATATTGTGATAATATGGAGAAACGCAAAATTCAGCTAACAAGTATACAAATGAAATAAAAAAAGCTTTTGGCGGCATACCTTTTATAGCCTGCAGTTTTTAAAACTCTCTAAAAATTTATTCGCCCTGTCAGAAAATTCACTCACCAGTGGCGAGTAAAAAATTGCAATTCCCCGCCCTTGATACATGTTCTGTTGTTGTTTGCTTCATTAGCTATGCTAATATAGTAGTGCATGTGAAGAAAATTAAAATGGTGATTTTTTTTCTCCCAGTCACTTTAGATGACGTAGGTCACTAACTTGGCAGTATTTTGAGTTTGGTTGGCGAGAATCAAAGCTTGCATAGTATATTATAATCATAATTATCGTTTACGACCACTGTGCTTTATTTTTACATATATTTTTTTAATTATTATTTATGACTCATGAGTATTTTCAATTGTTTCAAAGTGACAGCAGATAAATTTATCTGTTTGAGGTTTGAGAAATTGCCACAGAAAACAAATCTATATGAAGAGAAAGGTTTCTAAATTTGCAATAAGTTTGTCTTGTTTCTTGTAATTTTGTCAAAGAAAGGTTATTTGTAAATTCCTAGAAGTTGTATGCTGTTTTACATGAATGATGATTATACCAACACAAATGAATGTAAAGGATATCTTATCGGCCTTTATATTTTCTGAATTGCTTACTCTTTTTAGGTGCGTTCGTAATTATATAAATACGTAGCACCTATAGTCGTCGTTTGGTCCGTCCGTCTGTCCGTCCGTCTGTCTGTCCGTCCGTCTGTCTGTCCGTCCGCATATAACAACGCAAAAACTACCCAACCAAATGGTTTGCAATTTAAAATATATTATCTTTGCAGAATTTTGTCGAGACATTTCAAATTTTATTAAAATCGAATCAAAACTTTAGGAGATATTAATAAAAATATTTATTAAGAAATTTGAAATTTTTTTTTTAAATCGGTGCTTTTTTGTTAGAGGAGCTTCCGATGGATGTTAAATCGTCAAGCGACCGAGATACTTATTTTATTACAGAAATTAATCTGCAGACGATATAATTCATTTCACAGAATTAAAAATCATCAAGATCTGAATATTTATATAACTAGCTGATACATATATATCTGAATATTTATATAACTAGTTAAGATATTTGTATGAACAGCGTCATAAAATATATACTTAACTAGCTGTTTAGCCCGTTCTACGCACGGGATATCATGAATTTAATTCTAAAACGTGCGTACGAACGCACCTCGTTTGTAACGTTTGACGTACAATTTCCAACTTGTTTATTAATTTCACAGATCTGTTACATGTTAAATTGTGGTGTATTGAGTACTTAGTCTCAGCAAGTGAAATATTTTGTAGAATTTATTAAAACAAAATGATTTTCATCTATTATTTGGGTCATTCCATGGTAACTGGCGTTATATTTAGAATAATTGACTTTAGTAATTTTAGTAATATAACACCAAAAAATATTCATAATGTAAAGTTGATGTGATTTGTCAATTAAACCTATCCAAAAGAAAATTTGCATGAAAATTACTTAAATTTAGTGCTATTTCTTGAACTCTGAAAATTGTATTTACTGTGGTAACTTACGTTACTGAAAAAAGAACGTAAGTTATCATAATAAGTTTAATTGCCGCTGTTCAAGAAATAACACTAAATTTGGGTAATTTTCATCCAAATTTCGGTTTGAATCGGTTTAATTAAAAAATCACTTCAACTTTACATTTTGAATACTTTCTGGTGTTATATTATTAAAATTACTGAAGTTAATTACTCTAAATGTAGCACAGGTTACCATGGAATGACCCATTTAAATATTCAAAATGTAGGTTCATGTCAGATCAAATAGTTATCGAAATAGAAAGAGTAAGTAAATTTTTTGTTCTATACTTAGTGTACAAGAGAAACTATTTCAACAACTATAATATTAATTTAAATTTACAACAGTAATAAAACTAGTTGATCTGCAGATCAGGGGCCTCAAATGTCAAGTCTGCAGTTTTATTTTAATCATTTTATTTACTAGTATTTAAAACATTCAACCCACAGTTTCATTTATTTCATATTTGAAATGCTAATTACTACAGGTATTATACCAAGTAGTTTGATGAAGTTTAACTGTTAAGAATAATGGGAAATAAGATTCCATTCACTAGTTCTCAGACAATTTTTTTGCAAAATTTATTAACTTCTTTAACAGCCCCCCTCCCCCTCCCATTGTCGCAATACTTTGATAAAGTTTAATACTTAAAAAATTTAGTATTTTAAAATCTTCTATTTAAATTAGTTAAAGTATAGATCTTGTAATAATGACAAAATTAGTTTAAACAACGAATTATTCTCATAAATATTTTATGGATACTAATTATTAAATTTATTTAAAAATGACTATTTAATTTTGTTTCATTGGTGTACTCTCATTAAACTCTGGTTCTAATTACAATCATAAAAACAATTACCCTGTATTTTTTTTTTTTTTTTGGTGGTGTCCATTACTGGAATTTTGGGTGTTTTGATTTATTTTTGTTATTCACAATTAAATTTCTATTGACATTAGGATGTGTAAAAGAATGGTTAAATATTGTTGATAGATTAATATAAATAAAACTGGAATGTAAAAGAAATTCCCTTAAGGTGTCTTACTGTCACATCTACCATAGTTTTTTTTTTTGTTGTTGTTGTTAAGCCTAGCTGTCTAATTCTTTTATCCTATTTGGTCTTGTTTTTCAAAAAAGTATACAATTTTTACATTATTTTGAAGAAAAATGTAGAAAATTTATTCAGAATAATTGTTGCATGGAATATGTTGAACTAAAACTCACCTCTTATTTGAATAATCCAAACTTTCTTACTATCATAATCAAACTACACCATCAAGAAATTTCAAAATGGCTAGCATAACAGTGCAGCAGTAAATATTTTGAAGAAATGACTGGCCCATGAAACTGCTAAAAGTGAATAAAATTACCATTTGTATTAATTCCTTTTGAATTATTCAACCTAATATAAATTAATAACTAAATGCCTCTGTTTTGAATGCCAGTGATAGCTTGTTTTTATAGCAAGCAGTTAAATCAATCAAATTTTCACCATTTATCACATTATTTTACTCCTGATATTCTAGTCAGTGTGCCAAATGTAGATCTGGCACATTATTTTTAGGTGCGTTCGTAATTATATAAATACGTAGCACCTATTGTCGTCACTTGGTCCGTCTGTCTGTCCGTCTGCATATAACAACGCAAAAACTACCCAACCGAATGGGTTGCAATTTAAAATATATTATCTTTGCAGAATTTTGTCGAGACATTTCAAATTTTATTAAAATCGAATCAAAACTTTAGGAAATATTAATAAAAATATTAAGAAATTTGATTTTTTTTTTTTTTTTTTTAATCGGTGCTTTCTTGTTATAGGAGCTTCCGAGGTTTAATCGTCAAGCGACCAAGATACTTATTTTATTACAGAAATTAATCTGCAGACGATATAATTCATTTCACAGAATTAAAAATCAGAAAAGATCTGAATATTTATGTAACTAGTTATAGTACGAACGCATCTCATTTGTCACGTTTGACGTACAATTTCCAACTTGTTTTTATAGTTTGTGTGATAATTTGTAAGGTCTATTTTGATTGAAGAAGATAATTATTTCTCACTTAACATATGGGTTGTGATACACTGTGTGTGTATATTACATTACTTTTCAGCCCAGGATCTTTATTTTCTATCCATCTAAACAATATATTAATTAAAGTTCTAGTATATGTTTACATCATCAAAACTCCTTCATGATGTGAATTTTAAATATTCAATATCAACCGAACAGTTGCTTAATTTATGTAGCTTTTTTTTTTTTAGTTATGCAAGTCCAACAATCATCAGTGGTATAAACTTCCCAATGGGAAAAACAGATCCACTCTAATTTATTTATTCTTAAAGATAATTAAGTATAGTTTTATTTTAGTAATAGATAAGAAAACAATTTTATAATTATTTACTCAGTATTAAAAAAACACAAAAGATTGTTTTGAAATAAATATGAAAAGTGT
Organism: Maratus michaelseni; assembly: GCA_963931845.1. Lineage (NCBI taxonomy): Eukaryota > Metazoa > Arthropoda > Arachnida > Araneae > Salticidae > Maratus > Maratus michaelseni. The sequence continues at coordinate 2,638,885 of OZ007600.1, forward strand.
GCAAATATATTTTTAATTCAATGAACAATATTTTATAGAGAGATCCTGAAATGATTATCTACTTCATGTGTAGTATATTTGTGTATTGTTATTAAATGAACATTTTATAATCTATTTCTATATTAAACTTTTTTTAATGAATTTTTTAGATCCAGTTTTGTTGTTAATTTTTATACCCCTTGAAGGATGTAGGCATCAGACCAAGTCCTGGAGGCATTGGGTTCGCCGAAGTGTGCAGCTTCCATTTGACGAGACACTGTGTGGGCACCAGTCTTTCCTTCCAAATGGGAGCACTCTCTACACCACTGATTTTGTGCGCCAGCATGTGACATTGCCAGGAACTGTATTAGCACAGCTGATACTGCTGTGTTCTGATGGGAACTGCCTCTATATGCCATTGTGGCAAGTTGAATAAATATTGCATGTTGTGTATGGGTCTATTTGAATCATATACACAAGCAATATTTTTTCGACTATTGGAGAAATCTACACTAGCGAGTAAAATTGAGAAAGCTCTGTTCAGCAACTCATCTAGCAGGGAGAAAGCTTTACCAAAAGTATGTGTTTGTTATTAATTAAATATTGTTGCATAGCTCATAAGGCCCTGTTGCTCTTTCTTATATCTGGCCCAAGTAGACTGTAAATATGTGTTCTATTCATGCATTCGTGTTACATTTATTTCTTTCATTGATTTTAAACACTAAATAAAAGTATGCTTGACGTAAATTTTTTAGTAACTGTACCATTGTAAATTTTACAACAATTGTGATATTTCTTACACTATATACAGTAGATTCCTTCAAATCCACAACTTTAAAATCATCCACAAATGCTTAAAATTTGCACATTGTTGCAGAAGTAAACATTGAAACTTAGTTAAAATGTGGGGAAAAAATTAAAGATTTGTTTTATTTTTATATAATTCTGTACACATTTTAATGTTATTCTGGTTAATATGACAACTCATGTTTTCTCATGAAGGAAGTATAAATTTAATTCTGACAAAATTCGCGATAGCGCTGATATCAGTTGTGATTATGATCTTTTTACCAAATACATTTGTATATTAATCAAGCTATTTTAGTTAGTCTGGCTAAACATAAAATAAAACTTCATTATTTTAAGATTTTTATGTAAATTATTAGTGTACCTTTTATGAGACGAATCTCATTGAATAAATAATTAGAAAAGTTTCATCTCATCATTATTAAATTATGCATTATTAATTATGTACTTTTAATATTTAAATCATTTCTTAAATTTTCTTAATTTTTATTATTTTAACATTTTACTTTATTATAAGCATATGTTATAATTTTAAGTGCATTATATACATTCAAATTACTGTTTTAAAAATATAACCAAAACAGTGACCAAAAATCTACATAATCTCTAGTCCCAAATGATGTAGTTTTGAGGGAGTGTATGGTACTCGCATATTGCATGGAAGTTTAAATTAAATTTTTACTGTAATTTTCCTCTAATTTGTCACTTTTTACTTTCTTCTATCTTTACAAGAAGAAAGTATTGGATTCATGAAAATTTTCGACTTCCGGTTTTCGACGGATTTATACGTTTTAGAAGGTCTTGAACACGATTTGACTGTTTCTAGAAAATGTCTGTCTGTATGCGACACAAATTTTGTGAGCGCTGTATCTCAAGAGCTAATTCTCGTAATTTAATATAGGAATGCCGAATGTTGGGGTATTCCTGTCTGTGAGTCTGTCTGTCTGTATGCGACACAAATTTTGTTGGCGCTCTATCTCAAGAACTAATTCTCGGAATTTAATAAAACTTTAGATTCAGTTAGTCCCTGATATAAATTGGTGCTGATCAGTTTTTGGTAAAAATTTCCCAGCAGGTGGCACTACTATGCAGCATTTTTCGCGATTTCCGCAATAGCTCTATCTCAAGAACTAATGCTCGGAATTTAATAAAACTTTAGATTCAGTTAGTCCCTGATATAAATTGGTGCTGATTAGTTTTTGGTAAAAATCGCCCTGCAGGTGCCGCTGCTATGCAGCACTTTGCAGGATTTACACTATTTTAGCAATAGTCATATCTCAAGAAATATTGCACAGAATTTAATAAAACTTGAGTTTCAGTTAGACCTTGATATAAATTGGTGCTGATTCTTTTTAGTGTATGCGAAACCTGTGTGAGATAGAAGAAAGTTTTGGGATTGCCACATCCGACTAGTTTTACTATTGTTAAATATCACGTATTTGTCAAAGCGTAACTGTTATACATAAAAAGTACATGTGCCTACTCTTACAAAAAATTAGTGTGTACGCTGAAAAGTTAATTTATGAGTAAAATCGGGTCTTTTTTCTTAAAAAAATGTTTAGGAAGACACTCAGTTTAACACAGGAAAATCACCAATTTTGCAGTCTGATCTTTGAATGATGTCACTCTAGAATATTTTAACAAAATTTTTAATATGGATTTTCCTTGTTAAAGATTGTGGTGACCAAGAGTATTGCTGAGTTATATGACGCTATAATTATATTGGCATTTTATCATTTTAGATGTAAATATAGGTATATTTTGGACATATTACTTACAGGGTTATTTCAGGATTTACACATGAGAATAAAGGAAATTAAAAGATGAGGTTCTCACAATGTTGGCCATCTGAGGAGACAATGAAACAAAATCTGTTTGAAATTTGCGATAACCTGCTTAAGTTGGTCTGTTGGAATCAACCTTATCACACTTGTTATTGCTGTTTTCAGCTCTTCTATGGTGTTTGGTTGATCTCTGTAGACCCATAAAAAGAAGTCTAGTGGTGATAAGTCAGGCTATAGGGGTGGGTCAAAATGTTCATAGCCAAAGCGATTTGGGTAGCCTCTTGCGATGACATGATTGTCATAGTAACTTTTGATCAAGTTCAGGATGTCTCTTGTTGAATGTTGAGGAGATCCATCCTGCTGAAACCATGCGCCTTGAATCCAGTGTTCATAGTAGGCATAAATAATGAACCTTGTTGTAAAAAAGATAGTTTTTTTCCCCAAAATTTCCGGAGTTTTTTCCGAGCATTCCCATCTCTACTGTTTAACCATAGAGCAGTTATGTGGTATCTGATGAAACTGCATGACTATTTTGTTAAAATACAATTTAAAAATTTAATAAAATATTTATTTTCAATATTTTTTTATATTTTAATAAAACAGTACTTTCAGTCATCGTTTAAACACCCAAAAAAAAAAAAAAATTCAGGCAAGAACTGAATTTATACAAGGGACTAAATTTGTGATTCCTCTGACCAATGACATGAAGTTTTTTCAACTCAACATTGAGTTACCTTTGGTTGAATAGTTTTTTTCCTAAGTCAATTAGGAATTGCGATAGTATCTCAGTTCAAATTGCTAAGATGTGGTTTCTCAGCCGTAAGTTTGATGTTATTAAAGAATTTCTTAGTGAGCCAGCAATGTCAATAAGCTTTTGAAATCTTGTGTCCCTGGGACCCAGACACTTTTCAAAAAGTGGGTCCTGCTTTTTTAAACGAGCAATGCATTTAATACAAAATATGCCTCTTTTGAGCATTCCTTCAATGAAAAAAATGCATCTTGAAAGACCAATCACAGTTTTTTTTTTTTATGCATCTCTTCTCCAATTTTTTGATTAAATTATGTGCTCTAGTGCATTCCTGACATCACTTTGAGACAGGCTTACTACTGAATACTACCTTGTGAAAATTTTCAGTACTTTTCTGTTTCATAGAGCATATTTGAGGACAATATTTCTTGTTTAATTTTTTTTCACTTACTAAAGAAAGCCACTGTCTGTTTTACAGTAAAAATTTATTTGCATACATTAACGATGCATTTTCAAAATTAATCTTTTCTGTCATTATTTATTTTTATTATTTACTAGCTGATCCACCCGGGCCCATGATAATAAATTTAAACAAACCTCAGGTTTGTATGATTTTATATTTTTAACCTGATTTTGTAAGAAGATATATTTTTAAATAGAAATTCGTGAAAAAACATTGATATTTAGTGATAAAAGTGCTTGTAAGAAGACATTTTCTTGTTTTTTCATGTGGGGTCTTTTCATAGTTTTTTTCTTAAAGTTCTTGTCTGAACTCTTGGAAATTTTTATCGATTATAAATATAACAGTTTTACAGTCCATGTAAAAATTTTGTGAAACATTGCTATCTAGTTGTAAAAGAAATATGTTTTCTTCTCCCTTTTTTTTAATTTTTGTTGTTTGTTTTTGCATTGGCTGTTTAAAATCACAATAAAAAAAATAGTTCTCATCTTCCAAACTCTCTGAAATTTAAATCAGTTATAAACTATAACTGTATTGAAGCTCTCATTAAAATTTCATAAAAAAATATGCATATGTAATGATAAAAACATGAGTCGAAGCAGGGAAATGCCATGCTAAATCCCTGCTTTTTTTTTTTTTTTTTTTCCCTGAGATTTTTTAATAACTGTATACATCCAAAACATTTGAAAATTTTGTATTTAATGTAAATCAGGTCTACTGAAATGCTATAAAAAGATTGTGTCGAAATGTGAACGTCTAAGTTACTGTTAGTGTAGAAAAAAAATAATCTCCATGAGGTGCGAAGTGAATTGCATTCACTGGTGTTTTTGAAAAGGTTAAAATTCGTATTTTTTAAAACCAATTGCAGTGTCAATTAGAAGAACATGTGAGCTTTAAGAGCATATATTTGGTTTTGTTGGTACCTCTACCAACAAAAATTGCACTCTGGAGGGGCGTTGCCATAAGGGGGAAAAACATCTTTGGGGAAAATAACCCTTTAAAAAAAATTCAAAGGGTTAACAACAATATTATATAGTTTCAAATTGATTGCAGCATTTGAGATGTAAGAGTACAATCTTTCTAATATGTCTTTCAATTTTAACTGTACTGAATGGTTTGATTGATTTATGTTAAAATAAAGCTATGAAATACCACACAAAAAACTGTGCGTTCAGTTCTTCAGACTTCTCTGTGTGCTGTATTTTGCTAGCTCTTGTCCACACACAGCAAAACTCTCTTTTATCAATATAGATTTGGTCATTTTTTATCTTATAAAAGTTCTGCATTGTTTCAATATTTTACTTTTGTAACCATATCTCTGTATTTTCAGGTGCTAAGACTGATGTTACTTTTCCCGTGTCACAATTTAAGTCATCTCTCAATAAATGTGTGCCATTTTCTTCAAGTTCAACTATCTTTTCATTTTCATTGTATGTAAAAAGTCATGTATGTAAAAGTCACCAGAGGGCGAATTGAATCATTCACCCCTCCACCCGCCACCAACGTTATACACGGCCGGTGCATGACGTTTAAAACGTCACATGGAGTGAATCATTTTTACACAGTGATTGGTGCAAAATGGTGGGCTCGCCGCTTTGCACCAATCGTCGTGTAAAAATGATCCACTTCATGTGACGTTTTAAACGTCATGCACCGGCCGTGTATAACGTAGGTCGCGCTCCACCTCCATTGCCCTACATGAGCTCTTGAGGTAATCAGGTTAAATCAAAGAACAGACTGGTTAATTTTCGCATAGGGCAGCAGAATCTGGGCAGGTCTGTGACGTCATTGAATCATGTGAATGTGGCTGTCGACGAATATGACTCCTGCTAATAAAATCCAAACTCTGAAATCCATTCTGCTACACATAAGAAATAATTTTGATATGGTTCTGAAAAATGCTTCTTATTTGTGAAACATCTTCAGATGAAACTAATAGAAAATGAGTTACTCCACTGAAATTGAAGTTTTCTATCGGAAAAGAGAATATCTATAGTGAAACGTCGATGTGGTGAATATTATCACGATGAGACAAGAAGTATTGTCAGGTAACCATCCGAAATATTTAAGGCAAACGTTTATAATGTCATCTTAGACACATAAACCGGGAGGCGGCAGCACAGACAATCACCTCATCGAGTTCATGGCTGAAATTGCAGAATTAGTTAAAACTCAATGCGCATATTAAAACGCAATCGGTCTGCCAAGTCATATCTTGGTGGAAAACACCTTAAAGCCCGATTTTAGCGGTTAACTCGTAGGTTTACCATTGTGTTTTCCTGCACCCAAAGCTATGAAAACATGGAGGACTGAGAGCAGGCAAACACAATGGTAAACCTACGAGCCAACCGCTAAAATCGGGTTTTCGAGTGTTTTCCACCAAGATATGACTTGGCAGACCGATTGCGTTTTAATATGCGAATCAAGTTTTAACTAATTCTGGAATTTCAGCCGTGAACTCGATGAGGTGATTGTCTGTGCTGCCGCCTCCCGGTCTAACAGCAGGGCTACACTAGATACCGGGCTGGCTCATTCATTATCATGACGTCACATATGGTGGCTGTCTGCGACCAGCGATTGGTGCAAAGCGACGCGCCCATCGTTTTGTGCCAATCGCTGTATGTCTTTCGTTTTGTCGTTTCGCTTTGTACCAAGTTAAGCTCCCCTCCCTCCAAGATTTTGTTTACGATAAAATTACTACCTATTGATAATTAACGATTACAAAGATGCTAATATGATTCGAATTAGGGTTAAGTCATCTTCATAGAATTAGAGCAAAGAGCCGTGTTGATAGTCAGTATTGAAATATTTTAACAATGGGGTTATCGATTGGTGGGCCAACGCATAAGTCTAGCGAGGTGGGCCAAACTGTACCAGTCCGCCCCTGCTGTTTTCAGGAACCATATGTGTTCGCTGAAGGTAAAGTTGATGGTATTCCAGATGGGGAAACAGTGTTCTACTCTCAGGTCCAAGCGAGATCTGTGGTCTACGTCTTGAACAAAATCGTTCCAGCGGTGGAAGTTATGACGGAAATAGACGCTGCGGTGCAGTCTGACTTAAGTGCAGATGTAAAAATTCTTGTGATTTCGGTCTATTTGCCGCCACAAAGAGATGGCATTGACATCACTTCCCAGTCGGAGCTGCTTCATGATCTGTTTGACAGTCCCACGGACAAGTCCATTGTAATATTTGGATATATAAATACCAAGAGCTCGGTTTGGGGGTACCCTCTTTACAAGTCCGACGACCAGGGTGACCTTATTCTATAAGGAAAGGGCATGTTTGTTTACAAACAAACAGTTCCATCAACTAATCTACCACAACATTTTTGTCGCAGCTATCATTACAGGAATCGTCATGGCGACGTAGGACCACAGATAATAGACGCTTTCAGTCGTGACGTCAATCATGACGTTTTGCTTGAAAACTGACTCCAAACAAACGGTTGCTATGTTGTATTTTCTGTTATATTTTATATATGTAGCTATATCTTATAGCTATAGCTCACGGTAAAGTGTTTCAATACATTATATGCAGCGGTTGCAGCGGTAACATTTTTTACGATTTATATTGTATAAGAAATGAAACATAGCAACCGTTTGTTTGGAGTCAGTATCCAACCAAAACGTCATCACTGACGTCACACTGAAAGCGTCTATATATTCATACAGATATAATACAGATAACATATAGTGGAATATATTATCTGTGACGTAGGACAATCATATCACAGACCAGTTTAACGTAGACCAATCAAATCGCTCCATCTCATGTGTACTGTAGGAGTTGTAAAGAACAACCAGGTTTTCTCCCAAACCAACAGTAATTTAACCAACAGTGACGTCAGTTGCCCTTTCCTTAAATTTTTGTGCTCAGAATGATTTAGAGGTGTGGAACGACCCCACCAGTGAAGGCACGTTCATCGGGTCCCAAGGCAAAAGCTGGATATATTTAGCTTTGGGCAGACTTCGAAGACCAATGGACTTTACCCATATAACGTCATCTGTGGGTAAAGAGAAGAAAAGCGCCAATAGGCGTGAAGAACATTTTAACACATCTTCCCCTTCGTCCAATAAACAGTCTTTTTCCGAAGGAAATTACCCTCAGAGGTGCGGTTGTTGCCATTCGTGGGTAAAGTCCATTCGTTTGGTCAAATGGGAGCTCGAACCTCGTGAGACGGCCTGGCTAGATGGGAAGTCAGTCAACGAGAGCGTCGCTCAATTAACGGAAATTTTGCAGGATGTATGTGCAGATGTCAAGAGAAATAAAAGACCTCGGGTTAAAATTGTTCCTTGGTGGAGTGAAAGTCTAGCGATCAAGAGCGTTCTTTCTGCCGTTTGAACAAATGGCAAAAGACGTCGCTTCCAGCGTTGCAATGACAACCTGGATCAAAGAAAGGAGTACGAAATACTTTTTTGTAAACTCCAGGGCCGTTTTAGAAAATCGATACGCCGGGCCAAGTGAGATCATTACCAGTATCTTGAAGACATTGACCAGTGAAAACCATTTGGACCTCATTTGATTGGGCTCGAGGTAAATCCTTGAACCGTTTAAAATAGTGCAATTCACGATCGGGGTAGGAGCCGAACCAAGGAATTTAACTCGGCAATAGATTAGCTCATGGATTATCACTTTTGAAGTGACAATGAGCACCGCGCTGTTCAGGATTTCGCTCTAGGGGACGACGACCCGGAATTCACCCAGAATGAGGTTGAGGCGGTCATCGTGGCAAAGCTCCGCGGATGAATGGAATACATCTCGAGATTGTAGAACTTCTCTTTAGGGCAAATAAAACATTTTTCATGAACAAATGTCTAGCAGATGGTGTCTTTCCAAATCAATTGTTCTGTTTAGTAAAGTGGGCAAGGATCGTGGGCTGGCCAGCTTCTATCGTCCGATATGTTTATTGCCCGCCTGGAGAAAGGTTCTAGACAAACTTGTGAGCTAGAGTTACAAAGACTGGAAAAAACCCAGTTTAAACCTGGAAATAAACCGGTCTTTTGAGGAATTAACCGGGTTTTTTGGGAATAAACCAGGTCTTTTGGGGAATAAACCGGATCCACTGGAAATAAACCAGTTCTTTGCAACTTTACTTGTGACCAATAGATTGAATTACCATTCTAGATCACATGGGTTCATGAATCCATGCCAATTTGGTTTTACTCCGAGTATGGGAACGGAAGACGCATTCCAGAAGCTGCGTATGACAATAGAAGGTTGTCAAAATCGGGACAACGATTGTTGTTCCGTCCTGTTGGATATCAAAGGAGCCTTTAACAGCTTGTGGTGGCCCTCGATCTTTCTGGGTCTAAGTCAAATGAAGTGCCCTAGAAACCTATTCAATCTGGTTAGAAGTTTGCTTTCTGAGAGGAAGGTAGTTTACCAAACAGAAATCTCATCCCTGGAACGAGAATACAACATCGGCTGACCACAGGGTTCGAATTCGGGTCCTTTTTATAGAAATTTAGTAGCAAATATGCGGATGCGGTTTTGGCTCATAGATCAGCTCTCTTCCAGATAACAAGATGCTCCCGTACTACCAGTACGGCAGCTATTAAAATACTGGCCGGTGCAATGCTCCTAGATAGGCAGGTGGAGAAAAAATTCCTTCTCACAAGAGCCCTCCATATGAATAGCGACCTAGAAATAGGCTCAGTCTGTATTCGTGCAGACGAAATTCAACGTAAAGCAGAACGCTGGAAGGTACACCCCGCAAAAGCCCCAGCCATCGATTGGAAGGGGGCACCCCAGCTGACTGAGGGCTCCCGAGTCCATCGGGTAATTTGTTACTCACTTAAATAATCAACTAATAATTTATTGATTGAATTAGCACAAAAAAATGTTACAGCAATAGTCCTTATTGGTCCATATTTATTATTAGCACTTGCCGTAAACGACTTTCAAATGACAATCTCCCTGATCGTACGTTTCACGCTACTTCGTTACGCACCACTAATACACACAGTTCCGGTGGAGCCAAATCACAACCACCTCAAAAGATGATTCCCATACTCGCACTATATATATATATCCGGCGGTATGTCACCTCGCTACCCCCGGCACAGTCTAGACCTCAGGTCTATTCCGATCTGTTCCGTCTATGCTGTATTTCGTCCACCCCTGGACCAACTGTCCGATGCACGTTCTCTCCAGTCTGGTCCGTATACATAGCTTCTCTCCCAGGACACTGCCTGTCCTACTCACTCCACTGCACACCAGCGACTGCCTCATGTCATACACTTCACCCCACTCTCTCGATCTTCGGGGCCTGTCTTTCCTCCTTCATGGATTTTCCACACCTGTAAATACATTTCTCTAGAACGTTCCCTCTTTTCTATTATCTTCCCAAATCAGTTCGCTAGGAATTCAATGCGCATTGTATCCACATTGAAAAAACCGGATTCCTTTCATAATGACTCTGTGAACACCCCACAAATAGCTGTGAGGATCAGGGAAATTCCATTGTCAATCACATACAGAAATTTACAGGAAAATAAAATATATATCTGAATACAATAATGATTAAATATAATTAATTAAATTAACTAGATATATACAACATAGGTTCTGTTAAAGTCAGAAACCTGACAGATACCTTTATCTTTTTTCAACTCTTTTTCGGTGTTTGTCTCGTTTCTTCCAGCTGTTTCATCCCACCTCCATTCATCACTCAAATAGGGTTTTGCCTTTTTGGACTAAGTTTATATCCCACCCCCTCCTAAAATTTTGGAAAAATCGAACCATATTTATAAGCTTTTATAGATTTTCATCCCTATCGCCTTGTGGTAAATCTACACATATTTTTTTTACGGATTTTCTCATCTTCTATTTATCCGATCTTCATGTTACTTTCATTGTTACTCATGAAATCATTCTCTTGTTCAACGAATATAGCTCCAATTTATGTTATTCCGTTCTATAGGGACTTTTGAGATACAGTTCCAATTTTAGAGTCTTTTATTTTCTTTATTTTTTCTGTAGCTTATTTTGGCTTTATCACTGTGCCCGCGGTGGATTTATCCTTCAGTTGCATGCATAGGCATTTTCTATAGGAGCCTTTGTTTATGTTTACCGCATTTCTTCCAGCTGTTTCTCTCTCCTATAGATTTTTGCCTCTACATTCCCCCCCCCTCGCTTCGCGATGAACGAATTACACGACCTGTTTATGACTTTTAAAACGTCACATGGGGTGGATAATCCCAGGTGACGCTGATATCTATCCCCAGTATATCTGCCCCCATACGTCACAGCAGAAGGGGATACATATCCAGGTTCACTTTCTTCGAGAGTCGGATATCCGACCCCAGTATATCTGCCCCCATATCAGAAGGGGCCATATATCAAAAACTAGTTCGTGTTACTTTCGTCGAGACCTGGATAACCGTCCCCTGTATGCCTCCGTACGTCATCTTGACGTCATAGCAGAAGGGGACATTTATCAAGGGGTAACATATCCGATGCTTGGACGTTATCCGACCCCTGGATATCTGCCCCCATACGTCATCTTGATGCCACAGCAGAGGGGACACATATCCAGTGCTAGAATATTTTCACGCTCGTCGAGAGTTGGATATCCGACCCCTGTATATGTATCCCCTTTTACAGAAATCCGTAGACGTCATTCAGATTATAACACACCAATTAGATACATATATATACATAATTGAAACAATATAAATATTGTTTGAATTATGTATTGTAACATTTAATAACAATACATAATGGAATTTTGTTATATATAATATATGTATTATGTTTCAATGTATTGAATACAATATATCTATTCAAATTTGTAATGTAAAAAGTATTTTTTTTAATCATTTTTTCCCATTTTAAAATAAGTTATAGTAAGATGGCTAGAAATTATTTTCAAATGAAAAACTATATATATTATTGCTGATTTTCCATCTGTGCCTAATTCCTGTTGATAGCACATACGAACAAAACAATAACGAAAAATAATGTCGATTGCACAGATTATAAAACACTTTCCAACTATTTTTACTTATTGCATTTATCCACCTTCAGTTTTTCGAAATATATTCTGTACTTTCATTAAATACTAAAGATTAAGTAAATTTATTTTAATTTGTTCGAGAAAAACATGATCAAAATGTACTTCAAATAAATTCTGCCACTAGACCGTAATGTATCCAAATTCTTTTGTGTATCCCATGTAAAAACTATAAATACCAGATATAGCATTTTTTTTTAAAAGGAACATACTGTATAGTATTTCTTACTACCCTTCACAAATCAAAGGGATGTACTTACTGACATATTTCTGAAATCATTTTTGTCCTGAAACGCATGAAATTGGCAGGTGTTGTTATTCAGAAACTATGTAATCAAAAGACGTTTTCCCTTTTTTTGGTAAAGACAGAACTTTCTTGAAATACTGTCAAAGTCGGCGTTTAAACCGAATTCCCTAACACGGAAGCGCGAGAAAGGGGAAATACTTGTCACGTGAAAACAATTGCTTATCACTCTATAGGTAATTTATTTGCCAAACGCTATTCAATTGCAAATCCCTTCAATAATCAGGCTTGCCAATTTTATACCTTTAAATTTAAATATGAGTTAGAAAATGTCTCAGAAAGTTCCACACTGTTGAGCAAGGAATTTGAAAGCTACCTTAATGACATATATCAATTTTGTGGTTTTTATTTGTCAATATTTTCCCGAAAGTTAGAGCACGAATGGACAGATAGTAAAAAAAAAATCATAAAGTCATGCCTCACACATAGATTATTACACACTTTCCAACACGACGAACATATACATTAAGCTACATTTTACGCTATACCTTTTTTACGCTTGTTTGTTTGTTTAGCCTTGCAAAGTGAGTATAAATTCTATACATAAAGTGTTCAATGGAGAACAGAGTATAGTATATATGTGCTTAGCTAAAACAACCCGGATAAAAAATAATTCTGCTCGAGTCATGCGCATATACCAGTAACCTCACTGAATGCGAAATTGGAGAATGAAAATTTAAAACTATGCCAGTTTTTATCGAAGGCGGATTGAGCGGGGGAGCGGTTAGGTGTCCTTTTCCCCTTCCTTCCACCCGTCGTCAACCGATATAATATATTTTTTTTTAAGTGTCCATAGATTGCGAAACGAAATGGTCGAGTTTTGCTATCTTAGTCTCCGCCCCCTCTCCCCGAAAATGTTTCGTATCTGTTGACTCGACGGTCGAACCATAATGACTTACTTATGTAGCTGCTATATGATTCGGACGAAATTTAGACAGAGAGGAAATTTCTGTGGACCAACTCACAGTGGGTAATTCTAAAAATCTAGGTGGTAAATAATCAGCTTTCAACTTATAGTTAGATACCCTATATATTAAAGTAGGAGGACGATTATGGATGTCTGGACATGACTTTAGTAAGTCAAGTTTATCAGAACAGCAACTCTTACATATCATTACATGTGGCTCACAATTAATTTATTTGCACTTCCATTGATTTTAAAGCATTATCATATACTATCAAAACATGTGGCTTTGATCGCGTAATTGTTGAAGTAATTGTGAAGTGGTATTTGTGTGTCGATTTTCATTAGGAAATTTTATTGCCACAGATAATTCAAAAATTACTAATTAAGTCACATTTTGAGCAAACTTCATTCTTATACTGCATTAGACGAACATGAGACTTAAATGAATGAGAAAAACTAAAATTAATTCCAAATAAATGGTAATTTAGAGTATATATTGAAGGTTTTTCGCTCATTTCATGTTTTATTTGAAATTTCGAATTTTTTGTAACCATTCTTGAAGAGAATTTACATCTTAAATGTAATCGCCGTGCCAAATTTCAAGCTTCTATTACAACTATATCGCAGAAATCACAATTTTAGAATGTATTTTGTTCCTGCAGAGTTAAAAAATTCTGAATTTTTAAAAACTTTTCTGTGGATGCATTTATGTCTTTGAAGTAAGAGACATGTAAAATTTCAAGTTTCTATCACTAACAATTTCATATTAATCATAGGTTAGTAGGGCTCCTGTGGAGCTGTGCGGCAGGGGATCTGGGGATAAGGGATCGGGGATATGTGCGGTGGTGGATCGGGGATCTGTGGGGCGGGGGATCGGGGCGTCAACTATAAGACGAGGGGATTATTTCGGATTTTTTTTAAATTAATTTTATTTGGGAGACTTAGAAAATTTCGAAGCATTTTTTTTTCGCGGAGAAATATCTACTAGAATACGATGCGAGTTTCAACGGATTCATTTTAGCGAAATAGAAATTTATTTAATTTTAATTTTAATTGAGGGACTTAGAAATTTTCGAAGCAATTTTTTTTTTTTTTTTGAACAAGAGTATGCAGTATAAATATTAGAGTTATGTAGTAGAAGTGAATGCAAAATAGTATTTAAAATAAATTAAAAATGCTAATTAAAATTACTCATTAAGAGATATGTTAATGAGGGAACTTAAGAATTTAAGCGAGATTATTTTTTCTCAACTAGAATATGCACTTTGAGTATTAGAGTATGTAGAAGTATGGTGGAAGTGAATGAAAAATAGTATTTAAAAATTAATTAAAAATAGTAATTAAGAAATAAATTAAAAATAGTAATTAAGAAATAAATTAAAAATACTAATTAAAAGTTGATCGGTCTTAAAAATTTTTGGGGTAAGAGGTGGGTTTTAATTAAATGAATTCGATACACATTATGCTAAAATACAAGGCCCCCATAAGAATTATACTGCACTAAATTTAATAGCTCCCCCCCTTTTTTCCCCCAATAGCCCTTCGATATAATTTAGGCTAACAATACGCACTTCGAAAAATACAGAGTGCCCACAAAAAGTATACGAAGAATTTTAACGTTAATGCATAATAGTAAGTAACAATAAATAAATAAGAACGAAAAATGCGTCATAGTATAGTATATGAAACACTTTCCAAATGCAATCAGAATTTTATGTAAAATAAGTAAATAATATAACTTTACTATCTAGTGCAAGTTAGATTTTACTTTCGAATGTTTAAATTTACGTTTGGAGAGGTGAAAATGGATATAAAAGGTAAAAAAAAGGGTACGAAGAATTCAAATGTTAACATAAAATAGTAAGTAAGAAAGTAAACAAGAACGAAAAATGATGCGTATCGGTATAGTTTGTGAATCATCTTCCACAATTATCGAAATGATATGTAAATAAAATATAATTTAACCATATAGTGCATTAGTTAATTAAAAAAAATTAAAAGTTACAGGGACGCTTCGAAAGAAACTGGAAAAAGTTATAGATATTAAGCCCTTCACAAAAATTGGAGAGATCTCCTTTTGAATAAATGGCCTAGGGTCCTTCAAAAAAATCCAAAGAATTCACATTACGGAAACCTTTCATAAAATCAGTTAATTATCCCCCCTTTTTTCCGCCATTCGAAGTGAGAACCGACATTACACTATAGGG
Organism: Maratus michaelseni; assembly: GCA_963931845.1. Classification (NCBI taxonomy): domain Eukaryota; kingdom Metazoa; phylum Arthropoda; class Arachnida; order Araneae; family Salticidae; genus Maratus; species Maratus michaelseni. The sequence goes on from OZ007600.1 coordinate 2,654,095, forward strand.
GCCCTTCACAAAATAATGGGATACGTGCCCTATTTGAATAAAAAGACCCCTTGACAAAAAATCGCAGGAGTCCCCTGTTTGAATAAAATCCCTTCACAAAAAATTCGGTCATTATCTATAATAAGGCTTGGAAAGTACTTTGGTATACAATTACTTTGATAGTTAAACGGTATTTTATCGAATATCTGTAGAATTCACCATAGTTTTAAAATTAAATAAAATGCTTACTAATTTCCACGTTTATGTTTTTTGTAACTTGTATAGTAAAGTATAGTAAAATTATACTAAATTGGGTTTTTAGTATTCTGGCTTAAAAATGTCTTTTGATTAATGAATAGGATAAATAAATAACTTGCCTGACAAACCTTTTGACTTTGTTTTTATAAAATATGTATTCTACTATTTACTTTGTCTATTATTTAAAAAAATGTTTTAAATGTTTAAAATATATTTTTACCATATTAAAACTTATATATAAACGTTTCTTACCTAAAATTTCAACCATGATGTACTGGACTTGACCCAAATTTGAACTTCTGTGGCACTTGTCTTAAAAGGAGTGAACGGTAACGTGTTCGCTTAAATCGCAAGACCATGGGATACTGTGACGTCATTTATAAGGGGTATGGTAGTAGACATAATGTATAGGTATAATTAAAATGAGCATGTTTCGTCTAATTGATTTTTAAAATAAAATACAATTTAAATTATTTGTTTTTATAATACATAGTGACTGTATGTCACATGGTCTCTAACGTCAGGGATTTTCCACCAGGTGGTAGATTAGTAAGATCACGTGATTTGACGACATCACTGATCGCGATAACACTCTAGATAAGATTCACTGATAAGAACACATTTCAATTAATTTCTTCCAAAGCAAGTTTACGACCTAGTTGTAGGGTGCACTCGAGGTAAGTAGATATATAGTAAGTTAGTAGTAATATATTTTTTAAAGTTATTTTTCTTTATGTAGGGGTAGGCAAAAAATAAAACACAAATTATTGCATTTTAAGTTAAATCTTTAATAATATAAAGACTTCCACCCACAGAAACGCATCCATACTTTTAGTTATTTTCATACAGACTTTAAGATATATGTTCTTTCTTGGGGCGGTAAATTAATGGGAAGTGGGAGTGTTCTCCATTAGGCTGAGGACCCGTTTTCCCTTATGGGATTTCGGCAACGAGGCTGGGGTTCACTCTCGCTATCCGCCCAAGTGAAAAGTTAGTGGGCCTTAGAGGGAAGGTTCCACTAATGTTGCTTCGACCTATATGTCATCAAATCTCACTTGGGAAAGGGTCGTAGAAGTGCAGGTAGGCGTATGCCCCCGCTTCTCCCCCCGGCCGAAGAGCATCACCTAGGAAGTCCCCGGGTAAACCGGATCTTCCCTGGTCGTGACTCGCATGGGTTCTTCAAGAGCCTGGAATCGGCGGTGACGCGTGGCCGCCTTCGGCGGTTGCGACCTCTGTCTTACCATAACACATAACATTGTGCGCGGGAGGAGTCGACGGCAGCCGAGTATAACTGTAATCAGACTGAAGCAAAGCCCCACCAGTACATTTCAGGAAAGAAGGGTCACAAGGATGGCCTAACTCCAGAGACTAAGCGTAATCCTTCTGGAGATTCGGACGTAGCGGGCGGTAAATCGTACCCGAATCAAAATATGGAAAAACAAAAACGTAAGTTTCAGGTGCAGACGGAGAGGTCTAAGACAGGCACGTCCCATGTCTGAAGCACACACAAAGTGAAACTTCACGGAGACGGGTCGCCCGAAGTTCCTCAGCAGGGGAGTAAACAAAAAGCAACCCAGAGTGCTAGTGAGCGACGTAATGGTTCTGATCAATCCTCTCGAAACAAGGTGAAGCCTCGCAAAGACGGGTAACCCGACGATCTTCAGCTGGGGAGTAAACGGAAAGTGACCAAGAGCGCTGGCAAGCTGCGTAAAAAGAGGAAAAAGAAAAACTCTTAGAGCTCTAAGGACGATCGTGAGGGAAGTAAGAAAGATTCGAGGAAGAGCGAAGTCCAATCTCATGATTCGGACGCGTCTTCCGTAGACGATCTTCCAGAAACCCAGCTAGGTGGATTAATGGCTGATGAGGACGGCTCTTGGTCCAAAGTTGTGTCCAGGAATGCAAGGAAGAAACAGCGGGAGATGGATCGGGCGGGACGCCCAAAAGGTGTGAATCCCCATCCAAAGGAATCCGCCTAGAAGGGGAAGCAGAGGCCAAAAGCCAAAGCCAAACCTAAAGAGGAACTAGCCCTCATAGTGTAGCCGAAAACACCGGCCACACACTCTGACGTTTCCTCCAATTTCATTCGGACAAAAGTAACTAGCGAAATCGACCCTATCAAGGCCAAAATCAGAATCAGAGGTGTGCGGGATATCTCTGTCATTATAACAGACAGCACCACAGATCTCGAGAGGCTGGAGGCTGAAATAGGGAAGACGGAACTAGTGAGCGATCAATCGATTTCGAGACCGCGTCGACGCACCCCGTTTATCATTGTCTTCGGTGTGGACTCTGATCTATCCAATGCCGACGTGATTCCTGCAATCCTGGAGCAGAATGAGATTCTTCAAGGGGCTTCCCTTGAACTCAGAACTTCGTTCACAGGGAAACGCGGTCGTAATCACGTAATAGCGATTGATGAGAGTTCATATGAGCATGTGGAGCGGGTTCGCAAATTGAGTGTGTGTTGGTGACAGGTAGACTTCCGGCCAAATCAGAGGCCTCTGATTTGCTATTGTTGCTGGAAGTACGACCACACACAGAAGGTGTGCCAAAATGTGTCCCTGTGTGGGAGGTACGGCGTCTCGGATCACACAACCTCAGAATGCAGTGCGGACGCGCTCTGCTGCCCGAACTGCAGAACCAGGAACGAACGGAGACCAAACGGCAAGCAATTGTCGACCAGTCATGCCGCAGGTTCTAATGAGTGTCAAATCCACAAGTTGGAGGTCGAACAATTAAGAACAGCGTCATCATGGGGATAAACCCGACTTTCGCACATCTTAATTGCCACCTTGCTATAGCGGCCGCAAACCAACTGGCTCAGGATACTCTGTCGCAAGAGACAGACATCGTTTCACTCAATGAACCATACGTCGGCGAGGGCTCCGTCACCGGTACGCCTAGGGACTACGCGCAAGTTCACTCGGCGGGTAACCTTTTTCGGGCGGCCTTCTGGGTGAGCAAGCGAGTGTCCTTCTGCACGGTCTTGAGACACCCGGATGTGGTGGCCATCCCTTGCAAGTGGCCGAGCAGTTGGGTACTGGTAATAACGTGTTACTGTGTCCCTTCTGAAGATATCAACCTCGTTCTCGAACCGTTGGATACGCTGTTGATGCAATACCCGAATGACAACGTCGTTCTGGTTGGAGAATTCAATACAAAGACCACGATTTGGGGCAGCGACCCACGGATACCAGAGGGCGATCTCTGATTGCCTTCGCCTCGAACGCAAACATTGAAATCGTTAACGACCCGGACGGTCCTCCCACATTCCTTGGCCTTCAAGGGAAAGGCTGGATCGACGTCCTTCTCGTCCATTTCTGCGCCAGTCGCATTGCGGATTGGAGGATCACCGACATCTAAAGACTCAGTGACCACCGTCTCATGCTATGGACCTATGAAGGCAGGCTGAGGTCAACCTAGAGGAACCAACAGACGTTGGTTCCCAAGGGACTTAGTCTTGGATGAGTTCCTCCGTGATCTGCAGACAGCGGATCTGAGATGGTACGATTTCGCCACCCCGGAGGAGGGTGTTGAACACTTGATGTCAACTTTGGTGAAGCTGTGTCAGAAGCACAAACGCCGAAAGCTTGTTCGTCGCAAGGGTGCATGTTGGTGGACAACTGCGTTGACCAGCATCAGATCTCGTTTGCGCACGCTGAAGCGGCTCTACCAGAATAATCTGGAGCCGACTCGGAGAGCGACACTTGGCGCCCTCTTTAAGCGTAAGCGAGCAGAATACAAGAAGTCGATCCTGCGCTCAAAACGTGCCTGGTCCAGGAAATTTATTTCCGAAGGACCTGTCACGGATAGGCCAGGCCAAGTAGTTGATGGGGTAAAGGGCAAGTCGAGACGGGAGGCGCCCGTTTTGCTGGTCCTTCCCTCCGGTGAGGAGGTCTCCACCTGGGAGAAATCTCAGGATCCACTTGCTAGACACCATTTCCTACAGGCCGCCGAAACCTCGCGGGTCGAAATCATTAGGACCGGCGAACCGGACTGGTTCACATTGGAAGAGCTGGAGCTTGCAGTCGAATCGCTGCCGCCTAACAAGTCACCCGGCCACGATGGTATCTGTTTAGAGATCGCCCGTAAGGTCCTCCAGTTCCATCCTCAATGGTTACTGGCCATGTATAACCACTGTTTGAGGAAGTCTTGTTTTCCGCGGACTTGGAAGCGGGTGGTTGCTGTTTACTTTGTCAAATCCGGCAAGAAACCGAACGACCCAGATTCCTACCGTCCGATTTGTTTACTCCCGACCCTCGGGAAGATTCTAGACAAGTTGTGCGCAGCAAGATTGGCGCTCTATCTAGAGACCAACGGTAAGATCCACCCGCATCAGTACGGCTTTCGCAAGAATGTCAGTACCGTAGAGGCGCAACGAAAGGTGTTGAACTACATAGCCGAATCAAAGAGACGTGAAGCTAACACATGTCTGCTTACGTTAGACATCAAGAGCGCTTTCAACAGCGTACGGCGAGCCGCTGTCCTCCAATGCTTGAAGGACTACGGCGTTGAGCCGTATCTCCTGGGGATGATCGACAACTAACCCTGGTATCGTTCGATTATCCTCCACGACGGGAGCACTACTACAACGTTGGCGTTCCTCAGGGGTCGTGTCTCGGCCCGACTCTCTGGCTGGTTGTAACAAACGTCCTTTTGGACGATTTGGATCGCTTGCCAGTTCCAATTGACGAGAAGTGGGCGGTCCAGACCTTCCCTGATGACGTCTTTGTGGTACCACGTCAAAAGGCGGTCATGAGGTTCGCGACTGTGCTCAGACCGGTTCTCTTGAAGATCCACAGCTGGGCGATGGATTTCGTCCTCACTTACAGTTACGCCAAGTGCTGCCACTCAATCGTTCCTCCCAAGGGCACCTTTCAAGTACCAGCCATCGACGCCCATCCGTATGGCAGGCCACAAGGTAGCACATCGATGGAACATACAGTACTTAGGGTTACGATTGACAGTCATCTTAGTTGGATGCCCCACCTGGACCAGGTTCAGGAAAAGGCGTTCAAGGTACTTCACAAGATGAACCGACTTACTGCAGTGAGCTGGGGAATCAAGCCGCACCTCCGCAAGATGCTCTACGCACTAGTCTGGTACAACGGTAAAGTAGTGTTGAAAAATCGGTCACTAAGCGCGCAGCGGGGTCTACTGCTGTGCGTTACCAAGTGTTACAAGACGGTTTCGACGGATGCTCTAAACGTGTTGGCAGGGGTTTTGCCTCTCGACCTACGTTCAGAGCTGGACCGAGACTTCAAGTCTCTGGTCCGTTGGAACGCAAGCATTGACGGCACTGGGCTAAACCCCGGAACTGTCGAGCTGTGGAAACCAACTCTCAACAGAGACGACCTTCGGTGGATCCCATGGACTTAAGACCTCACCCCAAAGGCGACGTGTTCCTACTACACGGACGGATCCAAGCAAATGAACGAGACCGTTGGGTGTGCGTTCCTTGCTGTTGTCGAGAGCCTAATCGAACGAGAGAGTCAGTTTCGTCTCACGAATAATGCAGAAGTATTTGTGGCGGAAGTTCACGCGATCAAAGAAGCAATAACAGACGCCCATCTGCGAGGTCTCAGTGAGCTCGATCTCTACTCAGACTCGAGATCGGTGCTCCAAGCGCTTAATAGCCTGGTGCCAAAACACAAGGCAATTGTTGAGATTAAGGAATTGGTGAAGCAAACTGGAGTCGAGCCTCATCTTCGCTGGGTTCGAGCTCACGTCGGTCACGTATACAATGAACGTGCGGATGCGTTGGCCAAGGCAGCCACGACACGACAAACTGTCGACGTGGAGATCAGGAAAACGCGCCGCCAGGCCAAGAAAATTCTTCTGGGTCGGGCCGTAGCATCTTGGCAAGAAAGATGGACCGATTCTGAGCACGGTCGAGCGACGTATGAGGTTTTCCCGCGGGTCCGCACTCGCAGACTGCAGGGAGAATTCTATGTGAACCAGGCCCTTACGGGACATGGCGCCTTCGGCGACTTTCAGAGACGCCTCTTCGGAAACATCTCAGTATATTTCTTCGGAACGCGCGTCAGCACAGTCAGACACTGTCTGTACGAGTGCAACTTCTGGTGGTCCGAGAGAGAAACATTCTTTCCTCGTGACTTCCGGATGCATGACTTATGTCTAGACGGTTATTGCCGCAAGGGAGTGAGGCTCATAGTCCAGGACCTCCTTGTTCGGACACTGGACCGCAATCTGGGTCGTCGAAGGGCAGGCCGAAGCGCAAATGCTTTTCGTGGTCGCCGACCACGTTTAAATGCAAATCAACCAGCCCGCGGCATTTGCGGCGCTGGAGGTCATGGTGCATAATTAGTGGGTTAAGAGTCCTACTCGAGAACCCACAGGTAAGGTAAACAGGTAGGTATGATTTCCTTATCTCTATGTGTTGTGTTATGTTTTGCATGCAGTAGTGTATATATGTAGTAGTGCATTTATGTCGTAGTTATATATATGTAGTAGTGCATGAATGTCGTAGTTATATAAATATGGGTATGATCTCCTCGAATGGGGTCGCTTGACCACGTCCTAGTTTCGCCTATGGGGTTCTGTCTCGCGGGAAGCTATTCTAGTGGGGGACAACCTTAGCCAAGGCGTGTCTGTGCGTCAGGGACTAACTTTCTTCGAAGCCCCGGGTTGGCAAGAAGCACCTTCTGCTCGCCACGTCCGATGAACTAGTCGCTTCCTCCTTCCCTAGGATTTGATAATCGGAAGGCGTGATTACAGTAATGGGTCGTGGGGTGTTTCGGCAATGGCCTACAATCCGGATCCTCTTATGAGGTTCTGGCAACAAGGCCGTCGGGTCGTCTCTGCGTCCGCCCAAGTGTCAGGTGGTGGTGTCCTGCACTTGGGCTACACCGCAAGTCGCAGCGTCCGCTGAACTTCACTCATTTGGGTTAGGGTGAGAGGCGCAGGTAGGATTCGGCCCCCGTCTTTCCCCAGGCCAAAGAGCACCACCTTGGAGGTGTCCGGGTAAACCGGCCCTTCTTGTTCGTGACCTCGTATGGGCTAACCAGAGCCCGGAATCCGCTGTGAACTAGACTGCCTTCGGCAGCCGTAGCTTATCATTACCATAACACATATGGATTTTTTTAAATGTATGTCACGTGACTATCTAAAATTATAATAAATTAATTCGCTAATCACAAATTTTATTTCATAACCAATCACCTATACTAATTTATAATTTTTCAACCATGTACATAACCTATAATTATAAAATTCAAATTTTTTGTTAAGGATTCGCCAATAACTCATGCGATAAAACGTTTGCGAAACTAAAAATTGTATATGATCCGTGTTCAATTTGTAAAAAAGTATTAGGTTAGAAACACACACGTGACCATAATCACCTGTAAGGTGTATACAGAGGAGCTACACATGTGGAATGTAACTTGAACTATAAGCAATGTAAAACAATCCCTGTTATATTCCATAACTTGAAAAATTATGATAGTCATCATATTATAACAAAGCTAGAAAAATTTAAAGATCTTGAAATCGATGTGATTGCGCGTACGCTGGAAAATTATATTACTTTTAAAATCAGAAAGCCAACATGTCTTATTCATAAGGACTTTTTAGTTTCATTCGTTTGCGTCGGTTTTGAGCCCGCGAACTTGAGCTCGAATTTATTATTTTATTATTGATACGCTAACTATTGGGCTGTCCGTGCCCTGATACTTTCTCACTTTCTTATAAATACTATCTATTACAATCACACTTTTTTCGACTCGTGTTGTATCATTCATAAATATTTTTTCTTCTAAAAACACCTCGAAGAATACTTTTTAAAGAATGAAATTAAGTTTTAGAGAATTTATAACGGAATCAAAATAATTATAAAGTTTCATTATAAAAAATTTCAGACACATTGTAAAATAATCTTTTATTCTCGAAGAATACTTCTGTCACGAAATAGATTCCCTTTTAAATTTTTTTAATCAGGAAAAAAACTAGTTCTATGCAAAAAAGAATGTATTTCGAATAGGAATTCCTCTTTAGTACACAATTCTTTAACACATGTACTGAAATTTGTAGAATTTTGCAATGCTGCTATCACTGGATATTAGTTTAAGCTTTTCAGTTTTAAATAGTAGTGAGAATATAAATTGAAAGTGATTGCGTGGTTGTAACCCTAGCAAAATCTAATCATGACTCAATGTTTTTTTTTTTATCTTAACCACTGAATCATGATTGCATACCTTCGAAAGAGTATTTAAAGAAGAGGTAGGCTAATTTCATTAAATCAACTATGCTTCAGACTTTGCTTTTTTGGAAAAGAACTTTTATTATAAGACAAAGCGGTTTTATTTATATCTCTCTATATACTTGCATGTCAGATATTATAGAGTAAAGCGATTTTGTTTATCTCTCTCTATATACATGCGTGTATATCGCATATCTGATTTTATAGGTCAAAGCGAATTTTTTATCTCTCTCTCTCTCTCTCTCTCTCTCTCTCTCTATATATATATATATATATATATATAAAATGTATATCGCATGTCTGATATTATAGGGCAAAGCGATTTTATTTATCTCTCTTTATATATATGCATGTCTGATATTATAGGACAAAGCGATTTTATATATATCACTCTACATTTGTATATACCTTTGTGTAATAGGTGTGTGATATTTATTTCAAAATAATTATTAATTATTTTGAAATAAATATCACACACCTATTATACAAAGGTATATACATATACAAAATAGAGTGATATATATAAAATCGCTTTGTCCTATAATATCAGATATACATATATAGAAAGAGAAATAAATAATATCACATATACGATATATACGTATATATCTTATATCTATAATCATTTATTTATTATAATAATTTTTTTTTCTTGAAATATAAATTTATATATGTATTCTCTTTTAAATGTAAATGCTTTAATGAAAATTACTAAAATATTCTATCTTCTAAAATATTTTAGGTAGCTTTCAATACAAAAAGCTACCTATTGCAGCCGTACGGGAAATCATTTATTTAAAAGTGCTGCGCACATGACGGAAAATCCTCTATTTCCACCTACCGCCGACAGGATGCGCATTCTCATCTAAACGAACCTCCGACACGTGTTCACCGTATAGTAGGCATGAAGCGCATGCGCTGCAAAGTCTTTTAGTTCCATCTTTCACAGGGGAGTCACTCTGTTCAAATAAATCATCTTCCGAACGAAACTCCCACACGTGTCCCCGCTGCCTCCGGTACCATATAGTAGGCGTGACGTGCACGCCAGCAAAATCATTTAGTTCCACTTACTAACACCAGGGTACGCCATTTGTTAGATTAGAACATCCGACACGGGTACCTGTTGTATCAAGGGAGTTGGATGAACCAATTACCGTCGAAATCGGGCCCATAGAACTCGAGAAAATTATGGGCCCCTGGCGGTGGAAGGTAAAACTAAAGTCTGTAACGCGATCGAAAAGTCGAATTAACCATAGGCCGTCGTGATCGGGCCCGTAGAACCCGAGATAACAAAGCACTGTTAGAGAAAAAAAGCTTGTAGTGTTTCCCGCCAGGGGGCGCTTGATCAAGTGCTCAACAACAATTCATTTACTTTGTTTGTTGGTATGCATCAAGTAAATACGGGTTGTGTACTTTTATTAGGAACATAAATTTAATTTTTACGAAAATCGTTATTTGAAATTTCCGGTATTCTCTATATATAACATTTATAAAACGATACGGGAGAAGCTAAAAATGTTAAATTTCTTAAATGGAATTTGTTTTGTGCAAATCAGAGCAAGGCCTTAACACCCCCCCCCCCCCCCCCACCTACCCAAACCCGCAAATATAACGAATAATTTGTTCAAGGAAATCCTCTTCCCCTACATTAACGGGATCATTAAAAAAAAAGAATTATATTTTTCTGATAGTTAGAACATAACGCTAAAATAGCCGCCAGATGGCACCCCTTCCCATCCTCAAATTCAAATCTATATCTTAATTAGTTATATTTGTTCATTAGTAAAAATTGGCAATTATTTCCTTTCATTTTCGCAAAGTATATGGAGGGATCGCCAGAGAAACGAATATCTTTGTAGTTCAGTGTTTAATGTAAGCCGATCCATGTCTGAAACTTTCTCGGATTTTTTTAACGTTGTAAAATGCACATACATGCATACACACATGTATGTGTACATGTGGGGGCATACATGCATACACACATGTATGTGTACATGTGGGGGCATACATGCATACACACATGTATGTGGGCATACATGCATACACACATGTATGTGGGCATACATGCATACACACATGTATGTGCACATGTGGGGGCATACATGCATACACACATGTATGTGTACATGTGGGGCATACATGCATACACACATGTATGTGTACATGTGGGGGCATACATGCATACACACATGTGCATACACAGGCATACACACCACCATATTTTTGCAGTTTTTTGTAAAAATTAAGGAAAATTACCGGCCGAATTTTACAAAAATTGCATTATCGGATGTCGAAAATGTTTCTACTTATGATTAAAAATTTCAATCAATATCTTAATTAGTTTTCTTAAAATTCGCTAATTAATAAATAAATTTCAAGTTTGTTCATTTCTACTTGCAAATTGAGAGCAGATGTTCTTTTCTTTAGTCATTTTATTAAAAAAGATGGCATTTTCGATGCGATGTTTAATGAGATTCTAATTAATATCGTGGGTAATTATCAATATATTAGAATTCTGAGTCCCAGGTGCATCAGATCAGGCCTTGTACTACATAAATCTAAATTTTCTTACTTCTAGGTGCGCTACATTTCGTTGGCCATCGTAGACAGACAGACACACACAGCAATTTTGTTTTATATTAGTACTAGCTACACTCCCGACATTGCCCGGGCCAAAGATAATAACAATCTCAGAGCAAGGCGTTAACCCCCTCCCTCCCTATACTCGCAAATATAACGAATAATTTGTTCAAGAAAACCACCTTCACCTACATTAACGCGATCATTAAAAAAATAATTAAATTTTTCTGATAATTAGAACATAACGAAGACGCTACGCTAAAATAGCCGGCAGAGGACAACTTTACCCATCCTCAATTTCAGATCTATATCTTAATTAGTTATCTAAATTTTTGTTCATTAGTAAAAATTGGCAATTATTCACTTTCATTTTCGCAAACTAAATGGAGGGATCGGCCAGAGAAATAGATCTCTTCGTAGTTTAGTTTTTAATGAAAGCAGATCCCTGTCTGAAACTCTCTCCGATTTATTTCACTGGCGCCGGCAGATTTTTGGCAGTTTTTTGCATAAATTAAGAAAAAATACCGGCCGAATTTTTCAAAAATCGCATAGTCGGATGCAGATTTTTTTTTCTACATATGCTCAGAAATTTTCAAATTGATATCTTAATTAGTTTTCTTAAAATTCGCTAATTCGTAAAATAATTTCGAATTCATTCATTTCCGCTTGCAAATCCCAACAGCAATTCTTTTCTTTAGCCATTTTGATTAAGATGGCATTTTTGATGCGATGTTTAATGAGAATATAATTAATATGATGGGTAATTATCAAAATATTAAAATTCTGAGACTCAGGTACACATTGCCAGACCTTGGGCTATCCACACCTAAATTTTCAGACTTCTAGGTGGGCTAGATTTTGCTAGCCATCGCAGACAAACACACACACACAGAGCGAAACTTTCTTTTATTAGTATAGATATATAGATATAGATATAGATATAGATATAGATATCTGATATTTGTCATGCTGTAACGCTCTTATTTATGAACCTATTTGGTTGTGACTGAGTATGTGTATAGGACATACCAAGGTCTCAACCGAGTTCGTTGGTCAGCTTCATCCACCATCTTGTTTCAAAATGGCGGCCAGTTAATTTTTTTTAATTTATTAAAAACTCAAAAAGATGAACAAAAAAATTATAAATTTGAAAAATTGTTTCCGTTAAGTGTTAGATTGTGATACAAGGATTACGGATCAGTTTTTGTTTTGGTTTTATCTTAAAAAAAAAAAAAAAAACGGCTGAGATATGGCAGTTTGAAATTCTAGGGAGGCTGACATTTTGAAACAACCTGATTTTTGTTATGCTATAACTCTCGTATTTATGAACCGATACGAATGTGACTGATCATGTGTACAGAACATACCAAAGTTTCGACCGAGTTCGTTGGCCAGCATCATGCGCCATCTAGTTTCAAAGTGGAGGCCAGTTAAAAAATGTAAAAAGATGTTCTAAAAGGTGTAAAATAAAATTATAAATTTCAAAAGTTGTTTCCGTGAACTGTTAGATCATGATACATGGATTCCGGAGCATATTTTGTTTTGGCTTTATCTTAAAAAACGGCTGCGATATAGCTGTTTGAAATTCCATGGAATATGGAAGCTACCTTTTCCCCCCGGTGCAGGCCGGAATGACTTTTTTGAATACTTTTTTCACATTTGATATGAAAATTATAAGTTTTGATTTGACTAAGGGATTTACAGAAATATTTATTTTAAAAAAATTACTAATTTTTTAAAGAACAAATGTCTATTTTTTATGAGTACAGAAACTATGTAATCGAATGATGTTTTACCTTTTTTTGGTAAAGACAGAAATTTCTTTCAGAATATACTTTGAAAGTTGGCGTTTTGAATCGAATTTCCGGACGCGGCAGCGAGGGAAAGGGGAAAAAGTGGTCGTCACGTGACAACAATCATTTGTAACTTGATAAATAATTTATTTATCACAAATGTAGTACTCAATCCAATTTCCATCGTTTTTATAGTAGGCTTGCAAATTTTATGCGTTTAGGTTTAAAAATGTGTTAGAAAAAGTAGTCAGAAAGTTTCAAGTTGTTCAGGAGGGAATTTGAGAACAACCTTAAATTTTCACTTAATAGTTAGTGAATTTCATGCACTTTAGTTTTTCGTGTCCCTGGTAGTCGCCGGACCACGCAGTTTCTGAGGCCATTTCAAGAAAGTATATAGCGTAAAATGTAGATATAAAAAGATATAGCGTAAACTGTAGCTTAATGTATATGTTCGTCGTGTTGGAAAGGGTGTAATAATGTATGTGTGAGACATGTCTTTATAATTTTGTTTTGACTGTCTGTCCGTTCGTGCTCTAACTTTCGGGAAAATATTGACAAATAAAAACCACAAAATTGATATATGTCATTAAGGTAGCTTTCAAATTCCTTGCTCAACAATGAGGAACTTTCTGAGACATTTTCTAACTCATATTTAAATTTAAAGGTATAAAATTGGCAAGCCTGATTATTGAAGGGATTTGCAATTGAATAGCGTTTGGCAAATAAATTACCTATCGAGTGATAAGCAATTGTTTTCACGTGACAAGCATTTCCCCTTTCTCGCGCTTCCGTGTAGGGAATTCGGTTTAAACGCCGAATTTGACAACATTTCAAGAAAGTTCTTCTGTCTTTACCAAAAAAAATGGAAAATGTCTTTTGATTACATAGTTTCTGACTAACAACACCTGCCAATTTCATGCGTTTCTGGACAAAAATGATTTCAGAAATGTGTCAGTAAGCACATCCCTTTGATTTGAAAAGGGTCGTAAGAAATGCTATACAGCAAGTTCCTTATAAAAAAAATGCTATATCTAGCATTTATAGTTTTTACACGAGGTACACAAAAGAATTCGGACACATTACATTACGGTCTAGTGGCAGAATTTATTTGAAGTATATTTTGATCATGTATTTCTTGAACAAATTCAAAGAAAGTTATTTAATCTTTAACATTGCATGAAAGTTCAGAATATATTTCGAAAAACTGATAGTGGATAAATGTAATACGTAAAAATAGTTGGAAGGTGTTTTATAATCTGTGCAATCGACATTATTTTTCGTTATTGTTTTGTTCGTATGTGCTATCAACAGGAATTAGGCACAGATGGAAAATCAGCAATAATATATATATTTTTTCATTTGAAAATAATTTCTAGCCATCTAACTATAACTCGTTTTTAAAAAAGGAAAAAATTATTTAAAAGAAATACTTTTTACATTACAAATTTCAATAGATATATGGTATTCAATACATTGAAACCTAATACATATATATAACAAAATTCAATTATGTAATGTTATTAAATATAACAATACATAATTCAAACAATATTTATATTGTTTCAATTATGTATATATATATGTATCTAATTGGTGTGTTATAATCTGAATGACGTCTACCGATTTCTAGATAAATAAGGATGTATATTAGTTCACGGCAAAAAATAAAAACTGTACGTAACAGGGGATACATATACAGGGGTCGGATATCCAACTCTCGACGAGCGTGAAAATATTCTAGCACTGGATATGTGTCCCCTCTGCTGTGGCTTCAAGATGACGTATGGGGGCAGATATACAGGGGTCGGATATCCAATGCTCCCCTCAAAAGTAAAAGGTCCAAGCATCGGATATGTTACCCCTTGATAAATGTCCCCTTCTGCTATGACGTCAAGATGAAGTACGGGGGCAAATATACAGGGGACGGTTATCCAGGTCTCGACGAAAGTAACACGAACTAGTTTTTGATATATGGCCCCTTCTGATATGGGGGCAGATATACTGGGGTCGGATATCCGACTCTCGAAGAAAGTGAACCTGGATATGTATCCCCTTCTGCTGTGACCTAAATGCGACGTATGGGGGCAGATATACTGGGGATAGATATCAGGCGACTCATAATCCCATACAGCACAATAACGTCCTAACGACATACGATACACGTCATATGAAGGATAAAGCCTCAATATCCCATCCTTATCCAGAGACAGTGTTGAATTCAGGGGGTGGCCCGGGGATACACCCCCTCCCCGGAAGATTTGAGATTTTATCTTTTGATGGTTAAAAAGTTGATCCCTCCCCCCCACCCCGGAGCCACAGAAATCTCTCCCGGAAAAAAATTCCCGAATTCAACACTGACTGGAGAACATCCAGTTTTGAGCAAAAATAGACTTCTATGTTCGTTCTGTGAACATCATTTTCTGCCATGTATATGATGACAATAGGACGAGATAAAATAAATAGAATGTGAATTCTCTGCTTGTCCAGTAAGCGTCATTTTTAGACATTCACAGGATGCTCACTGGATCAGTAGCAGACACTTTATATAAAAATTATTTTAAAAATCGACGGGGGAGGGGGATTGCCCCTACCCTGCCCTCCCAAATTATGCCCTGGATTTCTATTCATTTTATCTTAAGTTGTGCAGAGGTACACACTAAAACATTCCTATTGAAAAATAGTGGTAACCTATCCAGGTTACCACACTATTTTTTAAATAGAAGTGTTTTAGAGTGCACCACTGCACACTAATTTATGATAAAATGAATAGAAATCAAAGACATAATTTAGGAAGGACAGTGTGGGTCAGTTGCATCCCCACCCTCTCCTTTATGATTTTGAGACGAAATCGTCTCAAAAATTCACAATGCCTTATTGAATGATCGTCGATTGAAGATACGCGAACTTGCTGACATTGCAAATATCTCGATAGACCGTGTCCACTACACTTTACACGATGTTTTGGGTATAAAAAAGCTTTCCGTTCGATGCGTGCCTTGTTTGTTGAACGTCAACAAAAACGCCAAAGAATGAACATTTCTCAGGAATCTTCTGAAATGTATTGTGCTGCAAGTTGAAAAATGAAATATTGTCAAAAATCTTGAATTTTCTTTGTCAGGACGAGAACTTTTCGAACTATCCTCGTACAGGGCTGCACTAAAGTATTTGCACACATTATGCATTTTATAATATAAAAATGCTGAATGGCAGCTCCACTTGGTATATGATTTACACCAAAACCTAATTAACATCAACTTATGTCAAGGTCTAACAGATATGAAATTTGACGTAATTCCGTGCATTAATTTTTGAGATATGACTATCGCTAAAATCCTGAAAAATGCAGCATAGCAGCACTACCTGTTGGGAGATTTACACCAAAACCTAATCAACAGCAATTTATGTTAACGTCTAACTGAATCTGAAAATTGATGAAAATCTGTGCATTACTTCTTGAGATAGAGCTATTGCAGAAATCGTGAAAAAGGCAGCATAGCAGCGCCACCTTTTGAGCGATTTACATCAAAAACTAATCAGCACCAATTTATATTAAGCTTTAACTGAATCTGAAAATTGATGAAAATCTGTGCATTACTTCTTGAGATAGAGCTATTGCAGAAATCGTGAAAAAGGCAGCATAGCAGCGCCACCTTTTGAGCGATTTACATCAAAAACTAATCAGCACCAATTTATATTAAGCTTTAACTGAATCTGAAGTTTTATTAAATTCAGTGCATTAGTTCTTGAGAGTCCCACAAAATTTTTATCCCACACGCACACAACACAGACATTGTTTAAAAAAAAGTCAAATCGTGTTCAGGACCACCTAAAACATATAAATCCATCAAAAACTGAAAGTTTTCACGAATCCAATACTTTCTTCTTGTAAAGATAGAATAAACTAAAAGAGAAATCCGTTTTAGACAGGTTCTATTTTTAGCAGGTACATCGTCTGTTTTATATGTATTAACTAGATGGAACCCGTCAAAATTTGACGGCAAAAAACTTGATAGTACCATAAAAATAAAATTCATAGCTGCTTTAAAATGTTTGAAACTTTTGCAGAATAATTCAAATAAATAAAAAACCCACTTTGAATTAAAGCTAGGTTGAAGAACAGCAATTGGCTAAGTTTCACTGGCACATGTACTCGCGGAATTTCTTTCATCTGACACATTTAGTGCTGTTGTGCAAGTAAATGGTAAGTGCCCCCTTGGGGAGGGGGAAATGGCGGGATGGACCAAGGAGATGCATAACATGAATAAGCAGTCAAAGACCTTTCAAACAATATGTAACATGAGGGGTGTGTGCAAAATTTTAAAAAGTACCCCCTTGGGGGGGGGTAAAGTAGGGGATGGACACGGAACATGCATAATATGATTAAGTGGTCACAGACCTTTCCAACGATATATAACATGAGGGTTGTGTGCAAAATTTAGAAAAGTACCTCTTTGGGGGGGGGGGGGCAAAGCAGGGAGATGGACATCAGAAATATGCATATGATTAAGCAGTCACAGACCTTTCCAACGATATATGACATGAGGGTTGTCTGCAAAATATTTAGAAAAGTACCCCCTTGGGGGAGGGGGCAAAGTGGGGAAATGGACATTGGAGATATGCATATGATTAAGCAGTCACAGACCTTTCCAACGATATATGACATGAGGGTTGTCTGCAAAATATTTAGAAAAGTACCCCCTTGGGGGAGGGGGCAAAGTGGGGAAATGGACATTGGAGATATGCATATGATTAAGCAGTCACAGACCTTTCCAACGATATATGACATGAGGGTTGTCTGCAAAATTTAGAAAAGTACCCCCTTAAGGGGGGGGGTGGGGGAAGTGGCGGGATGGACCCCGGAGATGCATAACATGAATAAGCAGTCAAAGACCTTTCCAACAATACGTAACATGAAGGGATTGTGCAAAATTTACAAAAGTACCCCCTTGGGGGGGGCAAAGTGGGGGGATGGACACCGGAGATGCATAATATGATTAAGCGGTCACAGACCTTTTTAACGATATATAACATGAGTGGTATGTGCAAAATTTAGAAAAGTGCCCCAATTGGCAGGGGGGGGGGGGATGGACCACACAGATGCATAACATGAAAAGGCAGTCACAGGCCTTTCGAACGATATATCATATGAGTGGTGTCAACAAAGAAAAGTCTCCGCCCCGTGTAGGCAAAACATACTCCCTCCCCCGCCGCCATAATTATTGATGCGGACTCATTTTTTAAATTCGTTCGCACCCCGCTTCTCCCGCAAAATGTTGTGAATTTTAAAAACTCCCCTTCCGAATTTTTTTATACCAAAAGCACTTATGTCCGTCGTCTGCATGCAGAGTTTTATGCTTACAGACGCCAGACACAACAACACACACACAGACAGACGTTTACCGACATTAATAGTATAGATGATACTCAGTGCCTACACGTTTCACCCTTTATAATTCAGCCAATGAGTTGACGGTTGTTCATTTCCAGAAACGAAACAATAATTCTTTAGGATGAATTTTGTTTGTTTGATACACCGTGGCAGAATGCGTGCAATGAAGCGACAGGCGTCACAAACTTTTTAGGGCACCTGCAGACTAAAAACATATAATCAATCTTCGTAGGAAAAAAATCCTAGATTTCGTCAAATGATCACGGGAAAAACACTAATTTCATCAAAGGATCATGTAAAACGTGAATTTTGTTAAAAGGCCACAGAAAAACGCGATTTACACAAAAGATGAGCAAATTTTGTCAAAGAATCGCAAAACAGGAAATTTCACCCAAAGATAGCGCTTTCTTGCCAAACTTCGTCTAAAAATTGCGGAATAAAATGTATTTTATCAAAAAATCGCTGGAAAACGCACATTTCGTTAAAGTATCGCGAGAAAAATGCGAATTTCTTCAAAGATTGCTGAAAAAACGCAAATTTCATCGAAGGATTGCTGAAAATTCATGAATCTTATCAAAAGGCAGCAGAGAAAATGTGATTATTATCAAAGCATTGCGAAAAAAGAAAATTTCGTCTAAGGATCACAGAAAAACGCAAATTTCATAAAAGAATCGTGGAAAAAAACGCAAATTTCGTGAAAAAAAAAATCGCAGAAAAAACACAAATTTCGTCAAATTATCGCTGAAAAAAAAACACGAATTACGTCATAGGATAGCTGAAAAAATTATGAATCTCGACAAAAAATGATACAGAAAAAAATGCGAATTTCATTAAAGAATCGCGAAAAAAAATGCGAATTTTGTTAAAGCATTGCGCAAAGAATGTGAATTTTTTGAAAGGTTCGTGTGAAAAATGAAACTGTCTGTATTAAAAACAGCACACACACAAACATCTATACAAACCTCAATACACACAAACATATTATAGGCAGGGCTTGAAATTCAATTTTTCCAAAGACGGGAGTCTCCCTACCAACATTTTTAAATGGAGGGGAGTTGTAATGTTTGGGAGGGAGAAAAAAAATCTTTAAACCCCACTATTCTTTTACGTGCTATTTAAAGAATTACATTAATGCAGACATGACAAAATACCATTGAAAAAATTAAGTCAACTGAGAATGATTATGTAAAATGTTTATTTTTATTATAAAAAAGGCAAGAAAGTTAAGTTTTATATATGCAGTGTATTTTTCAAGTTCCATTAAATGTGTTAGGGACCCTTAACAATTAGGTTGTTAAATAAATTTCTGACTTTAGATTTTACTTGATTGAGATTCACCGATCGATCGTAGAAAAGACGCAAAGTTCATCAATCTGTCGTGGAAAAAACGCTAAGTTCGTCGATCTGTCACCAAAAAACGCAAAGTTCGTTAATCAGTCGTGGGAAAAAAGCAAATTTCGTCGATCGATTGCAGAATAAACACAAAGTTCGTCGATCTGTCCCCAAAAAACGCAAGGTTCGTCGATCAGTCACTTAAAAAACGCAATGTTCGTCTATCTGTCGCAGAAAAAACGCAAAGTTCGTTGATCAGTCGCAGAAAAAAATGCAACGTTCGTTGATCTGTCACGGAAAAAACGCAAAGTTCGTCGATCAGTTGCGGAAAAAAGCAAATTTCGTCGATCGATTGCGGAATAAATGCAAAGTTCGTCGATCAGTCAGGGAAGAAAGAAAAATTTCGTCGATCGATTGCGGAATAAACGCAAAGTTCGTCGACATGTCCCCAAAAAACGCAAGGTTCGTCGATCAATCGCTTAAAAAACGCAATGTTCGTCGATCTGTCGCAGAAAAAACTCCAAGTTCGTTGATCTGTCACGGAAAAAACCACAAAGTTCGTTGATCAGTCGCGGAAAAAACACACAGTCCGTCAATCAGTTGCGGGGAAAAAAAATCACGAAATTTATCGTTCGGTTGCAGGTAAATTAAATAATGCAAATTTCTCCAAAAATGCTGAAATTTTTTGGGCGGGAGGCTCCCGCTCATGATCTTTTTTGGGCGGGATTTCAAAATTTTCTGTGCGAATCCCGCCCTGAAATTCAAGCCCTGATAGGTATAGTTTTAATCTGAAATAATATACTGAACTTGAACTAACTTTTGAAAAATCGGGTTAACCCAAATCCAACTTGCTGAAATCTACACTCAGTCTGAAATCGACTCGAACCATAAAGACAGTTAACCCAACTTGCAACAAAAATAATTATTTTCTGTGAATTTTCTGATTTTTTCTTTTCTCAGAAATGCTGTAGTCATTTTGTCCCCCAATTTTGCCCTTTACAATTCAGCCAATGAGTGGAGGGGGCCAAAGGAGCGTTCCTTATCACAAACGAAAGATGAGATACGTTCGTTTGATGTCGTTGTTGAAAATTTATGGATTTCTATTATTAAAGTAATTTTTTCATTTTACCGTATTTATTTTCTTTTTGTGTTGTATGTATTTTGCTACTTTGAATTTTTTTAAACTAACCCTTTTTTTTTTTTTTTTTTTTGCAGAGTGAGAGAGAGAGATTTAGTAATTTGGTGACACGAAGTTCAGCAAATTCTTAAAATCCACAAATCGTTTCCAATGTAAACAATGAAATTTACAATTAAGTTGCAAGTGCAAAATTTCAGTTTTTTAAAATTTTCATGTCATTCTGTACACATTTTAATATGTCATTCTGATCATTATACATATTTAGTTATGCATTATTAATTATTTACTTGACCTTTACTTTTAATATTTTAAATATTTCAAACTTACAGCTGAATGTAATTATTAAAACATTTGAAATACTGCATTCGAAAAATGAAATTTCAGCTTAGAAACTCGACAATTAAAAAATTTAAAGTAGAAAGTACTTATGATATAAAAAGAAGAAAAAAAAATACACCAGAATTTATCTGTATTACAAAAGCGGGAAAAATGATTTTCTGTGCTATACGAAAAGATATCCAAATAACTCAATCATGAACATAGAAATAGGTATCGGTTTTTATGTTCAGGTGCATTCAATCCAAACTTGAAACTTTTAAAACGGTCATTGAATGAATGAAATTAATCTCCGCCTTTCACATCCAGAAAACTTGCTGTGTCGCCAATTATGTTTATATTTTATATATATATATAAAAATAATAATTCAGGCACTTTTCCGTTATACGGACACCATTGTCGCCAAACATACATACATACATACATTTTGGCATAGTATCCGTATAACAGAAAAGTACTAAAGTTCATGGTTTAAAATCACAATAAAATATCATGAAATTTATTGATTAGTTGTGGGAAAATATCAGGGAAATAATGTGTTTTTCATGAATTTTTTGTTTTGTTAACAATGTGGTTAGAGAGACAGGGAGAAATCCAGAAAACTTGCTGTGTCGCCAATTATGTTTATATTTTATATATATATAAATAATAATTCAGGCACTTTTCCGTTATACGTACACTATTGTCGCCAAACATACATACATACATTTTGGCATAGTGTCCGTATAACAGAAAAGTACTAAAGTTCATGGTTTAAAATCGCAATAAAATATCATGAAATTTATTGATTAGTTGTGGGAAAATATCGGGGGAAATAATGTGTTTCTGTGAAATTTTTTGTTTTGTGTTGTTGTGTTTAATTGTAAGCATTCATTATAATTTTCAGTGCATTATTAAATTGAAATTTTTGTTTAAAATATGTAAACAAAACAGTGACCAGAAACCTGCACAATTTCTAATATAGATAGATAGATGCATGCATGTAGTACTTTTAATTATTTGGTAAAAATACTGTGATCGTCACTGAGAAAACCTGAATTTAACCTAAAAGTAATTGTCGAGTGTTTAAGCTGAAATTTCATTTTACGAATACAGTATTTCAAATGTTTTAATAATTACATTTAGCTGTAAGTTTGAAATATTAAAAGTAAAGGCCAAGTAAATAATTAATAATGCATAACTAAAAGTAATTGTCGAGTGTTTAAACTAATTTCATTTTACAAATACAGTATTTCAAATGTTTTAATAGTTACATTCAACTGTAAGTTTGAAATATTAAAAGTAAAGGCCAAGTAAATAATTAATAATGCATAACTAAAAGTAATTGTCGAGTGTTTAAACTAATTTCATTTTACGAATACAGTATTTCAAATGTTTTAATAGTTACATTCAGCTGTAAGTTTGAAATATTAAAAGTAAAGGCCAAGTAAATAATTAATAATGCATAACTAAAAGTAATTGTCGAGTGTTTAAGCTGAAATTTCATTTTACGAATACAGTATTTCAAATGTTTTAATAGTTACATTCAACTGTAAGTTTGAAATATTAAAAGTAAAGGCCAAGTAAATAATTAATAATGCATAACTAAAAGTAATTGTCCAGTGTTTAAGCTGAAATTTCATTTTACGAATACAGTATTTCAAATGTTTTAATAGTTACATTCAGCTGTAAGTTTGAAATATTAAAAGTAAAGGCCAAGTAAATAATTAATAATGCAAAACTAAATATGTATAATGATGAGATTTTTTTTTTCTTGAATTATTCAGTGAAACTCGTCTTATAAATGTACGCAAATAATTCACATCAAAATCTTAAAATAACAAAGTTTTCTTTCGTGTTTAGCTATGCTTAATAACCAAAAAAGCTTGATTAATACAAAAATTATTTGGTAAAAATACTGTGATCGTCGCTGAGAAAACCTGAATTTAATCATATCACACAGAATTACATATTAAAAGTTTAAAATTAGTTTGTTTACATCGGAAACGATTCGCGGAATTTCGTGCCACGAAATCTCTCTCTCTCTCAAAAAAAGGGTTAGTTATAAAAAATTCAAAGTACTAAAATACATACGACTTAAAAAGAAAATAAATACGGTAAAATGAAAAAATACCTTAATAAAAGAAATCTATAAAGTTTCAACAACCGAACAACCAAATGGAACACATACGCTTCTAGAGAGAGGAAAAAGCCTTCACCTCATTGGCTGGAACATCGCGTCTAAAGATAGTAAAAGCCTCTAGCTGATTAGCTGAATGCTCGCGCATGCGTATAAATAGCATTTTTGCACGAAAAACTAAAAAGCAGGTTAGCTTTAAGTATATGGATATGCTTTTTGTACGGATTATTGTATTCATTTTGCACGCATCACGATATTTTTCCTTTTAAGACAGGTTTCCGTCATAGACAGATTCTATTTCACAGGTGTGTTTTAATTCTTTTGCCTAGAAATGTATGTACTATTCATTAAAAATAATTTTAATAGTACAATAATGACCATTTAAAAATCTATACATTACTGGCAAAAGTTGTTGTGCTGGGGTCTCATTTTACCGATTTTGCACGGACCAGGCTCGGGCAATGATTTTCATATGGGTTGGGTTGAGTCGGGACTGGGGCTGAAAATTTCGACCCTTGTAGACCTCAAGGAAGAATGAAGTCCAGGCCTGGTCCCGCTCAAGTCTGCAGAAAAAAAAGTTAGACTCGGAAAGAGAGATAGGTACGACTCGAGCCTCAATGAAAACTGGCCCGAACCCGGCAGGCCCTCAGGCCCGTGCTGACCTATAAGATGGAATACTAATACAGAAACACACTATTGTCAATAAATTTTGAATTTCGCATTTGGATTAAACATGTTTTTCCGTCTCTAAGGGATAGAAAACGCTGAAACTTCCAAAAATCAAAGTACCATAACTTGATAAGTTTTGGTTGCGCAAAAAAGGAAGTTTTGTTGTTTTACCTGTTAGAGTATGGAGAAAGTTTTTCCAAATATAACTTATAGGACCTAGGAACCGTATAAAATTTTAAAGTTCGTAACTTTTAAACTATTTTGATGTAAATATCTTTTAACACTATGAAGAGCAAATTTGAAACTTTTTTGCTATTGCAACTGGTATTTGCAAAGCCAATCGTTTAAGAAATTAGAAAAATATCAGAGTTTACACACATATATGCCATTTAAGACTGCAGCTTTTCTTCCATCTTATAATTCGGAAGTTCAGTGCCGAAACTAGCTTTTTTTACACCCGGGGCAAACATGGATTTTGGCGCCCCTCCCCTCTCCCAGCCAAATAAATTTGCAAAAAGATTTTTACCAACTTTCTAATAGCCGACTCGACTTGTTTTAAATTTAAAATATGTAATCACAAAAATACGTAATACTGAACTACGCAATCAGCTTTCTCAAATATTGATTCAATAACACGTTCAAAACGGAATAGAAAAAAACAGGAAAAATTTTCACTTTATACAGGTTTTCAACTTAGCAGGTATAATTGTTGGTATTCTTTCTGTTGAGAACATGTAATTTTAAAATTGAAAACTGGATTCCGTTATAGACAGATTTCATTTTCACGGATTTTATGGTATGTGTATCATTACAAATGAGGCGTTTAAAGTCCAGTGATATGAATCATATTGTCTTAAGAGTTTACAATAATCACGCGAAGACATTCGGAAGCTAATGTTAAATCTGTGGGAGCATTCATAATACTTTTAATCTTTTTTTCATGGGATACTTCCGGTCGATATCTAATGTTGTGCGTTTGTACTTTTTCGGGTTTTGTTACATTTTTTTTTAATTCGGACCTTTTCACTTTTGTGAAATGAAACTAGTTGAAAACGGTTGTGAAATTGAAAGTGTCCTCATATAAAAAAATTGCAACAAAAGTCGAAAAAGTAAAAACACACAACGTTAGATATCGAAATCAGGTATGATATGAAAAAATATTTTATTTAAAAATATTTAAATGCAAGCGAGAATTCCAAAAAGACCGCTCCCATAGGTTTAACATTAGTGTGCGAGAGTTTTCGTGTGACTAGTGTAGACTCTTAAAAGCATTTTAATATTTTTAAATATTTTTTTCTTAGGATAGCTGAGGTTGATGTTCCATAAGTGAAAGTAACTATATATATATATTTATTTATATAAACCGGCAACAAAAAATCGAAAGAGTAAACACTTGGTCAGAGATCAACCTCAACTATCCTACGAAAAAAAATTATTTAAAAATATTAAAATGAAGCGAGAAATTTGAAAAAAAAAATCCGCTCCCATAGGTTTAACATTAGCTTGCGAGTTTCTTCACGTGACTACAGTGTGGGTTCTTAAGAACTCAAAAACCAGGATTTTCCGCAAGCATAACAATGAATTCCAATACTGTAAAATATTATCTATAACCAGTTCTGTGAAACTATCACTTATACTCTTCTTCCTATTCATAGATGGATAGGTTTAGATACTTTCCTGAACCTAACGCTAAACTTTAAAATTATAATACTGGCTTATATTACTGCTACTTTAAATGCCTCAATTGTTACTGAGACGATGGCGAGAAATCGAAATATACTACATCAGATTTCTATTGTGGAATATATTAAGATTTTTAATGAATGCGAGCCTAATATTTGCCAATGAAACTTAAACTAATTTGGAATTTAATGCAGATAAGATAAATTCACTATTAATAAGATATGAAATAATAAAGTTTCTACTGTAATAGAAAGTTGTTAAAAGAAAAATTCAACTAATAGCAGAACTTTAAAAAAATAAATACAATTTTCTAAACATATTTTAGATTGCAAATTAAATTAATACATTTCTTGACTTTTATATTACATAAAATAATTAACTATCTTTAAATGATGTTAAAACTTTACTTTTCAAGCTTTTTTTGCTGCAAATACATTTGCAAATAATTTGCTAAAACTTCTTTCACCTGAGGCAACAGAGACAGGAAGTGTCAGAAATATTTTCAATAAAATAGTCAAATTAGGATATATTTCCTCAACTCTATTTTTGAAAATAAGTTTTAAAATATCTCCTGTCGGGGCAGTTTTAAAAGTTTTATCAAATGCCATTGCGTGGAATATGAAGCTTTCGATTTCTTCGACGAATTCTTCTATGTTCAGATCTTCTCTACAAATGCTTGTCAGCTCTTTAGCTTTTCTCTTAATATTGTTAATGTCTGATTTCTCAATTTCTCTCCCATTCAGAAAGCTGAATTTATTATTAATATTTTCGAGAGCCTGAAATCTTGTATTTAGTTTACAATCCTATCAACAATTTCCAACAATGAATCTCTAAACATATCTTCTCTAGAAAATTTTGTGACTTCATCTTGACAGTCTTCGTCAAACATTTTTTCCTCCTTTTCCTGACATCTTTAAAATTTTCAGGCAATTATTATCTTTATCTATTATTTTGGCCTCGGAAATTGCATTGAAAACTATATTTCCTCTCGTGGATTTAAAAAATACAACAATCCACAAATATGTTTTGCAGACATATCAACTGTTATGTCCTGTTTTTGAAGGAATGACCTATTTTTATTTTAGAATTTTATTACAAAAGCATAAAAAAATGATGAAGTCATAGTTGTTGATACATTTCTTTATGCTCATTGCTTCGATTACTAGCCATGGCACCCTGGGTGGTATTTTTTGGTGCACCTCTACAAATGATATATTAAAAAAAAAAAGTGTTTACTAAGTATTTTATTTTGTGTATATTTTCCACACCTTTGTCTTTAGTATCCTGAACAGTCGCCTGATCTCATCCCCTCAATGCATACAAATGGTAAAAAAACAAGAAAAAATATTTTGGGAGGATAAAGGCTTTACTAGTCATGGCGACCTGTGCAAGATTGTTTACTGTACCTCTAACAAATGCTATACTCCTTTTAGAAAATGATTTTATTAAGTATTTTACTTTATGCATTCCTCTTTGTTTTTCTTGTCCTGGCAGTCGCCCGACGGTCCGATCTTGTCCATAGCAAGATGGGAAAAAAGAAAGCTCCATGCTGCTTAGCAAGAAAGAAAATAAAAAAAGAAATGCGCCCAGTTATTACTGATGGCATTAAGCTCACAGGCTATTCACACTAATTGTATATTACACTTCTTATTTCAAAGCATAATGCCCATCGAAAAATTAAGGAGGAATTAGCCCCCCGTTCCCCCTCTTTTTACTTAACCAATGAACCCCCAAAACTAATCAGAGACCTGTCTTATCACAATAAACATATATACAAAATTTGAAGCAAATCGGCTAATTCTGCATGAAAAGCCCAACTATCTAAATTAAGGGGGGTTGGCACCCCATCCCCCACTTTATAGTTAACCAATGAACCAACAATTTAATCTTTAAAAGCGCTTTATCACAATGAACCTGTATACAAAAGTTGAAGCACATCGGATAATTCTACATGAAAAACCCATTTATCTAAATTACGGGAGTTATTAGCCCCTGTACCTTCCCTTTATACTTAACCAATGAACCCCCAAAACTAATCAGGAAGTGCTTTATCACAATGAGCCTATAAACAAAATTTGAAGAAAATAGGATAATTTTGAATGAAAAGCCAATTTATCTAAATTAAGTGGGTATTAGCCCCCCCCCCCCTTTATACTTAACCAATGAACCAACAACACTAATCTTTGAAAAGGCCTTATCACAATGAACCTGTATATAAAATTTGAGGCACATCGAATAATTCTGCATGAAAAACCCATTCATCTAAATTAAGGGGGGATTAGCCCGCGTTACCCCCCACTTTATATTTAACCAATGAACCCCCAAAACTAAACAGGGAAGCGATTTATCACAATGAGCCTATAATCAAAATTTGAAGCAAATCGGATATTTCTATCAAGAGTTATCGCATTACGTACATACATACAGAACGGGCGGGCACATTAGCTATCAGGCTTTGATAGCCTGCGAGCTAAAAAAGAATAAAACACCCTTCTTGGAATTTTTTTGCAGGGAATTGCTTGGACATGAGACTGACCTTGAAAAACGTTAGTGGTTCTTATTACATGGGACGTGATTTCCCTGATAGACAGAAGACATAGGCATCTTCTTTGGACATGGTGTATTTGGAATAGGATAAAAATAGCCTAAGAGAACAGTTCTTTCTTCTTATTCATTTGCTATCTAGTATTTTAGGCGAATCTTTTTATCTATTATTTTAAAAACACAAATTGTGCTTATTAGTTGCTAAAATCAGTGTAAAAATTGTTTTAAACTCATAAAAGAGCTAAAATCCTACATGTTTCAGCTTTAAACTTAAAGCCATCATCGGGGAAGAGGAACAACACAAACGACTGCTGATCTTTTAATTTTCGATACGAGAAAATTGAAATCAACAGTATGGAAAAATTTAAATAAAATAAGCGGGCGCTCTCTGTTGCCAAAGAGCGAAAAACAAAACAATGAATTAACAAGGGGTTAAAAATGTATCCCATAAACTAGGTATGTTGAAAGAAAAGTTATCATTACAAATACAATCTTTTCTAATTTTAATTTCCAATGGTTCCCTAATAGCGGCTTTAAATGGGTTATTGAACCTATGGATAATTCTTGCTTTATCGAAATTAATTACAGTATCATTATTTTTAGCATAAAACCGGGAGAGTGCAGTGGATAACTTTCCAAATTTTATGTCGTTTTTGTTCCAGCTAAAATAACTTGATTTTGTTTTAACTAAACAATAGTAGTATGGTTAATATAGTATGGTTTACTGAACCATAAATTGTTACTCAATATTATTAATATGCAATGCAAAAAAAGGAGGAAATTGAAAGAGAAACATTTTAGAGAATGCCGGTAAAAAAAAGAAAAGAAAATTTAACTAAAGTCCAAAACTAAAAAAAAAAAGAAAATGCAGCTTTTTAAACGAGTCCATCGATAAAGAATCATCTTTAATTTCCTTGCACCTAAATGTGTGTGATGTACAAGATTATGGTGGCTACTTTCTATATAACTTTCTAAGTGTAAACAGAATAACAAGGAAAGTAATCTTCAAACGGAGGATGTTAAAAAGTATCCATTGGATGTTAGGTAGTTGTTAGATTCCCGCATGAAAATTGTTCTTGGATCAAAGATTTTATTGGTATTGTAACCAATGTAGTAAATGACTTAACATAAGTTGTAACATTTAAAAAAATAAAAAAAAAATGGAAAAAATGTTTATTTTTCCAGAAAATGAAGATATCATACATATGTAGCGGGTTAACTGTAACCCTGAACTGTTTATCAACTTTAGCTCCTGAACTTTAACTCCATTTTGAACATGAACTATGTTAACTGCAATTTTAACTTTTACTTTATTGTATTACATTTTTCATACAACTCAACTCAGTGTGCATGAGTTTACTTTTAACTGTAGCCGCAACGGAACAGGCAGTCTGTTTTCGCCGCTTGCGGAGTTTTTGTTGACTATCTGGTCGCGACAGTACGATCTCATCTTTTACTTATTTTTGCTTGAATAATAACAATATAATGTTTGTTTAAAGTTAAACTTGTGGTTTCTAATTATCCTAAAACCTTTCACACACCTCGTCCGTGCCTTTTGATAAGATGACATGATGACATCTGCAAATATGAGAGGCTAGCATATCAAGCCGCCATAGTGGTGACCCTTATTAGCAGCTGAACACGCTATAAACAAGATCCGATGCCATCTGGACGAGGATGCTTTGATTATTCAAGATTGTTGCTTCCATCATCGTAAAAGATGTTTTTACATCCATCTGCAGCGATATTTCTTAAAAATAAAAAAAAAAACACGCGGTGTGCGGGGCCGTGTGCGCGATTAAATGTGTTTGAGCGTTCTGGTGGTCGGTAAGTCCATTTTTTCCTAATATTTTGTCCCCATATTTTATATCAGTAATTTTTTACGCCAATCACGTTTATTGACATGTTAAATTTTCTCGCTCTGTCACGGGTGCTATAATTCGGCTCATTTTCACCAATCCTAGCATGCAAGAGTATTTTTTTGTTATAATGTATTGTATATAATTTTGTGTATTTATTTTGTACTGTAAATTGTATTTATGCATATAATTTCCTAATCATGCCGCCGAACGATCCCCCAAACGAAAGTGCTGGCACTAGTCAGGTTTCTCATGTAGGCGTGAAACCCCCACCGTTTTGGAAGACAAATCCGTCATTATGGTTTTTTCGCCTGGAAGCCCAATTTGCTTTGGCCCAAATAAAAAGCGAGACGACCAAATTTAATCACGTGGTAGCGGCAGTTGACGCCGATATTCTCATCTCGGTCAGCGACATTATCACAAATCCTCCGGGCGATAAACCATATGAGGCTCTAAAAAAACGACTAATTGATTCACATTCTGAAAGTGAAGAATCACGAATTCGCACGTTATTGCAGGGTGTGGAGATCGGTGACTTACGCCCATCTCAGTTACTTGCTCAAATGAGAACCCTGGCTGGTACTACAGTAGGAGAGGCATTGTTGAAATCTCTTTGGCTGTCACGTCTGCCCACAACTACGCGCAGCATTGTTGGCGCATTGAGCGATGAATTGCCAAAACTTGCTTCTGTTGCCGACAAAATCCACGACTTAGGAGTATTTCCTCAAATAAATGCAACAGCTAATGTTCCACCCACCCCAACCGCCCATGCTTCATCCCTTGAATTTCAAATTGCACAGTTAACTCAACAAGTTAGTGAGTTAACCATGAAAGTTAATCAGCGGAGTCGCTCAAGAGAGCATCGTCCCCGCGAAGGTAATTTCCGGCGCAGTCGTTCTAGGGGGCGCTATAAAGAGCCTGCAAATAATCTTTGCTTTTACCATACAAATTTTGGCTCCAAGGCTAGAAAGTGCACATCCCCTTGTTCTTTTCGCACGGAAAACTAGACCGGCGATCGCATCATGGCCATAATCGCGACCGCCAGGTTCATCGCATTCTTTTGGCCGACCCTACATCAAAATTCAATTTTTTAATAGATACCGGGGCCGATATTTCTGTTTTGCCAACAAGTTGCTTTAAAAAAAGCACTGCAGACGAGGGTTTAGTCCTTTATGCAGCAAATGGCACAAAAATTCAAACATTTGGCACAAAACGTTTGACCCTCGATTTAAATTTACGAAGAAATTTCACCTGGTCTTTTGTTATTGCGAAAGTGAGCCAACCTATTATTGGCGTTGATTTCCTAAAAAAATTCAACTTACTTGTTGACGCGAAAAACAACTGCATAATAGACGCAGAAACCTTATTGTCGTCTCAGGGAAAAGTTGCTCGAGTTCTACCTGGAAGCAGTAGCCTAAGTGTACTTGTCGGTCCTACCAAATTTGACAAAATTTTGACGGAATTTCCCGAATTAACTAACCCTTCAAGCGTAAGCAAGGAGAGTAAAACTCAACACATCTATCACTATATAGAGACCAAAGGCCCTCCTGTTTTTTCTAGACCGCGTCGTCTTTCGCCAGAGCTCTTAAAAGCAGCCCGTCAAGAATTTGAATTCCTCATGGCACAGGGCATCGTTAGGCCTTCAAAAAGCCCATGGGCCAGTCCGCTCCATATGGTTCGCAAGGCCAATGGCAGCTGGCGGCCATGTGGAGATTACCGTCGTTTAAACGCTTCGACTATACCTGATAGATACCCATTACCCCACATCCAGGATTGTACGCAGCTGTTTCATGGGAAACAATTTTTTACTACCCTAGATTTGGCTTGTGCCTACCACCAAATTCCAGTAAATCCCGAGGATATCCCAAAAACCGCAGTAACTACCCCTTTTGGCCTTTTCGAATTTGTATATACTCCTTTCGGCTTAAGAAATGCAGGACAGACTTTCCAACGTTATATTCACGAAGTCTTAAAAGGATTAGATTTTTGCATCCCATATTTGGATGATATCCTCATTGCATCAGAAAATGAAGAAGGACATGAATGCCATCTTCGGCAAGTCCTTGATCGCCTGCAGCAGCATGGGTTAAAATTAAATCCCGCGAAATGCATTTTGGGAAAAACTTCTGTCTCTTTCCTAGGTTGTCTTATAACACCTTCTGGTGTACAACCGCTCCCCCAGAAAACTCAAGCTATCGCCGATTTCCCAAAACCCCAAACAATTGTTGACTTGAGACGATTTTTAGCAATGGTAAATTTTTACCGACGTTTCATTCCTCATGCGGCCCATACTCAAGCCCCTTTACATGAGCTACTCAAAGATTCAAAAAAGAATGACAAACGTCTGGTACCGTGGGATACTGTTTTGATACAGGCTTTCGAGGCTTGTAAACAAGACCTTATAAATTGTGCAACTCTCGCATATCATGCTCCGCACCAGCAGCTAACCTTAAGTGCTGATGCTTCGGATACTGCTATCGGAGCTGTATTAAATGTTGTAAATGACAACAAGTTACAACCTCTTGCCTTTTTTTCACGTAAACTAAGCCCAACCGAGCAAAATTACAGCACCTATGACAGAGAGCTCCTTGCAATTTATTCGGCGGTTAAACATTTTAGGCATACATTGCAAGGAAGGGATTTTATAATATATACCGACCATCGTCCATTAACTTATGCTTTTTCAAAAATGTCAGATTCCAGTTCCCCGCGTCAGCTCAGACACCTAGATTTTATTTCGCAGTTCAGCACAGACATTCGACATGTTCCTGGTTCTGAAAACATTGTGGCTGACACCTTATCTCGCATAAATGAGATAGTTTTGTCCAATGTTGATTTGTCATCCATGGCTGAAGAACAGGCCAGTGACAAGGAATTGACTGACTTATTGTCAAATCCTGACACATCTCTCCGTTTCCAAAAGCTGCATATTTCCCCAGAAACAATGCTCTACTGTGATGTTAGTACTGGCAAGATACGGCCATACGTACCAGAAAAGTACCGCCACATTGTCTTTAAAAGCCTACACAATTTATCCCATCCTGGCATCCGAGCTTCTCAGAGACTGATCCAGCAGAAATTTGTGTGGCAGGGGATGGCAAAAGACATTTCCAATTGGGCACGATCATGCATGAGTTGCCAGAAATCCAAAATCCAACGGCATACTCATAGCCCTCTACAAAAATTTCCTGTCTCATCAGAAAGATTCGAGCATGTCCATATTGACATCGTGGGACAGTTACCTCCTTCAGAAGGATATACTTATCTGGTCACATTTGTAGACCGTTTTTCTCGTTGGCCAGAGGCGATTCCAGTGCAGGACATTACTGCTGACACCATTGCCAGAACTTTTGTAAACCATTGGATTGCAAGGTTTGGTGTCCCCAAATTTGTGACTACAGACCAAGGACGACAATTCGAGTCCTTTCTGTTTTCTTCTTTAAGGAAAATCTTAGGCATCCACCGCATCAGGACTTCTCCGTACCACCCAGCCAGTAACGGCCTTGTAGAACGATTTCACCGTACGCTGAAGCAAGCCCTGAAGTGTCACAACCATGCAAGATGGACAGAGTCCTTACCCATTGTTCTTCTAGGCATTCGCACCTCTTACAAAGAAGACCTTAAGGGTACTTGTGCTGAGATGTTGTATGGCACAACACTCTCCTTACCTGCTGATTTTTTGCAGCCTTCCAACCCCTCAGAACTGTCTCGCGTTGATCCTGCAACTTTCCTCCAGCATTTGTGTGACACCATGCATCAGTTAACTCCAGTGCCAACATCAGCACATGCCAAGAGAACTCCTTTTGTGCATCCTTCACTGGAGACATGCACCCATGTTTTGGTGCGTAATGACACTGTCAAAGCACCACTAACACAACCATACAATGGACCCTTTCGAGTGACAAAACGCACAGCTAAACATTTTACTGTTGTTATAAAGGGAAAAGACGCAGTGATTGGTATCGACCGTCTCAAACCTGCATTCCTTATTCAAGAGGATTTAACTCCTGCATCTCCAGTGGTAATTAGTCATAACAACCCGCCAGCTCAGACTGTCAGTCAAGATGAACCTGTGACGGTGGCACCAGCTCAGCCTCCTAAAACAACTACCCGTTCTGGTAGAACTGTGCGGTTTAACCCTCGCTACTTGTAAAGTTGTCAGTACCTTGAGTACTTGGGGGGGAATACTGTAGCGGGTTAACTGTAACCCTGAACTGTTTATCAACTTTAGCTCCTGAACTTTAACTCCATTTTGAACATGAACTATGTTAACTGCAATTTTAACTTTTACTTTATTGTATTACATTTTTCATACAACTCAACTCAGTGTGCATGAGTTTACTTTTAACTGTAGCCGCAACGGAACAGGCAGTCTGTTTTCGCCGCTTGCGGAGTTTTTGTTGACTATCTGGTCGCGACAGTACGATCTCATCTTTTACTTATTTTTGCTTGAATAATAACAATATAATGTTTGTTTAAAGTTAAACTTGTGGTTTCTAATTATCCTAAAACCTTTCACACACCTCGTCCGTGCCTTTTGATAAGATGACATGATGACATCTGCAAATATGAGAGGCTAGCATATCAAGCCGCCATACATATATTAAATGAATTGTTGGATTTTTAGATGAGCCCATTCAACTCCAGATGTCAAATATTTTTACCAAATTAACACGTATAAGCTCTGAATAATACTATTTCATTCATTATTACAGCTGTTAATTCAATAAAATCCACTATAATCAGAACTTTAATTTATAACTCATCAAACCTTTAGAAATGAATTACTTTATTTATCATTCCTAAACAATACATATCCTCTTTCCTCCTTTTTTATCAACACTAGACACAATATACTATATTTTCTCTAGTAATATTGCATTT
This sequence comes from Maratus michaelseni, assembly GCA_963931845.1. Lineage (NCBI taxonomy): Eukaryota > Metazoa > Arthropoda > Arachnida > Araneae > Salticidae > Maratus > Maratus michaelseni. The sequence goes on from OZ007600.1 coordinate 2,688,880, forward strand.
TTTAGTAACTAGCACTAACAATTTTAATTAGCACATACAGTGCGTGTGTAAAACTAGCACACAGTTTTATTTTCTAAAGTGAATTTGTATTAGAGGGAGAATAACAAAACCTCTTTCTGAAACTCTCACCAGCCTTGCTTTTCCTACTAGGCAAAACAGAAACAAAAATAAATTACTTGATTTGTTTTATCCAGATATTCAAAAAATTATTTTAATGGCTAAAATTCTCACTATAATGAATCATGTAGCCAAAAGTGGAACATAGGTACCCCTTTTGGCCACTTCCATGGCCATAAAAGGTAGATATAGCAAATTTAGAACACCAGTTTTGACCGCCTCCCATTAAACGGTTAAAATAATTAATTTTAATGCAGAATTTATATAGAAAGAAAGCTTATCTCATAAAACTCAATAGCAATTAGTTTTAGAACAAATAGAGCCTGATAAGGCTTAATGTTGAAAGATTCTAAAAACTTGTTAGCTAAGCAAAGATCTTAATATTTGTGAGCACACACTATAGGTTCACACATTTAATTTTTTTTGCAAGTCACAGGTTATGGAAAAATAAACCAATCAGATTGGAAATGATAAATTAAGGTTTTCTTAAGGTGTAAAAATGCATTTTATTGATTAATATCAAATCATAAGCTAAATACTGGACAAACTGATTGAATGCGGCTAAAACTGGTACACCTATCCTATATATAAGATTACTGTATGTTTATTCATAGAAATGAGATTAAAAGTAAATATTAAATATTTCTGCCTTGAAATTATAAAGTTATTTTTAGTTTTACATGTACAATTTATGAAAATGATACAGATGCACAGAATTTATTTTAAAAAACTTTTTATGTTTTAGAAAATTATTATTTTCTATGAAGTATTTTTCCTACAAGCTTTGTTTTCTGCCATCAATGACTATTAATTAATATTGCAATTTCTGTGCACATAAATATGTTCATATGTGTCCAGTTTTTCAATTCCCTTTTTATTAATTAGATAAAAATTTAACATTTTATAGCCCTTCTTTCAGCCACATTCATAGTAGATTAACTTTTCTTTTTCATTGTATCAAGGTGTGAAGTAACCACTCAGCTAAAACGACTATCTAACCCCTACCCCCCCCCCCCCCCCCTTTTTGTTCAGATTAATAATTTTGAATGTGTGGGAAAAATTGCACAATTATAAATTTGTTTCCTTTATACAACTATAAGTTATTTTTATATTATAAATGTTTAGCCAAAATATTTATTAAAACTATTAAATTTCGTCAAACTAAAGCAAAAAATTATATCTACATATATTGATACCTCTAACTTAAATATATAAAAAGCAACTTGAGTTAAATGAAAAACATTGGTTTACATAATTTATTAAAACAAAACATTATCAGAATATGAAAACAATATTTGTTCCTTAAAATAATTTGTGCTGCTCTGAAAAAAAAAAAGAAAAAAGCTTATAAAGCTCATCTTTTTCCTTCAAGCAACAACAGCTATTGTATCAAATAAAGTATCAAGGCATCATAATATTAAACACTAACTAGCCTACATTACACACTTCCATACAATTATACCATTATACAATTCCATAAACAAGCAATTTTTTTATAATAAAAAAAACCTGTTATTATCATTTGATAAGAGTTTACTGCTATGAAATTGTGTCTCATTCTATTCTAATATGAGTATGGTGATAAACCTTTATCATTAGTAATTCAAATAAAGCTACAAATATGTACATAACAACGTAATAGTAATACATAAATGAAGCACAATTAAATAAATATCCATATGATTAAATATCAGTTTTCTTTTAAGTTAAAAATTTATTTATTAAACGTAAAAGGATTTTTAATGAAAAAAAATTAAACATGCATGATGTAAACAAAAACATTTCGGTTTTATATCTTTGAATTCGAATAAAGCAGTCGATTTTAATCTCTTGATTTTACATAAACAAAAAATACTTTTGCGCCAAAATAATGATACATCACAATAACTATCAGTCCCTCCTTTGCTGCATCAAGTTGCCATAATCTAACGAACCAATGAAAGCAAGGTAACTAACCTAACCTAAGTCCAACGTTTCTCAGGAATGTAGCTGACTCGTAAAACTTTGTTACTGAAACCGTTTCATTTGTATCCACGCCTAACTATATTTCACAAATATAAATCTCATCAAAAAGTCACCTGTAAAAAAAGCAGCCAAGTCTCGTGACTCATTTACCGTAAAAAGTACTGAGATCGTATAAAGCCAAGTTTAACTATCTTATTAACTCTGAAAATTTCATTCACAAATCACTCCTAGTCTCTACATCTTTAGTTAATTATTATTTTGTGACTTGGCAATTACGTAGCACGAGAATGTGATGTATATAGTTAGTCTTAATCAAATAATACTATAACATATTAAGGTGTAATAACTTCCCTGTGCGTATATAATTTGCCTCTATTAAATTATTCCATCCCATCCCATAACATAGTAATGTGTAATAACTTCCCTGTGCTGCGTAATTGCCAAGTCACCAAATAATATTTAACTAAAGATGTAGAGACTAGGAGTGATTTGTGAATGAAATTTTCAGAGTTAATAAGATAGTTAAACTTGGCTTTATACGATCTCAGTACTTTTTACGGTAAATGAGTCACGAGACTTGGCTGCTTTTTTTACAGGTGACTTTTTGATGAGATTTCACTTCTTTTTGTAAGTAATCCTCCTTTTCTTGATTTTGGGAGATCATCCACTGATTTTCGCTAAGCCCACACTCTGTCCCTATTATTTACAGGTATAAAAAATTTGAAGCTTTAGTTTCGTTTGCAAAGTACTGTAGATAAAAAGAGATTTCAGGTTCCTAGGCAAGCACTAATTTATGGGAGGGGGAGTGTCAAAAGTACTCTCAATTGCTTCCAGGATAGGTGCTATCCATCTGAGATATTACTGGCAGCCCTAGGTACTTGACATTTAACATAAAAGAACTTTTTAGTATAAAAAGAAAGCCAAAATTAAAATTTCCGGAAATTTCCAATAAATCAAACTATATTCCTTTTTTCGATGTTTTTTTTTCGTTTTTTTAGTCTTTTTTTTTATTATTTACGGATTTTTTAATTTTTCCTTACTTTGTGTACTAAACCCTGCCTTTCTGCCAAATGTCAAGCATCTAGGACTAAAAAATCGAATTATTTTCAAATTTTCGATTTTTTATAAATTTATTGATTTTTCTATTTTAATTCTAAGTTACCTGATTGTCATGCCAATATAGTAATTATTTGATCCGTCTTCTTAGGATCATTTAGGTTTAATTTAGAGATAAATCAAGTGAATCTTAGAGTCACCATGATTTTATTTAGAAAGGACTATCAAGCCATAACCAGCCAGTAATGTCGGGAGGGTAGGGGGAGCTGTTAAAATTTTTGTGGGGCTAACATCATTTAACAATCCATATTTCATATGTGAAGTAAATAGAGTACAACCTGTGAAAGAAAATAAACCTGTCTATAAAGAAATCGCCTATATCGTAGCCAGTCTATAGCGGAACTTTTCTATAACGAAATTCGTAAATGAAAGAAAAGAAAACCATAATCCGGGGGAAATAACATAAACCAATTAGGGGCGTTGTACTAGCTAATAGGACAATTATCTTAAAACTAATGTTTCTAGCAGTACAAAATCAAATTGTTTTCGAATTTTCGATTTCTTAAAGATATTTGGATTTTTCGATTTTATTTTCGAATTTAACGAATATTTTAATTGTTCCTTTTATTGAATAGTAAATACTACCTTTACACCAAGTTTTAAGTTTCTAAGACTACAAGATAAAATTGTTTTCAATTTTTGATTTTTTCGAATTATTTTTGTAATTTTCTGGATTTTTTAATTTTTTCTTATTTTGTATCCTTTATTACAAATTTCAAGTTTCTAGCGCTACAAAATCAAATTATTTTGAAATTTCCGATCTTTTTCGAGTTTTTTATTCTATTTTCGAATTTATTGTGTTTTAATTTTTCCTTTTTCTGTATCCTAAACAATAAGTTTACGCCGAATTTTAAGTTCTAAAACTACAAAATCGAATTTTTCTCAATTTTTCGATTTTTTTCGAATTTTACAGATTTTTTATTTATTTCTTTTTTATATCCTAAATACTACCTTTATTCCAAATTTTAAGTTTCTAGCAAAGTCGAATTATTTTCAAATTTTCGTTTTTTTTTTTTCGATTTTTTGATTTTATTTTCAATTTTTGTTGTGTTTTTATTTTTTTATTTTCTGAATCCTAAACACTAACCTTTACACCAAATTTTCAGTTTCTAAGACTACGAGATCATGATATTTTCAATTTCTCTCTTTTTCTTTCTTTCTTTCTTTCTTTCTATTTTTTTTTTTTTTTAATTATCCATATTTTTTAATGTTTCCTTATTTAGTATCTTAAATATTACCTTTATTCCAATTTTCAAGTTTCTAGAGCTATGAAATCGAATTATTTTCAAAATTTCCTTATTTTTCGATTTCTTTCGATTTTTTTTATTTTATTTTCGAATTTTATTGCGTTTTTATTTTAACTTATTCTGAATCCTAAACACTATCTTTACCGCGAATTTTAAGTTTCTAAGGCCAAAAGATCAAATTATTTTAATTTTTTTCAATTTTTTTCGAATTTTTGATTTTTTTTTTTTTTCGAATTTTCTGGATTTTTTAATTTTTCCTTATTTTGCATCCTAAATACTACCTTTATTCCGAATTCCAAGTTTCTAGCGCAACAAAATTGGATTATTCGAAATTTTTCGATTTTTCGATTTTATTTTCAATTTTTTTTTTTGTGTGTTTTTGATGTTTTCTTTTTCTGAATTCTAAACACTACCTTCACACCAAATTTTAAGTTTTTAAGACTACAAGATCGTGTTATTTTCAATTTTCAATTTTGTTCGATTTTTTAAAATTTTCGAATGTTTTTTTTTTTTTTTTTTTTTTTAATTTCCGGATTTTATAATTTTTCCTTTCTTTGTATCCGAAACACTAGCTTTATTCCAAATTTTAAGTTTCTGTGGCTGCGGGATCTACCCAATCTTTTTGATGACGCGAGAGTGAGTGAGTGTGTGAGTGACAAAAAATCGAAACTTTGAGTTCATATATCGTCTGCACTAATTTATGGGTATTTTTTTAATTATCCATATTTTTTAATTTTTCCTTATTTAGTATCTTAAATATTACCTTTATTCCAAATTTCAAGTTTCTAGCGCTATGAAATCGAATTATTTTCAAATTCTCTTTATTTTTCGATTTTTTCGATTTTTTGATTTTATTTTCGAATTTTATTGCGTTTTTTATTTTAACTTATTCTGAATCCTAAACACTATCTTTACTGCGAATTTTAAGTTTCTAAGGCTAAAAAATCAAATTATTTTAATTATTTCAATTTTTTTCGAATTTTTCGAATTTTTGTATTTTTTTTTTCGAATTTTCGGAATTTTTAATTTTTCCTTATTTTGAATCCTAAATACTACCTTTATTCCGAATTCCAAGTTTCTAGCGCAACAAAATCGGATTATTTGAAAATTTTCGATTTTTTTTTCGATTTTTCGATTTTTTCAATTTTGCTTTCGTTTTTTTGGCGTTTTTGATGTTTTCTTTTTCTGGATACTAAACACTACCTTCACACCGAATCTTAAGTTTCTAAGACTACAAGATCGTATTATTTTCAATTTTCAATTTTGATGGAATTTGTTGAATTTTCGAATGTTTTTTTTTTTTTCGAATTTTCCGGATTTTATAATTTTTCCTTTCTTTGTATCCTAAACACTACCTTTTTTCCAAATGTCAAGTTTCGAGGGCTACGGGATCTACCTAATCTTTTTGATGACGCGTGAACGAGTGAGTGAGTGAGTGACAAAATATCGAATGTTTGAGTTCACATATGGGCTGAACTAGAAAAGACAGAAAGTTGTAATTTTAAATTTTGGTCCTATGTACCAAATACTCTAGAAAAACGAAGTTTCAAATTTTTGGGATACTCCAGCGCGGAGATATGGGGGGTCAAAAGTGCCCTGAGTTGCTTCCAGAAAAGTATGCTTACGGCTGTCCTCTCTCGACTTGGCGGAGGCACTGCCGTGCCTCGAGATCTTGCCAAGGCTGTGGTTTTCCTATTAGACTTAATGTTAGCTATATGCTCCATTTTTCTGCAACTAAATTTCCTCATGCCAATATAGTAATTCATTGATCCGTTTTCTTAGGATCGTTTATGTTCAATTTAGAGATAAATCAAGAGAATCTTAGAATCACCATGATTTTATTTAGAAAGGACTATCAAGCCATAACCAACCAGTAATGTCGGGAGGGAGGGAGAGATGTGAAAATTTTTGTGCGACCAACATCTTTTAACAACAAATATTTCATATATAAATTAAATAGAGTAAAGCCTGTGAAAGAAAATGAACCTGTCTATAAAAAAAAAAGGTCTATAACGTAGCCAGTCTATAGCAGAACTTTTCTATTACAAAATTCGTAAACAAAAGAAAAGAAAAGCATAATCCGGGGAAAATAACACAAAACAATAACGGAAGGTGTATTAGCTAATAGGACAATTATCTTAAAATCTATCTAAAACAAACTATCCCCATCCTGTGGATTTGTTTTTCAATGTTTTACTTTATTTAATGCAAAACATAGATTGCATCCGACAACTCATAAAAAAGTCCTCCGGCCTGTACCGGCAGGAAAAGGTAGCTTTCCTATATCTTCGTTTTAAAATTTTAGCTAATGTTACTAGAAAACAGCAAGTTAAAATGCAAAGAAACCGTTTACAAAAGATTCGTTTACACTGAATTTGAATAAGAAATTTCCCAAATTATTGAGCTATAGCCAAGTTGGCTTCATTTATGAAGACTTATTTTTGTCGCCAAATTTGGCGAGATTTCGCCAATTATCGCCAAGTTTGGCGACAATTTGGCGCTAATGGATATGAATATATAGTTTTATGCGTATGATTGGGAAAATGATTACAACAATGAAAGAAAATAATTTGCGAGAAATCGCGTTCACTAAAACTTATAAATTTATATTAAAATCATTAAAATTACAGACATTACAATACACTTTCATAAAACATTAAAAACATATTAAAATTGGACGTTTCGGATTTGCATGGAAAATCCCTCTTCAACAACAACATTTCACTTAGCGTAAATCATAGTTCAAAAATATCAACAAATAGAAAATGCAACGTATCAAAATTTCGAAGTCAAAGTTACAGTTATAATAACACGGAGTATTCATTCGGGATTGCACCTGCTTGACCATTATTGACCATAAATTTATCGTTGGTTTTTTGTAATGTGCTGTTTTGTTTCAAAATGTCAGCCACCCTAGAATTTCAAACTGCTCTATCTCAGCCAATTTTTAAGATAGAGGTAAAACAAAAAATGCTCTGGAATCCTTGTATCAAGTGCTAACACATAATTAAAAAATAAACTTGATTTTTTTAACTTTTTTGTATATTTATTTTAGTTTTAAAATTTTCTGTGGTCGCCATCTTGAAACAAGATGCCAGACCAAGCTGGCCAACGAACTCGGTCGAGGCATTGGTGAGCTTAATACACACAATTAGTTTCATCCAAATTAATTTATAAATACGAGCGTTATCGTATCAAATTATTTTCATTTTTTCAATTTTTTTCGAATTTTTTTATTTTTTTTCGAATTTTCTGGATTTTTTTAATTTTCCTTTTTCTGTATCCTAAATACTACCTTTATTCCTAATTTGAATTTTCTAGCGCAACAAAATCGGATTGTCTTCAAATTTTCGGTTTTTTTCAATTTCTTCGATTTTTTCAATTTTGCTTTCGATTTTTTTGGTGTTTTTGATGTTTTCTTTTTCTGGATGTTAAACACTACCTTCACACCAAATCTTAAGTTTCCAAGACTACAAGATCGTATTATTTTCATATTTCAATTTTGATGGAATTTGTTGAATTTTCGAATGTTTTTGTTTCGAATTTTCTGGATTTTATAATTTTTCCTTTCTTTGTATCCTAAACACTACCTTTTTTCCAAATGTCAAGTTTCTGGGGCTACGGGATCTACCCAATCTTTTTGATGACGCGTGAACGAGTGAGTAAGAAGTGACAAAAAATCGAATGTTTGAGTTCATATATCGCCTGAACTAGAAAAGACAGAAAGTTGTAATTTTAAATTTTGGTCCTGTGGGCCAAATACTCTCTATAATTGAAGTTTAAAATTTTTGGGATACTCCAGCGCGGAGATATGGGGGGGTCAAAAGTGCCCTGAGTTGCTTCCAGAAAAGTATGCTTACGGCTGTCCTCTCTCGACTTGGCGGAGGCACTGCCGTGCCTCCAGATTTCTCAACGCTACCTAAGCTGTAGGTGGTGTTGCTCGAATCGAAAGTAAGGTAGTTTTGTCAAATCCTCCCTCCATATGGTTTAACCTCCTTTGTAATCGGGTCAGGGTTGGGGGGCGGGTTGAACCGAACCGATAGCCGTTCGTAAACAAAGCATGATCACACTAAGACGAAAATATTATTATTTATTATTTACAAATTAATAAAAGATGAAAGCAAGATTGTTAAATTGGCGTTTTGCATTCGTTTTGTTATTTTCTCATTTTTCAAGGATTTAGGTAGGCAAATTTTGTGATTAAAAAAATCATATGTAATTTTATTTTCAGAATGTGTTGATCAGAGTGAATTTTTGTGCTTTAAAATATTCACTCTAGTTAGATTACACTCTATTTATTCCGGCAAACATTGCATAAAATTTTCTGGACAGCCAAAATTTTGAAGTGTTTGTGAAATTTAAAGTTGTGATACGTGTATGTTTGTGTAATTTAGAAAATATTAATATGCATTTATAGATTAAAAGAAACGTTACTTTATCGAGAACTGAATTTAAATATCGAGTGTGAATACATATTTGTTTTTCCATTTATTTTATAAGACAAAACGTTTGGAGATTTTTCTAACCTTTCTTCTATGATTTCTTAAAGATGTTATCAAATAATACTTTTCTTTACAAAACTTTCTGACACATTTACAAACTCATTTTTTAAACATGCAAGTGTTTTGGAATAAGTTTTTTTCTTTTATCAATAAAAAAATTTCATCTTGTGTTGTAAGAGATTGTTGTCTGCTCATAATGGTGATTCTTGGTCTGTCGCCTCCAGAAATCCAGTTCAAAATGCTTACTTTGATAAGTCCTCTGTATCGAAAAATTATTTGATTTCACAGTTTCTTTATAATAGCACTTGCCAGTCTCATATGTTTATGAACAACAATGAATTCAGGAATGTTTCAGAAAGTACCCAGTTTGGATTTCAGAACAACTTTAAGATTTTGTACTTCTTTGGCCACAGATTCACCAGGGTTGACACAATTTTTGTTTTTACTCCATTTTGGCGAGAAAAACTTGTTTTCAAATACATGTCAAGACCTGCCTTTGAAAACAACATGTCAGCTTTTTTTTTTTATTCTAAAACAATTTTTTTTTATTATAAACACATAATGTTGTTGTAAAACACGCACAATTTTTTTTATAAAACACACATTTTTTTTTAAATTATGAAATGCACAATTTTATTATAAGACACTACATATTTATTTTATTATAAAAACACGCAATTTTTATTATAAACACACACAATGGTTAATTTATTATAAAACACACACATTATCAAGAATACAACTGAGTAGTGATGGGAATGCTCGGAAAAAAACCGGAAACTTTGGGAAAAAAACTTTTTTTTTTCTGAAGGTGTATTTTTTAATTTTTCCAAATTGGAAAAATTGAAATTTAATTTAATAAATAATACATTCAAAATGTTGTTATGGCTGTATTCTGATATTTTTTCTTTATTTTTTCATGTTCAGTGTCTCGCATGAAAATGTTAACCATGAAAACTATGATCTGTAAGCAATTTAGGAAGACCTTCAGTCCTTTAAAGGACCCTTCACAATTTTTTCTCTTTAAAACATAGGTCCCTTCACAAAATTCGGAAAATTTTTCAATCTTCATTCTGAATCCTCTAGAAATATGACGATTTTAGAATAACAAAACCTTTCACATAACAGCTGAAATCATCAATGAATCTATATCTAGTTGCATAGATGTATGAAGGACCTTATTAAAAATATCTTAATAGGAAGCTAAATATAACGATAATTTTTAATTCACAAAAGTTTAATTATATTTTTTATGACAATTTTGTAAGATTTTTTTTTTTTAATAAGGCAATATTTTTTATGCAAAGCTTTACAAAAACAGGATAGCGTAAAAAAAATGTAAGCAGACTCATGCAACTTCTCTTGTTAAAAATGAAAATCCGTGTACAAAATTATTTAAATAATACCAATAGGTTGAAAAATTAATATAAAATTTGAAACATAAATTTATTTTTATTGGCACAGCTGCGATTTTTCGTGTAATCAGATGATAATTACCCAGGGCTGGGTTTTTGCCGGCAGAAAGTGATTTCTGCCGTGCCAGTGGCAGAAAGTGGTTATAACCGGCAGAAACTGGCAACAACTGGCATAAACACATTTCGTGACATAATCTAAGACTTTTTTAGTAGTATTAAATTCCTTAAATACATTTTATTCAGGATAAATAACAAAATACACTGGATAGTTTTAATTTAAAATAAATAAATTTGTATTAGAAAAAATTAGTAATATAACAGATAATTTTTTTTTTATAATATGGTTGTGTAATTTTATATATAAACAATTATTAGAGTATTTAAAATCTGAGTTTAAAATTCAAAATAGAAAACTATATTCAATACTTATTTTAAACACTGAAAAGAAAAGAAAAATAATCAATACTTACTCAAAATACTTTTCTGCAATTTAACATAATAATTTAATAATAACTGTAAAAAATCTTTCTCATAGAAATGTTATACAGCTCCAAATCAAAAAATTAGAATAATTCCATTTGTATATTTGGAATTGCATTTAGCTTTATTTTACTGTAGTACAATTGGAAAAGAACAGTGGTGGATGTTTTAATACATTTGCAGGTTATTAAGGAAAATTAAAACTGTAAAATATTAAATTTTGAGTGAATATTTTATTTTTGTAAAATTATTTTCATTATTTAAAATATTAGAATACTAAAATAGGTGGTTCAAAAAATTAGAATACTTATGAATTTTCCTGATTGGTTCAGAAGGTTGTGTAAAATAAGCATTTTTGGCAGAATAGATATTGCGCTAAAAAACAAAGTTGAGCTTCTTTCCAGCATAAAGTCGGCATGGTCATATCTGGGCAGAAAACATTGTGAACCACTTGTAGCTAGCTTGGCAAAACGAGTTCATGCTGTTATAAAATCTAAAGGTGATGCTACAAAATATTTAAGAATAACTATTTTTCCTTTATTTTAAACACATTATTTACAATGCATTATTCTAATATTTTGAACCAGGTAAATGGTTATTCTAATATTTTGATTTTTTCCAAATGTGAATAATTATTTTAATTTGTGTATTTCCTTTAATTTTAATGCTAAAAGATTCTACAAACTATGTAGATTCTTACAATATTAAGTTTTATCCTGTATTACTTTTTGTATAAGCGATACATTAAAAACTTTTTTTCACAATTCCTTTTTTTTATATTATTCTAATTTTTTTAACTTGGAGCTGTAGTTATATGTGGATCTTGTAATTCCGTGGATTTAAAAACGTTTAATTTAAATACAAATCTGACTTCTTTTTTTAAATTAAAGACTGTTAGTGGAAATGTTCCAACCATATATATATATATAACCATATTCCATATAGTAGATAATCTTTAAGTTATTGCATTATAGTATTTATTTAAAAATTCTCTGAACAGTGACTTGTTAAAATATCATAGAATTTTTTGCAAATTTATTTTCTTTTCTTTTTTTGTACTTTTAAATAGAAATTCAACTGTAAATAATAATATAATAATATTAATAATTAAACTTGTACAGCATCAGATTACCATTATGAAAATTTTTGTTTTTTAAGTAAGAGAAAATTAGTATTATATAAACAAAGTATATTTATATGATCATTTTGAAGCTTTTTGCTACTTTGTATAACATTCATAATCTTTAGTTTTAATTTTTAATTTAATTGTTTACATATCAAATACATGTGTGAATTATGAGTCATTACAGTTAAAGTTCTTATTATTATTTCTTAGTTTCTGCCAGTTTTTGCCACTTACTGGCAGAAACTAGTTTCTGCCATGCCGGTTTTAACCGGTTATAACCACTGGTTTTAACCACCCCGGCAGAAACTTGCCAGCCCTGTAATTACCAGAAATATTTAATTATATTCTTTTGAATTTAATAACATGCAATTGAAATTATTTAGTCTTTTCAAGCTTTTTTCTCTTCTTTTCCTTTTATTTAAAATACAGATTCTAAAACTTGTCTAACTGTATTTTTAAAAAAATATAAATGCATACAAATAAACTTTTCAAAGAAAATGTAAATTTTCTGTGTGAAATTTAGTTGAAAACAATTTTTATAAGTATTCAAAAATCCACCTGTTTTATAACTTTCATTAAAGAAATAGACATACGTATATATATTACTTTGATATTAAGAATCTAAAACTTAAACTAAAACAAAACATATAGGGCTGCTTTAGGTTTAGACTGGAAAGCTATTGGGAATTCAAGCGCTCGAATACGCCATCTGGTGGAAAAAAGATATAATTTCTCCCTTCAGGAAAATCCCTTTCAATCCCATTGCGTTACATGCATTTTTAATTTGTTCATAATGATTATTTTTATGCACAATTTCAGATTTCATGTGATATTTGTGTTTTGTGTTTATATGTCAAAGTAAAAATTATCCAAATTTGAATATCTAACACTTTTAAACGCGTTTACAATAAATAATGGTTTCAATGGCACTTTAGCATTAGTTAAAGGGCCAATTTTCCTGTACCGACGGCTGCAATCAGCGCCTCTATAGGCCGTTTTAAGTCCCAATACCAAAACTAAATACACGGAAAATGAAAATTCTAATTGGGAAAAAAAATGTAATATTGTAAATTAGTATAAATTTTTAAGGAATGGAAGATTTCAAAATGATATAATATTTATAATATCAACTACAATAATTTGTTTCTTTAAAATAGCATCTTTTATATACTTAAGCAATACTATGTTGAGGTGATATTTAATGCAATTTAAATTTCCTTTCAAACTGCAGTGATATTGGTTGAAACTTATAAAAAATTTTTTTGTTATTTTTAAAATTTTCTCTACTGGTAATTAAAGAAATGCAACTGAAAAATCATTTCAAAAGAGACATGATACATAACAAACAATGGTGTTAAATTAAGCAACAAAAGCTACTGTGAAAATTCTGAGACTGAAAGGTTACACTTTTAAAAGCTGACCTTTCTTTTTTCTTTTTTGTAATATATTCATGTAAAGTAAAAAAAAAAAAAAAAAAAAAAAAAAATTTAGTTTGCAGAAATTTTAAAAATGTTTATTATTTTATATTTTTTAATAAAATGTAACTTACTTTTGAGAAACATTTGTAAGAAATCAATTTTTCCAAAAAAAAAAAAAAAAAACTGAAAAAAAACTTTTTTTTCCGCCACTTTAAAATTTCCGGAAATTTTACATCTCTACAACTGAGTCAGGTATTAATACCAGAAGTCATTGATTTAATACGCTCTATCTTGTCTAACAGTAAAAATTGCTATTTTGGTGCCAAAAAGATGACTCATTGTGTCTGTGACATCTGTACCTTTCTTTGTTTTTATAGAGGCCTTGGTGCAACATAGAGAACAGCCGGGGTTAAATTTAGCGAGAAAGTAAAATTTTCCAAATCACTTTCTGAGCACCAGGGGCGATTCTGGTCTGAATTTTCCGAAAAATTAAAGCAATGATTTCCGAAAATTAAAACAAATATCTGTCATAAATCTGAAAATTTGGACATAAATTTATGGGTATTTCGGCAAATGATCGCTGAAAAAAATCAATCTCGTCATTCGTTTGAAGAAAAGTTGCCAATTTTGTCAAAGGATCGCGGAAAAAACGTGACTTTCGTCACAAAATCGCGAAAAAACGGCAAATTTCGTAAAAAGATCTCGAAAAAACGGCAAATTTTGTCAACAGATCGCGGGAAAAACATGACTTTCGTCAGAGAATCGCAAAAAAATGGCAAATTTTGTCAAAAACGGCAAATTTTGTCAGAAGATCGCGAAGAAAAGGCAAATTTTTTTCAACAGATCGCGGGAAAAACGTGACTTTCGTCTGAAAATCGCAAAAAACTGACAAATTTCGTCAAAAACATTGCGAAAAACGGCAAATTTCGTCTAAAGATCGCGAAAAAATGGCAAATTTTGTCAAAGGAGAGCAAAAAAAAAGATAGCGGGAGTGGACACCCCCCCCCTCCTCTGTTAACTTTTCAGAAAATTTGTTGTGAATTTCAGAATTTTTTTTTTTACTCAGAATCACTCCTGCTGAGAACCTTTATTTACAGTTTAGAAATGTTATCAGATTATTATATCTTTATGAAATAACTATCAATATATCAAATGAACAAACTATTTTACGTTTACATTTGTTTAATTTATACATAAATAAGCCATAATAATGTGTACAAAATATATTACATAAATCAGCCCCATTAACATTAGAAATTTTTTTACTGGTCGCCGTTTCATTTTCCTGATTATAATATTTGGCACTAAAGTGCATTTTCTTAAGACTGAGTTAATCTAAGTTCAGGGTTGGTAAAACCTGGGTTTTTTTTTCAGAAAAAATAAACAGTCCAGTGTGTTTTATCAGGGTCTTATTGTGTTTTGGGGGTTTTATTAGTTTTTCAAGCTTTAGGTATTTTTCTAGTGTCTTTTTCATGTTGGGTATTTTCCATGTATTTTGTTATTGTTGTTTTGTTGGAGGATGCATAGGATGATTTTAAAAAAATGGTACTTTTCGGTTAGCCGGGCACCAGTGATATATGTACATTATATAAATATATATAGTATATACATATATATATATATTCATACATATATGTGTATATATATGTCTATGTGTACATATGCATATGTGTATGTGTGTATATATACATGTATATTAGAGATGAGTTCGGGCTCTCTTTTTGGAGCCTGAGCCCGATGATTTAAAATCCGAGCCTGAAACATTTTGTGTCTTCAGAGCCCAAGACTGTCCGAACCCGATACCAAAAAAAATTGCAAAATATTTAAAAATTGTTTGTAAAATAATATCTCATTTTTTTAAAAGTCTGTACTTTAAAATAACTGTTAATACTGTGGACATAATTAATTTTATGGAAATTTACATTCAATCTTATCAGAAGAGAAGTTTGGTATCAAATAAAAATGTACTTCCTTTAAAGGATGTTCATATTTTTCTCTTCGAACAAGCAAATCTGATAGACACATTAACAAAGTTCGTTTTTATGAATAAATGCATGAACAGAAATTACTAATTCTATGCCGAAAAATCTAACAACGTTTTCTATTTCCTATAAAAGGTTTTTTTTCGTAAATTATAATGGATCCCTTAATTAAAGCAATATTTTGTGTTCCTGAAAAGCAGCTTAAATTAAAAATTTGACACCGTTATCTGAAAGATCCTATGCTTTTATAGGAAACGTGAAAACACTGTTCGATTGCTTTCTATCGGAATAACAATACATGACAATTTATCTACTTACGAATGAAAGTGACTTTGTAAATGTGCAGAGCAGAACTTTAGCATGAGCAGAGTTCATAATTAAAAATAGAATCACTAACGTTATTTTCATATGAAGAGCGATTATGACTAGTACAGAGTAGAAGACTAAAAATTTGCAAACCTAAGCTATTGCTGATTGACTAAAAACAAACAAAAAAATATATACAGTAGAAGATCTTTATAACGCAATTCTATATAATGCGATTCTCTATATAATGCACAACTTTTCAGATGTAAACAATACATTTTTCAGTTAAAACGCACATGCATTCCACATTGTAAAAAACTTGCTACTCTAGAGGCCTAGATTTAACACATTAGTTCAACTTTATCTCCTTAATTCAGATCTTTTTGATGAAAAAATTGATGTATTACAATAAAAGCTTTTGAAAATGAGTAATATAATGAACGATTTTGTCCAGGCATGTTTGGACCATGTTTATAAAGTAAATTTAACAATTTGTGAAATGATCTATATTATGCAAACATTCATAATCTGCACAGCTTCTAGTACCAAGGAATGCAGTAATAAAGTTACTGTACTGTATATTGATATATTTTAGACATATTTAGCCCTGTTTACAAGCTAAGTTTAATGTCATGTGAAATGTGATATATAATGCACAACCTCACGTTTTTAAGTTTGCGTTATAAAGATCTTCTACTGTATATTCATTTTGCGTTAGATCTCTAAAAAATAAATAAAATAAACGTTCCAATTAAAAAATATCCTACTGTCCCAATGGCGCCATATCACCCTGTCGCCAGTCGCGTCACAAATATTGCAAATTTTTTTTTTTAAAGTAGCATTCTAATACTAGAAAAGAAAAAAAAAATCTGTTTCCTCTTTTATTCATTCTGATCAAAATAACATTAAAACGACTTGAAATGGAATATGTAATTTTTTTAGGGCAAAAAAGGTTATTTTTATTTTTCCTGTATGAGAATAAATAAAATTGATATTTTCCAAAAGATTGAGCCCGAGCCCACCTGGGCCCGAAGGCTGGTATAAAAATCGAGCCCGGGCTCGGGCTGAGCCCGTCTCATCTCTAATGTATATATATCACTGGTGCCTGGCTAACTGAAAAGTACCAAAAAAATAAATATTAATCCTTTATTAATATCAAAAATTTTAAAAATTAGTTTTAAAATGTTTTAAAGACTATGACTGAGTTGAAAAGAAAGTTTGAAAAGTAAAAATATAATACTATTCTGAAATTTTGTGTGTCTGTCTTTTACAAATAAAAATTGAATTTAAATAGTCCATTCTTTAGGTTTGTTTTAGTAGATATTTTTAATTTAATAGAATTCCTTTAAATGTTTAAATTATTGCCTTACTACTATACTAATTAGCAGTATTTTGTTGTTAAATTATTCAAATATTTTCTTATTTGATTTGTCAGTTATGTTCATGTGCGTAGGAGAGGGGGGGGGGGGGCTAGACCCACCCAAAAATACTTTATAGTGAAAAAAACAGTGATTTTTTAAAAGAGTAGTGGTATAAAAGATAAGTAATAATAGCAAAACCGAATAAAAAGCAACTTTTTGTTTGCTATGTCACTATTTAGGGGGGGGGGGTGAGGCACAGGCAAAAGTCTCATACGAGATTGATTCGTGGTCACCAAGGTTTCAATATTTTTATACCTGAAGTGTGAAAATTCATTCTAAGATAAGGCAGCTACTCTTCTTTTGTATAGAACGTCCTTGGTGGTAGTTGTCCGATGCTAGATTCTAGGAAGTTACGTATGAAAATCAGGTTCTCTGTCTTGTCTTAAAAGAAATGTTGTGAGCTCGGGGTTCGAAAGGACTGATGCCAATATATAAGAACAATAAAAAGGCTTTATTCACTATAAACAGTGCAATACGATCACAAATATCTTCTGAAAATTACAAGATATGCAGTAATCTTCAAATCCAATAAAAGCACAGCAAAATTTCACACAGAAACAATGCGTTCAATACGACGTATCAACGACAAAATCGATCCGAGTAACACAGTTCTCAATGCAAAGCCTCTCGTATGACTTCAATCGCAGTTGACAGACAACTAACTCAACTGAACTGATGGAGGTCCTTATATAGGTTTCAGAGATCTTTCCAGATTATTCCAGAGCCTTCAGATGCTAGAAATTACCAGAAAGTGCTTTAACTTTCGATAGAGAACCCAAGCAAGAAAGGATCCCAATGTACAGGTATAAGGGGGGGTGGTTGCACAAAAAGTCGCCAAATCCGTCGCCAACTTGGCGACATTTGGCGATATATCGCCAAATTTGGCGACAAAAATTAGTCGCCAAAACCATCGCCAACTTGGCGATAAACCCATTCCTTGGCGATTTTCCAATAGAGCTTCATTATAAAACCGATGCTGTAAGGTTGTTTTTCTTGCAAACCACCTGAGGCCTTTAGCATTGAGTTACATGATGCTCAATAGGAAATACATTAATAATACTGCAATTTTCACAATAATAAAATGAAATAAATTTAAACAAATGGAATATTTACAGATATATACAAAATTCATAACATTGCCCCCCTCTCAAGGACTGCACGTCCCGGGCAGTTCAACCTTTGATCGGAAAGCAAACCCGTTGCCAACAAATGCTATACTATTCAAAACACTTAAAGCAAACATGCAAAATAACCATTAAACACATTCATAATGCTGAATTATACAAAATATACACTTATTTTAAAAAAAAATAAATTAAATTAAAGCATAGACATTTTTACATTAACTTATATACAAGACCATGGTCATACTAATTACTACTACATTATTTACATTACACTATTTACAATCAATGAACTATGTACTATGGCCATAGTATGGAGCCAGCCTGTCGTAATGAACGACTCTAGGCTTCGAACTTGGTGAATTTCGGATCCGAATTACGACATCGTTCAGTCTGTTTAGGACTGTATAAGGACCGTCCCAGTGCGATTGCAGTTTGGGAGAAAGTCCTTTACGTCGAGTCGGATTATAAAACCAAACCTTGTCACCTTCTTTGAATTGATGTCCCGTGGCTTTCGTGTCGTACCTGGTCTTCATCTTCTCCATCTGTATATTGATCCGCTCTCGAGCCAAGTTGTGGACGTCTTCAAATCGTGCCTGGAGATTCTGCACGTATCCCTCTGGCGATGAAGGCGCATCTGGAGGGCGACCAAAAATCAGATCACAAGGTAGACGAAGATCACGACCGAAAAGCATCTGAGACGGGGAATAGCCGGTCGTTTCATGGACGGCGCTGCGATAGGCGAGGAGAAACAAGGGAAGTTTTTGGTCCCAGTCTTGTTGGTTTCTTGAAACTAGCAGTGAGAGGTTGTTGAGGATGGTACGATTAAACCTCTCAACCATGCCATCCGACTGTGGATGTAAAGGCGTCGTCCTAGTTTTGTCCAGTCCGAGAAGTTGACAAAGACCCTCAATCACAGCAGATATGAAATTTCTCCCTTGGTCAGAATGCATTTGAAGGGGAACTCCATACCTTGATATCCACTGGGGTACCAAGGCATCCGCAACCGTAGAAGCTTCTTGATCAGGGATGGCATAAACTTCAGGCCATTTCGTAAAATAGTCCATGACAACAAGGAGGTATTTGTTGCCATCAGCACTTCTTGGCAGAGGACCTAGGATGTCAAGGGCGATGCGTTCAAAAGGTGCTCCTACATTGTAGAGATGTAGTCTTCCTCGGCTACGTTTCTTTGGTCCTTTCCGAGCTGCACATGCATCGCAAGATTTGCACCATTGTTCGACGTCAGCTCTCGCCTTTCCCCAGAAGAAGCGCTCTCGGACTCTGTGTAATGTTTTCATGACTCCAAAATGGCCACCAGTGGGACTGCCATGTAATTCCTTGAGGACCTCTGGTATTCGGTATCGAGGAAGTACCAACTGCCACCGAGATGTCTTCCCATCTTCCGATTCGAATTTTCGAAACAGGACACCATTCCTGATGTGAAGGGAGTTCCAAAGAGCCCAATATTGCTTCGTCGTAGGACTGTAAGTCGAGATGTCTTTCCAACTGGGCTCGTGCTAGAAGATTCTAATAACTCCAAAATTGGTTTGATGTCAGAGTCTGCCATTTGATCTTCTCGAATCTTCTCATCGCTCCAAGGATCTGGTGGCGTTGATAGTGTTGTCTTCGTCTGGCGTATGACATGTTCGGGATTAAACTTGTTCTCCGCTCTTGAACAATAGTGACAACTTTCGGGACACGGTCTTCTTGATAAGGCATCAGCATTTCCATGTGATGAGCCTTTACGATGCCTGATGTCAAAATCGTATTCCTGGAGTCGTTGTATCCATCTGGCTACTTGGCCCTCTGGGTTCTTAAAATTCATCAGCCATGTTAGGGATGCGTGATCAGTACGAAGGAGAAATTTCCTGCCATAGAGATAGTGATGGAAGTGTTCTATGGCTTTCACTATAGCTAGTAACTCCTTACGAGTGACGCAATAATTCCGCTCTGGTTTCGATAAACATTTGCTCCAGTATGCTACGACTCTTTCTTGGCCATCTATTTCTTGAGAAAGTACAGCGCCGACACTTTCGTGACTGGCATCCGTGTCCACAATGAATTGTTTGTCGGGGTCTGGATAGGTAAGGACTGGAGAGGATGTGAGAGGTTCTTTCAGCCGCTGGAAGGAATTGTCGCATTCTTGTGTCCATAGAAACTTCTGCTTGCTTTCAGTGAGCCTATGCAAGGGTCTTGCGATGTTGGAGAACCCCTGGACAAACTTTCTGTAATAAGTGCATAGTCCCAGAAAGTTTCGCAACTGGTGGACGTTTTCCGGACGCTTCCAGTTCTTTACTGCAGACACTTTTTCAGGATCTGTTCGGACACCTTCAGCTGAGATGATGTGTCCTAAATAATTTACTTCGCGTTGGAAGAACTTGCATTTCAGAGGGTTCAGCTTTAAATTCGCCGCTCTTAGCTTCGCTAACACTTTTCGAATATTTTCTAGATGTTCTTCAAACGTGCGGCCACCAATGATGACGTCATCTAGGTAGATGAGACAAGCTTCAAAAGTCAGGCATTTTAACACTGTCTCCATGAGGCGCTCGAACGTTGCTGGAGCATTGCAGAGCCCGAACGGCATAACTTTAAATTGCCAAAGTCCTTGTCCAGTAGTAAATGCGGTCTTCTCTTTGTCATCAGGATGGATCTCTACTTGCCAATATCCACTCTTCAAATCCAGTGTGGAAAACCATTTATTTCCTGAAAGAGTATCTAGCGTGTCGTCTATTCTTGGTAGAGGATAGCTGTCCTTCTTCGTGATGTCGTTAAGTTTTCGATAATCCACACAAAATCTTGTGGAGCCATCTTTCTTTCGGACCAACACGATGGGAGAGGCCCACGGACTTGATGACGGTTCGATGATGTCACTATCCTGCATCTCTTGCAAGAGCTTAGACACCTCTTCTTGTTTAGCGAACGGCAAGCGTCTGGGATGCTGTTTAATCGGTGGATGGTCGGCAGTATCAATTCTATGACGTGTCAGAGAAGTGCGACCAATATCACTCTCGTTTTGAGAAAACACATCCTTAAATTCCTGGAACAGTCTTTCTGCGGCATGTCTCTGTTCAGGAGATAAATTTTCATTTCGTCCAATTACAGGTGTTAAACTTGTAGGCGGCTCCGACAACGTCAAGCTCGGGTCTTTGCAAACGCAGGTGACTGGAGCACAGGTTGCAAGCACTTCACCCTTCTGGATAATTCTAGACTTTTCACTTACGTTCGCAATCCTCACAGGTATCACATCTCTCGACAGATCTACCAGCGCTGATGCTATTAGCACTCCCTTTGGGCTTTTCTCAGGATATCCAACCAAGCCACACTGGAAACTTCTTTCGTTCTCAGTGAATCCATGTATCATCATTTCGGTCCGAGGAGGAATGATAACATCTGCCTTGGCTGTGATCTGTTGAATAGATTTGGGCTCATTTCCAAGTTTGAAAATAGTGACATCTTCTTGAGCAGAGCGTAACTCATTATTCTTAAAATCCAGTGTAAATCCATGCTCTTTTAAAAAGTCCAGTCCGAGTATGAAAGGGTCTGAAATATCGGCCACATAGACTGTATGATGGTAAGTGGCGTTCCCAAACTTTATTTTCAATTTCAATCTTCCATGTATGTCGATCTTATCCCCGGTCACGGTTTGAAGGATAACACGGGGCGGAGTCCAGAGGAGTTTTTCTTTTAGCCGCTGAGCTAGATCTTTCCGAATGATGGTCACATTGGCTCCTGTGTCGATGATCATATTGCAGGGCAAATCATTCACACGCCCGACTATAAAAACTCCGTTCTCGCCGCAACTTCTTGCAGAAATTTGACGCACTTGATAATGGGGCTTCTCAAAATCTGGCAACCTCCGCCCCGCGAGATGGCCATTAATTAGTTTTCCTGCTCCGCCGTTCGTGGGGAGCTATTACCTTCTGTGCTGGGTCGTTTTAGGCAGTTTCTTTGAATATGGCCTTCTCCACCGCATTTCCAGCACTTGATTTTTCTGCCAGGTTTGTTGTCCAACAAGGAGTTCATCTGTTTCATCATATCCTTCATCTGCTGCTGTAAACGCTCCACAGCTCTATCCGACGTCTCAGACATGTTGGCTGCTCGCACAAAGTGTCGATCTTTCCTTGTAGCTTGCTGGGCTGCCTCGAATTTCAGGGCATAAACTAAAGCCCCTTTTAAATCACTGAGATCTGCAATCCGGAGTGCTTTCTGGATCTCAGAGTCACGCACACCATCAATAAAATGTTGCAGAGCTAAACTTTCTCTAATTTCAGTCGGACAGTCAGGATAAGCAAGATGTGAAAGTCTCTCGACATCCGTAGCAAGCTCTTGCAGGGATTCAGTGGATTTCTGCTGTCGAGATTTGAGCTGGAGTCTGCTATATTCCTTCATGCATTTCTCGCCAAAACGCAATTCTAAGGCACTGACGAGCGTTTCAAAATCCAGCGGTTCATTTGCAGGCAAAGTCTGTAGGACGTCGGCAGCATCAGCTCGTAGAGACGCAGCTAGCTGGCAAGCCTTTGTCTGGGAATCCCATTCATTAGCGTCCGCTACGATCCCAAATTGTGTCTTAAAAACTGGCCATGAGGATTTTCCGTCATAGGTCGAGAGTTTAATACAGGAACGTGGAAGCATAGATTGATACTTGACATCTTCGGTATAGTTTCCGGCAATTATCTTTTGTTTTTTCACATTTTCCAACTCTTTTTCTACACTCTCTATCCTTTCTTCGACGGTCTTGGCGATCTTTTGAACTTTTTCTTCTACTCTTTCTTCAACGGTCTCGGCGATCTTTTGAACTTTTTCTTCTACTCTTTCTTCTACGGTACTGGCTGTCCTTTGAATTTCTTCTACCTTTCCTTCTATTTCTTGAAATCTTCCTTCAACTTTGTTTTCCACGCCGTCAATTCTGTCATTTAAAGATGTTATTTTATCCTCTATTAAATCTTTCAACTCTCCAAGGTTGGTTGACATATCCTTCTTCATTTCATCTTTTAAGTCGCCAAGGTTGGCAGTCATTTTCTCATCCATCGCTGACATATCTTTTTTCATTTCGGCCTGATTCGCAGTCATTTTCTCCTTAATTTCTTCTTTTAACTCGCCAAGGTTAGCAGTCATTTTCCCATCCATCGCTGACATATCTTTCTTCATTTCTTCTTTCAACTCGCCAAGGTTAGCAGTCATTTTCCCATCCATCGCTGACATATCTTTCTTCATTTCTTCTTTCAACTCGCCAAGGTTCGTAGCTAATTTCTCCAATAATTCTTTCAGTTGACCCTCCATTGCTCTGGTGATCAGCATTCAACCCCACTTCTGACACCAAATGTTGTGAGCTCGGAGTTCGAAAGGACTGATGCCAATATATAAGAACAATAAAAAGGCTTTATTCACTATAAACAGTGCAATACGATCACAAATATCTTCTGAAAATTACAAGATATGCAGTAATCTTTAAATCCAATAAAAGCGCAGCAAAATTTCACACAGAAACAATGCGTTCAATACGACGTATCAACGACAAAATCGATCCGAGTAACACAGTTCTCAATGCAAAGCCTCTCGTATGACTTCAATCGCAGTTGACAGACAACTAACTCAACTGAACTGATGGAGGTCCTTATATAGGTTTCAGAGATCTTTCCAGATTATTCCAGAGCCTTCAGATGCTAGAAATTACCAGAAAGTGCTTTAACTTTCGATAGAGAACCCAAGCAAGAAAGGATCCCAATGTACAGGTATAAGGGGGGGGGTGGTTGCACAAAAAGTCGCCAAATCCGTCGCCAACTTGGCGATAAACCCATTCCTTGGCGATTTTCCAATAGAGCTTCATTATAAAACCGATGCTGTAAGGTTGTTTTTCTTGCAAACCACCTGAGGCCTTTAGCATTGAGTTACATGATGCTCAATAGGAAATACATTAATAATACTGCAATTTTCACAATAATAAAATGAAATAAATTTAAACAAATGGAATATTTACAGATATATACAAAATTCATAACAATATTAATCTGACTACAACGTTTTGCTCTGGTTAACATTCTCTGTGAATCACTTGTACATAGGCCTGCGCTACCCGCACCCATATTATGTATGAGAAAGCAGGTAATATTCAAGGGTATTTTTGTTTTTACTAATTCTATTTTTAAATCTTAT
Organism: Maratus michaelseni; assembly: GCA_963931845.1. Taxonomy (NCBI): domain Eukaryota; kingdom Metazoa; phylum Arthropoda; class Arachnida; order Araneae; family Salticidae; genus Maratus; species Maratus michaelseni. The sequence goes on from OZ007600.1 coordinate 2,713,252, forward strand.
TTTACAGGAAGAAAAACAGTTTTATTGTTATATTTACCTAGTCTTCATGAACGTTTATCTAATTTTTCATACCTAAGTATGGTTTCGTTGTAGGGGGGGGGGGGGGGGAGTTTGCTAGTTGTAAATCATAATTCCAATTTATCCACTTACTAACATATCTATGATATTCAGCTTTACTCACGCACCATAACACAGTTGTGAACGATTAATTGATGTCTCACAATTATTCTATATATATACCTTTTAGAAATATTTTACAACCATATTGATTTTAGAACATTTATTTCTAATATGAAATAAATATCTTTTACTTTTGGGAATGAGGCAGAAACCCGAGGTCAGGCCAATTTTCTTTCATTTGATTCGTGACAGGCCCGGACTTAACTTTCTTCTGAAGATTCAAATTGGGCCTAGACTTCATTCTTTTCGTGTTGGACCAGGCCCGGGCCTTATATTGAGATTCCGGCCGAGGCGTGGATTTCACTTTTTCCGGTCCAAGCTGGGCCAATTTTTTAGTTGCATTTGTAATTATATAAATATATAGCAACTATTTATTAAGTCATTGCTTGATCCGCCCATCTGTCCGCAGCTAACAGTGCAAAAACTTCCCAACCGAATGGTTTGAAATTTAATACATATAATCATTACAAAATTTTGTTGAGTCATTTCAAATTTTATGAAAATCGAATCAAAACTTAAAAAGATATTAATAAAAATATTAAGTAATTTGAATTTTTAAAAATTGGTACTTCCTTGTTATAGCAGCTTCCAAGGATTAATTGTCAAACGACTGACCGAGATGTTTCGCCAAATTATCTGACATGTATGATGTTATAGTCATATATGACGTTTTATAACCTCTATGACCAAGTTATAGTCACATTCTTCATTCTATTAAATCCTATCATATGTAATTAATTCAATGATATCCCATGATAGGTAATGATTCTAGGTTGCCATGGTGATTATGTCCTGTTTGAGATAGAGTCATGTTATTTCCATATTACTGAATTTAAAAACCGAATTTGTATACTAAAATTGTTTAATATAGCAATCCTATAATCTACCAACAGTATTTTGGATAGTTGTTTCCGGAGAAATAGATATTAAATGGAAAAAGGGTCTAAATATGGATTTAAAGTTCTGAAACTTTCAAAGCTACGCTTAAGTTTCCATTGGAATTTTCAGTAAATGTCAACAAATTATAAAATGTTGCCAACTTAAAATGTACTTATTTTATTATGGAAATTAATCATATCATAATAACAAATGATATAATTCATTTCACTGAAACTAGTTATAGTACAAACGCACCTCATTTGTCACGTTTGATGTACAATTTCGAACTTGTTTCTTTTAAGTGAGTAATATCGTGACAACTTTTCCTTAGTGAAAAAAGAAAACAATAAAACATTCCTTTGTTTCACTTTCTTTTTTACGTTTTTTATATAGAGTAAATGTTTTTTAATGGACACTCTTGAATAGCAGATACCTCTATTTAGTGAACACTTTCAACAACTCTATATGCTTTCGTTTTTACCTCTGAATAGTGGACCCTCCTAATAACAGCAGTATTCTGGGATCCGGGTTCCTGAGGTGTCCGCTATTCAGGAGTTTTACTCTATATGGGTCAATATCTGAAAATTGGACAATTTGTGTCCCCTGTCAATAATACTTCATTAATTACACTAGAACCAAAACCTGTAAAATGTAATATGTTATAATATTTGTTGTAGCAATTACCAATGATAAATCAACATATAATGATGTATAAATAATTAATTGAAAGATTTAAACAAATTAAATCATCATTTCAGTCCCTGTCCCCAGGTACAAACATCCAATATTAAATGTATGCTGTAAAAATTTCAATAAATATTGTTGTGAGCTCGGGGTTCGAAAGGACTGATGCCAATATATAAGAACAATCAAAAGGCTTTATTCACTATAAACAGTGCAATACGAACACCAATATCTTCTGAAAATTACAAGATATTCAGTAATCTTCAAATCCAATAAAAGCACAGCAAAATTTCACACAGAAACATTGCGTTCAATACGACGTATCAACGACAAAATCGATCCGAGAAACACAGTTCTCAATGCAAAGCCTCTCGTATGAATTCAATCGCAGTTGACAGACAACTAACTGAACTGAACTGGTGGAGGTCCCTTATATAGGCTTTAAAGATAACTGTAGAATTTTCCAGAGCCTTCAGATGCTAGAAATTACCAGAAAGTGCTTTAACTTTCGATAGAGAACCTAAGCGAGAAAGGATCCCAATGTACAGGTATAAGGGGGGGGGGCACCCAACCTGGAGCCCAGCCGTAAGGCTGATGGGCGTACCACCAGGCGGAAAATCCCATCTACCATCCAAATCCACCCAGCCACAGGAGCAGACTAAGTCAACGAGCGTTAATTAAAACAATAATCAAACTCAAAAGCAAAAATGGCGACATCGCCAATGAATCCAGTTGATTCATACTACTAAACTAAAATATATAAACTAATCCTGACATAAAAAAATAGCAAGGTAACACACAACCTCCTTATGCTAAAAACTAAATAAAAATTAACTACAAACAAAACAATAAATGAAACAAAATTTTAAGACCAGTATGGTTACACAAGTCTAAATATTATGAAAATAATAGGTGTCTACTGCAACTGTGCTCATCATTATATAAGACAGACTATATTGAAAAAGTTCATAACAGTTCATAGTCTATAAAAGTTCATAGTCTAATTTGAAAAAGTTCATAACAGTTCATAGTCTATAACAGTTTATAGTCTATTTTGAAAAAGTTCATAAGTAGTCATACCAATTTAACTCCAATATATGTACGTCAATAAATAAATGTGAAGTTTTCTTGAGCAGTAAAAGAAAATTATCAATTTAAAAGCGATATCTGATAAAAGAATAAAGATCATTTAAAATATTGTAATTGTCAGCCAGTTTTTTATAATTAGCGGGATTATTCAAAGTTTTGAATAAATTCTGTCTAAGAGTCAAGCCTGAATTGAATTTGAAATGATGCATCATTAAATTACACCTGCCATAAATATAATGTACCACGTCTCCTCTACTACCGCATTCACAAAGATCGTTTTCTCTCTTTCCAATCTTATACAGAAAGTGAGGAAAACTGCCATGTCCAGTGAAAAAGTATTGTGCCACCTGTGAGCTGCACAAATAATCTGTTTTTACCTCCTTAATTATGTTGTACGTGTCTCGACCAACTGTAGAAGATTGCCATTCCAACTGCCAGGTCTTTAACACTTCTCTCCTACAATACAACTTTATGGCCGAGACAGGTACCGGCAATTCTATGTGTATATCCGCCTGACCATTAATGATCACACTTTTGGCTAATTCATCTGCTCTCTCATTTCCCGATATACCGATGTGTTCCTTAATCCAGCCAATGTTCACCACCTTATCTGGATTTTGATATAATAGATCAAATATATCTCTAACTATGATATTTGCAGGAAAAATCTGCTGGAGAACTAGGACCGAAGATTAACTGTCTGAAAATATTTTCACTGATTTAAAATTTAATTGTACAAACCACTTTATTGCCTGCTTAATTGCCTCCAATTCAGCCTGATAAATTGAGTTCCATTTTGATAAACTGACTTTATAATCAAATATATAATTTCCTTGGTGGTATACAGTAAAAGCTGCAGAGGTACCGTTGGCCATTTTAGAACCATCTGTAAAAATAATTGGCTTAACTGAAAAAGGTGGACTGTCGCGCAATGGGTTCATAAAAACTAAATTCTTTATCATATTATAATTTGGATATTCATACTGCTTAATGTTAGTCATAAAATCTTTGCCGCGAAGCTCTTTCCCCCACATTTGTATTGCAGACTTCCCTTTTAAAACATTGTATTGCAATGCATCATACTTCAGTTTGATACCAATTGGAGGGACTCCCGCTAAAACACACAGTGCCTCCGTTGAGACATTCCTATACGACTTTATAATTGTCCTCAAACCCACTCTTTGACAGGAGCTGAGCTTACGCAGCGCATGGTTTTTCAAATCATCATACCAAATTTCGTGACAATATGCAATTTGCTTTTCCATTACGGTCAAATACCAAGTCTTCAAAATCTCATGACGAATACCTTTATCTCTATAACCTGTCTTTGCTATATTAAGTACAAAGTTTCTTAGATTTGACCTCACAGTGTCCAAATGAACAAGCCATGTGAATTTACTATCAAGATTGAAGCCCAGGTATCTGAATGAATCAACAATATCAATTGTGATGTTGTTTAATTTGAAAATCGGATGTCTATTTTCCATAAGATTTGAACCAAATAACATTGCTATTGATTTATCAATACTAAGATTTAAGTGAAAGTTTTGACATCCAATCACAAACCTGTTCAAAGATTTGTTCATAACTGTCTCCAATTCTCTTCTTGTATCAGAACCGTTTACTATAAGGAAATCATCTGCGTAGGAGACTATGAGTGCATGTTCAGCCTTATAAAATTTAATTAAAGCGTCCGCAATTAACAACCACAACAGTGGGCCAATGCAAGATCCCTGCGGGCAACCCTTGTGTAACAGAAACCATCTGATGCCATCTGAATATTGAAAACCTATTTTTCTTTCAGAAAGGTAATTTTTTAGGATTGATTTTAAATAGCTTGGAATTGGAGTAGAATCAATGATCTCCGCCAGAATAAACCAGTCTGTACTATCAAATGCACCCTGGATATCCAGTGACGCAACTGCACAATATTTGAAGTTAGATAAAACGTTTCTAACCATGCCTCTAAAATAAGACATAGCAGACAATGTGCTCCTTCCTTCACGGAATCCATGTTGATCAACGTCAAGGTAATTATCTTTTTCCAGCTTTATCATAACTCTTGTTTTAATTACTCTTTCTAAAAGTTTACCCAATATCGATAACAGAGTAATAGGACGATATCCCCTAGCAGAACTAGGGTCTTTATTCCTTTTTCGGAAAAAGATTACAATTCCCGATCTCCAAATTCGTGGAAAATGTCCAAAGATCAAGCACTTGTTTAGGATCGCTTTTATAATTTCAGGAAACTTCTTGCATAAGTTTCTAACCACCAAGGCATCTATTTTATCTGAGCCCGGAGCCTTCGAAAGTCCTTGCTGGGCAACCACAAATTTTAATTCCCTCGTAGTCACAGATGAACAATCCCCATCGGCAGAAAAAGATTTATCTGAAGAGTATGAAAAGATGTTATTCGGAGTATCATTTATATTAAAATGTTCACTCATTAATTCTGAGGCAACTTCATCATACGAAGAAAAAGGAGCCGAATTTTCCAAATACGTAAAAATTAAATCTGTATGTTTCAATTTCTTGTTTGATATAAATCTATATAAATTACCATAATTTTCATTTGTTCTCTTACAATAGTCAAGCCATGCTGTTTTTTTAGCATTCTTTACCATCTTTTTATATTTATTCCTTTCTTCAATATATACATTTCTATAGCTCTGATTATCCAAATTTTTAGTACTTCTTTTATACAAAGCACTTACTCTATTCCTGTATATTTTCAGATCTTTAGTGTACCATGTAATAGTAGGTTTGTAAGATAATACACCTTTTGTAAAACATTTGTCCATTACATCAGTAATCAAAACCTGAAATTGTTCCATCCAATCATCTAGTGCTGTCACGTCATTTACATTCAGCAAAGAGCTCAACCAATTCCTCTTAATTCCTTCAATTATATTGTTAAATTTAACAAATGATTTATTTTTAGTTTTATATCTTTTCTTATCCATAATTACTGGAGCACAGTTTAAAACAAATGTTATATATCGGTGATCACTGTAGGAAAACGTGTCAGCATCAACTTTCCAACTGTCAACATAGTTACAAATTTCATAACCACTCAACGTTAAGTCCGGACGTCCATGTAAATCACCTTGATTAAAAGAATGTGGTGCCTCTAAGTCATTCAAAATACACAAATTATTCTGCATAATGTAATCTAATAGAGTTTCTGTTCTGTCATTTTCACGTGAATAACCAAGTGATCGTAATGGAACATTAAAGTCTCCACCTATTACTATATTATCAAAATCTGGAAATAAACCAGACCAATCCGCCATGTCTTCTTCCAAGTTTCCCGACGGGGCTGAATATTGTGAACCAATATATATAATTCTATCACTCATGTTTAAAGAGATAAACACACTATTATTCAGAGTAAGGCACTGTATACAAGTATAATCCTTGTTAGTTATATAAATAGCAGCATTATAATTAAAAGAATAAAAGGAAGGCCAGTGTGATGGAACACCCAAAGCCACTTTATTAAAGACATAAGGATCCTGGACCAAAACCACATCAATTCCTTTCTCCAATACATAGATCCCCAATGCATCATTGGCAGCTCGACAATGATTCAAATTAACTTGCAAAAACTTAAGACCCAAAAAGATGTCCAAATTACCCTCGGAGCCCTTAGCTCCGTTTAGGAATAGCCTTTAATCTCACCTGCTGATATACCTGACAAACAGGACTATCTGCCCTGTGATCACACGCACCCGATGCCGATTCAAAATAGCAATTGTAACATTTAACATGTGTTTCTTTACAGTCTTTTATGTCATGTTCACCAGCACACTTGACACAATGTTGAGTTCCCCTACAACCACTAGCATAATGGCCGAATTCTTGACAACGGAAGCACCGAGTGATGGAAACAAATTCCACCACCCTGTGTCTCTCGAAGTCTATACATATTTTCTTTCTGTCAAGTAACCATTGTTTACTATTCGCATCGACATCAAGTAACCAGTTAAATTTCTCATTTCTTGTCTTTATCCTCTTAACTATGGTGAAGTCAGGACGAATTTCATCATATAAAGTTTCCAATGCCTCTTTTGCCGCACCATCTAAGTCAGGATCCCTCAATTTCCTGGAGATTTCTCTAGTCATATTTTCATTACTGACAGAATCGTCCAGTAGCTTCTGTACTGAGCCCTTTACCATTTCTTCATCCACTGCCGAATCTACACTCAATATAAGTACTCTCTCTCTTTTTCTCTGTGGAACCGAAATCTTGATTTTATTCTTTATTGACTCAGCCTGAATCACCTTTTCTCTCATTTTCTCTGTATCCCTTCTATTTCCCATCTTTAATATAACCTGTTTATTCTTTGTGACAATTACATCTCCAGGAATAGGAATACTAACGTCTGATCGGCAAAGAGTCTTAATTTCACTCTTGATCAAATCCACATCCTCGTCCTCCTTATTCATTGTAATAATAATCGCGTGATCATCTCTTTTACTTTTTGATTCAGTTACTATAGGCCTCTGCAGTTCATTAGCAAAGCTCACCGATTGTCTACTTATTCTTCCCGCTATATCCTCTAATCTCTTATTGTATTCGCCGTAAGCTTCAATCTTTGTTTCCATCTGCACAATATTTTTGAAGACATCAATGGCTTTCATCACAATATGATCCAAAACACGTTTAGCCGTTAATGCAGTTGGACCACTTATCTTATCCTGTTTATTTCTCTTATACTCAAGAAATGAATACAACTTTGAACTCAAAGTCTGTATCATCGGCAAAAATTCAGAATCCTTAACTTCGTCAAACCAGCTATCCGGATCGTCCATATTGAAATAAGCCTAACCAAGACCTAAACCAGAATTACAACTAATCCAAACTCCAAAAACACCTTAGCCGAAATATAAGACCAAAGATATACAACAAAAATCAAATAAATCAGCAAACCGCCAAGGGGCCTTCACACACGGAACTAACTTTCAGCATATATGTGGACCAACCTATGGTTGGAACCACCTGAAGTAATCCAATTTCACAAGAAACAAAACCAGCAACGCTATGAATAATCAATCATATGCCTCAGCTATGACCGAAAATGTAGCACCGGAAATGATAGTATAACAGAATAAAATCACAAAATTTATCAAAATCCAAACACAACCTGCCCAGAAATCAAAATATCACAAAGGCAATCTAATCACCTTGGCAACCAATAACAAAACAAAACAGCCGTAAATACTCAAAGACAAATCTTCAATTACTATGAATTACAAAAATCAAAATAAACAAACAATAACTGTTGCCTAGCAACCCAGGAATCAAACACCAATAACTTGAACTCCTCCAATACACAAGCACCCCAAAAACTGAGTGACAGCACAGATCGCTAGCACTTTAAGCAACACGAAAACTAAATCCACAAATTACCAAACAGCAGCAAAATACAACTCATCTTAACTCCAACACAAAATGGATGACAACAGCGAGCGCTGAAACGCCCACCTTGGAGCCATCGAAATACAAAAATTACAATAACTCAAGAAATACAAGTCAAAAATAAAAAACAACTTAGCGGTTAGATACAGCAAAGAGGTAAGTACCCGAACTATACTTCAATTCATAAAAAATAATAAATTAATAAGAAAAGTTAGTAAAATATAAATCTGAAAGACAGAATCAATGGCGAATCGCCATGAAAAATTTTACAAGTCCATTTAACATAAAAATAGATTAAATAAAGCAATAATATTATACAAAATAGAAACTAGAAAAGATATAGAGTAGGATTATACTGTATATTAAGGATTTGAACAAAATTTACCAAATTATGAACTTAGTTGTCGGAGCTCCAAAAATTGCACGCAACACATGACGTAGTAGATAGGGATCCACTCGGTATAAGGGGGGTGGTTGCACAAAAAGTCGCCAACTTGGCGACATTTGGCGATATATCGCCAAATTTGGCGCCAAAAAAAAGTCGCCAAAACCATCGCCAACTTGGCGATAAACCCATTCATTGGCGATTTTCCAATAGAACTCATTATAAAAACCGATGCTGTAAGGTTGTTTACCTTGCAAACCACCTGAGGCTTTTAGCATTGAGTTACATGATGCTCAATAGGAAATACATTAATAATACTGCAATTTTCACAATAATAAAATAAAATAAATTTTAACAAATGGAATATTTACAGATATATATAAAATTCATAACATTGCCCCCCTCTCAAGGACTGCACGTCCCGGGCAGTTCAACCTTTGATCGGAAAGCAAACCCGTTACCAACAAATGCTATACTATTCAAAACACATTCATAATGCTGAATTATACAAAATATACACTTATTTAAAAATAAAATAAAATTAAAGCATAGACATTATTACATACAAGTATTTAAATAATAATAGCAATAATAATGATAATGCTAAGCAAAATAAATAATTACATTAATTTATATACAAGACCATGGTCATACTAATTTACATTATTTACATTACACTATTTACAATCAATGAACTAAGTACTATGGCCATAGTATGGAGCCAGCCTGTCGTAATGAACGACTCTAGGCTTCGAACTTGGTGACTTTCGGATCCGAATTACGACATCGTTCAGTCTGTTTAGGACTGTATAAGGACCGTCCCAGTGCGATTGCAGTTTGGGAGAAAGTCCTTTATGTCGAGTCAGATTATAAAACCAAACCTTGTCACCTTCTTTGAATTGATGTCCCGTGGCTTTCGTGTCGTACCTGGTCTTCATCTTCTCCGTCTGTATATTGATCCGCTCTCGAGCCAAGTTGTGGACGTCTTCAAATCATGCCTGGAGATTCTGCACGTATCCCTCTGGCGATGAAGGCGCATCTGGAGGGCGACCAAAAATCAGATCACAAGGTAGACGAAGATCACGACCGAAAAGCATCTGAGACGGGGAATAGCCGGTTGTTTCATGGACGGCGCTGCGATAGGCGAGAAGAAACAAGGGAAGTGTTTGGTCCCAGTCTTGTTGGTTTCTTGAGACTAGCAGTGAGAGGTTGTTGAGGATGGTACGATTAAACCTCTCAACCATGCCATCCGACTGTGGATGTAAAGGCGTCGTCCTAGTTTTGTCCATTCCGAGAAGTTGACAGAGACACTCAATCACAGCAGAGATGAAATTTCTCCCCTGGTCAGAATGCATTTGAAGGGGGACTCCATACCTTGATATCCACTGGTGTACCAAGGCATCAGCAACCGTAGAAGCTTCTTGATCAGTGATGGCATAAATTTCCGGCCATTTCGTGAAATAGTCCATGACAACAAGGAGGTATTTGTTGCCATCAGCACTTCTTGGCAAAGGACCTAGGATGTCAAGGGCGATGCATTCGAAAGGTGCTCCTACGTTGTAGAGATGTAGTCTTCCTCGGCTACGTTTCTTTGGTCCTTTCCGAGCTGCACATGCATCGCAAGATTTGCACCATTGTTCGACGTCAGCTCTCGCTTTTTCCCAGAAGAAGCGCTCTCGGACTCTATGTAATGTTTTCATGACTCCAAAATGGCCACCAGTGGGACTGCCATGTAATTCTTCGAGGATCTCTGGGATTCGAGATCGAGGAAGTACCAACTGCCACCGAGATGTTTTCCCATCTTCCGATTCAAATTTTTGGAACAGGACACCATTCTTGACGTGGAGGGAGTTCCAAAGAGCCCAATATTGCTTTGTCGTAGGACTGTAAGTCGAGATGTCTTTCCAACTGGGCTTCTTGCTAGAAGATTCTAATAACTCCAAGATTGGTTTGATGTCAGAGTCTGCCATTTGATCTTCTCGAATCTTCTCATCACTCCAGGGATCTGGTGGCGTTGATAGTGAAGTCTTCGTCTGGCGTATGACATGTTCGGGATTATACTTGTTCTCCGCTCTGGAACAATAGCGACAACTTTCGTGACACGGTCTTCTTGATAAGGCATCAGCATTTCCATGCGATGAGCCTTTACGATGCCTGATGTCAAAGTCGTATTCCTGGAGTCGTTGTATCCATCTGGCTACTTGGCCCTCTGGGTTCTTAAAATTCATCAGCCATGTTAGGGATGCGTGATCAGTACGAAGGAGAAATTTCCTGCCATAGAGATAGTGATGGAAGTGTTCTATGGCTTTTACTATAGCTAATAACTCCTTACGAGTGACGCAATAATTCCGCTCTGGTTTTGATAAACATTTGCTCCAGTATGCTACAACTCGTTCTTGGCCATCTATTTCTTGGGAAAGTACAGCACCGACACTTTCATGACTAGCATCCGTGTCCACAATGAATTGTTTGTCGGGGTGTGGATAGGTTAGGACTGGAGAGGATGTGAGAGCTTCTTTCAGCTGCTGGAAGGAATTCTCGCATTCTTGTGTCCATAGAAACTTCTGCTTGCTTTCAGTGAGCCTATGCAAGGGTCTTGGCGATGTTGGAGAACCCCTGTACAAACTTTCTGTAATAAGTGCATAGTCCCAGAAAGCTTCGCAACTGATGGACGTTTTCCGGACGCTTCCAGTTCCTTACTGCAGACACTTTTTCAGGATCTGTTCGAACACCTTCAGCTGAGATGGTGTGTCCTAAATAATTTACTTCGCGTTGGAAGAAATTGCATTTCAGAGGGTTCAACTTTAAATTCGCCGCTCTTAGCTTCGTTAACACTTTTCGAATATTTCCAAGATGTTCTTCAAACGTGCGGCCACCAATGATGACGTCATCTAGGTAGATGAGACAAGCTTCAAAAGTCAGGCCTTTTAACACTGTCTCCATGAGGCGCTCGAACGTTGCTGGAGCATTGCAGAGCCCGAACGGCATAACTTTAAATTGCCAAAGTCCTTGTCCAGTAGTAAATGCAGTCTTCTCTCTGTCATCAGGATGGATCTCTACTTGCCAATATCCACTCCTCAAATCCAGTGTGGCAAACCATTTATGTCCTGAAAGAGTATCTAGCGTGTCGTCAATTCTTGGTAGAGGATAGCTGTCTTTCTTCGTGATATCGTTAAGTTTACGATAATCCACACAAAATCTTGTGGAGCCATCTTTCTTTCGGACCAACACGATGGGAGAGGCCCACGGACTTGATGACGGCTCGATGATGTCACTATTCTGCATCTCTTGTAAGAGCTTAGAAACCTCTTCTTGTTTTGCGAACGGCAAGCGTCTTGGATGCTGTTTAATCGGTGGATGGTCGGCAGTATCAATTCTATGACGTGTCAGAGAAGTGCGACCTATATCATTCTCGTTTTGTGAAAACACATCCTTAAATTCCTGGAACAGTCTTTCTGCGGCATGTCTCTGCTCAGGAGATAAATTCTCATTTCGTCCAATTTCAGGTGTTAAACTTTTAGGCGGCTCCGACAACGTCAAGCTCGGGTCTTTGCAAACACAGGTGACTGGAGCACAGGTAGCAAGCACTTCACCCTTCTGGTTAATTCTAGACTTTTCACTTACATTCGCCATCCTCACGGGTATCACATCTCTCGACAGATCTACCAGCGCTGATGCTATTAGCACTCCTTTTGGGCTCTTCTCAGGATATCCAACCAAGCCACATTGAAAACTACTTTCGTTCCCAGTTAATCCAGGTATCATCATTTCGGTCCGAGGAGGGATGATAACATCTGCCTTGGCTGTGATCCGTTGAATAGACCCGGACTCATTTCCAAGTTTGAAAATAGTGACATCTTCTTGAGCAGAGCGTAACTCATTCTTCTTAAAGTCCAGTGTAAATCCATGCTCTTTTAAAAAGTCCAGTCCGAGTATGAAAGGGTCTGAAATATCGGCCACATAGACTGTATGATGGTAAGAGGCGTTCCCAAACTTTATTTTCAATTTCATTCTTCCATGTATGTCAATCTTATCCCCGGTCACGGTTTGAAGGATAACACGGGGCGGGGTCCAGGAGAGTTTTTCTTTCAGCCGCTGAGCTAGATCTTTCCGAATGATGGTCACATTGGTTCCTGTATCGATGATCATATTACAGGGCAAATCATTCACACTTCCGACTAGAAAAACTCCGTTCTCGCCGCAACTTCTTGCAGAAATTTCACATACTTGAAAATGAGGCTTCTTAAGATCTGGAAACCTCCGCCCCGCAAGATGGTCAATAATCAGTTTTCTTGCTCCTCCGTTAGCGGGTGAGCTATTACCTTCGTTGCTGGGTCGTCTTTGGCAGTCGATTTGGATATGGCCTTCTCCACCGCATTTCCAGCACTTGATCTTCCTGTAAGGTTTGTTGGCCAAAAGGAGTTCATCTTTCTCATTATGTCATTCATCTGCTGCTGTAAGCACTCCACAGCTCTATCCGACGTCTCAGGCAGGTTGGCTGCTCGCACAAAGTGCCGATCTTTCCTTGTAGCTTGCTGGGCTGCCTCGAATTTCAGGGCATAAACTAAAGCCCCTTTTAAGTCACTGAGATCTGCAATCCGGAGTGCTTTCTGGATCTCAGAGTCACGCACACCATCAATAAAATGTTGCAGAGCTAAACTTTCTCTAGTTTCAGTCGGGCAGTCCGGATAAGCAAGATGGGAAAGTCTCTCGACATCCGTAGCAAGCTCTTGCAAGGATTCAGTGGATTTCTGCTGTCGAGATTTGAGCTGGAGTCTGCTATATTCCTTCATACATTTCTCGCCAAAACGCAATTCTAAGGCGCTGACGAGCGTTTCAAAATCCAGCGGTTCATTTGCAGGCAAAGTCTGTAGGACGTCGGCAGCATCAGCTCGTAGAGACGCAGCTAGCTGGCAAGCCTTTGTCTGGGAATCCCATTCATTAGTGTCCGCTACGATCCCAAATTGTGTCTTAAAAACTGGCCATGAGGATTTTCCGTCATAGGTCGAGAGTTTAATACAAGAACGTGGAAGCATAGATTGATACTTGACATCTTCGGTATAGTTTCCGGCAATTATCTTTTGTTTTTTCACATTTTCCAACTCTTTTTCTACACTCTCTATCCTTTCTTCGACGGTCTTGGCGATCTTTTGAACTTTTTCTTCTACTCTTTCTTCTACGGTTTTGGAGATCTTTTGAACTTTTTCTTCTACTCTCTCTTCTACGGTATTGGCTGTCTTTTGAACTTTTTCTTCTATTTCCTGAAATCTTCCTTCAAATTTGTTTTCCACGCTGTCAATTCTTTCATTTAAAGATGTTATTTTATTATCTATTAATTCTTTCAACTCACCAAGGTTGGTTGACATATCTTTCTTCATTTCTTCCAACATCTCTTTCATTTCAGCCTGGTTTGCAGTCATTTTCTCATCCATCGCTGACATTTCCTTCTTCACCGCTTCCTTCAACTCGCCAAGGTTGGTTGACATATCCTTCTTCATTTCTTCTTTCAACACGCCAAGGTTGGTTGACATATCCTTCTTCATTTCTTCTTTCAACACGCCAAGGTTGGTTGACATCTCAGCCTGATTCGCTGCTAATTTCCCCAATAATTGTTTCAGTTCACCCTCCATTGCTCTGGTGATCGGCATTCATCCCCACTCCTGACACCAAATGTTGTGAGCTCGGGGTTCGAAAGAACTGATGCCAATATATAAGAACAATCAAAAGGCTTTATTCACTATAAACAGTGCAATACGAACACCAATATCTTCTGAAAATTACAAGATATTCAGTAATCTTCAAATCCAATAAAAGCACAGCAAAATTTCACACAGAAACAATGCGTTCAATACGACGTATCAACGACAAAATCGATCCGAGAAACACAGTTCTCAATGCAAAGCCTCTCGTATGAATTCAATCGCAGTTGACAGACAACTAACTGAACTGAACTGGTGGAGGTCCCTTATATAGGCTTTAAAGATAACTGTAGAATTTTCCAGAGCCTTCAGATGCTAGAAATTACCAGAAAGTGCTTTAACTTTCGATAGAGAACCTAAGCGAGAAAGGATCCCAATGTACAGGTATAAGGGGGGGTGGTTGCACAAAAAGTCGCCAACTTGGCGACATTTGGCGATATATCGCCAAATTTGGCGACAAAAATAAGTCGCCAAAACCATCGCCAACTTGGCGATAAACCCATTCATTGGCGATTTTCCAATAGAACTCATTATAAAAACCGATGCTGTAAGGTTGTTTTCCTTGCAAACCACCTGAGGCTTTTAGCATTGAGTTACATGATGCTCAATAGGAAATACATTAATAATACTGCAATTTTCACAATAATAAAATAAAATAAATTTAAACAAATGGAATATTTACAGATATATACAAAATTCATAACAATATTATTAACTTTTGCTATTATTTATTTATACCTACATATATACAGTATGGGAAAATATAATTATCCTTTATTAGTACAGATTGTATATTAAAATATTGTAGTAAATATACCTGTCCCTGAGGTTGACCATCATCTCAGTCCCTCTAAACAAACATTTAGTTTAACATATGCTAGATGGCACTGGTGGAATTATTTCCATTGCAACAGCATCTAAAGTCCAATTAGTCACCATGGATGAAGATAAATTATTCTTCTCTTTGTTTCATATTTAGAAATATTTAGTTTTTGTTCTGAATAGGGGTGAGTATTTTTTTATAGCATCATTCATGTCCCCATATTTAACTTTTTATTGATTAAAAAAAAACTTACTGTAACTTTATTTATGTAATATACATATGTCACAATCACAAGGCATATTTAATAATTTACATGTGTGAAAAATGATTCAACAAAATGGCTATGCAGCTGTTAAGACAAAAACATCACCTCAGTCCCCATCATCTCAGTCCCAATTATTAGACACTGATTTAGGGGACTGAAATGATGACAAAGGGACTGAGGTGATGTTGAATTTACAACAATGATAGAATATAACCAATTAATACTTTGCAAATGAATTTTTCTTAAATTAAATCTAAAATAAACAATCATTATTACCAAGTAATAATATTCTCCGATCAATGCTTAATGACAGTTAAATAGTTTAATTTGGTGAATATCCACAGTTTTTGTTTACATGTTGAATTAACTTAAAATGAAACAAAAAGGTCTTTTCTATTTTACAAAAAAAAACAAAAAAATAGATATAAACATTTCTGAGAGTCAGAGAAATGAAAAGAAATTATTGCTTAAAACCCAAAAGAACCGTTTCTTTAAAACAAATTGAGGAAAAAAGACGTAAGAAGCATGAAAAAATTAAGAAAGGTCCTGTAGCTTTGGCAGAAAAAAGAGAAAAAGATCGATAGTGCTATTATCGAAAAAAGAGAAAAAGATCGATAGTGCTATTATCTAAAAAAGAAAAAAGGAACAGTAACAAATATTTATCAAGAATCAGAAAAGGAGATCAGCGCCTAATACGTAAACGTTAGAAAATTAATTTAAAAAGATATAGCGATAAAAACAAGCTATTGCTACCAAAGGTGTCAATTTTGTTAAAGATAACACTCCACCAACCTTCCCAGAAATTTTAACACCTGCAAGTTCTGACTTGGGAAGAGCATCATCATCATCTAGAGAACGGTGTGGAACAGGGGTGCAAAAATCTAGGTGCCAATGGGCTGATTCCCACCACTAAATGTTTAGTTTTGTTTGCCTAATAAGAATACTGATAAAATTTGGACGAAGTATACTAATAAAATTTCACGAAGAATACTAATAAAATTTAGTGGTGGGAATCAGCCCATTGGCGCCTAGATTTTTGCATCCCTGGTGTGGAAGGAAAAAAGTTTGTGCAAATAGATCAGCAACTAATATGCAATTGCTGAAAAATAAAAATTACAAATTGCAACTAACTACAAAAATTGAATGTTACTAGCAACGTTTACAGAATTTAAATTTAAAACAGTTAAATATCACAACACCTTTGCCAAAATCTAAGGTTAAAGCTATTGTGGGGAAAAGGAGATATATATAAAAAGCTGTATAGAAACACTTGTTATTTGATGAAGCTTTAGTAATGCAGCTAAAAGAAAATAGAAAGGAACTTGTTGATCAGAAAGAGTGGCAGATGTTTGCAACAGTTCTTTCACGGACATATTTTAAAGAAATCTAGATTGCTCAGGAAGGCAAAATCTTTTTTTAGTTGTAAGGAACAACATAATAGTTGCTATCTTCCAAAGTTCGACATTATGTACGAAAGAAGAAATAAAATTCCATTTCAAAAAAAGTTGCAAGTTCAGTGCGACATTTCCTTGAAGAGGATGTAAACAGCAGAATGAGCCCAGGCAAGAAGGATCGCAAAACTAGAACAAAGTGAAAGTACAAAGAAGACTTTTACTTGACACACTGCATCAAAAGTACATTGAGCCTCATGAAATCAAACTGTCCTACTCTTCTTTCTGTAGACTTCGCTCATTTTGGATTGTTGAACGTAGGTTATCTGACAGTGATACATGTGCATATGTTAAACATGCTAATATGGACTTACTAGTGAATAAATTTTATCAGCTGAAACTTCTGGACATTATTAGAACCAACAGCGAATTGTGCAACACTGTGTGCTGCAACACCAAATTTAAGGTCTGCATGTATCGCAAATGTAAAGTTTTCAAAAACAAAGAATTCAATGTGTTAAGAACAACAGTTGTTTCATTCTTCCAATGAAAAAGTAGAATGGAAGAACAAATGGGAAAGAGAAAGTTAAAAATGTCAGATTAACTGAGAAACAGAAAATTGAGGCCAGTATTTCAGATATCTTACAGCTATTGAAGAAGTTACTTCCATATTTCCTGAGACATGTATTTAACATGTATTACCAATACTCAGAAAGGAAGCAGTTACAAGACAATTTGACATATAATGCTTTAATAATAAAAATTGACCATTCTGAGAATTATGTATTGAAGTATCACAAAGAAATTCAACCAGTACACTTTGGGGCATCTCAAAAGCAAATATCTTTACATACTGGTGTGATGTATTATAAAATAAAGCCTGAAAAGGATCTAAATATTGAAGTTAAAGATACAGTCAAGTGTATTTCATTCTTCACAACATTAGAGAACCTGAACCACAGTGCCTATGCTACTTGGGCTCATCTTTGGAAGAGTGGCAAACATTTCTACTGGCGAAATTGAGCTGATAGACAAAATGTGAATTTGATAGAGATCCTCTGCAAACTGAATGTTGCACCATATCCTATAAAGTATTACACTGTACCTGAGTGTAAACAAATTGATGATTTAATGATGCAGTGACATTATTATTGTCAAAAGGAATTAATATTCCTATGTCAAAAAAATTTAAGCAATATGTTATCTAATAAAGTTTATGTGTAAATCACGAATCATCATTTCAGTCCCTGATGCATCATTTCAGTCCCTGATACATCATTTCAGCCCCTTACATTAAATCTCCAGTACAAAAATATTCTGTTGAAAATATAATCCAAAAATGGTTAATTTATAGTGCAGTAACAAAAACTGAAATAATAAAAAGAAAATTATTTGATTTTAGGCATATATTTAAATAAAACTTACAAAAATAGAATAGCAAATTTGATGTGTTATGCCAATTTGGAACTTCCATGAACTTAATAACCTTTAATGATGTCTACATTTAATTTTTTATTATATTATTAGCTAGACACAATTCTTCTCATTTCATTTCAAGCAAACTTTGTTGTATATTAAATTTTCAATAAAAAACAAATTAAAAACGAATGGGGACTGAGATGATGTTAACAGACACTTTCTTCCATAAAAGTTAATCCTATGCATAAAATATACATCCTTGATCTCAAAACACTACAGAATTTAAAAGACAAAGCATGTATCATAACATATAATTGTATGTGGTAGATCGTACATATGGTGTTTAGTTATTAATCTAATTAATAGATGGCAGTACCACTGAGGAAATTCTGTCAATTACCGGTAAAAGTTTGTTTACTGTTATGTGTGTAACATGTATCTGTTGTATTTCGTTAATGTTCGATGTACGTGTTTGTGATAGTATCTAAATTAAAGTTCTTTAAAGTCCACCTCGACTAATTAATAATGTTGCTGCTTTAATTTCTTTAATCTAAGTACTTAAAATACTATAAAATGGCGACGAGAAAATCAAGTTTCTTACCTGAATTCAATTGAAAAGAAATTCCAAATGATTCGCAAAATGGCGATACTTCGGGTTTTACATCTACAAGAGTATATGCTGTATTAATGTTTTAATATGTACATCATTTCGAGGGTGGTAAGTGCTGACATTTTTTTTCTTCTCTGCAATAAAAAAAAAGTTCATAATGTTTGCTAATTTTAAAGAATTTAACGATTCAATTGAATCGTTCCAATCGTATGTTAAGAGGTTGGAACAGAGTTTTTTATTACATGATGTTGAGGGGAAAAAAAAGGTACCTGCAATTATTTCCTGTATGGGGCCTAAATTGTATAATTTGCTGTCAGATTTAACATTTCCGAAAAATCCTGAAGCACTGAAATATGAGGAAACAAGCTGTTACCCGTGACTTCGTTCACGCAACATTAAAAGAAGAATAAATACATTAATTAAGCAAAATATTTTACTCCCAATAATTAAAAACGTTAATAATTAACTAACTCTTTATCACATTTCATAGGAGACAATACGGTATTTTTTATTATAGGGACCTTGACATAACTCAGTCTTAAAAAAGTGAAATTTTGTGCCAAATAATCGCGAAAATGAAATTGCAACCAATGCAAAAAGGAGGGTCAAATAAAATCGTGGAAATAGACGAATTGGGTAAACACAAATGTCAATTTTACCTGATAAACAATTTTACTTTTAAAGCCTTTGTGAAACGTTTTAACATCCATCCTTCAAAAAAAAAAAAAATAATAATTAGAAATAGCATATGCTTTTTCTTTAAATTTAATTCTGCCTCCTTGGTTTAATATATAGTTGAAACAAATCTTGTTTTCTAAATGACAGTATATTCGCAGGCAATTTTTGTTCTCCAGAATAAATTGATTCATGGAGTTTGAATATGTGAAATTATGTTTGTATTTTTCGGATAATTTACTGAAATCAAGATTTTGTTTTCACCATCTATTCAAAGTGAAAATAAATTCTGTTTTTCAGTTTTAATGAGAAAATGGTGTAAAAAATATACTATTATGTTTTATTTCTCCTTTTTTATACACAAATATGGATTAAGTTACTTTCCGTTTTTAGAGAAACTTCGTTAAAAAAAAATGGCATTTAATTTAATTTTTTTAATTATGAGAGTTTGTGTGACATCCTTGGATCAATTATAACCGGTATTCGCTAAACCGTTAGTAAATCGTGTTGCGTTCGATAGTCTAGGAGTAGTTGCGAAATACAAACATACGGTCAGATTTTAATATAATAGATTCTTGTTCATTTTCCTTTTTTTAAAATTATGATGTGATTTTTAGCAGAAAACTCGGATACTCATGCGGAACGAAATAACGGATACTCATGCTTAATAATAAGTATAGATAACAAAACATTTAAATTTTTCGTTATAAATATGGCGTGAAATCTTATTGATCCTTGTATTATTAATGTAAGGAATTGATTCACACTCATTTTAAAACATATTGGAAAATTCTCGTTTTATTTCAAATATGACGTCTTCTTTTTACCCGGAGAAATCCCTTTTTAATGACATAATTCTTGTTAATTTTCTTTTCCAGGCAATTAATTTCAATACTGGCATAGAGAAAATTATGTTACTTTAACGAAATAATATTAAATCTTTAGGTTTTATCAACAAAACTGGAACTATTAACATTCGTCATTTTTTTTTTTTTAGGTAATCGAGTTATTTCTTTTAGTTTTAAGAATGAAAAATCACTATTTCTCGCTATCCATGACATCATTTACGACATGTTTAATTTTGCGGAGCATATTATTGACATTTGCTAACCATTTTCTTTTGAAACTTCTTTTTACTTTTTAAAAATTTAAATAAAAAATACTGTATAGTTATATTAGCCGTGCGCAGACGGTAAAACGGCAAGTATTGTTATCATACAAAAGAAAAAAAAAGATAAAAAGTGAAAAAAAAAACCCAAGATCATTTTATTTCACCAATCAAAGCATATCCGCTTTATTTTCGATAAATGACGTCATATTCACCTGTTTCCCATGGTTACGTATATTGAAACCTTGTATTATTATCAAAAACTAAAAAAAGTACGTTTTATTTCTAATAATATTATTTAATCTTCTTCTTAATTCTTTAATTTTTTTATTTCATTTTCATTTTTCCCGTGAAAATTTTTCAATTGAAACTAAATTGTTGAATAAAAATTATTATTCCGGGTTTTGAATTAGTTTTGGAAACGATAAAGTATTAGCAATGGTAAAGTAAATTTAACCATTTTAAAATGCTATACGAAAAAATGTCCATTTATTCTCAATGAAAATAACGAAATTTTGAAATATTAAGAAAAATATTTGAATAAAATAAACAAAAACCAGCCTATGTTCACATGAGGGTTATAATCAGCCTATATGCAAAGATACAGGATCATTAAATGCTCCATTTTGACGCTGGCTTCAGCCTAACATTTGCACACAATCAGATTTATAATATTATTAGGATAGTTGATATTCTGTTAAAGCACTTAAGCCCCGCCCCTAATAAATTTTGTTCTAGAATTAAATTCCGTAATTCTTATCAAAATGAAAACGAATCGATACAAGATTTTGTTTCAAAATTAAATTTGAATGAAAAAAAATGAAAATTTTTCAAAATGAAAATTTGTTGGAACAATTTTTACACGGTTTAAAAAAGGAAACTATCCAAAGTAAATTACTCTCACAAATAGATGATTTAACTTTTGAGAAAGCTATTGAAAAAGCAATTATTTTGCAAAATAACGAACATGATATTTCTGAATTGAAAAACAAAAATGTAAATGTTAATAAATTGGCATACTCTAAAAATGTTCAACCGAATAAAATTTTAAATAATTTCCAGAAACCGAAAAGTAACAATGTAAATAAAGGGAATTTTGAAGTAAATAAAAATAAATTACAATGATGTGGAAATCCTTCTCATCTTGCCAATAAGTGTAAGCATATCAATATTATTTGTAAAATTTGTAAAAAAAGCGGCCACCTTGGTAAAGTATGTAAAAGTAGTTCTCAGAAACAAACAAATGTATTGCAGACGGTTGATATTTTATACGTGAGTCATGATAAGAGTTCTACTCCTATAAAAGTGTGGGTTTTAATTGAAAATAAAGCTAAAGCTGAAATGGAGGTAGACACCGGCTCAGGAATTTCTTCGGTACCTGTAAATCGTTTTCGGAGAATTTTTCCTAATAATAAAATTTTTCCGCCAGACGTTCAGTTGAGAACTGCAATGGGTGAGGTGTTTACACCTGTGGGGTATGTAACAGTAGATGTTTCTTATGCAAATATTACTAAAAAGCTTAAATTGTATTTAATTAAAGAAAGAAGATAATTTCCCACTTTTATTTGGCAGAAACTGGGTAGCTGCATTTAATTTGTTTCCTACTAACTTTAAATCTGTGTATGTAAATGAAATTGCAAATTCTATGGATCAATTGAAAACATTATTAAATGATTTTTCTGATTTATTTTCGGATAAAGTAGGGGAAATAAAAGGTTTGAAAGCAGAACTTTATCTAGAAAAAGGTTCTACGCCCATATTTTGTAAGGCTAGAACAGTCACGTATGCTCTACGTAATGCAGTAAATGATGAAATTCAAAGGTTATAGGATGAGGGTATTATTAAACCTGTCACCAGTAGTAAGTGGGCAACTCCTATAGTTCCAGTGGTAAAACCAAATGGTAAAATTCGGTTATGCGGAGATTTTAAGGTTACAGTAAATAAATTTTTGAAGGTGGAAAAATATCCTTTACCTAGGGTAGAGGACATGTTAGCTACTTTAGGTGGTGGTTTACATTTTACGAAAATAGATTTAAATCAAGCTTATCTTCAGTTACCTGTAGACGAAAAATCACAGAAATTGTTAACTATAAATACTCCGAAGGGCTTATTTCAATTTTTAAAGTTACCAATGGGTCTTACTAGCTCTCCAGCAATTTGGCAAAGATCGATTAAACAAATATTAAGTGGTATTGATAGTGTCACTGTGTTCATTGATGATATTGGTGTTACGGGGGAAACTGATGAAATTCATTTAAAAAGACTAAAACAAGTCTTAGAAAGATTACGTGAATATAATATTAGGATAAATAAAGATAAATCAATTTTTCTGGCTGACCATATTACATATTGTGGTTATAAAATTGATAAGCAAGGTATTCATAAAACGCCAGATAAAATTGAAGCTATTGTCAATGCTCCTAGACCAATTAATGTGTCACAAGTTAAAGCTTTTTTAGGCTTAGTCACATATTATTCTAAATTTGTACCAAATTTATCTACAATTGTTCATCCTTTAAATCAATTGCTGGAAAAGAATGTAAAATTTATTTGGTCTCCTGTTTGTGAACAAGCATTTAAAAATATAAAAAATGAAATTATTTCAGAAAGAGTTCTTACTCATTTCAACCCTAAATTGCCTTTAGTGTTAGCAACAGATGCTTCTCCATGTGGTATCTCTGCAGTTCTTTCGCATGTGATGCCAGATAACATGGAAAAACCAATTGGTTTTGTGTCCAGAACGCTTACGAATGCAGAAAAAAAATATAGCCAGGTGGATAAGGAAGCACTAGCTATTATCTTTGGAGTAAAGACGTTTTTTCAATATTTATATGGTAATAGGTTTACTTTATTTACAGATAGCAAACCACTTGTGTCCATATTTTCTAAAAATAAAAGTATTCCTGTTCTTTCAGCTGCTCGGATGCAAAGATATGCATTATACTTACAAGCGTTTAAATATGATATTCGTTATAAGAAAACATCCGAACATGGAAATGTCGATGCTCTTTCACGACTTCCATTACGTAGTGAAGATTTACCCCCGCAATTAAATTCAAGTAATGTAATTGATGAATCTGAATTTTTTCAAATTAACCAAATTTCTACATTGCCTTTAAACGCCAAATCAATTGCTGTAGCTACAAAATCTGATCCTTTATTATGTCAACTTTTTCATCATCTAATTTCTGGTTCTCCAATTCCAAAAAATTTACTTTTTGTTGGCAAACAAGAAGAATTTACTCTTCAACATAGTTGTATTTTAAAAGGATGTAGAGTAATTATCCCAGAAGTTCATCGTAAACAAATTTTACGTGATTTGCACTATGGACATTTTGGTATAGTGAAAATGAAGTCCTTAGCTCGCAGTTTTGTTTGGTGGCTAGGAATTGACCAAGATATTGAAGATCTTGCACGAAATTGCACTACTTGTGTCAATTTAAAAATAATCCTCCTAAGGTAGATACTCATCATTGGGAATGGCCTACAGCTCCATGGCAAAGAATATACATAGATTATTTTGGTCCTGTGATGGGTAAAATGCTTTTGCTTGTGGTTGATGCACATAGCAAATGGCCTGAAGTTTTTATTGTCCCTAATACAACTTCAGAACATACAATTACTTGTCTTTCTTCTCTTTTTTGCCAGATACGGGTATCCTATATCTCTGGTATCTGATAACGCAAAACAATTTACTTCTGAAGAATTTGAGACATTTTTGAAGAATCATGGGGTTAAACATAGGTTTAGTGCTCCATACCATCCAGCTACAAATGGTCAAGCAGAGAGATATGTGCAGATTCTTAAAAAAGGGTTAAAAGCCTTATCTTCAGAATCTGGTACTTTACAGATGAAAATAAATAACTTTCTTTTACAGTATAGAAAGATGCCTCATGTTACTACGGGGGAAGTCCTGCATCTCTATTTCTAAAGAGAAATATAAGAATGAAAATAGATTTGATAATTCCAAGTGTTACAAATTTTGTGCATGATAAACAAGATGCGAGAAAGGCCAATTCTAAAGTAAACGAATTTCAAATTAACCAGAAAGTGGCTGTAAGAAATTATACTCCTGAAGCCAAGTGGAAAATTGGTCGCATTATTGCAAGAGAGGGCAAGTTGCATTATAGAATTCAAGTTGGTTCGAATATTTGGAAAAGGCATGTTGATCAGATAACTAATGTCGGTTCGAAGATACATCTAACTAATGATTCAAATTCTGAAGAGAGTGGTACAGAAAGTCACAAAAGTGATACTGCAGTTGTTAATCAAAGTGATTCTCAGCTAATGCCTCCTAGTATCCCAGATCTTCGACCAGCTGACTCTGTTGTTCCATCTACTCCAGATCTTCGACCAGCTGACTCTGTTGTTCCATCTACAAATCCTAAACCAGATGACTATGTCCTCCCAAGTACTCCAAGTCCTGCTCCAGTAGACTCTAAAGGGATACCTTCAGCTCCAAAACTCATGGTGTCCAATACTTCTATTGATGATGCTAAAGATACTTTAATTAACTCTTCTTTTTCCCAACAGGTACCTAGAAGATCCACCAGGAAAATAAAAGCTCCCTGCAAATTCCCAAATTAAGGAGGGGAAAACTATGGTGTTTAGTTATTAATCTAATTAATAGATGGCAGCACCACTGAGGAAATTCTGTCAATTACCGGTAAAAGTTTGTTTACTGTTATGTGTGTAAAATCTATCTGTTGTATTTCGTTAATGTTCGATGTACGTGTTTGTGATAGTATGTAAATTAAAGTTCTTTAAAGTCCACCTCGACTAATTAATAATGTTGCTGCTTTAATTTCTTTAATCTAAGTACTTAAAACACTATAGTACATTAATTTTAAAAAATACAAATTTTAAAATGAAATTGTCAAATTTTCAGATATTGACCCATATGTACAGTACAGTGCCGCAGCCAGGATCCTCATCTGAGAAAGGTTATAAACCATTGTTTGTTACTCATAAAATGAATAGTTTCGTTGTGTTACATGTCCATACGGTAGTGTTTAGTAAATTACGTGACACATAAAAACCGACAGAGTAGCACAAACAACTACAGTAGAAGATCTTTATAACGCAAACCTAAATATACGAGGTTGTGCGTTATATGGAATTTTGCATTATAGAGATCACATTTCACCCATCATTAAATTTAGCTTGTAAAACAGGGCCAAATATGCGTGAAACACACCAAAATACATTAGAGTGTCTTTATATTGCATTCTTTATTGCCAGGAGTTGTGCAGATTATAATTTTTTGCATAATATAGATCATTCCACACATTGTTAAATTTACTTTATAAACATTGTCCAAACATACCTGTATCAAATCATAGCAATTTTTTCAGTAATAAGCTCTGAATTAAGGAGATAAAGTTAAACTAATGTATCAAATATAGTCCTCTAGAGAATAACAACAATTTAAAATGTGGGAATGCTGGTGTTTCTTAACTGTAAAATTCATTGTTTACAACTGAGATGTTGTGCGTTATAAAGATCTTCTACTGTATAATAAATTTAGCATCTATGTGTTTTAAGGTTTCATAAAAGAGTATCTTCTTCAATCTTCAGACGGCAGAAATAAAGAGATGGAGAAAGAGCAGTAGTCAGTAACATACTACTTTGCTGCTTTTTCTCTTGTTAATTTTGTGTTTAAACAGAAGCTCCTAGTATGAAGCTTGAATTAGTTCAATGGTAAACATTTTACCCTGTTTATGCTTGTCTTAACTTTGGTTTTTACGCACATTATATCTTAACATACATTTTTTTGTATGCATCTTATCAGCTTTTAAATGCTCTGGAGGTGAGGATAAACTCAAAATCACACCCTTTACCGCGACAGTGTATGTATATAAAAAGATTATGTATCCTATATAAAACTATTCTTTAAAGTGTGTCATATAAATTTTACAGCAACTTAAAATTAATTTAGGCTTTAGTTACATCTAATCTAAACCTAAAGGCAAAAGAATTATAGAGAGCGTTTTTTTTTCTCATATTTTTAAAATCGAAATTACTTTTTTTAAGTCTTTTGGAAGAGTTGACTGTTTAAATTCAGGAGGGATTGACTTATGGAAAATAAAAATCTATGCGTAAAAGGTAAGAATAAACATTGTATGAATGTGTCTAGATAACTGTGTGAATCTCTCCTCATAAACCAGATGAAATAGAGACAAGCGCATTTAAATTTCAATCTTCTATCTATTTAGGTTAATTTCACGTGAAGTTTGACATAGAGACCATTTTTAAAATGTTAACAAATTTAATTTTTTTTTTCATTTTAATTTATAGAAAACATATCAAATCTATTGAAAACAACGAGAAAAACATTATATATGAAAAAGTAATTTTTACCGTTAATTTCTTTTTACTTCTTACTTTGACACAAAATATCAGCTATGATCTATCCAAACTTTGATATCAATCAAGCATTGAATAAATCTTATTTTTATAATTTTATTTTGAAAACTGACTCGTTACTTTCTAAAAAAACACCAAAATTAGCATTATAAATCTTTATATTTTTTTTTGTCAGAAGTCCGGCATTTTTACGTTAGTGCCATGTCATGTCTGTCACAAAAATTAAATTTTTTTTTATTGTAAACAAAATATATATTTGTATAAAATACTTATAGTTCATTTTCTCTTTCTGTATATCACAACAAACAGTTTAGGATGAAAAGGGAAAATAAAGCTAGAAAAATAACTGAAATATGAGTGTTTAAATATTGTCATGTCTGTCACAATCTGCTTTTTAAATTTATTTTCATTTTTTTTTTCTCATTATTGGTGACAACATCTTTTTGTACAACATTAGTAAATAACTCAACTCAACTCAAAAATGATTGTGATTTGAAACCAAGTGATATTTTTAGGCTTCAAAAGCAGTGTTTGTAAGGAAATCAAGCTCTACAGGAAGTTTGTAGAAGGACTTGAAGAAAGTGAACTTGAGTCTCAAGTTTCATATTATACAATGGACAAAATTAGCAGATAAAACTGTCTTACAAACCAAAAATCTTGCTGCATTGTTAGATTTACTAACCCTTTCAGTGCGGAATTTTTTTTTGGGGGGTTAATGCCCTGTGCGGAATATTTTGACCAAAAAAGAGATTTATTTATCTGATTACCGGGCAGAATTTTCCGCTACAAATTGATTTTCCCAAAGGGACACGACTTTCCGAATGACCCAATACAAAACTAAAAATCATATCTTATGGTTATCTGAAAAGCACGCTACTGGTTTTGGTTATAGCCAAATTACTGCACTACATAGGAGCAATACGTCATCACTGCTAAGCCCATGACGCACTACAGTGGGCACAATACACGCCATGAACGCCTAGGCGACGCTTAATGTAATCTACAGCATCCAACTCCTAGATCTCGACAATAGTCAACTCCCGTACTAAAAGTGTTATAGAAACTACTTACATATTTCTTGTGGCATGTGTATGTAAAGTGCACACAGTCTAAATTCTTTACAAATTCAAAACAGAGTCTGACTTATGGAAAACTTTCAATTCAAGCTGAATTTAGCAAAATTTACTTTTACACTTATCAGGATGAAATTCCGTCTGCATATTGCCAGAATTCAACTTTTACACTATATCACTACGGTCTATTATCGTGATAATGCCAAAGCTACTGATATCAGTTCTGAGCCTTATGTCATGATCTCTGATTATAATCATTATTATGATAAGTATGCAGTCACAGTGTTTAATAAATTGGTATTATAAAGTTTTCCAGAAAAACATCCAGAGTGCAATGCATAGAATTCCAATCAGATGAACTTCAGAACACTTTAAACAAAAAATATACAATTTTTACAATGACACTGAACTAAGCTATCCACAATGTGGCATTTCTCAGCTATATCAAATGGCAAATGCTGTATTGATGAGGTAGTTGGGACAATAAAGTGCCACGTTCGAGAAGTTAGTCGAGGTGAAAGGCAGATCCCAGAACACCTCTTGAATTTGCAAATGCTGCTGAGAAAATCTGTTCAGGAATAAATGTCCTGTATGAGTCAGACGAGAAAATACAAGTAGAAACTACTGAATGAGATGTGGATCACTAATGGTCATGAAATAAAAAGAATGCCTGGAACAAGAAGATCACATTGCTTTCGCTCATATTGATCTGGTGTAGTATTTTACAGTCTTACATCTAACTGTGAAAATGATTATTCCAACAGAGCGAAAAATGCCCGAGACCAGGACTCGAACCTGGGTCTGTTCATTATGACCTAATTTCATGGTATACAGGAGTTTCCATGTTGTATCACATTCATCATGTAAAAATGCTATAGTTATAGCTCGGATGAATAAAATTAATGCTGCAGTTCATAGCCATGTCCAACAAATAAGAGTGAATTATGGCAACCAGGATATCATTGGAATAGCTTAGTAGGAAGAACGTTGACATGGCAAGCCAAACTACCCAGGTTCGAGTCCTGGTCCCGACATTTTTCCCTCTGTTGGAATAAATCTCAACTATTGTGCTCCAACCATTGAATAAGAAAAAGGTATTATTTTATAATGTATAAAAATTAAATTTAATATAAAGAAATAGTACTAAATAATTAAACTGAAACTAACATAATAAAATGAAAATATATTATGTATGTGTAATATTGAAAATGACAAACCATCTTCTTTTAAGTTATTGATTTAAAGAACGTTTAATTATATAGATTTCATATTATAATTCATTTAATTACTCAAACAGGGTTCCTACGGGTCAGGGAAAAGTCAGGGAATTTGAAAATTGAGGCAAAAAGTCAGGGAAATGTCAGGGAATTTTTAAATTTTTCGAAGAGGTCAGGGAATTTTTGATGTACTACTTTCCAACAGGATCTCAGTTATTGTAAATGAAGAAATTTTGAATTAATTATTCCTCTAATATATAATTTTTATATAAAATTTATGCAAACTATGCAATAATAGCATAATTTGAAAAATAATTTAAAATTGGAAATACATGCAGCACATAATTTTTTTTAGCATTTATCTAGAGTAAAACACAGCATACACGAAAATTGCACTGTTCTTTTGGAAATTAGTTCTGGTCAGGTTAACAAAGATTAATCTGACCCAAATTCTAAAAATTTCTTTGAAGTCAAACTCCCCCCCCCTCTCCCACACAAAAAATAAATAAATAAATAAAAATAAATTCATAGACTTTGAACTGCCAAAGACAATTTTTGACGACCTGCAATCCGACTTGATCCTGAAGAACTGTAAGCTTGAACAAACACGAAATGAAAAAAAATTAATATCATACTTAAATCCAATTATGAATTAATAGTCTATAATTATGTATCTAATATGAATTTTATTTGTTAGGAAATAAATTGAATACATATTAATTCATATTCATAAAGTTTATTTGGGATTCATATAGGGATTTTTGTTCTGCACTTTTTACAGTTTTATCGTGTTCTGTGGCGATTTTTGGACATTCGAATTCAGACAAATGAATTTGGTTTCAAACTTTTAGCCTAATATAGAAAATTTTTTCTTCTGTGATTTTTAAATTTTTTAGCGTTCTGTGGTGATTTTTTTGACATTCCTAAAATAATTCAGGTTATCCCACTATAGCAAATTTTGTTCTCTATGATTTTAAATTTGACTGATTTAACACTTTCGAATGTTTTCTGCATCTGCATTTCAGAATAGCATTCAAGCATGCATCACAGTGACATTCTGCCAGAAGACCCATTTTAATTGTGGGTTTTAATTAATATCTCAGCCTCATGTGCATTAGGGCCTGCCTTGAGCTATCTTTATTCAAAATTTCAAACCTCTATGTATGGTAGATTTTCCTAGCTATCTGACAGATAGACATCTTTCTTTAATTATAGTGTAAAAATAGCTGACCCGTGATAATAACCTTAGATAAGTCTCAAATTTGTATGAATTTATATTTTTGAATGAAAAATGCACGAAAAATATTGATATTTACTGGTAAAAGGCTTGTAAAAAGACATTTTTTTGTTTTTTCACATATGGTCATTTCATAGTTAAAAAAAGGTTTTTGTTGTCTGAACTCTTTGAAACTTTTATCGGTTATAACTCTAAGGATTTTACAGCTTGTGTAAAAATTTTGTGAAAAAAATATTGATATCTAGCAGGGCTGGCAAGTTTCTGC
Organism: Maratus michaelseni; assembly: GCA_963931845.1. NCBI lineage: Eukaryota > Metazoa > Arthropoda > Arachnida > Araneae > Salticidae > Maratus > Maratus michaelseni. Next base: position 2,744,039 of record OZ007600.1, read on the forward strand.
CGGGGTGGTTAAAACCGGCACGGCAGAAACTAGTTTCTGCCAGTAGGTGGCAAAAACTGGCAGAAACTAAGAAATAAATAATAGGAAGAACTTTAACTGCAATGATTCATAATTCACACATGTATTTGATATGTAAACAAATTAAAAATTAAAACTAAAGATTTATGAATGTTATTCAAAGTAGAAAAAAGCTTCAAAATGATCATATAAACGTACTTTGTTTATATAATACTAATTTTCTTTTACTTGAAAAACAGAAATTTTCATAATGGTAATCTGGTACTGTACAAGTTTAACTATTAATATTATTATTTACAGTTACATTTCTATTTCAAAGTAAAAAAAAAAAAAAAAAAAAATTCTATGATATTTCAACAAATTACTGTTCAGAGAATTTTTAAATAAATAATATAATACAATCAATAACATAAAGATTATCTACTATATGGAATATGGTTATATATATATGGTTGGAACATTTTCAACTAACAGACTTAAATTTAAAAAAAAGAAGTCAGATTTGTTTCTTTGAATACTGCATTTAAATGAAATGTTTTTAAATCCACGGAATTACAAGATCTACATATAACTACAGCTCCAAGTTAAAAAATTAGAATAGTAAACAAAAAGAAATTGTGAAAAAAGATTTATGTATCGCTTATACAAAAAGTAATACAGAGGATAAAACTTAATATTAAGAATCTACATAGTTTGTAGAATCTTTTAGCATTAAAATTACAGGAAATAATACAAAAATTAAAATAATTATTCACACTTGGAAAAAATCAAAATATTAGAATAACCATTTACTGGGCTCAAAATATTAGAATAATACATTGTAAATAATGAGTTTTAAAAAAAAGGAAAAATAGTTATTCTTTAATATTTTGTAGCATTGTTTGTTTTTTGGTGCAATATCTTGCAGCCTTTTCTTAATTATTCCCTACAAATTCTCCATTGGATTTAAATCCAGCGAATTGGCTGGCCAGGGAAGTACGTTAATTTAATGTTGGCTAAGCCAGTTTTTAGTAGACACTAACCTGTGTGTAGGTGCTAAATCATGTTGGAAAATAAAATCGTCACCACACAGATCTTCTGACGATGGTATCATGAAATGCTCAAGAATTTCCTGATATATCTCAGAATTAATCATTTCGTTAATGATACATAGCCTTCCAGGACCATCTGCAGTCATGCAAGCCCATACCATTACACTGGCTGCAAATTTCACTGATCGTTTCATGCAGTTCTTCTGATATGCTTCTTGCTTCATTCGCCATTCACGAACACAACGTTCACCATATGTTATGCAAAACACACTCTTACATAATGAAAATAATTTTACAAAAATAAAATATTCACTCAGAATTTAATATTTTACAGTTTTAATTTTCTTTAATAAAATGCAAATGTATTAAAACATCCACTGCTGCTCTTTTTCAATTGTACAACAGTGAAATAAAACTAAATGGAATTCCAAATACAAATGGAATTAATTATTCTAATTTTTTTATTTGGAGCTGTATAACATTTCTATGAGAAAGATTTTTTACAATTATTATTAAATTATTATGTTAAATTACAGAAAAGTATTTTGAGTAAGTATTGATTATTTTTCTTTCCTTTTCAGTATTTAATTTAAAATAAGTATTGGATATAGTTTTCTATTTTGATTTTTAAACTGAGATTTTAAATACTCTAATAATTGTTTATATATAAAATTACACAACCATATTATAACAACAATTTTATCTGATACATTACTCATTTTTTCTAATACAAATTATTTTAAATTAAAACTATCCGCAGTACTTTATTTGTTATTTATCCTGAATAAAATGTACTTAAGTCTCAGATTATGTCACGAAATGTGTTTATGCCAGTTTCTGCCGGTTACAACCACTTTTTGCCACTGGCACGGCAGAAACTACTTTCTGCCGGCAAAAACCCCGCCCTGATATCTAGTTGTAAAAGAAATGTTTTCTTCTTGGGATTTTTCGTTTGTTTGTTTGTTTTGTTTTCGCATCGGATCCTTTAACATAGCCAAAAAAAAAAAAAAAAATTCTTATCATCTGAACTCTCTGAAATTTTAATCAGTTGTACATATAACTGTATCCAAACCCTCTTTAAAATTTAATCAAAAAATATGTAAATTTAGTAGTGAAAACATAGCCGAAGTTGTGCTGAAACAGTCGATGTTTTACTGTTTTCATTGAAAAATTCTCAGATTTTATTAATTAAAAAAAAAAATATTTCTACTTGTCCAAACATTTTGAAATTTTTACAGGTGATGTGAATTTGGTCTGCCGAGATGCAGTAAAAAGATTGTGTCAGAATACAGATGTTTAGTTATTTTTATCGTAGAAAAAAGATGCTTTTGAAAGGGTTAAAATTCGTATTTTTGAAAACCAATTGCACTGTTGAAAAGAAGAATGTCTCAGCTTTAACAGTCTTTATTTTATTTGTCGGTAACTCTAAAATTGTGGCCTGGGGGAGTGTTTCTGTAACGGGGAAAGAGTCAACCACAAAAACTGCCCTTTTTGAAACTCGGATGAAAACTTTCTTGGACTTTGTCCTCTTGAATATGTGATGACAAATCTTATCGTTTCAGTGTTTTGCACTTTTTGTTTAGCTATAAGCAACATTGTCTCCTTATTTTAGAGATCTTCTTCCAGTATTAGGCACTATAAAATAAGTCATATATGAGTTTTTGCAAAAGAAAGAAGATATTCCTATTAGAGTAATGCAGTTTTATGGAAATTAACAAGTGTCTGTAACTAGGAGGTGTCCATTGTGGAGCATTTTACAACAATATATAGGCCAAATTTTTATTACGAAAGGTCAGGGAAATTTTTGTAAAAAAGTCAGGGAAAACCTGGAAAAGTCAGGGAGTTTTTTTACCAAAATTGTGTAGGAACCCTGTCAAAGAGCATTTGTGTTGCAATCGTGGTTTATATTTAATGCTTATGAACAAAAACACACATTTAGAATCATTAAAAGTCTATGTAACTTATGATCAGTCATTCAATAGTGGCTACTTTAGCTTTTTACATAAACCTTTATTTATTTATTTATATATTTTTTAAGCACTAATTGGATTGCTATTTTTTTTTTATAATAAACCGTATACTTAATAGTAATAAAGATATAAAAAGTACTTTGAAAAATGCATTTAATAGTAGTTTCAATATTTTTAGCTGTATTTCATAGCATGGCAATTGACAAATAATTTGAATTATGATATATAATTTTATTACAACTTAATTATAGTATGACTGAATAAAAATGATTTATATAATATATAAACTAGATGGAACCCGTCAAAACTTGACGGCAAAAAACTTGTTAGTACCGAAATTTTTGAAGAATAATTCAAATAAAACAAGAAAAATCATTCTGTCCATAGTGGTGATAGAACCCACGCGATAATTGGAACAGAGAAGAAATGCGCTGTATACTATTCGGCAACTGTTTTTGCATTTGAGTGTGCTCTAAAACTGGTTAGGTTCTAGATTTAAGTTTACGCATGTGTATTGGACACAATTTTATGTGAGTTGACGGAAAAAGCCTTTGCTTTTAAATATATAGATTATTATTTAATCAGTTTTTAGCTTCATTTAATATAAAGTATCACTAATGATTGCTAAAAAAATGTGTATAAGGTTTTTGACACATTTTACGACAGTTCTTGGTACTTTTCGACAGTTTTTGACACTTTTCAACTGGTTTTTGAATGTCATGTCTAGAGATGTAAAATTTCTGGATATTTTGAAGTGGCAGAAAAAAAACCCAGTTTTTTTCCGTTTTTTTTTCTGGAAATTTTGGAAAAATTGATTTCTTACAAGCGTTTCTAAAAAATAAGGTACATTTTCTTAAAAAAAAAAAATAATAATAAACATTTTTTAAATTTCTGCATACTAAAGAAAACAAAGTCAGCTTTTAAAAATTTAGCCTTTCAGTCTCAGAATTTTCACATTAGCTTTTCTTGCTTAATTTAACACCATTGTTCGTAAATATATCATGTCTGTTTAAATGATTTTTCAGTGGTATTTGTTCAATTACCAGTAGAGAATTTTAAAAATAACAATAAAAAAAATCTTACGAGTTTCAACCAATATCACTAAAGTTTGAAAGCAAATTTAAATCCCTACTCATAGTATTGCTTTGTATATAAATGATGTCATTTTAAAGAAACAAATTATTGTAACTGTGACATTATAAATATTATCATTTTTATATCTTCTATTGCTAAAAAATTAATAATTTACAATATTACAATTTTTTTAGAATTTTCATTTCTTGTTTATTTAGTTTTGGTATAGCTTTCCAGTCTAAACCTAAACCAACCCTATGTTTTGGTTTTAGTTAAGTTTTAGATTTTTAATATGAAAGTATTGATAGAATTCCACACAAAAAACATTTTAACACTCCAAATAACATGACCTTACTATTTCTCTGTCTAGTAAACATGCCTTTTAGCTCAGTTTAATATTTTCAACCTTTATTTGATTTATAAAAATTTTTCATGAACTTCTAGCATTTAGACCAAAATACTTCATTCTCTACAGAACTGTAGTTTGATTCAACTCCACATTTCAGTGTGCCATTTCATGTTACATTCACCGAGATGGTGTTTTCTGTTGGGGGGGGGGAGTGATTTTACAGGGGGCATTACTCTTCTACCGCCATTTGCTCTCCTGAACCTTTTCCTGACTTCACCAGTCGTGTTCTGCTTGACTTAGACATCTTTTTGTTGAGTCCTCTAGTGTAGCTGTTGTAATCTCATCAAGCTTAGATTGTGAAGCATGAACAATTACTGAGACCATTAGATGGACATTATCAATGTCAGTAGTAATAACTGGATTTTTGGCAAAAAAGCTCTAGGAGAAGGCATCAGCTACACTTAACTACTTGCCTGGAACATGTGTAAGTGTGAAGCTATATCTTTGCCATCATAGCAGTAATATCTGGAGTCTGGGTGATATTGCATCAAAAGGTTTGTGTACTAAGCCTAACAAAGACTTACGATCAGTTTCAATTACAATATGCTGTCCATTAACATAAAAACAAAAATGCTCACAAGCATAGCCAGGAGTTCCTTTTCAATTTTGGAATACCTGGACTGTGCATCAGTTAACGTTGCAGATGTATAGGCTACAGGCTTGCATTCCTGCAGCAGTACACCACCGAGACCAAAAGAAAGAGAGCACAATTGGTTTGTCTTTATCGAAAAATGGCAGTTAGATGCTAACTGCACAGTTGTTTAATTCTCAAGAAAGCTGAATCATGGTGTGTGCTCCAAACCCAACCGGTATCCTTCTTTAAGAGATCTCTTAAGCTGGCAGTTTCTTGGGAAAATTGATGTACAAATTTCATCACGTATCTTACCATGCCCAGAAATCTCATTAGGTCTTGTTTATTGGCAAGTTTGGGAAAATCAACAATTGCCTGGACTTTCTTGGGATCTGGCAAAAGTCCAGCAGATGAGATAATATGAACCAATTTTTTTAGTTGAGTAGCAGTAATTTGCATTTTATCCCTGTTAAATTTTAAACCATTTTGTGAGATGCTGGACTAAAGCAAAATTAAGACTCAATATGTAACTGCCCAACAAAGAAACACGAAATTGTAATAAATAAGTGTTGTGACCATGACGGCCGGGGGTGCCTATTGGCAGGTAGGGTTCTGGTCATTGGTTTGAGACAGCAGATAAGAAGCCATGTGCACTAATGGTACCTGGTGCATGGCTTTACCATCCTTTACCTTTGCATCCATCGTGGGTACAAAGTCCTCCAAGTTCCCTATGAATTATACCACTGGAGGTGCCTAGTCAGGTGAAGGTCTCATCACCTAATGAAGGTTCTAAATTACGAGACCAATTCCTTTCTCCTCTTTAATTTTTGCTTTTTTTTTTAAATCTGCCAATTCAACAAAATTAAATAGAAAACCTTCAACCAGAAAACAAAGAAAACTGTAGCAAAACAATAGAGACTGCAGCGATGCCAACAAGGCTCTTGTTAGGTGGATCACAGCCATGCTGTGATCAGGAAAATATCGCCCTGCGCCCAGGTACCAACTCATCAAGCTAGGCACTCATGCCTGGCAGGTAGGGGCTTGGTTAGCGGTATAAAAAAAAATAAACCATTTTGTCTGACCACATCAAGCACTGTTTTCAATTTTATGCTGTGTTCATCAACAGATTCACTATGTACTTATAGTATTGGTAAAATAGATAAAAAAAAGAAGTAAAGTACAACAAACAACTGAAGGCCATTCACGAAAATTTGAGAAGAACTTTGTTTTGGCACTAGAAATGAAGATCCAATGAGTCCCCAAAAAGTAATGTTGTTTTACCTTGTTTTTTTAGGGGGGGGGGGAATTGGAAAAGGGGAGAAATTTTAACTCAGGGAGGGGGGAGGAATCAATTTTTTTCAGTAGGTCAAGTGGGGTATTGTTAGTTATGCCTTTTTAATTTTGAATCGAACGACACCATCTGTAAGTCGATATGATGATTCGTTATAAAATTATGCCAGGTTTTTCAAATACAAAATTGACGATTAACTTCAATGCAGTTAATATAGGTTTTACTGAAACAACTGACAGCCATTCAAGAAAATTTGTGAAGAACGTTTTGGCTCTAGAAAAGAAATCCGATGAGTCCCCAAAAAATAAAGTTGTTTTACGGAGTTTGGGGGGGGGGATGTCAAAGGTGTGCTTTTTAACTCAGGGGGATAATTCCTTTTTTTTAAATAGGTCAAGTGAGTATCGTTTTTTAATGTATTTTTAAATTATGAATCGAATGAAAAAATCTACAAGACGACACGATCATTTGTTACAAAGTTATGCCAGTTTTTACAAAGTCGACAATTTTATTTAAATCCCATTATTTAAAATGCCCCCCTTTTAACCCCCCCCCCCCCAAAAAAAAAAAAAAAAACACGGTAAAACAACTTTAATTTTTGGGTACTCATCGTATCTTCATTTCTAGTACCAAAGCAAAGTTGCTCCCAAATTTTCGTGAAAGCCTATCAGTTGTTTCTCTAACAACCTATATTAACTGCACTGAGGTAAAATCGTCGACTTTGTATTTATAAAACCTGGCGTAACTTTGTAACGAATCATCGTATCAACTTGCAGGTGCTGCCGTTCGATTTAGAATTTAAAAATACATAGTAAATGTGTGTGTGTGTGAGATATCACACTTTACTTATTTAAAAAAAAATGAAATATCTCCCCTGAGTTAAAATGCCCTCCCTAAACAACGTAAAACAACTTTAATTTTTGGGGACTCATTTGATCTTCTTTCCTAGTGCTAAAACGAAATTCCTCCCAAAATTTTGGGAATGAATCTTGTAACGAATCATTGTATCGACTTGTGGATGGTGTCGTTTGATCCAGAATTAAAAAATGCATAACTAACTATACCTCACTTGACCTACTTAAAAAAATTATTCCCCCCTTCCCTGAGTTAAAGTTTTCCCCTATTTCCTCCCCAAAATCAGGGTAAAACAACTTTATTTTTTGGGGACTCATCGGATCTTCAATTCTAGTGCCAAAACTTCAGGTGTGCAGTCTAAGGACAAAGAAGCAGTACCTTTCAAAGGGAGTTATAAATGTCTTACATATGTCTGCACTTTCATTATCTAATTGTATATGATAAAATGCATTTTTTGCATCCATCAGTGAAAATAATTTAGAGCCATTCACTCTGGCTAGTAGCTGTTCTTTGGAAGGAATTCGATAGTGCTTCCTCTTGATAAATTTATGCAGATGACGGGGGTCAAGGCAAATTCATACTGAGTCATTCTTTTTGGGAACAAAAGATACCCAAATTCATAAAGATAGAACTAAATGTAAATATATTTCTTGAAGATGCGTAAAAACATACATAAAACATTTAAAAGCACATTAAAGTCCTTTTAAAAATTCAAAACGTTTTCAACCGAACTACTGGGTCATCATCAGTGAAAAACTTATAATTAAGTTGAGTTGTTGTCTCTTCGCGTTTTTCTAGCTTGTCCGGAATAAACTATTTTACTTCAAGGGTTTGGAATATAAGGTGGGATAGGAAAGGTAATCAATGATGTATTAATTCATTCCAGACTGCGTGGATATCATATGATAATACATCGTTACAGACTATTTCTTTTTTAAATATTATTTCTATAGACTCTCTTATGATAGCTTCCTGGTGATTATTTGTGCGGAATATAATTTTGGATCCATTGAAATCAACTTTTATAGGTTCAGTTTGTGCTAATTTTGCTAACGCAGGGTAGGGTCTATTTAATCTCAGAGCTGCTTCATGTTCTTTTATTCTGTTCCGAAATTTCCTCAGTGTCATACCTACGTACGGATTAAATAGAGTACGTAGGTATGACACTGAGGAAATTTCGCGACAGAATAAAAGAACACGAAGCAGATCTGAGATTAAATAGACCCCACACTGCGTGTACGTAGGTATAACACTGAGGAAATTTCGGGACAGAATAAAAGAACATGAAGCAGATCCGAGATTAAATAGACCCCACACTGCGTTAGCAAGATTAGCACAAATTGAACCTATAAAAGTAGATTTCAATGGATCCAAAATTATATTCCGCACAAATAATCACCAGGAAGCTATCATAAGAGAGTCTCTAGAAATAATATCTAAAAAAAAATAGTCTGTAATGATGTATTATCATATGATATCCACGCAGTCTGGAATGAATTAATACATCATTGATTACCTTTCCCATCCCACCTTATATTCCAAACCCTTGAAGTAAAATAGTTTATTCCGGGCAAGCAAGAAAACCCGAAGAGACAACAACTCAACTCAACTCAACAATTAGTTTTTCACTGATGATGACCGAGTAGTTAGGTTGAAAACATTTTGAATTTTTAAAAGGACTTTAATGTGCTTTTAAATGTTTTATGTATGTTTTTACGCATCTTCAAGCAATATATTTACATTTAGTTGTATCTTTATGAATTTTAGTTATTAAACAAGGTGAATTTGCACTGAAATTTTAACTTTTTATTGAAAAGATACCCAGTCAATTGGTTTTGTAATTTTTTCGATGATGCCATCCTTCATGTGTAAGAGTTCATCATGCACTTTGCTCTCTAGAGCCAATAGTATTTTCCGACATGAAACTATTAGAGGTGTGGCTCTTTCGTCCAGAATAATTTTATGTTTGCCAGTGAGTATGTATGTATGAGGCAACCAACGCCCTCAAACACACCACCATCATTTTAGTTCTGGTTTTCTTAGTCAGGGGGACTGAAATTTCCTGTATTGTCTTGTATATTATCTTCAGCTCGCATTTTCTACATGTTTTCAGTGGATGAAGCTTCCCCTAAGCGTTTTGGCTACCCTCGGCTGTTCTTGGAACCTTAAACAATCTCTTCAATGTTTCAAAAGGTGTTGTGAAATAGTTAATGGGGAAACTAGTCAACTTATTGATTTTTAAGTTTTGCAGTTACCGTTTTTAGCTTATCACTGTGACAAATGATTGTTGAACATCTTCAAAGTAGAATTTGGGAATCGATTGTTATCTTTATCGATAGTTATTTTATACAGTGGCAATCTTCATGGATTGTTGAAGTTTCGAGAATCGCTCAATGCTACTCCAAGCTCAGGCAAGCCCATGTCATCTCTACTATACACTTTAGCTCTTCTAATTTTCAATGAATTAACTTAATATGTTTGAAAATGAATCGTTACATATTTTGCAAGTGAGATGAGTAGGATTTTTTCGAAGTACCGATATCTTGGTTTCTGTGTAACTTTAAATAACGAAATTTTTGGTTGAAAAAGTTCATTTTATTTTAAATGGATACCATTTCACTAAAAGGGCATATTTTTTAAAACAGCTATATATTTCACCAGCTTTTGTATTTAAAAAACTATTTATTTTGTCTCATTGTGTTAGGTTTAAAGGGCTACTTCACTCAGACGAAAACACCCGCTCGCTAATGTTAATCCTATGGAGGAAATTTTTGAAGATATCTCCTTCGCATTTCAATATTTTTAAATGATTTTTTTTTTTTTGCATTCGATAGCTGAGGTCAATCTCTATGCACGTTCCTTTCTACTTTTTCGATTTTTGTTGCAGTTTTTTATTGAGGATACTTTCACTTTCGAAAGTGAAAGTATCTTAATAAAAAAACTTGTAATCAAAATCGAAAAAGTAGAAAGGAGCGTGCATAGAGATTGACCTCAGCTATCGAATGCAAAAAAAAAATCATTTAAAAATATTGAAATGCGAAGGAGATATCTTCAAAAATTTCCTCCATAGGATTAACATTAGCGAGCGGGTGTTTTCGTCTGAGTGAAGTAGCCCCTTAAGTTTACGATGAGTTATTGTGTCCACTGCTTGACCCTCTTCTTTCAAAGTATCTTCGTCCATTAGCGGCCAAGCCACAATTTTTTAATATGTCAACTAAAATAATAGAAGTTTCTACTTCACAGATGTATATAATAACTTAGTGTAAATGAATTTTCATAAATATTTTGCATTTCTTAAAAAGAAAATTCCCCAAAAAGCTTTAAATTTCAGGGCATCAAAATGGTGTATGCTTCTTAATATATTCTTTTATGTTCACTTTCCCCCTTGTTTTCTGTCCTGAGTTTGGTTTTTAAATATTTAACTCCTAATTTACTTGTTGTATCAACTTTTTCCCGCTACAGAATTCAATTTCCCATTATTCAGTTTTCCTCGTAAGGTGTTTTCTTCCCCCTATCCCTCTTCTTTACTTTCTATCAGTCTTGCTTTTGATTTCAAAATTACTTGTTACCTGTCACTCTGCTCATTGAAGGGAGATTAAATCTTCCAAATAGGTAGCAATTCAACATCATGATCAGGGGCGCACCAGCAGTATCCGGCGCCTGTGTGCAGAACTTCAGTTGGCGGCCATATTTCTACCTCCCCACCCCTCGAAAAAAAAACTGTAATTAATTTTTTTCAATGAGTATAAATGCATAGCTGCCAACCTTCCGGGTTTTCTTTTTCCAGGTCAAAAAAACGTATTTTGAAGCAGGAAATTTATTTAATAAAATGTGTTTTGTTTCTATAGGGTTCTTATTCGATTTCATACATTAACTCAGTACGAACTTCGTCGGCACTTGTCAACTTCTGCATTGGAACATATATTAAATAAAATTTCTGGTTCAAAATATGTTTATTTGACTTGAAAAATAGGGAAGTTGGCAGATTTCTAAATAAAATCCGAAATACAGTAAAATTTGTGACAATGGAACCTGTCTATATCAGAATCCTGCATTAAAAGGAAAAATGTCTTTGTTCCGGAGGAAATAGAATTACAATAGAATATATTTGAATAAAGCATGAAAATCTGTTGGGCTGTCTGTAATCCTTTGTACTTCCGTTTTAGCAGATTTTAGTATAGATTAATTTTAACTTTTTTTTTTTTTTAAACAAAAATCATAAACTACTAAAAGAATGTGCAATAAAACAATAGATATAAATCGTTAGAAAAAAAAGTTACTATTCCAAAAGACACTTTTAATAGACCTCTATTCGCGTTAGTATTCAAGTTTTCCGTTTTTTGAAATTTCAAACTGTCGCATTCGCTTCAACGGCAAACGTACAAAAAACCTCTTATTCGCAGTATTTTTTCTTTTTTTAAGAATGTAATTTTTTTTTTTTTTTTAGATATATACAAAAAAATACATTTTTATTTACTATTTCAAAAAAATATTTTCCAAAGTTCGATTCGTGTTTTCCCATTCTTTTTCAAGTTATGGGTTTTTCTACGTTTTAAAGCTGCCACATCTACTTCCCAGACAGAAATTCATAATAAATACATCCTCGGCATTTTTCCGGTTCTAACAAAATCTCTGGTTTAAAAAATATGAATATTTATTGTTCCAAAAATAATATTTTCTGGAAATAATTTTCAAGGATTCGTCTGAGATTTTTTTAAATCTCAGTGCCTTTGAAAATATCGTTTCCCGCTTATTATCCGGGTATTGTGCTTCGTATGTCATTTCGCGTTTTAAAAAAAATCCCTGACAGCTCGGCCTACAGGCACAGGTAGATTTCGAAGACGCAGAACGTGGGGCGCCTGTTTGTGGGAAATTGCGGAAGAAATGACCTTTTTGCGATGATGCTGCAGTTGGAACCGCCTACTTCGAGACCAAACTTGTTTGCAAGCGGAGCCAGCAAGGAATTTTTTTTTTTTTTTTTTTTTTTTTGGCTATAAGAGTTGGTCCTATAAAAAAACATGTCAATATAAAAATTTTAGATAATATTAAGAGGATTTATAATAAATTTAAGCGGATTTGAAATCTTGGGAATTGACGAAGTTATGAATTTTTTTCTTCTAAAACCCCCCTTCCCCCCCTTAAGGCAATTTTTAATTATATCAAAAATCTGTCATACATAAATTTTCGGCCCTTCTCCTAGAAGTAATAATAACTTCAAACAGATTCGATACGTATCATAATTAAGAAATTATGGGTTTTTTTCTGTTTTCACAAAAAGTCCCCTCCATCCCCCCCCCCCCTTGGTTCGATTTTGCCCATTAACGAACTTGACCGAGATTTTATGCCCCTTGATTTTATGTATCAGTTTCGAAAAGATGCGGGAGTTGGAACCGCCTACTTCGAAAAATAACTTGTTTGCAGGCGGAGCCGGCAGGGATTTTTTTTGTTTTTAATTTTTTTTTGCTATAACGGTTGGTCCTATAAAAAACTTGTCAATATAAAACTTTTAGATAATACTAAGAGGATTAATAATAAATTTACTCGGATTTGATATCTTGTGAATTGACGAAGCTATGATTTTTTTTCTTCTAAAACCCCCCTTCCCCCCCCCCCCTTGGGGCCATTTTTAATTATATCAAAAATCTGTCCTACCTAAATTTTCGGCCCTTTTCCTAGAAGTAATAATGACTTTAAACGGATTCGATACGTATAATAATAAAGAAATTATGAGGATTTTTCTGTTTTCACAAAAAGCCCCCCCCATTTCCCCCCTCTTGGTTCGATTTTGCCTATTAACGAACTTGACCGAGATTTTATGTCCCTTGATTTTATGTATCAGTTTGGAAGAGATTTATGCAGAATTTTTCCAGTTATCGTGGTCAGAAAAAAGTGACATAGATAGATAGATAGATAGATAGATAGATAGATATATAAACTTTTGAACTGGGAGTGTTTTTGGGTTCTGGGAGTCATGATCGGCGTAGATCTGCAAAAATTTTTCAAAATTTCCAACTTAGGTGAGAATGTAATAGGTAGTATTTCTTACGAAATCTACCTAAAAGTGAGGTTATTGTGCGCGTCTTATATGATTTAGGTTTCACCAGGACTTTTTTTTATCAGAACTAAAAGCTTACATTTTTAAGAATTAAATGTCAGTAATTAAATACAAATTCGAAATTCATTTGCAAAATTAGGCCGGAGCGTGCGTTAGCACGTTCTGTGTATTCTGCCGAAGACAATAGAACTCTAACTTCGTTTGGATAGATTTTCTTTTAAAAATATAATATCATACAAATTCGAGGTTGAAGGCAGTGGGACTAACAATATTAGGTTCGTTTGTAAATATTTTTGTTTAAAAATATAAAATCAAAAGAAAACGCAGCATATGTAGCTCGTCCTGTATATGCTGCCGAAGTCAGTAAGGCCATCGTCTCTAGGTCCGTTCGGATGGATTTTCGTTTAAAAGTATAAAATACAAATTTGAGGGTTATCCAAATCAAAGGGTCCCCAACATTAAATTTGTTTGGAAAGATTTTTGTTTAAAAATATAAAATCATTCAACATTGGATTTTAGATATATTTAAGTTTATTATCACGGGCAAGGGCAAAGCTGAGCGGGTTAGCTAGTAGGACATAAAATGCACGGGAATTTAAAACTTTTTAGGTGCGTTCTTAATTATATAAATACGTAGCACCTTTTGTCGTCGTCTGGTCCGTCCGTCCGTCTGTCTGTCCGTCCGTCCGCGTATAACAACGCAAAAACTACCCAACCGAATTTTTTGAAATTTAAGATATATTATCTCTGCAGAATTTTGTCGAGACATTTCAAATTTTATGAAAATCGAATCAAAACTTTAGAAAATATTAATAAAAACATTTATCAAGAAATTTGATTTTTTTTTTTTAAATCGGTGCTTTTTTGTTATAGGAGCTTCCGAGGTTGAGTCGTCAAGCGACCGAGAAAGTTATTTTATTGCAGAAATTAATCTGCAGACGATATAATTCATTTCACAGAATTAAAAATCATCAAGATCTGATTATTTACATAACTATTATAGTACGAACGCACCTCGTTTGTTACGTTTGACGTGCAATTTCCAACTTGTTTAAATATAAATTTATATTTTTACGTGCGTATTACAACCATCATAGTGGCTCCTAAGTTATTTATGTGTAAATTAAACTTTTCTGTCCATCCAGTCTCCGAACTGTCTAAGATTATGTATAATGCTAATAAGTGCTCATGTATTTCAATTGAAATGAACAAATCGTACAATCATCACACTTATATATATCCAGTATGCGATAGACATGGGCGTACACAGAGGATGGCCGAAACTCTAATTTTTTTTTTTTTTTAAATTAAGAATTTTTAGACATATTTGACCAAATTTAGACTATTTTCGCAATCCTTCCCCTCCCCTCCCTTAGCAAAAATCCTGCGAATGCCATGATGATAGGTCCAGGGTACAAGATAGAATAGATAAAAAAATATTTGTTTTGCTCGAAGTATACCTAAACACTAATTAACACAAGTTTTTTTCAATGCATAGTACTTTCTACAGAAGTGATCATTTTTAGGGGCGCTGAAAAAAAATCCTAAAGCAGACTTTATTCAAGGAGTGAGAAAATAAGATCGTTAAACCTAGGGCATAGAATTGAAAAACATTCTCGATGCACCCCTTAAAAGTTGTCGACGTCAGTCCCTTTAATATAAAACCTCTACACTGAACAACCCACTCATACAAGTTCTAGTTTTACATTGTTTCTTTAAATTACTTAATAGAAGAAATACAAATTGGGTTTAAAAAAAAAGAATTAAATGATTATAAGTAATTTTGACTCTCGTAAATCTACAAAACATTATTAAGATGTCAAGAAAATGCTAATATATTTCAGTATAATTAAATTAAGGATTTTTCCTTTTTTCAAATATTTGCTCCTCAGTTGAAATCTTTGGCGCCTTTACTATACTTCGGCGCCTGTGTGCCCCGCACACTTTGTACACTGGGTCGGCGCGCCCCTGATCATGATGTATATTTTTGAAAGCATTTGCACCTTATTGTTTTCTACAATAACATTTTAAACATTTAATTTAACCTACCGTGTAAATAATATATATATATATATATATATATATATATATATATATATATATATATATATATATACTAAAATAATATATATATATACTAATATATATATATATAACTAATATATATATAACTAATATATATATATATATATATATATATATATACTAATAAAAGAAAGTTTCTCTCTGTGTGTGTGTGTGTGTGTCGGTTGGCGATGGCTAGGAAAATTTAGCGCACCTTGAAGTCTGTAAATTTAGATTTAGGTAGTCCAAACCCTCTCCTGGTATACCTGAGCCTCAGAATTTTAAAATTTTGAAAATTAAAGTAGTTATCAATTAAAAACTGATCAAAGATCACAAATAAAAAAGTCATTATTCTGAAGCGAGCTGGCGCATGCGCAGAAACCAATTTCCGTATCTTCCGGAACAGAAGAAAGAAAGCAGAAGACATTCCGTTTTTGTTTAAAGTATTTCTAAATTTGCAACGGACAAACAGCTAAAAATACGGAAAAACCGTCTGCATATTCTAAAAGAACATACTTTTACGTCTCGAACGATCTGGTTGGTTTGAAAAAATTTTACATTTAATCCTTTAAAAAAAAATAATCAAAAAGCATCGAATTCGTGTTTTTTAGTTTCTCCCGTTTTCCGAGCCTTGCATCTACCGGAATACCAAAGATACGGAAAAACGAAGGTCACCAAATTAAAGAACTGTTTTTGTCCTTTTCAAAGCCACCTTTGGTTTTAAAAAATACAAAAATTAACCCTTCGAAAAAGTATATTTTCTGTATGCCGTTTTGCGATTTTGGCAATTTTTAAAATTTTGCATCGGCGATTCAGAGACAGGTACGAAAAACTAAAAATACCAGACAATATCTACATTTATTCCCTTTTCGACATCTGTATTTGTTTTTGAAAAATACGAATATTAACCCTTCAAAAAAAATTCGTGCACAGGACTCTCTTTTGCGAATTCCGATTTTCTGCTATATATTAAATCTGGCATCGGCTTTCTAAAATAACCAAACAAAAAGCAAACACCCCCAAAAGACATCTACGTTCTGTCGGGTTTAGGCAGAAACCTTTAGTTTAAAAAATAAATCACGTTAACCCTTTCGAAAACGTTTTTAACCGTAAGTCAATTTCGCTTTTTTAACTATTTCTCCTATCTTTAAAAATCCGTATTGGCGTTTATAAACAAGATACGAAAAACTAAAAATACCGTGCCTAATCTATATCCATTTGTTTTTTAAAATCTGGTATCTGTTTTGAAAAAATTTAATTTTTACCCTCCGAAAAAAAATCCTTTCCAAAACTCACTCACGCGAATTTCCATTTTTTGGTCCAGATTTAAAAATCGGCATCGACTCGGGAAATGCAAGTACGGACAAACAGCAGACTCCAGATCATAGACAAGTTCATTTTCTTCAAAATGCACGGTTGGGTTTTAAAAAATATCTACATTAACCCTTTAGAAACCGATCGATTACGTAACCCAGTTTCGCGATTTCCGCTATTTTGGCAATGTTTACCCGTAGTTAAATTTCAATTCTACTAGGAAATTTGTTTGGGTCAAGTGTTCTGAAAAGGTCTCTTCCAGAACAGACTGCGCCCCTGGCGATAGAAAGTGGAACTATAGGAGTATATCTGGTTCTATGGACCCAATTACGACGGGGTTAGGCTCATTCGACTTGATATCTATAGCCTTAAATATTTTAGCTGCACTTTCGACCGCCATAATGCGCTTTCCGATCTTGGGTTTTATGAGCCCGATTACGACGGGGTTTGCCTCATTCGACTTGATTTCGATAGCCTTACAGATTTCAGTCATATTCGTATAGAACAGATTATTAATATTTCGGGACCGGGCAACGCCGGGCGGATTAGCTAGTATACTAATAAAATAAAGTTTCGCTCTGTGTGTCTGTCTGTGTGTGTGTGTCTGTTGGCGATGGCTAGGAAAAGTTAGCGCACCTAGAAGTCTGTAAATTTAGATTTAGATAGTCTAAACCCTCTCTTGGTGCACCTGACCCTCAGAATTTTAATATTTTGATAATTAGCCTAGATATTAATTAGATTCTCATTAACCATCGCTTCTAAAATGTCACCTTTTAAATCAAAATGGCGAAAGAAACGAACTGGCGCATTGGATTTGGAAGCGGAAATGAACGAATTCGAAATTATTTTACTAATTAGCGAATTTTAAGGAAACTAATTGAGATATCAATTTGCAAATTTCTGAGCATATGTAAAAAAATATTCTGTATCTGACTATGTGATTTTTGAAAAATTCGGTTGGTAATTTTTTTTAATTTATGCAAAAAACTGCCAAAAATCTGCTGGCGCCAGTGAAAACGATCCGAGAAAGTTTCAGATAGGGATCGGCTTTCATTAAAAACTGAACTACAAGAGATCTGTTTCTCGGGCCGATCCCTCCATTTAGTTTGCGAAAATGAAAGGAAATAATTGCCAATTTTTACTAATGAACAAAAATTTAGATAACTAATTAAGATATAGATCTGAAATTGAGGATGGGAGGTGTTGTCATCTGCTGGGTATTTTAGCGTAGCGTCTTCGTTATGTTCTATTTATCAGAAAAAAATTATTTTTTTAATGATCGCGTTAATGTAGGTGAAGGTGGTTTTCTTGAACAAATTATTCGTTATATTTGCGGGTATGGGGAGGGAGGGGGTTAACGCCTTTCTCTGAGATTGTAATTATCTCGGGCCCGGGCAACGCCGGGCGGGTTAGCTAGTATACTAATAAAATAAAGTTTCGCTCTGTGTGTGTGTCTGTTGGCGATGGCTAGGAAAAGTTAGCGCACCTAGAAGTCTGTAAATTTAGATTTAGATAGTCTAAACCCTCTCTTGGTGCACCTGACCCTCAGAATTTTAATATTTTGATAATTAGCCTAGATATTAATTAGATTCTCATTAACCATCGCTTCTAAAATGTCACCTCTTAAATCAAAATGGCGAAAGAAACGAACTGGCGCATTGGATTTGGAAGCGGAAATGAACGAATTCGAAATTATTTTACTAATTAGCGAATTTTAAGAAAACTAATTGAGATATCAATTTGCAAATTTCTGAGCATATGTAAAAAAATATTCTGTATCTGACTATGTGATTTTTGAAAAATTCGGTTGGTAATTTTTTTTAATTTATGCAAAAAACTGCCAAGAATCTGCTGGCGCCAGTGAAAACGATCCGAGAAAGTTTCAGACAGGGATCGGCTTTCATTAAAAACTGAACTACAAGAGATCTGTTTCTCGGGCCGATCCCTCCATTTAGTTTGCGAAAATGTAAGGAAATAATTGCCAATTTTTACTAATGAACAAAAATTTAGGTAACTAATTAAGATGTATATTTGAAATTGTGGTCGGGAAGGGGTGTCATCTGCCGGCTATTTTAGCGTAGCGTCTTCGTTATGTTCTAGTTATCAGAAAAATGTAATTATTTTTTTAATTATCACGTTAATGTAGGTGATGGTGGTTCTCTTGAACAAATTATTCATTAATGGTGATTCTCTTGAACAAATTATTCATTATATTTGCGGGTATGGGGAGGGAGGGTGTTAACGCCTTTCTCTGTGATTGTAATTATCTCGGGCCCGGGTAACGCCGGGCGGATTAGCTAGTATATATATATATATATACTATATATATATATATATATATATATACAGGAGAAGGGGGACGTTATTAACAACGTAGAAGCCGGTTTTAACCCTGCAGTGCATGTTGTTAGCCATGCCCTCCTGCCTTCAGGTTTAATTTTCCTGGTATTGTTTTTTCGTCAGTATTTTGAGTTTGGTTATATTTGTTTTATAGTTTTAATTGGTTATAGTTCAGTGTTCAGTTGATATATTGTTATTTGTTTTTGGCTATATAGTGTGGTTAATGTAAATGTATAATTGTGTTTTAGTATATGTATACATATAATGTTACTTTGAATTATTTTAATAATATTTCAAAAATGAGTTTTCGATAATTAAAAGCATGCTTTTTTGCATTGTTTTTATTCTTAAATTATTGAAAATGACTATCACCAGCAGTCATTATTATTAATTACACTGGTTTACAAATTTAAACATTTTTTATATACTTTTGATGAAACACCTATTTTCTTATTATCTCTTACTAATGAAAGGCGCTACTTGAAAAAAATCTATCACGTCACATTTTTAAAATGTTTACCTTTTTCAATATTCAGATTTTTAATTCTATAATATATCTATCACGTCACATTCAACTTATCGGCATTGTCAACTTGGACTCTATATTCTATTTTCTTGTGTTTTTGTGAACTAAAGTGGTTCTGTTTTTGATAAAATGTCTTATAGGGTGTGTAAATTAAATTCTGGTCGTTTTCGTTACGTTTGTGGCCAATTTATATTCGCAAAATAAGGAAGACCGATATCGGAATGTTCTAAAACAGCATATGTGCATTATTTTGGATTCTCAGTGATTAATCAAGATAAAAAGTGGGTCCCACATGTTTTTTGTAAAAGCTGTAGGCTTACTCTTATATGCTGGGCTTCGGGAGAAAAAATGTATCTTCAATTTGGATCATCAATGCTGTAGAGAGAACCTTCAAATCACGAAAATGGTTGTTATTTTTGTTTGACAAAAACTGCAGGCTTTAAAAAAAAAAAAAAAAAAAAAAAACATAAAATTCAATATTCTGACATTCCATCAGTCTCAAAACCGATATCACATTCGAAAACTCTGTCACATTTTGTATGTGCAGGTATGTCAAGTGCGAGTTGCCAAGATAGTAACGGTCTGTTTATGGAGGATGAAAATTATGACGAATTCGTAATCGAAGATGATAAAACGCCACATTTAATAAACCAAAATGCGTTGAACGACCTTGTGCGAGACTTGCAACTATCTAAAACAGTGGTACTTATTTAGAGCAAATATCAAATTAACTTATTACCGAAATCGAAGTCAAATTTTCAGCAGTTATTTCACCAAAAAAACGGTCATCCATAGATTCTTAGGAAATCATAAAGATGAAAATTATGAAAAAAATATTGCTGTTTTATTAAAAAACTATCATGCAATGGTGTGAACATATCTCTGATAGTATATTTTCTCCATTTACACCCGGATTTTTTTCCTTAAAACTCGAGCGCCGTGAGTGACGAGCAGGGCGAGCGTTTTCACCAAGACCTTAAACTTTTTGAAGACAGACACAAAGGTTTTTGGGACGAAAGTATGTTAGGGGACAACTCCTGGTCTATTTTAAGTGAAACCGATCAAGAAAATTATAAAAAGAAGAGTAAAATCAATCGTTTCTAATTTTTTCTTTTTATATTTCATGTTATTTTTTTTAAGTATTTAATAAATATTTTTTTAACTAGATGTGACAGATTTTTTTCAATAATTTTCCCGTACTCAGTGCACGAGAATCTATTAAAAAATACACATTTCGGTGAAAGCATATAAACCGTGTAAACCAGTGTATATTTGATTACAGTATAAAAATGTTCTCATTAATGTTTTTGGCTTCATTATAGATAAACCAGTTTCTGGAGCCATTTTCTCAGAAAAATTGAGATGGATGAAATTAAATAAATGACATCGAAATGTCAAAGAATTCGTAATAGGAAAAAAGTGGAAAAAAAATCAATCAACCAAACAGCAGAACATGCTTAGTATTTATTGTTCATTCACTTGAAGCATATTTGCATCTCTAATTTATTCTTTATTTGTTAGGCAATGCAGTCATGAATAGGAATTTAATGCAAACAATCTATTTCTGTCTAGTTTGTATCTTCATGTTAATATCACTGATTGAGAGGAATCAAGGATTTTCTCACAATGGCGGATAGAGGCTCAACTTGCATTCAAATCAAAGGGAATTCTTAATGTTAAATAGGCAGCACATACTCAATTTTGTAAAGAATATAATGAAGCACTATTGACGTACCAAGCATCTGTTTATCGGTATAGCAATAGCAAGCTGCATAGCTTGCTATTACTTTCTAAGAGTCTCTCAATTAATCACTTTATCGCTTGCATCAAAGAGTAGTCTCATTTGGGAGGTATGAAAAAATAATTTTTGTGAGATGAGTCACTTGAATTCACATCTCATGCCTATGAATGAGAAACTTTTTGCGTGTGATGTATGTGACAAACACTATAAAAGCAGGGGTATCTTGAATAAGCATCTTCTCATACACAAAAATGAAAAACCTTTTATGTGTGAGATATGCCACAAGACATTTTCTCAAAAATGCAACATGATGACACACCTTCTCGTACATACAAATGAAAAACCTTTTAGTTGTGAGACATGCAACAAAAGATTTTCTCACAAAATTAGCTTGAATAAACACCTTCTTGTGCATATGAATGAGAAACCTTTCCTTTGTGAGATATGCAACAAAAGATTTACTGACAAGAGTAACTGTAATAGACACATCCGCATACATACCAATGAGAAACCTTTCATGTGTGTGGTATGCAACAAGAAATTTTCTGAGAAGAGTAACTTGGAAAAACACCACCTCACGCATTGAAATGAGAAACCTTTCATTTGTGAAATATGCAACAAAGGCTTTTCTCAGAGGATTAGCTTGAATATGCATCTTCCCTTGCATACAAATGAGAAACCTTTTGTTTGTGATGTGTGCCATAAAAGATTTTCTCGGAGGGATAACTTGAATAGACACCATCTTTTGCATGAGAAACCTTTCACTTGTGAAATATGCAACAAAGGCTTTTCTCAAAAGATTCATTTGAACATTCATCTTCCCTTGCATAAAAATAAGAAACTTTACATTTGCGATGTGTGCCATAAAATATTTTCTCGCAGAGATAACTTGAATAGACATCTTCTGTTGCATCCGAATGAGAAACTGTGAACCATTTTACAGTTGAACAAAATTCATAATTCTTCTCAAAAAATTTATTGAAATTTGGTTAAAAACAAATTCTGTCAGACATAGGGCTGGGCGATATATCGATACATCATGAAATATCGATTTTTATAACATATCGTCTCAACCGATTTCAATCTTTCTTAAATATCGATATATCGGCTCTTGTTATATTCATTCATTAGTCAACACAATTTCTTATTCTCCAATTAATTCTAGAGTGTAAACAACGAAACTGCCAAATAAGAGGTATTTTTCACCTTTGTCTCCTCCCATATCTAGAGACCATCCATTTACTATTATGCTATTGAAGTGGTTTAGAAATGACTAGTATTTTCCATTTTTCGATAAAGGGATTGCATTTTAAGTTATAAGCAAGTTCTATAATGGCCATTTCTGGGGTGTCGCGTTACGAAAATTGGTTCAAAACGTTTACTATGACAGTTTTTTTTAAATAGACCCTTTACTTTATTGAAAAATGGAAAGCGCTATTCGATTTCGCCGTTTTTAAATAAGTCCCCCCTCCAAAAAAAAAACCTTTACTTGAATAGTTTACGATTTTTTTCATTTTCAAATCTCTATAAAGAATCAACATCACAATCATTAGAATAATCTACCTTCATTAGAATAATCTACCTTCATTACAATCTACCTTCATTAGAATAGCTTAAGATTTCTGGCATTTTAAAATTCTAGTAAAAAAATAACATCGCATTCCTAAAGAATTGATTTTATAATCTTTAATAATGAAGTACCCGCACTGAACAAACGCCTATTCATATCGATAAGCCAAAACAGCCACTCGCTACGTTTCACTCACCGCATATCGGTTTACCATGGTTGTACTCGCGGGTATATTCTAACATTCAGATATCACGCAGTTTCACTCACCGCATATTGGTTTACCATGGTTGTACTCGCGAGTATATTCTAACATTCAGATATCACGCCGGTCGCTTCAGGACTGGCATGATATCTGTGAGTATTTTAATATACTCGCGAGTGCGCGATTATAATCCAGCATTCGTGAGTGGAAAAAAGATATTCTTGACATCGTCTATATTTATTGGACTCGCTCATTCACAAATCCATTCACGATTTCGATGTATTAAGTGAAACTCCATGAATAGGTAGTTAAATTAGAGGCTGCACGGGCGCCTGGGTCTAACATTTTTCTATAGGCTCGGACCGCGCCGGGCCGGGCCTAGTCATCACTCGTTTCGGGCCGGGCTAGGCCAGACTTTTTTCCGGGCCAAATTGGGACTGGGCGTCATTCTTCCTAGTGGTGTGCGCGGGCCGAAATTTTCAGGCCCGTGCAAAAATCAGTAAAATGAGGCCCGGCACAATAATTTTTGCAAAAAAAATGAATAGATTTTTAAATGGACATTATTCTACAATTAAAATTCTTTTTAAAGAATAATACATACATTTCTAGACAAAAAAAAAAACTATAGTAAAACCCCTTAAATAGAACCTATCTATGACGGAAATCTGCCTTAAATTAAAAAAAAATGTCTTGATATGTGCTAAATGAAAAAATACAACAAACGATGTACCTGCTTGCTAAGAATGGAACCTGTCTATAACGGATTTTTCTTCTCTTACTGAATCTTTATTTCTATGTAATTGTCCAAGTGAATTTTTTTAATCAGTGTTTATGTACTCAATTGTCTAAATGGTCATAAATATTGTTGATATTTTGCATTCTATGCATTTTGAACATAATTTGAAAATAAAATCTATGTGCAAGTAATAATTTTAATTTTAGGTTAATGTTGTTTCAGAAATATTTGCATTGTTTTATAGAAATTCAGTCGGGGCAGGCTCGGGCTGAACTTTTTGTTTTTATACCGTGCCAATAAAATTTTTATATGGGCCGGGCTAAAAAACAATGTGTGGTTCAGGCCGGCCTGGAAATTTCGGACCGTTCAGACCTTTAAGTTGAATATGAGTATAAATGAATGTTGGACATATGAATAGAAAATCCTAGAAAATCGAATAGTGTTCCTTTTTGTGTTCTGTGACTACACTAGGATAATTTACGGATGTTACGGAAATTTCTGAGTTGTCGGTATGGTTGACTCTAATTGTTTCGGGCAATTTTTTTACTCGTGCGGGTCGGGTTAACCCGATCTTTCAAAAGAAGTTACAGAGCAGTGTTTCATGAAAAACATATATTTGAATATGGATGAATAAATTTTTATTTGTTTACTTTTGCTTTAATATAATCGTAAATAATATCGTCGTTCATAATAAAGTCGTCGTTCATAAGCCTGGGAAAAAAGCGCCCGATTTTCACTGTTTGTGAATGAATGAATCTTGGGCAAATGAATAGAAAACCAATGTAGTGAATTATTGAAAAGAAAATATTGAACTGGTCTATATCTGCGATTGAATTCTTTTTAAAAATACATTTAAAATGCATACTTTGGAATACATGTGTGTTTAATAAAATAAATAAATAGTATGAAACTATGCTTAACAATGAAAGTTCACAACCATTTTCGGAATATAATAGAGAGCACATTTTTTACACAAACACAAACCGCCAGGACTCGAATATATTTGATTAATTTTTCGAGTTCGAGTTTTTTTTTTGTGGGTTCAGTGATGAATTAACCCGGAGCATCAAAATTTGTACCCCTACTTCCCAAAAAAAGAATTGGTATTTTAAGCTTAATTAATGTTACAGAAGTGCACATTCCTCAACGGAACTCCATATTACACCTGACCCACCCACTTCCTCCGAGTATCAGAAATCCCTCCCAGATCTCGGTGAAAAGTACCTGAATTCAGCAGTGTGCGGGTCAGGCTGACCAAAAGAAAAAGTAGAATAAGCTTTCAAATGAAAAATACTATGTTTTAATACGAATAGATACATTTAATGGTTTCCTTCTCAAAAGGTAAAGTCAAAATTAGAGGTATGATTGTAGACTATTCTATCATATAGTTGCATTAAAATGCGATATTAATTTTATTTCATTTTGCGTCGGATTTAGGTTAAATACTTCAACTTCGGGTCAGGAAAAATATTTTGTTGGGTACGGACCAGACAAGATAATTTTCACAATAATAATGCAACTTGACTGGAGCCCGAAATGTAATAAATTTAATGGATTTGTGGATCGTTAGTACCGAACCTAAACTGTAAAAAGAATAAAATTAGAAAAAAAAAAGTTTTTTTTTTCCCTTTCGAATGGGTAACATCAGTGGAACTGTTTTTAAGCAAAGGAATAGGACTAAGCGAAACTGGATGGTCGGCAATGTTATTTATAACGGGATGCACACCTTTCAATATGTGTTTCGTATTTGTCTCTCTCTCTCTCTCTGTGTGTGTGTGTGTGCGCGCGCGCGTCTGTCGCCGGCAGGGGGAAAATGCGTATTCGGTATTTGGACAGGAGGACTCATTAAAATCCTTATCTGCTATTGCATAAAATTATTTATTGCGCTTCATATATACAGCATACATGAGCGTCGACAGAACGACATCAAGAGTGAGATAAATTTTGAAACACGTGGGACTGTGGCTCGCAGCACCGGCCGAGTTTTTATTTATTTATTTATTTAATGGAGAATATAAAAATCAATTAAAATAAACTAAGAATTTTTTTTGTCGGAGACGCCGCACAAGACAATGTTTAAGCATACCAGCATTAAAGCAATATAGAAATTTAACAAATATAAAATATAAACAATTCGAAAATAGACCTTAGCCGGATTTTTTTTTTCGTCTGTCAACGGAAAAGTTTCATTTTTTATTACAGTTTAATTATTTTAATTCGCTCTTAGAAAGAATAAATTGTATTTTTTCCATATATTAATTCCATATAATCAATTTATTAAATTTCAGAATCCAGGGCGGAGTAATGGCCCCTCCTTTACATCCCTTTTCCGGTGCCACATGGTATCATATATTACATTAATACAGCAGCTACACGTTATAACTCGCCTATTTATATTGCTGATTTGGATATATTGCCCTTTTCACGAGTACCCCGAGAACTAATGCGTTTTACTTTAGGGGCAATTATAAATAGTTATGTAATTCTATTATAATAAGTGCATTGGTTTATCGTTATTTATTAAAATATTGTAAGATGATTATAAAGTATTATTTGGGAGACAAATATAAAAATTTTCTTGTTTGTTATCATATTTCTTAATGTTTTCTTGGTTATATCGCACTTTCTTCCCGTGTCTTTCAGAATGCGCCATGTAACGAAGGTCTACCGTATTTAGAATTTAGACGGGGTACAATAAACAAATAAAAAAAGAGAGTATGGAATTCGCATCTTTTACTTTTATTACTAGTACAGGCTAACGAACGAATGCGGCATTTTCGGCTTTTTTGCGTTCTCCTCTCTCTCTGAAAACACGTCTGAAGTCACCCGATACTTTTTGCAGGTGTTAGCGGGGGCGAAGGGTTCAGATCCGAAGAGGGGTATAGTTCAGATTTGTTAACGATGCTATTGGAGATAGACGGATTTTATCGGAGAGAAACAAAATTGTTTTTCAGCTGATCACGTATAAAACTGCAGTGATTGTCTAACGGGAAATAGACTAGAAATATTGGTTGCGCGTTTAATTTTCAAAATTACGAAATATTCTTAAATGGGGCATGGTAGATATGAATTATCATCATTTAGTGCCAAAGAAAAAAACTAAGAGTGCGGTTTGTGCAACTTTTAGTTTGCCTGCCAATGAGCATGGCACTATTCTTAATTATGATATGGCAGTTTGTAAACTTTGGCAAAAATCTGGAGGTAGTACGACAAATTTACTTTCTAATTTGAAAGTGCACCATCCTCTGAAATTCACAGAAATTACTTCGAAGAGGACAGCTTCTTCAACTTCGTCTTCACCTATTTCTGCAGTAAATGATTCTGACAATCCACCGACAATGAATACAGCCAGTATTGCTGATGAATCTCCACCGCCCCCTCATTTAAAGTGCAAAGAACTATGATGAATCTTCAAGTATGTTGTTAATTACACATTAGAAAGTTTTTATCTCAAATAATTTTTCATAACGAAATTTTTTTAAATATACTGTAATATCAATAATTTTCATTAGTTTTTTACATAACTTGATATTTTACTACTTTTTCCTTGTTTATGTATCACGATATCGATATATCGGAATATCATGATATAAAGATGCCGATTTATCATGATATTGAATTCCAGACATCGCCCAGCCCTAATAACCATATATATATATATATATATATACCCAGGTAAATATATATATATATATATATATACCCAGGTAAAAAAATCAGCAAGAAACCTTTAAAAATTTAATGATTTTGAAGGTATTTTGAAGGTTTCTACAGGTATTTTGAAGGAAAATGAAAACTGCAGGTTTCCTTCAGGAAATATTACAGGTTTTTTAAAGGTTTTATTCAGGATTATTTCAGCACGCTTATAACCTTCAAATTACCTTCACTGACTTAGCAGATCTTCTTAAAATCATTACAGGTATTTTGAAGAAAAACGGGAACAGCTTTTCATGCAGGAAATATGAAGGTTTTTTTAAAGGTTTTATAGTTTTTACAGTTTACGGATTTCCGTTTATAATAAACGGAAATACGTAAACTGTGATTATCAAAAGTATTTTCTAATATAAAATATTATAAAGAGTTTGTTAATTGTATACTTTGCTTAATTAATGTATTAATTTTCTTTAAATTTTAAGTGAACAAAGTCACAGGTAACAGCTAGTCTATACATATAAATATATATGGCAAAACCGTAGTTATAAAGTTGTATTTATTTAAGTGAAACTTACTTAAACTAGTTCAGTATAAAGAGTAGAAATTTTTTTTCCTAAAAGGGTATTTATCATAAAGTGTATTTTTTTTCATTGTGTTGCCAACCAGTAATAAATCACCAAAACACGAAATTCTCATATCTTTTTTTATGGACATTATATCAGGATCCCACAGCAAATTTTTTTATAAACGTATATATCCTCATGGGAAGAATATTCTGTAATTTTTTCAAATTTTTCTGGGATTTTTTTCAAATATCCTCATGGGAAGAATATTCTGTAATTTTTTCAAATTTTTCTGATTCAATTTTTTTTTTAAATTTTTTTCAAATTTTCTGGGATTTTTTTCAAATATCCTCATGGGAAGAATATTCTGTAATTTTTTTCAAATTTTTCTGAGTATGCATTTATGGAGACCTTCCTTGTTAGTCAACATAGCTCAGCGGGATATGAAAATTGACAGTGGTGTAGTAAAACTAAAGTCGATAAAATATTTAATATTTTTATAGAAAAATCTGTTAATCCTAAGTGGTGCATAGTTAACCTTTCAGATGCAAAGGAGCTCAGGATTACAGTACATACAATAAACTTCAAGAATCAAAACAAATGTGAAATTTTGGTACTTTTATGTTTGCTGGGCACTAGACCTGGGCGATATCTCAATTTCAATATCGTGATATATCGCCAACTAAATATCGCGATATGACGATATATCCGGATATTAAAACTAAATATACAGAATAAATAAAAGAATATTTTGAGAAGAAGAAACAAAGAATAAAAAATCAGTTTTACTCGTATTTCCACAATATGGTTGGCTTTAGACGAAAGCGAATTAGGGCGACCGTTTGAGTCGCTAAAATTATACTTGCTTGAAATAGACAAAATATATGGTTTTAAAACAGATTGATATATTTAAAAGATATCATTCGTGGCAATGAATAAAAATTTTGCCTTCAAGGGACAAGGGCTAGTAAAATCGCATCTGGCACCAAAAATGGAAATTTTAAATACCACCATATTCCATTATGAGAACAATTTCTATATATAACATCTTTTAGAGAGCATTAATTGCATGAAAAAATTCTTTAAATAATATAAAATAGGTTTTACTAAATTATTTGCCAATTTGCGCTTTATGAAATTTTAGCTGCTTGCGAAATCTCTAACAAAGTAATGAGACTGATTATTACAACAATTCAAACAAATATTTTCGGTTTCCTCGTTGTAATTATTGATTCGCTTCACACCCTCCTCCGCTCAATTTATAATATAATAAATTTAACAGTATATATTACATTAAAACAATCAGCAATTTCTTGTACTGAT
Organism: Maratus michaelseni; assembly: GCA_963931845.1. Lineage (NCBI taxonomy): Eukaryota > Metazoa > Arthropoda > Arachnida > Araneae > Salticidae > Maratus > Maratus michaelseni. The sequence continues at coordinate 2,773,343 of OZ007600.1, forward strand.
ATATTCAAAATCCCAAATAACTGAAATAAACACGTCAGAGAAACATTATCTATCACGTAAAATATTTAAACAGAATTTGTTTTACTTTAGCATTACAGTCAGTGATGAATTCAACACTGAGCCTCTAGAGTTTCCACATTTTCGGTTATTTAATGTCCCGAAAGTGCTACCCCCTCCCTCCAAACACACTCTGAATACCATAATACCATGTGATCCGTAGATAGCTCTGGTAATCTTTGGACTGTATTTCTAAGTAATAAAACTAATTGATCACTTCGCATTCAATAAAAACTGAAATTAAAACTTAACAATAATATTTATTTACAAGGAGAACAAAAATGACTGGCAGCGGTTGGTACACTGCGCTTACGTCTCAAAGAATACATATCTACTGGCGGGAATCTGCTCCGCGCATCCTCCAGACTTGAGCGCTCAGCAGCGCCCCTTGGATAACAAAATGTTCTACGGAGGAAACACTCCCCCGAAGATTGAAATGCAAATGTCAATATACTTTCACATATAAATTTGCAAAAATTATCATATAAGAAAAAATTATAAGATATAACAACTTACATACACAATAATAATACAATCATAAATGCACTATAATTCTACATTACATACAGAAATAATATATACCTTAAAAATTGCTTAAAGAAAGAAAGGAAATCTGTTACTGAACTGGTAATATACAGACATCTCTGACATTTCTTTTATAAATTCGCCCGTCTGGTAACCGTAAGGTTACCGTTTGTATTATATTGTCCCTTCCCTTAAAAATTTCAACTATCCTTCCAACCTGCCATTTGGTGGAAGGTAAATTTTCCTGCTTTATTAGTACCAAAGTTCCTTTCTGTACATCATCCTTTTTAAATTTCCATTTCCCCCTCTGCTGCAGATTATTTAAATAATCGCGCTTCCAAGCCTTCCAAATTTGCTGACTAAATTTGGTGATTCTCTGCCATTTTGCTAATCTATTTTCATTAATGTTATCTAATGGTGGTTCGGAGATCGAAGTGATAGGTCTACCGATTAAAAAATGAGAGGGGTTTCAAAATTTTCGAAATCTGGGGACAGCGGAGTAAGGGGACGGGAGTTCAAAACTCCCTCAATTTCCGCTAGTATAGTAAGAAACTCTTCTAAGGTTAATTTTTGATCACCTATTACTCGTTTTAAATGAAACTTGATTGATTTTACAGCCGCCTCCCAGAGGCCACCAAAATTCGGGGATTTGGGGGGAATAAATTCCCATTTGATACCTTCATGGGTTAAAAAATTACACAATTCCTCATCTGGGAAACTAATCAGTTTATGCAATTTTTTCAACTCGATGTCAGCTCCGATGAACGTTTTCGCATTATCAGATAGGATTTTTGCACATTTCCCCCTTATGCCAAAGAAACGTTTTAGACTAGCTATAAAAGCCTGAGTTGTGAGATCTGAAACAAAGTCCAGGTGTATTGCCTTGCTGCATAAACACACATACACTACGACATAAATTTTATTCAATACACCCTTCCTTTGATTTTTAAATTTAATAGAAAATGGGCCACAGTAATCCAGACCTGTCACCGAAAATACAAAATTTGGTGTCACACGTTCTCCCGGCAGATCAGCCATCAATTGGGAACTGACAACAGGTTTATTCTTGAAGCATGTCACACATTTGTGAACAATGCTTCGGCAATTATTCCTGCCATTAAGTGGCCAAAATTTTTGTCTTACATGGAAAAGCAACGCTTGTGGGCCTAAATGAAAGTATTTAAGATGGAAGTAATTTAAAATAATATCCCTTAACTTATGATTGGCAGGCAAAACAATTGGAAACTTTGAGTTAAGCGGCAAATCTGCATGTGCTAAACGGCCGCCAACTCTAATTAATCCATCCTCCCCTACAAATACGTTTAAGGAAGATAATCTACTTTTATTGTGAGCAGGCTTACCTTTTTCGAGACATTTTAATTCTTCCCTAAATTCCCCCCTTTGTGCTGACCGAATTAGAAACGATTCAGCCTCTCTCACCTCGTCGAGGGATAGTGGTACACTTCTTCTCTTCAATCTATTACGACAGTTGAAGGTGAATCTAAAAATAAAACTCATTATACGAATTAATTTTACAAATTATTAGTACATGCAAAAATATGGTGAATTAACGGTTTTTCGTGAGAGATAGTTAATGTAACAAAGTCATCGTTACTAATGTTCACCGAGTCTCTTTTTAGTTCGTTTATATATATGTCCTTGTTAGGAATCACTAAAGTCTGGTCGTTGTTACACAGATCTAAGTCTTTCAAAAGCTCTGGTCCAGTCCACCATTTGGAACTCTGAACGAGAAGGTCACACTTGACGCCTCTTGTTAGCAAATCTGCAGGATTCTCGGACCCTGCACAGTGAAACCACCTGGATGGGTCTGTCAGAGCTTGGATTTCCTTTACACGGTTCGACACAAATGACTTCCACCTGTTTGCAGAGCCTTTGATCCAGTACAAAACAATCTGCGAATCTGTCCACAAATACATAGATGATGGTCCTTTGCGGTCTAGTACCGTTTTTACTTCACAAGTTAAGCGTGCAGCAAGTAATGCTGCTAGAAGTTCAAGTCTAGGAAGTGACACTTTTTCAATAAAAACTTGAATTAAAACTTAACAATAATATTTATTTACAAGGAGAACAAAAATGACTGGCAGCGGTTGGTACACTGCGCTTACGTCTCAAAGAATACATATCTACTGGCGGGAATCCGCTCCGCACATCCTCCAGACTTGAGCGCTCAGCAGCGCCCCCTGGATAACAAAATGTTCTACGGAGGAAACACCATGGACGCTGACGATACACAAGGAGGTATAAGGTATTAAAACAGAACGGGAGTTTCAGCGGTGCAGATCTCCCGTGAACAAAATTTCATAGTTCTTTCATCCGGTAGTGCATAATTAATCATGCTACTTGGGCATAAGTAAATGAAAATTTTTTTCAACATAAAAATTTACAGATTTAAATTTCAAAATTCAGGGAGGAGCAATTTATTGTCCTCCCTCACCGGAGCCTATGATATCCCCCCCCCACCACCTGCCTTCCCGAACCTCCGAAATACCTCCCAGAGAAAAATGTTTGAATTCAAGGCTGATTAGAGTATTATATAGTCATCAAGCACATGTTTCAAGATAATGGAAAAAAGCACGAAGAAAATCTTAAAAATGGATGGTAGTATGAAAAATAATTAAAAAATGAATAATCAGCATGTTCGATTATTTTTTACCCGACAGTACATTAATATTTTACAACCTATAATTACGAAAAAAAAATTATATATATATATATATATATATATATATTTTTGCCGCGCCTTTGCGTAAATTGTTTTTTAATATCTCATTTTTGAAGAAGAAGAGGGGGGGGGGGTGTAAATCGGATAAAAATAGGGAAGAAACATTTCAATATATTTATTTTATTAAAATTAAAGACTTTGCATAATATTCCTTTCCACCGTTTTCAAATAAAACATATTAATGCTTAATGGGTTTAAAAAATGTAAATGCAAAATTTCCACCAAACAATTTTTGGGCAGTGACCAATGGTCATATATACAGAGACAGTCAGATACCAAATATTCACATATATCACGCGAACGCGATTTTTAAAATAAATTCTGGAAAGAAAAAACTCGTGGTATAGAAGTAAAAATATCTGCATTTTTTTAAAATCCTTCTTTGCCTTAGAATATACATTAATGAATACTACTAAGAAATTAATAATTTTATTTCATAAAATAATAATTATAAAGAACAAATAAAAACATGTCTGAATTATTCTTTATTCATGTGTCCCATTAAATCCACTGTTACAAATAAAATACTTCCTTTCTTTCCATCGGCCTGATTCACACATTATTCAACAACAAAGAGCAAATATTCATCCACACTCCACACCGCATAGCATGCGAGTAGATATATCATCTACTGTCAGTGGTCGCTGGCGAAACCGTAAACAAGACTATACGATATTTATTACCCGTCTCATAAACACCGAATAATCACCCTTTCCCCTTTTCAAAAACCTTTTCCTCTGCAAGAACGCACACCGTTAGTATTCATGAATACGGTATCCCACGAACCGCTGTTTGCTGTTTGATATCATGGTTTAGGCTGGGAAAATTCACACCGTCAATTCGTGAATACTCGAAGTGGAGGAAGCGCTTTTAATATCATGGTTTTCGTCAGATTTATGATATTTCCGATATACCGTTGGCTAGGATTTTTTCATATCGGTATCACGATATGCATTTTATATCGGTTTTATCGATATATCGCCCAGCCCTACTGGGCACTAGTGATCACCAAAATTATTTTAATCTCGCCAACTCTCTTTTTCTCGCCAATCTTTTAACATTACCTAATAACAAATAGCCAATATTTTAACATGGCCGTATAATTATCAGAGTAAGTTATTATTATTTAAGTTAAAAAACTTACTTAAAAATAGCTATAATATGATCACGTTAAAACACACAAATCAATACAAATAACAAAATCTCACATAATCGGATCTATTAATGATTAGTCTTGGTCCATTACAAAAATGTTAAAATAAGATATAACATAAACTAGAAACATTTTATTTCATAATGGAAGCATCGTATCTAAATTTATATACACAAAAATATCAACTTACATTATATAAGGTCCCAAATTCTTTTCGAATTTGTAAATGTGTGTATATATGATACTGGTGCCCAGCTACCATAAAAGTACCCAAAAAAATTTACTTTTCATTTTAAGAAATCATAAGCAAATTACGGTACCTGTTTGGTATAGAGGCCCTGGCACACAAAAGAAAATGGCGAGATTGAATTTGGTGAGAAAAGGAAAATTTTCAGAGGCACTTTTAAAGCAGCCTTTGTTTACATTTTAAAAGTGGCATCACATTGATATATCTTTTTGAAATAAGAATTATTGGGAATTCAAGCGCTCGAATATGCCATCTGGTAGAGAAAAGATATAACTTCTCGCTTCAAGCCCATTGCATTACATGCATTTTTGATTAGTTCATATTGATTATTTTTTTGCACAATTTCAGATTTCATGTGATATTTGTATTCTGTGTTTATATGACAAGGTAAAATTTGTGCAAATTTGAATATCTAACTCTTTCAAACGCGTTTACAATGAATAATGGTTTCAATGGCACTTTAGCATTAGTTAAAGGGACAATTTTCCTGTATCGACGGCTGCGATCAGCGCCTCTATAGGCCGTTTTAAGTCCCAATTTTATCAAATACACAAACAGTTTGTTTTACATTTACACAATTTAATACATACATAAACTAGTCGTTGGGGGCCACCGTAATACTTACCCATCATGGATATGCATAATGTAAAATATTAAAATAAAAATGTGTAAACTACTTATAAAATGCATTGCAATTAAAATAAAATCGTGGCTTGATGACGTCACAAACTTTAAAGGCTCGATTACTGAATTGCTTGAAAGAGGTTTTTCCTTATAACTCCAAAAATAATAATCCTATTAACTAGCGGTTTATTGCATCTGATTAAGCGTCAAATTTTCAATTAAAATATCTCTTTGAAGTGAAATTTGGATGAAATACAGGGTCATGAAAAATCGAAGAGTGTGGAAAATAGGATTCCAAATATCTCGGCAACTAATTATCCGATCGACTTCATGCTTTATGTAAAATTTATCTTTTTTTATTGTCTTTTATATTCATTTCTTAAAATAAACAATTTCGAAAATTTGTATATACCTTTTATCAGAACGAATATTTCGAGGGTCCGAATAAAATAGTTCCGGTTAATCGAGGTTAATGAAATGAAATAGGCTTCTTCCCATTATTACATACTAAGTACATACCAAATTGCAAGTCTCTATCTCAATTTTTTCGGGAGATAGAGCGTTTACAGACACACACACACACAGACACACAGACACACAGACGGACGGCAAAAATTTTTTTCTAAAAATATGTTTTTCGGAATCTCCAGTGTCTGAAACGTGTAAATCCGTCAAAAATTTTTTTTCGATTTTCAAAACGATTACAAGACTTACCCTATACTACGTATGATGGGTAAGTAAAAAGCAAGTTGTTTAATTTATACATAAATATGCCATATAATAATGTAATTCAAAATATATAACATAAATAAGCCATTTAAGATTAGAAATTTTTCTATTGGACATTGTTTCCTTTTTGCAATTGTTTGATGCGAAATCGCACATTCTTTAGACTGAGTTATGCAAAGGCCCCCTGAAACAAACAAGTGCTCAGATTATTGTAGTGAAAATTAAATGTTCAAAAACTTTTTTGTTACTAATATTTTGTGGAGTGTATTGTATGCATACTTTTGCTTTCAAAACCATAGAGAGGAATTGGTTGTAGCAATAGAGTTTTATTCCAGATGAATTAAAAAAGTAGTACAAAATCTCTTAGTTCCACTATAATATTTTTATAAAAGTATCCAATGTGACAAATATATAATATTATTAAAAAAAGCTGCGTGAAAACAACTCTCAGGAAATATGTGTGGATCGAAAGTGTAATCTGGAATTTACACAATGGGAGAAAATAAAAAACTTTAATAAATTAAAAAAAAGTTTTAAGTGAATGAAAAACAGGTTATTTTTTTTTAAAGTGTACTTTTATGTTAGCTAACAGAATTTTTTTCTCACCCATGGCAGTTTTTATCTTTCGTGTATCTAAACTAGAAACAATACTTTGAAAATGAAATAAAATGTTTTAGTGTATGGTATTTCTTTTTTTTTTTCTTGTATTTCAAATAAAATAAGTGAAAGGCAGGTATTTTAAATGTTTGTATTTTAAATTAAATGAGTGAAAGGTTTATATTTTAAATGAAATGAAGGCACTATGAATGATGCCAGTGGGAACAAAATTTGGGAATTTATCACCTGCACCTGACTAACATAGAAGTGCAAAAAATAATAATAATGTCCTACTTGTAGCGATCGAAATTTGAAATTTTTTGCCAATTATATCACATGTCATGTCATTTTATTGCATTGTCTATGGTAGGTTTTCTATAAATGGTACAGTAATGGATTATTGTCTCTCTCTGAGATGTGTTATTCCTCAATTTTTGTCCAACAAAGTCTCTTCCTTTCACTGCCATCATCTTCTACACATTTTCTTTTATTGAATCCACAGATAAGCTCAACTAACATACGAAGGAATTTATTCCATTTATATTTCAACCTGTTATATACATCTTCTGGAGCAGCCCTTATTATAACCCTTTTGAAGTCTCTTTTAAATCGCACCATTTCATCCTTCGATGACATACATTCTTGAATGAAGAATGCAAGTAATCCCCCACTCTTCCCCATCAATCAAACCTTCACAAATCTTTTGTCCATTATGAGAGTAGAAAATTTGCTTTTTGGCTGTAAATGCTGGATCCTGAAAGATCAATTTGATGTTATTTTCGGATCTAACCTTAAATAGTTCTGCCATCAGATAACCTTCAGTAAATATAGTGTTGGTATTTAAAACAAAATCTTTGTGAGCTGCTGGGCTTTGCTGAAGATTTTCCCCAAAAAGCTTTAGATAATTATAATCCTTAAAGCCTTTATTTGCTTTGCGTAGCATTGTACACAATAAAACACCATAATTATTTATAGAAAAGAAATTCCACATAATGCTAGCTGTTTCCACAAAGAAAACTTGCCACGGAAAATCTAATAAACATAGCAAAACTTGACAAGAATAATTTTTAAATATTTCTATTTATTCCTCTTCATCCATAAGACAGAGTAAAAGACATAAAATATCAGAATAGTATTCATATAGAAATTTAGTACGATAATTCGTAATGCTGTTCAGTGCATCATAGGCTACAGATCCTGCAGTCTTTATTAAGGACACTTTCCTTTCAGTAGAAGTCAGTTTCTGCAAAAAATATTGAATAGCTGCTCTATTACCCTGCTTTGCCGCACATTCAAAAGCATACTGATAAGCAGAACATCTGCGATTCAACCTTCTTTCAACCGCACCGTCCATCTTAGCCCTTTCTCCTTTTATATCGTATGTCCAAAGAACCGTTAAGTCCTGCTCGCTGACATTTTCACCATAGAAAGATTTTTTTCCTGTCTTCGGGAACCTTATTCCATAGTTTTGGAATATCATCTTCTAAGCAGTAAACACATGACATTTTATATAGTGTAGTAATATCAATACTGTCATCTTTAATTAACAGTTTTGCTGTTTTCTTTTCATCTATTATGCCTTGGGGTGTCCAATGAAATTCATGTGGTAAATTTATATAAGAAAAAGTATCTCCGTGATGTTTCATCCATCTTAATATTTTAAGCCAATTGGTTTAATAAAACCTAATGTTTTATCTCTCAAAAGTGCTGGCAGTGGAAGTTGAATTACTTTTTCTTTTACCCTATCTTCTATTTTTGGCCATTCATCTTTTAATTCTGCACTGCAAAACGGAATACAAAATTTTGCCATCAAATCTCTAATATCATCTTGGTTCCAGAATGTAACAACCACCTTGACAAGAGCAATATGCTCGAGTGAGGGTTTCAGAATATAATTCATTATTTTCCCACACTGAAATACTATGTATCAGAAAATGGCACCTATTTAATGAAGAAATTTAAAATGTGTAATATTTAAAGTAACAAGGAAATAGTTTTGACTAATCTTCGATACTTTTTTGTAACAAAATAATGTTTGTTTTTGTTTAATATCTAAATTATACTGCTTTCAGTATAATAGCTATATATGACAAAAGTGCTAAACAATCTAGTTTTTTTTTTTTTTTCAGCAATTCAATTCACCCAGGCAGAAATGTCTCTCAACTGTGAAAGTAAATCAGTGAATACAGATACACATGACAATCTTAAAAATGAATGGTAGTTGTGTCTAAAGTGACCATACATCAGATATATTGCCTCTATAATTCTTATCTGAACAACTTTAATGCAAAATGAACTTTTCAGGTGTCTAAGACTAGTAAAAGTCAACAACACTATCAAGATAAGACAGGGAGTAATGCTTTTATCCGAGTGCTGATAATAGCTCTCAATATGCTTGAATGGGCAGTCAGTAAAGATCTAGAGGTTTAATGATTGAGAATAACTCTGGTGATAGCTTTGCCCAAACATCAGAAGTACCACAGGAATTTGACCTACAAAGAAAACAAAAAAGAAGATTCAAGGATAATATAAAATGTTCATATATAAAGACACTATTTTGCATGAATAAATTATATAAATGAGATTCAATACTTTTCACTTTGTAGGAACCTAGGCATTTTTTTAAAAGATTGGCACAATTTGGGCATCAGAAAGTGAGATGTGTTTCCAAATGAATATAAATAAACAACTTTGATAAAAACAAACCTCATGAATTTTTATGCTTGTTATACATATTTAGTACCTGGGAGACATGGCAGTTTTATCAGCATTCATACTGTATTTGAGTAAAGACAAAATTGTATTGTTCATTTCTACAGAAGAATATCATTTCTAGTTTCTAAAAGTTATAAAAATAAACTCTAAGAGTTCGTTTTTTGTATATATATATTATACTCCATCCAATTTCTCTCTGTTATCGAGACAACAGTCATGATTTTTACTATATAATTCCGCAGTTATCAAATTGGTTTACTATCAAGGTATCCAACACTTCTTTCTATATAATATTATGGGGGTGGTGAGGGTTTTCTGTAGGTAGAAAGGCTTACTGTTTCACCTCTTAGCCCTAAAATAGGATCAAGCGACCTAGCTAGATCATTTTCTCATCCTTGAATAAGTATAGGAGTGAAAATCGTTCAAGCCCTTTTCACTATATACCAGCATTTTCAGTGCTGAGTTTGTTTTAACCTGCAAAACAAACTTTTCCGAATTCGTGATCTAGCTAGATTTTCTCATGCTCTAATTAGTATAAAAGACATATTTCATGTAAATTGATTGAGCATTTTTCGATTTATAGCAAGCAGAATTTTTAGCTCCAAGTTCGTTTTTAACCTATCAAAACTAATTTTCTTGAATACGGAACCTAGCTAGATTATTTTCTCATGCTGGATTTTGTGAAAATCGTTCTTGCTATTTTCAATATCAACTGCAATTCGGAAAATTGCTTGCTCATTTAATATATTATATATAAACATTATATATAATTATTATTATAGTTTTTTATATACAAATTACTTCTGTTTGTACATAAAAATAGGTAAATGGCTTCTTTATATTAAGTAAATCATATAAATATTGAAAAAATTGCTTGTTTGTAAGAAATAGTGAATAGGTTGCCAGAAAATAGGCATGGAAAATTCCTTCTCTTGCCAAGACCCCTATACTGGAAAAGTACCTGACATTCTCCATCTCTATAATAAAACCGTAAGTCATGTGACTGTCATCAACAGTTCCGGAATGCCCGCTTCACTTTTTCATATGCCAGGCGGCCATTTTTATTTAAAATTATTTTTTCGAATAAAACTGCATAAAAGTTACATTTTTAGAAAGATCGTTCAAAAAAAATTAATATTTGAGAGATGATTTACGTTCAATTATGTATACATTCTGCAATAACTTCAGTTTAAATTAGGTTCGCAGTTCAAATTCTCTATCCATGAAAGTAAACAAAAAAAAAAGATTCATTCGTTGTGAACGTTTAAAATATTAAACCATGAATTTTTGGACCGCTGCCTGGTGTAAAAAAAATAATCCGCACCAGTGAGACAGTCAATGTTTACCATAATTCTGTTCTATACAACTCAACTTCTTTCCGGATCTTTTCTTGATGCAAGTTGAATTCATGTAATAATATTTAATGGATCAAATTTCGAAACGAATTGTCAGCTTTTATTTTTCGCGTGTGCAAATTAGAAAGATAGTTTAATTTTGAAATCAAATGTTTTGATTTATGATATTTTTTCTTATTTATCTATTTTCTATTTTAAATAAAAATGTGAACGTCATGTATTTTAAATTGAAACAGCTGTCACGGACGCACCGGGGTTGGCGCGATTTTTGTTTTGTGCCATTTTGGCGAGAAAATCCCATTTTCAGGTACCTATTAGAGATTACTAAAACAGCATGTACTTTTATTTTATTATGAAATAGTTTATTTTATATTAAAAAACACACAATTTTATTATAAAACACACAAAATAAATAATTTATTATAAAATGGGTTAAGCGGTTTTTGTCAAGAAAGATGAAATACATTACAACAAAAAATATGCGAAATGCTACCACGATCGCAAAAGTTCTTCATTTGATTAGATTTTTCCGGTTTGGCGAAGGATTAAGGAAAAAAAATAAATTCTGAATAAAAATAATTTGTTACAATGCTTAACATACATTTAAGGGCGACCAAACTGGTCGCCAGTGGCGGCTAGTTACCAATAAATAACAATTAAGTAAATTCATTTATATTGGAAACAATAGCACAGTTGACAGCTTATATAGTAGAATGTGCCTAACAATAAATTTGCCTGTAATAATAATTTATGCAGTGACAGAATTCCTATGAGAACTAATATAAAGCAAATCTGTCTATAATGGTTATTTTTGGTGTGAATCTATCTATACGGATAATTTTGTGCCTTTTAAAAACTCTTGCTTCATATGAGGTGTTCTAAATATTTAGTATACTACAAATACTGAGGAATGCACAAATTTAGAGAATTGGTTAAAATTGTTGAAGAAATGAGTGACCACACTAAACATTTGCCACCTTGCTAAATGTGAAGAAATCTGAGAAGTGGTGATAAAAATTTCCAGTTTTAGTGAAATATTGGGTGAACAACTATTTCGTTACCATTGGATAACAAAAGAAAGTGCAACAGCCGGAAATATTACATTTTGAAATTCATTACTTGTCAGATGAATATGAAATCGTTATTGATAATTTACTTTGAAAAATTATATGAAAAAGGATGAAGATTTTTTTTCGCTTTTCAATTAACACAAAATGGTTGGGCTAACAATGACTAATTGCTGTCCCGGGTTAATTTATAGTAATAAAAGTCTACCTTTCCATAGCATTGGCCAACAAATTATTTGCAGACAAAAGAGTGGTCAGTCCAACAGACTGATTTCAAAATCTTTCCAGAAAAAAGAGCCATGCAGTGCCAGTTTGACATATGTGCATTGCTTGATAGATTACCACATGCATTGTACAACTTGATCAGTATCTAGGATTTGAAATAAAAACATATTTAGTTAGATATTGAGTTTTATGCAGTATTATTTTCAAGGTATTGCCAGAAATTGCCTTCTTTCAAACTCTGATTAATCATTGGTCTTGATAGGATCGGAGCCTTAATCAGAGTAATCTAATAATTTGAAATCAGTAACAATGTTACAGCCACATATATTCTGCAAATCTCATCAACTGGATGTTGCTTTAATGTCCAACCAGTTATCCAGAATACATCTGTCCCCGACCATTATGGATAAATGGTTCTATACTGTATATATATAATTTTTTCTTTTTAAAGAGTCTGACCAAAAACATTTTCAAAACATGACCTCCTTTTTATACAATAAAAATTAAGACTTTCTATGATATTTTTTTACACTAACATTTGACCTTGTTCCTTTAACAATACTAAATATTCCCTTACATTTAATATTTTTGGTATTAAAAGAAGCTAGAGAGCAATTAATTTAAAAAAATCCAGGTAGATTTCGAAGACGCAGACCGTGGGGCACCTGCTTGTCGGGAATTGCGAAAGAAATTACCTTTTTGTGATGATGCTGCAGTTGGAACCGCATACTTCGAAACCAAACTTGTTTGCAGGCGGAGCCGGCAGGGATTTTTTTGTTTTTAATTTTTTTTTGCTATAACGGTTGGTCCTATAAAAAACTTGTATAAAATCTGTCATACATAAGTTTTTGGCCCTGTTCCTAGAAGTAATAATAACTTTAAACGGATTCAATACGCATCATAATTAAGAAATTATGGGGTTTTTTTTTCTGTTTTCACAAAAAGCCCCCCCATCCCCCCCTCCTTGGTTCGATTTTGCCCATTAACGAACTTGACCGAGATTTTATGCCCCTTGATTTTATGTATCAGTTTCGAAAAGATGCGGGAGTTGGAACCGCCTACTTCGAAAAATAACTTGTTTGCAGGCGGAGCCGGCAGGGATTTTTTTTGTTTTTAATTTTTTTTGCTATAACGGTTGGTCCTATAAAAAATTTGTCAATATAAAAGTTTTAGATAATACTAAGATGATTAATAATAATTTTACGCGGATTTGATATCTTGTGAATTGACGAAGCTATGATTTTTTTTCTTCTAAACCCCCCCCCCTTTTTCCCCCCTTGGGGCCATTTTTAATGATATCAAAAATCTGTCATACATAAATTTTCGGCCCTTTTCCTAGAAGTAATAATAACTTTAAATGGATTCGATACGTATAATAATAAAGAAATTATGAGGGTTTTTCTGTTTTCACAAAAAGCCCCCCATTTCCCCCCCCCCCCTTTGGTTCGATTTTGCCCATTAACGAACTTGACCGAGATTTTATGACCCTTGATTTTATGTATCAGTTTGGAAGAGATTTATGCAAAAATTTTCCAGTTATCGTGGTCAGAAAAAAGTAACATATATATATATATATATATATATATATAAAGTTTTGAACTGGGGGTGGTTTTGGGTTCTGGGAGTCATGATCGGCGTAGATCTGCAAAACTTTTTCAAAATTTCCAACTTAGGTGAGAATGTAATAGGTAGTATTTCTTACGAAATCAACCTAAAAACGTAAAAGGGAGCTTGGGCGAGACTTTGATGTAAAACTAAGTATACTGAGAGTAAAAATGAAAAAACAAATGGTCAAAATGTGTAAATTTTACATGTAAAATGAAAAAATTGTCAAGTATGCAACATCAATAAGTTGTAAATAGATATGTCAAGTTTTGTTAGAATATTGTCACCAGCATAAAATGCTGAAAACCTAAAAATAATTATAATAAATATCCTATACAGAAAATGATTTCTATTTAGATAATATATATAATTTCATACTCCACTCTAACTTGTGAGATTAATTCAGACAACGCCCCCTAGATAAGAAAGCCGTGACACGCGTCACGAAAACGTCATACCAAGCAGGCAAAACAAAGAAAAAAAATCGAACAACTTGCATGTTTCGATTTCATTGGCTCATAGAATTAATAATTATAGTTTACGACTAATAGTTAATAATTCCACGAGCCATCGAAATCGAAACATGCGAGTTGTTCGAATTTTTTTCTTTGTTTTGCCTGCTTGGTATGACGTTTTCGTGACGCGTATCACGGCTTTCTTATCTAGGGGGCGTTGATTCAGAGCCATCTATATAAACATTTGTGATGACTGGGAAGGAGGGAGACAGTTCAATGCCACAATACCTAGTCCAAAGAGGGTTTTTTTTCAGTGATGAAAAATCCATAGTTTCTGAAGTACTTTCCAACACTAACAGAATATTATTGGGAAATTTTATTGAGAATTATCTAAATAAACAATTTAAAAAACGCATACCTCAGTACAAATCCATTTTACGCAATTTCTGCCCATATCAAGCAATGTGTGTGAATTCTTTCATGGAGCCCTATATAAGACATATAGCATCTAGGGTTGGTCATTTTGCTGGCAAAATGGTATTTTTACCAGGAAAGTGGAAAAAACCTTGTAAAAACCAGCAAAAAAGGCACAAACTTGAAAAAATGGCTGGTTAAAAAAAAAATTACAACAATGTAATTTTTTACATAATATAACTAAGACTTAAATCAGAATATTAATTTGATATTTCATAGATAATAATTTGATTAATTAAAAGAATTTTAGTTGATAATAAACATTTGAAGTATAAGTAAAAAAATCTACTTTGTAAATAAATTTATAACTTTGAATGGAGATAAAAACTATGTTCTTCATTCCTCACTTTTAATATAGTAATGCCATCTTTAATTATAATAGCTATTAAAAACTTTTGAGCCCACAATTTATATATTAATACAACTATTAAAGCAGGGGTCTGTCCAGACTTTTTTCACAGGGTCCTGTTTTTGTGAAATTGTGAACAGCTTTTTATATTTGTGGAAAATCTAACCATAATTTTGTGAATTTGAAATTGTCGTTATATTCAGGTTCTTGTTTATTCATTTTTAAGAAGATATATGGATATAAAATACATATATATTTTCTTTATATGTGTAAAAGTGACATGTCAGATTTTACTTTTAAATGATTAATTTGCGAAATGTTTAGTTTAAAGATTAAGACAAAGAATTTTGTGAAGGGTCTTGTTTTAGGGAAAATAATTTTGTGAAGGGTCTTGTTTTAGGGAAAATTATTTTGTGAAGGGTTTTGTTTTAGGGAAAATTATTTTGTGAAGGGTCCTGTTTTAAGGGAAATAATTTTGTGAAGGGTCCTTTTTTTAAATGAAAAATTTTGTGAAGAGTCCTTTAAAGGACCCAATTTTTCCCTAAACAGATCCCTGTAAAGACAAAATTACTACATTAAAAGTTGCCTTCTAACATATATAATGTGTGTGTCAGGGTAGCAACCTGTTGGTATAGTCAAAACAGCACTTTAAAATTGTTCAATGGGACTAATTCCCAGCTGTGTATTAAAATCAGTTTTTCCTCCCCTTTCATGATATGTAAATGTAAACAGAAGTAGAGGAGAAACTTCTCCTATAATAAAATTTTTGATTACAAAGTTTTAAAAAGTTTAAATGTAAAAAGAGGATGTTAATATTGAAAGATTACAAAGTCTAGAGAGGGCTCAAGAAGTTGCTAGATGGGAGGGGGTGCTCAGCCCACCCTGCCCAATAACTAAATCAATCTTCCTTTTCTCTTTATCTGAACTTCTATAACTTTAGCAATTAAAATTTATAGAGATAATACTTTATAATTCTTACAAAAATAAAGTTTATATAAAAAATATATCGACCAGATAAAACATTAATATGTATGAGAGAGGGGAGAGATTACGTACTTTGTATCATTCAATTATTGTTGTTCTGATAGCACAGCAAAGTAGGTAATATTTTTTAGACTGTAAATGTAAAAGTCAGTTGTTCAATAATTGTTGGCTGTTTTAACCAAAACCTGTAAATTATTTTATTGCTATTTTCTCTCCCCTTTCCCATTCTCTCCATTCGTAACATAAACTAAAAAGTATTTTACTAAAAACTCATTGTTTTTAGTAAAATATTTTGCAATTTATTACGTATAATAATGAAATGAATGTTCTATGTTAAAAAAATTCAAAGTTGTATATTGTTAGTTTAAATTAGTAAAAATTAAACAAACATAATTACATTCCGGTAAATAAAACATACACCTATTTTTACCAGGTTTTTATCCCTGTTTCTTTCCACCAAGATGACCTTGGAAATTGTACGTCAAACGTGACAAATGAGGTGCGTTAGTACTGTATAAATATTTAGATCTTGATGATTTTTAATTCTGTGAAATGAATGATATCGTCTGCAGATTAATTTCTGTCATAGAATAAGTATCTCGGTCCTTGACGATTAAATTTCGGAAGCTCCTATAACAAGAAAGCACAGATTTAAAAAAAAAATTTCAAATTTCTTAATAAATATTTTTATTAATATCTCCTAAAGTTTTGATTCGATTTTAATAAAATTTGAAATGTCTCGACAAAATTCTGCAAAGATAATATATCTTAAATTTCAAACCATTCAGTTGGGTAGTTTTTGCGTTGTTATATGCGGACGGACCAAGCGACGACAATATTTATACGACTACGTATTTATATAATTACGAACGCACCTAAAAAGTAGCTTATCTTGCTATTGCGTAAAATAAGCAGGGTTCATAAATATCACATTTTCCAAAATATCAGATACTTTGATATATGTATTCAATATTTTAAATATATTTTTGATATATATCCCATAGTGTCAAAATTGTCAACTTACTGCTGATTATAAATATTTTGAGACTTGGCATAAATTAGAAACTATAACAATTGCACCTAATGTGAAAACTTAATAAAACACAATTCTAAATGTATTTTTACACTCACATAACAAAATTGAAGATCAACTAACTGCAAACAGAAACAATTTGCCTTATACATTCACCAAAAACAATCTCTATAGGATTTAGTATCAACTATCGAGTATCAATAAAATTTCGTGTTTCATACAACAAAATTTTAAATACATTTTTTTAATTGAAAAAATTGAACATAAATGTAAGCTTGTCCAACTTGTTGTGCAGTTTAAACTGAACAACAACGAAAACCAGAAAAGATTCTTTGTAATGAGGCTGTAAATAACTGATTACCTAAATCAATTTATCTTTCACTGGCTATTCTAGGTTAATATCGTCCCACATGATTACTGGTTCTGCATTTAAAAACTCAGGTTCAAACATATAGCCTGGAAAAGATTTTTTGGTACTTTTCGGTTAGCCAGGTGCAAGTGATATACACTATATTTCTAATGATGACCGGTCACTTGCGATTTTAGACGTTTTGTTAAATATCTGAAAAGATACATGAGGAATTGTCCTGAAACTTCAGGAGTGTAAACAACATGATAGACGTCATATATTTCCGTGAAGATTTTTTCCCGAAACTCCATATGGGGGCGTCAACAAATTAAAGAAAAACGAATATATTTTGGATAACCCTGTAAAAACTAATATTGTAAAATCATTCAAACTGTAGATTATGATTAAGTGGCCTATTGTAATAATTCGGGTTCATTTGTATGAAGATAGCATGTATACTCGAAGAGAAATTCAGGTTTTTAAAAAAACAGTCCCAAATTTTACCAAGTTTTTTTCTTATAATTTGCAGAGTTTTTAGTATAAAAACAAGTTACTTTCCGAAAATATGACAAACAGAATTGTACACAATACCCTGCAATCAGAATAAAAAAATTAAAAAAATTGTATGAAAAATGAGCAGGTTCACTAAATATTGTTTCATTGCGCATGCGCGAATTCAATCAAAATATACTGTGCATAATATATTAGCTAAATGTATAGACCAACTTTTATGAAAGTCTCAAAAACATAGCTTGAAAATTCTGATAGTAATCGTCGATAGAATAAGCTCGAAATTCGCTGTTCCCAAAAGGAAGCAAAAAGATGAGGGGTTGTATCAAATATAGAATGACAGACACTTCATTCTTATTATGTCAACTGACATAAGCTAGTACATTTGAATACAACCCCTCATCTTTTTGCTTCCTTTTGGGAACAGCGAATTTCGAGCTTATTCTATCGACGATTACTATCAGAATTTTCATACTATGTTTTTGAGACTTTCATAAAAGTTGGTCTATACATTTAGCTAATATATTATGCACAGTATATTTTGATTGAATTCGCGCATGCACAATGAAACAATATTTAATAAACCCGCTCATATTTCATACAATTTTTATTATTTTTTAATTCTGATTGCAGGGTATTGTGTACAATTCTGTTTGTCATATTTTCGGAAAGTAACTTGTTTTTATACTAAAAACTCTGCAAATTATAAGCAAAACACTTGGTAAAATTTGGGACTGTTTTTATAAAAACCTGAATTTCTCTTCGAGTATACATGCTATCTTCATACAAATGAACCCGAATTATTACAATAGGCCACTTAATCATAATCTACAGTTTGAATGATTTTGCAATATTAGTTTTTACAGGATTATCCAAAAGATATTCGTTTTTCTTCAATTTGTTGACGGCCCCTTATGGGGTTTCGTGAAAAATTCTTCGCGGAAATATATGACGTCTATCATGTTGTTTACACTCCTCAAGTTTCAGAACAATTCCTCATGTATCTTTCCAGATATTTAACAAAACGTCTAAAATCGCAAGTGACCGGTCATCATTGGAAATATAGTGTATATATACATATATATGTGTATATATGTATATGTACATATATGTATATATATCACTGGCGCCTGGCTAACCGAAAAGTACAGATTTTTTTGGCTAAATACTAAATAGTCACTGACAGAGACAAAAGTACTTTGTCTACAGAATGACACAGTCAATAGAAGTTACAAAATTCGTTTATACTTATTTTGACTGAGAATATAAAAAATAATATACATAATATTTTGAAAATCAATATCAAACATCATGATATTTAGAAAATAAATATCTGATATACAGCATGATATATATAACTGAACCTTGAAAATAAATTAAAAATTTTTTTAGCTCTCTTCTGGCATATGACTCAGTTTCTCATCCATGTTTCAAAATATGAATATCAATTAATCTTTTGACAAAATTTCTTTCTGCACAATTTAAAACAAACTTTTTCATTCATGTGTATGAGAAGGTGTCTATTCAAGTAACTTTTCTGAGAAAACTTCTTGCTACACATATCACAAACGTAAGGTTTCTCATTTGTATGAGTGCGAAGATGTTTATTCAAGTTACTCTTGCTGGAAAATCCTTTGTTGCACATCTCACACAGAAAAGGTTTCCCATTCGTATGCATGAGATAGTGTGTATTCATGAACTCGTCTGAAAAAAAAAAAACTTTGGTTCAAAAGGTTTCATATTTGTATGCAACAGAAGATGTCTACTCAAGTGATTTTTCTGAGAAAATTTCTTGCTGTATATCTCACAAATGAAACGTTTCTCATTTGTATGGATCAAAAAGTGTTTGTCTAAGTTACTCTTGTCAGAAAATCTTTTGTTTCATAGCTCACAAATGAAAGGTTTGTCATTTGTATGCATGAGGAGGTGCATATTCAAAGTTTTCTGAACAAATCTTTTGGCGCATATCCCAGAATCAAAAGTTCTGTTATTTGCATGAATCAAAAGGTGTTTATTCAAGTTGCTCTTTTGAGAAAATCTTTTGTTGCAAGCTTCACAAACAGAAAGTTTCTCATTTGTATGCACCAGGAGGTGGGTATTCAAGTGACCTTTCTGAAAAAATCTTTTACTGCATACCCCACAAATGAAAGTTTTCTCATTTGTATGCATTATATTATTCATATTTAAGTGTGTATTCAAACTTTTTTTCGTATTATTTTGATTTTTGGCTCAGATTCTTTTTATTACATTCTCCCTTTGACGAAACTCTTAGCATAGACATTTTTTGTAGCTTTACGATTGCTCCTAGTTTATCACTCATATTAATATGGAAATACTAACTTATGACATAGACAAATTTTGATTCATTTGAGCTAAACCACTCATCGCTCTATTCTAAAAGCTAAATAATGAATATGAAATGCAAATAAGTGATTTATGTGAGGAATAATAGCAATCAATCATGTTTTGCTGCTTGTTCATTCAAGACAGAGTTACATAATTTATTTTTAGAAATAGTTGAATTATTTTGTTATGTCATTAATCTAAGTTTTACCATGAATTGACTCCAAAAATTTATATATCTGCAATGAAAAGAAATACAGTAATATAAAATAACAAGAATGAAAAAACATGCATCAAGCACAGATTATGAAACACTTCCCAAAACTTCCAGAATACTATAAAAAAATCTCCACCGTTTAATAAGATGAAAGGCGATGTCTAAGTAAACAAGTTGGAAAATTGATTTACACATTTGAAAACCCAATTTCAGCAATTTCCACCCATAGTCGGAAAATATCCAAATTCCTTGTGCAACCCTGTATTTGATCTATGTAACAATTTGTATATATACTACATGGTAGGCAAAAGTTTAGCTCAATTAGGAAATGCATAACAAAGTTGAAAATTTCCCGTCAGCAAATTTTCATCAATAAGCGAAAATTTATTGTTAATTCTTTTCTGCACACCTGTATAGGATCTTTGGAATTTATACACACTAAGTAATATGTAAATATTGGTTAGATTTAAAAATGTATACCACAATTAAAAACGCACTTCCAGCAATTATTGCTCATAGACAGTATTGTAACTGAATTATTTTGTGTGTCCCTGTAAATGAACGATAAATGCTATGCACACAATATTCTATAGTAAGCACCTTGTAGTGCCCATATCAGTTCCAATATATTTGTCATAGTGTAACATCATTAAAAATATGCTGCAAACGATTTTTTCCCATAGACCATAATATAATGGAATTAATTCTTTTGAGTGCTCCTCTAAACTTACTATACATGACTTAGTACTTCATTTTCAATACTGATTATATGACATAGTAAACCTCAATAACATACATTAATTACATGGCAATTAGACAATATTTACATGAGTTGGAACTTGGAACACAGACCAACTGAATTCATAAACAGTTTTCAACTATATTGGAAAGTGTTAGAAAAATATCAGAATTAACAACTCAATAATTCATTACAACCTTACCATCTTATAACAACAATTAATAGAGCTATTGCTGGAATTATTTTTCAAGGTGTAAAAATATTTCTTGGCTTATTTTGGATACATAAATTTAGTGTTATGAAAAAGTACAAAAACAAATATAGGCTTGAACGTGGCCAACACACACACAAAAAAAGAAGTAAATATAGAGTAGGAAGAACTGTGTACTATCGTAATTTTAGCTTCTTAACATATTCAAAAATAAAATGTGTTTATCAAGTACAAATTAAGTAACAGGAAATGATTGATTTTAATAATATTATTATTTCCAATACAATTTTTTTTGTAGGGGAAAGTGGGGTAACAGCCTTATTATCAGATACTTCTCGAACCAAGAATTTCCAACAGAATTTAAAATAACTTTGTATATGTACTCCACACTTATCCTAGTACCATAATAGCATTTTAAATATAGGACTAGATCAACACATTTTTATTTAAACAACGACAAATCATCTAGTCTTGCTTTCATCAGTGGGATAAAACCTGGTGGATATGTTAATCTTAAGGGAAGTGAAAAAGGTATAAGACAAGGGTTGCTACTCATATAGGAGAATGAAATTCCCTGACTTTTCCAAGTGTATTTTAAGAAAATTTCAGTCTCGCGGTATAATGTGCTCTGTACATGCCGAAGGTGAAATAAATTTTTTGTCACTTGAAAATACTAAATTTTTTCCTACAACAGATATTGATTGAAATTTTCGCTTCAGCAGAAAAACTTACTTCGAGGACTCGAGGACTATAATAGAAATCACTTTCCTTAATACATTATAAGTTACAAACCTTCAAATAAAGTTTTCTCCAAACCGAACGGAAAAAATAACAAGAACGAAAAATCAAGCGTCAAGCATAGATTATGTAACACTTTCCAACACTTCCAAAATAATTTTACAAATCATACCGTTTAATAAGCTAAAATATAACTTCTAAGTAAACAATTTGGAAAACGCATAACATATTTAAAAACATAATTTTAGGAATTTCCAACATATACAATATTCAGAAAAATATCTGAATACTTTTATTCAGCCCTGTATAGGATCTATAGATGTGTACATATACTACATAGGATGCTAAATTTTAGTTCAGTTCGGAAACGTGTAGAGCAGTTTAAAATTCTCCGCCTGGAGTTTCTGTCAATAAACGGAAATGTGTCCGCGAACTTTTGTGCTTCTCTGTATAGGATCTACAGAATTTATACACACCACGTAATAGACAAAAAGCGAGTTAAAATTAAAATCGCGTTCAGTAACTTAAAACGCACTTCCAGGAATTATTGTTAACAGACAGTAGAGATTTCTTTTGTGTGTCCCTGTAAATGAACGATGACTGCTATACACACAATATTCTGTTGTAAGCCTCTTGTAATGCACCTTAGTGATATATATAAATTTTAATGCGTTTAAAATAGTGCAACATTATTTAAATAAACCGCAGATGATTTTTCTCCATAGACGTAATGTAACGGAATTCTTTTGACTGTCCCTGTAAAGTAACTATAAGTGCTATGCACACCCTATTCCATATTAAGCTTCTTCTAATGCACCTTAGTGATATATATATAAATATCAATGCGTTTAAAATAGTGAAACATTATTTAAATAAACCGCAAATGATTTTTCCCCAAAGACCGCAATGTAACGGAATTCTTTTGAGTGTCCCTGTAAAAAAACTATAAGTGCTACACACTTCCGTTGAAATAGGGAACATGCTATAGATAACAACAATAACATATAAAAATTGCAGAGCAATCCGAGCCTATTTACGGGAGTTATAGGCTCGGATTGCCCGTATATATAACTCCCGTAATTACGGGAGTTATATACTGTCCGAGCACGGACAGACGGCCAGACAAACCGAAGTCATAAACACTTTTCAACTAGGTTAGAAAATGTTAAAAAGCAATACACCATTTTTGTATTGAATCATAGTTCACTTAAGTCCAACTTTAGACAAAGGGGAAGGCAGAAGGGGAAGCAGGCATTTCAAGGTGGGGGTTGAGGAGATTTGAAATTATGTATTAGTTATATTGTCACTTCAAACTAACAAACATTGCACAAAAATTTCAAAAAAGTACATTAATGAGTTTTAAAAATCATAATATGTGTGTGGTGATGGTAAGGTAAGAGTACGGAGTGAAAATTTTGATGAGCAGGGTGATTGAGATGAAATTTCTAAAGAAAACAAAAAGTAAAATCGATGAAACATGGGAGATTTTTCTCAGCTATTATGACACAAAGCTCTTGCTTATTTGGCAACTCCCATGAAATGTTATTAAATTCTCTGACTTTTCCAGAATTTAGGTAAAATATTGAAATTCCCTATTAGGACAATTTCCAAATTCCCTGACTTTTCCAGGTAGTGTAGAACCCCTAATAAACTGTCTTAATATATATATATATATTTTGCAATTTTAACTGAGGAACTAAACTAATACAGTAGAACAGGGCTGTCCAACACGGCGATCGCGGGCGCCCTTTTGAAAGTTACCAGTTACTATCATTTTTTTAAAATAAAATTTCACTTTAAAGGATGATTTATTTAAAATCCCAGATATTTGAGTGATAGCAACTTTTTCTCTGGAAATATATTTCACGCATCAAGGACCAAAAATGTACTTTCGCACACTCTTTATATTTTATAAGGAGCACCACTATTAATGATAAGAAAGTTTCTATTTAATTTTTTAAACACAGAATGCGTAACCATCGCGTTTACTCACAGAATTAGCCATAATTTTCCGCAGTTAAATAAAGCGAAGAAAACTGTTAAAAATTTGAGGTAGACTTGTGCGAACCCCGTTTATTATAGCGAGATTAAAGTTTCCGGCCCCTTCCCTACAAATGTTTCAGCTAGGCCCTCAAAGAAAATGTATAATTCGATATTTACTCCAGTTTATAATTTTTCTTTTACATGGAGATCCTGAAGCATAGGAGTCTTATGTGTTCCGCTGCCGTAGTCTGCATTTTTGTCTTCACAAAATTGCTTGAATAGATTCTCCCATTTGGCGTTGGATTTTATGGAGTTGATTCATCTTATAACAGATTTCAATATATCATTAAGAATATCTTGATTGTTTTTAGATACTAAACTCTCTCACTGGATGACCGCAATGCACAAGAAGCATTTCTGGATTCTCCTCTTTCATTAGTTTTAAACATCCACTTCTCTTACGCATCGTAACTGAAGTACCATCTGCAACGCAATATGTTATATTTGTCATTGGTATACTATTTATATGTAAGTAATTTTTCAATGTACTAAACATATCAGAGACAATAGTAGTGCTCTCTAATGATTTACAGAAAAGCATTTCTTCAGTAAACTCACCACTATCAATATATTTGCCACTGTGTCTGTGTGCATTTGCATCGCATAAAATGCCTGTGTATCGCTAATAACACTGTGAGAGAGCATTGTTGCATGTTTTGAGACATGTTAATAATGGCGCCCATCATTGTTTGAAAAGAACTGAAGTGCGCCCCTGATTACTGAAAGGTTGGACAGGCCTGCAGTAGAAGATATTTATAGGGTGTACCTTAAAATCACAGAATTATGCCTTATATAGATTATATTTCACACATCATTAAACTTGGCTTGTAAACATAACAATTATGTCTAGAACAAATCAATATACCGTAGATTTTTATATTGCATTACTTGGACCAGAAGTTGTGCAGATTATAATTTTTTTTGCATAATATATATCATTTCATACATTATTAAATATGATCCAAATAGGTAGGGACATTAGTGCTCTCTATCAAACATTTATACGTATAATACATATTATACGGGGTACAGATTTTGTATACGTATGATATGGCCAAGGCGGTTGCGTTTTATATGAAACAGTATATACAGAACTTACCCCAGTAGTTAAACGTATAAATGTTTTTCATTCATTGCGTGAAAAAATATGCTTTTCTCCTGCTGGTCTGTGGATCAGAGACACTGAGAAACACCAGCTAAAATCCTGCAATCTCGCAATTTGTCAGGGCCATCGTGATTCCTTGTACAAAGAACCATGATGGCCTTGGGTTTACTTGCCTTGCAGTTCCTGCGTAGGTCACGGGTAATTGCAGAAAAGAAATTCAGAACATTTTTTCCTCAGTTTCTATTTTTGTTGTTTTTCCATCCAAACTAGGCTATTAATTATGAAATGTTTTACTATCACGATCAGTAACGGGAAGCTTTGAAGCTACCTTTCGCAGGTCTGTAACACCCACACATAAAGTTTCTTTTGATTTATGGTGTGGCTGTGGACACTTCATGCAAAACATTTTTGCATATGGCCGCAGAACACAGAGTTACATTGACTTTATCTTTTATAGTGACATTGACCAGTTCAACTCCTGGGAAGTTTCATGATGTTACTTTTATTGTACTTAAGAATATTTTTTCTATATTTAAAATTTTTGAAAATACATCTTACTGTAAAAAAGAAAAGAGAAGGCAAGTCATTTTAAGCATTTGTGATTTAATTCTAAATCCTGTAGTGACAATTATTTGTCAGGTTCTAATAAGAAGTTGAAATTTATAACTGACACAGTTGAAATTTATAACTGACACAGTTGAAATTTATAACTGACACAAAAAATGAAATTTGTCAAGATTAAAAACAAATTTTAAACATAATATAATGCCCATACACTTTGCATAAAAAATACCATGCGTATCATAATTAAACAAGTGGGTAAGTGTGATCGAAGATCGCTCAAACGGTTTCGTTTAATATTCCTTTCAAAACACTTTATCTCTTCTTTAATATATCCAAATAAATTTCATTTAGCAACCCAAAGAAAAAAGTCATGTTTTTTATAAAGTAAAAATTTTCCAGTCTATTTTTCTCGTTTTTTCGAATATCTAAACCAGCCCGATAGCGGGCGAAGCCCGCTATTATATTCTGTCATAATAATATCTGTCATGTGGACTAAATGCGATATTTAAAAAAATAATAATTTCAAAATTAAACTTGTTGTACACCTTCAAAATGTTAAAATATGCGAATATTTCCGTAATCAGGTTTTTATCATGATTCAATACGCTTCTCAAACTCATATATTTACTACATTAAAGACGTGAGCATAAAACATCGTTTTGTATACACCATTCAGTAAATTTGTGATGTTTTATACTCACGTCTTTAATGTAGTAATGTTTCATGGTGTAATCGTCCAGCATTTATATCATATATTTAGTATTTTCTATTACTCATATTGATACTCGCTTTGTATTATTCTGAAACATTTGAAAAATCCGTTTAACTTCCGATATGACATCAGATTTTCTTTTTAATTCTCTAATGACGTGATATTAATCTGCTTTGTGTACATACACATACTCATACTCCTTGTATTATTGAGAAATCTTTCCGTTTTATTACCACTATGACGTCAATCAATTTTATTTCATATTTATATATTTTTTCAATTGGTGAAACTTTTTATTTCATTTTCATTTTCCCCGTGGAAATCGCCTGATAGAAAATTAATTATTGTAGAAAGAATTTCATCATGGATTTTTAATTTTTGGCATCTGCTATAACGAAAAATGTTTAAATTTAATAGGAAAAGACTTAGAATTTTGGTTTTTATCTCTATTTATTAAAATAATACGAATTTTTCAAATTTTAATATTTTGAGCTCTTTATAGCTAGTATTCAGATTTATACACAAAGTTTCAACTCTGTAAGTTACATAGTTTTTGAGAATGGCTCTGTGACGGACAGACAACGGAGCGGGAGTAATAGGGTTTCGTGAGATGAACGAAACCCTAAAAAATGAACTTATGTTATACATTAACGCAGTAGAAAACATTGGCACCTTGGAAAGAATAACATTTGTGTCCGGATCTGAATGCGATCTTGAATGTGCACACACACAAATAAACAATTAAAAAAAATTAAAATAACAAACTTAACAAGGATTGACAATAAATCTGAAACATGTATACTCTCATTCTTTGCTCAGTAAGTGTTTACTTCCATTATATACTT
Organism: Maratus michaelseni; assembly: GCA_963931845.1. NCBI lineage: Eukaryota > Metazoa > Arthropoda > Arachnida > Araneae > Salticidae > Maratus > Maratus michaelseni. Next base: position 2,800,656 of record OZ007600.1, read on the forward strand.
ACAATAATCATTTATAGGGGAAAATAACAAAATCCTATGTATGAAACATATACAGATTGCTACAGTAACGCCACCAATTCCCAGCTTGTTCTCTGTTCAGTGACGCAAGACAGGTGAGGTCCATAGATATTAAAAGTAAATATATAATACTTGAATTATGCATTTAACAGATATACTCTTATACGTATCAGGATATGTTTAAACATATTGCTTACAATATACGTATTTTTACTAATGTGTTATATCGTTATATGTATAGCAGTTAAAATGTATAATTGAAATACATATCACGTCAGGAGCTCTACTGGATATGCCTATTACTCATTTCCAAATCGTTTTAATTTAATAATAGCACTTTTTTATTTAAAAAAAACTGAATTAATGAGATAAAGATGAAATAATGTCTGAAACTATAAAAGAATGTTACTTCTTAGAGCTTCTGCCCTCTATTTATTCTATTAAATAGAACCATTATTAAATATTATTAAACTCATTTAAATGAAACATGATAACTTTAACATCAATCTTTATTCATGAGGCAGACACGCTACCACACACACACACTCACGCTACATCATCTTAGGATCTCAACAGTTACTCGGTTATGGTTAAGTTAGAGATTAGCAATATAAATATAAACAGTTACAGTTAAAATAGTAAAAATGTAATATATACAGTTATATATTACATCCTTTCCTCCAGTTAAAGAAACAAGTACACTTATATAATTTTAAATGCAAGTAAATTCATAATTAGGGATGCACCGGATGTGAATTTTAGCCGGACACTGGATACCAAATATACGGTACAAAATTTTACCGAATACTTTTTCGTTTTTAATTTCAATAGTAATATTTCTATTTATTGCTTGCTTAAAGAAGAAAAACTTTAAATTATTATAATTTTATGTCATTCAAATGTTAACAATTGATTTAAATTCATTTATTAAGTTAAAGTTGCTTAAAAACAAATGCTTTTTAGTAATTAAGTATAGAAATTTAATCATGTTTTGTATTTTGCTGATTCTAATATACATATCTGTAGTTTTTTTTTCTTCTTTTATTCAGAGTCATTCAACATAAAAAAAATAAACAATTAAGTGATTTCTCTGTTTTTCATACTTATAAATCTTTGTTATATTTAAATACTAAACATCCTATTGAAGTGGATTTTTATTTTCCTACATACATACGCATAGGGGAGACTGGTACACAGTGGACCACTTTTTCAGTAATTTTTTTTTTCTCTTTAACGGACAAGCCGATCTGCATGAAAATATTTTTGAATATTCCTTAAACCTTTATGCATTCATCATAATTTTCTCAGAACATAGTTTCCAATACATTTTTCAGAAAAAAAATAAAATTATGTGCATCCGTAAAGTGGACCGCTATTAGGTATCTGAAATGCAATATAAATCTATTTTTCATTAATCTAATTATTTTTTATTTCCCCTTTACCCGCAAAATAACATAGTAATATAAATTTACAAGTAACATTTTGAAACAAAAACAAAAAAATAATTATATTTTGAAAATAATAACAGATTAACGCAGGAACAATTGCAATTTAGTTGAAGGTATTACTTAAGTACAAAAAAATCAGCGCATATTAAAATTTGCAAATGAAATTTCAAAATACTTATGAGTAAGATTGAGCCTGGAATTTTCCTGAAATACTTTTGGGTCTGGGAGCAACATTATGAAATCATTGACATCAACAACAGATTCATCTACAGTTTCGGAAAAATAAACTGATATCCATTCAATTTGTGTCTCATGAATCTTACTTTAATAGAATCATCACCAATTAGACTACAGTTATATATATTTATCAAAAGCAGTAAATACGAAACAAAATATTTCTTACTATGTTAAATAAATTGATATTTTTCTTTGTTTACTTTATTTTACAGTTAAATAACTACTTTAAAACAATAATTCTTTATAGAAAATAAGCAATTATTAAATATTTTGAACATTCTGCATTACAGGAGCAGGGTGGATTGTGGACCACTGTGCCCCAGGAGTGGGTGGTCCACAGTGCCCCATGTTGAAGTTCAATAAATAATCATATTAATATTGTTTATAGCTTTCTTTTAAGCATATTTACTTTAAAGTTAAATAAAAACAAGTATCTTAGCTTTGCAAAAAACCTGTTTTATCTTATTTATCTCCAACCTTTAATAACTAAAAAAAGAAAAATATGATGATGAAAAATTTTACTTTTAGAACCTCAAAACAACCAATCGGGATAAAATAATTCAATCTGGGCTAAACATATTTTCTGAAGGCTATAAATATTCAGTGCAGTGCTGTTGCCTATTAGGATAGAAGAGAAGCTTTAAAAAAAATTTAAATAAATAAAATATAAGGGGGTGGTCCACTGTGCCCATAGGTCCAGTGTGTACCGGTCTCCCCTACATATTATTACTTACTTTTCCTATAACAAATGTTTTCTAACAGAATTTAAATAGAGCATTGCAAGTATCTTGTTTTGTAGTACAAAGAAGACAGTGAACTATTCAAGAAAGTGGCACAATTCTTTTCATGATCAGTATTATTTTATCAGGTCTTCCATCCATAGACAAAATAGTGACAAAAGATTCAATAAAATCTTTTTTACTTTAGAATTGTTGAAAACACAAGAGAAAGACACAACCAGAGGAGTGAACACTTATTCTCAGAAGGAAGAAAATATTTGTGATAAAAAAAGTAACAGAGCCTGAAAATGCTGAGCACCATAACTTGCCTTTAATTATAAATAATTAGTTGTCATATTTTAAATATTATATTTTCATTTATATCCAAGTCCTATAACTTCATTTTTGTGAAGATATGAATATTTATTTCAACTGACATTGTTTTAATGGGATAATATTGGTAAGAAGCAAATTCCATACTAATTTTTTCAGAAAATATTAAAAAACATATATTTAAAAAAATGAGTCACTATTTGGCAACCGGATACTGAAGTATTTGGCCGGACCGGATATCCAGTTTGAGTGCCGAATAAGCAGGATATCCGACAGAAGACTGATATCCGGTGCATCCCTATTCATAATAATACAAGAAATGACCATATTTTATAATTATAACAAATAGAAGAAACATGACACTAAATATGTTTAAATATGCAGTATTTAAGATGGTTTATTGCATAAAAAAGTCTCTGAATAAAGAAGGTGGTTTAATTACTCGCCCCCTTCTTGTAATTGTAGTATTAGATTAGGCATATTTTGTTGATAATCATTGTTTATAACAAGCATTGCATAATTTTATGACCTTTCAGTCTTATCCCCAATAATTCATCATGATACACAGGATGATAGTCAAAAGAAGTTTTTGATAATATGATATTTCTTCGAAATATCTCCCCATTTCCATTCCTTACAATATAATAGGATCTAGGATATTTATGTTTTGAAATAAATTGTCCAGTCTTAAAATTAAATAGTTATCACCAAGTGTTAGCTCTTTTAATGATTGTGCTGTCCTATCATAATAGTATTTTTGCCTAATCTGTCGTGCACAAGTTTAGAATCGGGGTTGTTTATTTCCGATTTTAGAAATTTATTACTGATAGGCAACTTTGTTCTTAACCTTCTATAACATAAAAGTTGTGCTGGTGATAGATCCAGGGCCGGACGAACACTCCGTCAATTCATGTCCTGGTACGGAGTATTAAAAATCGAGGGGCGTGAAATTGGCAAAACAGAAGGAGAAAAAAAAATTTCCAGAAAATATCCTCAAATCACGAAATTACTGAAAAACATTTTGAAGCGTAAATATCTTGGTTTGAATTAAATGTTCGTTTAAAAACATTGCAAACAGTAGATGCTGTTTTTCAAAGATTTTGGAATGCAGAAACCCAGCTTTGGAATGTCGTTTTACAACGTGTACTTTCGATCGTTAAACTTTTAGGAGAAAGCTGCTTGGCATTTAGAGGTGCAAATGAAAATTTATATGAACATGATAATGGAATCTTTTTAAAGCTAGTCCAACTGTTAGCTGGATTTGATCCTGCATGCCATGGAGGAGCATATAAGGAGGGCATTAAACAAGCAACATAAAATAACCACATATTTGAGTAAATCCATTCAAAATGAGGCCATTCACCTAATTACACATAATGTCAAAAGGCACATATTAGATGAAGTGAAAAAATCAAAATATTACTCAATTATACTAGATTGCACACCTGATTTGAGTAAAACAGAACAAATGACCTTCGTTATAAGGTGTTTGTTGATTGAAGAAAAAAACATCAACATTCGTGAACATTTTTGGGGCTTTCTTCCAATTGAAATATCAACAAGCCAACAACTTTGTGATGTCTTATTTCGAGAGCTAGAAAACCAGGAATTGCCTTTGGCAATCAAGAGAGGCAAATGATATGATAGGATATGATATTTATTTTAATCGCTCAAGAAATGAGAATGCAGGTTGCTTCTGAGTAGTATGTTAGATTATGTTGTGCCGGAAATTCTTTTTAAAGTAAATAGATGAAAATCTGTTTATGTAGCTTCAAAGTGGATTACAATGATAAATAATGATGGTATCTAAGTTTCTGGAAGTTTTTCTAATTCATCTTACATCATTTAGTTTCATTCAATATCTTTTGTGATGATAGTTTCATTATTTTGTTTCATCTTTTATTCAATAGTTTCAAAATTTTATGGAAATGTTATCCAATAGTTTTGATAAAAAATTATTTATATTTTAAAATCTTTTATCCATTTATCATATACAACAATTAAGAACTTGTAAGTTGCATTTTTGAAATGCTACTGGACAATTACTTATAATTTAAAAGATTGTTTTCATATTTCATTGAGGCTTTTTTTTTTTTTTTTTTTTAATCTATACAATGTTCTAGTTTTTAAATATTTCTGGATTTATTTTAAAATTTATTATCATTTTTTAAAACAGTGCATACATATTTTACTTTTTATTTTAGCTCAGATAAAAATATATTCTTTTAGATTGAACATTTTTTATTTCAGCCTGCTTACTTAATCAGCCTATCACTTCTCTGTGCTATATTAACTAATGCCCTAAAAATAGAAATTTGTTTAGGAAATTGCCTTAATAAATTTCATGAATTTTTCAGATTGCTAGATCCAGTGATTTTTTTTTTTTTTTTTTTTTGTGTGTGTGTGTTTTCATGGGTTCGAAGCAATTATACATGTGTTACTGATCACAGTTTTAATGAATTTCAAGATTGAAGCATCCTTTATTTTGGGCGGCGAGGGGGTGCAGGGATTACAGGTACAGGATGTTTATACATGTCATAAGGATCATAGTGATAATGGGAAGAGTTCCATATGCTGTGCCGGTTGGCGCAATTGGCAAAAAAATACAAAAGGTGCAAAAAGGGTGTGATATAACCAGGGCTGCGGAGTCGGTGGCAAAAATGATCGACTCCAACTCTGACTCCTGATATTTTAAAGTATCCGACTCCGGGACAGCTAAAGTACTAGTATTGCCTGTTGATTCCTATCATTCAGATTACTTCATTGCTGTCATTTGTTTTGAAACAGTAATAGTCGCTTTATTAAATTTGCCATTAAATAAAGGAAATATTACTATTTAAAAAAAGTGGCAGCAATCAAGCAATCAGAATTTTAAAAAAAAATGACAACACTGCAGCCTACTGGCACATTCCTGTTTAACCCTGAAGCATATTATTACTGCAGCGGCAAACTTCCAACAGTATTGGTATATTAGTATAAAAAGTTTCACCTTTTTTAAATACTGATTTTTTTTTTTAAAATAAGGCAAAAATACCATATAAAATGCATGTGGAACTTCGCCCCTGCACTAATCGGCTCTGGTCAAGATTGAAAATATTTTGAACATGTGAACCCCTCCTCCTCCCAGATACTGTATGTACAATAACACAAAAACACAATGTGCATTAAATTTTATATATGGTAAAATTTAATTACATCAAAACTATGCAAAAACTGTAAGTAAAATATTTATATGCATGTAAATTGCCAGTGAAAAGTTAAATTTGAAGCTATTTGGAATAGAAAAAACAGTTGAAATCTAATAAATCTCCAAAATTTACTTTGAACAACACACACAAAGATCTATCGATTGAATCCAAACAGCATTTATTATGTTGGTATGTCATTTTAAGACAATAACCAACATATTTTATGCCAAATATGGGACAATATGAAATATATATTATACCAAAATATGGGCGAAAGGATGTTTAATTTTTTTTTATATCCATTCCTGCAGACCCAAAAAATAGCAGGCGAAAATGTTACAATTTACGCATCATTTGGGGTCTCAAGAACCCGAATAAAAGGGAAGAGAAAATTTACAATTTCGGCGTTACTCCTGGTCCCACAGACCCGAAGAATCAGAGGGAAAATAAGAAAAAAAAAGGAAAAAGCTTTCTATTACAATGATATTTTGGGTTCTGTAAACTCCAAAAATAGCAGATATTTCCAATTTTCGCATTACCTCGAGTTCCGCAAACTAAAAAAAAAATGAGATAAAGGACTGCATACTAAATATAAAATACCAACTAGAGGTTTCAATTAAAAACAGTTTTCATATATGCTGTACAGTACATTGGGTCTGTTTAAACTGGGTTGCCTGGTATATCTAGTCCAAAATTAAAAATAATAATTCAGTTTATAAATTTTTAAATTACATAAAATTGGTTTAATTTCACTTCAAACTGTCTAAAAAACAAGCTGGAGTCGGAGTCGGCCTGTTTTTTAGTGACTCCGGCTCCGACTCTTTTGCCCCAAAATGGGCCCGACTCCGACTCCGCAGCCCTGGATATAACCAGGGCTTGACAAATACGGTCACCAGGTCGCCATCGGTGACCAAATATTTGTTATCTGGTGACCAAGTTATTTAATCTAATGGGGTTTTTGTTTTATTTCTTTTTTGTTCAAAAATTGACTTCGACAGACAAATAGGTGAAAACTTGTTTTCCTGCTTCACTATTTCGTCGATGCGCTCCTCAGCAGATAAAGATTTTGTAGCATTCAACTATATCCGGACATTTGAAGCATTTTCCGAACATGCCGGTTAATTCACTCTTTACAGTATTTTTTAAAAAATATATATGATTTTGATAAGTTTCATTAGAAAACTTAGTTCATATTATCTTTCTAAACTAGATGTAACTAATAATTCTAAACAATGTCTGTTATTATTTTTCCTCAATTAATTCATAAAAACTTTTGTGCTTTTTGAAAATTAATGACGAGGAAGGAGGGGGTGGTAAATATTTTTTTCTGGCTACCATCTGGTTATCAAATTTGTAAAGCAATGGACATGACGTAGATAAAGTCCATTCCAGTAGTTAAAAAAGCAAACCCAAAGGCTGCCAACATCAAACATTTATCGCCAAACCCACCAGCACAGGATACAGAACTCTTCCCACTATATTGAATTTCCTACAGTTTTGATGTTTCTACCTGCGTCCAGTGGTTTTAAATTTCCAACATAGTTGAAAAGTGTTTATGACTTCGGTTTGTCTGGCCATGCTCTAACTCTCATAAATATACTCGGATTGACCTGAAATTTTTGTATGTTACTGACATTTAATATAGCATGATCCCTATTGAAAATGAAGTGTGTAGCATTTAAAGTCTGTTTACAGGGACAGTCAAAAGTATGCATTACATTACAGTCAATGGAAAAAAATCGTTTCAAGAACATTTTGATGATTTTATACCATTTGAAACATGATGAAATTGATATACAATTATGAAGCTTACAAAAATATGCTTTTTGCAGAATATGGAGTGCAAAACACTTATTACTCATTTACAGGTCACAAAAAAGAATTGTTACACAATGTTCTACAGGGAAAAATCATTTGCAGTGTAATTTAATGATGTTTCACTATTTTAAAACATAATGAAATTTATATGCATTACTGAGGTGCACTATAAATTGCTCACTGAAAAGTATGGTGTGCATTGTGCATTATGCTCATAATTCATTTACAGAGACACACAAAAGAATTCGGTTACAGTCCACATGCGATAATAATTACAGTATATATGTGATAAGTGCATTTCAATTTCGGTTTGCCTTTTTAACTAAATTTTTGCATAGTGAGTAGTGTGCATAACTTCTGTTTATCATATACAGGGTTACAAAAAGGAATTGATAAATATCACTGTGATAAAGATATATCACAGTTTTATCTTTTTTAATTATTTTTATTTCAGCTCAACGTATTTCTATTTTATAGCCTTTCCAGTTTAATTGCTGTTCTTTTAAAATGCCTTTTTACCAGCAATCGCGCTCCTTGTACGTTGCTTTTTCAGCAGTGTTTTCACGGCGTTACTTCATCCCTCCTTCGTTCTCTGAGTTCGCTTCAGTCGGCGCTGATATTGAGCTGTGACATCATCGTCATTCAGCGGCTTTCCGCTCCTGCTTTTTGCACATGCGTCACCGCCGCTCTTGTTCCCTGTGTTTTTGGGAGATGTTTTGTTTTGGCGCTGCGGGCGAAAGGGGCGTGTCTTTCAAATACAAATTAGAATCGTTCTTTTAATTATTAAATGGTAATTAGTTTCTGATTTGCTCTTTTAATTTTCACGTAATTCCTAATCATCAAATTAGTTTAAATTAATCTTGCTGTCACATTTGTGCACCCTTTTTCTGGGTATATATACTAATGTTGCGCATTTTTCCAACAGAGTTTTAATAAAAATGATGCTATAATTTTATGCTAAACGTCGTATGGTCTGGAGGCCTGGCCTGTGCCAGCGCTCGTATCCTAGAATCGCCGTAGCGCTGATTCTTTGGAGATCTATTTCGCATTTTCAGTTTTTAATTATTCTATAAAAATGCTGTTGTAAATTTTAAGTTTAATATTTTAAAAGTTTTAAATCAACTGGTAATTTAATTCTGCATAAATTCTACATCCCTTATTGAATTCGGCCAGAAGGAATATTTTAAAGATTCTTCGAATTTTACGAAATTTGAGCCAGTACTTTTTAAAGACTTGATGTGCAGCTTTCATCTCATCCTTCCTACTTCTTCAAGAAAATGTAATAAACATTATTGGATCCTAACCTAAACAAGTTCTTATTTCAAGTAGTATGAGTCTCTTATTTTTCAACAAAGAACAAGTAAGAATGTTTAATTTATTTTATATTTTGATTCTCTTCTCAAAGAATATCGACCTAAAGAACAGATGCACAAATTGTGCAGGGTTAATTGCTATTTAAATCACAACTGCAATATTTAAAAGTTTACTATACGATCTATTCTTCCATCCATTAAGATAATAATATAATAACGGCACTTACAATGTAATTTATTTATGTCACATTTGGCGCCGTTTATTCTTTTATGAAGAGAAAAGTTCAAAATTTTTTGTTCTTAAAAAATATTCTCAAATTTTGAAACTTATAAAATAGAATATATTTGAAGATTTGATGCTCTATTAATTAATTCATATTAAAAATGGAATATTATTTGAAGAATTGCTGATTTTTATTAAATTTTTAGAAGTTTAAAAAAAATAATCTTGTACTGCTGAAATTAAAAAAAAAAAAATTTCCACAGAAGATCGATGTTTGCAATACATCATTAATTTCGGAACTTTTATTCTCAACTGGATTGCATATATTTAATAATTTATTTATAATTGAAAAATGATATTTTAACAGAAATTAATTTTTATTCTGGTATTATTCCATGAGATATATTGAATCTTTTATGCAAATTTTAATGAAGAATGAAATTTTTAGAAAATGAATTTATTCTTTTTTTAACAAATGATAATATGGTGCTTTTTTTTATATATATATAAAGTAAAAAATATATATAATTCATGATGAATTAAAATATTTTTTTGAAAAATGTGAAAATTGTTCTTGTTCTAAGTTTTTGAGAACAAAATTTAAAGAGGCTATGGTTGTTCTTATTCTTATTTTGGGTTAATTTTTATTAATTTATTGGCACTTGTAAATGAAATTGATATATTTTATGAATATTAAAAAAAAAAAAAAAATTATTGAAGCAAATTTTATTGGAATTAAATTATTGAAGTTTATGTTCTCATCATATTACTAATTTTCCTGCACTTATTCTCAATATGAATGAATTGCCTTCATAGAAGCTCAAGTTTTCATGTGATTTTGTAGTTGTTTTATCATGCATAAATTTTTTGAGTTCTTAGTTGCTTCTACTAAAGTTAAATTACTTATTGCAATAACACTACAAGTTCATTGATTCTCGCCATTTTCCTACAAATGTTTGTAATGATTATAGTGTGCAAGCAGTCTGTGTTCTTTCTAGAAATTAAAATTCAAGAAATGTATTTATATTTTGAAAACATTACACAATATTTTACATTTTCTGTTCTACAGTTTGAGAACTCTGTTATTTGAATTTCAAAGAATTGTTGCTTCATCCTAATATATATTTTATATTACACAGCATCTGCGTCTTTTTATTAAAATTCTCATACCATAATCACAAAAAGGAGACTGGTATTATTATTATTTTTCTTTTTTTGAGAAGTTATAGCCATTACCTAACTGTTGCATATTCCTGTTCCTGAAATAGTTACTGTGTACTTTGTTTTAACATTCTACAATCTGAATATATACTAACAGCTTCAATAAACTGGTTATTATTATCATCTGACTTTGCTTACCTGGTGGAAAAATCTTCAAAATGTGTTATATCCATTGTTGGCTGATTTTCTCTGCTGTTTGCAAATATGATGGTTCCTGATAGTACAATAATTACTTACCTGCACTCTTTTGAGAGTTGAAGTGACTGTTGATGGTCGCCATTCATATAAAGCAAATATATCCGTGTGATTGCTCCTCGTCAGTCCTCTTCATCTTGTAGAACTTGTTTCTCCCTCATCAATGTTACTCATTTTTATGGATCTAAAGTATTACAAGTTTATAGCTGTGCCTATTTGCAATAGTTTTCTATCTTTTTCTACCCTCTGTTGCAAGACTCGATTATGGAAGTGTACTGTCATTTATTTTAAAGTTCAGTTTTACAGCATTTACGAAATTGCTGCTTCCTCAAATAGAACTTCTCAAATTTGGAAAAATTATTATGATTATTTGAAAATTTTTTATTATGCTTAAATTATAGTGCCTTGTTATTCTAGTATTATTTCAGAACCCAAATGTTTTCTAAATCATTTTTACCATATGCCTCACTTAAAGAAAATTATTTTATAGATGAAGAAAATTATTTTATAAATGAAGAAATTTTTTTTGCACCATTAAATTATATTGCAAATTTACATGCAAAGCAATATTATTCTTAGAACTTTCCAGCGCATTATAAAAAAAATATTCTACCACTTGTGAAATAATTTTGGTGAATATTATTTTTCTAAGAAGCTAAAGTGTTTTTATAGTCTTAGTGACTTTTTCAAATGTCACCAATCCCAATTTTGTCTCTAAAGTGTGCAAGTAGTGTTGTGTTGTCTCTGCAATTTCTGCCTGCTTGAATACACCTATACAAAAAATGTATATAGGCAACTTAGACTTTCCAGCGCCTCTCAACAAGAGTCTTGTGCTCTTTGTGTTATTTTATTCTAAGTGCCACTTCGTCATATTATTCTTCAACATCATGGAACCACAGTTCATGATTTATGTCTGCTAATTACCTGATGTGTCTTCAAATGCTCTTACCTGCTGTGTCTTCAAATGCTCTTACGTGATGTGTCTTCAAATGCTCATCATTGTTTAGTGCTAAAATCTCCTGATAAAGTCTTCAATTTTATTTTAGTGGTGTGTGTTTCAGGCAAAAAGGCCAATTTGCTGCTACACTGCCATTGTGTCAATTAACCAACCAGTGTGCCACTTAACTTGCAAACTTTTCAGCAGGTAGTTACTTTTTTCTGAATGTGATTATCTTTTTAAAATCAGACTGATTTTAGAACTTTTAAAGGTATTACATCTGATTATTTGTTATGTAAAAGCAGAACGTTTATATCCTTCATCTGTAAACAAACAATTTTTTTTTTTCTCCTGCAAGCATTTTATTAGAAATATTCATCTGTTTATTTACAATAATTTTAGCAAGAATGTTGTATATTTTTGTCTGGTTTACATACTTGCTAATGGTTTAACGGATCGCTATTAGCATTTTTGTAAGTTTTGATGAATTTATATTATGTTTTATGCTTATTTGATTTACAGATTCGTCATCCGTTCTGGAGATCGCCTTTGACAGTCTTGTAAGTTTTGGTGTTTGTTCAGTTTACAGATCTACTAATCGTTTATAAGGGGGCTATTAGTGTTTTGTGAATTGATATGAATACATATTAATAGTTTATATTTATTTGATTTACTGGTTTGATAATGGTCTCAAGGTAGTGAGAGGCTATTAACACTTTTGGTAAGTTTTGTAAATACCACCCAAATAATTCATTTATTGTCAATAGCTGATTTTTCTATAGGATATATTATCCTTTTCATTAATGTTATATAAATTTATGATTATAACATGCTTTACATAATGGTGCACTGTGTTTGTTTTCATAATTCTCATAAAATGTGTCATTTGTTTTTAACTTGTCTTTCTTTATGAAAGTTAATGGTTAATTTTTTTTTTTTTTTGAGGATCCTCATCATCTTCCCTCACCTTTTCTCAGTTTTTTCTCTGATTATTTTTTTTTGCAAAAAAAAAAAAAACAAAAAAAAAAAACATGGTATATTAGAAAGAAAATTTATTGAGTATTAAAAGAAAATTTGTTGTGTATGAAAAGAAAATTTATTGTGTATACTAAAGAAAAATGTATTGAATATAATTGAAGGAATTTTGTTGAATATTTCAGAAAGAGTTTTATTGAGTATATTTCATGAAAAATATTTTTATTGAATATTTACGGAAATTTTTATTGAGTACTTGCAAGTACATTAAGTATGAAGTATTTTACTAAAGAAATGTGTCATTTATTGTTGGTTAAAACTTATTATTTGTTATATATTGAAAAGTTGTTACTAAATCCAACTATTTTGATGATTTTACTTATTTATGACAAATGAATTTAAATATTGTTGCAACATAATTTTATGCGAATTTCATATAAATTTTGGGTAATAATTGTTATGCATTATTATATACTTGTTAGAAATGATATCAGTATGTTGTGCATTATGTTAAATACTTAATTTTATATGATTTGAATTATTACTAATGCAATATGTATGACTTAAAAAAAAAAAAAAGTACATACTTAGGCCTTTAAATGAATTTAAATCCTTACAATGGATTGTTTTTGTGCACATTTATGCTATTTAGAGTTAATTTTATATGCTCTATATTTTTAAAAGTCCTAGGCATCAGTCAGAATTTAAAGTATTCTTGACTTTTTGTTGCTTTAAAATTGCAACTTATTATTATAATTTAAATATTTATGTCTAGACAAGTCGGAAGAAGAAAGAAATTACCGACTCTTTTTATGTTGCTTTACTATTGCAACTATTTTGATATGATCTCATTGCTAATTTAAAGAAAATATTAGCTTGTTTTTATTTTATACATGATGATATTTGTTTAGAGATCAAGATTAATGGAAGGTATGCCTTTCGTTGCTAAAAAATGCAATGGGGCTTTTGTATACTATGTTATATTGTATACATTTTGTATAATTTGTGATGAGATTTTTGAATGTACTACAATGATGTATATTCTTTCTCTTTTTCTTTTTTGGTCGCTGCACATCACATCAAATTTCATTAATTAATAATTAATTTACTTTTCTTGGCTCTAAATTTAAGTAATTATGTCATTTTTACTTTTTTGTCGAAAAAGGCTTTTACTGTTTTTAACGCTTTTTCTCCTTCTGGTCAGTCAAAATTTTTGTCGGTGAATGGGGGTATTGTGATAAAGATATATCACAGTTTTATCTTTTTTAATTATTTTTATTACAGCTCAACGTATTTCTATTTTATAGCCTTTCCAGTTTACTTGCTGTTCTTTTAAAATGCCTTTTTACCAGCGATCGCGCTCCTTGTACGTTGCTTTTTCAGCAGTGTTTTCACGGCGTTATTTCATCCCTCCTTCGTTCTCTGAGTTCGCTTCAGTCGGCGCTGATATTGAGCTGTGATGTCATCGTCATTCAGCGGCTTTCCGCTCCTGCTTTTTGCGCATGCGTCACCGCCGCTCTTGTTCCCTGTGTTTTCGGGAGCTGTTTTGTTTTGGCGCTGCGGGCGAAAGGGGCGTGTCTTTCAAATACAAATTAGAATCGTTCTTTTAATTATTAAATGGTAATTAGTTTCTGATTTGCTCTTTTAATTTTCACGTAATTCCTAATCATCAAATTAGTTTAAATTAATCTTGCTGTCACATTTGTGCACCCTTTTTCTGGGTATATATACTAATGTTGCGCATTTTTCCAACAGAGTTTTAATAAAAATGATGCTGTAATTTTATGCTAAACGTCGTATGGTCTGGAGGCCTGGCCTGTGCCAGCGCTCGTATCCTAGAATCGCCGTAGCGCTGATTCTTTGGAGATCTATTTCGCGTTTTCAGTTTTCAATTATTCTATAAAAATGCTGTTGTAAATTTTAAGTTTAATATTTTAAAAGTTTTAAATCAACTGGTAATTTAATTCTGCATTAATTCTACATCCCTTATTGAATTCGGCCAGAAGGAATATTTTAAAGATTCTTCGAATTTTACGAAATTTGAGCCAGCACTTTTTAAAGACTTGATGTGCAGCTTTCATCTCATCCTTCCTACTTCTTTAAGAAAATGTAATAAACATTATTGGATCCTAACCTAAACGAGTTCTTATTTCAAGTAGTATGAATCTCTTATTTTTCAACAAAGAACAAGTAAGAATGTTTAATTTATTTTATATTTTGATTCTCTTCTCAAAGAATATCGACCTAAAGAACAGATGCACAAATTGTGCAGGGTTAATTGCTATTTAAATCACAACTGCAATATTTAAAAGTTTACTATACGATCTATTCTTCCATCCATTAAGATAATAATATAATAACGGCACTTACAATATAATTTATTTATGTCACAATCACTGACTCTGGGAGTGAATTGCTAGAGTTGTTTTAATTGTGTTACACATTTTTCTGCTGAACTATATTCAGTAGACTAACAAGGAGAGGACCAAGCTTGGTAATCACAGATTTTGATATATGTTGTAGGGTAGAAGTCCCTTAGGCTCAGGTTCAATGGATTTTATACAACGCTCCTTAGTTCTCGAGAAATGGGGGTCAAATATTTTAACACAACTTAAATACTTACTTTGTAATGGAATTACTGCATTGGTCGTAGCTCAGTTGTTATGGCATCTGCTCGTTGATCCGCGGGCCCAGGTTCGAGACCGGGACGAGCTATGTTGTTTGTTTTTCTCATTTTTTTGTTTTATAAATATACTTGTAATTATTATTTAATAATCTCACAAATAAAAATTTTAATATCGTACATTAATTATAATGCTTGATAATTAATAAATATACTTGAAATTATGTCTGTTCAGCATATTTTCATATAAAACATGTATATCATATCCAGTTATAATGTTTTACGTTTTAAATTAAAAATCGGATTACCAGTTGTAAACAAATGAATACTGTTGCCATTCAGAAACACAAATTCCAAATCTAGAAAAAACGAATGACTCTTTGAATGTTTCATTAAAATATCCGATTATGCTCTTAAAATATTTGTAGAAGCATATTAAAGTCTTTAAATATTTTAAAGGATTTTTCAAATTTATTTCTGTAAACATTTTTTTTTCCTTTCTGTAAGCATTTTTTGATACCTTTGGAGGCTTTGCGATGATCTACCAGTATTTTACATTTCGTTCCTAAATACTGTTCTGGCGCCATCTATTGGCAATAAATACAAATTACACCTTCCTGTATAAATACCTTTCTGTTGGAAAAAAATATAACATAATAATAAAGTTGTAAAATAATATAAAATGTATATAAGCATAACTTTAAAATAAGAAAAATTCAGGACATATTGATTTATTTGACTTTGTGTAAAAATTAATGCATTCTTTTAGATTTGGAATAAACTAAAAGATTGTTTTCGTATTATTGAGAGCGAAAATTAATACCTGTAGTTTACTTACCATAGTTATTTATTGAGATCTTAATTATTAAGATGTTATTAGGATTAAGATTTTAATTATTCAGAAAAATATTTGGAAATTTTGAGTTGAAAAACAAAAATAAAGAAAAAGATTATGTTTTGTAAAATTTACCATTAACAGTAAAATTTACCATTAATACTGAACTTAACAATTGAGGTCAGTTTTCCTTATTGTCGATAAATAGTATATGAAAATTTTTATCAATTATTTCAAATTTTAAGTGAAAACCCCAATTTCTACCCACCGTCCTAGGACAGGCAATTACACAAGTATACATATATCACTGGCGCCCGGCTAACCGAAAAGTACCTAAATTTTAGCTTAATATCTGGTGCGTACAAAAATCTTTAGAAAATATACAGGGCTGTACAAAAGATTCTGAGTGCATTTCCATCGATTGGCAGAAATTGCTAAATGTGAATTTTCTAACTGAACTAAATTTATAAAGAAATCTATAGCTCATATACAGAGTTACACAAAATATTTCGACTACTTTTTAGACTATGGAAGGTATTTGCTAAAACTGGATTTTTACATGTGTTAATATCTTTCATAAATTATTTACTTACATATCTTCTTTCACTTTATTTAACAGTGAAGTTATGTTACAGTTTTCTGGATGTGTTGGAAAGTGTTTCACAATCTATGCTTGATGCATGATTTTTTGGGTACTTTTCCGTTATACGGACACCATTGTCACCAAACATACATTTACATACATTTAATATATCCATTTACACAGTGATGTCACTGGATCCTAAAAATCATGGGTCCCAGGGACCCAGGATTTTCAAATATCTGGGTCCCATTTTTATAAAAGCGGGTCCCCATTCATAATAATTCAAATTCATATTTTAAAGGAATAAGTGAAACTTGTTTATTTGGAAAAGAGAAATGCAATAGTTATTGTTTTGATAATTAAATAATGAATAATTAAAACCAGTATTTCACAATCAAATAAGATATTGTTTAAAAAAACTATTAAGAGAAATTTTCTTTACTTTTTTAATGTAAATGCTTAGTTATAAAATAATGATTATTTGAGTGTAGAAGATAACAAGTATCACTAATATTTGCATTTCTTTTAAAAGGGGGAGGATGGATTTATTGAAAAGGACATTTTTGTTGAATAAAAGAATACTTTTGTTGAGTAAAGGGGCACTTTCTGTTGAGTGAATGGATGCTTTGATTAAACTTACCATTGGATTATTTGTCAGCATAGATCAGTGTTGGAATCAAACATTTTCTTTGGAAAGAAGTTTCAGGAGTGATTCTGAAAAAAAAAAAAAAAAAAAAAAAAAAAAAATTCTGAAAGGTTACAGCAGAAGGGGGGGTCCTCTCTCAGCACTATTTTTGTTGTAGTTGCAGGTCGTATTAACTTGCGATTTCAGGTGAGTGTAGATTCCTGCAAGTTGGGTTCGTGTTAACCTGATTTTTTTAAAGTTAGTTCAGTATATTGTTTCAGATCAAAAACTATGCCTATATTAACAAGCATAGAACTTTGTATGTCTGCTGTTTTCTAAAGGAATGCTGCATCTTTTCTGCAACTATTTCACAAAATTCATGTTTTTTTCATGAATATTTGATGAAATAAATGTTTTTTTTCCCCCACGATCCTTTGGCGAAATTAATGTTTCTTTCCGTGGCTTTTCGATAAAAATCACGTTTTTATCGCAATCTGTCAACGAAAGTAGTCATTTTCGAGATCATTTGATGAATTTCGTGTTTATTCCTTGGCCTTTGGACGAAATTTGTGTTTCTTCTGCGAGTCTTCGACGAAATTTGCTGTTTTTTCGCGATCCTTCGACAAAATTTATTGTTTTTTCGTGATCCTTCGACGAAATTTGCCGTTTTCTTCGCGATCTTTCAACAGAATTCATTGATTTTTCGCGATCTGACGAAGAAATTGTTTCTTTTTTCCGTGCTCCTTTGACAAAATTAGCAGTTTTTTATCACGATCCTTTGACACAGTTGACGTTTTCTTCACAACGCCCTTCGGCGAAATTCATATTTTTTCGTGATCCTTCAACGAAACTCACTGTTTTTGACGGCCTTTTCACTAAATTCACGTTTTTCCACTGCCCTTTGACTAAATTTGCAATATTTTTTGCAATCTGTCAACAAAATTAGCTCTTTTCCGCGACCTTTTAATGAATTTTTGCGTTTTTTCAGCGATTCTTCAACGAAATTCACCATTTTTTTCAGTGATTCTTTGACGAAATTAGTCATTTTTTTCATTATCCTTCGATGAAATTCGCCGTTTGATTATTTGACTAAGTTTGCCATTTTTTTGCGATCATTCGACAGAATTTGCAGTTTTTTCGCGATCCAACGACGAAATTCGTCCTTTTTTTGGATTATTCGACAAAATGATTTCATGATTCTTCGAAAAATTTACGCATGTTAAAATTATACATCCCATGGGCCGCATAAGAACTATTTTTTGCGTCCCAACTCCAATTTTTCGCGTAATTTACGTGCTATAGCGCGTCTGCGGCATCGCTGTTACATATACATACATACATTTTGCCATGGTGTCTGTATAACAGAAAAGT
Organism: Maratus michaelseni; assembly: GCA_963931845.1. NCBI lineage: Eukaryota > Metazoa > Arthropoda > Arachnida > Araneae > Salticidae > Maratus > Maratus michaelseni. The sequence continues at coordinate 2,819,318 of OZ007600.1, forward strand.
ACCATTTTTTGCTCTGTTTTCATGGGCAAGAAATGATCACACATGCATTGTTGATCGCTGCTTAAATGAATTTTTTTATATATTTGCAGTTTCTGTTTTAGCGAGTTAGTTCAATTCAACAATATTTTCTTTCTTTGGGTACTTTTCCGTTATACGGACACCATTGTCACCAAACATACATTTAATATATCCATTTACATATACATACATACATTTTGACATGGTGTCTGTATAACAGAAAAGTACCATTTTTTGTTCTTGTTTTATTTTTTGCTCTGTTTTCATGGGCAAGAAATGATCATACATGCATTGTTGATCGCAGCTCAAATGAATTTATTTATATTTTTACAGTTTCTGTTTTAGTGAGTTAGTTGAATTCAACAATTTTTTCTTTCTTTGGGTACTTTACGGACACCATTGTCACCAAACATACATTTACATACATTTAATATATCCATTTACATATACATACACATTTTGACATGGTGTCTGTATAACAGAAAAGTACTATTTTTTGTTCTTGTTTTATTTTTTGCTCTGTTTTCATGGGCAAGAAATAATCATACATGCATTGTTGATCGCAGCTTAAATGAATTTTTTTATATTTTTACGTTTTCTGTTTTAACGAGTTAGTTGAATTCAACAATTTTTTCTTTTCTCTTCTCCTTTTTTATTTTCATGGGCATCAAGCTGTTTATATCCATTTTAGTTATCATAGTTTTAATGATTTCATATTTTTCAAGCTTTCTAAACATTGAGTAATTTAACAGTACTGCGATCTGTTAAATGTAATGTATTCAATTTAATTATACAGATATGTATTTGAAGAAAAATTATTAAAGATGAATTATAGCTTTCATAATTCGTTAGTTTTTGTTTATAGATATTAAAGGAAATATTTGAAAAAGTATATTATAATAAAAAAGAAAAGAAATATATTCGCCAAATACCTAAAATGAATATAATTTTATACAAACATAAGCACCCATCCTTTTTAAATTCATTATATCTCAGTGAGAAAAAATGTCTCTAAGATAATGGTGCAATTAAAAACACGAAGATGATGGGATATGTTTATCAGTAAGATGCTGACAAATTACAATTTGAAACATCCAATGTTTATTTAAAAAAAAAGAGATTTGTGTTAAAACTATCTAATTAATGAATCTTCTGCCATGGCACATGTGATATGAGCAGAGAAAATAAATCCCTTTACAGGTAACCATTTTGTTTGTTGGTGTGTGTCAAAAAAATTGCCAAGTACAATATCACTCTTGTTCTAGGATTGTAGCCGCATTTTCAACATTCATTTGTTACTAATTCTAAATCAGCGTGTGATAGATGTATATTTAGGCCAAAAAATTTCTAATTTTAAAATCAAAGTTCAAATTTATTTTTAAGGTTGGAGTTAAAATATTAAAAGATAAAGTATCTTAATTACATCTCTTATTATAAATAAAACATTTGTATTTTTCCTAATTTATGAAAAACCCATCTTTACCATGACAGTTTTTCTCAACTTTGGCAAAAATTTGCCAATTCTGCTATAAAATAACTAATTACTTATCCCAAATCAATTTTTTCAAGCTTATTGTTGCAAGAAAGAATAACAGTTCAGGTATCAGAATTTCATTAAGAAGCACAATTATTAACTTATTTATAAAAACAAAAATTAAATAGAGTTAAACAAATTTCCGCAAATAATTGTTTTTAGGTTTATGCTTAGCACCAGATTTTGTTTTCTTTTAATAGAGATAATTTAATAGTAATAATCCTCCCACAAAAGATTTACCAACTTGTCTTAAAAAGCTGATTTCGTTTCGAATGAAATGTTTATAATGTAAATCAATGTCTAGTATATTTTTTAAAATTATAAAAACTGCAAACTGATGCAACTATGGTGGATATGAGCAAATGTAATGTATTTGAAATTTGTATCTTTCTTACCATAGATCTTACAGTTCAGCATTAATAAGAAATTTCACCTCTACGAAACGGAGCCCTAAATTTTTAAAATAAATAATTAGTTTAAATGTTAAATGACAATTTTTTAGCTAATATTCAATTATGAACGAAGGAACGAACTACTAACAATTTCCATATTCGATTAAAAGATAAACGATTTTAATGAAATATTTCGATATATAATTTTGTTTTATTCTAGAGAAAAATATTTGTGAAATTAATAGTTTTCATAAATATATCATTACAGTATTTATTGATTTTATTTATTTTGAAAATGAAAAGTCTCACCTTGTACCGTTGAGAAGTGTACATATGTTTCAGCTCCTTGGTGTAAATAGACATATCGATATAGAAAGTGTGAGATCCTAATCGAACATGCAGTTGGCTTCCCCCCCCCCCCCTCCTCACGCATTACAAGGGCCTTTGAGCGTCTTCGAGTTGAACATTGAAAAATATCTAGGTTCATGGTCTTCGTCTTGGATTTGTTGTGGGTATGGAATTTTTTTTCCTTCTGAAACATTTTCAAGATTTTCTCTGAAAATTATCTTATAAGTTCGCATGAGTTTATTTCAGATGTAAAATTTTGTATAATAAATAATATTGACTAAATTATTGTAAACTCATTCATAGTTTAGAATATATTGACGTTTATTAGAAACACAACTGTAATCAGTCAAGTTAAATTACATCGCGCGCCTTCAGGGCTATCACAATAACAATATTCAAATTTAACAAACGATTTTTAAAGACATGATTGCCTTATAGTGGCTCTACGCAAGCCAAGCAAGAATCAAGGATTTTTTGTATTAACCTGAATACATGTATTTTATATATTTAATCAGCTAAATAAATAAATATTGTTTTCTATTTATTTAAATTTTGAATGTTTTCATTTTGAAGTTTGACTTAAAGCTGTAGTATAAATTCGATCTCAGTGATTGAATTAAGTCATAAACTTTGTTTTTTTCTTTCCCGTAAGTAAAAATCATCGTCAAAATATAGTTGCCAATCATGTTTACTAATAATACGTGCAGAGTTTTTTTTTTTTTCTTCTGTTTCAAAATGATTTTTGTAAATATTGGTTTAATCAGTTAGCTAAGATCTGTAGAAAACACGCAAAATTTTAATTTGCTGTGGCTGCTATCTTAGACTTACCACGGCAGAAATAAAAATTTAGTGGAAGACGTTTTTTTTTTCCAGGAATATATAAAAACTAATGCATTTGTGAAAGAGATTCTAGTTCCCTCATATGAATTATCTTTTCTTATTTAAATATGTTGTCTGCATTTATCTGATCTTTGAAGGGGGGTGGGCTTTGAGACCTATAGCTACAAGGCTATCGTCTCGAATGATCCATATACATTTTTTTATTCACAGAAACACATACATGACTTCAACAATTACATAAATCTTGACGAGAAAGTACAAGGAAATTTACAACACCAAGAGTTACATCCGGGAGCTTCACAAAGTGCGTGCAATGGAGCTGGCGGGAGTCGAACACCGCCGACCTTGCTTCCTACGCTATGAAGCGATTAGCGGAGTGGTGCATTTATCTGTATTAGACAGTGCTGTAGTTGTAAACAAATCAGAAGGTAATACAACATTATAGCTTTATTTAAGAGACAGAGGGTATACAGAATTTATTTTAAAAACCCAGATAGGCTGCGTATACCTCCATACACCCTTCACTACACCCCTGTGTAAAGCTACATAATATACTCTCTGGCATATACCCTCTAGTTATTTTACAACTACATCACTGACAGAGGCCTTGGCAAATTTCAAAAGCTTTTCTAGCAACCCTTATTTATGTTTTAAATCTTCATCTGTTTGTTATATATCTTTGTGAAATAACAATCATTGTATAAAACATACAAGCAATTTGTTTAATATTTCATGTGTACATAAATATGGCATATAATAACATAATGCTTAATATTATAACATCTGGTTATGTAAATAAACCATATAAGATTAGAAATTTGGTATTTTTCCATCATAGGGACCCTTGGTTAGAGAAGGAATTTTTTGTTAAAATAGCCTACTACTGTTGAAGTAATAATCTTTGATTCAGTAATATATTTAATAATTTAATTTTTACAATTTTAAAATTAATTGTAATAATTTTCTGTTTTATATGCAATTTAAATTTTTCATATACTATTAGCCTTGTGTATTATCATTGTTAAATATATTAAAATAATAGTAATAATAAAAATTTACAGTTTTTTAACAATAATATGGCTTATATTTAAAATTAAATTAATGTACTGCAAACGATGACAACAGAAACAATATTTGGTGATTTATCACCTGTGCCTGGCTAACATAAAAGTACTATTTTTAAAAAATATATTTAAAATCATGCATAAAGAATAGAAAACATTATTTTTCACTACTGAAATAGTTATTAGGAATAAGATAATGCATGAATAGCAACAAGTATTTCTATATTTTGTTTAAGAAGTTTTATTTTGAAAACTTTTTTTTTTTTTTTTTTTTTTTTTTTTTTAAATTCTTGTTTGCTTTCTTCTACACCTGTTAAGTACTAAATTCTGAAATATTTCAACATGGATCATTCTGTGATTAAATCTCTTCATATGGATTTAGCTGAAATAAGTTATAGAATTACTTAGTAGGAAAAAAAGGCAGAAAAACTTTAAAAAATACATCCTTTTTATAAGTCATCAAAACCCACTAACTCAATATGGATACTCTTAAGTCAGATAATTTTATTTATTAAATACTAAGAGACCCACTTGGCATTACCCAGGCCCAAAGCCATGCACGGAAAAGCACAGACACCTGTACTGAAGACCTATCGTAAACTTACTTCACTTTGAAAGTTCAGGAATTGTAGTTCTCAACGCAATAACTGTGAGCGCTGTGATTGCCCCGATCAGCGGATCTGCATGCGCATCCTCCCATCTTCACATCACTTTTCAGAGTTCCAAAAAAATGTAAAAGATTCCCTCACACTGATCTGTGCTACACATGGTGATATTTCGGTAAAACTGTTTTCAGAGAATGCTCATTAATTTGTTTTATGAAATTCATTTTAATCTCAATTAAGTTAATTATTTTTGTATAATTATTTCATACATGTTTAATCTCTTTGCAAAAATTAATTTGCGTATGTATTTTTCGTTGTAGAAAATATAGTTGTTTGAAATTAGAAATATGTGTTTCTGCAACTTTCATTAATTTTTTTATTATTCAAGCTTTTATGATATGTGGCATATTTTTATATTTTTAGTTCTTTTTAATTAGTGCAAATTCTTTAAACTTTTTTTTACTCTAATAATTACAGAATGGCATTTGGTTATTATTTGTTTACATTCTTATCCATTCAATGCTCTGCAATTTTAAACTACTCATGATATAGTTCAGATACTTAAAAAATCTTCAAAAATTTTGATTGTTTAATAATAATAGTTTGTTTTATATAATATTTGAAATTTAACTTAATCAAAAGATATTAATTCATTAATTTCAAAACTATTTAAACCATTATTTTTTTTTATGTAGCCTAATATTTTTATGCTGTATATTTTTTTCATTTAACATTACTATTCAACATCAGATTAATTTTTGAATGTGCAATATTTAATTTATTAAATTTTTGTTGTACAAGTTGCTTGAATTATTCTTATTAAACTTTTTTAATACATTTTATTTCTATGAACTTTAAAATAAATTAATTTTGAGTAAATCAATTTATTTAAATATTTGACATTTTAAATATGCACAATAATATATATGAGAGATTTTGAAAATGTATAATTATATTTTAAAATGAAAGATTTGGAAAAAAATTAAGAAAAAAATGTAAAGTTACTAGATTTAAATAAAAATTAAATTATGGAGCATCAAGTTAGATATAATGTAAGATGCAAATGATTCTCAAAACTATTGCCCTTCTGTATAAATGAAAATATATTTAAAGAATTTAAAAAAAACTAAAAATAAGAAAATATGTAACATGTAGATCATATAAAAATATTTTTTAATAATGCTATAGAAATGTATTTTTCTGGTTTTGTCCAGGAATTATATAAACTCTAAATTTTGTTTATATATTTCTTAAAAAGAGATTAATTTTTTATGAAATAAAATTATCCAGAAATATTTAATTTGCTTCAGATTTTATGGGTTTAATAAAACAAAAAAATGAGCATATTTTAACAGACTTGCCAGCATTTTAAGAGACATTAAAAAAAAAAAAAAAAAAAAAGAATTTACCAAAATCACCAAAAATTATTTCGTGGGTACATAAACAAACAGAGTGCAGAATACACTTTTAACTAATTAATTTAACAAAATTTCCATTTATTTCACGGCAGTATAACAGTAACGTCAATCAGAAATTTTCAATCCTGTCATTGAACAAACTCGCTGAGTGATGAAATATATTTTAATTTTTAATGAAAAGAATCAGATTATGTATTTCTTTTAATGTGTTATCCTATTTTCTGTTTACTTCTTATAATTTAAAATTACGAATGATTTCTAAAAACTATTTGTTGTAAATATTTACCTCACATAATAAATAGTCAATTAAATAAGATTGTTGAACACATTACATTCTATATTTAAAAAAAATATATCCACTGTTTGAGAAAATAATCTCTTTTAAAATATCCATATTCTTCATGCCATTATAAATTATATGAAGTAAACAGAAAATAACAAAGATTGAAAATTAAAATAAATACATAATGTGATTAGTTTCATTAAAAATTAACATATTTCATCACTATAAGTTTGTTTAATGACAGGATTGAAAATTTCTGAAAGTTGTCATTGCTGTGATACTGCCACGATTGCCATGAAAGCAGAACCCCACCCACTATCGAACATTTTAGTTCTAATCGCCACCATTGCAACTCCGGTGGCGCTATTTTGTGCCATCTTCTAACACACGTCTTCTCTTTCTTGTATATCCATCTTTGCCCAGGCCTGTGTAATAACCTTAAATCTCCTTAAAAACAAAACTCTGGCCAGATCCCGTTGCCTTCACAACGTGTAATACCAGGTGTGCTGCATGGAAAATTTCATAATTCCACCTCCCACTACCAGGGGACTGTTCTAAACAGACCTCTTTTCGAATGAACCTCAACCTCCATCATGGGTCCCCACTGTGCATAATTTTTTATTCCAACTATCTTCTACGTTCCGAACTGCAGCTACGCGATCTGATTGGCTGTTGCTCTTGGCAGTGTTATGAGGTATCTTGGCGATAAAGAAAATACTTCTAGCGTCAGAGTTGTTTACATTTACGAGACGAGCTGCTATAAGGATATTTTTTTAATTATTAACGTTCTGTTTTTGATTATTTAAATAATTTCACTCTGTAATTAAGAAATATTCCCTGTTATATGTGAAACAGGAGGATTTATCATATAGTTCGCAGTTATATTTGTTTTTATAGTTTTAAGTTATGTAGCTGCCACGTGATTCCATAAATCTAATGAAGATTCATCCTGTCTAAGATGCATGCAGTACAATTGTGGATTAATTCATTTTATGAATTAATTGGCCAGCTGGTGTCACTTTTGAAAGCAGGAAGTGTAATTTCTTCTTCTGCTTTATAAGTGTACACCTGCTAGCCATATTTTCTTTGAACTTTGGCTGTATTTAAAGCATAAAGCAATTTCAGGTTTGGTAAACATTGAATTTTTTTCTTTCCATTTATCTAACTTTTGATGAATATTTCTAAGCTCTTGTATTATTTCCTAATGTGTTAATAACGCCCAACAGCGATTTAACTTTCTTGTTTACATTTAAACTTTCAATGCTTACATCCATCCGAATATTATATGTAATTTCGATCTGTATTAGTAATGGATGGATTTCAAAATGACTATCTGTTAAATACTTTACTCATAATCTAACTGAATCTGAATATTAAACATTTGACATGTTTTTTAAATTAGACCAGCTTTTGTGTATGAGTTAAAAAATTATGACAAATAATATTAAAATGCAAGTATTAATTCTACAATATTTACATATTTTAATGTTTATAATAATGTTACAAAAGTTTTGATATCCGTAGTTGACAATAAAACTAAAGCAACCATGCAATTTTCCTTAGTCAAAATTCCTTTTTGCAAGCAATCCTATTTATGTTTCCATGAAAAGTTATATTTCCATGTATTATACATTTTTATTCTTCAACACTAATTAAATATTGCTTAAACTTTAATCTTTTTAAAATGTACAGTGAAAATTCAATAAACTTTTACACTACACTCAGTAGAGCAGAAATCTGATTTATAAAAATAAATCTCTTGATACTATCAGAGCTCGATGTTTTTTTTTCTTGGGGCCTATTTTGTGAAAAGTAAAGGTTATTTTTGTAAAATGTATTACATTTTTGTGAAAAATAACATTTTGTAACAAAAGTTGAAATCCGGTTACTGAAATTTAAAAAAAAAAAAAAAAAAAAGCATTTGACAAAAACTTTTTAAAACCTTTTTGCTAAGATTTTCTTCTCTGGTGAACTTGTTTGTTTACAAATTCACATTTTAAAAGTCACAAAATACTAAATAATTGTAATAGATAGTAAATTTTTATGGAATTTTGTGAAACGGCCTATTTTATTAAAAGGAATTTTGTGAAAGGGTATATTTTATCAAATTTATTTTTGTGAAAGGCCCATTTTATCAAATTTATTTGTGTGTAGGGGCCTGTTTTATTAAATAGATTTTTGTGAAGGGGCCCTAAATCAGGGTTGCTGGCTTTTAGCCAGGCCAAAAAAAGCCGGCCGGCCGGCTTTTTTTGGTTTTAACCACTTAATAAAAGCCGGCTTTAATTGAAAAAGGCCGGCTTTTATTAAAGAAAAGGTAGTTTACAGCTAATTCACATTAAATTTACATTAATTTATTTTTAATGCACTAATAAATATTTCCTACTTAAAAATTTATAAACTTCTATTAAACTTTATCTAATAAACAAGTCTTTATATCTGCTAGAAGACAACTATAAAGGCTATATGTCTAAAAGAAAATTGAAATACTTTGAAAAGAATATATTAAATTAGACCGCTAGCTGGTGTTTTGAAATTGTATTTTACATGGCTCGACATATACTATACATTTTAAAGATTATATTTAATTAAACAATAACAAATCACCACCATCAAAACTGAAAAATTCTTACATACTGCTATTTACTTTTAAAATAGAAGATTAAAACTTACTAATTTATATATTTAATGAATGAAATTATCATATATAATACGTGAGAGCATTCATATATAGTTAGCAATCAGTATTCTAATGTCTTATAAAAATATATTTTAAAGAGTTTTTTATCTACTAAGCAATTACATAACTCATTCAAGTTAAGTTCATATGATCAGATTAAATCATAGAATGATCAACATTGAAAGAGGAATTAGGAAGAATGCATAATATTTGAGAAGATTTTAGCTCATGTGTAAGTGTATAAAATAGAGAGAACAATTAAAAAAAAAAAAATTCAATATAAAACTTGTTGAGATAAAAGTTTGAAAAGCTTGTTGTTATTTTCTTCCTGCATATGTTATTCATTTTACTAATTTTAACAGAAATAGTGTTTTATTTAATGGCTTTATGTATAATTTGAAATATTTATGAGAAAAAAATAAAATTTTCATATCAATAGCCCTAGTAACAGATTTTTGTGTATCTGTTTCAATCTGCAGCAAAACAAAATTTATCTATGACGTAACAATGTCTACTACCATAAGAAATAATAGTAACCCATAAAATAAACAAAATTTGCATTTACAAAGAAAATACAATAAGAAGATTACAGTAATCTAGAGACAAAAAAAAAAAAAAAAAATATTATTTTTAAGCTATTAGATTAATCTTTAAGTCTAAAATTTGCAGTGCCCACTGTCATGTTGCATAATTTCTACTAGTGGGTCAATAGCACTTAAAATTAGTTGATTAATAAAATATGTAATTAAACAACTACTGTCCTATTTATTTAAAGCAGTAAAGCTGAAAAAAAAAGCATAAATTATTTTTTAAAGCTTGTATTTAAAAAATACAGCAATAGTTAAGCAGTGAGTATGACTTTTTAAAATTTAGCTAACATATTTACAATTCTGACTCAAATCACCAGTTAGCTATCTGTTATTCCAACATTAATGTCTTCATTATTGAGAAATTAGGTTATTTATTAAATTCTAACTTAGTAAAATGTCTTTTAAATTAGTTTAAAAACACTTAAAAATATACTGTTTATAAATAAAATGCTTCAATGTATAAAAGCCAATTTTGGCCAAAAAAAGGCCAATAAAAGCCGGTTAAAACCAATAAAAGCCGCTGGCGTGGCTTTTATTAATTTTAGCCGGCTTTTTTGCAACCCTGCCCTAAATAGGCCCCAAATTTTGCCTGGATCGACCATTGATACTATATTTTAATCCTTGGATTCTGCATAAGTTTTAAAGATATTGATTGTGTCACAAGGAGAAATGTGTGTGTGTTGACTGTTGAGGGCTCCAAAGTAAGACTTTGCCCCGAGTGCAGTTTTCTCTTCACACAGTCCTGGCAGAAATGACTGAAAAACTTTAAAATATATCCTTTTTATAAGTTATTAGAACTGACTGATTATTAAATAAATATAAATTATAATTTCATTTGTTAAATATGTACAAATTATTTAGTTTTAATCAGTTTAAAAATAGCAGTATATGAGGTAAATGTATATTTGTCTACTTTCCCATCGGCCCTCTTCTGTATTAAAAAAAAATTACCAAGTAATGTGATTTAACTTCAATAATAGAAAAGCATGACATCATATTGGATTTCAAATATAGCACGAGCCTGCAATGTACGGGGTTCTGTACATTCCCGCACATAAATCGACAGTTAGGAAAAAATGTTACTTTGACACAATCATAGAAAAAAAACTTTTGCTTTATAAAAGAGACTGCATTTTTTCTAGTGCATGTAACAGAAAAATATACAATTTCCCTGACAGTACAAAACAAAAAAAAATTAACCAAATGGCGTAGCATTTAGCAAAACTCTATTTTGTATGGCTACATATTATGAAAAAAAAAAAAAAAAAAAAAAATCCTTAGAAAAATGTCTTGCGTTAAATATCTAATTGAAAAATCAGCAATAATTGTCTTATTCTATTCATCTAATCATCCATAATTGAGTTCATAGGCAATGCCAGCAACAAAATCGATAAAATGTGAGAACATGTTTAACTATTTTGTTAGAATACTGATTTAGCTGTATTTTATGCTCCTATGTATAACTGCAGCTGATATATGGCAAAATGACCTAAAACTTCTGAATGCCCCCCCCCCCCCCTACATTTAACCTCCTTGGTGGTTGAATTTCTGAAATTTACATTTAGCTATTTTTTTTTAGTTAGATTTGTTATGCTGAATTTCACGCTCTTTTTAAAACCTAAAACTGCTGCTGAGATATGGCGAAATGATCTAAAACTTTTGACCCCACCCCCATTTAACTCCAGGGTTGAAGTTTCAAAAATCCTTTCTTATTGCTTGCTTAGGTCATAACAGCAAATTTCGCAATACTGACTTTAGTCGTTTCAGCTCTGCGTTGATGAATCAGTCAGTCAGTAACTGAAGTAGTCCCTTAAAAAGTATTTTTTAAATGAAAAAATCCCTGATGGCTCAGCCTACAGGCACAGGTAGATTTCGAAGACGCAGACCGTGGGGCGCCTGTTTGTCGGGAATTGCGGAAGAAATGACCTTTTTGCGATGATGCGGCAGTTGGAACCGCCTACTTCGAAACCTAACTTGTTTGCAAGCAGAGCCAGCAGGGATTTTTTTTTTTTTTTTCTATAAGAGTTGGTCTTATAAAAAACTTGTCAATATAAAAGTTTTAGATAATATTAAGAGGATTTATAATAAATTTAAGCGGATTTGAAATCTTGGGAATTGACGAAGTTATGAATTTTTTTCTTCTAAACCCGTCTTAAGGCAATTTTTAATTATATCAAAAATCTGTCATACATAAATTTTCGGCCCTTCTCCTAGAAGTAATAATAACTTCAAACAGATTCGATACGTATCCTTATTAAGAAATTATGGGGTTTTTTCCGTTTTCGCAAAAAGCCCCCCCCCTTGGTTCGATTTTGCCCATTAACGAACTTGACCAAGATTTTATGTTTCAGTTTCGAAAAGATGCGGGAGTTGGAACTACCTACTTCGAAAAATAACTTGTTTGCAGGCGGAGCCGGCAGGGATTTTTTTGTTTTAAAATTTTTTTTTGCTATAATGGTTGGTCCTATAAAAAACTTGTCAATATAAAAGTTTTAGATAATATTAAGAGGATTAATAATAAATTTACGCGGATTTGATATCTTGTGAATTGACGAAGCTGTGATTTTTTTTTCTTCTAAAACCCCCCCTTTTTCCCCCCCTTGGGGCCATTTTTAATTATATCAAAAATCTGTCATACATAAATTTTCGGCCCTTTTTCAAGAAGTAATAATAACTTTAAACGGATTCGATACGTATAATAATTAAGAAATTATGGGGGTTTTTCTGTTTTCACAAAAAGCACCCCCATCTCCCCTGCTTGGTTCGATTTTGCCCATTAACGAACTTGACCGAGATTTTATGCTCCTTGATTTTATGTATCAGTTTGGAAGAGATTTATGCAGAATTTTTCCAGTTATCGTGTTCATAAAAAAGTGACATATATATATATATATAAAGTTTTGAACTGGGGGTGGTTTTGGGTTCTGGGAGTCATAATCGGCGTAGATCTGCAAAAATTTTTCAAAATTTCCAACTTAGGTGAGAATGTAATAGGTAGTATTTCTTACGAAATCTACCTAAAAAGTTATAAACAGATTTTTCCATATTAATTTTGTTATTTAATAGTTAAAATTTCCTCAGATTTTGGCCAGTAATTTTTAAATCTTCCATTTGGGGGGCCCTGAGCCTGTGCACTGAATGCCCTGCCGTTAATCAGGCACTGCATCTCATAGCCCAGTCGCTGCAAATGTTTTCATGCCTTGCAAACCAATCTAGCAGCATTAAAAAAAAATATTGGGCTAAGTAAAATTGTTAAAATTAAATTTTTGTCACTAGAGTTATTGTATTTTCATATATTTTCTTTGTAAATGCAAATTTTGTTTATTTTATGATCATCTCTAATTTCTTACAATACCCAGCTTGTTCCAAGCAAGCATTCTTGTGTCACAGGTAAATTTTGGTTTGCTGCAGATTAACACAGAAAATTCTGCTACTGGACATATAAATATCACACATCTGAAATTTACATCTCCTTTGAAGTTTTTGCTCCATTCGTCCTTTCCCCTCCAATGGGGGAGGGGATTGCTAAACTTGTAAGAGGAAAGCAAAAATTCATACTTTCATAACTTATTCCAGAAAAGTCCTTATATGAAGACGAAGAGATTAAATCATAGAATGATCAATGTTGAAACAGGAATTAAGGAGATTGTAGTACAAGTAAGTCTAGAATAAAAGAGAATAATAAAAATAAACATAATCTCAAAATAAAACTTGTTGAAATCCAATATTAATGTCTTCATTATTTAGAAATTATGTTATTTATTAAATTCTAACTGAATAAAATCATTTAAATAACACTTAAAACTATGCAGTTTATAATTAAAATGCTTCTCTGTATACAGAGGAACATTTTATACATAAAAACCAATTTTGGCCAAATAAAGCTAGTTAAAAACAATAAAACCTGGCTTTTTTAAAAATTTCAACCGGCTGTTTAGCAACCCTGATTTGGAATTTACTCTTTTATTTATGAAATTCTAATTACCATCTTTTAATTATCTGAAACCTTAAGTTAAGCATAGGAAGTACTTGACACCTCCTAGACATTGAAAGTTACTTCTTTACATTAATAAAATGGTGAAGTTTTGTTACAGTATTCTAAATGTGTTGGAAAATTTTATAATCTATGCTTTACACATGATCTTTTATATAAAAATAACAAATAAAACCTTTGTGCAAGAATATTAAAACCAGAAAACCAACATTAAAAATGCACAAATAATACACAAAAAAGCATCAAAGATTTCGAATTCACAAGCGAGATTCTTTTTCAGTGTGACAAAGAGCAAAGCACAGCATGCTAGGAAAATCAGGACTAGGGCTGCTTCCTTGTGCATTTTTAACGTTGGTTTTCTGCTTTTAACATGACCTTTTGTTCATGTGGACTGTTAAATTTATAATGATAAATAATAATAATGAAAATGTTATAAATCTTTATCATAAATCCCGTCCCTAAATTGAACTGTTTTTGCCTTTGAAAAATGGGAACTTGCAATCGGGATTTTACAGTAACCAATTAAAAAATTATAAGCAAGCTTCCTATAAAATAAGAAAACATGCAAATTAAAAATGGATTTTTAAAAAATATATATAATAATAGAATTATTAAAGAACAATAAATAAAAAGTTTAATAAGTAATAAAGATCATTTTTAAATAAACTGCCATTTTAGGATTAGTATCCAGAGAAAACTACTTCCAAAAACAGTTGTTTTATTGTCAGTTCAACACTTAGTAAGAAAGTGACCATGTAATTTTTTTCTTAATATTTCAGAAAAAAGGGTAAACTGATGATTTTTCATTAAAAACTGCTGCTATGAGTTTTTAAAATACAAACGTGTCATTCTTAGTTAGATAAAGTTAAGCCTAAGTAAAAAAAAAATTCTTAAACAAAAAAAAATTGATAAATGAATAAAATATAATCAATACTCATGAAAGATAATAAAAATAGTAACCATTTTGATATGACTTTTCAGTAAATAAAAAAATAATATAGCAGCTTTTTAATGTTTTTGCTTACATTAAATGATGAAAAACAACAAAGCTTTCTTTATGTCATCCATACGTACATACTCAATCTTTTTTTTTTTCCTTGCCAGCCACAAAAATATGTTTTTAGTTGGGATGCACTACAGTATATTATTTATATTATAATGTGAAAGAAAACGGTGCTAAAATGCTAAGATAACAAAGTTATTATAAACACTAATTATCTTTAAAACTTATGCATAATCCAAGGGTTAAAATATAGTATCAAGAGATTTTCTTTTATAAATCAGATTTCTGCTCTACTGAGTGTAAAAGCTTATTGAATTTTCACTGTACATTTTAAAAAGATTAAAGTTTAAGTAATATTTAATTAGTGCTGAAGAATAAAAATGTATAATACATGGAAATATAACTTTTTATGGAAACATAAATAGGATTACTTGAAAAAATGAATTTTGACTAAGGAAAATTGCATGGTTGCTTTAGTTTTATTGTCAACTACGGATATCAAAACTTTTGTAACATTATTATAAACATTAAAATATGTAAATATTGTAGAATTAATACTTGCATTTTAATATTATTTGTCATAACTTTTTAACTCATACACAAAAACTGGTCTAATTTAAAAAACATGTCAAATGTTTAATATTCAGATTCAGTTAGATTATGAGTAAAGTATTTAACAGATAGTCATTTTGAAATCCATCCATTACTAATACAGATCGAAATTACATATAATATTCAGATGGATGTAAGCATTGAAAGTTTAAATGTAAACAAGAAAGTTAAATCGCTGTTGGGCGTTATTAACACATTAGGAAATAATACAAGAGCTTAGAAATATTCATCAAAAGTTAGATAAACGGAAAGAAAAAAATTCAATGTTTACCAAACCTGAAATTGCTTTATGCTTTAAATACAGCCAAAGTTCAAAGAAAATATGGCTAGCAGGTATACACTTATAAAGCAGAAGAAGAAATTACACTTCCTGCTTTCAAAAGTGACACCAGCTGGCCAATTAATTCATAAAATGAATTAATCCACAATTGTACTGCATGCATCTTAGACAGGATCAATCTTCATTAGATTTCTGGAATCACGTGGCAGCTACATAACTTAAAACTATAAAAACAAATATAACTGTGAACTATATGATAAATCCTCCTGTTTACCATATAACAGGGAATATTTCTTTCTTAATTACAGAGTGAAATTATTTAAATAATCAAAAACAGTACGTTAATAATTAAAAAAATATCCTTATAGCAGCTCGTCTCGTAAATGTAAACAACTCGGACGCTAGAAGTATTTTTCTTTTTCGCCATGTATGATTATCTCCAAGATACCTCATAACACTGCCAAGAGCAACAGCCAATAAGATCGCTAGCTGCAGTTCGGAACGTAGAAGATAGTTGGAATAAAAAATTACGCCCCCACTGTAGACTGTAGGTGACCAAAAGTGCACGAATGTAGTTGAAATATTATGACAGAGTTATATGCCAGTTCTTAGGAATATGTGATAAATATTACTCTGAAAAAAAAAAAAAAGATTATTATTCAAAAAAGATTGTAGCAAGGGATAAGTAAATTTTTTGTACTGTATATATAGTAGCTGGAGTACCAAAGAAATTGTTATAAAAAAACCAAATAGTAATCAGTCTCAAAAACAGTATAAAAGGGGAACAAGTTAGTAACATAAACGTGATATTTTATTAAAAAAAAAAAAAAAAACCCATTTAATCCACCCCATCCCCTCAAATTTATCAAATAATTTGTAAAATTAAGTTTTCTTTATTAATTACTAGCTGACCCGCCCGGTGTTGCCAGAGCCCTTGTAATAAACTTAAATCTCTTAAAAAACGGAACTCTGGCCACGGTCTACGATGGCTTCGGAACCGTATACCCGGCATGCTCGTACGCTCTAGAAAATCTTTTATTTCCCCCTACCACCGCCAGGGGAGCATTCTGTTCTAAACAAACCTCTTTGCGAACGAACTTCTGAGACAGGTCCCCGCTGCTTACGTTACTGTGTAGTAGGCGCACTACAAAATTGAGCTGGTTTCGAGAAGATTTGAACATTATTAGCCCAGTTATTGCAATAAGGCACAGTTAGAGAAAATAACTTTGAGTGAGGTGCCGAGGGAAGGGGATGTTCGAGTGTCCTTCAGAAAATGACTAATTAGGAGGCCCACTATGCATGCATAAAAATTAGTTCGTTTTGTTAGGCTAGGAACTTAATTACAAAGTTGGCTTAAACTCTTATTTGTAAATAGTGGTAACCGCTACTCATAAATTTAATTTAATGTTATAAAGTGTTAACATAAAGTTAAATATAATGTTTGGAATCACTTGTGTTGAAATCGGAAAGATAGTTGCTGATATATAGAAACGGGGCACAGTTAGAGAAAAACCTTGAAGAAGGGGCCGCAGGGGGGGGGGTTGTTCAAGTACCCTTCAGCAACTGACTAATTAAGAGGAGCACTATGCATCTTTCGAAATTTGTTCATTTGCTTAAGCTAGGAACTTAATTACAAATTTGGCTTACCCAAGTATTCGGAAATAGTGGTAACCGCTACTCATAAATTTAGTTTAATGTTATAAAGAGTGACTATTAAGTTAATTATAATGTTTGGAACCACTTGCGTTGAAATCAGAAAAATAGTTGCTGAGATATGGAAACGGAGCATAGTTAGAGAAAAAACCTTGAAGGAGGTCCGGGGGGGGGGGGGGTTCAAGTGCCCTTTAGCAAATGACTAATTAGGAGGACCACTATGCATCTTTCAAAATTCGTTCGTTTCCTTAAGCTTTGAATTTAATTACAAATTTGGCTTAAACTCTTATTCGTAAATAGTGGTAACCGTTACTCACAAATTTAGTTTATTGTTATAAAGGGTGACTATTAAATTAATTATAATGTTTGAAATCAGTTGCGTTGAAATCGGAAAGATAGTTGCTGAGATATGGAAACGGAGCATAGTTAGAGAAAAAAACCTTGAAGGAGGTCCCAGGGAGGGGGGGAGGGGTTGTTCAAGTGGCCTTCAGCAAATAACTAATTAGGAGGATCACAATACATCTTTAATGATTGATTCATTTGGTTAAGCTAGGAACTTAATTTGAAATTTGGTTTACACTATTATTCGGAAATTCTGGTAACTGCTTTCTAGAAATACACCTTGAAGCTTAAATGTAATTAGACCCTTGCCCCTCTTCATTCCCGCAAATATAAAAAAGAATCTGTTAAATAAAGTTTTCTGTATTAACAATCTCCATCATAATAATAAATGTCATGTAAAAAAAAAAAAAAAACGACTAATTGTCATGAAAAAAATTTTGCCTGGAAAATATTTCAATCAGTGGGACGTATGTGTAATTTGTCGTGTACAGGTGGCGTGGCAGTCGCATGGCTCTACGCTGATAACTTCAATCCATATTGACACTATTTAGTTAGAAATCCTTATTTAAGCATCGCTACTCTGGTTTATTTAATTACTCAGGGATCATTCTAGAACATAAAAAAGGGCAGGGTGCACATTACATAATAAGGGCAATTTTGTTGAAAAGGGCACATCATTTCATAAAAAGGGCATTTTTGTAATAAGTGCATATACCAATATACTGGTGGGGAGGGAAGTCTGGCAACAGCTTAAAGTATGCCTTAATTAAAAAAAATCCAATAACATTTCTAATTTCCATAACTTCACTGTTTGAAAAGTATTAGAAATAGCAAAATGAAACTTGTTCTCGATTTTTATTGTAAAATTGTTTACTATATCCACAGTAATTTCCCCCTTTCCCTACGATATTCAAAAACTTCTCTCTCTAAAACTTTTATTCACCAGATAACTTTTTCCCAGTTTTAGCAAAACTGGTTTTGAAAAAGCTACAAAATAAAAGTTCAAAAGCTACTTCTCAAACTTTTATAGGACTTATGTAAGTTATCATGTGGTCAAAGGCCGGAATGCCTGATCTAATACTATATTTCACTAGACAAGGTGAAATTAATCAATGACCCTTAGTTGTTACCCTATGTCTTGTTGAATGGAAAAAATGATAAATGAAAAAATGAATCGCTCAAAGTCAAAGATTAGACATACAAGGGCATTTCACAGAGAAATAAAGAGGGAAAGAGGAGTACTTCTGATGTACCATACTAGCATTCTAAAACTAAAAGATAAGTAAAGAATTTTTGAAAGTACAATACAAACAAGGCAGGATTCTACCTAGGAATAAAAGGAGGGTAGATTTCTACCTGGAAAAGGGGCAAGAAGGGTGGGATTTTATCTAAAAAGTGCATGAGGGCAGGCCGCCCTTCTGAAACTCTCTAGAATGATCCCTGAATTACTTCTGTGAAGAATCGCTGCAACCAACCCAAGAGAACAAAAGCGTATTTTTTATGAGAGTTCTTTGTGGATATTAATTAATATTTCTGTAAATAATTAAAATATTAAAATTCTGAAGTAATGTTGCACCAGGAGAGGGTTTGGACTACCTAAATCTAAATTTCCAGCCTTCTAGGTGGGCTAAATTTTCCTAGCCATCGCCCACAGACACACACACAGAGCGAAACTTTCTTTTATTAGTATAGATTATGGATTGTCAATCTAATATTGTATCATTTCTGAGCTTTCATTTTGGAAAGTAAATGGAGGAGTGGACCAAGTGACCAAAGCAGAAGTAAATTCAATATAATCCCCTCTTTTGTCTGAATCATGTCGGGTCAGCATTTTGCAAAAATTAAGAAAAGTTACTGACCGATTAAAAAGGAATGTATTTTTGTAATCCTCTAAAATAAAAGCGTAAGTCATGTGACTGTCATCAACTGTTCCGGGATGGCCATTTCACTTTTTCATACGCCAGGCGGCCAATTTTATTCAAAATTATTTTTTCGAATAAAACTGCATAAAAGTTACATTTTAAGAAAGATCGTTCAAAATAAATTAATATTTGAGAGATGACTTACATTCAATATATTCTGCAATAACTTCAGTCAAAATTAGATTCGCAGTTCAAATTATCTATTCATGAAAGTAAACAAAAAAAAAAAAAAAAAGATTAATTCGTCGTGAATATTTAAAATATTAAATCATGGAGGTAATCATTCGCAAAGCAAGTTCTCCGCGAATGAATTTTTGGACCGCTGCCTCGCATAAAAAAAATAACTCGCACCAGTGAGACAATTAAAGTTTACCATAATTATGTGCTATACAACTCAACTTTCTTCCCGACCTTTTCTTGACGTAAATTGAACTCATGTAATAATATTTAATGAATCAGATTTTTAGCATTTTTTAAATCGCTAAATACAGCTTTTATTTATCGCGTGTACAAATTAGAAACGATACTTTGATTTTGAAATCAGATGTTTTGATTTATGATATTATTTCTTATTTATTTATTTATTTTCTATTTTAAATGAAAAGTGTGAAGTATTTTAAATTTATGTAATACAAGCATTTTAGATTAAAGTATTTTAAATGAAATGAGTGACAGGTTTATAATTTAAAATTAAATTAATGTAGTGTGAATGATGGTGATGGGAACAATATTTGGCGATTTATCATTTGCTCCCGGCTAACAAAAATACTCATAGTTAAAAAAGGAAATAAAAATAAATAAATGGTAGTTTGATGTAAATAAATATTGATATATGTCTCAAAAATAATTTATAGAATTAAAAATAAAAGTAAATAAACAACAATTTCCATAACAAAGTTTTCGCCAAATTGGCGGGGGGAAAAATTGCGCCAACGTGTGTGTGTGACACCTTTGCCCAAAAAATATGCGAAATGCTACCATGATCGCAAAAGTTCATGATTTGTCTATTAGAATCTTCCGATTTGGCGAAGGATTAAGGGAAAATTAAATTATGAATAAATGTAACGTGTTGCAATGCTTAACATACATTTAAGGGAGACCAAACTAGTCGCCAGTGGCGGCTAGTCATAAAATACTCTATCAATATATTGCGAGTTTCAAATCTATACCTCGAATAATTTTGTTAGAATATAAATCAAAAATTAATCATATTGCCGCTTTTATGTTTCATCATTTGGCAACCACTGTGTGTTGTTGACTTCTAGGTGAGGCTGTGTGCTGTTGCTTATGTAGCATTTCTTCAGTCAGTTATTAAACATTAACCAGGTATTGTTTTATTAGTATTGTAGTATAATCATTTATTTACTCTGCTTATTTAATAATTTTAAGTGGTTATGGGCTCAGAGCAATGATTATTTCAGTATTTTAAAGACTGATATGATATACAGTGCAACATCTTAAATCCGGATTTCCAAAACCCGGAGTTATCTAAAATCCGGACTCTCGAATCATCTTGTCATTTTAGTTATTCAGAGAAACAACAGATGGCACCACCATGCAAATCACGCTAAAAGTATTTTGTTAAAACGTTTTATACGGAAACCAATCATAGTACTTGTTATTTCCACTTTTTTTGTTAAATATACGATTGGAGGATGTTCAACCCGGCAAAATAGGCTAATGGAATCTACCATTCATTGTCATTCAACGTTTTAGCGCCATTTTTATTTTTCTCAGTATCTGGATTAGTATATTTTGCTCTTTCTTACCAAATTTGACGTTTAGTATAGCATTTGTGCGACAAATAAAAAGCTTACATAATGAGTAGTAAGCGAGCCATCGATTCCCCGAATAGCATTTAAAAAAAACATTGCACGTTATCGATTGCAAAGAAGGTGGAATTTTTAAAAAAATACGACCAAGGAACTCCAGTCCGGAATTTGTGCATTGAATATGATATTGGGAAGTCAACAGCATATGACTTAATAAAGCAAAAGAAAAATATTCTCTCTTTCTTTTCTGAAAGTGATTCACCATTTGAAATGGCCAAACGAAAAACTATTAGAGGCGCAAATAATCCGGATTTGGATAAAGTCATGATAGACTGGTTTAGATCAGAAAATGTCCCTCTAACTGGGCCTATGATCATGGCTCAAGCTAAAAAGTATCATGCAGAATTATGTCTAGCAATGCCATGCAATTATACGACGGGTTGGCTAGATAAGTTTAAAAAACGTCATGGTATTAGACAAATAAGAATTTGTGGTGAAAGAGTAAGTGAAGATCACGAAGCTGCGGAGCAGTTTGTAACTAATTTAATGGAGTTAGTAGAAAAAGAAAATTTATCAATGGATCAGATATATAATGCTGACGAGACCGCTCTCTTCTGGCGGTATGTGCCGCGAAAGACTCTGGCTATGAATGAAGAAAAAAATCCCGGTGGCGTGAAGGATATAAAACAACAATTAACAGTGTTGGCTTGTGCAAACGCTTCTGGAATGCACAAATTAAAATTAATGGTTATCGGGAAAAGTGCTCATCCCCGAGCTCTTACTGGAGCAAAAACGATTCCTGTAATTTACAAATCGAACAAGCGAGCGTGAATTACACAAGAACTTTTTACAGACTGGTATAAAAATAACTTTTTGACAGAAGTACGGAGATATCGTTCGTCCGCCAATCTGCCTGCAGATGCGAAAATATTGCTGATTATTGATCGATGTGCAGCCCATCCTGACAGTGAAAAATTAAGCGAAGGCAATAATGAAGTATTATTTCTCCCACCTAACTGCACATCCATAATACAACCAATGGATATGGGTATATTGCGTTCTTTTAAATGCAAGTACAAAAGTAAATTTGTTAACCGGATGCTAGATTACGTAAATGACGGAAAAAACATTTCCGAATTTGTAAAAGATTTTTCGATAAAAGATGCTATTTGGTTCGCTGCAAGTGCCTGGAAAGACATGCCTGAAGATACTTTGAAAAATGCCTGGCACAATATTCTTCCTCAGACTTTATTTATCCCTGATAATAATACTAAAGATTTCAACGGGTTCAAATTATCAGAAGAAAAAACGAAAATTTCTAATTTATTAGCATATGCAAAAGAGCAGAATATTAATTTGGAAGAAATTGATATGCAAGATATTTTTCATTGTGATGACGATGCTCCAATAGTAAATCAATTGACAGATGACAAAATTTTGAGCAATGCATTAAATTCAAACGCAAACTCTAGCGACACCGAAAATGAAAGTGACGAGGAGCAAATTGAAGAAAAAATACCGACAAATCAGATGATTGAAATGTTAAATACTGTGATTAAGGGTCTGGAACAACGTGATTACATTAATGAACACGAAATCATGACTGTGTTTAATATCCGTGAAAAGCTAATAGACAATAAGTCCAAAATGAAACAAAAATCATTATTAGATTATTTTAAATAATGCTTAATTATTTTTTTTTCTTTACTTAACCTGTATTTGGGAAATTATTTGTATAAATATTTTCATTAACATATTTCCATATTTGCTTTTTTATTATTATTTGCATTATTTTCCTTTATCTATCCGCAATAGAATTCGTAACACAACTGATGATTACTTCTCTTTTTCCAGCCATGCGATGAGTCAGAAAAATAAACATTCGTTTTCGTAAAGCTTTTTTTTTTTTTTTCCCCATCAACATCTCTGCTGTTTGACCTAGTTTTCTTTTTCCCCTTTCTGCTTCTACTGAGTGGGGATGATAGAAGAAAAGAAAGCTATGTTCTAAATGTGGAATATTTTTATTTAAATTACGAAACGAATTCTTTTTGTTTTATTTATTCGCTGTAATTTATTTCATTTTCATTATTTATTTATTTTTTAAGTTTACATTTTTGGGCTTCATGACATAATATGAAAAGTCCAAATAAATATTTAAATATATATATATATATATATATATATATATTGTCAAAATATTTACAATATAAAATATTTATTAAAGGTCCCGATTGAAAATAATTATAATAGATTTCTGCAATCAATTTTTGACAAAAGTTAATGAAACTTTCAACCATGTATATTGATGTAAAAATGCATTGATATTTTTCTTCCCTGAAAGCTTTTTTTTTTATACATTCTAAAATAATAATAATGAAAATGAGAAATAAGAATTTGATTTTCTAATAGATGAATAATAATTTCATGTTTCTTTCTTTTACCGATGTAAGTTACTTTGTAAATAAGTACAAAAATAGAAAGTTCAAAAGCAAGCCTTGATAATTCCTTTTGAATAAATTTTATTAGTAGTTAATAATAGAAAATAAACAATTTTATTAATAGTTAATTGCTAATCCGATCGTATAAATAATTTATATATATTAGTTGTATTTGTGTAAAATGAAATTAAGTAGATTCTTTTGTTTCTAAGAAGTTCACTAGATGGCGCCGCTAAACAACTTCCATTATCCAGAATTTTCTAAAATTCGGAATCTCTAATTCCGAATGAGTCCGGATTTACGATGTTGCACTGTACTTCAAGTCTGTGTGTTAGGCCTAATTACATGTGACTAGATCAAGGTTGTTATTATTTTGCCCAACCAAAAAAACCTGGATGGGTTTTTTCAAAATTTCAATTTTAAATTACATAGGTAATATATTTCTTAATATTACACCACTCGTAAAGTTTATCCCCACCCGAAGGAAAAAAGTCTTTATTCTCCCAATGACAATTTTTAAAACAAATAATTGTAACTTAATTTTCTCTAAGTATGTGTAACTATCATAAACACAAAAACTAATTTTTTCCCATTAAAAAAAAAATACTTTGGTATATATAATACATTCCATGTTATACAGTTGAAACTCGTAACAAAATACCACATATGCTGAGAATTCTAATTTAATGATGTAGACATGTAGAATTATTTGGTTTATTCTATTAATTATTTATAATAATAAAAACTTACTTTAGAACAAATATTTTTTTCCAGTTCTGTGAATTTTGTTATATCTAGTTTCAATTGCATAAAATTTTGCTTAATTAAATATAAACTACCACCCCAACTTATATCAATAACAACATAAACTAATCGAATACTCATTAATTTATTCATTCACATTAATACAGTAGTAAACATCTCGCAATTATCATTACCATTCTGTTTCAACACTTTTTGTTTCAACAAGATTTTAAACATCTATAAACTTTTACTAATTTTTTAGCCTTTTCACATCCAAGTTTGTTTTTAAGTTTATACCACACCAGACCAAAAAACCGAAAACATCCTTTCGATTGACGCTGATGTTGGTGTAATAGGGTGGAGATCTTCTAAAAATTTACAAAAATCTGTATGTATTTAAAAGGTCATTTTTCTCTGATTTACAGCCCATTAATTTCCACCACTTTTTAACTTCAATCACATTTTGGGAAAACATAGATTCAGGATAATAATCTGTATCTTTTAATTGAAACACCTTGAAAGAGATATCAAAAGCAAGATTCAATTTTTCCATAAGCTGTTCAGCTAAACTTTCTTGCTGCCTTGTCAGTCTTTTTCCTCATAAGGCAGGATCTGTGATAGTCACAATGAAGTGAATTGGAGTAAGAGCTTCTTCAAATCGATGTTTTATGCAATCTTTGTATGAGGGGAGTTCTTTACTTTCCATTACATCAAACCAAATTTCCACTGTTTGTCCAAGAGTACAACTATCAGTTTGCAATTTATCAAGAATTCAGATTATTTTTTTTTACTATTGATGGTAACGCCTGAAATTGGATTTTCAAATGTATTATACTTTTTCTGAATTGTTTATTTACATAATATTTTACCTTATCAAATGGTGAAGTTGTTTAAAGTATTCTGGACATGTTGGAAAGAGTTTTATAACCTATGCTTAACAGATCATTTTTCATTCTTGTTTTTTTAATAAAACTAGCTTTTTTAAGTAGTTAAAACCTAAAAGCTGGCCATCTTTTTTTGACCTGGTGAAAACAGAGCAAGCCAATCAGTAGAGGGGTGATGCAATCCTGTACTAATCTGGGGTAACTAATGTAAGTGGGTATAAAAGTAGGCTGCGCTGCTAGTCACCTGAGGGGTGCCCGGCGTGTCTTCGACCACCGAACCCAAGTCCTGAAAGACATAATGTGCACGACCGGATTTGGCTTTCCGTATGCACTTCGGCCAGTCAGGGGACTGCCACCTGTGCATCCCCCGAACCCTTAGACCCATATGTGGACGACATAGGTCATTGTGATACACGGTGAATCCCATTATCAGAGGAGACCACCGCAAAACACTTGCAGGGCTGCCATTTGCTACTAAAATGCTACTATTTTTAGCTCCAGGAGACTAGGCAACTTTTTTAAGTGAAAAAGGGCAGAAAAGCAACTATTTGTGACAAATAGGCTTAACTATTTTATGAAATAGGAGACTTTTTTGAAAATTTTATGCTAGCTTTTCTCAATAAATGTTGCAATATCTGGAGGAAATATGAATGACCAATTATAAACTTTGACCATTCCATTATAATCTGATATAATCCAGAAATTCAAGATCTACACCAAACAGCACTTTTCTTTACTAAAACAGTCATTTTCATTGATTGCTCTCAACTTCATCTTTATATTGTCTTTTGTTTCTGATTGGGAAAGCATGGGGGAAATGAATAAACTTTCCTATTGTGATTCCGCAATACATCATCATATAATGTTCTTCAAAAAATAGTCTATTTGAAATTACAAAAACTGATTTTCAAAATTTTTCAATTAATTTACCTGTAACTAGATTGTGGAATCTATCATTGCTAAAGATGGGGAAATTTTATGGTAGAAAGCCTGAAATAAGTAAAAATGAAAATTCACAATCTTTCTTTGATAACCCAATACCAAAATAAAAGAAATAAATCTCATATTAGGTGTTTTCGATGCAACTCTCTTGGCCACGTAGCGTCCCAGTGTAATAATAACAATAACGGTCAAACTAATGAGTTCAGTCACGATTCTACCGGAAACCATCATGATTATCACCGCCAATATACCAATTTTTGTGGGCAGAAAGTTAATGTTAATATAACTGCTAAAGATAATAAACCTAATCCTCACACGAGAACAATTAATATTAATGGAAAAGAAACAAATCTCTTATTTGATACAGGATCCAATTTAAGCATAACAAGCTATGAAAATTATGTAAATATTGGATCGCCAAGATTATCTTTTGACAACATATCACTGTGCGGTATTGATGGCATTGTATATCCTTTAGGTTATTTCCCATATGAATGCAGAATTAATGGTTTCCTAATTTCTACAAATTTGTATGTTTTAAAATCTCTTGCATATGACATAGTCCTAGGAATGGACGTGATGAGTAAACTAAATTTGGCAATAAATGAAGAGGGAATTTAAATTGTTGGCGAGCGCAATACTTTTCAAGTAGGTTGTCTTAAAGTTCCAAAATAACTTTGCTTTTTTTAAATAGTAATATATTACTTATATATTTATCTTCTTCTTGTAGGTGTTGACTGTTCCAGTGGAAGGTTAACAATGAATTATACACTGAATCCATCTCTTGAGTACATGACTCTTCTTAATGTAGCTGTTACATTATGGGATCCACGTTACATTAGAAATTGGGTGAAAAAATTCTGCACTGCATTAGATAGTGGAGAATTGAGAGAACAGTGGTTGAACATAACAGACATAATATTAGCAAAAGCACAACAACTTCCACTACCAGAGCTTTTGAAAGAGAAAACATTAGTCTTTGTAAGAGCGGTTGACTGTCAGATAGTAAACTGGATAGACTATCATCGTGTTGAGCTCCATTTGAATATAGGTTTACCCGATGAGTTCTGTTGGACATCACAAGGGTTGGTTGATAAAAAGAAGACAGCTGAAGTGTTGGTCAAAGATGAAGATATAGATATCACCGTGCGCTATCAATTGGCATGTATTTACTGCCTAGAGGGTGATATTTGGGAACTATGGGACAAAATCCCTGAAGATCGCAAGCAAGATTTCTATAGAAAAGACGACCCAACATCTGTTAGCCAGTTAGAGTTAGTGGTTCTTTGGACATACGACATAAAGGGAGAAATAGCCAAGATGGAAAGTATGATTGAAAGGAAATTGAATCGTAGGTGTTCTCCTTATCTGTATGCATTTCTACATGCAGCAGAGCACGGTAATAGAGCAGCTGTCGAATATTTCTTGCAAAAATTAACCTCTGCGGAGAGAAATGAGTTCTTTATAAGGACTGCAACTTCTGTAGCCATTTCACATCATAATGAAGAATTTCTGAAGGAGTATTTTTCGGATATTTTGTGTGTTTTGCTCTCTCAAATGGAGGAAGAGCAACAAGTAGAAGTATTTAAAAAGGAACCTCTCTGTGTACTCGAATGCTTTTTAGATTGGCCACGACAAATTTTCTTTATGGAAATGGCCAGTCGTATGTGGAACTTTCTTCCTAGCTACAGTTATTCTGTCTTGTTGCAGGTTATCATTGATAAATCAAGAGATGGCTGTAAGGATTTTAATTATCAGGAACTGTTCAGAGAAATGTGGCAGCAAAGCCCTAAGACTCACAAAGAGTATATTTTCAATCATTTTATTTTTAATAGTTTAATATCAGCACTTTTTAAGATTAGAGATGAAAATAACATCAAACTGATCCTTCAAGACACAACTTGTATCAGAAAAAAGAGATTTATTTGCTCTTGTGATGGAGAACTATGTTGTGTAAATTTGATTGATAGTGAAGAATGGGGTTTACTTAAATTTTTCATTCAAGAATGCTTATCGTCAAAGGAGGAAGTGATAACATTTAAAAAACGTTTTAGAAAATGGTCACTTGACGTACATTTTAAGAGTGAAAGTAGAAAAATGAAATTGGATAAATTCTTTCTCCTGTTAGATGACATTGTTGGTGAATTCGATAAAAGAAAAAGTGTAGAAGAAGGCCATTGTGAAGCTAAGAGACCTTGTAATAATTTTTGAATTTGTCTTGTTATTCTTGTGAGATTCTAAGTCAAAACATCTTGAATCAAACGATTTTTCATTGTTTTGAAAATGAAAGTATGAGAATGGTACATTCCTTAAAATGGAAGTAAAAAAAATAATGGAATGTTATAAGAAGTTTAACATTAAGTTATAATAACTCATCAATATGCCAATTTTTATACTGTTAATTATACGATAGAACTTTGTAACTTGTTACAATAAAAAAAATATTCTTTCTTATCCAATCAAGTTTTCCAATTAATTTTATCACACTTTTATTTAACTCAAATTTGTTTTTGTAAGCAAAGATGGAATTTTGTAATCAACTTTTCACTCTCTTCTTGATAAGCTAAAATTTCAACAATTAGTACACGGATGTATTTCTGATGACAATACAACATTTTAATATTTTCAGAACTTAATTATAAATTCATTTTAAGTCATTTAACTAATTTCATTAAAAGTCTTTTAACTAATCAGCACCAATTTATATCAATGTCTAACTGAATCTGAAGTTTGATGAGAATCCGTGCTTTAATTCTTGAGATGTTAGCTATCACGGGAATCGTTAAAAAGACAGTATAGCAACGTCACCTTTCGGGCGATTTATACCAAAATATAATAAGTAACAACTTATGTCAACATCTAACTGAATCTAAAGTTTGAGGAAAATCCGTGTATTAGTTCTTGAGATAGAGAGTCTATTTCGGAAATCGTGAAAAATACAGCTTAGCAGAGACGCCTCTTGAACGATTTACACCAAAAACTAATCAGCGCTAATTTATATCAAGGTCTAACAGAATCTGAAGTTTAAGTAAGTTCCATCCTTTAATTATTGATATAAAACACCCAGAAAATTTTTGTCCAACACAGACACACAGACAGACATTTTTTAAAAGGAATAAAATCATGTTCTGGACCTTCTAAAATGTATAAATCCATCGAAAACGGAATTCGAGTTTTTTCACGAATCCAATACTTTCTTCTTGTAAGGACAGAATAAAGTAAAAGAACGAAAGATCATGCATCAAGGATAGAATATGAAACACTTTCCAACACTAACTTTAACAAGCCTTCTCTGTTCAATAAGGTAAATAAGATATCCAAGTAAACATTTTAGAAAACGCAAAACACATTTTAAAAACCAGATTTCAGAAATTGCAGGCCATAGCCAAAAAGTACTACAATTATTTTGTGCAGTCCTGTATATAACCTATAGATTTGTATAATATAGTATGCTGCAATTTAGTTTACTAAGAAAACACATAACGTAGTTGAAAATTCACCATCAGCAGTTTCAACCAGTAGACGAAAACATATTTGGATTCTTTTGTACAGCCTTGTATACTATCTTAAAATTTGTATACACGACACATATTAAGCTAAAGTTAAATTCAGGCAAAAATTCGCTGAAAACTACTGAAATCACACTTCTCAGAAATTATCATCCATAGGCGGCCATGTATTCAGTTCTTTACGTGGCCCTGTATTTAATTTTATTTATATTCTACAAACATCTCTTAGTAAACTAAATATATTTCACGTTCAAAATGCCTAACGCTTTCCAGCACTAGAATACTTTAAAAAAACGTCGCAGTTTATTAAGGTACATAAGATACCTAAGTAAATATTTTAGAAAACACATAACACATGGAAAACCAGATTTCAGGAATTATCCAACCATACTCCTTAAAATTACTCCAATTCTGTTGTGTAGCCCTGTGTTTGATCTATAGGTTTCTATGTATCCTACATTGTATGCTAAACTTTAGTTTAGTAAGAAAGCATATAATAGGTTGAAAATTCACATTCAGAAATTTCTACCAATAGATGAACACATATCTGAATATTGTGTACAGCCCTGTATATTACCTACAAATTTCTATACAAACCACATAATAAGCTAAAATTTAATTCAGGCTAAAAGGCGCTTAAAACTACTGAAATAACGTTTCCAGAAATTATCCTATAGGTGTATAGGCATTCCTGAATCCAGTTCTTTGTGTGGCCCTGTATATGATTTTATCTGTATTCTACAAACATATACTATAGTGATGGGCGACATCGATCTTTTTAATCGATGTTATCTAATTTGTATCGATGTCGATCTTTTTTATCGATTTAATCGATACTATGGTCAGATCGATTTTATCAATTTTTGAAGTGAAAACTTCTTTAGGCGCGTTGGGCATTTTTTGAGATGGGAAAAAACCATTGAATTCATGACACTGTTACCGACACCACTGTATATGTTGCCAATTCATACAATGAAGCGAAAGTATCAAAAGGAAATAGTTCACGTGCAGAAAGCGAAATGATTGGTATTATGAATAAAAATAATTCAGAAAATAATTTCAAGATAAATTTAGCACGTGCGGTGAAAACAGATATAAAAGTGACTCAACTCGCGAGACCAAATCAAAAGATGAAAATGAAATAACAAAACACGGAAAATATTATAATTTAACGAGCACGAGAAAAATAGACGGAAGTAATATAAAAAAAAAATGAAAATAATGAAATATTTCACGAAAGTTTTAAGAAACGTGGTTACCGATACTGAAATGAATTGAAATCATTTTATAGAAAAGAAAAGTTTGTTGATAGAAATTATAGATACCGCAAACAATACGCGCAGTATGAAGATAGAAAAAAGCATAATGTTCACGAATACCGTAAACAAGACAGGCAGCAAAGAAGTCATTTTTGGAGTGATAGGAAGCGGGAACCCTATTTTGCAGATAAATGTTATTACAAAAGATATGAAACTAAATCTCATGGAAGAAATGATGAATGTATTGAGAGTTGTTTGAATTGTGGATGAAAATTCATAAGTTTCATTGGTATTCATTTCAAAGAATACCAATTAATTAAATTTTATATTTCATTTATTTGTAAAATTATGTTTTAAGCAATAGATTGCAATTTTTGTATGTAAAATAATATGCATTATTTTTCATGTACAATAGCATTAAATGAAAATTGTAATATAATTTTTGTAGTAGTAGTTTATAATCTACTATATATATAAAACACAAACGAAAATTTCGTTCCGTTTCTTTATAACTCGAGTTCTGCTGAATGGAATTTGATGAAACTTACACTGTTGGATAGATAATTTTTCAGGGAAGGTTTTAGTATATAACACAACGTTCTACGTATATTAGTTATAGAATTATGATAGAAAGTTCTGTTATTTTGGACGATAAGGTTACCATAGGTCATTTGTTTGGCGACCATTATCTTTGACGAAAGACTTGAAACGGCTATATCTACTATATATATAAAACACAAACGGAAATTTTGTTCCGTTCCTTTATAACTCGAGTTCTGACGAATGGATTTTGATGGAACTTACACTATTCGAGAGATAATTTTTCAGGGAAGGTTTCAGTATATAACACAATGTTCTACGTATATTAGTTATAGTATAATGATAGAAAGTTCTGTTATTTTGGCCGAAAGGTTACCATTGCTAATTTTTTGGCGATCATTACTGTTGCAGAAATAAATGAAAAGGCTATACATGTCGAAAAATAAAAGAAAAACTGCTACTAATTTTATTTAAAAAAAAGAAGGAAAGAAAAAAAAAGAGTTTTGATGAGAGAATATTATAAAACGAAAATATTTAATTTAAACATGATTGGAAATGTTCGTAATGCTTAAAAAATTATTCAAGGGGCAAGATTGCTATATTGAAACAATATTTGGCGATGTATCTTTTGTTTTTGGCGATTTTGATTTTACTTTTGACCCCAAACAATTTGATTTTAAGCCAAAAGGTGTCTTTTTTGTTGCAGAAAGAATTGAAATTGCTATACATCTGGAAAAATAAAAGAAAAAACTGTTACTCATTTTATTTTAAAAAAAGAAAAACAGTTTTGATGAGAGATTTTAAGCCAAAGGGTGTTTTTTTTAAGTGTACGACTGCATTTTTGTAGTTTTTTTTTCTTTTTGGTACTTTTCGGTTAGCCGGGCGTCAGTGATATATATAGATGTATATATATATACACATATATCTACACAAATACATGTATATACATACATATATCTACACAAATACATGTATATACATTACATATATCTACACAAATACATGTATATACATTCCATATATATATATATATATATATATCACTGGCGTCCGGCTAACCGAAAAGTACCTTTTTACTTTCTTCTATCTATAATAGAAGAAAGTATTGCAATCGAAATTTTTTTCGACTTCCGGTTTTCGACGGATTTACACGTTTTAGGGGTCAGAGATTCCGAAAAACATGTTTTTACAAAATGTCCGTCTGTGTGTCCTCATTGTATCATCGAAAAGTGTATGAAGTTATGCTTCAAATTGAACCTAATTTTTTAGGTAGATTTCGTAAGAAATACTACCTATTACATTCTCACCTAAGTTGGAAATTTTGAAAAATTTTTGCAGATCTACGCCGATCATGACTCCCAGAACCCAAAACCACCCCCAGTTCAATAGTTTATCTATCTATCTATGTCACTTTTTTCTGACCACGATAACTGGAAAAATTCTGCATAAATCTCTTCCAAACTGATACATAAAATCAAGGGTCATAAAATCTCGGTCAAGTTCGTTAATGGGCAAAATCGAACCAAGGGGGGGAAATGGGGGGGGGCTTTTTGTGAAAACAGAAAAACCCTCATAATTTCTTTATTATTATACGTATCGAATCCGTTTAAAGTTATTATTACTTCTAGGAAAAGGGCCGAAAATTTATGTATGACAGATTTTTGATATAATTAAAAATGGCCCCAAGGGGGGTTTTAGAAGAAAAAAAATCATAGCTTCGTCAATTCACAAGATATCAAATCCGCGTAAATTTATTATTAATCCTCTTAGTATTATCTAAAACTTTTGTATTGACAAGTTTTTTATAGGACCAACCGTTATAGCAAAAAAAAATTAAAAACAAAAAAAATCCCTGCGGCTCCGCCTGCAAACAAGTTATTTTTCGAAGTAGGCGGTTCCAACTCCCGCATCTTTTCGAAACTGATACATAAAATCAAGGAGCATAAAATCTGGGTCAAGTTCGTTAATGGGCAAAATCGAACCAAGGGGGGGGGGGCTTTTTGTGAAAACAGAAAAAAACCCATAATTTCTTAATTATGATACGTATCGAATCCGTTTAAAGTTATTATTACTTCTAGGAACAGGGCCAAAAACTTATGTATGACAGATTTTTGATATAATTAAAAATTGC
This sequence comes from Maratus michaelseni, assembly GCA_963931845.1. Lineage (NCBI taxonomy): Eukaryota > Metazoa > Arthropoda > Arachnida > Araneae > Salticidae > Maratus > Maratus michaelseni. Next base: position 2,853,112 of record OZ007600.1, read on the forward strand.
CTTAAGGGGGGTTTTAGAAGAAAAAAATTCATATCTTCGTCAATTCCTAAGATTTCAAATTCGCTTAAATTTATTATAAATCCTCTTAATATTATCTAAAACTTTTATATTGACATGTTTTTTATAGGACCAACTCTTATAGCAAAAAAAAAAAAAAAATCCTTGCTGGCTCCGCCTGCAAACAAGTTTGGTTTCGAAGTAGGCGGTTCCAACTGCAGCATCATCACAAAAAGGTCATTTCTTCCGCAATTCCCGACAAACAGGCGCCCCACGGTCTGCGTCTTCGAAATCTACCTGTGCCTGTAGGCCGAGCCGTCAGGGATTTTTTCTATGTTTTTAGCTATGGCAAGCAGATTCTGTCAGAAATTGGGGATATTTCGACGAAAGGGGGCGCTGTGATCGATATTTTTGTTCCATTTTCACTATTGTACCATCGAAAAGTGTATGAAGTTATGCTTCAAATTGAACCACATTTTTTTCTATGTTTTTGGCTGTGGCAAGCAGGTTCTATTAGAATTTGGGGATATTTCGACGAAAGGGGGCGCTGTTATTGATATTTTTGTTCCGTTTTCCCTATTGTACCATTTAAAAGTGTATGAAGTTATACTTCAAATTGAACCACTTTTTTTTCTATGTTTTTGGCTATGGCAAGCAGGTTCTATCAGAATTTGTGGATATTTCGACGAAAGGGGGCGCTGTGATCGACAATTTTGTTCCATTTTCACTATTGTACCATCGAAAAGTGTATGAAGTTATGTTTCAAATTGAACCTAATTTTTTACTTTCTTCTGTCTATAATAGAAGAAAGTATTGCAATCGAAATTTTTTTCGACTTCCGGTTTTCGACGGATTTACACGTTTTAGGGGTCAGAGATTCCGAAAAACATGTTTTTACAAAATGTCTGTCTGTCCGTCCTCATTGTATCATCGAAAACAGTATCAAGTTATGCTTCAAATTGAACCACGTTTTTTTCTATGTTTTTGGTTATGGCAAGCAGGTTCTATTAGAATATGGGGATATTTCGACGAAACGGGGCGCTGTTATCGATATTTTTGTTCCATTTTCCCTATTGTACCATCTAAAAGTGTATGAAGTTATGCTTCAAATTGAACCACATTTTTTTTCTATGTTTTTGGCTGTGGCAAGCAGGTTCTATTAGAATTTGGGGATATTTCGACGAAAGGGGGCGCTGTTATCGATATTTTTGTTCCGTTTTCCCTATTGTACCATCTAAAAGTGTATGAAGTTATGCTTCAAATTGAACCACATTTTTTTTCTATGTTTTTGGCTATGGCAAGCAGGTTCTATTAGAATTTGGAGATATTTTGACGAAAGGGGGCGCTGTGATAGCCATTTAAAGATTTCAAATTCAAAAAGATGTGCAAATTAAAAAAAAAATAGAAATCCTTAAACTTTTTTCGTTAAATGTTCGGCCTTGATCCGGAGCAATTTTCGTTTTGTCTCTATCTTAAAAAATGGCTGAGATATAGCAGTTTGAAATATTAGGGTGGCTGACATTTTCAAATAAGACAGCAGAATTCATCCATAAACGGGTTTAATTTATGAGTTTTAGTTAACATGGTTTCGGCTAAATTATCTTTCATTGTTGTAACCATTGTTCCTGTTCTTATATGCTTAACACTATATATATTTATATTCGCCAACGTCAAATTCTCGCCAAACTTGACGACAGTTGGCGGAATATCGCCAAATTTGGTGACCAAAATAAGTTGCCATAAATGAAGCCAACTTGGCTGTAGAGGACTAATTTGGCGATATTCTCATTCAAATTCAATGTTGACGAGAACTGGGATTGAATCTTCTTTATTTAGGTTCCACGCATTTTTCCTTCGTGTTTTCCAGTAAAATTAGCTAAAATCGTAAAACCAAGGAATAGGGAGGCTATCCTGTCGGTTCAGGCCAGAAGGACTTTTCGTAGTTTAGTATACATCGGTTGTTCGCATCCCTGTAACCCGACGATTCGCAAGCAGCTGATGTACAACAGAATGACAAAAAATATTGATTTTATTGGCGATGTGATAGCGAATTTTGAAGTATTAACATGACTGAGATAGAAGAAAGTTTTGGGATTGGCACATCCGTCTAGTTTTTTTATTCAAATGCAAACTGTATGAATGGCAATATACTTCTATTTACTTCTACATTATGAAATTTCGTTCCGACTGCTTATGACTCGCGTTCTGCTGAATAGATTTTCGTAGAACTTAAACTGTAAGATAATTTTTCAGGGAAGGTTTTATTGTATAACATATCGTTCTACGTAGCTTAGTTATAGAATTACTGTGGGAAGTTCTATAATCGGATCAATCCGATTATGAAATATTAGCATTTTTAAAAGATTTTGCCGAATGGATTTTGATGGAACCTACACTGTTAGATAATTCTCTAGGGAAAGTTTTATTAGTTCTAGAATTATAGGGGGAAATTCGAAAATCGGGTGACCATTTTTTTTTTAATCAAATATTAGCCTTTTCAATATTTGATTCCGATTATGAAAGATTAGCTTTCTGAAAAAGTTCTACTGGACGGATTTTGATGACAATTGTATTGTTAGTTAGATGCTATTTCAGGAATGGTTTTGATGTACTACATATTGTTCTACGTTGCTTAGTCAAACAGTTATGTGTGAAGGTTATATAGTCAGGTGAACCCGATTCCGAAAGATTAGCCTTTTTGAAAGTTTTTACTGGGCGTATTTTTTGCGACTTGCATTGTTAAGTACATAATTTATAAGGATGGTTTTAGTATAATTTATATCCTTCTGTTAGTTTTAGAATTATGTGGAAAAGTTCTATAATCAGATGAACCCGATTATCAAAGATTAGCCTTTATAAAAAACTTCTACTGAATGGATTTTGTTAGTTAATTTGTTTGTATTGTTAGTTCGACAATTTTAGTGATGGTTTTAGTATATTGCATATAGTTTTATCATTCTTTAGCAAACCTTAACTGTAAATGACCAAATAAAAGAGTTGGTCTTTAACAGCTAAAATTTTGACTGCACATTAGAAAATATAATAGCGCAATCACATCATTTTTCAGTAATGTGGAAGGATATTCCAGGTAAATACACAGATACAAGGTCAAATTAAACGAAATTTCGTTTGATTCAAGGTTCATTTGTAGAAACCGACCAGCGCAGCGGGAGTAGCTTGCTAGTAATGAATAAAAAAAAACACTTCATTTAAAAGTATTTCCTGCGCAATAAAACGTTTCCTGACGATTCAAAAAATATACACGTAATTGTTCAAGTTTTCTCTTCTGTCGGCACTCCCGGAGTGCCATTGTTTCTTTCTATCGATGTCTCTACGAATATTATCGTTCGTTTATTTTCTTTCAAATCGTCACTGCAGATCGATCTTATCACCATCAGAGAATAGCGCCTAACGGATATCTAATAGATTATAAATCGATCCATCTAGCACTAAATTCCATGTATTTATTCTTTCACTTTGATTATTTTAGCGGCAGAGATGAGCAGCTGTTGCTCTCAAATTTCGTATAAGTAACGGATTCGCGTCACATTTCGGGTGTGGGGGGGAGGGGCGCGAACAAAATTAGGAAATATAATAAGCCGATTTGTTTGAAAGTTTACGATATTTTATAACGCATAACATAAATTTTAAGAATTAACTAGCGTCAAAAAGTTATGGGGAGCGGGGGGGGGGTTTACCTTTCGGGAGGGGAGGGGGAGGGGCGCGAACACAATTAGGAAATACAATAAGGCGATCTGTTTGAAACTTTACGATATTTTATAACACATAAAATAAATTTAAAAAATGAGGCCGATGCGAAAATTATGGGGAGGGGGGGAGTAGATAATAAAGGCCGGTTCTGCATCAGCGGTGGGTGCGGTGGTGACCTTCTGCGGACTGTGAAGGTCACCGGAAGTGGCAGGTGTTGACACCGGAAGGGACAGGTGGGGATAACAGGCATGTTGAGACAGGAAACCGGAAGTAAGACCGGAATAAATTTGGAGATAAGGACAGGATGAGACTTTTTTTTTGTCTAAAAAGGGTTTTGAACACGATAAAACAAGTTATTTCTTGAAAGGGAAAATTTTTTAATTTTTTAATTGTGGACCCACCATAACCACCCGCTATGAAAACAATTCATAACGCCACAATTATTATTTTTCCCATCTGCATATCCTTTTGCACCAGACATCTGTGAGAGACCTGTAACGAAATAAAAGAAAAAAAAAGAAAACATTTTACTTAAACAATTTATATGTACTTGAATGAGAAAAAAAAAGAAATAAATATAGTTACCACATCTTTAGGTGAGCATGTTGCAGGGTGTTCTAAGCAGAAACCTTCTGTTTGGACCCGCATGGTGTTCAGCTAAGTTATTTGCAGCAAATTTTAAGCGTAGCAAAAGTTTTTAAAAATAATAGTTCTTAGTTATGCACCACGAAATCAATAGTTCTTAGTTATGCACCACGAAATCAATAGTTCTTGATTATGCACCATGAAAATAATAGTTTTTAGTTATGCACCACGAAATCAATAGTTCTTGATTATGCACCATGAAAATAATAGTTTTTAGTTATGCACCACGAAAATAATAGTTCTTAGTTATGCACTATGAAAATGATAGTTCTTGATTATGCATCATACATAAGTTCAATTCTTGAAGAAAATTTAAAGTTCTTGATTATGCAGCATAAATAAATAAAAGTTTCTTGAAGAAAATTAAAAGTTCTTTTGAAGAAACATTTTATATTGAAGAAACATTCTTATTTGAAGAAAATTGAAAGTTCTTCTTTTGAAGAATTTTTTTTTTATTTTGAAGAAAGAAAGAAAAAAATATATATTTTATGAATTGTACCCATCCGTCCACCCGCCATGTTTTTCATGACGCTACAATTCATTTGGGGAGAAAAAAAAAATTAAACCACCCGATGCCTTTTATACACGGCCACTATATTCGAAGACGTTTGACGACCACAGTTTTTCAAAGACTTGAGAAGAAGAAGAAGAGAAGATTTTTATTATTGAGTACCCCATGCATTCTCGCCCACAGCTGCTAGAACCTTTAAATTAACTTTGAAAAAATATATCTTGTACAGAATAATGCACCCCAGTTGATGATACATTTTATCTTAACTTGAATAAAATCTTGATTTTTGAAAAATGATTTGACTTGAATAAAATCTTGATTTTTATCTTGAATTAAGTCTTGATTGGAAGAAAGAAGTTTGATTTTTGAAAATCTTGAAGAAAAAAAAATGTATGGTTTTTGATGAAAAAATAATTATTTTGGAATTTTATAGTGGCCGTGCGCGAGCGTATGGATACCATCTTCTAAAATATAACGCTTGTCATCAAAAGCTGACAAAGCGATTTTGTTAACTTGAGTTGTGTGAAGATGATGTCGCTCGCTTTGAATTCGATATTGTATCTCTCTCGTTGATTGGAGACTCTCTAAGCAGGTCTTATAATGATTATGTTTGATTTTATTTTTTACGACGTTTTTGGCCACCCCCTTTGCAGTTTTTTTCTCCCCATCGGTCGACATGATGGAATACATCTTGGCTCGTAGACCGATAAATTCATGAATCGGTCTACTGTTGAGCTCGTCTTTAAACTTTCCGATCACCTTCTTATTTTTCTTATCAAATAAGGGGTGATCGTTTGGATAATCAGATGTATCCAACATGTCGGAAAATGCCTGCATATCCGTGTATATATTTCGAGTACGGATTTCATACGTTAGAGAGTCAGTATCCGTGAACAGAAGCGTCGATTTATTTTGATATTTTCTCTTTATGACGTTGTAATGAAAATTATACATGAGAATCTTGCTCAGCTCCAATATAACAAACCCTACATAAATGGGTTTATTTAATGTGAGGGTTTGCTTTAACCTTTCAACTGCAACTAAATTATGGTCAAAAGGAAGAAACCTTTTGAAGGTAGGAGCTGAGACAAGTTTTTTTGCTTTCTGTTCACAGTTCACTAGCTGTACATCTTTGTGTCTTCGAATATTCTCCAATGACTTGCCATATACTGCATTATTCATAAGTTTAAAAAAATCTTTGGCGAAGGGGGACTTTGCTTTTTTTCGTTGCTCGGTATTAAAATCTATATAATCTTTCAGCCACGGCTTTTGTTGGAATTTCAATATTTTATGTACAGCTAGTAACTGGAGGCCTTGCTGTAAATAAAATTTTAAATTTTTATAATATGTAACATAATTTTTTTTATCTTTTAAATTGGGGACTAATTTCGTGACTAGGCAGTATTTATTTCCGTGCAGAGCGTCGATAGAAAAAGGAGAGAGATCTTCATGTTTGATTTCCATTTTTTCGGGCGCCAGTGGATAACAGTTGTGGTCGTCGTGAAGCTGCTGGGGGTATGCAAGATCAACTTCGAGAATATAACCCACTGGACTATTTTCGGGAAGTTCAAGTATCTCTTTCACAGAGATAGTCTCTTCAGAGACCCACTCAAACTCCCCGCATGGCAGAGATTGGCTCATGGCCCACCCATACAAATTATTGGCATCAAGGTACATGATATAATTATCATTTTCGCCCCCTTCGCCATTGCCAATAACTTCATTTTTAGCTTGGGCCCAACGCTTTGTTATAACCGAAATACCCCCTCGAATGCCTTGCTCGATGAACAGATGCATATTTATATCTGTGAGCAATTCGAGGGGTTGATTTGTCATTTTCAAACAACTCTGCCATGCTAGCCCAGGGGCTGTTAACAGGTGCACACAGTCGATATTATAAAATTCCAAGCATATTTTTCTAAAGTTTTCGAAGACATCTGATAACTGAAGAACATCCACTTGAACATAGAGATTATGATACTCGCCCATTGTTTTTATATTGAAAGATTTCCATACATTTTGTGCATGTTGATAATCTTGATTAGAAATTTTTTCACCAGTTAAAGTACTGGTGAAGGCATCGGGTGGTGGCAGCTCGCTTTCCTTAAACTTTTGAAAATTATCCATATATTCATAAGGATAAATTCCCTTTCTGAGTAACAGATCAGTATTGTGAGGAAAGTGCTGTTTTAAAGCATGAAATTTGTCATGTTCTAAATTATTAACTAATTTTTCTAAGGAGGTGGCCATAAATGCGAAACTATCAATAAATGTGAGTGACACTCTGCACTTGTTAATTTTCTTCGACAAAGAGAAGGAGATATATTTTTCCATCGTAGATGGAATGACGGAAAATTCGTGATCGTCAATACTGCCCAGTTGCTGCATAAGTAAATGCCCGTCGTAATGTTTCAGATTATGAAACACGACGGGAATCTTTTTTTGAAGTCTGAACTTCAAATTGCAGCTATTATGCAAGGCCCCCCGATAGCGACCGTTTAGATGATCATGGTCATGAATTTTATCCCCATTGAAAGCTTTTTTGCAAAGATAACATTGCGTGGCTGACTGGAAATTTTCTTCATCTTGCGGCGTCATCTTAATAGGTACAATAGTCGTTAATGGAATGGCAAGTGCTTCTTCTTCTTCTAATAAAGCATTTAAAAAGTGGCTAACAGCGTTGGGCCCGCGATAGACTGTGATACGCTTAGTGGGTTCTCCATTAGGACCGATAATGATATAAGCATACCCACATGCTTCATGTTTAGCCACTTTTTTAGTTTTACTTTCATTTGTGTGCACCTGATCCATGCCGACAATCAAAGATTCAAAGTCGGCATAGATGATGTAGGGGACCGGATGACAGTAATGATAATTATTAAATTGGAGAATATGGTCCCCCTCTTCCGGCATTCGAATTTTTTGTGGAGCATGCTTTTTACATAAGGGCGTATGCTGTTTTAATAAATCTTGATTAGAAAATCGATGCAAACAGTGGTAGCAATAATGACATTTATGTTCATGTTTTGTAAGATCCCCCAGCAGCCTTGAGAAGCTTCGAATGAGACAATAATGTTTTTTTTCTTCGTTGCTGATAAGTAATAAATTAATGCAGTCTTCGTCTTCTCTATCAGACACATATAAGGGAAAAACTTCCTCTTCGAAGCCAAAGACGTTGATTCGAATGTCATTCAATTCTTCGATTTTGGCTATTTTGCATAACGGAATGGGGCACTCAATATTTCCTAATTTAACTTCATCTTCATGAGGTTCATAATTCGATACTCTATTAGCATTATCTAATCGATCGATAGGATATTTGTGGGCGAGAATAGACCATACAAAGCACTTATTATCTTTTTCATTCTTAATATTTAAAACGGCCCTTTTCTTATATATTTTCGGAGGAAGTTCGATATAAGTGCTAGCAGCGAGGGGGTGGTACTTTGCCATACAAAGTTCCAATTTCTCTATACGTTCTAAGGTCCAACCAGAACCCATTTGAACAAATGACTCGAACGATTTTTGAATCTTAGCAAAAGCTTGCTGCATATTACTTGTAATAGAAAAATCGGCCAGCTCGATCATCACATTCGAACGAAAGTGTGCTTTGATGGTCTCGAAATCCCCCTCTTGTGTTATTTTGGATAGAATAACATGGACCACAAGATACCATTTCAGGGCGCGTTTTTCACTTAATTGGAAATGTATTTCCTCCTCCAACAAAGGTGCCGTTTGCGTAAAAAATGCATTGAAATCATGCTCATTATCTTCGCTGGACTCAAACGTCACGATTGAGAACACATTTAAGGCGTCAAAACTTTTATGTGAGCGAGACTTTTTACTACGGGGTGCATTATTATCTAAACTTTTACGTTTTGAAGAGTGTGCATGCATGGTGCGCTGGTGCAACGTAAGATCTTTTTTAAGATCAAATTCAGCACTGCATTGATTGCAGGACACTTTTTGGTGTATTTTTAAGTGCCTGTTCAAATCACTCTTTCTAGTGTATGATTTGCTACAAATCTCACAGGTGAAAGGTTTTTCGCCACTGTGACTTTTCATGTGACGTACCAATGCATCTTTGCGTGAGAATGACTTGTTGCATTGGGGGCAGATCTGAAAAGATTAAAAAAGCCCCAGTTTAATTTAAAAAATGAATTTTGAACAAACTTTTTTTTTTTTTTTAATTGAAACTTAACAAACAACATTTACCAACCCCGTTAAACATCTTTTTATTTTTTTTTTTCAAATTTTTAGAAATAATTTTTCACCCTGACAATAAATCGTTTACTCTTTTTCAGAATTTAAATAATAAAAATTTAAAAACTTACTTAATAAAATAAATCGTTTACGAATCCCATTAAACATGTTTCTTTTTCAAACTTTAAAAAATAATTTTTCCACCCCCTCGTTCACAAACCCCATTAAACATATATATTTTAAAACTTTAAAGAAATTTTCATTATGAAAACAATCTATTTTTAAAATTGTAACTATCAAAACTTTTTGAAAAAAAAAATTTAATAATAATAACTAACCTTGTTTGCATTGCTCATGTCTGTACTGGTAGAAGGAACAGATGTCACTGATGATAAGAAATGGTCCTGAGATAAGTCGCCCATCCTCTGCAAATCATTAAAAAAACTCGAAGGCAAGTCCTGCAAGATTTCGTCGATGAGTGGTGTTTCCATAACACTCTACAAAATAAAAAATAAACACGTTCATATTTAAAAAATGTCACGCACACTTACTACTCTATTTTAAATCATAAAGGTATAAAATGTCAACTTTGACAGCATTTTCTAGAAATGTGTCTATCTTTATCAAAAAATGAAAAACATGTTTCGATGACAAAGTTTCTCAATAAGAATATCTGCTTTTTCAAACAAAAATATTCAAAAGTTCATGGAAACAATTTAAAAATAGAATTTGAATTTAGAACATCTTATGCAAAAAAGATTCAGGGAATCATTTTAAACTCTTTGCATACAATCTTAAAAATATCAACTTTGTTAGTACTTTCTTTAAATGTGTCTATCTTTACCGAAAAATGTATAACGAATTTCGATGACAAAGTTTCACAATAAGATTAACTGCTTTTTCAAACAAAAATATTCAAAAGTTCATGCATGGAAACAAATTTGAAAACATAAAGATGCAATTTAAAAATAGAATTTGGATTTAAGAACACCTTATGCAAAAAAGATTCATAGAAACATTTTAAATCCTTTACATACAATCTTAAAAATATCAACTTTGACAGCATTTTCTGTAAATGTGTCTATCTTTATCAAAAAATGAAAAGCATGATTTGATGACAATGTTTATCAATTAAAAGGTTCAGTGAAACATCTTAAAAATATCAACTTTGACAACATTTTCTTGAAATTTGTCTACCTTTATTAAAAAAAAAAAAAAAAAAAAAAAAAAAAAAAATGAAAAACGTGTTTCGATAGTGATTTTAAAATGGAATATCTGCTTTTTCAAACAAAACATGAGAAAATTTAAAACAGACATAAACAATTTCAATTATTATTTTTTTTTCTTTTAAAATAGTAAACAGCTATCAAAAAAAAAAAAAAAAAAAAAAATGTAAAAGTATTTCGATTACCAAGTTTCTAAATAAGAATACCTGCATCATGCGTTTTCGAATAAAAATGAATTTAAAAATAGGTCATAAAGTAACCCGTTTGGATTTGAGAACAGGCTATTTTAAAACAATATTCTGTTGTAACTTAGCAATGTATTCGTTAAAGCAATATATTCAAAAAGTAAACAATTATTCTTTTAAAATATTATCTCAGTTAAAATAACCCGTTTGGATGTGAGAACAGTCTTAAAATATTAAAACAGTTAAAAATATTTTAGGAATAGATACACTATTCTGTTATAACTTTAAAAATATCATAGCAATAATTTAACAGACTATTTACAAACATGATTCTATAATTAAACAAGTTGGAAATTGTACGTCAAACGTTACAAACGAGGTGCGTTCGTACGCACGTTTTAGAATTAAATTCATGATATCCCGTGCGTAGAACGGGCTAAACAGCTAGTTAAGTATATATTTTATGACGCTGTTCATACAAATATCTTAACTAGTTATATAAATATTCAGATATATATGTATCAGCTAGTTATATAAATATTCAGATCTTGATGATTTTTAATTCTGTGAAATGAATTATATCGTCTGCAGATTAATTTCTGTAATAAAATAAGTATCTCGGTCGCTTGACGATTTAACATCCATCGGAAGCTCCTCTAACAAAAAAGCACCGATTTAAAAAAAAAAAATCAAATTTCTTAATAAATATTTTTATTAATATCTCCTAAAGTTTTGATTCGATTTTAATAAAATTTGAAATGTCTCGACAAAATTCTGCAAAGATAATATATTTTAAATTGCAAACCATTTGGTTGGGTAGTTTTTGCGTTGTTATATGCGGACGGACAGACAGACGGACGGACAGACAGACAGACGGACGGACAGACGGACGGACCAAACGACGACTATAGGTGCTACGTATTTATATAATTACGAACGCACCTAAAAAACTTACTTCAAAATCCTGTAAAGCAGAATTTAAATCTTGTGTTGATCTATCCATATCTATGAAAATTAACTTAAGCACAACACTTTGAAATTCAAAATCGAAATAACACTTTCAGAAGCACAAGCGATAAAATAATGTTACAAGATCAAATTCTATAAGCAGAATGACTGCTTGGTTACTTCATGCGTGTTTATCTGTAAAAACCGGAAGCTGTTAAACTCCCCCCGTCTACTTTTAATTGGAGGAAAGCTTCCCCCCCCATGCTTATCACCCAATGTGTTTCGTTTACGTCACATGCCAACCGTCGTTAGGTAACGCCCATTTTTTAAACAACGTCTTGTTTTTATGAGGCACGTCTATTTTGATGAGTCATCACGTGTTTGTCCAGACTTGTCTAGACTTGACTATGGAAGTCCAAACAGGAAAGGTAAGATAAGACAAGAGAACGATGACTCACCCGAATCGACGTGCCACCAATAAAAGTCTGGACAAGTCTAGACAAGTCTGGACAAACACGTGATGACTCATCAAAATAGACGTGCCTCATAAAAACAAGACGTTGTTTAAAAAATGGGCGTTACCTAACGACGGTTGGCATGTGACGTAAACGAAACACATTGGGTGATAAGCATGGGGGGGGAAGCTTTCCTCCAATTAAAAGTAGACGGGGGGAGTTTAACAGCTTCCGGTTTTTACAGATAAACACGCATGAAGTAACCAAGCAGTCATTCTGCTTATAGAATTTGATCTTGTAACATTATTTTATCGCTTGTGCTTCTGAAAGTGTTATTTCGATTTTGAATTTCAAAGTGTTGTGCTTAAGTTAATTTTCATAGATATGGATAGATCAACACAAGATTTAAATTCTGCTTTACAGGATTTTGAAGTAAGTTTTTTTAATTATAGAATCATGTTTGTAAATAGTCTGTTAAATTATTGCTATGATATTTTTAAAGTTATAACAGAATAGTGTATCTATTCCTAAAATATTTTTAACTGTTTTAATATTTTAAGACTGTTCTCACATCCAAACGGGTTATTTTAACTGAGATAATATTTTAAAAGAATAATTGTTTACTTTTTGAATATATTGCTTTAACGAATACATTGCTAAGTTACAACAGAATATTGTTTTAAAATAGCCTGTTCTCAAATCCAAACGGGTTACTTTATGACCTATTTTTAAATTCATTTTTATTCGAAAACGCATGATGCAGGTATTCTTATTTAGAAACTTGGTAATCGAAATACTTTTACATTTTTTTTTTTTTTTTTTTTTTTTTGATAGCTGTTTACTATTTTAAAAGAAAAAAATAATAATAATTGAAATTGTTTATGTCTGTTTTAAATTTTCTCATGTTTTGTTTGAAAAAGCAGATATTCCATTTTAAAATCACTATCGAAACACGTTTTTCATTTTTTTTTTTTTTTTTTTTTTTTTTTTTAATAAAGGTAGACAAATTTTAAGAAAATGTTGTCAAAGTTGATATTTTTAAGATGTTTCACTGAACCTTTTAATTGATAAACATTGTCATCAAATCATGCTTTTCATTTTTTGATAAAGATAGACACATTTACAGAAAATGCTGTCAAAGTTGATATTTTTAAGATTGTATGTAAAGGATTTAAAATGTTTCTATGAATCTTTTTTGCATAAGGTGTTCTTAAATCCAAATTCTATTTTTAAATTGCATCTTTATGTTTTCAAATTTGTTTCCATGCATGAACTTTTGAATATTTTTGTTTGAAAAAGCAGTTAATCTTATTGTGAAACTTTGTCATCGAAATTCGTTATACATTTTTCGGTAAAGATAGACACATTTAAAGAAAGTACTAACAAAGTTGATATTTTTAAGATTGTATGCAAAGAGTTTAAAATGATTCCCTGAATCTTTTTTGCATAAGATGTTCTAAATTCAAATTCTATTTTTAAATTGTTTCCATGAACTTTTGAATATTTTTGTTTGAAAAAGCAGATATTCTTATTGAGAAACTTTGTCATCGAAACATGTTTTTCATTTTTTGATAAAGATAGACACATTTCTAGAAAATGCTGTCAAAGTTGACATTTTATACCTTTATGATTTAAAATAGAGTAGTAAGTGTGCGTGACATTTTTTAAATATGAACGTGTTTATTTTTTATTTTGTAGAGTGTTATGGAAACACCACTCATCGACGAAATCTTGCAGGACTTGCCTTCGAGTTTTTTTAATGATTTGCAGAGGATGGGCGACTTATCTCAGGACCATTTCTTATCATCAGTGACATCTGTTCCTTCTACCAGTACAGACATGAGCAATGCAAACAAGGTTAGTTATTATTATTAAATTTTTTTTTTCAAAAAGTTTTGATAGTTACAATTTTAAAAATAGATTGTTTTCATAATGAAAATTTCTTTAAAGTTTTAAAATATATATGTTTAATGGGGTTTGTGAACGAGGGGGTGGAAAAATTATTTTTTAAAGTTTGAAAAAGAAACATGTTTAATGGGATTCGTAAACGATTTATTTTATTAAGTAAGTTTTTAAATTTTTATTATTTAAATTCTGAAAAAGAGTAAACGATTTATTGTCAGGGTGAAAAATTATTTCTAAAAATTTGAAAAAAAAAAAAATAAAAAGATGTTTAACGGGGTTGGTAAATGTTGTTTGTTAAGTTTCAATTAAAAAAAAAAAAAGTTTGTTCAAAATTCATTTTTTAAATTAAACTGGGGCTTTTTTAATCTTTTCAGATCTGCCCCCAATGCAACAAGTCATTCTCACGCAAAGATGCATTGGTACGTCACATGAAAAGTCACAGTGGCGAAAAACCTTTCACCTGTGAGATTTGTAGCAAATCATACACTAGAAAGAGTGATTTGAACAGGCACTTAAAAATACACCAAAAAGTGTCCTGCAATCAATGCAGTGCTGAATTTGATCTTAAAAAAGATCTTACGTTGCACCAGCGCACCATGCATGCACACTCTTCAAAACGTAAAAGTTTAGATAATAATGCACCCCGTAGTAAAAAGTCTCGCTCACATAAAAGTTTTGACGCCTTAAATGTGTTCTCAATCGTGACGTTTGAGTCCAGCGAAGATAATGAGCATGATTTCAATGCATTTTTTACGCAAACGGCACCTTTGTTGGAGGAGGAAATACATTTCCAATTAAGTGAAAAACGCGCCCTGAAATGGTATCTTGTGGTCCATGTTATTCTATCCAAAATAACACAAGAGGGGGATTTCGAGACCATCAAAGCACACTTTCGTTCGAATGTGATGATCGAGCTGGCCGATTTTTCTATTACAAGTAATATGCAGCAAGCTTTTGCTAAGATTCAAAAATCGTTCGAGTCATTTGTTCAAATGGGTTCTGGTTGGACCTTAGAACGTATAGAGAAATTGGAACTTTGTATGGCAAAGTACCACCCCCTCGCTGCTAGCACTTATATCGAACTTCCTCCGAAAATATATAAGAAAAGGGCCGTTTTAAATATTAAGAATGAAAAAGATAATAAGTGCTTTGTATGGTCTATTCTCGCCCACAAATATCCTATCGATCGATTAGATAATGCTAATAGAGTATCGAATTATGAACCTCATGAAGATGAAGTTAAATTAGGAAATATTGAGTGCCCCATTCCGTTATGCAAAATAGCCAAAATCGAAGAATTGAATGACATTCGAATCAACGTCTTTGGCTTCGAAGAGGAAGTTTTTCCCTTATATGTGTCTGATAGAGAAGACGAAGACTGCATTAATTTATTACTTATCAGCAACGAAGAAAAAAAACATTATTGTCTCATTCGAAGCTTCTCAAGGCTGCTGGGGGATCTTACAAAACATGAACATAAATGTCATTATTGCTACCACTGTTTGCATCGATTTTCTAATCAAGATTTATTAAAACAGCATACGCCCTTATGTAAAAAGCATGCTCCACAAAAAATTCGAATGCCGGAAGAGGGGGACCATATTCTCCAATTTAATAATTATCATTACTGTCATCCGGTCCCCTACATCATCTATGCCGACTTTGAATCTTTGATTGTCGGCATGGATCAGGTGCACACAAATGAAAGTAAAACTAAAAAAGTGGCTAAGCATGAAGCATGTGGGTATGCTTATATCATTATCGGTCCTAATGGAGAACCCACTAAGCGTATCACAGTCTATCGCGGGCCCAACGCTGTTAGCCACTTTTTAAATGCTTTATTAGAAGAAGAAGAAGCACTTGCCATTCCATTAACGACTATTGTACCTATTAAGATGACGCCGCAAGATGAAGAAAATTTCCAGTCAGCCACGCAATGTTATCTTTGCAAAAAAGCTTTCAATGGGGATAAAATTCATGACCATGATCATCTAAACGGTCGCTATCGGGGGGCCTTGCATAATAGCTGCAATTTGAAGTTCAGACTTCAAAAAAAGATTCCCGTCGTGTTTCATAATCTGAAACATTACGACGGGCATTTACTTATGCAGCAACTGGGCAGTATTGACGATCACGAATTTTCCGTCATTCCATCTACGATGGAAAAATATATCTCCTTCTCTTTGTCGAAGAAAATTAACAAGTGCAGAGTGTCACTCACATTTATTGATAGTTTCGCATTTATGGCCACCTCCTTAGAAAAATTAGTTAATAATTTAGAACATGACAAATTTCATGCTTTAAAACAGCACTTTCCTCACAATACTGATCTGTTACTCAGAAAGGGAATTTATCCTTATGAATATATGGATAATTTTCAAAAGTTTAAGGAAAGCGAGCTGCCACCACCCGATGCCTTCACCAGTACTTTAACTGGTGAAAAAATTTCTAATCAAGATTATCAACATGCACAAAATGTATGGAAATCTTTCAATATAAAAACAATGGGCGAGTATCATAATCTCTATGTTCAAGTGGATGTTCTTCAGTTATCAGATGTCTTCGAAAACTTTAGAAAAATATGCTTGGAATTTTATAATATCGACTGTGTGCACCTGTTAACAGCCCCTGGGCTAGCATGGCAGAGTTGTTTGAAAATGACAAATCAACCCCTCGAATTGCTCACAGATATAAATATGCATCTGTTCATCGAGCAAGGCATTCGAGGGGGTATTTCGGTTATAACAAAGCGTTGGGCCCAAGCTAAAAATGAAGTTATTGGCAATGGCGAAGGGGGCGAAAATGATAATTATATCATGTACCTTGATGCCAATAATTTGTATGGGTGGGCCATGAGCCAATCTCTGCCATGCGGGGAGTTTGAGTGGGTCTCTGAAGAGACTATCTCTGTGAAAGAGATACTTGAACTTCCCGAAAATAGTCCAGTGGGTTATATTCTCGAAGTTGATCTTGCATACCCCCAGCAGCTTCACGACGACCACAACTGTTATCCACTGGCGCCCGAAAAAATGGAAATCAAACATGAAGATCTCTCTCCTTTTTCTATCGACGCTCTGCACGGAAATAAATACTGCCTAGTCACGAAATTAGTCCCCAATTTAAAAGATAAAAAAAATTATGTTACATATTATAAAAATTTAAAATTTTATTTACAGCAAGGCCTCCAGTTACTAGCTGTACATAAAATATTGAAATTCCAACAAAAGCCGTGGCTGAAAGATTATATAGATTTTAATACCGAGCAACGAAAAAAAGCAAAGTCCCCCTTCGCCAAAGATTTTTTTAAACTTATGAATAATGCAGTATATGGCAAGTCATTGGAGAATATTCGAAGACACAAAGATGTACAGCTAGTGAACTGTGAACAGAAAGCAAAAAAACTTGTCTCAGCTCCTACCTTCAAAAGGTTTCTTCCTTTTGACCATAATTTAGTTGCAGTTGAAAGGTTAAAGCAAACCCTCACATTAAATAAACCCATTTATGTAGGGTTTGTTATATTGGAGCTGAGCAAGATTCTCATGTATAATTTTCATTACAACGTCATAAAGAGAAAATATCAAAATAAATCGACGCTTCTGTTCACGGATACTGACTCTCTAACGTATGAAATCCGTACTCGAAATATATACACGGATATGCAGGCATTTTCCGACATGTTGGATACATCTGATTATCCAAACGATCACCCCTTATTTGATAAGAAAAATAAGAAGGTGATCGGAAAGTTTAAAGACGAGCTCAACAGTAGACCGATTCATGAATTTATCGGTCTACGAGCCAAGATGTATTCCATCATGTCGACCGATGGGGAGAAAAAAACTGCAAAGGGGGTGGCCAAAAACGTCGTAAAAAATAAAATCAAACATAATCATTATAAGACCTGCTTAGAGAGTCTCCAATCAACGAGAGAGATACAATATCGAATTCAAAGCGAGCGACATCATCTTCACACAACTCAAGTTAACAAAATCGCTTTGTCAGCTTTTGATGACAAGCGTTATATTTTAGAAGATGGTATCCATACGCTCGCGCACGGCCACTATAAAATTCCAAAATAATTATTTTTTCATCAAAAACCATACATTTTTTTTTCTTCAAGATTTTCAAAAATCAAACTTCTTTCTTCCAATCAAGACTTAATTCAAGATAAAAATCAAGATTTTATTCAAGTCAAATCATTTTTCAAAAATCAAGATTTTATTCAAGTTAAGATAAAATGTATCATCAACTGGGGTGCATTATTCTGTACAAGATATATTTTTTCAAAGTTAATTTAAAGGTTCTAGCAGCTGTGGGCGAGAATGCATGGGGTACTCAATAATAAAAATCTTCTCTTCTTCTTCTTCTCAAGTCTTTGAAAAACTGTGGTCGTCAAACGTCTTCGAATATAGTGGCCGTGTATAAAAGGCATCGGGTGGTTTAATTTTTTTTTTCTCCCCAAATGAATTGTAGCGTCATGAAAAACATGGCGGGTGGACGGATGGGTACAATTCATAAAATATATATATTTTTCTTTCTTTCTTCAAAATAAAAAAAAAATTCTTCAAAAGAAGAACTTTCAATTTTCTTCAAATAAGAATGTTTCTTCAATATAAAATGTTTCTTCAAAAGAACTTTTAATTTTCTTCAAGAAACTTTTATTTATTTATGCTGCATAATCAAGAACTTTAAATTTTCTTCAAGAATTGAACTTATGTATGATGCATAATCAAGAACTATCATTTTCATAGTGCATAACTAAGAACTATTATTTTCGTGGTGCATAACTAAAAACTATTATTTTCATGGTGCATAATCAAGAACTATTGATTTCGTGGTGCATAACTAAAAACTATTATTTTCATGGTGCATAATCAAGAACTATTGATTTCGTGGTGCATAACTAAGAACTATTGATTTCGTGGTGCATAACTAAGAACTATTATTTTTAAAAACTTTTGCTACGCTTAAAATTTGCTGCAAATAACTTAGCTGAACACCATGCGGGTCCAAACAGAAGGTTTCTGCTTAGAACACCCTGCAACATGCTCACCTAAAGATGTGGTAACTATATTTATTTCTTTTTTTTTCTCATTCAAGTACATATAAATTGTTTAAGTAAAATGTTTTCTTTTTTTTTCTTTTATTTCGTTACAGGTCTCTCACAGATGTCTGGTGCAAAAGGATATGCAGATGGGAAAAATAATAATTGTGGCGTTATGAATTGTTTTCATAGCGGGTGGTTATGGTGGGTCCACAATTAAAAAATTAAAAAATTTTCCCTTTCAAGAAATAACTTGTTTTATCGTGTTCAAAACCCTTTTTAGACAAAAAAAAAAGTCTCATCCTGTCCTTATCTCCAAATTTATTCCGGTCTTACTTCCGGTTTCCTGTCTCAACATGCCTGTTATCCCCACCTGTCCCTTCCGGTGTCAACACCTGCCACTTCCGGTGACCTTCACAGTCCGCAGAAGGTCACCACCGCACCCACCGCTGATGCAGAACCGGCCTTTATTATCTACTGGGGGGAGCGCGTTTTGCCCACACGGAAGGGGCACTTTTCTAAATTTTGCCGACACCACTCAAACGATATATCGTTCAAAAGGCCTGTGACAGATTATTCATGTTATGCATCTCTGGGGTCCATCCCCCCCAAGGGGGGAAATTTTCTAAATTTTGCTGACACCGCTCATGTGATATATCGTTGGGAAGGGTAAAGTCCGGACTCGCCAAAGCAGTAATTCGTCTCTATCAATCAAATACATCCGGTAGGAAAATACCTGACGAAAGCTCCTGAAAGAGAACTTTTTTTTTATCCTAAAAAAAAACCAAGCCGGCCATTTTGATTCTCCTCCAAACTCATTCCGTCCGCACTGCACGCTCCAAACTTCCCCCAAAACTAGTAATCGATTAGTTGAATGATTGTCATTAGGGGGTAACTTTACTTGATACGTATAATGTTTCAAATCACCGAAGTACCAATCTATCTTACTCCGCGTATATAGTCAATATTCTCACATTACCTTTTTTCCTGTTGAAAATTTTTCGGAAGCATCTTTTACGTTTTTATTGTTTTTGAAATAAAATACAATTCAGATATTTAAACATTTTTTATTACATATACATATAAATATTTATCACATATATACGTATACACATCTGTGAATACATATCCGTTCCGTAGTCTTTTATTTATTTATTTATGTATGTATTTTTTTATTATTAAATGCTTAAAATTGCAGCCATAACTATATGCGAATGATTTGGAATCAAACAGCGATTTTAAGTTATTGATAAATTTATTACATATTGAGTTATAATCTATTGAAAATAGACTTTGACACTATTTTATCAAAGGTAATTTATTGTCTTTATAGAGAAAATATATATATTGGATTTCTTGATATCCAAATAAGAATTTCTACTAATTTCGTAAATTTACGAATAAATATAACTTCTTTGATTGTATTAAGGTGTTTTACAAATAATTTATTATTTTTGGAGAATCGTAAAACTGGATAAAAAGAAAAAGGAAACTTCTTCAAACATTTTCTCCCCCCCCCCCTCAAATGAAAAAAAAACAGTAAATAAAATTCAGCGGTTTGGATTAGAATTCTCAATTGGGTCGGGTTACCCGTACCTGACCGAACTCGCGGTTCGGGTCGGGTTGTCGCTATATATTTTCGTCGCGGGTCGCGTCCGCGTTTGGGTTGACTTTCATTGTTTCGAGCTCGGGACTTTTTCGGATTTTGACTCTTGCGAGTTGGGTTCGGGTTGACGAGATTTTTCAAAGTAATGTTCACGATATTTTTTTCAGGTTAAAAATCTATATACAATAAGACCTCCATAATGGAAATTCCCGAAAAGCGGACACCTCTATTCAGCGAATACTTTTTCAATTCCTAAATATTCGTATACAGGGTGAATCTAAACTCTTGGGCAAAATTTTAAGGAGTGATAGTACACATCAAGACAAACAATATTAAATAGGAAACTAAGGGTCCCAAACGTCTTCCGAAGGAGATAGGCGCCATTAAAGCTTAGGGTCCAAAATTTCAAATGATTATAAAAAAACGGAAAAATTGGTCGATTCGTTTGCGGTTTTCGCTAAAACTATTCTTTATGTCAGTATTTTCTTAAAAATAAATTTTAAAGATAAAGTTCAAAAAATGCCAATAGAGGGCGCTTTAGACTTTGGAGTAACAAAAAACTATTTTTTACCGTTATTTTTTGTATCTCATTAAATGCTTTAAAAAGGTTAGACTTAAACTGAATTTTTTAGCTCAAAATCTGATTCGTTGGGAGTGATTAAGTAGCGCAAACTGAACTGCGTTCAGGAGTTGAAATTTGAAACACCTCCCTCCTCTCTCCCCACTCCTGAACACAGTTCAGTCAGTTATTCCCGATCTTGGTGTCGTAGACCAGGCAGTAACAATATGAGTTGTAATTTTCCAACTGGACGGAAAATGTCCGGGACAAGATTCGAACCTGGAATCTCTTGAAGCTGCCATACACTACCAACTGAGCTATCCCGGTTGAATCTGGAGGGCATAATTCATCCAGTTCATGCCGGGATAGCTCAGTTGGTAGAGCATGGCAGCTTCAGCCAAGAGATCGCAGGTTCGAATCCTGGCCCGGACATTTTTCGTGCAGTTGGAAAATTACAACTCATATGATTTCTTTACCAATTTGAATAATTGTGTTAAAATTAATCCAGGCAGAAACTACTACCCTCTACATGTAAAATAAACGATAGAGTAATGACAAAATTAAATAGAAAATTTATTCATAACAGACATGAGCAATTTCTCCGTGCTAAATAAAAAGAAACAATTTGATGTATGCATGTAGTACGCAATATGAATGAAGGTTGACACGTAGAAAATGGTACACGCATGATGTTCGTGAGGAATCACAAAAACTGCTCGAAAGAGTGCCCACAAGCAACGATGCAGGCCTCACGCCGCCGGCGGAGGTAGTTGCAAGCATTAGTGAATACCCCGGGCATCCCGGATATCGCCTGCTACGACGGCAATCATCGCAACCAAGTCCTTGTCAGAGTCGACGGTAAAAAATAGTTGTTCATTACTCCAAATTTTAAAGCGCCCTCTATCGGCATTTTTTAACTTTATCTTTAAAATTTATTTTTAAAATAAATTTTTTATTTAATTTTGTCATCCCTCTATCGTTTATTTTACGTGAAGGGGGTAGTAGTTTCTGTCTGGTCTACGACACCAAGATCGGGAATAATTTAACTGTGTTCAGGGGCGTTCAAATTTCAACTCCTGAACACAGTTCAGTTTGCGCTACTTAACTACTCCCAACGATTCAGATTTTGAGCTCAAAATTTAAGTTTAAGTCTAAGCTTTTGAAAGCATTTAATCAGATACAAAAAATAACGGTAAAAAAGGGTTGTTCGTTACTCCAAAGTCTAAAGCGCCCTCTATCGACATTTTTAAAACTTTTTCTTTAAAATTTATTTTTAAGAAAATACTGACATAAAGAATAGTTTTAGCGAAAACCGCAAACGAATTGACCAATGTTTCCGTTTTTTATAATTATTTGAAATTTTGGACCCTAAACTTTAATGGCGCCTATCTCCTTCGGAAGACGTTTGGGACCCTTAGTTTCCTATTTAATATTGTTTGTCTTGATGTGTACTATCACCCCTTAAAGTTTTGCCCAAGAGTTTAGATTCACCCTGTATACCTCTGATAAGTGGGCACTTCCTAATCTACACACACATGTGCGAGTGTATGTGTGCATAAATTATCACAAATACGATACATGTATTTTTGTTTTTTTGAAAGACGAAATGTTGGTAATAATTTTCATATTCAGAGAAGAATAAATGGTTCTTAAAGAAGGAATAATTTATGATCACATTTTTTAGGGTTTCGTTCATCTCACGAAACCCTATTACTCCCGCTCCGTTGTCTGTCCGTCACAGAGCCATTCTCGAAAACTGTGTTACTTACAGAGTTGAAACTTTGTGTATAAAAAAGAATATCAGCTGTGAAGAGCCCAAAATATTAAAATTTGAAAAATTCGTATTATTTTAATAAATAGAGATAAAAACCAAAATTCTAACAGCCTTGTACCATTAAATTTAACTATTTTTGGTTATAGCCGATGCCAAAAATTAAAAATCCACAATGAAATTCCTTCTACGATAATTTATTTTCTATCAGACGATTTTCACTTGAAAAATGAAAATGAAATAAAAAGTTTCACCAATTGAAAAAAAGATAAATATGAAATAAAATTGATTGACGTCATGGTCGTATTGAAACGGAAAATGTCTAAGATTTCTCAATAATACAAGGAGTATGAGATGTGTAAGTACACAAAGCAGATTAATATCACGTCATTAGAAAATTAAAAAGAAAATCTGACGTCATATGGGAAGTTTAACTAATTTTTCAAATGTTTGAGAATAATACAAAGCGAGTATCAATATAAATAACTAGCCGCCACTGGCGACCAGTTTGGTCTCCCTTAAATGTATGTTAAACATTGCAACACGTTACATTTATTCATAATTTAATTTTCCCTTAATCCTTCGCCAAATCGGAAGATTCTAATAGACAAATCATGAACTTTTGCGATCATGGTAGCATTTCGCATATTTTTTGGGCACAAATGTCACATACGCACGTTGGCGCGATTCCCCCCCCCCTCCCCCGCCAACTTGGCGAAAACTTTGTTATGGAAATTGTTGTTTATTTACTTTTATTTTTTATTTTAATTCTATAAATTATTTTTGATATGTATATCAATATTTATTTACAACAAACTATCATTTATTTATTTTTATTCTTTTTTTTAATTATGAGTATTTTTGTTAGCCGGGAGCAGATGATAATTCGCCAAATATCGTTCCCATCACCGTCATTCATACTACAATTAATTTAATTTTAAATTATAAACCTGTCACTCATTTCATTTAAAATACTTAACTTTAATCTAAAATGCTTATATTACATAAATTTAAAATACTTCACACTTTTCATTTAAAAGAGAAAATAAATAAATAAATAAGAAATAATATCATAAATCAAAACATTTGATTTCAAAATCAAAGTATCATTTCTAATTTGTACACGCGATAAATAAAAGCTGTATTAGCGATTTTAAAAATGCTAAAAATCTGATTCATTAAATATTATTACATGAGTTCAATTTACGTCAAGAAAAGGTCCGAAAGTTGAGTTGTATAGCACATAATTATGGTAAACTTTGATTGTCTCACTGGTGCGAATTATTTTTTTGACGCGAGGCAGCGGTCCAAAAATTCATTCGCGGAGAACTTGCTTTGCGAATGATTACCTCCATGATTTAATATTTTAAATGTTCACGACGAATCAATCTTTTTTTTTGTTTACTTTTATGAATAGAGAATTTGAACTGCGAATCTTTCGACTGAAGTTATTGCAGAATATATACATAATTGAACGCAAGTCATCTCTCAAATATTAATTTATTTTGAACGATCTTTCTTAAAATGTAACTTTTACGCAGTTTATTCGAAAAAATAATTTTGAATAAAAATGGCCGCTTGGCATATGAAAAAGCGACGCGGCATCCCGGAACTGTTGAGGACAGTCACATGACTTACAGTTTTATTATAGAGATAGAGAATAGTAAATATACGAGTTTGAGAAACATATTGAATCGGGATAAAAATCCGATTATGGAAATATTCGTATATTTTAACATTTTGAAGGTGTACAATTTGTTTAATTTTGAAATTATTTTTTAAAATATTGCATTTAGTCCGTATGACGGATATTATTATGACAGAATATAACAGCGGGCTTTGCCCGCTATCCGGCTGGTTTAGATATTGGAAAAAAACAAACAAACAAAAATATAGAGACCGGTAAAGTTTTACTTTATAAAAAACATGACTTTTTTTTTCTAAATGAAAGTTGTTTGAATTTATTAAAGAAAGGATAAAGTGTTTTGAAAGGAATATTAAACGAAACCCTTTGAGCGATCTTCGATCACACTTACCCACTTGTTTTATAAAGTACTCTCATGTAGTAAATTAAATATATGCTTAATCAGATTGAACTAGGTATTTATTTTCATCGGAAACATAATTCTGCTGAAACTTTTTGTGAAAAGACCAAAAATCCAACTTGCAAAAAAACTTACTATGACACGCAAGAATTATTCTAGGGTGAAACCTACCCGCAGAAAGAAAATTAGTCATCCTGATCCGAAAAAGAAAATTAGGGATAACCCGACACCGACACGATGCCGAAGTTTCTATTCAGAGGTTTTACTATATTTGAATATTAAAAATATAGATTAGTCCATTTTATTGTATAAAACATAAAATTGGTATTAGAGATATAATTGTAAATTACTTTTCATTGCATTAAAACATGATTTACTTACATTTTATGTCGGGATCGGGTCGGATTGCCGGTTGAAGTATTTCGTGTTCGGGTCGGGTGCTGGATAAAATATATCGGGTTGCGGGTTGCCTAAAATTATTTTCGCGGATTCGGGTCGAGCACGACCTGGATCTCCCCCCCCCTCCCACCCAAATTTTGTGAATTATTGAACATAGGAATCTTCACGATCTTCTGATTACTTTGTGGTAACGTGGACACATGTTTATATAATTAATGAAATCCATTTATCGTTTGAAACGAAAAAAACTTTATTTTAAATTAACACATTGAAAATAAGAAACAAAAGTAAAAATGAAAAATATGGTGAACATATCCAACGTTCTAAAAATATCATTTCAGAAATCCTAAGATTCTGAAGTCCCCTCAAAGACCACCACCCTCTAGCTTGTTCAAAATCTAACTCCGTTTTCGTTTAACATTCAACTCGTTCCACATTCCACTGCCGTCAGCAATTTCACTTCCCAGGGGCTTTCCTTGCATTCCAGGAATTTCTCAGAAAACATTGCCTCCTCTACTACACCTGCTCCAGTCTGCTTATCTCCAGGTGACAATGACAGACCCCAAACTATAGTTCTATCTTTCATTCTTAGGAGATTATCCCCTTTTTCCAAGTAATTGATTAGTTGATTCACGTCCACCTGTCACCCTTCTGTATAGCACTCTTACTTGAATAGTGACAATTCACAAAAGGTCTTTCATTCCTAAGAGATTATCTTTATCTTCCACGCATGTGAGCATGTGAAATTTTCAACATGTCACAACTCCTCCCCCCTAAGGAAAAATTTCTGCAGGAAATTTGGCATATACAACAATACAATAAGCTCCTTCAATCAATTTCTAAAGAGGTCATCAAAGTATAAAGGAATTTAGAATAACACATGAAATCCCTACAAAATATAAACACATTCCCATACCCAGTATTTGATAGACCACACTGTCAATAGGATTTACTATAATCCCTCACTTACAATACCTAAGTATAATTCCAGGAATAATTTATACTATTGATGCCCTAAGAAACAATTTTGAAATACTTCACATACATATAATACCAAATACAGATTACAATTTACATGATTCTAACAAAAAAAAATAATAATAATACCAAAAAGAAAGAATAGATCCATATATAACACAATGCCCAACACAATATTCCTAAAAAAAAAACACCTGCATAAAAGCTTAATTTTGGACACTTCTACAAACAAAAGAAAGCATACTAAATTTTGCAATTATTAAATTAATGAAGTTTTACTATTACTAAAATATTAAGCATGAAATGATAAATAAACCCAATATAGATATTACAATAATGAGTACTCCCAAATTTAGAATAAAACTTAATTTAGAGAATTCTCCCGAAAACCAATATCTTAATTACTTCTATCAGAAAATCTTTTCGACAATAATTTTCGCCTTACAACTTCATAATCATAATTTTTCCTTTCAAAATCTTGTTTGATTTTAATAAATCTTTCTTTATGATCCGTTTTAAAAGTAGAATGCTTCATTCTTTTTAACTTTGAATTTCCATATCCATTTTCTTGGCATTTAGCCCCCCAATTTTCTCTCTCATTATCTTTCTTCCCAGAGTTAATTTTTCTGTCCACAGTCATAGGTGAACTCAATTTCTTTCCAATTCTATTTCTAACACGCTCAACTCCCATACTACCAACAAAATACCTGGTTATATTTACAGCATGCTCAGAATTCTTTTCCCGAAATTCACGTCCCTTACATGACCTTTTATCATTATTCGTTTGAGACGCATCATCTTTTGTATCGATCAATTTAGACCCTTTTGCCAAATTCCTATCAGTCACGTCTCCCAATGAATTTACCTCTATCTCATTAACAGACTTACTATCCCTTTCACAGATTTCATTTACAATCATTTTTCTAACAAATTTTTGCTCATGATCGCTAGACAATCTGAAGGTTCCCTGCCCATTTAATTCTCTCTGATTTTCCCCCTGTTTACACACTGAATTTTGCTTATCCATATTTCCCAACTTTAACAATTCATAAACCACTGGTGTTATAAGTGGTGGAGAATTTAGTTTTCTCACAACTGCAACCACCACATTCTTTTCAACATACTCTTTTTCATCTTCTATTAAAGCAACCGGCACTGACACCAAATCCACTTTTTGTCTATTTCCGAAGGCCGGTATAAGAAAGACATTTCCCACTTTCTTCGCACTCCACGGAATGTCATTAGCATCAAAAACCGCAATTTGCGCCCCTGTGTCTTTAATCGCTTTTACTTTCTTCCCATTCACACATAAATCAACCATAGGTAATTCGGTTTCCACACCTTCCCTATTATTTACACCTTTCCCATCACTAGTAGTAATCCAAGCTATGCTTTTATTTTCATAATTGGATTTACTTTTTAACAATTCCGGACAATTTGGACGGATGTGGCCCACTTCGAAACAATTGTAACATTGGACTTGTCTCTGCTTTTCGAAAGCATTGTCCTTCTTAAATTGGTCAGTTTTCCCCCTCTCTTTTGAACTCTCAATTTCCGGTTTAGGTTTAGTTTCATTGCTACTTTTAGAATTAAAATTGTCTTTTTGCTTATCCTGGAAAGATTTATTTTCCCAAGGTTTTCTATCCGACCTCTTAAATTCCCTTCTTATACTCTCAAAGTTATCCGATTTTTCCGCGAGTTTAGAAGCAATCTTTATTTCCTCCCACTCATCCATAAATTTTTCTTTTATCTCAAAAGGGACACGTTTTTTTTAACTGTTCCGTGAGCATTAGTTCTTTTAAGGATTCAAAATCCCTCACTTCCAATGACTCTAACCAATTATCTAGATAACCCCTTAACTCATAAATCAGATCCACCCATAATTCACCAAATTTTCTTTGATGCGTTTCAAATTTTTGTTTTAAGGCGCCTGTACTTAGCCTAAACCTATCTAGCAAAACTTTCTTTATATGTTGAAAATCATCACATTTGTCTGCTGGTTGTTTTATTATAATTTCGGCAATATCAGAAGGTAATAAAGGAATTAATTGACTAACCAAATCTTCCTGAGAAATTTTAGCTTTCTCGGCTTGCCTTTCAAAAATCATAAAGAAAAGAGTTATATCAATTAATTTAGAATCAAAGCGCGGAACTAAATCCTTTAAATTTACCTTAGGAGTTCTATGAAAATCTGCATTTGATTCATTAGCTGAAATACTAACAACGTCCGCAGTATTCTGAATACGCAATTTTTCTAATTCAAATTGCTGTTGTTTCTCAAGTTTTTGTAATTCAAGTTGTTTTTCGAGTTTATCTGCCTCAAGTTGTTTCTCAAGTTTATCTACCTCAAGTTGTTTTTCAAGTTTATCTAATTCAAATTTCCTAAGTTTATCTTTTTCCTCTTGCGCAATCCTATCTAATTCAATTTGCCTCTCTCTTTCTTTACGATCTTTTTCAATTTGTCTCTCTTGTTCTTTACGATCTTTTTCGATTTGTTTTTCCTGTTCTTTCCGCTCTGCCTCCTGTTCAAGAATATATTGCAAGCGAAGTTTTGCGTAACTTTCCTTATAATCCTCAGCACTAACAATAGCTTGAATTATAGCTTGATTTTTACACGTTTTTGACACACTGGTCTCAAATTCCTCTGCTAATAATAGCAAGACGTTTTTATTATATTTTACTAAAAAATCTGCCATATTTTCCCCCAAAATATAATAAATTTCAAACTATCAGATATATTCAATTTACAATAATACTATAAATACAGAAATAGAATTTTTTTTCACTATACGTATAATAATGTATTTAAAAACGACACACTTTTACTATAGCAAATTATCATGCAACAGTGAAGTCTTTCAAATTGAGTATATCCCCCGAAAATAAATTTTATACCCAACAGTACAGTATAACATCAATTTATTTTGAAACATTAATCATAATCATCCACAGTATACCCATAAAATTAAGCTATAACTTTATTACTGTAATAAATAAAATGTATGCAAACAAAACTCTTATTTCCAAAAGTTTTATACAAAATTATGATTAAAATATCCTGATTAATAATCTCAATTAATCAATAACAATTTACTATACCCCTAGTAAATTTTAACATATACATAAGTATATAATTTTCTTAACCTAATATTATACCAAACAGATACCAGAAAATCAACAAACATAAAAATTCTAACTAAAAATTTAAGTACCAAATTAATAGCTTCCCTAGAATTCTTAAATTTTTCATAGAGTTTTGTTCCCTAAAATTAAAATTTATACACAAAATTTAATTTAAAACAGACCTCTATAGAAGATTTCATAAAAGAGCTTACCTCCAGATGCAGATATTTCCTCCACACTGATACCAGGCTTCCAAGCACTTTTAAGATGACACGCACACAGATTTTTGAAGATTTGAAGACACTCAATTCACTGATGAGGCACTAATTGCACCTTAGATCCGTATGTAGACAACTTAGATGGTACACCGCATATCTTCATTCCACTGATATATTTTGAAGCACACACAAATAGCACCAAGTCTATAGTTGACTGTTCATACACCTCACAGCTTTAGTCGATAAAGTTCTTTTACCAGTTCTCTTCTTGCTAGAACTCCGAGAAAACCCCCGACTCCAATTAGGCTTCAAGACTCCACAACTCTGCTTGTCCGTTTTCCACTGGCTCTTCATCTGTTTCATCCGGTTAACATAGATCCGTAATCTAATTTACTCTAGATTACATATCCCATTTGCTGCCACCAATTAATTATATATACTATTGCTGTGGTAACGTGGACACATGTATATATAATTAATGAAATCCATTTATCGTTTGAAACGAAAAAAACTTTATTTTAAATTAACACATTGAAAAAAAGAAACAAAAGTAAAAATGAAAAATATGATGAACATATCCAACGTTCTAAAAATATCATTTCAGAAATCCTAAGATTCTGAAGTCCCCTCAAAGACCACCACCCTCTAGCTTGTTCAAAATCCAACTCCGTTTTCGTTTAACATTTAACTCGTTCCACATTCCACTGCCGTCAGCAATTTCACTTCCCAGGGGCTTTCCTTGCATTCCAGGAATTTCTCAGAAAACATTGCCTCCTCTACTACACCTGCTCCAGTCTGCTTATCTCCAGGTGACAATGACAGACCCCAAACTATAGTTCTATCTTTCATTCTTAGGAGATTATCCCCTTTTTCCAAGTAATTGATTAGTTGATTCACGTCCACCTGTCACCCTTATGTATAGCACTCTTACTTGAATAGTGACAATTCACAAAAGGTCTTTCATTCCTAAGAGATTATCTTTATCTTCCACGCATGTGAGCATGTGAAATTTTTAACATGTGACAACTTCATTTTTATGACTTTAATATTCTATCAAATAAGTCATATGCCCCTAAGTATGCTGAAATTTAAATTTATTTCATACTAATGCTTTCTACGTTGTGCTTTCTTGTAATACACATTTATTGTACATGACAATTTAATCATTAATACAATTATATATTTTTAGTCATTATTTTTTAGAAAACCTTGATGTCTCAAGCAAACCTGATTTTCCCTTATTTTCCTCTTTCGTTCAGGATAATGGGATCCGTTGTGTTAAAGAGCCTTTAAATATATCTTATTATGTATTTCACTTAGAAGTAAATATTTGCTTATACATTCAACAGAATTTTTAATTAAAAATTTAAAAGAAGAAATAAATGTTTTTTTATTACGCAATCTCTTATGGGATTTTATTTATACAAACTCCCACCAATAATAGATTTTGGATACATTGACCACGCAGTAGCTTTTTAAAGCGAAAATCAGTTCACTGAACAAGTTAATATTTTCTTCTTGACCTAAACAGTACTTTAAAATTATAAACTAATTATTCTTCAAGACAGTATCACCCGACTGGCTAACTATTTTGTATAAATCTCAGTATCTGAGCTTAATTAAAAAAAAATTCATATTTAAAAAATTTTCGCTTTTTTTTTTTTCAGTGATAACTGTAAGTTAACATTTTTGGCCTTTAAATTCAGCAAGTAACAGAAAAGATACACTGGTGTTACTAAAATGCTGTAACTGGCAGCCAATTTTTGAATATCATTTTATTCAATTTCATATCTTGCGTATTCTTTTTCGAATTGTTAAAGGATAATCTTCCCAATCGAGAAAAATTTTCTTTTAATATGACCAAATACTTTAAGAGCATCTTATGTTACTAGTAAATAATCCCATTAAAAAAAGGGAAAAAAAAGAGAGAGAAAACATTTTATGCTAAATGTTGAATATTTTTTATCTATATTATTTTCTGTTAGTTGTATCATGTAGTGTGCATATGTTTATACGCGTTGAGTATGTTTTATGATAACTCTTTAGGGAATCCGATAGGTTCATTAATGCATGCTAAATTTCATACTAATATACATACAAGCATGACCTTGCACTGACTATGTATCATGTTGGTTGTAGAAAAAAGACTGTATTAAAAGTAGAAATTATTTTAACCCTAAAAATGGAAAAATAAATTACAAAAAAGGGGAGAAACATTGTATTAGAATTGTTCTAAAAAAAAGGGGGCGGGGACAGTTGATTTAAACCACGGTCGATTTACCACAATACTTGTATCGAGCATAATAATTAGCAGCATATGAATTAAACTACAAATGTTATGCTGGATTATGATTATATTAAAAAATTACTCTTTGCAATACTATTAGTATGGGCGAAACAATTTTGATAATACCATATTTATGCAGCGATATATCAATGAAATGTTATTAAAAGATGAACATTCTCTTTATTTTGATGATAATTTATAAGTCTGAATGAATCGAATTAGTAAAGTAATAAATTTTCAAGATTTTAATCTTATCATATACGATGATTCCTTGAAATAAAACATGTGATTAAAATAAAAATGTTCCATTTAAAACAAATATCTTCACATCAAAATTTGTGTGTATTTCTAAAGATTAAATTGATTAAAAAGTGTTCTCATTATATGAGAAATTACAGTTTGAGTTTTATTTAGACATAATTGGTACAAAACTGTTTCGTGCCATTTTCTGAGTGCGCTGTACCCATTTACTATTAGACAATTCTAATTTCCATTCACTTGCTATTTATCTTTCTCAGAAATGCATCTTTTAGAGTTAGA
Source organism: Maratus michaelseni (assembly GCA_963931845.1). NCBI lineage: Eukaryota > Metazoa > Arthropoda > Arachnida > Araneae > Salticidae > Maratus > Maratus michaelseni. Next base: position 2,885,468 of record OZ007600.1, read on the forward strand.
AAGTTTCTACAGCACTTAAGGTGGTTTTTTAGGGTTTCGTTTATTTCATACGAAACCCTATTACCCCCGCTGCGTTGTCTGTCCGTCACAGAGCCATTCTCAAAAAGTATGTAACTTACAGAGTTGAAACTTAGTGTATAAATCTGAATAGCAGCTGTGAAGAGCTCAAAATATTAAAATTTGAAAAATTCGTATTATTTTAATAAATAGAGATAAAAAACCAAAATTCTAACAGCCTTTTCCTATTAAATTGAAACATTTTTCGTTATAGCAGATGCCAAAGATTTAAAATCCACAATGAAATTCTTTCTACAATAATTAATTTTCTATCAGACGATTTTCAGGTGAAAAATGAAAGAAATAAAAAGTTTCACCAATTGAAAAAAAGATAAATATGAAATAAAATTGATTGACGTCATAATCGTAATAAAACGGAAAATGTCTAATATTTCTCAATAATACAAGGAGTATGAGTATGTGTAAGTGGACAAAGCAGATTAATATCACGTCATTAGAGAATTAAAAAGAAAATCTGACGTCATATAGGAAGTTTAACTAATTTTTCAAATGTTTGAGAATAATACAAAGCGAGTATCACTATAAATAATAGAGAATAGTAAATATATGAGTTTGAGAAACATATTGAATCATAATACAAATCTGATTATGGAAATATTCACATATTTTAACATTTTGAAGGTGTACAACACGTTTAATTTTGAAATTATTTTTTTATATCGCATTTAGTCCGCATGACGGATATTATTATGACAGAATATAATAGCGGGCTTGGACCGCTATCCGGCTGGTTTAGATATTCGAAAAAAGGAAAAAATAGACCGGTAAATTTTTATTTTATAAAAAACATGACTTTTTTTTGTTGTTGTTGTTGATAAATGAAATTTGTTTGAATTTATTAAAGAAAGGATAAAGTGTTTTGAAAGAAATATTAAACGAAACCCTTTGAGCGATCTTCGATCACACTTACCCACTTGTTAAATATTTTTCCTCACTCAGTAACTCAAAACTGATATATTCACTGACTCATTTTATGCATAAATGTAAGGAATTTTCAGGCATGACTGTTGGGGTAATTTGAAATCGAACAGTATTTTACATTTTCTATAATTGTATATCATATTGAGTTCTAATTAATTGCTGTCTCAAAACAACTTTACCGGGTTGTAGAATATAGATCGGCTTAAAACGCCAACTTGGACGGCATATTCTGAATGGTATTTTGTCTTTATAAAAATATGAAAAATGCTTTCCGATTCCTTAGTCCATGAAGAAGAATAACTGCTTATTTTGTGCATTAACAATAACTTTGTGAATATGTCAGAAAGAAGCCAGCTTGGATTTCAATGCTTCAGTAATTTTTAATTTTTTTAAAATAATTTGTTTCCTATAAAATATGTTTTCTCTCTCTCCTCTCTTTTAATAACCTTAGAAAAGTGAAAATATTGCAATAAAATATTGAAGAGACTTATCCCAGATAGAACGCAGGGTTCGGAAAATGGTCCTTTTTCATTTTCTTTCGATTTTTCTGCAAAGGTATATTATCTTTACCGTATATCACGGTCACAGGAATGTTTTCAATATTAGATTTTTGGAATAACCGTCAGAAAACCTACGTTCTAAAATCATCTTTACTCATTCATTTTTCGCGCATGCGCAACTTATTTCGAGCTACAAATTCCCCTTGTGCTTGCGTTCACTCACTTATGACTCATAGAAGGTGACATTGACGTGCTAGCTGGTCACATAGCGTCGCTCTGCGAGTGCCGGCTTTGCATGTGCAATCATGTTCCAACTAAAGTACGTTAAACTATTTTGTATTAATTTAATTTCATAAAGATATACCTTATTGTAAGAACTACATACATGCGCATATTTCTGTTGTATTTCTTGAAATTTCCATTTATAATATGTTTTTTATTCTTAACGAATTAATGCGTGTTCTTTAAACATATTTTCATAGCAAAATACAATAGATAGAGAATAGCATTTGTTTATCTTTTACAATACATTATTATCGTTTATGTTATCTATTGATGCTCCCCAATTTTAAAATATTAATCTTATAGTTCATGTGCTTAAAAATTACCGTCAAAAGTTTGAAATATTGCGTAATAATAATAATAATAGATTTTGTACTAGTATTTAAACTGTAATTTAGTCAAAGTTAATTATTTTTACGCATACGTTTTATTTTCTTATACTTTAGTAATTTATGTTGTTTAAAATTTCATTTTAAAATATCATTCAATGACAATTGTTTTTATATTATGTACGTTTAAGATATAAAATTTTTATTGTATGCGTTGCTACAATATTTTAAAGTATTGTTATTTTTATTACTTTGTTTAATACATTTTATTTTCATGAAGTTTAAAAAAATGAGTTTTAATGAAATCAAACTATTTAAATTTTTGACGTTTCAATATACATACTAATAATTATGAAAGATTTTGAAAATGAATTTTTATATTTTAAAGAAAAAAAGGAAAATTTAAAAAAAGTCTAATTAATCTTAACAGATTATTATTATTTATTTTTAATTACGGAGCATCAATAGATTTAATTCAGAGATAAATCATTCTGAAAAATTATTGCTCTTCTGTATTAAGTAAAATGAAAACATGCTTAAAGTAGACTAAAAATAAACAAATAGGTAATATGCATATGATATAAAAATTTATAAATGGAAATTGCATATTTGTTTCTATTTTTTTCTTAATAATTATATAAACACCAAAATTTGGTTTTATATAGTTCTTAAATCTTTATGAAATTAAATTATGCAGTGCAATAATGTTTAACTTACTTCAGTTTGTCAATCAACTAATAAATGAGAGTAACTGCATGATAGTGGGCTGACCATTATCACTTTCCAAATATAAAAACCAAGACATAAACAATTCCAAACTCAGAAATTTAAACTATTGTGAAACTTTCCGGATAATGTAGTAGGGCTTAAGCAAAAAATATAATATACAAATTTTCTTGTTGCCCGAATTCATTTTAAAAGGAAAATATTATCCCCGGTATATTTTAGACTTTATTTTTAAAACTGATTAATGGTAACAGATACAAAAAAAAAATTAAGTTATCTATTTTAGTTAGTTCTGTCAAATTCAAACAAAAGTTAGAAAACTTCTGTAAAATTAATCCTCACAGTTCATTCTAACAAAATGTATATTAGATTTAAAATTTTTTAATGTTATCAACGATTAATATTTTTTTAGAAGCAATATATTAATTAAAATATAAAAAATAAAATATATTCAAATTTTAGCAATTACATATCATAATTACATAGGAAAAGAATTTTAGCAAAAAGAAAAAGAAATATATTAATTAAAATATGTAACTTACTATGATTTCTTAAATATAATGTGGACTAATAAAAATCCTTATTTTCCATTTTTTTTTTCTTCAGTATATAAAAATTAAGCTAAAATTTAGTTTCCAACAGAAACAAAGTAAATTTCTAAGTCAGGTTATTTTGATGAAAACCGAATGCCTCTGTCAATTAAGATTTAAAACTAACAGATTAATCAAAACCTTTCTCATTTCCTTTATAGATGCTTATAATAAAAGCATTATTATCTACCTTTGATTGTAATTCTTGTTACAATGGTTAATAAGAAATACTGTAACTAGCCTTACATTTCTACCTTTTGGTATGCTTGTCCTAAAACACTTACAAAGTACCTCAGATTGTGTCAACTAGCAACCTTTTATAATCATTTTTACAATGTTTGCAAACCTTTCAGACAAAGCCTTTAAAAAGCATCCAGTCAGTTACATGTTAAGGTCAGAAAAATGTTTTAAAAATCAAAAATTGTTATCTGGGATCTAGCTTCATGAGAAATTAAATACAGACAAGTTCTAGAAATTGCCACTTTTCGCGCCCAAACAGTAGGAACGTGCACTGGACATTGAATATGGCTGGTATTATGTGGTATCACTAGTTTAATTACTGTACTTTTCGTGCATTTTTCTGTATGTTGTGTTTCAAATAATGCGAGGCTAATTTCATATTTTTAGTACAGTATTTTCACTGCTATTAACTGTTTAATAGACTTTTATCCAATTACTTTTTTCCAATAAAATTGTTAAACATTTTTCTGTAAATTTCCTAAATATAATATATATAAAAGAGGTATGAGTTTAGTAATTCGGAAACTTTTTCCTTATTCATTTTCTACATTAGGGGTGCACAACCTGTGGCCCGCGATCGGATTACTGGTGGCCCGCGGATAAATTTCGCCTATCGGACGCGAAAAAATCACGAATTTCGCCGATCAGGTGTGTAGAAATCGCGAATTTTGGCAAATTTCGCCCATCGGGTGCGTAAAAATCGCCAATTTTGCCGATCGAGTGCATATAAATCGCGAATTTTGCCGATCGGGTGCGTATAAATCGTAAATTTCGCCGATCGCCTGCCTAAAAATAGCAAATTTTGCCAATCGCCTGCGTAAAAATCGTGAATTTTGCCGATCGCCTGCGTAAAAATCGTAAATTTTGCCGATCGGGCCCGTAAAAAACTCGAATTCTGCCGATCGGGTGCGTGTAAATTGTAAATTTCGCCGATAGTCTGCGTAAAAATCGCAAATTTTGCCGATTAGGCGCGTAAAAATCGCGAATTCCGCCGATCGGGTGCGTAAAAATCATGAATTTCGCCGATAGGGTACGTAAAAATCGCAAATTTTGCCGATCGGGACCGTAAAAATCGCGAATTTTGCCGATCGGGTGCATATAAATCGCGATTTTTGCCGATCGGGTACGTGTAAATTGTAAATTTCGCTGATCGTCTGTGTAAAAATCGCAAATTTCGCCGATAGTCTGCGTAAAAATCGCAAATTTTGCCGATCAGGTGAGTAAAAATCACGAATTTCGTCAATCGGGAGCGTAAAAATCATGAATTTCGCCGATCGGCGCGTAAAAATCGCGAATTTTGCCAATCGGGAGCGTAAAAATCGCAAATTTCGCCAATCGGGTGCGAAAAATTGCAAATTTCGCCGATCAGATACAAAAAAAATTGCAAATTTCTATGAATGGCCGCGTAAAACTCGCAAATTTTGCTGATCGGGTGCGTATAAATCACAAATTTCGCCGAACTTGTGCGTAATAATTGTGAATTTCGTCAATCATTTGGAAAAAATTATGAAAACTTGTCAATCGCGCATGGAAAAAAATGCAAGTTTTTTCCATCCTTTCCAACTGAATTGGGTTATGCTGACTAAAGAGGTGGTTGAGTATAGGGAGCTAACCCTCCTTTTAAAATTAGCCCAATTTTATGAACTTTTAGACCGAGACCCCCCCCCCCCCTCCTTGCCCGAAACAAAATTTTGTCCACCCTTTGGATGTTGGTTCTCGACAATCCAGTCATTTTTGTGACTGCCCCTCCTCTTATAAAGGTTGTGTACCCCTTTGATATCCATATTTTATGACTGAATATGTTAAGAAGTACAATTTAGAATAATATATGTTTCTTCTCCTCTCCACCTTCACTCATGAAAGCAGAATTTTTTTTCGGCACTGGCAATCTTTAAAGCTAAATTTACTCCTTCAAATAAAGTCAAGGAGTATTTTCACTCTTTGAAAATAATCTTAGCTATATCTCTTGTATAAATACAAACGTAAACTGTTGATATATCATTGCCAACAGAACTGAATACGTTGACTGGAAGGAAGGAACCTAGGGGGCTAAATCTGCCCTTCCGAAATTTATGTTTTTTTAATCTGATCCCCTCCCCCCCTCCCCGGTCAAACCTCCTCAAAACAAAAATTTTCTGATGGTGGCCCTCAACAACCCAGTCATTTTTGTAAGTGGCCCTTCGCTTAAAAAGGTTGTGCACCCCTATTCTACATTATTTATATTTACGATAATTGTTGCAAAATGAAATTTCGTCAGCAACTGCGCATTTATTTTCCATTGTAGAATTAAAAAATTATTGGCCACCGGTCAATTTCTGACGAACCCCCTATATGTAGGTGGATGATAGATATCATTTAGATAGAACATCACGATTTGCTTCGAAATTGTGTACTTTTAATTTATTTTATGCCGTGTCTTATTGTTATGTGATATAATATAAATGATAAATTTTACTAAAATGTTTACTTGAAAACAAGCACTAATTTAAACTTCTCACAAAGTAGACACTCATAATAAAAACTGCCATTTAAAAAATATATATATATCGTTAATTATCCTATTAGTTATGTATAAAATCTTCACTAAGCTTCAAATAATCATTTCATAAATATAGTACATATCAAATAGACAGAAAATCAGACAGAATGTATTTATTTCGAAAAACAAAACAGGACTAGTCAACCAAATGTATTAAATAGGATATTGAATTAATATAATTATGTAAATCAATGGTGTCATTTATCAAACTACGTTTTAAACTTGCAATATTTTCATTTAATTCTCTGTATTTAGTTTTCGATGCTGGTGCTCTTGAGCTCCCTACTCTGAGCATTCGCATAGTTCCCTCGTTCTCTTCTTGCACATCCTTTATTAAATTTATTATGGAATAGATATCCATAATATATAGGATATCCTCTTCTATTCATTTTGGAGTGGAAGCCCTCAACATTGTTTGTTGTTCTTTCCGTGTGATTGTTGAAATGATTCCAAATTACGTGTAAATACATTTTTTATTTGAGATGAAATATAATTCTTTGCGCAGTTTTACAAATTGGCAACAACATAAAAAAATGATCTTTTCTAAATATGAAAAAAAAATATCTTGAAATAATGAAAATTTGAATAAAAAATTGAAAAAAAAAAAGACCTCTAAAGAATTAGTAAAATTTAAAAAATAAGCGCAGTTTGCACACAGCTACACTCTAAAAACGTCATTTTCAAAACTGAGCAAAAAGTACTCAAACCTGAGTATGTTACATAGTCAAAATAGCTTTGAATCAAAATGACTCAAGTTTGAAACATGTATATACTCAATTCTGTAAACATGCACACACTCAAGAATAAAACATAATGTACTCATATTTGAGTATGTCCATGTTTCAAAAATGAATATAAATTGACATCTATGTCTTTAGTTTTTAATATTTCAATGTTTCAAAAATGTGTTTGAACTGATTTTATTCATTTTTGAGTATGTCCATGTTTCAAAAATGAGTATAAACTGACCTCTATGTTTTCAGTTTTGAATATGTCCATATTTAAATATTCTGAGTATTTCTGGTATTTCAGAATTGAAATCATTGGGTCGTCCTATTTGAAACAAAAAGTTTCATAACAAAATGAAAACATCGATTTGCTCAGATTTGAAGGTGTCATTTTTCTCAGTGTAGCTTGAGAAGTATATCCCTACAAAAAAATAAAGATAAAAATAAAATATATTTTTATGCATTGTTTTGTTCCTAAAAAACTTTTTTAATGGAACGATTCTGGCCGACTTTAATATTAAAAATCTTTTTAAATAATTCTTCGATTTAAAAGCTGTCTATTTCAGCGTGTTTATCAAATATTTCTCTATAATAATGCTATATAATTATTGTTAGTATAATTAGTATTAGTAGTAGTAAAATTATTATTATTATAGTTATTATTATTATTATTTTCATCAATGCATTAAACATGCGAGATAAAACATTTCTTAATTATTTTAGCAAAGAAGATTGTTGCAAATTCATCATTAATTGTCAGAAAACTATACCAATTTTTGACTTCTCTTTCAGACACATATAAAATACAAGCATTAAAATTAAAAAAATTTCTACTTATATAAAATAAGTGTGTTTTTAACGTAAAAAGACCACTTTGCTGAAGAAATATAATTTCATGTAATTTTCCAAGTTGAACTGACAAGAAAGATAATCAACAAGAAAGGCTTTATCTTAATGGTTTAGTTTATTGCTTTTCTTACTTAATGGTTTGAGAAGTGTCATCTTGAAATTAATAGTCACCTCGAACATCTTTGGACGAAATCTTGTAATTAGTGGCCTAATCGTTTTTGAGGGGAAGATATTTTTTCTGAAAAGAGTTCGGAAATGTCCCATTTTTGAAGTTCAGTTTTTCGCGTTTCTTCAAACACGTTTTAACTTCCTTCCCTGTCATCTCCATTCGCTCGTAGGGGCTGTCAGGAAACAACAGGGTATCTGGGGAATTTGTTCGGCGAAAGAGGACACAATCGTTGGGAAGGTCTGTGACCACTTAATCATATAATGAATCTGAGGTGTCAATCCTCCCACTTTGCCTCTCCAAGGGGGGGGGGGGGGGCACTTTTCTAAATTTTGCCGATACCCCTCATGTGATGTATCGTTGAAAACGTCTGTGACCGCTTAATCATATTATGCATCTCTGGTGTCCAGTCCCCCACTTTGCCCCCACAAGGGGGTTAATTTTCTGAATTTTGCACACAGCCGTCATGTGATGATACATCGTTCGAAAGATCTGTGACCAGTTAATCATATTATGCATCTCCGGTGTCCATTCCCCGACTTTCCCCCACAAGGGGGGTACTTTTCTGAATTTTGCACACACCCCTCATGTGATATATCGTTGGAAAGGTCTGTGAACGTTTAATCACGCTTATTCATATTATGACCGGTATACGGTGCCGACTCGACATGTGCCCAAAGTTCGTGTAGAACAGATTGCGCCACCTGTAGTGGAACGTGGAACTCAGCAGATCACGACTGCTATACGGTGTCGGAGGCAGTGGGGACCCAAGCTGGAGGTTCGTTCAGTTAGAGTTTTATACTATTCGGTGTGCAAATTAAGGAATTATCCGGTGCCGAAGGCAGCGGGGACCGAAATCACCCACTCGTGGACAGCCACCCGTGAGGTATAGGAACAATAAGTCCACGAGGAGAAAAATAAACGCTACCCGGCACCGATAGCACCCATCCGCTCCAAGACCCGGGTCGAAGGTTCGTTCGGTTATAGGTTTACACTATTCGATGTGAAAATTACGGAAATATCTGGTGCGCACGTAGCACGACCGGTATACGGTGCCGAAAGCAGCGGGGACCGGAACCAGAGTTTCGTTCGGTTCGAGGTTTTACAAGATTCGAGGCCCCGATGTAAATTAAGGGCCCACTAGCGGGCGACGCCCGCTAGTTAGTTTATTAAGTTTTAGTTTTCAAGTTCGCCCCTTCCCCCAAAAATCATAACTTTCTTAGTTATGCACAGATTTGAACAGGACCTTTCCTGACATTCTTCCCAAGTCATTTGGTTAATAAATAAACATTGGTATTATATCTGCAACTGTTTGTCACCACTATTTATGAACAATAATCAAAATTTTCGGCTTTTTTTCCAGTTAAAACACACCATCATTGGTTTAGAGCCACTTTACTCAGGATGCTTGAAAGTTAAGTTGTATCTGTCAATATTGTCTCCGAGTGTTGAATTCAGTGGGTGACCTGGGCGGGACATTCCCCCCCCCCCCCCCCCCAGAAGATTTCAGATTTTATACTTTCAATGGTTGAAGTGCAATTTCTCACCCGTAACTCTATAATGTCCTCCTCCCAAAGGAAAGTGTCTGAAGTCAACACATGTCTCCTCCTACACCGTTCCCCTCACCTCCCCCTCTCTGTCGCCCGAAATCATAACTTTTTTAATTATGTTCAGAATTGAACGAGACCTTTTCTGACATTCTTCCCAAGTCATTTGCTTAATAACTAAACATCGATATTATATCTGCAACTGTTGGCCACCACTATTTATGAACAATAACAATTTTTTTTCCAGTTAAAACACACCATCCTTGGTTGAGAGCCACTTTACTCAGGATGCTTGTTAGTTAAGTTGTATCTGTCAATATTGTCTCCTCCCCCCTGTCCCTCTTCCTTGCCCCCCTCCCCCTCGCCCGGAATCATAACTTTTTTAATTATGGTCAGATATGAGCGGAACCTTTTTTGACATTCTTCCCAAGTCATTTTGTTAAAAAATAAACATTGGTATTATATCTGCAACTGTTTGTCACCACTATTTATGAACAATAATAAAAATGTTCGGCTTTCTTCCCCAGTTAAAACACACCATCCTTGGTTTAGAGCCACTTTACTGGGGATGCTCGTTAGTTAAGTTGTATCTGTCAATATTGTCTCCTTCCGCCCCGTCCCCCTTCCTTGCCCTTCCCCCGAAATTAAACTTTTTTAATTATGGTCAGATTTGAACAGGACTTTTTCTGACATTCTTCCCAAGTCATTTGGTTAGTAACTAAACATTGGTATTATATCTGCAACTGTTTGTCACCACTATTTATGAACAATAATCAAAATTTTCGACTTTTTCCCAGTTAAAACACACCATGTTTGGTTTAGAGACACTTTACTCAGGATGCTCGTTAGTTAAGTTGTATTTGTCAATATTGCCTCCTGCCCCTGCCCCGCTTCCTTGCCCTCTCCCTCCCCCTTCCCTGAAATCATAACTTTTTTAATTATGTTTAGATTTGAACGGGGCCTTTTCTGACATTCTTACCAATTCTTTTGGTTAATAACTCAAGGGTCGATGCAGGTTTTTTTTCTTGGGGCCCATTTTGTGAAAAGTAAAGGTTATTTTTGTGAAATTTATTATATTTTTGTGAAAAATAACATTTTACAGTGAAAGTTGAAATCCAGTTAATCAAATTCGAACCAAGCATTTATAAATAAAAACTTTTTTAAATCCTTTTGCTGAAGTTTTCCGCTCTGGTGAACTTGTTTGTTTACAAATTACACATTTTAAAACATCACAAAATAATAAATAATAATAAATAGTAAGTTTTTATGGAATAGAATTTTGTGAAGGGCCCCATTTTATTAAATAGATTTTTGTGAAGGGGCCCTAAACAAGCCCCAAATTTTTCCTGGATCGACCCCTGTAACTAAACATTGATTTTATATCTGCAACTACTGGTCACCACAATTTATGAACAATAATAAAAATTTTCATCTTTTTTCCAGTTAAAGCACTCCATTCTTGGCCAGTTTACTCAGGATGCTCGTTAGTTAAGTTGTATCTGTCAATATTGTCTCAACCCCTCCCGTCTTTCTTTCTTTTTCCTCCCCCATCCCCTCTCCCTAAATCATAACTTTTTTAATTATGGTCAGATTTGAACGGGACCTTTTCTATCATTCTTCCCAAGTCATTTGGTTAATAACTAAACATTGGAATTATATCTTAACTGTCTGTCACTACTATTTATGAACAATAATCAAAATTTTCGGATTTTTTTCCAGTTAAGACACTCCGTTCTTGGTTTAGAGCCACTTTACATAGAATGCTCCTTAGTTAAGTTGTATCTCTCAAGTTTGTCAGAAAAATTTCTCCATGCTCAGACAAACAAAACAGTGAAAATTCGAGTTTGTTAGAGTTTAGAACCAAACATGTTGAGTTATGATACTTTGATTAATATTGAAGCTTTCAGACACAAAATAATCGTCTGTTTGTTATTAATGTTTTTCAATGGTACACGTATTAAGTAAGTTTGTCTTTTGTACTCCCTACTTTCCGGTTTTATTGCTGGAGTTTTTATTGTATATAAAGTTTTCACCTAAATGGTGAAAAATATTTTGTACATTCCTTTAAAAAATCTGGTCAACCTGGCCTGACACCGACCCTCAAAAGTCAAAGCAAAACACAATCCGAAATCGATTTCGAACCCGAAACAATGAAAGTTAACCTGACCCAAACTCCTAACCTTACCTGCAGAAAAAAAGTAGATGTCAGCCAGCTTGACAGCCAGGCCCATAACGATGAAATATCGTGCATAACCATGTGTCTTGTCGTTTTCTATTTTGGGTAAATGTGGATAACAATAACCCGACTAGTTGCAGGACTCTATTATTGATTAATATTTTATGTAATTTTTCAAAACGCTTAAAAACTGACAAGGATGTATACGAAAATCATTGTCTACTGTTAATTGTTAAGATGATTTCGCCTGCGCCACTTTTGGGGGAGAAAATCTGCTCGCGTCTTTTTATCATACATGTAGAAAAGCTTTGTTTATATTAAGTTAGCTAATGCATATATACAAACTTTTGCTGCATTGCAAGTGATTCATTATTTAGAACGCAAGGAAAGCGAAAAAGATAAGGGAATTTAGAAAGGCGTCACAGCACACGTTATCTTGTTAAATAAAAAATAAATACAAAACCACAGACGAGAATAGAGAATTCTTTTAATACTACTTATTTCATAGATGTTGATCCATAGTAGTCGCGTGTTTCAAAGTATTTGTAATGCGTTTTTTTTTTCTTTTTCTTTTTTTTTTTAAATAGAAAATGGGGCACTTTTCAAAATCAGTAGTTTGGGAGTTTTTTAATAAAAAAATATGAAAACGATAGAGTTATATCAGTAGAATGCAAAAACTGTAACAGAACTTTTAACGAAGATACTTTCACTTTCGAAACCGGTTTCGAAAGTAAAAGTATCTTCCTAAAAAAATCGAAAAAGTAATCAACGGCGGAAATAGAGATTGATATCTACTATTCAATGCAAAACAATTGTTTAAAAATATTCAAATGCAAACGAGATATTAGAAAAATAATGCCCCATAGGATTAATATTAGCGAGCGAGTGTTTTCAAGTGCGTGAAGAGGACCCGTAAGAGCTCCTATTCCTAATACGAGGGGAAATTAAATTATAAAAATGTCTTGCTCTAACATTATAGCTAGTACTATTAGAAGAAATTTTATTTGAAAAAAAAATCCACGTTTTAAGACATAAACAGCATTACCTCAAATATTTTTTCAGAATATATCTGTAATATATATATAAATGTTTTTTGCATAATGTTTTTCGTATATGTTACTTTCTAATCCATTTGAAATTATTGATTTTGTAAAGACTTTATTTTTATTTTGTTGCTTTACTTCTTATATACAATACAAGCTTAATATTTAATTGGAATATCCACAAGTTTAGTCTTTTTACTGTATAGTGTATTGTATATAAGAAGTAAAGCAACAAAATTTTCAAATGTACAAAATTCTCGGGGTCATTTTGTTTAAATTATTTGATACATTAATTTAAAAAATAAGTTTTAAAGTATTATATGTATACCCTTGAAAAACATTAAAAACAAGCAGATTATTAATTAGTGTCAGAAAGCTCCGATATTTCATAAAATTCAAACTATCATACCTCAGCGGGTTTGGTTCTAAACTCTAAATGACTGGAATTTTTACTGTTTTATTTGACCGAGCACGGAGAAATTTTTAAAATACAACTTCTATAAACATTTTGATAAACTTGAGCGACACAACATAGCTAACAATAACCCTGAGTAATGTGGCTCTAATTCAAGAAAAAGGTGTTTTAACTGGAAAAAAAGCCGAAATTTTGATTATTGTTCATAAATAGAGGTGACAAGCAGTTGCAGATATAATACCAATGTTTATTTATTAACCAAATGACTTGGAAAGAATGTCACAAAAGGTCCCATTCCCACATCTGTGCATAACTAAGAAAGTTATGATTTCGGGGGGGGGGGGCAGAAAGGGGAAGAACTTGAAAAATACAACTTAATGAACTAACTGGCTTTGCCGGCTAGCGGGCCCTTAATTTACATCGGGGCCTCGAATCTTGTAAAACCTCGAATATGATAAACCTTGAACTGACTGAAACTCCGGATCGGGTACCCGCTGCCTTCGGCACCGGATAATCCGATAATTTGCACATCGAATAGTGTATACCTCTAACCGAACGAACCTCCGACCCGAGTCCCCATGCCTTCGGCACCGTATAATCCCTTAAATTTGTACATGGCATAGTATAAACCTCTAACTGAACGAACTTCCGGCTCGGGTCCTTGATGCCTCCGGCACCGTATAGCAGTCGTCTGCAATAAGCATTAGTTCCACCACCAGGTGGCGCAAGCTGTTCTACAGGAACTTCAGACACTGAAATCGTTAATAAGGCTATAGATGTCGAGTCAGAACCGTATACCGGTCATAATATGAATAAGCGTTATTAAACGTTCACAGACCTTTCCAACGATATATCACATGAGGGGTGCGTGCAAAATTTCTAAAAGTACCCCCTTGTGGGGGCAAAGTGGGGGGATGAAAATGCATAATATGATTAAGCGGTCACAGACCTTTCTAATGATATAGCACATGAGGGGTGTGTGCAAAATTTAGATAAATACCCCCTTTGGGAGCAAAGTGGGGGAGATGACACGGGAGATGCATAATATGATTAAGCGGTTACAGACCTTTCCAAGATATATCACATGAGGGGTGTGTGCAAAATTTAGAAAAGTACACCCCTTGGGCATGGTAAAGTTGGGGGGTGGACACCGGAGATGCATAATATGATTAAGCGGTCACAGACCTTTCTCAACGATATATCACATGAGGGGTATCGGCAAAATTTAGAAAAGTGCCCCCTTGGGGGGCAAAGTGGGGGTGGAATAGACACCTCAGATGCATAGTATAATTAAGCGGTCACAGACCTTTACAACGATACAGCACATGAGGGTTGTGTGCAAAATTTAGAAAAGTACACCGCTTGGGGGTGGTAAAGTGGGAGGATGGACACCGGACATGCATAATATGATTAAGCGGTCACAGACCTTTCTCAACGATATATCACATGAGGGGTATCGGCAAAATTTAGAAAAGTGCCCCCTTGGGGGGCAAAGTGGGGGTGGAATAGACACCTCAGATGCATAGTATAATTAAGCGGTCACAGACCTTTACAACGATACAGCACATGAGGGTTGTGTGCAAAATTTAGAAAAGTACACCGCTTGGGGGTGGTAAAGTGGGAGGATGGACACCGGACATGCATAATATGATTAAGCGGTCACAGACATTTCGAACGATATATCACATGAGTGGTATCGGCTAAATTTAGAAAAGTGCCCCCCTTGGGAGGGGCAAAGTGGGGGATGGACACAGAAGATGCATAATATGATTAAGCTGTCACAGACTTTTCCAACGATATATGACATGAGGGGTATAGGCAAAATTTAAAAAAGTACCCCCGTGTGGGCAAAACGCGCTCCCCCACCCCCTTGTTCTTAAATAGTGGTGACAAACAGTTGCAGATATAATACAAATGTTTAGTTATTAACCAAATGACTTGGGAAGAATGTCAGAAAAGGTCCCGTTCAAATCTGACCATAATTTAAAAAGTTATGATTTCGGGGGGAGGGAGACTGCACCCTCCTTAATTTTTATCTCACATTCAGGATCTTTTATTTTCGGCGGCTTGGGCATCAGCCCTACTTCTTTCTAAATTTTTATTAAATTCGGACAAGAAATTCTAGCTAAAGTATAGTTAACCCTCTTCAGTGTTCAATTCAGACACTTTTTTACGGGAGGGATTTCTGTGGCACGGGGGGGGGGAGGGCATTGTAGAGTTCCGGGGCGAAATTGTACTTTTTAACCATTAAAAGCTTAAAATCTCAAATCTTTCGGGGTGGGGGGGGACATTTCAATGATACGGAGGTGAATGCCCCCCCAAGCCGCCCCCTGAATTCAACACTGCCCTCTTCACCCTCCACCCCTTGTTTACCTTCCCTACCAGGGTTAGAAATTAGCGGTCGTTAGTCGCCAAATGCAACTAAATTATTGCATTTGACGACCACAAAATCATACCTTGTCGTCAAATTTGACGCCTAGCTTTTTTTTTTTTTTTTTACAGATGCCGCGGACGGGTTATAACACGTAAATTACGTTAAAAATTAGAGTTGGGACACAAAAAAAAGTTCTTACGCGTCCCATGATACACGTAATTTTTACACGCGTAAATTCTTCGAAGAATTGCGAAATCATTTTGTCAAATGATCCGAAAAAAACAGCGAATTTCGCCGTAGGATCGCGAAAAAACCGCAAACTTCGTCAAAGAACCGCGAAAAAATGGCGAATTTCGTCGAAGGATCGGAAAAAATGGCGAATTTTGTCGAATGATCTTTAAAAAAAACGCGAAATTAATTAATAAAAGATCGCGGAAAATGGCTAATTTCATTGACAGATCACGAAAAAAGTACAAATTTAGTCAAAGGGTCGTGAAAAAACGTGAATTTCCTCAAAAGGCCGTAAAAAAAAAACACGAGTTTCAGTGAACAATCGCGAAAAATGCGAATTTCGTCAAAGAGCCACAGATAAAATGCAAATTTTGTCAAAGGTTCACGGAAAAAGCTCCAATTTCGTCAAAGGGCCACGAAAAAAACGTGAATTTCACCAAAGGATCGCAGGAAAAAAAACCGCCAATTTCAACAAAGGTTCACGAAAAATAAAACATGAATTTTGTGAAATAGTCTCAGAAAAGATGCAGCATTCCTTTAGAAAACAGCAGACACACAAAGTTCTATATGCTTGTTAATATAGGCATAGTTTTTAATCTGAAACAATATACTGAACTAACTTTTGAAAAATCAGGTTAACCCGAACCAAATTTGCAGGAATTTACACTCAGCCTAAAATTGCAAATTAATCCGACCTGCAACAACAACAAAAATAGTGCTGAGAGAGGAATCCCCTCCCCCCTCCCCAGATAAAATGTTTAATATGTACAGCCCCCTCGCCCTTAACACATTAAGATAATTACAATATTATTGTTAACATGGGTTTGAAAAGTAATGAGAAAATATAACATAAATTTGCAACCATGAAATGCAGTTTGGCACCTAGAAAAAAAAATGCATGCGTCATTTGACGCCTTACGTAGAATTCCCAATTTCTAACCCTGTTCCCTACGCGTATCGTTCATATTTTGAATATTATTTCTTTTCTGGATTCACTCTTAGTACCCCCTACCTCTAAACTGAACAGATAACAATTTTACCTGGAAAGAAACAAAAAAACTGCCTTGAAACAAAATTTGACAGTAGCTAATATATTATATACTGCTATGCTAAAGAAATGAGCGCCAGAAATATCGATTATTATCTGATAATTCCCATTATCACGATGTATGATCCAATTTCCTGCCATTTGATCGATAAATTTAGGAGTTACTCTTTTTCAGCTATCTGTGTAAGAATCGATTCTAAAACATTGATACTAGAATTTGTTAATCGATTAATTTTTTAATCGATGTTGATTGATTATCAAATTTTTCAGAATCACCCATCACTAATATACTAATAATTTGGAAATACATAACACAATTAAAAACCACCTTTAAGAAATTCAGAATCCTACTTTCTAATGCTTACGAATTATTTTGCATAGTCCTGTATATAATCTGTATAATTTATACACATGTAATGTGCAAATAGTTAAACTTAAAAATGCATACCGCAATTGAAAACGCACTTCCTGCAATTATCGCTAATAGACCGCATTGTAACCGAAACGTTTTGAATGCCCCTGTAAATAAACGATAACTGTCGAAAACATTCCGTGGTTCCCCACCCCTCTATTTGTTTTCTTATATTTTATAAAATTTACATACCGCCTAAAATAAGTTTTTTCATTTACCAATTTACAGTAAGTTCGTTTTGTAAATTATTAAAGAAAATTGTTAATTCTTTTATATTGAATATGTAATATGTAAATACGAAAATTTTACAAGTCAAACTATCGAATATGGCATATTCGCTACTTTGACTTGTAAACTTCTGCAGAAAGTAAGAAAAAGTACAAATAAACATAGCATGTCAAAGTATTGAATGTGATTTTTGGCGAATAGAATTATTCAAATCATTTATCATGATAGCATGCTTAAATAGGATATAAAACAGCACAAGGAATATGTAACAATTGGTTACTTCCGCCAAGCGCTGACTTTGAATCCATTATTAAAACAGTTTTTATGCTTTCCTGAAAAGTAGCTATTTTCATATTCGGTAGTTTGACATGGTACCGACGATATAGACTGGCATCACAAGCTAGAAAAAGTTCTTTCTCAGGATCAAAATGGACTAATAAAGAAGAACTGCATAATACTGATTTGGCATTTTGAAAAGTGGAATCAGCTTCTGAAGACCAATACCAGGGAGTATTTTTCTGCAACAACTTATAAGGTGGTGCCAACATGATACTTATTCGAGGCAAAAATTTAGCATAATACGTGATCAATCCTAAAAATGAACGCAATTCTGTAAAGGGTTCTAGGAACCGAAGCTGCTTTAATTGTTCTAATGTTTTCATCTGTAGGGAGCATTCCATCAGCATCAATCACATGACCAAGAAAAGTCAAACTATTGCAAAAGAATTGACACTTTTGTTGTCTAAGTCGCAAACCTGCATCACTAAATCTTTTTAACACTCCACGTAATCGTGACATGTGCCAGTAATGATGCAATCATCCACACTGTAAAAAATCTTCAGCTTTCGCTGCATAGTCACTCCACCGCTTTTGTAGAATATCGCTATTTGGACCAATGGAAATGCTTCATAATATAGTAAAGTAACCGTTTTCTCTAAAAGCGGTGGAGTGTGTCTGCAGCAAAAGCTGTAGATTTTTAACAGTGCAGTGAAACAGCCACACCTGGAATGTCTTGCACTACTATTTCCATTTCACGCTGAGCTGGTGCTGAGGAAATTCCAAAAGGTAAGCGAATGTACTGAAAAAGTCCTTTATGTATATTTATAATGGTAAGGTCTCTGGAATCTTCATCAAGTTCAAGTTGATTATAAGCATCTCTGAGGTCCAGCTTAGTAAATTTTTGACCTCTCGCCAACATAGCAGAAATATCCTTAGCTTTAGGTAATGGATATTGGTCTGTATCAATAGCAGTATTCGATGTTAACTTAGTCACCACAAATTCTAACTGATAATCTGTCCGCTTTGAGTACTTAAACGATGAGTGTAGCCCATTTTGAAAGCCAAATGAGTTGTAAAACACCAATCTTCTGTAATCGACTCAGTTCCTCACTTACATTTTCTCGCACGGTAAGATACGACCTTTTAAGAATTTGGGTTGCACTGCCGGCTTTTTAATTAAACAAATTTTAACTCCTTTGAAGTTTCCAAGTGTATTCTCAAAAATATGCTGCTATTTATTCAATTATTTGCTCAACTCTACATCATCACTTTTAACAAAATTGGTATGAAATACTAAAATTTTCAAGGGCATAATCCAGTTTTTACCACACAAGTTTGGACAGTTGTTATCTATCACCAGTAAAGGTAACTATTCACATTTTCCATTAAATTTTACTTCAACTAGAATCGTTCCTAAAACAGGAATGTGTTTATCTGTAAATGTAGCTAAACCAGGTTTAGCTAGCTGCAAGGGTGGCAACGTCAGTGAGTTGTATTATCTTTGATGATTAGAGTTAAAGCAGCACCCGTATCAAATTCTATATTAATAATTCGATTGCTTACTACAATCAATATCGTCTATCAATAAACAAAAACAAAAAAGTGGCAACTCATTTTCAAACTGTTATATATAATCAAACCTTTTCGATATTTTACAGCTGAATGTAACTATTAAAACATTTGAAATATTATATTCAAAATTTCACCTTTTCGGAGTGAAAATAAAGCCTTAAAAAAAATCCTAATAAAAACTCGACCATTACTTTTAGGTTTAAAACATTTTAAATAGCAAAATACATACAACATAAAAAGAAAAAAATACCAGAATGTATCTCTAATTTCGTGTTTTATAATTACTCCAATTACACAAAGCATGTTTTACAATTATATTACGAAAGCGAGAGAAAAGATTTTCTGTGCTATACAAACAGTGCACTATATAATCTCCATCAGATCTGCTACAATTTCGCTAACATTATACGGAGAATCCAAAGAACTCGATCATGAACATAGAAATAGATATCTGTTTCTATGTTCATGAACTCAATAAACCAAAATAAATAAAGATAAACTGACAAAATACCTGATAATAGTTATCCAAGCTTCTTGAAACTTAACAACGCAATCGAACGATCGACGTTATGAATCATCTTTCCTAAAGGATCATCGCTTCGTTTCTGGAAAGGAAAAGCCCTCAGCTCATTCGCTGAATAGAAGCATTCTCTGGTAACATGTAGGTAGTTATGGGTGGATGTGGCACCGAGTTCTACGGCCAATTGTTGACTTTATTAAGAGCGGTCATCACGGAAGAATATTTGATACATGCGTATAGAGAAGCTGCAATCAGCTCATCAACCGTTGTACTTCACTTGGAGGTCAGAATACTTTCACCAATCAGAACTGCCTATTTGTAGTGTGTGACCTCCAACATGACGTCAATTGCAACTGCCCTATAGGGCACGATTTTGTGTGAAATTTGACAAAAATAACTTTCCGTTTTAATATATAGATACGTAGCACCCATAGTCTTCGTCTAGTCCATCCATCTGTTCGCATATAACAGCGCAAAAACAACCCAACCAAATGGAAATTTAATATATATAATTGTTACAGAATTTTGTTAAGTCCTTTCAAATTTTATGAAAATTGAATCAAAACTTAAAAAGATATTAATAAAAGTTTTCTTCGTCCTATTAAATCCTATCATACGTAATTAATTCAATGATATCCCATAATAGGTAATGATTCTAGGTTGCCATTGTGATTACGTCCTATTTAAGATGGAGTCCTATTATTTCCGTATTACTGAATTTAAAAACCGAATTTATATACTAAAATTATTTAATTATAGCAATCCTATAATATACCAATAGTTTTTTGCGTAGATGTTTCTAGAGAAATAGATATTAAATGGAAAAAGAGTCTAAATATGGATTTCAAGTTCTGACATTTTTAAAGCTAGGCTTAAGCTTCCCATTGGAATTTTCAGTAAATGTCAACAAATGATAAAATGTTGCCAATTTAAAATATACTTATTTTAGTGCGGAAATTAATCATATCATATCATAATAACAGATGATATAATTAATATAACTGAAATTAGTTATAGTACGAACGCACCTCATTTGTTACGTTTGATGTACAATTTCCAACTTGTTTCATACTGCATTGAGGCTGTTCTCAAATCCAAACTGCCTACTTTATGAAATATTTTTTAATTCATTGTTGTTCGGAAACTCATGAAATTAGCAGGTGTTCTTACAGAAACTCTGCAATCGAAAGATGTTTTCCATTTTTTAGCAAAGCTGCACGATTTTGCAGAAAATACTGTCAAAATCGGAATTTTGAACAGAATTACCGATGGCACATCACATGGGAAGGGAGAAAACATTTGACTAATGACACGAATTGCTTATAACTCGATAAATAATTTATTTATAAAAAAAAAATAAAATTCATTTCGAAACTAAATCGCTTCACTAGTCAGGCCTGTCATCAATTTTATGCTTTTGCGTTTAAAAATGTGTCAGATAGTGTCACGTTGTTGAGCAAGTCATTTGAGAACCGCCTTAAATAATGTTCCACTCAGTTTAGGATCCAGTCTCAAAGGTGATTCACCTTACTAAAAATTTTAAACTTGCTATGCAATCCCAAAAGAGTTTTAACTTTTAAATAAAAGTAGAATTAAAAAACACTTTTATAAGCACTCAATGTCTGTCTTAAAAATAATTCCTAATTTTATGGTTGAAGCTCATGTAGAAAAAAAAATTCTGTTTCAGTACATTACTTTGACGTGGTTCCAGATTTAAAATCTATCAGTTTGATTTATGCTTGGTAGAAAGCATGAATACATTATAAAAATTATATTTTTTGCTCTTTTGCAACAGGAAAAAACAGCATTATTTAAACTATCTTTTTTGGATTTTTAAATTGTTTTCTCAATGTATCATTATAATTTAATTAACATTAAACTATTAAATAATAAAAGTATATTTTTAAAAATACTCTTTATTGTTTATATATTTTCCACTTTTTAGGGACTAAAATATTTCGATGTTGCTGTTTCATAGCCAGTTGGCCTATTTTGGTGCATCAACTCCACTGTTTTTACAACATGTAATCAGCTGTAACCATAAAGATTACTTGCCAATTATCTGAAGCCTGCTAAAGGAAAAATGGCTTATAATTAAGTTCCAAAAATACTAAAACATTGTACTATCATCGAAAACACACCTATGTATCTAGTTTTTATAATTCTAGTCTATCAAGAAGTGAGTAAAAAATTTATTATAAAATTCCATCTTTACATATAAAAACAAAGTTAACTGAAAGTGGGTAATAAAATTAATTGGAAAACTTGAGCGAGTAAGATGGAACATTTTTTTATTGTAACAAAATTACATAATCTTTACGGTATTCTTAGAATAAAAGATAACATTTTCTGTCTTATGATGTATTTTGACAGTGTAATAAATTAACAAATTTATAAATGTTTAAAAGTTCTATGCAACATTCAAATATTTTTTTACTTCCATTTTATGGAGTGCCATTTTCTTACTTTCATTTTGAAAACGTTGAAAATTATTCGATTCAAGATGCTATGCTTAAAATCTATCTCAGAATAATAACAAAGTTACATTGCAGGCAATTTCAAAAATCATTACAAAGTCTCTTAGCTTCACAATGGTCATCTTCTACACTTTTTCTTTTACCGAATCCACACATAAGGTCATCTAACAGAAGAAAGAATTTGTCCAACTTCATTTTTCTACTTTTAAAATCATCACTAGAGAATATATGATGTGACCTTTTACTAAAGTTTTTTTTAAATTTTATTACTTCCTCCTTTGACATTAAACATTCTTGAATGAAAAAATTAAGTAAACCCCATGCTTCACTATCAATCAAATTTCCACAAGCATTTTCTCCTTTAATAGAGTGAATAAATCTCTTTTTTTCTGTATTATTTGTGTCTTTTAAGATCAACTTGATGTTATTTTCGTCTCTAATCTGAAATAATGTTGAAAGTAAATAATTAAAAGTAGATGTCCGGTAAACAGAGTATTTCAGATGGCTTTGCAGCCACATTTCTTGAATCAGTATTTGATAATTAAAATCTTTACAGCCATCTCTTAATTTATCAATGATAATTCTGAACAAATGATTATAATTTGTAGTAGATAGAAAGTTCCACATACGACTGGCTGTTTCTATAAAGAAAATTTGCCTTGGCCATTCTAAAAAACATTCGAGTACCCAGAGAGATGCCTTTTTAATTACTTCTACTTGTTTCTCTTCCTCCATTTGAGAGAGCAAAACACATAAAATATCATAATAAGACTCCTTCAGGAATCCCCCAGAAGGATGATCTGTGACTACAGATTCTACAGTCCTTATTAACAACTCTTTTCTTTCACCAGAGGCTACTTTTTGCAAAAAATATTCAACAGCTGCTCTATTACCGCGATATGCTGCACATCGACATGCATACTGGTAAGGAGATAACCTGGCACTGAATCTTCTTTCAATCATTCTTTCCAACTTGGAAACTTCTCCCTTCATATCGTACGTCCAAAAAACCACAAGATCTTGCTGGTTAACAGATGTTGGGTCTTCTTCATTATAAAAACATATTCTGCAACCTTCCGGCATTTTGTCCCACAGTTCACATATATCACCCTCTAAACAGTAGAAACATGCCAATTTATAGCGTAGGGTGATATCTATGCCCTCATCTTTGACTAACACTTGAGCTGCCTTCTTTTTATTTACTTCCCCTTGAGATGTCCAACAAAACTCATTAGGTACATCGATATTAAGAAAGAGCATAACACAATGATAGTCTATCCAGTTTAATATCTGACAGCCAATGGCTCTTACAAAGATTAACATTTTCTCTTTCAAAAACTCTGGCATCGGAAGTAGGGAAACTTTACCTAACATTGTGGCTTCTATGTTCGACCATTTGTCTCTCAAATCTCCTTTATCTAATGGAATGCAGAACTTCTTTATAAAATCTCTAACATCACGCAGGTTCCACAATGTAGCAGCTACTTTAGCAAGAGCCATGTACTCAAGAGATGGTTTCAGTATGTAATTCATTGTCAACCTTTCACTGAAATAGTCAACACCTACAAGAGGAAAACAAATATGTCAGTAATATATTCCTATTTAGAGAAGCTCTGTTATTTTGAAGGATAAAAGTACATACACAATACATGCACCTTCTTTACCAGCTAATAGCTAGTAAATCACATTACTGGTATATTAAACGATAACATATCTAAAAACTCACTATACACTGTTCTCATACACTTCATAACAAATAAGATTCAAGGACTGTTTAGATATGCGCAATATTACATGCATCAGTACAGTGCTGGAAAAAATTATAAAGCCGATAGAAAAATTTACAAAATTAAAAAAGTAATGGAATTGTTGATAACGCAAATTCTATTTTCATTTGCATGATCAACATTGCAATAATACACATAAACTTTTTTTGGAAAAACGGAAGGGAGAACATAAATTATGCTAATCTCTTACAACCAATGAAAAACAACTTGGAAAAAAGTATAAAGCCGATGGTTCTAGCCTCATTTGGCATAATGCCAGACTTAAGAAAATAGGTCGCCATGAAAGTTTAGGTAAGTGTAAACGCGTTACGTGCATTCATTTTGTATTTGGTTTGTTTAATACAATGCCAAGAGGAAAAAAAGTTATCCGATGGTCAACAAATTAAAATATTAACTTTAAATGAAGTTGGAATGTCTGGTTCTAATATTGCAAGAAAAATAGGAAGGTCCAAGACTGCAGTAAACAGTTTTCTCAGAAATCCCGAAGATTACGGCAGTAAGAAGCATACAGGAAGACCGAAATCCTTAACTGTAAGGCAATCAAGACAAATCCGGAAGCTAGTTTGCGGACAAAAAATGTCTTATGCCCAAATTCAAGAACAGTTACAATTACCATGTACAAGCCGAATGGTAAGAAATGTTTTAAGTAACAATCCCATTGTTCAATTAAAAAAAATTAAAGGAAAACCACCTCTTTCTAAGTACCACAAAAATACTCGCTTCGACTTTGCACGAAAACATGTAACCGAAGGCACAAATTGGAGAGATGTTGTCTTTTCCGATGAAAAGAAATTTAATTTCGATGGACCCGACGGCTATAAGTATTTTTGGCATGATTTATGACAGGAGCCTGATATTTTTTCAAAGCATCAATTTGGAGGTGGCTCGGTAATGGTTTGGGCTGCATTAGCTGCCTGTAGAACCACTCCAATTGTTTTCATGCATAACAAAAAGAATTGGGTTATGTATCAAGAAATGTTAGGAGATAATTTATTACCCATTTGCTCCTCTTATAACTTCAAGAGACTGGACATTTCAGCAGGACAACGCTTCCGTTCATGTTTCGAAGTCAACTAAATCTTGGGTGGAAGCTAATCAGGTGAAATGCCTTCAATGGCCAGCTCATAGACCCGATCTGAATGTAATAGAAAATCATTGGGGAATTTTAGCTCGAATGTTTACAAAAATGGATGAAAATTCAATTTAAAGTTAGATTTGATGAATGCTTTTAAAAACTGCTGGAATAATACTGATGCAAGTACTTTGTGGGGTCTGATAGATTCAATGAACAGAAGACTAGACAAAGTCATCGAAAAAAATGGGTCTCACATCGATTATTGATGAAATAGATCTATCGACTTTATAATTATTTCCAACTTTCTTTGTACAGAAAATTTTCTTAAGTCTATTTATCTTTTATTAATGTAGTTATTAATGAATTTATTTTTTTCTTTACTTCCTTGTAGCATGTAATATATATGTATGAAATTTCATAAATGTTCTATATTTTGTTTTTTAATTATATCATATTTTCAAGTGGCTTTATAATTTTTTCCACCACTGTAGTGGAAAAAGGAGAGTTCGATTGAGAAGGAGCAATGATCAGGGAGGATTGAGGATTAGGGGGTGTGGTTAGAGAAGGATAGATGAAAGGTGAGTGATTGAAATTTGACAGGTAAGTGAGTGACAGATAAGATAAGAAGTTTGTTAAGATTAATGATGATGAAAGCGGTGAGATCGTAGGAAAAATATATTTACGAAGAATGGAGCGTTGCAGACATGACCTTCTCTCTTAAAATCCGAGCGCAGACTAAATGACTTGAGCAATGTCACGAGGGTATATGACATCATCGTCCTAGGGGGCGCTGTGATCAGCGTTCTGATTGGTAGAGAGCTTTTCCTTTGAGGGGTGGGGGATGACGGTATGATGTTGCTGTGAGTAGGATGCAAAGATTTAGCACGTGACATCCAAACTTAGTGCTGCTAATTAAGATCACGAAGAAATTTTAATTAATTTTTTTAATTAAGTATTTTTTTAAATTAGTATTTTTTTGTTAATTATTTTGAAAATGATTTTCAAGTTTAGTATCAAGCAGATGGCGCTGTTGCAGTGCCTGCGCAGATGGCGCTGTGGACTGCAAACAGCGCCATCTGCGCAGGCACTGCAACAGCACCATCTGCTTGATCGCGGCGATCTCTACCCAATGGTATGGATGTCTTGCACGTTCGCTTTCATCTGCTGTGTCGTCTTTCGCATATAGCGATTCAACGATTCGTCCGTATGCAAAGCCCTGATTTTTTCATGGAGAGCTTTTTGAAGCTTATAAAGCGGTATGACAAATGTCTCAATGTACTTGGTACTTATGTGGAAAAATAAAGTTATGTTTTATCTTTAATGTCTCATTACATTTTTTGTCTTTCATACACACCTCTCTCCACAGTCACCAGGGGAAACTTATTTTCCGACTGACCCTCATACATATGTTACATTTGTATTATACATATGTTAGATATGTTGCATGTGTTTTATACATATGTTATATACATGATATACATGTTATATATAACATATGTTATACACAAATGTTAACAAGTCTTCAAAAAAATATCAAGCTTTGTTATATGCAATACATCAAACTTATTTATATAAAACAGAAAATATCAAACTTTTAAAATGTAATAAAAAAATAACAAACCTTTTTGTATGTAACAGATTTTTAGCAATTGTTAATGAAATATTTTGTCAAAAAATTATCAGTTTAAACTTTTTTTGTTTTCATTAAAAAAGATCGACAGAATTATTTTTTAAACGTTTAGAAACAGATTAAAAAAAAACTGTTTTGAACGAATATTATAAGTTTAAAAAATAAAAAAAAACTACTAGATAACTGTTTAAAATAATATACATACGTTATATATGTATGTTAACATGTCTTTAGAAAAAATATCAAACTTTTTTATATGTTACTGAAAAATTATTAGGTATTTGTTTAAAAGATATACTTCCTTAAAATAATATCAAACTCTTTTTTAAATGAAAAAAATATTGAACTTTTAAAAAAATGTAATAAAAAAAAATGTTAAACATTTTTATATGTAACAGAAAAAAAAATTAGAGAAACAGATTTAAAAAATGTTTTGAACGTATATTATAAGTTTAAAATATAAAAAAAAATTACTAGATATCTGTTTAAATAATATACATACATATGTTATATATGTATGTTAACAAATCTTTAGAAAAAATATCAAGCTTTTTAAAAAAATCAACACAAAGAAATGAACAAAGGTTGCATTGGTAAGTAAAAATGTTTTAAACAAAAAAGAATTATGTAAAAAATAATCCCATGATAGTAAAAGCACAAAGTATTCTTTAACAATCTATCGGTTTCAAATCAAATGATGTGATGGAAGGAAATTTCCGGATGAAAGTTGTTAGTAAAACAAAATATTTAAAAGAACAATTATAAATATAATGCTAAACTTTCACTAAGTATTTTAACAAGTAACTGTTTTATTAAAAATTAAATATATTTACTTACAAAAGAAAGAGCTTTTTACTTGTACGTCTAACCAAGTCAACAACTAAACATGACATGAATGAGATATATTCTAAAGAGCTTTTTAAACATATTATCATAAAAATATCGCCAAATAATTGACAGAATATCCCCAAATGATTCGTAAAATATCGCCAGAAAGTCGTTTAAGTGCTTATATGTGATTGGCTGAACAATTAATCACATGATTACTTTGACACAAGCACCCTCTATAATTTCATTACTTTAGATGATGCAAGACAATTTCGTTAAAGTTATGCCAATATAAGACGACTCTACGAAAAATAGGTAGCAAAAAAGGATTGCTTTCACAAAAGGAAAAACATTATATACAGACAGGCAGATTTATTAATACCAGCTGCACTAACTGTTTTAATATAGCCCATTCATTGAGTATGCGATATATTTTTTTTTGTAAAGTTGTGTGTTTATTTATAGAACTTATGTTTTTACTGGAATCATAATTTTTAATTAACAATACTCATTAATTATTTTTAATTATTAATTATTTTAAACATACTAGTGTTTTAAACAATTTATTGAAAAGTTGAATACATTAAACTTTACAAATATTTTTTTCAGTGATTAATGAAACCTTTGTTAAGTGACTTGTATTGATAACAATACACATAGTTAAACATATTAGTAAAATAAGAATGTATGAAATGATTTTACTCAAAATAACGCAAATATACTTTTAAGGATAGAAATTTAAACTAAGATTTTTAAAAGAACAATACCCCAAAATAAAAAAGTGTAACCTGATTCGACCTTGAGATAAGGTTAGTCAAGATTAAACAAGGTTAAACAGGTTTAACAGGCTTAGACAAGATTAGACAAGTCAAAGCAAGAAAATCAAGGGAGCAGAACAAGTTAGCAAGACAAGATAAAATCTACAAGTGTCATACATTTCTAAAAAATTAGTTTAAGTAGTACATTTAAAGCTTCGATTTTTTTTTTCTGAAGTTATGCTAGAAATGTGTTTTGCAACATTTTAGCAAAAAATTTGGGTGTTGTTTGAGAGAAGTGCAAAACTCTGTTTAAAATAAAAAAAGATGTTACATTTTTTGAATTAAAAGAACAAAAAAATACATACCTTTTCATGGGAGAATCGTGTTCCGTGAATCTGTTGTTTGCAGCTAAGACAAGTTTAGTTATTCAACAAAACCTAAAAAACTTATAAAAAACGATAGTTTACCAAAAAAACTAATGTTTTTTACTGGTAAATAGCGATTCTTTTAACGGGTGGTTTAAATTGTGTCACCAATACAATTTGTTTTAAAACATGAAGAGTCTGCAGTTAGGCTTACCGCTTAAATGAGTTTACCGGTAAAACAAGAAAAAAAACCTGCTGTAAAAGATGCGACAAATGACCACATGGAAAACATTTAAGGTCCGGATAGCTGCATGGTCGAATGCCTAACAAGAGCTTAGAATCATACAACCTTATTTCACCAGAGCTAGTCAGCAAATGACGTGTGCAAGCAGGTCTGATATATCTTATCTTGATCAGAGATAAGCCAACCTGTATGTTGCCAACAGCAAAATAATTTCGACGCAAGCGCTAGAAAAACAACCTATGTTTGAACATTTTAGTATGACGTCATGATAGCATACCCAAACTTGCTAGAATGACGTCATCATGCAGGTGTTCGTATAATGTCATCCTGCGGCAATACCCTTTAGGAGCACCAGTTTGATTGACAGGTAGATAAAATCAGGTGTCTGGTTGACGCATTGTGTTAGCCTACGTCATATGACATCATACTAACATGTTGAAACATAGGTTTTTTTTTCTAGCGATCTCATCGAAATTACTTTTTTGCTGTTGGCAACATACAGGTTGGCTTATCTCTGATCAAGATAAGATATAACAGACCTGCTTGCACACTAGGGTGGGTCGAAAAAACCGAAATTTATATAATCGAAACATAATAGTGCGGCAAAGTTGCCATTGGTAATAAGGAATAAATTCGCAAAATATTACACCAAATGGTTAGTATCTTTTACCGCCGCAAAGGGGCCAAAATTTTGAAAAATAGCAAAAAAACTGATTTTTTTGAAAAAAAAATTAAATTATCTAACCATAACAATACAATTTCTAATAGATTGCAACAGTTACTTCAAGATGTTAGTAATATTCCAATAAAATTTTATGAAGATGAAATCATTTCTATTACCACCGCAGGGGCGGTCAAACTTTTGAAAAAACGGCAAAAATGTCAACTTTCAGTTTTTCCTAATTTTCCCAATTTTTATTATATTTGTACAATTAAATAAATTTACATTATATCTAGTAATAACTTATAAATGTCTAGTAATTTTGATCATGGTGTAGCCAAACAAGGGCGAGAGGGGCCCGCCCCCTCCTAAATTTGAGAGAAAGGGGATTTTTGAAGGGATCCTGTGGATTTTCCGGGAATTTTTATGTAAGGTATCCAAAGAAGAGGAAAATCATGGGGAATTTATGTATGGGGACCCAAAAAAAAATTCCCCAAATTTTCCAGAAATTCCTTAAAATTCCTTCAAAAATACTTTTTTCCTCAAATTTAGAGGGGGGAAGGGCCCCTCTCGTCCTTGGTTGGCAATGCCCATGATAAAAATTACTAGACATAAATTATTACTAGATATAATGTAAATTTATTTAATTGTAGATATATAATAAAAAAATTTTAAATTGGAAAAAACTGAAAATTTAAATTTGTGCGTTTTTTTCAAAATTTTAACCGCCCCTGCGGCGGAAATAGAAATGATTTCACCATAATAAAATTTTATTGGAATATTACTAACATCTTGAAGTAACTGTTGCATTCTATTAAAAATTGTATTGTTATGGCTGGAAAATTTAATTATTTTTTTGCGATTTTTCGATACTTTGCCCCCTTGCGGCAGTAAAGGATATTAACCATTTGGTGTAATATTTTGCGAATTTATTCTTTATTAACAATGGCAACTTTCCCGCACTATTATGTTTCGATTATATAAATTTCGGTTTTTTCGACCCGCCCTATTGCACATGTCATTTGCTGACTAGCTATGGTGAAGTAAGGTTGTATGATTCTAAGCTCTTGTTAGGCATTGGACCATGCAGCTAACCGGACCTTAAATGTTTTCCATGCGGTAATTTGTCGCATCTGTCACGGCAAGGTTTTTTTTGTTTTACCGGTAAACTCATTTAAGCGGTAAGCCTAACTGCAGACTCTTTATGTTTTAAAACAAATTGTATTGGTGACACAATTTAAACCACCCGTTAAAAGAATCGCTATTTACCAGTAAAAAACATTAGTTTTTTTTGGTAAACTATCGTTTTTTATAAGTTTTTTAGGTTTTGTTGAATAACTAAACTTGTCTTAGCTGCAAACAACAGATTCACGGAACACGATTCTCCCATGAAAAGATATGTATTTTTTTTTATTCTTTTAATTCAAAAAATGTAACACTTTTTTTATTTTAAACAGTTTTCCACTTCTCTCAAACAACACCCAAATTTTTTGCTAAAATGTTGCAAAACACATTTCTAGTGTAACTTCAGAAAAAAAATCGAAGCTTTAAATGTACTACTTAAACTATTTTTTTAGAAATGCATGACACTTGTAGAGTTTATCTTCTCTTGCTAACTTGTTCTGCTCACTTGTCTTTCTTGCTTTGACTTGTCTAATCTTGTTAAACCTGTTTAACCTTGTTTAGTCTTGACTAACCTTATCTCAAGGTCGAATCAGGTTACACTTTTTTATTTTGGGGTATTGTTCTTTTAAAATCTTAGTTTAAATTTCTGTCCTTAAAAGTATATTTGCGTTATTTTGAGTAAAATCATTTGATTTCATACATTCTTATTTTACTAATATGTTTAACTATGTGTATTGTTATCAACACAAGTCACTTAACAAAGGTTTCATTAATCACTGAAAAAAATAGTTGTAAGGTTTAATATATTCAAATTTTCAATAAATTGTTTAAAACACTAGTATGTTTAAAATAATTAATAATTAAAAATAATAATTAAAAATTTAATAAATAAAAATAATTAATGAGTATTGTTAATTAAAAATTACGATTCCAGTAAAAACATAAATTCTATAAAAAAACACACAACTTTACAAAAAAAAAAAAAAAAAATATGGCGTACTCAATGAATTAGCTGTGTTAGAGCGGTAAGTGCAGCAGGGATTAATAAATCTGCCTCTCTGTATATAATACTTTTTCTTTTGTGAAAGAAATCCCTTTTTGCTACCTATTTTTCGAAGAGTCGTCTTATGTTGGCAGAACTTTAACTTAAATAAACAGCATCAGCGAACGTCTTTACACCACGATGACTGCAATCTATCTGACGAAATTGTCTTGCATCATCTACAGTAATCAAATTATAGAGGGTGCTTGTGTCACAGTAATCATGTGATTAATTGCTCAGCCAATCAGATATAAGCACTTAAACCTCTTGGAGACTTTTTGGCGATATTCTGTCAATTATGTGGCAGTATTTTTATGATATGTTTAAAAAGCTCTTTAGGATATAACTCATTCATGTCACGTTTAGTTTTTGATTTGGTTAGACGTACAAGTACAAAGCTCTGTCTTTTGTAAGTAAATATATTTATTTTTTTAATAAAAAAGTTACTTGTTAAAATACTTAGTGAAAGTTTAGCATTATATTTATAATTGTTCTTTAAAATATTCTGTTTTACTAACAACTTTCATCCAGAAATTTCCTTCCATCACATCATTTGGTTTGAAATCGATGGATTGTTAAAGAATACTTTGTGATTTTACTATCATAGGATTGTGTTTTACAAAATTCTTTTTTGTTTTAAACATTTTTGCTTACCAATGCAACCTTTGTTAATTTCTTTGTGTTGAATTTTAAAAACAGCTTGATATTTTTTTCTAAAGATTTGTTAATATACATATATAACATATGTATATTATTTAAACAGATATCTAGTAATCTTTTTTATATTTCAAACTTATAATATACGTTCAAAACATTTTTTAAATCTGTTTCTCTAATTTTTTTTTTGTGTTACATATAAAAATGTTTAACATTTTTTATTACATTTTTTTAAAAAGTTCAATATTTTTTTCATTTAAAAAAGAGTTTGATATTTTTTTAAGGATAAGTATATGTTTTAAACAAATACCTAATAACTTTTCAGTAACATATAAAAAAAGTTTGATATTTTTTTAAGGATAAGTATATGTTTTAAACAAATACCTAATAACTTTTCAGTAACATATAAAAAAAGTTTGATATTTTTTCTAAAGACTTGCGAACATACATATATAACACATATATAACACATGTATATTATTTTAAACTTATAATATTCGTTCAAAACAGTTTTTTTTAAATCTGTTTCTAAATGTTTAAAAAATAATTCTGTCGATCTTTTTTAATGAAAACAAAAAAAAAAGTATAAACTGATAATTTTTTTGACGAAATATTTCTTTAACACTTGCTAAAAATCTGTTACATGCAAAAAAGTTTGTTATTTTTTTATTACATTTTAAAAGAGTGATATTTTTCTGTTACAAATAAATAAGTTCGATATATATATATATATATATATATATATATATATATATATATATATATACAGGGTGAATTTAAACTCTTGGGCAAAACTTTAAGGGGTGATAGTACACATCAAGACAAACAATATTAAATAAGAAACTAAGGGTCCCAAACGCCTTCCGAAGGAGATAGGCACCATTAAAGTTCAGGGTCCAAAATTTCAAATAATTATAAAAACGGAAAAATTGGTCGATTCGTTTGCGGTTTTCACTAAAACTATTCTTTATGTCAGTATTTTCTTAAAAATAAATTTTAAAGAAAAAGTTTTACAAATGTTGATAGAGCGCGCTTTAGACTTTGGAGAAACTATCAACTATTTTTTACCGTAATTTTTTGTATCTGATTAAATGCTTTCAAAAGCTTAGACTTAAACTTAAATTTTTAGCTCAAAATCTGAATCGTTGGGCGTGGTTAAGTAGCGCAAACTGAACTGTGTTCAGGAGTTGAAATTTGAATCCCCCTGAACACAGTTCAGTTATTCCTGATCTTGGTGTCATAGACCAGGCAGAAACTACTACCCCCTACACGTAAAATAAACGATAGAGGGATGACAAAATTAAATAAAAAATTTAGTTTAAAGATAAAGTTCAAAAATGCCAATAGAGGACGCTTTAGACTTTGGAGTAATGAACAACTATTTTTTACCGTCCACTCCGACCTGGTTGCAAGGATTGCCGTCGTAGCAGGCGATATCCGGGAGATGCCCGGGTTATTCACTAATGTTCGCAACTCCCTCCGCCTGCAGCGTGAGGCCTTCATCGTTGCTGGTGGGCACTCTTTCCAGCAGTTTTTGTGGTTCCTCACGAACATCGTGCGTGTACAATTTTCTACGTGTCAACCTTCATTCATATTGCGCACTACATGCATACATCAAATTGTTTCTTTTTACTTTGCGCGGAGAAATTGCTCATGTCTATTATGAATAGATTTTCTATTTAATTTTGTCATTACTCTATCGTTTATTTTACGTGTAGGGGATAGTAGTTTCTGCCTGGATTAATTTTAACACAATTATTCAAATTAGTAAAGAAATCATATGAGTTGTAATTTTCCAACTGCACCAAAAATGTCCGGGCCAGGATTCGAACCTGCGATCTCTTGGCTGAAGCTGCCATGTTCTACCAACTGAGCTATCCCGGCATGAACTTGATAAATTATGCCTTCCAGATTCAACCGGAATAGCTCAGTTGGTAGAGCATGGCAGCTTCAAGAGATCCCAGGTTCGAATCCTGGCCCGGACATTTTTCGTCCAGTTGGAAAATTACAACTCATATTGTTTCTGCCTGGTCTACGACACCAAGATTGGGAATAACTGAACTGTGTTCAGGAGTGGGGGGAGGTGTTTCAAATTTTAACTCCTGAACGAAGTTCAGTTTGCGCTACTTAATCACTCCCAACAATTCAGATTTTGAGCTCAAAATTTAAGTCTAAGCTTTTGAAAGCATTTAATGAGATACAAAAAATAACGGTAAAAAATAGTTTTTTGTTACTCCAAAGTCTAAAGCGCCCTCTATCGGCATTTTTTTAACTTTATCTTTAAAATTTATTTTTAAGAAAATACTGACATAAAGAATAGTTTTAGCGAAAACTGCAAACGAATTGACCAATTTTTCTGTTTTTTATAATCATTTTAAATTTTGGACCCTAAACTTTAATGGTGCCTATCTCCTTCAGAAAACGTTTGGGTTAGTTTCCTATTTAATATTGTTTGTCTTGATGTGTACTATCACCCCTTAAAATTTTGCCCAAGAGTTTAGATTCACCCTGTGTATGTATATATATTGCATGTAACAAAGTTTGATATTTTTTTTGAAGACTAGTTAACATTTGTATGTAACATATGTTATATATAACATGTATATTATGTATATAACATATGTAACATAACTAACATATGTAGAAAACATATGTAACAATCTAACATATGTAAAACATCTAACATATATGTATAAAACATATGTAACTTGTATATAAAACATATGTAACATGTGTATAAAACATATGTAACATATGTATAAAACATATATGACACATGTATATTATGTATTTAACATATGTATATCATGTATATGTAGTTTATAATGAAAAATCGACTGCTCAAAATATTTTTGAGCGGTCGTTATAACCATTTGAGCGGTTGTTATAAGTATTTGAGTGGTCATTAAAGGTATTTGAGCAGTTTTTATAACATTTGAGCAGTTGCTTTCTTGTTATAAACATATGCTGTGATCTATTAAGATACATATGTTTAGTCAACCTAAACATATTTTTAATGACCTGCTCAAAACATGTTTTGAGCGGTCGTTATAAGTATTTGAGAGGTCATTATAAGTATTTGAGAAGTCATAAGTATTTGAGCAGTTGTTAGAAGCATTTGAGCGGTTGGTTTGTCATTATAAACATATGCTGTGATCTATTAAAATACATATGTTTAGTCTATAACGACAAATCAACAGCTCAAAACATGTTTTGAGCGGTTGTTATAAGTATTTGAGCAGTCATTATAAGTATTTGAGCGGTCATTATAAGCATTTGAGCGGTTGGTTTGTTGTTTTATTTTAAACATGTGTTTTCTAATAGATTACATGATTATAATGATTCAAGAAACCAATCACTCGTTAGCAAAACATTAACAAAACATTGATAGAATTTTTTTTTGAAACTGTTGTTCTAAAAACTTTTTTATGAATCAGTTATACAAATGTTTCTAAACATTTTAAAATAACAAGTTAAAGTGATTCTGTAATGCTTTTTAAGAGAGTGTCTTTAAGAAACATGAAATTATTTCTCAAAGTTTTTTTTCTTGAATTACTCGGTTACAAAATTTACTCATATATTATTTTCTTTTAAAATTAAGACTTAATTCACTAGTTCAATCTTTCTACCTAAAGCGTTTCTAGATCAAGATATTCACCAAGAATCTTCCACTCTTCTAAAAACAATTACTTAAAAAAACGTGAGAATGCTAAACTAAAATGCTTTAACTAAAAGTCGCCGTTGATGATAATTAAAGTGATCTATCTTTTATAAGTAAATATATTTAATAGAAATGTCATTTGTTAAAATACGTAGTGAAAGTTTATCAATACATTTATAACTGTTCTTTGAAAAATTATGTTTATTTCAATCACACACACACGCAAAAAATATTAACTGATTTATTAAAAAAAGCTTTTAAAGTAGGGAAAATCTTTAAATTTTAACCATTTCTAGTTTTCAGTTGGATATGACACTTTAACTTTTCGGCTTTATATTAACACTTATTCTTTCTTTTAATAAATTCACTATATGCAAGCAAACGGTTACAATGAGAACAAACTTTCATCATGTATATAGGGTTGGTGATGTCTTTGTTACAGAAATCCCGACAAGTTCACACACATTTAGAGAAAATGTATTAACACATATATAACTTAATTGAATGGTGAAACATTTTCTATTACTTTCATTAAAAAAAAATTAAATTATTTAAAAAAAAACAATTGCTATACTACAACTATAAAAATATAATTTTTTTTCACATTAACATAAAACCTGTTAATATGATTTTTTAAAATCATTAGTACCTGATAATTAATTTTTTGTAACTAATTATTCCTTTTCAGCAAAACATTTCATTTAAAAAATGTACCTTCCTTTAGTTCGCTTAATTCATTAAAAACTTGTGCATACAAAAATTAATTTCATTAAACATCAAACATTTATTTATTTTAAAACTTATTGTTTCAAAACTGTTGATTCAATAAAACTTGTTAAATACTTACGTTACTTTATTTCATTTAAATTATTATTATTACAGTAATCTATTTCTTAATTTCATGATACTTGAAAATCATTTTCAAAATAGTTAACAAAAAAAAAATAATTAAAAAAATTACTTAATTAAAAAATTAATTAAAATTTCTTCATGATCTTAATTAGTAGCATTAAGTTTGGATGTCACGTGCTAAATCTTTGCATCCTACTCACAGCAACATTGTACCGTCATCCCCCACCCCTCAAGGGAAAAGCTCTCGACCAATCAGAATGGCGATCACAGCGCCCCCTAGGACGATGATGTCATATACCCTCGTGACATTGCTCAAGTCATTTAGTCTGCGCTCGGATTTTAAGAGAGAAGGTCATGTCTGCAACGCTCCGTTCTTCGTAAATATATTTTTCCTACGATCTCACCGCTTTCATCATCATTAACCTCATTAGTCTTAACAAACTTCTTATCTTATCTGTCACTCACCTACCTGTCATCTATCCTTCTCTAACCACACCCCCTAATCCTCAATCCTCCCTGCTCATTGCTCCTTCTCAATCGAACTCTCCTTTTTCCACTACTTGCATCAAAATGGCCCTAGAATACATAAGGGAAAGAATCGCCCCATTGCCTGTTTATTTCAATCAATTCTTTAAAATATTTTTCTATTAACAGATATTTGCAGGACAACATAATAGAGAACGTTTTAAAGAAGAATTTACTGTAATTTCCGGGAGATAAGCCACGGCTTATACATGTTTAAAAATTAATTTTTTTTCAGTGTACCCCCTCCCCCCCCCCCCCACACACACACAATGAACTATTTTCTTCCCATCCAGGTTTTGCAAGCAAAATATTGTGTAAAGCCGAAAAAAAAAAAAAAAAAGAAATATTTCCAGAACCAATAGGAAAAAATTAGTACATTTTACAAAAACAAAATAACAGAAGTTGTGATTGGAAAAAAGAGGCGGGAAAAATTAGGTATTATATGGTTTTGAATAAATTTCCACATTAATAAAAAATTAAATTTTTACTCGAAAGCAGATATGAGAAGCAGTCAGCTAAATTTTATTTTTATTTTTACTCACAATTTCATACTTCAAACAGTTAATAATTAACATCAATTGCATCAGTGGCGGCTCCTCTATTGGCACACATGAACCCCCAAAGAAAAACAAAGAAATAAATTAATATTAACACATTTTCAGATTTTTTGGCTATTTTCAGGATGAGCCTAAATATTCTCCCCCTTCCCCTTTCAGCTCTTTAAATTATTCAAATAATGTTAATTTCGGAAATTATCAATAGTGAGGGACAGGTCTTTCCAGGTTCGCACATATGCGATCGAAGGAATTCTCTTTGAAACCAGCTTAAGTGGATGAAAGCGGCAAGGGTAGTGTGAGGAAAAGGCATCACTCCTGTCTTTTCATTCACACAACCTTCAGTGTGCAGGAACTAGCACATTTTGCTTTTTCTTGATTGCAGGGTTGTTTGGTTTAAACCAAGTGGTTTTTTTTCAACCTGGTGTTTTTTCATTTTCCCCAATGTTTTCAATTATTTTACACATGATTGAAAAATGCAAAATCCAAGTTATGCACAAGCTACAAGCGAAGCAAATCTTTTTTTAAAAAATGATGAAATTTGTAAAGCGACAAAGATTTTTAATCAATCCAACCAGGGATGGGGAATTACATGACATTATCTGCCAGTGGCTTGTAAATCATATAATTGGGCGAGTAAGTTTTCAAACAGTGTATTAAATAATTGCATTGTATAAAAATTTGCCATAAACATTCCTAATTTTCAAATCATTGGCCATATTTTGCATTTTTATCAGTTTGCTGGAACATGGCACTAAGTTCTGTTCTGCACTTGCATACATTTTTTAACTGTATGTAACAATTTTACAGAAATGTTAATATGAAAGTGCATTTTTGTAAAAAAAATATTTTAGACATTAATTCTGTCTTAACAATGTGATTGTTGCATCTTACTAGTTGGCTGGTAGAAAAAATCCTTGGCTAGTATGATTTTCTGAAAATTCCCCACCCCTAAATCCAACTCTTCTTATAAGCTGTAATCTACATGACAAAATAATTTTTCTAAAATTAGCTGGGGAGAAAAAAAAAAATCAAGTAGTTAATTTTCTTTCTTCTTTTTTGTAAGCTTTTTATTTTTAAAATCAGCCAAAATGACAGATTTCAGCTAAAAATGACCTTTTACTATTTAGATTGCTTGATTAGTTAAGATTTACTAAGGATTGCATCATGCATCAAAGAATCAATGATGACATAATCATAATCATTCTTTCCATTGGTTACTCTTTGTTCAGTATGCTAAAGAATGATTGGCTGTGAGTTTTCTCTGCTCTATGTCTATTGGGTTTAGTAAGCCTTTGTTGTTCTTACATTCCTACATTGGGATTGGGGATTTTGTATTATAATTTTATTTTATTGCAAGCTATTTTGTATTTAATTTAAGAAAGTTATTTTTACTGATTTGTGAAATAAAAGAATGTCTAGCACTGGAAGAAAGAAAGATCTAATTTGGCTTTCATTTGAAGAAATAAGAAATA
Organism: Maratus michaelseni; assembly: GCA_963931845.1. Lineage (NCBI taxonomy): Eukaryota > Metazoa > Arthropoda > Arachnida > Araneae > Salticidae > Maratus > Maratus michaelseni. The sequence continues at coordinate 2,924,977 of OZ007600.1, forward strand.
CATCAAGAAAAGGCTTAAGAACCTACGCTAGTCACGCGAAGAAACGCTCCAGCTAATGTTAAGTCTATGGGAAGGTTATCGCGCGATTTCTCGCTGGCATTTTAATATTTTTAAATGATTTTTTTGCGTAGGATAGCTGAGGTCGATCTCTAACGTTGTTAGTTTTTACTTTTTTGATTTTGGTTACGGTTTTTTTTATAAGCGGACATTTTCAATTTTGGAACCGGTTGGAACCGGTTTTGAAAGTGAAATTACCCTTATATAAAAAAACTGGAACCAAAATCGAAAAAGTAAAAACTAACAACGTTAGAGATCGACCTCATCTATCCTATACAAAAAGAATCATTTAAAATATTAAAATGCGAGCAAGAAATCGCGCGATAACCTTCCCATAGACTTAACATTAGCTGGAGCGTTTTTTCGCGTGACTGATGTAGGCTCTTAAGAGCCAAATGTAAACATTGTGACCATGAGATAGAAGGCCAAGTTAAAAGAATGAAGGATCATCTTGGAAAATGTATAGAAATAGAAAAAGAAGATATTTTGGATAAAACAAGTAAGTAATTATTTATTATACTAGCCGCCACTGGCGACCAGTTTGGTCTCCCTTAAATGCATGTTAAACATTGTAACACGTTACTTATATTCATAATTTAATTTTTTTTTAATCATTCGCCAAACAGGAAGATTCTAATAGACAAATCAAGAACTTTTGCCATCATAGTAGCATTTCGCATATTTTTGGTTATTATGTATTTCATCTTTCTTGACAAAAACCGCTTAATCCATTTAAGCATTTATGCTTCATGACCGTTTGCTTATCAGTTGCAATATGTTCGCTAATGCGGAGAGTCTTAAACATATTAAGTAATTTTCCGTAATTGGCTCCATTGCCAATTGGCATATTTTAGTTAATACAATTTGATGCAATGAAGTCTATTTTGTGAAAATTTTTTTGAAATACCATATTGTTGCTAATATTTTTTTTTGTTTCTTGCTATCTTTGGCGGTAAACTCGATTTAGGAAGATTAGAAAATCTATCATTATTCTCATCTAAAAACGTCTTGAATAATTTGCCATAATCGGGCTGCATATTATTACATGTAATTTTGGGTTCAGCTGTCGCAGACGCACCGGCGTATCATTTTGGTGCCAAAATGGCGATTTTATGCGTGGGCAACCCGTCAGTTTCAGCTAGATTTTGCTTGGTATGGCAACCCCATAGAGCAGATTTCGTATGTTTTATAATAAATTAAATATTGTGTGTTTAATAATAAATTGATCATTGTGTATGTTTTGTAATAAAATTGTGTGTTTTTTAATATAAAATAAAACATTTCATAATAAAATAAAAATAATATGCTGTTTTAGCAATCATTAACAGGTACCTGAAAATGGACTTTTCTCGCCAAAATGGCGCAAAAAAAAAATCGTGCCAACCCCGATGCGTCTGCGAAAGCTGTTCCATTTTAAAAATGCTATTGGCAGGATTTGCGCCCAAATAACATAAAAGTACTTAATGATGTTATGTATTTGATAAATGTATTTTAAATTACTGTTTTGAACGCAATTGGTCATTAACAATGGTAAATATGATTGGCTATTAATAATCATTTTCGGTGATTTCTCTTCATGGCATTTATAATACATAAATATCAAATTAATTGACAAATCGTTTCGAAATTTGATTCATTAAATATTATTACATAAGTTGTATTCGTTTACATTCATTTGTTTACATTACGGCAAGAAAAGATCCGGAAAGATGTTGAGTTGTTTAGCACATAATTATGGTAAACTTTGACTGTCTCACTGGTGCGAATCTTTTTTTTTTACACCAGGTAACGGTCCAAAAATTCATTTGTGGAGAACTTGTTTTACAACGATTACCTCCATGGTTTAATATTTTAAACGTTCACGACGAATGAATGTTTTTCTTTTTTTGTTGTTGTTTACTTTCATGGATAGAGAATTTGAACTGCGAACCTAATTTTAACTGAAGTTATTGCAGAATATGTACATAATTGAATGTAAGTCGTCTCTCAAATATTAATTTATTTTGAACGATATTTCCAAAAATGTAACTTTCATGTTGTTTTATTTGAAAAAATAATTTTGAATAAAAATGGCCACCTGGCATATGAAAAATGAAGCGGACATTCCGGAACTGTTGATGACAGTCACATGACTTACGGTTTTATTATATAGATTTATAAAATATTGGTTGTTATGTGCATAAATCTTTTATGAGAAGACAGAACAGAATTACAAATTTTCAATTTTGTTTTCAAAACTGTAAAATATACCACTCCATTTAAAATAATCTTAAACACATACATTATTATTATTATTATTATTATTATTTAATCAGAAAGTTTTAGGTTTTGAGCATCTTTTAACAAATTTAAAAAGGTGTAAGAACCTAAATTTTTGTAAGTAGTAAAAATAATAAGCATTACATTATTTCAAACTTTGTACAGTCTTCTATTATATTTTCATTCTTTTGCTACAAATTGAATTTCAGATTTTAAAATCATCCAGAGTTGCATTAAGATTAGGACAGATTTTGATTTTTGATGTAGGGTTAACAAGGGATTCTTGTATAATTGCCTCTGCCTCCTCTCAAATTCTAATTAATACTTTATTTTGATTGAATTTGATTTTTAAATTTTTGTTACATTAATTTAAAACCAGACTTAAATCTGATCAATTAATTTTTATTCAGAAATAAAGGTAGAACCATGTGCATTCTACAAGTTTAATTGATGGGTGTGGGGGTTTGCAACCAATTTTCGAGAAAAAAAAAAGACACAAATATCCACAATCATCTGGTCTCAACAATTCCAATTAATTGATTCCCTATTTTAGTATTATGGGTAATGTAACTTTTTTTTCAATGGGACAAATCCATTTGACCCATTAACATTATTCTCTTTTATTTCTTGCATTAGATTAATTAATAGTCAATCAGTAGTAAGTAGCAGAATTTAAGTCTCATGAAATGATTTGCAGTCAAATTAAAAATATAACATTTAAATTTTCTAAAACAGATCCAAAACAATTAATCTTTTACTTTTCACTTTCAGGTGATATTTTGAGCTCTCAGTCATCAATTTCTTCTGAAAGGTCTGGTCTGACTTAGAAAGAAATTTAAGCAGTAGCTCACAAAAAGACAACCAAGAAATTTCATTCATACAAAATAAAAAGCAAAAAGTCGCTAATTCTTAGGATTCATACATTGTCAGATCAACTGCAAGCCAAAAGAAAGCTTTGGATGAACAAGTGGCTCGTTTTGTGTATTCAACAAACAGATCATTCCGAAGTGTGGAACATCCACAATTTATAAAATTAATGCAGCAACTTCATCCGGGATACAACCCTCCTAATAGACATGATATTGGTGGACTTGGACATTGCTAGATACTATTTATAATGAGGAAAAAAAGAACTGTGCTGCAACTCTAAAGAATGAAATTGTCTGCCTTGGATTTGATGGTTGGTCAAATATACACAATGAGCCAGTTATATGTATAACAGTGACCACCAAATCAGGCAATGTATGTTTAGTTGATACAAGTGGAAAAGCTCACACTGCAGAGAATTTGGAAGAAATGGCAATATCTAGTATTAAAAAATGTCAGTCTGATATGCAATGTTCTATCCGATCAGTTGTGACCAGGGCTTTACAAATTTGATAAAATCTGGTAGCCAGCAAAAATTTCTAGTCGGCAGTAAAAAAATACACAGTCACCAAAAAAAAAAAAAAAGGATGCTTAATATTTGTTGAATTATTATTTTTTTCTTTTTTCAAAAGCTGCCAATCTCTGCAAACACTCTGTACCTTCAATCTTTTATGTCATATAGACTAGACAACTGTGCTACAAACCAGGGCGACGCCTACGTATTGTGCAAAGTGTGTGGTGTGCATGTGCAGCTAATAAAGGCGCCATGCATTTTACGCGAGGGAGAAATATTTAAAAAATACACATTTTTATTAAAATTAGTTATTCTTCAAATTTTAATTAAATTTTATAGTATACTTCAAATGAATTACTTATAATCACTTAATTTAGATGTTATTATTATTTAAAATGAATGGGATAGATTAATCAGTTTTAATTCTGAAATACAAAAATCTGATTTGAAACAAAAAAATACCTTGAGCATTTTGTAGCATTGTATCAAATTTTAGATGCCGTCAGAGAGGCTAGATTATCTTGACTGCTTACATTTTTATTGAAACCTCCCTCTTTCCCCCCCCCCCACTCTTCCCACATTGCAATCACTTGGTATGCTATAACGGAAAAGAATAACGTTTTCTGTGCATGAGATGGGAAATAAATGCCTTTTAAATCCGTCTTTTTTGCTAAATGGACGATAGAAGAGAAAAATCATTGGTTTCCGCGGACAAGTAAGGGTGTGTGTGTGTATGGAGGGGGGGGGGGGGGGACCGCTTATGTTCATTTCTTATGTCAATTTTTATTAAAAAATAAATAAATAAATAAAAAGCCAGATTAAAAAACTTTTAACCTGGATAGAAAAATCTGGTCGCCAGATAGAAAAACCTAGTCGCTAGTGGCGACCTGGCGACCGCATTTGTTAAGCCCTGGTTGTGACTGATAATGCTAAAAATGTTAATAAAATGCGAGACTTGTTGAGCAAAAATGATGAATTTAATTTGATAACATACGGCTGCTCAGCACATGTGCTGAATTTACTAGCAAGTGATATTGAAAATGCTTATCCTGGAGTTAAAGAACATTTATTAGAAATTATAAAGTTTTTTCGCAATAATCAATTTGCAAATGCATGTTACTGATCACATGAAAATGCTGTCAAATTAGTTCTTCCTTCTAATACTAGATGGAATTCTTTTTCAGATGCTTTAGACGTTTACCTTAAAAATTGGCCCACTTTACTTAAAATTTGTGAAGAAAATAGGAATGTTATTGATAAAAACATTCAAAAACTCGTGTCTAACCGAAATCTAAAAAGAAATGTTGAAGATATGTTTGAACTGTTAAAGCCTATTGCAACTGTCTTGGATAATATCCAAAGTAATAATTGTTCCATTGCTGATGCAGTTTATATTTGAAAAGATCTTCAAAAAATATTAAAAGAGAAAAAGGTAAATAAAGAAGTCTCGCAGTTTTTTGAATCCAGGTATAAAATGGCTCTAACACCCACACACTTTTTGGCATATATGCTTGATCCATGGTACAATCAAAGTGAACTATCTGAGCAAGAAAAAAAAGATGCATTAAATCTTGCAAAACAAAAATATCCATTTAGCCCTATGCTTGCACTGATTGTAAAATTTAACGCCAAATCTTCACCTTTTGAAGAACAATTTTTTGAGCAGAATATAGTAAGAAAAGTCACCCCATATGAATGGTGGAAGAGTCAGCAAATTCAAGTAAATAAATTTAACAGCAAAGTCTTTACTGAAATTGAACAACTTATAACAGCAAAAGCATCCTCAGCAAGTGCTGAAAGAATATTTTCAACATTTGAATTAGTTCAATCAAAAATATGAAATAAGTTAGGAAAAAGGCTTCAAAACTTGTCTTTTTAAAGCTTTTAATTAAAATTAAATGCATGGAGTTGCTTTTATAAAGAAATTGTTTTCCTAAATATGTTTAACCGAGAAAAATAAAGTTAGTATTTTTACAATTATAAATGATTTTTTTAAGTCTATGTCTCAATTTCTATAAGTGTTACACTCACAGATAAATCAGGTAAGTCAATATATATGCATTTTTCCTTTTAATTAGAAAAAAAATTATTTTTTGATTTTTAATATAAATATATCTATTAAGAGACTTGTTATTTGTTGATGTTGATATTATTCATACTGTAAATAATTTTTTGGTTATGAACACAAATTATGCTTATGCAAATACTTTCTATTTTAGCTTATTTTTTGTTGGTTTATTAAAATATGTTTTTTTTTTTTGCCCCTCATTATGTTTTGTATCAATACTCATAATAATTTCTTTAATTATTTTCCAAAAGTTTTATATAAGTATAGTAATAAAATAATAGCTAAGTTTTTCAAACAATAAAACTTTCCCTATAGAAATCTATACTTATGAGGTAATTTAATTATAAATTTTTATATTTATTAATTAATTATTAAAAAATATTAAGTACTAATCTGAATGTTTAACATTTATTAACTATTAATTATAAAAAATCATCATGACTTACTAAAATCTATACTCTTTTTCTTAAAAATGCTATTTATATAATAATTTTAAAAAACCCAGTTTAAACCAAAAAAACCTGGTTTAAATTTTAAAAAAACTTTTTTTTTCTAAAAAACCGGTTTTTTCCAACCCTGGTTTAAACACAAAAAAATTATGATATATTAATGAAAATAGAAAAAAAAATCCTGAATATTTATTTATTTACATTGTTTTTCTTAATTATCCTTATCAGCTGGTGAACAAATGTTTGTGACGTTAGTTGAAATTGATCTATTGCACTTAACTATGCAATGCAACATTTTTTTTCAATGCACTTTCTCTTTTGATTTTATGGCACTGCCGTTTAAGGACGCTATTGTTATTTTAATTAACGAAATACTTAATAAATCTGTAAAACATAATGAAAAATACAGGTTAAATGTCGAATTAAAAACCACTTGAGGACAGAACAAACATGTGCAATGCTTCTGACGTAAAGTGAATGGGACTGCCGTTTTGGCAATAAATCCTACAGTTTGGCGATAGTTTTTTTAATGAAAAGTGGTCGACGGGATAATGGAGAAGTACCGATTATTTTTACAGTAAAATCTTGTCTAAAATTAATTGTATCAACATGTAATTAATATTTTCTTTGTGGATTTATTAGATTATGATAATATGCAATCATTCTATTTTAATTAAATGATTAATTGAAAAAAAATATTTTATTATTAATAAATAATGTAGGAATATAATTCTATTTTATCATAGCAATAATTTTATATGTCAAACATACAGAAAATGATCAGATTTTTGTTTTGTCCAATTTCTTCTGGCGTTCCGGACTTTTTACAAAAATGGTGACAAAATAGCAACCCTGCCTGTGATTAAAGTTCAATGCACCTTTTTGAACTAAGGAATGAAGTCAGAATCTTCGTGAGTGACAATGATTTTGCTTTGGGAGAGATGTTGTGTGATGATCATTGGCTAATGAAATTGGTGTATTTGGCAGATATTTTTACAAAAGTTAATAATTTATGTCTCTCACTTCAAGGAAAAGCAGTAATTGTTTTTGATAAAGTGGAAGGATTTTAAAAGAAACTGAAGTATTGGGTAGAGTCAATCACAGAAGCCTGGATTTTTTTCCATTAACAGAAAGATTTGGAGAACTCGAATCAGACATTTCTGCAGATATTTTAAACAAATTTGAAGTTCATCTCTCACATTTGATTGATACTTTTAACTCTTATTTCCCAAAAAGATTGCATTAAAATATAAATGAAAACCTTCGGATTGTAACACCATACCCTATAATCCAAAACAAGTTGGAAATTGTACGTCAAACGTGACAAATGAGGTGTGTTCATACTATAGCTAGTTATATAAATATTCAGATCTTGATGATTTTTAATTCTGTGAAATGAATGATCAGGGCTGTAGCTAGAAGTAAACAATAGGGGGTGCTCAAGAAAATGTAGGGGGGGGGGGGGGGGGCTCATACTATTTCTCTCTCTCTCTGACACATGCGCGCATACAAACACAGATATACATGGTCAAAGTATTATATAGAAAGGTAAATTAGGGCATATTCATAATGTAGGCACTATGTTTCTTATTAAATTGTTTATAATAACTTTATTTGATGATAAGAAAAGTAAAGGTAAAGGCTGCAGACAGGGATGTAATGGAGGTGGAGGATATACGGTGGATATGCCGTATACCTTCTGGATTATTTTACGGAATACCGTATACCCTCTTCTCTAAAACACTATAGCATATACTTTTTAGGGTATACCCTCTGCCTAAAGCGTATGCCCTCTGGTTTTTTTACTACTACATCACTGGCTGCAGAATGAAAATTTTCAGTGTATAATTATACTAGTGAAATAATAAGTGATGATGTCAATAAGTAAATAAAAAGCTGACAGTTCACCTGTTTCAAAAGAGTTGCAACCTTTAATTTTTTCATGAATATTCCCTGTCATTACGGATTCTAAAGTTATGTGTTTATATGATAAAAAAACATTAGAAAATTCAAGGGTGTATTTTGCATTTTAAAATTATTTTTGAGTCTAGTCAAAAGCTAAAACCACTTGTATTTAAATTGGCTATAACTCATTAGAATAGCTTTGTTTTATGCTAATAATGGAAAACGCTGCAAAATGAAAATTTTCAGTGTATAACTAATGCAAAAGTCAATGTTTGCATCAGCAAAAAGTTGCTAATTCTGAGTATGTGCAGATAGGATGCGCGCCTATTGAAGCACTTATTTGCAGTTTTTAAACAAATACTACAATTTAGTATTTATGCAAAACTGTAAAAAGCCTCCAAAACTAAGTTCAATTTTTGAACAGAGTTTCATTTGGATTTTTGAAACAGAATTTCATTTGGTGGCCTTGGCAACTTTCCCAGGGAGGGCTCAAAAATTTTCAGGGGGTGCTGAGCCCCCCCTGGCACCCCTCTAGCTACAGCCCTGTGAATGATATCGTCTGCAGATTCATTTCGGTCATAAAATAAGTATCTCGATTAAACCTCGGAAGCTCCTCTAACAAGAAAGCACAGATTTTTTTTCTTTTAATTCAAATTCCTTAATAAATATTTTTATTAATATCTCCTAAACTTTTGATTCGATTTTTTAAAAAATTGAAATGTCTCAACCAAATTCTGCAAAGATAATATATCTTAAATTCCAAACCATTCGGTTGGGTAGTTTTTGCGTTGTTATATGCAGACGGACGGACAGATAGACGGACGGACCAAGCGATGACAATAGGTGCTACGTATTTATATAATTACGAACGCACCTAAAAAACGTTCTCTCTGATATCACAGGAATATGAATACTTGCTTGATTGGACATCAGATACAGCAATAAGATTAAAACTTGAAACTGAGAAGTCAATCTCAGATTTTTGGTGTATGCTAAAAGATGAATTCAAAATCCTCGCAGATAAAGTGAAACTTATTCTCCTGCCTTTTGCAACCGCTTATGTGTAGCAGGATTCTCCACATACACTGCTACTAATCCAAAATACAGATCATGTCTCAATCCAGTTGCAACTATCCGAAATTCAGCCAGATATAATCTTACTGTGCAAATCAAAACAGTTTTCATTAAATTTCTGTTCAAGTAAAAATTTGTAACAAATGTAATAATGACAAATTGTGGATCTGCAATATTTGTCCTGAATTTATTTTCATTTTTTTTTCATGTGTGTGTTTCCTGTCTGCAATGGGAAATTAGTGCAAAAAAATAAATGAATAAAAAAAATGGCAAAATCTTATGTCCTGCAAGCTTAAGTGACGAAACTACCTTGCATCGTCAATGCTATTTTGTTGTTCAATTTTCTAAATACAGTATATAGCTGCAAGATAAAATTTAGTGCTCCACGTTGAATTTCCAATTTCAAAGGTGCTCCGTGACTGAAAAAGTTTGAGAATCTCTGGTTTACAGTAGCAATAAGTAAATAATCTATCACCTAAATTATTTCCTGCTCCCAAAGTTTCTGCTTCTCTCCCATTGCTCCCCTCATTTCATGATGGCACCCTCCCCCCCTCCCCACACACATACGCATATCGCAAAGCTTAAAATTCAATATTTTTCTGTCCTATTTGTGATTTTGTTGTAACAATATTAATTAAACATCTAAATTTTTCCGTACTCTTACCTAACACACACGGTATAAAATCTTATTTATTTATTTTGCTCTTTTTTATAACTTTCTTGGGACAATAAATAATCATCCAAATTACTTTTCTCCCACCCAAAAAATTCCACTTTTCCCTTTGCCCCACCACCTGCACAAAAACTTTACAATAATTAAAACACTATTTTTTAAAGATTTTTAAGCTGTAAGTTACTATAATTAAATAATCATCTAACTCTCTCCTTAAATTACCATTGCCCAACCCCAGGAAAAGGGGTCAACTTCTAGACATGGAGGATTTATTTATTTTAAAACATAAAATATATATGGTGATTCGGGTAAAGTGAATTATCCACCACTGCTTGGCGTCAGTTTCTGTTGGCGTGCTAGCGCGCGCGCGATAGCGGACTAAGTCTTGCAACCCTCGTCATTCCTCCCGTGGAGATTTCTTTTCGTTTGATCGATAAATGCTCCAAGAGTATCTTGTTTTCGCGCATGCTCAATTCGATCTTTTGTTTTCGCCTGTTTCATTGGACGAAAAGAGGAACTTTCTGGAAGAAATTTTTAGAATTGTTCGTTAGCACGTTAGCAGCGTCCTTTTTAGCACTTTCCAACCTAGTTGAAAAGTGCTTATGACTTCGGTTTGTCTGGCCGTCTGCCGTCTGGCCGTCTGGCCGTCTGCCGTCTGCCGTCTGTCCGTGCTCTAACTCCCGTAAATATGCTCGGATTGCTCTGCAATTTTTATATGTTATTGTCGTTATCTATAGCATGTTCCCTATTTCAACGGAAGTGTGTAGCACTTATACTTTTTTTACAGGGACACTCAAAAGAATTCCGTTACATTGCGGTCTATGGGGAAAAATCATTTGCGGTTTATTTAAATAATGTTTCACTATTTTAAACGCATTGTAATTTATATATATTACTAAGGTGCATTAGAAGAAGCTTAATATGGAACAGGGTGTGCATAGCACTTATAGTTACTTTACAGGGACAGTAAAAATAATTCCGTTACATTACGTCTATGGAGAAAAATCGTCTGCGGTTTATTTAAATAATGTTTCACTATTTTAAACGCATTGAAATTTATGTAGATCACTAAGGTGCATTACAAGAGACTTACTACGGAATATTGTGTGTATAGCAGTCATCGTTCATTTACAGGGACACGCAAAAGAATTCTCTACTGTCTGTTAACAATAATTCCTGGAAGTGCGTTTTAAGTTATTGAACGCGATTTTAAATTTAACTCATTTTTTGTCTATTACTTGATGTGTATAAATTCTGTATTTCATATACAGGGCAGCACAAAAGTTCGCGAACACATTTCCGTTTATTGAAAGAAACTACAGAAGGATAATTTTAAACTGTGCTACGCGATTCCTAAGTGAACTGAAATTATCATCCTATGTAGTATATATACAAATCTATAGATCCGATACAGGGCTGAATAAAAGTATTCGGATATTTTTCCGAATATTGTATATGTTGGAAATTCCTGAAATTATGTTTTTAAATTTGTTATGCGTTTTCTAAATTGTTTACTTAGATGTTAGCTTTTAGCTTATTAAACGGTATGATTTGTAAAATTATTTTGGAAGCGTTGGAAAGTGCTATATAATCTATGCTTGACGCATGATTTTTCGTTCTTGTTAGAATTTGAATTCCGTTCTCTCGCGGGAGCATTTTAAAAACGCGATTGATCTTTATAATTAAAACTTTCGTTTTAATTTAAATGTGATATGTGTCTAGTATACTTCTTTAAAAACGCTCATTTATTAAATATTTTTAAATTAAAAAGTTTGTTTTTTATTCTACAGTAGGCGATATAACTTTTGTCCGTATAGCAGTTGCTTTGAATGCAATTTAGTTTGAATTTAGTAATTTAGTTATGTTTAACAGTAAAAAATGATTATTTGCTATCAAAGCTGTATAAGATTCTTAAAAAACCTCTTAATTTACGTTTCCTAATTTAAAAAAAACAGTTTGTTTTGTAAGTAAATGTGTGTTATTTTCTTTTGTCTTTTGACCATTTTTCAATGTTATTTGAAATTTATCCTTGTTTTATGCAATATGAATTCCCGGGGGTTCAGGGGGGCAGAGCCCCCCTGACAAAAAAGTAAAAAAAAAAAATTGACACCCCCCTTCCCCTCCAAATTCTATAGAAAAATATCGTTATTTTTAAAGCTTTCTAGCTAAGTGAGATCATTGGTTTTTTCTTTTATTTTTCATAAAATGTATGTTTTTCAAGACTTAATTTTCTTGTTATTTTGCTGTTCAATGATTTAAATTATGTATTTTTGCTTTTATTTTGATTCTCGCAATTTCAATTTGCGTGTTTTTTGGAATACTCCGCACAATAAATTTTTTTTAAACACAAAATCTGTGTTTTTAAAAACGTTATTTTGACATTATTTTGCTTTTAAATGTTTTAAAGTAAGTATTTTTGCTTTATTTTGATTGTCGCCATTTCAATTTGCGCGCTTTTGCGTGTTGTCTTCTGGAGGTTGCCACTCCAGGAGACAACACGCAAAAACGCGCCAATTTGGCGAATTTTTGAAAGTGCGCCAAGCAGTGGTGAACCCTTCACTCGCACCGGTGATTCAGTTGTGAGAACAGCCAAATTGCCAAATCATGGAAAATTTTTGTTTTTTCCCTGATATTTAGAACCCCCCTCTATTGTGGGAAAATGACAGAGCCAAAATTTCAAAAGGAATGAAGATTTTAGATGAGCCACCTTACTACGAAGTAAGATATAGGACAATTGAATAATAATAATAATATTAAATATTCTAAACTATTAGCTGGGTAGGGAGGAGAGCTAATTTTTAATTTACTGGCTAGCAGTTTGATAATCCCAGCGCGGCCCTGAAAATGTCTTTGCAAACATTTCACAAACTACAATTTAATTTCCAAATTTATTTTTAATAGTACGCAACAACTTACTATAAAACACCCGCTGCTTTTACATCAAATGAAAATTTTTAAGTGTAATGCCATGTTGAATAAAATTTTAAGCATCGGAATTCTATTGACAAACATTATCCTTATTTCGGAACAGATGTGTTACACCCACGCAAGCGCCTTTTTTCCTTTTTATAACCGATTTAAAAAAAAAAAAAAAAAAACTGTGCGTGAGTGTATGACATCATAGCCCTTATTTCTTTGGCGATAAATATTAAAAATAAAAACAGAGTTAAGCGAAATCCAGATTGTATTTAGGCTTAGCACAAGATACTACCGATATATTTTTTTTATAGAACTAATCACAAAATATTTATGTTTAACTGTCAAATGTAGTTCAATTTCGATAATTTCTAGTATTTTTTGATATAACTAGGTACAATGCATATTTCATGAGAATTTTTTTTTTTAAATAAAATATCCTTCTTACCATAGAATTTGCATTTCAAACTACTGCAATGGAAATTTCATCTCTTACTAAACAAAAACAAAGCTTTAAATTTTACAAGGATATTACGATGGGGACGCTGATGTAGCACTGAGATCGTCAACGTGGTCACAGAGTTTAGAGAATAAACTCCATGAGAGGTTCATGCTATGTATTCTAGGCGCTGTAGTTTGGTTGACGAAAGCAGCGCCCTGCGGCCATTATCTAAATTTAAAATTAATCGAATTTGTAATTTAATCGAACGTAGGAGTGGGCGTCGCAAAATCACAGTATTGTATGTTCATGATTGTAGTATATAGGTTATATTATTGTGTTATTTGTGTATCCATTGCTCTATCTTATTAAATGTTTAAATATTAACGTTTATTCAAAGTTTAAAGAGATGTTTTAAATACATAAGTTTACTGATTATTTAGCAATATGTAAATTCGATGATGAGGTGTGTATTTAATCATTTTCTCACGCCAGAATTCACCTAATTGTAATTTATTCGTAATTCAGTTTTGATATGTTTCAGTTTGTATAAACTATTTCACATCAGTTTTAATCGGATATTTCGGAATACAATTAACTTTTATACCAATTTTGATATTAAAAGGATGGTAAATTTCAACTTAATCCAGATTTGGAAAAAAAAAAAAAAAAAAAAAAAACTCATTTGAGGAGCAGTTTCGTATCCTGTACCACTTGGCGCGGTTGACGAAGTATCCAGAGTGGCGCAAAACGCCGTTTTAGTATCTTACCAAATTTTTCAAGATGACCGATAAACATGGTTTTTAAATATTTATAAACATATATTAAACATTACACAATTTGAACATGAAACCTAACCTACTTACTTTTCTAGTATAGGGCCGAGATGGAGCAAATGGCCTTGGGGAGTTAAAGCAATTTGGCAACATTTTCAGGGAACAGATGTGTTACATTCATGCACCGATGTTTGACGACTTTTTGATTGGTGTGATTTCCAGGCTAGTGCCAAATCTATAACTTAATACAATAGCTAAGTTGCCATTGAAGGGAAAAATCCCCAAAATTTGGCAACTTTTTTTCTTTTTTATAACCGATTAAAAAAAAAAAAAAATGCGTGAGTGTAAGACATCATAGCCATTTTCAGATAACCTATTCACTGTTTCATGTACGCAAGCATTTTTTTCTATAGTTATACGATTTATTTAATGTAAAGAAGCCACTTACCTACTTTTATATACAAACAGAAGTAAATTGTATATATATATATGTAAAGAATTTATGTAGATCCACTCTTTCTCGTTACATCAACGCAGTGTCTGTCGAATTTACTTTGATGGGTGTAGTAGTGTCTGAAATAAAAGCAGTTTTTTCCTGGAATCTGACTTTATTTCTGGTTTTGTTACATGCTCCTTTTAATCCAACCCCGGGGCCCCAAAGCTGAATATGCTTAAAAGTGTGATGTACGTCGCAGAACAATGAATTTCTCTGCAGAACATTTCAAATTCTCATTTTCAACAAAATTCACCATTCCTTCATTGGAAAAAGTGCTAAATTCGTCTATGAATCAACGGAAAAACTTCAATCGTTCATTGAAAAAGATTGTGAGATTCATCAATTGGTCGCTGGAAAAGCTCATGCAATTTGTCAGTCGATCATGGGGAAAAAGTTACCAGAGAGAAAAATCTCAAAAATATTGGAAAAATCGTCAATCAATTACGAGAAAAAAACTGCGAAATTCGTCATTTCTTTGGTTTGTGTATGTGTTAGTGTTTTACAAAATGTCTTTAGCATTTCTATAGAAGATGAAATTGCACTCCTACATATACAAGAAAATCTACCTGTTTTTTACTTTTTTATTCCCGTAGAATATTTTTGATCAGCCGATGGTTTGTTGCAGAACATTGCAAAATATTCTGCTTTGGGGCCCTGGGGTAATGGGAGCCGATAGATTTTACGGACTCATATTCTAGAGTAATGAGCCTAGCCCTTCGAAGACGGCATTTTCGGGAATGGGGTATGGGCTGTACATATTCTTAGCAGGTGGAAGATGGAAGAAAGGGCGCTCCCGCTTTTTATTAGAGCTTAACTCAAATATTTTCGGTTAGAATGCGCCACTGAGAATGGGAGGAGAAAAACAGTTAATTAGTTCTTGCATGTTGCCCAGGTTTTTGACAACACCAAATCCTGCAGAACCTGGTCACATAGAAAACGGCAAGCAACTGAAAAATGCATAATACTCAGCACTTTTTATTCTTAAAGAAAGATCGATACTGATGGATGAAAGTAACAATTATACGGTGGGAAAGCCAAGATAACAAAGTCAAACTAGATTTAAATATGAATTTATAAAGTTAGAAAAAATGATTTGGAGATTTTAAATTTTGAATTTGAATTTTGCATGTTAAAAGGGTTTAACTTTTTATCCTTTCATATATAATATATATATGTATATAAGGTATATATATATAACAAGAATAAAAGTTCTCCAGGTTTGTTTTCACAGCTGTTTGTCATTTGGCAACAACTTTCACTTTTTGAAGATCAAATTGCGGCAAGCTTTAAAAGAAAAAAAAAAGCCAAAAATGCCCCCTATAGTAAAAAATACAGCCTTTTAAAATTATTTAACAACCACATTTTTAAAACTTTTATCGCCAAAAAACTCGCCAGATCTTTAGCACAGGTTATAGAACTTTTCTCGATGTTTGTGTACGAGAAATTTTGTTTTGATTTTATTGCAAATACATTTTGAAAAGAATCTTTCATTTTTAAATTATTTATTATATGTATTGGTTTACCCTTTCGAATTATTTTCTCTTTGAGTAGTAGTTTATTTGTATTCATAAGCAGTCATTTGTATAAAATTATCTTTGAAATCTTTTGAAATGTTTATAAAACAACTAAAACTTCATTTTGCCATAATTATTGTTATTTATCATGGTCAAATTTACAAATAATGTTTATGATCCATGCAACTTTTTGTCTTCTTTTGCAATGGTATGTTTTCTGCACTTTTAATTTATTATAAATATGTTAATGTAACATTCAATTTATATTTTCAGATTTTGTAAGGGTTAAAATTCTACATAGTAACAGGAACACCATTTTAGTATGTCTAGAGACAACTGAATTTTTCACACAACTGGTCAAATTTATTGAAAAATAAAGTTGTCTTTTGGCATCTGAATTTATTTAAGCAAAATTCTAGAACAAGCAAGACACGCGATTTGGCAATTTTTTTTTTATGTGCACCAACCGAAAAATCGACAAGCTCCAAATTCTACCCAATCAGAATGCATGCTTTCGGCAGCCAAGGAGATACACACTACTTACGGCAAGCTTTTTCACAAGGTAAACATCGATTTCATTTCGTTTTACGACTATTTACAAAGTTTTAGCAAGTTTTTCTTCCTAATTTTTCAATTTTTACAAATTTTAGCAATATTTTTCTATTTTTACAAACTTTTAGCCATATTTCCTCTGGATATTTCAATTTTTACAAACATTTAGCAATTTTTTCCTCCGGATTTTTCTATTTTTACAAATTTTTAGCTATTTTTTCCTCTTTGCTTAAACTTTGTAAATTGTCACAAAACGGAATAAAATCAATGTTTACTTTGTGAAAGAAATTTTCATAGCAACTGTGTAAGTAGTGAGTTCTCTGCCACAAAGCACACAGGTTATGATTGGCGAGAATCTCGAGATTTCTGATTTTTTGAATGAAAATTCATTCAAGCACTGGTTAGTAACATATATATGTACGCTTCGCATTCATTAACTGAAAAGACCCCCCCCCCCCCCCCCCTTCCACACCCTGGATGCATGAAACTCGCTGTGCAGCAATCTCTAGAATGCATGTAATTCATTCAAACAGCAGTTAGTAACTCATATATGTACACTTCGCGTACATTAACCAAAAAAAAAAAAAAAAAAATGCATGAAACTCCCTGTGCAACAATCTCTAGAATGCATGAAATTCATTCAAACAGCAGTTAATAACTTATATATATATATATATGTATGTTTCGCGTACATTAATAAAAAAAAAACAGACAAACCTGGATGCATTAAACTTCCTTGTGCAGCAATCTCTAGAATGCATGAAATTCATTCAAGCTGCGGTCAGTAATGTTCACACAAAAATCAGTTTACAGCAATCTCTAAAGTGCATAAAATACATCTTATCAAATAAAATCAACAAAAATGCACTTACCTTTGTTTCTCATCTTTTGTTTTTGTTTTTTAATATTTCTCAGGAATTATTCTTTATGACATATGACAAAACGTCAAACCATTAAACTTCACAAAACAAATTCCACAAACATAATTCAACAAATCTGACACACAATAAACCAACCCACAGACAATAGAGCCCTATTCTAGAATATCCTAATCTGTCAACCAACCAATCCAATCTTAATTCCCTCAAAAACCAGCTCAATTTCCAGAACCGAACACAGAAAGCATGGAGAAAACTTAAGAAACAAACCCATAGCAAGAAAAACTCATTTATCGATTCGCGAAATTCGACAATGCCTAGCATCTCGCTTGTTCTAGGATTTAACTTTTTTTAAGTTAAATTTTACATCCAAGACATTATGTTTTACAGTTGCTCACACACATAAATAATTTTAAAATGCACATACTTTATGGATAATTGAAAATCATTAATACTTTATTACAATAAAACATCCAAATAGTGAACACTTCAGCACTGAAAATTCGTCCACTGTTTGGAGGTGCCCAATTTTAAGAGGTAAAAACATACAGATATATAGATGTTGGTCATTGAAAAAGGTGTTTGCTAAATAGAGGTGGATGGAGGTTTTACCACTTATGGATGTTTTACTGTATTATTTTTCTTTGTTATATATCTATATACAGTAAACCCTTAAAACCGCATAGCTTAAAAATAGAGGTTATGCAGATTTTATAATTTTGTGGATTTCTGGTCACTGTTTTTGTTTACATTCTTTAAACAATAATTGGAATTTAATAATGCACTCAAAATTATAATGAATGCTTACAATAAAGTAAAATAATGAAAATTTAAAATATTAAAAGTAAAGGACAAGTAAATAATTAATAATGCATAACTAAGTATGCCTAATGATGATGAGATAATTTTTTCTTGAATTATTCAGTGAAACTCTCCTTATAAATGTACACTAATAATTCTTATCAAAATCCTAAAATAACAAAGTTTTATTTCATGTTTAGCCGTACTTAATAACCAAAAAAGCTTGATTAATACATAAATTATTTGGTAAAAATATTGTGATCGCCACAGATATCAGCACTATCTAAAAATTTTTCAGAAATAAATTTATACTTCCTTCATGAGAAAACATGGGTTGAATCATATCAAACGGAATTACATATTAAAATGTGTACAGAATGATATAAAAATTTAAAAAAAACTTAAATTTTACACCTACATCTTACCTGTAAGCTTCATTGTTTACATCGGAAATGATGTGCGGATTTTAGGGTTGCAGATTTGAGGGAGTCTACTGTATTATAATAAATGATTCATATATATGTCAATAAAAATAAATAAAAAACTGGTAATGTGTATTAGTGTTTGTTTATTTTTTGATATTGAAATATTTTGCCTCTGGCAAATGATTGCTTGCCAAATCTTATAAACTTATCTCATGCATCAACATGGATCATCTTAATGACAGAGATAATTAAAAATATTTCTTTTAAAGTCTGATATTATTTTTGATATTTTTTTTACGGTTATTATGATGTTCTATTATTAATAATACTAGAGCATCCAACCTGAGCTTCCCGATTTTTACATTTAATATATTTTAGATTGCTCACTAACTACACTAAAAAGCATTCTTATATGAAATATGCATATCCAAATTTTTAAAAGCGATGCTTCCCTATTAGTAAACAGGAATTAATAACCAAAGAAATTACCCAATCATTTTGTTGTTTACAACAGCCTTTTTGATTGTGGTAATTTTAATGGTTTAAGTACTTAGTTCAATTGCATGTCTGATAAATTTGTATTTTATTTAATGATAAAGTTTTAATTATGAAATACTTACTGACAACAAATGCTCAACTATTGAAATATTTTAAGTGCAAATGGGTTTATCTTCCATAGTTGGGTTGCAGTTGATAGAAAGATTTTTTAAAAATCATGATTAAAAATTATTTTAAAAGCTATCAAAAATCAGTAAATTGAATTACAGTTTTCAAACAAATTGCATTTGAAAAAACATTTTGTTTTCTATTCGATGGTGCGAAAATTGAATTTGTGCAATGTTTAACAGTTAAAAAATTGCAGTAAAAACAAAATTTATAGGTCAAGTATTGCCAATCAATCTACTCATGGCCATGTTTCTATTCGATGGTGCGAAAATTGAATTTGTGCAATGTTTAAAAGTTAAAAAATTGCAGTAAAAACAAAATTAATAGGTCAAGTATTGCCAATCAATCTACTCATGGCCATGTTTTTACTTCATATAATTAAGTTTTTAAGCTTATTATAATTTTTATTTTACTTAATGATTTTCATTTCATATTTGTTTTTTAAAATGTTTTTTTTTTCCTTTTAAAGGGAATCATGTTTTCATGGAAATATTGGTGTTATGTCAACCTTGGGTTTGAATGATCCAAAAGGACCCCATTTTAATGTGGCGGCAACTTTAATTGAGCAAATGCGTCAAGGAATTTTACATCCTACAACTGATTTAGAAGAGCTACAAGAAGTGTAAGATTTATAACGATTGTGCCTCAAATGAAGGGCTGCAGAGCTTAGCAATCCTTTTGTTTTTTGTTGGACATCATTCCAGATTAATCTTTTATCCTTATTTATTATTAAACAATGATAATCTCTTTTGGAATCATCCCTTTTCGTAAATTTCAAGGAAAATGGCAAGTATTGTTGATTGAGCACCTGAATGGACAACACTGGGGTTTTCCAAAAGGTAGAACGGAAAACAGAGAAACTGCTCAAGAAACTGCCGTTCGTGAATTAAAAGAAGAGACCGGTTTAAGTGTTGAGCAATTCCTTTCTATAGATCCTTTCACTGAAAGTTATCCTGTTCGAGAGAAGAGCAAGACTGTTGGTTATTTCCCAGCTTTGGTAACAGGAACCTTGGATTGCCAGTTAGACGAAATTGTGCAGGCAAAGTGGTTTGATTTGGATGAAGCAATTGAGCAGATCTCTTTCTCAGAATCGAAAAATGTGTTTGAAAAAGCAAAGAAGTGTCTTGATAGATGCAGTGTGTAAATTAGTTTCATGGATGAAAATGCCTACTCAAGAAAAACAATTTGGGATATTTCTTTGTTGAAGTGGCCCGCGGGGATTTTTTGCTGTGGAAAGCCTTTTTAAACTTATCTAATTTTTAGTGTATAAATTAATAGATATTGTATACAGGGCTGCACGAAAAAATTCACACACATTGCTGGATATGGACGGCAATTGCTGAAAAAATATTTTTACTGAGTTATGTGTTTTTTAAATTACTTATCTGTTTATCTCATTTTATTGGATGAAAAAATAAAATTTCTTAATAATATTCTGTTAATGTTGGAAATTGCTTCAAAATCTATGCATGATGCAGGATTTTCGCCCTTGCTTAGAATTTTATACAGCCCCAAGACACAATTGAATGACTATGTTTAGCTAAATTGAAATTTTATTTTCAAAACAGTGTTTTTCTTCATAAGCAAAGGGAAATGGCACTTTATCATACATTAATTTAAATAAATGTGGTAACTTCATCAAATTTTTCATAATCTATTCAAGAAATAATTTTTTAAAAAGTTTGTAATGTGATGTTTTGCTACTGCGTATTTTTTTATATAAATGAAAATGCATATTTTCTGACATAAATATATGAATCACTGGTGCGATAAAGGGGAGGGTGTGGATTTTGGGGTTAAGAGCACTCCCAGAGAATTTAAAAACTGATAAAATCCACACAAAACCCTTTGTGTTAAGATAAAAATATGATATGTAAAAACAAAGTAAAGAAAAGAATAAATAGCATGAAATATTTGCCATTCATTTGTTTCAAGTCTTCATAATAAGAGCCCCCAATTCAACACATAATGAATAAAAGGAAAAGTTAGAAGCAGTAGCAGCAAAGTCGCACCTACCGTAAAATACCGTTAATCTGCCCTTCCCGATTAAGCGCCCCCCTCCAACTTTGTAAACAAATTGGAAAATTCAAAAAATCCCGAGAAAGCGCCCTCCCCCAAAAGAAATTTCGCTGTCCACGTCAAGATCAACACCAAAAATTTTATCTCCCGAGTGTTTTTTTTTCCGACGGATCAGAAAGGCATGACGATTTTTTGATATATCTCAAACATGTACAAACACATTGTCGATCTGAGAAAGCAATGTAACCAAACATTAGTTTTGCTGTAAATTTATCTCCATGACGATATGAAGGTAATGAAAATATCGATAGTGAAAGTTTCTCATGAAATAAGTTAAAAAAATGTGTATTTGATGCTGTGTGGGAAATATATTGATTATAAGAGAATTTATTTATTTTATTAAAGAATTTATAGTCGTATTTAACATTATTATGAAAACCAATCACAAAAAAATATCGATTAATCGATCAGAACAATCGAATTGTCGATACACAGTCGAATTTGTAGTGTAATTTGTGCTTTCTTTGTGGTAGTAATGTTTTTTGTTTTAATAATCAGACAACACTACCAATTCATTCTATATGTTCTTAATTTTTGTGACTTGTATTATTTATTTAGCATTTATAGATACGAAATCATGATTTTAAAAAAAATGGTTATTTAATCTTCCTAATTTACAACAGATGGCGACACCACATAAAATGTTACTAGTTCTCGAAATTACTTCAGGACATTTTCAACTGCAATTTCTCAGTGTTTTTTACTTATTTTAAATTATTAAGTTCTTTTATTTTTCTGTTACCATATTAATGACAGATATTAGTGTTATTATTTATCTAAATGCATTCCAGTTTCAAAGCTTCTGAATTCCAGAATTTTCTATAATCTGAAATCGCCATTAATCGTGAAGTTATGCTGTTTTTTTATTTTGTCTACCATTTTTTTTTTCAAAATGATTTTCTTTTGTTACTTTATTAAAATAATGCATGCTTTGCGATGATCAGACATTAGCATCTCCCCCCCCCCCCCCTCCACCACCCATAAATATCATATACTACAGTTTTAATAACGTGTAAGCGCCCCCCTGCTTATTTTACGATTTTCCGTCATGTTTAGGGGGGGCGGATTAACGGGATTTTACGGTACCAATTCATTCTATATGTTATTAATTTTTGTGACTTGTATTATTTATTTAGCATTTATAGATACGAAATCATGATTTAAAAAAAAATTGATATTTAATCTTCCTAACTTACAACAGATGGCGACACCACATAAAATGTTACTAGTTCTCGAAATTACTTCAGGACATTTTCAACTGCAATTTCTCAGTGTTTTTTACTTATTTTAAATTATTAAGTTCTTTTATTTTTCTGTTACCATATTAATGACAGATGTTAGTGTTATTATTTATCTAAATGCATTCCAGTTTCAAAGCTTCTGAATTCCAGAATTTTCTATAATCTGAAATCGCCATTAATCGTGAAGTTATGCTGTTTTTTTATTTTGTCTACCATTTTTTTTTCAAAATGATTTTCTTTTGTTACTTTATTAAAATAATGCATGCTTTGCGATGATCAGACATTAGCATCTCCACCACCCATAAATATCATATACTACAGTTTTAATACCATGTAAGCGCCCCCCTGCTTATTTTACGATTTTCCGTCGTGTTTAGGGGGGGGCGGATTAACGGGATTTTACGGTAGGTTACTGCTACCGCGCTTTTCCCCCTCTCTTCTTTTTTTTTCACCTGCAGATTGAAAAGGGGCTCTTTTATGAAACCTTTAAACACATAAATGCTTAATTTATTATAGTTTGTGCTTTTCATTATGTCAGTTTTTTATGTGTTAAACACATCTGTAACACAACAAATTTTTTCATTTTATGAGTAACAATGGTTCTAAACCCCTCCCAAATGAGGATCCTGGCTGTTCCATTGTATAAATACACAAATAGAAGAGAACAGTGTAAACTTAGCAAAACTGACTACAAACATAAAACAGTTTTCTGAAAGACTTTGTTTTTCAGGTTTTTTCGGCCTTAGTCTTTGAATGATGATAGATCGTAAAAATCTCTCAGATCCATTTAATTTTCAAATTGTTTGATTGATTAAAAGTTCAGTTTAGATTGAAATATCGGTTTGGATACATTAAAATTAAAGATTTTTTATATGAAATATTCATTACAGACATAGGTACAAAAAATTCTATGAGTATTATTATATGATTTTTTTTCTCTCGAAAATGTGCTAAAAGTCAAGTTGTATCCAGAACACCTACCTTTAAGTTGTAAATTAAACAAAAGTAGGTACTTCTTTGGTATAGCAGCCTCCACAATTACAATTATGCCTATGTTGCAGTTACGATTTCGCCAAGCTTATATATGCTATGACAAAGACGTTTGTCATATATCTTGCTTTCAGTTCAAACCCCCCCCCCTCAAAATTTTAACAAGTTAACAAGCTTTTCCATTCCTCTTCCAACATCTAGCATACATGTATTGATTGCATGCTTCGCCCCCCCCCCCCCCCCCAAAATAGAGATAAAAATAAATAAATAAATTCATAAAGATTTATTCATTCCCCCCCCAAATAAATAAATAATTATAAATAATTAAAAATAATAAACAATTATAGTTTATAGATTTTAAATGTCTGTAATTCCCCCCCCCCCCAAAATTCAATATGTTAACTAAAACCTATTTCTGATTTAATTTAGATAACGAATCTACTTTCTTCATTCTAAAATGCAAGTCACTCGCATGCATCAGAAACCTCTCTGTCCTTAACTTTGCGGTTATGCTAAAAATAAGTTACAAATGTTCACATATTTCTAATTCAACCGTTTCCTTCTCATGAAATCAAAAGTGCATCTGTCTTAAAACTTAGACAAAATATATAAGCAGCTGTGCTCTACTTATTAATGTAATGTAACGTATAACCGATATTCTTTATGCAAGCATTAGCACTTCTCATCCACTCTCAAAAGAATTAATTAAAAAGATTAAAACTGTAATATGCAAGCTCATGTCTTTCACACCCTGTTATTAGATTCGAGTCATAAGTAACCGTTAATTGCAGCTGTCTTTTAGCAAAATCAAACGCCAATCCCAAAATTATTTTCTTTTCTTTTTCCTTTTCTGTCTCCATGAAAGAATCTTTACAACCCTTCCCCCCATTCTCAAATGAATGCATTATCATAGACAGAATCTAGCATTTATCGTTTTTTCCCATACGCTTCCGACATTGTCTCCTAAAACTCTCTCGCCAAGTACTGGCGATTTTATCATGCTTTCCGCGCCAACACCCGTACATGTAACTTTTAGAACATGATCACTTCGGCCGTTGGACTTGACCAGAGAAGTTGTAGAAAACTTGTCATTGTTTGTGTAGGTACCTCCCCTTTGCTTCTTTAACTATCGATATTGCCTCGTCGTAAAATAAATAGATGTTGCATCTAACTATGTGATTCTTCTTTCTCCTGGATTTACTACGTATTTTTTTCATCTCTAACTGACCCCGTTTGCTATGCTCCGTTATACTAATAAGCACTGACGACATGGTAAATAACATCAAATGTTCCATGTTATAAATACATCATATATACACATATATATAGTCCAAATGCACTCATATATGTGCCATATATACATAATATTTAAATCTTATATGTCTTATACATACATCATATATATACACCTCATACATGATTATAACTTGTACATGTATGTCATGAAGTATCATATAGAGTACAAGAACATTGCAACACAAACCTAAGAACATGAGGTTGTGTGTTACATAGAATTTTGCATTATATGGATCACATTTCACACAACATTAAATTTGCCTTGCAAACTTGGCCAAATGTGTCTGAAATGAAACATATTGAAGTACAGTAGAATATCTCTCTTTATATTCACTGTTAAAAATCTTCAGCTTTTGCTGCAGACACACTCCACTGCTTTTAAAGAAAACAGTTACTTTACTATATTATAAAGAATTTTCATTGGTCAAAATAGAGATATTCTATAAAAGCAGTGGAGTGACTATGCAGCAAAAGCTGAAGATTTTTTACAGTGTTGCATTCCTTGGGACCAGGAGTTGTGAAGATTATAAATTTTTGCATAATATAGATCATTCCACACATTGTTAAATTTACCTAATAAACTTGGCCCATATATCCCTGGACCAAATCATTCATTATATTGCTCATTTAAAAAAAAATGTAATAACAGTAATTTAAAAAAATAAAAGATCTGAATTGAGGAGATAAGGATGGAATAATGTATCCACTTTAATCCTCTAGAGACTAGGAATTTTTTTACAATGTGGGATACAAGCGGTTCTTAACAAAAAAATACATTGTTTGCATCTGAGAAGTGGTGTGTTGTACATAGAATTGCGTTATAAAGATCTTCTACTGTATGACTATTACATGGTAAAACATCTTGGTAGCTTGTCGATACATTTTAGTAGGTTATCATCAATCTATTATGTCTGAAAATTCACGTTACACAGTTCAGAAGCTATCACACAGACTAAATATTCCAAAAAGTATAATGCATGATCATTTCATAGCTTCTTTTAAGAAGTCCTCCTTTACCTTTGATGATGGTCATTCAGAGTAAGCATTACCTTCGATTTGAGGCTGAAATTTCTGAACTCAAACTTCTCAAACCACTTTCGTACTGTGTCATCTGAAACAGCATTTTGTCCATATGCAGCACAAATTTTATGAGCAGTTTGACAAGTATTTTTTCCTTTCTTGAAATAGAAAAGCAAAGTATGACAAAAATGAACTTTTTGGTTCTCCATTCTTAGCAGTGCACAGAAACAAAAATTACGCCACAACACAAGCAAGAATTATGCAGCACAAGCAGAAAAGACCGAATGTACATACCTGGGTCATTCATGATCACTCCTTATCAGCAGTGGCATAATACTTTAACTAAACAAAACTGCACTTTGCTTTGAAAAAATGCAGAACTTTCCGGATGACCCAATATTTGATACTTTTTAGCTTTTAAAATGTTTCATTCTTGCAGTTTCACAGCCATTTGGCCTATTTTGATGCATAATTAAATCCATTGCTGTTTCAACTTGTATACAATTGTACGAGTTAGAGAATATTCGGCAATTTAGCCTGTGGCAGGCTAACGGGAAAATGACATAAAAAGAATGTATTAATTCAGAATTAATTTCTAAAAATATTAAGATGTTATATTGTCATTGGAAATGCACCTGTGAACGTAAAATTTTTATAATTCTAGCCCAGGGTCGGCGAACCTTTTCACATCCGCGTGCCAATTTGTTCTAAAAAATTTTTTCAGGGAATCATGGCGTGCCAATAACCCCCACCAAAAAAAAACTATAAAAATATTGAATAAAATTACTTTTATTATTATCAGATTAAGATAAACAAGGATAAACATACTTGCAGGTAATATCAATATACACATTCAATTAAATAATGTATAATATTGGAAACTAAATACAAACTTTTCACATGAAAAGATTAATTAATTATAGTAATAATCATAGAAAGAAGATAATATTTAAGAAATAATTATACTAATCGTAAAAAATATTAAAAACTTAAATCTGAACAACTTTCTATATGACTGTAATAGTTATGATAATACATAGTGTTGGCATTGAAATCTGTTGCTTTTGACATTATAAGCAGGGTGGTGGTTTTATAATTGAGGTAATTTCATTTTAAAATAGACAATGAGAAAAGAAACTTTAAATAAAATCATTTATGAATCATATCTGCAAAATATTTGTTTTACAACTGCTATTAAATGGAAAATTGTTATTTTAAAAATATATTACAATGCATAAGAAGAAATTAGCCTATTATTACCTAATATTAACCAAAATTTCTGGTTTTCGTTGATTCAATTTTATTTTCTAATTTCATAAGCATTGCAAAATCTTCTTTTTTTTTTTTTTTCAGAAGAAAATTAATTGTACGTAAAGCAGCCACAGCATTTTGGAATTTGGGTGTTAGTTTCTCTTCACCGAGTTCGTTATTACTGTTATTTAACTCATTCTCACAAATGTTTGTTTCTTCTTAAAATTTGCAGCAGTTGTTTGTAGAAAAAAAGGTATATCATAAGCCAAAAATGGCATTTTAAAATATCTCATATTTTTCCAGTCAAGATTTATTACAATTTTTTACTGCTATTTCCTTATCTATTTACTTGATACTTTAAGAAACTTGCATAATATGCAGAGTAATGCTTTAAGCGTGTGACGATTTAACAATGTCTTACTATGTAGTTATATTTTTACAGTAATTAAAAAAAGAAGATAGTAAAGTCCTGAAAAAAATGTATGTGATTTCTGATGTTGCATCTTAGATGCAAAATGATTGATATCGGACTCATAATTGGTTATTTTTAATAAAATGCATCATGAACTGGAGTCATCTGACATGTGGATTCGATTTGAATTTTTAATATTGTTCATCTCTGAAAATAATGATTCACGAGCATCAGTAGAGGGAAAGATTGTCAACATCATGGCAAATACTAACCTCTTCAAACAACTATAAGTGCCAGTAATTGAGTTCCAAGTGGACATAATTTTATTTTAAGCATTTTTGTTTAAGATGCCTGATAGTCTTTCGTTTTCGATCATCTCCAAATCCTCTCTCAATCTGACAAATTTCTGAGCGAATATTGAGATGGATTGGAAGTCGATAAGTTTCATTTCAATTTCTTAAATTTCCAACCAATCGAATACAACCAATTTCAGTTTATCAAATAGAGTGACATCTGGATAGATAATAAATTGAAGCGTTTCAGAAATACTTTTGAGTTCACAAAATCTTGATGCGAACTCTTCGATTAATGTATTTATTACGGAAATAATATCTTCAGTGAGACTTGATTCGTGTATTTTTTAATGTAAATTAAAATTCCCCGCTATTTTTTTTTTGTAAGTTTGGAAAATACTTAGTTTTTGGACACAATATCTTTTCTATATATTTGTGGCTTCATTTCAAACCTCGAATCATACCTATCATGATAATAACAGTGTTACTTTTTCCTTAGAGTTTTAATTTAAGTCTTTTAAATACTGGCACAAATTTGTAAATTTAATTAAGTTTGCAAACCATTTAACATCCCATCCACTGCTCATATTTCTCAATTTTATTTTCTTCATGTAAGATAAGCTGGATATCTCCCAAACAATCAACAAATCTTTGTAGCAGTTTGCCGCGACTTAACCAGCGAACATTGTTATACATTATCAGTAATCCACTGTACACAGAGTTAACTTCATTTAACTTCAAACTTGTCATCAAACTTTCGATATGAGATTAACTATTTTTATGACTACAACCATAATATCACCAAGAGATTCGACATCAGCCTTTGCACTCAGGACTAGTTGATGAAGGATGCAGTAAAATTCAAGAATAATATGTCCAATGCAAGTTTAAAATAAACTGAAAAAAGGATTTATTTTATCCACCTTACTAGGGTTCCCGTCAGTTGTAACAGAAACTATTTTAGACAAACATATTTCATTTTCAATAAGTAAATTTATAAGTGCTTTACAAATATCTGCACCATTGGTTGTAGTTGATAATAATAATAACGAGAATAATTCCTCCTTAATGTCAATTTCAACAAAATATCATACTAACACAGCTAAACGAGCATATTTGGTTACATCTGTACTTTCATTACGACATAATGAGATGAAAGCAAAATATATCAGATTTTTGTTGCTCTCTTACATTTTCTGCAACTTTGAGGATTCTATCTTTGACTGTATTCCTTGATAAAGGAATATCTTTAATTCGTTCAATTATTTTATCTTTATTTTCAAAACTGTCAAGAAGTGATAGAGCGTATGTTAACCAGGCTTCCTTCAGAAACTCTCCACCATTCGCACCCGAGAAACTTGTGACAGTAAAAAAAAATACCTTTCTGATATTTAACAATATGAGATGTCGACAGTTTATTTTTATTTTTAATTGCGCTGCCAATGAAGTTTGACTAAATTTTGATTTAAAACTTAAATCAACGGCGTGCCAAAAATATCCTCTCGCATGCCATAGGTTCGCCAACCCTGTTCTAGCCTGTCAGGAAATGGATTAAAAATCGATTATAAAATTCCATCTTTATAGTCAAAAACCAGGTTGAGTAAAATAAAAGAGTGCAAAAACACAAATGTTTCTTAATCTAGGAAAATATAATGTAACCACACTGGAATTATACAATAACAACTTCCAAGATACCCTCAGAAACTGATATGTTTTTGAGATTTAAAGAAACACTTATTGAAACACAGTTTCTCTTCCAGCCACTGATTTTTGGAAACATTTTCGAGTACTATTTAGAGCGTATTAAACATATTCTCAACCTTGAATATAGGTTTTTCAGATGCTATCCATTCTCAAATAAACATTTTCGTGTTCAAGAAGCATGTTGTTTTACAGGCAAACATAGCATTAACTTTAAAATTAATATTATTTTATTACTCTTGCATGTATAAATTTGATAGACAGCTAAAAGTTCTGAATTGAGAATGGTTAGCATCTGAAAAACCAATATTCCGGTTTGAGAAAATTTATTAATACAATCTAAAAGCTACTTGGAAACGTTTCTGAAAATCAGTGGTACCAAAAGAAACTTTGTTTTGATAAATGCATCTTTAAATCTTGAAAATATACATTGGATACGGATGTTTCTAAAGATAAAGAACACTTTTCAGAATCGTCAATAAATCAGAAAAAATCTTTGTATATTTTCGGACATGGAGATATATTATGTTTTCGTAGATTAAGAAACATTTGATTTTTCTTACAGTGCAGACAGGGATAGTGTGGGCTGACCCCAGCCCCACCCCAGAAATTTTCGAACTCTTTAAAAGTCATCGGCTAAGTTATAGTGGGAGGATTGTACTTCATCTGGTCCAGCTTTATAAAAAAAACTGCTAAAATTGAACAAGAAATGCATATTTAAGGCTGTTCTCAAATCAAAAAGAGCTACTTTCTGACACATTTCAGAATTAATTTTTGTTCAGAAAAAACACATGAAATTGGCAGGTGTTCTTATTCAGAAACTATGTAATTGAAAGACGTTTTCCATTTTTTTTGTAAAAGCAGAAGATCTTTCAGAAAATACTGTCAAAATGGGCATTTTGAAACTAATTCCCAATGTAGCAGCGCGAGAAAAAGAAAAAACGTATTGTCACATGACACAAATTGCTTAATAAATAACATATTTATCAAAAAATGCAAGACTCATTTTGATTTCAAATTACTTCAATAGTCAGGCCTGCCTTTGTGTTTAAAAACAAGTCAGAAAATGTGTCAAAGTTTTGCGTTGTTGAGCAAGTCATTTGAGAACAACCTTAAGAATTGACATAACTTGTTGCACAGGTGCTCAAAAGTTTTTCATCAGATCAAGTCAGATATGAAAACACATAATTTCTACATTTTTTTAGGCTTTCCTTCATCTCACGAAACCCTATTCGTGCCTCACTTCTCTGTCTGTCTGTTCGTCACAGCATTCGTACTCAGAAACTGTATAAGTTAGATACTTAAAATGGTGTGTACTTACCCTGTGATACGACAAATCATAAAATTTTGAACATAGCTGACACACCTGTCTCAAAATGAAACTGCAGATTTTAAACTTACTGGGATATTCAAAGCTGTATTAATTTTTTTTATTATTATTGCATTTATCGACTTGAAAAGTATGCATCTATGCATATTTTTTAACACTGAAACCAGAAATCTAATTTTCATAAATATCAGATAATTAGAACCGGAGATATTAATTAATCTTTCAGTAAATTGATCGCAGAAAAAGAATGGATTTTAATATGTCATTTCACGCCAGACATAGTGTCTCTGATCTGTTGAAGGGAGAAAGATATGAAGTAAGCAATTAATTAAAACTTTAAGTTGGAAATTTTAATTATATGCTAATTTTTAAAACTAAATAAGATATGGTTTAGAAAACTGGTATATAGAGTCAAAACTATATGCTGATTAAGATTTTCTAAAAATCAGAAAATTCGGCCAGCAAGTTTTTATTTTATAAAAAATTCAGAATTTTTTTTATGGAAAAAAATTACAAAGCTAACTGATAATGAAAGAATCTCAACTAAGAGGTTTTATACAGCATTAAGGGTAATTAAAATTTATCTATTAGAGAGCGGGCTTAATTATTAAACATTACCACATGCTAAAAAGTTAATTTTAAAAGATTTAATCAATGAGAATCAGCCGGCTTGTTATATTTATAGGATGGGGAGGGGAGAACGAATTTTTATTACATATCTTCTTTAGTCTACTTGACACATATTGTTATAATAGAAAATTGTGGGCTTCACCTGACATCAGGACAATGGATGTATAATTATCTTAATGATCACCCTCTATAAAATTAAAGTAAACTTATCAGTTGTATATATATGACTCTTTCCAAATAATAATTTCAGATTTCTTAAATTTCATTTTAAAGTATATCAGGTTCTATGGGCCGATTACGATAGGGTTTGGCTCATTCAACTTGATATCGATAGCCTTACATATTTTAGTTCCACTTTCTACCGCCAGGAGGGAGAACATTCCTATCTTGGGTTCTATGGGCTCCTGATCACAACAGAGTTTGAGTCATTTGACTTGATATTGATAACCTAACATACTTTAGTTCCACCTTCTACTGCCAGGGGTACATTCTTATCTCGGGTTCTATGGCCCAATTACAATGGGGTTTGGCTCATTTGACTTGATTTTGATCGCCTAACAGATTTTAGTGCAACTTTCCGACGCCAAGAGACGCATTCTTATCTCAGTTAAGAAATTCGAAAAAATCAACTGGTAAATTTTTATTTTATAAAAAATCTGATTTTTTTGTATGGAAAATGAAATTTATTTGGATTTATTAATTAAAGGATAAAGTGTTTTGAAAGGAATATTAAGCGAAATCCTTTGTGTGATCTTCAATCCCACTTACCCACTTGTTTCATGTTTTTTTAGCTCACAGGCTATCAAAGCCTGAGAGCTTATGTTCCCGCCGGTTCTGTATGTATGTATGTATGTACGTATGTACGTACGTAACGCGATAACTCTTCATAGAAATATCCGATTTCCTTCAAATTTTGTTTATAGGTTGACTGTGTTAAGGCGCTTCCCTGATTAGTTTTCGGGATTGATTGGTTAAATATAAAGGGGGGGGCTAATCCCCCCAAATTTATATAAATAGGGTTTTAATACAGAATTATTCCGTTTTCCTTCAAATTTTGTTTATAGGTTGACTGTGTTAAGGCGCTTCCCTGATTAGTTTTCGGGATTGATTGGTTAAATATAAAGGGGGGAACAGGGGGTGGCTAATCCCCCCCTAATTTATATAAATGGGGTTTTAATACAGAATTATTCCGTTTTCCTTCAAATTTTGTTTATAGGTTCACTGTGTTAAGGCGCTTCCCTGATTAGTTTTTGGGATTGATTGGTTAAGTATAAAGGGGGGAATGGGGGGGCTAATCCCCCCCTTAATTTATATAAATGGGTTTTTCATGCAGAATTATTCCGTTTTCCTTCAAATTTTGTTTATAGGTTCACTGCGTTAAGGCGCTTCCCTGATTAGTTTTTGGGATTGATTGGTTAAGTATAAAGGGGGGGGGGGCTAGTTCCCCCCTTAATTTATATAAATGGGTTTTCCCTGCAGAATTATTCCTTTTTCCTTCAAATTTTGTTTATAGGTTCACTGTGTTAAGGCGCTTCCTTGATTAGTTTTCGGGATTGATTGGTTGAGTATAAAGGGGGCTAATCCCCCCCCCTTAATTTATATAAATGAGTTTTTCATGCACAATTATCTCATTTGCTTCAAAATTTGTTTATAAGTTCATTGGGCTAAGACGCTTCCCTGATTAGTTTTCGGGATTGATTGGTTAAGTATAAAGGGGGGGGGAACAGGGGGTGCTAACCCCCCCTTAATTTATATAAATGGGTTTTTCATGCAGAATTATCCCATTTGCTTCAAAATTTGTTTATATGTTCATTGGGTTAAGACGCTTCCCTGATTAGTTTTCGGGATTGATTGGTTAAGTATAAAGGGGGGGGGGGAACGGGGGGTGCTAACCGCCCCCTTAATTTATATAAATGGGTTTTTCATGCAGAATTATCCCATTTGCTTCAAAATTTGTTTATAGGTTCATTGGGTTAAGACGCTTCCCTGATTCGTTTTCGGGATTGATTGGTTAAGTATAAAGGGGGGTCGGAGGCCAATCCCCCCTTAATTTATATAAATGGGTTTTTCATGCAGAATTACCCCA
Source organism: Maratus michaelseni (assembly GCA_963931845.1). Classification (NCBI taxonomy): domain Eukaryota; kingdom Metazoa; phylum Arthropoda; class Arachnida; order Araneae; family Salticidae; genus Maratus; species Maratus michaelseni. The sequence goes on from OZ007600.1 coordinate 2,958,635, forward strand.
TTTACTTCAAATTTTGTATATAGGTTCATTGTGATAATGCGCTTCTCTGAATAGTTTTGGGGATTCATTGGTTAAGTATAAAGGGGGAAGGGGGGAGGCTAATCCCCCTTAATTTAGATAAATGGGTTTTTCATGCAGCATTATCCGATTTTCTTCAAATTTTGTATATATATATTCATTGTAATAAGAGGCTTCCCTGATTAGTTTTTGTTGGGATTGATTGGTTAAGTATAAAGGGGGGGACGGGGGGCTAATCCCCCCTTAATTTATATAAATGGGTTTTTCATGCAGAATTATTCCGTTTTCCTTCAAATTTTGTTTATAGGTTCACTGTGTTAAGGCGCTTCCCTGATTAGTTTTCGGGATTGATTGGTTAAGTATAAAGGGGGGAACGGGGGGGGGGTAATCCCCCCCCTTAATTTATATAAATGGGTTTTTCATGCAGAATTATCTCATTTGCTTCAAAATTTGTATATATATATATATTCATTGTAATAAGAGGCCCTCCTGATTAGTTTAAGGGGTTCATTAGTTAACTATGAGGGGGTAACGGGGGGATAACCCCCCCTTAATATATTGTCGATTTCTTTATTTTTCAAGGGGCTTATTTCAAATTCTTTGAAATACGAGTATAATATACAATTAGTGTGAATAGCCTGTGAGCTCAATGCCCTCAGTTTAACTGGGCAGTTTTCTTTTTATTATTTTCTTTATTCACATGAGCTTCAGTAAAAAACTTTTGGATAAAAACGATGACATTTTAATTTTTTACATGTGCATCCACCCTTCTCTACTGGAACTAGAGTTGTTTTAGATTTTAGGTCACTTATTTTTTTAGAGCATCAAGCAAGAATGTTATATTTTAATGCTTTGCACTAGGGTCACATTTTCCTGGTCAGCTATTTTCAAAATGAAATATTTATATTTTATTTAATTTAGGAAAATGGTAATACTTGCATTTTAAAAAACTTTAAAGCAGTCACCTATATTATGTTGATAAAATTGTGACCAAATTCAAAACACTAAAATATAACATAAACAGTGAAACTTGGTTAATACAAGAAGCAAGGGAATCATAAAACTCATCGTATTAACCATTACTTGTAATACCTGTGAAGATAATAAATATCATAAAATTATACACATAATTAAACTAATTACTACTCTATGAGTTGTAATTTTCCAACTGGACGAAAAATGTCCAGGCCAGGATTCGAACCTGGGATCTCTTGGCTGAAGCTGCCATGCTCTACTAACTGAGCTATCCCGGTCTAATCTGGAGGGCATAATTCATCCAATTAACCTTATTGATCATAGCATCTGGTCTGATATTTGAATCAGCTCAATAGAATAGATTGCAGGTAATGGAACTCCAGTAAACGCTAATATAGTAAAACGTATCCAGTGTTTACTGGAGTTCCATTACCTGCGATCTATTCTGTTGAGCTGATTTAAATATCAGACCAGATGCTATGATCAATAAGGATGAATTATGCCCTCCAGATTCGACCGGGATAGCTCAGTTGGTAGAGCATAGCAGCTACAGCCAAGAGATCCCAGGTTCGAATCCTGGCCCTGGCATTTTTCATCCAGTTGAAAAATTACAACTCATATGATTGCTTTACCAATTTGAATAATTGTGTTAAAATTAATCTAGTGTAATCACTACTCTATTAATTGTTCTAATTATTAGTAATTCCAAAGGACATGAACAATGTACAGTAATGGAATTGATCACTTCCTTTTTTCCTGAAAAAACTCGCCTAACATTGCAATAGACACTGCCATTTTTGAGCTATTGATTTCACACATCCTTTTTATTTTAACAGTGCAATACGAGACATGAAAACACAGATTAATATGACCCAGATTCTGAATTTAAAGAATTAAATAAATAAAAGTTTTCTTCTGTGCTCCTTCTTTTCGGTGGCTCTTTGTAAATCTTAAAAAGATGTGGTATTTAAAACATCCTTCCCTCTCTTCTTTCTTTTATTCTTTCAAAACCTCAGATTATTCCTTTATATTTTCATCAGAGGAGGGGGGGGGGGGTCTCCTTGGAGGTTGAAACTCTTATGTGGTAAAACTCACAAATTACTACATTTTCACAGACAGTTGTAACGTAAAAATGTTATTGCTGAGAAAGAACAGCATTTGGTAAGAAAGAGATTTCTTCCCTAATTCTATCCTACTTATCACAGAAAATCACATTGAAATGAATAGATGATTTTAGTTATATTAGCCATGATCTTGCTTTTTTAGTTTGTATAAAGTGTGAAATCTTAATAGAGTTTAAAGGATGAACCATTCTTAATGTGCCACTTGCTCATTTTTTAAGTTTATGCTCTCATTTCAGTCATGCTTATATTAGACGAGTTCAACAGTATAACTTTCCCTCAAATCTCGACAGGACTGGAGTTTTTACATCACCTTAAAACTAGTCGTTGGGGGCCACCGTAATACTTACCCATCATGGATATGCATAATGTAAAATATTAAAATAAAAATGTGTAAACTACTTATAAAGTGCATTGCAATTCAAATAAAATCGTGGCTTGATGACGTCACAAACTTTAAAGGGCTCGATTACTGAATTGCTTGAAAGAAACATCCTTATAACTCCAAAAATAATAATCCTATTAACTAGCGGTTTATTGAATCTGATTAAGCGTTAAATTTCCAATTAAAATATATCTTTGAAGAGAAATTTGGATGAAATACAGGGTCATGAAAAATCGAACAGTGTGGAAAATAGAATTCCAAATATCTCGGCAACTCATTATCCGATCGACTTCATGCTTTATGCAAAATTTATGGTTTTTTATTGTATTTTATATTTATTTCTTAAAATAAACAATTTCGAAAATTTTTATATAGTTTTCATCAGAACGAATATTTCGAGAGTCCGAAAAAAATTGTTCCGGTTAATCGAGGTTATTGAAATGAAATAGGCTTCTTCCCATTATTACATACTAAGTACATACCAAATTGCAAGTCTCTATCTCAAATTTTTTGGGAGATAGAGCGTTTACAGACACACAGACGGACGGCAAAAAATTTTTCCTAAAAATATGTTTTTCGGAATCTCCAGTGCCTGAAACGTGTAAATCCGTCAAAAAAAAATTTTCGATTTTCAAAACGATTACAAGACTTACCCTATACTACGTATGATGGGTATGTAACAAGACTTACCCTATACTACGTATGATGGGTATGTAACAAGACTTACCCTATACTACGTATGATGGGTATGTAACAAGACTTACCCTATACTACGTATGATGGGTAAGTAAAAACAGCAATAACAACAACACAAAAAAGTCTCTAATTAATTAAAAAATGTTTTTTATGACATACAAGGAAATGTATCCTTTTAAGAGAAAGGAAAAAATTCATATAACAGAATGAAACAGATTATGAAACATGTATCAGATCATCTTTATTTTCAACTCTTTCTATACACAAAGGCTTCTCCTACTTCCATGTGTTCAAACATTACTTACAGTTAGTTTAACTTAATTTGAAAAAATAATGGATACTTATGCAATATTCATGCCCTACAGATAGATTACCAAACATGGTTGTCAATCTCATTTATCACTGCCAATTATGTTCAAAACAGTAATTAAACATTACTAAATACATAACATTATTTAAAATGGTATATAATATAAAAATCAAATAAATAAACTATAATAAAAAATTAACTATAATAAATAAACTATATATGGTTGTCAAAAAATAAGGGTTACTCTAATTAGTATTATTGGCACACTTTTATATTCAGGGCACGGATAAGTACCGAAAAATGTTCCATTATTTCAAAACTGCATTTTTATGTAAAAAAAATCGAATATTTTATCACATAAATCTTGAACTATGTATTTTTTGGAGACAATGGAAATTAACTGCCCCTATCATAAATAGTATGTGTGAAAATGGAAAAAATTACTTTAGTAACATTTATTTTTAATTATTTTATTGATCATAAAAGCACATTTATACCAGCAAGGTATCTATATATTTAAAACGCTAAGCGTTTTCTTTCGACAGTCCATCAGAACGAACTACTGCATCAAATTACATCATTCTTTTTTTAAATGAAAGACATTTGGACACAGATTTGTTATCGTACATTCGTTTGTTCGAAAATTTAATTAATTAGCCGTAATTTTAAATTAAACTTTTACTTCTGCATATGATGTCATAAAGTCGACAATCGGATAACGCCCACTGTTGTGAGGCACAGAGTAACGAGAAACTCTATAGTTGCAAGAATAAAAGAGAAATAATAAATATTAAAAGCACATGGTTTTTAGGCCGAATTTTTTAATTTGCAAGTTAAATTTCGGTAAAAATATTTATCCGCGTGTTTTATAAGCGAATAAAAATTCCTATTTATTGTGACATCACAGAATATTGTCCATTGGGTTTATTTTATCATTATGCATTATAACTTTGTTGATGCCATTTTTTCATTACATTTATATACAAAATATAGTTTTGTTTGTATACATGGTGTTTAAGCATAAAAGTAACGTATACAAAGTACGTGTAAAAAGTTTGCGGTGGTAAAAAATGACGTTATGACAACTTTTAGAAAATGAAATGATGTTTTATAAAAAGGAAATGGTACTATAATTACCAAAAAAAAAATTACTTAAAACAAGAAAGAAAAATCATGTGTGTTAAGTATAACACATTCAAAACACTTAGACAAAACTTCACCATTTAAATAATGTATATGTCTAACTAAACAATAAGGAAAATGCATAACACATTCGAAAATCCAATTTCAGAAATTGCCATCTATACTCAGAAAAATATCCAAATTCTTTTGTGAAACTGTATAGTTCTATAGATTTGTATATGATAGTGATTATATAGATAGATGAGTTCTATAGATTTGTACGTACTACAAAGTACGTAAAAAATTAGTTCAGTTATGGAAAGCATAACACAGTTAAAAATTCCCTTTCAGCAATTTCTGTCAATGAAACAAAATGTACTATAAATTTTGTGCAACCCTGTATAGCATCTATAAAATTTATACACACGAAGTAATATGAAAAAAATTAGTTAAATTTAAAAATGTGTACCACCACTGAAAACGCACTTCCAGCAATTATCGCTCATAGACAATGCTGCAACAGAATTATTTTGTGTGTCCTGTAAATGAAAAAAATTTTTTTATGAACATCATATTCTATAGTAAGCATCTTGTAGTGCACCTCAGTATTGTATATCAGTTAGTTTGAAATAGTGTAACATCATTAAAATGCATTGAAAATGATTTTCCCCCCATAGACCAATAAGTAATGGAATTCTTTTGAGTGACCCTGTAAATGAACCCTAAAGGCTGCACACTCTATTTTTAATACTGAACACGCCAGGGTAAATCTCAGTAATATTTATTAATTATATGGCATTCAGCTGTCACTGGGCCGAAATGCCAGTATGTTTGACAGACTGAAGCAACATAAATAATGAATGGATTCAAAAACTCTTTTAGCAGCACATTCTACATGCTTATACCTTTAAAAAAATGCAAAAGAAAGTCAATTAAAAAATATATGTATATCCTTAAATGGATTTTACACAAACAACGATTTGTACTTTTCCATTATACCAACACCATGCCAAGCATGTATGCTAATGTGCCATTTATTTCAACCTTGGGCGTGTAAATTATTTTTATTGCAAACCATGCAAAACATTGTGACGGAACATGAATCATTTTATCATTATTAATATTTTATCATCACCTTGTGAAACATCTTAATTTGCTATTTTTGGAATAGAAAATATCTATTCTAACTTATATTTATTACTGACGCTGCGACGGATTTTACCATTTGACAGTTACCTGATGAGGAGGCTACAATAAAATTGTTTCAGGAATTTGGAATTATACATAGAAAAAAGTTTTTATTAAAAAAAAAACCATGAAAGTCCTCATCAAAAAATGAAATGTTTACTGCAATGCTAATAAACATTTACAATTTCATTTCTACAGTTTAAATTGAGCTTTATTTTGTATAATATTTATTTGTTCTTTTATTTTAAATATATATTTGAATTGATTTTATAAAAAAGTTTGTTAAAGTCTGTAATTTTCAAATGTTTATATTTCATTCGCTCAATTCTTTAACAACGTTTTTTTTTTTTTTTTCAAATGTCCCATTTCATGTGACTTTCATTTTGAGCCAACTATTTATTACACTTGGTGACAATGGTTCAGATAAAAGTACCCAACAATTTATCTGAAAAGCCCGAAATTATTTTCCTGATACATTCATTTCAGCATGCATTTTTGGCAAATAAAGCTCTGTTCAAAGAAATCATATACTACCATCATATACATTGTCTAGAATCCACAATTGATTTCATTCATAGGGAGTTATGACATCCCACGCCATCTCAACAAAGAAAAACAATATACAAAAGTACACAGTTTGATCTATGGAAATCTATTGATTTAAGATACTCGAGAGGTAAATATTTTTCAGCCTGTCTCACAAAGGTTGCTCATTCATATGTATGCGAAGGTGTGTCATCAAGTTGCTCTTATAAGAAAATCTTCTGCTGCATACATCACAGGTAAAAGGTCTCTCCTTTGTATGAGAACGAAGATGCGAATTACAGTTACTTTTGTCAGAAAATCTTTTGTCACATATTTCGCAAGCAAAAGGTTTCTCATTGGTATGCAAGAGACGATGCTTATTAAAGTTACATTTGAGGGTAAATCTCTTGTTGCACACTTCACACATAAATGGCTTCTCATTTGTGTGGGTGCGAAGGTGCTTTTTCAGGTTACTTTTCTGAGAAAATGTTTTGCTGCATATGTCACAAGCAAAAGGCTTTTCATTAGTATGTGTTGCAAGATGTGTATTCAAGGTGTACTTGTAAGAAAATCTCCTGTTACATACCCCACAAGCAAAAGGTTTCTCATTTGTATGTATTATTGTATGTGCACTCAAGTTACACATCTGAGAAAACCTTTTTTGGCATATTTCACATACAAAAGGTTTAGACTTCTCATTCATATCCATGATAGGGCATATATTCAAGATTAGATTCTTTTCAGAAAATCTAATTTCTATATAGCTCAGAAAGATTTTATTCAAGATACTCCTCTGAGAAAATCTATTTCTGTATAGCTCAAAAAGATTTTATTCAAGATAATTTTCTGAGAACTGCTATTTTTTCAACTTTGCTGAAATATTAATTAGATATATATTTCTATATAGCTCAGAAAGATTTTATTCAAGATATTCTTCTAAGAAAATCTATTTGTGTATAGTTCAGAAAGATTTTTTATTAATATGCTTAAGAAGGTATAAATTTAAGATACCCTTCTGATACTTTTCTGCATTTCTTAGAAGCAAGTTTTTTCTCTGGCATCAGTGAGAATTTGCAGAGATAAAAAGATCTTTGATATGAAAATAAAGATGTTCATCTAATCTACTGTTTGAAAAAATTTGGCTACCAGTGCATATTTTACAAACATAACGACGTCTCACTGCTATGAGAGAAATCCTTTTTCAAGCTTGTAGGAAAAATTCCTTCATTACATTCCTCTCTATTGAAGAGCTTTTTTAAAAGTTTCAGTATTAACAGATACATTTAAGGAAGCTTTTTTTTAGCGCTGTTCGAAAGTTTACTTTAAAACTCCTTGCATCACTATTTGTATTAATCTGAAAATTGTAATATAATTTGTTCCACACAAAGGTGGTTTTGGTTTGTTTTAGAAGAAAGACATTTTGTTGTTGTTGTTGCATCTAAACAAGAGATAGAGATGTAAATAAATTGTTCACATAAACGTAAGTCATGCTTTGCTGTAATTGAAACCTAAATTTTTTCTTATAAATTAATTGTGTCTCCTCTCCCCTTTAGTCTTACTAAGAAATTACTTCCATATTTTGATGCCAGTTCTGTATGGAATGTCACATCGTTACCTCTTGCTTTTCTCCAAAAATAACTTCAGGAATTGATTTGCCTGCGAGGAAAAGGTATATTAATATCATAGATCAATAATGACAATATAGTATTACAAAACTGGTGATAATTATCATTCATTATTCAAGAGCAATAGAAATCATCATAATAGAAAACAGCTTTATTGCAAAAAACACATATATTAAATTTTATGTAAAATTAAAATGTTGACTTCCAAGCAAGAATGGATAGTAAATGAATACTATGAGTTATTTCATGGTTAGTAGATAACAGATTAAGTGCCCAAAAGGCACAGTATCTCCTGTCGAAATAAATTGGATTTACTGGGGGTAATTTGAATATAAATTGTATTTGTTTTTTTTATAAACAGAACATTACTTTAGAATTATTTAATTTACACCATATGCTTTTACTATTTTTCTTATTGTTTCAGTGGGAAAATGTTTTAGATATACAAGGTTAAACTCTCTAAAAAAGAAAAGTTATATAAAAGAAAATATTAGATATTATTTTAATTATTATATTTTAAAAAAAAGAAAACTAGTAGTATATTGTAGACATCACAAAACTTTCTTCTATATAAATAAAATTGTCTGCAATCAAAATTTAATGACAATCTATTTGCTCTTGAGATATAGATACCTTGGAATTCGTGAAAAATGCAGCATAGCAGCACCACCTTTTGGCAATTAACACCAAATTCTAATCAACATCTATTTATGTAAAGGTCTAACAGAATATGACATTTGATGAAATTCCATACATTAGTTCTTGAGACAGCTATCACAGAAATCGTAAAAACTACAGCACAGCAGGGCCATCTGTTGGACAATTTAGACCAAAACCTAACCAACGTCTATTTACGTCAAGGCCTAACAGAATAACACGTTTGATAAAATTCAATGCATTAGTTCTTCAGATAACACTGAAATTGTGGAGAACACGGCGAAACAGCACCACCTGTTGGTCGTTTTCCAGCAAACCTTAATCAACAGCCATTTATGTCAAGGTCTAACGGTACATGAAATTTGATGAAATTTCGTGCATTGGTTCTTGAGATCGTGCGCCCACAAAATTTGTTAAAACATATAAGTCTGTCAAAAACCGATAATTGAAATTATTCATGAATCCAATACTTTCTTCTTGTAAACTTAGAGGAAAAGAAAAGAATTTCTGTCATTTGTAATAATCTGTAAGATTTTAAAGTAAAGAACATACACATTTTATGCCCAAACTAACCCAACAGGGGATATAAAAATAGCAGAAATGTTAATCCAAGGATATTTAATAATGATTTTTAAAAAAAATGTCGGCAAAATAATATGTAAAAAAAATATTTTTATCTATTATGTAAGGCAGCGGTTCCCAATCTTTTTTCTCTCACATACCCCTTGCTTATACTTTTTATTTACGTGTACCCCTTCTCACATAAATCTGTTCCAAATATTTTGTTTACGCTCATCAAAATGTTCATGTTCTTATGCTAGTTACCAATGTTAGATGAAGTTCTCTTAAGAATTTGAATATTTAACCACTTATCCATTTTGGACCACAACGCAATATCAACATAAAGTCACTCAAAATACAGAATATTGATGAAAGATTTTAAATTCAGCACTGACAAAGAAAGGATGAAGCTACACACCCATTAATACACGTTAATGAGTTTATGCTAACGCTGACCAGTCGAACACTGAAATGATGACCTGCTTTCAAATGGGTTTTACATGAAATCCTCGAAACCAGAAGACTCGATGCGATTCATGTTTTTTCTAGATATTTCTAGAATTATTACAAAGGTAAAAAACAACAAAGAAAATGAGGGACACATACGAAATTGCAAGATGTTATTAGGAGTTGGCAGAGATAATGGCAACTAATGATCAACCAACTTTAGGTATTTTCCTTCATTTTAAGTGAATAGCCTGTTTTACTTTTACATAAATCTGTCTTTGTAAACGAAAAATTTTGAGTTTTGTTTATCTCTTTTCATTATAATTTTTTGCATTATCTGCCATGACCAATGCAATTTTCCCATACCCCCAACTGTCCCACCATGTAACCCCAGAGGTACGTGTACCCCAAATTGGGAACTGCTGATGTAGGGTATTGTTCGAAAGATCTCGTAATAGTTGTTTAAAAAACAACACAAAAAAACATATATGCATCATTTAATAAAAATAACAACTTTTACTTTAGGTGTTTTAAAATATACAAAACTGTATTTCACATTATAAACCTAGCGCTTTCAAGCCGTCCTGGCTCATCATCAGGGTTAAAAACATTAACACATAGATACACACAAAAAACACAAATAGTCTGAAACACCGTAAAAAAATCAATGTCTGCTGAAGACAAGGTCAAACCATTATGAACCGGTCACTAGGGGTGGGAAGCATAGGGAGGGATGTGCCAATCTTATTTAATCTTGAACTATCTGTAAAAGTTTATACCATAATTTAGGGATGTTGTAAGAAACTGAATCATTGCATGTTTTATCTTTCCTGGTTAAAATTTCAATGGATTCACTTATTATTGTTTGATGAAAAGAGGATGTGGGTTTAATATTTCTAGCTTTATCAAAATCTATTTTAATTGACTGAAGTTTTTATTTTTATTAAATGTTGCATATATGTTTTTTTTTTTGTGACATTTTGTGTTGTTTTTTAAACAATTATTATAGTACAGAGGTGAATTTGATTCAATTGAGTGGTGTGTTTTTTCATGACTCAAGTTTATTTTAGATCTCGTAATACCAAACTCAAAAATATATTTGTTTTAATTTTAGGTACTGTATTTTCAGAGATATTGTCAAAAATGTGTCCCTCTCCTATTTCCCAACCTACTGAAACTAAAATGAAAAAAATAGGGGTAGTAGAAGTTTGTTAATTAATAAATAGTAATTAATAAATTTAATGTTCTGAACCCTTTGAGTGGGCGTTATACTTACACTTGATCGATTTATTTAAACACAACTTTGTTTTTGTATGTAAAGATGGAATTTTGTGATTGATTTTTTACCCACTTCCTGATAGACTAGAATTAGAATTAAGTACAAGGGTATGTTTCTGATGACAATACAACATTTTAATATTTTTAGAACCTAATTATAAATTAATTTTTAGGCACTTTTCCATTAGCCAGATGCAAGTGATAAATCACCTATTATTCTTTATAGTTACAACTGTATGTGAGTTACAAAAACAATAGAGTTAATTTTACAGCAAACCACGCTTGCTAAAATTTGCCAACTGGCTATGAAACTAACAATGACGTAGAGAAAACAATTTAGAAATACTGAATGTATAGTTTAAATGAAGATCCCCTTGTCATATTAAATATGTAATTATGATAAGGTCTTGGTTTGAACAATGCTTTCATTTTCCTTCTTGTTGCCATAACTTTAAAAAGAAACAGAACAAAAATTATATTTTTTTAATAAATTCTAGCTTGTGCTTTCTATCAAGCATAAATGGAGCACTGAATTTTCAATAACTGTGTCTATGCCAAATTAAAGTATTGTAAATACACGTTTTGGAACTACAGGGTGATTATAAAAAAACTATCCCGATATATGAGTCCTTAACTATCACACCGTTCACAGAAACTGACAGAAATTTTGGTTTTAAGTATTTTGAGATATGCGCTCAAGAATCATATGAAAAACAACAGTTAAACTCTAACAGTTACGGTTACAGTGACAAAATTTTGAAAATTTCAAATGGCAACACCTATTTTTTTTTTATTGGAATGTGATCTTCATAGTGAAAAACCATAAAAAGCGTTGGAACAGTACCGTAGCACGAAAATTGCCAGTGCTAGACAGACTAAGAAGAAAAGTGAAAACAATCAATAAAAGACAGAGAAGCAACAGAAAGTAAAACATTTTATTATTCAGTGCTATCCACCATCTGCCGCTTTGTGTGTGACGTGGAAAATTTGTGAAACACAATAAAATGTTTTGTTTTCTGTTGATTCTCTGTCCTTATTCGTTGTTTTCACTTTTCTTCTTAGTCTGTCTAGTGCCGGCGATTTTCGTGCTACAGGTACCATTCCAACACTTTTTATGGTTTTTCACTATGAAGATCACATTCCAATAAAAAAAAAATAGGTGTTGCCATTTGAAATTTTCAAAATTTTGTCACTGTAACCGTAACTGTTGTTTTTCATATGATTCTTGAGCACATACCTCAAAATACTTAAAACCAAAATTTCAGTCAGTTTCTGTGAACGGTGTGATAGTTAAGGACTCATATATCAGGATAGTTTTTTTTATAATCATCCTGTACATAAACTTGGCAGTTATGAAATTAGATGCGAATTTCAAGATAAACATTGAATGTTTATAAAAGAGTGGGGTTTAAAAAAAAAAAACTATTTTCACTGTTATTTTCATATACATTAATCACAATACAAAGAAAAACACAACTCCTTCTGGCTCAGTCAGAAATTGTGGGATGATTTATTCTTATTTGAGGTACATACAACATCAGATTTAATACAAATGAAACAAATTGGTATCACTCCCTCTAAATTTGCTATTTTGGCAAAAAAGCTAATTCACAGGTAAATTTTAATTTAATCTTATTAAATTAGTAATAGATATGAGGCAATTATATAAAAAATATTAAAAATTTGTTCAAATCCTAGTTTAAGAAAAGTCTATAAACTGTAATACAAAGAAAATGGCATTTTGATGGCATTTAGCAAATGACATCGAAAACTTTTGTGTCATTAATCCTGTAATTGAACATTATTATAAACATACTTTAATAAACAATTTTATCCAAAATATTTGCAAGATCAATACACCATCACAATTAAGTTTAAATTGGTTTAGTATTTCAGATATTAACTTAATGACAAATTTTGCTTTTGTACATCTCTGGAAACAAACTATAAGAGCTACATACTTGATTGTCAAACATTCAAATTGGTTCTGTATTTTTGACGTTACCATGATGACAAATTTTGCAAGCTTTTTGCTTTTGTGTGTCCCTGTAAATAAGCTATAAGAGCTGCCTACTTGGTTAACAAACTCATCCAAGATGAATATGTTGTCCCAATTAGGTTCGAATTGGTTCAGTATTTTGGACGTTATGTTGATGGCAAATTTGCATCATATATATAGATAGATAGATAGAAATAAAGTGATTGCAACAAATCAATTTCTAAAAAAAATCTACCTAAAACTTTTTTTTTTTTTAAGCACAAGGCATTTTACTTTCTTTACTTATATTTCCTTTCAGTTTTATATACTTGCTTTTAAAATGGCAGCCCCCCTTTTTTTTTGGGGGGGGGGGGGCTGATGAAGTAAGATAAGTTCTTTTGTAAAGCATTGTTCTTTTTTTTTTTTTCATTTTTATGGTGGTTTTACGGAGTTTATACTTTGTACTAATAATTACATAGTCTTAGTAACCAATTTTTTAGGATTACAGAATTAAGACTCCCCCTCACACTGCATCAACCTATTTTTTAGATATTATTTATGCAGTTAATCAATGGTACAGTTATTAATCATTAATATCTTTATACAAAATAATAAAAATAAAAATTGAATCTAGTGTAAAATTGAAGTGATTTTTGTGCGCTACTCAATTTTATGTTTCTTCATATTATAAAGCAAAAACATGTCTGTGGGTAATGCTGACAAACACCTGATCAATTAATTTCTCTTTTATAATTTTTTTTTTTTTTTACCTTTAAATATCGCACAATTTCAATTTTTAGTCTGTCAAATTGAGTAAAAAATTCTTTCAAATGCAATTTGTTTGAAAACTAAATTTCAACTGACTGATTAGTTATAGTTTTCAAAATAAATTTTAAGCATGAATTTTTTAATCTATCTCTACCGTGTGCAGCCTGGTTATGGAAGATTAACTTATTTGCATTTTAAATAATATAAATAATTCAGGATTTGTTTTCTGCTAATAGTTCATAACAAAATTAAAACTTCAACAATAAATATTTGTTTTTGTAGCTGTATACATCATTTGGCAACAATTTCCTTTCTGCTGCCCAAATTGTGCTAAGCTTTTTTTTTTTTTTAAGGGGGGGGGGGTATAACAAACAAGTAAAATTTTTAAACTATAACATGGATATTTATTATTAAAAAATTATGAAGCCTAAAGGAAGCCCAAGAGTTTGCTAAGAGCAGGATGAGGGGGGCAGCTTAGCCCTATCTGGTCATGTCTTTGCTTAAACATAGATTTAAAAAATATATTTTAAAGGTGAAAGTACCTAAAAAAACACGAAATTGTATGAAAAAACAGAAATTCTCATGTCTACAGTGCCTTAAACTGTTAATGCAAAGTAAAATTTAAGAAATTCCTGTCGGACAGGGGAATGCAAATTACCAAAGGTTCTATAAAAAAAGCACTCGGGAATCTCACTCCTCCAAACAACAACAACTTTAAACAAAGCTTTTCTCCTGAATTGGCTGCGAACAGATGAAATTCTCTACAAATGCTATCAAAATCCCTTCTTTCTTTAGATATAAGGGCTGGCAAAAAGTCTTTTATCACTTGTGTTGAGAGAAACTATTCAAAACTATCCTCTTTGCCAATGGTTATCTATATTATGGAATCTGCCAATAATTACCTGAAACTCATAATTAGCTTTAATGAAAGAGGGCACTGGAAATAGCTCTTTAATAATAATGAACATCAAAGTGAAAAGAACTTTTTTCTTCTGATAGAAAAGCAAAGCTTTTCTTACAGACCAGACTCTACACATCATTGCGTTCACAGCTGAAATTCCAGGATTATATAGAACTCGATTAGCATATTAAAATGAAACTGGTATGCTAAGTCAATTTTGGTGAAAACCACCTGCAGAGTGCAGACCCAATTTTAATGGTTGATTGGTGGTTTTTTTAATGAAATTCCTGCATCAGACAGCATATTACAATGGAAACTTGCCTGCCAGTGGGACACAAAAGGAATAAAAGGATGTAAGAATTTCAGTGCTTTAATGTTAGCTGGATGCCAATGTTAGCTGAATGCCAATATACATATATATATACACACATATAATATACATCTGTATATCTATATGTATACATATATATGTATGTATATATACATATGTATATGTGTATATATACATATATATCAGAACAAAAACCTTTAATGGGTTAAAAGTTTGTGATGCAGCACTTTACCTTATGGCTTCAAGAATTTTAAATATGGATCTTAAAAGAAATTATATCAAATTTGAGTGACACTATGTTATTAATTTAAAAAAAATTTCATCATTTTCTTTTTTGTTTTATTTATACTCACAGGTGCAAATATTATTTTTAACGTGAATAGAAAAATATAATTTATTCGCTGATTCTTTTTCATTCACATATCTCATAAATTCAAAATATCGGTTTTAAAAGAAATTATATCAAAATTTTAGTGATGCCTTGACGTGAATTTAATACGATTGTTTTAAACTTCAATTTAAATTATTTTTGGTTTGTCTTCTAAAGTATATTTACATATACAAACAATACTTTTAATTTTCTAATACACTGTTAAATATATTACTTTCACTGAGCGACTAAGCCTATATTATGCATTGAAATGTATTATTTCAATAAATTGATTTATCTTTTGTACCACGTTATCCAAAATCATAAGTAAAATTTATGTAAATGATTATTTTGCATCATATTATCCAGTTGCATACATTTCCCTTTGTTGTTTGGATATTATAATGCAAAATAATCATTTACATAAATTTTACTTACCGTAATTTCCGGCGTATAATCCACGGATCAAACAATCATGTTTCGATCCAGAATTTTTATTTTATAAATGTAACTTGCTAGATCGCTGTAAATATTTGACTTCCATTGTTGAATAAAATTTCAGGGTTGAAACATAATTGTTTGATCCGCAGATTATACGCCGGAAATTATGGTATAATTTTGGATAGCAAAACACAAAAGATAAATCATTTTATTGAAATAAATACATTTCAATGCATAATATAGGCTCAGTGAAAGTAATATATTTAACAGTGTATTGGAAAATTAAAAGTATTGTTTGTATATGTAAATATACTTTAGAAGACAAACCAAAAATAATTTAAATTGAATTTTAAAACAATCCTATTAAATTCCCGTCAAGGCATCACTCAAATTTTGATATCATTTCTTTTAAAACCCATATTTTGAATTTATGAGATATGTGAATGAACAAGCATCAGCAAATAAATTTTATTTTTATTTTTATGTTAAAAATAATATTTGCACCTGTGAGTATAAATAAAACAAAAAAGAAAATGATGATTTAAAAAAAAAAATTATTAACATAGCGTCACTCAAATTTGATATCATTGCTTTTAAGACCCATATTTAAAATTCTTGAAGCCATAATGTAAAGTGCTGCATCACAAACTTTTAACCTGTTAAGGGTTTTTGTACTGATATCATTACTTTTTTGTGGTTATGATGAAAAAATTAAAGTTTAAGGACCACTGCAATGAGTTCATAGTCATGATTTTCATTCACCTTTAATTTCTACCCCTACCCCCAAATCAAGGGGGGGGGGGAATATATCTTATACTTCAATTTTAAAGTACTGTGTTAATGGAAATTGTTTTGAAAATCAAAACTCTTTAGTAAGATATTGAAATAATATACAAAATGCGTTTTAAAAGGTTTACTCCCCTCACATATATAAAAGAGGTGTTAACCTTTCCTATTTTAAGCTTTACTTTATGAGGAAAAGTAGCAAGTGAATACACCTTTCAAATTTTTATATAAAAAAATAAGCTTTATTTTTTTTAAACTTTATAAAAAAAATCTTCTGCCCTATTTAATGT
Organism: Maratus michaelseni; assembly: GCA_963931845.1. Lineage (NCBI taxonomy): Eukaryota > Metazoa > Arthropoda > Arachnida > Araneae > Salticidae > Maratus > Maratus michaelseni. The sequence goes on from OZ007600.1 coordinate 2,975,408, forward strand.
TCTTTAGGGAGAATAAATAATCAGTCACATAAATTATCCCCCTGCCCCCCAAAATTTCAGCTTCCCTCTTTGCACTCCTCTTTCCAGCATACAGCTTAAATTCTTTATTTTAAAAATAATCTGCAACATTTGTTTTTCCCTAATAATAATGCTATAATTAAATTAATATATATTATATTAATTTAATATCTACCCTATATATATAAAATCCTAATGAAACGACTGATTAAACTAAATTCACAGTTTTTCTGATAGAATATGGAACGTTGGGTGATCAAATTAACACCAACTATCCGCATTGATCCGAGGATGTCAATAGTAGTCTTAGAATTTTTAAATCTGAATTACTTTTCGAGCTATTAATTTTTTTTCTAATTTTTAATAACATTTCTGTAATGATGGCAACTAAATTACTCCATTTTTGTGGATAAAAGAGAGAAAAGGGAAGACAATAGGAATTAATAGATTTTTTTTTTTTTTTTTTTTTTTTTTTTTTTTGTCATCATTTTCAAATTGAAATTGAAATTATCTTTTATTTGAATAAATAGGGAAAATAGTGATTTTAAATTATGTTTTTCAAGAAAATTTGAAGAAATAAAAACTTATTTTCACACTATTTTTCCCCCTCTTTAGCAAGAGAGTGCATTATGCGATATGTTTTGTTTATTCAATTCTGTGAAGTCAGAAGTTGAATGTTATCAGAATCAGATCATTAGCTATGGATAGATAATATGTTTTGTTATGCAAAAAGAAACCTTGCATATATATATATATATTAATTAAAGAAAAAAAACTTAAAGCATTCATCCAAAACAGAATGTTCTACATTTTACCGTGCTTTAGAAAATCAATCTAAGTATTAGAAATCATAAAAATGTTGAGGCGAATACTTTTGTTTCATTATATATAACTAATGTTTTTATCATAATCGTATAAGATGTATAAACCAATCAAAATTGAGCTGATTTTGCATAACTGTTATTCGAATATTTGAGATTTGACTTACTGGTATGCCGAATATTTGATATTCTGCAAAAATCACTATTCGACGCATCCCTATTAGTTAACTTCTGTTTCTCTGCTTTCTCTTGCATGTTGAGAAAAAATGATATGTGATGAGCTATTTTCAAGCTTATTGGATTCTGCCATAAAAACGCGTGCATTAATGAGCATGATACGAGACCTTATTTGCAAATGAATAAACAATGGCAATCTTTTAGAAAAATAACTTGGTTTGATCTTTGATGGCTCTAAAATTACATTTGTAACTGCATTAATGTTTATTTATGGCAGGCCAGATGAATTAACATCAATAAAAGGGGAGAAAACAATTGGATAACTCACGTATAAATATACTTGAATTGCCATGTAGTTGATATATCTTATTGTGGTTTACTATATTGCATGTTCAATATTGAAAATGAAGCGTTTAGCATTTATAGTTCGTTTACAGGGACACTCAAAAGAATTCTGTTACATTATGGTGTATGGAGAAAAATCGTTTATACTGTATTTAAATGATGTTACACTATTTCAAACATATTGAAATTTATATACATCATTGTGGGGCACTACAAGATGTTTACTGTGATTAGCATAGGGTATGCTTACAATTTATCGTTCATTTACTAGGGCACACCAAATAATTAATTCAGTTACAGAACTGACTGTGAGTGATAATTGCTGGAAGTGTGCCTTTAGTGGTGGTATGAATTTTAAAATTTAATTTTTTGCATATTACTTGATGTGTATAAATTCTATAGATCATATACAGTGCTGTATAAATTGATGATTGCTGTGATTTTACAATTTGAATGTGAATACATTTCCATTTATTGTAGGAAATTGCTGAAGGGGAATTTTCAACTGTGTTATACATTTGCTAACTGAATTAAATTGTAGCATACTATCTAGTACATATACAAATCTATAGATCATATACAGGTCTGTCCAAAAGAATTCGGATATTTTTCCGAGTATAGATGTAGATATTTGTTATGGCCGGTTGTCTAAATGGGTATTAATAAGTCCAAGGCAGATTTTTGTTGAAATCTTACACTGTTTAATTTTCTGGATTATATATCAAATATTTACAAATATGTACAAGTTAAAATATAATTAGAACAATCATGACAACTCGTAAGCTCGTAAAGGCCGTTTGCAGATACCATTTCTCAGCTCAGCTCAGCTTGTAAAGGCTGGCCGTCGCCGGAGATTTAAGAGCATCTCCCGAGTCCGTCTTACTCAGTCTGCATCTCGACTCATTCTGTCTACTTCGTTCTCACGCTGTAAAAAAATACTGCACTCATCAAAATTTATATTGTTTGCGAGGCATCATTCAACTTCACAAGCCCCAATAAAGTATTTGCTTGTGTTTGCAGTCTAGATGAGAACTCCCGCGACCACAACTCGGCCGTCCTGACTGTGCTGTGTCCTCACAGTCATTATCTACTAATTTCACTAGGTATAGAACCAGTCGACTAAAATCTAAAGTTATCAAATACACACAAAAAAAATATATATACAAACAAAACAATAAACAATAGTAAATATTGAAACATACAGTGTTTCCTAAAATATAAAAAAATGAAAATAACACAACAAAACTTGTTATAACGTTGAAAATTGCTTAAAGTTCAGAGTTCACTCATAATGTTCAATAAAAGTAAAAAGAATATTGTTTCAAAATATCAATCTGTCCAATTTGTCCATCGTTTCATAAAGTCGGCAGCACTCGATGTAATGTTTGGACCATCATGGTAGCCAATTTTCTTTACGTTGTATCGATCCTTTCCTTTCACTTTGGTGATTTCATAGGGACCGAGAAATTTAGGTCTCAACTTCATGCCTGTACCAAATTGTGTTTTTTGTATAGCTACTAAATCACCGAGTTTATAAGTGTATGCCGTTTTTCTGTTTTTATTAAAGGTTTTGCGATTCTCTTGCTGTATTTTTAAAATGTTCTCTTTTGCAATTTCCCTATTGAAATTTCTCTCTGACATAATCGAATTTACATGTTCTTCGTGTAACAACTCTTTTATTTGCAAATCGTTTTTATGTCGCAATCTCACTCCGGTTAGAAGCTCAAATGGTGAAAATTTTGTGCTTCTAGATATAGTGCTGTTTATAATTCGCTGTACCGATGCTACATATTTGTACCATTTAGTGGGGTCATCTATGCTAAGTTTCGCTAATATTGGTATCAGGATTCTATGCATCCGTTCTATCTGGCCATTTCCTCTTGGAACACCTGTCGTTATTGGGACATGTTGTATTTTTTGTTCGTTACAATATGCTTCAAAATCGTCAGATGTAAACGCGGGCCCTTTATCGGTTATTATTCGGGACGGGTTCCCGAAAATGTTGTGTTGTAATTTTAATTTATCTATAACTTCTACGGCAGCAGTAGTTTTAACTGGGTATAACCAGACAAATTTTGTGAAAGCATCTACGACGGTAAAAATATGATTATAATTTTTGTGAGTGGATGGCATTGGTCCAATATGATCAATGTGATAAGTTTCAAGGGGGATATTTTGTTTTGGAATCGGGTTCAATAAACCTTCTCCTTTCCCTTGCTTTTTATTACACAAAATGCACTCTACGCAATTCGCAATGACGTTTTCTATTTGTTTCCTTAACTGGGGTATAAAATAGTTTTCTTTTAGAATTGTTTCGGTTTTTGCTACCGCATAATGACCTCTATTATGAACATTTCGTATTATTTCTTTTTGCATATTTAAGGGAATCATCAACAGTTCTCTGTCGTTTTCGTATTTATACAGTATGTCATTTCGATTAAAATATTCCGAGCTTTCATTTTTTTCTATTAATTTTTTGATGGTTTGAATATGTTCATCTTCTTGTTGCGCTAATTTAATTTTTGCTGTTAATTCGTCATAAGAACGTGTTGCTACCAATACTGTATTTCTGCTTAATACGTCGACATGCTTCATTTGATTTCCCGCTCGATGTACTATTTCATAATCAAATTCTTGTAAGAATAGCGCCCATCTTGCTACTTTTGGCGTAATGTCTTTTTTGTCCATAGTCTTTTGAAACGCGGAACAATCTGTCACAATTTTAAATGTCGTGCCTAATAAGTAGTTTCGAAATTTTTTGACCGATTCTATTACCGCAAGGGTCTCTAATTCGTAACTCGAAAATTTTGCTTGAGTAGGTGTAGTTTTACGGCTCATGTAATGAATAGGATGTAAGTTTTTGTTCTCATCTTCTTGTAGTAGGACACTACCAAAACCTATGGCGCTTGCATCGGTGTGCAATTCTAGTCTAGCGCCTCGTCGGAATACATGCAATACTGGGGGGTTAACTAATTTTTCTTTAAGAGTTTCAAAAGCTTGCTTTTCGGGTATTCCAAATTTAAATTTATTTCCCGCTTTTAATAAATCACTTAAAGGTCTCGCTATAGTTGCATAATGTGGGATGTACTTTCTGAAATAAGAAGTTAGACCCAGAAAACTGTGTAGTTGTTTAAGGGTTCGGGGTTCAGGAAATTTCTTTACTGCCAAAGTTTTGGCTTCCGAGGGTCTAGTAGTTCCGTTTTCGATAATATAGCCTAAAAATTCAATTTTCCGTTTAAGAAATTGACATTTTGCAAAATTAAATTCAAGTCCGTAATCCGATGCAACTTCTAGGACGCGTTTCAGTTTTATCAAGGCTTCTTCCTCAGTTTCCGCAAGTATTATGACATCGTCTAAGTAAATTAATATTACCTTTTCTTTAATTAACTGTTTAAAAACAGCTTGAATATATCTTTGAAACTGTTGTGGTCCAACCGATAATCCGAATGGGAGCTTTAAGTACTCGTACTGCGAGTTATGCGTGACAAATGCTGTATATTTCCTACTCTCCTCTGCTACGTCTATATGAAAAAAACCATTTTTTAAATCCAATGTTGTGAAAACCTTTGCACTTTCAATGTTATCTAAAACATCTTCTATTCTTGGCAAGGGAAAATTATCTCTAATTATTTTTTTTATTTAGTAATCTATAGTCTACGCAAAGTCTCCAAGAATTATTTTTCTTTTTCGCTAACACTATAGGAGATGCATAATTAGAGTTACTCTCCGTTATAATTCCCGTTTCCAACCATTCCTGTACTTGTTTGTCCACAAATTCCTGCTCCGGATACGCTAATCTACGCGGTCGTTGCGCAATCGGAATATCATCAGTTAATATTATATTTACTTTTAACTCTGTGTCCTTAACCTTGTTTGGCTTATAATTAGTAATCAATTCCGTTAACTCTTTCTTAATAGCGTTGTTTGTAATATGATTCAGCTCAACTTCCTGAAAATTAATTGAATTGGCTGTTTCAGCTAAATAAATATCTGTGGTTTTCGCTAAGTCTAACTGTGGGATAGAACACTGTTCACTTTCTAATAAACAACTTTTTGCAGTACTTAATTGCATGTTTACTTTTTCACTAAAGTTAAAAGCTGTTTCATTTTGATTAGTTTGTTCCTTTCTCACTAATTCAGCTGTCGAAATCATTTTTCCTATCGTGGGATTGTTTTGTTTTTCTGACCGCAACATCGCATGAAATCTGGGTGTGACATAGCTGACGCGTTTGATTTTCGTCATGGCTGTTTCTTGTGGGAAAGCAGTGACGTAATTTATCCTAACTTCTTTTAACTTCCGTTTTCCCATAATTTCCAATCCTTTTTCCGAAATATTGAAATTTAATTGTCTCAAAAAGGTATTCCCTAAAATTATAGAATGATTCAAATTTTTCACGATGTATAAATCTGAATTTACTGTATAACCATCTATTTCAATGTTTACGGTCGTAAATCCTATGGGTGTTATTTGGTTTCCACCAATACCTGACAAAACCAAGTCATTTTCATGTAATTTAGGGCATCCCAGGGCAATATAAATATCGTTATTCCCCATATTTACGTCGCTCCCTGTGTCTATCAAAGCATCTATATTTTTTCCTAAAATCCTCACGTTCTTTATTATTTTATCTGCTGGATTAGAGTTGTTGCTTATGGCGGCATTTGCATTTTTAGGAGAATTGTTTGTACACTGGTCAGACCTGTGGCCAGGAATTTTACACTTCCAGCACACTGGGCCTTCTTTTTTTCGGGGACAATCCCTCCAGCGGTGCGAAAATTCATTGCAATTAAAACAACGGATTTTTGTATTTAAATTCTTTTGGGGGGCATTTGCATAATTTTTTTCATATGGTACGCGGCTAACATCATTTCGATGGGACGCTCTATTATTTTCAAAACCTTGACGTTTTCGGAATTCCGTATTTGGGGACTTAATTTCAGCCTTCCGTAAGTTAATTCGGGCAGTTTCAAAATCATCCAATTTATTTGTCAAATCATCTATATTCGTAATTTTGGGTAATTCATCACAAAAGTGTTCCTTCATTTCTAGGGACAATTTTCTCCTGATTTGATCAATAATCAAAATATTTTTTAATTGTTCGTACGTCGATATTTGCAGGCCAGATAACCAATTATCCAAGAAATTTGAGAGTTCAAACGAGAAATCTTTCCACGAATCCGAATTTTGCTTTCTATGCAAGAAGAATTTTTGCCGAAATTGCTCCGGTGTAAGTCTAAAGCGTCTTAAAAGTATTTTTTTTACATAGTCGTAGTCGCTGGACTGTTCCTCACTTTCGCGATTTATTAAATTAACTATATCGAGAGGTAATAATGCGAGAAGATAGGTTACCCATTCATCTTTGTCTATCTCTAACCGCTTTGCCTGGCGTTCGAAAAGGGTTAAGTATATACTGATTTCCTCCTCGTTATTGTACCTATTTAACAATTTTAAAACATCGGAACCTTTTCCGGCGATTGTAGGTACAGAGTTATGTAATTGGGCTTTTTGTGTATTTTCCAATTGTAATCGTTTTAATTCAAACTCGCGATTCTCAGCTTCTTTTTGCTGTAATAATCTTTCGGCTTCTTCACGCTCACTCACAATTCCCTCTAACAAATTTTTCACTAAATCTTCATCATACCCTTTGGATTTTACAATTAAATCAGTTAATTGAGTTTTATTGGTCGATTCCGGTGGATTTAAACCTAATTCGACTGCCACAGTAATCAGATCGATCTTTTTTGACCTTATTAAATGGGCCATTTTTATCATAAACTAATTAACACATAAAAATAAAATATATCATTAAATAAATCAATAATATACGTATTTTCACCCGATAAATCAAATATATCAATACATATAATAATACGTAACAGTTATAAAAACACACTTACTTTCATATCTTCACCCGATAAATAAAATATATTTATACATATAATAATATTCAACAATTTTATAAACACTTTCTCTAAGTATTCTAAATCGAATATATATTTTGTTTCCTTTCCCATAAAAATAACAAGATACAAAATATATATATATATATCTTTGTACTACTTAATTCTATTCTAGAAAAAAAACATTACTCAATCAAACATTATTCATGTGAGGAAGCAAAAAAAATAACACCTTCCTCTATCTATACGAAGAAAAAGAGAGAGAAAAAAAAAAACTTTTAATCGTTTCACTTTTCACTTTTCCCAGTCTGCAAAAAAAAATATGCACGGCAGAAGTTTATATTTTATTTCATTCGAGCGCTCTGACTCTGGGTCGCTTATTTGCTGATAAACGAACAACACATTTTCCTCTTGCGTACACTAAAAGCAGAAGAACAAAAATATCACCAGAAAAAAAGAAAATCGCTTTCCGCCACCGCGAAAACACGACACTTATCTTGCACAGACGGTCAGTGGGTCAAACTTTCTACACCGATACTCGAAACACTTCCCTCTTTCTTTACCGAAAGGACTTTATCTGTTAATCAGTGATTCATCACTGAACTTAACCGACAAACGATCGCACATTTCACAGATACGATGCACATATCACATAATAACCACTCACACACACTTGGATGTGTAGTAATACACAGATGAAAAAAAAAAATTCGGAAGCACAAAACACTTTTACGTGAAGACACACGTGAACATCTCACAGGAACTTGATGCACAAATCTTTTTGCTTCTTTATTCGAAATTCACGTAGATCCCGATCATTCAGATCACTCACATATCATGTAGATCCAGTTCGCATAGATTCCGTTGATCCAGGCCGTGCCTCCCATTTTGTAGATATTTGTTATGGCCGGTTGTCTAAATGGGTATTAATAAGTCCAAGGCAGATTTTTGTTGAAATCTTACACTGTTTAATTTTCTGGATTATATATCAAATATTTACAAATATGTACAAGTTAAAATATAATTAGAACAATCGTGACAACTCGTAAGCTCGTAAAGGCCGTTTGCAGATACCATTTCTCAGCTCAGCTCAGCTCGTAAAGGCTGGCCGTCGCCGGAGATTTAAGAGCATCTCCCGAGTCCGTCTTACTCAGTCTGCATCTCGACTCATTCTGTCTACTTCGTTCTCACGCTGTAAAAAAATACTGCACTCATCAAAATTTATATTGTTCGCGAGGCATCATTCAACTTCACAAGCCCCAATAAAGTATTTGCTTGTGTTTGCAGTCTAGATGAGAACTCCCGCGACCACATAGATGATAAATGCTATAATATTGGGTTTTCAAATATGTTAAACATGTTTACTTATATACCATAAAATTCCCCCCCCCCCCACAATTTTCAACAAATTTCATTTTTCAAAAAAGTTTAATTTGTAAGCCCCCTCACTCTTACAAAAACTTTTTGGTTGGAATGTGTTTTCACCCACCACTTGATGACAAAACTTTTTATACTAGTAACTTTCAGGCTGAATACCAAATACTCAACTGGACGAATATTTTTATATTTCAGAGTTTAAAGGTATTAAAAAATTAAATTTTAAAACACGTATACATAATGTTTAACACAGATACTTTCATTTTGATAAAGAAAACATTTACAAGTAAATATTACACTAAAAAAAAATTTTTTTTCACATATTATTTAAAAATAGGATAGTTTACAAACTTTTTTAATTAATAAATTTTAAATTTCATGGCTTCTTCTGTGAATTTAAACAAACTAATAAAATTTTCTTATACTCTAAAAAACAAATATTTTAAAATAAAACAGAAATTTTAAGGAATTGGAAGACATTTTTTTCAGTCATACTGTTTATTTGTCAGAAAGGGACTAAAGTAAAAAATAAATAAATAATACAACCTATTCAAATGGCAACAACTCAGCAAGAATAATGTTCCTGTTCCCTTTTTATTTAGCAAGGAAGTTTTTAAATGTACCAAAGAGCAGTGTCTGGAGTGGGCTTTCATTTTGAAAGGTTGTAAACATACAGATTGTTTCTAAAATCTTATAATAAACTTTCAAGGCAGATAATGTGGAATGTGGTCAAGACAAACATTTTTTGAACAAGAAACAACATTTCAATCCACTTATCTCATCTAAAATACAATACATTCAATTAAAAATACAGAGTGTGTCGCTAGAAGCTGAAATTGAATTCTTATTCACAACTTTAATAATGACAAAGATATTTTAGCGAGATTTGCATCATATTAATTTTTCTTGTATAAAATGTGATGATATCATTGTAAGTGACTGAATTTTGGCCAGTGTAAATTCTTAGTATACACAGTATAAGTACTGTCAGCTGCATTCTGGATAAAGGAATGTTTAGCTCAGTGTTGGTTAGATATAAATGGTGTCAAATTCCAGTACTTCTCGTCATGTTACCATATTTCATAGAAATCAAAGTAATGCTGTTGAAACTTGAAAATATCGTTACAATATCTTCATTATTGTTAAAGGAACAAACGAAAATCCAAATTTTACCTGGGATGAGATACACTGTATTTTTGACTGAATAAGTGAATATGATCCTGGTTTTCTGAACAAAAATTGTCTGTCTTTATAACTAATTAATGCTCCTGAAAGTTTTTCCATTTTGTACAGAAACATTTGTGAAAAAGCAAGAAACAGCTTATTTAACAGACAGTGTTCAGGAACTTGCATTTGTACATCATTAATTCCTATGTAGGTCATTATTAATGGTTAATTTTCTTAAGTGACACTTTTCAAACAGCCAATAAATAATGTAAAAGCATTCTCTTTCATTTAAATATGATTCTGTTTCTAATTATTCTGAATATCTTTATTAATCGACAGTTAAAAGTAGAAGCTGTGTAAGGTTTTTAAAAATATATTTTTAAAGGTTTTCGGTTTGGCTGAATATTTAAATATCCAGTACCGAATAGTTTGATATTCGGCCTAACTGAATATTCAGAGTATGGCCGAATAGATACCGAACATTCGGTGCATCCCTATAACCAGGGCTTAACAAATGTGGTCACCAGTTCACCAGTGGTGAACAAATTTTTTTATCTGCCGACCAAGTTATTTTACCTGGTGGCTTTTTTATAAAATAAAAATTGACCTAAGAAATGAAAACAAATGATATTTTTTTCTCCCCTCAATATTAAGAAATAAACTTAAAAATATTTTTTGTTTAAATATACTTTCTAACTTTTTTTTTTTAATTTGCCAAAAATAAGTTCATTAATTGCAAATTTTAAAATAACAAAGTCAGAATCATTTGAGTGACTTCGCAAGAAAATAGGCAAAAAATTGTTTTCCTGCTTCACTATTTCATCTATGTTCCTCTCTTCAAACAGAGCTTTTCTAGCACTTAACTATCTCGACATTTGAAGCATTTGGCAATCAGCATTTTTTAAACATATTTTTACAGTATTTAAACAGCTTTTACAGTATTTCTTTTTTTTATCAGAGATATCTAAGTTATTTAGAAAACTTAGATATTATCTTTCTAAATTATGTACCCAATAATCGTAAGCTATGCTTGTTATAATATTTTCTCAATTAATTCATAAAACATCTTTTTGTTTTTTGAAAATCAATGACAACAAAGGAGCGGGAGGGATATTTTTTACTGGTGACAAGAATTTTTTTGCTCGCTACCAGATTTTATCAAATTTGTAAAGCCTTGCTTATAACTAATATCCTTCATTAGAAAAATTAAACTAACTTATCCACAAAATAAATAAAAATTGAATACGTACATCATGTGCTAGTATTGCATTTGAAATCCAATGAAAAAGGATGCTAAAAACATAAGATCTGATGATGCCACATGAGATATAATCAGCTATGCCAACAGTGAAGATAGCTTAGGCTTCCATCAACAGACACTGACGAAGAATGGGAATCCTGGACCTTTAGTGTCTACAGAACACCCAAAAACTACAGATAAGAAAAACAAAAATTAATCAAGAGAATTATTCTAATCAATGTCAGGTGGCTAATTTTGTGGTTGTGAAGTGTGGTGTTCATAAATATCTAGGAAAGATAATTTACAAAGACGGTGAAAAATTTTGTGCAGCCCCAATAGTGAAACAATCACCATTCACAAATTTTGAAGATGACCAGACATTGCAGACACAATCTGGTATAAACATTGACAAAATTTTACATTACAGCCAGATTTTCAACTTAACATTGCTCTACTTTCTTCATTAATATGAAACGTTAACGATTCCTTAGTTATTTATTTGCTTTGTACAATTTAGATGATGCTGAAATTGTAAAGTACTCTTTTCCATACCGAATTTTTTCCAATTTTACATGTAACTGTGGGATAGGCACTGACATTAAGTTTAAGAATTATGTAATGCACAAGTATAAATATCGCATAAAAATCGGGTGTGCTGTCGTTCTGCAGGGCCTACACATGATCCACTACTGCATAAAATGTTAGGTAACACTGCTTAAGGTTGATTTTTTTTAAACTATTTTGTACTAAAATACACGGTTTTGGAGTGATTAACTTACTTTATTGCACAGATCATACCACACTACTGTACTACACCAATTTATCCCTTCCTCTCCCCCTCAGATGTGAGGTAAGTTAGCATCATTGGAACTGCTTAGTAAAGTTCTTGAGGACTAAATCATACAATTTTAAATGGTGTAACCTTCATTATTTAGTAGCCAAGGGGGTTCTATTATCAACATCATTAGTCTTTTTAGCTGAAAGTATTAGTGATAAAAAAAAAAACTGCAAAAACCAAAACTAAGCCAACTAGCTCCGATCTCAATTAGTTATGAATGAATCTTAAATCTCAAACACATTAAACTCGTGTGAGAAATGAATTTAATATATACCTTATTATAAATTTCTAGGTTGTGGTTAAATAGTTGTGATTTGCTTTTTAAAATCTGAATATTAAAATAAACTATTTTAATATAAAAAATTAGAATTAATTTTGTCTTAGAAAACATCCGTATATATTGGTTGGTGGGTTGGATAACAAAGAAAGGGATGATACATCGTAAGCCTCTAGACAACGCCCAGGGGATGCTGCTGTAGCAAGTGCACAGATTAAATATATTCCACGTATGTATATTTAATCTGTGGCTGTAGGTAGCTTTAAAATGTTTCGTTATTATTATTTTTTTAACTAAAAAATATAAATTTCTTCAAGTTTCTGTAAAAGAATTTTTTAGTTGGCCGGACTTAAAGATAGATGTTAAGTTAAATATTTGGAGGAGCTCAAAAGATATGTGCATCTATCACAATTAATTTATGTTAATCACAGATTAATATAGAAGTTCTTCCTTCGTGATATTAATAAAAAAAAAAAAAAATGCGTTACGTAAATATTTCAGTAATTGATCAGCAGATGTAGCCCGTTACCGTTCAACCAGCCAACCAAGCTTTGACAGAGATCCATGGCTTGGGAATTTCATGGGAAATATATACCGTCTGTAATCTTTTAAGTGTGCTTTTTTGCGCTTTAGATAAATTTAATTTCTTTTTACTCTTCATGCTCTGTTCATACAATGATTTTCTAAATACATCTTTGGTAAAATTTTATATATTTGCTTAACAAACTTTTATTGTTTTAATTTGTCATTAAATGGTCTGTCCGAAATATTCAATAACAAACAGTTTCTTTATCTTCTAAAAAGAAAAAAAAAGGCACAAATCTGCTTAAAGAAGTAAGTAGCAATATATCCTTCTTTTAAAAAAATTATTCGGACAGTTTTTTTTTTCCCTTTTGCCCATTGGCAAACATGGCTGTACTTTAAACCTCATAGGTATATTTGTTAGAAACGGCACTATCTGGCTAAAAGTTCCATAAGCAGGTATATCGCCAAGCTTGGCATTAATGTGGTAGTGGTTTTAAACGTAGCAAGACTATGAGAGCAGTTATCTGGACAAATAAATGTTTGCATATTTACATAATGTTTAGGAAAGTATTTACATTCACCAAATCAATTCCTTTTTTAAGCTGCTAAAACATGTAAACTTGAAAGAATAGATATATTATTTTTCACAATTTTATTATGCTAATATATATCTGATATTTTTGCTGATTATCAGGCCCGGACTGGCTCCTTTAGGGGCCCTCGGCTAGAGACTGAAAAGGGGTCCCTTACCGGGAAATTTAGAGGACATAGAATATTAGAATATTTACTTTTTGAAAATTAGGTTTACATGCCTAAAAACACATTTAGCTACTTTGTCACTTGGAAAATAGTTGGATTAAAAAGTAAGCTCTCTCTGATGTACTTTGTTACTTTCACAATAAATATTTATATTATTTTTATATACCATACATAAACTAGTTCCATGCTAGAAAAAAGTAAGTATACCATTTAATTACGAGTTGTTTATTACATAAAAATGAGAGTGAGAAATATTTTTAGTTTTAGGCAACCAAATAACAGAAGTTGAAGCTCTAATAATCTAAATCCTTCTGTAATACCTAAGTAAATATTAAAAAGGGACACAACGGTAATAAAAAAAAAGCCCTCTTAAATTTTAATTTAATTGTTACAAATTGTAAAATAAGTTTTATAACAAAAAGAAAAATGGCTCTACAATACATTGGTACAGATATATACAGCGAACTAAGAAAGTTCATATTATTGTGAACGGCTGTTTACTAACTAAACGACTTTTTGGCCTGTTCATCTATAATAGCATCTTTATCCAAGTTATAAAAAAAATGTTTCTACATTCATGAAAAGATTAGAAATAAGGTTTTGGCTTAAAGAAGTAGATCTAAGTCAATTCTTAACTATTTTAAGTTTAGAAAAACCCTTTCACAGGTGTACAAACTTGTAAGCTACATACAGGTGGGTAAACATTCCAGATTCTGAGAGTTCAAAAACAAGAAAAAGCACATGATAAACACAGAAAAGATTGTTTCTTGTCAGAGCAGTAACCATAAAGATTTTTGTCTTTTTCAAATTCAGATTCTACATCGTCATACTCACAGATTTCTTCAGTTCCATTCAGATTGTCTTGTTTTCTTCTAATGATAGTTTTTTTCAGCCATTGTAAAGCTTTCAGACTGATCTGCAAACTCTTTCAGCTCTATCTATGACTGACTTCTTTCAACTTTACAAAGATTAGAAATGCTACAAAGGACTTCCGCAGGAAAACTATCAAGCATTACGATTTCATTAAATTTCTTTGGGTCTAACCAGGGACAATCTACTGAAATTTCTTTTTTTGGACTAAATCTTTCTTTGATACTTGCCCTGGCACAATCTAAAACACTGAAAAAGACCAATTTATAGTTTTGAGCAGTTGAGATTCCAGGAGCCTCGTCTATTGATTTTTCACCAGGTATTACCTTTTTCTTTGAAGTTCTTTTTTCCTTGAAATCTAATTCTACTTCAACATCAATACTGTTATCTTCTAAATTGCTATTAACTACACTTGCATAATATTTTGTTTTGGAATAGAGAGCGTGAAAGTGTTTATCACTCTTTTTATCCCTTATTTGTTGAAGCAGCTTCTCTACCAAGTTCCAGGCTGTAGAATAGTCAATGGTTTTACTTTGTAAATATTTTAAAATAGGAGATATAACAAGAAATAAATCTAATAAAACAATAGACATAAATAGGATAACAAATTTATTTTCACTACAAAGTTTCTAGTTTCTAGTATGTTAAAATACAAAATTTTATTTGCATTGATATAATTAATAGTATGAAGTACACGGCATTATATATTCCTTATATTCTAATTACGTTTTATAAGAAATATTCATTTTATTTGCAATGTCTTCAGAATTCAGAACATGCATAACAAAGTATAATTTCAAAAGAAAATTTCTTTATTTATATTAGTTACCGACAGATGGCACAAAATAATATTAAGAAATTAAGCATAATTTGTGCATGGAAGCTCTAAAATCCGCTCTCAGTCACGTGATTTGGACTTTTATTATAATGATTTTAGGAGCAAAAACAAAACATATCGTCCAGCATTAAGTGCTCAAAAAGAGCAAATTAAAGAAAGTTTTGGTGAAGTTTTGATATTTGGTACCTTTATGTTTTTTAGATCGCTGAACACAAGTAAGAGATTTTCCAAGAACATTTTTCCCGGGAAATACGTTATTTTGACAAAAAACAAACTAGTCTGTTTCTTTTTTTTTTTTTTTTTTTTTTTTTAACTCCAAAAATGTGCATTTTATATGAAAGTCGAAAGTATATGAATTAAAGAGGAGAAAATATCAATAGTTTATCCGTTAGAGTGCCACAAAAGTGGTGGTTAAAAGCAAAAAAGTGTTTATTAAAGAAAAAAAACACGAGAATTACGGCCCTATACATGAAAACTAACCAAACATGTAACATGAAAACTAACCATTTTACGCAAACGTTGACCATTAATGATACTAAGGAGTATGTGATTGACTACATTTTACAATGAAGTTGCCTGATAACAAATACGACGACTCATTGTGAATCATTAATTAATTATAAATAATTATGTACATTAGTAAGTACATTTACATAAAATAAAAAAGCAAAAATTTTATTTCCGCATTATTTTATTTGAAGATCCCTGTTGTTCGACATCTACAACATAAAAAATAGTTGTATGGAATTAGCGGGTTTTTTTTTATTACTACCAATATTATAGAATAAATGTTTTCTTAATGGTAAATATTTCATCCCTTGTGGCATGGCTTGTTCCGCTTCCATTGTGTCTTCGGATTCAGTGGGTGAGCAATGCAGCTACAGCTCGGTTTCTAGGTAACCTCGTCTTGACTCATCACTGCGATTTTGTTGAAGTTCCCCTCGCAATTGAGGTACATGTTAGAACAACAAAGCACTGCCTTTTTGCACCCAAAATTTCGGTTGCAGTTCTCTGGGCACTAGCAGGATACAAGCTTCAACAAAGCAGCGGGAGCAGGGGGTAGTACAGTAAATACAGGCTCAAGACCAGATTTGTTTTCTTCCATCCCCACTCATTAGCATTTTTTTCAAACACCCAGCCATTGCTGGACTTGGTGATACACTCTTACAGAGTGCTGTTGCGCTGCAGCTGCAGATGGTGGTAAAGCAGCAATATTAAAACTGTATCTAAAGGCTGATTTCTTGTACGAAATGTACTTTAGGTAGTTCAGCGAAGACACATTCATTCCACTATAGCCGTACAGTGAGACAAGGAAACGTTCTGCAGCAGTTGTAACCATCTCCTGAGTAGCGATCGGGTATTTGAACACTTTAACAACGTCTGCAACATGTGGATTATTCCCAAGAATTTTGAGGAACTTCATTTTCCCTTGCATAAACCGTGCTGACTTTGTATCACACCCGCTCATAGCATGTAGGAAGAGGATGTTTTCCGCAACCGCTGAACTCACAGCATTTGATGGAGAAAATGTCAATAGAGAAACGGTGTTCTTCCCAGGTTTAAAAAGAAAACGTTTTCAACTCTGCAGAGACCTATCAAAATGATCAAGAGCTTTACATCCCCCCCGAAGTACATTCACCATCTCATTTTATGGAGCCAAAGACAAAGCAGTGTTTACAATAAAGGTGTCTACGTAATCTTTTACTTGCTTGCTTGTAATATCTGGTGATGAAAACTTGTCAATCATCATAGATATTAATATTTTGGGTTAGCAAGAAACTTTTCTTTGGACGTGGTAGGTATCGTTGTGCCGTCATACAATACGTCAGTCAAAACATGCTTTCTTAATCGTCTCATACGCTCATCAGTTTTTAACACTTTCCAACCTAGTTGAAAAGTGTTTATGACTTCGGTTTGTCTGGCCGTCTGTCCGTGCTCTAACTCCCGTAAATATGCACGGATTGCCCGGCAATTTTTATATGTTATAATCGTTATCTATAGCATGTTCCCTATTTCAACGGAAGTGTGTAGCACTTATAGATTTTTTACAGGGACACTCAAAAGAATTCCGTTACATTGTGGTCTATGGGGAAAAATCATTTGCGGTTTATTTAAATAATGTTTCACTATTTTAAACGCATTGAAATTTATATATATCACTAAGGTGCATTAGAAGAAGCTTAATATGGAATAGGGTGTACATAGCACTTATACTTACTTTACAGGGACAGTCAAAAGAATTCCGTTACATTACGTCTATGGAGAAAAATCGTCTGCGGTTTATTTAAATAATGTTTCCCTATTTTAAACGCATTGAAATTTATATAAGGTTCATTACAAGAGACTTACTACAGAATATTGTGTGTATAGCAGTCATCGTTCATTTACAGGGACACACAAAAGAATTCTCTACTGTATGTTAACAATAATTCCTGGAAGTGCGTTTTAGTTACTGATTTTAATTTTAAATCGCTTTTTGTATATTACGTGGTGTGTATAAATTCTGTAGATCCTATACAGGGAAGCACAAAAGTTCGGGAACACATTTCCGTATTATTTAACTCCAGGCGGAGAATTTTAAACTGTGCTACGTGTTTCCTAACTGAACTAAAATTTAGCATCTTACGTAGTATATATACAAATCTATAGATCCTATACAGGGCTGAATAAAAGTATTCGGATTACTTAGATGTTATCTTTTAGCTTATTAAAGAGTATGATTCGTAAAATTATTTTGGAAGCGTTGGAAAGTGTTACATAATCTATGCTTGACGCATGATTTTTCGTTCTTGTTTTACCATTTTGTACGTCATCAGGGTAGCCATCAAAGACAACTACTGCCTGTGGTTAATATTTTGGCTGCACGTAGTCAACATATTTGTCGGATATTAAAGAAAAAGAATGATTTTTGGACCAACCAGCCCTATGCAATTAAAAACCACCATCAATGACGAATTGAACCCTGCCGCTGAACCGCTTGGTGGTTGTTAGGGGTTTGAATGCCTTGTAGAGAGTAGATTTGGTTCCTTTTCTTAAACCATTGTCGTATAGGGTCACGGAATAAGGTTCTGGATCGTACGTCAAAAATTCTCAATATCTTCATTCATCCAAGTGCTTTGCAACCGAAATTCGTTGGAACAAAGTTGTGGTATTAATAGAAACCAATTCGTCGTGTACTCGTATCACAGTATCACACTGTTCATTACAACAAGAGGTTTTACTCTGTCGCTCCGTTTAAATTTGACAGTTCCAAACTCACCAACTACACTGTTCACGTCTTTAATGCCTGATTCAATAGACTTATGGCAGTTGATCCGTTTAGGCTAAAAATAAAACTTTTAGGAACTGAAGTCAGTGTCAGCTTTTATTAGCGAAAGTGTGTTTTAGTTATTTTATTTTTGTGTTATTTAAAAGGCAAATTAAAAAATGCTATATTTTTGTAAACGCAAATGGAGATTTTGATCCGAACCCAGGTATGCTTATATTTATTATTTTTTAGTTATGAAGAAAACAATGAACCTCAGATGCATAAAATATAGTCAATCACATAATTTTTAGCATCATTAATGGACAACATTTGTGTTATAACGCCCTTTCAAAGATAATCCGCGAAGTGATGATTTGGTAACAAAAAGGTTAGACTTCGAAAATATTTCTTACATTCGAAAGATCACTTTATTGAATGAACAAAGATTTTCTTGGTAGATGAAAAATAAGAATAACATTAAAAATAGGAATAAATTTCATGAGTTCGTCGATATGACGATCGTTCGTTTTAAATTATCGCTCATTAGACTTCAGTGTCTGTTCAGTCCACTATAATTGACAGTTAGATTTGTTTTATATTAAGAGTTTTAGCACTCTTCTTGATTCGTGAAAAGTTCAGAATTCTCGCTCACTCTAGTAGGATTTTTATCCAGATCATGTGTTGCATCTCAGAAGGTTTCTCGATCCCTGTCCGCACAAAGCTTCTTGCGGACGGACTTTCTAGCATTCGCCCGGGTACTCGGCGTATCCTGTATTCTCGAACAGAGGTCTAGCACCTCTTCGCGTTTCTCTCGCAGTCACCCGGGTACTTGGCGTACCCTGTATTCTCGAACTCTGGCACCTCTCAGCATTTTTCTCAATCTGAACTCTTAATTAAAATCCTTTCGCTCATGGTTTTCGCAATGGGAGGGGATTTTGTCCGAGGAGGGGCTTATCAGGACCACTTGAACCATGGGACCATGACATCACCTGCAAACCAGTGCTGTTGAAGAGAAATATGCTTGGCTCAGTTAGATTAATTATTTGATAATTTATCCTTTAATTTCCTTTCTAATTGCTGCCCATTCCAACATAATCCTTTTGCTGGGACAAGTAGATCATAATTAAATTTTAAAATGAAATACATAAAGGTTTCTCTGGGGTTGGGTAATAGAATAATTTAATTTAGTAAGAATATAATAATACTAGGGGGCCTACCCCCTGCGAGCTACGCTCGCCAACCCCCGTTCAGACTTCGAAGCCTCTAAAAACATGACAGCGTGCTTTGTTTTAAAAATATTGGTAAATCTGTATTGGGTTGCCATGCTTTTAACATTTTAATGGGGCATTTTTTGATTACCATGGCCTCATACACAACTGTTGCGACAACTGACGACTGTTTTCGGGATTGATAAGTAAAATCAATTACAACTTGAAAACCAGCTTGTATAAAATGGTTAGGTTTAAATTGTGGCTACTAGGGCCGTACCGAGTACTCGGTATTTACTCGGTACTCGGCATACTCGGCCAATTTGCCGAGTACTCAGTACTCGGCTAAATTTTGAGCCGAGTACCGAGTACAATACCGAGTAGTTGTAAGAATTTCATTTTTAAGCATTATTATCATTTTTGAAGCCAAAGGAATTTATAATTGACCTGTAAAAGTTATTTGAATATAAAAATATATAATATATGCAATTATTCATAAAAACTATTTACTTAATATATAGAAATATGTTTACAAAATACAGAAAAGTTAAGAAAAACCAAAGCAATTCAAAATTTAGTTTTAATAGTTCACTTTTTAATGTCCCTTTCATTATACCATAACCAAAATGATTGGAACTTTCATTTGAGCTTTTCAATGTTACTCAGAATGGCAATAACAGTTTCATTACACTTTCCAGTAATTGCTACTGAACTGTAGTTAAATTTTTTTTATCATACTTTCAGTAGCATAAAGGCAAAGAGGCTGCTTTAATTCATGCAATATTTTCAACATATTATACTTTGAGTTTCACCTTATGGTTAATTACTGTAATGATTAATTTTTTTGGATTCAGACAAATGTGACTGAACTTTTTTTAAATTTGAACATGCAGCTACAAAGTGGTTAAAATGTCCATCAATGTTTTTAGCTATAACTAACATGTCAAAAAGCATGTAGGGTAGATAAACCAGATTTTATTATAAGTTGTACATTGTGAATAGTGCAAGCCACACTTTTAACATCAGCTTTTTGCATTATTCAAAATTACCGCAACCAATAACCATTTTTGACAGACAGATTTCAGGTATCACAGTGAGTTAGATAAATTGAAGAATGGGTTTTAATTTCACATTGGCTAATTTTAGTTTTTTTTTCTATCTTTTAAAAATAATGGTACTGTTTTAAATTTTTTGAATTTTCAAAAATAGTCTTTAATAGGTGCATAATTAAATTGAAATTTTTTGTAAAATTAAATGTATGACTACATGTTCAAGAAGTATGTTTATATATATCTACACACACAGACATGTTATTTTTAAGCTCACTTCATGTGCGCATCAATAGTTCTTTCTTACACACAACTACTCGGTACTCGGCAACTCGGTACTCGGCCGAGTACTCGGTACTCGGCTACTCGGCCAAAGTGCTACTCGGTACACCCCTAGTGGCTACCTCTCGGACTTTTATAACAACGATCTGTATTCTATTCTTCCTTTGCGTTTAAGGATGAGAAGAATTCCATCTGCTTGTGAATAACATTAAGAACCACGGTATTGAAAAGTACGGTTATAGACATTTTCAGTAACAGGTTTTAATTTTCTTTCTATTTTAGTGCACCATCATGCATATTTTCATGTTATTTTAAATATGTCAATTATTTATTTTAATTAATATGTATATACGAATTTTCTAATAAATATTTATCATACAAAATTAATTAAATATTTTGTGCATGCATGCCTGCATTTATTCGGCATCAATTGATGACATATTTAAACAAATTTGCTATCTGCAATAATTTTACACCTTATTATGTCACTTGAATATTGTCCATAAGAAAATCGGGTACTTTTCAAGTATAGGATCATTTGCTTTTAGGTTTGGCGTAATTCGAGCTTCGAAAAGGGATAGATTCGTTAATATACATAGATTTGTTGCCAAAAGTTATGAAAACAAACCCAATAGATTTTGGTGCTTTTCTATTATAGGGGTCTTGACGCTTTTTAAAAAAGCTTGGCGCAATTCGGGCATCAGAAAGTGAGATTTGGTGCCAAATGACATAAACAGCCATGGAAACAAATTCGACGATTTTTTTGTTTAGATGCGTATTTTAATTATACGTATATTATTATTGTTTTTTCTATACAAATTACTTCTGATTATATATAAAATAGGATAAATGACATTTTACGCTAAACAAATTGTATAAATATTTTTTTGCTCCTTTCTTTTGCGTTTACATAAATGACGTCATTTGGACGAATTTATTCAAAATATTTTCAGTTTATAAATTAAATTAAATGCTGACAGACGATTGAATCCTGACGATAGAAATGTGTTTTTTTTTCTAATTTTCCTGAAAAACATAATTTAATCACAATCTTGTCTTCATTATCGATTGAAATAAAAGATAATTTCAATTTCAATTTGAAAATGACGAATAAAAAGAAATCAATAATCCCTATCGGGATCCTTTTCAATTTTTTTCCCTCTTTTGTCACAAAAAACTGAGTAATTAGTTGCCATCATTACAGAAATGTCATTAAAATTAGAAAAAAATTAATATCTCGAAAACTAATTCAAATTTCAAAATTCTATTACCAGTTTTGACATCCGCGGATTTTTATGGACACTTGGTATTAATTCCACCATCAAGCGTTTAATATTTTATTAAAAATAGCCCTGAAACATAAGAAGTCGTTTAATCAGTCGTTTCATAAATTCGTTTCATAAAATCGTTTCACAAATTCGTTTCATTAGGATTTTATATATATAGGGTAGAAAAAGAGTCCTTAGAGATTAAATTTAGAATATATTTGTACATTGCATTGTGTAATTTCGAAGTAGCCCATTACCCTTATAAGAACAATCGTTCTTGCCCCTAGCTGACTTTTAAAGATTGAAACCTAAATAAATAAATACATACTAAGCAATTTAAATGAGAAGACTTCAAATAATTAACATTAAAGTTTATTTACAATATTTACAGTCATAATTAAAATCAATAGAGGAATCGTCATTACGTATTTTCTTTTATGTGATATTACAAATTCATATACTTGATCTTAACATACTTAATCCGCTTATACATGAAGAATAATATAATTCTTTTTGGCATTACTACCAGCAATACCCTATGTTATAAAATACTCAATTTGGTAAGGAGGAAATACTTGGAAAACGACTTAAAAGTATACCTTTTACTTTCCTGGAGACACTAGATTTTGGAGAGCATTTTCCTCATCATCTGGGGCTTGGCGTGTTACTTATTCTTGAAGCACTAGATATTATAGAACCTTTTCATAACACTAAGACCCACACTCTCTCATATTTTGTTAATTTCAGAACTTCGGTCTCACTTTATATTTCTTATTAAAAACTCTCTTCTGGGGAGCGACATCCACGTTTCGATGTTTAGCAAGTAGTGAATTTCTCTTTCTTTTCGGCGACCCCTCTCTCAAAATTACCATCCAAAAAGGGCGTGTCTTCATCTTTCTCTGATTTGCTGGACCAAGCTTTTTGGCCCTCCTTTACTTAAAATTTGCATATCTTGTTCCTTTTCATTGGCTACATAATTTCCTGCTTCCCTTTATTTTTATCTTGTTCTAGACTGTGTGTCTACTGATGCTATGTCCGTGAGAATCTCATGTCCAAAGACCACCTGCTTTTTTTTTATGATTCTGTTTGTCCGAATCATCAATACCCCTGACATAAATTTATGGCTTTCGGTCTATCACATGCCGTCATCTTCACTGCTTTCTTAACCTTTGAACCTGCACTTCTCCGCATCCACATGCCACACACGATAATACGAAAAGCTTTCCATTAAGTGCGGTATTGGTTCCTTTATAAAAAGGGGAAAATAAGTAATTGCACTTTGTGGTTTCTCACGGAGATGTTTTTCTCACCAAGACAGGCCACCAACAAAGTAAGTTCTGTCATCCTTGGTGGATAATGCTATCAATTATAATTCAAAAGTTTTCCTCTGTTCACAAAAGAAGTTTGGGATTGCTACTATTTCAAAGCAATGCCGATGTGAGAAAATATGCTGGAAATGTTCTTTTAGAAGTTTTCACACGAGAACTCTCAGATGCAAACACTAGTTCTCACGCACTGGCACGTAATAATAAAAATGGATTCTTTATAGCGTAAAATGGTTAGTTTCCATGTTACATCGATGTACAGTGCCGTAATTCTCGTTGTTTCATTTTTTTTTTGCTTTTAGCACCCATTTCTGTGGCACTCTCATGGCTAAACTATTGATCAGAGAAAAAAACTTCAATTCATAAAATGTATGAAATTTTATCCTCTTCAGGGGTGCCCAGAGAGGGGTTTGGTGACGCAAAGTGCATCATACGATTTATTTTTGGGGGGGAATTTAGAGAAAAAGTGCATTTTGGGGGGGGGATTTTTAAATTCTTAATATTTTCTTTTTTATTCTTTTTTTTTTTTTCATTATTAAAAAAGTTCTTGATTTTTTTAATATCACATTTAATTTTTTTTCAACATTCAATTTCCAGAAATGTTCCTGTTTTTTTCTTTCAATAAATTCTAGATAATTGCCTAATTTTTGCGTTTCCAAGTCAGCAAAGCATTTGGTCAACCACTGGTTACAAAGGTTGTCAATTCGGAAATGTAGTGAGAGATATAGAGACTCACGAATCTTCAAAAACTCATCTAAGTTCTCAAATTGCAAAAATTCAATGTAGTTCACAGAAACGTATAAACAACCAGCTTTCTGATCGCATAATAAAGAAGTACAACACAAAAGAGAAGTTTTATCTGTTATCGTTGATTGCTGCAGATTCCTAAGTGATGAGATGCTTGAATTTCGAAAGAGCAAATTTATTGATGGTAAAGTTTATAAATTATTTAAACTCCTAGCAAAATACA
The DNA here is from genome assembly GCA_963931845.1 of Maratus michaelseni. Taxonomy (NCBI): domain Eukaryota; kingdom Metazoa; phylum Arthropoda; class Arachnida; order Araneae; family Salticidae; genus Maratus; species Maratus michaelseni. The sequence continues at coordinate 2,999,910 of OZ007600.1, forward strand.
GCCCTGATGCCAGGGTATATTATGAAATGATCCAAAAATCAAGGCAATCAAAGAAAAAACTGGCTTTGAATTTCCTTAGTTACCGTAATGTTTTCTCTTTAATTGCGGTTATGAGCAAATTGGTAACTGAACGTATAATAGAAAAAAATTAAAGAAGTAAACAAATATTCTATTATCCTCGACTCTAAGCAAGATGTCAGTAAAAAAGACGTGACTGCTGTGATACTTCGATATGTAGAAAAAAATGAGTATAATACTAAACCACTGGAAAGATTGATAAAAGTTTTTACATTCGGTGAAACCCGTGGAAAGGATTTCAAAAGACAGGGCTTTACAAATTTGATAAAATCTGGTAACAAGAAAAAAATTCAAGTAGCCAGTAAAAAATATTTACCGCCCCCTCCTTCCTCGTCATTAATTTTCAAAAACCACAAAAGTTTTTATGAATTAATTGAGGAAAAATAATAACAGGCATTGTTTACAATTATAAGTTACATAGTTTAGAAAGATAATATAAACTAAGTTTTCTAATGAAACTTATCAAAATCATATATCTTACAAAAAAAAAAAAAAAAAAAATACTGTGAAGAGGGAATTAACCGGCATGTTCGGAAAATGCTGATTGCCGAATGCTTCAAATATCCAGACAGTTGAATGCTACAAAATCTATATCTGCTGAAAAGCGCATCGACGAAATAGTGAAGCAGGAAAACAAGTTTTCGCCTATTTTTCCGTCGAAGTCTCAAATAATTTTGATTTGGTTATTTTAAAATTTACATTGGATGAACTTATTTTTGCCAAATTAAAAACAAAAGTTTAAAATATTTTTTGTGTGAATATAGTTTCAAAGTTTATTTTTTTAATATTGGGAAGGGGGAGGGGGATGGAATTTGTGCTCATTTTAAGAAAGCTTAGGTCAATTTTTGTACGAAATAGAAAAAAAAAACCTATTAGATTAAATAACTTGGTCGCCAGGTAAAAATGTTTGTTCGCCAGTGGTGAGCTGGCGATCGTATTTGTCAAGACCTGTCAAAAGAGAATGAATAATGTGTTTGGAAACAGTTGGCATCGATCGAAACAATATTGAAGGCCAAAGTATGGATGGAATTATTTTTATTTTAGCTCAACGTATTTCTATTTTATAGCCTTTCCAGTTTAATTGCTGTTCTTTTAAAATGCCTTTTTACCAGCGATCGCGCTCCTTGTACGTTGCTTTTTCAGCAGTGTTTTCACGGCGTTACTTCATCCTTCCCGTTCTCTGAGTTCGCTTCAATCGGCGCTGAGCTGTGACGTCATCGTCATTCGGCAGCTCTTCCCCGCTCGTGGGTTGTGCGCATGCGTCACCGTCGCTCTTGTTCCCTGTGTTTTCGGGAGCTGTTTTGTTTTGGCGCTGCATGCGAAAGGGGCGTGTCTTTCAAATACAAATTAGAATGGTTCTTTTAATTATTAAATGTTAATTAATTTCTGATTTGCTCATTTGATTTTTCGCGTAATTCCTAATCAACAAATTAGTTTAAATTAATCTTGCTCTCACATTTGTGCACCCCTGTTATGGGTATTTATACTAATGTTGCGCGTTTTTCCAACAGAATTTTAATAAAAATGATGCTGTAATTTTATGCTAAACGTCGTATGGTCTGGAGGCCTGCTGGCCTGTGCCGGCGCTCGTATCCTAGAATCGCCATGCGCGGATTCTTTGGAGATCAATTTCGCGTTTTCAGTTTTTAATTATTCTATAAAAATGCTGTTGTAAATTTTAAGTTTAATATTTTAAAAGTTTTAAATCAACTGGTAATTTAATTAATTCTTCATTAATCCTACATCCCTTAATGGATTCGTCCAGAAGGAATATTTTAGAGATTCTTCGAATTTCATGATGATTGAGCCAGAACTTTATAAAGCAATGATGTGCAGCTGCTTTTATTCTCATCCTTCCTCCTTCCTCAAGAATTACAATAAAGATTTTATGGATCCAACTCTTATGGTATTCATCATTTATAGTCTGCATCTATTATTTAACTCAAGTAAGACCGTTTAATTCATTTTATTATTATGATTGTTTCTCTTCTTAAGAAATCGACCAAAAGAACAGATGCACAAATTGTGCAGGGTTAATTGCTTATTTTAATTCACAACTGCAATAAATAATATTTAAAAATTCACTATAACGGCACTTAAATAATTTATCTTCGTCACAAGTGGGAACTATCCTCCACTGTTATGACGAAATTGAAACATCAATGTATGATATGCATACTGACAAACATTCCGATAAGGAAACTGTTATTTCTGAAAAAGGCTTGCATAAAAAACTTACTGAGTTTGATACTGTTGCAGCTTTGCATATTGTAGACTTCGTCTTCAGTATAATGAGTCCTGTGACAGTTTGTCTTCAAGGAATTGCAGTGGATTATGGATCCGTTCAAGGAATTATTGACAGTGTAAAGAAAACTTTGGAAAATATTCGCTTGGGCGAAAGTTCTTGGGAAAAAACTTCATCGAAAATTGATAAATTCGTTCAAGAACATGATCTGACAGAACCTGAGGTAAAAATATTAAGAAAGAAAAAGAGATTCATGGATGAGATCGGTATTGATGAATGTATTGTCAACAGAGAAAAGAAATGGAAAGTAGACGTGTTCAATAGAATTATAGATGCTCTCATTGTCCAACTTAAAGACAGATTCTCCGATCAAACACTTTCAATGGTGCAGCAAATGACGTATTTTACTCACGAAAGAAGTTTTAAGAATAGCAAAAGAGGATAAGAAAATAATACCGGATGACATCAATGAAATTTTTACTTTCTACAGTACGGATTGTGTAAGCATTTGCAAAGAAATTAATAATTTCAGTCAACTGTATAGTATTTCTCACACAAATGTTGTAATGACTGATATTGCTCCTGTTAATGATATTCAAAAGCAAATGGATGAGAATGGAAAACTAGATGAAGAAGATGAAGCAACATCAGCAATGAAGGTTAAAGACATGTGGATTACAAAGATATTTTTTAAACCCTATCGTTGTTTGAACAATTCTCTGGATTCAATATATTTTACAGAATCCTGCTATCCCTCGCAGTTATAAGTTGTTCTGCAGAAAGAGCTATGAGTCGTGTAAAAATTGTAAAAAATAGGCTACGATTTTGCATGGGGGATGTTTGGCTTTCTACTGAAAGTGATGTTTATGAGGAAATCATAAATTCTTTGCCACAACTGCAACAGTCAGAAAAAAACAATTGACAAAAATTTTAAAACTTAGTCTAAATGAAAATTTAACATCTTGATTTTTTTACTTCAACTCATAACAGTTTCCAAAAAATATTATCCCAGATATTTAAGTTTTGTTTGTTGATAATTTGAATTCTAATGTATCATTCTTTTTTAATTTCTGGTTATATTAACAATATTTTTTTTACGTTTTTACATCTATTGGCTTTTTTATATTTGATCAAGATGAAACAAACATCAATCAGATTTTTTTTCTTTTCTAGAATTTATTAAAATTTATTTCAAATTAAAATTTAGGTTTTAAAAAAATTTCCTGTTTTATGCGTTTTTTTCAGACGATGGTTGAGACAAGGTCTTTTCTTTAAAAAATTCTTCTTAGAATCTCTAAAACAATTCTTTCCATATTTAAAAATTTATAAAGCATAATTCATATTTAGGCAAAAAATTATAACTTAGTTTTGCATTCATGAAACCAAATATGTGAAAAAAAAAATGCTTTAAATTTTGTTAGATAATTCTAAAGACATCTACTCTTTTCTCTCAAAGAGAGAGGGAAAAAAGTTTAATCAAGAGTTTAATAATTTTTCTGAATATATGACAACTTCAGTGGCTTAAAAATTGCATTTTTTAAGCCACTTGTAGTTCGAATTTCTGAAAATATTTTTTCCAACGTAATAAATTATTTCAGATTGGTGTATTCTTTTGCGCAAAATAATGAAAAAATATTGTTTTCATATGTTAAACCGCATAGTCTGCGGAAAGAAAAAAATGTAGTTTATTATTATTTTAATTTACTTCTACTTGTTTTCAAACGTTTATCAAATTTGTTTTATAGAATTGTTCTCCTTTCCATTTTTTCCAGGATATGTTTTCTATATTTGTTAACATACAGTGTGTTTTTTCCAAACGTCGACCAATGTTTAATTACTTAATCGTTAGTCTTAGGCATATAGTTCCAATTGCAAAAGTATTTAAAATTAGCTAAATAAGTATGTTGGACACAATTTGGATAAAAAAAAATGCAATTCTGATGAATAAGTTATAAAAATTAACTTTTTATACAGCCTACGGCTCCTATAAGTTATATTTGGTTAAACAATCCTGAAGCTCTGATATATCAAATGAAAAAAAAATCATTTTTGTACGACCAAAATTCACCGTGTTATGCGAGTTCAAAATTTCGCTTTTAACATGGTGTCTGAAGTGATGTGCGGTTAGATCGAAATCATACATTATTTCAGACACTGTGTTAAGTGCCAAATTTTTCCAAATTTGAAACTCTGTAACTTTTGATCGTACTAAAATGATTTTTCCCCCCGCATGTCAGAGCATGAGACTGTTTCACTAAATATAACTTATAGGACCCAGGACGTATAAAAAATTAGGTTTTGTAACGTCTTCAAAAATGCATTTTTTGACCCAACCGGCGTATAACATAATACTTCAGCTAATTTTAAATATTTTTGAAATTGAAACTGTTTATCAAAGACTAACGGTTCGGAAATCATCTATTAGTGAATGCTTAGAAGGGACATATTTTATATTTTTTATAATATGTATAGATTAAATTTTTTTATAAAAAAAATTCTTTAAGTTTATATTGTATTTATTTGTTATTAAATTATTTAAAAATGAGCCATTAAGCTTATCATACTGATCTCGAGAAACAAGTACTGCCTTACAAGAGTGATCCTCATGTCCTGCGGAAAGCAAGGCACAAGCACTGATGTTAGGACGAATTTAAATTTTCATATCCTCCGGCTAACGAGCAAATGGGCAAAATTGTAGTGTTGTTTTCTCTGTATTTTTATTTTAAATGCTAAAATAAATTGATTTTTCTAACATTAAAAAAATTGATTACGTATATGAATGTAATCATTAAGAGTATTAATCATTACTTCAGTCATTAATATTGCATGATATCTTTAGAATTATATTAATTGAAACAATGCTTGTATTGCAGTGAAAACTGGAGCGTAGTGAATGTAATAACACGGGCTTGTCTGTCAGGACTTATAAATGTGGAAACAATCAGATTGCTAATAATAAAATATATATTTTCATTATTTATTACGCTGTTAAAACTTTTATTTCATGTTTGTGTGATAGTGCGCAAGAATACTATTATTAAATTATCAGTAGAATATATTTTACAATTGATTTTCTGTTTAGGTGGGGGGGGGGCAATGTTAATGTATGAAGATTTTTTTGGGGGGGAATTTGCGTCATTGGGTTTGGGGGGGGATGGTCACCACTGATCCTCTTTGATTCATATACTGTCGACTTTCACGTAAAATGCATAGTTTTAGAGTTATTTTGATAAAACAGAGAAAAGTCAGGGTTTTTTTATTTGTTTTTTATTTTACATCTTTGTAAAAAAAGTATTTCCCGGAAAAAAGTTTGTTGGAAAACCTCAGATTCGTGTTCAGCAACCTAAACTAGTCGGATATGCCAATCCTAAAACTTTCTTCTATTTCATACATGTTAATGCTTCAATATTCATTATCACACCGTCAAAAAAAATCAATACTTTTCGTCATTCTGTAGTACGTCACCTGCTTACGAATCGTCGGGTTACCTGGATGCGAGCAGCCGATGTATTGTAGTAAACTGCGAAAAACCCTTCTGGCCTGTACCAGCAGGAAAAGAAATTTGAATGAGAATATCGCCAAATTAGACAGGCACAGCCAAGTTGGCTTCATATATGGCAAAGTATTTTTGTCGCCAAATTTGGCTATATTTCTCCAATTGTCGCCAAGCATGGCTAGAATTTGACGTTGGCGAATATAAATACAGTCGAACCTCGTTAACACGAAATCGCTTAACGCGAAATTTCGCTTAACACGAAATAATACTGAGGTCCCGTCAGATAAGTCTGAAAATCAATGTTAATTAATTCGTTTAACACGAAATGAAATTTCGGAAAATCCCGCTTAACGCAAAAAGAAAATTTTTTGCTCCAAAGTCCAAACATGATTCCTTATGCAAAGTTTTCAATATTTCAAAGCTATATGTCACATCTTCTTTTTAAAAATGGAATTTTTCTCGTGGTTTGAAAAAGACCTAAAGTGGAAAACGGTTTCATAAAATAGTGTACTATCGAATTCCTGACTAATCCATGCTTTTCTTTGTCCTCTGATATGCGAAAATTTTCCACACTAACCATATCAGCTATAGATCATCGGTCACAATGAAAGTTTGAGTGAAGGAATTTCTTTTTTGAAAGTAATTGTTCCATTACTTGTTTGACTGTATTGACAGCGACATAAACCATAAACCGGATTTCTGAAATCCCCTATTTTCGGGTGAAAGAAGTGACAATCCCTACTTTACCACCTGACTTACATAATTGAAACTCTGTTCGAAGTTGTTCTGTAGAATTCTATAAAAGAAAAGTCGAAAGCAGCAAGCTCATCTTTAGAAACCAAGAAAAACTTTTTAAACGAAATCAGTGATAAAGTGCTAAAAAAATCAGAAATTGAAGCAATGTACGGGATACCCAACAGCACACTCTCTACAATTTTAAAGAAACGTGAAAAGATTTTCAATCTTATGCTGTGAGTCAATTGGATCCAGTAAGAAAACGAATGTTTACATGAAAGAGTGAAGAAATTGAAATTTCTCTCTTGCTGTGAATGAAAGAGGCAAAAAGCCAGAACATTGTTTTAACTGGTGCAGTTTTGCAAGAGAAAGTACAGGCGTTTGCTGGTGCTTCGGTGGGTGCTATTTCGCATGTTCTAACGGATGACAGAAAAGATTCAAAGAGTGTCATGAAATTATCTGCAATCGAAAAATGGGAAATTCTTGTTTTTCCGAGTACATTTGCATAAATGAAGATATGCTGACTTCGGATGTGATGCCAGACGAAGAAATAAATGCTACACTACTTGAAAAGAAGATGACCACATCAGACACAAGTGTACGAAGAGCATGAAGAAATCGACACAGAACGGAAAAGTTTAGTGTCATTAAATGAATCTACTGTAGCTTTGAAAACTGTACAACGTTTCGTTATGGAACAAGAGGTGCTTCCCGTGCTTTGGACAAATGAGATAAATTCCATACTTTCCAAAAAGAAGCACTCAACAAAAACTGACGGACTCAATAACGGACTTTAAAAAAAAAATGGTTAGCAAGTAAATAAATTTATTACTGCCCAAAATGATGATCAATTTGTTTTATTTTTTAATTAAATTTTCTATTTCTTATTAATTTATGATTTTAAGAACAGGCATATATTTGTAGGTTAATTCATTTAGTTTTTATATCTAACATAGATGGTGCCAGTATTGTGATGGTTAACACGAAATTTCGGATAACACGAAAAAAATTCGCAGTCCCTTCAATTTCGTGTTAACGAGGTTCGACTGTATATAGTGTTTAGCATGTAAGTTTTGAAACGATGCTTACAACAACGAAAGGAAATTTGGCGAAACTATGTTCACTAAAACTCATAAATTAAACTCGTTTATGGAAGACTCCTGCTGTATTGTTTTAAAATGTCAGTCACCCTATAACTTCAAACTGCTATATTTTAGCCATTTTTTAAGATAGAGGCAAAACAAAAAATGCTCTGGAATCCTTGGATCAAGGCCGAACATTTAACTGAATTTTTTTTTCAATTTATAATTAAGATTCCTATTTTTTTTTATTTTGTACAACTGTTTGAAATTGAAATCTTTAAATGGCTATCACAGCACCCGCTCCACGCGCAATATCCCCAAATTCAATTGGGAACTGTAAGCTATAGTCAAAAACATATACAAAAAATCTGGTTCAATTATCTGCATAACTTCATAGACTTTTCGATGATACAATAGTGAAAATGGAACAAAAATTGTGATCGCAGCGCCCCCTTTCGTCAAAATATCAGGACCTGCTTGCCACAGCCAAAAACATGCAAACAAATTTTGGTTCAATTTGAAACATAACTTCATACACTTTTCGATGATACAATGAGGACGGACAGACAGACATTTTGTAAAAACATGTACTTCAGAATCTCTGACCCCTAAAACGTGTAAATCCGTCGAAAACCGGAAGTCGAAAAAATTTCGATTACAATATTTTCTTCTATTATAGATAGAAGAAAGTAAAAAACATAAAAGTACCAAATATTAAAACCCCACCAAAACTTTCTTTTATTTTCTACCAAATGACTGAACTAATAATACGCAAGAAACACAAACACGGAATTGGCGACTCAGAATACTGAGTATGTGGAAAGTACTTATGAACTAATAAACTAATTCGATTTACCTTACCTGTATTTAATGTGTCACTATTGTGGCTCAAAGGCTGACTTTGCTACTAAGAAGTGGCACTAGTTAACCAAGTATTTTAACTTTTCGAACTTTTTTCAACGTCTAAAGATTTTCTCTTCTTTTTTTTCCCTTTTGTAGCGCCACTATAGTACACACGTTTCATGTTGACACAACTGTGACACTGCGCTAACTACAACCATAATACGAGACTGAGCTAATGAGCGTCGCAGATTCAGGGTGCATTGCGACGCTCATTCGCTCAGTCTCGAAGTATGGTTGGCACTACACAGAGCTCGATTAGTAGCCAGCAGCCCTCTTCCGTCTGGTTCAGCAACACAACACAGCGCCACTATGTAGGCTACCATAAACAAAAAACAACAGGGTACTGCTTAAAATTGATTGTAAACGCATAAAATTAGTGATAAATATGAAATTTGTCTAATGTAACTAATTATAAAGTTGTACTCGTTAATCCATTTTTGGGGCCCCCTTGGGACAGGGGCCCTCGGCCATCGCCGACCTGGCCAGTCCGGGCCTGCATCCGCAGGGTGAACAAAATTTTGTTTCGGGTAAGGAGGGGGAGGATCGGCCATAAAGTTCATAAAAATGCTAATTTTAAAAGAAGAGTTAGCTCCCTATACTCAACCACCTCTTTAGTCAGTATAACCCATTTCAGTTGACAAGGATAGAAAAATCTTGCATTTATTTTCCATGCGTGATTGACAATATTCATAGTTTTTTTTCCTAGTGATTGACAAAATTTACAATTTTTAGGCGCCCGTTCGGCAAAATTTGCGATTTATACGCATCCAATCGGTACAATTCGCGAGTTTTACGTACCTGACCGGCAAAATTTGCGATTCTTACGCGCCCGATCGGCGAAATTTGCGATTTTTCGCAACCGATCGGCAAAATTCGCGATTTTTACGTGCCCGAACGGCAAAATTCGCGATTTTTACGTGCCCGAACGGCAAAATTCCTGATTTTTATGCGCCTAATCGACGAAATTTGCGATTTTTAAGCGCCCGATCGACAAAATTCAAGATTTTTACGGTATGATCGGCAAAATTCACGATTTTTACGCAGGCGATCGGCGAAATTTACGATTTATCGCACCCGATCGGCAAAATTCGCGATTTTTACGCATCCGAACGGCAAAATTCATGACTTTTTGGCCCGATCGGCGAAATTCGTGGTTTTTACGCGCCTAATCGACGAAATTTGCGATTTTTACGCACCCGATCGGCAAAATTCGCGATTTTTACGCAGGCGATCAGCGAAATTTACAATTTACACGTACCCGATCGGCAAAAGTAACGATTTATACGCACCCGATCGTGAAAATTTGCGATTTTTACGGGCCTGATCGACAAAATTCATGATTTATACGCGTCCGATTGACAAAATTCGCGATTTTTACGCATACGATTTGCAAAATTTACGATTTATACGCATCTAATCGGCAAAATTTGCGATTTATACGCACCCTATCGGCAAAATTCGCGATTTTTACGGGCCCGATCGGCAAAATTCACGATTTTTACGCAGGCGATCGGCAAAATTTACGATTTATACGCACCAGATCGACAAAATTTGCGATTTTTACGGGCCCGATTGACAAAAATCGTGATTTTTACGCGCCCGATCGACAAAATTTGCAATTTTTACGCATACGATCGGCGAAATTTACGATTTATACGCACCTGATCGGCAAAATTTGCGATTTATATGCACCCTATCGGCAAAATTCGCGATTTTTACGGGCCCGATCGGCAAAATTCACGATTTTTGCGCAGGCGATCGGCAAAATTTACGATTTATACGCACCCGATCGACAAAATTTGCGATTTTTACGTGCCGGATTGACAAAATTCGCGATTTTTATGCATACGATCGGCGAAATTTACGATTTATACGCACCTGATTGGCAAAATTTGCGATTTATACGCACCCTATCGGCAAAATTCGCGATTTTTACGGGCCCGATCGGCAAAATTCACGATTTTTACGCAGGCGATCGGCGAAATTTACGATTTATGCGCACCCGATCGGCAAAATTTACGATTTTTACAAACCTGATAATCGAAATTCGCGATTATTATGCGTCCGATCGGCGAAATTTGAAAATTTCGTGATTTCTATGCACCCGATCGGCGCAATTCGCGATTTTTTTGCGTCCGATCGGCGAAATTGATCCGCGGGCCACCAGTAATCCGATCGCGGGCCACAGGTTGTGCACCCCTATTTAATTGTAACCTCGAAAAACATCTTAATTTACTATTTTTCGAATTGAAAATATTATTTTATTAAGTTATAATTTGCATTTTTTACTGATGAGATGAATTTTACCACTTGTCAGTCACATGATGATGAGGATGCTACAATAAAAATGTTTCAGAACTTTGGATACATAAAAAAAAGTATTTATTTAAAAAAAAAAAAAAAAAAAAAAAAAAAAAAAAAAAACATGAACTGCAATTCTAAGTGACATTTACAATTTTATGCCCGCAGCTTAAATTGAGCTTTATTTTATTACTTTATTGTATAATATTTATTTGTTCTTTTATTTTAAGTATACATTTGTATTGATTAAATAAAATAGTTCGCGAAAGTCTGTAATTTTCAAATGTTATACTTTTAAATGCTCTATTTCATGCCAACAATGTTATTTTTCAAATGATTTATTTCAAGTGAATTTCATTTTGTGGTAACTATGTTGTTTGGCGATAGTGGTGTTGTTATAATGGAAAAGTACCGTAAAATATTGTAAGACAAAATTGCATAGGAAAGAAAAAAAATCCATTATAGACAAGTTCCCCTCTTAGCGGGCACATCATCTGTTGTAAATGTATTACAGTAAGACATTCAATTTTACGAACTTGAGTGGACTCTTATAATCTATATATATAAAAGCCGTTCTTGGTAAGTGTGTATGTTCGTTATACAAATCTACAGTTTTTTGTCCTATTTGCACGAAAACTTGATGTACATATGCTTTAGAGCATGAGTAAAATTACTGTCAACTTAAAAAATTTCTCAGACCATTCTTTACCATTTTTTTTCAAACATCTCCCATAGTTTTTCCTTACAGAAATCTTTTTTTTTTTTTTCAATTTCTAATGCAATTTCTTTCCTGTTATAAAAGAAACTGTGTTTGGACAATAGTTTTATAAACCAATAAAAATTCAGATTTTTTTCTCTATAAATTGAAATCTGAAACTGACGTCAATTTTGGCAGATAATGTGATTTTTTTCGTATATTACAAAGATTACTATAAAAAATTTATTATATATAAGTGCATTTAAACGACACAGTAAATTTATTTAAATATGTTTTTAGATAAAAATAAATAACTTAGCTCCTAATGTTACAAAGGTAAATTATAGCCACTGGTTTGTTAATATTAAAGTAAAATTTCCAAGATATAAAAACATATTTTTGTATGTTCCAATTTTATGATTCAACTTATTCTACATAATCAAAAATCGTCTGTCAAATATTGACATTTAGAAATCATTGCATCATAACTTTTTTCAGCTTGAGCTTCAACCAAGAAGGCATATTTAAGCTCCTTGGATTTAGGTGGACAATAATTGTCCACTATTAATAAAAATTGGATTTAAAGAAAACAATACAATATTTTCCATTAATCATTCTTTAAGGATGGGTGTTAAAACAAACGGAATTAAAAGTAAAATAATTTATCCGGAAAAAAATTACGTAATTTTTTTAATATAAAACATTCATTTTAATTTGAAAAACTGATATATTTTTATAAATTCATCAAAGTGGCAACATTTTTATTTCACCAGCTTCGAAATTATTATCCAATTCTTAAAAGAATAATATATTTTTGAGAAATAATGTTTTGCATCAAAAATCACACAATTTCAAAATGCAATTTTAGCAAATTCTGTTTAAATTACATTGTAAATATAATTTCTGAGTTAAATTTAATATTTAATAATATAAATGTTTATATTTTTCTATGAGTACAGTAGTATTAGATTTCTTTAAACGCTTTCATGTTTTAAATAGATAATGTGCATGTGATGTCACACACCCAAGTAAAAGCATTTTCCTCAACTAATTGTATGCAAAGAGTAACAATTCTTGCAGAGTTAGTAATTCATAATGTATAATTTCCTACACATAATATAATGTATTCTCACTGCTTAAAAATTACAAGAAACTTCAAGCAATTTAGCTCACCGTTTTGCCTACGTTAATTTGCAAAACATGCACATTATCTACAAATATAAATGCATATTTGTACATGATTCATAAAGTGAAAGAATTTTTTTAAAACTAGACAAGTATCGGTTCATAGGAAAATCTATCCCCGGTGAAAGTGTCGTCATATTTTAAATCATGTGCCGGTTTTCATTCAAAAAATATTAGTGTTTTATAGCAATTACACAAAGTAGCATAATTTCTACAGAATGTAGTGGGCACCAAAGCATAAGTTTTAACATCCTTTAACCGTACAATCTTCTGGAATATTAAATTTCAATAAAATTTAATAAATATATTAAAGTTGATGTAAAAGTTGTTAGCATAATGCAATTTTCATGGGAGAATGAAATTTGCATTTAACTTTGTTCACATAAAATTTAAAGAAGAAACAACACCACTAATTAAGCAAGAAAATACCTCCTCATATTTTTTAAAGGCACCATGATTATGGAAAAGGCAATTAAAAATCCAGGTATTATTAGTTATCTTTCTCTGATACTTATATAATTCCCTATAATTTTAAAATATCTAAATAAGTAATATTTGTCTCTCATTGGAATACATTCCTGTCAAATTTTGAAACTCCCATAATCCTAAACTACAATTGAACAACTAATATGACAATTCTCCATAATTGGGGTGATTTTTTCAGATTGTTTTCGCCATTTAAATAAATAAGTAATTCTACTGTTTAACAAATAAGCATTTAGGTTTTGAAAGTTTTTGAAGCATGATAAACAATAAACATTTTGATTTTATTGGTAGATCTACAGCTGTTAAAAGTGTAGTACTGTGAAATAAAAATACCATAAATGTATGAGGGTTAAAGGTATTTTTCTGCTTATTTTATTTATTTTTAAACTTTTATGTTCCGCCAAATTTTAATTTCTTTTTTAAATATCATTATAACTTTAAATATCATATTATATAAACTGTTTTGGAAATGAAACATAATTTATGTTGATTTTTAGATTATTCTAATCAAATAAAAATCATATCTGAAGTGACATGTTAATTAACAAATTTCCATAAAAATATTTACTAATATAATCATTTTGAAAAATATTCTTTGACACCAAAACTTAAATTAAATCAATTTCTATGAACGGAATCAATGTAAAATAGAAAAAATAGAAATACTAAAATAGAATAATAATAATTTTAAAAAAGTCTATTCCACACTTTATCTTAATGAAAGAGTATGAAATTTCCTGCTCAAGAAAGAAATTTAAATAATCATATATATAAAAACAAAAATACACAAATTGTGATCATTAGAAGTATTATCTACTATGAAATATGATAAAGAGTTTCTTAATTGTATATGTTGCTTAATTAATGCATTAATTTTCTTTAAATGTTATGTGAACGAAGTCATGGGTAATAGCTAGTGTGTTCATAAAATTAAAATTTCGTAAATGGGCTGGTACAAGAAAAAAATAAAGAAATGTGAAATAACTCTCATTTATGTTAAACTCAGTTATTTTTGTTTGTTTCATTAAAACATTGCTATAAACATATGAGATTCAGGGCTATCGATGTGGGAAAGCATCTCAATATTGTCATTTGACTCAAAATAACGATGAAGTCCTAAGAGCTATTCAATAGCTTTTTTAAGAGTAGGCCTGGGGATGGTTTGCTCATCTTCTGTCCCTTCTTCCACATCCAATTGTTCTCCAGTGAGATTGTCCAATATTTCTGATAATTTTATCACTTCTTCAATGCAGGCTACATTTTAATCTACAGCCAGAAAATCTCTGAAAGTTAGATCTGCAGGAACTTGGGGATCCCTCGTTCAAAAATCTTGCATGAATAGTTCCTTTGAGGAGACACCAGTATAACTTCCGGTTTCTTTGATTGTTTCTTCTCTCTTGAAACCTGATTGTCAAAACAAGTTTGCAATTGTTTTTGAAAACATCATTCCATGCAGCAACTGATAAATGCATTGCACCAAGTACATCAACATTATAATATTTTTCACGTTCTAAATTAAATATGATTCTTTTCAAAAACAGTCTCCTGTAATTCCTTTTGAAAGAATGAATCACTCTTTGATCCTTCGGCTGTAAAACTGAGGTGACATTTCGTGAAGGAACACTCGGATTGCCTGAAGCATAGGAACTTCAATGTGTGCAGTACAGTTGTCTACTATCAGGAAAATTTTAAGATTATTTTTTTCAAAATGCTAGTTCAACACTTTCAACCACTTCTCATATATTTCACCAGTCATCCATGCTTTCTTGTTGGCAAAGTACGCTGATGGGAGCTTTTTAAAGTTCTTGAAACATATAGGTGCTTTATATTTCCCATTAAATAGAAGCAGGATTTTCTCTGAGCCAGTCATATTAGCACCAAGCAATATTGTTAGACTTAGTTTTGCCCTTTCCTACCATTGCATACGCCACTTTTAAAAGCTAATGTTTTTTCTGGAAGAACTTTGAAAAATATTCCAGTTTCATTTGCATTGAAAACATTTTCTGGTGCATATTCTGCAATAAGAGATTTCAGCTTTCCTTATTTCCAATCATTTGTGATGGTTGTATCCATGGCTGCACTTTCACCGCATAATTTTCGAAACTCGGATCATGTCTTGTCTTAAATTTTTGCAACCAACCATCTGAACCCTTAAAATCCTTCATGTCTAGCTTCGAGGCAAATCTGTCAGTTTGCTCTTTCAAAAGGTTTCCGTCAATGGGAATGTTCTTGTTTCTCATCTTCTGAAGCCAAGAAATAAGAGCCTTCTCAAGATCAGGAAATTTTGCTTTCTGAAAATATTTTCGGGAAGGTGCAACTTCATCAGATGCATTTCCTACGGCAAGTACCTTTTGTTCCTCCTTGATGAGAATGCTCAATGTACTTTTCGGTATTTCATATGTTTTAGCAATTCCAGTCTTTGTCAGAATTCTCGCATCCACTTCTTTCAAGATTTTTTTCTTTATCTGAAGTCAAGCACCTGCTATTCCATTTGCTTGACATCTTCAAAAAATCTGAAAGACTATATGAACAACACACATGAGAATAACAAAATGTGAAATGGCTTTGTGAGTCTGATAACCAGACCACTGCATATGAACCCAGAACAATATTCAATTAAATGCAAGATAAGTTCTTTTGGCACCTCCCCCTTCTTTCCACACTGACACGTGAGAACCCTGCACCTGCACCAGAGAATTTTCTTCCAACTTTTCCAGTTATCAATCACTAATCCTCTTTCTCCCTGCATACTTCCCGCATATAGGAGAGAAATTAAAAATGTGTCAAAAGATTCAGTTTGTTAAAAAGAGAGTTTGTGTGATTTTAGTTTGAAAAATGGAGTGGATTTTAATATTAGTTCAATGGGATGCTCGTCTGGACCAGTACACCAGTTCATAAAATCGACCATCTACTGTATATTCTTTTGTCGTGTATTATTATATTCATTTTGCATGGATCAACACTTTTCTCCGTTTAAGACAAGATTCATCATAGACAGGTTCTTTTTCTCAGGTTTTACTGTCTTTTAATTTTATTGTCTAAAAATCACTGTCCTTTAAAAAGAATAAATTTTAAATTCTAATTGTAGAATAATGGTAATTTAAAAACATATGCACTTTTTGCAAAAATTGCTGTGCCGGGCCAAATTTTCCTCATATTGCACAGACCGAGCCACGCCAGGACAGATTTTTATATGTGCTGATTCAAGACTGAACCTGAAAATTTTGACCTGTGCAAACCTGTAGGAAGTCCAGTCCCGGCCATGTAAAAAAAAAAAAAAAAAAAAAAAAAATAGGCCCGGCCCAGCCTGGCCCAATCTTTTAGAGAAAAGTAAGACCTGGGCCGAGTGTCGTGAATGAAAATTGGCCCATGGAGATCTCTAGTTTAACCACCTTTGTTGAATGTAAAGTTAAAAAAAGTTATGATGGAATGATTTTAGATGTTAATTTAATTTATCGACAGACGATTTTTTGTTTTATTTTAACTGATAAAAACTATTGAATTTAACTAATTTTTTAAGCTTGAATATGTGAAGTTAGTCTATCTTAGAACTTTCTTTAAAATATAATTTATTCAAGTTTTTTTTGTCACTATCCATTTAAATATATAAAAAAAGTTCAATGTTAATGAGAAAATGACTATAATCTGTTTTATTTCCCCCATTTTCCTCTTTAATCCATAAAAATGGAGTAATTTAATTACTTCCTTTTGAGAAACTTCGTTAAAAGTTATAGAAAATTTATACCTTTGAAACAAATTTAAAAATTCTGAGAGCTTATATTACATCCCCAGATTCATGCTGATAACTGGTGTTAATTCATCGAAATGTGTTCCAAATCTCAGAATGAGTAATTGTTTAATATAAAGAGTTAGTCAGATTTTAATATAATTGATAATAATTGGCAGAGCATGCTACGTTGTTCAAATTAAACAAATCAACATATTTCTTTGAGTTATTTTACAAACAAATCTGGATATTATTGCGCATGTGCTAACTAGTATCCATCTAAAACCAGTTTTATACATATCACTAAATATGCATAAAAAATAATTTTTAAATGTGATTTACCAAAGTTAATAGTAATTATGATCACAAAAACGGGAAAAGTCCCGTATCTTGTGCCAGAAAATTTGGCCAGTTTTTTGGCGATAAATGTTTCAATGTGGTTGTTGTGATCTTATTCTTATGGCATTTGGTAAGTTTATAAATAAATATAAATAATATAAAAGTAACATAAATAATAATATAGATAATAATAAATATATAAATTACATAATTATTTATATATATTATAGTATATTATAATGTATAATAATATATAAATAATGTAAATAAAATATAATTAATATAAAAATTTGGTAAGATGATAAAACGGCCTTTTGGTGCCATTTTGGAATTTTTTGCCAACTGCACAAAGCAACACAGGATACAGAACTCAGCCCACAAAAACTAAATTTTGCACCTATATAGACCTTAATCTTTCATTTAATATCAAAATGAAGTACAGTTGGACCCTAATACAAACATGGCTAAAATGATAACAGGGTTAAAATGAGCAATTTGTATGTTATGAATGATTCAACATTTAAACTATCTTAAGATTGTCACATTTTATACGAGCCACAAAAAACAGGATCACAGCTAATACAAGCAAAACATCTGTTCATTTCAAGGTAATTTTTAGTAAAACAAGAACGAAAAATCATGCGTCAAGCATAGATTATGTAGCACTTTCCAACGCTTCTAAAATAATTTTACAAATCATTACCGTTTAATAAGCTAAAAGATGACATCTAAGTAAACAATTTGGAAAACGCATAACATATTTAAAAACGTAATTTCAGGAATTTTCATTATATACAATAATCGGAAAAATATCCGAATACTTTTATGTAGCCCTGTATATGATCTATAGATTTGTATATATACATAGGATGCTAAATTTTAGTTTAGTTAGGAAACGCGTAGCACAGTTTAAATTCTCCTTCTGGAGTTTCTGTCAATAAACGGAAATGTGTTCGCGAACTTTTGTGCTGCCCTGTATAGGATCTACAGAATTTATACACACCACGTAATAGACAAAAAGCTAGTTAAGATTAAAATCGCGTTCAGTAACTTAAAACGCACTTCCAGGAATTATTGTTAACAGACAGTAGAGAATTCTTTTGTGTGTCCCTGTAAATGAACGATGACTGCTATACACACACTATTCTGTAGTAAGCCTCTTTTAATGCACCTTAGTAATATATATAAACTTCAATGCGTTTAAAATAGTGGAACATTATTTAAATAAGCCGCAGACGATTTTTCTCCATAGACGTAATGTAACGGAATTATTTTGACTGTCCCTGTAAAGTAACTCTAAGTGCTATACACCTACTATTCCATATTAAGCTTCTTCTAATGCATCTTAGTGATCTATATAAATTTCAATGCGTTTACAATAGTGAAACATTTTTAAAATAAACCGCAAATGATTTTTCCCCATAGACCGCAATGTAACGGAATTCTTTTGAGTGTCCCTGTAAGAAAACTATAAGTGCTACACACTTCAGTTGAAATAGGGAACGTGCCATAGATAACGACAATAACATATAAAAATTGCAGAGCAATCCGAGCATATTTACGGGAGTTAGAGCACGGACAGACGGCCATCCGGCCAGACAAACCGAAGTCATAAGCACTTTTCAACTAGGTTGGAAAGTGCTAAAAAGTAGGGTAGAATTAGGAAAGAATTCCCTCTTATCGAACACTGTTCTTGCTCAGCGAAAATATTTCTACATTACAAATGTCTGCCTAAATGTAGTAATTTATCAATTTTACCAGACAGAATTTCACCCATCAATGGGACCTCTGACCCAAGAAAATGCTAAGGAATGTCTTGGAAGAATGAAAGAAAGAAAACTGAACCATAGAAAAGAAGGATCATAGAAGAAAACCTTTATTTATGTGGTAGGATCAAAAAATTCCTGCAATAGGTCAATTACAAATTATTAAAAAATAGAACAATAATTTTACCTTATTGGCCTTCAAACTACTTTCTGCCTGCATCCACACATTTCTTCCAGCATTCGTTCAAAACACTCCTGGAATACATTTTTTGAAACGTCCTTCAGTAGCTTCAGCACATTTTTGATCACCTCATCTGAATCCATAAAATGGTGTCCCTTCAATTTCATTTTCAGCCGTGGAAACCGGTAAAAATCTGCTGATGCTAGATCGTGAAAATAAGGAGGGTATTCCAAACTGGTAACACTGTGTCTGGCAAGGTAATTTTTCACAATCAGAGCGCGATGTGGTGGAGCATTGTTGTGTAAAAGAAACCAGTCGTTTGTTGCCCAGTTTTCAGGTCGTTTTCGTCTGATTGCATCTCGTAGTCATTTAAGGATATCCAGGTAAAGTTCTTTATTCACAGTTTGGCCTTCAGGATTAAATTCGTAGTGAATGACGCCCTCATAATTGAAAAAATCCCTGACGGCTCGGCCTACAGGCACAGGTAGATTTCACAGATGCAGACCGTGGGGCGCCTGTTTGTCAGGAATTGCAGAAGAAATGACCTTTTTGTGATGATGCGGCAGTTGGAACCGCCTACTTCGAAACGTAACTTGTTTGCAAGCGGAGCCAGCAGGGATTTTTTTTTTTATATATATATGTAAGAGTTGGTTTTATAAAAAACTTGTCAATATAAAAGTTTTAGATAATATTAAGAGAATTTATAATAAATTTAAGCGGATTTGAAATCTTGGGAATTGACGAAGTTATGAATTTTTTTCTTCTAAAACCCCCCTTCTCCCCCTAAGGCAATTTTTAATTATATCAAAAATCTGTCATACATAAATTTTCGGCCCTTCTCCTAGAAGTAATAATAACTTCAAACGGATTCGATGCGTATCATAATTAAGAAATTATGGGTTTTTTTCTGTTTTCACAAAAAGCCTCCCCATCCCCCCCCCCCTTGGTTCGATTTTGCCCATTAACGAACTTGACCGAGATTTTATGCCCTTGATTTTATGTATCAGTTTCGAAAAGATGCGGGAGTTGGAACCGCCTACTTCGAAAAATAACTTGTTTGCAGGCGGAGCCGGCAGGGATTTTTTTTTTTTTTTTTTTTTTTTTTTTTGCTGTAACGGTTGGTCCTATAAAAAACTTGTCAACATAAAAGTTTTAGATAATATTAAGAGGATTTATAATAAATTTAAGCGGATATGAAATCTTGGGAATTGCCGAAGTTATGAATTTTTTTCTTCTAAAACCCCCCTTCCCCCCCCCTTAAGGCAATTTTTAATTATATCAAAAATCCGTCATACATAAATTTTCGGCCCTTCTCCTAGAAGTAATAATAACTTCAAACGGATTCGATACGTATCATAATTAAGAAATTATGGGTTTTTTTTCTGTTTTCACAAAAAGCCCCCCCATCCCGCCCCCTGGTTCGATTTTGCCCATTAACGAACTTGACCGAGATTTTATGCCCCTTGATTTTATGTATCAGTTTCGAAAAGATGCGGCAGTTGGAGCCGCCTACTTTGAAAAATAACTTGTTTGCAGGCGGAGCCGGCAGGGATTTTTTTTGTTTTTATTTTTTTTTTTGCTATAACGGTTGGTCCTATAAAAAAACTTGTCAATATAAAAGTTTTAGATAATATTAAGAGGATTAATGATAAATTTACGCGGATTTGATATCTTGTGAATTGACGAAGCTATGATTTTTTTTCTTCTAAAAACCCCCCTTTTTCCCCTCCTTGGGGCCATTTTTATTTATATCAAAAATCTGTCATATATAAATTTTCGGCCCTTTTCCTAGAAGTAATAATAACTTTAAACGGATTCGATACGTATAATAATTAAGAAATTATGGGTTTTTTTCTGCTTTCACAAAAATGCCCCCCATTTCCCCCCCCCTTGGTTCGATTTTGCCCATTAACGAACTTAACCGAGATTTTATGTATCAGTTTGGAAGAGATTTATGCAGAATTTTTCCAGTTATCGTGGTCAGAAAAAAGTGACATAGATAGATAGATAAATAGATAGATAGATAGATAGATAGATAGATAGATAAAGTTTCGAACTGGGGGTGTTTTTGGGTTCTGGGAGTCATGATCGGCGCAGATCTGCAAAAATTTTTCAAAATTTCCAACTTAGGTGAGAATGTAATAGGTAGTATTTCTTACGAAATCTACCTAAAACACCTCCAACATCACTTTCTCTTGGCTTTTCTCCAAGCCAAATTTTTCGTTCCTTGGTGATGTTTTTGCATTCTATTCACTTGACTGACGTTCTGTCTGAGGGTCGTAAAGAAAACACCATGTCTCATCACCTGTCACGATTTTCTTCAAGAAGCTGTCATCTTCATTAGCCATGTCAATCAAATCCCTGCACATGTTCACTCTCATTTCTTTTCGTTCAGGTAATAACATTTTTGGAACCATGTGCAAACAAACACGATGCATATTCAAATCATCATGAAGAATGCCATGAACATTCCCATGTGAAATTCCAAGTTCAGAGGCAATGGCATCAATGGTTATTCATCTGTCTGCATACACGATTTCTGGAACACGCTCAATATTTTCATCTAAGGTGGAAGAGGAGGGGCGCCCAGCCCGAGGGTCATTTTCGATGTCTGGGCTACCTTCACGAAAATGCTTATGCCATTCGTACACAGCCGTTTTTTTCATGGCTTCATTTCCATATGCTTTCTTCAGCATCTTGAGCGTCTCAGAAGGTGATTTCTCGAGCAAAAAGTAGACTTTTATGCTTGAACGCTGCTCTAAAAACGACATTTCAAAATCTGACGAATGAAAAATTAACTTTGTCAGAAATGATCCGCAGCTAACGCCGACAGTACCGGAAATGAATTCCAGATGCCTGTGTGTTTTCCTTATCAGTGCTGCCAACCTCCAAAACAGATATTTCCCTTCCAACAAACACCTGCGTGAATGTAGGCGACCATTCCAACAATTTATTGACTCTACCTACCTCGTATTTATATAAATTCAGACTCTGGGTCATATTAACTAGCTTTCTCCTGTCTCTTATTGCACTGTTAAAATGAAAAAGATATGTGAAATTATTAGCTCAAAAATTGAAGTGACTATTGCAATGTTAGACTTGTTTTTTCAGGAAAAAAGGAAATGATAAGTTTTCTTAGTGTACATCGTTCATGTACTTTGAAATTACTAATAATTAAATCTATTAATAGTAGTAATTAGCTTAATTATGAGTGTGTTTTAATATTTCTAGGTTATTACAAGTAACGTTTGATATGAGGACTTGCTTCTCATATTAAGCGTGTTCGACTGTAAATTGATGCTGTAGTTTTTTTTCCCCTCACAGATTGTCAAAAGAATCGGCCTTGCATTTTAAATATGTAGAGATATGTATTCTCAAAAATTGTAAGAAAAAAATTTCTTACATTGTAGCAATAATTTTACATGTCTAATATATGCAAAATTGTTGGATTTTAATTTTGTTCATTTCTTCCAATTTCCTGTAACGTCACAGACTTTTTATAAAAAAGTAGACAAAGACAAAGTGACAACCCTATCTGTAATTAGAAATTTTTAGTATTTTTGAGGGATTTTTTTTAACTCTCATCTGAGTCCATACACAATACACTGCTGAACTGAAATTTTCTTAAAATAGTGTTGAACCACCTTCTGTTGCCCGAACCCGTAATAATAACCTTATAAATATACCTAAAATCAGTGTTGAATGATTTTATCTTTTTTAATGAAAATCATTCCAAACAAACCTAATGTTGGGGGCCTCACTGCCTTTGGCAGCATATACCCTTGAATTTGTATGATTTTATATTTTTAAATGAAAATCTATCCAAACGTGCCCACAGGCCCCCACTACATTCTGTAGTCTATACCAAGTATGCTAGGCATGCTCCAGTCTATTTTGATTTTATAATTTTAAACGAAATACTGGCATAGCCCTAGCTTATGATAATAGCCTTAAATATATCTAAAATTAGTGTTGAATGAATTTATACTTTTATATGAAAATCTTTCCAAACAAACCCAGGGTTCTCACAGACTCCTTAGACTCCTTGGAAACTCCTTAGAAATGAAAACATTCCCAAGTAGTACTTAGAACTACTTAGATAAGCAAACCACTCCTTAGAAACTCCTTAAATTGTATTGCGGCTTCGGACGCAAGCGATATTGCTGCCGAGGGGAAAAAATCAGGATTGTAAAACGCACGGTAAATCCTTTATACACGTCATTTATCTGAAGCACAGCATTGATTGGTTAGGATAATCTTATAGCAGGGCTCCCACTAGGTCCGTTTTTCAATTATTAGGTCCGTAAAGTCCGTTCTTCAACACTGTATTTTACTTTAAATTTTATCAATGTTTGGCTTTTAGCCAAAAATCTCGGAAAAATCACGTTTTTCGCAAATATATCCCAAAAAATACTGTCAAATTTCGTCAATCGATCGCGAAAAAATGAGTAAATTTTGTAAAAATGATTGTTCAAAAACTCTAATTTCTCCAACAGATTAAGAAAAATGTGGATTTCCTCAAAAGATCGAGAAAAATGTGGATTTCCATAAAAGATCGCAAAAAACATGCGAATTTCCTCAAAAATTGCGAAAAACACGTGAATTTCGTTAAAGGATCGCGAAAAACACGCGAATTTTGTCAAAGGATCAGGAAAAACACGCGATTTCCATCAAAAGATCGCGAAAAAAACGTCAATTTCATCAAACGATTGAAATAAAATGCGAATTCCCTCAAAAGATCGTGCAAAAACACAATTTCCCCCAGAAAATCACGAAAAAAACGCAAATTTCCTCAAAAGATCGTGAAACACACGTGGTTTCCATCAAAAGATCGCGAAAAAAACGTCAATTTCATCAAACGATAGAAATAAAATGCGAATTCCCTCAAAAGATCGTGCAAAAACACAATTTCCCCCAGAAAATCACGAAAAAAACGCAAATTTCCTCAAAAGATCGTGAAACACACGTGGTTTCCATCAAAAGATCGCGAAAAAAACGTCAATTTCATCAAACGATAGAAATAAAATGCGAATTCCCTCAAAAGATCGTGCAAAAACACAATTTCCCCCAGAAAATCACGAAAAAAAACGCAAATTTCCTCAAAAGATCGTGAAACACACGTGGTTTCCATCAAAAGATCGCGAAAAAAACGTCAATTTCATCAAACGATAGAAATAAAATGCGAATTCCCTCAAAAGATCGTGCAAAAACACAATTTCCCCCAGAAAATCACGAAAAAAAACGCAAATTTCCTCAAAAGATCGTGAAACACACGTGGTTTCCATCAAAAGATCGCAAAAAAAACCGTCAGTTTCGTCAAACGATCGAAATAAAATGCGAATTCCATTAAAAGATCGCAAAAAATGCGAATGTCTCCTAGAAAATCACGAATTTACCCCCAGAAGATCATGGGAAAAAAACGCGAATTTTCCCCAGAATATAGCGAAAAACACGCAAATTTCCTCAAAAGATCGCGAAAAATGTGAATTTCCTCGAAAGATCACAAAAAACATGCGAATTTCCTCAAATCGCGAAAAACACGCCAATTTCGTCAAAGGATTGCGAAAAACATGCAGTTTCCATCAAAAGATCGGGAAAAAAAATGTCAGTTTCGTCAAACGATCGAAATAAAACACGAATTCCATTAAAAGATAGCAAAAAAACACGAATTTCTCCCACTAGATCGCAAGAAAAGATGTGAATTTCCTCTAGAAGATCGTGAAAAAAGACACGAATTTCCTCAAAAGATCGCAAAAAACATGCGAATTTTTTCAAAAGATCGCAAAAAACATGCGAATTTTTTCAAAAGATCGCAAAAAACATGCAAATTTTCTCCAAATATCTCAGAAAACATGCAAATTTCATCAAAAAATCGCGAGAAAAACGTCAGTTTCGTCAAACGATCGAAATAAAACGAGAATTCCATTAAAAGATCACGAAAAAACACTAATTTCTCCCAGAAGATTGCGAATTTCCCCTAGAAGGTTGCAAAAAACATGTGAATTTCGTCAAAGTTTCACCTTCAACGAAATCGATTACAGCTGTTCTAAAAGTATAAATTCAAAACTTGTTATATTTTTTCTTGTATGTTGCATTTAGCATTTTTTTTTTCCTTTTAAAATTTTTTTTAAAGATGTATCCTGTATGTGATATACATAATAAGTGTTTGAGGTTTGACTAATCTCTGTTTATATGACCATTGGTCGCTGCATAAAAAAGTTGATTGTCTATTTTGTATTTAAACTTACGAAATCAGTAAGCAATATTTTGTGAATACTGTGCAATTCCAGCACTAACAATTAGATTCTAATAGAGTAAAATTTGTTTTTGTCTCCAAATTGGCCATTAAAAATTGGAGTGTGCATACCACATAACGATGCAGCACATAAAAACAACAACAACAAAAAATTGCAAATCCTTAACATTTTTTTGACTCCTTCGATTTTTTCGGTACTCCTTGGATTTTTTCTTCCCAACTCTGTATGAACCCTGCAAACCTAATGTTGGAGGCCTAACTACCTTCAGCAGCATACATCCTCAAATTTGTATGATTTTATATTTTTAAATGAAAATCTATCCAAACGTGCCTACAGGCCCGCCCCCACTACATTCTGTAGTCTATACCAAGTATGCTAGGCATACTGCAGTCTATTTTGATTTTATAATTTTAAACGAAATACTGGCATAGCCCTAGCTTATGATAATAGTCTTAAATATATCTAAAATCAGTGTTGAATGAATTTATACTTTTATATGAAAATCTTTTCAAACAAACCTAATGTTGGAGGCCTAACAACCTTCAGCAGCATACATCCTCAAATTTGTATGATTTTATATTTTTAAATTAAAATCTATCCAAACGAACTAAGCGGATTTCATTATAGTGATTGTTGATTAAATTTCTAATGTTTAGATATATTAAATTTTTAATTCTGACCAAAAGTTTCTGAGATGACCTAAATAATATAAAACACCCCCTTCCTCTTTTAAAACTTGAAATGATATCTCACATTGTTGAAAATGTAAAAGTTTCCCAGCAGATGTGCAGAAACGAAAATTCCTCCGAAAATTTCCCAAAGCAGAATTAAAAAGATGAACTATCATCAAAGGAACTGAGAGAGAACAAGAAAAAAAATTGGCGAACTTATGAAAGGACTTCCAGAAAATAATTTTTTGAAATAATAAGTGTTAATATATTTTTTTTCAATGTGAGGCATCTTTGAAACTGGAAAATTAACAGGATTAAGTGTTTTTTGTATTTTGCTTTGAAAAGCAGATGTTAATTTTTAAAAAATGCAGGAGAAAACAAGTTGGAAATTGTACGTCGAACGTGACAAATCAGGTGCATTCATACTATAGCTAGTTATATAAATATTCAGATCTTGATGATTTTTAACTCTGTTAAATGAATTATATCGTCTGCAGATTCATTTCTGTACTAAAATAAGTATCTCGGTCGCTTTACGATTAAACCTCGGAAGCTCCTTTAATAAAAAGCACAGTATTTTTTTTTTTAAAAATTCAAATTTTTTAATAAATGTTTGTATTCATATTTTCTAAAGTTTTGATTTGATTTTCATAAAATTTGAAATGTCTCGACAAAATTCTGCAAAGATATCTTAAATTTCAAACCATTCGGTTGGGTAGTTTTTGCGTTGTTATATGCGAACGGACGGACCAGACGACGACAATAGGTGCTACGTATTTACATAATTACGAACGCACTGAAAAACACATCCACAAAATCGGCATTTAGAATGCTTTTTTGTTCAGAGAGTAAATATTATTATTAATATTTTTGTAAAACAAAGACATTGTTTGAAAGAAAAAATACCATGAATAAGTGGTTTTTTTTTTGTCGTATTTCAATCAGGATAGTGGATACAGACTTGTAAATAAGCACAGAAAAAAAATAACATTAAATCAATGTCTGGAAAATATATTTTTTTAAATGTAAATATTAATATTTTTTTAAAACAAAGACATTGTCAGAAAGACAAAGGTACCATAAATAAGTATGTATTTTTTGTTTTCCATATTTCGTTCTGAACAGCTGATGTGGCAGTTTTAAAATGGGGAAAAAATGAAACCTTTTCTGTTGCTTCTTTCTTTTCTGTTTATTAAAAAATACATTTGACAGCCAGATAGTTGCCACACTGCCCCATTTTGTAATGTACATTATGGTTTTTAATTAATATCTTAGCTAATTAACAAAAAATGAAAAATCTGAGCCTCAGATATTTCAAACCTACCACCTATCCTCATCCTTTCCAACCTCTATAGATGTAGTAGATTTTCTTAACCATTACAGACACACAAACAAACAAACATCTTTCTTTTATTAGTATAAATACACCTGAAAGAGTCAGGAAATAGAAATTTCAATCACCTGTTTCAGTAGCAACCCTGTAATATGCAACCAACTACTGTTTCAAGAAGACTAATAAACTACTACAATACTACTACAGGAAGTTTTTAAAAAATGAAATACCATAATCTAAGTCAATTGGGATTTTTCTGTAAATTGTCTTATTTGTCAGTGTGTTTCAGTTCTAGGAATAATAGTATTTTCTTTGCACTAACTTAGAGAGCACGTTACAATTGATTTTTTTCTTTTGCGATTTAATGTTTTCAGTTTTAGTTAATGTTTTAATGGTTGTATATTTTAATTTTCTGGTGGTGGTATAATGTTTTTCTATCTTATTCTAATTGAAATAAAACTAGATAGTACCCATCAAGATTTGACAGTAAATAACTTGACTTTAGAAATATGCTTTTAAATTAATTAAGTATTGAAAATTTTATGAAATGTTATATTGTGTAAACGATTCCTATAGATATAAGACGATAGATGGTGTTGTCAGTCCAGCCTACTCAACTAATGAAGTGAAATAGTAATTTTAAGCTTGCAATTTACATCCTATTATACTTGAATTAATTTAGCAAGAATTTAACTAAAAATATTAATTGAATGATTTATTTTTACTTACTATAATCTCAAAATTAAAAAATATATGTCAATATTTAGTATTTTCTAATTTTTTTTAAACTTACGCGACCTTTAAAATTTTTCATTAATTTTATTTTTATTAGCCTGATTCTAAAACCCAGATAAACCATAGATATCAAGGTGATTTCTTTTATAATTCTTATATAATCTTATATAATTCTTATTATTATTAATTCTTATATTATTAATTATATAATTCTTTTATAATTTTTGTGTCTTTCTTTTCTTTTCATTTTATTTTAAGGAGAATAATCATATACTTTTTTTAGTTATACAAACATATTTTATTAATAATGGTCATACAAAATATAGATAAAAGTTTAGATCACTTTATTTAATCGACAATTACATGCAAAATATTTTAATTTAAATATTTATAGTATAAAATAAGTAATTAAAAAATATTGTCGGTTGTTAAATTTTATTTACCACACTCCCAACATTTTGAAAAAAATAACAGTATTTAGTGATTTTTTACTGATTTACTGATTTTTTTTTAACTACACGACCTTTAAAGTTTTTCATTAAATTAATTATTTTCAGTCTGATTCTAAAACCCTGAATTTAAACTTTGCTGTTTGCTGCTAACGATTTATAATACATATTTTTTAATTACTTGAATTTATATTTTCCATTTTCACACATTCACATTGTTTAGTTGTTAAATCATGGATATCAAGAAAATTTGAAGTTCCTGTATGAATATTTTCTTCTTTTTTTCTCCTTTTATTTTTTTTTTTTTACGAAAAATAATCACATAGTTATCTTATTACATATATATGATATCTTGATAATGGTCATACCAAATATAATAAAAATTGAAGACCAATTCAATTTATTTAATCGATAATTACGTGCACGATCATTTAATTTAAGTACTTTTAATATAAATTTAGTAATTAATACAAAATAAACTTTTCCTCCTGAATTAAATATAGCATTATTAAAATGAATTAATGCCAATAAAATAAGAAAAACCATTCTGTCCGGAATGGGTTTTGAACCGACGCTGAGATCGGAACAGAGAAGCACCGCGTTTTATACCACTGGGCCTCCGTTTTCTCGTTAGAATGTACTCTTAAAACTGGTTAGGTTGTAGATTTAATGTTATGCATGCGCAGATGGGTCATTTTCATGTGAAAAATGGATGTGACGAAAATACCTTTTCGTTTTAATATGTAGGATACATGTACTAAAAGTGATTACAGTAGACATAAAGGCTTAAAAATCTTTTAATAAACAAACTGACTAGCTTTGTACACACAGTAATGGTGACATTCTCAAGATCTGTATTTATGCATCTTGATGCAGGTCTTTAGAGATCTTAAGAATGTCACAGCTATTGTGTGTACAAAACTATTAAGTTTGTTTATTAAAATATTTTACTGTAATCTATTTTAGCATAGCTGATTTCTCTTATGTAATTCTATGTTATTGTATTTAATTTAAGAATCCATATATTTATGTACTTTTTTAAAAATTTATAGGCACACTATGATGTTATTTTAAGAGAAAAACTCATGCTGAACGCAAAAGTTTGTGTGGATATGATGAAGAAAATATTTTTACAACACTTTCTTCAATCAAATTTTTCACAATGTTAATACTAGCAATAGCATCTCTCTTTTCAAAGTTTTGAGAAGTATTTAATTTGAGTGGAATGCAATAAAATATAATCTTACATGATTGACTTCAAAATGAGCAATCTAGCTGATGCAAAACAGAAGCTTTTTGTCTGTGACGTATGCAACAAAATGTTTTCACTAAAGAGTGATTTAGAAAGACATTACCTCACTCACACGGGTGAGAAGGCTTTTGCTTGTGAGATGTGTAACAAAAGATTTCCTCTAAAGAGTACTTTAAAGAAACATTACCTCACTCATACAGGTGAGAAACCATTTGCTTGTGAGATATGTAACAAAAGGTTTTCACAAAAGTCTCCTTTGCGTAGGCATCTTCTCACTCATACTGGTGAGAAGCCTTTCATCTGTGAGATATGCAGTAAAGGGTTTTCACGAAAGTCTGATTTAAATGAGCACATTCACATTCATACTGGTGAGAAACCTTTTGTTTGTCAGATATGTAGTAGAAGATTTTCTCGAATGAGTTCTTTAAATGAACACCGTTTCACTCACACTGATGAGAAACCTTTTGCTTGTGAAGTATGTAGCAAAGGATTTCCTCGGAAGACAGAGTTAAACAGACATAGTCGCACTCACAATGAGGAGAAACCTTTTGTCTGCGAGATATGTCTCAAAGGATTTTCTCGAAGGAACCATTTAAACGCACACCTTTTGATTCACTCTGATGAGAAACCTTTTATATGCGAGATATGTACGAAAAAATTTTCTCGAAGGGGTCATTTAAATATACATCTTACCACTCACACAAGCGAGAAACCTTTTGTATGTGAAATATGCAACAAAGGATTCTCAATAAAGAGTCGTTTGAACCATCATGTGCTTACACATACTGGTGTGAATCCTTTTGTATGTGAGGTATGTGGCAAAGTATTTTCAGAGAAGGGTAATTTAAAGAGACATATTCTTACTCACAGTTGTGAGAAGACTTTTCTTTGCCGTGAATGCGGCAAAGGATTTTCCACTAATAGTAATTTAAAAAGACATGTTTCCATGCATATGAAAGAGTCCCAGTAGCACAACAGTACTGGCCAAAATCATTATAGGATGAAACCTCCAGTAACTGACACTTTAAGGACTTTTTCTTGTTCAAATCGCTATTACAAAGTTTTAAATCTATTTTATACTAGGGTTGGCACGTTTTTGAAAAAGGTGGTAAAAACCATGGAAAAAACTGGTAAAAACCGTCCTGGCAAAAATACATTTTTGCCACTTTTTGCCAAAGTGGCAAAAATAGATATGTTTTATTTACAGCAATGTAATTAATATATTTCAATTTTTAATAATTTCAACTCTAATAATGTGTAATTTTATTTTTTTATTTACCTTAGAATATTCAATGCATCATTAAAACAGTAATCTAAGTAGTTTGCATTTTTTAGTAAAATACTTTAGTAGTAATCAGTTTTACTTTTTAGTAAATAACTTACTGGCTTTGGTTTAAACTGTCATAATTATTAAACAATCAATCTTTATGCTTCAGTCAACTTCAGTTAATTTTGTAGCAAAGTCTGAGAGAGAAATAGCACTTACCACTTTTGCTATGATATGAGAACAACAATAATTTGAAGTTACAAAGTAAAAACAATAAAAACAAAACATTTTGCAAGAGAATTCATTCTTATTTCCTATGATCAAATCAAGATTCAAGTCTGTAGCCTGTAAAATGACAATGGGGGAAAATAGTAAGAAAAATTACCTAAAAGATTAATTTGCCTATATTTGCAACATTAAATAATCAATTAAAATCATTCTAACCTCCCCTTTCTTATACATATCAATTTCATCCAATCCCTGTGTTTTTTATAACTCTCTCTCTCCCTCCCCCCCCCCCCCTCCAGAAAAAAAAAGGGTTGTAGGAATTTTAAAAGTTTACTTTGTACTACTTGATTATCCCGTCCACTAAAAAACTATCGCCAAACTATAAGATTAAATGCCAATTATGGATCACCGTAAATGTCATTTTCACTTGACATTAAACACGTTACACGTGTTTGTTACGTCATCATGTGAATTTTAATTTATTTTATTTTTATTAAGGTTTTACTAATTTGTTTTTTCTTTCGTTATTTAAAATGAAAATTATGTCAATAAATGATTACCTCATGATATTAAAAGATAAAAAATATAACTTATTAGTTTCAACGGGTGTCACAAATTTTTGCCCACAAAATATTTTTATTTTTCTATATTTGCTTCAAGCCTATGTCTAATGTTTACATACATTTTGTAGTTTTTTTTTTCTATGTTTTTGGACTAAGTAAAGAGGATTGAATTCTTTACAATCTTCCGTTATCATTGATATTTATTATGTTCCTTAATAAATTTGATTATTACATTTAAATTACTTAAATTTAATTTACAAATTCAATATCTTAAAAATATCTGTTTGCTTATGGTTTAATTTAATAATTCTGCATTTAAACACTAAACTGTTCTTAGTATTATTTTGTCTGAAATAATCTGGATAAATCAAATTTTATATTTGCTATGTCGTTACGGCATGAGTGAACTTTATCATTAAAATAACCCTATTATTTGGGGATTTTTTTAAATTAAAATTCATTCATTTTCCTAACTTAAAATTTTAGAATTGCAATATTTTTTTATTTGTATAATTTGGTGAATAGTTTGGCAATTTGTTTAATTTGGCGAAATTGGTCGACGGGATAATCAAGTAGTACTGTTTACTTCTATAAAGTATTTGTAAAAGTTATACCTAAAGGCTCAAATAAAGATAAAATGAAGATTAATTTGGCAAATGTTTATGCATTAATATTGTTTTTTATTATAGATTTTTTAAATGTAGAAACTGTTGATTTTAAATTTTTTTAATATATATATTCATTTTAAAGGTAACATTACTACATTAATTTGAGAAAAGTAAAAAGTTTTTACGTGTCACCATCACATAAATTTATCTACAAAATTGATTATGATTCATTATTGATATTTTTTTATTCATTTTATCAATGAAAATTATCTTAATCAAATTAATATTAATGAAACATCTAATTAATATTCTAATTTAAGTCTCAATTATAATATATACAAAATTATACTATTTTATTATATTTATTAAATCCAGCCTTTTTTGCCAATTTTTGCCGGGTTTTACCAGGTTTTTTCAGTTTTTGCCACTGTCCTGGCAAAAATACCATTTTGCCGGCAAATTGCCCAACCCTATTTTATACATATCTTTGTTTTTGAAAGTATAGTAAAAATACATTAAAAAGTTATTGTTGACAAAATTTTGATAAATTATACTTTTTATTACTAAAAATTAATTTTTATCATAAATATGGCCAATATCTCCAGTAACTGACACCATCCGTTTTTTGAAAAACCAATGGCTGAAAAATAAGTTATAACAATTAAGCTACCAACAGATGACATTACTTTGCAAAATTTTTCAAGAAAATGCTTATTTGAGTTAGATTTATGCTGAAGTGTCAGTTACTGGTTAGGTGTCAATAACTGGGGATTTCACCCTATAAAACAGGGTTTTATTTAATGCTTTAGCAAATAAAAATGTTTACATAAAATTAAAATAATTAGCTTATCTTGTATATTTATAATGTTATTATCATAATCCCACGGTAGAATCCTGCATGGGCCAAAATTTCTGCTTGAAGTCAACCAAAATCTGATCAGAACCGACAAAAAAAAAATCGATTAACCCAGAACCTGATACACTTCAACCTGAACTCGAAGTGGAAAAAATTAATATTTAAATACAATTATGAAAAACACAATTTTATCGTTTATGTTGAATTATCAACACACATTAATATTCAAATGTACATTATTTTTCAATTGAAATATATTCAAGGTTTTGTTTTGAAAAATCAGATCAATCTGAACCTAGTTCAGAAGTCAAAACCTGCAACAAAATATTTTAACTCAACCCAAACCACAATGAAAAAAAGCTTAAATCGATTTAAACTGGGTTTGGATAAAATTCGGTTAACCGTCCTGCTGCTTCACTCTAACCCAGGATTATCACATATTGCTATTTGCAGATGGTTTTCAGGCCAAAGCAATTATGGTGACTTTTAAAAACTACTTTCATTCCAAGGCAACTTTTTAAAAATACTTTTAATTTTCTTGCTGGTATTTTCTTTCAAAAGTACTAGAAAATTCTTCAAAGAGTAAGAGTTTTAACACTTTCCAGCCTAGTTGAAAAGTGTTTATGACTTCAGTTTGTCTGCCGTATGGCTGTCTGTCCATGCTCTAACTCCTGTAAATATGCTCGGATTGCCCTGCAATTTTTATATGTTATTGTCATTATCTATAGCATGTTCCCTATTTCAACGGAAGTGTGTAGCACTTATAGTTTTTTTACAGGGACACTCAAAAGAATTCCGTTACATTACGGTGAATGGGAAAAAATCATTTACGGTTTATTTTAATGATGTTACACAATTTTAAACGCATTGAAATTTATATATATCACTAAGGTGCATTACAAGAAGCTTAATATGGAAAAGTCCTTCCGGCCTGTACCGGGAGGAAAAGGTAGCTTTCCTATATCTTCGTTTTAAAATTTTAGCTAATGTTACACGAAAACAGCAACTTAAAATGCAAATAAAACGTTTACAAAAGATTCGTTAATACTGAATTTGAATAAGAAATTCGCCAAATTATTGAGCAATAGCGAAATTGGCTTCATTTATGGAGACATATTTTGGTCGCCAAATTTGGCGATATTTCGCCAAGTTTGGCGAGAATTTGGCGCTAACGGATATGAATATATAGTTCTATGCGTTTGATTGGGAAAATTATTACAACAATGAAAATTTTTGTAATGTGCTGTCTTGTTTCAGAATGTCAGCCACCCTAGAATTTCAAACTGCTCTATCTCAGCCGTTTTTTAAGATAGAGGTAAAACAAAAAATGCTCTGGAATCCTCGTTTCAAGGCCTAACACTGAATTAAAAAATAAATTTGAATTTTTAACTTTTTTGTACATTTATTTTAGTTTTAAATTTTTAATTGGCCGCCATCTTGAAACAAAATGGCGGACCAAGCTGTCCAACGAACTCTGTCGAGACATTGGTGAGCTTAATACACACAATTAGTTTCATCAAAATTGATTTATAAATACGAGCGTTATCGTATGACATAGGTCAGATATATATATATATATATGGAGATATATATATATATATATATATATATATATATATATATATATATATAAATCAACATTTGAACGGAGGGTGGTTTCGGTGTCTGGGGGTCATGATCGGTGAAAATATATCAAAATTTTCCGGAACTGCTTTCCTCCGAACGGCTGCAATAGGTAGCTTTATACTTTTTTGTATTGAAAGCTACCTAATAACGTGTGCATAGCACTTATAGTTACTTTACAGGGCAGTTAAAAGATTTCCATTACATTACGTCTATGGAGAAAAATCATTTGCGGATTAATTAAACAATGTTTCACTATTTTAAACGCATTGAAATTTATATATATCATTAAGGTGCATTACAAGAGGCTTACTACAGAATATTGTGTGTATAGCAGTCATCGTTCATTTACAGGGACACACAAAATAATTCTCTACTGTCTGTTAAAAATAATTCCTGGAAGTGTGTTTTAAGTTGCTGAACGCAATTTTAAATTTAACTCACTTTTTGTCTATTACTTGGTGTGTATAAATTCTGTAGATCCTATACAGGGCAGCACAAAATTTCGCGAACGCATTTCCGTTTATTGACAGAAACTACAGAAGGGGGATTTTAAACTGTGCTATGCGTTTCCTAACTAAACTAAAATTTAGCATCCTATGTAGTGTATATACAAATCTATAGATCCTATACAGGGCTGAATAAAAGTATTCCGATAATTTTCCGAATATTGTATATGTTGGAAATTCCTTAAATTATGTTTTTAAATGTGTTATGCGTTTTCCAAATTGTTTACTTAGATGTTATCTTTCAGCTTATTAAACGGTATTGATTTGTAAAATTATTTTGGAAGCGTTGGAAAGTGTTACATAATCTATGCTTGACGCATGATTTTTCGTTCTTGTTACTAATGATATTTCAGTTTTGTTTTATAGCAAGCATTTGTTCAATTTTTTTACAGCCATATTATGTCAAACTTTTGCACGAAAAATGTTTTATAAATATTTTTCATTTTAATACCATTCCTAAATATTTTGCTCAGAAATGGTCTTTTTGTGAGGGCAATTAAATTCTATGTGCATGTAAGTTATTCTAAGTACAGTTAAGTTATTCTGATAAATAGATAACTATTTATAATTTTTTGTAGTCTACTGTTTTGGCAACAATTTTAATACTTTTTGACTTACAAAGCAATTACTTTTAGGTGGTATTTTTATATACAAACACAGGTAATTTATCGAATGCATGTAATTAGTAGAAATATTTTAAATACATATATAAACAAAAATAAAAGTTCATGAGGTTTGTTTTCATAGCTGTTTATGTTGTTTGGCAACAAATTTCACATTTTGAAGCTAGAATTGTGCCAAGCTTTTTAAAATAATGCCAAGACCCCTAAAACAAACAAGTACTAAAATATTTGTTTTAACAAGCATGTATGTTAGACAACAAGTACCTAAAATTGTGTTTACACATTGTTCAATGTTTTTTTTTAATATTTTAACATATGTAGTAGACTCCCTTAAATCCGCATAGCATAAAACCAGAAGTTGTGTAGATTTTAGAATTTTGCTGATTTATGGTCACTGTTTTGTTTACATTTTTTAAAAAATAATTTGAATTTAATAAATGCACTCTAAATTATAATGAATGCTTACAATAAAGTAAAATAAGTAAAATAATAAAAATTTAGAAAATTTAAAAAATTAAAAGTTCAGGTCAAGTAAATAATTAATGCTTAACTAAATATGCATATAATGATGATATAATTTTTTCTTGAATTATTCAGTGAAACTTCCCTTATAAATGTACATTCATAATCCACATCAAAGTTTTAAAATAACAAAGTTTTATTTCATGTTTAGCTATACTTAGTAACCAAAAAAGCTTGATTAATATATAAATTATTTGATAAAAAATATCGCGATTGCCACTGGTATCAGCACTATCTGGAATTTTTTCAAAATTTATACTTCCTTCCTCAAAGAGCATGAGTTCAGTCATATTAACCAGAATTACATATTAAAATGTGTACAGAATGATATTAAAATTTAAAGAAAACTTAAATTTTACACCTACATTTTCTAAACTGTAAATTTCACTTTTTACATCAGAAACAATGTGCAGATTTTAGGTATTTGTGGATTTTATGGGTGCGGATTTGAGGGAGCCTACTGAACAATGACACCTACTTACACAAAAAATGAATGTAAGCAGTTTCATAATCAGGGTTGTTTAGGTTTAAACCA
Source organism: Maratus michaelseni (assembly GCA_963931845.1). Classification (NCBI taxonomy): domain Eukaryota; kingdom Metazoa; phylum Arthropoda; class Arachnida; order Araneae; family Salticidae; genus Maratus; species Maratus michaelseni. The sequence continues at coordinate 3,037,162 of OZ007600.1, forward strand.
CACTGGTTTAAACCATGGTTTAAACCAAATGTTTTTTTTTAAAAAACCAGACTTGGTTTTTAAAAAAAAAAACACTTTGTTTTTTTGAAATACCAAAACTTAAAAAAAAAAAAAAAAAAAAACTATTTTTCATCACATACTGGAAATTATTTAGCAAATTTGGTCTTGAGTTCAGTGAAGACGGCAGAAGAAAAGTTCAAATGTAAAATATCAAGTTTTGTCACAGACAATACTGCAAATATGGTTTCTGCCAGAAACATTCTGCATGAAGAGCTTGGTTTTTCGGGACTTACATATGGGTGCAGTGCCCATATTTTAAATCTGTTAGCCAAAGATTTGGTTAAAAGTGATGTAACAAAACAAAAACATGTTACAAGTATTTTAAAATATTTTCGCAACCATCATCTCCCGAAAGCATGGTATCATGCAGAAGGTGGAAGTGCATTGGTACTTCCTCTAGACGTACGATGGAATACTTATTGTGATTCACTTGAATCTTATGTTAAAAATTGGTCAATTTTTACAAAAGTTTGTGAGGATCACAGATCTGAGATTGATAGTGACATCTGCAGTAAAATCTTAAATATCGGTTTAAAAAGAAATGTCGAAGACATGATTGCGATTTTGAAACCAATTGCTGAAACTATTGATTTTGTACAGAGGAATAGCTGTTCTCTCGCTGAATGTGTATTAGCATGGAAAAAGCTAGAATTGAAGCTAAAAGAAGCATCAACATCAAACAATAACAAGTTGGAAATTGTACGTCAAACGTTACAAACGAGGTACGTTCGTACGCACGTTTTAGAATTAAATTCATGATATCCCGTGCGTAGAACGGGTTAAACAGCTAGTTAAGTATATATTTTATGACACTGTTCATACAAATATCTTAACTAGTTATATAAATATTCAGATATATATGTATCAGCTAGTTATATAAATATTCAGATCTTGATGATTTTTAATTCTGTGAAATGAATTATATCGTCTGCAGATTAATTTCTGTAATAAAACAAGTTGGAAATTGTACGTCAAACGTTACAAACGAGGTGCGTTCGTACGCACGTTTTAGGATTAAATTCATGATATCCCGTGCGTAGAACGGGTTAAACAGCTAGTTAAGTATATATTTTATGACATTGTTCATACAAATATCTTAACTAGTTATATAAATATTCATATATATATGTATCAGCTAGTTATATAAATATTCAGATCTTGATGATTTTTAATTCTGTGAAATGAATTATATCGTCTGCAGATTAATTTCTGTAATAAAATAAGTATCTCGGTCGCTTGACGATTTAACATCCATCGGAAGCTCCTATAACAAAAAAGCACCGATTTAAAAAAAATCAAATTTCTTAATAAATATTTTTATTAATATCTCCTAAAGTTTTGATTCGATTTTAATAAAATTTGAAATGTCTCGACAAAATTCTGCAAAGATAATATATTTTAAATTGCAAACCATTTGGTTGGGTAGTTTTTGCGTTGTTATATGCTGACAGACAGACAGACGGACGGACCAAACGACGACTATAGGTGCTACGTATTTATATAATTACGAACGCACCTAAAAAGGCCATATCATCAGCGTATAAACAGAGATATGAACAATCATTAGTAGATGCACATTTTGTTGCATTTATTTTGCCTATATTTGCAACATTAAATAATCAATTAAAATCATTCTAACCTCCCCTTTCTTATACATATCAATTTCATCCAATCCCTGTGTTTTTTATAACTCTCTCTCTCCCTCCCCCCCCCCCCCTCCAGAAAAAAAAGGGTTGTAGGAATTTTAAAAGTTTACTTTGTACTACTTGATTATCCCGTCCACTAAAAAACTATCGCCAAACTATAAGATTAAATGCCAATTATGGATCACCGTAAATGTCATTTTCACTTGACATTAAACACGTTACACGTGTTTGTTACGTCATCATGTGAATTTTAATTTATTTTATTTTTATTAAGGTTTTACTAATTTGTTTTTTCTTTCGTTATTTAAAATGAAAATTATGTCAATAAATGATTACCTCATGATATTAAAAGATAAAAAATATAACTTATTAGTTTCAACGGGTGTCACAAATTTTTGCCCACAAAATATTTTTATTTTTCTATATTTGCTTCAAGCCTATGTCTAATGTTTACATACATTTTGTAGTTTTTTTTTCTATGTTTTTGGACTAAGTAAAGAGGATTGAATTCTTTACAATCTTCCGTTATCATTGATATTTATTATGTTCCTTAATAAATTTGATTATTACATTTAAATTACTTAAATTTAATTTACAAATTCAATATCTTAAAAATATCTGTTTGCTTATGGTTTAATTTAATAATTCTGCATTTAAACACTAAACTGTTCTTAGTATTATTTTGTCTGAAATAATCTGGATAAATCAAATTTTATATTTGCTATGTCGTTACGGCATGAGTGAACTTTATCATTAAAATAACCCTATTATTTGGGGATTTTTTTAAATTAAAATTCATTCATTTTCCTAACTTAAAATTTTAGAATTGCAATATTTTTTTATTTGTATAATTTGGTGAATAGTTTGGCAATTTGTTTAATTTGGCGAAATTGGTCGACGGGATAATCAAGTAGTACTGTTTACTTCTATAAAGTATTTGTAAAAGTTATACCTAAAGGCTCAAATAAAGATAAAATGAAGATTAATTTGGCAAATGTTTATGCATTAATATTGTTTTTTATTATAGATTTTTTAAATGTAGAAACTGTTGATTTTAAATTTTTTTAATATATATATTCATTTTAAAGGTAACATTACTACATTAATTTGAGAAAAGTAAAAAGTTTTTACGTGTCACCATCACATAAATTTATCTACAAAATTGATTATGATTCATTATTGATATTTTTTTATTCATTTTATCAATGAAAATTATCTTAATCAAATTAATATTAATGAAACATCTAATTAATATTCTAATTTAAGTCTCAATTATAATATATACAAAATTATACTATTTTATTATATTTATTAAATCCAGCCTTTTTTGCCAATTTTTGCCGGGTTTTACCAGGTTTTTTCAGTTTTTGCCACTGTCCTGGCAAAAATACCATTTTGCCGGCAAATTGCCCAACCCTATTTTATACATATCTTTGTTTTTGAAAGTATAGTAAAAATACATTAAAAAGTTATTGTTGACAAAATTTTGATAAATTATACTTTTTATTACTAAAAATTAATTTTTATCATAAATATGGCCAATATCTCCAGTAACTGACACCATCCGTTTTTTGAAAAACCAATGGCTGAAAAATAAGTTATAACAATTAAGCTACCAACAGATGACATTACTTTGCAAAATTTTTCAAGAAAATGCTTATTTGAGTTAGATTTATGCTGAAGTGTCAGTTACTGGTTAGGTGTCAATAACTGGGGATTTCACCCTATAAAACAGGGTTTTATTTAATGCTTTAGCAAATAAAAATGTTTACATAAAATTAAAATAATTAGCTTATCTTGTATATTTATAATGTTATTATCATAATCCCACGGTAGAATCCTGCATGGGCCAAAATTTCTGCTTGAAGTCAACCAAAATCTGATCAGAACCGACAAAAAAAAAATCGATTAACCCAGAACCTGATACACTTCAACCTGAACTCGAAGTGGAAAAAATTAATATTTAAATACAATTATGAAAAACACAATTTTATCGTTTATGTTGAATTATCAACACACATTAATATTCAAATGTACATTATTTTTCAATTGAAATATATTCAAGGTTTTGTTTTGAAAAATCAGATCAATCTGAACCTAGTTCAGAAGTCAAAACCTGCAACAAAATATTTTAACTCAACCCAAACCACAATGAAAAAAAGCTTAAATCGATTTAAACTGGGTTTGGATAAAATTCGGTTAACCGTCCTGCTGCTTCACTCTAACCCAGGATTATCACATATTGCTATTTGCAGATGGTTTTCAGGCCAAAGCAATTATGGTGACTTTTAAAAACTACTTTCATTCCAAGGCAACTTTTTAAAAATACTTTTAATTTTCTTGCTGGTATTTTCTTTCAAAAGTACTAGAAAATTCTTCAAAGAGTAAGAGTTTTAACACTTTCCAGCCTAGTTGAAAAGTGTTTATGACTTCAGTTTGTCTGCCGTATGGCTGTCTGTCCATGCTCTAACTCCTGTAAATATGCTCGGATTGCCCTGCAATTTTTATATGTTATTGTCATTATCTATAGCATGTTCCCTATTTCAACGGAAGTGTGTAGCACTTATAGTTTTTTTACAGGGACACTCAAAAGAATTCCGTTACATTACGGTGAATGGGAAAAAATCATTTACGGTTTATTTTAATGATGTTACACAATTTTAAACGCATTGAAATTTATATATATCACTAAGGTGCATTACAAGAAGCTTAATATGGAAAAGTCCTTCCGGCCTGTACCGGGAGGAAAAGGTAGCTTTCCTATATCTTCGTTTTAAAATTTTAGCTAATGTTACACGAAAACAGCAACTTAAAATGCAAATAAAACGTTTACAAAAGATTCGTTAATACTGAATTTGAATAAGAAATTCGCCAAATTATTGAGCAATAGCCAAATTGGCTTCATTTATGGAGACATATTTTGGTCGCCAAATTTGGCGATATTTCGCCAAGTTTGGCGAGAATTTGGCGCTAACGGATATGAATATATAGTTCTATGCGTTTGATTGGGAAAATTATTACAACAATGAAAATTTTTGTAATGTGCTGTCTTGTTTCAGAATGTCAGCCACCCTAGAATTTCAAACTGCTCTATCTCAGCCGTTTTTTAAGATAGAGGTAAAACAAAAAATGCTCTGGAATCCTCGTTTCAAGGCCTAACACTGAATTAAAAAATAAATTTGAATTTTTAACTTTTTTGTACATTTATTTTAGTTTTAAATTTTTAATTGGCCGCCATCTTGAAACAAAATGGCGGACCAAGCTGTCCAACGAACTCTGTCGAGACATTGGTGAGCTTAATACACACAATTAGTTTCATCAAAATTGATTTATAAATACGAGCGTTATCGTATGACATAGGTCAGATATATATATATATATATGGAGATATATATATATATATATATATATATATATATATATATATATATATATATATATAAATCAACATTTGAACGGAGGGTGGTTTCGGTGTCTGGGGGTCATGATCGGTGAAAATATATCAAAATTTTCCGGAACTGCTTTCCTCCGAACGGCTGCAATAGGTAGCTTTATACTTTTTTGTATTGAAAGCTACCTAATAACGTGTGCATAGCACTTATAGTTACTTTACAGGGCAGTTAAAAGATTTCCATTACATTACGTCTATGGAGAAAAATCATTTGCGGATTAATTAAACAATGTTTCACTATTTTAAACGCATTGAAATTTATATATATCATTAAGGTGCATTACAAGAGGCTTACTACAGAATATTGTGTGTATAGCAGTCATCGTTCATTTACAGGGACACACAAAATAATTCTCTACTGTCTGTTAAAAATAATTCCTGGAAGTGTGTTTTAAGTTGCTGAACGCAATTTTAAATTTAACTCACTTTTTGTCTATTACTTGGTGTGTATAAATTCTGTAGATCCTATACAGGGCAGCACAAAATTTCGCGAACGCATTTCCGTTTATTGACAGAAACTACAGAAGGGGGATTTTAAACTGTGCTATGCGTTTCCTAACTAAACTAAAATTTAGCATCCTATGTAGTGTATATACAAATCTATAGATCCTATACAGGGCTGAATAAAAGTATTCCGATAATTTTCCGAATATTGTATATGTTGGAAATTCCTTAAATTATGTTTTTAAATGTGTTATGCGTTTTCCAAATTGTTTACTTAGATGTTATCTTTCAGCTTATTAAACGGTATTGATTTGTAAAATTATTTTGGAAGCGTTGGAAAGTGTTACATAATCTATGCTTGACGCATGATTTTTCGTTCTTGTTACTAATGATATTTCAGTTTTGTTTTATAGCAAGCATTTGTTCAATTTTTTTACAGCCATATTATGTCAAACTTTTGCACGAAAAATGTTTTATAAATATTTTTCATTTTAATACCATTCCTAAATATTTTGCTCAGAAATGGTCTTTTTGTGAGGGCAATTAAATTCTATGTGCATGTAAGTTATTCTAAGTACAGTTAAGTTATTCTGATAAATAGATAACTATTTATAATTTTTTGTAGTCTACTGTTTTGGCAACAATTTTAATACTTTTTGACTTACAAAGCAATTACTTTTAGGTGGTATTTTTATATACAAACACAGGTAATTTATCGAATGCATGTAATTAGTAGAAATATTTTAAATACATATATAAACAAAAATAAAAGTTCATGAGGTTTGTTTTCATAGCTGTTTATGTTGTTTGGCAACAAATTTCACATTTTGAAGCTAGAATTGTGCCAAGCTTTTTAAAATAATGCCAAGACCCCTAAAACAAACAAGTACTAAAATATTTGTTTTAACAAGCATGTATGTTAGACAACAAGTACCTAAAATTGTGTTTACACATTGTTCAATGTTTTTTTTTAATATTTTAACATATGTAGTAGACTCCCTTAAATCCGCATAGCATAAAACCAGAAGTTGTGTAGATTTTAGAATTTTGCTGATTTATGGTCACTGTTTTGTTTACATTTTTTAAAAAATAATTTGAATTTAATAAATGCACTCTAAATTATAATGAATGCTTACAATAAAGTAAAATAAGTAAAATAATAAAAATTTAGAAAATTTAAAAAATTAAAAGTTCAGGTCAAGTAAATAATTAATGCTTAACTAAATATGCATATAATGATGATATAATTTTTTCTTGAATTATTCAGTGAAACTTCCCTTATAAATGTACATTCATAATCCACATCAAAGTTTTAAAATAACAAAGTTTTATTTCATGTTTAGCTATACTTAGTAACCAAAAAAGCTTGATTAATATATAAATTATTTGATAAAAAATATCGCGATTGCCACTGGTATCAGCACTATCTGGAATTTTTTCAAAATTTATACTTCCTTCCTCAAAGAGCATGAGTTCAGTCATATTAACCAGAATTACATATTAAAATGTGTACAGAATGATATTAAAATTTAAAGAAAACTTAAATTTTACACCTACATTTTCTAAACTGTAAATTTCACTTTTTACATCAGAAACAATGTGCAGATTTTAGGTATTTGTGGATTTTATGGGTGCGGATTTGAGGGAGCCTACTGAACAATGACACCTACTTACACAAAAAATGAATGTAAGCAGTTTCATAATCAGGGTTGTTTAGGTTTAAACCACACTGGTTTAAACCATGGTTTAAACCAAATGTTTTTTTTTAAAAAACCAGACTTGGTTTTTAAAAAAAAAAACACTTTGTTTTTTTGAAATACCAAAACTTAAAAAAAAAAAAAAAAAAAAAAACTATTTTTCATCACATACTGGAAATTATTTAGCAAATTTGGTCTTGAGTTCAGTGAAGACGGCAGAAGAAAAGTTCAAATGTAAAATATCAAGTTTTGTCACAGACAATACTGCAAATATGGTTTCTGCCAGAAACATTCTGCATGAAGAGCTTGGTTTTTCGGGACTTACATATGGGTGCAGTGCCCATATTTTAAATCTGTTAGCCAAAGATTTGGTTAAAAGTGATGTAACAAAACAAAAACATGTTACAAGTATTTTAAAATATTTTCGCAACCATCATCTCCCGAAAGCATGGTATCATGCAGAAGGTGGAAGTGCATTGGTACTTCCTCTAGACGTACGATGGAATACTTATTGTGATTCACTTGAATCTTATGTTAAAAATTGGTCAATTTTTACAAAAGTTTGTGAGGATCACAGATCTGAGATTGATAGTGACATCTGCAGTAAAATCTTAAATATCGGTTTAAAAAGAAATGTCGAAGACATGATTGCGATTTTGAAACCAATTGCTGAAACTATTGATTTTGTACAGAGGAATAGCTGTTCTCTCGCTGAATGTGTATTAGCATGGAAAAAGCTAGAATTGAAGCTAAAAGAAGCATCAACATCAAACAATAACAAGTTGGAAATTGTACGTCAAACGTTACAAACGAGGTACGTTCGTACGCACGTTTTAGAATTAAATTCATGATATCCCGTGCGTAGAACGGGTTAAACAGCTAGTTAAGTATATATTTTATGACACTGTTCATACAAATATCTTAACTAGTTATATAAATATTCAGATATATATGTATCAGCTAGTTATATAAATATTCAGATCTTGATGATTTTTAATTCTGTGAAATGAATTATATCGTCTGCAGATTAATTTCTGTAATAAAACAAGTTGGAAATTGTACGTCAAACGTTACAAACGAGGTGCGTTCGTACGCACGTTTTAGGATTAAATTCATGATATCCCGTGCGTAGAACGGGTTAAACAGCTAGTTAAGTATATATTTTATGACATTGTTCATACAAATATCTTAACTAGTTATATAAATATTCATATATATATGTATCAGCTAGTTATATAAATATTCAGATCTTGATGATTTTTAATTCTGTGAAATGAATTATATCGTCTGCAGATTAATTTCTGTAATAAAATAAGTATCTCGGTCGCTTGACGATTTAACATCCATCGGAAGCTCCTATAACAAAAAAGCACCGATTTAAAAAAAATCAAATTTCTTAATAAATATTTTTATTAATATCTCCTAAAGTTTTGATTCGATTTTAATAAAATTTGAAATGTCTCGACAAAATTCTGCAAAGATAATATATTTTAAATTGCAAACCATTTGGTTGGGTAGTTTTTGCGTTGTTATATGCGGACAGACAGACAGACGGACGGACCAAACGACGACTATAGGTGCTACGTATTTATATAATTACGAACGCACCTAAAAAGGCCATATCATCAGCGTATAAACAGAGATATGAACAATCATTAGTAGATGCACATTTTGTTGCATTTATTTTGCCTATATTTGCAACATTAAATAATCAATTAAAATCATTCTAACCTCCCCTTTCTTATACATATCAATTTCATCCAATCCCTGTGTTTTTTATAACTCTCTCTCTCCCTCCCCCCCCCCCCTCCAGAAAAAAAAAGGGTTGTAGGAATTTTAAAAGTTTACTTTGTACTACTTGATTATCCCGTCCACTAAAAAACTATCGCCAAACTATAAGATTAAATGCCAATTATGGATCACCGTAAATGTCATTTTCACTTGACATTAAACACGTTACACGTGTTTGTTACGTCATCATGTGAATTTTAATTTATTTTATTTTTATTAAGGTTTTACTAATTTGTTTTTTCTTTCGTTATTTAAAATGAAAATTATGTCAATAAATGATTACCTCATGATATTAAAAGATAAAAAATATAACTTATTAGTTTCAACGGGTGTCACAAATTTTTGCCCACAAAATATTTTTATTTTTCTATATTTGCTTCAAGCCTATGTCTAATGTTTACATACATTTTGTAGTTTTTTTTTTCTATGTTTTTGGACTAAGTAAAGAGGATTGAATTCTTTACAATCTTCCGTTATCATTGATATTTATTATGTTCCTTAATAAATTTGATTATTACATTTAAATTACTTAAATTTAATTTACAAATTCAATATCTTAAAAATATCTGTTTGCTTATGGTTTAATTTAATAATTCTGCATTTAAACACTAAACTGTTCTTAGTATTATTTTGTCTGAAATAATCTGGATAAATCAAATTTTATATTTGCTATGTCGTTACGGCATGAGTGAACTTTATCATTAAAATAACCCTATTATTTGGGGATTTTTTTAAATTAAAATTCATTCATTTTCCTAACTTAAAATTTTAGAATTGCAATATTTTTTTATTTGTATAATTTGGTGAATAGTTTGGCGAATAGTTTGGCAATTTGTTTAATTTGGCGAAATTGGTCGACGGGATAATCAAGTAGTACTGTTTACTTCTATAAAGTATTTGTAAAAGTTATACCTAAAGGCTCAAATAAAGATAAAATGAAGATTAATTTGGCAAATGTTTATGCATTAATATTGTTTTTTATTATAGATTTTTTAAATGTAGAAACTGTTGATTTTAAATTTTTTTAATATATATATTCATTTTAAAGGTAACATTACTACATTAATTTGAGAAAAGTAAAAAGTTTTTACGTGTCACCATCACATAAATTTATCTACAAAATTGATTATGATTCATTATTGATATTTTTTTATTCATTTTATCAATGAAAATTATCTTAATCAAATTAATATTAATGAAACATCTAATTAATATTCTAATTTAAGTCTCAATTATAATATATACAAAATTATACTATTTTATTATATTTATTAAATCCAGCCTTTTTTGCCAATTTTTGCCGGGTTTTACCAGGTTTTTTCAGTTTTTGCCACTGTCCTGGCAAAAATACCATTTTGCCGGCAAATTGCCCAACCCTATTTTATACATATCTTTGTTTTTGAAAGTATAGTAAAAATACATTAAAAAGTTATTGTTGACAAAATTTTGATAAATTATACTTTTTATTACTAAAAATTAATTTTTATCATAAATATGGCCAATATCTCCAGTAACTGACACCATCCGTTTTTTGAAAAACCAATGGCTGAAAAATAAGTTATAACAATTAAGCTACCAACAGATGACATTACTTTGCAAAATTTTTCAAGAAAATGCTTATTTGAGTTAGATTTATGCTGAAGTGTCAGTTACTGGTTAGGTGTCAATAACTGGGGATTTCACCCTATAAAACAGGGTTTTATTTAATGCTTTAGCAAATAAAAATGTTTACATAAAATTAAAATAATTAGCTTATCTTGTATATTTATAATGTTATTATCATAATCCCACGGTAGAATCCTGCATGGGCCAAAATTTCTGCTTGAAGTCAACCAAAATCTGATCAGAACCGACAAAAAAAAAATCGATTAACCCAGAACCTGATACACTTCAACCTGAACTCGAAGTGGAAAAAATTAATATTTAAATACAATTATGAAAAACACAATTTTATCGTTTATGTTGAATTATCAACACACATTAATATTCAAATGTACATTATTTTTCAATTGAAATATATTCAAGGTTTTGTTTTGAAAAATCAGATCAATCTGAACCTAGTTCAGAAGTCAAAACCTGCAACAAAATATTTTAACTCAACCCAAACCACAATGAAAAAAAGCTTAAATCGATTTAAACTGGGTTTGGATAAAATTCGGTTAACCGTCCTGCTGCTTCACTCTAACCCAGGATTATCACATATTGCTATTTGCAGATGGTTTTCAGGCCAAAGCAATTATGGTGACTTTTAAAAACTACTTTCATTCCAAGGCAACTTTTTAAAAATACTTTTAATTTTCTTGCTGGTATTTTCTTTCAAAAGTACTAGAAAATTCTTCAAAGAGTAAGAGTTTTAACACTTTCCAGCCTAGTTGAAAAGTGTTTATGACTTCAGTTTGTCTGCCGTATGGCTGTCTGTCCATGCTCTAACTCCTGTAAATATGCTCGGATTGCCCTGCAATTTTTATATGTTATTGTCATTATCTATAGCATGTTCCCTATTTCAACGGAAGTGTGTAGCACTTATAGTTTTTTTACAGGGACACTCAAAAGAATTCCGTTACATTACGGTGAATGGGAAAAAATCATTTACGGTTTATTTTAATGATGTTACACAATTTTAAACGCATTGAAATTTATATATATCACTAAGGTGCATTACAAGAAGCTTAATATGGAAAAGTCCTTCCGGCCTGTACCGGGAGGAAAAGGTAGCTTTCCTATATCTTCGTTTTAAAATTTTAGCTAATGTTACACGAAAACAGCAACTTAAAATGCAAATAAAACGTTTACAAAAGATTCGTTAATACTGAATTTGAATAAGAAATTCGCCAAATTATTGAGCAATAGCCAAATTGGCTTCATTTATGGAGACATATTTTGGTCGCCAAATTTGGCGATATTTCGCCAAGTTTGGCGAGAATTTGGCGCTAACGGATATGAATATATAGTTCTATGCGTTTGATTGGGAAAATTATTACAACAATGAAAATTTTTGTAATGTGCTGTCTTGTTTCAGAATGTCAGCCACCCTAGAATTTCAAACTGCTCTATCTCAGCCGTTTTTTAAGATAGAGGTAAAACAAAAAATGCTCTGGAATCCTCGTTTCAAGGCCTAACACTGAATTAAAAAATAAATTTGAATTTTTAACTTTTTTGTACATTTATTTTAGTTTTAAATTTTTAATTGGCCGCCATCTTGAAACAAAATGGCGGACCAAGCTGTCCAACGAACTCTGTCGAGACATTGGTGAGCTTAATACACACAATTAGTTTCATCAAAATTGATTTATAAATACGAGCGTTATCGTATGACATAGGTCAGATATATATATATATATATGGAGATATATATATATATATATATATAAATCAACATTTGAACGGAGGGTGGTTTCGGTGTCTGGGGGTCATGATCGGTGAAAATATATCAAAATTTTCCGGAACTGCTTTCCTCCGAACGGCTGCAATAGGTAGCTTTATACTTTTTTGTATTGAAAGCTACCTAATAACGTGTGCATAGCACTTATAGTTACTTTACAGGGCAGTTAAAAGATTTCCATTACATTACGTCTATGGAGAAAAATCATTTGCGGATTAATTAAACAATGTTTCACTATTTTAAACGCATTGAAATTTATATATATCATTAAGGTGCATTACAAGAGGCTTACTACAGAATATTGTGTGTATAGCAGTCATCGTTCATTTACAGGGACACACAAAATAATTCTCTACTGTCTGTTAAAAATAATTCCTGGAAGTGTGTTTTAAGTTGCTGAACGCAATTTTAAATTTAACTCACTTTTTGTCTATTACTTGGTGTGTATAAATTCTGTAGATCCTATACAGGGCAGCACAAAATTTCGCGAACGCATTTCCGTTTATTGACAGAAACTACAGAAGGGGGATTTTAAACTGTGCTATGCGTTTCCTAACTAAACTAAAATTTAGCATCCTATGTAGTGTATATACAAATCTATAGATCCTATACAGGGCTGAATAAAAGTATTCCGATAATTTTCCGAATATTGTATATGTTGGAAATTCCTTAAATTATGTTTTTAAATGTGTTATGCGTTTTCCAAATTGTTTACTTAGATGTTATCTTTCAGCTTATTAAACGGTATTGATTTGTAAAATTATTTTGGAAGCGTTGGAAAGTGTTACATAATCTATGCTTGACGCATGATTTTTCGTTCTTGTTACTAATGATATTTCAGTTTTGTTTTATAGCAAGCATTTGTTCAATTTTTTTACAGCCATATTATGTCAAACTTTTGCACGAAAAATGTTTTATAAATATTTTTCATTTTAATACCATTCCTAAATATTTTGCTCAGAAATGGTCTTTTTGTGAGGGCAATTAAATTCTATGTGCATGTAAGTTATTCTAAGTACAGTTAAGTTATTCTGATAAATAGATAACTATTTATAATTTTTTGTAGTCTACTGTTTTGGCAACAATTTTAATACTTTTTGACTTACAAAGCAATTACTTTTAGGTGGTATTTTTATATACAAACACAGGTAATTTATCGAATGCATGTAATTAGTAGAAATATTTTAAATACATATATAAACAAAAATAAAAGTTCATGAGGTTTGTTTTCATAGCTGTTTATGTTGTTTGGCAACAAATTTCACATTTTGAAGCTAGAATTGTGCCAAGCTTTTTAAAATAATGCCAAGACCCCTAAAACAAACAAGTACTAAAATATTTGTTTTAACAAGCATGTATGTTAGACAACAAGTACCTAAAATTGTGTTTACACATTGTTCAATGTTTTTTTTTAATATTTTAACATATGTAGTAGACTCCCTTAAATCCGCATAGCATAAAACCAGAAGTTGTGTAGATTTTAGAATTTTGCTGATTTATGGTCACTGTTTTGTTTACATTTTTTAAAAAATAATTTGAATTTAATAAATGCACTCTAAATTATAATGAATGCTTACAATAAAGTAAAATAAGTAAAATAATAAAAATTTAGAAAATTTAAAAAATTAAAAGTTCAGGTCAAGTAAATAATTAATGCTTAACTAAATATGCATATAATGATGATATAATTTTTTCTTGAATTATTCAGTGAAACTTCCCTTATAAATGTACATTCATAATCCACATCAAAGTTTTAAAATAACAAAGTTTTATTTCATGTTTAGCTATACTTAGTAACCAAAAAAGCTTGATTAATATATAAATTATTTGATAAAAAATATCGCGATTGCCACTGGTATCAGCACTATCTGGAATTTTTTCAAAATTTATACTTCCTTCCTCAAAGAGCATGAGTTCAGTCATATTAACCAGAATTACATATTAAAATGTGTACAGAATGATATTAAAATTTAAAGAAAACTTAAATTTTACACCTACATTTTCTAAACTGTAAATTTCACTTTTTACATCAGAAACAATGTGCAGATTTTAGGTATTTGTGGATTTTATGGGTGCGGATTTGAGGGAGCCTACTGAACAATGACACCTACTTACACAAAAAATGAATGTAAGCAGTTTCATAATCAGGGTTGTTTAGGTTTAAACCACACTGGTTTAAACCATGGTTTAAACCAAATGTTTTTTTTTTAAAAACCAGACTTGGTTTTTAAAAAAAAAAACACTTTGTTTTTTTGAAATACCAAAACTTAAAAAAAAAAAAAAAAAAAACTATTTTTCATCACATACTGGAAATTATTTAGCAAATTTGGTCTTGAGTTCAGTGAAGACGGCAGAAGAAAAGTTCAAATGTAAAATATCAAGTTTTGTCACAGACAATACTGCAAATATGGTTTCTGCCAGAAACATTCTGCATGAAGAGCTTGGTTTTTCGGGACTTACATATGGGTGCAGTGCCCATATTTTAAATCTGTTAGCCAAAGATTTGGTTAAAAGTGATGTAACAAAACAAAAACATGTTACAAGTATTTTAAAATATTTTCGCAACCATCATCTCCCGAAAGCATGGTATCATGCAGAAGGTGGAAGTGCATTGGTACTTCCTCTAGACGTACGATGGAATACTTATTGTGATTCACTTGAATCTTATGTTAAAAATTGGTCAATTTTTACAAAAGTTTGTGAGGATCACAGATCTGAGATTGATAGTGACATCTGCAGTAAAATCTTAAATATCGGTTTAAAAAGAAATGTCGAAGACATGATTGCGATTTTGAAACCAATTGCTGAAACTATTGATTTTGTACAGAGGAATAGCTGTTCTCTCGCTGAATGTGTATTAGCATGGAAAAAGCTAGAATTGAAGCTAAAAGAAGCATCAACATCAAACAATAACAAGTTGGAAATTGTACGTCAAACGTTACAAACGAGGTACGTTCGTACGCACGTTTTAGAATTAAATTCATGATATCCCGTGCGTAGAACGGGTTAAACAGCTAGTTAAGTATATATTTTATGACACTGTTCATACAAATATCTTAACTAGTTATATAAATATTCAGATATATATGTATCAGCTAGTTATATAAATATTCAGATCTTGATGATTTTTAATTCTGTGAAATGAATTATATCGTCTGCAGATTAATTTCTGTAATAAAACAAGTTGGAAATTGTACGTCAAACGTTACAAACGAGGTGCGTTCGTACGCACGTTTTAGGATTAAATTCATGATATCCCGTGCGTAGAACGGGTTAAACAGCTAGTTAAGTATATATTTTATGACATTGTTCATACAAATATCTTAACTAGTTATATAAATATTCATATATATATGTATCAGCTAGTTATATAAATATTCAGATCTTGATGATTTTTAATTCTGTGAAATGAATTATATCGTCTGCAGATTAATTTCTGTAATAAAATAAGTATCTCGGTCGCTTGACGATTTAACATCCATCGGAAGCTCCTATAACAAAAAAGCACCGATTTAAAAAAAATCAAATTTCTTAATAAATATTTTTATTAATATCTCCTAAAGTTTTGATTCGATTTTAATAAAATTTGAAATGTCTCGACAAAATTCTGCAAAGATAATATATTTTAAATTGCAAACCATTTGGTTGGGTAGTTTTTGCGTTGTTATATGCGGACAGACAGACAGACGGACGGACCAAACGACGACTATAGGTGCTACGTATTTATATAATTACGAACGCACCTAAACAGGCCATATCATCAGCGTATAAACAGAGATATGAACAATCATTAGTAGATGCACATTTTGTTGCATTTATTTTAAGCCCATTGGTATTAATTTCTAACCTAGGAATTGATGTCACAAAAGAAGAGAAAAACAAGGGTCTTGAATTTATCAAACAAAAATGTGGCTCTGATTTCTTAGCACTTACATTAAAATTTTTGGAGAAGTGGGAACCGTTTCATAATCATGATCAAAATGTTTTTTTTTTACCCCAAAGTTGTTGATACAATGTCTGACTTTGAATGGTGGAATAGTTTTTATAATGTTTCAGGTAAATCTTTGATTATGGAGAATGATTTGGAATTTGTGAACATGCTAACTACAGCCAAAGCATCGACTGCCTGTATTGAAAGGATTTTTTTCAACATTTGGTGTAGTTCATTCAAAATTGCGAAACATATTAGACATAGAGAAGGCATCAAAATTAGTGTTTGTAATGAAACAAATGAACAATGATCGAGGGTAAAATTTATTATTCATTCCTATTATTAAATACTGCTGTAAGATATCTATTCAAGAAATGTCAAGTTTTTTTTCTTCTTTCTTCAATAAAATGTTTAGATATATTTCATTAGATTGTGATTCTTTACCTTCAGTTTGCAAATATTTATCAAATAGTTGTTATTTGTGTCAGTTAAAATTTCTTAGTTTAATTTTCTTTAAAAGAAAATGTAGATTAAAGACTAGTGTGTTAGTAGTAGTGATTGATTTATATATATACATATATAAGTGATACACTTTTTATTGTTTATTGTATATTAAAATATTATAATAATAAAAAAATATTATAATGGTTAAATTAAAATAGTAAAAATTGTATTATATAATTTCAACAAAATAACTTAAAATAATTTTTGTTTAATGCTTGACTTCAAATATTTGAAAATATTAATATTCTTCGTTTTTCTAAAATATAAAATCATTTAAACCAAAAAAAACCTGATTTAAACCAAAAAAAACCCGGTTTTGGGGGGGTTTTTTTGAAAAAAACCTGGTTTTTTTACAACCCTGTTCATAATGTTTCTGAGATTATTAAAAAATGAATATTGGATTTAATAATACAAAGAATGGAAAATAGCAGATATCTGGCAAAACTCATATCCATTTCATCCCTACTAGTTTATATATCGTCAAAAGATGAACACTGAAACTAATGCAAAATATCACCATGCCAAATTACGAAGTTATTATTTTATATATGCCACAAACTAGACATTTCCATAATTTTACAATATTCTCGGGTGGAATTTTTTATCGAATTCAACAGTGGCAGAAGCTTATTCTGAAGATCTAAGCAAAATTCATTTGTGGGAAAAGAACTTAAATTCTGTCTGAAAAGACAAATGAGAACATTTATGTATAAAGTGTCATAAATAAAAGTTGAGTAATTTAGTGAAGCATCTTTCAAGAGTAATTGATGATAGACTCAGGGATGAGAGTGCTCTTTCCCGATTGTCACCACTAAATTTTAATAGCATTTGTCACCTTATTTAAGGACAGAATACGGAATTCTGGTTAATAGGATTCAACTCATGTTTTCTCATAAAGGAAGCATAAATTTATTTCTGAAAAAATTCAAGATAGCGCTGATATCAGTGGCAATCACTTTCTTTTTACCAAATACATTTAACGTAAAATCCCGAAAGTAAGCCCTCCTCTCACTTTTAAGCAATTTTGATTTTCTTTTCCATTTCCAAATATAAGCCCCCCCCCCCCTTCTCACCTACACAAATTTTTTTATGCACAAAAATTGATTTTAAAAATCTAAGGGAGGGAATTTTCATACTTTTGACGTTTTTGGCAGATTTCCACTTATGTTTTTATATGATGTTAATGAAATCCTTCCCCTCACATGAAATGTCTGTTTCCCTTCTCTGCCCTCTCTAACATTTTTCTACAGCAAAATTTTTCATCTTTTTTGCAGTTTGACTGTTCTCCCCTGGATCACATGTATATTTTATGTTTTGAAATAAATATGTTCTCTAAAATAACTCCCCATCCATTAACAAAATATCAGCTGAAGGAACAGCCAAACTACAAAAAGACTAAAATATTCTCTCTGCCCTCAACTAGTCAATCTGTTAAAAATTGTAAAACAGTAAAAATATTTTCACATGCTGCTTGCTCTCGGGCATCTTCAGTCACTGATGTTATGTTTTCTGCTTTGCCAATCAATCTGTTGAAAACCCCCATTTGTTTTTTTCTAATAGCATATGGCACCATCTGTTAGAAAAAGAAAAAAGCAAATGGGGGTTTTCAACAGATTGATTGGCGAAGCAGAAAACATAACATCAGTGACTGAAGATGCCCGAGAGCAAGCAGCATGTGAAAATATTTTTACTGTTTTACAATTTTTAACAGATTGTGCAGTTTTAAAAGTATTTTTTAAGACTTTTATACATGTACACTGCTTGTTTAAGTATTTGAAAATAAAATAATGTCTGTGAAAATGGGCAGTGCAAATACCGTAATTTTCGGAAGAAACGCCGCAGCGTTTACGTGTTTTAAAGTTAAAATTTCAAGCGATGCAGCGTTTACGTGCAGTTTAAAATTTTTTTCACTTCGAAGATTCAGACACCAAAGATGAGAAATCTTCATATTAATAAGATTTTTAAATAATGTGCATGGGCCGAAATTTTCCGTGCAGATCTCTAATGTGTACACTTAAGGCACACTTACACATTGTTGTGAAAAACAAGCCTTCATTTAATGCTTTTAGTCTTACTGCCTCAGATACACTTTTAAACACATGCATTCATTAACTTTCGTTCATATTTCACCTTTAAACAGCACATATCAACAATATATCTTTATTATAAAAACGTAATTACTATAGTTAATATATATTCAACTTATCCATATTTCTCTAGTTCTCTGTTCAATATTAATAGTTCACTCTTTAAAAACAGTTAATTTTTACTGCTGATAAATTATATTTATTTCATAAACATTCAAACGCCACGCTTCAGTTACTTTCATTCACGGCATACGGCGATGTTCGATTGAGACGATAATCGAATAATCGATTGGTGTAGTACGCTTTCATTCCGAGAGATGGCGCCGGACAAGTCTTTGTCTGATTCGCCGATCTCGTGATTATTCATGTTTTTAGCCACGCGTCACGTCCGTGGTCTTTCTAGAAATGTGTTTTCATTGGCAAGGTATATGTACGCATTACCTCGGTTGTTTAATTCGGTTTTGTTTTGATTAAGACACTAATCATCTCGCAAACAGTCGTCTTAGGATGGCTGTATATTTAGAATGGAACGATTTCTAAATTCAGTTTATTAATGTGTTTCTATTTGCAAGTCATTAACGATTACAGCCTATATGCTGAAATTTCACCTGCGGCGTTTACGACCATTTCTTTATTTTTTTTGGTGCAATTTTTCGTCATGCGGCGTTTCTTCCAGAAATTACGGTAATTATTATGTTAAAAGTGGCATTATGAACGATCATAGATAAAAAACTGCATTATTAAATTCAAATTACTGGTTAAAAATGTAAACAAAACAGTGATCAGAAATCTGCAAAATTATAAAATCCGCACAACCTCTGGTTTTAAGCCTTATGGATTTAAGAGAGTCTACTGTATAATATTGAATCACCCTTTTCAATGAATTAAATAAAATCGATGTACAATTGCAGTCTAATAAAAGCAAATTTATACTTCTCTAAAAGACTTGTATATTATTTTATAAGCAGTGTTTCCAATTTATTCACATAATAGAAAATTAATGCAATTAGAATTGTTTTCACTCATTGAGAAATTGTCTAGGAGTAAAATTACCCATCTCTTTTCTTTTTCCCCTTTCATGAATAAAAAATAGAGTAGTTTCTATCATGTTGAAATAGGATACAAATACAGTATCACCATGTTTTTTTTTAGACCTGGCCTAGTTTGACAAATGAGTTTTCTGCAATAGGCAGGTTCCATCAAACTTTCTGATATTTTTTCGTCATCAAATAAACATATTTTGAACAAGAAATTTTACTTAATAAATGAAATCAAATAAGTACCCCCATAGAAACAAAATATATTTTATTAAATAAATTTTCTTGTTCAAAACATGTAACATTTGTCTTTTGTTTTGCTGCGTATTTCAGCTTATTGATGATATTTGTCCTCAATATTTTTATTTTAATTAATAATTGTTATTGTTAATTATGGTTCATTATTGTAAGGAAATATTTGATATTAATGTGTTCCCATTCATTGCAGATTGACCAGCCCCTGAATCTTTCCAAAGAAAAATTTACATTAATGGTGACATACATAGAAAAAAGACTACTATGAAAAATATGCAATTATTTTAACTGGAACACAGCAAAAAGTGATAATTAACTTTTCATTTACATCTCCAATTTGTTATTTATGTTGTTATACAGGTATGAGTGTGTATTTTCCTTATCAAAATTAAACTGAAATTGTTCCTCTTAGGGTATATTTTGTATTTTCACATTAAAATAACTGCGAAACATTTAAAATATGCAATCATTTAACACTGAGCAAGCTAGTTTAAATGTATATCCCATTAATTACTAGGGTTGCCAGCTACTACTCATTGATCAGCATATACTACACGCTGCTTACTACTGCATATTACACTTTTGGTCAAGATGTTTTTTAACAAGATAAATTTTTGTCTTGTAATGTATACTTGGTTTCTTTTTCATTTTTAAGCTTGTATACATTTCCTATTATAAATTTTACTATGATTCCAAATCGGTATTATGCAGAGTTTTCTGTACTGCATGAAACATTTTAAATAATTGATAATAATAATAATCAATTGATATTTTTGTCAAAATTTTTATGTTTTGATGTGGTCTTTATTTAATTAAAAATAATGCAGATTATTCAACTTAGAAGAAAATTTTAAATTAGAAACAGTTTAATAATGAAGTTTTGCATATTTGTATAAGGGTTTTACATTTTAATTGGTGAAATTTTTCTTTGTACTGTGTTTTAATTTTGATATTTTAATGTGCTTCATTTAACATTATCACCTTTTTATAATTTTTCTTATTTTGAGAGTGTTTATAATTTTAGTGACATCCACTTGACATCTTAAAATTACACATTTTTTTAGCTTGAACTACACATTAGTATTCACAGAGGTTGGCAGACCTGAATTACCATAAAAAGGACTGTAAATCATGGCAAATGCAATCACAGACTTTTTCAGCGAATTCAAGAATCATCTCATTCATATTATATAACAACATCATAATGAATATTCAAGAAATACAAAATGAAAAACGTTTTGTGTGTGAAACATGTGACCAAAAATTTTCTCATGAATGTTACTTGAATAAACATCTTGCAATACATACAAATGTAAAGCATTTTGTATGCGAAATATGCAACAAAAGATTTTCTCAAAAACATAACTTGATTATGCATTTTAACACGCATACAAATGAGAAACTCTTTGTCTGTGAAACATGCAACAAAAAATTTTCTCGCAAAAGTAACTTGAAAAAACATTGCCTTGTGCACACAAATGAAAAACCTTTTCGTTGTGATGTATGCAGCAAAATATTTTCTGACAAAAGTAACTTGAGAAAGCACCTTGTAACGCATACGAATGAAAAACCCTTCGCTTGTGAGATGTGCTGCAAAAGATTTTCTCAAAAGAGCAACTTAAATACTCACCTCCTCACACATAGGAATGAGAAACTTTTTGTTTGTGAGACATGCAACAAAAGATTTTCTCTGAAGTTTACCTTAAATAGACACCTACTTATGCATACAGATGAGAAAGCTTTTGTTTGTGAGACATGCAGCAAAGTATTTCGTCATAAATGTAATTTGAACAAACATCTGCTCATACATATGAAAGAGAAGCTTTTTGTTTGTGATGAATGCAGTGAAAAGTTTTCTCTGGAAAGTACCTTGAAGAGACATCTGCTCATGCATGTAAAGGAAAAACGCTTTGTGTGTGAAGTATGTAACAAAAGGTTTTCTCGAAAGAATCATTTAAATAAACACTCTCTGGTTCACACTGGTGAGAAGCCATTTGTCTGTGAGGTTTGTAGCAAAAGATTTTCTCAGAAAAGTAATTTGACAAAACACCTTATCAGGCATTCCAGGAAAAAGATTTCTATTTGTAAGGAATGAAAGGATTTTATTTGAAAAAGCACTTA
Organism: Maratus michaelseni; assembly: GCA_963931845.1. Lineage (NCBI taxonomy): Eukaryota > Metazoa > Arthropoda > Arachnida > Araneae > Salticidae > Maratus > Maratus michaelseni. Next base: position 3,059,568 of record OZ007600.1, read on the forward strand.
AAAATGCTTATTTTGATCCATATACAGTTAGACTGTTAAAACGCCACTCCATATAATAACATCAGTTTCTTGAAGTCCCAGTCAAAGACTCAAATATATAAAGAAATAGTGTTAAAATATTCTGATAAACTGTCATCAAAATATATGAGACATTGTTAAACTCTAATTTTTGACTTGTGATTCCTTTTTTTCTTTCTACTAAAGTGTTTCAAAATAATAAGAAACAAAAATGTGTCATAAGGAATTAAATAAGAGCAGTAATTAAAAGTACACATTTTCATCCTTATATAGTAAGATTTTGTTAAAATGCCACCTTATATATAACACCAGTTTCATGAAGTCCCATACAAAGATAAAAAGAAATAATAAACTGTCACCAAAATGTATGAAACACTGTTAAACTGACATTTTTGACTTTTCATTACTACTTTTTTTTTTGCTCTCACTAAAAAGTTTAACAAGAATGAAAAATCATGCGTCAAGCATAGATTATGTAACACTTTCCAACGCTTCCAAAATAATTTTACAAATCAATACCGTTTAATAAGCTGAAAGATAACATCTAAGTAAACAATTTGGAAAACGCATAACACATTTAAAAACATAATTTAAGGAATTTCCAACATATACAATGTTCGGAAATTATCAGAATACTTTTATTCAGCCCTGTATAGGATCTATAGATTTGTATATACACTACATAGGATGCTAAATTTTAGTTTAGTTAGGAAACGCATAGCACAGTTTAAAATTCCCCTTCTGTAGTTTCTGTCAATAAACGGAAATGCGTTCGCGAAATTTTGTGCTGGCCTGTATAGGATCTACAGAATTTATACACCAAGTAATAGACAAAAAGTGAGTTAAATTTAAAATTGCGTTCAGCAACTTAAAACACACTTCCAGGAATTATTTTTAACAGACAGTAGAGAATTATTTTGTGTGTCCCTGTAAATGAACGATGACTGCTATACACACAATATTCTGTAGTAAGCCTCTTGTAATGCACCTTAATGATATATATAAATTTCAATGCGTTTAAAATAGTGAAACATTATTTAATTAATCCGCAAACTATTTTTCTCCATAGACGTAATGTAATGGAAATCTTTTGACTGCCCCTGTAAAGTAACTATAAGTGCTATGCACACGTTATTCCATATTAAGCTTCTTGTAATGCACCTTAGTGATATATATAAATTTCAATGCGTTTAAAATTGTGTAACATCATTAAAATAAACCGCAAATGATTTTTTCCCATACACCGTAATGTAACGGAATTCTTTTGAGTGTCCCTGTAAAAAAACTATAAGTGCTACACACTTCCGTTGAAATAGGGAACATGCTATAGATAATGACAATAACATATAAAAATTGCAGGGCAATCCGAGCATATTTACGGGAGTTAGAGCACGGATAGACAGCATATGGCAGACAAACCGAAGTCATAGACACTTTTCAACTAGGCTGGAAATTGCTAAAAACTCTTATACTCTTTGAAGAATTTTCTAGTACTTTTGAAGGAAAATACCAGCAAGAAAATTAAAAGTAACAGATAGTAGAGAATTCTTGTGTATCCTTGTAAATGAACAATGACTGCTATACACACAATATACTGTAGTAAGCCTCTTGTAATGCACCTTAGTGATATATATAAAATTTGATGCGTTTAAAATAGTGAAACATTATTTAATTAAACCGCAAACGATTTTTCTCCATAGACGTAATGTAACAGAATTCTTTTGACTGTCCCTGTAAAGTAACTATAAGTGCTATGCACACCCTATTCCATATTAAGCTTCTTGTAATGCACCTTAGTGATATATATCCATTACAATGTATTTGAAATTGTGTAACATCATTAAAATAAACCGCAAATGATTTTTCCCTATAGACCATAATGTAACAGAATTCTTTTGAGTATCCCTGTAAAAAAACTATAATTGCTACACACTTCAGTTGAAATAGGGAACATGCTATAGATAACGACAATAATATATAAAAATTTCAGGGCAATCCGAGCATATTTACGGGAGTTAGAGCACAGACAGACGGCCATACGGCAGACAAACCAAAAGTCATAAACACTTTTCAACTTGGTTGGAAAGTGTTAAAAATGATAAAAGAAACAAACATTTTTTTATAAGCAATTAAATGAGAGCAGTGATTTTGCACATCAAATCTGACAATAAAAATCCAACAAAACCTTAATTCTAAGATGCTGTTGCATCATTATGTACTTTTCATAGTTTTTACACTTTTATGATAAAACCAAAGAAGACAATTTTGCTACATTAATGAAATTCGAAAATGAAAGCAACAAAGGCAAAGAGAAAACATTTGAAAAATTTATTTTAGGTAATACATATTTCTTTTATTTGGTAAATTCTTATATATTGTCATATATTTTAATAATATATAACCTTCTGCTTAGTAAGTTTTAAAATAAATATTTTGTAATAGTGATTTTTAGATGAATTTTCTCTTTGTAATGCTTCTTTTTCATTGAGTGTATCGAAAATGAAATTTACTGCTGTTGTAAAGTAAACTAACAATGAAACTCTTTAATAATTTTCAATACCATGCTTATTAAAAAAAAATGACATACCAATTTAAGAATTTTCTGCTCTGTTCAATACTTTATTGTAACATTAAATAATCAATTATTTAAATTTCATCTAAATTTACCTAAAAAAATTATAAGTCATCTAATGAACTCCTCCCCCCTTCCCCTAAAAAAATTTGCTTTTCCCCTTTTGCTCCCCCAGTTCTAATGTTTAAAACTTTTAAAATTCGTTTTACTTTATTTGCTCTATCTATTACTTTATTGTAACAATAAATAATCGATCATATAATTTTTTGTTCTTTCCTCCCCCTCCTCCTAGCAAATACATAAAATTTATAGTCTTTTAAATATCTTTAATTTAATTTTTTTTTGTCCTATTTGTAAATATGTGATAAGTCATTTAATAAACTCCCCTCTTCAAAAAAAATCTACTTCTCCCCCTTTGCCCTCCCTCTAGATCATCAAATTAAACATCTTTATAAGTCTTTTTTGCTCGCTTTCCCTTACCAAACACACAAAATTTAAAGTCTTTAAAACTCTTTAATTTTAAATTTATCTTGTCCTATTTGTAAATTTTTAGTTAAGTAGCTAATAAATCATCTAATAAACTTTGCCCCCCCCCCCCCTAAAAAAAGCTGCTTCTCTCTTTGGCCTACAATTATCTGACAAAGTTTAAAATATTTAAAATTCTTCAGGGGGGGGGGGGGGGTTCTGCTCTATTTGTTACAGCAATAAATAATTAACCATATAAAATCTTCTCCCCATTCAAACTTTCCACTTCCCCCTTAGTATGCCCCCTCTTTTCTAGCACACAAAGTTTAAAGTTTTTAAAACTTTTTAATTATTTTCTGTCCTGTTAATAAATTTTATTAGCAATAAATAATTAATCATCTAATAAAGTTCCTCCCTTTCTACTTTTCCACATTTGTACCTCATCCCTCACCTCACAAAGTTACAAATCTTCAATCCTGTTTAATTTTTTAAAACTTTTTTGCTCTATTTGTTACTTTATTGTAACAATAAATAATCATTTAAAATCATCTATCCCCACCTGAAATTGCTTTTCTCCCTCGACCCTCCTTTTTTTTTCTACTGCACAAAACTTAGTCTTTAATGTTTTTTCATTTTTTTTTTCTGACCTAATTGTAAATCTTCAGTAATGATGCATAACTAAGCAATCGCCTAATCAACTTCTTTCTCACCCAAAAAATTTCTTCTCTCATTTTGCACCCCCACCTCTCTCTCCCCAGTTTACGCAGTTTAAAATCTTATAAACTTTTTAATTTTTATAAACTTTTCTGCTCTGGTATAAATAATTATCGCTCATATAAACCTCTGTACAAAGTACAAAAAGTTAAAAAAGTTATTATATTTAATTATATTAATTAATTTAATACTTTAATTAATTTATAATATTTAATTATTTTCTTTCCATATTTGTAACTCTATAGTAGAGTCCTGCAGGGGTCAGGTACAACCTGACCCATGCAGGACTGCAGGAACCCACCAAAAAATATTTCACTGACCCGCAGCCCTGCCTGAACAAAACAAAATAATTTTTGGCAACCTGACCCGGAATCACCCAACCCAAACCCAAAATGAAAGGAAAGAAAATCATGTTTTAATGAAATTATAAAAAGTAATCTACAATTATATCTGTAATACCAATTTTATCTTTTATATTCAAAGATATTAAAACCTCTGAATAGCAGACAGCTCAGAATCATTGAATAAAGAACTGTATTGGGTTGGGTTGTCCCTAATTTTCTTTTTTCAGGTCAGGGTGACTCTAATTTTCTTTCTGTGGGTCAGGTTCACTCTAGAATAATTCTTGTGCATCAGATTTAGGTTTTTTGCAAATCGGTTGTTGGGATTTTCACAAAAAGTTTGAGCAGAAGTATGTTTCAGATGAAAATAAATATGTATTTGAATATGAATGAGTATATATTCAATTTACTGCTTGAAAAATAAAATGTATATAAGAAATGTGATCATAGATTATTCTTTCTTTATGGTACACTTAAGAACCATTTTTTCTTCTCTCGGAATATGAAATATGTTACCAAGATTTCATTTTTGATACGCACAGAAATGCAAGTATCATATCTGTGATAGTTTATGCACACATACTCATGTTATAAATGTGAGGTGTCCACTATTCAGAGGTAAAAGTATTCATTAAATAGAGGTTCCAGCTTTTCAGGATGTGTCTGTTATAGAAGTTTCATTGTGTATAGAATTTTAACCTGAAAAAAAAATTTTGGACATTCTTTTGAAAAATTGGGCCAATCCAAACTAACCCGCAAGAGTCAAAACATAACCCAAAACTGTCCTGTAACAATAAAAGTCAACTTGACCTGCATCAAAAATGTAGAAGCCAACCCGACCTGCAGCAAAAAAAAATATAGCACTGACCCGATGCAGGACTCTACTCTGTAGCATGGCAATGATAAATAATCATCTAATTAAACTGCCCCCTCTCCCCTCCCCAAAAAAAGAATATTATTTGCTTCTCCTACTTACACTTTGCAGTGACAATATTGTCAAATAATCATCTTAATTCCCCTTTCCAGAATTTTGGATCACCTCCTCCACACTACTTTGCTTTTTTTCTGCTGCACACTAAGGTTACAATATCTAAATTTCTGCATGCTGAAATCCCCACCCCACACTGCCATTTGAATGTTTAAAAGCTGTATTTACAAAAATGAAACCTTGTAGGGGAGACTGGTACACACTGGACCTATGGGCACAGTGGACCACCCCCTAATATTTTATTTATTTAATTTTTTTTTAAAGCTTCTCTTCTATCCTAATAGACAACAGCACTGCAATGATTATTTATAGCCTTCAGAAAATATGTTTAGCTCAGATTGAACTGTTTTATCCTGATTGGTTGTTTTGAGCTTCAAGAAGTAAAATTTTTCATCATCATATTTTAAATATTTTAGTAATTAAAAATTGTAGAAAAATCCGATAAAACAGTTTTTTTTTTTTTGCAAAGCTAAGATACTTGTTTTTATTTAACTTTAAAGTTAATACGTTTAAAAGAAAGCTGTAAACAATATTAATATGATTATTTATTGAACTTCAACATGGGGCACAGTGATCCACAATCTACTCTACTCCTTAATGCAGAATATTCAAAATATTTAATAATTGCTTATTTACTATAAAGAAATATTGTTTAAAAGTAGTTATTTAACTGTAAAATAAAGTAAACAAAGAAAAATAACAATTTATTTAACATAGTAAGAAATATTTTGTTTTGTTTTTACTACCTTTGATAAATATAACTGTAGTCTAATTGGTGATGATTCTATTCAAGTAAAATTCATGAGATGCAAATTGAATGGAAATGAGTTTATTTTTCCCGAAATTGTAGATGAATCTATTGTTGATTTCATAATATTGCTCCCAGACCCAAAAGTATTTCAGGAAAATTCCAGGCTCAATCTTACTCATAAGTATTTTGGAATTTCATTTGCAAATTTTAATGTGCGCTGATTTTTTTATACTTAAGTAATAACTTCAACTAAATTGTAATTGTTCCTGTATTAATCTGTTATTATTTTCAAAATATAAATAATTTTTTTTTGTTTGTTTCAAAATGTTACTTGTAAATTTATATTACTATGTTATTTTGTGGGTAAAGGGAAAATAAAAAAGAATTAGATTAATGAAAAATAGATTTATATTGTATTTCAGATAATACCTAATAGCAGTCCACTTTACAGGTACATATAAAAAAAAATTTTTTTTGAAAAATGTATTGAAAACTATGTTATGAGAAAATTATGATGAATGTATTAAGGTTTAAGGAATATTCAAAAATATTTTCATACAGATCGGTTTGTCCATTAAAGAAAAAAAAATTAGCTGAAAAAGTGGTCCACTGTGTACCAGTCTCCCCTATTAAAAAATGCATATTATAATTCATTATTTTATTCAATTTGTATGTCCTTAAATTTTTTTAGTTTTGGTCCTTGATTTTTATTTTTAAAAATGTTATGAACTCTGATTAGAAAAAATAACTAACAAAGTTTAAGGAAAGTTTAAACCCTGTTTGTACCAGCCTCACTCAAAGTGTCATAATTGTCGGTTTCAATGAATGATGGTTTAATGAAGTTCTACTATGTGCCTTTTCTGTATTTAAATATGCATCAAAAAGATGTTTTCACATGCACGTTCTCATTTATACAAAGGAAGGCTCTTTTTTCCCCCCTTAAAGATATATGAATGTTGGGTTATCTTTGAAAAATGGCTCATATAAACATGTTTTTCCAACAACAACAACAAAGAAGCACTCTACAGATTTCCCTCGCTTCCAGTTATTGTGGTTAAATGTTTTCGATGCACCCCCAGTTAATGCGGAAAAAATTTTGATTAATGTGCAATGCATGGAATGGTGATCTCAGGTTTACCAGCCACACAGCACTGAATTACGTTAGAAAATAAAACAAAAAGTGTGACAATCTGACAAAGGTCTGAGTTATGCAGAATTAAACTTAAACTTGACATTTTCATGTTTCATCATTATCACTAAATTAGCTCACACATTAATTTTAATGGAAATTCATGTAAATTAAATAAATTTTGTTTAAAAATTTTTCAAATTAGGCTGTAATATATCTATATTATAAATCAGAAACATGTCCATGAGTAAAACTGATGCCATATTGGCGATGGCAACACCAGACCAATCATTTTTGATTTTATTGCAATTTTTCTTAACTTCAAAACTGCACAATTTCAAAATTTTCACCATTGACTAGAAAAAAAAAAGGATCTTTCAAATGCAATTTTTTTAAAGCTCTATCCCAGTTCACTGATTTTTTATGGTTTTTAAACTAAATTTCAAGCAAAATCTTTATCGTTGGCTGACCGATTATGAAAGATTAATTCATTTGCACATAAAACAGTATAAAAAATGCTGCTGTAAACAGCAATTTCTTCGCCTATTAACACCTGACATGTGTATAATACAAAAGTATCACTTTTAATAAATTTCAAAACTTTATTAAAATACATGATTGATATATGTTTCACATAAGAATGCTTTTTTGGTGGTTAGTAGGTAATCTAGAAAAATAATATATTAAATGTAAAAAATCTATTAGTTTTCAATTAAAAAAAATTATTTTCTTCTATGTTCTGTAGCCCAGGAAGCCTGGATTAAATCCTGTAGTGTTTTTTATTAATAATAATACAACAAAAACAGTATTGTAGTACATTATATTATATTGGTTATTTACATACAGTGAAACCTTCTTGAACAATTACCTCTGAACAATGACAACCTCCAAATATCGACCACATATTGATGGAACCAAACACGTTCCATAGCATTAACATTAGTACGAACCTCTAAATATAGTCCAGTCAAATTAGGTTTTTTTGCCATAATAAATGCTAAGGAGATAAAAATTAGTCCAGTTGTTCATTGATGGTTACTGATGACTATGTAAAAGTCCCCATGGATAGGAAGTGAGCGGGGGGAGGGGGGAGGCTAAACAAAGTATTTTTTTTTTAGTTTTTTACAAATATCTCAGAAATTGTTGTTTTTCATGAAAAAACTACTCTGACATAGATTAAAGAACACAAAATTATCTACAAATGACAGGTATATACAGTGGAACCTCGATTATCCGTCAGTCAGAAGACCGGAGCTTTGACGGATTTCCCCCCCAAAAATCACTTAATTTCAAATTAATTTATTTAATGCCACCATAATAAATTCTAAAGGGATAAAAATTGGTCCAGTTGTTCATTGATGGCTACTGATGACTATGTAAAAAGTCCCCATGGATAGGAGGTGAGCGGGGGGAGGGGGGGGCTAAACAAAGTATTTTTTTAGTTTTTTACAAATATCTCAGAAATTGTTGTTTTTCATGAAAAAACTACTCCGACATAAATTAAAGAACATAAAATTATCTACAAATGACAAGTATATACAGTGGAACCTCGATTATCCGTCAGTCAGAAGACCGGAGCTTTGACGGATTTTCCCCCCAAAAATCACTTAATTTCAAATTAATTTATTTAATGCCACCATAATAAATTCTAAAGGGATAAAAATTGGTCCAGTTGTTCATTGATGGCTACTGATGACTATGTAAAAAGTCCCCATGGATAGTAGGGGTGGGGGGCAAAATAAAGTAATTTTTTTAGTTTTTTTACAAATATCTCAGAAAATGTTGGTTTTCATGAAAAAATTACTTTGACATAAATTAAATAACATAAAATTCTTTGCAAATGACAGGTATATACAGTGGAACTTCAATTATCCGTCACTCAGGAGACCGGAGTTTTAACGGATTTTCCGCAAAAAAATCCCTTTAATTTCAAATTTATTTACCTAATGTCCCCATAATAAATACTACAGAGATAAAAATTGGTACAGTTGTTCATAGATGGCTACTGATGACTATGTAAAAAGTCCTGATGGATAAGAGGTGGGCGAGGGGGGGGCAAAATAAAGTACTTTTTTATTTTTTTACAAATATCTCAGAAACTGTTGGTTTTCATGAAAAAATTACTACATAATTTCTGAGATATTTGTAAAAAACTAAAAAAATTCTTTATTTTGCCCCCACCCCCTACCCTCGCTCACCTCTTATCCATCAGGACTTTTTACATAGTCATCAGTAGCCATCAATGAACAACTGTATCAATTTTTATCTCTGTAGCATTTATTATGGCGACATTAAGTAAATAAATTTGAAATTAAAGTGATTTTTTTGCGGAAAGTCCGTCAAATTCACATAAACTAAATAACATAAAATTTCACGTGAAACTTTGTAAATGCGACAAAACATAATAGGGAACAATGAACGTCCTAATTTATCATTAAGCAAATACTTACTAAGTCAAAATATTCTTTTTTTCTTTACACATCATCATCAAACAGAAGTTAAATTCTTTTCTTTTCTTTTTTTTTGTGACAATATTTACTGAATTTGAATAGACTGGTCTCTGACAGCATCTGTCCAACTTTGCATGTATTCTCGGAAAGTTGCTGTCGAGACCCCGTATGAAGGTTAAGTAAATAAATTTGAAAATAAAGTTTTGTTTTTTCAGAAAATCCTTCAAGATAATAATGAACTGATTCCTGTTTCATGTTTAGATGATTCATAATAATCATGAATCCGGGGGCAGCCATCCACCCTTTCACACTCACCACCAGACACCCCCCCCCCCCCCCCTCCAAAAAAAAAGAAAAAAATGTGTCAATTCATCTTTTTCTTTTTTGAGACAATATTTAATAAATTTGAATATACATTCACTAAGTAAATTTGAAATTAAAGTGATTTTTTTTTGCGGTAAATCCATCAAGGCTCCGGTTTTGTGACTAACGGATAATCGAGGTTCTACTGTATATACCTGTCATTTGTAGAGAATTTTATGTTCCTTAATTTATGTCTGAGTAATTTTTTCATGAAAACCAACATTTTCTGAGATATTTGTAAAAAACTAAAAAAAATACTTTATTTACCCCTCTCCCCCCGCTCACCTCCTATCCATGGGGACTGTTTACATAGTCATCAGTAGCCATCAATGAACAACTGGTCCACTTTATATCCCTTTAGAATTTATTATGGCGACATTAAATAAATAAATTTGAAATTAAAGTGATTTTTGGGGGGGAAATCCGTCAAAGCTCCAGTCTTCTGACTGACGAATAATCGAGGTTCCACTGTATATACCTGTCATTTGTAGATAATTTTATGTTCTTTAATTTATGTTGGAGTAATTTTTTCATGAAAAACAACAATTTCTGAGATATTTGTAAAAAACTAAAAAAAATAATTTGTTTAGCCCCCCCCCCCCCCCTCCCCCCGCTCACCTCCTATCCATGGGGACTTTTTACATAGTCATCAGTAGCCATCAATGAACAACTGGACCAATTTTTATCTCCTTAGCATTTATTATGGCAAACTGCTCAAAAATTGGCTAATTTGACTGGACTAATAAGGAATTCTGAACAACGGCCGCTTAAAAGTCTCGAGAAAAAAATTTAACAGCTCCTGGTACAATTTCATATTTATTTGTAAACTGAAATGTGGAGCAAATAAAATTTACTTGACATGTCAACAAAAACTCTCTTAAACACTTAATCCTTTTCCAAAAACTAATCTCTTAATCCTTTTGATAACCACTTCTGCCTCAAGATGTCATAAATTCCCAACACTCAAGAGGGACAGAGTGCACAGAATGAATTTCATTCCACTGATGGTATTGTAATAACCGAGAACAAATAAACCATTAAACAAACAATATGACCAACCAGACTTTTTTTTAAAATTTGGTGTGGGGTCTTAAAAATATCCCTTTGTCCATAGAAATTGCTGTGAAAATTTCATTCGGGAGGTGAAAAAGCATTTCTGCTTGGGAACAACAAAGAGATGAATTCTGTAAACATTGAGTGTCTTTGGAAATTTAAGTTTTCTGGAAACTTCTGAACAAAAATGTTAAAGATTGATCATTCTTTTATTCAACTTTTCTGCAGCATGTCTTATTTGGGCTCTTTCGTATAACTTGAGAGTACAGTTCTTACTTGTTTGTGATTCTTTGAGCATTGTCCAAATTTCAAAGAGAAATAAATGTAAGTACAATTGCGAAACTAAATTTTGGCAAATATTGTGTCAAAGTAAATTTTAGCACAAACAACTTTAATTATGAGATTTTTTATAACTGATTAACTAGATGTAAGTTATGACTTATATTCTTTTTTTTTTTTTATTGAATTGTATTTTCTTTTAGAAATAAGCAATTAAAAATATTTTCATGCTTTAAAAATAATAAATATGTTAAAATTTATTTAATGGTAGTAATATGACCGCACCAGTTCTTTTTACTGTAAAATGAAATTTTAACCATTTTTAATACATTTGGTTTTAATGTAATAAAAAATATGTAATTTTTTAATTTTCTTTAAAAGCATTTGTACAAAAAAAAAAAAAAAAAAAAAAAAAAGACTGTGTTAAATTTTTCTTATTTAATAGTAATTTGATCCTTTATTGGAAAATGAATTTCATATTTGTTTTTGTAGGTGTGATAGAAAAGTGCAAGTATACCAGGAATATTGCACCATCATCATTAGCCAAAAATAGTTATTCTTCATAGCAACCAAAGAGGACGTTTAGTAAACAATCTTCTTGCAATCAGCTATTAGCTCATCTGATGTTTCAAGTGATGCAAAAGAATACCAGATTTCACAAAAGTCAAAATTTTGTAATTGCATAACTGGAAGAATTTCAACATAGGCTCTGAGTTGGAAAAAGAGTTGAAATAGATTGTGTTGTGGAAGAGAATACAATTTCTGGCAGTTGAAACAAACCTGGTTGCATTGCAAATGCAAAAGAGATTGCTTGCAATTCCCTCATGTGTCTTCACTGTGATTATAAGACAGCAAATGCAACTCAACTCTGAGATCATATAAATGCAATGCATCAAGGTAAAAGACCTTATAAGTGTCATTATTGCGTTTAAAGATCATTTTGAGTTGTAAGACATATAGATGCAGTTCATGAAGGAAAGAAACCGTACAAATGTCAAATGTGTGATGACAGGACATTTCAATCCAAACATCTATGTTTTGTGACTATAGATCAACTACAAGCAGTAGTCGTCAAACACACATAAATGAAGTTCATGAAGGAAAGAAACCCGACAAATGTCAAATGTGTGATTACAGGACATTTCAATCCAAACATCTATGTTTTGTGACTATAGATCAACTACAAGCAGTAATCATCAACACACATAAATGAAGTTCATGAAGGAAAGAATACCTACAAGAGTCAAATATGCGATTAAAGAACACTTTAAACTGAACATCTCCAAGATTATGTAGATATCACGCAGATAGGAAAGAAACTCTTCAAATATGAAGTTTGTGAGTATAGATCAAATATATACAAGCATTAATTTTCAAACTCACATAAATGTAGAGCATGAAGGAATGTAACCCTACAAGAGTCAAATATGTAATTACAGGACATCTCAAGACGAACATCTCCGAGATCATGTAGATATTGAAAAGGAGCTCTTCAAATATCAAGTTTGCAATTATAGAAATTGATCAATTACAGGCAGTACTTCAAACAAACTGTAATGAAATTCAGGAAGGAATGAAGCCCTATAACACAGGGCATCTCGAGCCAATTATTTCCACAAGCACGGTGCATTAATTCAGTCCATAAAAGAAGAAAGCGTCATCAATGTCAGCCCTCACTGTCATTGCAGAACAACTCAGTCCTGTAGTCTCCTTGTAAAGGGAGTGCATGAAAGAATTAAACATTAAAGTTTTCAAATGTACATTTATAAGGCCTCTCAAGCCATAAGTATCTAAAAGCATAAATAAAAACATCCAAATACATTCTCATAGAATGAAAGCTGGTGAAGCAATTTACGTAAGAATTCGAGAAAGGCTGAAACTTTTATAAAACTATTCTTTTTTTAGCTCACAGGCTATCAAAGCCTGAGAGCTAATGTGCCCGTCGCTTCTGTATGTATGTATGTATGTACGTAACGGGATAACTCTTGATAGAAATAACCGTTTTGCTTCAAATTTTGTTTATAGGTTCATTGTGATAAAGGGCTTCTCTGATTAGTTTTGGGTGTTCATTGGTTAAGTATAAAGGAGGGAACGGTGGGCTAACCCCCCTTAATTTAGATAAACTGGTTTTTCATGCAGAATTATCCGGTTTTCTTCAAATTTTGTATATAGGTTCATTGTGATAAGGCGCTTTCCTGATTAGTTTTGGGGGTTCATTGGTTAAGTATAAAGGGGAGAATGGGGGGGGGCTAACACACCTTAATTTAGATAAATGGGTTTATCATGCAGAGTTATCTGATTTTCTTCAAATTTTTATATAGGTTCATTGTGGTAAAGGTGCTTCGCTGATTAGTTTTGGAGGTTCACTGAATTAAGTATAAAAGGAGATACGGGGGCTAATCCCCCCTTAATTCAGATAAATGTGTTTTTAATGCAAAATTATCCGATTTGCCTCGAATTTTGTATATATGTTCATTGTAATAAGTGACTTCCCTGATTAGTTTTAGAGATTCATTGGTTAATTATAAGGGGGGAACGGGGGGATGAGTCCCCCTTAATATATTGTCGATTTTTTATTTTTCAAGGGGCTTATTTCAAATTATTTGAAATAAGAATATAATATACAATTAGTGGAAATAGCCTGTGAGCTCATTGTTCTCAGTTTAACTGGGCAGATTTCTTTTTATTGTTTTGTTATCTGAAATAGATGTATGAATGACCTGATCCCCGAACTTGAAAATTCTGCTTAAAGTCAACCTAAAACCCAACCCAAACATGACAAAAAAAATTGTCAATTTCAAACCAATATATTTCTACCCAAAACTGGAGTGAAAGAAAGCCAGGTCAACCCGTCCCCAAAACTAAAAAAAAAAAAATTACTGTAAACCAACCCAACCTAACCTACAGTTCATATTGGGTCTTGGTAAAATCTTGGTAACACGACCAGATGCAGGGCTCTTAATTGGTAGCCAGTAGTTTAAAAATACACTTAAAAATGTCCTACACCCTGCTGCAAAGCAAAATAAAAAGTATTCCAATGTAATCTGAACATGTGCAATTAGAATAACATTGATTTAGATTTGTAGCAGGGTGTGGAATATTGCTTAGTGTGCTTTTAAAGTGATGGCAATCTGCCAGCTAAGTTATTCATGGCTACTTCAGTTAAAGAAAAAGTAAAAAAGATTATTTTATAAAGTTTTCAACCTCAAGAACTTAAGTAAATTGTTTCCAAAGCTCTCAAATATATTAAAACTAATACAATTATTTATTATTTCCAATTACAAGACCATCAGACATATTACAGTAAAAGATCACTAATGCGCACAGTTTGGTGTCAAGCATTTTTAGGTTTGAGACTTTTTGTGAATTGCCGTGTCTATTCAATCTTTGTTTAAAAACAATTTTATTCACACGTTAGGAAATTTAGATTGTTAATGCTTTAAAATAAACAAATTTCTCACTGAAACATATAAATAATATAAGAATTATTTTTTAAAATAATTTATTGATTTATATATTTTTAAAATATAATCATCAATGGTCGTTTGCATTAAAACATTTGTTTTATGTTTTTGTATTCTATCTTACCTTCTATAAATAGCCATAATTGTCTGCTGAACCACAAACTTTTGTTTTTAGAAATTTCAATATCCTTGTTAATTACTGTAAAGCCACATGTGAAGATTTAATAAGCATTCATTGATTTTTATATTTATTAACACTGATTTAAGGGATTAATAGTTTGGTTTTGGAATAAATAGTTTGATATTCAATTTCATAAATTGGAATTATATCTAGGTAATATATTATGTAAGTAACAGTCTTTCTTTAAAGCAAATCCCAAGGTCATTAATTTCAAATTTTTCTCTAAAAATCTATATTCTGATTTTAATATTTTTAAAACTATTCAGTTTAACAAAATCATACACATAAGCTCTCAGCATAGCTCACTTAACCCTTTAAGACCTGAAGAGTTTTGTAGAAATTAAAAGCTTGGTTTTTAAACCTAATTAATAAGACCATATTTGATTGACAAAAAAAATTACGTTGTCAGGTTACGTCAAGGAGGATCCACACAATTGTGTGGTGCAGGCTTGGCTTTAAATCGCAGGGAAAGAGGAAATTGTTTCTTTTTCCTTAGAATCACCTACATAATTGTGTAGGTCAGGTCTTAAACGGATATAATTTAGATTATTATGAAATTGTTTATTTACATAAGTTTTTTTAAGTAAGAGATAAAGAAAATTTATTTTAATAGCATGTAATAAATATGTCTGCTTGCTTAAGATAATTATTGTTTTTATTGGAATTAATAAATAGATCATCAGACAAATAATTTTAAAAAGTATATGTTCAAAAAAAGAAAATGTTGGTAATATTGCAAAAAGATGCAATCATACAATGACCCTTGATACAATGTTTTATGCACATTGATTTGGCTTATAAATTTATGAATTTAACTAAAATTTATTACTTTATAAATTATAATTTTTTCCTTAAATTTATAAAAATAGTTAATAATTTTTTCTTTACTTTTGAAGTTTATAATTTATTTCGTTAATATATAAACATGTTCACACATAATAAGTTAAAATTTATCTGTTATAAAGCATCAAATAACAAAGCAAAATATTGAAAATTATGAAAAGAAAATATTATAAACATTGGAACTTTCTGAAAAAACCCCATCTATAAAAGAAACCATCATAAAAAGCGACTAAAATAAGTAACAACATTTGAGAAAGCGACGTGTCCACTCATAGCGTAGTGGTGGAAACTGCCAGTTTAGTAAACGGATGATCCCGGGTTAGATTCTCTTCGTGGCAAGGGTTGGTTATTTACTGAATACACACTCAGAAATAAAAAAGCAGAAATGTATCTATCCCTTACAAGGTTATCCTTGTGAAGTAACTTTTTTCAGTCCTTTAACGTTTATTTTAAAGACATAAATATTTCTAAAAAATACAGAAGATATTTGTTATAAAACGGATCTTTCAGAAATCACGGAAAATTTCCTGGAATTTATGTAATTTTTTCTGTTAAAATACAGAAATAGTACTGGCGTCCCGATTGTCAGTACATTTTCTGTTTTTTTTTTTTCAGGAAAGTTTTTTTACAGTGTTGGGTTATGGATTACGATTGTAGAAAAATCTTGATTAATCACTATTACATTAGTCTAATTTTAACACAATTCTAATTGGTAAATAAATCATATGAGTTATAATTTTCCAACTAGGTGAAAAAAATGTCTGGGCCCGAATTCGAACCAGGGACCTTTTGGCTGAAGCTGATTACCTGTGATTTATTCTGTTGAGCTGATTCAGATATCAGACCAGATGCTATGATTAGTTTCAGCAGTATAATTTAAATATTATTAAAAATTCATGTAGAATTTAAATGTTTTTATTCAATAGCACCATTGCAAGATGACAAAGAACATATTGACAGTTGTGATTGCATACAAAAACGTAACAAGGTACGTATACTTTAATTAGAAAGTAGAAGACTTTGATTTAAAAAAAAACTTAGATGGAAATAATTGATAGTTTAAAAGTCTTATCTATATTAATAAAAGAAAGTTTCACTCTGTGTGTATCAGTGTTGACGATGGCTAGCGAAATCTAGTGCACCTAGAAGTCTGAAAACTTTGGTAATTATAGTCTAAGGCTCAGATTTTTAATATTTTGATGATTAGCCGAGATATGATTAAAAATCTTATCTCTTTCTTTAATAGCTGGAAAAATCCCTCATTGCATGCACAGAACCCAATTTATGCATCGGGAGGTAATAAAGAACTGAACGTGTGATTTTAGGTAGATTTCGTAAGAAATACTACCTATTACATTCTCACCTAAGTTGGAAATTTTGAAAAATTTTTGCAGATCTACGCCGATCATGACTCCTAGAACCCAAAACCACCCCCAGTTCAAAAGTTTATCTATCTATCTATCTATCTATGTCACTTTTTTCTGACCACGATAACTGGAAAAATTCTGCATAAATCTCTTCCAAACTGATACAAAAAATCAAGGGTCATAAAATCTCGGTCAAGTTCGTTAATGGGCAAAATCGAACCGAGGGGGGGGGAAATGGGGGGGCTTTTTGTGAAAACAGAAAAACCCTCATAATTTCTTTATTATTATACGTATCGAATCCGTTTAAAGTTATTATTACTTCTAGGAAAAGGGCCGAAAATTTATGTATGACAGATTTTTGATATAATTAAAAATGGCCCCAAGGGGGGGGGGGGGGTTTAGAAGAAAAAAATCATAGCTTCGTCAATTCACAAGATATCAAATTCGCGTAAATTTATTATTAATCCTCTTAGTATTATCTAAAACTTTTATATTGACAAGTTTTTTATAGGACCAACCGTTATAGCAAAAAAAAAAAAAAAAAAAAAATTCCTGCCGGCTCCGCCTGCAAACAAGTTATTTTTCGAAGTAGGCGGTTCCAACTCCCGCATCTTTTCGAAACTGATACATAAAATCTCGGTCAAGTTCGTTAATGGGCAAAATCGAACCAAGGGGGGAGGGATGGGGGGGACTTTTTGTGAAAACAGAAAAAAAACCATAATTTCTTAATTATGATACGTATCGAATCCGTTTGAAGTTATTATTACTTCTAGGAGAAGGGCCGAAAATTTATGTATGACAGATTTTTGATATAATTAAAAATTGCCTTAAGGGGGGGGAGGAAGGGGGTTTTAGAAGAAAAAAATTCATAACTTCATCAATTCCCAAGATTTCAAATTTATTATAATCCTCTTAATATTATCTAAAACTTTTATATTGACATTTTTTTTATAGTACCAACTCTTACAGCAAAAAAAAAAAAATCCTTGCTGGCTCCGTCTGCAAACAAGTTTGGGTTCGAAGTAGGTGGTTTCAACTGCAGCATCACCGCAAAAAGGTCATTTCTTCCGCAATTCCCGACAAACAGGCGCCCCACGGTCTGCGTCTTCGAAATCTACCTGTGCCTGTAGGCCGAGCCGTCAGGGATTTTTTTTGTATTATTTTGTAGTTTTAAATCAACCAAACTGTTTGATACAGTTAAAATCGATGTTGATAACATCGATTAAATCGATCTGGCCATAGTATCTATTAAAAAGATCGATGTTGCCCATCACCAATATATATATACAGTAGATTCCCCTAAATCCGCATATCTTAAAACCAGGGGTTGTGCAGATTTTAGAATTTTGTGGATTTCTGGTCACTGTTTTATTTACATTTTGATAGCCCCGGTATATCGGGACAGCCGGTGCATACACCAAGAATGCTGGCTTCTAAAATTTAATTAAATTATAAGCAGAGTATTGGAAGCTGAAAAATAAATGGCAGAGTGTAAAATAAACAATGATAAAGCAAGTTAAGTTTTAAATAAACTAAACGTTTATTAACAAAAAAAAACATTTAAAAATAAATTCAAACAGAATATAAATAAACTTACATAACGAAATATCTAAATGGCCGACAATGACAACGTGGCAAAACATTCCATCTCATTTTTCACAATATCCATTAACAACATCTAATTCAGGAAACGATGTTTGCATAAACTTATAATAAACTTCATAACTTCAAATAAAAATACGTAGTGTAAACATCTTTCACTATCTGTAAAACATCTTATACTTTCAACCAAACGAAAAGTAAAATGAATAACTACAGCTGACATATGGTTGAAATGAAATAAACATCTGGTCTTATAAAACAAAGTCCAATAAAATGAAACTCCATTATGATGACAAGGCAAAAATGGTTTCTTGAACTCATTAAAAGAAAAAAAACAGATAATGGGGCTGTTCAGAACCGAAGATCGCGCGGCGCGCGGGCGATGGAGATTAAAATATAGAGTGAGTCTGTACTGTGTATGAAATTGAAAGGCCTGCGTTCATTATCGTTGATTTGGACATCCAAATCAATGATAATGAACATGGTCCTTCATTTGACTAGTTTGCGTATTTTAATGATATTTTGTTGAAAATAAATGTGAATTTGGTGGCCGAATGGTTAGAGCACTGCTCTTGATTCCGGAGGTTGCGGGTTCGACTCCCATAATTTTCTATTTGATTTTTCTACTTTTTTCATTTAAAAATGTTTAATCGGTGTCTATGGAATATATTTTATAAAAGTAAAATTTGATATTATTAACAATTACTTATTTAATTAAATACGACAAATTCAGCTATTTTACGATTAAAATTTTACATTACAGTGCCTTTTAATATTTAAACATTATTACTATTTTGTTTTTCTTTTTAGCAAATGTAAAATAAGGAATGAAAATATAGTCAATTTACACGAATTTCTCCAGGTTTTTATAATGAGTACTTCAACAGTGAATTTTTAGAACGAATAGAATGCAAAGAATATTTTACAATGTAAAAAATATTATAAAAATAAAATGTAAAAGATATACATTATTTAAACTAGAAATATCAGTACCAATTTTTGTAAAGAGGTAAAATACATGTGGTTTACCGTCTAGTTTCGTAATGAATATAAATAAAATATAGTTATAATATTTATAAATTTTCTACTGAATTCTATTGAATCTATAATCTATATTGAAACTATATATTGAATTTTATTGAATCTATCTTTTATCTATTTCTACTGAATTTTTTTTCTATTTTCTACTCTTTTTTTTAATTTTAGCATTTGTTTCTCGTGTTTTATTATGTTTATTGCATTATAAAAAATAATGCAATTTACATCAAAAAATGAATTTCAAGAAAAATAAATTTTTAGAAATTAATAATTATGTTTCAACAAGGTTGTTATCGAAAAATATGTTTTAATAAAATGTTTAAAAGCTTTTTTATCAAATTTTAACAAAGATTGTATTTTACTATTACAAATAAAGAAATAAATCTTTTAACATGTTACAAGATTACCAATTGGTATCACGACCTTGATTTATTAACATTCTATTTATCCCAAAAAATATAAAGCAACTGATAAATCATTTTTAAATTAATAAAAATAGGAAAAAAAAAATCTGAAATAAACGGTGAGCATTCACTTTGTATCCATATTTTTCAGGTTCATCTGTGTAGGACAACCCAAACGTCAGTAAAGTACATAACAATTTTTGGTACTTTTCGGTTAGCCGGGCGCCAGTGAAAAAAAAAAAAAAAATAGAAATATATATCTACATATATGTTTGTGTATATATGTATGTATATATATATATGTGTGTGTGTGTGTGTTTATATTTGTTTCACTGGTGCCCGGTTAACCAAAAAGTACCCTTTTTTTTTTTTTTTTTTTTTTAGAGTTTACATTAATTTTATTGAAACCACCAATACTGTGTTTCAGGAATTCGGTTATCCGAATAACGTCCTCTCCCTTGTTAGTTGGTGCACTGGTTGTAGAAAATTAAATTTTATTTTATTATATGCATTGTTTTGTACAATATATATATATTTATGTAACTGCTATCAACTAAACTAATATATCAGTTTTAGCAGGTGCTGTAGTTCTAGAGACATATAAGTTGACAGCAGTTGTGTAACTATATGATGTATATATATATATAATTATATTATAATATATATATATATATATACATCATACTTTCGTATTCTATTATTTTTATGTTGGATCAAAGGTTTAAAAAATCATTTTAGAATGTTAAAAAGTTGAAATTTTTCAGATATCCGATCATGCTGCTACAGCTGTATCAATCAACCTACCAAACCAAGTACAACACAAAAAAGCCCAATCACGTGATCAAACCACCCAAAGATTTTTCCTGGGTCGATCGCGCGCCGCGCGGGCGAAAATCTTGCTGGTTACGAACGCTGATCGGGCTCGATGCCAGTATTCGACTGTAAATCAGATCACGTGATACTTTCATGAATATTTTGGATTTTTTCTGAGTAAATATAGGCATGTATTCCTATTACGAGAGCCACTGTTTTGGAAAGATAAAGATATGTAGTCGTTGTTTTTACCTGTTCTAAACTATAAAAGCATGAAATAATTAAATTATTACAAGTACTTGCTCTGATAAGACCTACTCCATAACCATTCTCTCCTTCGCCCGCGCGCCGCGCGATCTTCTTTCTTGAACACAACCAATGATAACGTGGTGTTTCCACCTTTATACCCCAGTCCAAACCATAGATAAATAATAACAAGATAGGACAGTTACGGTAAAAACTGTAATGGCAACAGTGCTAGCGCCACCAGTGACAAGGGGGAAGAACTAACCAGCCTCCGTAATTTACTTATGTCGTTGAAATTCGATAATGCTCTATGTTTTGTATGTCTATTTTTCTTCCGCGAGGCCGGGACGACAGATACAAATATTCTTTACAATTGATCTTTGGCGCGTAGTTTAAGAAGTGTATTTTTATTCTGTCTTTTATTAATATTGA
This sequence comes from Maratus michaelseni, assembly GCA_963931845.1. Taxonomy (NCBI): domain Eukaryota; kingdom Metazoa; phylum Arthropoda; class Arachnida; order Araneae; family Salticidae; genus Maratus; species Maratus michaelseni. Next base: position 3,081,081 of record OZ007600.1, read on the forward strand.
AACAACAGTTCTTTTCAGAACTTTTTCATCATGTCTAAAAATGTGAAAGTATGTCAGGCAGAATCTTGTCTGCATACAAATAGAAATTCTAGAGATCTGTCCTTTTTTGCTTTTCCTGAGAACACAAAACGGTAAGTGATGTTTATTTTACGTATAAGCATTTGAATAAAATTTTCTATGCTTTTATAAAAAAAAAAAAAAAAAAAAAAAAAAAAAATGTTTACTAGACTACTTATGGCATTTTATTTATTTTTGTAGGTTGGAAAAGTGGATGACTAGTATTAAATTGAAGCCAAGTTCTAACAAATATAAATTTTTATGTGCTGACCATTTCCCTATGTCGTGTTTTACAAACACGTTGAGACGTCGATTATTGCCTGATGCTGTGCCTATTTTCCAAAAAGCTGGCAGATATGAAATTACCAATTCTGCTACTGTTGAAAAGTAAGTAAACTGTAAAATAGATTGATTTTGTTAATGCATTAAAATTTATTTTTATATAATTTTTGCCTGATATTTTTAAGGTATCCAAAAGTAGATCTAGGGAACATCTAAGGCTTTTTTAGGACCCTTTTACTAGCCTTTAAATTCTTTATTGTCTTCATAACTTTTTACACAGATTAATTTTATAATTGTATTACAAATTTTGCATTTTTTAAATGTATACTGGTTAATAATTGCTGTACAAGTTAGCAAGACACACTGACATATTTTTTTGGTTTCTTGTATGCGAACCCGAATACAGAGTAGTTAAAAGTGGGTTTCTCAAATTATTTTATTATTATTATTTTGGGTACTTTTATGTTAGCTGGGCACCAGTGATATGTATAGATATACACACGCACACATATATATATATATGTATGTATATCACTGGTGCCTGGCTAACATAAAAGTACCTTATTTTGATAAATCTATATGTTAACTGCACCTAGGGCCAGCACATCATATATTATTATAATGTCATATATGCTTTATAATTTGGTAATAAATCTTGGTTGCTTGGCGATTCATCCTCAAAGGGCTGCTATAACATAAAAGTACCAATTTTTTTTTCATCAAAATGAAATACGGATTTTTTTTAACCCTATCACTATGTCCTGGGGTCTACGCGGACCCCAAGCACTTTCAACAAGTTGTCAAAAAAATCCATTACTCACTGAGTAGTTTCAGCCAGTGTTCTCTCGTATCATAATGTTTGTAACACACGGTAAAAATTAAACTGTACAAATATAAGTGGTACTTTTTTTTATTAATTGATAAGTAAATAGCATATTTGTCCTTGGCAACAACAGGGCATAGTGATAGGGTTAAATATGAACAGTTTTTATTATTCAAGGAATTGTTAAAAAAATCATCTTTAAATTTTACACAATAAATGAAATTTCAAAATTTAAAGTTAATTTAAAAAAATGATTAGATTACATGCTCAAGATGCATGATAAACACACACTTAGAAGTGTTACCACTAAGCACACTTCATGTTCACATCAGCAATTCTTTCTTAGTTTCTTACACAGATCGATCTGCTCGGCCAAAGCACTATTCAGTACACCACATACTTACTTCATAATCAGGGCTTGAAATTCAATTTTTCCAAGGAGTGGAGTCTCCCTCCAAACATTGTTAAATGGACAGGAGTTGTAATGTTTGGGAGGGGGAAAAAATATTTTATTAAGAAAAAAAGCAAAAAATTGCGTGAATCGATTGCGGAAAAAATGCGAATTTCGCCGATCGATTGCAGAAAAACGCAAAGTTCGTCTATCTGTTGCGAAAAAAACGCAAAGTTCGTCGATTAGTCATTTAAAAACGCAAAGTTCATCGATCAGTCGCGAAAAAAATGCAAAGTTTGTCAATCGATCGCGGAAAAAACTCAAAGTTCGTCGATCAGTCGCTTAAAAAATGCAAAGTTCGTCGATTAGTCGTTTAAAAAATGCAAAGTTCGTCGATTAGTCGTTTAAAAAATGCAAAGTTCGTCGATTAGTCGTTTAAAAAATGCAAAGTTCGTCGATTAGTCGTTTAAAAAATGCAAAGCTCGTTGATCAGTCGTGAAAAAAAAGCAAAGTTCGTTGATTTGTCGCGGAAAAAAACACAAAGATCGTCGATCAGTCGCGATAAAAAAGCAAAGGTCGTCGACCAGTCGCGAAAAAAAGCAAAGTTCGTCGATTTGTCGTGGAAAAAACGCAAAGTTTGTCGATCAGTCGCGGAATAAAAAGCAAAGTTCGTCGATCAGTCGCGGAAAAAAAGCAAAGTTCAACGATTTGTCATGGAAAAAATGAAAACTTCGTCGATCGGTTACGGGAAAAGAATCACTAAATTTATCGTTCGGTTGCAGGTAAATTAAATAACGCAAATTTCTCCGGAAAATGGTGAAATATTTTGGGCGGGAGGCTCCTGCCCACGATATTTTTTTGGGCGGGATTTCAAAATTTTCGGTGCAAATCCTGCAATCCAGCCCTAATAATGAATAAAAGTTTGACAATATGACTTATAGGTTAAGTATGTTTTATATGTCAGCACTTTTTGATTTTTTTTTCTTTCTTTTAGGTTACCTGTGAATATTCAAGTGATTCCCCCTGTGCAGGACACTGACAGTCTGGAAAATTCCCAAATAAGTGAAAGTGCCACTACTTCAAAAAGTTTCTTTTCATCTACCCCAAATGTCTCAGATTTAATATCTAATGAAGAGGAAAATTCATTTAAGCAAACACCAAAGAGCCGAAAAATCAATCGATATAAAACTGCCATCTGTAGATTGAAAAAACGATTATTCAGTGGAAAATATCCAGCATCTAATCCATCAAAATTTGAGCTGTTAAAAACCATGAAAAAACATGTACGCCCTTCCCTCTATAACATTCTTGAAGCCCAGTTAAGAAACTCTGGTCCAGCAAAAGGAAGACGATGGTCAGCTTCTGATAAAGCCTTTGCTTTCAGTATTTATATCCGCAGCCCTGCAGCATATAAAAGTTTAAAACGGTTTTTGGTTTTGCCTACACGGCGAACTCTAAGGCGCTCTGTCCAAGGAGTTTGTCAGACAACTGGATTTTGTCCTGAAGTATTTGACATATTAAAAGAAAAGGTGAATCAAATGAATGATGATGAAAAGCAGTGCGTCCTTACATTTGACGAAATGTCAATTAGATCCTCTCTTCAATACAATGCGAAAACTGATACAATTAATGGTTATCAAGATGAAATTTCAGTCCGTGATAATCATAATATAAAAGTAGCTACAGATACTCTAGTTTTTATGGCAAAAGGAATACATGAAAATTGGAAACAAGTTTTGGGATATTTTCTTGTCCACAAAAGTATGCCTGGCCAATCGCTAAAAACAATTGTAGTATCATGTATTGAAAAACTTCAAGCTATAAACCTTGATGTCTTAGCTACAGTATGTGATCAAGGCTCAAATAATATTAGTCTTTTTAATGAACTTGGACTGAGCCCTGAAAAGACATCTTTCAAGGTTCAAAATCGTGATGTCCATTTTATGTTTGATCCACCTCATTTATTAAAGGCATTGAGAAATAATTTAATGAATCACAAGCTGGAATATGAACGTGAAAATTTTGGCATTGTCACTGCTGAATGGAAATAAATAAATGATTTTTATGAAATAGATAAAGGTATTGAGCCTCGGGTGGCTCCTAAATTGACCAAAAATCACATTAATCCTGTTGGACGAAGTAAAATGAAGGTAAAATTGGCATCCCAAGCTCTAAGTACATCTGTAGCTGCAGGAATATCGTTGTTGGGATCAGTTGGGAAATTTGATGAGGCTGCAGCTCATACAGCTTTTTTTATTTCCACAATTGATAAGCTGTTTGACAGTTTCAACAGCAAACAAATATATGATAAGAAGAAACTGCTTTGTTCTGTAAAGAAAGATTCAGACCACGTAAACTTTTGGCATGATATGCTGAAGTTTATTCAAAGTTGGAAATTCATAAACGTTAATGGTAAAGAGGTTCACACACATTGCAAGAAAGGTTGGTTAGTGACTGTGAAATCTGCTATTAATGTATGCAAGATAATATTAGAAAAACATGACAATGTTTTCATGAGACGTTTCAATCAGGATGCGCTGGAAAACACATTTTCTATAGTTCGTTCAAAGAGGGGAAATGACAGTAATCCTGATTGCTCTCAATTGACCAGCTGTTTGAGAGCAGTTATGGTAAATAACATTTTTAACTCAACTAAGGCATCAAATTGTGAAGCAGATTTTGATAAGATTCTAATTTCTTTAAAAGACAGAGTTTCATCAAAATCCACCAATATTGATGAAATTTTTCAGGGGGATGGTTGTGTTACTTCCACAACACATGATGTTGATACTTCAACATTTACTGTCCCTGAAATTCCTAATGACCCTGTAGTGTCCAATGTTCAATATTATATTGCTGGTTATATAGGTAGAAAAACTGTTGAAAAATTAAAAAATTGTGAAGAGTGTGCAAATAGTCTACTAACACAGTCTGATGATGATCATGCTAATGAAGGTCATTCTTTGTTGACAAACTTCAAAGAATATCCAGGTGCTAAACTTAAGAGGCCTAAAATAACTTTATTTAATCTAGTAAAAGAAATGTATAACATTGATTTGTCTCAAATTTTCTGGAGCAAGGGTGTGTTAAAAAATATGATATTGTTATTTAGGAGAATGATAAATTTTAGTAGGTTACAATTGCATGATGCACATAAAGAGATTGCACAAAAGATAATATTTATATTATTTTCTAAAATTCAAATCTATTCACATATAAAGAAAAGGAACCATGGACTAAAGTTGGAATTCTATTCTAAAAATAAAAAGAAGTGAAAGATTTAATATTTTTGAAGGTATTATCCTGTTAATATATCGGTATTGTTAATATTTCTTTAATTCTAATCTGTTCTTTTAATTTTTTAAATGTGTCAAAATTGAGTGTTTATATTGAAAATTTTAGAGGTAGGGGTCAACTTCATACTTCAATTGTACCCAAGCTTGTTTTCTTTAACATGGATTTTAAAAAGACATAATTTCAGTTAAATGGCTGTTTGATATTTTCATATATTTGATATTTATTTTCAAAATATTGTGTATGAAATTTTGTATATTTTCAGTCAAAACAAATGTAAATTAAATTTGTAAAAATGAAGGAATTTGTAAAAGTAAAAATGAAAAACAGAGGGAGAATTTTGGTAAATACACGTTTAGATTACGGTGATGAAAAAAAAACAACAACAAAAAAAAGTTTTCATCTTTGTTTGTACATTAACATTATTTATAAATACTTTTTACTTTTAAAACTTTTAAGGTATATGGAATTACTCTTTGTTTGGTGAATTAATAATGAAATAAAAGCTGTTTTTGTTAGTCAATTTGATTTTACTATTATGGTTTCTATTTGTAATATTTTAGTAATATTTTTGTCGACTAACGACTTTAGCTTCTTTTTTTCTTGGGACCTATAGACTCATTTCATGTTTTTTGACACATTTTTTTCCGCGAATGATTGAAGAATTTCACTATTTCTCTCCCGATCTACATATTAATTGCACAACAATTTTGAGATTTTTCACCCGACTGGTGAATTTTATGATTTTTCCCCATGACCAATCGGCGTATTTCATAATTTTTTTCCTTCGACTGATTGAAGAATTTCAGTAATATTTCTGAAGATCCACTGCCCTATTTCACATGCGACCAATTGGCAAATTTCGAGACATTTTTCTCGTGACCTATTAGCAAAAGTCATTGGGGGGGGGGAGGGGGGTCTGCGACTGATCGACCAATTCTGCATTTTTTCTGCAACCGGCCAAAAAATTTCAAGATTTTTTTTTCTCACAATCAACTGATAAATTTTGAAATTTTTTTCTCATGACCGATCAATGATTTTTGCATTTTTCCCCGCAACTGATTGAAGAATTTCATAACTTCCTTTATGCTCTACAGACAAATGTAAAATAATTTTTCCTCGCATTTAGTCGACGATTTTTGAGATTTTTTCATCAATTAACTGGCAAATTTCGCAATATTTTTCATGATCGATCGACACATAAAAAAAAAAAATTCCGTGACTAATTGAAGAATTTGTTTGACGATCCACTGATGAATGTCGGCTCTTTTTCCCTACAAACGATTTGCGAAATTGGTGCTGATTCTTTTTTTGGTGTATTTGAAACCTAAATAAGGCAGAAGAAAGTTTTAGTATTTGCACATCTAATTTTTTTAAATACCAAAAAATTAAAAATATTTCCCAAATTTATGTATGATTTATTTACTGTTTATGCACAATTCAAAGTTTAAGGATGCAAAATATTGTGACATCACAAAATTTTATTTCTATTTTCTGCAGACTAGAGCTTGGCACCAAACTTGACATTATTAAATCCCATAGTTTTTTGCGAGTGTAAAAAGCAAATTATATCTGTTTTCAATTGAATATTTTTGAAAATATCATCATATTTATGAACCTGGTTTAGATGTTTACTGAGTATTGCTAGTTTAATACAGCTCAAAAATTCATGAAAATAAAATATCTTACAAAAGTAAGTTTTTAGCAAAACAAGAATCAAATAATTTACTTGTCAATATGACATCATATGTTCTCCAAAATCATAGTAAGATAATTTATTTTGATGAAAGAAAATCAACCCATTTAAAAATTTTTTTTTAGCATGACAGCACTTTTATCAATAGAACGAACCTGCTTCTGCAATTAAAGGATGTTAAACTGCTACTCATTCAATTATATTTAATTTAACTGACAAATTTCGTGATATTTTTTCATGACCGATCAACAAATTAAAAAAAAAATCCGTGACTAATTGAAGAATTTTTTTGATGATCCACTGATGAATGTCTCATTAACTCAGCACTGTTTTCTGCTTTTGATGATTTATATTTTGTAAATTTCCTTTGTGGTATTAATGGTGTATAAAATAAATGCTTTAATGTAGTGATAACATGTTTCTTTACAGTTTATAAACATATTAAGTTGATTAGTCAATATGATATGTAACTTTGAATTGAATAAATAATAAAAATGTATTCATGCCAAATAAAATTATATATATATATATCATCATCAGTTCCTCTTTTTCTTATTTGCATTTCTTTTCAATTATATTTATTCATATTGGTGTACATGTATTGCATCACAGACATTAATTCCACCACATCCAATGATGTCATCACATTTCATACAAGCAAAATTAATATAAAGGAAATATTTTCATTATTGTTAACCAAAATTTGATGTAGTGACACAACTTGTATTTTAAAGTATAATATCAGTTTCTCTCTCTTTTTTTGTTTTCTTTTTATAAAATAGATTCATATAATTCTCAAAAATTGTAAAAATGATTTTTTCCCCCATCAGTAATTTTATTATTTCTTATATGTTATGCAATATAAAAAGACTTTTCTGAAAGTCTTATTTGTTAACTTTTACTTCCATCACAGTCTTTTGCAATATAAAATACCCAAATATTAATTTATGTAGCACACAATTAGTTTTTAGTGATCATAATTATATCTGGTGCAAAATGAAATATAAAATGAAATATTTATGTAATTGATATTTGAAACTAAAATTTTCCTAAATATTTGGTGTGCATATATAATATTATAAGCACAAGAAATTTGCATGCGTTACAATATTGAAATTCAAATTTGAAGATAACAATTAGCAAAGACTGCACTTGAGTACGAAAAAAACGGGGAATAAAAAACAAGAAAACCACAAAAATCACCTATTTATCAGGGTTATGCAATTGTTTTCTTAAATCCAAAATGAAAATAGCCATTTCCCTCATTTAAATATTATTTAAAAAATTAACTTATTTACATTAAATTGGCTACAAAAATGTTATGGTGTCCCCATTTGGATCTTTGCTGCAGGACTCTTCATATTGTTAGTCGGGCGTTGTAATTAACGCCAAAATTTTATTTTTGCAATTTTAAATATTTTCTATTTAAATCAGTGTTCAGAATTAGCGGTCATTAGTCGTCAAGTGCAAAATAGTGCACTTTTTTATTTTATTTTAACAATCAAATGTAGATGTATTATGTTTTTTTTTTTTTTTTTTTTTTTCACAGTAAATTCAATTGTAATAATTAACATTTGACAAAATTTTGTCTTACATGATTAAGTGCGTTTTCCTATTAATTTCTAAAAATGCTTTACATCAGTTTTACAGTTGTTTCAATTATTATAATCATGGAGATTAAGAACTTCAATAATTTTATATTAAAAACAAAATATTCATGTTTTTTTTTTTTTTTTTTTAAAGCTAGTATACAATATTAGTTATGTTAAAAATGAATTTTAGAAATTGCAGCTAAAATTTTTAATCTGACGCCTAAGATACTTACAGTAGGCGTTATTTGACATCTACGGTTTATTTCTCAATTTCTATCACTGGTTACCATAAGAACACACCAAGTGTTGTATGTTGTGTTGTCTTGAACACAACAAGTGAATGTACAGATGAACATAAGACATTGACAATATATTTTAATTTAAAAGATATACAAATTTGTGTATAAAGCTATTTTCAAATTTAAATACTTTTTTTTTTTTTTTTTGCATATTCAAGAAATTATTTTAACTCATAGAAGGTATAATTTGCTCCTATTCTTATATACGTTCCTAGAAATCGAATAAAATATTTTATTTTCTTATAAAAATATAGCATTTCTTAGAACTATATTTTCTCTGATCTATATTTACTCAGTAACATAATAAATAAGTAAATTTCTGAGACTTGAGTGTAATATTTCATATGTTTTTATAGTATACCATTGCTTTATGCAGTTTTAAATTAAAAACCCTAGAAGATCCTGTTGAAAACGTAAACATCAAACTTTATTGTAACCATATAATACACAAGTACAAAGAATAAAAAAATGAATATCATTTATTCATCATGTTTTCTGTAAACCAAAGTGAAAATAGTTATTTGACTCTTTAAAATATTGTTTAACTTATTGCACGTTATTTAAATTAAAAACAATCTTTTTATTTTCTTAGATAAAGAGAAAATGCATACATTTTAAAAGATTATTGTAACAATTGTTTTAATACATTAAAATTGATAAAATAATAACATCGGTTAAAAAAAATTTCCTTCCAATTAGAAATATTTATGAAATTTCCGATTTTTTATTTGAATTATTTTCACGTTATTTAAATTAAAAACAACCTTTTTATTTTCTCTGATAAAGAGGAAATACATATATTTTTTAATGTTATTGTAACAATTGTTTTAATACATTAATATTCATAAATTAATAACACATCGCTTCAAAAAATTTTCCTAACAAGTGGGAATGTTTATGAAATTTCCAATTTTTTATCTGAATTATTTTCTTTGTAACATAAATAATAAATTTCGTACATTTTTATATTATACCATTGCTTTTCAAAACGATTTTTCTTTTAATTGTTTATCGTTCACCCTTCTCGTACGGAAAAAAATCCGCATAATATTCTGTTGAAAATGTAAACATTACATGCAGCGATCGAAAAAGAAAGATCATAATAATGTAGAGTGTCAATAACAGTAATATTCCAAGGATGAGAAGTTTCTTCCCCATTGTCACTAAAGGCGCTGCGATCGTAATCGCGTTACCATTGAGTTCTATGATATTGTCCTACCTTGTATGTTTATCTATGGTCCAAACTAACAGCTGAATGAAAGTTGTAGTCCTCAAAAAGGGTGCGTCACGTTACGTCATTCATTCATAATAGAAGCCCTCTCGTGGTTAAAGATAACAAACATGCGATCCAGATAAGCTAATGACCAGTGTTGAATCCAGACATTTTTCTCCGGGAGGGATTTCTGTCGCTCCGGGGGGACATTTTAGAGTTCCGGGGGAAAAATTGCACTTTTTAACCATTAAAAGCATAAAATTTTAAATCTTCCGGGGGGGACATTTCAATGCTCCGGGGGGGACATTCCCCCCGGGGCCACCCCCTGGATTCAACACTGCTAATGACATCCAGATAAGCTAATGACGTTGGAGGGGAAAAAACAGCAAGCTGATATGACGTTTTGAAAAACAAAGTGACGTAATCGCGATCTCTGAAAAGATAGATCTAAATAACACTGAGGTTTGAATGAAAAATAAACAGCTGTTTAGATTAAGGTTGAAAGGAGTTTTAAAGAAAAGAAATGAAAGCATTTGATTATTGTATAAGTGATCAAGGAAAGCTTTATATATGCTAACACATTTTTAAACAATTTGATTTTAATATTGCACTCGAAATTATAATGAATGCTTACAATAGAAAATTTGAAAGACATTTAAAATATTAAAAGTTAAGGTCAAGTAAATCATTAATAATGCATAACTAAATATGCATAATGATGACGAGATCATTTTTTCTTAACTTATTCAGCGAAACTCGCCTTACACTCATAATTTACATCAAAATCTTAAAATAACAAAGTTCTATTTCATATTTCGCCATACTTAATAATCAAAAATGCTTGATTAGTACATAAATTATTTGGTAAAAAGATGGCGATCATCACTGATATCAGCACTATCTTGAATTTTTTCAGAAATAAATGTATACTTCCTTCATGAGAAAACATAAGTTGAATCATATTAACCAGAATTTCATATTAAAATGTGTATAGAATGATATAAAAATTTAAAAAAACTTGAATTTTTGCACCTACATCTTAATTGGAAACAATGTGGGGGTTTTGACAGAATATAGTTTTTGAGAGAGCCTACTGTATATATATATTTCACTGTCGAGAGATATATATAGATAGATAGATAGTTGCTCTGTAACTAACCTAATATAAGGATTATAAATTTTCCATAAGTAAAGTTAACAAATGCTCCGTTCCCAAGTAAAGACAAACTAAATTACATAAGCAACCCTAGAAAACTGTACACTGAACAATGATTCAGTGAAGCTGGTATTAAAATTCTCTGCGTTACAAGGAAGAACTGAAAGGGGGTAGACAAAAGGAATTGCATGAGAGGTTAAAATAATAAATAAGCACTTAACGTTAATATATTCAAATATGAAAACAAAACAATAAGTTTCTAACCAACATACATTTTATTATGAGATATTTATAACAACGTACATATTAATAACATTTTGTAATGATATTGTTTTATTTTCAATTCCAGAAATTTGGATCAGTATTTTGAAAGAACTTATATTTTGTTGCATATTAGTTCCAGTAATGTTGTTTTAATTTACTTTTAGCTTTAATTTAGTTTATAGATGGAACCACTGAGTTTATTTTAAATGATTTTTAGGAAATTTTCGTTGGTTGTTGATTCCATTCAGTTTGAAAATAGCTTCGATAATGTAACATGTAAATAATTTTTCATCATTTTGTATTTAAGAAAATTAATTCCTACTGATGGTTTTTAAAATAAACCAAAACGTCTAGAATAATTTTTATTTTTGTGATTTTAATGTTTACATCTGTTTAAAATCTCGTAATAAAATATATGTTGGTTAGCAACTTACCTATTGTTTTGTTTTCTTAGGTTGAAAGTAAAACTAGATTTTCCTGGCACTGCAATTCAAATCCTTAGTTTTAGAAAAGTTTTCCTGAATGTTTCTCGAAAGGTTCAGATTTCTCAGAAATTTCAAATTTCCCCGACTTTTCCTCAGGAGTTGTAAATTTCCCTTGGGTAGACATATTGGAGTGCCATAAATTAGTGAGAATGGTTTGACAAAACAGAATGTTTTTTGTAGTTCAAGTTTTCTTTTGTAGGTCCCATTTTGTAAAGAAAAGAAAATTATTATGAAATTTATTTATATATTTGTAAGAAGTAAAATTTTGAAACAAAAGATTTTAAATACAGTTACTCAAATCCAAATTAAACATATTAATTTATTAAAACTAACTTTTAAAGTCCGTCTGCTAAAGTTTCCTGATCTGATGAGCAAATTACACAAATTTAACAAAATTAAAAATTATGAAGATTTTGCTTTAATTACATAAAATTTTATGAAAGGTCCTTAAAAGGTCCCCAATTTTTACCTGGATCGACACCTCAGTTTATTGTTATCAATGTTTGTTTTTAATTTTATTGTAGCTAACATCATTCATTTTGACTTGTAATTGACAATCTTAAAGTCTTTGAAATGTGTTTGTAGAAAACAAATATGCACAACATTGTTATATCGTATGGTGTTCTTTATTTTAATAAATAAATAAACATAATCGTATACTAACTACTTTTAATTATATTAAGTTAAGCACATAATAGATATGGGTTATTCCACATCAAATCAACCAAAAATTTTCAAAATTCAACCTGACTATTTCAGATTTTAATGAAACCTTTAGGAATCATTCTCCCTGATGATACAAATGATAATTTTTTATCTCAGTAAATTTTCATACAATTAATTTTTTTAATTTCGAAAAATCATCATTTTTTAGGTATAAATGTTTTCAATTTTGAATTTATCAAGTTCTATCAGGCGTAGAGAGTTGTTTGACCCTTCATTTTAAAGAGAATTTCATAAGGTTTAATTTAATATGCAAGTTGACTATGCTTGGATTTTAAAAAGTTAATGTAATTTAATTTAAAATATTTACATTTTTTTAAAGTAGTGTTTTTCAAAAACTTTGAAAAAATATATGTTTTTTGTAATATTATAATCTTTAAATTCTGAAAGTTTTAGAGTGGGATCTCAATGGGATCAGCACCTATAAAAAAATAATGTTTAAAATGAATAAAATAATACTATTTTTAGCACAATCATAAAGTTGGCAAGATGCCAACTTTAAATATCATCCCCAACTGGTGTTTAACATTAGTTTTTTTAACTTAACTGCTGATCCCATTGAGATACCACTCTAAAACCTTCAGAATTTAAAGTTTATAATATTACAAAAAAAACATATTTTTTTCAAAAGTTTAAAATTTTTTTAATTAAATCAGTTACTTTTTAAATCCAAGCATAGTCAACTTGCATATCAAATTAAACCTTATGAAATTCTCTTTAAAATGAGGGGTCAAACAATTCTCTACGCCTGATAGAACTTGGGAAATTCAAAATTGAAAACATTCATACAAGCCAAAGAATGATGATGATTTTTCAAAATTAAAAAAATTAATTGTGTGAAAATTTACTGAAATAAAAAAATAATAAAAGTATATTCTCATTTATATCATCAGGGAGAATGATTCCTGTAAGCTTCATCAAAATCAAAAATAGTCAGGTTGAGTCACTGGTTGATTTGACATGGAATGATCCATATGCCACACAGGCATTTTATATTACATTCCGAAACTAAAAAGTAAACATTTGAACAACAACAGTTACAATTACAGTGGAAGTTGGAGTAGAAGTTAGGACATATTATTACATGCCCTTTCTTTTCAAAACAGCAGAAATAAAAAAAAATATACATTTAGAGTTCAAAGAAGAGTTTGAATGAAAAGTCTTAAAAAAAAACTTAAATATAGCCTTTGAAGCGAGCGGGTGGTTTTATAATGGGCTGTCGTGTGGTTGAGGACTTGAGATTTTTGGTGATTTTGTATTAGTCAGGTTGAAAGTTTGCGTTACATCAGCATTTTCTTGTGAATTTACAGGAGCTTCAATTGCTAATTTCCTTGGTTTTAAATGAATTCTGTTGCAACGAAGAATGGATCCTTCTAAAGATTTCACAATATAAGATCTTGGACTGGACAATAGTTCCTGGTGTCCATTCTCGATGATCAGTTTGGAAATAGATAGACAGGATCTTGAATATTCAATTCTTTTAATTTTGTGGTCGATGAGTCATAATGTCATAATAATATTTCTGTGTTCTCTAATTTTCCTGTAATTGATGATGAGTATTCTTCATTGGAAATCTAGATCTTAACAATTTCACCTTACAAGAAATGGGGGTTTTCAAAGATTTTCCCATCAGCATCTCTGCTAGAGAAGGCAATTTAAATTTTGGAGTGTTATTATACTTAAGAACTGCTAGCCTTGGATCTCCTCCCGAAGCTCTCACTTTAAAGAGAAGGTTTTTCAATGTCTCAATAGATCTTTCAATCATCCCATTGGATCTTGGATACTTAGGTGATAATGTAACATGGTAAATATAATAAGACTTCAAGAATGAAAAATATGCTTCACTATCATATGGTGGACCTTTATTGGAATGAATTTTACGTGGTACCGTGAGTACGAAAAAGAATCAGGGTCCATAAGCCATGTTTTTGGCCCATGAAATAAGGCTAAAACTCGATTTTGTTATACTGACATAATTATTTCACATTTTAATATTGAAAGGTTATTCTGTACGATTTCAACAATAGTTTTTGCAATTTGTTCGGATTTATATGACTTACACACGCTCAAAGTTTGTTATTATTTGTAGTTTTTTATGAAAAATATGCAATTTCTCCTAATTTTACCTCAATTATTTATATGAGTGCAATCGTGCAACACTTTCTTCTTTACATATATTATAAAATACATCAAAATGTACAATATAGGTAAAAATAAAAGTGTTGCAAAGTTGCGCTCATAGTAAAATATTAAAAAATATATTAAAAATTGAGGTAAAATTAAGAGAAATTGTATATTTTTCATCAAAAACTATGAATAATATGAACTTTGAGCTTGTGTAAGTTATATAAATTGGAACAAAATGCAAAAAATATTATTGAAATCGTACAGTATAAACCTTCTAATATTAAAAAGTGAAATAATTAAGTCAGTATAACAAAATCGAATTTTTAGTCTTATTTCATGGGCAAAAAACACGGATTATGAACCCTGATCCTTTGTTCCAATGCATTAAATTACTGAAGAAGCTGTTTTAGCATTAACTTTTCTCAATTCAATAAACTTGGAGTGGTAATCAGTTACTTATATATCAATTGAAGATCAATAATGTAAAAATCAAGAAAATCAGATTTATTTTTAACTTTACATTTTAATTCACTGACTCCAATTACATTCAAATTGTGTCCTGTATAAGACAACAACTTTATTTTAGTTTCACAAATAACTTCATTATTTCTCACATCATTAAAAATATTAAGGGGAAAAACATTGACTTCAGCTCTATTAAAATTATTCTATTTTAAGAGACACTTCTGAATTATTTATAAGAAAAGTTTCTCTCACCATTCAGATTTTAAAGAATTAACCTGGCACTTTACTGAATCCAATTTAAAAGAACCATCATCACTCAATGGGTAAAAATTATCATTATTAGAAATTTCATGTTTTACTCACAACATGACAACTATTTTTAAAAAATGTATAGTAATGCTGTATACTTTAACAATATATTCAAATTTTTTGGCGATTAGCCAATTTTTCTGAAAATTAGAACCTAGAAAGTTCAATAAAGAAACAAAAAAGATCAAGCAAACATACTAATTTTGGATATTGATCAAATCAATATAGACCAATGCCAGGGTTGGGTTTTTGACATGACAGTTGGTAAAAACCGTGTTTTTACCGCTTTATTCCTTCAAAAACCTATCATTTTCAATTTTCCTCCGATTTATAGTGTAAGTGTAGTATACAATACATTTCTATATTAATTTTATTTTGTTGTTCTTGTTATTATTATTATTTACAATTACATTTGTTAAATTTATTTAAAAGAAGAACATTTCCTAAATGGGAAAGATTTAAAAATACCAGAATAAAAGGAAAGAACAATATTTGTCATAATCTGCTTCTACACTAATATGGATTCTACTAACTGCAATGAAAAATAATATTAAATGATAATAAAAGGTGATTATAATTATTAAATAACATTCAATATACATTTTTAATAAAGTACATTAAAATTACTTAAGAGATGCAAAAATGCTGTTATATGGTATGAGCAGGGATCGGAAAAACTAAATTTTTATTGTAGCTAACTACAACTACAATTACTTTATCAAAAATGTAGTTAACTACAACTACTTGTTCTAAAAATAGCGACTACAAACTACTTTTCAAATGTAGTCACTACTTTCAGATTTTGTCAAAGGATTCAAGGTTCAATCCAAACTGACGACACGGATTAAATAATACTCCGGCGACCCTTATCTGCCAGTATACAATTAAATAAGCGCAATATAACCGAGGGCATTAAAAAATTTAAAAATACAATACACAAAAAAAGTTTTGTGCTCTGGAAAATTGTAGAAATACAACTCGAAATGCAAACAATAAACAAATCTGCAAATAAAGCAATTCTAAATATCAAGTAACCCAGAATAAAAACATGAAGACCTAATAAAGAGTAAATATTCAAAAAAGAAAATTTATTTCTTTAGTGGATTAGTATACTTGATTTTAGCAGCAAGTGTCAATAGAGAAAATCTAAGACTTCATGCGATTTGTTACTATACACTTCAACTGAGATTTGTCGCTGAAATTTGCAAATTATTGTGCAGAACAAATTTTGTATGAAAAAGCAAGTTATTGCCACAGGATTTGTAGAATGTCACATTTATTTTCTCCTTAAAGTAGCGTCGATTTTCGCTGCAAACTACTGATTTTTTTTTGTATCGCGCTACTCGCTACACTATATTGTTCAAAATGTAGCGTGCTACACTACAAACTACTAAAAAAAAGCAGCGACTACTGTAGTTTCACAACTTTTAGCGTGCTACTTCCTACCCTTGGGTATGACAATAGATGTTAAGCATGGATTGGCAATGAATAAATTTGAATATTCTTATATATAACATTTTAAAATGCATATCTTATGTATTTCATAAATGCAGTTATGGTGATTTTCATTTGCACTTCAATAAGCAGAATCTTAAAGTTTTGTTTTAAACAGTGTAATAAATTCTACCAAAAATATACACATTTTTTATTCTACTACTTATGGGTTACAGAATTTCTTCAAAGAATCTAATTATTTTAGACTATGCCAAATAACTTAAGATTATTGTAGAGATATTTTAGCAGAGATGTACACGTATTATTCTAATGCAATTCTTTTTTATTTTTCTTGAGTGAATAAATATACTTTAGAGTCTTTTTGATATTGAATATTTCATGTAAAACAACATAATATTAAAGATAGAATGAAAAAAAATGTAAAAACAACCTACTAAAAAATGGGTTTTTGACATGATGGTAAAAACCGTCATGCGTCAAAAACTTGCCAACCCTAACTGGCACATTTCAACAAAAATATAATTATGAAAATCTGAACATTCACTATAAAATTATGTGTGGACAAGGACATACATAAATGATTTGTATAACATCCTTTGTTAGAAGTGAGTTAAAAGGGGAAATCTGGTACAGTAGATTCCCTCAACTCCACCACTCTAAAATCTGCAAATGCCTAAAATCTATACATTGCTGCAGGCATAAACAATAAAACTTACAATTACAATGTAAGAGAAAAAATTTAAGTTTTTAAAAAATTTTATATCATTCTGTACATATTTTAATATGTGATTCTGGTTAATATGACTGAACACATGCTTTCTCATGAAGAAAGTATAAATTTATTTCTGAAAATTTTAAAGTTGTCGCTGATATCAGTGCCAATCGCGATCTTTTTACCAAATACAGTTATTAAGTATGCCTAAACATGAAATGAAACTTTGTTATTTTACAATTTTGATGTAAATTACTAGTGTATCTTTATAAGGCGAGTTTCACTGAATAATTCAAACAAAAATTCTTATTGTTATGCATTATTAATTATTTAACTTTACTTTTAATATTTTAATAATTTTTTTAATTATCTTAATTCTTATTATTTTACTTAATTATTTTAATATTTTATTTTATTGTAAGCATTCATTATAATTTCAAGGGCATTATTACATTCAAATTACTGTTTAAAAAATGTAAACAAAACAATGACCAGAAATCCGCAAAATTTTAAAATTTGCACAACCTTTGGTCTCAAGTTAAGCGGAAAGGAAAGTGTAATTTAGGATTCGTTTTTCAGAAGTGAGTTTTCTGGCTCCGGAGCGCAGTGTTTATGAGCTCCGGTGAATTCTGGCCAATATTTAAATTTTTACTAAAAATAGGGAAGTACCGGACCTGTGCTCCGGTGCAAATTAAGCCTTGCTTGTTCGTTATAAAGATCATAAGTGTGCAAGAGAAAGCGGAAAAATTAAATTTGGTGAGAAAAGCAAAATTTTCAAAAGCACTTTCTGGCAACCTGACATTTAAAATTTAAAATCATTATCAGATTGATTTGGCTTTTACAAATAACTATTAACATATCACAAGCACAAGCAATTTGCGTTATAATTACACAATTTAATGTATACATTAAAAAACAATTTGTTTAATTCATACCCCTGTGGCAGAATGTACGCGACGCTGCGACAGGCGTCGCAGACTTTTTACGGCACATGCAGACTAAAAACATACAGCGACGCCGCGGACGCGCTATAGCGCGTAAATTACGCGAAAAAACGGCAAACTTCGTCGCAGGATCGCGATAAAAACGGGGAATTTCGTAGAAGAATCGTGGGAAAAACGCGAAATTCATTTAAAGATCGCGAAAAATGGCTAATTTCGGTGACAGATCGCGAAAAAAACGCAAATTTAGTCGGCCGAGAAAAAACGTGAATTTCGTCAAAAGGCCGTCAAAAAACATGTTTCGTTGAAAGATCGCGGGAAAATGCGAATTTTGCCGAAGGGCTACGGAGAAAACGCCAACTTCGTCAAAGGATCGTGGAAAAGACTGTTAATTTCGTCGAAGGATCACGCAAAAACGGTCAATTTCGTCGAAGAAACGGCAAATTTCGTCGTCGGATCGCGAGAAAACGGAGAATTCTGAAGATAGGTCGCGAAAAAACGGCAAATTTCGTCGAAGGATCTCGAAAAAACGACAAATTTCGTCGAAGGATCTCGAAAAAACGACAAATTTCGTCGAAGGATCTCGAAAAAACGACAAATTTCGTTGAATGATCTCGAAAAAACGGCAAATTTCGTCGGAGGATCGCGGAAAAAACGCGAATTTTTTATGATATATTGCGTATTACAGACTATTTTTGAAAACATTATTAGCGTTGCAGACACTTGAAGACACTTAGTTTCTGTCACTGGGATTCATACATATAAGCCATATAATAATGTAATTCAAAGTATATAGCATAAATAAGCCACATAAGATTAGAAATTTTTTATGGGCTGCCATTTCATTTTCATAATTGTTTGTTTGTTTATAATATTTGGTACAAAACTGAACTTTCTTAAGACTGTGTTATGCTAGGGCCACTGCAATAAACAAGTACCGGAAATTTTCCTTTAAAATGGAAGAGTTGGCAGGTGTGCATATATATATATTATATATATATATATATATATATATAAGATGATTATTCAAATTACATTTCAGAGTAAATCTTTTTTTAAATATGTCCACAGCTTACAAATAAAAGGTTTCTGAGTTTAGCGATATCAACCTACTATGGACTCTCCAAAGCCTTTGTGTTTTCCTCATAAAATTAGAAGCATATTCTCTATTGGCACAAAAACTCTTATCTTATATACAGATAAATATTAGAGCTATATTTGAAAAGAATGACTATTATTATAAGAAAACTTTCAGAAGTTGGCATCTCTGTTCTTTGTATGCAAGCGAAGATGAATATTTAAATTATCTTTACGATTAAATCTCCTGCTGCATATTTCACAACTGAAAGGTTGATCATCTGTATGAGTAAGAGCATGTTTTTCCAAATATCTCTTCTGAGAAAATCCTGTGCCACATAACTCACAAATAAAAGGCTTCTCATCACTGTGAGTGTAAAGATGCTGTTTTAATTTATCTTTGCGAGCAAATGTTCTGCTGCACAACTCACAAGCAAAGGGTTTTTCATTTGTATGAAATAAAACATGTTTTTTTAAGGCAGCACCTTGTGAAAATCCTTTGTAGCAAATCTCACAAACAAAAGGTTTTTCTTTTGTGTGTGTTAGATAATGTTCTTTCAATGTACCCTTTCTAGAAAATTTTTTGCTGCATATCTCGCAAACGAAAGATTTCTCATTTGTGTGTGTACGCAAATGTTCATTCAAACCACTCTTCCAAGAAAACTGCTTGTTACATACCTCACAAACAAAAGGTTTCTCCTTTGTATGAGTCCTAAGGTGATCCTTTAATGCTGCGTTTACACTATGGCTTATCAGGCCTATCAGGTCTGCGTGGTCTGTCAGGTCCAGGTATAAGAGGGTTTAAGAAGGTCTCTGTGGTCTGCGTGGCGTGGTCTAAGCGTTGGCGTTTCAGGCGTGAAAATATAAGACCTAACCAATCAGCGTGCTTCATAATTGTTTATTCCGCCATTTTAAAAAATGGACGAAGTTTGATGAAGCAGACGACAGATGAATATTTTGATGAAGATTTAAAATAAAAAAGGGATTTACAAACCAAAGGTATGTAATATTTTTCAGATATTTTTAATGTTTCTCTACATTGCTTCATAACTGTAGAAGTTTCTTTTATGTATTCGTAAATTACTATCTTCATGTATTTACGTACTACGCTAATAAAATTCATTTGTTCGCTATGTTACTTTTTATATTACCAAACTCTTTATAAAGCTATGTATTCATAAATTCTTTAAGTACTATCTTCCGGTATTTATATACTATGCTACCAGTTCATTTGTTAATTGTTAGTTACGTTACTTATTTCAAAACTCACCTTGTTTCATAGGCATGAATTTAAAAAAACAAATTGGACAGTATATGAATAAAAATTAGAATAGTACGATCGTAATGCATAATGTACAGTAATGTCTTTTTTTGTGAGGAAATACTTTGATTTATTTCAGGTATTTATTTAATATTGTTACTGGCAATTTTTAACTTTATCTTAAAACTGGTACCAATAAATTTTTAGCCATATAATTCATTTTTAATTAACTTCTCAGTTTTCTCTGTTACTGTCATATAATTGACTGATCATTGATTTGCATTGTTATTCATCAGTTTTAAATGTGTTAATTTTTTCAATGAATCCATCCTAATATATATCTAAAATATTGCAGAAATTTTAGATTGTATTTAGTTTCTTAGCCCTCTCCCCCACACACACACACACAAAAAAAAAAAAAAAAAAAAAACTCAATCTAATATGGTAACTACACAAATATAAAATTTAACTTTTGTTAAAATTAACAAACATGTTTTTAAGTAAACAGTTTTTACATTTACTTATTATTGCTAATTATTAAACCATTCCTTATTATTTTAAAAGTTTTATTACATGTTTATTTTTTGAAATTTTCTTTAATAATTAATCTATAGTACATTACATGAATTTTTGTAACCCCCCCCCCCCCTTTCACAACAAAGAATGGTTTCAGTTGGAAAACTTCATAATTTTTTTTCAGAAAAAGTTTTAAAACTTTCAAAATCTATGAACGGTGCAAGGGAGATTGTCTGGTGAATCTACTGGTGCCAGGAAATGTATATTTTATTGCTCTCAGGAGATCACTTTTGTGTAGTTTTACAGTTTAGTAAGTTGCTATCATTTGTGATCTTCTGCAAGAAATTTGAATTCGAGCCTTGGACTTGTGCTATTTTTGCTTCCAAATTTGTCAAGCAGGAACTGCGGTAAATATAATGTCCATCAATAAAGTATATTAACTTGTATGATTGACTTATATGTAGTTTTTCAATGTATATTGAGTTTGTTACATAATAAAGAAGGATTTTTAAATATATTTTACATTGTTTATGTTGTTTGGTACTTTTATGTTAGCTGGGCACCAGTGATAGATATGCATGTATATATATCACTGGTGCCCTTTTAACACATATATATATATCACTAGTATCTGGCTAACATAAAAATAAAAATACTTGTTGTTTTTATCAGTTTATTATGATTATTATAATCTTTTCTTTAAATTACAGATTGCTTTTAATCGAACACTACTTTTCTCAATATCTATGCGAATACCTGTCAATGACTACATGTTGATCTCACTTACGCATTTATAAATGGTGATCTTTTCAACAGGCATTTTGCATGATTATTTTTGAAGGCATGAATCTTCAGTAATATTTGTAAGTATGATGCTTGTAAGTAAGTCATTTTCTCAAAATTACATTGTTGTGTATTTATTAATGTTGTTTCATATAAAGTTATTTTTCCAACAAATCAATCTGTATCAGAGAGAATCAGTTAAAGCTATGTCCATTCTCAATACAAAAATTGATTTTCATAATTTAATTCCTTTAATTTTTTAACTGAAGGTTTATTTGCTATTAGCTTTTTAATTTATAAAATGCTGTTAAATGATCAATCTAAAAACACAACTTGTAGTTAATTAATTTGTGTAGTTTTATGCAAGTGTGTAAGTTATGTTTTATATAAACTTGCGTAAGAACTTGTGTTTTACGTAAACACTAAATGTATAAGTGTTATGCTAGAGGATAGCAGTTACCCCTCGCCCCTCCCTTCAAGGAATCTGATATTTCAGAAAGTATCATTCAGACTAAAAAAATCAAATTCAACAAAAACTAAAGTAACTTATCAGATAAGTTGAATATATAATTTATTTGAATTAATATTATTAATATTGAAATAATCTAAAATGTATTATC
The DNA here is from genome assembly GCA_963931845.1 of Maratus michaelseni. Classification (NCBI taxonomy): domain Eukaryota; kingdom Metazoa; phylum Arthropoda; class Arachnida; order Araneae; family Salticidae; genus Maratus; species Maratus michaelseni. The sequence goes on from OZ007600.1 coordinate 3,103,622, forward strand.
TATGATGCTATCAATGTTATAATTTGCTGTGCTTAATAATTATTAAGCTGCATATATAATAATTTATTTAATGTTTATTAATGTTGAAATGATCTAAAATATATTTTAACAATATTATGAAGGTTATAATTTGCTATGCTTAATAATTATTAAGCTGCATATATAATAATTTATTAATGTTGAAATGATCCAAAATGTATTTTAACAATATTATCAAGGTTATAATTTGGTTTGTTTACTTACAGTTCTTTGAAGTGAGAGTAATTATTTATGTTAATTTAACTAAATATTGAAGATAATATATTTTGACAGATTTGATGGAACATCATTAGGTTATATTTAAAAAAATAAATATTATGAAATATTCATTAGTATCTAGTTTTTAAATCAAATTTTGTTACCAATGATAGAAAATCTAGTGAAGTACATGTGTTTTGTAGATGAAGAATTTAATAATTGAAAATTTTATGCACTTTGCATTAATAATTATTTTTTCTTATTCTAGAATTAAAAAAACAACTAACTATATTGTTATGTACTAGTTTGTTTTCATAATTCTCTTTATTAATTAAATTGTTAATTTACTTTCTCCCTAAATCCATGAAAAAATAAGTTTACAAATTATGTAAAGCAATTAAACATTTAATTTGTTTTGCTTTAATACAGGCAGCTCAAAATTAATTCTTAAAACTGAAATTTAATTATTATTCTTCATAATTTATTTTACTCAAATTACTTTATTTACTCCAAGTGATTAACAAAAATGCAATTTTTGAAAACTGAAATTTAAACATTGTCAGGTGTGCGTTGCTATTGACCATCCCAAAACTACAGCAGTGAATGTTTTGAGATAATAAATGCAAATGTGTTTTTGTATATTTTCCGATATAAGTTTAACATTTTTTTAAATTGAATATTCAGGGAAGGGGAGAGCAAGCAGTGTTGAAATCAAGGGATGGCCCTTCAAATCTTTCTCCCCCTCCCCCCCCCCCCCTGAAAGATTTGAGATTTTATGCTTTTAATGGTCAAAAAGTACAATTTCACCTCCAGAACTCTATAATGTCCCCTCGGAGCCACAGATATCCCTCCCGGAGAAAAATGTCTAAATTCAACACTGAGGTTAAATATTCTGATTTTTTATTTATTTATTGCATTGTGTGTCATATTAGCCATACCTATTCCTCAAAAGATTGCTTTAAATGTTTTGTTATCTTTCATGTATACTTGAATAATAATAATAGTTTTCTTTTTTGAAGAAGATATTTAACATTGGATTTCCTTTAAACATGTCATTTTATAGACATATGGAACCTTGAAAGTAGCATTTTCAAATTTTTTCTGTAAAAAATAAAGATAATACTGTAGTAGCTTCCTATAAAATTGCTTGTTCAGATATAGCTCTATTTTTTATGCGCCCAATCTGGGGAAAAAAATAAAGGTTGTGCAGTAACCCCACTTCTTAATAACTTTATTTGATAACAAGAAATGTGTGTTTTTTTTTTAAAGTTATTTCAGACATAATAAAAATTATATTCATTAGTGAGGTGCAGGGGTGATTGTGTTCAGGTTATATACCTGAATTCAGGTATTTTTTTCAATTTCAGTACAGAAATTCTGTTTTTTCTGATAGTTAAATTCATAAAATAAGACTAAAATATCAATTTCATATAATAGCTAAACATAATTAAAATTCACATTTTTCATAATTTGACCTAATTATAATAAATTATATGTTCCCTCACCCCTCTCTCCATACGAAAACATTTTCTCGCTAAATTTTCAGGTATTTTTTCATGAACCCACAATCACCCCTGAAATTGCTCTCTTGAAATTGTGGTGTGCATTGCGTTTACTTATAGGGACACACAAAAGATATCGGTTACAGTACATATGTGATATTTACAGTCTGTGTGATAGGTGCATTTTCAACTTTGGTTTGCGTTTTTAAGTTTAACTAAATTTTTTCATAGTACTTGTGTGTTTATAAACTCGGTTGTTCATATACAGAGCTACACAAGGGAATCTGTCAGTATTACAGACTATGGGAGTGAATTGCTTAAGGGTAGTTTTTAATTTTGTTATGCATTTTCCTGTTGAACTATATTTAGTAGACTAATAGAAGTTTGTGGAATATAAATAAGTTCATATACAGGGCTACACAAAGAAAAATATTCATTGTCGTTTACGGTTGGTAATTGCTGTGAGTGAGTTTTAAGTTGCCTTTTAGCTTAATATGTGGTGTGTACAAAAATCTTCATATAACATACAGGGCTATACTGCACTATAAATAAAATATAGTAATATTTTTTTTCTTTTTATTGGAACTGGAGTTAAAACCACTTGTATTTCTGATATCTTCAAATCCAAGGATATTCTTAGCAGTTTGAATGAAACATTTATTTTCATCTCGCTGATTAATTTATGTATTTATTTTAATAATAAACTGAAATTTCCATTTTTTTTCTTTCTTTTTAGAAAAAAAAAGCATGCCAGTGCTTGGCTTTGATGTTATTATTTATCATTTTTAAATTATAATAACTGAAAATTATTAATAACTTGTTTCTCCCATTAGATTAAAATACATACCTGTTTCTGTAAAGTATCGTGCCATCATCATTAACGTCCAGACTGTTATCTATGTATTTTACTTCTGATATGTAGTATATCATTATATTCAGTAATAAATTTGTTATGTGATAATATTTATTATATAGAGCAATATTTTGTTGTTTTATTTCTGTAACTTGTATTTTCAAATAAAGGAAATTTAATAAAAAATTTCTGTTATCATTTGACTATAATTTTATTATAAATGATCTTTTCATATATCTACTTGTGTTGTTTAAATAACAGAATGTATATTAAATAAGAAAATCCTCAAACCATTTTTTAATTAAAAAAAAGAGTTACAAAGAGAGTTTATTTAAATATTACTATTGAAGTCTTTATTTTATTTTAATATGTATATAATGCTTCATAACAATACCTTTTTAATAAACAAGGAAAATATTAAAACAATATTTTAAAAATTCTCTTAAAAAATTAAATAAACATTCGGAATTAAAATAAATGCAAACTAATACCAATATGCTTAAAATCGTCAGATATGTTACGTTGATATATATTTTTATTTTATCAAGAAAACTGGATGAAAAAGAAGATTGTAACAGCACAGCACACCTAAAAAATATATGAAGTGATATGTTAACCATATCTAGAATAATGACTACATTAATTTAAAATTCAGCGGATTACTATTTGCTTAAATAAACACCTTCATGAGATTAATAGCCAGATTTAATATTTTTGTTCCATGAATTAAACAAAAAGAAAGAAGGATGTTTGTCAGTGGTATTTTTCACTGGAAGCAGAATTACTTAAATAATTAAAATGCTTAAAAGCCTCAGGAATTAAACTAATAAATTAGTGATTTGTTAGATTTACATTGTTTTATTTTATCGTAAAAAATAATAATTTCCTTTAACAGTAATAACAAAATGTAATGACAATTAATTCATAAGATGAATATTTTGAGCTTATAAACACGGACGTTCTCAGAAGGAAAAAAAAAGGGGGGGGACAATATTTTGAAACACATATGCTAAGGTGCAGAGAATAAACTTGGGGCCCAGGAATAAAGTTTCCTAGTGCCCCTACATATGTATTCGGATGAAAGAGGAAAATTTTAGAACATAATTATTAAATATATTATTTTTAAATTAATTGTTATTTAATTTATGTGTTCAATGATTTTAATTAACTAATTTTGATTAGTATTTTTTAAATTAATTTCATTCTTAAATCCAATTAACATTTAATAAATAATTATACTATTTTTCATACATTTCCTATATTATACTATGAAATATACAATTTAAAAATAAATTTCATTAATACAGTATTGCAGTATACGTTGGGCCCCATTAACCGCTTTGTCAGGGGCCCACACAGCGTTGCACTGGCCCTGGGTGTGTATAAATTCTATATACAGTGCTGCATGAAAGAATTTGCACACATTACAGACTATATGGACAGACAACAATTGTTGAAAATAGATTTTTACTGAGCTATGTGCTTTTAAATTGTTCATTTAGATATCGTATTTCATAAAAACAAAATTTATTAATAATATTCTGTTAGTGTTGGAAAGTGTTTATTTGTATGATCCTTATACCAATGGCGCAACCAGGATTCTCATCTGGGAGGGGTTCTGAACCATTGTTACTGATAAAATAAACAATTTTGTTGATAACAATACATGACACGTAAAAACTGCCGTAACGAAAATCACAATCAATCATAATATATTTAGCATATATGTGTTTTAAAACACAGCATTTTCAGAGGGAAAAAAAAAGCAATAGCAATGAAATATGTACTACTTTACTGCTATTGCTCTTAACTTTTTATTTCATTAATTTTGTGTAGAATCCTATTATAAAGTCTTGAATGGTAAACATTTTATGCTGCTCATGCTTTCCTTTACTTTGGCTTTTACACATCACATTAATTTTTTTTTTTAACACAAGGGGTTTTCTATGCATTTTGTCAGTTTTTCAAATGCTCTGGAAGTTGATTTTAACACTGAAATCCCCCTCTTTTCACACAAAACTTTCTGACTGATGCAGGGACCGATTTACAAGTTTGGGAGTACCTGGGCACAGATGCTTTGGGAAGGAGAGGGGGGGGGGGGGGGGGCTTGCACCGGTGCTTACAGTGGTTTTGAGTAAAAAAAATATGTATCACTAATAGCGGTAATTATTAAGATAACCACTACTGACTTAAATGATTTAGTGATATTAAATAATTTTTTTGGGTGCTTCTCTATTATACCGTCGACCACTTTTCATAATAAAAAACTATCGCCAAAGAAACGGAAGAACGTTGTCATTGGAATATCAAAATAAATAACATATAAGAATTTACGGACACAATTGTTATTTTAATTAATGAAATAACTAATAAGTCAGTAAAACATAATGAATAATACATGCAAATGTCAAATTAAAAACCACTTGATGACATAACAAACACGAATAATGCTTCTGACATCAAGTAAATGGGACTGCATTTTTGGTGTTTAATCTTAGAGTTGGCGATAGTTTTTTGTTATGAAAAGTGGTCGACGGGATAATAGAGAAGTACCTTTTTTTATACATTTTCTTCTTAATTTTTTAGCAATAAAAGTTTTTATAACAGCTTCATAATCAATCTTTAGTGTTCTATCTCGCTAACGATTTTTCAAAATCGGTTCTGAAAGTGAAAGTATCTTAATAAAAAAACCTGTTAACAAAACCGAAAAAGTAAAAAATGGCCTTTGCATTGATTGACCTCAACTATCCAATGGAATTTTTTTTTTTTTTAAATAATGAAATGCAAGCAAGATATATATAAAAAAAATTTCCCATAGAATTAATATTAGCGAGCAAGTGTTTTTGCGCAAGTGAAGTAGTTATTTTTAAATGAAAAAAATAAATAGGTTTTTCCATATTAATTTTGTGTTTTTATCGTGAAAACTTCCAGATTTTGACCAATCATTGAAAAATCTTCAGTAACATTTGGGGGGCCCTAGAACTGTGCCTCGAATGACCTGCTGTAAATCAGGCACTGGATTGATGTCACGACTAATAGCATCTAGAAAATGGCATTTTTATGTAATCATTGAGGATTTAATTTTCCTGAATGAAAATGCAAGTTTCCATTTAAAAATAATGTTTTATCATCAGAAGAGGAAACTTCCCCTTCTGAAATTAACGTGCATTATCTATAAAGTAGAAACTTTATTTTCAAGCCATGAGAAATGGAATTCCACTAAATGTCATGTCATTTGGTTTCATTTTCTTTTTTTCAATATTGTTAAGAAAATGGTATATTTTTCTGTTAGCATCAAAGAAAATCTGCATTATCACTTATAAAACTAAAAAGCAGTTCAAACATATTATAATTAACAAACCAAAAATAAGCTGCTATTGACATTTTATAAATGAAGAACTGTCTTTATGTTCAATTAATTTTTTATCGGGGGGGGGGGGGGGGAGCTGAACCCACCATTTAAGATCCTTTTTGAACACTTAAATTTAGAAAGAAAAACAAAACTAAATTTTGTTTTGAGGAAAAGGGTGATCAGAACCCTTCAGCCAAAAAAAAAAAAAAAAAAAAAAAAAAAATTGTTTCTTTTTGTCTTAGTGATTAATTATTTGACATTATTATTATTTCTTTTTTTGAAAATTATCAGAGAAAAATAAACTTTAGTTTATAAAATTTGAAAATTCAGATAACAGCAATTGCCTTGCTCCCATTGTGGGCACATGTGCATATAAAATGCTTTATTTCTATAAATTTACATGTAATGTAATAGACATTTTATTTACATGTAGACATACATTTCTGTAAATGTATGTCTATGCTAAGTTAGTGCTAATACTGATTAGAATGATTTTTTCTTTTAGTTCATATTTTTTATTTAAATCTTGATGGGAATTTTCTTATTTTGTATAATAAATTAAACCTTATTTAATTACTTTTGTCAGTATTATTTTGCAACAAACTGATCTCCATATATTTTTATTTTTACCAGGGAAAATAAAATGTGCACAAAAATTGTGAGACCCAGTACAGATACGGAATAGGGCTTCTGCATGCACTGTATATGGCTATATTTAATATGAAATTGGCTGCTCACTGAGCCTTTCTTAGCCCAATACAACAATATCTCTTGTATCTATATCCCCTGTGTATTTCCCAAACCTTTAATAATAATAACGAAAGAAGCACGTTAAAAAAAATCACTTTTATATTATCTGCCTTCCGTTTTTTAAGTAAAAAATAAATTAGCACAGGCATTAACACACAAAATATTTGCATGTTCATTTCATTGCGAATGTAAACAAACAAACACTACCCCTCCCCCTCCATCCAAGCTGCAAAACTCACGCATGCGCAAAAATAAGTTTCTTCTCCTTACGCCAAATTCTTATGCCATAGTGTAAACGCAATTTTTTCTACTCTTGGAGCAGAAAGACCCAACAGACCTGAAAGACCATATAGTGTAAACGCAGCATAAGTGATCCTTCCGAGAAAACCTTTTGCTGCATACTGCACATGCAAAAGCCTTCTCATTTGTATGTACGAGGCGGTGTACATTCAAGTTTCCTTTCAGAGGAAATTGTTTACCACATACCTCACAAACAAAAATCTTCTCTTTTGTATGAGTAGAAAAGTGATTGTCCAAATTGCCCTTACGAGAAAACTTCATGTTGCAGATTTCACAAACAAAAGGTTTCTCCTTTGTATGCATCAGTAGATGTTCATCTAAATTGTCCTTCTGAATAAATCCTTTTTTGCATACTTCACAAACAAAAGGTTTTCCTCGCATATGGGTGATGAGATGGCGTTTGAAATTACCCTTGCTAGAAAAACTTTTATTGCAAAACTCACAAAAAGATTTCTCATTTGTATGTGCACGAAAGTGATCATTCAAATTTTTCTTTTTAAGGAATCTTTTGTCACATATTTTACAAACAAATGGCATTTCTTTTATATGTGTAAGAAGGTGAAGCTTAAGATCTGTTTCTTGACAAAACATTGTACTACATACATGACAAATGAATGAATATTCACCATGTAGAATGGGAAGTTCCTTGCTATGCTGCATATTTAAAGTACAGTTTTATTCAAAGGTTTCTTTCTTGATAAAGTATTGTACTGGTTACTACACAAATTAATAAAAATTCATCACACTGTGATAAATGGAGAGCTAATGTTGAGGAATCTTCTTGTTATGATGTATATTATTTAAAGTATAGTCTCGTTTAAAAATTTTATGAAACATATTTTAGATACTTAATGAACAGTGCTATAGTTCATAAAAATACCAGAGGGTATATGCTACAGCTTTATTTTGAAAACCGAGGTTATATGAAGTTTCTTTTAAAAAAATTCAGATGGTAAACAGAATATATTATTAAATGTACAGTTTCATTTAAAGATTTCTTTCTTGATGAAGTATTATACCACATACTTGATGAATAGTGCTGGTAGTCATAAAAATACCAGATTGTATACACTATAGGCAGAGATTATATGATACAACTTTACTTGAGAAACATAGGTTATACGAAGTTTCTTTAAAATATTCAGAAAGTATACAGAGTAAGGTATTACCATATCCCTCCTACTATAGTCCTATTAATGAATAAATATTCACCTCGACGTCTCGGAAGCTAATTTATTTAAAGCTTCTTACATTGGTGCATATCTGAAGTACACTTTTTTTCAAATATTTCTTTCTTGATGTAACATTTACTACATACTTGACCAACAAATGAAGAATCACCATGATGAATGTGAAATTGATTTATTTGAAGCTTCTTGCAATGCATATTTAAAGTATTGTCCCATTCAAAGGCGACATCAGGTACCTGCAATAAAAAGACATAATTAAATTTATGATTGCATGCATCTGATAATAAAAAACATTTTGAGCTTCACAGTAAAAGAGAAAAAGAATGCAAGCTATGTATCAGAAAAAAAACTAACCTTGACATTAAAATAAGTTTTTATTTTCATCCATGTCATTTATATACAACTACAAGAACTCCTAATTGATATGGCACATGCCGAAACACGAGAAAAAAGTGTGACACAACAAGTGGTTTTTAATTAGATTTTAACCCCATTAATTACAGATCTCAATGTTGGAGGTTAAAGGCCGATTTTCATAACCAACAGAATGAAAATTATCCAAGCCAGTAAGGAATTTAACCAGAGATGTTTGAATTAGTGTGCTAACTAAGGATCTCACTGGTTTTTAACAAACCTTAGCAATTTGGCTAATAACCAAAGAGAAACAATAGCCAAATTAAAATAATGTTAGCAATACATTCGTCATGAAATACTGTTTCTAAAATCGTACTTTAAACTCACAAACGTACAGTCAGTAAAACAACTGGACAAATGTTTCAACTCTATCAAAAATGTGACAAATCCATTATAATAGAAAAATATACCATAAAATCCCAATTGTAAGCCCCCTTTCTTTCAAAAGCAAAAATATTTAAATTTGGTAGGGAGGCTTGTAATGGAGATTTTTAAAAAAAATTAGTTTTTTTTTTTCGAATTGATTGCAGCACTTGAGATATAAAAGTATGATCTTTCTGAATATGTTATCCAATTTTAAGAGGCTACTTCACTCAGACGAAAACACCCGCTCGCTAATGTTAATCCTATGGAGGAAATATTTTAAGATATCTCGTTCGCATTTCAATATTTTTAAATGATTTTTTTTTTTGCAATGGATAGCTGAGGTCAATCTCTATGAACGCTCCTTTGTACTTTTTCGATTTTTGTTGCAGTTATTTTTTTTTTATTGAGTAATACTTTCACTTTCAAAACCGATTCCGAAAATGAAAGTATCTTAATAAAAAAACTTGTAATCAAAATCGAAAAAGTAGAAAGGAGCGTGCATAGAGATTGACCTCAGCTATCCAATGCAAAAAAAATCATTTAAAAATATTGAAATGCGAACGAGATATCTTAACATATTTCCTCCGTAGGATTAACATTAGCGAGCGTGTGTTTTCATCTGAGTGAAGTAGCCTCTTAACTGTACCGAATGGTTTTGCCGATTTAAGTTGATTTAAAACTACGATATAACACACACACACGCACAAAAAGTGTGTTCACTTCTTTTTCCTCTGATGCTTAAATTGGATTTTGAGCATGCACAAATGCTTTTGTCAGCTGGCAATGAAAGCGATGAATATTTGATGAGTTTTTAATTAATACATCGGGTAATTATCAAAAACATTAAAATTCTGAGTCTCAGGAACATCAGGACAGAACTTGGACTGCCTAAATCCAAATTTTCAGACCTGTGCAAGTTATAGATTTTGCTACACATCGCCAACAGACCAAAACTTTCTTTTATTAGTATAAATAAACAATCCATCATCTAATTCTCTTTTCAAAATTACTGCTTCCACCCCTTTTGGTACCAAACATGCATAATTTAACCTTTAAAACTCTTTAATTTTAAAATTTCTTTTCTGACCTATTTAATACTCTATAGTACAAATAAAAAAACAATCTATCACATAAATTATCCCCTCTTCCCAAAACCTCTACTTTTTTCCTCCTGCCCCCCTCACCCTCATATCAGCCCCTCCCTTGCATCTCACAAAGCTTAAAATCTTTAAAATTCTTTAATTTTCTTCTGTTCTATTTGTGATTTCATTGCAACAATATTTAAATAACCATCTAAATTATTCCCCCCCCGACCTTCAAAAAACTGTCCTCTTTCTTCCCTTTGCTGCCCCTCCCCAGCACACACATTTTAAAATCTTTAAAAAATGTTCTTTTTTATCAATTTATAATTTTTTTAACAATAATTAAATAATCATCTAAATTATCCCACCCCCCCCCCTTTTCCACCCTAAAAGTTATGCTTCTCCCTTACTTATTGTTAATTGAGAGCAACAAACAGGACAAACATTTTTTTTATATATAAATCGAGTTTTAACCCTTTCCGACACAGACAATGTCTGTTCGTAAAATGAGAAATTACTGACTGACACCGGAATTTACAGACGACTTTTTTAGAAAATAAAAACTCCTTATTTTAAGCTTTTATTCTAGAAACAAAATTTTATTAAAATATTCGTGGTGCCATCTTCAAGTTTGGAATTAAAATTAGGTGTGCCCGGAGTGGGACCACTGTGCCGGACAGGGTTAAAGACTTTTTTTGGCTAGGGGTGAGAAAGAGAGGGAAGCAGACATTTTGGGGGGTAAAGAGATAATTGAAATGGTTGATTATTAATTTATTTTACTAGAAAGCAACAAATAGAACATATATTTTTAAATAAAGAGTTTTAAACTTTGTATGCTGAGGGGAAAAGGAGGGAACGAGAAGTGTGAATTTTGAAGGGAGAGGAAGGGGCAATTTAGATGATTCATTATTTACTTATTGTTACTAGAGAACAACAAATAGGACACAAGAATATTTTAAAATAGAATTTTAAACATTCATTTATTTTTTGTTGGGGGATAGCCATTGACTTTGCGGGGGGTGAAAGAGGCAATTAGGCATAAATCTACTACTAATTTTCAAAAGTTTTTTTGACCTATCTAATTACCATGATTAATCAAAACAAAAGCAACACTTTAAAATTAGTGGTGGAAGTTTGCCTCAGTTAAGTCAGAACCCATTTCTGCAGGGAGGTGGCAAAGTGGGGAAGCAGAAATTTTGGTGGTTTAGAGATAATTTAAATGGCTGATTATTTATTTATTCTTGCTGGAGAGCAACACATACCTACAGCATATTTTTTTTTTTTTTTTTTGTAAAGAGTTTTACAATTTTTAAACTTTGCATACTGAGATGAGAAGGGGAAGCATAAATTTTGGATAGAGGGGAGGGAGGTTGTAGTTTAAATGATTTATTTTGTACTTATTGTTAGTAGTAAGCAGCAAATTGACTTAAATTGTCCTGGCTTGGGCATTTTATTGCTCACAGTTGGAAAAATTCAATTCACATGAAATCTTTACCAATCAATATGATTGAGAAAGAAAATAATAGTGTATCTAAGCACTCATTGTTTAATGGATTTTCATTACATGTGGTATATTCTGTTGAGCTGTCTATATGGCAGACCAGATGCTATTGCCAATATGGTTATCTGAACAAAATATCCCCACCGGTTGGCCCAGGTAGCTTAATTGATAAAACATTGGCAATTTAAGTCAAAGGTTCTGGGTTTGAATCTCATCTTCGGCATTTTATTGCTCACAGTTGGAAAAATTCAATTCACATGAAATCTTTACCAATCAATATGATTGAGAAAGAAAATAATAGTGTATCTAAGCACTCATTGTTTAATGGATTTTCATTACATGTGGTATATTCTGTTGAGCTGTCTATATGGCAGACCAGATGCTATTGCCAATATGGTTATCTGAACAAAATATCCCCACCGGTTGGCCCAGGTAGCTTAATTGATAAAACATTGGCAATTTAAGTCAAAGGTTCTGGGTTTGAATCTCATCTTGGGCATTTTATTGCTCACAGTTGGAAAAATTCAATTCACATGAAATCTTTACCAATCAATATGATTGAGAAAGAAAATAATAGTTGTTTAATGGATTTTCATTACATGTGGTATATTCTGTTGAGCTGTCTATATGGCAGACCAGATGCTATTGCCAATATGGTTATCTGAACAAAATATCCCCACCGGTTGACCCAGGTAGCTTAATTGATAAAACATTGGCAATTTAAGTCAAAGGTTCTGGGTTTGAATCTCATCTTGGGCATTTTATTGCTCACAGTTGGAAAAACTCAATTCATATTAAACAAATAATCAATCATCTCCCCTTAAATAATCATTCTCCCACCCCCCAAAATACCACCCCACTATTTCTAGAAATGGAGGAGGAGACTGAGTGCCCAAAGAGAAAATTTACCTCTTTTTTACAGCTTGGCTTTTCTCACCCCTGATATTTTGTTAAGGTGGGTGGAAAAGTTATTTTAGAGAAAACATTTATTTTAAAATGGTAAATATACATGAAATTTTCAGGACTAAGAACTTGAGATGAGATGGGCTCAGAACGAGCCGGGGCTCAATTTTTATACCAATCTTTGGCATAAGCTTGGTCTCAAAATGAAAATTTTATTAATTCATAAATTGTAAAAAGTAAAAAAGAAAATTTTGAAAGAGAGAAACAAGAATGTAATCTAAGTTATTAAAAGAGTTTCACAACAATAACAAAGTTTAAAAATCAAAAAAATTTGAAAATCGGTTTGAAAGGGAATTGAATTGTTATTGGATGGTATTTATATAAAGATACTGTAAAATCAGATTGCAAGCATCCCCTTTTTCCAAAAGAAAACTGTTAAATTTAGGAGGGGGCTTTTATCAAGATTTTAAAAAAAATTCACATTACAAAACCCATTTTTATCATTAATTTAGAAGTAAAAAAGGTAAATATTGGGGTGAGAATCTTCTGCATATCAACAGATTTTTGCTTAAAAAAGTTAAACGAATCATCTAAATCCCCCTACACATCCCCTCCCCAAAAAATAAATATTTTCAATTTTAAATTTTTTTATTTGTTATTTTATAGTAACAATAAAGAATCAAAATCCTCTCATTTCTTCCTCCTTTGCCCCCTTCTGGTACCAAATATGCATAGTTTAAACTTTATAATTCTTTAAATTTAAATTTCTTTTCTTACCTATTTAATACTCTATAGTCTGTAGTAACAATAAATAAATAGTCTATCACCTCAATACCTCCTCCTCTCAAAATCTCTGTTTCTCTGCACCTGCCCCTCCAACCTCATTTTAGGAAGACCACCCATCACCTCAAACATCTAATGAAATTTAAAATATTTTCTGTTCTATTTGTTATTTTGTTGTAACAATATTTAAATAACCATCTAAATTATCCCCACCCCCGAAAAAAGTGTCTTTTTTTAACTTATGATTTTCTTGTAACAATACTTACATCTAAATTACTCCTATTCCCACCCAAAACAATTCCATTTCTTTCTTCCCCTCCCCAAGCACACCAACTTTAAAGTCTTTAAAATTCTGGGTTTTTTTTAGATTTTTGTGCTGTATTGTTACTTTGTAGCTCCAATAAATAAATAATCATCAAATTCTTTCCTTAAATTTCCATTCCCTATCCCCCCCCCCACACACACACAAAAAAAGGAGTAAGTTTCTAGACATGGAGGGCAGAGATATTTTTCTTTTTTTTTTGTAGTATGGCTGTTCTCATCCCAGGTATTTCAGGGAACTTATTTTAGAAAAGATATTTATTTTAAAACTTAAATTATACATGTGATTCAGGAGCAAGTACAGCTAAACTTCAAAAAGCAGGAAAAAATTTATTTTCCTTCCTATTTAGAAATCTCCTTTTGGGAGGAAAGGATGGAGCAAAAATTTTTAAGTGGATGAAGATTTTAGATGCATGATACTCATATGAGATGATATTGATGAGTCATCTTACTACAAAATAAGAAATAGTGCAGATTTAAAAAAAAAATAATAATATTAAAGATTTTAAGCTGTTTGCTGGGGGGGGGGTAAAGGGGGAAGAGGAAATTTTGGGAGAAAGGGTGGTAATTTACATGACTTATTATTCATTTATTGTTACTAAAGAAAAACAAATACAGCAGATTTTTTTTAAATAAAGTTTTAGAGATTTTAAATTTTGTCTGTGGGTGGAAGGGCAAACATTTTAGGTGGTAGACATTCCATTTATTTTTACTAGAGAGCAACAGATAGAACAGAAGATTTCTTCAAATAAGAGTTTTAAAAATTTTTAACTTTGTATTCTGGATGGGAGGAGAGGGAAACATGAATTTTGAAAGAAGGGGATTTGTTATTTAAATGATTTGTTATTTATCTATTGTTCATGGAGAGCAAGTAATAGAACAGACGACTTTCCTTATAAATGGAGTTTTAAATATTTTTTGGTAGGGATGGTGACATTTTGGGATAGAAAGGTAATTCAAATGACTGATTAGTTATTTATTACTACTAGAGAGAAACAAATAAAGCATATATTGTTTTAATAAAGAGTTTTAAAGATTTTAAACTTTGTATTCACAGGAAAGAGGGAGGAAAGGAGAAGTCTAAATTTCGGAAGGAGAGAGGTGAGGGTAATTTGGATTATTGATTATTTATTTACTGTTTATAAAGAGCAACAAATAGAACAGAAGAATGTTTTAAAATAAAATTTTAAAGATTTAAAGTTTTTTGTTAGGGTGGAGGTGGAAAAGGGGGTAAGCAGAAATTTTGGGAGTAAAGTGATTTTGAAGGCTGATTACTTATTTATTGTTACTAGAGAGCAACAAATAGGGCTTTCTTTTATAAAGCGTTAAAGATTTTAAACTTTGTATGTTGAGTGCAGAAGGACAAATATGACAAGAGAAATTAAGAATCTCAAGATTTTAAACAACAAAATGTATTTCAGTAAACCAAAATATCCTCAAATGAATTGATTTAAAAGATGTTTATATTATTACTGATTTAGGAAAAATTTAGTTAAAATAGAAATTTAATTGTTGCAACACAATATATTTGGAAATGGAAAAGAAAACCAAAATTGCTTAAAAGTGGAGTGGGAGGGGGACTTACAATCAGGATTTTATTAGGAGAAATATTCAATCTGATTTTGAAGCCTTTTCACAGTCAGTGTTAGTAATATAAAGAAGCTGTGAGATATCTCTTGTCTATCCTAAAATACTGTTTGTGGTCCTTTTCCAGAATGATTGAAAAACAGAATTCATGTCTGTAGTAGTTACAAAATGCCATAGTAGTACAATGACATTTTAAAAGATTTAGACTAGTGACTTTTGGAAATTTCTGTCAGTGGTTGGGTATAAATAACAAATTTGCTAGTTTAAACAGATTTTCTAAGACATGAAATGTTGTGAGGGAATGTGTATAATCAATACTTATTTTTATGCAAGAAGATATTTTTAAATGAGAATATTAATTGTGGAAAAAATTTTAGAATGTCAATAAGAAATTTTCAACTGTGTGCTTTCAGTATCTGGTTCTGATGACGCAAAATGCTTTGAGCAAGAGTTTCAAAGAAAGAAACCCAAACTCATCTCTATAACAGCCAAACTGCAAAAAAGTAAAACATTTTTATTTTGTCCAGAGCCGTCCTTAGGGGTGTGTGACAGGTACAGCTGCACAAGGCCTCAACCCCTCTCATAAAAAAAAGCTAAATATGCATTTGGGAAGAGCTGTTTATACTTTATTGTGAGTTATTCATTTCATAATAAAAGGATCAGGGTCCATAAGCCGTGTTTTTGGCCCATGAAATAAGACTAAAATTCGATTTTGTTATACTGACTTAATTATTTCACTTTTTAATATTAGAAGGTTTATCCTGTACGATTTCAACAATATTTTTTGCATTTTGTCCAAATTTATATAACTTACACAAGCACAAAGTTCGTATTATTCGTAGTTTTTGATGCAAAATACGCAATTTCTCCTAATTTTACCTCAATTTTTAATATTTTAGTATGAGCGCAGCTTTGCAACACTTTTATTTTTACATATATTGTACATTTTGATGTATTTTATAATATATGTAAAGAAGAAAGTGTTGTACGATTGTGCTCATATAAATAATTGAGGTAAAATTAGAAGAAATTGTGTAGTTTTCATCAAAAACTACGAATAATACGAACTTTGAGCTTGTGTAAAGTGTAAGTCATATAAATCTGAAAAAAAAAAATGCAAAAACTTTTGTTCAAATCGTACAGGATAAGCCTTCTAATATTAAAAATTCAAATAATTAAGTCAGTATAACAGAATCGAATTTTAGTCTATTTCATGGGCCAAAAACACGGCTTTATGGACCGTAAATGTTCGTTGCAAGTTGTGGATGCTCGAGAAGCAGATAGATAGTTTGTAGCTTCTATTCAATCTATAGGCTCTAACACAGGCTCTATATATTTTTAATTTCAAATTTTTTAGAAACCGGTCTCTTCATTTACATTTTAAGAGTAACCAATATGCCAAATACGAAGCTTTTATACCAGCTGTACCACATAAATAATTTTAGAATCAGGGCTTGAAATTCATTTTTTCCAAGGAATTTCATTTTCTCCCTCCCAACATTTTTAAATGGAGGGGAGTTGATGAGAGGGAGAAAAAAATATCTTTAAATCCCACTATTATTTTACGTGCTATTTAAAGAATTACATTAATGCAGACGTAACAAAATACCATTGAAAAAATTAAGTAAACTCAGAATGATTATGTAAAATGTTTACTTTTATAATAAATAAAGGAAGAAAGATAAATTTATATCTGCAGTGTATTTTTCAACTTTCACCAAATATTAGGGGCTGTTAAGAATTAGGTTGTTAAATGAATTTCGGAATTTAGATTTTATTTAATTTAGGGTGCTGAAGCCTCTTTCACAAGGCAGTGGCGCAGCCAAGGGGGGGGGGTTTGGGGGTTAAAACCCCCTCCAGAGCTAAAAAAAATACTATAATTGCCGCTTATATGAATCAAAACTACTAAAGTTAAAATTAAGTTTTTTGGCTTTCCGCGTTGGCAGAATCCGCTGCTTTCTTAAATCAAATTCAATTCAACAATGTGATTCAATTAAACGGCGAAAATTCTACTTAAAACTGTGAAAGCGCATATTACACGCATCGGTTATGTCAAAACTTGATTTTTGGACTGCGTCACTTTGTCGAAACGTCTTATAGTAAAAGAAGGGTCATATACTCTCACACAGACGCTTTGAGTTATATAGTATACAGTGGTCTGTTTCTTAATTGCATTTCTGTCTTTGTTCCACGTTCGAAACAATAACAGACCATTGAATTCCAGAGAAAAAAAAACATACACTTTGTAAGTCTCTCTCAGTTTCAAGCGGCCTTTTTTGCGTTTTTTGCTCTCAGTTATATCTAAAGACCAAGCTATGTGCGTACCCAGGAAAAAAAGTCTTTGCAAAAGTAAGAATTTAAAAAATGTACTTAAAGTTATAAAAAGCTATTTTTCGATTGTCAGTAGATTTTTGGAATTGGTGTTTCTTTCGAATCATTTGTTTCGTAGGGGTCTGTACACAAATTTAAAGACTGTGTTTCATTTGTTGGTAATGTAGCAACGACGTCTTGCTTATGATGGAGATTCATATATTTATCGTTAAAATTTTATAAATTAGTTGTGTTTCCTCTTTTAGCTATTTTTAATTCTATCGCGCTTCTGTGAAAAGAAAATCTCTTTCCTTTGTATTTAAAATTCAATAATTCTTAAACTCTTTTATCACAGCTTGAACTGATCCTTTTTCAATTAATGTACATTTCTAAATTCTTTCTTTCGTATGTGCTTGCGGTTTTCATATAAGAAATGAAATCATTTTCAGTTTGGCATCTGCGTGCCTTTAATGCATACATTTTGGATCACAGAATAAATAAAGAAAAATAAAATGCAACGTCTATTTCTCGATACATCTGCATGCTAAAATTCCTGCAGATGTTAAGTTCGGACAGTTAGTTTTCTGTTGTTATAAATATGTTGTTGGCGTGTCAGAGAAAGCACCAAGGCACTTCTCTGAAAGAAGCCTCAAGAGAGGTTGGACTTCTAGAGCTGGTCTCTCAATTTTGAACCAATTCCAGATGAGAGACCTGCACCTGGATTGGCACCCCCAGAGGTAACGCTTATACTAAACTTGGAGGACATTGGAGCCACGAACAGATTTTACGTGCACCAGCTCCCATTAACGTACACGGTCCCACAGCAGCGGCAGACGAGAGAGTATAGACGATGCACTCTCCCAAGCAGTCACCTTGGTCGATGCTGCTTGGCTTTCGGCGATCTTACGAGAGCCGAGCTTAAGGGGACTTACTTCGAGGGGAAGAAATATTGCGAAATCCCATGTTATCCTATGGGAAAAACTTCTTCTGCGTTTTGTTCATTCAAATTTAAAAATTTCGACTTTTTTTTTTCTCCAGCATATAAATCCGAAAGCTCACCATACAGCCATAAGTTTGAAATATTTTTAAAATAGTTCTGAGTATTTTAAAATTTATGTTAAAGTTAAAAAAAATCCCGAAAAGTATAAAGCGTTTACTTTACTAGTTTGTAACTCTGGATTGAAAAAAAGATATAAAAATTTTGAGCTTATACCATAAAATGTTTTTTTGTTTTCTTTCATGTAATTAGGCAACTTTTAAAATTTACTCTAATCAAAACGCTGTAATTTGACAATTAAAAATAAGCTATCGCCAAAGAACACTCCAGACCTGCCAAGTTGTCAACCTGACCTAATTGATTGCTTAGCTCTCCCCAAAAGAGGGGTCAAGTTGGAGGGTCAGGGGTTGCCATAATTTGGAAGGCGCGTGATTTTTGTAAAAAAGAAAACTTTGAGCTTTAGTCAAACGATATAGGTATTTTTGCTCCAGTCTTGGGTCTTGGCAAAGTAGTTTGAATAGACGATAGACTTATTGAGCATCCATGGCTGTTTTCATATCCAAACTGGTTACTTTATGAAATATTTTTTTTCATTTTTGTTCGAAAACGCATGAAATTGGCAAGTGTTTTTATTTAGAAATTTTGTAATCGAAAGACGTTTTACAGTTTTTGGTAAATATAGAAGATACTTCAGAAAATAATGTCAAAGTTTGCGTTTTGAACCGAATTTCCGACACAGCAGCACGAGAAAGGAGAAAACGTGTCGTCACGTGAGACGAATCGCTTATAACTTGATAAATAATTTATTTATCAAAAAATGGAAAACTCACTTCGATTCCAAATCGTATCAACTGTCAGGTCTGCCAATTTTATGCTTTAGAGTCTAAAAATGAGTCAGAAAATTTGTCAGAAAATTTCGCTTTTTTTGAGCAGGTCATTTGAGAATCACCTTAATTAAAATTTTTATTCATCTGATCCTTTGATGGGGGGGGGGGGGGGGGTGATATCTCGGATTCTATCAGATTGTTTAAAAATTAAATTTAGTGGGATGGTTGATTTTTGAGATATAGAAGAACAACTTTTGATTGCTCTTATTAAATGCTTATTACTGCTTAAAAAATATTATTTTTCCCGGATAAAATAGTTCTTAGTTAAACTTTTGATCCCTGAGTCCCGAAGGGTAGGGGGGGAGGGGGTGGTACCATATCTCAAGGTCTGTCAGAACTTTTAAAAAGGAATTTTCGAGATGATACATTTTTTAGAATAGGCGCAGATAAAATAATTTTTTATTAAAATTTTGATAGTGGAATGGGGGGGGGGGACTATATTTCGAGATCTATCAGATCTTTTAAAATTAAATTTTGCACAATGATAACATTTTAAGCATAGGCGCAGATAAAAGCATTCTTAATTAAAATTTTGATCTTTATCTCACCCAGGGATGTGGTTGGGGCGAAGAATGAGGGGGGAGACCATATCTCAAAATCTGTTAGACCAGCCATACTCAACCTTTTTTTCTCGCGGGCCGCAGCCATATGTTTGCGACGTTAGGCGGGCCGCAACACATTTTAAAAAGTTTTAAAAAAGAGTAATTAAAATAGTAAGCTAAAAATAGTAGTATAAAATCAATATATAAAAGTTAATATTATCAGAAGTGTTGAAAAAATCGAACATAAATTTTTCGTGTCTTGTCTTGTTTTAGAATAATAATTTATTTTTTGTAAAGACAGACAGACACACTACAATTTATTAGCAAACCTTTCATAAATGCTGTAAAACTAAGAGAATTAATAAAAGCAAAACAAACACCTCATTCGATGACCCTGAAATTTTGCCTCCTTTCTTTACGGTCTTTTTATCACGTGACTATTTTCCCCAGACGCATCGTATCGAATTACACCCTAAATTCCCAAGACCCAAGACAATCTCAATAATAGAAAAAAGAGGGGTCATATTTGAGGTAAAGTGAAGACGAACGAAAATTGTCTTTTTTGCTCCATAGCTTTAGTTTATATCAAGAAGGACTTGCTCTTTGCTGAAGATTTTGTGCTTATTATGGGACGCTATGGAAAGTCTATGGTGCGGCTCTGGTTATCTCGTTAGTTTTTAACTAAATATACACTTAGCTAAATATACACTTAGATATACATGTATACATGTTTTACGATTACTACATTATTAACATAAATGTGCAAGTATCAAATATATGGAATGGATAATATACAAAATTCCCGTGTTAGTTTTTCTTTTTATTTGTTTCTTTTCTTTCAGTTTGAGAAAAAAATGAGCGTTTATTTTCCGTTTTATACAAAACATATAAAGTAATACACAGTTATTGATTTTTTCTCTAAATTTTGCCTCGTAATGTTTCAAATTAAAATGGAGTATTCGAGATTTCGGGAAGTTTAATTGAAAGCCGTAAAATATCTCTTACCCATTTCATTCCCCCCCGGAGGCAGGTTATCTATCTATACTATAGGTCTGTCTGGGATAGAATTTCCAGACACGGGCTCGGCCATGTCTGAACGAAAGCTAGCTTGGCCCGGCCCAGCCGGTGTAAAAACAAAAAGTTTATCCCGATCCGTTTATGATTTTGCAGTTCACGGTCCAGCAAGGCCCGGTAAATACAAACAGTAAATAGAAACCCGCTGATTCTACAAAAAATTTCGATTTTTCTTAACATATACTTAAGGTTCTTTTAATGAATACTGCATATATATTTATGGGAAAATTTTTAAAGTACATTTTATATTACTATATGTTTGCAAGCCATATGGAATACAGAAGAGTAACATTAATGATCACTTAGACTATTACATTCAAATAAAGACATTAAAAAAAATTAATGTAGCTTAGACCAAAAGGAAAAAGATGATTAAAAATATCATAACTTTTGTTGCTGTATAATAACAAAACAGTACATTTTTGAAAATGTTTCTCTATAATTTATTAAAATATATTTCAAAAGATTCCATTACCAGATGTTCACTATTGCTATTACTATTTAAAAAAAAAAAAAAAAAATTACTTGCTCGCACGTCCTGGCAGGGCCGAAACTAGCGGGGAGTAAGGGGAGCTTGTGCTCCGGGCGCCAGTGTAGATAGAAGGCGCCAAAAGAAGATTTGATTCTTCTTTCAGTACAAAATAAAATAACAAGATGTGGGAAAAAAGTCATGCAATCGGACAACCCAAAGTAAAAATGTATTCGATGATTTTATTTGCTCTAATGGGACGGTTTTTCCATTAGGTGACCACAGGGGGGCGTCAAATCAATACTTGATTAACGAATTCATCCAAGATATTTGCAACATCAGTACACTATTAGAGATGCAATGGAGGTCAATTTGGCCGGATACCGAATATTCGGCTTCAGTATGTTTCGATCTGTCCTTTTTACATTTTCATTTCTTTAAAAAAAAAATTAAGCAAAGGTTTAGATTAGCTAGCTATCACTATGTTATTTTCTTTTTGATCTAATTTTTAAATTTTCTATTAACAATTATTTTTATGATAATTTCCATTTTAGTACCAGTATTATAATTACATTATTTAAAATTTTTAGTTTATAATAGTATCAGCTAAATACCGTATATACTCGTGTATAAGTCGACCCCCCTCCCCCCCCCCCAATTCTTACGCAAAATTGTGAAAAAAATTGAATTTTCGTGTATAAGTCGAACTACATTTCTGGCAGTATGTTGAAAAATAATTTGTAATCAAGGATAAAAAAAATTAATAAATTTCGTTAAAATAGTAAACTTTTTTTTTTACGTTTCTAATCAGATCTTTTTAATTCAACGTTTTAAAACTGTATAATTATGTAAAACTGAAGAAACAAACTATTTTGAAATCTCACAAGAATTTAATGATGCTTAAAAAGAAAAAATCTTTGAAAAATCTATTCAAGCCTTATTTACAAAGGTAAACAACTTCTTAGACTGCTAAAATATAGTACTTCTTTGTATTGTAGGACTTTTAGGAGATAAATCTAAGAAGCATTCTCATGTTGAATTCTTTTTAAAAAGGGAATTAAAATGTTTAAAAGAATGCCCCTGTATTGAAGGGCATTCTATCCCAAGAGAAAATGGGTGCAGGACAATTATAGGGACATTATTGTTGAGCTTTTTTAACACTTTCCAACCAAGTTGAAAAGTGTTTATGACTTCGGTTTGTCTGCCGTATGGCCGTCTGATAAATAAGTCTTAAAACCTAACGAGGTAACAAATGTCTGATTCATGTAATTCCCATAGACGAATATTTGCTGTAAATATTTGTGAATGCTATTAGCAGTAATGTAAATAATAAAAAGAAAAGTGCCCAGTTAAACTGATGGCATTGAGATCACAGGCTTTTCACACTAATTGCATATTATACTCTTATTTCAAAGAACAATGTCCCTCAAAAAAATAAAGAAATCGACAATAAATTAAGGGGATTTAGCCCCCGTTCCCCCCCCCGTTAGACTTAACCAATGAACCCCCAAAACTAATCACGGAAGCGCCTTCTCTCAATGAACCTATATACATATTTCGAAGGAAATCGGACAATTCTGCACGAAAAACACATTTATCTAAATTAGGGGGGGGGGAGGGATTAGCTCCCTGTTCTCCCCAATTTTGCTTAACCAAAGAACCCCCAAAACTAATAAGGGAAACGTCTTATTACAATGGACCAATATACAAAATTTGAAGCAAATCGGATAATTCTGCATGAAAAACACATTTATCTAAATTAAGGGGGGGGGCGATTATCGCCCATTCCTCCCCTTTATACTTAACCAATGAACCCCCAAAACTAATCCGGGATGCATCTTATCACAATGAACCTATATACAAAATTTGAAGCAAATAGGATATTTCTGCATGAAAAACAGATTTATCTAAATTAAGGGGGGATTAGCCCCGTTCCTCCCTTATACTTAACCAATGAACCCCAAAAACTAATCAGGGATGCGCCTTATCACAATGAACCTATAAACAAAATTTGAAGCAAAACGGATATTTCTATCAAGAGTTATCGCGTTACGTACATACATACATTCAGAACGGGCGAGCACATTAGCTCTCATGCTTTGATAGCCTGTGAGCTAAAAAGTGAGAATTCTCATATTCATCACAACTTGATTTTTGACATTCTCGAAGACAATTACGAATATTTACGTATGCCAAAAATCAAGTAGTACTTAAAACGAGTATTCTCGTATGCGAATATTCACACCACTTTTCAATATGTGCGCTCGCGAATGTCAAAAATCAAGTAGTGATGAATACGTGTATTCTCGTACGCGAACAGTCCCACTTTTTTACACTATTGCTAATAGCGCTCACAAATATTTACAGTAAATATTCGCCTAAGTGAATGATATAAATCAGACATTTTTACTTCCAGCACCGCAGCAGTCCCATTTGGTGCCTGGTGCGAAACACTTTTACACACCATCCGCGCATCAATAATCACCGCTGAAGGCACCGATGAAGCCTGCCCGCGCCTAGCCTAAATGATGGCGCCTGGTGCGGCTCTGGTTA
Source organism: Maratus michaelseni (assembly GCA_963931845.1). Lineage (NCBI taxonomy): Eukaryota > Metazoa > Arthropoda > Arachnida > Araneae > Salticidae > Maratus > Maratus michaelseni. The sequence continues at coordinate 3,127,595 of OZ007600.1, forward strand.
CCTCGTTAGTTTTTAACACTTATTTATCAATTCCTTGCCACTTTTTTTCCGCTCTTGTTTTTTTTTTGTCACGTTTTCCGATTACTTTTTTTTTCGGTTACCCTGGCTAAAGCTAAATATACACTTAGATATACATGTGTACATACATGTACATACTATTAAAAGAAAATCCAGTAGATTTATATACAACATTACTTATTAAAAAGAGAGAAAAAAATTATAATATATTAAAATTTGATGAAGTTTAAGTTGCAAACTGTATTCTTACTTCAAATTAAAATTCCAAAATTTAAAATAGGTAAAGTACAATGGAATCTGTAAGGTGAAAATCTGCATTTTGAAAGGACTTGAGAAATTATCCAAGTACTAGAGATACTAAAGATAATTACCGAATACTACATTATTAACATAAATGTCCAAGTATCAAATATATGGAATGGATAAATATAAAATTCCCGTGTAAATTTTTTTTATATATTTGTTTCTTTTCTTTCAGTTTGAGAAAAAATGAGCATTTTTTTTTTTGTTTTATACAAAACATATAAAATAATGCACAATTATTGATTTTTTCTCGAAATTTTGCTTCGTAATGTTTCAAATTAAAATGGAATATTCGAGATTTTGGGTAGTTTAATTGAAAGCCGTAAAATATCTCATACCCATTCCATTTTCCCCCGGAGGTAGGTTATCTATCTATACTAGAGGTCTGCCCTGGCTAGAATTTCCAGACACGGGCTCGGCCATGCCCGAACGAAAGCTATCTTGGCCCGACCTAGCTGGTGTAAAAACTAAAAGTTTATCCCTGCCCGTTTATGATTTTGCAGTTCACGGCCCAGCACGGCCCGTTCAAAAATCAGTAAATACAGACCCGCCGATTCTACAAAAAATTTCGATTTTTCTTAACAAGGTTTTCTTTTAATGAATACTGCATATATATATTTATGGGAAATTTTTAAAGTATATTTTATATTACTATATGTTTGCAAGCCATAGAATACAGAAGAGTAACATTAATGATCACTTAGACTGTTAGATTATTTCTTTCAAATAAAGACTTAAAAAAAAAAAGAAAAATATTGTAGCTTAGACTAAAAGAAAAAAGATGGTTAAAAATATCATAACTTTTGTTTTGTACAATAACAAAAAAAGTACATTTTTGAAAATGTTTCTCTATAATTTATTAAAATATATTTCCAAAGATTCCATTACCAGATGTTCACTATCGCTATTACCATTTTTAAAAAACAAATTACTTGCTCGGCACTTCCTGGCAGGGCTGAAACTAGCGGGCAGCAAGAGGAGCTTGTGCCCCGGGCGCCAGTGTAGTTAGAAGGTGCCAAAAGAAGATTTGATTCGTCTTTCAGTACAGAAAATAAATAACAGGATTTGGGAAAAAAGTCATGCAATCGGACAACTCAAAGTAAAAAAAGTATTCGTTGATTTTATTTGCTCTAATGGGCCGGTTTTTCCATTAGATGAAAACAGAGGGGCGTTAAATCAATACTTGATTAACGAATTCATCCAAGATACTTGCAACATCAATACACTATTAGAGATGCAACGGATGTAAGATTTGGCCGGATACCGAATATCCAGCTTCAGTATGTTTCGATCTGTCCTTTTTACATTTTCATTTATTTTTAAAGAAATTAAGCAAGGGATTAGATTAGCTAGCTATCACTATGTTATTTTCTGTTTGATCTAATTTTTAATTTTGCTATTAACAATTATTTTTATGATAATTTCCGTTTTAGTACCAATATTATAATTACATATTTAAAATTTTTAGTTTATAATAGTATCAGCTAAATAGTTTAGTAATAATAAATTACTTTTATGAGATAAACTTATACTGAATACTTACGCTGGGCATGTTATATTTCTGTATTGATAATATTAAGCTAGCATCAGCTCATTTGTACTTATTCTCCTCCCAATCACGACCATTGAAAATTATTCATATTTTATCAGCTTAGTTTGATCCTTTTAAATTTTTTATGTCGGGCTGGTTGGCCCGCTTCATATTTTTATCACCCTGGCTGGCCAGTTTAATGTTTTATATCGGCCCGGCCCGTTAAAAAATTGTCTTTATTCTGCCGGCCTGGCTCGCGTGCGAGACTCGTATATATGCACTGCATTTTTCCTCTCTGATTCGCCTTCAAATTTGTTCCATTCAAGAAATGAGGCATAATCTAAGCGATAACGCGCCAAAAATGTCACATGTGTGCCGGTCAGTTAACGCTTTGATCTTTCCGACCTGGGGTGGGAGATTGTTCAAAGTCGTAAATTATATCCGCCCATTCCGTGTGTAGCTCTTAGAAACACAGGGGGCGCTCGCTAGATATCTGAGTTCGGATTTTTCAAGTGAGTCGCCTTAACCGTCCGTGCCACTGCGGGACTTGTTATAAAGATGCTGATGTGATATGGTAATCTGGTTTGGCGGTTTGCGTTCAAAAAAATTAGAATGTGTTTCTCCCTAACGAATTTTCTTCTGTACGCTATGGGTCGACGCGAATAAATTTGTGGCATCTCAAAAAAAGGCATTCGATTTTGAGTTTTCATGATGTGAAGATATAGACGTTTTGAGCGCTAGGGGACCGCCTCATTTTTTCAATTATCTTTCTTCAAATAATTTTTTTTTTTCATGGAAGCCTCAAGTCTCCGATATGTTTCTTCACAGGATGAGAGCCTTCGGGTTCTTGCTTATAGCGTATATGTACTACCTGTCATTTACGATAATCTTCAGATTTTATTTAATTATCAGGAAAGTATAACTTCGGCTGATAACTACATGATATTGCTCTCGAGGAGGCACTGCATCCTGTCCCTCGCTGGAAAGAAGAACTGATTGTGATTTCATTGACTGATAGATACATGCCTGTGAGCAGTGCTGAATTTGCGCCGGAGCTTACCGGAGCTCGGCTCCGATACTTCTTTGTTTTTAGTCAATGTTTAAATACTGGTCAGACTTCACCGAAGCTCATAAATATTGCGCTCCGGTGTTCAGCGGAAGAGCATTTCTGAAAAATCGAATCTTAAATTATGTTTTCCTTTTTCTCCCATCACCAATACTTTGCGTCATTTCCTACCAAAGCGCTTACATATGTGACGTAGCGTGTCGCACACGTTGGAGCATGTATCTGTCTAGCGATCACAGATGTAGACTCAATTGTTTTATGTCTCAATGGTTTTTGAACAGCGATGAGAAATGCCAAAATTAACCGCACTGTATTTTTACTCATGGTATTGTTATGTTTAGTCGCTGTAATTTGCTCGTGTTTGTAAAACATTGTAAATTTGCGATGAAGCTCACAGGCACACAGCTCCAGTTTTATGTTTTGCTAGTTCATATAAAGACATTCTTAGCGAGTAGGATTTTCTGAAAATTCCTCATTTCCAGTTTCAATGTTTTTTGTTCTATTATTATTTTTTTTGGCTCTTCTTTTTTTTTCTTTTGCTTATTTTCTGCAATACTCATTTATTAAATTTCATTATGTGTAATTGAATATAGATACAGTCAAAATGTATTATTATTTTTTTTACAAAAGACAAAATTACTTTAAATTTTACAAATAATGTATGAAATATAAATATGCGGGTGGGGTAACAAGCATAATGCATCCCTCCTTCTAATGAAAGGGGGTTTGGGTTGATGATTGTTATTACTGCTGTGTAAATTAGAGCTCCGGTACTCTTTTTTCCTAGAATTTAAGCCCTGCCTGTGAGTATGGATTTTGAAAAAAAAAAAGGCGTTAAATGCATTTTAAAAAAAATACTATCTATAATTACACACAATTTTACGCTAACCATGCATTAATTTAAATTGTTAAGCAATAAATTAGTTATGCATTGATTTACACTTATTACATTTTACCGAATGCTATCTGCATGTCATTAAAATTATACTAGCTGACCCGTCTGGTGGTGCCTGGGCTCATGATAATTACCTCAAATTTGTATGATTCTATATCTTATATCAATTTTATATTTTTAAATGAAATTTTTACTAAAAAATATTGATTATTAGACAGAAAAGCATTTTTAAAAGACACCTTCTTGTTTGGTTGGTTTTTTTTTGTTTGTTTGTTTCTTTTTCTCGTAAGGGTCTCTCGTTTCATAGTTTAAAAAAAATAACCCCAGTTGTCTGAATTCTATTAATTTTTCATCAGTTATAAACAGGTCTTGACAAATGCAGTCGCCACTGGCGACCTAGTTTTTCTATCTTGCCACCAAGTTCTTTAACCTGATTTTTTAAAATTATTATTATAATTTTTTGTACAAAAATTGACCTAAGAAATGACCACAAATGGCATTTTTTCTCATTTTCGGCATTTTTAATTAGGTAAAAATAAGTTTAGCAAATGCAAATTTTAAATTAATAAAAAATAATTATTTGGCTGACTTCGACACGAAAATAGGCAGAAATCGTTTTCCTGCTTCACTGTTTCATCCATGCCCCCCCTCATCAGATATAGATTTTGCAGCACTCACTTATCCAGACATTTGAAACCTTTGGCAATCAGCATTTCCTGAACATACCGGTTAATGCAGCCTTTACGTTTTTTTTCATAGATAAATAATTTTGATAAATTTCATTAGAAAACTTTGTTTATACCATCTTTTTAAATGATGTAACTATTCTATAAACTATGTAACTAATAATCCTACGATAGGCTTATTAATTTTCTCAATTAATTGATAAAAAACTTTTGTGCTTTTGAAAATTAGTGACTTCGGAGGGGAGCAGGTTATATTTTTTTACTGGTAACTAGAATTTTTTTACTGTCTACCAGATTTTATCAAATTTGTAAAGCCATGGTTATAAATATAATGGTTTTACAGACCTTGGAAAAATATTGATTAGCTGTAAAAAAAAATGCTTTCTTATCGCGTCTTTTTTTTTTTTTTTTTTTTTTTTTTGCGACGTGTCCTTTAAAATAACAACACAAAAAAGTTATTGTCCGAACTCTGAAATTTATTCGATTGTAAATATAACTGTATCCAATCCCTCTTTAAAATTCCGCGAAAAAAGTATAAGTCTTTGACTAAAGTCTAAGAGAACAGAGTCACAGAAAAACAGAGTCGCGTCAAAAAAGACTTAGTCACTTTTAATACTGAAAACATGAGACGACGCCGAGCAAACCCACGCCAAAATACCCAGCTTTCTTTTTGCATTGTCATCGAAAAATGCTCAGATTTTTTTTTTAAATACTTTTATTCATCAGAGCGTTTCCAAATTTTTGTAGGCGCCGTAATTTTGATCTTCCAAGATGCTTTTAATGGATTGTGTCGAAATACAGACGTTTAGTTACTTTTAGCATAGAAAAAATATCGTCTTTGAAAGGCCCAATATGACGTGAGGTTCTAAATAAATCGTAATTTAGAATGCTTTCAGCTGTTTCACACCTTTAAATTTCCCATTTATAATAAATTCTTTATGCCAAGTATTTCTATCTTAAAAGTAACCTCTATACTAAATTTCAAGTTTCTAACACTAACAGTTTCAACTAAATCATAATTTAGAATGCTTTTAGAAAGTTTTCAGCTCATTTCGTCCTTTTAAATTTTTAAATGTTTTTAAAAATGTTATAAGGAAGCATTTACTACATAAAAGTAATCATCATGCCAAATTCCAAGTTTTCTTACCAATTGTGTCACATAAATCGCAATTTTAGAATGCTTCTTACTCTTGCATTCTTTTAAATTTCGAATTGAAAAAATAAATTCTGGGGAGCATTTACGTCTTTTAAGTAACATCCATATAAAATTTCAAGACTCTAGCCCTAAAAGTTCTAAATGACTTGTTACATTTGGCAAAAAGCAAGGTAAGTAAGTCTATTGAAAACTTTGTTAAAATTGCTTCATTATTATTAAAGTTAGGAATAAGAATTCGTGATTCTCTTCTAATGAAACCTTGTGTATTTTTGATTGAACAAATGGATTCCTGCTCTGTTATTTTCTATGTAAAAATTATTTGCTGTACTGTGCTCTTCCATCTTTAAGTTTTCCCCTCATCATTTTTAAACACTTTATAAATCTAACCTAGTTTTGTGTTATTTCATTGGTGCATTTTATAGTTTGTAACTCTAATATTGTAAACGCTGTGTAAATGAATCATAACCAACGTGATTGCGGAGAAAAGCATTATGATTTCATTCAGTTAAAAGACTGATTTCATTAACCGATGATTCATATAACCGGCGACCATCTTTATTATAAACTCAAAACCCCCCCTAAAACCAAATTCTGGCTGCGCCACTGTCACAAGGTACACTTTTACTCCTTCACAAGGATTAAAAAAGTTTACTCCTTTACCTCAAGGAGTAAAAGTAATAAGATCTTTGCAGTTCTTCTAATCTCATTTTTGTTTAGTGCTGACTCTAGGCCAATTTGACAGGGTGCAGTGACTGGTGGCTCTTACTGCCCTTTTTTCTTCTTTTCTCTTCTTTCAGTCGCAGGAAAAAGATCTTTAAATACGTCTATTGGTTGTAGAAAAAAATTGTGAATTTAGTCAATTGGTTGAGAGAATAAAATAAAGAAGTTTGTCTTACGCATGAACATACAAATAGATAAGGACTTCTAACAAAATAGTGTTAATATCGATTTGTGACTTAGGAACTACATGGCAGCCAGTGTACAACTGTGCTAAGGTAACACCACCTACAAACAACCATAGGGATACATACCATAGAATAAATCTATTACCCTACCAGACGATTTGAAGAAGTAAGCGAATTAATACAACTGTCCTTCACAGACATTGTATTTGAAACATTTTCCGATAAACTATTTTCTTCTTTGAAAGGCTATTTTATTAGAAGTCCTTATCTATGCCTATGTTCATAGAAAGAAATCGCTAAATTCATCGATGAGCCGCAGAAAAAAATGTTGAAGTTTGTCAATCGGTCGCAAGAAAAAATCGCGAAATTCGTCGATCAGTTGCGAAAATAACGCAATGTTCATCGATCAGTCGCTTAAAAACGCAAACTTCGTCGATCAGTCGCGGAAAAAAAAGCAAACTTCGTCGATCAGTAGCGGAAAACAACAAAATTTGTCGATCTGTCAAGGAAAAAACACAGAGTTCATCGATCAGTCGCGGAAAAACACAAAGTTCGCCGGTCAGTCACAGAAAAAACGAAAAATTCGTCGGTCAGTCACAGAAGAAATGAAAAGTTCATCAGTCAATATCTTAAAATACGAAAAGTTCGTCGGTCTGTCGCGGAAAAAACGCATAGTTCGTCGATCAGTCGTGGGAAAAAAGCAGAGTTCGTCGATCGGTTATGGAAAAAAAAAATCACGAAATTTATCGTTCGGTTACAGGTAAATTAAATAACGCATATTTCCCAGAAAATGGTAAAATTTTTTGGGTGGGAGGCCCACGATTATTTTTTTGTGCAGAATTTCAAAATTTTCGACGCGAATCCCACCTTGAAATTCAAGCCCTGAGAATGTTTTATTTTTTAGCATGCCCTTTTAAATTTCGCATTTTTAGTAAGCTGTTCTGGGTGATCATTTACGTGGGTAACAGCCATGCAAAATTTCAAGTTTCTGGCCTTAACAACTCCAAATAAATCGTAATTTAGAACGTTTTTGCGCTTTCAGACAAATTTCAATTTTTTTAAAAACTCTTCTGTGTGACTAGCTACATCTTAAAAGCAACAACCATGTCAACTTCAAAGTTTCTTTCCTTAACAATTCCATAGAAATCTATCTCAATTTAGAACATTTTTAGAATGCTTTTCGTGTATTTCACTCTTTTAAATTTCGATTTTTTATAAATTGTTCTGTGCAACCATTTATGTTTTAAAAGCAACAGCCATGTCAAATTTCAAGTTTCTATCCCTAACAATTCCATAGAAATCGTAATTTAGAATGCTTTCTGCTCATTTCACCCTCTGAAATTTTTTATTTCTTTACAAACTATTGTTAGCGAGCATTTGTATCTAAAAAGTACCTGCAATGCTAAATTTGAAGTTTCTAATTCGGTCAGTATAAAAAAAAAATCTCAATTTACAACGTTTTTTCCTTTTTCACCCTTTTATTTTTTTTATTTTTTAAAACTGTTCTGGGTGAGCATTTGCGTCTTAAAAAGTATCAGCTCTGTCAAATTTCAAGCTTCTGTCCTTAACGATTCCATAGAAATCGTAATTTAGAATGTTTTTATAACATTTTCCCTCATATAACACTTTTAAATTTCGAATTTTTTAAAAATTTGTTCTTAGAGATCATTTACATCTTATAAGTAACTACCATGCCAAATTTGAAGTTTCTAGCTCCTTCAGTATCGCAAAAATAGTAATTTTAGAACGTTTTTTGCTCCTGCACCCCTTGGGGGTAGTGACACCAACATAAATTATAGCCTATGTTACAGCAGGGACTGTCACCATCAATTTGCCACCATCCATTTTGAAAAGGTTTCTGTAGTTCAAGAGATTGCATAGAAATTATAATTTAAAATGTTTTTAGAACACTTTTAACTCATTTCTCCCTGTTAAATTTCACATTTTTTTAGATTTTGCTTAGAAAGTATTTATATCTTGTGAGTAACTACCATGCCAAATTTCAAGTTTCTAACTTCTAAAGTATCGCAAAATGCATACATTTAGAACGTTTTTTGCTCCTGCACCCCCTGGGCTTAGTGGCACAAACATAAAATATAGCCTATGTTACACCAGGGATTGTCACCATCAATTTGCCACCATCATTTTTGAAATCGGTTTGGTAGTTCCAGAGATTACCCCCTACAAACAAACATTACTTCTTTATATTAGTATAGAAAAATGTAATGTGCAGAAAGAACCCTTTGAGCATGAGTTATACTTGTACTTGACCGATATATATTATGAAAATAATAACAGTTTAAGATTTCATGAATGATAGCAAATAAGTTGAAGTTATTAATTAAATACAAAAAAGATATATAAAATAAAAAATAAGCACACTTTTAAAATTTGCAAATGAAATTTCATAATTCTTATGAGTAAGATTGAGCCTGGAATTTTTCTGAAATACTTTTAGGTCTGGGCAGGACCGTGCGAAGAGAAAACTGTGCCTGGGGCAAAGTTTCAATTTCGTGCCCCCCCCCCCCCCCCCCCTCTTTACTTCATCTCTTTTGTGACAGGTGAAGAAAAAAAAATTGCTAAAGTGCAGAAACAGAAATAAATATTTCGCATTTATTTTGAAACTTTAAAAGATTTATTTTTAATTCAAAAATTCCAAACAACTAAATAGCATGAGAAAATTGCACTTATTTCTCAGAGAAATCATGATGTTTTGCGACAGAAAAAAAGAGAATGACGAAGAGAGAAGCTGAAATTTCTCGAAAAATGATCGACAGCCAAAAAAGGAATAAATAAATAAATAAAACTGTGGTTGATAGTATATAAATTTGGTGCCCCCTCAATTTCCACGCCCAGTGCAAAGGCCCTTTTCGCACAGCCCTGAGTCTGGGAGCAACATTAAGAAATCACTGACATCAACAACAGATTCATCTACGGTTTCTGGAAAAATAAACTGATTTCCATTCAATTTGTCACATGAATGTTACTTGAATAGAATCATCCCTAATTAGGCTACATTTATATTTTTTAAAGGAATTAAATACAAAACAAAATATTTCTTACCATGTTAAATCAATTACACTGCTCAAAACAATTAAAGGATATTTGAAGTTTTATATAAAATAAAGATATAAACGAAATTTTTTTTGCCGAAAATAGAAGAAGAGAATCACAAATGCAAATTTTTCTGGTTTTCAAACTGTGGAGTATGCAAATTTTGAGTTCAACGTCAAAAACGTCCCTTCAGCGGCAGCGAATGAAATTTGACTTTCAACTGGATAAAAGAGAATGAAGACAAGGATGATCGGCATTCAGTGATTGCTTTGTTTCGATGAGTACGATGTCTCAGCGAAGTCATTTGACAGATTCAGAAGCTTGGAGAATTGTTGGTAGGTTAGAAGGGGGCCAAACTCAAGCCGAAGTAGCGCAAGCCATTGGAGTGTCACAAAGTGTCATTTCCAGGATCTGGAACCGTTTTTTGGAGAGTGGATGTGCAGGCCGAAGACCAGGGCAAGGTCGTAGACGGGCAACAATGCCCAATGAAGATCGGTATTTAGCGTTAACAGCTCGGAGACACCGAAACATGAACGCTACTCTTCTCCAACAACACCTTCGCTCGGCTACAGGCACCACGATTTCAACTCAGACTGTCCGAAACCGGCTCCATGCTGTAGGTCTGTATGCTCGCCGACCAATGGTATGTGTTAGATTAACATCAAGGCATCGTCGCGACCGCAGGGAGTGGGCAACCGAGCATGTCAACTGGAGGAGAAATGAATGGAGCAATATTCTGTTTTCTGACGAGTCCCGTTTTTCTGTGCATCCGGATAATAGGCGTATTTTCATCTGGCGGGACCGTGGCAGTAGGAATAATCCTGCGTTCGTGCACGAAAGTGTCAGATTTGGCAGTGGAGGAGTGCTGGTGTATGGTGGCATCTCCATTGACGGGCGCACTGACCTCTGCATCATTCGAGATGGAGCTCTGACTGGTCGCCGATATAGGGATGAGATCCTCAGACCTATTGTAGTCCCTTACGCTGCAGCAATCAGAGATAACTGCAGGCCACATCGTGCAAACCTGGTGGAGGATTTCCTTTTCGAGGAAGGAATCGTTCGAATGGAATGGCCAGCGTGTTCTCCAGACATGAATCCAATCGAGCACGTTTGGGACGCTCTAGGAAGACGAGTTTCTGCCCGCCAACAACCCCCACAAACTCTCCAAGAACTGGAAAGAGCTCTTCTGGAAGAGTGGGGCAGAATACCCCAACTCGTCATTAATAGCCTCATTGAGTCCATGCCTCAAAGGTGTTCAACGTTGCTGGCCGCCTGTGGAAACCATACCCCCTACTGAAAATGATTTTCTTTGAAGAAAACACATTTTCTTATTCTTTTTTTCTCATATGCACAAATTGTGTTTTTTTCCTTTTGTACACAAATGCGCAATAAAATGCCTTTTTTTCTGCCAAACATGTGTAATTTATTCTCATATAACCTACTATGTCTGTCGACCATGTATCAATCAGCTAAAAAGTTTCCCAGATACAAAATCCACCTAAAACTGCAATATCCTTTAATTGTTTTGAGCAGTGTATTTTTCTTTGCTTACTTTATTTTACAATTAAATAACTACTATAAAATAATACTTTTTTTTGGAAAATAAGCAATTATTACATATTTTGAACATTCTGCATTACAAGAGCAGAGTGGATTGTGGACCATTGTGCCCCATGTTCAAGTTGAATAGATAATCATTATTATGAATGTTCGTAAACGTCTGTCCATACCCGGATAAACGCTGCAAGCGCAGCGAGCAGCAAGGCAATTTTGGTATTAAAAAAATTCAGAAAAATCTGGGCCTCCAGGAATTACAGTTTCGAAGAAATCGGCCACTAAATAAGAATGTTATTAATTAAAAACCTCATCAAAATTAGCAAAACAAGTAACAGTTTTATCGAAGCCCGAAAAGAAAATTTCTGTTTTGATAATCGCAGACATCCAAATTGTCTCTTTTTGACGCATCATCGAATTTTTAAAAAATCTACCGGAGGTATCAATTCCAAAATCGGGGTACACACGCGGGCAATTTTTGTCGTTCCAAAAATTCAAATTTTTTGAAATTCAGACCGTAACTCTTCTTTATTTCGGCCAAAAACTGACGAGATGTCCAATATTGACCCAGACAGGAAAGAGGTTTGCCGTAAATGTTGTGGGTTTGACACATACGAGATCAAATCGCTCCATTCTCTTTTCGAAACAACTAGAAGTAATTACTCTACGTCCACGAAAATTTGCAAACAGGTGTAAAAAAAAAAATCGCAAATTCAACAAAAAAAAATTCATAAAAATCGACCAGTAACTTTTAAAGATATCAATTAAAACTCATTAATGAAACGGAAAATGAATTTATTTCTATTCCAAAAAGATCAGGGTTGGGTTTTCGACGTCAAAAAGTGGTTTTTGACAGGACATGTCAAAAACCTGTCGAAAAGTGTCAAAAACTGTCAAGAACTGTCGAAAAGTGTCAAAAACCTTATACACACTTTTTTAGCAATCATTAGTGATATTTTATATTATATCAAGCTAAAAACTGATTAAATAATAATTTATATATTATAAGAATAATTTTTATTTAGTCATATTATAATTAAGTTGTAATAAAATTGTATATCAGAATTAAAAATATTTGTCAATTGCCATGCAAGGAAAAATAGCAAAAAAATATTGAAACTACTATTAAATGCATTTTTCAAAGTACTTTTTATATCTTTATTACTATTAAGTATTTGGTTTATTATAAAAAAAATTAGCAATCTAATGTATGCTTAAAAATAAATAAATAAAGGTTTGTGTAAAGCTAAAGTAGCCACTATTCAATGACTGTTCATAAGTTACCTAGACTTTCAATGATTCTAAATGTTTGTTTTTGTACATAAACATTAAATATAAACCACAATTGCAACACAAATGTTCTTTAAGTAATTAAAATGAATTATCATATGAAATCTACATAATTAAATGTTCTTTAAATCAATAACTTAAAAGAAGATGGTTGGTTATTTTCAATATTTGCACATATATAATATATCTTCATTTTATTATGTTAGTTTCAGTTTAATTATTTAGAACTAATTCTTTATGTTAAATTTAATTTTTATACTTTATAAAATAGTACCTTTTTTATATCCAAAGGTTGGGGTATTATAGCTGAGATTTATTCCAACAGAGCGAAAAATGCTGGGACAGGACTCGAACATGGGTACTTTGGCTTGCCATGCCAACGCTCTTCCTACTAATCTATTCCGACGACATCCTGGTTGGCATAATTCACTCTTATTTGTTGGACATGCTATGAACTGCAGAGCTAATTTTATTCATCTGAGCTATAACTATAGCATTTTTACATAATGAATGTGATACAACGCGGAAACTAACTCCTGTATACCATGTAATTAGGTCATAATGAACAGACCCAGGTTCGAGTCCTGGTCCCAGCATTTTTCACTCTGTTGGAATAAATCTCAACTATGATACTCCAACCTTTGAATATGATTTACCTAGTTGAAAAAACATTCCTCTGTTCATTAGTACCTTTTTGGGGGGACAAACATTAAAACAATATAAAAATAAGTATATTATTTATATGAAATTTTATACATTAAATTATACAAGTACCAGAATTTCCCGAAGGTTTAAAAAAGGACAGGGTGATGCTGGTGAGAAAAGGACATTTTTTTTTTTTATTATTATTCTTAAGGGCACTTTTCAGATTCTTAAGGGCACTTACTGTTAAAGGCATACTTTTAGTTTTTAAAGGCATTTTTAATATTTAAAAGTCAGGATATTCTTTTTAAGACAACACTGACACAAGCAAAATTTTTAATACAAAAAGGAGAAAGACACTTTTTTCTCTGAGGGATAAGAAGGGTGCTAATTTTTTTTATGATGGGGTAAGGAGCCTGCTAATATTGTAAATCAAAGGGCAGGCAGGGTGCAACACCCTTCTGAAACTGCCTGGGGGAAACTCTGCAAGTACTATTTAATGGTTTGATTAGTTAAAATTTTTAAGGTAACGTTGCTTTTAATTATTATTTTATTATATGTTTATAGCTTACAATTATTTTCAAAGTAATTTGTTAAACCAAAATAATGTTTTGAGTTTTCAGGGGTCGACATAGATTTTTTTTCTTGAGACCCATTTTGTGAAAACTAAAAATTATTTTTGTGAAATTTATCATAATTTTGTGGACATTTTAGTATGAAAGATGAAATCCAGCTGCTCAAATTCAAACTAAGTATTTAATGATAACTTCTTTAAGTCCTTCTGATAAAGTTTTCCTTTCTTGTGCATTTGTTTTCTTTGTAAATTATGCATTTTAAAACGTAACAAAATAAAAATAATTAATGGAGGGTATGATTTTATGGAATGGAATTTTGTGAAGGGACCAATTTTATTAAGAGGAATTTTGTGAAGGGTCTTGATTTATTAAATCGATTTTTGTGAAGGAGTTCTAGATAGGTCTTTTTTAATGTCTAAAACTGTCAAAAAGTTTACTCATGTATATGTAACACTAAAAATTATGAAAAATTGTAAATTTAATGTTGTAAAAATAATTTTAAACAGTTTTTGGACTTATTTTTAGGTTTTTGACAGTCATTGTCAAAAACTATGTCAAAAAGGGGTTTTTGACATGACGGTTAAAACCATGGTTAAAACCGGATAAAACCGTCACACTGTCAAAAACTTGCCAACCCTGAAAAAGATACCTGCTTTTTTACTTCAACAATCAACGGAGACAAATTGTCTGTGAATAATTTATTTCAAAAAGAGATAAAATAATGCGTAATGATTGCACTTTTTATATGCTATATAAAATTTTCAAAATATCGGGTTTTCGAATCTGAAATATATGCATCCTTGCTCAGAGTGGTCTGACATTTCAGGGAATCAAAAAATTTTCGAATTTGGACCATAATTTAAAATTTTAGCAAAATCCAAATTTTTGTATAGGAAATGAAAAAAAAAAAAGAAGCTAAGGAATTTGCTATTTCTTTTCAAAATATCTCCCACCGTATGGGTCCCATCGCGACGCGGTTTGGCTCATTCGACTCTACATCGATAGAGCTTACAGATTTTAGTTCCGAGTTCCACCATCAGGGGGTGCTTCCGTAAATCGGGTTCTATGGGTTCGGGGTTTGGCTGATTCGACTGGATTTCGATTAGTTTTACAGATTTCGGTTATGTTCGTATAGAACAGGTTGTGCCCCCTAGCGGTGGAAGGTATAACTAAAGGATTTTGCAGCTAACTCGGGTTCTATGGGTCACATCACGACGCGGTTTGGCTCATTCAACTTGACATCAATAGAGCTTATCGATTTTAGTTCCGAGTTTCACCACCAGGGGTGCTTTCCTATAACTATTGCTATGGACCGGATCATGACAGGGTATGAGTCATTCGACTCATCGATAGTTTTTACCAATTTTAGTTCGTTTTTTTACCACCAGGGGGCGCTTTTATATCTCTGGTTCTATGGGATGGATCACGACGGTGTATAGCTCATTCGACTCTACATCTATAGCCTTAACGATTTCAGTGACAGCCAGTCATATAGAACAGATTGCACCACCTGGTGGTAGAACTAACGTATATTGCAGCACAACTGCTATGCGGGGACCCAAGTCTGGCGTTCGTTCAGTTATAGGTTTATACTATTCGATGTGCAAATTAACGGACCATCAAGTTCGTGCGTAGCACGACCAGTATATGGTGCCGAAGGCAGCAGGGACCCGGGTCGGAGGTTTTTTCGGTTAGAGGTTTCTACTATGCAAGGTTTTACAAGATTTGAGGCACTGATGTAAATTAGGGGATCGCTAGCGGGCGAAGAAAGCTAGTCATATTAATAATGTTTATAGCTTTCCTTTAAACATATTAACTTTAAAGTTAAATAAATCAAGTATCATGCCATTGCAAAATAGCTGTTTTATCTTATTCCTCTACTACCTTTAATTACTAAAAAAAGAAAAATTATGATTACCGTAAAATCCCGATTGTAAGCCCCCCTTTTTCAAAATCAAAAAAGGTTAAATTTGGGAGGGGGATTTATAATCGGGATTTTTTCTAAAAATCATTTAAAAACCCGTTTTTATCATTAATTTAGAAGTAAAAAAGTGGCGAGAAACTTCCGTATTTCGGCAGATTAAAAAAAAAATAATAATAAAATAAAAATAAATTCCCAACCCTAAAATCCTCCCCCCACCAAAAAAAAAAAAAAATTAAAAATCATTTTTTAAATTTCTTATTTTATTGTAACAATAAATACTATCTGACTAAACGAGTAGTAATTTTCCAACTGGACGAAAAATGTCTGGGCCAGGATTCGAACCTGGGATCGCTTGGCTGAAGCCGCCACGCTCTACCACTGAGCTATCCTGGTCGAATCTGGAGGGCATAATTCATCCAGTTAACCTTATTGATCAGAGAACCTGGTCTGATATTTTAATCAGCTCAACAGAAAAGATCGCAGGTAAAGGAACTCCAGTAAATGCTGGATACGGCGTTTAATGGAGTTCCTTTACCTGCGATCTTTAAAAGATTTTATGTGGTATTGTCACTTTGTAGCAACAATAAATAAATTATCATCTAACTCTCTCTTTAAAGTTCCATTCTCCATCCCCAGAAAAAGGGATGAATTTCTAGACATGGAGGGGGGGGGGAAGGGCAAAGAGAAGATTTTAAGTCTTTTTGTAGTTTGGCTGTTCTCACAGCTGATATTTTGTTAATGGATGGGGAGTTATTTTAGAGAACATATTTATTTCAAAACATAAAACATACACGTGATTCAGGGAAGAACAGCCAAACTGCAAAAAATATGAACATTTTTGCTTTCCTCTCACATATTTAGAAATCCACTCCTCTTCTTTGGGAGAATAGGACAGAGAAAAAATTTTAAATGGAATGATGATTTTAGATGAGTGATACTTATATGAGATGATTTAAATGAGATGAGTTACCTTACTACAAAATAAGAAATAGATCAACATTAAAAAAAAAAAAATAATAATATTAAAGCTTTTAAACTATTTGCTGGGTGACAAGACAGAGGAGGAAATGGAATTTTTGGGAGAAAGGGGGGTAATTTAGATGATTGATTATTCATTAATATTGTTACTAAAGATAAATAAATACAGCAGTTTTAAAAAAAAAATAGAGTTTAAAGATTTTAAAATTTGTGTGTGTGTGTGTGGGGGGGGGGGGCAGACACTTTTGGAGTAGACAGAAAACATAGGAAAATTAGAAGGCAACAAGTAGGACATAAAATTTCTTAACATAAGAGTTTTATAAATTTTAAACTTTGTACTCTTTGGATGAGAGGGAAATATGAATTCCGATAGAAGTTTGCAATTTAGATGATTCGTTATTTATTTATTGTTAATAGAGAGCAACAAAGAGGACAGAGGATTTTTTTTATAAATAGTTTAATTATTATTATTATTATTATTTGATAGGGATTAGCTAAGTGAAAGAAGCAGACATTTTGGTGGTAAAGCGATAATTGAAATGGTTGATTAGTTATTTATTGTTACTCTAGACAGCAAATTTTTTAATAAAGATTTTAAACTTTGTATCCTGAGAGGAGAGGGAGGGAAGGAAGGATAAGTGTAAGTTTCAGAGAGGGAGGAGTAGAGTGGAGGGTAATTTATATGATTGATTATTTACTTATTTTTACTAGAGAGCAACATGCAAGACAGAATATATTCTTTAAATAGAGTTTTAAAGATTTTTTTGCTGGGAAAGGCAAAAGAGCGGAAGCAGATATCTTGATGATAGAGAGAAAATTTAAATGGCTGATTATTTATTTATTGTTAGTAGAGAGCAACAAATAGAGCATAATTTTTTTTATAAAGATTTTAAACTTTATATGCTGAGGGAGAAGAGGCATAAATTTTGGATGGAAAGGGAGATTGTAGTGTAGAGGATTGATTTTTTTACTAATTGTTACGTTACAAGTGAGCAGAAAGAAGTACAGAAGGATTTAAGATTCTCAAGTTTTCAAACTTTTTATGTTAGAGTGGGCATAGAAGGGAAACAGACATTTCATGTGAGATGAAGGATTTCATTAACATCATATAAAAACATAAGTGGAAATCTGTCAAAAATATCAAAAGAATGAAAATTGCCTCCCTTGGATTTTTAAAATCAATTTTTTGTGCATAAAAATTTGTTTGTATGTGAGAGGGGGGGGGGGGGGGGCTTTTATTTGGGAATGGAAAAGAAAATCAAAATTGCTTAAAAGTGGGAAGGGGGCTTACTTTTGAGATTTTACGGATATACTTTTTTTTGGGGGGGGGGGCTTATATTCAGGAATGGAAAAGAAAACCAAAATTGCTTAAAAGTGGGAGGGGGGCTTACATTCGAGGGGGGTGCTTACTTTCGGGATTTTACGGTAATGAAAAATTTTACTTTTAGAATCTCAAAACAACCAATCAGGATAAAATGATTCACTCTGAGCTAAACATGTGCTCTGAAGGCTATAAATAATCAATCCAGTGCTGTTGTCTATTAGATAGAAGATAAGCTTTAAAAAAAATTAAATAAGTAAAATATGACGGGAATTTATGAAATTTATGCTTCTGTCTCCCCGGCATACAAAATTTCAAATTTTTAAAACACTTTATTGAAAATAAAAACTATGCTCAATTTGTTATCCTTTAGTAGCAATAAAAAAATAATCAGCCATTTAAATTATCCCTATACCCTCAAAATGTCCGCTTCTCACTTTTACCACACCCTAACAAAAAAATTATCTTTCAATCTCAATCTCTAACATAAAAAAAGAAATCTGTCCTATTCGTTCCTCTCTAGTAACAATATTTGTAAATAATCAATCATCTAAATTTCACCTTTCAAAATTTTTGTTCTTATCTCCTTCCTGCAGTTTGCAGCATACAATACTTGAAAATTTTAAACTCTTCTTTCAAGGCTTCTTTGTCCACAGTGCCCATAGGTCCAATGTGCACCGGTCTTCCCTACATATTGTAAAATCCTAAATGTAAATCCAGCAGCCACTTTTAAGCAATTCTGATTTTCTTTTTTATTTCCAAATATAAGCCCCCCCCCCAAAAAAAAAGTTCAAAAAATTGATTAAAAATATCCTAGGGAAAGAATTTTCCACGTTTTGACATATTTCTACTTTTGTTTTAATAAATTTCAAGTAAATGCCTCCACCTGAAATTTATGCTTTACTCTTTCCAGCATACAAAATTTCAAATCTTTAAAACACTTTATTGAAAATAAAAACTATGCTCAATTTGTTATCCTTTAGTAGCAATAAATAAATAATCAACCATTTAAATTATCCCTATACCCCCAAAAGGTCTGCTTCCTCACCTTTACCACACCCTAACAAAAAAAAAATATCTTTCAATCTCTATTTATAAAACAAAATTCTGTCCTATTCATTCCTCTCTAGCAGACCTGTATGAAACCAAAAACTTTCTGCGCACATAAAACTTTCTGCAAATTAATTTAATGTTTAAGAAAATTACGTGTTATATTATTTTGACGATATGAATTAAAAACAGTAGTTTAAAATAATTATCATTTAAATTTAAAATTCATTAATATTAATTAAAGAATTATTATTTTGGTTAAAAATAATAATAAAGCTAAAAATCCATGATAGGAAGAGCTGAATTCTTATCAATTATTTTGTCAAAATACATTTAGAAACAGCCCAATCCTTAATATTTTGACCTCTTTGCAAAGTCTGTAATATCACAACAATGCTTTGCATCTTTAAGTATTGAATTGTGCGCAAACAGTAAATAAATCGTACATAAAATTGGGGATTTTTTTATCTTTCTAAAATTTTTTCTGCAAAGTTCTGAATTTTGCAGAAAATTTTCCGCGCATGGCGTGCATCTATATTATACAACTCTGCTCTCTAGTAACAATACTTGTAAATAATCAATCATCTAAACTTCAAACTCCCTCCCTTCAAAATTTTTACCCCCCCTTTCCCCCTCCTGCAGTTTGCAGCATACAAGCTTAAAAATTTTAAACTCTTCTTTCACAAAATCTTTTTCAGAGTAGCTGGGTAAGGAAGCTGTTAGAATAAGTAATTACTAGTGTAATTACTAGTAATTTAAAAGGAGCAGATTAGCAAACGCAAATGGAGCGTATATGCTGGCGATAAGTTGCCTAATTTATGCATGAGAGAAAAGCTGAAAAATAAACTAGGTGAACTGTGTCTTGAAATAAACACAACTGTTTTTAAAAAGTAACTAACGTTTATTAAAATAAAAACAGAAATAAAAACTAAAAAAACAAATACAATTTCAACAAATTAAACAAATGAAAAATATACTTAATATAGACTGGAGCTTAAGAAACAATATATTTTTCATAAAGGAAATTACTTTTAAACTTTATATACTTTAATGATTAATAAAACTTTATACTTCAAAAACATAATTAACTTTAAACAATTTAACTTTAACTTAAAACAAGATAATATAAACTTTAAACATCTCCCCCTCTTTCAAACAACGATCCAATTTAAAAGATCGTTGATCTCCGTTTCTACTAAACATCTGCTACATGAAAAACATTTCAACATACCACGCAGTATCCGTCATTAGTATGCCGAAACTAACAAAGCTGACCAAACATGGCGAACCATAAGGACCTTCACCTAAAGCTCAAGAACATGATGAATTCCGTAACACCAATATTTAACTGCCAGTTTCTTTAAAGCGAGAAGGCGAAACGAGAGACTTAAAAAAAAAATATGTTAAAACATGTGAGGGAAGAAACGTAAACTGAAACTTTATTTAAAGAAACTTAAGCCATCAATTAAACAACGTTATATGAAAATGAAAGTAAACTCAGGAAAATCTAATTTTAAAAAATTTATTAAAACTTCAGCGTGTATATCTCCTCTCTTAACACTATATAAATATACCAACACGACTTTCTGAAATCCATCTGATACTATTCAGAGGATGAATGACAAGTCGGTTTAAAACAAGATACAAGAAGAGGAAAAACAACGTTGATAAAATTAAACATAATAAATTAAAACTATTGACCATTTAAATTAAAAACTATTAACTATTGAACTCAAAGAAATATTAACAGCTGAACTTAAAATGCTACAAGCTGAACTCAAAATATTACGTGCTGAACGTGTTGCTTTATCGGCCAAGATTTCTAATGCAAGGTATCGACACACCGCCATTTTTATTCCCAGCTATCCAACTTGTTTCAATGGCATAGCTAAAATCCTTTTGGAATATAAAATGCTTAAGACTGTCGAATACATCTTTACTTAAACTTTATCTGGCCTTCACACTTATTAAACATAAAGTCTTTACTTTTATAAAGAACTGAAAAGCACCATTAAAATAAGAACAAGACATCTTTTAAAAACATATCATCGTTACTAGCCATGACTCAGAGGCGGCATTATGAACGTTGCCTTTCCACAGCACACTGACACAAAGACAAAATGTAACGAAACGAAGCCGATGAGACATGGCTAAGAGTCTGTATATAAATGTATCTTTCCAAATGAGCTTCCAATCATATGGCTTTCTATAATTAATGAGGATTACATCACTGCCGGTATCCCGAAAGATCGAGAAAACGAAACATGCTCAGCAGTGACGGAAGAGCGAATCGAAGGAGAAAACAGGTGGTCACGGCATCTGTTGACGGCTGCCGGAATCGCTCCGGAACATCGTAGCACTAGAATGCGTACGGGAAAAGCCGGTAGATTGTAAACAAATATACGTGGACTTTTAAAAAATGACGTGTAAGAGTAGAAATGAATATGCCAGGATAATTATAAAGATATTAAAAGGTAAGTAAACTGAATGAAATATTACATACGATATTTAACTATTGAAATAAATAAAACATAAACCAAAGATATGTATGAATAAGCCAGACCTTAGAAATAAATATAAAACTGACAGAAACTTAAGAACTTAACATGAAGGTTAAATGAATGACTTTAGATGAATCCTTAAAAGAAGTGACAAGACTAAAAATGTGGACATGTATGGAATGTTATTCCAACAGAAGCAAAGGCAGAGAAGCATATTTTTTGCGAGGAATGGGTAATTTGGGTGATAGATTATTTTTTGTTATTACTATAGGATATTAAATAGGTCAGAAAAAAATTAATTATAGAGTTTTAAAGATTTTAACTATGAGTGTTTGGTACCAGAGGAGTCAAAGGGGCAGTGGTAATTTTGGTGTGGAGAGATAGATGATTGATTATTTATTGTTTCAAAAACTTAACTAAACAGAGCTGAAAATTTAAAAATATATAAAGATTTTTAATTTTGTGTGCCGAGGAAGGGGAGGTGGCAAAATTTTAGGTGGGGGGGGATTAAGAGGATTCTTTTTTTTTTAAGCCGAAACCAGTCGAGATGTGGAAGATTCTCACCCTGTAGTACCCTTTTTTCTTTTAAATTAATGATAAAAACAATTTTTTTGCCCTAAATCTTGATTACAAGCTTTCTCCCTTCTCAAATTTAACTGTTTTTGCTTTTGAAAAGTGGAGGCTTAAAATCTGGATTTTGCAGTATACCAATGACTTACTATTTCCATGTTTAGTTAGATATCGAAAGTTTTTAGCCACACAGGGCGAATTCTTTCAGTTTACAGTAAAATTCCTGTTTATGAAAAGTCACAGCCACTCCATATATAAAGGAGTACGTAAAATATTAGTATAATATAGAACGTAAAATATAGTACGTACGTTAGTAATATACATGCATACGTAAAATGTTTTAATGTAATGAAGATTACTGAAGATACTGAAGATTTTTTACGCGTGATAATGAAAGATTTTTTTTTTTTAATTTGTCATGGGGCTTTCAAAATATTTTTCAAACTAAAATCTGAGTTCAGTCCAAGAATTTATTAAAGGAAAATTAAGTCCAAGGAAAATTAAAAGCTGTGGGTGGCAATCTATATTCTGCCTTATGGCAGAATTTTCCCCACTTGTGTTATTTTCCTAATATTTACGAATGGCGTTACATTTTTATGTAACGTTTTTACGAACAACTGGGCTAGGTATGAAGTAGTGTTCGTCTAACAGAAAAATACAAAAAAAAAAAAAGGTTTGAATATTTACAGAATGCTTAGGTAGACATTTAAATTCATCAAGTAAATTGTATGTACCACAATATGTTATAGAAGCAATATCTGAAACAAACAAACAAAAACTATTTACTCTGTTTAACAAGGCTTTGTTAAGAGTTAAGAGACTTCTTAAATGTAGGAGTTTTTTACCCTATTTTTTTTTTTTTTTTTTTTAGACATTCTCGAAATTTTATTTTGCCTAGAGGCCCATAAAACCTGTCACAAGCTCTGTAAATTAGTGCAATACACCAAAAGTTCACATGAGTAAAAGAAATGATGCAATACATACTTCAATTGAAAGTTGGATTTCGAGAAAAATTGGAATTTGAAGATCCAGACGATATTTTTTATTATTTTCTTAATGCAACGAAAAAAAAAAGAAAGAAATCTATTAAACATTAACAACAATTTTTTTTTTTATCTGAAAGTCGTAAAGAAGAGCGTAAAAGCCTGATTTTATTCCTTGAAAGTTGTGTACACACTACTTTGTTAATCGTTGTGTTTTATACAAAAAAAATTTCTACGAACAAAAACATCGGAAAATTGAAATTATCAACAAACGTTCCTTTTATCTTCCATCCTTTCAAATAAATAAAAAGTTCATGGAGTAAAGAAAATAACTTTTAGAATAATGCACCAGAGATCAACGCCCCCTATACTACAGCGCCTAGAATACATAGTGTGGAAACCAGCAAATGGTGTAATGCTTTAAAAAGTGCTAAAAAGTTGTAGCCTATAAATGTGCAACGGTGCTCCTACGAGCCTACGATAATGTTGCAACCAGAGACAAAAAAAATGCGTATCACGTTTTTTAGCCATGCTTTCATAATTTAAAAAAAACTTATAAA
The DNA here is from genome assembly GCA_963931845.1 of Maratus michaelseni. Lineage (NCBI taxonomy): Eukaryota > Metazoa > Arthropoda > Arachnida > Araneae > Salticidae > Maratus > Maratus michaelseni. The sequence goes on from OZ007600.1 coordinate 3,151,157, forward strand.
AATCACTAAGTCAGAGGAGAAAATAATATAATTTAAGTATTTAAAATACTTACTACCAGCCGAAACATTCTAATCTTAGACCATACAATAAACTAGACCCCACATTGGTAACCTTTTCGTTAACAGACATCAGAGGTGGTGGTGGTGGATTTATTCCGCCAAACTGGTTTTTCTCACGCCAAAACCTACTTGGAATTTCCCCCCAATTTCCCGCCGAAACTTTATATTGCGTCTGTGCCTGTGCCTGTCTGTGCTCTTGTTTTTTTCTAGAGATTGACTAATATTGTAAATTCCAAACAGTTCTTTTAAGAACTTATTAAATCAAAATGCCACAAAATTGTTCCAGGTTGAACAGAATAACTATAATAAAGGTTGAGAGTCTACAGCTGTGTTTATAGTTTGTTAATTTTCGAAATAATTTGGAATGTTTCTCTTGGGGGAGGGGGGGGGGGGGGGTAATTATTCTTTTTGTAAGATTTCTCATGTGAGATTGATGTTAATTACCTAAATATTGATTATTTATACATTTTTTAAAACCCATTGATATTGTACCTGGCAAAAGCATGAGCTTCATTTTTACAGATTTTCTTATTATAATAAAATTTTAGAATATCTACATAATTTTTGAATTGTTTTTAGGTTAAACCGTTAATAGGTAATAAAATGCACCATTTTCAGCTGATTACATCAGGTTTTTTTTTTTTTTTTTTTTTTTTTGGGGGGGGGGGGGGGATAACATGGGTTACTTTTTAGAAAAGTGTTTTTTTTTTTTTTTTTTCAAATAAGAATTTGTGATTAAGTAAGAGCTTAATTGTCTGCCATTTTGTAATAAAGTGATAAAATATAAAATACTCAATATACTAAAATCATCGAACAAGCTGTAAAAATTTAGCTATGTTTAATTTTAAAAATTCTTTATTATACTTTATATAAAGAAAATTTCAAAATTTATTTTTTAAGAGGACAGTACAATAAGTGATTCCTGTCATGTGACAACATTTTTCTTCTTCCAAGTGCTGCGGCATCGGAAATTCGGTTCAAAATGCTGACGGACTTTTCTGAAATATCTTCTACTTTTATTGAAAGCATCTTTTGATTACAAACTTTCTAAATAAGAACACCTGCCAATTTCATACATTTCCGATCACAAATTAATGAAACAATTTCCTGACGGCTCGGCCTACAGGCACAGGTAGATTTTGAAAATACAGATAGTGGGGCACCTGTTTATTGGGATTTGCAGAAGAAATGAACTTTTGCCATGATGCGGCAGTTTAGACCACCCACTTCAAAATCTACCTGTGTCTGTAGACAGGATTTTTTTTTTCTTTCGGGCTATAAGAGTTGGTCTTATAAAAAAAGTTGTAGATACTATTAAGATGATTTGTAATAAATGTAAGCAGATTTGATATCTTGTGAATTGACGAAGTTTTGAATTCTTTTCTTCTTAAACCCTATCCCCCCCCCCCCCTTGAGGTCATTTTTAATGATATCAAAAATCTGTCATACATAAATTTTCGGCCCTTTTTCTAGAAGTATTAATAACTTAAACGGATTCGATACGTATCATAATTAAGAAGTTATGGGGATTTTTCTGTTTTCACCCCCCCCCCCCCCTTTGGTTCGATTTTGCCCATTATCGAACTTGACCAAGATTTTATGCCCCTTAATTTTGTGTATCAGTTTGGAAGAGATTTGTGCAGAATTATTGAAGTTATCGTGTCCATAAAAAAGTGATCTAGATAGATAGATAGATAAAAGTTTTGAATTGGGGGTGGTTTTGGGTTCTGGAAGTGATGATCGGCGTAGATCTGCAAAAACTTTAAAGAAATTCCAACTTAGGGGAGAATGTAATAGGCAGTATTTCTTACGAAATCTACCTAAAATCATAAAGTAGCCATTTTGTATTTGAGAAGGTTTTATAGCATCTAATTATGACAGCAAGTATTGTTTAGAAGTCAACATCTTCAGTAGTTGCCTGTGGTTATTATTTTCAATAATTGCAAAGAAAAAAAAAACACTTGAAAGTTAAACTTAATTTTTTATAGCATTCAAAAGTTGCAAATTATTTCTTCTCAGAAACTTATGCAAAATAATAGTTATTTTAACAGAGAAACAATTACACAAGTTCTAACTTAGTAGATATGAAATATCCTGGAATTTTTATTTTTCATACAAAAAAAAAAAAAAAAAAAAAAAAAAAAAATACTGTGCATTTGTATTTTTTTTCTATACATGCGTATATGTTATCTATCGATGTTTTCCTTTTGATTAAAAATATTGTAATACATTTATACTTTCAATTAATATATATATATATATATATATATATATATGTATGAAAGATTGCAAAAAATATGCCTTTAAATTGGAACATCAAAAACAAAACAAAAATTCTGGATTGCAGCAAAAATATGTTCTATAGAATGTATTGTTAAATAAAGACAGTATGTGATTTCAAGTTTTCAAAACCTATAAAATACATTATCAAATCGAATAATATTTTATAACATGTCACTGCTAACTTTCCACAAATTCTTCACTTTTGTAAGGAAAAAAAAAAAAAAGATACTGTGAATACTGTTCGATTTTCTTTTATTTTAATAATGCCTGCATAATTTAATGCATTTTTAGAATTTAAAAAAAATCTGACATTAATTTGTTACATTTCGTGAAATGATTGTGTCAAATTGAAGCTTTCCAAGCAGAAATCTCGAAATAATTTGTGTTATCGTACTTAATATCTTATATCGCTAATAAAAAAAATATAATTTAAGGAACATTTATTACAAGGACAAAGCCATTTTATAACATATAAATAAAATACAGCAGCAAAAACAGAAAAAGAAAATCCATCCAGAAGATTAAACAATCCTTTTTTCACCATGGGTGGGACTCTCATAACTTATTTCTATCCTTCCTCTTTGAGATTAAATCCTAAACAGTTTCGTTTCGCTTCGCTTTGGTTTGTTTACGTTTCTTTTTATTGCGAGAATGAAATCGAAGTTGCCAAGAAAGCGATCACCGCCAAAACAGACAGTTTTTAAAGCGCCAATCCGCGCTGATCCTGAAACCGGATTTTCAACAATATAACAAAGAGATGTGGTCTCTAGTAGATTATTCCTCTGAGATTCTAATACAATGTCAAGTGCTAGCAGATGGCGCTGCGAACCCATCCTAATATTTTCAGCAACGTTGTACATTTATTGGATACAATTTTTTAGTACTATTTTGTAGCCGGTTTCCACACTGTATTCTAGGCGCTGTACCTATACTCCAGAAAGTCGAAATCGAAAACTGGAAACTGAATGCCATGGCGTCGTTTTAAAGTAAACAACACAAGCCGAAAATTTATTTGTCATCATCAAGACTCCGTCATTACATTCTTATCACTTAGCTAAATTGTAATATTAATTAGTAATGCCAGCAACAACGATATTTTAAAAATGTACCAAGTAATGATTATTTCAAGTTTTTTTCAACTTATTTTAGTTCTGAATTTAATTTAAAAGTTTCTACGGTTTGATTGAGGTTTTACTTCACGAATACGACCAGAATATTTATAATAATCTTATACATAAATGGTATGTATTGCATGGAGATATCGTATATTGTAAAAAAGTAACTTTCTGAAGAGATTTCTTTAGTTAAGTTATATTATGTTCATCCCACAATCGTAAAGTATCTTCCTTACATACCGGGTTCTGATTTTGGGCAAAATATATTTTTTACTGTCCAAACGTATATTAAAGTGTCTAAAACAACACAAATGATAAACAGATAAATTCCCGATATAACGGTAACACGATTCACTTATCGCAATATGAAGAAATACCTGGCAATATATTTTACGAAAATTTCTCTTCATTTTTGTATTTTTATTATATGGAACAAAGTTAAAATTTCGACAGTAACTATATATATATATATATGAAGAGTTCAGTGTCTACAGAAATTCACAAAAATATAAATTAACGATTTCAATTCCATTTATCGATCGTAAGGGAAATGAGTCTGTCGCCAAGCTTGGCAGCAAACAATAGCGATGTTGATAACAATGTGATAATGGTTTAAAAAATATCAAGTAATACGAAAACAGTTATCTATCAAAAAGTGTTTGTATATTTACATAATGTTTAAACACATACTTAAAATCTACAATTCAATTAATTTTACCAAAACAAATTATACAAAAAATATGTGAAACAAACGAAAGAAAAATTATTTTCCTAAAATTTTGTATTTATATATTTTTTTTTTCATGTATACCACAGTAAACTATCACATAGCATAAAATAATGCAAAATATCTTTCAGAAATAACCACTAAAGAGCATTGTGAACTTAACAGAATAGGTATTTTACTGTGCAATTTTATTATAAAATCATCTGAAAAACAAACAAGGTTACAACAATGAAATTAAAGCCATACTTAATAAAGTATGAAATTGGCAACATATCCTTTTATGGAAATTTCCCCATATTATGATATATGAAAATAACTGGTCACAATCACTGATGATTGGTTCAGGTTTTTGTGCAAGCATTTACACTGTTTTGTAAAACTCCATTCCAGCTGTATTTTATTAAAGATTTTAAAGTCTTTCCCAGATTAAAAGATCCTTTAGAAATAATATAATAAAAATTATCCTTTATATTATATTTAATATTAAACTACAAAAATTATTGGTACTTTTCGGTTAGCCGAGCACCAGTGGACCACTTTTTCAGTTAACATTTTTTTTCTCTTTAACAGACTGACCGATCTGTATGAAAATATTTTTGAATATTCCTTAAACCTTCTTACATCCATCATAATTTTCTCACAACATAGTTTTCAATACATTTTTCAAAAAAAAAAAAAAAAAAAATTATATGCACCCGTAAAGTGGACCAGTGTGCCCCAGAAGTGGGTCACACTGGTCCACCCACCGGGGTACAGTGTACCGGGGACCACTTTTAGGTATTATCTAAAATACAATATAAATCTATTTTTCATTAATCTAATTCTTTTTTGTTGCCCCTTCACTCGCAAAATAACATAGTAATATAAATTTTAAAACAAAAACAAAAAATTAATTATATTTTGAAAATAATAACAGATTAATATAGGAACAATTGCAATTTAGTTGAAGTTATTACTTAAGTACAAAAAAATCAGTGCACATTAAAATTTGCAAATGAAATTCCAAAGTACTTATGAGTAAGATTGAGCCTGGAATTTTCAAGAAATAATTTTGGGTCTGAGAGTAACATTATGAAATCATTGACATCAACAGCAGATTCATCTACAGTTTCGGGAGAAATAAACTGATTTCCATTCAATTTGCATCTCATGAATCTTACTTGAATAGAATCATCACCAATTAGACTACAGTTATATTTATCAAAGGCAGTAAATACAAAACAAAATATTTCTTACTATGTTAAATAAATTGTTATTTTTATTTGTTTATTTTACAGTTAAATCTACTTTAAAACAATCTTTCTTTATAGAAAATAAGCAATTATTAAATATTTTGAACCTTCTGCATTGCAGGAGCAGAGTGGATTGTGGACCACTGTGCCCCAGGAGTGGGTGTCCCACTGTACCCCATGTTGAAGTTCAATAAATAATCATATTAATATTGTTTATAGCTTTCTTTTAAACATATTAACTTTAAAGTAAAATAAAAACAAGCATCTTAGCTTTGCAAAAAAACTGTTTTATTTTATTTATCTACAACTTTTAATTACTAAAAAAATAAAAATAGGATGATGAAAAATTTTACTTTTAGAAGCTCAAAACAACAAAGCAGGATAAAATAGTTCAGTCTGAGCTAAACATATTTTCTGAAGGCTATAAATAATCATTGCAGTACTGCAATGATTTTCTTCTATGTCTATTAGGATAGAAGAGAAGTTAAAAAAAAATTAAATAAATAAAATATTAGGGGGTGGTCGACTGTGCCCATAGGTCCAGTGTGTACCGGTCTCCCCTATATATACACATACATATATGTATGATATGTATATGTAATATATATATATTTCACTGGCAACCGGCTTACCGAAAAGTACCAAATTATCTTTTAATGTTACTATTTAGTAATAAAAATGAAGACTTACCATAAAATCCTTTAAGCTCCCCCCACCTTTAAACATATTTAATTTTCTTTTCCTTTCCCAAATACAAACTCCACCCCTCAAACTTTTTTTTTTTTTTTTTTTTTTTTGTTCAAAAAATTAAAAGGGAGAGAATTTTCCACCTTTTGGGGGATTTCCATATGTATTTTTTTAAATAATTTCAATTAAATCCTCCCTGTTCTCCCTCCTGTAAATCCCTTGTGTATTTAGTCTTAAAATAAATAAGTTCACTAAGATAACTTTTCTATCCTTTTTTAACAAAATATCAGGGATGAGAACTGAGTTCATGTTTTTTTTTTTTTTTTTTTTTTTTTTTTCGGAGCCTGAGCTCGAAAGATTTTGTGTCATTAGAGTCCCATCCCGATACGAAAAGTAGCACAGTAGGTCCATAACATTTAAAAATTATTTTTCTCATTTAAAAATCTCTTATATAAAAATAAATATAGATCCTAAATACTCCCTCATGACAATGTTTCATGGTTTTCATTTATTTGAAAATCTGTTTAAATAGCAAATTTGTTGTTTATAACTCACCACTAGCAGAAATCTACAAAAGTCATAAATCTTATTCTTTTAAAATTTCATTGTACAACTATAGCAGAAAGACATGGATTCTGTTTTTCAGTAATTGTAAAAAAAAAGACTTCAAACAAGCGAAGATAGACAAGAGATATCCCACAGCTTCTTTAAGTTATTATAACACTGACCATGCAAAGACTTCAGAATCAGATAGAACATTTCTACTTTTAACTCATTAATAACAATTCAATTCCCTTTCAAACCGATTTTTAAAAGATTGTAAAATATTTTTTAAAACTTTGACGAGAAAAGACTTTTTGTTTTTCAAATAGTTAAAGTTTTTTCAATTTGTGAATACAGTAGAAAGCGGGGCCTCCGAGATGTCGCTGTGTGTCCTTCACCGGGCCTGCTACAAGTATTAGTGACGTCACAGTAGTGGTCCACTTTGCTCAATGTATCGCAGCAGAAAGATGTAATAAAAAGAGCATTTCCGCTCTTATAATTTGTGATTACATAAATAATATTAAATTTCATAATCGTGAAATAAAAGGGAATCAATACACTTGTTTTATTAAAGGAAATTAAAAGTTTTAAATTTAAAAAAATGCTAAGATTAATAAATCAGATTGAACCCATTGACTTACCTTTTCCTAAACACATTATTTTACAATAAATATACATACAAAAAATATAATAAATCTACCAAAAACTTTACAAAATCAATCCCATTCCTCCCTTTTACAACTACATACCATAATTTAACCACCAAAATACAATAAATGTCAATTTAAATAGAGAAATCGACATTTTTTAACTATAGAGACCTTGGCACTTTTTTTTAACGCTTTGGCGTAATCCGGGCTTCAGAAAGTTAGATATGTTTTTAAATTATATACACAATTATGAAAACAAACCTAATGTACTTTTATGTTTATTTATATATATAAAATTATTTATATATACAATTCTGTTCTACCTGCATATAAAAAGAGATATATGGCTTCTTTATATTAAATAAATTATATAAATATTGAAAAAAAATACTTATTTATATGAAACTATGAATAGGTTGCCAGAAAATATGTTGCCAACTTTCCTTCTCTCGCCATAAGCCTTTTTTCGGTACTTTTCGGTTAGCCGGGCGCCAGTGATACATGTACATATATAAATATATATATATTAATTCATACATATATGTGTATATATATATGTGTGTGTGTATATATATCCCTGTGCCCGGCTAACCGAAAAGTACCCAATTTTCTATCTTAACTTTGTAACTGACTTGTAATATTTTAATAATTGTCTATTTATTGTACTTGGGTCTAAGACCTAATAACCACTCAAATTAACTTATCAAAAGTTTTATTTTCATAATATATTTGTACACTTAAGTTAGCTAAAATGTTAAATGGAACTATGTAGAACTACTAAGTTGTGTAAATCAGTTACTTTTAATTTTATAAACAAAGCACACTCACTTCTAACTAAATGTATCCAGATTTCATTCAATTTATTACAGTATTTCTTTCAAAATCATTTTTTAAACTGTTTGTCGTCTGCTTCTTTTATTTTTTTTATAAAGATCATTTGACTCTTTTTGATTTGGAAGTACAAATTCATTCAAATATGCCGGAATATTTCCATTACAGTAGGATGGACATTCGTTGTTAGGGTTATTTTTTTTTCTCAGCACAGCAAGTTCAATACCATCATATTAATTCTAGCTTCACGAATTATGAAACGTATATCGAAACATTTAATGCAGGCCACTTCTGTTGAAATGTAAATAAAATTATCACAAGGTAATTTTCGTAGCTAAAATTTCTTCTTTTCATTATCAGTAGCGAATTTGAAGACTTAGATTAGAAACTAGGAGCACAACATTTTCTTCTCATTATTTTATAGATATAATCTACACTTTCTTTAATAATTATAATCAATAATTATTGATAGTATTATAATCTAAATACACTGAAAAATATTATTAATTACTAAATAAAATCAAAATATTATCGTAAACAATCCGTACAAACGAACAAAGTACATGAAAAATTTTAAGTTATTATGGATCACTGTTTTGACGTCAGCAGGATGTGACGTCACTTGTAGCAGCCCGGCTAAGGACACACAGCAACATCTCGGAGGCCCCGGTAGAAAGCCACTAATCTGCAAAGCTTGGTTCCAAGTGTTGTGCGGATTGGAGGCTTTTTGCATATTACAGGCCATGTCTATTTAATCTTTGTTTACATTTTTTTAAATTCATATTTTGGACAAATTTAGATTGCTAATACCATAGACTTGAGATAAGATAGACCGATATTCTCCATTCAGCGGGGACGGGACAAGTGAGGAAGACATGTGTCATGTGTGTTAGGGGAATTAGTTAGGGAATAGGTTTCCAAAATGGCGATTTTTCGTTTTCTTGGCGTTACTCATAATTCATACTAAAAGTAATTCTCATGAAAAAAAAAAAATTCTCATATTTTGTAATCTTTATCTTTATTTGAATATATGTTTCCATCCTCAGTTTAATCAAGAGTTTAGGAAAGTTGGATTGGATTCCGGTTGGCTGTGTGATAAACATAAACTCGTATTTTGTTATATTCAAACTGAGAAGAAAATTTCTACTAAAGACAAAATTCAAACTTAGAAAACTTAAATAATATTAAAATTGAATAAAATAGAATATTTTATGGCTTCTTGAAATTAAGATCCTTCTCAAATCCGAACTAGGTACTTTCTGACACATTTTTTAAGTCATTGCTTTTCGCAAACATATCACACTGACAGGTGTTCTTATTAAGAAATAAGAAACTATGTAATCGCACCGTTTCCCCCCCCCCTTTTTTTTTTCTTTTTTTTATGTAAAGGTAGAATATTTTTCAGAAAATGCTGTCAAAGTTGGCGTTTTGAAACGAATTTCCAGACGCAACAGCGCAGGATAGGGGGAAAAAACTGCCGCCCTGAGAAAGCAATCGCTCATAACTCAAGTTATAATTCATTTATTAGAAAATTACTGTTCGCACGATTATAAATCAGTTCAATAATCATGTCTGCAAGTATCATGCTTTCATGTTTAAAAATGAGTGAGGAAATGTGTCAGAAAGTTTCGCGTTGTTGAGAGATGAAAAATATATTTTTTTAAATCCTTTTTTCTTATTTTATTACTCCTTTTTTTAATTTGTCTAATATTTTAAGATTAAAAAAATATATATATTCAAAATTTCATTATCTGGATAGAAATTCATTTCATATTTCGAAAAAGTCTTTTAATTTATTGTTGTCAGATTTTAAAAAAGCACAAATAATAATTCCAAATATTTTTCAATTCAAAAATATATTTACGTGAATATTATAGGTGCAGATTCACGGTCGCCAGTCGCCACGTGGCGACTAAATTTTTTGCTGTGGCCACTAACTTTCGGTGTTTAAGTCGCCATGTGATTTAAAAGCAATCAATTTCTGGTTTTCCTAGTCCCCATCGTGAAATGTTGATTTTTTTTTTTTAAAGATTAAGACCAAAACGCATAACAAACATTATTATTATCTTTTAATAACATTTCAGAATGATCTGTTTAACACAGCAAACTATTAAATATATTCGAATAGCAATGTTATTCGTAACAGTTTGAATCTGATAATTTTACATAGACTGTGATTTAAATATATATATATATATATAAACAAATGTTTGAAGTGTGTTTTGATTTTTATAGTGCAAAATAATCTCACAAATTCAAATTTTCTTTCATATGTACCTTTGTTTGGCAAAATCAAAATAAGAAATATTGTTTTTCTGATATTCCCCGCTATCCTGATTGCTTAGCTTATACATATTTTTTTTAAACCGTATCTTGCCCAACTTTATCTTCTGACTGTACATTATTTAAGATTTAATTAATATTCAATTTTTTTTGTACATCTGTATATATTAAATAAATTACTTTACACTTTGAATTCCTGAGTTTTTTTAGTTTTTACCCCATATAAACACTATTGTTTTTATGCGTTTGTTTTACAACTGTGGCCACTGGATTTTTTGGGTTTAGGAGCCAATGACTCCTTCCAAATTTTGGGAATCTGCACCTATAGTGAATATAAAAAGAGTAAGAAAAATTCAAAATATTTCCATTATTACGCGTGAAGAGCATTTGGTGATAAACATTGTTTTATATCTAAAACAATATATTTAAAAAAAATTTCTTATAGCATCTAAAATAAAACTGTTCTTCTAGACATTATCATAAAAGTCCAAGAGGCAGCGATATTTTTTACTAAACCATTTTGGACACAGTCATATAAGTAAAACAAGAAAACGTTCTATAATAAATATGCGAAAGGCTATTTTTCTTCTTTTTTTAAAACTCTTATTTTTCAAAAAAAGGATGGAGTAGGTAGTGTCATCTAATTCATATGATCACAATACTGCGAATGAAAATTTTAAATTTACGTTAATATTTAAAAAAAAAAAAAATCATCATTAGCCTAAGCATTAATTGTCCTGGTATTCTTTGTGTATAACTTTTTTTTTGCTCTTTGGAATAAGAAAATTGTCGTTTGGTGCAAAAAATTGCGCTAATTTATAACATTAATTATATATTGAAACTATTTCGTCAATTTCTTAAATTCTTAGAAAATGTTTCTTTTTTATAATGATAATTTCTCGAAAAACTTATCAGAAAACAAATTTTAAATACTCATTTTTAAAATTAAATACGCATTTAAAAATTATTTATACCTGAACATTACGTATAATTTAAGAAACACTTACAGTAGTCAGAAATATAAATACATTGCATCGGGAAAGAAAATTACAATCTGGCATAAAAGAATGTCGCCAAGATAGAAATTTCCTTTTCATTTTTTAAAATAAATAATAATAATAATAATACGATTTAAAACTTATATAAATTACATCCAATAAAAGCACATACATTATTGTAAAATATTTTGTTTAAAAAACTAATATGTTATATTTACGGGGCAAAATACCAATCATTATCAAATAATGACACTGCTTCAAGTGGGAATTATTATTATTATTTAAAAGAAAACAAGCTTTTAAAATAAATCTAAGACTCGTGTATGAAAGTTTATGCCTCCTTCTTTGACACATCTTGATTTACACCCATATGCTCTGCAATTTATCACCATTATTATTTACAAAATAAGAAACAAAACTGTCTATGTTGTTTGTTTCGGAGGTAACCCCATGTAAATCCAATGGACGAAAGACACGGGCAAACGCGTGCGGGAGAAAGAAGTCCATATGTCATGTGACTTTATGTGTGCTTCAGAAAAAGGTTGCCATAGCACTCTCCAGTTAATTTCATCTCGATGGCTAATACTAAAAAATAAATAAATTACACATTTTAATATATAGATAAAGTTATAATTATGAAAAAAAATATTTTTTAAATTTCTTAAATATGGCATCAATTGTTGTCTGTTTTAAGACATTTGGTTTATAGTGTTGAATTTTATTTTTAAGTAAGAGTTCAAAAGCAATATATATGTATTTTTTTCTGTTTTTCAATTTTATAATTATGATTTAATGAAAAAATAAATAAATTATCAAATATATTGTCTAAGTAAGGATTTTTTATCATTAAAAAAAATATCACAAAAGCTCAAATTGTATTTTACAAGTATTGTATGAAAAAAATGAATATATAAAATAACATACTAATTAAATGTGTTTTCATTTTAAACTATAAAGAAGAATGTTATATGATATATAATACTATATATAAAGATAAGAAAAATGTTAAAATTGGTGAAAAAAAATTTCAAAATTCAAAATTTTGTCACCATTGAAGCATTTTTCAAGAATGAAATTTCTTTGTTTACATTCATAAATTGATTGCGGATTAGAGGCCTTTGCGGATTAGCGGCGCTCTACTGTACTACATTAAATTTTAATTTGAGCCTGAGCTCAAAAACTGGTACAGTATAGGATCTGTTATCCGGAATGCTTGGGACCTAGGGTATTCTGGATAAGGGGTTTTTCCGTAATTCAGAACACTTTATTATAAGAAATGTACAAAATGATTAATTTGACATTTAGTGATAAACATGAATAATATATGTAAATGCATACTTATAATTTTGTTAATTTAATAACTTATTTACATAGAATAAAAAACATTCTGAACTACAATTCAAATTACATAAATATTACATTAGCAATATGAATTAGTTTTGGGATTTGGGAGCAGAATCCTTTGATGAAGATTTTTGGAATATTTTTATTAAAGTTGGTTACTTATAACATGTCTCTTGCACTAATTGTTCTTGTATCCTGTACATTGACATGATTTGCTGTTCATGGAAGTAGCTTCACTGCTTTATTCCACAAATCAGTTGTTCAATGAAAATATTCAGTTGCTCATCTGTTTTTAATGCTTTTTATTGTAATATTTTTTGCACCATAATTTTTATATTTATTTATTGAAGCTGTATATTAATGAATGTAAGTAGTACCATTATATTTATATTATTTCTTTGTGTTGACTATAGAACAAAAAGGCTGCTAATCGGGGAATTCTTAAAAAAAGGGCACTCTTGCACTGTGTTCCAAACACATATTTTGAGCTCAATTGTTTAAAGTCCTTTTCTATCAATCGAATTTCGTGATTTTTCTTGCGACTGATTAATGAATGTTAATTGCAATATCTGATAATTCCCTCTCGATTTACAGACAAATTTCGTGGTATTTTTCATGCGACTGATCAAAGAATTTTGTGATAATTTTCCGGTATTGACTGAAGAATTTCACAATTTTTTCCAACAATCAAATGACGAATTAGAGATTTTTTTCATGCAATGAATTCATAAATGTCATAATATTTTGCTACTATCGATTAGAGAATGTTGTGGTTTTTCTTGCAATCTATTGGCGAAAATCTAGAATCATTTTCTGCAACAGATTGACGATTTTCGTGATATTTTCTTTCTACCGATGGACGAATTTTGCAGTTTTTCCTGCGATCAATTGACGAATTTCACATTTTCCTTTGTGACTGACTGCCGAATTTCGAATTTTTTCCACAACCAATTAACTGCCATATTTTCTTGTGAACAATTGGTGAATTTCCGGATTTTCCCTCATGATTTACAAGCGAAACACAGAATTTTTTTATGCGATCAATGGCCAAATTTCGTGATTTTTTCTGTGATTGACTGAAGAATTTGAGATTTTTTTTACTTTTTTAAAATGAAATAAATTAAACTTTGGTTATCGTTTTGCATTCCAGTTTTCGGAGCGTTCCGGATACGGGGACGCCGGATGACGGATCCCACACTGTATAAAGAAAAAAGTCAATTTTGGGCTCGGGCTGAGTCGATCTCATCTCTAGTATACGGAAATTATAATTAGAGGGAATTTTTTAAAGATTTTAAAAGTTAGTGTGCTAGGGTGGAGCAATAAAAAAATAATAATAACTTTTTTTTTCTTTTTTTTTTTTTTGTGGGGATTATTGATTGCTACAATGAAATAAAATAAAAAGCAGTTAAAATTAAATATTTTTAACTTCAATAAAGGAAAAGGGGGTAATGTCATTGGGAGAGAAGCAAATTTTGGGAGGAGGGGACAATTAAAATGATTATTTATTTTTATTACTATAAAAAATAAATTGATCAGAAAAAAAATTCAAATTATAGAGTTCTAAAGTAACATGCATAGTTTCTTCTAAAATTATCTTCTATTTTTTTTAATTATTAATTTTATTCTTAATTGCATGCATTAATTATATTAATTTTATTTGGGATGAATTTCCCTTTAATTATTTTACTGCCATGGCATAACTAAAATGACATTAGTAAATTTGAATCCAGTAGCTCCTCCGATAAATAAAAATTAAGATGATAATGGCTTTTAGTAATTAATAACTAGTGGATAATTTAATGTATAATAATTATTATAGTATATTTGATGGCTACGGAATTATGGAATTTTTAAATGGAATGATTAAATTTATTTGTGCTACCTAATGCTGAATGAGCATAAATTTTGAACTGCAAAATGTTTTGTAATTGAAGCAATGTTTTTATTGAACTACAAATCCTTTCATAAATTTATATATACTAATAAAAGCCAATTAATTTACTAATGACTTTTTATTGAACCTGCAGTGTAGTGTGCCATTTTCTTTTTAGCATCAGGCATGCATTTTGTTTTTCAAGGAGTGTTCAACAATTTCAGGAGTGGCCTCTTTATTGGTCAGATATTTAAATTAGAATACTCAAATGTTTCCCTAAAGTAAAATTTAGAATTTTGTGTTAAGTTTTCTGGTCTTCCTGAGATTGTTTTGTGAGAGATTTTGATGAAGCATGAAATTGAAATTTTATAGAATGAAGTGAGACAATTGAATAATAGTGGATTTATAACAAATATTGTAGAGTTCCGGGGGGGGTGGGATGTCATCCCCTAAATTCAGCACTGGATTCCATTGTCTCATTTTCATTGGTAATTACTACAGAAAATAAAATTAATGTTCAATGAGGCTTACCTTAACTGGTCACTTCACCTAGGTTAATTGTGGCAAATTTTAAGTAATTTAATTTAACTTCTGTCAAAATGCAGAACACAGCACACATCTTGCTTCTCAATGAATTATATAAGTGATTTTAAATTTATATAATTTTATTTAACTTCATTCTTGTTCTCTAAAAGTAAAATTAATAGTTCTAATGTTAATAAGTTTTTTGTTTTTTTAACTTGTAAATTGAATTTTTCCCCTTCATTTAACCTTAATTAATGTATTAAAAAATTATTATATATACTTTTTGATAGTTAAATTCTACAGTGTTTTATGTGGAGAATGATTTATATATATATATATATATATATAAGGAGTAAATTAATTGAATGAATCTATAGTTGTATTAAGATATAACACAAGCATTAAATACTTCTAATTATTGTTGTGGTAAGACAACACTTCTATTATTCAACACTTCTATTAAGCCACGCCAGCGGCTTTTATTGGTTTTAACCGGCTTTTTTGGCCGAAATTGGCCTTTTTTGGCCAAAATTGGCTTTTATACAGTGGAACATTTTATTTATAAACTGTACATTTTTAAGTGTTTTTTAACTAATTTAAAAGACATTTTACTAAGTTAGAACTTAATAAATAACCTAATTTCTCTCAATAAGAAGACATTAATTTTGGAATAACGGATAGCTGACTGGTGATTTGAGTCAGAATTGTAAATATGTTAGCTAAATTTTAAAAGGCATACTCATTGCTTAACTATTGCTATATTTTTTAAATAAAAGCTTTTTTTTTTTAATTCATTTACACTTTTTTTTCAGTTTTACTGTTTTAAATAATTAAATAGGAGAATAGTTGTTTAATTACATATTTTATTAATCAACTAATTTTAAGTGCTATTGACTCACTAGTAGAAATTATGCAACATGACAGTAGGCACTGCAGATTTTAGACTTGAAGATAAAAAAAGATAATCTAAATTTTACTTTGTCTCTAGATTACTGTAATCTTCTTACTGTATTTTCTTTGTAGATGCAAATTTTGTTTATTTTATGGGTTAATTTCTTATGGTAGTAGACATTGTTGTGTCATAGATAAATTTTGTTTTGCTGCAGATTGACACACAGATACACAAAAATCAGTTACTGGGGCTATTGATATGAATGTTTTTTTTTTTTCATAAATATTTCAAATCATACATAAAGCCATGCCATAAATTTTTTAATAAAAACACTATTTATTACTGTTAAAATCATTAATATGAATAGCATATGCATGAAGAAAATAGCAACAAGCTTTTCAAACTTTTATTTCAACAAGTTTTATTTTGAGATATTTTTTTTTTTTTATTATTGTTCTCAGTTTTACACACTTACATCTTACTAAAATCTTCTCAAATATTATGTATTCTTCCTCTTTCAATGTTGATCATTCTGTGATTTAATCTCATCATATTAACTTAACTGGAATGAGTTATGTAATTGCTTAGAAGATAAAAAACTTTTTTAAATATATTTTTATAAGACATTAGAATACTGATTACTAACTAAATATGGATGCTCTCAAGCATTATATGATAATTTCATTTATTAAATATATAAATTATTAAGCTTTAATCAATTTTAAAAGTAAAAAGCAGTATGTAGGAATTTTTTATTTTTTATTTCGATGGTGGTGATTTGTTATTGTTTAATTAAATATAATCTTTAAAATGTATAGTATATGTCGAGCTATGTAAAATACAATTTCAAAACACCACCTTGCGGTTTAATTTAATATATTCTTTTCAAAGTATTTCAATTTTCTTTTGAGACATATAGCCTTCATATTTGCCTTCTAGCAGATATAAAGACTTGTTTATTAGATAAAGTTTAATAGAAGTTTATAAATTTTTTAGTAGGAAATATTTATTAGTGTATTAAAAATAAATTAATGCAAATTTAATGTGAATTAGCTGTAAACCACCTTTTTTAAATAAAAGCCGGCTTTTTTTTAAGTGGTTAAAACCAAAAAAAGCCGGTCGGCTTCTTTTGGCCTGGCTAGAAGCCGGCAACCCTGATCAGGAATGAAACTCTTCTGTGTTTCAGTTCATTTCTTATATATTTTTTGTTGTTTTTTAAATATATCTAAATTCCCCCTTCTTTTGAAAATTTGCTTCACACTTTTTGCCCCCCCCCCCCCCCAACAATTTACAAAGTTTAAAATCTTCTCTTTATTTTATTTATTTTTATTTTTTTCACTTTTCTGATCTATTTGTTAATTTATTGTACCATTAAATAATCTATACTAATAAAAGAAAGTTTCGCTCTGTGTGTGTGTCTGTCTGTTGACGATGGCTAGGAAAATCTAGCCCACCTAGAAGTCTGGAAATTTAGGTGTGGATAGTCCAAGGTCTGGCCCTGTGCACCTGAGCCTCAGAATTTTAATATTTTGATAATTACCCAAGATATTAATTAGTTTCTCATTAACCATCGCTTCTAAAATGCCATATTTTTCTGAAAATGGTGCAAAAGAAATGTGAAACCGCAAAATGAGTTGTGTGTTGGGAGAGGGAAGAAAGATTTTAGGTTTACTGGAAAAAGGTTGGGCTACCACAATGACTTTTAACTACGTCTTTTCGACACATGTCAAAATAACAGAAACTATTAGGTCTTTTGACACGAAAATTTGCAGATCTATATAAACAAACAATCGCAAATTCAAAAAGTCAAATTAAAAAAAATTCCATCCACAACTTTTAGAAATATTAATTGGAAATGTTTAATTTTTCGAGCAATTTAATCTTGCAATGATCAACACGTTTTTTGATAAAAATTTGAGCCGTCGCAGGTGTCTCAATAATGAAACCGCAAAGAAAGAGGTACTAAGAGATTTTTTAGGTGACTCAAATTAACAATTCCAATTAAGCTACCATTTTAAAATTAACACCTTTCGAATCCTCTCTCTTTTCACATTACAAGTTTGTAAAAATTAAGATTATCCGATTCTTATAACCGAAGATATTTATTATTTCGCATTAATTTGACTGCAGAAAAAAAAAAAGTGTTTTTTTTTTTTTTTTTTTTCCCCTACGAGCAAGCATAGCAGACAAGATGTCCATTATCTCTTGAATAAAGAAAGATACAAAACAAGTAAATAAAAATTTGGAATGGTGCTATTAGAAACTGTATAAAATTATTAAAAATCTTGGATTTTTTTTTATTGAAAAATTATGCATCCTTATCAAGTTAAAAATATAAAATCATACAAAATTTTGGTTTGTTTAACTTTATTATCACGGGCCCGGGCAACATCAGGCGGGTCAGGTAGTTTATAATATAAATTTCGTTAAAATTTCATCTAAATTCTCCCCTTTACATAATTTTGCTTCCCCTTTAACTGTGTGCAAAGTTTAAAAATCTTTATTTTTGAAAAAGGATTTTAATGATCTATTTGTTATTTTATTCTAACAATAAATAATAAATCATAAAAAATTCTCCTGCCCCCCACCCCCCCCCTTTAACCAAGAACACAAAATTTAGCGCCTTTAAATCAACTCATTAGTTTAATTTTTATTATAATACTAGCATATAACCCCCGTCAAAAATGACGGAATGTTACGTTTCATTTTCATAAGACTTCATACAAACAGCATTAAGATGTTATGAAATAATATTCAATCCTTTGATATAAACAACGCCATTCCCGAAGGAAATAAACTGTTTTGATTGAACTTCAATAGTTTAAAGATTTCACTATAAAAAAATTCTGTAAAGATTACGAACGATAAAATCTTCAAAACATTATTTAGATCAACAAAGTTGTTTAAACACCCATTGCTGGGTTAACACATCTCGGGGCCCGCTAGCGGCCCCCTAATTACATCGAGGTGGTGCCTTGCATACAAACCTCGTAAAAAGCTGAGCTCTAATACTTCACGAGGCAGCACTGCAAAGCATATTTTTAAGCGACATTAAAAATTTCGAGTCATTTCGGCAATCTGCGTCGTTTTGACCTTTTAAACTGCCCTGCTATATCAGAGTAAACATTTCATTATTCAAATTCCGATTTCACAACTGTATACAACTGTAATAAATTTCGATGATTAAAATAATTTATTTTATTTTATTTCTTGATTAAATCGCATCTATTAATTGTATTAATATGACTGATCATTTTTTTTCACTGCAAAGTTACTATGTTAAAATTCAAAATTTAATCTTCATTGATATAAGTAATACTTGTTGTACCACAGTATTACATTATATTCCTTATATTTTAATTATGTTTGATATAAAATATTCATTTTATTTACAATGCAAGCAAAATTGATTAAATACAGAACAAAGTGCAATTTCGACAGAAAGTTTATTTGCCAAAATAATAATTAAATAATTTAAATTTTAAAAAGTTTATCGCAAATTAAATTCTGATTTTTTTATAAACATGCCTAAAGAAATCTGTGATAAATTTTGATCATTAAAGATAATCTTTTATTAAATAAGTATTTTTTTTTAAATTCTCTTATTAAATTACAAATTTATTTTCACTACAAAGTTTCTACTATGCTAAAATACAAAATTTTATTTCATTGATATAATTAATATATGTAGCACACGGTATTACAATTACATGTTCCTTATATTCTAATCATTGATATAATTAATATATGTAGTACACGGTATTACAATTACATATTCCTTATATTCTAATTACATTTTATAAGAAATACAGTGACCTGTCACTTATACGCGATGTTCAGTAATTACTTTTTGTACCACTATTTTAAAACAGTAAAATTTGATTTATAAATTCTGCGATTAAATAAGGAGAAAATTACTTTAAAAAGGAACTGGTGCTGAAAAATAATTACAGTGTATCGCGTATAAGTGAGAAGTCACTGTATTAAATTTAAAATTTTGTTTGTATTAATCTCCGATAGATGGCGATAAAGGCTCACAACGAATGAACGAAGTAGTTTAGCAAGAGCGAGTATCACGGAGGAAAGTAACTTTCTCCGTTTGCGATTGCTTTCCGAACGGTTGCATTCATGGTTTAATATTTTAAACGTTCACGACGAATGAATCATTTGTTTGTTTACTTTCATGGAGCAATAAACCTAATTTCAACTGAAGTTATCTCAGAATATAAACATAATTTAATGTAAGCCATCTCACAAACATTAATTTATTTTGAAAGACGTGATTTCAAGTAGGATAAATTATCGTTTAGTTGTTATATGTTAGAACAGAGTCTTCATTAAGCCTAACATGCCGTTTAACTACGGTCAATTCGCAGATCAGAGTGGTTCAACTCGGATTGGTTACAGACACTTTCTCGCCTTTGGATTTTATTATAAGTAAGATTTGTAAATATTTAGTAAGGTAAATGAATAATAATTCATCTAATAACACATCTCCCCCCCCCCCCCCCCAATAAAAAAAATATTTTTGATATTTTGCCCACTTAACTGAAAGTTTAAAATCTTTAAATATATTTTTTTTTAAACTGTTTCTGTTCTAGCTGTTACTTTATTGTAACAATAAATAATCAATCATGTAATTTTTCTTCCCCTCACCCCTCTTACCAAACACACAAAACTTAAAAATTTTAAATCTCTCTAACTTTAATTTTTCTTCCCATTTGCAAATCTTAAAAAACCCTTTTTTGCTTCATCTGTTACTTTATTGTTACAAAGAAAGAATAACAATCATATAATTTCCCCCACACCCACCTGAAATTGATATTTCCATTTGCCTCCCTTCCTTTTACTAAACACACGGAATTTAACATCTATAAAAAATCTTTATTTAATTTTATTTTTTTGTCCAATTTGTAAATCTTTAGTAAGGTAAATAATCATTCATCTAATAAAATCACCCCCCCCCCCCTGCAAGAAAAAAAAAACCTGCATTTCCCCTTTGCTCTCCCTCGCCTACCAGCTCATAAAGTTTAAAATCTTTCCCATTTGAAATTGCCGCTTCCCCCTTAGCCCCCCACCCTTTTTTTTTCTCATAGCACACAAAATTTAAAGTCTTTAAAACTGTTTAATTTTTTTTTTTTCTGTCCTATATATATCTAATTAAAAAGGGATGGGGAATTGCATCATTTTATCCGTCACTGGCGAGTGAATTGTTTAGCAGCCTTTTAATAACTGCAGGCTACAGAAGATATGCTTTTTACTTGTTAGCTATATTTTGCAACATTCCAAATTACCGCAGTGTAAATATGGTACTAAGTCAGTGGTGCAGTGAGGGGTTGGTGGTTCCCCCCCCCCCCTCCCCCCAGAGTCTAGATGAAAAAAACAATAATTTCCATTTTCATGAATCAAATTATTTAAAACAAAACTACAGTGAGTATTTTTTTTTTTTTTTCAAAATCTGCCACTTTATTGAATCAAATTCTATTTAAAACTTGATTCTTTTTAGTGCCGATTATTGTAGTTAAAAAATAGAGGAAAATAATGGTAATAGTTATCGGCTTTTAACAAAAACTGGCTATTTATTTTGAAAGAGGATAGTATTCACACTATCGGAAATAAGCTGTAGGCTATGTAAGGAATGGTCATTTAGAACCACTGTCAATGCCACCTGGGGTTCTTCAGTACTGCGAATTTGTGTATCTTAATTAATTGCATCTGTTTCTTGATCTTTTTTTGGAAATAGGATTCGACCCTGAAATACCAGGAAAAAAATGAAACGCATGTTTAGAACATGCAGATCTCACAAACATAATGTTAGTAGTTGTGTTGCTGTTTGGCTAAGGTATGGTATTTAGTTTGCTGCTTTTAGTGTGTGTGCGCTTTGGTATGGCTGATATTAAATTTTCTTCTGAGAAGAAAGTTGTGAAAAAAATGGACATAAGAGATAATTTTTCTAATCCTTCGACTTCCTGCAAGCATTCGTTAAATTCAGGTATGTTTTGAAAGTATATAAATTCTTTATATTTATATTTTTGGAAAGATATAAATAATGTATGGTTTTACAATTCTGATTTTATAAATCACAGTTTTCATAAAATAACATCATCAGAAAAACTAGTCGGATGTACCAATCCCAAAACTTTCTTCTATCTCACACAGGTTTCACATACACTAAAAAGAATCAGCAACCAATTTATATCAAGGTCTAACTGAATATAAAGTTTTATTAAATACCATGCATTAGTTCTTGAGATATGACTATTGCTAAAATCATGTTAAATACTGAAAAATGCAGTATAACAGTGCCACCTGTTGTGCATTTTACATTAAAACCTAATCAGCAACAACTTATGTCAACGTCTAACTGAATATGAAGTTTGATGAAAATCCGTGCATTAGTTCTTGAGATATAATTATTGGGATAATAATGAAAAAAGTAGCATAGAAGCGCCACCTGTTGGGCTATTTACACCAAAACGTAATCAGCATCTATTTATGTCAAGGTCTAACAGAATCTGAAGTTTGATGAAATTCCGTGCATTACTTCTTGAGATATACCTATCGTAAAAATAATGAAAAAAGTGGTATAACAGTGCCATCTGGTGGGATATCTACACCAAAATGTAATCAGCGTCAATTTATGTCAAAGTCTAACTGAATCTGAAGTTTGATGAAAATAACTGTGTTAGTTCTTGAGATAGAGCTATTGCAGAAATCGCAAAAAATGCAGCATAGTAGCGCCACCTGTTGGGCAATTTTTACCAAAAACTAATCAGCACCAATTTATATTAGGTACTAACTGAATATAAAGTTTTATTAAATTTCACGTATTAGTTCTTGAAATAGAGCGTCCACAAAATTTTTGTCACATACAGACAGACAGACATTTTCTAAAGACAGTAAAATCGTGTTCAGGACTTTCTAAAACGTATAAATTCGTCGAAAACCGGATGTCGAAAATTTTCATTAATCCAATACTTTCTTCTTGTAAAGATAGAAGAAAGTAATAAAGAGCATTATTTAATGCTTTTTTTAAGCACTATCTTATGATGCAATTAAACAAAACGATTTTACAATGATCAAATTGGTACAAAAGAAAATACTTAAAAATAAATTAATTACAAATAGTCGTTAAGCAGTAATATAAAAATGAACGGAATTAATACCTCAAAATGAAATTATTATGTTTTGTGAATTATTCAAATTATTGACTTAAGACCTACAAAACAAAAAATGCTTCAAGATTAATTTTTGCTTTGTTTATATATTAATAAATACAGTAGGACATAATAATTAAAAAAAATTGTAATATACAGCATATCCGAGAAAGGTCTTTGACATTAATAACAAAAATACTAACATGTGAAATGGAATGCAGTTTTATTGAAAAGAACAAAGAAATCTAAGAGTTTTTTCTGGTATCAATTGCCTGAGGTATGAAATGACGAATCATGAAATCATCACTCACCAATCCTCACTGTTACACCGCAAATGTTAAAAAATCCCTGACGGCTCGGCCTACAGGCACAGGTAGATTTCGAAGACGCAGACCGTGGGGCGCCTGTTTGTCGGGAATTGCGGAAGAAATGACCTTTTTGCGATGATGTGGCAGTTTGAACCGCCTACTTCGAAACCTAACTTGTTTGCGAGCGGAGCCAGCAAGGATTTTTTTTTTAAATTTATTTATTTATTTATTTATTTTTTGCTATAAGAGTTGGTTCTATAAAAAACTTGTCAGTATAAAAGTTTTAGATAATATTAAGAGGATTTATAATAAATTTAAGCGGATTTGAAATCTTGGGAATTGATGAAGTTATGAATTTTTTTCTTCTAACCCCCCCCCCCCCCCCCTTAAGGCAATTTTTAATTATATCAAAAATCTGTCACACATAAATTTTCGGTCCTTCTCCTAGAAGTAATAATAACTTCAAACGGATTCGATACGTATCATAATTAAGAAATTATGGAGTTTTTTCTGTTTTCACAGAAAGTCCCCCCCCCCCTTGGTTCGATTTTGCCCATTAACGAACTTGACCGAGATTTTATGCCCCTTGATTTTATGTATCAGTTTCGAAAGGATGCGGGAGTTGGAACCGCCTACTTCGAAAAATAACTTGTTTGCAGGCGGAGCTAACAGGGAATTTTTTTTTTTTTTTGCTATAACGGTTGGTCCTATAAAAAACTTGTCAATATAAAAGTTTTAGATAATATTAAGAGGATTAATAATAAATTGATGTGGATTTGATATCTTGTGAATTGACCAAGCTATGATTTTTTTTCTTCTAAAACCCCCCTTTCCCCCCCCCCCCCCCACCCCTTGGGGCCATTTTTAATTACATCAAAAATCTGTCATACATAAATTTTCGGCCCTTTTCCTAGAAGTAATAGTAACATTAAACGGATTCGATATGTATAATAATTAAGAAATTATAAGAGGTTTTCTGTTTTCACAAAAAGCCCCCCCCCCCCCCCTTGGTTTGATTCTGCCCATTAATGAACTTGAATTTGATTTTATGCCCCTTGATTTTATGTATCAGTTTGGAAGAGATTTATGCAGAATTTTTCCAGTTATCATGTCCATAAAAAAGTGACATAGATAGATAGATAGATAGATAGATAAATTTTTGAACTGGGGGTGTTTTTGGGTTCTGTGAGTCATGATCGGCGTAGATGTGCAAAAATTTTTCAAAATTTCCAACTTAGGTGAGAATGTAATAGGTAATATTTCTTATGAAATCTACCTAAAAACACTTGGAGGGAAATCGAGCGCAGGTTTGACATTCTTCATGTTACTAACGGAGCTCACATGCAACTACATTGAAAGTACTGCAAATAAACTCTCAGATTTCTTCATTCTTTTGCAGCAAACTGCATTTCAGTTCACCTGTTAGTATGTTTGTTATTAATGTTTAGAATGATAAAGACCTTTCTCGGACACACTATATACAAATATGTTTTCAATGAAGTTGAAGAGATATAATTTAATATCAAATATATAAACCAACACTGTGTCGTATAGATTCTGAAATCTTTTTAACAATTTTTTAAATGTGTATTTAATGCATTTTGGTAAAGTTAATAAAATGGAAGAAAGTAAAAGAAATGAATAGAAAAAAAGACCCCACCCCAATGAGATATAAAGGCCTTTTTTTGATCTTTAAAACAATTGTAGCACCTCAAATATGTTTCTTGCACCTAGCTGCCTTTAAAGCTGTTCTCAAATCCAAACTGGCTACTTTATGTCCTATTAGGTAGATTTCGTAAGAAATACTACCTATTACATTCTCACCTAAGTTGGAAATTTTGAAAAATTTTTGCAGATCTACGCCGATCATGACTCCCAGAACCCAAAACCACCCCCAGTTCAAAACTTTATATATCTATCTATCTATCTATCTATCTATCTATCTATGTCACTTTTTTCTGACCACGATAACTGGAAAAATTCTGCATTAATCTTTTACAAACTGATACATAAAATCAAGGGACATAAAATCTCGGTCAAGTTCGTTAACGGGCAAAATCGAACCAAGGGAGGGAGGGTGGGGGGGCTTTTTGTGAAAACAGAAAAAAACCCATAATTTCTTAATTATTATACGTATCGAATCCATTTAAAGTTATTAATACTTCTAGGAGAAGGGCCGAAAATTTATGTATGACAGATTTTTGATATAATTAAAAATGGCTCAAAGGGGGGGTTTTAGAAGAAAAAAAATCATAGCTTCGTCAATTCACAAGATATCAAATCCGCATAAATTTATTATTAATCCTCTTATTATTATCTAAAACTTTCATATTGACAAGTTTTTTATAGGACCAACCGTTATAGCAAAAAAAAAAAAAAAAAATCCCTGCCGGCTCCGCCTGCAAACAAGTTACTTTTTGAAGTAGGCAGTTCCAACTCCCGCATCTTTTCGAAACTGATACATAAAATCAAGGGGCATAAAATCTTGGTCAAGTTCGTTAATGGGCAAAATCAAACCAAGGAGGGAGGGTGGGGGGGGGGCTTTATGTGAAAACAGAAAAAACCCCATAATTTCTTAATTATTATACGTATCGAATCCATTTAAAGTTATTAATACTTCTAGGAGAAGGGCCGAAAATTTATGTATGACAGATTTTTGATATAATTAAAAATGGCTCCAAGGGGGGGGGGGGGGAAGGGGGGGGTTTAGAAGAAAAAAAATCATAGCTTCGTCAATTCACAAGATATCAAATCCGCATAAATTTATTATTAATCCTCTTATTATTATCTAAAACTTTCATATTGACAAGTTTTTTATAGGACCAACCGTTATAGCAAAAAAAAATTAAAAACAAAAAAAAAAAAATCCCTGCCGGCTCCGTCTGCAAACAAGTTACTTTTTGAAGTAGGCAGTTCCAACTCCCGCATCTTTTCGAAACTGATACATAAAATCAAGGGGCATAAAATCTCGGTCAAGTTCGTTAATGGGCAAAATCGAACCTGGGGGGGGGGGGGCTTTTTGTGAAAACAGAAAAAAAAACATAATTTCTTAATTATGATACGTATCGAATCCGTTTGACGTTATTATTACTTCTAGGAGAAGTGCCGAAAATTTATGTATGACAGATTTTTGATATAATTAAAAGTTGCCTTAAGCGGGGGAAGGGGGGGGGGTTAGAAGAAAAAAATTCATAACTTCATCAATTCCCAAGATTTCAAATTCGCTTAAATTTATTATAAATCCTCTTAATATTATCTAAAACTTTTATATTGACAAGTTTTTTATAGGACCAACCGTTATAGCAAAAAAATTAAAAACAAAAAAACCCCTGCCGGCTCCGCCTGCAAACAAGTTGTTTTTCGAAGTAAGCGGTTCCAACTCCCGCATCTGTTCGAAACTGATACATAAAATCAAGAGGCATAAAATCTCGGTCAAGTTCGTTAATGGGCAAAATCGAACCAGGGGGGGGGGGGATGGGGGGCCTTTTTGTGAAAACAGAAAAAAACCCATAATTTCTTAATTATGATACGTATCGAATCCGTTTGAAGTTATTATTACTTCTAGGAGAAGGGCCGAAAATTTATGTATGACAGATTTTTGATATAATTAAAAATTGCCTTAAGGGGGGGGGAGGGGGGTTTAGAAGAAAAAAATTCATAACTTCGCCAATTCTCAAGATTTCAAATCCGCTTAAATTTATTATAAATCCTCTTAATATTATCTAAAACTTTTATATTGACAAGTTTTTTATAGCACCAACCGTTATACCAAAAAAAAAAAAAATTTAAAAAAAAAAAATCCCTGCCGGATCCGCCTGCAAACAAGTTAGGTTTCGAAGTAGGCGGTTCAAACTGCCGCATCATCGTAAAAAAGGTCATTTCTTCCGCAATTCCCGACAAACAGGCGCCCCACGGTCTGCGTCTTCGAAATCTACCTGTGCCTGTAGGCCGAGCCGTCAGGGATTTTTTTCTAAATTCATTTTTGTTCGAAAATGCATGAAATTGGCAGGTGTTCTTATTCAGAAACTTTGCAATCGAAAGAGGTTTTCCGTTTTTTGTAAAGACAGAGGATCTTTCAGAAAATAATGCCAAATTTGAAGTTTTGGGCTTTCTGATGCCGCAGCACGAGAAACAGGAAAACATGTTGTCACATGACACGAATAACGTATAACTCGATAAGTAATATATTAATCAAAAAATGAAAAACTCAATTCGATACCTAAACATTTCAATAATCAGGCCTGCCAATTTTATGCCTTTGTGTTACTCAGAAAGTTTCGCGTTGTTGAACAGGTCATTTGAGAAGCCACCTTAAGAGCCTACATCAGTTATGCGAGAAAACGCTCAAGCTAATGTTAAGTCTATGCGAAGGTTCTTGTCAGGTTTCTCGCTCGCAATTTTATATTTTTAAATGATTTTTTTCGTATAGGATAGCTGAGGTCGATCTCTAACATTGTTAGTTTTTACTTTTTTGATTTTGGTTATAGTTTTTTTATAAGCAGACATTTTCAATTTTGGAATCTGTTCTGAAAGTGAAAGTACCCTTATTTAGAAAAACTGGAACCAAAATCGAAAAAGTAAAAACTAACAACGTTAGAGATTGACCTCAGCTATCCTATGCGAAAAAAATCATTTAAAAATATGAAAATGTGAGTGAGAAATCTGACAAGAACCTTCCCATAGATTTAACATTAGCTTGAGCGTTCCTTCGCGTGACTAGCATAGGCTCTTAAGGAGAAAGACTGTGTTTAAAAGTAGATTATTTTTAGATAAATCTTTCAATTTTTTTTACCTATGTAAGGTGCTCTACTTTTTTTGAGAGTGTAGGGGAAGAAGTTACACTTTTTTGTTTCGGACGTTTATTTATGCAGCAGTTTTGTTTATGTAATAAATTTAAAGTAAATTATAAATAATTGCTTAATAAACTTTTGAATGAAAAATAAATTTGAATTGAATATTTTAAATGGAATGTATCTGAAATAAAAAAATAATTTCGGTTTTTTTTCTTTTTGATAATTAATTGGTGAAGCTATTCGTTATGATTGACAATAGAAATTCAATTAAAGGCAGTATACATTAGTGACACTATAATGGGAATGTTCAGTAGTGTTTGAGAAATTGTACTCCTTATCCGTTACTTTGAATTTTAATTAAAAAATATTCAATTAATATACATAAGCAAAAAAGGAAAATAAACTTTTCCATTCTTTATGTTGTTTAAAATTTAGAAAATTTATTTGCTATGTTGTTTTTATTATGATAAACCAACAGCTATTTTCTTCATTATTATATATATTGTGTGTGATGTTTCTATGTTGTCTTATAGCATTTCTATATATATTGGGTCATATGGAAAGTTCTGCAGTTCCGTCTAGTTATTTTACTTCTGCTGATAAAGAGTGACCTTGAATGACCCAGATATGTACATTTGGTCTTTTCTGCTTGCACTGCATAATTCTCGCTTGTGTTGTGGCATAATTTTTGTTTCAGTGCAGTGCTAAGAATGGAGAACTAAAAATTTCATTTTCATCATATTATGCTCTTTTATTTCAAGAAATGTAAAAATGCTAGTCAGACTGCCCGTATGATTTGTGCTCTATATATGGACAAGATGATGTTTCAGATGGCACAGCTTGAAGGTAATTTGAAAAGTTTAAGCATGGAAATTTCAGCCTCAAAGATGATGCCCACTCTGGACGACCATCATCTGTAAAAAAGGATAGGATCTCTTAAAAGGAGCTATCACTACAAATCCATGTTACACAGTTCAGGAGCTATCACACTGACTAAATATTCCAAAAAGTACAGTGCATGATCATTTGATAGCTTCTTTTATAAAAGGTCGTCCTTTGCAGATGATGGTCATCTAGAGCGAGCATCATCTTCTAGGCTGAAATTTTTCTTAAACTCATCAAATCACCTTTGAACTGTGTCATTTGAAACAGCACTTTATCCATATACAGCACAAATTTTATGAGCAGTTTGACTAGCATTTTTACCATTCTTGAAATGAAAGAGCATAATATGACAAAAATGAACTTTTTGATTCGCCATTCTTAGCACTGCAGTGAAACAAAAATTATGCCACAACACAAGCGAGAATTAGGAAGCGCAAGCAGAACAGACTGATTTTACATATCTAGGCCATTCAAGGTCACTCCTTATCAGCAGTAACAAAATAATTAGATAAAACTGCACTTTGCTTTTTGAAAAACTACAGAATTTTCCAAATGACGCAAGACATATATTACTGCTTACGAAAAAGAAAAAAAAACAATTCAGTCATGAAAATAAAAGTACTCCATTTCTACAGTACTTTTTCCTTTTGTGTGAAAAATGTTACAGATGTTTGAAAATATTTCTCATGTTGTGATTTTTTTAAAATTCTATTAAACAATCTGAACCAGTGTTGAATTCAGACATTTTGCCTCGGGAGGGATTTCTGGGGCCCCGGGGGGAACATTATAGACTTCCGGGGGGAGATTGCACTTTTTGACCATTGAAAGTATAAAATCTCAAATTTTCCGGGGGGGACATTTTAAATGCTCTTCAATGAAATCCCCCCCCCCCCCGGCCACCCCCTGAATTCAACACTGATCTGAACAAATGTTTTTACTGCTATTTCTTTATTCATGTGCGTAATTATCATAGAAAAATCTAGTTACCCAAATACAAGTTACCAATTTTCGTATTTTAATGTATATTTAAAATGAAAAATAATAACAATTTTAGCAGTATTTCTTCTATCAGTGGTCATCAACCATGCGCCTGTGGGTGCACTTGTGCATGTTGACATATTTTCACGTGCTCATGAAACCGAAAACGTCCCGGCTCGACTGAATTTCTACAAAATATGTTGATATTTCTGAAGCAACATTATTCTATAATTAAAATTATTAAAAAAGCACGCTTAATTATACATAGATTTTATTTTCAGACTACGTTCTAAATGCATGGAATGTAAAATATCAACAACATTAATAACCACTTAGACAATGTACAAAAAGACCGATTAAAAAAATTGACTTGGACAATTACATTCAAATGAAGATTCAGTAAGAGAAGAAAAATCAGGAGAGAAGAAAATTCCATTATAAACAGGTTCCATTCTTTGCAGATAGAATCGTCTGTTGTATATGTATTATTGTATTTTTTGGCCTATAATCTGCGGCTCAAAAAATTAATTTTAGACCCAGAAATTGTATTTGATAAAATGCTACTTTCTTGAACTCAGACTGACTTTGATTACTAAATAAAATTTCAGGGTCTAAGCTGAATTATTTGAGCCGTGTATTATGTGCCGAAAAAAAGGGTATATACTTTTTGTGTGGATTATTATATTTATTTGGCAAGGATTAAGACATTTTTCCATTTAAGAGAGATTTCCATCATAGACAGGTTCTATTTCTCAGGTTTTACTGTACTTCAACTTTTTGTCTAAAAATGTAATACACTATTCTTTAAAAATAATTTTAATTCTAGAATAATGGTCATTTAAAATCTTATACTTTTTTGCAAAAATTGTTGGGCTGGACCTCATTATATTGATTTTTGCATGGGCCTGTCTGGGCTGGGTCGGGACCGGGCCTGAAAATTTTGGATGGTGCAGACCTCTAGGAAGAATTAAGTCCAGGCTTGGATTAGCCTGGAAAATAAGAAGTTTTACATGACCGACTCAAATCTGAAAAGAAAGTTAGGCCCAAGCCTAACCCAGAGGACAATTTCAGATCATTTCTAAAATTTAGAGCTGAGGCTGGTGATGAAGTGTTGAAATATCACTTACAAAATGCTGGAGCAAATACCACATATATTACCTGGCAGACACAGAACGAAATTATTGCATCTTTTAATAAAATAATTTTGAATAAACTTGTTGAAAAAATCAACAATGCTAAATATTTTTCAGTACTGTGTGATGAGACAACTGATATCAGTAACATTTCTCAAATGTCGTTTTGTATAAGATTCCTGGAAAATGAAAAGATGAGAGAAGAATTTTTGCAGTTCATCCCAGTAGAAGATATGACAGGAAAAGGTTTAGCTACTATCTGTTAAGCAATGGATGATTTTTCTTTGAAAACAAATAATCTTATTGGACAAAGTTATGATGGTGCTCAGGCTATGAGCAGTCATTTGAAGCTTTCGTGCGACAGAAACATCCGAAAGCATTATATGCTCATTGCTGTTTGCACACTTTATCATTGTCTGAAGGATGCTCGGTACAAAGCATAAAAAATTGTATGGCACTGTTGGAAAGCATATTCATTTTTATTTACTTTACAAAAGGTCCTCAAAAAGGAAATTGAGGAACACAACGGAGGAAATGGATATAAGAAATTAAAAAGGATGTGTCCTACTCATTACACTCTGTTCGATTATTCATTGAACTAAATAAACCAGTGTTAACGGCATTAGAAGTTATAACTAAATGGTTGGATAGGAAAGCAGCTAATGATGTGCAATTGAAAAATGTGACTTTTTGATGAGCTTGTATATCACAGACTATATATTTGAAGTAACTTTACCACTCAGTGTATATTTACAAAAGGAAAATATAGATTTGTCGATTGCAGTTGATTCTGCAATGAAAGTAAAAAAGTCCTTAGAAGGAATCCGAAAGACTGCTGCGCAAAGTTTTCTGAATATCTTCAAAACCGTTTTTGATATATGCATGGAATTAGATATCCCTATTTCAAGACTGAAAATAACAGGCAGGCAGACATTGAAGGACAATGTTCCTTCTGAAAATATCAAAGATCTGTATTCATCCCGTTTTTAGAAAATATCATCCAAAGTCTGGATTTAAAATTTGAAGCTCACAAGGATACACTAACTCTGTTTCAAATATTACTCAATTCAGAGCCTGCTGAAGAGGATAAACTATCAGAAATTGTTTCCTATTTGGAAAATCTCACATAAGTTTATGAAATGGAATTATGAAGTTTACGTGGTGAAGTTCTTTTGTGGCATCAAATTCTACAAGAAAATACTCCACAAAATGCTATTGGAGCTCTGAAGTATTGCTCAAGAAATTTACTGCCCACTATTCATGATTTACTGGCTATAATGGCTGCACTTCT
Organism: Maratus michaelseni; assembly: GCA_963931845.1. Classification (NCBI taxonomy): domain Eukaryota; kingdom Metazoa; phylum Arthropoda; class Arachnida; order Araneae; family Salticidae; genus Maratus; species Maratus michaelseni. The sequence continues at coordinate 3,183,745 of OZ007600.1, forward strand.
AATATCAACATGTACTCCTGAGCATTCATTTTCATCTTTAAAGTGTCTGAAAACATACCTGAGAAATACAAATACGCTAGGGGAAGAAAGACTTAATAGCTTAGCTCTCATTCACATCTACGAGAACATTTCATTGCATGAAAATGGGGTACTTGAAGAGCTTTCAAAGGAACAGAGACGATTAAATATATGTTTATAACAAATAATAAGATGTATAACTTTTATTTTTCTTTAAATAAATAAGAGTTTTACTGTAAGCATATTTGTAAAGTCATTTAGAGCAATTAACTACTTAGATTTTTTTTTTTAAATATTAATACATACAATTCGACATGTTAATTTGCTGTAAAATGACTGTCTTGTTATTTTTTTAAGTCTTGTTTATTTATACATATCTATGATGTGAAGAAGTCTTTCCTGAATAGCTTTGTTTAAAGTACATCAAACTGCATCCTACAGGAATTCAGAGGTGAAAATGCTTCTTTTAGCTATTGATATTCTTAACTTTCGAATGATATGATAAATACACTAAAAAAATCTATGTAACGCAAATGTAAATTTAAACATCAAATTTATTTTAACATGTAGTAGATGCAAAATAAAAGATTCATGTTTCAAACAGCTCTTTAACAAATATGCTTCCCTTTAACAACTGCTTTTGTTCCCGTAGTGATTGCTTTCACTGTACTTTTCCTTGAAAAAATAGCTGACAAAGAAAGACATGCTATTATTTTTTACATATGAAGTATTTATGTTTATAACTAACTTTAAATTTTTGTTTTAAAAAGCACTACTATTATATAAAAAACATCCAAAGGATTTGAAACTGTTCTTTTGAATAATATTTAATAGAAAACGTATGCCCTTTTTTGCTTTATTGCCCTTTTTATTCAAAATTTTTTCATTCGAAATTACCTTTACCGATAGTTCCTTCGAGAGCATTACGTGAATTTCGACGCAGATTTATCTACGCTAAAACTTTGGCTATGCTTGGCTGTTAAAACTTTCTGAAAATTCCCCACCCCTGTTTATAAATGATAAATAACTAATCACTTAATAAACTTCCTATCACCCTCCATAAAATTTCTGCTTCTTCCATTTCACCTCCACCCCTGCCCAGCTCACAAAGTTAAAAATCTTCAAACTTCTTTTTTTTTTTTTACTTTCTTTTCTGTATTTCTTACTTTATTGTAACGATAATAATAAATAATCATTTAAAATCCCCCCCCCCCCCACGTGAAATTTCTCCTCCTTCCTACCACACAAAATTTAGTCACTCTTATTTTTTTTTTGTTGTTGTTGTTTGCTCCAGTTGTAAATTTTTAGTAATGATAATAACTAGTTTGTTTCTTTCTTGTAACAACAAATAATCGCTCATTTAAATTCCTCCCCTTCCCCCCCCCACCACCACCACCAAAATTTTATTGACTTGGCTGTCCTTCCCATGTACAAAGTATGCAAAATTAAAAAATATTGAAGATCTTTAATGTTTAATTATTTTTCTGCCATATTTGTATCTCTGTAGTAATGATAAATAATCTAATAGCACTGCACCCCCTTCCCCCACCATTTTTTTCTTTGCTTCTCCCTCATCCTCCCTTACACTTTGCTGTGATACTATTGTTAAAGAATCATCTTAATTCTCCTTTCCATAATTTTGGATCCCCCTCTCTTCTTTCCTTTCCCTCCTCTACTTTAAGTTTACAATGCTGTACTTGTTATTTTAAAATAACTTTAAGTGATAGTCTTCTAAATTTTTGCACTGCCCCATGCCAAATTTCTCCTGCACATCATTTGAAAGTTTAAAGCCTGTATTTGCAAAAATGAGATCCTGTATTTTAAAAATGCATATTATATTTCAATAGTTTATAGGTCCTAACAGGGGCCGCCCGTAGTATAGGGCACTTGGGGCACTGCCCCACTTATACTTCTCTATTAAATTTGCTAAAATTAAATATAATTTTTTATTAAAATATCAGCAATTTCAGATAGTTTCGACTCCAGGCAGGATAAAAAATTTCCTCTCGCTCACTCACTTCTGCCCTCGAAGAACATTATCATCCCCTTCCATGTGGTTATGTTCTGGAAGTCGTAAATCACCCTTTTTGACAACTGACTGCTGACTGCTCTCGTAGTATGAGGGCCCCAGAAATCTGTGCCCGTCTCGCGATAGAGCTGTATGGTATTTTGCACAACCATGCATCTTTGCGTTTTCCTGCTATTTATCGCCAAACAGTGTGAAGGAACAGCTTGAATAGGACACTGTTTGGGGCAAAACCTGTCTGGCCCCAAAAAGGAAAATACTATGTTTCGGAAAATATCAGAGTTTAAGAATTATCAACATAATTGGCGACTTTTACTGATGGGAATCGAACATTTTTTTTTAATTATCCAAATCCTATTTTTTAATAGCAATAAAAATTTCTCCATTTATTTATGGTGCTTTTAATACTTTAAAAACGTTTTGAATAATAATAAAAATAATTTTTAATTAAATTTTTGAGTTTATATAGTAGGTATTTTTTCCTTGAATGATGAATGTTTTTCTTTTTTAATTTAAATAAGTTTGATAGACAAATTCCAGCCAGAAAATCTTTTGTCATCTAATCCTTAACTTTATGTTAAATAATATAGCAGTGCAATTTCATTTATGAGTTCGAAACTACATATTTTTAACTTGTATAGAATCTGTTAAGACTTTTTCATTTACAAAATAATTATTGTCAAAATCGACAGAATAAATGGATATAAATAATTGAATTACTATATAAATTTCCATTTAAACAGTGTTTTTTAAAAATATTTCTTTTTTTTAAAATAATGTTGTAATGAATAATTTTTAATTAAACAAAGATAAACTGTGATTTTTTGGTAATTTTCGTATGTGTATTGCGTGATTCTTTTCCTCCAAAATTTACTTTAAACAATCAAAATTTAGTTTATACATGAAGATTTTGGGTTTGACATCATTTGTCTTTTAAAATTTTGAACAGGCCGCGTTGTACCCGACCCGAAACTGAAATTTCTGCTTAAAGTCAACCCGAAACCCGACAAAGTACATTTTGTCATCCCGAAACTCTTTCACTTCAATGCGAACCCGGCCCAAAAACAAATTATTCAAACCCGAACAAAAAGTAAAAAAAATCATATTTTAATATGATTATGAAAAAATAGCCTACAATTATATTTCTTCACAATTTGATCTTTTTTTATATGAAAATGAACACATATGCACTCATTAATATTGAGCTATTTAGTTTTGTTCAATTGAAAAATATTCAGTATTTTCTTTTGAAAATTCGGGGCAACTGAACCTGACCCGAAAGCTTCAAAACTTAACCCAAAACTGACGTGTATCCGAAATATTTAAATACAACCCGATCCACAACAAAAAATAGTGTCAGCCCGACTTGATCTGATCCGCTGGTGGTGTTGGATTAGGGTTAAATCATTTTACCCGACCCGATGCAGGATTATATTGGTCATTTCACATTTAAATTTCCACAACCATGAAGCAATTATTTGTGACTATTATGTAATTTTAAAAATAACTTTTACAGTTTAACAGAATAAATTTTAAATGTTTTCTCTTATTTTTTCTGGAATTTTTCTCATGAAATGTATTAAAAATTAGGGTAAACATTTTACTTGAGAGCGCGGCCGACATGGGAAAAACAGTAATGTTGATTTAAATTTTAAACCTTTAAAGTAAAATAATACTTTAATTAAACATCTATTAAGAATAATTGTTCTATTAAGAATAGTTGTTTTGTTGGAATAATAGCTTTACATTAAACATAAGTAATATACATCTTTTGTAAGTGATATAGTGGCATATTAGCAGTAATAACTCTATGAAGTTAAAAAAAAAAAAAGTCTTTTAATAAGAGTGGCAGTGACAACTTTGCTGCACGACTGAAGATCTCATCTCATCTCAAACTTCAATTTCTCTTCCTTTATTTTCGAAATCATCAACATTTTATAAGTTTTCATAGTATGAGAAATGTTGGTATCTAAAGGTTTTCAATTATCTAATACGTAAAATAAACACTCGCAATAATTTTAATAAAATGCAAAGAGTTTTTTTTTCCTTTTTCAAAATTTAGTTGCTTTATTGCTGCGCAAACCTTGTTTTCTGTACACACAGTACTATTCGCATTATTATAGTAAAACATATAGTATATGACTCCAGTTTACTGATCTCTACTACACTGTCACACTTATTTCACAGGTGAGGCACCTATATGATAGGGCACGAACCACCACTGGGTCCTAAAATTTTTGGGGGGTTTTGTCCTTGAAAGTGCAGTCTTTGATTTTTATTTAAAGAAATGTGTGCAAATTTCTGCCATCATAATCTAATTAATGTTAAGGACATTGTTTAATGCTGACTTTGGTTAGATATGATGAAAAATGGCCTCCCTTGGAAGACTGCACTAATGGGATTTATACTTACTGGATGAAAGAGTTGCACATTTGCCTTATTATTTTAATTTTGCTATAATATTTATTTCTCTTTAGTATCAAATTAATAATTACATTATATTTTTTGTGACAAGACAACAACAAAACATTAATAAAGATAGAAAAACTTGTATTTATTTATTTTTTACTAGCTGTTACCCGTGACTTCGTTCACGTAACATTAAAAGAAAAATAAATGTACTAATCAAGCAAAATATTTCACTCCCGATAATTAAAAACATAAATAATTAACTAACTCTTTATCACATTTCATAGAAGAAAATACGATATTTCTTTGTTATAGGGGCTTTGACATAAATCAGTTTAAAAAAGGTAAAATTTTGTGCCAAATAACCGCGAAAAGGTAACTGCAAACAATGGAAAAAGGACGGCCAAATAAAATCATGTAAATCGACGAATTGGGTAAAAAGAAATGTCAATTTTACCTGATAAACCATTTTACTTTTAACGACTTTGAGAAACGTTTTAGAGCCATCACTTAAAAATAATTCATTGGAAATAGTATATGCTTTTTCTTTAAATTCAATTCTTGAGAATAGGGAGGAATAATTCTACACCTAAATGCAAGGAGCTTCAAATGCAAAGCTTTTTGCAGCCCAAAATTACATGCAAATGTAACACTTAAATTGAAAAGCTTTTTGCAACCCAAAATTATATGTAAACATTACTTTTGCATGTAATTTTCATTGCAAATTAACATTTATTACGGTTCAAATTAAAATTAATTTGGATGCAAATTACATGTAAATGTTACGTTTGCATGTAATTTGGGGTTGCAAAAAGCTTTGAAATTGCAAGTGCTATGTTTGCATGTAACAGCAAATTTGTGTCCTTGGTTTAATCTATAGCTGAAACAAATCTTGATTTCTTGACACTATGCTGATAGGCGATTTTTGTTCTGCAGAATAAATTGATTCATAAAGTTTGAAAATGTGGAAATATGTTTTTACTTTTCGGAGATTTTACTGTAATCAAAATTTTTTTTTTCACCAACTATTCAAATTGAAAATAAAATAATTTTTTTCAGTTTTAATGAGAAAATGGCATAAAAATATATTAATCCGTTTTATTTCTCCTTTTTTATCCACAAAAATGGAGTGATTTAAGTACCATTTTTAGAGAAATTTCGTTAAAATTTACAAAAAAAATATTAATATCTCGGAATCTAATTCAAAATTTTAAATTCTCCGAGTTTATATGACATCCTCGAATCAATGATAACCGGTGTTAAGTAAATCGCGTTGCATTAAGAGGAGTAGTTGCGAAATACACACAGTCAGATTTTAACTTAATAGACTTGTGTTCAATTTTCTTTTCCTTATAATCTTACTGATGCTTGTATTATTAATCACAGAGTTCAGAGAATAAATAGAGTTGAAATGTTCATGTTTGGCGTGATGCTGAAAATGCAACCCCTACAGTCGGCCCAAATAACTGGCGGCTTGCTTTGAAAACCTCTCCCTGTCCAATGAAACCAGTCATCGTTCAACGTGCAGCCTCTCTCCATCCAATGAAGTCAGCCCTTGGGCCTAACGATTTGAGTGATAACCGGCTTCATATTGCAAGCCGATTTTACGGTTCATTACCTCTCTATTCTTTCACTGTACTCAGTGATTATTAATGTATGAAATTGATACACGCTCCATTTGAAACATTTTTAAAAAATCCCGTTTTATTATGACGTCACATTGATCCCAGAGAAATCTCTTTTCAATGATATAATTCTTGTTAATTTTCTTTTCCTGGCAATAATGACGTAAATTTTAGCAGAAAACTCACATCTGTTTGTAACTGATATTCAAGCTTATTATTAATCAGTATCAAAAAAATATTTCAGTTATTCATCTTAAATATGACATCCATTATGTATATACTTTTATTATACACTGATAGTCATGCTCTTTGTAATATTACGAATATTTGAAAATACATGTTTTATTATGACGTCATATTTGTTCAAGCCAAGAAGGATCCTTTTTTCATAGTTCCGTGGTTCAAGCGAAATCTTTTTCTTAATAATATATAATTATTGTTAATTCTTCTTTCTAATTATAACGCAGTTTTTGACAGAAAAAGATCTTTTTAATGTAACCGATATTCATACTTCATGTATAATAACAAATGCTCCATATTGTTGTTTCAAATATCACAGAAATTCATCTTCTTTTGAATTATTTTCATTTTTCACATGAAAATCGATCAATTGAAACTTAATTGTTGAGGAAAAATAATTTTTTCGCATTTTTATTTATTGGCAACGATCAAAGCCCTAGCAACGATAAAGTAAAATGGTTAAATTTTATCTAAAAATGTCCATTGATTCTCTATGAAAATAATCAAATTTTGAATAATTAAGAAATGTATTTGAATAAAATAAACAAAAACAAGTCTATGTTCATTTCCGGGTTATAATCCACCTGTATGCAAAGATACAGGGCCATTAATTTCTCCATTTTGACGCTGGCTTCAGCCTAATATTTGCACACAATCAGATTTATAATATTATTAGGATTTTATTTATTTATTGGAAAGAAGGGAAAGGGATTTTAGTAAGAGGTTTTTTTTTTTTTAATCCCCTCTGAAAAACAATTTATTTATTTTATTTTTTATTTTATTTTTTTTTTTTTTTTGGGGGGGGGGTTACGTGGGTAGGTAGTTAACCCTGATATAATATTTTTTTCTTGTATAATTGGTAATATGGATGGCATATTCTGTATGCCAGTGGTGACTTTTCTGTAAAAATAATGAAAGAGAGCAGAAAAAATTGTGACTTTCAATTCTAACACTGGTTTAACACCAAGCTTTGGGATGAGGGTAAGTAAGATGCAGGTGTTAATTGTGTGATTATTTTGGAATTCATAGCTGTTTTTTTCACTGCATGGCATAGACAATATGACATTCATTTTTTTATGGGTTAACTGCTAGAGAAATGTAATCATATATATTATTTCTGTGGTCAACATCCCATTTTCTAAGCAAATACAAAACACAGAACAATAAATGAGATACCATTATATCGTGCTCAACAATAATTATATATATTTTTTTTTTTTTTTTTTTTTTGTAAAATAAAGACTGCTGCACAGGTTTATTTTATATTTAGGATTAAAAAGCAAAATTCAAATTCAAATGTTCAATTTATTTTTCTTTGTCCCCTGCTTTTTCCGAAACAGATGATGTCATCCTCTAATGCAGTTCAAATATGATTGATAATTTTTTTTGCCTTCGCTATCAGCAATCAGTTTTTACTGTAATTTTGATGGGATAAATGAGACGATATTCTGTCTTGACTAATGTTGTTTGCCGATATTTTTTAGTCCTAATATTTTTTATGTATATAATTTTAAACTTGCATCTAAAAAATATTAAAATGCAGTGTGAAATCTTTATTATGAATATTTGACATTTGTCCTTCTTCTTGTAGGTCTCGTTCTGTTGGTGCTTCCTTGGGCAGTAATATTGACAAGATTTTTCTCAGCCACCAAACCTCCAGAACCTTATTTAATTTGAAGAGGAGCATCATATTTTTTTTTCCCTGTCTTCTTATCCTAAAATGTTGTTGACTTTTATGCCTATCTTTTAAGATACTGAATGTCTTCATTAAATTAGCAAATTGTTTGGATAAAGAGGTGGAAGCAGCGTGTGCATGGGGATTTTAGACTAGCCTTATGAATATATAGCCTTTACACCTTATGATTTTATTTCTTAATTTCTTCTTTGATTTGTGAAATTGTGTAGATTGAATATTGCAGTACAGTTTAGTTCTGAAGTCATTATTTAAACGGTGCTGCTCTGCCCAATCAGGATGATATTATGACTTTATTCATAGAATACTGTTTTCCATTATGTTAAATCTTATGATTTTTCATGGACTTTATATATTGATAGAATATTGGTTTCCATTATACTAAACCTTAGGATTTTTTTTTTCTCAATTTCTTTCTTGAATGAAAAAAATCTTATAGATTGAATTTTGCAGTTTGGTTCAATAATGAAGTATATTCTAAAACCAACACTTGAGCATATCGCTCTTGTTAAGATAGTTGTTACTCTATGGAACCAAGATGATATTAGGGCTTTATTGAAAGAGTTGAGTTTTCCATTATCCGTCAGTGAAAGAACAGAGAAATGGGAGGATATAGAACTCAAGGTAATAGTAAAAGCACTGCAGCTTCCACAACCCAAGTTAATAAAGAAGAAAATTTTAGGTTTTATTCGTCCAATTGGCACACAAATATTAAATTGGATGAAACACCATGGAGATCCCTTTTTTCGTATCAAACTCCCAAATGAGCTCTGTTGGACAGCTCAGGGAACAGTTGATAGGAAGAGAACAGCAGAACTATTAGTTAAAGATGAGAATTTAAGTGCTATCACTCGCTATAAATTGGCATGTGTATACTGCTTAGAAGATTATGGTCCAGCAATGTGGAATGAAGTACCTGAGCGTAAAAAAAAATACTTCTATAATGAAAACTTCCCAACAGAGAAGAAATTCTCCAGGCTGCATAATTTGGTAGTTTTTTTCACGTATAATATGAAGCAAGAAATGGCGAGGATGGAGGGTATGATTGAAAAAATATTGCTGGGTAGGCATAATAATGGGTATTCCCCTTACCGATATGCATTCGGACATGCAGCTGATTGTGGCAATAAAGTGGCAGTTGAGTATTTTTTTCAAAAACTAACACTTGAGGAAAGAGAAGACGCCTTGTTTTGGGCTGCACAACTTGTAAAAGGGAGACTTTATGACTGTTATCGCAATCCACATACTTATATTCCTAAAGAATATTATATTGAGGTTTTATGCTTTTTACTTTCAGAAACTGAAGGAAGAGAGCAGCAAGAAGCATTTATCAAAGAATACACGTATGAAGTGTTGAAATCTCTTTTAGATTGGCCATGGCAAACGTACTTTATTGAAACAGTGAATCATGTGTGGAATTTTCTACACGTGATGGATTATGATTGTCTTTTAGAATTAATCATCCACAAGGAAGTAAATGGCCTTAAAGATTGGGATTATCGAAAACTTTTTCGAGAGTTTTGGACACAAAGTCCAAATACCCACAAAAATTACTGTATAGGTAGGTGTGCATCGGGGAATATTTTATCAGACTTGTTTAAAATGGACGACGAAGAGAATGCAAGGTTAATCTTAAAATGTGCTACTGTTAAAGAAAAAGAAGAAATTATCTTCAGTTATCAAGGAAAGAATATTTGTCAAAGTTTAGTCCATAAAAATAATTGTGATACACTCAAATTCTTCCTTCAGGAGTGCATATTATCCAAAAATGTTATGGATAAATTTAAAGAAGAATTTAAAGAGCATATCAAACTTCGTAATTCGGAAGAAAATTTAGAAAAGGAGAAAGATGTGTGGAATAATTTTTTTCAGTTACTAGATAATCTCATTTACTGAGGTAATGTAAAGAGATTTGATGGAGGAAAGCGCAAAAGAAAGAAAGGAAAAAGGTGTAACAATCCATTTGAGAAATCAAATTATGCTTGGTTGAAAAAGTTTATAGAAAATGAGGGTACTTCCTTCTTATGGGGACCTTGGCGGCAGAAGGAAAATTTACATAAATATTTTCTTTCAACCTATTCATACTCAAAACACCATTTGTTCAGTATTTACATTTAATATATTCAACTAGAATAAGTTTACATATATATATATATATATACATATACATGCATATGTATATAGAGTCGGCTCCTTTAAATCTCCATAGCTTAAAACCAGTGGTTATGTGGATTTTAGAATTTTGCTAATTTCTTTTTCTGGTGACTGATTTGTTTACATTTTTAAACAGTAATTTGAATTTAATAATGCACTCAGAATTATAATGAGTGCTTACAATAAAGTAAAATAATAAAAATTAAGAGGAAAAAAATAAACTATTAAAAGTAAAGATCAAATAAATAATTAATAATGCATAATAATGAGAAAACGTTTTCTTGAATTATTCAGTCCTTATAAATGTACACTAATAATTCACATCAAAATCTTAAAATAACAAAGTTTTATTTCATGTTTAGCCATACTTAATAATAAAAAAAGCTTGATTAATACATAAATGTATATGGTAAAAAAATCACTATTGCCAGTGATATGAGCGCTATCTTGCAATTTTTCAGAAATAAATTTATACTTCATGAGAAAACATGAGTTCAATCCTATTAACCAGAATTGCATAGTAAAATGTGTACAGAATGATATAAAAATTAAAAAAAAACTTGAATTTTTCACCTACATCCTAAGTGTACATTTTATTGCTTACATCTCAAACAATGTGTGGATTTTAGTAGGATTTTAGGAGTCTACTGTATGGGGCTGTATATATAACGTTATCAACATTTTGCTAAATTTAGACCTTCTCCCCTCCCCTTATGATATCATACGTTATCATTCCATGAACAACCCCCCCCCCTCCTCTCTCTCCCCCTTTAATGATATCGTTATCAATGTCTAAAAATTGTTTTTATTTGTACAATCTTTTTTTTTTATTTTGTTATTGTTTTTATAAGTTTGCAGTGATATAAAGATATTGTTATAGTACATTTATTATTAGCATATTTTACGGATTCAAATGAAGTGAATAAGTCAATAAAATATCACTATTATACATGAAATAACTTTATATCAAATACCATCTAAAAAAGGTAGTTACTGTTTAAATGTATATTTAATAACAGTTTATAATAATGCATTCCATAGTAATATTGTCTTCTTGCACTTGCCCCCTACACTCGAAGGATGAAGCAGAACTTCTAATCAACAAAACAAGTGGCCAACATTTTTACTTACCCATCATACGTAGTATAGGGTAAGTCTTGTAATCGTTTTGAAAATCGAAAAAAGAAATTTGATGGATTTACACGTTTCAGACACTGGAGATTCCGAAAAACATATTTTTAGAAAAAAAAAATTGCCATCCGTCTGTATGTCTGTAAACGATCTATCTCCCGAAAAAATTGAGATATAGACTTGAAATTTGGTATGTACTTAGTATGTAATAATGGGAAGAAGCTTATTGAATTTCAGTAACCTCGATGATCCAGAACTATTTTTTTCGGACTCTCAAAATATTCGTTCTGATAAAAGGTATACAAAAATTTTCAAAATTGTTTATTTTAAGGAGTGAATATAAAACACAATAAAAAAACATAAATTTTGCATAAAGAATGAAGTCGATCGGATAATGAGTTGCCGAGATATTATTTGTAATCCTATTTTCCACACTCTTCGATTTTTTATGACCTTGTATTTCACTTAAATTTCAGTTGAAAGATATAGTTTAATTGGAAATGAGACGCTTAATCAGATGCAATAAACCGCTAGTTAATAGGATTATTGTTTTTGGAATTATAAGGATGTTTCTTTTAAGCAATTCAGTAATCGAGCCTTTAAAGTTTATGACGTCATCAAGCCACGATTTTATTCAAATTGCAATGCATTTTATAAATAGTTTACACATTTTTTTATTTTAATATTTTACTTTATGCATATCCATGATGCGTAAGTATTACGGTAGCCGCCAACGACTAGTTTTTTTTTTCTTTTTCTTTACTATCTTAACTATCTTTACTATCTTAAGCAAGTATCATTTCAAACATATTTCACACCTGTTTTCTCTAACACTGAATTATATGCACATATGGCAAAAGAACAGGAAAGCTGAACGGTGGAATCCATATTTTGGAATGAAAGGATTTTATAATCGTTTAAAGCTTTAGTAATAACTTTGTATTTTCATAAAAATAGATCAGACAATTAAAAAGATAACAGAGTATTTTAATGTAAAGAATAAGTTACAAAAAATAAATAAATAAAAATTTGGTTGGATCAAAAGTGATAACGATATCAAGAAAAACAAACTCTCCCCCTCCCCTTAGAGATATCTTACGATATGAAGTGCCAAACCCTCCCTCTTCCCCTAAAGTGATAACTTTATATATGTACAGCTCCTATATATATTAGAGATGAGTTCAACCTTCTTTTTTGGAGCTTAAGTCTGATGATTTGAAATCTGAAGCCAAAAAATTTTGTGTCATCAAAGTCTGAAATGAAAATATGCTGTAGAAAATTGTTAATAACATTTAAAAATTGTTTCAAGATTAATTTTCCTGGTTAAAATTATTTTCTTACATAGAAATAATAAGTATTAACCCTATGACCATATGTGGATTTTTCTGCATTTTGATAAGAATGCTTGTAAATCCCAGAATATATATATATATTTTTTTTTAATCGTAATTTCATGCTATATCATTTTTCATATCCCTTCATTCAATATAATTTTCAAAACATAATTCTATTAAAAATACTTTTGTCTGCTGCCATTTTAATATGATTTCTGAGAACAGAAAAACATTGGCCAGACGGTTATAGGATTAATCCTAAATATTTCTCTATGACAACATTTCGTGATTTTCATGTCCCTGAAATACTGTTTACAATAACAAGTTTGTTATTTATACCCAACCACTGAAAGAAATCTAAAAAAGTCACGATTCTTATTCATTAAAAGTAACATCGTACAAATATGACAGAAAGATGTGAGTCTCTATTTTCCAGTCATTCTTGAAAAGGACCTCAAACACAAAGTCAGGATAGACAAGGGATATCGCATAGCTTCCTTATATTACTAACACCGACTGTGCAAATGCTATAGTATCAAATAGAACATTTTTCATTTTACTCCATCCAATAACAATTCAATTCCATTTCAAACTGATTTTTAAAGGACAGTAAAATACTTTACAAAACTTAGACTACAACTACTTCATTGTTTCTAAAAAAGTGTTTTTTGCTAATAAATAAAATTTTAACTTTGAGCCCGAGCCCATTTCATTTCTAGTATATGCAAGCTATTTAATACATAAAAAGTATTAATCAGTTTTGTTTTTACAACAGTTTATATCATTTAGCAACAGATGACTTAAAATAAATAAATAAATAAAGCAGCAAGGTCCCTATAAAAGGAAAGTATCCATTTTAGTTTTACAATTGTTGATTACAAAAACGTATAAATTTAATAACCTGACATAACATTGGGTTGACGATTGTTTGTTTTTTGGCTTCATGTTTTAATTTTAGATTTGGGCACTTTTTTAATTACTTTGCCTTTTTGACAACTGTCACCACAGATTTTTCGACAATGCTTCATTTTGCTGACAAACAAATGGAGCATATATTGGTTTTATCCTTTTTTATTTTCATTTGTTTTATACTATTTTGATTTTGGTTAAACTTAGCTAGAATGTTTAATATCAAAAGACATCAGGAATTTTATTAAGTTTTTAGAAGTTACAAAATTCTTATGTTGTATTATTATATGATTATTATTATTTGTATTTGTATTGTCTTATTTTTATTTTCTACTATGGGTGGATAAAGTTCCAAATTTCTGCATAGATTTGGATACTTCTTTGTCATAGTGGCCCCTGAAAATGAATTGCTGAATGACCACGATACATCAGCAAAATATAAGCAGTATATGACATTTCATGATGTATATGTCCAAGTTATAGTCATATATTTCATATATAATATGATGTATGTATATGACATATATGACACAAATATTACGCATACATTGGTGTATCTGGCACATATATGAGCATTTGGAGTACATATATGACTGTATAAAATGCATACATAAGCTTGGTGATAATTTTAGCAAAATTGTAATTGTAGAAGACACTATAACAAAGAAGTATATAGGTTTGTTTGATATTTAAACCATGTGTTTTCTATCCATTTTGTGGTAATTTTGTCACGACTACAACATATATATTATGTGTTTTCTAACCTAAATCAGGCTGATTGATAAACAAATAACTAACAACTTAACTTTCAACTTTTATTTTTATGGTGTGTTGTTTCCTTAAGTAATATTTAATTGTATGTTTATAATCATTATATAATATTTCACTTTTATCTTTTTTTTCTCTTCTGTAATGACAATTTAAGGCTGGTACAGTTGGTAAAAAAAAAAATTAACAAACAATACAACTTTATTTCAAAATGTGACAAATCAATTAAAATAGATAGAAATATATACATATTTATCTCAACTTTTATATATAGCAGGGATGCACAACCTATGGCCCGCGGGCCAAAAGTGGCCCGCGATGCCTGTTTCGTTGGCCCCTCCAATTCCAAAATAGAGATTAGTTTTTTTTTCTTTTTTTCAATTGAAAGCTTACATGTTTTTACTTAATTTTTCAACTGAGAACTGCATTTCCCATATTGCAAAAAAATGAAAGAAAAATTTCCAAAGCTGAAAGTGGATTACAAAGATCAGGTAAAAATTTTAATCAATTCATTCCATGATAGATTTTGAAAAATGCCATTGTCAAATTGAGTTATTTTCAAATCCATTTACAGTGGATGTCAATTTGGCACCTGAAAATACTCAATTAGAGCTCATTGACTTACAGAGCTCAGGTTGTCATAAAAAGGAATTCAAAGAAAAGTCATTGCTTGAATTTTATAGGAATTTGCCTAATGAATTTTCCTATTTAAAACGCAATGCATCAATGTATGCAACTGTGTTTGGAAGCACCTACATATCTGAACAATCTTTTTCTATGATGACTGTCAACAAATCAAAGACTAGAAACAGACTAACTGATGAAAACCTTTCAGCCGTTTTACATATTGCTACTGCAACTTTAGAACCAAACATAACAAAAATAGCTTCAAAAATACAATCCCAACCATCACATTAAATGTCTCGTCTGAAATAATTATGTATATATATTTGGCTTATTAAAATTAATTTATAAATGTATATATATTCAGAATTGAGTATGTTTTCATCAAAGTGGTATATTGACTTTTTATATTAGGTTAGGAAAAAAAATGTGTTTATAAATGCAACGCTACATTGGCCCCAGGGTTGGGTTGATTATTGACGGCCAATTATCTACACTTGGGATACACATTGGCCCCAGGTAAGGTACTTTTTCTTTCTTTTGGCCCGCGGGTTGAAAAAGGTTGTGCACCCCTGATATATAGAATAATAATAATAATATATATATGTATATACACACACACACACACACACATAATCAATTATAATATAATATGAAGATGTCAATTTCTCTCTCTCTCTGAGATATGTATATATATAATAATGTTATATAGTGTAATTGAACATATTAACTGAGCAATTCACAGATTTAAAAAAAATAATACATAATATAGTCAATCCACTATATTTTTTTATTTATACATACACTCCTGTATATATAGATTGTATAAATGCAATTGGATTTTTTTTTCTGATTCACTGATAAAATAATAATATAAAATCCTTTTAAAAAAAACATTGCTCAAATACTATGTTCAATTACACTATATAATATTATTATATAATATATATATATATATCTGAGAGAAAAAGAAATCATAATGTTATCATAGAATGTATTATATTATAATTGATTGCATGTGCATATTTATATTATTATTGTATATAAAAGTTTATATATGTATATATATATATTTTAATTTGTTACATTCTTGATAAGGTTACATTGTTCATTTAATTTTTTTTACTGACTGTACTTGCTAAAGTATGAAGATTAGTACAAATATTTTCTTTTTATGTATTTTAATGCATTTTTTTTTTCTACTTACATTCTCCTCAAATTTCATTTATCTATGTGTAGTTTTGTTTGATTAGCATTGTTATACTTTGTTCTTAACACTGTGTACTAGAAGTCTGCACAGGCCAAAATTTCCAGGCCCAGGTCCTGCCAAAACCATACAAAATTTTTCTTGACCCGGGCGGTATAAAAGTTCAAAGTTTGGCTCCAGTCCAGTCCAGTATAAAAGCAAAAAGTTCTGGCCTGCTTTGAAAGCCTTGGCTCGAGCCTGGCCAGGTATAAAAGATAAAAAGCTCGGCCCGGCCCAACCCTACTGAATTTCTACAAAACATGACGATACTTCTGAAGCAACGTTATCCTAAAATTAAAATTATTCAAAAACCACACAACTTATTCATTATTTTCAGATTATGTTTGAAATGCATAAAATGCAAAATTTTATTAATGACCACTTAGACAATTATGTACATAAACACTGGTTAATAAAATTGACTTAAACAATTTCATTCAAATGAATATTCAGTAAGATAAGGAAAATCAGAAGAGAAGAAAAATCCTTTATAAACAGGTTCCATTCTTAGCAGATACATTGTTTGTCATTAGGGGCAGATGCAGAGAGTCCTTTTTTTTGGAGGGGGGGGGGCAATTGCAGAGTTACATACTTGACCTATTATAAAGTATTTCCTGTAGAAACGGTATTTGTCTGTAACAGAATTCTGTCTTAAGTGTTCTCTCTCCTCACGCGAAAACACACGCTTGCTAATGTTAATCCTATGGGGTATTATTTTTCTAATATCTCGTTTGCATTTCAATATTTTTAAACTTTTTTTTTAGCATTGGATAGCTGAGATCAATTTCTATTTCTGCCGTTAATTACTTTTTTGATTTTCTTTGCAGATTTTTTTTACGGAGATACTTTCACTTTCAGAACCATTTTTGATAATTTAATTTTTTTGCACAGAAATATATGTACTATTCTTTAAAAAGAATTTTAATTGTAGAATAATGGCCATTTAAAAGTATATGTATTTTTTTGCAAAAGTTGTTGTGAAGAATGAAGTATGGGCCCAGCTTGGTCTGGAAAAAAGAAGTCTGGCCTGGCCTAAAAGTTAGGGCTTGGCCTGGCCTGAGCCTGCTGAAAAATATTATCCCTAGCCCGGCCCAAGTCTCGTGAATGAAAATTGACCTGAGCTCATGCAGACCTCTACTGTGGTACGTAAAGCCGCAATGTTATTAATATTTTTTTTAATCTTCTCATGTATGAAGTTTCTTAAGTTGGTGAAACAAATATTTTGCACTTAAAATAGATTTAAAATGAATTATTAAAAACAGATATTATTGATTTTTTCCAGATTGTTCATTTATACTAAATCACAAACTTAATCTTATGTCTGGTTTGAATATATGAGGGTCGATTCAGAAATAAGGTTCCCATCAAATTTACATATAGACAACATTGTTATTCTCATAGAAATTTACATCGTTGGAAAGAAGAAAGTTTGCTCTATTTCTCTACATAATCGCCATCTTTTTCTACGCATTTTTGTAGACGGTGCAACAATTTCTGTATCCCAATGTTGTAGAATCCGCCGCCAACCCGTTGAGGAAACATTTCACATCTTTTTTGATGTCATCGTCGCTCCGGAAGCGTTGGCCACCCAAGTGTTCCTTTAATTTGGGGAACTAGTGATAATCACTCCGAGTGATAACAACAAGTGATAACAACCGATGTCCGGACTGTAAGGTGGGTGGGGCATGACAGTCCACCCAAATTATGTCAAAAGTTCCTGGGTTTAACAGGAGACGTGAAGTCGGGCGTTGTCGTGAAGCAGCGTTACACCGGCTGTCAGTCGTCCACCCTGGCGGTTCTGGACGGGCGGAGTCCCTTTAGCATGCAAAAAGTGAATTACGGAATGAATCTCGCACTTGGCGGGATCAACAATGGGAACCTCCATCTTGGACGGCTGCTGAGCCAAGAATGAGCGGCGTAGCAAAGCGTGGCTGGGGGAATCGCGAGTGCAAGAACAGCTGCACACAGCGCCATTGCCGTATTTCGCCTCGCACCTTCCTGTGAGGCTGGAGCTCTTTGGGAACCTTATTTCTGGATCAACCCTCGTACTAAAGATAATATTGTGAAACTTATTTAGTTTTATGCAATTACAGTAAAAGCTGTTATCCAGCATTTAAGTAACCGGGAAAATTTGGAGAGCTCATTCTCATAAACAGTTTAAAAAATTTTACTACTAGTTTAGGAAATTTACTGTTAGCATTCTCAAATTATCACAGTGACTGATTTGCCGTAAAACAAATTTATGTGTATGTTCATGACAGTGAATGTTATAAAATAAAAAATATAGCAAATAAAAGAACTATCTACAGCTCGATAGCACAGAATAGCTGCATGTTGAATCATACACTACGATCTTCGCCAGCTGTTTTCCGGTTGAACAAGAGAAGGTGGGGAGGGAAAGTAAAGTGAGAGAAGAGAGGCTTGATCCTTCTGCTTTTGGCGAAAGTGGACAAGGGGAGGGGTAATAAATGATGAACTAACTCAAGAGTAAGAAATCATTCTTTTTAAAGAATTATTTAACAAAGATATTTATACTATATTATATTTTAAATATTATATTTATGCAAGAATATTTTATAATTGAATCTGTTTGGATCATCTAAATGTAACAGGGAATTTTAAAAAAAAACACTCCAGTGTATGTTTCTTTATTTTGTTTATGCTATTGTTGGATTTTTATCAGTTCAAACTTTTTCTCCCCAGCTGGCTGATGATGACTGAGATTGTTTCAAAGTTAAATAGCAAACAGAAATAATAATAATTTTAAAAAGAATGGAACGATACTCTTTATTTTTCCTTGCCTTTTCTTAAAAAAAAAAAAAAAAAAAAAAAGATATTTCCGTTGTTAGTTGTCCGACTGTGTTCAAATTTCCAGAGAATTCAAATAATAATAAATTAAGCCGTTTACCAAATTGCTATTAAAATACACTAAGTTTTCAGAAAATTAAACCCCTTCCCAAAAAAAACCTACTATCTGGGACACTCCAAACAGAAAGTGCTGACTACTGTTTGTAGTTTGTTTCTATCGTGATCAGAGAAGCATTATCAGCTTGCATCTGATGTTCTTAGCTATGCAGAAAGGATCTATTATTGCAGTGGGTTACTGCACCTGTTCTTGGCCGGTGTGGAGCGGGTATAATTGAGGCAACACAAATTAATCATACAGAACTTAATTTTCTAAGCTTCCACCTTCTCTTTCCAGAAAAGAGGGAAAAAAGGGCAACATTTTAAAAAAAATTATGGGCATAAAGTTGATATTTCAGGAAAAGGGCAGATTGCATTTTTCACTTTTAAAAAGAGCAAGGTGCAGCACCCTTTGAAAAAGTCTAACAGAAAAACTAGTTGGTTAGTTGACTTCATTAGTTTTGTTATTTTCCATGTTGAGGTTTACTTTATTAGCACATGAAGTAAGGGCAGCATCTGTTAATCTTCTTTGTCCTAAATTAAAATCTTTAAGAGATGTCTAATTATAAATAATGTAACGTTATAAAAGATTAATAAATAAATTTAGAAATGACATCCTAACATAAAATGTTGTTTACTTTTATTTTTAATTTGGCTAAAGTAACTTTATCAAATGCAAATTTAATAATAATAAAATAATTTTTCGATCGACTTCCCAATAACAGGAAAATAGGCCAAAATATCATTTTCCTGTTTCGCTGTTACATCGATGCACCCCTTCCCCTTCTTTTACAGCAAATTTTTTTAGTGCTCAACTATCTGGACTTTTCAAGTGTCTAGCAATCGACGTTTTCCAAGCATGCCGGTTAATTGAGCTTTTACTGTATTTAATCATCGGATTCATTAAGGCAAAATATAAAAAAAAATTGTTTGGATCCAGGAACAGAAATTTTTGGAGAAAATTGTTGCTTCATAGAACAGAAATAAATTTTTCACCTGAATTTTCAAAAAGAAAATGGTTCTTTCATTTATTGCTGCATTTCACCAGCATAATGGAACTTCTTATAAGTTAATATGTAATAAAGAAGTAAAAATGTACTGTTCTTTGTAGGTTATTTTGCAATAACATCATGATATGAGATTATCATACATGAGATTTTTTTTTTCAATACCTACCTGGGCTTATATCAGTGTTGTTCCAATTTAAGAATAGTAATAATGTAATTTATTTATTTTACTTTTTAAAATTATTATCCCATATAAGGTATGTTTGAAAGATTGTTTTGTTTGCCAGTTCTGGTACTTGTTTTCCTTTACATGAGTTCCAGATTGCAGTTCAAACACACATTTTCAAAGGATAGTTTTCATTTTCATAAACATTTCTTCTAATGAAACTCAGAAGTGTATATTTACAAAGACATCCATAATGGGAGGGGTGGCCTTCGAGGACAATTGCACCTTTCTGGATCTCAAAAATTTTTATTTAACCAAATTTTCTTTTTCATTAATGATTTTGAAAAAAAAAATCATAAGCATTATTCTCTTCAAGTAACTTAAAATTGCTAAAATACTACTAGAAAAATAACTAAGGATTCTTTGTTCTCCAGAAGACAAATTTCAGTTCAGTTTTGTTTTTTTATGTTTATGTGATTAAAAATTATATTAAATGTGGTTTCAGGGGGGTCTAAAGATAATGCTTCCACCCTCTGATGAAAAAGATAAGAAACTATTTCAATTCTTCCTTTTGAAAAAGGGCAGTGGAAGCTTACTTTCAGATATTTATTATTTTGTATTCTGTATTGTTTTTTTATGTTGATATTTAAGAATTGTTTTGCACAGGATGTTCTGACCAAAAAAATTCTTAATTTAGCTAATTCTCTGTTTCCATGCAATATTTTAAAACAAATGGCCTAAGCAGTGGACAAGCATATATATGTTCCAAACTCTTGCCCCTCCCTGGATTTTGTTCTGCCAGCACCTATGTATATATTGCTCACTGATTATCTTGCATTTATGCCATGTCATGTATAACAACTCAATTTTGATATTGTTTTTTAAGATGCATGAAATAAAATTTTTGTGTAATTCAGAAGTTTGTAGTTAGTTTTGTATACCATTTATTTGTAATACAAGTGTGTCATTTTACAGAAAACATTTCTTTCTAAGCGTAAAAATTTCAGTAAAAATGTCTAAACAACAAAAAAATATATTAATATTCATAATTTATCTTTCATTTCTTTTAAGATTTACAAAAAGAAAAAAAATTATATATTTAAAGTTTAGCATAGTATCACTATGTAGTATACACAGTATGCCCACTAAAGTCCCTTGCCTCCCTTTTAACTTCGTAATGGCTGCTGCTATATTCATAAAAGTAGTGTCCAGGTATAGTAAAGTAGCCATGCGCTACTCAATGAAACTGCCTATGGCGCCACCTGGTGGAATGCTGCGAAACTAGCATTCCTATCTCGAAAACGGAAAGAGATAGCGAAAAAAAGTGATTTACAAAGTTGTAGACCATCATCGATTTAGTACGAAAAGACACCTTGTGGACATTAATGCGAAGAAATAGAACAGTTAAAACGTGCATTTGTTTTTTCGTGATTTCCTACGCTGTGATGTGATAAAACGATCTTAGAAAGAAAAAAATACAACTAGTTATTATAATATACATTTATTTTAGATGTTCTAACTTCTCACCGTCAGCTGCAATGCATATTTGGATCCTTGTTTGAATTTCACGTTGCACACGTTGGAGCACAGAGGGTGACATGTTAGCACAAGCATCCAAAATGCTTCGTTTAAGGTCATGCAATGTTTGTGCCGGGGTCGCATACACCTTCTGTTTCATAACTGGTTGTTTATTTCTTTCTAAGATCGTTTTGTCACATCACAGTGTAGGAAATCACAAAAAAACAAGTGCATGTTTTAACCGTTCTATTCTTCGCATTAATGTCCACAAGTTGCTTTTTGTACTAAATTGATGATGCTCTACAACTTTGTAAATCACTTGTTTTCCCTATCTCTTTCCGCTTTTGAGATAGGAATGCTAACTCTGCATTTTTGCACCAGGTGGCACCGTAGGCGATTTCATTCAGTAGTGCATGGCTACTTTACTATACCTAGATACCACTTTTATGAATATAGCAGCAGCCGTTCCGAAATTAAGAGGGTGGCAAGGGACTTTAGTGGGCATACTGTATACAAAATCTAAAGATCATATACAGGGCTACACAAAAGAATTTGGATACTTTTCTGACTATAGACGGTAATTGCTGACGTTGGCTTTTCAAATGTGTTATGCATTAACAAAATTATTTAATTAGACATCCTCTTTCATTATATTAAACGGTGAAGTTTTGTTACAGTATTCTGAATGTGTTGGTAAAGTGTTTCATAATCTGTGCTTGACACATGATTTTTCTTTCTTGTTAAACTTATGCTTGGATTATAGCAGAGTGAGTTTATAGCAATTTCTTCGAAAAATTCCTTTTTTTTTAGATAACATACTAATAACCCTTCATTTCATAAAAAAATAAGCTGCTTAAAAAATATGAAATTTTCCAACATCATAATTTATATATTTTTCTCCTTTTAAAATAAATTAGTTTTTAATGTATAATAATCTTTCTACAAACTCGTAGAATTGTCAAGCGTATTATTTTATGTATGTGTAAAATATAATTAAAATAAAATTTGATGCAAATTTTCAAAGGCAAATTCAAAAAATCTTGTTTATTTCATGTAAAACTTAAATATTTACCTCTTTACAAAATATATCATTAATTTCTTTTTATAGGTATTTTTATTTAGGTAGAAAATTCTTTACACTTAAAAAAAAAAAATCACCAAATGGGTGACCAAATGAGGTAGCCAAGAAGTAGATTTACTTGGAAGTTTGGGGCAATTCTTATCTATCTTTATTTCCCAAGAAGAGGGAACATATTTACTGTTAAATGGTGGCACAAAGTTGAACCCCATTGGGAAAGCGCGGGGGGGGGAATTTAGGGAGGCATTCTCCTTGTGGACTTGAAATGTGGCCAAAAGTAAGAAGCAACCTTCTAGAGAAAAACAAAAACTGTGAAAAATTTTGGCATATTTTCAACGATCATGACGTCTAAACCACAAAACCACCTTCCGTCAAAATGTTGACTTATGTGTGTGTGAGAGAGAGAGATTGTACGTGAGTGAGTGTAATTTTTGTCATGTGCTATCACATGACAAAAATTACACTCACTTACTCATATTTATACTAGTCCGATTTGGATGTTACTGAGAATGTGTACAGGATTTACTAAGGTCTCGACTTAGTTTGTTGGCCAGTTTCATCAGTCATGTTGTTTAAAAATGGTTAAAGATTTCAAATTTTTCCCCTTAAGTGTTTGTCCTTCATACAAGGATTACGGAGCATTGTTTGTTTCGCCTCTATCTTAAAAGTGACTGACATTTTGAAACAAGAAAACAGAATAAAAATAAGGAATTCCTCCAATATGGATTTAATTTATGATATGAGTTTTGATGGACTTGGTTTTTCACAAATTTTCTTTGGAGCTGCACATATATCACATTATCAACATTTTGGTAATTTTGGACCCCCTTCTTCCTTATAGATATCATATCAAATCATTCCTCGAGCACCCTCCTCCCCTCTTTAATGATATTGTTATCAATGTATGGAAATTATTTTTGTTTTTACTTTATTATAATAAACTAGATGGAACCCGTCAAAACTTGACGGGAAAAAATTACTATAACGATATTAGTAAAGTAAGCTTCTTTATTGTTTAAGAAGGGGTGCGTATGAAACAGTCTTTCAAATATTTTATTTAAAAAGTTTTTCCCCCCAGTGAAATATAGTACTATTTCCGATGCAAACTCCAAACAAACAATCTGTAAACAACTGTGTAATGCAAATCAGTTCGACATTACCGTCCTATTCCTCACGGTAAAAAAAAAATAATAAAAAATTTCATGGACTTATGAAGTATTATACAAATAGCATATTCCTACATCCATCTCATATTCAGTAAATAAAAGAACATAATAAATAAAGCACACATCCCCTCCCTGTGATAATGCAACTGAATGAACTCCTATGCGCATGTACATTGCATCTGCTCAAAGGCACCGTCGAAATTCGACATTAAAAAAAAAAGTTTTAAAATGTCCTCTTAATCATTGTTTGTTTCAAATCCATGTATTTTAAAACACATCCATTGTTTTAAGCTAATCAATTTTTATGTAAAGATGGACAATTTTTTGTACAATAATAAATCAATCTGCAGATAAGGGAGATTTTTAATGTTTTCAAGTGTAATTTATTTGTATGGTTTCTTCGGTCCCTTTACATAATCGGGATTATTATCCCTTTTCCATCACAGTTGGGGATCTTTTTCCTCTTATACAAATAAGTACCCAATGGATCTTTAATAAAATACATTTCCTAGCATATTGTGATGCAACATATCAATTTTATGTTCAACATAAACTGAAAATAGTTGTTGTTGACAGAATTTAGTATAGCACCAAAATGCTCTTTCTTATGGATAATCTAATCTTATGATTTATCAGGTGTTTTTTTATTTATTTATTTACTTTTTATGATGGTTAGGGAAATCCATTTTCAATTGTGGCAACTTTCCCAGGCGCTATTTTACATTATTGAAGCAAACTCGTGGTCATTGTTGAGATAGATTTGAAAAATATTTCGTGCTTGAACATTATCTTAAAAGTCGTTAAATTAAGCAGCAGTTTTCAAATAAATTTCATTTGAAAGCTAACATTTTTCTAATTGATGATGTAAGAATTGAAATTGCAAAATGTAGTAAAAAATTGAAATTTGTAGTATTTAGAAGTGATGAAAGCGCGATGAAAGCAAGTTGTTGTCACAACCGTTATACATTTCTAAAAATTACCACTGTGTTTTGGCTGGCATCCAAAAGTAGACTACCATTTTTTGACGTCGACAGAGAAATTCACAGTGAAAGAAATAGGACTTGGCCGCTAATAAGCAACTGTTAAATGAACTTATAATAAACCTACCAAAATAATTTCTATAACATATTAGCCTTACATTATTTATTCTAACTAAAAATACAATCATTATTTCAAGTTTTTTTTTTCTACCATAAAACTATTTTTAATAATTTTAATTTTTCTGAAATCCTTTACTTTTGTGAATTTTTTTTATTAAAAAATGAAATCTTCTAACCTATAATTAAAAAATAATAATTGGTAACATGTCATCAAGGTATGCAATCAAGATGAAGCAATCGATAAAGGCTCAAATTCTAATCTTTATAATTAGAAATTTAAAAATCAGTTAAAATTACGTCATGTTGACACAATCATATAAATTTTTCTCTTTAGATTCATCAATGTTAAAATGCATTTCAACCTAAGCAAAACGTCCTTTTCACCCGTACTTTATATACGTTACTTTTATGCTTAAATACCATGTATACAAATAAAAATATATTTTGTATTTAATTGTAATTAAATGGCATCAACAAAGTTATAATGCATAGTGATAAAATAAACGAGACAATATTCCTGTGATGTCACAATAAATATGAATTTTTATTCTCTTATAAAAATAAAGTTCATGCGGGCAAATATTTTTACTGAAATTTAACTTTCAAATTAAAAAATTCGGCCTTAAAGCCACATGTTTTTAATGTTTATTATTGCTCTTTTATCCTCGACACAATGGAAGTTACCTGATTGCCGACTTTATGACGTCATACACAGAAGTAAAAGCTTAATTTAAAATTACGGCTAATTAATTAAATTTTTGAACAAACGAATGTACTATAACGAATCTGTGTCCAAATATCTTTCATTTAAAAATAGGATGCTGTAATTTGATGCAGTCATTTGTTCTCATGGACTGGCGAAAAAAAACACTTAGCGTTTTAAATATATAGATTTGCAGTGATATACTGTTGTGGTTATACATTTGTTGTTCGCATCACATACTTAATGGATTCAAATAAAGAGAAGTCTATAAAATATCACTATTATACATAAAGTAACTATATCAAATAACATTGAAAAATGATAAATAATATTTAAATGTGTTTAATAATAGCTTATTGTTACATAATGCATTCAACAGTAATATTGTCTTGCAGGGCCTGATCATCACAGGGGCACCAAAATGCATTTTATCCACTCTCTGAAGATACAAACTAATGCAAACTTCCATTTATAGTTTATAGAAAAAAGGAACTTTTCCTATTCATGTAAACCCAGTTTTGAGCAATATCAGCGTTCACCGACATCAACCAGTATTGGGTCCCGATATAGGTGATTTTGTGAAAATATTTCACCCGATCTTGTGAAAAATAACATTTTGTAACAAAAGATGAAATCCAGTTACTCAAAATCGAACCAAACATTTATTAATAACTAGCTGACCCACCCGGCGTTGCCCGTGCCCGTGATAATAAATAAAATAAAAAACTCAAATTTTCAATATCGAGTCGCATGACCCAAACCCTGTTGAAATCGAACCCAAGAAAAGCATGAGTCGCCAGGCGGTGGAGTGTGCCCCCTGTAAATTTAACGAATTTCCTTTAACATTAACGCAATATTTAATTTACGGATGAAATTGCCTCTCTCTAAACTTAACTCCTTATTTTTAACAGTAATGTAATTTTTAATTTACGGCTGTGGTGAGTAACCGTAAGTTGATGCCGAAAAAGAAGATTAATATTTTTAAAAAAGGTGGTACTTGGGGGTCTAAGGAAATGTTTAGTACTTTATAAAGTAGCTGGAGTACCCTAGAACTATGATAATGAAAATTGCAAGAGAAACAGATCATTTTTAAAGAAGCTGCATCAAGTGCCCCAAAGTTGAAGTCAGAGAAATTTTTTTGTCATGCAGATAGTAGCTGGAAGTTGTTAAAAAAAAATAGCTAGTGAATCGGATGATTTTTAAGGGATCTATAAGAGGGGGGGGTAACTGATAGTTTTGAGCAGGACCCTAAGAGGAAAACTCCTTAAAAGGTCCTAGTACTTAGCGCTTTAGATCTTTAATTATTCAAACTTAAGCATGGGGTATAAATTAACCCATTTTAGGCCAAGCATAGAAATTTTATAAAATGTGGTATTATTTGCATTGAAATTTGCTTAAATTACATTCATTAACACATCAAAAAAGTTTCGTGCATGAAAAATAATATTTTATTTAATTTGATGTTACCATTATTAATTTACCATTAAATTTAAATAAAAAATTTTAAGTTTTCTTATGGCATTTGTTTTATTTTTATTTTATTTACAGAACTTGCAACTTTACTCCATTATAAAAACATGTGATTAATCTCAATTGGAATAATTATACATTTTCAAAAAGTCGAATTTGTCAATATCCATTTCAAGTAAAAAACCAGCGTATTTTGAAAATTTCTCAACAGAAAGTGATTACTTCAATTCAATTACTAATATTTTATAGATGTCTTCAGAACCCTTAAAA
Source organism: Maratus michaelseni (assembly GCA_963931845.1). Taxonomy (NCBI): domain Eukaryota; kingdom Metazoa; phylum Arthropoda; class Arachnida; order Araneae; family Salticidae; genus Maratus; species Maratus michaelseni. The sequence continues at coordinate 3,211,304 of OZ007600.1, forward strand.
ATAGCAGAAAAATAAAATTAGTGAAAAATATAAGTCACATTGTTAATAAAAATATATTTATTGAAATGGTGCATTTACGCACCTTTGGCCGAAAATGGGTTGATCATTAGAGTAAAATTTTAAAGAAATGCTTAAAAAGGGGCCCTAGGACCCAATAAAAATATGAAGGTGGTGGCCTGGAGAGAGAAGTCCAAGACTCAACTTTAAATCTATGCATTGAGATGGTGACACAATTAGGAAGGCGGGAGCTGGAAAATGCATGGCATACAAAAAGTTCAGGGGGCCAGGATCTTAACTGGAATGTAGAAATGGGGGAAAAACTAAATAAAGAAAAGGCCCCCTAAACGAAGAAGATCGGATTAAAAGGAGGCAAGTTATTAACAATTTAGGGAACAAAAACTTCAAGGGGCCCTGTACCGGGACCCAGGGTCTTAACTGGAATGTTGTATTAGAGAAATAACTAAATGGAGAAAGGAGTCCCAAAAATAAAGAAGATTGGATAAAAAGAAGCAATTTATTAAAAATTTAGGGCACAAAAACGTAAAGGGGCCTTGGGGTCACTTGCCTTGTTCGATAAATTTTTCTGTCATTCATGTAGTAGCTGGAAGTCCTAAGAAATTGTTAGAAAAAAAAAAGCTAGTGAATCTGTCAATTTTTAAAGGAGCTATAGTAGGGGGGCCAAAAGGGACCGCTGACAGTTTTAAGCAAGGCCCTAAGATGAACGGTCCTAACTGGAATGTAGAAATGGGGGGGGAATAATTAAATGGAGAAAATGTCCCCAAAACGAAGATCGGATTAAAAGGGGACAGGATATTAACAATTTAGGGAACAAAAACTCTAAGGGGCTCAGGGGGTCCGGATCTTTTTCGATTTTTTTTTTTTTTTTTTTTTTTTTTTTTTGTCGTTTATGTAGTATCTGGAAATTTTAAGTTGTTAGAAAAAAAAATTAGTGAATCGGGCGATTTTTAGGGGAACTATAGTAGGGGACTCAAAAGGGGCTAGCTGATAGTTTTGAGCAGGGCCCTAAGATGGAGGGTTCTAATTGGAAAGCAGAAATGAGGGAATAAATAAATAGAGAAAAGGCCACAAAAACTAAGAAAATCGGATTAAAAGGGGGGCACGTTATTAACAGTTTAGGAAACAAAAACTTCAAGGGCTCCGTACCAGGCCCCAGGGGAGGGGGGGGGACAGGGTCATAACTGGAACGTAGAAATGGGGGAAAAGCTAAATGGAGAAAGGGCCCCCAAAACGAAAAAGATCGGATAGAAATGGGTCAAGTTATTAACAATTCAGGACAATAAACAAAGGGGCCCCAGGGAACCCGGGTCTAAAAAAATTAAAAAACAAGCACATTATCTAATCCTACACAAGTCGGTATGCTTGTGTTTACTTCTCATCGAAGGTGATGGATAGATGTAACCATGGAGATAGAAATAAGAAGGAGAACAGTGAAGATAGGCTTTCAAGATCAGAACATGGACCGGAAATTTGTACCCGGTTCGTGGCGCTGGTGCTCCCAAAGGCCGTTCATGTGACCTGTCATTCGATCATGGTAAAGAGTTGTCAATCGAAACCGGAAATAGAGGGCGCTATACTCCCCAAAGGTCCGAAGAAACGGAAACGCCGCCATATTAGGTACCGCTTTTAGTTCCATGTAGAAACATTATCGTTGTTCTCCTTCTCTCTATCTTCATGGATGTAACATGTAACTGTGGAAATTTGAGTCAAATTCCGTGCATTGGGATTGGTCAAGGCTTACAATTTTGGGTCAAGTGAGCGAAGTCTACGCACAAAATTTGCCGATTTTGCAGACTGATACGACTAAATCCCATCACGTGATACTTTTCGCGATTGCTTCGGGTTTTTTTTTTTTTTTTTCTGAATGATTCCTTCTATTACGAGAGCCACTTTTTTGGAAGGATTCACCTATTCTGAACCACTGAACCATTATATAATTGAAATAATTAAATTATTGCTTATTTCCATGTTTCGAATGAGACCCTCTCCATATATATTTTCTCCTTTGCTCATGGGAGACTTGTTGATCGTCGGACATGAACAAGCTCAATGTTGATTTGATTGGTCGTGACATCACCCACAACTCCAGGAAATATTTTCATTTAACTGCGCACTTTTCGTTATCTGTTGATAGTTTCCCTTTCGTTCGAGGGTCAGAGATCACGCACTTTGCCTTCTGTACCAGTGTGTGCAAAGGCATTTTTACATCAAATCAGATTAATATAATTATTATCAGTTTTTAATCTCTTTTCATCATTTTGAGTTCTCGAAGAAAGTTTATTCACGATGAAGTCCTTTCTGTTTCTTTTATTTGTTCCGATGGTATTCTGTCTCTATGGTAAGTGTCCGACACCTATTGTTGTATGACAATTCACTAAAAATTCCTGAAGATTTCGTTATTTTTACCTTTATCTTTTAAGTACCCTTAATTGTTATCAAATATTTGGTAGATAAAAATTAGGAACTACAGTTTCTTTACTGAGTATGAAGTAATTTGCCAAAGTCCTCAAGGAGTTTTTTAGTCTTTTCTGTAATTGTGATGGGAGGGGGTGTGGACAGTTACACCTCATAACGAGGCATTGTTGTTTAAAAAAAAACTACATGTAAAATAATATATATTTTGTAGTTTACTAAAATATTTTCTGAATAATAAAATGTCAACTAACTTTCTTATTAAAAAGTAGCTTTTCAAGACATGCCAAGTTGCCTGATTTGGCCAGGAGATCCCTACTTTTCTCTTGTTTTCTGCCGCTGCTGCCTTAATGATATATTTCTCCAAATTTTTTTATGCTTTATCTTCCAGTATGCTGCCACTGGCGAAGTTTTCTCCTTTATGATGGATTAGTGATATTTCATCTGATAAACTTTCAGATTGAATAAGTGATGGACATGAGTATTGCTATTTTCAGTTTTTATTAAACGAGACAAAATCTACTACTATTAGTGTAGCATTGTCTGCAAGATATATTGTGCTGTCCTTTAGGGTGGTCCTTATATGATCGATTTTAACTTTTTTAAAATTTTCTTCTGTCTCACCCTCAAAATTTGTTCCAATACAGTAAAAAACAAAGTAGGAAAAGTTTGAATGAAAAAGAAATATATTTAGAGGTAGCTCAAGATTGCTAAAGTTTGGCGATTACACTTAAAAACATTATGTTATTGACAAGAGAAAAGTAAGTCAAAATGATAATTTTTATTATGATAGTAAATTATTTTCATATTTTATATAACATAAAAGCACAATATTAAGCATATAAAAAGTTTAAAGTATGAAAGTATTAGTAATTAGATTAATTTGTTAAGTCCATTTTTCTGCAGTAAGGATAAGCTTTCCAGTGTTCCTCCACAACATTCACCAATAGCTGAAACTAGGGTTCATTTCGTTCAAGCATTCTAGTGTATACTTTGGTCAAAGCAATACCTCTCTCAGCATGATCATTTACCACTTTAACAGACCGCACCATTTCTAATAAATCTTATCAGAATTTGTGTTCCAGTGTCTACTTGAAAGAATCCTTGGGGTAAATTCATTTCTTTGAACTCGCTTGAAAGATACTTTGGTAAAAAAAAATCTTCAAACTTCTTTTCATGAAAATGTTTAAGGGCAACAGTTATCTTCTTCTCAGGATTCTAATACAAGTACATGGCTATCGAAAAGGGACAGTCCAGAAAGATCTAACAAATATTACAGATTCTTTGAAAAATTTTCAGATGTAGCTTTTGCAATTTCTTCATGTATTCTTGAATACTCTAATAAACTATTCATTAACTGAAAGTCATTGTTTGGTGACGTTTCTGTTATTGAAGCAGTAATCCAAACTTTAAAATACACTCACTATAAAAACAAACATCACGAAAACCTCTTTCTTCCTTTTTGGTAAGCATGAATTGGGACTTAAAGATGAATATCTTCAAAGAATATATCATCTTAGACATCCAAGGAGCATGATGCATTGCCCTGGGAAGCATGAAACAAATTCTCCTGACAGGTATTCTTCCAAGGAAAATAATAACAAGTTCTGCAAATTCTTGATAATCATCTGTTGGTCCAGGTGCTGATGGTGTTGATCATGATTCTTTTCTAGTAGCAAACTCCAAAATTTCATCTTTTACATTTTGTACAAGAACTCTAATATCTTTCAAACCTCTTTCAAATTTGTCTCTATCTAGAAATCCCCAGTACCATTGAAAATGTTTGAATAAAGGTACTTCTGGACTTGATGACAAAGTTCACAAAGAATTATGAAATACTTTTCTAATAATTTCCATAATATGATGACGGCAGGCAAAAAAAAATTTCTTCTCAAGCTTTTCTTCTAAATATACACAAGCACCTTTATCATTTGCAGTATTTGCTTATGTGGTATCAATGCTCATTCCAATCACTTTATCTGCAATATCCCATTCATTGAGAACTTTGCATATAAATTGCAAGTCTTGTGCTTTGCCTGTTGCAGAAAGTAGTTTAGCAACTGAGAAACTCATTTTTCTGGAAATTATAATTAGTAGTTTATCTAGTTTCTCTTTATCAGTTAATTCTGGTAAAAGTTTCCCATTTATATGGACAATGAGAGGAACATTTCTTTGTAGCCATTCTTTTAATTTTTGTGATTGTTTAATTCCATGAACAATTCTTTTTCAACGAGACTGACTTCTTTAATACATATCCTAAACTCTGCAGTTTCGATAACTACAAATACTGCCTGATACTTTTGTCCTGTCTACAGCTGTTGCTAGATATAGAGTTATAATATCCATATGCCCTCCGCTCTCTTAGCTTTGGATGGACCAGGATCTCATGCTGCATCCTGTAAAATTTTTATTTCCTGATCGCGATGTTAATTTTCATTCATTTCTATCTTCTTCATTTGAGCTATCTGTAGAAGATTCAAGTACTGCTATTTTTGTTTCTTTCTCCTGTGAACATTTCATTTTTTCTAATCTTTTCTTCAGAAGATTCTGCTTTTTTTAAGCAATCAATTCCATCCACAAGAGATTTATTTATGTCAGTACCAATCATTGATGCCTGTCTGCATCTTCTTGCTGTGCTAGCAAGAAATTTCTATCTTCAGCTATTTGATTATGTTTAATGCATTGGCATGAGCAATATGGAATAAGTTATCTAATTTTGAAGAAAATGCATGCTTTTTAGTTTTCTTTCTTCTTCTTTAACCAGTCTTCATTCTTTAAATAATTCCAGACATTTATATCTTTATATCAATGAATTATTTTGGGATAATTAACTTAATAATTACATTCACAAATGCTTTTATGGATTTGATAGTGTACATAAGTGACTTTTTAATCTATTAAAATAATTTTATTACAACTGGGATTAAATATATTTTTTCAAGTGAAAGGAGAAGAAAACAACAAAATGACCCCAAATTATACCTATAAATATTAGTTTTTAGTGATTATATTTTACAAGAATTATTTTTAGGTATAATTGAACAAATTTAGAGGATGAGAGCAATGAATTTTAAAACTTCAAAAATAAGGACCACCCTACGTCCTCTAAAAAAAACCCACAGTGAAATGTTTCTTAAAAAAACCCACCCTTAGTACTACTACATCAATTATTTCACTAAAGTCAATTTTTTAATTTATTTTTTTGTTTCTGTTTCTATGCACCATTTAGAATAATAAAATACCTAAGGAGTGCTTATTTAGTTTTAGAATAATTTACATTAACAATTGCAGAATTCTGGCAAAATATGAGCTTCATTTTTATGGATGTTCTTGTTATAATATAATTTTACAATGGGACATTAATGCTGCATGGGTTTATTTTATATATTTATGATTAAAAAGTAGGAATTGACTTTAAAAAAAAATTATATTACTTGTTTTTAAATTAATTTAAATGTTTCATAAATATTCTTTTAGATAATGAATTGAACAAGCCACACAAAGACAAATATGTTCTTCACAAGAATTGTGAAGCTCAGATCCACAAGCAAATTGACGAAGAGATGCACGCAAGTTTGGTTTATGCTACAATGGTAATTATTCTTTTAAAAGTCATAAAATATACTTTAAATCATGTGCAAGAAGTATTTTTTCTTCTGACAGGGGTCTGTCCAGAGGAAAAATTGCGTCCATTATTGGACCTTTCACAAAATTTAATCTCCAATAAATGTACCGTAATGTATACTTCTACTACTATACTACTAATGTAAATGTATACTTCTGTACCGAAATTTCTTTTATATTTGAAGGGGGACTTTGGACGGTAAATCCGATTGGAGAAGATTACACACAATTTGTATTCAGCGATTAGTAAAGTTATATATTTTCATTATGAAGCAAACGGAGAAAAGAAGATTCACTATTATATATTCTTTCACTGTCAATTATTTTATTATCACTAAACAAGCAATACTCGCACAGTACCAAAACATCTTGTAGTCAAGTAACAATATTTGCTGATTTATCATTTTAGCTTAGATAAGAAAAAAATACCTGGAATTCAGATTAGATACAATTTTGACCATTACAATGCAATTTCTGCTAATGCAGTGACAAATTATCGATTATGTTCATTATAAGGTTTATTTAGACAACAGACTGAAGAATAATCTAATCTTCAAAATAAAAGGAATTGCAAGACTATTTATTTCTCCGTGTTATTATGCTCTTTAGAGAAATGCAAAGAAAAAAAAAAGCTTTGGTTCAAGTATTCACCAAAATAATTATTACTAAAAATTTTGCATAACTAACTTTATCATTCTCAAGTAGTTTTATTGGTGAAAGATCTATAATTCAGTCAACAGCAATTTGACATTATTTAATGGAAAGTAGTTTGGCACGTAATTAACTTCGTTTTGTAGCTATTTCTGGTGCATTTGTAACCATACCGCTGCAAAAACTTCTAAGCTTTGACTTCCAACTTGGCTGTGGACCCGATTACGGAAGACTAGGAAGATTTTATTTGATGCAAACTAGAGTATTTTTCTATCAGAATCAGAGATTTCGAAGAATTCAGAAGTTCCTTTTCAGGTTAATTGTTACATGATTGCAACTGGTATATAAAATGAAAAAGCAGTAAAAATAACGTAATTTTAATTTTATTCAAACAATTCGTCTTTAAGAACCCACTTTTTTTAAGATTCACATTTCTTTTAAATATGAAAGTTAGTGTTCTTTATGTGCAAGTAATTTATTGCCTTTTTCACTATATTTACTCTGCTGGAATCCAAAGATAGAAAACTGCAGTAGATTTGCCAGAATATGACGTATATTACGAAATATAATGTAACGTAGAGTGTGATTTTAGTTAAACTACCAGAACCATGCATAGCGCCAAGCTGAGAGGCTCGTAGTTCAAGAACTAACAAACGAAAATGAGTAACCTGAACATTATTTAAATTCAATGGTCAATCTCTACAAAGATTGCTCTCTTTTTTAGTAGTAGGGTGACTAGAGGACATTTTAATTTCTATTGGTCATAACGGCCACATTTGTCTACCAAACTCTACTATAAATGATGTAATAAAAGAGTTGCTTCTTAATAGCCTGAATTTTGTATAACACTTAAGATAAAATAAAAGCTCACTGGCATTTGCATTTTGCATTGAACAATGATTTGCCAGGTGAAGGTCCAAATTACTTAAAAATACATTGTCGAATTCACCGTTTTGGTTTATTCAAGGTCCATTTGGAAAATTGACCAACGCAGCAGGCATAGCCTGCTAGTAGAACAAAAAAAAAAATAATTGAATTCTTCAAATTATACTGAGTTATATTAAGTTATCAACCTTACCATTTTTGGTACTTCTCTATTATAAGAGGCAGAGTGCAATTTGGGCTTAAGAAAGTGAGATTTGTTGCTAAATGATCTATAAATGGTTATAAAAACAAAACTGATGAACCCCGTGGCAGAATGTGCTGCGACGGGCATCACAGACTTTTTAGGGCACTATAGCGCGTAAATTATGTGAAAAAACAGCAAACTTCATTGAAGGATCGCGAATAAAACGTCGAATTTCATTGAAGAATCACTGAAAAAACACGAAATTCATTTAAAGTTTGCGAAAATTGACTAATTTCGTTGACAGATTGCGAAAAAAATGTAAATTTATTCAAAAGACTGTGAAAAAACGTGAATTTCGTCAAAAGGTTGTCAAAAAAACATGAGTTTCTTTGAAGGATTGCAGAAAAGTGCGAATTTTGCCGAAGGGCTATGGAGAAAATGCCAACTTCGTTGAAAGATCATAGAAAAAACTGTTAATTTCGTCGAAGGATCACAAAAAAACGTCAAATTTCGTTGTCGGATCGCGAAAAAAAACAGAGAATTCTGCCGACAGATCACCAAAAAACGGCAAATTTCGTCAAAGGGCCGCAGAAAAACTTTATTTTCATTAAAAGACTGTAAAAAAAAAACCATGAGTTTTGAAGGATCATGGAAAAAATGCGAATTTCATCAAAGGGCCACAGAGAAAACGTAAATTTCATCAAATGGCCACAGAAAAAATACTAATTTCGTCAAAGGATCACAGAAAGAGTGCGAATTTCGTCAAAGGGCCACGAAAAAAAAATGTGAATTTCGCCAAAGGATCGCGGGGGGGACGCTAATTTCGTCAAAGGTTCATGAAAAAAAACGTGAATTTTGTGAAATAGTCCCAGAAAAGATGCAGCATTCCCTTAGAAAACAGCAGACACACAAAGTTCTATGCTTATTATTATAGGCATATTTTTTAATCTGAAACAATATACTGAACTAACTTTTGAAAAATCGGGTTAACCCGAACCCAATTTGCAAGAATCTACACTCAGCCTGAAATCGACTCGAATCAAAAGCAGAGTTAATCTGACCTGCAACAAGAAAAATTATTGCCGAAAGGGGATATTCTCCCCTCCCCTCTCTGTTGTAACCTTTCCGAATATTTGCTGTAAATTTCAGAATTTTTTTTTATTCAGAAAGGCTGATAAATGCTGAGGCCTTAATTAATTAGCACTACAACAGCAGCAAGAATAGATTTATATGATATATTGCGTATTGCAGACTATTTTTGAAAACATTATTAGCGTTGCAGACCCTTGAAGATAGTTCTGCCACTGGGCTGATGAACTAATATACTTTTTCATATATTTATTAAAAAAATTGCTTCTGACTACATGTATTACATTAATTGCTTCTATTTGTATGTAATAACAGATAAATGGCTTCTGTATATTAAATAATTTGTACAAATACAGTACAGACCCATATCTAGAAACCTCGTTACCGAACTTTCTACTTTTTGGAACATTCTGTATTTTGAGTCTTCCTGAAATCCTGACCCCCCCCACACCTGCCTGAAATCCGGAATTCTCCTGATAATTTTTCCAAAACATATAAATAGCAAAATTGAAACAATTACATGTAGGATATGAATAAAAACTTACCTTTACCTTTTTTTTTTTTTTTTTTTTTTTTTTTTTTTTGTACATTTAAACACAAATTCCTTCATTATTCAATGGTAGCAATGAATAAATTAAAAAAAAATTAAGTTGGTAACTAATATTATTTAATCTACAAGTTCTGCCTTTTTTTTTTTCCAAACTGCATAATTTACATTAAAAATGTTATGTTTGGCAGTGAAAAGCTGAAAAAGTAAAATCTTCGTAAAATGCCCAAAAACAAAAGTGTGTGTAGAAATAGCACCGTTACTTAGCCTGCTTTGGAAGAATATTTAGCACGCCGAACAAAACGACAGTGAGATAAGTTTGTTTTTATCTACAATAAAAAAATTATAAGCCAAGCTAATTGTATAACAAATGAGTATTGAAGATTTTAGAGGTGGACTCAATTTGTTTCCGTTTTATGAACAACAGATGGAAATTTTCCATTCATTGTATAACAACAGCAAGTCAGAAATTACCAGATAATTGGGCAGAAAAAAAAGAGAAGCATTTTTGACATATACAAAGCAAAAAATCAAAGAAGGTAATATAAATATAACTCTCAAATCATAAACATGAATGAAGTTCCACTTCCGTTCAAATGCCTCCCAAATAGAACTGTAAATGAAATAAAGCAAAAATCTGTATCTATTGTTACTTGAGGAAATGAAACTGCCTCATTTGCATGCATTCTGTCATGTATTGCTAAAAGTGAAAAATCGAAACCATTAATTACATTTAAAAAGAAAACTATTCCAAAAAGGAAATTTACCAAAAGATGTCATTATCGGAGCAAACATAAAAGGATGGGTACGTGAGAATCCAATGTTAGGGTGGCTGGAAGAAGTGTACCAAAAACGTAAAGATTAATTTTTCAGCTGCATGGACTTCTAATCCTTGATTCCATGTGAGCATATTTATTAGATACAGTTAAAGTGCAGTGTAAAAAGCTGTCAATAAACCTCACAATCATACCTGGCAGATTAACGGATATTCTTCATTAGACCTGATTGAAACATATTTTAAACACAAAGTGTGACGGCTTTAGTAAGGTTGGGTGCAGAGCGGCGAGTTTTCTTTTATATAAGTTTAATAAAATCAAGAGGGCGACTTATGAAGTGGTTGCCAGTTAATGTGGGATTAAAAATAAATTTGGAAAAGACTAAGGTGATGTTCAATTCATTTGCATCAAAAAAGAAAATCGTCTACAACAACACTGAGATTAAAGATGTGCAAAGTTATGTGTACCTTGGACAAGAAATATCATCAGTATCATGAATGAAATCAATAGAAGAATAAGAAATGGATGGAGTGCTTTTGGGAAAGAACAACATTATTCTGAAGAGTAACATGCCTCTTTGTTTGAAAAGAAAGGTGTTTAACCAATGTGTTTTGCCTGCACTAACTTATGGAGCAAAAACTTGGACACTAACAAAACGTATGGTACAAAGATTACAAACAACACAGCGACGTATGGAAAGATGTATGCTAGGCATAACCAGAAGAGACAGAAAGAGAATAATGTGGATAAGAAGTCAGACGAAAGTTTTCGACATCATCGAGAGAATTAAACGGCTAAAATGGAAATGGGCTGGGCACATTGCAAGAAGACAAGACAATAGATGGAGCACAAACACCCTACAGTGGCATCCCAGAGATGTAAAACGACCTCAAGTAAGATGAGGTGACGAAATCAGAAAAGTGGCCGGTGTTAATTGGATGACTAAAGCACTAGACAGGCAACAATGGAAAAATCTGGGGGAGACCTACATCCAGCAGTGGATTGAAAACGGTTGATGATGATAATGATATATATATATACACACACACACACACACATACAGTAGAAGATCTATATAGCACACAACTTTTCAGATGTAAACAATGAATTTTGCAGTTAAAAGAAGCACCTGCATTCCACATTGTAAAAAAATTGTCACTTTCTAGAGGACTAAATTTGATACATTAGCTCATCTTTATCTCCTTACCTTAATTCAGAGCTTTTTAATGAGCTTTATATAACCTATAAACTCTCAAGCGAATGAAATCATAAATATATTTTTATATCTATTTAATACAGAAAGTGTTGATTCTGAATTTGATGGTTTCAATAAATAATTTTGAATAGATAGTTCTTGTGTAATAATAAAGCAAATTATTTTATAATTTGATGAAAAAAGTTACTCAAGTTTGTGATTGCTGATTTAAAGTAGGATCATATTTTTATGTTCACTTTATTTAATAACTGGAACATTTATTTATTTAGTAATTATTTTTATCATTTAACAATCGTATATTTATAATTATTTTAATTTAAAGTGACAGAAACATGTTATGTTGGTGAATATTCAACAGGGTAAAATTTCATACATTGTATTGGATGAATTTTTGTTTTTTCTTTATATTAAATTTCACAAATGACTCATATACACCTGGGCAATTTATCGCTCCAAAATTATGGTAGTCAGTTTTTTAATTCTCCTGTTCTTTTGTCAGTAATTACAAATTTATACCAAGATAAAATTATGAGAAGTTATCACCTTTGTAATTAATTTATCTTGTTTTGCTAAAACCAAGGCAAGCAGGATAAAGTTGTGTGGCATAAATATCTACTTAGTTATGTGGTGCAATGTTTCTTTTAAAAAAATTTCATAAACCTTGTTATTTTAAAGTTAATAATTTTTTTAAAATACACAAATGAGGTATTGCATTTAACGATTTTGTTCACTATGTCTATTGCTGATGACACACGTTTCTTAACTTTGTTTTCTAGGCTGCTCATTTCGATCACAATAGTGTTGCTAGAAAAGGTCTAACTAAGTTTTTTGCTGAAAATTCAGCTGAAGAAAGAGAACATGCTCAGAAATTCATCGATTATCTGAATAGCCGCGGAGCTCGCTTTTCTGGATTTGATGTTAAGGTTAGTATACTTATTCTTTCATAAAATTTACCTATCATAAAGTGTTTATTATAAGTTGCTATACACATCATGACACATTATCTAGCCTAAACTTACCAGACACTTTAAAGTTAGACGTTTTTCGATGGATTGTTCTTAAACTTCAGTGATGTAAAGAACTTGCATGCATCTATCTATTCTGTAGATTTCTGAATTTATATGTTTACTGCTAAATACTTCTCATTAATTCCATGATACTTTTTCTTAAAAAAAAAAAAAATTGGATTTGTTCATAAAAGTATCTTCTGCTTTTATGTATTTTCTGCTAAGTACTTATCTGTAATTCCATCCCTTTTTAAGAAAAAAAAACTGAATTTGTGCATAATTAAAAATTACTTTTTTTTTTCTTTCGGTGCTTGCAATGGTATGTTATAGTGTGCCATTAACACTCATTTTAATAAGCGAGACCCAATATTTTCACAAGATTAATTTTAATACAATTATTCAAATTGGTAAAGAATCATATGAGTTGTAATTTTCCAACTGCACGAAAAATGTCCATGCCAGGATTCGAACCTGGGATATCTTGGCTGAAGCTGCATACTCTACCAACTGAGCCATCCCAGTCGAATCTGAAGGACCTAATTCATCCAGTTAACCTTATTGATCATAGCATCTGGCCTGATATCTGAATCGGCTAAACAGAATAAATCGCAGGTAATTTGGAACTCCAGTAAACGCTGGGTATGTGATTACACAAGATTATCTTGTGTGTATTCATGTGGAGGGGGAGGGGGGGGGGATTTTATTGAAAATATATAAAAACAAAAGTGGAAATCTGCCAAAGGTCTTGTCTCTCTTGAAAATTTTAAATCAATTTTTTGTACAAAGAAATTTTTTGTTCGAGAGGGGGCTTATATTTGGGAAGAAAAAAGAAATTTAAAATTGTTTACAAGTGAGTGGGAGATTTACTTTTGTGCTGGGTCTTTCAATCAGTATTTTACAGTACACAATCTTTCTTTGACAAAGAATTTCTTTAGTGTCATTTGCCTTTGCTTAGTATAAGATTTTCCTGAAATGTTGCACTACACTGCCATCATGCAAATTGCAATTTGAGATACAACAACAGCTCTAGAAATTAAGATGTACTGTATCTAAAGGACCAAAATATGTTTTTACTACACTTGGAAGACCTTTACTTTTATCACTTACCCATCATATGTAATATAGGTCTTTCAATCGTTTTAAAAATCAGAAGAAAAAAAAATGTGATGTCTGTCTGTAAACGCTCTATCTCCGGAACAATTGAGATAGAGACTTGAAATTTGGTATGTACTTAGTATGTAATAATGGGAAGAAACCTATTGAATTTATTAACCTCGATTATCTGGAACTATTTTTTTCTTATTCTTGAAATATTCGTTCTGATAAAAGGTATATAAAAATTTTCAGAATTTTTTTTTTTTTTTAAGGAGTGAATATAAAAGACAATAAAAAAACATAAATTTTGCATAAAGAATGAAGTTTATCGAATAATGAGTTGCCGAGATATTTGGAATCCTATTTTGCACACTCTTCGCTTTTTCGTGACCCTGTATTCCATTCAAATTGTAATTCAAAGATATATTTTAATTGGAAATGAGATGCTTAATCTGACGCAGTAAACTGTTAGTTAATAGGATTATCATTTTTGGAATTATAAGGATGTTTCTTTTACACAATTCAGTAATAGAGCATTTAAAGTTTAGGATGTCATCAAGCCACGATTTTATTTGAATTGCAATGCATTTTATAAATAGTTTACTCGTGTTTTATTTTCTTATTTTATATTCTGCATATCCATGATGGGTAAGTATTGTGGTGGCCCCTAACAACTAGTTTTTCATAGTATTAACTTAATCTAGTTGTCTAGAAATAAAAATCTTTAATTTTTAACACTTTCCAACCTAGTTGAAAAGTGTTTATGACTTCGGTTTGTCTGGCCGTCTGTCCGTGCTCTAAGTCCCATAAATATGCTCTGATTGCCTTGCAATTTTTATATGTTATTGTCGTTATCTATAGCATGTTCCCTATTTCAACTGAAGTGTGTAGCACTTATAGTTTTGTACAGGGACACTCAAAAGAATTCCGTTACATTACGGTGTATGGGGGAAAATCATTTGCGGTTTAATTAAATAATGTTTCACTATTTTAAACACATTGTAATTGATATATATCACAAAGGTGCATTACAAGAAGCTTAATATGGAATAGGGTGTGCATAGCACTAATAGTTACTTTACAGGGACAGTCAAAAGAATTCCGTTACATTACGTCTATGGAGAAAAATCGTCTGCGGTTTATTTAAATTATGTTTCACTATTTTAAACACATTGAAATTTATATATATCATTAAGGTGCATTACAATAGGCTTACTACAGAATAGTGTGTGTATAGCAGTCATCGTTCATTTACAGGGACACACAAAAGAATTCTCTACTGTCTGTAACAATAATTCCTGAAAGTGTGTTTTAAGTTGCTGAACGCAATTTTAAATTTAACTTACTTTTTTTCTATTACTTGGTGTGTATAAATTCAGTAGATCATATACAGGGCAGCACAGAAGTTCGCAAACACATTTCCGTTTATTGACAAAAACTCCAGAAGCAGAATTTTAAATTGTGTTACACGTTTCCTAACTAAACTAAAATTTAGCATCCTATGTAGTATATATTCAAATCTATAGATCATATACAGGTTTGAATAAAAGTATTCGGATATTTTTCCAAATGTTGGAAATTCCTGAAATTACGTTTTTAAATATGTTATGCGTTTTCCAAATTGTTTAGTTAGATGTTATCTTTCAGCTTATGAAACTGTAATGATTTGTAAAATTATTTTGGAAGCGTTGGAAAGTGTTGCATAATCTATGCTTGACACATGATTTTTCGTTCTTGTTTAATAATCTTTTCCATTACTTAACTTCAGTAATTATATGTTATCTACAGTCATATTTTTCTGGTAGCAGAAAATGTAAGCGCTTAATTTATTTGAAAAATTTAGCTGAGGAAGATATTAAATTTTAATCTTAGTTATTAGTCTTAAGCAGTGGTGTAGTTGTAAAAAAATTAGAGGGCATGCACTATGGTTAGAAGGTATACACCAATGGATATATGCTATAAGGTATGGAGGGTGTATGAAATTATCCAAAAGGTATACGGCTTATACTTATGTATACCCTCCACTACATTCCTGGGTTTAAGATGTGAAACTAATTTTATTTGATCAGCTGGTCTTCTTATAAAAGTTTTTTTCTGAAGCAAAGAATATTTATGTGAATACATTTAAATTTCTCATCTAATCTTTGACAAAGTAATATTTCAACACAAAGATGTAAGCTCATGATATTTACAAATTCATAAAAATGTTTCTTTTGCCATTCTATATGATTTATTATGAGTGTTTTTTTTATAAGAATACTTTTTTTTTTCTGTCTTTCATATTAATTGTTAGTAATATTAATATAAAAGATTAAATGGAGAACATGAAAATGCACAAATGTAAATATATGTGTAGAAAATGGCAGACAGCTGTTTTGGAACTTCTAAAGCTCCATGATCAGTGCAAAGATGAAAATTACCAGAGGTAAGTGTTTAAAACATGGAAGTATGCAAGCATTGCAAAGTGAATATAAAAGTGTCCAGAAAATAAGTGGCCAAAGTAAAATGGCAGTAAGTGTTGAAAACAGTCGAGAGTTCTCTTTCTTGTGTGACCGACTGCTCAGGCTCTTGCAGCCTGGTTAAACACTTATCATTGGTCTCTTCAGTCATTCTTGACTCCATTTTTTCTTTTTCGACACTTACTGCCAGTTTACTTTGGCTGCAAGCTGCGATGCTTGCATACTTCCATGTTTTACACAGGGCTGTGGAATCGGAGTCAGGCCTATTTTGGGGCAAAAGAGTCAGTCATTAAAAAACAGGCCGACTCAGACTCCAGCTTGTTTTTTAGACAGTTTGGTTTGAAGTGAAATTAAACCAATTCTATGTAATTTTAAATTTATAAACTGAATCATTATTTTTATATTTGGAGTATATATATAAGGAAACCCATGTTAAACAGTCCCAATATACTGTCCAGTGTACAGCATATATGAAAACTGTTTTTAATTGAAATCTCTAGTTTATATTTTATATTTAGTATATAGTTTGTTACATGATGTTATTTTTCACAAAAATAACCTCTACTTTTCACAAAATGGGCCCTAAGAAAAAAAAACCTGTGTCGATCCCTGTGTTGATATGCACATCATATGCTTCAAGGTCAAACAGGAATGTAAAAATAGGTTGCAGTGTTGCCAGTTGAGTTTTTTTTTATTCTGATTGCTTGATTGCTGCCACTTTTTAAAAAATAGTAATATTTCCTTTATTTAATGACATTTAATAAAGCAACTCTTACTATTTCAAAACAAATGACAGCAATGAAGCAATCTGAATAATAGGAATCAACAGGTAATACTAGTACTTTAGCCATCCCGGAGTTGGAGTCAGTTCCTTTAAAATTTCAGGAGTCTGAGTCGGTGATTTTTCCCACCGACTTTGCAGCCCTGGTTTTACACACTTATCTCTGGTAATTTTAACCTTTACACTGATGATGGAGCTTTAGAAGTTCTGCAACAGCTGTCTGCCCTTTTCTACACACATATTTATATTTGTGCTATTTTCACATTGTCCATTAATTTCTTTATGTAATGGCAATAAGTTCAATCCTCCCGATTTAAGTAATATTAATAATCTGTTTAAAATATTCATTGAATATTCATTTTATAAGAATTCAAAATAGAGTGCTTAAATACAAAGGAATGTGTCATTTCTCTCAATAAGTGTCATTATCTTTCTTCAATTTATTGAAAATTACTCTCTCTGTGTGTGTGATAATAGATGCCAAGCAAGGCCTCTTGGAACAACGGTCTGGATGCTCTTGGAGACGCTCTGAATTTAGAGAAGCATGTCAACAACAAGTTACATCACCTTCATGATGTGGCAGCTCTGCAGTGTTTGGATCAGCATGTAAGTTTGTATTTTGAAGCTGAAAGATAAAAAATATGTTAATTGATCCAGGTCTAATTTTCTGAAACTCCACATCTTTTTGGCTTATGTTTGCTATCGATAAAATCAATAGTTTTTTGTTAAATAGAAGTAAGGAGTTAACGAAAAATTTTATGCAAACATTGTAGATATCTTCAATACAATTAAACATTATATAGTATGTCCAAAAAGTCTGGAGATAGTCAAATAACTCGAGAAATACACATCGGATGGAAAGACAGAAAAATAAATATTAAATATATTTAAAAAAGCTATTCGGTGATACCAAAGTTGACACCAGGTCAGGAGGGGGGGGGGGTCTAACTTTCAAGACTTGAATGAGAACCTCATTTTTTATTGCAGATTTGGATTCTATGAGAAAAAATACATAACTTTTGTATACAATTTTTTTTTTTTTCTTGTATCATCGTAGATGGCGATTTAATAAATTGAGCACAATTCAGTGTTAAACAGTACCCTAAATCATGAGAGTCAAGGAGACTCACATTAATGAAGCACCCCAAACGAAGCAGGAAGCTACTATGACTAAGTTGTTCTTGGATAATGCTTAAAGTATTGCATTCATTTCGAATTTTAGCAGTTACCCCTTTCTTATCCATGATGTAGGAAGAGAAACCGTATTTTTCTATTTTTTCTTCAAATTTTCAAATTATAACTTAAATGAAAACTAGGATTTCTCCTGTTCAGAAAACAAAACTTGACCACATTTTGTTCAATTACAGCACAATCTACAATAATTTTTAAAAAAAAGTTAGGTATTTTCCCCTGTAGAATCTGAATCTGCAATAAAAAATGGAGGTTCTCATTCAAGATTTCAAAGTTAGACTCCCTCTGACCCCCAGAGGTTAGAGGTAGGGGGTCAACTTTGGTATCACTGAAGTTTTTTTTAAATATATATTTAAAACATATTTTCCTGTTTTTTAATCTGATGTGTATTTCTTGAGTTATTCGACTGTTTCCAGACTTTTAGACATCCATTTGTAAAAGGGACTTTTAAAACTCTTATTAACTTCTAGGATGTAGATATTTTATTTACTGTAAAATAAGAAATCACAACAACAACAAATGGAATTAATTTCAGATAGATTTTGTAAATGTATTCATTATTTATTTTGTTTTTTTTGGCAAATAAAATAAATATTTTGCCCTTTTCTTTTAATGTGTAAGAAATATGAAATATAAAGTATTTAAAAAAAAAAATCCTAATTATGTGTCAAAATCTATCAGAATTCATATAAGGGAAGGATGGTAATGAATGGGACATTCAATGAATTTTAATTTTTCTATTTTCTTATTAATTAGTTTTAACTAAGAATTGTGTTATGTTTTCTTTATTTGTTTGCATAAAATAAATATCAGAATTTGCATTAAAGTGTTTTGTAATAAATACTAATGAAAAAATAACAATTTTGTGCTTTTTAACCCCATTCAGTGGGACACTAAAGGTAATGAATGGGGCATGAAATGAAATTCCAGCAAAATAGTGAAATTAATCACACACAAAGACTTCTTAAAATACAGTTATACTGGTTCAAATCAGAATTGCAAAGGACTAAAATATATTTTCAAATTGGACACATTTCCACATCATATGAAATAGCTTAGTATAAAGTTTACTGAAAGTCTGAAGAAACTATAATACCCTTACCAGGGGTTGGAAGTAGCACACTACAAGTAGCAAAACTATAATAGTCGCTACTTTTTACAGTAGTTTGTAGTGTAGTGAGTAGCGTGATGCAAAAAATCAAAAGTTTGTTCGGAGAACCTATGCTACTTTAAAAAAAAAAAAAAAAAAAAAGTGCACCATTTTACAATTCCTGTGATCGAAACTTGCTTCTTTTGTGCAAAATTTATTCTGCTCAACAACTTGCAAATCTATGCAACAAATCTCAGCTGCAGTGTATAGCAATGCGTCGCATGAAGTCATAGATTTTTCCCATTGACAGTTGCTGTTAAAATCAAGCACTGACCCCACCAAAGGAATTAATTTTCTAGCTGGCAGCACGTGTCTATTTACTCGTTATTAAGTCTTCATGTTTTAATGCTTCATGTTGCTAGGCTATTCGTAAGCAAATGATATATGAAGCTTACTGAGATCCTAAAGAAATTATACATTTTAATATTGTATTCAGTGTTTAATTTGCATCACAGATCACCGGAGCTCATCTCCAGTACTTCTTTATTTTCAGTGAATGTTTAAATACTGCAGTTTACAATTACAGTTACCATCAATTTTAGAGGAAAGATGTTTATTCCAAGTTAAAATGCATATAAAATGTGTGTGGATTTAATTATTGTAGCAGTCACATTTGCTTTCAAAAGTAACTTAGATCTCGCTTTTCTGACTGCTGGCATATGTTGTTTTCTTATAGATTGTGATTTTATTCTCTTCTAATTGAGTTATCCGATTGGAGAAGAGACAATTTGAATAGTGAATTTACAAGGTCTCTACAGGTCTTGAAAAATCCTTAAAAGTCTATAAAATTTTCAAAAGTAATTTTTGGTCCTTGAAAGTCCTTATTTTTATGTAAAATCTGCAAAATATTCTTAATTTTATTCTTCCATTATTTCTTAATCAGGGTGAAACTCTTCTGTGTTTCAGTCAATTTCTCATTTGAAAGAAAAATTATCTAAATTCTTCTCCCAAAATTTTGCTCCCCCCCCCCCCCCCCCCCCAACAGTATCCAAAACAAGCCATTTAAATGTTTAAAAGCTGTATTTTCAAAAAGCATATAATTCCATAATTTATAGGTCCTTAAAAAAAAAATTTCCCTTCCCCTTGAAATTCCCTAATAAAGAAATGTGTACAAACCTTGATTTATTGTTTTTTCTGCATTAATATTTCCACATCATACAGGTGGTTTTGATGAAGTATTTAATTTTTGCTTTCCATTTTTATGCTAAACAGATTCAGTTTTATGTAAAAGTATTTGGGAAAAGAAAGAAAAATCAAAATTGCTTAAAGGTTTGGAGGGAGAAGGGGGGGGGGGCTTACAATCAGCATTTTACGGTAAATGCTTTTGGATCATGCTCTAGTAAAACCATTGCTGATCATAAACTATTCAATATTTTTTTTCGGTAGATTTCGTAAGAAATACTACCTATTACATTCTCACCTAAGTTGGAAATTTTGAAAAATTTTTACAGATCTACGCCGATCATGACTCCCAGAACCCAAAACCACCCCCAGTTCAAAAGTTTATATATATATATATATATATATATATATATATATATATATATATATATATATATATATGTGTGTGTGTGTGTGTCACTTTTTTTTTACCACTATAACTGGAAAAATTCTGCATAAATCTCTTCCAAATTGATACATAAAATCTCGGTCAAGTTTGTTAATGGGCAAAATCGAACCAAGGGGGGGGGGGAAATGGGGGGCTTTTTGTGAAAGCAGAAAAACCCTCATAATTTCTTTATTATTATACGTATCGAATCCGTTTAAAGTTATTATTACTTCTAGGAAAAGGGCCGAAAATTTATGTATGACAGATTTTTGATATAATTAAAAATGGCTCCAAAGGGGGTTTTTATAAGAAAAAAAATCATAGCTTCGTCAATTCACAAGATATCAAATCCGCGTAAATTTATTATAAATCCTCTTAATATTATCTAAAACTTTTATATTGACAAGTTTTTTATAGGACCAACCGTTATAGCAAAAAAGAATTAAAAACGAAAAAATCCCTGCCGGCTCCGCTTGCAAACAAGTTATTTTTCGAAGTAAGCGATTCCAACTCCCGCATCTTTTCGAAACTGATACATAAAATCAAGGGGCATAAAATCTCGGTCAAGTTCGTTAATGGGCAAAATCGAACCAGGGGGGGGGAATGGGGAGGACTTTTTTTAAAACAGAAAAAAAAACATAATTTCTTAATTATGATACGTATTGAATCCGTTTGAAGTTATTATTACTTCTAGGAGAAGGGCCGAAAATTTATGTATGACAGATTTTTGATATAATTAAAAATTGCCTTAAGGGTGGGGGGAGGGGTGTTTTAAAAGAAAAAAATTCATAACTTCATCAATTCCCAAGATTTCAAATACGCTTAAATTTATTATAAATCCTTTTAATATTATCTAAAACTTTTATATTGACATGTTTTTTATAGGACCAACTCTTATAGCAAAAAAAAAAAAAAAAAATCCTTGCTGGCTCCGCCTGCAAACAAGTTTGGTTTCGAAGTAGGCGGTTCCAACTGCAGCATCATCGCAAAAAAGGTCATTTCTTCTGCAATTCCCGACAAACAGGCGCCCCACGACCTACGTCTTCGAAATCTACCTGTGCCTGTAGGCCGAGCCGTCAAGGATTTTTTTCTTTTTACCAGAGCAACTAGCATTATCTATTGACACAATTTAGAAAAACTTAAGCAAAAACATTTTCAGATATTGTTCCCATTCTAATCCCTGTCCACCTTGATTAAACCAAGTAAAGTATCTATTTAATATTCGTTAGTCATGTTGATTTTGACTTACTAAAGATTTTATCTTGCTTTATTTTAAGGGGGTTGGTCAGTCAGATCTCAAGTTCCCCTCACTAATGTTAAACCTATAGGAGTGGAATGGATCTTTATTTTTAATACATCTTTTCAGGAAATTAATATTTTTGACTTATTTTTTCTGTGTACTCTTTATAAAGGATCTCTTTTTTTTCTTAGCTGTCAAAATATTTCTAAAATATAAAGTTAATTTTATATCTGTGTTAATATCATATGAGCTGTGAGTAAGATTTTAACGCTTAAGATAAAATTAAGCATATATTTTGAAAACTAAGGGGGGAAAATGCTTAAAGAAGAGTAAAAAAAAAAAAAAAAAAAAGTCTAAAATATTAATTTCCCGATGAGATATTTAAAAAATAAGAATGCATCCCACTCCCATAGGTTTAACATTAACAAGTGAATTTGAGATCTGACTGTCCAACCTACTTAATGTGTTATATTTTTTCTAACATGATTTTGTGCAACATGTCTTCTCTGGACCTTGCACCATTAAACCTCATTCAACCAACCAACTAGAGATGTAAAATTTCCAGAAATTTTGAAATGGTGGAAAAAAAAGTTTTTTTTCTGGAAAAATTGATTTCTTACAAAAGTTTCTCAAAAATAAGTTACAATTTCTTAAAAAATATAAAATAATACGCATTTTTTTTAATTTCTGCATACTAAAAAATATTTTTTTGCACTTTAAATGAATATATTACAAAAAGCAAAAAGAAGTCAGCTTTTAAAAGTTTAGCCTTTCAGTCTCAGAATTTTCACAGTAGCTTTTCTTGCTTAATTTAACACCATTGTTTGTAATAGTATATCATGCCTCTGTTGAAATGATTTTTCAGTTGCATTTCTTCAATTACCAGTAAAGGAAATTTAAAAAATAACAACAATAAAAATCTTACGAGTTTCAAGTTTCAACCAATATCACTGTAATTTGAAAGCAAATTTAAATTGCATTAAATATCACCTCAAGTAAACTAGGGGTGCAGAAAATGTTTTTACTCCCAACATTTCCCCCAATCCATATGAAAATTTCCCCAAAATGTTACGATATGTTATAGGCTTACATAGGCTTCTGTATTACCGTAGGTATAGTAAATTTTGCAACATACTAGTCACATCTTTAAAAACCTATAGACTGAACTTGTAACGTGCCTAGTTATTGGAAAGGTAAATTAAGTTAATGCAATGTAGGTTTTAATCTAATTCTTATGCCTAATATTTATTAATAAATACACAGTTTTAACCAACAAATACAATGTTTTTGATTACCTTTTCTGATAAATTGTCAATTTTTGAGAAACTTCAATCTTCCACTCTCTTTGTGGATGTTGTCAATCATTTTTGATGTTTTGTAGATCTTGAGTCTGTTTCTTGAAGAAAATCTAGTAAAATGATAATTTCCACCATGAAAATGTCTGTTTAAGGATGCTTTTAATAGTTCCGTAGCTTTATGCACTGGTTGTCATTCCATGATATAAACACTTCATGAAAGAGATTATCAGATTTTAGGGTTCTGTATAAATGTGTTTTCCAATAATAGAGCCAACAGATCCACAAACACTGTAAATTTTCAAGGAGCTAAAGTATTTCTGGTACCGTTGTCTTGATCTAGAAGTGATGGTTTCTTTTCAGAATTTAGGATTATTTTATTAAATTAAGTTTTTAGAATAATTTTCTTCAAAGTTGTCCATAGATTAAAAATATTTTTCTCATTATTAAATTTAAATTATTTTCTAATTTTGCTCACCCATTCAGTGAGAGCTTGTAGTGAGTTTTTCCACCAGTGATGGGTGTGAGATCTTCTTGATTTGATTCTCTGTCTAAAGTTTTTTCTTTCCTGATTCATTAGAAAAGAACTTAGAAATTTTGATTATTGCAATTGCATAATTACTCCGGAACATCAGTGTTTTTCTACTCCAAAAATAAATTTCGACTTTTTTGTCCCATGTATAAAGTTGACCTCCCTCCCCTACTTTGAAGCAGAATATTTTTCCAAAATTTCTCGACTTATACGTGAGTATATACGGTATATATTATTCTCAGATTGATTTTGTGAAAGTCGCCATATGGATCTTTTTATGTGTAGGGAAACATTTTTCTATCTCGGGGAATTATGTAATTCATTGTTAAAATTGAAATCAATTGTATATTTTTCCGAAAATTTTCCCCAGATGACTAAAATTTCCCCCAATCCTAGATCGCCGGATCGGACATATTCTGCACTCCTGAAGTGAACATGGTATTGCTTAAGTATATAAATGATGCCATTTTAAAGAAGCAAATTATTGTAGTTGTGACATTATAAATATTATCATTTTTAAATTTTCCATTCCTTAAAAATTTATACTAATTTACAATGTCACAAAAATTTTTTCTCACAATTAGAATTTCCATTTCATCATCCAAAAGTTTAAATTTTAGATTCTTAATATCAAAGTAATATATATACGTATGTATATTTCTTTAATGAAAGTTATAAAACGAGTGGATTTTTGAATACTTATAAAAATTGTTTTCAACTAAATTTTTCACAGAAAATTTACATTTTCTTTGCAAAGTTTATTTGTATGCATTTATATTTTTAAAAAAATACAGTTAGACAAGTCTTAAAATCTGTATTTTAAATAAAAGGAAGAGAAGAGAAAAAAGCTTGAAAAGACTAAATAATTTCAACTGCATGTTATTAAAAAAGAATTAGTTTCTAATAATAGTTAAATATTTCTGGAGATTATCATCTGATTACACTAAAAATCGCAGCTATGCTAATAAAAATAAATGGGTCATTCTCCCAAAACAGGAAAAATACATGTAACTACCTTATATCATTTTAAAAATAAATACAAAAATATTTAAAAATATTTTAATAACTGCTTAATGTTCTGGGCTAACCTATAGATATTTCACAAATTTGACAGAAAAATAATAAATTTATTTAAAAAAATATAAATTGTTCAAAAATCATTGTCCTGGCTTGTAACTAGAGCCATCTATGTTGTTCTAAATGTTAAATAAATCAATAATAAAACTAATTTTCCACTAAAAATTCATTTAATAGATTCATAATAAAGTATTCTATACCATGGAATATATTTTCAAACAAATTTATCATTTTTCATAATTAAAAAAATTACTAAAATGTGTGTAACTGAAAAAAATATCATTGTCCTGGCAGATTGCATTACACTCAATATTTTCCCTACAGATGACAGTAGGGTTCTATTTTTTGTACCTGTTTCAAGAACTTTAATTTTTTTAGCAAGCTGTGTGAGTAATTATTCTCAGTTGGAGCCATTTTTTTTTTTTTGTGGAATTTTGAAGCTCTTTGCCTACAGAGTTATGTTTAATTTGAATCATTTTCCTGGCATCTACAGAAAAAACTAGGTGAGTTAAAAAAATTTTATATTACACTATAGAATACATAATTAAGTTATCTTTTAGAAAATATATGCATTAACTTTAAAAATTTTACACAGAATGTTCCAGATTCTAATTACATCAATTTCATCATTATCCTGGCCATCATTGTCCTGGAAAATAAAGGACAGGACAATGACAGCAAACCAGGATAATGATGCTTGTTATTTATTTGAAATTTATATATATATATAAGTTAATACTATCTAATAATATTGTAATTAAATTTGAAAATTTTATTTTAATTATAATTTTAAGTTGGATTTAAAAAATTTATCACAAATTATTGCATTATTATTGTATATTGTATATCATTGTATATTACATCAACAAACAACTTTTGTTAATATCCAAGTACTTAATTAGCTTTTAGTCCTCAGTATTTTTTATGGATTATATTTTAATTACCAATTTTAAAGTAATTAATTTATTTTGTTGGCAGAACTCATGTACTTTTGAAATTTTAATTTTAATTATGGTCTGGCTTTCAAGAATTTATCTTAAAGGAATGTATTTATTAACAACATTATATTTCATCAACAAACAAATTAAATTAATATTCAAATATTTAATTGGCTAAACGTCAATTAAAATGTTCAAGGTGTTCAGTATTTTTTATGGAATATGTTTTAATTAGCATTAATTTTTTTAAGTAATTGAATTTTATTGTTGGCAGAACTCAATTCATTGGTACATTTATATTTATTCTTAAGTATTATCCCTTTGATTTGATTTTCTAAGATGGTAAGGCTAACGTAATAAGATCCTTCTTCAGTTTGATTGAAATAACATACAGTAAAAGTCTATGTATAACAAAAACCTACCTTAAACAGAAAATGTTCATGGTTATCTTGAAAAGTATGCAGTACACTTATAAGAAAAGCATACCTGTCTAAAAGGGGAGTTGTCCATTGCAATTCTGTTAGCATTTTTTTTATTGTATTTGTTATGTAATTAATTGTAATAAAGTATAATTATTTGCAGATTCTAAAAATGGGAAGAAAGAAGAAACAAGCAAATGAGGTTCGTTTGTCAAAAAAAAGGCTAGCTGAAAAGAAACGCCAGGAGAAAATTAAAAAGGATCCAGATCGCCTTCTACAAGAAAAACTTAAAAGACAACTTAAGTATGAAAATCAAAAAAAGAAGGGAATTGTTAAGCCCGTAAATAAAATGTCATCAAGAGAAAAAAGAGTACAGCGAAAAAAGTGGAGAGAAAATTCTACACGTTATCGCCAGAACAAAAAAATGATAGAAAAAGAAATCTTAGCTAAAACACCATCAAGTAATATTGAGAAGAACGATACTACAAATTTAGTAATGGATTCTACACCTGGTCCTTCAAATGCTACAGCAAACAGTGATGGAAGAAAGTCAAATGGGAGGATAAGAGTCAGAAGAGATAGATCAAAGGCTTATAAGCACATCAAGAAACTAGAACACGAACTTAAAATAACAAAAATGTCTTATCAAAAATACAAGACACGATATTACCGTCTGATAAATTCGAAAACAGATTGCACCTCCACAACCACTAACAATCTTACGCCAAGATCAAAAACTGAAGTGTGCTTGAAAGGAGTAAGTGTCCCAAAGAATGTGCGGAAAAAATTATTTTATGCAAATGTGCTTGAATCACAGCTTTCTGAAAGCTATAAAAATTTACAGAGTGCAAAAAGTAAACAATTGTTTACTAAAATTATTTCTGGGAAAATTATTAAGAAATATAGATGTCTGAAAATGAGTAATTCATTTTTAAAATACAAAACTTTTACTGCAAATGAAAAAAGAAGAAACTTAACCTACGAAAGGCAAATAAAGGGTGAGGAATATAAAAAGAAAGAAAGTATTAGACAGTTTCTAGAGAAAGATGAAAACAGTCGTCTTTGTCCAGGTAAGAAAGACTGCATCACAATAAAAAAAATAAAAAAACAGAAACGCTTGTTAAATGAGTCGCTAAAAACACTGCATAGAAAATATTTAACTGAAAATCAGTATTATAAAGTCAGTTATTCAATCTTTTGTAAATATAGACCATTTTGGATTGTCGAACCCAACATTGAGAAAAGAGATACATGTTTATGTATAACCCATGAAAATATGAAACTCATCACAGAAAAATTGCATTTTTATGGCACATTAAAATCAAAATATCCTAGAGACGTGCTGAAGGAGATGACATGTAACTCAGAAATGAATGAAAAATGTATGCTTCGTAAATGCAAAAATTGCATAAAAAATGAAGTAACATTTGATACTTTTGATGAAAAGGATCATGTGAGTTTCAAAAAATGGATAACAAGGAAAGAAGAGAAAAACATTAGAGGGACTACAAAGCTTGTTAAATTAATTTCTAAAGAAGTAATTGAAACAAGCATGATGGAAATGGTTTCTGAATATAAAGAAACAGCTCCAAAATTCATGATACATTTAGCAAATGCTAAACATCAAGCTGAAGCACTCAGTGATTTGAAATCTAACATTGAGGATAAAACTTTCACAATTCATATTGATTTCTCTGAAAACTACAACTGTAAGTATTTTTCAGAGGCACAGGCAATGCATTTTGGTGGATCCAGACAGCAAGTCACTATGCATACAGGAGTCTATTATTACAATGAAAATGATAAGATGGTACCTAAACCTTTTTGCTCTATGTCTCAGTCATTGAGGCATGATTCTATAGCTATGTGGGCTCATTTGGTTCCAGTATTACATAGTATTATGTCGCATCATACTGTTGAAAGAATAAATTTTTTCAGTGATTCACCAACAAGCCAATACAGAAATAAAACTAATTTCTATCTTATGGCCAAGATCTTGCCCTCCATTTGCAAAAATATAAAATTTGTATCTTGGAATTTTGGTGAATCAGGCCATGGAAAGGGGGCACCTGATGGTATCGGAGGTGTTCTAAAAAGAACAGCAGACTCCATTGTTGCACATGGAAAGGACTTATCGTCTTTTAAAGATGTATTTTTAGCTTTAAAAGAGAAATGCAAAGGCATTGAATTGTTTGAAGTAACTGATTTAGATATTGGTTATATTGAAACAAATTATATAATTGATAGTCAACCCTTAGAAACATTTAAAGGAACTATGAAAGTACACCAAGCTCTCATTGACTTCAGCATACAAAACACAATTTTCTTTAGATCGTTAAGCTGCAATTGTCCAGTTACCCTAAGCTGTGAACATGGCTTTGATCTGGGAAGAAAAACTTTAATAAACAACTTTTCTTGTGAATATGATACACCAAAAAGTTCTGGCTTTAACGATTCTGATTTTTATATGGATAATTTCAAACCTGGAGATTGGGTTGTTGTACAGTATGATGGAAAGTTCTATCCTGGAGAAGTTATTGGTGCTTCTACTAACAGCTATGAAGTTAGTGCTATGGAGCATGCTACAGAAAACACTTACAAATGGCCCAGAAAGCAGGATATCTTTTCATACAAAAAAAGTGACATAATAAGAAAGATTGAACCTCCAGAACCATGTGGCAATAGAGCATCACAATTTAAATTTAATGGTTTCCCTTAGTTTAAGCTAGCATAAAATATTTGTTTTTTCATCCTATTTCCATTTTTCTGCTTTCTTTAGTTAATTTTGATAATGTGTAATCAAGAATAAATATATATTCAACTAAATATGTCTATGAAATATTTTTTTCAATTTTGTTACTTTATTTCAGTCATTGTCCTGGTATGGGCATCATTGTCTTGGCATAGGAATTTTAAAAATATTTTTTTCTTCTCACAATAAACATTATTTTGCGATGCTGGTATTTTTTTCTTATTGTCTAAAGCCTAAATAATAACAAAAAAAATATACCATACATTTATAGCATCATTTTTTTTAAAATGGTTTAATATTGAAAAGTTGCCTGTTTTGGAAGAATGACCCATATGCATGTTTCAATTTTTGTATTTAATTTTCAACTTATTAGTGTTGAAATAATTTTTCACACGGATTTTCATTTTTAACAAGAGAAGTTGCATGGATCTGCTTACATTTTTTTTCATGCGATCCTGTTTTTGTTAGCCTTTGTATAAAAAATATCACCTTATAAAAAAAAAAAAAATCTTACAGAATTGTCATAAAAAATATAATCAAAATTTTGTGAATTAAAAATTATTGTTATATTTAGATTCTTATTTAGATATTTTTAATAAGGTTCTTCATACATATATACAGCTAGATAACAGATTCATTGATGATTTCAGCTGTTATGTGACAGGTTTCGTTATTCTAAAATCGGCACATTTCTAGAGGATTCAGGATGAAGAGTGAAAATTTTTCTGAATTTTGTGAAGGGTGCTTTAAAGTACTGAAGTTCTTCCTAAACTGCTTACAGATAATATTTTTCATGGTTAACATTTTCATGCGAGACACTGAACATGAAAAAACATCAGATTGCAGCCATAATAACATTTTGAATGTATTATTTTATAAATTAAATTTCAATTTTTCCAATTCGGAAAAATTTAAAAATATATTTTCGGTAAAAAACTTTAAAAAAAAAAGTTTTTTTCCGGGCATTTCCATCTCTACATCCAACCCATTCAAATCCATATTGCATTCTTTACCATTTTCCTGTATTTGCCAGTGTTATAATTACCTGTATATAGTAGAAATACACTCTTGCTGTTTCTTGTTTTTCCTTGTTATGCTTCACTGGCAAACTCAAAATTTTCTGATGGGCTTGACAATCTTTTTATAAATAAAATTTAAATTTGCTGTTACATCAACAGTCCTACAAAAGATAGCATAATCTTTTAAACGATAAATAATATGATGTAATAAGTTAGAAACAAATTGTTTTAACACATGAACATATTAAAAAACAATTCGGAAATTTCTAACATCAAAGTACAATAGAAAAAATTATGCTTTTGATTATTTTGATAATTGTTATAATGTAAGAAATGCTTATCCATGAGTAAAATCGGGTTTGCTAGATTTTGCATTTGAATACCTACAATTGTAGCAAAATGTGAAAAATCAAAGAAAATACGTAAGTAACAGTGCTTAATTTGCACTGGAGTTCAGCTCCTGTTCTTTGATTTTAGTGAATATTTAAATATTGTTCGGAATTCACCTGAGCTCATAAATACTGTGGTAACGGAGCCCACTGCAACAATAATGTGTGTTGTGTTTTTCTAGTTGATATAAATAAATCCTTGTCGAATAGTATTTTCTGAAAATGCCCCACTCCTGATTTCAGGGGTCTGTCTAGACTTTTTTCCCAGGGTCCTGTTTTTGTGAAATTGCGAACAGCTTTTTATATTTGTGAAAAATCTAATCATAATTTTGTGAATTTGAAATGATCGTTATGTTCAGGTTCTTGTTTATACATTTTTAAGAATATATATGGATGTAAAATACATATATTTTCTTTATATATGTAAAAGTGACAGGTCAGATTTTACTTTTAAATGATTAATTTGTGAAATGTTTGGTTTAAAGATGGAAAAATTTTGTGAAAAACCTATTTTTAAGACAAAGAATTTTGTGAAGGGTCCTGTTTTAAAATGAGAAATTTTGTGAAGAGTCCTTTAAAGGACCCATTTTTTTCCTAAACAGATCCCTGGATTTTAATATTTTTGCTCTGTTTATTTATTAGATAGATGTTATTATATATATAAATGCATATAGATAATAGTGAAAATATATTACAAATTTTCTTTTGCTAAAGACAAAATTGCTTTAAATTTTACAAATGATGTATGAAATATAAATATGCAGGTGGAGGGGGCGGGGGAATACAGTATGGTTATGGTTGAATATGTATGTTGTACAGTTACGGTTGAATATTACAGCTCTGGTCATTTTTTTTTTGTTAGAAATTAAGCCCTGGTAAGTAACCAATAAAATAACCAATATTTGCCATAAAACACTGGGTACAAGACTTCCATTGTACACCAGTTTGGCATGAATCCAGATTGCGGAAAATTCCTTCATTTAGTTATATTGTTATTAATTTTTTATTGGTTGCAAAATTGTTTTTTGTTGTTACAGCTCATGGATTTCCTGGAGGGTGAATTTTTTGATGAACAAGTCAAGTCAATTGACCAACTACAACGCTACATCTCTATTTTGAATGGAATGGACACACCCATGGGAGAATTCTTGTTCGATCAGCAGCTCCAAGGATCTAAATCTGAGCTCTAAGCTTTGACAGCTTTTTTTCTTTTCTTTTTATTTAATTGCCATACCCACGTAGTTTGTAGTATTTTGTTTGCTGACACTTCAAGTATTACTTTAGTGACGTTTAGGATATATCTCATTTTATTTCAGTATTGCTATGTACCAATATTTTATTTTATTTGAATCTCACTTTTTTTTTTTTTTTTGATTTACAGTTATGTTATTCATTTTTTTTTCTGTGTGCATTTGTCAGTACATGCTTTTTTATTATTTCTACTTAATTTTACTTTTTAAACTTATGTATGTAACTTTTTATTACCAAATCTGTCAATGTAACTTTCTCTATGGTAATGCAGAACTTTTGAAAGAAACTGTATGGACTTCTCTTGAATCTCATTCTTGGCTCTGAAATAAAATATGTTTAAGTTTATTGTGTCATTGCTAGTTTTTGTACATTTTATCAACTCTGTTAGGGAATTTATTTGTAACTTTGTTCAGAATGTACCTGCACTCTAAAGATGTAAAATTCCTTTCTTTCACCCCGTAGTTTATTTCAAAAGGAAATTTTTGAATACTTATTGGTGTTGAGTCTAGAAGGAATTTAATAAAAAAGGGCACACTGTTCTCAAAACCAGGGATCATTCTAGAACATAAAAAAGGGCAGGGTGCACATTACATAATAAGGACAATTTTGTTGAAAAGGGCACATCATTTCATAAAAAGGGCACTTTTGTAATAAGCGCATATACCAATATACTGGTGGGTAGGGGAGTCTGGCAACAGCTTAAAGTACTCCTTAATTAAAAAATCCAATAACATTTCTAATTTCCATAACTTCACTGTTTTAAAAGTATTAATAAAGCAAAATGAAACTTGTTCTCAATTTTTATTGTAAAATTGTTTACTATATTCACAGTCATTTTCCCCCTTTCCTACGATATTCAAAAACTTCTCTCTCTAAAACTTTTATTCACCAGATAATTTTTTCCCGGTTTTAGCAAAACTGATTTTGAAAAAGCAACAAAATAAAAGTTCTAAAGCTACTTCTCAATTTTTTTATAGAACTTATGTAAGTTATGTGGTCAAAGGCCAGAATGCCTGATCTAATACTATATTTCACTAGACAAGGTGAAATTAATCAATGACCCTTAGTTACCCTTTATGTCTTGTTCAATGGAAAAATTGATAAATGAAAAAAATGAATCATTTAAAGTCAAAGATTAGACATACCAGGGCATTTGACACAGAAATAAAGAAGGAAAGAGGAGTACTTTTGATGTACCATACTAGCATTTTAAAAATAAAAGATAAGTAAAGAATTTTTGAAAGTACACTGTACTTGCAAACAAGGCAAGATTCTACCCAAGAATAAAAAGAGAGTAGAATTCTACCTGGAGAAAGGGCAAGGAGGGTAGAATTCTACCTAGAAAAGGGGCAAGGAGGGTGGGATTTTATCTAAAAAGGGCATGAGGGCAGGCCGCCCTTCTGAAACTCTCTAGAATGATCCCTGCAAAACAACTCTCACTTCCTGTTCAAAAAAGATATTTTGAACTGGTTTAGAGTCTCCTTTTATCAATAGTGCTCGTACACAAAAACATAGTTGTTAGATTCCATTTTAAATGATAGTGTTTAGTCAAATCTTAAATTTTTAATGTTTGTGACATTGGTAGATTCTTGCCCACAAGGCAATGTGATATATATTTTTTTTTGGACTTCCTTTATATGAGAAAATTTCACATTTTTTCACCACAATCGGCTAACAAATTTCATGATATTTTCCTGATACCAATTGCCGAAACTTGTGGAGGTTTTCTTTATGTGACCGTTGGACAGACTTTGCAAATTTTAGTGATTTTTTTTTCCACAACTTCATAGATATTAATATCTCTGGAAATGTAGGATTAAATATGGTAGTACAATAATAAAGTAGAAAATACGGAAATCTGCGCTAACAAAAATCGCATATTTCTTCAATCAGTCATGGCAAAAAATTCCTGATTTCGTTAATCGGTCATTGAAAATTTCTTGGCAAAAAATCATGAATTTCCTCAATGAGCCTCAGCAAAAGAATTATGAATTTTCTCAGTTTGTAGTGGAAAGAAAATTTGTCAATTGATTGCAAAAACAAAAAAAAAAAAAAAATCAGATTTTGTCATTTGGTTGCAAAAAAAAATTGTGAATTTCGTCAATTTATCTCAGAAGAAAATTTGAATTTCACCAATTGTTGAAAAAAAATCGAGAATTTTGCGAGTTGGTCATTGAAAAAAATCACAAATTTTGTCGATCACTTGCGACAAAAAATCTCAAATTTCTCCAATCATTTGCGGCAAAATATCGTGAATTTCGCCAATCGGTCATTGAAAAAAAAGGCGAATTTTGTCAATCAGTCACAGAAAAGTATTGCAAAATTTGTCAATCAGTCGCAGAAAAATAACGTGAAATTTGTCAATCGGTCGTTGATTAAAATCGTGAATTTCATTAGTAAGCCATGGCAAAAGATCACGAATTTTGTCAATTACTCACGGGGAAAAATATCGCAAAATTAGTCAATCAGCCGCAGCAAAAAATCTTGATATTTGTCAATCAATCATGGGATAGAAAATCACATAATTAGTCAATCGGTCACGTAATTTCACACAATTTTATCGATCATGAATTTTTTACTCTGTAGGGATAAAAAGTATTTAATTCCATTTTTATAAATTTATAAAAAATCATTTATACTTAAAAAGTGAAAGTAAATGAAGTAATCTTTATTTCAATTATGTTTATATGGATTAAATGCAAAAGCTACAAGAGGTGAACATTTGGAGAATATTTGTAAAAAATATTTAAAAATATAGCTTGAAAAAAATTGTGTACGACTCCTGAAGAGTGTCCAAAGCTCCTCAAACTTAACTAGTTTACTCCTGACATGGGTGCAAGACCTCAGTCTCAGGACTGATTTCAGTCTTGGAGAGATTTTTGATTGATAGTAAACTCTAATTTATATGTTTAAATAATAGCAATTTTACTATCCAGAACTTTGAATCACCTTCTTTTAATGTAAGAGGTGAACTTTTAGCCATAATGCAAGTCATAGAATTCTTCTAGCCCATTTTTATTTGGTTATTTCTAATACTCAGAAATGTTTTCAGTCTGGGCTTGGATGGACTTCTTGCATCCATGACTCCTGATATACTCTTTACAATATTGGTGTCTATGCAACCTATTGGTAAATGCTGTGATTTTTCCTTGTGACTGATTAAGGAATTTCTAGATTTTTCCCATGACTAACTGACAAAACTCACAAGGTTTTTTTTTCTTTCTTTCATGTGACCAACTAAAGAATTTTGAAATTTTTTCCAGTGACTGACTGAAAATTTTCACGATTTTCTTCAGCAGGAATTTTTTTTTTTCGCAAACAACTGAAGAATTTAGTTTTCTTTCTTTCTTTTTTTCTGCAACCAAGTGAAGAATTTTCCAAATTTTCTTTTCCTGCAACCAACTGACCAAATTTGCAATATTTTCCCCCTTAAGACCGATTACTAAATTCTGTGATATTTCCCTTGATCAGTTGGTGATTTTTGTAGTTTCTGGTGACATTAAAAAATCTAATACCAGCGATAAATTAAGATTGCAGAGCTTTTTATGTCGCAAAAAGCATATTTGCTGATTCCTGAAATGCAGTAAAAAATAAAATAAAAATATCATAGCTGTATCAAAAGTTTAGCTTAAATTTGGTAATTAATATTTTGTGATATTATTCGATTAACAAGAACAAATTTAAAAGAGAAACACATTTATTTAATTGATTTAAAATAGTAAAAAAATAAAGAAATAAATTATATTTTAATGTATTTATAAGAAAAAGCAAAAACTACTTTATCTGAGCTATACAATTGTGCTGAAACAATTTCATGACACTTAAAACTTGCTTGAATCGTAAATTGAAAAGAAAAACATTTCCATGTGAAACTATTGCTTTGAGATAGTTGTACTAGAGCTCATGGAAAAATGATATGACCAATATTGTTTTAAATTACACAATCGTTATTAGAATGACTGAATATATAGCCGTTTTACTTTCCACTTAAAAAGGCCATAATAATCACTTGATAAATAAGGCCAATAATGAAACAAGCGAAACTTACAGCTCATCATTCGTTAAATTTGTAGAAATTCGAAACCTCTGTGAAGTAAGAACATTTTTAACATAATCTTATTAAAAAAGGAAAAAGACATCTCTTTCAGAACTAACAACATAAGAAAACTCCATTTAGTTCTAATTTAGTTAATTCTTAATTGCAATTGTAACTTTATTGTGGATCTTTTTTTTTTTTTTTCCTGAATAAATCATTTTCACAATAAAGTTTGTCTTGTGTTTAACACACTCAAAAAAGTTTTAAAAAAATTTAAAATTGTTCTTTTGGTAAGTGTTTAAGAAATAAATGCAAATATGTTTCATTTTTATTAAATCAGTTTGCTTCATAGCCAATAATGTTTTGAAATACACAATTAATATAACGTAAGAAATCCAGCACGTCTGAAATTTTTGGGGTTTGTTTTAAAAAAAGGGAGTGGGGTGGTCTTTTGAAACCCTGATCTAAATTAATATATAAATGATTTTTTTTTTTTTAAGTCCTATGTTTCAAAAAAAAAATGTTTTGTAATAAAAGCTGAAAAATTCCACATAGTCTGGGGTTTTTAAAACGCTGATTCAGATATTTATATATGTTTTGTTAAAAATATTTAATGTTATTTCAAGAACCAGGTATTTTAGTATTTCACAGCATGTTTAAAAAAATTTTTAATGTAAAATTTACTTTTTCAGAGTTTCAAAATTGTTTGAAATGCCAAAATTGATTTTATTTTTTAAAGAAATGGTTTCTGACTTCTGATATTAAGTAAAATAAATAAATGGAATGGAAAAATGTCCTAAGCATAAATTAGTTTATATTTGTTGATATTTCTAATTTTGATGTTTATAATAATAATATAAATATAATAAAATTTACAAGAATGAAAATACGATATAAAATATTCATTTAGAAAAAATAATCAATCCTATTATTTTGCTTATAGATTTTTTTTAATGGTAGGGCAAATTTAAGAAAGCCAAAAATACATGAATAATAATATCCATAGCTGTCAATTGCTGTGATTTTTTGTCACCAGTATTTCCAAGTAGAAATTTTCATCTTATTTAACTGTAGAACTGTGAAATGTCAGCCTTATTTAATCACAGAACGTCTTCAAAATCTTTGAATTCTTAATTGCAGAACTTCTGTGGTTATATGAGGCAAAGATTTCTATTTGGAAATATACTTGTGACAAAATAACAGTTAACAGCTATGAATATCACTCAAAAGAGTGAACTTTTGCGAAAGTAGCAATCTTGAAATAATCTGATTACATTTGGTGAAAATATAAAAAATGTTTGATATCGCAATTATTACAGTTTAAATTTATTTTATAACTACTAGTATTTATTGATGATGACCTGCTCAACTCAAGAGATATAAAACTATTATTATCACTTAGTCTCTCAGATTTAACCAAATGTTCTTGAAGTAAAAATTTTTATGTTTTTGTCGTTCAAAAATTTTTATTATCATAATTTAATTTGATATTTCATTATTTTTTGAAGAATTTTTTTTATAAATTAATTTAGCAGCAATGTACTTTAAATTACAAAAAAAAAAAAAAAAAAAAAAAACTTCAAAATATTTTTTAGAAAAAAATGAGTAGAATTATTTACTTTTGAATTAATTTGTAGTATTTTTTTTTTTTAGTTCATAATTTTTACAAATGTTTTCCATAGCATATCAAGTTTTGGTCACATTAACCTTCTATAGTCCCTGGTAGCATATATCATACCATCAGATTTCCCAGAGATTTTTTAAAATTCAGATTACTTGATTGCTACCATTTTTTTTTTTTTTTTTTTTTTTTTTTTTTTTAAATACTAAAATTCACTTTATTTAATGATATTAAATGAGGCAAATATTACTGTTTCAAAATAGTGGTGGTAATCAAGCAATTTTTTTTAAGGCCAACTGATAACTCTTATAGCAACTCAAGGACATCAGAGAGTTAATAGTACAAAATATTTATTATTCATAGCCCCCACAGCAAAAGCATATGAAGGATACGACTATATTATGTGAACAACACTCTGGTGAATTTTAATTAACATGGATTTATTTGTATTTGCTTAGATTATTCATGATTAAAAAACTAAATCCTTATGTACCATTAATGCAATCAATGGTTTTTACTGTTTTTATCAAGCAGAATGATTCTTGTAAAGCTGTCTGGAGATTAAGTTTTCTAATAAGTTTCATTTTGTTTTACATTATGTCTTGAATATTAGCATATTTTTTCTATTTCCTATACTTAAGAATAAAAAGAACAACTATTAAATTAACAACAGAATAGGTATTTTCTTTTTTTTTTTCAGTTACCAAAAAATGGCATTGAATTTATGATAAAAGCACCCTTAATCCTTTTTTAAAAAAATAACAGAGTAGCTTTTATTTTTGTTTGTTGAAAAGCATTGCTACCAAAAATGTTAAGACACCCTGATTATGGCAGATTCTCCAATTTTCATGCATATAATTATTATTTTCAATCACCTTAATACTTAATTCCTTAATACTTAGTTTCACATGAATCATTCTGTCTAACAATAAGAGCAGTAAAAGCCATTGAAATAATGTTACATAAGCATTTATATAGCTTAATTTATAAAGCACTAGTTGAATTGGAATTTCTTAAACACAAGATAATCCATGAACAATAAATCATCATTTTTAATAAAAAGTTTAATTTTATTTAAGATATATTGTATCTTCCTTGTATTTATACCACAGTGTTTTATTTTAAAAGATATATTTTGCTTACCATTTCCTGGAATAAAAAGAAACCTGATCATGGAAAAAAAAATCATGCAACCTGACTTTGGAAAGAGGGTGAAGAAAAATGCTACAGAAATTGTAACAAACAATATTCTTTTCAATTTCAGCTTTTTCTTTGTGCACCAGAGAGGCAAAATATATTTTTTTAAATTCATAAATGAAAAGGTATTTGTTAATCTTACTCCCTCTTATCTGGTACATAAATAAAATCGGCAAAAAGGCAGGGTTTTTTAATTATTTATTTTGCAAACAAGTACAGCTCACAAAAGTTTAATATCTATACAGAAATTTTGATTTTCTCCAAGTCCACCTTTCTTGCAAATTCTAAAGATTTATTAAAACTACCTGATTATTATTTTTATTATTACTGTTTTTCTCACACAATTAATTAAATAAGTATACATCCAAATGGAGTTGGGTTTCAGAAATCAAAATTAACAGGAAATATGAAGCGCTGCAGAAAAATAAATAAATAAAACACTTAGAAGTATGGATAATAAGAAAATCGTATCTTTTACTCAAAATATTTTTTATTAAGACATTATAATGTAAGAATTAATATATGAAAAAAATCCCTGACGGCTCGGACTACAGGCACAGGTAGATTTCGAAGACGCAGACCGTGGGATGCCTGTTTGTCGGGAATTGCGGAAGAAATGACCTTTTTGCGATGATGCAGTAGTTGGAACCGCCTATTTCGAAACCTAACTTGTGTGCAGGCGGATCCGGCAGGGATTTTTTTTTTTTTTTCCCTATAAGGGTTAGTCCTATAAAAAACTTGTCAATATAAAAGTTTTAGATAATATTAAGAGGATTTATAATAAATTTAAGCGGATTTGAAATCTTGGGAATTGACGAAGTTATGAATTTTTTTTCTTCTAAACCCCCCCCCCCCCCCCCCCAAGGCAATTTTTAATTATATCAAAAATCTGTCATACATAAAATTTCGGCCCTTCTCCTAGAAGTAATAGTAACTTCAAACGGATTCGATATGTATCACAATTAAGAAATTATGGTGTTTTTTTCTGTTTTCACAAAAAGCCCCCCCCCCCCCCCCCCTTGGTTCGATTTTGCCCATTAACGAACTTGACCGAGATTTTATGCCCCTTGATTTCATGTATCAGTTTCGAAAAGATGCGGAAGTTGGAACTGCCTACTTCGAAAAATAACTTGTTTGCAGGCGGAGCCGGCAGGGATTTTTTTTGTTTTTAATTTTTGTTTGCTATAACAGTTGGTCCTATAAAAAACTTGTCAATATAAAAGTTTTAGATAATATTAAGAGGATTAATAATAAATTTACGCGGATTTGATATCTTGTGAATTGACGAAGCTATGATTTTTTTTTCTTCTAAAACCCCCTTTTTTTCTCCTCCTTGGGGCCATTTTTAATTATATCAAAAATCTGTCATACATAAATATTCGGCCCTTTTCCTAGAAGTAATAATAACTTTAAACGGATTAGATACGTACAATAATTAAGAAATTATGGGTTTTTTTCTGTTTTCACAAAAAGCCCCCCATTTCCCCCCCCCCCCCCCCCTTGGTTCGATTTTGGCCATTAACGAACTTGACCGAGATTTTATGCCCCTTGATTTTATGTATCAGTTTGGAAGAGATTTATGCGGAATTTTTCCAGTTATCGTGTCCATAAAAAAGTGACATAGACAGATAGATAGATAGATATAAAGTTTTGAACTGGGGGTGGTTTTGGGTTCTGGGAGTCATGATCGCCGTAGATCTGCAAAAATTTTTCAAAATTTCCAACTTAGGTGAGAATGTAATAGGTAGTATTTCTTACGAAATCTACCTAAAATTGCCGAATTATTTTAAATTATAATCAAATTTTAAATGCTTAATAGGCGTGTAGCCAACATAGTAAAAAAGTATCCAAACCGGGACTTGAACCCAGGTCATCAGTATAGCGCACTGATGTTCTACCAACTGAACCACTTGTGAGCGATACTCAGCTTGGAACTTTCTCACTAAAACATGTTGGCAAGGCTATAAACGCAGCACAAGATGGAATATTTTCTGTGAGCCACCAACCCTGAGGGCAAACACGAAATCAAAGAAAATCCAGTGTCAATAATTGAATAACTCCATAATTCAGAAATTTTCTATAGAAAAATTTCCAAAGTATTAAATATGAATTTATTCAATTATCGATGCTGGATTTTCTTTGATTTCATGTTTGCCCTCAGGGTTGGTGGCTCACTGAAAATGTTCCATCTTGTGCTGAATGCCTTGCCAACATGTTTTAGTGAGAAAGTTCCAGGCTGAGTACCGTTCACAAGTGGTTCAGTTGGTAGAACGTAAGTGCGTTATACTGATGACCCGGTTTCTAGTCCCGGCTTGGGTACTTTTTCACTATGTTGGCTATATGCCTATTAGGCAATTAAAATTTTATTATTATGGATGCAAGGAATAAAAAATTTCCAAAGTATTAAATATTTTAAATAATCTTCAAAAAATATACTTGCCACCTTTTTTTTTTTCACATTTCCAAAGTTTTTTAGAATTACATTACACTGTATTTCAATAACAAATGAATCAGCAGACAGAGTTAATTTATGTTCATACATAAATTTATAAAATATACCACTGTAGAATAAAAGAACTTAGATGTTATGTTTTTTTTTTTATATAAAATAAAAGCAATGCAAATTTAAAGAAAATTATGAACATGCTCATTTTACAAATTAATATTACAGACTTATGTTAAATCTTTACAAAATTGAAAGTCAATCCTTCAAATTACCATAAACAATTTGAATTATCTCTTATGAATAGCTTTTAATACGAAGATACAGATTTAAAATGCATCAGCACCAAAATATGTTTAGACAACCGAGACATGTGCATTTTGTATCAGCAACATAGGTTAAAAATAAATAATTAAACTAAAATGCATCATAATATATTTGAAAAATAAAGGTGTTGCAATTTGCATGGAAAAAAATAATAATCTAAGCTCATCTGCATTGGATCAGGTTCAGTAAAGAGTTCTATATTTTTTTCCTGTGATTTGGATGCAGGTTTGAGTTTACCTAATTTTTTGTGAGAATTTTGGTTTAGAGAAAAAATATTATATTTTTGAATATATATGTATAAGTAATAAAACTTTTGTTAATAATAACCATTAAACCACATAAATGATCAACAATAAATAAACCGATAATTATAATACAATACGTATCCAAACATGTAAGATTCTCAAAATTAAAATAAGTGGAAAAAACTACTTAAAGATATGTGGAGAAAAAATTCAATGTGCAGAAGGTGACAATTATTACACGAATCAATTGGAAACTTATATAGTGGAACACTTTATCAAGGGCAATATTACACTAATATAAGTAAAATGCAATTGATTTCTTTTTGAGTAAATAGGCATGAGCCAAATTTATAAACTTAAATTGCTGATCTATTACAAAGTCAAATTTAAAGAAAATTGAATAAAATGGAGAAATATTGAATAACTGAACATAAGAGCAAAAATCAATGAATAGGGAGCATTATTAAATACAAAAACGTATTTAATAAAGAAATGTTAAACAAAAAGAGAAATATAGCAATAAAACATACTGAACCAGTGACATTTTAGCTATGAAAACCACATTATCCTTTACAAATGCACATTGCGTATATCTGTTACATTGACAGTTAATAAAATAAGTAAACTATTTTTACAAATTTAAGAATAATTCAAATAACCTATAAATTATTTTTATCTTATTTTAAACTATATCTAATCTTAATAAGGATGATAATAATTAATGAATACAATTTTGAAATTAAAATATTTACAGCACAAAAAAAAGAGGAAATGATACAATATACTTAATGATAATCAAAATATTGAAAGCGATATGTCAATACATATTTATAGCAGCACCATCTATGAGCAAGAAAAAAGAAAATATATTTACCATTTATTAATTTAACTAACATAAAAGGAGATAAATTTGTAAAAAGCATATATTAATTAAAATATTTAATAAAACAAATGTTTATAAAATTATGAAAGAAATTACATTTATTTCCTTTTTTGAGAAATTATAAATACCAATCAATATTAAAACATATGCAAACTAATAGAAAACCAAATCTTTACATTCTAATTTAATTGAGTATTTTTAGATGTGTTTATTAGGTGCCCCCATCTATAATTAAACATTTATAACATTTATGTTATTTAAATTAATTATAATGTTTAAATAAAAATAGTATCATTCAAAAGAAGGGATCTTTAAATAAAATAATATGACTGAGTTAATATTAAAATTAAATATTAGTAAATATAAGATTTAAAAAATAAATAATAATAATAATAATTTAAGACCTTGTGACAGAAAAAGAAATTACATAAATTGAGGTTATTCATACCTATTGAAAAATTATATAGTGCAATTTATCTCCAACTATAATAAAGAAGGAAGTTTGTGTGTGTGTGTTTCTCTGCTGTGTTCTGAAGAGACCACTACATGCAGAACTACAAAATTTGGTGAGAAGGTACCTCTATGAATGTAGTTTTGCACCTCAAAGCCAGATTTTGGAAATTTTGAATAGATTTTTTTTATTAAAATTTTTATGCGATTTTTAGTGTTTTTTCAAGTTTAGCTGCGATTTTTCCACATTAGTAATGCGAATCCGGTTCCAATCTTTTAGCCCAATATAGTAAATTTTGTCCTCTTTTCAATAAAGTTTATGCGAAATTCGTACAGCGAGTTTTGAATTTTTGGCGAATTTTTTTCCTTTGACACTAAGAAATTTTGCCAGAATGCTTGATTGGTTCGGTGGTTTTTTTATTCCATTTCAGCCTCAGATACGCTCAGAATCGCATTTAATTTTCTCTTTTTAGCTTGGAGAAAGTTGATAATTCTTTACAGATAAAAAATCATGATTTTAAAAATGCGATTTTTAGTGTTTTTTGACGTTTTGCTGCGATTTACTCACATTAATAACCGGAACCGGTTCCAATCTTTTAGACCAATATAGTAAATGTTATCCTCTTTTCAATAAAGTTTATACGAATTTCGAAACAGTTATTTTTTATTTTTTGGAGAATTTTTTCCTTTGACACTAAGTAATTTTGCCCAGAATGCTTGATTGGTTCGGTGGTTGCTTCCATTTCAGCCTCAGATACACTCAGAATCATATTTTTTTTTTACTCTTTTTAGCTTGGAGAAAGTTGATAATGCTTTACAGATTAAAAAAAATCATAATTTTAAAAGGGAAGGGCGGATTATTTATTATCCTGATTTTTTTATTAGATTTTTTCTTTTAATTTAATTTTGTATGCGTTTTTTAATTTTTTTTTTCATGTTTTGCAGCGTTTTTTGTTTCAAATGACGTCACAAATCGCCCACTACAAGTCAAAAACCATTTAAGGGCAGTTGTGATTGGTAGCTGATAGAATTGTAGGCACAACTGGAAGTCCACCGGGCAATTGTGATTGGCAGTTTAAAAGGCCATCAGCTGATTGCAATTCGAACAACGAGTTATGAATTTTTGCGATTTGTTTTATGCAATTTTTAGAGTTTTTTCAGGTATATGCCATTTATGTATTTGATTTCATAAATTAACAATGATAACTTACTATTTTTTTATTTTAAAAAAAAAGTCATTTTGTTTCTGTTTCAAAAGTTAATGATAATTCCTAATTTTTTAACATCGTTGGTTTAATTCTGTGTGGGGAAGAGGTGAGTGTTCGGTTGTAGTTTATATACGTTAATGCTAATAGTAGCGTTATATAACGCTAATAGTTGTGTTAATGCTCTGTATTTTTTCGGCTTCTATGGGCCGAAATTAGTTCTAATAATGGCCATGGTTCTAATTTCAATGAAAATCGTAGAAAACTGGAAGTCGAAAAATTTCATGAATCCAATACTTTTTTCTTGTAAAGATAGAAGAAAGTAAAAATACAACTACCTGAACTTAT
Organism: Maratus michaelseni; assembly: GCA_963931845.1. Taxonomy (NCBI): domain Eukaryota; kingdom Metazoa; phylum Arthropoda; class Arachnida; order Araneae; family Salticidae; genus Maratus; species Maratus michaelseni. The sequence goes on from OZ007600.1 coordinate 3,255,605, forward strand.
AGTTTTTAAAAGTTATTTTCACATTCTTCGCAAACATGGAACATTGGAAACATATAAGACCTTTATATAGTCTGCATAAATATTGTGTGTTTCTTTTCAGTTTTGCAGGACATGAGTAATATGCTTTTTGGACACTAAGACGTTCTTTCGATATTTTTTGTTCAGGTTAAGGCTTCTGTATTAAATATATATACATTTAGTAGCTCTAGTTCAGGTATATTCAAAATGTGACGAATACACAATTTAAGCTCCCTCTTCAAGATTATTTAACAAAAAAATTTTACCAGCCAGCCATTTGAAAATTGTTATGACAAAATTTATGCAACAGGAAAAATAGTTAATTACTATTACTACAATGCATTTTTATCTATTTTTTTCCCTATTAAATTAAGAATATAAAAGTTTAGTATAGGATAAAACACCATGTTTGTATCATGGTAAATTAAAAAGTTGCAAAATGTAACTAACTACTATCGTCTGCAATTTTTCAAAGATTGTCTAAAAATTATCTACAAATCCACTCGCTAGCGGCAATTAAAATGATGTATTTCCCAACTTCTGAGTATGGATTAAGGTATTATTTTTATACTAAATAAACACCCCTTAGGTTTTTTTTTTAAATATTTTTACTATTCTGATAATATGTATATAAAAACAGGACAAAACAAAAAATCGACCTATATATGAAACATTTGATGAAGTTCTAGGGCGATATTTTTTTAGGAAACATTTTACTGTTTTACTTATTTATTTTTTTGTTTGTTTGTTTTTTTGTTTTTGTTTTTTTTTTTTGGGGGGGGGGGGAAGAGGAGGGCAGAAAAGAGAATTATATAATTTAATCTAAAAAGAATAGATGTCATATTTAAAAAAAAAAACCTTACCATGAGAAAAGGATTTAATCACGGGTCGGGGTAGATTTCTTTTTTTTTTTTTTTTGGGGGGGGGGGGGGGTTGTAAAAAGTAAAATTTATTTTTTTGAAATTTGTCAGATTTTTGTGAAAAATAACATTTTGGGAACAGATGTGTTACACTCGCGCTAAAATGTAAACAAAAGATTGGCGACTGTTTGGTTGGCGCGATTTTCAAGACTACACCAAACGAATAACTTAATACAATGGCTAGGTTGCCATTAAAGGAAAAAATCCCCTAAATTTGGCGACTTTTTTCTTTTTTTTAACAGATTATTTTTTTTTTTTTTAGCGTGAGTGTAAAGTATCTAAGCCACATTTTGTACCAAAAGATGAAATTCAGTTACTCAAAATCGAGCCAAACATTTATTAAAAACTAGCTGACTCGCCCGGCGTTGCCTGCGCCCGTGAAAATAAATTTAAAAAAAAATCAAGTTTTCGATATTGAGTCGAATGACACAAACCCTGTTGAAATCAAGCCCATAGAACCCAAGAAAAGAATGAGTCCCCAGGCAGTGGAATATTGCCCCCTGTAAATTTAACGAATTTCCTTTAACATTAACATGATATTTAATTTACAGATGAAATCCCCCAGCCTCTTTCTAAACTTAACCATTTATCGTTAACAGTAATGCGATTTTTAATTTACGGCTGTAGTGAGTAAATGTAAGTTGATGCTGAAAAAGAACATTAAGATTTAAAAAAAATCCCTGACGGCTCTGCCTACAGGCACAGGTAGATTTTGAAAATGCAGACTGTGGGGCACCTGCTTATTGGGAATGCAGAAGAAATGACCTTTTTCGCCATATTGCGGCAGTTGTGACAGCCCACTTCGAAATCTACCTGTGTCTGTAGGCGGAGCCGGCAGAGATTTTTTGTTTTTATTTTTTGCTGTAAGGGTTGGTCCTATAAAAAACTTGTCAGTATAAAAGTTGTAGATAATATTAAGAGGATTTATAATAAATATAAGCGGATTTGATATCTTGTGAATTGACAAAGTTATGAATTTTTTTCTTCTTAAACTCCTATTTTTCCCTCCCTTGAAGACATTTTTAATGATATCGAAAATCTGTCATACATAAATTTTTGTCCCTTTTCCTAGAAGTAATAATAACTTTAAGCAGATTCGATACGTATCATAAGTAACAATTTATGGGGGTTTTTGTTTTCACAAAAAGCTCCCCCCCCCCTCCCCTGGTTCGATGTTGCCTATTATCGAACTTGACCGAGATTTTATGCCCCTTGATTTTATGTATGAGTTTGGAAGAGATTTGTGCAGAATTATGGGAGTTATCGTGTCCATAAAACAGTGATATATATACATATATATATATATATATTTTTTTTTTTTTATTATTTTTTTTTTTTTTTGGGGGGGGGGGGGGGTTCTCGGAGTCATTATCGGCGTAGATCTGCAAAAATTTTCTAGAAATTCCAACATAAGGAAGAAGTAACAGGTAGTATTTCTTACGAAATCTATCTAAAAAAGGTGGTAGTTTGGAGTCTAAGGAAATGTTTAGTAGTTTATAAAGTAGCTGGAGTACCCTAGAACTATGTTAATGGAAATTGCAAGAAAATCGAATCATTTTTAAAGAAGCTGCATCAAGGACCCCAAGAAGGAGATTAATATTCAAAATTGGTGGCAGCTAAAGTTCGAGAAAATTTTTGCAGACAGTAGCTGGAAGTTCTAAGTTGTTACCAAAAAAAAAAAAGTTAACGAATCGGACGATTTTTAAGGGAGCTATAATAAGGGTCCCAAAAGGGGGCAACTGGTAGTTTTGAGCAGGACCCTAAGAGGAAAGCACCTTAAAAGGTCCTAGTACTTGGTGCTTTAGATCTTTAATTAGTTGAAATTAAGCATAGGGTATAAATTAATCATTAGAATTAAATTTTAGAGAAATGCTTAAAAAGGGACCCTAAGGACCAATAAAAATATGAGGTTGGTGACCCGGGGAGAGACGTCCAAGGCTCAACTTTAAAGTTATGCATTGAGATGGTGACACAATTAGGAGGAGGGGGAGGGTGGAAAATGCATGGCGCACAAAAAGTTCAAGGCGCCGGACAGGGCCCCAGGGGGCCAAGATCCTAACTGGAATGGGGAAATAACTACATAGAGAAAAGCTCCCTAAACGAAGAAGATCGGATTAAAAGGGGGCAATTTATTAAAAATTTAGGGCACAAAAACGTAAAGGGAACCCGGGTCTTGTCCGAGAAATTTTTCTGTCATTCATGTAGTAGCTGGAAGACCTAAGAAGTTCTTAGAAAAAAAAGCTAGTGAATCGGACGATTTTTAAGGGAGCTAAAGTAGGGGGCCCAAAAGGGGCCGCTGATAGTTTTGAGCAGGGCCCTAAGATCAACGGTCTTAACTGGAATGTAGAAATGGGGATATAACTAAATGGAGAAAAGCCTCCCAAAACGAAGATCAGATTAAAAGTGGGCAAGGTATTAACAATTTAGGGAACAAAAACTTCAAGGGGCCCAGGGGGTCCGGATCTTCTCCGAAATTTTTTTTTTTGTCACTCATGTAGTAGCTGGAAGTTCTAAGTTGTTAGAAAGAAAAACCTAGTGAATCGGGCCAGCTGATAGTTTTGAGCAGGGTCCTAATTGGAAAGTAGAAATGGGGGAATAACTAAATGGAGAAAAAGTCCCAAAAACTAAGAAAATCGGATTAAAAGGGGGCAAGTTATTAACAGTGTAGGAAACAAAAACTTTAACGGCCCCCATACCAGGTAGCCAGGATCATAACTAGAATGTAGAAATGGGGGAAAAGCTAAATGGAGAAAAGGCCCCAAAAACGAAGAAGTTCGGATAAAAATTTGGCAAGTTATTAACAATTTAGGGAACAAATCTTAAAGGGGACCCGGGTGTCAAAAAATTAAAAATCCGAGCCTCAGGTGCTTCAGGACCTACCTTGGACTAGCCGCTTCAATTAGGAAAAGCAAATTTATATGAATAATTAATAAAAAAATATGAGTAATAAGCAGACAGCGCAGCTAACTATACAGTAGGTATGCGTATGTTTTGCCTACGCTTCGTTTAGTTGTAAGATATTTAGGGCTTCGTGACGTCAGATGGTAAACCGCGAGGCTAACGAAAAAGACAGGCTACCCGCGACCTAATGGGCTTTATTGGGAATCTGGGTTCTAGATTGTAAGAATACCACCAACACGTGATTTCTTACAATATCGACCAATGTATGCATGCGATACATAGACAAACCGAGGCTAACGAAAAAGACAGGCTACCGCGGTGCATTCCACTTATCTTTTTTACAGACCGCGTAGTCGAGGGGGGACGCGGGGGGACGGCGTCCCCTCACTTTTTTATTTTATGTCGAGCGTCCCCTTACTTTTTATTTTCAAGGGGGACGCTAGAGACGCGAGAGGACGCCATCTTTTCAAACTTACCAATTTTTTTTAAATTATGAGCACACCAATAAATCAACAATTTTAAGAAATAAGGCATTGATTTTTAATACTTTTCAACAACATGGAAAGTGTTTACGGTGTCAGATCGCTTGTCTGTCTCCATCTGTTCGCATTCTACTTGTAACTTCCAAAAGTTTGCTTGAATTTCGAGAAAATTTTATGTATATTTTTTCAATGTAGCCTTATCACTATTGTGAATTATGTGTATAGCATCAGTATTTCGTTTACGAGTGATCAAAAAAGAGTTCTTTCATATTACTGTTTACTGGGCGGAGATTGTTTGAAATACACATAAATGAAGTAATGTCATATGGTATTGAAATTCGTTACAACATATTTCCTATAAAAAATAGCATTTATCGTTCGTTTACAGGGACGTTAAAAAATATTTCGAAACACCAAAACACCATGCATGAGCTATAAACAGTAATTGTTTGCAATGCATGGAAAACGGTGCACGAAACATTTATAGTTATTTTACAAGGCCAAAGAATCCGGACACATTTTTCAGACGTGGGTTCAGTTGCTCGAAACGTGTTTTCGATTATATTTTGTATTTTTCAGCTGAAGAAAATATCCATTTGCTAAGTGATACGTAAATGATATTCGTATACAGGGCCACACAAAAACAATCCAAATACACAACCGTCATGGCCGGATATTTCTTGAAATGCGTTTTGCAGCTGGTTTTAAATTTTAGTGTGCTATGTGATGAGCATATGATCATTAATTTATATGACCACTCAAAATAATTCGAATGAATACGTTACCATTTATAGATAATTATTGCTTGGTATGTGTTTAAACTGAACGAAATAATATTTTCGATAAAAAAAAACACTATACATGCTTTTCCTTCACACATTGTTGCACCAAATTAATTTTACAAACATTTGTGTGTAATGAATATAATATATATTGGCCGGTATACAGTGTGTCTGTGTATTATAAAAGTTGACACGCACTTTAATTTGTTACCTGCTGGAGATAAGTAGATAACGCAAATTATTAAAAAGTTTAAAATAAAGTAAAAAAAATAATATTGAAATAATATTGTCAATGAAATAATTATCTTGTTAATTTTCAAACATTTATACAATAACTCTTTATGCGACTCTTCTATTCAAAATTTGTCAGTCAGAAAAATTTTCTTTTTTGCTGCAATAAAATCATTAAAAATATGCATATCTATATATTTAAAATTAAATTTAAAAAATGAAGGAAGAAAGCTGCCTTATAAAACCTTTTCGAACCATTTAAATATTACTTTATCAGTGAAAATGGTCTTGTGCACATATTGGCAATAGCATTTTTAGAACAAAATTAAATATTAATAAGTGTAAAAAGGAAAAAAAATGCATCGCAAGTGTATCTAAATAAAAAGCTGCACGGGCAGAAATCATGTAAAGAGACAGTGTAGTTTTAAAACTTACAAATAAAAAAAAAATAAGAAGAAGAATTGGCTAAGCATGCTCTATGTATTTTCCGTCAGCTGCAGTACATAACTGGGGGTCAACCGCACATGTTAATTATCATCCATGTTACTGTTAACTTCTTGTAATACCTCATAGCTTTTCTAATTTGATATACAGTCGTTGTCCCCCTTCCTCCACCCTGCATATTTCCTACCTTATTTTAAACTTTTTTGCACCTTACATTGACTACTTATCTTCAAGTTTAAATTTTTTCGGACGCCCTGTAAAAGTCGAACTTAGCTCAAACTTGAAGATGTCAAAAAATGCAATACTTTGATAGCAACGTGGTTTAAAGTGGTTTTTAGTGACAAAACTTGATGCTTTTAATTTATAATAGTAATTTAACTTTAATGAATAATAATCTGTTTAATCTTCTAATTCTAATCTTTAACGATTCATCCTTATCTAAGTGAAAACCACAGCCTTACTCAAAATTTGGAAAGCGGTAAATCATAGAATGGTAACTGATACAAAATCTAGAAAATATAAAGAGGTGAAATTTTTTTTGAAAATAAGTATTTCTGTAAAGTTCATTGAAAGAGGAAAAATAATACATATTATTAAACTGTGAGAGAATTAAATATATTGCTGTTGTTTTCAACCCATTTTCCCCCTTTTATTTAAATATTTAATAAATAAAAGAAATTAATTTGAGCCACTTTTTTACCCGCTTTCTGTTATCTTACATTTCTGTATGTATGTGACAGTCGAATCTTGTGATTCATTTTTCACCCACTTTCTGTTGATGTAGAGCTTTGAAATTTGGAATATATATATATATATATATATATATGTATGTGTGTGTGTGTGTGTGTGTGTTCCTTGCAATGCAATACTTTACACATGAATTGGACATTCATTTTCAGAAGAATAACAACCTTAAAAAGTTTTCGGCTTATTTCAGCACTTAAAATTTCGAATATTTTAAAAGCCATTCTTCGTGAGCATCTGCATGTTAATAGCTACCAGATAAATCGTGATGAAACGAGTTTAGAAGATTTACTTAACAATCAGGTCTCCCAAATGGTCCGCTTTTTAAATACCAGTATTTTCTTAGAAAAATTTTATTTTTAGATTTTTCTTGTAAATTTTGCAGAAACAACCTTCGGAAGTAAATTTTTGCAGAAAAGTTTTAGAAACCTACTAAGAAATTTTCTGTTAAAAAATATTGATATTCAGTTGACGAACTATTTGGGAGCCCTGGACAATTCATCCTTTTAAAATGTAAATAAAAAATAATAATAAATAAGATTTTACGAGCATGTAAGTCCTGAAAGTATATGTGTGCCAAGTTTTAAGTCAGTTGCTCTTGCTCGAATATTTCCACACAAATCATGATGAAACCAATATTTTCTCCATTTCATCCCATAAAAATTCAATACTTACAGATTAGAAGTAACCTAGTTACTGATTTAAAGAGTTACTAATTCTACAAAAATCTTGATGAAACGCGATTTTCAGAAATTTTCTTTATAAGGATACTGGTCTGTTTCACCCTTTTCAAATTCATATTGGGATGTTCGGAAAGTTCCTTCCATTTGGAAAAACTAATTCGTACCGGAAAATTCTACCCGTCAAATGACATTAGATATTAAAATTAATGTCTAATAATTAAATGATAGAATTTTCCGGTACGAATTGGTTTTCCCAAACGGAAGAAACTTTCCGAACAACCCAATATTTTTACACGTTGTTCAAAATTTTGTACAGAGTTTGGGCAGTAGCATATATAATCCAGAATGTTAAATAATCTTTTCTTCATATATAACATACCTGCAAAACTTAATCTCAGCCGAAAACACCGTTTAAATGCTACCCTGCTCAGATACATGTACATATTGACTCAATGCAAAATCACCAAACACAGACTTTGGGAATCTTAAAGAAAGTACCGACTCGCACACATGCATACACAGATACATAGAGAATTGTTACAGAAATAGGAAAAGCGGACTCAGGGAACCTATAAAAGTAAAGATATAAATTTCATAGTCTTTTTTTCTTGTCATGATTACAATATTTTCCTTACACTATACGTATTCGTAATGTAAAAATGCAATAATTTTCAATGCTCTTAGTATACAATAGTTATTCTAAGACTATCTCAAAAATAAACAATGTCCAACAAAAGTCTCGTTGCGTGGATTAGTTTTATTACATTACGAATTCTATTTCAAATACGTATTTTCACACATGAAATAAGGTTAACAATATTTTAATTTATGGGAAGCTATGAACGACCAACAGATAAAAAACTTAAATTAATTTAATTTAAATAAATTTTAATTTAAAATTTAAAATTTAATTTTTCAACTACTTTTCTCTGTAATTCAAAATGAAAAGCAAGATTCATAATCAAGTTTGCTCTATGGGTGATACAGATACAGACCCTAATGATCGAGACTATGAGCGTCCCCCCACTTTTTTCCCCAGGACTACACCACTGCGCTAGAGTGACGTGATGCTCTTTTCGTACACCTGCATTGGTGGATTCGAGCATCACGTGACTTCCGCGGTCTGTAAAAAAAGATACGCGTAAAGCACCGCGGTAGCCTTTCTTTTTCGTTAGCCTCGGACAAACAAATATAAACACAGCAGGGAGGTCACGTGATGGTGGTTTATGACGTCATGCCAATAAAGCCCATACACGGCCGGTGCATGACGTTTAAAACGTCACATGAAGTGGATCATTTTTATACAGCGATTGGTGCAAAACAGTGGGCGCGCCGCTTTGCACCAATCACTGTGTAAAAATGATCCACTCCGAGGCTAACGAAAAAGACAGGCTACCGCGGTGCATACCACTTATCTTTTTTTACAGACCGCTAGAGTGACGTGATGCTCTTTTTGTACACCTGCATTGGTGCATTCGAGCATCACGTGACTCCCGCGGTCTGTAAAAAATGATATGCGTAAAGCACCGCGGTAGCCTTTCTTTTTCGTTAGCTTCGGATCCACTCCATGTGACGTTTTAAACGTCATGCACCGGCCGTGTATAACGTAGGTCGCGGGCTACCGCGGTGCATTCCACTTATCTTTTTTTACAGACCGCTAGAGTGACGTGTGCCCTTTTCGTACACCTTCATTGGTGCATTCGAGCATCACGTTGTAATAACTGTAACTGTAGTTATATCATCCTTGTATTAATCGTAATCGTTTGTATCGTACTTGTTCGTTGTTTATGTCAATAAATGTCGTCTTCCGTGTTCTAAGCTTCGGCTATTATTAATTACAATATACAAGTTATCACATGGTGTCAGATTAATATTTTAACTTGTTTTAATTACGAATCCGAATCTAAATTGCATTCGATCATGTCGGATGGCGGACTTCGTCCACCAAGGGCTGGGATTGCGGTGCCTCGCTTAAGATCAATCTTGAGCGTAAGTCTGACTTACGATATAAACAAAGCGTAATTCGTATTGCAGTGCCTCGCAAACTTACGTTAACCCGAAAGCTATCTTACGACGAAGCACAAGTGTATGCGCGCGCAACCACAACAAATCGATCTATGGCCTCTGATTGGCTGACTGCAGGAGGACTTACGCTTAAGCAGGAGGACTTACGATGAGGCACCGCAATACGAAGTTAAGATCGATCGTAGGAACGCCCATCCTAAGTTCGAACGTAAGATTTAAGAAAGCGAGGCACCGCAATCCCAGCCCAAAGCCATTGCAAATTACTGCGGTTACAAGAGAACAATCGGTAGATTGGCTCCAAAGCTTCGAATGGTACGCGGGAGCAGTTTCGCTTAGTTCGAAAGGTAAGAAAGTACAAGTAGCTATTTTTATGGCATGTATAGGCCGTGATGCTCAACAAATATTCAAAACCTTTGCCTTAGAAGATGACGAAAAAGAAGATTTACAGGTCATCAAAGATAAATTTCAAGGATACTTTACGCCGAAAGTAAATTATACATTCGAGCGGTATAAATTCAACCAGATACATCAAAAGTCAGGTGAGTGCTTTAAAGATTTTTTAACTCGTCTTAAAATACAAGCATCTCGCTGTAAATTGGGCACTATGGAAGAAGAATTACTTCGCGACCGAATAGTAGTTGGAATCGACAATAACGATGTTCGCGAGAAACTGTTAAGTGATCCAGAACTTAACTTAGATAAAGCAGTACAAATCTGTCTCGCTGCTGAAAGTGCTTCCCTGCAACTAAAAAATATTGTTAGTGATAGCAAACCCGATTCATTAATTTCAAGTATTTCCAGTAAATTCGCGAAAGGGCAGAAAAACAATCATTCGAAAAATAAGTTAAACCCGAAAATCGCCAAATATATTAATGATTGTAGAAATTGTGGCTCTTCCCATAAATTGAATGAGTGCCCGGCTTTTGGCAAAAAATGCAATACATGTCAAAAATTGAACCATTTTGCTAAAAAATGCAGATCAAAGAAAATATATAAAGTCCAGGAAATAGGAAAAATTGAAACAATGTCTGATGAAGACAACTATGTCATTGGAGCAGTAGACGCAAATAATAATGACGATTGGTTTGAAACAGTTGTTAATAAAAATAAATCCATTCCCATGAAATTAGATACAGGTGCGCAGTGTAACGCTATGCCGTATAAAATAGCTAAAGAACTGGGGTTGCGAATAAATCCCTCAACTGTCCGCAAACTTCTTACCTATTCTGGCCATGCCATAAATGTTGCGGGAGAATCGATAGTTCACTGCAAAATTAAAAATAAAGAAATGCAGTTACGGATAATTATCGCACATGGCGGTATAATCCCGGTGTTAAGTCGCAAAACATGCACAGAAGCAGGCCTGATTCAAAGAATAGATTTAGTAAAAACACTAGAAGAAGAATTTCAAGAACTTTTTCATGGAATCGGCTGCATCAAAAATTTTGAATATACAGCAGATTTTTCCACAGAATGTCCCCAAACTGACATTAAACCCCCCAGAAGAATTCCATTTTCTCTTCGACCATTAGTAAAGAAAGAACTCGATAAAATGGTCCAGGATAAAATTATAAAGAAAGTAGAGAAACCAACACCCATAGCTAGTCCAATGGTCGTAGCAAAACAAAAAGCCAAAATAAGGATTTGTATTGATCCGTCAGAAGTTAATAAAATTCTGCTGCGAAGGCATTATCCTTTAAAAACGCTTGAAGAAGTCACTGCTAATGTGAAAGGCTCCAAATACTTCACAAAATTAGACCTGAAGAAAGGCTTCTGGCAACTAAGAGTTTCACCCACCACACAACCTTTTTTCACGTTCACAACACCCTGGGGAAGATATTCTTTTCTGAGAGTCCCGTTTGGCATAAAGACAGCTCCAGAAATATTTCAAAACCATATGACTAAAATTCTTCAAGGCATTCTAGGTGTAGAAAACTCGATGGATGACATTCTAATCCATGCACCAGACATAAATACCCTCCGGTCCAGAACTAGAACAGTTTTTGAAGCCCTCAAAGAAGCAGGAGCAAAGTTGAATCGAGACAAGTGTGAGTTTGAAGTGCAAAAAGTGCAATTTCTTGGACACGTGCTTACTCCTGAAGGTATCACGATTGATCCAGATAAACTCGCAGCTATCGATCGAATCAAAACTCCGTCCAGTAAGAAAGATTTGCAAAGACTACTTGGAATGATACAATATCTTCAGAAATTCATACCTAACTTGTCAGATAAAACCCACAACATGAGGTTGCTGTTGAAGAAAAATACCGCTTGGGTTGGGATAAACAATTAGACCAAGACCTCTGTGAAATTAAAAATTTGGTGAAAGCATCTCCTACTCTTACATACTTTGATCCGAACAAAAGTTTTACAATCTCTGTAGATGAGCTCTTACGCTCTCGGTGCTGTTTTACTACAAGAAGGCAGACCCATCGCTTATTCATCCACAGCACTAAATTCATCACAACATGCATATCCACAAATCGAAAAGGAGGCCCTAGCCATGAAATTCGGGTGCCAGAAATTTCACTTGTATATCTACGGAAAAGATGTGGTCATTGAAACAGATCACAAGCCTCTAGAATCTATTTTTAACAAGACCATCGATCGAATTCCCCCAAGACTCCAAAAGTTATTCTTAGAAGTTCAGCAGTACGGACCTAAAGTCAAATACAAATGTGGTAAAGAATTATATATAGCAGATTTGCTAAGTAGAGATTGCCACTACCAAGATTCTTTAGAAGAAAGCAATCTTCAAATCTTATTTGCAATTCCAACTACTAATAAAGGTTTAAAAGCTCTTCAAGAATTCACAAATACAGATCCAGAATTGACGCTAGTAAAGCATTTTATTTCAACTGGGTGGCCTCAAAATAAAGATTGTGTACCAAATTCATGCAAAAAATACCTTCCATTTATCGATGAACTATCCGTTCAAAAAGATCTAGTTTTGAAGGGACTAAGAATCATCATCCCAGAAAAATACAAATCTACAGCACTAAAGAATCTCCACGAAGGACAGGTATATCAAGTTGTCTGAAAAGAGCTCGCGAATGCATGTTTTGGCACGGCATGTCGCAAGACATAATTTCTATGATAAAAAACTGTGAAACCTGTCAAAGAACTCAGAGAGCTCCACCAGCCGAACCTCTGATTCCAAAGGAAATTCCAAAACTGCCTTGGGAAATTCTCGCGTCCGATGTCTTCACATTTCAAAGTACAGATTATCTACTTATTACTGATAGCTACTCAGGCTGTATAGACTTTAAATCCTTAAAGGACAGGACAAATAAATCCACTATCGAAATTCTGAAGGACTGGTTTAGCGTACATGGAATACCGAGAATTCTAGAGATTGACAACTGCGGCAATTACAAATCTTGGGAGTTTGAAGCATTTTCTCAACAGTGGATGTTCCACCATCAAACATCTAGCCCCTTGTATCCTAAAGGAAACGGTTTAGCTGAACATGCAGTCCAGACAGCAAAGAATCTCCTCCGAAAATGCAAACTCTCTGGTCATGATATCAACATGGCTCTCTTGAACTTTCGAAACACACCCAGAGATAACCTCGGATCACCTGCCCAAAGATTGTTTGGCAGAAGAACGAGAACCACAACTCCTATAAGCGAAAATCTCCTAAAACCTATGCTCATACAAAATACATCTGAACATCTTGCTGAAGCTCGTTTAAAGCAAAAGTATTATCATGATACTCATGCGAAACCAACAGAAAGTTTACCGCTCCAGCCTAATCAAAATGTCATGCTTCGAAAAGCACACAGAAATTGGATCCCTGCTAAGATAGATTCTCAAACATCACCCAGATCTTATAACGTAGTTACTCCATCTGGCACATTAAGACGCAATTCTTGTCACATAAAGCCAACTGAAATTAAATTCAACATAGAAAGGAAGAGGAGTCTACCAATGGATGCAGGAAACTCAACACTCCCAGACGAACCACCCAATCCTTCTCCCACACCTGACTCGTCCAGTTCTGTCGCTCATGATGCTAAACACCATCCCGTCACTGTCACCACAAGATCCGACAGAGTCGTCAAACCAGTAAAGAGACTTGATCCAACGCCCCCTAGATCTCTAGGGGGCGTTGCTTGATCTCTAAAGTGAACATAGGATGATAGATACGAGCTTAACTTTCTAAAGAAGGGAGATATAATAACTGTAACTGTAGTTATATCATCCTTGTATTAATCGTAATCGTTTGTATCGTACTTGTTCGTTGTATACAAGTTATCACACACGTGACTCCGGCGGTCTGTAAAAAAAGATACGCGTAAAGCACCGTGGTAGCCTTTCTTTTTCGTTAACCTCGGTAAACCTCCGTAAAACTCGGTTGGGAAAAAAAGAAAAAGCCTTCTTCCAAAGATGTTAGTTGGTGGGTTGTTAGCAGAAGTGGTACATATGTATTGTCGCTACGTTACAAATGAGAGTTTTATGTTTAATTAATGAAAAAACAGATTAATTCATTTAATTACACGAGTTCTATAGGCCAGTTGCGAGGCTAACGAAAAAGACAGGCTACCAACGGTGCCTTCGACTTATCTTTTTTTTACAGACCGCTATAGTGACGTGATGCTCTTTTCGTACACTTGCATTGGTGCATTCGAGCATCACGTGACTCCCGCAGTCTGTAAAAAAAGATTCGCGCAAAGCACCGCGGTAGCCTTTCTTTTTCGTTAGCCTCGGGGCAGTTGCAATTGACGTCAAGTTGGAGGTCACACACTACAAATAGGTAGTTCTGATTGGTGGAAGTACCCTGACCTCTAAGTGAAATACTGATTGATCAGCTGATTGCAACTTCTCTATTAATAAGGACGTCACAGTATGTAAAATGTATATCGTCACTAATTTATAATAGTGTGGAAAGTGTAATATATTTTTAGACTAGCCCTTCAATGACAAACTCCCTCCTTATGAGGAGGGATCATTCCATTTTTTAGCAGGTGGGGAAAGGTAGGGAGTGATAGCGGCGTGCAGTACTAAGGGAATGAATGTTGTAGGATCACCGTATTTGCCTTGTGTTGATATTTTGATTAATCCTGCGCTATGTCTGATGATTTTATAACCAAAAGGACTTTTTTAAGGCTAACTTCGACTAATTTTGAGAGGGGGGGAGGCACAAATGACACAATTTTAAGATAGTTTAAAGTTAAAGAATTATGAAATCGAATACGAAAAAATTTCAGTAATATTAGATACGTTCTTAGTTTTTTTTTTCGCCCATTTTAAGATAGTTTAAAGTTAAAGAATTATGAAATCGAATACGAAAAAATTTTAGTAATCTGCATTAGATACGTTACTTACTTTTATTTTTCGCCAAAAAAGCAAAACTTAGCTAAATCCTGCTCCTATTGCATTTCTGTATTTATATAATTTTAGCAAGGAAGCGCCATCACTGCAGCTAAACAAGATAAAATTAGTGAGATTTTAATTTTAAAAATATGATTTCTCTTATTTTATTCAATAACCAAATAATAAATAAAACATAAAACAAAAATGATATCTTCAATGTTCCGCTAATGTATTTTAATTTGAAATTGATAGATGGAGCCACCATTTCAATTGACTGTCTAAATTTTCCCATCTGCTAAAACAATGGAATGATCCCTCCTCATAGGGAGGGAGTTTGTCATTGAAGGGCTAGTTATTTTTAGAGTTTAACTTGCTCGCTAGCGCTCACTGAACCAACCAGCCAAGCAAACAAGTGCTTGGAAAATATTTTGATATTTTGAAAAAATATGTATACATCATCCTTAGTCGTTTAATTAGATTTTGAGTATTTTAGATAGACATATTTTGTTTCTACATTTCATGCACTATTAAATATAATGATTTGCTAAATAATGTTTTGGTAAAATTTCAGACAGCCGCTTAACAAAGTCTTACTTGCTATGTACATAATCGGACCTAAACATTTAATAACAAGCAATTTATTCTTAAAATAAATACAAATCGCTCAAGAAGTAAGTATTATTTCTACCTTGTGTGTAAAAAATAATTACAGCAATAAGTGTCCTATGCTGAATCTGATTTTTATGATTTTTATGATTTTTTTTTTCCTGTATGAAAATATTGAATGACTATCAAGAGTTTTAATTTTCAAAACAGTTTAGAGTATTTTGTTATAAGGGCCTTGACGCGATAGAGAAAACTGCAAGGAGGAATTTGACGAGGAAAGCAACATTTTTTAAAGCACTTTCTGGCAACCTTTAGTTACATTTTAAAATCTTATCAGGTTATTCAATATATTTATGAAGTAACTGTTAATACATGAAATGCACAAGTAATTTGTTCAGTCTATACCATTTAATACGTACATTGTGAAGCAATTTATTTAATGTTACATAAATAAGCCATACAATAGGAAATATATAATATGTCGACATAAATAAGCCTTTTAAAATTTAAATTTTTTTCTGGCCTGATAGATTGCTCTTTGTTTCTAATTAAAACAAAATTTCACTGTCTTAAAACTGGGTTATGCCAAGGCCATTATAATAAAGACAATGGCACAGCAAGAGTTCGGCTCTAGGGGGTGTAGAGGAGTTAGTAATTGAGTCCAGTAGTCACCATATATTAAAATCATTGGTTAATCGAATTAATTTTTAATAAGTTAAATCTTAATACTCATTTTTTTTTGTTTAGGAGAATCAGTAGCTATGTTGGAAAGATTCATCAAAACAGCGTTCATTATCTCACAGTTACAAAATGTAAAATGTATGAATAAAATAACATAAAACTGATTTTACATACATGCAAATTGTTTAAAAAAAGATGAGACAAGCTTTAGGGGTAGAGGGAAAACACAGTACAACAAATAATTTTTGTGCAGGAAAGGCAGGGCCGCAATCCATTTGTTCAATCCAAAATACGGGGTGTTTCAGTCCAAACCAAACACGTATTTTTGTCCATAAATTTAACAAAAATGAAGCTATTTTAATGAAATTTTCATTACACCGACTGTGATTTATGTCAAATTCTTATATCACAAGAATTGGTAGAAGTTATCATCATTCATGTTTAAACTGGATGCTCCCTATTTCAGAATGTACTTGAAATTCCATATTCATTAATCGATTTACTATGCATTTCCAGTACTTTTCGTAGTATCGTATTTTGCATAACTCAAGATAATTCTGTTGAAAATATCTTCATTATTGTTAAATGTATAAATATCTGGGTTCGTCTTGTAGTAGATATCCTATATTTTTGTTAAAATAAATGGATTGTGACCACCCTTTCCTAACCAAAAATTGTTTGTTGCATTGTGATCTATTATGTCTTGTTTGTTCTTTTAAAATAACTGAATGTCACAAATATATTTTTCTTCTAAGGGAGAAAGTAAAATAAAATATTTATGATTACATTTACTGCATATTTAATGGCACACACACTGTGCCATTTTATCACTGCACAATGCCATTTTTGTGTGGTACTTTAAATTTTTCAAGTATTATGCCGTGCTACTTTTTAAAAATTTCGTTTTCCCATAATAAACACTACATTTTTCTGGTTGGCTGGGAAAAAGGTGGATACCTATGAAAGCTTTATTGGCCATGCTCAGCCCAGTTCTGGTCCAAACTGGATTTTTTATTTATCTATTTTGTAGTTTATTGGTCTATCCTGATCCCAATTTCTGAAAAACATATCTTAATCAACATTATCCTACAATTAGTTTACTTTTAAAAGAATATTGTACGTGTACATATTTATATAAGAATTTTAAGATACATTAGTATATGTCTGCAATCCATGGAATACAGAATAACAATATTAATGATCAATTAAAGACAATTACTTGCACAAACACCCACTGAAAAAGTAGTGTAGTTTAGAATTTAAAAAAAATAAAAAGAAGTTAAAGAAAATCATAATTTTAAAGCTCTATAGATAAAAAAAAATAGTAGATTTAAAAAAAAACATCTCTCTATAATTTATTAAACAAAATTAAATTTTTAAAGATTTCAAAAACAAATATACAATATCAGTATTATTTTTACAAGTAAAATGTCTCCGGGAAAATCATTTTTAAACAAATTTTTGTCTTAGTAGGTATAATTACATGTTTTCCTTCCATTGGTACCACAGAATTTTACTGCTATAGAAAGGTTCCATTTTCACAGGTTTTAATATGTTAGGACAACTTTATCCATACACAAGTAAAACAGTAAAAATTCCACTTTTGTATGTCCCAAATTCACCAAGCTATGATGCTTATACTAGACATTTTATGAACTTTCAGTGTTTTCATTCACTAAAAATGCATTTTTCTGTCTTTTTTAACACTTTCCAACCTAGTTGAAAAGTGTTTATGACTTCGGTTTGTCTGGCCGGATGGCCGTCTGCCCGTGCTCTAACTCCCGTAAATATGTTCGGATTGCTCTGCAATTTTTTTTATGTTATTGTCGTTATCTACAGCATGTTCCCTATTTCAACGGAAGTGTGTAGCACTTATAGTTTTTTTACAGGGACATTCAAAAGAATTCCGTTACATTGCGGTCTATGGGGAAAAATCATTTGCGGATTATTTAAATAATGTTTCACTATTTTAAACACATTGAAATTTATATATATCACTAAGGTGCATTAGAAGAAGCTTAATATGGAATAGGGTGTGGATAGCACTTATAGTTACTTTACAGAGACAGTCAAAAGAATTCCGTTACATTACGTCTATGGAGAAAAATCGTCTGCGGTTTATTTAAATTATGTTTCACTATTTTAAACGCATTGAAATTTATATATATCACTAAGGTTCATTACAAGAGGCTTACGGCAGAATATTGTGTGTAGAGCAGTCATCGTTCATTTACAGGGACACACAAAATAATTATCTACTGTCTGTTAACAATAATTCCTGGAAGTGCGTTTTAAGCTACTGAACGCAATTTTAATTTTAACTCGTTTTTTTTCTATTACGTGGTGTGTATAAATTCTGTAGATCCTATACAGGGAAGCACAAAAGTTCGCGAACACATTTCCGTTTATTGACAGAAACTCCTGACGGAGAATTTTAAACTGCGCTACGCGTTTCCTAACTGAACAAAAATTTAGCATCCTATGTAGTATATATACAAATCTATAGATCATATACAGGGCTGAATAAAAGTATTTGGATATTTTTCTGAATATTGTATATGTTGGAAATTCCTAAAATTATGTTTTTAAATATTTTATGCGTTTTCCAAATTGTTTAATTAGATGTTATCTTTTAGCTTATTAAACGGTATGATTTGTAAGATTATTTTGGAAGCGTTGGAAAGTGTTACATAATCTATGCTTGACGCATGATTTTTCTTTCTTGTTTATCTTTCCTGTAATTTGATGGTCTAAGTCTCATTTCAGAAAAAGGAAAGTCTCCATCGTGCAGCAAATACAATCATTCATTTAGCCTAGTATTTATTAGGGATAATGTGAACAACATTGTTCTTTTTTTTAAGCAAGTGACCAGTTGTTACACGCAATCTGTTATGCATTTTCTTCCTTTTAGGTCGATTTCGTAAGAAATACTACCTATTACATTCTCCCCTATGTTGGAATTTCTGACATTTTTTTGAGATCTACGTCGATCATGACTCCTAGAACCCAAAACCATCCCCCAGTGCAAAACTTTATCTATCTATTTACATCACTTTTTTATGGACACAATAACTTTCATAATTCTGCACAAATCTCTTCCAAACTTATACATAAAATCACGGTCACGTTCGTTAATGGGCAAATTCGAACCAAAAGGGGGGAGCTTTTTGTGAAAACAGAAAAAACCCATAACTTCTTAATTATGATACATATAAAATCCATTTAAAGTTATAATTACTTCAACACTTCAAGGAAAAGGGCTGAAAATTTATGTGTGACAGATTTTTGATATAATTTAAAAACATGGCCTCAAGGGGAGGAAATAGGGGTTTTAGAAGAAAAAAATTCATAACTTCGTCAATTCACAAGATATCAAATCCGCTTAAATTTATTATAAATCGTCTTAATATTATCTACAACTTTTATATTAACAAGTTTCTTATAGGACCAACTCTTACAGCAAAAAAAAAAAAAAAAAAAAAAAAAAAAAATCCTGCTGGCTCTGCCTATAAACAAGATAGATTTTGAAGTGGGAAGTCCCAATTGCCGCATTGTGGCAAAAAGGTCATTTCTTCTGCAATTCCCAATAAACAGGCACCCCACGGTCTGCATCCTTCAAAATCTATCTGTGCCTGTAGGTCGAGCCGTCAGGGATTTTTCTAAAATACAATAGTTGACATTTTAATGGATTTCTTTTATGTAGCTTCCATTACAAAAAGCACAAAGTTATGTATTGCAGCTGTTCAGAGAGAAGCAGTTCTAAAAAATTTTGGTGCATTTTCACCGCTCATGACCCCCAGACCCAAACACCGCCCTCTGCCCAAATGTTGATATATATATATATATACAGTAGACTCTCTTAAATCCACATAGCTTAAAACCAGAGGTTGTGCAGATTTTAGAATTTTGTAGATTTTTGGTCACTGTTTTGTTTACATTTTTAAAATAGTAATTTGAATTTAATTATGCACTCATAATTATAATGAATGTTTACAATAAAGTAAAATAATAAAAATTAAGAAAATTTAAAATATTAAAAGTAAAGGTCAAGGTCAAGTAAATCATTAATAATGCATAACTAAATATGCCTAATGATGAGATAAATTTTTTTCTTGAATTATTTAATGAAACATGCCTTATAAATGTACACTCATAATTCATATCAAAATCTTAAAATAACATAATTTTATGTCATGTGTAGCCATATTTAATAAGCAAAAAAGCTTGATTAATATATAATTTGGTAAAAATATCATACTCATATCAGTACTATAAAAGTTAAAATTTCAGTGCAAATTCACCTTGTTTAATAACTAAAATTCATTAAGATACAACTAAATGTAAATATATTGCTTGAAGGTGCGTAAAAAACATACATAAAAACATTTAAAAGCACATTAAAGTCCTTTTAAAAATTCCAAAACGTTTACAACCGAAACCCGGTCATCATCAGTGAAAAAACTAAATTGTTGAGTTGAGTTGTTATCTCCTTGCGTTTTCTTGCTTGCCCGGAATAAACTATTTTACTTCAAGGGTTTGGGAATAAGGTGGGATGGGAAAGGTAATCAATGATGCATTAATTCGGGACAGAATAAAAGAACGTGAAGCAGATCTGAGATTAAATAGACCCCACACTGTGTTAGCAAGATTAGCGCAAACTGAACCTATAAAAGTTGATTTCAGTAGATCCAAAATTATATACTGCACAAATAATCACCTGGAAGCAATCATAAGAGAGTCTCTAGAAATAATGTCTAAATAAAATAAATAAAAAGAAAACTGCCCAGTGAAACTGAGGGCATTGAGCTCACAGGCTATTCACACTAATTGTATATTATACTCTTATTTCAAAGAATTTGAAATAAGAGAAAAATAATGAAATCAACCATATATTAAGGGGGGGGGGTCATCCCCCCGTTACCCTCCCCCCATAGTTAACTAATGAACCCCTTAAACTAATCAGGGAAGTCTCTAATTACAATGAATATACATCAAAATTTGAAGAAAATCGGATAATTCTGCATGAAAAACCCATTTATCTAAATTAAGGGGGGATTAGCCCCCCCCCCGTTCCCCCCTTTATACTTAACCAATCAATCCCGAAAACTAATCAGGGAAGCGTCTTAACCCAATGAACCTATAAACAAATTTTGAAGCAAATGGGATAATTCTGCATGAAAAATCCATTTATATAAATTAAGGGGGGGGGATTAGCCCCCCGTTCCCCCCCCCCTTTATACTTAACCAATCAATCCCGAAAACTAATCAGGGAAGCGCCTTAACACAGTGAACCTATAAACAAAATTTGAAGGTAAAC
Source organism: Maratus michaelseni (assembly GCA_963931845.1). Classification (NCBI taxonomy): domain Eukaryota; kingdom Metazoa; phylum Arthropoda; class Arachnida; order Araneae; family Salticidae; genus Maratus; species Maratus michaelseni. The sequence goes on from OZ007600.1 coordinate 3,276,755, forward strand.
GGATATTTCTATGAAGAGTTATTGCGTTACGTACATACATACATACATACGTACGTACGTACATACAGAACCAGCGGGCACATAAGCTCTCAGGCTTTGATAGCCTGTGAGCTAAAAAGAAATAGTCTGTAACGATGTATTATCATATGATATCCACGCAGTCTGGAATGAATTAATACATCATTGATTACCTTTCCCATCCCACCTTATTCCCAAACCCTTGAAGTAAAATAGTTTATTCCGGGCAAGCAAGAAACCCAAGGAGATAACAACTCAACTCAACAATTTAGTTTTTCCACTGATGATGACCGGGTTTCGCTTGAAAACATTTTGGAATTTTTAAAAGGACTTTAATGTGCTTTTAAATGTTTTTATGTATGTTTTTTACGCACCTTCAAGCAATATATTTACATTTAGTTGTATCTTAATGAATTTTAGTCATATCAGTACTATCACGAATTTTTTCACAAATAAATTTATGCTTCCTTCATGAGAAAACATGAGTTGAAACCTATTAACCAGAATTTCATATTAAAATGTGTACAGAATGATATAAAATTAAAAAAAAAAAACTTGATTTTTTCACATACATCTTAACTGTAAGTTCCATTGTTTACATCTGAAACGATGTGCGAGTTTTAGGCATTTGTGGATTTGAGAGAGTCTACTGTATAATATATATATATAATTTGATTTTTTAGCACTTTTCTTTACACTTCTGTCCAAAAATTAAGGGGCAGTGACCAGACACTTTCACCTTTTACACGGTTTATCAAATATCTACTGAAATTCTTGACAAATTGTTCTTGAAATTTGGGCAAGTACAGCACATGTTTGACTTCAAGAACAGTAGTAACTCATACTGCAATTTAAAAATCCCCGACGGCTCGGCCTGCAGTCACAAGTAGATTTCGAAATGCAGACTGTGTGGTGCCTATTTATTGGGAATTGCAGAAAGAACTTTTTGACATGATGCGGCAGTTGGGACCGCCCACTTCGAAATCTACCTATGCCTGTAGGCGGAGCATTAGGGATTTTTTAATTGCAGTTATGCTGTTTCTACGTATTGCAAGGATTTTTTTTTTTTTCTGCTGTAAGGGTTGGTCTTATAAAACACTTGTCAGTATAAAAGTTGTAGATAATATTAAGAAGATTTATAATAAATGTAAGCAGATTTGATATCTTGTGAATTGACAAAGTTAGGAATTTATTTCTTCTTAAACTCTTATTCTTTCTCCCCCTTGAGGCGATTTTGAATGATTTAAAAAATCTGCCATACATAAATTTTTGGCCCTTTTCCTAGAAGTAATAGTAACTTTAAACGGATTCGATATGTATCATAATACGAACTTGACCGAGATTTTATGCCCCTTGATTTTATGTATCAGTTTGGAAGAGATTTGTGCAGAATTATGGAAGTTATCATGTCCATAAAAATGTGACATAGATAAAGTTTTGAACTGGGAGCGGTGTTGGGTTCTAGGAGTGATGATCGGCGTAGATCTGCAAAAATGTTTCAGAAATTCTAACATAGGGGAGAATGTAATAGGTAGTATTTCTTACGAAATCTATCTAAAATTAATAAATTGAATATATGATGCAGTGCTGCCAGTTGGTCCATATTTTCCTAAAAGATCCCTATTTTTTAACTTTGTTCCTAAAAGTCCCTTTTTTCACTATAAATGTCTCTAAGGTGAGATCTTGGAAACACAACTAAGAGGGAGATATAAATGGGGAAAATAGGAAAAATACTTACGATATGATTTTCGGCATTGACTTTTCAAATCTTTCGGAGGAACAGAGAGTGAATGGGGAAAAATTTGCGTTCTAATACATAAACCGTCTCTAAATTAATTTTTTTTCAGATTTTTCAAAATTTATCATGAAAATTTAGATTTGTTTGAAGTTTGAAATTTAATGTCTTAGATGGCAGCACGTAACTGAACATAAGTAGAAAATTTACAAGCTCAATCAAGAAGAATTGGAAGTGAATAGAATAGATTCAGTTTGGCCAACTTTTATCAATGCAAAACAGGCAAATGGAGAACTAAAATACCCAGATTTCTCTATGTTTTTGAAAAGTAGCCTTTGTTTGTACCATGGCAGTGCAGATGTAGAGTGATGATTTTCCGTTTCCAATCAAATTCTTTCCGAAGAGCAAACCTCTATGAAAGAACAACTGCTAAATGCTAGGCTAAAAATAGCAGATGTTTTAAAACATCATTATGAAAATTATGCTGCTCTAGTTCCAATAACAAGTAAAATTATAAAAAAGGCTAATATTGCATATGAAAACTATCAGTTACCTAGAAAATGAAAAGAGAGAAAAAGAAAAAAAAAACTAAAGTACAACTTGAATTGCAGAAGAATTAGAAAGCAGAGACTAGTCAGATGTGCAATCCCAAAACTTTCTTCTATCTCATACATGTTTCACATACACCAAAAACGAATCATTACCAATTTCTGTCAAGGTCTAACTGAATCTAAAGTTTTATTAAATTCCATACATTACTTCTTGAGATAGGACTATCGCTAAAATTATGTAAATCCTAAAAAATGCAACATAACAGCGCCACCTGCTGGGATATTTACATCAACAACAACTTATGTCAATGTCTAATTGAATCAGAAGTTTTATGAAAATCTGTGCATTAGTTCTTGATAATAGCTATCGTGAAAATCATGAGAAAGTAAAACAGCAGCGCCACCTGTAAGGCAATTTACACCAAAAACTAATCAGCACCAATTTATATCTTCTAGGCCTAACTGAATCTAAAAGTTTTATAAAATTCCGTGCATTAGTTCTTGAGATAGAGCACCCACAAAATTGCATATAGACAGACTCACAGACCAGACATTTTCTAAAAACAGTCAAATCGTGTTCAGGACTTTCTAAAACATATAAATCTGTTGAAAACAAAGAAGTCGAAATTTTTCATGTATCCAACACTTTCTTCTTGTAAAGATAGCAGAAAGTAAAAAAGAAGCTGAAGAAAATAAAAATGCAATTATAGATCTTGAAAAAAGTTGGAATGTAACGAAAATGTGAGTGAAGAAGTAGCTGTATCGGACAGATAAATACTGTGTTTATTTTTCAGGTCCCTAAGAAATCCCTATTTCAGGAATTTCTTACCCTAAAAAGTCCCTAATTTTTAATCATTAGGTCCGTAAGTACCTACTATTTTAGACCAAAGTTGCTTGCAGCCCTGTAGCGAGATATGGGCATTTGTATGAAATAATTTATAACTGTGCATGCACAAACTATACCAAAGATTGAAAACTCAGAAAGATGCCAGCAATACAGTGATGTAATTGACAAATTCAGGGGGGGGGGGATTCTAATGTTATTGTTGTTGTGTTAGACAAAATACCAATGCACTTCTCTGAAAGAAGGGGTGCCAGAGCCTCAAGAGAGGTTAGACTTCTAGAGCTGGTCTCCTAATTTTGAAACAATTCCAGATGAGAGACCTGCACCTGGATTGGCACCCCAGAGGTATCGTTTTCAAACTTAGAGGACATTGAAGCCACGAACAGATTTTACGTGCACCAGCTCCCATTAATGTACACAGTTCCACAAGCTGCAGTCGAGAGAGGTTGTGACCCTCCCACCTCCCAAGCACTGATCATGGTCAATGCTGCTTTACTTTCAATGATCTTGACGGGAACCAAGCTTAATCGTCTGCACCATTGCGGGACGGGAAATCCCATGTAATCAATGTATCTCAAATATTCAATATATTAATTTTTTAACTGCAGTATACTGTTTCTACTGTTCTTGAAGTTGAACATGTGCTGTATATCCTCAAACTTCAAGAACAATTTGTCAAGAATTTCAGTAGATATTTGACAAACCGTGTAAAAAGCAAAAGCGTCCAGTTACTGCCTCTTAATTTTTGGACAGCAGTGTATGCACCGATTTGGATGTGACTAAGCATATGTATAGGTCTTCGGGTTCATTGGCCAGCTTCATCCAGCATCTTGTTTTAAAATGGCGGTCACTTAAAGATTTCAAATGCAAAACAATGTATAAAAATTTTTTTTATCTCCAAAGTTTATTCTGTTAAGTGTGTGGCCTTGATACAAGGATTCCAGAGTAATTTTTTGTTTTGCCTCTATCTTAAAAAATGGCTGACATATAGCATTAAAAATTTTAGGGTGGCTGATAATTTACAATACAGCAGGATTCCTCCATAAATGGGTTAAATTTATGAGTTTTAGTGATCATGATTTCAGGCAAATTTTCTTTCATTGTTGTAACCATTGTTCCAACTCTCATATGCTTAAAACTATAATATTCATATCTGCCAGTGCCAAGCTCTCACCAAGCTTAGCAAACACTTGGCAAAATATCACCAAATTTTGTGACAAAAATAGTTTGCCATAAATAAAGCCAATTTGGGTATTTCTGACTAATTTTGTGAAATTTTCATTCAAATTCAGTATTGCCAAAAAATTGGAAATGAATCTTCTATAATCAGGTTTTAACTTAGTGCTTTACACTAAAATTAGTTAAAATCATAAAACCAATGAATACTGAAGCTACTTTTTCCTTAAGCTTTTCCTGAAGCTAATTTTGTTTAATAGAATTTGACTCGAAGTGGATTCTGATTAATGTAAAACTACTAATACTGACTTGGATTGGTTCATAAAAATGTCTCATTTCATTAACCAATGATTCATATCAGCAACAATAACCGTTTCCTTTTTTGAGCTCTGGTGGGAGGAGGGTTGACCACGAAACCTCTCCCCCCCCCCCTTTCCTGCACCACTGACAAAGAAGTATCCAGTAAGCCTCTAATTAGATCTCATTAAAAAGCATAAACTATCTGTTTACAGTTTTATTAATAAAATTATAATTAGTATCTAGAAATCGTAATTCGTAAATAAGAAGTTTCATTAATTAACAATACAAATATCATGGCAACTCTTTTTTGAAACTTTGTAAAATTACTGTAATTGCATAAATCTAAACTTATACAAATACATGCATAATGCTAACAAAGAAAAAAAATTAAAATTAGTTACACCCATTAATTTATACACACACAGAATAAATATAATCATATGAATGGCCAGTTATATCTGCACATTAACTTCACAAAATATTAAATATCAGCATTGTTATCATAGTGAACTAACTGGACATTATTAGCATTCAGTGTTTTGAAAGTGAAGAAACGTTTTGCTGCCTTTCCAATTCCTAACTGATTTATTTGTTTGCTGTGTTTGAGTTCAAAAGTTAAAAAAAAAAAAAAAAAAAATTCAAATTCTTCTGAAAGTGCTCTTGCCGTGCTTAACATTTTTGATACCAATTAGGTCTTTTTTCCCTCTAGGTACACATTCTTTCGCAATTGCTGGTGAGCAGATGTTATCATTACTTAATTCTCCTATAACTTCAATTCGTTGTTATATACATATTTATTTGTTAAGATAGAATAAAATAATCACTGCTAATTTTTTTTAGAAACGTAACGAATATTCAGCCACTATTCGGAATTCTGACTATTCTTCAAGAGAGCTGAAAGTTCGGATGGTTAAATACACTACTGAACACTAGTTCTGGCTAAATGCTGTTGGATATTTATTGGATAAATTCAAGATAAAAAATGTGTTTCTTATTTTTCGTTGTTGTTTTCACAATGCTTTTCTCAAATCTAAACTTGCTACTTTCTGACATCTTCATGCTAAAAATCTGAAGGAACTATTGTTATTCATATTGTAAGAAGTTGTGTAACATTTCTCTATTTCCTTTAAAAGTTAAGGATTATTTAGAAAATGGTTATCACAGTTGGAGATTTAAGCCGTTTTAGACACACAGTTATTGGGGAACGATCGATTTTAAATGGTAATACAATTATAAAACATTTTTAAATGATGTCTTATTCTATAGAACTTGAATGTTTGCAAGTTTCATGCACATATAATAATGGTTTGTTTATGCATCTGAAAGATTTGAAGTGTTCAACAGTATTATTAGTATATATCCTGGCTACAACATGCAAGTAAAAAGAAATTAGAACTGAAAAGTTTATATAATGAAATGTAACTTATTTTTGTGTCAAACTTATTCCACTTTGTATATTAAATAAATTTTCTGGTTCTAAAGATGTTTGTGTATTTTAGGCCAGAATATTAAATAATTATTTTAAAAGCAGCCTTAAATATACCAGGCGTTTCACCAATGTTGGTCTGTTTCTTGAATTTATTGACTACCCCTTTTTCTGAATACTAATAGTGGCTTTATTTAATGATAGAAATTCTACAATTAAATAAGGCTAAGATTACTATTCGGAATTTGTGGTGTTCAAATTCAAAGACAATACAGAGCCGATGTATTCACACAGTTTTTAGCAGTTTTAATCATTGTTTAAACTGTCATGTCAAAAATATTACATAAAAAACTGTAAATATTCTTTTTTTGGTGTTAAGACTATGCATTGCATATAATGCTTTTTGTGTCAAATATTAAAACTTATTTTAAGTAATACAAGGTGTGCTATTAAATAATGAGACTGGTGTAAGAAATGATATTTATTCCAAATAAATTTATATATAACTTTTATCCCCTTCAATATACATTCCTCCCTTATCTATACACACCTGCATAAGTGTCTTCCATTGTTCAAAACAATGCTGCAGCTCATCAGTTGTCAGCCTCTTCAGAAACTCTGCCTTTTTGCTTTTATTTGTTCAACAGACTGAAAATGTGTTCCATATCCTCTGTGTCCCTTTTTCATTTTTGAGAACAAGTAGAAGTCACACAGTGGCAAATACGGAGGATGATCAAGTACAGGAATGTGCTTGTCTGCTAGAAACACGCATTGTCCAGGTGCAGAATCAATCCACAAATCCAATATTTTCTTCCTTAATTTTTCTCTCATCTTGATTAGTATTTCTTTACCGATCATCTGAATGCTCAGACGTTGGTCTTTCCAGACAGTTTCATTAATTTTCTGAATGTTTCCTTCAGTTCTTGCAGTCACAGGTCGACTGGGACATTCATCATTCATCATCTTCGACCTCTTCCCTACCAACATTCCTATGTTGATTTTTGAACATTTCCATTTCAGTCTGTTGAACAAGTAAAAACAAAAACGGCAAAGTTGTTGAAGAGGCTTACAACTGGTGAACTACAGCATTGTTTTGAACAATGGAAGAGACACTTATGAAGCTGTGTATAGATAGAGGAGGAAGAGGAATGTATGTTGAAGGAGATAAAAGTTAAATGTAAATTTATTTGGTATAAATATCATTTCTCACACCAGTCTCATTATTTAATAGCCACACCTTGTATTATGAAACATTTGTCATATTTTTTCCTAACAATTACACTGTCCTAAAAATAAAAGTTTTTCTTATATTCAATAAAAAATATTGATTTTATTATTTTTAAGTTAACTTAAAAATCTAAGTGTAATAAATAGTAAATTAAGTTCAAGCAGGTTCTTTTCATGCACATCTCTGCATGATGAAGAAGAATTCGTCTGATCGCATGTCTTCAATATAAGTACAAGTTCTATACTTTGCTTGCAGATTATTGACATATGGCAATTTTTGGTAGTTTTAACCATTGTTTAAACTGTCATGTCAAAAATTATGTAGAAAACTTCAAATATTCTTTTTTGTAGGACTATGCATTGCATGTAATTCTTTAGGTGTCAAAGATTAAGACTTTTTTTTTTTTTAAAGTAATATGGTGAAACATTTGTTATATATTTTTAGCTAACATCATACTATCCTGAAAGAAAGAAGTTTTTGCTCGTATATTTAATAAAAAATATTGATTTTATTATTCTTAAATTAACTTAAAAATCTAAGTGTAATTAATAGTTAAGTAAGTTCAAGCAGGTTCTTTACATGACACATCTTTACATGATGAAGAACAATTTGTCTGGTGGGACTTAGAATTTTTTTAAATTGTCCAAAATCGAAAGTTCATTCATCTTGTACACACTAGAGAGGAGACGGGCTCGGGCTCAATTTTTATACCAGCCTTCGGGCCCGGGCTCATTCTTTCTAAAACTGACAATTTTATTTATTCTCATATAGATAAAATAAAAGTAACTTTTTCCCCTAAAAAATTACATATTCTATTTCCCGTAATTTTAATGTTATTTTGATCAGAATGAATAGAAGGGGAAACAGGAATCTTACTTTTCTTTTCTAGTATTAGAATGTTACTTTACAAAAAAAATTATGATATTTGCGACGCGACTGACAACTGGGTGATATGGTGCCAATGCGAAGAGGCTCCAATAATATTTGTTGCTAGATTTTCGTTTGTGATATTTGGATATTTTTTTTTATTCGACCGTTTATTTTATTTTATTTTTTTTAGAGATCTAATGCGAGATGAATATCTTTTTTCATTTTTAGTCAATCAGCATTAGCTTAGGTTTGCAAATTTTTAGTCTTCTATTGTGTGCAAGTCATACTCGCTCTTCATATGAAGACAACGTTAGTGATTATATTTTTAACTGTGAACTCTGCTGATGCTAAAGCTCTGCTCTGCACATTTACGAAGTCACTTTCATTCGTAAGTAGATATAATTGTCATATATTGTTATTCCGATAGAAAGCAATCGAAGAGTGTTTCAACTTTTCCTATAAAAGCACAGGATCTTTCAGATACCGGTGTCAAATTTTTAATTTAAGCTGATTTTCAGAAAAATGAAATATTATTTTAATTAAGGAATCAATTATAAGTTATGATATAAACCTCTTATAGGAAATATAAAACGTTGTTAGATTCTTCTGCATAGAAATAGTAATTTCTGCAAATTTCATTCATTTTTTCATAAAACGCATTTCGTTAATGTGTCCACCAGATTTGCTAGTTGGGAGAGAAAAATATTTACATCCTTTTAAGGAAGTATATTTTTATTTGATACCAAACTTCTCTTTTGATAAGATAGAATGTAAATTTCTATAAAATTAATTATGTGCACCGGATGAACAGTTATTTTCACGTACGAAGTTTTTTAAAAATGAGATATTTTTAAAACAATTTTTAATTATTATGCAATTTTTTGGGGTATTGGACTCGGGCTCTAATGACACAAAATGTTTCGGGCTCGGGCAAGGCCATCTTGATATAACAGGCTGGGACAGCGTTTTCGCCGCTAGGGGAATGGAGGGAAGGTTGAACTCTATATATCCACTATGCTACAATATGAAGTTTACATGTAAAATATTAACAGATATATACTTTTTTTCATTTACTGTCGTTGATTTCATAAATAAAAATCATTTTGCTTCTCAGTACTTAACTTTTTTTTTGTCGCAATTCTTATTTAAAAAATATATATATAAATATAAATTTACTTGCCTTTACCAACACATATGGCAAAACAACTTGCAGAAACTAGTTCACAATAAGTAAAGGCAAATTTCAAAGAGAAATTAAAATGTTATTGTATAATTTAAAAAAAAAATCACATTAATGTTTAAAAATGAACTGAATGTAAAAAAAAAAAAAAAAAAAAAAAAAAAAAAAAAAAGATTTATTCTAATATTTTTATTGCACAACTCAAACAAAAATTTAAATCTTTATTAAAAATTCAGATTTAAATCTTTCCTTTTCAATAAATTTAAAATGAAATATAATGATAATATTAATTTATATAATTTATAATTTTTTATTATTCATATTATATATTTAATGTGCATCAAAGGGTATCACGAATAATAGGTTATGGAGTTTAATCAATTACATATATATATATATTTTTTTTTCTTGAGGTTTTGTTAGCTTGTTTGTTCTTCACACATAATAAATAATTTGTATAACGAATTTTGTTTTATTAAACTGACTTACTAATAAGGATAAAAAGCAGTTGTATTCGTTATACGAATTATTTATTCTCTGAATATTATACAAATTGAATTAAAAAAATTCTTTATCATGTTTAAAGACTCAACCATTTTTGTTGATAAAGTTACATCAAAGATGAAACAGTTGCAGAATATCAAATGAAGTATCTGGACAAACTAAATGAAAATTTACTGGATATTTTTCTCATGATAGGAAAAAATAAACTCTATTTCGGATATTGAAGAATTGAAAAGATAAAATAATAGGATTGATACCTTACTTAAGGATAATTATGTGGAACTAATATTAGCTAACTAAATATTACCTTCAATTGTTGGAGAAAATTAGAAAATATTTTAACTAGTGTTAAAAATTAAATTTTTGAATCTCATGAAAATAAAATAGATAATTATTCTAAGAGATTTTTATATAATGAAACTGTTTTTGCATGAAAATTCTAATAGTGACATTTTAGATCAACTGTGTATTACTTATACTTATATAATTCTAAATTACTTTGTTTGCCATCTTAAAAAGGCATTTAAAAAGAATGTCTGCAAATTTCAAAGTTTTTCCAGGTTTTGCAACAATTATAAATAAATTATAGAAAAATGTGTTAATTTGAAACAAAATTTAAAAAATAGTCAACTTTTTATAAAGTATTTCCTATATATAGCCCACAAACTTGTGGGATTTACAAACAAATCAGAAAATCATGCGACTACTATACAGGCATTTATGTACACGTCAGTTTTATTTATTTATTTATTATTTTTAAAATAAAGAGATTACTTAATTATTTGAATATTTAAATAAAGAGATTATTACTTGTGATATACCTTAATGTGTATAAAACAATTTTTTATTATGTAAATATTTTGAATTTTTTATTAAGAATTTTTTTAATTCACTTTGTACAATATTCAGAGAATAAATAATTCGTATAACGAATACAATTGCTTTTTATCCTTATTAGTAAGTTATTTTAATAAAACAAAATTTCACATGTATTCTAAAATATCCTCTAAATGAATGAGAAGATATTGTGTATTATAGATATATTTATTGTATAAAACCAGGGATCTGTTAAGAATTTGGTCAGTTAAAGAACACTTCACAATTTTTTTCTTCTTAAAACATGACCCTTCACAATTTTTTTTCTCATAAAAAAGGACCCTTTCACAGGAGTTTTTCATACAAAAATGGGCTCTTCACAAGATTTCTTATTAAAATAAAATTCCACCTGTAACAGCTGTAATCATCGAGGACCCTGTTATCTAGCTATATGTATAATGTAAATATGCTTACATGTAAATATATCAAAATTTAATGCATTTATATATTTTTTTTTCGCTAAAACAAGACCAAGTTATAATTCAATTGCCTAAACAGGAACCTAAATATAACTCTAATTTCAGATTCCCAAATTTATTATTAAATTTGTCACAAATATAAATAAACGCTTTTCAATAAAAAAAAAAATAAAATAAAATAAAATAAAAACAGGACCCTGTGAAAAAAAGTCTGGACATAGCTTTAATAAAAACCTTTGCTAATATTTGCTTTGCAATAGATGAAATAGAGTCTTCTTTCATAAGGAAAAAAATATGAATTTAGAAACCTGTTTAATATGCAACAAAGGGTATCACAAATATATATTATGGAGTTAAATCAATACCATAAAATTATATATCGAGTTATTTTTTCTCAATTCAGAGATAATAAATATTTATATAATGAATACAATTGATTTTTATCGATTTTAATAATAAAACAAAATTTCACATGCATTTTAAAGAATCCACGAAATCAATGAGAAGATATTGTATATTTTAGATATATTTCTTGTATAATAGAGCTTTTTAAAAAAATTTAAATCTTTGTTTTGAAATAGATGAAATACGGTATATTTTCATTTAAAGAAAAAAAATATGTAAATTCACATACATGTTTTATACGCATTAAGGGATATCACAAATAATAATCTCTTTATTTAAATAATCTCATTATTTAAAAAATAATAAATAAATAGAACTGATATGTACACAAATGCCTGTATAGTAATCGCATGATTTTCTGAATTGTTTGTAAATCCCACAAGTTTGTGGGCTTTATAGGAAATACTTTATAAAAAGTTGACTAGTTTTAAAATTTTGTTTCAAATTAATACATTTTTCTTTTAATGATTTATTTCTAATTGTTGCAACACCTGGAGAAACTTTTAAATTTGCAGATATTCTTTTTAAATACCTTGAAGATGGCAAACAAAGTAATTTAGAATTATATAAGTAATACACAGTTGATCTAAAATGTCACTATTAGAATTTTCATATAAAAACAGTTTGTAAGTCTTAGAATAATTATCTATTTTATTTTCATGGGATTCAAAAATCTTATAATTTTTAATACTAGTTAAAATATTTTATAATTTTCTCCAACAATTCAAGATAATATTAGTTAAAAATACATCAAAATTATGAATTATTTGCTTACCTGTAAAGACAGCTACTTGTAAATTTATATCTATTTGTACCGATTCCACAATTTTAACACATTTGTCACACATATATAAAAAAATTAACGCATTCATCGTAATAATGGATATCCAATAATTATCCTTAAGGAAGGTATCAATCCAATTATTTTGTCTATTCAATTCTTCTTCCCCATCCGAAATAGAATTTATTTTTTCCACCACGAGAAATACTCCAGTAAATCTTCACTAAGTTTGTCCATCTATTTTTTTCTTTCAATTGTTGCATGCCTCACGAAAACAGTTTCATTCAAACAATTTCAGATACTTCATTTGATATTCTGTAACTGTTCCATCGTTGATGTAACTTTATCAACAAAACTGCTTGAGTCTTTAAACATGATAAAGAATTTTTTCAATTCAATTTATACAAAAAATTGCATCTAACGAAAAAACAAACGCAGCACGTGTTACACCGTAGCAATAACACAACACAAGTCAAATTTCAACTCGGGCAAGAAATCGGAGCGGGGTGAAGATTTCAAGTCGCTCTTGTGCTCCCTCCTTTGATCACGTGACTTTCCCCAGAGTGGGTAGCTGTCAAAGCCCGGTATATTGAGATAGCCCTGGCTCGGGCGGGCTTGGATTTAAAAATCATCGGGCTCGGGCTCCGAAAAGAGAGCCCGAACTCATCGCTAGTACACACGTCCCAAATAATTTGTACACTACTGTAAAAAAATTATTTATGTAATCATCAGTATTAAAGTAAATGAAATATTTTAGTTTTGTATGTTTTATGCATTTTAAAGCTATTTTGGAAATATGTTCTTTCTTTTTATAAATATTTGGATAATTTATTTATTTCATCTGTCTGCCTGCCTGTCCGTAATGAAACACCAGTGAAAAGAACAATATCTAATTAGCTGAAGCATCAAAGAAACAGTTTATTAGTTGAGTAGACTTTTAGTATTCAATATTGGAAATATAGTTGATGTTAGAGTCCTGCACGAGTCCACATCTGAAATTTCTGCTTAAAATCATCCCAAACCTTACAAAAAATAATAATAATAATAATAATAATGTCAACCCCAAATTCACCTAAAGTAAAATAAAATTAATCCATATTTTAATACTGTTAGGGAAAAATAGTTTATAAACAATTACATCTCTAATATCAGTTTTATCTCTTTTGTATAAAAATGAACACATATACACACATTAATATTCAAATATATAGATTTTTACACTTAAAAAATATTTAGGACTTTCTTTTGAAAAATCGGGTCAACCCGAAAGTGTTAAACACCATTTAAAGTCAATCCGATCTATCTAAACTATGGGTCATGTAGGATTTCGGTAAAAGGTTACCTGACCTGGTGCAGGACTCAATTCTTAAGAAGTAGTTCAAAAGATGTATCTGTGTTTTATTATTGCAATGATATCGCATTTCCAGGAAATAAATGAACTAACATTTATGCATATTCTTTTATAGGTATAGAAACCTCCAATCCTAAAATCTGCATCCTGAAGAACACCCTCAGGTAACATGGCGATAACTATCAAATCTGAGATATTTACCATAGAATGTTCTGATAAATCTCTCTTTTATGATCATCTTAATGATCGGGTAAAAGAAAAATCTATTATAAATGAATGCAGTGAAACATTTTCTGAAGAAACAGATTTTAAAAATCAGATTTCTATGGAACCTCTTAGAAAACCATTTATTTGTTATGTATGCAAAAAATGTTTTACACAAAAATCAAGATTACGTAATCACTTATGTACTCACAACAACAAAAAGCCTTATGTTTGCAAAGTTTGCTCTAAAGAATTTTCTAAGAAATCTCATTTAAATGCACACGAACGTATTCATACTAATGAAAGGCCATTTGTCTGTGAGACATGCAACAAAGGATTTATTGAAAAATCAAATTTAATTGTTCATCTACGTATTCACACCCATGAGAAGCCTTTCCTTTGTGAAATATGCAATAAAAGATTTTCTCAGAAATCTCATTTAAACGAGCACATTTACATCCATACAAATAAGAAACCTTTCCTTTGTGAAGTATGTAATAAGGGATTTTCTAGAGAATATCTCTTAAATAAACATCTAAATACCCATTCGAAGGAGAAGCTTTACACCTGTGAAGTGTGTAGTGAAGAATTTTCAAGAAAATCGCTATTAAATAAGCATGGTTGTATTCATAAGACATTTCTTTGTGAAGTGTGTAGTAAAGGATTTGCTAACAAATCAGGCTTACTGGCTCATCTTCGTGTTGTTCATGTCAATGAAAAACCTTTCAACTGTCAAACATGCAATAAAGGGTTTTCCCAGAAATCACATTTAAAGGACCATCTTCGTATCCACACTAAAGAGAAGCCTTTCATTTGCCAAATATGCAATAAAGGGTTTTCTCAAAAATCTCATTTAAATGCACACCATCGCTTTCACACAAAAGAGAAACCTTTCTCTTGCGATGTATGTAGCAAAGGATTTTCTCAAAGGTCTCACTTAAATTTGCACATTCATACTATGCATACAAAATAGAACCTTTTATTTGTGATATCAGGGATCTGTCCAGAGGAAAATCAATCAATTCTGTTAGTGGATTTTTCACAAAATCTGATGACAAAAAAGTTAATCTTTTACACGATTCAATCTCAGATAAATGGACTCTTTACAAAATCCAGTCTCAAGAAAACATAAATATTTTCTCACTAATTTTACATTAAGGGGAGGTCTTACTACTTTGTGTCAAATTTTTCTATTTTTTGCACTCCTTAAGTGTATAAATCCGTCAACCTGCAGCCCGTGGGCCGCATGTGGCCTGGCGATCTTTTGTGTGCAGCCCGAGGCACATAATCCTTAATTCATATTTATGAAATTAATTGATATGTGCATAAAAAGTGTTTAAGACCTTCACTGTTGTTTTATATATTTTGACGGGAAGACGAACTAATTAATTTAAAATTATGTTAAATGTCATTTTCTTAGTCAAAACTTGCATCTTTTTTCATGTAGTCCTATTTGTGTGTATACATTTCTTAATCCTCAACACTAATCAAACATTATTGTGAATTAGTTACATTTTCACAATTTATATTTTTACAATCGAAAAAATAAATAAATAAAAAGTTTTTGCATTGAGCAAAAGACTGATATGTTAGAGAAAATCTCCCAATTTTTTCCTTTAGAACTTGTAAATTCTGAATTGTTATATTATTTCATTTTAGGATTATGGCCCCCATAGCTAATATTTCTTTTAAAGGTTGAATGTTTGTCAAGGAAATCATTGGCACCAAACAATTTGTACACCATTATTTCTGAATAACAAACTTCGCAACCTATATTCCTATGCCAGAGCCAGGAATCGGCTCTGGCTATTTATATATAATAAATATAAGCCAGGAATCGAAGGTTTCGATTCCTGGCTCTGGCTAACTTTTCACTCCATGTTGGATTATTGTATGTATGTCTGTATTATAATATTTGTGTATCTTTAATTGCTGAATGCAGGCGTTGTTTATGTGTGTTTTAATATATATTCGTAGATCGGTGAATTAGTAATAATCTAATACCGTTGTCCTGTCATCAAGACTATCTGTTAGATGGCTGGTGACTTTCTGTCCAACATGGTTTATTAGTGAGAAATTGCAGACTCAGGAATGGGCCGGAGTAGCTCAGTGGTCAGAGCGACAGCCCGGAACGCTGTGGACCCAGGTTCGATTCCTGGCTCTGGCTAATTTTTCACTCCATGTTGGATTATTGTATGTATGTCTGTATTATAATATTTCTGTTTCTTTTATCTATATTTTTTTCCAAATAAAAAATATTCGCACCTCTTTTAGCAAATCCAAAGGTCCCATAATGCAAATATGTTTAGACCGCAAAGGTTTAGTCAGGTAAGGGTAGAATTTTAACTACTATAAGAACATGAATTGTACTGATCCACCTCCAATCACTTTTGATGGATGAAGAATGTGTGTATATGCTTACTGGAATGCATGCAATACTTGCAAAGAAAAGTCGTTGAATGGAGAGAAAAGTTCTTATTCCCAGAACAAGAAGTTATTTATTTCATCTTTAGCTTTGGGATAACTAAAAGAAACAATTGTCGGTACAAAAAAAAAAAAAAAAAAAGATCTTTAAAGCAGTCGACCAATGATTCTATAAAAGGCAAAAGTATTGCTTTTAAAGGATCTCCTTGTTTTTACACAATACATCGTAGTACTAGTAGTAGAAAAATAGTGCATAATGAAATTTCTATGTATTGAATGCTTTCACACAGGATTTCAAAAGGTCGCTAAATGGAGATTTAATTGTAAATTAGTTTTATTTATTACAATAAAAAAAAATAATATTTTTGTTACAGACACGAATTTTACTAACAGTACTTTTTTCATATTTAACTAGATACAGATATAGATCCCAAATTTTAAATATTAAGAGCTAAAGAAATATTATTGTCATTTTAAACAGCAGTTTAATGTATGTAATTAAATATTAAACTATGTATTTATGTTATCTTAGGGTGTTTCTCAAATGATCTGCTCAACAACGCGAAACTTTCTAACACATATTTTGACTCATTTTTAAACGCAAAGACATAAAATTGGCTGGCCTGTATTGAATTGATTTGAAATTGGAATGAATTTTCCTTTTCTTGATAAATAAATTACTTATCGAGTTATAAGCGATTCATGTTACGTGACGACACGTTTTCTCCTTTCTTGTGCTTTGGCGTCGGAAATTCAGTTCAAAACACCGACTTTGACAGTATTTTCTGAAAGATCTTCCGTCTTTACCAAAAAATGGAAAACGTCTGTTGATTACAAAGTTTATAAATAAGAACACCTGCCAATTTCATGTGTTTCCGAACAAAAATGAAATAAAAAATATATCATAAAGTAGCCAATTTGGATTTGAGAACAGCCTTAAGCATGCATAAACTCAGAAAAGCTTTTATAGATGTATCGTTTAACAACTGGTAAAATGGAAATATCAATATTAGAAATCAAATTGAGTTTTGCTTATTCTAATTCTAAATTTTAAATTATAATATTTCTAATTAAAAAATGCATTTTAAATTTGTTTTTCAACTTTTGGTTTATCAAAACGTCAATTTTTCTCTTATATTGTTTAACTGTGATAATTTATAATTTAATGTATTTAATTAATTTTTTTTATTTAATTGGCCCCCTTATCATAGGCCCCTGACCCTCATATATGTGGCTCCTAACTAAAATTATAAAATTCAATGTTTTAGAAAATGCCCCTTCTCTTTTCCCTTTTACTGTGATGCCACGTGGAGAATTCGGTTCAAAACGGCGACTTTCACAGTATTTTCTAAAAGATCTGCGTTTACCAAAAAAAAAAAAAAAAGAAAAGAAAAACGTTTTTCTAGTATTACATAGTTTCTAAATAAGACTGAAAACGTCTTTCTAGTATTACATAGTTTCTAAATAAGGCTATCTGCCAATTTAATGCATTTCCGAACAAAAATGAGTTAAAAAATGTGTCAGGAAGCAGCTCTTTTGGGTTTAAGAACAGCCTTAAATAATTATTGATACGCTTTTTTTCTAGTTATCAATTTAAAATTTTATTGAATATATATCAAAGGGTATGCATTTTTATAATAAAAATTACAGAATTCCTGCTATACGAAGCGTAAAAAATATGCATGTTTTCCATTTACTGACTTTCATAAGAGGAGAAAGAAATACATGAATACCTTATAAACGATTCAGGGACAACGACCCTATAGCGTAATCACTAGAGCGTGTTTGTCGTATGCGTAAGTACCCAGGTTCAAATCCAGTCAGCGGAAAGAAGGTAAGAAAATTTATTCCGTAAAATGTTGACCATAACTTTCATGTGATTCGTGCGTGATTAATAAAAGTGATGTCTGTTACATGTGAATCCGTCTAAATAATTGTTAGGTAAATTTTTGAAATATAATGTGCGTATTTATTAAAAAAACAAAAACAAAAAAAACAATTAAATACTTTTACATTATGTCGAATAATGATAACTTCGGATTTTTTTTATGCCTATTAAGTGACCTTGAAGTGTCCCAAATTCCTCCGGTATTACTTCCTGAAATCTTCCCTAGAACATCCTGAGGAGGAACCAGAAGGAGGTCCTGGGGAGCTCCCCAGGATGCTATGAGGCGGACATTTTCGGTTCCTGAGGACCTCCTGATGACAAATTTTTGCATCCTCAGGGATGCCTGGGGGATGAATGTCAATCTTCCTGGGGATGTTCTAGCGAAGCACATGTGCTATATGGGATATATATATATAAAGATTTGTGAGAGCTTTCTAGTATTTGAATATTGGAATTCTTCGTAAATTACAAGATCTCCAATCTCAAATTTTATTTCTAGATAATTTCGATCATAATATTTTTGACTTATCCAATAAAATTCATCGGTGCGTTTTTTAGCAATTTTGAGGGCGCCTTGAACAGATGAGTAAATATCTTGTTGAAGGGGGCAATCATAGGGTAATTGGCCAAAAAATAAATAAGCAGGGGGGAATTTAGTTATGGAATGGGGTCTATTACTGTATTCATTTACTACTTCTGTCAAAAGTATTGTCCAAGAGACTTCGGAGCTGGTTGACCCAGGTAGCACAGAGATTGCGGCCAATATTCACGGCAATATTGGCCAATATTTCGAAAGTCGCTGAATGTCGAACATCAAATTTACAACATCTGCCGATATTCACAGACATAACTTAAAACTAGTTTTAAAAAGAAAGCATTCAAAAGAGCTTTTTGCATTACTTATGACATCATAGTACAGAAATAGTGTTCTAAATAGTAAAATTTATTAATTTTGCTTTTAAAAAACTTGACTTTTTAATGCCTTATTTTTAATATTTTGTTACATTGACCAATGTTGTAAAAATGATATTACTATTACAACATTCAGGGATATTTATCGACATTCGTAAAAAAACAATATCATTTTTCAGACATTTCAAGATATCTGTCGACATTCAGCATATCTGACGAAGTTTGTAATCTTGACCGAAGTGAATGGAGAGTTCTAAAGGACCGCCCATTTGTGTAGTTTTTGTCAATGTGCATTTGATGGAGGAGTCGAGCGTGAAATTTGCACCGAAAGAAAAAATCTATATAATAATTTTCTGTAGGAATCTATAGTTATTTTTATATATAAGAAAAGCAAGTGAAAATTTGTGTTTCATAAAAAAAAATTAAGATGTTTTTATACTATTTTTATACTATGTATTTTATACTATGTATTTTATACTATTTTTAAAAATGTTTTTACAAGAAAAAAAATTCAATTTATGTAATTTTTAAATAGATGCTTGTTTATCTTTTTAAAACGCGTTCAAATTTCCGACTTTTATAAGAATTTTATTTTTTATTATTGAAAGAATACAAGTTTAGTTTCAAAAGTAGATCACTGATTTTTTAATTAAACACTATTAATAATATATTTTTTATATAATTCATCTAAGTAATTATTATTATTATTATACTAGAAGGACCCGTGCGAAGCTTTCGCACTGCAATCTTTCAGCTTATTTCCTGGTACATTTTAGCAACAATTTTGAATTAACTGATTTTTTTAAATCAAACAACGCATTATAACGAAATGCGAGTGTATTATGTCAGAAACTTGTTCAAAAATTTTCGAATGATACCTCATTCATCGTTATATGTTTGTATGCGCATAGAAAAAGGGATGTTGACGACAGAAATCATATATATGATGATTGCTTGTGTATAAGAAAATGGGAATAGATTGCCAGAAAATTTGTTGCCAAATTTTCTTCATTCGCCAAGGTCATTTTTTTAGGTTGCCAAGACACCTATACTAAAAAAAAAAAAAAAAACGAATTATAAAAAAAATGGAAACACTGAATCCGACGTTTAGTGAATTCATATAAAAGCATTTCCTCAGATTTTTCACACCTGATCCAGAAATGTCTTAAATACATAAATCAATGTTTGGTACACCACTTTTTTGCAAGCCTATGAGAACTTAAACATGATATGTCCAAGCTTTGTGGTTTGTCCGCCATTTAAGTGACGTCAGACTTCACCGGCATATTAACAGCTTAATGAAATTGCTGGATAGAACCTAAATTAGTGGTATATCCCGCATAACATAGTAATCAAAACAACGGCAACTATATGGGTGGCCGTGTTTACGATGGCAGAACGCAGACAGGCGCCGAACTTGACAGTTCAGCAATGCTGTGGACAAACAGGGATTTATGACCGGCAATCTCGAGGGTCATAAAATTTACAACGATAAACATCGAACTGATGATCCCTGTTAACAAGGAGAGGGGCAGTCACGTATGAGTGTCGGACATGCGAAATATGGCAAGAGCAAATGAGAAGCGTTGCTGTAATCAGATGGACACGGCGACCAGTGAAAGTACTTCGAGAGGGCATGGAAGTTGGCCCCTAACATCAGCATTGGATATAGAGCCAAAAAGGAGGAGGTAAAATTTTTACACCCCTCTGGGGGGAAAAGAACGAAAATTTCGTTAGAACTGAAAAAAATCACTTCTTTTATCAACAACCTTAAGAGGAAGACATCCTCTTTCAGCAACTTGCTGCTAAAAATGAATGTGGACTTTTTCTCCATAGGCTGCATTTGCTTTATGTCAACAGCCTACAGTTATAACTAAATTAATCACACTTTTTTTTTAAATATGTGCCCAGGATGCAAGAACCCACTTGTGAACTCTACCAATGACTGCTGTTCTCTTGAGAAATCCAGGTACATATTGTTTAACCAGCTACTGTAAAAACTTTTTAAATTAATTAATGAATATTGAGGAGATAATATTTCTCCTGCCATCCCAGGATCATGGATGCTTAAAAATTTAATTGTTATCATAATTTTTTAAATTAGAATATTATCAAATGTGGTATCATGCTTAAACTTAAATAATTAAAATAATAACGTAATAACTTAACCAAAACCAGGAAATATAATGTACAAGGCATATACTTTTTACAAGTATTTTACTCTCTATTTTATGTTTTATCAATCTGTGTATTTTGTAAATAAAACCCTTTTATTTCCTCTTAATTAAGACTCTAACATTTATTATGGTTTCCAGTGTGATGTTTATTTAAATTAATATATATGTTGGTTTAAATAAGATTTTACAGCGGGCTTGAGGGTCAACCACAGGGATAAGATTCTTCGAAATGACACAACGCGGTACGACTTCTTAATTTAATACAAAATCTATCCTAGGTTGCACGATCACAATTTGCCTTCAAATTGCCGCTAAAATAATTGGTGTGTCTCTGACAGGAGGAGCTAATTATTATGGGTTCGAGTAACACCCGGCAAGTTTATAATTTAAATTTTAAATTTCTCCAACATGTAGAAAACCCCAATTATTACTGGTGCAAGTGACACAGGAATTTTCTCTGGTGTTCAGCTTTCTCCATATCCAGCCCTTTTAATTATTTAATTTATAGCTTATTTTAGATAATTAAATATTTTGTACTGGATTAAGCATTTATATTTTAGATTTAATGAAATAACTTAAATAGTAATAATAAGGATTGACATTTAAAGAAGCTAAATTTATTTATATTCAATATTCTCTTTTAGAATTGATAAATTTACTCAACAAATGTATAGAAGTTATTATTTACATAAATATTATCATTAGTTACTCTAAACATATCCATTTAAAAAAAAAAATAATAATAAATATTTTTTTTACTGCTCATATTATTATGCTGGTAGTATTTAGTATATTTTTTTTTAATCTAACATCACACTACTTAATATAATTTATTTCGATAATTGTATTAATAATAAGAATAATAATAATTATTACAATTATAACAATAATAATACAAAATAAATGATAAATAATATCAGTTTTAAAGTGTCACATCCTGATCCTAGGGTATGGGATATACATAAAAAAAATAAGAAAAAGGTATTGGCACTCAATTGCATTTGCATAATTAAAATTGTCTTTTATATTGTATATTTATATGTCGCGATTGTAATTACAAGCAAATAATTTTCATATGAAAACATAAAGGTTTCAAAGGTCAATTCCTAAGAATTAGACCATTTTTGTTGAAAGATTGCATATTATTTTTGTCTCTGAAATATTTACCATGCAAATATATTTGAAAGTGATAAAAATGAACTATTTTTTTTCTAATCCTTGAAAAAAAAATATATAAGTAAAAATAAAACATAAAATTAATGATAATACCAGTGATAAGCTGATAAACTTTTATTATCTATTTATTTTATATGTATTTCTTGCATACTTATAAGTAAACAATTGAAAAAAAAAGTTCATTTTTGAGATGTTTTTTTCACTAAACTGCTGATTAATTAAAAAAAAAAAATAATAATAAAGGAAAGAATAAGTGTAGGAATTATTAGATTTTTAAATAATTATTAATACTTATATCAGCAGCATTAACGTAAAATTAAACATAACTAAAATTGAACAAGTTTTGTAGTAATCTGATCTCTTGTTAAAATGCCTTACAAATTTTATTTTGCGTTGGGGTATGGCAAATAATAAAAGAAAATTTAAGAGAAAAAGTGGAAATCTCAACGATTCATCTATACAAACAAACAATTCAGAGAAAAAAACAAAAATAAAAGGGGACAAACTGATATTTTGTCACCGAAAACAAGAAATCAACATAAAAATAAACGAAATCAGGTAGAGAAATCTATACTAAACGCAACAATGGCGGAATCTACACCAAGTGTAGACACTATTTTGTCGTTGATTCCAACTTTTGACGGAAAAAAGGAAAATAGAGTGGAATTTTACCTGCAAGAGTTCGAGAAATTAATAGCACAAACTTCGCTAAAAGATGATTGTAAATTAATCATTCTGAAAGCAAAATTGATTGCAAACGCGAGGGAAAAATTGGCGACAAACATCAAATTAAACAGTGAAACGGATTACGGAGAATTTAAAAAGCAACTAATAGAATGCTTTCAATCCAAAGCGAAATTTTCCGAAATCCAAAACAAATTTTTTACGCTTAAGCAGAAACCATCGCAAACTGTAGAGGAATTCATTACCGAATTCAACGAAATAGCAAAAGCGTACATCAGTAAAAACAACGAAGAAGGTCAAAATGGGTCCACCAAATTTATTGATTTGATAAAATTGACACGATTTCTGGATAGTTTAAGAGAGGATTTTAGTTTAGATGTTCGCAAAAACTCCCCGAAAGATTTTACAGAAGCATGCAATTTAGCACTCAAAATGGAAGAAGCTTACAACGCGTGCAACTTCGAGGAGATTAACGTGGTAAAGAAAGAAAATGAATCCGATTTAGTGGAAAGCCTGATAAAATTAAATGCAAACAGCGCTGAACAAATTCAAACTTTAATGACGGAATTAAACAATTTGAAAATTCACGCGAAAGATAAAATGGAGGCCAAATCCAGATGGTGTGAGCTGTGTAAACGCAACACTCACGAAACAGAACAATGTTGGTTTAATCAAAGGAATAACAGTAACCAAACAAATTACAAAATAGAAAAAAAACCGCAATACAAAAATCATAATTTCCAAAATAATAGATTTTCTAACAATACCAAACAAAATTCAAATTTACATCTTCCTAATTATCCCATGCAAAGCATTGATTGGCAAGGGGGTCATTTTGGACAAAACCCAGGTCATCATTCTGGACAAAATTTTGGGCAGAACTCAGGTAATCACTTTGGACAAAACCCAGGGAATCATTTTGGACAGAATTTTGGGCAACATTTTGAACAGAATTTGGAGCAGCACCCAGGCTTTGGGCAAACTCAAACTATTGGTTTTGGTCAGAATCATAGTAATAATTTTGTGCCAAATTATGGCAATAATTTTGGGCAGAGTTATGCAAATAATTGTGGGCCAAATTATAGCAGTAATTCTGGGCAGAGTTATGCAAACAATTGTGGGCCTAATTATGGCAACAATTTTGGGCAGAGTTACGCAAACAATGATGGACAAAATTATGAAAACACAAATGCACAGAGGGGTAATTTTGATAGGTATAGAGGTAAAACAGGATCAAAATACTACAATAAAAACTCAAACAACACAAGCCAAAACTCGGATGACAAAGATAAAAAACAACCAAAAAACTGAGTGATGGACTTACTAACAATAATAAAACACACCCGCGTGAGTCACCCCACAGCGGGACTTTTAATACGCCTAGCGAACAATTTTATGCACCCAACATTTCAGACTCTCATGCACACAGTTATCCTGAGGGATTTGGAATTCTTCTTGACGTAAATGGACAAGGAAGTGCAATTAACAGTGATACTAGGAACAAAACACAACAGGATGGAATTTTTTTAAATAAAACTATTGCCAGTGTCAATAATTCCAAAGATAATCAATTACCCATAATTGACATGAGCATTGATAATATAAAATTAAAAGGATTATGTGACACGGGAGCAGCTGTGTCGCTGCTGTCCCCAGGTATATTTGACAAAATAAAGCAAGAAAACATAAAATTTAAATACCTAGGTACCCAAATTAAAATTAAAACCCTAACAAACTCAACTATTTTTTAAACACTGTATAAAAATTGCTTTTCGCTTAGAGGGCATTTGCACCACTGGTACATTTTATGTGACAAACAAAGAATTTGATAGGGATTATCAGATCCTACTTGGGTATGATTTTTTAAGGGGCAACAACATCACATTAGACTTTTCGCAAAATGTTCTTAAACTAAAAAACAAAGTCATTCAACTTAACACTTACATTACAGAACAGAATGAAGAAATTAATAATCTAGCAACTGAAAATCAACAAAACACAGCTCAACACGATGATGTCATTCATAACAACAACAAAAAAACCATTAAAAAAAAGAGGAGGCACACAATAAAAAAAATAAATTGTATGCAAGGAACAAGCTCAGAATATTTCTAACCCCACACTCTAAAAAAATCATTACTCTTACTTGTAATGAACAAATTAATGAAAAGGACATAATTCTAGCAGAGCCAGTTAGAGACAATACCGAGTATACTATACAAACATCAATTCATGAGGTGCAACGCAAGAACTTAATAAATATTATAATACATAACAATACGGATAAAAACATTTACTTAAAACAAAACACTAACATAGTCAAAATCACCACAGACATAGAATGCAAAGAAGATGACTCAGACATTGATATTGATCAGGGAAAAATTCACCAGATCAATCAACTAAGCATTCAGGAAGTCAGACAACTTCGTGAGGCAGAACTTAGCATCAATGACTTTGATTTAGAGCATCTCACAGAGGACTTACAAGAAACACTCAAAGAATTATTAATGAGCAAAGCTCACGCTTTCTCTAAAACATATGACACGTTAGGTCGGAGTTCACCTGTATGTCCCAAATTCACATTAAATCACGATTTCCCTGTACAAACAAGACCATATAGACTGCCCCAAACCTTAAAGGAGACAGCATGGAAGGAAATACAAACATTACTAAAAGCAAACATAATTGAAAAATCAGATTCAAACTATTATTTTCCTGTAGTATTTGTTAAGAAGAAACAAACACAAAAAGATAAACAAGAGCAAAAATACAGAATGGCAATTGACTATAGACTCCTAAATGAAATACTACAGACTTACAACTATCCAATACCAGATATCAAAGACATTTTATATAATATCAGTGGGAAACAATTTTATACTGTGCTTGATCTACACAGTGCCTTTTTCCAGATAAACCTCAGACCAGAAGACAGAAAAAAGTTAGCATTCATAACAGAGTTTGGTAAATTTAACCCACTAAGGCTTAGTTTTGGCACAAAGAATAGTAGCGCTTATTTCGCCGAATTGATTGACAAAGTCCTAGGACACTTTGACAAATCTAAAGTCGCTTATTTTATGGACGATGTTATTATTGCAACGAATAATATTCAAGAAATGCTACAACTTATAAAGGAAGTACTCGAGGCATTAATCAACCACAACCTTACAATTGAGCCAGCCAAAATGCAAATTTGTAAACAGGAAATAGACTTCCTAGGATTCCAACTAAATCAGGAGGGATATTCTCCGGCTAAAAAGAATATTGACAAAATCCAGAACTTTATCAGACCAAAATCAAAAAAAGGAGTTAGATCACTTTTAGGACTGGCGAATTACTTTAGATCACTGATTCACAGATACACTGACATAGTTCATCCTTTAATTGAGCTTACAAAAGAGAAAGTAAAATTCAAGTGGAATGAAAATGCAGAAAAAGCCTTCTGTAACATATAACAAAATGTCATGCAAAAACCAACTCTCAAACCACCTGACTACTCAAAAGAATTTGTATTAATTTGTGATGCTTCAAAAGTAGCTATATCAACCATTTTGGCTCAAAGACATCAGGACAATTTGGTACCCATTGAATTTTTTGGGCGCAAACTCAAAGAACCTGAGAAAAGCTACCCGAGTGTGAAATTCGAGCTATTAGCCATACATGAAGCAGTAAAACACTTCAACCACATTCTATGGGGCAGAAAATTTACAATACAAACTGATTCGCAATCAAACACAAGACATTTAAACCTTGAAACGCAATCAGACATAGTCAAAAGATGGTTAACTGACTTAGCCGAATATAATTACTCGTTTGAGTATATAGAGGGCAAAAACAACCCAGCTGACTATGTTTCCAGGAACATCAACAACATAAGTGCAGATAACAATTTACAAAATAATTTATTTAAAATCAATGCTGCACTTTCAAATGAAAATATAAAAAACGAACAATACAGAGATGAAAAACTAAAGAAAATTATTGACAAAATTATTACGGGTACAAACAACAAAACCACAAATAGATACACACTTAACACGAACAGGATTCTCATTTTAAAACCGGGACAGAACAACAAAGAACTGTTAATCGCCCCAGACACTCTTAAAATTGCTATCATGGAAGATGCACATGCTCCACACTTTGGTTTTCAGAAAACTTACGAGTCGATAAAAGATAGACTTTTTTGGCACGGTATGTATACAGATATTAAAACTTTTTGTGCTAACTGTACTGCATGCCAGACAGCTAAACAGCACAGAACCATCAAGGTTCCTATAAAGAGGGTAGTAAAAGATCACGAAATTGGGAGTACGCTGCATATAGATATATGCGGAAAACTGCCAGTAACATTTCGAAAGAACGCATTTATACTAACTATAACTGACTCCACATCAAGATTCTTAGAAGCGGTTGCACTAAGGAATGTGGAATCACAAACAATTTTAAATGTGTTAAATAAATACTTCGGGATGTTTGGTCTAGCAAAAGAGGTCTATTTAGACAACGCACGTTATTTTCGCAGTGATGTATTCACGGAATACATGAAGGCTCTAGGGATAGAACCACATTTCTCAAGCCCGTTCAGGCCAAAAGCGAATGGCCTGGCAGAAACCGTCAATAAAATTTTGAAGAGTTCACTCACTGCCATGCGTCATAATACCCTAGAGTGGGATATCCGACTTGAGTTCTTTAAATTAATGTATAACACATCTAAACACAGAGCAACAGGTTTCCCACCTTCATTATTATTCTTTGCTAGAAATCTAAGAACTCCTTTCACAACGCATATTCCCTCGGAGGATATTGCAACCAAACAATATGTTAAAAATCGAATGGAGCATCTTAAACAAATCAGAATAGAAGCACTGGTGAATCAGGAAAAAATAATGAAAGAGTATGTTCGCGATGAGGACTTACAAACGGTAAAGGATTTAAAAATTGGCCAAATTGTTTACCTCAAATGCATCAACCCACACGCTTTAGCAAAAAAGTGGGACGGACCAATGAAAGTAATCAGAAAACTGCGAAATCACAATTACTTAATGTCCGATTTATCAGGGGTATATAAAAGCAACATTAAGAGACACATTGATTTGCTATTCGTACCCAAGCATGCAACACCATGTAACGAGGACATAGACAATCAGTCTACACAATCGCTTTCTGATACAGAATCTACGGAGGAAATATAACAAAGTGTATAATATAGGAAAAATTTGTAAATAAATTTTTTTATTCTTACTCTCTCCAAGAATTTAGTCAAGAATTTATTTTGAAGCTAAAAAAATTTTTTTTTTGGGTTTATATTGTTTATATTTATGTTTCAAAAATAATTAGATACTGGGACAAGTCAAAGGTACAAGTCACCCAGGACTAACATTGAGCCAAATTTGTATTTAGTTAAAGGGTACAGATAATCTGTAACAAAAAATATATATATATATATACAAATATTCCCACAGACTTCACAAAATAGTGCGAGAAGCAAGCCGCATTATTTATACTAGCAAAATATATATATATATATATAGATAGATAGATATACGAAACTCCACAAAATGAATAATAAAAAAAAAAACAAAAAAAAAAACAATTATTATACTTTTTTTACAGGGAAATTCAGGAAATTCAGGATTAATTCTGTACAAGGGGCAACTTATGTTTTATATTTAGCATTAAATACTACACCTATAATATTTGTTTAATAGGACAGTACACTGTTTAGCTACATTATAAACAAATTCAAAAGGGTTTTCGGTATTTAAACAAAAAAACATTTTTGCCATTTTAAATTATGTATTCCTACTTCTCACAAAAAAAAAAAAAAAAAAAGATCATGAATATATAACTATATCTTATCATATATTTTATAAGTTTCCTAGGTCAACGGGATAATATATTCAATGATTATTAATAATTAAAAATGATCAGGAAACAAGCTATTGCATACTCAGCAAAAGTTAAAAAAAAAATTAATAAATAAATAACTACAAATATATATATATGTATATACATATATTAAGAATAATAATAAATAAATGAATAATAAAAACGAAGGGAAACTTTTAATACGAGAGAATCAGGATTAGACGAAGTTGTTGAACAACAACTCCCTCGTAACCAAGGTTACGATCGTTTGCGGAGATTCGATTCACTACTCGAATGGAGGGGGATCAATCAGTTTTTCTTTTTTCCCGATTTAATATCTCTGCAGATATTCTTCGGGAAACTGTGTAAGCCGGCATACAATTCATAGGGATGCAGATAGGAAAATAAAAAAATAAAAAAAAATCACATAAAATTATTAAATTATTTCAATTTAATTTAATTCAATTCAATTTTACTCCTCAGGGCAGGTTGCATAGGGCAAGAAATTCCTGCATTCATATTGTGGTTTATATAATAAAATCGTTCAGTGAATTGACGAGTAAAATTTACAAAAAATAAATTAAAAAATATATAACAAAAAAAAATTCTCTTCCCATTTTTACCAAACCTTGATAGGTGATAATTTAAAAGCAAAATCAACCTCACTTATTAAAAATAATAGTCACTGTAAAAAACAAACAAATATCCTTATGGGCACACACACAATAAATCACTTTCAGGGGGAATAAATCCAATGCGTCCCCAGTGATTTGCACACGCACTAATTCTCACAAAAAAAAATTAACACTTTTGGAGGAATCCTGCGTCTCCTTAGATTTTGGGCACACGTTGAATACACATTTTTGGGCACACTTTGGCCGGAGGTGTGACACACCGGGAGCACACGGTCTCGGGCACACAGCTACTCTCACAGCTTCATCGGGAGCACACGGGACAACAGGTGACAGCATCGATCGAAGGCCATAGTCTCCGGGTCCATAACATAAAAAAAGTATATAAGGGAATTAAGTACCTAGTTAATAAAGGTGTACATAAATAAATAATTTGATGATTTTGACGATTCGAACTAGCGAATTTTTTTTCTTTCTCGTTTCTCACTTTTAAAGGAATTTTACAGGACATCAAAGCTAAGTATGGGATTTAAATAAAAATAAATGTATTGCATTTTGATTCAATGAGATTTTAAGCATACAGTTCGCGGTATTTAACTTAATATGTAAATAGAGTGATACCTCTTTTAAATATTTAATAGTTTAAAAATTCAAACAAATAAAAATAAAATAAATAATAATAATAATTTAAAATAAATAAATTAATTAATAAATAAACATAAAATAAGTAAAATGTATAGATAAATAAAAATAACGTTTGTTTTAAGAATCCTCTAAATAAAGTAAGATATAGATAAAGATTTTCATATATTATAAACTTTATTTAATTTAAAGTAGTTTCCTTAAGTACGCATTGTGATTTAAATTCGTCTAACTCTTTTAAATGGGAGATATTCGCGGGCGAATTTATTCCTTACTGCAGTGTTTATTTGAGATAGTCGGGTATGAGTCACATTATTTTTTTTTCTTCCTAAATTATAAGAATACATAAATAAAATAAAGAAATAATTGATTTTACTTTAAATAAATAATTTACTTTAATCTAAATAAATAAATTGATTAATTATTATTTAAATGATTCAATAAACTATTGTTTTCCTATCCGCTATTTCACATCTTTGATTTTCAACCTCATTAACTTTTAAGATTAACGATTACATTAATAAATAAAAGAAATTTTAGTTAATTATATTTTAATTTATTATTAATTAATATTGACAGTCAGAAATATTATTTTTAGGAAAGTATGTATTCATTTAACATGCACGTGCGTTCAGTTAATTCATGTTTTAGGCTCGTGCTAACAAAAAAAAAAAAAAAAAAAAAAAAAGAAATCATTTCAAACTGGATTTTTGATAAATAAATGTAATTAAATTTATCTTTAAATCTTATTCTTAGTGGGAAGTTAGATTTTTAAGCACATAATGCAAAAATTTCATGGTTCAAACGACGTGCTAACGCGCGCATTTATGTCTTAAATTATTTACATTTTAAGTTAATTCTATAAAAATTAAAACTAGTTTCTTGTGGACAAACAAAACAAAATAAGATCACAATATGACATAGGATTAAATTAATAAATAATTCTTATAATAACGTGATAACTTACTTTATAGGATTCACACCATGTGCCCATTCACTGCATTTGAAAATTACCTGTTCAGAGGCAAGTTGAGTAGGGCGCACATTGAGACGCAGCCAACACGCGCGGGGCAGGTTCTCACGTCACGCGATTTTGTAAAGCATTGAAATGAACGGGAGAGCGCATATTGACTCACGCGCAGTTTTTCTGACGCAGGTCCTGCCTGCCACTTGTGTTTCGAACACAGTTTCAAGTGCGAGTGTGTCACGTTTTTCAGCAAAAATGAAGGAAAAACTGATCGAAGCTGTTCGCGCCTATCCTGTTTGGTAAACATTTCAGTAAATAATGGACGTTGGTCCTAAAACTTTAAAAATAAATGTAATTTTGTAAATGGTTATTATTATATAAAATTAAAAGTTTTCTATTCTGTTTTTCAGAGTAATAATGATAAAAAAATCTTGTTTAATATAAAAAGTTTTATTAATCACATGAAATTTATTAAAACTAGCTATTTTTTTAAAGGTACTTTTCTGTTACCTGGGTGCCAGTGATATGTGTATTTATGTTTATATATATCACTGGTGTCCAGCTAACAGAAAAGTACCTAAAAAAATTGTTCTTAATACGTTATGGTAAGTGGAATTCAAAAAATTTTATTACTTCCATTTCAGTTACATCAATTTTAAGTGCTATGAACATTAAACTGAAATTGTCTTTTAATTATAATATCTATTACTGAAAATTGCCTAATTAAACATTTCAGCAATGGATATTAGATCTAAAACTTAAAAAAAAAAAAAAAAAGAAAAAAAAAAAGAAAAAAAGAAAATGTAAATGGTTTTTATTATATAAAATTAAAAAAATTTTATTCTATTTTTCAGAGTAATAATGATAAAAAAAATTGGTTTAATATTAAATATTTTATTACTCGCTTAAAATTTATTATAACTAGCTTTTTTTTTTTTTTTTAATGTTCTTATTAATACATTATGGTAAACAATTGCATGTTTTGATTTTAATCTGCTGCTAAATAATAAAATTTTATTTTTTAATTGTTTACCATAATGTATTAATAAGAAAATTAAAAAAAAAAAATAGCGAGTTATAATCAATTTTAAGCGAGTAATAAAATATTTAATATTAAACCAATTTTTTTTTATCATTATTACTCTGAAAAATAGAATAAAAAAATTTTAATTTTATATAATAAAAACCATTTACATTTTTTTTTTAAAGTTTTAGGACCAATGTCCATTGCTGAAATGTTTAATTAGGCAATTTTCAGTAATGTATATTATAATTAAAAGACAATTTCAGTTTAATGTTCATAGCACTTAAAATGATGTAACTGAAATGGAAGTAATATAAGTTGTTTAGCAGCAGATTAAACTCAGAACATGCAATTTTTGCAAGAAAATGAAGAAGATATAAATTAAATAAAACCAGCTCTTAGCTTGTTTAAAAATTTTCAATGAAAACAGAATACTGTGAAACATTTTCTGTATGAAACTTGCAAAAGAGAGTTATAAGAAAAAATTAAAACTGGATTTTTATTGGTTATTTTTTTTATAAACAAAAAACTTTAGAGGTGGTGTGGGGAAGGGGGGGGGGGGGTCCATTACCAACACATATACTGTATCATGAACAGTACAATTTTTTTAGTCTAAAAATAAAAAATCCCGGACGGCTCGGCCTACAGGCACAGACCGTGGGGCGCTTGTTTGTTGGAAAATGAGGAAGAAATGACCTTTTTACCATGATGCGACAGTTGGAACCGCCCACTACGAAACCTAACTTGTTTGCAGGCGGAACTGGCAGGGATTTTTTTTTTTTTTTTTTTTGTTATAAGGGTTGGTTTTATAAAAAACTTGTCAATATAAAAGTTTTAAATAATATTAAGAGGACTTATAATAAATTTAAGCAGATATGATATCTTGTGAATTGTCGAAGTTGTGAATTTTTTTCTTCTTACCCCCCCCCCTCCTTGGGGTCATTTTTAATGATATCAAAAATCTGATAAATTTTCGGCCATTTTCCTAGAAGTAATAATAACTTTAAACGGATTCGATACGTATCATAAATAAGAAGTTATGTTTTTTTTTTCTGTTTTCACAAAAAGCCGTACTAATATATGCTAATAAGCACGCATCCATTTTAGAATCAGATAATCGGATTCTGAATTTAAATCTATGTACTGAGCCATGGCAAAAAATATCTAAAAATCCCAAAAAAGGAACTAATTGTTTCTTATTCTACGAAAAACGAGCCGTTTTACACGCGTGGCATACGTCAGCAATGTAAACAAACGTGAACGTGACGGAAAACTGAGTCGCAATATGCGCACACCCTGCCGCGCGCAGTTTTTTCCCGAGCAGCGTCGCTTCACCTGCGCGTGGCAGCTGCGTCTCAATGTGCGCCGCGCCTTTACGGAAATAAGATAAGATCGCAAATCGCTATTCACCTACGGGGATTAAAAATAAGGGTTCGTTCTTGGGCGTGTTCTAAAAAGGGGTGAGAACGATTAACCGGTTCCGTGTAGCAAACACACCTGGTACAATCGACATTTACAATCTACGTGGGGTTGAAATGAAGGGGAGGTACTCAAATTCGGTTGAAGAGATAACGTATGTATGTCAAAGGAGATTACTACAAGGGTGCGACTCAAACGTGAAAGGTTCCATTCTCCCATTGGTTGACAAAAAACCGGCATGCATTGTAGCTAACATAACATTGTTTTGTGCTGCTGCCCTCTGTGGACAGGATAATAAAACACAATTATGACTTAATACTTCGTACTAAAAAATTAAACTGTGTAAATTAACTTGTAAATTAAACTGTCTTTTACAAAATAAAATTTGGGATAATATAAATTTATTATACAAATAACTAAGCACATTTAATGTATACATAAAATATATTTAATTTCCATTAAATACATTTTATGTAAATTAAAATGTATTTAATGGGATCTTTTTAATTAATTGATATTTGATTATTAGAAATACTAATTAATTATGTACGAGAATTGTTTTAACAAATTGTATAGTATTAATTTGTAAAATTTAATACATATTTCTTTGCATTTCTTATATTATAATTTATTATTATTATAATTTTTGTAAATAATTTAAATTAAATATTTATAAAAATAATATTTTCCATAGTGATATTTTTACTCTTGGTCATGAAATCATGACATGGTAAATTATAATAATAATAATAAAATTAATTAAAAAAGAAGAAAAATTAAAGAGTATTGTATTCGATTAGTTTATAAAGTGACACCTAAAAATAAATTATATTTTGTTTAATACATTTTTACTTATTAAATATCAATTAAAATTTTTATTAAGAAAATATAGATTTTATACAGGGCCCCTAGATCAAACTTTTGTTGTTTCTTTCCAGTATGACAGTATAGTAATATACAAAGATTAATCAATTAATGTTTTTTATAATCAGTATAATATTGGTGTATTATTGCTGTAGTTTTAACATTTTCTTACTCTTACACTACATTGCAAGCCAATAAATCTGACATAATTTTTTCTCGTAAAAGTGAAAACATATACAATACACACATGCATGTATGTATGATATACGTATGAATATATATATATATATAATTATATGAATATATATATTTATATACGTATATATATTTATATACGTATATATATTTATATTTACATATATTTATATATATGTATATAAATATATGTAATATATAATTATATGAATATATACATGCATACATGTCTGCATAATTTTTATATATGTATGTCTGTGTTTCTAACATAGTCGGAGATTTTATATGATTTAGATATTATTTGCTACTCCAGTTTTAAAAAATTTATTGAGATCACAATGATATTTTATTATATTATTGAAGTAGGCACATACAATAAATGAAAAAAAAAAAAAAGTCAATACTTCTGGATTCTAATAAGAACCAAGAAGCATACGTTTCTATTATGTATTTTTAATAACATGAAAATATTTTAAAAAAAAGGTTAGTTTAATCCTAAACATACGTACATGTAATGTTTGGGCTTCTACAAAGTGTATCATCCAAAACTAAAATTCATTGTTTGAGTTACATTTAAAAAAATCCCAAGTTTTTCTTTAAGATATATTGGCCTATTTTCTTAAATGTCTTATTAATTATTTACTGAAAATTGAAGAGAATGTATTACAAACCACTGAGTGAAAATATTAATTATATGCATTTAAATAATATTTATTAATATTAATTATATATTTAAGTAATAATAATAAATATTAATTATATATGTATATACCCACACACACATATTTAAATAAACTATTAAATATTATTAATTATATATATTTAAGTATAATACTAATTACTAACATTAACTATATATATTTAAATATAATATTAATTAAGATTTATTATATATTTACATAATAATTTTAAAAAAAATTATACTGATCTTTAAGTCAAGTAAATAATCTTTATTAATTAATTCCGTAAAGATCAAAACAAAACTCTGAAAAAGGATTTTTTTTTAAATCAGAGAGGACAAAACTTATATAAAACCTTCAGTTTACAAGTCCGGTGCTTTAACCACCGCGCTATATCGTTCACAGACAGAATGTGCTTTAAGCAAAGTTATACGAAAATATAAAAATCAAGTGACTTCCGGTTTTTTTGTCAACCAATGGGAGAATGGAACCTTTCACGTTTGAGTTGCACCCAAGGATTTGGGGGCGAGGGGATCGCTCTCCATCCTCTTTTCAACTAAGAGAAATTCGTTGTCGGTTTAGATTAAAAGGCAACGGTTGTTTTTTTTTTTCTTTCTCAATTTTGATGCTCATTTTGTAAATAAGGAAGATTGCATCATTCAGTTTTTTATTTTTTATTGTACTACTAATAAAAATTTACGAAAATTATAGAAATGTTTTATGGATTAAGGATTTATTTTTTTTTGTTTTTGATCTCAACCGTATATGGAGGAAAAATTGCACTGAATTTTTTAAGAAACATACAAAACTTGTGCAAGTTTAAATAATAATAATAATAGAATTAATTATTATTGAATGAAAACGGATAATTCATTTTTTTTGTTTGCCTTTCCTCTTCTATTTCAATTCATTATCTGTTAATTAATAAATTGACGGAATTGTACATATATATATATATATATATTTACTTTTATATATATAAAAAAAATATTCGCAATAATGTGAATTATAAATTGTTTCTTTACATAAATTTATTATAATATCAATTTTAGAACTGTTTGCATTTTATATTAAAAAAAAAAAAAAGACAGAAAGAAAATGAATACATTATATTTTCTCTTTCTCACATATAGTATATGGCAGCAAATTGTAATCCCCCCATATATATATGATTTTTTTTTATTGTATAAATGTGTTATTTACATTGTCTAAAATGCAAAGGACTGCCAATCTTTTTTTTATATGCTTATGTATGCTAATTTATATTACTTATCGGTGAAATTGTATACAAAATTATGCTATATTCTTAGCATTTCGCATAATTTGGCATGTTTGGCGTTTTGGTTGTATATATTTTGGCTGTTCAGTACTGGGTCAGTAAATGACAATATTGGTCACCACTTCAAAGTTAAATGATACAATGTCAAAGGACGCCTCCCAATGGCAAAGGACTCACTTGTCTGTGAACTTTCCACAGTGTTCGCCTCATCGTACCTTCTCATTGTCTATGAACTTTCCCAGCGTTCACCACATTGCTCTTTCTCATTCTTTGTGAACTTTCTACAGTGTTCTATATCGAACCTTCACATTTTCTGTAGACTTTGTACAGAGATTAACAATTAGCCTCCAGCTCCTCAGGGCTCATGTGTCAAGTCCCTTTTATACGAGTCTGTCATTGAATCTTCTAGAATCAGCTTGGACACTCTACCTGAACAATAATTGCCAGAAACAAATTTACAAAAAAATGTCATCTCGGATTACATTTTTTTCTTCAAGCGGGAGGATAATGCTGGATAGAACCTAAATTAGTGGTATATCCCGCATAACATAGTAATCAAAACAACGGCAACTATATGGGTGGCCGTGTTTACGATGGCAGAACGCAGACAGGCGCCGAACTTGACAGTTCAGCAATGCTGTGGACAAACAGGGATTTATGACCGGCAATCTCGAGGGTCATAAAATTTACAACGATAAACATCGAACTGACGATCCCTGTTAACAAGGAGAGGTGGCAGTCACGTATGAGTGTCGGACATACGAAATATGGCAAGAGCAAATGAGAAGCGTTGCTGTAATCAGATGGACACGGCGACCAGTGAAAGTACTTCGAGAGGGCATGGAAGTTGGCCCCTAACATCAGCATTGGATATAGAGCCAAAAAGGAGGAGGTAAAGTTTTTACACCCCTCTGGGGGGAAAAGAACGAAAATTTCGTTAGAACTGAAAAAAAATCACTTCTTTTATCAACAACCTTAAGAGGAAGACATCCTCTTTCAGCAACTTGCTGCTAAAAATGAATGTGGACTTTTTCTCCATAGGCTGCATTTGCTTTATGTCAACAGCCTACAGTTATAACTAAATTAATCACACTTTTTTTTTAAATATGTGCCCAGGATGCAAGAACCCACTTGTGAACTCTACCAATGACTGCTGTTCTCTTGAGAAATCCAGGTACATATTGTTTAACCAGCTACTGTAAAAACTTTTTAAATTAATTAATGAATATTGAGGAGATGATATTTCTCCTGCCATCCCAGGATCATGGATGCTTAAAAATTTAATTGTTATCATAATTTATTAAATTAGAATATTATCAAATGTGGTATCATGCTTAAACTTAAATAATTAAAATAATAACATAATAACTTAACCAAAACCAGGAAATATAATGTACAAGGCATATACTTTTTACAAGTATTTTACTCTCTATTTTATGTTTTATCAATCTGTGTATTTTGTAAATAAAACCCTTTTATTTCCTCTTAATTAAGACTCTAACATTTATTATGGTTTCCAGTGTGATGTTTATTTAAATTAATATATATGTTGGTTTAAATAAGATTTTACAGCGGGCTTGAGGGTCAACCACAGGGATAAGATTCTTCGAAATGACACAACGCGGTACGACTTCTTAATTTAATACAAAATCTATCCTAGGTTGCACGATCACAATTTGCCTTCAAATTGCCGCTAAAATAATTGGTGTGTTTCTGACAGGAGGAGCTAATTATTATGGGTTCGAGTAACACCCGGCTAGTTTATAATTTAAATTTTAAATCTCTCCAACAGAAATATTAAAAAATAAATATTTACAATTTTTGTAAATCCTAATGAGCTGTATATCAATTGGAAGATAATCTTTAAATTACATAATCTACTGGTGCTGTGATACAGTACGCATATACACACAGCCATGATTAAACAAAGAAAACATAAACAATAGAAGACGCACGCGTAAAAATTAAATAAAAACCAGATTAACAGCTCGATATTTTTTCAAAAAGTACGCGCAAGATGTAGATTAACAATCGTATTTTAATTGCATAAGAGGATGACGTCATCCGAGAATACGGTATTTTATTTTTGTGGCAACACTAATTTGAGAAATTTTTTTTATTTCATTTATGAAATAAAAAAATTTCCTGCATTATGAAATCACTGCCGATTTAATTTTTAATTAACAGCAATTTTTAATTGAAAAACACGTTTTAATGAAATGTAAGTGTGCTATGTCAGAAATCTGTTCAAAATCCTTTCATATGGTATTTCATTCGTCGTTCTGCGTTTCGTATTTTCTGAGAAAAAGGGATGTTGACAGGAGAAATAATATATATGATAATAATTAGCTTTTAGTGCTCATTTATGTGCATGTTAACTTGTGCAGTGCATCAATTTTTGAAAAAATGTACACATATTTCTGACTTAATAAAAAATATATATTTAATTTCTCACAAAGCAAAATTTAAAGTAATGGGGTTAAAACTTTCTTTATAGTTTTGTGCAAGGGGAACACATGATTTTTAACACAGAAAGCTTTAAAACTTCTTATTTCCTTTAAATTGATTGTTAAATTTCTTACTTATTTTAAAATGATTTTTTACAAAATTTCCAACAAACTCAATAATAAAAAGTGATCTTTAAATAAATCTTTGCTAAAAGAGTGTCAAAAAATATGTCGATTGTGATTGAAAAGTACGAGATAATTAAAAAATAGTTTTGTCAGAAATTTTTTACCCCAGTAACAGAAAAATCTACTCCCACCAGTTTTTGTTAAAAGCTTTTTATAACATGTTGTCCCCTCGTTTCTTCTTGATCATGCTCTCAGTGTACCAGGGTTTCCTTTCTCTTGTTATGTAACGAGACTAGACTTCCCTTGAGCAGACATCTCTCGTTTTACAATGAGGGATTTCCGTCCACCACATCTGGGGGTGCAAAAAATAGATTGTTCGATATCTAAATATATTATTATTCAGTAATGAAAAAATAAGACATTTAATATCCAAAAAATGTTATTCAGGAATGTTAGAAAAACATCGCTCAATATCAAATGAAGATATTCAGCAGTGACAGAAAAAAATGTCAAAAAATGACATTCAGAGATGTTGGAAAATATTGGCCAACATTCACAGATGTCAAAAACTAATATTCACAAATATTATTTTAGGGGGTCCCAAACTGATTAGAAAACTGTTGTTTTTTTAGTTGAATAATTTTGTCTCTCCTGAAATTTACAGTTTCCAGTCTAATTATCATTATTAATTTACTGTTCTGTTAAGTTTGTTGTTAAATAAAACCAAGAAAAGACAACAAGACTTTTATTATGAAACTATGATCACCATACAGCGCCAGATATTATTTTTTGTTTTGTGCTTTCGATTTTATGTTATGCTGATTATTAACAATTTTTCAGTCACTGCACTCCTCAAGATAGATTAAAAAAAAAATCATGTATGAAAGGATTTTCTCTAATATGCACATTAATTCACTAACCGAAAAAAAATTACGTTGCACATCATTCTTTCATGGGTAAGAAGGAATGTTACCATGAATAGGATGAAACACATTCACTTTTCAAGAAAAACAGTAATTGAAATTGAAAATATCTAAGAGAATTAATCTAAGAACTAAGAGAAATTTTATTAATTCCAACTGAAAAGTCACACCATCTTTGATGCAATAAAAAAGCTTGGAGCCATTTTTTTCCCGAGAAACCACAGTAGTTGTATATAAATCATAAATTAACAGATTTCGATTGAAAAGAATGTTGTTTAAAAAATATTTTCTGCTTTATATTAGATGTAATTTTTTTTTTACCCATTTTCATCAAATAGAGTTATGAGTAGGCTACTAATTCTTGTACAAACAAACATATCTGATCCCACTCAACAAATAAATTGTGTGTGCAAAATATTAAGTGTGGGTAGGGTAGACCGGGGGAATGCCGCCACCTTAAGGAACTTCAATTTTTATCACCATAAAAAATCGTATTTATGAGCTAGATCAATTTTTGGAACATAATACGCAATCTTAAGAATGTATACAAAATTTGTTATCAATAAATCTTTAAAGGAAATAGTCACAAAAAATTAACTTATTAACCTCTGCACTGTGGCGGTATTACCCAGGGAGCTGGGGTAATCCCCCCACGAACCTGGGGTAATGACACCACTAGCCAATATGACTAAAATACTAAGAAGGAAAATTTATTGAAAATCTTATATGCAATTAGCATTACAATATAGGAATTGAAAAGCAAAAGAAATGACATTTATAGTTTATACGAGTGAAAAAAACAGTGTATTTCAAATTTATCTGATTTCTTAAAATTTACAAAAATCACAAATGTAGTTTTCAGCTGTTTCAGCATCGCTACACTCTGAATGCACCCACTTGCCACAACAAGTGCATCTGTACCACAGTTCGTTGGTTCCATATTCATTGCATATGGCACAAAGTTGAACGTTTGGATCGCTTGGATCAAAAAGGTCATTATTATCGTTGTCATCACACAACTTTTTGACGTCGGTGTCCTCCTCATCTGAAGAGTTTTCAAAACTAAAAAGTCGATTGCCCCTTTTCTTAACAGATTTATTCATTTTCTTTTGCCATGTTGTCACTGCTTTTTCTTTCCTTGCCTTGGATTCAGTTTTGATGGACATTCCCAAAACCTTAGCTGCAGATTTTCTTTCGGCTTGTTCCTTTTTCAATGTCTTTTCCTTTCTTTTAGCTACTGTTTCTTCCAAAACTGCCTTCATTGGGGTTCCCGTTAGAATTGACGAGTGACCTTTTCTTTCAGAACTTTCTGCTATCCTTTCTGCTGCCAATTTTGGAATTGGTGAAAAATTTCTAGCGATTGAAGAAATGTTTTTTGAGGCACTTCCTGAACGGTTTTTGATGAGCAAGGTTCTACATCCAGTAACCAAACTTCAGAGGTGTTGCTCGCATTTACAAGATTATTTTCTTCACCAGTTTCTTCTAAAATCATCTTTTCTGCCTGTTCTTGATTTTCAGATTCTGTGTCATCTGGATCATCGATGCACATTGGCTCCAGATTTTGAACAGGGAAGAAATCTTCTTCCTTGAAGGTGTTTGAGCTTACTGGAAAGTTCCCAGTGCTGCGAAATTCTGATACTCCTTTCTCTATTGTTGCAACTGACATATAAGCACCATAAAAGATTGATGCTATGTCATAAGGAGTGATTTTCTTGTAGGTGCTTGCTCTCATAAACTTGTCACACTCCTTATTGAATGCTCTTAACAGAGGTCCAAAAAATGAGATGTCGAGCGGTTGAATCTTGTGAGGTATGTGGGGGGATTGAATATAGTTCTCACGACAAAATTCATTGCTTTCCAGGGACACGTGGCTCCCATGGTTATCGAGGATAAGTAGAACAGGATCTTTCATCGAGGAATGCACGTTTTTCTGAAAATGCTTGAGCCAATCTAAAAAAATTTATCATTGGACTAGCCGTTATGGGAACAGGTATATACTGAACCAGCATTTTCGCTCCTTTAAACAATTGTTTTTGACCTATATAGTGAAAAGACGTGTCCGGGGGTAATGCCGCCACCATGGCGGCATCACCCCTGGAGAGGTGGCGTCATAACCCCGTTCCGACAAGATGAAAGAAACGTAGATTTAAAGACATCAAAACAAATGGAAGTGATCAATATTGTTGATTAAAATGTAGGCTAAAATGTCTAGTTAAAGGTTATTTATAGCAAATGCAGGCATTGTAACATCTAAAGGTACATAC
The DNA here is from genome assembly GCA_963931845.1 of Maratus michaelseni. Lineage (NCBI taxonomy): Eukaryota > Metazoa > Arthropoda > Arachnida > Araneae > Salticidae > Maratus > Maratus michaelseni. Next base: position 3,319,220 of record OZ007600.1, read on the forward strand.
CTCAGCTTAATCAAAGTGGAAAAATAAGATCAAACTTCTTCAAAACAACGTTCGTCACTGTAAAAACAAAACAATGCGCGCAATGGCTGCCATCCACTCGGGGCATTAGTTGTAGCATCGTTCGCTAGAGGTCAGGAGCTGTCAGGCCGGCTAACCGGTGTCCTTGACTAGCATACCGGGAGTGGCGGCAATCCCCCGGTCTACCCTATACACAAAACTTGTGCTTTGTGCTTGATGTGTTTACTTTTGCTACGTGTTACTACTACAGCTTTTGTACTAGCTGGGATAAATGAAGGTGGTGGAGGTATTACAAGCTCCTCAAACCAGAAGTAACTAGTGTATGTTATGTTCTTCAGATAATTCATTTGGCCGAAAAAAATCCAAGAAAATTCAACTTATACTGGACATGGGCAGTGATATTACCAGTGTAAGTAATTTTAAAGTACAATAACACCAGGGCACATAGAAGTTCCACGACCTTTTACCACATCCAGTGAACTTACCAGAAATTGCAACATGTAATTACCACCTTTCTAGCTTGTTATATAATAAATTAATGAAGCAGCCATTTCAGACAGAAGGTGAGGTGCAAAAAGCAGTCCAATTCATAGTGGACATTTTCTAAAAGAAATCCATCAACTGCCTGAGATTTGACAAAGGATACTAGAAGCTAACAATGACTATATTCAGTGGTGACCATCCCCGCCAAACCCAATGACACAAATCCCCCCCCCCCCCAAAAAAAAAAAAAATCTTCATACATTAACATTGCCTCTCCTCCCCCTAAACAGAACATCAATTGTAAAATGTATTTTACTGATAATTTAATAATATTATTATTACGTACTATCACACAAACATGAAATAAAAGTTTTAACAGCGTAATAAATAATGAAGATATATATTTTATTATTAGCAATCTGATTGTTTCCATATTTATAAGTCCTGACTGACAAACCGTGTTAAAACGTTCACTAAGCTCCAGTTTTCACTGCAATACAAGCATTATTTCAATTAATTCTAAAGATATAATGCAATATTAATGACTGAAGTAATGATTAATACTCTTAATGATTACATTCATATACGTAATCAATTCATTTTAGCATTTAAGATAAAATACAGAGAAAACAACATTACAATTTTTTCCATTTGCTCGTTAGCCGGGGGATGTGAAAATTTAAATTCGTCCCAACATCAGTGCTTTCCTTGCTTTCTGCAGGACATGAGGATCTCTCTAGCAAGGTAGTATTTGTTTCTCAAGATCAGTATGATAGCTTGATATATTACACTTAATGGTTCATTTTAAAATAATTTAATAACAAATAAATACAATATAAACTTAAAGAAATTTTTTAATAAAAAATTTTAATCTACACATATAAAAAATATAAAATATGTCCCTTCTAAACATTGACTAATAGATGATTTCTGAACCGTTAGTCTTTATAAACAGTTTCAATTTCAAAAATATTTAAAATTACCTGAAGGATTATGTTATACGCCGTTTGAGTAAAAAAAATGCATTTTTGAAGACGTTACAAAACTTAACTTTTTATACGTCCCTGAGTCCTATAAGTTATATTTAGTGAAACAGTCCTCATGCTCTGACATGCGGGGAAAAAAATCATTTTAGTACGATTAAAAGTTACCGAGTTTTAAATTTGGAAAAATTTGGCACTTAACACAGTGCCTGAAATTATGTAGGATTTTTATCTAACCACACATCACTCCGGGCACCCTGTTAAAAGCAAAAAAATTCCAAATTTTAAACTCGCATAGCAAGGTGAGTTTTGGTCGTACAAAAATTATTTTTTTTCATTTGATATATCAGAGCTTCAGGATTGTTTTACCAAATATAACTTATAGGTCCCGTAGGCTGTATAAAAAGTTCATTTTTAAAACTTATTCATCAAAATTGCATTTTTTGATCCAAATTGTGTCCAACATAATTATTTAGCTAATTTTAAATACTTTTGCAATTGGAACTATATGCCTAAGACTAACGATTAAGAAATTATCCATTGGTCGACGTTTGGAAAAAACACACTATATGTTAACAAATATAGAAAATATATTCTGGAAAAAATGGAAAGAACAATTCTATAAAACAAATTTGATAAACGTTTGAAAACAAGTAGAAGTAAATTAAAATAATAATAAACTTCATTTTTTTCTTTCCGCATACTATGTGGTTTAACATATGAAAACTATATTTTTTCATTATTTTGTGTAAAAGAATACACCAATCTGAAATACATTATTATGTTGGAAAAAGTATTTTCAGAAATGCGAGCTACAAGTTTAAAAAATGCAATTTTTAAGCTACTGAAGTTGTCATATATTCAGAAAAATTATTAAACCCTTGATTAAACTTTTCCCCCCGCTCTTAGAGAGAGAAGACTAGATGTCTTTAGAATTATCTGACAAAATTTAAAGCGTTTTTTTTTTTCATGTATTTGGTTGCATGAATACAAAACTAAGTTATAATATTTTGTCTAAACATGAATTATGCTTTATAAATTTTTAAATATGGAAAGAATTGTTTTAGAGATTCTAAGAAGACTTTTTTAAAGAAAAGATCTTGTCTCGAAAAATCGCATAAAACAGGAAATTTTTAAATAGTATAGCTTGGAATAGTATGTGTGTGAGGGGGGAGGGAAATGATATATTCCGTAAAAAGACGTAGCAGTGACCATAGTTTATTAAGAAACGTGCTTATTTTACTTATTTTACTCGTTATAAGTTGTAGGAATAAGTAATTGCAAGAAATTCTGCTTAAAAGCAGAATTTTTTTTTGTTGCTATCCTGTAGTAAACACCAATATCTTTTATATAATTTATCTACTAAAAATCAAATATTTTAATAAATTAAGCTACTTTTTTATGAAAATAAATATTTACTTACAAGTATTTAAAAGAAAAATCTTTTAAATTATTACAAAATAAATCATAAATACAAAGATTGCATATCGTTTTAAGAAGACTAAAATATTAAAGACGAGTCGTTTATATCAAAGGTGTATGTGCATTTACATGTACATACGCCCTTGTTTAAGATTAAATCTTAATGCTTAAGATTTCCCAATCTTATTTTTTATACTACCTAGTCATACAGTTTAATCTCCCCCCCCCACAATTTTTTTTCATCTAAATAATCCCTCCCCCCCCCCTAAAATAAACTGTGGATTGAAGTGTTTATTTCAGTACAAGTTGTTGCCTTATACTGCTTTGACAACATACAATATACTCTTACAAATACCGATTCTTATAAAATGGCAGACACTGCATCATTAAAACATAGTCCTAAATCTATTGTAAGCCCCTGTATTCTGTATATGTTTTTCTTTCACACTATAATTTTTCAGTCTTATTACCTAGTAATTAATCCTCCCAAAAAAATCTAATTTGTCTTTAAATTCCTCCCTTACCCCTAAAATAATTAGTGGCGGGAAGTCTTTTTCTCTGTACAGGTTGTTTACCTTATACTGTTTTAATGACATACAATACTACTTTTCTAACATCAGTAAAATATACTGTACTTAAATTCTAGTTTTCTGGAAGTGGTGAAGTAATTTATTTTAGCATTGTCTCTTTCTCTGAAATGCTTATTTTGTTGTTCTTTCTTATCCCACTCATCAAGAATGTATTTTTACACTCGGACCGTACGATACGACGCAGTCGAACAAGATAATAAATTACTTAAGACGCTTGTGGAAAGCTATTCCTTTTATCACATCTTGTGGTACTAATTGCCTTTCAATTACTGCACCTTCAAAGGTAGCAAGATGCAGAATGGGTTCTTATTGCCCTTATCGTGAATTTATAGAATGAAAAAAAAAAGGAGGATTTCTGGAAATTGAATGTTGAAAAAAAGTTAAAAGTTATATTAAAAAAATCAGGATTTTTTTTAATAGAGAAAAAAGGAAATATTAAAAATTGAAAAATCCTCCCCAAAATGTAACTTTTCTGTAAATTCCCCCCCCAAAAATAAATTGTATGACGCACTCTGTATCACTAAACCCTTCTCTGGGCACCCTTGACCATATTGATTGAGGTTTGTGCTTTATGTATTATTCATTTTAAAATATACTAAAAGCAGGTAGAATTTTTTTATACACCTAACATTAAACATACAAAATCTGCTTCATTTTGAAAACGGACAAATATGCACATTTGACTCTTTGGAGAGAACTGTTGATGCATTTCTTGGAAAGAAAAAAAACAGAAAGCTTCACAACTTTGTCTTCTTAGAAAATCTGCTACAGTCCTTACAATCAAAATTCATTTCATTTTGCAGGAAAGAAAGTGATTATATAAACTGCTCCAGAAATTTATTTTTTGTCATACACTGTACAAACAAAAGATTAATCTTTTATATTTGTATGCATGATAATGAGATTATATAAAATAATCTCGTACTGTGAAATTAAACTTCAACTCCACACTTCACAAACTGAAGTTTTTTTTTTGTATGTCACAAACAAAAGATTATTATTTTGTATGAATGTGTAGATGATTATTTAAATAACTTTGATGTGAAAATCTTCTGTTGCATACCCCACACTTGAAAGGTCTTGTGTGATAGAGATTGTGATTACTTAATAGATCCTTTGAAGAATATTCATTTTTGCACACTTCACAAACAAAACGTTTCTTTTCTGCATGTGTAGTACTAGAATGTCTAATTAAACTAGTCTTATAAGCAAATGCTTTGTTGCACACTTCACAAACAAAAGGTTTCTCATCTGTATGTGTACGCAAATGAGATTTTAAATTACACGTTTGAGAAAATCCCCGGTTGCACACCTCACAAATAAAAGGCTTTTCTTTTGTATGGGTATGAAAATGAAGATTTAATTTACATCGTGACAAAAATGCTTTGTTGCACACTTCACAAACAAAAGTTTTCTCATTTGTATGTATACGCAAATGAGATTTTAAATTACATGTTTGAGAAAATCCCCGGTTGCACACCTCACAAATAAAAGGCTTCTCGTTTGTATGGACACGAAAATGAATACTTAATTTACACCGTGACAAAAATGCTTTGTTGCACACCTCGCAAACAAAAGTCTTCTTGTCCGTATGCATGAAAAAGTTTGTACTTAATCTGCACTTTGAAACAATTATTCTTCAACACCTTAGAAACAAAAGATCTCTCCTTAGTATTTATTAAAAAGTTTTGGATAAGTTACTTTTGAGAGAAAAGGAACTGTAATGTAAAATAGCTTCCTAAGCAAAAAGCCACATTAGTAAGAAAAGAAATATGCTTCTTTAAGCTTCTCTAAAGAAAAATTGCTTGAGCACATTTTTACGAAATATTTTTCTTTCACATTACAATTAAATGTTACGTGTAAAGTAACCTTTTTTAGAGCTTCTTGATAGCATACTTATGGAATTGAATATACTTTCACAAATATTTCTACTATTCATTAATGTGCAACAATTTTGTAAGTAAGAAACAAATTAGAGATCTGAGGACATAGGTATATGTATAATAGAGAACTATTTTTATTTTTATGTTTTTTATGAAAAGCAATTTGATTAATTTTGATAATGAATCATTTTTCTCCTTTCATTTGAACTTTTGTCAATATATGTCCGGTCAATAATGAATCGCTTTCATCTCAAATTGCCATAAAGAGCTGATATATATACCTGCAATAAATGGAAAAATATTAATACAAGGTTTTTATAATGTGTGCAATGTGTAAGAGCAATTCAGTCCAATAGCATAACAAAGAGCAGTATGTAAAAATTCTTTTATAGTAATTTTTAAAATTGATAATAAATTTCAGGCATGGTATTTATTCAAAACTATTTATTTCTGACACAAAAAGTAACATTAAAGAAAACAAAAGCACTGATAATGCATATTATTTGATAGTCACAATATAACAGCAATTATTGTAAGGCAATTTAAATGGAAAACAAGATGCCTAATTTTAACATACAGTCGGACACGGCTAATGTGCAGATTATTATTGATCACTTAAGCATCGCCCATAAGACTAATGCAAAAATATCACTATTAATATGTAATCATGCTTAATATGTGACAATGTGTCGGTCCATTGAGGCAAAAAAATCTCAACACACGAATTCATAAACCAAGATACGAATTTCTTCTCTTTACTCCAGTGTTGCCAAATTAGCCTCTTTTTTTTAATTCAGATATCTATCACTATTTTCGAATAGTAATATTTGCCTTATTTAATGACATACTAATTACGATAAATACAGGGAAACGATAAATGCGTGATAGCCAAACTCGTCCCACACATGACGAGTTTGGCTATCTGCTGTTACTGAGTGCACGGCTTGTACGTCCCGCCGCTACCAACAACTCTGAACGATCTGCGAAACTGTATCACTGCGGCCGTGCACTCAGTAACAGCAAATACGCTTTCTCGTGTGTGGGACGAGTTTGGCTATCACGTAGATGTCTGCCGTGCAGCAAACGGTGGACACATTGAACATTTATAATGTCTTAAAAAAACTTTGAAACTTCCTCTTTTCATTGGTATAAACATTGTTCATTTTGGATTTGTACTTTAATAAATACAATTTTTTGAAAATGGGTCCATCATTTAGAATAATCCTGTATATAACTAATCGGAAATACTGAGAGATATTTGAATAAAGAATTCCTGCTAAATTAGCTTCAATGCAACATTTTTTTTACTATCCTGCATCCAGTGACGGATCTAAGGGGGGGTTAGCCGGGGCAGCTGCCCCGGGTGCAAGACTTGGAAGGGCGCAAAATTGAGGAATCATAAAAGATTAAGAATAAAAGAAAATCAAAAATTCACATGAAAAGATATTCAATTTTATTTTGTTCAACGGCGGTTTACTTTCGTTGCATATAAGGATCAGAAATAAAAAATAAGTTAATTTATATTACATTATATAAAATATCACATTGCCACCAGTATTTTTAAGAAAATTTTTATTTATTAAAAATTCAAGGATTTTGCGTCATCTTTTTTCAGTCATCGTTCTATGTTGTTTTACAGCGTGCGCAGTATTTTATTTGGTTATGTCTAAAACACATTCGGGTGATTATTACAGAAAGAAGACTAAAAAAAGAGAAAAGGAGGCTTCACAGCTATAATTTAGTATGTCCTCATGGCTTAAGCCGAACGATATTCATGAAGGTAAGCTAGAGGTCTGCGCGGTCTCTGGCCGATTTTTATTTAGGAAGTACTGGTAAGGTTCGCGTGAAAAAAAATATTAGCAACAATATGGTTTAATGTAAACATAGATATCATGAAAGGCTTTAAAGATATTAGATGAGAATAATGATAACCCGGGTCGGGTCGGGCCGGGCCTAGTCTTCACTCTTTCCGGGCAGGGCTCGGGCTTTATTTTATTTTGAAAACTTGGGCTTTACAATACTTCCGGGTCAGGGCTGGTCTTTACTTCTTCCGGGCCGGACCGGACTTGTGCCTTTCTTAATTCTGCATATTCGGACCCGGTCGAGCCTAGTGTTTACTCTTTCCAGTCTTTACTTTTTTCTGCAGACTCGGTTTGGTTGGGCTAGACTTCGTTTTTCTGGGCCGAACCTAGCCTAAACTTCATTCTTCTTAGAGGTGCAAAGGCCGAAATTTCCACTTACGATCTAACATTATTGGCCGGATTTGATCCATGCAAAAATCAGTAAAATGTGTCCGGAGTCCTGACGCAACAATCAAGGGCGTATTCAGCCCTCCATTAAACGGGAAGATGTGGCTTTTTTTTTTTTTGAGTGGGGGGTGTCACATATCTTAATAAGTAACTTTTATATTAAAGGCTGTTGCCATATCCAAAATGGCTACTTTTCCGAAACTTTTAGAAAGTCATTTCTATTCGTAAATACAAAAATATTGTATTAATATTTGTAAAAATATAAAATTTACACATTTTATTCAGATACCAAGAAATTGAAGAATTTCCCATTTTCTTATAAAGGCAAAGAATCATCCAGAAAATGAGCATTTTAAGCCAATTTTTAAGACTTGGCAGTTACAGAAATACGGTCATGAGGAAGCAATTGGCTGCTATGGCCTGAAATTCAGATTAAAACACCTATTTTACGGAGATTTCTCCGAAGGTTTCTTTGCCTTTATCGAAAAATGGAAAATGCTATTCAATCATATTTGTTCTGAATAAGTGCACTTGCAATTGTCTTGCATCTGAGATTAAAATTGACTTCATGGATCTTTCAGAAATTACCTAATTTGGATTTGAGTAGAGCTTCAGATAGTGAAAAAGATTCTCTTTGTTGATCAAGAGGAAAATTTAAAAGAATTTAATATAGATTTTTAAAACATTCATTAGAAATTTTCTTCGTTCAGGGGAGTCATTATGAACCACATGACCTCTTCTTTGGATCAGCCGTTGGCAACAATCTTTGTAAAAAGTACACATAATTTTATTCGTAGAATAATGATCATTTTAAACTATTTTCAACCCTTTATGTCCCAAAATATGAATTAATGAAAATTTCATCTTCTAAAGTATGTTTCGTGAATTTTTGAAACCACGTTAGAGGATTTACATAATCATTTAATAAATTTTAGAAGGATTTTGCCAATTAAAATTAATAAAACATACTTTTAACTTTTATATCGGGCCGGGCCGAATTTTCAGATTTTATACCGGGCCAGGTCGGGCCGAACTTTTAACTTTTATACCGGGCCGCGCCAATCACTTTTTTGCATGGGCCGGGCCAATAATTTTTTTGTAAGGATCGGGCCGGGCTCGGCCCTGGAAATTCCGGTCCGTGCGGATCTCTGAGGTAAGCAACCAAGTTACTTGTTTGTTTTATACGTGCTGCACCATATTATAATTTATATGTATTATTTCTGTTCTAAACATCTCCTTTTCTATGTAATAACTGAGTTGATATGTAATAAAAGAATTATAAATCGATTTTTTATTAATTTCTTCTAAATTTAGATATTTTTGTAATTAACAGACATTTACGAAAACGAAATTACAAAACGAACATTAGACAAAACAGACATTAGAAAACGAAACTTATACTCAGTTGAGAATTCAACGTGTTCTGGCCCTTCAAAGGCATTTTATTTATGTAGTTAAAAAGGTTTTCTATCCATGGGAGTCAGTTTTATGTCTTTATTTATGTTTATCAGTTGTTAATAAGCCTTTTAAATTTGGATTTCCAAAATATCGCACCTATACTTTTTTAAATTTAATTAAATCTTCCATTAGAAATGTTTATCTAATAAAATATGTTAACTTAAGTTGTGCTTCACAGTCACCCCACTTGTATTAATTTTGAAGCAAAAAAGTACATTAATTAAATTTAAACGGCGTAGGGTAATATAGCAATAAATTTAAATGTTACTTTTAATCGAGATCGTCATAATTGTTTACATTTCTTGCTATGCTTATATTTTCGCTTCAAATCTCCTGTTTCTTTTTACGTACTATAACGAATAAAGTTTATAACAGTTCCACTATAATCAGTGTTGAATTCAGGGGGTGGCCCGGGGGTGAATGTCCCCCCCCCCCCGGAAGGTTTGAGATTTTATGCTTTTAATGGTTAAAAAGTGCAATTCCCCCCCCCCCCCGGAACTCTAAAATCCCCCCCCCCCCCCAGAGCCGCAGAAATCCCTCCCGGAGAAAAGTGTCTGAATTCAACACTGACTATAATTTTTAAGAAGTTAGTTATTTGAAAAAATGTTTCCTGCTTAAAAAAATTGCTTGCTTCTTTATTTCTAATGTATAATGCAATAACAAATATTTTGAAACTTATTAATGGAGCATTTACTCAGCAACCAAGTATAGCTGACGAAAAACTGAATTACCCTTTTTAGAGGTAATCTTTTGCAGTTAGACTCATGGTCATCACACTAATTTTAATTCGTTATATAACCGTGAAAGTTGTAACAGAATATTCGGGGCATGTTTTCAGATTTTTGCATATTAAATATTTATTTTTAAACTTTTGTAGTATTAGTCAAATTTTAGAATTGTTTATACCGTAATAAATGAGAAATACCAAAGTATTCCTTTTAGCATTTAAAGATTATTATTTGAACTGCGGGAAATTTTACTAAAGTTTTATAAAAAATATTTTATATCAGAATTTTTATTTAAAACCATTTAACTTGAATATTGAATTTATTTTTGTAAAGCATACATGGTTGGGGCTTATTAAACTTTAGCTCTTGGGTAGGCCTTCTCATCTAGCTGAACCTGGGAAACATACATTTAACTTACTTATTTTATATAGAGTTTCCTGATACGAATCGACGTGTATTTATTTGGTAATGATTTTCATCAATGACCCATTACCGTAATTCTGTTTTAAGACTTTAAAACAAGCCTGCACTGCACATGTTGACTTGGAGACCTTTTATCAGCGCCCAAGGGTGGGGCGATCGCCACATCACTGCTCCTTTGAATCCACCATTGTTATAAATAGATAAAGTTACTGTTTCTAACTGATGTATTTATATTTATAGTACATTGTTTGTATAAAGAATATAGTGTATATTTTTGAGAAATTTGAAAAAAGAAATTCCCGTACACAGAGTTTGACAAATCCAAGTGACTTGAATTCAAAAGGCTCACTTTCATTAAAGGAATTAAAGAAAAATGAAGGGGGGTTGGAAGTATTTTTAATTAAAAGCGTTGAATGAGTTGAAATGTTTAAAAGCCTTGGGAGTAGGGGGGGGGGGGGGGGGGGCGCAAATCTACTAACTTGCCCCGGCTAAATTTTAGTCTAGATCCGTCTCTGCCTGCATCCTAAACTCTTTGTCTCCATCCCGTGTATTTTTTTAAATTGAAGATGAGGGAGAGAAACGATCTTCTATTGCTTTTTGTTACTTGTTTTTCTTTTTTGTGCAGTATATGTTCTCGATTGTTTTTCCTCCCATACATCACTTGTATGTGAGCTTTTAAATGTATTTGAAGAGAAAAAGAAATGTTCTTTTGTTTTCAATTCTATTTGTTTGTTGCTTTTTGCTGGTGCCAGCTGGCACCTGTTTTACTTATGGCTTGTGAGTTATTTGACCCATGCAGTGGTCTGTCGAGATTTTTATCGAAGGGCCTTGTTTTCATGGAATTGTGAACAGCTTTTTACATTTTTGAAAAATCTAGTCATAATTTTGTGAATTTGAAACTATCATTATATTCAGGTTCTTGTTTATACACTTTTAAGAAGATATATGCATCTAAAATACACATATTTTCTTTATATGTGTAAAAGTGACATTCAGATTTTACTTTTAAATGATAAAATTTGTGAAAGGGTCAGTTTGGAGAAGGAAAAGTTTTGTGAAAGATCTATATTTTTAAGAGAATTTATTTTGTGAAAGGTCCTGTTTTATGGTGAAAAGTTTTGCGAAGAGTCCTATTTTAAGGTGAAAGGCTTTGTGAAGGGTCCTTTAAAGGACCCAATTTCTTCCCATACAGATATCTGCGATGAGTTTCAGGGAGTCATTTTTTATTGCATGTGTCGAGTTTTACCAAATTTTCTGCTAATATGGAAAATAGTCACAGAGCCATAAGGAAGGCACTATCTGTGTCAGATAAATTCGACTTTATAAAAAATATGCCTCTGTAAACCTTGGAAAAAAAAATACATAATCAATCAGTACATATTCACATAGTGTCAAACCAAAAACAATGTTAACCATTTCTGGGAGACTTGTTTTACAAGAAGGAAAAGTGATGCTCAACGCAAGAAACTCGAGAAGGATCACCTCTTGTCTTAATCAGGAATTCCTGTGAGTCAACGCATTGGGAAAAACCAGATCTTTCTTGAAGACTAATTGATATCATGGAGGCATCAGTAGAAGTGGGTCTGAAAAAAGATATCTCCTTGTGTGTGTTAATGGCTCTAAGAACAAAGCAGGTAAAGGCAAGGATGATGAAGAACCCAAGCCCTGCATATTCAGACATTATCTGCTGTTCCAACAGGGTTGGCACGGTTTAAACCAAATGGTTTAAACCACGGTTTAAACCAAATGGTTTTTTTCTGAAAAAAACCAATTGGTTTTTTTGTTAATTTTTTTAAAGATTTTTTTCTTATATAATTAAGTTTTCAAATTATTTGATGTACAAATAACTTCTAACTGAACAGCTCAACTCATTTCAGCAGTCAACCTGCATAAGTCACAGTTGCATCATAGTTGCACCTGTGTATGCACCTGTGTATGAATGGTCCAAGAGTTAGCATTTGAGAACAAAAAATGTCTAATTTTGGTAGAAGAAAAGATTTAGTTTGGTTATATTTTAATGAAGTAAAAAATGATAAAAGGAAAGGTTGTAGAACTAGATGCAAAAATTGTAATAAAGAAATGGAAGGTCAAGTAGCTAGGATGAAGAAACACATTGAAACTTGTAATAATTCTCATCATCATTCTGATTCTGTTGATAATGGTAAGTACTTATTTTATCATTATTATTGCTGCTATTATTTTTAATTTTGAAAGAAAATTGTTAAAAATTTGTTAATAAGTTAAATATTTGTTAAATTCAAATTTTTTAATTTATCTGTAAAATTACAAGTAATGCATATTGAGAACACATTATGTATATTTTCATTCAGATGATTCTAAACTCTTATAAAAAATTACATTATTATTTGAAATGCTATTTGATTGAGAAGATAAATTATAAAAATCACATATATTATTATTTAATTTGCATATGCTATTTGATTTTAGAAAGTTATATTCTATGAAATAAAAAATATTTATGTAATTCTAAGTAATGAAATTTTGGAAAAAACAAGAAAATTTTAAATAGACATTTTTTTGTTAGAGAACTTTATTTTGATAATCTTAAAATTACATTTGATAAAAGTTTGAAAGTTTTACAAATTAATCATATTATTAAGAACAAATTATGTGATCAGAACTGTTATTAAATGAAATTGTTAATTTTTAATTTATGCATGGCTCTTAGAGATTAACTAAGTTTTCACCAATCATAAATATCCAAAATTATAAAAGACATGGTAATTTTATCTCGAGTATTAAATAAATTATCAAAAATAAATATATCAATATGATAGAGATGTTTACTTTGCAGTAAAACAAAGAAAAAAAAAATGTCTTTGTATTGAATTATTGTTAATTATATGATTATGATTTTTGAAGTAATATGTTCTGTATCATTAAGCAATTCTTATTTTTATTTTTGTGTAGATGATGTGTCAGTGTCACTATCCAGTATTTCAAGTTCTTTGGATTCAGCAATAACACAAAGAGCAACAAGTGAAATTGGTTCTTTAAAAAGGAAAAGAGATACTATGGACTTTTTTGTCAGTAAATCAACACCATCTCAAAAGCAAATGTTTGATGAACAAGTTGCTAGGTTTATATATGCTACAAATACGGCATTTAGCACTGTAGAGCATCCTGAGTTTATTAAAATGGTTCAGAGTTTCCGCCCAGAATATTCTCCACCATCAAGAAAACAAATTGCTGGGGATTTATTAGATCATACTTACAGCAAAGAAAAAGAAAAATGTGCAAATATATTAAAAAATGAAGTTGTCACATTAGGATTAGATGGATGGTCAAACATTCACAACGAACCTGTGATCTGTGTTACTTTAACAACAAAAGACGGGAATACATACTTAGCAGACACTATTGATACATCGGGAATTGCTCATACAAGTGAAAATCTGTATGATATTGCGACTACAACCATTAATAAATGCCAATCGGAATTTCAATGTTTAATACAAGCATTAGTGACAGACAATACTGGAAATGTCCGAAAAATGAGGGATATGTTTGATGAAAAAGAAGAGTTTAATATTGTTACTTATGGATGTGCAGCCCATATTTTAAATTTACTGGCAAATGATATAAGTTATCCAAATGTAAAAGAACAAATTTTGCATGTAATCAAATACTTCAGAAACAACCAATATGCAAATGCGTGCTTCAGAAAAGATGCAAGTACATCAAAACTAATAATGCCTTGTGAAGTTCGCTGGAACTCATTTGCTGACGCTTTAGACAGCTATCTGAAATCATGGTCAATTCTTGTAACTATATGCGAAAATAATAAAGACAAAATTGATAAAAATATCCAAAGTCTAGTTTCAAACATTTCATTGAAAAGGAATGCTGAAGACTATTTTCAACAATTAAAGCCAATTAGTGTAGCTTTAGATAAAGTACAAAGCCAAAATTGTACAATTGGAGAAACTGTTTTTCTTTTTTAAAAATTTAAAAAAACAGATGGAAGATTTGAAACTGAATAAAGACATTATGAAAAAACTAGATACTAGTTATAAAATGGCAATAACACCAGCCCATCTTCTTGCTTATCTGTTGGATCCAAGAGCCAAGGATGCTGATCTCGAATTGTCATCGGAGGAAAAAAAAGAAGCATTGGAATATGCTAAAACAAAATTTCCCAAAAACAATTTATTATCTCTGATACTAAAATTTTGTGCCAAAAGTTCTCCATTTCAAAGATATCTTTTTGAGAATGATTTTAGTAAAGATGTATCAGCTATAGAATGGTGGCATATTCAAGAAAATGAAATCAAAAAGTTCAATGATGGTGTGTTGAAAGAAGTTGAAACGATTCTTACTGCAAAAGCGACTACTGTAAATGTAGAGAGAATTTTTTCTTCATTTGGTGTTGTACAATCAAAGTTACGCAACAGACTGGGTTTACAAAAAGCGGCAAAACTTGTTTTTTTTGTTTAAAACATTAAACCCTAATAATCCTGTTTATTAACATAGAATCTTTATAGACATGTGTCGTACTTCCATTTTCTTAAAATTTTGAAAATTTATTCAATTTCCATGTTTTTAAAATGTTTCTTTTATATATATTTTTTAAATATATTTCAATTTAATTTTTTTACTGAAATTCAATTTGTTTTTTTAAATTGAATAAAAAAGTAAGTCTCACTTTCTTTTCTTTGCATTATTTTTATTTAAAAAAAAATTAGTATAGCATACCAAGGTAAAATTCTACATTATATCTTTATATTCTTATGTAACACAACTAAGTGTTGCTTATTAAAATGAAAAAATATAGGAAGGCAATAGATTAAGTCTTTAAAGAATTTAATATAAATCTTGCAATTAAATACTATTAAAAACTTTTAAGTATCAACATTAAGATACAGAATCCATTCTATGAATGCAATATGAAATACATAAACATATTAATATGTTTTATAAGTGTGCTAAATCATTTGGTAAACATGAATTACAGGTTGCATTTGGAAATATGTATATATAAAACAGCAATTATTTCTTCAACTTTTTTAAAAAGTAATCTTTAAAAATTATTTAAAACTGATCACCATTACTGTAGAACCTGACGGCACAAGTGATCATGTTCTATGTATTACATAGGAAACTTTTGTATATATATAACTGTTTTGAATTTGAATGTAAATGATGTTAGCTCAGCTCTAAATAAAATTTAATGATTTGAATTTGTACATAATTAATAACAATTGTTTATTTATTTTGTTTAAACTGTTTTCAGAATATATATATATATATATATATATATATATATATTGTTATTGTAATATTAATCATTCTTGTCAATGTTAAATTTTATTTACTGATGTGCATATATGTAATTAAAAAAGATACAAAAAAACCCGGTTTAAACCAAAAAAACCGGTTTTTTTGGTTTTTTGCCAACCCTGGTTCCAAATACGTCTTGATCAGATGTGTTATAAAAAGTATTGTGGTTAGAGAAGACTATAATCATTGCTAGTGAAGCTTTTTAATGAATGTTATAGCACTATTATGCTTTATAAAGTATATTATAGCAATCACAATGTGCTTCTATCACAGTAGATGGAATTTTACAGAAGTCAGATATTGAATAAAGACCATGGGAAAAAAATACAGAAACTCATAAAGAGGGAACAAATGGGACTGCAGTGATAATTTTTTAAACAAGGATTAAATAGAATAGTTTTTTTCTTATATACAAAAATTAAGGACTTACTATAAATGTCACTCATTATCATAAGTAGGGCTGGATTATTTATCAATATATCAAATATTGATATTTTTTAATTGTCGCAATAATGAAATCTAAGCTCTGATTATGACAATATATCCTAATAACGATAGCTAAGATCTGACTTTACCAATACATCCCAATAAAAAAAAATTTCCCAGCAGCACCACTTCGAAATCCTAGAAAAAGGCGCTGAATATTCCATACTAATATCAGAATAATACTTTCTTCCCATCCATTTATATCTCCTTTTACCACGTTGGTGAAGCGAAGCCGCTCCGCTCTTTCATTATGACTGGTTACTTTTGAGCGGAGCTGCCTAGCGATTAATGTCTAGTATTGTATACGCTGGATATCGGCCAAGGCCAGAGGAACGCTACTTGCAACAAGTGGTGATGCCATATGAGAAAATGGGAGTTGCTTTGGTAACTACTATGTCAGGTTGGAGATGTCTGCTAGGTGTTGGTGGATGTGTTTGTTTTTGTTTAGAATTGTGGGTCTTGAAAGAATGTTTTGTAGCCATCCCTTAAGGGAAGTGGCTTGAAGTTTAATGTACCAGTGTGTGATTAGTATACATTCATGGTAGGTGCTAGTCGGAGATCCCACCTCGCTGCACCCGTGTCTATTACATCCTATGATTTTAATGGGCAGTGGCCTGTTAGGAAGCTCGTGGTGTAAGGCATGAGGTGATACATGTTGAGTGAGACTGTGGGGATTAGGTCAAACATCTGCCTGCCATTGTCAGTGAGTTCACATTCAATACAATTCCCACAGTCTCACAAAACATGTATCACCTCACACCATACAGCATGAGCTTCCTTGCAGGCCAATAGATTAACAATGCAACCATTTCAGAATAAAGATTAAATGCAAAAAACAGTCCAATTCATAGTGGACATTTAAAAAATGAATCCATCAGTGCCCGAGATTATAAGGATACTAGAAACTAATGGTGACCATGTTGATTGAGGTCTGTATTTTATTTCATTATTATTCATTTTAAACAAATGTTAAAAGCACGTAAAATTTTTTTTGTACACCTAACATTTATTGTACA
Source organism: Maratus michaelseni (assembly GCA_963931845.1). Lineage (NCBI taxonomy): Eukaryota > Metazoa > Arthropoda > Arachnida > Araneae > Salticidae > Maratus > Maratus michaelseni. The sequence continues at coordinate 3,336,260 of OZ007600.1, forward strand.
AAAACCTCTTTATTTTGCAAATGGACAAAAATGCACATTTGACTCTTTTGAGAACTTTTGCTGCATTCCTTGGGAAAAAAAAAAAAAAAAAAAACAGAAACAGAAAGCTTCACAACTTTGTCCTCTAAGAAAATTTGCTCCAGATTTTACAATCAAAATGTATTTTATTTTGAGGAAAAGAATGGCTTGTGAAATGTATTTTTTTATTGCATACCATGCACACACACACACACACACAAAAAGGATTATTCTTTTGTATGCATGATAATGTGATTATATAAACTGCAACTATGATATTAAATTTCTGCTCCACACCCAACAAACTGAACATTATTTTCTTTTGTATGCATAAGAATGTGATTATATTAACTGCGTCTCTGAAATTAATATTCTGCTGCACACCTCACAAACAAAAGATTATTCTTTTGTATGCATGTGCAAATGATTATTTAAATAACTCTTATGGGAAAATCTTCTGTTGCATATCCAACATGTAAAAGGTCTTGTATGATAGAGAATGTGATTATTTAAGCCAGCCTTTGAAGAAAATTCATTTTTGCACACTTCACAAGCAAAACGTTTTTTTTCTGCATGTGTAGTACTATAATGATTAATTAAACCATTCCTATAAGTAAATCCTTTATTGCACACTTCACAAACAAAAGGTTTCTCATTTGTATGTGTACGCAAATGACATTTTAAACCATACTTTTCAGAAAATCCCCGGTTACACACCTCACAAATATAAGGCTTCTCTTTTGTATGGGTACGAAAATGACTATTTAAAGAACTCTCATCAGAAAATCTCTTGTTACATATCTCACAAACAAAAAGTTTCTTCTTTTGATGCCGAAGGAAATGTTCCCTTAAATGAGGCCCTGACGGAAATGCCTTGTTGCACACTTCACAAACAAAAGTCTTCACAGTTGTATGCAGAAGCAAATGGCGCCTTAAATAAGGTTCTCGACAAAATTCCCGGTTGCAAAATTTACAAACAAAAGGTTTTTTATTTGTGTGCTGAAGCAAGTGATACTTTAAAGAAGTCCCTGATGAAAATGATTTTTTACACACCTCACAAACAAAAGTATGAATATGTTTATTAAAATTCTTCTCCCTAGAAAATTTCCTGTTGCATATTTCACAAACAAAAGGCTTTTTTGTATGGATATGAAAATGACTTTTTAAAGTAGATTTCCGAGAAAATGCCTTACTGCACACCTCACAAACAAATGACATTTTGTTTGTATACAGAAGAAAATGATACCTTAAATAATGCCCTGACACAAATGCCTTGTTGCACACCTCACAAACAAAAGTCTTCTTGTTTGTTTCTGTACAACAATGAATTTTTAATTAAATTTTTCTTGCCTGAAATTTTCTGTTACATGTTTCACAAACAAAAGCTCATTTTTTATATGCACACGCAAACAACGATTTAAATAAGATCCTCAAGAAAATGCTTTGTTGCCAAATAGCTTCCAAAACAAAAAGTCATATTAGTAAGAAAAGAAATATGCTTCTCTAATGAAAAATTGCTTCACCACATGCATTCCAAATATTTTGCTTTGGCACTACAATTACTATTTCCATGTAAAGTAATCTTTTTTAGAGCTCCTTTATAGTGTGTAGTGTCTTATGAAATTGAATATACTTCCACTAGTGTTTCTGCTATTCATTAATGTGCAACAATTTTGCAAGTAACAAACTAGAGATGCAAGTAAATGAAGAAATACACTGAGAAGATGGACATATGTATAAAAGTAGATAACTAGTTTATATGTATAAAGCAATTTGATTAATTCTGCTAATGGATCAGTTTTCTGCCTTCATTTTAACCTTTGTGAATTTATGTCCAGTCATTAGTAAAGCGTTTTCATTTCAAATTGCCATAAAGAGCTGATATATATACCTGCAATAAATGGAAAAATATTAATACAATGTTTTTATATAGTCTCCAATGTAGAAGACCAATAGCATAACAAAAAGCAGTATGTTTGTAAAAACTCTTTTATAGCAGTTTTTAAATTTGATAACAAACTTCAGGCATGGTATTCATTCAAAACTATTTATTTCTGATACAAAAAATAACAATACAGAAAATGAAAGTGCTGATACTTTTAATGCAGGATTATTTGATATTCACAACATAACAGAAATGATTGTATGGTTATTTAAATGGAAAACAAGATGCCTAATTTCAACATATTTGTCAAAAGATACAACCATTAGGAACACTATTCTTTTTTTAAATAGGTTCCATTTTTTCTCAAGAAGCTTAGTCACTGCACTTCCCAAGATAGAGTTAAAAAAAAATCATGCATGAAAGGATTTTCTCTAAAATATGTACATTAATTCACTAACCAAAGAAAATTTATGTTGCATACTACTTTCACGACTGAGAAGGAATGTTAGCATGCGATGAATAGGATGAAACACATCCACTTTTCAAGAAAAACAGCAATTGAAATTCATGTAAGAGAAATTTTTATTAATTCACTCTAAAAAATTACGTCTTTTATACAATAAAAAGACTTGGAGCCATTTTTTTTTTATAAGAAACTGCAGTAGTTGTTTATACATCATAAATTAAAAGATTTTGCTTGAATTGAATGAAAATTTGTCTAAAAAGTATTTTATGCTTCATATTAGGAGTTCAAAAAAAGTTTTATCCATTTTCATTAGATAGCATAAAACAGGGTTATGCATAGGCTACTAATTCTTGTAGAAGAAAACACTGTTTATTGTACTCTCTATAAATAAGTTACATGTGCAAGATATTAAGTTTGAAGATAATAAAAAAGATGTTCTGTACTTAGTGGGATAAAGGAGTTGGGTGTAATGTGAGCTCTCCAAACTAGGAGAAACTTGTATCATTCTACGTTCTTCACTCAAAACATTTGGCAGAAAAAACTCCAAGTGACCTTATACTGGACATGGGTGGTGATATTAGCAGCTTCATTAATATTTCAGCACAACACCAGGGTACATAAAAAAGTTCCATGGCCTTCTAAAATCTAAAGCATGGAAAATTTATCACATCCGGTGCCTTCACCAGACACCCTACAATGAGATTACCTTCTTTTTAGCTTGTCACATAATAGTTTAATAAAACAGCCATTACAGGCTGAGGATGAAGTGTGAAAAACAGTCCAATGAATAGTATTGAATTGAAAGGTCATTAAAAAAAAAATCCACCAGCTGCCTGAGCATTGACAAAAGATACTAGAAACTAATGGTGATCCTATTGATTGAGATTTGTATTTTAAATGATTATTATTAATTAAAAAAAAAAATTCTAAAAGAAGAATTTTTTTTTTTGTACACCTAATATTTAACATATAAAAGCTACTTCATTTTGCAAGTGGACAAAAATGCACATCTGACTCTTTAGAGAGAATGTAAACTGTATTCTTGAAATCAAGAAGCTCCACAATTTAGGTCCTCTAAGAAAATCTGCTACAATCCTTACAATCAGAATGTATTTCATTACGTGAAAGAGAATGTGATTATATATACTGCTCCTGTGAAATTAATTTTTTGTTGCACACTGCATAAACAAAAGACTATCCTTTTGTATGTATGAGAATGTAATTTTATATACTGCTCCTGCGATATTAATCTTCTGCTGCACCCCACACAAACAATTCTTTTATATACATGAAAATATGATTATACAAACTGCTCATGTGAAATTAATATTCTGCTGTACAGAAAAAAATCCCCCAATATTCTGCTGTATGCATGAAAATAAGATACTGCTCCTGTGAAATTAATCTTCCAGTGCACATCTCACACACAAAACAGTTATTCTTTTGTATGCATGGGAAGATGATTATGCAAATAACTCTTATGAGAAAATCGTCTGTTACATACTTCGCACACAAACGGCCTTGTATGATAGAGCATGTGATTTCTTAACCAATTTTTTGAAGAAAATTTATTTTTGCATACTTCACAAACAAAGCGTTTCACTTTTTCATGTGTACTATTCTCTTTTGCATGTGTATTAATATGACAATCTAAAGTATTCCTTTGAGAAAATCCTTTGTTGCACACTTCACAAACAAAAGGCTTCTCATTTGTATGTGTACGTAAATGAGTATTTAAATTAGATAATTGGGAAAAAGCCCTGTTGCACACCTCACAAACGAAAGGCTTCTCGTTTGTATGTGTAAGAAAATGGCTTTTTAAAGTCGTCTCATCAAAATATCTTTTCTTGCATATCTCACAAACAAAAGTTCTCTTGTGTGTATGCCGAAGTAAATGATGCTTTAAATTAGGTTCTGATGAAAATGCTTTGTTGCACACTTTACAAACAAAAGTCTTCCCCTTTGTATGCAGAAGCAAATGATTCTTTAAAGATCTCTTCTGACAAAATCCTGTGCTGCAGATCTCACAAACAAATGGTTTCTCATTTGCATGGGTATGAAAATGACGATTTAAATAACACTTTGACAAAAATCCTTTGTTGCACAACTCACAAACAAAAGTCTTCTCATTTGTATGGGTACGAAGATGTCTGTTTAAATTAGTTTTTAGAGTAAATCCCTTGGAGCACACATCACAAATAAAGGGCCGTTTATTTGTATGCCGAAGTAAATGATCCTTTAAATATTTCTCATCAGAAAATCTCTTGTCACACACCTCACAAATAAACGGCTTCTCTTTTGTATGGGTACGAAAATGACGACTTAAATTAGACCCTGACGACAATACTTTGTTACATACTTCACAAACAAAAGTCTTCTTGTTCGTATCCATGAAAAAGTTTGTATAATAACTGCAGTTTGAAACAATTCTTTTCTGCACCTTATAAATAAAAAAACCCTACCTTAGTATTTATTAAAAGTTTTGAACAAGTTACTTTGGGGGAAAAAAAGAAACAATGATGACACAAGAAATAGGCTTCTTTAAGCTTCTCTTATGAAAAAAAAAATCTCTTATGAAAAAATGTTTGGCTACATGCACATCAAATATATTTTCTTTGGAAAAAAATCACTATTTGCATGTATGATACCTTTTTCTTTTTAAAAGTTCTTTGATAGAATACTCAAAAAATGAAACATACTACTACTAATATGAAAATGAACATAGAAACTATTTATACATCAGGTAGAAAAGATTCGATTCTGGTTGTCTAAAGAAGAGAAGGATACATACTCAATGCTGCGCCACTTTCTCAGATAGTGAAGAAATATTTTTACAAGGGTCTCTATAAATTATACTTTCTATCGATATAAAAAATAAATATTTTCTGCTATTCATGAATGTGCATCAATTTTGCAAGTTAGTAACAAACTAGAGATTAAGTAAATAAATGCGTTGAGAAGATAGACATATGTATATTATATATCCAGTTTTTCCTTCTGCATGAAAAGCATTTTGATTCATTTTGCTCATGAATCAGTTATTTCCCCTCATTGAAACCTTTTTCAACTTATGTCCGGTCATTTGTGAAGCAATTTCATCTCAAACTGCCATAAAAAGCTGATATATATATACCTGCAATAAATGGATAAGCATTAATACAAGACTTTTATATTTTATTGAATATGTAAGAGTAATTTAAACCAATACCATAACAAAATGCAATCCATTTGTAACAAATTCTTTTACAGTCATTTTTAAAATCAATATATATAATAAATGTAAGTGTTGTTTGCTCGAGCATGCCGCTGTAACTCCTCAAACCACCCCCACACCCCCATGGGGGTTATATGGTTTGGTAGCTCTCCATCCCCCATCCATGAAGAAGGCCTCAGTTTAGAAATGCAAAGGTTGGGTTTGGAGATATAGGTGTCAAAAGATGGCATTGAACCAATCGACTTTTTCTTGGTGAAGCAGCTGAGAATTGAGTGCCAAAGTGGGCAGAATGTTTCTTCCAGAATGTTCTAGAATCTTCCAGAAGATTCAAGAATGTTCTAGAACAGTGTTTCCCAACCTTTTTTAGGCCGTGCCCCCCTAAACCATATCTAAAACCTCTATGCCCCCCCCCCTCCCTCCGCCTGTGACAAATAATTCTTATATAAAAAGTGAACTCTTATTCCACTAAAAAAGTCCTAAACGTATTTTAATTGGATCTAAATAAAGAACAGTGCATTCACAAAAGAAAAAGAATTAACGCAAAGAAAGCACTTTTGAAGAAATCAATAATAATAATAGTAATAATATGCAGCAATGGAAAAAAGCAAATTAAGTTTTTTACGATTTAATAGAAAATTGAGATACATAAATAAAAACTTTAATTTTAATTGAAGCTTTTTCTATGATGCTTTTATAATTTTAATTACTGGCAATAGAAAAAATACCTAATAAATTCAAAATAGACTTGAGATGAAGAGAAAAAAAATTAATAGGGTCCTTGTGCTTCATGATGGCTGCAGAGAGCTTTTCTATCAGGCTCTAATTTAAGCAACTTTAATCTCAAGTGCCCTTGTTTAGTTATATCCAGTCAATTTCTTTTCTTCAGCAGTAAATCATTTACTGCACTAAAACCAAATTCAACTTGGTATGATGATGGTAATGATAACAATATTTTTCTCGCAAATTTTCTTGCATTTGGATATTTAGATTCTGTCTCAGCACAAAGCCATGCCATCACTCTTTTTATACTGAATAAGGTTTTAACTGACTCATCGTTTTGAATTTCAGAGAGTTCTTCTGGGCATCGCATTGAATCATCAGATGATAAGTCCACTAACATTGGCTGCATGACCCATGATGGGAAATCCATTTTCTTTAAATCAGAAAAGCTATCGTTCAGATCAGAAGTCAACATTTTCAAATGATCCACGATAACAGTTATAGCGGCATCGGTCATCTCGCATTTTTTTAACCAGCAAAATAGGTCAAACTTTCTCTCAGAAATAAATAGTATGTTTCTGCCATACCTCGCTGAATGTAATAAAGTCAAATATTTTTGCTTTTGCATCTACAAGTGTTTTATCTTTTTTTTTTTAATCTTTTTTTTTTAATTGTTTATTCAACTTATTCAGTTTTTCTAAGATATCTGCTAAATAACTAACAAATGATTTTCCATCAGTGGCTTCTAGGTGTTTCATGTCAGACTTCTTACTTAAAAACTCTCCAAGGACATAAAACAACTCCATGAATCTTTTTAAGCATTTCTCCTTTGAGAGCCATTTTACATCAATGTGAAGTAAAAGACGAACATTGTCTGCGTTTTTACCTTCACAAAACTGCTTCAATAGATGCTCACATTTGGCGTTGGATATTATGGAGGTGATACATCTTTATAACAGATTTCAATATATCATTAAGAATAGGTGAGATGTTTTTTGATACTAAACTCTCTCTATGGATGACGCAATGCACAAGAAGTATTTCTGAATTCTCATCTTTCATTAGTTTTAAACATCCAGTTCTCTTATCCATCATAATTGGGGCACCACCATCTGCAGCGCAAGATGCTATAATTGTCATTGGTATACTACTTATATCTAAGTAATTTTTGAATGTATTAAAAATATCAGAGGCAGCAGTGGTGCTCTCTAATGATTTACAGAAAATCAATTCTTCAGTAAATTCACCTATATCAACATACCTGACATAAGTAAGCAATACGACTTCACTGTCTCTTAGAGTTGATTTGTCCATTTGTATGGAGAAATTTCTTGATTTCAGATTTTCAACAAGTTAAGCTTCAATGTCCTCACTCATTTCATCTATTATTCTACTAATAGTATTGTTACTAAGTGGCATGGATTTCAGACCTTTGTCATCTTTTCCCAGGACAGTTTTAAGGAATATTGATAATGATGGTAATCAAATTTTCAACTATAGTGTGGGTTTTTTTTCCAGATTTAGCAATGAGTAAAGATATGCTATAACTAACCTCAAGAGTACAATTTTCTGTAGCAGTTTGTGTGTGAATAGAAACTTAACCGTTGGTCTTTTTTCAATTTTTCCTTTTAAAGTTCTAAAATAACTTAAAGTTGAATTCATACACTCACTAGATTTTGCCTTCATATGTGCTTCAAGACGACCTAGCTTCATAGATTCATTGCTTAATCATTGTTTGCATAAAAGGCAGAAAGGGTGTGCCGTTGTTTCATCATGGTTTGCCGGTATGAAACCAAATTTTAAGTATTCATCTAAATAATTTTTCAGATTTTTCACAGTAATACAAATTAAATTTTTCTAATTATTTTTTTATACTATACACAATCATATGATAGATAATAATTTGATATGCATATAGTCAAGTAATCTAAAGTTAACTAAAGCATATGAAAACATCAACAACGTTTAAATAAATATATAAAAATAAGATTAATTCACTTGTTGCATGACGAAAAATACATCGATTACAAAACAGAAGGCTCTATCGAATAATTTGGCACAGAGGAATACATATAAAAAAAACTATAGAAACAGTTTTGAAAAAAAATAGCCGAATATACAGCACAAAATAATTTGCACACATAATAATAACAAATTTTTCACGAACTTATTTAATTTTTTTATTTTATAAAAATAAAAAAAAGGAAAAGAATGAAATAATTTATTTAATTACTTGGATTGTTTAAAGCCTATGCAAACTTATACTACATTTAAAAAAAGAAAAAAAAAATCCTTAATTAATTGTCGAATTTGCGATTCAATAACAGAAACATTTCTTTTCATAAATAGGTGGCAGTTAATCTATGTGTTACTCGAGCCTTATATATTCCAAATGGTTCTTCTGTTCAAAACAAAAACAAATTATGGGAATAGTTGCATTAACTGAACCTGATTATTTCAAAACATCACAATTTCCATTAATCACTCAGAACGAATTTTATTTCAACACCACAAACTGATATGTCTGTTAACTAAGCTGTTGGCTTCACTGCAATAGTAGCATTATTTAAATTAATTTAATTATGTAAACATAATGCAATTTTCAGACATTGGGTAATGATTAATACTCAGAAGGATTATATTCATTTATTTAATTAAGATTTTTATATTATGTTCTAAAAATCAGCTTTTTTTAGCATTTAAAAAAAATACACAGAAAACAACATTACACTTTTGCCCTTTTGCTCGGCGGCCAGAGGATTTTAACAAGCAGTGTAAAGAATAAATTATGAATTATAAGAAACGAAATGGTAAGTATTAAAGCTTATTTTAAATCTTTAAACTCGAAAATGCATATGGAATAAGAAATGTTGAATATAGTTCAATTAATTAAATGATGAATCAATTAATGAAATTTGAATAAGCCAGTTCAATAAATTCAAGTTTTAAAATTTTATGAAATCAGAAAATGAAAAGCTATTAATTGAAATTATCATAGAAAATATTTTTAAGAACTGAAAGTCTAATTGAAATATTATAATTTCCAATATAGTCATTGCTAAGTTAAACCGCTACTTCCGTAATGTAACGGAGGTAGTGGTTAAACACATTAAAATAAAAATATTTATGGCATAATACAAAAAGAAAAAATCATGAAATAATTAACGGATATAAAATGCTATTATACAGTTTCAAAACTTATTTTAAATAAGTGTTGTATATATATTACTATTAGGAGACGCCACAATGAGAGGCCGTTCCCGTTGAATTGAGATATTTGTAATTCTTTCCCAGAACTAATAAAAATTTTTGTCCCTGACTATAATCCAGAATCAGATATTCGCTCTAGGATCCTAAAATAACGATCTCTAAAAAAAATGCGTTTTGAATTGTTTGATCGAACTTCTGGATATGTATCTGACGGTAGCGCTTTGACTTGTGTTTTCCCAAATATCAATTTGAAACAGTTAAAATTAAAAAAAAAAATGCTTTAAAACAGAAAATTTATTTCTCAAAATGCTTTTTAAATTTTTGTTTAATTTGTGTTATTTTTTTTTAAATTTCAGACTGTTTCAAGATTTAAAGAGCTGACATCTAAATTTCTCCAAATTCTCAAATTGCCCCCCTAAAAAGTTATATTGCCCCCCTGTGGGGCGTACGCCCCCCCCGTTGGGAACCACTGTTCTAGAATGACCTAGAAGGTTCTGGATCTTTGAAGGGACTTCCAGTTCTGGAATATTCCAGATGGTTCTAGCCAGTGAATGCAATTCCTGCTCCAGAATGTTCTAGAATCTGGATTCTGGAATCTTCTGGAGCATTTTCAAATGTTCCATTATTCTGTTGTGGTGAGGATAAGTTCCAGCTCAGAAAGGTATATATAGGGGATGGTGAGATGCATGTGTCAGTATACTTTTGGAAATTGATTAGAGCAGATCAAGGAAAAGTGAAAATGATAGAAAGTTAAATAAATTTCAGTGAAAATTTTTAAATATAATAAGTGAAAATAAATTGCTTAAGGTAGTGAACAGTGTATTAAGTGGAATTTTAGTATGTTAATTAATAGGACTATTTAACAGGATGCCAAAACGTAAAAGAGGAGGAGATCTTGCCAGCGGTGAATCGAAAAGAAGGAAACAGAAAGAACAGCGAAGAAATTAAACAGATGAGGAGCGAGAAGCATGTTTAGCTTCACAATGGAAGAGAATTAATACTTTGAGAGAAAACTTAACAGATGAAAAATGAGAAGAAAATAGAGAAGATCAAATGAGACACTCAGAAAACAGACATAGAAAATCCTCTGAAGAAACAAGATTACGAAATGAACTAAGTAGAGTTACAATGAATGAAGTTCGTGAAAGACAATGAATAAGATGATTTAGCTTTATAATTTCTGTATATAAAGGTTCACTGTTTTTAAATTCACATTTGATATGAGCTGGCTGGTTTTGTCTGAGCGAAGTGAAGGTAACTCCAGTTAGCTTAAAATGAATTTCAACCATGGTATTAATTCAAAACTACTTATTCCAGATATAAAAAGGTAACAATACAAAAAACAAAAGCACTGATAGTTTTATCGCACATTATTTGAATATTCGTAATTGTAAAGTAATTTATAAGGAAAACAGGGAACATAATTTCAACATATTTGTCAAATAATGCAGACATAAAAAAACCACATCTTTCTTACAGTAGGTTCTATTTATCTGCCGTAGCCTAGGATTCAATATACTATGTTTGTGAGCTATTGCTACTCTTTTAATACACTGCCATCCAGGGCTGTCATGGAAGCAGAACCATAACCCTATGGTGGCAAAATGTGCCGAGTCCCTACTCTCACCACCTAGCAACTTCTTAAGCTCTTTTAGACTTTATAGTATTTTTAATGCTAATATAATTTATATTAGTATTAAAACTTTGTATTGAGAAGTTTTATGATGGGTGGGTTGGGCTTCTCATTCTACTTCTGCCTATATTTGCTTATCTTTAAAGTAGAGGGGACAAGACAAACTATGAAGTTACATAGTTACAACATAGTATTCAGGCATGTAGAGGAGGTTGGTGATTCTATGCAAATAGGCCATTTTCATATTAGTGATGAAAGAAAAAAAAAATCCCGTCAGAAGTTTCTAATTTTTTGTAACAAAATACTAGAACAGGTATTTAATAGATAAAAAATAGCTGTCACACTTAATATTAAGAAATACTATAATTCTTGGATTTTTTAATTTTTATTAGAATGAGGGAATGATTACAAAGTGAGGGAATGACAATTTTGTCAAAAAATTTTACATGTAATAATTTTAACAAAAGTTTTTCCCAGAAAAATTAAATCTGCTTCCTCTGCTATCACAAGGCACTGGAGGTTCAATTTTTTTAACAATGTCACATAATGGGTACTCATGAATATCCTCTTTCATAGGCCACTTAAACTTTCCATTGCCTGTAGGTTCTATAGCATTTACTGACGGATTTGTCATCAATTTCCAATATTTCCCCAGGATACATTTCATTTTCATACTTCACAATTATCCAATCCAAGCATTTAAAATGCCTTGTTAAATGAAATGTATGTAAGATTACTATTGTGTCACTAAAATTAAATTATGTCATATTACTTAAGTTTATTAACAATAAATTCCATATTTGAATGTATAATACATTTTACTGTATCTCTGTCACTTGCATTTTGTTTAATGATCCAAAATGGTTTAAGCTTGCAGAATGTTGAATATCCAATAACGTAACCTGTTTCAGTTTGAAATTTTTTGTGCAAATTTCTTAATGTATCATTCATAAATCTTTTTTGACATTTGTCTTTATTTATTATACATTCTTTCTTTCCTGCACACAGCCTAGTGTTATCATCACTGTAAAAAAAATCAAGAACTTGTTTTTTAATTAAATCTAATATGAAACTTTTTTTAGCCCTAGAATATTTTGTGAAACCATCTTTAATGTAATTTTCGTATGTTTTAGTACTTTTATATTTCATGAATGATATGTGTTGTTTAATTAACCTGTTCTTTTTTGTAATTTTGACCCCAATCAATTTCGATTTTTTTTTTTTTTTTTTTTTTTTTTTTTTTTTTTGCGATTGGCTTAAATTTTTATAAGTTTCTGTGAATTGGGCATTTAAAGCGCCTCCAAAAATTAATTTTTTCCTTATGGCTGGAGAAACACTTTCTTTTCTCAGCAACTTATTTACTTTGCTTCCAAGCGCAAGTTGGATATCTTTCCTTGATAATGTATCTGCTTTCATTCGATAAAATTTTGATTTGTATTTACTTGCAGTTCTTTGCTGCATATGTAACTGAAGTTTTAACGATTACATCTCCTGTATCATTTTTGCCCTATTTTTCCCACTTTCTATTCTAGATGTACTTTTAGATGTTGATGGCACACTTATTAATTCATTATGGCATTCATTAGTCTGGATTTCCAAAGCATTTGATAATTCTATTTTCTTTCTATATTTTGCTAACTTTTCTTCCATTTTTGTCTTTTTGATTTTAATTCTCGCCTAGTCATTTCTGAAATTGATTTTATCTGGCCTTTTTGTTTTTTATTTAAATGTTTTATTCGCTCTTTCATTTGCATTTCTTTTTTTGTCACAAGATCATTCTTAAGTTTTTCTTTTCTTTTTCAACTTTACATGAACTTTCTTTTTGATCATGACAATTATAAAAAATAAAAAAATAGAAATTTGACCAAATTTAAAAATTTTATTTTTAATTTATTATAATTAATGTTTCTTACTTAAAATTTAAATAATTTAAACATTAAATTGGGAAATTAAACAAAATCTCCATCCATTGAAATTTGCAGTTGTTACTAATATTAATCCTTTATTCTAAAATTTTTTTTCCTTCTAACCTTTGGCCCAAATATGATTCATTTGAGAACTTAGTTTAATTATTTTAGTATAAGCCAATCACTAACAGCTTTAAAAAATAACAAAATGAAACAAAAATATCTTTTCTACTAGTTTTTAAAAATAACGGAATCATTCCCTCACATAAGCAACATTCCCTCATGTGAGGGAATGACCAGTGAGGGACTGATAAAATTAACATTATTAGCTTCTAAAATTTTTACTCATAAATAAAATTAAAAAAACAATATATATTCTCAAAATATTCCTTTAGGGAAAATTAAACTACCCATTAATACATTTTTAAGAAATAAATTAACTTTATAAATTTAAGTGAGGGAATGATAACGTACCATCTTAACATTTGCCCATTCTGTTTGTTCAATTGTTCCTTACACTCAGAAGTACTTCTCCAAGAAAGCTGAAAATTGTTTTACAGACAGGTAAGAACATGTGCTCAGTACATGTGCACTGTTTCTATTTACAGTAGTTTGTTCAACTAGCTGAAACATCCTGAATTACTAATAAGTGAGGGAATGACTTGAAATATGAGTTGCAAACATTTTTGCCAAATAGAAATTGCATGTGAAGACAAAAAAAAAAAAAAAAAAAAATAAGTAATAAAAAAAAAAAAATAATAATAATTTGATACATAGAAATAATACTTCACATGTGTATTTTAAAAGGCAAAAGTAAAAAAACAAAAGTATAAGTATTTCAGTAAGAAATAATATTTTTTGTATTTTTAGGTGGTAATAATTGCATGTGAGGGAATGGTATTTCATAAGTTTTAAATTAAAAAAAAATATATTTTTTAATTAATTCTTCAATTTTATGAGCTAATATAATAAAAGCATGTCTACTACATGTCATAACTACATGTTTAAAAAAAATGTTAACTTTTCTGTTGAAAAAATTAAAATATCATTCAGTTTCATCATTATGGCCTATTTGCAGAGAATCACCCAGGTATAGTATGTCATATATTATCTGGATAACTCATGTAGCTACAGCATGTACTCTTTGGTGTATACCTTCTGACTATAGCATATACACCATGGTTTATTTACGACTACACTACTGATAGTACTGTTTAGTAAAATCTAGAAAAACAGAACCTGTCTATAACAGGAAAAAATTCATGGTACTAACGAAAGGAACACCACAAATAACCAGAATTTTATTCTAATCTCTAGCGATTCCATTTTCATAGATTTTACTGGATGCAAAACTAAATAGTGAATATTATTTACAATTATTTATAAATCACAATATCTATTAGTTAAATCCTACAGCAAGACCTGAGAAAACAGAACCTGTTTATAATGGAATCCTGTTTTAAATGAAAAAATTTCATATCTGGATGGAAGCAATATCATATAAATTTATCTTCAAAAACAGAAACCTGTCTAAATTGGAAATTTTTTTTTCAGCCCTTAGGATTCTGTTTTCACAGGTTTATTGTACATTTGTAGCACATTATTAATTTTTTAATTAATAGAAAATGAATACAGTGAAATCTATTAAGATGATATCACTAGAGACTAAAGAAAAGTTCAGATTTTGCTAGAGCAGGTATAATTGTATGGTATTTCTTTTGACAGGACCATGATTCTGTTTAAGAAAAGTTTCCATTTCAGGTAGGTTCTGCACTATAATTCTACACTTCTGCATGCTATTAGTGGTGTATTTAAGGTGATGATTGGATAGAAACAAATTATATTTCAAAGTTTCTAATAAAGTTAGATACTTTTGAATGTAAAACACAATTTCATACTAAATCCAGGTTGCTCTACAATTTTGTAAACTGGTGTTTTTCATGTATCTCATACCATTTTCAAAATAGGAATGTTAACTCTGCAGTTTGCCACTAGGTGGTACTGCATTGTAACTCATTGTGAAACTCATATTCATTTTTAACATACCTAGACACCTCTTTTATGGTTGTAGCTAACTCAGTTCACCAGTTATTTTGAAGAAAAACTGAATTAAGGAAACACCCTGTATATTTGTAAAATCTGTGAAAACAGAACTGCAAGGACCAAGAAAAAAAAATTCCTTTTATCTAAGAAAGCACAGTTACATGATATTCCTTTCATCAGGACCATGAAAATTTTCCATTTCAGAGAAATTTTGCTTTCACAGGTTTTACTGTATAAACTTTTAATGAAGAATAAAGAGCGACCAGGAAGAAATATGAAAGAGCTTCTTGGATTTTAAAGCTATGCATGAATGAAAATAACAATGTAGGTAAAGAAATACATCTGCATAGGAAATAATTACTTCTGTTTTTCCTTTTCTTAAGATCCTTTTATAGGTGTTATCCTCTTAAAATATATGGTATTCTATTGAATAAAAAGTTATAGCTACCGTATTTTCCTGCGTATAATATGCAGCCACAATTTTTAGTCCTAAAAAAAATTCCAGCAGATAATCTGCGGATTATATGCCAGACTATACAAGGATTACTCATTGTTCAAAATTCCAAAATATTACTAAATAAACCACTTCCCTATTTATTTTGTGGCTCTATTTAAATGATAATTGTAATGCAAATAAAATAAAAATAATTATAAAATAATTGCAAGTTAAAAAATACAAATACAGTATGGGATCCGTAACCCGGCATCCCCGTATCCGAAATGCAAAACGATAATCAAAGTTTAATTTGTTTTATTTCAGGAGCATAAAAAATTCGAGAAATTCTTTGATCAGTCACGGGAAGAATCGCAAAATTCGTCCATCGATCTCATGAAAAAACTCTGCAAAACTTTGCAAGTTTCGGCAGTCAATCGTCGGGGAAAATTCTAAATGTGACAGTCAGTAGTGAGGAAAAACGTGAAATTCATCCATCAATAAAAAGAAAATATCGCACAATTCATCAATCAATTGCAAAAAAAAAAAAAAAAAAAAAAAAATCACAATTTTGCCAGTTGGTTGCAAGAAAAAGTCGCAAAATTCACCAAGCGATAGTAGCAAAATGTCCCGAAATTCATCAATTGATTGCCGCAAAAGTAATCTCGAATTCGTCAGTTTGTTGTTGGAAAAAAATCGTGAAATTCTTCAATCGGTCCCAGAAAAATTATCGCGATCGGTCGTGGGAAAAAAAAATTGTCTGTAAATCGAGGGGAAATATTAGATATTGCAATTAAAATTTGTTAATCAGATGCAAGAAAAAAAATCGTCAAATTTGTCGATCGGTTACGAAGAACTACTGATAAAAAGGGACTTTAAACAATCGAGCTCAATCAAAAGATGTTTTCAGTACACGGTGCAAGAATGTACCTTTTGAGAACAGTGTGCCCTTTTTTAAGAATTCCCACACAGCAGCCCTTTTGTTTCTGAGTCAACACAACGATAAAAATAAATAATGGTATCGCTTGCATTCATTAATTTACAAATTCAATAAATAAATATAAAAAATTATGGTGCAAAAAGTATTATGATATAAAGCATCAAAAACAGATGAGTAACTGATATTTTTCTCTGAACAACTGATTTGTGGAATGCACAGTGAAGCTACTTCCATGAACAGTAGATCATGTCAATGTACATGATACATGAACAAAGTGCAAGAGACATGCTATAAGTAAACAACTTTAATAGAAATATTCCAAAAATCCACATCAAAGGACTCTTCCCAAGTCCCAAAACTAATTCTTAGTTGTTAATGTAATATTTTTACAATTTGAATTGTAATTCAGAATGTTTTTTTATTCTATGTAAATGAGTTATCAAATTAACAAAATTGTAAGTATGTATTTACATTATTATTCATGTTTATCACTAGTTATGAAATTAGTCATTTTGTACATTTCTTATACTTATGATAAAGTGTTCCCAGTGATGCCACTGGACTATAAAAATCCTGGGTCCCTGGGACCCAGGACTTCAAAAAATCCGGGTCCCTTTTTTTAGAAAATGGGGTCCCCATCACTAATAATTCAAATTTATATTTATTTAAAAAAGATATAGACGGAATTGTATATTTAGAAAATATAAATAAAATGCAGCAATTATTAATTGCTTCTTTAATAATTAAATGAAGAATAATTAAAATCTGTATAATTTGCCAAGTTATAAAAGCCCAAATAAGATTTTTTTTTTTTTCAAAATTACTTAAGAGAAATTTTCTTTACTTTCAAATGTAAACATACATGATACAACTGTAATTATAAAATAATGCTTAGTTGAGCATTGAAGGTAAAAAGTATTACAATTATTACTCAGGTAAGTATAGTATAGTATAGTATATATATATATATATATATATATATATATATATATATATATATATATGCATCCTATATACATAAATGAATTTTTAATTAGAATGTTTCAAAATTAATTACAAGTAGCATGAGAAAACATTTGCTTTCCCATAAATATATACAGGGTGTTTCAGCATTAAGAAGTGATAGAGCACACTACAACAAACAATTTTTAGACAGTAAACCAAAGTCTGAATCGAGTTATTCAATTAAAAATACAGGGCGCTCCACTTCAATCAGAACCTGGATTTTGGGCCATAAGTTTAATAATAATGAAGATATTTTAATCATATTAAAATTGCTTATCTATTCAAACATTATGCTGGAACACCCTGTACAAGATCATAATAACGGTCTTACATTTCTTAAACAAAGACAAATTATCATTAATAATAAGTTTTTTGAAGGAAAAAAAACTCAAATTTTCTATGGCAGTATATCTGTGAATATATAAACATTAACAAAATGCTTTAATAAATGCATCAGAAAAAAAGCAGAAATATGACAAAAAAAACGGAAAATAATAAAACTTGGGAGATTATGAGGAAAAAAAAAAACATTTTTATTCCTTAGTACCTTTGTTTATGTAATTCGTTGGAATGAAAAATGCCATTTGCGTTTGTTATAATATCCTGGGATTCAGATAACTCAGGTCCCTGCAGTGAAATCATCATTAACTGTTTTAATTTTGCTTCACTTATTCTGTTTCTTGCACTTGTTTTAATTCTTTTCATTGCAGAAAACCCTCTTTCTGCATCAGCAGAGGAAATGGGCAATACTGCTGCAACTTTAGCTAATTTTGCGAATTCCGGAAATTCATCATTATATTCAGTGATTATTTTTTTGATGAAATCGGCCATGTTTAATCCTTTGAAATTCAAAGCAATTTGTTTAAAGAACTGAAAGTCGTTTCTCAATGTATCGCCATTAATTAAATCTGTTTCAGTGCACCCATAATGTTCTATTAAAAATTCAAGTTCTTCTTGGCCATGATTATATAAACCATCTTTAGTAGAGGGATAATTAAATGGGTTAAAAATTACATCCAGTGATTTTAGGACATCGATTGCTGTGTCAGGAAACCGATATTTTAAATTTTTTATCACTTCTGTGATAAATTCAGATCTAACCATCTCACTAGAAGGTGTTCCAATTATTTTAACGTTTTGATATGTTATATCATCCTCATCATTTTTTTCGCGATACTTTTTCTCATTTATGCCTTCATTTTGTTTAAGGTTTTCCAATATTTCAATGCAACTGGAGACCATAGTCTTAATTTTGGAAAAAATTACGTTTTGTTGTTGAAACACTAAATTTAATTTCTTCACAGGCTCCAACACATCTAAAATTATCGACAGCAAATACAAAAAATCTGAAGACTTCATCTTCATAAGCAGACCTTTAGCTTTTACAGAATTTAGATCATTTTTTTTTTCAGCTATGTGCCCAAGTGCTTCAACTATGGAACCAAATGATTTAAAAACAGCACTCACAGCTTCATATAAGCTTAGCCATCGAACATTCTTTGGTTCTTTTAATTTCACTTCTGGCATTTCATTTATTTCGTTGATCTGCCTAAGTACAGATTCCCTCACTGGGCTATCATAAAAAAAAATTGTATAACTGAGCAAGGACTAATTCAATGTTTTTTATGCGTGGGATATTTTTTGCTGATTGAGATAAGGCTAAAGATACTCTATGTGCAGAGCAGTGCGTCTGCACCAAATATAATGCTCCAGCATTCTTTAGGAGGACTCCCAAACCTCCTTTACATCCAGTCATGACTGCTGCTCCATCAGTGCCAAGACCAACAATTTTACCTACATCTATATGGAGATTTTGTAGCAGTGCTTTTGTGGAATCGAGTATGGTTTCAGCTTTTCCATCCTTAATGTCAACTATATCTACAAAAGATGTTTTGCTAATCCCACTTTTTTCATATGTAACATAAAAAATTAGTTTTTTATAATTCGAAACATCAGAGGATTCATCACAAATCAATCCAAAAAAGTCCTTCCGGCCTGTACCAGGAGGAAAAGGTAGCTTTCCTATATCTTCGTTTTAAAATTTTAGCTAATGTTACACGAAAACAGCAAGTTAAAATGCAAAGAAACGTTTACAAAAGATTCGTTAATACTGAATTTGAATAAGAACTTCGCCAAATTATTGAGCAATAGCCAAATTGGCTTCATTTATAAAGACTTATTTTGATCGCCAAATTTGGTGATATTTTGCCAATTTTGTCGCCAATGTCACCAATTTTGGCGCTAACGATATGAATATATAGTTTTATGCGTATGATTGGGAAAATTATTACAACAATGAAAGAAAATAATTTGCGAGTAATCGCGTTAATGTGCTGTTTTGTTTCAAAATGTCAGCCACCCTAGAATTTCAAACTGCTCTATCTCAGCCATTTTTTAAGATAGAGGTAAACCAAAAAATGCTCTGGAATCCTTGTATCAAGGCCTAACACGTAATTAAAAAATAAATTTTAATTTTTAACTTTTTTGTATATTTATTTTAGTTTTAAATTTTTAAATGGCCGCCATCTTGAAACAAAATGGCGGACCAAGCTGGCCAACGAACTCGGTCGAGACATTGGTG
Source organism: Maratus michaelseni (assembly GCA_963931845.1). Taxonomy (NCBI): domain Eukaryota; kingdom Metazoa; phylum Arthropoda; class Arachnida; order Araneae; family Salticidae; genus Maratus; species Maratus michaelseni. The sequence continues at coordinate 3,356,315 of OZ007600.1, forward strand.
ACCTTAATACCCACAATTAGTTTCATCAAAATCGATTTATAAATACGAGCATTATCGTATGACATAGGTCAGATATATATATATATATATATATATATATATATATATATATATTATATATATATATATATATATATATATATATATATATATATATATATATATATATATATGGATATATTTATATATATAAATCAACATTTGAACGGAGGGTGGTTTTGGGGTCTGGGGGTCATGATCGGCGAAAATATATCGAAATTTTCCGGAACTGCTTTCCTCCGAACGGCTGCAATAGGTAGCTTTATACTTTTTTGTATTGAAAGCTACCTAAAATGACGATGATTTTAAATCATTTAACATGGTTTCTTCCACTGCTTGTGATAGAGCTGCAGTCATTTCTGAAACTACAGTTCTGCTTTTATAAGTTCCATTCGGAAAATCCACGCCATTGATTTTCTGAAAAATTAGAAATAAATAAATAAACATCTTTTTGTTTTATTTATTTGACATAAATATATTTTAAACAAGTTATTTTTGAAATTGTGTTTAGTATACAGATATGCACAGGCTAAAATTTCCCCATGCCAAAATCAATGAAATTAGGTGGCTCGTTAAAAAAAAGGCCAATATTTCTTTATCAACATTATCCTGCAATTAACTTGCAAGTCGATTCATCAATTTTTTGTCAATGTAAAGTATAAGCATAGGAATCTCTACTAGTCGACTAAATGATTACAGGGATTAGGGGTTAAAATTGTTTTAATGTAAAAAATTTAAAGTACAGCGTTTTTCAGATCCCTTTTTCAGGCTGCTTTGTCATGGGACTTTGTGAAAAGATGAAACATCAGGGGGAGATAATCACTTCCACTGGCACTTTCTTTTGTCATTTCTTTATTGGTAAATCAAAACTGAATAAACAAAGAGAGGAAAACCGTTTTTGAAGGTGCATTTCACAGAAGTTCCGGGAAGATTAACTAAAACTTTTACGTTTTCGCGGATAAATATTCCGACTTTTTTTTTTTTCCCCTCTCGATTTTGATTTTTTGAGAATTTACGTGCGATAAAAATTACGCGTCCTTTGGGACGCGTCGGAACTATTTTTTTTGCGTGCCATTTTCAATATTTCGCGTATTTTACGCGCTATAGCGCATCCATGAGTTCCGAATTACGGTAAAACCCCTTATCCAGAATACCCTAGGTCCCACGTATTTCGGATAACAGATCCTATACTGTACTTTTTTGTCATTGAATCTTATATTTAAAACGTAGAATTTCTTATGAATACAAATAATTCAATAAGAACAACTGCTGTTTATAAATTCTTGAAAAAAAAAATCCATGGAAAAATAAGTTTTAAACTTACCTTGCAGTTAGCCCATTAAAGAAACAATTACAAATTACGATGTAGAAATAGACACATCTTTTACTGGGAAAAGAAAATTTGTAATAATTTTAATTGAGACCTTCAAATTCTGAATCATCGGCATTCGAAAGAAAAGGATCCCAAACATTTTCATTTAAAATAGAATTATCATCATCATCATCAATGTTACAGCTTTCTGTTAAAATTTCACATTTTTTAAAAGCGTTTTTGATAGTTGATTCACTAACAGCTTCCCATGCTGTTTTGACTGATTGCACTTCCGCGTAGGATGCTCGGCACATTCTTCCACCTGTTAAGAAATATAGGTATTTCTTCAACTGTTTCTCCAAGGTTTTCTTATCACTCATTCAATCCACTTGCCATAGTTTCATTCATAGACTTATTTCAATAGTTAAATTATCCTTCAGTTTCTAAATCAATAGTTTAATAGTATAGCTTAACTTCTTTGCAATAGCTTAAGATTTTATAGCTTTGTGTTTATTTAAACATTCCGCGTAGGATGCTCGGCACATTCTTCCACCTGTTGAGAAATATAGGTATTTCTTCAACTGTTTCTCCAAGGTTTTCTTATCACTCATTCAATCCACTTGCCATAGTTTCATTCATAGACTTATTTCAATAGTTAAATTATCCTTCAGTTTCTAAATCAATAGTTTAATAGTATAGCTTAACTTCTTTGCAATAGCTTAAGATTTTATAGCTTTGTGTTTATTTAAACATTCCGCGTAGGATGCTCGGCACATTCTTCCACCTGTTGAGAAATATAGGTATTTCTTCAACTGTTTCACCAAGGTTTTCTTATCACTCATTCAACCCACTTGCCATAGTTTTATTCATAGACTTATTTCAATAGTTAAATTATCCTTCAGTTTCTAAATCAATAGTTTAATAGTATAGCTTAACTTCTTTGCAATAGCTTAAGATTTTATAGCTTTGTGTTTATTTAAACATTCCGTGTAGGATGCTCGGCACATTCTTCCACCTGTTGAGAAATATAGGTATTTCTTCAACTGTTTCACCAAGGTTTTCTTATCACTCATTCAACCCACTTGCCATAGTTTCATTCATACACTTATTTCAATAGTTAAATTATCCTTCAGTTTCTAAATCAATAGTTTAATAGTATAGCTTAACTTCTTTGCAATAGCTTAAGATTTTATAGCTTTGTGTTTATTTAAACATTCCGTGTAGGATGCTCGGCACATTCTTCCACCTGTTGAGAAATATAGGTATTTCTTCAACTGTTTCTCCAAGGTTTTCTTATCACTCATTCAACCCACTTGCCATAGTTTCATTCATACACTTATTTCAATAGTTAAATTATCCTTCAGTTTCTAAATCAATAGTTTAATAGTATAGCTTAACTTCTTTGCAATAGCTTAAGATTTTATAGCTTTGTGTTTATTTAAACATTTAAAAATGGTTTTTAAATTAAAAACGTCTTTACTTCTACTTACTATTCAGCCATATTAATCTTTTTAAACTTTCAGGCTTTTCCCTTTCTCATCTGTTCATTACATCACGTTTTTCATTCACGGAGAGCACCGCAGTTTGTTTACGTTTGTCAATCCTTCATGCCACTGCATCGGTTTGTCTCATCGTAATTTGAGGGAGGTTATGGCAGCTGACAACAGATGACGTCAGTTATCTGTTTTTCATCTGTGTTCTCCTCCATGATAGATTGTCACTGACCACACTTCCCGGATCTTTCTAAATGCCAGTAGTAACGCATTCGCTGCAGGATGAGGTATTGCATAGTGATTAGTTCTGGTAAAACAAAGGGTATTCATACTGCCATTTGCCACTCGTTCGGGAACTTCGTTTGTTTATCTCACATGTGATTTGGCCGTGAATGTGAGATGATATTAGTATCCTGTTTAAAATTTTAGGCATGGAGAATTGTCAATGATATTCTTGTGTTTTTCTAAGTGTCTGTGCTAACCATGGTAATAAGAATGCAGTTTAATTTTCGTAGCTGTAAATGAGTCAGATGGAAAAGAAGTGACATAGTTTTTTAAAGATTGTCTTCTTGCTGGTCGAGTTTGAACAACTATTATTGTTAAAGAGCTTTTAATGAAACTTTACAAGACAATAATAGCTAACGACACGTTCTGGTTTGTTTTATTTTTTTGATATAGATTCAGTCAATACTTGTAATTTAATGCTGCTAGTTTTTCTTTTTCCTTTTTACTGGATCTTGTATTTTTAATAACTCAGCTTTACTTTTTATTTATAAAAGTTACAGATCACTTTTCAGGCTGAAACAGGAGTGAAATTCTCGTGTCTGTTTACTTGTTTTATAACAATTTTGAGAACTAGCTTTCTAGTTGTCTGTGCTTTGTTTTCGAATTGCTTTCTCCGTTTTTTGCCATTGGGACACCAAATTCAGTGATTCGTTTTGGGTCTCTATGAATGGTACTTTTTCTGATCTGTGTACTTGTTGTCATTGGGCTTCTAGCATAGTTGTCCGTGCAGAATACTAGTGGTTGTTACAGGGCAAGTTATAAAGACAGGATTAATAGATTTATTCTATGGTATGTATCCATATTGTTGTTTGTAGGTGGCATTATGTTAGCACAGTTGTACACTGGCTGCCATGTAGTTCCAAAGTCGCAAATCGATATTAACACTATTTCATTAGAAGTCCTTATCTATTTCTATGTTCATGCGTAAGAATTTTATTATTTTATTCCCTTAACCAATTGATTAAATTCACAATTTTTTTCTACGATCAATAGACGTATTTAAAGATTTTTTTTCCTGTGACCAAAAAGAGGGAAAAGAACAAAAAAGAGCAGTAAGAGCAACCGGTCACTGCACCCCTGTTAAATTGATCTAGAGTCAGCACTAAACAAAAATAAGATTAGAAGAACTGCAAAGATCTTATTACTTTTACTCCATGAGGTAAAGGAGTAAACCTTTTTAATCCTTGTGAAGGAATAAAAGTGTACCTCATGAAAGAGGCTTCAGTACCCTAAATCAAATAAAATCTAAATTCAGAAATTCATTTAACAACCTAATTGTTAAGGGCCCCTAATATTTGGTGGAAGTTGAAAAGTACACTGCATGTATAAAATTTATCTTTCTTCCTGTGTTTATAATAAAAATAAACATTTTACATAATCATTCTGAGTTGACTTAATTTTTTCAATGGTATTTTGTCATGTCTGCATTAATGTCATTCTTTAAAGAGCACATAAAATAATAGTGGGGTTTAAAGATATTTTTTTCTCCCTCCCAAACATTACAACTCCCCTCCATTTAAAAATGTTGGAAGGGAGACTCCCCTCCTAGGAAAAAATTAATTTCAAGCCCTGAGTTGGTACTATTTTTAATATGTAGGCTGACCCCTAATTAAAAAATTGCATTCATATATAAAAAGCAGACAATTCATAGATGAGCTGTACTCGTCTCATCTCTTTGGGATAATTTGGTGATAAACTATATGGGGTGGTGTATTTATTTTCCCCCACGGTATAGGTGCAGATTCCCAAAATTTGGAAGGAGTCAGTGGCTCTTAATATAAACATGTGTACAACAAAATTTGAATATTAATTAAATCTTAAATCATGTACAGTCAGAAGATAAAGTTGGGCAAGGCAAGATACGGTTAAAAAAGAAAAATATGTATAAGCTAAGCAATCATGATAGCGGGGAATATCAGAAAAGCAATATTTCTTATTTTGATTTTGCCAGACAAAAGTACATATGAAAGAAAATCCGAATTTGTGAGATTATTTTGCAGTATAAAAATCAAAACACACTTCAAACATTTATATATATATTTATATTTAAATCACAGTCTATGTAAAATTATCAGATTCAAACATATTTAATAGTTTGCTGTGTTAAACAGATCATTCTGAAATGTTATTAAAAGATAATAATAATGTTTGTTATGTGTTTTGGTCTTAATCTTTAAAAAAAATATCAACATTTCACAATGGGGACTGGGAATACCAGAAATTGATTACTTTTAAATCACATGGCGACCTAAACGCCGAAAGTTAGTAGCCACAGCAAAAAAATTAGTTGCCACGTGGCAACTAGCGACTGTTAATCTGCACCTATACCCCACGGCTGTACATAAATATTCATAAAAAAAATTAATGTAGTTCAGAATGAAAGGAAAAGACAGTTAAAGAAAATTGTGCTTTTAAAGCTCTGTAAATAAATAAAAAAAAAAGTAGATTTTTAGAAATATTCCTCTGTAATTTGTTAAACCAAATAAAATTTCTAGCAATTTCTTTAAACAAAAGTACAATATCACTATTACTTTAAATAATAATAATAAAGATGCCAATTCATTCGGGCCAATCTTCTTTCCTGGAAAGAAGAAAGTACAGGCCCAACTTGTTGCGGTTAAAATGAAGTTCAGGCTGGACTCGGCTCTGATAAAATGAAACTTATGCAGAGCCAGGCCCGAATCTGCAGAAAAAGTGAGGCCATGGCGTGGCCTGAACAGGAAAGACCAAGCTTGGGATTCGGGCCAGGCCTGGCCATACAGACTTTTAAGATAAGCTAATGAGGCATCGAATTAACTTCTAAATATGATACTAGTAAACTAATGCTTGCTATACCTATGCACTTGTGATTTATTTGTTATTTGAAGCTATAATATCAACTGTTAAGAAGCCAGTGCTGTTGATGATGTTAGATAAATGGCAACCATTATTTTAATGGTTTATGCAATGTAATAACCCATTTCTGTAAAAGTTATTTTGCCTTAATGTTGCATAATTTGTGGTTTAATCAAGTTTCTCGTTTTATTATCAGTTAGTTTTTTATTTAATGGTTAATGAAGTAAATGCTTATATTTTGCCCCATGTACATATATTTTTTCTAAATATTTTATAAGTTAGTTTTTCTTTCTTTTTTTCCCGTAAGGAATTTCAAGGTTGTCCTCAAATTGAAACTGATTATTTGCAAAGTTGTTTTCATCTGCAAATGCATATAATTTTGAAAATATTCTTTTCAGATACTAAGAAATCGAATAACGTTTCCGTTTTTTTGATAAATAGAAATTACTTCTCCGATAATGGCAGTAAAAATTGTATATTGTGTCAATTTTCCAGGCACTACAGTCATATAAAGGTAGTCATAGTCGAGCAATTCATTGTACTTGAAGGAGTATCAAATTTATGGGAAAATGAAAAATGCAGAGCCATTCTTTCTCTTTGGCATTTGAATAGTAATATCTTGAAATTTCATACATTTCCGTATAAATATGATTTCGTGAATATTTCAGAAAGATTCGTGTGGTTGAGAGTGAAAAAAAAAATTCAGCAGTTTCAATACAATATTTACCCCATGTGGTGACCGGGTTAGAATAGTCCCACTGTAGCCCATGCATGTCATAAGAGGCAACTAAAATAGTCTCCTAATCCAAGATGAGTGGTACCATGCTGATGAATGAATGGCATCTGTTATATATGATGTCACTAATGGTGCCCTCGAGGAACCAGGCGGCACCTCGTTGACTGTACGCCTTACACCTGTATAGGGAGGTTAGCAGGTGTGGACCTTTTGTTCCTCCCAGTTCTCCAGTCCATTTATAAATTTAAAAAAAACTATAAAAAAAAGGGAAGAAAAACTGAAAGGGTTGGTTTTTCTCCTGGGAGGTACCCAATCAGCTTGTGAAATAGCTTTGTTGAAGCTGGGTCCTAGCACCAAGAAGGAAGCCAGCAACCCTACAGCTATTGGAAGTGACGATGCGAGCAGTAGCTTGCAACACACTAACACTGCAGCTGGGGGTCAGGTAGTACTCACAAAATCTCAAAAGCACGGAATACAAAAGAAAAAAAGAGCTAAAAGCCTCAGCAGCTGAGTCAACTGAAGAAGTGAAGGTAGGGGGAACCAAAAGACTTAGGTCTGAGGTTTCAACTCCTTCTCCTGCACAAATAGCATTGTCAAAGAAACCACGGACGGAAAACCAGCCACGGTCTTTTGCACATGCTGTGAAGGCAGTCAAGATGGCTATCGTGAGGGAATCCTTTCCCTTCAAAATGCTGTCGGCTGAAGACTTTGACTGCATTCAGATGGAGATCCTGAAACAGATTGACCTGATCCCTTCTGGGGATCATATGCCTAGGATTCAGAGATCTGCATTGCAGGCTGGAACCCTGATCATCTACTGTAATGATGTTGAAACTGGGGATTGGCTGAAAAAGGTATTTGATAACAAGGAGATTATTTGTGGCACAACACTCAAAATTATGAATGCCAGTGAATTACCAAAGACTGTGAAGGTGGCATTTAAGACAAGGGATGTATATACAAAGGAGCCTAATCTGTTGCTAAAGCAGATAGACCAGTTAAACCCGGAAGAATGGCATGTTCTCCACAAGCTGGTAGAACCACATTCTATACGATGGATCTTTGAGGTTGACCGAGAGGCTGCTGATACGATCAAGCGGGCAAACTTTGGTGCATATATAGGCCTGGACAGGGGAATTTTTAAAATTATAAATGATCCCAACGTGAAGGAGAAGGAGTGTTTGACTGAAACACAGACAACCTCCTTTCAGATAAGTGACTCAGATAAGGACAGTGAATTACTTAAAATTAATGAATTGGTGATTGATACCAGTTCTGAAGAAACCCTCCAACCAAACTCACCCTTATGTATGGATGATATTGAGATAGAGTTGCAGGCTTTGAATAAGAAGGATCAGCAGGTTAAACCCTTACCTGATGCTAATGGGAAGGGTGCCACATCTTCCTAATTTTGTTGCTACCTGTATACTTTTGTTTATGGATAGCAGCTGTAAAGTAGCACAAATACTTGTACAGACACTTCTTTAGAATTGGGAATCTGAATATTTTGTTCTTCTTGAAAATCTTCCATTTTAATATTGTTTTACACGCGGAATAACGATTCTAAGCAGCAACAAAAAAATTTACACTAGTATCAAAACAGTGCAAGTAAAGGCAATAAAGGTGCCAATTTCTATTCTAAAATTTTATGATCAGTTCTGTTTACAGTTAGTACTACACAGACTAGACAACTGATTAATATCACAATATCCAGAAAAATAAACATAAAAAAGGACGTTCTACTCTAAGAAAAAAAGAAGCAGATAAATAGCGAACCCCGAATTGCATTTTCTGTCAATCGAATATGACAAGCAGCCATTCGGGAGACACGGCATCAGTGGACATGACGTCATCCTGTTGAGCGTCGTGAGATTGACGAATTGTAAACAAAATGTCTTTATGCTCCGAGTAGCGCATGGAGAAAGGTTTTAAAACGAAATATTCTTAGCAGTCAGCAGGCTTAAACAATTAAACAGTTAAATTACTTACCAAAACAAACCGTAATTATTATTTTAATGTCATCATCCTAATGACAGCAGTAGGTTGAACTAATACAATATCACTTACTTTATGTCACTTTGAAATAAAATAAACAAAACCTTGACATTAATTTCACATTTACTGGTAAAAAATAATAAAGATTGAACGTAAAGTGAATGCGATAATGCTGATGACGCCATATTGTATTTCATGTCGTAATTGGAAACAAGTGTCATCCAATTGACTGAAAATTCACGACATGTTTAAATCGTGCATTTAAAAAAAAAGGGGAGGGAGGGTTAAACAGTTAAGGGCATAAAAGGTGGGTTTAAAAGAGTTGGTAGAAATAATATTTTAGGATTTTGAAAATGTAAACACTGTGGTAATATTTAATACAGCTGTATAAAAATCCTTTTTCCGTACGACGACACGTCATCCGATTGACGATTTACCACTTCTACATTTAAAAACTATATTAAAATTGTTAGTTTTCAGATTTTTTCTTTCAAAATATGAAATAAACTGATAAATTTTAATTTTTAGATGACTTTTTAAATCTTTAAAGATAAATAAACCACGAAAAATATGCCGACCACACTAAATCGACCCTTAAGAAAAAATAAATATATAAAAATTTATAAAAAATCGACCCTTAAGTGATTTTTCTTTTAGCCGGGCACAGGTGATAAATCAACAAACAATTATCCTAACAATTGTTTACAAGTTGCAACAACAATGGATTTAGTGATGCACCAAACCATGCTTCCTAAAAAAGGTCAACTGGGTGTGAAACTGCAACAACGAGATATTTTAGATACACACACACACAAAATATATATATATATACACATAACTATATATAAAGAGTGCAATATATATTTTTCAACAATATGTTTTAATCAATTAATAGTTTCATATTAATTATATAATGATTATACATTGAGAAATCAATTTAGAAATCGTAAAAAGCTAGTTTAAATAATGTTTCATTTTTTTTTCTTTCTTGTTGCCATATCTGAAAAAATAAACAAAGCAAAAAATATAATTTTTTAAATAAATAAATTCTACCAAGTGCTTTATTCAACAAAAGAATAAAAAATAAAGGTAAATGTTCTATAATTAATGTGTTGCAATGGAACTTTTTGGGGAAACAACATAAATTGCAATCATGAAACGAGGCGAGATTTTCAAGGTAAACATTAAATGCTTATAAAAGAGTGTTTAAAAAAAAAAACTCTTTTTACCTTAATACTTATTTACCATAACTTGTTCATGTATGTGAAGATGGAATTTTGTGATCAGTTTTTCACTCACTTCATGTGCTAGAAATATAAAAATTATGAGCACAGTTGCGTTTCACATAAAGGTGAAAATAAGCATTCGCCAGTCGCGACTCGGCGATAAAAATATGGAAAGAACCGACCAAATGCAGGATTTTCTGATTTCCTCTTTTCCCTAAATTCGCACTTTTTCTGCATCTGTTCGATGAAATTCATGATTTTTCCGTGCACGTTAAACGATATTCATGATTTTTCCCAACCTGATCAACACTATTTCTGATTTTTATGTGCCCGTTAGACGATAGGGGAGAGTGTTGTACCTTGGGACACTGGCAATTTCTAATAACCTATAGGCAACAGGGAACAGATGTGTTGTTGGTCTGTAGATAAACTTTTTTGCGCCAAAATGCCATTTCGAAAATTATCGCCAAACTGAAATCCGGAAGAACCTTTGTTTTCCAATATGGCAGTCACTTTCAAAACTCACGGAAATCCCTTTTTTTTTTTTGACAAAGAGCACTTAAAAAGTTAATGCATAAAGTTTTAGTTTTGAAAGTGATGGCTTATTGGAAAAAGTAATTTCCTCGGCATTTCAAAATTGCGATCAATTTCAAAAAAGGCATTTTTACGCACATTATCATAAAGAAAACAATAGAAAATGAACGAAATTAGTACTTACCTCGTGCAGAGAAATCCTTCTAATAAATTGTGTACAAGGCGAAAAAAAAAAAAAAAACACATTTTCGATTGTAAACAGAAAACAAAGATAAACATTTCTATAGAGATACGATAACCAGCAAAAATTTTAAAAAATGTTCGTTCTTTTGCATTTTATTTATTATGAATATCACAAACATTTGATAAAAAAAAAATCTGAAAGTGCTTTGACCACGCCTCGAAACACAAAATGCCGACATTAAAATAAATATATTCCGTATCATTTCAAGAAAATGCACAAATGGATCCGATCCACGTCAAAATAAAAAAATAATTAACTCTGTAAACATAATCTTAAATGGATTCCACGTCAAAATTACCAAAAATTAAATCCAACTTAGAAAATATCCAAAAAAAATCAAAGAACGATGCTGGATGAGATCGTAAAAGTAGGCCAACGGCAGCGGCAGGTGACGTCGCTAAAAGAAATGAAAGACGCCAAGCCGACCCAACGCGGGAAAATGGTGTTATAATTTCAAGAAACAGGCTTATCTGCCCAAAAAAGTCAAAAAGTGTACACTGCGCAAGTCCGTTATAAAAACGACATCAAAGGTGCAAAAGATGACTCTCCCCCTTCTCCTTACCCACAAAGCCAGAAGAGCGGCTATGGTTGCCAGTAAATAGGAGTTTGGGAAAGTTCAAAATAGGGTTACCAGAAATGCACGTTTATCGCCAAAGTTGGCGAGATTTTTTTTCGTGTATATTTTGCAGACCAACAAAACATCTATACCGGCAACAGTGACCTTTTGTTTATTTCTAATAGTGGCGTATTACCAACAGATCTCATGATAGTAACAGACAAAATCAGGGACACTGAATCGATGACTTGTTGAAAAAAATAAAATTTCAATACTCCAAAGTAAATAATTTCTCATCATTCCAATTTCATTTTCTACTTTTGTATTTTTACAAGTCAACTGCATTTTATTTTCTTAATAAAAGAGAAGATTTTTAAATATTTTAGTTATGAAAAAATAATGATAGTGCATCTAGATTGCCTGCCATTTGGATTTTATTAAAACCATGTGGTAATTGTACTTTGGGACATGTCTCAAGGTACAACATATGCACAGTTCTTAATAATTTGGATAAATAAAAATATTTTTATTATTTATTTTAGGAGCAATTTCACAAAACATATACAGTAAATAAAACAACTCAACTTTGTTTTGGATATATTTTATAATGATTGAAGTTTGCAAATATGAATCTGATAAACCTTTTTCTTTCCATGTGATGGAATGTTTTAAAGAGCACATGTATATAATATATAATTTAGATGAGACAGAAAATTCTACGGTTCATATACCTCTCAAAATCATTGTGCCAAAAGGCATCAAACAAATCGGAAGAATGGCATCTGGTGAAGATAGCATTAATATCACTATGATTGCTGCAGTAAATGTATAGAAAATCATGTAGCCCCCATGCTAAAGAGGTGAAAATGCACCTCATATACTCCCCCATGCTAATTTTACCATGGGTCCATTTTAAAAGAAAGATGTTAACCTCTTGAAGGGCGGTAGTTAACTTTTTAACCACTTAATTTTAATCCCTAAATGCCTCATTGGCAGCAGAATTTTGGAATAAAAATTTTCATTTCATTAAGTATGTGATGAAAAGTTTTACTTATTTTTAAATAAATTTGTTTATAAATTCTGGGGTTATTCACTCATTTTAGCATTTTATGAATGGAATGAAGTACTTTGCCCCTAAAAGGGTTAAAAGGAGCACCCAATGGTGCAATAGGTGGAGCTAAGCCTACATGGTGATCAAATGAGGTTCTATTTTTGCAGTGCATTGAACACTTTACAGAACAAATGAAGCCATCAAAAGAATCTCTGGAGCTGTTAATCATGGGCAATCATGACAGTATAGGTGCAGATTCCCAACATTTGGAAGGAGTCACTGGCTCCTAAACCCAAAAAATCCAGTGGCCACAATTGTAAAACAAATGCATAAAAACAATAGTGTTTATATCAGGGCTGGGTTTTTGCCGGCAGAAAGTGGTTTCTGCCATGCCAGTGGCAGAAAGTGGTTATAACCGGCAGAAACTGGCAACAACTGGCATAAACACATTTCGTGACATAATCTGAGACTTTTTAAGCAGTATTAAATTCCTTAAGTACATTTTATTCAGGATAAATAACAAATAAAATACTCTGGATAGTTTTAATTTAAAATAAATAAATTAGTATTAGAAAAAATGAGTAATGTAACAGATAAAATTTTTGTTATAATATGGTTGTGTAATTTTATATATAAACAATTATTAGAGTATTTAAAATCTCAGTTTAAAATTCAAAATAGAAAACTATATCCAATACTTATTTTAAATCTAACACTGAAAAGAAAAGAAAAATAATCAATACTTACTCAAAATACTTTTCTGTAATTTAACATAATTTAATAATAAATGTAAAAAAATCTTTCTCATAGAAATGTTATACAGCTCCAAATCAAAAAATTAAAATAATTAATTCCATTTGTATTTGGAATTGCATTTAGCTTTATTTCACTGTATTACAATTGAAAAAGAACAACGGTGGATGTTTTAATACATTTGCATGTTATTAAAGAAAATTAAAACTGTAAAATATTAAATTTTGAGTGAATATTTTATTTTTGTAAAATTAATTTCATTATTCAAAATATTAGAATACTAAAATAGGTGGTTCAAAAAATTAGAATACTTATGAATTTTCCTGATTGGTTCAGAAGGTTACATAAAATAAGCATTTTCAGCACAATAGATATTGCGCCAAAAAACAAAGTTGAGCTTCTTTCCAGCATAGAATCGGCATGGTCATGTTTGGGCAGAAAACATTGTGAACCAACCACTTGCTTGGCAAAGCGAGTTCGTGCTGTTATAAAATGTAAAGGTGTTGCTAAAAATATTAAAAAATAACTATTTTACCTTTTTTTTTTTTAAACACATATTATTTACAATGCATTATTCTAATATTTTGAACCAGGTAAATGGTTATTCTAATATTTTGATTTTTTTCCAAGTGTGAATAATTATTTTAATTTTTGTATTATTTCCTTTACTTTTAATGCTAAAAAATTCTACAAACTATGTAGATTCTTATAATACTAAGTTTTATCCTGTATTACTTTTTGTATAAGCGATACATAAAAAACCTTTTTTCACAATTCCTTTTTTTCTATTATTCTAATTTTTTAACTTGGAGCTGTAGTTATATGTGGATTTTGTAATTCCGTGGATTTAAAAACATTTCATTTAAAATACAGTATTCAAAGGAACAAATCTGATTTCTTTTTTTTTAAATTTAGGACAGTTAGTTGAAAATGTGCCAACCATATATATGTATATACATATAACCATATTCCATCATAGTAGATAATCTTTAAATTATTGCATTATATTATTTATTTAAAAATTCTCTGAACAGTGATTTGTTAAAATATCATAGAATTTTTTTTTGCAAATTTCTTTTTTTTTTCTTTTTACTTTTAAATAGAAATTCAACTGTAAATAATAATATTATAATATTAATAGTTAAACTTGTACAGCATCAGATTACCATTATGAAAATTTCTGTTTTTCAAGTAAAAGAAAATTAGTATTAATTAAACAAAGTATATTTATATGATCATTTTGAAGCTTTTTGCTACTTTGAATAACCTTCATAATCTTTAGTTTTAATTTTTAATTTAATTGTTTACATATCAAATACATGTGTAAATTATGAATCATTACAGTTAAAGTTATTATTATTTCTTAGTTTCTGCCAGTTTTTGCCACTTACTGGCAGAAACTAGTTTCTGCCATGCCGGTTTTAACCGGTTATAACCACTCGTTTTAACCACCCCGGCAGAAACTTGCCAGCCCTGGTTTATATAGGGTAAAAAACTAAAAAAAAAATGAATAATAATGAATTCAAAGTGTAAAGTAATTTATTTAATATAAACACATGTACAACAAAATTTGAATATTAATTAAATCTTAAATCATGTACAGTCAGAAGATAAAGTTGGGCAAAATATGGTTAAAAAAAAATATGTATAAGCTAAGCAATCATGATAGTGGGGAATATCAGAAAAACAATATTTCTTATTTTGATTTTGCCAGACAAAAGTACATATGAAAGAAAATCTGAATTTGTGAGAATATTTTGCACTATAAAAATCAAAACCCACTTCAAATATTTGTTTATACATATATATATTTAAATCACAGTCTATGTAAAATAAAATTATCAGATTCAAACTGTTACAGATAACATTGCTATTCGAATACATTTTAATAGTTTGCTGTGTTAAACCGATCATTCTGAAATGTTATTAAAAGATAACAATAATGTATGTGTTTTGGTCTTAATCTTTAAAAAAAATATCAACATTTCACGAGGGGAACTGGTAATACCAGAAATTGATTACTTTTAAATCACATGGCGACTTAAACGCCGAAAGTTAGTGGCCACAGCCAAAAATTTAGTCGCCACGTGGCGACCGTGAATCTGCACTGCACCTATACATGACAGCCATATTTCAATTCCTACAATACACAGAAATGGGAACTTGGAATTTTTAACAATTCCTCCCCATACTTCCTATAAACTACAGCCACTGTATGCGTAGCAAGTTCGTCTTCATATTCTTAAAATGTCACATCCCCAGTAATGATTAGGCCATTACCCAAAGCTGCAGCTTGTAAAAGCAATGTTCGTAGAAGAAAAGGGAAGTTTTGCATTTTAACAGATTCTCTAGTAAAATCTGAAACTACTGCCACTGCCAAGCAAAAAACTGTTGCATTAAGGGTCCTCTTCATGCACTTGAAAACACCCGCTCGCTAATGTTAATCCAATGGGGCATAATTTTTCTAATATCTCGTTTGCATTTCAATATTTTTAAACGATTTTTTTTGCATCGGATAGCAGAGATCAATCTCTATTTCTGCTGTTGATTACTTTTTCAATTTTCTTTGTGGATTTTTTTTACAAGAATACTTTTACTTTCGAAATCAGGAAAAAAATCCGGAAAGAAAATCGATAAAGTAATCAATGGTGCAAATAGAGATTGATCAATGCTATCCAATGCAAAAAAAATCGTTTAAAAATATTGAAATGCAAACAAGATAGAACAATAACGCCCCATTGGATTAACATTAGTGAGCGAGTGTTTTCAAGTACGTCAAGAAGAGGACCCTTAATAAAATAAAATAAAAGAGCACCTCTAGAATTAAATAGCAGTTCAGAATCTGATAATGATGAACTCGTTCTACCAAGTACTACAGATGATGACAGTGTTGATTACGGTCATACCACAGATGTGTTAGAAGAAGAGATTAAGAGAGGAGATATGATGCACTGTGTATTTTCTTTAAAAAAAAAAAAAAAAGTTTGTTCATGCAAAATTAGTTTAAGTATATGACAGTTGTCTAAATTATGAAGTATATCCCAAGGTACAACATACTGTTGTACCTTGGGATAGTTTGCCCACCCAAGATTAAATGAGTAACAATTTTTTATTTTCAAACTGCCTGAATTTTTAAAAATACATTATAGAGAAATATGTTGGTGTATTGAAATGTAGCTTTTAAATTTTAAACCTGATTATAATCATCGAAGTAAAAAATTATAATGTGATAATTGTCCAAATGTACAACAATCTCCCCTATATATACATATATATATATATATTGTACAAAACGACAAACCAAAAATTCATGTGATGCAAACTTTGCCTTCTGTTGTGGCGCCCGGGGCACATGCCCCCCTCCCCCCCCCCCCATAGTTCCAGCCCTGTGTATACAGTGCTCTACTTCTCCACATTTATATGTGAAGTTCCATGATACCTTGTTTATATTGAATATTTCGTGCTTATTTGTTGTTGTTGAGTTGTAAATCATCTTCAGAATCTTGCACGTTTTCATTCATTTTTTTCTTAAGAGCCTACATCAGTCATGCAAAAAAACGTGCAAGCTAATGTTAAGTCTATGGGGAAGGTTCTTGGCAGATTTCTCGCTCGCATTTTATTTTTAAATGATTTTTTTTTGCATAGGATGGCTGAGGTCGATCTCTAACGTTATTAGTTTTTACTTTTTCGATTTTGGTTCCAGTTTTTTTTATATAAGGGTACTTTCACTTTCAGAACTAGTTCCAAAATTGAAAATGTCCGCTTATAAAAAAACTGTAACCAAAATCAAAAAAGGTAAAAACTAACAACGTTAGAGATCAACTTCAGCTATCCTATGAATTAAAAAAAAAAAAAAAAAATCCTTCAAAAATATTAAAATGCGAGCGAGAAATCTGCAAAGAACCTTCCCATAGACTTAACATTAGCTTGAGCGATTCTGGACTAGCGTAGGCTCTTAACAGTCAACGATAAAAAATATTTTTTCACACGCTTATGTAGTGGCTCCGCGCCCCATGCTGATTGTAGAATAAAATCGTGGCATATCCCATACATACGATTTGCGTGATACACACTTCAGAAACACTAATTTAAATTAAGAATCAATACTTTTACATGATAAAATTACTTACACTAGAACGATGCTTTTAAAAAGACTTCGAATACTTTAATCTGCAAAATTAAAATTTCTGTATAAAAATAAATCGTTCTACATAACAACGAAAACAAACATGAAAAATTTCAAAGGCTTGTGGACTGTGACTACGCTGCCGGCTGGACGGTTTTCTAGGCGCTCTAGGAATGGCAGCTCCGATGCCGTCCTCCTATGAGTTGGTTTATTTTACTCGTGCCAGAGATTTTCCAGAAGCGAGACATTGTATCTTTCCTTCACCAGATGGCGCATTCGAGCCAAATAACTGAATAAAGCTTGTCTGTGTTCTAGGCTTTATTTGCAGTTTGTAAAATTTATTATAAATATTTTACGAATTCTTAAAATAGTTCATGTTTCGTGTCTTTTTTTTTCATTTCTTTTTAAATGCAGCTAAAAAAAAAAAGTTAGATACTACTAAAAAAAAAAATTATGTTCGTTTTTAACTTTAAATGTAGACAATAGATGGCGCTCCGGCCAGTTCACGCATTACCTAACTTCATTTCGGAGTTAAAACCGTAAAAATACGAGATATTCTATTACCATGGTGACAACATGGTCGTCGCTTGTTGGATAAACATTCTTTTGTTTACTTGCTGATTGTAACTATGTCGCGACAATTCAGCAACTTGAATGTGATGAATCAATTCAAAAACTTTTAATGTAGCAAGGCAAAATTCTCATTTGCCCAATCAACTCTTTTACTTATTATTTGCTGATTGCAATGACAGATTAAAAATATATAAGTAATCATTTACTCTGTGATTATAATCATGTCGTTAAACCCGGATGTAATAAATCAATTTAAATTTTTTTTATCCACCGAAGCTATGGTCGATGTCACACTAGACTGTGGTGGTCAGAGCTTAAAAGCGCACAAAATAATTCTTTCGGCTTACAGTCCTTTCTTCAGGTCTTTGTTTTTAAACAACCCTTGCAAGCACCCTATTGTGATGCTGAAAGACATGAAGTATACAGAACTCAAATTAGTTATAGATTTTATGTATTGTGGTGAAGTTAATATAGCCAAGGACCAGTTATCAGCTGTCATAAAAACTGCACAAATTTTAAGTGTGAAAGGATTGGGAGAAATGATGTTTGAAAATAGTCAGTCTAATGGCGAAACTGAAAACCCTTCTGGTGATGGATCAGAAAATCCGATTGGTAATGTGTCAAAAAATCAATCTGGTGAATTTTTTTGTTTTAAGTGGAATGACCACATGAATGTGTTGAACAAATTCAAAACCTTTTTATCGACCGAAGCCATGGTTGATGTCACACTAGGATGTGATGGGCAGAGTTTAAAAGCACACAAAATAGTTCTCTCGGCTTACAGTACTTTCTTCAGGTCTTTGTTTTTAGAAAACCCTTGCAAGCACCCTATTGTGATACTGAAAGACATGAAATATATAGAGCTCAAATCAGTTATAGATTTTATGTATTGTGGTGAAGTTAGTTTAGCTGAAGACCTAATATCAGCTGTCATAAAGACTGCACGGACGTTAAAAGTGAAAGGACTGATGGAAATGGAGTTGCAAAATAGTCCATCTGGTGATGAATTTGGAAATTCAATTGGTAGTGTATTAAAAAATCAATCTGGTGATGAAATATCTCAGGAGCCAATTTGCATGATAGATGTTTCAAATTGGACACTTATGCAAAAGCGATCACTGATAGACCAAAATATTGATGGAGATTTTGTAACCGAAATTAAACAAGAAAATATATATCATGGCATGGATTTTAGTGTTTCCCACATAAAAACTTCAACAGTACCTTTACAATCCTATGATGCAAATCCTTGCCTCATATCTGAACAAGATCAACGAGTTGAACAAAATGTTGATGGAACTTTTGTAACAGAAATTAAACAAGAAAATATATATGATGACATGGATGTTAGTGTTTCCCACACAAAATCTTCAACAGTGCCTTTACAATCCCACAATGCAAATCCTTGCCTCATATCTGAACAAGATCAACGAGTTGAACAAAATGTTGATGGAACTTTTGTAACAGAAATTAAACAAGAAAATATATATGATGACATGGATGTTAGTGTTTCCCACACAAAATCTTCAACAGTGCCTTTACAATCCCATAATGCAAATCCTTGCCTGATATCTGAACAAGGTCGACGAGTTCAACAAAATGTTGACAAAAATTTTGCACTAAAAGAAAGTTGTGTAGTCTCTACACCAAATAATGCATTCCAACAAATCTTAATAACAGATAACGTAAGTATAGGTTTTTAAGTTCTTGGGTATTGAGTCATTCCATGTCAAATCAACACAGCTAAAACCTTGACCATTTCAAAATGATATTAAACTCAGTTGTTAGGATCATAGAAAAATGAATAAATACTCCATGATAAGTCTCTATCTCTCTTGGTTTTGCAGATAATTAACTTGAAAGATGGACAAAATTCATAAATTTTTGCATTTTTTTGCATTACAAATTTAGTGATATTTGGTTCCCTAATTATCACAGAAACTTACTTTTGGTGTTATTAGAAAGTGTATGAATTAGGCTGTCATTTGTCATGATATATCACAAGAACATATTTTTCTAAAAATTTTTATTTCTATTTCAAGGTCAAACACTATGACTATTCATATTTTAAGAAATGATATTTTAATTTTTTTCAAAAAAGGGTCATTCCATGTCAAATCAACCAGTGACTCAACCTGACCATTTTAGATTTTGATGAAACTTACAGGAATCCTTCTCCCTGATGATAGAAATGAGAATATACTTTTATTATTATTTTTTTTATCTCAGTAAATTTTCATACAATTAATTTTTTTAATTTTGAAAAATCATCATTTTTTGGCTTGTATAAATGTTTTCAATTTTGAATTTCTCAAGTTCTATTAGATGTAGAGAGTTGTTTGACCCCTCATTTTAAAGAGAATTTCATGAGGTTTAATTTGATATGCAGGTTGACTATACTTGGTTAAAAAAAATTAATTTAATTTTAAAATTTAGGATTAAAAAAAATTAAATTGTGTTTTTTAAAAATTAAAATATATATATATGTTTTTAATTAAAAACAGGACAATTGCACCATAATTTATAATTAAAAAAAATTGGTTTTGCAGATAATAGATGTTTTAAATTGAACACTTACATAGAAGCGATCACTGATAGACCAAAATATTGATGTATTGCAAAATAGATCAAACGAAACGTGGATTATTTTAAATGTGTTTGTAAATTCACGATCTTAATGTGTGTACCATTTAGCAAATGTTGTATTTGATTTTAAATACATTTTTTTATTTTTTTTAAATATATGTTTTTTATAGCATTATAAACCTTAAATTCTGAAAGTTTTAGAGTGGGATCAGCAGTTATGTTTAAAAAAAACTAATGTTAAACACCAGTTGGGACTGATATTCAATTTATATACCAGCCCTAGTTAGGGCTGGTCTTCAATTTATATACCAGTCCTAGTTGGGGCTGGTATTATAACCCCTCGCCAACTTTATGATTGTGCTAAAGATAGTATTGTCTTATTCATTTTAAACATTATTTTTTTCATAACTGCTGATCCCATTGAGATCCCACTCTGAAACTTTCAGAATTCAAAGATTATAATATTACAAAAACATATATTTTTTCAAAATTTTTTAAAAACACTATTCAAAAAAAATTAAATTTTAAATTAAATTACTAAATTAACTTTTTTAATCCAAGCATAGTCAACTTGCATATCAAATTAAACCTTATTAAATTCTCTTTAAAATGAGGGCTGAGGGGTTAAACAACGCTCTACGCCTGATAGAACTTGAGAAATTCAAAATTGAAAACATTTATACAAGCCAAAAAATAATTTTTCAAAATTAAAAAAAAATAATTGTATGAAAATTTACTGGGATAAAAAATGGGGGATGCCGCAGACGTGCTATAGCGTGTAAATTACACGAAAAAATGGCAAACTTCCTCAAAGGATTGCGAAAAAAATGGCGAATTTCGTCGAAGAATTGCAGAAAAAACGCGAAATTCATTTAAAGATCTCGAAAAATGGCTAATTTCGTTGACAGATCGCGAAATAAACGCAAATTTAGTCAAAAGGCCAAGAAAAAAACGTGAATTTCATCAAAAGGCCGTAAAAAAAACATAAGTTTTGTAGAAGGATCGCGGAAAAATGCCGAAGGGCTACGGAGGCTAAAATTTTGCCGAAGGGCTACGGAGAAAACGCCAACTCCGTCAGAATATCGTGGAAAAAACTGTTAATTTTGTCGAAAGATCACGAAAAAACGGAGAATTCTGCCGACATATTACAAAAAAAACGGCAAATTTCGTCGAAGGATCGCAAAAAAACAGTAAATTTCGTCAAAAGATCTGGAAAAAAATGGAAACTTTCGTTGAAGGATCTCGAAAAAACAGTAAATTTCGTCGAATGATCTCGAAAAAATGGTAAATTTCTTTGAATGATCTAAAAAAACGGCAAATTTTGTCGAAGAATCGCAGAAAAAACGTGAATTTTGTCGAAAGGCCAAAGAAAAAACGCGAAATTCATCAAAGG
The DNA here is from genome assembly GCA_963931845.1 of Maratus michaelseni. Classification (NCBI taxonomy): domain Eukaryota; kingdom Metazoa; phylum Arthropoda; class Arachnida; order Araneae; family Salticidae; genus Maratus; species Maratus michaelseni. Next base: position 3,378,052 of record OZ007600.1, read on the forward strand.
ATCTGGGAAAATGGCTAATTTCGTTGACAGATTGTGATAAAAACACAAATTTCGTCAAAAGACTGAAAAAAAACATGAGTTTCATTGAAGGGTCGTGGAAAAAATGCGAATTTCATCAAAGGGCCAGAGAGAAAATGCAAATTTCATTAAATGGCCGCAGAAAAAATGCCAATTTCGTCAAAGAATCGTGGAAAAAACTGCTAATTTCGTCAAAGGATCATGAAAAAAGTGCGAATTTCGTCAAGGGGCCACGAAAAAAAAAAAAAACTTGATTTTGCCAAAGGATCGCGGGGGAAAAAAGGAAACGCTAATTTCATCAAAGGTTCACAAAAAAAACCCATGAATTTTGTGAAATAGTCCTGAAAACGATGCAGCATTCTTTTAGAAAACAGTAGACACACAAAGTTCTATGCTTATTAATATAGGCATAGTTTTTAATCTGAAATAATATACTGAACTAACTTTTGAAAAATCGGGTTAATCCGAGCCCAATTTGCAAGAATCTACACTCAGCCTGAAATCGGCTCTAATCAAAAACAGAGTTAATCTGACCTGCAACAAGAATAATTATTGCCGAGAGGGGATTTTCTCCCCTCCCCCCCTCTGCTGTAACCTTTCAGAGTATTTGCTGTGAATTTCAGAATTTTTTTTTTACTGAGAAAGGCTGATAAATGCTGATGCCTTAATTAGCACTACAACTACAACAGCAGCAAGAATAGATTTATATGATATATTGCATATTGCAGACTATTTTTGAAAACATTATTAGCGTTGCAGACACCTGAAGATAGTTCTGCCACTGGGACATTACAAAAAAGAAAAAAAAAAGTCAGCTTTTAAAAGTTTAGCCTTTCAGTCTCAGAATTTTCGCAGTAGCTTTTCTTGTTTAATTTAACACCATTGTTTGTAATATATCATCTCTCTGTTGAAATTATTTTTCAGTTGCATTTCTTCAATTACCTGTAGAGATAATTTAAAAAATAACAACAAAAAAAAAATCACGAGTTTCAACCAATATCACTGCAGTTTGAAAGAAAATTTAAGTTGCATTAAATATCACCTCAACATAGTATTCCTTAAATGAATGATGCCATTTTAAAGAAACAAATTATTGTAGTTGTGACATTATAAATATTGTCATTTTTAACTTTTCCATTCCTTAAAAATTTATACTAATTTACAATACAGTTAAACCTCGTTAACATGAACACGCTTAACGCAAATTACTTTTAGCACAAACTGTTTCCGATATCTGTTCTGTTGTATGTAATGTATTTAAATTCGGATAACACGAACTACTTTTAACAAGAACAAAAAATTATTCCCCTTGAGTGTTCACGTTAACGAGGTTCGACTGTATTATATTTTTTCTTCTTACAATTATAATTTTCATTTCCTGTGTATTTAGTTTTGGTATAGCTTTCCAGTCTAAACCTAAACCAACCTTATATATGTTTTTGTTTAAGTTTTAGATTCTTAATATCAAAGTAATATAATATACATATGTAAATTTCTTTAATGACAGTTATAATACGGGTGGAGTTTTGAATGCTTATAAAAATTGCTTTCAACTAAATTTTTCACAGAAAATTTACATTTTCTTTAGAAAGTTTATTTGTATGCATTTATATTTAAAAAAAATACCGTTAGACAAGTCTCAGAATCTATATTTTAAATAACAGGAAGAGAAGAGAAAAAAGTTTGAAAAGACTAAATAATTTCAATTGCATGTTATTACAAAAGAATTTGATTTTAATAATAGTTAAATATTTCTGCAGATTATCATCTGATTACATGAAAAATCACAGCTATGCCAATGAAAATAAATGCATGTTTTAAATTTTATATTCAATTTTCAATCTATTGGTATTGAAATAATTTATCACACGGATTTTCATTTTTAACAAGAGAAATTGCATGGGTCTGCTTACTTTTTTTTTCACGCAATCCTGTTTTTGTAAACCTTTGTATAAAAAAAAATCCCTGACGGCTCGGCCTACAGGCACAGGTAGATTTCGAAGACGCAGACCATGGGGCGCCTGTTTGTTGGGAATTGCGGAACAAATGACCTTTTTGCCATGATGCGGCAGTTGGAACCGCCTACTTCGAAACCTAACTTGTTTGCAGGCAGAGCCGGCAGGGATTTTTTTTTTTTTGCTATAAGGGTTAGTCCTATAAAAACTTGTCAATATAAAAGTTTTAGATAATATTAAGAGGATTTATAATAATTTTAAACGGATTTGATATCTTCTGAATTGACGAAGTTATGAATTTTTTTCTTCTAAAACCCCCCCTTCCCCAACTCCTCTTGGGGCCATTTTTAATATCAAAAATCTGTCATACATCAATTTTCGGCCCTTTTCCTAGAAGTAATAATAACTTCAAACGGATTCGATACGTATCATAATTAAGAAATTATGGGATTTTTCTGTTTTCACAAAAAGCCCCCCCATCCCCCCCCCCCCTTGGTTCGATTTTGCCCATTAACGAACTTGACTGAGATTTTATGCCCCTTGATTTTATGTATCAGTTTCGAAAAGATGCGGGAGTTGGAACCGCCTACTTCGATCAAAGATCAAAGACGATTACTAAATAACTTGTTTGCAGGCGGAGCCGGCAGGGATTTTTTTGTTTTTAATTTTTTTTTTGCTATAATGGTTGGTCCTATAAAAAACTTGTCAATATAAAAGTTGTAGATAATTTTAAGAAGATTTACAATAAATTTAAGCGGATTTGATATCTTGGGAATTGACGAAGTTATGAATTTTTTTCTTCTAAAACCGCCCTTCCCCCCCCACCCCCCCCCCCTTAAGGCAATTTTTAATTATATCAGAAATCTGTCATACATAAAATTTCGGCCCTTTTCCTAGAAGTAATAATAGCTTCAAACAGATTCGATATGTATCATAATTAAGAAATTATGGGTTTTTTTCTGTTTTCACAAAAAGCCCCCCCATCTCCCCCCCCCCCCCCCTTGTTCGATTTTGCCCATTAACGAACTTGACCGAGATTTTATGCCACTTGATTTTATGTATCAGTTTGGAAAAGATTTATGCAGAATTTTTCCAGTTATCGTGTCCATAAAAAAGTGACATAGACAGATAGATAGATAGATAAAGTTTTGAACTGGGGGTGGTTTTGGGTTCTGGGAGTCATGATCGGCGTAAATCTGCAAAAATTTTTCAAAATTTCCAACTTAGGTGAGAATGTAATAGGTAGTATTTCTTACGAAATCTACCTAATATTGCCTTATAAAAAAACTAATAATAATTAAAAAAAATACAAAATTGTCATAAAAATTATAATCAAACTTATGTGAATAGAAATTATCGTTATATTTAGGTTCCTATTTAGATATTTTTAATAAGGTCCTTCATACATATATACAGCTAGATAATAGATTCATTGATGATTTCAGCTGTTATGTGACAGGTTTTGTTATTTTAAAATCATCACATATCTTTCTCCGAATTTTATGAAGGGTTCTTTAAAGGACTAAAGTTCTTCCTGAACTGCTTATAGATAATATTTTTCATGGTTAATATTTTCATGTGAGACACAGAAAAAATATCAGAATACAGCCACAGTAACATTTTGAATGTATTATTTTATAAATTAAATTTCAATTTTTCCAAATTGAAAAAATTGAAAATTACACTTTCGGAAAAAAAAAAACAGTTTTTTCCCAAAGTTTCCATTTTTTTTTTTCGAGCATTCCCATCTCTAATCTTGATATACTAATTTCCAATTTATTTTAAATTTTAAAATAAGTTAATAGAAAAGTAATACTCATACAAAGTTAAAATATCTTATAATAATGCATACCTGCCAACTTGTAAGGTTTATCCTTACAGTGTAAGGATTTAGGTCCAATTGTAAGGTTGTAAGGGCAACAGGTAAGATTGTAAGGTTTTTTGATAAAACTTGAAATGATTCTTCAAATATGTTACTTATTGAGTAAAAAAATAAAACTGATGCGCACATTGCGTTTATGTTACATGAGTAAAAAAATAAAACTGATGCACACATTGCGTTTATGTTACAAAGATGAGGAGTGTGATTATCAATATAGTACGTCACAGCAATCAAATAGTAATTCACAACACGTTATTATATGCCACAGAATGTTTAGTCATGCTGTGTATTTTAAAAATTTCTCGCAGCAAAGCTAAAATTGAAGTTTTGACACTTTTTTTATTAGAAATTTATTAGATTTTTTTTATTTATTTATAAAATATTTGGTACTTTTATGTTACCTGTGCACCAGTGATAACCCGCCAAATCTTGTTTCAGTTGGCATCATTTGAATTCAATGATTTTGATTTGAATTCAATTCTTGAGATTTTGTTATTTGTATTGATGTGTTTGTGTTTACGTATTTTATCATGATTATATTTTAGCTATTTTTAAGTAATTTTTTTAAGACATTATACTGCAGCGTTAAAATATTTATTATTTTTTTAATAGCTAATGTTAAAAGATTGTCGAAAAAAATGATTGGCGAGATTAAAAAAAAATTTGGCAATCACTGGTGCCCGGCTAACATAAAAGTACTAAAGATTTTAATAATTAAAAGCATGCAACACGATCACTATGGAGAAATGTATGACAAAGAATTGTTGGGTAAAGCCAAATCAGCCTATTTAACGTATACAAAAAAGAATTATCAGGGCTAATAATATTTGGGTTATTTTTATTATTTAATATTTTTGTAGTTATCAGTAAATTTTGTATCAAATCATATATTACCTTATTAGACGCCTTCTTAAATACCTTTTACTACATATATATGTTTAAAGATGCACAATGAAGTACGTCAGAAAAATTGTAAGGTTTTCTGAATAGACATGTTGGCAGGTATGATAATGGTTAAAATTAAGTCTTGATAGGACAGTGGGGGGGGGGGGGGGGAGGCATTGTTTATCAATAAAACCTCCCATTTTCTTCTGAAAATTTTTCATTAAAATTAATTTAAAAATATTTTAAAAATTAAATTTTAAGAGAATTTATTTATTTATTTGATTTTTGTTATTTTATTTGAAATTTCTTCATCCAAAGTTGTCTATCCACCCCCCCCCCCTCCCCTTAAAAAAAAATCTGGCTACATTATTGGGTAATAGTATTTTATTTTAGCATTTTGTTTGTGAAACTATTTCTTTGGGGAAAATATTATACAATAATAAGAATCAAATAAGATTTTTTACTAGCAAGTAGTATTTTTGCTACATTCATATTTTTAACATAATGATGTTTTAGCCATACAAATTTGTTGCTGAATAGGTGATACTTCTGCGAAAGAAATATTGAGCCATGTTAAGATGGCTAGAATGAGATATCATGAATATTTAAATAAGAAAAAGAAAGAAACTTACAAAGCAAGCAAAAAATAAAACCTGTAGCTAAAATTAAATTGTTAAAAGACAAAAAATTGAAAGTTACATAACAAACTGTTTCTGAAACAACACAAACAAATGACATGGTAGTAGAAATGTCAAAAAATATTTGAATGGTTGATTTGTGAAATCTAATTCTATCAATAAAATGTTACTTTGAATCCATCCAAATTGTATATTTTTAATTGTTTTTCATTTTTTATATTTTAAATATCAAATAATAGATTTTTAGTTTCAATTTTATAGATTACTTTTATTTTCAGAGGTACATATAATCAGTAATATCTAGAATTGCTATTTGTATTTCTAAAAATGTCGTGAATTGAGGACATGGAATTGTGGGAAAAATGGTCTGGAAAAAACCTGGATAAGTCAGGGAATTTTGTTATTCAAATACAGTATGAACTCTGGTGGATTCAGACTTCAGAAATAAGAAACATCTGAAGTGTAGGGGAAAAAGGAATGGAGAAAGATCAAATCAGAAAATCCTGTATTTGGCCGGTTCTTTCCATATTTTTAATCACCATTTTTTCATGTTTAATCGCCAAGTGGCAAGTGCTTATTTTCATCTTTAACTCCTAAGGTGATGAAGTTTTTAAACTCCCTAAAGAAGAAAGACTGCAAAGTTTTGCAATATATCAAAGCATTTCTGTGATTACTACAGTAGAGTACCTCTAATTCGCAAATGCCTGTAATATGCATATGTGAATGTAAACAAAGAAATTTAATAATCAAATTTTAATTGCTTAATAGGCGTAAAGCCAACAGAGTGAAAAAGTACCCAAGCCGGGACTCGAACCCAGGTCATCAGCGTCGCACTGATATTCTACCACTGAGCCACTTGGAAATGATACTCAGCATGGAACTTTCTCACTATAACATGTTGGCAAGGCTACAAATGCAGCCCAAGATGGAATATTTTCCATGAGCCTCCAGCCTTGGGGCAAACACGAAATCAAAGAAAATCCAGCATCGATAATTGAATAAATTCATATTTAGTACTGGCCAACATGTTATAGTGAGAAAGTTCCAGGCTGAGTGTGGCCTGGAGACCTTTTATGTGTGGCCCGAGATACATAATCAACAACCTCTATTTACTACATTAATTGAGATGTGTATAAAAGTTTTTAAGACCTTCACTGTTCTTTTATATATTTTCATGGGAAGACAAAAACTGTCCTGTTATTTAACCCTCTAAGCGTGTGGAACGTAATATTCCGTTCACTACGCTCCAGGTTTCACTGCAATATATGCAATGTTTAAGATAATATAATTCTATAGATTTAATGAATTTTCAAAACATTGAAGAATGATTAATACTCTCAAGGGTTGCATTCATATTTGTAATTAAGTTTTATTTATAATGCTGAAAGAATCATATTTTTTTTAGCATTTAAAACAAAATGCAGAAAAAACAACATTACAATTTTACCCTTTTTCAAAACGCTCAGAGGGTTAAAATTACTAATTTAAAATTATCTTAAATACCATTTTCTTAGTCAAAAGTTCTTTTTACATGTAGTTCCATTTGTGCTAAAGTAGTGTATACATTTCTTAATCTTCAACGCTAAACCAATATTATTTCAAATTTATTACATTTGCACTATACATTTCTACACTTAAAAAAAAAGTTTTTGTATTGAGAAACGATTAATTTATTAAAGCAAATCACCTTATTTTTTTCTTTAGGACTTGGAAATGCTACATTGTTATATTATTACGTTTAACGAATGATGCTTATTAGGGTTGAACGTTTACCGTGGAAAAAATTGGCAGCAAAATGTTTTATACCAGTATTTGTACATCAATTTTACTCTTTAAATTACCCCTTTTTTACATATAATATAATTGTGTTGTGGCCCGCCGAACGTTCCAAACATATGTCTGCGGCCTGCGAGAAAAAAAGGTTGAATATAGCTGCTCTAGAAGGAAATCTGCCATAAAGTTTATAAAAAAGGATATTATGATTTCAAAAAAATAATAAGAAGGTGTCTTTATACTGATAAATAGAATTATTAAATGAATCTTTAATTATTGATAATTACAAATTATGAAACAGATCTTTAAAAAAAAAAAAATCAGCTATTTATTTAAAATTTTTAATTTGAAATTTAAGAAAACATTTTTAACATAATACTCATTATGTTGCATATTATTTAAAGTTCACAAAGCAAGCTTTGAAATTATACTAAAACCGGCTCTTTTGTGCAACTGGATTACTTGCAACAATAAGATAAAGAAAATCATCTCTTAACCAATTTTGAACCAATTTTTAAAATTTGAATTGGTTCTAAGTTTTTATCCTGTAACTTCAGGCATCTAGTTTCTAAATTTTTACTTTTTTCTATCTATAATAGAAGAAAGTATTGTAATCGAAATTTTTTTCGGCTTCCGGTTTTTGACAGATGTACACATTTTAGGGGTCAGAGATTCCGAAAAACATGTTTTTACAAAATGTCCATCTGTCCGTCCTCATTGTATCATCGAAAAGTATATGAAGTTATGCTTCAAATTGAACCACATTTTTTTTCTATGTTTTTGGCTATGGCAAGCAGGTTCTATTAGAATTTGGGGATATTTCGACGAAAGGGGGCTCTGTGATAGATATTTTTGTTCCATTTTAACTATTGTACCAACTAAAAGTGTATGAAGTTAGGCTTCAAATTGAACCACATTTTTTTCTATGTTTTTGGCTATGGTAAGTAGGTTCTATCAGAATTTGGGGATATTTCGACGAAAGGGGGCGCTGTGATCGATATTTTTGTTCCATTTTCACTATTGTATCATCGAAAAGTGTATAAAGTTATGCTTCAAATTGAATAAAATTTTTATTCTATGTTTTTGGCTATGGCAAGCAGATTCTATTAGAATTTGGAGATATTTCGATGGAAGGGGGCGCTGTGATAACCATTTAAAGATTTCAAATTCAAAAAGATGTGCAAAAAAATTAGAAATCCTAAAAGTTTTTTTTGTTAAATGTTCGGCCTTGATCCAGAGAATCCGGAACAATTTTTGTTTTGTCTCTATCTTTAAAAATGGCTGAGATATAGTGGTTTGAAATTTTAGGGTGGCTGACATTTTCAAACAAGACAGCAGAATTCATCCATAAATGGGTTTAATTTATGAGTTTTAGTTAACATGGTTTTGGCAAATTTTCTTTCATTGTTGTAACCATTAATCCTATTATATTCTTATCACTATATATTTATATTCGCCAACGTCAAATTTTTGCCAAACTTGGCGACAGTTGGCGAAATATCGTCAAATTTGGTGTCCAAAATAGGTTGCCATAAATGAAGCCAACTTGGCTGTAGAGGACTAATTTGGCGATATTCTCATTCAAATTCATTGTTGACGAAAACTGGGATTGAATCTTCTTTAATTAGGTTCTACGCATTTTACCTTCGTGTTTTCCAGTAAAATTAGCTAAAATCGTAAAACCAAGGAATAGGGAGGCTATCTGTTCCTGTCGGTTCAGGCCAGAAGGACTTTTCGTAGTTTAGTATACATCGGTTGTTCGCATCCCGGTGACCCGACGATTCACAAGCAGCTGACGTACAACAGAATGACGAAAAATATTGATTTTATTAGCAATGTGATAGCGAATTTTGAAGTATTAACATGACTGAGATAGAAGAAAGTTTTGGGATTGGCCCATCCGACTAGTTAATTATGCCATGATACTTACAATTAAGTACCTCAAATTCCATTGATGCATTAAGAGGTTAGGTTGTCTGTGTCAATTTGATGTAGAATGATTCAGTAGTTTGTTTATTAAGATACATAGATTTTCTTGCTCCACACTTATGAAACCTTCCCCAGCTTCCCCCCCCCCTCCCCCGTCTTTGTCACAAAAAGAAAAGGAAAAAAAATAGTTTGTGAACTTTACAATGAAAAAATATTTATTTATTTTTTCAATTAATACTTGTATGTACACATAAGTTATCTACCCTATATATATAAAATCCTAATGAAACGAATTTGTGAAACGATTTTATGAAACGAATTTATGAAACGATTTTATGAAACGACTGATTATGTTTCAGGGCTATTTTTAATAAAATATTAAACGCTTGATAGTGAAATTAATACCAATTGTCCATGAAAATCCGCGGATGTCAAAACTGGTAATAGAATTTTGAAATTGGAATTAGTTTTCGAGATATTAATTTTTTTCTAATTTTAAATGACATTTCTGTAATGATGGCAACTAATTACTCAGTTTTTTTGTGACAAAAAAGGGAAAAAAATTGTAAAGGATCCCGATAGGGATTATTGATTTCTTTTTATTTGAATCTACTTTGAATTTATATTCTTTTTACTTTGAATTTATCTTCTATTTCTATCATTAATGAAGACAAGATTGTGATTAAATTATGTTTTTCAGGAAAATTTGGAAAAAAAAATCACATTTCTATCGTCAGGATTCAATTGTCTGTCAGCATTTAATTTAATTTATTCGGTGCTTTTCCAGTATATGGGGCCTTGACGAAATAGGGAAAATAACCTTGGCGGAAAAGGAAATTTAGCAACATACTTTCTGTCAACTTATTCACTTTGTCATTTCGTATACAGAAGCATTTTTTCAATATTTATACAATTTGTTTAGCGTAAAATGTCATTTATCCTATTTTATATATAATCAGAAGTAATTTGTATAGAAAAAACAATAATAATATACGTATAATTAAAATACGCATATAAACAAAAAAATCTTCGAATTTGTTTCCATGGCTGTTTATGTCATTTGGCACCAAATCTCACTTTCTGATGCCCGAATTACGCCAAGCTTTTTAAAAAAGCGTCAAGACCCCTGTAATAGAAAAGCCCCAAAAGTTCATTGGGTTTGTTTTCATAACTTTTGGCAACAAATCTATGTATATTAACGAATCTATCCCTTTTTGAAGCTCGAATTACGCCAAACCTAAAAGCAAAGGATCCTATACTGGAAAAGTACCCGATTTTCTTATGGATAATATTGAAGTGACATAACAAGGTGTAAAATTATCGCGGATAGCAAATTTATTTAAATATCTCATCAATTGATGCCGAATAAATGCAGACATGCATGCACAAAATATTTAATTAATTTCGTATGATAAATAATTATTAGAAAATTCGTATATACATAATAATTAAAATAAATAATTTACATATTTAAAATAACATGAAAATATGCATGATGGTGCACTAAAACAGAGAGAAAATTAAAACCTGTTACTGAAAATATCTATAACATAGTACTTTTCAATACCGTGGTTCTTAATGTTATTCACAAGCAGATGGAATTTTTCTCATCCTTAAACGCAAAGGAAGAATTGAATACAGATCGTTGTTATAAAAGTCCGAGAGGTAGCCACAATTTAAACCTAACGATTTTATACAAGCTGGTTTTTAAGTGGTAATTGATCTTACTTATCAATCCCGAAAACAGTCGTCAGTTGTCGCAACAGCTGTGTATGAAGCCATGATAATCAAAAAATGCCCCATTAAAACGTTAAAAGCATGGCAACCCAATTACAGATTTACCAATATTTTTAAAACAAAGCACGCTGTCATGTTTTTAGAGGCCTCGAAGTCTGAGCGGGGGTTGGCGAGCGTAGCTCGCAGGGGGTAGGCCCCCTAGTACAATATAAATTTAAAGCAGCCTAAATTTGTAACTTGAAATTAATACAGCTACAGCAATTTGCACTTTAATTTATAACTTAGCATCCCATTATTGTCCCAAAATGATACTTTCAGATTTTTATAGAAAATAACTATAATTAATAGTAACATATATTTTTTGAAAAAAAAATTTTGTTTTCGCCCTAAAGATTAAATCTGTATTATTATATGAGAATAATGCCACAATTGGCTTCCCAACTTCAGACTATGAAATCCAGTGAATTGGTTCTCAAGTCTCAACATGATTTATTTCTACAAATACAAGTGACAGGTGATACATTTTTAAATCAATAAGCATCTTGTCTTGATAAGTCGCCGTTGTGTCATCAGATTTGTATTCTTCAATATCTTCATAAATGTTAAAGTTCTACAAATTGTTTCGTTTACGCCCAAGAAAAATGGTGCTGTGTTTAATATTTACTAATTAGAAAATTTACATTTTTTAAACATGTTACGATGAGACAGAGAGAGAGAAAAAAAAGACTTTTATAGATAGGCTAGACTTTATATTTGTCCTTCATTGAAATTACCTCACATCAATGAACAGACTAAATTGGGCAACAAGTTGAAGTTTCAACTGTAACTGAGTGGCCATATTGGAAGGATCAAATCTACTGCTACTGCCATCTGTTGGTGGTAAAAAGAAATAAAAATTAGTACACAACTTTATTTAATCTAAAATGCAAACGTATGTATGTATTTTTGTTTTTGTAAATGCAGTTTACTGTCTCAGTTGATTAGTTATGAGAATTATTTTAAATGAATTACAATAATTGCATTACTTTTATAAAAATCATCATTTTTTTTCAATATTTGCAATGCTAAAGTATAAATTCCTAATTTTACTAAGAAAATAAAGAATGTAGATTTTATTAAAATTACTACAAGATGTAATGCAAAAAGACCCTACCATTAAAAATTCGCAACGCATCACGTGATCTAGGTACATGAACTTTCGCTGAAAGTAGTCATATATTGTAGAGCCATTATCAAGGTCATAAGCCAATGGGGGGATCATCAGGGTTTGATCCCCCTCCGAAATTTCAGCCAGGATGACTATTAAATATGCTATTAACTATCAGTCAAGGCTGTCAAGAATTAAAAATCAACTGCAGTCAACATTCAAAAATCAAAATTCTACGCTTGCATAACTTTATTGTTTGATTCCGTTAGTATGTCGAAAAAATAAATGCAATTTCTTTAAATCTTTGAAATTCATTTGAATTTTCTGGAATGTAACTCTGTAAACGCAGAATGTCAAAATAAAATGACTACAACAATCGGATATGACTTCTTTAGCCCAAATTATTGAATAATGCAATGAAAGTTATAAAATTAACTACAAACTTAGTTGTTCCGACAAATGCTACTGACATTTTTGGCAACAAAATATTTAAAAACATATGTACAAAATTTCAACATTAATTTGATTGACAGTAACGTCTTAATACGTCACCGAATAAGTATCTAAATGAGATTATAATTTTATTTTCAGTGAAAAAGTCTTAAATTTTCTTCTCTAGTTCTATTAAACTGAGTTATTTGAATTCGTAATAAAGCGTAATAAGGCTTTTAAAACCCGCCTCTATTTATTTAGTAAAGAACAAATCTAAAATACAAGAAGAATAAAATTATGGGCACCAAATCCCCCTCCAAAATATTTTTCTAGCTATGGCCTTGGCCATTATGTAAAGTTGTTGTGTCGTGCTGCTGTTTTCTGCAGAATGTAAAATAGCAATCCCATTCTTTTATGTTTGTGTTATGTGCCGTTCTGTGTGATGTTTTAGGTGTTAAGAAGAAATAAATTTATCCAAAAGCTAGCAATGGAGAATTTGTGATGGTCCAATCAAACTTTTGTTTTCACCTTAGAGATTAAATCTGTATTATTATTCGAGAATAACGCCACAAAGTGTTTTAAATGAATTGTATTCTTTTTATAAAAATCATTACATTATAGGATATGTAAAGCTGAAAACCAATCAAATGACCATGCAGTATTAAAATTGTTTTGAAAATATAAGTTCTTATTAACAAAATAAAGAAGAGTTTTTTTTTTATTACTGTTAAATTTTTATTGCATCTTAATAATTTGTGAATCATAATAAATATTTATTTTATTTATTTATTTTTTTTGAAGAAGAAGAAAATAAATAATTAAAAATCCCTTAAAAATTTGTTCTTAATTTACTGCTTTATTATTTGAACACCATCATTTAAGTCATTTACTTTATAAATCTTATGATAGACAAATCAGAATTTAGAATCGTAAATTTTGTTTTGATGTGAATTAAAATTAATGATAATAATAATAATAATAATAAAAGATTTTTTTAAAAGGGAATGAGGGAGATAATAATTAATTTTATCTTTGCATTTTTTCATCCCTAATTTTATCTTTTTTTTTTTTTTTTTTTGTATATATATAAGAATACTTAAATATATATATTTAAGTTCCTGAAATTAATATAATAAAGAACTAGTTTAAAATGTTGAAATTTAACATTGAAGTAAATGCTAAAAGTATTTTGCTTATTATTAGCATAGACTTACATTTTCTACAATCACAAAAGAAAAAACTGAAGTATATATATATTTTTTCTAGAGTACTTGAGTATCATTTAATAACATTTAATCTAACAGATTTTTAAAACATTTTTACAGTTTTAATTGATTATAGAGTTTTGCAAAATAAATTATTTTTTACTGCATCAAGATGGTTTATTACAACTTATCTGGATAGCAACATCTTATATGTTGTAGCAACAGATGGCAGCAGGAGCAATCTAGAGTTGATATATATTTGTTCTCTCATATTTTCATGTGAGTGAAATTCGTAAATAAATTCTAAATAAGAGTTGAGAAGTCATTTGAAATTACTTATAATTAGAAGCAGGAATCATCTCAAACTTTTTGGATTACATACATGCTATTTTATTTTTAATAATGTCTTGTTTGAGTTTGACTGCTCTCTGGCTGCCATATTGGAAGGAGCAGAAAAGCACGCTCACAGTTGCATCAATTGTTCTCATAGGCAGAGCTGATGTTACCCAGTCTAGTCTGTTCATGTGTCTGAGGAAATCACAGTTTATGATAAGCTTTGGAAAGGAGGATGGTTGGGAGTTAATGAAATCAGGTTCATTCTAAATGAAAAATATTATAAATGTATGAAAAAGTTTTCTTTCTTGGCTTTCATTAAAAGTTTTAATCAATAGAACCCAAAAATCATCAATTTATAATTTCATGTCAATTTATTACGAGACAAACTCATCTGACTATCTATCAGTCAAGATTTTTTTTTTTCAGGAATTGCTGAAGGTGCATGCCCTTCTGTATTTTCTCAGTTTGATTGACAAATTTAGCCGCAGGCCAAGCAAGCTTGCAAGTTGACTAGCCGGCAAAATCCCACTGTTTAAAAAGTAAATGTTAAATTATAAATCCAAATATATTAATTAAGATGTAACTACTTATTTAGAGTGAAGTCTGAAGTTATATAAATTTTAAATATCTGTATATTATTGGTTTGTATTTTGGGCTGTAAACAGTGAAAATCACCATTAACATTTGAGCTCAATGAACATTTATTTCCCCAACACTTAGAAAATAAAGCTTCAAAATCTGTAACATTACTGATGCATTTTAGGGACATTAGTAGCTCTCAACAATGCTTTTAAATTTCAATTTTGTATTAAATCTAGACTTTTTTTAAATATTTGCGATTGTTTGTATATATAAATGCTTGTTTTTTGTAATTAAAAAAACATTTATTCCATTTTATTCTCTTTTGCAGGGAAGAAGTTTGATTCTCAACTTTATTTTGGCATCATTACGCAATCATACTTTCGGTAATCGTTTGAAGTGGGATCCCAAGGATCACAACGTGTTTATGTTGAAATGGCCACAGAAACATGTCTCAGCTTGGCCTAAAAAGGCTTCTGCTGTGTTATTGGTGAGTTATACCATTAACAAAAAAATAAAATAGCATATCCAGAAACTTAAAAGTTACTTCAAATTTTAATGTGTTGATAAAGACTCCAAAGTTTAACTCATACATATTAGTTAATAGCGTACCTGTACAAATTATCCTCAATTGATTTTTTTAATCTTTATTTTCCTCTAAAATCTAACACGGAAATTGGCAGATTTGGTAGTGCATGATAAAAAGGGCAACAGATAAAATTTCTTAATACTACTTTCGATTTTGAGTTAATATTGTGAATTTGAATGTGCCATTCTTAATTCAGTTTTTGATTTACTTTAGCTTGTTACTTGATAAATTTTTGTTACTGTTCTCTGATATTTTTCACATCTATTAATATATTTTAACCTCATCTGTCCCCCAAGTGATAAGACAATATCTTTATTTGGGAAAGAATAGTGAATTATTTCTTTATGCTAAAAAAAATAAAGTGGCATTTTCTTACTTTGGATTTCTAAAATTAATCAGTTAGAGGATCTTTATAATTCAAACCTAAAATGCAAGGTTGTGCATTGCATGGAATTTTGCATTATATAGATGACATTTCAAACTTCATTAAACTTACTTTGTAAACATGGGCAAATGTGTCAGACATATCAAAATACAGTAGAGTATCTTTATATTGCATTCTTTGGGACCAGGAGTTCTGCAGATTATAAATTTTTGCATAATATGTAGATCATTTCCCACATTGTCTTATGGGAAGACAATGTGGGACAAATGTTTTTGTTGGGAGGGGACAGAATTTTACAGGAGGATATTTAGATGATTCTTTCTTTAAGTGGAAATCTGCCAAAATATGGAAGATTCTTCCCCCCCCCCCCTCCCATTTACCTTTTTGACTTCAAAATTAATGACTTTAAAAAGAAAAAACTCTATTATAAGTCGCCTTCTCAAATTCAACTGTTAAGGTTGGGAAGGGGGGTGGGGGAGGGGCTTACCAGCAGGATTATACAGTAGACATTTTTCAGTACAAGATTAATAGGAACAGTACCTGAATTTATTACTAAATTTATATTACCAATACCAGCAATCTGGGTAGTACTTTTAGCGGTAACAACTTAGCTTTTAAACTCATGAAATCCCTGAAAAACTGTCCTTTCTTTACAAAAATGATCAGTAGTTTCCAAGTCAAGGACAAACTCCAAAAATCACTCATCATTGCAGCAGCAAAATGGGCTTACAGCTCTTTTTCTGTCTGGCCTTGAACAACTTTGTGGTCTGGAATTCAATGTACAGAACTTTTTCAGATTTCCAGGCTTTCCATAGGAATAACACCGTTTCTGTCTGTCCTAATGCACTGATTGGAGAGCTTGATTTCTGAGAATCTCTGCAGGCTTGTTATTTTTTATTCTGCAAGTAATTCTTTTCTGACTTCCTCAACTGTAAACTGTGTGTCTGACAAATGATACAGCTGTATAACTAAGCTTTCATAACTTTCAGGGAGATGCTCCAAGATCTGGTAAGTGACTTGATCAGGCGGAATTTCTTTATCGGCTGATTCTAAGTCCTTTGCACCTTCTAGCACTCTGTTAATATAAGTTACCATAGATTCCCTCTTGTTATATTTTATATTCATGAACTTCTTTCTTAAACTTACAATTATAGCATGGCTACAATGCTCAAACGTGTTCTTTAGTAGCATCCAGATTTCTGATGGTGATTTGGCCAGTGGCATAGCTACAGATTTTGCGCCCTAGAGGAAGTAAAACAGGTGTGCCCCCTTGTCACTCGAAAAAGTTCAACCAAAATTCGTTTTAAAGTTTAAAAATCATGTATTCTTATTTTGATTTTAAACTTTATTTTTATTTTGAAGTTCAAAGCATTTTAGCAAAATATTTAACGTAATGAATACAAATAGAATAAAAATAAAACTGTCATTGTTAAGTGCAGAGTAACTACTAATATTTATTACGAATTGGGAGGGATTTCCGTTTTAAATGCACCCATGGGGTTAGCACAATTTGCACTGCATCTGTTGTTCCTTTAGAAGCACTATACAACACTAAAAAATAAACACACTATTTTCAAGAAATTTTTAATTTTGACTTGGATGAAATATGTTTTTCCGTTTTAAGTGCTAGGAAACGCTGAAAATTTATGAAAATCAAAGTATCTTAACTCGAAAAGTTTTGATCATACAAAAAATTGATTATTATTGTTTTACTTTTTAGAGTACAGAGAAAGTTTTTCTAAATATAACTTATAGAACCCAGGGGCCGTATAACAAATTAAATTTTGTTACTTAAAAAAAATATCTGGCACAAATGGCTTTTAAGAGGATGAAGAACAACGCTGCAACTTTTTTTGTTATTGGAACTATATACTTCTAAAGCCAATGGACAGTGATAAGAGTTGACACTCTTATATACCATTCAAGTTTGGAGGGTTTTTCACACTCTCAAAAATAACAAACACAAAATTTAATTTGCCACCCACCCTAATTTTTCTCGCCCTTTACTCAAGTGGTATAGTCTTAAATCCGGTACTGATTATGTATTTTATAAACTGTATTGATAAAGTGTATATATGTTTAGTTTTCACAAAGGACAAAAAAAAATTTCAAATTTTCATTTACTCGCTTTTTCCTATGTACACTAATATTATAAAGAAGTAACGTTTGATTGTTTGTTTGTAAGGGGTAATCTCTGGAACTACCGAACCGATTTCAAAAGTAATACAGTAGAAAGCCACTAATCCACAAAGCTTGGTTCCAAGTGTTGTGCGGATTGGAGGCTTTTTGCGGATTACAGGCCATGTCTATTTAATCTTTGTTTACATTTTTTTAAATTCATATTTTGGACAAATTTAGATTGCTAATACTAAAAAATAAATAAATTACGTATTTTAATATATAGATAAAGTAATAACTATGTAAAAAATAATTTATTATTTTTTAAATTTCTTAAATATGGCATCAATTGTTCTCTGTTTTAAGACATTTGGTTTATAGTGTTGAATTTTATCTTTAAGTAACAGTTCAAAAGCAATATATATGTATTTTTTTATGGGGTTTTCAATTTTATAATTATGATTTCATGAAAAAATTAATAAATTATAAAATATATTGTCTAAGTAAGGATTTTTTATCATTTAAAAAAAAAAAATCACAAAAGCTCAAATTGTATTTTACAAGTATTGTATGAAGAAATGAATATATAAAATAATATACTAATTAAATATGCTTTCATTTTAAACTATAAAGAGGAATGTTATATGATATATAATGCTGTATATAAAGATAAGAAAAATGTTAAAATTGGTGAAAAACAATTTCAAAATTCAAAATTTTGTCACCATTGAAGCATTTTTCAAGAATTAAATTTCTTTGTTTACATTCATAAATTGAAAAGCCTTTTGGATTAGAGGCCTTTGTGGATTACAGGTTTGCGGATTAGCGCTGTTCTATAGTGGCAAATTGACGAGGACAGTTCCTGCTCCAATATAGGATATATTTTATGTTGATGCGCCAGCACAGTGCCAAAACTAGCCTTTTTGGCACCCAGGGCAAACATGGATTTTGGCACCCCTTCCCCCCCCCCCTCCGAAAAGAAAATTTTCAAAGCGAATTTAAGTTTCTAAAATTTAAAGCATATAATCAGATAATCTGTAATACTGAACTAAGTAATCAGCTTTGTCAAATACTGATTCATTAAAACCTTGAAAATGGAATCGAAAGGAACCAAAAAATATTCTGATTTATACAGGTTTTCATCTTAGGAAATATAATTATTGATATTCTCAGGGGCGGAATTTAAAGGGTCGCGATGGTCTCAATCGCGAGGGGCCCCGCATCCAAAGGACCCCCAAAATCCTCTTTTGAGTTCAACGAGAAAAATTTTTTTTTAATCAAAGGATTTTCTTAGCACTTTTTTTAAAATTAGTATTACTATACATAATTTTCGTGTAATTTAAATAGAATATTTTTTATACCATTTGCTATTCCCAGAAATGTTTTAGTTATGTTTAAATGTTTTTCCGTGTCTTATTTTCTATTAGCAATTATCAGAACTGTGAACAGTTGTGGAGGGTTGGGGTGAGACTCAAACTTGGATCTGAGCTGAAAGGAACCCTGTTACTGTTAGAGACTTTTATGACGATTTAATTACACAGATTCAGAGTCTAAATAAATCCGATCTGATAAATCTAAATCTGGATCGTAACACTGTGGCCCCTGATTTAGGGGTGCCCCATACTTGGTATGCTGTTTACATAAAGCTGATATTTAGAATGCATTTGACTTTGTTACTGATTATAATCGATATTTTGCAGTTTTAGAGTAGGATAAGATTAAAAACAAAAAGAAATTCAGCTTGACTATTACAGGGGCACACAATGTATTTGTCCCGGAAATTTACATCTGGATCTAAAAAAATAATTACAGCAAAAGAATGGGGCGGCAAAACACGTAAGAATGGGTAAAAATCGAATATTTTTTTATTTTTTATTTTTGCAAAGATAAAGGCAGAGACGACTTTATTATCCATGGCACCCTGTGCGAGGTTCTTTTCTACGTCTCTACAAATGCTATATTCTTAAGAAAGAAAAGAGGGGAAGAGAGGTTACTATTTTATCTTGCATATGTTTCGTCCCCTTAGTTTTTAGTGTCATTAGCAATAGCCAACTTCGCGCCCTTTAAAGCCGGATCTGTATGTAAAAAAGTAATTGTAACAAATGGTATGGCAGCATTTTTCATTTATCTGGAAATGGCCAAAGGACGAGAAAATAATTTAGGGGCAGGGGCGGCTGCAGTTTTATTAGTCATAGCAACTTGGGTATGGTTTTCTCCCTGCACCCGTACAAATGACATTTTTTTTTTTCAAAAAAAATTTTAACAAAGAGTTTTATTTTGCGTATTTTTCAAATTATTCTTTCAAATATTATTTGTTTTTAGTATCCAAGGCAGTCACCCAACCTCGCCCCCTCTAATAATACTAGATTGGATCTGGATAAAAAAGTAATTTCAGCAAAATTAACATGCTGGCATATTCCAGTTGCTGCCAAGGGAGGCAAAACGCCTAGAAAATTTTCGCAAAAAGATGAATAAAAAACTTTTTGGAAGATAAAGCCATAGGCGGCACCGGCTTTACTAGCCATGGCGCGCTGTACGAGATTTTTTAGTGTACCTCTACAAAGGCTATACTTAAAAGAAAAAGATTTTACTGAGAATTTTACTTTGGGCATTCATCCTCCAATTTGTGTTTATTGTCCAGGGCAGTCACTCCTCACCCATGACAAAATGGAAAGAGAAGAAAGCTCCACGCTGGGAGAAAAGGGGAAAAATAGAACAGCCTTCATGGAATATTTTTATCTAATAGAAAATCAAAGTGAGGGTATCGTTTGTCAATTATCCATGCTGAACAGTGCAGTACCGTATCCAGACCTAGCCCTGATCCAGACGACGTTGAACAGTGTCATATACAGACGCGAGTAGGGACTGACCTTGAAAAATGTTAGTGATTCTCCTAAACCACAGGAAGAGATTTAAATGATAGACGGCATAGACATGATACATTTGGAATGGGAGAAAGAAAATAGCCTAAGAGAACAGTTTGTTTTTTATTCATTTGCTATCTTGTATTGTAGACGAATCTTTTTATCTATTTGTCTATTTTAATGCATTTGGTTCATTTTTCTTTTGGATTTTCCGGCTGCGAGACTTTTTATACAAATTTCATATATATATACATTTCTATATCAAACAACAAACAAAACCTGCATTTGGCGCCCCCTCCACCTTCAGTTCTGCTGGCGCCCGGGGCACGTGCCCCCTCTGCCCCCCCTTAGTTTCGGCCCTGCACCTCCACCTACAGAAAAGAAGGGGTGAAAAGCAAAAAACGTTCTAAAATTGCAATTTTTGTGATACTGAAGGACTAGAAACTGGGAATTTGGCATGGTAATTACTTATAAGATGTAAATGCTCTCTAAGAAAAGTTTCTAAATAATTCAAAATTTGAAAAGCTGAAATGAGCTAAAAGCATTCTAAACACGTTCTAAATTACGATTTCTATGGAATTGTTAGGGAAATAAACTTGAAATTTGATATGACTGTTACTTTTAAGACGTAAATTGATGCAGAAAAAAAAATAAAAAATTTATAAGGGTGAAATGCGCAAAAAGCATTCTAAACTCTGATTTCTATGGAATTGTTAAGGATAGAAATTTGAAATTTGACATGCCTGTGCTTCTTTTAAGAAAGAAATGCACGCACAAAACAGTTTCTCTCTTAACCCCCTGACCGCCGAACAAAAGGCCAAATTTGTAATGTTGTTTTCTCTGTAATTGTTTTAAAATGCTTAAAAAATCTGAATTTTCAAACTTGAGATAAAAAACTTAATTACGTATACGTATGCCTTGTATTGCTATGAAACCTACAGCATAGTGAACCGATATATCAGGTCGCGGGGGTGAGAAGGTTAAATTTTAAATTTAAAATGGTGCAGAGAAAAAAAAAGTTCTAAATTTACGATTTTTGTGATACTGAAGGGACTAGAAACTTAAAATTTGGCATGGCGATTACTTTTAAGATACAAATGCTTGCTAAGGATTGTTTCTAAAACAAATCGAAATTTAAAACGGTGACATGAGTGATAAACGTTCTAATTTACTATTTCTATGGAATTATTAAGGATAGAAACTTGAAATTTGACACATGGCTGCGACTTTTAAGACGGAAATGCACAAAACAGTTTCTCTTTTAAATTCTAAATTTAAAATGGTGCAGAGGGAAAAAAACGTTCTAAACTTACGATATTTGTGATACTGAAGGGACTAGAAACTTGAAATTTGGCATGGCGGTTACTTTTAAGATATAAATGCTCGCTAAGAATGATTTCTAAAACAAATCGAAATTTAAAAGGGTTAATGAGCGGTAAGCGTTCTAATTTACTATTTCCATGGAATTGTTAAGGATAGAAACTTGAAATTTGACATGGATATGCTACTTTTAAGATACAAATGCACGTATAAAAGTTTTTTTTTATTCAAAATTAAAAAATGTGCATAGAAAATAAACGTTCTAAAAATACAATTTTTTTCATATTACTGAAGGGACTAGAAACTTGAAATTTGGCATGGCGGTTACTTTTAACATACAAATTCTTGCTAAGAATAGTTTCTAAAAAAAAAATCTAAATTTAAAAGGGTGAAATGAGCAAAAAGTTCTAATTTACGATTTTTATGAAATTTTACATAATATTTGTTAATTAATTAATTCCACATCCATTTCAAATTTCGCTGACATATTTGCAATTCTGATTACAAATCACTAGCAGCTCCATCTAACTGTTACTGTCTTCATTATTCTCTTGTCATTATTGAAAAATTATTTTATTTATTAATTTCTAACTGAATTATATGTCTTTAAAACTAATTCAAAAAGGTTTATAATCAAAATGCTTCACTGTATAAAATCCAATTTTGGTCAAAAAGGCTAATTTTCACTGTTCAACAAAAAAGTCTGATTAAAACCAATAAAAGCCATCAATCGACGTGTGGCTTTTTTAAATTTAGCCAGCTTTTTTTTTTTTTTTTTTTTTTTGCAACCCTGCAATAAAGTAAATTTTGCCCTCTGCTATTTATTATTTCTTGTGATTATTTATCTGATTTTTTTATCTCACGCCAAGACAACGTCGGGCGGGTCAGCTAGTGGTTAATATATTTTCTTTCAATTTGTCAAACTATTGTTTTTTTCAATCGATAAAGTATATAAACAGCTAAAGCAATGCTGTTACATGTTGCTTCTTAATTACAGGTTTTTCAGCTGTTATTATTATTATTATTTGGCTATTGTTATTTCCGTAAAGAAATCATCATGATAAATTTCTACAACATTTCCAATAGAAATATGCCAGGAATATTTTTATTTGGAAATAGTGATAGCAAATAAAATGACCGCAGTGAACCCTGTAAATAAGTTTGATTACTTTAAGATTTAAAAAACTTCTTCCATCAATTACAAGGTTAAAGAAAAAAGCCAAACATGCAGAAACAGTGTTGGTGAAGTTACTTGAGGCTGCGGTATATGGTATGAAATAACATTAAAACTTCGCGAATAGAAGTACTGTATATACTCGTGTATAAGTCGACCCCCCCCCCCCAATTCTTACGCAAAATTTTGGAAAAAATTGAATTTTCGTGTATAAGTCGAACCACATTTCTGGTAGTATGTTGAAAAGGGATTTGTAATCAAGGATGAGAAAATAAATAAATTTTCGTTAAATTAGTAAATTTTTTACGGTTCTAATCAAACTTCATTTTTTTTTTAAATTCAACATTTTAAAATTGTATAATTATGTAAAACTGAAGAAGCTTAAACTATTTTGAAAGCTATTCACATCAATTTAATGATTACTTACTTTTTTTTTTTGAAAAATCTATTCAAGCCTTATTTACAAGGGTAAACAACATCTTCAACTGCTAAAATATAGTACTTCTTTGTATTGTAGGACTGTTAGGAGAAAAATCTAGAAGCAATCTCAAGTTGAACTCTTTTTAAAAAAGGGGATTAAAATGTTGAAAGGGATGCTCCTGTATTAAAGGGAATTCTATCCCAAGAGAAAATGAGTGTAGAACAATTACAGAGACATTATTGTTGAGATTTTTTTATCAATCACCATTGTCCACTTTTATCTGTCTCTCGAACCTAGACCCATATGTGATTAATTGAAAGACTTGCATATTCACCAATTATCTGCGAAAAAAATATGACTCTGGTATTTCACTCCACTATTTTTTTTTTTACTTGTGTATAAGTCGACTCCCCCCCCCCCATTTTCAGCTCCCAAATTTTGTCTAAAATTCTTCGACTTATACATGAGTATATACGGTAATTTCTTTTGAGTATAAAAACATATTTTAAGTCAAAGTAGTTGAAGTTGAAAATAAGGTAAAATATCATAGGAATATACTGATTGTATATAACAGTTCTGATCCACACATAATATCTGATTAAAAATATTAAAAAAACAAAAAAAAACATGCAAATATTTAAAAAATCTTTATTCAGACTTTTCTAATTTTGCACCCTTAGGATTTGTGCGCCTGGAGCAACTTGCTCCAACAGCTCCACGGTAGCTACGCCTTTAGATTTGGCATCATATATAGTATTCTTCAAATTTTTCTCAATACTCAAACATAAAATGGCTAATGCCTTATTTTCCTTTTCGAAGTCTAAAGAAAAAGCAACTAACCAAACATTTCCTTCTTCTGACCCTTTCAGATGTCGGTCAGCTCTGCCCCCCCCCCCCCCCCCCGTACTTAAATATATTTCAGCCAGAAAATGCATAATACAGTTCAGAAAACACTTTAGGGGGGGGGGGAGGTTCTACTTCTTTGGCCTAAAATTCACATGATTTCCAAAATCTCTGCCCTCTAGAGAGGGGGGGGGGGGGTACAAACACAAGTCGAAATAGAAGAAGCCACAGGAGTTTCACAGAGTGTGATTTCCAGGATCTGGAACCGTTTTCTGGAGTCTGGAAATGCAGGCTGAAAACTAGGGCAAGGTCAAAGACATGCAACAACGCCCAATGAAGATCGATATTTAACGCTAATGGCTCTGATACATTGAAATATGAATGCCACTCTCCTTCAACATCACCTTCACTCGAATACTGGCACCACAGTTTCGACTTGAACTTTCTGAAACCAGCTCCATGCTGTATAATCTGCTCCATGCTCGCAGACCAATGGTATGTGTTACGTTAACAGCAAAGTACCATGGCTCCCAGAGGGAGTGGGCAACAGAGCATGTGAACTGGAGGAGAAATGAATGGCACAATATTCTTTTCTCTGACAAGTCCTGTTTTTCTGTTCATCCTGATAATAGGCATATTTTCATCTGGAGGGAACATGACACTAGAAAAAATCCTGCGTTCGTTCAAGGAAGTGTCAGATTTGGTGTTGGGGGAGTGATAGTCTATGCTGACATCTCCATTGATGGGTGCATCAATCTCCATATCATTTGAAATGGATCTCTGACAGGTCAGCAATCTAGGGATGAGGTCCTCAGACCTATTATAGTCCCTTATGCTGCAGCAATTGGAGATGACTTCATGTTAATGGACGACAATTGCAGGCCGCACTGTGCTCACTTGGATGATTTCCTTTTCAAAGAAGGAATAATGCAAATGGAATAGCAAGCATGTTCTCCGGACATGAACCCAATAGATCATGTTTGGGGCATTCTAGGCAGACGAGCTGCTGGCCGCCTACCACCCCCACAAACTCTCCAAGAACTGGAAAGAGCTTTTTTGGAGGAGTGGGTCAGAATACCTCCAGCTCCTCATTAATGTGTCATTGACTCCATACCTCAGAGGTGTTCAACGTTATTGGTTGTTTGGGGAAACCATACCTCTTACTAAAAACGGAAACACCTTTTTTTAATTCATTTTTTCTCATATGCACAAATTGTGTTTTTGTCCTTTTGTACCCAAATGCTCAACACAATGCATTTTTTTCTGCCAAACATATGTAATTTTTTTCTCATATAGCCTACCACATCTGTCGATCATGTCTCAATCATCTAAACAATTCCCCAACCTCAATATCTTTTAATTGTTTTGAACAGTGTATTATGAGGTATGTACAAATCCTATATATCATATACAGGGCTGCATGAAAGGATTTACACATATTACCAAATATGGACAGCAATTGTTGAAAATTGATTTTTACTGTGTTATGTTTTTTTTTTATATTTCATTTTAATGTATGGAAAAATAAAATTTCTTAACTATATTCTGTTAATTTTGGAAAGTGTTTCATAATCTGTGTATGATTTTTCTGTTTTAAAGAAAGTAATTGATTTAATTATAGGTCAAAAATCCTTTTCAGCAAAAAATAGTCCTTTTAAAATCATTCTTGCATCATTTTCCAACCAAGACTTCATGTCTATACTCAATAGTTGGGGGTCATCATGTGATAACTAAACAGAAATGCTCTTTTTCTAAATTTTTAATCATGTATTTCCTTAACATAGGCTTGGGACCGTTTGGAAGGAAGACCAGAAATGAAAAATTCACGTGAGTTTGTGACATCTAAAGAAAGATTTCGGAAGGCCCTGAGACAGGAGAAGAGTATCCGGAAACTCCGTAATTTTAAAAGCTATGCAAGGTACCAAATAGTAGGTGAGTACCACTATATTTTATCTGTTTAAGCATAATGAGGGTAGATTTTTTTTTTCACTGTGATTAGGTCTCACAGCTACTGACTTATACTTTTCCATTACCACTATTTCTGAATCATTTAACCTTTGTCTGATTTAATATCAAAAATTGTGTGATTAAGTCAGAGATTACTATTCTGAAACTGTGATTACAGAAAAGCAAAAAAATTCTGCAATTAAAAAAGACGGAGATTAAGGCTGTTCTCAAATCCAAACTGGCTACTTTCTTAAACGGCTCTCATCTGAGAATCCAACATATCTCTACTCTGCTCTCCAAGGAGCTCTAGCTTGACTCTACTGAAGTCGTTCTAAGTATAATCACTCTGACTAAGTGTGACATCACCTACAGGCCCGGACTGGCCAGGTCGACTGGTCGGCGATTGCCGAGGATCCCCGGCCCAAGGGGGCCCCAAAGGGATCCCAAAAATGGATATACAACTTTGTAATTGGTTACATCAGAGTAATTTGACTATTTCTCAGTAGTCTTACGCGTTTACAATAAATTTTAAGGGGTTCATAATCAATTTTTAATTTTTTTATTAAATCAATTTTATTGGGGCAGTTTTTTACGAGGTTCATATGAATTCGAGGCTCCGATGTAATTAGAAGTTTGCTATCGGTCGCAAGCTAGCTAGTGACTACTATAATAGTGCAGTCTTAAGCTTAGCACATCCAGCATGATTTCATATAAACTAGTTTCACTGTCCCTAAACGCTGTTTTTTTATCAGCGTTGCGACTGGCGGTTGTTGAGGTTAGTGAGTAGTGAGTGACCTTGTCGTATACATCTCCCCCGCCCTTCTCTACAGCTAACTGCTGTTGATTGATGCACAACTACAACTATTGAAGGAAGCACTCAAGCACTGCCAATTACAACTACTTTTCTGTAGCAAGAAATTTTTTTTTACGTGTAACGTGTAAGTCTACTTTAACTAACATTTTAAAATGTTGTGTTTTTATTGCCTATAAATGAAAAAACGGTTGCTGAAAGGCCATTTTGTTCGAGTTACTAATTTGGATTGATATTTTTCCATTTGCCTTCTTTATTTATGTAGGCTACTTATGATTTCTTTCAATGATCTTTTTATGTTATATTCATGTTTCAAATCTCCTGCAGGTGGCCCTGAAATCAATAATAAAGGCGAATAATTCCAGTTATTTACCTTATTGTGATTCGCTGAACAGTTTGTTTACCTTCGCTCAATGTATTGTGATTCGCTCAACGTAACTGAAATAAATATTTAGAACATCTGTCACCAGGTAGCGTATTAGATCGCTGGAATTGCGAATAGTAAAGGAAGAAAATTAAAAATAAATAAAATGTCATTGCTTCTGAGGGCCAAATTGGTCGATAAGTGAGATTGTAAACCATAATTGAAATTCGAATAGCATACATACATTTTACTGTATTACTTTTAAGAATTTATTACAACCTATCGTACAATCGCAGCTAGGGTGATTGATTAAATTTATTTTCAGAAACTGAAGATCGAATTTCACCTCCTTCAATTAAGCCCTTCCTGGTACTTTGTCTTGTGGATATGAGAGCAAAGAAACTACGCTTACTTGCAATCAACCACTTTTAGATTATCTATCAGTAACATTGGTTTCTCTTGGCAGTGATTCTTCAAGAATACAGATCTGACACAGAAAATGATCATGAAGCAAACCACCACGAGACGCCTGATGCTGCTCAGAATGCTTCTACGCAACACTTTGTTTCATCTGTTCCAACGAAAATGACCCAGTTTGAATTAAAAAAGCTTTTATGGAGAAGCACTCTATTCAAATTTATATTAAAATCATTAAAATTACAGCCATTACATTACGATTACATAAAACATTAAAAACATATTAAAATTGGACGTTTTGGATTTACTTGAAAACACCCTCATGAGCAAAAATTCACCCTATTCAAGTTAGTGAAGAGAAAGGAGCTAAATTGCCATTTGACTCTTCAAACCTTTAATAGCGACATTTATCGAATGGTGATAAAATTCACAGAAAATGGTTATATTCGATTTGGCTCAAAAGGGTGTATTGCTCCAGCTATATGACTTTTAGGGGTATAGATCATAGAGATTCTAAATTTATTACCGGACATGACTTTTTTCTTAAGCATATTTATAAATCTGTTGAGATTCATGACGACTCCCGTTATCATCATCTCACAGCGAACCAACTTTTCAAAGCCAATAAAGGTCGTGATATTTCAACTCTTCTTACTAGTAACCAAACCAAAAAGCAAGAAAGAGAAGTTCACATCAGATGATTGGTTGTTCAACGTTAAATTGATATAGTTTTGTATATTGGAAAACAAGGCACTGCGTACAGTGGAGATAAAGTAGAAAGGCTTATACGCTTGACTCTACAGATAGTCATGGTAATTTTCTTGAACTGGTCATGTTGGTTGCAAATTATAATGTGATTTTACAAAATCATGTCAAAAAGTGCATCAAAGACAGCAAAAAGCACAGACTGAAAATAATGAACAAAATAAAGGTCACAGGAAAATTAACTAAAAGACCGACTGGACGAGGTTCTTTGTTGACATTTTTTTATTAACAAGCTACTTAAAATAATTGGTTCGATGGGTCGTAATATTATTTTGAAAGACCTTCAAGATAACATAATATTCAGAATAGCGTGATGGTAAATAGTATTCAAGATCTGGCTGTTATGGACCAACTGGCAATTTGCGTCTGATATGTCGTTCAAGAAAAGATAGATGAATGACTTTTAAAAATAACAATACCGTAATTTCGCGTGTATGTACCGCGTCTTAGTTAAGTCTTTTCAAACCGGAAATTTTAATGAAAATAAGAAGCCAAATAAGTGCTAAGCAGAAAAAAGTCACATTTTATTTAAAATAAATTCTGGTAGGAAATCTAACTAGTGTTGACTCTAGAAAAAAAGGGCCGCCGGGCGGAAATTTTTAAAAAGGACTAAAAATTAGATTCTAAAAAAGGACACATTTTTTCAAAAAGGGAACACTATTCTAAAACAAAAACGAAAAATCATGCGTCAAGCATAGATTATGTAACACTTTCCAACGCTTTCAAAATAATTTTACGAATCATACTCTTCAATAAGCTAAAAGATAACATCTAAGTAATCCAAATACTTTTATTCAGCCCTGTATAGGATCTATAGATTTGTATATATACTACATAGGATGCTAAATTTTTGTTCAGTTAGGAAACACGTAGCACAGTTTAAAATTCTCCGTCTGGAGTTAAATAATACGGAAATGTTTTCCCGAACTTTTGTGCTTCCCTGTATAGGATCTACAGAATTTATACACACCACGTAATAGACAAAAAGCGATTTAAAATTAAAATCGCGTTTAGTAACTTAAAACGCACTTCCAGGAATTATTGTTAACATACAGTAGAGAATTCTTTTGTGTGTCCCTGTAAATGAACGATGACTGCTATACACATAATATTCTGTAGTAAGTCTCTTGTAATGAACCTTATATAAATTTCAATGCGTTTAAAATAGGGAAACATTGTTTAAATAAAGCACAGACGATTTTTCTCCATAGACGTAATGTAACGGAATTCTTTTGACTGTCCCTGTAAAGTAAGTATAAGTGCTATGCACACCCTATTCCATATTAAGCTTCTTCTAATGCACCTTAGTGATATATATAAATTTCAATGCGTTTAAAATAGTGAAACATTATTTAAATAAACCGCAAATGATTTTTCCCCATAGACCGCAATGTAACGGAATTCTTTTGAGTGTCCCTGTAAAAAAACTATAAGTGCTACATACTTCCGTTGAAATAGGGAACATGCTATAGATAATGATTATAACATATAAAAATTGCAGGGCAATCCGAGCATATTTACGGGAGTTAGAGCACGGACAGACGGCAGACGGCCAGACAAACCGAAGTCATAAACACTTTTCAGCTAGGTTGGAAAGTGTTAAAAAGGGGCATATTTTTGTCAAAAAGGGCACACTTGTACCTTGTTCACTTTGAACTTGTTTGTTTAGAGTCCCCCAATAGAATTAGCGATGTTTTCCCTAGAGTGTTCACGCAAAATCTGAAGAGTTGAAGTAAATTTGCCGGAAAAAAATCCGAATCTGATCCAGTTCCCGATTAGTTCAATTCCCATGCTCGAAATTCTCGTTAACATATTGCTAAGATTGGGACTGGGCAGAAAAACATGCACTTGCTTTCGTGCAAATGCTGATAGAAGGAAAGAAAGTGGCAGATTTTGATTATAAAGAAAAGCAATTGGGTGCTGTAAAACTCTCTTAAAGGCCACGGGACGCATAGGAAGTATTAAAAAGGGTCGCCGGGTGCATCGGAAGGTTAAAAAGGGCCGCCGGGCGCATAAAAGAAATAAAAAGGGCCGCCGGGCGCATAAAAGAAATAAAAAGGGACGCCGGGTGCATAAAAGAAATAAAAAGGGACGCCGGGCGCTGCGCCCTGCTAAAATGGCTTAAAGTCAACACTACTAACTGTCTGAGGTGCGGCGTATACGCGCGAAATTACGGTAGTCGATGATTCACGTGGATTGGCTTTGTACGAGTCTATAAAATCAGAATTAGCCAAGTGTGGCGTTGCAACAATTGCTTGTTCATTTGACGGACATAGGCGTAGCGTGACCGAAAATTTTGGGGGGGCACAAATGTTTATTAAACACACATGCGCGCATGCACACATTCCCATATTTATACAATGGTATCTTGGTTAAAAACGTCCTCGCAGAAATTTTTCACATTGGGTGAAAGAAATTCAGTTTCGATCTTCTAGCCCCCTTAGACCTAAAAGTTTATTTTTCTTAAACAGTCGTCGTATAGCCATTGTAAAGAATTTGAGCTTCGACATCCAGCTGCACTATGTGTCATTCTAGCATTTCCTGTGAGTACACTTAACTGCATACCTTCCCTCGCTATTTTTGCCTTGAAGACTAGCAGACGCCGAATTCTATTGTACTGTGAGCGGAAAGTTCGGACAGTGATGAAGTGGTAAGGCGTTACCCAAAAAGGGGTCTTATGCTTTGATCCTTGCCGAGTTCGTGGGAAAGAGTTCATCTGCGAGAGAAGCGATCTCTGCACACGATTTTTAGGTTTGCGCCCGAAACTTTGCCCTTTGTCTTAGAACGTCCAATGACGGACTTAGTGAAAACGAAACAGAGGGATCTCAAGGCTGCTAAGAGGCTGGAGAGTTTCGAGGGGCCCGCCTCGACAAAGCCCCCGCCCCCAGAAGAAGTTCTCCTGCGAGAATGAAAAAGTGAGAGAGGACAGTTTTTGAATAGATCTGGACGAGAGTGTTGACTCTCTGGAGAAGGGAAAAGGAAACGTCAGTTTCGAACTCAGCGTGGTGTAAGTGCTAGTGAGGTCCGACCTCTAGAATTGATACAGCAGGTATCCGCTGAAAATCCCAGCGAAGTGAAAAAGCACACCAAGTGCGAGAGTGAGAGTTCTTAGACTCAGAATTAACGAGCATTAGTAGATCTTCCGAAGAAAAGGAACGGACGAGCCTTGGTCCGAATGAACTTTGTTTTGTAGTCACGACTGACTGTAATGTTTAGAGACTTTTGTTTGTTTCAGTTACACTTGGAGTCAAGAGGTCATTAATTTATAAGCGATTGACTCACGAAAAAAATTTAAATGCTGTAATTAACTTTCTTGTACATATTTTCATTAGAATTAATATTGGTATGCAATAAATTCTATTTTCTAATTTATACGAGAAATTCTCTGTGCCAGCGATCCGATCTCGCTACCACTCACCATCTTTTATCGGGTCGGTATAGAGGAGTTACTACAACTGGTGGCTTGCGGTGATGGATTAATTAGCAAAAATTAATGACAATCTTCAAAGACAAAGAGTGGACTCTGAAATTTAAATGATCAAAGTGCTCCAAGAAAGAGTCTCCTTGTGACTTGTGACCTGAGTCTCCTTAGACGCCCCTGTGGATCAACACAGCATCAGAAAGAGAAATCTACCAAGAATTCTGGAGAGTGTTCCCCCATCAGAAAGAGAAATCTACCAAGAATTCTGGAGAGTGTTCCCCCATCCGGAAGAGTCCCCATCCGAAAAGTGTGACAGAGAACCCCGTCTGTGCTCCTGAGAATCTCTGAAGTCTGTGCTTCTGACGCCCTGAAAGACTCTTAGTAATGGAGGTAAGCTCTTTTTATATTCAGAGTGGCTTTAAGTGTTAATAGTGTTTATATAGGTGTTGTAGGCTTCAAAAAAAAAAAAAAAAAAAAAGTTGTATGTTTATTTTTGTGAGAGTAAATATTTTGAGAAATTTTTCCGGTAGAAAAAAAAAAGTATGATGAGATACTTCCGAGATTACTGTAACTTATTTAATAGACAAATTTTGTAGTTAAAAATTAAATTATTGTTGAATTAATTTAATGCAAACTGAGAGTTGTGCAGTGTTACAAATTTTAGCTGAATCTATAAATGAGAGATCATTAAAAAAAAAAAAAAAAAAAAAAAATTATCGAACGCATTTCATATTTTAAGATAACAGAGTTGATTTTATATGTTTTTTGTGAATTATTCTAAATCTTTTAAGAGTGGATGCAGAGATTAAGACCACCATTGATTAAAAGAGAAAGGAATTGAATAAGACGTTTGCAATTTAAAATATTTTTACTGTGCTTTTTGAATTTGAAATTTTTGTTTTGTGTAGAATTTATCCCATATGTATTTTATAACCAAATACCAAGGTGAATGTAGACGTTAGGATAGAGTTGCTTATCTTTATATGTTGCATATTTCCTATATTATTGCTAAGCGTACTATTTTTATGAGCGTATATTTTGGTAATATTTTGACGCACTTGGTAGGATTTGATTTAATCTTATTGTATTGTTTTATAATTGTGGGAAAGATAATTTCTAATTTTAAACTTTAAAAATGTCGGAGCTTAAATATTTTAGGAAAGCTGATTTGCAAACGTTAGCTTGCGAATTTGAGGTCATTTTAGAGGAAAATGATACTGTACCGAAAATTATAAAAAAAATAGAGTCGTCAGAGGGATTTGATAAAGAGCTAGCCTTAGCGCAAATTAAACTGTTAGAAAAAGACAGGGAAAATAAGTTATTGGCGGAGAAGGAAGAGAATGATAGACTTCAGTTAGAGAAAGAAAGATTGTGGGAGAAAGCAGAAAAAGAAAAAGAACGCGAACATGAGTTAGCTAGATTAAAAGCGACACAAGAGTCAGATGACCGGAGTACCGCATCCAGTAGCATCTCAGTTAGAACGAATCATTTACCCCTGAAAACAATTATGCATCGCTTTGATGAAAAGAATTCGGATATTTCGTTGTTTTTGAATTTATTCGAGAGACAGGCAAAAAAATGTAATCTAAATTCGGATGAGTTGGTGACGAACTTACTATCATTATTACCTGTGGGAATGGCTGAGTTAATTTTGAGAGAACCCGAAGACAAAATTGATGATTTTCAATATGTGAAAGAAAAATTGTTAGAACGATATCGTTTGAATGCAGAGACGTACAGACAAAAATTTAGTCAGCATCCCCGAAATCCTAATTCAGTTTGGAAGGACCTGATCTTTGAACTTAATAGTTTTTTAGAAGGATGGCTGTCATGCTTACAAGTTTCGGATTTTGAGGGTTTGAAAAATTTGCTTGTCACGGACCAAATCAAACGGAGAGCGTCTCCAGAAATGCACGAACATTTTATAGATAACTGGGCGGAGATTAAAGATCCCGAAGAATTAGTAAGGCTTTTAGATGCGTACGAGGCAATCAAGCGCCCCTCTAAAAAGACGTGGAATCCGAAACTTCCTTTAGAGAAGAAATTTGAAAGACCCAGAACTTTTGATAATGTGCGAAACGGTAACAGAAATCTGGAGACTAACTTTAACTGGAGGGATCGCGATGATCATAAAGAAAGGGATAGGGTTTACGAAAAAAGGCGAGAAGTCAAGTGTTACGCGTGTTTTCAAAGTGTAGGGTTAGATAACACCTCCCCCACAATATCTTGAGCCACACTGCTTACCATTTAATTAAAATAACTATGTGCATGATGGAGGCTAAAATAATTGCAACATTTTCTGAAGGAAACAAAAAAGGTTTATTAAAACTGTAGGTTATAGGTAGCAAACACATCTTTTAGAAGATACATCATCACAGGCACATAATAAGTCAAACTCTCAATAATTTCTGAAGTCCAAACATAGTTCATTTATACTGCATATATTAACTGAATATTTTATACACTAAAAAACAAGTAGTCACCTGCTACTAAATAAAACACTAAGTAAAAAAACATCTTCAAAATAAGACCTATTTGCAAAAGCTACTCACATGTTGAACTGACTTGTCAAACTACAAACTTCCCCAATATATACTTCAAACACAACACAAAATCTGCATTTTAATGTTGCCAAATTAGTAAATATAACTTTCAATAAGTGATAGACACACCCACTAGAACAAAATGACATCACTGTGTCAGAATGACATCAGAAGAAACAACAAATCAGAAAAAGGTTAACTAAAAAGTAACAGAAAGTTAACTTCACTACCAACCACCCAACCATATGCTGAAAAAGGTAAACAAGCATACACACTTGCTGTAAGTACCAGACTATTGAATTTAAACATTAAAAATGATTAACTAAATAAGATACTTAGAAAATAAATTAAACTAAACATAGAAGCAAGCTTTTATATGGTGGTGGTGGTTATTAAATAAAATGAGGAGCTGGGAAAACACAAAAATATAACTTTAAGCCTACACAAAGCGGTCACTACAAGGTAGATTGTCCGGAAATTAAAAAGAAAGATGTTGCGCGGGTTGGTCACTTAATAAGTAAGCCGACACTTGAAGAAACCTTCTCCCCTTATTTGAGTAAAGTGTTAGTGAATGGAATTCAGACAACTGCTTTAAATGACACTGGGAGTGAAATTGATATCATCGCATACGACTTGGTCAGTCAAGATAAATTGAATGGAGATCACGTATGGATTAAGACTCCGCTGGACAGTAAATTATACTGTTTACCTATAGCAGAGGTCACTTTAGAAATTGAAGGCGTGGGGGTTATTGAAACGAAAGCGGGAGTTAACAATAAAGATTCAGATATGTTTTACTATTTGTTGGGTAATCACACTCAAAAATTGTTAGAACAGGTGAAGAAAAAACCCGAATTGATGAATGCAGTTTTGACACGAGCTCAAACGAGAGAAAAGGGTGGCCCAGCTCCGAATCCGGTAAATAAACAAATTATGATTTCCGAGGGGGAAAAAGAAATTTCTAGCGAGAATGTTGAAGCGGAAACTTTGATTTCCGAGGAAGAAAAAGAAGAGGATATTTCTAGCGGGAATGTTGAAACGGAAACTTTGAATTCAGTAAAAGAAAGAGAAGGGGGAATTTTTCGCGAGGGCAGTGAAGCGGAAGCGTTGAATTCAAAACTAGAGGGTGAAAACCTAGAAAACCCTATTGAACTGGTCAGTGTGGATAAGGGATTATCGCCTTTGCCGATATGTGAGGAATCTTCGATCTTAGCAAACATTGAAAGAGGGGTTAGTAAAATGGAAAATGACAGGTATCCATCTCTCGAAGAGATTAGAGGGAAAGGGGAAATTGAAGAAACGCATTGTAATGCGGGAAATTCTTTGATAGTGGCAAAAGCCAGAGAAAATCGCGTGAGTGGGGGGAAGCAGGTGCTTGTCCCATTGCCTTATCAGGTAGATATTTTTGGCGCGTGCCTAGAAAAAGTGTCATTACACTTAAGGAAAGGGAAAGTTAAAGGAAATGTGTCAGAATACTTGAACCTTGGGAAAAGATTGATAAACGATTTAACTACCGCATTTCTAAAAAGGTTCGGTGTTAAATTGAAAAATCCGAGAGTGTGTCGCACAATAAGCGATAGTATTGCATGTTGGCATCGAAAAGTTAGAAAGCTTTTGAAAGCGTTAGTATTTGGAGAATGGATAAGAGAAACGGAGGAAAATAAATTCGTGAAGGGATGTGTGTTTAATCTCACGAACAGGTTAAAAAGAGGTCAAGCTTTAGCCGTTAAAAATGTGTCAGAAAAACGAGAAAAGAGGAAATTTTGGTTTGACAGAAAGGCTGTAAAACGGAAGCTTAATGTGAAAGATGAGGTTTCAGTGTTAACTACCAGAAAGCCAAATAAAATGTCAGATAGTTGGATAGGGCCGGGAAGAAAGGAGTCAATAATTACGGAAACAAATTGTATTGTGAATGTTCCTGGGAGGCGACAGAAATCTCAGATTTCTCACGTGAGTTTAGTAAAGCCTTACAGAAAACGGGTGGAGTTAGCAGATATCTTAACGCGGGAAATAAACGCACTTAAGAATTTCTGTTTACCGTATCTAGATGATATGGCGATTTTTTCAGATAGTTGGGAGGACAATATGCGTCATCTAGAAATAGTATTAAAAAGGGTTAATGACGCGAAACTAAAAATCAAATTGGCGAAATGCAAGTTCGCTCAGAAAACCGTAAAATATCTTGGGAATAATGTAGGAGAGGGTAGACGGAGGCCAGCTGAGGCGAAAGTAAGGGCAATTAAGGAATTACCGGTTCCGAAATCGAAAACTGAAATTTGTAGATGTTTGGGAATGGCTGGATATTATTCCCGGTACATAAAAGATTATGCAGTGATTGTAGAACCATTAACGAGGGCGCTTAAAGGGAAAAATAAAAAAGAAAAGATTGCATGGAGCGACGAAATGGGAAAAGCCTTTGAGACTTTGAAAATGAAGCTTACTGAAGAACCGGTGCTTTACGCTCCTAATTTTCAGAAAGAATTCATTGTACAAACTGATGCTAGTGACTTAGGTATTGGCGTGGTTTTGGCTCAAAGAGAGGGATCGGAAGAGCACCCCATAATATATTTAAGTCGAAAATTTACTGATAGTGAGAAAAGTTTCTGCGCCACTGAAAGAGAGTGTGCAGGGATTATTTTTGCGATAAAAAAGTTAAGGCATTATATTGATGGACAAAACTTTTCTATCGAAACCGATCACAATCCTTTGGTGTTTCTAAAAAGAAATTCTGGAAATAATCCCAGATTATTAAGGTGGTCCTTAGCTCTGCAAGCTTATAATTATGCCATTTCTCATCGCGCAGGCAAAGACATTCCGCATGTTGATTGTCTGAGTCGAGTTTAAGGAGATTTCTTGATAAACTTTTGTATATAATTATTTTAAGATTTTTTTATTTTTTATTTCACTGTGTTTTATTTCATTATATGTTCATGATTTCTTATCAGAGCGCGGAAAAAAAAAAGGAAGGTAGTATTATCTTATTCATGTATGTTTTATTTCTTGCCACTCTGATGTAATTTGAGCTTGCAATTCTTTATCCGACTCTTAGAGATTCTTAGTGTTTCACCCTTAAGAATCGTTTGAGGAGGAGGTGCTGTAAAGAATTTGAGCTTCGACATCCAGCTGCACTATGTGTCATTCTAGCATTTCCTGTGAGTACACTTAACTGCATACCTTCCCTCGCTATTTTTGCCTTGAAGACTAGCAGACGCCGAATTCTATTGTACTGTGAGCGGAAAGTTCGGACAGTGATGAAGTGGTAAGGCGTTACCCAAAAAGGGGTCTTATGCTTTGATCCTTGCCGAGTTCGTGGGAAAGAGTTCATCTGCGAGAGAAGCGATCTCTGCACACGATTTTTAGGTTTGCGCCCGAAACTTTGCCCTTTGTCTTAGAACGTCCAATGACGGACTTAGTGAAAACGAAACAGAGGGATCTCAAGGCTGCTAAGAGGCTGGAGAGTTTCGAGGGGCCCGCCTCGACAAAGCCCCCGCCCCCAGAAGAAGTTCTCCTGCGAGAATGAAAAAGTGAGAGAGGACAGTTTTTGAATAGATCTGGACGAGAGTGTTGACTCTCTGGAGAAGGGAAAAGGAAACGTCAGTTTCGAACTCAGCGTGGTGTAAGTGCTAGTGAGGTCCGACCTCTAGAATTGATACAGCAGGTATCCGCTGAAAATCCCAGCGAAGTGAAAAAGCACACCAAGTGCGAGAGTGAGAGTTCTTAGACTCAGAATTAACGAGCATTAGTAGATCTTCCGAAGAAAAGGAACGGACGAGCCTTGGTCCGAATGAACTTTGTTTTGTAGTCACGACTGACTGTAATGTTTAGAGACTTTTGTTTGTTTCAGTTACACTTGGAGTCAAGAGGTCATTAATTTATAAGCGATTGACTCACGAAAAATAATTAAATGCTGTAATTAACTTTCTTGTACATATTTTCATTAGAATTAATATTGGTATGCAATAAATTCTATTTTCTAATTTATACGAGAAATTCTCTGTGCCAGCGATCCGATCTCGCTACCACTCACCATCTTTTATCGGGTCGGTATAGAGGAGTTACTACACCATTTTTGAATTTTTTGCGAAATGTTTATGTGATATTTAGCGTTTTTTTGCATTTTGCGACAATTTCTTAACATTTTTGTTAGGAATTAAGTTTCAATATTTTAACACAATATAGTAAAATTTGTCCTCAGCCTTTTTTAAATTTTTCGCGAAATTTTTATGTGATTTTTAGCGTTTTTTATCTTTCCGAGGCAATTTTTTAAACATTCGTACGAGAAATCTGATTTTATTTTTTCAGCCGATATAGTACATTTTCTACTCTGCGATTTATAAAAAAATTTTTTAATTTATTATGCGATTTTTCGCATTTTTTTTTACTTTGTAAACGGAATCCAATTTCAATCTTTTAGTCCAATATAGCGAATTTTGTGATCTGCGATTTTTAGATTTTTTACGAATTTTTTATTCAATTTTAAGCGTACCGCGGCGATTTTCTTAAACATTCGTAAAATACATCTGGTTTCAATTTTTCAGCCCGATATAGTAAATTTTGTCCTCAGTGATTTCTAAATTTTTCTTAAATTTTTTATGTGAATTTTAGTGTTTTTCCGCGTTTTGTGGCAATTTTTTAACATTTGTGATGCGAATCTGGTTTCAACCTTTTAACCCATTATTGTAAAATTTGTCCTCTGCGAATTTTAAATTTTTCATGAATTTTTTATGAGATATTTTGCTGTTTTTTCGCGTTCTGCTGCGATTTTTAAACATTCGTAAAAGGAGTCCAGTTTTAATCTTTCCACCCATTGTACTAAATTTTGAACTCACTGATTTTAATCGCAAATTTTTCATGCGACTTTTTGCGTTTTTTTGTTTTTTTCGCGTTTTGTGGGAGTTCTTAACATCTGTAACAGGAATCCAATTACAACCTTTTAACCGAATATAGTAAATGTTGGCTTCTTTCAATAATGTTCATTCCGAACTCGTTATAGTGAATTTGAATTCGTTCGCGAATTTGTTATGTGGGGTTTAGTGTTCTTTCGCGCTTTGGAAAGATTTTTTCGACATTCGTAAAATGATTCCAGCTACAATCTTTTAAATAAATCAATATAATAAATTTAGTTCTCTGCAATTTTTAAGTTTTTACGCATTTTGAAGCGATTTTTCTAACATTCGTAAAATAAATCCGGTTTCAGTTTTTAAATACAATACCGTTAATTTTGTCCTCTGCGATTTTTTAATTTTTCGTGAATTTTTTTGTGATTTTTTTTCACGCTTCGTGGAGATATTTTCACATTCGTAAAAATAATCCGGTTTTAAACTTTTAGCCCAATAGAGTAATTTTTTTTCTCTTTTCAATAAAGTTTATTCGGAATCCGTTCTATGATTTCAATTTTTCATGCGATTTTAATGCTTTTTCGCGTTTTGTGGCGATTTTTTGACATTCGTAAAAGAAATCCGGCTACAATTTTTTAACCTAATGTAATAAATTTTGTTCTCTGAGATTTTTAAGTTTATTATTTTTTGCAAATTTTACGTTTTTATGCGTTTGTCAGCGATTTTTCTACATTCGTAAAGGAAATCTGGTTTTAATCTTCGAACACAATACAGTAAATTTTGTCTTCTGTAGTTTTTGAATTTTTCGTGGAATTTTTTTATGGGATTTTTTTTTTCACGTTTTGTGGAGATATTTTCACATTCATAAAAATAATTCACTTTCAATCTTTTAGCCCAATACAGTAAATTTTTTTTCTCTTTTCAATAAAGTTTATTCATCAAAGTATTTTAATTTATCATGCGATTTAAACTTTTTTTTGCGTTTTGCAGCAATTTTTTAAAGGAATCGAGTTTCAATCTTTTAGCCCAGTATAGTAAATTTTGTTCTCTGCGATTTAAAAAAAAAAAGAAAGAGAAAGAGATTTGGCGGTTTTTTTTTTTTTTTTTGCATTCTGCGGCGAAAGGAATCTGGGAGGGATCGTAAAAGGAATCCGGTTTAAATATATTGCATTAAAATCGCGTACATAAACAATTGTAGCCAATTTTCTGCGGTTTTTCGCTGTTAACGGCAATTTTTTAACACTTGTAAAATGAATTCGTTTTCAATCTTTTAGACCAATATAAGTATATTTTGTCCTCTGCAAGTTTTGAATTGCTCGTGAATTTTTTAGTGTTTTTTCGCTTTTTCGGCAAATTTTTTACGTTTTTTTTTTTCGAAACGGAAATAACTAACTCTGTTAAATTTTGGTTTCCTGCGATTAAATTAAAGTTGGAAGAATGCAAAATCGCCGTAACGTGAACTACGATGCTCAAAATATTAAACTAATTTCGGTCGAAAAAAAAAATTCAAGGTTAGTTTGATCGAGACCAGATCAGCCTGCACGGGTGTACGCTGTTAAAGCAGTTGGACCCCACTACCAGGTTCATTTAATTCGAGGTTCACTTGGGGGGAAAAAAACGACCAAATAAATGAGGAAAGCTCCGCTATATCATTTTATTGAAATTAATATTTTTGTAACAATAGAATAAACAGCACCACAACAACTGTTTCTGGCACCTGGTGGTGGGGGGGGGGGCACGCGACCGTACCACCCCTGGTACGGTCCTGATAATAAATGAAATACGTTTATCAAACTTTTAAGACATTTGAAATAAGTTTAAACGGCACTTTTAAGAAGTAACTAATCATTTAATGTATGTGCGCCTGCAAAATTGTATGGAAAATTGCACCTTCGATAGCAACGGTTTTGCTTAACAACGGTATTTCTGGAACGGATTACCATCGTTTACCAAGGTACAGCTGTATATTAACTTTAAAACAGCTCATTCAAGAAGGCTTACATTTTGAAAAAAAAATATAATAACCATTGCATCTCAAAAATGCGAAGGTATAGAAGATTAAGTGCTTTCAATAAAAAATAAAAGAAGTAAGCGAGAGGAACATATTTAATAACTAAATGAAGAAAATATTAATTATTTTTTATAATATTAGTGATGTGTGGTTGCATTCCATTGGTAAATAATTCCAGCAACACAGCTTGGAAAAGCAGGATATTTATGACTTGATTAAATTATAATTAAAGTTACAACAAATTAAGTGAAATATATATTGTGGAGAAACAGAACTCCCGCTCTGATAAACACAACTACATTTTCTAAAGTCTACAGACAGAATGAGAAGGGAAAACAGTACATGTAGATACTAATCGCAGACAGCGGGAAAAACAGCTGACACATTGAAATTGTCCGCAGCTGTAAGAGAGTGATAGTTCAAACTTTCGTTTAATGAATGTTCGTATCAGGGTTTGTACTGGACAACACAATTTTTGCTACCAAATTCATCACTTCAAAGAAAAAGATCTGAGCTATCTATACTGATCTGACATCTGATCAGTAATCAGTCTGAAATAAGAAATTAAGTAAAAAAAATGAAGAAATATAAAAGTAGTTATTTCATTTCTATTTTGGATCAATAGAAAAGACAAGTCTTAATTGACTGTATCACATTTTAGAAATTGATGTTCAGAAAGTTGGGGGGGGCATGTGCCCCCTCATGCCCCCCCGAGGCTACGCCTATGTTGACGGAGCTAACGATATGAAAGGCTGTTATAACGGTCTACAAGTTCAATTCAAAACGGAAAACGAAGATCTTATTTATATTCACTGTATAGATAGATCACTTTACTGAACTTTGTAGTAGCTGATTAACCCTTTCAGGGGCAGTGGTATGTTTATGAAACCACTTAATTTTAATTCCCAAACGCCACAATAGCACCAGAATTTTGCTAAAATCTTTTCCATTTAAGATCTATGTGAAATATAGCCTTTTTCTTATTTCCAAATAATTTTTTCTGTAAATTCCGGTGCCAGTCATTTATTTCAACAGTTTAGTACTTAAAGTACTTTGCCCCTGAAAGGGTTAAACAGCTACGTTGCTCCAAGCAGAAAACTTATTTGGATTGTTGGAAGAATCTGCTGTTTTTCCAAGCTCGTCTTACAAAAAAATGGCCGTATGGAGAGAAAACAAAAAGAAAACATACTGCATATGAAAAACTGTACAAGAGAAAGAAAATGGAATCACAAGGTGATGCCGCAAACAAAGCTCTTTCTTCGATTATCGATGAGGGAGTTTAAGAAGTGAGGAATGTGTAAACACAGGGAAACTAT
Source organism: Maratus michaelseni (assembly GCA_963931845.1). Classification (NCBI taxonomy): domain Eukaryota; kingdom Metazoa; phylum Arthropoda; class Arachnida; order Araneae; family Salticidae; genus Maratus; species Maratus michaelseni. The sequence goes on from OZ007600.1 coordinate 3,420,715, forward strand.
TCAATTTTATTACCGTTTAAAAAAATATGAAATGGAAGTTTTGACTGCAAATCTAAATTCATGGCAAGAAATGTGATTAGTCAATGGACCAAATTTGAAAATCTATTAATGTCTATTGATTTACTAGATTTATTTCTTGTTACATCTTCTAGTTACAAATATTTACAAAGTAAAACCATTGACTATTTCTACAGCCTGAAACTTGGTAGAGAAGCTGCTTCAACAAGAAAGGGATAAGAGTGATAAACACTTTCAGGATCTGTATTCAAAAACAAAATATTATGCAGATAACAGTATTGATGTAGAATTAGAATTAGATTTCAAGGGAAAATGAACTTCAAAGTAAAAGATAATGCCTGGTGCAAAATCAATAGATGAAGCTCCTGGAATCTCAACTACTCAATACTATAAATTGGTCTTTTTCAGTGTTTTAAATTATGCCAGGACAAGTATCGAAGAAAAATTTAGTCCAAACAATTAAATCGTAGAAGATTGTTCCTAGTTAGACCCAAAGAAATTTAATGAAATCGTAATGATTGATAGTTTTCCTACGGAAGTCCTTTGTAGCATCTCTAAACTTTGTAAAGATGAAAGAAGTCGGTTATTGATAAAGCTGAAACAGTTTGCAGATCAGTACGAAAGTTTTACAATGGCAGAAAAAAGTAACAGTGAAAGAAAACAAGACAATCTGAATGGAACTGAAGAAATCTGCAAATATGACGATGTAGAGTCTGAATTTGAAGAAGACGACACTTTTTATGGTTACTGCTCTGACAGGAAATAATGTTTTCGGTGTTTATCATGCGCCTTTTCTGTTGTTTTGAACTCTGACAATCTGGAATGTTTATCAACCTGTATGTTGCTTACAATATTGTACTAACTGTTGGAAAAACTGGATAGTTTTCCCTTTACTAATTCTTTTAGTTCTCATCACTCATTCAAATCATATCTTAATTGACCTAATTCATCCATTCATGCTTTATTATATTTATTTAAATATTTAACTCCTATTCAGTTATATTCAGTAATTAGCTCAATCATTTTTCAGTAATTAAATCCTTAAGTTTAATGACCTTGGTTTACAGTATGAAAGTATATTTTTATTTAAAGTAATTCATATGGTTTTAAAGTAAAAATATCTTTATTTAGTTACTTACCATTTGGTCATATTATCTATTCTAACGCTTCAGGTTTTTCCATTTGCTTCTATTTACTTTCATTTCATTTTTGTCTACATCATGTTTTTCACTTCCTGTGGACATCGTTATCGCTTGTTTACATTAGTCACGTCTCCTCATTTCTCGCGGTTTTCGGTAGATCGATTACGTCACGATACAAGTGATTACGGCAGCTGGTGACAGATGGCTCTGATAATCTGTCATTACCTGTAGTATCTACCTGTGACCGTAATCGATCGTCACGTACCTTCGGGAGGCCGGAAGTGACCTGTTTGCTGCAGGATGAGGAGGTTACGTCATTGACCTTGACACGAGGCGGTAATGTATTTAAGAGAGAGGCAGTCGTGTATTGGGATATTCTAGCTGGCTGGAAGCTGTCTCAGTTTGTTGTTTTGTTTTAAGTGTGTCGTCTAGTCGTTTGTCTGTTGATGTTTTACTTTAATAAGGAAGTGCTTTTAACTGTGTTGTGATGTTATAGTTAATGAAATGAGAGGTGATTGTTTTCAATGGAAGGGAGTTATGCAAGAGAGGAAATGTTTTAAAGAACGCCACGTCTTTCAACTGTTGGAAACGAAGCATTTGATTTCATCACGTTTTTAGAGAAACCTTTTGAGAAATAGTTATTAAATAGAAAGGCAGCTTTTTCTTGGGTTATTTCGTGCAGCTCATTTCATATATCTTTTGATTTAGTTTTCCATTGGATATAAAGTTTTTTTTATTTAAAGTGAGTAAAGCTTTTCCTTTTTGTCCTGATGTTGTGGTTTTTAGACTTTCATAATATTAACTTTCCTGTCATCAAAAGGCTATTGATATTTTTAATAGTTCAGAACGAGATTCCATTTAAAGTATGTTGACACCGTTCTGTCTATTATTCTTGCATCAGTAATTTCGGAAGCCGAAATTACTTGTTACCGTTTTAACTATTGAAACACCAAATACGATGGCTCGGTTTGGGTTTCTACGGATAGTGCTTTATATCAATAGACCGTTTGCCATTGGGCTTGTTACTTAATAAGTATAGATAGTACCCTGGAGTGGCATGTTTTGTCCGGCGGTTCAAAGTACGACTGTATCGTGGTCGAGCAGGTACGGTTGGCCGTTACTGACAAGTTGATGAATGGAGGTTGTATTTGGAGGGATGAAGTCATTGGATCGGGAAGTGAGGAAAGATATTGTTTTATGTTTTATTAAAGTTTTGGTTTTAGATTAATGGAATTTATTTAATGTTAATATATTTTTTACAAGATTAAGGTTATTTAATTTAAAAGATCATTAAAGTAAATTATATGTTTCTTTTGAATCTTTGTTAAAGCTTTTAATTAAAAGTAATTGTTTTTCCATTTAAGTTAATCTGGTGATGAACTTAATTTAGTTAAAGTAAATTGGTTAAATGAATTTTTCCATCGGTGCTCACACAGAATATGAGATGTATGTTTAATATGTAGGTCTCAAGATATATTGTGTAAATTTTTAGGCATTCTGTTTTGACAAATGCAAATATAGATTGAATGGTAATGTGATATCGTTTTTACTCTGGAATATTGGAAATATGTATTTTATTCTGAACTTAGTAATTTGAATAAATCTTGTTGAGTTTAATTCCTTTTGTCTGTTATTTCATTAATATTTTAGAAACTTTTAGTTATCTTTACTTCGCTTTTGAACATTATAAAACCTTGGTCAATTACAGCATAAACGCACCACTTGTGCCTATACTCTGCTTACTTCATTTAATTACCTAAGTGTTTAAATACAACACTTACCATATCTTGTACACAAGTCACCTGTGAAAGGGGGTTTTCTAAACTTAAAATAGTCAAAAATACTTAGATCTTAAAATACTTAGATCTACTTTAAGCCAAGGCCTTATGTTTAATCTTCTGTTCATGAATGTAGAAAGATACATATTTAATAACTTGGATAAAGATGTCATTATAGATGAAGTAGTAGTAAAGGACCAGCGATGAACTGATAAAAAGCTTTAAGGTTAATAAACAGCCGTTCACTACACATAACTTTTCTTAGTTCGTTGTACCTGTACCAAGGTATTGTAGAGCCATTTTTCTTTTATTATAAAATCCATTTTACAAATTGTAGCAATTAAATCAAAATTAAAGAGGACATTATTTTTTTTCCCAATAGGCTTTTTATTACCGCTGTGCCTCTTTTTAATAGCTACGTAGGTGTTACAGTAGGATTTAGATTATTATGACTTCAAACTGTGATTTGGTTTCCTAAAACTAAAAAATATTTCCCACTCTCATATTTAAGTAATAAACCACTCGTAATTAATTAGTATACTTAATTTTTTTTATCGTGGAACTAGTTTAGGTTTGGTATTATAAAAGTAATATAAATATTTATTGTGAAAGTAAGTGAACTACATCAGAAAAAGCTTACATTTTTACTCAACTATTTTCCAAGTGACAAAATAACTAAATGTGGTTTTTAGGCATGTAAACCAAATTTTCAAAAAATAAATGTTCTAATATTCTATTCTCTCTAAATTATCCTTTAAGGGGCCCCTTTTTAGTCTCTAGCCGAGGGCCCCAAAAGGAGCCAGTCCGGGCCTGATCACCTAAATGGCTGCTGGATACAGGAAGTTTCAATATCTCATGTTTAAGTTCCTGTAGGTATTAAAAAATTCCTCTACTAGTGTTAATTAATTTATTCCTGGAACAGTTTTGAAAACTTTGAGGTAAGGCTTTCATCAGAATTCATTAAACTTCCAATTTAATGCTTCATTTTAAAAAAAAAATCCATTAAAAAACGATAAGCTTATATAGAAAACATCAATGGCTGCTGTCAATTAATTTTTTGAATATTCAAACGCCATCTTAAAAATGCTTTTAAGGTTTTCATTACTTTTAGTTCATATTACTATTGTTCAGGTGTACTCTATGTTGAGTTTCATCTGAGTTGTTTGCTGAATTGTTTACATAAACTTCTCAGGTGAATCAGAGAAAAAGAATGATCTTTTAATTTATTTTTATTGATATTTCCAGTCCGGGTCTGATCACCTAAATGGCTGTTGGATACAGGAAGTTTCAATATCTCATGTTTAAGTTCCTGTAGGTATTAAAAAATTCCTCTACTAGTGTTAATTAATTTATTCCTGGAACAGTTTTGAAAACTTTGAGGTAAGGCTTTCATAAGAATTCATTAAACTTCCAATTTAATGCTTCATTTTTTAAAAAAAATCCATTAAAAAACGATAAGCTTACATAGAAAACATCAATGGCTGCTGTCAATTAATTTTTTGAATATTCAAACGCCATCTTAAAAATGCTTTTAAGGTTTTCATTACTTTTAGTTCATATTACTATTGTTCAGGTGTACTCTATGTTGAGTTTCATCTGAGTTGTTTGCTGAATTGTTTACATAAACTTCTCAGGTGAATCAGAGAAAAAGAATGATCTTTTAATTTATTTTTATTGATATTTCTGCAGTTTAAATTTATTCTTCAATTGTTTTCTTGTTATCTGTGTTGTTTTTTTCTTAATTATTTAATTGATTACTGGAATTAGTTCTGTTGAGTTGATTAGTTTTCTAGTATTTAACAAATTTTAAAAGGATATATCTAGTATTCATGTTAATTTACATTTTTATCCTTACTAATTCCTATTTAATGTACATAAAATTTAAGATTTTACATAGTTAATGTGTGCCAAATAATATAGTAGGTAATATCAATAGTTTTATATGGGACACCTAGCAGGTTGTGCTGTTTCTTTCTCTTACTTCTTATCAGCTGTTTGCAGTTTAATTTAAAATGTTTAAATAGATTTAACAGACTATCTGAGATTCTTCAATTTTTATACTGTTAATTTGAGTTACTAATACAAAATTATTTTTTTATGTTGTTGACATTAAAGTTATACTAACTGAATATGACAACTCTCAACAATTTTTAGTGTATTATATTTTCTAATGCAAAACTGACATTTAACTAAAGATATTATGATTTATGTGTGAATTATAACTTCCTTTGAATAATCAATTTATTCACCTTACTATTATATATTTAAACACAATTTCTACAGGTAAAAGTATTATTAGTGATTATCTCATTTCCTCTTTCTACTTTTCAGCTATGATATCTCTTGAAGCAATTTTAAACTTTTTTGGAGAGCAGAAAAGTCTCATTATTAGAGGTAGAGCTAAAGTTGATGCTTTTGATGTCAAGGCATTCAGCTTCGACCCAGAAAATCAACAAATTGAAACACAAGTTTATGCTACAATGAGATATAAAATATTTACAGTTGTGGTAAGTTGATATTCTGTCAAAATTATTTGTACTTTTCCAGTCACCAGAACACCAGTCAAAGCTTTCTGCTAAATTCTGTAAACTGTTCATTTCTTGTCAATAAGTGTAGCAATCTGATTATAAATTGCTAGGAGGCTGCGTCCCCTGCTTGCTAACACTCGCAACCCCTATGAATTGCAATGCAATTCACATTGGGACCACCAGGGGTGCAGAAAATGTTTTTACTCCCAACATTTCCCCCAATCCATGCGAAAATTTCTCCAAAATGTTACGGTATGTTATAGGCTTACATAGGCTTCTGTATTACCGTAGGTATAGTAAATTTTGCAACATACAAGTCGCATCTTTAAAAACCTATAGACTGAACTTGTAACGTGCCTAGCTATTGGAAAGGTAAATTAAGTTAATGCAATGTAAGTTTTAATCTAATTCTTATGCCTAATATTTATTAATAAATACACAGTTTTAAACAAAAAATATAATGTTTTTGATTACCTTTTCTGATAAATTGTCAATTATTGAGAAACTGCAATCTTCCATTCTCTTTGTGGATGTTGTCAATCATTTTTTATGTTTTGTAGATCTTGAGTCTGTTTCTTGAAGAAAATCTAGTAAAATGATAATTTCCACCTTGAAAATGTCTGTTTAAGGATGTTTTTAATAGTTCCATAGCTTTATGCACTGGTGGTCATTCCACTTCATGAAAGAGTTTATCAGATTTTAGGTTATAAATATTTTCAAATAATAGAGCCAATAGATCCACAAACACAGTCACTGTAGATTTTCAAGCAGTTTTCAAGGAGCTAAAGTATTTCTCGTACTGCTGTCTTGATCTAGAAGTGATGGTTTCTTTTCAGAATTTAGGATTATTTTATTAAATTAAGTTTTTAGAATAATTTTCTTCAAAGTTGTCCATGGATTAAAAATATTTTTCTCATTATTAAATTTAAATTATTTTCTATTTTTGTTCACCCATTCAGTGAGAGCTTGTAGTGAGTTTTCCACCAGTGATGGGTGCGAGATCTTCTTGATTTGATTCTCTTTCTGAAGTTTTCTCTTTCCTGATTTTTTTTTTCAGAAAATTATTATCTTTTAAAATTTTTTTCTAAGGTAATTCATGAGAAAAGAACTTAGAAATTTCGATTATTGCAATTGCATAATTACTCTGGAACATCGGCGTTTTTCTACTCCAAAAATAAATTTCGACTTTTTTGTCCCATGTATAAAATGACCTCCTTCCCCCACTTTGAAGCAGATTATTTTTCTAAAATTTCTCGATTTATACGTGAGTATATACCGTACATATTATTCTCAGATCGATTTTGTGAAAGTCGCCATACGGATCTTTTTATTTGTAGAAGAACATTTTTCTATCTCGAGGAATTATGTAAAATTGTTAAAGTTGTTAAAATTAAAATCAATTGTATATTTTTCCGAAAAATTTCCCCCAATCCTAGATCGCCGGATCAGACATATTCTGCACCCTTTGGGACCACCACACAGTCCCAATTCTCTTCACTGTGTCACACTTTTTTGCAGCAACTCTAGCCAGTGCCTCTCATGAATCATTTTAACATATGAAATGTACAAACTATTTTAATATAAAAAAAAAGTAATTGAACACTATTGTAAGCACAATTAAAAGTGCATTTAGTTGGTGCTACTAATGGGCATAAATCATTTTAACATTATAAAATCTAAAAATTTTTGAAATGTATAATAACTAACTGAAAAAAATTACCTTGGAAACACAATTTAAAACTTCTTTGAAAACATAATTAAAAATATTTTTAGTTGGTGCTACCACTGTAATAGAATCAAAAGACATCACCCTTGAAAGTCCAACATATACTTGTCAACACATAATTAAAAATATTTTTAGTTGGTGCCACCACTGTAATAGAAGCAAAAGACATCACACTTTAAAGTCCAACATATAGCTGCCCATGAGTGAATTACTAGCTTTGATAGCACAGTTTTCATTGTGCTGATAATATTGTACAGCATGGATTAAATTTATTTCAAAAAATTCTCAGAAAAGCACTATATGATAGCAAAATAGTTCAATATAAATCAACATATATAATCTATATTACTAATGTTCGGAAACGTCTGTCTGTCCTTCTTTACCTGGAAATACTCACAAGCAGAGCGGCGGTCCTGGTGTTAAAAAATTCAGAAAATTCCCGGATTTGTTGATATTCAGTATCTAAGAAGTGTGCCCTTAATTAAGAAAGTTATTAATTAAGAAAGTCTTGAAAATTAGCAAAAAAAGGAATTTTTTACTGAAACAAAGAATTATCTTCATTCCGCTTACATTGATACTTCGAAGCGAGGCTAGCAAATGTCCAATAAAAACCAATCAGCTTTCGTCTTCGACCTGCACCCTGATATTTTTCACTCCAGCTATGATAAAAATGGTGTACTGCATGTTTTCCAGCCTTTTTTGAAAAAGTCGCCCCATCTGCACGAAAATTTGCTAACAGACGTAAAAAAAATCATGATTTCAGGAAGGTAAAATTTGATTAATTAGAAGGGAAGATATCAATTAATAAACTTTTAATTTTAAGTTGAAAAAAGATAGTTTTAATTTCATTACTCCATCCAGCGTCTAATGGAGACAAAATGTCTGCTGAAGGAATAATGAAACAAAACTCCTTTCTTTATAGTGGAAGGATTCCAGGTCTATAATTTTTTTTTTTAATTTTGCATTTATCGATTTGAAAATAATACATCCATCTATCTTTTCACGAGGATTCTAAATATGTAATTTTCATATTTCTCTGTTAATTACTATGGGTATTACAATATATTTTCTATTTATGGTTTAAAAAGAATTTATTAAAAAATGTTTTTCAGGCATCATTTCTCGGCCAGTCACAGCAGACATCGTGGCGGTTATTTGTGGAGATAAAATAATTCCTTTTGAAGAGGACTGTGATTTTCATAGGCTATAAAAATTTTTTTTAAATAGTGGATTTTGGATCTGAAAAGTATGCATCCTTACTTGGAGTGGGCTGAGATTTCAGAGATTCAAAAATTTTCAATTTTGGCAAAAAATTTTTGATTTTAGCAAAATTCTGAATTTTGTATAGAAAAAAAAAGAAAAAGCTAAGGATTTTGCTATTTCTTTTCAAATTACCTCAGATCGTATGGGTTTGATTGTGATGCATTTTGGCTCATTTGACTCGACATCGATGGAACTTACTGAGTTTAGTTCCGAGTTCTACCATCAGCGGACACTTTTCTATCTATGGTTCTATGGGCCTGATCATGATGAGGTATGGCTCATTCGACTTGACATCGAAAGCCTGAAAGATTTCAGTTATGTTTGTACAGAACAGATTGCACCTCCTGGTGGTGGAAAGTAAAACTAACGGATTTTGCAGCTATCTCATGTTCTATGGGGTTCTATCACAATGCGGTTTGGCTCATTCGACTGGACATCGACAGAACTTATAGATTTTAGTTCAAAGTTTCACCACCAGGGGGCCTTCCTAACTCAGGTTCTATGGCCCCAATGACGACAGGGTTTCACTCATTTGACTGGATTTGGATAGCTTTACAAATTTCGGTTATATTCATGTAGGACAGATAGCACCTCTTGTCAGTGGAATGTGGAGCTAATGGATTTTGCAGCACATGTGCTGCACGCCTGCTGTATGGTGCCGCAGGCAGCGAGGACACATGCCTGATATTGATATGAAGCAGATTGTGTCCTCTGGCAGTGGAAGGTAGAACTAGTGGATTTTGCAGCACTTGCGCAGCATGGACCCGTGCAGTAGGTTCGTTTTGTTAGAGAATTATACTATTCGAGGTGGAAATTAAGGTTTTTTTGGTGCATGTGCAGCACGCCCGGTATACGCTGCCAAGGGCAGTAGGGACCCGAGCTGTTGGTTCGTTCAGTTCAAGGTTATCATATTCGAGGTTTTATACAATTTGCAGTCCCGGTGTAAATTAGAGGCCTGCTAGCAGGCTAAGCCAGCTAGTTTGATATTACAGTTTTTGTTTAATGGATCATGTAACTGTAAAATGATCTACTGAGAATCGTTGCTCTGGAAACATCAGTTGTTGCCAAATGACAAAGTACAAATTCAGCCTTATTTTTGCACAATGCAAGAGAAATATATACAGTATGGAACCATTTATCTGGAATTCAGTTAACTGGAAAACCAGTTATCCAGAATGACATTTCAAACTGACTGATTTCAGAATCTTTCCAGAAAAAAGTGCTATGCAGTACCAGTTTGACATGTGCATTGCTTGATACATTACCACATGCTACGTGTAGAGATGTAAAATTTCCAGAAATTTTGAAGTGGCGGAAAAAAACCAGTTTTTTTCTGGAAAAATTGATTTTTTACAAATGTTTCTCAAAAATAAGTTACATTTTCTTAAAAGATATAAAATAATAAACATTTTTTAAATTTCTGCATACTAAAGAACTTTTTTTTCCCCTTTATATGAATTATATTACAAAAAAAAAAGTCTTAAAAGTCAGTCTTTTAGTCTCAGAATTTTCACAGTAGCTTTTCTTGCTTAATTTAACACCATTGTTTGTAATATATCATGCCTCTGTTGAAATGATTTTTCAGTTGCATTTGTTCAATTACCAGTAGAGATAATTAAAAAAATAACAACAAAATAAATCTTATGAGTTTCAACCAATATCACTGCAGTTTGAAAGCAAATTTAAATCCCCTCTACATATGCAGTATTTATTGCTTTGTATATAAATGACGCCATTTTAAAGAAACAAATTATTGTAGTTGTGACACTATAAATATCATAATTTTTATATCTTCTATTGCTTAAAAATTGATAATAATTTACAATATTAATTTTTTTTTTCGTAGAAAAATTTTCCTTTTGGAAACTTTCCTTTTACATTTTTTCCTTTTGGAAAAAATGTTTTTTGAAGTTTGATGGCTCACAACACCCAATATTTCTTAGTCATTCCATAAAACCTATATACCACTGGAAAGATAATTTACTCAAGAATATCATGCAATACAGTTTTGATTAATTATAATTATTTTATGAAACGTTAAAGCCAAATAATCAGAAAAAGGCAGTAAAACCTGGTTAGGTTGACGATAATTATTTTTCTTTTTCTTCAATGTAGCCAATGCATATGAATGTTTGGAGTGTCCAGACATAATCCATTTTATTTGGTAATGTGTCAGTCAAAGCTGTGGTAGGATTTCAAAAAAAAAAAAAAAAAAAAGTATGCCATATTTTAGTACTAGGAGGACTTATATTATTTTTTATGATTGCTATCCAGTTGCTAAAGTTCTTTGCCACCTTTCAATTTTTTTGCTACTAACTCATAATAAAATTAACAAAACATCATAAAGAGTTGATTAGTTAACCAGAAATCAATGTGTAACAATATTTTTTTAAGTGTAGAAAGCGCTGGTTATGAAGAAATTTGAAGTAAATAAACAAAGGGATGACTAAGTCAAGCAGAACAAGACTGATAAAGGCAGGAAAAGGTGCCGGAGGAGAGCAATTGGTGGTAGAAGAGTAAGGTCCCTGTGTACAGGTCACAAAAAACAATCATCTCGGTAAGTGCAACATGAAATGATGCACTGTAATGGGGAGCTGAAACAAAGTACAATTCTGTGCAGAATGCAGTATTTTGGTCTAAATGCTAGAATTCTATAAAAAAAAAAACATTTTCACACTTTAAATAACATGACCCTACTATTTCTCTGTCTAGTAAACATGCCTTTTAGCTCAGTTTAATATTTTCAACCTTTATTTGATTTATAATTTGTTTTTGCATTAAATTCTAGCATTTAGACCAAAATGCTGCATTCTCTACAGAACTGTACTTTGATTCTTCAACTCCACATTTCAGTGCGCCATTTCATGTTGCATTCCCTGAGATGTTTTCTTTGACCTATACACAGGAACCTTACTCTTCTACCACCAATTGCTCTCCTGAACCTTTTCCTGCCTTTACCAGTCATTTTTTGCTTGACTTAGACATCCTTTTGTTAATTTACTTCTAATTTTACTTCAAATTCCTTCATAACCATAGCTTTCTATACTTAAAAATATTGTTACACATTGATTTATGGGTAACTAACTAATCAACTCTTTATGATGTTTTGTTAATTTCATTATGCTTTGCTAGCTTAAAAATTGAAAGATGGCAAAGAACTTTAGCAACTTGATAGCAATCATAAAAAATAGTGATAAAAGTCCTCATATAAGTACCAAAATTTGGCATATATAAGTATTTATATATTTAAATCTGACTCTAGCTTTGATTGACACATTACCAAACAAAATGGAATCTGTCTGACACTCCAAACATTCATATGCATTGGCTACATTCAAGTAAAAGAAAAATCATTATCATTAACCTAAACAGATTTTACTGCCTTTTCCTGATTATTTGGCTATAATGTTTGATGAATTAATTAGAAATGAACAAACTTCATTGCATGATATTGTTGATTAAATTATCTTACCAGTGGTATTTTATGGTATAACTAAGAAATATTGGGTGTTATGAGCCATCAAACTTTAAAAAAAACATTTTCCCCAAAAGGTTTCCACATTTTGGGCCACTACTGTATATACAGCTAGATAAGAGATTCATTGGCGATTTCAGCTGTTATGTGAAATGTTTTGTTATTCTATAATCATCATATTTCTGGAGCATTCAGAATAGAGATTGAAAATAATTTTGAATTTTGTGAAGGGTCCTATGTTTTAAGGTGAAGAAATTGTAAAGTATCCTTTAAAGGACTCAAGTTCTTAAACTTCTTACAGATCATATTTTCTATGTTAACATTTTCATGGGAGATACTGAACATGAAAAAATATAAAGAAAAATATCAGAATGCAGCCATAATAACATTTTGAATATATTACTTTATAAATTAAATTTCAATTTTTCCAAATTGGAAAAATTGAAAAATACCCCTTCAGAAAAAAACCAATTTTTTCCCCAAAGTTTCCGGTTTTTTTTCCGAGCATTCCCATCTCTAGCTACATGCATTGTACAACTTGATCAATATGTAGGATTTGAAATAAAAGCATTTTTAGTTAGATACATTTTAAGCTTTATGCAAAATTATTGCTTCCAAGGTATTGCCTTCTTTCAAACTCTGATTAATCTTTGATCTTGATAGCATCTGAGCCTTAATCAGAGTAATCTAATAATTTGAAATCAGTACAATGTGTTACAGTCACATATATTCTACAAATCTCATCAAATGGATGTTGCTTTAATGTCCAACCAGTTATCCAGAGAAAAACCAGTTATCTGGAATACATCTGGCCCCAACCATTCCGGATAAATGGTTCTATACTGTATATAGATTATATATAATTATTTTTTGAGTTAATTTTTAAAAATTATTTTAATGTGGCTTACACAATTTAGTGATTGCCAAATGATGAAAACTCTGCAGTTCTATTCTTCTAAGGCAAAGCATAACTGGTACTATGAAATTTGTTCATAAATGTACATGATAAAATTACTTAATTCTGATTCTAAAGCCATAAAATGAAGCTGTGGCCAAAGAACTAATTTATGTATTTTTCAACATTTGCACTTTGCAAAAAGTAGTGTTCATATAACAGAAAAGTACTAAAATATTTATCTTGAATACATATATTTTTAATTACTCAGAATAATATATACCGTTAAAATGATGTTTAAAAAAATATATAAAAATGGAGAATGTTCCATAATTAGTGTTTGTTGGTTAGTGTATTTTATTGAGTGTGGCGTGGCACAAATTTAATTTTATTGTTGTAACTTGGATTGTTTCTTTTCCTGAACTATATTTGTTATATGCATGGGTCGGAAAAACTACTTTTTTATTGTAGCGAACTACAACTACAACTACTTTATCGAAAATGTAGTTAACTACAACTACAACTACTTGTTTTAAAAAGTAGCAACTACAAACTACTTTTCAAAAGTTGTTACTACTTCGCTACTTTCAGATTTTCTAAAAGGGTTCAATTTACACTCAAAATTGAAAACACGGATGAAATAATAAAATGACCCTCTGTTATACAATTAAATAAATGTGACATAACTGAGGGCATTAAAGAATTAAGAAAGGTAACATCGAAGAAGATTTTTTTTTGTTTGTCTCCAAAATGTTAGTTTATGCACAATTTACAAATTTCATAGCAACTATCTAGAAAATTACAGAAAAACAACTCTAAATGCAAACAACAGTTTTAATAAATCTGTAAATAAAACTGTTCCAAATAATAAAAAACCCAGCATGAAAACACTAACATCTAATAACGAGTAAATAGACAAGTGTCGCCAGCAAGAAAATTAATTCCTTTGGTGTATTAATACTTGATTTTAGTAACAAATGTAAATGGAAAAAGTCTATGACTTCATGGGATGCATTGTTATACATTGCAGCTGAGATTCGCAAATGTGCAGAACAAATTTTGCTCAAAAGAAGCAAGTTTTGGCTACGTGATTTGCAGAATGGCATATTATATCCCCCTGAAGTAACGTTAAAAGTAGCGTAGGTTTTTGCTACAAACTACTGTTTTTTTTATCGTGCTACTCGATACACTACATTGTTAAAAATGTAGCATGCTACACTACAAACTACTGTAAAAAGTAGCGACTACTGTAGTTTCACTACTTGTCGCACACTACTTCTGACCCCTGGTTATATGTTATTGGACCCTTTTTTAACATTTTGTGGGAAGTCAATCAATTTTGTGACTTTAAATATTTTCTTAGATATTTGTAAATATGCAAAAAAAAAAAAAAATTCAACATTTTATAAATATGTGAATATTTTTAATGTAACTGCTTAATTATATACAATTTTACATTAATTTTTAATTTTTTTTCATAACGTCATATTCAGATTTCTTAACAATTTGAATCCATATACTGTAGAAGATCTTTATAAAGCAAACCTAAAAATGCAAGTTTGTGCGTTATACAGAATTTTTCATTATATAGATCACATTTCACACATCATTAAACTAACCTTGTAAGCATGGTCAAATATGCCTGAAATATATTTTTATTCTAATAACAGCAATTTTTTTATTAAAAAGCTAAAAATTAAGGAGATAGAGTTGAACTAATGTATGAAATCTAGTCCTCTAGAGCAGCACTTCCCAACCTTTTTTCTTTCACTTATCCCCTGTTTAGGATTTTTATTTTGGAGTACCCTCTTTTCTCATAAACACGCCCATGTCTCTCACTTCACCCATATAACACATACAGGTGGTTATCAAAATAATGGAAACACTTGTGAATGAAAGGGACATTTAAGAATTCCCTTCGTAAGCATTAAAATATAATCTTAGCTACCAGATTTTTTTTAATATAAAAAGTACATGTATTAGGTAGTATGAGAGAGCTCTAGAAGAGTTGTCTACGTTTTGATTTTTTTTATCAGAAGCGTAAAATGTCAGACCTCACAGATTTTCAAAGAGGCCAAATTGTAGGAGCCCGACTAGCTGGAGCAACGGTGACCGAAACATCCCAGCTTATAGGCGTTTCTAGAGGTACGGTGTCTAAAGTCATGACAGCATACACACAGCGCGGAAAGACAAGCTCAGCAAAGCAAAATAGTGGACGGAAGGAGAAGCTGAGTGAAAGAGACCGACGGGTATTGAAGCGGATTGTAATGTCTAAAAAGAAAACAACTGCAGCCAAAGTGACCGCAGAGCTCAATCAGCATCTGGATTCTCCAGTGTCAACAATTACAGTTCGGAGATACCTTCATAAAGAGAACATTTACGGCAGAACTGCAATTCCCAAGCCACTTGTCACAGATGCTAATGCCAAACGTCGTGTAGAGTGGTGCCACAACCACAAAACCTGGTCGATTGATAAGTGGAAGACTGTTATATGGTCAGACGAATCATCTTTCACACTTTTCCCCACAACAGGACGGGTACATGTCTGGAGAACACCTGCACAAGCGTATGATCCTGATTGCCTCCGTCCAACTGTCAAGCATGGAGGTGGATCGGTCATGGTATGGGCAGCCGTGTCATGGTTTTCTGCTGGTCCAATCGTAACCCTGAAAGGAAGGATCACTGGGGAGAAGTATAGAGAAGTTTTAGCTGACCAGGTCCATCCCATGATGCAAATTTTGTTTCCTGCAGGAGATGGAATTTTCCAGGATGATAATGCCCCTATTCATGCAGCCAGAGTTGTCCAATCATGGTTTGATGAGGTGGAACATCTACCTTGGCCCGCACAGTCCCCAGACCTCAACATAATCGAACCGTTGTGGTCTATTTTAGAGCTTTCAATCCGGAATCGATATCCTCCACCGGCATCTCTCACGGAACTTTCACAATATCTCCATGAAGAATGGTACAATATTCCTCTAAACACTATTCAGAATTTGTATGATTCGATTCCCAGGCGAATCCAAGCTGTATTACATGCCAAAGGCGGTCCTACACCATATTAATAAAGAATTCCTTCAAAATCTAGGGTGTTTCCATTATTTTGATAACCACCTGTACATGCTTGCTTTTTTAATTAGTAATCTTCTTAACATAGCTAAATAATAAATCGTCACAAATTACATTAGCATTTCTAATCTTTTATTTTTGTCTTTCATTTCAAAGTTCATATAACTTTTTATAATATAAGCTGAATATCAAAAGGAATCAATACGGCATTAAAAGTATTTTTAACTAATTTACGATGCAAGTTTATAACAAGTTTGCATCATGATATACAAGTAGTCAACGGGATCCTTGAGCTCGTTTCATGGACCTGGGTTTCTTAAAATCAGGTTCAAACGGAGACAGATATAATCTCAAGACAGGTGCAGCATCAAGCTTATTATGATATTTGCTCTTAATATATGCATAAGATGAAAATACTCTTTCGACAAGCTCTGTATTTGGGAAAGGCAACAAGTATTTTATAGCTTAGTCACTGAGTTTTTCGTATTCTTCTTTTACGGCTATCCGAAAGCCAGTGCTATTTCTTTTTTAAAAATCAGATTGTAAAAAAAAAATTAGTTGAAGGTTCAATCAATTTTTCTTATTCAGAAACTGATAATTTTTCGACTTCTTGAAAGAACACATTGTTAAATGGGTTTGAAATCCAATTATTTTCATTACTCCGCTTCAAAAAACATTTTTGCATGACACTTTATTTTAAGTAATTAAACTAGACTTTACTTCTTATAATTTTAGTTTGTTTTCAGATAAGAAAGTGTAAATATCTCAAAAACTTATGGCTGGTGTTTTTTATACAAAATTCCCAACAACCAAATTCCTTAATCACAGATTCGATTTTGCCATACACCGTAAAAATGATTACAGAACTGTTCTGTAATTCTAAATTGAGCATCTGAAGCCATTCTTTTATTAACTGTTAGAATAAGTAATTACTAGTGTAATTATTAGTAATTTAAAAGGAGCAGATTAGCAAACGCAAATGGAGCATATGTGCTGGCGATAAGTTGCCTAATTTATGCATGAGAGAAAAGCTGGAAAATAAACTAAGTGAACTGTGTCTTGAAATAAACACAACTGTTTTTAAAAAGTAACTAACGTTTATTAAAATAAAAACAGAAATAAAAACTAAAAAGACAAATACAATTTAAACAAATTAAACAAATGAAAAATATACTTAATATAGACTGGAGCTTAAGAAACAATATATTTTTCATAAAGGAAATTACTTTTAAACTTTATATACTTTAATGATTAATAAAACTTTATACTTTAAAAACATAATTAACTTTAAACAATTTAACTTTAACTTAAAACAAGATAATATAAACTTTAAACATCTCCCCCTCTTTCAAACTACAATCCAATTTAAAAGATCGTTGATTTCCGTTTCTACTAAACATCTGCTACATGAAAAACATTTCAACATACCACGCAGTATCCGTCATTAATATGCCGAAACTAACAAAGCTGACCAAACATGGCGAACCATACGGACCTTCACCTAAAGCACGAGAACATGATGAATTCCGTAACACCAATATTTAACTGCCAGTTTCTTTAAAGCGAGAAGACGAAACGAGAGACTTAAAAAAATAGATGTTAAAACATGTGAGGGAAGAAACGTAAACTGAAACATTATTTAAAGAAATTTAAGCCATCAATTAAACAACGTTATATGAATATGAAAGTAAACTCAGGAGAAACTAATTTAAAATAAATTTATTAAAACTTCAGTGTGTATATCTCCTCTCTTAACACTATATAAATATACCAACACGACTTTCTGAAATCCATCTAATACTATTCAGAGGATGAATAACAAGTCGGTTTAAAACAAGATACAAGAAGAGGGAAAACCACATTGATAAAATTAAACTTAATAAATTAAAAGTATTGACCATTTAAATTAAAAACTATTAACTATTGAACTCAAAGAAATATTAACAGCTGAACTAAAAATGCTACAAGCTGAACTCAAAATATTACGTGCTGAACGTGTTGCTTTATCGGCCAAGATTTCTAATGCAAGGTATCGACACACCGCCATTTTTATTCCCAGCTATCCAACTTGTTTCAATGGCATAGCTAAAATCCTTTTGGAATATAAAATGCTTAAAACTGTCGAATACATCTTTACTTAAACTTCATCTGGCCTTCACACTTATTAAACATAAAGTCTTTACTTTTATAAAGAACTGAAAAGCACCATTAAAATAAGAACAAGACATCTTTTAAAAATATCTCATCGTTACATCTAGCCGTGACTAAAAGGCGACATCGTTCCTTGCCACAACGTACTGAACAACGAAGCGAAGCTGATGAGAAATGACCAAGAGTCGATATATAAAGGTACCTTTCCAGATGAGCTTCCAATTACACGGCTTTGCATAATTAATGAGAATTACGTCACTGCCGGCATCGCGAAAGATCGAGAAAACGAAACGTGCTCAGCAGTGACAGAAGAGCGAATCGAAGGAGAAAACAGGTGGTCACGCCATCTGTTGACGGCTGCCGGAATCGCTCCGGAACATCGTAACCCTTGACGTGAAAGAAGCCGGTAGATTGTAAACAAAGATACGTGTGCTTTTTAAAAATGCCGTGTAAGAGTAGAAATGAATATGCCAGGATAATTAAAGATATTAAAAAGGTAAGTAAACTAAATGAAATATTAATTACGATATTTAACTATTGAAATAGATAAATCATAAACCAAATATATGTATGATTAAGCCAGAACTTAGAAATAAATATAAGACTGATAGTAACTTAAGAACTTAACATGGAGGTTAAATGAATGACTTTATATGAATGTTTTAAAAGAAGTGACAAGACTAAAAATGTGGACATGTATGGAATATTATTCCAACAATTGCCCCCCTCTTGTTACTTCTAAAAATACCACATAGGTGACCTACTACCAACGCCTTTCATACCGCCAGAAAAATATGAATAGCACTGAGAGAACACCGCGGCTAACACTCCATCATCCATGACAAAACTTGCATTAATAAAAACCTAACAATTAAAAAAACTAAAAACTATCCACGGCAAACTTCCTCAACAAGCATTCAACATACCAACTCATGAGATGCCTAAAAAAAAAAACTGCGGGCTCCAGTCCATACCAAAAAAATCTGTAACACAATTACATATAACATACAAAAACATAAAAAAAAATACAATAACATACACATATAGACATCACATGTGGATAAGGACTTACAATACATTAATATATAAATATAAGGACTTGAACAACAATAATTACATCAGCTCATATTAATTCTTAAACTTTCCAAGCTAACAGAACAGTTCCTTTTTGTGTAAAACTTGCTTATATTAATTATAATCACAATTCAACGTTAATTAATATATTTCGTACATATATCTGTACTTCAGGTGAGGTAACTTTCACATTACAACACTACCATTTAACTCTTTATTTGCTAATAGCATTATATAGAAACAATTTAGTCAAAAATATATTTATCCATGTTCTGATTTATACAATAACAATTTCAAAAAAATTTAAAAACTTTTTGCTAACCCTATGACATAACATACATACTTAGATTCTATCAAATATTCAAACATACATTCATTACTCCGGGTCCAGAGATTTCATACACTCATACCTTTCATTCACATTAAACAAGGACATAGACATGGGTAGCACAGATATCTAAATAAAACCAATATGTTACTACAAATTTACTTATTACTTCATACTTGAATCATAACCAACCATTAGCCAAAAAAAACAGAACATGAACTGCTATAATGACTTTAAACTAGCTGGCTTCGCCCGCTAGCGGGCCCCTAATTTACATCGGTGCCTCGAATTGTAGAAAATCTCGAATCTTGTAAATTCTCGAACCGGACGAACCTCCGACCCGGGTCCCCGCTGCCTTCGGCACCGTATACCGGTCGTGCTGCGCACGCACTGGATAATCCCTTAATTTGCACATTGAATAGTACAAACCTCTAACCGAACGAACCTCGAATTGTTTCTGTTAGCCATATCCCAATTTTTCCTATCACTTATAATATCTTAATACTTTATTTTTATTAGTTTCATTTATTACTATATACTTTTCTTACCTTTTTTATTTCAGCTATTTTATTTAGCAGTCTTTTAACTATACCACAGTTCACTCTCGCGAACTTTGTCATCCTCGCTGCCGACTTTGTCATCTTCGCTGTTGACTTTCTCATCTTTGCTTACAAGCCTTTTTCACACCACATTTCATCATAAACGATGTTTTGAATGAGAGGTAGCTCACTTAGCCACGAGATGGCGCTACCGTCTAACGTGCTGACGTTTTTCCGCATCGGCGTATGCGATGCTCGTTCATCCAGTCACGTTGTTTAGAACAGGGGGAGTTTCCCACTTCCGGTTTTCCATGACGTGTGCTCTCCTTCGGCCGAGCTATTTATAGAACGCCGCGATATTCAACTACGGCTGATGTGATGTGATGTGCTGAGTCTATCTTGCTCCTATCCGTTTTTGTTTTGTTTTCGCCGATATAATGATGAGATGACTGTCGTGGTAAAGTACTCTGTTTTTAATATCACATAATTAAATAAGACCATTTTTAACTTGGATACATCGTTTTTGAAGAGCTACATTCATGGAGTTTATTTGTTTTAATCTGAATCATGACTTTTGAAAGATGCATCGATGGAGTTTAAAATAATTACAAGATAATAAATTAAATTACATATGATTAGCGTATTTTTGATATAGCCTTTAAATAAATGAACTCCCAGTACAGCTCCTGAGTGATACTTAATTTCTGTCATGAAATATATTGCTGGCCAATCTTTTTTTTGTTTATATTAAACATTTTTAATGCATTAGTTTTTCCTCATATAACGATACTTCTATATTTTTTATCTTAATAAAGCTGGTATTTTATTTAAATATTTTTGTCATCATTTAGTCTTTTTTTAAACACTTACTGCAATAGATAAACTACTTTCTGCAATTAAACAAGGATCATTTTTTTTTTCAAGCAAAGGCTTTCACAGTGCATACTCTTTAGTAATAGGAAGTAAAAGAAAAGAGTGCAGTGAAATTTATTTATATCAGATTGAAGCATTCTTGTGGTATGAGTAGTCTCATACAACAGTTTCAAATCTAATAAACAGGCGCCTCCTGCGGTGGGGATTGGAACGAATGGGTGCTATCGGTGTCGGGTAGCGTTTATTTTTCTCCTCGTGGACTTATTGTACCTATACCTCACGGGTGGTTGTCCACGAGTGGGTGATTTCGGTCCCCGCTGCCTGCGGCACCGTATAGCAGTTGTGCTGCGCACGCGCTGCAGTATACGTTAGTTCCACCTTCCGCCACCAGGTGGCGCAATCCGTTTATACGATCATAACTGAAATCGTTTATGCTTTCGATGTCGAGTCGAATGAGCCATATCCCGTCGTTTTCATGCCCGTAGAACTGGAGATAGTAAAGCGCCCCCTGGTGTTGAAAAAACGATCTAAAATCGGTAAGCTCTATCGATGTCGAGTCGAATAAGCCATACCCCATTGTGATCCTTCCCATAGAAACCGAGATAGGAAAGTGCCCCCTGGTGGTGAGACTTGGAGCAAAAATCGATAAGCTGTACTATCATCTATTGACATTGAGTCGAATGAGCCATATCCCGTCGTGATCTGGGCCATAGAAACAGAGATAAGAAAATGCTCCCTGCGAAAAACGAACTAAAACCGATAAGCTCTAGTACCCTCTATCGACTCTATAGCTCTAGTACCCTCGTCGAGTCGATTGAGCCAAACCGCGTCGTGATGTGACCCATAGAACCCGAGTTGGCTGAAAAATCCTTTAATTACACCTTCCACCACCAGGGGGCGCAATCTGTTCTATACGAACATGACCGAAATCTGTAAAGCTGTCAAAATCCAGTCGAAAGAGCGAAACCCGTCGTAATCGGGCCCGTACAACCAGATTTCTGGAAGCGCCCCCTGGTGGTGAAGCTTGGAACTAAAATATGTAAGCGCTAGCGATATCGAGTCGAATGAGCCAAACCGCGTTGCGATTGGACTCGCAGAACTCGAGATATTATGAAATGAATATATAAATCTGATATTATTATTCGAAAAGAGTGGTATAAACTTAGAAACTTTAAAAAATGTTATAGAGGGTCCGGGTCCTTATTACTTTAATTGTGATGTTTGGAATCAGTTTGGTGGAAATACGTAACATACTTTCTGAGTTATAGAAACGGACCATACTTAAGAGAAAAAAAAAACTCGCCCCTGGTGGTGAAAGAAGGAACTAAAATCGGTAAGCTCTATCGATGTCGAGTCAAATTAGCCAAACCGCGTCGCGATGGGACCCATACGACAGGAGATATTTTGAAAAGAAATAGATAATTCCTTAGCTTCTTTTTTTTTTTTTTTCCTATACAAAAATCGGGATTTTGCTAAAATAAAAAATTATGGTCCGAAATCGAAAATTGTTTGAATCCCTGGAATGTCACCCTACTCTGAGCAAGGATGCGTTTTCTTCAGATCCAAAAATTATTATTTTAAAAAAATTTATAAGCTTACAGAAACCGCAGTTCCTTTAAAAAGGAATTGTTTTATCTCCATGAATAAACGCCGTGATGTCTGTGCTAATGAAATTATAACTGAGATATCAGGTGTTCCCAAATAAAATCTTTTTAAGTGGTCTAATTAAATAAAAAAATAATTGTAAATTCTGTCCTAATTATTGGAGAAATTCGAAAATTACATATTTAGAATCCTTGTGAAAATTTACGGATGGATGTATAATTTTCAAATCGATAAATGTAATATTTCAAAAAAATTTGATAGACCTTATAAAAAAAAAAATGTTTTGTTTTGTTATTTCTTCAGCAGACGTTTGTCGCCGTTGGACGCCTGCTGAAGTATTGAAATTAAAACTGATCTTTTTTTCGACACACAATTAAAAGTTTATTAATTGATAACTTCTCTTCTAATTGGTCGAATTTCACGAATTTTACCTTCATGAATTCGCGATTTTTTTTAGTCCGTCTGCAAATTTTCGTGCCGATCTGACCATTTTTGCGATTTTTTGAAAAAAAGGCTGGAAAACTTCCAGTACGCCATGTTTATCAGAGCCGGAATGAAAAATATGGGGATGCGGGTGGAAAACGAAAGCTGATTGGCTCGGTTGCTAGCCTCGACGGAGGGCCTCATTCAAGTCAAACCTGAAATCGTTTCTTTGTTTTGGAAAAAATGCTCCTTTTTCGCTAATTTTCGAGACTTTGTTAATTAATAACTCCCTTAATTGGGGGCCGATTTCTTCGATACTGAGTATCACCAATCCCGGGATTTTTCCGAATTTTTTTAAACAAAAAGCGCTTTGCTACTCGCTACGGTTGCAGAGTTTTTCCACGTACAGACACACACACGCACACACACACAGACGTATCCGAACATTAATAATAAAGATTGTATAATCCTCTACATTGGCTAACTACATTACCTAACACATTAAAAATAATGGCTACTGGAGAAAAATTCTATAGCTAAACCCAAGATTCACTATCTCACTATCAATTACACTTTTAAACTTAAGTGAGACTTAAGCAAAAAAAACCTTTACAAACTGCCAACTTTTCCCACTGCTTAACAACCATGAAGGATCAAATTTCACAATTTCATAAATCTCTTCAACTAGTTAAGCTTAAAAGGAAAACACATGGATTCATCTTACATTAGGCCTTATATGCCATCTATGAATCCGATATATCCAGCAATTTGTCCATTATACACATTAGCCAACTTTCTCCATGTAGTTGCCACCTTAACACAAGAACCATTAACAGTCCACTTAAACTCAGTTACCCCCTGAGAGCACTAACACAAAAAAAAAAAATTTAAGTGACACCCCGACATGGACAACGAGAAAACTCTATACTACCTTACACTATACCATCACAGCTATTTACAGCGACCATCACAGACTTAGTTAAGCTCAAAGATGTAAAAATACATTTCAACAACTAACCAACCTCACAACCAAACACCTTTCCTAAAAACATAAGAAATATCTAGTAGAGGAGGTCACAATAACTGTCTATCAATTTATTACAACAAACATTGGATTCCAAGCCTAAACTCCTCATTACACAGTTGTGTAAAAACTCATGCTTCAATATTCAGAGTTAGTTCATTAAAAATATCAATATGAAACTACTCATTGAAATCACAAGTCTCAATGGATTCAAACTAAAATCCCAGGAAAGAAAATTTAAAATTTACCTTTATTTCATCACTGCTTCAAATTTTATATTTTAAAAACCAATTACAGAACCTTTTCTAGCTATATATAAGAATAGCCCCCCCTTCTCACATACTGAGCAACAAAAGATAACAACCAGATAAAAACTACAAATGCACGGCATCATATGATATATTAATCGGTGAGTCGACTTTAAATTAGCATGCAATGAACAAAAAGTGATATCTCCGATGCCTAGAGAGAAAAAAATAACATCTCAAATAAACTTAAAACATTTGAGCCTGTAAGAAAAATTAAAAAAAATTTCAGTAATTTTAATATACAGAACTTTGTCTAGCGGACCCTTTTAACCAGAACAAAGTATATAAAAAAAAAAACCTTTTTTTTTTTCCTTTTTTTTCATTCATTAACACTTAACCAAGAGGTTGATCAGAACATTAAAAACTAACTTCCATCTCCTTCACTTCTTCACAGCTGTGATATAGCCACATAATAGCCATAAGCTTTAAAATATTGCACCCTCTATATTCAAATTTTATGTAAATTTAAATAAAACTTGGTTAAAAATATACATAGATAAAAGCAGTTAAAAACCAGATTATCATTATACTATAGACTTGGTATTTATTGCAAACAAGAATTCAAAAAAAATTTCAAAAGATTTAATCATTTAACCATTAACAATTTTATATCTGTAAATACATATATTAAATTTACAACAAATGAAACACAAGTAAAAAAATATTTCAAAATTCACAATTTTTAATACTTTAAAAATTTCAATATATTACGATTTTCAATAAATTTAACCTTTTTAACTTTAATTAATACAATTATCTTCTTAATTTAACATTCTATATATTAATTAACTTAAACAAAAACGTAAGATTAACTTAATATTAAAAATTAATTTATCACAAAAAAATGTAACTTTAATTAAAACAACTTATAAAATTAACTTTGATTAAAAAAACCCCATAATTTAACAGTCTATTGAAGATGCAGTCCATGAGCACACAGGAACCATTATAAGGCAGTCTCTCATTGTCCAATCTTTTAGCATGGTCACTATATCAACACATCTTGAAAATTTTCAAAACCGATGCAATTTAAAAACATGGTTCTTTCTTAACACACAAGAGAAATTAACTTGTTAAATATGCAGCACTAAACAGTCACACTATGATTTCGATGACTCACTTTGATGCCTGTTAACACAAACCGGCCCAGGACGTGAACCACTGCGCCCTCAAGCTTATCACTGAAGATCACTACTCTTTGAAGATCTACTGATGAGATTCATGCTACACCATACACAGCTGCTCCAGTCTTAACACTTGATCATGATAATCTTTCATGATCTTAAAATTGACTTGAAGCACTAAACGATGCAGCATCGAATTTCACATATTTCACACTTGATTGAGTGGCCTTTCAGTAACACTATGTAACTTTACTATTATGCAACATGTTCAGAGGAAAATTAGCCAGATTAAAAAAAATTTTTTAGAAATAAGCACAGACACTTCAAATTCATCCTGTAGCCCCCCCCCCCCCCCCATCACAAAAGATGGGTATTAAATGAGGCAAAAAAAAAAATTTCAAAACTCTACATGACAAAGAATTAAGATACAGGGCAACCATCCAGGCCCATAACCTTGTTAGAATAAGTAATTACTAGTGTAATTACTAGTAATTTAAAAGGAGCAGATTAGCAAACGCAAATGGAGTGTATATGCTGGCAAGGGCGCCCATATGATTAATTTTAAGGGGGGGCTAAAAAAAATCTCAACTTCCACCAAAGCTATCATACATGTTAGTAAATATTTAAGGTACTTAGCGTTTTTTTCACTATCTTTTTGACAAAATTTGAGTTCCCCCCCCCCGCAATCTTTTGACGAAATTTGCATTTTTTTGCGATCCTTTGGCGAAATTTGCGTTTTTTCACGAATCTTTGACTAAATTTGCGTTTTTTTTTTTCGCGATTCTTTGACGAAATTTGAGTTTATCCCACGATTCTTTGACGAAATTTCGTTTTTTCGCGATTCCCAAACGAAATTTGAGGGGGGTTTTCCGTGATCGTTTGAAGAAATTTGCGTTTTTTCGCGATCCTTTGACGAAATTTGCGTTTTTCTCTACGAATCATTAACGAAATTTGCGTTTTTCTGCGGTTCTTTGACGAAATTTGTGTTTTTTTAGCTATTTGACGATCTTCGCATTTTTCTCGCGATCCTTGAACAAAATTTGCGTTTTTCTGCGATTATTTTACAAATTTTGCGTTTTCCCAAGGATTCTTTGACGAAATTTCGTTTTTTTTCTCGCGTTTCTTTGACGAAATTTGAGTTTTTCCCGCGATTCTTTGACGAAAATTGCCTTTTTTCGCGATCCTTTGGGGAAATTTGTGTTTTTAGCGATTCTTTAACAAAATATTCATTTTTTCCACGATTTGTAGACGAAATTTGCGTTTTCTCCACGATTCCTTTAACGAAATTTACGTTTTTATTGCGATCTTTTGACGAAATTCGTCTTCTTCCTGTGATCCTTTGACGAAATTGGCGATTTTTTTCTGCAAACGATTCACGAAATTGGTGTTTTTTGTGGCCATTTGTCAAAATTTGTGATATTCTTCCGTGATATATTTTATGTTCGTATTTTCGGAACCGAATGCCTTAAATTTTCAGACAGTTCGGAACATAATCACCTTCACCACTGGCCTGAGGGTACTGAATAAGGGGCTCACAACCATAGTTGACAAAATCCATTTTGAAAAAAAAATGAGATAGTCCATTGAGAAGGTGCATAAAATCTGTTTTATACACTCTCACAGTAAACATAGTCTGTAAACAGATGACATATACAAGGCTGCCACGGCTGAATATTTTTCTATTCTATTCGCACCACTATTAAAAAAAACAGATTTTGTAGTATATTTCTCTTGAAAATTTTCTCGAATTTTATTTCAACAATTTTTTTTGAGAAAGTGGTGTGAGGTAGAATTAAACAATTGTCGCCTGTGTCAGCCCTGCATATATGAGAAAGTGAAAACAGATTTGGCTCAGTGTGGGAATGGATAAAACAGATTTTATGCACCTTCTATATGGGCTATCTCATTTTTTTTTCAAAGTGGACTTGGTATACAGGGAGTTTCTAAATGAATATCGGGGTTTTAACGCTTGGTAGTATTTATTACATACAACTTAAAATTATAATTAATACTTAAAATGAAAGAGCAACTCAAACAGTTTTACCTACAAGCTTACAAGTGTTCAATGTGAACACCTTTCGTCACACACCACACAGCACACATGACGTCAATAGCTCAGTTCTTCCCAAACGTTAATTAGTGTTTGCGGGGTAATTGTTGCAACAGCTGCCTCAATCCTGTTTCTTAGGTTGGGTAGGTCAGCTGATAGTGGAGGCATATACACTCGATCCTTTATGAACCTCAACAGGTAGAAATCACATGGCGTCAGATCGGGTGAGCGTAGAGTGGTGTTTGGGAAGAGCTATCGACTTTATGTGTGCCGTGTGACGAAAGGTGTTCACATTGAACACTTGTAAGCTTGTAGGTAAAACTGTTTGAGTTGCTCTTTCATTTTATATATTAAGTATAATTTTAAGTTTTTTATAATAGATACTACAAAGCGTTAAAACCCCGATATTCATTTAGAAACACACTGTACTATGGTTGTGAACCCCTCAAAATGACATTCCTACAGTGCAAATTTTTGGCAGAATTGTCTATAATTTAATATGGCTGTTTTAACCCCTTGAGGGGTACCGGTATATAATATATACCACT
This sequence comes from Maratus michaelseni, assembly GCA_963931845.1. Taxonomy (NCBI): domain Eukaryota; kingdom Metazoa; phylum Arthropoda; class Arachnida; order Araneae; family Salticidae; genus Maratus; species Maratus michaelseni. The sequence goes on from OZ007600.1 coordinate 3,448,656, forward strand.
TTTTAATGTATAACTTTGCCACCAGTATTACTAAGTAAAAATATTTATTATTCTTTTTTGCAGATTGAAAAGGTAAAAATTTATTATTTAAATTTACTGGTGTCAAAACATCGCAAAATGTAGCATTTTTAGGCCACGTGCTTGCCCTCCAAGGGGTTAAATAAATGGGGAAATGTAGTTTCTGCGAGGAGATCATTTATCGTGACATTCTCACCACAGTCTTTGCTTTTCCACAAATCAAACCATGTTCTTGCTTCTGAATCCAAATTCTCAATATTATAAAAATGAGATAGCTCCTTGATTTCTTTGACAAAAAAATTTTTGCCATATTTTTCATCATATTGTGATGAAGTAAAATTGCTTTGAATGACGTTTCATTTCGATTCAAAAACCTTGACTCAAGGGATATAATTAAAGAGTCTAAATATGGATTTAGAAATGCTGCTCTGTAATATTCAAGAGGAGTGGCCATAGGAAGGTAAGATTATCTAGTAGACGTTCTATACATTTTAATATCGATTTCTTACAATTACAATTCTCCATTAGCTCCATGAAAATTTCTGAAAATTCGTCTTCTGATTCCATTCTGTGTATAAGAAAAATCTCAAGAAGTTCATCTTTATGTTCTGATAAACCGAATGCAAATCTTAATCTACAGATTGTAATTTGTTTACAACTGGCTCCAGATAGAAAAAATATCGAGAAATTATTTTGAGGTATACAATAAACTTTATAGATGACGTTGCAGCATCTAAATGAATGACTTGTGAGCGTGTTTCTTGGTTTGTACTATTGTCTAGAGAAAGATTACAGAGATTTTCTTTAACAGTTGCAAAATGATTAGAAAAATATCTTGTCGACTTATACTTTTCTGACCACATTGTTTCACGTAGACCAGGAAAGTGTGAGTTACAAGAATTATAAGGTTTCAGGTCGACGAAAATTATTTTGTCTTGTTCTGTAGGCTTAAGATAGAATTTTCGAGTTCGGGCTGCGTACAATCAGGATTCTAATCTTTATTAGATTCGGGAAAAAAAAAATTTCAATTAAAAATTGCACTGTACCGTTCACAACTTATTATTAAAACTTTCTCTAATTTCTCAGAGTTTTGTTCATGCAAAATCAGTTATACCTGTGAAAATGGATCCTGTCTATAACAAAATCCTTCCTTATGCAGAAAAAGTGTTATCGTCTTGTAGGAAAAAACAAGAACGAAAAATCATGCATCAAGCATAGATTATCAAACACTTTCCAACACAGACAGAAAACTGTAACGAAACTTCAGTGTTAAATAAGGTGAAAGAAGATATGTAAGTAAACAGTTTAAAAAACATATAACACATTGAAAAATTAAGTTTTCGAAATTACCTCCCTGTGTCAAAAAAGTAGTCAAATTATTTTGTGCAGCTCTGTATATGATCAATAGATGTGGATATATAGTAAGATAAAATTTAGTTCAGTTAGAATATTCACGTTTAGCAATTTTCGCCAATCGATGGAAATGCACTCGAAATCTTTTGTACAGCCCTGTATATTATCTGAAGACTTTTGTACACACCACCTATTAAGCTGAAAGGCAACTTAAAACTCACTCGCAGCAATTACCAAGCGTAAACGACAATGTATCTTTTTTGCGTAGCCCTGTATATGAATTTATTTATATTCCACAAACTTCTATTAGTCTACTAAATACAGTTCAGCTTGAAAATGCGTAAACACAGTTAAAAACTACCCTTAAGCAATTCACTCTCATAGTCTGTAATATTTATGAATTCCCTTGTGTAGCCCTGTATATGATGAACCGAGTTTATAAACACACATGTGCTATGAAAGAAAAAATTATTAAACTTAAAAACGCAAACCAAAGTTGAAAACGCACTTATCACACATAGACTGTAAATATCGCACATGTACTGTAACCAATATATTTTGTGTGTCCCTGTAAATGAACGCAATGCACACAAGAGAGCAATTTATAGTGCATCTCAGTAATGCATATAATTTTCATTATGTTTGAAATAGTGAAATATCACGAAATTACACAGCAGACGATTTTTCAACATAGGCCGATGTGTAACATAGTTCTTTTGTTTGATCCTGTAAATGTGTAATAAATGCTTTGCAGCCCATATTCTACAAAATGCATGTTTTAATGCACTTCATAATTATATATCAATTTCATTCTGTTTTAAATGACGTAGCGTCATCAAAATGCGCTTGAAACGATTATTCCCCATTGACCGTAATGAAACGGTAAACTTTTGAATGTCCCTGTATAAAAATTATAAGTACTACACACTTCAGTTGAAATAGGGAACATGCTATATATAACGACAATAACACATAAAAATTGCAGAGCAATCTGAGCCTATTTACGGGAGTTAGAGCACGGACAGACGGCCAGACGGCAGAAAAACCGAAGTCATAAACACTTTTCAACTAGGTTGGAAAGTGTTAAAAAACACACAGTAACACCGGCTAAGATAAAAATCGTCTGAAACGGAATTTGTTTCCTATCTTGTGCTTTTCCTCTTTGTAAGAAGCAGACTATTCGAAATGACTATTTAAAAACTTATAAAAATAGAACCTGTCTAAAACAGAATCCATCTTTAAAAGAAAAAAAAATTATGGTTATGACAAAATGAATTCCTAACAATTATACCTGCTAAGACGGAAACCCGTCTAAAACGGAAATTCCTTCCGGTGACTTCTGATGTTGTCGAGGCATATTTTATTTATGCTTTGTTTTTAGAAGGTAAAGTTAAAATTTTCATATCTTGCAACTGATCTATATTAAAAAAATTTGACAAAACCAAAATCTAGGGGGGGGGGCTCAAGCCCCCCCATATGGGCGCCCTTGTATGCTGGCGATAAGTTGCCTAATTTATGCATGAGAGAAAAGCTGGAAAATAAACTAGGTGAACTGTGTCTTGAAATAAACACAACTGTTTTTAAAAAGTAACTAACGTTTATTAAAATAAAAACAGAAATAAAAACTAAAAAGACAAATACAATTTCAACAAATTAAACAAATGAAAAATATACTTAATATAGACTGGAGCTTAAGAAACAATATATTTTTCATAAAGGAAATTACTTTTAAACTTTATATACTTTAATGATTAATAAAACTTTATACTTCAAAAATATAATTAACTTTAAACAATTTAACTTTAACTTAAAACAAGATAATATAAACTTTAAACATCTCCCCCTCTTTCAAACTACGATCCAATTTAAAAGATCGTTGATTTCCGTTTCTACTAAACCTCTGCTACATGAAAAACATTTCAACATACCATGCAGTATCCGTCATTAGTATGCCGAACTAACAAAGCTGACCAAACATGGCGAACCATACGGACCTTCGCCTAAAGCACGAGAACATGATGAATTCCGTAACACCAATATTTAACTGCCAGTTTCTTTAAAGCGAGAAGACGAAACGAGAGACTTAAAAAAATAGATGTTAAAACATGTGAGGGAAGAAACGTAAACTGAAACTTTATTTAAAGAAACTTAAGCCATCAATTAAACAACGTTATATGAATATGAAAGTAAACTCAGGAAAAACTAATTTAAAATAAATTTATTAAAACTTCAGCTTGTATATCTCCTCTCTTAACACTATATAAATATACCAACATGACTTTCTGAAATCCATCTGATACTATTCAGAGGATGAATGACAAGTCGGTTTAAAACAAGATACAAGAAGAGGGAAAACCACATTGATAAAATTAAACTTAATAAATTAAAACTATTGACCATTTAAATTAAAAACTATTAACTATTGAACTCAAAGAAATATTAACAGCTGAACTAAAAATGCTACAAGCTAAACTCAAAATATTACGTGCTGAACGTGTTACTTTATCGGCCAAGATTTCTAATGCAAGGTATCGACACACCGCCATTTTTATTCCCAGCTATCCAACTTGTTTCAATGGCATAGCTAAAATCCTTTTGGAATATAAAATGCTTAAAACTGTCGAATACATCTTTACTTAAACTTCATCTGGCCTTCACACTTATTAAACATAAAGTCTTTACTTTTATAAAGAACTGAAAAGCACCATTAAAATAAGAACAAGACATCTTTTAAAAATATCTCATCGTTACATCTAGCCGTGACTAAAAGGCGACATCGTTCCTTGCCACAACGTACTGAACAACGAAGCGAAGCTGATGAGAAATGACCAAGAGTCGATATATAAAGGTACCTTTCCAGATGAGCTTCCAATTACACGGCTTTGCATAATTAATGAGAATTACGTCACTGCCGGCATCCCGAAAGATCGAGAAAACGAAACGTGCTCAGCAGTGACGGAAGAGCGAATCGAAGGAGAAAACAGGTGGTCACGCCATCTGTTGACGGCTGCCGGAATCGCTCCGGAACATCGTAACCCTTGACGTGTACGGGAAAAGAAGCCGGTAGATTGTAAACAAAGATACGTGTGCTTTTTAAAAATGCCGTGTAAGAGTAGAAATGAATATGCCAGAATAATTAAAGATATTAAAAAGGTAAGTAAACTAAATGAAATATTAATTACGATATTTAACTATTTAAATAGATAAATCATAAACCAAATATATGTATGATTAAGCCAGAACTTAGAAATAAATATAAGACTGATAGTAACTTAAGAACTTAACATGGAGGTTAAATGAATGACTTTATATGAATGTTTTAAAAGAAGTGACAAGACTAAAAATGTGGACATGTGTGGAATATTATTCCAACATTAACCATTTTTTCATTTCAGCCATTACCGTTATTATTTTCACGTACCCCCATCAGGCTCGCCGCTCGCCATGTATCCCCAGGTGTACGCGTGCCCCAGGTTGGGAACCGTTGCGCTAGAGGATAGCAATTTTTTACAATGTAATGAATGCAGGTGAATCTTAACTGAAAAACTTATTGTTTATGTATGAGATATTGAGTGTTATATAGAGAATTATATTATATACAATTACATTATAAGGATCTTCTACTGTATATTCAACTTGAGATTTCAAAAAAGGTAAGAATGGTTTTTGACTCTCGCTACTTTTGAAACTACTATCATATTATTGCCAACATAACTTTTGTCTGATGCCAACCTTGGCAACATACCGGATTATGGAAGTTTAGCTCTAAAAATAATCAGTACAGAACCATTTATCCAGAATGGTCAGGGCCAGATGTATTCTGGATAACTGGTTGGTCATTATTATAGTAACATCCATTTGATCTGATTTGTAGAATATGTGTGGCTGTGACATTGTTTCTGATTTCAAATTAATTTTTAGATTACTCAGATTTGGAATCAGATCCAATCAAGATCAAAGATTAATCAGAGTCTGAAAGAAGGAAAGTTATGGAATCCCTTGGGGAAAAAAGATCCTCTGTTTCCTCTGCATAAAATCAAAATGTCCAATATTAAACTAAATATGTTTCTATTTCAAATCATAGATGTTTGCCATCAAGTTATACCATGCATATGGTAATTGTGATGTTTTAAGCAATGCACGTGACAAACCGGTGCCGTGCATAAAAAAAAATACTGATTTTTTATATTTAAATTTAATTTAGTCATAATTCAAACAGTTTATGAAACTGTTTTCTGGATAAGCTATTCCATACTGTAAATAAATCCATATTTAAATCTACATGTTCATGTTACGAATTAGTTTTAAACTTATATTTTATATTTAGTTTAAGTGTATGAAATCTCTAAATGTGCAGTTGTAACTTCTTCATTAGTATTGATAGGGTTGAAGAGGGGGCAGTTTTGACCAATTGAAAATACATATATATATATATATATATATATATTTATTTATTTTAGATAATTTAACTTAGTCATAATTCAAACATTATGATAAAAATATGTGCACATTTCTTCAACAAATAAACCTGAAAGTAAAATTTTTTTACTAAAAAAAGTTGTTTTTGGAGCTTTGAAATTTTTCAAAATTTGTATTCAAATCTGCCCCACATAAGGCAACCTTTGAACAAGTACATGTTTTGAAACAATGATATGCCAAAATTTTATTTATTATTATTACATTTAGCTATATTTTGTAACTCTCCAAATTACCGTGATGTAAACATGATACTAAGTTCTATCTTGTACTAAACTTTCTTGTGTTATATATATTACTTAATTTTATAGAAAACAAAATTTTAAAATGCTTTGTTGTAAAAGTAATTAACTACCAGAAGAAGCTTTCGCACTGCAATCTTTGAGATTATTTCCTGGTACGTTTTAGCGTTAATTTTTAATTAACTGATTTTTTTTTTTAAATTCAATCACCGTGTTTTAACGAAATGCAGTTGTACTTTCTCAGAAACTTGTTCAAAAACTTTTCGAATACCTCATTCATCGTTGTATGTTTTGTATGTGCATAGAAAAAAGGATGTTGACAAATGAAATAATATATATAATGATTGCTTGTGTAAATAAATTGCCAGAAAATATTTTGCCAAATTTTCTTATCTCGCCAAGGTTATTTCTCTAGGTTGCCAAAACCCCTATACTGAGGGGGGGGGGGGGGGAAACGAATTATAAAAAAAATTTAAACACTGAATCAGATGTTTGGGGAATTTATATGCCAGCATGGCACAGATGTCATATACTCACCACATTGGCACGATTTTTTCCCCCTGCCAATTTGGCGAAAATTTTGTTTTTGAATATTAGTTACAAATAGCATACAATAATAGCATATGATATTTTATTTCAATATAAAAGTAAAATAACTTAATAAATAAAATAGCTTCTATTATTTTAAAAAAGGAAATACTAATAAATAAATGATAGTTTGATATAAATAAATGTGGATATACATAATAACAATAATTTATAGAATTAAAATACGAAATAAAGTAAATAAACAACTTTTAAAAAGTAAATAAACGAAGTAAACAAACAAAAGTAAATAAACAAAGTTTTCGCCAAATTAGCGGGGGGAAAATCTCCGCCAACGTGGTGCATATATGACATCTGTGCCGAAAGCATTTCCTCAGATTTTGCAAAACTGTTAAAGAAATTTCGGTACTTTTCGGTTAGCCGGGCACCAGTGATATATGTACATACATAAATACATATGTATATACATATATATGTATATATATCCATACATATATGTATATATATGTGTATGTATATATATGTATACATAGATATGTGTATATGTGTGTGTATGTATATATATCACTGGCGCCCAGCTAACCGAAAAGTACCGAAATTTCTTAAATACGTAAATCAATATTTGGTACACCACTTTTTTGAAAGCCTATGGGAACTTAAACATGCGACGTTCAAACTTTGTGGTCCAGCAGCCATTTAAGTGACATCAAACTTCGCTGGCATATTAACAGCTTAATGAAATATTAAAAAATAAATATTACAATTTTTGTAAATCCTAATGAAATGTATATTTGGAAGTTAATCCTTAAATTACATAATCTACTGGTGCTCCGATTCCGATACAGTACGCATATAAACAGCCATGATTAAACAAAGAAAACAAATAAACAATAGGTGACGCACACGTAAAAATTAAATTAAAAACCCGATTAAAAGCTCGATATTTTTTCAAAAAGCACGCGCAAGAAATAAATTGACAATCATATTTTAATTGCATTAGAGGATGACGTCATACGATAATGCAGTATTTTATTTCAGTGGCAACACTCATTTCAGAAAACCTTTCATTTCATTGATGAAATCAATGTCGATTTAATTTTAAATAACAGCAATTTTTAATCGAAAAACATGTTTTAACGAATTGTTAAGTAGGCTATGTTAGAAGCCGGTTCAAAAACCTTTCATATGGTATCTCATTCGTTGTTCTGCGTTTCATATTTTCTTAGAAAAAGGGATGTTGACAGGAGAAATAATATATATGATTTTTGCAGTTGCATACGTTTTGTCATAACTGTTTTTAACTGTACATTGCATCTTGCTGGCTGGTAAAATAAATCCTTATCTGGTAAGATTTGTGGAAAATTCCTCACCCCTTTTCAGTAGCCAGTATTAGCACTTTTATTATTCCCACTTTTTAAGATAATTTGTTCAAATATTGCAAAGAGAAAAGCGGGATTACTTCTTTTGTATTAAGAAATTGCCCTTAACTTGATTTTTATTAAAATTACTAAATCAAAGAATAAGTTATTTCATTTAGTATAAAATTGGTAAGCTATTTTTCAACTTATTCAACTCAAGGGATTATGCAAACTCATTTTTTCCAACTGAGGGGAGAAATGTCAGTGTGGAACTCAAACCGAAGATGTTTGCCCTAAATTGCCAACGCTCTCTCTATTAAGCTAACTGGACTGACAATTAGCAGATACATTTCATTCAGATAACCTTATTGGTAATAAACAACATCTTGTCTGCCAAGCAGGTAATGGAGCTCCATGAAACGATGGATACTTAGATACACTTTGTGGCAACTCCAACTGCCTATAATAAAATTCAGCTGATGTTGACGACATATAATTAATCAATTTTAATATAATTGATTTCTAAAACTATTTAAAATAAAATCAGTAAGAAACAAATTTTCTTACCTTCTAAGTTCCAAAAAACGGGCATCGGGGCTCCATTGCTTCAATAAAGAACATCTTTCAGTTGATTCGATATATTCCAATATATGCAATTTTCACGAGAGAATAATCTTGACTCAAATAAAATTCCGAGATTAATAAACACATCACTATTTAATGACAAATAAGACGACGAACATATATCATTATTTACAGCCTTTTAAATTGAGCGACACGCTCTCAAAACAATCATAATCAGAAACTAAACTAAACTAAAACGTTAGAGTTCAAAAACTAAAGTTCTAATAAAAAATGTTCTGAAAAAGTTACGTAATAAACAATGGTGCGCGCATGCGTCAAAGTCTCACTGTCTCTTTTCTGCAAATCGAAGTAGATCCCTACCTCTACACTGCGTAGGTGCTTTTTATGTTTCAAAACTTTGAGAAGAAAAGGGGGATTTTGGATGATGCAACAGGAAATGAATTCCCAATTACAACACACTTTATTATTTTGACTCAATCATATTGATTGGTAAAGGTCTTGGATTCGGCTCTTGTCCTGGACATTTTTTCACTCATTGGAAGGATTCAGTTCATGTGATATCGTTATCAATCAGTATGATTGAGTCAAAATAATAAAATGCAAGGGATTATTTACACCATAGAAATGCTTTCATCGTTTAATATGAACTTTGGTTAGTGCAGAGGAAAAATGTCCTCCCTTGGAAGTCCGCAAAAATGGAGTTCACTGTGCATAAAAAAATTCCATTCCTATGGAAAGATTCAGAATTGTGACATCATAATTTAAATTAATGCATAAGTCTTTGTTTAGTTGTCAAAATAAAACACTGGTGGGCCATGGATGAAAAAAAAAAAAAAAAAAAAAAAAAAAAAAGGTGAAGAGAAACAATAATTCAGAATAAAAATATCTTAAAAATGAAAAGTGTCTATAATTAATAGGCTACCTGTGCATAGTTACCTTCACCTGACAGACTGCAACTGAAATAAAATGCTGTGTATGTTCATGTGAGTGAATAAGTTAAATAGGATGAGGGAGGTGTAAGATTAAGAGAGAAAGTATAAATATCAGTACTGCAACTTATGAAACTAATTTTCTTTTATTATTTGTAGATTCGTCTAGATGGAAAACAGATGATAAAGGAGTGGAGTTGTGAGTGCACTGAAGGCAATGAGAAATGCCATCATATGGCAGCTGCCCTTATTTATGCTGCAGAGCATGGGAGCTCCATGGACCAGCCATGGCCACAAGAGCCAAATAGTTGTGAGGGATTTTTTGGCATACCAAAAATAAATTATCTTAAAAGAAAGCCCACAGTGGAAGATAAAAACTTCCTTTCTTCCAAGCTGAAAAAACATGCTCCTGAGAGTGGATTGACTTCGTTCACGACTCCTGAACCTGAAACTGATTTAAGGGCATGTTCTGGATCTGATTTAAGGGCATGTTCTGGAACTGATTTAGGGGCATGTTCTGGAATTGATTTAGGGGCATGTTCTGGAACTGATTTAAGGGCATGTTCTAAGCTGCATATTGATGAAATTGTCAATTCATCATCATTTGCCAGTGCTGAGAATAAAATTGCATATTTTTTAAATGAAATATGTGTAACAAAAGAAGAAATTGCAGAAATATTTTCAGCAACAAAAGGCCAAAGTGATAATCCTCTGTGGGGTATGTACCATAAAGGAAGAATAACTTCTTCCAGCTTTGGAAGTGTTTTAAAGGCATTGAATGGAAATAAAAATCATCAAAACCTAATAATAACATCAATAAATGATGAATATTCACTGAATGTAAAATCCATTCAATCAGGAATACACAAGGCCTCCGCTGTGAAACTTTTTACAGAAATTAAAAAAATAATAGTTACATCTGGCGGCATATTTTTGCACTCTTCAGGTCTCCTAGGATGCTCTCCAGATGGACTTGTAGGTGAAACTGACATCTTGGAGATAAAATTTTTATTATATCCAATTTCAAAATGTGATGTGGACATTTTGAAGGAAATTAACTCAAAGAAATGGTGTGTGAAATCCACTTCAACCACATTCAATGCTGACTTATATCAGTCTGGCAATGTCTCTGTTTATGATTTTAAACTTGGGGATATAATTTTCAATTTACAGCATCCTCTTGGCTGGGATTACCACCATCAAATCCAGGGAATGCTGCATATTATGGATAAAGACATTTGTCATGTGTTAATCTGTACCCCAAAAACATCATTGTTATTTCCAGTTGCAAAAGAAGATGGTTGGGAAAAAAATTTAGAAAAATTATTAAGTTTTTACAAAAATGTATATGTTCATAATATTATTAAGTAAATTGAATTTGTATTCTATATTTATATAAAAGCTCTTTTTTTACTGTTGTTTTTTGTGTGGGTATTTTTATCTTTTATTTGAATTTTCATAAAAGACATGGCTTTTTGAAAACCAGTTCTTTCTATATTCTTAATTTCAAATGCTCTTGTTTAGATGTATATATATATATATACATACATACATGTGGCGCACACGGGTGCCTCTGGAAGCTAAACTAGGTAAACTCAAGAATTTTTATTTTAAATATTTGAGAAAATTTTATACTTTAAAACTATAAAATTTAGTATATTATATTAAGACCAAGTAATATTTATTATTGAAACAATTGATTTGTTTACACGAATGCTGAAAGAAACCTACCAATGTTCTTCTCTTGTGGAAAATTAAATAAACTTGTTTCATTTATGTTTAAATAATTTGGTTTGCAAAATATGTTTCAATGAAAATTGGTTTAGCAAAGAAAGAAAGATACTAATGGGGAAATACTAATAATTTTTCTATACATATAAACAATCAAACGTTTAAAAATGTTAAATTTGTTGAAATGGAATTGGTTTCCTCAAAAATAATACAAATGTACAAATATGTCTTAATTACATCAACCGTCCCGATTCGATAACGGGCAAAGCCCGCTTTTCCTTATCATAATATCCGGTTGCCACTCTAAAAGAAAAACTTCAAATACTCGTCATGCAGTTTTTAGACGCGGCCTACTTCTTAAAATCCTAATATCTAGCGGGCACTGTCATGGAAATCTTTCTTTTGCTTTAGTAATAGGAATGATGATTAATTATACAATTAAATAATACATCAGCTCGTAATGGAGATATGAGAATAATTTTTAGATATTCTGAAAGCAGAATCAATTTTGCGTCGCCCTGTCAAAGTTAGGAATTACTGCGCCCCTTAGATTCGGAGATTGGGCCCCCCTCTGAAAAAACCCAGTTGAAAACCATGTGACCTCCGTCAAAGAAAATGCGCCTCGCCTCTTGAAAATCGATCCAGACAATCGTTTGCGGTCTGGCATTCGCAGCGCGGAAAGAAATGAAAAATTATTTTTTATTGATCAATTTTTAAAGGATTTTTTCGGTTCTAATTGTCGTACGGAAATGATTTTTCGAATTTATGAAACCGGACGCCGTCCCGGTTGCGTATGTACCGCTTTCGAATTTCTGGGCCGTAGACTTTTGCAGATACGGGTCGGTTTAAAAATCCGTACTGCGGTTTGGGGCTTAATTTGCTCCCTGGGAACCCGCTGCCTTTTCATTCCCCGACCCGAGAGACTGGCAACCCCTTTCAGAGGCGAAATTTTTGCTGTTTTGAATTCTTTTCCAAGTTCGGTTTCGGTCGGTAATTAAAACAGTTTTGTCAATTAATAACTCCCCGGGTCCGGGTCGGACTCCCGACCCGGCCGAACTTGAGCTCCGCGCCTTTTTTCCAAATTTTTCGGTCCGCGTCTGCCGTTCGTGCGTCGAGTGGTCCCGGAGCCTTTGCGTGTACAGAGGGGAATGCACAGACAGACAGAAAGAAACACACACATATGTATACCGACATTAATAGTATTGATATTTTACGTGAGTGAAGTAAATCACTGTAGTGATTAAGGCTGGGCAATATATTTATACATCATCAAATATCGATTTTTATAACATATTGTCTCCATCAATTTCAATCTTCCTTAAATATCAATATATCGGCTCTCATTATATTAGTTTATTGGTCAACATAATTCATTATTCTCCAATTAATACTAGAGTGTGAACAATGAAACTGCCAAAAAAAAGGGTAATTTTTCCCCTTTGTTTCCCTATCTCCTATATCTATAGATCCTCCATTTGCTAGAGTGGTATTGAAATGATTTAGAAACGAATAGCATTTTTCATTTTTCGATAAATGTATTGCATTTTAAGTTATAATTATCATTTCCGGACTGTCGCGTGATGAAAATCAATTTAAAACGTTTACTATGGCAATCTTTTTTGATAGATGCTTTACTTTATTGAAAAATGGGAAATGTTATTCAATTTTGCCATTTTTTAATGTGCACCTTCCAATTTCGTGCATCTAAGCTTAAGATTGACTTTGCGAATGTATCAGAAAGTTGAGAGATTGGATTTGAGAACTGCCTTAACAATATATTATATATATATATGTGTTGTATTCTGCTATTTTTTTAGTTCCATCCCACAGTCGATGAAAGAATATGGCAATCATCTCAAAATTAATGCAGTCGTACTACGAAGTTTAAGCATCAGTAGCTTAGTAAAAATGTAGATAGAAGAAAATAAGAACACGATGGCACTCAAATCCATTTATTTAAACGCAATCATCTTTAAATTCCAGGGAGTGCTCTCTCCTATAACTATAATCTTAACGAATCTCTATGTTGAAACATACCAGAACGTCAGCAACATTTTATTTTAACACTCATTTCAACGACACCTTCTTCTCTCTCTCTGTCAGCTCATTTTAAGCAAGCAGCGCACAAGAATTTCGTAACACGTGACCTACTTTAATCAATACATTTCAAATTCGCCACGCACTATAATTTATCTATGAATTAATATTGAAGAAATACATCTCTCCTATGCTTTTGGTGAGAAAAGAATTCTCTAGAACATTGTGGAAATTAAAAAGCACAGGAGATTAATAGAATAATTTTCAGCTTTTGTGCATTGAAAATATAAGTTTCTCAATAACAAAACAATTTAAAAATATGATTTCTTAGACTATTAGGAAAGGGAAAATGGTGAATTTTCACAGATTAAAAGAAATAAAAGAGATTTAAATGAGGGAATAAATAAGAAATGTTTAAGAAAATAAAGAATTTAAGAAAATAGGTTTTTTAAGAAGAAATATTTTTATAAAATGTGATTAATGCATCTTATCTGTCGAGAAATAAAAAGGGAATTTAAGTAGATTAGAATATAAAATGTAAAAAATATGGACAGTAATGGAATATTTTTAAGAAAGGGGATATTTTAATAAACTTGGGTTGTAAATGGAATACAGTCGAACCTCGTTAACACGAAATCGCTTAACGCAAAATTTCGCTTCACATGAAATAATTTTCAGGTCCCGTCAGATGAATCTGAAAATCAAAGTTAATTAATTCGTTTAACACGAAATAGAATTTCGGAAAATCCCGCTTAAGGCGAAATTTTTTTTTTCGCTTCAAAGTTAAAACATGATTCCTTATGCAATGTTTTCGATATTTCAAACTTAAATGTCACATACTTTTATTAAAAGTGGAATTTTCTCATGGTTTGAAAACGATTTAAAGTGAAAAAGGGTTTCAGAAAATTCTGAAATACTGAATTCCTGAATAATCCCTGCTTTTCTTTGATCTCTGATATGCGCAAGTGTTCCCACATTAACCATATGAGCAATAGATTAGTCACAATGAAAGTTTGGGGAAGGAATTTCTTTTTTTGAAAGTGATTGTTCCATTACTCGGTTGACTGTATTGACAGTAACATAAACTATAAATCGGGGGTCTGAATTCTCCTACCTGTGAGTGAAAGAATTGACTATCTCTACTTCACTACCTAACTAACATAATGGAAACGCTGTTCACAGTTGCTCTGTAGAATTCTGTGAAAGATGGAGTCGAAAACAGCAAGCAGTATCTTAAGAAACCAAGCAAAAAAATTTAACAAAGTTAGCGATAAAGTGCTGAAAAAATCACAAATTGCGGCGAAGTATGGGATACCTACAATTCTTCTACAATTTTAAAGAATAGCGAAAAGATTGAAGCGGTTGCTGTGAGTTAATTCAAACCAGTAAGAAAACGAATGTGTAGAAGAAAGAATGAATAAATTGAAATTGCTCTCTTGCGGTGGATAAAAGAGGCAATAAGCCAGGACATTGTTTTAACTTTTGCAGTTTTGCAAGATGAAGCAGAGGCTTTTGCTGATGCTCTCGGTGAGAGCGATTTCATATTTTCTAACGGATGACTGACAAGATTTAAATAGCGTCATAGACTTGTCTGCAGAAAGATATGTAGCCAAAATCGGTAAATTCTTTCTTAGACATTGTTTTTTCCAAGTACATTTGCATAGATGAAGATGTGCTGACTTCGGATGTGACGACAGATGAAGAAATAATTGCTGAAAAATAAAGATGACAAAATTGAAGTGTCACACGAGGATGAAGAAATTGGTCAATAAATGAATCTACCGCAGCATTGAAAACTGTACAATGTTTCCTTATGGATCAAGAGGATACTTCCCGAGCTTTGGACAAATTAGATTAGGTCCATATGTTCCTAAAAAAGTACTCTACAAAAATTGAAGCAATAATAAATAAAATTATTATTGCCTAAAAAACAATAATTAATTTGTTAATGAAATTTACTATTTTTTATTAATTTATGATTTTTTGAGCACGGATGTATTTATAGGTTAATTTATTTAGTTTTTATATCTAACATACATGGCGCCACTATTATGACGGTTAACACGAAATTTCGGATAACACGAAAAAAATTCCCAGTCCCTTCAATTTCGTGTTAACGAGGTTCGACTGTATTAATAAAAGGAATTTGTTATACAATAAATTTAATAGGGTATGAAATTTAAAATTTTGTAATATATATATATATATTTCCTGTTGTTGTTGTTGTTGTTTGACCCTTCAGGCCCGGTGAGCAGCTTTCTATACCTATATAGCTGTCCAAATCCACATACCGTACCAACTACCGAGACCATAAACCATAAAAACCCGTCAAACCAGTCCTACTCCGATATAACGACTACTGACAAGCAACCATAACTAGGTAACATCAAAACCAACTACTAATGTGACTATAAATCTCATTCAAGAACTGTGAAAACAAAGCCAGGTCTACACTTCCCTGTCTTCCCATCGCCGAAAAAATATCCTCATACCTCATACTCTTCGACACCCGTAATTTTCCAAACACCATATCTCGAATCCCTGAAAACTTTTTGCACCTCAAAACCAAGTGATCTTCAGTTTGTTCCTCACTTCCGCACAAGTCACACTTCACCTCACCTCTACCGAGAAACTTCCTCCGACGAACCAGAGTAAGAACAGTCTTAGTAAGGAAACGAGCAAAAATAACCCCACTCGTCCTCCGTAGATTGTGATGCGGATGTCCGATATCCGCGTAATCCCAGCCACGACCTGAGTGATCATTCCAGTATTGCATCCACTCCCAGTCAGACTCTTTCCGTTTTTTCTTTTTCACGTCCACCATCCAATCCTCTGGAGAGAACCACGGTATATAAATATTGCTATACGGGCCCTTCCTAGCCAGCTCATCCGCACACTCATTGATCACTATACCTTTATGTCCTGGAACCCAAATAAAATCAATCTGATACTTGTCAGTACTTTTGCTGTTAATTTCCTCCCTAAGCATAGTGATGACAGTCACAGATTTACGATTGACCTTATCCAAAGCCGTAAGAACACTCCTAGCATCAGTAAAAAACATTTACCTCCCACTCTCCACCGTATAAAACTTAATAGCTACCAATAAGGCAATCGCTTCAGCAGTAAAAATAGAGTTGATATTTGGTATTTTAAAAGCCATCCGACTACCTGTATTTTGATTGATCATCCCAATAGCCGTGTTATTCTCCTCTTTGGACGCATCCGTAGCAATGAAAATTGTCTTGTCAATATGCCTCTGAGAAAAACTGTTGAACGAGTTTCTGATTACAGCTTCCGGAAAATCTTTATTTTGGAAAGGCCATGTATTAACATAAATTCGAATATTCTCATTTACCTTTGTGCCCCACTTGTAAGTGATCATTTCCTCGACATCCGTGCTATACCCACTCAGACTGTTCAGCTCTCTGTGGATTAAATCCTTTGAAAGGATATCCATGTAGTCTTTATGCTTGATGTCCAATATCGACCTTTTGATCGCCAGATATTCTCTTCTTACGTTGTTCCTCCAGACCCCACTTTCCTGCAACAATACCGGGATCGGGCACCACCTAGGCATACCACTAGCCCATCTAAGCCCCATATTGTGAATCACTTCAAGTTTGTGTCCTTCAGTTTTGGTAGAATGCATAAGAATTCGCGGATTCCCATCCAGAAGAGATCCCATCATACTATTGGTAATCTTTAAAAGGTACTTAGTTTCGGTACCCCAACTCATACCTGCAATAGTTTTGAGCATGTTGAGTCTTTTGCTAGTTTTCTCTCGCAGCATATTTATGTGACTTTTAAGGTTACCTTGACAGTTTAGAAGAACCCCTAAAACTCTTAACTCCCCTGAAAAATCCACCTCCTGTCCTTTGATCTTAAATTTTTCCTCCTCATGCTCCTTCCACCGTCCGATCTTCATGATTTGGCATTTATCTGGGTTTACCTCAAGATTCCATGTATTCAACCACTGAATTATTCTGATAATATTCTCCTGTAGGATGTTCCTTACCCATTCCAGATTATCATGAAATCCGTATAAAAAAATGTCATCCGCGTACACCACGCAATGGATACTTGAATCACAAATCTCGAAGATGTCAACGAGGTATATGGCAAAAAGAAATGGAGATAGAGGACTGCCCTGTAAGAGGCCCCTCTGGTACAAAAATGGATTCGACAGTGACCCTCTCCATTTAACCCGAATCCTAAGATCCTGCATCAGATTCCGTATCATGATACTCAGGTCAGCTCCGAGTCCCAGTTTTTTCAGTTTCATAAGCATCCCATCCCACCAGACATTGTCGTAGGCACCTTTGATGTCTAAGGCCACTAAATATCCCTTTCGTTTGGATTGCCTTGCTCTTCTCAAGTCTCTGTAAATTTTGTAGGCAGCCGCTTCACAATCTCTAAACGGTATGAACCCATAGTGATTCCTATGAAAGTATTTTTTTTCCATGCTCCAGTTTAGCAGAACCTCTAGTAACATCTTTTCAAAAATCTTCTTGCTAGTAACCGTCAGAGCTATTGGTCTATACCCTCTAATATCATTCCTATTTTTTCCTGGCTTTTTGATGGGTAACATGATAACCTCCTTCCAAATCTCAGGTATTTTTTGGGTCTCCAGAATCTTATTATACATGCTCAGAATCTGATTCAATACACTGATTTTTTGTTTTTTGAAAAAGCGCATTGTGATTCCGTCTATCCCGGGCGTTGTTGACTTGCTTTTCTTAATTATTCTCTGTAACTGGTCCATTGTAAGCTTTGTGTCTATAGCATCGTCGCCCGAGAAATCTATGGGGATACCTTCTGTGACCGGAGAGTTCTGGAATAGAAGCGATAAGTAATTTGCTTGGGATGCCGCATCAGGTGGACAATTTGGAAAATTAAACTCAGTGTTCGTCTCGCCATTATTCAGTGTATTTATCCCACGGATGATCTTGTAAATTTGATACCCTCTCCCTGCCTCCCTGACCACCGAATCCCAAAACCTCTGATTATCTTTTTTGATCTGCTTCTTAAGCTTTGCGTTATAAAATTTATATTTGCACCATAAGTCCATCTGAGCCAACCGAATCGCCTTCCTATGGTAAAACCTCTTTAATGCCAAAAGCCGACGGGTAATAATCCCCCAATCCGGCGGGAGCTTACTGCCACTCACTGGGATCCTATCAGTATACTGACCCATAAACTTTGAAATTTCCTTGGACCACCTGTCCATCCCCTCTGCATAGACCTCATCCCCAACCTCTCAACCGCTGATCCAACACACTGCCAATTGACCTGCGTCCGAAATAGTTTCCCATCACTGCGGCCACCAGCAATTTCCTTAATCCCGATAGGATAATGATCCGACCCCATCGGATCCGAAAGCACATCCACTTGCTAAACTACTTGAAACGATAGTCAGATCCAGTAATAACCCTGCACCCCCACCTCTAAACCTAGTAACATGATCCAAATTCATTAAAATGGCGTCCGTACGATTAATCCAGTTAATCAAGTTTATCAATTTCTGAGCCTTGGGGTTATTGTACCAATTTAGAAAGTTAATATTGAAGTCACCAACTATAATATAATGATTCCCAATCATATCTTTAATCCTGTCCAACCACCTAATGTCAGCAAAACCCTTCGGTGCATAAATGTTGATTATCGCGATCCAGCGATTTTTATACCATATTTTAATCCCTTGCGCCTCATGATCCCGGCTAGTATTGGGAAGATTAATAATTTGTACTGGAATCCTACTTGACACCGCTAAAAGTAAACCACCTCCCCCCCCTCGTTAAATTGCCAGGTCTGTCAGCTCGAAATATATTTCTGTTTCTAAAAAACAGCTTATGATTATTGTTCAAAAGCGTTTCTTGAAACGCCCAAACTATGCAATCCCGAAACGTACTAGTCCGCAGCCAGGGCAAGTTTGACCGAATGCCTCTAATGTTCCATTGATATAATAATATATCCATACAACAATCAACAATAAAAACCACTTAAAATACACAAAACAACGAAAAACCAATAAAACTTCCAACACTTACCCCAAAAGACAGTTTTCATAGACGTCCAGAAAAAATACAGTCGTCCCGTCCACCAAGAAAACCAAACCATTAAAAACAGTGTAAAAAAACAACACAAACAACAGACCTTATACATCGTCAGAGTCCGTAAGCATGCTTTCATGTTCTGGAGTTGAAATTGATTGTTGTAACTGTCCTTCTTCCTGCTCGACTTCATTCATCAGCTTCATTTTCTTGTCTCTTAGGTGGTTATACAATTCTGATATCACGTCTCTTTTCGCTATTTTACTTTTTGTTGTCATTTCACTGTCTTTCGCTTCCGAATCCTTTTCTACCACATTTTCCGACTTTTGCTGCGACATAACCATCACTTCGCAAATATTTAACACTATGTCCATAATTTTATTGAACTTTTCTTCCACCAGTATAGCTAACTTGTGAAAATTACTCTCTGCTCGTTCTTTATCGACATGTGTTTTGATTTTTGCCGCGTAGTTGTTTGTTGCTTGAAAGTTGAATTGTCGTCGTGCTTCAGCCAGTGTAATGTGATTTTCACTTTTGTATTTTTGGATGTCAGCCTCTTTTTTTTTTATCTCGCAGTCGTTGTCATCAGCCTCGTGCTCTTTCCCACAGTTTGCACATCGTACTTCCATATCTTTACATACTAACTCGGGATGATTATTTCCGCAACGCTTGCATTTCTTCTCGTTTTGACATTTATTCGATGCGTGATTGAAACTTTGACAAATATTGCATCGGCGAGGTCTGTCGACAAATAGTCGGATTTTTTGTCTCATATAGAACATTTTTACGGGTTCCGGTAGTTCGTGTCCATATATCGTTATTAGTACCGTACCCGTAGGAATTACACGTCCTTCCTGTCTGGTAGTAAATCTTCTAACATTGCGAACTATCATTGAATTTTCTTCTTCAATCTCCTCCTGAATTTCTTTTACTGTAATGTCCGTATCGATTCTGAATATTAAAAATCTTGTTGTGATATTCTCATTCATTAGGTTATGTGTTACGTTCGTATCAAATATTTTTTCCTTGTTAACCACCTCACTTGCACATTCGTAGTCTTTCGTAATTAGCAACATTTTATTATTTCTAGTGTATCTGACAGTATCGATTTCTTTGTAACTCTGCAAGCTCTTTTTTATTTCCCGTTTCAGCTGGATTGGGTTAAGTTTATGAATTCCACCCTCTTGACTCTCAGTAATTATTACATATTCTTTTAAGTTTGGTATTATCTTGATTTGTTCTTTTGCTGTGCGTTCATCGTTCCAGTTGTATTTCTTGAATTCTGCACTGTCGAAACCTATACTTTCTTTTATTTTCACTTTCGTCCCCGCCATAATGCAAAACGTACCTGGAGACCAGACTAACTCTCACCAACTTTATCCGCACCCTTCCGCTACTGCTCCCAAAGATACAAAAATTCAATCGCACCGAAATTGAAATATTTCGATACCCGAAGCCTTTTCCTCACCCGCACTCGAAAATTACCCGCAACGCGCACGTGAAACTCTCAGCTGACGCCAGAATCTCACCCACGCTTACCGGCGGTTGATTGAGTTTCTATATTTCCTGAATTTCTAAAATATAACATATTTGTATATCTTTTGCATCACCCCCCCTCCCCGCAAAAAAAAAAAAGTCCTCCTCTTGAATAGTTTAATTTTTTTCATTTCCGAAACTCTATAAAAAATCGATATCACATTCCTAGCAACATATAGCAGGGATAAGAAATAGTCTTCAAGGTTAGGGAAAACATTTTTTTTTAAAGTTGTAAGTGATTGTTGTCTCATAATGGCCATTTTCAAGCTGTCACATTACGAAAATCGGTTTATAATGTTTACTTTGACAGACTTTTCTACTAGATCAGAATTCTATAACTAATCTGCGTAGAACGATATGTTATATAATAAAACCTTCCCTGAAAAATTATCTATCTAACAGTTTAAGTTATATGAAAATCCATTCAGCAGAACTTCCGTTATACGCAGCTGGAACGAAATTTCATATAAAAGGCGTCTCAGTACAATGTTTCAGAACTTCTAGGACTCAGAATCATATAGCAATTCAGGGTCTGAAATGCTTTCCTGACGTGGTGGTTTACATAGAAACATCAGAAATAAAAATAAATAAGTTAGTGAATATTCATCTATACTAATAAAAGAAAGTTTCGCTCTGTGTGTCTGTGTCTGTGTCTGTTGGCGATGGCTAGGAAATTTAGCTTTAGGTAGTCCAAACCCTCTCCTGGTGCACCATTACTTCAGAATTTTAATATTTTAATTATTTACTGAAATATTATGACTGGAACGAAATTTCATATAAAAGGCGTCTCAGTACAATGTTTCAGAACTTCTAGAGGGGGTAGGGTACACGACGATGACTCAGAATCATATAGAAATTCACGGTCTGAAATGCTTTCCTGACGTGGTGGTTTACATAGAAACATCAGAAATAAAAATAAATAAGTTAGTGAATATTCATCTATACTAATAAAAGAAAGTTTCGCTCTGTGTATCTGTGTCTGTGTCTGTTGGCGATGGCTAGGAAATTTAGCTTTAGGTAGTCCAAACCCTCTCCTGGTGCACCATTACTTCAGAATTTTAATATTTTAATTATTTACTGAAATATTATGACTGGAACGAAATTTCATATAAAAGGCGTCTCAGTACAATGTTTCAGAACTTCTAGAAGGGGTAGGGTACACGACGATGACTCAGAATCATATAGCAATTCAGGGTCTGAAATGCTTTCCTGACGTGGTGGTTTACATAGAAACATCAGAAATAAAAATAAATAAGTTAGTGAATATTCATCTATACTAATAAAAGAAAGTTTCGCTCTGTGTGTCTGTGTCTGTGTCTGTTGGCGATGGCTAGGAAATTAAGCTTTAGGTAGTCCAAACCCTCTCCTGGTGCACCATTACTTCAGAATTTTAATATTTTAATTATTTACTGAAATATTATGACTGGAACGAAATTTCATATAAAAGGCGTCTCAGTACAATGTTTCAGAACTTCTAGAGGGGGTAGGGTACACGACGATGACTCAGAATCATATAGAAATTCACGGTCTGAAATGCTTTCCTGAAGTGGTGGTTTACATAGAAACATCAGAAATAAAAATAAATAAGTTAGTGAATATTCATCTATACTAATAAAAGAAAGTTTCGCTCTGTGTATCTGTGTCTGTGTCTGTTGGCGATGGCTAGGAAATTTAGCTTTAGGTAGTCCAAACCCTCTCCTGGTGCACCATTACTTCAGAATTTTAATATTTTAATTATTTACTGAAATATTATGACTGGAACGAAATTTCATATAAAAGGCGTCTCAGTACAATGTTTCAGAACTTCTAGAAGGGGTAGGGTACACGACGATGACTCAGAATCATATAGCAATTCAGGGTCTGAAATGCTTTCCTGACGTGGTGGTTTACATAGAAACATCAGAAATAAAAATAAATAAGTTAGTGAATATTCATCTATACTAATAAAAGAAAGTTTCGCTCTGTGTGTCTGTGTCTGTGTCTGTTGGCGATGGCTAGGAAATTTAGCTTTAGGTAGTCCAAACCCTCTCCTGGTGCACCATTACTTCAGAATTTTAATATTTTAATTATTTACTGAATTATTATGACTGGAACGAAATTTCATATAAAAGGCGTCTCAGTACAATGTTTCAGAACTTCTAGAAGGGGTATGGTACACGACAATGACTCAGAATCATATAGCAACTCAGGGTCTGAAATGCTTTCCTGACGTGGTGGTTTACATAGAAACATCAGAAATAAAAATAAATAAGTTAGTGAATATTCATCTATACTAATAAAAGAAAGTTTCGCTCTGTGTATCTGTGTCTGTGTCTGTTGGCGATGGCTAGGAAATTTAGCTTTAGGTAGTCCAAACCCTCTCCTGGTGCACCATTACTTCAGAATTTTAATATTTTAATTATTTACTGAAATATTATGACTGGAACGAAATTTCATATAAAAGGCGTCTCAGTACAATGTTTCAGAACTTCTAGAAGGGGTAGGGTACACGACGATGACTCAGAATCATATAGCAATTCAGGGTCTGAAATGCTTTCCTGACGTGGTGGTTTACATAGAAAAATCAGAAATAAAAATAAATAAGTTAGTGAATATTCATCTATACTAATAAAAGAAAGTTTCGCTCTGTGTGTCTGTGTCTGTGTCTGTTGGCGATGGCTAGGAAATTTAGCTTAAGTAGTCCAAACCCTCTCCTGGTGCACCATTACTTCAGAATTTTAATATTTTAATTATTTACTGAAATATTATGACTGGAACGAAATTTCATATAAAAGGCGTCTCAGTACAATGTTTCAGAACTTCTAGAAGGGGTAGGGTACACGACGATGACTCAGAATCATATAGCAATTCAGGGTCTGAAATGCTTTCCTGACGTGGTGGTTTACATAGAAACATCAGAAATAAAAATAAATAAGTTAGTGAATATTCATCTATACTAATAAAAGAAAGTTTCGCTCTGTGTATCTGTGTCTGTGTCTGTTGGCGATGGCTAGGAAATTTAGCTTTAGGTAGTCCAAACCCTCTCCAGGTGCACCATTACTTCAGAATTTTAATATTTTAATTATTTACTGAAATATTATGACTGGAACGAAATTTCATATAAAAGGCGTCTCAGTACAATGTTTCAGAACTTCTAGAAGGGGTAGGGTACACGACGATGACTCAGAATCATATAGCAATTCAGGGTCTGAAATGCTTTCCTGACGTGGTGGTTTACATAGAAAAATCAGAAATAAAAATAAATAAGTTAGTGAATATTCATCTATACTAATAAAAGAAAGTTTCGCTCTGTGTATCTGTGTCTGTGTCTGTTGGCGATGGCTAGGAAATTTAGCTTTAGGTAGTCCAAACCCTCTCCTGGTGCACCATTACTTCAGAATTTTAATATTTTAATTATTTACTGAAATATTATGACTGGAACGAAATTTCATATAAAAGGCGTCTCAGTACAATGTTTCAGAACTTCTAGAGGGGGTAGGGTACACGACGATGACTCAGAATCATATAGAAATTCACGGTCTGAAATGCTTTCCTGACGTGGTGGTTTACATAGAAACATCAGAAATAAAAATAAATAAGTTAGTGAATATTCATCTATACTAATAAAAGAAAGTTTCGCTCTGTGTATCTGTGTCTGTGTCTGTTGGCGATGGCTAGGAAATTTAGCTTTAGGTAGTCCAAACCCTCTCCTGGTGCACCATTACTTCAGAATTTTAATATTTTAATTATTTACTGAATTATTATGACTGGAACGAAATTTCATATAAAAGGCGTCTCAGTACAATGTTTCAGAACTTCTAGAAGGGGTAGGGTACACGACAATGACTCAGAATCATATAGCAATTCAGGGTCTGAAATGCTTTCCTGACGTGGTGGTTTACATAGAAACATCAGAAATAAAAATAAATAAGTTAGTGAATATTCATCTATACTAATAAAAGAAAGTTTCGCTCTGTGTATCTGTGTCTGTGTCTGTTGGCGATGGCTAGGAAATTTAGCTTTAGGTAGTCCAAACCCTCTCCTGGTGCACCATTACTTCAGAATTTTAATATTTTAATTATTTACTGAAATATTATGACTGGAACGAAATTTCATATAAAAGGCGTCTCAGTACAATGTTTCAGAACTTCTAGAAGGGGTAGGGTACACGACGATGACTCAGAATCATATAGCAATACTGGGTCTGAAATGCTTTCCTGACGTGGTGGTTTACATAGAAACATCAGAAATAAAAATAAATAAGTTAGTGAATATTCATCTATACTAATAAAAGAAAGTTTCGCTCTGTGTATCTGTGTCTGTGTCTGTTGGCGATGGCTAGGAAATTTAGCTTTAGGTAGTCCAAACCCTCTCCTGGTGCACCATTACTTCAGAATTTTAATATTTTAATTATTTACTGAAATATTATGACTGGAACGAAATTTCATATAAAAGGCGTCTCAGTACAATGTTTCAGAACTTCTAGAAGGGGTAGGGTACACGACGATGACTCAGAATCATATAGCAATTCAGGGTCTGAAATGCTTTCCTGACGTGGTGGTTTACATAGAAACATCAGAAATAAAAATAAATAAGTTAGTGAATATTCATCTATACTAATAAAAGAAAGTTTCGCTCTGTGTGTCTGTGTCTGTGTCTGTTGGCGATGGCTAGGAAATTTAGCTTTAGGTAGTCCAAACCCTCTCCTGGTGCACCATTACTTCAGAATTTTAATATTTTAATTATTTACTGAATTATTATGACTGGAACGAAATTTCATATAAAAGGCGTCTCAGTACAATGTTTCAGAACTTCTAGAAGGGGTAGGGTACACGACAATGACTCAGAATCATATAGCAATTCAGGGTCTGAAATGCTTTCCTGACGTGGTGGTTTACATAGAAACATCAGAAATAAAAATAAATAAGTTAGTGAATATTCATCTATACTAATAAAAGAAAGTTTCGCTCTGTGTATCTGTGTCTGTGTCTGTTGGCGATGGCTAGGAAATTTAGCTTTAGGTAGTCCAAACCCTCTCCTGGTGCACCATTACTTCAGAATTTTAATATTTTAATTATTTACTGAAATATTATGACTGGAACGAAATTTCATATAAAAGGCGTCTCAGTACAATGTTTCAGAACTTCTAGAGGGGGTAGGGTACACGACGATGACTCAGAATCATATAGAAATTCACGGTCTGAAATGCTTTCCTGACGTGGTGGTTTACATAGAAACATCAGAAATAAAAATAAATAAGTTAGTGAATATTCATCTATACTAATAAAAGAAAGTTTCGCTCTGTGTATCTGTGTCTGTGTCTGTTGGCGATGGCTAGGAAATTTAGCTTTAGGTAGTCCAAACCCTCTCCTGGTGCACCATTACTTCAGAATTTTAATATTTTAATTATTTACTGAAATATTATGACTGGAACGAAATTTCATATAAAAGGCGTCTCAGTACAATGTTTCAGAACTTCTAGAAGGGGTAGGGTACACGACGATGACTCAGAATCATATAGCAATTCAGGGTCTGAAATGCTTTCCTGACGTGGTGGTTTACATAGAAACATCAGAAATAAAAATAAATAAGTTAGTGAATATTCATCTATACTAATAAAAGAAAGTTTCGCTCTGTGTGTCTGTGTCTGTGTCTGTTGGCGATGGCTAGGAAATTTAGCTTTAGGTAGTCCAAACCCTCTCCTGGTGCACCATTACTTCAGAATTTTAATATTTTAATTATTTACTGAATTATTATGACTGGAACGAAATTTCATATAAAAGGCGTCTCAGTACAATGTTTCAGAACTTCTAGAAGGGGTAGGGTACACGACAATGACTCAGAATCATATAGCAATTCAGGGTCTGAAATGCTTTCCTGACGTGGTGGTTTACATAGAAACATCAGAAATAAAAATAAATAAGTTAGTGAATATTCATCTATACTAATAAAAGAAAGTTTCGCTCTGTGTATCTGTGTCTGTGTCTGTTGGCGATGGCTAGGAAATTTAGCTTTAGGTAGTCCAAACCCTCTCCTGGTGCACCATTACTTCAGAATTTTAATATTTTAATTATTTACTGAAATATTATGACTGGAACGAAATTTCATATAAAAGGCGTCTCAGTACAATGTTTCAGAACTTCTAGAGGGGGTAGGGTACACGACGATGACTCAGAATCATATAGAAATTCACGGTCTGAAATGCTTTCCTGACGTGGTGGTTTACATAGAAACATCAGAAATAAAAATAAATAAGTTAGTGAATATTCATCTATACTAATAAAAGAAAGTTTCGCTCTGTGTATCTGTGTCTGTGTCTGTTGGCGATGGCTAGGAAATTTAGCTTTAGGTAGTCCAAACCCTCTCCTGGTGCACCATTACTTCAGAATTTTAATATTTTAATTATTTACTGAAATATTATGACTGGAACGAAATTTCATATAAAAGGCGTCTCAGTACAATGTTTCAGAACTTCTAGAAGGGGTAGGGTACCGACGATGACTCAGAATCATATAGCAATTCAGGGTCTGAAATGCTTTCCTGACGTGGTGGTTTACATAGAAACATCAGAAATAAAAATAAATAAGTTAGTGAATATTCATCTATACTAATAAAAGAAAGTTTCGCTCTGTGTATCTGTGTCTGTGTCTGTTGGCGATGGCTAGGAAATTTAGCTTTAGGTAGTCCAAACCCTCTCCAGGTGCACCATTACTTCAGAATTTTAATATTTTAATTATTTACTGAAATATTATGACTGGAACGAAATTTCATATAAAAGGCGTCTCAGTACAATGTTTCAGAACTTCTAGAAGGGGTAGGGTACACGACAATGACTCAGAATCATATAGCAATTCAGGGTCTGAAATGCTTTCCTGACGTGGTGGTTTACATAGAAACATCAGAAATAAAAATAAATAAGTTAGTGAATATTCATCTATACTAATAAAAGAAAGTTTCGCTCTGTGTATCTGTGTCTGTGTCTGTTGGCGATGGCTAGGAAATTTAGCTTTAGGTAGTCCAAACCCTCTCCTGGTGCACCATTACTTCAGAATTTTAATATTTTAATTATTTACTGAAATATTATGACTGGAACGAAATTTCATATAAAAGGCGTCTCAGTACAATGTTTCAGAACTTCTAGAAGGGGTAGGGTACACGACGATGACTCAGAATCATATAGCAATTCAGGGTCTGAAATGCTTTCCTGACGTGGTGGTTTACATAGAAACATCAGAAATAAAAATAAATAAGTTAGTGAATATTCATCTATACTAATAAAAGAAAGTTTCGCTCTGTGTGTCTGTGTCTGTGTCTGTTGGCGATGGCTAGGAAATTTAGCTTTAGGTAGTCCAAACCCTCTCCTGGTGCACCATTACTTCAGAATTTTAATATTTTAATTATTTACTGAATTATTATGACTGGAACGAAATTTCATATAAAAGGCGTCTCAGTACAATGTTTCAGAACTTCTAGAAGGGGTAGGGTACACGACAATGACTCAGAATCATATAGCAATTCAGGGTCTGAAATGCTTTCCTGACGTGGTGGTTTACATAGAAACATCAGAAATAAAAATAAATAAGTTAGTGAATATTCATCTATACTAATAAAAGAAAGTTTCGCTCTGTGTATCTGTGTCTGTGTCTGTTGGCGATGGCTAGGAAATTTAGCTTTAGGTAGTCCAAACCCTCTCCTGGTGCACCATTACTTCAGAATTTTAATATTTTAATTATTTACTGAAATATTATGACTGGAACGAAATTTCATATAAAAGGCGTCTCAGTACAATGTTTCAGAACTTCTAGAGGGGGTAGGGTACACGACGATGACTCAGAATCATATAGAAATTCACGGTCTGAAATGCTTTCCTGACGTGGTGGTTTACATAGAAACATCAGAAATAAAAATAAATAAGTTAGTGAATATTCATCTATACTAATAAAAGAAAGTTTCGCTCTGTGTATCTGTGTCTGTGTCTGTTGGCGATGGCTAGGAAATTTAGCTTTAGGTAGTCCAAACCCTCTCCTGGTGCACCATTACTTCAGAATTTTAATATTTTAATTATTTACTGAAATATTATGACTGGAACGAAATTTCATATAAAAGGCGTCTCAGTACAATGTTTCAGAACTTCTAGAAGGGGTAGGGTACACGACGATGACTCAGAATCATATAGCAATTCAGGGTCTGAAATGCTTTCCTGACGTGGTGGTTTACATAGAAACATCAGAAATAAAAATAAATAAGTTAGTGAATATTCATCTATACTAATAAAAGAAAGTTTCGCTCTGTGTGTCTGTGTCTGTGTCTGTTGGCGATGGCTAGGAAATTTAGCTTTAGGTAGTCCAAACCCTCTCCTGGTGCACCATTACTTCAGAATTTTAATATTTTAATTATTTACTGAATTATTATGACTGGAACGAAATTTCATATAAAAGGCGTCTCAGTACAATGTTTCAGAACTTCTAGAAGGGGTAGGGTACACGACAATGACTCAGAATCATATAGCAATTCAGGGTCTGAAATGCTTTCCTGACGTGGTGGTTTACATAGAAACATCAGAAATAAAAATAAATAAGTTAGTGAATATTCATCTATACTAATAAAAGAAAGTTTCGCTCTGTGTATCTGTGTCTGTGTCTGTTGGCGATGGCTAGGAAATTTAGCTTTAGGTAGTCCAAACCCTCTCCTGGTGCACCATTACTTCAGAATTTTAATATTTTAATTATTTACTGAAATATTATGACTGGAACGAAATTTCATATAAAAGGCGTCTCAGTACAATGTTTCAGAACTTCTAGAGGGGGTAGGGTACACGACGATGACTCAGAATCATATAGAAATTCACGGTCTGAAATGCTTTCCTGACGTGGTGGTTTACATAGAAACATCAGAAATAAAAATAAATAAGTTAGTGAATATTCATCTATACTAATAAAAGAAAGTTTCGCTCTGTGTATCTGTGTCTGTGTCTGTTGGCGATGGCTAGGAAATTTAGCTTTAGGTAGTCCAAACCCTCTCCTGGTGCACCATTACTTCAGAATTTTAATATTTTAATTATTTACTGAAATATTATGACTGGAACGAAATTTCATATAAAAGGCGTCTCAGTACAATGTTTCAGAACTTCTAGAAGGGGTAGGGTACCGACGATGACTCAGAATCATATAGCAATTCAGGGTCTGAAATGCTTTCCTGACGTGGTGGTTTACATAGAAACATCAGAAATAAAAATAAATAAGTTAGTGAATATTCATCTATACTAATAAAAGAAAGTTTCGCTCTGTGTATCTGTGTCTGTGTCTGTTGGCGATGGCTAGGAAATTTAGCTTTAGGTAGTCCAAACCCTCTCCAGGTGCACCATTACTTCAGAATTTTAATATTTTAATTATTTACTGAAATATTATGACTGGAACGAAATTTCATATAAAAGGCGTCTCAGTACAATGTTTCAGAACTTCTAGAAGGGGTAGGGTACACGACAATGACTCAGAATCATATAGCAATTCAGGGTCTGAAATGCTTTCCTGACGTGGTGGTTTACATAGAAACATCAGAAATAAAAATAAATAAGTTAGTGAATATTCATCTATACTAATAAAAGAAAGTTTCGCTCTGTGTATCTGTGTCTGTGTCTGTTGGCGATGGCTAGGAAATTTAGCTTTAGGTAGTCCAAACCCTCTCCTGGTGCACCATTACTTCAGAATTTTAATATTTTAATTATTTACTGAAATATTATGACTGGAACGAAATTTCATATAAAAGGCGTCTCAGTACAATGTTTCAGAACTTCTAGAGGGGGTAGGGTACACGACGATGACTCAGAATCATATAGAAATTCACGGTCTGAAATGCTTTCCTGACGTGGTGGTTTACATAGAAACATCAGAAATAAAAATAAATAAGTTAGTGAATATTCATCTATACTAATAAAAGAAAGTTTCGCTCTGTGTATCTGTGTCTGTGTCTGTTGGCGATGGCTAGGAAATTTAGCTTTAGGTAGTCCAAACCCTCTCCTGGTGCACCATTACTTCAGAATTTTAATATTTTAATTATTTACTGAAATATTATGAATGGAACGAAATTTCATATAAAAGGCGTCTCAGTACAATGTTTCAGAACTTCTAGAAGGGGTAGGGTACACGACGATGACTCAGAATCATATAGCAATTCAGGGTCTGAAATGCTTTCCTGACGTGGTGGTTTACATAGAAACATCAGAAATAAAAATAAATAAGTTAGTGAATATTCATCTATACTAATAAAAGAAAGTTTCGCTCTGTGTGTCTGTGTCTGTGTCTGTTGGCGATGGCTAGGAAATTTAGCTTTAGGTAGTCCAAACCCTCTCCTGGTGCACCATTACTTCAGAATTTTAATATTTTAATTATTTACTGAATTATTATGACTGGAACGAAATTTCATATAAAAGGCGTCTCAGTACAATGTTTCAGAACTTCTAGAAGGGGTAGGGTACACGACAATGACTCAGAATCATATAGCAATTCAGGGTCTGAAATGCTTTCCTGACGTGGTGGTTTACATAGAAACATCAGAAATAAAAATAAATAAGTTAGTGAATATTCATCTATACTAATAAAAGAAAGTTTCGCTCTGTGTATCTGTGTCTGTGTCTGTTGGCGATGGCTAGGAAATTTAGCTTTAGGTAGTCCAAACCCTCTCCTGGTGCACCATTACTTCAGAATTTTAATATTTTAATTATTTACTGAAATATTATGACTGGAACGAAATTTCATATAAAAGGCGTCTCAGTACAATGTTTCAGAACTTCTAGAAGGGGTAGGGTACACGACGATGACTCAGAATCATATAGCAATTCAGGGTCTGAAATGCTTTCCTGACGTGGTGGTTTACATAGAAACATCAGAAATAAAAATAAATAAGTTAGTGAATATTCATCTATACTAATAAAAGAAAGTTTCGCTCTGTGTATCTGTGTCTGTGTCTGTTGGCGATGGCTAGGAAATTTAGCTTTAGGTAGTCCAAACCCTCTCCAGGTGCACCATTACTTCAGAATTTTAATATTTTAATTATTTACTGAAATATTATGACTGGAACGAAATTTCATATAAAAGGCGTCTCAGTACAATGTTTCAGAACTTCTAGAAGGGGTAGGGTACACGACGATGACTCAGAATCATATAGCAATTCAGGGTCTGAAATGCTTTCCTGACGTGGTGGTTTACATAGAAAAATCAGAAATAAAAATAAATAAGTTAGTGAATATTCATCTATACTAATAAAAGAAAGTTTCGCTCTGTGTGTCTGTGTCTGTGTCTGTTGGCGATGGCTAGGAAATTTAGCTTTAGGTAGTCCAAACCCTCTCCTGGTGCACCATTACTTCAGAATTTTAATATTTTAATTATTTACTGAAATATTATGACTGGAACGAAATTTCATATAAAAGGCGTCTCAGTACAATGTTTCAGAACTTCTAGAAGGGGTAGGGTACACGACGATGACTCAGAATCATATAGCAATACTGGGTCTGAAATGCTTTCCTGACGTGGTGGTTTACATAGAAACATCAGAAATAAAAATAAATAAGTTAGTGAATATTCATCTATACTAATAAAAGAAAGTTTCGCTCTGTGTATCTGTGTCTGTGTCTGTTGGCGATGGCTAGGAAATTTAGCTTTAGGTAGTCCAAACCCTCTCCTGGTGCACCATTACTTCAGAATTTTAATATTTTAATTATTTACTGAAATATTATGACTGGAACGAAATTTCATATAAAAGGCGTCTCAGTACAATGTTTCAGAACTTCTAGAGGGGGTAGGGTACACGACGATGACTCAGAATCATATAGAAATTCACGGTCTGAAATGCTTTCCTGACGTGGTGGTTTACATAGAAACATCAGAAATAAAAATAAATAAGTTAGTGAATATTCATCTATACTAATAAAAGAAAGTTTCGCTCTGTGTATCTGTGTCTGTGTCTGTTGGCGATGGCTAGGAAATTTAGCTTTAGGTAGTCCAAACCCTCTCCTGGTGCACCATTACTTCAGAATTTTAATATTTTAATTATTTACTGAAATATTATGACTGGAACGAAATTTCATATAAAAGGCGTCTCAGTACAATGTTTCAGAACTTCTAGAAGGGGTAGGGTACACGACGATGACTCAGAATCATATAGCAATTCAGGGTCTGAAATGCTTTCCTGACGTGGTGGTTTACATAGAAACATCAGAAATAAAAATAAATAAGTTAGTGAATATTCATCTATACTAATAAAAGAAAGTTTCGCTCTGTGTGTCTGTGTCTGTGTCTGTTGGCGATGGCTAGGAAATTTAGCTTTAGGTAGTCCAAACCCTCTCCTGGTGCACCATTACTTCAGAATTTTAATATTTTAATTATTTACTGAATTATTATGACTGGAACGAAATTTCATATAAAAGGCGTCTCAGTACAATGTTTCAGAACTTCTAGAAGGGGTAGGGTACACGACAATGACTCAGAATCATATAGCAATTCAGGGTCTGAAATGCTTTCCTGACGTGGTGGTTTACATAGAAACATCAGAAATAAAAATAAATAAGTTAGTGAATATTCATCTATACTAATAAAAGAAAGTTTCGCTCTGTGTATCTGTGTCTGTGTCTGTTGGCGATGGCTAGGAAATTTAGCTTTAGGTAGTCCAAACCCTCTCCTGGTGTACCATTACTTCAGAATTTTAATATTTTAATTATTTACTGAAATATTATGACTGGAACGAAATTTCATATAAAAGGCGTCTCAGTACAATGTTTCAGAACTTCTAGAAGGGGTAGGGTACACGACGATGACTCAGAATCATATAGCAATTCAGGGTCTGAAATGCTTTCCTGATGTGGTGGTTTACATAGAAAAATCAGAAATAAAAATAAATAAGTTAGTGAATATTCATCTATACTAATAAAAGAAAGTTTCGCTCTGTGTGTCTGTGTCTGTGTCTGTTGGCGATGGCTAGGAAATTTAGCTTTAGGTAGTCCAAACCCTCTCCTGGTGCACCATTACTTCAGAATTTTAATATTTTAATTATTTACTGAAATATTATGACTGGAACGAAATTTCATATAAAAGGCGTCTCAGTACAATGTTTCAGAACTTCTAGAAGGGGTAGGGTACACGACGATGACTCAGAATCATATAGCAATACTGGGTCTGAAATGATTTCCTGACGTGGTGGTTTACATAGAAACATCAGAAATAAAAATAAATAAGTTAGTGAATATTCATCTATACTAATAAAAGAAAGTTTCGCTCTGTGTATCTGTGTCTGTGTCTGTTGGCGATGGCTAGGAAATTTAGCTTTAGGTAGTCCAAACCCTCTCCTGGTGCACCATTACTTCAGAATTTTAATATTTTAATTATTTACTGAAATATTATGACTGGAACGAAATTTCATATAAAAGGCGTCTCAGTACAATGTTTCAGAACTTCTAGAGGGGGTAGGGTACACGACGATGACTCAGAATCATATAGAAATTCACGGTCTGAAATGCTTTCCTGACGTGGTGGTTTACATAGAAACATCAGAAATAAAAATAAATAAGTTAGTGAATATTCATCTATACTAATAAAAGAAAGTTTCGCTCTGTGTATCTGTGTCTGTGTCTGTTGGCGATGGCTAGGAAATTTAGCTTTAGGTAGTCCAAACCCTCTCCTGGTGCACCATTACTTCAGAATTTTAATATTTTAATTATTTACTGAAATATTATGACTGGAACGAAATTTCATATAAAAGGCGTCTCAGTACAATGTTTCAGAACTTCTAGAAGGGGTAGGGTACACGACGATGACTCAGAATCATATAGCAATTCAGGGTCTGAAATGCTTTCCTGACGTGGTGGTTTACATAGAAACATCAGAAATAAAAATAAATAAGTTAGTGAATATTCATCTATACTAATAAAAGAAAGTTTCGCTCTGTGTGTCTGTGTCTGTGTCTGTTGGCGATGGCTAGGAAATTTAGCTTTAGGTAGTCCAAACCCTCTCCTGGTGCACCATTACTTCAGAATTTTAATATTTTAATTATTTACTGAATTATTATGACTGGAACGAAATTTCATATAAAAGGCGTCTCAGTACAATGTTTCAGAACTTCTAGAAGGGGTAGGGTACACGACAATGACTCAGAATCATATAGCAATTCAGGGTCTGAAATGCTTTCCTGACGTGGTGGTTTACATAGAAACATCAGAAATAAAAATAAATAAGTTAGTGAATATTCATCTATACTAATAAAAGAAAGTTTCGCTCTGTGTATCTGTGTCTGTGTCTGTTGGCGATGGCTAGGAAATTTAGCTTTAGGTAGTCCAAACCCTCTCCAGGTGCACCATTACTTCAGAATTTTAATATTTTAATTATTTACTGAAATATTATGACTGGAACGAAATTTCATATAAAAGGCGTCTCAGTACAATGTTTCAGAACTTCTAGAAGGGGTAGGGTACACGACGATGACTCAGAATCATATAGCAATTCAGGGTCTGAAATGCTTTCCTGACGTGGTGGTTTACATAGAAAAATCAGAAATAAAAATAAATAAGTTAGTGAATATTCATCTATACTAATAAAAGAAAGTTTCGCTCTGTGTGTCTGTGTCTGTGTCTGTTGGCGATGGCTAGGAAATTTAGCCTTAGGTAGTCCAAACCCTCTCCTGGTGCACCATTACTTCAGAATTTTAATATTTTAATTATTTACTGAAATATTATGACTGGAACGAAATTTCATATAAAAGGCGTCTCAGTACAATGTTTCAGAACTTCTAGAAGGGGTAGGGTACACGACGATGACTCAGAATCATATAGCAATACTGGGTCTGAAATGCTTTCCTGACGTGGTGGTTTACATAGAAACATCAGAAATAAAAATAAATAAGTTAGTGAATATTCATCTATACTAATAAAAGAAAGTTTCGCTCTGTGTGTCTGTGTCTGTGTCTGTTGGCGATGGCTAGGAAATTTAGCTTTAGGTAGTCCAAACCCTCTCCTGGTGCACCATTACTTCAGAATTTTAATATTTTAATTATTTACTGAAATATTATGACTGGAACGAAATTTCATATAAAAGGCGTCTCAGTACAATGTTTCAGAACTTCTAGAGGGGGTAGGGTACACGACGATGACTCAGAATCATATAGAAATTCAGGGTCTGAAATGCTTTCCTGACGTGGTGGTTTACATAGAAACATCAGAAATAAAAATAAATAAGTTAGT
The DNA here is from genome assembly GCA_963931845.1 of Maratus michaelseni. NCBI lineage: Eukaryota > Metazoa > Arthropoda > Arachnida > Araneae > Salticidae > Maratus > Maratus michaelseni. The sequence goes on from OZ007600.1 coordinate 3,484,722, forward strand.
GAATATTCATCTATACTAATAAAAGAAAGTTTCGCTCTGTGTATCTGTGTCTGTGTCTGTTGGCGATGGCTAGGAAATTTAGCTTTAGGTAGTCCAAACCCTCTCCTGGTGCACCATTACTTCAGAATTTTAATATTTTAATTATTTACTGAAATATTATGACTGGAACGAAATTTCATATAAAAGGCGTCTCAGTACAATGTTTCAGAACTTCTAGAAGGGGTAGGGTACACGACGATGACTCAGAATCATATAGCAATTCAGGGTCTGAAATGCTTTCCTGATGTGGTGGTTTACATAGAAAAATCAGAAATAAAAATAAATAAGTTAGTGAATATTCATCTATACTAATAAAAGAAAGTTTCGCTCTGTGTGTCTGTGTCTGTGTCTGTTGGCGATGGCTAGGAAATTTAGCTTTAGGTAGTCCAAACCCTCTCCTGGTGCACCATTACTTCAGAATTTTAATATTTTAATTATTTACTGAAATATTATGACTGGAACGAAATTTCATATAAAAGGCGTCTCAGTACAATGTTTCAGAACTTCTAGAAGGGGTAGGGTACACGACGATGACTCAGAATCATATAGCAATACTGGGTCTGAAATGATTTCCTGACGTGGTGGTTTACATAGAAACATCAGAAATAAAAATAAATAAGTTAGTGAATATTCATCTATACTAATAAAAGAAAGTTTCGCTCTGTGTATCTGTGTCTGTGTCTGTTGGCGATGGCTAGGAAATTTAGCTTTAGGTAGTCCAAACCCTCTCCTGGTGCACCATTACTTCAGAATTTTAATATTTTAATTATTTACTGAAATATTATGACTGGAACGAAATTTCATATAAAAGGCGTCTCAGTACAATGTTTCAGAACTTCTAGAGGGGGTAGGGTACACGACGATGACTCAGAATCATATAGAAATTCACGGTCTGAAATGCTTTCCTGACGTGGTGGTTTACATAGAAACATCAGAAATAAAAATAAATAAGTTAGTGAATATTCATCTATACTAATAAAAGAAAGTTTCGCTCTGTGTATCTGTGTCTGTGTCTGTTGGCGATGGCTAGGAAATTTAGCTTTAGGTAGTCCAAACCCTCTCCTGGTGCACCATTACTTCAGAATTTTAATATTTTAATTATTTACTGAAATATTATGACTGGAACGAAATTTCATATAAAAGGCGTCTCAGTACAATGTTTCAGAACTTCTAGAAGGGGTAGGGTACACGACGATGACTCAGAATCATATAGCAATTCAGGGTCTGAAATGCTTTCCTGACGTGGTGGTTTACATAGAAACATCAGAAATAAAAATAAATAAGTTAGTGAATATTCATCTATACTAATAAAAGAAAGTTTCGCTCTGTGTGTCTGTGTCTGTGTCTGTTGGCGATGGCTAGGAAATTTAGCTTTAGGTAGTCCAAACCCTCTCCTGGTGCACCATTACTTCAGAATTTTAATATTTTAATTATTTACTGAATTATTATGACTGGAACGAAATTTCATATAAAAGGCGTCTCAGTACAATGTTTCAGAACTTCTAGAAGGGGTAGGGTACACGACAATGACTCAGAATCATATAGCAATTCAGGGTCTGAAATGCTTTCCTGACGTGGTGGTTTACATAGAAACATCAGAAATAAAAATAAATAAGTTAGTGAATATTCATCTATACTAATAAAAGAAAGTTTCGCTCTGTGTATCTGTGTCTGTGTCTGTTGGCGATGGCTAGGAAATTTAGCTTTAGGTAGTCCAAACCCTCTCCTGGTGCACCATTACTTCAGAATTTTAATATTTTAATTATTTACTGAAATATTATGACTGGAACGAAATTTCATATAAAAGGCGTCTCAGTACAATGTTTCAGAACTTCTAGAAGGGGTAGGGTACACGACGATGACTCAGAATCATATAGCAATTCAGGGTCTGAAATGCTTTCCTGACGTGGTGGTTTACATAGAAACATCAGAAATAAAAATAAATAAGTTAGTGAATATTCATCTATACTAATAAAAGAAAGTTTCGCTCTGTGTATCTGTGTCTGTGTCTGTTGGCGATGGCTAGGAAATTTAGCTTTAGGTAGTCCAAACCCTCTCCAGGTGCACCATTACTTCAGAATTTTAATATTTTAATTATTTACTGAAATATTATGACTGGAACGAAATTTCATATAAAAGGCGTCTCAGTACAATGTTTCAGAACTTCTAGAAGGGGTAGGGTACACGACGATGACTCAGAATCATATAGCAATTCAGGGTCTGAAATGCTTTCCTGACGTGGTGGTTTACATAGAAAAATCAGAAATAAAAATAAATAAGTTAGTGAATATTCATCTATACTAATAAAAGAAAGTTTCGCTCTGTGTGTCTGTGTCTGTGTCTGTTGGCGATGGCTAGGAAATTTAGCCTTAGGTAGTCCAAACCCTCTCCTGGTGCACCATTACTTCAGAATTTTAATATTTTAATTATTTACTGAAATATTATGACTGGAACGAAATTTCATATAAAAGGCGTCTCAGTACAATGTTTCAGAACTTCTAGAAGGGGTAGGGTACACGACGATGACTCAGAATCATATAGCAATACTGGGTCTGAAATGCTTTCCTGACGTGGTGGTTTACATAGAAACATCAGAAATAAAAATAAATAAGTTAGTGAATATTCATCTATACTAATAAAAGAAAGTTTCGCTCTGTGTGTCTGTGTCTGTGTCTGTTGGCGATGGCTAGGAAATTTAGCTTTAGGTAGTCCAAACCCTCTCCTGGTGCACCATTACTTCAGAATTTTAATATTTTAATTATTTACTGAAATATTATGACTGGAACGAAATTTCATATAAAAGGCGTCTCAGTACAATGTTTCAGAACTTCTAGAGGGGGTAGGGTACACGACGATGACTCAGAATCATATAGAAATTCACGGTCTGAAATGCTTTCCTGACGTGGTGGTTTACATAGAAACATCAGAAATAAAAATAAATAAGTTAGTGAATATTCATCTATACTAATAAAAGAAAGTTTCGCTCTGTGTCTCTGTGTCTGTGTCTGTTGGCGATGGCTAGGAAATTTAGCTTTAGGTAGTCCAAACCCTCTCCTGGTGCACCATTACTTCAGAATTTTAATATTTTAATTATTTACTGAAATATTATGACTGGAACGAAATTTCATATAAAAGGCGTCTCAGTACAATGTTTCAGAACTTCTAGAAGGGGTAGGGTACACGACGATGACTCAGAATCATATAGCAATTCAGGGTCTGAAATGCTTTCCTGACGTGGTGGTTTACATAGAAACATCAGAAATAAAAATAAATAAGTTAGTGAATATTCATCTATACTAATAAAAGAAAGTTTCGCTCTGTGTGTCTGTGTCTGTGTCTGTTGGCGGTGGCTAGGAAATTTAGCTTTAGGTAGTCCAAACCCTCTCCTGGTGCACCATTACTTCAGAATTTTAATATTTTAATTATTTACTGAAATATTATGACTGGAACGAAATTTCATATAAAAGGCGTCTCAGTACAATGTTTCAGAACTTCTAGAGGGGGTAGGGTACACGACGATGACTCAGAATCATATAGAAATTCACGGTCTGAAATGCTTTCCTGACGTGGTGGTTTACATAGAAACATCAGAAATAAAAATAAATAAGTTAGTGAATATTCATCTATACTAATAAAAGAAAGTTTCGCTCTGTGTATCTGTGTCTGTGTCTGTTGGCGATGGCTAGGAAATTTAGCTTTAGGTAGTCCAAACCCTCTCCTGGTGCACCATTACTTCAGAATTTTAATATTTTAATTATTTACTGAAATATTATGACTGGAACGAAATTTCATATAAAAGGCGTCTCAGTACAATGTTTCAGAACTTCTAGAAGGGGTAGGGTACACGACGATGACTCAGAATCATATAGCAATTCAGGGTCTGAAATGCTTTCCTGACGTGGTGGTTTACATAGAAACATCAGAAATAAAATTAAATAAGTTAGTGAATATTCATCTATACTAATAATAGAAAGTTTCGCTCTGTGTATCTGTGTCTGTGTCTGTTGGCGATGGCTAGGAAATTTAGCTTTAGGTAGTCCAAACCCTCTCCAGGTGCACCATTACTTCAGAATTTTAATATTTTAATTATTTACTGAAATATTATGACTGGAACGAAATTTCATATAAAAGGCGTCTCAGTACAATGTTTCAGAACTTCTAGAAGGGGTAGGGTACACGACGATGACTCAGAATCATATAGCAATTCAGGGTCTGAAATGCTTTCCTGACGTGGTGGTTTACATAGAAAAATCAGAAATAAAAATAAATAAGTTAGTGAATATTCATCTATACTAATAAAAGAAAGTTTCGCTCTGTGTGTCTGTGTCTGTGTCTGTTGGCGATGGCTAGGAAATTTAGCCTTAGGTAGTCCAAACCCTCTCCTGGTGCACCATTACTTCAGAATTTTAATATTTTAATTATTTACTGAAATATTATGACTGGAACGAAATTTCATATAAAAGGCGTCTCAGTACAATGTTTCAGAACTTCTAGAAGGGGTAGGGTACACGACGATGACTCAGAATCATATAGCAATACTGGGTCTGAAATGCTTTCCTGACGTGGTGGTTTACATAGAAACATCAGAAATAAAAATAAATAAGTTAGTGAATATTCATCTATACTAATAAAAGAAAGTTTCGCTCTGTGTGTCTGTGTCTGTGTCTGTTGGCGATGGCTAGGAAATTTAGCTTTAGGTAGTCCAAACCCTCTCCTGGTGCACCATTACTTCAGAATTTTAATATTTTAATTATTTACTGAAATATTATGACTGGAACGAAATTTCATATAAAAGGCGTCTCAGTACAATGTTTCAGAACTTCTAGAGGGGGTAGGGTACACGACGATGACTCAGAATCATATAGAAATTCAGGGTCTGAAATGCTTTTCTGACGTGGTGGTTTACATAGAAACATCAGAAATAAAAATAAATAAGTTAGTGAATATTCATCTATACTAATAAAAGAAAGTTTCGCTCTGTGTATCTGTGTCTGTGTCTGTTGGCGATGGCTAGGAAATTTAGCTTTAGGTAGTCCAAACCCTCTCCTGGTGCACCATTACTTCAGAATTTTAATATTTTAATTATTTACTGAAATATTATGACTGGAACGAAATTTCATATAAAAGGCGTCTCAGTACAATGTTTCAGAACTTCTAGAAGGGGTAGGGTACACGACCATGACTCAGAATCATATAGCAATTCAGGGTCTGAAATGCTTTCCTGACGTGGTGGTTTACATAGAAACATCAGAAATAAAAATAAATAAGTTAGTGAATATTCATCTATACTAATAAAAGAAAGTTTCGCTCTGTGTGTCTGTGTCTGTGTCTGTTGGCGATGGCTAGGAAATTTAGCTTTAGGTAGTCCAAACCCTCTCCTGGTGCACCATTACTTCAGAATTTTAATATTTTAATTATTTACTGAATTATTATGACTGGAACGAAATTTCATATAAAAGGCGTCTCAGTACAATGTTTCAGAACTTCTAGAAGGGGTAGGGTACACGACGATGACTCAGAATCATATAGCAATTCAGGGTCTGAAATGCTTTCCTGACGTGGTGGTTCACATAGAAACATCAGAAATAAAAATAAATAAGTTAGTGAATATTCATCTATACTAATAAAAGAAAGTTTCGCTCTGTGTGTCTGTGTCTGTGTCTGTTGGCGATGGCTAGGAAATTTAGCTTTAGTTAGTCCAAACCCTCTCCTGGTGCACCATTACTTCAGAAGTTTAATATTTTAATTATTTACTGAAATATTATGACTGGAACGAAATTTCATATAAAAGGCGTCTCAGTACAATGTTTCAGAACTTCTAGAAGGGGTAGGGTACACGAAGATGACTCAGAATCATATAGCAATTCAGGGTCTAAAATGCTTTCCTGACGTGGTGGTTTACATAGAAACATCAGAAATAAAAATAAATAAGTTAGTGAATATTCATCTATACTAATAAAAGAAAGTTTCGCTCTGTGTGTCTGTGTCTGTGTCGGTTGGCGATGGCTAGGAAATTTAGCTTTATGTAGTCCAAACCCTCTCCTGGTGCACCATTACTTCAGAATTTTAATATTTTAATTATTTACTGAAATATTATGACTGGAACGAAATTTCATATAAAAGGCGTCTCAGTACAATGTTTCAGAACTTCTAGAAGGGGTAGGGTACACGACGATGACTCAGAATCATATAGCAATTCAGGGTCTGAAATGCTTTCCTGACGTGGTGGTTTACATAGAAACATCAGAAATAAAAATAAATAAGTTAGTGAATATTCATCTATACTAATAAAAGAAAGTTTCGCTCTGTGTGTCTGTGTCTGTGTCTGTTGGCGATGGCTAGGAAATTTAGCTTTAGGTAGTCCAAACCCTCTCCTGGTGCACCATTACTTCAGAATTTTAATATTTTAATTATTTACTGAAATATTATGACTGGAAAGAAATTTCATATAAAAGGCGTCTCAGTACAATGTTTCAGAACTTCTAGAGGGGGTAGGGTACACGACGATGACTCAGAATCATATAGAAATTCAGGGTCTGAAATGCTTTCCTGACGTGGTGGTTTACATAGAAACATCAGAAATAAAAATAAATAAGTTAGTGAATATTCATCTATACTAATAAAAGAAAGTTTCGCTCTGTGTATCTGTGTCTGTGTCTGTTGACGATGGCTAGGAAATTTAACTTTAGGTATTCCAATCCCTCTCCTGGTGCACCATTACTTCAGAATTTTAATATTTTAATTATTTACTGAAATATTATGACTGGAACGAAATTTCATATAAAAGGCGTCTCAGTACAATGTTTCAGAACTTCTAGAAGGGGTAGGGTACACGACGATGACTCAGAATCATATAGCAATTCAGGGTCTGAAATGCTTTCCTGACGTGGTGGTTTACATAGAAACATCAGAAATAAAAATAAATAAGTTAGTGAATATTCATCTATACTAATAAAAGAAAGTTTCGCTCTGTGTATCTGTGTCTGTGTCTGTTGGCGATGGCTAGGAAATTTAGCTTTAGGTAGTCCAAACCCTCTCCTGGTGCACCATTACTTCAGAATTTTAATATTTTAATTATTTACTGAATTATTATGACTGGAACGAAATTTCATATAAAAGGCGTCTCAGTACAATGTTTCAGAACTTCTAGAAGGGGTAGGGTACACGACGATGACTCAGAATCACATAGCAATTCAGGGTCTGAAATGCTTTCCTGACGTGGTGGTTTACATAGAAACATCAGAAATAAAAATAAATAAGTTAGTGAATATTCATCTATAATAATAAAAGAAAGTTTCGCTCTGTGTATCTGTGTCTGTGTCTGTTGGCGATGGCTAGGAAATTTAGCTTTAGGTAGTCCAAACCCTCTCCTGGTGCACCATTACTTCAGAATTTTAATATTTTAATTATTTACTGAAATATTATGACTGGAACGAAATTTCATATAAAAGGCGTCTCAGTACAATGTTTCAGAACTTCTAGAGGGGGTAGGGTACACGACGATGACTCAGAATCATATAGAAATTCACGGTCTGAAATGCTTTCCTGACGTGGTGGTTTACATAGAAACATCAGAAATAAAAATAAATAAGTTAGTGAATATTCATCTATACTAATAAAAGAAAGTTTCGCTCTGTGTCTCTGTGTCTGTGTCTTTGGCGATGGCTAGGAAATTTAGCTTTAGGTAGTCCAAACCCTCTCCTGGTGCACCATTACTTCAGAATTTTAATATTTTAATTATTTACTGAAATATTATGACTGGAACGAAATTTCATATAAAAGGCGTCTCAGTACAATGTTTCAGAACTTCTAGAAGGGGTAGGGTACACGACGATGACTCAGAATCATATAGCAATTCAGGGTCTGAAATGCTTTCCTGACGTGGTGGTTTACATAGAAACATCAGAAATAAAAATAAATAAGTTAGTGAATATTCATCTATACTAATAAAAGAAAGTTTCGCTCTGTGTGTCTGTGTCTGTGTCTGTTGGCGATGGCTAGGAAATTTAGCTTTAGGTAGTCCAAACCCTCTCCTGGTGCACCATTACTTCAGAATTTTAATATTTTAATTATTTACTGAAATATTATGACTGGAACGAAATTTCATATAAAAGGCGTCTCAGTACAATGTTTCAGAACTTCTAGAGGGGGTAGGGTACACGACGATGACTCAGAATCATATAGAAATTCACGGTCTGAAATGCTTTCCTGACGTGGTGGTTTACATAGAAACATCAGAAATAAAAATAAATAAGTTAGTGAATATTCATCTATACTAATAAAAGAAAGTTTCGCTCTGTGTATCTGTGTCTGTGTCTGTTGGCGATGGCTAGGAAATTTAGCTTTAGGTAGTCCAAACCCTCTCCTGGTGCACCATTACTTCAGAATTTTAATATTTTAATTATTTACTGAAATATTATGACTGGAACGAAATTTCATATAAAAGGCGTCTCAGTACAATGTTTCAGAACTTCTAGAAGGGGTAGGGTACACGACGATGACTCAGAATCATATAGCAATTCAGGGTCTGAAATGCTTTCCTGACGTGGTGGTTTACATAGAAACATCAGAAATAAAAATAAATAAGTTAGTGAATATTCATCTATACTAATAAAAGAAAGTTTCGCTCTGTGTGTCTGTGTCTGTGTCTGTTGGCGATGGCTAGGAAATTAAGCTTTAGGTAGTCCAAACCCTCTCCTGGTGCACCATTACTTCAGAATTTTAATATTTTAATTATTTACTGAATTATTATGACTGGAACGAAATTTCATATAAAAGGCGTCTCAGTACAATGTTTCAGAACTTCTAGAAGGGGTAGGGTACACGACAATGACTCAGAATCATATAGCAATTCAGGGTCTGAAATGCTTTCCTGACGTGGTGGTTTACATAGAAACATCAGAAATAAAAATAAATAAGTTAGTGAATATTCATCTATACTAATAAAAGAAAGTTTCGCTCTGTGTATCTGTGTCTGTGTCTGTTGGCGATGGCTAGGAAATTTAGCTTTAGGTAGTCCAAACCCTCTCCTGGTGCACCATTACTTCAGAATTTTAATATTTTAATTATTTACTGAAATATTATGACTGGAACGAAATTTCATATAAAAGGCGTCTCAGTACAATGTTTCAGAACTTCTAGAGGGGGTAGGGTACACGACGATGACTCAGAATCATATAGAAATTCACGGTCTGAAATGCTTTCCTGACGTGGTGGTTTACATAGAAACATCAGAAATAAAAATAAATAAGTTAGTGAATATTCATCTATACTAATAAAAGAAAGTTTCGCTCTGTGTATCTGTGTCTGTGTCTGTTGGCGATGGCTAGGAAATTTAGCTTTAGGTAGTCCAAACCCTCTCCTGGTGCACCATTACTTCAGAATTTTAATATTTTAATTATTTACTGAAATATTATGACTGGAACGAAATTTCATATAAAAGGCGTCTCAGTACAATGTTTCAGAACTTCTAGAAGGGGTAGGGTACACGACGATGACTCAGAATCATATAGCAATTCAGGGTCTGAAATGCTTTCCTGACGTGGTGGTTTACATAGAAACATCAGAAATAAAAATAAATAAGTTAGTGAATATTCATCTATACTAATAAAAGAAAGTTTCGCTCTGTGTATCTGTGTCTGTGTCTGTTGGCGATGGCTAGGAAATTTAGCTTTAGGTAGTCCAAACCCTCTCCTGGTGCACCATTACTTCAGAATTTTAATATTTTAATTATTTACTGAATTATTATGACTGGAACGAAATTTCATATAAAAGGCGTCTCAGTACAATGTTTCAGAACTTCTAGAAGGGGTAGGGTACACGACGATGACTCAGAATCATATAGCAATTCAGGGTCTGAAATGCTTTCCTGACGTGGTGGTTTACATAGAAACATCAGAAATAAAAATAAATAAGTTAGTGAATATTCATCTATACTAATAAAAGAAAGTTTCGCTCTGTGTATCTGTGTCTGTGTCTGTTGGCGATGGCTAGGAAATTTAGCTTTAGGTAGTCCAAACCCTCTCCTGGTGCACCATTACTTCAGAATTTTAATATTTTAATTATTTACTGAAATATTATGACTGGAACGAAATTTCATATAAAAGGCGTCTCAGTACAATGTTTCAGAACTTCTAGAGGGGGTAGGGTACACGACGATGACTCAGAATCATATAGAAATTCACGGTCTGAAATGCTTTCCTGACGTGGTGGTTTACATAGAAACATCAGAAATAAAAATAAATAAGTTAGTGAATATTCATCTATACTAATAAAAGAAAGTTTCGCTCTGTGTCTCTGTGTCTGTGTCTTTGGCGATGGCTAGGAAATTTAGCTTTAGGTAGTCCAAACCCTCTCCTGGTGCACCATTACTTCAGAATTTTAATATTTTAATTATTTACTGAAATATTATGACTGGAACGAAATTTCATATAAAAGGCGTCTCAGTACAATGTTTCAGAACTTCTAGAAGGGGTAGGGTACACGACGATGACTCAGAATCATATAGCAATTCAGGGTCTGAAATGCTTTCCTGACGTGGTGGTTTACATAGAAACATCAGAAATAAAAATAAATAAGTTAGTGAATATTCATCTATACTAATAAAAGAAAGTTTCGCTCTGTGTGTCTGTGTCTGTGTCTGTTGGCGATGGCTAGGAAATTTAGCTTTAGGTAGTCCAAACCCTCTCCTGGTGCACCATTACTTCAGAATTTTAATATTTTAATTATTTACTGAAATATTATGACTGGAACGAAATTTCATATAAAAGGCGTCTCAGTACAATGTTTCAGAACTTCTAGAGGGGGTAGGGTACACGACGATGACTCAGAATCATATAGCAATTCACGGTCTGAAATGCTTTCCTGACGTGGTGGTTTACATAGAAACATCAGAAATAAAAATAAATAAGTTAGTGAATATTCATCTATACTAATAAAAGAAAGTTTCGCTCTGTGTATCTGTGTCTGTGTCTGTTGGCGATGGCTAGGAAATTTAGCTTTAGGTAGTCCAAACCCTCTCCTGGTGCACCATTACTTCAGAATTTTAATATTTTAATTATTTACTGAAATATTATGACTGGAACGAAATTTCATATAAAAGGCGTCTCAGTACAATGTTTCAGAACTTCTAGAGGGGGTAGGGTACACGACGATGACTCAGAATCATATAGAAATTCACGGTCTGAAATGCTTTCCTGACGTGGTGGTTTACATAGAAACATCAGAAATAAAAATAAATAAGTTAGTGAATATTCATCTATACTAATAAAAGAAAGTTTCGCTCTGTGTCTCTGTGTCTGTGTCTGTTGGCGATGGCTAGGAAATTTAGCTTTAGGTAGTCCAAACCCTCTCCTGGTGCACCATTACTTCAGAATTTTAATATTTTAATTATTTACTGAAATATTATGACTGGAACGAAATTTCATATAAAAGGCGTCTCAGTACAATGTTTCAGAACTTCTAGAAGGGGTAGGGTACACGACGATGACTCAGAATCATATAGCAATTCAGGGTCTGAAATGCTTTCCTGACGTGGTGGTTTACATAGAAACATCAGAAATAAAAATAAATAAGTTAGTGAATATTCATCTATACTAATAAAAGAAAGTTTCGCTCTGTGTGTCTGTGTCTGTGTCTGTTGGCGGTGGCTAGGAAATTTAGCTTTAGGTAGTCCAAACCCTCTCCTGGTGCACCATTACTTCAGAATTTTAATATTTTAATTATTTACTGAAATATTATGACTGGAACGAAATTTCATATAAAAGGCGTCTCAGTACAATGTTTCAGAACTTCTAGAGGGGGTAGGGTACACGACGATGACTCAGAATCATATAGAAATTCACGGTCTGAAATGCTTTCCTGACGTGGTGGTTTACATAGAAACATCAGAAATAAAAATAAATAAGTTAGTGAATATTCATCTATACTAATAAAAGAAAGTTTCGCTCTGTGTATCTGTGTCTGTGTCTGTTGGCGATGGCTAGGAAATTTAGCTTTAGGTAGTCCAAACCCTCTCCTGGTGCACCATTACTTCAGAATTTTAATATTTTAATTATTTACTGAAATATTATGACTGGAACGAAATTTCATATAAAAGGCGTCTCAGTACAATGTTTCAGAACTTCTAGAAGGGGTAGGGTACACGACGATGACTCAGAATCATATAGCAATTCAGGGTCTGAAATGCTTTCCTGACGTGGTGGTTTACATAGAAACATCAGAAATAAAATTAAATAAGTTAGTGAATATTCATCTATACTAATAAAAGAAAGTTTCGCTCTGTGTATCTGTGTCTGTGTCTGTTGGCGATGGCTAGGAAATTTAGCTTTAGGTAGTCCAAACCCTCTCCAGGTGCACCATTACTTCAGAATTTTAATATTTTAATTATTTACTGAAATATTATGACTGGAACGAAATTTCATATAAAAGGCGTCTCAGTACAATGTTTCAGAACTTCTAGAAGGGGTAGGGTACACGACGATGACTCAGAATCATATAGCAATTCAGGGTCTGAAATGCTTTCCTGACGTGGTGGTTTACATAGAAAAATCAGAAATAAAAATAAATAAGTTAGTGAATATTCATCTATACTAATAAAAGAAAGTTTCGCTCTGTGTGTCTGTGTCTGTGTCTGTTGGCGATGGCTAGGAAATTTAGCCTTAGGTAGTCCAAACCCTCTCCTGGTGCACCATTACTTCAGAATTTTAATATTTTAATTATTTACTGAAATATTATGACTGGAACGAAATTTCATATAAAAGGCGTCTCAGTACAATGTTTCAGAACTTCTAGAAGCTGTAGGGTACACGACGATGACTCAGAATCATATAGCAATACTGGGTCTGAAATGCTTTCCTGACGTGGTGGTTTACATAGAAACATCAGAAATAAAAATAAATAAGTTAGTGAATATTCATCTATACTAATAAAAGAAAGTTTCGCTCTGTGTGTCTGTGTCTGTGTCTGTTGGCGATGGCTAGGAAATTTAGCTTTAGGTAGTCCAAACCCTCTCCTGGTGCACCATTACTTCAGAATTTTAATATTTTAATTATTTACTGAAATATTATGACTGGAACGAAATTTCATATAAAAGGCGTCTCAGTACAATGTTTCAGAACTTCTAGAAGGGGTAGGGTACACGACGATGACTCAGAATCATATAGCAATTCAGGGTCTGAAATGCTTTCCTGACGTGGTGGTTTACATAGAAACATCAGAAATAAAAATAAATAAGTTAGTGAATATTCATCTATACTAATAAAAGAAAGTTTCGCTCTGTGTGTCTGTGTCTGTGTCTGTTGGCGATGGCTAGGAAATTTAGCTTTAGGTAGTCCAAACCCTCTCCTGGTGCACCATTACTTCAGAATTTTAATATTTTAATTATTTACTGAAATATTATGACTGGAACGAAATTTCATATAAAAGGCGTCTCAGTACAATGTTTCAGAACTTCTAGAGGGGGTAGGGTACACGACGATGACTCAGAATCATATAGCAATTCACGGTCTGAAATGCTTTCCTGACGTGGTGGTTTACATAGAAACATCAGAAATAAAAATAAATAAGTTAGTGAATATTCATCTATACTAATAAAAGAAAGTTTCGCTCTGTGTATCTGTGTCTGTGTCTGTTGGCGATGGCTAGGAAATTTAGCTTTAGGTAGTCCAAACCCTCTCCTGGTGCACCATTACTTCAGAATTTTAATATTTTAATTATTTACTGAAATATTATGACTGGAACGAAATTTCATATAAAAGGCGTCTCAGTACAATGTTTCAGAACTTCTAGAGGGGGTAGGGTACACGACGATGACTCAGAATCATATAGAAATTCACGGTCTGAAATGCTTTCCTGACGTGGTGGTTTACATAGAAACATCAGAAATAAAAATAAATAAGTTAGTGAATATTCATCTATACTAATAAAAGAAAGTTTCGCTCTGTGTCTCTGTGTCTGTGTCTGTTGGCGATGGCTAGGAAATTTAGCTTTAGGTAGTCCAAACCCTCTCCTGGTGCACCATTACTTCAGAATTTTAATATTTTAATTATTTACTGAAATATTATGACTGGAACGAAATTTCATATAAAAGGCGTCTCAGTACAATGTTTCAGAACTTCTAGAAGGGGTAGGGTACACGACGATGACTCAGAATCATATAGCAATTCAGGGTCTGAAATGCTTTCCTGACGTGGTGGTTTACATAGAAACATCAGAAATAAAAATAAATAAGTTAGTGAATATTCATCTATACTAATAAAAGAAAGTTTCGCTCTGTGTGTCTGTGTCTGTGTCTGTTGGCGGTGGCTAGGAAATTTAGCTTTAGGTAGTCCAAACCCTCTCCTGGTGCACCATTACTTCAGAATTTTAATATTTTAATTATTTACTGAAATATTATGACTGGAACGAAATTTCATATAAAAGGCGTCTCAGTACAATGTTTCAGAACTTCTAGAGGGGGTAGGGTACACGACGATGACTCAGAATCATATAGAAATTCACGGTCTGAAATGCTTTCCTGACGTGGTGGTTTACATAGAAACATCAGAAATAAAAATAAATAAGTTAGTGAATATTCATCTATACTAATAAAAGAAAGTTTCGCTCTGTGTATCTGTGTCTGTGTCTGTTGGCGATGGCTAGGAAATTTAGCTTTAGGTAGTCCAAACCCTCTCCTGGTGCACCATTACTTCAGAATTTTAATATTTTAATTATTTACTGAAATATTATGACTGGAACGAAATTTCATATAAAAGGCGTCTCAGTACAATGTTTCAGAACTTCTAGAAGGGGTAGGGTACACGACGATGACTCAGAATCATATAGCAATTCAGGGTCTGAAATGCTTTCCTGACGTGGTGGTTTACATAGAAACATCAGAAATAAAATTAAATAAGTTAGTGAATATTCATCTATACTAATAAAAGAAAGTTTCGCTCTGTGTATCTGTGTCTGTGTCTGTTGGCGATGGCTAGGAAATTTAGCTTTAGGTAGTCCAAACCCTCTCCAGGTGCACCATTACTTCAGAATTTTAATATTTTAATTATTTACTGAAATATTATGACTGGAACGAAATTTCATATAAAAGGCGTCTCAGTACAATGTTTCAGAACTTCTAGAAGGGGTAGGGTACACGACGATGACTCAGAATCATATAGCAATTCAGGGTCTGAAATGCTTTCCTGACGTGGTGGTTTACATAGAAAAATCAGAAATAAAAATAAATAAGTTAGTGAATATTCATCTATACTAATAAAAGAAAGTTTCGCTCTGTGTGTCTGTGTCTGTGTCTGTTGGCGATGGCTAGGAAATTTAGCCTTAGGTAGTCCAAACCCTCTCCTGGTGCACCATTACTTCAGAATTTTAATATTTTAATTATTTACTGAAATATTATGACTGGAACGAAATTTCATATAAAAGGCGTCTCAGTACAATGTTTCAGAACTTCTAGAAGCTGTAGGGTACACGACGATGACTCAGAATCATATAGCAATACTGGGTCTGAAATGCTTTCCTGACGTGGTGGTTTACATAGAAACATCAGAAATAAAAATAAATAAGTTAGTGAATATTCATCTATACTAATAAAAGAAAGTTTCGCTCTGTGTGTCTGTGTCTGTGTCTGTTGGCGATGGCTAGGAAATTTAGCTTTAGGTAGTCCAAACCCTCTCCTGGTGCACCATTACTTCAGAATTTTAATATTTTAATTATTTACTGAAATATTATGACTGGAACGAAATTTCATATAAAAGGCGTCTCAGTACAATGTTTCAGAACTTCTAGAAGGGGTAGGGTACACGACGATGACTCAGAATCATATAGCAATTCAGGGTCTGAAATGCTTTCCTGACGTGGTGGTTTACATAGAAACATCAGAAATAAAAATAAATAAGTTAGTGAATATTCATCTATACTAATAAAAGAAAGTTTCGCTCTGTGTGTCTGTGTCTGTGTCTGTTGGCGATGGCTAGGAAATTTAGCTTTAGGTAGTCCAAACCCTCTCCTGGTGCACCATTACTTCAGAATTTTAATATTTTAATTATTTACTGAAATATTATGACTGGAACGAAATTTCATATAAAAGGCGTCTCAGTACAATGTTTCAGAACTTCTAGAAGGGGTAGGGTACACGACGATGACTCAGAATCATATAGCAATTCAGGGTCTGAAATGCTTTCCTGACGTGGTGGTTTACATAGAAACATCAGAAATAAAAATAAATAAGTTAGTGAATATTCATCTATACTAATAAAAGAAAGTTTCGCTCTGTGTGTCTGTGTCTGTGTCTGTTGGCGATGGCTAGGAAATTTAGCTTTAGGTAGTCCAAACCCTCTCCTGGTGCACCATTACTTCAGAATTTTAATATTTTAATTATTTACTGAAATATTATGACTGGAAAGAAATTTCATATAAAAGGCGTCTCAGTACAATGTTTCAGAACTTCTAGAGGGGGTAGGGTACACGACGATGACTCAGAATCATATAGAAATTCAGGGTCTGAAATGCTTTCCTGACGTGGTGGTTTACATAGAAACATCAGAAATAAAAATAAATAAGTTAGTGAATATTCATCTATACTAATAAAAGAAAGTTTCGCTCTGTGTATCTGTGTCTGTGTCTGTTGGCGATGGCTAGGAAATTTAACTTTAGGTATTCCAATCCCTCTCCTGGTGCACCATTACTTCAGAATTTTAATATTTTAATTATTTACTGAAATATTATGACTGGAACGAAATTTCATATAAAAGGCGTCTCAGTACAATGTTTCAGAACTTCTAGAAGGGGTAGGGTACACGACGATGACTCAGAATCATATAGCAATTCAGGGTCTGAAATGCTTTCCTGACGTGGTGGTTTACATAGAAACATCAGAAATAAAAATAAATAAGTTAGTGAATATTCATCTATACTAATAAAAGAAAGTTTCGCTCTGTGTATCTGTGTCTGTGTCTGTTGGCGATGGCTAGGAAATTTAGCTTTAGGTAGTCCAAACCCTCTCCTGGTGCACCATTACTTCAGAATTTTAATATTTTAATTATTTACTGAATTATTATGACTGGAACGAAATTTCATATAAAAGGCGTCTCAGTACAATGTTTCAGAACTTCTAGAAGGGGTAGGGTACACGACGATGACTCAGAATCATATAGCAATTCAGGGTCTGAAATGCTTTCCTGACGTGGTGGTTTACATAGAAACATCAGAAATAAAAATAAATAAGTTAGTGAATATTCATCTATACTAATAAAAGAAAGTTTCGCTCTGTGTATCTGTGTCTGTGTCTGTTGGCGATGGCTAGGAAATTTAGCTTTAGGTAGTCCAAACCCTCTCCTGGTGCACCATTACTTCAGAATTTTAATATTTTAATTATTTACTGAAATATTATGACTGGAACGAAATTTCATATAAAAGGCGTCTCAGTACAATGTTTCAGAACTTCTAGAGGGGGTAGGGTACACGACGATGACTCAGAATCATATAGAAATTCACGGTCTGAAATGCTTTCCTGACGTGGTGGTTTACATAGAAACATCAGAAATAAAAATAAATAAGTTAGTGAATATTCATCTATACTAATAAAAGAAAGTTTCGCTCTGTGTCTCTGTGTCTGTGTCTTTGGCGATGGCTAGGAAATTTAGCTTTAGGTAGTCCAAACCCTCTCCTGGTGCACCATTACTTCAGAATTTTAATATTTTAATTATTTACTGAAATATTATGACTGGAACGAAATTTCATATAAAAGGCGTCTCAGTACAATGTTTCAGAACTTCTAGAAGGGGTAGGGTACACGACGATGACTCAGAATCATATAGCAATTCAGGGTCTGAAATGCTTTCCTGACGTGGTGGTTTACATAGAAACATCAGAAATAAAAATAAATAAGTTAGTGAATATTCATCTATACTAATAAAAGAAAGTTTCGCTCTGTGTGTCTGTGTCTGTGTCTGTTGGCGATGGCTAGGAAATTTAGCTTTAGGTAGTCCAAACCCTCTCCTGGTGCACCATTACTTCAGAATTTTAATATTTTAATTATTTACTGAAATATTATGACTGGAACGAAATTTCATATAAAAGGCGTCTCAGTACAATGTTTCAGAACTTCTAGAGGGGGTAGGGTACACGACGATGACTCAGAATCATATAGAAATTCACGGTCTGAAATGCTTTCCTGACGTGGTGGTTTACATAGAAACATCAGAAATAAAAATAAATAAGTTAGTGAATATTCATCTATACTAATAAAAGAAAGTTTCGCTCTGTGTATCTGTGTCTGTGTCTGTTGGCGATGGCTAGGAAATTTAGCTTTAGGTAGTCCAAACCCTCTCCTGGTGCACCATTACTTCAGAATTTTAATATTTTAATTATTTACTGAAATATTATGACTGGAACGAAATTTCATATAAAAGGCGTCTCAGTACAATGTTTCAGAACTTCTAGAAGGGGTAGGGTACACGACGATGACTCAGAATCATATAGCAATTCAGGGTCTGAAATGCTTTCCTGACGTGGTGGTTTACATAGAAACATCAGAAATAAAAATAAATAAGTTAGTGAATATTCATCTATACTAATAAAAGAAAGTTTCGCTCTGTGTATCTGTGTCTGTGTCTGTTGGCGATGGCTAGGAAATTTAGCTTTAGGTAGTCCAAACCCTCTCCAGGTGCACCATTACTTCAGAATTTTAATATTTTAATTATTTACTGAAATATTATGACTGGAACGAAATTTCATATAAAAGGCGTCTCAGTACAATGTTTCAGAACTTCTAGAAGGGGTAGGGTACACGACGATGACTCAGAATCATATAGCAATTCAGGGTCTGAAATGCTTTCCTGACGTGGTGGTTTACATAGAAAAATCAGAAATAAAAATAAATAAGTTAGTGAATATTCATCTATACTAATAAAAGAAAGTTTCGCTCTGTGTGTCTGTGTCTGTGTCTGTTGGCGATGGCTAGGAAATTTAGCCTTAGGTAGTCCAAACCCTCTCCTGGTGCACCATTACTTCAGAATTTTAATATTTTAATTATTTACTGAAATATTATGACTGGAACGAAATTTCATATAAAAGGCGTCTCAGTACAATGTTTCAGAACTTCTAGAAGCTGTAGGGTACACGACGATGACTCAGAATCATATAGCAATACTGGGTCTGAAATGCTTTCCTGACGTGGTGGTTTACATAGAAACATCAGAAATAAAAATAAATAAGTTAGTGAATATTCATCTATACTAATAAAAGAAAGTTTCGCTCTGTGTGTCTGTGTCTGTGTCTGTTGGCGATGGCTAGGAAATTTAGCTTTAGGTAGTCCAAACCCTCTCCTGGTGCACCATTACTTCAGAATTTTAATATTTTAATTATTTACTGAAATATTATGACTGGAACGAAATTTCATATAAAAGGCGTCTCAGTACAATGTTTCAGAACTTCTAGAGGGGGTAGGGTACACGACGATGACTCAGAATCATATAGAAATTCAGGGTCTGAAATGCTTTCCTGACGTGGTGGTTTACATAGAAACATCAGAAATAAAAATAAATAAGTTAGTGAATATTCATCTATACTAATAAAAGAAAGTTTCGCTCTGTGTATCTGTGTCTGTGTCTGTTGGCGATGGCTAGGAAATTTAGCTTTAGGTAGTCCAAACCCTCTCCTGGTGCACCATTACTTCAGAATTTTAATATTTTAATTATTTACTGAAATATTATGACTGGAACGAAATTTCATATAAAAGGCGTCTCAGTACAATGTTTCAGAACTTCTAGAAGGGGTAGGGTACACGACGATGACTCAGAATCATATAGCAATTCAGGGTCTGAAATGCTTTCCTGACGTGGTGGTTTACATAGAAAAATCAGAAATAAAAATAAATAAGTTAGTGAATATTCATCTATACTAATAAAAGAAAGTTTCGCTCTGCGTGTCTGTGTCTGTGTCTGTTGGCGATGGCTAGGAAATTTAGCCTTAGGTAGTCCAAACCCTCTCCTGGTGCACCATTACTTCAGAATTTTAATATTTTAATTATTTACTGAAATATTATGACTGGAACGAAATTTCATATAAAAGGCGTCTCAGTACAATGTTTCAGAACTTCTAGAAGCTGTAGGGTACACGACGATGACTCAGAATCATATAGCAATACTGGGTCTGAAATGCTTTCCTGACGTGGTGGTTTACATAGAAACATCAGAAATAAAAATAAATAAGTTAGTGAATATTCATCTATACTAATAAAAGAAAGTTTCGCTCTGTGTGTCTGTGTCTGTGTCTGTTGGCGATGGCTAGGAAATTTAGCTTTAGGTAGTCCAAACCCTCTCCTGGTGCACCATTACTTCAGAATTTTAATATTTTAATTATTTACTGAAATATTATGACTGGAACGAAATTTCATATAAAAGGCGTCTCAGTACAATGTTTCAGAACTTCTAGAGGGGGTAGGGTACACGACGATGACTCAGAATCATATAGAAATTCAGGGTCTGAAATGCTTTCCTGACGTGGTGGTTTACATAGAAACATCAGAAATAAAAATAAATAAGTTAGTGAATATTCATCTATACTAATAAAAGAAAGTTTCGCTCTGTGTATCTGTGTCTGTGTCTGTTGGCGATGGCTAGGAAATTTAGCTTTAGGTAGTCCAAACCCTCTCCTGGTGCACCATTACTTCAGAATTTTAATATTTTAATTATTTACTGAAATATTATGACTGGAACGAAATTTCATATAAAAGGCGTCTCAGTACAATGTTTCAGAACTTCTAGAAGGGGTAGGGTACACGACGATGACTCAGAATCATATAGCAATTCAGGGTCTGAAATGCTTTCCTGACGTGGTGGTTTACATAGAAACATCAGAAATAAAAATAAATAAGTTAGTGAATATTCATCTATACTAATAAAAGAAAGTTTCGCTCTGTGTATCTGTGTCTGTGTCTGTTGGCGATGGCTAGGAAATTTAGCTTTAGGTAGTCCAAACCCTCTCCTGGTGCACCATTACTTCAGAATTTTAATATTTTAATTATTTACTGAATTATTATGACTGGAACGAAATTTCATATAAAAGGCGTCTCAGTACAATGTTTCAGAACTTCTAGAAGGGGTAGGGTACACGACGATGACTCAGAATCATATAGCAATTCAGGGTCTGAAATGCTTTCCTGACGTGGTGGTTTACATAGAAACATCAGAAATAAAAATAAATAAGTTAGTGAATATTCATCTATACTAATAAAAGAAAGTTTCGCTCTGTGTATCTGTGTCTGTGTCTGTTGGCGATGGCTAGGAAATTTAGCTTTAGGTAGTCCAAACCCTCTCCTGGTGCACCATTACTTCAGAATTTTAATATTTTAATTATTTACTGAAATATTATGACTGGAACGAAATTTCATATAAAAGGCGTCTCAGTACAATGTTTCAGAACTTCTAGAGGGGGTAGGGTACACGACGATGACTCAGAATCATATAGAAATTCACGGTCTGAAATGCTTTCCTGACGTGGTGGTTTACATAGAAACATCAGAAATAAAAATAAATAAGTTAGTGAATATTCATCTATACTAATAAAAGAAAGTTTCGCTCTGTGTCTCTGTGTCTGTGTCTTTGGCGATGGCTAGGAAATTTAGCTTTAGGTAGTCCAAACCCTCTCCTGGTGCACCATTACTTCAGAATTTTAATATTTTAATTATTTACTGAAATATTATGACTGGAACGAAATTTCATATAAAAGGCGTCTCAGTACAATGTTTCAGAACTTCTAGAAGGGGTAGGGTACACGACGATGACTCAGAATCATATAGCAATTCAGGGTCTGAAATGCTTTCCTGACGTGGTGGTTTACATAGAAACATCAGAAATAAAAATAAATAAGTTAGTGAATATTCATCTATACTAATAAAAGAAAGTTTCGCTCTGTGTGTCTGTGTCTGTGTCTGTTGGCGATGGCTAGGAAATTTAGCTTTAGGTAGTCCAAACCCTCTCCTGGTGCACCATTACTTCAGAATTTTAATATTTTAATTATTTACTGAAATATTATGACTGGAACGAAATTTCATATAAAAGGCGTCTCAGTACAATGTTTCAGAACTTCTAGAGGGGGTAGGGTACACGACGATGACTCAGAATCATATAGAAATTCACGGTCTGAAATGCTTTCCTGACGTGGTGGTTTACATAGAAACATCAGAAATAAAAATAAATAAGTTAGTGAATATTCATCTATACTAATAAAAGAAAGTTTCGCTCTGTGTATCTGTGTCTGTGTCTGTTGGCGATGGCTAGGAAATTTAGCTTTAGGTAGTCCAAACCCTCTCCTGGTGCACCATTACTTCAGAATTTTAATATTTTAATTATTTACTGAAATATTATGACTGGAACGAAATTTCATATAAAAGGCGTCTCAGTACAATGTTTCAGAACTTCTAGAAGGGGTAGGGTACACGACGATGACTCAGAATCATATAGCAATTCAGGGTCTGAAATGCTTTCCTGACGTGGTGGTTTACATAGAAACATCAGAAATAAAAATAAATAAGTTAGTGAATATTCATCTATACTAATAAAAGAAAGTTTCGCTCTGTGTGTCTGTGTCTGTGTCTGTTGGCGATGGCTAGGAAATTAAGCTTTAGGTAGTCCAAACCCTCTCCTGGTGCACCATTACTTCAGAATTTTAATATTTTAATTATTTACTGAATTATTATGACTGGAACGAAATTTCATATAAAAGGCGTCTCAGTACAATGTTTCAGAACTTCTAGAAGGGGTAGGGTACACGACAATGACTCAGAATCATATAGCAATTCAGGGTCTGAAATGCTTTCCTGACGTGGTGGTTTACATAGAAACATCAGAAATAAAAATAAATAAGTTAGTGAATATTCATCTATACTAATAAAAGAAAGTTTCGCTCTGTGTATCTGTGTCTGTGTCTGTTGGCGATGGCTAGGAAATTTAGCTTTAGGTAGTCCAAACCCTCTCCTGGTGCACCATTACTTCAGAATTTTAATATTTTAATTATTTACTGAAATATTATGACTGGAACGAAATTTCATATAAAAGGCGTCTCAGTACAATGTTTCAGAACTTCTAGAGGGGGTAGGGTACACGACGATGACTCAGAATCATATAGAAATTCACGGTCTGAAATGCTTTCCTGACGTGGTGGTTTACATAGAAACATCAGAAATAAAAATAAATAAGTTAGTGAATATTCATCTATACTAATAAAAGAAAGTTTCGCTCTGTGTATCTGTGTCTGTGTCTGTTGGCGATGGCTAGGAAATTTAGCTTTAGGTAGTCCAAACCCTCTCCTGGTGCACCATTACTTCAGAATTTTAATATTTTAATTATTTACTGAAATATTATGACTGGAACGAAATTTCATATAAAAGGCGTCTCAGTACAATGTTTCAGAACTTCTAGAAGGGGTAGGGTACACGACGATGACTCAGAATCATATAGCAATTCAGGGTCTGAAATGCTTTCCTGACGTGGTGGTTTACATAGAAACATCAGAAATAAAAATAAATAAGTTAGTGAATATTCATCTATACTAATAAAAGAAAGTTTCGCTCTGTGTATCTGTGTCTGTGTCTGTTGGCGATGGCTAGGAAATTTAGCTTTAGGTAGTCCAAACCCTCTCCTGGTGCACCATTACTTCAGAATTTTAATATTTTAATTATTTACTGAATTATTATGACTGGAACGAAATTTCATATAAAAGGCGTCTCAGTACAATGTTTCAGAACTTCTAGAAGGGGTAGGGTACACGACGATGACTCAGAATCATATAGCAATTCAGGGTCTGAAATGCTTTCCTGACGTGGTGGTTTACATAGAAACATCAGAAATAAAAATAAATAAGTTAGTGAATATTCATCTATACTAATAAAAGAAAGTTTCGCTCTGTGTATCTGTGTCTGTGTCTGTTGTCGATGGCTAGGAAATTTAGCTTTAGGTAGTCCAAACCCTCTCCTGGTGCACCATTAATTCAGAATTTTAATATTTTAATTATTTACTGAAATATTATGACTGGAACGAAATTTCATATAAAAGGCGTCTCAGTACAATGTTTCAGAACTTCTAGAGGGGGTAGGGTACACGACGATGACTCAGAATCATATAGAAATTCACGGTCTGAAATGCTTTCCTGACGTGGTGGTTTACATAGAAACATCAGAAATAAAAATAAATAAGTTAGTGAATATTCATCTATACTAATAAAAGAAAGTTTCGCTCTGTGTCTCTGTGTCTGTGTCTTTGGCGATGGCTAGGAAATTTAGCTTTAGGTAGTCCAAACCCTCTCCTGGTGCACCATTACTTCAGAATTTTAATATTTTAATTATTTACTGAAATATTATGACTGGAACGAAATTTCATATAAAAGGCGTCTCAGTACAATGTTTCAGAACTTCTAGAAGGGGTAGGGTACACGACGATGACTCAGAATCATATAGCAATTCAGGGTCTGAAATGCTTTCCTGACGTGGTGGTTTACATAGAAACATCAGAAATAAAAATAAATAAGTTAGTGAATATTCATCTATACTAATAAAAGAAAGTTTTGCTCTGTGTGTCTGTGTCTGTGTCTGTTGGCGATGGCTAGGAAATTTAGCTTTAGGTAGTCCAAACCCTCTCCTGGTGCACCATTACTTCAGAATTTTAATATTTTAATTATTTACTGAAATATTATGACTGGAACGAAATTTCATATAAAAGGCGTCTCAGTACAATGTTTCAGAACTTCTAGAGGGGGTAGGGTACACGACGATGACTCAGAATCATATAGAAATTCACGGTCTGAAATGCTTTCCTGACGTGGTGGTTTACATAGAAACATCAGAAATAAAAATAAATAAGTTAGTGAATATTCATCTATACTAATAAAAGAAAGTTTCGCTCTGTGTATCTGTGTCTGTGTCTGTTGGCGATGGCTAGGAAATTTAGCTTTAGGTAGTCCAAACCCTCTCCTGGTGCACCATTACTTCAGAATTTTAATATTTTAATTATTTACTGAAATATTATGACTGGAACGAAATTTCATATAAAAGGCGTCTCAGTACAATGTTTCAGAACTTCTAGAAGGGGTAGGGTACACGACGATGACTCAGAATCATATAGCAATTCAGGGTCTGAAATGCTTTCCTGACGTGGTGGTTTACATAGAAACATCAGAAATAAAAATAAATAAGTTAGTGAATATTCATCTATACTAATAAAAGAAAGTTTCGCTCTGTGTGTCTGTGTCTGTGTCTGTTGGCGATGGCTAGGAAATTAAGCTTTAGGTAGTCCAAACCCTCTCCTGGTGCACCATTACTTCAGAATTTTAATATTTTAATTATTTACTGAATTATTATGACTGGAACGAAATTTCATATAAAAGGCGTCTCAGTACAATGTTTCAGAACTTCTAGAAGGGGTAGGGTACACGACAATGACTCAGAATCATATAGCAATTCAGGGTCTGAAATGCTTTCCTGACGTGGTGGTTTACATAGAAACATCAGAAATAAAAATAAATAAGTTAGTGAATATTCATCTATACTAATAAAAGAAAGTTTCGCTCTGTGTATCTGTGTCTGTGTCTGTTGGCGATGGCTAGGAAATTTAGCTTTAGGTAGTCCAAACCCTCTCCTGGTGCACCATTACTTCAGAATTTTAATATTTTAATTATTTACTGAAATATTATGACTGGAACGAAATTTCATATAAAAGGCGTCTCAGTACAATGTTTCAGAACTTCTAGAGGGGGTAGGGTACACGACGATGACTCAGAATCATATAGAAATTCACGGTCTGAAATGCTTTCCTGACGTGGTGGTTTACATAGAAACATCAGAAATAAAAATAAATAAGTTAGTGAATATTCATCTATACTAATAAAAGAAAGTTTCGCTCTGTGTATCTGTGTCTGTGTCTGTTGGCGATGGCTAGGAAATTTAGCTTTAGGTAGTCCAAACCCTCTCCTGGTGCACCATTACTTCAGAATTTTAATATTTTAATTATTTACTGAAATATTATGACTGGAACGAAATTTCATATAAAAGGCGTCTCAGTACAATGTTTCAGAACTTCTAGAAGGGGTAGGGTACACGACGATGACTCAGAATCATATAGCAATTCAGGGTCTGAAATGCTTTCCTGACGTGGTGGTTTACATAGAAACATCAGAAATAAAAATAAATAAGTTAGTGAATATTCATCTATACTAATAAAAGAAAGTTTCGCTCTGTGTGTCTGTGTCTGTGTCTGTTGGCGATGGCTAGGAAATTTAGCTTTAGGTAGTCCAAACCCTCTCCTGGTGCACC
Source organism: Maratus michaelseni (assembly GCA_963931845.1). Lineage (NCBI taxonomy): Eukaryota > Metazoa > Arthropoda > Arachnida > Araneae > Salticidae > Maratus > Maratus michaelseni. The sequence continues at coordinate 3,511,060 of OZ007600.1, forward strand.
ATTACTTCAGAATTTTAATATTTTAATTATTTACTGAATTATTATGACTGGAACAAAATTTCATATAAAAGGCGTCTCAGTACAATGTTTCAGAACTTCTAGAAGGGGTAGGGTACACGACAATGACTCAGAATCATATAGCAATTCAGGGTCTGAAATGCTTTCCTGACGTGGTGGTTTACATAGAAACATCAGAAATAAAAATAAATAAGTTAGTGAATATTCATCTATACTAATAAAAGAAAGTTTCGCTCTGTGTATCTGTGTCTGTGTCTGTTGGCGATGGCTAGGAAATTTAGCTTTAGGTAGTCCAAACCCTCTCCTGGTGCACCATTACTTCAGAATTTTAATATTTTAATTATTTACTGAAATATTATGACTGGAACGAAATTTCATATAAAAGGCGTCTCAGTACAATGTTTCAGAACTTCTAGAAGGGGTAGGGTACACGACGATGACTCAGAATCATATAGCAATTCAGGGTCTGAAATGCTTTCCTGACGTGGTGGTTTACATAGAAAAATCAGAAATAAAAATAAATAAGTTAGTGAATATTCATCTATACTAATAAAAGAAAGTTTCGCTCTGTGTGTCTGTGTCTGTGTCTGTTGGCGATGGCTAGGAAATTTAGCTTTAGGTAGTCCAAACCTTCTCCTGGTGCACCATTACTTCAGAATTTTAATATTTTAATTATTTACTGAAATATTATGACTGGAACGAAATTTCATATAAAAGGCGTCTCAGTACAATGTTTCAGAACTTCTAGAAGGGGTAGGGTACACGACGATGACTCAGAATCATATAGCAATTCAGGGTCTGAAATGCTTTCCTGACGTGGTGGTTTACATAGAAACATCAGAAATAAAAATAAATAAGTTAGTGAATATTCATCTATACTAATAAAAGAAAGTTTCGCTCTGTGTATCTGTGTCTGTGTCTGTTGGCGATGGCTAGGAAATTTAGCTTTAGGTAGTCCGAACCCTCTCCAGGTGCACCATTACTTCAGAATTTTAATATTTTAATTATTTACTGAAATATTATGACTGGAACGAAATTTCATATAAAAGGCGTCTCAGTACAATGTTTCAGAACTTCTAGAAGGGGTAGGGTACACGACGATGACTCAGAATCATATAGCAATTCAGGGTCTGAAATGCTTTCCTGACGTGGTGGTTTACATAGAAACATCAGAAATAAAAATAAATAAGTTAGTGAATATTCATCTATACTAATAAAAGAAAGTTTCGCTCTGTGTATCTGTGTCTGTGTCTGTTGGCGATGGCTAGGAAATTTAGCTTTAGGTAGTCCAAACCCTCTCCTGGTGCACCATTACTTCAGAATTTTAATATTTTAATTATTTACTGAAATATTATGACTGGAACGAAATTTCATATAAAAGGCGTCTCAGTACAATGTTTCAGAACTTCTAGAAGGGGTAGGGTACACGACGATGACTCAGAATCATATAGCAATTCAGGGTCTGAAATGCTTTCCTGACGTGGTGGTTTACATAGAAACATCAGAAATAAAAATAAATAAGTTAGTGAATATTCATCTATACTAATAAAAGAAAGTTTCGCTCTGTGTATCTGTGTCTGTGTCTGTTGGCGATGGCTAGGAAATTTAGCTTTAGGTAGTCCAAACCCTCTCCAGGTGCACCATTACTTCAGAATTTTAATATTTTAATTATTTACTGAAATATTATGACTGGAACGAAATTTCATATAAAAGGCGTCTCAGTACAATGTTTCAGAACTTCTAGAAGGGGTAGGGTACACGACGATGACTCAGAATCATATAGCAATTCAGGGTCTGAAATGCTTTCCTGACGTGGTGGTTTACATAGAAAAATCAGAAATAAAAATAAATAAGTTAGTGAATATTCATCTATACTAATAAAAGAAAGTTTCGCTCTGTGTGTCTGTGTCTGTGTCTGTTGGCGATGGCTAGGAAATTTAGCTTTAGGTAGTCCAAACCCTCTCCTGGTGCACCATTACTTCAGAATTTTAATATTTTAATTATTTACTGAAATATTATGACTGGAACGAAATTTCATATAAAAGGCGTCTCAGTACAATGTTTCAGAACTTCTAGAAGGGGTAGGGTACACGACGATGACTCAGAATCATATAGCAATACTGGGTCTGAAATGCTTTCCTGACGTGGTGGTTTACATAGAAACATCAGAAATAAAAATAAATAAGTTAGTGAATATTCATCTATACTAATAAAAGAAAGTTTCGCTCTGTGTATCTGTGTCTGTGTCTGTTGGCGATGGCTAGGAAATTTAGCTTTAGGTTGTCCAAACCCTCTCCTGGTGCACCATTACTTCAGAATTTTAATATTTTAATTATTTACTGAAATATTATGACTGGAACGAAATTTCATATAAAAGGCGTCTCAGTACAATGTTTCAGAACTTCTAGAGGGGGTAGGGTACACGACGATGACTCAGAATCATATAGAAATTCACGGTCTGAAATGCTTTCCTGACGTGGTGGTTTACATAGAAACATCAGAAATAAAAATAAATAAGTTAGTGAATATTCATCTATACTAATAAAAGAAAGTTTCGCTCTGTGTATCTGTGTCTGTGTCTGTTGACGATGGCTAGGAAATTTAGCTTTAGGTAGTCCAAACCCTCTCCTGGTGCACCATTACTTCAGAATTTTAATATTTTAATTATTTACTGAAATATTATGACTGGAACGAAATTTCATATAAAAGGCGTCTCAGTACAATGTTTCAGAACTTCTAGAAGGGGTAGGGTACACGACGATGACTCAGAATCATATAGCAATTCAGGGTCTGAAATGCTTTCCTGACGTGGTGGTTTACATAGAAACATCAGAAATAAAAATAAATAAGTTAGTGAATATTCATCTATACTAATAAAAGAAAGTTTCGCTCTGTGTGTCTGTGTCTGTGTCTGTTGGCGATGGCTAGGAAATTTAGCTTTAGGTAGTCCAAACCCTCTCCTGGTGCACCATTACTTCAGAATTTTAATATTTTAATTATTTACTGAATTATTATGACTGGAACGAAATTTCATATAAAAGGCGTCTCAGTACAATGTTTCAGAACTTCTAGAAGGGGTAGGGTACACGACAATGACTCAGAATCATATAGCAATTCAGGGTCTGAAATGCTTTCCTGACGTGGTGGTTTACATAGAAACATCAGAAATAAAAATAAATAAGTTAGTGAATATTCATCTATACTAATAAAAGAAAGTTTCGCTCTGTGTATCTGTGTCTGTGTCTGTTGGCGATGGCTAGGAAATTTAGCTTTAGGTAGTCCAAACCCTCTCCTGGTGCACCATTACTTCAGAATTTTAATATTTTAATTATTTACTGAAATATTATGACTGGAACGAAATTTCATATAAAAGGCGTCTCAGTACAATGTTTCAGAACTTCTAGAAGGGGTAGGGTACACGACGATGACTCAGAATCATATAGCAATTCAGGGTCTGAAATGCTTTCCTGACGTGGTGGTTTACATAGAAAAATCAGAAATAAAAATAAATAAGTTAGTGAATATTCATCTATACTAATAAAAGAAAGTTTCGCTCTGTGTGTCTGTGTCTGTGTCTGTTGGCGATGGCTAGGAAATTTAGCTTTAGGTAGTCCAAACCCTCTCCTGGTGCACCATTACTTCAGAATTTTAATATTTTAATTATTTACTGAAATATTATGACTGGAACGAAATTTCATATAAAAGGCGTCTCAGTACAATGTTTCAGAACTTCTAGAAGGGGTAGGGTACACGACGATGACTCAGAATCATATAGCAATACTGGGTCTGAAATGATTTCCTGACGTGGTGGTTTACATAGAAACATCAGAAATAAAAATAAATAAGTTAGTGAATATTCATCTATACTAATAAAAGAAAGTTTCGCTCTGTGTATCTGTGTCTGTGTCTGTTGGCGATGGCTAGGAAATTTAGCTTTAGGTAGTCCAAACCCTCTCCTGGTGCACCATTACTTCAGAATTTTAATATTTTAATTATTTACTGAAATATTATGACTGGAACGAAATTTCATATAAAAGGCGTCTCAGTACAATGTTTCAGAACTTCTAGAGGGGGTAGGGTACACGACGATGACTCAGAATCATATAGAAATTCACGGTCTGAAATGCTTTCCTGACGTGGTGGTTTACATAGAAACATCAGAAATAAAAATAAATAAGTTAGTGAATATTCATCTATACTAATAAAAGAAAGTTTCGCTCTGTGTATCTGTGTCTGTGTCTGTTGGCGATGGCTAGGAAATTTAGCTTTAGGTAGTCCAAACCCTCTCCTGGTGCACCATTACTTCAGAATTTTAATATTTTAATTATTTACTGAAATATTATGACTGGAACGAAATTTCATATAAAAGGCGTCTCAGTACAATGTTTCAGAACTTCTAGAAGGGGTAGGGTACACGACGATGACTCAGAATCATATAGCAATTCAGGGTCTGAAATGCTTTCCTGACGTGGTGGTTTACATAGAAACATCAGAAATAAAAATAAATAAGTTAGTGAATATTCATCTATACTAATAAAAAAAGTTTCGCTCTGTGTGTCTGTGTCTGTGTCTGTTGGCGATGGCTAGGAAATTTAGCTTTAGGTAGTCCAAACCCTCTCCTGGTGCACCATTACTTCAGAATTTTAATATTTTAATTATTTACTGAATTATTATGACTGGAACGAAATTTCATATAAAAGGCGTCTCAGTACAATGTTTCAGAACTTCTAGAAGGGGTAGGGTACACGACAATGACTCAGAATCATATAGCAATTCAGGGTCTGAAATGCTTTCCTGACGTGGTGGTTTACATAGAAACATCAGAAATAAAAATAAATAAGTTAGTGAATATTCATCTATACTAATAAAAGAAAGTTTCGCTCTGTGTATCTGTGTCTGTGTCTGTTGGCGATGGCTAGGAAATTTAGCTTTAGGTAGTCCAAACCCTCTCCTGGTGCACCATTACTTCAGAATTTTAATATTTTAATTATTTACTGAAATATTATGACTGGAACGAAATTTCATATAAAAGGCGTCTCAGTACAATGTTTCAGAACTTCTAGAAGGGGTAGGGTACACGACGATGACTCAGAATCATATAGCAATTCAGGGTCTGAAATGCTTTCCTGACGTGGTGGTTTACATAGAAACATCAGAAATAAAAATAAATAAGTTAGTGAATATTCATCTATACTAATAAAAGAAAGTTTCGCTCTGTGTATCTGTGTCTGTGTCTGTTGGCGATGGCTAGGAAATTTAGCTTTAGGTAGTCCAAACCCTCTCCAGGTGCACCATTACTTCAGAATTTTAATATTTTAATTATTTACTGAAATATTATGACTGGAACGAAATTTCATATAAAAGGCGTCTCAGTACAATATTTCAGAACTTCTAGAAGGGGTAGGGTACACGACGATGACTCAGAATCATATAGCAATTCAGGGTCTGAAATGCTTTCCTGACGTGGTGGTTTACATAGAAAAATCAGAAATAAAAATAAATAAGTTAGTGAATATTCATCTATACTAATAAAAGAAAGTTTCGCTCTGTGTGTCTGTGTCTGTGTCTGTTGGCGATGGCTAGGAAATTTAGCCTTAGGTAGTCCAAACCCTCTCCTGGTGCACCATTACTTCAGAATTTTAATATTTTAATTATTTACTGAAATATTATGACTGGAACGAAATTTCATATAAAAGGCGTCTCAGTACAATGTTTCAGAACTTCTAGAAGGGGTAGGGTACACGACGATGACTCAGAATCATATAGCAATACTGGGTCTGAAATGCTTTCCTGACGTGGTGGTTTACATAGAAACATCAGAAATAAAAATAAATAAGTTAGTGAATATTCATCTATACTAATAAAAGAAAGTTTCGCTCTGTGTGTCTGTGTCTTTGTCTGTTGGCGATGGCTAGGAAATTTAGCTTTAGGTAGTCCAAACCCTCTCCTGGTGCACCATTACTTCAGAATTTTAATATTTTAATTATTTACTGAAATATTATGACTGGAACGAAATTTCATATAAAAGGCGTCTCAGTACAATGTTTCAGAACTTCTAGAGGGGGTAGGGTACACGACGATGACTCAGAATCATATAGAAATTCAGGGTCTGAAATGCTTTCCTGACGTGGTGGTTTACATAGAAACATCAGAAATAAAAATAAATAAGTTAGTGAATATTCATCTATACTAATAAAAGAAAGTTTCGCTCTGTGTATCTGTGTCTGTGTCTGTTGGCGATGGCTAGGAAATTTAGCTTTAGGTAGTCCAAACCCTCTCCTGGTGCACCATTACTTCAGAATTTTAATATTTTAATTATTTACTGAAATATTATGACTGGAACGAAATTTCATATAAAAGGCGTCTCAGTACAATGTTTCAGAACTTCTAGAAGGGGTAGGGTACACGACGATGACTCAGAATCATATAGCAATTCAGGGTCTGAAATGCTTTCCTGACGTGGTGGTTTACATAGAAACATCAGAAATAAAAATAAATAAGTTAGTGAATATTCATCTATACTAATAAAAGAAAGTTTCGCTCTGTGTGTCTGTGTCTGTGTCTGTTGGCGATGGCTAGGAAATTTAGCTTTAGGTAGTCCAAACCCTCTCCTGGTGCACCATTACTTCAGAATTTTAATATTTTAATTATTTACTGAATTATTATGACTGGAACGAAATTTCATATAAAAGGCGTCTCAGTACAATGTTTCAGAACTTCTAGAAGGGGTAGGGTACACGACGATGACTCAGAATCATATAGCAATTCAGGGTCTGAAATGCTTTCCTGACGTGGTGGTTCACATAGAAACATCAGAAATAAAAATAAATAAGTTAGTGAATATTCATCTATACTAATAAAAGAAAGTTTCGCTCTGTGTGTCTGTGTCTGTGTCTGTTGGCGATGGCTAGGAAATTTAGCTTTAGTTAGTCCAAACCCTCTCCTGGGGCACCATTACTTCAGAATTTTAATATTTTAATTATTTACTGAAATATTATGACTGGAACGAAATTTCATATAAAAGGCGTCTCAGTACAATGTTTCAGAACTTCTAGAAGGGGTAGGGTACACGAAGATGACTCAGAATCATATAGCAATTCAGGGTCTAAAATGCTTTCCTGACGTGGTGGTTTACATAGAAACATCAGAAATAAAAATAAATAAGTTAGTGAATATTCATCTATACTAATAAAAGAAAGTTTCGCTCAGTGTGTCTGTGTCTGTGTCGGTTGGCGATGGCTAGGAAATTTAGCTTTATGTAGTCCAAACCCTCTCCTGGTGCACCATTACTTCAGAATTTTAATATTTTAATTATTTACTGAAATATTATGACTGGAACGAAATTTCATATAAAAGGCGTCTCAGTACAATGTTTCAGAAATTCTAGAAGGGGTAGGGTACACGACGATGACTCAGAATCATATAGCAATTCAGGGTCTGAAATGCTTTCCTGACGTGGTGGTTTACATAGAAACATCAGAAATAAAAATAAATAAGTTAGTGAATATTCATCTATACTAATAAAAGAAAGTTTCGCTCTGTGTGTCTGTGTCTGTGTCTGTTGGCGATGGCTAGGAAATTTAGCTTTAGGTAGTCCAAACCCTCTCCTGGTGCACCATTACTTCAGAATTTTAATATTTTAATTATTTACTGAAATATTATGACTGGAAAGAAATTTCATATAAAAGGCGTCTCAGTACAATGTTTCAGAACTTCTAGAGGGGGTAGGGTACACGACGATGACTCAGAATCATATAGAAATTCAGGGTCTGAAATGCTTTCCTGACGTGGTGGTTTACATAGAAACATCAGAAATAGAAATAAATAAGTTAGTGAATATTCATCTATACTAATAAAAGAAAGTTTCGCTCTGTGTATCTGTGTCTGTGTCTGTTGACGATGGCTAGGAAATTTAACTTTAGGTATTCCAAACCCTCTCCTGGTGCACCATTACTTCAGAATTTTAATATTTTAATTATTTACTGAAATATTATGACTGGAACGAAATTTCATATAAAAGGCGTCTCAGTACAATGTTTCAGAACTTCTAGAAGGGGTAGGGTACACGACGATGACTCAGAATCATATAGCAATTCAGGGTCTGAAATGCTTTCCTGACGTGGTGGTTTACATAGAAACATCAGAAATAAAAATAAATAAGTTAGTGAATATTCATCTATACTAATAATAGAAAGTTTCGCTCTGTGTATCTGTGTCTGTGTCTGTTGGCGATGGCTAGGAAATTTAGCTTTAGGTAGTCCAAACCCTCTCCTGGTGCACCATTACTTCAGAATTTTAATATTTTAATTATTTACTGAATTATTATGACTGGAACGAAATTTCATATAAAAGGCGTCTCAGTACAATGTTTCAGAACTTCTAGAAGGGGTAGGGTACACGACGATGACTCAGAATCATATAGCAATTCAGGGTCTGAAATGCTTTCCTGACGTGGTGGTTTACATAGAAACATCAGAAATAAAAATAAATAAGTTAGTGAATATTCATCTATACTAATAAAAGAAAGTTTAGCTCTGTGTATCTGTGTCTGTGTCTGTTGGCGATGGCTAGGAAATTTAGCTTTAGGTAGTCCAAACCCTCTCCTGGTGCACCATTACTTCAGAATTTTAATATTTTAATTATTTACTGAAATATTATGACTGGAACGAAATTTCATATAAAAGGCGTCTCAGTACAATGTTTCAGAACTTCTAGAGGGGGTAGGGTACACGACGATGACTCAGAATCATATAGAAATTCACGGTCTGAAATGCTTTCCTGACGTGGTGGTTTACATAGAAACATCAGAAATAAAAATAAATAAGTTAGTGAATATTCATCTATACTAATAAAAGAAAGTTTCGCTCTGTGTCTCTGTGTCTGTGTCTGTTGGCGATGGCTAGGAAATTTAGCTTTAGGTAGTCCAAACCCTCTCCTGGTGCACCATTACTTCAGAATTTTAATATTTTAATTATTTACTGAAATATTATGACTGGAACGAAATTTCATATAAAAGGCGTCTCAGTACAATGTTTCAGAACTTCTAGAAGGGGTAGGGTACACGACGATGACTCAGAATCATATAGCAATTCAGGGTCTGAAATGCTTTCCTGACGTGGTGGTTTACATAGAAACATCAGAAATAAAAATAAATAAGTTAGTGAATATTCATCTATACTAATAAAAGAAAGTTTCGCTCTGTGTGTCTGTGTCTGTGTCTGTTGGCGGTGGCTAGGAAATTTAGCTTTAGGTAGTCCAAACCCTCTCCTGGTGCACCATTACTTCAGAATTTTAATATTTTAATTATTTACTGAAATATTATGACTGGAACGAAATTTCATATAAAAGGCGTCTCAGTACAATGTTTCAGAACTTCTAGAGGGGGTAGGGTACACGACGATGACTCAGAATCATATAGAAATTCACGGTCTGAAATGCTTTCCTGACGTGGTGGTTTACATAGAAACATCAGAAATAAAAATAAATAAGTTAGTGAATATTCATCTATACTAATAAAAGAAAGTTTCGCTCTGTGTATCTGTGTCTGTGTCTGTTGGCGATGGCTAGGAAATTTAGCTTTAGGTAGTCCAAACCCTCTCCTGGTGCACCATTACTTCAGAATTTTAATATTTTAATTATTTACTGAAATATTATGACTGGAACGAAATTTCATATAAAAGGCGTCTCAGTACAATGTTTCAGAACTTCTAGAAGGGGTAGGGTACACGACGATGACTCAGAATCATATAGCAATTCAGGGTCTGAAATGCTTTCCTGACGTGGTGGTTTACATAGAAACATCAGAAATAAAAATAAATAAGTTAGTGAATATTCATCTATACTAATAATAGAAAGTTTCGCTCTGTGTATCTGTGTCTGTGTCTGTTGGCGATGGCTAGGAAATTTAGCTTTAGGTAGTCCAAACCCTCTCCTGGTGCACCATTACTTCAGAATTTTAATATTTTAATTATTTACTGAATTATTATGACTGGAACGAAATTTCATATAAAAGGCGTCTCAGTACAATGTTTCAGAACTTCTAGAAGGGGTAGGGTACACGACGATGACTCAGAATCATATAGCAATTCAGGGTCTGAAATGCTTTCCTGACGTGGTGGTTTACATAGAAACATCAGAAATAAAAATAAATAAGTTAGTGAATATTCATCTATACTAATAAAAGAAAGTTTAGCTCTGTGTATCTGTGTCTGTGTCTGTTGGCGATGGCTAGGAAATTTAGCTTTAGGTAGTCCAAACCCTCTCCTGGTGCACCATTACTTCAGAATTTTAATATTTTAATTATTTACTGAAATATTATGACTGGAACGAAATTTCATATAAAAGGCGTCTCAGTACAATGTTTCAGAACTTCTAGAGGGGGTAGGGTACACGACGATGACTCAGAATCATATAGAAATTCACGGTCTGAAATGCTTTCCTGACGTGGTGGTTTACATAGAAACATCAGAAATAAAAATAAATAAGTTAGTGAATATTCATCTATACTAATAAAAGAAAGTTTCGCTCTGTGTCTCTGTGTCTGTGTCTGTTGGCGATGGCTAGGAAATTTAGCTTTAGGTAGTCCAAACCCTCTCCTGGTGCACCATTACTTCAGAATTTTAATATTTTAATTATTTACTGAAATATTATGACTGGAACGAAATTTCATATAAAAGGCGTCTCAGTACAATGTTTCAGAACTTCTAGAAGGGGTAGGGTACACGACGATGACTCAGAATCATATAGCAATTCAGGGTCTGAAATGCTTTCCTGACGTGGTGGTTTACATAGAAACATCAGAAATAAAAATAAATAAGTTAGTGAATATTCATCTATACTAATAAAAGAAAGTTTCGCTCTGTGTGTCTGTGTCTGTGTCTGTTGGCGGTGGCTAGGAAATTTAGCTTTAGGTAGTCCAAACCCTCTCCTGGTGCACCATTACTTCAGAATTTTAATATTTTAATTATTTACTGAAATATTATGACTGGAACGAAATTTCATATAAAAGGCGTCTCAGTACAATGTTTCAGAACTTCTAGAGGGGGTAGGGTACACGACGATGACTCAGAATCATATAGAAATTCACGGTCTGAAATGCTTTCCTGACGTGGTGGTTTACATAGAAACATCAGAAATAAAAATAAATAAGTTAGTGAATATTCATCTATACTAATAAAAGAAAGTTTCGCTCTGTGTATCTGTGTCTGTGTCTGTTGGCGATGGCTAGGAAATTTAGCTTTAGGTAGTCCAAACCCTCTCCTGGTGCACCATTACTTCAGAATTTTAATATTTTAATTATTTACTGAAATATTATGACTGGAACGAAATTTCATATAAAAGGCGTCTCAGTACAATGTTTCAGAACTTCTAGAAGGGGTAGGGTACACGACGATGACTCAGAATCATATAGCAATTCAGGGTCTGAAATGCTTTCCTGACGTGGTGGTTTACATAGAAACATCAGAAATAAAAATAAATAAGTTAGTGAATATTCATCTATACTAATAAAAGAAAGTTTCGCTCTGTGTATCTGTGTCTGTGTCTGTTGGCGATGGCTAGGAAATTTAGCTTTAGGTAGTCCAAACCCTCTCCAGGTGCACCATTACTTCAGAATTTTAATATTTTAATTATTTACTGAAATATTATGACTGGAACGAAATTTCATATAAAAGGCGTCTCAGTACAATGTTTCAGAACTTCTAGAAGGGGTAGGGTACACGACGATGACTCAGAATCATATAGCAATTCAGGGTCTGAAATGCTTTCCTGACGTGGTGGTTTACATAGAAAAATCAGAAATAAAAATAAATAAGTTAGTGAATATTCATCTATACTAATAAAAGAAAGTTTCGCTCTGTGTGTCTGTGTCTGTGTCTGTTGGCGATGGCTAGGAAATTTAGCCTTAGGTAGTCCAAACCCTCTCCTGGTGCACCATTACTTCAGAATTTTAATATTTTAATTATTTACTGAAATATTATGACTGGAACGAAATTTCATATAAAAGGCGTCTCAGTACAATGTTTCAGAACTTCTAGAAGGGGTAGGGTACACGACGATGACTCAGAATCATATAGCAATACTGGGTCTGAAATGCTTTCCTGACGTGGTGGTTTACATAGAAACATCAGAAATAAAAATAAATAAGTTAGTGAATATTCATCTATACTAATAAAAGAAAGTTTCGCTCTGTGTGTCTGTGTCTGTGTCTGTTGGCGATGGCTAGGAAATTTAGCTTTAGGTAGTCCAAACCCTCTCCTGGTGCACCATTACTTCAGAATTTTAATATTTTAATTATTTACTGAAATATTATGACTGGAACGAAATTTCATATAAAAGGCGTCTCAGTACAATGTTTCAGAACTTCTAGAGGGGGTAGGGTACACGACGATGACTCAGAATCATATAGAAATTCAGGGTCTGAAATGCTTTCCTGACGTGGTGGTTTACATAGAAACATCAGAAATAAAAATAAATAAGTTAGTGAATATTCATCTATACTAATAAAAGAAAGTTTCGCTCTGTGTATCTGTGTCTGTGTCTGTTGGCGATGGCTAGGAAATTTAGCTTTAGGTAGTCCAAACCCTCTCCTGGTGCACCATTACTTCAGAATTTTAATATTTTAATTATTTACTGAAATATTATGACTGGAACGAAATTTCATATAAAAGGCGTCTCAGTACAATGTTTCAGAACTTCTAGAAGGGGTAGGGTACACGACGATGACTCAGAATCATATAGCAATTCAGGGTCTGAAATGCTTTCCTGACGTGGTGGTTTACATAGAAACATCAGAAATAAAAATAAATAAGTTAGTGAATATTCATCTATACTAATAAAAGAAAGTTTCGCTCTGTGTGTCTGTGTCTGTGTCTGTTGGCGATGGCTAGGAAATTTAGCTTTAGGTAGTCCAAACCCTCTCCTGGTGCACCATTACTTCAGAATTTTAATATTTTAATTATTTACTGAATTATTATGACTGGAACGAAATTTCATATAAAAGGCGTCTCAGTACAATGTTTCAGAACTTCTAGAAGGGGTAGGGTACACGACGATGACTCAGAATCATATAGCAATTCAGGGTCTGAAATGCTTTCCTGACGTGGTGGTTCACATAGAAACATCAGAAATAAAAATAAATAAGTTAGTGAATATTCATCTATACTAATAAAAGAAAGTTTCGCTCTGTGTGTCTGTGTCTGTGTCTGTTGGCGATGGCTAGGAAATTTAGCTTTAGTTAGTCCAAACCCTCTCCTGGTGCACCATTACTTCAGAATTTTAATATTTTAATTATTTACTGAAATATTATGACTGGAACGAAATTTCATATAAAAGGCGTCTCAGTACAATGTTTCAGAACTTCTAGAAGGGGTAGGGTACACGAAGATGACTCAGAATCATATAGCAATTCAGGGTCTGAAATGCTTTCCTGACGTGGTGGTTTACATAGAAACATCAGAAATAAAAATAAATAAGTTAGTGAATATTCATCTATACTAATAAAAGAAAGTTTCGCTCTGTGTATCTGTGTCTGTGTCTGTTGGCGATGGCTAGGAAATTTAGCTTTAGGTAGTCCAAACCCTCTCCTGGTGCACCATTACTTCAGAATTTTAATATTTTAATTATTTACTGAAATATTATGACTGGAACGAAATTTCATATAAAAGGCGTCTCAGTACAATGTTTCAGAACTTCTAGAGGGGGTAGGGTACACGACGATGACTCAGAATCATATAGAAATTCACGGTCTGAAATGCTTTCCTGACGTGGTGGTTTACATAGAAACATCAGAAATAAAAATAAATAAGTTAGTGAATATTCATCTATACTAATAAAAGAAAGTTTCGCTCTGTGTCTCTGTGTCTGTGTCTTTGGCGATGGCTAGGAAATTTAGCTTTAGGTAGTCCAAACCCTCTCCTGGTGCACCATTACTTCAGAATTTTAATATTTTAATTATTTACTGAAATATTATGACTGGAACGAAATTTCATATAAAAGGCGTCTCAGTACAATGTTTCAGAACTTCTAGAAGGGGTAGGGTACACGACGATGACTCAGAATCATATAGCAATTCAGGGTCTGAAATGCTTTCCTGACGTGGTGGTTTACATAGAAACATCAGAAATAAAAATAAATAAGTTAGTGAATATTCATCTATACTAATAAAAGAAAGTTTCGCTCTGTGTGTCTGTGTCTGTGTCTGTTGGCGATGGCTAGGAAATTTAGCTTTAGGTAGTCCAAACCCTCTCCTGGTGCACCATTACTTCAGAATTTTAATATTTTAATTATTTACTGAAATATTATGACTGGAACGAAATTTCATATAAAAGGCGTCTCAGTACAATGTTTCAGAACTTCTAGAAGGGGTAGGGTACACGACGATGACTCAGAATCATATAGCAATTCAGGGTCTGAAATGCTTTCCTGACGTGGTGGTTTACATAGAAACATCAGAAATAAAAATAAATAAGTTAGTGAATATTCATCTATACTAATAAAAGAAAGTTTCGCTCTGTGTGTCTGTGTCTGTGTCTGTTGGCGATGGCTAGGAAATTAAGCTTTAGGTAGTCCAAACCCTCTCCTGGTGCACCATTACTTCAGAATTTTAATATTTTAATTATTTACTGAATTATTATGACTGGAACGAAATTTCATATAAAAGGCGTCTCAGTACAATGTTTCAGAACTTCTAGAAGGGGTAGGGTACACGACAATGACTCAGAATCATATAGCAATTCAGGGTCTGAAATGCTTTCCTGACGTGGTGGTTTACATAGAAACATCAGAAATAAAAATAAATAAGTTAGTGAATATTCATCTATACTAATAAAAGAAAGTTTCGCTCTGTGTATCTGTGTCTGTGTCTGTTGGCGATGGCTAGGAAATTTAGCTTTAGGTAGTCCAAACCCTCTCCTGGTGCACCATTACTTCAGAATTTTAATATTTTAATTATTTACTGAAATATTATGACTGGAACGAAATTTCATATAAAAGGCGTCTCAGTACAATGTTTCAGAACTTCTAGAGGGGGTAGGGTACACGACGATGACTCAGAATCATATAGAAATTCACGGTCTGAAATGCTTTCCTGACGTGGTGGTTTACATAGAAACATCAGAAATAAAAATAAATAAGTTAGTGAATATTCATCTATACTAATAAAAGAAAGTTTCGCTCTGTGTATCTGTGTCTGTGTCTGTTGGCGATGGCTAGGAAATTTAGCTTTAGGTAGTCCAAACCCTCTCCTGGTGCACCATTACTTCAGAATTTTAATATTTTAATTATTTACTGAAATATTATGACTGGAACGAAATTTCATATAAAAGGCGTCTCAGTACAATGTTTCAGAACTTCTAGAAGGGGTAGGGTACACGACGATGACTCAGAATCATATAGCAATTCAGGGTCTGAAATGCTTTCCTGACGTGGTGGTTTACATAGAAACATCAGAAATAAAAATAAATAAGTTAGTGAATATTCATCTATACTAATAAAAGAAAGTTTCGCTCTGTGTGTCTGTGTCTGTGTCTGTTGGCGATGGCTAGGAAATTTAGCTTTAGGTAGTCCAAACCCTCTCCTGGTGCACCATTACTTCAGAATTTTAATATTTTAATTATTTACTGAATTATTATGACTGGAACAAAATTTCATATAAAAGGCGTCTCAGTACAATGTTTCAGAACTTCTAGAAGGGGTAGGGTACACGACAATGACTCAGAATCATATAGCAATTCAGGGTCTGAAATGCTTTCCTGACGTGGTGGTTTACATAGAAACATCAGAAATAAAAATAAATAAGTTAGTGAATATTCATCTATACTAATAAAAGAAAGTTTCGCTCTGTGTATCTGTGTCTGTGTCTGTTGGCGATGGCTAGGAAATTTAGCTTTAGGTAGTCCAAACCCTCTCCTGGTGCACCATTACTTCAGAATTTTAATATTTTAATTATTTACTGAAATATTATGACTGGAACGAAATTTCATATAAAAGGCGTCTCAGTACAATGTTTCAGAACTTCTAGAGGGGGTAGGGTACACGACGATGACTCAGAATCATATAGAAATTCACGGTCTGAAATGCTTTCCTGACGTGGTGGTTTACATAGAAACATCAGAAATAAAAATAAATAAGTTAGTGAATATTCATCTATACTAATAAAAGAAAGTTTCGCTCTGTGTGTCTGTGTCTGTGTCTGTTGGCGATGGCTAGGAAATTTAGCTTTAGGTAGTCCAAACCCTCTCCTGGTGCACCATTACTTCAGAATTTTAATATTTTAATTATTTACTGAAATATTATGACTGGAACGAAATTTCATATAAAAGGCGTCTCAGTACAATGTTTCAGAACTTCTAGAAGGGGTAGGGTACACGACGATGACTCAGAATCATATAGCAATACTGGGTCTGAAATGCTTTCCTGACGTGGTGGTTTACATAGAAACATCAGAAATAAAAATAAATAAGTTAGTGAATATTCATCTATACTAATAAAAGAAAGTTTCGCTCTGTGTGTCTGTGTCTGTGTCTGTTGGCGATGGCTAGGAAATTTAGCTTTAGGTAGTCCAAACCCTCTCCTGGTGCACCATTACTTCAGAATTTTAATATTTTAATTATTTACTGAAATATTATGACTGGAACGAAATTTCATATAAAAGGCGTCTCAGTACAATGTTTCAAAACTTCTAGAAGGGGTAGGGTACACGACGATGACTCAGAATCATATAGCAATTCAGGGTCTGAAATGCTTTCCTGACGTGGTGGTTTACATAGAAACATCAGAAATAAAAATAAATAAGTTAGTGAATATTCATCTATACTAATAAAAGAAAGTTTCGCTCTGTGTATCTGTGTCTGTGTCTGTTGGCGATGGCTAGGAAATTTAGCTTTAGGTAGTCCAAACCCTCTCCTGGTGCACCATTACTTCAGAATTTTAATATTTTAATTATTTACTGAATTATTATGACTGGAACGAAATTTCATATAAAAGGCGTCTCAGTACAATGTTTCAGAACTTCTAGAAGGGGTAGGGTACACGACGATGACTCAGAATCATATAGCAATTCAGGGTCTGAAATGCTTTCCTAACGTGGTGGTTTACATAGAAACATCAGAAATAAAAATAAATAAGTTAGTGAATATTCATCTATACTAATAAAAGAAAGTTTCGCTCTGTGTATCTGTGTCTGTGTCTGTTGGCGATGGCTAGGAAATTTAGCTTTAGGTAGTCCAAACCCTCTCCTGGTGCACCATTACTTCAGAATTTTAATATTTTAATTATTTACTGAAATATTATGACTGGAACGAAATTTCATATAAAAGGCGTCTCAGTACAATGTTTCAGAACTTCTAGAGGGGGTAGGGTACACGACGATGACTCAGAATCATATAGAAATTCACGGTCTGAAATGCTTTCCTGACGTGGTGGTTTACATAGAAACATCAGAAATAAAAATAAATAAGTTAGTGAATATTCATCTATACTAATAAAAGAAAGTTTCGCTCTGTGTCTCTGTGTCTGTGTCTTTGGCGATGGCTAGGAAATTTAGCTTTAGGTAGTCCAAACCCTCTCCTGGTGCACCATTACTTCAGAATTTTAATATTTTAATTATTTACTGAATTATTATGACTGGAACGAAATTTCATATAAAAGGCGTCTCAGTACAATGTTTCAGAACTTCTAGAAGGGGTAGGGTACACGACGATGACTCAGAATCATATAGCAATTCAGGGTCTGAAATGCTTTCCTGACGTGGTGGTTTACATAGAAACATCAGAAATAAAAATAAATAAGTTAGTGAATATTCATCTATACTAATAAAAGAAAGTTTCGCTCTGTGTATCTGTGTCTGTGTCTGTTGGCGATGGCTAGGAAATTTAGCTTTAGGTAGTCCAAACCCTCTCCTGGTGCACCATTACTTCAGAATTTTAATATTTTAATTATTTACTGAAATATTATGACTGGAACGAAATTTCATATAAAAGGCGTCTCAGTACAATGTTTCAGAACTTCTAGAGGGGGTAGGGTACACGACGATGACTCAGAATCATATAGAAATTCACGGTCTGAAATGCTTTCCTGACGTGGTGGTTTACATAGAAACATCAGAAATAAAAATAAATAAGTTAGTGAATATTCATCTATACTAATAAAAGAAAGTTTCGCTCTGTGTCTCTGTGTCTGTGTCTTTGGCGATGGCTAGGAAATTTAGCTTTAGGTAGTCCAAACCCTCTCCTGGTGCACCATTACTTCAGAATTTTAATATTTTAATTATTTACTGAAATATTATGACTGGAACGAAATTTCATATAAAAGGCGTCTCAGTACAATGTTTCAGAACTTCTAGAAGGGGTAGGGTACACGACGATGACTCAGAATCATATAGCAATTCAGGGTCTGAAATGCTTTCCTGACGTGGTGGTTTACATAGAAACATCAGAAATAAAAATAAATAAGTTAGTGAATATTCATCTATACTAATAAAAGAAAGTTTCGCTCTGTGTGTCTGTGTCTGTGTCTGTTGGCGATGGCTAGGAAATTTAGCTTTAGGTAGTCCAAACCCTCTCCTGGTGCACCATTACTTCAGAATTTTAATATTTTAATTATTTACTGAAATATTATGACTGGAACGAAATTTCATATAAAAGGCGTCTCAGTACAATGTTTCAGAACTTCTAGAAGGGGTAGGGTACACGACGATGACTCAGAATCATATAGCAATTCAGGGTCTGAAATGCTTTCCTGACGTGGTGGTTTACATAGAAACATCAGAAATAAAAATAAATAAGTTAGTGAATATTCATCTATACTAATAAAAGAAAGTTTCGCTCTGTGTGTCTGTGTCTGTGTCTGTTGGCGATGGCTAGGAAATTAAGCTTTAGGTAGTCCAAACCCTCTCCTGGTGCACCATTACTTCAGAATTTTAATATTTTAATTATTTACTGAATTATTATGACTGGAACGAAATTTCATATAAAAGGCGTCTCAGTACAATGTTTCAGAACTTCTAGAAGGGGTAGGGTACACGACAATGACTCAGAATCATATAGCAATTCAGGGTCTGAAATGCTTTCCTGACGTGGTGGTTTACATAGAAACATCAGAAATAAAAATAAATAAGTTAGTGAATATTCATCTATACTAATAAAAGAAAGTTTCGCTCTGTGTATCTGTGTCTGTGTCTGTTGGCGATGGCTAGGAAATTTAGCTTTAGGTAGTCCAAACCCTCTCCTGGTGCACCATTACTTCAGAATTTTAATATTTTAATTATTTACTGAAATATTATGACTGGAACGAAATTTCATATAAAAGGCGTCTCAGTACAATGTTTCAGAACTTCTAGAGGGGGTAGGGTACACGACAATGACTCAGAATCATATAGCAATTCAGGGTCTGAAATGCTTTCCTGACGTGGTGGTTTACATAGAAAAATCAGAAATAAAAATAAATAAGTTAGTGAATATTCATCTATACTAATAAAAGAAAGTTTCGCTCTGTGTGTCTGTGTCTGTGTCTGTTGGCGATGGCTAGGAAATTTAGCTTTAGGTAGTCCAAACCCTCTCCTGGTGCACCATTACTTCAGAATTTTAATATTTTAATTATTTACTGAAATATTATGACTGGAACGAAATTTCATATAAAAGGCGTCTCAGTACAATGTTTCAGAACTTCTAGAAGGGGTAGGGTACACGACGATGACTCAGAATCATATAGCAATACTGGGTCTGAAATGCTTTCCTGACGTGGTGGTTTACATAGAAACATCAGAAATAAAAATAAATAAGTTAGTGAATATTCATCTATACTAATAAAAGAAAGTTTCGCTCTGTGTGTCTGTGTCTGTGTCTGTTGGCGATGGCTAGTAAATTTAGCTTTTGGTAGTCCAAACCCTCTCCTGGTGCACCATTACTTCAGAATTTTAATATTTTAATTATTTACTGAAATATTATGACTGGAACGAAATTTCATATAAAAGGCGTTTCAGTACAATGTTTCAGAACTTCTAGAAGGGGTAGGGTACACGACGATGACTCAGAATCATATAGCAATTCAGGGTCTGAAATGCTTTCCTGACGTGGTGGTTTACATAGAAACATCAGAAATAAAAATAAATAAGTTAGTGAATATTCATCTATACTAATAAAAGAAAGTTTCGCTCTGTGTGTCTGTGTCTGTGTCTGTTGGCGATGGCTAGGAAATTAAGCTTTAGGTAGTCCAAACCCTCTCCTGGTGCACCATTACTTCAGAATTTTAATATTTTAATTATTTACTGAATTATTATGACTGGAACGAAATTTCATATAAAAGGCGTCTCAGTACAATGTTTCAGAACTTCTAGAAGGGGTAGGGTACACGACAATGACTCAGAATCATATAGCAATTCAGGGTCTGAAATGCTTTCCTGACGTGGTGGTTTACATAGAAACATCAGAAATAAAAATAAATAAGTTAGTGAATATTCATCTATACTAATAAAAGAAAGTTTCGCTCTGTGTATCTGTGTCTGTGTCTGTTGGCGATGGCTAGGAAATTTAGCTTTAGGTAGTCCAAACCCTCTCCTGGTGCACCATTACTTCAGAATTTTAATATTTTAATTATTTACTGAAATATTATGACTGGAACGAAATTTCATATAAAAGGCGTCTCAGTACAATGTTTCAGAACTTCTAGAGGGGGTAGGGTACACGACGATGACTCAGAATCATATAGAAATTCACGGTCTGAAATGCTTTCCTGACGTGGTGGTTTACATAGAAACATCAGAAATAAAAATAAATAAGTTAGTGAATATTCATCTATACTAATAAAAGAAAGTTTCGCTCTGTGTGTCTGTGTCTGTGTCTGTTGGCGATGGCTAGGAAATTTAGCTTTAGGTAGTCCAAACCCTCTCCTGGTGCACCATTACTTCAGAATTTTAATATTTTAATTATTTACTGAAATATTATGACTGGAACGAAATTTCATATAAAAGGCGTCTCAGTACAATGTTTCAGAACTTCTAGAAGGGGTAGGGTACACGACGATGACTCAGAATCATATAGCAATACTGGGTCTGAAATGCTTTCCTGACGTGGTGGTTTACATAGAAACATCAGAAATAAAAATAAATAAGTTAGTGAATATTCATCTATACTAATAAAAGAAAGTTTCGCTCTGTGTGTCTGTGTCTGTGTCTGTTGGCGATGGCTAGGAAATTTAGCTTTAGGTAGTCCAAACCCTCTCCTGGTGCACCATTACTTCAGAATTTTAATATTTTAATTATTTACTGAAATATTATGACTGGAACGAAATTTCATATAAAAGGCGTCTCAGTACAATGTTTCAGAACTTCTAGAAGGGGTAGGGTACACGACGATGACTCAGAATCATATAGCAATTCAGGGTCTGAAATGCTTTCCTGACGTGGTGGTTTACATAGAAACATCAGAAATAAAAATAAATAAGTTAGTGAATATTCATCTATACTAATAAAAGAAAGTTTCGCTCTGTGTGTCTGTGTCTGTGTCTGTTGGCGATGGCTAGGAAATTAAGCTTTAGGTAGTCCAAACCCTCTCCTGGTGCACCATTACTTCAGAATTTTAATATTTTAATTATTTACTGAATTATTATGACTGGAACGAAATTTCATATAAAAGGCGTCTCAGTACAATGTTTCAGAACTTCTAGAAGGGGTAGGGTACACGACAATGACTCAGAATCATATAGCAATTCAGGGTCTGAAATGCTTTCCTGACGTGGTGGTTTACATAGAAACATCAGAAATAAAAATAAATAAGTTAGTGAATATTCATCTATACTAATAAAAGAAAGTTTCGCTCTGTGTATCTGTGTCTGTGTCTGTTGGCGATGGCTAGGAAATTTAGCTTTAGGTAGTCCAAACCCTCTCCTGGTGCACCATTACTTCAGAATTTTAATATTTTAATTATTTACTGAAATATTATGACTGGAACGAAATTTCATATAAAAGGCGTCTCAGTACAATGTTTCAGAACTTCTAGAGGGGGTAGGGTACACGACGATGACTCAGAATCATATAGAAATTCACGGTCTGAAATGCTTTCCTGACGTGGTGGTTTACATAGAAACATCAGAAATAAAAATAAATAAGTTAGTGAATATTCATCTATACTAATAAAAGAAAGTTTCGCTCTGTGTATCTGTGTCTGTGTCTGTTGGCGATGGCTAGGAAATTTAGCTTTAGGTAGTCCAAACCCTCTCCTGGTGCACCATTACTTCAGAATTTTAATATTTTAATTGTTTACTGAAATATTATGACTGGAACGAAATTTCATATAAAAGGCGTCTCAGTACAATGTTTCAGAACTTCTAGAAGGGGTAGGGTACACGACGATGACTCAGAATCATATAGCAATACTGGGTCTGAAATGCTTTCCTGACGTGGTGGTTTACATAGAAACATCAGAAATAAAAATAAATAAGTTAGTGAATATTCATCTATACTAATAAAAGAAAGTTTCGCTCTGTGTGTCTGTGTCTGTGTCTGTTGGCGATGGCTAGGAAATTTAGCTTTAGGTAGTCCAAACCCTCTCCTGGTGCACCATTACTTCAGAATTTTAATATTTTAATTATTTACTGAAATATTATGACTGGAACGAAATTTCATATAAAAGGCGTCTCAGTACAATGTTTCAGAACTTCTAGAGGGGGTAGGGTACACGACGATGACTCAGAATCATATAGAAATTCAGGGTCTGAAATGCTTTCCTGACGTGGTGGTTTACATAGAAACATCAGAAATAAAAATAAATAAGTTAGTGAATATTCATCTATACTAATAAAAGAAAGTTTCGCTCTGTGTATCTGTGTCTGTGTCTGTTGGCGATGGCTAGGAAATTTAGCTTTAGGTAGTCCAAACCCTCTCCTGGTGCACCATTACTTCAGAATTTTAATATTTTAATTATTTACTGAAATATTATGACTGGAACGAAATTTCATATAAAAGGCGTCTCAGTACAATGTTTCAGAACTTCTAGAAGGGGTAGGGTACACGACGATGACTCAGAATCATATAGCAATTCAGGGTCTGAAATGCTTTCCTGACGTGGTGGTTTACATAGAAACATCAGAAATAAAAATAAATAAGTTAGTGAATATTCATCTATACTAATAAAAGAAAGTTTCGCTCTGTGTGTCTGTGTCTGTGTCTGTTGGCGATGGCTAGGAAATTTAGCTTTAGGTAGTCCAAACCCTCTCCTGGTGCACCATTACTTCAGAATTTTAATATTTTAATTATTTACTGAAATATTATGACTGGAACGAAATTTCATATAAAAGGCGTCTCAGTACAATGTTTCAGAACTTCTAGAAGGGGTAGGGTACACGACGATGACTCAGAATCATATAGCAATTCAGGGTCTGAAATGCTTTCCTGACGTGGTGGTTTACATAGAAACATCAGAAATAAAAATAAATAAGTTAGTGAATATTCATCTATACTAATAAAAGAAAGTTTCGCTCTGTGTGTCTGTGTCTGTGTCTGTTGGCGATGGCTAGGAAATTTAGCTTTAGGTAGTCCAAACCCTCTCCTGGTGCACCATTACTTCAGAATTTTAATATTTTAATTATTTACTGAAATATTATGACTGGAACGAAATTTCATATAAAAGGCGTCTCAGTACAATGTTTCAGAACTTCTAGAAGGGGTAGGGTACACGACGATGACTCAGAATCATATAGCAATTCAGGGTCTGAAATGCTTTCCTGACGTGGTGGTTTACATAGAAACATCAGAAATAAAAATAAATAAGTTAGTCAACATTCATCTATACTAATAAAAGAAAGTTTCGCTCTGTGTGTCTGTGTCTGTGGGCGATGGCTAGGAAATTTAGCTTTAGGTAGTCCAAACCCTCTCCTGGTGCACCATTACTTCAGAATTTTAATATTTTAATTATTTACTGAAATATTAATTACTATCCACAAAGAGCTCTCATAAAAAATACGCTTTTATTCTCTTGGGTTGGTTGGTTCACTAGTTGGTTGCATCGATTCTTCACAGAAGTAATTAAATAAACCAGAGTAGCGATGCATAAATAAGGATTTCCAATTCAGTGGACTTTACCCACGAGTGGCAACAGTCACACCTCTGCGGGTATGTACCCTCAGAAAAAGACTGTTTATTGGACGAAAGAGAAGCTGCGTTAAAATGTTCTTCACGCCTATTGGTGTTTTTCTTCTCTATACCCGCAGCTGACGTCACATGGGTAAAGTCCATTGTGTCAATATGGATTGAAGTTATCAGCGTAGAGCTATGTGACTGCCGCGCCACCTGTACATGACAAATTACACATACGTCCCACTGATTGAAATATTTTCCTGGCATATTTTTCTTCATGACAATTAGTCAAGTTTTTTTTTTTTTTTTTACATGACATTTATTATTATGACGGAGATTGTTAATACAGAAATCTTTATTTAACAGATTCTTTTTTTATATTTGTGGGAATGAAGAGGGCAAGGGTCTAATTACATTTAAGCTTCAAGGCTAGAAAGCAGTTACCAGAATTTCCGAATAATAGTCAAAGCCAAATTTCAAATTAAGTTCCTAGCTTAACCAAATGAATCAATCTTTAAAGATGTATTGTGATCCTCCTAATTAGTTATTTGCTGAAGGCGACTTGAACAACGCCTCCCGGCCCGTCCTTCAAGGTTTTTTCTCTAACTCCACTCCGTTTCCATATCTCAGCAACTATCTTTCCGATTTCAACGCAAGTGATTTCAAACATTATAATTAATTTAATAGTCACACTTTATAACAATAAACTAAATTTATGAGTAACGAATTTTGAAAGATGCATAGTGGTCCTCCTAATTAGTCATTTGCTAAAGGGCACTTGAACACCCCCCCCCCCCCGGGACCACCTTCAAGGTTTTTTCTCTAACTATGCTCCGTTTCCATATCTTAGCAACTATTTTTCCGATTTCAACGCAAGTGGTTCCAAACATTATAATTAACTTAATAGTCACTCTTTATAACATTAAACTAAATTTATGAGTAGCGGTTACCACTATTTCCAAATAATAGTTTAAGCCAAATTTGTAATTACGTTCCTAGCTTAAGCAAACGAACGAATTTTGAAAGATGCATAGTGGTCCTTCTAATTAGTCATTTGCCGAAGGACATTTGAACAACCCCTCCCCCCGGCCCTCCCTTCAAGGTTTTTTTCTCTAACTATGCTCTGTTTCCATATCTCAGCAACTATCTTTCCA
Organism: Maratus michaelseni; assembly: GCA_963931845.1. Taxonomy (NCBI): domain Eukaryota; kingdom Metazoa; phylum Arthropoda; class Arachnida; order Araneae; family Salticidae; genus Maratus; species Maratus michaelseni. The sequence continues at coordinate 3,536,299 of OZ007600.1, forward strand.
ATTTCAACGCAAGTGATTCCAAACATTATATTTAACTTAATATTATAACATCCCTTATAACATTAAATTAAATTTGTGAGTAGCGGTTACCACTATTTACAAATAAGAGTTTAAGCCAACTTTGTAATTAAGTTCCTAGCTTAACAAAACGAACGAATTTTTCTGCATGCATAGTGGGCCTCCTAATTAGTCATTTTCTGAAGGACACTCCTCGAACATCTCCTCCCTTCGGCACCTCCTCACTCAAGGTTATTTTCTCTAACTGTGCCTTATTGCAATAACTGGGCTAATAATGTTCCAATCTTCTCGAAACCAGCTCAATTTTGTAGTGCGCCTACTATACAGTAACGTAGGCAGCGGGGACCTGTCTCAGAAATTCGCTCGGAAAGAGGTTTGTTTAGAACAGAATGCTCCCCTGGCGGTGGTAGGGGGAAATAACATATTTTCTAGAGTGTACGAGCATGCCGGATATACGGTTCCGAAGCCATCGTAGACCGTGGCCAGAGTTCCAATTTTTAAGAGATTTAAGTTTATTACAAGGGCTCGGGCAACGCAGGGCGGTTCAGCTAGTTTTAAATAAATTTACATGAATTTACATGAAAAATAATAAATGTACATAAACAAAAGTAATATGGGTCAAAGATAGAGTTTGATGTTTCATCAACCGACTTCAATGCAGGCCTCAGTTCCTTGGCGCATGGAATATTCGGGAACGTTTCAGCCATGTCTCAGATTCCCCTGGCTGCCCCGCTGCAATCCGTAGACCCATAAGTCTGAAACATATCGTCTAACTCTGCGTTCCTATAATTAGCCATCCTTCTAACTCTGCATTCTTGTTTGTGCGAAATGACGATTCCCTACAAGAACTTTCAGAACTTTTGCGCAACCTCATCTACTGCATCAGGAAATTATTTCCGACCCTACATTGCTATATGATTCCGAGTCGTCTTGGTGCACCCTACCCCTCTTAGAAGTTCTGAAATGTTGTACTGAGACACCCTATATATAGTAGAAGTAGATTATATTAATATAATTTACATTTGAGTTTAAAAAAATCCCTCCAAAAATGCTGTCATGCACTTGAAAAAACATCTTTTGGCTTAAAATCAAATTGTTTGGTGACAAACGTAAAATCAAAATCGCCAAAAACAAAAGATAAATCACCAAATATTGTTTCAATAGCAATCTTGCCCACTGAATAATTTTTTAAACATTACGAACATTCCCAAGCATGTTTAAATTAAATATTTTTGTTTTATAATATTATCTCTCATCAAAACTGTTTTTCTTTTCTTTTCTTTGGGGACGCTGATATCTATCCCCAGTATATCTGCCCCCATACGTAATTTCTACGTCACAGCAGAAGGGGATACATATCCAGCGTTAGAGCATTTCACTTTCTTCGAGAGTCGGATATCCGACCCCAGTATATCTGCCCCCATATCAGAAGGGGCCATATATCAAAAACTAGTTCATGTTACTTTCGTCGAGACCTGGATAACCTAAGACTCCTATAATAGGAGCTGACGCATATCCATTTTGTTTCGGATTATTCCTGCTCAGTTCAGCATCAATCTACCGCAACCGGAGTTGGGGTTGCCTAAGACTCGGTTCTGATTAGCTTGGTTTTTCGACAACTCCAATTTGAGACCCAAATCTGCGAGGATGCGTCAGCCTGTATTATAGGAGCTCTAGGATAACCTAGAGCTCCTATAATAGGAGCCTTATAGGAGCCTTAGGATAATAGAGCCCCTATAACGTCCCCTGTATGCCTTCGTACGTCATCTTGACGTCATAGCAGAAGGGGACATATATCAAGGGGTAACATATCCGATGCTTGGACCTTTTACTCTTGAGGAGAGCATTGGATATCCGACCCCTGGATATCTGCCCCCATACGTTATCTTGAAGCCACAGCAGAGGGGACACATATGCAGTGCTAGAACATTTTCACGCTCGGCGAGAGTTGGATATCCGACCCCTGTATATGTATCCCCATTTACGTACAGTTTTTATTTTTGCGGTGAACTCATATACGTCCTTATTTATATAGAAATCCGTAGACGTCATTCGGATTATAACACACCAATTAGATACATAATATATACATAATTGAGACAATATAAATATTGTTTGAATTATGTATTGTTATATTTAATAACAATACATAGTTGAGTTTTGTTATATATATGTATTTGGTTTCAATGTCCCATATAGCACATGTGCTTCCCTAGGACGTCCCCAGGAAGATTGACATTCATCCTCCAGGCATCCCTGAGGATGCAAAAATTTGTCATCAGGAGGTCCTCAGGAACCGAAAATGTCCGCCTCATAGCATCCCAGGGAGCTCCCCAGGACCTCCTTCAGGTTCCTCCTCAGGTTGTTCTAGGGAAGATTTCAGGAAGTAATACCGGAGGAATTTGAGAGACTTCAGGGTCACTTAATGTGCATAAAAAACAACCGAAGTTATTATTATTCGACGTAATGTAAAAAGTATTTTTTTTTTAAATTAATAAATACGAACATTATCTTTTAAAAATTTACATAATACACATTACTTTTATTAATCACGCACACAGAGTCACATGACAGTTATGATGCAGATTTTACGGAATAAACTTTCTTACCGCCGACTGGACTTGAACCTGGGTACTTACTCATACGAGAAACACGCTCTAGTGATTACGCTACACGGCCGTTGTACCTGAATCGTTTATACGGTATTCATGTATTTCTTTCTCTTCTTATGAGAGTCGGTAAATAGAAAACATACATATTTTTATGCTTCGTATAGCAGGAATTCTGTAACTTTTATTGCAAATAAAGATGCATACCCTTTGATATATATTCAATACAATATTAAATTGATAACTAGAAAAAAAGCGTATCAATTATTTAATGCTGTTCTCAAACCCAAAGGAGCTGTTTTCTGACACATTTTTTAACTCGTTTTTGTTCGGAAATGCATTAAATTGGCAGGTGGTCTTATTTAGAAACTATGTAATACTAGAAAAATGTTTTCCTTTTTTTAATTTTAATTTATTATTATTATTATTATTATTATTACTTTTTTTTTTTTTGTAAACGCAGATCTTTTAGAAAATACTGTGAAAGTCATCGTTTTGACCCGAATTCCCCACGCGGCATCACAATAAAAGGGAAAAGGAAAGGGATGTTTTATCATTTGCATCAACAATACGTTTTATCATTTTAGTTAGGAGCCACATATATCAGGGTCAGGGGTCTATGATAAAGGGGCCAATTAAATAAAAATATTTAAAATTAAATAAATTAAATTATAAATTATAAATAATCACAATTAAACAAAGTAAGAGAAAAATTGACGTTTTTATGAACCAAAAATTGAAAGACAAATTCAAAATGCACTTTTTTTTAAAATGAGAAATATTATAATTTTAAATTTAGAATTAGAATAAGCAAAACTCAATTTGATTTCTAATATTGATATTACCATATTACAAGTTGCTAAACGATATATCTATAAAAGCTTTTCTGAGTTTATGCATGCTAGGCTGTTCTCAAATTCAAATTGGCTACTTTATGACATATTTTTTAGTTTATTTTTGTTCGGAAACGCTTGAAATTGGCAGGTGTTCTTATTTATAAACTTTGTAATCAGATTTTTTTTTTCAGATTCAACCAAGCAGGGTGGCCTACCATGCGGCTTAAGCTCTATAAGCCCTGCTTGGCAAGTTTATTAAAAAAAAAAAAAAATACAAATAAAGATATTTTCCATTTTTTTGGTAAAGACAGAAGATCTTTCAGAAAATACCGTCAAAGTCGGTGTTTTGAGCTGAATTTTCGACGCCGTAGCACGAGAAAGGAGAAAAACGTGTCGTCATGTAACATGAATCACTTATAACCCGATAAGTAATTTATTTATCAAAAAATGGAAAATTCATTTCGATCTCAAATCAATTCAATAGTCAGGCCAGCCAATTTTATGTCTTTGCGTTTAAAAATAAGTCAAAAGATGTGTCAGAAAGTTTCACGTTGTTGAGCAGATCATTTGAGAAACACCCTAAGATACATAAATACATCATTTAATTTTCAATTACCTACATGAAACTGCTGTTTAAAATGACAATAATATTTCTTTAGCTCTTAATTTTTAAAGTATGGGCATTTCTACTCTATATCTGTAACTAGTTAAATATGAAAAAAAGTACTGTTAATAAAATTTGTGTCTGTAACAAAAATAATTTTTTTTTCTTATTGTAATAAATAAAACTAGTTTACAATTAAATCTCCATTTAGTGATCTTTTGAAATCCTGTGAAAACATTCAATACATAGAAATTTCATTATGCACTATTTTTCATTGAAATATAATTTCATTTTAGCTAACAAAACTAATATTTCAGGAGATTTAAAATGCCTAAATGTACGGATACTTTGACATAAAATTTGAGTTCTTTGTTATGATTGTCAACGAAGTATTGTGTAAAAATTCTAAACAAGGAAATCCTTTAAAAGCAATACTTTTGTCTTTTATAGAATCATTGGTCGACTGCTTTAAAGATTATTTTTCTATTGTACCGACAATTGTTTATTTTAGTTATATCAAAGCTAAATTTGAAATAGCTTACTCCTTATTCTGGGAAGAAGAACGTTTCTCTCCTTTCAACCATGGAACTAAGTTCCATGCTTTCAACTACTTTTCTTTGCAAGTATTGCATGCAATCCAATAAGCATACATATTCATTCTTCATCCATCAAAAGGAATTGGAGGTTGCTCAGTACTATTCATGTTCTTATTGTAGTTAAAATTCTACCCTTACCTGACTAAACATATTTGCATTATGGGACTTTTGCAGCTGATTATATAATCGTTCTTGACATCTGGATAGAAGTATTTCCTTGCATTTGAGAAACACCCTAAGATACATAACTAATAATAGCCGTACATTAACAGGAGTGAAGAATTTGCACGAAAAATAATCTTTTATAAATATCCTAAACTAAAAAGTTTGCCAAATATAAAATAGGTTTCTTAAATGAAAGTTTTAACGACTAAAGCAAAACACAACTCAGTTTTAAATTCTGGAGAAATATTTGTTATTTAGAAAGATAAATATTTATTTATATTTTCTGAATCTGTATGTTGTTATAATTTCTTAAGTTCACTAAATTGAGATTTCACCTTCATTATTAAGAATTAAAAAATATATACCATGTATCGTAATTTGAAAGAGGTAATAGAAAATAACTAATTTGTATTTCAAAAGTAAAATAAAATTAATATGGTAAAACCTCCAGAACAGACGCTTCATAAAAATTCATACATAATTAAAAATTGACATCATTTAGCGAACATATGCTCATTACCAACACATATATAAAGTATATTAAATGAGACAAGTGGTATTGACCAGGTCCGTGATAATAATCAGCACGAATTTATATCTTTAACCCGATTTTGTAAGAATATATATTTTTAAAATATCTTTCAAGAAAAACTCTTATTCAGGGGGAGGGGGGGGGGGGGTATGTTTGTATTTTTTTAAAACCAAATGTGCCATTTCAATAGAGCATGTAATCTCTAAGTTGGTGTTATAATTTAGACTTAAAAGTAAATTATTGATTTGATAATGACGATAAATATAAAATTACTAGCTGTTACCCGTGACTTCGTTCACGTATCATTAAAAAAAGCATAAATGCATTAATTAAGCAAAATATTTCATTCCCGATAATTAGAATCGTAAATAATTAACTAACCGTTTATCACATTCCATAAAAGACGATACCGTATTTCTATGTTATAGAGGCCTTGACATAACTAAGTTTTAAAAAAGTTAAATTTTGTGACAAATAATCACGAAAAGGAAACTGCAACCAATGAAAAAAGGCGGGCCAAATAAAATCGTGGAAATCGGCGAATTGTGTAAAAACATATGTCAAGTTTACCAGGTAAACTATTTTACTTTTAACGCCTTTGTGAAACGTTTTAATAGCATCCTTCAAAGATAATAGAAATAGTATATTCTTTTTCATTAAATTCAATTCTTGTGAATAGGGAGCAATAATTGTAGACCTAAATGCAAGGAGCTTAAATTTGCCTCCTTGATTTAATCTATACCTGAAAAAAAAAATCTTTATTTCTAAATGAAAATATGTTGACAGACGATTTTTGTTCTCCAGAATAAATTGATTCACGAAGTTTGAATATGTGAAAATACGTTTTTATTTTTCAAAAATTTTACTGTAATCAAGATTTTTTTTTTCTTTCACCATCTATTCAAATTGAAAATAAATTATTTTTTTTCAGTTTTAATGAGAAAAAATACATTAATCCGTTTTATTTCTTCTTTTTTATCCACAAAAATGGAATAATTTAGTTGCCATTTTTAGAGAAACTTCGTTAAAATTTACAAAAAAAAAAAAAAAAAAAAAAAAATCTCGGAATTTAAATTATTTTTTAAAATTCTAAGAGTTTATAACATCCTCGGATCAATGATAACCGGTGTTAAGTAAATCGCGTTGCGTTTGACAACCTGAAAGGAGTAGTTGCGAAATGCAAACAGGCGAACAGTGGGGCGTTTTGAGGATCTAGGTGGACAAAATTATTGCGTTGAAGAATAATTAGGTTTTGCTGGGTTTTCGAATGTATCAGTAATAAAATAATCAAACAGTGATAAATATTTGGCATATTTAATTATTATTATTATTATTATTATTATTATTTATATTATTATTATTTATTTATATTATGATATTGTATTGTCATTGAAACTACACATGTATTCAAAGTTTCAGATCAATCGGATAATTAAAATTGGTTTAAAATTGACTTGCAAGATTTGAATTAAACACTCAGACACACACTTCAAGTTAATATAACTTAATGATTCACAAACTTTCGCAGGAGCTTTCTTAAGTTTTCAATACTTTAGGAATGACACTTTGATTTAAAAAAATTCTTATTACTTAATAATGCTTAATACTATATTAAAAGTCAAGCTGAAGTTTGAAAATAAGATGGCACTTATTTTCAAACACAATAGGTTAAATTGTGTGACAAACATGTGACATATGTCCAGTAAACTGCTGATTTCGAATAAAACAGAAAAGTCACGACTTGCTTTCGAACTTACAGAAAAATAATGCAACTGTTGAAAGTCTCTCAAATCAACTGCCTTCTTTACGGTCGTAGTTAATCAACACATCTTGTTTTTTCGACAAAACTCGTACGAATCTCGACGAAAGAGACATTCAGCTACCAGTATAGGCGGTCTTGTTAAATTCAGAGACAATCGGAAAAATTAATTTTGTCCACCTAGATAATCAAAACGCCCCACTGTGAGTTGGTCAGATTTTAATATAATAGATTCGTATTTAGTTTTCTTTTGATAACAATCACGTTTTGGTTTTTGGCAAAACACTCTCATCTGTATGTAACTGATATTCATGCTTAATAATCGGTATAGATAAAAAAAATATTTAAATTTTTCATTTTAAATATGGCATGAAACTCATCTATTTTTTAAACTTACCGATCCTTGTATTATTAATGTAAGGAATTGATTCAAGCTCCTTGTAAAACACATTTGAAAATTCCCGTGACGTCACTTTTTCCTCAGAGAAATCTCCTTTTAATGGCATAATTCTTGTTAATTTTCTTTTTCTGGCAATCAGGGCGTAAATTTTAGCGGAAAACTCACATTTGTATGTAACTGGTATTCAAGCTAATTATTAATCAGTAAGAATAAAAAATATTTCAGTTTTTCATCTTAAATAAAACATCCATTATCTATCTACTTTCATTATATGTTGATATTTCTGCTCCTTGTATTATTACGAACATTTGAAAATTACATGTTTTATTTATGACGTCATATTTGTCCAAACCGAGAAGGATCTTTTTCAAAGTTCCATGGTCCAAGCGAAATCTATTTTTAATAATATAATTATTGTTCATTTTTCCTTCTAATTATAACGCAATTTTTGACAGAAAAAGATCTTTTTAATGTAACCGATATTCATACTTCATATATAATAACAAATACTCCATATTTTCGTTTCAAATATCATGGAAATTCATCTTCTTTTGAATTCTTTTTAATTTTCATTTTTCTCGTGAAAATCGTTCAATTGAAAATTAATTGTTGAGGAAAAATTATTTTTCCGTGTTTTTATTTATTGGCAACGATCAAAGCTCTAGCAACAATAAAGTAAAATGGTTAAATTTTATGGAAAAATGTCCATTTATTCTCCATGAAAATAATGAAATTTTTAATTATTAAAGAAAATATTTGAATAAAATAAATAAAACCTAGCCTATATTCATTTGAGGGTTATAATCACCCTATATGCAAAAATACAGGATCATTAAAAGCTCCATTTTGACGCTGGCTTCAGCCTAACATTTGCACACAATCAGATTTATAATATTATTAGGATTAATTAGTTGAAAATGTGATAATAAAATACATAAATATATATGTAATTTTTAAAAAGATCAGAAAAAAATATTAATAGAAAAATAATAATAAAAGTAAATATGCTCGATAGGACTTAAATATGATTCAATTTTGAAACTTACATGAAAATTAACTTTTATAATCGAAATAAGATTTTTTTTAAATAGATTGTTTAATTTAAAAATGCTTATCTCTAATCTATTAACTATCAAATTCTGAATAGATACAAATACGTAAATATATATTAAACTGTTGATAAAAACCCTTATTTGTAACAAATTTTTGATTCCTTTTGATTTCTTACGGTTACGGAAAAAAAAACCTCATTTATTAGAAATAATAATAATAATAATATATATATATATATATATATATATATATATATATATATATATATATGATAATTTAAAATGGTCTGCGAAAAAAAAAATAATAAATCTAATTTATATTTTAAAATTAAATATTGATCTGAAAATTATTTATATATATAATTCAAATTAATATGAAATGATTAATTATTTAATACAAATAATAATAATAATTCAATACATAAGACTACAGATTACTGGGATAAGCATATTTAAAGGATCAGAAGGAATAATTTTTACTAGGTATCTCTAATCCTTAATTTATAAAATATGGTTCTATGCAAATATATAAATATATATTAAACTTCGTGTTTCGAAAAAAATAATTCTGATTTCTTATAATTGAAAATAAAAATAATTTATTAGGAGAAAGTAAATCAATTTTATATTTAAAATTAAATTATTTCTATAGAAACTAATAAAGTATATAAGTGAAATCAATGTAAAATTATTAGTTAGATGAAAAAGTAACAGTAAAAATATATAAGTAATTGTTGAAAGTTCAGAAAAAATAATTAATGAATGTAATGATAAAATGAATTAATATATAAGTTAATTTTTAAAAGATCAGAAATAAAATAAATAATACATTTTCAATTTATATTTAAAGATTAATTTATTTTAATTAATTATTTAACTACATTTTGATTGCATTTTATAAATAAAAAATATATCTAAGTAAGGATAATTAAATATTATAATAATTAAAAGTTAAACAATAACCAGATGTGCTTAGGAAATAAAATAAATCCAATAATAATATAAACTTTATTAATTAAAAAATCGAACCAAATCAAATCAAATATTTTTTTTTATAAAAAATTATAAGTTATTTTAGTGTCAAAATCACCCATGAGATGGCACCAGCACCGTCTCTTCCTAGGTACTTCCCTGGGAATATCATCCTGAGGAGCTTGCTCCCTGGGAGGGATCTGGGAGATCTGTCCTGGGGAAGTGATTAAAGTATCTTCCCCAGGAACGCCTGATAGCGTCATTACAGTTTCAGGAGGAATTTGGGATGAATTGGAACTCCTGGGGAGGTTTTCAGAAGCTTTGGTGCTTTATGGGGTATTGAATACAATATATCTATTGAAATTTGTAATGTTAAAATTATTCTTTTTAAATAATTTTTTCTCATTTTAAAATGAGTTATAGTTAGATGGCTAGAAATTATTTTCAAATGAAAAAATATATATATTACTGCTGATTTTCCATCTGTGCCTAATTCCTGTTGATAGCACATACAAACAAAACAATAACGAAAAATAATGTCGATTGCACAGATTATAAAATACTTTCCAACTATTTTTACTTATTGCATTTATCCACTATCAGTTTTTCGACATATTTTCTATACTTTCATGCAATGTTAAAGATTAAAAAATTATTGTATTTGTTCGAGAAAAACGTGATCAAAATATACTTCAAATAAATTCTGCCACTAGACCGTAATGTGTCCGAATTCTTTTGTGTACCTCGTGGAAAAACTATAAATGCTAGATATAGCATTTTTTTTATAAGGAACTTGCTGTATAGCATTTCTTACGACCCTTTTCAAATCAAAGGGATGTGCTTACTGACACATTTCTGAAATCATTTTTGTCCAGAAACACATGAAATTGGCAGGTGTTGTCAGTCAGAAACTATGTAATCAAAAGACATTTTCCATTTTACTTACCCATCATACATAGTATAGGGTAAGTCTTGTAATCGTTTTGAAAATCGAAAATTTTTTTTGACGGATTTACACGTTTCAGACACTGGAGATTCCGAAAAACATATTTTTAGAAAAAAAAATTTGCCGTCCGTCTGTGTCTGTGTGTCTGTAAACGCTCTATCTCCCGAAAAAATTGAGATAGAGACTTGCAATTTGGTATGTACTTAGTATGTAATAATCGAAAGAAGCCTATTTTATTTCAATAACCTCGATTAACCGGAACTATTTTTTTCGGACTCTCGAAATATTCGTTCTGATAAAAAGTATATAAAAAATTTCGAAATTGTTTATTTGGAGAAATGAATATAAAAGACAAAAAAAAAAAAAACATACATTTTGCATAAAGCATGAAGTCGGTCGGATAATTAGTTGCCGAGATATTTGGAATCGTATTTTCCACACGCTTCGATTTTTCATGACCCTGTATTTCATCCAAATTTCACTTCAAAGATATATTTTAATTGGAAATTTGACGCTTAATCAGATGCAATAAACCGCTAGTTAATAGAATTATTATTTTTGGAGTTATAAGGAGGTTTCTTTCAAGCAATTCAGTAATCGAGCCCTTAAAGTTTATGACGTCATCAAGCCATGATTTTATTTGAATTGCAATGCATTTTATAAGTAGTTTACACATTCTTATTTTAATATTTTACATAATGCATATCAATGATGGGTAAATATTACGGTGGTCCCCAACGACTAGTTTTTGGTAAAGACAGAAGAACTTTTTTGAAATGCTGTCAAAGTCGGCGTTTAAACCGAATTTTCTACGCGGAAGGGCCGGAAAGGGGAAATGCTTGTCACGTGAAAACAATTGCTTATCACTCGATATGTAATTTATTTGCCAAACGCTGTTCGATTGCAAATCCCTTTAATAATCAGACTTGCCAATTTTATACCTTTAAATTTAAATATGAGTTAGAAAATGTCTCAGAAAGTTCCACATTGTTGAGCAAGGAATTTGAAAGCTACCTTAATGACATATATAAATTTTGTGGTTTTTATTTGTCAATATTTTCCCGAAAGTTAGAGCACGAACGGACAGGCAGTCAAAAAAATCATAAAGTCATTCCTCACACATAGATTATTACACACTTTCCAACACGACGAACGTATACATTAAGCTACATTTTACGCTATACCTTTTTTACGCTTGTTTGTTTGTTTAGCCTTGTAAAATGAGTATAAATTCTATACGTAAAGTGTTCAATGGAGACCAGAGTATAGTATATATGTGCTTAGCTCAAACAACCCGGATAAAAAATAATTCTGCTCGATTCATGACGCATATACCAGTAACCTCACTGAATGCGAAATTGGAGAATGAAAATTTAAAACTATGCCAGTTTTTATCAAAGGAGCGGGGGAGTGGTTAGGTGTCCTTTTCCCCCTTCATTCCACCCGTCGTCAACCGATATAATATATATATTTTTAAGTGTCCGTAGATTGCGAAACGAAACTGGAAAAAGTTATAGATATTAACCCCTTCAGAAAAATTGGAGAGATCTCCTTTTTGAATAAATGGCCTAGGGCCCTTCATAAAAATCCAATGAATTCACGTTACGGAAACCTTTCATAAAATCAGTTAGTTAACCTCACCCTTTTTTCCCCTTCGAAGTGAGGACTGACATTACACTATAGGGGCCCTTCACAAAATAATGGGATACGTGCCCTATTTGAATAAAAAGACCTCTTCACAAAAAATCGGAGTCACCTGTTTGAATAAAAAACCCTTCACAAAAAAATCGTAGGAGTCCCCTGTTTGAATAAAAAACCCTTCATAAAAAGTTTGTTTATTATCTATAATAAGGCTTGGAAAGTACTTTGATATACAATTACTTTAATAGTTTAATGGTATTTTATCGAATATCTGTAGAATTCACCATAGTTTTAAAATTAAATAAAATGCTTACTAATTTCCACTCGTTTATGTTTTTTGTAACTTGTATAGTAAAATTATACTAAATTGGGTTTTTAGTATTCTGGCTTAAAAATTTCTTTTGATTAATGAATAGGATAAATAAATAACTTGTCTGACAAACCTTTTGACTTTGTTTTTATAAAATATGTATTCTACTATTTAGTTTGTCTATAATTTAAAAAAACTGTTTTTAATGTTTAAAATACATTTATACTATATTAAAACAAATATATATATAAACATTTCTTACCTAAAATTTCAACCATGATGTACTGGACTTGACCCAAATTCGAACTTCTGTGGCACTTGTCTTAAAAGGAGTGAACGGTAACGTGTTCGCTTAAATCGCAAGACCATGGGATAGTGTGACGTCATTGATAAGGGGTATGGTAGTAGACATAATGTATAGGTATAATTGCAATGAGTATGTTTCGTTTAATTGATTTTAAAAATAAAATACAATTTAAATTATTTGTTTTTATAATACATAGTAACTGTATGTCACATGGTCTCTAACGTCATGGATTCTCCACCACGTGGTAGATTAGTAACATCACGTGATTTGGCGACATCACTGATCGCGATAACAGTCTAGATAAGATTCACTGATAAGAACACATTTCAATTCATTTCTTCCAAAGCAAGTTTACGAGCTAGTTGTAGGGTGCACTCGAGGTAAGTAGATATATAGTAAGTTAGTAGTAATATATTTTTAAAGTTATTTTTCTTTATGTGGGGTAGGCAAAAAGGAAAACACAAAGTATTACATTTTAGATTTAATCTTTAGTAATATAAAGACTTTCACCCACACAAACGCATCCATACTTTTAGTTAATTTCATGCAGACTTTAAGATATATGTTCTTTCTTTTACCATAACACATTTTCTTTTACCATTGTGCGCGGGGGGAGTCGACGGCAGCCGAGTATAACGGTAATCAGACTGAAGCAAACCCCACGAGTACATTTCAGGAAAGAAGGATTATAAGGATGGCCTAACTCCAGAGACTAAGCGTAATCCTTCTGGAGATTCGGACGTAGCGGACGGTAAATCGTACTCGAATCAAAAGACGGAAAAACAAAAACGTAAGTTTCTGGTGCAGACGGAGAGGTCCAAGACAGGCACGTCCCATGTCAGAACCACACACAAAGCGAAACTTCACGGAGACGGGTCGCCCGAAGTTCCCCAGCAGGGGATTAAACAGAAAGCGACCCAGAGTGCTAGTGAGCGACGTAATGGCTCTGATCCATCCTCTCGAAACAAGGTGAAGCCTCGCAAAGACGGGTCACCCGCCGATCCTTAGCTTAGGATTAAACAGAAAGTGACTAAGAGCGCTGGCAAGCTGCGTAAAAAGAGGAAAAAGAAAAACTCTAAGAGCTCTAAGGATGATCGTGAGGGAAGTAAGAAAGATTCGAGGAAGAGCGAAGTCGAATCTCATGAATCGGACGCGTCTTCCGTAGACGATCTTCCAGAAACCCAGCTAGGTGGATTAATGGCTGATGAGGACGGCTCTTGATCCAAAGTTGTGTCCAGGAATGCAAGAAAGAAACAGCGGGAGATGGATCGGGCGGGACGCCCGAAAGATGCGAATCCCCATCCAAAGGACTCCGCCCAGAAGGGGAAGCAGAGGCCAAAAGCTAAAGCCAAACCTAAAGAGAAACTAGCCCTCATAGTACTTCCGAAAACACCGGCCACACACTCTGACGTTTCCTCCAATTTCATTCGGACAAAAGTAACTAGCGAAATCGACCCTACCAAGGCCAAAATCAGAACAAGAGGTGTGCGGGATATCTCAGGTGGAGGCATTGTCATTATAACAGACAGCACCGCAGATCTTGAGAGGCTGGAGGGCGAAATAGGGAAGACGGAACTAGCGAGCGATCTATCGATTTCGAGACCGCGTCGACGCACCCCGGAGACGTTGTCTTCGGTGTGGACTCGGATCTATCCGATGGCGACGTGATTCCTGCGATCCTGGAGCAGAATGAGATTCTTCAAGGGAACTTCCCTTGAACTCAGAACTTCGTTCACAGGGAAAAGCGGTCGTAATCACGCAATAGCGATTGATGCGAGTTCATACGAGCGTCTGGCGCGGGTTCGCAAATTGAGTGTCGGTTGGTGCCAAGCGGACTTCCGGCCAAATCGGAGACCTCTGATTTGCTATTGTTGCTGGAAGTACGGTGTCCGCAATGTGTCCTTGTGTGGGAGGTGCGGTGTTTCGGATCACACAACCTCGGAATGCAGTGCGGACGCGCTCTGCTGCCCGAACTGCAGAACCAGGAACCAACGGAGACCAAACGGCAAGCAATTGTCGACCAGTCATGCCGCAGGTTCTAATGAGTGTCAAATCCACAAGTTAGAGGTCGAACAATTAAGAACAGCGTCATCATGGGGATAAACCCGACTTTCGCACATCTTAATTGCCACCATGCTATGGCGGCCGCAAACCAACTGGCTCAGGATACTCTGTCGCAAGAGACAGATATCGTTTCACTCAATGAACCATACGTCGGCGAGGGCTCCGTCACCGGTACGCCTGGGGAGGGGGACAACGCGCAAATTCACTCGGAGGGTAACCTTTTTCAGGAGGCCTTCTGGGTGAGCAAGCGAGTGTCCTTCTGCACGGTCTTAAGACACCCGGATGTGGTGGCCATCCGCTGCAAGTGGCCGAGCAGTTGGATGCTGGTAATAACGTGTTACTGTACCCCTTCTGAAGATATCGACCTCGTTATCGAACTGTTCGATACGCTATTGAAGCAATACCCGAATGACAACGTCGTTCTGGTTGGAGATTTCAATGCAAAATCCACGATTTGGGGGCAGCGACCCACGGATTACAGAGGGCGATCTCTGTTTGCCTTTGCCCCGAACACAAACCTTGAAATCGTTAATGACCCGGACGGTCCTCCCACATTCCTTGGCCATCAAGGGAAGGGCTGGATCTACGTCCTTCTCGTCCGCTTCTGCGCCAGTTGCATTGCGGATTGGAGGATCTCGCCGAAACACTCAGTGACCACCGTCTCATGCTATGGACATATGAAGGCATGCTAACTCCCCGTCGACCTAGAGGAACCAACAGACGTTGGTTCCCAAGGGACTTAGTCTGGGATGAGTTCCTCCGTGACCTGCAGACAGCGGATCTGAGACGGTACGATTTCGCCACCCCGGTGTTGAACACTTGATGTCAACTTTGGTGAAGCTGTGTCAGAAGCACAAATGCCGAAAGCTTTCTCGTCGCAAGGGTGCATGTTGGTGGACAACTGCGTTGACCAGCCTCAGATCTCGTTTGCGCGCGCTGAGGTGGCTCTACCAGAATAGTCCGGAGCCGACTCGGAGAGCGACACTTGGCGCCCTCTTTAAGCGTACGCGAGTAGAATACAAGAAGTTGATCCTGCGCACCAAACGTTCCTCGTTCAGTAAATTTATTTCCGAAGGACTTGTCACGGATAGGCCAGGCCAAGTAGTTGATGTGGTAAAGGGCAAGTCGAGACGGGAGGCGCCCATTTTGCTGGTCCTTCCTTCCGGTGAGAAGGTCTCCACCTGGGAGGAATCTCAGGATGCACTTGCTAGACACCATTTCCTACAGGCCGCCGAAGCCTCGCGGGTCGAAATCATTAGGACCGGCGAACCGGACTGGTTCACGTTGGAAGAGCTGGAGCTTGCAGTCGAATCGCTGCCGCTTAACAAGGCACTCGGACACGACGGAATCAGTTTAGAGATCGCCCGTAAAGTCCTCCAGTTCCATCCTCAATGGTTACTGGCCTTGTATAACCACTGCTTGAGGACGTCTTGTTTTCCGCGGAGTTGGAAGCGAGTGGTTACTGTTTACTTTGTCAAATCCGGCAAGGAACCGAGCAACCCAGATTCCTACCGCCCGATTTGTTTACTACCGACCCTCGGGAAGGTTCTAGACAAGTTGTGCGCAGCAAGATTGGCGCTCTATCTAGAGACGAACGGTAAGATCAACCCGCATCAGTACGGCTTTCGCAAGAATGTCAGTACCGTAGAGGCGCTACGAAAGGTGTTGAACTACATAGCCAAATCAAAGAGACGTGAAGCTAACACATGTCTGCTTACGTTAGACATCAAGAGCGCTTTCAATAGCGTACGGCGAGCCGCTGTCTTCCAATGCTTGAAGGTCTCCGGCGTTGAGCCGTATCTCCTGGGGATGATCGACAACTACCTCTGGTATCGTTCGATTATCCTCCATGACGGGGAGCACTACTACAACGTAGGCGTCTCTCAGGGGTCGTGTCTCGGCCCAACTCTCTGGCTGGTTGTAATAAACGTCCTTTTGGACGAGTTGGATCGCTTGCCAGTTCCAAGTGACGAGGAGTGGGCTGTCCAGGCCTTCGCTGATGACGTCTTTGTGGTAGCACGTCAAAAGGCGGTCATGAGGTTCGCGACCGTGCTCAGACCGGTTCTCTCAAAGATTCACAGCTGGGATTTCGACCTTACTTTCAGTTACGCCAATTGCTGCCCCACAATCGTTCCTCCCAAGGGCACCGTCAAGTACTAGCCTTTGACGCTCATCCGTATGGCAGGCCACAAGGTAGTACATCGATGGAACATCCAGTACTTGGGGGTTACGATTGACTGCCATCTTAATTGGATGCCCCACCTGGACCAGGTTCAGGAAAAGGCGTTCAAGGTACTTCACAAGATGAACCGACTTACTGCATTCAGCTGGGGAATCAAGCCGCACCTCCGCAAGATGCTCTACGCGCTAGTTGCAGAGCGCATTATCTTGTACGCGGCCTCTGTCTGGTACAACGGTAAAGTGGTGTTGAAAAATCGGTTACTAAGCGCGTAGCGGGGTCTACTAATGTGCGTTACCAAGTGTTATAAGACGGTTTCGACGGATGCTATAAACGTCTTGGCAGGGGTTCTGCCACTCGACTTACGTGCAGAGCTGGACCGAGACTTCAAGTATCTGGTCCGTTGGAACGCAAGCATTGACGGCACTGGGCTAAACCTCAGAACTGTCGAGCTGTGGAAGCCAACTCTCAACAGAGACTACCTTCGGCGGATCCCATGGACTTTGGACCTCACCCCAAAAACGACGGGTTCCTACTACAGGGGCGGATCCAAGCAAATGAACGAGACCGTTGGGTGTGCATTCCTTGCTGTTGTCGAGGGCCGGATCGAACGAGAGAGTCAGTTTCGTCTCACGAATGATGCAGAAAGCAAAAGTATTTGTGGCGGAGATCCACGCGATCAAAGAAGCAATAAAAGACGCCCATCTGCGGGGTCTCAGTGAGCTCGATGTCTACTCAGACTCGAGATCGGCGCTCCAAGCGCTTAATAGCCTGGTGCCAAAACACAAGGCAATTGCTGAAATTAAGGAATTGGTGAAGCAAATCGGAGTCGAGCCTCATCTGCACTGGGTTCGTGCTCACGTCGGTCATGTATACAATGAACGTGCGGATGCGTTGGCCAAGGCAGCCAAGACACGACAAACTGTCGACGTAGAGGTCAGGAAAACGCGCCGCCAGACCAAGAAAATTCTTCTGGACCGGGCCGTAGCATCTTGGCAAGAAAGATGGACCGATTCTGAGCACGGTCGAGCGACGTATGAGGTTTTCCCGCGGGTCCCCACTCGCAGACTGCAGGGAGAATTCTATGTGAACCAGGCCGTTACGGGACATAGTGCCTTCGGCGACTTTCAGAGACGCCTCTTCGGAAACATATCAGTATATTTCTGCGGAACGCGCGTCAGCACAGTCAGACACTCTCTTTACGAGTGCAACCTCTGGCGCTCCGAGAGAGAAACATTCTTTCCTCGTGACTTCCGGACTCGAACGCTGCGGGACTTATGTCTAGACGGTTATTGCCACAAGGGAGTGAGGCTCATAGTCCAGGACTTCCTTGTTTGGACAATGGACCGCAATCTGGGTCGTCGAAGGGCAGGCCAAAGCGCAAATGCTCTTCGTCGTCGCCGACCACGTTTGAACGCAAATCAACCAGCCCGCGGCATTCGCGGCGCTGGGGGTCATGGTGCATAATTAGTGTGTTAAGAGTCTTACTCGAGAACCCACAGGTAAGGTTAACAGGCAGGTATGATTTCCTTATCTCTATGTGTTGTGTTATGTTTTGCATTCAGTAGTGTATATATGTAGTAGTGCATGAATGTCGTAGTTATATAAATATGCGTATGATCTCCTCGAATGGGGTCGCTTGACTACGTCCTAGTTTCGCCTAGGGGGTTCTGTCTCGCGGGAAGCTATTCGAGTGGGGGACAACCTTAGACAAGGCATGTCTGTGCGTCAGGGACTAACTTTCTTCGAAGTCCCGGGTTGGCAAAAAGTACCTTCTGCTCGCCACGTCCGATGAACTAGTCGCATCCTCCTCCCCTAGGAATTGATAATCGGAAGCCGCGGTTACAGTAATGGGTCGTGGGGGCGTTTCGGCAATGGCCTAGAACCCGGTTCCTCTTATGAAGTTCTGGTAACGAAGTCTTTGGATCGTCTCTGCGTCCGCCCAAGTGTCGTGTAGTGGTGTCCTGTACTTGGGCTCCACCGCATGTCGCAGCGTCCGCTGACTTCACTCATTTGGATTAGGGTGAAAGGCGCAGTTAGGCTTCGGCCCCCGTTTTTCCCCATTTCGAAGAGCACCACCTTGTAGGTGTCCGGGTAAACCGGCCCTTCTTGGTCGTGACCTCGTATGGACTCACTAGAGCCCGGAATCCGCTGTGAACTACGACTGCCTTCGGCAGCCGTAGCTTATCATTGCCATAACACATATGAATTTTTTTAATGTATGTCACGTGACTATCTAAAATTATAATAAATTAAATCGCTAATCACAAATTTTATTTCATGACCAATCACCTATACTAATTTATAACTTTTCAACCATGTACATAACCTATAATTATAAAATTCAAATTTTTTGCTAAGGATTCGCCAATAACTCATGCGATAAAACGTTTGCGAAACCAAAAAGTGGATATGATCCGTGTTCAATTTGTAAAAAAGTATTAGGTTAGAAACGCACACGTGACCATAATCACCTGTCAGGTGTATACAGAGAAGCTACACATGTGGAATGTAACTTGAACTATAAGCAATGTACTGCTCAGCCAAGCTTTAAAGACTGGTCACGTGAGTAACAGGTCCAAATATGACCAGTCTATTCTTCATAATAGGGATCGAGGTAATGAAAGGGAGTCTCCCCTTAGTTTTGCTTTCGTGGGGGGGATGAGTTGATTTCCGATAGTTTCATGTTTACTTGTTCCAAGATTATAAAAGGATTTTTGTTCTTATGTAATAAAGCACATAAAAATTGTAGTTTTCTCTTCGATAAAGGGGATATCTTCAATCTAAAGAAACATGTTATGATAATTTAGATTATTTAATTATCGGATATAAACATGTTAAGTAAATAAATACTATTTTTCACTGTTTTTTTTACACATGACATTGCAATTTATTGTTTTCTTAAATAAATTACGATTTTAAATATCGGTTCCTTACAGTTATAGGGCACACTATGTAATTGTAAGAGAAGTGTGGTTTTAAAATGTTCTTTTATTATTATGGTTATTAATACATATTTTTTTTTATTTTACCGCAAGAATTCCATCTCTCTTTATATATATATGCCTGTCTGATATTATAGGACAAAGCGATTTTATATATATCACTCTACATTTGTATATACCTTTGTGTAATAGGTGTGTGATATTTATTTCAAAATAATTATTAATTATTTTGAAATAAATATCACACACCTATTACACAAAGGTATATGCATATACAAATATAAAGTGATATATATAAAATCACTTTATCCTATAATATCAGATATATATATATAGAAAGATAGATAAATAATATCAGATGTACGATATATACGTATATGTCGTATATCTATAATCATTTATTTATTATAATCATTTTTTTTCTTGAAATATAAATTTATATATGTATTCCCTTTTAAATGTAAATTCTTTAAAGAAAATTACTAAAATATTCTATCTTCTAAAATATTTTAGGTAGCTTTCAATACAAAAAGCTACCTATTGCAGCCGTTCGGGAGAATGATTTATTTAAAAGTGCTGCGCACGTGACGGAAAATCCTCTATTTCCACCTACCGCCGACAGGATGCGCATTCTCATCTAAACAAACCTCCGACACGTGTTCCCAATGCCTGCGGCACCGTATAGTAGGCGTGCAGCGCATGCGCTGTAAAGTCTTTTAGTTCCAACTTTCGCCGCCAGGGGAGTCACTCTATTCAAATAAACCACCTTCCGAACGAAACTCCCACACGTGTACCCGCTGCCTCCGGTACCATATAGTAGGCGTGACGTGCACGCCTGCAAAATCCTTTAGTTCCACTTTCTAACACCAGGATGCGGCATTTGTTCGATTCGAACATCCGACACGGGTACCTGTTGTATCAAGGGAGTTTTATGAACCAATTACAGTCGAAATTGGGCCCATAGAACTCGAGAAAATAATGGGCCCCTGGCGGTGGAAGGTAAAACTAAAGTCTGTAACGTGATCGAAAAGCAAGTCGAATTAACCATACCCCGTCGTGATCGGGCCCGTAGAACCCGAGATAAGAAAGCACAGTTAGAGAAAAAAAGCTTGTAGGGTTGCCCGCCAGGGGGCGCTTGGTCAAGTGCTCAGCAACAATTCATTTACTTTGTTTGTTGGTATGCATCAAGTAAATACGGGTTTTGTACTTTTATTAGGAACATAAATTTCATTTTTACGAAAATCGTTATTTGAAATTTCCGGTATTCTCTATATATAACATTTATAAAACGATACGGGAGAAGCTAAACATGTTAAATTTCTTAAATGGAATTTGTTTTGTGTAAATCAGAGCAAGGCGTTACCCCCCCCCCCATACCCGCAAATATAACGAATAATTTGTTCGAGGAAATCCTCTTCCACTACATTAACGCGATCATAAAAAAAAAAAAAAGAATTATATTTTTCTGATAATTAGAACATAACGAAGACTCTACGCTAAAATAGCCGCCAGATGGCACACCTTCCCATCCTCAAATTCAAATCTATATCTTAATTAGTTTTCTTTGTTCATTAGTAAAAATTGGCAATTATTTCCTTTCATTTTCGCAAAGTAATTGGAGGGATCGCCAGAGAAACGAATATCTTTGTAGTTCAGTGTTTAATGTAAGCCGATCCCTGTCTGAAACTTTCTCGGATTTTTTTAACTGACACCACCAGATTTTTGCAGTTTTTTGTAAAAATTAAGGAAAATTACCGGCCGAATTTTACAAAAATTGCATTATCGGATGGCGAAAATGTTTCTTCTTATGATTAAAAATTTCAAATCAATATCTTAATTAGTTTTCTTAAAATTCGCTAATTAATAAAGAAATTTCAAATTCGTTCATTTCTACTAGCAAATTGAGAACAGGTATTCTTTTCTTTAGCCATCTATATATATATTACGCTATCGAACGTGGCACAGAAATTGCGATTATTTATCATTTGCCGATGGCAACGAGAGATTTGTTTTCACTAATTTGCGAATATTAAGAAAAGTATTTGAGGTATCAATTTTAAAAGTCACCACACATATGTAGAATTTTTTTTTTTTTTTTTTCATCCGAAAATGCAATTTTTGTAAAAATTGGCCAGTAATTTTTCTTATTTATTTTTAAAGAAGTAGCTACTTCCTAAAAAGATAAGAAAATAAAGTGCGAAATCAACCCAAGAAACGCGCCATTTATTAATTAAAACATTAACTCCATTGTTGTACCTTATGCAGTTTAATCTCATTGTTGTCCGCATCGTTATGCCGTCAATGTTACGGATGCACATATTTGTTATTTATAATATAGATTGAGATGAGTAACAAATAAATAATAATAATAAATGAATAAAATAATCTTATTGTGTGGAGATTTCCATCAAGTCAGTCCTACCTGTCATTTTTAGAGGTTCAATATCACTAACAGTTTCAAGGTGCATAAAGAAGAGAAGATTTTACATTATGCAACTTACAGAAAATATGTGTGCCCTTCAAACAGAGAGAGAGAGTTAGCAAGCTGGCTGAGGTTGGCGAATGTCAAAGTGGGAAAAGTATTTAGTTGCTCCCAATTTGCTATCCAGATATACAAGATTCAGTGCAGCGACTTTTCAGTAACATTGATTTTTTAACGGTGATACTTCAAAAGCTTAAAGGACGAGCCATACTAACAGCGACAAACAATTTGTCAATGCTATAATTAATAATGTTAAATTAATGATATCTCCGAGCTCTGATATTTACAATTGTGTATATAAAACCGTTTTCGATGCAGAGGAAAAAAAAAAAAAGATAAAAATATTTTCTTAATTGCGAATGGTGTAGATATTTTCAATATATGTATACACTTTTTTAATTTTAAAGAGTATCCAGCAACTATTGTGTGCATGCAAAGGTTTTTATATGCACGATGCTGAAAAAATACCTCTGTTTTCATATTTCTAAATGATGTCCATATTTTATGATGTGTATATATAAGTACCCAGTCCTAAGTGGAGAAGTTTCTATGCATGATATTTATACATATAATGCTGAAATTCGTGTGTTTTAATATGCATATAGTATTTAAAAGAGTAAACACTAGAGTGCAGATACTCTGCGCGGGATCGGCTAGTTTTAATAAAAAAGATGGCATTTTCGATGCGATGTTTAATGAGATTCTAATTAATATCGTGGGTAATTATCAATATATTAAAATTCTGAGTCCCAGGTGCATCAGATCAGGCCTTGTACTACATAAATCTAAATTTTCTTACTTCTATAGGTGCGCTACATTTCGCTGGCCATCGTAGACAGACAGACACACAGACAGATTTTGTTTTATATTAGTACTATCTACACTCCCGGCGTTATCCGGGTCCGAGATAATAACAATCTCAGAGCAAGGCGTTAACCCCCTCCCTCCCCATACTCGCAAATATAACGAATAATTTGTTCAAGAAAACCACCTTCACCTACATTAACGCGATCATTAAAAAAATAATTACATTTTTCTGATAATTAGAGCACAACGAAGACGCTACGCTAAAATAGCCGGCAGATGACAACATTACCCATCCTCAATTTCAGATCTATATCTTAATTAGTTATCTAAATTTTTGTTCATTAGTAAAAATTGGCAATTATTTACTTTCATTTTCACAAACTAAATGGAGGGATCGGCCAGAGAAACAGATCTCTTCGTAGTTCAGTTTTTAATGAAAGCAGATCCAGCGCCGCACAGAGGGGCGTTTTGAGGATCTAGGTGGACAAAATTATTGCGTTGAAGTTTAATTAGGTTTTGCTGGGTTTTCGAATGTATCAGTAATAAAATAACCAAACAGTGATAAATATTTGACTTATTTAATTATTTATATTATTATTATTATTATTATTATTATTATTATATTATTACTTATATTATTATTATTATTATTATTATACTATTACTTATATTATTATTATTTTTTAAATTATAATATTGTATTGTCATTGAAACTACACATGTATTCAAAGTTTCAGCTCAATCGGATATTTAAAAGTGGTGAAAATTGACTTGCAAGATTTGAATTAAACACTCAGACGCACACTTCAAGTTAATATAACTTAATGATTTGAAAACTTTCGCAGGAGCTGTCTTAAGTTTTCAATACTTTAGGAATGGCACTTTGATTTTAAAAAATGCTTATAGCTTAGTAATGCTTAATACTGTATTAAAAGTCACGATAAAGTTTGAAAACAAGATGACGCTTATTTTCGAACAACAATAGGTTAAATCGTGTGACAAACATGTGACATATGTCCAGTAAACTCCCGCTTTCAAATAAAACAGAAAAGTCACGACTTGCTTTCGAACTTACAGAAAAATAATGCAACTGTTGAAAGTCTCCCAAATCAACTGCCTTCTTTACGGTCGTAGTTAATCGACACATCGGGTTTTTTCGACAAAACTCGTACGGATCTCGACGAAAGAGGCATTCAGCTACCAGTATATGCGGTCTTGTTAAATTCCGAGATAATCAGAAAAATTAATTTTGTCCACCTAGATCATCAAAACGCCCCACTGTGCGCCGTAGCGAAAGTTTTTTTTTTTTTTTTTTTTTTTTTGGGGGGGGGGGGGGGGCAAAAGGCAAGATTGTCCGACTCAAAAATGTTTCAAATCCGACTAATGTAAAATAGTCAATCTGTCGCATTATTTCTTAATTAATAGTTTTTACAATTAATTTTAACTGATTAATTATAATTGATAATTAAAAATAAAATATATGATTTTGTATTAATAAAATGTTTCTTAGATATGACTCAGTAATCATTTAAAAGATTTACCAAGAACTTTACTGGAGAAAAAAAAAGGGGAAGAAAGAAAATATGTAAAACACATTTGTTTAGAATGATAGAGTGAAGTGAACCTGTATGTTATGTTGTCGCGAGGATAGTAACACACTCTTAGTCTTTTTTAGTTTGTATTCCGAGTTTCCAAAAATTTCAGTACATTTCGGCGCCGACAAGACTCCTCCCTTTCTATAAGTGTCAGAACTATATTATTGTGAAAGTTGGAAGTTGTAGAATTCCGACAATGTACAGTTCAGAAAATTAATGCAAAACTGTATTTGCAGGATTATCTGGCGATCATAACAAAAGACTTTTATCTACACCAGACCTGACACCTTTTCTGTATCTATCTATCCCTAGTGGTCTGGGCCTGGAAAGAATTTCGCTTTAAATGTCAAAGAAAATACGTGTTTCTGTTACTGATTGAATATTTAAAAAAAAAGTAACGAGTTTTTTAGGTATTAAATGTTAAATGCACGGATATTTTTTAAATTTATTCATTTTCTTTTTTTAAATAGTTTTAAAAATTCTTCGTTTTTAGTTTCCAAACGTTCCTAAAACAGTTCCAAAGGGCGTAAACATCATATCGTTGCTAGAACCTACTATGTATCAAGTATAAAATTTCTTGAATTTTCTTAAGAGACTTTCGCTTTCGGTCGACCTAGTTTATATATTGATAGTTTTTATCTACAGTGGCGGTCAAAAGTTTCCGGCCAGCATACAAGTTTTGGGTAATTTGTAAGTATAGCCATATGAAGAGGAATCTCAAAGTGATATTTATACATTTTATTAACATAATAGTTAGGAACTTATTTATGAAATAAAAAATAAATATCAATAAATTTAATTGACAAAATTAATTGCAAAGGAAACCGCATGCTCTCAAAAGTTTCCGGCCAACTGGGCAAGTTTGGAAAAAAAAGGTGTTATAATAGAAAATAACAGTGATCAACAGTATTTACAATTAGTATTTTGTCGTCATGCCTTTAGCAATAAGTACTGCGGCGCAGCGACGGGGCATCGATTCAATGAACGGTTGAAGATCGTCTATGGTAAGTTTTTTCCACTCTTCTTGCAATTTTTTGGAAAATTCTGCTGAATTGGCATACTTATAATTCCGCACACGTTTGTCAAGTTCGTTTCAAAGATTTTCTATTGGATTAAGATCTGGTGATTGGGCTGGCCATTTCAAAAGCGGAATTTTTTTGTGCGAAAGCCACTGCTTGACGAGCATGCATGTTTGCTTTGGGTCGTTATCATGCTGAAACAAATAGTTGCGACCACAATTTTTCCTCCAATAAGGCAGCAAATGATTTTGCAGTATATCCTCATACATTACACCCTTCATCTTGCCGTGGATTTCAAGTAACAGACCGACACCTTTTCCAGAAATGCTCCCCACAGCATAACGTGTCCTCCGTCATGTTTAATTGTAGGAATAACATACCTCGAATCATATCTTTTGTTTTTATGTCGTTGAACGTAGTTCCTGTCATCACTCCCAAAAAGGTTGAACTTTGATTCATCAGAAAATAGTACATTTTTCCACTTTTCACTTGACCAGTCTTTGTGTTCCTTGGCAAACGCCAGTCGGGCCCTCTGATTTTTTTTACTTATGAAAGGTTTTTTAGCACCGACTCTTCCATAAAGTCATACGTCACGTAAGCGTCTTGACACGGTAGACCGACTTATTTCAGCAATATTTTCACTTCGTAAATCTCGGGATATTGCAGCAGCATTTTTATGCGGGTCATCAACGGCTTTTCTCTTGACGTCCACACGAATAGTCGTTTTCTGGAGTCTCCCGGACCGTAGCAAGTCCTGAAGGCCATGACCATCTTTATATATTTTTTAAATATAGTTCACAGTAGATTTTCCGATCGATAACTTTGCCGCAATCTCACGAGAGGATTGGCCCTTTAGCGACAAACAAATCACTCGTTTACGAACAATAATTATTGAACTTTTCATTTTTGTATTTCAACTACGTTATTTATGTTACTTAATTAACAAACACGGCAAAAAATTACTTTACCGATAGCAAAAACTAACGAATGACAAATGGCCGGAAACTTTTGCACACGCGAATTTCGAACTCCTCCCCTTTGCATCAAGTATCTTCAGTATCCAATCAAAATGATCACATGGTCAGAGGTCATTTGCATAGTCCTAACTTTTGGAGCAATTGCGCTTCTTCTTCGCTGAAACGTTCTGGCAAACAAATCAAAGAAACTAACTGGCCGGCCGACTTAGCTTTTCCATGTGTGGGTAAAGGGTACGGTATAGTATATGTCCAACATTTCCGGCCCTGCCGACAAGATTTATACATGATAATTTTTTTTCAGTGGGTAGGCCGACTAGCTATTTATGTGATTCGAAAATATGACAGAAGACGTGATTTTCATACCGGCTGACCAGATAGATCTATTGAAACCATTACTTTTTTTACTCATAACCTATCTATTGACAGACCGACTAGCTTTTGCCATATGATTGTAAGGGTGTAGTGAAATGCATTCTGAAGACTAAAAGTTCTGCCAACCAGAATTTTTCCGAATTGTTTTTTTTAATCAGCCTACTTAATGCCTAAGTGGGGCAGATCGGTCTGAGATGCAGACCGTAGACCTGTAGCGCCCCACCCGGGATTTTCCCCGGCACGCGGGGATTCGTGTAGGTTGGAGTCCAGTCTCCGACGGGCAGGGAAGGCCCACGCCAGGACCGCCAATGCCACGCATGCGCGGCCCCGGCCAACATTTATTGAGACCAACAAAAAATACAAACTAGGCCACATGGCCGGCACTGCCGGGAATTACCCCACGCGACAATGGGCAGGCATAGGCAAGAAAGAGAAAATCCATATACTTAAAGCTAAACTGCTTTTTAGTTTTTCGTGCAAAAATGCTATTTATACGCATGCGCGAGCATTCAGCTAATCAGCTAGAGGCTTTTACTATCTTCATTCGCGATGTTCCAGCCAATGAGGTGAAGGCTTTTTCCTCTCTCTAGAAGCGTATGTGTTCCATTTGGTTGTTCGGTTGTTGAAACTTTATAGATTTCTTTTATTAAGGTATTTTTTTATTTTACCGTATTTATTTTCTTTTTAAGTCGTATGTATTTTACTACTTTGAATTTTTTATAACTAACCCTTTTTTTGAGAGAGAGAGAGATTTCGTGGCACGAAATTCCGCGAATCGTTTCCGATGTAAACAAACTAATTTTAAACTTTTAATATGTAATTCTGTGTGATATGATTAAATTCAGGTTTTCTCAGCGACGATTACAGTATTTTTACCAAATAATTTTTGTATTAATCAAGCTTTTTTGGTTATTAAGCATAGCTAAACACGAAAGAAAACTTTGTTATTTTAAGATTTTGATGTGAATTATTTGCGTACATTTATAAGACGAGTTTCACTGAATAATTCAAGAAAAAAAAATCTCATCATTATACATATTTAGTTATGCATTATTAATTATTTACTTGGACTTTACTTTTAATATTTCAAACTTACAGCTGAATGTAACTATTAAAACATTTGAAATACTGTATTCGTAAAATGAAATTTCAGCTTAAACACTCGACAATTACTTTTAGTTATGCATTATTAATTATTTACTTGGCCTTTACTTTTAATATTTCAAACTTACAGTTGAATGTAACTATTAAAACATTTGAAATACTGTATTCGTAAAATGAAATTTCAGCTTAAACACTCGACAATTACTTTTACTTATGCATTATTAATTATTTACTTGGCCTTTACTTTTAATATTTCAAACTTACAGCTGAATGTAACTATTAAAACATTTGAAGGAACAGATGCGTTACAATCACGCTAAAATGTAAACAAAAGATTGGCGACTGTTTGGTTGGCGCGATTTCCAAGACTGCGCCAAGCTCTAAATACAAGCTAAATACCTGGGTTGCCATAAAAGAAAAACAGTCCCCAAAGTTTGGCGACTTTTTTCCTTTTTTTAACCGATTAATTTTTTTTTTTTTTTTTTTAGCGTGAGTGTAAAGCATCTAAGCCCATTTGAAATACTGTATTCGTAAAATGAAATTAGTTTAAACACTCGACAATTACTTTTAGTTATGCATTATTAATTATTTACTTGGCCTTTACTTTTAATATTTCAAACTTACAGCTAAATGTAATTATTAAAACATTTGAAATACTGTATTCGTAAAATGAAATTTCAGCTTAAACACTCGACAATTACTTTTACTTATGCATTATTAATTATTTACTTGGCCTTTACTTTTAATATTTCAAACTTACAGCTGAATGTAACTATTAAAACATTTGAAATACTGTATTCGTAAAATGAAATTAGTTTAAACACTCGACAATTACTTTTAGTTATGCATTATTAATTATTTACTTGGCCTTTACTTTTAATATTTCAAACTTACAGCTAAATGTAATTATTAAAACATTTGAAATACTGTATTCGTAACATGAAATTTCAGCTTAAACACTCGACAATTACTTTTAGGTTAAATTCAGGTTTTCTCAGTGACGATCACAGTATTTTTACCAAATAATTAAAAGTACTACATGCATGCATCTATCTATATTAAAAATTGTGCAGGTTTCTGGTCACTGTTTTGTTTACATATTTTAAACAAAAATTTCAATTTAATAATGCACTGAAAATTATAATGAATGCTTACAATTAAACACAACAACACAAAACAAAAAATTTCACAAAAACACATTATTTCCCCGATATTTTCCCACAACTAATCAATAAATTTCATGATATTTTATTGCGATTTTAAACCATGAACTTTAGTACTTTTCTGTTATACGGACACTATGCCAAAATGTATGTATGTATGTAAATGTATATGTTTGGCGACAATGGTGTACGTATAACGGAAAAGTGCCTGAATTATTATTTATATATATATATATATATAAAATATAAACATAATTGGCGACACAGCAAGTTTTCTGGATTTCTCCCTGTCTCTCTAACCACATTGTTAACAAAACAAAAAATTCACGAAAAACACATTATTTCCCCGATATTTTCCCACAACTAATCAATAAATTTCATGATATTTTATTGTGATTTTAAACCATGAACTTTAGTACTTTTCTGTTATACGGATACTATGCCAAAATGTATGTATGTATGTATGTTTGGCGACAATGGTGTAAGTATAACGGAAAAGTGCCTGAATTATTATTTTATATATATATATATATATATAATATAAACATAATTGGCGACACAGCAAGTTTTCTGGATGTGAAAGGCGGAGATGAATTTCATTCATTCAATGACCGTTTTAAAAGTTTCAAGTTTGGATTGAGTGCACCTGAACATAAAAACAGATACCTATTTCTATGTTCATGATTGAGTTATTTGGATATCTTTTCGTATAGCACAGAAAATCATTTCTCCCGCTTTCGTAATACAGATAAATTCTGGTGTATTTTTTTTTCTTCTTTTTATATCATAAGTACTTTTCTACTTTAAATTTTTTAATTGTCGAGTTTCTAAGCTGAAATTTCATTTTTCGAATGCAGTATTTCAAATGTTTTAATAATTACATTCAGCTGTAAGTTTGAAATATTTAAAATATTAAAAGTAAAGGTCAAGTAAATAATTAACAATGCATAACTAAATATGTATAATGATCAGAATGACATATTAAACTGTGTACAGAATGACATGAAAATTTTAAAAAACTGAAATTTTGCACTTGCAACTTAATTGTAAATTTCATTGTTTACATTGGAAACGATTTGTGTATTTTAAGAATTTGCTGAACTTCGTGTCACCAAATTACTAAATCTCTCTCTCTCACTCTCCAAAAAAAAAAAAAAAGGGTTAGTTTAAAAAAATTCAAAGTAGCAAAATACATACAACACAAAAAGAAAATAAATACGGTAAAATGAAAAAATTACTTTAATAATAGAAATCCATAAATTTTCAACAACGACATCAAACGAATGTATCTCATCTTTCGTTTGTGATAAGGAACGCTCCTTTGGCCCCCTCCACTCATTGGCTGAATTGTAAAGGGCAAAATTGGGGGACAAAATGACTACAGCATTTCTGAGAAAAGAAAAAATCAGAAAATTCACAGAAAATAATTATTTTTGTTGCAAGTTGGGTTAACTGTCTTTATGGTTCGAGTCGATTTCAGACTGAGTGTAGATTTCTGCAAGTTGGATTTGGGTTAACCCGATTTTTCAAAAGTTAGTTCAAGTTCAGTATATTATTTCAGATTAAAACTATACCTATCAGGGCTTGAATTTCAGGGCGGGATTCGCGCGGAAAATTTTGAAATCCTGCCCAAAAAAGATCATGAGCGGGAGCCTCCCGCCCAAAAAATTTCAGCATTTTTGGAGAAATTTGCATTATTTAATTTACCTGCAACCGAACGATAAATTTCGTGATTTTTTTTCCCCGCAACCGATTGACGGACTTTGTGTTTTTTCCGCGACTGATCGACGAACTTTGTGGTTTTTTCCGTGACAGATCAACGAGAGTTTTTTCTGCGACAGATCGACGAACATTGCGTTTTTTAAGCGACTGATCGACGAACCTTGCATTTTTTGGGGACATATCGACGAACTTTGCGTTTATTCCGCAATCGATCGACGAAATTTTTCTTTCTTCCCTGACTGATCGACGAACTTTGCATTTATTCCGCAATCGATCGACGAAATTTGCTTTTTTCCGCAACTGATCGACGAACTTTGCGTTTTTTCCGCGACAGATCAACAAACGTTGCATTTTTTTCTGTGACTCATCAACGAACTTTGCGTTTTTTCTGCGACAGATAGACGAACATTGCGTTTTTTAAGCGACTGATCGACGAACCTTGCGTTTTTTGGGGACAGATCGACGAACTTTGTGTTTATTCTGCAATCGATCGACGAAATTTGCTTTTTTCCCACGACTGATCAACGAACTTTGTGTTTTTTGGTGACAGGTCGACGAACTTAGCGTTTTTTCCGCGACAGATTGATGAACTTTGCGTCTTTTCCACGATCGATCGGTGAATCTCAATCAAGTAAAATCTAAAGTCAGAAATTTATTTAACAACCTAATTGTTAAGGGTCCCTAACACATTTAATGGAACTTGAAAAATACACTGCATATATAAAACTTAACTTTCTTCCCTTTTTTATAATAAAAATAAACATTTTACATAATCATTCTCAGTTGACTTAATTTTTTCAATAGTATTTTGTCATGTCTGCATTAATGTAATTCTTTAAATAGCACGTAAAAGAATAGTGGGGTTTAAAGATTTTTTTTCTCCCTCCCAAACATTACAACTCCCCTCCATTTAAAAATGTTGGTAGGGAGACTCCCGTCTTTGGAAAAATTGAATTTCAAGCCCTGCCTATAATATGTTTGTGTGTATTGAGGTTTGTATAGATGTTTGTGTGTGTGCTGTTTTTTACAGACAGTTTCATTTTTCACACGAACCTTTCAAAAAATTCACATTCTTTGCGCAATCCTTTAACAAAATTCGCATTTTTTTTTCGTGATTCTTTAATGAAATTCGCATTTTTTTCTGTATCTTTTTTTTGCCGAGATTCATAATTTTTTCAGCTATCCTATGACGTAATTCGTGTTTTTTTTTCAGCGATAATTTGACGAAATTTGTGTTTTTTCTGCGATTTTTTTTTCACGAAATTTGCGTTATTTTCCACGATTCTTTTATGAAATTTGCGTTTTTCTGTGATCCTTAGACGAAATTTTCTTTTTTCGCAATGCTTTGATAATAATCACATTTTCTCTGCTGCCTTTTGATAAGATTCATGAATTTTCAGCAATCCTTCGATGAAATTCGCGTTTTTTCAGCAATCTTTGAAGAAATTCGCATTTTTCTCGCGTTACTTTAACGAAATGTGCGTTTTCCAGTGATTTTTTGATAAAATACATTTTATTCCGCAATTTTTAGACGAAGTTTGGCAAGAAAGCGCGATCTTTGGGTGAAATTTCCTGTTTTGCGATTCTTTGACAAAATTTGCTCATCTTTTGTGTAAATCGCGTTTTTCTGTGGCCTTTTAACAAAATTCACGTTTTACATGATCCTTTGATGAAATTAGTGTTTTTCCCGTGATCATTTGACGAAACCTAGGATTTTTTTCCCGCGAAGATTGATTATATGTTTTAGTCTGCAGGTGCCCTAAAAAGTTTGTGACGCCTGTCGCTGCATTGCACGCATTCTGCCACGGTGTATCAAACAAACAAAATTCATCCTAAAAAATTATTGTTTCGTTTCTGGAAATGAACAACCGTCAACTCATTGGCTGAATTATAAAGGGTGAAATGTGTAGGCACTGAGTATCATCTATACTATTAATGTCGGTAAACGTCTGTCTGTGTGTGTGTTGTTGTGTCTGGCGTCTGTAAGCACAAAACTCTGCATGCAGACGACGGACATAAGTGCTTTTGGTATAAAAAAATTCGTAAGTGGAGTTTTTAAAATTCACAACATTTTGCGGGAGAAGAGGGGTG
The DNA here is from genome assembly GCA_963931845.1 of Maratus michaelseni. Taxonomy (NCBI): domain Eukaryota; kingdom Metazoa; phylum Arthropoda; class Arachnida; order Araneae; family Salticidae; genus Maratus; species Maratus michaelseni. The sequence goes on from OZ007600.1 coordinate 3,569,566, forward strand.
CGAACGAATTTAAAAAATGAGTCCGCATCAATAATTATGGCGGCGGGGGGGAGTATGTTTTGCCTACACGGGGCGGAGACTTTTCTTTGTTGACACCACTCATATGATATATCGTTCGAAAGGCCTGTGACTGCCTTTTCATGTTATGCATCTGTGTGGTCCATTCCCCCCCCCCCGCCAATTGGGGCACTTTTCTAAATTTTGCACATACCACTCATGTTATATATCGTTAAAAAGGTCTGTGACCGCTTAATCATATTATGTATCTCCGGTGTCCATCCCCTAACTTTGCCCCCCCAAGGGGGTACTTTTGTAAATTTTGCACAATCCCTTCATGTTACGTATTGTTGGAAAGGTCTTTGACTGCTTATTCATGTTATGCATCTCCGGGGTCCATCCCGCCACTTCCCCCCCCCTTAAGGGGGGCAATTTTCTAAATTTTGTTGACACCCCTGTCATATATTGTTGGAAAGGTCTGTGACCGCTTAATGATATTATGCATCTCCAATGTCCATCTCCCCACTTTGCCCCCCCCTCCCCCAAGGGGGTACTTTTCAAAATGTTGCAGACAACCCTCATGTCATATATCGTTGGAAAGGTCTGTGACTGCTTAATCATATGCATATCTCTGTTGTCCATCTCCCCGCTTTGCCCCCCCCGAAAGAGGTACTTTTCTAAATTTTGCACACAACCCTCATGTTATATATAGTTGGAAAGGTCTGTGACCACTTAATCATATTATGCATGTTCCGTGTCCATCCCCTACTTTACCCCCCCCAAGGGGGTACTTTTTAAGATTTTGCACACACCCCTCATGTTACATATCGTTTGAAAGGTCTTTGACTGCTTATTCATGTTATGCATCTCCTTGGTCCATCCCGCCATTTCCCCTCCCCAAGGGGGCACTTACCATTTACTTGCACTACAGCGCTAAATGTGTCAGATGAAAGAAATTCCGCGAGTACATGTGCCAGTGAAACTTAGCCAATTGCTGTTCTTCAACCTAGCTTTAATTCAAAGTGGGTTTTTTATTTATTTGAATTATTCTGCAAAAGTTTCAAACATTTTAAAGTAGCTATGAATTTTATTTTTATGGTACTATCAAGTTTTTTGCCGTCAAATTTTGACGGGTTCCATCTAGTAAAAAATTAAATAAAAACTTGCAGTGAAATAACAAGGGGAGGACCCAACCGCTGGAGACAGCTCTCCCTCGCGACTGAAAGCGGTGGGTATGTCAAGCTTGATGTGAGCAGTCCTTCAGTGAAGTTTACATAGTGTGGTCCCAGCCGCTGGAGTCAGCACTCCCTCGCGACAGAGAGCGGTGGGTGTTGTTAATGATGGTTGAGCAGTCCTTAGAAATCCTGCGCCATGGCGCACAGTTCATAGCTAAGGCGGCCCTTAACGGTTTGCTGATTTTAGTGTGGTGATGGTTGCTATGGAGTGACGCTGCCTTACTTGAAGTTGCTGATACTGCCAGGGTCCCTGCTGCCAGGGTTTGGAAGATGTAACTAAAATCTGTTATAGCAATTTTGCACTAGGGAAATTCCATTTGGAATTTTCACACTTAGAGACCAGAAAATAATTTAATTAAGTTTTAAAAAAAAATTTAGAATTATTTAATATGATTTATTAATTTTGATTTAATTTATGAATTTATTTGATTTAATTTATGTTTTAATTTAATTTAAGTGATTCTGGTGAAGTTAATTTTAATTCTATTTATAGTATGTTAGTTGATAATTAATCTGTTAAGTTGGTGATGTCCATTAGATAGCTAAAGATTTTCCTTTGTTTGTTTAGCAGATTTTTCCTTGTTAATATGTTTGTGAGCCAAGATGGCGGTGGGTTAGTGGGTTTAATTAGATGCCAGTCACTGGTGAGTGGGCAATCAAAGTAATAATGGAAGGGGGTGCCCTGTTGGTCACATGGGCACACATCGGTTCGCGCTCTTTTATAATAACACAGGTAGGTGGGGAAGGGACCATGCCCTGTTAAGAATGCAGTTGTTGCTGGATTAAGATGTAAGAGATCTCGGGAAACTTTGGGGACTAGTTGGAATGTATGTCTCCCTTTTGTGGAGGTATTCCAGTGGGTCTGCCATTGTGTGATAATGCGCGATTTTAGTACTCTGCGTACATGCGAGGTGGGTACGGGAAGATGGAAGTCTATTGCGGTGCGTTCTGTTGCTTGTTTGGCCAATTTGTCTGCGTGTTCATTACCTGTGATGCCGATGTGCGCCTTCACGTGGCCAAGGGAAACGCGTCTTGCAAGGTCTTTGAGAATAAGTTTAATTTGTAGAACGATTGGATGTTTAATTCGGTGAGCAAAGATTGCTTGTAGGCCTGACAAGCTATCTGTGTAGATGTGTGTGAATTCTGGTGTTGGATTGGAAACCATCCACTCCAGAGCCTTCAGAATCGCGAACAACTCAGCTTGAAAGACCGTGTTGTTATCACCGATTCTGCAGGCCCACTCATGAGTCACCACGTCGCCTACCATGGTGCAGAAGGCTGCCGCCACGCCTGTCTCTGTACGTGACCCATCAGTGTAAAGGGTTGGATGGCGGGGTGAGTAACTATTTTCAAATCCGTGCCTGGCTGTATTAACTTGTAGGTGTGAGGTCTCTTCAGCAGGGTGCATTCTCCAGCTACCAACCTTCCTCTGTAGTGTTAAATGTGGAAATAAGTCCGTGCACGTCGGTTCATGTTCAAGGTGTGTGACTCTGTTTTTCTGGTATTCATATGTTAGTGTTAATGTAATTGGAGGGATTCCCGTGATTACTGCAAGTGCATCTGTTGAGATTGTTTTATAGCCGCGTGACATTTGTAGCAGAAAGAGCCTCGAAGTTAGTTTGTCCTTTGCAGCCTGTGTCAGATTGCCTCCCCAGACGCCCGCGCAGTAAAAGACAATCCGTTCAACTATTGTGTGGTACCAGATCTTTAATATTGTCGGCTTTATACCCCAGGATTTGGACGTAAGTTTACGTGCGTTGTTGTGTAATTTTTCTAGTTTGATCCTGAGGGTGTTGATGTGTTCCACCCAGCTTTGGTTCATTTCTAGTGTAAGGCCTAAAAGTTTGAGGTATGGCACATGCTTGACGCTGACCCCATTGACTTTGATGGTGGGCGGTCTGCCCTTGAGGTCACGTGGTTTTGCAAATGTAAGTGCTTGTCATTTTTGTGTGGAAAGCTGGAGGTTGAGGTTGGACAGTAGCTGGTAGAATGCGGGGAGTGCTTGAGCCGCCATGACCTCTACGTCCTTGCGCCTGCGCCCCAGAAAACAAAGCTGAAATCATCTGCGAACGCGTATAGTATGTAACCTCTTAATTCAAGTTCTTTTAGAATTACATTCGCGATTAGTAGCCAGAGAATTGGACCCAGGCACGAGCCCTGAGGGCAGCCTTTCTCTAAGTTGTGTGTGGATGTGCCTGAGCCCCAGTTGATGAGTATACTTCGTTGGCTGAGGTACGATGCGATGGTTCCAGCAATATTTGCCGGGCAGTGAATTGCAATAAGTTGCAGAATTAAATCTCTCCACTCTACGTTGTCAAAAGCACCTTTTATATCTAGTGAGGTGTAGTTTCCTTTGCTGATCATTTCATTGCAAGTGGAGAGGATGTCAAATAGTGCCTTGTCACATGACCTGCCCTCTCGAAACCCATATTGCCTATGGTGCAAGATGCTGTTTGTCTCCAGGAAGTGCTCTAGTCTGATGACTAGTAACTTCTCTAGTAACTTCCCCAACGTGGGGAGGAGACAAATTGGCCTATAGGATGTGGGTTCCGAGGCATCCTTTCCTTGTTTCAGAAAGTAGACCACCTCGTCCTGTCTCAATGTGAGTGGAAAGTAGTTGTGTTTTAAGCAGAGGTTGGCCCAGCTGGTGAATAAATTTGGAATAATTTTGAAGGTTAGCTTTAAGATTTTGAAATCAACGCAGTCTGGGCCGGGGGCTTTTTTATCATTTAGTGAGTTTAGCGCTGAGGTTAATTCTGCTTTTGATAAGGGCCGATCATCAGGGGTGTTAAAAGTTAAGTCCGAATTGTCCCTGTTGGGATATGAGGAAGGTCCAAAAAGTTCCTTGGTTAGGTGCTCCATATTGGCTTGCTTGAATGATGTTGAGGGCGGCAGCTCAAGTTTAATTTCATCTGGTGTAAAGTATTTGCCTGTAAAGAATTTATGCGCCGTGCCAAAAGGTTCTGATTGGTTACTGCAGAAATTGCGCCAGGCCTTGACCCTGGCATCCAGAACACTTCTCTTAAATTTTGAAGAAAGAAGTTTGTATTGTGCGCCAAGACTCTCGAAGTATGGTGTGTTCTCATGTGTGTCTCGTATGCGTGTCATCTTGCGTCTCAGCGCGGTGAGTCTGTTCCGTTGTGTTCTTAACTCAGGAGTCCAGAACGAAAATACTGGAGTTCTCCGTGTATTCTTCATTCTAAAAGATGCCTTCGCTGCTGATTGCATCGTCTCAACTAATTGTTTCGTGAAGTCATTTATTTGCGTGGTGTTTGTTGCATCCTTTAGAAGTTGTGTAAGGAGTGGCTTGTGTGTTTTAATTGTTTGTGTAAATTTTTTGAAGTTGCCTCGGGTGGTATTAAAACGTCTTTGTGTTGTTACTAGAGGTGTAATGTTAAAATCAAATCTTATGTATTTGTGGTCCGAGGCAGTATGAATGTCCATTACTTGCCAGTCGCGAATATTTTGGGCCGCCTTCGGGTTCGCCAGCGTATGGTCCGGGAATCCACGATGCGTAATGATGCCCTTGTTATTGTCCCTTACGAAGGTGTGAGTTGTGTTATCTATGTTGACTATGGAGAGTGTGTTTATGGCAAGAAATTCAATGAGATCATCTCCGCGGAGAGTGTCTTGTGGGCAACCCCAGACAGTGGAGTTGGCATTAAAATCGCCTCCGCAAATGAAGAAGTCTCGATGGGTAATTAAGTGTTGCCACTCTGAGAGAATATCCTCCAAATTGTGTCGTGGTGCCGCATATGTAGAGCCTACTATAAGTTTGCCCTCCAATGCAGTGATTGTTATGAATGCACAGTTGTCTCCTGTGAAGAGGTGTGAGTAGTTCAGGGAAGTGTTCCGGATAACCAGGTGAGCACTGTTGTCATTCGATGCAAACTTCGCCCAGTCTTTGGGCAAAGTTGACAGCAATGCTCCGTCTTTGCCGCAATACGCGTCCTGCAGTAGTGCGATATCGATGTTCTCTGTAATCATATAGTTTTTAAGTGTGTCATTCGCTGCCTTGCAATGGTTGAGGTTTATTTGTATGAATTTGATGTGGCCAAAAGGGGGATCCGCTGTTGAAACAGTGGTTGCTGAAAGAGACATGTTAGTATTATTTTAGTTAGTGGATTAGTAGAATACTGTGTATGGTGTAAATTGTGGCCTACCTTGGCAGTGTCCAGGACCCCGCTGATCACTCGGGAAGAAGTCGCGTCGTGCTCCCGGAGCACACTGGTCTGGCCTGAAGTCCTGTGGTGGATGAGGCAGATGATGAAAGAATTCCTGCGGGTGAGGCTGGTGTGGTGGTTGTAGATGGTCCGGTAAGAGAGGTTCACGCCTCAGCCCGAAGATACGGTCCAGGCGAACTCTCTCCCTGCTGAAGGCCTCGCGATATGTTTGACAACAGGAATCTGAGGCCTTGTGTTTCGTACTGTAGCGCGTGCCATGCTGTGAGTTGTGTCTTGAGCAGTTCACGCATCTCAGGGCTACCTCACAGTTCTCGGACGGATGTGCTCCTCCGCACCTTTCACAAACTTGGGAAGGAGACCTGCAGGTATTACCAGTATGGCCAAAGCCCTGACAATTCCTACAGCGAACTACCGAAGTGTGTGGACGAAGGCGGCAGGTTTTGAGGCCTATGACTAGTCCCCCGTCCTGGATAATTGCCAAGCCAAGAGATCTTGGCATAACCATGATAACATCCACGGCTTCCTTGTCGAAGCGGTTGGGGAGTTCTTTTAGCACAAAGAGATCACTCTCCTGCACCCGGTATTTGTCCACCACCAAGTCTATTAGTTCTTTTGCTGTGAGAGAGGATGGAGCTCCCAGGAGGATCATTTTGTTTGTTATTGGGGCTTTCTGTAGGAAGTGTAGATCTTTGTTTAAGTTCTGATTCGTCTGTAGTTCGCGCTGGAGTTGTTTGAGGTCAGATTCTGTGCTGCAGCGGATTTCGACATGATATCTTCTGGACGCCAGGCTCTGGATTTTTGTTGTGACCCTCTCTTTTGCCAGCAGGGTCTCCAGTTGCTTGCCCGGTGTTGATTTGCGGCCTTTTACAATGAGGGTTCTCTTGTTCGATGTGTCTATTATTGGTGGCCGAGCTGCTGCCTGGCTGTAGGTTGTTGGTTCCGGCTGTGGAGCTGAGCTTGGTTCCACCAGTGCTAGGCATGTCTCCTTGGTGGAGTGCGCGATCAGAGCCCCTGTAACCATCTCCGAGATAGCTTCAGCTGACGGGATCATGGTGAGGAGTTGATCGTATTGTTCCTTGGAGGTACGGAGGTTGTCCCGAGCGAGTTGCAATTCCTCCTCCATTCTGGTAATTTGGACTTCCCTCGCCTGTAGTGCACGCGTTGCTTCGACATCGCGTTTGTCCATTACGTCAAGTACCTTTGCGATAGCTGGGATATAAGACTCTTTTAACCCTTTAAGTTTTACTGCCTGTTTTATTGCAGTGAGATAGACCCTACATTTTGAAATTAGGTCGCCAAAGCTCGCGCACTTGAGCCCTGCCTCATCAGTGAGATCCGTAAATGCTGAGGACAATGATTGTGTACTATCCGTGCGCAACAGAGTAGACCCTGACGCCATGGCTGAGCCCCTCTGAGAGTGTTGGGATTTTGTAGGTGAATTGCTTGGCGTCAACATTTCTTGGGATGACTTGATGGAAGATGAATAGAAAAAAGATCAGAAGATATGCTGTTGGTGAGCACTAATGGGCTAGACTGAGAAAATGTAGTGAAAGAAATACAGAATAGCGATGGGTCATTGGGCTCTCACGCCTTATGACCAAATGGGTCCATGAATGGTACTGCGGGATTCGTGGCACACTTCAGAGATGGAAGAGTGCTTTCTGTCTGCAAGTGAGGAGAATGAGATTAACTATTGCTTCAGGCTGAGAAGAGGAAAGACTAAGAATAATTACTAAAGTAGACCAATGTTACCTGGAAGTACTGAGGGTAAGGAAGGGAAACGGGATGGGGCCCACGCTAGTCGGCCGCCACCAGCGCACTTGGAGGCCGCCCGAGCGGGCAAAGCGACGAGTTAAAGAAGGCAAATGCCGGGACTAACGAGAGGACAGCGAGTGAAGGATAAGACTGATTTTGAGTGATTGAACAAAAATTTTAAGCTGAGGGAAAAAAAAAAAAAAAAAAAAAAAATGAGTGGGGCTATGAGAGATTTACATATATGTGTAGTGAAAAGCAATTTTTGAAGGGATCGGATGTGGAGTTTTAGTTTAATAACAGTTTTAAGTAGGTAGGCGGTGTTCCGGTGTGCAGCGACCCTAGCCGGGTTGACAGCAGAGACGGCTGAACTTCCCCGTGAACCGGTGAAGTTGCAAGTGCCGAACGCGGAAGAAAATATGAATTAAGGTAAAATTATTTAACAGGTTGAATAAGAATTATAAAATGGCTTAAAAATGACTAAAAGATGCGAAGGATTGTTAGAGATAATTTAGAAGATATTATAAGTTGTGTCTCAGTTCGGTCTTCGAATGTAAAAAGGGGCGATTAGTAAGTCTTCTCGAGCAGTTAGGTGTTCGAATCGTGAAAAAACGAAGAGGGGTGTTGGACTCTAACAATATCCAGCACAAGAAAAACTTAGACAAAAAATGCTACAAAACGAAAAATTTAAAATGATCCAAAAATTAAAAGCTTCTGTGTAATAATAGGAAATATATTAAAAGAAGGAAAAAAGTAATAAGTTGAAGAAAAAATAATATTCTGCCATTATTTTGAGTGATTGAAAAACGTAAATATTGAAAATTTTAGTTGTTATAAATACAAAAATATACATAGAATAATGATAAAAATTTGTGTGAGTATTGTAAAAAATAATATAAATCGGAAAACCAGTTTGTGGAAAGATCGTATGTGCGGTTTGAGAAAATAGCATTTTAGTAAAAGTTAGAAAAAAAAGCTAAAGCCGTAAAAATTAAAAGCTGAGTAAGAATAATTTGGGTGGAGCAAATGAGAGATTTACATATATGTGAAGTGGAAAATAGTTTTTAAAGGGATCGGATGTAGAGTTCTTATTTTATAACAGTTTTAAGTAGGTAGGCGGTGTTCCGGTGTGCAGCGACCCTAGCCGGATTGACGGCAGAGACGGCCGAACTTCCCCGTGAACCGGTGAAGTTGCAAGTGCCGAACTCTGAAGAAAAATTGAATTAAGGTAAAATTATTTAACAGGTTTAATAAGTATTATAAAATGGCTTAAAATGACTAAAAGTTACGAGGGATAGTTAAAGAAAATCTGGAAGATATTAAAAGTTTTTTCTCAGTTCGGTGTTCGAATGCTAAAAGGGGCGATTAGTAAGTCTTCTGGAGCAGTTAGGTGTTCGAATCGAGAAAATTTTGAAGAGGGGTGTTGGACTTTAACAAAATCCAGCACAAGAAAAACTTAGACAAAAAATGCTTCAAAACGAAATATTTAAAATGAACCAAAAATTAAGAGCTTCTGTGTAATAATAGGAAATGAAATAAAAGAAGGAAAAAAGTAAAGAGTTTGAAGAAAAAATAATATTTAGCCATTATTTTGAGTGTTTGAAAAACGTAAACATTGAAAATTTAAGTTGTTATAAATACAAAAATATACATAGAATATTGATAAAAATTTGTGTGAGTTTGGTAAGAAATAATATTAATCGGAAAACCAGTTTGTGGAAGGATCGTATGTGCGGTTTATGAGAAAATAGCATTTTAGTAAAAGTTAGAAAAAAAAAGCAAAAGCCGTAAAAATTAAAAGCTGAGTAAAAATAATTTGAGTGGGGGATGTGATAGATGGACTCTTAATTAGTATGAAAACCAGTTTTGGTGAGATTCGCATGAATAGTTTTTTAATTAATGAGGAATTAAGTGCGTATGGTGTTATTCCTTAGAACAGCGTACCTACGCGGGTCGACGGTAGCGACGGCTAAACTTCCCCGAGTCCCGGTGAATGACGATTGCCGTACTCTGCAAAAAATTTTGAATTTGGAAAAAATATTTTAAGTAGTTGATATAAAATGGTTAAAAAGCATGTTGACAAATTATGGGGGTCGAAATTGAAAATTTTTTAAATTTTGAAAAAAGTGAAAAATATGGCTAAGTTTTAAAAATAAAGTCGAAAAGTGGTGAAAATGACTAAGTTTTACTAAACTGTATAAAATAACGTAAAAACCTCAAGAAAATAAGAAGTGTTACTATAAAAACTCAATTTGGGAAAAAGAAGCAAAAATTGACTAAGATTCACTAAAAAGCCGGAAAAGTGCTGAAAAAGTTAAAGTCCCCTCGTTAGTAAATGACTAATTAAAACTAATTAAATGGTGAGAACAATGCCCGGGCGCGCAGCCCCCCTCGCCAGCCGCAGCGGACAGCCCAAGCCCCGATTCCCGCCACCAAGTATAACTCGATGGAAACTGCAGCCCGGTCACGTGGTTGCTTCGACCCTGAAACCAAGTTGGCAGACCCCAAAGATGCTAAGTTATATATATCCTAATAGTTAGCCCAATAACCCAGAATTTAGCTGGCCTAGGCATTTCCACGTGGCCGAGGGAATAATTAAAAAGCTTAATTAGGGCCGAAGTAAATATGATAAATTTAAAATGTTGGTGAATTAAAGTTGGAAATTACTAGACCTATAAAGTATTAAAGTTTAAAAATGATTGGAGTTAAATTACTATGATTAAATTAGAAATTAAAGAAAATTACTGTATAATTAAGGCAGACAGAAAGCACAAGTCAAGAGCGAATAAACTAATTCGCTCATAATTAAGTGAATAATTAAGCTAGAAGTATGCCACTTACCTTAAATTGTAGCTGTACCACTCATGGACCCATTTCAATCAACAGCGCCCGGCCCGCTGACCTCGGAACTGCCTTAGCCAACCATTGTTTTAAGAGCGCACACAAACACAACCTTGGATCTAGGAAAAAAAGTAATCGGAAAAAAAGTAAACGGAAAAAAAGTAACAAGGTATTGATAAATATTGGACTTATTCATAAATAAGTGTTAAAAGATAACAAAGTAACATATGTCTGATTTATATAATTCCCGTAGGCGGATATTTGCGAATGCTATTATGCGATGATATTAGGAATTGAGTAAAATCACCCTCGGAAAAAAAGCACCATCGGTAAAAAGCTCCCTGATAAAAAAGGGGTGGGGGTGGGGGGGGGGGTGAAAAACTTCACGTTAAGATGGGAAAATACCACACATTTATGAATAACACGTGCTTGAATAAGCCAATTATAATTTCGAGTAAAGCACGTGGCACCACGTGTATTTACTAACCACGTGTACTAGGAACATCAGAGTATTATATACATCATATATTCCAATACGAGATCAAATCTTGTGTGTGTGGGGGGTTATATATACATGCAAATTTTATTTTAAAAACGGCTCTAACGATTTTGACGAAATTTTGTATCCTACAGTTTTGAGGCACCAGAAAACTGTTGGGCTGGGTCACATGTTTGAGGAAATTCGATTAGTGGGTCATTTGGGTCACCATCGGTCAGGATCAAGCTAATTGTATCTAAAATACGGTTCAAACGATTTTGACTAAACTTTTATTACCATTTTTGAGCACGAGAAGACTATTGGGCTGGGTCACATATTCGAGAACTTTCAATTAGTGGGTCATTTCTGGGTCAACGCGGGTCAAGTTAATTTTATCTAAAAAACGATCTAACGATTTTGATTAAATTTTGTATCTTACGAGTTTCGGGCACGAAAAAATCATTGCGCTAGGTCACATGTCGAAGAAATTTCAATTAGTGGGTCATTTTTGGGTCACTGTGTGTCAGGGTAAAGCTAATTATATCTAAAAAAAGGTTCAAACAATTTTTACTAAACTTTGTAGCCTACCATTCTCGGGCACAAGAAGATTGTTGGGCTAGGTCACATGTTCGGGAAAATTCAATTAGTGGGTCATTGTGGGTCAAGCTATTTTATCTTAAAAACTGCTCAGACTATTTACACTAAATTTTGCATCCTATGGGTTTTGGACACGAGAAGACTGTTGGGCTAGGTCACATGTTCGAGAAAATTCAATTAGTGGGTCATTTTGGGTCAACGCGGGTCAAGTTAATTTTATCATGAATCATGATTCTCAAATCTTACATTGTATTTCAAAACACCGGGATAATTTTAAGTATTAATAAAAATAATTTTTTACCAGGTATAAAGTTGTTAAAACTGCACTGTAAACTGAAATGTCTGAAATTCAGACACTTAAGTGTCTGAAACGGATGGTTCAAAAAGGAGACACTTTAAAGTGTCTTAATTTTTTAAGACACTTATTTGTGTCTGAATTTAAGACATTTGAAACGCCTGAATTGCGGCCATTTTCGTGCTCTGATCTGTCGGCAATAAGTAGCCATTTCTGACCACATTTTTTAAAGCAGTAAATGCAGCCATATTTGACCACATTGCATCCTCAATAAATGGGACTATATATGACCACAAAGCAGGGCTGGTAATTTTTTAAGAAGAAGAACCTGATTAAAGCATGGACAAACTATCCATGGCTCTACCTCCCCCCCCCCCCCCCTTCCGATTTTATGAGGCTCAAAATTTAGAATGCAATTTTCGTAAAGCTGATCTTTTAAATCTCTTTCGACAGTGTACTGATTATATTCAATGTATTGAGCTTTTACAGTAAGATAAGATTGAAAACAAAAATTATATTTATCTAAAAACAGTAAAATCTCTCAATAGTGGATACTTCGGGACCACAGAATTTTTAAGTGTTCGGTTTTAGAGGTAAAAGCGAATACCTCTATTTAGCGAAAATCCATCTTTTCAATCCACAACACAGACATGTTTGAATATTTTTACATCAGAAATGTGGAAACCTCCGAATAGTAGACAAATTTTTTAGTCTCGAAATGTCCGCTATTGAACGGTTTTACTGTTTTTAGCTAAATATATTTTTTTCTTTTTAATCTTATCCTACTCTATAAGTTTAAAATATTGAAAGAAATGTCAAATTTGAGAGGCATCTAAAATCAGAGGGGAGGGGGTCAAAGCCGTGGAAAAGTTTGCCCGTGCAATAATCAGGTCCTGCTTCTGTAAGCAACCCAAACCTGATTTATAGTTCGCTAAATGGATGTATATAGAGAACAAACCCAGCAGTCCTGAGGTATCCGCTATTGAAAATTTTAACTGCATAAATTCATTTTGCAGTTCATTTTCTTAGTAGGAAGTACAAGTTTCTATCATTTAAGTATGCTTTAAATAATTTTAACATTTGAATAGAATAGCTCAATAATAATAATAATAATAAATTAAGTTTTCATTCTTTTTTTGAATGTTTTATATTTTTATTCAAATATTGACATCCATAAAAACCACGCTGGTGTTATGAGACCTTCTTATTAAAATAAATAAATAGATCAGAAAGATTTTTTTTTTTTTTTTTTTTTTTGTAAAAATGTTAAGAGTATATTAAAATTTGCTAAACAACTTTTATTTTTATCTTGTACATTGCATACTTAAATAGTTATACAAAAAGAATTTAATCCTAAATTTTATTACAAAAATGAAAACAAAATATTTGTCTCTGCCATGGGCCAAACATGGTTCTTATATACCCAATCCCCCCCCCCCCCCCCCCACACACACACACAACACCACCACCACTCTTTTTTTTCTTTTTTCAATTATATTTATTTAGTTCCACATTATTTTGATTGTTTGTTTAGAATATTATTCAATAAGACTTTTTTAATTTTCCCAATTCATATATGATTAAGTAAACCGATTTGGATTCTTTGTTTGTGTTATATTTTGAAAATGGCTGTGTGTCCTGAAATTTAAATATGTTATTTAGATGGAACACAGTAAATACATATAAATACAGTTTTTGTATTTTGAACAAGTTTTCATGAGGAAATACTTAGAAAAAATCCATTCCCATACGAAATATTGAAAATCATTTATAAAATATTCAGAATTTCGCAACAATTTGATTCGGATGCTCATGTGATTCGTTTTCTTGTTCTATATTCCTTTATAAGTAACAATGTTTTTAACAGTTTCCGAGCATAAATTTAATTTTGCTTAACATGAAAACATTGACTTCGAAAATATAATCTGTAAGAGAATTAACGGATCTGTCACTAAAATTAAAAATTCATATACAAAAATATATCATTAATTCAAAGTAACTGTGTGGAAAGAACTTAATAACTCAATATCATTTAAAAATTATATATATATATATATATATATATATATATATATATATATATTATTAAGATGATCATATGGGCATTTTTTTTATATAAATAAGATGATAATTGTAAGAGCTAGTTAATAGAAATTGTTAGCTCTCCTTAAAAAATATATCTATTCTTTTTTAATAAAACTAGGAAAAATTCATTCAAGTTTCAAAACTAATTAGGTGTTAAATATATATCTTAACTGTATGTAAGTAAATATATTAAATTGTACCTTTTTTCTGATTTCCATTTTTTATTTCAAATAACTTTTTTATTTAAAAAAAAAGAATAAAAAATCAAAATTAAAATTAATTTACATTTTCTCCAGTTTTTATAGCGTAAAGCTTTCAAAATGAATTTGTGTCTTGAAATCTAAATATGTTATACAGATGGAACATAGGATCTAATTGTAGTTTTTATTTTTTGAGCAAGTTTTCAGATTTAAAAAAAATCCTGCAACTAAATATAATAGTAATTTAATTTTTTTTAATTAAAATTTATTTATAAAATATTCAGAATTTTATGATAACTTCATTCGGATGCTTTTATGATTATTTTTCAAGTTTTATGTCCCCCGTCTGAAGCTAAAATGTCCATAACATTTCCCATATATATATTTCATTTTGTTAACATGAAAACACTAACTTCAAAATTATAATGTGTAAGAGAATTAAATGATTTGTCATTAAAAATAAAAATTCATATGCGAAATCATACCAGTAATACCTGTAACTGAAAATTACAATTAAAAAACATATTAATACAATATCATTTAATAACTTCATACTTTTAATTATATTGTCATGTTAGTAATTTCTCTTATATACATCAGATGGTAATACCAGAGTTACTAAATTGTCATTAGAAAATTATATATATATTTTTTTCCATAACATGCAGGAGAAATATTTTTTAGCTTCAAGATCATTTTTCTTTATATATAGTACATTTTATCATGTCCAATTGTCCGCAGAACGAAAAAGGAGAAAAACGTGTCGTACGTAACACGAATCGCTTATAATTAGAAATTTATTAATCGAAAAATGGAAATTCATTTCGATTCCAAATCGCGTCAATAATTAGGCCTGTCAATTTTATGACTCTGCGTTTAAAAATGAGTCTGAATTTGTGTCAGAAAGTTTTGCGTTGTTGTGCTGAGAACCACCTTAAAAATAAAATAGTGGGAATTCGAAGTCCGTGAATGCATGTAGGGGATTTATATAAGCATTCATTTTGATGCCTGGTATTATTTTCGACTTTCGAAAATGCATTAAATAAAAAAATATATAAATATCAGTGGCGCAGTCAGAATTCGGCTCTGAACTAGGCGGTGATTATTTCTAAACGAATGTAGTTGAAATTCTATACGATGTCACTGACTGAATTACTATGCATTTTCAGCATTTTTCGTATTTCGCATAAAGAAAGGGAAGTATATTGAAAATTTCGTTAAACTATCGCCATTATTGTTAAATGTCTGCATAAATATAAGAGTTCTGCTTGAAGTAGATTGCGTGTTTTGGTTGAATAAATGGACTGCGACTCTCGTTGACTATGCAAAAGTTGTTATTTGCAAGTGTGCTATATATCTTAGAGTTTGTTTTGACTTTTTTTTTTTAACAATCTGTATTCACGAATTTTTTTTAAAAAGTCAATTAAATATTTGCTGAAGTTTCCACACATATGTCATATGAACTCTCTGGAAATTCTAAAGAGTGTAAGCAGCTTATGAATGAAATCAGGCAGCAGATCTTTTTTCAATAATCGAGTTTAATTTATGAGTTTTAGCAAACGTAGTTTCTTGCAAATTTACTTTCATTGTTGTAATTATTGTTGCTACAATCATACACTAAAAACTGCATGGTCATACCTGCTAACGTTAAATTATCGCCAAGCTTGGCGATATTTAATTAAATATCTTGGCCGTAAAATTAAATCGCCGTAAAAGAAGCCAACTTGTCGATATTTGACTAATTTTTCGAAATTCCTATGCAAATTCAGTATTGAAGAAAACTAGTAATCTTTAATAATGGGTTCCATGCATGCATTTTAGCTTCGTGTGTTTCAGCAAAATTAGCTGAATTCTTAAAACAAAGGAAGCGGGAAGCTACCTTTCCCTTCCCCCCTCCCCCCCCCCTTTTTTTTCTTTTTTTTTTTGTCTTGAACAAAAACAATGTGGTTATTATTTTTTTAGGAGGGTAGGGGGGGGGGGGCGCAGAATTCCTTCCTGTCCCGGGCGCCAATAAAAGTAGCTACGCCATTGGTGGGACAATACTTACTTAGAACTGCCACTGAAAGGTGGACTGTCTCATGTAGAAAACCAGCTTTTCCCAGCTTCATTAGAAAAAATCTTTTCTGTTTTGGTTTAGCTTATTTTAAACCCAAGGAATGAAAAAGGTTAATAAATGTTAATGAAAATGAAAAAGCATTCAAGATTACAATTATGTTCAAAATAATTTTCTTCTGTAAAATATAAAATTTTCTGGATACTTGATACTAAATCTTATAATACAAAAATCCAAAATAATCCAAAAACCAAATTGTTAATGAATTAATTTTGTTGAAAATATTTATAATAAGTTTTATGTTGACTAGTTTGAAAATATCGGATATATATGCAAAATATCGAATAAATATACAAATATCGGATATTTTTGATATTTTCGAAAATATGATATTTACCCTTCTTGGGACGTGTACTAGCGCATCCCCCTCCCCCCCCCCGATGTTACTGACTTTCGTTACTGTATTTATCTGTATAAAAATAAAACATTAGAAAATATATGATTTGTTAAAACAAATGTGAAAAAAGCGGGAATGGTAGTATTTTTCTTTTGCTTTACGTTTGTTTTAACTCCCGTTTTATTTGGAGGGCCTATTTTCAATGCGACTCTTCAAGCAAGTTCATGTTCTGCTTCTTTGCTTTCGAATTCTTTTTTACTAAATTCAGACATCGTGGTGGTCAAAGTGATAGGGAAAATGTCTTTTTAAAAATGATTTCACCAAATGTTATTTTGAAACTCATAAGCATTTTGTCATTTAGTTTTAAAAATTATGCCTGACTTTTGCTTATACAGTCGAACCTCGCTAACGCGAACACTCAAGTGGAAACTTTTTTTTGTTCGTGTTATCCGAACTTAAATACATTACATACAGGACGGGGCAATCGGAAACAGTTCGTGCTAAAAGTAATATTCGCGTTAAGCGTGTTCGTGTTAACGAGGTTTGACTGTATTATTCGCTAATGAAAAAACGTCATCTTTGCTAGCAAAGTCAGCAAAAATTTTCTGGAAATTGCGAAAAAATTGAATGAGTTCGAGTTGTAATTTTCGCTCTAACTCGCGGATTTTTTGAGTTCAGCTCAACTCATCGCTTGTTTTTCAAAAAGTGAGTCAAACTTAGCTCAAAGCTCACAGAAAGTGAGCGAAATTCGTGAGTTTCCGCTGTATGATCGCGCTCAGTTACAACACTGGTCACTTTTATGCATTTACGTTTAAACATGAGTCAGAAAGTTGCTCATTACTAAGCAGAGAATTTGATAATCACCTTAACTAAATCCTTAATAAATTGCAGAGAAATATTTTCCAAAATATACTTTTTTTCCCTTTATAAAGTATTAAAATTATGATTTTCTTTAACCCTTTTTTTTCATTTTAAACTACACAAATTTTTCAATGAGTGTTCATTTTATTGTCTCTAAGTAATCATTAGTATTGTTATTCCGTATTCCATAAATTGTGGACATATAATCTGCTGTACCTAAAAAAGTTTACATAAAAATGTAAGCAATATATTTTTTAAAGAATTTTAATGTTGGTTAAGAACTATTGACATGTTTTTCAGAAACTGCGTCTGGCTGAATTCATAAACTACGCAAAAAAGAAACTGCCCGAGTTGATATTTTAGCTTTTATAACAGGCCGAGCACCGCCAATAAAGCTTCCGTAAAGTTTCGGTTTGAATTTTTAGCTTTTATTACAAGCTGGGCCGAGTCGAGCCCGAGGATATAAATTTAGGTTCGTACGGTAGATCCTCTTCCTCTACCAACCAGGAAAATTTAGTGTTTATTCTGGGAAGAGAAATAAAAAGAGCAACATAGCAAAATTGGAAATAGCACAGAAAAATAGTATTGTGAAATCATAAAATGGCACAATGAAAGAAGCAACAAAGTATGATTAACTTGATTATAATGGATATGGACAGGAGGTGAACTAACGTTAAGAAGCAGTATTATCATAGACTTTCTAATAATACTACCTTTCCTTTGAGTGTATTATTTACAGTATTTCTCAAGGCGAAATTTTCAATATTCTGAGGAATACATGTTAATCTTCTTACAAACTAAATAAAGAGAAGAATGAAACAGGCAGTTTCACAGCACTTACGTGCACAATACACGTCAACAACATAATATTTATAAATCTATGTTGTTGACGTTGATGTGTGAAATTCTGAGAATCGGGAAATGCCAGGGAGTGAATACTGAC
This sequence comes from Maratus michaelseni, assembly GCA_963931845.1. Taxonomy (NCBI): domain Eukaryota; kingdom Metazoa; phylum Arthropoda; class Arachnida; order Araneae; family Salticidae; genus Maratus; species Maratus michaelseni. The sequence goes on from OZ007600.1 coordinate 3,587,484, forward strand.
TGGTTTTCAAAAGTTTGGAATTAGTGTCTAACAAAAGGGTGGAAGGCTTTTGTCCATTCGAAGGTAAAATCTCTTGGAAGGTTAGATCTCTACCCCAACTGGATTAGTAAATGTTGCAAATACAGATTGCAATAAGAAAAAGAAAACTAACTTTTAGTATAAATGTCAGCCATTTTACTAAACTATAAATTTTTATTCTTAGACAATGAAATTGGCAAGAGCTTTGTTATTCAGAAACTATGATATAGAATAGCGTTTTCCATTTTTTATTTTACGTGCCATCATATCTTTCTTAATTTTCGATTTATGCAATTACATAACATATCACCCACGAAAACGAAACATGTGAAATACTTTAAAAAATTATATGAAATACAAGAAATAAACCTGTAAGTTACCATTTTTCGAGTGCAACGTGTCGTTTTTAATGTACGTCGCCTGGAATTTATTCCACAAACAAACTCTAATACTGTTACGCCCTTGCGATAATAAATCACTGTCTGATATGGAGGTTTTACTTTTAAACGATACGAGCAAGGAAGACAGAGCTGTGCTCGGTCAAAACTAGCTTTGAGTTCAAATATCATGACCCATGACCAAAATGACCCACAAATCAAATTTTCTCGAAAATATGCGACCAAGCCCAGTTGTGTCCTCGTGCCCGAAACCCGTAGGATATAAAATTTAGTCAAAATAGTCTGTCACGTTTTTTAGATAACAATAGCTTGACCCATAGTGCCCCAAAAATGACCCACTAATCGAATTTTCTCGGACGTGTGACCTAGCGCAATGATTTCCTCCTGACCGAAACTCGTAAGATACAAAATTTAATCAAAATCGTTAGAGCCTTTTTTAGATAAAATAACTTGACCCGCGTTGACCCAAAATGACGCACTAATCAAAAGTTCTCGAACATGTGACCCAGCCCAATAGTCTTCTCGTGCCCGACAATGGTAGTATATAAAGTTTAGTCAAAATCGTTTGAACCGTTTTTTAGGCGTAATTAGCTTGACCCTGACTCATGGTGAACCAAAATGACCCACTAATCGAATTTTCTCGAACATGTGACCTAGCCCAATAGTCTTCTTGTTCCTTAAAACTGTAGAATACTAAATTTAGTTGAAATCTTCTGCGCCATTTTTAAGATAAGAATAGCTTGACCCATAATGACTCATGACCAAAATCACCCATTAATCGAATTTTATGGAACATGTGACCTAGCCCAACTGTCTTCTCGTGCCCGAAAACCACAGGATGCAAAATTTAGTCAAAATCGTTTGAACCGTTTTTTATATACAATTAGCTTGACCCTGACCCACAGTGACCCAAAAATGACCCACTAATTGAATTTTCTGCGACATGTGACCTAGCGCAATGATTTTTTCGTGCCCGGAACTCGTAAGATACAAAATTTAATCAAAATCGTTAGATCCGTTTTTTAGATAAAATTAACTTGACCCGCGTTGACCCAAAAATGACCCACTAATAGTAAGTTCTGGATTATGTTACCCAGTCCAATAGTCTTCTCGTGCCCGAAAATGGTAGCAAAAGTTTAGTCAAAATAGTTTGAACCGTTTTTAGATACAATTAGCTTGACCCAGACCGATGGTGACCCAAAATGACCCACTAATCGATTTTTTTCGAACATGTGACCCAACCCAATGATTTTCTGGTGCCTCAAAACGGTAGGATACAAATTTCGTCAAAATCGTTAGAGCTGTTTTTAAAATATAATTTGTATATATAACCCCCCCCCCCCACACACACACAAGATTTGCTCTCGTATTAGAATATATGATGTATATAATCAGGGATCTGTTTAGGAAAAAATTGGGTCCTTTAAAGGACAGTTCACAAAATTTATCATTTAAAAAAAGGAACCTTCACAAAATTTTTCATTTAAAAAAAGGACCCTTCACAAAATTTTTCATTTCAAAACAGGACCTTTCACAAAATTATTTTCCCTAAAACAGGACCCTTCACAAAATTCTTTGTCTTAAAAATAGGTTTTTCACAAAATTTTTCCATCTTTTAAACCAAACATTTCACAAATTAATCATTTAAAAGTAAAATCTGACCTGTCACTTTTACATATATAAAGAAAATATATGTATTTTATATCCATATATCTTCTTAAAAATGCATAAACAAGAACCTGAATATAACAACCATTTCAAATTCACAAAATTATGATTAGATTTTTCACAAATATAAAAAGCTGTTCACAATTTCACAAAAACAGGACCCTGTGAAAAAAGTCTGGACAGAACCCTGATAATGCTCTGATTGTTCCTAGTACACGTGGTTAGTAAATACACGTAGTGCCACGTGCTTTACCCGAAATTATAATTGGCTTATTCAAACACGTGTTATTCATAAATGTGTGGTATTTTCCCATCTTAACGTGAAGTCTTTCCCCCCCCCCCACCCCCCCTTTTTTTTATCAGGGAGCTTTTTACCGATGGTGCTTTTTTTTCCGGGGGTGATTTTACTCAATTCCTAATATCATAGCATAATAGCATTCGCAAATACCCGCCTACGGGAATTATATAAATCAGACATATGTTACTTTGTTATCTTTTAACACTTATTTATCAATAAGTTCAATATTTATCAATACCTTGTTACTTTATTTTCCGTTTACTTTTTTTCCGTTTACTTTTTTTCCGATTACTTTTTTTCCGATTACTTTTTTTCCGCTTTTGTTGACTCAGTTACTTTTTTTCCGTTTACTTTTTTTCCGATTACTTTTTTTCCTGTTACCATCGTTTAAAAGTAAATCCTCCATATCAGACAGTGATTTATTATCGCAAGGGCGTAACAGTATTAGAGTTTGTTTGTGGAATAAATTCCAGGCGACGTACATTAAAAACGACACGTTGCACTCGAAAAATGGTAACTTACAGGTTTATTTCTTGTATTTCATATAATTTTTTAAAGTATTTCACATGTTTCGTTTTCGTGGGTGATATGTTATGTAATTGCATAAATCGAAAATTAAGAAAGATATGATGGCACGTAAAATAAAAAATGGAAAACGCTATTCTATATCATAGTTTCTGAATAACAAAGCTCTTGCCAATTTCATTGTCTAAGAATAAAAATTTATAGTTTAGTAAAATGGCTGACATTTATACTAAAAGTTAGTTTTCTTTTTCTTATTGCAATCTGTATTTGCAACATTTACTAATCCAGTTGGGGTAGAGATCTAACCTTCCAAGAGATTTTACCTTCGAATGGACAAAAGCCTTCCACCCTTTTGTTAGACACTAATTCCAAACTTTTGAAAACCAGTCAGTATTCACTCCCTGGCATTTCCCGATTCTCAGAATTTCACACATCAACGTCAACAACATAGATTTATAAATATTATGTTGTTGACGTGTATTGTGCACGTAAGTGCTGTGAAACTGCCTGTTTCATTCTTCTCTTTATTTAGTTTGTAAGAAGATTAACATGTATTCCTCAGAATATTGAAAATTTCGCCTTGAGAAATACTGTAAATAATACACTCAAAGGAAAGGTAGTATTATTAGAAAGTCTATGATAATACTGCTTCTTAACGTTAGTTCACCTCCTGTCCATATCCATTATAATCAAGTTAATCATACTTTGTTGCTTCTTTCATTGTGCCATTTTATGATTTCACAATACTATTTTTCTGTGCTATTTCCAATTTTGCTATGTTGCTCTTTTTATTTCTCTTCCCAGAATAAACACTAAATTTTCCTGGTTGGTAGAGGAAGAGGATCTACCGTACGAACCTAAATTTATATCCTCGGGCTCGACTCGGCCCAGCTTGTAATAAAAGCTAAAAATTCAAACCGAAACTTTACGGAAGCTTTATTGGCGGTGCTCGGCCTGTTATAAAAGCTAAAATATCAACTCGGGCAGTTTCTTTTTTGCGTAGTTTATGAATTCAGCCAGACGCAGTTTCTGAAAAACATGTCAATAGTTCTTAACCAACATTAAAATTCTTTAAAAAATATATTGCTTACATTTTTATGTAAACTTTTTTAGGTACAGCAGATTATATGTCCACAATTTATGGAATACGGAATAACAATACTAATGATTACTTAGAGACAATAAAATGAACACTCATTGAAAAATTTGTGTAGTTTAAAATGAAAAAAAAGGGTTAAAGAAAATCATAATTTTAATACTTTATAAAGGGAAAAAAAGTATATTTTGGAAAATATTTCTCTGCAATTTATTAAGGATTTAGTTAAGGTGATTATCAAATTCCCTGCTTAGTAATGAGCAACTTTCTGACTCATGTTTAAACGTAAATGCATAAAAGTGACCAGTGTTGTAACTGAGCGCGATCATACAGCGGAAACTCACGAATTTCGCTCACTTTCTGTGAGCTTTGAGCTAAGTTTGACTCACTTTTTGAAAAACAAGCGATGAGTTGAGCTGAACTCAAAAAATCCGCGAGTTAGAGCGAAAATTACAACTCGAACTCATTCAATTTTTTCGCAATTTCCAGAAAATTTTTGCTGACTTTGCTAGCAAAGATGACGTTTTTTCATTAGCGAATAATACAGTCAAACCTCGTTAACACGAACACGCTTAACGCGAATATTACTTTTAGCACGAACTGTTTCCGATTGCCCCGTCCTGTATGTAATGTATTTAAGTTCGGATAACACGAACAAAAAAAAGTTTCCACTTGAGTGTTCGCGTTAGCGAGGTTCGACTGTATAAGCAAAAGTCAGGCATAATTTTTAAAACTAAATGACAAAATGCTTATGAGTTTCAAAATAACATTTGGTGAAATCATTTTTAAAAAGACATTTTCCCTATCACTTTGACCACCACGATGTCTGAATTTAGTAAAAAAGAATTCGAAAGCAAAGAAGCAGAACATGAACTTGCTTGAAGAGTCGCATTGAAAATAGGCCCTCCAAATAAAACGGGAGTTAAAACAAACGTAAAGCAAAAGAAAAATACTACCATTCCCGCTTTTTTCACATTTGTTTTAACAAATCATATATTTTCTAATGTTTTATTTTTATACAGATAAATACAGTAACGAAAGTCAGTAACATCGGGGGGGGGGGGGGGATGCGCTAGTACACGTCCCAAGAAGGGTAAATATCATATTTTCGAAAATATCAAAAATATCCGATATTTGTATATTTATTCGATATTTTGCATATATATCCGATATTTTCAAACTAGTCAACATAAAACTTATTATAAATATTTTCAACAAAATTAATTCATTAACAATTTGGTTTTTGGATTATTTTGGATTTTTGTATTATAAGATTTAGTATCAAGTATCCAGAAAATTTTATATTTTACAGAAGAAAATTATTTTGAACATAATTGTAATCTTGAATGCTTTTTCATTTTCATTAACATTTATTAACCTTTTCCATTCCTTGGGTTTAAAATAAGCTAAACCAAAACAGAAAAGATTTTTTCTAATGAAGCTGGGAAAAGCTGGTTTTCTACATGAGACAGTCCACCTTTCAGTGGCAGTTCTAAGTAAGTATTGTCCCACCAATGGCGTAGCTACTTTTATTGGCGCCCGGGACAGGAAGGAATTCTGCGCCCCCCCCCCCTACCCTCCTAAAAAAATAATAACCACATTGTTTTTGTTCAAGACAAAAAAAAAAGGAGAAAAAAAAGGGGGGAGGGAGGGGGGAAGGGAAAGGTAGCTTCCCGCTTCCTTTGTTTTAAGAATTCAGCTAATTTTGCTGAAACACACGAAGCTAAAATGCATGCATGGAACCCATTATTAAAGATTACTAGTTTTCTTCAATACTGAATTTGCATAGGAATTTCGAAAAATTAGTCAGATATCGACAAGTTGGCTTCTTTTACGGCGATTTAATTTTACGGCCAAGATATTTAATTAAATATCGCCAAGCTTGGCGATAATTTAACGTTAGCAGGTATGACCATGTAGTTTTTAGTGTATGATTGTAGCAACAATAATTACAACAATGAAAGTAAATTTGCAAGAAACTACGTTTGCTAAAACTCATAAATTAAACTCGATTATTGAAAAAAGATCTGCTGCCTGATTTCATTCATAAGCTGCTTACACTCTTTAGAATTTCCAGAGAGTTCATATGACATATGTGTGGAAACTTCAGCAAATATTTAATTGACTTTTTAAAAAAAATTCGTGAATACAGATTGTTAAAAAAAAAAAGTCAAAACAAACTCTAAGATATATAGCACACTTGCAAATAACAACTTTTGCATAGTCAACGAGAGTCGCAGTCCATTTATTCAACCAAAACACGCAATCTACTTCAAGCAGAACTCTTATATTTATGCAGACATTTAACAATAATGGCGATAGTTTAATGAAATTTTCAATATACTTCCCTTTCTTTATGCGAAATACGAAAAATGCTGAAAATGCATAGTAATTCAGTCAGTGACATCGTATAGAATTTCAACTACATTCGTTTAGAAATAATCACCGCCTAGTTCAGAGCCGAATTCTGACTGCGCCACTGATATTTATATATTTTTTTATTTAATGCATTTTCGAAAGTCGAAAATAATACCAAGCATCAAAATGAATGCTTATATAAATCCCCTACATGCATTCACGGACTTCGAATTCCCACTATTTTATTTTTAAGGTGGTTCTCAGCACAACAACGCAAAACTTTCTGACACAAATTCAGACTCATTTTTAAACGCAGAGTCATAAAATTGACAGACCTAACTATTGACGCGATTTGGAATCGAAATGAATTTCCATTTTTCGATAAATAAATTTCTAATTATAAGCGATTCGTGTTACGTACGACACGTTTTTCTCCTTTTTCGTTCTGCGGACAATTGGACATGATAAAATGTACTATATATAAAGAAAAATGATCTTGAAGCTAAAAAATATTTCTCCTGCATGTTATGGAAAAAAATATATATATAATTTTCTAATGACAATTTAGTAACTCTGGTATTACCATCTGATGTATATAAGAGAAATTACTAACATGACAATATAATTAAAAGTATGAAGTTATTAAATGATATTGTATTAATATGTTTTTTAATTGTAATTTTCAGTTACAGGTATTACTGGTATGATTTCGCATATGATTTTTTATTTTTAATGACAAATCATTTAATTCTCTTACACATTATAATTTTGAAGTTAGTGTTTTCATGTTAACAAAATGAAATATATATATGGGAAATGTTATGGACATTTTAGCTTCAGACGGGGGACATAAAACTTGAAAAATAATCATAAAAGCATCCGAATGAAGTTATCATAAAATTCTGAATATTTTATAAATAAATTTTAATTAAAAAAAATTAAATTACTATTATATTTAGTTGCAGGATTTTTTTTTAAATCTGAAAACTTGCTCAAAAAATAAAAACTACAATTAGATCCTATGTTCCATCTGTATAACATATTTAGATTTCAAGACACAAATTCATTTTGAAAGCTTTACGCTATAAAAACTGGAGAAAATGTAAATTAATTTTAATTTTGATTTTTTATTCTTTTTTTTTAAATAAAAAAGTTATTTGAAATAAAAAATGGAAATCAGAAAAAAGGTACAATTTAATATATTTACTTACATACAGTTAAGATATATATTTAACACCTAATTAGTTTTGAAACTTGAATGAATTTTTCCTAGTTTTATTAAAAAAGAATAGATATATTTTTTAAGGAGAGCTAACAATTTCTATTAACTAGCTCTTACAATTATCATCTTATTTATATAAAAAAATGCCCATATGATCATCTTAATAATATATATATATATATATATATATATATATATATATAATTTTTAAATGATATTGAGTTATTAAGTTCTTTCCACACAGTTACTTTGAATTAATGATATATTTTTGTATATGAATTTTTAATTTTAGTGACAGATCCGTTAATTCTCTTACAGATTATATTTTCGAAGTCAATGTTTTCATGTTAAGCAAAATTAAATTTATGCTCGGAAACTGTTAAAAACATTGTTACTTATAAAGGAATATAGAACAAGAAAACGAATCACATGAGCATCCGAATCAAATTGTTGCGAAATTCTGAATATTTTATAAATGATTTTCAATATTTCGTATGGGAATGGATTTTTTCTAAGTATTTCCTCATGAAAACTTGTTCAAAATACAAAAACTGTATTTATATGTATTTACTGTGTTCCATCTAAATAACATATTTAAATTTCAGGACACACAGCCATTTTCAAAATATAACACAAACAAAGAATCCAAATCGGTTTACTTAATCATATATGAATTGGGAAAATTAAAAAAGTCTTATTGAATAATATTCTAAATAAACAATCAAAATAATGTGGAACTAAATAAATATAATTGAAAAAAGAAAAAAAAGAGTGGTGGTGTTGTTGTGTGTGTGTGTGGGGGGGGGGGGGATTGGGTATATAAGAACCATGGAACTATGGATGTCAATATTTGAATAAAAATATAAAACATTCAAAAAAAGAATGAAAACTTAATTTATTATTATTATTATTATTGAGCTATTCTATTCAAATGTTAAAATTATTTAAAGCATACTTAAATGATAGAAACTTGTACTTCCTACTAAGAAAATGAACTGCAAAATGAATTTATGCAGTTAAAATTTTCAATAGCGGATACCTCAGGACTGCTGGGTTTGTTCTCTATATACATCCATTTAGCGAACTATAAATCAGGTTTGGGTTGCTTACAGAAGCAGGACCTGATTATTGCACGGGCAAACTTTTCCACGGCTTTGACCCCCTCCCCTCTGATTTTAGATGCCTCTCAAATTTGACATTTCTTTCAATATTTTAAACTTATAGAGTAGGATAAGATTAAAAACAAAAAAATATATTTAGCTAAAAACAGTAAAACCGTTCAATAGCGGACATTTCGAGACTAAAAAATTTGTCTACTATTCGGAGGTTTCCACATTTCTGATGTAAAAATATTCAAACATGTCTGTGTTGTGGATTGAAAAGATGGATTCTCGCTAAATAGAGGTATTCGCTTTTACCTCTAAAACCGAACACTTAAAAATTCTGTGGTCCCGAAGTATCCACTATTGAGAGATTTTACTGTTTTTAGATAAATATAATTTTTGTTTTCAATCTTATCTTACTGTAAAAGCTCAATACATTGAATATAATCAGTACACTGTCGAAAGAGATTTAAAAGATCAGCTTTACGAAAATTGCATTCTAAATTTTGAGCCTCATAAAATCGGAAGGGGGGGGGAGGTAGAGCCATGGCTAGTTTGTCCATGCTTTAATCAGGTTCTTCTTCTTAAAAAATTACCAGCCCTGCTTTGTGGTCATATATAGTCTCATTTATTGAGGATGCAATGTGGTCAAATATGGCTGCATTTACTGCTTTAAAAAAATGTGGTCAGAAATAGCTACTTATTGCCGACAGATCAGAGCACGAAAATGGCCGCAATTCAGGCGTTTCAAATGTCTTAAATTCAGACACAAATAAGTGTCTTAAAAAATTAAGACACTTTAAAGTGTCTCCTTTTTGAACCATCCGTTTCAGACACTTAAGTGTCTGAATTTCAGACATTTCAGTTTACAGTGCAGTTTTAACAACTTTATACCTGGTAAAAAATTATTTTTATTAATACTTAAAATTATCCCGGTGTTTTGAAATACAATGTAAGATTTGAGAATCATGATTCATGATAAAATTAACTTGACCCGCGTTGACCCAAAATGACCCACTAATTGAATTTTCTCGAACATGTGACCTAGCCCAACAGTCTTCTCGTGTCCAAAACCCATAGGATGCAAAATTTAGTGTAAATAGTCTGAGCTGTTTTTAAGATAAAATAGCTTGACACACAATGACCCACTAATTGAATTTTCCCGAACATGTGACCTAGCCCAACAATCTTCTTGTGCCCGAGAATGGTAGGCTACAAAGTTTAGTAAAAATTGTTTGAACCTTTTTTTAGATATAATTAGCTTTACCCTGACACACAGTGACCCAAAAATGGCCCACTAATTGAATTTTCTTCGACATGTGACCTAGCGCAATGATTTTTTCGTGCCCGAAACTCGTAAGATACAAAATTTAATCAAAATCGTTAGATCGTTTTTTAGATAAAATTAACTTGACCCGCGTTGACCCAGAAATGACCCACTAATTGAAAGTTCTCGAATATGTGACCCAGCCCAATAGTCTTCTCGTGCCCAAAAATGGTAATAAAAGTTTAGTCAAAATCGTTTGAACCGTATTTTAGATACAATTAGCTTGATCCTGACCGATGGTGACCCAAATGATCCACTAATCGAATTTCCTCAAACATGTGACCCAGCCCAACAGTTTTCTGGTGCCTCAAAACTGTAGGATACAAAATTTCGTCAAAATCGTTAGAGCCGTTTTTAAAATAAAATTTGCATGTATATATAACCCCACACACACACAAGATTTGATCTCGTATTGGAATATATGATGTATATAATACTCTGATGTTCCTAGTACACGTGGTTAGTAAATACACGTGGTGCCACGTGCTTTACTCGAAATTATAATTGGCTTATTCAAACACGTGTTATTCATAAATGTGTGGTATTTTCCCATCTTAACGTGAAGTTTTTCACCCCCCCACCCCCACCCCCACCCCTTTTTTATCAGGGAGCTTTTTACCGATGGTGCTTTTTTTCCGAGGGTGATTTTACTCAATTCCTAATATCATCGCATAATAGCATTCGCAAATATCCGCCTACGGGAATTATATAAATCAGACATATGTTACTTTGTTATCTTTTAACACTTATTTATGAATAAGTCCAATATTTATCAATACCTTGTTACTTTTTTTCCGTTTACTTTTTTTCCGATTACTTTTTTTCCGATTACTTTTTTTCCGATTACTTTTTTTCCGCTTTCGTTGACTCAGTTACTTTTTTTCCGTTTACTCTTTTTCCGATTACTTTTTTTCCTAGATCCTAAACGATACGAGCAAGGAAGACAGAGCTGTGCTCGGTCAAAACTAGCTTTGAGTTCAAATATCATGACCCATGACCAAAATGACCCACAAATCAAATTTTCTCGAACATATGCGACCAAGCCCAGTTGTGGCCTCGTGCCCGAAACCCGTAGGGTATAAAATTTAGTCAAAATAGTCTGTCACGTTTTTTAGATAACAATAGCTTGACCCATAGTGCCCCAAAAATGACCCACTAATCGAATTTTCTCGGACGTGTGACCTAGCGCAATGATTTCCTCCTGACCGAAACTCGTAAGATACAAAATTTAATCAAAATCGTTAGAGCCTTTTTTAGATAAAATAACTTGACCCGCGTTGACCTAAAATGACGCACTAATCAAAAGTTCTCGAACATGTGACCCAGCCCAATAGTCTTCTCGTGCCCGACAATGGTAGGATATAAAGTTTAGTCAAAATCGTTTGAACCGTTTTTTAGGTGTAATTAGCTTGACCCTGACTCATGGTGAACCAAAATGACCCACTAATCGAATTTTCTCGAACATGTGACCTAGCCCAATAGTCTTCTTGTTCCTTAAAACTGTAGAATACTAAATTTAGTTGAAATCTTCTGCGCCATTTTTAAGATAAGAATAGCTTGACCCATAATGACTCATGACCAAAATCACCCATTAATCGAATTTTATGGAACATGTGACCTAGCCCAACTGTCTTCTCGTGCCCGAAAACCACAGGATGCAAAATTTAGTCAAAATCGTTTGAACCGTTTTTTATATACAATTAGCTTGACCCTGACCCACAGTGACCCAAAAATGACCCACTAATTGAATTTTCTGCGACATGTGACCTAGCGCAATGATTTTTTCGTGCCCGGAACTCGTAAGATACAAAATTTAATCAAAATCGTTAGATCCGTTTTCTAGATAAAATTAACTTGACCCGCGTTGACCCAAAAATGACCCACTAATAGTAAGTTCTGGATTATGTTACCCAGTCCAATAGTCTTCTCGTGCCCGAAAATGGTAGCAAAAGTTTAGTCAAAATAGTTTGAACCGTTTTTAGATACAATTAGCTTGACCCAGACCGATGGTGACCCAAAATGACCCACTAATCGATTTTTTTCGAACATGTGACCCAACCCAATGATTTTCTGGTGCCTCAAAACGGTAGGATACAAATTTCGTCAAAATCGTTAGAGCTGTTTTTAAAATATAATTTGTATATATAACCCCCCCCCCCACACACACACACAAGATTTGCTCTCGTATTAGAATATATGATGTATATAATCAGGGATCTGTTTAGGAAAAAATTGGGTCCTTTAAAGGACAGTTCACAAAATTTATCATTTAAAAAAAGGAACCTTCACAAAATTTTTCATTTAAAAAAAGGACCCTTCACAAAATTTTTCATTTAAAAAAAGGACCCTTCACAAAATTTTTCATTTCAAAAAAGGACCTTTCACAAAATTATTTTCCCTAAAACAGGACCCTTCACAAAATTCTTTGTCTTAAAAATAGGTTTTTCACAAAATTTTTCCATCTTTTAAACCAAACATTTCACAAATTAATCATTTAAAAGTAAAATCTGACCTGTCACTTTTACATATATAAAGAAAATATATGTATTTTATATCCATATATCTTCTTAAAAATGCATAAACAAGAACCTGAATATAACAACCATTTCAAATTCACAAAATTATGATTAGATTTTTCACAAATATAAAAAGCTGCTCACAATTTCACAAAAACAGGACCCTGTGAAAAAAGTCTGGGCAGAACCCTGATAATGCTCTGATTGTTCCTAGTACACGTGGTTAGTAAATACACGTAGTGCCACGTGCTTTACCCGAAATTATAATTGGCTTATTCAAACACGTGTTATTCATAAATGTGTGGTATTTTCCCATCTTAACGTGAAGTCTTTCCCCCCCCCCACCCACCCTTTTTTTTTTTATCAGGGAGCTTTTTACCGATGGTGCTTTTTTTTTTTCCGGGGGTGATTTTACTCAATTCCTAATATCATCGCATAATAGCATTCGCAAATATCCGCCTACGGGAATTATATAAATCTACAAAAACAACTTTTCAAAAGTAAAAAAAAAAGCCAAGCGTAAAAAAAAAAAAAAATTGTGGCTAAAAAATGGTGTGATATCAAATTTCCAAGCTATTATATTACTTTTTTAACTTTTTTCCATTAAATAAGTTATCATATATATAAGTCGAGTGCCTACGTATATGTTAATAGAAATCGTTTTCTCCTGTACTAAATACATCCTAACGAGTTTCTGAAAATTCAATTTTTTTCAAATTATGCATGATGGGCTTGGCGGCCATCTTTGCATATTATTCACAAAATTCTAAGCATCCAAATCCATAGTTAAAATCCGAAGTTCAAAATTGTTATTTAAGCAAATATTTTAAGCGTTTCATTTATAGATTTGTATGATCTGAAAATTGTGTCTTAAGATAATGATGACTTATCTTAAAGATTCATCTTATGATTTATTTTTTACAGTAATTAATAATTTCAAACTAGTAAAAATCAATTTCTCAAAATATCAGTCTTATCTAATTTATCTGTCCGTAGTTAAAATCTGAAGTTCGAAATTGTTATAAACATATTACATTGCAAACATATTACGCTTTTACTTTAGAAATTTGGGTGCTTAGAAATATGAAAAGATGGCCGCCAAGCCCATTATGCATAATTTGAAAAAAATTGAATTTTCAGAAACTCGTTAGGATGTATTTAGTACAGGAGAAAACGATTTCTATTAACATATACGTAGGCACTCGACTTATATATATATGATAACTTATTTAATGGAAAAAAGTTAAAAAAGTAATATAATAGCTTGGAAATTTGATATCACACCATTTTTTAGCCACAATTTTTTTTTTTTTTTTTTACGCTTGGCTTTTTTTTTTTACTTTTGAAAAGTTGTTTTTGTAGATATCATTTCTTTTTTTTAAAACAGAATAAACATAATTTAAATAATCTAAACATGAGAAATAATTTAAAATTACATTTTACTTTCAGTCATTGTTTAAAAGGTTAACTAGAAATACCAGTAGATTTTTAAATTAAACTAATAACAACATACTAAATGTGGTTTGTTATAATACTTGTTATCCCCCGTTAAAAAATATCACTGACTTATCGATGAAATGAATAAAAATGCAATACGTACATAGCGTGTCAGCGCTGCATTTGAAATCAAACGTGATATCACGCTCTTTTATTATTAGCACTAGCTGGCTTCGCCCGCTAGCGGACCCCTAATTTATATCGGGGCCTCGAATCTTGTAAAACCTCGAATAAGATAAACCTCGAACCGAACGAACCTCCGACCTGGTTCTCCGCTGTCTTCGGCACCGGATAATCCCTTAATTTGCACATCGAATAGTATAAACCTCTAACCAAACTAACTTCCGACACGGGTCCCCGCTGCCTTTGGCACCGTATAGCAGTCGTGCTGCGCACGCTCAAGTTCCATCTTCCACCACCAGGTAGCGCAATCTGTTCTGTATGAACCTCGGGCACTGAAATCGTTAAGGCTATAGATGTCGAGTCGAATGAACTGTACCACGTCGTGATCTAGCCCATAGAACCAGAGATAGAAAAGTGCCCCCTGGTGGTGAAAAAACGAACTAAAATCGGAAAGCTCTATTGATGTCGTGTCGAATGAGCCATACCCCGTCGTGATCCGACTCGTAGGAACAGATATAGGAAAGCATCCCCTGGTGGTGAAAGCTAATCGCGCTTGGGGGGCAAAAGAGGGGATGAACACCGGAGACGCATAATAGGATTAAGCGGTCACAGACCTTTCCAACGATGTATCACATGAGGGGTATGTGCAAAATTTAGAAAATACCCCCCCCCCCCTGCATATTATGATTAAGCGTTCACAGACTTTTCCAACGATATATCACATGAGAGGTGTCGGCAAAATTTAGAAAAGTGCCCCCTTTGGGTGGGAGGGCTGAAAGTGGGAGGATGGACCCCGAAGATACATAATATGAATAGCGGAACAATTTTTAGAATTTCTGAAAGCTGATTTTTATTTATTTATTTATTTATTTATCTATTTTTTATTTTTTGTTTATTATTATTTTATTTTTTTTGCGTTGTCCTGTGCATGTTTGGAATTTCTTAGCAATTTCTTAGATTTACCTTATTTTATTCAATTAAACATTGTACTGTTACAATAAATTTAAATGGAAACTTCACTTCTAAAACAAAAATAATTTAACAACTGGATTTCATTAATTTATAGGAAAACTAGCAAGCTACGCCCGCTGTGCCCACTGCGCTGGTCGGCTTCTACAAATGAACCCTGAATCAAACGAAATATATCGTTTAATTTGACCTTGTATTTGAAAGCAATCTGTATATTTACGTGGAATATCCTTCCACATTACTGAAAAATGACGCGATTGCGCTATTATATTTTCTAATGTGCAGTCAAAATTTTAGCTGTTAAGGACAAACTCTTTTATTTGGTCATTTACAGTTAGGGTTTGCTAAACAATGATAAAACTATATGCAATATACTAAAACCATCACTAAAAATTATCGAAATAACAATGCAAACAAATTAACTAACAAAATCCATTCAGAAGAAGTTTTTATAAAGGCTAATCTTTGATAATCTGATTATTGAACTTTTCCACATAATTCTAAAACAACAAAACGATATAAAATATACTAAAACAATCCTTACAAATTATCTACTTAACAATGCAAGTCGCAAAAAATACGCCCAGTAAAAACTATCAAAAAGGCTAATATTTCGGAATCGGGTTCACTTGACTATATAACCTTCACACATAACTGTTGGACTAAGCAACGTAGGACAATATATAGTACATTAACACCATTTCTGAAATAGCATCTAACTAACAATACAATTCTCATCAAAATCCGTTCAGTAGAACTTTTTTAGAAGGCTAATCTTTCATAATCGGAATCAAATATTGAAAAGGCTAATATTTGATAAAAAAAATGGTCACCCGATTTTCGAATTTCCCCCTATAATTCTAGAACTAAGCAACGTTATATAATAAAACGTTCCCTAGAAAATTATTTAACAGTATAGGTTCCATCGAAATACATTCGGCAAAATCTTTTAAAAAGGCTAATCTTTCATAATCGGATTGATCTGATTATAGAACTTCCCAGAATAATTATATAACTAAGCTACGTAGAACGATATGTTATACATTAAAACCTTCCCTTAAAAATTATCTTAGTTTAAGTTCTACGAAAATGCATTCAGCAGAACTCGAGTTATAAGCAGCCGGAACGAAATTTCATATATGTAGAAGTAAATAGAAGTATATTGCCATTAATATAGTTTGCATTTGAATAAAAAAAGGTACTTTTCGGTTAGCCGGGCACCAGTGATATATGAACACACACACACACACACATATATATATATATATATATATATATATATATATATATATATATGTATATACATGTATTTGTGTAGATATATGTGTATATATGTGTGTGTATATATATATATATATCACTGGCGCCCGGCTAACCAAAAAGTACCAAAAAAAAAAAAAATACTGCGAAAATGCAGTCGTACACTTGAAAAAAAAAACACCTTTTGGCCTAAAATCTCTCATCAAAACTGTTTTTCTTTTTTTTCTTTTCTTTCTTTTTAAAAAAAATAAAATTAGTAACAGTTTTTTCTTTTATTTTTCCAGATGTATAGCCATTTCAATTCTTTCTCCAACAAAAAAAGACACTTTTTGGCTTAAAATCAAATTGTTTGGGGTCAAAAGTAAAATCAAAATCGCCAAAAACAAAAGATAAATCGCCAAATTTGTTTCAATAGAAATCTTGCCCCTTGAATAATGTTTTAAGCATTATGAACATTTCTAATCATGTTTAAATTAAATATTTTCGTTTTATAATATTATCTCATCAAAACTCTTTTTTTTTTTCTTTCTTTCTTTCTTTTTTTTTTTTTTTAAATAAAATTAGTAACAGTTTTTCTTTTATTTTTCGAGATGTATAGCCTTTTCATTTCTTTCTGCAACAGTAATGATCGCCAAAAAATTAGCAATGGTAACTTTTTCGGCCAAAATAACAGAACTTTCTATCATAATTCGATAGCTATTATACGTAGAACGTTGTGTTACATACTAAAACCTTCCCTGAAAAATTATCTCTCGAACAGTGCAAGTTCCATCAAATTCCATTCAGCAGATCTCGAGTTATAAAGGAACGGAACGAAATTTCCGTTTGTGTTTTATATATATAGCGAGGCTAACGAAAAAGACAGCCTACCGCGGTGCGTTCCACTTATCTTTTTTTTACAGACCGCTAGAGTGACGTGATGCTCTTTTCGTACACCTGCATTGGTGGATTCGAGCCTCACGTGAATCCCGCGGTTACAGTGTCTAGAATAATATAGTGTGGCAATCGCGTATACCGCGTAATGCTTTAGAATTATCCAAAAAATTACAATTTCATAGATGGCGCTACCATCAAGCTTCCTTGCTTGAAAACAAGGCTGCGTGTATTTACTAAGCGTTAGTTGCAGTGTCGAGAGATTACTAAAAATTATGTAAAAACTTGTAAAATATTTCGAAGATGGGTGAAAAACGAAACTCCCATTGTTTTGTTCCTGGTTGTGCTACGCAGTACAAGAACAGCAAGCTATCTATTTTTGGTTTACCCAAAAATCAAAATATCTTTGAAAGATGGAAAAAAATCATTCCTCGTGCTGACAAAGATATATTTTTAAAACACTCTTTTATAAGTGTTCAATGTTTATCATATAAATCATGCTTAATTTCAGGACTGCAATTCATATTGTTCCAAATGAAATTTGTTACAATATGTTAATTTGGTGTGACTTATATTATGAAAAAAACATTGCTTTTATTTACTCTTGGTAGAACGTGCAAATTAGTGATTTTATTTTAAAAATTATAATTTTTGCTCTCTCTTTTTTAAGATATGGCAATAAAAAAAGAGAAAAAAGTATTTAATCTGTGTGTTCAGGATTCCTAAATTATTTTCTCAATTAATAATCATAATTTAAAATTAAACTGTTAATTGATAAAATCTATAACTTAAAAGCTTTAAAATTAAACTATTAATTGATAATATATATATATGTATTACTCTATTTTTTATTTATATTCTATACTTTTCAGTGTTTAAAATATTTTACTGCTGCAGTTTCAATGTCAGTTGGCATATTTTATGACGAGCATCAACTGAATTTTTTTTTATATTTAAAAGCAAATTTGTAATTAAAAAAATTTTTTTTTATATAAATTAATGTTTTTTTAGATTTCAACATAAAAAAAAAAAAATCCCTGATATATTAACTTTTATTGTCATTTAGTTGGTTCTGCAAATTCTATTTTTCTTTAATTAATTTTATGTGTCAAATACCAGACAATATTTCCAGTCTGAAATTAATAAGATAATTAAAAAGATAGTTACTGATTTTCTTTGTTTCTAACAAGAAAAATTAAATTGTTAAACAATCAACATAAGATAATTATAAAAGCTTGATATTTATTTACTGTAATACTTTTTCTATGTACTTACACTCGTTACACAAAAATTAGTTTCTACATGTATATGACAGTTTCAATTAACTAGCTTATTAAAATCAAAACAAAAAGTAAATAAAAGATTGTGTGGGAGGATCATCTTGCAGGTTTTATTAGTGCTTAAACCTGTAATAATATGAAAATTTATGAAACAGTTTCTTATTACTGTTATAAATAAAGCTAAATGTTAAAAAAAAAAAAAAAGTGTGTACGGAGATCGCATTGTTTATAATAATTGAGCGATCTGAAAATAAAGTGTTCAGAAATTTATTCCTAATGTATCGCGTATTACAACATAAATCTTTTTAATTCTATTTTCGCAAAATTTATCATTCAAAAATAAATTTCCCGTAGCTTAAATTGCATGAAAAATATCTGAAAACACATTGGATTTCTATTCATTCGTAGCAATAAACTGGATCATAGCGCCCTCTGGTGGACTTGTAATTATTTGGATACGTTTTCGCCCGTTGATTTCCACACTATATTATTCTAGACACTGTACCGCGGTCTGTAAAAAAAGATACGCGTAAAGCACCGCGGCACAGATTAAATATAGTCATACAGATTTGACAGTGGAGCGAAAACCCGAACCGGCGCGATACAAGCGCCACTACTGAGCACAGTCAAGAACTAACGCACACGCGCGCGATCTATAAACTGTCAGATTGTCATGGTCACATGTACCTGTTGGCAGTTTTGTTTATTTAATATCGACACGACAGTTTCTCAGTTTAAATTATTAAGAAAAAGGTGTAAATCTGTAAGAAACTCGTGTAAATATGTATATTTGTAAGTATTTGTATGATAAAATAAAATATGTTTGATGTTTTAAACAATAACAAACTGCGGCGACACATTTACATAAAAAAAAGATAGATACTATACAAATAAGATAAGTAATACCTACCTGTGGCGACACGACCGGAACGTTTGCGACTGTTGTCACTAGGGGCTCTGAAGTTGCGATTCGGTTACCATTGAGCTTATGGAAGTGTCCTATCTGGTGGAATATATTTAATCTGTGCACCGCGGTAGCCTTTCTTTTTCGCTAGCCTCGTATATATAGTAGATGACGTGAAAGGTATTCCTGCGAACGAAATGCCTGTCCTTTACCGTGTTTTTTTATTTTTAGAAATAAATGAATCACATTTAATTCATTTCAAAATTTTTGTTTACGTTTGGAAACAAATTTTAAATGGCGATAACTCTTAATGTATACATTTTAGAAGGTACATCTTCCCTCAAAAACTAATTTATTTTTAAAGATCTTTCTAAAAACGTAAATTATATATTTAAAATATTTTTAAAGCATAAACACTACGTCTGATTACTTTATTTTACAATATTTAAAAGAACACGCATTTTATTAGACAATTAAATACACTAAACAAACATGAGTGAAAAATTGACCTGGGCCTGGACTCGAACCTGGGACCTTATGCGTACCATGCCGACGCTCTGCGACTGAGTTACCCAGATCCATATTCGTAACCGGCAATTTCTCATACTTATTCATGTTAGAAACAATCATCTGCCGCAGTTTGCAGTCATATTTAATTATTTGATAAAATATGTGTTCTTATAATTGTGACGTTTTATTTAAAAAAAAATATATCTTCAGAAGAAAATGGCTGACTTGCAGATGAAATTTGATGTGGTTATATTATAACCTGTAACTGATTTGTGCTATTTTAATACAGATGGTACATGGTCGTTGGCGGGTTTTATCTCTGTTTTGGCATAATTTTTTAATCGCCAAGTTAATTAACAGTTTTTTGCTAATTAAGAATAGAAAATAATTCTTTTTTACACTGAATTTTATAAAAGCACATAGATTACGTAATTACTTGTCCAAAAATGCAATCCTTTTTTTATTCTGCCCAATATTAAGGCCTGTAGCTTGTTTGAAAAAAAAAGTTTGACGAAGAAAAAAGTGATCATTTTAAGTAACTCGACGTTTTAAAAAAAAATCTATATCTCTGTTTATAAATCACTTATGAAGATGAGTTTGGTCTTAAATTGAAGAAATTCTTCATTAGAGTCTTCTAGTTTTCGTTTTTTATTTCGGCGACGCTTGGTTTATTATATATCTGATATTTTAATCTGGCATGTTTTGTCGATTTAACATTGCGAAGTTGATTCCTGTAAATAAGCAGTAGCGGTCTAGTTCAGTTCTTGGCGTTGTTTGTGTGGCGTTTTTTTTTTTTAAGCTTGGCTTGGCAGAGCGACCGCCCTGCTTGATCAGACATATGTTACTTTGTTATCTTTTAACACTTATTTATCAATAAGTTCAATATTTATCAATACCTTGTTACTTTTTTTCCGTTTACTTTTTTTCCGATTACTTTTTTTCCGCTTTTGTTGACTCAGTTACTATTTTTCCGTTTACTTTTTTTCCGATTACTTTTTTTCCTGTTACCCCTTCCACTACGCGTCGTACGACTGGACTCCTTAATCAGCCTACTGGCATACTACAGAGACACTAATTAAATCTGCTGATAAGCCGACTGAATCCTTTTACCAAACATTGGGGGGGGGGGGGGGCGATCGCTACGCCCCTGAGCAGATCCCTGTCTAAAACTCTCTCGGATTTATTTCCCTGGCGCCGCAGTTTTTTGCATAAATTAAGAAAAAATACCGGCCGAATTTTTCAAAAATCGCATAGTCGGATGCAGATTTTTTTTTTTTTTTTTTTTTTTTTTTTTTTTTTTACATATGCTGAGAAATTTTCAAATTGATATCTTAATTAGTTTTCTTAAAATTCGCTAATTAGTAAAATAATTTCGAATTCGTTCATTTCCGCTTGCAAATCCCAACAGCAGTTATTTTCTTGAGTCATTTTGATTTAAGGGTGTATTCAAATCCAAACTGCTTATTTTGAGACACATTTGTAAATTTCATTTTTGCTCTAAAATGCATCCAGTTGGCAGGTTATCTTATTCGGAAACTTTATAATGTCCGTATTGTCTCGATTTTTTGATAAAGGCAGAAGATATTTTTAAAAAGGCTGTCAAAGTGGACATTTTGAACTGAATTTCCCGAAGTGATAGCGCTGGAAACAAAAAGAAAATATCGTACTGTGTAAATAATTGTTTGTAAATCAATCTCTAATTAATTGAAGGAAAAATAAAAACATGGGGCCCTTATAAATGTCTTCATAAATCACGGCGCCAAGTTTCATGTTTTTATTTTAAAAATTGAGTTTGAAAATGTGCCTCAAAATTTTGAGTTGTTGAGCGTGGAAAAATATTTCTTTTGAATACCGCCTTAAAAGATGGCATTTTTGATGCGATGTTTAATGAGAACATAATTAATATAATGGGTAATTATCAAAATATTAAAATTCTGAGACTCAGGTGCACATGACCAGACCTTGGGCTATCCACACCTAAATTTTTAGACTTCTAGGTGGGCTAGATTTTGCTAGCCATCACAGACAAACACACACACACACAGAGCGAAACTTTCTTTTATTAGTATAGCTATATAGATATAGATATAGATATCTGATATTTGTCATGCTGTAACTCTCTTATTTATGAACCGATTTGGTGACTGAGTATGTGTATAGGACATACCAAGGTCTCAACCGAGTTCGTTGGTCAGCTTCATCCACCATCATGTTTAAAAATGGCGGCCATTTAATTTTTTTTTATTTTTTAAAAACTCAAAAAGATGAACAAAAAAAATTTTAAATGTGAAAAATTGTTTCCGTTAAGTGTGCACGAATCAGTTTTTGTTTTTGTTTTATCTTAAAAAAACGGCTGAGATATGGCAGTTTGAAATTCTAGGGAGGCTGACATTTTGAAAAAAACTTATTTTTGTTATGCTATAACTCTCGTATTTATGTACCGATACGAATGTGACTGATCATGTGTACAGAACATACCAAAGTTTCGACCGAGTTCGTTGGCCAGCATCATGCGCCATCTAGTTTCAAAATGGCGGCCAGTTAAAAAAATGTAAAAAGATGTTCTAAAAGATGTAAAATAAAATTATAAATTTAAAAAGTTGTTTCCGTGAACTGTTAGATCATGATACAAGGATTCCGGAGCATGTTTTGTTTTGGCTTTATCTTAAAAAAGTCCTTCCGGCCTGTACCGGGAGGAAAAGGTAGCTTTCTTATATCTTCGTTTAAAATTTTAGCTAATGTTACACGAAAACAGCAACTTAAAATGCAAATAAAACGTTTACAAAAGATTCGTTAATACTAAATTTGAATAAGAAATTCGCCAAATTATTGAGCAATAGCCAAATTGGCTTCATTTATGGAGACTTATTTTGGTCGCCAAATTTGGCGATATTTCGCCAAATGTCGCCAAGTTTGGCGAGAATTTGGCGCTAACGGATATGAATATATAGTTTTATGCGTTTGATTGGGAAAATTATTACAACAATGAAAATTTTTGTAATGTGCTGTCTTGTTTCAAAATGTCAGCCACCCTAGAATTTCAAACTGCTCTATCTCAGCCGTTTTTTAAGATAGAGGTAAAACAAAAAATGCTCTGGAATCCTCGTTTCAAGGCCTAACACTGAATTAAAAAATAAATTTGAATTTTTAACTTTTTTGTACATTTATTTTAGTTTTAAATTTTTAATTGGCCGCCATCTTGAAACAAAATGGCGGACCAAGCTGGCCAACGAACTCGGTCGAGACATTGGTGAGCTTAATACACACAATTAGTTTCATCAAAATTGATTTATAAATACGAGCGTTATCGTATGACATAGGTCAGATATATATATATATATATGGATATATATATATATATATATATATATATATATATATATATATATATATATATATATATATATATATATATATATGATATATATATATATATATATATATATATATATATATATATATATATATATATATATATATATATATATAAATCAACATTTGAACGGAGGGTGGTTTTGGGGTCTGGGGGTCATGATCGGTGAAAATATATCAAAATTTTCCGGAACTGCTTTCCTCCGAACGGCCGCAATAGGTAGCTTTATACTTTTAGGTAGCTTTCAATACAAAAAAGTATAAAGCTACCTATTGCAGCCGTTCGGAGGAAAGCAGTTCCGGAAAATTTTGATATATTTTCACCGATCATGACCCCCAGACCCCAAAACCACCCTCCGTTCAAATGTTGATTATATATATATATATATATATATATATATATATATATATATATATATATATATCCATATATATATATATATATCTGACCTATGTCATACGATAACGCTCGTATTTATAAATCAATTTTGATGAAACTAATTGTGTGTATTAAGCTCACCAATGTCTCGACCGAGTTCGTTGGCCAGCTTGGTCCGCCATTTTGTTTCAAGATGGCGGCCAATTAAAAATTTAAAACTAAAATAAATGTACAAAAAAGTTAAAAATTCAAATTTATTTTTTAATTCAGTGTTAGGCCTTGAAACGAGGATTCCAGAGCATTTTTTGTTTTACCTCTATCTTAAAAAACGGCTGAGATAGAGCAGTTTGAAATTCTAGGGTGGCTGACATTTTGAAACAAGACAGCACATTACAAAAATTTTCATTGTTGTAATAATTTTCCCAATCAAACGCATAAAACTATATATTCATATCCGTTAGCGCCAAATTCTCGCCAAACTTGGCGACATTTGGCGAAATATCGCCAAATTTGGCGACCAAAATAAGTCTCCATAAATGAAGCCAATTTGGCTATTGCTCAATAATTTGGCGAATTTCTTATTCAAATTCAGTATTAACGAATCTTTTGTAAACGTTTTATTTGCATTTTAACTTGCTGTTTTCGTGTAACATTAGCTAAAATTTTAAAACGAAGATATAGGAAAGCTACCTTTTCCTCCCGGTACAGGCCGGAAGGACTTTTTTGTATTGAAAGCTACCTAAAACAGCTGCGGTATAGCTGTTTGAAATTCTATACAATATGGAAGCTACCTTTTCCTCCCGGTGCAGGCCGGAAGGACTTTTTTGAATACTTTTTCACATTTGATATGGAAATTATAATTTTGATTTGACTACGGGATTTACAGAAATATTTATTTTAAAAAAATTACTAATTTTTTAAAGAACAAATGTCTTTTTTTATGAGTACTTTTTGCTACGAGGATCATATTTAAAATAGTTCTCTTGAAATAAAAAATCCCGAAACTAATTAAAATATTACACTTTAAAACGCTGAAAAACATTCTAGAAAGTTTCATGATTTTATCTTTCATATAAATTTAATTATGTAAAATCTTGATAAAAAAAATATTTCCCTGCTCAACAACCAAAACTATAACTGAAAAAAATTCTACAAAGTGTCATGATTTTATCTCTCATATAAATCTAAACATAAAAATCTTGAATAAATATATTTCCCCGTTCAACAACACAAAACTATCTGACACATTTTCTAACTCATTTTTAAGCATAAAAGCATGAGACTTGCTGGTATGACTTTTGAAGTGATATTTAACCAAACAGTTTTTTCATTTGCCGTTAAAAGATTTGCATCTTGAGTTATAAGTGATTTTTGTCTCAGCACAGCAGTTTGTTTTTTCCTTTCCTGTGCACTGTCGTGTTTGGAAATTCGATTTAAAACGCCAACTTTGACAGCATTTTTTGAAAAATCCGCTGCTTTTACCGAAAAACGGAAAATGCGTTTCAATTACTTTAGTTTTTTAATAAGAGCATCTGCCAATTTGACACGCTTGGAGAACGAAATGATTTTTAAAAAATGTGTCACAAAGCAGACAGTTTGGATTTTTGGCTTTACATAACGAGTTTTAAAACAAACCTTCTCTCCCTCATCAGAAAAAGCTTCAAGAGTTCAGAATATATTGAAAAAGCAATTTTAAATCATTGGTAAGTTTCTTTAAAAAATATACTTATTAAAATTAATAAGATGAACGAACTGACCTCACAAAAATTTTCAAATGCATTGTTTTCTTCAATGTTAACATTTAGCTTACGGCAAACTATTTCTTACATATCGCTTGACTACAGGAGAAAATGGCCATTTTAACCCACCTCTTCTTAATGAGCAGTCACCGCAGGTTATGTGAATACAGCTCAATCGTTTAGACACACGTGGTTGTCATTAGTGGGTCGTGAGAACGCTAGGGATTTTCATTTCCGTAAACGAAAACTATTTACCTGACAGAAGGTAGTGAATAAGTCTCGGTAGTAAATAAGTTTTAAATGAATGTTATGAATGGTATGATGGAAATTATTTTTTTCTATGAAGTAAATGTCAACTGATTACCTTTGGCAGTAAGCGTGTGTAAATCGAATAATAATAAATTGGTCTCATTTGGTAACTAAAATGCAAAGTAAATTTACGAAGAGAATTTTACTAAGTTTCTAATAGCAGAATTATTTTAAAACCAGAAGGATCCGTGCGAAGCTTTCGCACTGAAATCTTTGAGATTATATCCTGGTACGTTTTAGCATGCATTTTTAATTAACTAATTTTTCTTTTAATCCAACAACGCGTTTTAACGAAATGTGAGTGTACTATGTCAGAAGCCTGTTGAAAAACTTTTCTAATGATATATCATTCATTGTTGCATGTTCTGTAAGTGCATAGAAAAAGGGTTGTTGACAACAGAAATAATATACATGATATGCATTGTTTTTTCATAAATAAAATTAAAGCTTTTTTCAAATCAATGTTGCCACAAAAATAAAATACCGCATTATATGATGCTCAGCAATGATTATAAAAATTAATAAATAGTTCAAAAGAGGTAAAATGAAATTGAAACGTT
Source organism: Maratus michaelseni (assembly GCA_963931845.1). Lineage (NCBI taxonomy): Eukaryota > Metazoa > Arthropoda > Arachnida > Araneae > Salticidae > Maratus > Maratus michaelseni. The sequence continues at coordinate 3,613,788 of OZ007600.1, forward strand.
TTGAAGAAATTAAATATTACTGATTGATCGAAGCAGTGGTATTTTACACGTGTAGAATAAAAGGTATGATTTGTTATATTAGATTGAATTGTATAATTTAAGTGTATTTCAATTTATTTTTCTTCGTCCCGTATTTTTTCCCGAAGAAGATGACGTCATCCTCTAATGCAGTTAAAATACATTTGTTATTTTTATTTTCCCTCGCGCATGCCTTTTTCTATCTTCGTTGGTATTTTATTGTTAGGAATAAATATTGTTAGGAAAAAAACTATAAGGTATAATTAAAAAATAAATAAACGGTAAATTAAAATAAAAAATAAACTATAAACTATCATAAATAAAACAAGTTGGAAATTGTACGTCAAACGTTACAAACGAGGTGCGTTCGTACGCACGTTTTAGAATTAAATTCATGATCTCCCGTGCGTAGAACGGGTTAAACAGCTAGTTAAGTATATATTTTATGACATTGTTCATGCAAATATCTTAACTAGTTATATAAATATTCAGATATACATGTATCAGCTAGTTATATAAATATTCAGATCTTCATGATTTCTAATTCTGTGAAATGAATTCTATCGTCTGCAGATTAATTTCTGTCATAAAATAAGTATCTCGGTCGCTTGACGATTAAACCTCGGAAGCTCCTATAATAAACAAGTTGGAAATTGTACGTCAAACGTTACAAACGAGGTGCGTTCGTACGCACGTTTTAGAATTAAATTCATGATATCCCATGCGTAGAACGGGCTAAACAGCTAGTTAAGTATATATTTTATGACACTGTTCATACAAATATCTTAACTAGTTATATAAATATTCAGATATATATGTATCAGCTAGTTATATAAATATTCAGATCTTGATGATTTTTAATTCTGTGAAATGAATTATATCGTCTGCAGATTAATTTCTGTAATAAAATAAGTATCTCGGTCGCTTGACGATTTAACATCCATCGGAAGCTCCTCTAACAAAAAAGCACCGATTTAAAAAAAAAAATCAAATTTCTTAATAAATATTTTTATTAATATCTCCTAAAGTTTTGATTCGATTTTAATAAAATTTGAAATGTCTCGACAAAATTCTGCAAAGATAATATATTTTAAATTGCAAACCATTTGGTTGGGTAGTTTTTGCGTTGTTATATGCGGACGGACAGACAGACGGACGGACAGACAGACAGACGGACGGACAGACGGACGGACCAAACGACGACTATAGGTGCTACGTATTTATATAATTACGAACGCACCTAAAAAGCACCGATTTAAAAAAAAAATTCAAATTTCTTAATAAATATTTTTATTAATATCTCCTAAAGTTTTGATTCGATTTTAATAAAATTTGAAATGTCTCGACAAAATTCTGCAAAGATAATATATTTTAAATTGCAAACCATTCGGTTGGGTAGTTTTTGCGTTGTTATATGCGGACGGACGGATAGACGGACAGACAGACAGACGGACGGAACAAGCGACGACTATAGGTGCTACGTATTTATATAATTACGAACGCACCTAAAAACTGCATACTTATCGAAAAATAAGGGTTACTATAATTAGTAAATTGGCGCCATGCTTAGCGCAATTGTATTTGACCTGGCTCGTATAATACGTAAGTACCCCCCTTTTTTTTTAATTATAAAACACACCCAAATCATTTTATTGTCTGAGTGCAACGAAGACTCATACACAGCGCAGTATTACTTTGCCCCATATATAGCTACGATGGATATTAAAACCTTTCGTCAAGCATAACTCAAAAAATATTTAACGGATTTCGTTCAAATTTTTACAGCAGGTACCTATAAAGGTAACAACGACGTCTATTTATTACCAAGAATAAATGTCAAACCGTTTGGAAATTATATTAAAAAAATAGATAAAAAAGCACAATTAAAGTACATACGTTACTAAAATTTTGTGTGCACGTCATTTTCACCGGCGGGAGATTTTCGTAGACAATCGGAATTGAAAAGTTCATGGAGTACATGGAACAAAAAAAATATGCACGCACTAATATTCAGCACAATAAAAAATATTTCAATTTAGTAGAAATCGAAAATTAATATGGATTTTTTTTCTGTTTGAAAGAAAAACCTCACAATAATTTGGTAGACTTGGTATTAGAGATTTGGCGCAAATCTCAGCAATAGCAGCTTTTTTTTATTTCGCGTGTGTAAATAATAATAAAAAAAATTCTTTGTTGTTTAAATAAAAGGTTTCTATTTATGGCATTATTTCTTTTTTTTTTCTTTTTAGCATTTTAAATCGGATTAATGAAAGGCATGTATTTTAAATTAAATGAGTGAAAGGTTTATATTTAAATGAAATGAATTCAATATGAAAATGTTATAGGAACAATATTTGGCGATTTATCAACTGCGCCAGGATAACATAAAAGTACCAATATATCAAACGGTATATATTATGTGAAATGAAAGAATTATAATTATAATCACCCATCGTACAAGAAAAAAAACTAATATTCTGCATTCAGAGGGAAAAATCCATCTCCTGTGCCGTAAGATTTGGCGAGTTCTTTTTTGGTGATAAGTTTTTCGATGTGATTGTTGGGATCTGCAGGACTTGGCTTACTTTTTCTAAATCTTATTTTTTTCAGATGTAGTATTATGTAAATATATTTTTTTGCAGATATTTTTCTATTTTGTATATTTGGAATTCTATTTTGTATATTTGGCATTCTATTTTGTATATTTTGTATTTGGCATTTGGAAAAGAGATTTTTACCTTTTTATCTGTGCCTTCGGAAATATTAAAAAATAAAAAAAGATGTACATATATCAAGCGTATGTTTGCATTATTTTGCAAGCGTATATGTTTTGCATTTTTATACGGACCACTTCTCCATTTTTAGATTTTAAATGCTATTTATTATTTACTAGCCGTTTATTAATTGTTTACAATTTACCCCCCTGACAATAACAATTATTTATCACAAAAATGCCTCTTAGGTCCGTTAAATAAGTTTGTTTATGTATTTTCATTACCCATTAAAATATCGAGTATGGCGATAAAATTTTATTTTAGCATCGTGCTTAAATTTTTAAGATGGTGCAAAAACATGCTTTAATAAACGTATGTTTGTAAATATTTGAAAAACATGTTTTACCGCTCTCTTGAAAAATTTTGTAAGATGCTAAAACTACCTTTTGGCACCATTTAAAATTGTTTTCGCCAATCGACATAGGATACGAAACTTTTCCCCATTCAGATACACAGGCAAGGCTGGTCTCAAACAAGAGTAAAGCTAGCAACAATATTGTTTTAACTCTATAAGAGTTACAATAACTTGAATTATAAAATTTGAGCGAAACGAATGATATTAAATGCTCCGATTGACTTTGGGCCCAATTACGAAAGTTTCTCCTAAAAAAACTGTAGAAGAAGTCTTTTACATTTGTTTCAAATGAAGCTCGGTCTACAAGGTATTAGTTAACTAGGACTTCCCTCAAAGGGATTAGTCTGAGTGATATTGCTGAGAACATAAAGTTAACAATTACGATATAAAGAAGATATCAACAAGAATCTAAGTGAATATACAGCATATGATAGACAAGAGATAGATAAAGATACAACATATGAAAAATAGCAAATTAAATGATATAATTACAAAATATCATATATAAATTCATATACTGTTATGTTTTCATATGCATTTTTTTTATAACATTTGGCAAATAATCTCATTTTCTTAAGCGGGAATTGCTCAAAACTTAAAAAAAAAACCGCCGGATCTTTTAAAACGATATTTTTAAAGTCACATAATCAGATTTGCAGCCAATAGCGTAGTTTAACGCAAATTTAATTTAATTTTTGCAACATTTTCTTTGTGACAAATATCTAAATAAAATATTAAAAAATAAAATATTAAATATTGAAATATTAAATCAAATATTTAATATTTGAATTAAAAAAATTTCCTTTGTTTATTTGTATAACTATTTATAGAAACTCGTATACTTCAAACCACATTGATAACATGCTTTGCTACAAAAGTGTCTACCAGTCTAACTACTCGTATGTCTTAGCTGTGTCTCTCTCCGAACTCATCTGTCTACTGTCTCTCTACTCTTCTGTATACCCGTCTCAGTATCCGTCTGTCTTTCTACCCGACTCTTTAATCGTGTCTCTACCTGTCTCGCTTCCCGTTACACTACTCGTCTATCAACACGTCTGTCTGTCTATATACCCCTCTCTCTACCCGTCTGTCAAGTCGTCTCTGTACTCGTCTCTCTATCCACCACGCTACCCGTCTCCCTACCCATCTCACTACCCCTCTGTCAACCCTTTTTTGCACCTGCCTTGCTACCCGTCTGTCTATTCGGTTCGCTACCCGTTAGCTTATCTCTGTCGCTATCCGTCTCTCTACCCGTTTGTTTACACGTCTATCTATCTCTCGCCAACTCTTCCCAATATTTAAACAATTTAGTAAACGGAAGCTGTTTATCTGTTATTAAATGCAAACAGGAGTAATTTATCTAAAGAGTGTAATCAGATGCAATTTTTTTAAATACATACATAAACCAGCATAATAATTCACCAGTTTTATTTTCATAGTAGTTTATGTCATTTGACAGTAAATCTCAACTTCTTCAACCCGAACTGCGTCAAGCTTTTTAAAAAAGCCCCAAGGTCCGTATAACTGGGAAGGGGAATTGTCCTCAGGGCTATTAGATACATGTTATTAAGTTAAGTGAAAGTTTCGTAATCGGGTTCGCAGCCAATTTCTTATGTCAGAAAGGGTGGCTTCACGCCATTTTAAATTCATTTCTGTAACTTTCTTTTTCTTTTTTTGGTGGGTGGTTGGGGGGGGGGGAGGGTTCCAAATATATACACTTAAATTCAAACTTTTGCCCCCATGTTAATATTAGTGTTGTTTGTATTATCAATTAATACTTTGTTGATCGAGCTTCATTCGAAACAAATGTAAAAGACTTCTACAGTTTTTTTTTCTAGGAGTAAGTTCCGTAATCGGGCCCTAAGGTAATCGGGGAATTTAATATCATTATTGTTTCTAACTCTTATAGAGTTAAAACAATATTGTTGCTAGCATTACTCTTGTTTGTGACCAACCTCTTATGTGTATCTGAATAGGGAAAAGTTCCGTATCATGTACTGGTTGGTGCCAAAGGCAGTTGTAGAATCTTACAAATTTTTCTAGAGAGCGGAAAAACATGTTTTTTAAAATATGTACAAATATACGTTTATTAAACCATGTTTTTGAGCCATTTTAAAAAATTAAGTACGGTGCTAAAATAAAATTTTATTGCCATTTTCGATATTTTAATAAGAAATGAAAATACATAACAAACAAATTTAACAAAACTAAGCCCTTTTTGGGTACTTCTCTATTATCCCGTCGACCACTTTTCATAACAAAAAACTATCGCCAAACTGTTAGATTAAACGCCAAAAATACAGTCCCATTTACTTGATATCAGAAGCATTATACGTGTTTGTTACGTCATCAAGTGGTTTTTAACGCAACATTTGCGTGTATTTTTCATTATGTTTTACTGATTTATTAGTTATTTCATTCATTAAAATAACAATTGTGTCCTTAAATTCTTATATTTTATTTATTTATGTATTTTGATATTTCAATGACAACGTTCTCCCGTTTATTTGGCGATAGTTTTTTGTTATGAAAAGTGGTCGACGGGATAATAGAGAAGTACCCACATACGTATTGGTACTTTTATGTTAACTTGGCGCAGTTTATAAATCGCCAAATATTTTTCTCATAACATCTTCATATTGCATTCATTTCATTTAAATATAAATCTTTCACTGATTTCATTTGAAATACATACATTAAAAATACACGTCTTTCACTCATTTAATTTAAAATACACGCCTTTCACTAATTCCATTTAAAATACTAAAAAGGAAAAGAAAATAAGAAATAATGCCACAAATCGAAACCTTTTATTTAAACATCAAAGAATTGTTCCTAACATACACACGCGAAATAAAAAAGCTGCTAATGGTGTGATTTACGCCAAATCTCTAATACTAATACTACTCTTACTAATCTCTAATACTTTTCAAACAGAAAAAAATCCAGATTAACTTTCCATTTTTATTAAATTGAAATATATTTTATTGTGCTGAATATTAGTGCTTGCATATTTTTTTGCTCCATGTATTCCATAAACTTTTCAATTCCGATTGTCTACGAAAATCTCCCGCCGGTGAAAATGACGTACGCACAAAATTTAGTGACGTATGTACTTTAATTGTGCTTTTTTATCTATTTTTTTAATATAACTTCCAAACGGTTTGACACTTATTCTTCGTAATAAATAGACGACGTTGTCACCTTTATAGGTACCTGCTGTAAAAATTTGAACGAAATCCGTTAAATATTTTTTGAGTTATGCTTGACGAAAGGTTTTAATATCCATCGTAGCTATATATGGGACAAAGTAATACTGCGCTGTGTATGAGTCTTCGTTGCACTCAGACAATAATACAAACAACACTAATGGCATGGAGGCAAAAGTTTTAATTTAAATGTATACCAGTGAACCCGTGCGAGGATTTCGCACTGCAGTCTAATATTTTTTAGATGCTGGTTTAAACTTTTAAAGAAAAATTAAATATAAAAATAGCTGCAAACAACATTAATCAAGCCAAAATATCATCTCATTTATTCCCTCAAAGTTATACTAAAAACTGATCCATTATAGCAAAAAGCACGCTCGAGAAAAAAATTAATAGTCGTATTTTAACTGCATTAGAGGATGACGTCACTCACTTCTGGAAAAACTGACAAAAACCTTTTATTTCATTTAAGAAAACAATTCTGATTTAAATTTTAATTAACTTCAATTTTGCTTCGATCGATTGATGGTATTTTTTTTTCTTCTAAACATTTCAATTTTTCTTTTTAATTATAAATATAAAATAAACCCGTGCGCACGTATCACACTTTTACTTCTTGTACTTATTACGTATTCTACGCACTATGTATTACGTAAATAAGGTACTCTTATTACGTATGCCACGGTTGTACTATTTATTTTTTTATAATCATGGTTGAGCATCACATAATGCGGTATTTTAGTTTTGTGGCAACACTAATTTGAAGAATCATTTCATTTATGAAAGCAATGCCGATTTAATTTTTAATTAACAGAAATTTTTAGTCAAAAAACATGTTTTAACGAAATGTAAGTGTGCTATGTCAGAAGCCTGTTTAAAATCCTTTCATATGGTATCTCATTCCTTCTTCTGCGTTTTGTATTTGCTTAGAAAAAGTGATGTTGACAGCAGAAATAATATATAGGATATTTGAAACCCTTCCCCCCTACCCCCCCAAAAAAAATAAAAATTAAAAAGTTACAGTAATGAATTTACAATGGCGTTAAGCCACGCTTTCTGACATAAGCAATTGGCTGCAAACGCGATAACGAAACTTTCACTTAATTTAATAACATGTATCTGATATAGCCCTCAGGGTACTTTGCAGTTATACAGACCTTGTGGTTTTTTTAAAAAAGCTTGAGAGAATTCAGGTTTAAGAAGTTGAGATTTACTGTCAAACGATATAAACAACTATGAACACAAAACTGATGAATTATTATTCAGGTTTATGTATGTATTTAAAAAAAATTGCATCTGATTACACTTATTAGATAAATTACTTCTGTTTGCATTTAATAACTGATAAACGGCTTCTGTAAATTAAATGAATTGTTTAAATATTGGGAAGAGGGGGCGAGAGTAGAAAGACGAGTAAACAAACGGGTAGAGAGACGAGTAGCGACATAGGTAGGCTGACGGGTAGCGAAACGAATAGACAGACGGCTAGAGAGAAAGGTAAAAAGAGGGTTGACGGAGGGGTAGTGAGATGGGTCACGAGACGGGTAGCGACACCGGTAGACAGGAATGTAGCGAGAAAGGTTGCGAGACGCGTAGCGTGGTTGATTATGAGACGAGTAGAGAGATGAGTACAGAGACGAGTTGACTGACGGGTAATGAGATTGGTAGCGAATCGGGTAAAAAAAACAGACGGATAGTGAGACGGGTATACAGACGAGTAGAGAGACAGTAGATGGGTACGGAGATGGGTAAGAAGATGGGTAGAGAGGCGTATAGCCAGACGGGTAGAGAGACAGATAGACAAGTTGTGAGACAGATAGACAAATGGATAGCGAAGTGGATAGAGACACGGCTAGACATACAAGTAGTTAGACGGATAGACAGACGGTTAAAGAAATAGATTGGCGGGTAGCGAGACCGGTAGAGAAATATAGAAACAGGTAGCGAGACGTGTAGAGAGATAGACAATCGGTTAGAGATACGGGCAGAAGAACGGATAGGGAAAAAGACATATTGTGGAGAGACAGACAGACAGGCAAAAGAAAAGTCTGCGGATTGGCGCAGTAAAGGCGCAGGCGGCAGAGCCTCCTAGAGAATAATCAAGAAGTATCTGTTAAGCTTAACTTTGAAATATATATAATTTTTCAATTGTGCCGATATGGAGATTTAATGTAAAAGTTATTTTACAGAAGTCATCGAAAGATTTTTTGTACACTTTAATAGTAATTTAGACTATAGTTTTGCAATCTGGTTTGTAGCAAAGCATGCTATCAATGTGGTTTGAAGTGTAAGAGTTTGTATAAACAGTTATACAAATAATAGATATATAGAATCAAGGAAGAAAAATTTTAAATTCACACACAAAAAAAGGTGCACCAATGAAATTAAATTTGCGTTAAGCCACTCTTGATAGAATAATCTATTGGCTGCAAATCCAATTACGTAACTTTAAAAAGCTTGGCGTTTTAAAAGAGCCGGCGTTTTTCTTTTTTTTTTTTTTTTCAAGTTTTGCGCAATACGCGCTTAAGAAAACGATATTCTTTGCCACATGTTAAAAAAAATTATGACAACACATCTGATGAACGGTACTACTTTTCTATTTTTTTTAACAGTGTATATGAATTTATATATGATATTTTGTAACTCTATCATTTAATTTGATCTTTTTCTTTATATTGTAATTGTTAACCCTATGTTCTCAGCAATATCACTCAGACTTATCCCTTTGAGGGAAGTCCTAGTCATAAAACACACATAATGAATAATTTATTATAGTACTTCTCTATTATCCCGTCGATCACTTTTCATAATAAAAAACTATCGCCAAACTGTAAGATTAAACGCCAAAAATGCAGTCCTATTTTCTTGATGTCAGAAGCATTATACGTGTTTGTTATATCATCAAGTGGTTTTTAATTCACCATTTGCGTGTATTTTTCATTATGTTTTCTGATTTATTAGTTGTTTCATTAATTAAAATAACAATTGTGTCCTTAAATTCTTATATTTTATGTATTTATTTATTTTGATATTGCAATGGCAACATTCTCCCGTTTATTTGGCGTTACAGTTTGGCGATAGTTTTTTGTTATGAAAAGTGGTCGACGGGATAATAGAGAAGTACCCTTATTATAAAACATGCAATGTTTAATTTAATATAAAACACACGCTATCTGCTCTACCTGGTTGCCATACGAAGCGAAATCTCGCCAAAATCTTCGTGTTGCCTAGGCATAAAATCGTCCTTTTGACGCCAAATATTTAACAGGTGCGTCTGCGACATCTGTACCACGACGATTTTGGCGAGATTTTGCTTCGTATGGCAACCCGGTAGAGAAGATTGCGTGTGTTTTAAATTAAATTAAACATTGTACGTTTTTGTATAAATTGATCATTGTGTGCATATGTGTGATCATTGTGTGATATCTTTTATGATAAAATAATTTGTTTGAATAGGTTGCCAAAAAATATGTTGACAAATTTTCTTCTCTCGCCAATGTCATTTTCTTTACCTTGCCAAGTCCCCAATACTGAAAAAAAAAATGAATCATTGAATCAGAGATTACGTGAATTCATATGAAAGCATTTTCCTCAGACTTTTCACAACTGTTCCAGAAATGTATTAAGCACATAAATCAATATTGGTACATGATTTTTTGCAAGCTTATGGAAATAATGAAGCTTTAATAAATAACATTAAAAAAAAAAGGAACTTGCAAAGCAAATTAAAAAAATAAATTTATTTCCAAAATTTTAAGCCCGAGAAGGGACAGATATTAAAATTATTTTATTTAGTCAATGCTACAATAATGTTGCATTTTTATATTAAATCTTGCTCAGTCTATTTAATCTTAAAAAATTAAATTTAAATTTGAAACATGATATTAAAGCAACTTTAAAACATTTCATTTAGAAATCTAAATAAATCTTCAACTTTTTAAATTATTTGAACTTCTCATGTTTCTTGTCTGTTAGAATTTGCTACAATACAAATTTTGCATAATGCATGTAAAACTGAAAAAAAAGTTGAGATTTATTTAGATTTCTAAATGAAATGTTTTAAAGTTGCTTTAATATCATGTTTCAAATTTAAATTTAATTTTTTAAGATTAAATAGACTGAGCAAGATTTAATATAAAAATGCAACATTATTGTAACATTGACTAAATAAAATAATTTTAATATCTGTCCCTTCTCGGGCTTAAAATTTTGGAAATAAATTTTTTTTTTAATTTGCTTTGCAAGTTCCTTTTTTTTTTAATATCTCAAGTTTTTTAATAACAATTTAATATGAAGCAGATAAGATTCAAACGAGGCAAGTATGTAAAAGACTGCACATATCAAAATCAGTATGACAGAGGTCGCAACCGCCGAAGGCGGCCACGCATCACCGCCGATTCCAGGCTCGAACAGAACCCATACGAGTCACGACCAGGGAAGATCCGGTTTACCCGGGGACTTCCTAGGCAGGGCCTGATTACCGCAGGGGCAAACGGGGCAGCTGCCCCGGGCCCCCATCTCAAGGGGGCCCTCAAATGACAAATTTCCATAGCCCAATGTTTATGTTCTTGTATATAAGAAAAAATTAAAAAAAATAGAAAAAAAGAAACTTTTTCATTCTCTTTATATAAGATCTATGATTTTCGGGATCTACAATCAGCTGATCAACCATTGTACTTAAACTGGAGGTCAGGGTAGTTCTACCAATCAGAACTGCCTATTTGTTATATGTGACCACCTCCAGCATGATGATGTCAATTGCAACTGCCCTATTCGCGATTCCAGCCCCAGAGGCTAAAATCTCCCCTTCGATCCTATCTTCATCAGAAAAAGCTCTCATGCTTAGCTATATTATCCTATAGCTATATGGAGATGTTACTAATAAACTTGATTATAACGATATAATAGATTCTTTTGCTGAATGCAAAATTAGAAAGAAACCTCTAAAAATAAAATAAAGAATATGTTCAACACCATTACAAGGCTTAAAAAAAACAAGCGAGTTAAATTAACCAAATACATATAATTATTTTTGTAATTAAAAATACGTTGACGATTCCATAATAATTAATTTTAAGAAAATAAGACTATCACAATATTGATATTGCATATATTTGCATGAGAAATGTAAAAAATGGAATTTTCTGATATTAATATTTAACAATAAAATTTTTTCTGTGTATATATGGGGGATCTTTTCGGGATATGTGTTTATCGAAGAGTTTTTTGTAATTTTATCTTTAATTCCATAGTTATCCATTGCATCTAACTCAATGCATCCTAACAAGAGGTGATTCATTTTAGTTGTGCATTAATTCTTTAAAAATATATTTTATGTTCCTTAAAACATTACATAAATTTTAAGATATTTAATTAAATTTTTAAGATATTTAATTAATTTTTGAAACCGTAATCTGTGTTACTTCAACCCACTAACGCCCAAATTATTTTCTTCGTTAAAATTAAAATTTTAGATTTCCCAGCACTTTTAAATTAAGGGTATTTTTATATTATTTTATCAAGGAATTTGTCTCGTGAAAGAGAGTCTATATTTATCTTACTTGTTAAATTCACAAATAATTTTTTACATTTTCAGTTCATAACCTTGTAAAATGTTGTTTAATTTGCATTTGTTTTGATCTACACCTTTTACATTAAATAAAGTAATGGTAAATTTTATATACTGTCTTGTTACCTGGTGTGAAGAATAAAACGACTGATTTTTGAGAATAGAATATTTATCAGAGAGTAATCAGTTTTTTTGTGTTAATACTGAAAATAGCTGACAAGTATATCGGCGTTTGCAGGTGTCGATGCAGGTTATTTTTTCCTTTTATTTTGTGAAAAGTAAAGGTTACTTTTATGAAAAATAACATTTTATAACAAAAGTTGAAATCCAGTTACTCAAATTTGAACTAAGCATTTATTAACAAAAACTTTTTAAAATCCTTTTGCTGCAGCTTTCCTCTCTGGTGTGAACTTGTTTGTTTAAAAAATACACATTTTAAAACATCACAAAAAGTAAATTGTGAGTTTTTATGGAATATAATTTTGTGAAAGGGCCTATTTTATTAAAAGGAATTTTGTGAAGAGGACTGTTTTATTAAATAGAATTTTGTGAAGAGTTCTAAATTTTGCCTGGATCAACCCTTGATTTGTTAACATTGGTAAATTCATTCGTGCTTTGGTAAAAGAAGACAAAATGCCTGAATAGTTTTTAGCTTTTTTTATTGCTATCTAAAATGGTTTCTTGCAAATGACTAAAGTATTAACGATGCAATTTTGTGTCTTATGTAGCATAATCTTATCTGATTGGGAAAGTTTCAGCCCAATCCAACTAGTAGAAGCCAAGATATCAAATCAGAATGTATAGTTTTAAATTTGTTCTATAATTTCAAAAATTATAATGTATAAAAGCACTTTATATGTGTAATGGGTACCTTTCCATTAGCCGGGTGCCAGTTAAAGGGCAAAACTGGGAAATTTCATTAGTGGCCAGTAGTAGCAGTTTTATAAGTGGCCACTTTCTTTAAACTAGTGGACACATTTTTATTTAAAAGTTCTAAACACTAAACTTTTATTAAAATTTCAATTAGTATTAATCTAAGAGTAAATAGCCCAAATAAAAAAGTATGTTATAAACATATTTCAACCAGCAAAAATAGAATCCTTGATGAAATGCAAACAAATTTTTACTCTTTCCTTGTAAGAAAGTGGCCCTGTAGCTGGTGGCTAGTGCTAATTTTGTCTTTTAGCACCAGTGATATATATACATATATATACACATATATTTATATGTAATATACACATGTGTATATATATGTGTGTATATGTATATATATCACTGGCGCTCCGCTAATGGAAAAATGCTGTCGTAGGAAAAATATTGCATATGAAAATTTTGTTATGGGGGGCCCCAAAAATTGAAGTCTGCCCCGGGCCCCAAATGAGCTTAGTCGGGCCCTGTCCTAGGTGGTGCTCTTCGGCCGGGGGGAGAAGCGGGGGCATACGCCTACCTGCACTTCTACGACCCTTTCCCAAGTGAGTTTGATGACATATTGGTCGGAGCGACATTAGTGGAACCTTCCCTCTAAGGCCCACTAACTTTTCACTTGGGCGGATAGCGAGAGTGAACCCCAGCCTCGTTGCCGAAATCCCATAAGGGAAAACGGGTCCTCAGCCTAATGGTGAACACTCACACTTCCCATTAATTTACCGCCCCTTCCGAATATCAAATCCTAGGGAAGGAGGAAGCGACTAGTTCATTTGGGGCGGCTAGCAGGAGGTGCTTCTCGCCAACCCGGAACCTCGAAGAAACTCGGTCCCTAGCGCATAGACACGCCTGGCTGGGTTGTCACCACCGAATGGCGAACCATTCAGCGGGTCATGCACATATCATATCACTACAAAAGAGCGGGAGGTGCTTCTCGCCAACCCGAGACCTCGAAGAAAACTGGTCTCAACGCATAGACACGTCTGGCTGGGCTGTCCCTCACCAAGGATCACCCGCGAGGCATCGAGATCCAAGCGATGTGGTACTCCTGGGAGATCACGCACATATAATGCACTAATAACGGAAGAATGGAAGGACCACTACCAGACTCTGAGGGACGCGGAAAATCCCCTCAAGTGCGCCAAAGAGACGGACCCGGTTGGAGTTTAGTAACGAGAAGGTATTGTTGTGAGAGTTCTGCTAGTCCCAACCGTCAGGCACAGAAAGCTCTGACTACGCATAGACGCGCTGGACTGGTTTCGGCCCCAGGTTCGAAAGGAGATTCGGTCGCCGTCAAAAGACGAGCCACCGGCCCGGTTCCTCGCAGTCGGGCAGTTCCGAGAATGGTTCTGAATCCTCCCAGAGAAGGCGCTTGGGTCATGTTGGGTCTCGGCACCTCGACGACCGCCCACGCTCTTGGTACGAACGGATTGAACGTTCTCTTTCCTGCTCGACCCTGAGGGCGGCACCCAACTACTCCAGCTACAAGGGGAGACACAGTGGGTGTATGGGGTTCGAAGGGCCTACAGACTCGACTTGCGAGTCTCTTCTAGCCCGCCACCTACGTTCCGCCGCCTGCACGGAACCGAGGGTTGCTGCATGCCACCTCGCGCTCCGGAAAGCGTCACTACGAAACCACCTGCGTTCCCTTGTCATACAGAGTCCGACTTCCCCTCCATCTTGCCCTAGACAAAGGTGGTGACTGTCCTATCTCCGTTTGCTAGCCTTTGCTCTCACATCACCATCCAAGTCGGCAACACACAGTCAACCAACTAGGTGCGAGAATTCAGCCTATGTGGTGGTTTTTTGCCGCCCGAAGGCCTCAATCCCCTGCAGCCGAGAACCGGCCCAAAGGGGGAACAACCCAGGTTCTGTGAGCCGCCAGTCGACTCACAACCCAGCGAAGTTGGCTACTCCGCCACCACGCTACCACCCGCTCACCAACGTTGAGGTGGAGATTCGTCAGTCACCGGCTCCCGTCGTGTCGACGCTACTGCGCGCAATGCCGAGCTCCGGGTCTTCTCCCCTACCAAAAGGGTCGATTCCAGTAATATGAAATATACAGTTCAAACATTGATTATTCTGTAAACAATTAAAATAATAAAAGAAATTTTTAACAAAAAAATGTATATAACGGACTTTAACGGACTGTTTCTCATCTTCATAATGATAATAATAAACGAATCATGTTCATTTTTGCAAATAATTTTATTCCATCGTGTAAAACATATTTGCAACCACTTTGGAAAGAGACACTAGTAAGCGTGTGTGAAAGCTATTAATAAAATCTTATGTTGTTTTACCACATAAGAAGCATAAAAATAATAATGAGTATATATGAAACAACTGTATTCTGATTTTGTTATAAAATGTGTAGTTATGGAGGATGAAATTTTCAGCAAAATATTTCTTTTTGTAGCTGAATAAATATTTTACCTTATATTGACAATTTCTTAATTTAACATTTCTGTAGAAGTAAAATGTAAACATCTGCAAGATTTTTTACAAAACGTGTACGATCTGTTATTTTCATATCGTCACAAACAGTCCATTTATTGATCTCGTTTTCATTTGAATGCACCATTGTTATATAATGGCCTGAATCAATGAACTTTCCTTTATGCAAAATAGCAGATTTTGTTTTAAAGTTTATATTATTTATTAAAACCTTTTGGTTTGAAAATCCTGTTATAGGGCACGTAATTTTAAAAGTTCTATTCGGACCCATAGAGACATTTGTTGAAGAAAATCTGGCTAGTTGCACAAACAAATATTTTCCACAAGAATTTAATCGAGTTTGACACATTTTAGTTCTGTTTTTGCAATGAACACAGGCAATGTTTTCAGTCTGCCATTGTGTTAGGAGATCATTGAAATCTACTGCATCTTCCCTATTATTAAAGTCATGTGGAAATCTCACAATAAATGCATTAAATGGTTCTGTACTAATACATATATCTCGATAACTTGGGCAATTACTACATTTCTCCCAAAGATCTTGCTTCAGTTGAAAAAGATCTATGGCATTGACATTTTTTTTTGACAAATTTTCCAGTAGGTAATCAAGAAATTCTAACGGGTCTTGATCAGTACCATCATGAAACTTTACATGAAGTGTTTTTCTGACTTCAAGTGTATCTACGGTTTCAATCTGTGGATTTTGCAAAGTAGTGAATATTTGTTTCAAAGCTTTTGTTGTAGGACCAGGATCAATAACTCTTTCCTGAATTTTTTTAACAAATTCTGGGATACAGAAGAGAGTTTGCAACATAGCATTTGCGTAACACGAACGATCTGTATTTGTAAAGCCTTTAAAGACAAAGTAATTTAAATCAGTAATATGGTTTTTATTATTTTTTTTCACTAACAATTACTGATATGTCAGATGAAACAACCATTTTACTCTCAGAGTATTTTCTGGAACATACAGCTAATTGTGGCAAATCAGATCTGTATTCCTTTCTAAGACGATTATATTCCTTAATAGCATTTGGTGAGGCATAAACTTTACTTGCATCAAATTTAAGAAGATGTAAACCTTCTAAACTTGTGACTCTGGATAAAGCAACATAAGACATGCCACTTTCAAAAATGTTAGGACCCAAGTTAATCATTACACAATTCAGGCTCATTCCTTGACTTTTGTGAATAGTTATACCATATGACAAAACAATGGGGAATTGGGATCTTTTAACGTAAACATTTTTCATAATTTCAAATTTGACATTTACTCGTTCAATGTATTTTTCGGTAGCATGGTTGTCAAATAAAAGCATACTGATATAATTTTTCCTGATGAATCTTTTTTAAAGCCTTTAACAGTACCCATTGAACCATTGACCAGACCTTTTTCTATAGAAAGATTTCTACGCAACATAATTCTGCAGCCCTCACAAATTAAAATCACTGACTCTAAACTATCTGTATCAGATGATTTTTGTTTTAGTTTTTCCAATTGTGTCTTTACTGTGCGAGGCATTTCCTGAAAACCACTAATAGTATCTTCAGCATGAATTTCTATAACATTATTTTTAGCCTTCTGTAGCATCACAGAGTTTATTTCCAGGCATAATTTGTTTGTAGGTAACAAACATACTGGATTCAAATTTTGATTCATGAGGTCAAAGTAATAATCCGCTACATTTTCAATGTTATCAGTATTAGGGATAAGTCTTGTTTCAAGTACTTTGATGTCATCAGGAGTAACTTCACCAACTCTGACTCTGTCGAGAAGTTCTGCATATACCAAGTCATTTTTTTTTGTCTTTTATTTAAAGTGAGCTCATCATAAAGAAAATATTCTTTCCAAATATTAATGGCACCAACTGATCCAATTAATTTCCGTGCTTCAGTATGAGTTAATTTATAATATGGTGGATTTCCTTTTACTGGTTGAAGTTGAAGAAGATCTCCAAAAAATAAAACTGAAATGCCACAAAACAGTTCATCTTTGCCTGTAATTTCAACTAATCTTAAATGAATATACGATAAAATTAATGATGATACCATAGATATTTCATCCACTATTAGAAGTTTTAGATGTGCTAGTGTCTTTTGCATAATAGCTAAACTATTCACCCCAAGTTTATGATATTCAGCTGTTTTACCATGCTCTACAGGTAACATTAACAGTCTATGCAAAGTCACACCACCAATATTAAGAGCAGCTAGGCCTGTTAGAGCTGCAACAGCATTAGTGAAACTATTATTGAAAAAATTTGAAATCATATTTTTGATTACATGAATGAGAAAACTTTTACCTGTTCCACCACATCCGCTAACAAACATTGTTAGTGGTTTGCTTGATTCAGATTTAGAACAAAAATGTTTTTGAACTGTATCAAATATTTTTTTCTGATCAGCATGTAATTGTGAAACTTGAGTGGCTAAATTGGTTGAGTAGGGAACTAAATTTTGTATCATAACTGCTGTTACTTCTGCCATGGCATTACCAGCCTCAATAATCTCATGACCTTGCAAAGCATTTTGCATATCATCCTGAACAATGACATTTTCACAATCAGATTGTGTACTTTTTCTTAGAGCTTCCTGTAATTTTTTCTCACCTTCTTTTAACACTTTAAGCCTATCATGATACTCCGTCATTTGTTTCAGTTTAGGAAGATGATTTTCAAAAGATTTCTGATAGTTAACATGGTCACCCAAAAGTATACTTTCATCACGCCAAGGAAAAAAAGCATCAAAAGACTGTGATAGTAATTTTCCCGTTCAGTATCAGACTTATCGGGATCATGACGAGTATGCTGTATTATAAAAGGCTTACATCTTTTCTTTAATAGCCCAATATTATTTTTAAGTTGTAAATAATTTGACATTTTTTCATTTGATTTTTGTGGCACCCGATAATAAAAAGCTGAAAAATCATACAGGGGTATATTTTCAAGTTCATCTGGTCTATTGGGATATACACCATCAACCATTTGAACCATAAAAATATCTTCACTGGTAGGGTCAGTTTCCTTAAGTTTTTTGAGCTCTTTAAATGGTTTTAATAAACGTTTACTTTTTTCTTTTTTGGTAGTGTTGATGAAAAGAATAGATTCTGATTTTCCGTAAAGATGATGTCCAAGAATTCTATCAGCAACTTCATAAGCACCACACTCTCGATGTGAAATGACTTTTAAGCCAAAACTAAAAAGACGACTGCGCAAATCTTTGTTTGCCAATTCATTCCAGAGATCTTCCATGTCAGATTTTTCTTTTTTCGTAATATAAGATGTTATATAACGAGCCACTGCTATTTCTTTATCTGCAATAAATTGGACATTAGCTTTCCATATATATAAAAGCAATGGATTATAATCATTAATGTACATTTCAGCAGATGTTCTGGGGATTTTCTGTATTTGTTATACCACAAGCAGAAAGCCATTCGTTACATTTACTCAAGTTTTTCTGTGGTTTAGGAAAAGGGAAAAACAAAACTCCCAGCATATAGTCTTTGTAAAAGTATCGTGCATCACTCTTGCAACCAGAAAATTTGCATTTTTTCACCATGTTGAATTTTAGTAATCATCGATTAAGAGAGAAATTTAAAAACGCATTTCGTAACATCACAGGATCACTAGATAAGTAAATATCGAACATTCATCCAATTTTGATAAAGACAGTAACATCTAAATTAAAATCCAAATACTGCTTAAAGTGATAAAAACATAACACGGAATATTTAAAATACCTTTTTAATATAGATCGTTCACAACTATTGGTGACATCTTCGGATCTTAAAGATAAATACAATATTCTCGCATATTTTTGAAATAGTAAACATATACCACGAGATCGCATGTCCAAGGCTAGCAGGTGCTTAAATTGGCCAAAACTGGGAAACGTGAAAAATTATTATTTGTTTTTATTTTTATTGCTTCTTCAATCTATCGATCACCGCGTGCCAAATTTTAGCTAATTATTTTAAATATTCCGTGTTATGTTTTTATCACTTTAAGCAGGATTTGGACTTTAATTTAAAGACTCCACGTTTACTACATTTAGAGTTTTTTGATTGGAGGATTTATTTTTTTACAGAATTAGGTGTTTTGAAGAAAATTTGTGGAAGCGCGTACAAAAAGTCGGAAAAACTCTAGTAAATTAACTCGTTCAATGGGATTTCCTGTGTTAAATTAACATTAGGATGTCACACTAGAAATAAATAAGCCTTGCGCTACCGCGCAAGGCTTAATAATAACTTAGCATAATGAAATAATAAAAAATAAATACAATTTTTGTAAATAATAAAGAAATGTATATCCGATTAGAAGATAATCCTTAAATAAGTTAATATACTATTACTCCGTTACAGTATGCCCAAACACAAACATGATAAATCAAACAATAGATGACGTATAAAAATTAAATAAAAACCGGATTAAAGACTCGATATATATTTTTTTAAAGCACGCGCGAGAAAAAAATTAACAATCGTATTTTAACTGCATTAGAAGATAACGTCATCCGCTTCTTGAAAAACATGAAACAAAGAAAAATAAATTGAATGCATTTCTAATATAAGAAAGCATATGTTTTATTTTAATTTCAATTTTCTTTTTAACAATAAATATTTAAATTAACTCGTGCGGAGAAATCATACTTTATCTTTTTTGTACTGTTTATTTATTTTTATAATTACTGTTGAACATGATATAATGCAGTACTTTATATTTGTGGCAACACAAATTTCAGAAAAACCTTTCATTTCATTTATGAAAAATATGCCGAATTAATTTTTAATTAACTACAATTTTTAATCAAAAACATGTTTTAACGAAATTTTAAGTGTGCTATGTCAGAAGCCTGTTCAAAATCCTTTCATATGGTATCTCAATCGTTGTTCTGCGTTTCGTATTTTCTGAGAAAAGGGGATGTTGACAGGAGAAATAATATATAAGGATAAGGATTTTAAATATGTAATAATAAAATACATAATATTGAAATACGTAATCACCTTTGTCAAATATTTATTCATTATAACCTGTGAAAACGGAATCAAAAATTACAAAAAATGTTCCCCTTTATACAGGTTTCTGTCTTAGCAGGTATAATTGTTGGTATTATTTTTGTTGGAACAGTGTAATTTTTTCATTTAAGACAAAATTCCATTAAAGAAAGTTTTCATTTTTCCAGATTTACTCTAGTTGTAGTATTACAAATTATTACAATTGAGGCATTCAAAGTCATAGTGGTTCGAGTCACATTATCATAAGAAATCAAAAACCAGGATTTATTGTAAGCATAACAATGAATTTCAATACCGGAAATATTTCCGTGTACTATCAAGAGAAGTTTCATGGTATTTATAGATTGATATGTCTAGATACTTTTCTGAACCTAACGTTAATGTTACGTTATGTGGGACTCAAAACAAAAGGAAAAAACTATGAAGACTGATCTCAAATACAAAGGAGCTACTTTCTGACACATTTTTCAATTCATTTTTGTTCGGAAACGCAGGAAATTGACAGGTGTTTTTATACAGAAACTATGTAATCGAATGACGTTTTACCTTTTTGGTAAAGACAGAAGCTTCTTTCAGAATATACTTTGAAAGTTGGCGTTTGGAATCGAATTTCCGGACGCGGCAGCGAAGGAAAGGGAAAAAGTGGTCGTCACGTGACAACAATCATTTGTAACTTGATAAATAATTTATTTATCACAAATGTAATACTCAATCGAATTTGTTATTGTTACCAACAGATTAACAAAAAGCTAATTATGCAAATATAAATATAAATCCAAAAGGGCTGCAAGCAGTGTTAACTTTATACTTTAATCACGTTGATTACACGAGCTACATAACAGAACAGAATGACAACACAGTAAAAAAAGAGTAGAGTTGAGTTGTTGTCGCTTGTCTACAAGGGTTGAGTTGTACTTACCATAACACTTCCTCCACAAGCCACAACTTACATATCATTAACTTAAATATTATCTGAATTAAATGAAACTAGTCCTAACAAAACACAAAGTTCTTTGAACCTGACGCAGGTCAGAGGTTTCGTCATAATGTCAGCTAGCTGCATCTTTCCAGGAACATGTTTAATATACAGTTCACCGTTAATGAATTTTTCACGTACAAAATGGTACCGCACATCAACATGTTTTGTTCTTTTGTGGAATTCTGGATTCTTGGTGAGCTTAACAGCACTGGCATTATCCACAAATAGGGAAGGAGTTTCTAAAGTTGTTATATCACTTAACAAACGCTTCAGCCAAATGAACTCTTTGGCACTCTCACTTGCAGCAACATATTCTGCCTCTGTTGTCGATAACAACAACACTCCTTTGCTTCTGGCTCATCCATGAAATGGCACCTCCTGAAAATTTAGAAATCATTCCAGTCCTTGAGCGTCTGGTTTTCATATCCCCTGCATAATCAGCATCACTATATACTTCAAGCTCATTGGCATGACACTTAGCTTTATACGACAAACCAAAATAGGAATCGAATTCCTATTCCCTAATTTTCCTTTCAGATATTTGAAAATTCGCTTAACAGCACACCAATCTGATGACCTAGGATTTTCGAAGTTTTCAGAGACTGCACTAATTGCATATGATAAATCAGGTCTTGTGGCAATGGCAAGGTACATGAGGCTGCCAACAGCCTGCCGATAAGGAATTTCTTTTCCTATCAATTTATTACCTTCGTCATCAGAGACATAGCTTTTATCACTTGGAGTTGATACCGGATTAGCACAGTCCATATTGAATCTTGCGAGTATTTTCTTTGCATAGACACATTGGTTTACAAAAATTGAACCATCATCAAATTTTGTTATACTCATACCCAGAAATTGATTCAAACACCCTTTTGTAATCTTAAAGGATTGAGCAAGTTGACTAATGAATTCCTCCACTTCAACTTCGTCAGAACCAACAACAAGACCATCATCTACATAGATTAAAAACAAAAAGTTTCTTTTTATCTCTATGTCTGACAAACAAACAAGGATCAGCAGTACTAACCTCCAGTTTATGTTCCTTCATAAAGTTTACAAAACACTGGTTCCAACAACGAGGGGCTTGTTTAAGTCCATATAAACTTTTGTGTAGAAGACAGACTCTCCCACTATTATCATTAAAACCTTCTGGCTGTGTCATGAAGACTTCCTCCAGCAGTATTCCATATAAAAACGCAGTCTTCACATCAAACTGTTTTAAGTGCAGTTGTTCTTTTGCAGTTACAGCCAAAATTGATCTTACGGTGTCGTATCTTGCGACAGGGCTGAATGTCTCATCAAAGTCAATACCAGCTTTTTGGGCATACCCCTTTGCTACAAGACGTGCTCGGTATCTTTCAACAGTACCATCAGGATTGAATTTCTTCTTCAGCACCCATCAACAGTTGATGACTTTGGAACCTTTAGGTCTTTCAACTAATTCCCATGTCTTGTTTTCATGCAAGGCAGACATTTCTTCTTTCATGGCATTAAGCCACAAGTCACTTTCACTTGAGGAAATAGCTTCAGTATATGTAGCGGGACTTTCAGATTCTCCTACAGCAGCTACGTTTGCAAGAAGAAATTCTCCGGACTTCATCCATGTAGGCATGCTTCGCTGTCTGTCAGATTTTCTAAGTTCTTGTTTTTCTTCTGCTTGATTGCTGTCTGCATTCTGAATTTCTTCACAGTTCTCAGATGAGTCTTCCGCCACCTCCACTGTAACAGGAGTGGTACATAGGCGTTCAGGTTTAAAATATACATCACGAGATTTTATGATTTTATTTTGAGAAGGTAAATAGATTTTATAGCCATCTCTGTTGACATACCCCACAAGATGACCAAGTACATTTTTGTTGTCAAACTTACGTCTAAAATTTTTTGGAATGTGGGCATAACATTCAGTTCCGAACACTCGCAAATGATGCAGTTTAGATGTTTGTTGACCAGTCCAAAGCTCATGAGAACTCTTGTTTTCTTCTGGTGAAACTCCAGTATGGTTTAGTAGATACACCGCTGTTTCACATGCATTGGCCCACAGTGATCTAGGTAATCCACATGTAGAGAGCATAGAGCGAGCAAGTTCAACAACTGTCCTGTTTTTACGTTCTGAAGCTCCATTTTGTTCAGGTGTGTATGGTATCCCTGGAGTCAGAACTGCACCTCTTTCAGCAAGGATTTGTCGAACTTCACCACAGTCAAATTCACTTCCTCCATCACAACGCAATTCTTTCACAACATGACCATGATTGGTAGCTTCATTTAGAAATATACGCAAGCAGGAACTCACTTCACTTTTCTTTTTTAGAAAGAATATTCTACGATATTTACTATAGTCATCCTTAAAATTAAAAAAATATCGTGCACCACTGAAGGATCCCACAGACATGGGTTCATTTAAATCAGCATTAATGCTTTCACCAACTGACATGGCTCTGTAAGGGCGTGATTTGAAAGGTTTTCTATGTACTTTGCCAAGAGCACATCCATCACAGAACTCATTTGTTACTGCATGTCTCACAGTAATGTTCATGTCATTTAATAATTTCCGAACATGACGTTTGTTTTGGTGACCAAGGCGTTCATGCCACAACTGCAGCGTTTCAGATTCTGTAGCAATACTTATTTCAGCGCTGGACATGCTGGAATAACGACTTTCATGGATATAACATATGTACCATCTGTCCATGATCCAACAGCAACAAGTTCGTTACTACGATAAAATTCAACATACTTGTCAGTCATTTTTACTTCAACACCATGCTTGGCAGCTTGTTGAACAGAAAATAGGTGCCTTCGCACATCAGGAACATACCACACATTTTCCATATGAGCATCATACCACTTACCATGGATACAAACTTCAATATTTATTTTACCAGATCCATATGCATAGATCTTATTCTTGTCAGCAAGTGAAATTTCAATGGGCACAGGAAAATGTTTATAAGTTACAAAATACTGTTTATTTGTAGTCATGTGGTGAGAAGCACCAGAGTCACAAATCCAAACATCTGGCTGGACAAAACTTTCACTAGCACTAAATGCACCTTTGTTATTCTTTGATGGCAGGTATTTATCGTTGAATTTTTTCTTTGGACAGTCTTTACATAAATGTGCACTTGATCCACATTTAAAACAATTCTTTTGCCTACTAGGTCTAATATTACCTCCAGGAACAGTTTCAGAAATATTTTCCCTATTCCTCACAGCTTTTTGTCCAGAAACAGGAACGCGAGCTGCAAATGCACCATAGTCCACAGCAGCAGTAGATTTGACACGCTGCTCAATCGTGCATAGTTTTTCAACTAAATTTTTTGTAGTACGTTTTTCTGAGTTTAATGACACCCAAACATTGTTGAACTCTTGGTACTCTGGACCCACAGTCAGAAGAATTTTTCCATGTAACAACTCCGGTGGAATGGAACCTGAGCCAATACGAGCAAGTTCATTGTTCATTTCTGTATAAATCCATTCAACTTTGGCAGCATGAGTTACAACATTGTCATTTGGATCTTTACAAAATTGGAAAAATTGGGTCATGAGTAAATTAAGTCTCTGAATGCTACTTTGTTCAAAAACACTGACTAATTTATCCCAAATGTCCTTTGCATTAGTGTAAGTCATTACCAAATCAGCAACCGAGTGGCTCAACGTACTTGCAATGAGAGCGGCTTCTTTAGCATTATCACGCCGCCATTCACTCACCTTTTTATTCGAATCAGCATCGTCACTTACAGCGACCGGACACACACGAGTTCCTTCAATAATCGAAGTCATATCGTACTGTTCAAAGCGCATTTTCATTTGCCACTTCCACTTGCTCCAATTTTCAGCACCTTCCAATTTATCAATGTGCACCTTAAGTTCAGCCATGCTTGCGTCACGCGGTTAGGCCTAAGTTAGCTTTTCAAAATAATTACTTCACACAGTTTTAAAACATGCTGAGCCCATAACCTGTTATTGTTACCAACAGATTAACAAAAAGCTAATTATGCAAATGTAAATATAAATCCAAAAGGGCTGCAAGCAGTGTTAACTTTATACTTTAATCACGTTGATTACACGAGCTACATAACAGAACAGAATGACAACACAGTCAAAAAAGAGTAGAGTTGAGTTGTTGTCGCTTGTCTACAAGGGTTGAGTTGTACTTACCATAACAGAATTTCCATCGTTTTTATAGTCAGGCTTGCAAATTTTCTGCGTTTAGGTTTAAAAATGTGTTAGAAAAAGTAGTCAGAAAGTTTCAAGTCGTTCAGGAGGGAATTTGAGAACAACCTTAATTTTTCACTTAATAGTTAGTGAATTTCATACACTTTAGTTTTTTGTGTCCCTGGTAGTCGCCGGACCCAGGTAGCACAAAGATATTGGCCAATATCAAAATGTAATATCGGCCAATATCAAAATTTGATATTGGCCAATGTTAAATGACCCCCCCTAAAATAATATTTGTGAATATTAGTTTTTGACATCTGTGAATATTGGCCAATATTTTCCAACATCTCTGAATATCATTTTTTGACATTAAGTGATATTTTTTTCTGTCATTGCTGAATATCATCATTTGATATTGAGCGATAT
The DNA here is from genome assembly GCA_963931845.1 of Maratus michaelseni. Lineage (NCBI taxonomy): Eukaryota > Metazoa > Arthropoda > Arachnida > Araneae > Salticidae > Maratus > Maratus michaelseni. The sequence goes on from OZ007600.1 coordinate 3,639,677, forward strand.
ATTTTTCTAACATTCCTGAATAACATTTTTGGATATTAAATGATTTATTTTTTTATTATTGACTAACAATCTCTTTTTCGCACCCCAGATGTGGTGGACAGAAATCCCTCATTGTAAAACGAGCGATCTCTGCTTAAGGAAAGCCTAGTCTCGTTATTATGTCAAGACAAAGGCAAACCAAAGAACTAAGAAGTATGCTCAATAAAAACACATGAAAAAACTTGTTATAAAGAGCTGTTAACAAAAGCTGGTGGGAGTAGATTTTTTTGTTTCTGGAATAAAAAATGTCTGACAGATAACAAAACTATCATTTAATTATCTCGTATTTTTCAATCACAATCGACATTTTTTTTTTTACATTCTTTTAGCAAAGATTTATTTAAATATCACTTTTTATTACTGAGTTTGTTAGAAATTTTGTTAAAAAATATTTTAAAATAGGTAAGAAATTTTAAAGTTTTCTGTGTTAAAAATCATGTGTCTCTCCCTTGCACCAAACTATAAAGAACGTTTTAACAACCCCATTACTTTGAATTTTGCTTTGTGAGAAATTAAATATATATATATTTTTTGATTAATTTTAAGTCAGAAATATGTGTACATATTTTCAAAAATTGATGCACTACACAAAAGTTAACACGCCCAAAAGCTTACTATTATATAATAATAATAATTACTTAGATGAACTGTATAAAATATATATTATTAATAGTGCCTAATTAAAAGTTCAGTGACCTAATTTTGAAACTAAACTTGTATTGTTTCAATAATAAAAAATAAAATTCTTATAAAAGTCGGAAATCCGAAAGCATTTTAAAAAGATAAACACGCATCCATTTAAAAATTAAATTAATTATTTTTTCTTGTAAAAACATTTTTTAAATTAGTATAAAATACATAGTACAAAGAAAATATAAAATCATCTTTAGTTTTTTATAAAACACAAATTTTCACATGCTTTTTTTATATATAAAAATAACTATAGATTCCTAAAGAAATTTTTATTTAGGATTTTTCTTTCTGTGCAAATTTCACGCCCATCGCCTCCATCAAATGCACATTGACGAAAACTACACCACATAAATGGGCGGTCCTTTAAAACTTTCTGCTCACTTCGGTCAAGATTACAAACTTCGTCAGATATGCTGAATGTCGACAGATATCTTGAAATGTCCGAAAAATGATGTTGTTTTTTACGAATGTCGATAGATATCCCTGAATGTTGTAATAGTAATATCATTTTTACAACATTGGCCAATGTCACCAAATATTAAAAATAAGGCATTAAAAAGTCAAGTTTTTTAAAATTGGCAAAATTATTAAATTTTATTTTTTAGAATACTATTTCTGTATTATGATGTCATAAGTAATGCAAAAAGCTCTTTTGAATGCTTTCTTTTTAAAACTAATTTTAAGTTATGTCTGTGAATATCGGCAGATGTTGTAAATTTGACATACGACATTCAGCGACATTCAAAATATTGGCCAATATTGCCGGGGATATTGGCCGATATCTCTGTGCTACCTGGGGAACCCGCAGTATTCTGATACCATTTCAAGAAAGTATATAGCGTAAAATGTAGATATAAAAAGATATAGCGTAAAATGTAGCTTAATGTATATGTTCGTCGTGTTGGAAAGTGTGTAATAATCTATGTGTGAGGCATGACTTTATGATTTTTTTTTACTGTCTGTTCGTTCGTGCTCTAACTTTCGGGAAAATATTGACAAATAAAAACCACAAAATTTATATATGTCATTAAGGTAGCTTTCAAATTCCTTGCTCAACAATGCAGAACTTTCTGAGACATTTTCTAACTCATATTTAAATTTAAAGGTATAAAATTGGCAAGTCTGATTATTGAAGCGATTTGCAACCGAATAGCGTTTGGCAAATTTCATAAATTAAGATGATTTAATCATTTACTAACTTCTAAGTTTATTATAAATACATATTAAGGTAAAATACTACCTGAATGCACGTATGCATGTTTATTACCGAGATACAATCTGCCACGGAGGAAGATAGATGGAGGGGAAAGTAACGTTGAAATTTTACAATACAGTTTTTCTCCTTATAGATGGCGCCACGGTAAACTGAAGGCTGTCCTAACCTGCTTCTGCAATGCTTTTCAATGCGAAAAGCATTCATTTTTTAAATGTTTTTGATTGAAAATTTGAACTTTAAAAAAGTCAAACAAGTAAAAATTTCATTAAATAAAGTTTTCTTCGCATCATGCATATATTTTATAGATATTTGGCGTTTCGATTGCTTTTTATAACTCTTTAAATAAGAGTTCACCCTGACAGAAGCATCTGAATAGTCATTTAAAAATAAATATTACGGATATTGTACTGCGAAGAAATACTTCGCAGTACAATATCCGTATTGTACTGCTGATTTATACATCCTCCGTAATGTATGGATGCATAATTTTTAGAGATTAAAAGTATTATTCAAATAAAAACAGCTTCAGATTACAGCCAAACAAATAGCACTCTATAAGACAATTTAAATGGCCATGTCAATTAGCCACAGACATTAGCATTCATTAAGTATAACATTTTAAAAACATATACACTAAGATCGATATACTAGAATAAAAATTTCTTAGTTTAAAAATGATTACATGCATATAACTTTAAATTAAAGTATAATAAAAAAATCCCTGACGGCTCGGCCTACAGGCACAGGTAGATTTCGAAGACACAGACCGTTGGGCGCCTGTTTGTTGGGAATTGCGGAAAAAATGACCTTTTTGCCATGATGCGGCAGTTGGAACCACCTACTTCGAAACCTAACTTATTTGCAGGTGGAGCCGGCAGGGGGTTTTTTCTATAAGGGTTAGTCCTATAAAAAACTTGTCAATATAAAAGTTTTAGATAATATTAAGAGGATTTATAATAAATTAAACGGATTTGATATCTTCTGAATTGACGAAGTTATGAATTTTTTCCTTCTAAAACCCCCCTTCCCCACCCCCTCTTGGAGTCATTTTTAATGATATCAAAAATCTGTCATACATAAAATTTCGGCCCTTTTCCTAGAAGTAATAATAACTTCAAGCGGATTCGAAACGTATCATAATTAAGAAATTATGGGATTTTTCTATTTTCACAAAAAGCCCCCCCCCCATCCCCATCCCACCTTGGTTCGATTTTGCCCATTATTTACGAACATGACCGAGATTTTATGCCCCTTGATTTTATGTATCAGTTTCGAAAAGATGCGGGAGTTGGAACCGCCTACTTCGAAAAATAACTTGTTTGCAGGCGGAGCCGGCAGGGATTTTTTTTGTTTTTAATTTTTTTTGCTATAACGGTTGGTCCTATAAAAAACTTGTCAATATAAAAGTTTTAGATAATATTAAGAGGATTAATAATAAATTTACGCGGATTTGATATCTTGTGAATTGACGAAGCTATGATTTTTTTTTCTTCTAACCCCCCCCCCCTTGGGGCCATTTTTAATTATATCAAAAATCTGTCATACATAAATTTTCGGCCCTTTTCCTAGAAGTAATAATAACTTTAAACGGATTCGATACTTACAATAATTAAGAAATTATGGGTTTTTTTCTGTTTTCACAAAAAGCCCCCCCATTTCCCCCCCCCCCTCCTTGGTTCGATTTTGCCCATTAACGAACTTTTCCGAGATTTTATGACCCTTGATTTTATGTATGAGTTTGGAAGAGATTTATGCAGAATTTTTCCAGTTATCGTATCCATAAAAAAGTGACATAGACAGATAGATAGATAGATAGATAGATAGATAAAGTTTCGAACTGGGGGTGGTTTTGGGCTCTGGGAGTCATGATCGGCGTAGATCTGCAAAAATTTTTCAAAATTTCCAACTTAGGTGAGAATGTAATAGGTAGTATTTCTTACGAAATCCACCTAAAAGCACTCACCTTTGGAGCTCTAAACATACTTAAAAAAAAAAAAATTCTTCAATTTTTCTTTTGTTTATCTCATCATCATAGCCCGATCTACATCCCGGAATAAAACATTTATATCCCATCTTAAATTTATGACATATAATTGCTATAATTAAAAATAATCGAATAAAATACTTTCGGAATTTAACATGTAAACTAATGACATTCTGTTTAAAGGCAGCCGCCAAATTTTACAGCGCCCTCTTTCGTTAAAAAAATATGACTTGCATTTTTGATATCCTCGCCTATTCTAGTTTCCCCTCCAGGTTCTTTCTCCGTGCAATCTGCCGATCTGGTGTCTAGGTCAAAGTTACAGTTAGTTACTACAATTCCTTAGCTGTTGCCAATAATTAACAATATAAATAATATATTACAATACTTTCCCTTTAAAAAGTTTGAATGTCCAGATACACTGCTCAAAACAATTAAAGGATATTGCAGTTTTAGGTGGATTTTGTATCTGGGAAACTTTTTAGCTGATTGATACATGGTCGACAGACATAGTAGGTTATATGAGAATAAATTACACATGTTTGGCAGAAAAAAATGCATTTTATTGCGCATTTGTGTACAAAAGGAAAAAAACACAATTTGTGCATATGAGAAAAAAAGAATAAGAAAAGGTGTTTTCTTCAAAGAAAATCATTTTCAGTAGGGGGTATGGTTTCCACGGGCGGCCAGGAACGTTGAACACCTTTGAGGCATGGACTCAATGAGGCTATTAATGACGAGTTGGGGTATTCTGCCCCGCTCTTCCATAAGAGCTCTTTCCAGTTCTTGGAGAGTTTGTGGGGGTTGTTGGCGGCCAGAAACTCGTCTTCCTAGAGCGTCCCAAACGTGCTCGATTGGATTCATGTCTGGAGAACACGCTGGCCATTCCATTCGAACGATTCCTTCCTCGAAAAGGAAATCCTCCACCAGGTTTGCACGATGTGGCCTGCAGTTATCGTCCATTAAAATGAAGTTATCTCCGATTGCTGCAGCGTAAGGGACTGCAATAGGTCTGAGGATCTCATCCCTATATCGGCGACCAGTCAGAGCTCCATCTCGAATGATGTAGAGGTCAGTGAGCCCGTCAATGGAGATGCCACCATACACCAACACTCCTCCACCGCCAAATCTGACACTTTCGTGCACGAACGCAGGATTATTCCTACTGCCACGGTCCCTCCAGATGAAAATACGCCTATTATCCGGATGCACAGAAAAACGGGACTCGTCAGAAAACAGAATATTGCTCCATTCATTTCTCCTCCAGTTGACATGCTCGGTTGCCCACTCCCTGCGGTCGCGACGATGCCTTGATGTTAATCTAACACATACAATCGGTCGGCGAGCATACAGACCTACAGCATGGAGCCGGTTTCGGACAGTCTGAGTTGAAATCGTGGTGCCTGTAGCCGAGCGAAGGTATTGTTGGAGAAGAGTAGCGTTCATGTTTCGGTGTCTCCGAGCTGTTAACGCTAAATACCGATCTTCATTGGGCGTTGTTGCCCGTCTACGACCTTGCCCTGGTCTTCGGCCTGCACATCCACTCTCCAAAAAATGGTTCCAGATCCTGGAAATGACATTTTGTGACACTCCAATGGATTGCGCTACTTCGGCTTGAGTTTGGCCCCCTTCTAACCTATCAACAATTCTCCAAGCTTCTGAATCTGTCAAATGACTTCGCTGAGACATCGTACTCATCGAAACAAAGCAATCACTGAATGCCGATCATCCTTGTCTTCATTCTCTTTTATCCAGTTGAAAGTCAAATTTCATTCGCTGCCGCTGAAGCGACGTTTTTGACGTCGAACTCAAAATTTGCATACTCCACAGTTTGAAAACCAGAAAAATTTGCATTTGTGATTCTCTTCTTCTATTTTCGGCAAAAAAAATTTCGTTTATATCTTTATTTTATATAAAACTTCAAATATCCTTTAATTGTTTTGAGCAGTGTATTTATAAGTCCATGTAAGGTGTAAGTTTGAATGTCCAGATATTTATAAGTCCAGACGAAGAGGTTTCTTACGAGTGCGTGGTGGGTTACGACAAACATTTGTGACACTTTTATTTTCTTGTTCAACAGCTGGTGTATCGTTTGTGGTATCATCTGACTGTTTCTCAGGATGTATGGTGGTTGGTATTTTCTCATTCCTTACACTAGCATCAGTTTCGGAGATTTCAGGATTACCTGGGATGGTAGTATTCCTCTCCACTGGGCAAATTTCTGCTGGCCTTTCATCTGCATCAATGGTTTCAAAGATGTCAACATTACTGTGGCAACTCTGACTGACCAAATTATCGAGGTTTGTAGACTCTTGGTCATCTTTACTGTACTCATGACGAAGCTGATCAACATGTGCAAGATATACATCTTGTTGTTGATGTTAACAACCCAAGTTTTATTACCTTGTGGTCTGATTAAAGTTCCTCTGCTCCATTCTTGGTTTTTATGGGAGCGAACCAAAACTTTTTCATCGGAAATAAAACTTCTATTACTAGTATGGCTTCTGTCATAATATTTTTTCTGAGCACATTGGTTCTGTTCAACACGAGCCTGAGTGCTGGGATGTACAAGTGCTAACGGTGTGCGAATTGGTCTAGATAAAAACAATTCAGCAGGAGAAAGTCCAGTCGTAGAGTGAGGCGTTGAGCGATAGTTCATAAGGAAACGAGAAATTTTTCTGCTCAGTGAGCTATGATCTGTAGCATCACTGTTCATTTTGCTTAATGCTTCTTTGAATGTCTGCACAGTTCTTTCGGCTAAGCCGTTAGATTGTGGATGGTACGTTGGAATGGGAGTATGTTTTATTCCGTTCGACTTCAAAAACCATTCAAATTCTTCTGATATTAGCTGAGGACCATTATCAGACACTAATTCCAATGGCAATCCATATCGTGAAAAAATCTGCTGCAGAGCTTCAATGGTATGTGAAGAAGTCGTGGAAGGCATCCGCATTACCTCTAACCATTTAGAGTGGCTATCAACAAGTAACAGATAGTTGTTCTTGTCTTTCTGTGCATAGTCAATATGCACTCTATCCCAAGGATGTTTAGACCAAGTCCATGGTTGAAGTGGTGTGCCAGGAGGAGAACGGCTATTCTTCTGACAAGCAGGACAGTATTTTGCAACTTTTTCAATGTCTTCATCCAATTTTGGCCACCATATATGGCTACGAGCTATGGCTTTCATCTTCGAAATTCCTGAGTGAGTATCATGTAGCTGATCCAGGAGTCTCTTCCTGAATTTTTCTGGTACAATGACTCTCATTCCCCACAGAAGACAATTATTATCAACTGACAGTTGATCTTGACGGTTAAAAAATGGCTTAAGTGCTTCATTGTTTATCTTCCATGGCCAACCATTTTGAACGTACTTCAGAGCTTGTCCCAAAACGGCATCATTGCGAGTTGCTTTTGCAATTTCAATGCTGGTTACTGGTAAGTCTTCACTATATGATATTTTAAATATCTCTGATGACGTTTTCACTTCAGATTCAACAGGAGCACGTGACAAGGCATCAGCATTGCAGTGTTCTGAGCCTTTTTTATACTCAATGCTGTAGTTGAAAGAAGATAACAGCACTGCCCATCTTTGAAGTCTAGCTGCTGCAATGACAGGAACAGCTTTGTTAGGTGCAAAAATACTTATTAATGGCTGATGGTCTGTAACCAATGTAAATTTTCTACCAAAGAGATACTGCTGAAATTTCTTTATTCCAAAGATAATTGCTGCTGCTTCTTTCTCAATTTGCGAGTAATTTTGTTCAGCTTTGGAAAGAGTTCTTGAGGCATAAGCAATTGGACGTTCATCATTGCCAATGATGTGGGATAAGACAACACCCAGACCCAAAGGCGAAGCATCACAGGATACTCTCAAAGGCAATTTGTCATCGTAATGCACTAAAATAGCATCTGATGTAAGAAGATTTTTACACTTCTGAAAAGTTTCTTCACATTCTGATGACCACATCCAAGGAGTGTCCTTATGGAGTAATTTGTAAAGGGGAGCAAGCAGCATGGCAGAATTACGTATAAATTTTGAATAATAATTCAAAAGACCCAAAAATGATTTTAGTTCTGTTACATTTGAAGGAGCATTTATTTTCTTAATGCATTTTACTTTCTCATCTGTAGGATGAATACCCTCGCTATCAATTACATGGCCTAAAAATTCCACACTTTTTTGTAAAAAACTACACTTTGATAGGTTGAGCTTAACATTATATTCAATAAATCGCTGAAACACTTTTTCCAGAATGCTTAGGTGCTCTTCATATGTGGCACCGGTAATAAGTATATCATCTTGAAAACAAACCACCAATTCTATACCCTGAAGAATTTTTTCAATTGATGACTGAAAAATAGCTGATGCACTGTTTATGCCATATAATAATCTTAAGGGGCGTACTAAACCAAGATGGGTATTCAGAGTAAGATAGTCTTGTGAAGATTCATCTAATTCAATCTGTTGATAAGCATGACACAAATCTAATTTTGAAAAGTACTGTCCACCATTAAGAGTTGCAAATAAATCTTGTTGAGTTGGCAAAGGGTACTGATTTTGATCAATAACTTGGTTAACAGTAACTTTAAAGTCACCACACAAGCGCACATCACCATTTTTCTTGGGAACAATCACAAGTGGAGTTGCCCAACTGGAATGTTGCACAAAGTCCCAAACACCTCTCTGCTTGGAATTTAGAATTTCTTCAGCAACTTTACTCTTTAAAGAATATGGCACTGGACGCGCTTTAAAAAACACAGGTTGAGTTTCCTGTTTCATTTTTAATGAAGCCTATATGTTTAATAGGTTCAGAACTTTCCTCAAAAAGTTTGCTATATTTATTTGTCAATGCATTTATAGAATCAACTTTAACAGACATGTCCTTAAGTATTTTATGTACAGAGAAAATTTTGTGCCAATTTAACTTAAATTTTCTAATCCAATCCTTTCCAAATAAGGATGGTCGGTCACCTTTTACTATAATTGCTTGTAAATCACACACTTGATTTTCATACACAACACTGACTGACACTTCCCCAGCTATTGCAATAGGTTGTTGATTATAATCTTTGAGTGTAACTGGTATACTTTTAGGTACTATGTGTGGTAAATTTTGTTTTAACCACGTTTCAGAAATTATACTAACATATGCAGCAGTATCTAATTCCATATCTAGTAATTTGTTACAAATTTTCACTTGAACTATATAGTTAGAATAATTACTTAATTTATTTACATTTATGGAAAATAGATTATACTCTTCAGAATTACTCTGTTCACAATTAGCTGATACTTTTTTAGCAGAAGGATTAGCACTTTTGTCTTTAGATTTACACACAGGTGAAATATGACATATCTTGTGGCAAGCATGGCATTTAGCAGTTTTATATTTACACTTGTTTGCATCGTGTGATGCACCACATCGATAGTATTTCTGAGGATTATTTTTAGCATTTTTATAGGACTTACTTTGATATTTGCTCACTTTGCTGACATTGGAAAGTGCAGGTACTGTCACTTTGATGTTGCTGGCACCTTGCTCCGCCAATTCCATCGCCAAGGCAATTTCACAAGCATCCTCAAGCTTGAGATCCTTTTTCGCAAGCAAGCGTTTTTGAGTAGCTTCACAACGAATGCCGCAGACGAAACGATCCCGTGGAGCTTCCTGCAGAAAAGTTCCAAAGTCACATGTGGATGCCAAACGCTTTAATTCTACTAAATACTCGGAAATACTTTCCCGATCGATTTGGTTCCTTCGATGAAAACGAAATCGTTCTGCAATTGTAATAGGAGCCGGGCGAAAATGGTCTTGCAGCTTCTTGATAATCACCTCATACGTTGAATCTTTCGGTAGTTGCGGCGTCAACAAGTTGCGCAAAAGTTTGTATGTTTTAGGTCCCAATACTGATATCAACACAGGTACTCGCTTTGTTTCGTCAAGATCATTTGCTAAAAAATATTGTTCTAGTCTCTCCACATAGAGAGAAAAGTCCTCATTACTATCGTCAAATACTGACAATTGACCAACTAGGCCTAACTTCGACATGATCGATACGATTTAGAAAACTATAATAAATATACGGTACAATTACTATTCGTCAAAATACATCGTCGCCAATTTAATAAATTAAGATGATTTAATCATTTACTAACTTCTAAGTTTATTATAAATACATATTAAGGTAAAATACTACCTGAATGCACGTATGCATGTTTATTACCGAGATACAATCTGCCGATCTGGTGTCTAGGTCAAAGTTACAGTTAGTTACTACAATTCCTTAGCTGTTGCCAATAATTAACAATATAAATAATATATTACAGCAAATAAATTACATATCGAGTGATAAGCGATTGTTTTCACGTGACAAGCATTTCCCCTTTCTCGCGCTTCCGCGTAGAGAATTTGGTTTAAACGCAGACTTTGACAGCATTTCAAGAAAGTTCTTCTGTCTTTACCAAAAAAATGGAAAATGTCTTTTGATTACATAGTTTCTGACTAACAACACCTGCCAATTTCATGCGTTTCTGGACAAAAATGATTTCAGAAATGTGTCAGTAAGCACATCTCTTTGATTTGAAAAGGGTCGTAAGAAATGCTATACAGCAAGTTCCTTATTAAAAAAAATGCTATATCTAGCATTTATAGTTTTTCCACGAGGTACACAAAAGAATTCGGACACATTACGGTCTAGTGGCAGAATTTATTTGAAGTGCATTTTGATCATGTTTTTCTCGAACAAATTCAAAGAAATTTCAAAGAAAGAACATCTTTAACATTGCATGAAAGTACAGAATATATTTCGAAAAACTGATAGTGGATAAATGCAATAAGTAAAAATAGTTAGAAAGTGTTTTATAATCTGTGCAATCGACATTATTTTTCGTTATTGTTTTGTTCGTATGTACTATCAACAGGAATTAGGCACAGATGGAAAATCAGCAATAATATATATATTTTTTCATTTGAAAATAATTTCTAGCCATCTAACTATAACTCATTTTAAAATGAGAAAAAATGAATTAAAAAAAAATACTTTTAACATTACAAATTTCAATAGATATATTGTATTCAATACATTGAAACGTAATACATATCTACCCTATATATATAAAATCCTAATGAAACGAATTTGTGAAACGATTTTATGAAACGAATTTATGAAACGATTTTATGAAACGACTGATTAAACGACTGATTATGTTTCAAGGCTATTTTTAATAAAATATTAAACGCTTGATGGTGAAATTAATACCAATTGTTCATAAAAATCCGCGGATGTCAAAACTGGTAATAGAATTTTGAAATTGGAATTAGTTTTCGAGATATTAATTTTTTTCTAATTTTAATGACATTTCTGTAATGATGGCAACTGATTACTCAGTTTTTTTTGTGACAAAAAAGGTAAAAAAATTGAAAAGGATCCCGATAGGGATTACTGATTTCTTTTTATTCGTCATTTTCAAATTGAAATTGAATTTATCTTTTATTTCAATCGGTAATGAAGACAAGATTATGATTAAATTATGTTTTTCAGGAAAATTTGAAAAAAAAAATCACATTTCTATCGTCAGGATTCAATCGTCTGTCAGCATTTAATTTAATTTATAAACTGAAAATATTTTGAATAAATTCGTCCAAATGACGTCATTTAGGTAAACGCAAAAGAAAGGGGGGAAAAGGAATTAATAGTAATTATTATTTATTGATATCATTTTGTTATTTTTTTGTCAAATTTAACTAAACGAATTTATAAAATCATTAATTCGGATATTTGAAACTAATCTCTATAATAAAACCGTAAGTCATGTTACTGTCATCAACAGTTCCGGGATGTCCGTTTCACTTTTTCATATGCCAGGCGGCCATTTTTATTCAAAATTATTTTTGCAAATAAAACTGCATAAAAATTACATTTTTAGAAAGATCGTTCAAAATAAATTAATATTTGAGAGATGACTTACGTTCAATTATGTATACATTCTGCAATAACTTCAGTTTAAATTAGGTTCGCAGTTAAAATTCTCTATCTATGAAAGTAAACAAAGAAAAAAAGATTCATTCGTTGTGAATGTTTAAAATATTAAACCATGAATTTTTGTATCGCTGCCTGGCGTAAAAAAAATAATCCGCACCAGTGAGACAGTCAAAGTTTACCTTAATTCTGTTCCATACAACTCAACTTCCGGATCTTTTTTGACGTAAGTTGAACTCATGTAATAATATTTAATGGATCAAATTTCGAAAAGAATTGTCAGCTTTTATTTTTTGCGCGTGCAAATTAGAAACGATACTTTAATTTGAAATCAAATGTTTTGATTTATGATAATTATTATTTTTTTTTTCTATTTTAAATGAAAAATGTGAACGTCATGTATTTTAAATTGAAACAGCTGTCACGGACGCACCGGGGTTGACGCGATTTTTGTTTTGCGCCAAATATGTTTAAGAATCTCCGCATTAGCAAACATATTGCAAGTGATAAGCAAACGGACATGAAGCATAAATTCTTAAGTGGGTTAAGCGGTTTTTGTCAAGAAAGATGAAATACATAACAACAAAAAATATGCGAAATGCTACCGCGATCGCAAAAGTTCTTGATTTGTCTATTAGATTTTTCCAGTTATGCGAGGGATTAAGGAAAAAAATAAATGTGAAGATGATAAAATTTCATCAAGTAAATCTCCCCTATTCAACCTGTAAATATGAATAAAAATAATTTGTTACAATGCTTAACATACATTTAAGGGCGACCAAACTGGTCGCCAGTGGCGGCTAGTCTCTATAATAAAACCGTATGTCATGTGACTGTCCTCAACAGTTCCGGGATGCCGCTTCACTTTTTCATATACCAGGCAGCCATTTTTATTCAAAATTATTTTTTCTGATAAAACTGCATAAAAGTTACATTTTTAGAAAGATCGTTCAAAATAAATTAATATTTGAGAGGTGACTTACGTTCAATTATGTATACATTCTGCAATAACTTCAGTTTAAATTAGGTTCGCAGTTAAAATTCTCTATCTATGAAAGTAAACAAAGAAAAAAAGATTCATTCGTTGTGAATGTTTAAAATATTAAACCATGAATTTTTGGATCGCTGCCTGGCGTAAAAAAAATAATCCGCACCAGTGAGACAGTCAAAGTTTACCTTAATTCTGTTCCATACAACTCAACTTCCGGATCTTTTTTGACGTAAGTTGAACTCATGTAATAATATTTAATGGATCAAATTTCGAAAAGAATTGTCAGCTTTTATTTTTTGCGCGTGCAAATTAGAAACGATACTTTAATTTGAAATCAAATGTTTTGATTTATGATAATTATTATTTTTTTTTTCTATTTTAAATGAAAAATGTGAACGTCATGTATTTTAAATTGAAACAGCTGTCACGGACGCACCGGGGTTGACGCGATTTTTGTTTTGCGCCAAATATGTTTAAGAATCTCCGCATTAGCAAACATATTGCAAGTGATAAGCAAACGGACATGAAGCATAAATTCTTAAGTGGGTTAAGTGGTTTTTGTCAAGAAAGATGAAATACATAACAACAAAAAATATGCGAAATGCTACCGCGATCGCAAAAGTTCTTGATTTGTCTATTAGATTTTTCCAGTTATGCGAGGGATTAAGGAAAAAAATAAATGTGAAGATGATAAAATTTCATCAAGTAAATCTCCCCTATTCAACCTGTAAATATGAATAAAAATAATTTGTTACAATGCTTAACATACATTTAAGGGCGACCAAACTGGTCGCCAGTGGCGGCTAGTCTCTATAATAAAACCGTATGTCATGTGACTGTCCTCAACAGTTCCGGGATGCCGCTTCACTTTTTCATATACCAGGCAGCCATTTTTATTCAAAATTATTTTTTCTGATAAAACTGCATAAAAGTTACATTTTTAGAAAGATCGTTCAAAATAAATTAATATTTGAGAGGTGACTTACGTTCAATTATGTATACATTCTGCAATAACTTCAGTTTCAATTAGGTTCGCTGTTCAAATTCTCTATCCATGAAAGTAAACAACAACAAAAAAAAAAGATTCATTCGTTGTGAACGTTTAAAATATTAAACCATGAATTTTTGGACCGCTGCCTGGTGTAAAAAAAAAATAATCAGCACCAGTGAGACAGTCAAAGTTTACCATAATTCTGTTCCATACAACTCAACTTCCTTCGGATCTTTTCTTGATGTAAGTTGAACTCCGTGGTTGAACTCATGTAATAATATTTAATGGATCAAATTTTGAAACAAATTGTCAGCTTTTATTTTTCGTGTGTATTAATTAGAAACGATATTTTAATTTTGAAATCAAATGTTTTGATTTATGATAATATTTCTTATTTATCTATTTTCTATTTTAAAGAAAAATGTGAACGTCATGTATTTTAAATTGGAACAGCTGTCATGGACGCACCAGGGTTGTCGGAATTTTTGTTTTGCGCCATTTTGGCGAGAAAATCCCATTTTCAGGTACCTATTAGAGATTACTAAAACAGCATATACTTTTATTTTATTATGAAATAGTTTATTTTATATTAAAAACACACACACAATGATTAATTTATTATAAAGTGGGTTAAGCGGTTTTTGTCAAGAAAGATGAAATACATAACAACAAAAAATATGCGAAATGCCACCACGATCGCAAAAGTTCTTGATTTGTCTATTAGATTTTTCCGGTTTGGCGAAGGATTAAGGAAAAAAATAAATTATGAATAAAAATAATTTGTTACAATGCTTAACATACATTTAAGGGCGACCAAACTGGTCGCCAGTGGCGGCTAGTATATAAAATAATAATTACCCAACTGAACGGAAGAATAAAATATCCTGCTTGGTTTTCTATCCTGCTTGGTTTTTTCCGCCAAGCTTTTTAAAAAAGCGTCAAAGAAAAGCACCAAAAGTTCATTGGGTTTATTTTCATAACTTTTGGCAACAAATCTATGTATATTAACTATTCTATCCCTTTTTGAAGCTCGAATAAACTCCCAAACCTAAAATCAAAGGATCGTATAATGGAAAAGTACCCGATTTTCTTATGGACAATATTCAAGTGACAGAACATGGTGTAAAATTACCGCGGATAGCAAATTTGTTTAAATATCTCATCAATTGATGCCGAATAAATGCAGGCATGCATGCACAAAATATTTAATTAATTTTGTATGATAAATAATTATTAGAAAATTCGTATATACATATTAATTAAAAAAAAATAATTTAGATATTTAAAATAACATGAAAATATGCATGATGGTGCACTAAAATAGAGAGAAAATTAAAACCTGTTACTGAAAATGTCTATAACATAGTACTTTTCAATACCGTGGTTCTTAATGTTATTCACAAGCAGATGGAATTTTTCTCATCCTTAAACGCAAAGGAAGAATAGAATAGAGATTGTTGTTATAAAAGTCCGAGAGGTAGTCACAATTTAAACCTAACCATTTTATACAAGCTGGTTTTCAAGTAGCAATTGATTTTACTTATCAATCCCGAAAACAGTCGTCAGTTGTCGCAACAGCTGTGTATGAGGCCATGATAATCGAAAAATGTCCCATTAAAATGTTAAAAGCATGGCAACCCAATTACAGATTTACCAATATTTTTAAAATAAAGCACGCTGTCATGATTTTAGAGGCCTCGAAGCCTGAGCGGGGGTTGGCGAGCGTAGCTCGCAGGGGGTAGGCCCCCTAGTATTATATATAACAAAATTCAATTATGTATTGTTATTAAATATAACAATACATAATTCAAAAAATATTTATACTGTTTCAATTATGTATATATTATGTATCTAATTGGTGTGTTATAATCCGAATGACGTCTACGGATTTCTATATAAATAAGGACGTATATTAGTTCACCGCAAAAATAAAAACTGTACGTAAATGGGGATACATATACAGGGGTCGGATATCCAACTCTCGACGAGCGTGAAAATGTTCTAGCACTGCATATGTGTCCCCTCTGCTGTGGCTTCAAGATGACGTATGGGGGCAGATATCCAGGGGTCAGATATCCAATGCTCTCCTCAAGAGTAAAAGGTCCAAGCATCGGATATGTTACCCCTTGATATATGCCCCTTCTGCTATGACGTCAAGATGACGTACGGGGGCAGATATACAGGGGACGGTTATCCAGTGCTCGACGAAAGTAACACGAACAAGATTTTGATATATGGCCCCTTCTGATATGGGGGCAGATATACTGGGGTCGGATATCCGACTTTCGAGGAAAGTGAAATGCTCAAACACTGGATATGTATGCCCTTCTGCTGTGACGTAGAAATTACGTATGGGGGCAGATATACTGGGGATAGATATCAGGCGACTCCTTTTCTTTCTTTTTTTAAAAAATACTAAGGGGCTCTGCCCCCTACGAGCTATGCTCGCCAACCCCCGTTCTGACACCGCAAACTTTAAAAACACTTTGATTTGATCAACTCTAAAACGATTACGGAAGATTGTATTATAATTAAATGACCAGTGACGATCTGCTGTAACTGGGTTTCCATTCATTTTCCTTTGACTGAGGGATTTTAAGGTCGAATCATCTGCTGTCGAAGCAGCTAACAACTGTTTTCCTGATTGATTAAATAAGATCAATTAAACATTAAAAAATCAACTTGTGTAAAATGGTTAAGTAAACAATGTCGTTGCATCGGAGAATTTTATGACGATGCTATAGAAAATTGGTTACTTCTCCATTATCCCGCCAACTAATTTCTATAAAAGAAAAGAACTGTCGCCAAAATATATGATTTAACGCCAAAAGTGCATGATCGTGGCATCGCATCGCATTCAGTTGGCATCAGATGTGTTACACGTATTAGTTATTTCATCGAAGGATTTTTAATTCAAAGTTATTTGTCTTTTTGGTACTTCTCCATTATCTCGTCGATCAATTTTCATTAAAAAATAAAAATAAATAAAAAACTATTGCCAAACTCTAACGCCAAATAAACAAATAGAACAGTTTTGCCATTGGAATCTAAAAAAAGTAAAACAATAAATAAAATACAAGAAATTCGGAAAATCCCCACTCACCAAAGTGTCAATTATCAGTAATATCAGTAAGTTTAAACAATAAAATTTACAATATATTAGTGAAAACAGAAAAAAAATAATCTTGGATATTTACTTACATAATTTTTCTTAATTATTCCTCTCTGCTTTTGAATAAATGTTTGTGACGTCAGTTGAAACTGATCTATTGTATGTAACTGTTCCTTTTCTTTTTAAATATCATGGCACTGCCATTTAAAGGTGCAATTGTTATTTTAATTAATGAAATCTATACTAATATTATAAAGGAGTAATTCTTGTTTGTTTGTTTGTAGGGGGTAATCTCTGGAACTACCTAACCGATTTCAAAAGTGATGGTGGCAAATTGATGGTGTGTATAGCCCTGCTTCAACATAGGCTATATTTTATGTCGGTGCCACTAACCCCAGGGGGTGCAGGAGCAAAAAACGGTCTAAAATTGCGATTTTTCAGTTATCACACTGGCTGTCAAGCCCTGAGAGCTTGGCAGCCGGTTCTGTATGTATGTATGTACGTACGTAATGCGATAACTCTTCATAGAAATATCCGTTTTCCTTCAAATTTTGTTTATAGGTTCACTGTGTTAAGGTGCTTCCCTGATTAGTTTTCGGGATTGATTGGTTAAGTATAAAAGGGGGGGGAACAAGGGGCTAATTCCCCCCCCCCCCTTAATTTATATAAATGGGTTTTTCATGCAGAATTATTCCGTTTTCCTTCAAATTTTGTTTATAGGTTCACTGAGTTAAGGCGCTTCCCTGATTAGTTTTCGGGATTGATTGGTCAAGTATAAAGAAGGGGAACAAGGGGCTAATTCCCCCCCCCCCCCCTTAATTTATATAAATGGGTTTTTCATGCAGAATTATTCCGTTTCCCTTCAAATTTTGTTTATAGGTTCACTGAGTTAAGGCGCTTCCCTGATTAGTTCACGGGTTTGATTAGTTAAGTATAAAGGGGGGGGGGGTAATCCCCCCCTTAATTTATATAAATGGGTTTTTCATGCAGAATTATTCCGTTTTCCTTCAAAATTTGTTTATAGGTTCATTGGGTTAAGACGCTTCCCTGATTACTTTTCGGGATTGATTGGTTAAGTATAAAGGGGGGGAACAAGGGGCTAATTCCCCCCCCTTAATTTATATAAATGGGTTTTTCATGCAGAATTATTCCGTTTTCCTTCAAATTTTGTTTATAGGTTCATTGGGTTAAGACGCTTCCCTGATTACTTTTCGGGATTGATTGGTTAAGTATAAAGGGGGGAACGGGGGGCTAATCCCCCCTTAATTTATATAAATGGGTTTTTCATGCAGAATTATTCAGTTTTCCTTCAAATTTTGTTTATAGGTTCACTAAGTTAAGGCGCTTCCCTGATTAGTTTTCGGGATTGATTAGTTAAGTATAAAGGGGGGATCGGGGGCTATTCCCCCCCCCCCCCTTAATTTATATAAATGGGTTTTTCATGCAGAATTATTCCGTTTTCGTTTAAATTTTGTTTATAGGTTCACTGAGTTAAGGCGCTTCCCTGATTAGTTTTCGGGATTGATTATTTAGGTATAAAGGGGGGGATCGGAGGGCTAACCCCCCCCCCCTTAATTTATATAAATGGGTTTTTCATGCAGAATTATTCCGTTTTCCTTCAAAATTTTTTTATAGGTTCATTGGGTTAAGACGCTTCCCTGATTACTTTTCGGGATTGATTGGTTAAGTATAAAGGGGGGAACGGGGGATAATCCCCCCCTTAATTTATTAAAATGGGTTTTTCATGCAGAATTATTCCGTTTTCCTTCAAATTTTGTTTATAGGTTCACTGTGTTAAGGTGCTTCCCTGATTAGTTTTCGGGATTGATTGGTTAAGTATAAAGGGGGGGGGGGACGGGGGGATAATCCCCCCTTAATTTATATAAATGGGTTTTTCATGCAGAATTATTCTATTTGCTTCAAAATTTGTTTATAGGTTCATTGGGTTAAGGCGCTTCCCTGATTAGTTTTCGGGATTGATTGATTAAGTATAAAGGGGGGGAACGGGGGCTAATACCCCCCTTAATTTATGTAAATGGGTTTTTCATGCAGAATTATCCCATTTCCTTCAAATTTCATTTATAGGTTCACTGTGTTAAGGCGCATCCCTGATTAGTTTTCGGGATTGATTGGTTAAGTATGAAGGGGGGAACAAGGGGCTAATTCCCCCTTATCTATACTAATATATAAAGTAGTAAAGATCGTTTGTGTGTTTGTTTGTTTGTTTGTAGAGGGTAATCTCTGGAACCACTGAAGCGATTTTAAAAGTGATGGTGGCAAATTAATGGTGACAATCCCTGCTCCAACATAGGCTGTATTTTATGTCAGTGCCACCAACCCCAGGGGGGTGCAGGAGCGAAAAACGTTCTAAAATTTCGATTTTTTGTATACTGAAGGAGATAGAAGCATCAAATTTGGTATGGTAGTTACTTATAACATGTAAATGCTCTCTAAGAACAAATTATAAAAACATTCGAAATTTAAAAGGGTGAGATGAGGAAGAAGCGTTCTAAAAACATTCTGAATTACAATTTCTATGGAATCTCTGAAACTACAGAACCGATTTCAAAAGTGATGGTGGCAAATGGATGGTGACAGTCCCTGCTCCAACATATGCTAAATTTTATGTCAGTGCTACTACCCGCAGAGGGTGCAGGAGCGAAAAACGTTCCAAAATTATGATATTTTCAATACTGAAGGAGTTAGGAACTTGACATTTTGTATGGTCGTTACTTACAAGATTTAAATGCTCTATAAGAACAAAGTCTAAAAAAATTCGAAATTTAAAAGGCTGAAATAAGCAAAAAATTTTCTAAAAACATTCTAAATTACAATTTCTATGGAATCTCTGGAACTACTAAAGCGATTTCAAAAGTGATGGTGGCAAATGGATGGTGACAATCCCTGCTCCAACATAGGCTATATTTTGTGTCGGTGCCACTACCCCGAGGGGGGTGCAGAAGCGAAAAACGTTCTAAAATTGCGATTTTTGCGATGCTGAAGGAGCTAGAAACTTGAAGTTCGGCATGATTGTTATTTATAAGACCTAAATGCGCTCTAAGAACAAATTCTAAAGAAAAATGATCTAATGATTATGCCATTTTTCAAATATTGAATTTCAAAAATTACCAAATTTCACAATGGAGCACCACAGTGAAACCTTCACGCGTAAAAAGATAATGATAAGGGTGACGTGTCCTGACGTGTATATTGGCTATAGCACGAGTCACAAATTATATAGTATCCTTATTATTCTGTTAAAATATAAAAGTGAATTATGAAATGTCAATATTTTGTTTGATTAAAGGTTCGTTAAGAGAAATTGACCAGCGTAGCGGGCGTAGCTTGCTAGTAATTAATAAATCAGTAAAACATAATGAAAAATATATGTATATGTCGAATTAAAAACCACTTGATGCATAACAAACACATGTAATGCCTCTATGACGTCAAGTGAATGTGACGCCACGATCATGCATTTTTTGAGTTAAATCCTATATTAGTTTGGCGAAAGCTTTTTGTTATGAAAAGTGATCGACGAGATAATGGAGAAGTTCCATATTGTTAATGATATTTTAACTATTTAATAGTTATTTCGGTATTTTAAAGGTAATTATTAAACGTAAAAATACAGTTTTTAATTGAGAGGAAATATTATTGATTATGCTGTTTTAAAATTTGCAATAATAGGTAAAAGATTTGTGGAAATAAAATCTCTCGTGTAAATATATTTTTTAATTGAAACTGTTTGGAAATAAAGTATTTGAGCATTTTAAATATGACGTAAGTTTCTCAACTTAATGCTTTGAAAACGCGTAATAATTTAATTATTTCTATTTTTAATATTCATGCACAAGTATATTTTTTATTACACAGTTTTCTACATTTACTGCTTTTAACACATGATCATTTAATTATTATTTTAAAGTTTTATTTCTGTTTATAATAGTCACGTGTGAATACATTTCTTAATTGAAAGGGAATATTATTATGTGTGCTATTTTACGAATTGGCAACAATTCAAATAAGGAATTTTAGGAAATATGAAATAAATATTCATCAAAATAATGAAAATTTTGAATAAAAAAATTGAAATATAACCTGAAAAAATTACTCAAATTAAAAAAGTAATTTCAGTCTGCACACCACAAACTTGTCAACTATATCCTTATAAATTATGGTTAAATTCCTGTGTATAGTTTTTGTTCCTATAAAACTTTTTTATGATAACTATTTTGACCAACTTTAATATTAAATATCTCTTAAAATAATTCTTCGATTTAAAAACTGTCTGCTTCAGCGTGTTTATCAAACATTTCTTTATAAAATTTCCTATTTTTATATGCAGTAGTTTTCTGGATATTAGTCCAGAAAGACTTCAAGGCACAAAATCTTCATTGACAGCGGCTGCGGCGGTGGTTACTTTTTTTTTTAATATTGAGAGAAAATTAGTAACAGTTTTTTCTTTTATTTTTCAAGGTGTATAGTCATTTCAACAGGGGTGATTCTGTTCCGAATTTTCCAAAAAATTAAAGGCAGTCATTTCCAAAAATTAAAAAACATCGGTCATAAATCCGAAAATTCCACATAAAATATATCGCGTTTTTTGACAAATGGTCGCCGAAAAAATCAATTTCGTCAATCGTTCGAAGAGAAATCACCAATTTCGTCAAAGGATCGCGGGAAAAACGCAAATTTCGTCAGAAGATCGCAAAAAACGTAAATTTCGTACAGGGATTACGAAAAAAACGGGAATTTCGTCAAAGAATCACCGAAAAAACATAAATTTCGTCAAAGGATCTAAAAAAACCTGGCAAATTTCGTCAAAGGATCGTGAAAAAAGCGGCAAATTTTGTCAAAGGACCGCGGAAAAAACGCATATTTCGTCAAAGGATCGCGAAAAAACGGCAAATTTCGTCAAAAGATCACGAAAAACGGCAAATTTACTCAAAATAATAATTTTTTAGAATATTAGAAGAGGGTAAATGGTGAATTTACAGAGATTAAAAGAAATAAAGGGATTTAAATATGGGAATAAATAGGAAATATTTAATATAATAAAGAATTTTAGAAAATAAGTTTTTTAAAAAGAAATATACTTATGAAATGGGATTTTTACATCTTATTTGATGTTAAATAAAAGGTGAATTTAAGTAGATTAGGATAAAAAAGAGTTTTAAATATAGACAGTAAAGGAATAAATTTAAGAAAAGGAATTTTAATAAACTAGGGTTATAGATGGAATATTAATAAAAGGAATTTTTTATAGAATAAAGTTAATAGGGTATAGAAATTTAAATTTTGTAATATAACCCCCCCCCCCTCTCCAATTGGTAGTTTTTTAGAACTACGAGTTCAGACAAGTAAAAAGATTATAAGTTAGGTGATAGAAGTTGATAGAGTAAGAAAATAATAAGTAGTATTAATTAGTTAATCACTTTACAAAGAAATTATTTTAGACTACTTGGAATTTTTTTGGAATTTGGGAGAGTATTTTTAACACCTGTAAAATTTTAGAATTTGGAGAGCATTCCCTTGAAAATATACAAAACACTGTTTACATAGTCACTTATAATTTGTAAGTGTATAATAGTACATAACAATAATAGAAATAGTGAATGTAAACAATAGAAAACAGTCAACAACAGAAATAGTAGTTAAAAATAACAGAAATAATAAGATATAATTTGAAATAAATTTTAAAATTCTAACAAACAAACATTTTTTCTTTTTCATAGTCCCTTTGTATATTCATAATTTTGAAGTCCTGAATCTCCAACAAAAGTCTTTAATATTCTCTAACTCTTGTATGTCTAATAATAAAATATAGACTAAAAAAAATCTTGCATTAAAAGTAAACCAAGAATTTCTTAGAAACTCTCAAATAGTATAACTACTTTAATCAAAATACTTGGTATAGTCATTTATAACTTTATAAATTTAGTCTTTTCATAATTATAACTTGATATTTTTCTCCAGGAGAAATATCTGTAGTTCCACCAGGCAAGGGGAATCTCTCAGAAAATTCACTGTAAAGTTCAGAAATTTGGCTTAGGAGTGGACATAGCATTAATTGAATGGAAAGCATTATATTTAATCAACCCCACCATCAGCAAAAAAATTAGCAAAAACAAAAGAGTCTCCTACTTTGTGTACTTATGGATATACTCATACGTTCAATTGATTAGTATTTGTTCGCTTAAAATTTGCAGTGTAAAGAATGGCAACCAAACAACTAACCTCCAGATTAATTTGAATTTTGTGTGCTTCTATTTCTCATTTTCAAAGGTTGGCTGGCCTAAATTTAAAAAACAAGTTTGTTTTAAAATTGCGTATTTTTTGCCCCTTAGTTTTTAGTGTCCCAGGCAGTCACCCGACCTCACCAACCTTTTTAGCTATTTGTCAATTTTAATGTACTTGACTCAGTTTTCGATTTTCCAGATGCAAAACTTTTTTATCCAAATTTCATACATATATATTTTTATCAAACGACAAACCAAATCTTCATTTGACGCCCCCTCCCCGTACCATTCAGGCGTCCCTTAGTTTTGACCTTGAATCACATTATGAAGCAACAGGAGTAGAAGGGGCCCTTTTCATAAAATATATAGTTTTAGCAGACTAAAACTTCTGATTGATAGTTTCAAATATTAAATAAAATGAATTATAAACCCTTTCCCTTCCAGTGTCTCTGGATGATGATTATTCTTACAGAAATATTTTAATCACACTTCTATCTCAAAACATCAAACTATAATTGATACAAAGTAAAGTATGCCAAAATTTTAAATAAAAAAGCTTGTTAAAGAACATGTTCTCTCATAACTGAAAACTCCCTTTTAACACTTTCCAACCTAGTTGAAAAGTGTTTATGACTTCGGTTTGCCCTGCCGTCTGTCCGTGCTCCAACTCCCGTAAATATGCTCGGATTGCCCAATTTTTATATGTTATTGTCGTTATCTATAGCATGTTCCCTATTTCAACGGAAGTGTGTAGCACTTATAGTTTTTTTACAGGGACACTCAAAAGAATTCCGTTACAATGGGAAATAATCGTTTCAAGTGCATTTTCATGATGCTACGTCATTTAAAACACATTGTAATTGATATATATCACTAAGGTGCATTGCAAGAAGCTTAATATGGAATGGGATGTGCATAGCACTTATAGTTACTTTACAGGGAAAGTCAAAAGAATTCTGTTACATTACGTCTATGGAGAAAAATCGTCTGCGGTTTATTTAAATAATGTTTCACTATTTTAAACGCATTGAAATTTATATATATCACTAAGGTGCATTACAAGAGGCTTGCTACAGAATAGTGTGTGTATAGCAGTCATCGTTCATTTACAGGGACACACAAAAGAATTCTCTACTGTCTGTTAACAATAATTCCTGGAAGTGCGTTTTAAGTTACTGAACGCGATTTTAAATGTAACTCTTTTTTTGTCTATTACGTGGTGTGTATAAATTCTGTAGATCCTATACAGGGAAGCACAAAAGTTCGCGAACATATTTCCGTTTATTGACAGAAACTCCAGAAGGAAAATTTTAAACTGTGCTACGCGTTTCTTAACTAAAATTTAGCATCCTATGTAGTATATATACAAATCTATAGATCCTATACAGGGCTGAATAAAAGTATTCGGATATTTTTTTCGAATATTGTATATGTTGGAAATTCCTGAAATTATGTTTTAAAATGTGTTATGCGTTTTCCAAATTGTTTACTTAGATGGCATCTTTCAGCTTATTAAACGGTATGATTTGTAAAATTATTTTGGAAGCGTTGGAAAGTGTTACATAATCTATGCTTGACGCATGATTTTTCGTTCTTGTTATATGATGAATAAAGTTATATTGATACTAAATTTAACAGTTTGGTGAAATATTTTGCACATTTAGCAGTATTTGGGATTTATTATTATTATTATTTTTTTTTGCTTATGGAGTTTTAACCATTATCTTTTATTTATACTGAAACCTTAAGTCTCAATTATAAGAAGTACTTGCTACCACCTAGATATTAAAAAATACTTTCTTAAGTTAATAAATTTAGTTCTCTATGAGTAATATTAAACTCAGACCAATTTTAGGTAGATTTCATAAGAAATACTACCTATTACATTCTTACCTAAGTTGGAATTTTTGAAAAATTTTTGCAGATCTACGGCGATCATGACTTCTAGAACCCAAAACCACCCTCAGTTCAAAACTTTATATATCCATTTATCTATCTATATCTATCTATCTATGTCACTTTTTTATGAACACGATAACTGCAATAATTCTGCACAGATCTCTTCGAAACTGATACATAAAATCAAGGGGCATAAAATCTCGGTCAAGTTCGTTAATGGGCAAAATCGAACCAGGGGGGGGGGGGGGGGGGGAGGGGGGGGGGGACTTTTTGTGAAAACAGAAAAAAACTCATAATTTCTTAATTATGATACGTATCGAATCCGTTTGAAGTTATTATTACTTCTAGGAGAAGAGCCGAAAATCTATGTATGACATACTTTTGATATAATTAAAAATGGCCCCAAGGGGGGGGGGGGGGGAAGATGGGTTTTAGAAGAAAAAAATTCATAACTTCATCAATTCCCAAGATTTCAAATCTGCTTAAATTTATTATAAATCCTCTTAATATTATCTAAAACTTTTATATTGACAAGTTTTTTTTTATAGAAAAAACTCTTATAGCAAAAAAAAAAAAAAAAAAAAAAAAAAAACCCTGCTGGCTCCGCCTGCAAACAAGTTAGGTTTCGAAGTAGGCGGTTCCAATTGCTGCATCATGGCAAAAAGGTCATTTCTTCCGCAATTCCCAACAAACAGGTGCCCCACGGTCTGCGTCTTCGAAATCTACCTGTGCCTGTAGGCCGAGCCGTCAAGGATTTTTAGCATACAGTCTTTTGCAGCACTTCAGTTTTGTTATATTTTAATGGATATTAAAATTTTACTTACAAAATTTGGAAGGGATTTTTTTCATTTCATTAAAAATAAATAAATAAATAAAATAAACAATTAAATAAAATTTATAATAAAAAAATCTACTAAAATTTTAATTTAATTTTTAATGTTAAACTAGCTGACCCCACCCGCGTTGCCTGGGCCCGTGATAATAAATTAAAAAAAAAACATCAAGTTTTTATTATTTTATATCTTTAACCCGCTTTTGTATGAAATTATATTTTAACATGAAAAATTCTCGAAAAAATATTGATATTTAGTGATAAAAGCGCTCATTTTCTTGTTTTTTTTTTTATGTAGGGTCATTTCATAGTTTTATAATAAAAAGTTCTTTTTGTCCGAACTCTTTGAAATCTTTATTAGTGATAAATTAAACAGTTTTACAGCCCGTGTAAAAATTTCGTGAAAAAATATTGTTATCTAGTTGTAAAAGAAATGTTTTCTTCTCACTTTTTTATTTGTTTGTTTTCGCGTTGGCTCCTTTAACATAGCAATAAAAAAATAGTTCTCATCTTCCCAACTCTCTGACATTTCAATCGGTTATAAATATAACTGCATCCAAACTCACTTTAAAACTGTACGAAAAAATATGCATAATTAGTAGTGAAAACATGAGTTCTTAAAAAAAAAAAAAAAAAAAAAAAAATTAGCTTTCAACCTCAGAGCAAAAATATATTAGAAGGTCTAAGCTTTCAATGCAATGGTACGGCTTCATTCATTTTCAATCCCCCTAGGCTAAACAGGTGAGGGGGTTAATCAATCAGGTTTCCCGTTTCTGAGGGTAGAAGCCTTAAAAAAAAAACGTTGATGCATGCGCAAAGAGACGATTTTCATGTGGATTTGACAGAATGGCGCTTTTCGTTTTAAATATATAGATATTTTTTAAATACTAATTTTTCATATTTATTTTTTTAAATAATAATGTTTAATATATAATTTTTTTTAAATAAAAATGTTTTATATTTAAGATTTTTAAATAATATTTTTTTAATTTAAAAATTTTAATTTTACATTTAACATTTTAAAAGTACTTTTTTATTAAAATTGTTTTAATTAAAATTCTTTTTAATTAAAACCCATCTTTACAAAAACATCGAAAGCACAAAGCAAAGTATATATTACTGATCTTAGCATATATGCCAGTAGAATTATGAAATACTGAATTATTTTTTAAAAACACATGTGGGTACATCCAGGCTGAAGATTATATCTACATGTGTTTTTTCCATATCCAATTCTGATTTTATTCTCTTGTCAAATTTTCCATTGTACAGTGGAACTCCAGATATACGTTACCTGAGTTGTACGTTTCCCTCAGTTATACGTTTCAACTCAGCGGTCCCGGCCGCTTGCCATTAAAAATTAGCTGATTTATACGTTTTGAGTTATACATTTCGCTCAGTCATACGTTACGTTCTTGTGTCCCCGGCCGAAATTTTGTCTCATTTATGCATTTATTATGCATTTATTAAATTTAAATTATTGACGACACGTCGGATGAGTCTGATTTGAAAGACCTCACTGAAAATTCCGAGCTGCTTTGAGGACTTTTGACGTAGATGTAGTAAAGCAATTCGTCAGTAATAAAAACGGTAACGATAAGATGGCTGCATTATTAACAGAAAAGCAAAGTTTGCTATTCAATGTCGGTACTGCCAAAAAGAAACAATCGAATATTAGTGATTAATTCTACCAGATTCAGCAAACTACTGAAATGTCTTTTGATAAATTATTTACATGCGAATGCGATTCCAATCATTTCTTTTAAGTACTCTAAGTGTATTAAAAATATTTTTTATAAAGCTTTTATGATAAAATTAATTTCCTTTATACTTTTCTTATGTACCTTTTTTCTACTCTGTTCCATTTCCGAAACTTTATATCATGGGTGCAGTAATATTTAAGAAACTTCCGTTTTCGATATAAAAGGTAATTAGAACTCCTCAGCGGAACAAAGTTTTTAGGATATATATAAAAAGAAAATTCCGGTAGAGCATTAATTGAGTTGTACGTTTTACTGAGTTATACGTTTTGTTATTCGGTCCCGAGAAAAACGTATAACTGGAGTTCCACTGTATATGGTTCATATTTCATTTCTTAATCCATTTTTATTCAATTGATAGCAACTCCAAATTATTATTATTTTTTTTATCTTTCTCTCTCTCTTTTTTAAAATTTCTTCATGTTTTCAGTATTTTGGCCAATTACCATTGAAGCATAAGCTATGGTAATATTATGATTGCACTAGTTAAATTTTTAGCTATGTAGTATTCCGTCTTCACATTATCATTAATTATCTCTTTCGAGATTTAAGAAGAACTTGATATGTTTTTTGAAATTCATAGATATTATAATTATATATATATATATATATATATATATATATATATTATTACTCCACAGCAAACAACTGTAAATTATTTAAAAAGTTGTAATTTTTTTTTATATTGTGCATTTTGTTTATATGTAGATTTTTAAAACATGAAATTTTATAAAATGAATTGAAGTTTTAATACATTATTTTATTTTAATCAATTTTAAATCATGCTTCTTTTTTTTCACATCAATTAATCTAATTTAAGGCAACATAGAAGTTAACCTAATTAATCTAGAAAAATTTAATAACTATCATCAAAAAGGACTTTTTCTAGACTTTAAGATTGTATAAAAATATATTAAATATTATAAATTATCGTTAAATATCAGTGTAAATAGTACCAAAAAAAATGTATATATATAAATATTTTATGGGGAGGGGGGGGGGAGAGAAGGAATGAAAATTATCTACCTTAAACACCAGAAGAAAGGTAAAAGAAAAATTCTGTACAAAAAAAACATCAATAATGTTTTAAAACTATTACCTAATTTTATCAAGTTTGGATAAAAATGGGGAAGGGACGAGCGTCCCTTTCCCAAATTAATTGGGAAATGAATTAATTATCATGTACTTTTATTTTAAAGAAAGGCATTTTAGCTAAAAACTTATAATGTTTTCTCCCTATATAAAATAAGTATGAAAGTAAAAAAAAAAGTTTTTTCTTAAACACTCTTTTATTGGGAATTCAAGCGCTAGAATACGCCATCTGGTGGAGCAAAGATATAACTTCTCGCTTCAGGAAAAACCCTTGCAAGCCCATTGCATTACATGCATTTTTAATTTGTTCATAATGATTATTTTTTTGCACAATTTCATATTTCATGCGATATTTGTGTTCTGTGCTTATATGACAAGGTAAAAATTATTCAAATTTGAATATTTAACATTTTCAAATGCTTTGACGCGTAATAATAGTTTCAATGGCACTTTAGCATTAGTTAAAGGGACAATTTTCCTGCAATCAGCGCCTCTATAGGCCGTTTTAAGTCCCAATAAGCATTGAATGTTTCTCGTAAAAGTAATGCCCAATTTCATGATTGCAATTGCAACTCATGTTGTTCCAAAAAAAATTCTGTTACAATGTGTTAGTTTGATGTGGGCCCCAATTATGGAAAAGTCATTGCTTTGATTTATGCTTGGTAGAAAGCGCGAACTAGTGAATTTATTAAGAATTATAATTTTTGCTCTGTTTCTTGTTTTAACATATGGTAACAGGAAAGAGAAAAAGGATTATTTAAATTATCTATTCAGGATTTCTAAATTGTTTTCACAAAGTATAATCATAATTTAATTAATTTTTTTAAATATTAATTGACAAAAGCATATTTTTTAATTAAACTCTTTATTTTTTATTTATATTTTACTTTTTAGTGTTTAAATATTTCATTGGTGCATTTTCACAGCCAGTTGGCATATTTTACAGAACATGGTTTGGCACATAACCTCCATTGTTGTTGTTTACACTTGTAACTATAAATAATATTTGGCTATTTACCAGCTTTGTCCTGCTCACATTAAAATGCCTTAAAGTTACATTCTATAAATATTAAAATGTTGTATTGTCATCGAAAACACACCTGCCTGCATATATTATTTTTATAATTCCAGCCTAACGGGAAGTGAATGAAAAATCGCTTTCAAAATTCCATCTTTAGATACATGAACCAAGTTAAATTAAATAAAAGAATGTAAAACCTATTGCAATTATGCAACAACCAGACAACCATGGTCAATCACAATTACATGCACCTTCTGATATTTGTATTCTGTAATACTTTTTCTTTAAATTCTTACCTTATTTAAAGATTTAGAGAGGGGCAGGTCATAGCTTTCCTCTGCACACTCCTGCGTACGCCTATGCATATTAAAGTTATTTGAAAAATACAGCCTTTTCAAAAATACCAATAGCGTACAGTTGTAGGGGTTCGTGGGACTCTAGCTCCACCAATAACTCTTAAAATGGACTCCTTTTATTTTTTCTTTTTATATAAAAAAAAGTTTAGTTTTTTTTTGTTTTCTTTTTTAACTTTCTAGTATTTTATAGAATTTTTAAACGTTCCATTTTTTCCCATTTTTCTTTTGTTATAAGGGTAAACGGCATTAGAAAAACTTTTTCACTTTATGTTCAATTTGTTTTAAATTAGAATAAAATGCTCAATATTTGGCTTTTTTATATAAAAAATAAAAATTGAAAAAAATCCATATTCTGGAGAAAAAAAAAAAAAAAAAAGAGAGAGAGAGAGACGTTATTGAAAGACAAATTTCATTATCATTTTATTATAAATGTCACGTGACTATCATTTTATAAACGGGTCTGTATATTCGAATTTTATATTCTATTAATGTTTTATTTAACTAGTGATTATTTATCAATATACGATTGTGTTTAATTTCTTTTAAAGGGAGTTTAAAAAGGCAACATTAAATTGACAACTGTACACGTATGCAAAATACCATCAGATTCATAATAGGGCAGTTGCCCCCTCCCTCTTTCTCAGCGCGAAATTCTAAAAGATAGTCACCTCATTGGCCAATTAGTCGTGTCCATTTCAGAGAATAATCCCTTGGCGGTAGGGAAAACGTCGCCAACTCCTTTGCCTATTTCTATGGTTAGGAAAACGAAAAGGAAAAAAATAAGTTGGTAATTTTGAAGCGATTGTTATCTTCAGCTTTCATTTAAAATAAATCATTGAAAATAACTTAAGATAGAAAACGAGAGTGGAACGGTTTTGATTTTAAGCTGTATAGAGAATGTGCATGTTCGTCAACAAACCGGCTCCTCACTAGTCAAATCCTCTTGTGGTAGGCAAAACATTCCCCGCTCAATGCACTGTTTCCTATGAGAAAGCGAAATTTTTGCTTTTAATTATGGACCATATATATTCTAAAACAAATTTTGTTTTAACAGATTATGCGCAGAACTTAGATTCTGTTGCTAATCAAGATTATTTAACAAGAAAATTTTACCAGCCAGCCAATTGAAAATTATTATGACAAAATGTATGCAACTGGAAAAATAGTTAATCACTATTACTACAATGAATTTTCATTTTTCCCCTCTATAAAATTAAGAATATAAAAGTTTAGTATAAGATAAAACAACATATTTATATCGTGCTAAATTGAAAAGTTGCAAAATATAGCTAACTACTATCGTCTGCAATTTTTCAAAGATTGTCTAAAAATCCACTCGCTAGCGGTAACTAAAATGATGTCTTTCCATACTTCTGAGTATAGATTAATGGTTTTGCATAAAAACAATTAAAAATTTATGTATATAATTTTAACATGTTGTATTATGACAAGGAAATCTATGAAACTGAAGCATATGTTTTGTCAGAATTCGGTTTTATTAGCTGAAATAATTTTTATACTAAATAAACACTCCTTAGGTTTTTAAAAAATATTTTTACTATTTTAATAATATGTTTAAAATCACGAAAAAACAAAAAATCGACTTTATGAAAATTTAATGAAGTACTAGGGCGATATTTTTTAAAGAAACATTTTACTCTTTTTTTTTTTTTTTTTTTTTTTTTGTAGAAGAGAATTATATAATTTAATCTAAAAAAAAAAAAAAATAGATGCCATGTTTTTAAAAAAACCTTACCATTTAAAAAGCATTTAATCAGGTGTCAATGCAGATTTTTTTTTTTTGTGGGGTTGGGGGGGACATTTTGTGAAAAAATAAAATTTATTTTTCTGAAATTTGTTATGTTTTTGTGAAAAATAACATTTTGTAACAAAAGATGAAATCCAGTTACTCAAAATCGAACCAAATATTTATTAATAACTACCTGATCAGCGCCCGTGATAATAAATTAAAAAAAGAAAAACTCAAGTTCTCGATATCGAGTCGATTGAACCAAACCCTGTTGAAATCGAGCCCTTAGAACACAATAAAAGAATGAGTCCCCAGGCGGTGGAATATGCCCCCCTGTAAATTTAACAAATTTCCTTTAACATTAACGCGATATTTAATTTACGGATGAAATCCCCCCCCCCCCCTCTTTCTAAACTTTACCCCTTATTTTTAATAGTAATGCGATTTCTAATTTACGGCTGTGGTGAGTAAACGTAAGTTGATGCCGAAAAAGAAGATTAATATTTAAAAAAATCCTTGACAGCTCGGCCTACAGGCACAGGTAAATTTCGAAGACGCAGACCATGGGCAGCCTACACTATATTGCCAAAGATGATCGGTCACTTGCGATGTTAGACGTTTTGTTAACTATCTAGAAAAATACATGAGGAATTAACCTGAAACTGCAGGTGTGTAAACAATATAGTATAGGTTATATATTTCCGCGAAGATTTTTTCACGAATCCCCATAGGGGACTGTCAAAAAATTGAAAAAGAACGAATATATTTTGGATAACCCTGTAATAACTAATGTAGCAAAGGCGTTCAAACTCGAGATTACTAATAAGTGGCTTATTGTAATATACTGTGTTCATTTTTATGAGGATAACATGTATACTCGTAGAGAAATTAAGGTTTTTATAAAAACAGTCCGAAATTTTGCCTTTGTTACTTATAATTTACAGAGTTCTTAATATAAAAAAAGTTCTTTTCAGAAAAAAATGACAAACAACATTGTACATAATACTCTGCAATCAGCATTAAAAAATAATAAAAATTGGATGAAAAATGAGCAGGTTTACTAAAAAATGTTTCACTGTGCATACGCGAATGCAATCAAAATATAATATACATAATGTATTAGCTTAAGTATATAGAGCAACTTTTGTGAAAGTCTCAAAATCATAGCTTGAAAATTCTGAAAATTATCGTCGATAGAATAAGCTCGAAATCTGCTGTTCCCAAAAAGATGAGGGGTTGTATCAAATATCTGTTGATTAGTGCCAAGATAGCGTACACAATATTGCACATCACTACATAGTATAAAACAAAGTCGCTTTTTCTGTCCCTATATCCCTATGTACGCTTAAATCTTTAAAACTACGCAACGGATTTTGATGCGGTTTTTTTTAATAGATAGAGTGATTCAAGAGGAAGGTTTATATGTATAATAACATCCATTAAACAGTGGAGAAATACTGTTATTTTTGAGGTTTTTAATGTGATGTCGTAAATAATTTCATTTTTTACATTTGTTATTTTGGCCGAAAAGGTTACCATTGCTATTTTTTTGGCGATCATCATTGTTGCAGAAAGAAATGAAAAGGCTATACATCTCCAAAAATAAAAGAAAAACTGTGTTAAATTAATTTAAAAAAAAAAAAGAAAAAGAAAGAAAAAAGAGTTTTGATGAGAGAATATTATAAAACGAAAATATTTAATTTAAACATGATTGGGAATGTTCGCAATGCTTAAAAAATTATTCAAGGGGCAAGATTGCTATCGAAACAATATTTCGCGATTTATCTTTTGTTTTTGGCGATTTTGATTTTACTTTTGATCCTAAACAATTTGATTTTAAGCCAAAAGGTGTTTTTTTTTTTTTGTTTTGATGCAGAAAGAATTGAAATGGCTATACAGCTGGAAAAATAAAAGAAAAAGCTGTTATTAATTTTATTTAAAAAAAAGAAAGAAAAGAAAAACAGTTTTGATGAGAGATTTTAAGCCAAAAGGTGCTTTTTTTTTTTCAAGTGTACGATCACTGGCGCCCGGCTAACCGAAAAGTACCTTTTTTTAAATTCAAATGCAAACTATATTAATGGCAATATACTTCTATTTACTTCTATAACATATATGAAATTTCGTTCCGGCTGCTTATTACTCGAGTTCTGCTGAATGGATTTTCGTAGAGCTTAAACTGTATAAGATAATTTTTCAGGGAAGGTTTTATTGTATAACATACCGTTCTGCGTAGCTTAGTTATAGAATTATTCTGGGAAGTTCTATAATCAGATCAATCCGTTTATGAAATATTAGCCTTTTTAAAAGATTTTGCCGAATGGATTTCGATGAAACCTACACTGTTAGATAACTTTCTAGGGAAAGTTTTATTATATAACATATCATTCTACGTTGCTTAGTTCTAGAATTATACGGGGAAATTCGAAAATCAGGTGATATTTTTTTTTATCAAATATTAGCTTTTTCAGTATTTGATTCGGATTATGAAAGATTAGCCTTCTGAAAAAGTTCTACTGGACGGATTTTGATGAGAATTGTATTGTTAGTCAGATGCTATTTCAGGAATGGTTTTAATGTACTACATATTATTCTACGCTGCTTAGTCAAACAGTTGTGTGAAGGTTATACAGTCAGGAGAACCCGATTCCGAAAGATTAGCCTTTTTGAAAGTTTTTACTGGGCGTATTTTTTGCGACTTGCATTGTTAAGTAGATAATTTGTAAGGATGGTTTTAGTATATTTTATATTGTTCTGTTTTAGAATTACGTGGAAAAGTTCTACAATCAGATGAACCCGATTATAAAAGATTAGCCTTTATAAAAACTTCTACTGAATGGATTTTGTTAATTAGTTTGCATTGTTAGTTCGATAATTTTTAGTGATGGTTTTAGTATATTGCATATAGTTTTATCGTTCTTTAGCAAACCTTAACTGTAAATGACCAAATAAAAGAGTTGGTCCTTAACAGCTAAAATTTTGACTGCACATTAGAAAATATAATAGCGCAATCACGTCATTTTTCAGTAATGTGGAAGGATATTCCAGGTAAATATACAGATTGCTTTCAAATACAAGGTCAAATTAAACGATATATTTTGTTTGCTTCAAGGTTCATTTGTAGAAACTGACCAGCGCAGCGGGCGTAGCTTGCTAGTACTACTATATTTGGATACAACCCCTCATATTTTTGCTTCATTTTGGGAACAACGGATTTCGAGCTTATTCTATCGACGATAGTTTTCAGAATTTTCAAGCTTTGCTCTATATACTTAGCTAATACATTATGCATATTATATTTTGATTGCATTCGCGCATGCGCAGTGAAACATGTTTTAGCAAACCTGCTCATTTTTCATCCAATTTTTATTATTTTTTAATTCTGATTGCAGAGTATTATGTACAATGTTGTTTGTCATATTTTCTGAAAAGAACTCTTTTTTATATTAAGAACTCTGCAAATTATAAGCAAAAAACTAGGCGAAATTTGGGACTGTTTTTTATAAAAACCTTAACTTCTCTTCGAATATAAATGCTATCCTCATAAAAATGAACACAGTATATTACAGTAAGCCACTTATTAATAATCTCGAGTTTGGTTTGAACGCCTTTGCTACATTAGTTTTTACAGGGTTATCCAAAAGCTATTCGTTATTTTTCAATTTGTTGACAGTCCCCCCGTGAAAAAATCTTCCTGGAAATATATAACCTATACTATACTGTTTACACACCTGCAGTTTCAGGTTAATTCCTCATGTATTTTTCTAGATAGTTAACAAAACGTCTAAAATCGCAAGTGACCGGTCACCTTTGCCAATATAGTGTATTTATTGGGAATGCAGAAGAAATGACCTTTTTGCCATGATGCGGCAGTTGGGACCGCTCACTTCGAAATCTACCTGTGTCTGTAGGCGGAGCACGCAAAGAATATTTATTTCTGTAATGGTTGGTTCTATTAAAAAACTTGTCAATATAAAAGTTGTAGATAATATTAAGAGGATTTGTAATAAATTAGCGGATTTAATATCTTGTGAATTGACAAAGTTACGAATTTTTTTCTTCTTAAACTCCTATTTCCCCCCCCCCCCCACCACCACTTGAGGCCATTTTTAATGATATCAAAAATCTGTCATATATAAATTTTCGGCCCTTTTCCTAGAAGTAATAATAACTTTAAACGGATTCGATACGTATCATAATTAAGAAGTTATGGGTAACGTAAGGGGCCCGGATCTTGTCCGAGAAATTTTTCGGTCATTCATGTAGTAGCTGGAAATCCTAAGAAGTTATTAGAAAAAAAAGCTAGTGAATTGGACGATTTTTAAGGGAGCTATAGTAAGGAGCCCAAAAGAGGCCGCTGATAGTTTTGAGCAGGGCCCTAAGATGAACGCTCCTAACTGGAATGAAGAAATGGGGGAATAAATAAATGGAGAAAAGGCCCCAAAAACGAAGATCGGATTAAAAGGGGACAAGGTATTAACAATTTAGGGAACAAAAACTTCAAAGGGTACAGGGGGGCCGGATCTTGTCCGAGAAATTTTTCGGTCATTCATGTAGTAGCTGGAAGTCCAAAGAAGTGGTTAGAAAAAAAAAAAAAAAACTAGCGAATCGGACTATTTTAAGGGAGCTGGAGTAGGTGACCCAAAAGGGGCCGCTGATTGTTTTGAGCAGGGCCCTAAGATGAACGGTCCTAACTGGAATGTAGAAATGGGGGAAAAGTTACATGGATAAAAGGCCCCAAAAACGAAAATCGGATTAAAAGGGAACAAGGTATTAACAATTTAGGGAACAAAAACTTCAAGGGGTACAGGGGGGCCGGATCTTGTCCGAGAAATTTTTCGGTCATTCATGTAGTAGCTAGAAGTTCTAAGTTGTTAAAAGAAAAAAAGTTGGTGAATCGGATGATTTTTAGGGGAACTATAGTAGGGGGCCCAAAAAGGGGCCAGCCGATAGTTTTGAGCAGAGTCCTAAGATGAAGGGTCCTAATTAGAAAGTAGCAATGGGAGAATAACTAAATGGCGAAAACGCCCCAAAAACTAAGAGTTGGGTTGGGTTGGGTTGATTATTGACGGCCAATTATCTACACTAGGGATATAGGCCCGGGAGGAGTGCCCTTCGTGGGGGTCTTTCTAAGGGAACCTAATCCGTATTTACGCATGGATAAATCCACGGCTCGAAGAAAACCACGAAAACTCCGAACGATTAGGCCGACGGGCGCGATTGGGATCGAACCCAGCACCTCCCGTCTACCAGCTTCAAGAGCACAACCTCTCAGCCACTGGTGGGGCCCCCAAAAACTAAGAAAATCGGATTAAAAGGGAGCAAGTTATTAACAGTTTAGGAAACAAAAACTTCAACGGGCCCCGTACCAGGCCTTAGAGGGCCAGGGTCATAACTAGAACGTAGAAATGGGGGTGAAAGCTAAATGGAAAAAAGGCCCCAAAAACGATGAGTATCGGATAAAAATTGGGCAAATTATTAACAATTTAGGACAAAAATCTTAAAGGGGCCCCAGGGTGAAGGGGTCTCAAAAAATTAAAAATCCGAGCCTCAGGTGCATCAGGACCTACCTTGGAGTATCCGCTGCAATTAAGAAAGGCAAAATTATTATGAATAATTAATTTAAAAAAAATATGAATAATAAGCACATAACACGGCTAACTGTACAGTAGGCATGCATATGTTTTGCTATCCTTTGTTCTTCACGGCTTCGTGACGTCACATGCACATTCTCTATAAAGATTTTTAAATGATACGACAAGTATTTTTTCAGAAAATGGAAATTAAAAATGAAATTTTGCTTTTTTAATCCAAAAGAATATGAATATTCCCACATTGCTCTAGAAAATTTAATAACTATCGTTAGAAAAACCTTCTTCTGCAATTTAACAAACATTTAAAATATATAGGGCAGTTGCAATCAGCTGATCAACCATTGTATTCACTTGGAGGTAAGGGTAATTCCACCAATCAGAACTGCCTATTTGTACTGTTTACCTCCAAGGCGACGTCAATTGCAACTGCCCTATATTAAGCGTCTATAATAAATAAATATAAGCGTCAATACTGAGCATTTTTAAAAAAAAAATCTGTCTAAAGAAATTAATTAAAACTCGCTGTAAGTTTTTAGATAAATTTTAAACATAAAGAATAAACATTACAAAAAATATTATATAAAAACTTTTGTATATCTAAGTTGATTTTTGTCTTATTTATGCTACACGCTGTCCTGCTGTCCTTTTAAAATAAAGTTTAATATTATGTAACTAGAAAGCTACGCCCACTACGCTGATCAATTTCTCTTAACGAAACTTTAATCAAACAAAATACAGTGGGTGATCGGTTAACGAACTTAATCCGTTCCAAAACAATGTTCGCTAACCGATTTGTTCGTTAACCGATCATAGATTTAGTATAGATTTGTGTGGGAATTCAATTAATTCGTTCTTAAAAGCTACATAATATATAAAAAAATTAATATAAATTCTCCCTAAATTTATTTAAATGTAATAATAATAAAACATACATTACATACATAGAGTGTTGTCCTTCCTTCAGTCATGCTTTTTTTGAGTTTGTGGGGCATTAAATAGTTGACAAAAGCTTATTTTTCCTTTCTGGAGTCTATCTTCCCGTTTTAATAGGGTTAATATACGTTCGTATTTAATATGGACATATCTTATTTTCACGACTTTGTCCGTGTCGTGCCGCACTTAAAAAAAAATAAATGACATGCTCCTTGTAAAAACTTTCAGGATCACATTCATTGACTACAGCATTAAATCATATACGCTTATCACTTTGACCTATCAAAAACTCAATTAGTTCTCTAAAAGATCGTGTTTACTGCAGAGCCCGATAAAGCTCAAGTAGAGCCTAGATCCTGTTAATAATTTAGAAACTAAATTTCAGTTAAAATAATTAATTTCCAATTAAAAATATTTCTTTAAAAAGGGACACAAAATATAAAAATTAATGTTTTTATACTGTTCATTCTAATTTGGGGGGGAGGGCTAAAATGTAGGGCTTGAACCCCCGGTAGCCCATGAGTATACAACTGTTAAAATGTTGCCTAAATCGATAAAAGATGCAATTAAATACAGCTCTTCAAATCTGAAACACAGCATTGCCTCTTCTTGGCTTTGTTTTGTGAGGTATTCGTTAACCGAACAAGTGTTCGTTATCCGAACATAAAAATCTCTCGGGAAAGTGCTCGTTAACCGATCTGTTCGTAAACCGAACAGTTCGTTAACCGATCACTCACTGTATTGACATTTCATAATTCACTTTTATATTTTAACAGAATAATAAGGCTACTATAATTTGTGACTCGTGCTATAGCCAATATACACGTCAGGACACGTCACCCTTATCATTATCTTTTTACGCGTGAAGGTTTCACTGTGGTGCTCCATTGTGAAATTTGGTAATTTTTGAAATTCAATATTTGAAAAATGGCATAATCATTAGATTTGAAATTTATATCAAAGAAATATACAATTTTATACCTTTCAAACGCAATTTGTCTAACAATGTTCTGACAAATACTTTTCGAGCTATTATTTTTTTCAGTAACTTCAAAGGTTTCATTTTCCCAGATTAATCTGTGGCAAAGATTAGCGAAAAATCCAGTCGTCAGCAACGCATAGCTTTATATTAAAGAGGATGTTGGAGCAGGGATTGTCATCAACACTTTCGAAATAGTTTCTGTAGTTCCAGAGATTCCATAGAAATTGTAATTTAGAATGATTTTAGAACGCGTTTCGCTCATCTCACCCTTTTAAATTTCGAATTTTTTTTTTAGATTTTGTTCTTAAAGAGCATTTACATCTTATAAGTAACTATTATGCCAAATTTCATGTTTCTAGCTCCTTCAGTATTAAAAAAATCGCAATTTTCGAACATTTTTCACTCATGCACCCCATTGGGGTTAGTGGCACCGACATAAAATAATAGCCTATGTTGGAGTAAGGATTGTCACCATCAATTTGCCACCATTACTTTTGAAATCGGTTCTGTGGGGTTCCAGAGATTCCATAGAAATTGTAATTTAGAATGTTTTTAGACTCTTTTCGTTCATCTACCCTTTTAAATTTCGAATTTTTTTCGAATTTGTTCTTAGAGAGCATTGCCAAATTTCATATTTCTAGGTCCTTCAGTATTAAAAAAATCTCAATTTTCGAACATTTTTCACTCATGCACCCCATATGGGTTAGTGGCACCGACATGAAATATAGCCTATGTTGGAGTAGGGATTGTCACCATCAATTTGCCACAATTACTTTTGAAATCGGTTCTGTGGTTTCAGAGATTCCATAGAAATTGTAATTTAGAAAGTTTTTGACCGCTTTTCGTTCATCTCACCCTTTTAAATTTCTAATTTTTTTAGAATTTGTTCTTAGAGAGCATTTACATCTCATAAATAACAACCATGCCAAATTTAAAGTTTCTAACACCTTCAGTATAAAAAAAAACGAAATTTTAGAACGTTTTTCGTTCTTGCGTCCCCCTGTGGTAGTGGCACCGCCATAAAATATAGCTTATGTTACAGCGGAGACTGTTACCATCAATTTGCCACCATTACTTTTGAAAATGGTTCTGTAGTTCCAGAGATTCCATTGAAATTGTAATTTAGAATGTTTTTAGAACGCTTTTCGCTCATCTCACACTTTTAAATTTCGAATTTTTTTTTAGAATTTGTTCTTAGAGGGCATTTACATCTTGTAAGTAACTACCATGCTAAATTTCATGTTTCTAACACCTTCAGTGTAAAAAAAAATCGAAATTTTAGAACGTTTTTCGCTTCTGCACCCCCTGGGGGTAGTGGCACCGACATAAAATATAGCCTATGTTATAGCAGGGACTGTCACCATCAATTTGCCACCATCACTTTTGAAAACGGTTCTGTAGTTCCAGAGATTCCATAGAAATTGTAATTTAGAATGTTTTTAGAACGCTTTTCGCTCATCTCACACCTTTTAAATTTCGATTTTTTTTTAGAATTTGTTCTTAGAGAGCATTTACATCTTATAAGTAACTACCATGCCAAATTTCATGTTTCTAGCTCCTTCAGTATAAAAAAATCGAAATTTTAGAACTTTTTTCGCTTCTGCACCCCCCTGGCGGTAGTGGCACCGACATAAAATATAGCCTATGTTGGAGCAGGGACTGCCACCATTACTTTTGAAAACGAAGCTGTAGTTCCAGATATTCCATAGAAATTGTAATTTAGAATGTTTTTAGAACGCTTTTCGCTCATCTCACCCTTTTAAATTTCGAATTTTATTAGAATTTGTTCTTAGAGAACATTTAGATCTTATAACTAACTACCATGCCAAATTTCATGTTTCTAGCTCCTTCAGTATAAAAAAATCGAAATTTTAGAACGTTTTTCACTTCTGCACCCCCCTGGGGGTAGTAGCATCGACATAAAATATAGCCTATGTTGGAGCAGGGATTGTCACCATCAATTTGCCACCATCACTTTTGAAATTGCTTCAGTAGTTCCAGAGAATACTCTCTACAAACAATCAAATAATCAAACAAACAAAAAAAAAAAAAAAACTTTACTACTTTATAATCTGGAGGCACGGCAGTGCCTCCGCCAAGTCGAGAGAGGACAGCCGTAAGCATACTTTTCTGGAAGCAACTCAGGGCACTTTTGACCCCCTCATATCTCCGCGCTGGAATATCCCAAAAATTTGAAACTTCGTTTTTCTAGAGTATTTGGCACACAGGACCAAAATTTAAAATTACATCTTTCTGTCTTTTCTAGTTCAGACGATATATGATCTCAAACATTCGATTTTTTGTCACTCACTCACTCACTCGTTCACGCGTCATCAAAAAGATTAGGTAGATCTAGAGCTACTATAATACTCTTATAATACTCTTATTACTATAATACTCTTATAGGAGCCTTAGGTAGATTTCGTAGCCGTAGAAACTTGACATTTGGAAAAAAGGTAGTGTTTAGGATACAAAGAAAGGAAAAATTATGAAATCCGGAAAATTCGAAATAAAAACATTCGAAAATTCAACAAATTCCATCAAAATTGAAAATTGAAAATAATACGATCTTCTAGTCTTAGAAACTTAAAATTTGGTGTGAAGGTAGTGTTTAGTATCCAGAAAAAAAAAAACATCAAAAACACCAAAAAAATCGAAAGCAAAATTAAAAAAATCGAAAAAATTCAAATAATCCAATTTTGTTGCGCTAGAAACTTGGAATTCGGAATAAAGGTAGTATTTAGGATGCAAAATAAGGAAAAATTAAAAATTCCGGAAAATTCGAAAAAAAAATTCAAAAATTCGAAAAAAATTGAAAAAATTAAAATAATTTGACTTTTTAGCCTTAGAAACTTAAAATTCGCAGTAAAGATAGTGTTTAGGATTCAGAATAAGTTAAAATAAAAAACGTAATTAAATTTAAAAATAAAATCAAAAAATCGGAAAAATCGAAAAATAAGGAAAATTTGAAAATAATTCGATTTTATAGCGTTAGAAACTTGAAATTTGGAATAAAGGTAATATTTAAGATACTAAATAAGGAAAAATTCAAAAATATGGATAATTCAAAAAATACCCATAAGTTAGTGCAGACGATATATGAACTCAAAGTTTCGATTTTTTGTCACTCACACACTCACTCACTCTCGCGTCATCAAAAAGATTGGGTAGATCCCGCAGTCACAGAAACTTAAAATTTGGAATAAAGCTAGTGTTTCGGATACAAAGAAAGAAAAAATTATAAAATCCGGAAAATTAAAAAAAAAAACATTCGAAAATTAAAAGAAATCGAACAAAATTGAAAATTGAAAATAACACGATCTTGTAGTCTTAAAAACTTAAAATTTGGTGTGAAGGTAGTGTTTAGAATTCAGAAAAAGA
Organism: Maratus michaelseni; assembly: GCA_963931845.1. Taxonomy (NCBI): domain Eukaryota; kingdom Metazoa; phylum Arthropoda; class Arachnida; order Araneae; family Salticidae; genus Maratus; species Maratus michaelseni. Next base: position 3,682,516 of record OZ007600.1, read on the forward strand.
AAACATCAAAAACACCAAAAAAATCGAAAGCAAAATTAAAAAAATCGAAAAAATTCAAATAATCCAATTTTGTTGCGCTAGAAACTTGGAATTCGGAATAAAGGTAGTATTTAGGATGCAAAATAAGGAAAAATTAAAAATTCCGGAAAATTCAAAAAAAAAAATCGAAAATTCGAAAAAAATTGAAAAAATTAAAATAATTTGACTTTTTAGCCTTAGAAACTTAAAATTCGCAGTAAAGATAGTGTTTAGGATTCAGAATAAGTTAAAATAAAAAACGTAATTAAATTTAAAAATAAAATAAAAAAATCGGAAAAATCGAAAAATAAGGAAAATTTGAAAATAATTCGATTTTATAGCGTTAGAAACTTGAAATTTGGAATAAAGGTAATATTTAAGATACTAAATAAGGAAAACTTCAAAAATATGGATAATTCAAAAAATACCCATAAGTTAGTGCAGACGATATATGAACTCAAAGTTTCGATTTTTTGTCACTCACACACTCACTCACTCTCGCGTCATCAAAAAGATTGGGTAGATCCCGCAGTCACAGAAACTTAAAATTTGGAATAAAGCTAGTGTTTCGGATACAAAGAAAGAAAAAATTATAAAATCCGGAAAATTAAAAAAAAAAAAAAACATTCGAAAATTAAAAGAAATCGAACAAAATTGAAAATTGAAAATAACACGATCTTGTAGTCTTAAAAACTTAAAATTTGGTGTGAAGGTAGTGTTTAGAATTCAGAAAAAGAAAACATCAAAAACACACACACAAAAAAAAAAATTGAAAATAAAATCGAAAAATCGAAAATTTTTCAAATAATCCAATTTTGTTGCGCTAGAAACGTGGAATTCGGAATAAAGGTAGTATTTAGGATGCAAAATAAGGAAAAATTAAAAAATCCAGAAAATTCGAAAAAAAAAATCAAAAATTCGAAAAAAATTGAAAAAAATTAAAATAATTTGATCTTTTGGCCTTAGAAACTTAAAATTCGCGGTAAAGATAGTGTCTAGGATTCAGAATAAGTTAAAATAAAAACGCAATAAAATTCGAAAATAAAATAAAAAAATCGAAAGAAATCGAAAAATAAGGAAATTTTGAAAATAATTCGATTTCATAGCGCTAGAAACTTGAAATTTGGAATATAGGTAATATTTAAAATACTAAATAAGGAAACATTAAAAAATACGGATAATTAAAAAAAAAAATCGAAAAATTAAAAAAAAATAAATAAATAAAATAGAAAGAAAGAAAGAAGGAAAAAGAGAGAAATTGAAAATAATATGATCTCGTAGTCTTAGAAACTGAAAATTTGGTGTAAAGGTAGTGTTTAGGATTCAGAAAAAGAAAAAAATTAAAAACACAACAAAAATTTAAAATAAAATCAAAAAATTTAAAAAAAAAAAAAAAAACGAAAATTTGAAAATAATTCGATTTTTTAAAGTTAGAAACTTAAAATTTGGAATAAAGGTAGCATTTAGGATACAAAAAAAGAAATAAATAAAAAATCTGTAAAATTCGAAAAAAAAATTCGATTTTGTAGCTTTAGAACTTAAAATTCGGCGTAAACTTATTGTTTAGGATATTTAAAAAGGAAAAATTAAAACACAATAAATTCGAAAATAGAATAAAAAACTCGAAAAAAACCGGAAATTTCAAAATAATTCGATTTTGTAGCGCTAGAAACTTGAAATTTGTAATAAAGGATACAAAATAAGAAAAAATTAAAAAATCCAGAAAATTATAAAAACAATTCGAAAAAATAAAAATTGAAAATAATTTTATCTTGTTAGTCTTAGAAACTTAAAACTTGGTGTGAAGGTAGTATTTACTATTCAATAAAAGGAACAATTAAAATATTCGTTAAATTCGAAAATAAAATCGAAAAAGCGAAATATCTTTAAGAAATCGAAAATAATTTGATTTTGTACTGCTAGAAACATTAGTTTTAAGATAATTGTCCTATTAGCTAGTACAACGCCCCTAATTGTTTTATGTTATTTCCCCCGGATTATGGTTTTCTTTTCTTTCGTTTACGAATTTTGTTATAGAAAAGTTCCGCTATAGACTGGCTACGATATAGGCGATTTCTTTATAGACAGGTTTGTTTTCTTTCACAGGTTGTACTGTATTTACTTCACATATGAAATATGGATTGTTAAATGATGTTAGCCCCACAGAAATTTTCACAGCTCCCCCTACCCTCTCGACATTACTGGCTGGTTATAGCTTGATAGTCCTTTCTAAATAAAATCATGGTGACTCTAAGATTCACTTGATTTATCTCTAAATTGAACCTAAATGATCCCAAGAAGACGGATCAAATAATTAGTATATTGGCATGACAATCAGGTAACTTAGAGTTAAAATCGAAAAATCAATAAATTTATAAAAAGTCGAAAATTTGAAAATAATTCGATTTTGTAGTCCTAGAAGCTTGACATTTGGCAGAAAGGCAGGGTTTAGTACACAAAGTAAGGAAAAATGAAAAAATCCGTAAATAATAAAAAAAAAGACTAAAAAAACGAAAAAAACATCGAAAAAAGGAATATAGTTTGATTTATTGGAAATTTCCGGAAATTTTAATTATGGCTTTATTTTTATACTAAAAAGTTCTTTTATGTTAAATATCAAGTATCTAGGGCTGCGAGTAATATCTCAGATGGATAGCACCTATCCTGGAAGCAATTGAGAGTACTTTTGACACTCCCCCTCCCATAACTTAGTGCTTGCATAGGAACCTGAAATCTCTTTTTATCTACAGTACTTTGCAAACGAAACTAAAGCTTCAAATTTTTGATACCTGTAAATAATAGGGACAGAGTGTGGGCTTAGCGAAAATCAGTGGATGATCTCCAAAAAGAACCCAAAATCAAGAAAAGGAGGATTACTTACAAAAAGAAGTGAAATCTCATCAAAAAGTCACCTGTAAAAAATGCAGCCAAGTCTTGTAACTCATTTACCGTAAAAAGTACTGAGATCGTATAAAGCCAAGTTTAACTATCTTATTAACTCTGAAATTTTCATTCACAAATCACTCCTAGTCTCTACATCTTTATTTAATTATTATTTCGTGACTTGGCAATTACGCAGCACAGGGAAGTTATTACACCTTACTATGTTATGGAATGGGATGGGATAATTTAATTAAGGCAAATTATATACGCACAGGGAAGTTATTACACTTTAATATGTTATAGTATTATTTGATTAAGACTAACTATATATATCACATTCTCGTGCTACGTAATTGCCAAGTCACAAAATAATAATTAACTAAAGATGTAGAGACTAGGAGTGATTTGTGAATGAAAATTTCAGAGTTAATAGGATAGTTAAACTTGGCTTTATACGATCTCAGTACTTTTTACGGTAAATGAGTTACAAGACTTGGCTGCATTTTTTACAGGTGACTTTTTGATGAGATATTAGTATAGATATATCTACAAAAACAACTTTTCAAAAGTAAAAAAGAAAAAAAAAGTTGTGGCTAAATAATGATGGGATATCAAATTTCCAAGCTATTATATTACTTATTTAACTTTTTTCCATTAAATAAGTTATCATATATATAAGTCGAGTGCCTACGTATATGTTAATAGAAATCGTTTTCTCCTGTACTAAATACCTCCTAACGAGTTTCTGAAAATTCAATTTTTTTCAAATTATGCATGATGGGCTTGGCGACCATCTTTGCATATTATTCACAAAATTCTAAGCACCCAAATCCGTAGTTAAACTCCGAAGTTCAAAATTGTTATTTAAGCAAATATTTTAAGCGTTTCATTTATAGACTTGTATGCTCTGAAAATTGTGTCTTAAGATAATGATGACTTATCTTAAAGATTCATCTTATGATTTATTTTTTAGAGTAATTAATAATTTCAAACTAGTAAAAATCCATTTCTCAAAATATCAGTCTTATCTAATTTATCTGTCCGTAGTTAAAATCTGAAGTTCGAAATTGTTATAAACATATTACATTGCAAACATATTACACTTTTACTTGAGAAATTTGGGTGCTTAGAAATATGGTCGACGTAGGCACTCGACTTATACATATGATAACTTATTTAATGGAAAAAAATTAAATAAGTGATATAATAGCTAGGAAATTTGATATCACACCCCTTTTTAGCCACAACTTTTTTTTTTTTTTTTTTTTTTTTTACGCTTGGCTTTTATTTATTTTGAAAAGTTGTTTTTGTAGATATCATTTCTTTTTTTAAAAATAGATTAAACATAATTTAAATAATCTAAACACGAGAAATAATTTAAAATTACATTTTACTTTCAGTCATTGTTTAAAGGGTTAACTAGAAGTAGATTTTTCAATTAAACTAATTACACTCTTAAAAATGACATACTAAATGTGGCTTGTTATAATACTTGTTATCCTCCGTTAAAAAATATCACTGACTTATCCATGAAATGAATAAAAATGGAATACGTACATAGCGTGTCAGTGCTGCATTTGAAATCAAACGTGATATCACGCTCTTTTATTATTAGCAGTAGCTGGTTTCGCCCGCTAGCGGGCCCCTAATTTACATCGGGGCCTCGAATCTTGTAAAACCTCGAATAAGATAAATCTCGAACCGAACGAACCTCCGACCTGGTTCCCCGCTGCCTTCGGCACCGGATAATCTCTTAATTTGCACATCGAATAGTATAAATCTCTAACCAAACGAACCTCGGACACGGGTCCCCGCTGCCTTTGGCACCGTATAGCAGTCGTGCTGTGCATGCTCAAGTTCCACCTTCCACCACCAGGTAGCGCAATCTGTTCTATAAGTTTCAAGGCCCAAAAAATATATATAGGGCTAACAAAAGGTATTCCTGCGAACGAAATGCCTGTCCTTTACCGTGTTTTTTTTTTTTTTTTTAGAAATAAATGTATCGCATTTAATTTATTTCAAAAATTATATTTACTAATTTATTTTTAACAAAAAAACTAATTTCTTTTTAAAGATCTTTCTAAAAACGTAAATTGTATATTTAAAATATTTTTTAAAGCATAAACACTACGTCTGATTACTTTATTTTACAATAGAGCAGTTCACATCACGTGACTTTTACCGGAGAACAATGAAAAAAGCTGTAGGACACACAAATAGAAAAAGCACTGATAAAGGTAGCGATAGCTGTCCTACAGCAGCAGCAATAACCTGTTCGTGACGTCACCTTGCACAGCTCTATATCGAACATGCATTTTATCAGACAATTAAACACAATAAATAAACATGAGTTAAAAATTGACCTGGGCCAGGACTCGAACCTGGGACCTTATGCGTACCGTGCTGACGCTCTGCGACTGAGCCACCCAGATCGATATCCGTGACTGGCAATTTCTCATACTTATTCATGTTGGAAACAGTCATCTGCCACAGTTTGCAGTCATATTTAATTGTCTGATAAAATGTGTGTTCTAATAATTAAGAAGTTTTATTCTTAAAAAAATATCTCCAGAAGAAAATGGCTGACTTGCAGATGAAATTTGATGTGGTTATAACCTGTAATGGTTTGTGCTATTATAATACAGATGGTACATGGTCGTTGGCGGGTTGTATCTCTGTTTTGGCATAATTTTTTAATTGGCAAATTAATTAACAGTTTTTTGCTAATTAAGGATAGAAAATAATTTTTTTTACAGTGGATTTTATAAAAGCACATAGATTACGTAATTACTTGTTCAAAAATGCAATCCTTTTTTATTCTGCCGAATATTAAGGTCTGTAGGTTGTTTTAAAAAAAAAAGTTTGACGAAGAAAAAAGTGATCATTTTATTTCTTTATTAGATTCTTCTAGTTTTCGTTTTTTTTTCTGCGACGCTTGGTTTATTTGATATCTGATATTTTAATCTGGCTTGTTTTGTTGATTTAACATTGCGAAGTTGCTTTCTGTAAGTAAGCAGTAGCGGTTTTTATCAGTCCAGTTCTTGGCGTTGCTTGTGTGGCGTTTTTTTTTTAAAGCTTGGCTTGGCAGAGCGACCGCCCTGCTTGATATATCACAGATTTTCTTAAGTTGGAATCAGCTGATCAACCATTGTGCGTCACTTGGTTAAACCAATCAGAACTGCCTATTTGATCCCAAGTTTCGGTATCGTGCTGTCGCTAGCCGCTAGTCGGATAAACAAACTTATAGGACGGCAGCGGAGCCGCCATTGCTAGGAAACCGATCTGCCGGCAGCGTAGTCACAGCCGTCGTCGGGTAAACAGTCTTTTGTTTACTTGCTAATTGTAACTATATTCAAAGCCCACCTCCCTTCAAAGTTCAAATTGTAACTATGTCGCGGCAATTCATAAAGTCTAATATGACGAATCAATTCAAAAGCTTTTTATCGGCCGAAGCCATGGTCGATGTCACATTAGACTGTGCTGGACAGAGCTTAAAAGCACACAGAATAGTCCTTTCGGCTTACAGTCCTTTCTTCAAGTCTTTGTTTTTAAAAAACCCTTGCAAGCACCCTATTGTGATACTGAAAGACATGCAGTTTACAGAACTCAAATTAGTTATAGATTTTATGTATTGTGGTGAAGTTAATATAGCCGAGGACCAGTTATCATCTGTCATAAAAATTGCACAAACTTTAAGAGTGAAAGGACTGGGAGAAGTGGAGTTTGAGAATAGTCAGTCTAATGGAGAAACTGAAAATCCGAGTGGTAATGTGTCAAAAAGTCAATCTGGTGAAACATTGTGTTTTAAGTGGAATAACCACATGAATGTGTTGAACGAATTCAAAACCTTTTTAGCGAGTGAAACCATGGTCGATGTCACACTAGGATGTGATGGGCAGAGTTTAAAAGCGCACAAAATAGTTCTTTCAGCCTACAACTCATTCTTCAGGTCTTTATTTTTAGAAAACTCTTGCAGGCACCCTATTGTGATACTAAAAGACATGAAATATACTGAGCTCAAATCAATTATCGATTTTATGTATTGTGGCGAAGTTAATTTAGCTGAAAACACGTTATCAGCTCTCGTAAAAGCTGCACGGACCTTGGAGTCTCAAAATAGCCTAACTGGAAATTCAGTTGGTGGTGAATCAAAAAGTCAATCTGGTGGTGCAACTGAAAATTCAGTTGGTGGGGAATCAAAAAGTCAATCTGGTGATGCATCTGAAAATTCAGTTGGTGGGGAATCAAAAAGTCAATCTGGTGATGCATCTGAAAATTCAGTTGGTGGGGAATCAAAAAGTCAATATGGTGATGCATCTGAAAATTCATTTGGTGGGGAATCAAAAAATCAGTCTGGTGATGAATTGCCTCATGAGCCAATTTGCATGATAGATGTTTCAAATTGGACTCTTACACAGAGACGAGCACTGATTGACCAAAATGTTGATGGAAGTTTTGCAACTGAAATTAAACAAGAAAATATATCTGATGGCATGGACGTTAGTGTTTCCCACACAAAAACTTCAACCGTGCCTTTACAATCCCATGATGCAAATCCTTGCCTCAAATCTAAACAAGATCAACCAGTTGAACAAAATGTTGACAAATATTTTGCACTAAAAGAAAGTTTTGAAGTCTCTACATCCAATGATATATCCCAACAAATCTTAACAACAAATAACGTGAGTATAGGTTTCTAAGTTGCTGGAAATGATATCTAAAGTCAATATATATGTATCTGTCATATTTTTTTTAATGTAAATTTCTAAGAATTTACTTTTTATTATTAAGTAATAGCTAAAAGTTTTTCTCAGTGTTTTTCAAAAGCTTAGTCCTTGTTGGTTTTATTATAAAATCCAGTCCTTGTGGTTTTTTTTTTTTTTTTTAACTCAGTTTTTTTTTCTTTTTTTTTACCCTGTTTTTTTTTTTTCTTTTTTTTTACCCTGTTTTTTTTTTTTTTTCTTTTTTTTTTTTTTTTTTTTTTTTTTGTTTGGTTTTAATTTAGACTTTAAAACGGTGATTTTTTGCCTAATATTATTAACAGCCAGAAAAATGAAACGGATGAGCTATTTGTTTTTGAAGATACAATAAATTGTGTAAACATTAAAAATCATTGGTTGTATGTATAAAATAAGTAAACAGATTACAAAAATGTGCTTTTGAAAATTTCCTTTTTTATCTTGCCGAATCCATTGTCTCTATTATTACTTGTTTATGTAATTAAAAAAAATGGCTCTGTATATGTTCGATAAATATTTATGTATATTATTATTGCTTTCCCTAAGCCATTATTTAAGTGTACAGCACCAAGCTCTTACTAAACTCAACAAAATGCACCCTGCTTATTTTTAAAGTTTTGTGAAATGCGCTCCAAGTAAAGATGTAAAATTTCTGTAAATTTTGAAATGGTGGAAAAAAAAGTTGGCTTAGATGCTTTACACTCACGCTAAAAAAAAAAAAAAAAATTAATCGGTTAAAAAAAAGAAAAAAGTCGCCAAATTTAGGGGATTTTTTCCTTTAATGGCAACCTAGCCATTGTATTAAGTTATTCGTTTGGCGCAGTCTTGGAAATTGCGCCAACCAAACAGTCGCCAATCTTTTGTTTACATTATAGCGTGAGTGTAACACATCTGTTCCAAAAAGTTTGTTCTCCTTTTTTTTCTGGAAAAAAGAACTTCTTAAACATAAGTTATATTTTCTTTAAAACATATATCTTAATATATAAAATAATAAAAAAAAAAATTAATTTCTGCACACTAAAAAAAAAATATTTTGTCACTTTACATGAATATATTATATAACATATATAAATAAAAGCCAGCTTTTAAAAGTTTAGTTTTCCAGTCTCAGAATTTTGATAGTAGCTTTTCCAGCAGTCCCGGACTGGCTCCTTTGGGGGCCCTCGGCTAGAGATTGAAAAGGGGCCCTATGGTGAAGAGATTCCGGCAAAATCCTCAAACAAGGGCGACGCCCGATTTGGCGATTTTTTTGACACGCGCCAAGCACGGACGCGCGCCAACCTAAAAAACGGCAACCTCCAAATTCCACCCAATCAGAACACGTACTTTTCGGCAGACAAGTCACTACTTACACAATTCCTAGGCCAATTTCTTTCACAAAGTAAATACTGATTTTATTTCGTTTTACTGCTATTTACAAAGTTTTGAAAAGTTTGTTTGCGAGATTTCTCCATTTTTACATACTTTTAGCAATATTTTCATTCAGATTTTTTAATTTTTACAATTTTTAACTATTTTTTCCTCCGGATTTTTCCATTTTTACAAATTTTTAGCTATTTTTTCCTCCGGATTTTTCCATTTTTACAAATTTTTAGCTATTTTTTCCTCCGGATTTTTTCATTTTTACAAATTTTTAGCTATTTTTTCCTCCAGATTTTTCCATTTTTACAAATTTTTAGCTATTTTTTCCCCCAGATTTTTCCATTTTTACAAATTTTTAGCTATTTTTTCCCCCAGATTTTTCCATTTTTACAAATTTTTAGCTATTTTTTCCCCCAGATTTTGCCAATTTTACAAATTTTTAGCTATTTTTTCCCCCAGATTTTTTTATTTTTACAAATTTTTAGCTATTTTTCCTCCAGATTTTTCCATTTTTACAAAATTTTAGCTATTTTTTCCTCCAAATTTTTCTATTTTTACAAATTTTTAGCTATTTTTTCTTCCAGGTTTTTCCATTTTTACAAATTTTTAACTATTCTTTCCTCCCGATTTTTACAAAGAATTCGCAAATTTAACAGTTAATTTTTTCCTAACAAAAAATACCCCTTAAACTTTGTAAATTGCAACAAAACGAAATAAAAACAACGTTTACGTCGTGAAAGAAACTCTCATACAAATTGTGTAAATAATCACTTCTTTGCCACAAAGCACAAATATTACAATTGGACAAAATCTCTAAATTCCTAATTTTTTAAATACGTAAAATTCATTCACGCAGCGGTCAGCAACTTATGTATGTACGCTTCGCGTACATTAACCGAAAAAAAACATCACTGGATGCATGAAACTCGCTGTACAGCAATCTCTAGAATGCATGAAACTCATTCACGCAGCGATCAATAACTTATGTATGTACGCTTCGCGTACATTAACCGAAAAAAAACATCACTGGATGCATGAAACTCACTGTACAGCAATCTATAGAATGCATGAAGCTCATTCACGCAGCGGTCAGTAACTTATGTATGTACGCTTCGCGTACATTAACCGAAAAAAAACATCACTGGATGCATGAAACTCGCTGTACAGCAATCTCTAGAATGCGTGAAACTCATTCACGCAGCGATCAATAACTTATGTATGTACGCTTCGCGTACATTAACCGAAAAATAACATCACTGGATGCATGAAACTCGCTGTACAGCAATCTCTAGAATGCATGAAACTCATTCACGCAGCGATCAATAACTTATGTATGTATCCTGTACACATTATCAAAAACAAAAAACAACACTCGATGCACGAAACTACCTCTACAGTAATATCTAAAATGCAAGACACACACTTATCAAATAAAATCAATAAAAATTCACTTACTTTTATTTTTCAAATTTACCCTTTTTTTAAGGCTTCGGTTTGTCATAATCGCTATCGCCGATCACTTCTGATGAGGCAGCAGTATTTATACAAAAATAACCCTTAAACTGATGTATATTGACGATATAAGCAGGCACTTGATGTCAAGCACACAAGTCAGATGCATCTTCTCAAGAAACAAACAAACAAACAAACAAACCCTTAAACTGCTCACTCAAGAGGACAAAATTCAAATTTACCTCTAAATAATCTATCAAAAACACCTAAAATATCCTAAATTTTCATTAACAACACACTACACACACTATTTCAAATTCACACTTGCCGCTCCGCCGAATTCTTCATAAAAAAACAACACGTCAAAAGATTAAATTCACTTCACTTCGCAAATCCCAGAGTTCAAACAAAAATAAACATGCGATGTGCCGTGATGCAACACTAAAGTCGGCCCAAACAACTTGGGACTTGATTTGAAAACCTCTCACTGTCCAATAAATTCAGCCCTTCTTCCATACACTGTTAAAAATATCATGAAAAATTACCTCTGTTTATAAAGGCTCTTTATTTTCTGACCAATGAGAATGCTACATGAACGCCCTTGGCGTTCTCATTGGTCAGAAAATAGAGAGCCTTTAAAAACAGAGGTAATTTTTCACGATATTTTTAACAGTGTATGCTTCCTTTTTTGGGCCTAATAAATTCCGAAATTATCGGTTTCATTCTCAAAAACATTTTTACGGTATAGTGCACCTCTATCTAACTCATCACTCTCTGAATCCAACAATACGGCACACAATAAACCAACCAACCCAACCAAACGAACGTAATTCACTCATAAACCAATCAAATTTCTAGATCAAACCGTAGTAGGCGGGGAAGAAATGCAAGGAACAAACCGGTAGAAAGAAAAACTCATTTATCGCTTTGCCAAATTCGACGCAGCCAAGCATCGCCCTTGTTTTAGGATTCAACCGAGATTCCATATTGAAGTGAAGATATTACTTTTGTGTTTTGTGAGATTTGATGGCTAATTAATAGGTACACATGATAAGTCGGTACAAGGCTTTTATTCAGGATACCAAAGCAGGAAAATAAATCCAGGTCTCACGCCGGGTAAACACTTTCCATTCTCGCCGCACCCGGGGAAGTACCGAGGAGGGGCAACATAGCAGGGAAAGATGATGTTAACAGGAGCAAGACAAGGAGCGGAGTGCTGTTGCTTTCGTGACTGGACTTCGAGTCCGAGTGACAAGTATCTCGCCAAATAGGGTTGCTACAGTGTTGTCTAGGCGAGAACACTTTCAGATAGAGCCCGCATAACTAATTGTATTTGTCGAGCAAGGTTGTCAGATTATTGGCATAAGAACGTATTTCATTTCGAAATTTAATATCGCCAAGAAGATTGCAACGGTCGAATAAGTTCCCATGCGAAAGGAATTTTGATAGTCTAAACAGTTTGGGTATTTTAACGACCATAATATATTTTTAGAACTGAGTGTGAATGGTTGAGTTATTATTGAGGCCAAATAAGGGCATGTATCTGTGCTGGATGAAAAGATAGACACAATTTTAACTGACTCTGTGACCCCAAAAATGCATTATGAATATATTGTGTTTTAAGCTTGGTTTCGAAAAGTGACTTACAAAAAGGCATCTGTGCAGATTTAATTCTTTTCTTTTTATTTTAATTGAAGGATCGTGAGATATTAGCGATCAAGCACAAGTGACGGAGAAGAGGGAAAGAGTTTAAATTATGGCAGGATATTGTTTGTAGTTAAGATAACGCCATTAAATTTTGAAAAAGCAGGGGAAAAAATAATTTAAATAAAGAGTAGGGAAGGTTAAAATTTAATATATGATTCTCATATCATAGGCCCCTTACTGGATAATTTAGAGGGAATAGAATATTAGGACATTTAATTTTTGAAAAGTTGGCTTACATGCCTAAAAACTAAAAATTAGTTATTTTGTCACTTGGAAAATAGTTGAGTAAAAAAGAAGCCTTTTTCTGATGTAGTTTACTTACTTCACAATAAATATTTATATTACTTTTATATACCGTACCTAAACTAGTTCCATGCTAAAAAAAAAAATAAGTATACTAATTAATTACGAGTGGTTTATTACTTAAATATGAGAGTGAGAAATATTTTTTAGTTTTTGGCAACCAAATCACAGTCTTGAAGACATAATAGTAATCTAAATCCTACTGTAATACCTAAGTAACTATTAAAAAGAGGCACAACGGTAATAAAATTACCTATTTGAAAAAAAGAAAACAATGTCCTCTTTAATTTTGATTTAATTATTACAATTCGTACAATAGATTTTATAAGAAAAAGAAAAATGGCCTACAATACCTTGGTACAGATACAACGAACTAAGAAAGGTTATGTGATTGTGAATGGCTGTTTATTAACCTAACAGCTTTCTGGCCAGTTCTTCGCTGGTTCTTACTACTTCATCTATATAATAACATCTTTATCCAAGTTATAAAATAAGTCTCTTTCTACATTCATGAAAAGAAGGTTAAACATAAGATCTTGGCTTAAAGTAGATCTAACAAGGAAGGTCTCCTTAAAGCGCATACTCAGATTATTTTGAAAAAAAAATGCTAATGGAACTACTCATGTACGTAATGAAGGATCAGTGAAATTTAGCTGCGGAATCCCAGTAGAAAATCTGGCAAAAATAAAACACTTTCAAGTATTTTGCGTAAAAAGACGCGATTTGGCAAGCAACTCTTTTTCCCCACCAAATGCAAGCGATTTTAATGCATTTGAAAATTCATTTTTTATGTGAGTGTTTAAATGCGTAGTGCTTTATGAATTTAAACTTAAACGATTATATAGTGTATTATTTTTTCTGTAAGCTTATGTAATATATATATACAAGTGGCGTATTGCTGAAGTTATTTATTTTTACACGGTTTCACAGGCTGGCTAAGTTTTAAGTGTATTTTAACAGTTACTGCCTGATGAAGATGATACATTTCGATACTGAATAAGTCAAATTGACAGTGCTCAGAATCGGATATTAATTTTTAATTTGAAGCATTTTTAATCAATTTAAGTTTTGCTGTAAACTGTAAAATACGATTGTTAGTTTTTTTTTTTATATATACATATGTTTATATGGCAAAACTGTAGATATAAAATTGTACTCATTTAAGTTAAATTTACTTAAACTAGTTCAGTGTGAAGAGTAGAAAAAGTTTTTTCCTAAAATAGCATTTATCATAAAAGCGTATATTTTTTTTCATTTTGTCGCCAATCAGCGATAAATCGCCTAAAATTTTTCTATAAACATATATATCCTCATGAGAAGAATGTTCTGTAATTTTTTCAAAAAATTCTGAGTATGCGCTTATGGAGACCTTCCTTGTAAGTCGCTTCTTAACCCGACAGAAGGCGCGCGCCCAGTACTGACGTTGAAGATCGCGCGGGTGACTGAGTCACCCCAATCACTTTTATACAAATATTGTGCTATAAACAAGAAAAATATCATTTGATTTTAACAATAAGTTCATTAAATCATTAAGAAAGTATACTTCTTTAGTTAAAAAAACTTTTGTAATGTTTAAGAAAACTTTACAATCAAAATAATTACATACCTTTATCAGGAGTTTTAAATCTACATACATTTCTGGTAAACATAAGAAGAATTATTTTTAGAGGTAAAATTATCATACTTTATGCAAGAAATTGTAGTTTTATTGTCTTTAAATCTGTTTAGTTCTGTTATATTGCGTGCGATAATTTTTATTCCTGCTAAATGACTTATTATATTTTAAGATCACATTTTGACTTTTTGATATTTTTACTTTCTTTTTCCAAAACTGTTTAATTTTTGCTAACAAATATACTTTCTACTGAATCAGAATTTTCGTAATCTTTATCCTTTTGCTCAAACTCACTTTCGTTGTCGTGAGAACTGTACATTTCCTCATCAGGTTCATTTTCACCAGCTTGATCAATTTCTTCTTCAGAAGACTCAACTTCATCTAATAAATTTCTCAAAAGTTCCATTTGTTTTTAATAGTCTGTAAGTTTACGTTTTCACGCCATTATTTATTAAATAATTCAACATAAACACTTCTGAACAGAAAAATACGCTGCTTAGAATGAGAAATTTCGAAGCAATAACGGTCGCATGGGGAGACTGAGTCACCCCTTTTTTTACATGGATTCCAAAAAACGATTGTTTCACGCGCACAAAGGAAAGGAATGTTAAAATAACACTACACCTAGCAAGGGGAGTGTCAGACAGGAGGATACTGAAAGGATGATTGATTACAGATAAACATTTTTCGCGAGACTGATGTTTTTCTAAGACTGGGGTGACTCTGTGCCCCGCGCGATCTCTCTCGGGTTAACTATTTTAAGTTTAGAAAACACCCTTTCACAGGTAACTTGCGTACAAGGTATGGTTAGTACAATCTTGTAAGCAACATACAGGTTGATAAACATCCCAAATTGTGAGAGTTCAAAAACAACAGAAAAGGCGCATGATAAACACCGAAAACATTATTTCCTGTCAGAGCAGTAACCATAAAGATTTTCGTCTTCTTCAAATTCAGACTCTACATCGTCATATTCACAGATTTCTTCAGCTCCATTCAGATAGTCTCGTTTTCTTTCAATGTTAGTTTTTTCTGCCATTGTAAAACCTTGATATTGATCTGCAAACTGTTTCAGCTTTATCAATAACTGACTTCTTTCATCTTTACATGTTTTAGAAATGCTACAAAGGACTTCCGTAGGAAAACTATCAATCATTACGATTTCATTAAATTTCTTTGGGTATAACCAGGAGCAATCTTCTACGATTTAATTGTTTGGACTAAATTTTTCTTCGATATTTGTCCTGGCTCAATCTAAAACACTGAAAAAGACCAATTTATAGTTTCGAGCAGTTGAGATTCCAGGAGCTTCGTCTATTGATTTTGCACCAGGCATTATCTTTTACTTTGAAGTTCATTTTCCCTTGAAATCTAATTCTACTTCTACATCAATACTGTTATCTTCTAATTTGGTATTAACTGTACTTGCATAATATTTTGTTTTTGAATACAGAGCCTGAAAGTGTTTATAACTTACTTGTTGAAGCAGCTTCTCTACCAAGTTCCAGGCTGTAGAATAGTCAATGGTTCTACTTTGTAGATATTTGTAAATAGGAGATGTAACAAGAAATAAATCTAGTAAAACAATAGATATAAATAGGTTTTCAAATTTGGACCATTAATAAATCAAATTTCTTGTCATGAATTTAGATTTGCAGTCAAAATTTCCATTTGATATTGCTTTTAAAACGGTAATAAAATTGAATAGTTTACCTGTGTTTACACATTCCTCACTTCTTAAAATCCCTCATCGATAATCGAAGGAAGAGCTTTATGTTTGCTGCATTACCCTGTGGTTCCATTTTTTTGCTACTGTACAGTTTTTAATATGCAGTATGTTTTCTTTTTGTTTCCCTCTCCTATACGGCTATTCTTTTGTAAGACGAGCTTAGAAAAACAGCAGATTCTTCCACCAATCCAAATAAGTTTTCTGCTTGGAGCAACGTTGATGTTGAATCTGCTAACTACAAAGTTCAGTACGTGACCCATACAGTGAGTATAAATAAGATCTTCGTTTTACTTTTTGAACTGAGCTTGTAGGCCGTTATAACAGCCTTTCATATTGTTAGCTCCGTCAAATGAACAAGCAATAATATTCGATGTTGCAACGCCACACTTGGCTAATTCTGATTTTATAGACTCGTACAAAGCCAATCCACGTGAGTCATCGACTACTGTTATTTCTAAACATCTTTCATATATCTTTTATTGAACGACATAGCGGACGCAAATTGCCAACTGGTCCATAACAGCTAGATCTTGATTACTATTTACCATCACGCTAAATATTATTGTATTATGAAGGTCTTTCAAAATAATGTAATGACCCATCAAACCAATTACTTTAAGTAGCTTGTTAAAAAAAAAATGTCAACAATAAAGAACCTAGTCTAGTCCAGTCAGTCTTTTAGTTAATTTTCATATGGCTTTTCTTTTGTTCATTATTTTCAGTCTGTGCTTTTTGCTGTCTTCAATGCACTTTCTGACATGATTTTGTAAAATCACATCATAATTTGCGACCAACATGACCAGTTCAAGAAAATTACCATGATTATCTGTAGAGTCAAGCGTGTAAGCCTTGCTACTTTGTCCCCTCTGTACACAGTGCCTTGTTTTCCAATAATCAAAACTATATCAATTTAACGTTGAACAACTAATCATCTGGTATGAACTTCCCTTTCTCGCTTTTTGGTTTGGCTACTAGTAAGAAGAGTTGAAATATCACGACCTTTTTTGGCTTTGAAAAGCTGCGAGATGATGATAACAGGAGTAGTCATGAATCTCAACAAATTTATAAATATGCTTAGGAAAAGAGTCATGTCCGGTAATAAATTTAGAATCTCTACGATCTTTACCTCCCAAAGCCATACAGCTGGAGCAGTACACCCTGTTGAGCCAAATCGAATATAACCATTTTTTGTGAATTTTATCACTCGATAAATGTCGCTAATAAAGTTTTGAAGAGTAAAATGGCAATTTAGCTCCTTTATCTTCACTAACTTGAATAGAGTGCTTCTCCATAAAAGCATTTTTAATTCAAACTGGGTCATTTTCGTTCGGGCAGATGAAACATCCAAAGTGTTGCGAAGAAACATTCTGAGCAGCACCAGGCGTCTCCTGGTGGTTTGTTTCATGATCATTTTCTGTGTCAGATCTGTATTAGTTCTTGAAAAATCACTGTTGAGAGAAGCTGATGTTACTGATGGACGATCTAAAAGTGGCTGATTGCAAGCAGGCGTAGTTTCTGTGCTCTCATATTCACAAGACAAGGTGCCAGGAGGGGCTTAATTGAAGGAGGTGAAATTCGATCTTTAGTTTCTGAAAATAAATGTAATCACCCTAGCTGCGATTGTACGATATGTTTTAACAAATTCTTAAAAGTAATACAGTAAAATGTATGTATGCTATTTTAATTATGGTTTACAATCTCACTTATCGACCAATTTTGATCTCAGGGGCAATGGCATTTTATTTATTTTTAATTTTCTTCCTTTACTATTCGCGATTCTAGCGATCTAATACGCTACCTGATGAGATGTTCTAAATATTTATTTCAGTTATGTTGAGCGAATCACAATACATTGAGCGAAGGTAAACAAACTGTTCAGCGAATTACAGTAAGGTAAATAACTGGAATTATTCGCCATTATTATTGATTTAAGGGCCACCTCCAAGAGATTTGAAACACGAATATAACATAAAAAGATTTGTATTACTAAAAATTCGCCAATCGTTGAAAAACATCATAAGTCTACATAAATAAAGAAGGCAAATGGAAAAATATCAATCTAAATTAGTAGTTCGAACAGAATGGCCTTTTAGATTTTTCATTTATAGTCAATAAAAACAAAAACACAACATATTAAAATGTTAGTTAAAGTAGCCTTACACGTTCCACCTATTTTTTTTTTTTGCTACATAAAAGTAGTTTGACAAAGTAGTTCGTAATTGGCAGTGCTTGAGTAATTCCTTCAATAGTTATAGTTTTGGATCAATCAATAGCAATCAGCTGTCAGAGGCTAGGGGCTGTGACGAGAAAGACGGTGGCAGAGAGCGATAGATAGGGGCGGGCGAGAAGAATATGACAAGGTCACTACTCACTAACTGAGGCTAACGAAAAAGAAAGGCTACCGCGGTGCTTTACTCATATCTTTTTTTACAGACCGCCGGAGTCACTTGATGCTCGAATCCACCAATGCAGGTGTACGAAAAGAGTATCACGTCACTCTAGTGGTCTGTAAAAAAGATAAGTGGAATGCACCGTGGTAGCCTATCTTTTTCGTTAGCCTTGTCACTAACCTCAACAATCACAACGCTGATAAAAACAAGCTGGAAATTGTACGTCAAACGTGACAAATGAGGAGCGTTCGTACTGTAGCTAGCTATATAAATATTTAGTTCTTGATGATTTTTAATTCTGTGAAATGAATGATATTGTCAGCAGATTCATTTCTGTCATAGAATAGGTATCTCGGTCGCTTGACGATTAAACTTCGGAAGCTCCTATAACAAGAAAGCACTGTTTAAAAAAAAAAAATTCTAATTTCTTAATAAATATTTTTATTAATATCTCCTAAAGTTTTGATTCGATTTTAATAAAATTTGAAATGTCTCGACAAAATTCTGCAAAGATAATATATCTTAAATTTTAAACCATTCGGTTGGGTAGTTTTATATAATTACGTACGCACCTAAAAACAGCGTTTACGGACAGTGAAACTAGTTTATATGAAATCATGTTGGATGTTCTAAGCTTAAGACTACACTATTATAGTAGTTAATAATAGTAGTATAAATATTTAGTTCTTGATGATTTTTAATTCTGTGAAATGAATGATATTGTCAGCAGATTCATTTCTGTCATAGAATAGGTATCTCGGTCGCTTGACGATTAAACTTCGGAAGCTCCTATAACAAGAAAGCACTGTTTAAAAAAAAAAAAATTCTAATTTCTTAATAAATATTTTTATTAATATCTCCTAAAGTTTTGATTCGATTTTAATAAAATTTGAAATGTCTCGACAAAATTCTGCAAAGATAATATATCTTAAATTTTAAACCATTCGGTTGGGTAGTTTTTGCACTGTTATATGCGGACAGACGGATGGACCAAGCGACGACAATAGGTGCTACGTATTTATATAATTACGTACGCACCTAAAAACAGCGTTTACGGACAGTGAAACTAGTTTATATGAAATCATGTTGGATGTTCTAA
The DNA here is from genome assembly GCA_963931845.1 of Maratus michaelseni. NCBI lineage: Eukaryota > Metazoa > Arthropoda > Arachnida > Araneae > Salticidae > Maratus > Maratus michaelseni. The sequence goes on from OZ007600.1 coordinate 3,701,813, forward strand.
GCTTAAGACTACACTATTATAGTAGTCACTAGCGGGGCTCAAGGGCGCCCATATGGGGGGGCAAGGGGGGGCTTGAGCCCCCCCCTAGATTTTGGTTTTGTCAAATTTTTTTAATATAGATCAGTTGCAAGATATGAAAATTTTAACTTTACCTTCTAAAAACAAAGCATAATAAAATATGCCTCGACAACATCAGAAGTCACCGGAAGAAATTTCCGTTTTAGACGGGTTTCCGTCTTAGCAGGTATAATTGTTAGGAATTAATTTTGTCATTACCATAATTTTTTTTCTTTTAAAGATGGATTCTGTTTTAGACAGGTTCTATTTTCATAAATTTTTAATTAGTCCTTTCGAATAGTCAGCTTCTTACAAAGAGGAAACGCACAAGATAGGTTTCAGACGATTTTTATCTTAGCCGGTGTTACTGTGTGGTTTTTTCCCTACAAGACGATAACACTTTTTCTGCATAAGGAAGGATTTTGTTATAGACAGGATCCATTTTCACAGGTAAAACTGATTTTGCATGAACAAAACTCTGAGAAATTAGAGAGAGATTTCATAATAAGTTGTGAACGGTACAGTGCAATTTTTAATTGAAAAATTCTCTTTCCCGAATCTAATAAAGATTAGAATCCTGAATGTGTCAGATTGTACGCAGCCCGAACTCGAAAATTCTATCTTAAGCCTACAGAACAAAATAATTTTCGTCGACCTGAAACCTTATAATTCTTGTAACTCACACTTTCCTGGTCTATGTGAAACAATGTGGTCAGAAAAGTATAAGTCCACACCATATTTTTCTAATCATTTTGCCACTGTTAAAGAAAATCTCTGTAATCTTTCTCCTATAGTACGAACCAAGAAACACGCTCACTAGAGCTCCTATAATTAGATGCTGCAACGTCATCTATAAAGTTTATTGTATATCTCAAAATAATCTCTCGATTTTTTTCTATCTGGAGCCAGTTGTAAACAAATTACAATCTGTAGATTAAGATTTGCATTCGGTTTATCAGAACATAAAGATGAACTTCTTGAGATTTTTCTTATGCACAGAATGGAATCAGAAGTTTCAGAAATTTTCATGGATCTAATGGAGAATTGTAATTGTAAGAAATAGATATTAAAATGTATAGAACGTCTACTAGATAATCTTACCTTCCTATGGCCACTCCTTTTGATTATTACAGAGCAGCATTTCTAAATCCATATTTAGACTCTTTAATTATATCCCTTGAGTCAAGGTTTTTGAATTGAAATGAAACGTCATTCAAAGCAATTTTACTTCATCCCAATATGATGAAAAATATGGAAAAAAAATGTTTTTGTCAAAGAAATCAAGGAGCTATCTCATTTTCATAATATTGAGAATTTGGGGTCAGAAGCAAGAACATGGTTTGATTTGTGGAAAAGCAAAGACTGTGGTAAGAATGTCACGATAAATGATCTCCTCGCAGAAACTACATTTCCCCATTTATTTAAGACAGCCATATTAAATTATAGACAATTCTGCCAGAAATTTGCACTGTAGGAAGGTCATTTTGAGGGGTTCACAACCATAGTACAGTGTGTTTCTAAATGAATATCGGGGTTTTAACGCTTTGTAGTATCTATTCTATTATAAAAAAAACTTAAAATTATACTTAATACATAAAATGAAAGAGCAACTCAAACAGTTTTACCTACAAGCTTACACGTGTTCAATGTGAACACATTTCGTCACACGGCACACATCAAGTCGATAGCTTAGTTCTTCCCAAACGCCACTCTACGCTCACCCGATCTGACGCCATGTGATTTCTACCTGTTGAGGTTCAGAAAGGATCGAGTGTATATGTCTCCACTACCAGCTGACCTACCCAACCTAAGAAACAGGATTGAGGCAGCTGTTGCAACAATTACCCCACAAACACTAATTAACGTTTGGAAAAAACTGAGCTATTGACGTCACGTGTGCTGTGTGGTGTGTGACGAAAGGTGTTCACATTGAACACTTGTAAGCTTGCAGGTAAAACTGTTTGAGTTGCTCTTTCATTTTATGTATTAATTATAATTTTAAGTTGTATGTAATAAATACTACCAAGCGTTAAAACCTCGATATTCATTTAGAAACACCCTGTATACCAAGTCCACTTTGAAAAAAAAAATGAGATAGCCCATTTAGAAGGTGCATAAAATCTGTTTTATCCATTCCCACACTGAGCCAAATCTGTTTTCACTTTCTCATATATGCAGGGCTGACACAGACGACAATTTTTTAATTCTACCTCACACCACTTTCTCAAAAAAAAAAAAAAAAAAAAAAATTGTTGAAATAAAATTCCAGAAAATTTTCAAGAGAAATATACTACAAAATCTGTTTTTTTTTTAATAGTGGTGCGAATAGAATAGAAAAATATTCACCCGTGGCAGCCCTGTATATGTCATCTGTTTACAGACTATGTTTACTGTGAGAGTGGATAAAACAGATTTTATGCACCTTCTCAATGGACTGTCAATGGATTTTGTCAACTATGGTTGTGAACCCCTTATTCAGTACCCTCAGGCCAGTGGTGAAGGTGATTATGTTCCGAACTGTCTGAAAATTTAAGGCATTCGGTTCCGAAAATTCGAACATAAAATATATCACGAAAGAATATCACAAAATTTGACAAATGGCCACAAAAAACACCAACTTCGTGAATCGTTCGCAGAAAAAAATCGCCAATTTCGTCAAAGGATCACGGAAAAAAGACGAATTTCGTCAAAAGATCGCGATAAAAACGTAAATTTCGTCAAGGAATCGTGGAGAAAACGCAAATTTCGTCTACAAATCGTGGACAAAATGAATATTTTGTCAAAGAATCGCGAAAAAACAAATTTCCTCAAAAGATCGCGAAAATACGCAATTTTCGTCAAAAAATCGCGGGAAAAACTCAAATTTCGTCAAAGAATCGCGAAAAAAAAACCGAAATTTCGTCAAAGAATCGTTGGGGAAACGCAAAATTTGAAAAATAATCGCAGAAAAACGCAAATTTTGTTCAAGGATCTCGAGAAAAATGCGAATTTCGTCAATAGCTGAAAAAACGCAAATTTCGTCAAAGAACCGCAGAAAAAACGCAAATTTCGTCAAAGGATCGCGAAAAAACCCAAATTTCGTGAAAAGATCGCGGGGAAAAAATCTCATATTTCGTTTAAGAATCGCGAAAAAAATGAAATTTCGTCAAAGAATCGTGGGAAAAACTCAAATTTCGTCAAAGAATCGCGAAAAAAACGCAAATTTAGTCAAAGATTCGTGAAAAAAATGCAAATTTCGCCAATGGATCGCAAAAAATGCAAATTTCGTCAAAAGATTGCGGAGGAAAAAACTCAAATTTTGTCAAAAGATAGTGAAAAAAACGCAAAGTACCTTAAATATTTACTAAAATATATGATTGCTTTGGTGGAAGTTGAGATTTTTCTCAGCCCCCCCTTAAAATTAATCATATGGGTGCCCTTGGCGGGGCTCCAAACTACATCGAGTCCTTGAATTCATACGAACATCGTAAAAAACTGCCGTAATAAAATTGATTTAATTAAATTAAAATTTGATTATAAAGCCCTTAAAATTGATTGTAAATGCGTAAGACTACTGATAAATAGTCAAATTACTCTGATATAACTAAGTATAAAGTTGTATATCCATTTTTGGGACCCCTTCGGGGGCCCCCTTTAGCTGGGGGCCCTCGGCAATCGCCGACCAGCCGACCTGGCCAGTCCGGGCCTGTTTTCCAGCTTCATTTAACACCATTGTTCGTAATACATCACGTCTTGTTTCTAGTGAAATACTTTTTCAGTTATTTTTTTCTTTAACTGACAGACTGACCTGCCTGAAAGTATTTTATATATTCCTTAAACCTTTTCACATTCATCATAATTTTCTCAGAACGTAGCTTTCAATACATTTAAAAAAAACAAATACAGTAGACTCTCTCAAATCTGCTACCCTAAAATCCACACATTTTTTCAGATGTAAACAGTGAAACTTACAGTTAAGATATAGGGGGAAAAGTCAAGATTTTTTTTTTTTATTTATATCATTCCGTATACATTTTATTATGTAATTCTGGTTTAATATCATTGAACTCTCATAAAGGAAGTATAAGTTTATTTCTGAAAATTTTCAAGATAGCACTGATATTAGTGGTGATTGATCTTTTTATCAAATACACTTATGTATTAATCAAGCTTTTTTGTTTATTAAATCTGGCCAAACATCAAATACAATTTTGAAATTTTATGGTTTTGATGTAAATTACTAGTGTACCTTTATGAGGCAAGTTTCATTGAATAATTCAAGAAAAAATTATCTCATCATTATGCCTATTTAGTCATGTGTTATTAATTATTTATGTAACCTTTACTTTATTATTTCCCATGTAATTATTTTAATATTTTACTTTATTGTAAGCATTCGTGATAATTTTGAGTGCATTATTACATTCAAATTACTATTTAAAAAATGTAAACAAAACAGTGACCAGAAATCAGCAAAATTCTAAAATCTGCACAACCTCTGGTCCCAAACTGTGTGGATTTGAGCGAGTCTATTGTATATACCATAAAATCCCGATTGTAAGCCCTCCGTTTTTCAAAATCAAAAAAGGTTAAATTTGGGAAAGGGGCTTATAATCGGGATTTTTTCTAAAAATCATTTAAAAACCTGTTTTTATCATTAATTTAGAAGTAAAAAAGGGGCGAGAATCTTCCGTATTTCGGCAGATTAAAAAAATAAAAATAAATTCCCAACCCTAAAATCCTGCCCCCCCCCCCTCCCCCCCCAAAAAAAATAAAATAAAAGTCATTTTTAAAAATATTTTTCTTTATTTCTTATTTTATTGTAACGATAAATATTTAATAAATCTAAATCTGCTTTCAAAATTACTGTTTCCTTCCTTTGCCCCCCCCCCTTCCCTCTGGTACCAAAAATGTATAGTTTAACCTTTATACTTTTTAATTTTAAACTTCTTTTCGGACTTATTAAATACTCTATATTAAAAATAAATAACTCCAACCTACCACCTAAATTAGCCCATCCTCCTAAAATCCCTGCTTCCCCTCCTGTCCCCCAATCTTATCTCATGAAGATCCTCTCCCTACAAATGCATCTCGTTAATTTAAAGTCTATCGGGTGCATAAAAATCCTTAATTTCTTTGGTTGAGTGCAGATTTTTTTTTTTTTTTTTTCGTCAATCGGACGCTTAAAAACCATGAGTTTCGTTTATCAGGCATGTAAAAATCATGAATTTCATCAATCGGGTGCATAATATAAAAATCATGAATTTTGTAGAACGGGCATGTAAAAATCACAAATTCATCAGGTGGATGAGTGAAATCACGAATTAGTCAAGTGGACACACAATTTTTTAGTAGGATTTTTTTTTTTTTTTTTTGAGTTTATTTTCCACTTGGAAAAGCTGAAATTTCATTTTTTTTAATATAATATTTCAGATGTTTTAATATTTACATTCAGCTGTAAAATATTGAAAAGTTTTGATTATATATAAAAGTTTGAAAATTAGTTGCTACTACCTTTTTGTTGTTGTTTATTGATAGACGATATTGATTTTGGCTTAAATGATGTGATATAAGTGCAACCCCCAGCATCACTGTCAATGTATGGAATCCTACTTTCCAAAATAATTTACAGAGGCAGTAATTGCAGATGTATTGGGCAAAATTATGTACTCAACGAATACTCATTGGTTGTAAAATTTTACTTTGTTTTGTAGCGTTAAAACAAAAATAAAGTACTACCCATAGCGACAATGTTGTTGGTATAACAGAAACATACCCTCCCTTGAAAATGCTCTAATTTTAAAGTTAAAATTTAATTTTTTATATGTTTTATTTAAATTTTTTGATCAGTTGCACTTTTTGTGATTCAGAGAATCAGGTGTATACTTTTTTCATATTTTGAACTGGTTTGTTTGTTATTAGTTGAATTTTGTAACATTTTTCTGAACGATAGTTGAATCAATAAATTTCATGATATTTTATAGTGACTAAACTATGATTTTTTTTTTCTTTTTTTATTTATAAACACAATTGGCGATACAGAAATGTCTAGATTTGTCCATGCTAGTGAAAGTCTTTTTTTTCCACCCCCAGCATCACTGCCAATGAATGGAATCCTACTTTCCAAAATAATTTACAGAGGCAGTATGTAGGTTACAATATGAATTGCAGATGTATTAGACAAAATTATGTACTCAACGAATACTCATTGGTTGTAAAATTTTACTTTGTTTTGTAACGTTAAAACGAAAATAAAGTACTACCCATAGCGACAATGTTGTTGGTATAACAGAAACATACCCTCCCTTGAAAATGCTCTAATTTTAAAGTTAAAATTTAATTTTTTATATGTTTTATTTAAATTTTTTGATCAGTTGCACTTTTTGTGATTCAGAGAATCAGGTGTATACTTTTTTCATATTTTGAACTGGTTTGTTTGTTATTAGTTGAATTTTGTAACATTTTTCTGAACGATAGTTGAATCAATAAATTTCATGATATTTTATAGTGACTAAACTATGAATTTTTTTTCTTTTTTTATTTATAAACACAATTGGCGATACAGAAATGTCTAGATTTGTCCATGCTAGTGAAAGTCTTTTTTTTTTCCACCCCCAGCATCACTGCCAATGAATGGAATCCTACTTTCCAAAATAATTTACAGAGGCAGTATGTAGGTTACAATATGAATTGCAGATGTATTAGACAAAATTATGTACTCAACGAATACTCATTGGTTGTAAAATTTTACTTTGTTTTGTGGCGTTAAAACAAAAATAAAGTACTACACATAACGACAATGTTGTTAGTATAACAGAAACATACTATAATGCCCCTCCCCCCTCCTCAGAAAATGTTCAAATTTTAAAGTTGAAATTTAATTTTTTAAATGTTTTATGTAAATTTTTTGATCAATTGTGCTTTTCGTGATTCAGAGAATCAGTCGTATACTTCTTTCATATTTTGAACTGGTTTGTTTGATATTAGTAGAATTTTGTTACATTTTTCCGAACGATTGTTGAATCAATAAATTTCACGATATTTTATAATGATTAAACTATGAATTATTATTATTTTTTTTTTTTTTAATGTATAAACATAATTGGCGACACAGAAATTTTCTGGATTTGTCCATGCTAGTGAAAGGGTTATATTTAGTATTGGGCGAGTAGATGGTCAAAATTTGGCCAAATTCAGATTATTTTATACATCTGTATTTCACACAACTGATTCTCTAAATCAGATAAAATACAGTAGAACATAAAAAGAAGAAAAAAAAATACACCAGAATGTTTCTAAAGCATGATATCGCGTACTAAATAATTTCGCTAACATTATATGAATAACCAAAACATATTCAAAGAACTCAATCATGAACGCAGAAACAGATATCTGTTTCCTATGTTCATGAATTCAATAAAACAAAATAAAGAAAGATAAAATGAAAAAATATAATACAGAAATCCAAGCTTGAGATGCCAATGAACATCGAACGAATGAAATTTATCCTTAAAGAAACATTTCCAAAGATGGAGGCTTTGAACATTTCTTCCTTTTTGGCATTTATGAAGAGTAACAGCCCTTTTCTTTGCCTCAGCTCATTGGCTGATGGAGGTAGATGTGTGCACCGAGTAAGCAGGAACATCTTCTGACGCATGCGTATTAGACACAATTCCTTGGGAATTGAAGAAAAATGCCTTTGCTTTTAAATATATAGATGTTCTATTTCTTGCTCTCTAATAATAATAAATAAATAATCAAGATGAAGTTATTATCAACAGTTTAATAAGAAACATAGTGCCTACAGTATGAATATGCACCAATTTATCTTTCTATATAATACTTTGATCATAATATGTATGTGTGTGTGTATGTTTGTTTGTACGTGCATGTGTCAGAGAAAGATAAAAAATATCCCCCCTACATTTTCTTGAGCACCCCCTATTATTCACTTCTAGCTACAGCTCTGGAATTAACTTATGTTTTGTGTTAATGTTTTATTAACCTTAATTATCAGCCATGTACGTACATAAATCAAATATGCCAATAAAGCACTTTCTTTCATACTTTTTTGTAATAATTTTCATTCAAAAACTATCTTCTCTACATAATGCTAGGAAAATATTAAAATCTGCTTATTCTACCTATTGCATTATATTCCAGAAATTTTCTTATATATTTTTTATAATTATTTTCATTTAGCATAGCAACTGATCTTCTCTATGTAACTCTAAGGAAACATTAAAATTTTTTCACATCTGCATATTTCATTTAATACAGAAATTTTCTTATACTATATTGTTTATAATTATTTTCATTTAGATTTAGCATAACAACTGATCTTCTCTATCTAACTCTGGGAAAACATTAAAAATCTGCCGCATCTGCAGATTTCATTTAATACAGAAATTTTCTTATATATTTTTAATAATTTTCATTAGCAACCCATCTTCGATACATAATGTTGGGAAAATATTAAAAATCTGCTTCATTAACAGATTTCGTTATTGCAGAAATTTTCTTAATTTTATGATTATTTTCATTAGCAACCCGTCTTCTCTGTATAATGCTGGTAAAACATTAAAAATCTGCCTTGTCTGCCGATTATATTGAAATATTGAAAGATTTGTCTGCAGATTATATTGAAATGTTTATGAAAAATATATCAATTAAATAAAAATGAAGTATTCCCATTCCCAGACTCTCAGTTGTGTTAATGAAATCTGTCAATAAGACAGTTTTCTTTTACATTTCTTATAAGCATTTTAAGTTCCTGCTAAAATTTTGCATAGCCATTCACTTCCTTGGACTTTTAGCAAAAAGTCTGGATGTTTCGACAAACAGCCCTGGTTATTTTTTAATTAGCCTAAATCTGCATAGGCTCTTTGCTATAAGGCTGATTGGTAAAAGGGAGATGATTCTCTAATTAGCCTGGCTCTTTACAAAGAGCCGGATTTTGCAATTAGCATACAATATTATACCTTTAGATAAAGATGCCATTTAATATATATTATTATATACAAAGAGAACTAATTTATCTATTACGTGTTACCAGAAACAATTTTTTTAATACGCATCTAAACAAGCATACTCGTTCATCAATTTTGTTTTCAAAATTGTTTATCACATTTGGCAACAATCTATTTTTCTAAAACCTGAACTGTGCTAACACTATTTTAAAAAGTGACAAGTCCTCTATAAAAAAGGTAATACCATCAAAATAAATATTATTTCAAATTTGAAAAAAAAAAAAACTTAATCCCCCTATGATTTCATTTATTCCAGTTACCAAGACAGTCATTTCAATTATCTCCCCAATCAAACATGGAGTTTGACGAAGAATGCACTGACAGTACCCCCAATATAGTTCTAGTCACTTCCACGGCAGTTGATAATCAAGAACACAGAAGTTCTTCAGGTAAAACTTAATTCATATTTTAAATATAAATCTCTATTTCATATTCATTTTGATAGAATGCATTTTCCAAATTCATGCTGGGCAAGATTTTCAACAAGTAGCATTTTTTCCTCTTTGCTTCTATTATAATTTTCAAATTTCTGTGCTGTTCAAGAAATTATATATTATTAATTCATGAAAAACTTATATATCTATAGAATAGAAAGTAATTTCAACAGTTTGACATTTTCAAATGAAGATTGGCAGGGGAAAAACTAGAAAGATTGCCTTGACATGTGACTTTACTTCAAATAAACTTGAAAATCTCTTGAGAACCAAAAAACTACGAGTATAAAAGGGGAGTACATGAAAAAAATGCATCTGATATTAAATGATAGATTTATTGTGTAGTAAAAATTTAAAAAGTTGAAATATTCCTTTTTTTTTTAAATTTTTCATATTGAATTATTTTCATAAATTATTTATTTGCCTATTTGCATCATTAGCGTGCATTTGACACATGTTGTTTCCATTCAGAAATTTTGAATCCATAACGAATATTGCAGAAAAAGAATTTTCACTTTATGAAATCATGAAATGTCTGTCATTAAATTAAGCAAAACTTATTATTCAGTTTCTGAATAATAAAAAAAATTCCAGAATTTACGCATATAATGTGCAAATTGTTTAAATTGTTATATGGCCCACGTGGCAGAATGTACACGACGCTGTGACGGGCCTCGCAGACTTTTTAGGGCACCTGCAGAAAAACATACAGCGATGCCGCGGACGCATAAATTACGCGAAAGAACGGCAAACTTCGTTGAAGTATTGCGAAAAAAAATGGCGAATTTCATCAAAGAATTGTGGAAAAAACGCGAAATTCATTTAAAGATCACGATAAATGGCTAATTTCATTGACAGGTCGTGAAAAAAACGCAAATTTAGTCAAAAGGCTGAAAAAACGTGAATTTCGTCAAAAAACATGAGTTTTGTTGAAGGATCGCAGAAAAATGCGAATTTTGCCGAAGGGCTACGGGGAAAATGCCAACTTCCTCAAAAGATCGTGGAAAAAAAACGTTAATTTTGTTGAATGTTCACAAAAAACGGTCAATTTCGTCGTCGGATCGCAAAAAAAACAGAATTCTGCCAACAAATCACGAAAAAATGGCAAATTTCATAGAAGGATTGCCAAAAACGGGTAAATTTCGTCAAAGGATCTCGAAAAAACTGAAAATTTCGTCGAAGGATCTTGAAAAAACAGTGAATTTTGTCGGATCTCAAAAAAATGGTAAATTTTGTCGAATGATCTCGAAAAAACGGCAAATTTCGTTAAAGTATCTCGAAAAAAATGGCAAATTTCGTCGAAGGATCACGAAAAAATACAAATTTTGTCCAAAGGCCAAAAAAAAATTGTGAAATTCATCAAAGGATCTGGGAAAATGGGTATTTCGTTGACAGATTGCAGTGAAAAAGCAAATTTCGTCAAAGGGCCGCGGAAAAACTTGACTTTTCGTCAAAATACTGTAAAAAAAAAAACCATGAGTTTCATTCAAGGATTGTGGAAAAATGCGAATTTCATCAAAGTGGGCCACAGAGAAAACACAAATTTCATCAAATTTGGCTGCAGAAAAAATGCCAATTTTGTCAAAGGATCGCGGAAAAGGGTGTGAATTTCGTCAAAGGGCCATGAAAAAATCGTGAATTTCGTCAAAAGATCACGGGGTAAAAAAAAAATGCTAATTTTGTCAAAGATTCACGAAAAAAAAACGTGAATTTTGTGAAATAGTCATGGAAAAGATGCAGCATTCCTTTAGAAAACAGCAGACACACAAAGTTCTATGCTTATTAATATAGGCATAGTTTTTAATCTGAAACAATATACTGAACTAACTTTTGAAAAAGCGGGTTAACCCGAACCCAAGTTGCAAGAATCTTCACTCAGCTTGAAATTGACTTGAATCAAAAGCAGAGTTGATCCGACCTGCAACAAAAATAATTATTGGCGAGAGGGGATTTTCTTCCCTCCCACCTTTGCTGTAACCTTTCAGAATATTTGCTGTGAATTTCAGAATTTTTTAGCACTACAACTTCAACAGCAGAAAGAATAGATTTATATGATATATTGTGTATTGCAGACTATTTTTGAAAACATTATTAGCGTTGCAGACACTTGAAGATAGTTCTGTCACCGGGGTGGTCAGCAATAAATTTTAACCACATTGATGTGATTGATGTTCAATTCAGAAAAGCCAGTTTATCAAATCGAATCCTAACACTTAACTTAAACAGGCAGAGGTTATGACTCTGGCCATAAACATGCAAGTTAAAAATTTTGCTGATATCCCAACATGATGGCAAAGTAAATGAAGAAGAACTAATCTCTTAGATTGACTTCTTAAATCTTGTGTGCAGGTGAAGGTCAAAGTTGAATAAATTTTCCCAACAGAGTGAAAAATACTTAGACCTGTGACCTTTGCTATATCTGCCAGTGCTCTACCATTGAGCTAGTGAGGTTATATCTAGCCTGGCACAATTTGTTAACATGTTGGTATGCATTTGTATTGGGTCATTCTGAAAGTTCTGCTGTTTTTCAATCCGAAGCACAGTTTCGAGTTATTTTGCTACTGCTAATACCTTGAATGACCCAGATATATACATTTAGTCTTTTCTGTTTGCATTGCATAATTCTTGCTTGGGTTGGGACATAATTTTTATTTCAGTGGAGTGCTAAGAATGGAGAACTAAAAAGTTCATTTTCGTCAATTATGCTCTTTTATTTCAAGAAAGGTGAAAATGCTAGTCAGACTGTTCATAAAATTTGTGCTGTATATATACAAAGTGCTGTTTCAGATGATACGGTTCAAAGGTGGTTTGAGAGTTTAAGTGTGGAAATTTCTACCTTGAAGATGTGGCCGCTTTGGACAACCATAATCTGTAAAGAAGCTATTGCTGAAAATCCACACTGCACAGTTCAGGAGCTGTCATACAGACTAGATATTCCAGAAAGTACAGTGTATGATCATTTGATAACTTCTTTTAAGAGGTCCTCCTTTACTCTCCTTTATGGTTGTCCAGAGCGGGCATAATCTTCGAGGATAAAATTTCCACACTTAAACTTTTTGAACTGTGTCATTTGAAACAGCACTTTCTCCTTATACAGCAGAAATTTTATGAGCAGTCTGACTAGCATTTTTACCTTTCTTGAAATAAAAGAGCATAATTGATGAAAATGAACTTTTTGATTCTCCATTCTTAGCACTGCATTGTGCACTGAAACAAAAAGTATGCCACAACACAAGCAAGAATTATGGAACCACAAGCAGAAAAGATCGAATTTACATATTTGGATCATTCAAGGTCACTCCTTATAAGCAAACAAAACTGTGCTTTGCTTTTAAAAACCACGCAATTTTCTGGATGACCCAATATAATTAATTTCCATGAAGTAATGGGGTTTCTATATGTAACGTGATTTCATTGGTAAGCTGCCATAGTTGTTCGCAGATCTGATGATACCAGCAAGTGAGGTCAGGCTGGATATCATCTGGCTAGCTCAGTGGTAGAGCTCACTGGCACATACAGCCCGGGTCCCAGGTGTGAACCCAGGCCTAGATACTTTTCACTCTGTTGGGAAAATTTATTCAACTTTTACCTCCACCTGCATAGAATCTAGTAATTTGAGTTAAAATCGCATTTGTATTATTAAAACTACTTTAGAATTTCTAAAGGGAAAATCTGAAATAGTACTGTGAGTTTCTTTGATTGTATGACAAACATAATTTGAACAGGTCCATTCATTTATTTTAAAATAAAAGTCAACAAATTATTTTTAAAAACTGCTGAGGCCTTTTCAGTTAATCATGGCTTAAAAACTGACAATATAATCTAAGTATAAAACACTGTGTGTTGATTCTGGTACGAACTCATCAGTAAATAAAAATTCATATTTACTATGATGTCACGGGAATAGCGTCTATTGGGTTTATTTTATCTTTATGTATTATAACTTTATGGATACTATTTTTTTTTTCATTACAATTAAATAGAAAATATATTTTTATTTGAATTCAGGGTGGTTAAGCACAAAAGTATTGTATATAAAGTACGTGTGAAAAGTTTGTGCCAGTGAAAATGTTATGCTTAACTTGAAACGCATTTTTACATTGATAAGACAAAAAAAAAATTTGATACAATTGTTCCAAAATGACTTAATTTTCACAGATTTTTCAATTGTTAATTATAAAGATTAGAATTGGGGGGTGGGGAGCTTTTAATGATTTTGATTGTATACCTCGATTACATGTTAGCGATTGCTTTAAAAAAAAATGGTACAACTTGATTATCCCGTTGACCAAAAAACTATCGCCAAACTATAATATTAAATGCCAATAATGGATGTTCTTAAATGTCACATTCACTGACTTAACATTAAACATGTTGCACATGTTTGTTACATCATCAAGTGATTTTTAATTCAATGTTTTATTTGTATTTTTACTAATGTTTCGCTAATTTATTTGTTCTTTTGTTATTTAAAATAAAGATTATGTCAATAGACGATTACCTCGTGATATTAAAAGAGATTTGTATAGTTTGTCAAAATTGGTCGATGGGATAATCAAATAGTACCTGAAAAACTAAATCATACTCCAAATCGAAACTCCAAATAATCGCATTAAATATTGCAAAAAATCTGAAAAAAATGCCGTAGGAATTTCGAACAAACTTTCTTGAAAAGTTGACAACATTTACTATATTCGGCTAAAAAATTAAAACTGGATTCCTTTTACTAATGTGGAAAAATCACAATTCAAAATTTACTATAGTACACTAAAACATTGTAACCGGAATTCTTTTACAAATGTCTAAAAATATCTGCAGAACATGAAAAAAAAGCTGAAAGTTAATAAAAATTCAAATACAGTATAGGATCCGTTATCCGGCGTCCCGGTATCCGGAACGCTCCGAAAACCAAAATGCAAAACACTAAACGGAAAAAAAAAAAAAAAAAAAAAAAAAAAATTCTTAAAAACATAAAAATTAAAGTGTCAGTAAAAGGAAAAATAACAAAATGATATTGCCTTCATTAATTAATTTATAAATTCAATAAATACCATAAAATACCGATTGTAAGTCCCCCCCACCTTTTTTTTTCAAAATCAAAAAAGGTTAAATTTGGAAAGAGGGCTTATAATTGGGATTTTTTCTAAAAATCATTTAAAAACCGGTTTTTTCATTAATTTAGAAGTAAAAAAGGGGCGATAATCTTCCGTATTTCGGCAGAAAAAAATAATAAAATAAAATAAAAATAAATTCCCAACCCTAAAATCCTGCCCCCCCCCCCCAAAAAAAAACATTTTTTAAATATTTTTTTTTAATTTCTTATTTTATTGTAACAATAAATACTATATCTAAAATCAATCTAAATCTGCTCTCAAAATTACTGTTTCCCCCCTTTGCCCCCCTCTAGTACCAAAAATGCATAGTTTTCTTCTTAATTTTTTCTGCTGTATTTGTGATTTTTTTCCCTAGCAATATTTAAATAACGATCTACATTATACCCTCCTCCCTTCCAAAAAGTCATTTTTATTTCCTTTGTCTCCCCCCCCCCCAGTGCATACTTTAAGCCTTTAAAAGTTTTTTTTTTATCTATTTAGAACTTTCTTGCAACTATAATTAAATAATTATCTAAATTGCTCCCCCCTCCCCACCGCTAAAATTTTCTTTTTTTATGTGAGAGAGAGGGGGGGGGGGCTTATATTTGGGAGTGGAAAAGAAAATCGAAATTGCTTAAAAGTGGAAGGGGGTTACTTTCGGGATTTTATGATAAATATAAAAAATTATGATATGAAAAACATTACGATAAGAAAAAATTAAAAAGAATTATGTTAGAAAAATAAAACATGTCCGTGTATAAATTTTATTTTGTTACAAGTGTTTCATTAAAAAAAGTTACACATAGTTTAATGCCATGGTGTTATTACGGAGAAATATGGTGAGCAAAAAACTGACTAACATTTCTTTTTTGTTTTGTAAATTGAGCATAGAAAAATTATTTCTGTGCTAAGAATCGGCGAATCTGCCATTGCGATCAGTATCAATAATAACAGGTTATGGAAAGTTGCCAGATTATGCATTGATTTTAACATTTCCTTTTTATACATAAAATAATAGTTACTTGATATTTTGTAAATTTAGATTTGAAAATTTTTTTCACAGTCAGAGGGATTTTCTCTGAATAAAAAACTAAAATTCTTTTTTAGACTATACTTCCAGTAAATTTTATACGCATGACGTCGCACTCTAATATGCGCAGCCGCAATTCACTCCAGCAAATGATCTTTAGCCTCAATGTAGGATACTTGTATAAATTTTAAACAAGCTGGATAAATGATAGCAGTTGATGCCGTCTATATCTCCAAATCAAAAAATTCTGCTCCCAAAATGAAATTTTGTTTATTTTTTGTAATTTAGAATGTTTTTTTTTAAATTTTGTGCAAATAATGTATTAATTGAACAAATTTATAAGTAATGTATTTACATATATTATTCATATTTATCACTATTTTATGAAACTAGCCGCCACTGCCGACCAGTTTGGTCGCCCTTAAATGTATGTTAAACATTGTAACAAATTATTTTTATTCATAATTTATTTTTTTCCTTAATCCTTCGCCAAACCGGAAAAATCTAATATACAAATCAAGAACTTTTGCGATCATGGTAGCATTTCGCATATTTTTTGTTGTTATGTATTTCATCTTTCTTGCCAAAAACCGCTTAACCCACTTTATAATAAATTAATCATTGTGTATGTTTTATAATAAAATTGTGTGTTTTTTAATATAAAATAAACTATTTCATAATAAAATAAAAGTACATGCTGTTTTAGTAGTCTCTAATAGGTACCTCAAAATGGCACAAAACAAAAATCGCGCCAACCCCCGTGCGTCCGTGACAGTTGTTCCAATTTAAAATTATAATGTTAACACTTTTCTTTAAAATAGCAAAAATTTCGTAATTTGATCCATTAAATATTATTACTTGAGTTCAACTTACGTCAAGAAAAGATCCGGAAGGAAGTTGAGCTGTATGGAACAGAATTATGGTAAACATTGACTGTCTCACTGGTGCGGATTACTTTTTTTACACCAGGCAGCGGTCCAAAAATTCATGGTTTAGTATTTTAAACGTTCACAACAAATGAATCTTTTTTTTTTTTTTTTTTTTTTTCCATGGATAGAGAATTTGAACTGCGAACCTAATTTAAACTGAAGTTATTGCAGAATGTATACATAATTGAACATAAATCATCTCTCAAATATTAATTTTCTTTGAACGATCTTTCTAAAAATGTAACTTTTATGCAGTTTTATTCGAAAAAATAATTTTGAATAAAAATGGCCGCCTGGCATATGAAAAAGTGAAGCGGGCATCCCGGAACTGTTGATGACAGTCACATGACTTACGGTTTTATTATAGAGATTATTTCGTACATTTTTTATACTTATAAAAAAGTGTTCTGAATTACGGAAAAACCCCTTATCCAGAATGCCCCAGGTCCCAAGCATTCTGGATAACGGATCCTATACTATATGTGGATGCAATTGTGGAAACACAAAATTTATTGCATTGGGTCTAAAAGTTTAAAACCTAATTCCTTTTACTAATGTAAAAAAAAAAAAAAAAAATTGTCATAAAACGTGAAAAAAGGCTGAAATTCAGATAATAAATTAATGAAATGCAGGCAAAGTTCTTTAATCCGCACAAGTTGGAACCAAAGGTTGTGCAGATTATAGAATATTGGAGTATTATGGATTATGTGTCATTTTTTTTAATTTATGGACAACATTTTATTTTCAGTATGACGTGAAAACTTAAATATGAAATCAAATAATTAATTTAATATCCTACCTCAAAAAATGCAATTTTAAATTATTTTATTAAAAAATTTATATATATATTTAATGAATAATTATGTTGATAATTTGATATATGAGAATTAAGATTTTTTTTTCCAGGGGCATTTTCAGCCAGAAGTATAGCAAAAATGCTTAAAAAGAATAAATTATGCACAAAAAAATAATAATCAATACAAAAATAAAATAAATGCAGAAAATTATAATAATGGGAAAGTATAAAATAATTTCATAACAGATACTGATGAGCAGAATGATTAACAACTGCAAAAGGAACTGTTCAATAAACTATGATGAAGGATGAAAAATAGCATCTTGGAATATTGAATAACATTTATAAAGTTTTTTGTATAACAAAAATAGAATCAAGTGTTTTAAAACTTTAAGTTTTTCTTTAGAAAGTTTATCTTGCATTCTATGAACAGTCATTAATTCTTGTTGAGAAATGTACCTCTGTTGCTCTAAAAAGTTCAACTATTATCTACCCTAAGCTAGTCCCTGATTAATTGAAATTTTTTCTGCATTTTTAGGATCTGATTCAGTTTCAGAATCAGTAGGATGTAAAACACTAGAGATTATTTCAGCATCTGTTACATGTTCAGTAATTGATGCTTTATCACAGGGGTTGGCGAACCTATGACCCGTGGGTCACCGAGTGACCCATTTCATAATTTCAAGTGACCCACTTGAATTCCGAAAAAATTATAAAAAAAAAAATTCTATTGAAAAAATATTTCAGGTTTATTTTGGAACTTTAAAAAGGTTTAATTTTAATTCAGAAATTGTAAACTATTAAATAACATAACAGAAAATTGCACTTATTTGTTATAATACATAGTATATGTTTGCATCAGGGGAGCCATTGAAGAGAAAGTAAAGTTCATTCAGTTATGTTTCCTTTAATAATAATTATAATTTTATTTTTTATGTTTAAAGTTTAAAAAGGCGCACAATGATTATTTCCTCAATAAAATTTATCTTATTATTCACCGAAAAAAGACTGTTTTAAAATGAAAATACCACTGATCCGAAATGTCTTCTTAATACACATATTTTGGTTGATTGTGACCAGCAGCTGAAAAAGGTTGCCGACCCCTGCTTTATCATCTGCTGTCAGCAGATTCACTATGAAATCTTCTGTTACAGATTTAGAGACTTTACTTCCAACTTTTTGCACACACTGTAAAAGTTCTGCAATTTTTGTCTTAACATGCAAGGGCTTAAACCCATGAAATTCTTCATTTTCACATGGATTAACAATAAACAAAGATTCAGTCCATATATTATGCCATGCATTTACCAGGCGTGACAATCACACAAAATGATGTGTTTTCATTGTTTATTTACTCTTCTGAACTTACTCAAATTAAAGTAGCAATGAATGAAAAGCTGTAAAACATGTGTTCAGAATGTCCTGTTAGCCTACATGTGTTCTGTTATGCAGTTTGGTTTTTACTGGTATGTAAAAAAATATATGTATATTAAAAAATCATTAGACATTTTATGAACTTTCACTGCCTTTTTAACACTTTCCAACCTAGTTGAAAAGTGTTTATGACTTCGGTTTGTCTGGCTGTCTGTCCGTGCTCTAACTCCCGTAAATATGCACGGATTGCCCTGCAATTTTTATATGTTATAATCGTTATCTATAGCATGTTCCCTATTTCAACGGAAGTGTGTATCACTTATAGTTTTTTTACAGGGACACACAAAAGAATTCCGTTACATTGCGGTCTATGGGAAAAATCATTTGCGGTTTACTTAAATAATGTTTCACTATTTTAAACGCATTGAAATTTATATATATCACTAAGGTGCATTAGAAGAAGCTTAATATGGAATAGGGTGTGCATAGCACTTATACTTACTTTACAGGGACAGTCAAAAGAATTCTGTTACATTACGTCTATGGAGAAAAATCGTCTGCGGTTTATTTAAATAATGTTTCACTATTTTAAACGCATTGAAATTTATATAAGGTTCATTACAAGAGACTTACTACAGAATATTGTGTGTATAGCAGTCATCGTTCATTTACAGGGACACACAAAAGAATTCTCTACTGTATGTTAACAATAATTCCTGCAAGTGCGTTTTAAGTTACTGAATGCGATTTTAATTTTAAATCGCTTTTTGTATATTATGTGGTGTGTATAAATTCTGTAGATCCTATACAGGGAAGCACAAAAGTTCGGGAACACATTTCCGTATTATTTAACTCCAGACGGAGAATTTTAAACTGTGCTACGTGTTTCCTAACTGAACTAAAATTTAGCATCCTATGTAGTATATATACAAATCTATAGATCCTATACAGGGCTGAATAAAAGTATTCGGATTACTTAGATGTTATCTTTTAGCTTATTAAAGAGTATGATTCGTAAAATTATTTTGGAAGCGTTGGAAAGTGTTACATAATCTATGCTTGACGCATGATTTTTCGTTCTTGTTTATTATTTCTTTTAAAAAGTAATTTTTTCGATCAATAATTTGTAAATTTGTTTAACGGTTTACATTTGTTAAGCAATGTGAATTATAGAAAATTGCAGAGTACTGGTGTGCGGATTATCAATCCTTGACTTTATTAAAAAATTATGTATACATTGGACTAAAAAATTTAAACCAAACTCATTTTATTAATGTGAAAAAATTGCCACAAAACGTTTAAAAAAAAAAAAAAAAAAAAAGCTAAAAATCACATAAATATATATTTTTACTTTCTTCTATCTATAATAGAAGAAAGTATTGTAATCGAAATTTCTTTCGGTTTTCGACGGATTTACACGTTTTAGGGTTCAGAGATTCCGAAAAACACGTTTTTACAAAATGTTTGTCTGTTCGTCTGTCCGTTTGTGTGTCTTCATTGTATCATCGAAAAGTGTATGAAGTTATGCTTCAAATTGAACCTAATTTTTTTTCTATGTTTTTGGCTATGGCAAGCAGGTTCTATTAGAATTTGGGGATATTTCGACGAAAGGGGGCGCTGTGATCGATGTTTTTGTTCCATTTTCACTATTTTATCATCTAAAAGTGTATGAAGTTATGCTTCAAATTGAACCAAAATTTTTTTCTATGTTTTTGGCTATGGCAAGCAGATTCTATCAGAATTTGGGGATATTTCGATGAAAGGGGACGCTGTGATCGATATTTT
Organism: Maratus michaelseni; assembly: GCA_963931845.1. Taxonomy (NCBI): domain Eukaryota; kingdom Metazoa; phylum Arthropoda; class Arachnida; order Araneae; family Salticidae; genus Maratus; species Maratus michaelseni. Next base: position 3,722,319 of record OZ007600.1, read on the forward strand.
TGTTCCATTTTCACTATTGTACCATCTAAAAGTTTATAAAGTTATGCTTCAAATTGAACCTAATTTTTTTTCTATGTTTTTGGCTATGGCAAGCAGGTTCTATCAGAATTTGGGGATATTTCGATGAAAGGGGACGCTGTGATCGATATTTTTGTTCCATTTTCACTATTGTACCATCTAAAAATGTATGAAGTTATGCTTCAAATTGAACCAAATTTTTTTTTCTATGTTTTTGGCTATGGCAAGCAGATTCTATCAGAATTTGGGGATATTTCGACGAAAGGGGGCGCTGTGATTGATATTTTTGTTCCATTTTCACTATTGTATCATCGAAAAGTGTATGAAGTTATGCTTCAAATTGAACCAAATTTTTTTTCTATGTTTTTGGCTATGGCAAGCAGATTCTATCAGAATTTGGGGATATTTCGACGAAAGGGGGCGCTGTGATCGATATTTTTGTTTCATTTTCACTATTGTACCATCTAAAAGTGTATGAAGTTATGCAGATAATTGAACCAATTTTTTTTTTCTATGTTTTTGACCATAGCCTGCAGGTCCAGGTTGAATTTGGGGATATTTCGATGAAAGGGGGTGCTGCCATCGCGATTTTTGTTCGATTTTCACTATTGTATCATCGAAAAGTGTATGATGTTATGCAGATAATTAAACCAAAATTTTTTAATATGTTTTTGGCTGTAGCCAGCAGGTCCTACTAGAATGTGGGGATATTCCGCCGGAAGGGGGCGCTTTGATAGCCATTTATAAATTTCAAATTCAAAAAGATGTATAAAAAAATTAGAAATCCTAAAAGTTTTTTCCGTTAAATGTTCGGCCTTGGACCGGAGAATCCGGAGCAGTTTTTGTTTTGTCTCTATATTAAAAAATGGCAGAGATATAGCGGTTTGAAATTTTAGGGTAATTGACATTTTCAAACAAGACAGCAGAATTCATCCATAAACGCGTTTAATTTATGAGTTTTAGTTAACAGGGTTTCAGCAAATTTTCTTTCATTGTTGTAACCATTGTTCCTATTCTTAAATGTTTAACACTATATATTTATATTCACCAACGTCAAATTCTCGCTAAGCTTGGCGGCAATTGACAAAGTATCGCCAAATTTGGCGACAAATATAGGTTGCCACAAATGAAGCCAACTTGGCTGTAGAAGACTAATTTGGCGATATTCTCATTCAAATTCAATGTTGACGAGAACTGGGAGAATCTTCTTTAATTCGGTTCCACGCATTTTAGCTTCGTGTTTTCCAGTCAAATTAGCTAAAATCGTAAAATCAAGGAATAGGGAGGCTATCTGTTCCGGTCAGTACAGGCCAAAAGAACTTTTCGTAGTTTAGTATACATCAGTTGATTGCATCCCGGTAACCCGATGATTCGCAAGCAGCTGACGTACAACAGAATGATGAAAAATATTGATTTAATTGGCGATGTGAGGACAAAATTAGAAGTATTAACATGATTGAGATAGAAGAAAGTTTTGGGATTGGCACATTCGACTAGTTTTTTTAAATGTAATCAAAAAGTCTAAAAACTAACTTTAGACATACAGGTACCTTCCTGCCAAATCATGTAACTCTACATGTCTTTTCAGCACACAGATGCGCAAACCTATCTTTACTATAGCTGTAGTTTTGTTTTCTATTTTGATAGAGAAAAATATATCCTAGCTATTAAAAGAAATCTTAATTACAATTTCTTTTTTTTTTTTTCATTTACTTTCTTTAATATCAGAAGAAAGCATTGGAATCATGTTTTTTATGGATTTATGTGTTTTAGGTTGACCTGAATACAATTTGACAATTTTTTGAAAATATCTCTCTGGATGTGATACAAATTTTGTAGCCACTCTATCTCAAAACTAAAGCATGGAATTTCATCAAATGCCATATTTAATTAGACTTTAGCATATACAGCTGTCGATTAGGTTTTGGCATATATGACCCAACAGGTGGCACTGCTATGCTGCATTTTTCACAATTTACATGAAACTATATTTGAACCAATGTGTGGTGAAATTTCATCAAACTTCACATTCACTTAACCCTTGACATACATTGATGCTGATTAAGTTTTGGTGTATGTCACCAAATAGTTGGTGCTACTGTTTCACATTTTTAACAATTCCCGTAATATCCAGATCTTGGCATGCTTGGGATGGAATTTCCCCAAACTTAATACGTAAAATGATTAGGAATAACTGTTGATTATATATTTGTTTTGATCACTCCCCAGGGGGTGTTGCCTTACTATGCTTTTTCTGATTGACATTATAGCTTATTTTAGCTTCTGTTGTACAGAAAGGAACTAAATTTTATGTTTGAGGTTAATAATTAACAATATATATGTTAATCTAATTTTGAATTTTAATACTCAACAATAGACACTGTTATGCTGTGCTTTTTTTATTCACTGATCACTGTTACTCTGTGTTAAATTCTAAGAAATGCACTGTACTTTGTATTAATGTGTAACTATGCTAATGATTGATTATTTTGATTGATATTTTTAGATGCATTAGTTTTATTGTTTATATTTTATTGCAAATAATTTTTTGCTGTTCTAAATAATAACAATTTGGAAATTGTATGTCAAACTTGACAAATAAGGTGCATTCGTACTGTTAATTATTTCAGTAAAATGAATTATATCTGTAATAAAATAAGTAAATTTTAAGTTGGCAACATTTTATCTTTTGTTAACATTTACTGAAAATTCCAATGGGAAACTTAAGCCTAGCTTTGAAAACTTCAGAACTTGAAATCTATATTTAGACTCTTTTTCCATTTAATATCTATTTCTCGGGAAACACTGATCCAAAAAAACTTTCGGTGGATTATAGGATTGCTATAATTAAACAATTCCAGTATACAAATTTGGTTTTTAAATTGAGTAATACGGAAATAATATTACTTCATCTTAAATAGGACGTAATCACCATGGCAACCTAGAATCATTACCTATCATAGGATATCATTGAATTAATTATGTATGATAGGATTTAATAGAATGAAGAATGTGACTATTACTTTGTCATGAAAGTTATAGTCATATATAATGTATATGACCTTTTATAATGTCATACATGTCAGATAACTTGGTTATACATCTTGGTCACTTGACAATTAAATAACGGAAGCTGCTATAACAAGGAAGTACCATTTAAAAAAAAAATTAAAATTACTTAATAAATATTTTTATTAATATCTTTTTAAGTTTTAATTCAATTTTCATAAAATTTGAAATGACTCGACAAAATTCTGCACTGATTATATTGTTGTGAGCATGGGGTACGAAAGGATTGATGCCAGTATATAAAACCAATAAACAGGTTTTATTTACTCCAAACAGTTCGATAAATACACTAATATCTCCTCAAAGACACAAATATTCAGTAATCATCCAATCTAATAACAGCACAGCAAAATTCTACACAGAACAATATAGCGTATTGTTCAATACTAAATCGCTCATAGACAACACAGTCTCAAAGCAAAAGCCTCTCGTGTGAATTCAGTCACAGCTGATCATCAACTAACTGAACTGACTGGTGGCGGCCCTTATATAGGCTTCAGAGATCTTTCTAGAATTTTCGAGAGATTACGGGTGTCCAGAATTAACCAGAAAGTACTTCAACTTTCGAAGAGAGGACCTCAAGCGAGAAAGGACTCCAATGTACAGGTATAAGGGGGGGTTGCACAAAAAGTCGCCAAATCCATCGCCAACTTGGCGGCATTTGGCGACAAAAATAAGTCGCCAAAGCCATCGCCAACTTGACGATAAACCCATTCCTTGGCGATATTCCCATAGGCTCCATTATAAAAACGATGCTGTTGTAAGGTTGTTTTTCTTGCAAAACACCGAGGCCTTTTGCATTGAGTTACATTACTTACGATAGGAAATACATTACATAATGCTGCAATTTCACTATAAAGAAATGAAATATGTACAAAATTCATAACATTGCCCCCCTCTCAAGGACTGCATGTCCCGGGCAGTACAACCCCTGATCGGGAGCAAACCTGTTATTAACAAATATTATACCAATTAAAACACTTAAAAACACATTCATATTGCTTAATTATGCAAAATAAACACTTATTTAAAATAAAATTGGACATGACATAATTATACACAAACTAAATAAATAAACACATTAACTTATATACAAGACCATGGTCATACTAATTTACACTATTTACAATCAATGCACTATGCCATATGAACTAAGTACTATGGCCATAGTATGGAGCTAGCCTGTCGTAATGAACGACTCTAGGCTTCGAATTTGGTGACTTTCGGATCCGAATTACGACATCGTTCAGTCTGTTTAGGACTGTATAAGGACCGTCCCAGTGCGATTGCAGTTTGGGAGAAAGTCCTTTGCGTCGAGTCAGATTATAAAACCAAACCTTGTCACCTTCTTTAAATTGATGTCCCGTGGCTTTCGTGTCGTATCTGGTCTTCATCTTCTCCGTCTGCATATTGATCCGCTCTCGAGCCAAGTTGTGTACGTCTTCAAACCGTGCCTGGAGGTTCTGCACGTATTCCTCTGGCGATGAAGGTGCATCGGGAGGGCGACCAAACAGCAGATCACAAGGTAAACGATGATCACGACCGAAAAGCATCTGAGATGGGGAATAGCTGGTTGTTTCATGGACGGCGCTACGATAGGTGAGAAGAAACAAGGGAAGTTTTTGGTCCCAATCTTGTTGGTTTCTTGAGACTAGCAGTGAGAGGTTGTTCAGGATGGTACGATTAAACCTCTCAACCATGCCATCCGACTGTGGATGTAAAGGCGTCGTCCTAGTTTTGTCCATTCCGAGAAGTTGACAGAGACCCTCAATCACAGCAGAGATGAAATTTCTCCCCTGGTCAGAATGCATTTGAAGGGGGGACTCCATACCTTGATATCCACTGGTGTACCAAGGCATCCGCAACCGTAGAAACTTCTTGATCAGGGATGGCATAAACTTCAGGCCATTTCGTGAAATAGTCCATGACAACAAGAAGTTATTTGTTGCCATCAGCACTTCTTGGTAGAGGACCTAGGATGTCAAGGGCGATGCGTTCAAAAGGTGCTCCTACATTATAGAGATGTAGTCTTCCTCGGCTACGTTTCTTTGGTCCTTTCCGAGCTGCACATGCATCGCAAGATTTGCACCATTGTTCGACGTCAGCTCTCGCTTTTCCCCAGAAGAAGCGCTCTCGGACTCTGTGTAATGTTTTCATGACTCCAAAATGGCCACAAGTGGGACTGCCATGTAATTCCTTGAGGACCTCGGGGATTCGGGATCGAGGAAGTACCAACTCCCACCGAGATGTCTTCCCATCTTCCGATTCGAATTTTCGGAACAGGACACCATTTCTGACGTGGAGGGAGTTCCAAAGAGCCCAATATTGCTTCGTCGTAGGACTGTAAGTCGAGATGTCTTTCCAACTCGGCTTCGTGCTAGAAGATTCTAATAATTCCAAGATTGGTTTGATGTCAGAGTCTGCCATTTGATCTTCTCGCATCTTCTCATCACTCCAGGGATCTGGTGGCGTTGATAGTGAAGTCTTCGTCTGGCGTATGACATGTTCAGGATTATATTTGCTCTCCACTCTGGAACAATAGCGACAGCTTTCGGGACACGGTCTTCTTGACAGGGCATCGGCGTTTCCATGCGATGAGCCTTTGCGATGCCTGATGTCAAAGTCGTATTCCTGGAGTCGTCGTATCCATCTGGCTACTTGGCCCTCTGGGTCCTTAAATTTCATCAGCCATGTTAGGGATGCGTGATCAGTACGAAGGAGAAATTTCCTGCCATAGAGATAGTGATGGAAGTGTTCTATGGCTTTCACTATAGCTAATAACTCCTTACGAGTGACGCAATAATTCCGTTCTGGTTTCGATAAACATTTGCTCCAGTATGCTACGGCTCGTTCTTGGCCATCTATTTCTTGGGAAAGTACAGCGCCGACACTTTCATGACTGGCATCCGTGTCCACAATGAACTGTTTGTCGGGGTGTGAGTAGGTAAGGACTGGAGAGGTTGTCAGAGCTTCTTTCAGCCACTGGAAAGAATTGTCGCATTCTTGTGTCCATAGAAACTTCTGCTTGCTTTCAGTGAGCCTATGCAAGGGTCTTGCGATGTTGGAGAACTCCTGGACAAACTTTCTGTAATAAGTGCATAGTCCCAGAAAGCTTCTTCTGATGGACATTTTCCGGACACTTCCAGTTCTTTACAGCAGACACTTTTTCAGGATCTGTTCGGACACCTTCAGCTGAGATGATGTGTCCTAAATAATTTACTTCCTGTTGGAAGAACTTGCGTTTCAGAGGGTTCAGCTTTAAGTTCGCCGCTCTTAGCTTTGTTAACACTTTTCGAATATTTTCTAGATGTTCTTCAAACGTGCGACCACCAATGATGACGTCATCTACATAGATGAGACAAGCTTCAAAAGTCAGGCATTTTAACACTGTCTCCATGAGGCGCTCGAACGTTGCTGGAGCATTGCAGAGCCCGAACGGCATAACTTTGAATTGCCAAAGTCCTTATCCAGTAGTAAATGCCGTCTTCTCTTTGTCATCAGGATGGATCTCTATTTGCCAATATCCACTCTTCAAATCCAGTATGGAAAACCATTTATGTCCTGAAAGAGTGTCTAGCGTGTCGTCTATTCTTGGTAGAGGATAGCTGTCCTTCTTCGTGATATCGTTAAGTTTTCGATAATCCACACAAAACCTTGTGGAGCCATCTTTCTTTCGGACCAACACAATGGGAGAGGCCCACGGACTTGATGAGGGTTTGATGATGTCACTATCCTGCATCTCTTGTAAGAGCTTAAAAACCTCTTCCTGTTTTGCGAACGGCAAGCGTCTTGGATGCTGTTTAATCGGTGGATGGTCGGCAGTATCAATTCTATGACGTGTCAGAGAAGTGTGACCTATATCACTCTCGTTTTGTGAAAAAAAAATCCTTAAACTCCTGGAACAGTCTTTCTGCGGCATGTCTCTGCTCAGGAGATAAATTTTCATTTCGTCCAATTTCAGGTGTTAAACTTGTAGGCGGCTCCGACAACATCAAGCTTAGGTCTTTGCAAACGCAGGTGACTGGAGCACGAGTTGCAAGCACTTCACCCTTCTGGATAATTCTAGACTTTTCACTTACGTTCGCTATCCTCACGGTTATCACATCTCTTGACAGGTCTACCAACGCTGATGCTATTAGCACTCCTTTTGGGCTCTTTTCAGGATATCCAACCAAGCCACACTGAAAACTTCTTTCGTTCTCAGTTAATCCAGGTATCATCATTTCGGTCCAAGGAGGGATGATAACATCTGCCTTGGCTGTGATCCGTTGAATAGACCCGGACTCATTACCAAGTTTGAACATAGTGACATCTTCTTGAGCAGAGCGTAACTCATTATTCTTAAAGTCCAGTGTAAATCCATGTTCTTTTAAAAAGTCCAGTTCGAGTATGAAAGGGTCTGAAATATCGGCCACATAGACTGTATGATGGTAAGTGGCATTCCCAAACTTTATTCTCAATTTCATTCTTCCATGTATGTCGATCTTATCCACGGTCACGGTTTGAAGGATAACATGTGGCGGGTTCCAGAAGAGATTTCCTTTCAGCCGCTGAGCTAGATCTTTCCGGATGATGGTCACATTGGCTCCTGTATCGAGGATCATATTACAGGGCAAATCATTCACACTTCCGACTATAAAAACTCCGTTCTCGCCGCAACTTCTTGCAGAAATTTCACATACTTGAAAATGTGGCTTCTTAAGATCTGGAAACCTCCGCCCCGCAAGATGGCCATTAATCAGTTTTCCTGCTCCTCCGTTAGCGGGTGAGCTATTACCTTTGGTGCTGGGTCGTCTTGGGCAGTCGATTTGGATATGGCCTTCTCCACCGCATGTCCAGCACTTGATCTTTCTGTAAGGTTTGTTGGCCATTAAGGAGTTCATCTGTCTCATTATGTTCTTTAACTGCTGCTGCAAGCGCTCCACAGCCTTATCCGACGTCTCAGGCAGGTTGAATGCTCGCACAAAGTGTCGATCTTTCCTTGTAGCTTGCTGGGCTGCCTCGAATTTCAGGACATAAACTAAAGCCCCTTTTAAGTCACTGAGATCTGCAATCCTGAGTTGTTTCTGGATCTCAGAGTCACGCACACCATCGATGAAATGTTGCAGAGCTAAACTTTCTCTAATTTCAGTCGGACAACCAGGATAAGCAAGATGTGAAAGTCTCTTGACATCCGTAGCAAGTTCTTGCAGGGATTCAGTGGATTTCTGCTGACGAGATTTGAGCTGGAGTCTGCTATATGCCTTCATGCACTTCTCGCCAAAACGCAATTCTAAGGCACTGACGAGCGTTTCAAAATCCAGCGGTTCATTTGCAGGCAAAGTCTGTAGAACGTCGGCAGCATCAGCTCGTAGAGAAGCAGCTAACTGGCAAGCCTTTGTCTGGGGATCCCATCCATTGGCGTCCGCTACGATCCCAAATTGTGTCTTGAAAACTGGCCATGAGGATTTTCCGTCATAGGTCGAGAGTTTAATACAGGCCCGAGAAAGCATAGCTTGATACTTGACATCTTCGGGATAGTTTTCGGCAGTTATCTTTTGTTTCTTCACATTTTCCAAGTCTTTTTTTACATTCTCTATGCTTTCTTCAACGGTCTTGGCGATCTTTTGAACTTCTTCTACTCTTTCTTTAACGGTCTCGGCGATCTTTTGAACTTTTTCTTCTACTCTTTCTTCTACAGTATTGGCTGTCCTTTGAATTTCTTCTACCTTTTCTTCTATTTCTTGAAATCGTCCTTCAACTTTGTTTTCCATGCCGTCAATTTTGTCATTTAAAGATGTTATTTTATCCTCTATCAAGTCTTTCAACTCACCAAGGTTGGTTGACATATCCTTCTTCATTTCATCTTTTAAGTCGCCAAGGTTGGCTGTCATTTTCTCATCTATCGCTGACATTTCCTTCTTCATTTCTTCCGACATTTCCTTCATTTCAGCCTGATTCTCAGTCATTTCCTTCTTCATTTCTTCTTTTAACTCGCCAAGGTTGGCAGTCATTTTCTCATCCATCGCTGACATTTCCTTCTTCATTTCTGCCCCACCAGTGGCTGAGAGGTTGTGCTCTCGAAGCTGGTAGACGGGAGGTGCTGGGTTCGTTCCTAATCGCGCCCATCGGCCTAATCGTTCAGAGTTTTCGTGGTTTTCTTCGAGCCGTGGATTTATCCATGCGTAAATACGGGTTAGGTTCCCTTAGAAAGACCTCCACGAAGGGCACTCCCCCCGGGCCTCTATCCCTAGTGTAGATAATTGGCCGTCAATAATCAACCCAACTCAACCCAACCCGTTCTTCATTTCTTCTTTCAGTTGATCCTTCAGTTGCTCCTCCATTGCTCTGGTGATCGGCATTCAACCCCACTTCTTGACACCAAATTGTTGTGAGCACGGGGTACGAAAGGATTGATGCCAGTATATAAAACCAATAAACAGGTTTTATTTACTCCAAACAGTTCGATAAATACACTAATATCTTCTCAAAGACACAAATATTCAGTAATCTTCCAATCTAATAACAGCACAGCAAAATTCTACACAGAACAATATAGCGTATTGTTCAATACTAAATCGCTCATAGACAACACAGTCTCAAAGCAAAAGCCTCTCGTGTGAATTCAGTCACAGCTGATCATCAACTAACTGAACTGACTGGTGGCGGCCCTTATATAGGCTTCAGAGATCTTTCTAGAATTTTCGAGAGATTACGGGTGTCCAGAATTAACCAGAAAGTACTTCAACTTTCGAAGAGAGGACCTCAAGCGAGAAAGGACTCCAATGTACAGGTATAAGGGGGGGTTGCACAAAAAGTCGCCAAATCCATCGCCAACTTGGCGGCATTTGGCGATAAAAATAAGTCGCCAAAGCCATCGCCAACTTGGCGATAAACCCATTCCTTGGCGATATTCCCATAGGCTCCATTATAAAAACGATGCTGTTGTAAGGTTGTTTTTCTTGCAAAACACCGAGGCCTTTTGCATTGAGTTACATTACTTACGATAGGAAATACATTACATAATGCTGCAATTTCACTATAAAGAAATGAAATATGTACAAAATTCATAACATTGCCCCCCTCTCAAGGACTGCATGTCCCGGGCAGTACAACCCCTGATCGGGAGCAAACCTGTTATTAACAAATATTATACCAATTAAAACACTTAAAAACACATTCATATTGCTTAATTATACAAAATAAACACTTATTTAAAATAAAATTGAACATGACATAATTATACACAAACTAAATAAATAAGCACATTAACTTATATACAAGACCATGGTCATACTAATTTACACTATTTACAATCAATGCACTATGCCATATGAACTAAGTACTATGGCCATAGTATGGAGCTAGCCTGTCGTAATGAACGACTCTAGGCTTCGAATTTGGTGACTTTCGGATCCGAATTACGACATCGTTCACTCTGTTTAGGACTGTATAAGGACCGTCCCAGTGCGATTGCAGTTTGGGAGAAAGTCCTTTGCGTCGAGTCAGATTATAAAACCAAACCTTGTCACCTTCTTTAAATTGATGTCCCGTGGCTTTCGTGTCGTATCTGGTCTTCATCTTCTCCGTCTGCATATTGATCCGCTCTCGAGCCAAGTTGTGTACGTCTTCAAACCGTGCCTGGAGGTTCTGCACGTATTCCTCTGGCGATGAAGGTGCATCGGGAGGGCGACCAAACAGCAGATCACAAGGTAAACGATGATCACGACCGAAAAGCATCTGAGATGGGGAATAGCTGGTTGTTTCATGGACGGCGCTGCGATAGGCGAGAAGAAACAAGGGAAGTTTTTGGTCCCAATCTTGTTGGTTTCTTGAGACTAGCAGTGAGAGGTTGTTCAGGATGGTACGATTAAACCTCTCAACCATGCCATCCGACTGTGGATGTAAAGGCGTCGTCCTAGTTTTGTCCATTCCGAGAAGTTGACAGAGACCCTCAATCACAGCAGAGATGAAATTTCTCCCCTGGTCAGAATGCATTTGAAGGGGGGACTCCATACCTTGATATCCACTGGTGTACCAAGGCATCCGCAACCGTAGAAACTTCTTGATCAGGGATGGCATAAACTTCAGGCCATTTCGTGAAATAGTCCATGACAACAAGAAGTTATTTGTTGCCATCAGCACTTCTTGGTAGAGGACCTAGGATGTCAAGGGCGATGCGTTCAAAAGGTGCTCCTACATTGTAGAGATGTAGTCTTCCTCGGCTACGTTTCTTTGGTCCTTTCCGAGCTGCACATGCATCGCAAGATTTGCACCATTGTTCGACGTCAGCTCTCGCTTTTCCCCAGAAGAAGCGCTCTCGGACTCTGTGTAATGTTTTCATGACTCCAAAATGGCCACAAGTGGGACTGCCATGTAATTCCTTGAGGACCTCGGGGATTCGGGATCGAGGAAGTACCAACTCCCACCGAGATGTCTTCCCATCTTCCGATTCGAATTTTCGGAACAGGACACCATTTCTGACGTGGAGGGAGTTCCAAAGAGCCCAATATTGCTTCGTCGTAGGACTGTAAGTCGAGATGTCTTTCCAACTCGGCTTCGTGCTAGAAGATTCTAATAATTCCAAGATTGGTTTGATGTCAGAGTCTGCCATTTGATCTTCTCGCATCTTCTCATCACTCCAGGGATCTGGTGGCGTTGATAGTGAAGTCTTCGTCTGGCGTATGACATGTTCGGGATTATATTTGCTCTCCACTCTGGAACAATAGCGACAGCTTTCGGGACACGGTCTTCTTGACAGGGCATCGGCGTTTCCATGCGATGAGCCTTTGCGATGCCTGATGTCAAAGTCGTATTCCTGGAGTCGTCGTATCCATCTGGCTACTTGGCCCTCTGGGTCCTTAAATTTCATCAGCCATGTTAGGGATGCGTGATCAGTACGAAGGAGAAATTTCCTGCCATAGAGATAGTGATGGAAGTGTTCTATGGCTTTCACTATAGCTAATAACTCCTTACGAGTGACGCAATAATTCCGTTCTGGTTTCGATAAACATTTGCTCCAGTATGCTACGGCTCGTTCTTGGCCATCTATTTCTTGGGAAAGTACAGCGCCGACACTTTCATGACTGGCATCCGTGTCCACTATGAACTGTTTGTCGGGGTGTGAGTAGGTCAGGACTGGAGAGGTTGTCAGAGCTTCTTTCAGCCACTGGAAAGAATTGTCGCATTCTTGTGTCCATAGAAACTTCTGCTTGCTTTCAGTGAGCCTATGCAAGGGTCTTGCGATGTTGGAGAACTCCTGGACAAACTTTCTGTAATAAGTGCATAGTCCCAGAAAGCTTCTTCTGATGGACATTTTCCGGACACTTCCAGTTCTTTACAGCAGACACTTTTTCAGGATCTGTTCGGACACCTTCAGCTGAGATGATGTGTCCTAAATAATTTACTTCCTGTTGGAAGAACTTGCGTTTCAGAGGGTTCAGCTTTAAGTTCGCCGCTCTTAGCTTTGTTAACACTTTTCGAATATTTTCTAGATGTTCTTCAAACGTGCGGCCACCAATGATGACGTCATCTAGATAGATGAGACAAGCTTCAAAAGTCAGGCATTTTAACACTGTCTCCATGAGGCGCTCGAACGTTGCTGGAGCATTGCAGAGCCCGAACGGCATAACTTTGAATTGCCAAAGTCCTTGTCCAGTAGTAAATGCCGTCTTCTCTTTGTCATCAGGATGGATCTCTATTTGCCAATATCCACTCTTCAAATCCAGTATGGAAAACCATTTATGTCCTGAAAGAGTGTCTAGCGTGTCGTCTATTCTTGGTAGAGGATAGCTGTCCTTCTTCGTGATATCGTTAAGTTTTCGATAATCCACACAAAACCTTGTGGAGCCATCTTTCTTTCGGACCAACACAATGGGAGAGGCCCACGGACTTGATGAGGGTTCGATGATGTCACTATCCTGCATCTCTTGTAAGAGCTTAAAAACCTCTTCCTGTTTTGCGAACGGCAAGCGTCTTGGATGCTGTTTAATCGGTGGATGGTCGGCAGTATAAATTCTATGACCTGTCAGAGAAGTGTGACCTATATCACTCTCGTTTTGTGAAAAAAAAATCCTTAAACTCCTGGAACAGTCTTTCTGCGGCATGTCTCTGCTCAGGAGATAAATTTTCATTTCATCCAATTTCAGGTGTTAAACTTGTAGGCGGCTCCGACAACATCAAGCTTAGGTCTTTGCAAACGCAGGTGACTGGAGCACGAGTTGCAAGCACTTCACCCTTCTGGATAATTCTAGACTTTTCACTTACGTTCGCTATCCTCACGGTTATCACATCTCTTGACATGTCTACCAACGCTGATGCTATTAGCACTCCTTTTGGGCTCTTCTCAGGATATCCAACCAAGCCACACTGAAAACTTCTTTCGTTCTCAGTTAATCCAGGTATCATCATTTCGGTCCAAGGAGGGATGATAACATCTGCCTTGGCTGTGATCCGTTGAATAGACCCGGACTCATTACCAAGTTTGAACATAGTGACATCTTCTTGAGCAGAGCGTAACTCATTATTCTTAAAGTCCAGTGTAAATCCATGTTCTTTTAAAAAGTCCAGTCCGAGTATGAAAGGGTCTGAAATATCGGCCACATAGACTGTATGATGGTAAGCGGCATTCCCAAACTTTATTCTCAATTTCATTCTTCCATGTATGTCGATCTTATCCACGGTTACGGTTTGAAGGATAACATGTGGCGGGTTCCAGAAGAGATTTCCTTTCAGCCGCTGAGCTAGATCTTTCCGGATGATGGTCACATTGGCTCCTGTATCGAGGATCATATTACAGGGCAAATCATTCACACTTCCGACTATAAAAACTCCGTTCTCGCCGCAACTTCTTGCAGAAATTTCACATACTTGAAAATGTGGCTTCTTAAGATCTGGAAACCTCCGCCCCGCAAGATGGCCATTAATCAGTTTTCCTGCTCCTCCGTTAGCGGGTGAGCTATTACCTTTGGTGCTGGGTCGTCTTGGGCAGTCGATTTGGATATGGCCTTCTCCACCGCATGTCCAGCACTTGATCTTTCTGTAAGGTTTGTTGGCCATTAAGGAGTTCATCTGTCTCATTATGTTCTTTAACTGCTGCTGCAAGCGCTCCACAGCCTTATCCGACGTCTCAGGCAGGTTGACTGCTCGCACAAAGTGTCGATCTTTCCTTGTAGCTTGCTGGGCTGCCTCGAATTTCAGGGCATAAACTAAAGCCCCTTTTAAGTCACTGAGATCTGCAATCCTAAGTTGTTTCTGGATCTCAAAGTCACGCACACCATCGATGAAATGTTGCAGAGCTAAACTTTCTCTAATTTCAGTCGGACAACCAGGATAAGCAAGATGTGAAAGTCTCTTGACATCCGTAGCAAGTTCTTGCAGGGATTCAGTGGATTTCTGCTGTCGAGATTTGAGCTGGAGTCTGCTATATGCCTTCATGCACTTCTCGCCAAAACGCAATTCTAAGGCACTGACGAGCGTTTCAAAATCCAGCGGTTCATTTGCAGGCAAAGTCTGTAGAACGTCGGCAGCATCAGCTCGTAGAGAAGCAGCTAACTGGCAAGCCTTTGTCTGGGGATCCCATCCATTGGCGTCCGCTACGATCCCAAATTGTGTCTTGAAAACTGGCCATGAGGATTTTCCGTCATAGGTCGAGAGTTTAATACAGGCCCGAGAAAGCATAGCTTGATACTTGACATCTTCGGGATAGTTTTCGGCAGTTATCTTTTGTTTCTTCACATTTTCCAAGTCTTTTTTTACATTCTCTATGCTTTCTTCAACGGTCTTGGCGATCTTTTGAACTTCTTCTACTCTTTCTTTAACGGTCTCGGCGATCTTTTGAACTTTTTCTTCTACTCTTTCTTCTACAGTATTGGCTGTCCTTTGAATTTCTTCTACCTTTTCTTCTATTTCTTGAAATCGTCCTTCAACTTTGTTTTCCATGCCGTCAATTTTGTCATTTAAAGATGTTATTTTATCCTCTATCAAGTCTTTCAACTCACCAAGGTTGGTTGACATATCCTTCTTCATTTCATCTTTTAAGTCGCCAAGGTTGGCTGTCATTTTCTCATCTATCGCTGACATTTCCTTCTTCATTTCTTCCGACATTTCCTTCATTTCAGCCTGATTCTCAGTCATTTCCTTCTTCATTTCTTCTTTTAACTCGCCAAGGTTGGCAGTCATTTTCTCATCCATCGCTGACATTTCCTTCTTCATTTCTGCCCCACCAGTGGCTGAGAGGTTGTGCTCTCGAAGCTGGTAGACGGGAGGTGCTGGGTTCGTTCCCAATCGCGCCCGTCGGCCTAATCGTTCAGAGTTTTCGTGGTTTTCTTCGAGCCGTGGATTTATCCATGCGTAAATACGGGTTAGGTTCCCTTAGAAAGACCTCCACGAAGGGCACTCCCCCTGGGCCTCTATCCCTAGTGTAGATAATTGGCCGTCAATAATCAACCCAACTCAACCCAACCCGTTCTTCATTTCTTCTTTCAGTTGATCCTTCAGTTGCTCCTCCATTGCTCTGGTGATCGGCATTCAACCCCACTTCTTGACACCAAATTGTTGTGAGCACGGGGTACGAAAGGATTGATGCCAGTATATAAAACCAATAAACAGGTTTTATTTACTCCAAACAGTTCGATAAATACACTAATATCTTCTCAAAGACACAAATATTCAGTAATCTTCCAATCTAATAACAGCACAGCAAAATTCTACACAGAACAATATAGCGTATTGTTCAATACTAAATCGCTCATAGACAACACAGTCTCAAAGCAAAATCCTCTCGTGTGAATTCAGTCACAGCTGATCATCAACTAACTGAACTGACTGGTGGCGGCCCTTATATAGGCTTCAGAGATCTTTCTAGAATTTTCGAGAGATTACGGGTTTCCAGAATTAACCAGAAAGTACTTCAACTTTCGAAGAGAGGACCTCAAGCGAGAAAGGACTCCAATGTACAGGTATAAGGGGGGGTTGCACAAAAAGTCGCCAAATCCGCCGCCAACTTGGCGGCATTTGGCGATATATCGCCAAATTTGGCGACAAAAATAAGTCGCCAAAACCATCGCCAACTTGGCGATAAACCCATTCCTTGGCGATATTCCCATAGGTTCCATTATAAAAACGATGCTGTTGTAAGGTTGTTTTTCTTGCAAAACACCGAGGCCTTTTGCATTGAGTTACATTACTTACGATAGGAAATACATTACATAATGCTGCAATTTCACTATAAAGAAATGAAATATGTACAAAATTCATAACAATATGTATTAAATTTCGAACCATTCGGTTGGATAGTTTTTCCGCTGTTATATGCAGACAGATTGACAAACCAGATGATGACTATAGGTGCTACGTATTTATATAATTACAAATACACCTAATAAAGAAACAATTTGAATTAAAAATCCAAGCTCCTTTAAGATGAATTATCAAAATCAGTGCTGAATATTGAATACATTCTACCTTCTTGCAGTAGGATAGTATTTAACTGTGTTTAAATAAAGCTGTACATACATTGTTTAATGACATCTTTATAAAGATAATCACTTAACATATTTTCTGGAGTAATTTTTAAAAATTTGCTTGCATCTATAGAAAAACTTGGAGCAGTATTTTTAGACAGAGGATTTCTTTTTAGTTCCCTTTTTAAATATAAGTGGTCCCCCAAAGTCCCCCTTTTAAATAAAAATGGTCCCCTTTTTTCCTTTTTGATGACTAACATGTGTTGGGAGCCCTGATCTTGCAGTAACAAAAAAAATTATTTCATAAGCTTCGGTGCACTAGAATAATTTCACTGATGTCTGGGTCTATATTTATCAAATACAGTGTTAGGAATTTTTACTTTTAAAAAGCTTCTTAGATTTCTTTGATGTTATTTCTTTTTTTGGGCTTTTTATCAAATTTCATTAAAAAAAAATTTGATGCCATCTTGCTTGAAAAAGAGTAGCATCCATTTCCTACTTTGCATACTAATCCAAATTCTGCTCAATGCTAATAGAGGAAGTATCTAAAAAGAGTCTACTGCACTAACTGAAACTCACACTAATCAAGGGTTACCTGTATATACAAGGTGGCCATAATTAAACTGACGGTACTCAGAGTGTTCTGTAGTGCGATCTAATTACGAGAATGGCACCAAATTTTGTAGGAAGATTGACGGGGGACAAAGGATTCCGCGAAAAAAACATTTTGTTCCAAAAGTCACCGTCAGGGGAATATGTGGCGCTGTGTATTAAAAAAAAAAGAGTTTCAAAAAATGAAGAATCAATACTGAAATAAAATTATCTACAGTACTCTGACACTCACAGAACACTCTGAGACACTCTGAACAGAACACTCTGATCACCATCAGTTTAATTATGACTACCTTGTATATTAAATAAATTGCTTCTCAATGTATATATTAAATAGTTTACGAATTGCTTGTGCAATTGGTAGAGTTATTTCATAAATATATAAAAGTCTGTGATGAGGTTTTAAAATGTAAATAAAGTTTCTTGAAAGTACTTTTGAAATTTTTGCTTTTCTCGCTAAATTCAATCTCACTGTTTTCTCCATTGTTCCAAGACCTTTAAAAAAGCAAGTACCAATAAAAATGATCTTGTAAATGTGCTAAAATATATAACGAATTTAGATTTTCATAAATTGTGTTTCTTAAATATATTTGAAAAGGAAGTTTTATTTTTTAGTTTCTGCCAGTAAAAGTCTGCAGAAGAAAATGAAGCTGAAAAGGATTCCAGCGAAGTCTGTACTGCAGCTATATAACCCACAGAAACTTCAAGTTGTCAAGAAACTTCAAACTTCAAACAATGTAAGATTATAAATTTTATTTTCATTTATTCCACATCAAATGCTCACTCACCTCCAAAAACATATAGACAAATTGAAATCTTTTTGATTTGCTCTCATAAAAAGTTAATGAAATCAGGTTCATTCTAATTTGTAAATTGTCACAATACAATTGCTACATGTTTATCACAATCGCAATATCGACATTTACACGGGATTTAACTCCAAGTTTTTATTAATAATTTTAATATTTCTCCCCAAAATTTAATGAGTCTTTTTGTTCTCTGTTCAGTATTTATTTATTACCTTTAATTTAACGTCTTATTTATCCATTTCTGACACTTCATTTGGTGATTTGCCGGTTTTTATCACCAAGCTGCGGCGAGGTCCACGTTTTTCGATCAGCGATTGTCAGTTACGTTTATGCTATACAGGTGGTAGATTATGTTTTTGACTTTGGAATCTGCTCATGATGACGTCATCAGGCGTCCCGTTCTTCTGAAGCTACAAGTATTAAAAAGTCCTTCCGGCCTGTACCGGGAGGAAAACAGTATATAACAGTATATAACAGTATATAACAATATATTATTTCCTATATCTTCATTTTAAAATTTTAGCTCATGTTACACGAAAACAGCAAGTTAAAATGCAAAGAAAATGTTTAGATTCGTTAATACTGAATTTGAATAAGAAATTCGCCAAATTATGGAGCAATAGCCAAATTGGCTTCATTTATGAAGACTTATTTTGGTCGCCAAATTTGGCGATATTTCGCCAAATGTCGCCAAGTTTGGCGAGAATTTGGCGCTAACGGATATGAATATATAGTTTTATGCGTATGATTGGGAAAATGATTACAACAATGAAATTTTTTGTAATGTGCTGTCTTGTTTCAAAATGTCAGCCACCCTAGAATTTCAAACTGCTCTATCTCAGCCATTTTTTAAGATAGAGGTAAACCAAAAAATGCTCTGGAATCCTCGTATCAAGGCCTAACACTTAATTAAAAAATAAATTTGAATTTTTAACTTTTATGTATATTTATTTTAGTTTTAAATTTTTAAATGGCCGCCATCTTGAAACAAAATGGCGGACCAAGCTGGCCAACGAACTCGGTCGAGACATTGGTGAGCTTAATACACACAATTAGTTTCATCAAAATTGATTTATAAATACGAGCGTTATCGTATGACATAGGTCAGATATATATATATATATATATGGAGATATATATATATATATATATATATATATACAGTAAAACCTCCATAACGGACACTCCCGAATAGCGGACACCTCTATTTAACGGACACTTTTCAAATCCCCACTCCCAAAATCTAAATTTTTGTATGTTTAACCTCTGAATAGCGGACATTCCGAATAGCGGACAGTAGTTTTGGCGATCAACGATGAAAAATGTTTTTTAACCTAGAAAGAAAACGAAAAAAAAGTAAAAAGCCTCGGAATTTATCAAGGGAATGTGTCACAAATTTTTTGACCACAGATAAATGTAGGGGGTGGTCTCTGGAAAATTCTCAATGGTGTGGGGAATCCTCCAATATCGTATGTATTTTGTATCGACTACTGTTTGATTCTTCAGATTTAATTGACATACAATATTCAAAGCTTTAAAATATGTTAAAACCATTTTTATCGTTTTCTGAATACATTGAGTTCTGCGTATTCTGAATTTAGTGTCTTGTTTGTGATTAATGTTTGGAGAATGACCTCAAAACGAAAGCGATTAACTTAAAAAAAAATTTGAAATTGTAAATGTAAGTAAATTTGAAAAACAGAAATATAGTTTACGGATACCTGCCTAATGTTTTAAAATACGTAAAACACAAGTGGGAGAGATTTTATGAAATAAAGAATTTGTGGATTATCATCTCTAACGAGAAACACCAAAAAGGTGAAACTAAGGTATTCCATTTAAATTAATTCTATATTTCTGAACTGGTTTACTTCACTTCGTTCAAAAAAATTTCTATCAGTGGGCCTTTGATTCAGAAAAAGGCTTTAAAAGTCGCCAAAGAACTCGGATTACATGATTTTAAGAGTTTGGGTAGATGGCTGGAAAAGTTCCTGTCTCGGCACAACATCTCTTTCAAAACAATATGTGGAAAAGCAAAATCTGTAGCTCTGAAAAAAGTGGAGGATTGGCATGAATAACTGCAATCAATTTGTGAAGGTTATGAGGAGAGAAACATTTTTAATGCCGAGGAAAACGGACTCTTTTTCAGAATTTTTTCAGGATGGCTGTATGGGCGAAAAAATGACAAAAGAGCGAATCACTATTTTATTATGTTGCGATGTATTAGGGGAATTTTAAATTCCTCTTATAGTTCAAAAATCTCTGAAACCCGCATGTTTCTCAAAGAACATCCAATTTAAAAAATTTGATGTTATAGAGCTAATAAAAAAGCTTGGATAACCAGATTTTTAGTGATTAAATGGTTAACTAGCATTGATAATAGGATGAAAAAAACAAAGGAAAGTTCTCTTGTTTTTGGACAGTGCAACTTCTCATCCAAAACATTTTAAATTGGACAATGTTAAAACTGTGTTTCCCCCTCCCACCTCCCCCCCCCCCCCCCCCAAAAAAAAAACTTTCATATGCCAGCCCCTTGATCAAGGCGTTATACACAATTGTAAAGCCTGATGGAGAAAGCTTTTATTAAGCCATATTCTTTCGAAGTTTTATTCTATGAATACAGTTGAGAACAGCCTGAAATTAGTTAATGTTCCCGATGCTTTCAATGATCAAGGCGTTATACACAATTGTAAAGCCTGATGGAGAAAGCTTTTATTAAGCCATATTCTTTCGAAGTTTTATTCTATGAATACAGTTGAGAACAGCCTGAAATTAGTTAATGTTCCCGATGCTTTCAATGATCAAGGCGTTATACACAATTGTAAAGCCTGATGGAAAAAGCTTTTATTAAGCCATATTCTTTCGAAGTTTTATTCTATGAATACAGTTGAGAACAGCCTGAAATTAGTTAATGTTCCCGATGCTTTCAAATTCGGATTTCTTCAGCTGTAAAAAACATATAACCGGAATGCGTACGACAATATTCCAGAAAAGCAGGCTTTATATTAAAAGAAAATGAAACACTTATTTCTGATAGAAATGAAGAACTATCGCAATAAGTGATTTAATGAAATGGATCAGGAGTGAAGAAATGCCAAAATGTTCATTAATATTGATGATGACCTACTGAAGAAGAATCAGTTGACGTAGGCGATTATATTCCTTCAGAATCTTCGACAAAATCTGACTCTATTAGTGATATAAATAAGATACTGAAACCAGGGGATGTTTCCTGCAATATCGAGAATTTCCAAGAAGCGACAATACACAGTGAGCAGTTACACATTATTATTTTTCTTTTTTCCAAAAAAGATGATTCAGAAGGATTAAAACTACTGATAGCATTAAAACGTCGCATAGAAAAACTAACTACATGTAATCACAAGCAAAAGCAATCTTTTGTAACAGATTGTTTCCTTAAGAATGTAATAAACAGTGGGAAAATGTATGTACAATTTCATTTCAGTTTTATTGCTTAAAAAAGTTATTTTAATTTCTGATTAATCATATAATAGAAGTTCTCGGACATACAAAAGCCAATTAATGAAACGTTAAGCATTTCTTAGCGATTTTGTGAATCTCTGAAGTTTTCTCAATAGCGGACACCTCCGAATAGCGGACAATTTCTGCGCTCCCGAGGTGTCCGTTATTTAGAGGTTTTACTGTATAAATCAACATTTGAATGGAGGGTGGTTTTGGTGTCTGGGGGTCATGATCGGTGAAAATATATCAAACTTTTCCGGAACTGCTTTCCTCCGAACGGCTGCAATAGGTAGCTTTATACTTTTTTGTATTGAAAGCTACCTAAAACTAAATTTAATTAAAATTCAAGTCTCTTTCACTGTAATCCGTGTGTTTACATTTATTTTATGCAAGACTCATCATGATGTCAATAACTAACAAAAGATCTGCATTCTCTTTGACGTCATGGTAAGACTGTTCTTTCTTTTTTTTAAGTGTCAGGTATTTATACAGTTTCAAGTTTTTATAGAGAGCATTTAGCAATGTTTACGAATCTGTAACAAAGTTATGCAAATAAGTTACAATAGCCTTTTTATTGGTAGGCTAAGCAAGTATTAAAAACTAAATTTAATTAAAATTCAAGTCTCTTTCACTGTAATCCGTGTGTTTACATTTATTTTATGCAAGACTCATCATGATGTCAATAACTAACAAAAGATCTGCATTCTCTTTGACGTCATGGTAAGACTGTTCTTTCTTTTTTTTAAGTGTCAGGTATTTATACAGTTTCAAGTTTTTATAGAGAGCATTTAGCAATGTTTACGAATCTGTAACAAAGTTATGCAAATAAGTTACAATAGCCTTTTTCTGTTTTCTTTTTTAAAATATGATCATGTGGTTGCTCGTAGGCCAAGCGGTCGAGCACATGGACTCACATTTCAAGTTGTAACTAAACAGTGTTTCATTCTCATAATCTGCTAATATATATTAAATGCATCAGAAATATTAATATGACAACTTTTCATTTAGCTCAATAAATATTATCTTACGACAAATAGTACCTTCACCAGCTCACATTGTTCTTTCAGAAATATATAGAGTGCAATAGAAATTAAAATGTTATGATAGTGCAATATAAAGACATCTCAGAATTAGTCATATTTTTTTTTCAACTGTTATCAATATTGAAGTATATATATTTATTGTTATTGAAAGACCATCTTTCAAATGTCAACATTTATATACGAGGGCATTTCGAAAAGTAAAGATACACTGTACTCCAGAGGAAAAGAAAAGTTTTGGCAAGCAAGTTGGCAACACATGTGTTAACCTTGTACTGTTATCTTTCTCCTTGCGGTCGTTCGGCATTGCAACGTTGATTCTGGTTGGAGTAGGTCGTGTTTAAAATGGTTCCGCCGATGCAGAATCCCGCCAAATGCGAAGTGCGCTCCGTCATGACTTTTTGTTTGGTTTCTAAAGATACAGTTTACTCGACACATCTTTTATAGAATTCTATGGCGTAACTGCAAACAGAGTTTCAATTATGTTAGTCAGGTAGTAAAAAAGGGGATGTCACTTCTTTCACTTGAAGATAGAGGGTTTAGAAAACTTGTTTATGGTTTATCCCACTGTGAATACAGTCAAACGAATAATGGAACAATCACTTTTAAAAAAGAAATTCCTTCACCCAAATTTTCATTGTGGCCGATCATATGGTTAGTGCGGAAAAACTGCTGCATATCAGAGGACAAAGAAAAGCAGGGATTAGTCAAGAATTCAAAATTTCACCATTTTCTGAAACCCTTTTCAACTTTACATCTTTTTCAAACCATGAAAAAAATTCCATTTTATTAAGAAGAGATGACATCTAAGTTTGAAATATCAAAAACTTTGCGTGAAGAATCATGTTTTGACTTTAGAGAAAAAAAAAAAATTTGCCTTAAGCGTGATTTTTCGAAATTCTATTTCGTGTTAAATGATTTAATTAACATTGATTTTCATACTTATCTGACGGGACCTCAGTATTATTTCGTGTTAAGCGAAATTTCGCGTTAAGCGTTTTCGTGTTAACGAGGTTCGACTGTATTGTATTACGATGGATATTAAAATATATAGATATTAAAATTTATAGGTACTAAATCAATTGAAGATGATTTTGTATTACTAAAATAATTATGTATTCATTCAAAATACATAACCAATCATCCAAAAGCCAATTCATTCATTTACCCTTTTTGAAAGTTTAATTCTTTATACTAAATTTGATACATTGAAATAAAACACTACACTAAATATATTGGAAAAACATGATCTTCCCTTATCCCAGTCTGAAGAGACGAACCATTCTACGTCATCAGTCAGTAGTCCCTGTCTTCACTCTTCGGGAAAGATTGATCTCCTCCTGACTGAAGCAGCATTCATGCAATTGTCTATTGGATTGTTTGCTAGTTTGTACTTTGTGTACGATCATTTCATTCATTGGTATTAAGTTTTTTTTTTCACGTCCATTTATTGACTTTCAAATTTCATTCCATTTCTGCTTTCTGTAACCATTTTATCAGTCAAGCTCATTTTTTGTATTTATATGAAAAACTTTCAGTTACGACTAATTTTTTAGTCACTTTCATACACTGTTATACTTTTTAACAATATTTACATATTTACTCAATATTGTGTATCATTAGTGTCTTTATCTAACAGTCGATGATTTGTGTTTCATTCTATCCTTCTATATTAAAAAAAAGTAATCTGGAACTGAGCCAAAAACGAAATGGACCAATCAAATTCTGCGTAGATATTCCGGGTTAGTCTCATCGCTTTTTTACTAAGGACTTTTTTGAGGAGCTATTACTTTTTTTCTAGCCATCCTACGGATTCGAAAATCATACCACCAGACGCGAAATATAACAAGCTTTCAGAAATTCAAAAAATTATCACGGTCGAACAATAAAAACTCAAAAATCCTTAAAAATCGAGTAAAAAATCTTTTATTGAAAAAGTCATTTTTTTTATATTGTTGCCAATTTCTAAATAAGCGCAAAGGATTATGTTTTATCTCAAATAAAAAATGTATTTGCGCGAGACTATTAAAAACAATAATGAAAGTTTAAAATAATAATTAAATGATCACATGTTGAAAGCAGGAAATAAAGAAAATTACGCCATAAAAATTGTGTTTACACATGAATCCTTCTAATACCGCGAAACGTATCTGATTGGTCAGAGCTTTCTGACTTTTCTTAGGGGGACTTAACATGAAAGTAGAGAATTTAGATAGGATGGACGCTATTAGAGGGGTTACCAAGAGGAAGAGTCCCGAGTATGTCGCTTATTTTTGTGCCAACTTGGCGATATATCGCCAAATTTGGCGGCCAAAATTAGCTGCCAAAAGTGGCACTATTTCCAATATTTCGCCAAATTTCCATAGACTCCCATTGAAATCCAATAGCGTTTACTCGCTTGCAAAAAATCAACAAATTAAGATATTGCAATGCAACAAAAATTAATATTAGCTTATGAATAGAGCTTAATTGAACTATTTACATCATTTTTAAGCACAAACACTACCTATTTACAATATTCGTAACACTATATATACACTATATATTGGTACTTGTTAGTTATCCTGTCGACCAAATTATTGTCGCCAAATTCATATATATTAAACGAGCAAGAGATTTTCCCGATTATATTCATATCATAAGAGACGGTAGTCTCTTGAGTGACGCAGCGAAAAACCGAAAACCGTAAGCCCAAAACCGAAGATTCCGTCACTCTCATATATACAGCTAGCAGGACATCAAAGGAAAATCGAAACGCCGACATTTAATATCTCAGTAAATATGCGGCATACTGTTTCGATTTTTTCACATTAGTCTTATATCTATGGCCTAACTCTATCCTGAAATTTATAGATTTCTACATGCAGTAGATTTTGAGATCTGGAAACCAATTTTTAAGCGAAAATGGAAAATGTAATGGTGTAATGGGCACAGAGTTGTTATCTCGAAAATGGATCGAACGATTTTTTTAAAATTAATATATTATATTAATCGGTTTTAGATGAAGCGTTTAAGATATTGCGCTAACGTAGGAAAACTCTTGTTTTTTATATAATCCAGTTTCAAAATTGGACTCTTTTCTTATGCTTTTTCTGGTAGACTAACATTACAGATCTTCAGCCTTTTCACCCTTTTTTATTACTGCGCAGTAAGGAAGCTCTTGCCTATTACGGTTACAGTTAAACGTTATAGCATATATATATCGCTGAAAAACTATTTAGATTCTTTTTTTTTTTTAATACGAAAACAGTTTTTAATGCAATTTTTAATATGTAATATATATGTATTAAATTAAATTATTGTTTGTATATTTTTCTTTTTTGTTATAATAAAGAATTTCTTATATCAAAATCTTCATTAAGTCGAAAAATATTTAGATTCCTTGATTAAAATATTGAAATATTTTATAATTATACATATACAATTTAATTGTTATTTATATTTAATTTGTGATTTTTTAAAGGAAAAAAAAGATTAAGATTTTTTTTTATCAATTAATTTGCGTAACAAGGAATCATTCAAAATGAATCAATCATCAATTTGTTTTCTTCGTGTGCGATGCGATTCGCTGCTATGAACATTTTTTGAAGTGTTGAAAATCAAATTTCACAAATACTTCTAACTTCTATTAACAAATACTTCATGAATATATTTTTAATTCCATGTTGTTTATGTACGATAAAAAACACGTTTGTAAGCTTCTGTTTCATAGTATAAGAATCCAAACATTCAGTGAAATGCGTATATTTGATCAGCTATATAAACAAATGAAGAATACAGTACCTTTTTTTTTTCAATTTCATTTCTTAAATTTGCATTTTAAAAACAGATAATAAAGAAATATGTATTTATCTTCTAATATTTATTTTCCTAAGTCAGAGAAATGCAAAGTTCTACCATTGTTTTTTTTGGGTTTTTTTTCTAGTGAAAGTTTATTTTCAAATGTTAAATATAGATTTTACTTAATAAATCACGAAATCAGTCGTCAGTTCTCGGGGCAATGGTAGACGTGGCATTGGAAACCTAAAAATCATGAGAGAGGGTAATATCTTTAAACAAATCTTGTAGCAAAGTATTCAGTAGTATCTTGCACCAAATATAAGAAATTGAAAAAAAAAAAAAGGTACTGTATTCTTCATTTTTGTTTATGTATTGTCAAAGCTATGCATTCTACCGAATGTTTTTATTCTTGAAATAGACTATTTAAACAGAGATAGAAGTTTACCAAACTTTTGTTTCTTTCTTCATACATAAACAACATGGAATTAAAAATATATTTTTGAAGTATTTGTTAATTAAGTTAGAAGTATTTGTGAAATTTGTTTTTGAACCCGTTAAAAAATCTTCACAGCGCATGGAAAAATAGAAACGCTATAGAAGGATTTTTTTTTTCTTCAGTTACCCTGAAATTAAAACAATATATATATATATATATATATTTTTTTTTTTTTTTTTTTTGGGGGGGGGGCTTCAGGAGTGCAAAACGTTCATATTTACTGATTTATTAGTTGTTTGTTTTCTTTTTAAAATTAAAATAATGTTGTTAAATAGCAACATCATGGTGTAGAAAAAAAAAACATTAAAAAAATGTGATGCATCGTTATGTACGAGAGATCAGTTTCAACTGACATTACAAAAATTTATTCACAAACTAAGACAGATAATTAAGAAAAATAGGTTAAATCCTAGAACAAGCGAGACGCTTGGCGTCATCGAATTTAGCGAAGCGATAAATGAGTTTTCTTGTTACCGGTTTATTTCTTACGTTTTTTCCACGCCTTCTGTGCTTGGTTCTAGCATGAGCAGAATGCATGGTTCTGAAAATTGAGCTGGTTTTTGAGGGAATTAGATTTGATTGGTTGGTTGACAGATTAGAATATTCTATAATAGAGTTCTATTGTCTGTGGGTTGGTTTGTTGTGTGTCAGATTTGTTGAATTATGTTTATGAAATGTGTTTTATGTCATAAAGGATAAATCCTGTGAAATATTAAAAAAAAACGAAGGATGAGAAATAATGTTGATAAAGCGACGCATTAATAATGTTGACGAAGTAAGTGCATTTTTGTTGATTTTATATGATAAGATGTATTTTAAGCACTTTAGAGATTGCTGTAAACCGATTTTTGTGCAAACATTACTGACCGCAGCTTGAATGGATTTCATGCATTCTAGGGAGTGCGGAATATAGCAATTTTTGTGCATCCAGGATTTTTTTTTTCAGTTAATGTACGCGAAGCATACACATATATACATATATATATATAAATTATTAACTGCTGTTTGAATGAATTTCATGCATTCTAGAGATTGCTGCACAGGGAGTTTCATGCATCCAGGATTTTTTTTCTCTGTTATGTACGCAAAGTGTACATATATATGTTACTAACTGGTGCTTGAATGAGTTTCGTGCTTTTGAAAAATCAGAAATCTCTAGATTCTCCCCAATCGTAACCTGTGTTCTTTGTAGCAGAGAATTCACTACTTACACAGTTTCTATGAAAATTTTTTCACGAAGTAAATATTGATTTTATTCCGTTTTGTGACAATTTACAAAGTTTTAGCAAGGAGGAAAAAATAGCTAAAAATTATTAAAAATAGAAAAATCTGGAGGAAAAAATTGCTAAATGTTTGTATGTAAAAATTGAAATATCCAGACGAAATATTGCTAAAAGTTTGTAAAAATAGAAAATCGTGAAGAAAAACTTGCTGAAACTTTGTAAATAATTGTAAAACGAAATAAAATTTATGTTAAAATTGTATAATAAAGCTTGCCGTAAGCAGTGTGTAAGTATCTGCTTGCTTAAGCTTAAAAAGCATTCGTTCTGATTGGGTAGAATTTGGAGGTTGCCGATTTTTTGGTTGACGTGCGTAAAAAAAAATAGCCAAATCGGATGTTTTGCTTGTTCTAGGATTTTGCCCAATATATTTGATTAATGAATTCATCGATTGATACTTTGGCTTAATTAGGTTTGAATTGGCTTAGTAATTTGAATCTTATCATGATGACGTTTTGATTTTGCGTGTCCCTGTATAAAAAACTCCTCAATGATATTTGCAAGATAAATACACTGTCACAATTAGATTCAAATTGGTTCAGCATTTCAACAGTGATGGTAAGGATTTAAAAAAAATTCATATTTTTTGCTTTTGTGTGTACCTTTTAAACAAACTGTAAGAGCTAAATGCTTGATTAGCTAACTCATTGATGATGCGGCTAAGTTTAGGGATTCACCCTCAGTTAGCCATCTTGTTTTTAAATCAAAACATTTTAACTTTTATTATTAAATATAAATCAATCAGTCAGTAAAATTAAATAACATGCTTATAATAAGTAAATATGAATGAAAATTATTTTGGAAATGAGAAACAAAACAAATATGTTTTGAAGTATAGATAAAATGCTTCAGTGATTAATTTGTAATCACTTCAGCATTTTATCTATATTTTAATTATAATTAGTGATCTTCTGTGATTATGTAACATTTCAGCGATGCTGGATTGAATCCCTGAAGCATTTTATCTATTTCGAAAAACCGAAGTCAGAGAAATGCAAGTTTTGTGCATCCAGGATTTTTTTTTCAGTTAATGTACGCGAAGCGTACTCACACACATATATATATATATATATATATATATATATATATATATATCAATTATTAACCGCTGTTTGGATGAATTTCATGCATTCTAGAGATTGCTGCACAGGGAGTTTCATGCATCCAGGATTTTTTTTTCTGTTAATGTATGCAAAGAGTACATATACATGTTACTAACTGCTGCTTGAATGAGTTTCGTGCATTTGAAAAATCAGAATTCTCTAGATTCTCCCCAATCATAACCTGTGTTCTTTGTAGCAGAGAATTCACTACTTACACAGTTTCTATGAAAATTTTTTCACGAAGTAAACATTGATTTTATTCCGTTTTATGACAATTTACAAAGTTTTAGCAAGGAGGAAAAAATAGCTAAAAATTATTAAAAATAGAAAAATCTGGAGGAAAAAATTGCTAAATGCTTGTATGTAAAAATTGAAATATCCAGACGAAATATTGCTAAAAGTTTGTAAAAATAGAAAAATCGTGAAGAAAAACTTGCTGAAACTTTGTAAATAATTGTAAAACGAAATAAAATTTGTTTATTTTGTGAAAAAGCTTGCCGTGAGCAGTGTGTAAGTATCTGCTTGCTTAAGCTTAAAAAGCATGCGTTCTGATTGGGTAGAATTTGGAAGTTGCCGTTTTTTTGGTTGACGTGCGTAAAAAAAATAGCCAAATCGGATGTTTTGCTTGTTCTAGGATTTTGCCCAACATATTTGATTAATGAATTCATCGATTGATACTTTGGCATAATTAGGTTTGAATTGGCTTAGTAATTTGAATGTTATCATGATTATGTTTTGATTTTGCGTGTCCCTGTATAAAAAACTCCTCAATGATATTTGCAAGATAAATACACTGTCACAATTAGATTCTAATTGGTTCAGGATTTCAACAGTGATGGTAAGGATTAAAAAAAATTCATATTTTTTGCTTTTGTGTGCACCTTTTAAACAAACTGTAAGAGCTAAATGCTTGATTAGCTAACTCATTGATGATGCGGCTAAGTTTTGGGATTCACCCTCAGTTAGCCATCTTGTTTTTAAATCAAAACATTTTAACTTTTATTATTAAATATAAATCAATCAGTCAGTAAAATTAAAAATCACAAAATTCGTCAAATGATCTCGGGAGAAAAATAGTGAAATTTGTCTAACAATCGCGGAACAGAATTGCAAAATTCGTCGAATGGCAGTGGAAAAAAAGTGCACAATTTGTTCGTTTATGGAAAAAGTCGTGAAATTCATTAATCGATAGTCGATAAATCACGAAATTCATCAATCGATAGCAGAAAAATCACAAAATTCATTGATAGTGGAAAAATCACAAAATTTATCAACTGGTTTCAGGGGAAAAAAATTTCGAATATCGTCGAATGGCTTCGAGAAGAAAAAAAATCACAATCCGTCAAATAATTTCTTTGAAAAAATCATGAAATTCGCCAAATGGTTTTGAAATTTGTCGAGCGACAGTGGGGAAAAAATCTTTTTCCATTGAATCATCGCAATTGGAACTATTAAGTTTGACCAGTGGTGGCAGTAGGCCGTGACTATGCTGCCGGCTGGTCGGTTTCCTAGTAATGGCCACTCCGCTGCCGTCCTACGAGTTTGTTTACAATGTTGCTTTGTTTATTCGGATCAGCGTCCTCTATCGGTTGCCGGCTGGCCAAGCCAGCCGGCAATATAAGGTTATTTTGCTGTGGTTAGATTTGGAAACCGGCTGGTTTAAAGAAGCACAGAGAAATATGTTTATTTTAGCTTCTGATCAATGATTATATTTTTATTTTATTTTGCTTTCCACTTTCGATTTCTTTCTAAAGATGGATTAAATTAAATTCAAATAAATAAATATATTTAAAATTTAAATTTTAAAATATATTAAATAGTATTATTTTAAAAAGTACTAAATATTAAAAATTATCATTTCTAAAAATATGAAATATAAAAATATATATTAATTTTTTTTTTTAACTAGCTGGTTTAAAGAAGCACAGACAAATATATCTATTTGGACAATACAATTACTATATTTTAATTTAATTTTGCTCTGCGTTTTCGATTTTTTTTTTTTTTTTTTTTTGTAAAGATGAGCCAAATTTAATTTTAATTAAAAAAATTACTTTTAAAATAAATAAATAAAAATTTTAAATTAATATATATATATATATATATATATATTCAAAATTAGTATTTAAAAAAGTTAATATTAAAAATTAAATAAAATTTTAAAATTGATATTTTTTCATTATTATTATTACTGTTATTATTTTAATGAAATAAAAAACATTTTTTTTTTTCAAATTTTCTAAGTAAAATTTTAATATCCACCAAAATATTAACAAACTGGAAGGCTGTATGCTAAAAATTGGTCCGAGTTTAATATTACTCACATAGAACTAAATTAATTAACTTAAGGAAATAACTTTTAATATCTAGGTGATATCAAGTACTCCTCATACTTGACTTAAGATTTCAGATAAATAAAAGATGATGGTTAAAACTCCGCAAGTAAAAAGGTAAATCCCAAATTCTGTTAGATGTGCAAAATGTTTTATCAAACATATATCTGTTAAATTTAGTACCAATATAACAATAACATTATTCATCATATAAAAAGCAGTTTTCAGTTATGGATATAAACATTGGTCTTTAAGAAGCATATTTTATTTAAAATTATGGCCTACTTTAATTTATGTCAATTGGAGTTTGATGTTTTGAGATAGAAGTGTGATTAAAAATTTCTGTGAAAATAATCATCATCCAGAGACTTAGGAAAGAAAAGGGCTTAAAATACAATTTATTTAATATTTAAAACTATCAATCAAAATTTTTAACGTGTTAAAACTTTATATTTTATGAAACCCTTCTACTCTAGTTGTCTCATAATGTGATTGATAATCGAAACTCTGTATAATTTTTTATATTTTTAATCTTCTATCTAAGATAATTAAAATGTTTATTTCGTGATAATAGCATTAGCCTGGACGATTGATAATCGCAATCTGTCGATAACTTGAAAATGACTACTTGAAACACCTCCTATATATTTTTTTTATTGCTATGCTACTATCATCATCATAAACATCATTGATTTAAAATCTACATTTGAATGACAAGAAGCAGTACAGCTATTTCATTAGATATATTATTTTCATTTTAAAAAATAGAAATTTGAGGAGTGTATTATTAGTTTCTGTATTATGTCCAATGCAAAGGATGGGGGGGGGGGGCGGACGTCATTCAAGAAATTTTCAGTAAATTAGGGAAAAAAATCCTATGATGAATGTAAGTGTTATATGTGAGCGCCTTCCTTTAAAAGTAGCCAAAGTTTGGCGAAAGACACAGATGATTGCCTGGATGATAGGCGTGTTCGAACTCGAAGGCAGAGCCTTTGCAGCAACCCTGTACAAAACTCATTCGTCATTGTCATACTAGCGTCTTACTAAAAAGTTGCCTTCTCATTGCTTTTTAGGTAGATTTCGTAAGAAATACTATCTATTACATTCTCACCTAAGTTGGAATTTTTGAAAAATTTTTGCAGATCTACGCTGCAAAAATTGACTTCTAGAACCCAAAACCACCCCCAGTTCAAAACTTTATCTATCTATCTATCTATGTCACTTTTTTATGAACACGATAACTGCAATAATTCTGCACAGATCTCTTCGAAACTGATACATAAAATCAAGGGGCATAAAATCTCGGTCAAGTTCGTTAATGGGCAAAATCGAACCAAGGGGTGGAGGGTGGGGGGGGGGGGGGCTTTTTGTGAAAACAGAAAAAAAACATAATTTCTTAATTATGATACGTATCGAATCCGTTTAAAGTTATTATTACTTCTAGGAGAAGGGCCGAAAATGTATGTATGACAGATTTTTGATATAATTAAAAATGGCCCCAAAGGGGGGGAGGGAGAGAGGGGGTTTTAGAAGAAAAAAATTCATAACTTCGTCAATTTACAAGGTATCAAATCCGCTTAAATTTATTATAAATCCTCTTACTATTATCTAAAACTTTTATATTGAAAAGTTTTTTATAGGACCAACCATTATAGCAAAAAAAAAAAATTAAAAATTAAAAACAAAAAAATCCCTGCTGGCTCCGCCTGCAAACAAGTTAGGTTTCGAAGTGGACGGTTCCAACTGTCGCATCAGGGAAGAAAGGTCATTTCTTCCGCAATTCCCAACAAACAGGGCCCCACGGTCTGCGTCGTCGAAATCTACCGGGGCCTGTAGGCCGAGCCATCAGGGATTTTTTGTGTTAATTGGCGTCTTGTAATAAGGGACGTTAAACATAATCCAGTTAACATAAACGTAACATAACTTAACGTTAAACATAATCCAGAAGAGTCAGGAAGTTGTATTATACTAAAGAAAAGGAGTATTGTCATAGTCAAGAGACCTTTTCCCTTCCCATAATGTACATACAAACAGCCTTTTAGAATGAAAGATGAAAAATATGTTCTATTTTTCTGCAAAAAGGGAAAAAGCGGGAAAATATTTTTACTTGTATAATTCGATTATAGCATTAAAGATTTTGTTAAAACGTGATGGAAAAAATATACTGCTTTGAACAAATATTTGTGTGTTACAATAATGTAAGCAACATTTGTAGTAATAAAATAATGCTGTTTTTCTTTCATGTTGCCACTTGCCAGTTGCCATATCTCTTTAAGGTAATCTCAAATTCCTTGCTCAACAATATGTGAAACTTTCTGATACATTTTTAAACGTAAAGGCATAAAACTGGCAGGTCTGATTGTTGAAGCGATTTGAAATCGACTGCGTTTTCCTTTTTTTTTTTTTTTTTTTTTTTTTTTTTTTTTTTTTTTATAAATAAATTCATTATCGAGTTATAAGCAATTCTTGTCACGTGATGACTTTCCCCATTCTCGCGCTGTCGCGCCAGGAATTCGATTAAAAAGGCCCACTTTGACAGTGTTTTCTGAAAAAATCTTCTGCCTTTTCCAAAAAATGAAAAATGTCATTCAATGACATAGTTTCTGAATAGGAACACTTATTAATTTCATGTGTTTCTGAACGAAAATTTATTCAGAAATGTGTCAAAAAGTAGGTCCTTTGAATTTGAGAACTGCCTTAAGAAAACTGCGCAAAAATATTTTTTTTTATAACAATACATTATTTTTTTAATCTATAATAGTGAATTTTACATGGGAATGCAACGTCGTAATAAGAAGCAGATTTTCATTTATAAAACAGGAATTTTAAATTTGGCGTATTTTCTACTTTTAAGTGCACTAATGAAAGTATGCTTTTTAAAAAACTATTTTTACTTTTACAAGTATTCAATTATGAGCTTATAATTATATATGAATATACTGCTTTGAACAAATATTTGTATGTTACAACAATGTAAAGTAACATTTGTAGTAATAAAAGAATGCTGTTTTTCTTTCATGTTGCCACTTGCCAGTTGCCATATCTCTTTAAGGTAATCTCAAATTCCCTGCTCAACAATATGTGAAACTTTCTGCACATTTTTAAACTTAAAGGCATAAAACTGGCAGGTCTGATTGTTGAAGCGATTTGGAATCGACTGCGTTTTCCATTTTTTTTTTTTTTTTTATAAATAAATTCATTATCGAGTTATAAGCGATTCTTGTCAAATGATGACTTTCCCCATTCTCGCGCTGTCGCGCCAGGAATTCAATTAAAAAGGCCCACTTTGACAGTGTTTTCTGAAAAAATCTTCTGCCTTTTCCAAAAAATGAAAAATGTCATTCAATGACATAGTTTCTGAACAGGGACACTTATTAATTTCATGTGTTTCTGAACGAAAATTTATTCAGAAATGTGTCAAAAAGTAGGTCCTTTGAATTTGAGAACTGCCTTAAGAAAACTGCGCAAAAATAATTTTTTTTATAACAATCCATTATTTTTTAACCTATAATAGTGAATTTTACATGGGAATGCAACGTCGTAAGAAGCAGATTTTCATTTATAAAACAGGAATTTTAAATTTGGCGTATTTTCTACTTTTAAGTGCACTAATGAAAGTATGCTTTTTAAAAAACTATCTTAGTTTTACAAGTATTCAATTATGAGCTTATAATTAAATATATTTCCTGTGTTATCAAATATTAAGTTGTAAAACACAAAGGGAATAGAATTATAACATAAATTTAAGCATTATGCCAAAACTGGAATTCTGAGTTTATATAGATTTTCGAAAAAACAAAATTATATTTTAATTTTAAAAATTTTATATTATAAAATAATATCAGTTTTTAAAGAAATGGAAAATTTGAATACGGGTTGTCTTAAGAAAAATGATAAAATCCAAATAATTTAGCAAGTAGTCTCATTAATCTAGTTTTAATACAGTTTAAAAGACATATTGTAAAAATAGGATATATATGGGTCGAAAGGGGAAAATGATGAAAGTCATAAACTATGTTATTCTGAGTTATTTTTCTTTACCGGCGTGGATATCTTAGCTTCAGCACTGTGTATCGATCTTGTCTTCAACTGCTTTTTCAAAGGATTATTTTCATTTTATTCCTCTACCAAATGATAGTACGCCTTTCAAACCATTAAATAAAACTGTCACCCCAAATTTCCCAAAAAATGGACTATTATCGTTTTCCTCTTAATAATTTAATTTTCCTCTATTTATCTAGAAGGAAAACTGGAAAGTAGAAACATTTTTTCCCCCACCATTTGGAAAATTTAGGAAATTTCACATTTCTAATTTACAATAATAATAATAATCTATATATATAAAAGAAAGTCCTTTCTGGCTAGATGATCAACGCATAGCCAAAACTACTGAACCTACAAAGACGAAACTTGCAGGAAAAATACTTCTTAGTGTGTAGAGACGCACTAAGAAGGGATTTTCAAAAACTCCACCCCTAAGTGGGGTAAAAAGGGGAACAAACTTTAAAAAAATTCCTTAAAAATCGGGTATTATAGTTACATGACAAATGATAACATATTTTAATGTATTTTTGTATGCTGAATCGAATGGTATCAATTAAATACTCATAAGTCAAATAGTTCGTGAGATATTGCACATTTTTCTAATTTGGCGAAATCTTTGACGTCAAAATCTAACAATTCTAACAATACAAGTGAGAATTTCTAAAAATACATCCGTTACTATAGCAATGGAAGAAATTCAAATTAAATCTTTTTTTTATTTAATTCTTTTGTTTATTTTTACAGATAGAAACATTAACTGTTCAATTGGGAATGGAATATTATTCTTACGGATATTTATGTAATTGTGTATAATTATTAATTCTACGCCACGATTTAAAATAAAACGTGATTGCTAAAATAAAGTTTCGAAGGTCTGTTTAGTATTATACAAGTATATTGCTTCTTTATTTGTTTTCAGTCTTCATCCATGTTTCCCCTTTTCATTGGGTAGTTAGTTATTCCACGGCCAAACTCGATTCTCTCTTCCCTTATACGGCTTTCACAATCACCCCTTAGTTTCGGAATCGTTAAAAGGCTGCTTCGCCGGTAGATGGCGCGATATACTTACCATAAATAATGCTTAGTAAATGTTACTTCTATACATAAAAATACAAGAATCTTTGCAATTATTCATTATAAAAGGTATATATAACATATGTATCTTTTGTTTCGGCATTTTCTTTACTACAAACAGGAAAAACTAAAAGATTTAGAGTTAAAATAAATAAATAGAATACTTTCAGCAATTAAAAATAGTTTAAATAACACGCTACTATAAAATGCAAAACAAACATTATAAGTAAATTTCTATATTTATATACATTTAAATTCTTGATTACTTGAAACATTGGTAATTCTGAGCGTAAAATGCACAATAAAAAATTTAAAGAAAATTAAGCAAGTTCGCCAATATCCGGCAATGAACTCATATCGATTTTTTTCTCTCAAAACATGGATTATTTTTACACGATTCTTAATTATTAAAAATATGTATATATATATATATGTATATTCAAAACAATTTTCAATAAATTTAATCATTATAGGTACTGATCTGAAATATATAAGCATTATATGTAACATATCTATCTTTTACTTCGGCGTTTTCTTTACTACAAACAGGAAAAACTAAAAGATTTAGAGATAAAATAACTAAATACAACGCTTTAAGCAATTAAAAATAGTTTAAATAACATCCTACTACAAAATGTAAAACAAACATTATAAGTAAATTTCAATACATTAAAATTCTGGATTACTTGAAACATTGATAATTCTGAGCGTAAAATACACAGCAAAAAATTAAAAAAATAATTACTAGTTTCATAATGGTAGTAAGAAAATTAAGCAACTTCGCCAATATCCGGCAATAAACTCATATCGAATTTTTTTTTCCTCAAAACATGGATTATTTTTACACGATTCTGAATTATTTAAAATATATGTATATATGTGTACATTCAAAACAATTTTGAATAAATTTAACCATTATAGGTACTGATCTGAAATATATAAGCATATAGAAATATAATAGAATTACATATAAAATTAAATATTATATTCTAGTTCTGGAAAGTCATGGTATAAAAGTATGTATATAAAAATAAAAATATACTTTCATGTTTCATAATATCAACAGAATAAGAAAACATATTTCGCCAATATCCGGCAATCAACTCACATCGCTTTTTTTTTCTCAAAACATGGACTATTTAACAAATTCATAATAATTTTTACAGGTTTTATTATTTTAGAGAATGAACAAGTTTTTTTTTTTTTTTTTGTTTTTTTTTGCTGTAGCATTATGTACTATGAGAGAATAGTTTTTGTGGAAATTTTAGAATATTGTGTGGTTACAGAAATTGCAGAATATTTTTTCAGATTTTTAAAATATTAATTCATAAATCTATCCACCCTACTTGTATATACAGGGTGATTCATAAAAGGTGGGCAGAACTTTAAGGGGTTATAGTACACTTAAAGACAAATAATATTAAATAGGAGACTAAGGGTCCCAGACGTATTCCCAAGGAGATAGGGGGCATTAAAGTTTAGGGTCCGAAATTTCAAATGATTATAAAACATGGAAAAATTGGTCGATTCGTTTGCGGTTTTTGCAAAAAATTTTCTTTATGCCAGTATTTTCTTGAAATAAAATTTTAAAGTTCAATTTCAAAAAATGCCGATAGGGGGCGCTTTAGACTTTGGAGTAACAAACAACTATTTTTTAACGTTATTTTTTGTATTTCTTTAAATGATTTCGAAAGCTTAGACTTAAACTTAAATTTTGATCTAAAAATCTGAGTCCTAACGAGTAGTTAAGTAGCGTAAACTGAAATTTGAAATTTGAAACCCTTCTCCCCCCAGAACAAAAATCAGTTATTCCCGATCTTTGTGTCGTAGATTAGGCTCTAACTACTGCCGCGTTTTGCTAAAATTATTCTTTATGTCAGTATTTTCTTGAAAATAAATTTTAAAGAAAATTTTCAAAAAATTCCGATAGAGGGCGCTTTAGACTTTGGAGTAACGAACAACTATTTTATACCGTTATTTTTTGTGTCTCATTAAATGCTTTCTAAAGCTTAGACTTAAACTTAAATTTTCAGCTCAAAATCTGAATCGCTGAGCGTGGTTCAGTAGCGAGGGGAGGGGGTTCAAATTTCAACTTCTGAACATAGTTCAGTTTGCACTACTTAACCATGCCCAACGATTCTGTGCTGTGATACGAGGCAAAAATACAACTTTCGTCAAGGACTGCATAGTCGGAATTCACTCATAAAGGCACTGGCACAGTTGGAAACGTCGCTCATGCAAACGTTAAAGCTCCATTCCTGACGCTAGTCACCGGGTGAAGAAGGAAACAGAAAGTATGCAAATGTCAAATGGGGAAGAAGAAGAACACGTATGCAAAATTTCGACACGATTCAGGCATAAAAACCACTGAACGGTGAGTCAAGTGTAAGTCGCTGTAGTAATGAATCGGAAGATGGTGCCCTTCACGAATAAGGAAAACGCTGAGATGCATTTAATTTACGGAGCGGCAGATGGAAATGGTGCAGAGGCACAACGAATGTACGGAGAGCGATTTCCTAACAGGCGGTTGCCTAACCGCAAAACTTTCGAGCGCTTGCACAGACAGTTGTGTGAGATGGGATCATTTCTCGCTTCCCGGTCGAATGCAGGTCGTGCAAAAAAGGACGAATCAGTAGTTGTTGCAGAAGCCATTCTGGATGTAGTAGCGGCGCAGCCAAGTACAAGTACACGAACAGTGGCTAGCCAGGTGGATACCTCACAGTCCACGACTTGGAGGGTACTGAAGGATGAACATTTGCTCCCGTTTCATGTGCAACGAGTCCAGAAACTGTCTCCAGGGGATTATCCAAATCGTATTGAATTCGCCCGCTGGTTTCTGCAGCAGAACGCGCTAAATCCACATTTTGGACGAACTGTGCTTTTCACCGATGAATGTACCTTCACACGTGAAGGTACATTTAACACACACAATGCACATGTATGGGCGGATGTCAATCCACATGCTACGTATCCACATGCTCATCAGAGACGCTTTTCCATCAATGTTTGGGCAGGAATCCTCGGAGACCACCTAATCGGACCTTACCTTCTTCCTGAACGCCTCAACGGTAAAACATACCTCACATTTCTGCAACATGTGCTGCCAGACCTGTTAAACGTTGTTCCTCCACGCATCCGGCGGGTCATGTGGTTCCAGCACGATGGAGCGCCAGCCCATTACGTACGAGACGTCCGCAACTATCTGGATATCACATTTCCGAACAGATGGATTGGTCGAGGTGGTCCTGTTGCTTGGCCTGCTCGCTCGCCAGATCTTTCACCCCTCGATTTCTTTTTTTGGGGACGATTGAAGGCTCTTATGTATGAGACACCCATTGAATCCCCCGAGGAACTGGTCGCCAGACTTTCCGCCGCTGTAGGGGAAGTGCTCGAAAAGCCTGATGTTTTCGCGAATGTTCGCCGTTCCATTCGTCGCCGTTGTTCTGCGTGCATAACCTCTGGTGGTCACAATTTTGAACATTTATTGTGATTACATGTTAATAAATATGCTTTGGTAACATAATCCTAATTTGTGTCTTTTTACCTCGTATCACAGCACACAATGTGTGGACATGGTAAACTGAACTGTGCTCAGGAGTAGAAATTTCAAACCCCTCTCCCCAGAAACTTAACCACGTCTAACGATTCAGATTTTGGGCTGAAAATTTAAGTCTAAGCTTTAGAAAGCATTTAATGAGACACAAAAAATAACGGTATAAAATAGTTGTTCGTTACTCCAAAGTCTAAAGTCTATCGGAATTTTTTGAAAATTTTCTTTAAAATTTATTTTCAAGAAAATACTGACATAAAGAATAATTTTAGCAAAACGCGGCAGTAGTTAGAGCCTAATCTACGACACAAAGATCGGGAATAACTGATTTTTGTTCTGGGGGGAGAAGGGTTTCAAATTTCAAATTTCAGTTTACGCTACTTAACTACTCGTTAGGACTCAGATTTTTAGATCAAAATTTAAGTTTAAGTCTAAGCTTTCGAAATCATTTAAAGAAATACAAAAAATAACGTTAAAAAATAGTTGTTTGTTACTCCAAAGTCTAAAGCGCCCCCTATCGGCATTTTTTGAAATTGAACTTTAAAATTTTATTTCAAGAAAATACTGGCATAAAGAAAATTTTTTGCAAAAACCGCAAACGAATCGACCAATTTTTCCATGTTTTATAATCATTTGAAATTTCGGACCCTAAAGTTTAATGCTCCCTATCTCCTTGGGAATACGTCTGGGACCCTTAGTCTCCTATTTAATATTATTTGTCTTTAAGTGTACTATAACCCCTTAAAGTTCTGCCCATCTTTTATGAATCACCCTGTATATATATGTATCTATAGGTATATGCAGATTCTATTTCTTGATTAGACTTTAAACATTGATAATTTTTACAGTGAAATATACATTAAATATTATAAAATTAAAATTAAGTAAACTTTAAAATTTTTCTTGATAAAGAGTTCTTACATGCAGATAAATTGGTTTCATTTGTAAAATACCTTGCCATATTTTTTTAAATGATGGGCAAGAATTTTGCATATATTAATGAGCATATATTTATTTTATGCTCGTTTAAGTCACATTCCCCATAAGGGTTTTTTATTAGTCTTGGATATATCAATTCATAAATAGTTTTGACGAACGAAACGCAAAGATAAGGAAATTCTCTATTAGTAATGGTAAGTAATAGCGCCCCCTACGTTCTTCCGGGGAGAAACTCTTATTCCTCTTGAACAAAGGGAAAATGACTTTTTGTTACGGCCGTATAAAGGGAAGGAGAAAATCGAGTTAGGCCGTGGTTATTCATACGATTTCCGGCTAATATTCTGCAATCAGATACCTCGCCAATTGGAGTTTTAGCTACCATGTTGGGTACTTCTCTGTTATCCCGTCGACCACTTTTCATAAAAAAAAAACTATCGCCAAACTGTAACGCCAAATAAACGGGAGAACGTTGCCATTGGAATATCAAAATAAATAAATAAATAAAATATAAGACTGTAAGGATACAATTATTATTTTAATTAACGAAATAACTAATAAATCAGTAAAACATAATGAAAAAATACACGCAAATGTCGAATTAAAAACCACTTGATGACGTAACAAACACGTATAATTATTCTGACATCAAGTAAATGGGACTACATTTTTAGTGTTTAATCTTACAATTTGGCGATAGTTTTTTGTTATGAAAAGTGGTCGACGGGATAATAGAGAAGTATCCAATGAGGAAAAGCATCGTTTACGTTTGAAGCGAAACCTTTATTATGAATCCTATTACAGAAAATCATATCATCATCTACTATGAATATAAACCTCATATTCATATTTTAATCTGATTATTCGTGATATTTTGTTAGGTTTTACACTGTTAGTTAAGTAATGTTTTTTGAAAGGTTTTAGAGTGTAGCTATTCTACGTTACTCTGTTATAGAGATACAGAGGAAAGCTCTAAAATTAAGTGAACTCGATTATTAAAGATTACCTTTACAAAAAAATGCTACTGAACAAATTTTGATGGAAGTGACTTTTCAGGTATGGCTAATGACCCTATTATATATCATTCTATGTTGCTTAGTGATAGAGCTAATGGGAAAGTGATTGGGAAAGATGAGTGCAATTATGAAAGATATATCTACTATATATATAAAATGCAAATTCGTATTTCATTCCGACTGTTTATAATTTTAAAACTGCTGGACGGACTTTGGTGGGATTTACACAGTTAGTTACGCAATTTTGTGGAGATGGTTGGCAATTATCTGTAGAAAAGTTTTCCTCTGCGTTTCTCTTTCTGAAGCAAAAGCTTGACAACGAATCCGATTACCGAAATCATGTCATCATCATCTACTATATTTATAAAACGCAAATTCGTATTTCAATCAGATCCATTAAAACTCAGGTTCTACCGAACATATTTTTATAGGATTTCACTATTAGTTAGGTAATTTGTTTTAGAAAGGTTTAAAAAGAAAGCACATTGTTCTACATTGCTTATTTATAGAGCTACGGGCTGAAGTTTTAGATAAAATTAGGTGAACCCGATTATGAAAGATTACCTTTTTTTAAAGTTCTACTGAACGGATTTTGATGGAAGTTTCACAGTTAGTTAGATAATATTTCAGGGATTGATTTTCTACATTGTTTAGTTATGGAGCTATGGGAGAAAGTTGTGAGTGGTGTAGTCGTAAAAAACTGTGCATATACGCTATAGACAGAGGGTGTATACTAGAGAGTATATGTTACAGCTACGGCGGGTGTGCAGAGTTTCTTTTTGAAAATTCCAGAAGGTCAAGAAGAAAATTCCAGTTCTATCATAAGGACAAGATGATTATGAAAGATACATTCACCTATCTACTGTATATATATATAATGCAAAGGGGAATTTCGATCCGGCCCCTTATAACTGGAATTTTGTTGAATTAATTTTGATGGGACTTGCACTGTTAGTTAGCTAAATTTTGAAGCAAGGTTTTAGTGCATAACATATCATTCTACGTTGCTTAGTTATAGAATGAGGGTGAATTTCTATAATCAATTGAACCCGATTATGAAGCATTATCCTTTTAAAAAGATTCTGCTAAATGGATTTCGATGCAACTTCCATTGTTAATTTTTCAGAGATAGTTTTGGTGTAGTGCATTATCTATATATATAAATGAAAGTCCTGACTGGGTAGATGATCAACGCGCAGCCCAAACTACTGATACTACAAACACGAAACTTGGAGGAAAAATACTTCTCTAAAAAACAAACTATAAAAAAATTCCTTAAAAATCGAGTATTACAGTTAAATGGAAAATGATAACATATTTTAATGTATTTTTGTATGCTGAATCGAATGGTATAAAGTACATTCTTCAAAGTCCTATTGTTCATGAGATAATGCTTATATTTGTAACGATTATCGTATAATAGTTCTACGTTGTCTAATTATATAACTAGGGGTGAAATTTCTATAATCAGTTGAAGCCGTGAAACATTAGCCTTTTTATAAAATACTGCAGAATGGATTTCGATTGAACTTGCATTAATAA
Organism: Maratus michaelseni; assembly: GCA_963931845.1. Taxonomy (NCBI): domain Eukaryota; kingdom Metazoa; phylum Arthropoda; class Arachnida; order Araneae; family Salticidae; genus Maratus; species Maratus michaelseni. The sequence goes on from OZ007600.1 coordinate 3,765,946, forward strand.
TTTTCCAGTGGTAATTTTAGTATATTGCATGGAAAATGATAACATATTTTAATGTATTTTTGTATGCTGAATCGAATGGTATAAAGTACATTCTTCAAAGTCCTATTGTTCATGAGATAATGCTTATATTTGTAACGATTATCGTATAATAGTTCTACGTTGTCTAATTATATAACTAGGGGTGAAATTTCTATAATCAGTTGAAGCCGTGAAACATTAGCCTTTTTATAAAATACTGCAGAATGGATTTCGATTGAACTTGCATTAATAATTTTCCAGTGGTAATTTTAGTATATTGCATATTGTTACATAGTTCTTTAGCAAATCATACTGTAAATGATTAAATAAAGAAGTTGGTCTTTAATAGCCAAATTTTGTGCAAAAAATAAAAAATATAACAGAGCAATGACGTCTATTTCGTTTTACAGCATTGCGAAGGACAATCAAAGTAAAGGTGCATATTGCTTTAAAACACAAGATGACCAAATTCACGGATATATTTCGTTTGGAGAAACCGACCAGCGTAGCGGGCAAAGCCTGCTAGTAATATATATATATATTACACAATTTGGCAATAATAATCTCTATAATTTTTTTATTTCAATATTTTTTATTAAATAACTTTCGAACTAACTACACGATAAAAACTCAGAAATGATTTAAAAAATAAAAAATATAAGATATTATATTCAGCCATATTTTGTTTGGGTTTGGCTGAATAAAACCCAGGAGGAAAAAAAGGTTTAAAAACTCATGGGATATAATAAATTAATATTAACTCATATTCAAATCATTGAACAAAGCTTGAGAAGCAAAGATATTTGAATTTTATAATCAATACGTACATGAATAACTGAACTTTCTATATTAGTATTTCTCAATCTTTTTTTGGATAAAGGGCACATATACTTTACACGTAAAGACATTCTCACATCGTAACATATTTATTTTCCATCTGTACATGCATACAATTTTCAGATATTCTTCTGCACTGCAAAAAAAAAGTGTTGATTTTACAGTATAATACTGGAACCCCCCAGCTGCCAGTATTATACCGTAAAATTAACATAAACAGTAAAATAAGCAGTAATACGCTGTCGCACATGCGTGGTAGCGTATTAATGCTTATTTTACTGTTTATTACTGTTAATTTTACGGCATAATGCTGGCAGCTGGGGTACCAGTATTATACTGTAAAATCAACACTTATTTTTTTGCAGTGTGAACTTTTTGAGAATCGTACAACGTATTTCCTTTTACTTTCATATAAGGCATGTTTCAGATTATGCGTTCAACATTGCTGTTTTAATAAATTTTTTTAGACTTATGGCGGTTTTCAAATCCAAACTGGATACTTTCTGGTACAATTTTGTTCTCAAACGTATCAAAGGGGCAGATGCTCCTATTCAAAAACTACGAACTCTAACAGTTTTTCCCTTTTTGGTTAAAGGTAGAAGATTTTTCAGAGAATGCTATCAGTGTTAGCGTTTTGAACTAAATTTCCGGATGCGACAGCATAGAAAAAAACTGCCATCATGAGAAAACAATTACTTATAACTCAAAATGTAATTCATTTATACAAAAAAAAAAAAAAAAAAAAAAAAAAAAAAAGTTGGATAACAAATCATTGCAATGTTATACTTACAAGTGTCGTGTTTTTATGTTTTTAAATGAGTTCGTAAATGTGCCAGAAAGTTTGGCGTTCTAGAGCGGGGATTTGTGTGTGTGTGCAGGGGGTGTCTGAGCCGAGCAAAAATCATTAAAATCATGCAGGCCCCACCGGCTCAATTCCTAAAAAAATGTACGGTATTTTTTAGTCATTATTAGCCTACAATTAAAATTATTTAAAAGAATATTGCATACATATTTAAACAAACACTTTAAAGTGCAGCTTTTTTCAGATTATATATTCGCAAGTCATGGTATACGGAATTATAATATTACTGATCACATAAGACAATTATATTCAAATGGAGATTCGTTAAAATTAAATTGTTTAGAAGGAAAGAAAAGGACCTGTGTGAAGTTGGCAACCCCCATTGCGAATTTAAAGTACCGATATGAATTACGTAGAAGTTTTGCCCACCCATTATTTAATTTAGCCCACCTTTTATAACTCTGTAAATCACATTTTATTTTTTGACCCATTTCTCATTCTAGCACCCAGCACCTCACAATACGAAATTAAAAAGAACAATTGTACTACTGTTTTACCCACCCATTATTTAATTTTGCCCACCATTTCTAATGCTGTAAATCAAAGATATCTTTGTTGACCACGTGTGGAGTTGGCACCCCCCCCCCCCCAATTACGATTTAAGATTTACAAATTACATAGAAGTTTTGCCCACCCATTATATAACTTTGTCCACCTTTTATAAAGCTTTAAATTGAAAAGTATGGTTTTGACCACGTGTTCAGCTGGCACCAGCGAATTTGAATATAGCCATACAAATTACGTAAAAATGTAAAAATTTTGCTTTTGCACATTTTTTATAACGTTGTAAATCAAATTTTATTTTTTGACCCAGTGTGAAATAGGCACCCCTCAATATGAATAAGGGCATATAATTTACGTAGAAATTTTGTTCAAGTTTTGCCCACCCATTACTTCCTGTTGAGGGATGCTATTAAGAAAAATAGGTCAACAAATAAAATTTAATTTACAGTTGTATTGGGAATAAGGCAGTTCGAGGCTAACGAAAAAGACAGACTACCGCGGTGCATTCCACTTATCTTTATTTTACAGACCGCTAGAGTGACGTGATGCTCTTTTCGTACACCTGCATTGGTGCATTCGAGCATCACGTGACTCCCGCGGTCTGTAAAAAAAGATACGCGTAAAGAACCGCGGTAGCCTTTCTTTTTCGTTAGCTTCGGGGCAGTTGCAATTGACGTCATAATGGAGGTCACACACTACAAATAGGCAGTTCTGATTGATGGAACTATACTGACCTCCAGTTGAAGTACTATGATTGATCAGCTGATTGTAGAGTTGCAAAAAACCTGCAGTTTTTGAGGGGCGGGAATAAACCCGGGAATTTTTGGGAATAAACCTGGAATTTTGGGGAATATTGGAAATTTTGAAGGAGTTTTGAAAGTAAACAAAACTAGTCCTTTTCAATTTATTATTTTTTTTATTTTTAAGAAATTTCAGGCACTGTTCTGAAAAGTTTAAAATAGGTTTTTCATTATGAATTCACAAAATTTAGGATTTTGCACTCTAAATTTTTATAATTTATTATAACTCATTTGCCTTACAACAATAACGGTTGTAAATTGGTTAGGATTTGAATGTTTCTTTAAAAATTAAAATTGTTTAATTTATGTTATCTGGCATATTAGCTATTCATGCACACTTTATATTAATTTTCTTGTGAGTTATTGTATTTTTCATTGATTTATTTTAGTTTTATTCGTTTTCTTTTTTGTTTTCATTGTCTGAATCGGAGAACAGGGGGTGATGTTTATATTCATGTCAGGCAACATGGATCTGTCATCTTCCTCTTGCTTTGTTTGTTTGTTGTTCTTGCTTTGTTTGTTTGTTTATGTTTCTTTAAAAATTAAAATTGTTTAATTTATGTTATCTGGCATATTAGCTATTCATGCACACTTTATATTAATTTTCTTGTGAGTTATTGTATTTTTCATTGATTTCTTTTAGTTTTATTCGTTTTCTTTTTTGTTTTCATTGTCTGAATCGGAGAACAGGGGGTGATGTTTATATTCATGTCAGGCAAGATGGATCTGTCATCTTTCTCTTGCACTTTTTACTTATTCACGGTTAAAATATCAACTTACTTATGATAATTTAATTTCTCTTATTTAATATTTCTACAAGTATGTATTTCGCTAGTTTTCATGTAAACTGTGCTATTTTTCTGCAAAGCCACAAGAATGTTGGACAAAGCTGGACAAATCCTTAGGAATGCTGGACAAAACTTTAGTAACGTTAGGCAAAACTTCAGGAAGGCTGTGCAAGACTGGGTAAACATTAATAATGCTGGACAAAACTATAAGGACACTGGACAAAAAACTAGGATTGTTGGGCAAAACTCTAGAGACAATGGGAAAAACTGGGCTATGCTATAGGATTACGGGTAAAAGTCACGACTGCTGAACACAATTCTAGGAACGTTTTGAAAAACTTTAGGAATACTGACCAAAACTTTGCAATGCTATAGAAACAGGGGCAAAACCAGACAAAAAATTAGGAATACCAGGCAAAAAATTTTAAACATTGGCCAAAACTAGGCTAATTCTAGAAACACTGTACAAAACGGGACAATGCCATAGGAACACTAGACAAAACCTGGGAATGCTATCGGAACACGTGAAATCCACTTAAAACTTTAAGAATGCTGTTCAAAACCGAGTAATGCTAAAGGAAAACGAGTAAAGTCGGGTAAAACATTTGAAATGCTAGTTTAAACTCAACTCTGGAAACGCTGGATAAAATTCTAGGAACGTTGTGCAAATCTGGACTAAGGTCTTGTGAAATACTGAACAAAACAGGGCAATTCTATAGATCAGTTTCAACCACGTGATCACCTGCCCACCAAGCGTTATCCAACCAATCATAATCGTCGATTTGTAGCCTGTATTACGAGCCAACCAATCACAATCCTTGGCGGGCAAACAAAAAACAAAGCTGGTTGTTAAGGTAGTTGCTAGGGATCTATAGCATAATTTCAAAAAACGGACTATGAGCACGTTCAGAGACAGAAACGTGGGTTACTCGTATAATTGGGGAATGACGTCATCTGATTTTGTCAGGGTAAAGTTGGGTTAAAACGGCTGTGAACGCTTTTGGGTGAAGCTAAGTTATGGGCATGTTTACAATCGAACAATTCTGTCAACCAATCTACCATTACATTTTGATTGTACGAACATTGCAGGAAGCATCCTAGCCGACGTTGGCCAATTATATCATAGTCCTGTTAAAGGTAGACCAATGAAATGGTCAGGACTCAAGTGTACAGTAGGAGTCATAAAGAACAAAGTTGACAATTGCAGTTAGCTATAAAGCAAACAAACGAATAAGATTTCCGAACCATGTGATCACTTTATCCAACAAAATTCTCCAGGTAATGTGGGTTACCCGAAGTCTGGGTAATTTCCGGCTCTGAACGCTACTGGACACCCTCAAAAAGTCACCTGATATTGATCTCTGAACGCTTCGGGTTTCCCGTGCGTTACTTTATGTAACTCGGGGTTCGGTCTGTGAACGCGCCCAATGTTATATAAAAACAGGCAAAGTCTGCAAAACTTTAAGAACGCGCTATGCAAAACTTTATAAATACTTAGAAAATGCTGCAAGAATGTTTGGCAAAGCCGAGGAAATCTCTAAAAAAGCTAAACAAACATAAGATTGTTGGGCAAACACTAGGAACAACGGGCAACACTTGATAATGATATAGCATCACGGGCAAAACTTTAGTAACGCTGAACAAAACTCTAGACGTTGGTCAAAACGGGACAAAATTCTAGGAATACTGGACAAATCAGAAAACTCTCAAACTGTCAATCTGGAATCACCCTCTCCTTCGAAACATACCGCAAATGGGACGCTGATATAACTTTAGGAAAAACGCTACGAACACTCTAAAAAACCGGACAACGCTATGGACTTTACTCACGAGTGGCAACAGCTACGTCTCTGCGAGTACATGCCCTCCGAAAAATACTGTTTATTGAACGAAGGGAAAGTTGTGCTAAAATGTTCTTCACGCCTATTGCTGTTTTTCTGCTATATACCCGCAGATGATCTGACGGGGCCCTCTTGGTGGTACTGACTCGGCCCCTTAAGTGGGAAAGATGACCGGGATCCAAGCATTTTGCGACTCTCCGTCGAGTTGTTCCGACTCGACCCCTTAAGTGGTGAAGAGGACCGGAGCCGATTTTGTGAAATGTTCGTTGACAAGACAGGGACAGGAGACGGACGGACTACCGCCTCATCGTGGTCTGCCGGTGAAAAAGGGATGTCCGAGATACCCAGAAGATCCGTTGTAGGGCCTCAACGAAGTTCCTTAGGGTCTGCGGGTCCCCCTATCGTGCCAGGACTCGGTCAATGTTCGGGGTCTTCTCCGTAGGTGGTGGAAGGACATCCCGTAGACCAATCTCAGTTGCTTGGGCAAGGGGCTCACTAAGGAGACTAGTCCTTCTCTTTTGTGCCGAGGTAGGTGACGTTGGGCAAAGGCAAGCAAACGGTAGCTGGACCATCTCCACAAACTTATCCAAGGAATTGACGGTGGCGAGATCGGGTTTTGTAGAGCACGATGCGGGGTGACTCTGTAGTGCGATGGGAGATACGGCATGCAAAAACTATCTGCACCGTACCAGCGGCAGAAGAGGAATATCTAGCGGCGTGCGTGCGTATGGGGCGCATGGCCCGCAGCCACCACGTCATCCACTGCAGCTGAAGCAGTTGGGAGCCAATCTCAATGATTGGACAGCGCAGGAGGTTTCCAAAACCAAATGGGGTTTCAATCCAAAGGCGGCCCCTCAGGTCGCTGTGCACGAAAACCATATGTTGGTGACGGGATCACCCACTCCTCATGTTGTTCGACTACGAGGAACCGGGCCGGAGGCTCGTCGACTAATGCGGCGGCGATCAAGCCAAAACTCGCTCCCTCGGGTCAAAAACCAATCCAGCGTGTCTTTGCGTAATTGGAACTTTCCGTGCCCGATGGTTGGATTAGCGGTAGTCTTCACTTTATTTTCACGCAACTAACCTTGACCGGGACTGCTTCTTTATCGTTCTTGAAGGAATTTTCCATGCCCATCAGAGTTCGGTAGTGGGTCTAAACCTAATTTTCCGTTGTTTCTAACATTTTTGTGCTATGTTAAGTTTTGTGTTTGCATGTGTTGTTTTTACATGTGGATGATCCTCTTGATGGAGGTCATCGGATACTACCTGCGTTCTGGCCGTAGGGCTCACCGGAAGCAAAGCAATCGAGAGAGGATAATCTAAGGCGTGTCTATGCGTCAAGGGCCAAGTTTCTTTGTGGTCCAGGGTTGGGGAGAAGTTCCTTCTATCGCACAAGCAATAATCGCGGCAGATGAATTAGTCGTTTTCTCCTTCCCTAGGACTCGATGATCGGACGCCGCGGGAAAGCAAGGGTCGTCGGGGGAACTCGGCATTATGGCTTAGAACCCGGTTCCCCTCATGGGGTTCCGGCGACGAAGCCGTCGGCTGTCTTGGTGGAGGTCTCCTGATTATGGGAACCTCCACGTATCGTAACGACCTGTGTCGTCACCACTTCGTAGAATCGGAGTGATGCGTAGGTCGTGGTGTTCCGACGCCGTAGCGCATACGGGGGCAGACCCTGTTCGTGCGCGTTATATGTGTCTCAGGAAATGGGTATGGCGGTTGAGACGCTGACGGTCGCCACTCAGGTGGCTGGCGGCGCAGCTCAGTTTCTATACCCGCAGATGATGTGACATGGGTTCTATGTAGGGCTACTGTTATCGTGACCTATGTCATACACGGCCGGTGCATGACGTTTAAAACGTCACATGGAGTGGATAATTTTTACACGGTGATTGGTGCAAAATGGGGGACGCGCCGGTTTGCGCCAATCGCGATATAAAAATGATCCACTTCATGTGACGTTTTAACAGTCATGCACTGGCTGTGTATAACGTAGGTCGCGCTATAATACAGGCTGAATCATCAAGCATTTTGATGCTCACTTAAACCAATCAGCGATTGTTGCCACGCTGCGTGGCCAATCGTTCTCCTCCTGCTCCTATGGGCAATTAAATGACGTGTGAGTCAACCCGGATTATATTGTTGTCCTACTTTACCCATGTGAGTGGAAAAATGGAAATTTGTAGGAACGATGGGCAAATTACCAAGGACACTGAGAAAACCAGTTACTGCTGTAAAAACTTTGGGCAAACCTTTAGGAACGCTAGGTAAAATTCTGGAAATATGGTCAAAAGATACATATTTGATTATAGCTGTAAAGAATTGAGTTTCTTCATCCAGGTGTTCGTGTGTGTGGTCTTAGAGTTTCCCGTGAGAATGCTTGGAAAGAACTATTTCCGGCATACCTTCTCACGTCGGTGTTGCTTTGAAGTAAAGTGAAATACCGAACGTCTTTGTGCAGCGAGAGTGGCTCTCGGACATTGATGGATCGTAAAGATCACCCAAGTAGAAGCTCTGTGCTTTGATCATTGCCGGAGCCGTGAGAAAAATAGCATCTGCCTGGGATAACGAATTTTGCACACCATTTTATGTCCGTTGTTATGGAGAAACCAATAACAGACTTGTTCTAAATGGGAATGTCGTTTCCCAGAGTTGCTCAGATGCTGAGTGACTTCAATATGCCCCGCCTTGACAAAATCCCCTCCCCTAGTGAAAATCCTGTGTGAGAGATTTGGAGAGTTAGAAGTTCAGTTTGGAGAAAGATCACGAACAGTGAAGTTACTCTCTGGAGAGAGTATTAGAAACACCTAGTTTCTGAGCCAGCGTAACTTGGACGCTAGAGAGGTATCTTACCTCTGATCAACTGATACTCAGCGTATCTGACAAAGCCCCATCAAGGGAAAGGCACGACAAGTGCCAGTGAATTAGGACTCAGTTCCAATTACTTATATAGAAACCAGGAAAATCCCAGCGCGGGAACGGGGTCGTCAAGTGCCCGAACAATTGAACATTGAACCAGCAACAAGCCGTGTTTTGTAGAACTTTTGAATCAGGAGTTTGACTCTATGTTGTTAGAAAGTTAATCGATAAGCGGATAACCCTCATATATTCATCAATGCTGAAAATAAGATTTTTATATTTACTTATAGAACCTATATTGTTCATTCAATAAAAATTCTATTAAAGATATAGAAGAATTCTCTTTGTACCTGTTCCGTACGCTACCACTTACCACCCTAATCAGATCTGCATAGAGGAGTTATTACATAGCGTTATAAAACTTTGGCAAAATTATTTCAACTTAATTCGTATTGGAAGTGGGGGGGGTGGGGTAGGATTGAAAACTTAGTCACACATGAGTCAACAAATTTCTAAATCGGATAAAAGCGGGAGTGAGATAAAATTGCAGTACATATAAATTTTAAACTTTAAATAAAAGTTTGTAAAAATTTGATAAATATTTTTTTTGTTTATGTACATATTGAAACTAATAAATTTGTTTTAATATAACTGAACCATCCGGCTTCGCCCGAGTTAACCTTGGTCTTCCGGGTAACATAAGTAAAAATATAATATAAAAACACGCCAATCACAACAACGCACTCGCGTCCATAAACCGTCAAAATGATATTAAGAAAAACTTATCTTATTTTGAAGCAATCATACTAAGTCCCTCAGCTTTATAAATGATAATTTAAAAAAAAAAAATCCTTTTAAAAATATCTTACGTAAAATATCTAATCAAAAATCAGCAATAGTTGTCTTATTCGTCTAACTTTCCATAATCGTGTTCATATCCGATGTTTAACTCCTTTAGTGGGTGAATTTCTAAAATCGCTGACATAAGTGCATAACTATTTTTTTTTTAGTAGATTTGTTATCCGGAATTTCATGCTCCAACCTAACACTTCTGCTGAGATATGACTTAAAACGTTCGATCCTCCATTTAACCCCCTTAGTTGGTGAATTTGTAAAATCGCTAAAATACGTGTTATGCTGAATTTCATGTTCCTACCTAACTTCTACTAAGATATGACGAAAAAAATGACCTAAAACTTTCGACCCCATTTTAACCGTCTTCAAGGGGTGGGGTGGGGGGGGGATTTTAAAAAATCCTTTTTTATTGCTTGCCTAGATAATAATAGCAATCTACTTTCCAGATTTAGTGGTCCTGACTTTAGTCATTTCAGCTGGGCATTGATGAGTCAGTCAGGCGTTCTCTCTTTATATAATAGTATAGATATAGATATTAGATAACCGGGGCTTAATATGCGCCGGAGACCAGCTCCGGTACTTCTTTGTTTTTAGTAAATATTTAAATATTGGACATAAATCTAGGATAAAACCGGAGTTATAAACACTGCGCTCCGGAGCCCAGTGCAATAACGCTTCCGAAAAACGAATCCTAAATTATCCTTCCTTTCCCTCCCATCTCCAATCATTTGCTTTCTTTTGTATCAAAACACTTGTAAGTGACGTAATGTGCCGCTCATGTAAGAGATAGAGATGAAACAGGCTCGGTTTTTATATCAGTCTTCGGGTTTGGGCAAGCTCCAGCTCAATTTGTCTTAAATTCAATTTTTATTTATTTCAAATCATTTTAATGCTATTTTGATCAGAATAAAGAGTAAACAGAAATAATTTTTTTCTATTCTGCATTGCTGCGAACTATTCATTTTTTGTATTAACACTATTTCTGAATCATGATCCTGAGCTTATTTAATCGCAGAATTCTCTAATTAATTAACATTAAGATTAGGCAAAGGTTTCTATTTGGAAGTAGTCATAACTAAAAAGTGGAATAGTGGATAGCTAAGTATACGCAGATAGATGTATTTAAATTTTTTATTTTGCTAAATAAAAAAACAATGCTTTGAATTTTGAAAATAATGTATGAAATATAAATATGAAGATTGAAGTGACCGCGGAGTTAGGGAGGGGTACTCTACGGGTGTTAGTACTGCAGAATATTAGGGCTCCGGTACTTTTTCCCTTAGAAATTAAGCCCTGTAGATAACAGTAAAATTTTAGGCTGTTTATGCTTTTTTTTACTTTAATTTTTACACATTATAATCAATCTTAACACAAGGTTTTGTATACATCTGATTATCTTTAAGTGCTATGGGAAAGGCTTTAACTCAGAAATCACCCTCCGTTCAACCCCACACTTCTTCAGTGCATATAGCTTTAACTCTGAGGAAAAATAGATGCTTGATTTTTTTTGACTTTCTTAACTTTTTCTACTGCACATAATAACATTTAACTAACTTACATAGAGGAAGACCCTGCAACGTTTAGCCCTTTAAAAAAATTGAAATTTGGTAAATTTCACACTGGAATGAGATTGATAATATTATCTTGATGCAGATTGTTGACTGTTAAAATTTTCGACAATTAAGTTTATTTACTAGAAAAGCAATTTTTGTATACGAAACCATGGTCATAATGATTTTTTTCAGTCAAATATACAGAATGTTTCGCTCCAACCATACCCTAATTCTTGTTTTGTTAAAATGATGAATCTATTTTAGCGAAAATCCCGATAGACTTACCTTGTTTAGCAACAAATGTAACAATATTTACGTATCACGAGAATTGGTCAAAGTTATTATCACCCGCATCCAAACAGAGCTGAATTAGGTGCTCCATATTTTGGAATGTAGTTGACATTACATACTGTGTCATCGACTGAATTACTGTGCACATCCAGCACTTTTCTTGATATCGCACTCCGCATAAAGCAATGTAAATCTGTTGAACTTTTCGCTAAAATATCGTCATATTATTAACCTCTAAATAAATATTTGGGTTTGGCTTAAAGTCTATACCCTATATTTTTGACTAAAATGCATTGCGACCTAGTTTACTACGATACAAAAATTGTTAATTGTAGTGTGCTCTACCACCTCTTACAGTTTGTCCCATCTTTTTTGAAGTGCTCTGTATATGCATATATATATATATATATATATATATATTTTTTAAGAGAGAAAGTATGGTTGCTTTTAATATTTATTTTTCATTTGTAATATTTAATAACAAAATGATGAATAAAAATTTTAAGAGTATGTTAGCATATAAAACATTGTTATTGACTCTTTACAAATTTTCCCCTAGTGAAAATATTTTACAAAATCACATAACACTTTTTTAATAATCATAATTTCAATATTTTTAACCATATTTTATTTTAATACTCATTGAAGTCTTTTTGTAATAATACATAAGATACACAGATATAAATATCCGGCGATTATGTGAGGTACTTTTTAGCGCAGCGTTGTGACATTTTATTACTTTACAATATGATTTCTTTGTGCGCCATGCAATTTTTCACGTATGTCATACTGATTTTATTTATTTTCCCAATAAAAATTGCCTCACAGTCTCAGTGCTGTTAACATGTTATAATAATAAGCGAATAATACTAGAATAGTCACATATTAAGCATAATCACTAAAATTAGATCATTTATTTGGATTTCAGATTTTCCTTGATACATAAATTCACTTAAATTTTCTTTAGTACCATGGTGTTCATTAGTCTGCATCGAATGGAACTGAAAAAGAAAAAAACCTGTGTAAACAGAACCTATGTATAACAGAAAACTTTTACGTTCTTTCTTGCCGAAAGGAATATAGTACAAATCTATACCTGCTAAGACGAAAACTTGTCTAAAAACAACATATTTTTCCTGTCACTGTCCCTAACGATTCAGTTATTACGCAAATTTAATGTACATGGTTCAATAAAACCTGGGATAACGGAAACTGTTTATAACGAAATCCTGTCTTAAACGTTAAAAAAAAAAAAAATAATAATAATAATAAACTTTCTAGTGCAAGAATAACCATACAATTAAAACTTCTCAATAGAAAACCTCTCCAAAACTGAATTTTGTTTCGGGCCGAAGCAATTCCACTTTCACATATTTTAACTGTGCAAGATTAATATGTTTATTTAAAATAGTAAAACCTACTAAGAGAAAATCTCAAATAACCATCAGAAAAATATTCCGTTTTGGAGAGGTATCAATCTTAGAAAGTATAATTTTGGGGTATTTTTTCGAAAGAGAGTTATGAATTTTTTACGTTTAAATCAGAAATCCATTATAGACAGGTTCCGTTCTCGTAGAATTTAGTTATTTTATATGTCTTGATTTAGAAGCCGCTGTCCCGCCATTTTGTCAAAGTGGAACTGCCAACACTAGCTTTAAAATACAATTGTGAACAGTGTCCATTAATAACTGCTAAATTAGTCGCTCTCGCAGGGAAAGGGGCAGAAGAGGTCCGCAATTTGTTGTATATTACAGCCTTCTCTCTTATTTGGCTCAAAGTCCTCCACTGGTACGAAAGTGCATTCAAATATTAATCTAAAAAAGTAAGTCTTTATGACATAAGAAAAGTATGATACATCATAAGGCGGTCCTCAAATTCATTGGCAGATGCATTTATAATCGAATAGTGCTTTTCATTTTTCGATAAAAGCACGGGATTTTCAGAAAATGCAGTCAAAGTTGGCATTATGAACTGAATTTCCAGATGCAACAGTCTGAGAAAGGTCGTCATGAGACAACAATTGCTTACAACTTAAAATGCAATACATTTATCGAAAAAATAAAAACCCCATTCGATTTTCAATCATTATAATAGTTAAAATTTTATGCTTTTGCGTTTAAAAATGAGTCGGTGAATGTGTCAGAAAGTTTCTTGTTAAGTGCAGATTTTTCTTTTTCGAGAACGGCCTTAAATGAAAAATACATTTTATTCAACAATTTAATTGATTTCTCATAGATTCGTTTGTATTGAAAAGAAAAAAAAAGTCCTTTTCAATCAAGAGTCTTCCATATCCGAGGATGCGTTTGCTTCACTTATTTTAGTAATGCATTTTCAACAAACAAAAATAATAGCCAAGAAAAGAAATTTTTATTATATTAAAAATTGTTATTGTTTGAAAATATATTTCCCGAATACAATAAAAAAAAATTATATAAATTAAAATTTAAAGCAATTAAATGAAAAATGTCTAAAACAGTGAGTAAACTTGTTTTAAATTATTCCAATAAACGAAATGAAAATCATTTCTGAATATTGATTGTCTGAAATCTTTTAGCACATTTTTATCATAATTACTTTAATATAAACTAACTTTAAAGTGCTTTGTTCATCTAAAAGTCGCATTTCAAAATAAAATGAAATTCTTCTGATAGTAAAAATTGTCTTGTCTAAAAATCTGTTTATTTAAAGGATTGTAAAACATGTCTCTTATTTCTCGTCGTCTATCAATCAAAATCCAACACCCCCTTAGATCTGAAACACCGCCCTTTCTAAGAAATTCAGTATCACTTCCAACCAGGGTTGGCAAGTTTTTGACAGTGTGACGGTTTTATCCGGTTATAACCATGGTTTTAACAGTCATGTCAAAAACCCCTTTTTGACATAGTTTTTGACAATGACTGTCAAAAACCTAAAATTGAGCCCAAAAACTGTTTATAGTTATTTTTAAAACATTAAATTTACAATTTTTCATAATTTTTAGTGTTAGACACATGGTAAACTTTTTGACAGTAAAAACCACATATCCTGTATAAAACCAGTGGTCGATCCAGGAGAAAGTTGGGACCTATCTATGGTCCCCTTCACAAAAATCGATTTAATAAATCAGGTCCCTTCACAAAATTCATCTTAATAAGACAGGTACCTTTACAAAATTCCTCTTAACACTTTCACGCTCAAGGGAAATATTTTTCACTTCTACAAAAATCGTTATTGATTGTTCAATTATTATTGAATCGATATTTTTTTTACTGAATGTCAAAATAAAACGTATGTCCAAGGCGGCAAATGTGTTTCTGAACGAATAAAAAAAAAAAGAACTGTCAAACTTTATTGCGCCAAAACCAAAACATTCGCGGGCTGAACTAATAATATCGAAAATTGTTTCGTATGAAATTGTTTCGTAGAATACCATAACTAACTATTTATTTCACTTTTCTGATAATTTTTATTATGTTTTTTGTATTACAAAGCAATAAATAAAATACTGATATAATAAACCTAACTCTTCGTTTATTTACTTTTATGGTCCATAGGGATAAATATTTCCCATGAAATTATAGGAAACCTATACAACCTGCTATGTTTTTCTGGTGATATTCTCTTACTTTACACCCACAATAGCTAAAATATTGTGTTGTATTGGCATATTTAGTCTTGGACATCTTATGGTCCTGTAAGGGTTAATAAAATAGACCCCTTCACAAAATTCTATTCCATAAAATCATATGCTCCATGGATTATTTTTATTTTATTAGGTTTTAAAATGTATAATTTACAACAAAAACAAGTTCACAAGAAAGGAAAACTTTAGCAGAATAAAAAGTTAAAGAAATTATCATTAAATGCTTGGTTTGAATTTGAGCAGCTTTCATCTTTCATGACGAAATGCTAATTTTCATAAAAATATAGTAAATTTAACAAAAATAATTTATTTTTCGCAAAATGGGCCCCAAGAAAAAAAATCTTCGACCCATGAAAACTCAAAACATGACTTTGGTTTAACAAGTTGCTTAGAAAATAGAAAATAATTGTAAGCTATAAATATAGAATAAAAAATTAATTAACAGTATCGTTACATTAAAAATATAAACTAATCAAACTATTAGATACTTGTATAGTTTAATGTATAAAATTTCATATAATTTTTATATTGTTTTAATGTTTGTCCCAGGTTCATAGAATCCAAACAAAGAAAAATGTTACACCTGTTCTTTGCTTGTAAATGCACATTCCACAAACAAATGATTAAGGCTAGACTTACAGCTACAAACTTGAAATAATATGCTCCAATAAATAAAAAATAAATAAGCACTATTTTATAATGTATAAAAATTAAATTTAACATAAACAAATTGTTCTAAATAATTAAGCTGAAACTAACATAGTAAAATCAAGATATATTATATATGTGTAAATATTGAAAATAACAAACAACTTCTTTTAAGTTATTGATTTAAAGAACGTTTAATTATGCTGATTTCATATTATAATTGATAACTCAGAGAACATTTGTGTTGCAATTGTGGTTTATATCTAATGTTTAGGTATAAAAACAAACATTTAGAAACATTAAAAGTCTAGGTAATTTATGATCAGTCATTGAATAGTATTGGCCACTTTTACACAAGATTTTTAAGCATAAATTAGACTGCTAGAATTTTTTATAATAAACTGAACACTTAATAGTACTTTGAAAAGTAGATAAATAGTACTTTGAAAAATGCACTTAATAGTAGTTTCAATATTTTTAGCTATTTTTCCTAGCATGACAATTAAGAGAAAAAATTTGAATTATGATATATAATTTTATTACAACTTAATTAGTATAACTAAATAAAAAAATATTTATATAACATAAAATTATTATTAATCATTTTTTAGCTTGATTTAATATAAAATATCACTAATAATTGCTAAAAAAAAATGTGTAAAAAGGTTTTTGACACTTTTCGACAGTTCTTGACACTTTTCGACAGTTTTTGACACTTTTCGACAGGTTTTTGACATGTCATGTCAAAAACCACTTTTTGACGTCAAAAACCCAACCCTGCTTCCAACAGATGTTTCCCTTTACCTCCCTCCTCTCCTGGAAACAGAAACACTTCAACAACCAGCCAGAGCACGTTATCGCTCTGACCATCCCCAAGACTTTATCGCTTTCTTAAACCTGTTTTATCGCCATATTTGGCGCGGTCAAGCATAGCTACACTCTCATGGCTACACTCATCCCCATGAGGTTTTGAGAAATTAACATATATTTTTTTATAAGAACATTTTTTCTCTGTTCAGGAAGATTTTCATAAACATTTTTTTTATCAAGACTTGAATCTGAGTCATCATTAACTCAAGGACAAGGAGAGTCCTCTTCAATATTTCAAATAAAGTAAGAACTGAAAAGAAAAAAAAAAGAAAACTTGAGTGAATGTAATTATAAGGAATAAATTATAGCATGATTGCAATTTCATTAGAAATGTACGATACAATTTAATTTTAGCTCACTAATAATACTTGTCTTGTAGTTTTTTAAGTAAATATTAATAAGTAAAGGAGTAAAATATTAAAATTTTCTCCCTTTATTATTATTATTATTTTTTTTTTTTGGTGGGGGGGTAGATCTTGTAAGTCTTTAGCTACACTTCTTTTAAATAAAAGTACATGAGTAGTAAATGCAAATATCTTTATAATCAGCAAATTACACATGCAACATAATACTTTTAAAGCTGGTTTAGCATTTTTTTTTTTTTTTTTTTTTACCTTTCTCTTTACATTCATAAAATGTTTAGTGATGTGTATACCTATTACCTACTCAGAAAAAAAGCCATGATAATAACTATTATTGATTTCTCCATTTACATGTGGAATATGAAGAAAACAAACAATCAAGAATTTTTGAGTGAAGGGGAAAGAAAAAGGCATATGCTATGATACATTGGCTCAGTAAAAAGGTGGTGGTAGTCTTAAAATTTTACAGTGTTGGAATTCCCTCTCCACAATCTCTGAAAATAGCAATGTTCAAAAGTAAAAAAAAAAAAAAAGGACTATAGTGGAAAACAGAAAATAAATATTTTAAACTGCAGGTACTAAAAAATTCAATTGATACTATAACAGGGATCCAGATTTTTCTCTCAGGGTCCTGTTTTTGTGAAATTGTGAGAAGTTTTTATATTTGTGAATTTGCAACTATCGCTACATTCATGCTTCTGTGTATATCCTTTACACAGGAGCTATTTGATGTATAAAAATAAACCAATATGTTCTTTGACAAGTTCAATTATTTTGCGACAGGTTAGAGTTTATTTTATTTTTACGTTAAATTATTATTAATCTATGAGATTCAGTTTCGAAGCAGAAAAGTTTGTGAAAAGGTCTATTTTTAAGACAATAAATTTTTATGAAGGATCATGTTTTGGGATGAAATATTTTATAAAATGTTCTGTTTTAAGATGAGGATTTTTATAAAGGGTGCTGTTTTAAGATGTAAAATGTTCTGAAGGGTCCTTTTTTAAGGACACAAAAATTTTCTAAACAGATTCCTGCTGTATTATATTGTTTCCTGCCTTACCCTTTCCACTAATTGGTATTATTGACTTTTATTAAAAATTTTTAATAAAAGAACAAGGGTAATAAGGTAAAATTTGGGGTCTAATTAGGACCCCTTTACAAAAATCAACTTACTGAAATAGGCCCTTTCACAAAATTCTTTCTTATTATAACAGGTCCTTTAACAAAATTTTTTTAATAAACCACGGACTTTCATTTTTTTTATAAATATAACAGGGCCCGTCATAAAATTCCTCTTAATAAAATAAGCTACTTCACATTATTACATTCCATAAAAACATAATCTTCATCAGTTATTTTTATTTTGTTAGGTTTTAAAATGTGTTATTTGCAAGCAAAACAAATTCACCAGAAAATAAATCTTTTGCAAAAGAACTTATTAATAAAATCTTGGTTCTAATTTGAAAAATGGATTTAATCTTTCATTAAAATTTTTTATTTTTTTGCAAATATTAATAAATTTACAAAAATAACACAAACTTTTCAGAACACGCCCCCCCCCCCAAAAAAAAAAAAAAAAAAAAACTTATCGACCACTGAAGAAATAAGATTATGTTATCTGTTTTCCCAGTTAATGTTTTCATGTGGTACACTGAACATAAAAGAAAAAAGAATAAAATTCGAGCATTTGCCAAATGGAAAACCCTTTGAAGAAAAAAAAAAAAAAAAATAGCTTAGACAATCAGATAATAACGAAATAAGAATTTAAATGAGGAAGTTAATATAAAAGGCAGTTTAAGAGATCGAAATTAAAACTGTTTACTGATTCTTCTAAAGGTCAGTTCAGAGCTTTACTGAGATAGGTCCTTCCTTCCCATTCTTCTTGAATCATTTTGTGGTAATTGACAAAAGAAATGGGTGTTTTTCAACCTGTCAATGGCTCTTGTTCTTGACCTCTGACTTTTAGATATGCTAAGCTAAAAGAAAGTCATAAAAGATGAAAGGGAGCACTTTGCCACATGAGAGATGCTGCACACTTAGAACATAGTGTGTTTGATCATTAATTCTTTCAGAGCAACTATCCGGGTGGGGGTCCCTAGTGCACGGCCACCTTTCAATAAAAAGAGCTCTGTGCACTAGAAATTTTCACCAGGCTATTGCTCTTAATATCTGAAGATTTCACAAATAGCTCCAGGGTTCAGCTAACCTGCAGACTTAAGCTTTGAACTTATTCTCTAAATCTTCAAACAGGAATCTCTCAGGTGAATTCAAACTTTCTTTTCTTTGAAACGTCTAAGCACTTCTTTTCATAGGATCAAAGATGAACTGCAACAAAAGCTCGCAAAATTGCCCTGTTGATAGGAAAAAAAGAAAATCAGTTTAAGTATATAATTTATAATAGTATTGTCAAAGCTTTATTATAGAATGGTACACAAACACTGCATCAGACAAACTTCATTAGTTTTTTAATTCAATTGTTTACCAGGGCATATGCTGTATACCTTCTGGATTTAGTTAAGGAACTTGTTATACCTTCTGGAATTTGTTATGAAACTCCGTATACCCTTTATTTCTGAAACAACATATACTTTGATTTTTTTTTTTTTTTTTTATGACTACACAACTGTTGCTCATACTCAAGGTTGTGAAAAACCCTTTTTTTTAATAAAAAACCCAACCAAGGCAGCTACCTGCCCGGGCTGGGTTTTAACCTAGCAGCTACCTGCCGGGCTGGGTACAACCCTTATGGTTGTAAAAAACCCAGGTTTTTTTTTTTTTTTTTTTTTTTTTTTTTTTTTTTTTAACTCAGCCTGGATGGGTACCCGGGCAGCGACTCACTACATCCCTGTTCATACTACACACTAGGTGCCATTTCAGTTTTCAGCTACATTACCTTAACGAAATTCGGGTATAAAAAGAGTAATAACCTGTCTATATGAAGGTCAATGATCTTAATATTAACAAACCAAATGTAGAAAGAAGAGCAGTTACAGTTTAAAACAGTAGGACTGCATATATTCAAACCCTCATACATAAAATTTGACAAGTCATAAAAGTAAAAACGATTGATGGGATATATGGAATAACATTTATCAGGGACATAATCAGAGAGAGGTACCCCCCCCCCCCCCTCAAAAGCAGATTTTTTAAAAATTAATTTTAATAAAAGCATTGAGAGAAAAAAATTGCTGTTTATGATTGTAATTGAACTCATTATTGCAATTTCATCCAGCTCATTTTCAAAATAAATGAGTTAATTTAAGCATGTACCTAACTTTTTTTTTTCTTGAGAGGTAGGGGGGAGGAAGGGTACAGCTTTTAGTTACGATGACTTTCGCTTAAACTTAAATAAAAGTAATTGAATACATATTTTACCACTTATTTCGGTTGCCTGAAGGCACGTACTCTTCATTGACCTCTCCACGCCTAACGAATGCGATTGATTAGAAAGTATATTCTACCACATCCACATGTAATACACGTAATTATATTTAAAATTCAACACAAAATAACACTGAGCTAAAACAGTTCAAATAACAGGATTTAACAAAAAAGATAATTAAACAGAAAACAATATACAAAACATTTACTTGGCATATTTTCTCCTTTTGCCTTCATTAACAACACAAAACACACAACACGAGGAAAGGTTGAACTGTAAATGAATGAAAATGAAGCGCGAACGGGAACGGAGGGGAAAGACGGGGAATACACGCGCTTACTACGCATGCTCAACCAGCCGGTGCTTTATCCCTGTTGTCTACGCTGCCGTCTACCAGCCGGCAGCCTAGACACTCCCGTGGCAGTAAAGTCAGTCGGCAAATTTTCAGTATTACTCGCCGATTGGCAAATGGCAATTTTGTCCTATATTTTTATGCACTTTATCGATGAAATTCATGATTTTTTACACGCCTGATCGATGAAATTCAAGATTTTTACGCACCCAATTGATGACTTTCTTGATTTTTATGCATCCGTTTGACGAAATTAATGATTTTTACATGCCTGATAAACAAAATTCATGATTTTTATGCATGTGTTCAACAAAATTTATGATTTCCCTTCTCCCTATCCACAAAATTCATGTTTTTACTGTGCCTGATTGACAAAATTCATGATTTTCAACTGATATGCTTTCCATCGGCCAATTAATGAAATTCACAATTTTTCTTCTCTAGACAATGGCGAAATTCGCAAATTATTTTTTTTTTTTACCGTTCGTTGAAATTTACAATTTTTTCACAAACATTCGATGGAATTCTTGATTTTTCCAAGCCCAGTTGTCGAAATTTGCGATTTTCCATGCCTATCGACAAAATTCATAATTTTGTAGAACCGATAGACAAAATTCATAATGTTTTCCTATGATCTATGGACAATTTGCAAATTTTTCCTGCAACTGTTCGTTGAAATTCTCGATCTTTCCACGCCATTCGAGGAAATTCGCTGCTCGATCCATGAAATTCACGATTTTAAGTGCCTTATCGACAAAATTCGCAGGTTTTTTCAATTGATTTACAAAATTCAAGATTTTTTTTTTTTTTTTGAGTGATTGACGAAATTTACAACTCCGGAATTACTGATTTTGGCATCTCTGGTTTCTGTTGACCGATTATTGAAATTTGCGTTTTTTTTTCTAGCGACAAAATGGCGAAATTTGTGATTTTTCCATGCCCATTTGACAAAATTCGCATCCAGTCGATGCAATTCATGATTTTATGCGCCTGATCGATGAAATTCATATTTTCCTACGATTTATGGACAAAATTTGCAAATTTTTCTCACGAATTATTAAGGAAATTCGAAATTTTTGGATAGGTTGGCATGTATGGTCTCTGCGGGCCACCAGTTATCCATCACGGGCCACAGGTTGTGCATTCCTAATCATGATGCAGTTTGGCTCATTCGACTCGACATCGATAGAACTTACTGATTTTAGTTTCACCACCAGGGGCAGTTATGTTCATATAGAACAGAGAGCGCCCCTGGCAGTGGAAGGGGAAATTAATGGATTTTGGAGCTAACTCAAGTTCTATGGGTCCCATCACAACATGGTTTGATTCATTCAACTTGTTTCAAGTTTGACCACCAGGGGGCGCATTCCCATCTTAGGTTCTATGGCCCCGATCATGACAAGGCATGGCTCACTCAACTCGAAATCGACAGCCTCAAAAATTTCAGCTGTTTGTATAGAACAGAGTGCACCCCCTGGTGGTGGAACATGGAACTAACAGATTTTGCAGCTAACTTGAGTTCTATGGGTCCCATCACAATGCAGTTTGATTCATTTGGCTCGACATCGACAGGATACATCGATTTTAGTTCCAAGTTTCACCACCAGGGGCGCTATCCTATCTCGTGTTCTATGGGCCCGATTACGGTGAGGTATGGCTCATTCGATTCGAAATCGACAGCCTGAAAGATTTCAGCTATGTTTGTATAGAACAGAGTGCGTCCCCTGGTGGTGGAAGATGGAACTAATGGATTTTGCAGCTAACTCGAGTTCTATGGGTCCCATCACAATGCAGTTTGATTTATTCAACTGGACATCGACAGGATATATAGATTTTAGTTACACCACCAGAGTGTGCTTTCCTATCTTGTGTTCTATGTGCCCCATCACGACGAGGTATGGCTCATTCGACTCAAAATCGACAGCCTCAAAGATTTCAGCTATGTTTGTATGGAACAGAGTCCGCCCCCTGGTGGTGGAAGATGGAACTAACGGATTTTGCAGCTATCTCGAGTTCTATGGGTCCCATCACAATGCAGTGTGATTCATTCGACTCGACATCGACAGGATATATCGATTTTAGTTCCAAGTTTCACCACCAGGGGCACTTTCCTATCGGGTTCTATGGGACCGATCACGACGACGTATGGCTCATTTGACTCGGAATCGACGGCCCGAAAATTTTCAGCTATGTTTGTATAGAAAAGGTTGCGTCCTTTGGCGGAGGAAGATGGAACAAACGGGTTTTGCCATGCATTTTCATCCTTCTAATTGTGTTACTCTCTCGCTGTATAATTTAAAAGTTGAGTCTTGGATTCCTCTCCCTGGGCCACCACCCTCATATTTTATTGGGGTCCAAGGGGTCTTTTTTAGCATTTCTTTAAAATTTTATTTTAATGATTAATTTATACCCTATGCTTAATTTCGACTAATTGACATTCTCATCAATAACCTTAAAAAAGTAATGATATCAGTACAAAAACCCTTAACGGGTTAAAAGTTGTGACGCAGCACTTTCTTTTGGCTTTATGAATTTTAAATATGGGTCTTAAAAGCAATGATATCAAATTTAAGTGACGCTATGTTAATAATTATTTTTTTAAATCATAATTTTCTTTTTAGTTTTATTTATATTCACAGGTGCAATTATTATCTTAATATGAAAAAATATATAAAATTTATTCGCGGATGCTTTTTCATTCACATCTCTCATGAATTCAAAATATGGGTTTTAAAAGAAATGATATCAAAATTTGAGTGACACCTTGACGTTAATTTAATAGGACTCTTTTAAAATTCAATTTAAATTATTTTTGGTTTGTCTTCTAAAGTATATTTACACATACAAACAATACTTTTAATTTTTCAATACACTTTTAAATATATTACTTTCACTGAGCCTATATTATGTATTGAAATGTATTTATTTCAATAAATTGATTTATCTTCTGTGCCACGCTATCCAAAATCATAAGTAAAATTTATGTAAATGATTATTTTGCGTCATAGTATCCAAACAAAGGGAAATGTATTCAAGTGGATAATATGACGCAAAATAATCATTTACATAAATTTTACTTATGATTTTGGATAGCGTGGCACAGAAGATAAATCAATTTATTGAAATAAATACATTTCAATACATAATATAGGCTCAGTGAAAGTAATATATTTAAAAGTGTATTGAAAAATTAAAAGTATTGTTTGTATGTGTAAATATACTTTAGAAGACAAACCAAAAATAATTTAAATTGAATTTTAAAAGAGTCCTATTAAATTAACGTCAAGGTGTCACTCAAATTTTGATATCATTTCTTTTAAAACCCATATTTTGAATTCATGAGAGATGTGAATGGAAAAGCATCCGCGAATAAATTTTATATATTTTTTCATATTAAGATAATAATTGCACCTGTGAATATAAATAAAACTAAAAAGAAAATTATGATTTTAAAAAATAATTATTAACATAGCGTCACTTAAATTTGATATCATTGCTTTTAAGACCCATATTTAAAATTCATAAAGCCAAAAGAAAGTGCTGCGTCACAACTTTTAACCCGTTAAGGGTTTTTGTACTGATATATTAAACGAGCAAGAGATTTTCCCGATTATGAATGATATCGTAAACGACTTGGAAGATTTTCACGAAACTTGTCCCCTGTACTAAATCGAGCACGAGAAAAAGATCTAGCTAGGTTCCGAATACAAGAAAATTAGTTTTTACAGGGTAAAACAAACTCAGCCCTGAAAATGTTTTTTGTTATAAATGGAAAAATACTCAAACGATTTACACGAAACGTGTTGCCTATACTAATTCGAGCACGAGAAATCAATCAAGCTAGGTTTCGAATTCGGGAAGGATCATTTTAATCCTTCTATATATAAAAAAAGTAATGGTTTGGAAATGGACCAATGAAAATCTGCATGGATATTCCGGGTTAGTCGCATCGCTTTTTTACTAGGGACTGTTTTGAGGAGCGATTACTTTTTTTCTAGCCATCCTACAAATTCGAAAATCATACCACCAGATGCGAAATATAACAAGCTTTCAGAAATTCAAAAAATTATCACGCTCGGACAGTAAAAACTCAAAAAATCCTTAAAAATCGAGTAAAAAATCTTTAATTGAAAAAGTCATTTTTTTATGTTGTTGCCAATTTCTAAATAAGCGCAAAGGATTATGTTTTATCTCAAATAAAAAATGTATTTGCGCGAGACTATTAAAAACAATAATGAGAGTTTAAAATGATAATTAAATGATCACGTGTTGAAAGCAGGAAATAAAGAAAATTACGTCATAAAAATTGTGTTTACACATGAATATTAAAAATAAAAAAGATGAATTAGATGAAAAAGCATTATAACCTGATTACAGAAGATAGTCACCGTTCGTGATATCATCATCATCTTTTTAAAACAGGATACATTACCAGGTTTTAAGAGGCTGTGAAATCAGAATGGGTGTTGGTGAGCGTAGTGAGCAGGGGGCAGAGCCCCCTAGTATGTTTATATAAAAATATTTACTATTGATATTACTGTATATCAATTTGTCAGTATGTAATACCTAATTTTTCTAGTCATTTCCAAATATTTACACAATAGTCTTGATAATATTATATTAATTTTTTTCCTCAGTGGTGAAGCGCATATTTTAATCACATATAATATCTATGTATTTAGGCATACTGTGTTTTTTTTTTAAAGAAGTTATCTGGTTGTTTATCAATGTGCTGTTTAATATATGTTACAGTAGAACTCCAATTATCCGAATCAATTGGGACCGGACCGGACCCCATTCGGATCATCCAAAATTCGGATAATTGGATTTTTTCCGAAAAAAGTGTCTATTTTAATTAATTACTGTATGTGTGTTGAAAAAGGGAGAAAAAAACTATTTTTAAAGAAAAAGATCTTTTAATTAATTAAATGTAAAGGCAACACTTTAACATGTTAAGCGTACTTACAAGTGCTGTACAGTTTGTACGTATCGTACTGTAAATGAAAGTCATATTGCTTGCTGAACATCTCGATCAAAGTAAGGTGTTTGACAGTCTTCATCCGTTTTCAGACAGCCAAGTCCCGCATCCACCTGGCAGTGAGAAGTTGCATGTGGTCACACTCAGGCTGACGCTCCATTCACTTGAACGCAGTTTCAAGACCGGCAAATACTTCACTAGCTTCACTAGCCCGTGTATGCTTCAACTTCGACATTAAGGTCATCTTCTTCCTCGACACTTTCTTCTCTCACACTTTCAATAAGTTCATCGTCATTTAGAATATGAAACCCACGTTTGCCGGGCGGCCACCTGGGGAAGGACGACAACCAATAATCGCACTGCACTATATGAGACAGTGACTCATCATCCCAAATATGTTCGTGCTGCGCCTACACTAGATTCGCAGTGGGAAGGACAATATAGCGCGCGTAGACAGAATCATTATTTTGCGAATCACGGTACGTTCCCGTCTTAATTTTTTTTTCTGAAATTCTGAAAGCGATTCGGATAATCAGCGAATCGGATAATCGGAGTTCGGATATTTGGAGTTCTACTGTATATTTTTTGTACATATAATTTGTTTTTAGCATAGGTTGACTGCCTGGTTTACACAACTTATTTTAAATCATTTTGTAACCCCTTGTATTACCTGGTGACGCTGTACTCTTATTTATTTTTTTCTAAATTTTGCAAAACTTTCTTACAAAATTTTTCATTCATCAGAATGTAATGTCACAATACAATTGTGACATTTTTATCACAATCGTGATATTTATGTTTACACATAGTTTAACTCCAAGTTTTTATTAATAATTCTAATAATTTTAATATTTCCTCTTCAAAATTTAATTAATCTTTTTAATCTCTGTTTGGTATTTATTATTACCTTTAATTTAACACCTTATTTATCCATTTCCGATGCTTTGTTACACTAGTGTGCAAAACTTAAGCAACAAACACAAAGCGCTAATTTCTGAACACGTGAGTACTCAAAGGGAAATTCTATAAACAGCAAGTGTAGAAAATAGGTACTATCGTAACAGCACAGACAGTCAATGTGAAGTCTTCTTGACATCACAAATGGTCACAGTCACTACAATGAACAAAAATGTGATATCTTTCATTCGTCTCATTTTTATTCTCATTTGGTCACTCCACTGAACAGTCACCGTGACTGCTGCTTTTTGATGAGTCACCAGGTGACTTTGCAATGAAGTCATCTTGTGACTCTCATGTGACTGTCATTTTGACACTCTATTGTGAAGTCATCATGATAGCTGTTCTGTGACGAGTTTCCAAGTGACAGAAAATGAAATCATCTGGTGACTTTTCACAAAGGAGTGCAATGATGACTTCACAATAGAGTGTCGAATGCAACTTCATTGTGACATTTGGCGACTCATCACAATGCAATGCTCACAATGACCTCAAAGTTCAATCTTCAACTGACAGTGACTTGAGAATCACAAGGTGACTTCATTGTAATATTACTTGGTGACCCATCACAAAGCGACAGTCACAGTGACTTTTCAGTGTTAACTATCATTTGAGAGTAATAATGAGACAGTGAAATATCCCATATTTTGATTCACCGTAGCAATTGTGACACTTCTAACCATTTGTGACGTCAAGGGGACTTCATATCGACTGGCCGTGCTGTTAGGGTAGTACCTCTTTTCTACACTTTTGCTCTTTATAGAATTTCTTTTTGAGTACTCACGTGTTCAGAAATTAGCATTTTGTGTTTGTTTCTTAAGTTTTGCACACCAGTGTAGTATTTTGACCTTGTATCACGGTGATTGTTTTTAAAAATTTATTTCCTCTCATGTTTCTCCATTTTCATACAACTACATTGTAGCCATCTTGTCTTCACCCCCTCGGTTGTTTGGCTTCCTCCTCCCCAGGGATTGTTTGATGCACATGCAATGCACATTCCAGCAAAACAACTTTATCACTTTTTGGCGTTGGCCACGCACTACCATTTTGCATATGTCGTTTGGCAATTTGCCGATTTTCATCATCAAGCTGCAGCAAGGCCTGCGTTTTTCAATCAGCGATCATCAGTTATGTCTATGCATTACTGATGGTAGGTTGTGTTTCTGACTTTTGAGTCAGCCTGAGATGACCATCATCGGCATCCCATTCTTCTGAAACTATAAGTATTAAAAACTAAATGTAATTAAACTTCAAGTCTCTTTTCTGTAATCCATGTGTGTACATTGCTTTTAAGCAAGACTCATCATGATGTCAATAACTAACATAAGATCTGCACTCTCTTTGACATCATGGTAAGACTGTTCTTTTTTTTTTTTTAAATGTCAAGTCTTTATATAGTTTCAAATTTTTATAGAGAACTTTTAGCAATGCTTACGATTCTAGAACAGAGTTATGCAAATAAATTACAAAAGCCTTTTTCTGCTTTCTTTTTTAAAATACGATCAAGTAGTGCTCGTAGGCCTAGCAGCCGAGCAGGGAGACTCACGTTTCAAGTTTTAACTAAAGAGTATTTCATTCTCATAATCTGATGATATATATTAAATGCATCAGAAATATTAATATGACAGCTTTTCATTCAATAAATATTATCTTATGACAGTAAATGTGTGGAAAAGTTTTCTTAGTTTTGGCTTTTTATTAAAACTTTTTAATCAGTAGATCCTGAAAATCATCAATTTATAAATCTATGTCAATTTATTTCGTGACAAATTCGTCTGACCATCTGTTAGTCAAGATCTTTTTTTTTTTTTTTTTTTTTTTTTTCCAGGGATAGCTGAAGGCACATGTCACTCTTTTTTTCCTCAGTTCGATTAATAAATTTGGCTGCAGGCCAAGCAAGGTTACAAATTGCCTAGCAGGCAAATTCCACTCATTAAAAAATTAAGGTAAAATATAAATATGAATATTAATTAGGATGTAACTACTTATTTATAGTGATGCAGTAGAAGTCTAACATCTGAAGTTATATAACTTTTAAATATCTTTATATTATTGACTTGTATTTTGGGCTGTAAGTGATGAAAATTGTCATTAACAGTTGAGATCAATGAACAATTATCTTCCCACAACTTAGAAAAGGATTTGTGAATGAAAATTTCAGAGTTAATAAGATAGTTAAACTTGGCTTTATATGATCTCAGTACTTTTTATGGTAAATTACGGTAAACGAGACTTGGCTGCATTTTTTACAGGTGACTTTTTGATGAGATCTTTACATTATTGACTTGTATTTTGGGCTGTAAGCAATGAAAATTTTCATTAACATTTGAGATCAATGAATAATTATCTTCCCACAACTTAGAAAATAAAGCTTCAAAATCTGTAATGGTATTGATACATTGTAGAGGCATGAGTAGCTCTCAACAATGCTATTAAATTTCAGTTTTGTATAAAATTTAGACTTTATAAAAGTATTTGCAATGATGTTCATGTATAAAAACGCTTGTTTTCTGTAATTAAAGAACATTTAGTCCATTTTGTTCTTTTTTGCAGGGAAAAAGTTTAATTCTCGACTTTATTTTGACATCATTACGTGATCGTACTTTCAGTGATCATTTGAAGTGGGATCCCATGGAGCCTGATCGTAGTGTGTTCATGCTGAAATGGGCACGCGTAGGCACCTCAGTTTCGACCAGAAAAGAAACTGATATGTTATTGGTGAGTTCTTATACCTTTTTCTTTATTTGAAAGTAGCACACCCAAAAATTTAAAAGTTACTTCACATTTTAATATGCAGATAATGACCCCAAAGTTTAAATCATGTATTATACCAGTTATTTATTTCTTTGCATTAAAATATTTGATTTTACCTTTTTTGCATCTCTCAAGTGAGTAGATTGTTGCACTAAAGTGTTTTCATGATATTTCAATTCCTTACAATCTTTTTTGCTACTTGTGCCTTAACGCCACTTTTTGGTGTTTAATGTATTAAGTAATGTATTTTACAGTTTTTTTTTTTCTTTTATTGTTTTACATTTAAAGAATTAATAAATGTAAAATGTTTGTTTTTAATTTGTTATCTTTATTTGATCCACCACTCATGAAGTTACTTTTCTTTCTGTTAGTACAGTAGAAGATCTTTATAACGCAAACCTAAAAACACATGGTTGTGCGTTATATAGAATTTTGTGTTATATAGATCCCATTTGACACATCATTAAATTTAGCTTGTAAAACATGGCCAAATAGGTGTGAAACATACCAAAATACATTAGAGTATCTTTATATTGCATTCTTTATTACCAGGAGTTGTGCAGATTATAATATTGATCATTCCACACATTGTTAAATTTACTTTATAAACATTGGCCAAACATACCTGTATCAAATCATAGCAATTTTTTCAGTAAGTAGCTCTGAATTAAGGAGATAAAGTTGAAGTATTGTATCAAATTGAGTCCTCTAGAGAATAACAACAATTTATAATGTGGGATTTCAGGTGTTTCTTAACTGAAAATTCATTGTTTACATTTGAGAAGTTGTGCGTTATATAGAGAATTGCATTCTATAGAATTGCATTATAAAGATCTTCTACTGTATTAAGTTTTCCAAATAGTTCCATTTAATTATATATATCTTTTAGTTCATAACAATATCTCACCACCAGAAACATCGTATGCTGCATCAATGAGCAATTTGATAATTCACACCTTTACTCCACTACATGGCAGTAGTTCATTCAGTTTGTGGGACCATTCAATAATGATTCTATCATTAATCTTCATCGTTTGTATGTGTAGCGAAGTTTTTTCTCGAATGTGGGTGTAGTCAAAACATGCATACGTGTCTCAACTATAAATAGAAGTTGTTTCTGAATCTCAGTACTACTTGTTTTTCATTCATTCTCGTCTTTTAAATGAGATGTAGTCCATGTCATAAGAAGCAGTCTTCTAAAGAAATAAGAGCTTTAATGCATGTTATTACATTTAGTTAGGTAGAATGTATTTTCTCATTTTCTGTAATATTATGTTAAGTAATTTGTATAATTATAACTACTAGCTGTTGTCACCCATTGGTAAAGTAATGATTCATATCCTTGTACAAATATTATGTTTCTATGACCATCTGTTTTAAATCAACGTTATGACTTTTATTTTGCTAACTTCATTTTTCTTCAATAAACTAAAGACTCTGTTTGTCATTTCATTAAGAATTCTGAACATTATCACTTCAAGTTATTCATTTAATGATGTTTTTTTTTTTTTTTTTTTTTTTTTTTTTTTTTCCCAGCAAACTCAGTTAATTTAAGTTCAAAAATTTTATACACTTCTTTAATATCAGTGTGTTTTATGAACTAACAGCAAATCTTTCATTCTTCATATTTATGTTATATACTGTGTTAGTTTCAAGAGTATGATATTGATAATAATACTGTTCATACATAAAGCAGTCTAACTGCATAACAAGGTTTTCTATTGTCTAGTGCCACGGTCAATTATACTCTCCTTTTCAGTTTAGAAAAAAAGATAATGTTTCAGGAATAGGGTTATTGATGTTATAAAACTTCAAACATAATGAAATTGATATTCATCACTCATGGGGACTATAACATGCTTTCTGTGCAGTATAGAATAAATAGCACTTATAGTTCATTTACAGGAAAGCACAAAACAATTCCATGATATTATCATTTATACGAAAAAATTGTTTATGATGCATTTTAATGACGTTATGAAACTCCAATCATAATGAAACTGATATGTTGCACTACAGTATGTTTTCTATATATTATGGAATGCATAGCATTTATCGCTCCTTTACACAGACAAAAAAAAGTTTCAGGGTTATGATCGATAATTGTTGGAAGTGTTTTTTAAGTGCATTTTTATGCTTAAGTAACTTTTAGTGTATTACGTGTTGTTTATAAATTCTATAGATCATTACACAGGCCTGCATGAAAGGATTTGCACATATTATGAGATACGAACAGCAGCTGCTGTTTTTTTTTAATTGTTTATTTAGCTATCTCATTTCCTTGTATGAAAAATGAAATTTCTTAACCATTTTCTGTTAATCTTGGAGAGTGGTTCATAATCTATGCATGTTTTTCTGTTTTTAAAACGGTTATTGGTTTCAGCTGCGCCAACTTTTCAAAAATATTGGGTGGTCTCAAACATTTTGACGTAAAATGACACGGACAGTTATCTTTTCATTCGGTGACGGAGACGGGATTTATGACCGGAGAAAGATGATATCATTATTCATGATATTGTAGTAAATAATAGTGTCTTTATAAGGTAGGACTCATGTAAATATAATTCAATCAACTTACAACTTTATACTTCTGTGCTATACTTTGTTTAAAAAAAATAAAATAAAATAAAAATAACTTGACAATTATAAACAAAAATATAGTACAGAAGTATAAATTGGCAATTTTTTTAAATTGTAATTTGCAGCGTTTTTCCCCTGTAAAGACACTAATATTTACTATAATATCATGACTATAAGTTTAATAAGCTTATAAAAGCTAAACATTTCAGTCACGTAAGTAGTTTGTGGATGTCAAAGCATTAAAACAGATGATAATTGACTTATATTTAGTGATTAAATATGCAAAAATTTTCTATTTTTTACAGAGAAATATAATTCTATGTTGTCTGAAAATATTTTTCATGCCCCCATGTGTCTTTTACTGTTGTCATTACAGTTTTTAACAAAATAATTTTCTGAACATCAACAGAATATTTTCTTTCAGTGATTAAAACAAAAATTAAATTAAAATAACGAAATAGAAAATTGAAAATTCCGGAGAACAAATTATTGGGTAGGCTCAAGCCCCTTCAGCCCATATAAGTTGGTGCCACTGGTTGGTTTAATTATAGGGCAGAAAGTTTCTTATCAGCAAAAAGTAGTCATTTTTAAATCCTTCTTACATCCTTTCCCCCGAAGACTTCATTCACTGAATGATTGAGAGTTGTCATGTGATAAATAAACAGAAATTATCTTTTCTCTATTTTGAATCATGTATTTTCTTAACATAGGCTTGGGACCGTTTGGAAGGAAGACCAGAAGCAAAAAATGCAGTTGAGTTTGTGGCATCTAGAGAAAGATTTCGAGAGGCCCTGAAACAGGAGAAGACATTCCAGAAAGGCGCTATGGTGAAAAGATATCAAAAATTCAAAATAGTAGGTAAGTACCACTCTGTTTTATCTGTTTAAGCATGTTAGAAGTAGATTTTTCCTTTTTCACTGTGACTAGGGCAGGGGTGATTGTGTTCAGGTTATATACCTGAATTCAGGTATTTTTTTCATTTTCAGTACCAAAATTCCAGTTTTCCTAACTAAAGTATCAATTTCATATGATTGCTAAACATAATTAAAATTCATAATTTGACCTCCTTGTAATAAATTATATGTCCCCCCTCCCCCACTCTCCATATGAAAGCGTTTTCTCGCTAAAATTTCATGTATTTTTTCATGAACCTATAATCACCCCTGGGCTAGGATTCATTCTGCCAACTTTTACACTTTTCCATTGCCACTATTTCCGAATCAATTAATCTTCACCTTATTTATTACCAGAAATTGTGTGATTAAGTCAAAAATTATTATTCCCAAATTTTTGTTACAGAAAAGCGTAATATTCTGTGATAAAAAAAAGATTAAGACTGTTCTCAAATCCAAACTGGTTACTTTCTGACACATTTTTAAATTCATTTTTGTTCACAAATGCATAAAAATTGGCAGGGTGCTGTTATTCTTTAAAACTTTGTAATATATATTTATTTTTTTTTTTCATTTATTTTTTTTTTTCATTTTTTAGTAAATGCAAAAGATTTTTCAGAAAATGATCTCAAAGTGGACTTTTTGAACAGAATTCTCACACCTGAAAGTGTGGGAACGTAAAAAAAAATTATTTTGTGAGATAAAAAAGGAATTTATTTATCAAAAAATGAAAAACAATTCAGTTACAGAACATACCTGCTGTGTCTTGCTTTTTGTGTTCTAAAATAAGTCGGAAAGCATGTCAGAAAGTTTTGCGTTGTAGAGTAAGGAATTTTTTTGAGAACTGTTCTATTTTGAAGTAGTGGCAACAGAGCAGCATGAAAGTTGGAAGTCCTCTTACTCTTTTGAACAGGAGTTAATGTGTATTAGAGTCCAGTAACGGAACCAGTAACCTAATTTTACCCAAATCCAACCCACATGCTGTGTTTAATTCCGGTTGGTTCTAATGTTTTTTAATATTCAGGACTGTTTCACATTGGATTCTGCTTTTTGGGGATCAGGTATACTTGATTTTTCAGAATAATGACCAGAATATTACTTCGTATGAAAAAATATATGTAATATTGTAATATGAATTAGTACTAATATTTATTTATTTTCGTTACTAGTAAATTAACATTAACATAATTGATTTTTATAATTTACATTAAATTTCGAGCTAACTTTCATTTTGGGTTTCAAG
Source organism: Maratus michaelseni (assembly GCA_963931845.1). Taxonomy (NCBI): domain Eukaryota; kingdom Metazoa; phylum Arthropoda; class Arachnida; order Araneae; family Salticidae; genus Maratus; species Maratus michaelseni. The sequence continues at coordinate 3,799,798 of OZ007600.1, forward strand.
ATTTGGTTCGAGTTTAGGTACTTTTGGGATCAAGTTGAAGTGTATTGGGGACAAGATTCTAGTGTGAATGTTGCATATCTGTTACTTTTGGGATCAAGTTGAAGTGTATTGGGGACAGGATTCTAGTGTGAATGTTGCATATCTGTTACTTTTCAGTTCAAATACCCAAGTTGTTTTTTCAAGGGGGATTTTAAAATTTCTGGGATTAGATACTGTGCAGTGCAGGAGCAAATTTTCTATTCTGAGCAATTAACATAATAGACAGTTCTAGATCATCTGAGAGAAATGTTTTTTTTTTTTTTTTAGTTATTATGATTGACATTGTAAACTGCTTTATAAATAAAATATCATTAACTATAAATTATCTCAATGAAAATGTATTCTGCAATTATTTATTTTTATTTGTCAACTTTGCCAGCTTTGCTGATCAACTTTTCCAAACGAATCTGGTGTTAGGTGGTGTTGCTAGTTGTGTCCTGATTTATGCGAGACATTCTTACTTTCAGGGACTCCAAGACCTGTCTCACGTAAACACTGTGCGCGATGCAAAATGCCTTGATTTTTATGATGCACAAATTTTTTTAATTTTTTTTAGTACCATGCTGTTTGGTAGTCTGCATTGATTGAAACTTAATACCTGTAAAGAGAGTTATCTATCCATAACGGAAAATTTTTACTATCCCTTCCAAAGAAATTCCTTACAAATCTACCTGCCTAGACAGAAACTTGTCTAAAACAATTAATTTGCAGTTACTAGAGTTAACAAGTTTTGCTGTACTACTTTGTTCAGTAAACCCTGTGTAAATGGAACCTGTTTATAGTGAAATTCTCTTTTAAAATTAAAAATTTTTTCTTAACTGTTCGGCCCATATACAGGTACCGGTCTAAAACAGAATTAAATTGAGTTAAGCAGAGTATGTGGAAGCCTAATGGCTGATATTGGCAAGGTAGTGACAAAAGTGTGTGATGTAGATTTGACACGTAAATAAAACAGTTTTAAGTTTTGAAAATACTAACGTTTATTACATATATTTCAAAATAAATTAAAGATGAATAAATATAACAATGAAGAACTTAATTAAATAAAATATAATGAAGGATGTCATTGCAACAAAACAGATGGCGATAATATGTGAGCATAAGATAAATAAAACTTTCAAAAGAGTCCTACTCACGTGTTTACTTTTTACAACAACATTTAGTAATTGCATCTTGGAACACACTCATATGATTGTCGACATCAAACACTTGTGAACAGTTCATTTTTCAATTCATATGACAATGTATTTATTGCATTTCACCAAATGAACAAATTGGAGCAGGTTTTTATTACTATTAGACTGGAGAGAAAAAAACAAGATGAAGACGAGTCCACACATTTATCCTTGAAGAAACACAGATGAAGTTTCATTTCAACGAAACGATATAGAAAACAGACGAACTCCAGGAAAAGAAAAAACTTTAAAAGCGTTCGAGTCTATCATCGTATTCAATAACTGCTGCCTTTTGCTCGCCCCGTTTCGGCATTCACGTCTCTTTAAATAGTCGCCAGCACAACAACATTGCTTCAGGAAAACGCCGCATTCCAATGTGCGTAGTTGAGAAGTTCTTAAACTGCCTATTGGCAAAGTAATTAGAGCACCTTAGTACCGTGGCACGGCGTGATGTGAGCACATGATCAAACTACGTTATGAATGAAATTATGTCATAACTAGCGATCCCAACTGAATTCAAAAAAGGGCTGATAAACGAGATCGAGAACGAACAGTCTGAAAAATAAACATGATCGGCGATTTGAAAAATGAAAGATGAAAAGAATTGAACGACACCATAAATGGAAATGATAGCCATCAAAGTGAATTACCAAAGAAAATAAATACAGGATTAAATGAAAATTAGGTGAGTACCAAAAGTGACATTATGTATAAGTTTCAAGGTCCATATTAGGGCTGACATTAACCCTTCCTACAATGGAATACTATACAATTATACCGGCTAAATTGGAATTTTGTTTCTGTCTCTAGCGATTCTGCTTTTTACAAGTTTTAGTGTATAAGGTTCTTGTGTTTATTTTATAATAAAACCTGCTAAGATGGAATTGCAACTGAAAGGAGAAAAATTCCATTTTAAACAGACTTTCGTCCTAGCAGGTGCAATTGTATGGTGTTTCTACCATAGGAACAATGAAATTTTTATGTTTAACATAGAATTCTGTTATAGACAGGTTCCGTTTTCATAGGGTGTCCTGTATTTTTTGCTCCAATTTAGAAACCACTGTCCTGCTTTTATATGACTGTGGACCTGGCAACACAAGTTCGGAGCCTCACTGCCTTTGGCAGCATATTTCCAGACAGGCTGTAGCGTTTTGGGTCTTGAGTCAAACGAGTCTAGAATTATTATCATTTTTTTATTTTTAGATGAAAACCTTTTCAAATAAACTGTATTTTTATAATTAATATGGAAAAATGAACACAGAATGCAGAAAACCTTAAAAATCATCTCGAAAATTAAATAAAAGTGAAATTCTTGTGTTTACTATAACTTCATTGATAAAAAGAAGGGAATGAGCGATTATAAAACACAAAATCATAGTAATTGAGCATAGCAAAAATAGTGAAATATGTTGTTCATTTTTATGCAGCAGCAGATTTGTTGAGTTAAGGATGAATTTAAACATTCATTTATTGTGACGAAAATATTGACATTCATGATGTGGAAGGATTGATCAGTGTATGCATATATGGGCATTTGACTCCAGTAACTGAAGTTCATAATTTCATGTAACTTTCATTTTTTTTTTTAACTAGCAGCCACCCTGTATGAGAAAAGCATGCAAGCATTCTGTTATTGTTGTTTTAATGAGATTTTTAGAAATATTGAAGAATCATGTCAACTCTTTGACTGAATATTTTTAAATTATGTCTGTGTTCACTATACATGCTTAAATGGTTTTTTTTTTTTTTTTTTTTTTTTTTTTTCAGATACTACACTTATAAAATCGCTCGAGAGGCAAGAGTTGAAAAAAATTGTGAAAAGAGCCTGTGGAAAGAGCGTATGCGCAGAGTTTCTAAACATTAGAAATAAAAACATTGTAAGATTTTAGAATTTATTTTTTTTAGAAATGTTAATATTCTGAATACTAATAGTAAAACTTGCTAAGATTGAATGGCAAAAAACTATGATAAACTTCCATTTTACACAGGTTTTCTTATCTTATCAGGTACAATCCTGATCTTAAAAAAAAATATATACCTGTCCCCGGTAGCAGAAAATGCGTGACATGCATCGCAGATTTATTTTAGACCTTGCAGTAAATTTGCCAACTTAAAAAAAAAAAGTTTTGAAAAAATTGGGTTGGGACGCAAACAAATTGTTCTTACGCCGTTCCATCCATTTTTGCAAGCGTAAATTCTTCGAAAAATCGCGAAATAAATGCGAATTCCGTCCAAGGACTGCGAAAAAATGGCGAATTTCTTCAAAGGATCGCTGAAAAAAAAAGACTAATTTCGTCGAGGAATTGAAAAAAAAAATACAAATTTCGTAGAATCACAGAAAGAAAACAAATTTCATCAAAGGGCCGCAGAAAAAAGACTAATTTTGTCGAAGGATGGAGAAAAAAAAAAAGGCAAATTTTGTTGAAGAATCTGAAAAAACGGAGAATTTCGTTGTAGGATCGTGAAAAAAAAGGGCGAATTTCGTCATAAGATTTCGAAAAAATGGCAAACTTCGTTGAAGGATCGCGACAAAAGACAAATTTCGCCGAAGAATCTCATATTTCATCGAAGGATCATGAAAAAATCGCAAATTTTTGTCAAAGAATCGTGGAAAAAATGCGAATTTCGAGCGAAGGCCGAGGAAAGAATCGAAATTCATTAAAGAATTGCAGAAAATGGCTAATTTGGTTAACAGATCGCAAAAAAAACTCAAATTTCGTCAAAGCGTCGTGGAAAAACTTGAATTTCATCAAATCATAAGTTTCATCAAGGGATCACGTAAAAAGGGCCAATTTCGTCGAAGAATCCGAAGAAACGGTAAATTTCGTCGTAGGATCGCTAAAAACAACGAATTCTGTCAAACGATCATGAAAAAATGGCAAATTTCGTCAAAGGATCTTGGGAAAAAAAAAACAGCGAATTTCGTCTAAAGATCGCAGAATAAAACATGAAATTCATCAAAGTATCTCTCGGAAAATGGCTAATTTTGTTGTCAGTTCGCAAAAAAACCCTCAAATTTCATCAAAGGGCCGCTGAAAAACGTGAATTTGGTCAAAAGATCATCAAGGAGGGTTGCAGGAGGGCGTGAAAGTTCAGCTTTTTTTTTGGTGAGCTTGTATCATATCTGTATTATGTTATGCATATTATTCAATGAAATTAGATTTTCTTCCAGTGTATTTAAAAAATTATTCTCTTTCAGATTTTTTTTTCATAATATTTATTTACTTTTTCAAGGTGTCACCCAACATTTCTGCACAATTTAGCAAAAATATAGTATCAAATGTTATTTCAAAAATTATGAATAATTCTGAATGTCTACCTTATTTTAAACTGTATGTCATAAAAATATGGCACATTAAAAAAAAAAAAAAATTGGTAAAAATTTTGTGATTTGAAATGATTTTCTTTGTGCATTTGTATATAGAGGTTTTCAGAGTAATTTTTACAGTTCATTTTAATTTGTTTTATATTGTTGGTTTGATTTAATAAGAAAGATATTATGTTACGTATATTATTCAATGAAATTAGATTTTCTTCCAGTGTATCTAAAAAATTATTCTCATTCAGAATTTTTTTTTTTCATAATATTTATTAAGTTTTTCAAGGTGTCATTGCTATAAAATTATGACCTATGTAATATAGTTATATTTTTATAACATTAATCAGTAAGAACCATATTTTTTTAACACACTTATAATGTATATAAGAAAATTGCAGCACGCAATTTCTGCAGACAATTTTCATCCCATTAAATTACTGTCGCAGACACAGACATAACTTTCTGCTACTGGGTACCTGTCTTTATTTGCACATTGCTTACTATAAAATTACAGTAAAGGTGTAATTAGAATTGGTGTAATGTCTTCTTCCTGAATACGAATGGAAATTTTGGAATGAATGGTCATCTGCATATTAAAAAACAACTTTAAATTTTTAAATGGCAATATTGCTTTTCTTTTCTTTTCTTTCTTTCTTTTTTTTTTTTTTTTTTTTTTTACTGCAAAAATATTTTTGAATTGCATTTATCTGAAACATCTGCTATAATGTTTTAGTTTATTCTTTGCTTTTTTTCTTACTTTAATTCTTTTTGAATTATGAACATGTTTTTGTTTTATTATACTTTATTTAACCCAGCTTGGTTTTTAAATGTAAAGATGGAATATTGTAATCATTTTTTAATTATCTTCCTGATATGCTAGAAATATAAAAGTTATGTTGACAGGTGTTTTTCTGATGACAATACAACATTTTAATATTTTTAGAACTTAATTATAAATTGATTTTAAGATATTTTTCCATTAACCAGCTGCAGGTGATAAATCACCAAATATTCTTTATGGTTATAACCTTATATGAGTTAAGAAAACAAGGGGGTTAATTATGCACCAAATCATGCTAACCAAGATAAGCCAACTGTCTGTGAAACTGTAACAAGGCAGTCTCAGTTAACCTACAACATTTCACATTTGAATAAAGATGAAATTTAGTATCTATTATTATATACAAAGAGAAGTAATTTTCTAGTATCAGAAGTAATTTTTTTAGTACATATCTGAACAAGTATATTAGTTCATCAGTTTTGTTTTCAAAGTTGTTTATCTCATTTGGCATCAGTCTATTCTTCTAAATCCCAAACTATGCCAACACCATTTTAAAAAGTCTTTCCGGCCTGTACCGGGAGGAAAAGGTAGCTTTCCTATATCTTCATTTTAAAATTTTAGCTAATGTTACTCGAAAATAGCAAGCTAAAATGCAAAGAAACTACTTACAAAAGATTCGTTAATACTGAATTTGAATAAGAAATTCGCCAAATTATTGAGCTATAACCAACTTGGCTTCATTTATAAAGACTTATTTTGGTTGCCAAATGTTGCCAATTTTGGCGAGAATTTGGCACTAACGGATATGAATATATAGTTTTATGCGTATGATTGGGAAAATTATTACAACAATGAAAGAAAATTTGCGAGTAATCGCGTTAATGTGCTGTTTTGTTTCAAAATGTCAGCCACCCTAGAATTTCAAACTGCTCTCTCTCAGCCGTTTTTTAAGATAGAGGTAAACCAAAAAATGCTCTGCAATCCTTGTATCAAGGCCTAACACATAAATAAAAAATAAATTTGAATTTTTAACTTTTTTGTATATTTATTTTAGTTTTAAATTTTTAAATGGGCGCCATCTTGAAACAAAATGGCGGACCAAGCTGGCCAACGAACTCGGTCGAGACATTGGTAAGCTTAATACACACAATTAGTTTCATCAAAATTGTTTTATAAATACAAGCATTATTGTATGACATAGGTCAGATATATATATATATATATATATATATATATATATATATCAACATTTGAACGCAGGGTGGTTTTGGGGTCTGGGGGTCATGATCGGTGAAAATATATCAAAATTTTCCGGAACTGCTTTCCTCTGAACGGCTGCAATAGGTAGCTTTATACTTTTTTGTATTGAAAGCTACCTAAAAGTGGCAGGTCCTCTATAAAAAAAGGTAATACCCTCAAAATAAATATTATTTCAAATTTGAAAAAAATTTAAATTCTTAATCCCTTGTGATTTAATTTATTCCAGTTACCAAGGCAGTCATTTCAATCATGTGTTCAATCAGACATGGAGTTGCATGAAGCATGCACAGGCAGTACCTCCAATTTAGTTCCAGTCACTTCCACAGTAGTTGATATTCAAGAACTCAGAACTTCTTCAGGTAAAACTTAATTCATATTTTAAGTATACAAATTTCATTTTGATAGAATACATTTATTTCAATAATTCAGAAAAAAGTTATATATCTGTAGCGTAGAAAGTAATTTCAACAGTTTGACATTTTCAAATGAAGATTGACAGAGGGAAAACTAGAAAGACTGCCTTGTCATGTGACTTTACTTCAAATAACCTTGAAAATGTCTTGAGAACTAAAAAACTACAAATATAAAAAGGGAGTGCATGAAAGAATGCATCTGCTATTAAATGATAGATTTATTGTGTAGTAAAAATTTAAAAAGTAGAAATATTCCCTTTTTTTAAATTTTTCATATTGAATTATTTTTATAAATTATTTATTTGCCTATTTGCATCATTAGCGTGCATTTGACACATTTCTTTTCCATTCAGAAATTTGTAATCCATAACGAATATTGCAAAAAAAGAATTTTCACTTTATAAAATCATGAAATGTCTGTCATTAAATTAAGCAAAACTTATTATTCAGTTTCTGAATAATAAACAAAATTTCAGAATTGATGCATATATGTGCTGATGATGTAAATTGTTTAAATTGTTATGGGGTCATCGGTAAATCTGAACCACATTGATGTGATAAGTATTCAATTGAGAAAAGCCGGTTTATAAAATCAAATCCTAACACTTAACTTAAACTGGCAGAGCTTATGACTCTGGATATAAACACGTAAGCTGAAAGTTTTGCTGATATCCCAACACAATGGCAAAGTAAAGGCAAAGTAAATGAAGAAGAACTAATCTCTTAGATTGACTTCTTAAATCTTTTATGTAGGTGGAGGTCAAAACAGTTTAATAAATTTTCCCAACAGAGTGAAAAATGCCTAGGCCAGGATTCAGACCTGGGACCTTTGCTGTATGCGCCAGTGCTCTACCATTGAGCTAGCAAGATTATATCTAGCACTAGCAAGCTACGCCCGCTGCGCTGGTCAGTTTCTACAAATGAACCTTGAAGCAAACAAAATATATTGTTTAATTTGACCTTGTTTTTGAAAGCAATCTGTATATTTACCTGGAATATCCTTCCACATTACTGAAAAATGACGTGATTGCGCTATTATATTTTCTAATGTGCAGTCAAAATTTAATGTGCAGCCAAAAAGTACAGTATATGATCATTTGATAGCTTCTTTTAAGAGGTTCTCCTTTACAGAAGATGATGGTCATCCAGAGCAAGCATCATCTTCAAGTCTGAAATTCCCAGCTTAAACTTACTTCTGAAATCATCTTACAATTGTGTTATCTGAAACAGCACCTTGAATTTCATTAAACTAATAAACTAACTAATAAACTTCAAAAACTAAAAATTTCATTAAAAATTTTTTGAAGCTTTTTTTTTTTTTTTTAACTTTGTGTTTTGCACACTAATTGAAATTTTGCCTGATGCTAATGAAGGGAGTATCTAAAGAAGTTTATTGCACTAACTGAAAATCATACTAAGAAAAGGTTACCTGTATATATTTTAAATAAATTGCTTCTCAATGTATATATTAAATAGTTTAACAAATTGCTTCTGCAATTTGTAGAGTTATTTCATAAAGATATAACAGCCTGTGATGAGATTTTAAAATGTAAATAAAAATTTCTCGAAAGTACTTTTGGAAATTTTGCTTTTCTCACCAAATTTAATCGCACTGTTTTCCCCATGGTTCCAAGACTCTTTAAAAAGTAAGTATACCAATAAAAATGATCTTGTAAATGTGCTAGAATATAACAAATTTAGACTTGAGAAAAAAATTTCATAAATTGTGTTTATTAAACGTATTTGAAAAGGAGTTTTTATTTTTTAGCTTCTGCCAATAAAAGTCTGAAGAAGAAAATGAAGCTAAAAAAGATTCCAGAAAAGTCCGTACTGCAGGTATATAACCCACAGAAACTTCAAGTTATTAACAATGTAAGATTATAAATTTTATTTTCATTTATTTTATTTATTCCCCATCAAATGCTCATCTCCAAAAATACATAGACAAATTGAAATTGTCTCGAAAAGCTGTGATACAAAGTTAATGAAATCAGGTTCATTCTAATTTGTAAATGTATGAAAAAGTGTTCTTAGTCGTGGCTTTTTATTAAAACTTTAATTAGTAGAACCCGAAAATCATCAATTTATAATTCTATGTCAATTTATTACGGGACAAACTCGTCTAACCATCTGTCAGTCAGGATCTTTTTTTTTTTTAAGGGATAGCTGAAGGCACATGTCCTTCTGTGTTTTCTCAGTTCGGTTAACAAATTTGGCTGGAGGCCAAGCAAGATTACAAATTGCGTAGCAGGCAAATCCCACTCGTTAGAAAATGGAGTTAAAGTATCAATTAAAATATGAATTAGGATGTAACTGCTTATTTTTTGTGTATTACGTCATCGTACATTTCCTCTGTATTAATATATTTAAACAATTTCTCATTTGACTGAAATCAGTATTCATTTTTCAGTAATTCAACTAATCTCTCTAAAATTCATAATTTCGTTTAAATTAAATGTATTCCGTTATTAATTACTATTCAGTAATTTATTTTAAAAGCTTTCATTTAATGATTCATTTGTTAAATACTCCGTAAATTAATCAAAGCAAAACTTTCATATTTCACGTAATAAAAATAGCGTCAATAGAAATTTTCTAAGTCGAAAAATCAAAAATCAAATTTATTAAATATTAATTATTTTGTTTCAAAATTATATTTAATAGATAGAAATATTTATTTCCTTTCAGAAACTTTTGACGGTTTGAAAAAATCGTTAAAAATTTCGAAAGTTATACAAAAAATAAATAATAATGTTTCTTGTACCTTTAAACTAACATGCCATAATATTTTGGAAACTAGCCATTTTTTTTGGGTTCTCCCCTTAGAAAACAACATCTTTTAGATCACATTATCATATCTTGTCTGACATCTTGCTTTCTGTTAACAATATTCGTTTGAGAGCTTAAAGTTCATAAAGTTCCATGATTCTCCATGGCACGTGGGTTTTCAATGCTGGACATTAACCTTGTTCATTGTGAACTGTTGCCACTCATACGTAATTCTATTTGAAAACATCTAAACCTTAGTGCGTCCATAGCAACGTATCGCGCAGTGATGACGTCGTATCGTCAAGGAGGAGTGATCTCACACGCCGATTAGGTAATAGTTGCAATCTTGAATTGCAGTGGTTTTTTAGACATCTGGAAAACATTCTGTTTTTCAACAGATAGAATTAAGTAAAGTCAGTAAGATATTTAAGTGCTGGGCCACTTGACCTCAGCACAGTATCCGGTAGAAAAAGAAATTGTTATGATGGAACTTTTGATTTTGTAAGTTATTTCTTTCTCCTTATAGGAAACTTATCTAAAAAATTAATGAAGCCTCAAATTAACCTCTACTATTTTTACTGAATATATTTACAATGGTTATTAAAGTAATTTTCCATGGTGTTCATCCAATAAGCAACTTCACAATAATTATTGAATCCAGGACATTGCATTGTGTGGTTATTGCGTTACAAGTGATTTTCTATAGACATCATCTAATATACAATTTTACAATAATTATTCAAGTTTTCTGCACTGTTAACATTATCTAATCCTATATGCACATGTACAAGGTGTCATATCATCTGATGTTAAGAAGTTGAGTTTTTTTAGTAACATTGAGGCCATTTTCTGTGGTTATGTTATTTCATATTTGCTGCGGTTACGTGATTTCATCTTTGTGTTCTATAGTGACATAGAAGTCAATTTCTGTGGATATGTCATCATCTGTTAAAAAATTCTCAAACATTATTTTACATTCATGAAAGTACTCTACCTTATAATGTGTATAGATTTTTCAACTGTTAGAAATCGGAATTCTTCAATTATTTAAGGAAAGAACTCTCAAAATATAAAATTAAACTGAATTCAATAATATTGATTTTAAGTATTCAAGGAAAACACAATAGCTCATTTATAGTTATTATCAACTATTTGGAAGTTGTCAACTTTTTTCCTTTGGCAAACACTTTCAATATTTATTTAAAACTCATTATAGCATTATTTTACATTCATGAAAGGACTCTACCTTATAATGTGTATAGATTCTTCAACTGTTAGAAATCGGAATTCTTCAATTATTTAAGGAAAGAACTCTCAAAATATAAAATTAAACTGAATTCAATAATATTGATTTTAAGTATTCAAGGAAAACACAATAGCTCATTTATAGTTATTATCAACTATTTGGAAGTTGTCAACTTTTTTCCTTTGGCAAACACTTTCAATATTTATTTAAAACTCATTATAGCATTATTTTACATTCATGAAAGGACTCTACCTTATAATGTGTATAGATTCTTCAACTGTTAGAAATCGGAATTCTTCAGTTATTTAAGGAAAGAACTCTCAAAATATAAAATTAAACTGAATTCAATAATATTGATTTTAAGTATTCAAGGAAAACACAATAGCTCATTTATAGTTATTATCATCTATTTGGAAGTCGTCAACTTTTTTCCTTTGGAAAACACTTTCAATATTTATTTAAAACTCATTATAACAAAATTAACTTCAGAAATCATCCATTACTTCTGTCTCAAAGAAGATTTTTTTTTTATATCAATTACGGAAATAACTTATTCATTTCCTATAATTTAATAATATTAATTATAATAATATTTGATTCAAGATAATGATTATTATTTGAAGATATTTGTCCTGGAATAATTTTGAGAATAATGTTAAAAGAGAATTTAACATATATGTAATGAATACTTGGTTGGCCAACTAAATTAACATTCTTAGTTTTTCTTGATGTGCTTCAAATAAATGTGCAAATCTGTGTTTTATCATTTCCCAAATCTAGATTGGGGTGAGTCCATTTTTTATTTATCCTTTTTCATTTAGTAGCTCTATTACTGGCAATTATTATATTTTCATCACTCTTATTTAAATTTGTTGATTTAAAGTTATTTTGATCATTTAATAATATTTTCCAGCCTATTTAAAAAAAAATTAATTTATATAATATTCTATTTATTTATAGATTGCCATGATAAGGGTTGCTATATGATCGCGCCCTGTGACGTTGTTTCAGAGTTACACTTTTTGATAAATTTCATAAATTTAATTTATTCTTACATTTCATTTTTATTTACTTATTGGCAATTATTTACTTTTATGTATCAGAATTTGCATATTCGATATAATGTTACATAGTGATACAATAGAAATCTGACATTCAAAATTATATAATTTTTAAATCTATATATATATATATATATATATATAAACTGTTCTTGGTATGTATGTGTGTATGTTCCATATACAAATCTACAGTTTTTATCTGATTTGAACGAAACTTGGATGTACATATGTTTTAGTACACAGGTAAAATTACTGTCAGCTTTAAAAATTTCTCAGACCACTCTACCATTTTTTTCAATCATCTCCCATAGTTTATCATTACAGAAATCTATTTTCAATTTCAAAAATTTTTTCCATTACCATAAAAATAAACTGCGTATGGACAATACTTTTATAAACCAATAAAAACTCAGATTTTCTCACTATAATTTGAAATCCAAAACTGATGTCATTTTGGGCAGATAATGGGATTTTTTTCGCAGATTACAAAAATTACTATAAGTGTATTTAAATGGCATAGTACATTTATTTAAATGTGTTTGGAGATAAAAATAAATAACTTATTTCCTAATTTTACAAAGGTAAATTGTTTCCACTGGTTTGTTAATATTAAAGTAAATTTTCCCAGATATAAAAACATATTTTTTGTGTATTCAAACTTCATGATTCAATTAATTCTGCATCATCAAAAATCATCTGTCAAATATTGACATTTAGAAATCAGTACATTGTAACTCTTTTCAGCTTGAGCTTCAACCAAGGAGGCATATTTGAGCTTTTTGGATTTAGGTGGACAGTAATTGCCTAATGTTAATAAAAATTGGATTTAAAGAAAACAATACAGTATTTTCCATTAATTAATCTTTAAAAATGGGTGTTAAAACAAACTGAATTAAAAGTAAAATTGTTTATCTGAAAAAGGATGTAATTTTTTTAAATGTAGAACATTCACTTTAATTTTAAAAACTAATATATTTTTTATAAGTTCGACAAAGTGGCATCATTTTCATATCACCTGCTTCAAAATTATTGTCCAATTTTTAAAAGAACAATATATTTTTGAAAAATAATGTTTTGCATCAAAAATCACATAATTTTAAAATGCAATTTTAGCAAATTCTGTTTAAATTACATTGTAAATCAAAAGGTTGATCCAGGAAAAATTTGGGGCCTATTTAAGGACCCTTCACAAAAATCTATTTAATAAAATAGGTCCCTTCACAAAAATCAATTTGATAAAATGGGTCCCTTCACAAAAATCAGTTTGATAAAATGGGGTCCTTCACAAACTTCTATTACATAAAAACTTACTATTTATTATTTATTTATTATTTTGTAATGTTTTAAAATGTGTAATTTGTAAACAAACAAGTTCACCATAAAGGAAAATTTCAGCAAAAAGGATTAAAAAAAAGTTTTTGTTTAAAAAATGCTTGGTTCGAATTTGATTAACTGGATTTCAACTTTTGTTGCAAAATGTTATATTTCACAAAAATAACCTTTACTTTTCACAAAATGGGCCCCAAGAATAAAAACCTGCATCGACCCCTGTAAATATAATTTCTTAGTTAAATTTAGCATTTAATAATATTAATGTTTAAAATTTTTCTATGTGTACAATAGTATTGGATTTCTTTAAACACTTTCATATTTTAAATAGATAAACTGCATGTGATGTCACACACTCAAGTAAAGGTGTATTCCTCAATTAATTGTAGGCGAAATGTAACAATTCTTGCAGATTTAGTAATTCATAATGTATTATTTCCTACACATAATATAATGTATTCTAACTACTTGAAAATTACGATAAATTTAGCGAAACTTCAAGCAATTTAGCTCAATGTTTTGCATATATTAAATTGAGTAGACATGCAACAAACCAATTTGTTGACACACATGCACATTATCTTTAAATAGAAAGGCATATTTGTACATGATTCATGGAGTGAAAGAATTTATTTTTAACTAGACAAGTACCAGTTCATAAAAAAAAAACTATCCCCGGTGAAAGCGTCATCATATTTTAAATCATGTGCCAGTTTTCATTCAGAAAATATTAGTATTTTATAGCAAATACACAAAGTAGCGTAATTTCCACAGAAAGTATTGGTCGGCAAAACATATGTTTAACATCCTTTTACTGTACAATCTTCCAGAATATTAAATTTCAATAAAATTTAATAAATATATTAAAGTTGGTGTAAAAGTTGTTAGCATATGCAATTTTCTTTGGGGAATAGGATTTGCCTTTGACATTGTTCACATGAAATTCAAAGAAGAGTCGATGCCACTAATTAAACAAGAAAATTCTCTCTCCTATTTTTTAAAGGCACCATGATTATAGAAAAATGCAAGAGAAAAGTTAATTAAAAATCCAGGTATTATGAGTTATCTTTCACTGATACTTATATAATTTTTTATAATTTTAAAATATGTAAATCTATAGTTAAAAAAATATCTACAAGGTGATTTTTGCCCCCTCCATTGTTATATATTCCTGTCAAATTTCAAAACTCCCATAATCCTAAACTACAACACAACAATCAGTATGACAATGCATAATTGGGATGCTTTTTTCAGATATTTTTCATCATTGAAATAAATAAGGAACTCTACTGCTTAACAAATAAGCATTTAGGTTTTGAAAGTCTTTGAGCGTGGTAAACATTTTGATATTGTTGGTAGATCTACAGCTCTTAAAAGTGTGGCACTGTAAAATAAAAATACAATAAATATATGAGGGTTAAAGGTAATTTTTCTACTTATCTTATTTATTTTTAAACTTCTATGCTCTAACACATTTTAATTTATTTTTATAACTTCAATTTTTTTTTTTCAAGATGTGATGTGTTTTGGAATAGAAGTATAATTTATGTTGATTTTTAGATTATTCTAATAAAATAAAAGTCATATCTAAAGTGACATGTTAATTAACAAATTTTCTCAAAAATATCTACTAATACTTCAAAAAATATTCTTACAACAAAACTTAAATCAATTTCGATGAATAATGTAAATGTAGAATACAATAAATAGAATAACTAAGGGAAAAAAATGTATTTCACTCTTAATCTTAGTAAAACAGTATGAAATTTCAAGCTCATGAAAGAAATTTAAATGATCCTATATGTAAAAACAAAAATACGTAAATTGTGATTATCAGAAGTATTTTCTACTATAAAATATGCTAAAGAGTTTGTTAATTATATAATGTTGTTTGGGAATTAATTTTCTTTAAATGTTACGTGAACAAAGTCACGGGTAACAGCTAGTATCTTTATATTATTGACTTGTATTTTGGGCTATAAACAATGAATATCGCCATTAACAGTTGAGGTCAATGAACAATTATCTTCCAACCACTTAGAAAATAAAGCTTCAAACTTTGTAGCACTATTGATACATTGTAGAGGCATGAGTAGCTCTCAACAATGCTTTTAAATTTCAATTTTGTATAAAATTTAGACTTTATAAAAATATTTGCAATGATGTACATGTATATAAATTCTTGTTTTCTGTTATTAAAGAACGTTTAGTCCATTTTGTTCTCTTTTTCAGGGAAAAGGTTTGATTCTCGACTTTATTTTGACATCATTACGCGATCATACTTTTGGTAATTGTTTGAAGTGGGATCCCAAGGATCATGATCACAGCGTGTTTCGGCTGAAATGGCCACACAAACACATCTCAGCTTGGACTGAAAGTGATGTTGCTGTGTTATTGGTTAGTTATATCATTTTAAAAATATATTTTTTTTTTATTTGAAACTAGCACACTCAGAAATTTAACAGTTACTTATTTCTTTGCATTAAAATGTTTCGATTTTTTTTATTTTACATTTTTTGCATCTGTCAAGTGTGTAGATTGTTGCACTAAAGTGTTTTCATGATATTCCAATTCCTTACAATCTTTTTTGCTTATTGTGCCTTAACGCCACTGTTTGGTATGTGATATATTAAGTAACATATTTTATAGTTTTTTTTTTTCTTTTATTGTTTTACATTTAAGGATCTAATAAATGTTAAATGTTTGTTTTTAATTTGTTATCTTTATTTGATCCACCACTCATGAAGTTACTTTTCTTTCTGTTAGCATTAAGTTTTCCAAATACAATCAAACCTTGTTATATGGTCACCCACTTTTATAATCACTTTTGAAAAGTCCTGGCTAACTTAATAGGAATTTTGCGTATTTTGTTACCACATATATGGTCATTTCAAAATACCCATACCCGCTTATATCAGCCATACTCAACCTTTTTTTCTTGCGGGCCGCAACTCACTTTGTACAATAATGTAAACAAGCTGGAAATTGTACGTCAAACGTGACAAATGAGGTGCGTTCGTACTATGGCTAGTTATATAAATATTCAGATCTTGAAGATTTTTAATTATGTGAAATGAATTATATCGTCTGCAGATTAATTTCTGCAAAGTATCTCAGTCGCTTGACGATTCAATCTCGGAAGCTCCTATAACAAAAAAGCACCAATTTAAAGAGAAAAAAAATTAAATTTCTTAATAAATGTTTTTATTAATATTTCCTGAAGTTTTGATTCGATTTTCATAAAATTTGAAATGTCTTGACAAAATTCTGCAAAGATAATATATCTTAAATTTCAAACCAATCGGTTGGGTAGTTTTTGCATTGTTATATGCGGACGGACAGACAGACGGACGGACCAGACGATGACAATAGGTGCTATGTATTTATATAATTACGAACGCACCTAAAAAGGGGTAATTAAAATAATAAGATAACAAAAACAGTATCAGAAAGCAAAATAAAAAGTTAATATAATTAGTAGTATTGAATGATTGTTGTGGAAGGAATGTTACTAGAAAATTTTAACACCTGTATTTCCAAAAAAATTACTTTGGGGTAGATTTCTATTGAAATGATATAGAAATATGCAGCGAAGATTGTTGTTGTAAAGCTTTCTTCTGCCTTTTTTTTCCACGACAACTCGAATAAGCATTATTAGCGATATGATAAGTATAAAACATAATAATATAACAATGCAACATCATCAAATTCTAAAGAAAAAAAAAGAGAGATTTTCTTTAATAAATCAATAATAATTCTTTAATATTTCATTTTTCAATGCAAAAAAATTTATTTATTTTATAATGTAGAAATATATAGTGCAAATTTAATTAATTTGAATAATGTTTCATCAGTGTACACCACTATAACACGAATAGAATTACATCAAAAATAAAATTTCTGACTAAGAAAATGGCATTTAAGATGTTTTAATATGATTTTAAATTAGTAATAACAAATAAGTGGTGGATTTTGTCTTCCCATGAAAATGCATAAAGTAACAGCAAAGGTGTTAAAAAACTTTTAGAGAACATCTTAATTCATTTTATAATTAGGGATTAATGATTATGAGTCTTGGGCCGCACATAAAAGATGGCTGGCTTATATGATCACTTCACTTTTGACAATATCTTTCTTCCAAGATGCAATTAGCCATACCTCCGATCAATAAAAAAAGCTCCCTTTTGTTTCCACTTCAGTATGGCTGACTGGAATGATTTATTGAGGAGGAAAGCATTTAAAAGGGGCAGGGACTCCCTTACAAAAGGACTCTTCTTCTTTCCTTCCCCCCCCCCCCCCCCACACCCTTCAGTTTGCTACTGAAAGGATTTCACGTTCCACTATCATTTCTTAGAAAATGTTATTGCATCCAACTTTGTTCACTAATCTTGAAGGAAAAATGAGCTCACACCACCAGGTGCACGCGGGGGTAGCCGGCTCGCGTTCAGACCATCGCTCCCAAGTCTCTAAAGGACTTATATCGCACCAGGGGCTTTGTCTCGCCCCGGCGTTGCGATCGGCCTGAGGCCGCTCCAATGCAGACCTCCAAGCCAATTTTCCAAGGTCGATGACATAGGTCGCCATGACATTAACCCCACATCTAGGAGGAAACTCCTGCAGGGACAGAACCGCCATGGAACCCCCGACGACTTCGTTCATGAAACCCCATAGGGGGAGACTGTCTTTAGGTCATATGTCGAGCTACCGCGACGGCTCTTGTTTTACCACAACTCGAGGGGTGTGAAAACCTACATAGGTAGTCATGTTCCCTCTAATCTTGAGGGAAAAGAAAATGTGGAGAACAAATGTCACGCTCATGCCAGTAAAATTTCAAAATTGTTTCATGTATTTTTGGTCACTGCTTTTTTGTTCAGAATTCACTTTCAACTTTTTTATGCTTGTGAGTAAACATGGCTGCAAAATGAAAGAATTTGTCATTTAAAGAAAAAAAAGAATTGATAGAATCTTTTCTAATATCAAATCAATCTAAAGTGGCCGTTGGAAAAACGCATGGAATTCCAAGGACGACTGTAAACAATACTTTATCAAAATCATGTATTGCAGTTTTAAGAAATGGGAAGAGAAAACAGCAGCGTGCTTCACCGATTAACAAGGTGGAGCAAACTCTTGTGATTTGGATAAAAAAAAATGTCATCTCAAAATATGCCAATATCTTCCTTCATCTTAAAAAATAAGGCTTTATAAATTGCAGCTGAATTAGGAAAATCCGATTTCAAAGCGATGGATGGCTTCAAAGATTTATGTTCCGGCACGATTTAACTTTCAAGAAAGTATGCGGTGAAGCTGCTGATGTGAGTGACAGTGAATTAAATGAATGGAGAGAATCTGTTTTAAGTGATGTCCTCGAGGGATATAATCCTTCTGATATTTACAATGCTGATGAATGTGGACTATTCTATCATGCTCTACCAGAATAAACTCTTTCTTTTAAGAGCGATAAATGTATAAGTGGCAAGAGAAGCAAAGATAGATTAACTATTTCAGTAGCAGCAAATATAGATGGCTCAGAAAAATTAACTCCATTGGTTATAGGAAAATTTCTGAGACCCTGTTGCATGGAAAACAGCAAATCTTTGCCAATGTTCTATGATGGAACCAGAAATCGTGGATAACAACAAGAAGAAAGAAAAAAATAAAAGTTGTTTTCGTTATCGACAACTGCCCTGCCCATTGCAATTTTCCGCATTTTGAATCTATTGAACTTGTTTTTTTACCTCCAAACAGCACTGGTGTTTCCCAACCCCTAGATCAAGGGGTTATTCAAAATTTTAAGGTAAACTACCGGAAGTTACTCCTTAAAAGCATGATTTCTGCAATTGATCAGAATGAGAAGTTTCATGTGTCCATGTTGGATGGACTGTTTTATATAGACAAAGTTTGGAACAAGATATCAAAGTAAACCATTTCAAATTGTTTTAGACATGATCGTTTTTACTCCTCTCAAAATGATGAATTATCGGACGATGAGGATGTGCCTCTATCTGAGCTTGCACAGTGTCTTCAAAATTACAGATGCACCGTACTTGATGAAATGGAATACGTAATTATTGACAATGATTTAGCTACATCTTTTGAAGTGTCCATTGCTGGAATCGTCTCCGAAGTGTTAAATTCAAATGCTGCCAGAAGCAACGATGAAAAGGATGATAGTGAATTGTAAATTCAGCCTGTAACTCAGGCAGAAGCTATCAATGCACTGAACATTGTTAGGTGTTTTTTTTTTTTTGCATTCAGAAGCTTCAGAGGAACATTTTAAAACTGTTAATAATCTTGAAAAGGTAGTGCTGGCAACAGCGAAACCGAAGCAAAGACAATCCAGCATAAATGAGTATTTCAAACACAGACTATACATTCCTTATTCTTCTGTAAGTAATACATAAATTCGTATTATACTAGTATGTCTTATTTCATTCAGTTTAATAGTTAAATAAAAACAAAATAATTAATTAACATTATGTAAACTTCTGTTTTTAAAAACTTCATGTTTTTAGCTTTGTTTATGCTGACAACAACTATTTTTAATCCATGTCTAGATTAAAAATAGTCGGCAATTTTCTTTTATCACATATAAGGTAACTTTTCAATGGTCCCAATGGGTAACCATATAACGAGGTGTGACTGCAGTTTCATTTAGTTAAATATATTCAATTTATCAGCAGTTAATATATTTTAAGTTTTATCTTATTTTTCTATTTGTTGTGTACAAATCAGCACATATGTTTTTTCTGCACATTCAGCTTTGCTATTTTATTCAATCACAGACATTACATTAATAATGTCTAACATAATTTTCATTTTTTTTTTTTGTGTCATGTTATGTGTTAACTTCAAATAGAATTTTTGGATAATTTGGAATATTTTTCTTTTTCTTTTTCTCTCTCTCTCTCGCTCTCACACTCTTTCTTTTTTTTTTTTTTTCTTTTTTTTTGTGCGGGGTAAAGTAATTACGAGCATGACCTGAAATATAATTTTTTAAATATAAAATTCATTAGCAACACAGACATTTGTACTATGGCAAAATGTTCATAAAATGTCATCATCAAAAAATCATCAGTTCTACTCAAATACCTTGACTAAGTTTAGTTTTGATCAGCTCTATAATGATTTCTTATACAATTTTTTTCTCTTTTTTTTTACAACTTCCAATATCATTTAATTAAATTCTAAAATATTCCCATTTCTGTAAAAATTCTAATAACCTGGCGGCCAGGTTATTAGAATTTTTACAGAAATGGGAAAATTTTATTGTGTGGTTCCAATTTGTTATTATATTTTTTTAATAATTGTAGGGATATTTAGAAATAATCCTATTTAATATAACCAAGTCAATTTAAAAAATTTTAAAAACTGAAAGTTTCTTAAGTTTGAAAAACTGTCTAACATGGATGTTAGATGCACCCCACGAAGCATTCCATGATCAATAGGCTAACTATGTCACGGGGGTCTGGACAGATCCATATCCTATGTTACATTGAAGTTAATAGTTAGGTGAGATAATACACATACAGTTTACATTAATATATCCACATTGAAATATATTCAAGGCACATAGTTAAATTGAACAAAACAAAAAAAAAAAAACTAACAGCAAACTAAAACTTTATATTTAGCTATGTACACCGAACCCACATGTGGTTGAAAGACGACGACCCCGTCCCTACTTGACAGCGGGATCATCAGTCTCAATTGACAATATTCTTGCGACGTCATAGTAGGTAAAATGGCGGCATCATCGTTTGTTTATGCTTTGCATTCACAAAGATTTTTTTTTCGCTATTTCTCTTAGTCATGTTATTTTATTGTCACACTTATGACCTCAGAAAACAAATTAATGAAAAAAACGCATATTCTTTCATTATTTAATTACTAGCAGCCCGTCCCGGCTTTGCACGGGTAGACAATGGTTGACTACAAATGTAGGGTAGAGAAGTATAGGTACTTTAAAAAAGTTGTTCTAAATTGGATAAAAGTGGGAGTGAGACAAAATTGCAGTACTTAGAAATTTTGAAAATTAAAAGTTTGTAAAAATGTGATAAATAAATTTTTCTGTTTATGTACATATTGAAACTAATAAATAATACACGGCCCATGGAAGGACATAGCAACTATATGTGTTCATGTAGAATGTGTTTTCCTGAATTTCACACTCCTACCTAAATCTTCTGCTGAGATATGGCAAAATGACCCAAAACTTTTGAATACCCCTTTAACCACCTTCTGGGGGAAATTTCCAAAATCGCCGAAATACGTTTTTAACCAATTTTTTAGTAGATTTGTTTTAATTAATTTCGCCCTCCTACATAAAAGCTGAGATATGGTGAAATGACCTAAAAAAATCAACCCCCCCCCCCCCCCTTCTTTAACCACCTTCTGGGGAGAATTTCCAAAATTGCTGAAATACGGGCTTTATTCATTTTTTAGTAGATTTATTTAGTTTCCTGATTTTCACGCTCCTAACTAAAACTGCTGCTGAGATATGACGAAATGATCTAAAACATTCGACCCAATTGTAACCTCCATTGGGGAGAAATTTCTAAAATCGCTGAAATACGTGTTTAACCAATTTTTTAGTAGATTTGTTTTCCTTAATTTCGCGCTCCTGCATAAAACTGCTGCTGAGATATGGCAAAATGACCTAAAGCATTCGAAGCTCCCTTTAAACCTCTCCGGGAGGGGAATTTCTAACATCATTGAAATACATGTTTAATAATTTTTTTAGTAGATTTGTTTTCCTGATTTTCGCACTCCTACCTATAACTGCTGGCGAAATCACCTAAAAGATTGACCACCCCCCTTTAACCCCTTCGGGGGCGGGTTAATTTCCATAATCACTGAAATACATGTTTAATCATGTTTTTAGTGGATTTGTTTTCCTGATTTTTGTGCTTTTAACTAAAATTGCTGCTGAGATATGGCAAAATGACCTAAAACATTCGACCCCCCCCCCCTTTAACCTCCTCTGGGAGGGGAATTTCTCAAATCGCTTAAATACATGTTTAATAATTTTTTAGTAGATTTGTTTTTTTGATTTTTGCGCTCCTACCTATAACTGCTGCTGAGGTATGGCGAAATGACCTAAAACATTCGACCACCTCCCCCCCCCTTTAACACCTTCGGGAGGGGGGATTTCTAAAATCGCTGAAATACATGTTTAATCATTTTTTTTTAGTAGATTTGTTTTCCTGATTTTCGCACTCCTACCTGTAACTGCTGCTGAGATATGGCGAAATGACCTAAAACATTTGACTACCCCCCTTTAACCCCCTTCTGTGGGGAATTTCTAAAATCCCTGAAATAGGTGTTTAATCATTTTTTTAGTAGATTTGTTTTCTGGAATTTCAAGCTCCTATCTATAACTACTGCTGAGATATGGCAAGGTGACCTAAAACATTCGAACCCCCCTTTAACCCCCTTCGAGGGGGAATTTTCAAAAATCCCTTCTTATTGCTTGCCTGGGCCATAACAGCAATCTACAGTCCAAATTTCATGACCTTGACTTTAGTAGTTTCGGCTGGGCGTTGATGAGTCAGTCAATCACCGTTTCCTCTTTATATAATAATATAGATTAATTAATGAAAAATTTGATAAAAGCATGCTTTGCACAATTTAAATGAAAAATTTTCTGAATACTAAAAATTAACATTAAAATCATGAAATAAAAGCTTATTTAAGTAAAATAAGTTTAATTTTCATAATTTATAAACAAACCTCAATTTAAACACTTGAAATTTCACTCATTTTTATAGACACTGGCTATAACCTAATCTGTTTTAACGCTATATTTCTAATAAATTCGATAATTAAGACAAAATTAATCTGAAATTGAATGAATATTCCTTATATTATTCAGATCTAAAGCATACATGTCCATCGTTTCAGTAACAAAGTAACAAATAAGCGAATTCGTCAACAGCATAATGCTTTCAAATGGAGCGATTTGTCAATGTTTTCCCAAACAGCTGGTTTTTCATAGCCTCGAACCAAAAGGAAGAATACTGTCCATTAGAATGGGAAAAGGGTGCTGGGATTGGAAATAGGGCAAAGTGTTTTAAAGTGTTTTAATTTGAGCTGTAATGAGGATGGTTTGCAAAGTTTATAGGTTTGTATTAGTGGACATTCAAGGATATAGTAATCTGGGGTTGATTAGCGATTCACAGTGCATCATAAGTTCAATAAAAAATTAAAAAAATCATTAAAATGAAACAAATCATTAAAATGAAACAAATGATGCTGAACAATAGGATTAGAAAGAGATTGGATTGTTTTTAATTTAAAAAAGAAAGAAAAATTAGTTCAAAAATTACCGAGAGATGGCACTCCATGCATAACATGAGCAGATTTATGCAAATCAGGCTGTCAGTAAAACTCTTCAATGCACATAGATTCTTCATTCGATGCCAGCATTATGCTTTCATTGCCAGATCAAGCGCTATTGAATACTCTTTTACACAAACAGGGAATCAGAAACTAGCACATTGTGAAAATTCTGCACGAAAAAATGACTGAAAACAAGGAAAGAGTCTGTTTCATGTGTTGGGATACTGAAGCTTTTCAGACGCT
The DNA here is from genome assembly GCA_963931845.1 of Maratus michaelseni. NCBI lineage: Eukaryota > Metazoa > Arthropoda > Arachnida > Araneae > Salticidae > Maratus > Maratus michaelseni. The sequence goes on from OZ007600.1 coordinate 3,823,771, forward strand.
TTGCAGAAATGGGTCTTTTACTACAGTAGGACCTGTATTTAACGAGGAGCTCGGAACAGAGAAAAATACTCATTAAATCTGGTCGCTCGCTAAATCTGAATCCAAGATAATAACTTATGTACATAAAAAACAACTTATGTGAATTGCTGCTTGAAAATCATTATTGAGAAATGGAAAAATATTCATTCAAAGTTGATTGTTTGACTTTAAAAAATTTATTTCATTTAATTTTCATCGTAAAACACTTAATGCATTAAATGTTGCATCATCAGTATTTTTCATTGCTTAAAAAAACTGTTCAAGATTTTGTAATGGCTCTACAACACAATCATGTGTCGGCGTTTTAAGTACAGTTTCTTCTTCCGAGCCATTATCACTTGCATTTTCCTGTTCCTGGGCTTTTACCACTTCTACGATGATATCCTCAGTGGAAAGTATGCCTGACGTTAAGACATCGCCATCAATGTTATTGTACTCATCGATGTTTAAAACATCGTTGAACTGCTCAATATTATTTTGTTGCAATGAGACTGAGATTGGCAAGTCATCTTCATCATTGAAGTCACCAACACTTCTCTCAATCCATCCAGCTTTCCTGTAACAGTTTTGGATACAGGATTGAGTCCACTTTCCCAAGCATCTGTCATCAGGTGTATAGTGTCAAGAACAGAAATTTTAAGATCCTGATATTTTTCATTTCTGTCTAACATCATAAGAGTCAATTGATTTTTATAATAGTATTGGAAGCTTTGAGTAACACCTTGATCAAGAGGCTTAACACTGAGGTTGAGTTAGGCAGTAAAAAAACAAGTTTTATGTTTTTTAAAATTGCTAACATGCGGGTAATTGCAGGGTGATTGCATTAACCTGCGGGTGATTGCCGGATGATTACATTGACCTGAGGATGAGCAGAATAATTATCAATAATGAGTGCAATCCACATTTTTCTCCTTTAAACTTCATTGTTTGATAAAGCGTTAGATTGTAAAGACGCCAGCCTTATCAGTATTGTAGATGTTATCTTCAGTATAACTTTCACGTAAATCTTTCCATGTACAATTCAACCAATCTTTCACATCCTTGTCGTTCATATTGGAGGCCTCGCCGATAATTTTTCCTGCACAGATATTGTGATGTTGCTTGAAACAATATGATGTAGTCATTCATTAGAGCATGAAAAATCTGTATAACGTAGCTGAGCTGCAAATTTTTCAGCTTGGATATTAATGATGGGCGCAGTTTTCGACAAACAAGAATTCCATCACTGAACAAACCATTTTAACAGAGCTTCATCCAAGTCCTCTTTTTTACACTTCTTCAACCATTTGCAATCGGTCACATTCGCTACATATACTCTCATTTAGAACTCCTTTTTTTTTTCAAAAGAGTTGACACAGTTGAAGAAGAAAGTCCATACTGCTTATATATTGCAAAATTTTTTTCACCTTTATCTAAGAGTTTTATAATTTCCACTTTTTCTCTTACAGATAAAACTTTTCTTTTTGACATTTTAAACAGCAGAATGAAAAACATGCTCTCAAGAAAAAGTACAAGCTGAAAATAAGTTTTTCTTACGCTTAGTTCTGAAACTGGTAATTGCACCTGATTTGGATGGGATCAAGCCATTGAAGGGAGGAGTCATCATAAATGACACCACTTGACACCCTACCCCCTTATGTCTGCCATTTGTAACCGCGGTAAAGCACCAAGTGGGTTGAAATTCCATTCTTTATCAGTTGGTATTCTTTCATTCTCTCCAATACCCTTCCTGGAAAAGGGACAATAGAACTGACATCCAGTTTACTCACTTCCCTTCCAAGAATCGATATCTGCCTCTCATGGTTGCATCTGTTGTTGAAAAACTTTAAATAATAGTTATTTTTTCTTCACAAGAAGAATGTGGGGAATTCCTGTAAATATTTCATGCTTCCATAATTATTTTCCTCGTTAAATCTGAGCAAAGTACAAAAATTTGCTCGCTAAAAGAGTATACTTCAATACATTTATAAACACTATAGCAAGCAAAAGACTCAATTTTCCTCGCTAAATCTGGAATCTCGTTAAGTACAGGCTCGCTATAAATGGGCTTGACTGTATAATTTGCATAAATCGGCTTCATATTATGCATCCTGGCACCATCTATCATTAATTTTTTTAACCACAACTTTTTTTGTTATAAAAAAAAAATCTGATCTCCTTAAAATCCATTCCTGCAAACTGCGATTTTTTAGTATCATTTGTTTCTGTTTAAAGAATTTTTAAAGTTTGTACTAACTTATGGTGTACCTGTTATGTTTGTTCTCAATGCCTTGACTTTGTTTTTCTGCCATTTTCCTCATACCTGTTCATATTTCATATCTTTATTTATTTTTAAAATAGTTTTAATTGCATTAATAATGTATTTAAAAATTTCATTTTATATAATTTACCTTTATGTATTAGTTTTTTTCTATTCTAAGATTTTGGTCTTTCAGTCTATAATCTTCTGTATTTATTTTTGAAACAATATCTCTTTTAGTTTGTAACAATATCACACTTCCACAAACATCGTACTCTACATCAATGAGCAATTGGATAATTCACACCTTTACTTCTCTAGATGGCAGTAGCATCTTTTAGTTTGTGGGTTGATCCAATATCGATTCTGTTGTTAATCTTCAGCGTTTGTATACAAAGAAAAGTTTGTTCTAGAATGTGGGGTGGGTGTTGTCAACACATGCATTCAAATCTTGACTATTAATGGAGGTTGCTTCTGAATCTCAGTGCTACTTGTTTTTCATTTATTCTCATCTTTTAGATGAGCTATAGCCGTATCATGAGAAGCAGTCTTCTGAAGAAATAAGAGTTTTAATGTGTCTTTACATTTATGTTGCTAAAATGGTTTTTAAAACAGTTATAGGTATCATAATATATTTTTTCATTTTCTATAAAATTATGTTAAATATTTTGTTTAATTATAACCACTAGCTGTTGTCACCCGTTGGCAAAGTAATGATTCATATCTTAGTGCAAATGTTGTGTTTCTGATGTCATCTGTTTTAATTCAATGTTATGAATTTTATTTTGCTAACTTCACTTTTCTTCAATAAGCTAAAGACTCTATTAACTGAAGTTTGTCATTTTCATTAAGAAGAATTCTGAACATTATCACTTCAAGTTATTCATTTAATGATGTATTTTTTTCTACAAGCTCAATTAATTTAAGGTCACAAATTTAACACACAACTTTAATATCAGTGTGATTTGTGGACTTACAGAAAACCTTTCATTCAGTGTATTTATGACATGGGTTATATACTCTGTTAGTTTTAAGAGTATGATATTGATAATAATACAATTCATACCTAAAGCAGTCTTAACTGCTAAACAAGGTTTACTGTTGTCTAGTGCCAAGGTCAGTTATACTCTCCTTTTCAGTTTAGAAAAAAGATAATGTTTCAGGAATTGGGTTGTTGAAGTTATGATACCTCAAACATAATGAAATTGATGTGCATCACTCATGGGGACTACAACATGCTTTCTGTGCAGTATAGAATAAATAGCACTTATAGTTCATTTACAGGAAAGCACAAAACAATTCCATGATGTTATAACTTATACGAAAAAATTGTTTATGGTGCATTTTAATGACGTTATGAAACTCCAATCATAATGAAACTGATATGTTGCACTACAGTATGTTTTCTATACATTATGGAATGCATAGCATTTATAGCTCATTTACACAGACACACAAAAAAAAAAGTTTCAGGGTTATGATCGATAATTGCTGGAAGTGTGTTTTCGGTGCATTTTTATGCTTAAGTAACTTTTAGTGTATTACGTGTTGTTTATAAATTCTATAGATCATACACAGGCCTGCATGAAAGGATTTGCACATATTATGAGATATGAACAGCAGCTACTGTTTTTTTTTTAATTGTTTATTTAAATATCTCATTTCCTTGTATGAAAAATGAAATTTCTTAACAATTCTGTCAATCTTGGAAAGTGTTTCATAATTTATGCATAATTTTTCTCTTTTTAAAAGAGTAATTGGTTTAGTTATAGGGCAGAAAGTTCTTTAGCAGCAAAAAATAGTTCTTTTAAAATCATTTTACACCGTAGATTTCATTCACTGAATGATTGGGAGTTATCGCGTGATAACTAAACCAAAATTATATTTTTCTCTATTTTTAATCATGTATTTTTTAACATAGGCTTGGGATCGTCTGGAAGGAAGACCAGAAGCAAAAAATTCAAGTGAGTTTCAGACATCTAAAGAAAGATTTCAGGATGCCCTGAGACAGGAGAAAAATATCCGGAAACTCCATTATACTAAAGGATATGAAATATACGAAATAGTAGGTAAGTACCACTTTATTTTATCTGTTTAAGCATGTTGGAAGTAGATTTTTATTTTTTTCTTCACTGTGGCTGGGGTTTATGCTGCCAACTTTTATACTTTTCCATTACCACTATTTCTGAATCAACTTCGCTTTATTTATTACGAGAAGTTTTATAATTGATTAAGACAAACATAACGATTCCCAATTTTTTGTTACAGAAGAGCGTAATATTCTGTGATAAAAAAGATGATTAAAACTGTTCTCAAATCCAAACTGGCTACTTTCTGATACATTTTTAAATTCTTTTTTGTTCACAAATGCATGAAATTGTCAGGAGCTGTTTTTCTTTAAGACTTTGTAATCAAACTACTGGTTTTCAATTTTTTGGTAAATGCAGAAGATCTTTCAGAAAATTATCTCAAAGTTGGTTTTTTAAACAGAATTCCCACACCTGTCCTGAAAGTGTGAAAACATTTTTTTTTTTTTAAACTGATTTTGTGATTGAATAATTTATCAAAAAATGAAAAATTATTCAATTACAAATCATGCCTACTGTGTCATGCATGGTGTTTGAAAATATGTCAGAAAGCTTAGCATTGTTAGCGAAATTTTTTTTTTCTTCTTAGAACTGTTAACTATTAGGAAATAGTGAAAATAGAACAGCATGAAAGTTGAAAGTCCTCCTACTGTTAATATCAACATGTATTAGAGTCGATGTATCAGAACCGGAACCTGATTTTACTCAATCCTGATCTGCAGTCTAGGTTTGATTCAGGTTAGTTAAAAAAAAAAAAATTCCTTGCTGCAGATCAGGTTAACTGTAATTTTTTTTTATCTTCGGGACTGTTTTGGATTGGCTTTTGCTTCTTGGGGGTTTGGTATACTCAATTTTCAGAAGAATGACCAGAATATTACATAAGATGAAAAAACATATGTAATATTGTAATATGAATGAGTACTAATATTTATTCCTGTTCATTAAGAGTAAATTAGCATTATAAGCACATTTGTTAGCTTTTATAATTTGCATTAAATTTGGGGCTAACTTTCATTTTGGGTTTCAAGATTTGGTTCGAGTTTAGGTACTTTTGGGATCAAGTTGAAGTGTATTGGGGACAGGATTCTAGTGTGAATGTTGCATATCTGTTACTTTTCAGTTCAAATACCCAAGTTGTTTTTCCAAGAGGAATTTTAGAATTTCCAGACTTAGACACTGTGCAGTGCAAGAGCAAATTTTCTATCCTGAGCAATTGACATAATAGAAAATTCTAAATAATCTGAGGAAGGAATTTTTTTTTTTTTGTACAAAAAATGTTCCTAAGCCATTCTTTGAGTTCATCACATGCCCATGCTCTGAATTCGTATCATACTAAATTAGAAGTTTTAGTATATCTGGTCTCCACAATCCATGCAGTCAGATTTCTCCTTGAGTGTCAGAATTTTTACAGACATACTGCAAATAGTATTTTTTTTTTCAATAAAAGTTATCATTATGATTCTAAACTATTTTATAAATAAGATATTATTAACTGTAAATTATCTCAATAAAAATGTATTTTGAAAATATTTATTTTTATTTGTCAACTTTGCCACCTCAGCTGGTCAATTTTTCCAAAGGAATGTGGTGTTAGGAGTAGTGTTGCTACTCTGTCCTGTTTTATGCAAGATATCCTGAGTTTCAGAGTCTCCAAGACCTCTCCCATGTAAACACTGTGCCGAATGCAAAATGTCCTCATTTTTCATGATGTACAAATTCTTTTAAATTTCTTTTAGTACTGTACTGTTTGCTAGTCTGCATCGAGGGAGATTTAATACAGTAAAAGAATAAAGATCTGTAAAAGAAAATTTTTATTGTCCCTTCCATACAAATACCTTACAAATCTACCTACCTAGATAGAAACCTCTCTAAAACGATTAATTTGTGATTACTAGAGTTCACAAGTTTTGCTGTGCTTTGTTCAGTAAACTCTGTGTAAACGAAACCTGTTTATAAGGAAAATTCTCTGTTAAAAGTAAAAAATTTTGATTATTCTTTCCTATGACGGGAGTTGGGGTTCCAAAAAATAGTGCACAATTATACCTGCTAAATTGGAATTTTGTTTCAGTTCCTAGCGATGTTGTGTTTGTTTAATAATAAAACCTGCTAAGGTAGAATCGCATAAGAGTAGAAAAATTCTTTTTTAAACAGGCTTTCATCCTAGCAGCTGCAATTGTATGGTGTTACTACCATAGGCACAATGAAATTTTTATATTTAAGATAGGATTCTGTTATAGACAGGTTCTGTTTTCATAAGGTTTACTGTATTTTTTGCTCCAAATTAGAAGCAGCTGTCTCGCTTTTTGTGACAGTGTCAACACAAGTTTAGAGCCTCACTGCTTTTGGCAGCAGACAGACTGCAGCGGTTCGTGTCTCAAGTCAAACAAGCCTTCAATTAATGTCATTTTTTTATTTTTAATGAAAACCTTTTCAAATAAACCGTATTTTTATTTTTCATATCGAAAAGTCAACACAGAATGCAGAAAAACCCTAAAAACTGTGTAGAAAATTAAATAAAAGTGAAATTCTTGTTTTTACTATAACTTTATTGAGGAAAAGAAGCGGATAAGACATTATAAAATACAAAGTAGTTGTAATTGAGCGAAACAAAAATAATGAAACATGTTGTTCATTTTTACGCAGCAGCAGATTTGTTGAATTAAGTGGTAAATTAAACATTCATTTATTCTGTTATAAATGTTGACATTCATGGTGTGCATGTGGAAGGATTGATCAATGTATGCATATTTGGACATTTGACTCCAGTTGTTTAAATTTATAACTTTTATGTAACTTTCATTAATTTTGTAAGCAGCAGACACCCTGTACATGAAAAGCATGCAAGTATTTTGTTATTGTTGTTTCAATGGGATTTTTAGAAATATCGAAGAATCATGTGAACTCTTTGACTGAATATTTTTTAATTATGTCTGTGTTCACTATACATGCTTAAATGGGATTTTTTTTTTTTTCAGATACTACACTTATAAAATCGCTAGAGATGCAAGAGTTGAAAAAAATTGTGGAAAGAGCCCCTGGAAAGAGCCTATGGGCAGAATTTCTAAACAAAAGAGATAAAAACATTGTAAGATTTTAGAATTTTTTTTTTTAAATGTTAATATTCTGAATACTAATAAACTTGCTAAAATTGAATGGCAAAAAACTATGACAAACTTCCATTTTACTCAGGTTTTCTTATCTTAGCAGGTACAATCCTGATCTTAAAAAAACAATTTACCTGTCTTTGTTTGCACACTAGCTGACCCACCCGGTGTTGCCCGAGCCCCTGTAATACACTTAAATCTCTTAAAAAACAAAACTCAGGCCACAGTCTACGATACGCTCCGGATAATCTTTTATTTCCCCCTTCCACCGCCAGAAGACCATTCTGTTTTAAACAAACCCCTTTTCGAACGAGCTTCTTAAACAGGTCCACACTGCTTACAGTACTGTATAGTAGGCGTGCTACAAAATTGAGCTGGTTTCGAGAAGATGGGAACATTATTAGCCTAGTTATTGAAATAAGGCACAGTTAGAGAAAATAAATTTAAATGAGGTGCCGGGGAGAGGGGATGTTCAAGTGTCCTTCAGAAAATGACTAATTAGGTGGCCCACTATGCATGTTTAAAAATTCGTTCATTTAGTTAAGCTAGGAACTTAATTACAAATTTGGCTTAAACTATTAATCGGAAATCGTGGTAACCACTACTCATAAATTTACTTTAATGTTATAAAGGGTGACTATTAAGTTAATTATAATGTTTGGAATCACTTGCGTTGAAATCGGAAAGATAGTTGCAGAGATATGGAAATGGGACATAGTTAGAGAAAAACATTGAAGGAGGGGCCAGGGGGGGAGGGGATTTTCAAGTGCCCTTCAGCAAATGACTAATTAGAAGGACCACTATGCATCTTTGAAGATTCATTCGTTTGCTTAAGCTAGGAATTTAATTACAAATTTGGCTTAAACAATTATTCGGAAATAGTGATATCCGCTACTCATAAATTTAGTTTAATGTTATAAAGGGTGACAATTAAGTTAATTATAATGTTTAGAATCACTTCCATTGAAATCGGAAAGATAGTTGCTGAGATATGGAAACGGAGCATAGTTAGAGAAAAAACCTTGAAGGAGGGGGTTGTTCAAGTGCCCTTCAATAAATGACTAACTAGGAGGACCACAATGCATCTTTCAAAATTCGTTCGTTTGCTAAAGCTAGGAACTTAATTACAAATTTGTCTTAAACTATTATTCGGAAATAGTGGTAACCGCTACTCATGAATTTAGTTTAATGTTATAAAGGGTGACTATTAAATTATAACTAGATGGAACCCGTCAAAATTTGACGGCAAAAAACTTGATAGTACCATAAAAATAAAATTCATAGCTGCTTTAAAATGTTTGAAACTTTTGCAGAATAATTCAAATAAATAAAAAACCCACTTTGAATTAAAGCTAGGTTGAAGAACAGCAATTGGCTAAGTTTCACTGGCACATGTACTCGCGGAATTTCTTTCATCTGACACATTTAGCGCTATTGTGCAAGTAAATGGTAAGTGCCCCCTTGGGGAGGGGGAAATGGCGGGACGGACCAAGGAGATGCATAACATGAATAAGCAGTCAAAGACCTTTCAAACGATATGTAACATGAGGGGTGTGTGCAAAATTTTAAAAAGTACCCCCTTGGGGGGGGGTAAAGTAGGGGATGGACACGGAACATGGATAATATGATTAAGTGGTCACAGACCTTTCCAACGATATATAACATGAGGGTTGTGTGCAAAATTTAGAAAAGTACCTCTTTGGGGGGGGGGGCAAAGTGGGGAAATGGACATTGGAGATATGCATATGATTAAGCAGTCACAGACCTTTCCACCAATATATGACATGAGGGTTGTCTGCAAAATTTAGAAAAGTACCCCTTGGGGGAGGGGGGGGCAAAGTGGGGAGATGGACATTGGAGATGCATAATATCATTAAGCGGTCACAGACCTTTCCAACAATATGACATGAGGGGTGTCAACAAAATTTAGAAAATTGCCCCCCTTAAGGGGGGGGGAAGTGGCGGGATGGACCCTGGAGATCCATAACATGAATAAGCAGTCAAAGACCTTTCCAACAATACGTAACATGAAGGGATTGTGCAAAATTTACAAAAGTACCCCCTTGGGGGGGGCAAATTGGGGGGATGGACACCGGAGATGCATAATATGATTAAGCGGTCACAGACCTTTTTAACGATATATAACATGAGTGGTATGTGCAAAATTTAGAAAAGTGCCCCAATTGGCAGGGGGGGGGGGTGGACCACACAGATGCATAACATGAAAAGGCAGTCACAGGCCTTTCGAACGATATATCATATGAGTGGTGTCAACAAAGAAAAGTCTCCGCCCCATGTAGGCAAAACATACTCCCCCCCCCGCCGCCATAATTATTGATGCGGACTCATTTTTTAAATTCGTTCGCACCCCTCTTCTCCCGCAAAATGTTGTGAATTTAAAAAACTCCACTTACGAATTTTTTTATACCAAAAGCACTTATGTCCGTCGTCTGCATGCAGAGTTTTGTGCTTACAGACGCCAGACACAACAACACACACACAGACAGACGTTTACCGACATTAATAGTATAGATGATACTCGGTGCCTACACATTTCACCCTTTATAATTCAGCCAATGAGTTGACGGTTGTTCATTTCCAGAAACGAAACAATAATTCTTTAGGATGAATTTTGTTTGTTTGATACACCGTGGCAGAATGCGTGCAATGCAGCGACAAGCGTCACAAACTTTTTAGGGCACCTGCAGACTAAAAACATATAATCAATCTTCGCGGGAAAAAAATCCTAGATTTCGTCAAATGATCACGGGAAAAACACTAATTTCATCAAAGGATCATGTAAAACGTGAATTTTGTTAAAAGGCCACAGAAAAACGCGATTTACACAAAAGATGAGCAAATTTTGTCAAAGAATCGCAAAACAGGAAATTTCACCCAAAGATAGCGCTTTCTTGCCAAACTTCGTCTAAAAATTGCGGAATAAAATGTATTTTATCAAAAAATCGCTGGAAAACGCACATTTCGTTAAAGTATCGCAAGAAAAATGCGAATTTATTCAAAGATTGCTGAAAAAACGCGAATTTCATCGAAGGATTGCTGAAAATTCATGAATCTTATCAAAAGGCAGCAGAGAAAATGTGATTATTATCAAAGCATTGCGAAAAAAGAAAATTTCGTCTAAGGATCACAGAAAAACGCAAATTTCATAAAAGAATCGTGGAAAATAACGCAAATTTCGTGAAAAAAAAAAATCGCAGAAAAAACACAAATTTCGTCAAATTATCGCTGAAAAAAAAAACACGAATTACGTCATAGGATAGCTGAAAAAATTATGAATCTCGACAAAAAAAAGATACAGAAAAAAATGCGAATTTCATTAAAGAATCGCGAAAAAAAATGCGAATTTTGTTAAAGCATTGCACAAAGAATGTGAATTTTTTGAAAGGTTCGTGTGAAAAATGAAACTGTCTGTATTAAAAACAGCACACACACAAACATCTGTACAAACCTCAATACACACAAACATATTATAGGCAGGGCTTGAAATTCAATTTTTCCAAAGACGGGAGTCTCCCTACCAACATTTTTAAATGGAGGGGAGTTGTAATGTTTGGGAGGGAGAAAAAAAATCTTTAAACCCCACTATTCTTTTACGTGCTATTTAAAGAATTACATTAATGCAGACATGACAAAATACCATTGAAAAAATTAAGTCAACTGAGAATGATTATGTAAAATGTTTATTTTTATTATAAAAAAGGGAAGAAAGTTAAGTTTTATATATGCAGTGTATTTTTTAAGTTCCATTAAATGTGTTAGGGACCCTTAACAATTAGGTTGTTAAATAAATTTCTGACTTTAGATTTTACTTGATTGAGATTCACCGATCGATCGTGGAAAAGACGCAAAGTTCATCAATCTGTCGCGGAAAAAACGCTAAGTTCATCGATCTGTTACCAAAAAACGCAAAGTTCGTTAATCAGTCGTGGGAAAAAAGCAAATTTCGTCGATCGATTGCAGAATAAACACAAAGTTCGTCGATCTGTCCCCAAAAAACGCAAGGTTCGTCGATCAGTCGCTTAAAAAATGCAATGTTCGTCTATCTGTCGCAGAAAAAACGCAAAGTTCGTTGATCAGTCGCAGAAAAAATGCAACGTTCGTTGATCTGTCGCGGAAAAAATGCAAAGTTCGTCGATCAGTTGCGGAAAAAAGCAAATTTCGTCGATCGATTGCGGAATAAACGCAAAGTTCGTCGATATGTCCCCAAAAAACGCAAGGTTCGTCGATCAGGCGCTTAAAAAACGCAAAGTTCGTTGATCAGTCGCAGAAAAAAATGCAACGTTCGTTGATCTGTCGCGGAAAAAATGCAAAGTTCGTCGATCAGTTGCGGAAAAAAGCAAATTTCGTCGATCGATTGCGGAATAAATGCAAAGTTCGTCGATCAGTCAGGGAAGAAAGAAAAATTTCGTCGATCGATTGCGGAATAAACGCAAAGTTCGTCGATATGTCCCCAAAAAACGCAAGGTTCGTCGATCAGTCGCTTAAAAAACGCAATGTTCGTCGATCTGTCGCAGAAAAAACTCAAAGTTCGTTGATCTGTCACGGAAAAAACACACAGTCCGTCAATCGGTTGCGGGGGAAAAAAATCACGAAATTTATCGTTCAGTTGCAGGTAAATTAAATAATGCAAATTTCTCCAAAAATGTTGAAATTTTTTGGGCGGGATTTGGGCTCCCGCTCATGATCTTTTTTGGGCGGGATTTCAAAATTTTCCGCGCGAATCGCGCCCTGAAATTCAAGCCCTGATACGTATAGTTTTAATCTGAAATAATATACTGAACTTGAACTAACTTTTGAAAAATCGGGTTAACCCAAATCCAACTTGCAGAAATCTACACTCAGTCTGAAATCGACTCGAACCATAAAGACAGTTAACCCAACTTGCAACAAAAATAATTATTTTCTGTGAATTTTCTGATTTTTTCTTTTCTCAGAAATGCTGTAGTCATTTTGTCCCCCAATTTTGCCCTTTACAATTCAGCCAATGAGTGGAGGGGGCCAAAGGAGCGTTCCTCATCACAAACGAAAGATGAGATACGTTCGTTTGATGTCGTTGTTGAAAATTTATGGATTTCTATTATTAAAGTAATTTTTTCAGTTTACCGTATTTATTTTCTTTTTGTGTTGTATGTATTTTGCTACTTTGAATTTTTTTAAACTAACCCTTTTTTTTTTTTTTTTTTTGGAGAGTGAGAGAGAGAGATTTAGTAATTTGGTGACACGAAGTTCAGCAAATTCTTAAAATCCACAAATCGTTTCCAATGTAAACAATGAAATTTACAATTAAGTTGCAAGTGCAAAATTTCAGTTTTTTAAAATTTTCATGTCATTCTGTACACATTTTAATATGTCATTCTGATCATTATGCATATTTAGTTATGCATTATTAATTATTTACTTGACCTTTACTTTTAATATTTTAAATATTTCAAACTTACAGCTGAATGTAATTATTAGAAATACTGCATTCGAAAAATGAAATTTCAGCTTAGAAACTCGACAATTAAAAAATTTAAAGTAGAAAAGTACTTATGATATAAAAAGAAGAAAAAAAAATACACCAGAATTTATCTGTATTACGAAAGCGGGAGAAATGATTTTCTGTGCTATACGAAAAGATATCCAAATAACTCAATCATGAACATAGAAATAGGTATTGGTTTTTATGTTCAGGTGCACTCAATCCAAACTTGAAACTTTTAAAACGGTCATTGAATGAATGAAATTCATCTCCGCCTTTCACATCCAGAAAACTTGCTGTGTCGCCAATTATGTTTATATTTTATATATATATATAAAAATAATAATTCAGGCACTTTTCCGTTATACGGACACCATTGTCGCCAAACATACATACATACATACATTTTGGCATAGTATCCATATAACAGAAAAGTACTAAAGTTCATGGTTTAAAATCACAATAAAATATCATGAAATTTATTGATTAGTTGTGGGAAAATATCGGGGAAATAATGTGTTTTTCGTGAATTTTTTGTTTTGTTAACAATGTGGTTAGAGAGACAGGGAGAAATCCAGAAAACTTGCTGTGTCGCCAATTATGTTTATATTATATATATATATATATATATATAAATAATAATTCAGGCACTTTTCCGTTATACGTACACTATTGTCGCCAAACATACATACATACATTTACATACATACATACATTTTGGCATAGTGTCCGTATAACAGAAAAGTACTAAAGTTCATGGTTTAAAATCGCAATAAAATATCATGAAATTTATTGATTAGTTGTGGGAAAATATCGGGGAAATAATGTGTTTTTGTGAAATTTTTTGTTTTGTGTTGTTGTGTTTAATTGTAAGCATTCATTATAATTTTCAGTGCATTATTAAATTGAAATTTTTGTTTAAAATATGTAAACAAAACAGTGACCAGAAACCTGCACAATTTCTAATATAGATAGATAGATGCATGCATGTAGTACTTTTAATTATTTGGTAAAAATACTGTGATCGTCACTGAGAAAACCTGAATTTAACCTAAAAGTAATTGTCGAGTGTTTAAGCTGAAATTTCATTTTACGAATACAGTATTTCAAATGTTTTAATAGTTACATTCAACTGTAAGTTTGAAATATTAAAAGTAAAGGCCAAGTAAATAATTAATAATGCATAACTAAAAGTAATTGTCGAGTGTTTAAGCTGAAATTTCATTTTACGAATACAGTATTTCAAATGTTTTAATAGTTACATTCAGCTGTAAGTTTGAAATATTAAAAGTAAAGGCCAAGTAAATAATTAATAATGCATAACTAAAAGTAATTGTCGAGTGTTTAAACTAATTTCATTTTACGAATACAGTATTTCAAATGTTTTAATAGTTACATTCAGCTGTAAGTTTGAAATATTAAAAGTAAAGGCCAAGTAAATAATTAATAATGCATAAGTAAAAGTAATTGTCGAGTGTTTAAGCTGAAATTTCATTTTACGAATACAGTATTTCAAATGTTTTAATAGTTACATTCAACTGTAAGTTTGAAATATTAAAAGTAAAGGCCAAGTAAATAATTAATAATGCATAACTAAAAGTAATTGTCGAGTGTTTAAACTAATTTCATTTTACGAATACAGTATTTCAAATGTTTTAATAGTTACATTCAGCTGTAAGTTTGAAATATTAAAAGTAAAGGCCAAGTAAATAATTAATAATGCAAAACTAAATATGTATAATGATGAGATTTTTTTTTTTCTTGAATTATTCAGTGAAACTCGTCTTATAAATGTACGCAAATAATTCACATCAAAATCTTAAAATAACAAAGTTTTCTTTCGTGTTTAGCTATGCTTAATAACCAAAAAAGCTTGATTAATACAAAAATTATTTGGTAAAAATACTGTGATCGTCGCTGAGAAAACCTGAATTTAATCATATCACACAGAATTACATATTAAAAGTTTAAAATTAGTTTGTTTACATCGGAAACGTTTCGCGGAATTTCGTGCCACGAAATCTCTCTCTCTCTCAAAAAAAGGGTTTGTTATAAAAAATTCAAAGTACTAAAATACATACGACTTAAAAAGAAAATAAATACGGTAAAATGAAAAAATACCTTAATAAAAGAAATCTATAAAGTTTCAACAACCGAACAACCAAATGGAACACATACGCTTCTAGAGAGAGGAAAAAGCCTTCACCTCATTGGCTGGAACATCGCGTCTGAAGATAGTAAAAGCCTCTAGCTGATTAGCTGAATGCTCGCGCATGCGTATAAATAGCATTTTTGCACGAAAAACTAAAAAGCAGGTTAGCTTTAAGTATATGGATGTTTGGATGTTTGGAATCACTTGCATTGAAATCGGAAAGATAGTTACGGAGATATGGAAACGGAGCATAGTTAGAAGAAAAAAAAAACCTTGTAGGAGGGGGGGTTGTTCAGGCCCTTCAGCAAATATCTAATTAGAAGGATCACTATACATCTTTAAAGATTGATTCATTTGGTTAAGCTAGGAACTTATTTTAAATTTGGCTTAGACTATTATTCAGAAATTCTGGTAACGTCTTTCTAGAAATACACCTTGAAGCTAGGAATGCTGATTTTTACTTTAATTTAGTAAAAATGGAACTTCTTTGGAGAAGTTTGGAACATTATTAGTTGAAATTTAAAGTAGTGGTATTCCCTACATAAAACAGCAATTAAACGCTACAGGTGAAGCTAAAAATGTTAAAATTATTAAATGCAATTAGACCCTTGCCCCTCTCCATTCCCGCAAATATAACAAATAATCTGTTAAATAAAGTTTTCTGTATTAATAATCTGTATCATAATAATATATGTCATGTAAAAAAGAAACCTTAATCCCGGCTAATTCTCATGAAAAAAATAACGTGCCTGGAAAATGTTTGAAACCTGGGTACGTCTGTGTAATGTGTCATGTGCAGGTGGTGCTACATTAGCATGGCTGTACACCGATAACTTCAACCCATATTGATACTGTTTAGTTAGAAATCCTTATCTATGCATCACTACTCTGATTTAATTACTTCTGTGAAGAATCTATGCAGCAACCAATCCAAGAGAAAAAAGCATATTTTTGATGAGAGTTCTTTGTGGATATTAATTAATATTTCAGTAAATAATTGAAATATTAAAATTCTGAGGCTCAGGTGCATCAGGAGAGAGTTTGGACTATCTAAATCTGAATTTTCAGGCTTCTAGGTGGGCTAGATTTTCCTAGCCATCGCCAACAGACAGACACACACAGAGCGAAACTTTATTTTATTAGTATAGATTGCTTACAATAAAATCACAGCAAAAATCATTAAACTTGATGTAATGTTTTCTTCCTGAATATGAATGGAATTTTTTTAATTAAAGTTCATCTGCATATTAAAAACCAACTTTACATTTTTAAATGACAATTTTTTTTTTCCTTATTGAATTTTTTTTTTTTTATTGCACTTATCCAAAACATATGCTATAATTTTTTAGTTTATTCTTTGCTTCTTTTCTTACTTTAATTATTTTTGAATTATGAACATGTTTTTGTTTTATTATACTTTTTTATTTAAGACAGCTTGGTTTGTATATATAAAGATGGAATTTTGTAATCAATTTTTAATTATCTTCCTGATATGCTAGAAATATAAAAATTATGTAGACAGGTGGGTTTCTGATGACGATACCACATTTAAATATTTTTAGAACTTAATTATAAATTAATTTTAAGACATTTTTCCATTAACCAGCCGCAGGTCATAAATCACCAAATATTTTTTATGGTTATAAGCTTATAACAGTTACAAAAACAAGGGGGTTAATTATGTGCCAAATCATGCTAACCAAGGTAAGCAAGTCTGTGAAACTGTAACAAGGCAATGTTTTAAACTCTAAAATGTAAGAAATATAAATTAAAAATAAAGCGTGCAATAGCTTTCATTAAAATAAAATTTCTCTTTTATCATTTATTAGCTTAATATTAATTGTGATTATATGTTGAGAATACAAGTTAAAAATCCAAAATAGATAATTTAAATACAGTAGAATCTCTTTACAACGAACCTCGATTTAACGAATTTTTCAATTTAACGAATATAATTTGGATTGTAAAAAAAGTCATATTCTATTTCAGTATAAAAAGTCATATTCTATTTCAGTATAAAAATATTTTCAATTTAACGAATATTTCATTATAGTGAATTTAATCAGTGGTCTCCAAAGATTCGTTGTAACGAGATTTTACTGTAATACTTGTTTAGTTTCCTGTTGCCATAACTTAAGAAAGAAAGAAAGTAAAATTTATAATTTTTTAAAATAAATTCACTAGTTTCTGCTTTCTATCAAGTTTGAATCAAGCAGTCAATTTTCCATAATTTTCCAAATCCAACACAAGGCATGCCAAATTAAAGTATTCTAAGACATTTTTTGGAACTACATGAATTGTAGTCATGAAATTAGGTGTAAACTTTAAGAAAAGCATTGAATACTTGAAAAAAAGTTTTAAAATGACTAGTAATTTTAATTTTCTGAACATTTCAAATTGTTCTGCTTCTGTTGTGCATTTCCAAGTTTTCTGAAAGTTTCTTAGAAAACTCTGTGTTTGTTATGTACAAAAATATCTGAAAAAGAAAACTGAATAGATAATGTGCATGTGATGTAGGCAGAATGTGGTCTTCCTACAAAGAACTGATTGGTGAATCCTATGGAACAGGTGTGTGCAAATCCAACACAAGAAATGTGCCGTAGAATAAAGGTGAGACTGTTTATAATCGAGCACATTACCTATTTTAAAAGAAATATTTATATCTTTGCAAATACACTTGCTCTCTTAGAAAATTCATGCTAACATTAAACATGTTAAATAAAACCATTTGGAAAAGTTACAAAACATTTGTGACTTTTTTTTCTTTATGGAAAGTGATCTAAGATATATTTCTTTTTTAATTTTTTTAACGAAATGATAGCATAATGTGCTGTTGCTAAGCTGACAAAAATTGATTAGTGATAACTTTTGTAACCAAAATAAGAGAAAAATACCAGATTTTCTTATAAAAAATGATAGTTATATCAATATATTATACATACAAATGACCCTAGGAAAATAGCATATTTAATTGTGTAAACCTGATAGAAAACCATCTGGTAGTCTTTCAAATTACCCTGAACATTCACACAGACACTTTCAGGGCTTCGTGTTTTATAATATAATATGATAAACATTTTATTTATAATTTAGATATATACATATTATTTAAATAGCAAATAAAACCTATGTGCAGGAATATTAAAAGGCAGAAAGCCAACATTAAAAATGTCCAAATAAATAAACAAAAAAGCAGCAAACAGCTGTTTTAAATCTGCAAGTCAGATTCTTCTTCAGTACAACAAAGAGCAAAGCACAGCATAATAGAAAAAGCAAGGCTGAGCAAAACGACAGAGAGGTGGCTTATATACCCGATGCCGGTAGAGAACATGCCAACAACCAATGAGAAGAAAGCAGCATGAAACAACTGAGTGGACAAGTAGAGACATCTGCTGGAGAACGAAGGAAACAAGAAAACAAAAAAAAGGAAAATTAAATTAATGCTTTCCATATACTTGGAAAATCAGGAATATTAGATAGGTCATTGATTAAGGAGTGAGAATTTTTAATGATGTGGTAAGATTTCCAAAGATCAAGATTAGAAGAACTTTTTTGGATAATGGTGGCTGAGGAAAAATTGAACCTATGTTGAGCCACTATGTTACCAACAATGTTGAGCAATTCTTCTATTGCTTTGCTCTTTGTCATACTGAAGTAGAATCCCCCCTTGTAGATTCAAAACAGCTGTTTTCTGCTTTTTTGTGTATTATTTGTGCCTTTTTAACGTTGGTTTCCTGGCTTTTAATACATAGTATTATTGTTTTTTTATATACAGATTACTTCTGTTTGTACATAAAAATAGATAAAGGGCTTCTTTATATTAGATAAATTGTATAAGTATTAGAAAAAATTGCTTGTGTATATGAATCAATGAATAGGTTTCCAAAAATTATGTTGCAAAATTTCCTCCTCTCACCATGGCCATTTTCTCCATTTCACCAAGATCACTGTACTGGAAAAGCACCATTACCCATTGTCCGTATATTGAAAAAAATAGAAAAAGTGCTGGAAAAAAAAATAGATTAATTTTCAAGGAATGAAAAGTGCTGGAAAATTTTCAAAAATGTGATAAGTTTTTGAATTTTTTAATTTCTAACAAGCAAACAAAAAAAAAAGTTCTTACATTTTTATTTAAATAAAAAATGACATATACTTTCACTCTCAAAAAACAGAATGCTCTCTGCTAAACGATTACATTTACTCTTCCAGGCAGTTGTGGCTGAGAGGTTCTGCTCTCGAAGCTGGTAGACGGGAGGTGTTGGGTTCGTTCCCAATCGCGCCCGTTGGCCTAATCGTTTGGAGTTTTCGTGGTTTTCTTCGAGCCGTGGATTTATCCATGTGTAAATACTCGTTAGGTTCCCTTAGAAAGACCCCCCACGTAGGGCACTCCCCCCGGGCCTATATCCCAAAGTGTAGATAATTGGCCGTCAATAATCAACTCAACCCAACCCTTCCAAGCAGTTACGTACGAGATATTAGTAGCTGGGAAGCTCGGCTAAAAAACAACTTTAATGAGTACTCCTTTTGAATTTATGTGTACTTTGTATTGCTTCTCATGTATTCTTAAAATCACAATAAAAACTATTCATTTGGTATTTATGCATTTCATTTCACTGGTATCCATTGTGTTTTGCACAGAAGATAACAACTGATTTCAAAGGAAAGTTTTACTAAGGTTGGTAGAGTATTTTGTAGCGTGGAGCAGGGGGTGGTTTAGGAAGTTGGAGTGGGGAGTCTTTTAAGTTTTCTGGACCGCAGAAGTTAAACAATGTTTTGAAATGGACCTATGGGAAACATAATTGGTGACCCTGATCCAGGCTATTTCTTCTATTAAATCTGTTTTATAATATTGTCAGCATTCTAAACAACACTTCTAATCTGATTCATATGGAATTATTTATTTAATTTAAAAAATAGAAAGTTTTAAATAAGTATACTTATTTTATATCACGGCATGGGGTAAAATAGTTAATTGACAGTGTGTTTTAAAATACCATTATCAGTAATAATTTGCAATTTTATTGTTGAAATTCTTCATGAAAAACAGAGCAATGTTTATTTGCATGTTCTATGTCATTTTTTTGCAGATTAAAATAATATAACTTTGGCACATTAAAATAATATATTATATAGAATAAATATATAGTGCATATTTAATCTATATAATATATTATATATAGATTAAAATAATATCTATAGATAATGATAGATGATATATAGATATATAAAAATATTTTGACAATTTTGGTATGAATAAAAAAAATACTGTTTTTATGACTATTTACACCACCTGACCATATTGTTACTTTGTAGCAACAGTAAATAAATAGTCATTTAACTCTCCCCTTAAATTTCCATTCCCCATTCCCTCCAAAATGTGGGAATTTCTAAACATTGGGGGGGGGGGGCAGGTCCTCTCTTTGGTAGTTTGGCTATGTTCTCACACCTTATACTTTGTTAATGGGGGGATGGAAAAGTGTTTTTAGAACATATTTATTTTAAAATATAAAATATACATGTGATTCAGTGGGAAGAACAGCTAAACTTAAAAAGGAGGCAATTTTTTCTTTCCTTCAACATAATTAGAAATCCCCCCCTCACTTGGGAGAAAAAATTTCAAAGGGATGAAAATTTTATGCAGATGAGTCACTTTACTATTAATATTAAAGATTTTAAACTATTTCTTGGGTGGGGTGGAAAGTGGGACTTTTGGAGACAGGATGGTAATTTAGATGACTGAATATTCATTTAATGAGCAACAAATACAGCAGATTTTTTTTTTTTTTTTTTTAAGAGTAAAACTTGATATGTTTAATTTTGTATGCGGTGGGGGGGGGGGGGGGAGACACTTATGTGGTAGAGAGATAATTTAGATTGCAGATTATCTATTTATTTTTACTTGAGAGCAACAAATAGAATATTTTTCTTTAAATAAGAGTTTAATTTTTTTTTTTTTTTTTTACTTTTTGTATTCTGAGAGGGATGAGGGTGAAACATGAATTTCAAAGGAAGGGGCTTTGTAATTTAAATGATTTGTTATGTAATTTACTTATTGTTAATAGAGGGCAAAAAATAAGACAGATGATTTTTTTTTATATAAATAGAGTTTTAAAGATTTTTTTGCTGCGGGGGGATGAGGGGGGGGGAGTAGACATTTTGGGTGTAGAGAGATAATCAAAATTGTTATTTGTTTATTGTTATTGCATGCAGAGGGGAGAGGGAGGGAATGAGAAGTGTAAATTTCAAAGGAAGAGGAGGGAAATAACTTAGATGATTCATTATTTACTTATGTTTACTAGAGAACAATTAAGACAGAAGAATATTTTAAAATAGAGTTTTAAAAATTTATTTTTTCCCTAGTGGTGGAGGGGTGGTAGCAAAAAGGAGAATGGGATAAATTTCAGGGGTGTAGGGATAATTTAAATTTGTCAAAAAAGTTAAAAGATGGAAAATTCTCTCTCCCTTGGATGTTTTTTTTTTTTTTTTTTTTTTTTTTCGACAAAGAATTTGTGTGTATGTGTGAGGTGAGTCTTATATTTGGCAAAGGAAAAGAAAATATAAAATTTTCTTAAAGGTGTATCGTGAGCTTACTTTTGTGAGGAAAGGCTTACTATTGGGATTTTACAATAAGCATTATAGGTCTTTACTCAATTAATTATTTAAGTTATTCCTTAAATAAAGAATTAATATATTTTACTACTGATTTCTGAAATCCATTTTATTGCTCAATCCCTAAAAATTATCTTTTTATTTTATATTAGAAATTTAGACTATTTACTTTGGAACTTTACATTTAATAAAATAATTTATAATGAATCAGAATAACAAAATTAAGATAAACTGTAATTAAAAATATATGGAAGTGTGTTGTGTTCCAATCTCCCATAATCCTGTTAAAATAAATTTATATAATCCCAACAATAACTCCAAATGTGTGGTCTGTGAACAATGTGTAAAAAAACTTCCTTGTAAATCTTTAATTATCTATGAGCAGACTTTCTCTTATCATAAAAATCTGTAATTAACACAAGAGGAAGTGCACACTTTTCATCTTCTCAAGAGCCAATTAATAAAATATCAATTTCACCAATACAACCGTTATACCATTAATTCCAAATGGTCAATAGATATTTAATTCAGCATCAGTTTTGGTCAACAATGTGAGAGTTTTAAATAAAAATTCTGTACCAGAAAATAATTTAAATTTTAAATAACTTTAGACTTTAACCAACCTGCAAACCATAACTTTTAACCGATAATAACAACAAACTGTACCTAATAAACAAAACATCCCCTAATTACTTTAAATTTTAAAAGTTATTTATTATACAAATTGGTTTAAAATAATTTAGTTTCAACATTACTGTTTTTAGCTTATTGGTGTGACAATCAATTGTAGAACATCTTGATAGTAAAATTTGGGAAACAATCGCTAACTTTATGGATTGTTATTTAATATGACGGTGATTTTTATTGATTGTTGGATTTTCGAGAATCACCCATCACTAGTATAATGTTCAACACAGAAATCTTCAAGCAGTTTCATAAAGCTTTAGCATTTGAAATATAATTAAGAAAAGTTAAATGAAATGAAAAAAAAAATGTATGTTTAAAGATTTCATTCATTGAGATAAACAGTTAACAAAATGTTTATTAAGATAGCTATAGGAATGTGGTTGCAAACTTTTGCCATGATGGGTACAGTCCTGGGAAAAAAGTGTTTATGCCTGGCTAATTCTATTGCAATAATCTTATAAAAGAGATATAGCTACCAATAAATTAGTAATAATGCCTACAAATTAATGTTCAGATTTTCCTCTCAAGAGTTTCAGCAGGGTGCTGCACCCTGCCAGTTCTTTTGTTCACAAAATAGAACCCTTCTTGTCCCCCCAGTGGCAGAAACACGGCGACGTAGTCGCAGACAAAGAAAATCACTTGCGGACAATTTTTGTCTGCACTAATGAAATAAATTTTATAAAACTGTCTGCAATTTGTGAATTTCGGCAAAAGATCGCGGTAAAAACCCGCGAATTTCGGCAAAGGATCGCGGTAAAAACACGCGATTTTCGTCAAAGGATCGCGGTAAAAACACGCGATTTTCGTCAAAGGATCGCGGTTAAAAACACATGATTTTCGGCAAAGTATCGCAGTAAAAACCCAATAATTTTCATCATAGAATCGTGGTAAAAGCGCGCGAATTCCGTCAAAAGATCGCAGTAAAAACACGCAAATTTCGTCAAAAAGATTGCTGTAAAATACGCAAATTTCAGCAAAAGATTGAGGTAAAAAAAAAAAGTGATTTTCATCAAACGATTTTGAAAAAAAATAATCGTGAGTATCGTCCAAATTTACTGCATAAGAAGACTGCTAAAATATTGAAACACAGTTCTTTTTACTAATGGCTAACGATCGTCGCAAAACGAGAAGAAATGCTAAAAATTGCATAAAAAATCAAAAATAGATGGAGGAATTCTGGATTCCTTTTACTAATGTAGAAAATTTGCTGCAAAAAGAAAAAAAAAACATAAAATATTAAGAAAACTAGTCCAAAAGTGGGCTTTGAGGTGCATAACTTCAGACTCTTCCTGCCAAATCTTGCAGCTCTGCACTTAGCGGTCTCTTCAGAAAACATCACACACAGACAAGCATCTATGTTTAATATATAAATTTTAAAATCTAAAACAATATACAGAACCAACTTTTAAAAAATTGGGTTAACCGGAATCCAACCTGCAGGAATCTAAACTCAGCTCGAATTGAAAACAGTGTTAACCCGATCTGCAGCTGATGCAAGATAAAGACAGTTTTCTCCAGAAGAAATTTCTGTAGCTGCATCATGCATCAGGGGAGGGAAATTTCTCTTTCCCCCCCCCCCCCCCCCCCTAAACTTATCCTTCCCATTTTAGAAATCCCACAAGAAGTGAGATGATGAAACGATATGTAACATCAAAAGTCGTAAGCAAAATTAATGAGAATGCATCAAGCGTACCCTAATTTAAATAAAATGATAACAAACTCCTAGTTTAGTGTATTATTCATTCATTAAAATTACACGTAAAATTTGCAGAGAGATTATGAAATTTTAAAAGCTTGTCGCAGACAGCTACAGAAGTTTCTGCCACTGGGCTTGTCCCTAAGTCAAAAATAAGTGCCCTTACTCTTTTTTTTTTTGTATTAAAAAATTTGCTTGCGTAGTAAAATCTAATTCATTATTGTCTTGAAAAGAGTGCCCTGATTTTTAAATATTAAAAATGGCTTTAAAAATTAAAAAAAAAATGTGCTTGAGAATGTAAAAAATTATCTTTAACATATAAAAAATGGCTTTAAGAATGTAAAATTGTGCCCTTAGAATATGCAGGCATGAAAGAGTTCTTCCTAAAAGAGGAATTCCACCTTTTTAAAAGCAATTTTGGACATTCTGTGGATTGGTGCAAAGAAAATATTGGAAGCATGCAGTGGATGAAAAATTTAACATTTCGTCTACTCAACTCCTTCTAGTTTGTTTTTGGATTGCTGTACAAAAGAGCCATCAAATGAAAGCTGAGCTTATATTATAAGTATCTAAAAGTCATGTAAATGAAGTTGTTTAAAGTGTCTTTCCAGAGGGAAAAGACTTGAAAAGAAAAATATTATTGTCTCATTTATACAACACTTTTGGATAATTTCAGCGATGCATTTTCGGAGATGTATTTCTCGAGCAAAGATTGATTTGACGTGTAAATATTTAGCATGGAGGATTTTTTTTCTTTTGGAAGAAGGGGAAAAATCTTGAACAGCCAAATCATCCAGAGTAATATTTGTTTTGAAAAATTAATCACTGTACATAAGTTGATCAGATGTATTCGGATTTATACTTTCAGCAAACTGTATCCATTTTACTTTTTTATGCAATTATGCTATGCATTTATTGTTAGTTTAAATTTGTTAAAAATAACAATCATATGTACAGTTATATTTCATTTTACTGTATAAATAATTGTTGAAATTTGTCTAAATTATAAGAATTTGGCGCCATTGTATAGATGGAAAAAATTCTCCACCTTTTTCCCTGTTTCCCACTTTCATGCCTGAATAGGAAAAGTAGAAAAGTAGACCTTTTCCCACCAGAAGCACTCTACTCCTTTTCAAACCGGGGTAAATCTCTGTAAATGCTTATGCATAAATTATTTTTAAATGTATAAAAAATTGCACAAACTTTCATTTTTTAAATGGTAGTTGGAAAAAAAATAAACAAAAGTATTTAATGTATGCAATTTTTTTTTTTAAATTATTTCTAGAAGGGGTCAGAATTTAATGATAGCAGTGATAAATCCATGTCACATATTCTAATTTGCATCTTCCCAAAAGATCATCTGATTTACAGTGTTTCTTTCTTAATGTGATACAACGACTGGATCCAAACATAATGTAGGCATGTTAATTATAAAATTTAATAATTTTCATGTTCAAAAAACTTAATTTTTACATATAAGAATTATTAAAAACACGGTAGTGTGAAATGACATTTAATTGTTATCACTAGTTTTTGAGAAGTGTTACTTTTCTATGGTCTAAGGAAGTCATCTATCATTGTTTGTATTCACACATTAGAAAAGTTATAGGAAATTTTATTTTATATAAAATTAAATTTGTTATACAGTATATTCCTGTCTATCTGCCCTCTGTACTAGCCAATCTAGTTAAAAATATCTCCATAATAAAATTACTTTGTCAAGGTGTTGGAAGTGGGCTTCATCTATGGTCTACAATCCTCCTATGTGCTGTGTACAAAATACAAGTTAAGACATATAAAGGGTTCCCCACCACCCACATAAGGTGCTACTCTTCTATTTTAAGCCTAACTTTTCACTTTTATGTAATCATTTATCAATGAGCAGAGTCATTTTTTTTAAGAATTAACTTATGTTCTGTGCTATATGTTATTAACCTTAATTATCAGCCAGGTGCATAAATTAAATCCACCAATAAAACTCTTACTTTTTTGTAATCATTTTCATTCAGAATCATATCTTCTCAACCTAATGCTAGGAAAATATTAAAAATCTGCTTCATCTACTACCTATTGTATTATTCGTGAAATTTTCGTATATATTTCTTATAATATCATTGTGAACAGAGGAAAGTATATTCAACTAGGTAAATTATATCCAATGGTTGGAGTATCATAGTTGAGATTTTTTCCAACAGCGAGAAAACATGCCAGGACCAGGGAAAGCATTGGTACGGCAAACCAAAATACCCAGGTTCGAGTCCTGGTCCTGGCATGTTTTCTCTCTGTTGGAAAAAAACTCAACTATGATGCTCCAACCATTGGATATTTCTTATAATTATTTTCATTAGCAACTCATCTTCTATACATAAGTTGGAAAAACTTTAAAAAGCTGCCTCATCTGCAGACTTCCTTACTGCAGAAATTTTCATCTATATTTTTTTATAATTAGTTTCATTAGCAATCTATCTTTTCTGTGTAATGCTGGGAAAACACTAAAAATCTGCCTCATCTTCAGATTTCAGTAATACAGAAATTTCATATATACAGGGTGTCCACGTATAACCTGACCGACCTTTATTTTCTCAACCATTGGTTCTAGATGCATACTTCCAACTACAAAAATGGTTTAAATAAGGTAAAGAATTATTTTTAAAGTGATTTGGGTCAAGAAAAGTATTTATTAAAAAATTACGAAATTTAAATTTTTATACAGTCCTTCGGTCCTACAAGTGATATTTAGTAAAAATTTACTGTGACACTAACAAGTAAGACAAAAAA
This sequence comes from Maratus michaelseni, assembly GCA_963931845.1. Taxonomy (NCBI): domain Eukaryota; kingdom Metazoa; phylum Arthropoda; class Arachnida; order Araneae; family Salticidae; genus Maratus; species Maratus michaelseni. Next base: position 3,850,644 of record OZ007600.1, read on the forward strand.
AGTTCCATTCATCTAACATTAAAACCGACCGAGTAATAGCTGTTTAAAGTTGGAGTATATTTTTTGTTGCGAAATAGGGATCATTCACAAATGTAGTAGAGATATAAGTAATCGTCAGATATATAAAAAAAAATAGTTGAGAGCAAAATTAACATTGCAATCTAATATAAATGTGAAATCTATAATCATTCTGACATATTAATGCAAAACATACAATTTGTACTAACCATATAAGGGGATAAAAATAACAGACTTTTTGTTAAATAAAAGGATGAAAAACAACAGCCTCATTTCTTTACAAAATGATACAGATTTTTAAATGCTGTTAGATTACACTGTCTTTCAAAATTTGAGTTGTGACATGTTTTTTATCTTTTGAAAATTCATTATTATGTATTTTTTAGCGCTGAATCCGAAAATGACCTTCACTTTAAACCATCACGTCAGGATTTTTCTCAAATCACAAATTTCAAAGTTAAAAAGCTCAAAGTTAAAATTGATCCCCCCCCTCCCTTCTCAACCTCATCGGACCCCTGAGCTGTTTAGCTGTAAAAAACTCAGTAAATCCAAAAAATTGAAAAAATTATTAAATTAAATAAAATTAAACTGAATAAAAAGTCTTGCATCTATTTTATAGTATCAGATTTTTCACTATTTTTTAACCTTGAAATTTACGATTTGCGAAAAATCCTGACATGATGGTTAAAAGAGAAGGTAATTTTTTTATTCAGCGTTAAAAAATACATAAAACGTAATTATAAAAGTTAAAAAACACAACCACCGCAGGTTTATGTTATCTAATCTAAAACTCTTTCTTAAACTTGTTGACGGTAATCTATCCGAATTGTTTTGTGTTATCCTCTAATATAAGTATGTATAAGATGGTAAGCGTCAAAAATTAAAATAATATTACATTGTCATCGGATTTAAGTCAGTATGTAAAATTTAACTTCGATCGGACTTTTGAAAGGAGTTCAAGTTCAAGTTCAAATTTTAAACTGGAAAGACGATCATTACAAGTTAAATAAAACCTTATGAAAATAACATAATTTTTGTTAAAAGAAATCGTAGCCTTAAATCCTTACAAAATAAAACATATGTTAAAATACAATTATTTTAACTAATCTGAAACTTAACTAATAAAAGTTAACTCAATCATAATAGTTGTACGATTTCTTTTAAAGCGCAGTTACCTTGAAATGAGTTTAAGTATTATATATACAACCCCTGAAAGCATGGCTGAAATCATCTGTTTTGAGATGCAAAAAAGTGGTACAAGTCATGCATTTCAAAGTTTCATAACTCTGTCAATTTTAATGTTAGATGAATAGGACTTTTTTTGTCTTGTTAGTGTCACAGTAAATTTGTACTAAATATCACTTATAGGACCGGAGAACCGTATAACAATTTTAATTTGGTAATTTTTAAATAAATGTTTTTCTTGACTCAAATCGCTTTAAAAATAATTCTTTACCTTTTTTAAACCATTTTTGTAATTGAAAGTATGCATCTAGAACCAACGGTTGCGAAAATAAAGGTCGGTCAGGTTATACGTGGACACCCTGTATATATTTATATAATTATTTTCATTCAGCATCCCATCTTCTCTGCATAATGCTAGGAAAACATTAAACATCTGCCTCATCTGCAGATTGTATTGAAATATTTGTATGGGGTGTTTGCGAAAAATATATCCTTAAAATAGAAATGAATTGTTTCTAGACTCTCAGTTGCATTAATTAAATCTGTCAATAAGGCAGTTTTCGTGTGCATTTCTTATAAGCATTTTAAGTTCCTACTCCTATGTTTTATGCTAAAATTTTGCATAATCATTCACTTCCTTGGACTTATAGCAGAAAGTCGACGAAGATTTGGTCATTTACTAATTAGCCAAAACCTGCATAGACTCATTGCAACAAGGCTGAAAAATATATCAGGCTAATTTATAAAAGCGAATTGATTCTCTAATTAGACTGGCTCTTTTCAAAGAATCAGATTTCTCAGTTAATCTACAACATTTCACATTTGAATAAAGATGTCGTTTAGCATCTATTATTATATACAAAGAGAAGTAATTTATCTAGTATATCATTTGGCATCAATCTATTTTTCTAATTCCCAAACTATGCTAACACCATTTAAAAAAGTGTCAAGTACTTTTTAAAAAAGGTAATGCCGTCAAATTAAATATTTCAAATTTGACAAAAAATTAAATTCTTAATGCACTTGTGATTTAATTTATTTCAGTTACCAAAGCAGTCATTTCAATCATCTGTTCAAACAAACATGGAGTTGCATGAAGCATGCACAGGCAGTACCTCCAATTTAGTTCCAGTCACTTCCACTGTAGTTGATATTCGAGAACCCAAAACTTCTTCAGGTAAAACTTAATTCATATTTTAAGTATAAAAATTTCATTTTGATAGAATAAATTTATTTCAATAATTCACAAAAAAGGTATATCTATAGCATAGAAAGTAATTTCAAGAGTTTGACATTTTCAAATGAAGATTGACAGAAAGAAAACTAGAAAGATTGCCTTGTCATGTGACTTTACTTCAAATAAACTTGAAAATCTCTTGAGAACCAAAAAACTAAGAATATAAAAAGGGAGTACATGAAAGAATGCATCTGATATTAAATGATAGATTTATTCTGTAGTCAAAATTTAAAAAGTTGAAATATTCCCTTTTTTTTTTTTTTTTTCCATATTGAATTATTTTCATAAATTATTTATTTACCTATTTGCATCATTAGTGTGCATTTGACAAATTTCTTTTGCATTCAAAAATTTTGAATCCATAACGAATATTGCAGAAAAAGAATTTTCACATTATAAAATCATGAAATGTCTGTCATTAAATTAAGCAAAACTTATTATTCAGTTTTTGAATAATAAAAAAAATTCCAGAATTGATATATGTGTGCTAATGATACAAATTGGTTAAATTGTTATGTGGTCAGCGATAAATCTGAACAACATTGATGTGATAAGTATTCAATTGAGAAAAGCCGGTTTATAAAATCAAATCCTAACACTTAACTTAAACAGGCAGAGCTTATGACTCTGGCTATAAACACGTAAGCTGAAAGTTTTGTTGATATCCCAACACAATGGCAAAGTAAATAAAGAAGAACTAATATTTAGATTGACTTCTTAAATCTTTTATGTAGGTGGAGGTCAAAGTAGTTTAATAAATTTTCCCAACAGAGTGAAAAATGCCTATGCCAAGATTCAGACCTGGCACCTTTGCTATATGCGCCCGTGCTCTACCATTGAGCTAGTGAGGTTATATCTAGCCTGGCACAATTCGTTCACATGTTGGTACACATTTCTATTGGGTCATCCGGAAAGTTCTGCAGTTTTTCAAACCGAAGCGTGGTTTTATCTAGTTATTTGGCTACTGCTGATAAGAAGTGACTTTGAATGACCCAGATATATACTTTCAGTCTTTTTTACTTGCATTGCATAATTCTTGCTTGAGTTGTGGCATAATTTTTGTTTCAGTGCAGTGCTAAGAATCGAGAACCAAAAGTTCATTTTTGTGAATTATGCCTTTTTATTTCAAGAAAGCAAATTGGCTACGGACCTGATTACAGAACATAACAATCCTATTCTTGGCTATTTTCTACCTATATATGAAAAAAAAATTCTACTATATACAACGCCTTTCACATTTATAATTTAAGGAATTTGTTTATTTTTAGGAGTTGAAACGATCGGTTTGTTCAAGTCTATGCAATTCGGATTAAGGAAATTTTTCATCACCTTTTAGGTAGATTTCGTAAGAAATACTACCTATTACATTCTCACCTAAGTTGGAAATTTTGAAAAATTTTTGCAGATCTACGCCGATTATGACTCCCAGAACCCAAAACCACCCCCAGTTCAAAACTTTATATATATATATATATATATATATATATCTGTCTATGTCACTTTTTTATGGACACGATAACTGGAAAAATTCTGCATAAATCTCTTCCAAACTGATACATAAAATCTCGGTCAAGTTCGTTAATGGGCAAAATCAAACTAAGGGGGGAAAATGGGGGGGCTTTTTGTGAAAACAGAAAAAAACCCATAATTTAATTATTGTACGTATCGAATCCGTTTCAAGTTATTATTACTTCTAGGAAAAGGGCCGAAAATTTATGTATGACAGATTTTTGATATAATTAAAAATGGCCCCAAGGGGGAGAAAAAAGGGGGGTTTTAGAAGAAAAAAAATCATGGCTTCGTCAATTCACAAGATATCAAATCCGCGTGAATTTATTATTAATCCTCTTAATATTATCTAAAACTTTTATATTGACAAGTTTTTTTATAGGACCAACCATTATAGCAAAAAAAAATTAAAAACAAAAAAAAATCCCTGCCGGTTCTGCCTGCAAACAAGTTATTTTTCGAAGTAGGCGGTTCCAACTCCCACATCTTTTCGAAACTGATACATAAAATCAAGGGGCATAAAATCTCGGTCAAGTTCGTTAATGGGCAAAATCGAACCAGGGGGGGGGGGGGGGATGGGGGGGCTTTTTGTGAAAACAGAAAAAAACCCATAATTTCTTAATTATTATACCATCGAATCCGTTTAAAGTTATTATTACTTCTAGGAAAAGGGCCAAAAATTTATGTAGGACAGATTTTTGATATAATTAAAAATGGCTCCAAAGGGGGGGGGGGGAAAGGGGGGGTTTTAGAAGAAAAAAAATCATAGCTTCATCAATTCACAAGATATCAAATCCGCGTAAATTTATTATTAATCCTCTTAATATTATCTAAAACTTTTATATTGACAAGTTTTTTATGGCTCAACCGTTATAGCAAAAAAAATTAAAAACAAAAAAATCCCTGCCGGCTCCTCCGCCTGCAAACAAGTTATTTTTCAAAGTAGGTGGTTCCAACCTCCTGCGTCTTTTCGAAACTGATACATAAAATCAAGGGGCATAAAATCTCGGTCAAGTTCGTTAATGGGCAAAATCGAACCAATGGGGGGTATGGGAGGGGGCTGTTTATGAAAACAGAAAAAAACCCATAATTTCTTAATTATGATATGTATCGAATCCGTTTGACGTTATTATTACTTCTAGGAGAAGGGCCGAAAATTTATGTATGACAGATTTTTGATATAATTAAAAATTGTCTTAAGGGGGGGGGGAGGGGGATTTTAGAAGAAAAAAATTCATAACTTCGTCAATTCCCAAGATTTCAAATCCGCTTAAATTTATTATAAATCCTCTTAATATTACCTAAACTTTTATATTGACAAGTTTTTTATAGGACCAACCGTTATACCAAAAAAAATTTAAAACAAAAAAATCCCTGCCGGCTCCTCCTGCAAAGAAGTTAGGTTTCGAAGTAGGCGGTTCTAACTGCCGCATCATCGTAAAAAAGGTCATTTCTTCTGCAATTCCCGACAAACAGGCGCCCCACGGTCTGCGTCTTCGAAATCTACCTGGGCCTGTAGGCCGAGCCGTCAGGAATTTTTTTTAACTTCTTCTTTGCTCTGGCATTAAGTGAATTTTTTGATAAATTTTATTTTCATTTCGATAACATGGTTGTTTATTATTATTTTTTTTAAATATTGCAAATACATTTAAACATTGTAATGGAATCTGTGCCATTTTTCTAATCTTATAAAAGTTTACAAAAATCTATTACCCCCCCCCCCCAAAAAAAAAGAAAGAAAGAAAAGGAAAGGAAAAGCCATTTTTAAAAATTACAATAAACTTTTTGCTCCTCTAAAGCTGCTGAAAAACACGTGGAACCCGGTTCCCAAACCACGATCTACAAACCTGTCTTGATTATGTATTTCAAGCCCTCGAGACTTAATTTTAATCCATTTTATTTTTTATATTTATGACGTCATAATCGCCTGCTTTCCTTACTTATACTTGTATTCATGCATCTTGTTTTATTATGAAATGCTTGAAAATGTGTGTGTTATTTCATCTTCTTTTTAATTCTTAAAATTTTTTATTTCATTTTCATTTTTCACGTGAAAAATTTTATATTGAAAATAAATTGTTGATTAAAAATTATTATCTGAGTTTTGATTTAGCATTGGTAACAATAAAGTAAATTTAACCATTTTAAAATTTTATATAAAAAAATGTACATTTATTCTCTATGAAAATAATAAAATTTTGAATTATTAAGAAATGCTTGAAAATATATGTTTTATCTTATTTCATTTTATTTTTAATTCTTATTATTTTTTTTTCACTTCCATTTCTCATGTAGAATTTTTTCAATTCAAAATAAATTGTTCAGAAAAAATTATTATTCCGGTTTTTGATTTAGTATTGGCAACAATAAAGTAAATTTAAGCCTTTTAAAATTTTATATGAAAAAAATGTACATTTATTTTCTATGAAAATAATAAAATTTTGAATTATTAAGAAATGCTTGAAAATATGCGTTTTATTTCTAATAATCTTATTTCATCTTCTTTTTAATTCTTAATTTTTTTTTTCACATACAATTTTTTTCAATTCAAAATAAATTGTTCAGAAAAAATTATTATTCCGGGTTTTGATTTAGTATTGGCAACAATGAAGTAAATTTAATCATTTTAATATTTTACATGAAAAAATGTCCATTTATTGGCTATGAAAATAACGAAAACAGGGCCATTATATACTTCATTTTTATGCTGGCTTCAGCCAAACATTTACACACACAATCAGATTTATAATATTATTAGGATATACAGGGCTGTAGAAAAGAATTGGAGTACTTTTCCAGCTGTGGACGGTAATTGCTGAAATCTGGTTTTCAAATGTATTTTGTGTTTTCTGAAATGTTTACTTAGATACCTTATTAAACAGCAATGGTTTGTTAAAGAATTCTGTTAGTGTTGGAAAGTGTTTCATAATCTATGCTTGGTGTATTATTTTTCATTCTTGTTTTTAATGCATGCATGGAAATTTTACCATGCTCTTGTTCAAAATATTCAACTCTACTGTCTATGTTTGAAAGTTGCATGCAATACTTCATATCTGCGAGATAAAAGTGTAATCCCCAGAAAAATAAACTGTCTCATAGCAATCATTCTTCTAACAGCAGTTTGTTCTGCTATTGACCACGTGACTTCAAAAGCTTCCTTTCAAAATTCCCGTATACATTTTCGGCAAATGAACGGGTATTTACTATGCCAGTGCTAAAGTAATGAAAAGACAAAATGAATACCCATATACGATACTGATTCGGAAAGAACTGAGGCCTAATTCTCTGAGTCCGAAGTCTAAACAAAAACTCTCATATTTTCCCATCAAATTATCCGGCTCAAATCATGAATCATGCAAATGAAGCAGTGTTTGAGGTTTGTTTCATTTAGTTCTGCAGCATATTGATGATAGTAACGACTAACGAACCATATTCCAAAGTTACGATTCAGTATTTCGAGTCAGATAGAATACCTGATACTCAGTAACGAACACATACGGTTTGCATCAGCTCTAGTGTATATTTTCTAATTTAAACCCGACATTTAACTAAAGCTATTATAATTTATGTGTGAATTTAACTTCCTTTGAATAATCAAATTATTCACCTTACTATTATACATTTAAATATAATTTCTACAGGTAAAAGTATTACTAGTGATTCTCTCATTTCCTCTTTTTGCTTTTCAGCTATAATATCACTTGAAGCAATTTTAAAATTTTTTGAAGACCAGAAAAGCCTTGTTATTGAGGGCGGAGCTAAAGTTGATGCTTCTGATATCCAGGCATTCAGCTTCGACCCAGAAAATCAACTCATTGTAGCACAAGTTTATACTACAATGAAAGATAAAATATATACAGTTATGGTAAGTTGATATTTTGTCAAAATTATTTGTACTTTTGCGTAAGATGAACACCAGTTGCACCTTTCTGCTAAGTGTCATAAACTGTTTATTTCTCGTCCATAAGTGTAGCAATCGGATTATAAATTACTAAAGGGCTCTGCTCCCTGCTTGCCAACCCTTGTAAATTGCAACACAATTCACTTTGGGCTCGCTACACACTCCCAACTTGTCACTTTTAGCTTCAACTCTAGTCAAAATAAGCACTACCATAAATCATTTTAACATAGAAATTTACAGATTTTTTTTTAAATCTAAAAAAAGTAATTGAACACTTTGTTGTAAACACAATAATAATGCATTTTATTGATGTTACCAATGGACATCAACCATTTTAACATTGTGAAATTTACAAATTTTTGAAAGGTAAAATAATTAACTGAAAAAATTACATTGGAAACGCAATTAATTTAAAACTTCTTTGAAAACATAATTTAAAATATTTTTAGTTGGTGCCACCACTGTAACAGAATCAAAAGACCTCATTCTTGAAAGTCCAACGTATAGTTGTCCATGAGGTGAATACTGGTTTTGATAGCACAACTTTTATTGGGCTTATAATATTGCACGGCACAGCTTAAATTTGTTTCGAAAAACTCTTGGAAAAACAGTATGTGATAGCAAGATAGTTCAACATAAATCAACAATCATCAATATATATAATTTGATATTAAAGTTCGTTTGACATGAAAAATACAATACCTCATAAACTTCTTATTCTTGCAATTTTTTAGATTAAAAAAAAATTAATTTCTTCAGTGGGGCGCCCCCCCCCCCCCTGAACCCCCCGTAATCTTATTAAATTTATATACATGATATCCTATTGATTGTGTGAATGATTCTAGCATATCTTGCATTTCGTTCTATACAGTGGTTTTATTAGGATAAGCAACAATTTCGAAGATAATTTCATGTTATCCTAAAATTCAAACAGCAATATTTACTTACCTGCCAACCACGAAACACCTGCATCTGATGGATAAATTGAATAATATTGAAAATTGAAAAGCAACTTATAAAAAGAAACCTGACTCATCTATTTTCACTTAGGTCTATTTTAGTAATCTAGCATTATTACAATTTTTGTTTAGAAAAAACAGTTTGGATGTTCATTCTATACTATTTATTTTATCTAAGTACATCCTGATTTAACTCGATGGCAATAACTGTTATGCATCTATTCAGAATGCATCTTTAATAAATCCTTAATTTAAAGCTTTCTTTAAATTTAAAGTGAAGGTATTTAGTTTTGCATCGAGACATTTCGGTTTTTCAACATCTCTTGAATAAACATACTTGCATATCTGAAACGGCCAGTGCTAACATTTCGTTCACGATCTTCAATTGAAAATACGTTACTTGGTAATAGTAAGTAACCTGTGAATTCAGGATCGCGTTATTCACCCTAGTCGGCTAATCGCAACTTCCTGTAAAAGTAGCCAACAGCATTTCAGATACGAATTTGTATACCTTTAAATGGCAACATGTTTATGCATAACATTCGCTGATGGTTTGTTTAAAAGGCTGGACTTTCCAGGATGTATTTGCCTTTCTTCCTTCTGCTTGTAATGCTGGTTGTTTTTAGAATGTAGCTGTATATCATTATTTTTCTTTAGTTTGTTCATTTAACAGCAAAGTTATGCTGTTTTATTGTCTGTCATCTTATTTAGAATAAACTACTATGCTTTTAAAGGAACTGTTATTTTTAAGTCTTCCACATATAACACTTTTTTATTGGAACGGCCATCAATAACATACTAAAATCTCCCCAGAATAGGCATATTTGGAATCTTTTAAATCTATTGGGATCATTCGTAATCATGCCCACTGCCAAGTCACTAAATAGCGAACACGATTTGGCACTATAAAGTATTTTTTGCGATAGTTTTTATGTTTTCAATTTCCAGTAATTGTAATATTTCAGGATCGTTTTACTGCTCTAATTTCTTTAGATTATTTCGGCAATCATTCTATAGTAGTTAAACGGCCAGTGGCAGAAACACTGCGACATGGCGACGTAGTCGCAGACAACGAAAATCTCATGCAGACAATTTTTGTCTTCACTAATGAAATTAATTTTTAAAACTGTCTGCAATTTGTGAATTTCGGCAAAGGATCGCAGTAAAAACACGAAATTTCGTCAAAAAATTGCAGTAAAAACATGCGAATTTCGTCAAAAGATCGCGGTAAAAACGCACAATTTTTGTCACAGTATCGCGGTAAAAACATACTAATTTTGGCAAAGGATCGTGGTAAAAACACGTGAATTTCGACAAAGGATCACGGCAAAAACACATAATTTCATCAAAAGATTGCTGCAAAAACACGCAAATTTCATCAAAAGATCGCGGTAAAAACACGCAAATTTAGTCAAAAGATCACGGTAAAAAATGCAAATTTCATCAAAAGATCGCGGTAAAAACACGCAAATTTAGTCAAAAGATCTCGGTAAAAAATGCAATTTTCGTCAAAGGATCGCAGTAAAAACACGAATTTCGGCAAAGGATTGCAGTAAAGATACATAATTTCGTCAAAAGATAACGATAAAAACACGTGATTTTCAGCAAAAAATCTCAGTAAAAACACGTGAATTTTGGCAAAAGATCACGTAAAAAAAAAAAAAAAAAAAAAAAAAAAACTTGATTGTCATGAAATGATTTTGGAAAAAAATAATCGTGAGTATCGTCAAAATAAATGCATAAAAAGACTACTAAAATATTGAAACCCAGTTCATTTTACTAATGTCTAAAAATCGTCGCAAAACGAGAAAAATTGCAAAAAAAATTTTAAAATAAATTGAGGGATACCGGATTCCTTTTACTAATGTAGAAAATTCGCTGCAAAAAGAAAAAAACATAAAAAATTTAAAAAACTAGTCCAAAAGTGGGCTTTGAGGTGCATAACTTTAGACAAAACAACACTTCAGACTCTTCCTGCCAAATCTTGCAGCTCTTCACTTAGCGGTCTCTTCAAAAAACATCACACACAGACAAACATCTATGTTTAATACTTAATACATAAACTTTTAAATCTGAAACAATATACAGAACCAACTTCCAAAAAATTGGGTTAACGCGAATCCAACCTGCAAGAATCGAAACTCAGCTCGAACTGAAAACAGTGTTAACCCGATCTGCAGCTGATACAGAACTTTAATTAAGACATTTTTCTCCAGAAGGAATTTCTGTAACTGAATCAGGGGAGGAAAATTTCTCCCCCCCCCCCCTATAAGCTTATCCTTCCCATTTTAAAAATCCCACAAGAAGTGAGATGATGAAACGATATGCAACATCAAAAGTTATAAGCAAAATTAATGAGAATACATCAAGCTTACCCTATTTTAAATAAAATGATGACAAATTTCTAATTTAGTGTATTATTCATTCACTAAAATTACATGCAAAATTTGCAGACAGATTATGAAATTTTAAAAGCTTGTCGCAGACGGATACAGAACTTTCTGTCACTGGGATTAAACGGTAACTTGTATCAAAATAAATTCTCTTTTATGTCAGTAGAATGTTAAAATCACCCGAAAATAATTTATTTTGCTAATAAAATATTGCAGCAAAATAGTGCGAGTTACTTGAATTTTATTATTTTGATATTCTTTAAAATATGGTTGCTAAGCAACTGATAAATTAAAGAGCAAAGTAAAAAGAAATGCATTGTAAAATTTGTAAAAAATATTGCTTTTATATTTCCTGAACAAATGCGAAAAAAATTCCAATAATTTGAACAATTAATTTCTAAATTCTAATAAATGTATCGGCAAATTTTCAAAGTTATTGGGTATATTTAAAACCTCCATATCGAAAATTTAGCATCTACGATTTTACATTGAAATCCATTATTGAAATATGCGATTTTTATTTTAGTTAAAAAGGAAATTTGAAAATCGTCTGCATTCCCCTAGGAAAGCATTATGACCTAAAAAGAAATAATCTATATCTTTCGAACGAATGAACCAAAAACTGTACAGCTGATTCTGGATACCTCACCAACATACCTACCAAAAATCAACCTAATCGGATCATTTTTACAGCAGTTGTCGCGGAACAGACAGACAGACAAACAAACGGAAACCAAAAACTTTTCATGTGCCCTCCAGTGCAAAGGGATAATTTACTTACATGAATTTTAAAAAGAAAAGAGTGCTTTAATTCTCAGATGAACTTGGGTCTTTAATGAATATCCACAAGCATTAGCTTTATTTTTTATATTGTTATTTATTTTCATTTAACATATACTAGATGGAACCCGTCAAAATTTGATGGCAAACAACTTCATGGTACCATTAAAAAAAGTTCATAGTCACTTTAAAATGCTTTAAATTTTTGCGAAATAAAAACTTACCTTGATTTAAATCTAGGCTGGGGATGTGGGAACCGACAAAATGTTACAGTTACACATGCACTCACAGAATTTCTTTCATCTGATGCTTTTCCATTTAGTGGTACAACCTGATAAATCATCCACTGCACACTTATTCATCTACTGATTTGATGACCCTTTTGTTATTATAGTGCATCTAAATGCATTTTGTGAGCAATAAATGTCAGATAATCACAATCTTATATCATTAATCTGTGTTCTGTCAGTAAATGGAAACCTCTCTTAATGTGTTTGCATTGACATGCATACAGATACATATAGAGTTCATAAATAACATGGTATATTTTTTAAATGTCTGATATTTTATATATACAGGTTGTCCCAGGATTATTGAGACAAACTTTAAGGGGAGGTAGGGGACATCACAAGGATTCAGGTTTGCATAACAACCCATGATCGGAAACATCATGGGAAAGTAGTATGACAGGTTCAAGAAACGAAAAGACACAAGACTGAGATCATCTGAAATAATTTATTGGTCAAAGATTATTACATGTGCTGTGGTAGATGATAGGTGAAAATGTCACAAAAGATGTTCAAAGTTTCCACCATTGCTAGCGATGCATGCATTACACTCTCTGACCATGGATTGGTGTACTCGCTCAAATACACCTGGATTTTGTTGTATATCTGCAGCAGTACAGATGAGTCTTGCAACCAGATCCATATCGGAATCCACAGCACTTTTCAGTGCACTCCAAAGAAAGAAATCTATGCTGCTTAAATCAGGAGAGCATGGGTGGCCAGGGAACCGGTTGAGCTGAATAGAAGTGCCGAGTTCTATGGTGAATTGTTCACTTTATTAAGAGTGGACATCACGGAAGAATATTTGACACATGTGTATTGGGCACAATTTCATGTGAAATTTGACAAAAATACATTTTCCTTTTAATATATAGATAATCACATTGCACAAATCACTTAAAAAAAAACAGTATTTTTTTGCTAAAAGGGTATTTATTGATTAACCAAATCAATTAAATTAGCTTAACACCAAAAAAATAATTTTGGCCACATAGATTTGCAAAATCTCTCATTGTGCAATGGTGAGTGAGTTTTTAGGCAGCCTTAGAAAAAATTGCCAGCTATAGAAGATATACCATTTTTTTTTTTTTCAATTACAGTTAGCTATATTTTGTAACTCTCCAAATTACTGTGATGTAAACATGATACTAAGTTCTATTCTTTACTAAACTTTCCTCTGTTGTATATATTTCTTAATTTCATAGAAAACAAAATATCAAAATTTTTCTAGTAATAGTAATTAACTATTTTTGAAGTCACGTACAATTTGTCAACAATTTTTAACTGTATGTTGCAACTTCCTGGCTGATAAAATAAATCCTTGGCTGTTAAGATTTTCTGAAAATTCCCCACCCCTCTTTAGTGGCCAGTAGTAGCACTTTTATTATTAAAACTTTTTAAGCTTAAAAAGATTATTTGTTCAAATGTTGCAAAAAAAAACCAAGATTACTTTTTTTGTATTAAGAAATTGCCCTTAACTTGATTTTCATTAAAATTGTTAAGCTATTTAATTTCTGTAATAAGCTTAATTTCAATTTATTCAACACAAGAGATTATACAAACTGAGTTTTTCCAACTGAGCGAACAAAAAAAATGACCCAGGACGGGACTTGAACTCTAGATCGTTGGTTTAAATTGCCAACGCTCTCTCTATTAAGTTAACTGAACTGACAATTAGCAGATACATTTCATTCAGATAACCTTGTTGGCAATAAACAGCATCTTGTCTGCCATACAAAGAGCTCAACAGAATATACTACCACATGTAATGGAACTCCATTAAATGATGGATACTTAGATACACTTGACACAATCGTATTGATTGGTAAAGGTCTTGGATTCGGCTCTCGTCCTGGACATTTCTTCACTCATTGGAAGGATTCTGTTCGTGTGATGTCTTTATCAGTCAGTATGATTGAGTCAAAATAATAAAGTGCAAGGGATTATTTACACCTTTGAAATGCTTTCATTGTTTAATGTGGACTTTGGTTAGTGCAGACGAAAAATGTCCTCCCTTGGAAATCTACACTAATGGGAGTTCACTGTTCACTGTACATAAAAAAATTCCATCCCTATGGAAAGATTCAGAATTGTGATATAATTTAAATTAATATATAAGTCTTTGTTTAGTTGTCAAAGTAAAACCGGTGACCCACGGATGGAAAAAAAAAAGGGGGGGGGGGGGGTCAAGAGGAATAACAAATCAGAGTAAAAATATCTTAAAAATGAAAAACTGTCTGTTATTAATAGCCTATAGTTCCTGTGTGTAGTTACCTTCACCTGACAGGCTTGCATTGAAATAAAATGCTGTGTATGTTCATGTAGGTGAATGAGTTTAAATAGGATGAGGAAGGAATAAGACAACAAATGAAGCATAAATATCAGTACTGCAACTTGTGAAACTAATTTTCTTTTATTATTTGTAGATTCGTCTAGATGAAAAACAGATGATACAGGAGTGGAGTTGTGAGTGCACTGAAGGCAGTGACAAATGCCATCATATGGCTGCTGCCCTTATTTATGCTTCGGAGCACAGGAGCTCCATGGACCAGCCATGTAGGTGGAATGTAGTGAAGCAGCCACAGAAGCCAAAAAGTTGTGAGGAATCGTTTGGCATACAAAAAAAAAATTATCTTAAAAGAAAGTCCACAGCGGATGATAAGAACTTCTTTTTTCCCAAGTTGAAAAAACATGCTCCCGAGAGTGGATTGACTTGGTTCATATCCCCTGAACCTGAAACTGTTTTAAAGACATGTTCTAAACCACATGTTGATGAAATTCTCAATTCATCATCATTTGCCAGTGCTGAGAATAAAATTGCATATTTTTTAAATAAGATATGTGTAACAAAAGAAGAAATTGCAGAAGTATTTTCAGCCACAGAAGGCCAAAGGGACAATCCTCTGTGGGGTATGTACCATAAAGGAAGAATAACTTCTTCCAACTTTGGAAGTGTTTTAAGAGCATTGCATGAAAAACAAATTTCCCCAAGACTAATAAAATCGCTAAATGGTGAATATTCACTGGATAATGTAAAATCCATCAAATCTTTAATATCCCACAAGGCCTCTGCTGTTAAGCTTTTTACGGAAATTAAGAAAAAAAATGTTGGATCTGGTGGCATATTTTTGCACTCTTCAGGTCTCCTAGGATGCTCTCCAGATGGGCTTGTAGGTGAAACTGACATCTTGGAGATAAAATGTCCATTTTTAAAATGCGATGTGGACATTTTAAAAGAAATGCACTCAAACACATGGTGTGTGAAATACACTTCAGCCACATTCAATGCTGACTTATATCAGTCTGGCAACTTCTCTGTGTATGATTTCAAACTCGGGGATATAATTTTCAATTTAGAGCATCCTCTTGGCTGGAATTATCATCATCAAATCCAGGGAATGCTGCATATTATGGATAAAGACATTTGTCATGTGTTAATTTGGACACCAAAAACATCATTGTTATTCCCAATTGCAAAAGAAGGTGGCTGGAAAAAAAATTTAGAAACCTTATTAAGTTTTTATAAAAATGTATATGTTCATAATATTATTAAATAAATTTCATTTGTATTATGTTATATATTTACATAAAGTTTTTTTTTTAACTAAAGTTTTCTGTGTGTGTATTTTTATTTTTATTTGAACTCGCATAAAAGACATGACTTTTAGAAAATTAGTTATCTATTTTCTTAATTTCAAATGCACACATGGCATGTGCAGTGCATACAGGCACCTCTAAAAGCTTAACACATTTGGCTAAACTCAGGAATTTTTATTTTAAATATTTGAGAAAATTTTCCACTTTAGGCCATAAAATTTATCATCTTTGTTATATTAAGGCTAAGTGCAATATTTATTACTGAAACAAATGCTGAAAGATTCCTGCCTAAGTTCTTCTATATGTCTCAATAGTCTGTTTAACTGATGAATTGTTATTATAAATGTATGCATCATTATTACAGCCAGGAGATCCCACATTTATATAAGAAAATTTGTAATCAAAGTCACAAACTGCTAAAAGTACAATGCTCTAGAATGACTTGTAATTGAAATAGGCGAATGCAAGCTCTTTTGGGGGCTGTATTTCAATGTGACAGCCATCTATACTGCCAATGCATTGTAGAAAGCCCCACACTCTTTCAAATCCTGAAACACACTCCCTTATTTTTGTTTCAACAGTGGGGAATTGAATGAACTCCTTCTTCACAAATTCATTTATGTATTTGGGGAACTCGTGTAGAATTTCGCAAACTGTTGACTTTCCAACAGAAAATATGTTAGCAATTAATCTGTACTCTGCTGATGATGCCAGCCTGTACAAACCGATGGCAACTCTTTTTTTAATACTTATACATTTGGTGAAAATTGGTGTCCTGCCTGCCCATCATATTTAGTCTGTTGTACAGAAAACAAAATATGCATTTAGTTACTCGAAAATTCACTTTAAAGCGTGTGTTGGTAAAGCTATTCATGCTTTGATACAAAGTTACGGCTTATCGAGACACCATATTCTGTTCTGCAGTCTTCTGTGTCTGCGATCCATTATGGCAACCATCACTTGATTAAATTGTTGTATCAACAATGTTTCTTAATTCCTTAATTGAATCAAAACTGCTTTCATGTCACAGTATTTTCTACTCATCGCTCAAACGATCATAATTTGGCCCTGAAAAGGCCTTTGGTATCTAAATCATTCAAATTAGACATTTTAGAAGAGCATGAAAAGTAAACACGCTAAAAGCTGAGAAGATAAATAAATAAAACCTATAAAGGTTAAAAAGTTACAGTTACAATTTTTTAACTTATGCACATACCCAGACATAAGATCACAAACATAGTGAGTTATCTTAACTTCTGTTGCAGTGTGAACAGGCATTCAATTCCGGGAGTATACCACATCAAAAGTGGCAGTCTAAGATATCTTAAATATCTGATCTGAGCATAGTATTTGTTCATATGAATAAAAAAACTGCTTTTTAATAGACCCATCTATGTGGGAATGTGTATATTAGATTTATTTAAATATTTAATGCATGATTTCCATTATAATGTTATGAAACCGAAATATGATCATAAAATTAAGTTATTACATATGGACACAGACAGTTTTCTATATTATATAAGAACTGGGGATTTTTACGAAGATATGAAAGGAATGATTGATTATTTTGTTACTTCAAATTATCCAGAAAGCTATAATATACCAAAAGTTAATAAAAAAGTAGGGATGCACCGGATATCCTGCTTATTCGGCACTCAAACCGGATATCCGGTCCGGCCGAATACTTCAATATCCGGTTGCCGAATAGTGACTCATTTTCAAAATCATTTTTTAACATTATCAGAAAAGGTTAGTGCAAAATTAATTTGTTTCTTACCAACATTATCCCGTTAAAACAATGTTAGTAGGAATAAATATTCATATTTTCGCAAAAATGATATTATAGGATTTATATATAAATGAAAATGTAACAATTATTTATAATTAAAGACAAGTTATGGTGCTCAGCATTTTCAGGCTCTCTTACGTTTTTATCACAAATATTTTCCTCCTTCTGAGAATAAGCGTTCACTCCTCTGGTTGTCTCGGATTCTTGTTTTCAACAATTCTAAAGTAAAAATGATTTTATTGAATCTTTTGTCACTACTTTGTCTATGGATGGAAGACCAGCTGTGGTAAAATAATACTGATCATGAAAAGAATTGTGCCACTTTCTTGAATAGTTCACTGCCCCCTTTCTACTACAAAACAAGATACTTGCAATGAGGAGCTTCTCTATTTAAATTCTGTTAGAAAACATTCTTCATAGGAAAAGTAAGTAATAATATGTATCAGTATGTAAGAAAAGAAAAAGACGTTTCAATAGGATGTTTCGTATTTATAAATAACAAAGATTTATAAGTATGAAAAACAGAGAAATTAAAATTATTTAATGGTTTATCTTTTTATGTTCAATGATCCTGAATAAAGGAGAAAAAAACTACTAATATGTATATTAGAATAGGCAAAAGACAAAAGATGATTAAATTTGAAAACTTAATTAGTAAAAAGCATTTGTTTTTAGGCAACTTTAACTTAATAAATGAGTTAATCTATTATTAACATTTGAATGACATAAAATTATGATAATTTAAAGTTTTCCTTCTTTAAAGCAAGCATAAAATAGAAATATTACTATTGAAATTAAAAACAAAAAAGTATTCGGCCGGATACCGGATATTCGGTATCTGGCAAAAATTCACATCCGGTGCATCCCTATAAAAAAGTACTGAGGAAAATGAAAGATGAAAACAATGGTGTGATTATGGAAGAATTTGTTGGTTTAAGGTCTAAAATGTATGCAAATAAACTTAATGAAAAAAGTGTTGAAGAGTATAATAAAAATATCAAAGATAAAACCAAACATAAAAAAAATTATTTCAAAGAAATCAAAAGGTGTTAAAAGAGTACTGTTGATAAAAAAAATTTCATTTGAGGATTACAAAGATTATTTAATGAAATTTATCAGTATCGAACAATTAATTTAATTAGAAGTGTTAAACATGAAATGTATTCTGTTCAAGTGAATAAGATAGCTTTAACAGCAAAAGATGATAAAAGATTTATAATAGAAGATAGGATAAATACTAGAGCATTAGGACATTATAAAAATACTTAATAATAATTATTATAAATAAATGGAAGAGTTTAACAGCATTAGATCATTCTCTGAAACTTATAAATTAAAAGATTTAGAACTAGGAAAATATAGATTGATATCGTTGAGAAAAATTGAAACTAAATTGGAAATACAATTATAGTAATATTAGAAATTCAAATTAATAATGAAGAAAAAGATTTTTATCTTAAAAAAAGTCATACAAAACTTTCAGGTATTGCTATTAAGAAACTAAATAAAGGTAATTATATATTCCATTTTAAAGGTAAAATTAAAGATGCATATTATGATTATGAAGTAGAAAAATGAGTGTAAAAATGCCAGTTTCAAAATTATTACTTTAGCTATATACAGTCTAAATTATTAAAAGAATTGGAAAAATTATAGATGAAATAATGCGTCCGGAAATTACAGACATGTTTTATAGAAAGAAAAAAAGTAATTAAAATTCTGTGATTTCGATTAAATTCATGACACCATGCTTCATGGGGGCATAAATTTGATAGAAATCTTCAAAAATACAATATGTCATCATCTACCAGAGTTTAAATTATAAAATATAAGTGCATATTTAAAGACGTCTGACTAATTTTCTTAATGAATAATACAGAAGGTAGTTTTCTACCATACTAAGTTTTATTATGAGGGGCCCTCAGTTCTTAGGACCCTGAATTTAAAGAAAATTATATACGATTTCTTAAAAACAATGAAATAACTATCATAAAATATGATAAAAATCTAATAAATGAATGTATGATTTAGTCTAATCTTGAAGATGCGATAATATTATAAAGGGGTGATGACCATCACCCCTGCATTTACACCATAATGAATAAAATTTAATATATTATTTTGTAATAAGAAATCATTATGAACTATTGAAGATATCTTTACTATCTATCCAATAATTAAATTCTTCAGTATAACCTAACCATTTAACTAAATATTTATTACCTTTTTTTCTTATTATTTTTCAATTTTATATAATTCGTCTTTTTTATTATATTTTACCATTTCTTTTTCATAAAAAGTTCCTTCAATTTCATTACCATTTAAATCTTTAATTTTGTATGTAATTGGATCAGATTTCAATATTTCAGAAACTATAAAAATCTCTTCTATAAATGTGGGATCATATCCTCTCATAAATGTTGTTTTAAATTTAGTTATTCGAACCCTATCACCTATCTTAAATTTAGGTTTTTTAGACGTCTTTTTTTAATATAAATTTTTATAAACTTGAGATTCATTTTCTTCATGACTAGCTTCAACAGTTGTCATTTTTATTGACTTATGATATGAATTGTAATTAGCAAGCAATTTAGATAACACATCTATATACTGTTTAGTATTGTTTGCATGCATATAACTTGTTATTTTTTCTTTAATATTTCTATTAATTCTCTGCAATAGCCGATTTTATTTCTTTATTTTTTGTGGTAAACCATTTAATATTATAATCTTTAAATAACTTTTGAGTCATTTTTCCTGTAAATTCAATATCTTCATCTGTCGAAATAAATATAGGAAAAGCCCAAGTATATTTATTAAATGCATCAATGACTGTTAATAAATAATTAGTTCCTTCGTTATATTTACTGAAATTTTTAATAAATAATAAATCTGCATCAAATTGATTATTACCGTTAGGTACATAGACTCTTCTTCTTTTAAATTTCCTTACAACTGGTTTATATCGTGTATATACATCTTGTTCATGTAAAAACTCTTCAACTTTTTTTGTAGGTAATCCTGTTTTTCTTTTCAGTTCATTAATACCGCAGTAACCTGTTTCAGGATCATAATATATTTTTTCTATCCTAAAAAAACACTCTTTTTGGATCTACAAATTGCACAAATTCCTTTAGCCATAGGTTTATTATTTGTAGTAATCACTTTATGATAATTTTTAGTATCAGTTTTCTTCTTACACTTTAAACAATAAATCTGCATCTTATTTATATTGGTAGAATTTTCTCCTGTACCAAATACTTTTTTTGCCTTTATAATAGGTTTTACGATACCTCCTTCAATTCTCTCTCGAATGATAGGATTTTTAATATTATCTAATTCATTTAACATATTTTTATCACATAAATTATTTCTAGTTTTCGTATCTTTATTTTTCAAATAACAAACATCGTATTTATAAGCAGTTTCATCTACTTTATTAATAGGTTTGCTGAAATCTTTATATGTTAAATCATCATTTAATCTTGTTTTACCCCATAATAATTGAGTTCCTGTAAAATTATGACCGAGTAAATGCATTTCAAAGGGTAAATTATTAATAGCACTATTAATAAAACCAAAACCATTTTACTACATTTTAAACATCCTCCTTTAAAATTATCATTCTTAGATATTGATTTTATAATAATACAGGGTTATTCTAAATGATGGACCCATTTTCAAAAAATTGTATTTATTAAAGCACAAATCCAAAATGAACAATCTTTATACCAATGAAAAGAGGAAGTTTCAAAGTTTTTTTAAGACCTTATAAATGTTCAATGTGTCCACTGTTTGCTGCACGGCAAACATCTATGCGATAGCCAAACTCGTACCACACATGAGAAAGTGTATCTGCTGTTACTAAATGCACAGCAGTAGTGAACTCAGCTCGCAGTGGCCTATTGCTGCGCGAACTCTACTGGCCGCCTCTGGAACCATCACCGCTTTGAAAGCCGTGCACTCACTAACAGCAGATATGCTTTCTCGTGTGTGGTATGAGTTTGGCTATCGCGTAGATGTCTGCCATGCAGCAAACGGTGGACACATTGAACATTTATAATGTCTTAAAAAAACTTTGAAACTTCCTCTTTTCATTGGTATAAAGATTGTTTATTTTGGATTTGTACTTTAATAAATACAATTTTTTGAGAATGGGTCCATCATTTAGAATAACCCTGTAATTTTACATTTACAAACCATTTATTAAGTTATAAATTTATAACCATTTAATTGAACTTTTTAAATATATTTTTCCAGTCGAAAATATACTAAATTATTTATTAAATCTTGTACTCTAATATATATTTCCTGTTCTGTAATAGCATTAGATTGTAGTAAATTCTGTAACTGTTTATAAAACTTGTAAGCTTGTTTATATTCCTCTTTTCGTTCTGAAATATTTAATGCTTTATCGATCACTTCTAGAATTCCGGCTGATAAACTCAAAGCATCTAGATGTAAAAAAGTGAAAGCGGATAAGCCAGTTCCGCTCAGAATAAATGTACTCACTTGTTAAAGATATCTCAATTCTATGATAATAATTATAACTTTTTCTATAAACATATAGCCTTTTTTGCAAATATTCTTCCATATTTATATAGTATCAAAATTTCTTCTATATCTCATTTCAGGATTTACTAAATTTAACGTAAAGAAACTGTTTGGTGTACAAAGCTTATATTTTTCTACAAATTCTTTTTTAGAAAGGTTTCCATCATTTTCTCGTATTATTCGCTGAAATTCTCTAGGTTGTTGTTTGATAAACATGTAGTAATTGCAATTTTTTTTCTAATATCTATAGGAACTAGGTAGTAAGACTAAGGTAAATAAATAGCAGATGAGTTTTTCTTTCTATCTCTAATATATAAATAAACTATATTTTTCTGATCTCTTTCTGTTACGCAATCATCGTAAACAATTAGATTTTAATTGAACAGTCTAAATCGTCCGCCGTAATAAATTCATTTAAATCTGAAGTAAATAATACCTCTTTTTTATATTTTTCATACCAATCTAACACTTTTTTCCGTTTCTTTTTTTCTTAGTGATGTAATAATTTTGAGAACATCTTCTATATCAAAACCTTCAAACATAGAATAGTTTTCTTGTAATTTTGAATACTTTGACTCATATATATCTTTTGCACATAAATATAATGCATAAAAGTCTAATCTTAAATTTTTAGGCTCCTCAAAACCATTTATTAAATTTATTAGTAAATTTGTTTTTCCGGAAGCAGATGGACCTACTATTAACAATCTGAAGGGGTGTTTAAATAATAAAGGATGTTGTTTGGAATCAGGTAATTCCTCTGGTTCAGTGTAATCTTTAATCTTAATTTTCATTTATTTAAGATAATTTTTACTCGTTGTAAAATAAATTTTACTCGTTGCAAATGTTTATCTTAATTAAATGGATCTAAACAAGTTAGAAAAAGAACAAGAAAGAAAACTTAATAATAGTCAAAATTGAACAAGAAAAATTTGTTAAACAAATAATAAAGAATAATGAAGATCAATTAAAAGAAAAATTAGGTGTTCAAAGTACTTTAGAGGAATTTCACAATCCTGTTACTAAAGAAATAGAAAAATATGAAAAATCAAATAAAGATGTTTAAATGAGTAAATGCATTTACTCATTTCACCCTTTTAAATTTCGAACTTTTTAGTCACTGTTCTTAGAGAGCATTTACATCTCATAAGTAACTACAATGCCTAATTTGAAGTTTCTAGTTCCTCCAGTATAAAAAAATCAAAATTTTAGAGCTTTTTTCACTTTTGCACCCCCTTGTGGCAGTGGCATCGATATAAAATATAGCCTATGTTACAGCAGGGACTGTTACCATCAATTCACCACCATCACTTTTGAAAATAGCTCTGTAGTTCCAGAGATTCCATAGAAATTGTAATTTAGAATTCTAAAACATTAATGTTTTTAGAACGCATTTTGCTCACCTCACCCTTTTAAATTTCGAATTTTTTTAGAATTTGTTCTTAGAGAGTATTTATATCGTATAAATAACTACCATGCCAAATTTCATGTTTCTAGCTCCTTCAGTATAAAAAAATTGAAATTTTAGAACTTTCTCGCTCTTGCACCCCCCTGGGGGTAGTAGCACCAACATAAAATATAGCCTAAGTTGGAGCAGGGATTGTCACCATCACTTTTGAAATCGCTTCAGTAGTTCCAGAGATTACCCCCTACAAACAAACAAACAAACAATCGTTACTGCTTTATAATATTAGTATAGATGTATTATCTCCTATATTACCCTATGATGTTGCAAATAAAAAGTATGTAGATAGTAAAAAATTTTATGCTATAACAAAAAAATATATTATTATTAAGGAGGAACTAAAATGAAAAACAATTTTTTTTGATAGATTTACTAATTCAGATAATATAACATGTGAAAATGGAAAAATTAAAATATATAAAAATATGGAAATAATATTAAAATTTTACGCAGCTAAATATGACGGTACAAACATTGACATAGTTTTTATTTCATTTACTACCAAAAGTTTCTATGATGCTAAACTCATAAGATCAATTTAAAACTATTTTTTAATGTTATGATAGGAAAGAAATAGAAATACTATTTACTACACATTTAGGTACTAAGTTTAAACCTATCGTAGAGATAGAAGAGATAAAGTTTAATGATTCTTTTTAAAAAATACATTCATCATTAAATGGACGTTAATTGGGATTGTATATCTAAAATATATCAAACATTACCAGAAGATTTTATAAGAGTATTCAAAGATAAAGTTAATTGGGATAATATTTCAAGATATCAAAAACTTTCTGAGAAATTTATAAGAAAAAATGCAGGTCTAGTAAAGTGGGATATTATATTTATACTAATAAAATAATGTTTCGCTCTGTGTGTGTGTGTTTGTGCTTGTTTGTCTGCGATGGCTAGCAAAATCTAGCCCGCTAGAAGTCTGAAAATTTAGATGTGGATAGTCTAAGGTCTGGCCATGTGCACCTGAGTCTTGGAATTTTAATACTTTGA
Source organism: Maratus michaelseni (assembly GCA_963931845.1). Classification (NCBI taxonomy): domain Eukaryota; kingdom Metazoa; phylum Arthropoda; class Arachnida; order Araneae; family Salticidae; genus Maratus; species Maratus michaelseni. Next base: position 3,875,326 of record OZ007600.1, read on the forward strand.
AAATTGACAAAAATATTTTTTAAAAATTGACCAATAACTCATCTCTTTTTTGCGATCTGGCTTTCAGAACTCGCGCATGCCCAGAACCCGATTTTGAACATCGTACCAGAATGAAGAACCATTTGCATGAAGAATGCGTTTATTTCGCAGTTCTATTTTAAATTATATCGACTAAACCGTATGGTTTATTTAAAAAGAAAAGCATATTCTGAAAGATCGCACTCTTATGTCTCCAATGCCGTAATCAATTTGAGAAAAAAAATTTATGTTAACCCTTTGAAAAACATTTTTGAAAAAGGGTCATTTTCCCAGGCCTAAGTTTTCTCCCTTACGCCAACGCCCCTCAATAGCACAATTTTAGAGATACAGACAAACCAAACATATGCTCTTAAAGCTGAAACCTTCTTCTAATAGGAAGTATAATTGTTGTTTTTTAATACGGATTTTAACCCTTTAAAAAACACCAGCGAACGCAGGTCATTCCGCGCCTCACCAGTAGATTTTTTTTCTTGCGCTAAAAGTTACTAAACGTTCGTTTTTTGACACAATCTTTTTAAAACATCTCGGTAGACCAGATTTACATCACCTACATCAATTTCGAAGTGTTCGGACGACAACAAGTATTTAAAAAAAATTTAAATCAGATATTTTCGGCGAAAACCCATAATAACGAGATGTTTTCCGCAGTCACACTCAGCTTCTGGTAAAGTTTTCATCATTTAAAATGCATATATTTTTACATAATTTTATAGAAGACTTGGAAACATTTATATTTATAAACGATTAAAATTTCAGAGAGATCGGACGACGAATACTATTTTTTTTTGTTAACGGGCCCGACGCGAAAAGAAAACATATTTATTTTACAACCAGATAACAATATTTCTGACGTAAAACCGTTATATTTATGGCCATTGAAAATTTTAAAGGGCTTGGACAACAAAAGCTATTTTTTAAAAACTATATAACGATTCTACTTGAAAAAGAAGTAAATGTTTTTTGTTTACGATTTTGTCATTAAAGATATAAATTCATACAAAATCGGGTAAAATATATAAAATAATACATATTTGGGGTTTATTTAAGGTTTTATCACGGGCCCGGGCAACGCTGGGTGGGTCAGCTAGTCTAGACATAAAATACTTTCAAAGAATTTAATGTTAGAATTTGCAGATAAATTAGACTGGAATAAGATATCTGAATATCAAAGACTGAACTATTTACTAAGTTTAAACCTATCGTAGAGATAAAGTTTAACGATTCCTTTTAAAAAAATACATTCATCATTAAATGGACGTTAATTGGTTAGTTGTGTCAAAGGCAGATAAATTAAGTGAAGATTTGATAAAAAGATTTCAAAATTTTGTCGAATGGGATTTAATTTCAAGATATCAAAAATTATCTGAACCTATTATTAGTGAATTCAAAGACAGAGTAATTTGGGATAATATTTCAGCTTATCAAAAACTTTCTGAGAAATTTATAAGAGAAAATGCAGATCTAGTTAAGTGGGATATTAATTATATCTAGATATCAAAACCTTTCTGAGAATTTCATATTAGAATTTGCAGATAAATTAGACTGGAGTAAGATATCTGATTGTCAAAGACTGAGTGATAGTTTTATTGCTGATCATTTCTGAAATTAAAGATAATCCGTAGATATCAAAAATTATCAGAGGATAAAATTGAAGAATTATCAGATGTAATTGATTGGAATGAAGTATTTAAATATCAAAATTTATATCTGAAAATTTTGTACAAAAATATATCCAGAAATTCAATATGACTTTATCTGATAGTGTATTAAAAGCTAGTTATATTAGATTGGTATTATTTATCTATCAACAATATGTTCTAAGATGTCATAATGCAATTTAAAAAAATATTTTTCTAATAAATGATTATCGACAACAGGAGTAGAATTTCAAGATTATCAGAAAATTTTACAAGAAAATTTCAAGATAAACTTAATTGGGATTGTATATCTCAAAGTCTAACATTATCAGAAGATTTTATAAGAAAATTTTATGATGAAGTTAATTGGAATTGTATATCTGAATATCAAGAATTATCTGAAGATTTTATAAGATAATTTAAAGATAAAGTTAATTGGAATTATATATCTCTATATCAAAAATTATATGAAGATTTTATAAGAGAATTTAAAGATAAAGTTAATTGGAATTGTATATCTCAACATCAAACCTTATCTAAAGATTTTATAAGAGAATTTAAAGATAAAGTTAATTGGTATTGTATAGCTGAATATAAGAAATTATCCGAAGATTTTATAAGATAATGTAAAGGTAAAGTTAATTGGGAGTGTATATCTGTATATAAAAAATTATCTGAAGATTTTATAAGATAATTTAAAGATAAAGTAAATTGGGAGTGTATGTCTGTAGATTTTATAAGAGAATTTAAAGATGAAGTTAATTGGGGTTGTATATCTGTATATCAAGAAATATAAGATAAAGTTTATTGGGATATATTGTAGAAGCTGTCTAAAAAAATAATTCTATATAAATGTATGTAGAATCGTTGTTGTCAAAATTATTAAGAGAATTTGCTAATTGGGAAAAATATCTCTATATCAAAAATTATCTCAAGATTTTATAAGAGAATTTCAAGATGAAGTTGATTGAACTCATATATCTGAATATCAAACCTTATCAGAAGATTTTATAATAGATTCAAAGATAGAGTAAATTGGGAAAGAAAATCTCTATATCAAACCTTATCTGAAGATTTTATAACGGATTTTAAAGATGAAGTTGATTGGAATTGTATATACCAAAAATATATATAAAAAAATATATGTATCAAGGTATGTTCTTTTTTGGCCATCATAGCCCCTCAAAATAAAGAGAGTTTTTTTAACTTCATTCTGTTTAATGACTTGAAAAATAAATATATATATAAATGGATATAGAATCGTTGTTGTCTAACGTATCTTTGCTGTCTACATTATTATAAGAATTTGTTAATTGGAAAAAAAATAACTGTAAAACAATCATTACCAGAGGATTTTATAAGAGACTTTCAAGATAAAGTTAATTGGAATTATATATCTAAATATCAAACATTATCAGAAGATTTTATAAGAGAATTTAAAGATAAAGTTAATTGGAATTGTGTATCTGAATATCAAGAATTATCTGAAGATTTTATAAGAGAATTTAAAGATAAAGTGAATTGGAATTATATATCTCTATATCAAAAATTATCTGAAGATTTTATAAGAGAATTTCATGATAAAGTTTATTGGGATTGTATATCTGAATTTCAAGAGATATCAGAAGATTTTATAAGAGAATTTCATGATAAAGTTAATTGGGATTGTATACCGAAAATATATAAAAAAGGGTACTAAATTTTCATTATTTTTTAACCCTGGTGATGAGCATTGAAAAAGAGTCTTTTTTTAACTTAAAATTTTTATTCTTTTTAATGCCTAGAAAAGTAAAGAGAGTGTAAGATTATTTTTAATGATTTTTCCCATCACACTTTTTTATCTTTGGGGAAAAATGCATTTTAAAATGAACGCCTTTATGTCATTAAAAAAGTTTATTTTAATATTAAATAAGATTGTTTTGATATAATAAATGATATTAAAATGATATTATGTATATATTTTTGAAAATGTATAAAGTGGCTCGTAAGATCCATTATATACTACTGTCTAAATAAATATAGGCATGTATTCTATTACGAGAGCCTTTGGTTTGGAACGATAAGGATATGTAGTCGTTGTTTTCACCTGTTCTTAACTATAAAAGCATGAAATAATTAAATTATTACAAATACTTGCTCTGATAAGACCTACTCCATACGCAAATCTCCTTCGCCCGCGCGCCACCTGATCTCCTTCCATGAGCAGCCCCATAAATTATTTTTAATAATTTTTTAAAATATAAAATTAGGGAAATTATTAATTAAAATTAGTAAAAGGTTTACTTATAAGTAAACAGAGACAGAGATATCTTGACAGACATTAATGGAAGCATAACCGATTCAGTCGATATAACAAACGCCATGTTTGTCTAACCGGAGAGTTTTTAATAAATTGATAAAATTTAATTCACAAAATCAGAAATTTGGTGAATTCATAATGAAAAGCCTACCTTAAAATTTGTAGAACAGTGATTGAAAATTCTTAAATATGAAAATTATTATGTATTGAAGATTTTTTTTTTTCAGTCCGTTTATGCCCAGCGCAATTCGCGACTCAAACGGACTATAGGGGGAATTTTGGCGCTGTCCTGAGTCGGCAATCAAAGGACGACATAAGCTATTTGTATGTGTTTTTCTATTTGAAATATAAATCTTTTCTCAGTAATTTTATTACGTAAATTCGAAATATTTTGTCAAACAAAAAGAATTTTAAATTTAAATGTAATAATTATATCATAATAGTCAGTAATGAATAATAATAGTCAGTAAAATTACTGAAAAACAACTCGAAAGTTTAGCACTTTGCCTCTAAACAAGTGCCATGAAAGAGTGTTACTTGTATTACTGTAAAAACGGCTGTCATGTTGCTTTTTTTATCGGTAAGTAACCAATTAATTTTTTTCTGTAATTATATTGTGTGTGTCTTTATTTTGTCTGTGTTCTGTTCTTCTTCTTGTGTTTACGGCAAAATTTGCAATAATATTTCGTTAGATTAAAATTTTCAAATATGTCGGACTTTTAAATTAAGGCCCTAATCATAAACTGCCAAAAGGATTTGAAATTTCTTATATGCATCAATGAAACCTATACACGGATAGTTATCTTATATAATATCAGGTTATCTCTGTTTAATATGAAGCAAACTACTGTAGCTAATATAAATATTCTTAAAAGAAAAAAAAAATCTAAAGATGCATGTTTTTGGCCATTTAATGCTAGTTTATTATTTGAGATTTAAAAATAATACTTTAACTATGTTGTGTAGTGATTTAAAGTACTACTGAGTAATTTTAGAATCTTCTGAATTTTTGTTATTTATTTTACAAATATCTAAGAAAATTTAATTTTAGTCCCTCCTCCTCTCGCAAAAATAAAATAAATAAACATTGTTAGCATAAACATCTAAATTAGCTTTAGTCTGCATCTATCATATTGCTGATTTTTCTGTTTGTGTATGTTGCATCTTTAATTCTTAGAAATTTCTTATCTGCCTGATTTAACAATGTATATGATTAAATTTTATTTTAAATTAAGATTGCTTACAAAATCATAAATTGACATAAGATTGAAAATTCTGCAACCAAATAAAGACTCATTGTCAAAATCTTTTCAACACATATTATAGTGTAATATATATGTTTACTGAGAATTTCTATCAAGATTTGTGCATATGTCTTTGCATATTCTGATGTTTATCATTTTTATAGCAACATACAAATTACATACTATCTATTAATTGGAAAAACAAGTTTTGTAACAAAATTTAGTCAATATTCTAATGATAATTTTGTAATACAATATGTTGTATTATGTAGTTCTGTTGATTAAAAATTTATTCTTGTGTGATGATGCCTGAGCCCGAGAGATAGGTTAAAATTATCTGAAGATTACAGACAGTAGAGTAGTAAAGTAGTGTGAAAAAAAGTAATCCTCTGTAATTTATCTATGATTATGGTCTAATTTTAATTATAGATTAGAAAATATTATTTGATATACTCATGAGTATTTAAAAATAATATATATATATATATTTTTGAAATAAATATACAAAATGTAAAAGTATTTTTTATGTTAAAGAGACCCTGAAATTATCATTATCTACTTCAGTTAAGTATATTTGAGTATTATCAAACTGGAAATTTTATAAAATATTTATATCTTAAATTTTTGCTTCAACCAAGCATTTAAAATCTGAAATATATATATTTTTTTTCTTTTTTTTTTTTGTAGAGCCAATTTTGTTGTTGACTTATTCTACCTGGATGACTCTAGACATCGGATCAGGTCCCAAAGGCACTAGATTAAAGGTTTTCATCTATTGATTTTCAAGCGAGAGATTCTGCATGCTAGCCTGTAGCATTGACAAGGAATTCCCATGAGTCATCCTCTGAAGTACTGATTGCATCTTCTGCTTTTCGTTTATGGGTACGGTGTATCAAAACAGCATCATTTTTCATTGGCACAGTTGAATAAATATTGTCTGAAGTGTACTGATTTATTTGAATCTTACACGCAAGCAATATTTTTTCGACTATTGATGAAATCTATTCTGGCATGTAAAATAGGGGAAGCTCCATTCACCAGCAACTCATCTACAGCAGGATGAAAGTTTTGCCAAAAGTATGTATTTATCGCACTTTATTAATATTAACATTTTTAAGGTATTAAAAATTGTGGCAAAACTCGCGTGGTTTAGCCCTCGATGTCCTTTCTGAAATCTAGCTAACGTAGAATGTAAATATATATGTGCTTTCTTTTAATTCTAAATTATTTCGATTGTTATTTTTTAAATATATACTATGGTACTCAAACATAAAACTATAAATAGTCTAAGATTTGAAATGGCATTTACGAAACTGGGGTTCCTCCCTGACTTGAAATGGTAGACCATTTCAGAAATACCATTTTGGCACGATTTCAGAAAATACACCAAACCATAGGTGTAGAGTTTAGAAAATTATTGGTGGGGCTCATCTCTAATATACCTCTTTTGTACATATGCTTCTCTTTGCATATTGCTAAAATGGTTTTTATTAACAAAATAAATTTTATTTGGTGAATCCAGATTTTTAAAAATTAATTTTTATGACTCGCCTTTTTAAAGCAATAATTTTGTATGCTATTATGTTTGATATTAAAAAGAGTTGTGAATTATTCATTTAAGAGGCATGTAAAGAAGAATAACCGCAATTATTGCAAAAAGTTCATTTATTTTTGCAAACTTTATATTTATTTTTATTTTGTTTTTTACATATGTATTTCACTTTACCTGAGAATTTTTCTACTAGTTAATACAATTCGTGGAATTTTCTAATTAACTAAATTAGGCTTAAAAGGTAATATTATTGTTTGAGAATTTTCAGTTTTATTACAGAGATAATGAAATGTGCCAATTTTACTCCTGACATATCAATTCTTCAACAAAACTTCTTTAAATGTTTTTGAGAAAATGATGATTTTTATCTTAATTGTATGATTCCCTCCCGATATCGAGAAACGAGAAACATTAATCCTATAGCAGTCTCAGCTCTAAAACTTTCGCGCCTGAGGTTGCGTGGCATCTATTGGACTCCATGCTGATTTTGTTTTAAAATTACGTTGTTTTTATTAAATTGTATTGTAATAAATGATAAGAAATGAAATTGCAATTTATTTTGATGCAAGATATATTTTATTATATGATTTTTTTTTCAAATAGTAAAGAAAGTTTAATATTTTAACAAAACAGTCATGCTGTGTCTATCAGATACACGCAACAGCTCTAGAATGAACCGCAATTAAAACAAAAAATTTCAATATCACTTTTTATAAAGTGCCCTTTTTTTGAAGCAGCACCCTGCCCTTTTTTATTCGGGGGGAAACACTACTCTGTATGTAATATAAATAAATTACCAATTTAATGTTGCTTTTCAAACTCACTTTTACCTAAATTGAACAGAATTGTATATAATTAAATAAATCACAATTGAATGTGCAATATATTATAAATATAAAACATTAAGACAATGTAAAAATCTGAATGTTCAGTCTCATTTATAACAATTAATACACTCGCTGTTATTTGGGGATAGCTTACGATAAAATCACATGAAAGTTAACTTTGAATAACATGTTCTTTCAAAATATCAATTACTTCTCCTATTTCATTTTATTTTAATATGACATTTTTGGCTACAAGAGTTCAAATGTTTAATCATTTTATTTTAACTAAAAAAGTAGCAGTGTTGAATTCAGGGAGTGGCCCAGGAGGATATTACCTCTGTCCCTGGAGGATTGAAATGTTCCTTCAGGAAGATTTGAGATTTTATGTTTTAATTGTCAGAAAGTGAAATCCCCCCCCCCCCCCAGATCTCTATTATGCCCCCAAAAAAATCCTACAGCATTTATCTTTATTACAAGACAAAATAAATAAAGGGAAGAAATAAAAATATATTATATATTTGCAGTAAGAAGGCACATTAAAATGAACTTCATAAAATATTAGAAAATCAAAAATTAAGCTTTTTTTTATATGTATACAAGGGGGTTCTGCCCCCTGCCCCCTTTGAGTACCAATCGCAGGACTTCTTTCTGTCTGTCTGATATATGTCTATCATCTGTCTACTGTTTCTCAGATTGTCTATACTCAATCAGCTGTCTGTTAGTCTGCTTTGTCTACTTATCTGCTGTATGACTGACTACTGTCTGCATGCTAACTATCTGTATGTATACTATTTACTGCCTGTCTATCTGATTGTAACAACATACTAAAAATACATTACCATCAGTATCCATAAACCATGAATTTAAAATATGTTCATTTCATATGTCTGTAATATTTTGAGTGGCCCTGTAAAATAACTATAAATGCTACATACACCACCTTCAACAAAAAACCAACCATTACTTGATTGTAACAACATCATAAAATTTCATTACCATCAGCCTTCTACAAATCCTGCATTTAACATATATTTGCATTCTTTGTGCGGCCCTGTAGAATAACTATAAATGCTATATACACCCTCTTTAAAGAAAAACATGCAGTAGATAACTGTAACAGCATACTAAAATTTTATTAATGTCAGCAACCTGAAAATCTCACATTCAGCACATTTTTGTTTCATATATTCGTATTCTTTTATGAGGCCTCTAAAAAAACTATAAATGCTATATACACCTTCTTCCAGAAAAAGATCCTGTAGGTGACTGTAACAATACACTTATATTTCATTACCATCAGGATTCTACAAATCCATCATTTAACATACATTCATTTTATATATCTACTGCCATGTGTAACTAACTATAAATGCTATAACCACCCACTTCTAGAAAAAACAAGTGGTAGGTGACTGTAAAATGACATATTAGAATTACATTACCACTCACATTCTACAAATCCTGCATTTGCAATAAATTCGCATTATTTAGTGTGGCCCTGTAAAATAACTATAAATGTTATATACACCCTCTTCTAGGAAAGACATGCAGTAGTTGACTGTGAAACATACTAAAATTTTATTACTGTCAGGATTCTTCAAATACCACATTTAATACATATTTGTTTTGTATTATTTTGTGCAGCCCTGTAAAATAATTATAAATGCTATATACACCCTCTTCGATAAAACAAATACTATAGTTGACTGTTACAACATACTAAAATTTCCTTACCCTCAGCATTCAACAAATCCTGCATTTAACATATATTTGCTTCCTATATTTGTATTCTTTTGTACAGCCCTGTAAAATAACTATAAATGCTATATACACATTCTTCGATAAAACATATACTGTAGTTGACTGTAATAACATATAAAAATTTCATTACCCTCAGCATTCTACAAATCCCGCATTTAACATATATATTTGTATTCTTTTGTGCAGTCCTGTAAAATAACTATAAATGTTATAGACATGCTCTTCAAAAAAAAAAAAAAAAAAACATTCTGTAGGTGACTGTAACAACATACTAAAATTTCATTACTGTCTGCTTTCTACAAGTCCTGCATTTAACATATATTTGTATTCTTTTGTGTAGGCCTGTAAAAGAGCTATAAATGCTATATACCTTCGGTAAAACACATACTGTAGTTGACTTAAACAACATACTAAAATTTCATTACCGTCAGTATTCTACAAATCCCGCATTTAACATATATATTTATATTCTTTTGTGCAGTCCTGTAAAATAACTATAAATGTTATAAACATGCTCTTTAAAAAAAAAAAAAAAAAAAAAAAACCTGTATTTCACTGTAACAACATACTAAAATTTCATTACTGTCTGCTTTCTACAAATCCTGTATTTAACATATATTTGTATTCTTTTGTGTAGGCATGTAAAAGAGCTATAAATGCTATATACACCTTCTGTAAAACCCATACTGTAGTTGACTTAAACAACATACTAAAATTTCATTACTGTCAGTATTCTACAAATCCCGCATTTAACATATATATTTATATTCTTTTGTGCAGTTCTATAAAATAACTATAAATGTTATACACACACTATTCGATGAAAAACGTGACTGTAACAACATAATAAAATTTCATTACCATCAGCATTACAAAAATCAAGCATTTAACATATATTTTTTTTATATATTCAGATTCTTTTGTGCGCCTCATAAAATAATTTTAATGCTATGTACACCCTCTTCGAGGAAGAACATACTGTAAGTGACTGTAACAACATACTAAAATTGCATTATCATCAGTATTCTACAAATCCCACAATTAACATATATTCGTTTAATCAGGATTTTATGAGCAGGGAAGACCGAGCTATGTTCGGTCAAAATTAGCTTTAAGTTCAAATACCATAACCAAAATGATCCACTAATAAAATTTTCTCGAACATGTGACCAAGCCCAATTGTCTTCTCATGCCCGAAACCCGTAGAATATAAAATTTAGTCAAAATAGTCTTGGCTGTTTTTTAGATAAAATTAGCTTGACCCACTAATTGGATTTTCTCGAGCATTGTGACCTAGCTCAATGATTTTTTTCATGCCCAAAAACCATATACAAAATTTAATTCAAATCGTCTGAGCCATTTTTAAGATAAAAATAGCTCATTAATAATAAATAAACCCATCATGAACCACTAATCAAAATTCCTCGAACATGTGACCTAGCCCAATAGAGTCGGGGCAGGAGTCTCCCATTCTAATATGCTTCAAAAACAAAATTTCATAATTTTTAGCAGGAATCCTACCTTTCCACCATGAGTAACATTTTGTGCTACATTTAAAAGTATTCAGAAAACTGCTGTATTAGCTAAAACATTTTCAATTGACAATCTGATACTTTTTCCTTAATCCATGTAGCCAATCTCTTTAGCATGAATGAGGTTCTTTTCTGTCATATGAAGTGGCATGCACAATATATAGTTAAAAATAAATAAATAAAATTACAAGAAAAGTATACAATATATCCTTAAATGAAAAGCACATTTTATTTAAAATTTAAATTCATTACTTGTAGATTTTTACTAAAGAGAAAAAAATTCATTGAACTAAAACTTCCTAAATAGATTAAAATTGTGGAATCTTCAATTATCAGACTGCTGTATAATTTTTAGTTAATGCTTTTTAACAAACAGAAATTGTTGTCACTTTGTCAAAAATAATAATAATAATAATACATTGTATGCAAGCATACTCAGCCTTATCATATCATTGAAACAATGCAGAACCATTGATTGTAAAAAAAATTGTGGTGCTCAGAACAGTAGCGTAGCTAAGGGGGGGCAAGGGGGGCGTCCGCCCCGGGCGCCGCTGTCAAGGGGCGCCAGATTGAGAAAAAAATTTAGCAGAAATTATCTCACATATTTCGACAATAAATGAAAATTGCTTTTATGTGTGTGCGTGTGAATATTTTCTTTAGTAAAATATTTTATTATGTACAAATAATGAAAGGAAAAGCTTCTGTGAATAAGGTTTCTAGGAATAGCTCAACAAACTTTGTACCTTACATGATTACGTACCTGAAAGGAGGCACAAAATGATTAAACGTTGGGGGCGCCCAATTGAGAGACGCTTAACCGAAATTACCCCACATATTTCGACAATAAATATTTGTGTGTGTGTGTGTGAATGTTTTCTTTCGTAAAAATATTTTATTATAGACGTCCAAATAATGAAAGAAAAAGCTTTTGTGACTGTGAATGTTTCTAAGGATTTCTCAACTGAATTTGTACATTACTTCATTACGTACCTGAAAGGAAGCACAAAATGATTATATGTTGAGGGCCACGGAGAGTTTCTCTGAACTCGTGGTTGGGGGCGTCCAATTGAGAGGCGCTTTAAACAGAAATTATCTCACATATTTTGACAATGTGTGTGAATGCTTTCAATAATTTCGGTGTAGGATGGGGGGGGGGGGGTTGCTCCTAGAAAAACGGGCAGACCATATACCAAACTTTTGGAGGTTTACTATACTGGAAATCAAATTCCTCGCTCGCTCGTTGTATCCGGGATTTATTATAAGTATGATATGCTATTGCAGAGATCATCTGCATACATTTTATGACTAAGCCACAATTTTATAATTTTCAGAGACACAGCGGAAGTTATGCCGCAACTTTTAAACAACAAGCCCATAAAGTTTGTAAATAGTTTTTAGATTGTTTTTCAAAACAGGATTAACCATCATGATTAAAAGAAAGCAAAATAGGCAGAAAATAACAACATTTCATCTGAATGTAAAGAGTGTTCAAATTAATGTAAAGAGTTTACTGTATTTAAAATTTGCAAACAAGGTGCACCGTTGTAAATTTTTAAGAAGCAATTTTTATTGATATTAGTAAATTGTTTTATGAAAATTTTATGATGTGAAAGAAAGAAAAATCGCAATTCTTCAGATAAAACTAATTTTGTTTTAAAAGTATTTAATTGAAAAATTTGTAAAGAAAAATTTAAAACCACACCTTTCCTAAAATTTTTAACTTTACGCAGCATTTTTTTTTTTCATACTTTCTTTACAAATCTGCTCTATAACTGCAAGAACCACATTTTCAAAAAGTTAATTAGTTAAAATGTCATGTCAAATTTTAAAATACAATAAAAAAGGCTTTTTTATTTAACATTTTTGCTTTTAGAAAATAAACTATTTATATTGCTGAAAATCCTATTTTAAATTTTATGAAATGCACCTTATGTATTGTTCAAAAGATTAAAAAAAAAAGGAAAGAAAGAACATAAAACAATGAGTCAATTGAAAAACATTTTCTATTTTTTTACGTAGGGCATATGGAACTCCTTGGAAATCAAAAAGAGTGTACGCACCTTGTAAATGAAACAAGGCCGCATATTTTTTTTCCTTAATCGGGTTTAATTCATAAATTTTAGCAAACGTGGTTTCTTGTAAATTGACTTTCATTGTTGTAATCATTTGTGTTGCAACTCTCATGCGCTTAAAACTACATAGTCATATATGCTAACGTAAAATTCTCGCCAAACTTGACGGTATTTGGCTAAAAATCTTGGCGATAAATGTAGGTCGCCATAACTGAAGTCAACTTGGCGACAGCTAAATAATTTTTTGTAATTCCCATGCAAATTCAGTATTGACGAAAACTATGAATCTTCTATAATCGAGTTGCACGCATTTTAGTAATCGTGTGTTTGAATAAAATTAGCCGAAATCTTAAAAACAAGGAAGAGGGAAGCTACATTTTCCTCGTGGTACAAGCCGGAAGTACATTTTTTTCATCTTAAGAAAAAATAATGTCATTAATTTTTATTTAGAGGAGAGGGGGGGGGCGCAGAATTTCTTCTTGCCCCGGGCGCCAAAAAACGTAGCTACGCCACTGGCTCAGAATAAGTATAAATATTCCAAGATTTGAAAAGGGCCACCATTTCAAAAATTGGGGTTTCTCCCTGACTTTGAAATGGTTGTCCATTTCAGAAACACCCTGTATGTACGATTTCAAAAAACACAACCAAATAATATAGAAATATACTTTTATTTTTATCGAATAGCACACAGCATCAAAGTGTCAAATGTGAAATCAGAGTAAAATTATAAAGGTAAATGTCGAATTAAAAATCATTTGATATAACAAACACGTGTAATGCTTCTGATGTTAAGTTAATGGGACTGCATTTCTGGCGTTAAATCCTATAGTTTTGTTATAGTTTTTTGTTAAGAAAAGTGGTCGACTGGAAAATAGAGAAGTACCGCCAATTATTTTTATACAGTCAACTCTGTGAATGTGAAATACGTACACTTAGTGATAGTTTTGTGGATTATACATTTTTGTGATTTACAGATCATATCTTTGTTTACATTTTATTTTTTAAAGTTACACTATAAATTAGGAACAATTGCACAAAAATTGCAATAGAAAAGTAAAATATAATGCAAAATTGGTTTAATATATTTATTAACTAAGTTAATATAATGAAAAATGAGCTTTCATTCAATTCTGAATTACTTCTAAATCTTAATATTCATGAGCGTCATTAATAATTATAAAAATAATAGAGCATTGTTTTGTTTAAAGCACAAAAAAATCAATATTGTTATTTTTTTCTTATTTTTTTTATGGATAGCAGGAACTTTGATAAACATTGATTTGTGGGCATTATTTAAGACTTAAAGTAGCAAAATTAGTCAAAACTGTTCAATTATTTTCCATACAAAATATTCGTTAATAATATGACACAACCAGCAATTATTTGTTTATTGACAGCTGATCCATAAATGAGAAGAGTAACACTTGCACTGTAAAATGTTGTCTTTGATTGGTTGCTGTGAGGGTTCTTCTGTAACCAGTGAAAATGTTTTTATGTTAGGCATTGGATTACTACGATTTGTTGGGATTAATGACATCTAAGTACATCTGGTTTCACGGCTTCATTTTCTGAGTAGTGATCCGGGAGAGAATTCCCTAGTGCACGGCCACATTTCACTGAAAAAGGCTCTGTTCACTAGAGATGTCCTCCAGGCTATTGTCCTGAATTTTCTTAGAAATCCTCAATAGCTCTTTCCCTTTTTTCTATTTAATTTCTTTCTGTTTTCACAAAGTCAATGGAAAGTTGAGCACAGCACTTTTTGTTGTTGTTGTTTTGTCCTGAAGAATGGCCCATCTCCTGAAAATAAAGTAAAAAAGAAAATGTTAAAAAACTGTCATTAAATTTGTTGTAATAAAAAAAAAAAAAAAAAAAAAAAAAAAAAAAAAAAAATCACTATAAAAAAAAGGTTTTTTATTTCTAATAAGATACAGAAAAATATCAAAAACTAAAAAGATGCATTGATTTTTATTAGATTTTAAAAACTGGAAGATGGATTTTTTTTCTTATTGAATGTTCATATGTAACATTCAAACAAATGCTCGTTTTCCTATTTACAACATCTCTCAGACTTTTAAAATATAATGTGAGCGTAAACAAATGATGATCTTTTAAATTATTTTGTAAACAAGCAAAAATTACTGGATTTCTTTTAATAAATGTGTAACATTTTTTTTTTTTAAATCATCATTTCATCACGAGTAAGATATTTACTTAGCAATGCTATAAATTAAGTATTTTCCTAAATCGCTCATTGTTATCAAAATTTCATAGTCCTGAGGTTATCACATTAAGCAACATCTACTGTATCTTAAACGCACTATCTTGTGAATATCTTCAGGGTGCTTTGTTTATGAAACAGCTACAGAACAGCCATAAAAATATAATTCAAGAATAGCAATCTGTCATTGCTTGAAAATTTTTATAATACTTCAATAATGTCAAAACATGGAAACAAACTCTTTTCATAAAATATTTTTATATAGTATGTATTATTCAGACAATGTAGCAAATGGCTGAAATTAACGCTCTCACATAACCTACATTTTTAATTTTTAACTTTAGCATAGTTACACACATAACGTAAAATGCATATAAAAATCTAAACTATAATTCAAATAAAAATGAATATAGATTTTAAATTAAACAATCCCCTCCCCCCCAACCCTACCAAAAAAGAAAACTTCACTGCCAGCAAAATATACGATGGATATTAATAATCAAAGTATACACTTTTAAAATTCTAAAAAATCTTCATAAAATAAAGATTATTAGTTAGAAAAGAATAAAGATTTCAAATTACTTGCATTTTCAACACAAAATAAATGTGATAGTTGAAATTTTCTTTAAAATTTAAACTTAACTTACAAGGTTTTTTTCTTAAACAGGAAAAAAAAAAATTAAAATTGAGGGTAAAAGGAACCAAAATTTGTCAAATTTTAATTATAACAATAAGCATTGGATAATAAATATCAATGAAAGGTTGTCTAGATTAGTAAAGAAAAAAGATATTTTTTAAATGTATAAACATTCTTTCTCATTTTGAAACATGTATTATGCTTTAAATCGTATCTAGGAACAAACTTTTAATCTATAAATCTATTATATAATAAAAGCTCTTTTAATCTATAAATTAAATTCAGTTTAGAGATGAAAAATTAATCTTATGTAACACGACTAAATAAAGTTTATTGATTGACAGGCGACTGAACAAAATTAAGGTATTCACAGGTGCATATTTTAAAATGTCACAATATGTTATTAGAATAATGAAGTTTCTGATTAATATTTACATAAGAAAATGTTTAATTTTTTTCATTATTATATTTCTTTAATTTGTGAAGTTTTATTATACAAGTATAACTAAAGGATGTTAGATGCAAACTATCGTATTTAAAAAAAAAAAAAAAAAAAAAAAAAAAAAACTTAATTGCAGAGTATATAGTTTATGTTTACCATACAGTTATTTGCTAGTGTTAGCATCACATATATACTGCATGAACTTTTAAATTTAAGCATTCCAAGACATCTGTATATTTTTCAATCAATCACTGCTTACATGTACTCTTTTGAAATAGTTTTATAAACATACAAACTTAAAACAACTAAAACGGGAAGCAAGAAACCGCCATCACCTAACCTAATTTAAAACTTTCACTGAATTAAAAAACATGCTCATAAAAATAAATATTATATGGAATGCCTTTTTTACAGGTTTTTGACCAGTGTTAAAACTATATAGTGCATCAAAATTCTGTCAAGCCTGATTTCGACATTTAAAAAATTAGAAGCATATTGTGTTCCAGCGACATGTTATTAATTTTTAATGTTAAAATAAATCTAACAAAGCAACACATAAAAGATATTCAACTTTCTTACCTAGTGGATAAAAATATGAAAGCTGGAAATGTTTGTCACAAACGACGATGCTTTTTGAAACTTTCTTGCCGATTTTGAACACTCGAATCCACTCTTCACGAAGGCGTACAGAGGATAAATCTTTTTTCTTTGAAAATCAGTAGAAACTGGTTGTTGGATGTTCAGATCCACAAGAATTACAATGATACACAATATTGTAACTATTATACATTGAAAATGTAAATTACACACAAAATAAATTCAAGTTTTTAGCGATAAAACACAGCACATTTCCAATGTTATTTAATAGGCTTTCGAAATGTTTGACGACTCAGAAATAATTCTTCATAATCTCACCAGAGGGCGTATTCAAGTGCTGGAATCGCGAATATTAATGACGTCACGACTTCAACGGCGATTGGTACTTAAAACGGCCTATAGAGGCACTGATCGCAGCCGTCGGTACTGGAAAATTGTCCCTATAACTAATGCTAAAGTACCGTTTGAAAGTGTTAGATTTCTTATTTTGGATAATTTTTACCTTGTCATATAAACACAGAACACAAATATCACATGAAATCTGATTATTGTGCAAAAAATAATCATTATCAATCCGACGATCAAGTCGCCCTCGAGCGAAGGAGAAAAAATATATGGAAAGGGTCTCATTAGAAGCATGGAAATAAAGAATTATTTAATTATTTCAATTATATTCTGTTTCTGTGGCTCATACAGAGACTCCATTTAGAGGGGGCTGGGGAAGACGGTTGCCCCCCCAAGGAATTTGGGATTTCAGAAAATTTATCCGTCATCACAGGTCAGACAATTTTTTTTTAATTTCTCAAAAGGTAAAGTAATTTGTCAGATTTGATTACGATACAAACATAAACATTAAATAAGCATTTTAAGCACAGAAGCTAATTAATATCAAAAATGTTTTCTGAAGTCTTTGTATTCCAATATTCTCAAAATGAGACATTTATCATGAAATGAGTATTTTGTCTAATTTTAAAAATTTATGTGAGAAAAAACTATCAAGTGCTTCTCAGCTGTGTACAAAACAGGATAAAAAAAACTCGTCCCCCCCCCAGGGCTAGAATTTTAGAGGTGAATTTCCCCTTTCAGCCCAAAATTTAGGGGATTTTTCTTTTTGGGGGGTGGAAGTAGTAATGGGTTAACTAAAGTTTTTAAATATTTGATTTTTGCATTATTAGTGTCACATTATATTCACTGCAATTATTATAATACTATTAAATCAATTGCTTTATTAAATCATATTATATACAGTATACTCTTAATAATCTCTACAGCCTGACACTTAAGTTCTACACTACACTTGTATTCTGCCGTTCCCGGGTTGCACTCGACCCGAACCCAACAGGCTTCAACCTGAACCCGAAGTGAAAGAATCTGAATCTATACTTTAATGCATTTATGGAAAAGTAGCCAAAAATTTTATCGCTTATGCACAAAAATGCTCACATATTAAGATGGATCAAATGAAAATGGAACAGGAGCCACAGAATGCAATTACATGGTTTATTTCAACTCATTCTCCAAATCTACACAAGCATTTGTCCCAGTGTTTCACCAAATGGTGAATACTTTGCTTATAGAAGTCCTTTGGCTGAAATCGGAAACTGTTTTGAACCAACCAAGCAATCATCGGACCACACCAAGTTGGATCAGAACCAAGCAATGTCCATGATTTCGCTGTCCAAGTAGAAACGGCGACCCTTCAATGCCTCTTTCAGCGGACCAAAGATTGGATAGTCACATGCTGAAAGATCCGGGTTATACGGTGGGTGTTTCAACACTGTCCACCGAAACTTCAACATTTTACCTTGCGGAAGTGCTTGTGTCCATCCTGCACACGAGTGACAGTGCATGTTTCCCGTACACTACCTTTATTCGCCGAAGCGCTTCACGAAATGCACCTTCTATCACTAAATAACGAATAACACTCGGTTGTTCTTTTTTACATTCCGCAGACGCAGATCATTAAAAACAACCGATTGCCTGACAAACGAAACTGTTGGCCAATCGTCAGAGCACATCACATGCTTCTGCATGACTACCTGGAGCAAGTTAATTTCCTCAGTAGGAGTTACCTTCCTTACATACCCACTCTACCCAGTACACAAAGTTCACCACACTCATACAAAAATAAACCAAATTATAATCACTGTTCCGTTTTCATTTGATCCACCTTTATATGTGCTCATTAATGTTGAAACGTATAGTTATTTTCATCTGAAAAATACACTGCTCAAAACAATTAAAGGATATTGCAGTTTTAGGTGGATTTTGTATCTGGGAAACTTTTTAGCTGATTGATACATGGTCGACAGACATAGTAGGTTATATGAGAATAAATTACACATGTTTGGCAGAAAAAAATGCATTTTATTGCGCATTTGTGTACAAAAGGAAAAAAACACAATTTGTGCATATGAGAAAAAAAGAATAAGAAAAGGTGTTTTCTTCAAAGAAAATCATTTTCAGTAGGGGGTATGGTTTCCACGGGCGGCCAGCAACGTTGAACACCTTTGAGGCATGGACTCAATGAGGCTATTAATGACGAGTTGGGGTATTCTGCCTCACTCTTCCAGAAGAGCTCTTTCCAGTTCTTGGAGAGTTTGTGGGGGTTGTTGGCGGCCAGAAACTCGTCTTCCTAGAGCGTCCCAAACGTGCTCGATTGGATTCATGTCTGGAGAACACGCTGCCCACACAGCACACTTGGTTCCAGTGATGTCTCAAGTACATAGCAAAGTCTCATTATCATCACGTCTCTGTGTGATGTACATGAAACATCTCTGAGATAACAAAACAGGCTGCCACTGAGATGTAACTTTGCGATAGCCTGGAGACGCAAGCTGCCGTTTTCGCCCATGCGCAAATACGCGATGGTCATTCATGCATGTGCGAGCTAAATGGCGTCTAATGCAAAGCGAATTCATAGTGAAGGATGTATGCATGCCATGTTGTTTGTTGTGTGTTGGATTTCTGTCTTTTTTTTTTTTCTATTTGAGTGATGTTTCTTCAGTTTTTAGGAAAAAATCAAAAAACTATGGTTATTCTTGAAGACTAAGCGCACATATAAATGATTATATTAATATAATCAGGCTTGATAACTGCACTTCCTTTCGCAATTTTAAAGTAGATTGCTGTTTGCATTATTTTTCATATCCAGAGGAACTCTCAAAAATATTAATCTTCAAATATAATAATAAAAACTTGTCATAATAGAAAAGTTTGTCATAGCAAAACATATTAAAAACGCTTTGCGATGTTATAGTTATTTTACTTATATGTGATATTTTCAGCTTTTAGGTATCTAAATAAAATTTCTTTTTTATGTTTACCTTTTGTACTTTATTTAGATTTTTTTTATGTTAAAAAATATAATTAAACAATTGTTCATTGCAATTCATTGCAAACATCATAAAACATTTATAGTAATATATATAAATCTACAATATCGCGAGTAATGATCTATTCTAATAAAAAATAATAGTATTATTTGCAAAAGTTGAGAGATCTTGAAAGGTAAGTGTTATAATTTATTAAACTTTATTATCGTGTTATGTATTTATACATTTTACATTTTCTTAAATATATTTAAATGTCTTATGAAGCTTATTCTGCAGTTTTATTTAATGTATATTAAAGAAAAATGTGTTGCGAGTTTTAAGTAAAAAATATAATTAAAACTGTAGAAAATTAACATTTTACATTATCCACCATCCATGCAATACTAAACATTTTTTTTTTTTTTTTTTTTTTTTTTTTTAATGGTAATTGTGTAAACAACAATGCAATGAGTCAGTATTCAAGTTGCATGCACTTTTGAACTTTTTTTCGGTATAAAAAATAATAATTTTAGTTTCTTATTTAATGTAAAAATGAACCATTCATTCAAAAATAGTTAAATAAAGCTTAGAATTTGTTTTGTTCCTTTTTAAAAGGACTATTTAATTTTATTTTCTTAAAAGAGTATTGCTTTTTACAAATATGTATAGTTCAGATCTGTGAGGATTAAGTCTTAAGGATTAAGATGTATTACATCAGTGAAATTACTATGTATTCTTAAAAACTGAGAGTGCATCATAAGTTGAAATTTCTTTCATCTATTTGTGCTGGGGGGGGGGGGGTCATGTTTTTACAATGAAACTCATGCAGTATTTTCTTAAAATTAAACACAGAATATATTTGTTAAATTGTGAAGATTTAGGTAGTAATATCTTTAAGGTCAGATAACAAAATAATAGTAATAAAGATAACTTCAGTTTCTCGATGGATTTTACATTATATGTTCATATGCTGCAGGATTATTTTGCATTAATTGTGTTTGTTTAAATTATTATTCTAAAGTTATGTACTGCCAAAATTCAAGATAATTTTAAATATGCATTAAAAATAGGACATTTCAATGTGAAAAAAAAAAAGAGCACATTTGTATCAATATATATTTGTGCTATACAATAGGGACATCAAAGTCAAAGTTTTCTCATTTCTGTAAATGCTCGCTAAATATGATTTGATAGAAAAACATAGCAATATTTTAATTTAAACCTGGTTAGTATAATAAGGTTGGTTTATTTATATTTTAATATTATTCATGAATTTATTTTTGAGCAATGAAAAAATAAATTTAAACATTTCATTATGCATTTTAAAACTATTTAAAGTTAAAAAATATTTAACACTGGCATGAGGAAATATTTTTAGAAACATGTTGTTTTATCGAGATGATAAAGTTCTTTAATTATAATGCAGCACATGTTGATTTCTAATTTCTAGTCAATAAAGAAAATTGTTAAAATTTGCAAATTTGGTATACATCAGAAAATTTTCTCAGCATTTAGCACAGATTGCTTTTAAATAATTGAAATTAAAACAAATATAATAATCAAATTCTATCTGTATTAAAGGATGTAAAATTTGTTTGTATGAAAAAATGATTGATTCATCAATAGCATTTTATCGATTCAAAGAAGCAATTTTTTAATATTAAACTGAATTATTTTAATCTGTAGGTATGTGGAATTTTATGATTAATAAAGTAATTATTAATTTCTGATACCATAGTTAGTACAACAGACTGCAAAGTTTAACCCTTTTCACTCCAAATACTCTGCTGGAAAGGGGGGGGGGTCGATATTCAATAGATTGCTTTTAGTAAGATATTTATATATAATTTTCTATTACTGTTAATCATGATTAACAGTTGATCTTCATGAAATGCAAATTGTTTGCATTAAAAAATATGATTTTTTAAACAGTTGAGTTTGAACCAGTAAAATTCATAAATTGAAATAGTGACACATATGACATATGATGTAATGTAAGCAGCCACAGGAGTGTTAAAAATAAAAAGTTGTTTTAGTTTCGGTTTAAAATGGATGAGAAAAATTGGAAATAAACATTGAATAAATGTATTGTATAAGTTTTGATTTTTAAGAAAATTTCAGGAAAAATTCACCAACTATGAACTAGAATGGAGTTTAGTCTCATCAAGTAAATTTCAATACATACACACATTAAAAGAAGTATTATTGATTATAAATTTTACTATGCAAACACAATTCCAATAATTTAGGTACCCAGAATACAAATGATACAAGTCTATGAAAGCTAATTTTTTAGAAATGTAAACAAAAATTTAGAGTAGAATGGTAATGTCCTGGAATGAATTGGGATAATAAAGCAGCAGTGTTCATACTTAGAAAGAACATAGTCATTAAGCACTTTTTCAGCAAATTTTCATCTTTGAATCAGATGTATTCTGGATGCCTCAATAATCATAATGGAAGTTGCCGAGTTGTCACACAAACTTACAGAAAAATAAAAACTAAAAATCCTGCTTCATATATAGATTATGAAACACTTTCCAACATTTCCAGAATACTTTACCAATTAATAAAGTGGAAGTTGAAGTGTAAATAAACAATTTTGAAAACCCAATTTCAGCAGTTATTATCAATTGTGGAAAAAATATTTGCATTATTTTGTGCAGTCTTGTATATGATCTGTAGATTTGTATATATACTACTTAGTATGTTAAAATGTAGTTCAGTTAGGAAACGCATAGCACAGTTGAAAATTCCCCTTCAGCAATTTCCATCACCCGAATTCTTTGCCCTCCCCCTCCCCCCAATCACTGAAATTTTTAAAAGTTGGCCCTCTGACACAAAAACAAATGAATATAAACAGATCTTATCAGGGAGTTTGATCTATTTCTACAAAACTTCTTTGAATATGTAAACTACTATTATAAATATAAAGATAATAAAACTGTATTAGTCATTGATATTTTTGCACAATAAGTACTCATGAAAGTATTGTGATTATAGATGCGACAGACGTCATTTATCATTTAAACATTCTCATTACAAAATCAGCAGGAATATTTTATTTTAAACCTGATTAGTTTAATGATGTTTGAGTTTTTTTATTGATATTATTCATAATTTTTTTTTTTCATCAATGAAGAATAAATTACAAATAAATAAATTTAAACTTTTCATTAGGCATTAAAACTATTGAAAGTTACAAAATGTTTAACATCTACATGAGAAATAATTAATGAATTATTATTTACTAGAAACATATTGTTTTATCCACATGATAATTGTGAAATTATCAAAAGATTTCCTCAGTAATTACCACAAATTACTATTGAATAATTTAAATAAAAATAATTATTGTAAATAATGAAATTACATCTGTATTAGAGGATGCAAAATTCTTGTACATCCAAAAAGATTAATAACATTTTTATAATATTCAGAGAAGCATATTTTGAAACTTGTTTAGCTGAATTATTTTAATCAGCAGATATGTGGAATTTTATGATTAATCAAGTAATTATTGATTTACATTATTATATTATAGTACAGAGTACTACAAAATTAACCTTTTAACCCCAAAGACTCTGCTGGAAGGGGGGGGGGATTAATATATTCCTTAATAAGTTTTCTTAATAATACTAAAGAAATTAATACGTAACTTTTGATTTAAAAAAAATAAATTAAGCATGCAAATATTGTAACGTGTAAGAGTTAACATTTTATGACAATCTTTTCTTAACTATAATTAACATATGATTTTTATCAGAAGTAAAATGCTTGCATTCAGTAATATGAGTTTATTTTTTTTAAATAATTAAGTTTGAACCAGTAAAATTCATCGATTGAATTAGTGAAACATATATGATGTAAAACAAGGAATATTTAATAAAAGGGGTTGAATAAAATTTCTGTTTAAAATAGCTGAGAAAAATTAAAAAAAACATCGAATAAACACTAATACAATTCTTTGTCTTATACTATTATATAATATTATTACTCATCATAAATCATGTATTGCATGAGTTTTCATTAAAAAAGTGTGTAATGAGAAATTCTTGAATTATGTATTAACATGGTTTTATCTCTACAGTAAATTCTAATATCACACATGCATTTTTAAAAAAGTTATTACCAATTATAAATTTTACAATGCAGATACAATTCTAATAATTTAGGTACCCAGAATACAAATGATACAAGTCCAAAAAACTTATTTTGAGAAATTTAAACAAAGATTTAGTTAAAGGTCTTGGAATGAATTAGGATAATAAAGCAACTTAGACTGTTTATACTTAGAAAGAATACACACTCTTTCACCAAATTTTTAACTCTGTATCAAATTTGCTGAAAGTGTGTTTTCAAAAAGTGTTCATTAAAAGTGTATTCTGGATGCCTCATTTCTCAGATATAGACATATCCTAAGAAAGTTGTCACACAAACTCACAATATAATAACACAGTTGTATTTCTATGTCATTAAAGGATGGAAGATTTTATTAAATGCAAGATGATTTAGGAACAAAGAAGAACTTTTTGACATTTACTTGGGCTTGCTTAAGTTAATTGGGACCCTGCAGTATGAATTATTTACTAACAAAGTATTTTACTTATGCAATGTCTTTTTAGGTAGATTTCGTAAGAAATACTACCTATTACATTCTCCCCTAAGTTGGAATTCCTGAAACATTTTTGCAGATCTATGCCGATCATGACTCCCAGAACCCAAAAACAACCCTAGTTCAAAACTTTATCTATCTATATACCAATGTCACTTTTTTATGGACACAATGACTGCAATAATTCTGCACAAATCGCTTCCAAACTGATACATAAAATTAAGGGGCATAAAATCTCGGTCAAGTTTGTTCATGGCCAAAATCGAACCAGGGGGGGGGGGGCTTTTTGTGAAAACAAAAAAAAAACCTATAATTTCTTAATTATGATACGTATCGAATCTGTTTAAAGTTATTAGTACTTCTACGAGAAGGGCCGAAAATGTATGTAGGACAGATTTTTGATATAATTATAAATGCCCATAAGGGGGGGGAGAAGGGGGTGTTTTAGAAGAAAAAAAATCATAACTTCGTCAATTTACAGGATATCAAATCCGCTTAAATTTATTATAAATCCTCTTAATATTATCTAAAACTTTTATATTGACAAGTTTTTTATAGAACCAAAAAAAAAAAAAATCCCTGCTGGCTCCACCTGCAAACAAGTTAGGTTTTGAAGTAGGTGGTTCCAACTGCCGCATCATGGCAAAAAGGTCATTTCTTCCCCAATTCCCAACAAATAGGCGCCCCACGGTCTGCGTCTTCGAAATCTACCTGTGCCTGTAGGCCGAGTCGTCAGGGATTTTTTTAAAGTGTATTGATTACAAATTTAGTATGTAAACACAAGTAGAATAATTTATATACCCAGAATAAAGCCATACAAGTCCATCAAAGCTAATTTTTTGACATTTAGAGTAGGGTAGTACAGTCACTCAAACTGTTAAATATACTTAGGAAAAATAGATTATTGAGAAAGAAGAAGAGTACTGTTTTCAGATTACTTGTATTCAATGTGTTTTCTCATATTATAGATAATTCTTAGGAAAGCTCTTAAAACATGAATTTCCAATTCATTACTAGAATGCATCTCAGTTTTATTAGATGATGCAAGAAGTTGCAGGATTCAGAGAAGGGAATTTTTTATATTACTATGACTATCTTGAATTGAAAAATAACAGCAATATGAAATTGAGTTATTTTGCAATACCTTTGAATAACAGTCACACCTTGGGTAATTAATTTGATTTACAAGTAAGTGAGGTCCTTAAAAAGTAATTTTTTTTTTAAATTAGAGAAAAATACATCAACAAAAAAGTCAGGGTAAATTTACATATCAGCAGGCCAATTGTCATCACTATTTCCGACTAGTAATTTTAATTTTATTTAGGATATAAATTTGTTATTAAATAAGATTCAGATTGGTAATCAGAAGTAGTGGTAACAATTTGAGACCTGTAGACTGTAGATGTTACAATGTGACGTCGCATTGGTGTTGCACTGCGATATTGCTGAAAAAGGACATTCGCACATTTCCAGAACATTTTTGAGACCATCTGTGCGATGTACTGTAGATGATAAAATGCAATATCGCACAGATATCGCAATGCGATGGCTCATAGATGTTGCAATGCGACGTCGCTGAAAAAGGACATTTGCGCATTGCCAGAACATTTCTGAGACCATCTGTGCGATGTACTGTAGATGATAAAATGCAATATCGCACAGATATCGCAATGCGATGGCTCATAGATGTTGCAATGCGACGTCGCTGAAAAAGGACTTTTGCGCATTGCCAGAACATTTCTGAGACCATCTGTGCGATGTACTGTAGATGATAAAATGCAATATCGCACAGATATCGCAATGCGATGGCTCATACATGTTGCAATGCGACGTCGCTGAAAAAGGACATTTGCGCATTGCCAGAACATCTCTGAGACGTTCCGCGGGACATCACAACGTCGCAGTGCGATGTATATGCGACGTTCTAGAGATGAAAGTGTGCTGTATGGGTGGCCATTCCATTCTAACGATTCCTTCCTCGAAAAGGAAATCCTCCACCAGGTTTGCACGATGTGGCCTGCAGTTATCGTCCATTAAAATGAAGTTATTTCCGATTGCTGCAGCGTAAGGGACTACAATAGGTCTGAGGATCTCATCCCTATGTCGGCGACCAGTCAGAGCTCCATCTCGAATGATGTAGAGGTCAGTGCGCCCGTCAATGGAGATGCCACCATACACCAACACTCCTCCACCGCCAAATCTGACACTTTCGTGCACGAACGCAGGATTATTCCTACTGCCACGGTCCCTCCAGATGAAAATACGCCTATTATCCGGATGCACAGAAAAACGACTCGTCAGAAAACAGAATATTGCTCCATTCATTTCTCCTCCAGTTGACATGCTCGGTTGCCCACTCCCTGCGGTCGCGACGATGCCTTGATGTTAATCTAACACATACCATCGGTCGGCGAGCATACAGACCTACAGCATGGAGCCGGTTTCGGACAGTCTGTGTTGAAATCGTGGTGCCTGTAGCCGAGCGAAGGTGTTGTTGGAGAATAGTAGCGTTCATGTTTCGGTGTCTCCGAGCTGTTAACGCTAAATACCGATCTTCATTGGGCGTTGTTGCCCGTCTACGACCTTGCCCTGGTCTTCGGCCTGCACATCCACTCTCCAAAAAACGGTTCCAGATACTGCAAATGACACTTTGTGACACTCCAATGGCTTGCGCTACTTCGGCTTGAGTTTGGCCCCTTTCTAACCTACCAACAATTCTCCAAGCTTCTGAATCTGTCAAATGACTTCGCTGAGACATCGTACTCATCGAAACAAAGCAATCACTGAATGCCGATCATCCTTGTCTTCATTCTCTTTTATCCAGTTGAAAGTCAAATTTCATTCGCTGCCGCTGAAGCGACGTTTTTGACGTCGAACTCAAAATTTGCATACTCCACAGTTTGAAAACCAGAAAAATTTGCATTTGTGATTCTCTTCTTCTATTTTCGGCAAAAAAAATTTCGTTTATATCTTTATTTTATATAAAACTTCAAATATCCTTTAATTGTTTTGAGCAGTGTATTTAGAATTTCTTTTCGAGTCAAAACGAACTCGACACAAAATAGTGAAAACCCAGCCTGCACCCGAAACAACTAACCCTTTGGTTACGGGCAATGACTATTTTTATATTCAATCGTACTCAATTTCTAAAAAATTGTTTGTGGCAGATTTCTCTTGAAAATATCCTAATATGGCCAGGGCTTGACAAATGCGGTCGCCACTGGCGACTAAGTTTTTGTATCTGGCGACCAAGCTATTTAATCTGGCAGTTTTATTACTAAAAAATTCACCTAAACGTATAAACCTAAGTACAAAAGGTATTTTTTCTCTTTCGCAACCCTGTTCGCGCGCTTCAAGCAATGATCTTCCTCTTGTCTTGTACTTTTAATGGAAGAACCAAGTTTAAAAGGCATTTTCCATCTTAAGCATAGAAAACTCCCTTCATTTCCGCTCTAGCCATCTAGCAAGTCTTGTGATTAGACTCACTACAAACTGAAACGTCTGAAATTCAGACACAAAAGTGTCTGAAACGGATGGTTAAAAAAACAGACACATTAAAGTGTCTGAATTTTTAAGACACTTGAAATGTCTTAAATATCGCCATTTTTTTTACCTGGGCAAATAGCTCGGAAAAAATTGAAGTGCTGCCATCTGTTGAATTAACTGTATTTTCAATTACGGTAGGATAATCTAAGATTTACCTTTTCCCCCCCACGCTGGGTTTGAACCTGGGACCTCATGGACTCAAGTCCGAAGCCTTGCCAACTGAGCTATGAAAACATACGATTGCGTACTTTTAAATAGAACTAATGGAATCAGTCAGATGCGTGTTGATATTTTTATAGAATTGATTCATTTGATGCTGAGAAAATGGGAAATTTTGGTGAGATTTGGTTAATTTGAAATTGTGGCGAAGATTGTACAACTTTATTATTTATGTGGGGGAGGAGATATTAATTATACATAATTTACAGCCGTAAATCCATCATGGAAATTAATTTTGTTAGTTCTGTTTTTTATGTATATGTGTTAAAAATGTATCTCAAACGGGTGCTTCAAGGCAGTTTTAAATTCTGGCGGCCCGTAGGCGACATTTAACCCTCCTCCAAACTATGTTTTGAAATTTAAATGTAATTAAAAATGTAGTGGAAGCTTGCTTTTTTCTGCCTTTGCCTATAAATGCTAGCGATTTTTCAAGGACTTTATAATTTTCTGAAAATCAATTGTTTTTTTTACTTACTACACCAAAAATAAGTTGGTTAAGGAGGTTCTCAAATTCCCTGCTCAACAACGCGAAACTTTCTGACTCATTTTTAAACGCAAAGGAATAAGATTGGCAGGCTTGACTATTGAAGCGATTTAGGATAGAAATGAGTTTACCCTTTTTTTTTATAAATAAATTATTTATCGAATTATAAGCGAAAAGTTGTTACGTGACGACCAATTTTTATCTCATCTCGCTCCAGAAATTCGGTTCAAAACGCCAACTATGATATTGTTTTCTGAAAGATCTTCTGCCTTTACCAAAAAATGGAAGACTCCAATCGATTACATAGTTTCTGAATAAGAAAATCTCCCCTTTTCATGTTTTTCCGTACAAAAATGAATTTAAAAATTAGTCAGAAAGTAGCCCCTGGATTTGAGGACAAACTGCCTTTTTTATAATTACTTTCTCGATGTTTCTCTCTCTCTCTCTCTCTCTCTCTCTTTGTAATGGCGCCATCTGTTAACAAATTTTGAAATTAAATGTATTTTAAATACGGCTCTCATATTCAAAGGAGCTATTTTCTGACACATTTTTGAATTAATTTTTCTGCGGTAACACATGAAATTGGCTAGTGTTCTTATTCGGTAATTGCATCATCGAAATGAGTTTTCCATTTTTTAATAAAGGCAATAGATCTTTCATAAAATACTGTCAAAGTCGGTGTTTTGAACCGAATTCCCGACACACAAGAGCGGGAAAGGGGAAAAAATGTGTCTGACACGAATCGCTTATAACGCAATAAGTAATTAATTTATAAAAAAAATGGAAAACTCATTTCAATTCCAAATCGTCTCAATAGTCAGTCCTGCCAGTTTTCTGGCTTTGCGTTAAAAAATGAGTCAGAAAATGTATCAGAAAGTTTCTTTTTATTGAGCAGGTCATATAAGAACAACCTTAATGCGCAATTTTGACTCTCAATCCATGATCTAATCAGGGCCGGCGCAACCATCGAGCAAACGGGGCAACTGCCCAGGGCAGTTGAATCGCGCCAGTTGAATCTTGTTAGAGGGGCCCCCATCCTCTATACAATGCGAAATAACGTTACTCCGTGTAAAATAATATAAATTTGTCTTTAAATGAGTTTTAGTGAAAAAAAAATTATTTCTTGCAGCCAAAGTTGATAAAATTGTAAGGGGATGTATAGATATGTAAGGATTCTGAAAGTAACCTTAAACGCTAAAAATAAATATTTAAAATACTCTAAAAGAAGAAGATTTTTAGAAATTAAAAATAACTATACACATTACATGTGAAAGAAATAGCATGCTTTTTTTCACACACTTTATTCTCTATATGAAAAATTATTCTATGATATATACAAATTTTAAAGAGGAAATTTATTAGTCGAATATTGCAGTCAGAGACGTTGGGCCCCGCTAAGTGATTTGCCAGGGACCCGCGCGACATTAATGCGGCCCTGGGTCTAATTAAAATTTAGTGGATGGAAAAGTATTTTAAACAACATTCATCTGTTTAGAAACATTGTCTGATATTGATGGCATATACAGTGGCACGCAACTGTATCACAAGTCACTGCGCATATCACACAATTATATTAAATTAAGACACTTAAATGTCTGAATTTTTATATGTCTTAATTTCAGATATATCAGCATTTTTCAGACATTTTTCTCAGTTATTTTATATCCTGATCATAGTAAGACACTTATGTGTCTTAAATTCAGACATCTATGATGTCTGAAATTTCACATCCAGATAAGTGTCTGAATTGCTTTTTCAGACACATATGTGTCCGAATTTAAGACGCTTCTATTTGCTGTGCTGTAGGGGGTGTGTGGGAGTTTAAATAAAACAATAATGAACAGTGAAAATCTCGTCTCTGTGGCATATAAAATTGGATGCAATGCGGCTGACTTTGACAGAAAATAGGCAAAGAATTGTAGCACTCAACTATTCTAACATTTGAAGCATTCAGCAATCAAAATTTCTGGAATATGCTAGTTAACTCAGCCTTTACAGTGTTTTTTTCCTTTTTTTAGAGCTACATAATTATGTTAAGTTTCATTAGAAAACTTAGTTTATATTATCTTTCAAAATTATGTACTATTCTAAACTATGCTTGTTATTATTTTTTCTCAATTAATTCCTAAAAAAACCTTTTATGTTTTTTTTTAAATCAATGATGAGGGCGTATGGTATTTTTTACTGGTGACTAGAATTTTTTGCTGGCTACCAGATTTTATCAAATTTGTAAATCTCTGTATATGGCAGATATTAGTTTTCAAAACTGGCACTAATAGAATAAAAAATAGTCCATTGGGATGTTTATGTCCCGATCCCGAACGTAGTCAAACGGTCAAAGTCAACCTGGCCTGCAGTGAAAAAAAGCAGCGTGAACTCGACTTGATCCGTACCGGGGAACGGATTGTGTCGGTTTCGGGTAAAATTGGTTTGCCCAATCCAATCAGGGCCCGATTAACCTCTGAATCTAGGGGAAGCACGGTATCATTTTGGGGCCCCCTTTCATTTGGCGAAAGTTTCTTTCATTTATGAAAACTCACCCATGATGCTACTATTATACCAGGGAGTAGCTTAGCCGAGGTCACATATATTTCATGGAACAGCTTTTCCATGTTCCCGTTATATACTTCAGATATATTCAATACATATAGCTGTATATGCGCAATTTCACGGGTGGTTTCTAACAGGCACATCAGGATGCTATATTATTAATTAACATCCTATTGATGACATTCATATTTCTCTAAGTTTCGTGAAGTAGTGCGTTGATTTACTCTTGGATTAAGCAAACTTTGTTTATTAAAAAATAATAATAATAATTAAAAATACAATGTAAAAAAAATAAATGAAAATGGGCATTAGAGAACCCTCTTCACAGTCATTTTGGGGCCCCTTTTAAATTTAGAGGGGAAGCATGTGCTTCACGTGCCTTTTGGATAATCAGGCCCTGAATCCAATGCAGGACTTTACCTGATTTTGCAGATTTCTGAATTGTATGGAATTTAGATCATAGTCTTTAGAGGAAGACAAAAAATGATTAAGGAAAAATTTTATTGACAGAAAATCATTAATGAAAATTTTCTTATTCCCATGGATCACAAAATTTGTAAATTTCGTGACATATTGGTGCTGATTACCTCATGACCAGTTGAATTTCACAGATTTTTTTCCACGACCATTTGACGAAATACGCGATTTTTTACGTGATTGTTTCACGAAAATCATTTGTTTTTCTTGATCATTTTCCGAAATTCGCGGACTTTACAAAAATTTAAAAAATATCCCTGGTTTGTGAAAGAAGTTAAAAGGGAAAAATTCTGCGCAGATTTTTTTTATTGGACGTGATTTTTTAATTTTGTGGGCGACTTGCACAATCCCGCGTGCTATTTCAAACCGTTCCCCTCAAAGAAAAGCCCCCCCCCCCCCTT
The DNA here is from genome assembly GCA_963931845.1 of Maratus michaelseni. Taxonomy (NCBI): domain Eukaryota; kingdom Metazoa; phylum Arthropoda; class Arachnida; order Araneae; family Salticidae; genus Maratus; species Maratus michaelseni. Next base: position 3,907,789 of record OZ007600.1, read on the forward strand.
CTCGCAAAAAATCTTGAAATGGCGCAACTGCAGTAAAAACTGTAAATAATTAGTGGAAAGGGGATAAAAAAAGCTCCATTTTAGACAGTTCTCCGTCTTAGCAGGTATAATTATATGGTACGTTTTCGTCGAAATTTTTTTCCAGTTGAGAAGAATTCTGTTATACACAGGTCTAGTCTCCACAAGTTTTATTATAACACACCTATGCTCCCCAGAGTTGCAATATAGAAGGAATCGTTTAACAGTCTTAGAGGCTACCTTAAACAAAGGTAACAAAACCTGTCTATAGCAGAAAACTATCATTGTCAATATCTTGAAATTATACCTGCTAAGACGGAAACTTTCATATTTTATTGCGATTTCGAATTCGAACTTTTTACTGTATCCCTGATTCAGTAATCCTTCTCGTTGGTAGTCTATGGTTATATAGCGTGCTTATTCAACATTTCTTAATTTTATGCTATTCTTGCATTATCGTTATTGTATTGTCAGGTTTTGATTCATTTTCTGATAGAAATTTTGATCAGGATTTCATAATTGCCTAATATTTATTAAACAAATTACGTTCTTATAGGAAAACATTTTTCAGGATTTTTCTTCCCATTATACTTAAAGATCAAAGTTTATGTTGTTATTTTAATGTAAAGTGTTTCATAATCTATGTGTGATGCTTCATTTTCCCTTATTGTTAATGCATCAAAAATTATTCGTGAAGCAAACCGTTTGTTATATTATTTGAATCCCATCACTGGATGGATTGTCGGAAAATAAATCTTTCAAGCAGAAACACGAAAGGTCACAACAATGACATGTTTCCCCATAGGCCATAGGTCACACGGCACTTCCCGCCATCCCAGTCTGCCTCTTATTGTATCGTACTGTCCTGCCTATACTCGGTATCTGCTATAACGACTGTCGCCAGTCATATTATCCGAAGCACAAAGACAGTTTTTGTTATTCAAAGATTTTGTATTTCAAAAATTGTCGGCACCATTCCCTGTCACTGGGCGACAATAATTTCACACTGGGCGACCCTAGTGTCGCCTACTTTATATGTTATTTTATGCCCTGGAATGAGTTATGTAAGACTATTGATGCTCGTGCATTTAATACGAAACTTTGGAAACTTGTTAAGCATCTAGACACTAAGCAATCTCAACAAGAGAAATGCAACTCCATTTTTGATAATAATGGACAGGCTGCTCCTAATGATAAGGCTGCTGCAAACCTGTTAGGACGTCATTACCAAATGATAAGCAAACTGGCCTTTTTGAGAGAAGGTAGGTCTTTAGACAAGAGATGCAGGCGCATTGTCCATGATTGTCGGAGTGATATAAGCAATACCACCTGCTTTAGCAAAGCTTTTTCTATGGAGGAAATGGATATTGCTATGAAATCTATTGCTCCATCAAAAACTCCTGGGCCCCGACAATATTCATGGGGAAATATGTTATTTAACCTAACATCTAAAGGCAGGGATTATCTACTAGAAATTTTTAATACTTCTTGGAGGCTTGGTAAACTCCCACGTGAATGGAAACGTGCTCTTATTATACCAATCAGTAAGCCAAATAAGCCTGCTGGATCTCCTGATGGTTTTAGACCAATTGCTTTGACAAGTTCTTCTTGCAAGTTAATGGAGAAAATGATTTTAAATAGCTTATTATTTTATTTGGACTCAAATGAGCTATTGCCATTCGAGCAGTATGGTTTTAAAAGAGGACATACAACCATCGATCAAATCTTATACTTTGGCCAGCAAGTCAGAGACTCACTAAACTTAAAACCTACTAACCATACCGTGGCAGTATTTTTGGACCTGATGAAAGCCTTTGACGAGGTGTGGATTAATATACTGCTCACAAATCTCTACAATTATTTCAAAATCAAAGGCAAAGCACTTGCTTGGATTGCCGACTTTCTGAAGGGCAGATCAATCTTTGTCAAGTTTAATGAATCTATGTCAAGAGATTTTAGGATGAGCCAGGGTTTACCCCAGGGTTCAGTATTGAGCCCACTGCTTTTATTATTATACTTGACTGGAATTGAGAGGTTTACTGCACAGAGGTGTGAGACTGGTTTCTTCGCCGACGATATAATTCTGTGGAAAACTCTAATATTGGGCAAATTGAAAACGATCTTACCCACACAGCACACTTGGTCCCAGTGATGTCTCGGGTGCATCGCAAAGTCTCATTATCATCACGTCTCTGTGTGATGTACATGAAACATCTCTGATATAACAAAACAGGCTGCCACCGAGATGTATCTTTGTGACAGCCTGGAGACGCAAGCTGCCGTTTTCGCCCATGCGCAAATACGCGATGGTCATTCGCGCATGTGCGAGCTAAATGGCGTCTAATGCAAAGTGAAGGATGTGTGTGCATGAGTGCATGTCATGCCATGTTGTTTGCTGTGCGTTGGATTTCTGTCTTTTTTTTTCGATTTGAGTGACGTTTCTTCAGTTTTTAGGAAAAAATCAAATAACTATGGTTATTCTTGAAGAGTAAGCGTACATATAAATGATTATGTTAATATATTCAGGCTTGATAACTGCACTTCCTTTCGTAATTTTAAAGTAGATTGCTGTCTGCATTATTTTTCATATCCAGAGGAACTATCAAAAATATTAATCGTCAAATATAATAATAAAAACTTGTCATAATAGAAAAGTTTGTCATAGCAAAACATATTAAAAACGCTTTGCGATGTTATAGTTATTTTATTTACATGTGATATTTTTAGCTTTTAGGTATCTAAATAAAATTTCTTTTTGATGTTTACCTTTTGTACTTTATTTAGATTTTTTTATGTTAAAAAATATAATTGAACAATTGTTCATTGCACTTAATCATAAAATATTTATATTAATATATATAAATCTACAATATCGAGTAATGGTATATTCTAATAAAAAATAATAGTTTTTTCTGCAAAAGTTGAGAGATCATGAAAGGTAAGTGATAATTTATTAAACTTTATTATCGTGTTATGTATTTATACATTTTACATTTTCTTAAATATATTTAAATGTCTTATAAAGCTTATTCTGCAGTTTTATTTAATGTATATTAAAGAAAAATGTGTTGCGAGTTTTAAGTAAAAAATATAACAAAACTGTAGAAAATTAACATTTTACATTATCCACCATCCATGCGATACTAATCTTTTTTTTTTTTTTTAATTGTAATTGTGTAAACAATGCAATGAGTCAGTATTCAAATTGCATGCACTTTTGAACTTTTTTTCGGTATAAAAAATAATAATTTTAGTCTCTTATTGAATTTAAAAATGAAGTCATTCATTCAAAAATAGTTATATAAAGTTTAGAATTTGTTTTGTTCCTTTTTAAAAGGACTATTTAATTTTATTTTCTTAAAAGAGTATTGCTTTTTACAAATATGTACGGTTCAGATCTGTGAGGATTAAGTCTTAAGGATTAAGATGTATTACATCAGTGAAATTACTATGTATTCTTAAAAACTGAGAGTGCATCATAAGTTGAAATTTATTTCATCTGTTTGTGCTGGGGGGGGGGGGGGGGGGGTCCTGTTTTTACAGTGAAACTCATGCAGTATTTTCTTAAAATTAAACACAGAAAATATTTATTAAATTGTGAAGATTTAAGTAGTAATATCTTTAATGACAGATAAAAAAAATAATAGTAATAAAGATAACTTTTGTTTCTCGATGGATTTTACATTATCTGCTCATATGCTGCAGGATTATTTTAGAGGCTGCATTAATTGTGTTTGCAAGAATTATTATTCTAAAGTTATGTACTGCCAAAATTTAAGATAATTTTAAATGTGCATTAAAAATAGGACATCAATGAAAAAAAAAATGAGCACATTTGTATCAATATATATTTGTGCTATACAATAGGGACATCAAAGTTTTCTCGTTTCTGTAAATGCTCGCTAAATATGATTTGATAGAAAAACATAGCAATATTTTAATTTAAACCTAGTTTGTAGAATAAGGTTGGTTTATTTATATTTTAATATTATGCATGAATTTATTTTTGAGTAATGAAAAAAATAAATTTAAACATTTCATTATGCATTTTAAAACTATTTAAAGTTAAAAAAATATTTAACACTGGCATGAGGAATTATTTTTAGAAACATGTTGTTTTATCGAGATGATAAAGTTCTTTAATTCTAATACAGCACATGTTGATTTCTAGTCAATGAAGAAAACTGTTAAAATTTGCAAATTTGGTATACATCAGAAAATTTTCTCAGCATTTAGCACAGATTGCTTTTAAATAATTGAAATTAAAACAAATATAATAATCAAATTCTATCTGTATTAAAGGATGTAAAATTTGTTTGTATGAAAAATGATTGATTCATCAATAGCATTTTATCGATTCAGAGGAGCAATTTTTTAATATTAAACTGCATTATTTCAATCTGTAGGTATGTGGAATTTTATGATTAATCAAGTAATTATTAATTTCTGATACCATAGTACAACAAACTGCAAATTTTAACCCTTTTCACTCCAAATACTCTGCTGGAAAGGGGGGGGGGGTGTCGATATTCAATAAATTGCTTTTAGTAAGAGATTAATTTGTAATTTTCTATTAAAAAATAAATTAAACTTGTAAATATTGTAATGTCCAGCATTAGCATTTATGGCGATTTACTGTTAATCATGATTAACAGTTGATCTGCATGAAATTCAAAATGTTTGCATTCAAAAATATGATTTTTTAAACAATTGAGTTTGAACCAGTAAAATTCATAAATTGAAATAGTGACACATATGACATATGATGTGTAATGTAAGCAGCTACAGGAGGAGTGTTAAAAATAAAAAGTTGTCTTAATTTTGGTTTAAAATGGATGAGAAAAAGTGTAAATAAACATTGAATAAATGTATTGTATGAATTTGGATTTTTTTAAAAAGTGTTAGGAAAAATTCATCAATTATGAACTAGAATGGAGTTTTGTCTCATCAAGTAAATTTCAATATATATACACACATTGAAAAAAAGTATTATTGATTATAAATTTTACTATGCAAACACAATTCCAATAATTTAGGTACCCAGAATACAAATGATACAAGTCTATGAAAACTATTTTTTTAGAAATGTAGACAAAAATTTAGAGTAGAATGGTAATGTCCTGGAATGAATTGGGATAATAAAGCAAGACTGTTCATACTTAGAAAGAACATAGTCATTAAGCACTTTTTCAGCAAATTTTCATCTTTGAATCAGATGGATTCTGGAAGCCTCAATAATCATAATGAAAGTTGTTGAGCTGTCACACAAACTTCCAGTAAAACAAAAACTAAAAATCCTGCATCATATATAGATTATGAAACACTTTCCAACATTTCCAGAATACTTTACCAATTAATAAAGTGGAAGTTGATGACTAAGTAAACAATTTGGGAAACATAACAATTTTGAAAACCCAATTTCATCAATTATTATCAATAGTGGAAAAAATATTTGCAATATTTTGTATAGTCTTGTATATGATCTGTAGATTTGTATATATACTACTTAGTATGTTAAAATTTAGTTCAGTTAAGAAACGCATAGCACAGTTGAAAATACCCCTTCAGCAATTTCCATCAATAAACAGAAATGTACCCGAATTCTTTGCCCCCCTCCCCCCAATCACTGAAATTTTTAAAAATTGGCTCTTTGACGCAAATATATATAGATATATACATAATATAAACAGATCTTATCAGGGAGTTTGATCTATTTCTACAGAACTTCTTTGAATATGTAAACTACTATTATAAAGATAATAAAACTGTATTAGTCATTGATATTTTTGAACAATAAGTACTCATGAAAGTATTGTGATTATACATGTGACAGACGTCATTTATCATTTAAACATTCTCATTACAAAATCAGCAGGAATATTTTATTTTAAACCTGATTAGTTTAATAATGTTAGAGGTATAATAAAGCAACACTGTTCATACTTAGAAAGAACATAGTCATTAAGCACTTTTTCAGCAAATTTTCATCTTTGAATATTTTTTATTCATATTTTTATTGATATTATTCATAAAAATTTTTTTTCATCAATGAAAAATAAATTACAAATAAATAAATTTAAACTTTTCATTAGGCATTAAAACTATTGAAAGTTACAAAATATTTAACATCTACATGAGAAATAATTAATGAATTATTATTTACTAGAAACATATTGTTTTATCCACATGATAATTGTTAAATTTTACTAATTTGGAAATTATCAAAAGACTTCCCCAGTAATTACCACAAATTACTTTTGAATAATTTAAATAAAAATAATTATTGTAAATAATGAAATTGCATCTGTATTAAAGGATGTAAAATTCTTGTGTATCCAAAAAGATTAATAACATTTAATAATATTCAGAGAAGCATATTTTTAAACTTGTTTAGCTGAATTATTTTAATCTGCAGATATGTGGAATTTTATGATTAATCAAGTAATTATTGATTTATAATATTATATTTATAGTACAGCGTACTACAAAATTACCCTTTTCACCCCAAAGACTCTGCTGGAAGGGGGGGGGGGTTAATATATTCCTTAATAAGTTTTCTTAATAATACTAAAGAAATTAATATGTAAATTTTGATTTAAAAAAATAAATTAAGCATGCAAATATTGTAACGTATAAGAGTTAACATTTTATGACAATCTTTTCTTAATCATAATTAACAAATGATTTTCATCAAAAGTAAAATGCTTGCATTCAGTAATATGAGTTTTTTTTTAAATAATTAAGTTTGAACCAGTAAAATTCATAGATTGAAATAGTGAAACATATATGATGTATAACAAGGAATATTTAATAAAAGGGGTTGAATATAAATTCTGTTTAAAATAACTAAAAAAAATTAAAAAAAAAACATCGAATAAACAACACCAATACAACTCTTCGTCCTACACTATTATATAATATTATTGCTCATCATAAATCATGTATTGCAGGAGTTTTCATTAAAAAAGTGTGTAATGAGAAATTCTTGAATTATGTATTAGCATGGTTTTATTTCTACACTAATTTCTAATATCACACATGCATTTTTAAAAAAGGGATTACACCAATTATAAATTTTACAAGGCAAATACAATTCCAATAATTTAGGTACCCAGAATACAAATGATACAAGTCCAAAGAACTTATTTTGAGAAATTTAAACAAAGATTTAGTTTAAAATGGTTATGTCTTGGAATGAATTAGGATAATAAAGCTACTTAGACTGTTTATACTTAGAATGAATACACACTCTTTCACCAAATTTTTAACCCTGTATCAAATTTGCTGAAAGTGTGTTTAAAAAAAAATTCATTAAACGTGTATTCTGGATGACTCAGTTCTCAGATATCATAGATGTATCCTAAGAAAGTTGTCACACAAACTCACAATACAATAACACAGTTGTATTTCTGTGTCATTAAATGATGTAAGATTTTATTAAATGCAAGATGATTTAGGAACAGAGAAGAACTTTTTGACATTTACATGGGCTTGCTTAAGTTAAGTGGGACCCTGCAGTGAATATGGAGTATTTTTTAAAATTAGAGTAAAATACAGCAACAAAAGTGTTATAGAACAAGTGTGGTGAGCTTTCATGTAAGTAGGTTCATTTTCACCACTATTTCCCAATCAGGGGTCGATGCAGGTTTTTTTCTTGGCGCTTATTTTGTGAAATTTATTATATTTTTGTGAAAAATAACGTTTTGTAATGAAAGAGGAAATTTAACTACTCAAATTTAAACGAAGCATTTAATAATAATTTAAGTCCTTTTGCTTAAGTTTTCCTTTTCGGTGAACTTGTTTTGTTTACAAATTACACATTTTAAAATATAAAAAAATAAAAATAATTAATGATGAGTATGTTTTTATGGAATGGAATTTTGTGAAGGCATCTATTTTAATAAGATGAATTTTATGAAGTGGCCTGTTTTATTAAAATTGATTTTGTGAAAAGCCCTGTTTAAATGGATAAACGGTTAAACAGATTTTTGTCAAGGGCCCCAAGTTTTTCCTGGATTGATCCCTGCCAATAGTAATCTTCGCCTTATTTAATGACAGAAATTCTGTTATTAAAAAAATGTGTTAGGATTCTAGATTACTATTCTGAAGTAGTGGTGATAATTGGCATGTTAGTTTCCCAATATCGTATGCCATCATATTGTCAGAGGGGCTCTATCATGCGGAGGGTCGTATGCATATCATAACCCATACAACTCTTCATCTCATATAAGTACTGCTCATCATAAATTTCATAATGAGTTTTCATTATAAAAAAAAAGGTGTTAGGAGGGATTTAGTAATTGTTTAATAGCATAATACATTTTACATATACAGTATTTTTTTAAGTGATTACCAATTATAAATTTTGCTTTTCAAACACAGTTCCAGTAATTTAGGTACCCAGAATATAAAGTGATATAAGTCCATAAAAACTGATTTTTAGACATTCAGAGTAGGATAAAGTAGTGTATTAGAGTTCATTGGAATTCATTAAATTAAATTTAAATTTCTTCTTTTCCAATCAATCTAATTTAGTGAAACTCAATTCGTCTATATTTGTGTATTGTGTGCAAATTTGATTTAACCTCATTGTATGCTGTGCAAAAACATTTTACTGCTTTTGCCATTGGTTTGCTGTCCCTGGGTTGTAATGTTGCAAAAGGTTTGTAATTTTCATTTAATATAGATGAGAAAAATTGTAAACAAGCATTCCAATTCTTTGTGTTGTACAATCATACTGTTTATAATAAATTTCATCATGAGTTTTTATAATAATGAAAATAAAAGTATTAGAAGAGAGGATGTATGAATTATTTACTAACAAAATATTATACTTATGCAATGTCTTTTTAGGTAGATTTCGCAAGAAATACTACCTGTTACATTCTCCCCTAAGTTGGAATTTTTGAAAAATTTTTGCAGATCATGACTCGCAGAACCCAAAACCACCCCCCCCCAGTTCAAAACTTTATATATATATATATATATATATATATATATATGTCACTTTTTATGGACACGATAACTGTAATAATTCTGCACAAATCTCTTCCAAACTGATCATAAAATCTCGGTCAAGTTCGTTAATGGGCAAAATAGAACCGGGGGGGGGGGGTAGGGGGGCTTTTGTGAAAACAGGAAAAAACTCATAATTTCTTAATTATCATATGTATCGAATCCGTGTAAAGTTATTATTACTTCTAGAAAAAGGGCCGAAAATTTATGTATGACAGATTTTTGATATCATTAAAAATGGCCCAAAAGGGGGGGGGGGGTATAAGAAAAAAATTCATAACTTCGTCAATTCAAAAGATTCAAATCCGCTTAAATGTATTATAAATCCTCCTAATATTATCTAAAACTTTTATATTGACAAGTTTTTTTTATAGGACCAACACTTATAGCAAAAAAAAAAAATTCTCTGCTGGCTCCGCCTGCAAACAAGTTAGGTTTCGAAGTGGGCGGTTCCAACTACCGCATCATGGCAAAAAGATAATTTCTTTCACAATTCTCAACAAACAGGCCCCCCACTGTCTGCGTCTTCGAAATCTACCTGTGCCTGTAGGCCGAGCCGTCAGGGATTTTTTTTAAGTGTATCGATTACAAGTTTAGTATGTAAACACCAGTAGAATAATTTATATGCCCAGAATAAAGCCATACAAGTCCATCAAAACTAATTTTTAGACATTCAGAGTAGGGTAGTACAGTCACTCAAACAGTTATATACTTAGGAAAAATAGATTATTGTGAAAGAAGAAGAGTACTGTTTTCAGATTACTTGTATTCAATGTGTTTTCTCATATTATAGATAACTCTTAGGAAAGTTCTTAAAACATGAATTTCCAATTCATTACTAGAATGCATTTCAGTTTTATTAGAGGATGCAAGAAGTTGCAGGATTCAGAGAAGGGAATTTTTGATATTACTATGACTATCTTGAATTGAAAAATAACAGAAATATGAAATTGAGTTATTTTGCAATACCTTTGAAGGACAATAGCACCTTGGGTAATTAATTTGCTTTAAAAGTAAGTGAGGTCCTTAAAAGTAATTTTTTTTAATTAGAGAAAAATACAGCAACAAAAATGTCAGGGTAAATATACATATCAGCAGGCCAATTGTCATCACTATTTCTGACTAGAAATTTTATTTACAATATAAATTTGTTATTAATAAATAAAATTAAGATTGGTAATCAGAAGTAGTGGTAACAATTTGAGACCTGTAGATGTTACAATGTGACGTCGCATAGGTGTTGCACTGCGATATTGCTGAAAAAGGACATTCGCACATTTCCAGAACATTTCTGAGACCATCTGTGCGATGTAGTGTAGACATTAAAATGCAATGTTGCATAGATATCGCAATGTGATACCTCATAGATGTTGCACCGCGACGTCCCTGAAAAAGGACATTCGCACATCGCCAGAACATCTCTGAGGCCATCTGTGCGATGTACTGTAGATGATAAAATGCAATATCGCACAGATATCACAATGTGATGGCTCACAGATGTTGCAATGCGACGTCGCTGAAAAAGGACATTTGCGCATTGCCAGAACATCTCTGAGACGTTCCGCGGGACATCACAACGTCGCAGTGCGATGTATATGCGACGTTCTAGAGATGAAAGTGTGCTGTATGGGTAATCTTGCTTTGGCTGAGATGGTAGAATTTGCTGATCGACACAAATTACAATTCAATACTTCTAAATCTTTTGTAAGCTCCTTCACTACCAATCGCAAGTTATAAAACTATCACCCGGATATCTCGCTGATGGGGCACTTTCTGCAATACACTAAGCACCCCAAATATTTAGGATTTTACTTGGACCAAGAGATTCTGAGTAATCGACACATTGAAAATCTAGTCTCAAGGGGTAGGAAAAGACTTAATATCCTGAAATATATCTCTGGTACTGATTGGGGGCGGATGCCTCTACACTGAAGACAACATATGTGTCACTAATTAGGCCCATTTTGAATTATGGATATGAGGTTTATTTCTGTGCCTCCTCTAGCAATTTACTAAGGCTTGAACGAGTCCAACTGAGTGCTGCCCGTTTAATAGCTGGCTTATGTCAGAGTTGCCCGGGGGAACTGGCTCTTCGTGAATGCGATTTACAGCCACTGAGTTTTAGACGAACAATAAGATTAACGAAATACTTTAATAAACTCTATAACTATGCACACATAACCGTACCTCTTTGCTTCTTCGTAACTGGACAAACAATCAAAAGCTGAAAAGGAACAGTCCCTTCCCTCTGGCAATCAAACAGGGTTTTATTGATACCAGCGTCGAAAGTCACTCCCTATAACTTTGTATTGACCCTTCTGAGGGATTGTCAAGAGTACACTTTAATACCGATCTTCTTTCCTACACCAACAAACAACAAGACATCTTAGACAAATTGCATTAGAAACCATCAGTACTATTCCATTAGACCGGGAGCCGGCAGCACAGATAATCACCTCATCGAGTTCACGGATGAAATTCTAGGATTAGTTAAATCTTGATTTGCATATTAAAACGCAATCGGTCTGCCAAGTCATATCTTGGTGGAAAACACCTGAAAACCCGAGTTTAGTGGCTGACTCGTAGGTTTACCATTGTGTTTTCCTGCACTAAAAGGTATCCCATACAACCAAAAGCATCCTCTGGACGTCCCATACAGATCCCTACAACCGTCAGATCCTGTACACGCCATAACTCTGACGTTCAGAGAACGTCAGAATCAGGACGAACTATCCATGATCGTCCAGGGGACATCCGTAGCAGCGGAATTATCAGTGCGCATGCCCCAAATCTCAAGTTGTCACATTTCGGAAAATCGGAAAAGAAACAACTTCAACTTTCAACTCTTCGTCTTCTGTGTTTTATTATATTGTCGTTTTGATTTTCATCACTACTATTATATTTTATGGATAAGGCTTGCATTTTAGTTTCTAAGGTAAGTAAACTTTCAAATTTTAAGTTTTTAAAGTTAACTTTTGAGTTTTGTTCTGAATTGTAAGGGTATTTTCTCAATTTATATCATGAATAAAGCAAACATTCAAACAAGCATGTACACCACACGAAAACTGTTACAGGCATTTTTAATGTAAGTAATTGTAAATTGTAAGAATAATGTGGTTATAATCATAAAACAAACCTTTATTTATTTTATTTTCACCGAAGTTAACAGTATATTTTTAAAGATAGATCGTTATGTCTTATGTGGCTTGCCAAAACATCGCTTGCAACCCATAGTTTGGGAACCGTTGTGTTAGATATAAAAATACACTAACAATTTTATTGTTGAAGAACAAATAAAAATATTCATAAGCTTTAAATTCAACTAATAAAATAATTTAAGCAATAAAATTATTTAGCTTAACAAAAGTTAATAAAAATTATAATGAAGTATCTTTTTACTTCAAGAATAACATATTTATAAAAATAATTTTGTAAAATTAGGATTTTCAAATCCGAACCCTATATGTGGAGCCCAAGGGTAAAGATCCAGTTGGGGACTACCTTGTACCCACAATTTGTATTAATTTTTATTTAAAAAAAATACTACCTGGTTTTTAGCTTTTTTTTTTAGGGGGCTTTTTTGTTCAGGTGTCAAGAGTACCCTTGACAAAAAAGATAACACACTGTTTCATTTCTTAATGTTGAAAAAAAAAAGTCAGTAGAAACTTACTTTTAGATTTTTATGTTACATTTCAATGTTATTTTTTATATTTAATGTGTTTAAAATCTGTCTTGCATGAGCTGTTGTGACAAAATTTTGGTTGAATCCAAGAACAAGTGAAGAAGTTGGCGGTGTTGAATTTGGCGAGGTGATAAATGATATTTTCTTGCTATCAGTTTGTGTCTTACATTTATCGGTTAGCGCGAGTCAAAAAAATTGCCAAATTGGGTAGCTCGCTTGTTCTTGGATTCTGCCAAGATTTTTAATCTAGTTTATTTCATATTAATGTTCTCCATTTTAAATAACATAGCTTTGGCTAGTGTACCCTCTAGGTCATTATTTAAATGCGCAGTATTCTGCCCTTTTTAAAATCAGTAAAATGTATCCTGCCTCTTTTTAAAATCAGTAAAATGTACCCAGCCTCTTTTTAACATAGTGAAATGTACTCCTATTTCTGTGCAAAGATCTTTTATAAAACATTTATCCAAATTGCAATATTTCAAAGTCTGTGTGCTGAAGATTTTGCAATAATTATACAACTTTCTTATTTCTTTAGGAAAAACAGGTTATTCTATCCTGCTGTAATTCTATTGTATTTTTTTAATTCATGAAATAATTAAATTATGAATAAATTGATGAATAATTTGATGAATAAATTAATTCATGAAATAAATAATAAAAATTCTTTATTTATCATACATATACATAAAAATTACATTATTTTTCAATCACTACTAAACTTATTAATATAATTTCTCTTGAAATAACATTCCTCTTTTCCCTATCCTTTTTCTTTCTACAGGTCTTTGTAAAAAGTCTTAGTTGCAAAGTTTTTTTAATTCTTGCTCCCTACTCTTTATTTTGTCCAGCAAGTGCCTTTGATCTTAAGACCAAAAATAAATAAAACAATGTGATATTTCAGGCATATCAGTTTTATTTTGTACTTTTTATAGTGATTATTAATTTCTATTGCAATGGGAATTGGATGATCAAACTCATACTAATTTGCTTAGATCAAATGTAATGATAACAGAAGCATCCTAATGCTACATGTGATTGTCCATATTAAATTTTATTTTTAAATATAAACTAGTAAATAAGATAATCATAAAATGTAACTTTTATGAGAAATTTGTTTTTTGCATATTAATTTTTTTTTCTTTTTTGTATGCACAAATTGTAGGATTCAAAAAGTCCCAACATGGAGGAGGGTCGAGTTCTACATAAAATACTGCAAGAAATTAAATTCTAAAATTGGTAAGTTTTCTTTAACTATTTCTTAATAAGGCATAAGAAAATATCAATTTATATAAAAATTATAAATATATTGTATGTCCTTGTTATATATTTTTTAATATTCTTTCCTGCAGTAAAATTATACTTTATGAAAATATTTGATATTGGATGTTCATTATCAGTATTCTTTGAGAAGTGCTATCTTTTGTCTTAGACATAGATTTGACCTAAATTTACAAGTCTGCACGGGCCGAAATTTCTAGGCATGGCACGACTCAGACACAGTGTAATTGTCCGCTGCTGATCTCTACATTGAACATGTTATATTTCTGTGTTGATCAGGGTTATTTATATCTGATATTTCTTTTCAAAATATCATATTTGCTTTCGAAATATCTTTCTGTATGATATTTTCAGTCAAAATAAGCGTAAATGAATTTTTCAACTTTTATTGACTATGCCGTTTTGTAGATAAACTTTTTCCTGGCTTTTTTTAATAACCCTCCTCCCCCCCAAAAAATAAATAAATAAAATAAAAATAATATATATATATATATTTTCTAAACTTTATGTTTAAAGTTGAATTTTTATATGTAGAACCAATAATTATGCGAGATAATATCAACTTATAACAGCCATAAAAAAATACACTGTCTAAGTAATTATATATTTACAGCTATATTAAAAAGAATTTTTTGGGTTTTCGTAACTGCACAGCAGGTTAGAGAATTGAAAATTACACAATGTTACATTTATTCAAATTTAGAATTAAAAAAAAAAATATTTTGTCTTTATAATTTCATTGAATAAAACATAAAATTTTCACGATACTTGATACTGAATCCTGTATATTTTGTTTTTCGATTGAGTGTTAAAAGTAAATTGTTTCTACTTCCAATTAGTTGATATTCAGTTTTGTTATAAATGCAGGGAAAAAAAAAAAAAAAAAAAAAAAAAAAACACATTTAGAATATTGTTTAATTTCATGTTAAGTGCAATATATTGTAGTTTTTAATTTATATTAAGTCTGAAAACATTTTTAATTAGCAGTAAGTTGATTATTTTGAAAGTATTGGATATACAGTAGACTTCCTTAAATCCGCATAGCTTAAAACCAGAGGTTATGCAGATTTTAGAATTTTGTGGATTTCTGGTCACTGTTTTGTTTACATTTTTTAAACATTAATTTGAATTTAATAATGCATTCAAAATTATAATGAATGCTTACAATAAAGTAAAATAGTTAAGTAAAATAAAAAAAATAAAGAAAAAAAATTAAAATATTAAAAGTTAAGGTTAAGTAAATAATTAATAATGCATAACTAAATATGTATAATGATGATATATTTTTTTCTTGAATTATTCAGTGAAACTCTGACTCTTATTCAGTGAATCTTGTAAATATACATTGATAATTCACTTCAAAATCTTAAAATAACAAAGTTTTCATGTTTAGCCATACTTAATAACCAAAAAAGCTTTATTGATGCATAAAATAATTTGTAAAAATATTGTGATAACCACTGATATCAGCACTATCTAGAGAATTTTTTCAGAAATAAATTTATTAGTACTCCTTCATGAGAAAACATGAGTTGAATCATATAAAAATGAATAACATATTAAAATGTGTATTATTTATAATATTTTCAGCCAGAACAAATGTAAATGAATTTTTCAAATGTGTTTGATTTTGTCATTCTGTTGATAAAGAACTTTTGCTTTGGCTGTTCTAAGCTTTGCATTTGAAACTAAGTTTTAAAATATAGAACCAATAATTACTTGGGATAAAATTTATTTAGAACAGCCATTGAAAGATAAACTGTCTAATTTAGATATATTATTTATAGCTTGATTAGAATGAATCTTTTCTGTTTTTTTTTTTTAAGTTTTAAACTGCACAATGGGTTGGGGAATGACATAGCAGACGACGTACATTTCTGTTCAAAATTTTCAACAAAAATAAAAAGAAATTAATATTTTGTTGTATAAAACAAAATTTTCTGTAGTTTTTTTTTTTTTTATGTAAACAGCAAATTATTTAAATTTCCATGAAATTGTTTCTATTTTCAGTTGATCTTCAGTTTTGTTACAAGGGGGAAATTTATTCAGAAAATAAAAATGATGTGTATAATTAAATGTAGGAGAGTCACATTAAGAGTCTACACTGGAGACACAGAGAAACTGACACGCTAATGTTAAACCTATGGGAGCATTCTTTTCAAATTTCTCTCTTGCATTTTAACATTCTTATTTTATTTTATATTTTTTTTCCATAGGATAGCTGAGATAGATTTCTAACCAGGGTATTTTTTACTTTTTTAATTTTGATTGCAGTTTTTTTTTTTTTATGAACCGGTTTCAAAAGTGTAAGTAACTTCCAAAATAAAAAAGTAAAAAAAATAGCCAAGTTAGAGTCAATTTCAGCTATCCGATGGAAAAAAAAAATCATTTAAAAATATTAAAATGTTAGCGCGAAATATTTTAATTTATGTGAAAAGATTTTTTAATTTTTTCTTATTTTCTTTTAACTTCTGTATTCATAATGATATTTTACTCTGAATTTAATCAGTTTTTACAAATTATTTGTTCCAGATGCTGTTGAGAAAGAAAATAATATATCAAGTGTAAACATTGAAGAAGTTTTAAAGACAATTAATGTCATGCAAAAAATTTTAAATGTTTTGTAATAAAGTTTAAAAATGTAAATTAAAGTGCATTAAATATTAAATATATTTGTTGGTGTTGTTATTTTACAGTAATGTATGTTTGTTTTTTTTTCCTAACAATTTTTCAAAACGTATTACACTGAAGAAGCTGAATTTTATTGTTTAAAACTTAAAATTATTGCATTCTAAAGTAGTGAATAATATAATTGTGTAGTTATTTAAAAATATTACATCCATATTTGAATAGAAGTAAATAGATTCAATTTAAGACGTTCATTAAGTATTTTATGAAAAATAATTTATGTTGCAAAAGTATTTTAATACTATTTTTATACATTTACTATAAAAAATGATTAAAGAATTCAGTAGAATTTCATAAATAGAATAACTAGATTTGAAGGTATATATTTATTATTTCATTGAAACAATAACTTTTAGTGATTCAAAATACCATCATCAAGAACGGAACAAGTTATCAGGTAAGATATGTTGAATACGATGGAATTTGGGTACTTTATAAATCTGATATGTAACTTTTTTCTTTAACATATAGTCCAAGTCTTAATTTTTTTTTTCTATCATGTAAAGCATCATCTGCTAATTACGCAACACAAATTTTGTGTTTTTTTCCCTTCTCCTGTCGTGATGTCACATTTTCTGAAACTAGTAATTTGGAGCTAATTTTATGCAAAAATTTATATATGATCTATAAGTTATTGATATAAATATTGTTAAATTCTTATGATCTTGTGTGTTTTTACTTCAAGCTATCAAAATTTAAAGAGAAGAGAAAATATACCCATCTCTACCTGAATAAAAAACCAGTTTTTTTAATGAATTGTATTATAGTATTTGAAAATAATGTCTACCTAATTGCTTTCATATTTCACATGTGACATCATAACATGTTACCATTATTTTCCTTTGATTTATGGAAAAAATTATATGCTAAAATTCATGTATCATGGTAATTGATCAGCATAAGGATTTTCAACCAAGTTTTTTCAACCAAAAAATTTGAAAAGAATAAAATTAAAAATTATGGTTTATTTAAATTGAATGTAATATGTATATAATTGATTATTAATAGAAGTTATTAATATATTATCAATAGTAATGATAATTATTAAAGTAAATATTGAGCTAAATGTTTACATACTTAAAAAAAGTATTTTTTTGTGATTTTTTTTTTCCCTTTACTGAAATGTAATTTGTTCAGAAACAAAGACATTTATAAGAAATACAAAAATTATTTGAGAAAGAAGTATTTTCTTTCTGAGTTATTCTTATTTCTTTGCCACTTAGTAGGTATAGGTAATATTCTTTATCGCTTTTTGTTTTTATAAAATATTATCTTTAAAAAAAAGTCAGCAAATTGGGATTGATAACAACGGTAAAATAACCTAATAAAAACTTTGTTATGAGAGGACTTATTTTGTTGATATTTCATTTAGGGCATATTCAAATATTTAATTTTAAATGAAACTTTGCACATTCACAAACTCATTTTTGAACCTAAATACCTAAAATTTTCAGGCATAACTATATAAATGCCTAAGAATTATACTACATTTTTCTTTTTCCTCAAATGAGACATGTATTAAATTATGGTCGTCTAAATGGTCGTAAAAAATTTAATTTGCAGATGTTATTATTTGAATACCTACAAATTTGTAGCATTTTTCTTTTATCTATTAAATGAGACCATTACTGAATTGTAACTAGTATTTTTGATGACTGCCTTTTCAAGCTGTTGTATCCCAAAAATCAGATTAAAATTTAAATTTTGACAGTGTAGAAAAAAGAAAGACCCTAGCTTTATTCATAGAAAAATAGAAAGTGCTATTTGACCTTATTTTTATTAAAATTAAATTAAAAACTGCAAATTTTATGTATTTATAGGTGAAAATGACTTTAAAAATGTATCAAAAGTAGCCGGTTTAGATTTGAAAACAGTATTATATAAAAATTCATGAGGAATATGAAAGAAAATAAATTGAATTTATTTCATATACAAATTACCTACAATATTTAATTAAGTTATTTTCTAAATCGTTATCATCACAAATTTGATACAGATTTGCTTGGAAAGGGTAAAATTCACCTGATAGAAAAATATAATGTTAAATCCAGATTTTTCACTTGAACTAGTATTTTTTCTACATAATTTTTTTATATGTATTTACAAATGAATATTTTTATTATAATTTATTAATAAAGAATTATTACTATATTTGCAAAAACAAAGTCAAAGTGAAACCGGGCAAGGAGGCCTACCTTTCGGCTTTAGCTCAACTAGCCCAGCTCAGTATTTGCAAAAACATTAAACTAATAAAAGGAAAACAACAGATATTTAAAAATCAGAAGGGGTGGGGGGTGTGCAATTACCCCAGGCTGTCCTTCCTAAATAATGCTTTGGATTTCTATTAATTTTATCTTAACTTGTGCAATGGTGCATACTAAAACATTTCAATTAAAACTAGTGGTAGCTTGGACAGGTTACCACTATTTTTTTAATAAATATGTTTTACTGTGCACTTCTGCACAAGTTAAAATAAAATTAATAGAAATTCGAGACATCATTTGGGAAGGGCAGGGTGGGGCAACTTAAAAAAAGAAAATTATTTTTAAAAATCAGGGGGGGGGGGGGGTTGCCCTACCCTGCCCTTCTCAAATGATGTCTCAAATTTCTGTTAATTTTATCTTAACTTGTGCAGTGGTGTATACTAAAACATTTAAATTAAAAATAGTGGTACTTGTACAGGTTACCACTATTTTTTAATAAAAATGTTTTG
This sequence comes from Maratus michaelseni, assembly GCA_963931845.1. NCBI lineage: Eukaryota > Metazoa > Arthropoda > Arachnida > Araneae > Salticidae > Maratus > Maratus michaelseni. The sequence goes on from OZ007600.1 coordinate 3,927,183, forward strand.
CTGCGCATCTCTGCACAAGTTGAGATAAAATTAATAGAAATTCAAGGCATCATTTGGTAAAGCAGAGTGGGGCAATTCCCCCCCCCCCCACCCAATTTTTTAAAATAATTTTCCTTTCTATATAAAGCGTCCACTACTGATCCTATGAGCGTCCTATAAACGTCTAAAAATGACGCTTGCCGGACAAGCAGAGGATGCGCAATTGTATTATTTATCTCGTCCCATGAGCATCCTATTGTCATCCTATACATGGCTGAAAATGACGTCCACAGGACGAGCATAGGAGTCTCTTTTTGCTCGCCACTGGACGTCCTCAGGACATAGATGGGATATTGTAGGACGTCCAACGGACGAGGCGTTATTCTACATATGACGTTCATCGTATGTCCTCAGGACGTTATTGTGCTGTATGGGATGAAAACATGGAGGACTGGGAGCAGGAAAACACAATGGTAAACCTACGAGTCAGCCGCTAAAATCAGGTTTTCAGGTGTTTTCCACCAAGATATGACTTGGCAGATCGATTGCGTTTTAATATGCGAATCAAGATTTAACTAATCCTAGAATTTCATCCGTGAACTCGATGAGGTCATTATCTGTGCTGCCGACTCCCGGTCTACATCTAATGCCCTCCAAATTTTCTCGGATGGTAGTAAAAATGAGCATAATCATTGTGGCAGCGGCATATTTGTGAAAATATCCTCATCCCAAACTTGACATAAAGATCAGAAATCTGGACCACTGCTCAGTTTTTCGATCGGAGCTACTTGCAATTGAGTGTGCTCCAAAATTTTGGGCTCATGGACTTGGTCTAGCCTATTTGCTAGATCATTTAGGATTAGAAACAACACCACCATTCACCCACCAACGAGGCTAACGAAAAAGAAAGGCTACCACGGTGCTTTACGCGTATCATTTTTTACAGACCGCCGGAGTCACGTGATGCTCGAATACACCAATGCAGATGTACGAAAAGAGCACACGTGATTCTAGCGGTCTGTAAAAAAAGATAAGTGGAATGCACCGCGGTAGCCTGTCTTTTTCGTTAGCCTCGCCCACCAAGCACACATGCATGATCTGAACATTTGGCTCTCAAGTTCACTGTATGCTTAAAGACCTACTCCATTTTCCAATCTCCTTCAATCATGGGCGATCTGATCGTCGTTCTTGAACAAGCTCACCCAGCAGTGACGTCAGCTGTTTGAAAACTTTTCACGGTGTAGCGGCGTAATAAATTCTCATTTGTCCTACCAACCAATCTACTCTTTTCTTTGTTTGCTGATTGTAACAACAGTATATGTACAAGAAATCATTTACTCTGTAATTGCCTTTGCCGCTATAGGTCTCATAGCCCCCCCCCCTTCAAAGTTCAAAGTTCAAAGTACTCTGTAATTATGTCGCTAAATCCCGATGTGATAAATCATTTCAAAAATTTTTTATCGACCGAAGCCATGGTGGATGTCACACTAGAATGTGCTGGACAGAGCTTAAAAGCACATAGAATAGTCCTTTCCGCTTACAGTCCTTTCTTCAGGTCTTTGTTTTTAAAAAACCCTTGCAAGCACCCTATTGTGATACTGAAAGACATGCAGTTTACAGAACTCAAATTAGTTATAGATTTTATGTATTGTGGTGAAGTTAATATAGCCGAGGACCAGTTATCATCTGTCATAAAAACTGCACAAACTTTAAGAGTGAAAGGACTGGGAGAAGTGGAGTTTGAAAATAGTCAGTCTAATGGAGAAACTGAAAACATTTCTGGTAATGTGTCAAGAAATCAATCTCGTGATAAAATTTGTTTCAAGTGGAATAACCACATGAATGTGTTGAACGAATTGAAAACCTATTTGTCGAGTGAAACCATGGTCGATGTCACACTAGGCTGTGATGGGCAGAATTTAAAAGCTCACAAAATAGTTCTTTCAGCTTACAGTTCTTTCTTCCGGTCTTTGTTTTTAGGAAATTCTTGCAAGCACCCAATTGTGGTACTAAAAGACGTGAAGTATACAGAGCTCAAATCAGTTATAGATTTTATGTATTGTGGGAAAGTTAATTTAGCTAAAGACCAGTTATCAGCTATCATAAAAACTGCACAGTCTTTAAAAGTGAAAGGTCTGATGGAAGTGGGGTTACGAAATAGTCAGTCCAGTGATAAATCTGTAAATCGTACAATTAATGGTGAATCAAAATATCAATCTGGTGATGAATTGACTCATGAGCCAATTTGCATGATAAATGTTTCAAATTGGACACTTACACAGAAGGGATCACAGAGTGACCAAAATGTTGATGGAGGTTTTGTAACAGAAATCAAACAAGAAAATGTGTCTGATGACATGGACGTTAGTATTCTCCACACAAAAATTTCAACAGTGTCTTTACAACATGGAAATCTCTTCTTCAAATCTGAAGAAGATAAACGAGTTGAACAAAATTTTGATGATCAACCAGTTGAACAAAATTTTGACGATCAACTAGTTGTAAAAAATTTTGACGATCAACTAGTTGTACAACGTTTTGACGAAAGCTTTTCACTAGAAGAAAGTTTTGAAGACTCTACACCAAATACTATACTCCGAGGAACCTTAACAAAAGATAATGTGAGTATTGATGTTGCCAAGTGTCATGATTTATGTGGGATGTCTCGATTGTTTTCAATGTTTTTAAATACCTGTCCTGCAGAACCAGTACGCGAAATTCCAAAAGTCCTGATTTTTCATTAACAAATTCTTTTAATACTATGCTTTTGGTTATTCTTCATCAAGTCATCCTTATATAGTAAACCTTTTAAAAGACAACCTGTATAGAGGCCTTGGCATTTTTTTTTTTAAGCTTGGCACAATTCAGGCTTCAAAAAGTGAGATCTGTTGCCAAATGATATAAACAGCTATATGCAAACAAACCTGATGAAGTGTTATTCTTGTTTATTTATTTATATATATTATTATTATTGTTTTTATATAGCATATACCTAGATTTATATGTTACTAGCTGTTACCTGTGACTTCGTTCACACAACATTAAAAGAAGAATAAATGCATTAATTAAGCAAAATATTTCACTCCCGATAATTAAAAACGTAAATAACTAACTCTTTATCACATTTCATAGGGAACAATACGGTATTTCTTTGTTATAGGGACCTTGGCATAACTCAGTCTTAAAAAAGTGAAAATTTGTACCAAATAATCGCGAAAATGAAAATGCAACTAGTGTTCACTCTAGAAAAAAAAAAGGCAGGGTGCTAGTCACAAAAAGGGCACTATTGAAGCATAAAAAGGGCACTAGTTTCAGCGAAAAAGGGCATTGTTTCATAAAAAAAGTATACTTATTCAGAACCAATATAAGAAACTCATTATTGTTCATCATATACTCATCAATGTTTGTACACATATTTAGTAATATAAATTATAGAAATACATTTTTATTAAATTGATATTTTAAGGTTCTAGTAAGTAATTAGGTTAACATATGTGGATATAAAATTATTAGCCGCCTCTAAACTATGAATTTTAAGGGGGAAGCAGAAATTTTGAACTTAAAGATGACTGATTTAGTTACCTTACTAAAGATTTAAAAATAGGACAAAAAAATTTAAATAAAAGAGTTTTAACTTTAAATTTCGTGTGCTTGGAAAGAAGGGGTGGGCATCAATTTTGGGTGAGGGTGTGGAAAATTACTTGATCGATTATTTGCTATAATAAAGTGACAGAGCAGAAAAAGTAAAAAAAAAAAAAAAAAAGATAAGGCTTTTAAGCTTGGTGAGCTGGGAGAGCAAAAGATGAGTTTTTTTCCCCCCAGGGTGTTAAGGGGGGGAGGTTGCATCCATTTGACGAAATTTGCGTTTTTTCGCGATTTTTTGACGAAATTTGCCGCTTTTCGCAATGTTTTTGACGAAATTTGCCGTTTTTATGCGATTCTCTGACGAAAGTCACGTTTTTCCCGCGGTTTGTTGATGAAATTTGCCGTTTTTCCGCAATGCATTTGACGAAATTTGCCGTTTTCTCGCGATCTTTTGACGAAATTTGCTGCTTTTCGCAATGTTTTTGACGAAATTTGCCGTTTTTTTGCAATTCTCTAACGAAAGTCATGTTTTTCCCGCGATTTGTTGACAAAATTTACCGTTTTTTTTCGCGATCTTTTGACGAAATTTGCCGTTTTTACACGATTCTCTGACGAAAGTCACGTTTTTCCCCGCGATCTGTTGACAAAATTTGTCGTTTTTTCGCGATCTTTTGACGAAATTTGCCGTTTTTCGCAATGTTTTTGACGAAATTTGCCGTTTTTCCGCAATGCTTTTGACGAAATTTGCCGTTTTTATGCGATTCTCTGACGAAAGTCACATTTTTCACGCGGTTTGTTGATGAAATTTGCCGTTTTTCGCAATGTTTTTGACGGAATTTGCCGTTTTTCCGCAATGCATTTGACGAAATTTGCCGTTTTCTCGCGATCTTTTGACGAAATTTGCTGCTTTTCGCAATGTTTTTGACGAAATTTGCCGTTTTTTTGTGATTCTCTAACGAAAGTCATGTTTTTCCCGCGATTTGTTGACAAAATTTACCGTTTTTCGCAATGTTTTTGACGAAATTTGCCGTTTTTCCGCAATGCTTTTGACGAAATTTGCCGTTTTTATGCGATTCTCTGACGAAAGTCACATTTTTCCCGCTGTTTGTTGATGAAATTTGCCGTTTTTCGCAATGTTTTTGACGGAATTTGCCGTTTTTCTGCAATGCATTTGACGAAATTTGCCGTTTTTTTGCAATCTTTTGACGAAATTTGCCGCTTTTCGCAATGTTTTTGACGAAATTTGCAGTTTTGTCGCGATTCTCTGACGAAAGTCATGTTTTTCCTGCGATTTGTTGACAAAATTTCCCGTTTTTTCGCGATCTTTTGACGAAATTTGCTGCTTTTTGCGATGTTTTTGACGAAATTTGCCGTTTTTATGCGATTCTCTGACGAAAGTCACGTTTTTCCCGCGGTTTGTTGATGAAATTTGCCGTTTTTCCGCAATGCATTTGACGAAATTTGCCGTTTTCTCGCGATCTTTTGACGAAATTTGCTGCTTTTCGCAATGTTTTTGACGAAATTTGCCGTTTTTTTGCAATTCTCTAACGAAAGTCATGTTTTTCCCGCGATTTGTTGACAAAATTTACCGTTTTTTTTCGCGATCTTTTGACGAAATTTGCCGTTAAGGGGGGGAGGTTGCATCCATTTGACGAAATTTGCATTTTTTCGCGATTTTTTGACGAAATTTGCCGCTTTTCGCAATGTTTTTGACGAAATTTGCCGTTTTTATGCGATTCTCTGACGAAAGTCACGTTTTTCCCGCGGTTTGTTGATGAAATTTCCCGCGATTTGTTAACAAAATTTACCGTTTTTTTTCGCGATCTTTTGACGAAATTTGCCGTTAAGGGGGGGAGGTTGCATCCATTTGACGAAATTTGCGTTTTTTCGCGATTTTTTGACGAAATTTGCCGCTTTTCGCAATGTTTCTGACGAAATTTGCCGTTTTTATGCGATTCTCTGACGAAAGTCACGTTTTTCCCGCGGTTTGTTGATGAAATTTGCCGTTTTTCCGCAATGCATTTGACGAAATTTGCCGTTTTCTCGCGATCTTTTGACGAAATTTGCTGCTTTTCGCAATGTTTTTGACGAAATTTGCCGTTTTTTTGCAATTCTCTAACGAAAGTCATGTTTTTCCCGCGATTTGTTGACAAAATTTACCGTTTTTTTTCGCGATCTTTTGACGAAATTTGCCGTTTTTACGCGATTCTCTGACGAAAGTCACGTTTTTCCCCGCGATCTGTTGACAAAATTTGTCGTTTTTTCGCGATCTTTTGACGAAATTTGCCGTTTTTCGCAATGTTTTTGACGAAATTTGCCGTTTTTCCGCAATGCTTTTGACGAAATTTGCCGTTTTTATGCGATTCTCTGACGAAAGTCACATTTTTCCCGCGGTTTGTTGATGAAATTTGCCGTTTTTCGCAATGTTTTTGACGGAATTTGCCGTTTTTCCGCAATGCATTTGACGAAATTTGCCGTTTTCTCGCGATTTTTTTACGAAATTTGCTGCTTTTCGCAATGTTTTTGACGAAATTTGCCGTTTTTTTGCGATTCTCTAACGAAAGTCATGTTTTTCCCGCGATTTGTTGACAAAATTTACCGTTTTTTTTCGCGATCTTTTGACGAAATTTGCCGCTTTTCGCAATGTTTTTGACGAAATTTGCCGTTTTTACGTGATTCTCTGACGAAAGTCACGTTTTTCCCCGCGATCTGTTGACAAAATTTGTCGTTTTTTCGCGATCTTTTGACGAAATTTGTCGTTTTTCGCAATGTTTTTGACGAAATTTGCCGTTTTTCCGCAATGCTTTTGACGAAATTTGCCGTTTTTATGCGATTCTCTGACGAAAGTCACGTTTTTCCCGCTGTTTGTTGATGAAATTTGCCGTTTTTCGCAATGTTTTTGACGGAATTTGCCGTTTTTCTGCAATGCATTTGACGAAATTTGCCGTTTTTTTGCAATCTTTTGACGAAATTTGCCGCTTTTCGCAATGTTTTTGACGAAATTTGCAGTTTTGTCGCGATTCTCTGACGAAAGTCATGTTTTTCCTGCGATTTGTTGACAAAATTTCCCGTTTTTTCGCGATCTTTTGACGAAATTTGCTGCTTTTTGCGATGTTTTTGACGAAATTTACCATTTTGTTGCGATTCTCTGACGAAAGTCATGTTTTTTCTGTGATTTGTTGACAAAATTTCCCGTTTTTTCGCGATCTTTTGACGAAATTTGCTGCTTTTTGCGATGTTTTTGACGAAATTTACCATTTTGTTGCGATTCTCTGACGAAAGTCATGTTTTTTCTGTGATTTGTTGACAAAATTTCCCGTTTTTCCCGATCTTTTGACGAAATTTTCCGCTTTTTGCAATGTTTTTGATGAAATTTACCGTTTTGTCGCGATTCTCTGACGAAAGTCACGTTTTTCCCGCGATCTGTTGACAAAATTTGTCGTTTTTTCGCGATCTTTTGACAAATTTTGCTGTTTTTCGAGGGCGCATTTTGCCGATTTTTAAAAGGGCAAGACGCTGCGCCCTTCAAAAAAAGCCTAGCAGGAACACTAATGCAACAAATTCAAAATAGAGGGCCGAATAAAATCGTGGAAATCGACGAATTGGGTAAAAACAAATGTCAAGTTTACCTGGTAAACCATTTTACTTTTAACGCCTTGTGAAACGTTTTAACAACCGTCCTTCAAAAATAACTAATTGGAAATATTATATGCTTTTTCTTTAAATTCAATTCTGCCTCCTTGGTGTAATGTACAGCTGAAACAAATCTTGTTTTCTAAAAGACAATATGTTTGCAAATGATTTTTGTTCTGCAGAAAAAAATTTATTCATGAAGTTTGAATATGTGAAAATATGTTTTTATTTTTCGTATAATTTACTGAAATCAAGATTTTGTTTTCACCATCTATTCAAATTGAAAATAAATTCTGTTTTCAGTTTTAATGAGAAAATGGCATAAAAAATATATTGATCTGTTTTATTTCTCCTTTTTTATCCACAAATATGGAGTAATTTACTTGCCGTTTTTAGAGAAACTTCGTTAAAAATTTACAATAATGATAATAATAATAATAATATATCAGAATCTAATTAAATTTTTTAAATTCTGAGAGTTTGTGTGACATCCTCGGATCAATGATAACCGATGTTAAGTAAATCGCGTTGCGTCCGATAGTCTAAGAGGAGTAGTTGCGAAATACTGACGGTCAGATTTTAATATAATAGATTCATGTTCATTTTTCTTTTCTTAAAATTATGATGTGATTTTAGCAGAAAAATCTGATCTGTATATAACTGATAATTATGCTTAATAATTAGTATAGCTAAAAAACATGATTGAATCCTCAAACAAGGGTGATGCTTGGCTGCGTCGAATTTGGCAAAGCGATAAATGAGTTTTTCTTGCTACCGGTTTGTTTCTTGCATTTCTTCCCCGCCTACTACGGTTTGATCTAGAAATTTGATTGGTTTATGAGTGAATTATGTTCGTTTGGTTGGGTTGGTTGGTTTATTGTGTGCTGTATTGTTGGATTCAGAGAGTGATGAGCTAGATAGAGATGCCCTATACCGTAAATATGTCTTTGAGTATGAAGCCGGTAATTTCGGAATTTACTAGGCCCAAAAAAGGAAGCATACACTGTTAAAAATATCGTGAAAAATTACCTCTGTTTTTAAAGGCTCTCTATTTTCTGACCAATGAGAACGCTCCAAGGGCGTTCATGTAGCATTCTCATTGGTCAGAAAATAGAGAGCCTTTATAAACAGAGGTAATTTTTCACGATATTTTTAACAGTGTATGGAAGAAGGGCTGAATTTATTGGACAGTGAGAGGTTTTCAAATCAAGTCCCAAGTTGTTTGGGCCGACTTTAGTGTTGCATCACGGCACATCGCATGTCTATTTTTGTTTGAACTCTGGGTTTTGCGAAGTGAAATGAATTTAATCTTTTGACGTGTTGTTTTTTTATGAAGAATTCGGCAAAGCGGCAAGTATGAATTTGAAATAGTGTGTGTAGTGTGTTGTTAATGAAAATGTAGGATATTTTAGGTGTTCTTGTTAGATTATTTAGGGGTAAGTTTGAATTTTGTCCTCTTGAGTGAGCAGTTTAAGGATTTGTTTGTTTATTGAGAAGATACATCTGACTTGTGTGCTTGACATCAAGTGCCTGCTTATAAGTCATCGTCAATATACATCAGTTTAAGGGTTATTTTTGTATAAATACTGCTGCCTCATCAGAAGTGATTGGTGATAGCGATTATGACAAACCGGGCCCTTAAAAAAAAGGGTAAATTTGAAAAATAAAAGTAAGTGAATTTTTATTGATTTTATTTGATAAGTGTGTGTCTTGCATTTTAGATATTACTGTAGAGGTAGTTTCGTGCATCGAGTGTTGTTTTTTTGTTTTTGATAATGTGTACAGGATACATACATCACTTAGTGATTGCTGTGTGAACGAATTTCGTACATTCTAGAGATTGCTGTACAGTGAGTTTCATGCATCCAGTGATGTTTTTTTTCGGTTAATGTACGTGAAGCGTACATACTTAAGTTGCTGATAGCTGCGTGAATGAGTTTCATGTATTCTAGAAATTGCTGTACAGCGAGTTTCATGTATCCAGTGATGTTTTTTTTCGGTTAATGTACGCAAAGCGTACATACATAAGTTACTGATCGCTGCGTGAATGAGTTTCATGTATTCTAGAGATTGCTGTACAGCGAGTTTCATGCATCCAGTGATGTTTTCTTTCGGTTGATGTACGCGAAGCGTACATACATAAGTTACTGATCGCTGCGTGAATGAGTTTCATGCAGTCTAGAGATTGCTGTACAGCGAGTTTCATGCGTCCAGTGATGTTTTTTTTCGGTTAATGTACTCGAAGCGTACATATATAAGTTGCTGACGGCTACTTGAATGAATTTTAGGAATTTAGATATTTTTTCCAATTATAATATTTGTGGTTTGTGGCAGAGAAGTTATTATTTACACAATTTCTATGAGAGTTTCTTTGACGATGTAAACGTTGCTTTTATTTCATTTTGTGGCAATTTACAAAGTTTAAGGGGTGTTTTCTTAGAGATTTTTTATTTGTTATGAAAAAAATTGACTGTTAAATTTGCCAATTCTTTATAAAAATCGGGAGAAAAAAATTGTTAGAAATTTGTAAAGTTGGAAAAATCTGTTTGAAAAAATAGTTAAAAATTTGTAAAAATGGAAAAATCTGGAGGAAAAAATAGCTGAAAATTTGTAAAAATGAAAAAATCTGGGGGAAAAAAATTGCTAAAAATTTGTAAAAATGAAAAAATCCGGAGGAAAAAATAGCTAAAAATTTGTAAAAATGGAAAAATCCGGAGAAAAAAATAGCTAAAAATTTGTAAAAATGGAAAAATCCGGAGGAAAAAATAGCTAAAAGTTGTAAAAATTGAAAAATCTGAATGAAAATATTGCTAAAAGTATGTAAAAATCGAGAAATCTCGTAAAAAAACTTTTCAAAACTTTGTAAATAGCAGTAAAACGAAATAAAATCATTATTTACTTTGTGAAAGAAATTAGCGTAGGAAGTGTGTAAGTAGTGACTTGTCTGCCGAAAAGTATGTGTTCTGATTGGGTGGAAGTTGGTGGTTGCCGTTTTTTAGGTTGGCGCATGTCAAAAAAATCGCCAAATCAGGGGTCGCCCTTGTTTGAGGATTTTGCCAAAAACATTTCTATTTTTTATTTTAAATATGGCGTGAAACTCATCTACTTTCTATACTTACTGATCTTTGTATTATCAATGTATGGAATTGATTCACGCTCCTTTAAAACATATTTGAAAATTCACGTTTTATTTACAATATGATGGCGCCACTTTTTCCCCCAGAGAAATATATTTTTAATGATATAATTCTTAAATTCGTGGTTGTACGCTGTGCAGTAAAGTGATAAATCATTTCCTTTGTATTTATATAATTATTTTTAATGTTGTTTTCCTGGCAATCATGACGTAAACTTTAGCAGAAAACTCACATCTGTATGCAACTGATATTCAAGCTCAATCGATCTCAGTATCAAAAAAATAATATTTAAGTTTTTCATCTTAAATATTACATCCATTATCTGTCTACTATCATACTACTATATTTGCCTTTTTTTACAATTCTGTATGTATGTGCATATATTGGAATTTCCGTACATTTTCATGTCCGCAAAGTCAATTTTTGTTGTTTTATGATGATATGTGTGTGTGAGGAAACAAATAAACATGATAGCATTCAAACGATGATTTCGATTATATACCATTTTCAATAGTGATAATACTGAAATGAACCTCAAAAACATTCATCAATTTTGTCCCAATTCAAACAACCTTATGGAAGTTAGAGTAAGAACAGGTAAATATACAGACAGACGATCTGAAGTCATAAACTCAGTTAAAAACTTTCTTGGAAAGTATTAAAAATCAGTTATTTATTTCTTAAATTTATTAATTTGTTAGCGTGCTTATCCTTTAGAAAAATTAATACGTTTCAAAAGTATGCATCCTCCTGAAAATAAAAAGTAGGGGGACATTTGAGATAAAATAAGAAAGTGGGGGGACGCCGTCCTCCCACATACCCTCTCGACTACACCACTGGACTGACTTCTTTAATGCATATCTTAAACTCTGCAGCTTCGATAGCTACAAATAATGCCTAATACTTCTGTCATGTCTAGAGCTGTTGCTAAATCTGGAGGTATAATATTCATACGTCCTCCTCTCTGTTAGCTTTGGATGTACCAGGATATGATGCTGCACCCTCAAACAGTTTTATTTCATGATCGCGTTGTTCATTTTCATTCATTTCTATATTCTTCATTTGAGCTATCTGTAGAAGATTCAAGTAACTGCTAATTTTGTTTCTTTCTCCTGTGAACATTTAATTTTTTTCTAATATTTTCTTCAGAAGATTCTTTTATAAGCAATCAATTCCTTCCGCAAGAGATTTATTTATGTCAACAACAATCATTCATACTCGTCTGCTATTTTCTCATTGTGCTAGGAAGAAATCTCTTCAGCTATTTTGATTATGTTTAACGCATCGGCATGAGCAAGATTAAACAAGTTATCTAATTTTGAAGAACTCCGCTTTGGCTTCCCTTTTTTTAACCAGTCTTCATTCTTCAAATAATTCAAGACATTTATTATCGTTATATCAATGAAATTATCTTTAGATAATTAACTTAATAATTACATTTACAAATGCTTTTATGGATTTGATAGTGAACATAAGTGACTTTTCAATGCATTGAAATAATTTTATTACTACTGGGATTAAATATATTTTTTAAAGTAAAAGGAGAAGTAAACAACAAAATAACCCCAAATTTTGGAACTTATGCTTCCTTGAGCTACCTATAAATATCATTTTTTAGTGATTAAATTTTACAAGTAATATAATGGAGCAAATTTAGAGGGTGAGAGCAATAATTTTTAAAACTTCAAAAATAAGGACCACCCTAATAAATAGCTATATGAAAACAAACCTGATGAAGTTTTATGCTTGTTTATTTATATATATATTATTATTATTGTTTTTATATAGCATATATACCTAGATTTATATGTGTACAACATGTATTTACAAATGATATCTAAATTCAATATGTATATAGTACAGTACAAAGTCTCAAATCCGGACATCCGAAATTCGGAATTCTCCAAAATCCGGACATTTTGAAAACTAGCTTTTTTTTTTTTTTTTTTTTTTTTTTTTTAAATATTTATTTATATATGCCTTGGACTGAATCGTTTTTCCCACTTGTGTTATATTTATCTCCATATATTTTCCAATTTGATATCTTTACGCTTTTATTCAATCATTCCTTACTCAACGCCCTCCCCACCAATCACCGAAAATTGCATCAATTTATTCAATAAATTGAAGCCGTGATATCGATGTCCGATAATCTTTATTGGCGACTTGCCAATATTCCATAGGAAGCGCGGCATTCGGAATTGTATTTAGCTGCAGGAAAACAGAAAAAAGTAATTAAAAGAAAATAATGAAAAAAACGTTTTCCTTACCATAAAAAAAAAAAAAAAAAAAAAATATATATATCTCTGTCGTTATTTGACGAATTATGTTCAAATTTACAGCAAGTTGCAATAATAGCAAATTAGGCTGTTTTCCCAAATTTTATCAAAATATGATAATTTATTCCAACATCGGAGCACCACACAAAAAAGGCCACTAGAGTAACTGAAAAGAAAAAGAAAGGATTGAATTATCTGGCTGTTTGTTTTGTTTATTTTAGTCCATAACTTCGGATCGATCGTTAGCTTTCAGTAGATACTATGTTTCGTTATGCAGAAAGAAACCATGCACAGATTTTTTTTTTTATTAGGCTAGGCTTGTTAAGTGGATTAGGAATGATGACATGTGAGTCAAAGCTTCTGTTTTCTTCTATTTTTGCACGAAAAAAAATAAAGGGAAAAAAAATAGACGATGTAAAGAGGATAACATGGAAAAGGGGCAAGACACATTTTTCACATCTAAAAACAGCAGGGCGCATCGGCACTTAAAAAAAAAGGGCAGTGCGCAGCACCCTTTGAGAACATCAAATGGGAACAATAGGGCGCATAAAAACAGATTAATAACGTTTTTTTAAAACCTTTTAAAAAATATATTATTTTATTGGAATATCGTATTAGTGTGTATCTTTATACAGCATTGCAAATGCCTTCCTGACGTAAATAAATGGGTGTGTGTGTGGTGGTGGTGGGGGGGGGGGGGGGGGGGGGAGGTTGATTAGTTTTTTAATAACTGCAAATGATTTATAATTGATAAAGTACCGTAAAATAACGGACATATTCAATTACCTAACAGAAAAATTACGTTTTGTAAGTAAAATTTCCTGAAATTGTGATAATTAAAAAAATATATATATATTCCTCTATTGAAATATTTGCTTTATTATTACCTTATTTCAGTAAAATAAACGGGGGTGGGGTGTAGATTATTATTATTTTTTTTACCTTTTTAAAAAATATATTCATTTTTTTAAATATTTAATTTGCTTCAGTATAATATTTTTCAGTATTGAAATGCGTTCGTCATAAATAAATAACGGGGGGGGGCAAACTGCAAATGATCCAAAATTCGGAAAAATCCGAAATCCGGAATCGCTGAAGTCCGGAGGACTCCGGATTTTGGACTTTGTACTGTATCTGCAATGCGACGACAGGTTTCTCATTTTTCTGGTGATGCAGCGTTGGGAATTCTGTTCAAAATGCTGACTTTTTTAACAGTATTTTCTGAAAGATTTTTAAAAAATGGGAAACATATTTCGATTACATAGTTTCTGAATAAGATAGCCTGCCAATTTCATACGTTTCTAAACAAAAATTAATTCAGAAATGTGTCAAAATAGTTGTATAGTTGTTCCAGATTTGACAACAATCTTAAGCCTGTGGAAACGGAATCTATAAGGATGGAGGGAATCTATTTTTAAAAAGTTTCTGTCTTAGTGCATATAATTGCATGTTTTTTTCCCCATCTGGACCATAAGTTATTTCGATTTAAGACATGATTCTGTTTTAGACAGGTTCTATTTTGACAGGGTTTACTGTATTTAGAGCAACTTTCTCCAGCTTTAACAAGTAAAGCAGTTCAAGTTCAATTTGTACGTTCAATATTTGTCATGCGTTTTTGCAATTTTTTTGCTCTGTGGAATTTGATAGTTTAGTCTCAATTCGGAAAAATAAGCAAAGAAAACAAAATTGGTTAAAAGACTCGCCACTACAGAAATGCGACATGATGCAAACACTGCTATTTTACAAAATAAGTGTTCAGCTTTAACAGGTATCTATTATGTGTTTTCTCCTTTTTTAAGCACTATAACTGCTGTTTTAATGAATCCCGTTTGTTGAATAGAATTTGATTCAATAAAGCGGAGCCTAATCAGACTAAGATGAAAATACTAATACTGTTTTTCGGTTTTCTTGATTCATAAAGTGGTTTATTTGATAAACTAATGATTCATATAAGTGGAAATAACTGCATCATTTAGCTCTGGGAGGGGTTTTAACCCCGAAACCTCCTCCCTCCCCTTCACTGTACAACTGCCTTAAAAGGTTAAATGGTACTTAGAAATATAAAAAATATTTTAGAAAGAATGGTTGCACATTTTAAAAATCAATTAAACCTTGCTTCATAAAAGATATTTTCCCCACTTCAAAAATTTCTCCCACTAGTTTAAGGGTTTTAGAGTTTTAAAAAGATTGGGAAAGTGGCCTTGACAAGAGAAAAAAAAAATCACATGCATTTTCTGGCAACCTATTTACCATTTCATATACACAAGCAATATTTCAGTATTTTTACAATTTATTTAATGTATACATTTAGATAAAGAAGCCATTTAGTAGCTGTTATTATAATACAAAGTAATTTATCCACAAGTAATTAGAAGCAAAATTTTTAATACATACCTAAACAAGCATACTAGTTCATCAGTTTTCTTTTCATAGCTGTTTAAATCATTGGGAACAATCTCTTTTTCTAATCGTGCTAATACTACACTAGTGTGCAAAACTTAAGCAACAAACACAAAATGCTAATTTCTGAATACGTGACTACTCAAAAGGAAATTCTATAAAGAGCAAGTGTAGAAAAGAGGTACTACCCTAACAGCACGGCCAGTCGATGTGAAGTCCCCTTGATGTCACACATGGTTAGAAGTGTCACAATCGCTACGGTGAATCAAAATATGGAATATTTCACTGTCTTATTATTACTCTCAAATGATTGTTAACACTGAAAAGTCACTGTGACTGTTGCTTTGTGATGGGTCACCAAGTGACTTTACAATGAAGTCATCTCGTGACTCTCATGTGACTGTCATTTTGACACTCCATTGTAAAGTCATCATGATAGCTGTTCTGTGACGAGTTCCCAAGTGACAGAAAATGAAATCATCTGGTAACTTTTCACAAAGGAGTGCAATGATGACTTCACAATAGAGTATCGATCACCGGAAAGTCACCATGCAACTTCATTGTGACATTATTTGGCGACTCATCACTATTCAATGCTCACAATGACTTCAAAGTTCAGTCTTCAACTGACAGTGACTTGAGAATCACAAGATGACTTCATTGTAATGTCACCTGGTGACCCATCACAAAACGACAGTCACAGTGACTTTTCAGTGTTAACAATCATTTGAGAGTAATAATGAGACAGTGAAATATCCCATATTTTGATTCACTGCCGTGATTGTGGCACTTCTAACCATGTGTGACGTCAAGGGGACTTTACATCGACTAGCCGTGCTGTTAGGGTAGTACCTCTTTTCTACACTTGCTCTTTATAGAATTTCCTTTTCCGTACTCATGTGTTCAGAAATTAGCATTTTGTGTTTGTTGCTTAAGAGCCTACACTAGTCACGGGAAGAAACGCTCAAGCTAATGTTAAGTCTATGGGAAGGTTCTAGCGCAATTTCTTGCTCGCATTTTAATATTTTAAAATGCTTTTTTTGCATAGGATAGCTGAGGTCAATCTCCAACGTTGTTAGTTTCTACTTTTTCGATTTTTGTTGCAGTTTTTTTATAAGCGTCCATTTTAAATTTTGGAACCGGTTCTGATAGTGAAAGTACACTTATCAGGGCTTGAAATTCAATTTTTGTAAGGAGGGGAGTCTCCCTCCCAACATTTTTAAATGGAGGGGAGTTGTAATGTTTCGGAGGGAGAAAAAAAAACCTTTAAACCCCACTATTATTTTACGTGCTATTTAAAGAATTACATTAAAACAGACATGACAAAATACCATTGAAAAAATTAAGTCAATTCAGAAGGGTTATGTAAAATGTTTATTATAAAAAAGGGGAGAAAGTTAAATTTTATATATGCAGTGTATTTTTAAAGCTCCACCAAATGTTAGGGACTCTTAACAATTAGGTTGTTAAATGAAATTCTGAATTTAGATTTTATTTGATTTAGGGTGCTGAAGCCTTTTTCACAAGGTACACTTTTACTCCTTCACAAGGATTAAAAAGGTTTACTCCTTTACCTCAAGTAATAAAAGTAATAAGATCTTTGCAACTCTTCTAATTTCATTTTTATTTAGTGCTGACTCTAGGCCAATTTGACAGGGTGCAACGACCGGTGGCTCTTACTGCCCTTTTTTGTTATTTTCCCTCTTCGATCGATTCTCGTCGATTGATCACGGAAAAAACGCAAAGTTCGTCGATCTGTCGCGAAAAAAACCAGCAAAGTTCGTCGATCTGTCGCGAAAAAAAAAGTAAAGTTCGTCGATCTGTCGCGGGAAAAAATAGCAAAGTTCGTCGATTTGTCGCGGGAAAAGCGCAAAGTTTGTCGATCAGTCGCTTAAAAAACACAAAGTTGTCGATCAGTCACTTAAAAAACACAGTTTGTCGATCAGTCGCTTAAAAAACACAAAGTTCGTCAATCAGTCGTGGAAAAAACACAAAGTTCATCGATCAGTTGCTTAAAAAACACAAAGTTCGTCGATCAGTTGAGGAAAAAACGCAAAGTTCGTCAATCTGTCGAGGAAAAAACGCAAAGTTCATCAATCTGTCGCGGGAAAAACACAAAGTTTGTCGATCAGTCGCTTAAAAAACACAAAGTTTGTCGATCAGTCACTTAAAAAACACAAAGTTCGTCGATCAGTCGCTTAGAAAAAGCAAAGTTCGTCGATCAGTCGCTTAAAAAACACAAAGTTCGTCGATCAGTTGCAGAAAAAACACAAAGTTCGTCGATCAGTTGCAGAAAAAACACAAAGTTCGTCGATCAGTCGCTTAAAAAACACAAAGTTCGTCGATCAGTCGCAGAAAAAACGCAATGTTCGTCGATCGGTTGTGGTAAAAAAAAATCACGTAATTTATCGTTCAGTTGCAGATAAATTAAATAACGCACATTTTTCCGGAAAATGGTGATTTTTTTTTGGGCGGGAAGCTCCCGCCCATGATATTTTTTGGGGCGGGATTTCAAAATTTTCGGCACGAATCCCACAATCCCGCCCTGAAAATCAAGCCCTGCTTATATAAAATAACTGGAACCAAAATCGAAAAAGTAAAAACTAACAACGTTGTAAATTGACCTCAGCTATCCTATGCAAAAAAAAATCATTTAAAAATATTAAAATGCGAGCGAGAAATCTCGCTAGAACCTTCCCATAGACTTAACATTAGCTTGAGCATTTGTTCGCATGACTGATGTAGGCTCTTAAGTTTTGCACACCAGTGCATTTTAAAAAGTAACAAGCCCCCTAAAAAAGATAATACCCCCAAAATGAATATTTATTTCAAATTTGAAATACTATCTAATCCTCTTGTGATTTAATTTATTCCAGTTACCAAGGCAGTCATTTCAATCATGTGTTCAATCAAACATGGAGTTGCATGAAGCATGCACAGGCAGTACCTCCAATTTAGTTCCAGTCACTTCCACAGTAGTTGATATTCAAGAACCCAGAACTTCTTCAGGTAAAACTTAATTCATATTTTAAATATAAAAATGTTGTTTCATATTGTTTTTGACAGAATGCATTTTTCCACCTTTATGGCACTGAATTCATGCTTGGCAAGATTTTCAACAAGTAGCATTTTTTCCCCCTGCTTCTATTATAATTTTCAAATTTCTGTGCTGTTCAAGAAATTATATTTTAGCAATTCTGGAAAAAGTTATGTATTACATGTACATGTAAAGTGATGCCGGGGTTGCACTATAAGCACATCATTTAAGCAAAAAATTGGAGAAAGGATGTATAAAAAAAATGTGATGGGTCTTTCAGTATGCATAATTTTCCCTCGAAAGATCACAAAAGTGGCATATTTTGTATTAAATATATAGAATCTGTCAATTTTAGAAAATAATTTGTAATAAAGGATCCAGTTTTTTGGAAGTTGGGTCCCAGAGGCTCAGGATTTCAAAAGTCTAGCGGCATCCTTGCATATAACATAGAAGATAATTTCAAGAGTTTGACTGTTTGACATTTATGAATAAAGATTTACAGGAAGAAAAAAACTAGAAGGATTGCCTCTAATTTTGTCATGTGATTTTGTTTCCTATAACCTTGAAAGTCTCTTGAGAACCGAAAAACTATAAAAGGGGTGTACATGAAAGAATGCAATTGATATTAAATGATAGACTTATTCTATTTAAAATTTAAAATGTAGAAATATTCCCTTTATTTGATTTTTCATAATGAATTGATTTCATAAATTATTTATTAAATGTCATTATGGAAAGTCTTGTGGCCAGGGGTGGGGAAATACATCATTTACATTTTACTCACCATTGGCGAGTGTATTTTCTGACATAACTAGTGAATTTTTAGGCAGCCTTTGAAAAACTGCAGGCTACAGAAGATATGCCCAAAAACCTTTTTTTTACTAGTTAACTATATTTTGTAACTTTACAATATACAGTGATGTAAACATGGTATTAAGTTCTATCCTAAATTAAACGTTCCCCTTTTGTATATATTTCCTTAATTTTGTAGAAAAAATATGAAAATGGAGTGTAGTAAGTAGTAAATCTACACATTAGACGCCTCAACATCAGACCGACATATCATTGTTCATTAATCTCACTAATTTTTATTATACTCTGTATAATATTTGATATCGTAAAATTCAATTTTGTTAAGTTATTTATACATTTATAAGCATATAAGATTTATCGGAACTTCCGAAAATTTTAGAAATATTGCATTAAACACAATTTTATGCAATGATATGATAAACTACTTATTATTGTATTTTTTCAGAATAAGAATACATTCCTTCAGGGGGGCTCTGCCTCCCTGAACTCCCCATTGTCGCTTTAATTTTATGTTCTGAATTTCCAGTAATTGTGCTAGTTCGAGTATATGTCTGAATGCAATTACTGTTCTAATTTCATTAGATTAGTCATCTCCTTGCACAGGAGATTGTATCTTATCCTTAAATGAACACTTACTTTTAAACCACTAAGAATCATCATATGTTGCTAAAATTGATAGAATTTTGTGTACTTAAATATACTTATACAAATGTAAATTCCTCTTATGATACTTATATTCAATTTACACATTCAACATTTTTATAATTTTTGGTTTGTAAAACCCGATTTGGTAATATTTCTTTAATAGTTAAAATAAACCCTCATCTATTTTATTAAAAAAAGCATATTAAAAACTAAAATCTCCTGAAAATCAGCTATTTTGTTAATAAAATTTTGCATCAAAGTAAAGCTATTTACTCAAATTTTTATTTATTTATTTATTTATTTTTGAAATATTGAAATACGTTGCTAGGCAACCATTTAATGAAAGAAAGGAAAAAAAGAAATGCATGACTTTTTTGTAAAAACAGAAAAATTAAAATCATTTTATATCTTTCCAATTGATGTGTAAAATTTCCGAATAATTTATACAATTAATTTCGAAATTCTGAGAAATTATTGGCAAATTTTAAAGCGATCTTATTAATTTAAGATATCCTTTCCGGAAATTCAGCATCCATAATTTAATATGTCAGTTATCCCTATGCATAATTTTCCATTCGATGAATGTTAAAATCTAAAAATCGTCTGACTTCCTATTGGAAAGCATTATGACTTAAAATAAAATGTTCTATATTTTTCGAACGAATTAACCAAAAACTATACAGCTAATTCCGGGTACTTCGCCAACATACGCACCAAAAATCCATCTAATCGGACCTTTTTGCAGCACTTATCAGTGAACAGACAGATAGACAGATGGAAACTAAAAACTTATCACTTCTCCACAGTGAGCCTTCACTGACGTTTCGGCAATTAACCTTCTGACTGTCCAGCAAAAAGGCTAAATTGTAATGTTGTTTTCTCTATATTTTATGTTAAATGCTAAAAAAAGTGATTATTCCAAAATTATATAAAAAAAAACAAAAAAACTTAATTATATATAAAAATGTAAACCTTGAGGGTATCAATCATTACTCAATCTATTAATTAAAACTACATTATACAGGGTAATTCAAAACTTATCGTTCAAATTTCGTGGGGAGGTAGGGAATATGTCAGGAAACCGATTTTACATAGGCATGTATATGTAGAGGGCGCTGTGTATACCCAACCTTCGATTGTGTCCCAATCATTGTTTCGACTTTTCTAAAGCTAGTAATGTTTCTTCTCCTATTTTCACTTCTCATTTGGACTTCCACAAAGCCTTTTACATCTGTGAAAACTAAAAAAATTTCGTTAATGACCTTTATTCAACGCCTTCATTATCTGACCTGAACCGAACATTCGGAGCTCGATGGATAGGCAGAGGTGGACCGATCGCTTGGCCACTGAGTTCACCGGATTTAGCTCCCATGGATTTCTTTTTGTGTGGGGCCATTAAATACCATGTGTATGAGACCCCCGTCGACAGTGAAATGGACCTTGTTGCATGAATAATAGCTGCCGCATGCATTGTCTGTGACATGCCAGGCGGTTTTCAAAATGTTCAGCGGTCAATGCAACGGCGCTGTGAATCCTGTGTTCGTGTAAATGGTCACAATTTTGAGCACCTACTATGAAGCTTCACTTCACCTTCTTGGAATAAAAGTCACATTCGTTACCACTTAAATGTACTGTTTCCTTGCATTTACTTTACTTTTCCATTCTGTTCATGTAAATGACGGTTGCGGACATACTTTCCTGTGTGAAATCGGCTTCCTGACGTATTCCCTACCTCCCCACGAAATTTAAACGATAAATTTTGAATCATCCTGTATATATAGAATTATATTTAAAAAATGCCTGTATTGAGATGAAAACTAGAGCTCAGTCAACGTATTAACATGAGCTTGTCAGTGAGAGGGTTCATTCAGGGGTCAATGCAGGGTTTTTTTCTTGGGGCCCATTTTGTGGAAAGTAAAGGTTACTTTTGTGAAATTTATTATATTTTTGTGAAAAATAACATTTTGTTGTGAAAGTTGAAATCCAGTTACTCATTCGAACCAAGCATTTATTAACAAAACTTTTTAAAAGTTTTCCTCTCTGGTGAACTTGTTTGTTTACAAATTACACATTTTAAAACATCACAAAATAATAAATTAATTAATAAATAGTGAGTTTTTATGGAATAGAATTTTGTGAAAGGGCCCATTTTATCAAATTGATTTTTGTGAAGAGGCCCATTTTATTAAATTGATTTTTTTGAAGGGGCCTGTTTTATTAAATTGATTTTTGTGAAGGGTCCCCAAATTTTGCTTGGATCGACCCTTGGTTAATTGACTATTTTTTGCAATCGCATACATTCTGTCATTTTCTGAAAAATATTCTGTATTTATTTGCATCTTATAAAACCCCTGAATTAACCCTCTCACTGACAAGCTCATGTTAATACGTTGACTAAGTTCTAGTTTTCATCTTGATACAGGCATTTTTTTAATTAATATAATTCTATATATACAGGGTGATTCAAAATTTATCATTCAAATTTCGTGGGGAGGTAGGGAATACGTCAGGAAACCGATATAGACAAAAATATATAAATCTTTTTATAGGGGTCTTGGCATAGCTTTAGTCATAAGAAAGTGTGATTTCTTGCCAAATATTATAAAAACAGTCACGGAAATGAAACAGCAACCAATGAAAATTTTCTTATTTTATACAGCTTATTTATGCTATATATTAAATAAATTGTTTCTCAACGTATATATTACATGGTTTAACAAATTGCTTGTGCATTTGTTAGAGTTATTTCATAAAGATATAATAGTCTGTAATTAGGTTTTTAAAATGTAAAAACAGTAAAACTCCCTCAAATTCACATAGCTTGGGACTAGAGGTTGTGCAGATTTCTGGTCACTGTTTTGTTTACATTTTTTAAACAGTCATTTTAATGTAATAATGCACTCAAAATTATACAATGAATGCTTACAATAGAGTCAAATATTAAAACAAAGTAAAATAATAAAAATTAAGAAAATTTAAAACATAATATTAAAATATTCAAGGTAAAGATCAAGTAAATAATTAATGTTGGATAACTAAACATGCATAATAATAATGATGAGATAAAGTTCTCTTGAATTATTCGATGAAACTCATCTCATACAGGTATACTAATAATTTACATCGAAATCGTAAAATAATAAAATTTTATTTCTTGTTTAGCCAGATTTAATAACTAAAACAGCTTGATTAATACATAAATGTATTTGGTAAAAGATCGCGATTGCCTCTGATATCAGCGCTATCTTTAATTTAATTTTTTTTTTATAATAAATCTATACTTCCTTCATGAGAAAACATGATTTCAGTCATATTAACCAGAATTACATATTAAAATATGTACAGAATGATATAAAAAAAAAAATCTTGAATTTTTCCCCTACATCTTAATTGTAAGTTTCCCTGTTTACATCTGCAACAATGTGTGAATTTTAGGCATTTGTAGATTTTAGAGAATTTACTGTTAAAAGTTTCTTAAGTGCTTTTGAAAATTTTGCTTTTCCTGCTAATCAATCTCACTGTTTTCTTCATTGTTCCAAGACTAAAAGTACCAATAAAAATGATCTTGTAAATGTGCTAGAATATAACAAATTTAGATTTGAGAACATATTTTCTGTGTTTATTAAACTTAATTGAAAAGGAACTTTTTATTTTTTAGCTCCTGTCCGTAAAAGTCAGAGAAAGAAAAAGAAGCTAAAAAAGATTCCAGAGAAACCTGTAAAGCAGATGTGTGACTCACAGAAGCTTAAAGTTCTTAACAATGTAAGATTTTAAATTTTCATTTCATTTATTTCCTTGAAAGTAATACAATTATTATCAACTGAAAATATGTTTTAAAAGTTGAGGTTTATAGGACACATGAGATTTTTGTTTATTTAGCTACCAACTGCTGCAATTATAATGACTAGATGTGTGCATAACCATCCAGTCTTAATTTACTATACATGAATTGGGTGGCTAATGCTGTTTACGAAACATTGATGCAAGTTTGAAATCTAGAGGGAGAAATGAGAATATGGAACCTGTAGTTAATATGGAAGGCTTCACAATCTGCTCTGTATGAATGGTGTGCACACGGAGTGAGAGAAGTTGTAAACTGTTGCTCTAGGACACACTTTGTGAATAGTCAGTGTTAATCTAATGAATATTATCTTTAGAGGAATTTGTGTTGTGGTAATTTTTAAAACCATGGAAAAAGCAAGTAAAATGTAATTTTTTTTCAAAACTATGATTGTTGTTCAGTTCAATCAATTACAGTTTGTCATTCCATCTGAGTTGATGTTTTGAAGCTAGTTGAATGCCTTGTTTACTGAACTTTATCATCATACAAGTAGTTAATTTCCAAGATCGTGCTGTTTGAAATATGGGGTCTTGAAGGTACTTGCACCGAGTACAATAATACTGCCGTTTTATTGTAATTGAAAAGTAGTCATTTTCAGAAAGATTTTTTATTCTTCTGATGGGACTGCAACTTATTTGGATTGAAATGTCTCAAATTTTATTTCTAGATGCCAAGAAAGAAACTACAGAAGAATCAAAGACCAAATGCCCTCAGAAGACAAACATGGGATAAGATGAAGATGGCTGAGGCAATCAAGAAGGTAAGAAACAAGGAAATGTCATTCTTGAAGGCTAGCAAAGTGTTTGAAGTACCAAAGACGACGTTGCGAAGACTGGCTCTGCAGGTGGAAAAGCTACCAGAAGTTGTGGTGGAACAGAAACTGGGCCGAAAGCCTGTTTTGACAGATCAAATTGAGAGAGAACTTGTAGATTATCTGCTTGAGATGGAGTCCATATTTAATGGTTTCACTAGGCAAGATGTGAGAAAATTGGCTTTCCAGTTAGCTGAACGCAACAAAATTCCACATCCTTTCCACAATGAGGCAGCAGGAAGAGCTTGGCTTGACCATTTTCTTGCCCGTCATAAACATCAACTTTCAATCAGCACACCAACTGAAACATCATGTGCCCAAGATGAAGAGTATTCATGTAAACGAGCGTCTTCTCTTTTTAATGGACTAGAAGCTGAATATGCTAAACATAGTTTTCAACCTGACAGAATTATCAATGTTGATGAGACTGGGCAATGTGGGATCCAGTCGAAAGTTTCTCAAGTTGTAGGTTTGAGGGGAAAACAACCTACCACTATCATTAGACCCACCATGGTGAATGAATTTAAGATAACAGATATTAGGTCCTTGAACATTACTGATGCAGACCTTATCATAGCCGACCACTCATCTGTCTTGACAAATCTTGCATCAACCTCTCCCATAACTTCCATACACAGACAAACACCAAAGCCAGACTTAACTTCCAAAGAGTTGTCAGTAGCTTTAGCATCACCCTCAACTCCTACAATTTCTGCCTCTTCTACCTCAAAAATAATATCACCCATAGATATTCTGCCTGTTCCTTCATCTATACAGAAAACCTCCAACAGGTGTCGTATATGGAGTTCTGCAACCATTATTTCAGCTTCTCCCCACAAAAAGTATTTAGCAAAATCCAAGAAACATCCAAGTCAGGGACGAAGTTGTGGAAAAAGTCGTGGATGGCAGCACTCGGATACTCCAGGGATGAGGAAGAAAAAACCCCAACCTGAATCTTCAGACGTTCTGTTGGAAGGTGCTGATTTGCCATTTAATTTAACAGTCGGAGAAGATGGCCCACATTAGCAAGATGCAACATGCATCTTTTGTGATGATTCATTTTCAGAAGATATAAGGGGAGAATGCTGAATCTACTGTACAAGCCGCTTAATATGGGCTCATTCGACTGTATTGGAGCTGAGATCCAGTGTTACATTTGTGACAAAAAATTGTTTAAAATTGATTTTTTCATCTGTTTTTTAAATTTGTAATTTTTTATTAATTTTATTTTGTGCATCTCAATTACAGTGTGCCCACTAAAATCCCTTGCCACCCTCTTAACTTCAGAACGGCTGCTGCTATATTCACATTAATGTCCACGAGGTGTCTTCGTTCTAAATCAATGATGCTCTACAATTTTGTAAATCACTTTTTTCCCTATCTCTTTCCATTTTCGAGATAGGAATGCTAATTCTGCAGTTTTCCACCAGGTGGTGCCGTAGGCAGTTTCATTCAGTAGCACATGGCTACTTTACTGTACCTAGACACCACTTTCTATGAATATAGAAGCAGCCCTTCTGAAGTTAGAGGGTGGCAAGGGACTTAAGTGGGCATACTGTATATACATATAATTACACTGTGAAATGTTGAGTTCCATATTAACAGCTATCTGGGTTCCACATTATCCTCCACTGTGTGTTGCAATTCCGACTTTCTTTGCAAAATGACATATAAATTCTCATATATTAGATTGAACTAGACTTGATTAGTTGAAAAGTTTTTGAAATGTTTCTTACAAAAAAATTAGGTTGTATTGTGAGCCTTATAATCTAAAAGCAAAATTGGGTTCTATATTTACACCTTCTCTTCTATTTTATTTTTAATAGTATTATTTGTCTGCTTCTTTGTGGTTTTCTAATAGCTAGTAAGATTAAATTTGTCTTTAAGGGTGTGCAAAGGTGCAGACGTACAGGCTTTGTGCCCAGATTTTATTTTTTTATTTACTAATAAAAAAAATATTTCAATGTTTTAAACATGTTTATTTATAAGTGTGTAAGTTTAACATATTTAAGGGATGAAATCAAACTATTTGATGCCACACTATACTCAAAATAATCAAAAAATGCTATTGGGACAGCTTGTGTGTGTTTGAGAGAGAGAAAGAAAGAAAAATATATATATATATATTTTCTGTCTCCCTGTAACATGTATATAATACTACTTATTATAACCAAAGCTACAAACATTTGAATAATTTGTTAAAATGTCAGAACTGCTGTTGTGAATTTTGATAATTTGATAAATGACAACTGTTATTTTACTGATTATTTGTAATGTAAAATAGTACATATTTACTTTTCTGGAAAAATAAAAGGAAACTTTAACATAAAGTTGCTCTTTTTATTGTTTCATTAAATTTCCTTTTTTATTATTCAAGTAATATTCTGTCGACACGCCTACATATATCGTGTGAGTTTTATTTTTAAATTATGGAAATGGAGAGGATTAACATGCTGGAATGGCCTCACAAAAGTTCTTGCACCATGCTTTGCTTTTGCTATGCTATATGTAATTTCAATTGACTTCGTCAGTTTCCCGGTATTTATCTTAGGTCAGTAACTATCGTAACGCCGCATTCGGCTGACTGACCGTTTTTTTCCCCCACCCTTCTTGAGATCAGTAGAATCTTCAAACTCTTCAATTATGGTTGTGGTAAAACAGGACCAGGGGCTTGTGTCTTCTAATGCAGCGGTTCCCTACCCTTTTTCTCTCACGTATTCCTTACTTATACTTTCCATTTACACATATCCCTTCACACATAAATCCGTTCCAAATATTTTGTTTACGTTCATCAGTAATGTTCTTATACTAGTTACCAATGTTAGATACAGTTCTCATCAGAATTTCAATTTTTAACCACTTATCCATTTTAAACCACTACACAATATCAACATAAAGTCATTCAGAACACTAAATATTAGCGAAAGATTTTAAATTCAGCACTGACAAAGAAAGGATGAAGCTACACCCATTAATACACGTTAATGAGTTTATGCTAATGCTGATTAATCAAACACTAAAATGATGACCTGCTTTCAAATGGGTTTTACATGGAATCCTCGAAACCAAAAGACTCGATACAATTCATGTTTTTTCTAGATATTTCTAGAATTATTACAAAGGAAAAAACAACAAAGAAAATGAGGGACACATATGAAATTGCAAGATGTTATTAGGAGTTGGCAGAGATAATGACAACTAATGATCAACCAAGTTTAGGTATTTTCCTTCATTTTAAGTGAATAGCCTGTTTTACTTTTACATTAATCTCTCTTTGTAAACGAAAAATTTAGAGTTTTGTTTATCTCTTTTCATTATAATTTTTTTGCGTTATCCGCCATGACCAATGTAATTTTCACATAGCCCCAGCTGTACCACCATGCACCCTCAGGGGTACGCGTATCCCAGTTTGGGAACCGCTGTTCTAGTGCCATGACAATGAAGGGATGAAGTGAAACTGGACAGATGTCCTTGAGAAACCAATTGAAATTACATAGAGTATAGGATGGTGTGCCTCTCTTAAAAGCTTTTTTTTTTATGAAATTAATAATTTTTTAATGATTCTTTGGTCCATGAAATTGTAGTGTTGATAGTTTTTAAGCATAACTCAAACACTTATGTGGCATGAGTTGAAATTTTGCAATATCTTACATGCCATATATTTTTTAAATAACTGTATTTTACTGGCATATTTTTCACACAGTTTTTCTCGTTTCTTCTATGCCCAAAATAGTAAGTGCAAAAAATAAGCAAGTCATTTTCTATAATTACTTTTTCGATTTTGGTTCCAGTTATTTTATATAAGGATACTTTTACTTTCAGAACCGGTTCCAAAATTGAAAATGCCCGCTTATAAAAAAAATTGCAACAAAAATCGGAAAAGTAAAAACTAACAATGGTAGAGATTGACCTCAGCTATCCTATGCAAAAAAAATCATTTAAAAATATTAAAATGCGAGCGAAAAATCATGCTAGAACCTTCTCATAGACTTAACATTAGCTTGAGCATTTCTTCCCGTGACTAGTGTAGGCTCTTAAGAAACAATAGTAACCCATAAAATTAGAAAATTTGCATTTTCAAAGAAAATATAATAAAAAGGTACATTAACCCTGCATCAGTCACATAGTGTATCTCTGTGATACAAGCGACCATTTCCCTCTTGTAAGTTTTGAATGAATGTATTAGCCAGCTTGAGAGCTGTGGGTGAAAAATTGATACCATTGGGAGTCACAGGTTTCGAATCTACTTGGTTCAAAATTTACAAGAGGAAAATGGCAGCTTGTATCACAGAGATACACATGCAACTGATGCAGGGTTAAAAACAAAAATATCTATTGAGAACCCACTAGAAATTTTTAAAAAAATGGCTTGATTATTGTATTAGTTTACTAAAGACTTTTACAAGACTCATTTTGTATTAATTAGGATTTTCTTCTATTTGTCACTTATATGATTTAATTTTTTTTTAAACATTTTCCAACATAATTGAAAAGTGTTTATGAATTTGATTTGTCTGTCCAATCTCTTAACTTGCATAAAATAATTGCTATGTAACTACTATAAGAAATACTAGTAATCCAATCATAAAATAAGAAAATTTGCATTTAAAAAAAAAAAAGCACATTAAATATAGAGGTACTTACGTATTATCCGGGCCAGAAGATAGAATGCCAAAAATTGTTGTCAATTGCCAATCTTGTTTATTGTTACCAATAATGTGCAAAACAGTAATTTAATATTGTTAAATACATAAAATTGTTTAAAATGGTAAATACAGTGCACTCCCGATTATCCGGGTTAATCACCGGGAAGGGTCGCATGGACAATAGAAAAACACGGATAGTCCAATTCTAGTGCTTCATGAAGAAATCTCATTTTCTCAGAACACATGGCACCCGAAATAGGTATATCTCCTGCTCTTTTTTAGCACTTTCCAACCTAGTTGAAAAGTGCTTATGACTTCGGTTTGTCTGGCCGTATGGCCGTCTGCCCGTGCTCTAACTCCCGTAAATATGCTCGGATTGCTCTGCAATTTTTATATGTTATTGTCGTTATCTATAGCATGTTCCCTATTTCAACGGAAGTGTGTAGCACTTAGTTTTTTTTACAGGGACAGTAAAAATAATTCCGTTACATTACGTCTATGGAGAAAAATCGTCTGCGGTTTATTTAAATAATGTTTCACTATTTTAAACGCATTGAAATTTATATAGATCACTAAGGTGCATTACAAGAGACTTACTACGGAATATTGTGTGTATAGCAGTCATCGTTCATTTACAGGGACACGCAAAAGAATTCTCTACTGTCTGTTAACAATAATTCCTGGAAGTTACTGAACGCGATTTTAAATTAAACTCACTTTTTGTCTATTACGTGGTGTGTATAAATTCTGTAGATCATATACAGGGAAGCACAAAAGTTCGCGAACACATTTCCGTTTATTAATAGAAACTCCAGAAGTAGAATTTTAAACTGTGCTACGCGTTTCCTAACTGAACTAAAATTTAGCATCCTATATAGTATATATACAAATCTATAGATCATATAGAGGGCTGAATAGTATTCGGATATTTTTCCGAATATTGTATACGTTGGAAATTTCTGAAATTATGTTTTTAAATAGGTTATGCGTTTTCCAAATTGGTTACTTAGATGTTATCTTTCAGCTTATTAAACGGTAATGATTTGTAAAATTATTTTGGAAGCGTTGGAAAGTGTTACATAATCTATGCTTGATGCATGATTTTTCGTTCTTGTTTGTATCATGTACAGTTTGTACTCCAATTTAATAAGCCTGTGCTAATTTGCTAGCTGATTCTCCATTATCAAGTCTTTGAAGGATTTCTATTTTTTCATTTACCATTTAAAACATTTCGTTTTTGTTTCACACCAATCATTTTCACCAGTGAACAATTTCACACTACTAACTGACGATAAACAAGCCTCAAAAACTAAAGGAACACGTATGATAGTGAGAGAGGCCAGTTGAAAGGCTATTGTACAAACAACATTCAGATCCCCCTCATCCCCTTAAACCCCTACCCCGTCAAATAGGTTCCAAAGCTTTCAACTTGACCTCTCTGCACTTGACAATACTATCAGCTAAATCTTATAATTCACATCGATTCTAATTCACATCGATTTTACATGCGTGATAAGCATGAAAATGTTCTATTTATTTATTTATTTGTGAATCCGGAATGAGCACGGATAATCCACAAACCAGATAATCCGCACATGGATAATCGAGAGTGTACTGTAATATAAAAATAAATAAATATATAAAATAAAGAATAATAAATGAAGAACACAAAACTGTAACCTATAATAAAAGAAATAAACTATAAATTATACTAAAAACTATACACTATAATAAATAAATAAACTATATACTTGTCAAAACATAAGAGTTACTGTAATTAGTATAATTGGCGCCATGCTTGGCTCAGTTGTATTTGACCTGGCCCGGATAATACGTAAGTACCAATACAGAAATCCCTATTGAGGACCCACTTGAAAATTAAGAGAAAAAAATTTCTTGATATTTTTAGTATACTCAAGAATTTTACAGGATGCATTTAGTATTAATTGGAATTTTCTTCTTTTTGTCACTTATATTTTCAACTTAATTTTCTTTTTAGTTAAAACAAATTTAGTTTAGTTTCCAACATAGTTAAAAAGTGTTTATGAATTTGATTTGTCTGTCCATCTGTCTCTCCGAGCTCTAACTTGTCTAAATATAGTCATATTGCTATGTAACTACTTTAAGAAATAATAGTAACACATAAAATAAGAAAAAAAAAGAAGAGAAAAAGGCACATTAAATGAAAAATCCCTATTCAGGACTGCTAGAAAAATTAAAAAGAAAAAATTATTTGTATATAGGTTAATTTTTTTCTTTTTGCCTCTTATATGATTTATTTTTATTTTTTTATTGAGACAATGATTGATGTTGGTAGTAAAATTAATAATCTTTACATACTGGTGTTATTTCAGCTGCAGACGTTTCCACAAAATCCTTCACCCCTTGCCTTGGAAAATGGACCAAATAATGGGACCGTATATCATCTGAGAGACAGTATTCCGAGAAATAATAAGGTATTTTTTTTTTTTTGTACTGCTGTCAATAACTTTTGTGGTATAGCCCATCGTTATTCAAGAGAAACATAGGTTACAGAAGACTGTCTGTACCCACTAGAAAATTTTAAAAGGAATTTGCTTAATGTTTTATGATTTTACTCGAATTCTACAGGATACATTTTATATTAATTGGAATAGTATTCTTTTTGGTCACTTATATAATTTAATTTTTACATTTTAATGGACCACAGTGATGGTTGCCGGTAAAATTAATAATCATTACAAATTGTTCAGAAATGAATGTTTATTAAAAAGTTGGGTGTAAAATTTGAATAAGGCTTAGAACATTGGCTTCATAATGAAACAAATATGACTAGGATGACAACTAATTAGTATCCTTTATATCAGGGATGGCAAACCTATAGCACACATGTTGTAGATGGCACATGGCAGAATATTCTTGGCACAATATTGAATAATGTTTTAAATCAAATTACCATGAAATTGCACAAAATACACAAATTTAGACTTGCTGAATTTGTCAAGATTTGATTGGTTAGGAATTAAAGTAATTAAAATGCAACTTAATAAATACCAGTGTAGTTCAATATTGGCTCAACATTTTTTTTCCCACTAAGACAGAGTTTGGATTATTGAAAAAGAAATATAACTAAGCATTTTAGACAAAATGCCGATCATAAAATTATGACAATTAAATTCCAGACACTAAGAACTGTTTAAAGACAGTTGTCACTTGTCATTTTGACAAATATTCTTGTGAGTCATTCTTTTTGAAAATGGATATAATGAAAAATTCAAGTAGAGACCTTTCATCAAATGACTCAAGTTGAGCTTAAATACTCTTAAAAATAACCAAGGTACTTTCATGTTATATTGGCCTCCACAATTACAACTATGCCAAGATCATAGCAAAACTTATATATGCTTCATATACATGCATATATATACTTCTAATATGCTCATATATGTGTCATTATATACATGTTATATGCCATATATGCATCGTTTATATGTGTCATTATATACATGTTATATGCCATATATGCAGAGCTGCCATCTGCTACGGAAAAATCGTAGTTGCTACGATTTTGAGCCACAAACTACGATGCTACGAAAATCTGTCTAAAACTACGATTTTCTGGAGAGAAAAAAAAACGCTAATTTCGTTACAGAAAAAATGCGAAATTCGTCACAGGATCGCTTGAAGAAGCGCGAATTTCATCAAAAAATTGGCAGGAAAAAGCAAATTTCGCCAAAGGATCGCCGAAAACACGTGAATTTCATCAACCGATTGCTGAAAAAATGCGAATTCTGTCAAAGGATCGTTGAAAAAACGCAAATTTTGTCAAAAGATCGTTGTAAAACATGAATTTCGTCAAAAGATCGTCAAAAAAAGCTAATTTCGTCGAAGGATCGTCGAAAAAAGCGAATGTTTTCAAGGCATCGTTGAAACAACGCAAATTTCTTCAGAGAATCATGTGTAAAACGCAAATTTTGTCAAAGGATTGTTGAAAAAACGTAAATTTGGTCAAAGGATCACTGAAAAAACGCGAATTTCATCAAAGAATTGTCGGAGGCAAATTTGCCAAAGGATCGCCGAAAAAACATTAATTTCGTCAAAGGATCATTGAAAAAATGCAAATTTTGTCAAAAGATCATTGAAAAACGCGAATTTTGTCTAGGATCGCAGAAAAAACGTGAATTTCGTCAAAAAATCACTGAAAAAAATGCGAATTTCGTCAAAGAATTGCGTGAAAATGCGAATTTCGTCTAAAGATTATGTAAAAAACACAAAAATTGCCAAAGGATTGATGAAAAAACCCGGGGTGATTCTGGTCCGAATTTTCCGAAAAATTAAGGCAATGATTTCCGAAAATTAAAAAAAATATCGGTCATAAATCCGAAAATTCGGACATAAAATGTATCGGTATTTCAGCAAATGATCGCCGAAAAAAATCAATCTCGTGATTCGTTCGAAGAAAAGTTGCCAATTTTGTCAAAAGAACGCGGGAAAAACGTGACTTTCATCAGAGAATCGCGAAAAAACGGCAAATTTCGTCAAAAACATTGCGAAAAACGGCAAATTTCGTCAAAAGATCGTTAAAAAATGGCAAATTTTGTCAACAGATCGCGGGAAAAACGTGACTTTCACCAGAAAATCGCGAAAAACGGCAAATTTCGTCAAACATTGTGAAAAATGGCAAATTTCGTTAAAAGATCGTGAAAAAACGTCAAATTTCATTAAAAGGTCGCAAAAAAAACCCCGGCAAATTTCGTCAAATGATCGCGAAAAAACGGCAAATTTTGTCAACAGATCGCGGGAAAAACGTGACTTTCGACAGAGAATCTCGAAAAACCGGCAAATTTCGTCAAAAGATTGCGAAAAAACGCAAATTTTGTCAAAGGGACTCAAAAAAAAAAAAAAAAAAAAAAAAATGCCGGGAGTGGACACTTCCCCTCTATTAACTTTTCAGAAAATTTGCTGTGAATTTCAGAATTTTTTTTTTTACTCAGAGTCACCCCTGGAAAAAACCCAAATTTCATCAAAATTTACTGCATTGGGTTAAAAGATTGAAACCGGATTCCTTTTACTAATGTAGAAAATTTGCCGCAAAACGTGAAAACAAATTCTTTTAAAACTGCTTTCAAAAGATTCAAAAACTGGCTTCAAGCTACATAACTTCAGGCATAGATACCTTCCTGAAAAATCTTGTAGCTCTGTTCGCATCGCAGCAGTTTCTTCGCAAAGCAGCACATGCAGAAACAAACATCTATGTTTATTATTATGATATAGTTTTTAATTTGAAACAATATACTGAACTAACTTTTCAAAAATTTGTTTAACCCAACCTGAAATAAAAAACAATTAGCACAGGCCCGACATGCAGGGTTGTATCAGCTTACTGGATCTGATGAAGGACTCTAACTCAGATATTTTTCTCTGGAAGATATACTTGTAGTTCTATCCCCCACAACCGCCTTGGAATCTTTCAGAAAATTCACTGTGAAGTTCAGAAATTTGGCTTAGGAGTGGACAGAGCATTAATTGAATGAAAATAATTATGTTTAATCAATCCCACCCGGAACAAAAAAATTAGCAAAAACAAGAGTCTCCTACTTTGTGTGCTTATGGATATACACATGCGTTTAATTGATTAGTATTTCTTCGCTTAAAATTTGCAGCGTACAAAGCAGCCACCAACCAACCAACCTTCAGATAAATTTGAATTTGGTGTGCTACTATTTTTCATTTTCAAAGGTTGGCAGGTCTGTATATGCATCGTTTTCTTCACGTTTAAGAAGGGAATGGCAGATGTTCAAACGCTTCCCCAAATGGATTTCCTTCAGCTCATGAGGAACCCAAACTTCAAGCTTGCTTACGAATCTGAGCTTCTTTAAATGGTCATGAACGGTTGAGTGAGCAATGTGTAGTGCCTCTGCAATCGCTCGTGTCGTGCACCGTGGGTTAGACTCAATCATTGTCTTTATTTCATCATCGTCAGCCTCCAATGGCCTTCCTGACCGAGGCGCATCATTCACATCAAAATCGCCAGAACGGAATTTTGCAAACCACCGCTGGCACTGATGTGTCGTTAGAGCATCGTCCCCATAAACGTTACGCAACTTTTCACAAGCTTGCATCGCATTCTTGCCTTTGCGGAAATAAAAAAGCAAAATATAGTGAAAACCAACAGTTTTTTCCTTCATTTTCAAATCTGTATAAAATCTATCCAACTCATTCAAATCGAACAATTTCATGTTTATTGAATGGGTTAGAAGTGTGACCTTATATCATATTTCAGTGAGGTGCGTGCGCATGACGCTTCTACTCCAAAAAATGTACTAACGACATCTGTTGGCAAAATACGACATGACTTTCTGATCAACCCAATATTATTATTTGATTCCCTAAATTTTTTGGTTGAGAGCATGTCATATATAGTCGCGTAAGATATTTTTTGAAGAAAATTGGTACGCTGTTGTGAAAATGTTTGCCATCCCTGCTTTATATTAATACCTTTTAAACTATAAACTGTACAGCATTGTACAAGGTGATCATAAAAAACTTTGCCGACATACGAGCCTCTGGCGACTGTACTGATCAAGAACATTGAATACCATTTGGGATGTGGGTATTTTAAGGCATGGATTCAAAAATGAAGTGAAGAACAACAACCGAGCTTTCTCAGTTATGCTTATGCAGTAGCAAAATTTTAAACATTTCAAATGGCAACACTCACTTGTATTCATCGCAAAATGATCTTCATAGTAAAAAATTATAAAGAGCATTGAAACAATACCTGTAGCACCACAAATAGCAACTTAAAACAAATGCAAAGAAAAGCAGTGAGAAAAACAAATGAGGCCACACAGGCAACAAAAAATAAATAATTTTAGTCATATTACAAAATTTTCAAGTATTTGTCTTCACAGATGGTGACACATTGCATGTTTGAGATTGTGGACAACATTAAACCGTTCCATGAAAACAATGCTGAATCTCAAGTTTAATAGTGTTTTTCATGTCATATGCACTTAGCAGATTTCACATGTAATATATCTTGAATTTTAAATAACCTAAGACACAGAAATCCACTGAGTTACTTTCAGGTCACCACAGCGACCACAAAAATGCAAAGTAGTGGTAGATAAAAATGTCACCAGAGTGTTCTTTTGATGTTCTTATTTGTCGAGCACTGATGATGAGTCTGATCTTCTTTGTGTTTAAATCTTCATTTCTAGTGATACAGATATCATTTCATGCCATTTATGGTTTGTTACTATCAAGATCATTTTCCAATGCAAAAAAAAAATGGGTGTTGGCATTTGAAAATTTCAAAAATTTATCACTGCAGCCATAAATGTGAGAGTTTGATTGTTGTTGTTCATTTCATTCTCGAGTTCATCCCTTAAAATACTCACATCCCAATTGGTATCTCACTTCCCTGATTGATACAGTCACTAGAAGCTCCTACGTCAGCAAAGTTTTTTTTATGACTACTTTGTATTAGGGTTGCCAGATTTCTCTCTTAAAAAACTGAAGTTTTTTAACTATTGTCATTTTCCACATTTTACTGAACTATGTTGAATGTGTCAATAATGTATTTAAGAATTTTTCTTAATAACAAATCAGTAATTTTATAATTGTTATTTTCCAACTGTATTTGTATTATATTATTATTCTAACAACATTCTTTAATTAATCTTGCATTCACGTTTTTGTGGAAAAAAAGTGCATCGAAAATGACAATTTTGCAGTAAATTGAAAATATAAACTGATAAAAATTCTTGAAATTATGAGTCAGAGATTTTTTTTTTAAAACGGAGAAATCATCATACGGGAAAGGTTTAAGCATACACTGTACAATAAACCTGTAAAACATACAACCTGTGGAGAAAACGTACAATCTGACAACCCAACCCTGTATGATGAAATTGACAAAAATTTATATGTGCAGTAAAACCCCACTAATCTTAAAGTTTGGATAATCCAACCAAAGTTTATTTGAAATTTCAAGAGAAAAAAAATTAAATGAGTCGTTACGAAGAAAACAAATTGGTAATTAAAACTAAAAATATTTTTTAATATGTATTACTTTAAAAAAATGAATAGAAAGAAGCATTGTTAACTCATAATTTCCAATCTCTATTTCTGTCTCTCGCTCTTATTCTATTTGTATAAGAGTTTTTGATAATCTGAAATTTGGCTAATCCGAACAGGTTGCAGTCCCAATTAGTTCAAATTAGTATCATGCATCGGTTTGGGTTAATTGATTTTACCCTGATTTTTATGGTTGATGTTAATTTTTTTCAGTGTAGCTCGGGTTAACTTTAAATGCTTCAGATTAAGTTTTGATCTTTTCAGTTAGGTTCAGGTTCACCCAACTTCTCAAAAGAAAGACCTGAATATTTTTATTGAAAAAAACATATTTGAATATTAATGACTGTATATATGTTCATTTTTATGCAAAAAAAGATAAAATTGATATTAGATATATAATTGTAGGCTACTTTTCCATAAATGTAAAATAAGGATTAATTAATTTGAATATTAATGACTGTATATATGTTCATTTTTATACAAAAAAGATAAAATTGATATTAGATATATAATTGTAGGCTACTTTTCCATAATTGTAAAATAAGGATTAATTAATTTGAATATTAATGACTGTATATATGTTCATTTTTATATAAAAAAGATAAAATTGATATTAGATATATAATTGTAGGCTACTTTTTCATAATTGTAAAATAAGGATTAATTAATTTGAATATTAATGACTGTATATATGTTCATTTTTATACAAAAAAGATAAAATTGATATTAGATATATAATTGTAGGCTACTTTTCCATAATTGTAAAAAATAAGGATTAATTAATTTGAATATTAATGACTGTATATATGTTCATTTTTATATAAAAAAGATAAAATTGATATTAGATATATAATTGTAGGCTACTTTTCCATAATTGTAAAATAAGGATTAATTATCTTTCACTTTGGGTTTAACCCAACCATGCTGGACTGTAGTTCAAATTAGTGAGCTTCTACTGTACTCTAAATATGCAGGTTTGATTCTATAATGGATGCATCTTTATTCATTTCATTTCAGAATGCTTCTGATTCAGGAAAAGTTTTACAAAAGAACTCTGGAATTACCAACAGTAATTATTTTTTCTTTTTCAATTTTTAATGAATGTGTTTTATATTTGTATGCATTTTAAAAGACAATGAATATTAATTAACTACAAAAAAAAAAAAAAAAAAAAAAAAAAAGAGGTACTTTTATGTTAACCAGGCACAGGTGATAAATCACTAAATATTGTTCCCATTGCTATCATTCCTATTACATTTATTTCATTTAAAATATAAACCTTTCACTTATTTCATTTAAAATAGAAATACATACATTTAATATACATATATAACATACATTTAAAATACATTCATTTAATAAAAAAAAAAAAAAAATACTATAAACAAAAATATTTTGGGAACAGATGTTGCAGACACTCCGAGGTTGGCTCCATTTCTTTTGATTCTACTTTGATGCTATACATTTTTATTTAGCACACATATTTTTTTATTTTCGCATATTATTTTTATTTAACAGACACATTTAATTTTATTTATTAATTATTTTTTATTATTTAATTTTATTTATTTGCACACACACTTAATTTTATTATAAAACACATATTTTATTACAAAACACCAGGTTGCCATATGAAGCAAATATTGCCAAGTTACCATGCCAGGCAAAAAATGGCCATTTTGGCACCAAAAAGAAATACTGGTGCGCCTGCGACATCTATACCACATTGGATTTCTTCATCAAAGTATTGTTTCTAATTTACACATGCGAAAAACAATATCTGCTATTTGTGAGAAAAAAATGCCATTGGCTAGGTTTGTGCCCAGCTAACATAAAAACACCAAAAATATTTTTTAGATGTCATCAGAATTTAACACAACTTACTAAGTTATTGTTAAGTGTTAATTTTTATTTCATTTCATTGTCTGGTTCAATTGTTTTTATAATGTCACCTACATATAAATAAAGTGTTGAGTTGTATTGGTGATGTCATTGACGCTTAAAGGACTCTATTATGACTTAGAGGGAGGAGGAGTGTTGTGATTTATCTTTATTGTGATTTATTCTATTTAAATGTCTTATCCTTATTTTGCTCTTATTTTATTTTATTATATTTAGTGTGGCAACTATTTTTTAATATGTAGACATCTGGCAACAGCCATTCTTATTAAAAATTCTCCAATTATCACACTTTGCTGCATGTTTTCTGAGTGACTAAATACAGTAGAAGATATAACACAAACCTAAAAACATGAGGTTGTGCACTATATAGAATTTTCTGTTATAATGATCACATTTCACACATCATTAAAGTTTTCTTGTAAACACAGCCCAAAACGTCTGAAACCTGTCACAACACAATATAGTAGAGTATCTTTATATTGCATTCCTTGGGACCAGAAGTTGTGCAGATTATAAATTTTTTGGCATAACATAGATCACTCCACACATTGTTAAATTTGCTTTATATAAACATGACCCAAATATGCTTGGACCAAATCATTCATTGTATTATTCATTTTTAAATTTTTTTTATTTTAATAATAGCAAGTTTTTCATTAAAAAGTTCTGAATTAAGGCGATAAAGTTTAACTAATGTATGAAAATTAGTCCTCTAGCGCAGCAGATTC
Organism: Maratus michaelseni; assembly: GCA_963931845.1. NCBI lineage: Eukaryota > Metazoa > Arthropoda > Arachnida > Araneae > Salticidae > Maratus > Maratus michaelseni. The sequence goes on from OZ007600.1 coordinate 3,966,680, forward strand.
CAACTTGGGGTACGTAGTGGAATATTTGGGGGTACTTGAAAATTACATTGGTAATGGCGGCTAAGGCAAAAATGTAAAATAGGCTATTCGGATAAAATGAAGGAAAAAATGCCTAAACTTAGTAATTGGTTTATCATTTGTTGCCATTATCTCCACCCATTCCTAATAATATCTTGCGATTTTGCATATGTCCCTCCTTTTCTTTTATTGTTCTTTTTTTTCTAGTAATTCTAGAAATATTTAGAAAACACATAAATCGTATTGGGTCTTCTGGTTTCAACAATTTAATTTAAAACCCATTTTAAAACAGGTCAGTTTAGTGTTAGACTGATCAGCATTAGCATAAACTCTTTAACGTGTAGTAATAGGTATAGCTTCATCCCTACTTTGTGAGTGCTTAATTGGAAATCTTTAGCTAATATTTCATGTTTTCAGTGACTTTTTGTTGATATTGATTTGTAGTTTGAAATGGATAAATGGTTGAAAATTGGACTCCGAAGAGAACTGCATCTAACATTGGCAACTGGCATAAGAACATTACTAATGAACAAAAACAAAATATTTGGAAGGGGTACGCATAAATGAAAAGTCTATGCAAGGTGTACGTGAGAGGAAAAAGCTTGGGAACCGCTGCTCTAGAGAATAGCAATATTTTGCAGTGTGGGAATGCAGGTGCTTCTCAACTGCAAACTTCATTGTTTGTGTCTGAGAAATTGTGCTTTATATAGAAAATTGCATTATACAGAATTGTGTTATAAAGATCTTCTACTGTTAATGTTTTATTGTGTTTAATTTCAAGTACATTATTTAAATAACATTACAAGTGCCATCTCCATTAACACATTTTTAATAGAGGCTAAGTCACAGGGTATCTATGCATCAGGAGGCTATCGTCTGAAATCATCACTGTTTGCTATTACAGTTCTATTTTGGAAAACTCCCAACTAATAACACTTATCACCACCAAAATCCTCCAAGTAAAAATAAGAGTAGGTTCTTATAGATTTCAGCTCACTAAATCAAAATATGGCAGTGAAACTACCGTATTGCGTACCATTTTTCAAGTGGGGTGGCTTGTTTTTAAAAATTAATGTAACTTATGTCTTACTAAAATATAAGGTGGAAATTGCATAAACAAAAATATGTGTATGTTAATATATAAATAACTTATAAATAAATGTTTATTAACATTAGCAAAAATACAGTCAACCATTTATGCTCGAGGGCCACACTTGTAAATTCCTTAAGTTTTGCAGGGCACCCATAATTTAATTAAACAGTGTAGGCAAGATATGTATACACGTTGAAGTTTCAAGACCAGGGACATCTTATACTATATCAACATCACAGAACTACGGTATTCTCATATTCTTCTTGGTTCATGAAGAAACAATTTATTTATTTATATGTTCAAGCAATATTTAATTTTAACACCAGAAATTCTATACAGTTACTTGATTCAGTAAAAATAGTAGTAATGCATAGGGTTAATTATTAATACCTAATTTCTTAATTAAAACTTATTCCTAAGCTATACCCCCCCCCCCCCCCCAAAAAAAAAAAAAGGCCCTTTTAAGTTTTTTTGTTTAAGCTTTGCCTGCCTTTTCAGGGGTCGATCCAGGGAAAATTTGGGGCCTATTTAGGGTCCCTTCACAAAAATCTATTTAATAAAATGGGCCCCTTCACAAAAATCAATTTGATAGAATGGGTCCCTTCACAAAAATCAATTTGGTAAAATGGGCCTCTTCACAAAGTTCTATTCCATTAAAACTTACTATTTATTATTTATTTATTATTTTGTGATGTTTTAAAATGTGTAATTTGTAAACAAACAAGTTCACCAGAGAGGAAAACTTCAGCAAAAGGATTTAAAAAAGTTTTTGTTTATAAATGCCTGGTTCGAATTTGATTAACTGGATTTCACCTTTCGTTACAAAATGTTATTTTTCACAAAAATATGATAAATTTCACAAAAATAACCTTTACTTTTCACAAAATGGGCCCCAAGAAAAAAAACCCTGCATCGACCCCTGCTTTTTCACCACCTGGCATGTTGTTTTACAAACATGTTCCGAACCCATTTTTTACTTTTTCACTTTAAATAGTAGTTAGTTATAACTACAGCTATACCATTTCACTTTCTTCTATTTTTTAGACTCTATCCCTAATCTCCTTCGCTTTACTTTTTTATTCCAAATTTGTTTTCATCTCTTTTCTTAACTTTTCATCTATCCTCTATATTGTAAATGTTCATTTTTCATGTAGTTAATACTACATCTTAACTTTTTCCAACAGCTCAATTTATTACAAGACTCTATACTCACTAATAGCATGGACGTAAAGTTGATTGCAACTCGGAAGCCCCTTAACCGACATCAACTCATCAACTGTTCGGCATAGGGTTAATCTGTTGGTTATCACTCAAAAAGAGCAAAAGTAGCACACTTCTGCTTACTACTGTAACCACAATTATACATAAGAAAGCATTACATTTATGCCATCAGGAGTTATTAGCATAATCTGGTACTGTCAGTTTCATAACGTCCCAGCTTTTTACAACACAAAATATGCAAATTCACTTATCCAGCATTTGAGTTGATATATAGAAAACATAAATGTACTGAGTGGATTTTTCTCTGTTTCTTGGATCATTTTTCATCTAAAGAGAATTTTCACAGCCATCAACTTTTAAGCCTTTATTAAGGTTGAAAAAAAAAAAAAATTAGATCTAAAATTTTACTTAATAAATGAAATCAAATAAGTGCTATATAGAAACAGAAAACATTTTATTAAATTAATTTTCTGTTACAATACAAGTTTATTTGACACAAAAAAAAAGATCATAAAAGTTGACAGCTATGGATTTGCACTGTAGTCAAGCTATAGTTTTGAAAAAGTTTCTGTCTTGCTGAAAATTTTTTGCTCTTAATATTCAAAATAACACAGTGGGCCACCCGTGGCCTGTTAGATACAAATTGAAGACTCCTTCTCTATCATATACATAAGAAAATGAAAACAATGTTCAAATTTTTGGTGCTATAGAGACAGACTACATTATTCACGCGAAAACATGCACAAGCCAATGATAAGTCTATGGGAACATTATTTTCAAATATCTTGCATGCATTTTAATATTTTTAAATGATTTTTTTTTTTTTTTTTTTTTTTTTTTTTTTTTTTTTTTTGTATAGGATAGCTGAAGTTGATCTCTAACTGAGCTAGTTTTTACTTTTTGATATTTGTTGCAGTTTTTTTTTTATGAGACTGCTTTCACTTTTGCAACCAGTTTGGAAAATGAATTGAAAGTAACTTTCTAAAAAGAAGGTGAAACAAGGCAATCTAGTATGGAATACCATGAGTTTCTTTTAAAGTGGTTCTCAAAAGACTGAAACTTTCTGACACATTTTCAGACTCATTTTTAAATGCAAAGGCATGAAATTAGCAGGCCTAATTATTGAAGCAATTTGAAATCGAAATGAGTTTTCCATCTTTTAATAAATAAATTACTTATCAAGTTATAGGCGATTCAAGTCACATGATGACATGTTTTTCCATTTTCTCATGCTGCCTTGTCAGGAATTTGATTCAGAACACTGACTTTGACAGTATTTTCTGAAAATTTTTCTTTGCCTTTAACAAAAAATGGAAAACATGTTTTGATTACATAGTTTCTGAATAAGAACACCTGCTGATTTCATGCATTTCCAAACAAAAATAAATTTAGAAATGCCTCAAAAAGTAGTTCTTTTGGATTTGAGAACAACCTGAAAGAGTAATGTTTGCAAATTTCATGCATATATTTTTTAAATGTCTTTATGGGTGTCAGAAATATTTGTATTGTTGAGTGGGATTTAAAAAAAAAAAAAAAAAAAACTTTCATGTATATTTACATTCAAAATTGTATTATTGTTGAGAAACATTCGACCCCCATGAACTTCCCCTTGTTTTTGCCCTTGGTTGTGTCTGTGTTCACTATACATGCTTACATAGGATTTTCATTTTTCAGATTCTGCTCCTAAAACAGTGAAAAGTAAACAGAAGTTTAAAAAGAGTAATAAAGGACAGTATGAAAAATTGACAGATTTTAGCAATACAGATGAATACATTGTAAGATTTTAGAATTAATTTTCTTAGAAATGTTAATATTCTGAATATTCATGCTAAAACTTGCTACGTTAGAATGGCAAAAACATTTCAATGAGATGGAAAGATGTAAATTAATGTTTAAGACATGAATCCAATATTAGCATTCACAAATTTTAAATCTTTCTAACTCTATAAGGATTTATTATAAAAAATAAATAAAATGTGTAGCCCATACTTTTTGTTTTTCAAGATTTTCGTTGATTAACAACAACAATACAAGTAGGCTAGATCAACACTCTTTATTACACTGGTGTGAATAAGCTATGTAATAACAAACTGCACAGTGCATGCCCAGTATGAGACATATAAAGCCAGATCATATAAGTAAAGATACTATGTGTGTATGTATGTATATATATGTGTGAGTACATATATATATATAATATCTTTGAAATCAAAATACAACAAAGAAGTTCTTCCAACAAAATCTGACCAAATCTCTAATTTAAAGATGGCAAATAATTATTTTATAGTGTACCTTTAAATTTTAAAATAGCTAACAAATTTAAACAAAAAAATTACTAAAACTCCAATTTAGAGATGGCATGTAGTAATACATTACATAACAGTTGCTGAGAAAAAAAAGAAGAAAAAAATTGAAGTATATAAAATGATAAATGATGCCAGATAAATTGAAATAAATAGAATTTAATTATCTATTTGAGCAAAATATGGAATTTTGATTACAGATGATAATGAAAATGTGAAATACAAAAGCGACATATGTATGTCTAATCATCAGCCAGCAGAACACCAACCAGTTTTTCTCTCTTTAAAAAAAAAAAAAAAAATTATTGACAATTTTTTTTTTTTTTTTTTTTAATCACGTTACCGTCATTTTTCATTTCTTATTGAACTATATTGAATGTGCCAATGTCTTTAAAGAATTTTTCTTAAAAACAAATCATTAATTCATAATGAACAGAGGAAAGTATATTCAACTAGGTAAATTATATTAAATGGTTGGAGTGTCGTAGTTGAGATTTTTTCCAACAGAGCGAAAATATAAATTCTCTAAAAAAAAAAAAAGAAAAAAAGGGAGATCGTTGGTACGGCAAACCAAAGTACCCAGGTTCGAGTCCTGGTCCCTGCATATTTTCGCTTTGTTGGAAAAAAACTCAACTATGATACTCCAACCATTGAATATAATTTACCTAGTTGAATATACTTTCCTCTGTTCATTATGACCTAATTACATGGTATACAGGAGTTTCCGTGCTATTTCAAGATTCATCATGCAAATGCTATAGTTATAGCTCGGATGAATGAAATTAGCGCTGCAGTTCGCAGCCTTGTCCAACAAATAAGAGTGAAATATGCCGGCCCAGGATATCGTCGGGATAGCTCAGTAGGGAGAGCGTTGGTACGGCAAACCAAAGTACCCAGGTTCGAGTCCTGGTCCCAGCATATTTTCGCTCTGTTGGGAAAAAATCTCAACTATGATACTCCAACCATTGAATACAAATCATTAATTTTTACAATTGTTATTTTCAAACTGACTGTATTTGTATTACGATACTCTAATAGCACTGTTTAATTAATTTTGCAGTCACATTTTTGTGATCAAAATTTAATTTTTTGGAGCAAACTGAAAAGAGAAACTAATAAAAATTCTTGAAATTATAAAAGTTAAACAAGTTTTTTAAAAATGGAAGAAATTGTCATATGAGAAAGGTTTAAGTGTACACTGTACAATAAGCTTGAAAAACGTACAACTTAAGGAGAAAATGTACTATCTGGCAATCCTACCACACATATCACAGAAAACTGCATTATTTCATATAATAGACAGACAAATTTGCCAAGAGTCTATTACTACTGGTATAATGCATTGAAAGAAAAAAAAACAACTAAGAAACACAAGGAAAATTAATGAAAAACAAAGGATCAGGGTCCATAAGCCATGTTTTTGGTCCATGAAATAAGACTAAAATTCAATTTTGTTATATTGACTTAATTATTTCACTTTTTAATATTAGAAGGTTTATCCTGTACGATTTCAACAATAGTTTTTGTACTTTGTTCGGATTTATATAACTTACACAAGATCACAGTTCGAATTTTTTTTTAGTTTTTGATGAAATATATGCAATTTCTCCTAATTTTATCGCAATTTTTAATATATTTTTTAATATTTTACTATGAGCGCAGCTTTGAAACACTTTTATTTTTACATATGTTGTACATTTGGATGTATTTTATAATATATGTAAAGAAGAAAGTGTTGCACGATTGCGCTCATATAAATAATTTAGGTAAAATTAGGAGAAATTGCGTATTTTTCGTCAAAAAATACGAATAATACAAACTTTGAGCTTGTGTAAGTCATATAAATTTGACCAAAAAGCAAAAACTATTGTTGTACAGGATGAACCTTCCAATATTAAAAAGTGAAATAATTAAGTCAGTACAACAAAATCGAATTTTAGTCTTATTTCATGGGCCAAAAACACGGCTTATGGACCTTGATCCTTTTACTCGTATTCCATGCAACCAGTTATAAGTTATATATGTATGTGTTTTTTTAGCACTCTTTAATGTTCTTTTAACACTTATTAATTACTCTTTTTTTTCTTAAAATATTTTATATTCTGTTTTGTTATCTTTTCTTTATTTTAATTTCTTTGTTTAGTTTATGTTTTATTTTTTAAATTCTGAGCATGATTTTATTTTATAACACACTTTTTCGTATCTCAATTCTTTTTTCGTATGTAAAGATCCATGGAATTTTGTAATCTCTTTTTAGTTCACTTCCTGATAGCCTAGAAATATAAAAATTATGTACACATGTGTGTTTCTGATGCAGGGGTGATTCTGGTCCGAATTTTCCGAAAATTCCGAAAAATTAAGGCAATGATTTCCGAAATTAAAAAAAAATATTAGTCATAAATCCGAAAATTCGGACATAAAATGTATCGGTACTTTGGCAAATGATCGCTGAAAAAAATCAATTTCGTCATTCGTTCAAAGAAAAGTTGCCAATTTTGTCAAAGGATCGCGGGAAAAACGTGACTTTCGTCAGAGAATCGCAAAAAAACGGCAAATTTCATCAAAAGCATTGCGAAAAATGGCAAATTTCGCCAAATGATCACAAAAAAACAGCAAATTTTGTCAACAGATCACGGGAAAAACGTGACTTTCGTCAGAAAATTGTGAAAAAATGCCAAATTTCGTCAAAAACAACAAATTTCGTTAAAAGATTGCGTTAAAACGGCAAATTTCGTCAAAAACATTGCACAAAACGGCAAAGTTCGTCAAATAATCGCGAAAAAACGGCAAATTTTGTCAACAGATCGCAGGAAAAACGTGACTTTCGTCAGAAAATCGTGAAAAACTGACAAATTTCATCCAAAACATTGCGAAAAACGGCAAATTTCGTCAAAAATCGCGAAAAAAAGGCAAATTTCATCATCAAAAACATTGCGAAAAACGGCAAATTTCGTCAAAAACATTACGAAAAATGACAAATTTTGTCAAAAGATCACGATAAAACAACAAATTTTGTCAACAGATCACGAGAAATGGCAAATTTTGTCAAAAACCCACAAATTTTATCAACAGATCTAAAAAAAAACTGCAAATTTCGTCAAAGGAACTCCAAAAAAAAAAAAAAAAAAGTGGCAGGAGTGGTACGTGACTTTCGTCAGAGAATCGCAAAAAAACGGCAAATTTCATCAAAAGCATTGCGAAAAATGGCAAATTTCGCCAAATGATCACAAAAAAACAGCAAATTTTGTCAACAGATCACGGGAAAAACGTGACTTTCGTCAGAAAATCGTGAAAAAATGCCAAATTTCGTCAAAAACATTGTGAAAAACAACAAATTTCGTTAAAAGATTGCGTTAAAACGGCAAATTTCGTCAAAAACATTGCACAAAACGGCAAAGTTCGTCAAATAATCGCGAAAAAACGGCAAATTTTGTCAACAGATCGCAGGAAAAACGTGACTTTCGTCAGAAAATCGTGAAAAACTGACAAATTTCATCCAAAACATTGCGAAAAACGGCAAATTTCGTCAAAAATCGCGAAAAAAAGGCAAATTTCATCATCAAAAACATTGCGAAAAACGGCAAATTTCGTCAAAAACATTACGAAAAACGACAAATTTTGTCAAAAGATCACGATAAAACAACAAATTTTGTCAACAGATCACGAAAAATGGCAAATTTTGTCAAAAACCCACAAATTTTATCAACAGATCTAAAAAAAAACTGCAAATTTCGTCAAAGGAACTCCAAAAAAAAAAAAAAAAAAAGTGGCAGGAGTGGTACCCCCCCGCCCCCCCCCCCCTGTTAACTTTTCAGAAAATTTGCTGTGAATTTCAGATTTTTTTTTTTTACTCAGAATCACCCCTGTTCTCATGATAATACAACATTTTAATATTTTTGCAACTTAATTATAAATTAAAATAATTAATTATAAATTAATATAATTTTAAAGCATTTTCCATTAGCCAGCCATACATAATAAATTGTCCAATAATGTTTATGGCTATAACTGTGTATGATTTACAATAGCAATGAAGTTAATTATGTGTCAAACCATGCTCACCAAAAAAGTCCAATTGGCTATGAATCTGCAACAATGAAATATTTTAAACACTAAAAAGTAGAAAATATAAATTAAATATATAGAGTGCAATAATTTTTGTAAGAAAAATTACTCTTTTATCCATTGTACTTTTTTATTATTTAATAGTTTAATATTAATTACATTATGATTATATGTTAAGGAAACTATTTAGAAATACTAAATAAATAGTTTAAATAATGCTTTTTCTGTTTCCTGTCGCCATAGCTTAAGAATAAAACAGAGCAAAATTTTTTTTTTAATAAAATCACCAGTTTGTGCTTTCTATTAACCAGTGATTTTTCCTTAATCAGGATACATGTCAAATTAAAGTATTGTAAAGACATTTTTTGGAACTATGTAAATTGCAGTCATAAAATTAGGTGTGATTTTTAAGATAAACTTTGAATGCTGTTAATTGTTTTAAAGAACTATTTTTACTTTAAATTTTCTGAACATTTCAAATTGTAGTGCTTCTCTTGTACATTTCCAAGTTTTCCAGAAGTTACTTAGATAACTCTATGTTATGAACAAAATTAATCTAAAAAAAAAAAAAAATGTGCATGTGACAACATTGTAGTCAGAATATGGTCTGCCTACAAGGAATTGATTGGTTAATCATGTGGAATGGGTGTTTGTAAATCGAACACAAAGAATGCACCATAGATAGAAAGTGAGACTTTATAATCATACACATTAACTGTTTTAAATGGAAAATTTATATCTTCATGACTACACACGCCTTCTTATAAAAATACATGCAAACATTGCACACAGTAAATAAAATCATTTGGAAAAGTTACAAATCACTTCTGACTTTTTGTGATGGAGGGTGATCTAAAACATTTTTCTTTTTCAACTTGTTGTTGGTCCTCTAAAGATACTTGTGACTAAGTTTTCACTATGAAATGTAAATTCAAACATGTTCTATACATAGCTGAAGTTAAAAGACAATGTGTCTAGTACAGGCTGTCCATAAATTTTATTGTTGGTGTTTCCTTATATTATAACTTTTAATTTAAAAACATGATGAAAATATTATTACATATTTGTAAAGTACTACTCAAATTTTTTTTTTAATAACACAAAGTTACATATTCTCCAACAATTTATGCCACAACTCTTTTGACATGATATTGTTAAAGGCTGAGACATTTCTAATTCAAAATGGTAAGTGCACAAGAGAAAGCAATGTGAATATTGTGGTTCTTCAAAACAAAATCCATCACCACTAAATGCTCTTTTTGTCTACTTTTCGATAAATTTGATAAAACTTTAATATTAGTTATTATTGAATTATAATCATTATTTGATTAATAACATTATGAGTTGCAACTATACACATATGAATGCATCGGTGAAACAAAGTGCCAAGCCACATTTTTATCAAATACATTTAACCTGTTGCTTATTATTGTAAATTATAATATCCTAAATATTATTTGTTTTTAATTTCACTTAGTGGCAGCATATGTCCCAGGTTTCGTTTTCCCCCAAACATTTATGCCCCCAATGACGATAGCTAATTTGCAAAGATTGTTAATATTAATATCATTAAAGTAATGCCATATTCTTATTCAGGATATCTCAAAGGTTACTAAGACATGGTTAAAAAAACTTTGTTATATATCTTGATTTGAGTATTTGATCTAACTTTCAAACTAATATATCTCAGAAGTTTGCAAATGTGGCTTAGCATTTTCTTGCCTCAACCCTCTCATATGTAACTTTGTTGTATTATTAAAAAAAAATTTTGAGTTGCACTTTATAAATATTTAATAATATTTTTTGACGTATGTTTAAACTAGCTGTGTTACCCGTGACTTCGTTCACACAACATTAAAAGAAGAATAAATACATTAATTAAGCAAAATATTTCACTCCCGATAATTAAAAACGTTAATAATTAACTAACTATTTATCATATTTCATAGGAGACAATACAGTATTTTTTGTTATATGGACCTTGACATAACTCAGTCTTAAAAAAAGTGAAATTTTGTGCCAAATAATCGCGAAAATGAAATTGCAACCATTGCAAAAAGGAGGGCCAAATAAAATTGTGGAAATAGATGAATTGGGTAAAAACAAATGTCAATTTTACCTGATAAACAATTTTACTTTTAACGCCTTTGTGAAACGTTTTAACAGCCATCCTTAAAAAAAAAAAAAAAAAAAAAAAAAAAACATTAATTGGAAATAGTATCTGCTTTTTTCTTTAAATTCAATTCTGCCTCTTTGTTTTAATGTATAGCTGAAACAAATCTTGTTTTCTAAATGACAGTATGTTGACAGGTAATTTTTGTTCTCCAGAATAAATTGATTCATAAAGTTTGAATATGTGAAAATATGTTTTGTTTTCACCATCTATTCAAAGTGATAATAATTTCTGTTTTTCAGTTTTAACGAAAAAATGGTGTTAAAACTATACTGATCTGTTTTATTTCTCCCCCTTTATACACAAATATGGAACAGGAGTAATTTACTTTCTGTTTTTAGAGAAACTTCATTAAAATTTACAATAATAATAATAATAATAATAATAAAATCTTGGCATCTAATTTAATTTTTTAAATTCTGAGAGTTTGTGTGACATCCTCGGATCAATGATAACCGGTATTAAGTAAATCGCATTGCGTTCGATAGCCTAGGAGTAGTTGCGAAATACAAACACACGGTCAGATTTTAATATAATAGATACGTGTTCATTTTCCTTTTCTTAAAATTATGATGTGATTTTTAGCAGAAAACTCTCATCTGTATATAACGGATACTCATGCTTAATAATCAGTATAGATAAAAAAACATTTAAATTTTTCGTTAAAAATATGGCGTGAAACTCATCTACTTTCTATACTTACTGATCCTTGTATTATTCATGTAAGGAATTGATTCACATGCATTTTAAAATATATTGGAAAATTCCCTGTTTATTTCAAATATGACGTCTCTTTTTCCCCAGAAAAATCCCTTTTTAATGACATAATTCTTGTTAATTTTCTTTTCCAGGCAATTAATTTCAATACTGGCATAGGGAAAATTATGTTACTTTAACGAAATAATACTAAATCTTTAGGTTTTATCAACAAAAATGGAACTATTAACATTCGTCATTTTTTTTTAGGTAATCGAGTTATTTCTTTTAGTTTTAAGAATAACTATTTCTCTCTATCCATGACATCATTTTCGACATAGATAATTTTGCGGAGCATATTATTGACATTTGCTAACCATTTTCTTTTCAAACTTCTTTTTACTTTTTTAAAATTTAAATAAAAAATACGGTATAGTTATATTAGCTTGGCGCAGACGGTAAAACGTCAAGTATTAGTACAATACAAAAAATACGGTATAGTTATATTAGCTTGGCGCAGACGGTAAAACGCCAAGTATTAGTACCATACAAAAAAAAAAAAAAGAAAAAAAAAAGTTAATAAAAAACCAAAGATCATTTTATTTCACCAACAAACCATATCCGCTTTATTTTCGATGTATGACGTCATATTTGCCTGTTTCCCATAGTTACGCATAGTGATACCTTGTATTATTATCAAAAACTAAAAAATGTACGTTTGATTTCTAATAATATTATTTAATCTTCTTTTTAATTCTTTAATTTTTTTATTTCATTTTCATGTTTCACGTGAAAATTTTTAAATTGAAACTAAGTTCTTGAGTAAAAATTATTATTCTGGGCTTTGATTTAGTTTTGGTAACGATAAAATATTAGCAACGGTAATGTAAATTTAACCATTTTAAAATATTATTTGAAAAAATGTCCATTTATTTTCTATGAAAATAACGAAATTTTGAATTATTAAGAAAAATATTGGAATAAAATAAACAAAAACCAGCCTATGTTCATTTGAGTGTTATAATCAGCCTATATGCAAAGATACAGGATCATTAAATGCTCCATTTTGACGCTGGCTTCAGCCTAACATTTGCACACAATCGGATTTATAATATTAGGATTAGGATTAAAACTTATGAGATAAGGAAACCATGACAATAATTTTTGGACACTCTGTATTTACTTCTCTAGAAGTTAAAAAAAAATGTCTAAAATCAGAATGTTCACAACTTTTCACTATATACTGTATAAAAATTCACTTTTGAAAGTTTACCAGAATTAGCTTTTTTTTTTTATATGGTTAGAAAGAGGAGGAATGAGATAGATTCTGAATTCATTGTAGAAACTTCCTAAATATACAAAAATATGTTTGTTAATTTAAAAGCAATGATTTGTTTCCACTATCAACAGTATGTGTTAGAATTGAAAAGTTTGAAACTTACTCCTATTTTAACGTGAAGACCCTTTTCCCCAACCTAAATTTATTTTCTTAATATATGTCGGTCACTCAAAAAGTTACGTACACTCCTTCATAAAAATTTTCGGTGATAGGCTATTCTGATGAAACTTTATGGCAACACTTTACACATTTATCTGTATCATGCAATATAGCGGTTTTCGCACAGCAATTTTAGTTTGTGTGATAATCAGTCGTAAACATGTCTCTGCAGCTCCAAGTGGCGTCCATTGGAAATGCACGCAGTGATTCGTTTTTAGTAGGCGAAAACGTGTAACTGCACTGAAATTTATTGACAATGGGGAAGTTGCACTCACTTTAGATTATGCATTCTTTTATGTTTAATTGATGAAGACAACTTTACATACCTCAAAACTTAACTCGGAATCGCAAAAATAATTTAAACTATGTAGTTATTGGAATTTTAAACTTCGTTAAAAGCAAAACAAAACCACGTGATCGGAAAACGCGACGGGATTGGTTTGACGTCACTACACATGAAACGGGGAATTCTGCTTCGAGCCGAGTGCTCGAAGGCTGTTTTATATTGTTTTCTATGTACTATAAACATCTTTTAAAGACTCGTTTACACAAAAACAAAAATTAAAGTCAAAAGATTATTTTATCATATCTAAATATAATGCACTATTAATTTATACATTTGCATTAATTTTCATCTGGAAAAGTGTTGAAGTTGGTCGGATTCGAAAAATACAAAATTATGTCTTTCGGAAATAGTTTTTATTTTTTAATTCAAATTTGCTTTTAGGACAGAAAAACTGCATTTCACGTGGGTAAAATCACAGGAAGCTAAAGCTAAAAGGCACGTATATTGTTCACTTACTCTGATTTATTTAAACGAAATAAGAATGATACTTTTTTTTATTACAAAAGAAATCATAAGTAAAATCGCATTTATATAGTTCTTGAAATGCATTATTTTCTTTATTCATTTTAATGCTTAATAATTCATTTTAATATGAATATAATTTCGTGTTATGCAGGTTATATATCGGATAAAAAATGTGCTCAAATTAATTATGAGAAAACGAAATTTTGAGCAACAATGCAGGAAACAAAAAAAAAATGCTTTACTTAATACTGATTTATTGAATAAAAAATTTAATTAAATACTGACAATAATATAATTGTGTATTCACTCTTCAGAAAAAAAAAAAATACTGCAACATACGTGAGTAAATTTATCACTATTGTCTTTTATTTTCTCTTTTTATGTACTTACTTAAAAATAAGTATTAAATTAAATATATTTTTTAAATACACATCTTTTATAAGCATCCAATGTTTAGTTTGATAATCACGCCTCCTTTTATGATTGGAATTCCCAATATAATACTATAATTTGGCGTGGCCACCGAAGGTTAATAGGAAAATTCACCGCTTTTATTTTTTATTTATTTATTTATTTATTTTTTTTTTTTACGCTTGGTAGAAAATGAGAGCTAATAAATTTATTAAAATAAATGTATAATTTTTGCTTTTTTTCTGTTTTAAGATATGGAGAGAGGAAAAAAAAGCATTATTTAAACTATATTTTTAGGATTGCTAAATTGATTTCTCAACGTATAATCATAATTCAATTAATATAGAAAAGTGTAAAAATAATTTAATTATCGTTTTATTAGTATTTGCTTACGTATAATTTTTGAATGGATGCAGTACTTTTTGTTTGTTTGAAATATAGTTTCTCAGAATATCCAATTTTTAGATTTATTAGGGTCTAAAAATTTGATATCTTTATTTTCCTCAACGTTCTAACTTTTGTAAAAAATAAAAATAACGAAAATCTTGTTAAAGAAAGCAGTATCTTAATTTTGAAAATAAGCATTATACTGCACAAAGCTTTTTTAAAACAGAGCCAGATGTGCTGAGAATTTGAATATGTTGTTGAAGTAGAGCCCACTCTTTCCACTTTTGAAAACAACCATCTCATTACACGTAAACTTTTTATAGTGACATATAAAGAAATCAAGATATATTATCATTCAAGATTTATTCTTTGTTTGAAAAATGCATTAGTATCATAAGGGCAGGGCATTATGTTGAGAGATATTATGCTATAATATCACAATGGTTTTTAAATTCAATTCACAGGTAAGGCATGAATTTGTATGATTAAATTTTTTAATTATTTGGAAGGTATGGATTATATATTAATTTAGCAACAAAAATTTAACATAGAACCAAAGAATAAAGAAAACATTTAAAAATCATGAATGAAAATTCAAACATACTACCATTCTTTTAATGTTTAAAATGTTAATAACAACAATAAAATTTAAATATACATAACATTGCTTCAAATACATTTAGAATTATTATATTTCTGCATAATATTTCTCTTTTGGCCTTTTTAATTTCCGTAGAAATATTGTTAATTTATAACAAAAATAAAACAGATAATTTTTAAACTAAACATCATCTCTAATCTGCATACTTCTATAAAGCATAAAACCTTCAATCCCACATTCTGAAAATTTCACAAAACTGACAGTATTTAAAACAATTACTTGATTGTTTTGCCTGTGTCCTATGTGTAGTGTAGTCCAGAGATCTGTATAGAAAGAAATTGAGTCCTTTAAAAGACCCTTCACAAAATTTTTCATATTAAAACAGGAACCTTCACAATACATTCCACCTTAAAACAAGACCCTTCACAAAAATTTTTGTCTTAAAAATAGGCCTTTCGCAATTTTTTTCCCTCTCCAAACTAAACCTTTTACAAATTTAATTATTTAAAAGAAAAATCTGACCTGACACAAAACAAGTGAAGACGTCAAAGAATCTATTTATGTAGCTTTTACACATATAAAGAATCTTGTCAAAAATTTATAAACAAGAAACTGAATATAACAGTTATTTCAAATTCACAAAATTATAATTAGTTTTTTCACAAATATGAAATACTTTTCACAATTTCACAAAAAAAAAAAAAAAGAACCCTGTGAGAAAAGTCTGGATAGGTCCCTGGAAACATTTTTTGAAAAATTATTAAACTTTTCTCGTGTATATTTATATAAAAATTCTGTAAGCCTGTCTTAAAGCTATTTTAGCACATTTCGTTCTTTCTAATAACTTTAGCTGTTTTTCAAAGATTCAAAACAGTTATTTAACAATTAAAGAGATAAACATATAGTGGAACCAAGCAAAATTCATAATTTAAATATAAAATATAAATACAAAATCCTTTTATAAGTTGACTCCACCCTCCCTAATGAAATAAATCCTATTTGTACCAGTTTATTTTATATTGTGCAATATATATATATAAGTATACCTTATTCTATAAAATACAATATTGTAGTACGAGTATTAACTTCTACATCGAGATCTGGAAATTAAAATTCTTAGAAACGCGATGGAATAAAAATATCACCTGGAATTCACAGTATTATTTATTCATTACAGCAATTTTCAATACTTCTAATTTGTTATACTTATCATTTTTAAGAAAAGAAAGAAATCATCCAGCGTAAAGCAAGCCGCCCCCCATAGGAAATAACAGGGAGAAATACAGCGAGGGTTTGTTTACATGTGTAGTGACGTCAGAACAACTTTCGTCACGTGACGTGGCTTTTTCCCGCCACGGCAAAAACTGCGTTTTAAAAGTTAATTTAATGAATTATACAAGTTTCAAATATATGTAAAAATGGTATCAAAATGTTCGCATTTTTACACTCTATCACATGCAAGTTAAATTGAAAAACGTGAAATTTCCCCATTGCATGAAGTGTATGGTGAAAATGCAATGTCATGTCAAGCTATTGCAAAGTGGTGTAATATGTTTAAGAATGGATGTACAGATATTGACGACGCTGAGTGCAAGGAAGACCATTAACTGCGACAAATTCTGAGATCACTGCTCACATGAATGAATGCATTCTTGCAAACAGATGCATAACAATAGATGCTAGGCCGAATGGAGCAAAACAGAACCTTTCACCTTTTGACTTCCATGTTTCTAAACCCATGAAAGAAAAACTTTCAAAGCAATTATATCACTCAGATGATGAGGTGAAAACTGCAATCCCAGAATGGTTATTGGATGTTGAACGGGATTTCTTTGCAGAAGGCATTGAAAAACTTGTGCCATGCCTCGACAGAGATGTTTAAATAATGGAGGTAATTCTGTTGAAAAGTAGATATTGCATGGAACTTTAGGATACAAATAAAATTATTGTAAAATTTTGATACTGTTTTGTTTTCTTTAGCAGTACAACTAACTTATTGACTGACCCTCGTATATTAAAAAATAGATACAAGTCTCCATAGAATAATTGAATGGTTTTTTTTTTCAGTTTTAATTTAGTGATTATTAGTATGAGATGTTCATTAAATTTTATTTATTTTATTTTATTTTTTTGGCTGACTATATTGATATTGGACTTTCAGTTTTAAATTTATGTTTAATGTATATATTTATTATTATATGTGTACTTTATGACTTTTAAATTAATACATTATATTGGAACTGTTGTACTTATGTATCATCTTGTAAGCAGCAGAAGCAACAAATACTCATTTGATTTTTGTCATTACAGATTGATTACAGAAAAAAAAACACTGCAGGTAAGAAAACATTGTTTCTTTCAGCCAATTTTTTTTTCACATTGAGGGAGCTACAAAAGTTGTGAAATTACATGGTAAATAGCTGATATTGATTCGTCCTTTTCTTGAAAAACTACAAAACAATTTCAATATATACTGTAATTTCAAGTGTATAATCATTTAATAATTGAAGTCAAATATTTACAGTGATCTAGTAAGTTACATTTTGTAAAATGAAATTTCTGGGTCGAAACATGATTGTTCGATCTGCGGATTATATGCCTGGAGTTGCTATTGTGTCAGTACAAATGTACTGACTGGGGTTGTTAAAGAAATAGCAGAGGAAATTACAGTAGAAGCGTAATAGCTGATATTATTAACCACAAAAATTAAACTATTAAATTAGGATTCTAATTAATCAATTATCAAAATGGATATAAGTTCTGTGAAGATTAGAATTGATGACAATTTATTTAAAACAATCAAATATATTTATTTAAACTTAATACATATAAATACAATGAACTTAAATAAAGATTTTACTCACTTAAAATAAAAAGAGTTATTCAAATAAACGATAATCAGACATCATGACGTGCACAGAAATTAAGGAAAATATTTATAACCAAAAACATCCTTAAACACATGTTCTGGAACTCAAAGTAAATAGACGATGACATTAACCGCTAAACCGCATGCATTTGCATTAATCATCTGGAACCATAAACACGTAATCTCCAGACACTTTAGTATGGAGTCGAACACTTTGATGACGATCTCATCCAGCTAGGTTAATCTTACGTATATTATCTCAGCTCATACGAAGAAATCACCATGCCTAAAATATCGACATCATTGAAAAAGGGAAAACCCCCAGTTCCAGAATGATCACACAAGTAAAACTCGATATCACATTAAATTATCTTCTTTCACAACTAAAACCAAAACGTTTGGAAACTAAACTTAATTTAGACTTTTATCCATTACACAACTCTAAGGAAAAACAATTAAGGTTTCATTCATATTCCTCGACGTCTCACGAAAGTAAAACAAACAACAGAAATAAAAGCCAGGCAATAATGCCGGTAGACAGATCTATTTATCTTCACGACATTCTACCAAAACATCCACGCATGTCCGATCGCCACTTCCATCGGCGTCTCGAATGTCGTATGCAAATTAAGAACATCGACACGAGGCAAGGAGCGAAACGCGGCTGCGTTAGATCGCACTGCCATCTAGGAGTGTTCGTAAGAACCACTCAGAAAAACAACAGAAACGTGGCCGATGTGTCGATACGAAGATAGCTGGAAACGCTGTGAGTTAAAGATTGATATATTAAATAAAAGAGCTTTTAAATATTGAAAATATGAAACAGGAATTTAAAGGCAAGTTTATTAAAAGACATTTAAATAAAGATACTTAAAGATATTTATCTAGTTTATTTATTAAGAGCAATTAAAGGTAAGTTAATTAAATTTAATTATCTTTAGCTTGTTTAAAGTATGATATTATATTAGGAAAAGTATTATATTATATTTTAATAAATGGTACTTATGGAATGTATGAGATGTAAAGGAAATAAGCATGGTGATAAGATATTAAATATACCAGGGACTGTTATATTTCCTAACAGAAGCCCCCCCTCTTATCATCCATGCGTGAAAAGCTTTGCCAAAAGAAAACCACATACAATAATGAAGAATTGCAATCTAATACCAAAGATCCCCAATGGCTAAAACAAACTCTCCATACATCCATGAAACCTCAAACAGCAACCAATTTTTAAAATTTCCAATTTAAAATTCACCTAACACGAAAGTATACCAAAAACCTGAATGATGAAAGAAAGCTGGAGAAATTTAAAACTACGATGAGTTCCAGAATGCTACACACATAAGAAAAATATATATATAGACGCAATACATTAATTTAAGACACACACTATAACAAAAATATAACCAGTTACCACATACAGTCCAGCTTATCATCTTCAATATCCTTCTTACAGGTCTAACATTATCAAAAATGTTCATATACTGCATAATACTTTAATACATTTAAAATACACCCATCTAACAAATCAACCCATCTTTAACAAATACACCCATCTAAAAATTTGAATTAATCCTCTTTCTACATGCATATTACATTTCACTATACATATGTTACCAATATAAGAAAAATTTAATTTATTTATGATCAAGCAATGCAAGTCAAACACTTCATATTCGAATTTTACCTACAAATGAACTAATCTATATGGTACCCACCAAGCAGTCCAAAGTAGCCCATTAGAAAACATGTCAATCCTTACTATCTCATTTAACGCTTTACATTTATGGTAAAAACAGAAAAATGCTCCTGACATACATCTTCAACAACTTTTGACTTATTAAACCAATTTTAAAAATATATTTTAATGCTACAACCACCTTATCAAAAACCAGATAAACCGGACACACAATGAAAGGGAACATAACACTCATACAACTTTCATCACCGACGTCTCGGTACATTTGCTTCCATACACTCTCCCATTTGCTTTGGCCAAAGACTTCACACACATTCTCTCAAAAAAAAATTAGGACAAAGGTCAATTGTAGACTCAGATGAGCAAAAACTTACTCATAAATTCACTTAAACTTCAAGAAAAAGACCATTTAAAAACCAGCAATTTAAAAACTGAAAATACAACATTACTGCTGTTATGGTAATAGAGCACCAACTTAATTCACCATTTCCAAACAATTTTAACTATGACTACAACAGGCACCACACAGACCCTCGATTAAAAAAAAACATCTCCATCAAGAAAAATGTCTCTATCAAAAACAAGAACTCTTTTTACACCTAATACATCAAGCATCCGGACACCTGATACAACTTTCCTCAAATATTCACGAACTCCCTTTTTCCTTTTCCTCTCTCCTCTTTTTCTCTACTCTTCAAAAGCATATTGCACCAGCACCACTTGTCAATTAACACTTTTCAACCCTCTAAATTACAGGAACCTAACACATACTATGAACATGTCAAGAGAAAACAGCCTTTTACACAAGCTCTCCACTATTGTCATGAAAAATCAATTTCCATTAATAGCATTAAAAAGAACTACCCATATGACCAGCAAATTACCATGTCTTTTGAATCCCTATCATAAAATGATTCAGCAAGACTTCAAAAACTTCAGGCTCATTAAAATTAGCCCAAATTCCAAATAAGCAATCACTGGACCTCTCAAATAATTTGCATAAATATTAAAAATGTTTCTCTAAAATTTTACTATTTAACATTCATATATATATATATAATCTAACAAAAATTATAACTTAAAATTTAAGAAAAACCTAAAAACATTATTTCTAACAAACATTGCTCATTACGGAAAAAGCCTCTTGTACAGTTAAAACAATGTTGAAAAATTCGCCTAGCAATCCATGTGCCATCCTTTTGTACAGCTCAACTGGCCAAAAATAATACATCCACATTAACATTAGACCATGCTCTCCCAAAACACTACTCCCCGTTATACCACTCTTATAAAAACTTAACTACCTTTAATAAATTTATGTAAAAATAAATACAAATAAAAACCAGATAACTACCCAAGATTCCAAAAATAGGACATTGGTAGATTAGCACTGTCAAAAATGAGAATTAACATAACAGATTACCAACTAAAAATACTTTGCCAGGCATCTAAAATATAGGACAAAACTCACAGAACACTTGCTCGTTCCTCACAAACTATCCTCAGCCACACTATATAGATCATGCACTCTCCTATCATACCTCCGTATGCAACTGCTGAATGCAACTACGGATAACATCTCCTTCACTCACAAAAAGAGGATGGATATCTCAGATGCTCGCAAATAGAGAAAACCCATGGCTTAACACGACCAGCCAAGACTGCAACCAATATCACACTGTGCCAAGCAAACACTTCCACATTTTCATTACCTGACAGGAGGAGTATCAAACATCTGAAATCAACTCCCCCTCTGCCAGTAACAGGAAAATTCCAAAAATTCCCAGACGAACTGTTCCCTAAATGATGGCCAATTCCAATGAGCAATAAAATTTAAAAAAAATATTAAATTCAGGAAATCCAAGATTAATCCCCCATTCATGGATACATCTCTATCACTGAGCCAATACCTAACACAAAAGCAACCTGAAAAACTGTTATTTGGCATACTCAGGACATTCATAAGATCTCCCAGATAAACACAATAAATTAACATAACATTTAAATCAAAAATAAAATTTATTCAACATAGTTTAAACATATTACTAAATTTCAGTTCAATCATAAAAAAAAATTCATATATGATGCAATTTATTACAACACAATTACTGATTAAACAACTTCAATATATATTTAATACATGAGGACTAGAGCTATTAATTCATTCTATAAAATTTTAAAGTTATTCAGTATAGTCCATATACACCATTTGAAAATTCTATATAAAAACCAGAAATATTCAGAACAAAAAAAAAAAAAAACATATTTAACACGTACAATGAGCCATCAAAACAGGATTCATACAACATACTCAACTAAAAATGGTTGTATAACCAACCTCATTTGACATGACCTTAAGAATGTCATCAAACCATTGAGCAGTATGTAAAACCCAAATATTCACTTAGCTCATTTAAACTATACTTTTAATTACTATTAACTTTATATTTTTAAAATATCCAAAGAAAAACACTTAAAAATTCAGACATTTAAATGACCCCCCTTTATCATAAATTAAAACAATTCAATATTGCTTCAAAACAATTTAAACTTAATTATCTCTATATATATTTCATTTATCCAACTCTGAATAACTGGGTAATTGTGTATGTCTACCATATGTCTGCCACAAACATCCAAAATCATAACAGAATTGGAAAAGATTTTAAACATTACTATTTAATTTAAAATTCAGTTTAAGCTTTAATATTAATTCAGAAGGTCATAAAAACTTTACTTTCTTAAACAAAAACATTTAGAACTTCAATTCATTAAATTAAGCTAGTTGTCAGGCAGACGGTGTCAAAATGGTACTTTCAAATACATTACCCAAAATTGGGCCCCTCAAAACTAGATTCAAAAGTTTACCACTCTGCTCTAACACTTTAAATGTCTACCTGACAAGACAGAACTCAACAACTGCTAAATTTAAATATTAAGTTAAAACTGCAAAATTTCCCTTTCTCAAAAACATTTCTCCCAGACAAAAAAAATTTAATTATTCATTAATTTAGTTTAACTTCATTATCTCAATATACATATTATCTTATTAATTTATTTAACTAGACACAACAACTTCAATTTAGCCACAGTAATCTCAATCAAAACAGTTACACTTTTATCAAGAAGGTCCTGCAATTTCTAATTAAAAATACACATATGTAAAGTACAATAAAACTAAATGCACTAAGCAGGTAAAATATTCACAGATGATGGGGTATCCAATTCTAACACTCGTAATACATCACAATGCAGTATACACCTTTAACACTTCTCTAATACTTCCTGATGGCAAACTGGATAAAAATAAAAGTCTAAAATCCTCGTGAGACGGAGTACAGATTCAATAGCACTTCTCGAAACAATCTTGACACTACTTTCACTAAAAACACCAAAATATAGCACAATTTTATGTATTCAGACTTGCTTCTAAAAAGAAAATTCTTGACTCTTAAACAAGATTTCACAGAAGAGCACTTTCCACTAATAACTTTGATGAAAACAGCATAACATCTTTAATCTTCAGTCAAAAACTCTTGTATATTCACAATCATCTTTTAAAAAGGTACTGATTTATTCAAAAACCATTTTTAGACACGCCATGAGTCTGAAGTAAAATTTAACTATCTCAAATTTTATTAAGTTACTTCAAAAAAAATTTACTAATTTTACACATTATGATATTAAACTTCACAAATAGTTACCTTATAATTACATTATATCAAATTGCTAACAATTATTTCAACATTTCTTAAAGTTATTTACGATTTTAACATAATTTATGCTTCGCCCCCCCCTACTAAGCATATCGCTAACATCCGTTAATGGCCGAAGTTATAATTCATCATATCATAAATTAGGACCTGTTAAGGTCAACAAGATAAAGCTACATTTTTAAAACATTAAACAAATATATTTATTACCAAAATCAGATTTAAAACGATCTTATTTTAAAAATTTACTTTAAACATTTCAAAAAAAATTTTTTTTTTTCATTCAATTTGTACTTTTAAAAACGATTTTATATATTCAAAACAAAACTTAAGCATAGGTAATTAAATTAACTAAAAATAATCTCAATTAACCAAAATGCACTTCATGCAAATAAACCAACTGCAGAAACAAAATTTATATTTTTGATTAAAATTTAACTTATTAAATATATGAAAATCCTTATTGTTATATTACGCCCATAACCCTTATTGTGTCAGTACAAATGTACTGACTGGGGTTGTTAAAGAAATAGCAGAGGAAATTACAGTAGAAGCGTAATAGCTGATTTTATTAACCCCAAAAATTAAACTATTAAATTAGGATTCTAATTAATCAATTATCAAATGGATATAAGTTCTGTGAAGATTAGAATTGATGACAATTTATTTAAAACAATCAAATAATCTAAACTATTTATTTAAACTTAATACATATAAATACAATGAACTTAAATAAAGATTTTACTCACTTAAAATAAAAAGAGTTATTCAAATAAACGATAATCAGACATCATGACGTGCACAGAAATTAAGGAAAATATTTATAACCAAAAACATCCTTAAACACATGTTCTGGAACTCAAAGTAAATAGACGATGACATTAACCGCTAAACCGCATGCATTTGCATTAATCATCTGGAACCATAAACACGTAATCTCCAGACACTTTAGTATGGAGTCGAACACTTTGATGACGATCTCATCCAGCTAGGTTAATCTTACGTATATTATCTCAGCTCATACGAAGAAATCACCATGCCTAAAATATCGACATCGTTGAAAAAGGGAAAACCCCCAGTTCCAGAATGATCACACAAGTAAAACTCGATATCACATTAAATTATCTTCTTTCACAACTAAAACCAAAACGTTTGGAAACTAAACTTAATTTAGACTTTTATCCATTACACAACTCTAAGGAAAAACAATTAAGGTTTCATTCATATTCCTCGACGTCTCACGAAAGTAAAACAAACAACAGAAATAAAAGCCAGGCAATAATGCCGGTAGACAGATCTATTTATCTTCACAACATTCTACCAAAACATCCACGCATGTCCGATCGCCACTTCCATCGGCGTCTCGAATGTCGTATGCAAATTAAGAACATCGACACGAGGCAAGGAGCGAAACGCGGCTGCGTTAGATCGCACTGCCATCTAGGAGTGTTCGTAAGAACCACTCAGAAAAACAACAGAAACGTGGCCGATGTGTCGATACGAAGATAGCTGGAAACGCCGTGAGTTAAAGATTGATATATTAAATAAAAGAGCTTTTAAATATTGAAAATATGAAACAGGAATTTAAAGGCAAGTTTATTAAAAGACATTTAAATAAAGATACTTAAAGATATTTATTTAGTTTATTTATTAAGAGCAATTAAAGGTAAGTTAATTAAATTTAATTATCTTTAGCTTGTTTAAAGTATGATATTATATTAGGAAAAGTATTATATTATATTTTAATAAATGGTACTTATGGAATGTATGAGATGTAAAGGAAATAAGCATGGTGATAAGATATTAAATATACCAGGGACTGTTATATTTCCTAACAGTTGCGGTATATATATATATATATATATATATATATAATGACAATTTCGGTTAGTAAAGAGGACATCTAAAAATTAGTTGAAAGTTTTTTTCTGTGCATCTCATAAAACACTTGCCACAACATAAAATCTGGCAACATGGTCAGTATGAGATTAGTGGCCAAGATCTTATTTAGAAATATCGAAAATAAACCACAATACCAGTCACTTTGGCAATCAGTCTAGTCGTAAGCATAAACTGAGTTGTTTTATGGGAGAAACATGAAAATAAAATTTATAGAATTTCACCACTGTGAAAAAAGTCAGCAAATGTCTTCACAACAATTTATTTCGTTGAAAGCAATCCCACAGTTCTGATGGAAGACTCCATCTATTCATTAGATCCCTATAAACTAAAATTTATGTCGACATACTAAAATACTTTACTCAAAAAATAAACAAGTTAACAACATGAATAACAAACTTCTCACAAACAAACAACACAACAAAATTTCACTGTTATCTGATATCGCACAGGTTTTGATGACAGTAAAAAACACAAAAAAAAGTGGTTTCTGAGATTGTGCACAGGTTTATATCAGCCACGGCATAGGAGTACAATATCCTGAAAAAGCACATTGTGCAAAGATCTCTGAACTAATCAAATAGCTCATCCTTGTTGAACTCATTACTTGTGTATAGAGAAAACTGTTTTTGGTGGGAGAAATCCCTAAATGAGTCCTTTTCAAAATTAAAAATAGGCTTACAGCTTAGATGGAATATTTTATAATGGAATGAATTTTGATTCGGGAAAACTAAGTTAACTGGTGTAGAATTACTTTGAATTTGAGATAGAGAAAGGAAAAAATATATAGTTAAGGTGGATATAAGTAAATTAAATGAAAAAAAAAAAACAGAATAATAAATGATGTTTATATATATATATATATTGAATGGTATTATAATTGGTTATATTTTAATTTTTTTTTTTTTTTTTGAAAAATCAATATTTATTTTATAATGTTAATTTTAAAGAAAGTTTTTAATGCCAAAGAAAAAAAAATTCAATTACTTCACAGTAGTTTTTTTAATAAAGGATGCATGCATTGGTACATCAATATCAGCTGTTTATCATGTGATTTCACAACTGTTGTTGCCCTATTAACTCCTTCAAAAGACTTATTGTCTCAAAAATTCAACAATTTGTTGAAAATGCCTATTTTTATTTTTACTTTTTTTAAATAAAACAATCTCTATACAGTTTCAGAATGTTTTTATTTATTTATTTATTTATTTTTATTAACGCATGTCAACTCCTTTAATATTGAATGAAATTTTTAAATGCATTATTTAAAAGACTTGTTTTGTTAATTTAAAATGTGGGGTCCAGTGGAACAGGGTGAAATTGGAAATTTCAGCAGTAGGATGCTGAAAAATATTACAAATTTCAGCAGTTACATGTTGTGAAAAATAACAAATTTTGTCAAACCGGATGGGGAAAAAATTGTGATCTTTGTCAGTCAGACGGGGAGAAAAATCACAAATTTCATCAATCGGTTAATCATAAATGTGAGGTTATGTATGTGGCAGAGATTGAGATAATATAAGCGAAGTCGGAGACATAAGTTAGTTTATTACTATTACCAGGACTTGACAAATGCAGTCGCCAGGTCGCCACTGGCGACCAAGTTTTTTTTTGTCTAGTGACAAAGTTATTTAATTTGGTGGGGTTTTTTGGTACAAAAATTAACCTAAGAAATGAACACAAACAGCCTTTTTTCTTTCCCCCATTGCTACTCGTGCACAGCAAGCAGTGATCTTCCTGTTCTCTCATACTTTTAATGGAAAAACAAAGTTTAAAAGGCTTTTTTTCATCTCATGCTATTCTTTACAGTACTAGCCAGTTAGATGATTAGAATGTGTGAAAAGGAAAGATTTCATTCTATAAAACAATAAGAATAGTGTCAATCCAGCCTCTGTGGCATCTAACATTGGTTACACTGCTAAAAAATGCTCAAATTTTTCTTTTCTAAGTTTAAAATCAGTTTTTTGTGTTCAGAATTAAAACTGATGAATTGATCACATTTATTTTAATGAGTAATAACATATAATAAATGATAATAGGTAATTAATTTGAATTAAATTTATAAAATATATATAACTAAATTATGTACTAAGCTATGTAGCTATTGATTCTAAACTATGCTTCTCATTATTATTTCTCAATTAATTCATAAATAACAGTTATGTTTTTTAAAAATCAAAGATAGGGAAGATGGGATGGGAGGGGTATAAATATTTTTTACTAGCGGCTAGAATGTTTTGCTTGCTACCAGACTTTATGAAATTTGTAAAGTCCTGACTGTTAGTATATATTGTTGCTATCATGTCAAATTACCGAATGTAAAAAAATACATGTGCCATTACCTTGTACTCTACATGATATGTACAGTACAAAATCGTCACATTTCTAGCCTATTTAGAAACTTAGATAATGCCTGTTTCAAAGTGTCAAATATGCACACTTTTCTTAATATTACAATATCAAAGTGTCGAATATAGGATAATCGATACTTTGTCATAAATGTTTGTTATATTTTTCATTTTGTAATCATACGCATCATGTCAAACTATTGAATATGAAAATAGTCACTTTTCAGAAAGGCAGGAAAACTATTTTAATTATCAATTCAAAATTAGCGCCAGGTAAAAGTAGCAAATATTCTGTTTTATATAAACATGATCTCATTTGATTGTTTTTACTCACCAAAATAATAATTAAAAAAACATCAGTTAGTTTGAATTGCTATCTTATTTGGACTTTTCCCAGGTTCATTGTTTCAAAGTAGCGAATTTGTCATATTCGATAGTTTAGCTTGTGAAAATTTTGGTTTTTACATATTCAATAAAAAAAAAACTTTTATTTTCTTTAATAATTTTAATGATGAAGGAAATAGCTTATTACACACACACATGCTTTTTTTTAACTTACATTTCTGTATGTGTGTGGCAGTCAAATCTTGTCACTCATTTTTCACCCACTTCCTGTTGACATAGGGCTTTGAAATTTGAAATACAGGGTGATTATAAAAAAACTATCCCGATATATGAGTCCTTAACTATCGAGTCCTCCACCATTCACAGAAGCTGACTGAAATTTTCGTTTTAAGTATTTTGAGGTATGCACTCAAGAATCGTATGAAAAACAACAGTTAAACTTTAACAGTTACTGTTACAGTGACAAAATTTTGAAAATTTCAAATGGCAACACCTATTTTTTTTATTGGAATGTGATCTTCATAGTGAAAAAGCATACAGTACCTGTAGCATGGTACCTGTGGCACGAAAATTGCCGGTGCTAGACAGACTAAGAAGAAAAGTGAAAACAACGAATAAGGACAGAGAATCAACAGAAAACAAAACATTTTATTGTGTTTCACAAATTTTCCGCATCACACACGAAGACACGTTGCATGCGGCAGATGGTGGATAGCACTGAACAATAAAATGTTTTACTTTCTGTTGCTTCTCTGTCCTTTATTGGTTGTTTTCACTTTTCTTCTTAGTCTCTCTAGTGCTGGCAATTTTCGTGTTACAGGTACCGTTTCAACGCTTTTTATGGTTTTTCACTATGAAGATCACATTCCAATAATAAAAAAAATAGGTGTTGCCATTTGAAATTTTCAAAATTTTGTCACTGTAACCGTAACTGTTAGAGTTTAACTGTTGTTTTTCATACGATTCTTGAGCGCATACCTCAAAATACTTAAAACCAAAATTTCAGTCAGTTTCTGTGAACAGTGTGATAGTTAAGGACTCATATATCAGGATAGTTTTTTTATAATCACCCTGTATATATGTATTTGAGGGCAATACATGAATTGGACATTGATTTTTTTAAATTCAATCAATAAGGGAGGGGGAAGGAGGGCAACAACCGCCCGAAACTTCCATTTCCCTCAATTGAAAAAATAGCTCCATTGTTGCAACATTCATCCATTTTAACCATTGTTGCCCGCATCATAATGACATCAGCATTGAGCGACGCACACATTTGTACTTTATAATATAAATTGGACTTCTTTTGTAAATTTTAACGAAAGCATGTTTTTTTAAATATTTTTTTATATTTAATTTATTTGTAAACATTATGTTAATTTTATAAAATATAAGAAATCAAAGAAATAACAGTTTTAAGTTTTAGTGCAATTTTTGCAATAGTGGCACAACTCGGTAGTTCTAGTGTCATGAGAAAGAGACAGAAATCATCTAAGGACAAAATCCATTTGACAAATTACGTAACTTCTGAAATATGATGTCTTGAAAATAATGTCTTTTCACTGAGCAAAACATTAACATTTCTCTATAATTGCATAAAAAGCACATTTTGAATGTAAATTTTGTAATTTTCCTTTAATCTACAGCGTAAAAATAATGTTCTCTTTTTATAACTATTTCAATAAAATTTATATTATTTTCTGCTGTTTTTTAAATAAACTTTGATACTAGATTTTATGGTACTTTTATGACAACCAGGTGCCAGTGGTATATATACACTGAGTGGCCAAAAAATTAAAGACACCTTCTAATAACGAGTTGGTCCACATTTAGCTCTGATCACAGCCGATATTCTGTTTGGCATGGACTCAACAAGTTGCTGATACCATTGCTCAGGAATGTTGGCCCATGCTGACATAATGACAGCTGTAAGTTGGGTCAGATTGGATGGTGGCGTTTTTAATTTTTGAAGTTTTCTTTCGACTTCATCCAATAAATGCTCAGAAGGATTGAGGTCAGGGGACTGAGCTAGCCGTGGAAGCAGGTTAAACTCTGATTAATGTTTCTGAAACCAATTTAAGACTGATCAAGCACGGTGGCAAGGTGCATTGTCCTGCTGAAAGTGACCATCTCCATAAGGGAAGATTATAGCCATAAACGAGTGCATGTGATCGGCAACAATGAGGAAAGCTGTTCTGTGTAGAATTGCGTCCACAGATATCAGGGGATCCAGTGTACTCCAGGAAAGCATATCCCACAACATAATTTTACCGCCACCAGCCTGAAGAGTTATTATTTGGCAGGAGGGGTTCATGAATTCATTCGGTTTGTGCCATATTCTGATCCTGCCATCTCCATGATGAAACAGGAAATGAGATTCATCGGACCAGGCTACTTTATTTCAGTCCTCAAATGACCAATTTCGTCATTCCTTTGCCCCCAACAGGCGCCATTTCCTATTTTTCTATGATACCAAAGGCACTCTTGATGGCCTCCTGTTGGTAAAGCCCATCCTTTGCAAAGTCAGTATTGTTGTACATTGGCATATGTTTTGTGATGCACCTGCATTGATTTCAACTATAATTTGTCGTGTTGTTTGACTTCTGTTGCTGCGAAATATGCATGCTACTCACCTTTCTCTTCTCTTGTTCACCAGCCTTTTTCGACCGGAATGGTCCTTATTGCTTGAAGTTTTTTTTCTCAATTTCCACTCTCTAAACACTCGCGATACTGTTGTGCGAGAAAATCCTAAAAGACTCGCTGTTTCAGAGATGCTATCACCAGCTCTTATTGCACCGTTGATCATCCCTCTTTCAAATTCACTTAAATCTTTTGTCTTACTTATTTTTATTGTAACTTCCATGTTAACTACTTCTTACAGAGCTGGGAGCTCCTTATATAAGCAGCTCTGCATTGTTATCATTCTACGTCACTGTCGGACTGGTTTACTTTCAATTAAGAGGTGTCTCTAATTTTTTGGCCACTCAGTGTACACACATATATATACACAGTTGAAAAATTCCTTATTAAATTTAAAATAGTACCACAAAATTTAAACTATTAAATAAAAATATAAATATATATACCAGAACATAGTAAAATGAAAGATACATTATATCGTAACCATAAAAACTTAACAGAAAAACAACAGAAGTAACCAAAAAATAAAATACTAAATTAATGAGCAAAACAACCCAGGAGACTGGACTGTGTGGCTTGCGACACACAAATGCAGTGTTAAAACGTTTTTATGCATGCATCAATCATCAAATGTACCTGTCGAGACCATAAAGAAAATTAAAAGGAAAACAATAACTAATCATAATTAAACAAGTATAAACTGAATTCAAAAACACTCAACACCTTCAACAGAGAACCGCTCACCATCCAGAATCCCCCAACCATCCATCTTGAATAGAAGTCTCCGTTGATTTCGATTACTGCATGTCCTGGCAAAATGAAATGTCATATTTCTGATCAAATTGATTGGATAACCCTGACTCAAAGCAGTCTTGTACCATCTAATTATTTCTTCTTTTAATGTACTGATATTGCAGGTTAATCTATTTAAACAGATTAAACCATTTTTATATATGTTTCTGAAAATTGAGATATGTACATTTGATCCAAAATGTAGCTTTGCAGTCATTGTAAAGTTAAAGTCCTCCTTTTTTATATACTTCAGTAATAAGCTTTTTATTTTCGATTTTTAAATTAACATCTAAATAATTAACATTCTGATTGTTATTGGTTGATGATTTCAATTCCAGATTATGGGGGTAGTAGTTAAACTCAAAATTTGCTTTCATACCATTTAACTCCAGAAGTAAAACATCATTGATATATCTAAAACTGATTAAATTTTCATTCAAAACACTATTATTTTCATAACAATCCAGATACATATCCACTAAAATTGAACTGCATCCCCCCCCCTCCCCCCTTAGGGATGCCTTTAATTTGCTTATAAATTCTATTTCTATCATATGAGTAGTTTTCCTAAACCACTAATTGAAATAAATTTTGAAAAACAACAAAATCAATCTATTTATCACCATATTTTTTTATAAACATCCATTAATTTCTCCTTTAAATCTGTAATTTCTATATTATTGAAGATATCTGCAAAGTCGTATGCATAAATTCCTGTCATACTATTTTTAAGCTTATTTAATCTTTCCAAAAGGTCATAACTGTTGTTTATTATGAATGTTAAATTTGTACTTTTGAGTTTTGAAAATAATCTCTGCAAAACTTTTAGCAATATTTTATTAGCATACTCATTATAGGAATTATAACCACAAGTAATTGTCCTAAATTTTATTGGACAATTATTTAATTTGGATACTAAAACCAAATACAGAAAATTTAAATTCTTCTGCTTCGTCATACACACACACACACACACACACACACATATATATATATACACACACATATGTATATAAACATGCATATATATATATATACACACACATATATATATATATGTATGTATGTGTGCAGTGATATAGATATACATGTATCTATATCACTGGTGTCCGGCTAACATAAAAGAACTGAATTTACTTATGTTTCATCGATTTAAAAATCGTCTGCAGTAGTTAGTATTTTGTTCCTTAAATCTGGTTGAGTTTTATCCAAATCATTTCTATCCTCTGTAATGGTAGAAAAATGGCAACATGGTTTCTATTAAAAAAAATATTAAGATAGTGTTCTGAGTATTAAACAATGCTCTACATTGAGTCTGTCTTTTTCATGTAGACTCCAAAATAACAACGTTATCTTTATCAATATAAGAATTAATCTAAATTTAATATTCCTTGTGATTAATTTAAATTCAAATGGGGTTTTAATTTTCTATATTGTGTTACTTTTATTTAGAGTTGCATATTACCAATGCAGAAGATTTAAATTTGAAAAGGCCATTCATTTCAACTCAGATATCTAATGCTAAGAATGAAAAAGGTAAACAGTTTCTTTTCTTTCTTTTTTTTTCTTTTTTTTTATGTTTCATATTCTTTTAATACTAATAATATATTTTTTTTTTTTTTCAGGTGCTAAAAATTCTAAATTAACTAAAGTTGGAAAGCAGTGCGATAATATTAATATTTTAGATGACCTTTTAAAAGTAGCTAAACCTGATTTTGCAGATCAACAGACTTCAGACCTTCTTTTGTATAATGGTAAGAGCCTCGTTAGCAAGATCAACATTTATTTATAAATTTAATTTATTTTTTAACTTTATCTTTTTTTTTTCTGTTAGATCCAATTTCTGCAGATGACACTGATTCAGATTCGCCATTCGATCCAGGTCACGCCATTGAATCTGATGACAGTTATACTAATCCAGGTATTATTTAATTAATTTTGATTGTATATTATTTTTTGTTTTTGACAGTAATCCTTTTAACGTATTTTCTGTGAATAATGCTGCAGTAACCTTTTTAAAAAAAAAAAAAAATCAGAAAACTATTTTTATGTCGCACTGGGTATAACGCCACATTGGGTATAATGCCATTTTCATTATAAATGATATACAATACCAAGTTTAGAGCAAATAATTACAATTATTAACTGTATTATGTCATGTTAGTTACTTAATAAGTTTTAGTCTAAAATAAGTCATAAATTTGTTTCCTTTACATGATATACATTTTATTTTTACCCTTCTCAATTTACAGCAATTTACAATGTCAAAGTGTCATTGATCCATGCTAATTTTCGGTAAACATGTGATCCAGTAACGTGCAGAGCTGTGATTGCCTAGTCACCTGTTAGTCGCTATTCACAGCAGTTGCTGTTTGATCTCATCGCTTTTGAATCAATGGCATTTTGCGTATAGTTTTTGTTTCTAGGAATGTCAACATGTGTGTGTGACGGATATATATATTATTCTTTTCACAGAAGACCAAAGATTATTTTTTTTTTCTAACCAGATTTCCAAATTTTTAAATAAAGATCGGCAGTAGATTTGGTGCTATTTACAAGCCACACTTAGTTATTGGCCTCAATATTTGTTTTCAAACTGACAAAATCTAGTTTAACGCCACAGCTTTATTCCCGTAAAATATGGTATTGTTATTGCTAGTGCTTATAAATGATTTTGATTTCTGTTGTTATAATTATTCATTTTTATGCTTTTTTTAGGATTTGGGAATTCTAAAATCAGAATTCAAAAGAAACAGCAAGCCATGAAGGCTATAAGTCAAAAAGATTTTGAATCCTCTTCAGAACTAGAACGTTATCAGGTTCAACATATTGTGAAAGGTATTGGTTTTGAATTTTCAAATAGCTCTTCTGCAAACGAAAACAATGTGGATTGCTGTCCAGCTAACATTGCAAGTAGATCTAGTTTACATGATTGTGCATTAGATGAAATTATCAAGTCTAAAATGCATTATAAATTAAACCCCAATACAGGTAGTAAAAATAACAATAAAGCCTACAGATTAAAAGGTGAAGCAAATCATAAAAAAGTTGCTGCCAAACCAATGAAACAAGCTACTTGCATTAATAATAGAAAACACCAATGTTGTGCAAAAATTCCAGAAGAGAAAAGAAAAATTATATTTGATAATTTTCACTCCCTTGATTCATTATACAAGCAGGGAGAATTTTTAATTAGGCACATCACTCAGAAAAAACCGAACAGAAAAGTTATTAGTGGAATATCTAGAAAAGTATTCACAAAAACATACACACTTACTCATGACAACGAGAAACACATTGTTTGTAGAGCATTTTTCCTAGATACTCTCGGTATTAGTGAGGGACTAATTAAGGGAGCATTTAAAAAAATAAACAAAACTGGTGTTTTAGAGTCGGATAATAGAGGGGGATGTAGATTTAAAAAAAAGATCAGAGAATGATTCCATGGATCAACTTGAGAATGACGGTGAAGATTGTGTCAAAACAGCATATCCTTTCATTCCCAGCTGTGGAGTCACTCTGTTGTCACAAATCAACTAATTTTAGATTTTTAGATATAAATATCACGTATCATCTTATAATAAAAAATTTAAAGCAGAAGACACAAAGGAACAATGCTATGAAACATACAGAAAAACATTTAAGTCTTTCAAATTAAAATTGCACAAGCCCAAAAAAGATTTGTGTAAAGTATGTGCCAATTTTGAGATGAAGTCAGAGGCCAAGAAAAGTACAAACAGAGAAGCATTTGATAGACATCAAGAAAGAAAAGAAGCCACAAAAAAAGAAAAAGAACGAAGACAAACAATTAAAAAATACTGGCTTTCAATTTTGACTTGCAGTCAGTTTTGTCATCTCCTAAAGTACCTTTTCTCTGTGTCTGAAAATTGACCATCTATAATTTAACAATATTTATAATTTGGAAGATTTGAGTGTTCAATGCTAGATGTGGGATAAAACTGAGGGAAGAAGGAGTAGCATTGGAATTTCATCTTGCATATTGAAATATATTATGGCCCATGCCGAAATGGAACACATAAAAATTATGTCTGACAACTGTAGTGGTCAGCAAAAAAAATTTCCTTTTTCTGCTATGTGTCGGTATAAATTTAATACCAAGAGCCTATCACCAACTCTACCATTTATTAGCAACTTCTTTTACTGCACACGATAATTTACCAGAGCCTGATTAGAATGAAATTGAAGAAGAAATTGATTAAGATTGATTTATTTCATAGAAGTGTAGATAGTATTGATTCTTTAAATTCATATTAACATTAACATTTTTCCTATATTTAGTAAAACATACATAATGTTTAAAAATAAATTATTTTTCTCTATTAATTTAGAGTGTTTATTTACAATTAAACTATTAAGGAAAATGATCATTCATTTTACATTGATTATCAAATATAAATAAAAAAATTACAAGTCAAACTACCGAATATGGTGCATTTGCTACTTTAAAACTAGAAACCGGCAAAAAGTACAAAATAGTTTAGTAATTCAAACTAACAAATGTGATTTTTTTGGTGTTTAAAAGCAATGAAATGGTACATTTCAATGCCTTTATTAAAAGGTATACAAATCAGCACAGAAAAAAAAATATAACAACATGTTACTTCAGCCTGCCACTTATTTTGAATCAATTAAAACATTTTCTCACTCTCCCAAAAAGTGGCTATGTTCACATTCGATAGCTTGACATAGTTGCATCACATTTTACTATAAAAATATGTGATGATCAGGGCTTGACAAATACGGTCGCCAGGGGCAACCAAGTATTCTAATCTGACGGTGGTTTTCTCTCTCTTTTTGTTTTCAAAAATTTATCTAAGAAATGAACACACAACATTTTTTCTCTTCCCCAATATTAAAAAATGAGCATAGAAACTATATTAAAACAAAAATACATTTAACTTTTATTTTTAATTTAGCAAAAATAAGTTCATCAATAGCAAATTTTGAAGTAACAAAATCAGAATAATTTGACTTAACTTCAATAGAAAAAAAAGGCAAAATATTGTTTTCCTGCTTCACTATTTTATTGGTGCCCCCCTCATCAGATATAGATTTTGCAGCACTCAACTATCCGGACATTTGAGTCATTCTGCAATCAGCATTTTCCGAAAATGTCAGTTAATTCAGCCTTTACAGTATTTCTTTTTCTTTTTTTTCCAAGAGATACATAATTTTGACAAGTTTCATTAGAAAACATAGATATCATCTTTCTAAAATATGTACTATTCTAAAGTATGTAACTAGTAATTCTAAATTATGCTTTTTTTTTGTTCTCAATTAATTCATAACATGCTTTTGTGCTTTTTGAAAATCAATGTTGGGGGAGGGGAATGGAGTAAATATTTGTTACTTGCGACTAGAATTTTTTGCTGGCTACCAGATTTTATGAAATTTGTAAAGCCCTGATGATGATTAATTTTCAAAAACATCAAACTGATTGATCGAGAACTGGTAGAATTAGAGTGTCAACCGATTTAAAAAATGCTATTCTGACAAAAAAGAAAGAAAAAAAACGTGCATCAAGCATAGACTATGAAACACTTACAAACACTTCCAGAATACTGCAATAGAACTTCACCGTTAAAAAAAGGTGAAAGCGGTGGATCTAAGTTAAAACAACATTTTGAAAATTACTGTCCATAGCCAGAAAGGTATCTGAATTCTTTTGGGTGTCTGCACATGATCTACGGATCTGGATCTTAGTTACAAAATATACAGCATAGTCAAAAATTCACCTTCATCAATTTCCATCAATAAATGGAAATGTACTCAAACTATTTTGTAGAGGCCTGTTTGTTACTATATACTGATTTTTATACATGTCATATATTATGGTAAAATTTAACTGGGGTAAAAAACTCATAACGCTACTAAAAACACACTTCAGAAATTACCATCTACTGTATATTATGAATTGATTTATATTCTACAAACATCTCTTAGTATACTAAATTTATAATTCAACCTGAAATTGCATAACTTTATTAAAAACCTCCTTTAAGTAATTCCCGCCCATCACAGCACCATGTAGCATGCAAATAGTTAAACTTTAAAAAAAAAAACCACTTACCATAATTGAAAATGCACTTCCAGCAATTATTGCTAATAGGCAGCACTGTAGCTAAAATCTTTTGTGTGTCCCTGTAAATGAACGATAACTGTCCTGCATGTCATATGCAGTAGGCATCTTATAGTACATCTCAATAATGTAATATATAAATTTCATTGTTTGAAATAGTGTAACAGTAGTATTAAAATACACTTCAAACAATTTTTCATTATAGACCATTATGTAATTTAATTCTTTGAGTAACCCTGTAAATAAATGATAAATGATTCGCACACCATATCACTACAGGAAACATGTTTTAGTGTGCTTCATAACTGCATATCAATTTCATTATGTTTGAAATAGTGTAACATAATTAAAACACACCATAAAAGTTTTTTTCCATTGAGCATAATGTAGCAGGAATTTTTTAAGAGTCCCTGTAAACAACTTGCCCTGTAAATGCTGCACACTCAATTTTCAATAGGAAACATTCCATAATAAATGTCAGAAACATATATCAATTACATAACAATCTGAGTATATTTACGAGAGTTAGAGTAAGGTGAGACGGCAGACAGGCAAGTCATAAACACTTTTGTACTTTTCGGAAAGTGTTAAAAATGTGGTGTTACTCCTTAATCATTCTCCATATATGAGAGAATTGCAATTATTGTATTAAAAGAGGCTATCATGAATTATGACTTACTTCCAAATTTTCTCTAAAGACATTTCTTCAAACTTCTTTTAAGGGAGATTAAATTAATCGAAGACTACTATTCAAAAATAAGGGTAGCAAGTGGCCCATCAGTTTCTTTGATTAAATAAAACAAAGGATACTATTCAGAAAAGAAGCATTATGTGGTTGCCCACCCCTGTATTTGAGGGTTTCTTTATTTTCTTATATTTTATAATATTTACATGTGAGGTTTAAAAATATGTTTTTTATTTACTAATTTTCTGTATAATCATTATTAAAATTATTATTGAAAATTCTGAAGTGTTTTATATTGAACATGTAAATATCAAAATTTTTACAAGCCAAACTATCAAATATGGCACTTTTGTTACTATAAAATAGGGGTGCACAACCTGTGGCCCGCGATCGGATTACTGGTGGCCTGCGGATCAATTTCACCGATCGGACGCGAAAAAAAAACGAATTTTGCCTTTCAGGTGCGTAGAAATCGCGAATTTTGCCAAATTTCGCCCATCCGGTGCGTAAAAATCACAAATTTTGTCGATCGGGTGCGTAAAAATCGTGAATTTCTTCGATCGCCTGCTTAAAAATCGTGAATTTTTCCGATCGCCTGCATAAAAATCGCGAATTTTGCCAATCGGGCTCGTAAAAATCACGAATTCTGCTGATAGGGTGCGTATAAATCGCGAATTTTGCCGATCAGGTGCGTATAAATCGTAAATTTCGTCGATCGTATGCGTAAAAATCGCGAATTTTGCCGATCGGGTGCGTGTAAATTGTAAATTTCGCTGATCGTCTGCATAAAAATCGCGAATTTTGTTGATTGGACACGTAAAAATCTCAAATTTTGCCGATTAGGCGCGTAAAAATTGCGAATTCCGCCGATCAGGTGCGTAAAAATCATGAATTTCGCCGATAGGGTGTGTATAAATCGCGAATTTTGCCGATCAAGTGCGTATAAATCGTAAACTTTGTCGGTCCCTGGGCGCGGAAATTGAGGGGGCGCCAAATTTATACTACCAACCACGGTTTAATTTATTTATTTATTCATTTTTTGGTCATCGATCATTTTCTGGGGAATTTCTTTTTCTTTTTTCATCATTCTTTTTTTTCTTTCTCAAAATATCATGATATATCTTCAACAAATAAGTGCAATTTTCTCTTACGCTATTTAGTTGTTTGAAATTTCTGAATTAAAATTAAACTTTTTAAAATTCCAACATAAACGCTAAATGTTTATTCAATAGAATTTATTTCTGTTTCTGTACTTTATCAGTTTTGTGTTACCTATAACAAAAAGAAGAGGACGGGAGGAGGGGCGCAAAATTGAAACTTTGCCCCGGGCGCAGTTTTCTCTTTGCACAGTCCTGATTGTATGCTTAAAAATCGCGAATTTTGCGGATTGGGCCCGTAAAAATCGCAAATTTTGCCGATCGGGTGCATATAAATCGCAAATTTTGTCGATCGGGTGCATATAAATCGCGAATTTTGCCGATCGGGTGTGTGTAAATTGTAAATTTCGCTGATCATCTGTGTAAAAATCGCGAATTTTGCCGATCGGACGCATAAAAATTGCAAATTTTGCCGATCAGGCGCATAAAAATCACGAATTCCGCCGATCGGGCACGTAAAAAATCGCGAATTTTGCCGATCGGGCGCGAAAAAATCACAAATTTTCCCGATTAGGCGCGTAAAAATCACGAATTCCGCCGATTGGCACGTAAAAATCACGAATTTTGCCAATCGGGTGCGTAAAAATCGCAAATTTTGCCAATCAGGTGCGAAAAATTGCAAATTTCGCCGATCTGATGTGAAAAAAATTGTAAATTTCGCCGATCGGGCACGTAAAAATCGCAAATTTTGCCGATCAGGTGCGTATAAATCGCAAATTTCTCCGAACGTGTGCGTAATAATCGTGTATTTCGTCAATCACTTGGAAAAAACTATGAATATTGTCAATCGCGCATGGGAAAAAAAAATATATATATTTATGTTTTTTCAAGTTTTTTCAATCCTTTCCAACTGAATTGGGTTATACTGACTAAGGAGGTGGTTGAGTATAGGGAGCTAACCCTTCTTTTAAAATTAGAATTTTTATGAACTTTTAGGCTGACCCCCCCCCCTCGCCATCTTCATTCATGAAAGCAGAATTTTTTTTCGGCACTGGCAATCTTTAAAGCTAAATTTATTCCTTCAAATAAAGTCAAGGAGTATTTTCACTCTTTGAAAATAATCTTAGCTATATCTCTTGTATAAATACAAACATAAACTGTTGATATATCATTGCCAACAGAACTGAATATGTTGACTGGAAAGAAGGAACCTAGGGGGCTAGATCTACCCTTTCGAAGTTTTTTTTTTTTTTTTAATCTGATCTCCCCCTGGTCACACCTCCTCGAAACAAAAATTTTCTGATGGTGGCCCTCGATAACCCAGTCATTTTTGTAAGTGGCGCTTCGCTTAAAAAGGTTGTGCACCCCTACTATAAAACAATAAACCTGGGAAAAAAATACAAAATTTTTACAGGTCAAGCTATTGAATTTGGCATATTTGCTACTTTGAAACAACGAAGCTGAGAAAAGTACAAGTGAATATAGCATGTAAAACTATCGAATGTGATTTTTTGATGAATAAAATTATTTATTTTGGTAGCATGTTTAAATCTATACTAATATAATTATGAGAGAATGACTGATTGACTCAGGTCACGACTAAAATCAGGATCATGAAATATGGACTTTGACATAGGGACTATGATTGCTGTTTAGACACAGGCAAGCAATAAAAAGGGATTTTTTAAAATTCGCCCTCTAAGAGGGTTAAATGGGGGGGGGGGGGTAAAAAGT
This sequence comes from Maratus michaelseni, assembly GCA_963931845.1. Classification (NCBI taxonomy): domain Eukaryota; kingdom Metazoa; phylum Arthropoda; class Arachnida; order Araneae; family Salticidae; genus Maratus; species Maratus michaelseni. Next base: position 4,007,881 of record OZ007600.1, read on the forward strand.
TTTAGATCATTTTTCGCCGTATCTCAGCAGAATTTTTAGTTAGAAGTGTGAAATGCAGCATAACAAATCTACTAAAAAAATAGTTAAACATGTATTTTAACAATTTTTGTTGCCAGCATCGGCTATTAACCTGATTATGGAAGATTAGTCGAATAAGACAACTTTTGCTGGTATTTTATTAGATATTTTGTATGACATTTTTCCAAGGAAAAGTTTTTTTTTTTTTTTTTTTTTTTTTTCTTATTTTATAAATTGTTTTTGTACTTTTCATCTTTTAGCAATCGAATTTCAAAATGCACATTCTCATTTATAAAGCTGAGGTTTTTTTTCTATGATTGCATCAAAGTAACTTCATTTTTTCTTGATTATCTTTTAACGATTTATGTGTGGAAATGTACAGAGCTATGTTATTGTGATCACCAAATTATGGCATTTTTATTTATGTTACCTGTTAGCCCCTCATGGTTAACATCGGGCAAAGCCATGTGGGATAAAAGCCACTCCCCCTTTTATCTGATTTAGGACAATTTTTTAAAAATACCTATCCATCTCTGCTCTACATTGCAGTCAACACATTGTCCAGCCGGGAGGGGCCGCTAGCAGGGTATACAATGCAGCACAAAAAATAAACAAATAACTGACAACTTCTGCCTGGCACTGATTTTAAATCCATAAATAAAACAGTTTTTTCGCTTTCTTGAAAAGTGGCTATTTTCATATTTGATCTGTTGGCCATTATGACTATTAGAGCAGTCTGGAAGACTTTAAAGACAACACAGTTCGTTAAATAAACATCATTTTATTTTCTGACATATTTCACAAAAAGACAGCATAACTTAGCTGTTAACTCAAAGAACTTAAAAATAAAATCATGCAGCTACATTAAAAACATAAGTTAAAACATTATGCGTAACAAGCAAGGAGAAGAAAAAGGCAAATACTTCTTAGAAAGTCCAGCCTTTTAAACAAACCATTAGCGAATGTTTTGCATAAACATGTTGCCATTTAAAGGTACACAAATTCGTATCTGAAACGCCATTGGCTACTTACACAGGAAGTTGCGACTAGCCAACTACAGTGAATAATGCGATCCTGAAATCACAGTTACTTACTGTTACCAAGTAACGTATTTTCAATTGAAGATCATGAACGAAATGTTAGCTCTGGCTGTTTCAGACACGTAAGTATGCTTATTCAAAAGATGCTGAAAAACAGAAATGCATCGATGCAAAACTAAATGCCTTTACTTTAAACTTATTTAAAGAGAGCTTTAAATTAAGGATTTATTAAAGATGCATTCTGAATAGATGCATAACAGTACCGATGATATGCACCTTTGCATGCGACTCTAATGCAGATTACAAGACAGTAATTATTGCTTATTTCATTTCATGTTGAATCCTTGAGTTAACCCCTATAGATTGCTTATTTTGAATTTATGTGTGTACAAGTTTATTGGTATTTCACTTTCTCAAACTAAAATACATTTTAATTCTTTAATGGTCTTGTATTTCTATTAGTATGCCAGGTAAAAGTGTTCTGATAATTTGAAAATATGTGTCCTGAAATTTCTGTTAATGCCATACTATCCCTAAATATATGTTTCAGAGAGAAATAAAAATTAAACCAAAAATTAAATTAATTAATGGGAGAAAAAATAGTAATTTTCTGTAAAACAAATCAAAAACAAATGTTGTAGCTACCAAATTTCTTCAAAATCTTAACTATAACGTTGTTTACATCCAAATATGTATTGTGGATTAAGATTTTGCAGATTATAAGTCTGTGGATCTTTTATGCGGAGATTTTGTTTCTGAGGGATTCCCATGTATTGCCATCTTTCAAACTCTGATTACCGTAAAATCCCGATTGTAAGCTCCTCTTTTTCAAAATCAAAAAGAGCTAAATTTTGGAGGGGGACTTATAATCGAGATTTTAAAAAAAAAAATCATTTAAAAACCTGTTTTTATCATTAGTTTAGAAGAAAAAAAAGGATGAGAATCTTCTGTATTTCAGCTGATTAAAAAAAAAAATCTAATAAAAATAAATTTCTCTTCCCCCCCCCCCCCAAAAAAAAAAAAAAAAAAAAATTAAAAATTTTCTTTATTTTTTTATTTTAGTGTAACAATAAATAATCAATCATCTAAATCTCCTCTCAAAATTACTGTTTCCACCTTTGCCCCCCTCTGGTACCAAAAATGCATAGTTTAACCTTTATAATTTTTTAATTTTAAGCTTCTTTTCAGACTTATTAAATACTCTATATTAAAAATAAATAACTCCAACCTACCACCGAAATTAACCCCTCCTCCTAAAATCTCTGCTTCTCTCCCCCTGCCGCCCCCCCCCCCAACTTTATCTCATGAAGATCCTCCCCTTATAAATGCATCTCGTAAAATTTAAAATCTTTAAAATTCTTAATTTTTCTGCTCTATTTGTGATTTTTTCCCCAACAATATTTAAATAACAATCTACATTATTCTCCCTCCTCCCTTCTTTCCAAAAAGTCCTCTTTATTTCCTTTGTCCCCCCCCCCTCCTAGTACATACTTTAAAGTCTTTTAAAAGGTTTTTTTTAATTTATTTATAACTTTCTTGCAACTATAATTAAATAACTATGTAAATTGCTTCTCCCCCCCACCCAGAAAAATCTGCTTCTCCCCCTCCCCTCCAGCATACAAACTTTAAAATCTTTAAAACTATTTTTTAAAGATTTTGTGCTGTATTGTTAGTTTGTAGCAACAATAAATAAATGATCATCTAACTCTCCCCTTAAAGTTCCATAATCCATCCATAGAAAAAGGGGTGAATTTCTAGAAATGGAGGGGGAAAAGGTGGAGAGAAGATTTAAGTCTTTTTGTAGTTGGCTGTTCCCACAGCTGATATTTTGTAAATGGATGGGGAGTTATTTTAGGGAACATATTTATTTCAAATCATAAAATATACACGTGATTCAGGGGAGAACAGCCAAACTGCAAAAAAGATTAAAAGTTTTGATTTCCTCACACATATTTAGAAATCAACTCCTCTTCTTTGGGAGAATAGAACAGAGCAAAAATTTCAAAAGGGATGATGATTTTAGATGAGTGATACTTATATGAGAGGATGTAGATGAAATGAGTTACCTTACTACAAAATAAGAAATAGATCCGCATTTAAAAAAAAAATAAATATTAAAGATTTTAAACTATTTGCTGGGTGAGAAGACAGAGGTGGAAGTGGAACTTTTGGGAAAAAGGGGGGTAATTTAGATGATTGATTATTCATTAATATTGTTATTAAAGAGAAATAAATATAGCCGTTTTTTTTTTTTTTTTTTTTTTTAAATAGAGTTTTAAAGATTTTAAAATTTGTATGTGTGGGGCGGGAGAGGGGACAGACACTTTTGGAGTAGAGAGAAAACGTAGGTGACAAATTAGAAGGCAACAAGTAGGACATAAAATTTCTTCACATAAGCGTTTAACAAATTTTAAACTTTGTATTCTTGGGGATGAGGGGGAAATATGGATTTCGAAGGAAGAAGTTTGTAATTTAGATGATTTGTTATTTATTTATTGTTAATAGAGAGCAACAAAGAGGACAGAGGATTCTTTTTTTATATAAATAGCTTATAGATTTTTTTTTGTTAGGGGTTAGCAAAGTGGGGGAAGCAGACATTTTGAGGGTAGAGAAATAATTGAATTGGTTGATTATTTATTTATTGTTACTAGACAGCAAATTTTTTTAATAGAGAGTTTTAAACTTTGTATTCTGAGAGGAGAGGGAGGGAAGGAAGGAGAAGTGTAAGTTTCAGAGAGAGAGAGGAGTGGAGTCAAAGGTAATTTATGTGATTGATTCTTTACTTATTTTTAATAGAGAGCAACATACAGGACAGAATGTTTTTTTTTGTTTTTTTAAATAGAGTTTTAAAGATTTTTTTGCTGGGGGGAGGCGAAAGGGCAAAAGCAGACATCTTAGTGGTAGAGAGATAATTTAAACTTTATATGCAGCATAAATTTTGGATAGAAAGGGAGATTGTAGTTTAGAGGATTGATTTTTTTTTACTAACTGTTACGTTACTACTGAGCAGAAAGAAGTACAGAAGGATTTAAGATTCTCAAGTTTTTAAACTTTGTATGTTGGAGAGGGCAGAGAGGGGAAACAGACATTTCGTCAGGAGAGGGATTTCATTAACATCATATAAAAACATAAGTGGAAATCTTCCAAAAATATAAAAAAAATGAAAATTCCCTCCCTTTGATTTTTAAAATCAATTTTTTGTGCATAAAAAATTTTGTGTATGTAAGAGGAGGAGGGGGGTTATATTTGGGAATGGAAAATAAAATAAAAATTGCTTAAAAGTGGGAGGGGGGCTTACTTTCGAGATTTTACGGTAATCATTGATCTTGATTGAACTTGGTTCTTATTTTTTGTAGTATAATAACTGATTTGAAATCAGAGACAGTGCCATAGCTACGAACATTCTATAAATCTAATCAAATGGATATTGCTTTAATGTACAATCAGTAATCCAGTTATCCGCAATATATCTGGCCCTGGTCATTCTGGATAAATAATTCTATACTGTAGTAAATATTAATATATTTTTTAACTAAATATACTGTTAAAACTGTAATAGTACAGCAAAAAATTTCATGTTTTTCTTTTTCTTGTGATTCCAAGCATGACCTTGTGATTCAAATTTCCAAATGCTGTAAAAATAAAACATTTTTCCTTTGTCTGCTTGAAGAACCATGGAAACAAGATGTTCTGCAGACAGGCACAGAAACAATCGGCAACAAGATAGAAGTTTGCCTTTTTGCAATACTCATTAGGGTTTTTAATTAATTTCTCAGCTAGTTATAAAAAAAATCCAAAAACTGACTTTGAGGTGAACATCACACATCTGCCAAATCTTTTACCTCTGTGTGCCGCAGTCTCTTCAGAACACAGCACACACAACAATGACAAACTTCTTTCTTTATTACCATATTTTTTTAAAATTCATAATTTAGTTTTAGCCATTCTAGAAGATAACAACACTCTTATGTTGATTTTGATGGGCAGTATATGCGTAACTTGAATACAATTTGACAGTTTTTGAAAAATGACTCTGTATTTGACACATATTTGGAGCCACTCTATCTCAAGAACTAGTGCATGTAATTTCATCAAATGTCATGTTTGTTCGACATTGCAAAAGTAATGTTGAGGGGTTAACAAAACAGCAGAGTTGCAGTTAGCAGTAGAAATATATTAGCTGATTTAGGATCCCAAAAAGCAAGAAATGAAATTAAAACTACCTAGAATTAGATAGCTTATACACATAAAAGTTATTACCTGAAAGATGTTGACTAAACTTCTATGTGGTGGATTGAAAATAAATTATATACTTTGTGGAAAATGTGGCACTTGTCCTCTGAGGTGCCTTCCTTTCAACACTAACCAGGCCCAATCACAGAAGATGACACTGGAAAAATTTAAAAGTTTTTTCAGCCTGATCCCAACTTGCAAGAGTCAAATTCCAACCAAAAGGTGAAACAATTAAAAGTGAGCCCTACCCCAAACTCCGGGTTGCATTGGGTTCAGGTGAAATTGAATTACCTGACTCGATGCAGGACTTACTGACACGATTAGTCGAGTAAGTCAGGTAAAGTTGAATTACCTGACCTAATCCTTGTAACTCCCAGGAAATTTCACAAATTCAGAGGACTACTTTGAATTTATAAAATTTATTTTTTATTTAACACTATTTTAATGCACCAGGGTACTATTTTAAGTCTATAAAAATGCTTAACAAATTTATACAAATAAGGATTTTCTGCTCAAAGTACGCTAAATTCGTAAAAATCAAATTGTGATTTGTCATGAAACTGTTTGTGATGAATAATTTTCATTATTTTTCCAGTAATCGGCATCTATAAAACTGTTAAAAACATCGTTTACTTTACAGACAATATTTTCATCGCAGGCTTGTGTTATTTATGATTGATTCATGCCAATTTTTACAAGGTCTGTGATTTTCCTTTCAGTTTTATGTTTGAGATTTTGTGAGATGTGAGTAAAATTTATGTCACATCTCATTTTCTAAAACCCAAATTGTGCCAAGTTTAAAAAAAAAAAAAAAAAAATGTCAAAACCTTTTATACTGTTTGAAAACTAATTAATTAAATAGAACATAATTGGGGGGCATAAATTACTCTACACAATTTAATTCACATCACAACATACATAAGTACTTACACATCACAGAAATACATCTATAATGGCTAATCGCTGTAGAAACAGAACTTACAAACATAGATGTCACTAGCGACTGGACACTTACAATTCTTATTTTTGTGATGCTGCCATCTTGTACTTACTTTCAGAAATAAAACACCACACCCTTATAATAGAAGAATACCCATGAAAATTATGTATAATTTTTTCCCCCAAATTTAAATGACTAACATCTTTAAACTAAAGCATTATTTGGCAAAACAGGAATTTAAAATATACATAGACTGAATTCAGCCTTTAAAAAATTTAGTGCATAATATTTAATCACATGTATTATTTAAAATTCTTTTGTAAATTTCAAATCAACCGTTACTTAAGTTAAGGAATAATATACAAGTGAAAACTAATTAAAGTCACTCAAATGAACTCTACTTATTTCAAATTGTGCAATATTATTGAAATTCAGCATTCAATTAAATAATTCCAGGAAAATGTAGGATTTTTTTTAGCAACACAGTATTTTAAATTGAGATAAAGCAGCAGCAAATTTATTGATTTAAATAGTGAATTTAAATATTCATTTATCATGACAAGAAAAACATCTATAGAGATTTTAAAAAATAAATACAACAAATAGGGTGCAGTTTTAATTCTTTTTTAGGTTTTAGATTTTTACGAAATAAGTTTAACATAAATATTGACATTCATGATTTAGATGTAGATCATGATCACTGTACATGTCTGTATGGTATTTGACTCCAGTTGCTGAAATTCATGACTTTTATGTAACTTTCATTACTTTTGTAACTGGCAAACACTCTGCGCAGAAAAGCATGCATGTATTTTTCTTTTTGGGATTTTGAGAAATATTGCAGAATTGTGTGAGTCACTTATCCGAGCACTTTTAAAAGTCTGTAATGTATCCAGGGACAAATCCAGCCCAACATTTAAAGGGGGGGGAGGCATTATAAATATACCATAATTTCCGGCATATAATCCACGGATCAAACAATCATTTTTAGATCCAGAAATTTTATTTAATAATTGAGGTCAAATCAGCGATCACAGTTAAATTTTATAAAATAAAATTTCTGGGATGAAACATGATTGTTTGATCCGTGGATTATATGCCGGAAATTACGGTACATGGGTAATTTTTATATCTTGAGTTTATCCACAACTCCAAACTCCTTACTTTATGACGCACTAACTGAGTTATTCATTTGTAAAAGCATAAAATTTGCAAGTATATATTTGTAACTATATAAAGCTTGCAAGTTCTATTCAGATACTAACAAATCAAACAGGTTTCTCGTTTTCTTATAAATACAAAGAATATTTCTGAAAATATTGTGAAAGTAGTCAGTATTATAAACCAAATTTTGGCACTTGACAGTCACGAAAATGTGATCATGAGGGAACAATTAATTATAATTGAAGCACTATCGCATATATAAGAAAATGAAGAATGTTAAGTAATTTCGTAAAACAAAATTCAAATTAAATTGCTTAAAGGTGTTTTATTATACGATGTACAAAACAACACATAAAACCAAGCATTTTCGAACACTTGACGTGTTCATCATCATTTTTGCCTTCCTCTTTTCACATTTGTAACAGTCCATCAAATATAATAAAGCAATGAACTCAACCTCTGGTTTGTAACATTTTTAACAATGTTTAACCCTGATGATGAACACATTAGTGTTTGAAAGTGCTTGGTTTTATATGTTGTTGTTTTGTACAGTATATAATAAAACACCTTTAAGTAATTTAATTTGAATTTTGTTTTACAAAACTATTTATATGTTTTTCAAAATAAGGTTAGTTAAGGATTTAAGAAACTTGATATAGTTTGTATCATTTTCATTAAATGAAAAATGTTGTTCAATTTTTTGGTGCTTAAAGTTTAATGTCTGCAAATTTCATGCCTATTTGTTTTAAATGATTTTGTTTCTATCAAAAATATTTGTGTTGCTAAGCAGGATTTTTCTAAAAAAGCATCCTTCGTATGTATTTACATTAAAAATTGTATTGCTGTAGAGAAAATTTCTTCATTGAAAGAATGGGTCATAGCCACCCTTTGATGTGTCTGTGTTTACTATATATACTTAAATAGGATTTTGATTTTTCAGATTCTGCTCCAAAAAAAGTGCAAAAGAAACAGAAAAGGAAAAACAATAAGAAAAGAGCATATGAAACATTGACAAAGTTTCTGGACAATAGAAATAAAAGCATTGTAAGATTTTAGAATTTATTTTTTTAGAAATGTTTATATTCTGAATACTAACAGTAAAACTTGCTAAGATAGAAAATATAATTTTAATGTAGCAGAATTGTAATTAAGTGTTTGTAAAAGTGTATTGAAACTTAATTTCATAAAATAAAATTAATATGTATAATCTGAAAATCTGCACATAAAATAAATTTTGTATTCATGCATTTTTTTCATAAGAGTGCAACAAATATTGCACTAAGATCTGAATATTTATAAAATTAGTTACAGTATGAATGCACCTCATTTGCCACATTTCGGGTACAATTTCCAGCTTGTTTAATTAAGTGTCATTTGTATAGTAAAACCCAACTTTAATTTTTTAATGGCAGTATTCCTTTTTTTTTTCTCTGTAAAACAATTTCTTACATTGCATTTATCCAAAGCATTACCTATTGTGCAACTATATCCACAAATATAGAAGCTATAACAGAAAATGTGTTAGAAGTTTATTCATAAAATTAAAAAATTAATAATAATATCTTATAGAGAAAAAGAACTGAAATCGTTGAATTAGTAATCACAAAAAATTGTATAAAAAAATCTACATATCATAAAAAAACTAGGTTTTTATAAATGAAAGTTTTATACAATTTTTCTGGTTATTTTATATGATTATTTTTTCTGTGAATGCAAGTAGTAAAAAGAGAAAGACCCCTTAGATTGTTGAAAAGTAATAATACTCCATATCTTCAAAATTAAGGAGAGGAATGAGCTATAAATTTAGCCATCTATATTTTCAACAATGCTGATTCTTTATAAAAATTTATGGAGGTCATAATTAATAACTTTAAAATATGAATTTATTAATAATTTCCATAATTAAATATGTTCCTTTATAAAAAAAAAAAAAAAAAAAAAATGCCTGTATTAAGTTTGGTCCATTCAACATTTCTGATTCTAAAAATAATGTTTCAGTGAGATGGGAAGATATAAATTAATGTTTGAGACATGAATTCAATATTAGCATCCACAAATTTTAAGTCTTTCTAACTCTATAAAGATTTACGAAAAAATGCGTAACCTATATTTCTTGTATTCAATTTCAAGATGTTTCATTGCTCTATTACTTAACAGCAACAATGCAAGTAGGCTAGCTCAACACTCTTTATTACACTGATATTAATAAGCTATCTAATAACAAACTGCACAGTTTATTGTTTTCCCCCATCATCAAAATTGCATGCACACACACACAAGATCACACAATCACTGAAAGAGTGACTGTCAAGTTACTGTACAATTTTTTCATGTTTTTTTTTTTAATAATTTTTTATTTTTTGTCTAAATCATGGTCATAATAAAACATGTAAAGTGAGATCATACAAGGAGATACGCCTAAGTGGATGTCTGTATGTGTTTATATACATGTCTGTGCATGATAACACTCTTTCATGCTCTTTAAACACATTTTTAATTATTGTTTTTTCTTAAAATTAGTATTCTGGTTAGTAATCTTTAATTTCTTTATTTTATTCTTTGCTTCTTTTTCTGGTTTATTTATTTATTTATTTTTTTAATTCTGAACACGTTTTTATTTTATTGCACTCTTTTAAAAGTATTTTGGTAATGTATTTCCAAAGGATTTTTCCATGTATTTTGTATTTTCAAAATACTCAAAATACATTTCTCGATTTTTCAAACTGTTTGTGCCAGACTTGAAGCTGGTTTAAACTACAACTTGTGTTTAAACCGCAAATTAACGATTCACGTATTCACAACAGGAAAATACATGCTTGTCTGTTTTGTCTAGTCTTTGAATTCATTTCTAGAAGTTAATCTAAATATATTTTTTCAACTCTGGTACGATAAGGATTTTTATCTTCTACAGAAGTGTTTTTTGCTGAAGGGTTATAATAAAAGCTTTTATAATTCTTAATGTTGCTATGAGAATTAAAAAATTTTGTCATGTGATACACAAATAGGATTGCCCAGAGATTTCCTGAGTATTGCATTTTTAGAGTATGTTAGAAGTGTAATGCAGTTAGTAATTGCATAGACTCATGAAAATATGGATAATACATACTCGAAAACTCCTAATGAAAAGAAATTAATTAATTGTGATAGATCGTGCTACGCATTATATAGATATAAGTGTACTTAACGTATTTCAAAATAAAAATTTTAGTATGATAATTGGTGTCAGACCAAAACACTACTTTCAGGTCAAAACCAACTGAGCTTGGTCATCACTTTTTCCAGACCAGACCAGGCTTGGGCTTTATTTTTTCCTGCAGACTCAGGACGGGCCGGTTCTGACTTATTTTTTTCAGGACCGATCCAGACCTGGGCATTCTTCCTAGAGATCTGTATGGGAAGAAATTTTCAGGTCCGTTCTTAACCCAGATAGCATAAAAATAATTGTCATGCAAAAATCAGTAAAATGTGGCCCGGTCCAACAATTTTTGCAAAAAAATGCATATATTTTTAAATTGCCAAAATTCTGCAATTAAAATTTCAAATTTATATTTTTCGAAGAATCATATATTTCTAGGCAATAAAATTAAAGTACAAGAAAAACTGTGAAAAGAAACCTGTCTATGATGGAATCCTGTCTTAAATGGAAAAATGTGTTGATCCATGCAAAATGAATGTAATAATACATGTGAAAAGAATGTAATGCATTTACAGCAGGCGATATACCAGCTAAGGTGGAACTTGTCTATAACGGATTTTTTTCTCTCCTACGTGATTATTTTCTGTCTAGCATTTTTCAGATTTGTAAGTCTCCAAGCCATGGAATATGGATTAATGATAACTCAAACATCTGCGTACGAATAGAAATAGATTCCTAAAAAATTAAATATAGTTTACAATGGCACAGGCAGAAATAAATCTAGGGAGGGCAGTATTATGGAACAGATGCGTCTGTACTTCCCAGCTCTGGGCTCTTTTAAAAAAATAAAGAATATAATCATGAAAAATAGCTAAAATAAATATTTTTTGTCAGAATGTCTCATACAAGAGAATTTTTAACCACATCGATGAAAAATCTATCTTTTGTAGAAATTCACTTCGGCAATTAAGTTTTTGTACGGAACAGGCTCAGGCCAAATTTTTAGCATTTTTACCAGGCCAATAATTTTTTCTACAGGCCAGGCCAAAGAATTTTTTGTATAGACAGGGCCGGGCTTGGGCCGAACTTTTAACTTTTATACCCAGCCGGGCTCCAAATTTTTTTTTACAGGTCGATCTGGGCTTGGGTCTGGAAATTTTGACCCGTGCAGACCTCTACTTTTGGTAACGGACCCGTCCATACAGTAGATAAAAATTTATACCATGACATTGCAATTAAAACATTTTTGCATAGTGCAAAATAATGCACAATAATTAAAATTAAAATTAATGTATTTTGTATTTTAACTGTATTTTAAAAATACACGTGTTTTGTATTTTGAAATTTGAAAAGTATTTTGTATTTTAGGTTCTAAAGCTAATGCATTTTGTATTGAAAATGGTTTTTCAATGTATTTTGCCCATCTCTGCTTTATTGTAAGCATTTATTATAATTTTGAGTGCATTATTAAATTCAAATTACTGTTTAAAAGTGTAAACAAAACAGGGACCAGAAATCTGAAAAATTCTAAAATCCGTACAAGCCCTGGTTTTAAGATATGCAAATTTAAGGGAGTCTACCAGGATTCCCAGTGACATGGAAAATCTGGAAAGTCAGGGAATTTCAAAGTAGTCAGGGAAATTAAAAAATATATAGGAAAAGTCAGGGAATTTACAAATATTTTCTAAAAGGTCATGAAAAAGTCTGGTGAAAAAAAAAGATTTGGATGGTTAAAATTTTCGTAAAACATTTGAACTCAGTAATATGGGGATAAGGGATTTGAATTCCATTACTTAAAAGATCAACTACTCATCGAGCATGTTTAAGAGTGGAATCTCAACAAAAAGCAATTATAAAGTTTTTTGCAGAAAATTCGAATAACACATGCAACCAAACTTCTCCAATATTTGAAGTTTCTGAAGCAAGTGGCTTGAATTTGTTTAAATTTTAGTGAAGTTGCTCCATTTTCTTTGACAGGTGCTTAATTTTTCATAAAATTAAAATAGAGATGCTAAGTGGGAAGAGAAAAACATATGTTAAGTAATCTATGAAAATATTTTTTTTCATGAGATCATTTCTGCTTTGGGAGGTCAGAATACTGTGCATTTGTACTTTGCTTTGTTACCTCCAACCTGCCCTCTCTAGGACTAAGTTGATTCTTGTCAGTTGCAAGACCAAAAATTTCTTCCAAATACCAATGGAGAAAAACCACAGTATGGACAAAAGTTTTCCATATTTTTAGACTTTCTCAACATTTCACGTTCAAGACTTTGCTACTGTACGGCATTCATTTGAAAACTGCCAAAGGTGACTTTTTTTGCAGTTGCTAATTTGGCATTGTTCAAACATAATATTTTATAGAATTTCATTTTCCAATTTTCTTGAAAGGTGCTTGAAATTTGGGTAGTTAGGTGCTTGAATTTTCTCCTGGAAAAACTCTGTTATTATGATACAAGTTTCTGAATTTATTTTTTATGCTGCTTGCTCAAAGTCGAAGGGACACTTAAAAAAAAATTCTAGATAGCAAGTTTTTGAGATAACAAGGTTATAACCAAAACATAAGTGTTCACGTAAAAACACAAGATACAGAATAATATTATAAAAATTAGAGTCATGATAGATAAGTATAAATATGTAATGATAGTTGACAATAAGTCTAAATACAGCAATGATAATTTTAATTTTTAAAATAGCAGAAAATTACATTAAATTGAAAATAATTAGTAAATACATAAATGAACTTACATTGCTAGAATTTCTTATCACAACCTTCTTCCTGTATCCAACTTTGAAGCTTCTGATTAACCCTTGATCAAGAGGTTGCCACTTTGAAGTGGTGTTTAGTGGGAGGAAAACTACTTTTGCCGCTTTCATTTCTGGAATTATGCTGTGAGCCTTGCAAATCGTCGATGAAAAGAATGATTTTCCTCCTCTTTTTGTATGTATTCTTATTTATTTGTTTCAGCCAGTCTGAAAAAAATTCACTTGCCATCTAAGCCTTTTTGTTTGTTTTATAATGAAGAAGAAAAGACTTTGTTCCTTTAAAGCACCTTGGGCTTCTGGATTTCCCAATCATCAAAGGAATTATCTTTTCGGTTCCAGCTAACAGTAATGTTTCTCACTCTTGACTGTGTTTTCCTCCATGACACATTTCTCCTTTGAAAACTGAAGTTTTGTTTGGTAGTGCTGTAAGGAAAAGCTCCATCTCATCAGCATTGTAAATGTTGTCCGGGGAATATTCTTTCAAAAGATCAGGAAGATTTTTAATCCATTCCAAACAAAGTTCATCACTCACTGATTGGCTCTTGCTGCACAATTTTCGGAAAACAATATTGTGAGTTTTTTTTTCAATTCTCCAGCCATCCATTACTGATTTGGAAATCTTTGTGCCCCAACTTTTCTGCAAACTGTTCAGCCTTTTCTTTTAACACATTGTCTCCAAGAGCGACATTCCGATCTCTGCACTGTTTAAACCATTTTATGAGGCATTCTTCTAAATTGGGATATCTGACCATTCTAGTCTTCTTCGCAGTTCCTTTTTCCTGCTCGAAAAGTTTCTCAATTTTGTTTCTGTCTTTCAATATTGTTGATAAAGTCGATGCTGGAATTTCGAAATCCTTTGTGATTTGTCCCTTTTTCCCCCTTTATCTACAGCCTCTAAAATCTCTACCCTTTTCTCAATTGTTAACATGTTTAACTTTCGCTTAACACTTGCTGTTTTCTTTTCTTTGGAACTTTCCATTTTTGAGACTAGAATTGGCGATTCACCGACACTTTTTATCACTTCACTAATCTTTTTCACCGACTGACTTATCATACACAGTTAAATTAAAAAAAAATTAAAACAACACACCTAAGCAGCAAACATAAGTGACAAATGATTGGATAGTTGAATTCCCCTTGGCAAGATATGTGAATTGTTGAAACATGCTAGCGGATACATACATCTTCACCCACCCACTCCTTCTCCCAAAAATGCCACCCATACGAAAAGGAAACATCTGTTTTTGCTCCCTTTGTTTGCCATTCAAGTGACCAGATGGACTTATCGGAATCGTCCCTGACCCCTCCGAGAGATAATGAAAGGTGTGAGAGATTATTGGAAACATGCGTCTCAACACAACTACAGTAGAAGATCTTTATAACGCAAACCTAAAAACATGAGGTTGTGCGTTACATAGAATTTTGCATTATATAGATCACATTTCACACATCAATAAATTTAGCTTGTAAAACATGGCCAAATATGTGTGAAACATACCAAAATACATTAGAGTATCTTTTTATTGCATTCTTTATTACCAAGAGTAGTGCAGATTATAAATTTTTTGCATAATATAGATCATTCCATACATTGTTAAATTTACTTTATAAGCATTATCCAAATATACCTGTATCAAATATTAGCACATTTTTTGAGTAAGTAGCTCTGAATTAAGGAGATAAAGTTGAACTAATGTATCAACTTGAGTCCTCTAGAGAATAGCAACTATTTATAATGTGGGAATTCAGGTGTTTCTTAACTGTAAAATTCATTGTTTACATCTGAGATGTTGTGCGTTATATGGAGAATTGCGTTATAAAGATCTTCTACTGTAAATGGTGATTTTTCGGAAAAATTCATTTTTTACTTCAAAAAATTTTCAACACAACAAGGTTTTGAGTGAAAACTCTTTGACATAAGAATTAAAATTAACATTAGATGAATATGTAATATCAAGGGGAAAAAATAATTTTTTGACATATCAAGGTTTTCGAGATAGCAAGCACTGTATATCAAAGTAGATTTTGTGTATGCCCATTTGGTCCTGGAATTTTTTGAGATTTGGTTATAGAAAGTCAGGGAAATTGCCAGACATGTTTTGCTGGGAACCCTGTCTACTGTATTTATTGTTATATGTTTACTTTATGACTTTAAAATTAATATATTATATTGAAACTGATGAGCTTATGTATCATCTTGTCAAACAGAGGCATCAAATACTCATTTAATATTTTTATTATAGGTTGATTACAAGACTGAAAGCATTGCAGGTAAGAAAACTTTTTTTTTTCCCCAGTTAATTTTTTTTTCCTTTAAGGGGGCAAGAAAAGTTATGAAATCACATGGTAAATAGCTGATGATGTAAAAAAAAAAAACTACAGAGCAATTTCATTATATGGATATGATGATTTCACTGCCTGAACATTGAGTGATATGGCTGGGATACGATTAGCAATTTAGAAATATTGACAATAATACACAATACCTGTCACATTGGCAATCAGGCAGTCACATGAATAAACCAAGTTGTTTTATGGGAAAACTCACTCTAATTGGCAAATCTTGGGACCATTGTGCAGATTGTAGAATGTAGATCATTAATAATGCATGAATGAATGTTAAGATGATAAAATAATGATTTCAATTAGGTTTTACAATAAAAATATCACTTTAACACCAGAAAATCTTATCAATTTCGTAAAAGTAAATAATGTAAGCATAATCCAAATAATACATAACAATAAAAGAAGCATACTTATTTAAATAATACAAATCCAAATGTCCATTCATCAATGATTATATTTAATTTTTTAAAACATTGATGTAATTGTTGTTTGTTTCTATATTTTAAATGTGTTTGGAAATTTTGTTTTGTAAGTTATCTAAAAAATGTAATTTTCTGTTTAGAAATGAGACTACTTTGATAAAACGTTATATGGGGCCCCAAATCTGGAGTGCTCAGGACCACTGCTTTTCTGGATTTTAGGTCTTCACTCAAAAAATAAGTCTACAAATGACAATAATATTGGTATCAATTCTGTTTAGCATAATACTCTTAACTTGTGCTTTTAAACAAACATAGTCAAAATAAAAAATGTTTTAGAAAACAAACAAATATTGATTTTGTTTTTGTTTTTAAGTAGTTAAAACTGTGTTTTTTGAAAGCAATAAATACTTGAATTAAAAAATT
Organism: Maratus michaelseni; assembly: GCA_963931845.1. NCBI lineage: Eukaryota > Metazoa > Arthropoda > Arachnida > Araneae > Salticidae > Maratus > Maratus michaelseni. The sequence continues at coordinate 4,024,366 of OZ007600.1, forward strand.
GGCAAAGAAAAAGAAATATCAAAAGTGTGCTTATCTAATGTTAGAAAAAAAAAATTAACTACATCAGAACATAAAATTATAGTTAGCGTTTTACAACTATCCAGAGCGAGGATCCAGCCCTCTCCTCAAGGTGCTTGCACTTTTTATAGTAGTTTGTTTCAACTTGTCATGCTTTTTAAAGCAAGTTGCATCCCCCATAAAATAATAGTAAAGCTGATCATCTTTATTTGCCAGGCAATTTAAACATGTTCGATAAACTTAATTGCTTCATCCGTTTTGTAATTTCTTTCTGAAACATCTCTTTTATTAGAAATATATTCACCCGCTGCCTTTTTTTTTTTTTTTTGGATAAAAAAAAAGTTTGATTTTGGTATTTTGAATTTGAGGTCCCATATTGTATTTTTAATTATTGTGTAATTAGAAATGCCTGTTCATATTACAAAAGTCACCTAAGTTTACTCATCTCACTGATTTGAATTTAACTGTGTCTGAGATCTGAATAAATCGAAAGTATGAGCATGCACATAAGTTAAAACAAACCTCAACAGCCAATCAGTTAAAACAAAGCTCATCAGCCAATCAGCAGAATCTCAACAGTCAATCAGAATGAATGGGAGTGGACTATATCTAGCCGTAGAATGTTTCTACTCACTGAATGAGTTGTGGGATCTGAGTTAAATTAAATTGTGTAGTGTGAATACCAGATAAGTTACGACTTGTGATTCGATAATTATTCTCATGGATAAAGCTTTTGTTTACGAATGCTGATATCCCAGAAAAGAAGAAACATGATCAAAGTATGTAATTTTTTCTATATTTTATAAATATTGTAATTTAACAAGTAATTGCATGTTTCTTAATTTTATTAAAATACAACCATGCCCACTTCTGTATTTCAGTTTCTAAAATTGTATTCTATGTACTCTGCGATGGAGAGAGACAAACATTTATCTTTTTAACACTTTCCAACCTAGTTGAAAAGTGTCTATGACTTCGGTTTGTCTGGCCGTCTTTCCGTGCTCTAACTCCCGTAAATAGGCTCGGATTGCTCTGCAATTTTTATATGTTATTGTCGTTATCTATAGCATGTTCCCTATTGCAACGGAAGTGTGTAGCACTGATAGTTTTTTTACAGGGACACTCAAAAGAATTCCGTTACATGACGGTCAATGCGGAAAAATCATTTGCAGTTTATTTTAATGATGTTACACAATTTCAAACACATTGTAATTGATGTATATCACTAAGGTGCATTACAAGAGGCTTAATATGGAATAGGGTATGCATAGCACTTATAGTTACTTTACAGGGACAGTCAAAAGAATTCCGTTACATTACGTATATGGAGAAAAATCGTCTGTGGTTTAATTAAATAATGTTTCACTGTTTTAAATGCATTGAAATTTATATATATCACTAAGGTGCATTACAAGAGGCTTACTACAGAATAGTGTGTGTATAGCAGTCATCGTTCATTGACAGGGACACACAAAAGAATTCTCTACTGTCTGTTAACAATAATTCTTGGAAGTGCATTTTAAGTTACTGAACACGATTTTAAATTTAACTCACTTTTTGTCTATTACGTGGTGTATATAAATTCTGTAGATCATATACAGGGAAGCACAAAAGTTCACAAACACATTTCCGTTTATTGACAGAAACTCCAGAAGGAGAATTTTAAACTGTGCTATGCATTTCCTAACTGAACTAAAATTTAGCATCCTATGTAGTATATATACAAATCTATAGATCCTATACAGGGCCAGTGTTCGAAATTAGCAGTCATTAGTCGTCAAATGCAACTAAATTATTGCATTTGACGACTACAAAATCATTCCTGGTTGTCAAATTTGATGCCTAGCTTTTTTTAAAACATTTATTAACTATTATTTTAAGGTTTGACACGCAAAAAAATTACTGCATTTTCTGATTTCTTGTTAATGAGATTCAACTGCAATTGCATTATATGATGTTTTTTACTTAATTCAATTGTATTTATGAACACTGGATAAAATTTTGTTTCTGATTTGCTAAGAAATTATCAAGTTTTAATTTTGTTTTACATAAGTGCATTTTTCTATTAATTTCTAAATATAGTAATAATTAAAAAGATTTTACATCAGTTTTATAGTTGTTTTAATTATTATAATCTTGTAGATTAATAACTTCAATAATTTTAAATAAAAACAAAATATTTGTGCTTTTCTAAAAAGTAGCACACGATATTATAGTTATGTTAAAAATGAATTTTAAAAATTGCAACTAAAAGTTTTAATTTGACACCTAAGATATTTACAGTAGGCGTCATTTGACGCCTACCTTTCATTTTCCAATTTCTATCACTGTACAGGGCTGAATAAAAGTATTCGGATATTTTTCTGAATATTGTATATGTTGGAAATTCCTGAAATTATGTTTTTAAATATGTTATGCGTTTTCCAAATTGTTTACTAAGATGTTATCTTTCAGCTTATTAAACGGTATGATTCGTAAAATTATTTTGGAAGCGTTGGAAAGTGTTACATAATCTATGCTTGATGCATGATTTTTCGTTCTTGTTTAATTTCACGACAATGAAAATAGTAAATTTACATTTGAGAACAAACTAAAATTCTATCGATAAAAATTCGATTTATCTTTTTTAATTTCCCAAAATTTTCGTTGTCGTTTTCCTTAGAATTGAAATCAAGGATTATTTTCATTATTATGGAAATTAAAACATTTTATTTTGAGATTTATTATACTGCTTTAGATTTTGATTCCACAAAAATAATGCATGACTTTAAAAGCAAAAATTTTACCTTTCTTTAATTACAACTTGTCTTGTTTTTAATATACTTTTAAAAATTCATTATTTTGCTTGCAAATTTACTTTTATACCATCACATTGATTTAGAAGGCAAATTTTCACATTTTACTTTATTATTCTGAAACTTTTGTTTTATTTTTTTGTTATGGTTTTATTGCTGCACATTTTGAATTTTTAGTTTGTTCTCAAATTTAAATTTTTTATTTCTGTTGCATTGAAACAATCCTTTTTAACAGTATGCATAAAATTTCCTGACATTTGTACTTAGATTCTGTGGAATAGAATGTCGTTATCTGTTTTCCCATAAAAGTAGCAAATCTTTCAGAAAATATCGTAAAAGTTGGCATCATCAACTTATTTTCCAATGATCAATATTTATATTATAATCATTTTTATATGCAATATTAAACATTTTCTCTTGCATTCACGTCTTTTGTGATGGAATAATTCATATACTTAAGTTTTAGATTGTTTTATTTATTTATTTATTTTTAATCTATTTGTATTTTTTTATTATTGTTACCAAACAACAGTTGTGATTGAAAGTTGTACTAGCTGCACCCTCCCAGCGTTAGCCAGGCGCAGGATAATAACCTTAAATACACTTTAAAAAATGTTGAATTCAGACCCTTTTCTGCAGAAGGTATTTAGTGCTGGGAACCTCACTGCCTCTGGCAGCATACATCCTTGAATTTGTATGACTTATTTTTAAATAAAAATATATCAAAGCTAATTTATAGTGCAATAACTATTTCATGGTCATGGGTCAATCACTGCCTTAGGCAGCATACACCTGGGCATGCTACTCACACTCGAGTCTGTTTTTGCAAACAACCCTCAAATTTGCATAACTTTACAGGGATCTGTTTAGGAAAGGGTCAGGGTCCATAAGCCGTGTTTTTGGCCCGTGAAATAAGCCTAAACTCGATTTTGTTATACTGACTTAATTATTTCACTTTTTAATATTAGAAGGTTTATCCTGTATGATTTCAACAATAGTTTTTGCATTTTGTTAGGATTTATATGACTTACACAAGCTCAAAGTTCGTATTATTCATAGTGTTTGATGAAAAATACGCAATTTCACCTAATTTTACCTCAATTATTTACACGAGTGCAATCGTGCAACACTTTCTTTTCATATATTATAAAATACATCAAATTGTACAATATATGTAAAAATAAAGTGTTGCAAAGCTGCGCTCATAGTAAAATATTAAAAAATATATTAAAAATTGATGTTGAATTCAGACCCTTTTCTGCAGAAGGTATTTAGTGCTGGGAACCTCACTGCCTCTGGCAGCATACATCCTTGAATTTGTATGACTTATTTTTAAACAAAAATATATCAAAGCTAATTTATAGTGCAATAACTATTTCATGGTCATGGGTCAATCACTGCCTTAGGCAGCATACACCTGGGCATGCTACTCACACTCGAGTCTGTTTTTGCAAACAACCCTCAAATTTGCATAACTTTACAGGGATCTGTTTAGGAAAGGGTCAGGGTCCATAAGCCGTGTTTTTGGCCCGTGAAATACGCCTAAACTCGATTTTGTTATACTGACTTAATTATTTCACTTTTTAATATTAGAAGGTTTATCCTGTATGATTTCAACAATAGTTTTTGCATTTTGTTAGGATTTATATGACTTACACAAGCTCAAAGTTCGTATTATTCATAGTGTTTGATGAAAAATACGCAATTTCACCTAATTTTACCTCAATTATTTACACGAGTGCAATCGTGCAACACTTTCTTTTCATATATTATAAAATACATCAAATTGTACAATATATGTAAAAATAAAGTGTTGCAAAGCTGCGCTCATAGTAAAATATTAAAAAATATATTAAAAATTGATGTTGAATTCAGACCCTTTTCTGCAGAAGGTATTTAGTGCTGGGAACCTCACTGCCTCTGGCAGCATACATCCTTGAATTTGTATGACTTATTTTTAAACAAAAATATATCAAAGCTAATTTATAGTGCAATAACTATTTCATGGTCATGGGTCAATCACTGCCTTAGGCAGCATACACCTGGGCATGCTACTCACACTCGAGTCTGTTTTTGCAAACAACCCTCAAATTTGCATAACTTTACAGGGATCTGTTTAGGAAAGGGTCAGGGTCCATAAGCCGTGTTTTTGGCCCGTGAAATAAGCCTAAACTCGATTTTGTTATACTGACTTAATTATTTCACTTTTTAATATTAGAAGGTTTATCCTGTATGATTTCAACAATAGTTTTTGCATTTTGTTAGGATTTATATGACTTACACAAGCTCAAAGTTCGTATTATTCATAGTGTTTGATGAAAAATACGCAATTTCACCTAATTTTACCTCAATTATTTACACGAGTGCAATCGTGCAACACTTTCTTTTCATATATTATAAAATACATCAAATTGTACAATATATGTAAAAATAAAGTGTTGCAAAGCTGCGCTCATAGTAAAATATTAAAAAATATATTAAAAATTGAGGTAAAATTAGGCGAAATTGCATATTTTTCATCAAAAACTATGAATAATACGAAGTTTGAGCTTGTGTAAATTACATAAATCTGAACAAAATGCAAAAAATATTGTTGAAATCATACAGGATAAACGTTCTAATATTGAAAAGTGAAATAATTAAGTCAGTATAACAAAATCGAATTTTAGTCTTATTTCATGGGCCAAAAACACAGCTTGTGGACCCTGATCCTTTAAAGGTTCACAAATCTTTTGATCTTAAAAAAGGGCCCTTCACAATTTTTTTTACCTTAAAACAGGACCCCTCACAAAATTCTTTGTTTTAAAAATAAACCTTTCAGAAAACTTTTTCATCTCTAAACTTTATTTTTCACAAATTTAATCTTTTTTAAAACAAAAGTTTTATACATAAAGAATCTTGTTAAAAATAGTTTAAAAGGAACCTGGATTTAACAATAAAGTGACATTCACAAAATTATGTCTAGATTTTTCACAAAACAGGAACCTGTGAGAAAAGTCTGGACGGACCTCTGCTTTATATTTTTAAGTGAAAATCTTTCAAATGAACCTAATGTTGGAGCCCCACTAAGCATGAAAGGGCTCCTCCAAAAGGTAAAATTCCACCCTTTTTTTTTTTTTTTTTTTTTAAAGCAATTTGGGACATTTTCTGAATTGATGCAAAGATGCAAAGAAAATATTTGAAGTTTATAAGCAGAGGGGAGGTGTTTGGGAAATTTAATTCTGAGACATTTTGTCTGTTCAAACCCTTGCAGTTTGTCTATGAAAAGCTGTTGGGAATAGAGATGTGTCATTTGTCAAGGAACGATTCCGGCAGTGAAATTAAAGGAACGATTCCAGTCTTTAAAAAGGAATCGGTCCTTTTTGGAACGATTCCTCGGATTCCTTCCATTTTGGAACGATTCCTTGGATTCGTTCTATTTTGGAACGATTCCTCGGATTCGGTCCATTTTGGAACGATTCCTTGGATTCGGTCCAAAACATATCAAATCCAAAAAGGACCGATTCCTCGGAATCGCTCCAGAATGTACCGACTCCGAAAATGACCGAGTCCTCAGAATCGACTCCGAAAAGGACGGATTCCTCGAAAATAGTCCAAAATGTAGCGATTCCGAAAAGGAACGATTCCCCAGAATGTACCGAATCCGAAAAGGACCAAGTCCTCGGAATCGACTCCGAAAAGGACCGATTCCTCGGAATTAGTCCAAAATGTAGAGATTCCGAAAAGGAACGATTCCTAGGAATCAGTCCAAAATATGCCGATTCCAAAAAGGATCGATTCCTCAGGTTCGGGTTGGGTTGATTTATGACGGCCAATTATCAACATGAGAGATATAGGCCCTGGGGGGGGGGGTGCCCTCCGTGGGGGTCTTTCTAAGGGATCCGAACCTGTATTTACGGCAAGGTTCGAAGAAAACACGGAAAACTCCGAACGGTTAGGTCGACGAGCGCGACATGGGTTTGAACCCAGCACCTCCCGTCTACCAACTTTGAGAGCAGAACCTCTCAGCCACTGGTGGGGCTCGATTCCTCGGAATCGGTCCTGAATGTACAGACTCCGAAAAGATTGAGTCCTCGGAATGGGTACTTGTTCTTGTAGACTGGCCAGTGTTAATAAATTAAAATACGCTAGATTTTGATTCTGTTAAAGCTGAGTTTCTGGCCAAAAAATCCTTCTAATAAGTACGTGATAAAAAAAAATTAATAAAAGATAAAGAGAGAAGTACGGGGGGGGACTGATTAATAAACTACAACTGTGTATTCCTTTCTCTTAAATGTATCTTAAGATAAATAGAAGTATATTATTGTACTCCAGTTAAAATATTGTCTATTTAGCTATGTACTTATCACCTGCGACTTAATTACTTTGCTATTGAAACTTTTTGTGCTAAATTGATCAGAAAGAAAAAAATGAATGTAAAGTAAATGCTTATTTAAATAATAGTGGGAAATATATACATATTTTAAATCTGATTAGAAACAGTTTTGAATAATATAAGAAATACATCGCTATGCTCTGAACAATTGCATTTTAATCAGTTAATAATAACTGATTTTTTTATCTGAAAGAACTGATTTTCTATCAATTTTAATAATTGCATGGTTACGCACTTTCGTGTATATTTCAATGTTTCATATGTTTTCATCACACATAATTTTAATTTGAGGATCATGTCAAAAGAAAAATTAAAAAATCCCTGGCGGCTCGGCCAGCAGACACAGGTAGATTTCGAAGACGCAGACCGTGGGGCGCCTGTTTGTTGGGAATTGCAGAAGAAATTACCTTTTTGCCCTGATGCTGCATTTGGGACCGCTCACTTCGAAATTTATCTTGTCTGCTGGCGGAGCCGGCAGGGATTTTTTTTTTTTTGCCATAAGGGTTGGTGATATAAAAAACTTGTCAATATAAAAGTTTTAGATAATAGTAAGAGGATTTATAATAAATTTAAGCGGATTTGATATTTTGTAAATTGACGAAGTTGTGAATTTTTTTCTTCTGAAACCCCCCTTTTTTCACCTTCGGGGCCATTTTTAATGATATCAAAAATCTGTCATACACACATTTTTGGCCCTTTACCTAGAATTAATAATAACTTTAAATATATTCGATACGTATCATAATTAAGAAGTTATGGTTTTTTTTTTCTGTTTTCACAAAAAGCCTCCTCATTCCCCCCCCTGGTTCGATTTTGCCCATTAACGAACTTGATCAAGATTTTATGCCCCTTGATTTTATATATCAGTTTGGAAGAGATTTGTGCAGAATTATTGAAGTTATCGTGTCCATAAAAAAGTGACATAGATAGATAGATAGAGAGAGAGAGAGAGAAAGTTTTGAACTAGGGGTGTGGTTTTGGGTTCTGGGAGTCATGATCGGCGTAGATCTACAAAATTTTTTCAAAAATTCTAACTTAGGGGAGAATGTAATAGGCATAGTATTTCTTACGAAATCTACCTAATAAGAGCATTTACGAGCGCTCGAGTACCACTTTGTTTCCACAGTTTGTGGTCTTATTTTTCTCTCCTGAAGAAGATGATTCAAAAGATCTCGGAACTCCCGTAGATAGTTTTGATCAACTTACAGTGGCTACATAAAGGAAAACCTATTTAAACCGGGAAATTTTGCAGAACGTTTTAAATTCTTTCTTAAAATTCCTATAATAAAGATTTAAAAAAAAAAAAAAAAGTCTAATAATAATAATAATAATATAGGGTGGGATTCAAATAATTTAACCGCTGTTCGCTATCCTTATGGCCATTTTGAGTACGAAAACGGTAAAGAAAAATTACGTGTTACATATAGATTATCAGACATTTTCCAACATTGTGACATATATGTAAAGCTGCGTATTTTATGCTTTTTCTGTTTAATAGATTTATGTTAAGATTACATTAAACTAGTTTTATAATATATGTATATATTAAAAAAGCATATAGTATATAGTAAAAAAAAAAAAAAAAAAACATAATTTACAGTAAAGACATCTATGTTTTTTATTCTTTTTTTTTTTTTAGCTGATTGTAGTGCTAATATAATTGTATAATTGTGTACGTGTATACAGATTAATAGACATTTTTGTATTTTGCCAAAAAAAAAAAGGAGCAGCACTATTACTCCAATTTCTTTTTTAATTATTGATTGCTAAAGAATACAAGTTTTGATTTTGTACAGTTTTTTTTTTTTTTGTCATTTTATTTCTATTTCTTGCTAAATAATAAGAAGTTAAATTTCTTTGACTTTGTTTTAATACAACGTAAAATAAAAGCTAGACAAAAATCGTTTTTCATAATAATTTCTTGTGACAATAGCGATTCCACTATCAGGATTGATACTCGCAACTCCCGAAATGAGTTCCTGGATTAATGACTGTTACTGTGGTGGTGGATAACAGATATTTGTAGTGCCAAAACTACGAAGGATGCGCCAGTGTAGAAGGGGGCGCTAAAATAGGATTTCATTCTTCTTTCGGTACAAAAAACAAATAACGAAACTTGAACAAAAAAGACTTGTAATCAGGCAACCTAAAATAAAAACGTATTCGTTCATTTTATTATCTTTGCTTTCAACAGGGCTGTTTTTTATCATTAGGTGATCACATAGGGGCAACAAAACAGTACTTGATTAACGAATTCTTCCAAGATTCTTGCAAGAACAATATACTATCCTAATTCGGTTTAAATATGCTCAGTATATTTCGGATGTTATCGCGATGGCAAGCTTTGAATGTTTTTTGCTTTTGTGTGCTCCTGTAAACGAACTATAACAGATACATACCTGATTAACGAACTCATCGAAGATAATGGCAGATCAGTTTACTGTCCCAAATAGGTTCGAATTGATTCAGTATTTCAGACTTTATCGTGAGTTTTTTCCATATATTGAAAGTTTAACAGAGTTTTGGAACGATATAGCTGTAATCCTTCTATATTAAAAAAAAGTAATCTGGAACTGAGCCAAAAACGATTTAGAAATGGACCAATCAAATTCTGCGTAGATATTCTGGGTTATTCTCATCACTTTTTTACTAGGGACTTTTTTGAGGATCTAATACTTTTTTTTTCTAGCCATTATACGGATTCGAAAATCATACCACCAGATGCGAAATATAACAAGCTTTCAGAAATTAAAGAAATTATCACGGTCGGACAATAAAAACAAAAAATCCTCAAAATCGAGTAAAAAATCTTTTATTGAAAAAGTCATTTTTTTACATTGTTGCCAATTTCTAAATAAGAGCAAAGGATTATGTTTTATCTCAAATAAAAAATGTATTTGCGCGAGACTATTAAAAACAATAATGAAAGTTTTAAAAAATCCTTCTGGCCTGTACCGGCAGGAAAAAGTAGCTTTCCTATATCTTCGTTTTAAAATTTTAGCTAATGTTATACGAAAACAGCAAGTTAAAATGCCAAGAAACGTTTACAAAAGATTCGTTAATACTGAATTTGAATAAGAATTTCGCCAAATTATTGAGCAATAGCCAAATTGGCTTCATTTATAAAGACTTATTTTGGTCGCCAAATTTGGCGATATTTCCACAAATGTTGCCAATTTTGGCGCTAACGGATATAAATATATAGTTTTATGCGTGTGATTGGGAAAATTATTACAACAATGAAAGAAAATAATTTGCGAGTAATCACGTTAATGTGCTGTTTTGTTTCAAAATGTCAGCCACCCTAGAATTTCAAACTGCTCTATCTCAGCCATTTTTTAAGATAGAGGTAAACCAAAAAATGCTCTGGAATCCTTATATCAAGGCCTAACACGTAATTAAAAAATAAATTTGAATTTTTAACTTTTTTGTATATTTATTTTAGTTTTAAATTTTTAAATGGCCGCCATCTTGAAACAAAATGGCGGACCAAGCTGGCCAACGAACTCGGTTGAGACATTGGTGAGCTTAATACACACAATTAGTTTCATCAAAATCGATTTATAAATACGAGTGTTATCGTATGACATAGGTCAGATATATATATATATATATATATATATTGATATATCTATATATATAAATCAACATTTGAACGGAGGGTGGTTTTGGGGTCTGAGGGTCATGATCGGTGAAAATATATCGAAATTTTCCGGAACTGCTTTCCTCCGAACGGCTGCAATAGGTAGCTTTATACTTTTTTGTATTGAAAGCTACCTAATAATAATTAAATGATCACGTGTTGAAATCAGGAAATAAAGAAAATTACTTCATGAAAATTGTGTTTACACATGAATATTAAAAATAAAAAAGATGAATTAAATGAAAAAGCATTATAACCAGTTAAATGAAAAAGCATTATAATCTGATTACAGAAGAAAGTCGCCGTTCGTGATATCATCATCATCATCTTTTTAAAACAGGTTACATTACCAGGTTTTAAGAAGCTGTGAAATCAGAACGGGGGTTGGTGAGCGTAGCGAGCAGGGGGCAGAGCCCCCTAGTTCTTATTTAACAAAAATTATTAAAAAATAAAATAGATTAAAAAGAAATTGTTTACTCCAATGAGTGAAAAATTTTAGAAACAAATTACCATTCCTGGTTGTTTTATATTATTGATGTTAATTTTCTTTACTATCATGAAAATGTTGTTGAATTGTTTGTTTGTTGTACTAACATTTTAGTCTGCTTTTTTGTTGCAGATTATTTTAAGATTTCACCAAATCAACAAATTTTATATATTCCTATTTTTGAATTTTTTTTTTAAAGAGTATTGTATTTTGTATTTTCTTATTTATTTTTTGTATTTGAAATCGTATTTGTATTAAACTATAAAGTTGATGAAAGTTAGTTAAGTTATTGAAAGGTATTGAACTATATAGTTATAATTTTGTTTCTTATTTCAATATCAACAGTTCTAATTATGTGCAATTTCTAAATTTAAATATACTAGTATACCTTTTTAAAAACTTTCAATCACCAAACAGTTGAATTTAGAAAACATCTTTTTAATGGATTTTTATGTCATAACAGGAAGTAACAACTAAAATTTTACGATTTCAGGTGCAGGCATTTCGGTTTCGGCTGTACATTGATACTGCAGTCAGAAAGGACATTGTTATATATTAAGACTCTCGAATATAATATACTTCGTTTAATGAATTATGTTTTCCCAAATCGACAGGTATCCGAATTTGATTTTTTGTAAGATTCCATTCACGCATGAACTTAATACTAAAAGGAGATCGTCCTGGGAATTGTATAGAAATGGGCAGACTCAGAAAAGGACCGATTTCCAAATAATCGTATCGAAATGGAGTGACTGTGAAAACGGCCGGTTCCGAGGACTGGCATGTAAATGAATGGTTGGTTATCTTGGGGTGGATTTTGAAGAGGGAGCTAATTATAAGGCTCAAAATTGCGTAGACCCTGGTACCAAACATCAGAACTAGAATAAAGATTCCTGCATAAAATAATTAATAGTATAAATGGAGGGACATTCAATGATATATTTTCAAGAGGAAACCCGATTACACTAAAAATCGAAAGGGTCGCCACCCTGGTGGGCAAAACAAACAGCTACAATAAAATATCTTTGATAAACTATAGCAATAAATGAAAGGTCATCCAGGGGTAAATTTTCAAGAGGAATTGAGTTTAATGCCATAAACCATAAAGTTAGGGAGTATACTTGTATTATGGTAATTAGAAATAATTGCTAATTAATTGCACACACTCATCAATGAAATGAACTCTTGAAAACTATAGCGGTAAATGAAAGGTCATCCAGGGGTAAATTTTCAAGAGGAATTGAGTTTAATGCCATAAACCATAAAGTTAGGGAGTATACTTGTATTATGGTAATTAGAAATAATTGCTAATTAATTGCACGCACTCATCAATGAAATGAACTCTTGAAAACGAAATCATCTGTCCAAAAATTTAAAAATAAGGCGGATGGATGCGTAAGAAAATGGACGAATACGTAAGAAAATAAATTAGTATTATTAATATTATGGATTTCATGTTCATTCTAATATTTTCGGATTTGTTCCTTTTTTCTCAAAATTATCCCTTTTATCTTGAAATCGTTATTTTTATCTCGAAAGCATTTCTTTTCTCGAAAAACTTATTTTTTTCAGAATCGTTCCTTTTTTTCGGAATCGTTCCTTTTATTTCGGAATCGTTACTTTTTCTCGGAATCGTTCCTTTTTTCCAGAATCGTTCCTTTTTTTCGGAACGACTCCAAAGAACTCGTTCCTTTCGGTGAACGATTCCGGCTGGAACGATTCCCTAAAAGGAACGATGTTGCCCATCTCTGGTTGGGAAGAACTATCAATCATCAAACAAATGAAATTGTTTAAAGTGTCTTTTCAAAGTGAATTTTTTTTTTACTTTAAAAGGGAAAGAAATTTTGCATATGGTTCTTTTTTTAATAAAGTATTTTGTCTCATTTATACAACACTTTTGGGTAATTTCGTAAATGTCTTTTTGGAGATTTATTTCTGTTGCAAAGATCACTTTAATGTGCATTCATTTAGCATGGAGATTTTTCCCCCCTTAGAAAGGAAGAGAAATCGTTTATTGTTGGTTTAAATTTCTTTTTTGTTTTTAATATTTTCTAAGTTGTGAAAAAAAATTAATAATCACTTTCATTTTATTGTTTAAATATTTGTTAAAATGTGTCTAAGTTATAAAAATTTGTCTCCATTATATAGATGGTAATTTTTTGCCCTTTAAAAGAAAAAAAAAATTCCCTCCTTTATGCCTTGTTTCCACTGTCTTCGGCAACATATAACCTAAAATTAGTACGATTTGGTACTTTTAAACAAAAATCTGTCCAAAGTTAGGGATACCACTGCTTTAGGCAGCATATACTAATGCCCAATTTTCCAAAAATGTGAAATGAGATCTGGCTAGATACTGAAACAAAGTTCCTGGAAATCACCAGGGACTTTTTGTGAAACAACTTCAAGAAGTAATTTTTTTTGAAATAGTAAATTTTAATCATTTTTTAAATCATAGATATCATTAGAACCAAAACAATACAACAAATAAGTGTTTCTGGATTTCCGTCAGGAAAAACAGGATGACATTTTAAAAGTGTAGAAGAAATGGAAAACATGAAAACTAATACAAAATAAACCTCCAAGAGTTCAAAAACCAAAAATATTGTTGGAACTACAAAGGTACCGTGAGTAAGTGCTTTTAGGTAGATTTCGTAAGAAATACTACTTATTACATTCTCCCCTAAGTTGGAATTTTTTTAATTTTTTTGCAGATCTACGCCGATCATGACCCCCAGAACTCGAAACCACCTCCAGTTCAAAACTTTATCTATCTATTTATGTCACTTTCTTATGGACACGATAACTGCAATAATTCTGCACAGATCTCTTCGAAACTGATACATAAAATCAAGGGGCATAAAATCTTGGTCAGGTTCGATAATGGGCAAAATCGAACCAGGGGGGGGGGGGGGCTTTTTGTGAAAACAGAAAGAACCCCATATTTTCTTAATTATGATACGTATTGAATCCGTTTAAACTTATTATTACTTCTAGGAAACGGGCCAAAAAATTATGTATGACAGATTTTTGATATCATTAAAAATGGCCCCAAGGGGGGGGGGGGGGGGAAGGAGGGGTTTTAGAAGAAAAAAATTCATAACTTCGTTAATTCACAAAATATCAAATCCGCTTAGATTTATTATAAATCCTCTTAATATTATCTAAAACTTTTATATTGACAAGTTTTTTATAGTACCAATTCTTATAGCAGAAAAAAAAAAAAAAAAAAAAAAAAATCCCTGCCGACTCCACCTCCAAACAAGTTAGGTTTCGAAGTGGGTGGTTCCAACTACCGCATCATGGCAAAAAGGTCATTTCTTCTGCAATTCCCAACAAACAGGCGCTCCACAGTCTGCGTCTTTGAAATCTACCTGTGCCTGTAGGTCGAACCGTCAGGGATTTTTATTTATATTTATTTATTTCCATCTAGGAAAACAAAATGTCATTTTAAAACTGAAAAAAAAAAAAAAGGGAAAAGATGAAACCTCTAACTTCAAGAGATATCTTTTTTAAAATAGTAAATATTAATATTTGTTGAAACCAAAGAGATACCATTAGAGTTGGAAAGGTACCCTGAATATGTGGGTATTTTGTGTTTTCTTTCTTGTATTTCTATGCGAGAAACCAAAATGGCAGTTGCAAAATACAGAAAAAATGGAAAACATTAAAACAAATAAGAAATTAAACTTCAAAAAGTTTTTTTTTTTTTTTTTTTTTTTTTTTAATAGTAAATATTAATAAAAAATTTTTTGGGAAAAAAAAAAAAAAAACTTTTTAAAAGAAAAAATACCCAGAATTTTTATTTTTGTATTTTAAACCTGTACTCATCGATGACAGCTTAAAACTGCAGAATAAATAGTAAAAATGAAAACTAACATATAATTGAACTCTAGGAAAAATGTTTTTGAAATAATAAATATTAATATGTTATTTTTGTTGTAGGGGAGAGTAGGGTAGAACCGAGTATCCCGTTTCCTCGCTGATAGGTCTCGCTCCATCTTAACTACATTTCTTAGTGTTCCCTAGCAGCGTACCATTGGCTTTTGAAGTGAATTAATATCTGTGTCTGTGCAGTGCTATTGGAAAGAAATTCACCTCAAAAGTTTTAATTTTTTGTGTCTTGCTCTTTAAATAAATCCAGCCAGACATATCAATTTAGGTATACAAACCACTGTTTTCTATAGCTTTCACACAATATTTTAATGGCAAGTAGAAGTGTGTATGTTCAGCTATCCAGGAGAATGACCATGTTAATTTTTGGTCGTCTGTTGGAGCAAAACTGGATACCCATGGTTCTGCATTGAATTCTGCAAGAATTGTTACTTCACTCAACAATTGGTGAAGGATGGATACAATGTTCAGTTTGAGTGGGCACCTGTTGAGAGGCTGAGAAAGCCGTTACAGGACAACATTAAAAATTGCTTGAAAACCTGAAAAAAAAAAAAAAAGTTACTGTCCTTAAATATGTATGTATGTTTTAAAGTGTGATTCAAAATTTATCACAATAAAGTTTTTTGTTACTGGAAGTGTAAAAATTTAATTTCTGATTAGTACCCGGTTTTACCCTATCACCAAAATTTGTAGTTGTTTCAGATGGTCCTAGAAAATGCCTTTTCCCAAGTAGAGAAGAATTTTCCTATACCAACAGGTGTGGTTTTTCAATAGCCCAGATCTCCCCAAACACTATTGCAGGGTGTTCCATTTTTCCATCCATCTAGACTTTTGTTTAACAAAGGAAAACTGTTAGGTTTCCAGATTTACCGTACTTTCCCTTATATAAAACTAATTCTAAAACAGGAAACACAATCTATAAGGGTTTTTTCCCTCTATTTTGGTAGTAGCAACTCTAAAGCTTACCTTAAAAAATATTTTCATTTAAGAGCATGGCAAAATATTTCCACAATCCAAAATATAAAAAGTGTTGCAAATGGCTACACCATACAATGTCAGGTTAATTTGTGCTGCAGACTACAGGCACATCCATACCAAAAGCTTGCTCTTCTTTATATTTATTTTTGCTAGTGTCTATGAAAAACTGTAATATAAAATTAAAATCATTATTATTTTGTAGGTGGGATGAGAGTTCTGAGGTGTGTAAAGTGTTCTTTCAAGACAAGATATACTACAACTTTTAAAAGGCACATACTTTGTAAGCACGAGAAAGTTAAAAAATTTGAGTGTGAGCGATGCACTTACAGAGCTGCACTCAAACACAACCTTGTGCGCCACATAAGTGAAGTTCATGAAAATATAATAAGATTTAATTGCACTTTGTGCCCATATACTTGCGCTCAACACGCTCAGCTGAGGAGGCATATCGCGAGTGTCCATGAACATATAAAACCTTTTAAATGTGAAAAATGTGATTTTCGTTCATCACAAAAAGCAAGTGTCAAAAACCATATCATTGCAGTTCATGAACAAAAGAGACCACATGCGTGTCCTTCTTGCACTTATAGATGTGCGCAAGCCCAAAATTTAAAAAGGCATATAAGACTTATGCATGAAAAAAGAAGAAGAAATGATGTTTAGAACATTTTGTAAGTAATGTGTGGTTCAAATCATCGACAAACTTATCATTTTTAATCATTTATCTTGTAACACATTATCATTTTATATATTACTGGCACAATTTGCTTCATTTTTTGTGCATAATTTTAGTTTTGAATAAAAAGTTTCATTAATATAGAATTGGGCTAATTTTCTTGTGTACATCTTAACTTTTTTTCAGTAGTCTTAGCTAGTGGCAGTTTGTAACTGGATACATGCATGGGTTCAACTTTCACTCTTTTTTGTTACCACTATATTTTTATAGAAATCTTCACCTTATTTAATTGTAGAAATTTTGAAAATAAATAAGGCAAAGATTTATATAAAAATATTGTGGTAACAAAAAAAATCTTAAAAGTTTGAGCCAATCGTGTAGTGCCCTAAAAAGCCAGTCACGAAGATGCCATTGGACCTTAAATAAATTAACAATCCATTAATTACAGACTATCTGGACCCAGTGTTGAATTCAGGGGGTGAACCAGGGGGGATATTCTCCCCAGAAGATTGAAATGTCACTCTTTCTCTCCCCCCCCCCCCTGTAAAGATTTGAGATTTCATGCTTTTAACACCTTAAGCACCATAGTCAATTTAGTGGTAGTATGCTGAATACCAGATATATTAAATTTTGTCAAAAGTAGATTATATCATTATTTTTATCTATCAGAGATACAAAAACCACAATAATTTACAAAACACAACTGAACAGAATGACCAACACATAAATAAATAAACAACAAAGAAAGAAACAAAGCAGTGGGAAAATTAATGAGTTTCTCTATACGTAACATCATCTATTAGGTGCAAAAACAATCATTGCTATATCCCCCCCCCCCCCGGGAGCCACAGAAATCCCTCCCACAGAAAAATGTCTGAATTCAACACTGTTTGGACCTTAGCTATCTGTTATTACAGATTACACTAGCCTGTCTTCACTCGGAACCCAGATACCTTCTGCAGAGCATAGCCTGGTCCCACAAATACACTTTACATGCAAACAGATAATAAATAAATAGAATGCTTTATTTTAAATTACACAAAAATAACTAATAAAAATACCAAAAATGCATCTAAAGATTTTGTGACAAGCTGCCTGACAAAGACTTACTCAGCTGGCCGTG
Organism: Maratus michaelseni; assembly: GCA_963931845.1. Classification (NCBI taxonomy): domain Eukaryota; kingdom Metazoa; phylum Arthropoda; class Arachnida; order Araneae; family Salticidae; genus Maratus; species Maratus michaelseni. The sequence goes on from OZ007600.1 coordinate 4,042,352, forward strand.
CTAATCTAGGGAAAAGGGAGAGCTTCCAGATGAAATAGACAAAAATGGGATAACCTAAGATATATGGCAATCATTGTAAATGGACCCTGTGTGTTTCATGCCCATAAATTGTTAAAAGAGTTATCAAAATAACCTGTATTTATGTAAGTAACCTAGGACTTTTATACTTCGCAGCCATATATCCTTAATATGGCAATCACTATATCGGGGCCCTGAGAGTTTTGCACCTCATAAATCATTGAAAAGACAATCGCTATAATTGGACCCTGTGAATTTTGCAAACCGTTAGAACAACAATCATTTTAGCAGAGCCCTGTGGATTTCACACCTATAAACTGGTTATATGGCAATCACTATAACAGAGCCATGTCTATGCTCAAGCCCATAAGTATGGTGATCAGTATTGAAATCGTAAATGTCTACTTCTAAAAAATGTTTTTTGAGAAGAGGAGAAAATGTACTATATTTTCTATAAAGATTGAAATTCAATCGCTAAAAGACGAAAAGTGCAAAACAATTTATAAAATATCGAAAAAAAAAAAAAAAGACTAAACAAAATTTTCCTTGGAAAAATGCCTTGCACAAAATATTTAACTAAAAATCAGCAATAATAGTTGTCTTATTCATCTAATCTTCTGTAATTGGGCTCATAGACAAGGTTGGTAACAAACATGAGCAATGCTGGCAGCAATGTAGTTTTACGATTATGATAATGACAACAATGGTTACAACATTAACATTAGTTTTGTGCCAAAGCACGCACACTATAAAATACACAAGTTGCCTATAGACTCGATTACAGAAAAATCTTTTGTTTTGGACCTTCAATATCTTCTTACACCGTCGAGGGTTGAATTTTTAAAATCGCTGAATTATCAGTTTAACCATTTCTTTAGTAGATTTGTTATGCAGCATTTCATGCTCCTACCTAAAACTGCTGCTGAGATATTCTGAAATGGCCCAAAACTTTTGACACTGCCTTTCGCCACAATTTAACCAACTTGGCCAAGCTTGGAATTAGAGCCAAGACAAATCTCTATGCTAGACATGTTAGATGTATTTATCGATTTTATAAAATTAGGATCAGCTCATGCAGTGCATTTATACATATTCTTGGCTCAGCGTCAACCATTAAAAATTGTTTATATTTTGTTGGTTTAGTCTGGTTCTTTTAAATTTGTTATATAAGGCCTGTCAGTTCACTTAATTTTTTTTGGTACTTACGTATTATCTGAGCCAGGTCAGATACAACGGAGCCAAGCATGGCGCCAATTATACTAATTACAGTAACCATTATTTTTTGACAATTATATAGTTTATTTATTTATTATAGTGTATAGTTTTTTAGTGTCATTTATAGTTTCTTTTTTATTATAGTATACACTTTTTTTTGTTATTTATTTATTGTTTATTTATTTATTTATTTTATCATTATTTTATTTCATTTATTTACTATTTTAAACAATTTTATGTATTTAACAATATTTAAGGTACTTTTCCATTATATGGACACCATGCCAAAATGTATGCTAATGCATAATGTATGTATTAAATGTATGTAAATATATGCTTGGTGACAATGGTGTCCGTTTAATGGAAAAGTACCATATTAAATTACTGTTTTGCACATTATTGGGAACGGTAAACAAATTGGCAGTTGACAACCATTTTTGGCGCTCTATCTCCTGGCCCAGATAATACGTAAGTACCTTTCTTTTTTATCAGCCTGGCCCTGACTGTTAATAAAATTGTCCTTATTCTGCTGGTCTGTTTAAAAATTTGCCTTTATTTTGCTAAGCCAGGTCCGGGTGTTGGGCCATGCAGATACACTAGACTCCCTCAAATCTGCAAACGTCTAAAATCCGCATATTGTTGCAGATGTAAACAGTGGAACTTACAGTTAAGATGTAGGGGAAAAAATTCAAGATTTTATTATTTTTATATCATTCCATATCCGTACACATTTCAATATGTAGTTCTGGTTAATATGACTGAACTCATGCTCACTCACGAAGGAAGTATAAATTTATTTCCAAAAAAATTCAAGATACTGCTCTTATCGGTGGCGATCATGATCTTTTTATCAAATGCATTTATGTATTAATCAAGTTTTTAACACTTTCCAACATAGTTGAAATGCATTTATGAATTTGGTTTGCATGTCTGCCGTCCGTCTGTGCTCTAACTGGCGTAAATATATTCGGATTGGGATTGTCATACATTTGATATATGTTATTGATATTTACTATGGCATGTTCGGTATTGAAAATTAAGTGTGTAGCACTTACAGTCAAGGATCGATAATCTGCAATTTTCTATAATTCACGTTGCTTAATAAATGTAAACAGTTAAACAAATTTACAAATTATTGATCCAAAAAAATTATTTTTTAAAAGAAATAATAAAAAATGGAGTAAAAGTTCATAAAATATCTAATTATTTTTTAATATACATATATTTTTTTATATACCAGTAAAAATCGAACTGCATTACAGAAAACACATAGGCTAACAGGACAATCTGAATGCATGCATATGTTTTGCTGCTTTTTATTCATCGCTACTTTAATTTGAGTAAGTTCAGGAGAGTAAATAACCAATGAAAATGCATCATTTTGTGTGCTTGTTACGCCTGGTAAATGCATGGCATAATATATGGACTGAATCTTGGTTTATTGTTATTCCATGTGACAATGGAAGAATTTCATGGGTTTAAGCCCTTGCATGTCAAGACAAAAACTGCAAAACTTTTACAGTATGTGCAAAAAGTTGGAAGTAATGTCTCTAAATCTGTAACAGAAGATTTCATAGTGAATCTGCTGACAGCAGATGATAAAGCATCAATTACTGAACACGTAACAGATGCTGAAATTATCTCTAGTGTTTTACATCCTACTGATTCTAAAACTGAATCAGATCCTAAAAATGCAGAAAAAAATTTCAATTGATCAAGGATTAGCTTTGGGTAGACAATACTTGAACTTTTTAGAGCAACAGAGGTGCATTTCTCAACAAAAATTAATGACTGTTCATAGAATGCAAGATAAATTTTCTAAAGAAAAACTTAAAGTTTTAAAACACTTGACTCTATTTTTGTTATACAAAACACTTGATAAATATTATTCAATATTCCAAGATGCTATTTTTCATCCTTCATCATAGTTTATTGAACAGTTCCTTTTGCAGTTGTTAATCATTCTGCTCATCAATATCTGTTATGAAATTATTTTATACTTTCCCATTATTATAATTTTCTGTATTAATTTTATTTTTGTATTGGTTATTATTATTTTTTTGTGCATAATTTATTCTTTTAAAGCATTTTTGCTATACTTCTTGCTGAAAATGCTTCTGAAAATAAATCTTAATTCTCATATATCAAATTATCAATGTAATTATTCTTTAAATATACATCAATTTTTTAATAAAATAATTTAAAATTGCATTTTTTGAAGTAGGATATTAAATTAATTATTTGATTTCATATTTAACTTTTCATGTCATACTTGAAAATGAAATTAAAATGTTGTCCAGAAATAAAAAAAATGACACATAATCCATAATACTTCATAATCCACAATATTCTATAATCTGCATAACCTTTGGTCCCAACTTGTGCGGATTAAAGAACTTTGCCTGCATAGTTTTTTTACAGGGACACTCAAAATAATTCTGTTACATTACAGTCTATGGGGGAAAATCATTTGTGGTTTATTTTAATAATGTTACACAATTTCAAACATATTGAAATTGATATAATATATATACAGTAAAACCCCGGTTATCTGAAAAGCATGAAACCAAAGGATTTTCAGTTAACCGGGATTCCATAGGAATTTTCGGATAACCGGGAGGCTTCCTATATTTACTCTACCAGATGCACTACTCACTCCCGCTCAACCAGGTAATGCTTTCATGCCTGTAGATGCCGCTAGAGCTCCTGTAATAGCCTTATAGGAGCCTTAGATGCAGTAACAGAAAGAGTCCGTATTCTATGTGATTTCCCCTTCCTGTTTACACGTGTTTTAATTTCCTCTAAATTTTATTTATGATGAGTAATACTTTAACCTTTGGATTACAGAGTTGGGGCATATGTCGTCCCAGAGACTATTTCTTTGTTCTATTCTCACCCTTTTTTCAATACCAGTACCGGCCATACACTTATACCAAGATAATTTCAAGAGAAATCTACCATAGAGATATTCTTTTGTAAATTGTGTTACAAGTGAATAAAATAATAGTCACTAGTCCAAGCCCTCAATAAAAAGGTTAAAGCGCAAACGGGTTTGTATAAGCATGGAAATCTCAACGCGTTGAAAAGAGTTGATAATGGCATTTCAATATATTGAAGTGCAGGAAGATGCAACAACATCATCAGATGTGTTGTTGTTTAAAAGGTAGCGTCGATAAGGCAGCATTGAAGCAATGCAAAGTTGAAAAACAAAACACAACTTATTTTGTTAAGAAATGAAGTTCTGTATGTGTCTATGCAATAAAATGTTGCATTTACCATAAAAGTCCATATAAGTAAATTGACTTTTTAATTATTTCATAAACAACATGCTTGCATAAAAATAAAATTTTTCTTTTTTTTAAAAAAAGTAAAGTTTTAAGGTGTTTTGGTTAAGCTGATTTTAAGATAACCGGGATTCGGATAATCGGGGTTCTACTGTGTATATATATATATATATATCACTGAGGTGCACTACAAGAGGCTTACTATAGAATATGGTGTGCATAGCACTTATAGAGTTCCTTTACAGGGACACTCAAAAGAATTCCGTTACATTATGGTCTTTGAAGAAATATTGTTTGGGGTTTATTTTATTAATGTTTAACTATTTCAAACATATTGAAATTCATATATATCACTAAGGTGCATTACAAGAGGCTTACTGTAGAATATTGTGTGTATAGCATTCTTCATTCATTTACAGGGACACACAAAAGAATACGGTACTGTCTGTTAATAATAATTGCTGGAAGTGTGTTTTCAGTTACTGAATGCGTTTTTAAATTTAACTCATTTGTTGTCTATTACTTCGTGTGTATAAATTCTATGGATCATTCAGCACAAAAGTTCTCCAATACATTTCAGTTTACTAACGGAAATTCCAGAAGGGGTATTTAAACTGTGCTATGCATTTCCTAACTGAACTAAAATTTAGCATTCTATTAATATATATACAAATCTAGTACACTGCTCAAAACAATTAAAGGATACTTGAAGTTTTATATAAAATAAAGATATAAACGAAATTTTTTTTGCCGAAAATAGAAGAAGAGAATCACAAATGCAAATTTTTCTGGTTTTCAAACTGTGGAGTATGCAAATTTTGAGTTCGACGTCAAAAACGTCGCTTCAGCGGCAGCGAATGAAATTTGACTTTCAACTGGATAAAAGAGAATGAAGACAAGGATGATCGGCATTCAGTGATTGCTTTGTTTCGATGAGTACGATGTCTCAGCGAAGTCATTTGACAGATTCAGAAGCTTGGAGAATTGTTGGTAGGTTAGAAGGGGGCCAAACTCAAGCCGAAGTAGCGCAAGCCATTGGAGTGTCACAAAGTGTCATTTCCAGGATCTGGAACCGTTTTTTGGAGAGTGGATGTGCAGGCCGAAGACCAGGGCAAGGTCGTAGACGGGCAACAACGCCCAATGAAGATCGGTATTTAGCATTAACAGCTCGGAGACACCGAAACATGAACGCTACTCTTCTCCAACAACACCTTCGCTCGGCTACAGGCACCACGATTTCAACTCAGACTGTCCGAAACCGGCTCCATGCTGTAGGTCTGTATGCTCGCCAACCGATGGTATGTGTTAGATTAACATCAAGGCATCGTCGCGACCGCAGGGAGTGGGCAACCGAGCATGTCAACTGGAGGAGAAATGAATGGAGCAATATTCTGTTTTCTGACGAGTCGTTTTTCTGTGCATCCGGATAATAGGCGTATTTTCATCTGGAGGGACCGTGGCAGTAGGAATAATCCTGCGTTCGTGCACGAAAGTGTCAGATTTGGCGGTGGAGGAGTGTTGGTGTATGGTGGCATCTCCATTGACGGGCGCACTGACCTCTACATCATTCGAGATGGAGCTCTGACTGGTCGCCGATATAGGGATGAGATCCTCAGACCTATTGTAGTCCCTTACGCTGCAGCAATCGGAGATAACTTCATTTTAATGGACGATAACTGCAGGCCACATCGTGCAAACCTGGTGGAGGATTTCCTTTTCAAGGAAGGAATCGTTCGAATGGAATGGCCAGCGTGTTCTCCAGACATGAATCCAATCGAGCACGTTTGGGACGCTCTAGGAAGACGAGTTTCTGGCCGCCAACAACCCCCACAAACTCTCCAAGAACTGGAAAGAGCTCTTCTGGAAGAGTGGGGCAGAATACCCCAACTCGTCATTAATAGCCTCATTGAGTCCATGCCTCAAAGGTGTTCAACGTTGCTGGCCGCCCGTGGAAACCATACCCCCTACTGAAAATGATTTTCTTTGAAGAAAACACCTTTTCTTATTCTTTTTTTCTCATATGCACAAATTGTGTTTTTTTCCTTTTGTACACAAATGCGCAATAAAATGCATTTTTTTCTGCCAAACATGTGTAATTTATTCTCATATAACCTACTATGTCTGTCGACCATGTATCAATCAGCTAAAAAGTTTCCCAGATACAAAATCCACCTAAAACTGCAATATCCTTTAATTGTTTTGAGCAGTGTATATATCGTATACAGGGCTGCACAAAAGAATTAGGATATTTTCCCGAATGATTTTGGTAAGCCCTGAAATTGAGATTTTAAATATGTTATGTGTTTTCCAAATTGTTTATACTGTCATCATCTTTCACCTTATTAAATGGTAAAGATTTCTAAAATTATTTTGAAAGTGTTACATAATCTATGCTTGGTGCATGATTTTTCCTTCTTGTTTGGTTATTAAGTCTGGCTAAACATGAAATAAAGCTTCATTATTTTACATTTTTATGTAAATTACTAATGTACTTGTATAAAATGAGTTTCATTGAATAATTTTGAAAAAAAAAATCTCATCATTATTATGAATATTTAGTTATGCATTACTAATTATTTATTAAACCTTTAATATTTTAGTCATTTTTTAAATTTTCTTAATTTTTATTACTTTATTTTATTCTAAGCATTTATTATAATTTCTAGTGCATTATTACATTCAAATTACTGTTTGAAAAACGTAAATAAAACAGTGATAAGAAATCTGCACAATTCTAAAATTTGCACAACCTCTGGTCCCAAACTATGTGGAAGTCTACTATATCTATGTTTGGTTTTGTAATGTTTAGGCAAGTAAGTTATACCCAGTATTATTTCGCAGAATTTTAATATTTTTTTACCTTTGGTTTAAATGTATTGGATAATCTTCAACACATTCAAATCTTTCTCATAAGAGCTATCATACAGCTGAACTTTGAACTCAAACAATTTCACATGCTTGGTTTGATTTCTACCTCTTAATGCCCATATCTGTTAAGTGCCCAAGCATTTATAATTTTAAGCTGTAGAAAATGATAAAATAAATAAAAGTACCTTTTTCTTTTTAATCTGATTATAATTTTATAGCAACCAAACAGGTTGTGTGAAAGATGTGTTTATTATAAATTGTTATTACATGGTGGCAATGAACAGATACAGTAAAACCTCCGAAGAGTGGCCAACATTGGGACTGAGTAAAAATGGCCGCTACTTAGAGGTGACCGGTGTATGGAGGTTTTGGCTCAACTTATTAGAAAATCAAACAAAACTTTTTAACACAATAAAATACCTCGAAATGTAAAAAAAAAATTTATTACTTTCTATATTAAAAAAATCTGTCACTTCCATTTGTTTTGTACATTTTGAACTTTTTTTTTTTTTCTATCGATACGATAATATCCATGGTTTCTTTTGTATAAATCTTCGTCTTTTTTATTTAATGCAAAAAATTGAATGTCTCGGACTTTTACAAAGATGTCTTCATAAGACATTAGTTTGGTTTCAATTTATTTTTCAGTTTCTGCTTCGTTCTCACTTAAATTTTCAGGTCCTCTTCCTTCATCACACACAAGCATGGTTCCTAAATAAAGAAATTCAGAGAATTTTCGAAATTTGCAATACCCTCGGCCGCTTTCGGAGTGATTTTCCCTGGCCGCGGTCACTTTTCACAGGTGACGGTATTCTGAGGTTCGATCTAATGTTACTTCAATGCGACTCATTCCGTTCTATGGATAAGTGGTCGGTTGTTAGAGGGGACTAGTCTTCAAAGGTGACCGTTAATGGAGGTTTTACTGTATTTTGTATTTGGTTTTATGATCATATATTTAAATTTTTGTCACATGATTTGCATCTGCAAATATGAATAACTTAAGGCGCTTCTCAAATTCCCTCCTCAACAATGTGAAACTTTCTGACTCATTTTTAAACTTAAAGACATAAAGTTTTCAGGCCTGATTAGTGAAGCGATTTGAAATCGAAAATAGTTTTCCATTTTCTGATAAATTTCTTTTTGGGTTATAAGCAATTCTTGTCATGTGATGACACATTTTTCCCCTTTCTCATGCTGCCATGTCAAGAATTTGGTTCAAAACGCCAACATTGACAGTATTTTCTGAAAGATTTGCCTTTACCAAAAAATGTAAAATGGATTACTTAGTTTCTAAATAAGAACACTTGCCGATTTCATGCGTTTCCGAACAAGAATGAATTCAGAAATGTGTCAGAAAGTAGCTCTTTTCGATTTGAGAACGGCCATTAATATGCATTTCTTGTCCAATTTTAGACAGTTTGACCAGTTTTTCTGAAGCTGAACCAGCTGAAGTACGGTCCTGCCACTATAATTTGGCTGATGACTTTATATATCTCCATGTCCAAAAATGTACAAATACTTTTTTTGAGTTATTTTTGGTTCCAAAAAAAAAAAAAAAAATCTTTATCTTTAGAAACCTCAGAATGCAATATATTTTTGAGTTTTTAAAGAACATTTAAAGAACAAAGTTTCTTTTGCTGCCATTGGTTTTTGGGTACGTTTCCAAGTAGTTTCTAGAGTGTATTAATCTGTTTTCTCAAACTGGAATATTGGTTTTTCAGATGCTATCCATTCTCAATTTAAAATTTTCAGCTGCGTAAGTGAAATTTATACACACAAGTGTAACAAGATAATATTAATTTCAGTGTTAATGCTTAATGCTCTTAATTTAGCATGTTTGTCTGTAAAACATGTTTCTTGAACATGAATATATTTATATGAGAATGGATAGCATCTGGAAAACCTACATTTGAGGTTGAGAAAACTGTTTAAGACGCTCTAAAAACGACTCGGAAATGTTTCCGAGAATCAATGGCAGCAAGAGAAACTTTGTTTCAATAAATGCTTCTTTAAATCTCGAAAACATTAATTTCTGAGATTTCTAAAGATAAAGAATGCTTTGCAGAATCGTGGGCATCTTAGAAGTTGTTACTGTATAATTTCATCATGGTTATATTATATTTCTTTAGATTGAGAACATTTCTCTTTTTTATAGTGCAGTTACAGCCAGTGGCTGTATTCAAATAATATAACAACCAGTTCTCTGCCCGAATGATTTTTGATGTATAAACATGAAAGAAAAACAAAGCATCACACGTGGATTATGAAACACATTCCAACATTATAAGGGTCGATCTCCCAAAAATGTACATTTTCAATACAAAATTTTCCTGTAAAAAAATATTGTTATTCAAGACAAATGTTACTTGTTTAGGAAAAATTTGGATCTGTTAAAGGTGTGTATGAAAAACAGTAATATAAAATTAAAATCTTTTACTATTTTACAGGTGGAATGAGATGTCTGAGGTGTAAAAAGTGTTCTTTCCAGACAAGATACACCACAAGTTTTAAAAGGCATATAGTTTGTAAGCACGAGAAACTTAAAAAATTTGAGTGTGACCGATGCACTTACAGAGCTACACTCAAACAACACGTCATGCGGCACATAGCTGAAGTTCATGAAAACATAATAAGATTTCATTGTACTTTGTGCCCATACCGGTCTGCACAAAAGAGTCAACTGAAGAGGCATGTGGAGTGCATCCATGAACGTAAAAAATCTTTCAAGTGTGAAAAATGTGATTTTCGTACAACACAAAAAGCAAATGTCAAAAAACACACCACTGCAGTTCATGAACAAAAGAGAGACCATGCGTGTTCTTCTTGCACTTATAGATGTTGTACAGCCCAAAATTTAAAAAGACATATAAGACTTATACATGAAAAGAAGAAGAAGAAATGATATTGAAAATAATATGTAGGTAAAGTGTGGTCCAAATCATCAAAACTTTTCATTTTTAATCATTTATTTTGTAACGTATTTTCATTTTATATACCATTGGAATAATTTGTTTAATTTCTGTGCCTATTTTTAAGTATGAATAAAAATATTTTATTGGCATAGAATTGAGTAGATTTTCTTGTGTATAGTCGGCCAAAAAAAAAAAGAGAACACCTTATACATTTTAATAATCACCAAATTGCCCCAACAAAAATTGAAAATATCTGTTCAACTAAAAATTTTGTCTTCTTTCATTTTATGTTAAAAAAATAGGCCTCGTCTGCATTAAATGCAGGCTGCATCTTTCATTATGATCCATCTACATACTGAAATTGTACCAAACTGTGAAATTTTCAATCAGAACAAATTTTGATATCATATTTGGCTTTTCGACAAGTCAAGCAGTATTTCATTTGGGATACCTAATAGAAAATCATTCGGTCAAATAGTTTAGAAATTATGAAGGTTTAAAGTTTGGATCTTGTGTAATGTGAAATTCATTTGAAATCGTTGCAAAATAGATTGCAATGCAGACATTTTTTTTAAGCATAACTCAGAAACTACTTGACAGAATGAGTTGTAATTTGGGATTCAAATATGTTTTAGCCTCAAGAAATCTATTTTTGTTAAAAAAAAAAAAAATTCTAGATTACAATTCATATTCTATTTTTTTTTATATATTTTATTATTATTATTATTATTTATATATTTTATTATTATTATTATTTATTATTATTATTTATATATTTTATTATTTTTGGAAATTAACTTTATTAAAAAAAAAAAATTCTTGATGCATCAAAATGGAATAATCTAGCCTTGACAACAAAATTGGCATCATGTTATTTAGTTACAGTCAGGGTTCGTAAATATCATGATATTTTCATATATATCCAATATTTTTCATATATATCAGATATTTTCAAAATAGTCAACTTAAAGCTGATAATAAATATTTTCAAGCATAATATAGATTAGAAACTAAAATATATTGCACTTAACATGAAAACTTAAACAACATACTAAAATTGCTTTTTTTTTTATGCTGATAATAAATATGAAAACTTAAACAACATACTAAAACTGCATTTTTTCTCCACTTTTCATCTTTTTTAATTGAAAAATGTAAACATAAATGTCAGCTTATTTTTTTATTCCCTAACATGTTGTGCAATTTAAGCTCAACAACACCAAAACCAGAAATTGATTCTTTTCTAATGAAGCTGTATAGAACTGATTATCTAAATTAGACATTTTATCTTTCTATATCTGTTGTCCTGAATTAGTTATATCCTACATAATTATTAGTCCCATATAATCTACATTTAAAAATAAAAACTTCAAACAAAGCTAGGATAAGATTTTTTTTTTTTTCTTTAGTTAGAAGTGTCACTGCCAGAGACAAATGTTCTTTGTCTACAGAATGGAACAGTCAATATTAGTTGAAAATTTCATTTACATTTGTTTTGACTTAAAACATTAAAAATTGCCTGCACAGTGATATTTTGAAAATAAATATCAAATATTGAAAATAACAAACATCTTAATATTTTGAAAATAAATATCAAATAATATAAAAATATCAAAAATCTTGATATTTTGAAAATAAATATAGGTTATATATCATCAACAAAACGTGGTTACAGTCGTATTCCAAGTATAATTATGCAGTGTAGCACTCCACCATGCTGTTTTCTAGATCTTTCTAAAGCTACTGGGAAGTGTTCATTTTGCTAAAATAATGAGAAAGAATTTGCTAACAAGCATTGATACCTGGTGAATTTAGTGCCTTATAGGCAGTTAGAGAACTGATAAAATTTTGATGCAAAATAATTGTATTTATTGATTTTACAGCAGCATAACTTTCTTTAAATGCAATTTCTGAGACTACTTATCGGACAATTAACATAGAAGTTTTTTTTTTTTTTTTTAAGTACTTTAAAATACAAATTAATTAATAAGAATAAAATATGAAAAAAAGTTGAAAAATTCTTTTAAGAACCTACGAATTCCATTTTGAAAAAAATGTAACATTATAGCAGCATTTTTGGCAGTGCGAAACTGGCTTTATTTGTTACCATAGAACTATTCATGGCAACCCTAGTTGAATGTAATAGTCATCTGCTGTGTGTGAGTAGTGATTTAGATTTGTAGCAACCTATTTGTAAACTTAACTCACTTTCGCATAAAATTAATAGTAATTAAAAATTCATTACTTTAAAATTAAATGTATAAATATATATATATATGTATATACAGGGTGTCCATAATTAAACGACCCTATTTTAAAGTTGTCTACAGACGAAACTATTGATCAGAAAGTTGTGAAATTTTGTGAAGGAATGGTAATTTGTTTAAGCAAAAAAAATTAGTTAAAAATTTTGCTGCCAGATGGCGTTTTTTAATGAATTACACATTTAGCATACATTTACGATAGGTTACAAATTTTATTACAACAAAATATTTTGAACAAAACTTTTTTCGAGACATGCTTTAAGCATTTCCTAGAGCACACTGCGGTCAACTGTGGAACATGCTATCTTACGATTCCAGATGGTAGCTAAAAATGATGGCCGTCATGTGGAACATGTTTTGTTGCAATAAAATATGTAACCTATCGTAAATGTATGCTAAATGTGTAATTCATTAAAAAACGCCATCTGGTAGCGAAATTTTGACCAATTTTTTTTCTTTTGCTTAAACAAATTCCCATTCCTTTATTATGTCTTTCACAACTTTCTGCCCAATAGTTTTGTCTGTAGACAACTTTAAAGTAGGGTCGTTTAATTATGGACACCCTGCATAATGATTTTTGCAGACAAATTTTATTGGTTCTCTAACTTTGGCCTATAGGGCTATAAAACACACCAGGTCTCAATGCTAGGTGCGAGTTTCCCCAAAAATGGTTCCTTTGTGATATAGACAGAGCATACCAAAAATATATGAGTACACTCGATATTACTCACCAACATACCTACCTAATTACAAGCTATCAAATGTATTTTGCAGCAGTTATTGCAAGACAGACAGACAGACATCAAAACCTGTCCTGGTCTCCACAGTAAACCTCAACAGAAGTTTTGTCAATTTCATTATAATAGTAATAAATCTTCAGATCAGGGTCCTCAACATCAATTTTGCAAGATATTTTAATCTCCATCTCACTTCACACAATATCTAAACCAGAGTTTCCAACAGGTTTAAAGAAAGACAGGATGCTGCTGGTGAGAAAAGGACACTTTTTTATTCTTAAGGGCATTTTTTGGATTCTTGAGGGCACTTTTCAGATTCTTAAGGGCACTTTTTTACTGGTGGGCAAGAAGGGTGCTAATTATTTTATGAGGGACAAGAAGGGTGCTATTTTGTAAACCAAAGTGCAGGCAGGGTGCAGCACCCTTCTGAAACTGTCTGGGGGAAACTCTGTCTAAACATCCAGAAATCTACAATTTAATAATGTTAGATTATTTGTACATATCTAAGCATATAACATTTTCCAAAGATTCAGAAAACCTAACTTTTAACACTCTGACTGCTTATCCCGTGATTTCCATGGGCAATGCATTTGTAGAAAAATTTATATAATACACAATTTTTGAAGCAATTTTGTTTTAAAAATTCCACAGTCAAAAAGGGGTAAAAATACAAATGATAAATATACTACATATTTCAAGTACATGATGTTTTGAAATATGTAATAATAAAAGACATACTAGTCAAAAGAATTTTGAAAAAAAAGTTAAGCAGTCAGATGGTTAAGACCTATTAATATTAAACATGATTCCATAAATTATGTTCTTCAACTTCTTATTGTTGCAATTTTTTAGAATAAAAATGTACTAGTTGACTCACCTGGCATTGCCCGGACCTGTGAAAAGTGCTTGTAAGTAAACATAAAAAAAAAAAAGCTTTTGTTGTCCAAACCCTTTGAAATTTTTAATGGTTATAAATATAAAAGTTTTACAGCCTGTGTAAAAATTATGTCAGAAATATTGTTATCTGGTTGTAAAATAAATATGTTTTTATGGGAGAGATAGAACTCCTCCCTCCTATTTCTGCCTTAAAAAAATGAAAGCACATCCCTCCCTTCCCCTTGCAATCCCCAATTCCCTTTTCTTCAGCCAGCTTTCAAAGATGGAAGAATGGATACCCACTCTGGGAAGGGGAAATAAACATAGAATTAAGGAGTATTTTCTAGTGGTAGGGTTGTGAACAGTACAGGCCTATAGGCGAGCTATTTTCCCCAGCACTCTTGATTCTTCTTAATTCTATTTCCTTCTTTATTCACCATTAAAAAAAAGTTGAGGCATGTGCAGTAGGGTCAAATTTGCACTGAAAAATTAAGACTTTTGCTTCTCGCTTCAATATATAAGATATTTCTTCTGGGGGGAGCTCATCCTCCCTGAGTCCTTGTTGTTTCAATGAATTTATGTTTGTAATTGCAAATAATTGTGTTATTTGAGGATTTTAGTATACCTACAAGTGTGTTTTAAACTATTTTATTGTGATAAGCATCTTGTTTGATTGAGAAGATTGAGTTTGAGAAGATTTTATCCAATCTTAAAAAAATACAGACGTACCTACCAATCACAAAAATCTCGTAACAAAATACTCATGCAAACATAAACTCCCCCTCATGAGACTTGTATCTAATTTAGAAATCCAATGTTTTTAAAATTTTTGTTTAGAAAAACCAGTTTTGGTGGTGGTTATAGAGTATTTTTTAAAAAAGAGTTCTTATCTAAATAAAACCACATACAAAAATATAATAAATTATAACACCTTGTAATAATATATTTCTTTTAAATGCTAAAAGGTGTAGCATCTTTTAGCATTTAAAAGGAATATAAAACCACACATATATTTATTTTGATACAAGAAACATACCAAAATCCCCCACCTTCCCCTAAAAAATGCTTTCTTGGAAATAAAAATGTTGTAATTTTAGTTTAGATATCCTCCTGTGGACCCTTTAATGTGACACCTATGCACTGCAACATATTTTCTCTAATCAATTTAATTACTGTATTTGCCACCAAATCAAGAGCAAAAGGAATAATACTTTTCTATATGGGAGCATTTGGTACATTTTTCACTTTCAGCTTTCTAATACAGAACTTGACAAAATCCACTTTGCTTATTCAGTTATCCTCCAAAATGTTCACTTATGATTTATTTGCAACAAATTTAGCACTTACGTGTAGACATTATAATCTATTGCATAATCTTCCGTATTCAGATCCACTGACAAATAACGTAGCAAGTGAATCTTTGTACAATAGAGTGGTTTCATGCACCCAGAAAAAGGAATTGATTAAAACTACAAAACATGTTTTGTTGAGTACGTTTTGGTTGTTTTAGCAAAATTCAAGTAAAATTGAACCATTTTACTTGAATTAACAAAACATTTTTTGCTGATGATACAATTTTTTTTTTTTTGGAATTGCAAAAAAAAATTTTTTTTGTTGATTCAAACAAAATTTCCATTGACCTATATTTAAACAAAAAGTTTTGTTGGGTCAACCAAATTTTTGTTGATTCAACAAAACTTTTTTCTGGGTGTGACAGTTCTTTAATAGCATGTACATTCATTTTAAACTATATTGTAGCATCTTTCATGTTTGACACTAACCTTGTCCACTGATTTGATTACAAAAGATTAGCTATTTTTATTACACAGTAGGAGATCTTTATAATGCAAACCTAAAAACGTGAGGTTGTGCATTATAGAGATCACATTTCATACATTCTTAATTTTCCCTTGTAAACAAGGATAAATATATCTGAAATATATCAAAATACAGTAGAGTATCATATTGCATTCCTTGTTACCAGAAGTTGTGCAGATTATAATTTTTTGCATAATATAGATTGTTTCACACATTGTTAAATCTACTTGATAAACATGGTCCAAGTATGCCTAGACCAAATCAGTCATATTACTCATCTTCAAATATTTTTATTGTAACAACAGCAATTTTTTCATTAAAAAGCTCTTAATTAAGGAGATAAAGTTGAACTAATGTATCAAATTTTGTGCTATAGAGAGTAGAAATTATTTACAATGCGGGAATGCAGGTGCTTCCTAACTACAGAATTCTTTGTTTACATCTGAGAAACTGTGCGTTATATGGAAAATTGCGTTATAAAGATCTTCTACTGTATTTAAATTCTTTTCCAAATCTTTCATAATTGGGAAAGCCACAATGTGTGAATGCATTATTTTAATAAATTTTCTTTTTTGACATGTTATGAAATTGAGTTGCTAGGCAACTGTTAAAGTAAAAGAGAAAGAATATTTACTTATGATAGAAAAATTGAAAACTTAAAATGTTTTATAGTTTTTGGACAGATGCACAAAATTCCATCAAAAAATATATAAATAATTCAAAATGTTTCAGATATGTGTTGACAACATTTTAAACTAATCTGAGTAATTTAAGACTCCCATTGGAAAATTTTAGCATCCATAATTTAACATTTAAATCAATTATCCAAATATCCATTTTCTTTTCAATGAATGGCAAAATTTTAAAATCATCTGAATTTCCATAGAAAAGCATTATGACATAAAAAAAAGTTATATGTTTTTCAAACGAATGAAACACATATAGTAGACTCCTTTGAAATATGCCATCCTAAAATCCACACATCATTTCCAATGTAAACAAGATGTAGGTGTAAAATTCAAGTTAAAAAAAAAATATATCATTCTGTACACATTTTAATATGTAATTCTTGTTAATATGATTCAACTCATGTTTTCTCCTGAAGGAAGTATAAATTTATTTTAGAAAAAATTCAAGATAGTGCTTATGTCAGTGACAATCGTGATATTTTTACCAAATAATTTATGTATTAATCAAGCTTTTTTGGTTATTAAGTCTGGCTAAATATGAAAAACTTTGTTAATTTAAGATTTTATTAGGAATTATGAGTACATTTATCAGGCGAGTTTCACTGAATAATTCAAGAAAAAAATATCTCATCATCATTAGGCATACTTAGTTATGCATTATTAATTATTTACTTATTAATATTATTTATATTAATTATTTACTATTTATTACATTTTCAAGCACTTAAAAATGAACTTTTTTTTTTCAAGCACTTTTCATAATTTTTCCAAAATGTATTTACTATGAGAACTGAAAATACTTAAAGTCTGAAAGAAGTAAAATAATCACTCAAAGCTTTACAATAAAACTGAGATAAAAACTTTATTCAATAAACACATAATAAATTACATTTACTTGAAGGCATACCTTTAAACAACACAAATATTTAAAGCTTGATGAATATGAAGACACGACTTTCTATTAAATAGGTAAAGTGCAGTTCTTCCTTAAACTTTGAATTCAAAACAAATTGCTCCCCCAGGGGAATACCTTCTTTAGGTATTTACGGGTTTCGCGACCCCGGATTCCTGAGCGATCTTTCTCCCTTCCTGCCTTCTTCTCTGTTTAGTTGTCTATCCTTTTTTCTTTGTTTCACACTTTTTAATCTTCTCTTTTCAGTTTGTTATACCTCTTTGTTCTTGTTCATGTTTGTTTGTTTTACTAACTTTTTTGTTCACTTTGTTCCACTAACATTGTTTTTGTTCTTGAGTTTAAAAAAAAAAAAAGAAAAAAAAATTTAAAAAGAGTGAAAAAGACAAAAAATACACCTTGTTTCTAAGTTTTCTCTCACATAGCTTCTTTTTTATACAATAGTGGATTTTTTTTAATTTCACGTGAGACACTCTGGGTGCTGAGGTTTTTTAATCTCTTCGACTCGGTTCTACCTTTTTAGGCTGATCTTGAGTCCCAGAGTGCAGGGCACTTTCCGAATTCCAGTTCCGTGATCGGAGGACGCCATACATTGTATGGTGGCTGTTAGGACCAACACCGGGAGACTGGTGCCTTTCGGTGAAAGGGGTTGTAGGTTGGACAGAGCTGTAAAGGCTTACCTACTGACTACCTGATTCCAATGTGAAAGAACTAGATATTAGGAAGTGCTATCGAGTTTAATCCAATGTTCGAAAAACGTGGAGGTTTGTTGATAGTTTTCACCCTTTTGAAACCTGCGCCCAGAAGTAAGGTTAAGAAGAAGGGTCGGTGACCAGGCCCGACGCCTGGCGTTAAAAAAAAAAAAAATCTAAACTATGGATACAACTAAAGAAAATAAGACATGCGATGTGGAGGCCCCACAACCAAATACATCCTGGGCTGATAAAGTCGAGGAGAGTTTTTCTTCAAATGCACGTTTCTTTATCGTAAAATGTACTGAAGGCGACTTTGCCCTCAAATCACCTTTCTTGATACAAAAAGCTATACAAGGACTTATTGGTGAACCAAAGACTATTAAGAAATTAAGATCTGGTGACTTACTTATTGAAGTCAAAAATTCAACTCAAGCTGGAAATATAAAGAAATGTAAATTGTTTGGAAATATACCGGTTACTGTATCTGCTCATAATTACTTAAATAGCTCACGTGGTGTCATCTCAGAACAGGACCTCACATTTGTCTCAGAATCAGAAATACTTGAAAATCTCAAAGAACAGCATGTTACAGGAGCTCAAAGAATAACAATTAAGAGAGATAATAAAATCATCCCAACAAAACATATAATACTTACATTTGACATACCTAACCTACCTACACACATAAAAGCTGGATACTTAAGTTGCCCAATCCGACCATATATTCCAAACCCATTGCGCTGTTTCAAATGCCAGAAATTTGGTCACTCCAAAAATAGCTGCCGTGGAACCATAACATGTGCTCGATGTGGAGGAAAAGGACACGAAAATGAAAACTGCACAGCTCCTGCTCATTGTGTAAACTGTGAAAAAGATCATCCATCATATTACAAATCATGTGAAATCTGGAAAGTAGAGAAAGAGATCCAAACAGTGCGTACAAAACAGAACATTTCATATCCAGAAGCAAGAAAAATAGTTAAGTCTCGCACACCAAATACAGGCATAAGTTACTCTGCTGCATTAACTGGTAATAAAAAATATCAAACAATAGCCACTCAAACAGAAACAACAAAAGAAAACCTGTCTACTTATTCTGGTACAACTAAAGCAAACCTCTCTTCTAATTCTGTTACAACAAAAGAAAACCTGTCTACTAATTCTGGTTCGACAACAAGATCAACACAATCTGTTTCTGCTAAATTAGTAAATTCTCTTCCTCCTAATTCGCCACAAAATGTCTCTTCAAAGTCATCACAATCCTTGTTTCCTAAAATTCCAATCCATAAAAAATTCTCTCAAAATACCAACAAAACTACACCTATAAAACAAAGTCGCAGATCTGATTCAGAAAAACATGGCCTACCACAAATAAAATCCACCGTATCATCTGAAAACCCATCTAATAAGAAAAAAAAAATTAAACCACTCAAAAAAGAAACTCAACAAAGTCAAAATAATAAAGTAAATGTGATGCGTATGCAGGATGAAGACGCGGTAGAGCTTCATCCAGAATCGGATGCTGAATTGAACGATGGAGGAGATGATATGTCTACTACCTCCGAACAAAGTGACGTTGATATATCTATTTAAAACAATCAATCATGACTAATATTATCTCGTGGAACTGCCGTGGATATCATAATAAACATGCCGAAATCCGTAATATTCTCTCTGACCATCAACCACTATGCTTAGCTTTACAAGAAACCCATCTAAAGCCCAATGACAAAGCAAAATTACATAACTATACTACGTACAGAAAAGATTTTACAGCTAATGGAAGGGCCACTGGTGGAGTGGCCCTTTTTATCTCCAATAATTTACCTCATTCTGATATATCTCTAAATACAAACCTACAAGCTGTTGCAGCCCGTGTACATATTAAACAACTCGTAACAATATGTTCCATTTATTTACCTCCAAACCAAACTTTTCAGTCAGCACATCTAAATAATCTCCTTTTCCAACTCCCGACTCCATACATCCTTGTTGGAGATTTTAATGCACATAGCCAACTCTGGGGTAACCGTGATTCTAACCAACGTGGTGACATTATTGAAAAAATTATTTCAGACAACGGCTTATGCCTGCTCAATAACGGTGATCACACTTATTTTCATGAGCCAACCCGTACTTTCCATGCAATAGACCTTACAATTTGCTCCCCAATACTCTATCCATTCTGGAATTTCTGGGTCTCTAATGACCTGCACGGCAGTGACCACTTTCCCACTTTTATTACACTGACTACTCCTGATAGGGATTGTAACAATTCTACCAATCGTTATATATATGACAGAGCCAACTGGCCAACATTTACAGCACTTGCAAATATCACAGCTGACATGATACAGGGGAATATTGACAATGCGCTTGATAATATAACTCAATGTATTATCAATGCTGCAGATTCTAGCATTCCTAAAACATCATCTAAACATAAACATAGAAAGCCATGGTGGAATAGTGATTGCCAAAATGCCAAGAAAAAACAACAGAAGGCTTGGGGAATATTTCGTAGGTACCCAACAAATACTAACTATATGGCATATAAAAAAGCAAAGGCTGAAGCTAGAAGAGTGCGACACAAAAGCCAGCGTGAATCCTGGATCAACTACATCTCCAGCATTAATTCCAATACATCAAGTAAAGAACTATGGAATAAAGTGAAAAAATGTATGGGTGTCTACTCTGATCATCATATTTCTGTTTTAAAACATAACGGTCAAAACATCGCGTCACCTAAAAACATCGCTGAGACAATAGGTAGTACCCTAGCATCTATTTCAAGCTCTGACTCATACCCAGAACCTTTCTTAACATATAAAAGACAAACTGAAAGAACCAGGATTAATTTTAACTCTCATAACTCATATGCATATAATAAACCATTTATCAAATCAGAGATGATAAAATGCCTGAGAGACAGCCATTTATCTGCCCCAGGTCACGATGGGATTACATATATTATGCTCAAGCACCTTTCTGCTCTATCCTTGAATAATCTTCTCTCCTTCTTTAATAGGATATGGATGGAGCAGACTTTTCCTAATGCTTGGTGCAGAGCGATAATTATACCTTTTCCTAAACCAGGAAAAGATGCTACAAATCCCAATAATTACAGGCCGATTGCACTCTCTAGCTGCCTTTGCAAACTCCTTGAAAAAATGGTAAATTGCCGCCTCATCCATATTTTAGAAACTAACAATAGCCTTGCTGCATTTCAAAGTGGATTTCGACGTGGTAGGTCAACTATCAATAATTTAATCCATTTGGAACATCATATACGGACAGCCTTTCTAAAACGCAACCATTTGGTCTCAGTATTTTTTGACATGTCAAAAGCTTATGACAGAACATGGCGTTATGGGATTCTTCGCGATCTTTTTAACCTTGACTTTCGTGGGAACCTTCCAATTTTTAATAAAAACTTTCTTGCCATCCGACGATTTCAAGTTTGAATTGGAGGAATCCTATCTAGTTTTTATGTACAAGAAGAGGGTGTACCTCAGGGCAGTGTCTTGAGTGTCACTCTCTTTGCTATTAAAATTAACGACATCATTAAACAACTTCCTCCTTCTGTGAAGGGAGATCTCTATGTTGATGACTTCCACATTATGTGTACAGGACAGGATATTCGTTTTATTGAGAGACAACTGCAAATTGCAATCAAAAGTATTCTTAGCTGGACTAACAAAAATGGTTTCTTAATTTCTCATGACAAAACATCTTGTGTGCATTTCTGTAGACGAAGGGGTCTGCATCCAGATCCTGAAATTTTTATTGATTCTACTAAAATTCCTGTTGTGGACAACGTTCGTTATCTCGGCCTAATTTTTGACAACAAACTTACTTATTTATCACATATTTTACAGTTACGGACAAAATGCGAAAAATCCCTCTGCCTACTTAAAGTACTTTCCAATACTTCTTGGGGAGCTGACCGTACTGCTCTCCTTAAAATATATAGAGCTGTGATCCGTACAAAAATTGACTATGCCTGCCAGGTCTATGGTTCTGCCAGTAAATCTGTTCTTAAAAAACTTGACACTGTGCACCACAGCGCACTTCGTGTCTGCTCTGGTGCATTTCGTACGTCTCCAATTTTAAGTCTCTATGTTGACTGTAATGAGCCATCATTACACCAGACTCGTGAAAAACTCTCATTAGAATTATATTACCGTGTCCTCTCTCATCCTGGTCATCCTCTTCACACCTATCTTTTAAATACTGACAATGATATTCTTTATCAGCATCGACCTTCATGCATCCCATCTTTTGGAGTCGGAATGAGAGACATCATCAATAATGGTCCTTTGAATAATATTGAGGTGAGTCCATGTCCTTTGCATGTGCTCCCTCCTTGGAATCCTCCTAAAATCACCTCTCTCCATCCTTTTAAAGGTTATGACAAAAACAACTTGGCTGCTACTGTTTTCCAACAATTATTTGCTGCACATCGTGCAAAATATAATAGCTATACTGACATTTATACAGATGGTTCCAAGAGTGGGGATACTGTCGGTTGCGGGGTTTTTATTGATAACAATAGTTTCAGTTATCGGCTTCACTCTTCAATGTCAGTCTTTACGGCAGAGCTGATTGCGATAGAGAGAGCCATGTTACAAATATCTCATCATCATAAAACATCTTTTATCATATATACTGACTCAAATAGTTCTATTGACGCAATGAAATCTTTTAAAAAGCATCCGTATGTCTCAGCCATCCTGGATTTTTATTATAAATTGACTAGACGTGGTCATAATATTTTATGTTGCTGGGTACCTGGATACATGGGTATTCCTGGAAATGAAAAAGCAGATGAGGTGGCAAAACTTGCTCTTAATCCATTACACCATAAAATTCCATTCTCAGACATTAAACACTTTATAAAACACTTTATTCATAAAAAATGGCAAGAAAGTTGGGATTCAGAATACAATAATAAGCTGCACCATATCAAACCCACAATCATGACCTGGCCTCCGAGCTATCCTAGAAAAACAGATGTTCTGCTGACTCGTCTGAGAATTGGACATTCAAGGATCACTCATAAACATCTTTTACTTCGGGAGGACACACCCATGTGTCCACACTGTCATTTTGATTGCTTGACTATTTTTCATCTTTTAACTGACTGTCCAGGCCTCCGGCACTTGTACAAAATTTATTTTAATTCATCATCACCAATCTTGACTAACCTCATTGGGGAAACACCTCATGGGGCACTCTTTCATTTTTTAAAACATTCTGGGTTTTATTTTGATATCTAGTTTTTATATACCCTTCATGTTTTATATATAACAATGTTAGTTTATATTTTTTTATCTGGACAGCTGGATGGGGTAACCCCATCCAGGTGATATTTCTTAATGTTGTATTTTTGTACATTACTTTTTTAAGAATTCTTTATATTTGTTTTATACACTTGTGACTATATCTGGATGGGTAACCCCATCCAGATAGCGTTCTCATTAAACTTTGTTTCCTTTTTTACTTTTGTTCATATTAAATTTTGTGGTTTTAAAAAAAAAAAAATATATTTTTTCTTTGGCGCAGCTTGTCCCCTATGGGACCTTGTGCCATTAAACTCCATACAACCAACCAACCAACCAACCAAAACAAATTGCACATCAACTTTTTAATAAATATACTTTCAAAATAGCCAATGATCACTACAAATTTCTGAGAAAAAACTTTTTATAAGTTGCTTTCATATATTGCCCTGATATATTTTTTAACTTAATTTAGAGAAACACACACACACACAAAAAAAAATTAACAAACATTTCGAAAAACTTGAAATACAGAGATTTCAGTGTGAACATTCTAGAATTTGACCACCAAAGCCAAAATCTGTGCCAAACAAATATATAAATGCACTTTTCAAACTCATTTTTACTTAACACCATTTAATGATTATTATTTTTTTTAATTATCTCACTAACTGAAACTATCAAATAAATATTTAACTTTCAATAATTAAAAAAAAATAAAAATGCATTGCATCTAAAAATTCAACACTTAATTTGCATTTGCAATCGATCCAGTTGGTAAACCATCCAACATCAAAACATTTGGTGTCAGACTGCAGTAGGGTTACCAGATTTATCTATTTAAAAAATTAAAAAAATGGATGATTTTTATTTGCACTAGTTTGTTTTGGTTTTATACCATCATTTTTCATGTTCCACTAAATTATGTTGAATGTGCCAGTGATACTATTTATTATATTAACACAGTTTAACTAATTTTGCAGTCTTACTTCCCATTATGATTCAAAAAATAACTGTAGCAACAGAAGCAAATCAAAATCATCTTACAATCATTAATAGTTATAAATATTTTGAAAATGGAAATCTTTCAAAAATAAATGTTTATATTTTAATTTAAAGCAAGATATTAAAATAAATAAAAACATCAAAACTTATGATAAAGATTACTAAATTAAAAATTTTAGAATGGAGATACTTTTAGCTTAAAAGGCTACTTCACTCAGGCAAAAACACCCACTCCCTAATGTTAATCCTACAAAGGAAATAATTTACGGTACCTCGTTCGCATTTCAATATTTTTAAATGATTTTTTTCATTGGATAGCTGAGGTCAATTTCTATGCACGCTCCTTTGTACTTTTTCAAATTTGATTAATTTTTTTTTTTTTTTTATTAAGATACTTTTAATTTTGGATCCGGTTTGAAAAGTGAAAGTATCCCCAATAAAAAAAACTGCAACAAAAATCGAGAAAGTAGAAAGGAGCGTGCATAGAGATTGACCTCAGCTTTCCAATGCAAAAAAAAATCATTTTAAAATATTGAAATGCAAACGAGGTACCGTAAATTATTTCCTTTGTAGGATTAACATTAGGGAGTGGGTGTTTTTGCCTGAGTGAAGTAGCCTCTTGAAATAACATAAAGTTTAGGTAATAACATGACATCGTCTTAGTCATCATCCAAGTGAAGTACTGAACAATTAAAGCACAGGAAGCTTTCAGTATGATGTTTTTGAATTGATTATATATAATGAATTACTTGGGTTAAATGATATAATAAAAAAAAACCCGAAAGAAATCGTTGTACAGGAAAGGTTTCAATGTGCAATAAGATTAAAAAAATGTGCAAATTACAGGGAAAAAGTATGATCTGACAATCCTAGACTGCAATGGAAGATAATTAGTAGTGTTTGATTGTAATTGTAAGTGCTTGATAAACTATAATTTACTAGCAAAACCTGAGGCTTTTCAAATGTGATTGCTGAAATATGCAAAGTGGTATCTGTATGCCCACTAAAATTAGGGAGAAATTTATACTATTACAGATATTTTAAATATTACTAATTAAGACACACTTTTATTAAGCTTCATTCTTGTACCTCATTAGGTAAACATGAGGTTTGAATGAATGAGAAAATCTTTATTTTAATCCCTTAACGTACAATGACGGGCATAGCCCGCGTACGATGGTCGGGCCAAACATAAATATTACGGGCATAGCCCGCGTACGGTGATCGGGCCAGAAGTGAATATTACGGGCATAGCCCGCGTACGATGGTCGGGCCAGAAGTGAATATTACGTGGAATATTTGATATGCAATTACAGCCTGATGCAATAATTGTTTATTACAAAATGTTTATTTATACAAAATTACCTCTGTTTTTAAAGGCTCTCTATTTTTCTGACCAATGAGAATACTACATAAACGCCCTAGGAGCGTTCTCATTGGTCAGAAAATAGAGAGCCTTTAAAAACAGAGGTAATTTTTCACAATATACGATTTTGGCCCTACATCTTCGAATCTAAATCGTAGATTAAAGGGTTAACAACCCATTTGCAGTGTAGCCAATCCCATCCAAAAAACTGCTACAATGCAGTCAACATTGGAAATCTGGTTATCAGTTCTGATACAAGGAAAGAAAATTTGAAATCGATTCAGTGGTTTCAGAGTCAACTTTCAACAAAAGTGATTCTTTTTCATAGAATTAGTACATCTTTCTTCATCATAAAAATCAAAATACTGTTAAGTAATTAAGTTGGAAAACATTGATTTAGTATATTTAACCATCATTTTTGTGCGATGAAAGGCTAAATATGAAGTATTGCATTACCTAATGTGCCATTGTGTGTCTTTATTACTATCATTTTAATTAATTATAGCAGTTATTGGTAATTGTATTTAATCCCATCGTTCAGAAAAGTTGTATCTAAAACCAGCATGACAAATAATTGATTTTTCTTCTTTATTCAATTGTTAAAATTAAAAGTATATATATAAAAAAAACCATTGTTTGTATACATTTTAGAAGTTATCTTTATGCCAAATTTAAAGTTTTTATTCAGTCTCAGAGAAATTATAGCACAAACTATGGCATTGCAATTTTCCTTATCAAGACAACGAATTCATTTCATGTGAAATGGAATTTCAGGTTAAACGATTTTATGTTAACATCTGTATTAATTAAAATATATAAACAAAGAGGGTTTTTTTTTAATAATTATTACTCATATAATGAATAGTCTTATTGTT
Source organism: Maratus michaelseni (assembly GCA_963931845.1). Lineage (NCBI taxonomy): Eukaryota > Metazoa > Arthropoda > Arachnida > Araneae > Salticidae > Maratus > Maratus michaelseni. Next base: position 4,069,166 of record OZ007600.1, read on the forward strand.
TTACATGTTTATAAAGTAGTTTTTAACAAATATGTAACATACAAAAAACAATTGAGGGGAAAGTCGGGTAGCCGCAGACATTTCAATTTCTAAGAAATTCAAAGTGTTGCATAAATAAAGACTTATTGTAAATGAACACCCTCTAGAGTCGAAACAAATACAGTTTAATTGCGATGTTGGCGCTGAGTAAATTAGTCGTGAGTGAGTGTTTTGTATTCATCAATAAATTTTTGACAAAATGAGACAGAATACATCATATGCAGAGAAACATTTGAAGAAGGCTGGATTCAGTACCAGGAATGCAAAGACTGGGCCCATGAAGATTGTGTTTATATAGATGCATTGGATTATTATTATAATTGTGATGTTTGTAAGGCCAAAAAATGGTTGGGACACCATTGATTAATATGTCCGGGGCTACTCGCCGTTTCTTATGATGCCAAACTATTTTCAGTATATGTCGTTAAATAATTCGATATTATTAGCAATGTTTAATTAAAATGATTAAAGAAGTTCGTAATTTTATTTTAAGTATAAAATAAAGACAGAAATTTCATTCATTTGTTTTTTATTTGAAATTAATCCAAGTGTCCAGGTCTACCCGATCTTCCCCTAATGAAAAGCAGAACAGTCAAAATAAATTCAGAAGTTCCAAGACTTCATAAAAGGAGACCCATCGTCAATCTTTACATCACAATAAAAGAAACGGTGTAAAAAATAGCGGAACTAAAATGCATATATTTTGCTGCTATTGTTTTTCATCCATTTTGCATTGAAGAAGGGGTTTCTATTATGGAGTCTTGCAACAGTTGTATGCTAAAATATTTCTGGATATTTATGATTTGCATCTTAACACAATGGATTTTGTATGGATATTATCAGATTTAAGTGTTCTAGGAGGGGGTTTTAATCCCCAAATTTCTCCTTTTTCTTTGCTGTACCAGTGATGCTACTTAATTAAATGATTATGTTTTTTATAATATATGACATGACTGTGTTGCTTTTTAAATCAAGTTTTTCGGGCCTCTTCCATAGTGACCATAGCTCTTCTGTCCAACATGACAATTGCTGAAGCTTCATATTTAGATGAATTAAAAAAACTGGTGCCACCCATAAACACCTCACCTAGCTAAATGCCAATTTTATATTTAATTTTAAGTCAATTTTTATGCCAGAAAATTCCTATCGCTGTAAGGAAATAATTAGAAAGCCTGGTAGCTTCTTACTATAGTAGTGTAGCATCATCATATTGTAAACTGAAATCTAAAATTTTGTTCCAATTTGCTAGGAAGAAATAGGATTCAGTTCAATGGTGACAACTGTATTAGCTTCACAATTTAGGCTATAATTCTAATATATGAGAGTTGATTTCGAATGTTTTAGTAAGGAACTGTTAAATGAATTTATAATAAACCTACCAAAATAATTCCTATAAAATATGACATTCCCTTCGAATGTTTTATTTTAGATTTTTTTTAAAGACAAAAAACCCTCTCCGCAGTTACTCTGCCTTAAAATAATTAATATTTGCATTTTTTTTTTTTAATTAGAGGAGTTATTATGGTTTTTGGCTTTTTTACCTGCAAAAGTCATAACCCCATCTCCCCTCCTCATCCCCAAACTTAAAAAAAAAAAAAATGTAACATTAAATTTACTATGTTTTTGTTCATTTTTTTAGATGAGCCACTTCTATCATAGGGCACCCATGATTACCACTGTAAGATATGTGTGTATCCTGTAGACATGTACCTATTAGAGATGAGTTTGGGCTCTCTTTTCGGAGCCCAGGCCTGCCCAAGTCTGAAGATTTTTCAATTCGTGCCCGAAACATTTTGTATTTTCAGAGCCCGAGCCCGTCCGTGCCTGATACCGAAAAAAATTGCATAATATTTAAAAATTGTTTTAAAAGTAGTATATTATTTTAAAAAAACTTCTTACATGAAAATAACATCATATTTAATACTTGGAAATTTTTCCAGAGAAAATTTCTCACGCCTTGCATTCATAATATTCAAATTTTAATTGCTTAATAGGCGTATAGCCAACATAGTGAAAAAGTACCCAAGCCGGGACTCGAATCCTGGTCATCAGATTAGCGCACTGACGTTCTACCAACTGAACCACTTGGGAACGATACTCAGCCTGGAACTTTTCCACCATAACCATATGAATGCAAGGTGTGAGAAATTTTCTCTGGAAAAATTTCCAAGTATTAAATATGAATTTATTCAATTGTCGATGCTGGATTCTCTTTGATTTCGTGTTTGCCCCAGGGTTGGCGGCTCACGAAAAATATTCCATCTAGTGCTACGTTTGTAGCCTTGCCAACACGTTATGGTGAAAAAGTTCCAGGCTGAGTATCAAAAAAAATTATTTTTATTTTTCCTATATGAGAATAAATAAAATTGTCAGTTTCAGAAAGAATGAGCCCGAGCCCGAAGTCTGGTATCAAAATCGAGCCCGAGCCCGTGTCGGCTAAGCCTGTCTCATCTCTAGTAGCTATATCGCTATCACTGCTAAAGGGAAATATATTCTTTCATTTTTTTAATCATGTGAATAATGGCACCCTTCATTGTGTGCCACAAGCTAAGGTGTGCCCTTGCTCACTGAAAGGTTGAATAGGCCTGTTCTATGTGCTTTGCAAAGTCAATAAAAAAAAAGAAAACTCAAGCCCGATTTATCTCTGAATAGTGTTATGAAACACAGAGTTACCCCAGGGTTTACGACAGTATGTTACTGATTTAAACAAAAAGAAAAAATATTAATTAATAAAAATAATATGTTACATTTAAAAAAAAACCTGCCAATTTTTCAATATCATTAATTCAGAGAGTTGCATAAAAAAAAAAAACTGCAATTCTCACAGTTTGGTGATTTTAATATCTTTTGTTTTCTCACCAAATGAAACATTTTTTCATAATACGGCACAATGGTGATACACAATGAGAACCTTGGCTGTAATGCTTCATAAAGGAAAAATTTCTCATTTGTAATGTAAGTTAAGATGTCTCTTCCTGCTACTTCTGTCATTAAATCTTTTGTTGCATATCTCACACACAAAAGGTTTCTCTTCCGTATGCAAGATAAGATGTCTCCTCATGCTACTCTTGTCAGAAAATCCCTTGTTGCATATCTCACAAACAAAAGGTTTCTCATTTGTATGTGTGAGAAAGTGTCTGTCCAAGCTTCTTCTCTGAGAAAAGCTTTTATTGCACTCCTCGCATGCAAAAAGTTTCTCATCTGTATGCGAGCGAAGGTGCTCCTTCAAGTTAGCCTTCTGAGAAAATCCTTTGCTGCACACCTCACAGACGAACGGTTTCTCCTTCGTATGTATTAGAAGATGCGTGGTCAAGTTACACTTTCGAGGAAAACTTTTGTTGCATACATCGCAGACAAAAGGTTTCTCGTTTGTGTGTGTGACGAAGTGAGCATTCAAGCCATTCTTCTGAGAAAAGCTTTTGTTGCACACACCACACACATAAGTCTTTTCTTTATGAATGTAAAGGTGGTTGTTTAAGTTTTTTTTACAAGAAAAGGTTTTACCACATAAAGTACAGGTAAAAGTAGACTCTTTGGGGAAGTGAATTGGAGGAAGTGTGCTGCTGTAATCAGTAGAAGCATAAGACTCTATCATCTTATGAGGAAATCCTTGATCATGTTCACCTTTATTAAAAAACTCTCTTTTTGTATGACTATTCACACATACATTTAAGATAGATTCTTTAGTTCTCTTTGATTGCATACTTTAGGATTTTTATTTACAACTCGTAATAATATATGAAGATACTAAATTAATATGCCTACGAAAAATTTTACTGTTTATAGAAGAGAAATATGTGCACATTCATTGAAGCATTGTAAGAAAAAAATAAATTAAAGATAGAAATAATGGGTTCAAGGTCATTCAGAATTATTAGATATAATCATTTTTTGCTTCAACTGAATTTTTGATTGGTTAACAATCAACCCAATTCTCTATTAAGTTGTTTATTTATTTATTTTTTCTTTACTTCTGCCCTGCCAAGAATTATTTTATCATTTTAATGCCATTATTCAACCATTTTCAGCTTTTCTCAGAAAATGTCTTCAGGAAATGATTTACCTGAAACGAATGGAAATACATTAATATCATTCATCAACAATAAGAATGTTAAAATTCACAATACAATAAAGCACAATTTTATTTTGGAAAACTCATTTGTAAAATTGCAAGTAAAAAAAAAACTTTAAATATATATATATATATACAAGACATAGTATAAAATTAGCAGAAAGTGCACAGTCAACTCCTTAAGCAAGGTGGTACTTATCCATTTATATTGGTGGTACTCAGTGGCAGCTCGTGCCGTAATTCACAGGTGGGGCACCTATATGATAAGTGTGACAGTGTAGTAGATGTCAGTAAACTGGAGTCATATACTATATTTTTTACTATAATAATGCAAATAGTACTATGTGTACAGAAAACAAGGTTTGCGCAGCAATAAAGCAACTAAATTTTGAAAAAAGAAAAAAAAACGCTTTGCATTTTATTAAAATTATTGTGAGTGTTTATTTTACGTATAAGATAATTGAAAACCTCTAGATACCCACATTTCTCATACTATGAAAACTTATAAAGTTTTGATGATTTTGAAAATAAAGGAAGAGATGAGAGTTTCAGTCACGCAGTAAAGTTGTCACTGCCACCATTTAGTAAAACACTTTTTTTTTTTTTACTTTATAGAGTTATTACTGATAATATACTGCAATATCACTAACAAACAAGAACGAAAAATCATGCGTCAAGCATAGATTACATAATACTTTCCAACACTTCCAAAACAATTTTGAAAGTCTTTACCATAAGGTGTAAGATGATATATAACTAAAAAATTTTGAAAACGCACAACATATTTAAAAGTCCAATTTCAGGAATTACCAACAATATTCGGAAAACTACCAGACATCTTTTGTGCAGCTCTGTACAGGATCTATATATTTGTATATATACTAAATAGAATGCTAATTTTAGTTCAGTTAGGAAACCTGTAGCTTAGTTTAAAATTTCCCTTCTGCAATTTCCGACAATAAACAGAAATATACTCGAAAACTTTTGTGCTACCCTGTATACAATTTATACACACCAAGTAATAGACAAAAAATGAGTTAAATTTAAAAACGCATTCAGTAACTGAAAAAACATTCCCAGCAACTATTAGTAAGCTTACTTTAACCGCATTATTTTGTGTGTCCCTGTAAATGAACGATGAAAACTATACACACAATATTCCATAGTAAGCCTCTTGTAATCCACATTAGTATGATATATATCAATTTCAATATGTTTGAAATTGTGTAGCATCATTAAAATGAACTGCTGATGGTTTTTCCCCATAGACCGCAATGTAACGGAATTCTTTTGAGTGTCCCTGTAAAAAACTATTAGCGCTACACACTTCATTTTCAATACCGAACATGCCACAGTAAGCCTCAATAAAATATATCAAATGCATTACGATCCGAGCATATTTACGCAAGTTAGAGCACGGACACAGACACAGACAGAACAACAGAATTCATAAACACTTTTCAACATCAACTATGTTGGAAAGCGTTAAAACTGTATATTACTAATGTTAAAGCTATTATTCTAACAAAACAACTACTCTTAATAGATGTTTAATTAAAGTAAAAATTATTTTTATTATTATTTAAAAAGTTTTTAAAGTATTAAATGCACCATAAATAAAGGCAGAATTTTTTATTGCTATTGAAAAATAAGATTCAGATAATTAAAAAAAAAGTCTGATTCTCATCAGTAAAAGTCGCCAATCATGTTGATAATTCTTAAACGCTGAAATTTTTTGATACAAACATAATAGTCTTTGGGCCAGGCAGATTTTGCCCCAAACAGAGCCCTACTGAAGCTGTTCCTAACACTGTTTGGCGATTAATACCAGGAAAACGCCAAGATGTGTGGCTGAGCAAAATACTATATAGCTCTATGCCCGAGATGGGCTCAGCTTTCTGGGGCCCTCAATGCTATGAGAGCAGTAAGAGGTCAGTTGTCCATCCAAAAGGGTGATTTACAACTTCCAGAATATAACCCTGTGAAACGGATGAATGTTCTTTGAGAATAGAAGTGGGCGAGCGAGGGTTTTTTTTTTTTTTTTTCCTTATTCGGGCTATATGGGCTGTCTAAACTATCTTGAATTGCTAATATTTTACTAAAAATTTGTGTTTAATTTTAGAAAATTTAATTGGGAAGTATAGGTGGGGCCAGGGGTCAGTAACCTTTTTCGGCTGCGGGTCACAATCAACCAAAATATGTGTATTATTAAGCTGTTTTGGGTCAGTGGTATTTTCATTTTAAAAGTCTTTTTTTTTGGTGAATAATAAGACAAATTTTATAGAGGAAATAATTATCGTACGCCTTTTTAAACTTCAAACACAAAATATAAAATTATAATTATTATTAAAGGAAACATAACTGAATGAACTTTACTTTCTCTTCAATGGCTCCCCTGATGCTGAACTTTTGACGTCAATTCATTCAAGTCTGGTTTATAGTTAGTCGTCTAAAGATGAATTCAAGCATCTGAATTTTCTGTAGTTAAGCTGTTCCTGTTCTTACTTAAAATAAATTTCATGTGTGAAAATATTTGAATAAGTTGAGCCAAATGCAGACAAAATGGCAAAGCCGTTCATTGCTGCAGGGGAAGCCAAAATTTTATCGACTAATTTTCTGGAAAATTTCTTTTCTCTCTTTGTCATTCTCTATTTTCCTGTCTCAAAACATGATTTTTATAACAAATAAGTGCAAATTTCTGTTATGTTATTTAATAGCTTGGAATTCCTGAAATAAAATTAAACTTTTTAAAGTTCTAAAATAAACTCGAAATATTTTTTCAATAGAATTTTATTTTTCCTTATATATTTTATTTTTCGGAACTTAAGTGGGTTACTTGTAATTATGAAATGGGTCACTCGGTGACCTGCGGGTCATAGGTTACCGACCCCTGGGTGGGGGCCATGCCCCAAGTGCCCTATACAACGGGCTGCCCCTGGTGGTACTCATCCATTGAATTCATACACCACTCTGGATGTGGTGATAATGGAATGGGAATGAATGAAAATGTCTCCCTTCCAATATTTTTAAATGGAGGGGAGTTGTAATATTTGGGAGGGAGAAAAAAAATCTTTAAACATCACTATTATTTTACATGCTATTTAAAGAATTACATTAATACAGACATGACAAAATACCAATGAAACAATTTTAAGTCAACTCAGAATAATTATGTAAAATGTTTATTTTTATTATAAAAAAAAAGAAAGAAAGTTAAACTTTATATAAGCAATGTCTATTTTTCAACTTCCACCAAATATTAAGGGCCCTTAAAAATTAGGTTGTTAAATAAATTTCTGAATTTAAATTTTATTCGATTTAGGGTGCTGAAGGCTCTTTCACAAAGTACATTTTTACTTCTTCACAAGGATTAAAAGAGTTTACTCCTTTACCTCAAGGAGTAAAAGTGTTAACTCCTCACACTTTTGCTCCCTCATTCCTTTATTTCTACTCCTTCAAGGTACATTTTTACTCTTTCACAACCCCTGATATTTTCTTTGATTGAACTAGGTTATATGCATTGAAATTTCATACCCAAGCCCAAAGTTTGAAACGGAAGCTGTCGATTCATTTTTCTATTACACAAGAAATGTAGGATAACTTATGTAAATTGCAAAGATCAACTAGTCTGTTGTTTCTAAAAAAATTTTCTTGGAGTTTGGAATTTTTTTTAAACTTCATGTGCACCATATGATCTTTGCAAATCTTCTAATCTCATTTTTGTTTAGTGATGACTCTAAGCCGATTTGACAGGGTACAGTGGCTGGTGGCCCTTACTGCCTTTTTTGTTTCTTTTCGCTTTTCGGTCACAGGAAAAAAATCTTTAAATACGTCTATCGGTAGCATAGCAATTGTTTGTGTTTAATAATAGTTACATTCATTTTAGCATGTTTAAACACGTTGCTGCATCCTAAAGTCTCTTACTGATGTGAGGGAATGCAGTTACTCAACTCTCTATTTTTAATATTTTACTATGAGCACAGCCTTGCAACACTTTTATTTTTAGATATATTGTACATTTTGATGTATTTTATAATATATGTAAAAGAAGAAAGTGTTGCACGATTGCGCTCATATAAATAATTGCAGTAAAATTAGGAGAAATTGTGTATTTTTCATCAAAAACTACGAACAATACGAACTTTGATGTTGTGTAAGTCATATAAATCTGAACAAAATGCAAAAACTATTGTTGAAATCGTACAGGATAAACCTTCTAATGTTAAAAAGTGAAATAATTTAGTCAGTATAACAAAATCGAATTTTAGTCTTATTTCATGGGCCAAAAACATGGCTTATGGACCCTGATCCTTTACTATATTGAGCAGAAAAATTGCGACAAATTCTCTTACGAATGTCAAAAAAGCACAGCAAAATGTGAAAAAATGTTCAAAATCACTTCCAAAATATATTGAAATATCGAAGAACAAATTTACTAAATTGATTGACCAGCGAGATTCATTTCCTGAATATCAAAATATCACTGTAGAACACACGAAAACTTAAAAAATCTTTGTACGAATTCCGAATAGATTTTATTTAAAAAAGAAAATTTAATATAAACATTGAAACCAGATTTTTCTTTCTAATTTAAGAAAATCACTTCAAAATGCAAAAAAAAATTTTAAAAAGAGCAAAACGTGAAAAATTTTTCAAAATCACTTTCAAAAAATATTGAAATATCGAAGAACAAATTTACTAAATTGATTGACCAGCGAGATTAATTTCCCGAATATCAAAATATCACTGTAGAACGCACGAAAACTTAAAAAATCTTTGTACAAATTCCGAATAGATTTTATTTAAAAGAGAAAAATTAATATAAACATTGAAACCAAATTTTTTTTTCTAATTTAAGAAAATCACTTCAAACTGCGAAAAAACTCTAAAAAGAGCAAAAAGTGAAAAAATGTTCAAAATCACTTCCAAAAAATATTGAAATATCGAAGAACAAATTTACTAAATTGATTGACCAGCGAGATTCATTTCCCGAATATCAAAATATCACTGTAGAACGCACGAAAACTTAAAAAAATCTTTTTACGAATTCGAAATAGATTTTATTTAAAAGAGAAAATTTAATATAAACATTGAAACCAGATTTTTCTTTCTAATTTAAGAAAATCACTTCAAAATGCAAAAAAACTCTAAAAAGAGCATAAATAAAATCTTGTCAAAAATTCCAGAAACTGCCTTCAAGGTACATAACTTCAGATATACAGGCACTTTCCTGCCAAATCTTCTAACTCTGTGAGCAGCAGTCTCTTCAGGAAATTCTGAACAGACACATAAGCATCTTATCTTTGTTGTTCCAGGGCCCTTGATAATAACTTTAAATATACACCTAAAATCAATGATGAATGATTTTAAACGAAAATCTTTCCAAATGAACCTAATGTTGGCGTCGTCAGCATACAGCTTTGAAATTGTAGGATTTTATATTTTTAAATGAAAATCTGTCCAACCAAACCTGTCTGCTAAGAGGAAAAAAATTGAAACTGAAAAAGGGGTTTACTATGCACCAGTCTTCGGGAGACCTGCACACACTGGACCTATGGGCACAGTGGACCAGCCCCTAATATTTTATTTATTTAATTTTTTTTTAAGCTTCTCTTCTATCCTAATAGACAAAAACACTGTATTGATTATTTATAGCCTTCAGAGAACATGTTTAGTCCCAAGTGAACCATTTTATCCTGATTGGTTGTTTTGAGCTTCTAAAAGTAAAAATTTTCATCATCATAGTTTTCTTTTTCTAGTAATTAAAGGTTGTAGATAAATAAGATAAAACAGCTTTTTTTCAAAGCTAATATACTTGTTTTTATCTAACTTTAAAGTTAATGTGTTTGAAAGAAAGCTATAAAGAATATTAATATGATTATTTATTGAACTTCAACATGGGGCACAGTGGTCCACAACCCACTCTGCTCCTGTAATGCTGAATGTTCAAAATATTTAATAAATGCTTAATTTCTATAAAGAAAAATTCTTTAAAAATAGTTGTTTAACTGTAAAATAAAGTAAACAAAGAAAAATAACAATTTATTTAACATAGTAAGAAATATTTTGTCTTTATTTACTTCCTTTGAAAAATGTAATTATAACTTAATTGGTGATTAAGTTAAGATTCTTGAGGCATAAATTAAATGGAAATCAGTTTACTTTTCCAGAAACTGTAGGTAAACCTGTTGTTGATGTCAATGATTTCATGTTGTTCCCAGACCCAAAATTATTTCAGGAAAATTCCAGGCTCAATCTTACTCATAAGTATTCTGGAATTTCATTAGCAAATTTTAATGTGTGCTGATTTTTTTTGTACTTAAGTACTAACTTCATCTAAACTGCAATTGTTCCTGTATTAATCTGTTATCATTTTCAAAATATAATTAAATTTTTTGGGGTAATTCTCTATTATCCCGTCGACCACTTTTCATAACAAAAAACTATCGTCAAATAAACGAGAGAACATTGCCATTGGAATTTCAAAATAAATAAATAAATAAAATATAAGAATTTAAGGGCACAATTGTTATTTTTATTAATGAAATAAGTAATAAATCAGTAAAACACAATGAAAAATACACGCAAATGTCGATTTAAAAACCACTTGATGGCATAACACACACGTATAATGCTTCTGACATCAAGTAAATGGGACTGCATTTTTGGCGTTTAATCTTACAGTTTGTCGATAATTTTTGTTATGAAAAGTGGTCAACGGGATAATAGAGAAGTACCTTTTTTTTTTTTTTTTTTTCTAAATGTTACTTGTAAATTTGTATTACTATGTTATTTTGCGGGTAAGGGGGAAGTAAAAAAGAATTAGATTAATGAAAAACAGATTTATATTGTGTTTCAGATAATACCTAATGGGTGGACCAGTGTGCCCCACTTCCGGGGCACACTGGTTTACTTTACGAGTGTACATAATTTATTTATTTTTTGAAAAATGTATTGAAAAGTATGTTTTGAGAAAATTATGATGAATGTAAAAAGGTTTAGGGAATATTCAAAAATATTTTCAGGCAAATCGGTCTGTGCGTTAAGGAGGAAAAAAAAATGCAACTGAAAAGTGGTCCACTGTGTACCACCCTTATGCCCATGCTCCCTTATGCCAAGGGCCATTATATAATGAAACAACGTTAAGTGAAATCCCACTGACATTGCTTTGTGTTTAGGCCTACACAGCTATATAGAAATATCGTTATTATTACTTTAATAAAACTAATCTAACAGCAATATTCACTTCACCATAAATTTTGCTGTTTAGGAAATTAGAGTTTAGTTTTAATAAAATGCTTTATAATGTAATCGAGTTATAGAAAAATTGTATAAAAACTGAGAACTGATTCAACTGGAAAACACAAATAAAATTTATTTAAAATATCCTCTTTACTTTGAAAACTCTTGTTGTTCAGAGGCGCTTGCAATTTTTAGCTCTATAAAATAATACTTTTAACAGCAAATAACGATAACACAACAACAAAAATAAACGGCCGTGACTATGCTGCCGGCTGGTCGGTTTCCTAGTAATGGCCACTCCGCTGCCGTCCTACGAGTTTGTTTACAATGTTGCTTTGTTTATTCGGATCAGCGTCCTCTATCGGTTGCCGGCTGGCCAAGCCAGCCGGCAATATAAGGTTATTTTGCTGTGGTTAGATTTGGAAACCGGCTGGTTTAAAGAAGCACAGAGAAATATGTTTATTTTAGCTTCTGATCAATGATTATATTTTTATTTTATTTTGCTTTCCACTTTCGATTTCTTTCTAAAGATGGATTAAATTAAATTCAAATAAATAAATATATTTAAAATTTAAATTTTAAAATATATTAAATAGTATTATTTTAAAAAGTACTAAATATTAAAAATTATCATTTCTAAAAATATGAAATATAAAAATATATATTAATTTTTTTTTTTAACTAGCTGGTTTAAAGAAGCACAGACAAATATATCTATTTGGACAATACAATTACTATATTTTAATTTAATTTTGCTCTGCGTTTTCGATTTTTTTTTTTTTTTTTTTTTTTTTTTTTTTTTTTTTTTTGTAAAGATGAGCCAAATTTAATTTTAATTAAAAAAATTACTTTTAAAATAAATAAATAAAAATTTTAAATTAATATATATATATATATATATATATTCAAAATTAGTATTTAAAAAAGTTAATATTAAAAATTAAATAAAATTTTAAAATTGATATTTTTTCATTATTATTATTACTGTTATTATTTTAATGAAATAAAAAACATTTTTTTTTTTTCAAATTTTCTAAGTAAAATTTTAATATCCACCAAAATATTAACAAACTGGAAGGCTGTATGCTAAAAATTGGTCCGAGTTTAATATTACTCACATAGAACTAAATTAATTAACTTAAGGAAATAACTTTTAATATCTAGGTGATATCAAGTACTCCTCATACTTGACTTAAGATTTCAGATAAATAAAAGATGATGGTTAAAACTCCGCAAGTAAAAAGGTAAATCCCAAATTCTGTTAGATGTGCAAAATGTTTTATCAAACATATATCTGTTAAATTTAGTACCAATATAACAATAACATTATTCATCATATAAAAAGCAGTTTTCAGTTATGGATATAAACATTGGTCTTTAAGAAGCATATTTTATTTAAAATTATGGCCTACTTTAATTTATGTCAATTGGAGTTTGATGTTTTGAGATAGAAGTGTGATTAAAAATTTCTGTGAAAATAATCATCATCCAGAGACTTAGGAAAGAAAAGGGCTTAAAATACAATTTATTTAATATTTAAAACTATCAATCAAAATTTTTAACGTGTTAAAACTTTATATTTTATGAAACCCTTCTACTCTAGTTGTCTCATAATGTGATTGATAATCGAAACTCTGTATAATTTTTTATATTTTTAATCTTCTATCTAAGATAATTAAAATGTTTATTTCGTGATAATAGCATTAGCCTGGACGATTGATAATCGCAATCTGTCGATAACTTGAAAATGACTACTTGAAACACCTCCTATATATTTTTTTTATTGCTATGCTACTATCATCATCATAAACATCATTGATTTAAAATCTACATTTGAATGACAAGAAGCAGTACAGCTATTTCATTAGATATATTATTTTCATTTTAAAAAATAGAAATTTGAGGAGTGTATTATTAGTTTCTGTATTATGTCCAATGCAAAGGATGGGGGGGGGGGGGGGCGGACGTCATTCAAGAAATTTTCAGTAAATTAGGGAAAAAAATCCTATGATGAATGTAAGTGTTATATGTGAGCGCCTTCCTTTAAAAGTAGCCAAAGTTTGGCGAAAGACACAGATGATTGCCTGGATGATAGGCGTGTTCGAACTCGAAGGCAGAGCCTTTGCAGCAACCCTGTACAAAACTCATTCGTCATTGTCATACTAGCGTCTTACTAAAAAGTTGCCTTCTCATTGCTTTTTAGGTAGATTTCGTAAGAAATACTATCTATTACATTCTCACCTAAGTTGGAATTTTTGAAAAATTTTTGCAGATCTACGCTGCAAAAATTGACTTCTAGAACCCAAAACCACCCCCAGTTCAAAACTTTATCTATCTACCTATCTATGTCACTTTTTTATGAACACGATAACTGCAATAATTCTGCACAGATCTCTTCGAAACTGATACATAAAATCAAGGGGCATAAAATCTCGGTCAAGTTCGTTAATGGGCAAAATCGAACCAAGGGGTGGAGGGTGGGGGGGGGGGGGGGCTTTTTGTGAAAACAGAAAAAAAACATAATTTCTTAATTATGATACGTATCGAATCCGTTTAAAGTTATTATTACTTCTAGGAGAAGGGCCGAAAATGTATGTATGACAGATTTTTGATATAATTAAAAATGGCCCCAAAGGGGGGGAGGGAGAGAGGGGGTTTTAGAAGAAAAAAATTCATAACTTCGTCAATTTACAAGGTATCAAATCCGCTTAAATTTATTATAAATCCTCTTACTATTATCTAAAACTTTTATATTGAAAAGTTTTTTATAGGACCAACCATTATAGCAAAAAAAAAAAATTAAAAATTAAAAACAAAAAAATCCCTGCTGGCTCCGCCTGCAAACAAGTTAGGTTTCGAAGTGGACGGTTCCAACTGTCGCATCAGGGAAGAAAGGTCATTTCTTCCGCAATTCCCAACAAACAGGGCCCCACGGTCTGCGTCGTCGAAATCTACCGGGGCCTGTAGGCCGAGCCATCAGGGATTTTTTGTGTTAATTGGCGTCTTGTAATAAGGGACGTTAAACATAATCCAGTTAACATAAACGTAACATAACTTAACGTTAAACATAATCCAGAAGAGTCAGGAAGTTGTATTATACTAAAGAAAAGGAGTATTGTCATAGTCAAGAGACCTTTTCCCTTCCCATAATGTACATACAAACAGCCTTTTAGAATGAAAGATGAAAAATATGTTCTATTTTTCTGCAAAAAGGGAAAAAGCGGGAAAATATTTTTACTTGTATAATTCGATTATAGCATTAAAGATTTTGTTAAAACGTGATGGAAAAAATATACTGCTTTGAACAAATATTTGTGTGTTACAATAATGTAAGCAACATTTGTAGTAATAAAATAATGCTGTTTTTCTTTCATGTTGCCAGTTGCCATATCTCTTTAAGGTAATCTCAAATTCCTTGCTCAAGAATATGTGAAACTTTCTGATACATTTTTAAACGTAAAGGCATAAAACTGGCAGGTCTGATTGTTGAAGCGATTTGAAATCGACTGCGTTTTCCTTTTTTTTTTTTTTTTTTTTTTTTTTTTATAAATAAATTCATTATCGAGTTATAAGCAATTCTTGTCACGTGATGACTTTCCCCATTCTCGCGCTGTCGCGCCAGGAATTCGATTAAAAAGGCCCACTTTGACAGTGTTTTCTGAAAAAATCTTCTGCCTTTTCCAAAAAATGAAAAATGTCATTCAATGACATAGTTTCTGAATAGGAACACTTATTAATTTCATGTGTTTCTGAAGGAAAATTTATTCAGAAATGTGTCAAAAAGTAGGTCCTTTGAATTTGAGAACTGCCTTAAGAAAACTGCGCAAAAATATTTTTTTTTATAACAATACATTATTTTTTTAATCTATAATAGTGAATTTTACATGGGAATGCAACGTCGTAATAAGAAGCAGATTTTCATTTATAAAACAGGAATTTTAAATTTGGCGTATTTTCTACTTTTAAGTGCACTAATGAAAGTATGCTTTTTAAAAAACTATTTTTACTTTTACAAGTATTCAATTATGAGCTTATAATTATATATGAATATACTGCTTTGAACAAATATTTGTATGTTACAACAATGTAAAGTAACATTTGTAGTAATAAAAGAATGCTGTTTTTCTTTCATGTTGCCACTTGCCAGTTGCCATATCTCTTTAAGGTAATCTCAAATTCCCTGCTCAACAATATGTGAAACTTTCTGCACATTTTTAAACTTAAAGGCATAAAACTGGCAGGTCTGATTGTTGAAGCGATTTGGAATCGACTGCGTTTTCCATTTTTTTTTTTTTTTATAAATAAATTCATTATCGAGTTATAAGCGATTCTTGTCAAATGATGACTTTCCCCATTCTCGCGCTGTCGCGCCAGGAATTCAATTAAAAAGGCCCACTTTGACAGTGTTTTCTGAAAAAATCTTCTGCCTTTTCCAAAAAATGAAAAATGTCATTCAATGACATAGTTTCTGAACAGGGACACTTATTAATTTCATGTGTTTCTGAACGAAAATTTATTCAGAAATGTGTCAAAAAGTAGGTCCTTTGAATTTGAGAACTGCCTTAAGAAAACTGCGCAAAAATAATTTTTTTTATAACAATCCATTATTTTTTAACCTATAATAGTGAATTTTACATGGGAATGCAACGTCGTAAGAAGCAGATTTTCATTTATAAAACAGGAATTTTAAATTTGGCGTATTTTCTACTTTTAAGTGCACTAATGAAAGTATGCTTTTTAAAAAACTATCTTAGTTTTACAAGTATTCAATTATGAGCTTATAATTAAATATATTTCCTGTGTTATCAAATATTAAGTTGTAAAACACAAAGGGAATAGAATTATAACATAAATTTAAGCATTATGCCAAAACTGGAATTCTGAGTTTATATAGATTTTCGAAAAAACAAAATTATATTTTAATTTTAAAAATTTTATATTATAAAATAATATCAGTTTTTAAAGAAATGGAAAATTTGAATACGGGTTGTCTTAAGAAAAATGATAAAATCCAAATAATTTAGCAAGTAGTCTCATTAATCTAGTTTTAATACAGTTTAAAAGACATATTGTAAAAATAGGATATATATGGGTCGAAAGGGGAAAATGATGAAAGTCATAAACTATGTTATTCTGAGTTATTTTTCTTTACCGGCGTGGATATCTTAGCTTCAGCACTGTGTATCGATCTTGTCTTCAACTGCTTTTTCAAAGGATTATTTTCATTTTATTCCTCTACCAAATGATAGTACGCCTTTCAAACCATTAAATAAAACTGTCACCCCAAATTTCCCAAAAAATGGACTATTATCGTTTTCCTCTTAATAATTTAATTTTCCTCTATTTATCTAGAAGGAAAACTGGAAAGTAGAAACATTTTTTCCCCCACCATTTGGAAAATTTAGGAAATTTCACATTTCTAATTTACAATAATAATAATAATCTATATATATAAAAGAAAGTCCTTTCTGGCTAGATGATCAACGCATAGCCAAAACTACTGAACCTACAAAGACGAAACTTGCAGGAAAAATACTTCTTAGTGTGTAGAGACGCACTAAGAAGGGATTTTCAAAAACTCCACCCCTAAGTGGGGTAAAAAGGGGAACAAACTTTAAAAAAATTCCTAAAAATCGGGTATTATAGTTACATGACAAATGATAACATATTTTAATGTATTTTTGTATGCTGAATCGAATGGTATCAATTAAATACTCATAAGTCAAATAGTTCGTGAGATATTGCACATTTTTCTAATTTGGCGAAATCTTTGACGTCAAAATCTAACAATTCTAACAATACAAGTGAGAATTTCTAAAAATACATCCGTTACTATAGCAATGGAAGAAATTCAAATTAAATCTTTTTTTTATTTAATTCTTTTGTTTATTTTTACAGATAGAAACATTAACTGTTCAATTGGGAATGGAATATTATTCTTACGGATATTTATGTAATTGTGTATAATTATTAATTCTACGCCACGATTTAAAATAAAACGTGATTGCTAAAATAAAGTTTCGAAGGTCTGTTTAGTATTATACAAGTATATTGCTTCTTTATTTGTTTTCAGTCTTCATCCATGTTTCCCCTTTTCATTGGGTAGTTAGTTATTCCACGGCCAAACTCGATTCTCTCTTCCCTTATACGGCTTTCACAATCACCCCTTAGTTTCGGAATCGTTAAAAGGCTGCTTCGCCGGTAGATGGCGCGATATACTTACCATAAATAATGCTTAGTAAATGTTACTTCTATACATAAAAATACAAGAATCTTTGCAATTATTCATTATAAAAGGTATATATAACATATGTATCTTTTGTTTCGGCATTTTCTTTACTACAAACAGGAAAAACTAAAAGATTTAGAGTTAAAATAAATAAATAGAATACTTTCAGCAATTAAAAATAGTTTAAATAACACGCTACTATAAAATGCAAAACAAACATTATAAGTAAATTTCTATATTTATATACATTTAAATTCTTCATTACTTGAAACATTGGTAATTCTGAGCGTAAAATGCACAATAAAAAATTTAAAGAAAATTAAGCAAGTTCGCCAATATCCGGCAATGAACTCATATCGATTTTTTTCTCTCAAAACATGGATTATTTTTACACGATTCTTAATTATTAAAAATATGTATATATATATATATGTATATTCAAAACAATTTTCAATAAATTTAATCATTATAGGTACTGATCTGAAATATATAAGCATTATATGTAACATATCTATCTTTTACTTCGGCGTTTTCTTTACTACAAACAGGAAAAACTAAAAGATTTAGAGATAAAATAACTAAATACAACGCTTTAAGCAATTAAAAATAGTTTAAATAACATCCTACTACAAAATGTAAAACAAACATTATAAGTAAATTTCAATACATTAAAATTCTGGATTACTTGAAACATTGATAATTCTGAGCGTAAAATACACAGCAAAAAATTAAAAAAATAATTACTAGTTTCATAATGGTAGTAAGAAAATTAAGCAACTTCGCCAATATCCGGCAATAAACTCATATCGAATTTTTTTTTCCTCAAAACATGTATTATTTTTACACGATTCTGAATTATTTAAAATATATGTATATATGTGTACATTCAAAACAATTTTGAATAAATTTAACCATTATAGGTACTGATCTGAAATATATAAGCATATAGAAATATAATAGAATTACATATAAAATTAAATATTATATTCTAGTTCTGGAAAGTCATGGTATAAAAGTATGTATATAAAAATAAAAATATACTTTCATGTTTCATAATATCAACAGAATAAGAAAACATATTTCGCCAATATCCGGCAATCAACTCACATCGCTTTTTTTTTCTCAAAACATGGACTATTTAACAAATTCATAATAATTTTTACAGGTTTTATTATTTTAGAGAATGAACAAGTTTTTTTTTTTTTTTTTTTTTTTTTTTTTTTTTTTTTTTGCTGTAGCATTATGTACTATGAGAGAATAGTTTTTGTGGAAATTTTAGAATATTGTGTGGTTACAGAAATTGCAGAATATTTTTTCAGATTTTTAAAATATTAATTCATAAATCTATCCACCCTACTTGTATATATATATATGTATCTATAGGTATATGCAGATTCTATTTCTTGATTAGACTTTAAACATTGATAATTTTTACAGTGAAATATACATTAAATATTATAAAATTAAAATTAAGTAAACTTTAAAATTTTTCTTGATAAAGAGTTCTTACATGCAGATAAATTGGTTTCATTTGTAAAATACCTTGCCATATTTTTTTAAATGATGGGCAAGAATTTTGCATATATTAATGAGCATATATTTATTTTATGCTCGTTTAAGTCACATTCCCCATAAGGGTTTTTTATTAGTCTTGGATATATCAATTCATAAATAGTTTTGACGAACGAAACGCAAAGATAAGGAAATTCTCCATTAGTAATGGTAAGTAATAGCGCCCCCTACGTTCTTCCGGGGAGAAACTCTTATTCCTCTTGAACAAAGGGAAAATGACTTTTTGTTACGGCCGTATAAAGGGAAGGAGAAAATCGAGTTAGGCCGTGGTTATTCATACGATTTCCGGCTAATATTCTGCAATCAGATACCTCGCCAATTGGAGTTTTAGCTACCATGTTGGGTACTTCTCTGTTATCCCGTCGACCACTTTTCATAAAAAAAAAACTATCGCCAAACTGTAACGCCAAATAAACGGGAGAACGTTGCCATTGGAATATCAAAATAAATAAATAAATAAAATATAAGACTGTAAGGATACAATTATTATTTTAATTAACGAAATAACTAATAAATCAGTAAAACATAATGAAAAAATACACGCAAATGTCGAATTAAAAACCACTTGATGACGTAACAAACACGTATAATTATTCTGACATCAAGTAAATGGGACTACATTTTTAGTGTTTAATCTTACAATTTGGCGATAGTTTTTTGTTATGAAAAGTGGTCGACGGGATAATAGAGAAGTATCCAATGAGGAAAAGCATCGTTTACGTTTGAAGCGAAACCTTTATTATGAATCCTATTACAGAAAATCATATCATCATCTACTATGAATATAAACCTCATATTCATATTTTAATCCGATTATTCGTGATATTTTGTTAGGTTTTACACTGTTAGTTAAGTAATGTTTTTTGAAAGGTTTTAGAGTGTAGCTATTCTACGTTACTCTGTTATAGAGATACAGAGGAAAGCTCTAAAATTAAGTGAACCCGATTATTAAAGATTACCTTTACAAAAAAATGCTACTGAACAAATTTTGATGGAAGTGACTTTTCAGGTATGGCTAATGACCCTATTATATATCATTCTATGTTGCTTAGTGATAGAGCTAATGGGAAAGTGATTGGGAAAGATGAGTGCAATTATGAAAGATATATCTACTATATATATAAAATGCAAATTCGTATTTCATTCCGACTGTTTATAATTTTAAAACTGCTGGACGGACTTTGGTGGGATTTACACAGTTAGTTACGCAATTTTGTGGAGATGGTTGGCAATTATCTGTAGAAAAGTTTTCCTCTGCGTTTCTTTTTCTGAAGCAAAAGCTTGACAACGAATCCGATTACCGAAATCATGTCATCATCATCTACTATATTTATAAAACGCAAATTCGTATTTCAATCAGATCCATTAAAACTCAGGTTCTACCGAACATATTTTTATAGGATTTCACTATTAGTTAGGTAATTTGTTTTAGAAAGGTTTAAAAAGAAAGCACATTGTTCTACATTGCTTATTTATAGAGCTACGGGCTGAAGTTTTAGATAAAATTAGGTGAACCCGATTATGAAAGATTACCTTTTTTTAAAGTTCTACTGAACGGATTTTGATGGAAGTTTCACAGTTAGTTAGATAATATTTCAGGGATTGATTTTCTACATTGTTTAGTTATGGAGCTATGGGAGAAAGTTGTGAGTGGTGTAGTCGTAAAAAACTGTGCATATACGCTATAGACAGAGGGTGTATACTAGAGAGTATATGTTACAGCTACGGCGGGTGTGCAGAGTTTCTTTTTGAAAATTCCAGAAGGTCAAGAAGAAAATTCCAGTTCTATCATAAGGACAAGATGATTATGAAAGATACATTCACCTATCTACTGTATATATATATAATGCAAAGGGGAATTTCGATCCGGCCCCTTATAACTGGAATTTTGTTGAATTAATTTTGATGGGACTTGCACTGTTAGTTAGCTAAATTTTGAAGCAAGGTTTTAGTGCATAACATATCATTCTACGTTGCTTAGTTATAGAATGAGGGTGAATTTCTATAATCAATTGAACCCGATTATGAAGCATTATCCTTTTAAAAAGATTCTGCTAAATGGATTTCGATGCAACTTCCATTGTTAATTTTTCAGAGATAGTTTTGGTGTAGTGCATTATCTATATATATAAATGAAAGTCCTGACTGGGTAGATGATCAACGCGCAGCCCAAACTACTGATACTACAAACACGAAACTTGGAGGAAAAATACTTCTCTAAAAAACAAACTATAAAAAAATTCCTTAAAAATCGAGTATTACAGTTAAATGGAAAATGATAACATATTTTAATGTATTTTTGTATGCTGAATCGAATGGTATAAAGTACATTCTTCAAAGTCCTATTGTTCATGAGATAATGCTTATATTTGTAACGATTATCGTATAATAGTTCTACGTTGTCTAATTATATAACTAGGGGTGAAATTTCTATAATCAGTTGAAGCCGTGAAACATTAGCCTTTTTATAAAATACTGCAGAATGGATTTCGATTGAACTTGCATTAATAATTTTCCAGTGGTAATTTTAGTATATTGCATGGAAAATGATAACATATTTTAATGTATTTTTGTATGCTGAATCGAATGGTATAAAGTACATTCTTCAAAGTCCTATTGTTCATGAGATAATGCTTATATTTGTAACGATTATCGTATAATAGTTCTACGTTGTCTAATTATATAACTAGGGGTGAAATTTCTATAATCAGTTGAAGCCGTGAAACATTAGCCTTTTTATAAAATACTGCAGAATGGATTTCGATTGAACTTGCATTAATAATTTTCCAGTGGTAATTTTAGTATATTGCATGGAAAATGATAACATATTTTAATGTATTTTTGTATGCTGAATCGAATGGTATAAAGTACATTCTTCAAAGTCCTATTGTTCATGAGATAATGCTTATATTTGTAACGATTATCGTATAATAGTTCTACGTTGTCTAATTATATAACTAGGGGTGAAATTTCTATAATCAGTTGAAGCCGTGAAACATTAGCCTTTTTATAAAATACTGCAGAATGGATTTCGATTGAACTTGCATTAATAATTTTCCAGTGGTAATTTTAGTATATTGCATATTGTTACATAGTTCTTTAGCAAATCATACTGTAAATGATTAAATAAAGAAGTTGGTCTTTAATAGCCAAATTTTGTGCAAAAAATAAAAAATATAACAGAGCAATGACGTCTATTTCGTTTTACAGCATTGCGAAGGACAATCAAAGTAAAGGTGCATATTGCTTTAAAACACAAGATGACCAAATTCACGGATATATTTCGTTTGGAGAAACCGACCAGCGTAGCGGGCAAAGCCTGCTAGTAATATATATATATATTACACAATTTGGCAATAATAATCTCTATAATTTTTTTATTTCAATATTTTTTATTAAATAACTTTCGAACTAACTACACGATAAAAACTCAGAAATGATTTAAAAAATAAAAAATATAAGATATTATATTCAGCCATATTTTGTTTGGGTTTGGCTGAATAAAACCCAGGAGGAAAAAAAGGTTTAAAAACTCATGGGATATAATAAATTAATATTAACTCATATTCAAATCATTGAACAAAGCTTGAGAAGCAAAGATATTTGAATTTTATAATCAATACGTATATGAATAACTGAACTTTCTATATTAGTATTTCTCAATCTTTTTTTGGATAAAGGGCACATATACTTTACACGTAAAGACATTCTCACATCGTAACATATTTATTTTCCATCTGTACATGCATACAATTTTCAGATATTCTTCTGCACTGCAAAAAAAAAGTGTTGATTTTACAGTATAATACTGGAACCCCCCAGCTGCCAGTATTATACCGTAAAATTAACATAAACAGTAAAATAAGCAGTAATACGCTGTCGCACATGCGTGGTAGCGTATTAATGCTTATTTTACTGTTTATTACTGTTAATTTTACGGCATAATGCTGGCAGCTGGGGTACCAGTATTATACTGTAAAATCAACACTTATTTTTTTGCAGTGTGAACTTTTTGAGAATCGTACAACGTATTTCCTTTTACTTTCATATAAGGCATGTTTCAGATTATGCGTTCAACATTGCTGTTTTAATAAATTTTTTTAGACTTATGGCGGTTTTCAAATCCAAACTGGATACTTTCTGGTACAATTTTGTTCTCAAACGTATCAAAGGGGCAGATGCTCCTATTCAAAAACTACGAACTCTAACAGTTTTTCCCTTTTTGGTTAAAGGTAGAAGATTTTTCAGAGAATGCTATCAGTGTTAGCGTTTTGAACTAAATTTCCGGATGCGACAGCATAGAAAAAAACTGCCATCATGAGAAAACAATTACTTATAACTCAAAATGTAATTCATTTATCCAAAAAAAAAAAAAAAAAAAAAAAAAAAAAAGTTGGATAACAAATCATTGCAATGTTATACTTACAAGTGTCGTGTTTTTATGTTTTTAAATGAGTTCGTAAATGTGCCAGAAAGTTTGGCGTTCTAGAGCGGGGATTTGTGTGTGTGTGCAGGGGGTGTCTGAGCCGAGCAAAAATCATTAAAATCATGCAGGCCCCACCGGCTCAATTCCTAAAAAAATGTACGGTATTTTTTAGTCATTATTAGCCTACAATTAAAATTATTTAAAAGAATATTGCATACATATTTAAACAAACACTTTAAAGTGCAGCTTTTTTCAGATTATATATTCGCAAGTCATGGTATACGGAATTATAATATTACTGATCACATAAGACAATTATATTCAAATGGAGATTCGTTAAAATTAAATTGTTTAGAAGGAAAGAAAAGGACCTGTGTGAAGTTGGCAACCCCCATTGCGAATTTAAAGTACCGATATGAATTACGTAGAAGTTTTGCCCACCCATTATTTAATTTAGCCCACCTTTTATAACTCTGTAAATCACATTTTATTTTTTGACCCATTTCTCATTCTAGCACCCAGCACCTCACAATACGAAATTAAAAAGAACAATTGTACTACTGTTTTACCCACCCATTATTTAATTTTGCCCACCATTTCTAATGCTGTAAATCAAAGATATCTTTGTTGACCACGTGTGGAGTTGGCACCCCCCCCCCCCCAATTACGATTTAAGATTTACAAATTACATAGAAGTTTTGCCCACCCATTATATAACTTTGTCCACCTTTTATAAAGCTTTAAATTGAAAAGTATGGTTTTGACCACGTGTTCAGCTGGCACCAGCGAATTTGAATATAGCCATACAAATTACGTAAAAATGTAAAAATTTTGCTTTTGCACATTTTTTATAACGTTGTAAATCAAATTTTATTTTTTGACCCAGTGTGAAATAGGCACCCCTCAATATGAATAAGGGCATATAATTTACGTAGAAATTTTGTTCAAGTTTTGCCCACCCATTACTTCCTGTTGAGGGATGCTATTAAGAAAAATAGGTCAACAAATAAAATTTAATTTACAGTTGTATTGGGAATAAGGCAGTTCGAGGCTAACGAAAAAGACAGACTACCGCGGTGCATTCCACTTATCTTTATTTTACAGACCGCTAGAGTGACGTGATGCTCTTTTCGTACACCTGCATTGGTGCATTCGAGCATCACGTGACTCCCGCGGTCTGTAAAAAAAGATACGCGTAAAGAACCGCGGTAGCCTTTCTTTTTCGTTAGCTTCGGGGCAGTTGCAATTGACGTCATAATGGAGGTCACACACTACAAATAGGCAGTTCTGATTGATGGAACTATACTGACCTCCAGTTGAAGTACTATGATTGATCAGCTGATTGTAGAGTTGCAAAAAACCTGCAGTTTTTGAGGGGCGGGAATAAACCCGGGAATTTTTGGGAATAAACCTGGAATTTTGGGGAATATTGGAAATTTTGAAGGAGTTTTGAAAGTAAACAAAACTAGTCCTTTTCAATTTATTATTTTTTTTATTTTTAAGAAATTTCAGGCACTGTTCTGAAAAGTTTAAAATAGGTTTTTCATTATGAATTCACAAAATTTAGGATTTTGCACTCTAAATTTTTATAATTTATTATAACTCATTTGCCTTACAACAATAACGGTTGTAAATTGGTTAGGATTTGAATGTTTCTTTAAAAATTAAAATTGTTTAATTTATGTTATCTGGCATATTAGCTATTCATGCACACTTTATATTAATTTTCTTGTGAGTTATTGTATTTTTCATTGATTTATTTTAGTTTTATTCGTTTTCTTTTTTGTTTTCATTGTCTGAATCGGAGAACAGGGGGTGATGTTTATATTCATGTCAGGCAACATGGATCTGTCATCTTCCTCTTGCTTTGTTTGTTTGTTGTTCTTGCTTTGTTTGTTTGTTTATGTTTCTTTAAAAATTAAAATTGTTTAATTTATGTTATCTGGCATATTAGCTATTCATGCACACTTTATATTAATTTTCTTGTGAGTTATTGTATTTTTCATTGATTTCTTTTAGTTTTATTCGTTTTCTTTTTTGTTTTCATTGTCTGAATCGGAGAACAGGGGGTGATGTTTATATTCATGTCAGGCAAGATGGATCTGTCATCTTTCTCTTGCACTTTTTACTTATTCACGGTTAAAATATCAACTTACTTATGATAATTTAATTTCTCTTATTTAATATTTCTACAAGTATGTATTTCGCTAGTTTTCATGTAAACTGTGCTATTTTTCTGTATTTATGTTATTGATTTTGTTTACATTTGTAAAAGAACATTTTGTTTACAAATTAAAGAAATCCATAGCTAAAACTTTCTGAAAACTCCCGGGAATATTTAAAATTTCCCTCCCAAAAAACCCGGTTTATTCCCGGGAATAAACCCGGTTTTTTCCACCCTTTGCAACTCTAGCTGATTGTAACTTCCCTACAGTCATCGAAAAACTTTCGGAACATCAGCTAAATCCTGGCAAAACTTTAAGAACACCTAATAAATCTCGAAGAACGTTTGGCAAAACTCTGAGAACACTGGAAAAAACAGGGCAATTTTATATGGTCACGAGCAAAGCAGGTCAAAAATTTAGGAACGGTAGGGGGGGACTCTAGGATATTGGGAAAAAACGGCCAAAGCCACAAGAATGTTGGACAAAGCTGGACAAATCCTTAGGAATGCTGGACAAAACTTTAGTAACGTTAGGCAAAACTTCAGGAAGGCTGTGCAAGACTGGGTAAACATTAATAATGCTGGACAAAACTATAAGGACACTGGACAAAAAACTAGGATTGTTGGGCAAAACTCTAGAGACAATGGGAAAAACTGGGCTATGCTATAGGATTACGGGTAAAAGTCACGACTGCTGAACACAATTCTAGGAACGTTTTGAAAAACTTTAGGAATACTGACCAAAACTTTGCAATGCTATAGAAACAGGGGCAAAACCAGACAAAAAATTAGGAATACCAGGCAAAAAATTTTAAACATTGGCCAAAACTAGGCTAATTCTAGAAACACTGTACAAAACGGGACAATGCCATAGGAACACTAGACAAAACCTGGGAATGCTATCGGAACACGTGAAATCCACTTAAAACTTTAAGAATGCTGTTCAAAACCGAGTAATGCTAAAGGAAAACGAGTAAAGTCGGGTAAAACATTTGAAATGCTAGTTTAAACTCAACTCTGGAAACGCTGGATAAAATTCTAGGAACGTTGTGCAAATCTGGACTAAGGTCTTGTGAAATACTGAACAAAACAGGGCAATTCTATAGATCAGTTTCAACCACGTGATCACCTGCCCACCAAGCGTTATCCAACCAATCATAATCGTCGATTTGTAGCCTGTATTACGAGCCAACCAATCACAATCCTTGGCGGGCAAACAAAAAACAAAGCTGGTTGTTAAGGTAGTTGCTAGGGATCTATAGCATAATTTCAAAAAACGGACTATGAGCACGTTCAGAGACAGAAACGTGGGTTACTCGTATAATTGGGGAATGACGTCATCTGATTTTGTCAGGGTAAAGTTGGGTTAAAACGGCTGTGAACGCTTTTGGGTGAAGCTAAGTTATGGGCATGTTTACAATCGAACAATTCTGTCAACCAATCTACCATTACATTTTGATTGTACGAACATTGCAGGAAGCATCCTAGCCGACGTTGGCCAATTATATCATAGTCCTGTTAAAGGTAGACCAATGAAATGGTCAGGACTCAAGTGTACAGTAGGAGTCATAAAGAACAAAGTTGACAATTGCAGTTAGCTATAAAGCAAACAAACGAATAAGATTTCCGAACCATGTGATCACTTTATCCAACAAAATTCTCCAGGTAATGTGGGTTACCCGAAGTCTGGGTAATTTCCGGCTCTGAACGCTACTGGACACCCTCAAAAAGTCACCTGATATTGATCTCTGAACGCTTCGGGTTTCCCGTGCGTTACTTTATGTAACTCGGGGTTCGGTCTGTGAACGCGCCCAATGTTATATAAAAACAGGCAAAGTCTGCAAAACTTTAAGAACGCGCTATGCAAAACTTTATAAATACTTAGAAAATGCTGCAAGAATGTTTGGCAAAGCCGAGGAAATCTCTAAAAAAGCTAAACAAACATAAGATTGTTGGGCAAACACTAGGAACAACGGGCAACACTTGATAATGATATAGCATCACGGGCAAAACTTTAGTAACGCTGAACAAAACTCTAGACGTTGGTCAAAACGGGACAAAATTCTAGGAATACTGGACAAATCAGAAAACTCTCAAACTGTCAATCTGGAATCACCCTCTCCTTCGAAACATACCGCAAATGGGACGCTGATATAACTTTAGGAAAAACGCTACGAACACTCTAAAAAACCGGACAACGCTATGGACTTTACTCACGAGTGGCAACAGCTACGTCTCTGCGAGTACATGCCCTCCGAAAAATACTGTTTATTGAACGAAGGGAAAGTTGTGCTAAAATGTTCTTCACGCCTATTGCTGTTTTTCTGCTATATACCCGCAGATGATCTGACGGGGCCCTCTTGGTGGTACTGACTCGGCCCCTTAAGTGGGAAAGATGACCGGGATCCAAGCATTTTGCGACTCTCCGTCGAGTTGTTCCGACTCGACCCCTTAAGTGGTGAAGAGGACCGGAGCCGATTTTGTGAAATGTTCGTTGACAAGACAGGGACAGGAGACGGACGGACTACCGCCTCATCGTGGTCTGCCGGTGAAAAAGGGATGTCCGAGATACCCAGAAGATCCGTTGTAGGGCCTCAACGAAGTTCCTTAGGGTCTGCGGGTCCCCCTATCGTGCCAGGACTCGGTCAATGTTCGGAGTCTTCTCCGTAGGTGGTGGAAGGACATCCCGTAGACCAATCTCAGTTGCTTGGGCAAGGGGCTCACTAAGGAGACTAGTCCTTCTCTTTTGTGCCGAGGTAGGTGACGTTGGGCAAAGGCAAGCAAACGGTAGCTGGACCATCTCCACAAACTTATCCAAGGAATTGACGGTGGCGAGATCGGGTTTTGTAGAGCACGATGCGGGGTGACTCTGTAGTGCGATGGGAGATACGGCATGCAAAAACTATCTGCACCGTACCAGCGGCAGAAGAGGAATATCTAGCGGCGTGCGTGCGTATGGGGCGCATGGCCCGCAGCCACCACGTCATCCACTGCAGCTGAAGCAGTTGGGAGCCAATCTCAATGATTGGACAGCGCAGGAGGTTTCCAAAACCAAATGGGGTTTCAATCCAAAGGCGGCCCCTCAGGTCGCTGTGCACGAAAACCATATGTTGGTGACGGGATCACCCACTCCTCATGTTGTTCGACTACGAGGAACCGGGCCGGAGGCTCGTCGACTAATGCGGCGGCGATCAAGCCAAAACTCGCTCCCTCGGGTCAAAAACCAATCCAGCGTGTCTTTGCGTAATTGGAACTTTCCGTGCCCGATGGTTGGATTAGCGGTAGTCTTCACTTTATTTTCACGCAACTAACCTTGACCGGGACTGCTTCTTTATCGTTCTTGAAGGAATTTTCCATGCCCATCAGAGTTCGGTAGTGGGTCTAAACCTAATTTTCCGTTGTTTCTAACATTTTTGTGCTATGTTAAGTTTTGTGTTTGCATGTGTTGTTTTTACATGTGGATGATCCTCTTGATGGAGGTCATCGGATACTACCTGCGTTCTGGCCGTAGGGCTCACCGGAAGCAAAGCAATCGAGAGAGGATAATCTAAGGCGTGTCTATGCGTCAAGGGCCAAGTTTCTTTGTGGTCCAGGGTTGGGGAGAAGTTCCTTCTATCGCACAAGCAATAATCGCGGCAGATGAATTAGTCGTTTTCTCCTTCCCTAGGACTCGATGATCGGACGCCGCGGGAAAGCAAGGGTCGTCGGGGGAACTCGGCATTATGGCTTAGAACCCGGTTCCCCTCATGGGGTTCCGGCGACGAAGCCGTCGGCTGTCTTGGTGGAGGTCTCCTGATTATGGGAACCTCCACGTATCGTAACGACCTGTGTCGTCACCACTTCGTAGAATCGGAGTGATGCGTAGGTCGTGGTGTTCCGACGCCGTAGCGCATACGGGGGCAGACCCTGTTCGTGCGCGTTATATGTGTCTCAGGAAATGGGTATGGCGGTTGAGACGCTGACGGTCGCCACTCAGGTGGCTGGCGGCGCAGCTCAGTTTCTATACCCGCAGATGATGTGACATGGGTTCTATGTAGGGCTACTGTTATCGTGACCTATGTCATACACGGCCGGTGCATGACGTTTAAAACGTCACATGGAGTGGATAATTTTTACACGGTGATTGGTGCAAAATGGGGGACGCGCCGGTTTGCGCCAATCGCGATATAAAAATGATCCACTTCATGTGACGTTTTAACAGTCATGCACTGGCTGTGTATAACGTAGGTCGCGCTATAATACAGGCTGAATCATCAAGCATTTTGATGCTCACTTAAACCAATCAGCGATTGTTGCCACGCTGCGTGGCCAATCGTTCTCCTCCTGCTCCTATGGGCAATTAAATGACGTGTGAGTCAACCCGGATTATATTGTTGTCCTACTTTACCCATGTGAGTGGAAAAATGGAAATTTGTAGGAACGATGGGCAAATTACCAAGGACACTGAGAAAACCAGTTACTGCTGTAAAAACTTTGGGCAAACCTTTAGGAACGCTAGGTAAAATTCTGGAAATATGGTCAAAAGATACATATTTGATTATAGCTGTAAAGAATTGAGTTTCTTCATCCAGGTGTTCGTGTGTGTGGTCTTAGAGTTTCCCGTGAGAATGCTTGGAAAGAACTATTTCCGGCATACCTTCTCACGTCGGTGTTGCTTTGAAGTAAAGTGAAATACCGAACGTCTTTGTGCAGCGAGAGTGGCTCTCGGACATTGATGGATCGTAAAGATCACCCAAGTAGAAGCTCTGTGCTTTGATCATTGCCGGAGCCGTGAGAAAAATAGCATCTGCCTGGGATAACGAATTTTGCACACCATTTTATGTCCGTTGTTATGGAGAAACCAATAACAGACTTGTTCTAAATGGGAATGTCGTTTCCCAGAGTTGCTCAGATGCTGAGTGACTTCAATATGCCCCGCCTTGACAAAATCCCCTCCCCTAGTGAAAATCCTGTGTGAGAGATTTGGAGAGTTAGAAGTTCAGTTTGGAGAAAGATCACGAACAGTGAAGTTACTCTCTGGAGAGAGTATTAGAAACACCTAGTTTCTGAGCCAGCGTAACTTGGACGCTAGAGAGGTATCTTACCTCTGATCAACTGATACTCAGCGTATCTGACAAAGCCCCATCAAGGGAAAGGCACGACAAGTGCCAGTGAATTAGGACTCAGTTCCAATTACTTATATAGAAACCAGGAAAATCCCAGCGCGGGAACGGGGTCGTCAAGTGCCCGAACAATTGAACATTGAACCAGCAACAAGCCGTGTTTTGTAGAACTTTTGAATCAGGAGTTTGACTCTATGTTATTAGAAAGTTAATCGATAAGCGGATAACCCTCATATATTCATCAATGCTGAAAATAAGATTTTTATATTTACTTATAGAACCTATATTGTTCATTCAATAAAAATTCTATTAAAGATATAGAAGAATTCTCTTTGTACCTGTTCCGTACGCTACCACTTACCACCCTAATCAGATCTGCATAGAGGAGTTATTACATAGCGTTATAAAACTTTGGCAAAATTATTTCAACTTAATTCGTATTGGAAGTGGGGGGGGTGGGGTAGGATTGAAAACTTAGTCACACATGAGTCAACAAATTTCTAAATCGGATAAAAGCGGGAGTGAGATAAAATTGCAGTACATATAAATTTTAAACTTTAAATAAAAGTTTGTAAAAATTTGATAAATATTTTTTTTGTTTATGTACATATTGAAACTAATAAATTTGTTTTAATATAACTGAACCATCCGGCTTCGCCCGAGTTAACCTTGGTCTTCCGGGTAACATAAGTAAAAATATAATATAAAAACACGCCAATCACAACAACGCACTCGCGTCCATAAACCGTCAAAATGATATTAAGAAAAACTTATCTTATTTTGAAGCAATCATACTAAGTCCCTCAGCTTTATAAATGATAATTTAAAAAAAAAAAATCCTTTTAAAAATATCTTACGTAAAATATCTAATCAAAAATCAGCAATAGTTGTCTTATTCGTCTAACTTTCCATAATCGTGTTCATATCCGATGTTTAACTCCTTTAGTGGGTGAATTTCTAAAATCGCTGACATAAGTGCATAACTATTTTTTTTTTAGTAGATTTGTTATCCGGAATTTCATGCTCCAACCTAACACTTCTGCTGAGATATGACTTAAAACGTTCGATCCTCCATTTAACCCCCTTAGTTGGTGAATTTGTAAAATCGCTAAAATACGTGTTATGCTGAATTTCATGTTCCTACCTAACTTCTACTAAGATATGACGAAAAAAATGACCTAAAACTTTCGACCCCATTTTAACCGTCTTCAAGGGGTGGGGTGGGGGGGGGATTTTAAAAAATCCTTTTTTATTGCTTGCCTAGATAATAATAGCAATCTACTTTCCAGATTTAGTGGTCCTGACTTTAGTCATTTCAGCTGGGCATTGATGAGTCAGTCAGGCGTTCTCTCTTTATATAATAGTATAGATATAGATATTAGATAACCGGGGCTTAATATGCGCCGGAGATTAGCTCCGGTACTTCTTTGTTTTTAGTAAATATTTAAATATTGGACATAAATCTAGGATAAAACCGGAGTTATAAACACTGCGCTCCGGAGCCCAGTGCAATAACGCTTCCGAAAAACGAATCCTAAATTACCCTTCCTTTCCCTCCCATCTCCAATCATTTGCTTTCTTTTGTATCAAAACACTTGTAAGTGACGTAATGTGCCGCTCATGTAAGAGATAGAGATGAAACAGGCTCGGTTTTTATATCAGTCTTCGGGTTTGGGCAAGCTCCAGCTCAATTTGTCTTAAATTCAATTTTTATTTATTTCAAATCATTTTAATGCTATTTTGATCAGAATAAAGAGTAAACAGAAATAATTTTTTTCTATTCTGCATTGCTGCGAACTATTCATTTTTTGTATTAACACTATTTCTGAATCATGATCCTGAGCTTATTTAATCGCAGAATTCTCTAATTAATTAACATTAAGATTAGGCAAAGGTTTCTATTTGGAAGTAGTCATAACTAAAAAGTGGAATAGAGGATAGCTAAGTATACGCAGATAGATGTATTTAAATTTTTTATTTTGCTAAATAAAAAAATAATGCTTTGAATTTTGAAAATAATGTGTGAAATATAAATATGAAGATTGAAGTGACCGCGGAGTTAGGGAGGGGTACTCTACGGGTGTTAGTACTGCAGAATATTAGGGCTCCGGTACTTTTTCCCTTAGAAATTAAGCCCTGTAGATAACAGTAAAATTTTAGGCTGTTTATGCTTTTTTTTACTTTAATTTTTACACATTATAATCAATCTTAACACAAGGTTTTGTATACATCTGATTATCTTTAAGTGCTATGGGAAAGGCTTTAACTCAGAAATCACCCTCCGTTCAACCCCACACTTCTTCAGTGCATATAGCTTTAACTCTGAGGAAAAATAGATGCTTGATTTTTTTTGACTTTCTTAACTTTTTCTACTGCACATAATAACATTTAACTAACTTACATAGAGGAAGACCCTGCAACGTTTAGCCCTTTAAAAAAATTGAAATTTGGTAAATTTCACACTGGAATGAGATTGATAATATTATCTTGATGCAGATTGTTGACTGTTAAAATTTTCGACAATTAAGTTTATTTACTAGAAAAGCAATTTTTGTATACGAAACCATGGTCATAATGATTTTTTTCAGTCAAATATACAGAATGTTTCGCTCCAACCATACCCTAATTCTTGTTTTGTTAAAATGATGAATCTATTTTAGCGAAAATCCCGATAGACTTACCTTGTTTAGCAACAAATGTAACAATATTTACGTATCACGAGAATTGGTCAAAGTTATTATCACCCGCATCCAAACAGAGCTGAATTAGGTGCTCCATATTTTGGAATGTAGTTGACATTACATACTGTGTCATCGACTGAATTACTGTGCACATCCAGCACTTTTCTTGATATCGCACTCCGCATAAAGCAATGTAAATCTGTTGAACTTTTCGCTAAAATATCGTCATATTATTAACCTCTAAATAAATATTTGGGTTTGGCTTAAAGTCTATACCCTATATTTTTGACTAAAATGCATTGCGACCTAGTTTACTACGATACAAAAATTGTTAATTGTAGTGTGCTCTACCACCTCTTACAGTTTGTCCCATCTTTTTTGAAGTGCTCTGTATATGCATATATATATATATATATATATTTTTTTTTTAAGAGAGAAAGTATGGTTGCTTTTAATATTTATTTTTCATTTGTAATATTTAATAACAAAATGATGAATAAAAATTTTAAGAGTATGTTAGCATATAAAACATTGTTATTGACTCTTTACAAATTTTCCCCTAGTGAAAATATTTTACAAAATCACATAACACTTTTTTAATAATCATAATTTCAATATTTTTAACCATATTTTATTTTAATACTCATTGAAGTCTTTTTGTAATAATACATAAGATACACAGATATAAATATCCGGCGATTATGTGAGGTACTTTTTAGCGCAGCGTTGTGACATTTTATTACTTTACAATATGATTTCTTTGTGCGCCATGCAATTTTTCACGTATGTCATACTGATTTTATTTATTTTCCCAATAAAAATTGCCTCACAGTCTCAGTGCTGTTAACATGTTATAATAATAAGCGAATAATACTAGAATAGTCACATATTAAGCATAATCACTAAAATTAGATCATTTATTTGGATTTCAGATTTTCCTTGATACATAAATTCACTTAAATTTTCTTTAGTACCATGGTGTTCATTAGTCTGCATCGAATGGAACTGAAAAAGAAAAAAACCTGTGTAAACAGAACCTATGTATAACAGAAAACTTTTACGTTCTTTCTTGCCGAAAGGAATATAGTACAAATCTATACCTGCTAAGACGAAAACTTGTCTAAAAACAACATATTTTTCCTGTCACTGTCCCTAACGATTCAGTTATTACGCAAATTTAATGTACATGGTTCAATAAAACCTGGGATAACGGAAACTGTTTATAACGAAATCCTGTCTTAAACGTTAAAAAAAAAAAAAAATAATAATAATAATAAACTTTCTAGTGCAAGAATAACCATACAATTAAAACTTCTCAATAGAAAACCTCTCCAAAACTGAATTTTGTTTCGGGCCGAAGCAATTCCACTTTCACATATTTTAACTGTGCAAGATTAATATGTTTATTTAAAATAGTAAAACCTACTAAGAGAAAATCTCAAATAACCATCAGAAAAATATTCCGTTTTGGAGAGGTATCAATCTTAGAAAGTATAATTTTGGGGTATTTTTTCGAAAGAGAGTTATGAATTTTTTACGTTTAAATCAGAAATCCATTATAGACAGGTTCCGTTCTCGTAGAATTTAGTTATTTTATATGTCTTGATTTAGAAGCCGCTGTCCCGCCATTTTGTCAAAGTGGAACTGCCAACACTAGCTTTAAAATACAATTGTGAACAGTGTCCATTAATAACTGCTAAATTAGTCGCTCTCGCAGGGAAAGGGGCAGAAGAGGTCCGCAATTTGTTGTATATTACAGCCTTCTCTCTTATTTGGCTCAAAGTCCTCCACTGGTACGAAAGTGCATTCAAATATTAATCTAAAAAAGTAAGTCTTTATGACATAAGAAAAGTATGATACATCATAAGGCGGTCCTCAAATTCATTGGCAGATGCATTTATAATCGAATAGTGCTTTTCATTTTTCGATAAAAGCACGGGATTTTCAGAAAATGCAGTCAAAGTTGGCATTATGAACTGAATTTCCAGATGCAACAGTCTGAGAAAGGTCGTCATGAGACAACAATTGCTTACAACTTAAAATGCAATACATTTATCGAAAAAATAAAAACCCCATTCGATTTTCAATCATTATAATAGTTAAAATTTTATGCTTTTGCGTTTAAAAATGAGTCGGTGAATGTGTCAGAAAGTTTCTTGTTAAGTGCAGATTTTTCTTTTTCGAGAACGGCCTTAAATGAAAAATACATTTTATTCAACAATTTAATTGATTTCTCATAGATTCGTTTGTATTGAAAAGAAAAAAAAAGTCCTTTTCAATCAAGAGTCTTCCATATCCGAGGATGCGTTTGCTTCACTTATTTTAGTAATGCATTTTCAACAAACAAAAATAATAGCCAAGAAAAGAAATTTTTATTATATTAAAAATTGTTATTGTTTGAAAATATATTTCCCGAATACAATAAAAAAAAATTATATAAATTAAAATTTAAAGCAATTAAATGAAAAATGTCTAAAACAGTGAGTAAACTTGTTTTAAATTATTCCAATAAACGAAATGAAAATCATTTCTGAATATTGATTGTCTGAAATCTTTTAGCACATTTTTATCATAATTACTTTAATATAAACTAACTTTAAAGTGCTTTGTTCATCTAAAAGTCGCATTTCAAAATAAAATGAAATTCTTCTGATAGTAAAAATTGTCTTGTCTAAAAATCTGTTTATTTAAAGGATTGTAAAACATGTCTCTTATTTCTCGTCGTCTATCAATCAAAATCCAACACCCCCTTAGATCTGAAACACCGCCCTTTCTAAGAAATTCACTATCACTTCCAACTTCCAACAGATGTTTCCCTTTACCTCCCTCCTCTCCTGGAAACAGAAACACTTCAACAACCAGCCAGAGCACGTTATCGCTCTGACCATCCCCAAGACTTTATCGCTTTCTTAAACCTGTTTTATCGCCATATTTGGCGCGGTCAAGCATAGCTACACTCTCATGGCTACACTCATCCCCA
This sequence comes from Maratus michaelseni, assembly GCA_963931845.1. NCBI lineage: Eukaryota > Metazoa > Arthropoda > Arachnida > Araneae > Salticidae > Maratus > Maratus michaelseni. The sequence goes on from OZ007600.1 coordinate 4,105,673, forward strand.
TGAGGTTTTCAGAAATTAACATATATTTTTTTATAAGAACATTTTTTCTCTGTTCAGGAAGATTTTCATAAACATTTTTTTTATCAAGACTTGAATCTGAGTCATCATTAACTCAAGGACAAGGAGAGTCCTCCTCAATATTTCAAATAAAGTAAGAACTGAAAAGAAAAAAAAAAGAAAACTTGAGTGAATGTAATTATAAGGAATAAATTATAGCATGATTGCAATTTCATTAGAAATGTACGATACAATTTAATTTTAGCTCACTAATAATACTTGTCTTGTAGTTTTTTAAGTAAATATTAATAAGTAAAGGAGTAAAATATTAAAATTTTCTCCCTTTATTATTATTATTATTATTATTTTTGGTGGGGGGGGGGGGGGGTAAGATCTTGTAAGTCTTTAGCTACACTTCTTTTAAATAAAAGTACATGAGTAGTAAATGCAAATATCTTTATAATCAGCAAATTACACATGCAACATAATACTTTTAAAGCTGGTTTAGCATATTTTTTTTTTTTTTACCTTTCTCTTTACATTCATAAAATGTTTAGTGATGTGTATACCTATTACCTACTCAGAAAAAAAGCCATGATAATAACTATTATTGATTTCTCCATTTACATGTGGAATATGAAGAAAACAAACAATCAAGAATTTTTGAGTGAAGGGGAAAGAAAAAGGCATATGCTATGATACATTGGCTCAGTAAAAAGGTGGTGGTAGTCTTAAAATTTTACAGTGTTGGAATTCCCTCTCCACAATCTCTGAAAATAGCAATGTTCAAAAGTAAAAAAAAAAAAAAAAGGACTATAGTGGAAAACAGAAAATAAATATTTTAAACTGCAGGTACTAAAAAATTCAATTGATACTATAACAGGGATCCAGATTTTTCTCTCAGGGTCCTGTTTTTGTGAAATTGTGAGAAGTTTTTATATTTGTGAAACTGCAACTATCGCTACTGTTATGATACATTCCATTTATACTTTTAAATTCAATAGTTTTCATTAATTATTTTACTTAAATTAAATATTTAATCCTTATTAATCATTAATTAAAAGTTTTCATATTAATTAACATTTAAATTGATTATTTAATCGTTATTATTTAAACAGTCAATAATTTCTATCTTTTTAAAATTAATCTTTTTAACTTTTCTTCTAAGATATTATTATTAATTAAATATAACTTCTAGAATTAAATCACTTTTTAAAAATCAATATCAATAATCACTTGTAAATTAAATTATAATCATGCATTTAAATCTCTGGATAGAGAATTAAAGATTTCCGTTTGTTGACATCGATTCCGGTAAAGTACCGCGATTTTTCTTCTAAGTTAAAATATATAATTTCTACTTTTTAAATATTAATTATTTTTGTTTTAAAATTGATACAATAGATTAAATATAATTAATTATGCAGTCTGCCAAAATCCTAGCAAGATTCAGCGTAAATCGTGGCAGATATGAATTTTTAAACATTTTCTCTAATTTCAATGTTTACTTCGGTTGCTTTCACTATGATGCCTGGCCATTTTGAATCGCATCTTCGTGCGTTCAAAAAACAACAACTTAAGAGGTAATTGTCATCCATTTTGATGTAGGGGTCGTTCGAGCGGACATTCCAAGGTTAAGGGGTGCATTTTTCAGTGGGGAAAAAGGGGAATTCAAATTTGTTCTAGAACATTCGCGTACGTAAGATCTTAATTTCCGCTACTTGTTGCTAGGGTGTCAGTGTTTTCCTTTCGCCAGTATCGTTCGCGTGTAGAGTTGAGTTGTCGCACTAATGCTTTTTAGCAGTTACGGTTGAGTGTTAAGCGGTGCGAAACGAAGAAGAGGAATGTTACGCCTTTTCTGATTGGATAGTTTGGCTGGTGTTTCAGTTAAACTTGGTAGAGTTTGAATTCAAAATTTTTTTTAGTCAGTTGCTGCTTTCAGTTGACTTGGGATGTAGGTGCAGGAGAGGATAAAAGGCAGAGTTTGGCCGAAAGGCCAGACACTATGTAAAAATATTTGAGTGAAGACAGATGTGCTGCTGGTATCTTCAACGCCGTTAATGTTCTGATAAGATTTCGGTGTTTTACTATATTTTTAATCCAGAATATGTCTCTCTAATTAAAAGAGACTATCTTCACCAGCTTCAATTCTTCATAATTCAGCATCAATTCTTCATAACCTAAATGCGATATTCGTATAGATTTCTACAAAATCCGTGCAGATTCCTCTTCATTTAGATATTCAATGTTTTCAGACTTGAATGGATATTCTGCCAGCGATAAAGATGTCATCCTCGTAACATATGAGATTCATCAGTCTGGTGTGTTTAAAGCTGCTAGAATAATGCCACCAAGCAATGGAAGTGTTCCTACTCATGCTTATTTCTCCAGCTAGATATGAATAAAGTATTTCACCGTTTATAGTAAGTGTTTCTTTTCATCGTTCCGTCGCTTCAGTCCAGATAATGCAGAAAAATGAGTATCTTCTCAAGTGCGATTAAAGATCAATTCTGAATATAACTATAAAATAGAACAATTTCTAACTTAACTTAAATTTTAGCAGAGACGATTAATTTTCACGAAGATCCTAGTAATCTCTTTTATCTAGAACATTTAAATTACTAATGTTGAATTGAACTGAATAGAATATGATGAAGATAGCTTATTTACTTAAATAATTTGTATGTATTTTATTGAAGTGGCCACAGTTAAACTAGATAAAATGTCTTGTGTGAATAAAATCAATTATTTACTTATATTCCTGTCATCAGCTTTATTTGGGTGAGTTGTATTTTTCTTATTTTTCATTTCAGATCTAAATTCGTGCATATACTCCAGTTTGAGTAATTTTATCATCAGCTACTCTAAATTATATTTTACTGAATAACTTACATTATATTTGAGATTTCAGTATTATTTTTACAGTTTAATTTTGTTTCATTATTGCTAGGTTCTACAATGCAATTATGCTGACCACTATACTTTTTCGTCCTGTATTGAGAATTCGGAACGGAATTTAGAGTAAAAATGTATTCTATTATCGGGCTTAAATTTTGATGTATTCCGATCCTAAAGTGGTTGATATATCAATTTTTGAGCATTTATGAAGAATCTCTCTTTGCTCTATCTCCTGAACCAAAAATAACTCATTACATTTATGGTGCCATGACTCAGCGAAATGTGCTTAGGTTTTTGCTTAAATTTAAATTTATTATGGCAATATTTTAAATTTTATTGAGATTAAAATTGCTATTTGGCAAAATTTTTTTTTTCTAAATTTTGGTATCCATGTGCTGATTTTTTCATAGAAATCATTCTGATTTGTGATTATTTTGAGAAAATTTTAAGTGCTGTGCAGTAAAACTTAATATTATAAGAGTGAATTTATAAAGTGCAATATGATAAAATTTTATGATTTATGATTATATTTCCATATATTTTTTTTTGCTTTTGCAATATTTGTATTCTTGTGTTTATGTATTTTCAGATATATATTTAATTTGTTTGCACCATATTTTTTTTTTTGTCATTTTAAGTTTGCAATACTTGATTTCTTTTGAAAATTTTATATTTTTGGGTGTGTAAAATTTTTTTGAGGTAGAATGGACCATCAAATGCGTTTTAACGCTCTCATTGCCTCTTTACCTTATTTTCATGGCAGAGATGATGAAAATGTAACATTTTTTATCAGGCATATCGTTGATGTCTGCAATTTGCAGAATCTAAATAATGAGGACCGTTGCATCATTTTGAGACTTCATTGCAAGGATAGGGCGTTAGAATATGTTTCCGGAGACCCCCAGGTTCAGAATGAGCACGATTTTGACACTCTGGTCAGAATGCTCAGAGATAAATTTAGGAGGGAGGAATCATTCCAGGACGCCTCGTACAGGTATTCAAACACCTGTCAAAAGCCAAAACAGTCAGTCAAAGAGTTAGCGGATGAAATTAGAAAAATTGTACATAAAATGGTTCCGAATGTTGATAATTTACCGCAGATGACAGACTTAAAGATGAAGCTTATGTTTTCCAAATTCCTTGAGGCTTTGAGATCCGATATTAAAACTGAAGTAATGAAATTTGGCATGGATAATTTTGAGGACTTGGTTTCAAAATCAGTAGATATTGAAAAAGCGTTAGAGCAGCAGGCATTTTCAATAAACAACATCAATGCAGTAACTTCAGAGAGTTCTAGTCAGAATTCATTGATTCAGGTAGTTTTAAGGCAGCAGGAGGAATCTAACAAAATGTTGTTAGATATGCAGCAACAACTCCAAAGGATAAAAGAAGAGCGAGATGTATGCCATATCTGCAACAAATTACACAAAACGAAGGACTGCTGGTATTTTCCAAAATCTTATACTCAGGGTGCAGCTCAACAGGGAAATTTTTCAGAGCAAGCTGGTAATTTTTCGGGTCAAGGGAGTAGTTTTTCAGGAAATGATGGGAATTTTTCGAGACAGGATAGGAACTTTGCTAGAAATGATAGAAATCGAGATAATTATGTTCCTAGATTTAACAGGGGTAGAGACAGGAGAAACCACAGGCCTTATTACAGAAACAACCATAAACGTTCTTTAAACCGTTAGGGGGTTCTGGTAATAATTTCTCTGATTTTTCCCCTCATTTTCACAGAACCCTTGATAACAATTTTTTTTCTAATGCTGAGGGTTTGGATACTTCTTTTTCTAATTCTAACTGTAAATTTTTAATGTCCTGTAATGTTGATGAATCTGCACTTCCTCTCATCAATTTAAATTTTGGAAAGTTTTCTTTTGAAGCTTTGTTAGATACTGGAGCGAACTTATCATTAATTCAACCTAAAACTATAGAATTTCTTAAACAGCATTTTAAATTAAACTTCATTTCTCGTTCTGTAAATATTAAGACTTTAAACAATTCCTCTATTCCATATTTTTCTGCTGTAAGTCTAAACTTTAAAATTAATACCACCTGGTTCCATAATGTTTTTTTTGTGACCCATGATAATTGGCACTCTAACTATCACATAATCTTAGGCTATGATTTTTTGAACAGAAACAAAGTTTTGTTAGATTCAGCCAATTCCCAACTTATTATGGGCAATCTTACTTTTCCCTTCCAAAATAAAAATCCTGCAAATATTCAAAATTCTATTATTTCTAATCCTAATCAAACTCTTAATGTTCTTTCCAATGATCCTAATGACAATATTCCTAAATGTAATGATAATAATACTACTTCTAATAATTCTGATAATAATTTAAATGTTAATACTATTGAAAACCCTCTTTCTCCGAAACACGTAATCCCAGCTTATCACTCAGAAAGCTATAATCAAACCGAAACTTTCTGCACTTGAGAAACCAGATTGCTCGTGACGTCAAAGCCATGTGCGAGAACTTCTGTAAACACTTAAAACTGTGAATACCCCAAAAATGGGCCTCATGCAGCCATAGCAACTATGTTCTTTATAGACTGTTTCAACGTCAGTGTAACATGATTTTTCCGGACTGAAAGACGTGACTTTTAATCGCTCCTAAAGCGTATAAAACTTTTATATCTTTAAACATGTAAAAAAAAAAATGTAAAATATACTATTAAATATTCTTAACCTTCTAAACCAATGAATCCATTCAATTTCATAATACTCAATTTTTTAATAATAATTTTCTTCCTTCACGGCTAAGTAGTGATAAGTGGAAGAGAGAACGTGAAATGTGAAAACACGGAACCAGAGTCATAAATAAATGACACGATAAAATTGGATACACAATTCCTGAATCCCGAAAACAGAAGGTAAGAAGACTTTACCTATTTATATGATTTTCAACTGTTTACTATATAAAGACAGGAAATATATATATTTTTATATTGAAAGATTACCCCTACTTAAATATACATAAACTTAGAGTGGCCATTAACTGCACGTTAAAAGGTCCAACAGTAAATAAACTATTTTTACTACAAATACTTCTGATAATCTTTCTCCTGTATCTGAAGAGGATAATGCTGAAACTTCAAAAAATTTTGTCAAACCTGCTAACAAAGTCATAATCAGACCTAATCAAGGTAGAATCATAAAACTTAAAGCTCTTCATAAAATCAATAGTTCATTTAATTATTTATTTTGTCCGTTAAAAACTAAATTGCCTTTAAATCTTGATTTTAGTCTCCATGAATGTAATGTAAATAATTCTATTTTAATGTATATCCATAACAACAATAGTGAAAAGATAATTCTAAGTAAAAGTACTAAATTAGGCTACTTAAAGCAAATTTCTAAGGATCAAATTTCTACTCATGGAGATAGTAAAACTTTTCAGGTTAATTCTTTGGTTTCACAAGATATTTTACAACTGAGGAAAGATGAGTTAAAGGTTGATAATTTTCAAGTTGAGCATTTGTCAGATGTAGATAAGAAGCGTGTACTTAGTTTATTAATGTCCAATTCTGCAGTTTTTTCCACTTCATACAACACTTTGGGTTGTACTGATGATGTAGTTCCTGAATTTAACTTGTTGCACAATTTTGCTTTGCAGACCAAACCATATCCTATTCCCAGAATTGCTAAAGAATTTGCTCGTAATGAGATAGCTTCACTTTTAAACGCAGGTATAATTGAAAATTCTTCATCTAACTATTGTTTTCCAGTAATTTTTGTTAAAAAAAAATCTCTTCCCACAGATGATCCTACTAAATTAAAATTTCGTATGGTAATTGACTACAGGCTACTGAATGCTATAACTGAACCCTATAAAATTTGTCTTCCCAGAATAAATGATATTATGCAAAACATCGCAGGTAAAAAACTTTATACAGTACTTGATCTTAAAGCGGCATTTTTTCAAATTTTGCTTCAAGAAAAAGATAGGTCAAAGTTAGCGTTTGCAACAGAATATGGTAATTTTCAGCCAACTAGAATGCCGTTTGGATTAGTGAATAGTACAAGTTATTTTCATACCCTTATAAATAAATGTTTAAATTTTCTTAAAGGTCCCCATGTTCAATTTTTTCTTGATGACATCATCGTTGCGGCAGATACGTTAGAAGAAATGTTAGTTTGGTTGCAAAAAGTTTTTGATAGGCTTAAGGAATTTAATTTAACTCTAGATCCTGCAAAGTTACAAATCTGTAAAGAAGAAATTACTTACTTAGGTTTCAATCTTCATGCTAATGGTCATTCTCCTTCACCTGATAATGTAAATAAAATCAATAGATTTCCAACTCCCACCAATGTAAAACAAGTTCAAAGTTTCTTAGGTATGATAAATTATTTTCGACATTTAATTCATAATTTTGCAGAAGTTGTACATCCAATAGTTAATTTAACAAAAAAAAGTGTAAAATTTGTTTGGAGCAATGAGTGTCAGGAGGCATTTCAGAAAATTCAAAACATTTTGCTTAATAATCCCACTGTAAAGAATTTTGATGACAGCAAAGAGGTTTGTTTAGTTACAGATGCCTCAATGAATGCTATTTGTGGAATTCTGATGCAGTGTCATGATAATAAGTATTATCCCATTGAATTTTATTCCAAACAACTTAATCCAGCTGAATCTAAATATCCATCAATAAAGAGAGAATTTTATGCCATTTATGCTTCAATACGCCATTTTCATGAATTTTTATATGGTAGGAAATTCAAAATTTTAACTGATGCTAAAGCTCTTACTCATCATTTAAATTTGGAAAAACAGTCGGAAATAATCACTAGATGGCTTTTGTATTTACAAGGTTTTAATTATAAAGTAGAACACATTTCTGGTTTAATTAATCCTGCAGATTTTCTTTCACGTGTGGTAGATCTTCCTAACAATCCTAACTTATATGTAAATGCCTTAAATATTTTCATTCCAAATAATGACTCATTAACTATAGATAACATACTTAAAGAACAGAATAATGATGAAAAACTTAAAATTATTAGAGAAAAATTAACTTCAAAACAAAATACTAATCCTAATTATTCGATTAATCCTGAAAATAATCTCTTAATGTTTTCAAAGAAAAAGCCTGGTAAAGTTAACAGAACAAAAAAAATTTTAATTCCTAAAACTTTAATTAACAGTTGCATTGCTCTTGCCCATCAACCTCATTTTGGTATAGCTAAGACGATTGACATGGTTCAAAGGCATTATTTTTGGCATGGTATGGTACAGAATGTACAGAATTTTGTAAACAGCTGTGAGAAATGTCTCCCACATAAGAGTAAACAGACTAACACGAAACCTTCTTTTATTCACAAAAGTGACTTAGCTCCTGGAGAGATGATTGCGATAGATATAGTTGGAAAACTTCCACGGTCTCATGATGGTAAATTTTTTATACTTACCATTGTAGATCACTATTCACGCTTTCTAGAAGCGATTCCACTTTCTAATGTTACTTCTCCGTCCATTATGAAGGCTCTCAATTCTTATTTTTCAAGATACGGTATTCCAAAATTTATTTTGACAGACAACGCTAAAAACTTTAAATCAGATCTTTTTGATAATTTTCTTAAATCTCTAAATATTAAACAAAGAAATTCCTCCATCTACTTTCCGAGATCGAATGGTCTTTTGGAAAGAATTCATCGCTCTCTTAAAGAGTCAGTAGCTTCTCTGGCAGACAATATTATTGAATGGTCAGATAGACTTAAATTTTTTGTTTTGCACTACAACAATAGTAAACATTCTGTCACTAATTTTACACCTGCTCAATTATTTTTTGGTAGAGACTTAAACTTACCCATAGACACTTTTCAACCATCTCGGTTTGTACAGGATCACCCTGTATATTTTCAACAGCAGAGAGAGCATATTACGACCACTAGAAATTTAGTCAAAGAAAATGAAGAAAGATTTTTCACTCTTAACAATAAATTTTTGAAAGGTCGCTCTCCTAGAAAACTGTCTATTGGTGACATAGTCTACTTAAAGAACTTAATTCCATCTTCTACTTTTAAACCTAAGAATACTGGTCCTTTTAAAATTATTAGAGCTTTCAGAGGTGACAATTACTTAATTCAGCTTCTTGGTGATCATACAGGAAAAACAACAAAAGTTAATGTGAGTAAGTTGATCCCAGCAGGATAGTAGTTGTATGTTTATTTTTCAAATATATATTTTTTTTCTTTTTGAGATAGAACCTTTATTAAATTTACCAAAATACAAAATTGTCATACTCTATCAAATTATTCATATAAGATTCTAATTTATTTAAAAAAAATTTTTTTTTGGTGCTATAGCTGTGGTAATCCCATTCAATTTACTTGAACATATCACCTAATATGTCCGAAGGGCCCTGGTCATTTTAAGGGGTGTTCATTTTTCAATTGACTTAAATATTAAACTTTTAATATCATTTTATCTGTATGTTACTGTTTGCTTATAATTTATCACTTCACCAAATTATGATCTGTTGATTTATAATTTTAATTTTGTTATCTTGATTACCACAATTGTTTCAGACTCAAATATATATTGATTTTTCTCTATCTCATATGTAAAGATTGAAATTTTATTTGATAACAACATACTTACTTAGGAATTGCTTGTTGATGTGATGGTATTTTACTGAAATTATTTTAGGATCCTAAAATTTTAACAACTACTACTTGATAGTCACAGAAGAGATATTGAATAAATATTGAGACAAAATATTATATGAAAATGAAATAAATGAAAGATAAATATAAAAATAAATAAATAAAAAAAGAAATAAAGATTTTTGTGCTAAATCTCTGAAATGTACATGCCTATATGGTTCGAGTGGAGATTTTTTTTTATAATTTTTTTTAAGAATACAATAGAGCAATTGCTCTAAGTTTTTCTTTAATTTAGATTTTCTTTTCCAAAAAATTTTAACGAGCACACATGGAAGGTAAATTCGGCCTGGTTGGGGTTAAAAATAAATCACAAATTTCTACCCTTCTGACAAGTCCTTCAAGGTGCAGTTATCTATAATTTTAAGGAAATTTTCTAATTTTTGTGTCCAATTTTCAAAATTATTTAGTCATTTGATTACTTAATTCACTTTAATAACTTTTTGTGGACACCACTACAGTTTGTAAGGGATGTACGTAAGTTTTTCTCTTGTAAAAAATTGTAGTTTAAATATATGATGAATTGCTTTCATTTTTGTCTCAACATCACATCACAACAATTTCATTCTGTTTTTATATGTATGTTCTTTTGCTGTGTTGTACAACTGCTGTTTTACATTTCTTGGGGGGCATTTTGAAATTCGACTTTGAATTTCACTTTTTATATCTGCACATGGATATTCAACATTTTTGCTGGTAGGAAAATTTTAAATCTTTTAGTGCAATGGTTAGATAGGTTTAATTTCAGGTTTTAATTTTACAAACTCACCCTATTCTTGTTTTGTATATATTTTTATTTGTGTTTTGAGAACTGTACTTGCATCATATATATGATTCAATTAATTGTATTTTTGTGCTCAGATTCATCTGTATTGCATTGTGTTTTCTATTTCACTGTCTGCATCCATATTCTTTCTTAATTTTAATGTTTGCATTTTTGTATGTACTTAGTACAATTGTTTGAATCTGTAAAAAATAGAAAATTTTAGGAAAAGTATTGTTGTTCCTAAGAACTATCTTTTGTGATTCCGTAGCAACATTTTGGACTCTAAAACTTTTTGATATCCTTTTAAGGATTGTAAGTTAAAGTATTTCAGATTTATTGTTGATTCTGTACCTACTGATATGAAATATGTTCTTCGCCATCTGTAGGAATGGAGGTAACGATGGCTGTGTCAAAATTTTTATTTTTCACTTGTGAAAATTTTTGTGTAATGCTTATTTTTCAGTTCAATTCTACATTTGATTTTTTTTTCTCCCCTTTGGCATCAAATTTTTTTTTTTAAATTTTTTTTCCCATATTCTAGGGGTAAATGTTATGATACATTCCATTTATACTTTTAAATTCAATAGTTTTCATTAATTATTTTACTTAAATTAAATATTTAATCCTTATTAATCATTAATTAAAAGTTTTCATATTAATTAACATTTAAATTGATTATTTAATCGTTATTATTTAAACAGTCAATAATTTCTATCTTTTTAAAATTAATCTTTTTAACTTTTCTTCTAAGATATTATTATTAATTAAATATAACTTCTAGAATTAAATCACTTTTTAAAAATCAATATCAATAATCACTTGTAAATTAAATTATAATCATGCATTTAAATCTCTGGATAGAGAATTAAAGATTTCCGTTTGTTGACATCGATTCCGGTAAAGTACCGCGATTTTTCTTCTAAGTTAAAATATATAATTTCTACTTTTTAAATATTAATTATTTTTGTTTTAAAATTGATACAATAGATTAAATATAATTAATTATGCAGTCTGCCAAAATCCTAGCAAGATTCAGCGTAAATCGTGGCAGATATGAATTTTTAAACATTTTCTCTAATTTCAATGTTTACTTCGGTTGCTTTCACTATGATGCCTGGCCATTTTGAATCGCATCTTCGTGCGTTCAAAAAACAACAACTTAAGAGGTAATTGTCATCCATTTTGATGTAGGGGTCGTTCGAGCGGACATTCCAAGGTTAAGGGGTGCATTTTTCAGTGGGGAAAAAGGGGAATTCAAATTTGTTCTAGAACATTCGCGTACGTAAGATCTTAATTTCCGCTACTTGTTGCTAGGGAGTCAGTGTTTTCCTTTCGCCAGTATCGTTCGCGTGTAGAGTTGAGTTGTCGCACTAATGCTTTTTAGCAGTTACGGTTGAGTGTTAAGCGGTGCGAAACGAAGAAGAGGAATGTTACGCCTTTTCTGATTGGATAGTTTGGCTGGTGTTTCAGTTAAACTTGGTAGAGTTTGAATTCAAAATTTTTTTTAGTCAGTTGCTGCTTTCAGTTGACTTGGGATGTAGGTGCAGGAGAGGATAAAAGGCAGAGTTTGGCCGAAAGGCCAGACACTATGTAAAAATATTTGAGTGAAGACAGATGTGCTGCTGGTATCTTCAACGCCGTTAATGTTCTGATAAGATTTCGGTGTTTTACTATATTTTTAATCCAGAATATGTCTCTCTAATTAAAAGAGACTATCTTCACCAGCTTCAATTCTTCATAATTCAGCATCAATTCTTCATAACCTAAATGCGATATTCGTATAGATTTCTACAAAATCCGTGCAGATTCCTCTTCATTTAGATATTCAATGTTTTCAGACTTGAATGGATATTCTGCCAGCGATAAAGATGTCATCCTCGTAACATATGAGATTCATCAGTCTGGTGTGTTTAAAGCTGCTAGAATAATGCCACCAAGCAATGGAAGTGTTCCTACTCATGCTTATTTCTCCAGCTAGATATGAATAAAGTATTTCACCGTTTATAGTAAGTGTTTCTTTTCATCGTTCCGTCGCTTCAGTCCAGATAATGCAGAAAAATGAGTATCTTCTCAAGTGCGATTAAAGATCAATTCTGAATATAACTATAAAATAGAACAATTTCTAACTTAACTTAAATTTTAGCAGAGACGATTAATTTTCACGAAGATCCTAGTAATCTCTTTTATCTAGAACATTTAAATTACTAATGTTGAATTGAACTGAATAGAATATGATGAAGATAGCTTATTTACTTAAATAATTTGTATGTATTTTATTGAAGTGGCCACAGTTAAACTAGATAAAATGTCTTGTGTGAATAAAATCAATTATTTACTTATATTCCTGTCATCAGCTTTATTTGGGTGAGTTGTATTTTTCTTATTTTTCATTTCAGATCTAAATTCGTGCATATACTCCAGTTTGAGTAATTTTATCATCAGCTACTCTAAATTATATTTTACTGAATAACTTACATTATATTTGAGATTTCAGTATTATTTTTACAGTTTAATTTTGTTTCATTATTGCTAGGTTCTACAATGCAATTATGCTGACCACTATACTTTTTCGTCCTGTATTGAGAATTCGGAACGGAATTTAGAGTAAAAATGTATTCTATTATCGGGCTTAAATTTTGATGTATTCCGATCCTAAAGTGGTTGATATATCAATTTTTGAGCATTTATGAAGAATCTCTCTTTGCTCTTTCTCCTGAACTAGAAGACTCATTACAGCTACAATCATGCTTCTGTGTATATCCTTTACACAGGAGCTATTTGATGTATAAAAATAAACCAATATGTTCTTTGACAAGTTCAATTATTTTGCGACAGGTTAGAGTTTATTTTATTTTTACGTTAAATTATTATTAATCTATGAGATTCAGTTTCGAAGCAGAAAAGTTTGTGAAAAGGTCTATTTTTAAGACAATAAATTTTTATGAAGGATCATGTTTTGGGATGAAATATTTTATAAAATGTTCTGTTTTAAGATGAGGATTTTTATAAAGGGTGCTGTTTTAAGATGTAAAATTTTCTGAAGGGTCCTTTTTTAAGGACACAAAAATTTTCTAAACAGATTCCTGCTGTATTATATTGTTTCCTGCCTTACCCTTTCCACTAATTGGTATTATTGACTTTTATTAAAAATTTTTAATAAAAGAACAAGGGTAATAAGGTAAAATTTGGGGTCTAATTAGGACCCCTTTGCAAAAATCAACTTACTGAAATAGGCCCTTTCACAAAATTCTTTCTTATTATAACAGGTCCTTTAACAAAATTTTTTTAATAAACCACGGACTTTCATTTTTTTTATAAATATAACAGGGCCCGTCATAAAATTCCTCTTAATAAAATAAGCTACTTCACATTATTACATTCCATAAAAACATAATCTTCATCAGTTATTTTTATTTTGTTAGGTTTTAAAATGTGTTATTTGCAAGCAAAACAAATTCACCAGAAAATAAATCTTTTGCAAAAGAACTTATTAATAAAATCTTGGTTCTAATTTGAAAAATGGATTTAATCTTTCATTAAATTTTTTTATTTTTTTGCAAATATTAATAAATTCACAAAAATAACACAAACTTTTCAGAACACACCCCCCCCCCCCCCCCACAAAAAAAAAAAAAAAAAAACTTATCGACCACTGAAGAAATAAGATTATGTTATCTGTTTTCCCAGTTAATGTTTTCATGTGGTACACTGAATATAAAAGAAAAAAGAATAAAATTCGAGCATTTGCCAAATGGAAAACCCTTTGAAGAAAAAAAAAAAAAAATAGCTTAGACAATCAGATAATAACGAAATAAGAATTTAAATGAGGAAGTTAATATAAAAGGCAGTTTAAGAGATCGAAATTAAAACTGTTTACTGATTCTTCTAAAGGTCAGTTCAGAGCTTTACTGAGATAGGTCCTTCCTTCCCATTCTTCTTGAATCATTTTGTGGTAATTGACAAAAGAAATGGGTGTTTTTCAACCTGTCAATGGCTCTTGTTCTTGACCTCTGACTTTTAGATATGCTAAGCTAAAAGAAAGTCATAAAAGATGAAAGGGAGCACTTTGCCACATGAGAGATGCTGCACACTTAGAACATAGTGTGTTTGATCATTAATTCTTTCAGAGCAACTATCCGGGTGGGGGTCCCTAGTGCACGGCCACCTTTCAATAAAAAGAGCTCTGTGCACTAGAAATTTTCACCAGGCTATTGCTCTTAATATCTGAAGATTTCACAAATAGCTCCAGGGTTCAGCTAACCTGCAGACTTAAGCTTTGAACTTATTCTCTAAATCTTCAAACAGGAATCTCTCAGGTGAATTCAAACTTTCTTTTCTTTGAAACGTCTAAGCACTTCTTTTCATAGGATCAAAGATGAACTGCAACAAAAGCTCGCAAAATTGCCCTGTTGATAGGAAAAAAAGAAAATCAGTTTAAGTATATAATTTATAATAGTATTGTCAAAGCTTTATTATAGAATGGTACACAAACACTGCATCAGACAAACTTCATTAGTTTTTTAATTCAATTGTTTACCAGGGCATATGCTGTATACCTTCTGGATTTAGTTAAGGAACTTGTTATACCTTCTGGAATTTGTTATGAAACTCCGTATACCCTCTATTTCTGAAACAACATATACTTTGATTTTTTTTTTTTTTTATGACTACACAACTGTTGCTCATACTCAAGGTTGTGAAAAACCCTTTTTTTTAATAAAAAACCCAACCAAGGCAGCTACCTGCCCGGGCTGGGTTTTAACCTAGCAGCTACCTGCCGGGCTGGGTACAACCCTTATGGTTGTAAAAAACCCAGGTTTTTTTTTTTTTTTTTTTTTTTTTTTAACTCAGCCTGGATGGGTACCCGGGCAGCGACTCACTACATCCCTGTTCATACTACACACTAGGTGCCATTTCAGTTTTCAGCTACATTACCTTAACGAAATTTGGGTATAAAAAGAGTAATAACCTGTCTATATGAAGGTCAATGATCTTAATATTAACAAACCAAATGTAGAAAGAAGAGCAGTTACAGTTTAAAACAGTAGGACTGCATATATTCAAACCCTCATATTTCCCTCATACATAAAATTTGACAAGTCATAAAAGTAAAAACGATTGATGGGATATATGGAATAACATTTATCAGGGACATAATCAGAGAGAGGTACTCCCCCCCCCCCCCCCCCCCCCTCAAAAGCAGATTTTTTAAAAATTAATTTTAATAAAAGCATTGAGAGAAAAAAATTGCTGTTTATGATTGTAATTGAACTCATTATTGCAATTTCATCCAGCTCATTTTCAAATTAAATGAGTTAATTTAAGCATGTACCTAACTTTTTTTTTTCTTGAGAGGTAGGGGGGAGGAAGGGTACAGCTTTTAGTTACGATGACTTTCGCTTAAACTTAAATAAAAGTAATTGAATACATATTTTACCACTTATTTCGGTTGCCTGAAGGCACGTACTCTTCATTGACCTCTCCACGCCTAACGAATGCGATTGATTAGAAAGTATATTCTACCACATCCACATGTAATACACGTAATTATATTTAAAATTCAACACAAAATAACACTGAGCTAAAACAGTTCAAATAACAGGATTTAACAAAAAAGATAATTAAACAGAAAACAATATACAAAACACTTACTTGGCATATTTTCTCCTTTTGCCTTCATTAACAACACAAAACACACAACACGAGGAAAGGTTGAACTGTAAATGAATGAAAATGAAGCGCGAACGGGAACGGAGGGGAAAGACGGGGAATACACGCGCTTACTACGCATGCTCAACCAGCCGGTGCTTTATCCCTGTTGTCTACGCCACAGATTAAATATATTCCACCAGATAGGACACTTCCATAAGCTCAATGGTAACCGAATCGCAACTTCAGAGCCCCTAGTGACAACAGTCGCAAACGTTCCGGGCGTGTCGCCACAGGTAGGTATTTCTTATCTTATTTGTATAGTATCTATCTTTTTTTTTATGTAAATGCGTCGCCGCAGTTTGTTATTGTTTGAAACATCAAACATATTTTATTTTATCATACAAATACTTACAAATATACATATTTACACGAGTTTCTTACAGATTTACACTTTTTTCTTAAATAATTTAAACTGAGAAACTGTCGTGTCGATATTAAATAAACAGAACTGCCAACAGGTACATGTGACCGTGACAATCTGACAGTTTATAGATCGCGCGCGTGTGCGTTAGTTCTTGACTGTGCTCAGTAGTGGCGCTTGTATCGCGCCGGTTCGGGTTTTCGCTCCACTGTCAAATCTGTATGACTATATTTTAATCTGTGGTCTACGCTGCCGTCTACCAGCCGGCAGCCTAGACACTCCCAAAATGAAACTTTGAGGGTTAGTTGGTTTGGTGATTCAAGTATGAATAACATCACGTACTGCGCCCATGAAAACAAGAAATTCTAAATATTTAATTATTTAATTAATTATCTTTATTCATAAAATGTACGATTATGTATCAATCATTGAAATAATAATTTAATACGTCATTTTGACATCATTAAAATATCACATCAAAAAACATAATGATTTATTAATCGAAATAGTAATCGAATGCTAGATTATCGTCAAGTAAAGGCGGCAAAAACTATCTATTATTTTATTGCTGATTGCTCAGCGTCAGCAGTTGTTTCGCTGAAAAATTTCTTTTCGGTTTATAATAATCTTCATTCTTAAAGGTACGCTCGATATCGGTTATTATTTATATTTTATAAAAGTTTTGTACTTGAATTCACCAAGAAAACGAAGGTCATTGATGCTCGAATACGCCATCTGGTGGAATAAAGATATAACTTCTCCCTTCAGGAAAATCCCTTGCAATCCCATTGCGTTACATGCATCCATTGCGTTACATGCATTTTTAATTTGTTCATAATGATTATTTTTATGCACAATTTCAGATTTCATGTACTATTTGTGTTCTGTGTTTATATGTCGAAGTAAAAATTATCCAAATTTGAATATCTAACGCTTTTAAACGCGTTTACAATAAATAATGGTTTCAATGGCACTTTAGCATTAGTTAAAGGGCCAATTTTCCTGTACCGACGGCTGCAATCAGCGCCTCTATAGGCCGTTTTAAGTCCCAATTGTATGAAATTATCAAAAGTAACTTATTACTTTGTTTCTTCTTCATTATTTTCAGCCCACAGTCATAATGTAATTTCAAGCCACACATAAGTTTCAGATATTCTAACTGAACAATTGGTTTAATTTGCGTATGTATATATATGTTAATGTTATTATTTATAATATTGCAACAGTTTTCAGTGTTCAGTGCAACCAATATTCAATGCAATAAAACTATATATTTATCAATTGGCTTTCAAGTGAGGGCTGGGTTTCTGCCGTGCCAGTAGCAGCAAGGGGTTAGAGATTGCAAGTGCAACGCATGCTGAATTTTTCTTTTCTGCATCATCCATTCTGATTGTTGAAGAGGAGATTCATTCAGTTACGTTAACTTGCCCCCACTCAAAGATAACAGGAACAAGGGCGGCGCCAAGATTTGCCCGAGGGGGGGGGGGGACATGGTCTCCCCAATAGGGGGCCAAATTGGTAATATATATATATATGTTGTAGGCTAATTGGGAAATCCGGCTCTTTGCAAAGAGCCGGTCTAATTGAAGAATCATCTCCCTTTTCCCAATCAGGCTGCTATTTTTCAGGCCTATTGCAAAGAGCCTAGACAGCTTTAGGCTAATTTGAATATGGTCATTTATTTCTTAATCAGCCTGATAATGTTTAGGCTTATTGCAAAGAGTCTAGATAGTGTTAGGCTAATTAAAAAATGGGCATGCCTATTTAGAAACTGACCCCCTCTTTGTCAATATATGGTGTTGTACCCAACTCTAACCTGAAAATTCCATTCGAAGTCGGCCCCACCAGTGACTGAGAGGTTCTGCTCTTGAAGATGGTAGACGGGAGGTGCTGGGTTCAAACCCCTGTCGAGCTCGTCGACCTAACCGCTCGGAGTTTTCCGTGGTTTTCTTCAAACCTTGCGTAAATACGGGTTAGGATCCCTTAAAAAGACCCCACGGAGGTCACTCCCCCCCTAGGGCTATATCCCTCGTGTTGATAACTGGCCGTCATAAATCAACCCAACCCATTCGAAGTCGACCCGAACCCGACAGAAAAATTCCATCAAACCGTAACCCGATCCTAAAAGGAAAAATTAATACCTTCGAGTCCCAACCCGACCCGAACCAGAAAACTGAAGTTATCCCGAAACCCGAGCAGAACCTGACAAAAAATTCCTCGAACCGTAACCCGATCTGAACCCGACAAAAGAAATTCCTTCATGTCGCAACCCGGCCCGAACGTTAAAAGTCGAAGTTAACCAGTAACCCAACACGAACAAAACATAAAATACCCATCGAACCGTAACCCGATCCGAACCCAAAAAATACATTCCTTCGTGTCGCAACCCGAGACGAACCTAAAAATCTAAATTAACCCGAAACCCGACCCGAAGCAAGAAAAAATTTCCATCGAACAATAACCCGATTCGAACACGTCAAAATAATTTCCGTCGTCATGCAACCCGACCAGAACCTGAAAACTGAAGTTAACTCAAAGTCCGACAAGAACCCGACAAAGAAAATCCATCGAACCGTAACCCGATCCGAACCCGACAAAATAAAATCCGTCGCAACGCAACCCGATCCGAAGCTGAAATTTCAAGTTGACCCGAAACCCGACCCGAACCTGAAAATTTAAGTTAACCCCAAACCCAAACCCGACAGAAAATTACCATCGTGCCATGACCCGATTCAGATTAAAAAAAATCCGTTGAACAGTAACCCGATCCGAACCCGACAAAATAAATTTCTTCATCTCGCAACCCAACCCGAACCGGAAAATTGAAGTTGACCCGAAAGCCGACCGAAACCAGACAAATAAAAATCCATTTGATACTTAACCAGATCCGAACCCGAAAAAATAAATTCCTTCGTGTCTCAGCCCAATCCAAATCAAAAAAATTAAGTTAACCCGAAACCCGCCGCAAACATGAAAATTTAAGTTAACCTGAAACACGACGCACACACACACAAACCCACACCACACCATAATTTTTGCCAGTGGCATATTTTTGCCAGTGGCAAAAATTATGGCAAAAAGTATTTTTGCCAGGACAGTTTTTTCCACTTAGACAAAAATTGGCCAATCCTGATTGAAATACACATATGTATTTAGCATTCTTTGCCGCATTTATTATGTGATTAGATATTATTGGAGTAATACCTTAATGAAAAAATTAATAACTTAAATTAACTAGATATTTATGCACACAACACACATATTATCTATAACAATTTAATAGTAGAATAATATGATTTTAATTTTTAAATAAATCTGAATTTGTTTGCAACAATTTTTTTAAATTTATATTATTTTGAATTTTTATCTGGGAACTGTAATTAAATTAATAGAAGTGTATGCAGAAAAAATAAATTGATGCACAGTACACAAATAATATTAATTTAAAAAAAAAATCTGATTTAAATCAAATAAATAAATTTTTTTTTTAATCGTGATTTTTATCAACCTTGATTATATGAATGGTACGCACAGATGCACTGAAGTATATTTTTGGTGCCAAAAAGGCAATTTAATGCCTGGGCAATCCACCAATTTGGGCAAGATTTTTCTTCCTATGGCAGTCCAGTAGAGCAGATTGTGTGTGTGTTTTATATTAAATTAAACATTGTGTGTTTTATAATAAAAATTATATGTGTTTTACAATTAAATTGTATATTTTTTAAGTACTTCCTCCATTATCCCATCGACCACTTTTCATAAGAAAAAAGCTATCTTCAAATTATAGGATTTAAGGCCAAAGATGCATTATTGTGGCGACACATTCACTTGACTCAGAAGTGTTGCATGTGTTTGCTATGTTATCAAGTGGCTATAATTTGACATTTACCTGTACATTTCATTATGTTTTACTGATTTATTAGTTCTTTCGTTAATCAAAAAAGCAATTGTGTCCTTATCCTTAAATGGCAGTGCCATGATATTAAAAGAGAAAAAGCATTGAAAAATGTTGCGATGAATAGTTACATACAATAGATTAGTTTCTTCCAACTGATGTCAAAAACTTTTATTCACCAGCTGAGAGGGATAATTAGGAAAAATAATGTAAATGAATAAATATCAAGGTTTTTTTTTTTTTTTTTTGCAAATTTTATTTCTCAAGCTTACTAAGTTGGCGCATTGAAGAGTGGGGTTTTTCAGAATTTCTTCGCATTTATTTATTTATTCATTTTGAGATTCCAATGGCAGCATTCTTTCATTTGTTTATTTGGTGTTACAGTTTGGCACAGTTTATGAACAGTGGTCGACAGGATAATGGAGAAGTACCATTTTTTATAACAAATAAAAAAATTAGCAAGCTAAGCCTAACAGGTACACACATGCCTTTAAAAAAGAATCATTATAATTATCCTTTTAGACCATTTATATATAAGCTTTTTTTTTTGTCTAGGTGCTTATACATTGCATTAAATAATACAGGCTTAACCATTTGGCACATTTGTGTTGTTGTTATATCCAAATTTAAAAAAATCTGCAACTGCAAAATCCCCACATCAGACACAATATAAAATAAAGAAATTTTCCATTAAGACAGTGACAAAAACAAGATTGTTATATTTGATTAGTGGATTCTAAAAATGCCTAGTTTAATAATATTTTAAAATATAAACAAAGAATCTACATCAGAAATCTATAAAGCACTTTGTCTCAAGCTATGCAGATTTTTAAGAGGCTACTTCACTCAGGCAAAAACACCCGCGGGGGGGGGGGGGGGGAATTTGCGATATCTCATTCGCATTTCAATATTTTTAAATGATTTTTTTTGCATTGGATAACTGAGGTCAATCTCTATGCATGCTCCTGTGTACTTTTTCGATTTTGATTACGAGTTTTTTTTATTAAGATACTTTCCCTTTCAGAAACGGTTTGGAATGTAAAAGTATCCTCAATTAAAAAAACTGCAACAAAAATCGAAAAGTAAAAAAAATCCAGCATAGAGATTGACCTCAGCTATCTAATCAATGCAAAAAAATTCATTTAAAAATATTGAAATGCGAATGAGATATTGTAAAATATTTCCCCCCATAGGATTAACATTAGCGAGCGAGTTTTTTCACCTGAGTGAAGTAGCCTATATAAAGTGCATGTCATACCATATTTTGACTGTTGAATTCTGTACACCTATTGCACTAGCTTAGCAAAGGGGACAAGTTTGGGGTTAAAATCCCTTCCAGAGTATTTAAAAAACTGAGAAGATGTATAGAAAACCACTTGTCTTAAGGCAGGGATCTGTCCAGGGAAAAATTGGGTCCTTTAAAGGACTCTTCACAAAATTTTTCATTTAAAAAAAGGACCCTTCACAAAGTTATTTTCCCTAAAACAGGACCCTTCACAAAATTATTTTCCCTAAAACAGGACCCTTCACAAAATTCTTTGTCTTAAAAATAGGTTTTTCACATAATTTTTCCATCTTTAAACCAAACATTTCACAAATTAATCATTTAAAAGTAAAATCTGACCTGTCACTTTTACATATATAAAGAAAAAATATATGTATTTTATATCCATATATCTTCTTAAAAATGCATAAATAGAAACCTGAATATCACGACCATTTCAAATTCACAAAATTATGATTAGGTTTTTCACAAATATAAAAAGCTGTTCACAATTTCACAAAAACAGGACCCTTTGAAAAAAGTCTGGACAGACCCCTGTCTTAAGGTAAAGTAATGTTGTGTAAAAAACAAAGTAAAGAAAAGTATAAGCAAACAACATAAAATGTCATTCTCAACAGTTTCAATGCTTTGTAATAGGGGCCTCTATTTAAACACAAAATCAGTGAAAGATTAGGTTAGGAGCAATAGCAGTAAAATAGTCCTATGTTACTGCATTTCTCTTTCTTTTTTCTCTGAAGTCTGAAGAAGATGCTCTTTTATGAAACCTTTAGCACACAAATGTTAAGTTTATTACGGCTATTTGTATTTTTCATTACTTTTTGTCACACAACATTTTTTATTTTATTTTTTTATGAGTAACAATCCCAGATGGGGATCCTGGCTGCGCTACTGCTTATTGTGTAGTTTATTTCCTTTTACTATACATATTTGATGCATGTGTCTATATTTATTTATTTATTTATCTTTTTATTTGCTAGAGAGAAAAGAAAGAATCAAGAAGAAAACAGAGACTTTACTCGAGCTGTTGATGATTATATTATTTTTTGTATGTAAATAAATAGAATTATTTAAACTGAATAATGTTTCATTTGTTTTAGAAAATATTGCCTGGATATTGAGAAATACTTTTGTTTGCTTCAGAGTAAGTTATTAAAAATTATTATAAAGGAAAAACAGTAATTTAAATTAGTTAAATTAGAAAGTAAAAGTAACAACATTACTTTGTGTTTGCTCCGTTGCATATAGGAAAGTATTTATCTTGTTAAAAAAAAAAAAAAAAAAAAAAAAAAAAACAAGGCCACATAGAAATGGATTTTTTTTTTTTTTTTTTTTTTTTTTTTTTAATTAAAGTATTCTTAGCTTTTAACTAGAAAGGAATTAGGGAATATTAGTTGAGGAAATGCAAAGATTACAATATTTAAAAATATTATTAGTTAAAGTAATCTTTGGGTGTTGATTAAAAATTATATTTTTAATACTTATTTGTCACATTGTAATATGTAAAATTTATTTAATGAAGCTATTAAATGGGCAAGAAACTGCTATTACTTTAGCATAAAAATGTTTTGAGAAGATTATCATTGAATATATAAAAAAGTTTCTTTTTGCATCATTAAAGAATTCATTTTAAGAGAAAGTTATTAAAAATTATTATAAAGGAAAAACAGTAATTTAAATGAGTTAAATTAGAAAATAAAAGTAACAACATTAGTTTGTGTTTGCTCTGTCGAAAAGTATTTCTCTTGTAGACGAAAAAAAAAAAAATCACAGCTACATAGAAATAAAGATTTTTTAAAATTAAAGTATTCTTAGCTTTCAACTACAATTATACTACTTAGAATATATATTGCAACAGTATATAATGTACGGTATATTGGAATTCTACATATTTGGTGTGGTATTTGTGTTAGCACTGTGAGTAAATACAGGTTGTTGTTGTTTTTTCCCTCATACAATGTATATTTAGCTGATCCTGTACCAGTGAACTGTATTCAAAAGGTAAGTAACTGAAAATATAATCAAATTTACTATGTATGTAGGCGTAGAGTTGTATATGCTCGAATCCAACCAATAATTAAAAAAATACTTTCCCTCCCCTCTAATATTTTTTTTAGAATTTCCTCTTTTTCTTTTGTTACAAAGATAAACAACATTAGAAAAAAAAAATTCATCTTCCACTAATACCTAATTTTATTTATTTTTCATTTGAAGTTTTGTAGCCAAAAACCCATATAAAAAGTAAAAATTGGAAAAGAATTCATATTCTGAAAAAATGTTATTCAAAGTCAATTTTCATTGTAATTTTATAAAAGATTCGTGAATGACAGCGAGTATATCATTTTATAAACTGGTTTGTACATTTGAATTTTTACATTGTCTTAATGTGATTTATTTATAAATATACAATTCTGTTTAATTTCTTTAAAAGGTAGTTAAAAAAGCAACATTGAATCTGTAAGTAATGTCTTTTACACACACATGTGTGTGAAAAAAAGTTATGTTCAAGTTCACCACCAATAATTTTCAAAACTCTATGCCTATGTGCATAAGAATAATTATAAATAACAAAATAAATTTTCCTAAAGAAAACTTCTTAACATAATTTAGGAACATTTGAATATGAAAATATCTGTTAATGTAGTGGATTGATTACAAATTCAATATATATATTATATACACATACATAGTAAGAAATATATTTGGACAGAATCAGTACAAATAGGGTGCTATCTCCCCAACTCCAAGGAATTTAATATTTCAGAATAATATATATATATTTTAAGAATTAGAAATTACATAAACTCTGAAATAACTTGTCTGATTTGAATAGAATAGAAACATTTGCATTAAATAAACAGTTTAAGCGCACAAATTATCCGTCCTATTGCAATATTCTGAAAGTGAGACATATCATCAATGAGTACTTTGGTTAATTTTAAAAATATGAAGAAAAACTTATCAATTATTTCTAGGCTGTCCACAACAAGATTAAAAAAAATACCCCCCCTCCCTCTCAAAGAAAGTTCTGACATGGCACCCCTGAGTACAATGTTCAACACTCAATAAAACTTAAAAAATAAAATATATTCAAATTTTAGCAATTACTTTAAAGGAAAAAAGCAATATATTAATTAAAATATAAAAAATAAAATACATTCAAATTTTAGCAAGTACTAAAAAAGAACGATATAATTATTAAAATAAAATATGTAACTTGCTAAATGAAATATGAATTCTTAATTTAATATAATATAAGCTAATAAAATCATCTTCTTTTTTTTTATCAGTATATAAATATTAGACTAAAATTTAATTTCCCACAGAAACAAAAGAAAAGCCCACTTAGTAAAATTTAAAAAATATATTCAAATTTTAGCAATTACTTTAAAGAAAAAAATATATATATATTTATTAAAATATGTAACTTGCTAAATGTAATATGACTTCTTAAATATAATATGGGCTAATAAAAATCATTATTTTTTTTTTTCAGCATACTATAAATATTAAGCTAAAATTTAGTTTCCCACAAACAAAAGAAACACTCAAAGTAAAATATATTCAAATTTTAGCAATTGCTTTAAAAGAAAAAATAAACAATACATTAATTAAAATATGTAACTTGCTAAATGTAATATGACTTCTTAAATATAATGTAGGCTAATAAATAGCATTATTTTCCTTTTTTTTTTCAGTATATAACTATTAGGCTAAAATTTAGTTTCCCACAGAAACAAAGGCAAAATTCAATCAGTAGAACTTAAAAAATAAAATATTTTAAAATTTTAGCAATTACTTAGAAAAAAAGCTATGTATTAATTAAAAAACAATATATTAATTAAAATATGTAACTTGCTATGTAATATGACTTCTTAAATATAATAAGAGCTAATAAAAAGCATTTTTTTTTCAGTATATAAATATTAGGCTAAAATTTAATTTTCCACAGAAACAAAAGAAAAATTCTAAGTCAAGTTATTTTAATGAAAATCTCATGCCTCTGTCAATTAAGATTTAAAACTAACAGATTAATCAAAACATTTTTCATTGGACTTTACCCACGTGACGTCAGCTGCGGGTATAGAGAAGAAATACACCAATAGGCGTGAAGAACATTTTAACGCAGCTTCCCCTTCGTCCAATAAACAGTCTTTTTCTGAGGGTACATACCCGCAGAGGTGTGACTGTTGCCACTCGTGGGTAAAGTCCTTTCCTTTATAGATGCTTATGATAAAAGCATTATTATCTACCTTTGATTGTAAATCTTGTTACAATGCTTAATGTGAAATCCTATAACTAGCCTTATGTTTCTACATTTTGGCATGCTTGTCCTAAAACACTTACAAAGTACCTCAGATTGTGTCAACTAGCAACCTTTTATAATGCTTTTTACAATGTTTGCAAACCTTTCAGACAAAGCCTTTAAAAAGCATCTAGTCATTTACATGTTATGGTTATAAAAATGTTTTAAAAATCAAAAATTGTTATCTGGGTTAAAAATTGCCTTAAGTGTGGGGGGGGGAGGGAAGGGGGGTTTTAGAAGAAAAAAATTCAAAACTTCGTCTTCGTCAATTCCCAAGATTTCAAATCTGCTTAAATTTATTATAAATACTCTTAATAATATCTAAAACTTTTATCTTGACAAGTTTTTTATAGGACCAACTCTTATAGCTAAACAAAATCCCTGCTGGCTCCGCCTGCAAACAAGTTAGGTTTCGAAGTAGGCGGTTCCAACTGCCGCATCATCGCCAAAAGGTCATTTCTTCGGCAATTCCCGACAAACAGGCGCCCCACGGTCTGCTTCTTTGAAATCTACCTGTGCCTGTAGGACGAGCTGCCAGGGATTTTTTTGTACTGTAATTTATACTGCATCCTTTTCTTTTAATGTTAGTTTTTATCTAGTGATTTTAAGAATATTGTTGTGCGTTCGGGGTTCGAAAGGATTGATGCCAATATATAAGAACAATCAAGAGACTTTATTTACTCCAAACAGTGCAATAAAACATAAATATTCAGTAATCTTCAAATCCAATAAAAGCACAGCAAAATTTCACATAGAAACAATGCGTTCAATACGACGTATCAGAGACAAAATCGCTCAGAGAAACGTAGTCTCAATGCAAAGCCTCTCGTATGAATTCAATCGCAGTTGGCAGACAACTAACTGAACTCGTAGAAGTCCCAGCCCTTATATAGGCTTCAGAGATCCAGAAATTACTTCAACTTTCGATAGAGAACCCAAGCGAGAAAGGATCCCAATGTAAAGGTATAAGGGGGGGGGTTGCATAAAAAGTCGCCAACTTGGTGACATTTGGCGATATATCGCCAAATTTGGCGACAAAAATAAGTCGCCAACTTGGCGATCATTCCTTGGCGATATTCCCATAGAACTCTATTGTAAAAACGATGAGGGGGTAAGGTTGTTTTCCTTGCAAAGCACCGAGGCCTTTTGCATTGAGTTACATTATTTTCGATAGGAAATACATTAAATAATGCTGCAATTTCACTATAAAAAAATTGGAATATGTACAAAATTCATAACATTGCCCCCCTCTCAAGGACTGCACGTCCCGGGCAGTACAACCCCCTGATCGGGAGCAAACCTGTTATTAACAAATACTATACCAATTAAAACACTTAAAAACACATTCATATTGCTTAATTATACAAAATAAACACTTATTTAAAATAAAATTGAACATGACATAATTATACACAAACATAATAATAATAAACTAAATAAATAAACACATTAACTTATATGCAAGACCATGGTCATACTAATTTACACTATTTACAATCAATGCACTATGCCATATGAACTAAGTACTATGGCCATAGTATGGAGACAGCCTGTCGTAATGAACGACTCTAGGCTTCGAATGTGGTGACTTTCGGATCCGAGTTACGACATCGTTCAGTCTTTTTAGGACTGTATAAGGACCGTCCCAGTGCGATTGCAGTTTGGGAGAAAGTCCTTTGCGTCGAGTCGGATTATAAAATCAAACCTTATCACCTTCTTTGAATTGATGTCCCGTGGCTTTCGTGTCGTACTTTGTCTTCATCTTCTCCGTCTGCATATTGATTCGCTCTCTAGCCAAGTTGTGTACGTCTTCTAACCGTGCCTGGAGGTTCTGCACGTATTCCTCTGGCGATGAAGGCGCATCGGGAGGGCGACCAAACAGCAGATCACAAGGTAAACGAAGATCACGACCGAAAAGCATCTGAGACGGGGAATAGCCAGTTGTTTCATGGACGGCGCTGCGATAGGCGAGAAGAAACAAGGGAAGTTTTTGGTCCCAGTCTTGTTGGTTTCTTGAGACTAGCAGTGAGAGATTGTTGAGGATGGTACCATTAAATCTCTCAACCATGCCATCCGATTGTGGATGTAAAGGCGTCGTCCTAGTTTTGTCCGTTCCAAGAAGTTGACAGAGACCCCCAATCACAGCAGAGATGAAATTTCTTCCCTGGTCAGAATGCATTTGAAGGGGGACTCCATACCTTGATATCCACTGGTGTACCAAGGCATCCGCAACCGTAGAAGCTTCTTGATCAGGGATGGCATAAACTTCAGGCCATTTCGTGAAATAGTCCATGACAACAAGGAGGTATTTCTTGCCATCAGCACTTCTTGGCAGAGGACCTAGGATGTCAAGGGCGATGCGTTCGAAAGGTGCTCCTACATTGTAGAGATGTAGTCTTCCTCTGCTACGTTTCTTTGGTCCTTTCCGAGCTGCACATGCATCGCAAGATTTGCACCATTGTTCGACGTCAGCTCTCGCTTTTCCCCAGAAGAAGCGCTCTCGGACTCTGTGTAATGTTTTCATGACTCCAAAATGGCCACCAGTGGGACTGCCATGTAATTCCTTGAGGATCTCGGGGATTCGGGATCGAGGAAGTACCAACTTCCACCGAGATGTCTTCCCATCTTCCGATTCGAATTTTCGGAACAGGACACCATTCCTGACGTGGAGGGAGTTCCAAAGAGCCCAATATTGCTTCGTCGTAGGACTGTAAGTCCAGATATCTTTCCAGCTGGGCTCAGTGCTAGAAGATTCTAATAACTCCAAAATTGGTTTGATGCCAGAGTCTGCCATTTGATCTTCTCGAATCTTCTCATCACTCCACGGATCTGGTGGCGTTGATTGTGAAGTCTTCGTCTGGCGTATGACATGTTCGGGATTATACTTGCTCTCCGCTCTGCAACAATAGCGACAGCTTTCGGGACACGGTCTTCTTGATAAGGCATCAGCATTTCCATGCGATGAGCCTTTACGATGCCTGATGTCAAAGTCGTATTCCTGGAGTCGTTGCATCCATCTGGCTACTTGGCCCTCTGGGTTCTTAAAATTCATCAGCCATGTTAGATGTTAGGGATGCGTGATCAGTACGAAGGAGAAATTTCCTGCCATATAGATAGTGATGGAAGTGTTCTATGGCTTTCACTATAGCTAATAACTCCTTACGAGTGACGCAATAATTCCGCTCTGGTTTCGATAAACATTTGCTCCAGTATGCTACGACTCGTTCTTGGCCATCAATTCCTTGGGAAAGTACAGCGCCGACACTTTCATGACAGGCATCCGTGTCCACAATGAATTGTTTGTTGGGGTCTGGATAGGTAAGGACTGGAGAGGATGTGAGAGCTTCTTTCAGCTACTGGAAGTAATTCTCGCATTCTTGTGTCCATAGAAACTTCTGCTTGCTTTCAGTGAGCCTATGCAAGGGTCTTGCGATGTTGGAGAACCCTTGTACAAACTTTCTGTAATAAGTGCATAGTCCCAGAAAGCTTCGCAACTCATGGACATTTTCCGGACGCTTCCAGTTCTTTACTGCGGACACTTTTTCAGGATCTGTTCGAACACCTTCAGCCGAGATGACGTGTCCTAAATAATTTACTTCGTGTTGGAAGAACTTGCATTTCAGCGGTTTCAGCTTTAAATTCGCCGCTCTTAGCTTCGTTAACACTTTTCGAATATTTTCTAGATGTTCTTCAAACGTTCGGCCACCAATTATGACGTCATCTAGGTAGATGAGACAAGCTTCAAAAGTCAGGCCTTTTAACACTGTCTCCATGAGGCGCTAGAACGTTGCTGGAGCATTGCAGAGCCCAAACGGCATAACTTTGAATTGCCAAAGTCCTTGTCCAGTAGTAAATGCGTCTTCTCTTTGTCATCAGGGTGGATCTCTACTTGCCAATATCCACTCTTCAAATCCAGTGTGGAAAACCATTTATGTCCTGAAAGAGTATCTAGCGTGTCGTCTATTCTCGGTAGAGGATAGCTGTCCTTCTTCGTGATATCGTTAAGCTTACAATAATCCACACAAAATCTTGTGAAGCCATCTTTCTTTCGGACCAACACGATGGGAGAGGCCTACGGACTTGATGACGGTTCGATGATGTCACTATCCCGCATCTCTTGTAAGAGCTTAGAAACCTCTTCTTGTTTTGCGAACGGCAAGCGTCTTGGGTGCTGTTTAATTGGTGGATGGTCGGCAGTATCAATTCTATGACGTGTCAGAGAAGTGCGCCCAATATCACTCTCGTTTTGTGAAAACACATCCTTAAACTCCTGGAACAGTCTTTCTGTGGCATGTCTCTGCTCAGGAGATAAATTCTCATTTCGTCCAATTTCAGGTGTTAAACTTGTAGGCGGCTCCGACAACGTCAAGCTCGGGTCTTTGCAAACACAGGTGACTGGAGCAAAGGTTGCAAGCACTTCACCCTTCTGGATAATTCTAGACTTTTCACTCACGTTCGCTATCCTCACGGGTATCACATCTCTCGACAGATCTACCAACGCTGATGCTATTAGCACTCCCTTTGGGCTACTCTCAGGATATCCAGTCAAGCCATACTGGAAAATTCTTTCGTTTCCAGTTAATCCAGGTATCATCATTTCTGTCCGAGGAGGGATGATAACATCTGCCTTGGCTGTGATCCGTTGAATAGACCCGGACTCATTTCCAAGTTTGAAAATAGTGACATCTATTTGAGCAGAGCGTAACTCATTATTCTTAAAGTCTAGTGTAAATTCATGCTCTTTTAAAAAGTCCAGTCCGAGTATGAAAGGGTCTGAAATATCGGCCACATAGACTGTATGGCGGTAAGCGGCGTTCCCAAACATTATTTTCAGTGTCATTCTTCCAAATACGTCGATCTTATCTCCGGTCACAGTTTGAAGGATAACACGTGGCGGGGTCCAGGAGAGTTTTACTTTCAGCCGCTGAGCTAGATCTTTCCGAATGATGGTCCCATTGGCTCCTGTATCGATGATCCTATTACAGGGCAAATTATTTACACTTCCGACTAGAAAAACTCCGTTCTCGCCGCAACTTCTTGCAGAAATTTCACATACTTGAAAATGAGTCTTCTCAAGATCTGGCAACCTCCGCCCCGCAAGATGGCCATTAATCAGTTTTCCTTCTTCTCTGTTCGCGGGTGAGCCTTTACCTTCGGTGCTGGGTCGTCTTGGGCAGTCGATTTGAATATGGCCTTCTCCACCGCATTAATAGCACTTGATCTTTCTGTAAGATTTGTTGGCCATTAAGGAGTTCATCTCTCTCATCATGTCCTTTATCTGCTGCTGTAAACGCTCCACAGCTCTATCCGACGTCTCAGACATGTTGGCTGCTCGCACAAAGTGTCGATCTTTCTTTGTAGCTGGCTGGGCTGCCTCGAATTTCAGGGCATAAACTAAAGCCCCTTTTAAGTCACTGAGATCTGCAATCCGGAGTTGTTTCTGGATCTTAGTGTCACGCACACCATCGATAAAATGCTGCAGAGCTAAACTTTCTCTAATTTCAGTCGGGCAGTCAGGATAAGCAGGATGGGAAAGTCTCTCGACATCCGTAGCAAGTTCTTGCAGGGATTCAGTGGATTTCTGCTGTCGAGATTTGAGCTGGAGTCTGCTATATTCTTTCATGCATTTCTCGCCAAAGCGCAATTCTAAGGCACTGACGAGCGTTTCAAAATCCAGCGGTTCATTTGCAGGCAAGGTCTGTAGAACGTCGGCAGCATCAGCTCGTAGAAAAGCAGCTAACTGGCAAGCCTTTGTCTGGGGATACCATCCATTGGCGTTCGCTACGATCCCAAATTGTGTCTTGAAAACTGGCCATGAGGATTTTCCGTCATAGGTCGAGAGTTTAATAGAGGCCCGAGGAAGCATAGCTTGATACTTGACATCTTCGGGATAGTTTTCGGTAGTTATCTTTTGTTTCTTGACTTTTTCCAAATCTTTTTTTACATTCTCTATGCTTTCTTCGACGGTTTTGGCGATCTTTTGAACTTTTTCTTCTACTCTTTCTTCAACGGTCTCGGCGATCTTTTGAACTTTTTCTTCTACTCTTTATTCTACGGTATTGGCTGTCCTTTGAATTTCTTCTACCTTTCTTCTATTTCTTGAAATCTTCCTTCAACTTTGTTTTCCACGCTGTCAGTTCTTTCATTTAAAGATGTTATTTTATTATCTATTAATTCTTTCAACTCACCAAGGTTGGTTGACATATCCTTCTTCATTTCTTACGACATCTCCTTCATTTCAGCCTGGTTTGCGGTCATTTTCTCATCTATCGCTGACATTTCCTTCTTCATTTCTTCCGACATTTCCTTCATTTCAGCCTGGTTTGCAGTCATTTTCTCATCCATCGCTGACATTTCGTGCTTCATTTCAGCCTCGTTCGCAGTCATTTCCTTCTTCATTTCTTCTTTTAACTCGCCAAGGTTGGTTGACATCTCAGCCTGATTCGCAGTCATTTTCTCATCCATCGCTCCTAATTTCTCCAATAATTGTTTCAGTTGATCCTTCAGTTGATCCTCCATTGCTCTGGTGATCGGCGGCATTCAACCCCACTCCTGACACCAAATGTTGTGCGTTCGGGGTTCGAAAGGATTGATGCCAATATATAAGAACAATCAAGAGGCTTTATTTACTCCAAACAGTGCAATAAGAACACAAAGATCTTTCCAAAAACACAAATATTCAGTAATCTTCAAATCCAATAAAAGCACAGCAAAATTTCACATAGAAACAATGCGTTCAGTACGACGTATAGGAGACAAAATCACTCAGAGAAACGTAGTCTCAATGCAAAGCCTCTCGTATGAATTCAATCGCAGTTGACAGGCAACTAACTGAACTCGTAGAAGTCCCAGCCCTTATATAGGCTTCAGAGATCATTCCAGAACATTCGAGAGCTTTCAGATGTCCAGAATTTACCAGAAATTACTTCAACTTTCGATAGAGAACCAGAGCGAGAAATGATCCCAATGTAAAGGTATAAAGGGGGGGGGAGGGTTGCATAAAAAGCCGCCAAATCCGTCGCCAACTTGGCGATATTCCCATAGAACTCTATTGTAAAAACGATGAGAGGGTAAGGTTGTTTTCCTTGCAAAGCACCGAGGCCTTTTGCATTGAGTTACATTACTTTCGATAGGAAATACATTAAATAATGCTGCAATTTCACTATAAAAAAATTGGAATATGTACAAAATTCATAACAATATGAAAAGAAAACAAATACTAGTTAGTAGCCCCATTTTCATATTCAACTGGGCAACGTAGGACAATAACATGTGTTAATGGGTATAGCTTTGTTCCTTTTAGGTAGATTTCGTAAGAAATACTACCTATTACATTCTCCCCTAAGTTTGAAATTTTGAAAAATTTTTGCAGATCTACGCCGATCATGACTCCCAGAACCCAAAACCACCCCCAGTTCAAAACTTTATCTATCTATCTATCTATCTATCTATGTCACTCTTTTCTGACCACGATAACTGGAAAAATTCTGCATAAATCTCTTCCACACTGATACATAAAATCAAGGGTCATAAAATCTCGGTCAAGTTCGTTAATGGGCAAAATCGAACCAAGAGGGGGGGGGGGGGGGGAAATGGGGGGGGGGCTTTTTGTGAAAACAGAAAAACCCTCATAATTTCTTTATTTTTATACGTATCGAATCCATTTAAAGTTATTATTACTTCTAGGAAAAGGTCCAAAAATTTATGTATGACAGATTTTTGATATAATTAAAAATGGCCCCAAGGGGGGAAAAAAGGGGGGTTTTAGAAGAAAAAAAATCATAGCTTCGTCAATTCACAAGATATCAAATCCGCGTAAATTTATTATTAATCCTCTTAGTATTATCTAAAACTTTTATATTGACAAGTTTTTTATAGAACCAACCGTTATAGCAAAAAAAAATTAAAAACAAAAAAAAATTCCTGCCGGCTCCGCCTGCAAACAAGTTATTTTTTGAAGTAGGCGGTTCCAACTCCCGCATCTTTTCGAAACTGATACATAAAATCAAGGGGCATAAAATCTCGGTCAAGTTTGTTAATGGGCAAAATTGAACCAAGGGAGGGCTTTTTGTGAAAACAGAAAAAAACATAATTTCTTAATTATGATACGTATCGAATCCGTTTAAAGTTATTATTACTTCTAGGAACAGGGGCAAAAACTTATGTATGACAGATTTTTGATATAATTAAAAATTACCTTAAGGGGGGGAGGGAAGGGGGGTTTTAGAAGAAAAAAAATCAGAACTTCGTCAATTCCCAAGATTTCGAATCCGCTTAAATTTATTATAAATCTTCTTAATATTATCTAAAACTTTTATATTGACAAGTTTTTTATAGGACCAACCGTTATAGCAAAAAAAAATTAAAAACAAAAAAATCCCTGCCGTCTCCGCCTGCAAACAAGTTATTTTTCGAAGTAGGCGGTTCCAACTCCCGCTTCTTTTCGAAACTGTTACATAAAACCAAGGGGCATAAAATCTCGGTCAAGTTCGTTAATGGGCAAAATCGAACCGGGGGGGGGGGGACTTTTTGTGAAAACAGAAAAAAACCCATAATTTCTTAATTGTGATACGTATCGAATCCGTTTGAAGTTATTATTACTTCTAGGAAAAGGGCCGAAAATTTATGTATGACAGATTTTTGATATAATTAAAAATTGCCTTAGGGGGGGGAGGGAGATTTTTGAAGAAAAAAATTCATAATTTCGTCAATTCCCAAGATTTCAAATCCGCTTAAATTTATTATAAATCCTCTTAATATTATCTAAAACTTTTATATTGGCATGTTTTTTATAGGACCAACTCTTATAGCAAAAAAAAAAAAAAAAAAAAAAAAAAAAAAAAAAAAAATCCTTGCTGGCTCCGCCTGCAAAACAAGTTTGGTTTCGAAGTAGGCGGTTCCAACTGCAGCATCATCGCAAAAAGCTCATTTCTTCCGCAATTCCCGACAAACAGGCGCCCCACGGTCTGCGTCTTCGAAATCTACCTGTGCCTGTAGGCCGAGCCGTCAGGGATTTTTTATTAGGGTTTCGTTCATCTCACGAAACCAAAATTCTAACAGCCTTTTCCTATTAAACTTAAACATTTTTCGTTATAGCTGTTGCTGACAATTAAAAATCCACAATAAAATTCTTTCTATAGTAATTAATTTTCTGTTGAAAGATTTCCACGTGAAAAATGAAAATGAAATAAAAAGTTTCACCAATTGAAAAAAAGATTAATATGAAATAAAATTTATTGACGCATATTGGTAATAAGACGGAAATTTTCAAAGATTTCTCAATAATACAAGGAGTATGAGTATGTGAATGTACCGAAAGCAGATTAATATCATGTCATTAGAGAATTAAAAAGAAAATTAATCTGACGTCTCATCGGAAGTTTAACAGATTTCTCAAATGTTTGAGAATAATACAACGCGAGTATCAATATGAGTAATAGAGAATAGTAAATATATGAGTTTGAGGAACGTATTGAATCATGATAAAAACTAGATTATGGAAATATTCGCATATTTTAACATTTTGAAGGTGTACAACATGTTTAATTTTGAAATTATTATTATTTTTTAAATATCGCATTTGGTCCATATGACAGATATTATTATGACAGAGTATAACAGTGGGCTTCGCCCGCTATCGGGCTGGTTTAGATATTCGAAAAAACGAAAAAATAGACCGGTAAATTTTTACTCCCCCCTTTTTTTTTTGTTGCTATATGAAATTTATTTGGATTTATTAAAGAAAGGATAAAGTGTTTTGAAAGGAATATTAAACGAAACCCTTTGTGCGATCTTGGATCACAATTACCCATTTGTTATGAGTGCTTAACATGAAGTCTTTAATTAATATTTAATTTTTTAAGAGCATTTTTGTTGATATCTTTTTTATGTATAAAAAAGGATAAATGCTTGAAAGCTGGAATACTTAATAGGTTACATACGTTCTCAACTTTCAGAAAATCGATTTTTTTTTCTTTCTTTCTTTTTTTTTTCTTTTTTTTTTTTTTTTTTTTTTTTTTTGACGGAATTTAAGTCCTTATAGTGTGTAGAATTATGGGCATAAAGAGACTAAAAGTGATATCTCAATTCTCAAGAAAGATATGAGAAAAAATTTGAGCGTGCACACGATCGATAAAACCGACTTTACCGAAAAGATTCTTGTATTGATCGTAAGTGTAACTAAAACATTTTAAATGAGCAGATTAAGGCACAGGAGGGTCCACAGTATGGCGCAGAAATAGCAAATTAAGTGTAAGTTGAAAAAAAAAATACTATATATCAGTATATTTTTTTCTTTCTGAAACTTAAATGTGATTTTCTGGAATCTACATTTTTCAACACGTGCAGCCTGATAACGAGCACAATTTTCAACATTTTTACTCATCTACGCACAATTAATACGCCGTCGAGCCATTTAAAAAAAAAAAAAAAATATATATATATATATATATATATATAATTTTTTTCCCAATAAGTTTAAAAATCCAAACTTTAGACAAAAATGAATTTTTTTTCTTTTCTTTTTTTAAATTAGTGCAATTTTCTTATTTTTTGATAATTAAAAAAATTGAGACGATTGTCCTTATAGACTGGGAGACAGCAGCACAGACAATCACCTCATCGAGTTCACGGCTGAAATTCCAGAATTAGTTAAAACCTGATTTGCATATTAAAACGCAATTGGTCTGCCAAGTCATATCTTGGTGGAAAACACCCGAAAACTCGATTTTAGCAGTTGACTCGTAGGTTTACCATTGTGTGTTCCTGCTCCCAGTCCTCCATGTTTTCATACCTTTGGGTGCAGGAAAACTGATTGTGTTTTAATATGCGAATCGAGTTTTAACTAATTCTGGAATTTCTGCCGTGAACTCGATGAGGTGATTGTCTGTGCTGCCGCCTCCCGGTCTATTAGCTATAACCTTATTTTACAAGAAGAAACTGATATTTTAATAATTTTTTGTTCCTACAGGAAGTTAGAATGCTTGCCGATTGGTCCCGGATATTTTGGTACAGGTTAACGCGGATGCAGGTCTCCGACGTAATATGCGACTAAATTTAATAACAAAAATAAATAAATACGTGAAGCAATAAAAAACAATGTGGAATTATTGGTTTTTCAATTATTTTTATTCCCTTCCTAGAAAAAATTTCAAAATATGTCAATTTTCCGAGAAAGTATGTAATCTTTTAAAAGAGCTGCAACTGGCATTAGTAATTAACATACGGACATTACAAACTAACAAAAATAAATATGTTTGGGACCAAGAGTTTAGGGGTACACATATAGGAAATGTCTAAGAAAGGAGTACGTGTGAGAGAAAATGTTGGGAACTGATGCTTTAGACTCTATAGAGTAACATAATTTCTACAATGTGGATTAGGCACTTCTTAACAGCAAAATTCATTGTTTGCATCTGAGAAGTTGCGCGTAATATTGAGGACTAGCAGTATTACCCGGCGTTGCCCTCTCTCTCTCTCTTTTTTTTTTTTTGGGGAGATAATATATGGGGATGACAACAAACAAATGATTACTCATTTCCTCATGGTTGATCTGAGATTTCGCGATACGGGAAGGTGCAATTTCTTTTGTTGAAGCTTTCCCTGAATTGGTATTAAACAGAGCATGCAAAAGGATAAAGAAAGAATAAAAAATGAAATAATCTATTTTTTTATTTTAAGAACACTGACATTACACATGCTGCAGAGTCTGATTACCGACAAGGCAAACTTCCACCAGTAAATTTCAATAGAAATATTCGCTTTATTTAACCCCTTCACGACGAACGCCTTTTCAGAATTTTTAATCTCACTGGTAGGAGTAATCAAGGATTTTTAGCACTTTATGTATCATGCATACATGACGCTCGTAGTGAAGGTGTTAGGTCTTATTTATGCAGAATTTCTGTCATGGATAAAGGGAAAATTTCTAATCGTTTTTTCCGGTGGAAGTTTGCCCCTGCGGTAATCAGGTGCTGGTCAAGGAATCCCAACTAGGACTTTCCGGGTTACAGAACATACTGCCTGTTTTCAAAGATGTTGGATGAACATTATTTTTAATTGAAAACTCTAATAATGTTTGTACATTAATTATAGTTTTTCGATTTCCCACGAAGAACACCAAATCTCTTAAGCGACAATGACAAAGGTCTATTTCTTTCACTTCGGACTTTCCTGTCATCTCCAAAAAATCGTAGTTCACTTTTGTACTTTTGTAGAAATCAGTAGCTATTTTTAACAAGAACGAAAAATCATGCGTCAAGCATAGATTATGTAACACTTTCCAACGCTTCCAAAATAATTTTACGAATCATACTCTTTTATAAGCTAAAAGATAACATCTAAGTAATCCGAATACTTTATTCAGCCCTGTATAGGATCTATAGATTTGTATATATACTACATAGGATGCTAAATTTTAGTTCAGTTAGGAAACACGTAGCACAGTTTAAAATTCTCCGTCTGGAGTTAAATAATACGGAAATGTGTTCCCGAACTTTTGTACTTCCCTGTATAGGATCTACAGAATTTATACACACCACGTAATATACAAAAAGCGATTTAAAATTAAAATCGCATTCAGTAACTTAAAACGCACTTCCAGGAATTATTGTTAACATACAGTAGAGAATTCTTTTGTGTGTCCCTGTAAATGAACGATGACTGCTATACACACAATATTCTGTAGTAAGTCTCTTGTAATGAACCTTATATAAATTTCAATGCGTTTAAAATAGTGAAACATTATTTAAATAAACCGCAGACGATTTTTCTCCATAGACGTAATGTAACGGAATTCTTTTGACTGTCCCTGTAAAGTAAGTATAAGTGCTATGCACACCCTATTCCATATTAAGCTTCTTCTAATGCACCTTAGTGATATATATAAATTTCAATGCGTTTAAAGTATTGAAACATTATTTAAATAAACCGCAAATGATTTTTCCCCATAGACCGCAATGTAACGGAATTCTTTTGAGTGTCCCTGTAAAAAAACTATAAGTGCTACACACTTCCGTTGAAATAGGGAACATGCTATAGATAACGATTATAACATATAAAATTTGCAGGGCAATCCGAGCATATTTACGGGAGTTAGAGCACGGACAGACGGCAGACGGCAGACGGCCAGACGGCAGACGGCCAGACGGCCAGACGGCAGACGGCCAGACAAACCGAAGTCATAAACACTTTTCAACTAGGTTGGAAAGTGTTAAAAATGTATAACGATGGTGGCAATGACTGGTGCTATGACATGACTTTCGCTTTTATTGCTCTTACATCACTTATACACATCGCATTATTTAAAATTTTGTAGTATAGGAAAAAAATTACCTTTGAATGACATTTGTTTGAAAACTGTAGCTCAATTTAGTGATTTTTTTTTAATAATTTCCAAGCATAATTTTTCTTTAATCTGTTTAAAGACCATTTGTTTGCTACACTAGTGAAAAGCAGCTAGTGACAGATGGTTAGCCACAATTGGCAATTGACTGCCTAGAGCAAATTAAAAAAACACTTTCTTAAAAAAAAAGCTTCCGTTATTGGATCGAATTTACTTCCAAACGTTGCTATCATGGCTACAATGTCGTTTAAAATGGATGAGAATACCACTAAAGATTTCAACAAATTTTTGCGTCGAATCAGAAATGTTCAAATGCGCTATTTGGCTATGGATCAAATTACGAAAGATTAGTCATTTCATTAGATCAGATTAACCATGCATAAAATACAGCACTTTGGCTCTAAACTGAAACCTGTCAACAAAAACACAATTTCAATTTTCTAGTTTTTTTTTTCTTTGAAGATACAAAAAAAAAAAAAATAATTTCTTTTTTATTTCTGAAATTAAATAAGATAAATCACAGCAAAATACTCAAATTCCTTTGATTTAGTAAATTTGAATTTATTGTTTTAGTATTCAATTAAAATGTATTGAAATTTGCAGCCAAATTTCTGCCGCATTTAAAATGTATAAAAATCTTTCTATAATTTTCTGTCCAATAACCAACTTTTTCTTGATGATTTGTTTCCCTCTGCTTCTTAAATATCCGTGCTGGGAAACTTGATTGCCGGGAAGGAAGCTCGGCATGAAGAATTATTCAGATTTTATTGATTGCGACTAGCTGGCTTCGCCCGCCAGCGGGCCCCTAATTTACATCGGTGCCTCGAATTGTAGAAAATCTCGAATCTTGAAAAACCTCAAACCGGACGAACCGCCGACCCGGGTCCCCGCTGCCTTCGGCACCGTATACCGGTCGTGCTACGCACGCACCGGGTAATCCCTTAATTAGCACATTGAATTGTACAAACCTCTAACCGAACGAACCTCCGACCTTGGTCCCCGCTGCCTTCGGCACCGTATACCGGTCGTGCTGCGCACGCACCGGATAATCCCTTAAATTGCACATAGAATAGTATAAACCTCTAACTGAACGAACCTCCGGCTCGGGTCCCCGCTGCCTGCCTGCTCGGATCGGATGATGCAGACGTGCTTTCCAGGAGCTCCCATGAAGTGCTAATTTTCTACAGGACCCAGGCGAGTGGCACCCCTAATTATGGTAAATATCTTTCCCTAAACTCTTTCTGAGTTGTTTGGTACAAACCGCGTCCAAATCGGTTATTTAGATCAAGAGTTATGTGCAAAATACTAAAAGTCACTTTCTATGGCATTTTAACATTGGTTTTCAGCCTATAAGGCAGCCATGTTTTTTCACTCACTAGAGATTTTAATTGCTTAATTTCTCAGCTTCCCGTGCTCAGATGTGCTTAAAAATGACATGTATCTTATTATTTTAATGAAATGATCCATTTACACTGTTTTTACATTGTTATAGGCCCTCAAAAGGGTATTTGAAAATTTGAAATTTTAACATGTATTGTATGGGATTTTAACATGTTGATTTTTATGTGAATTTTTAAAGTATACTTCCAGTCTCCAGATCTTTTTAATTTTTTACCGGGGGGGGGAGAGGCATATTTATACTATGTACATAAAAATTTGTAAGTCATTCGGACATTTCTAACTATTTTTAAAATTTCATAGTTTGTTTTCTGGTTCTGAGTGCTGACGTGCACTGTGGGGATGATCGGCATGTCATTTTTAATTTGAATTTTTTTTTTTCACATACTTCCCGTCCCCAGATCTTT
This sequence comes from Maratus michaelseni, assembly GCA_963931845.1. Lineage (NCBI taxonomy): Eukaryota > Metazoa > Arthropoda > Arachnida > Araneae > Salticidae > Maratus > Maratus michaelseni. Next base: position 4,146,707 of record OZ007600.1, read on the forward strand.
TTAACGAGGGGGGAGGCATATAAATCCTCTGCTCAAAAAAAAAAAAAAATAAATAAAATAATTTGCAAGTCAATTGGACAATTTTAAGTATTTTAGTAATTCAATGTTTGTTTTCTGGAGCACACTTGCTCCGGGTCTACAATGCTGGTAAGCTGTGCTATCATTTTGTCCTAGTTTTTTAATTAATATTAATGTTCAGACTCGTTTAATTGGTCATTTGACTTTTAAAACTTAATTATAAAGGTCTGGAGATTATTTTTGTTAGGTTTTTTCATTGTTTAAGTACTTAAAAATGTATCCTAGTACAGGCTTCTGAGATTTACATTGCCGAGATTGGCCACTGTTTACTTTTTTGAAAATGCTTTTATTTAATAATTAATTACTTTAAATCTCATAAAACTATTCTCTTTCATTAAATAGACATACAAGGTGTTCTCCGTCTCCTTTTTCAAAAAATTTTATGTTTATTTTTAGTGTTTTTGTGGTATAATTTGTAAACTGTGCTATCGTAAATCTTAAGTATGTGTCATAATGCTATTCACCCATAGACTTTTTCATAACAAATGGAATTTTGTATTTTTCAATTGGAATTAGTAAAATTATTTAAGATTTGACGTTGAATTTTAATGTAGGATTAAATGCTGTACATAAAAAAGTCTTCATTTTTGAAATTGGTTGGATATGAAGTGTATTATAAATATTTAAAGTAAAAAATTCTTTATGAAATTCTGTGGTATCCAAGATGGATGCCTTTGCAGTATCATCACGCCATTTCTTTTTGGCTGCTACTTTCGGTTCATTTATAAAGTTCCGTAGTGTTGAGTTGTCACTCAGTATTCAATTGTAAATATCTCTAGTGATTAGCTCCAGACCTTAGTGTAGAGTTAGTTTGCCTTATGGTTTTCGGGAGTTTAGTTATTAATATACAGCATTGTTTACAGACCCAAGGAGCATCTAAATAAAGTTAGGATTCTAGGTAAAAATATAGCCCAGTTTCAAAACAGAGATTGGTTTTCAAGGTGGAATTGTGGGAAAATATATATTAAAGGATACAAATAAACATTTGATCAATAAGAAATAATGAATTTTAAGTTCTAGGGTGGACATGGGGTCTAGATTACAGTAGTTACACATTGGTTATTTGGTGTAGACCAATTGGGACTCATTATAAGGGATTATGGGATTTTAAAGGTTTCTGTTAATATGTTAAGGTCTAGGTTCAGTATTTAGTAATAAATATACAATGTTATGGATTAATATATTTAATAACTGAAGTAACATGGAGTTTGATTAAGAGTATAAACATGGTTGTTATATATTACAAGGGTTCTTGAATAATATGTTTATTAAGGGGGCAATGAATATTTCTTGAAAGGAAAGGGAAAGAAAAAACTTTGTTTTTGTAAAACTTTTGGATAGCAAGGGGGTCTATGAGAAATACTCTATCATCAAGAATGTAGTAATCATAATCTGATTTAACCCTCGGTTTGCCCACAGTATTTTAGGTTTAACATCGTTTTAATAGTATTTCTCTTTTTACCTATTTTGAATTTGTGTTTTTTTTTTTTTTTTTTTTTTCAATTTTCTCCCTTCCTATGGGAGATAGAGCTTAGATTTTTTCCAAGATTAGCTCTCCGGCGCCTAGGGAACTTTTTACGCTGCATCTTTTGGCATCATCGGTTTTTCTCTATCTCATATAGGGGACCGGCTATGGGGGCAGGGGGGGGCACTTTATTATTTTCATTAAACTTTTCACTGTTCTTAAGTAATTATAGAGTTTCTTTCTGCACATTCCTTCTAGTGACTCCCCCTTACACTGTCCCCGCCGGCAGCAGTTCCCTCCCCCTATTTTTATTTCCCTCTAACATTAACAGCTTTTTTACTTTAATTTCTGTTCTAGTGTTGTAATATTTCATTCTTCTAGTCATAATGTTTAGAATTAGTCCTACCAGCTGTTTATTAGCCATTTGGTTTTAAAGTTTTAACCCTTGTTGCACAGGTAGCCCATCACTGACTCATTCAATAGAAAACATATAGCAATAGAAATACAATGGGGGGCTTATGTGAGGTACTTTATCATTAAGAAATGTTGTACTCATAATCTGTTTTTACCCTTGGTTTGCTCGCAGTAACTTGGGTCTTACATCCAATTATCAGCATTTTTCTTTTCTTTTTTTTTACCAACATCGAAATTCGGTTTTCTCCACTTTTCTCCCTTCCTATGGGAGATAGAGCATAGAATTTTTCCAATTTAGCTCCCCAGCGCCTAGGGAACTTTTTACGCTGCATCTTTTGGCATCATCGGTTTTTCTCTATCTCATATAGGGGACCGGCTTTGGGGGCAGGGAGGGGCACTTTATTATTTTCATTAAACTTTTCACTGTTCTTAAGTAAATAACAGAGTTTCTTTCTGCACATTCCTTCTAGTGACTCCCCCTTACACTGTCCCCGCCGGTAGCAGTTCCCTCCCCCCATTTTTATTTCCCTCTAACATTAACAGCTTTTTTACTTTAATTTCTGTCCTAGTGTTGTAATATATCATTCCTCTAGTCATAATGTTTAGAATTAGTCCTACCAGTTGTTTATTAGCCATTCGGTTTTATTAAAGTTTTAACCCTTGTGGCACCGGTAGCCCATCACTGAACTCATTCAATAGTAAACATTTTGCAAAATAGTAATACCATATTTCGTAGGTTCGGTTGTAAGCACTACACTGATATTTTCACTTCCGGCTTAGGCGGGCGTGTTTTTTTTTTTTTTTTTTTTTTTTTTGGGGGGGGGGTGGGGGTGGGGGGTGTTATTGCCATACTCTATTTTATAGCTCTATGTAGTTCAAGCGCAGCGAGGAGTATCTATAGCATAGGCCCACATAGGTAAGTTGTGACCCTGTGTGATTCTTTGGTCTGGAGCAATCATTTTTACTTTTAGTTTGGGGCATTTTGATAACTCTTCATAACAAATAATGTAAATAATTATATATAAAAAGTCCAACATTATAACAACAATAATACATCTCAATTTCTCAATTATTGTTATAAGGGTAATTCTTATTATACAGTTTTGCATATCATAACAATTTGTTATTCATGTATAGAAGAAAAAAAAATTTGTACAAACACCTATAGCATTGTCCTTCCTTATTATTGTAAATTATTGAATATTATTTCTGGCATGAAAATTCCTGGTATGAGCACGGGGAGTTCTTTCCGGTTTGGACGTGGGGGTACCATTTTTCTTTGGCTTATTCTTTTGGCTTTTATTTTGATCTTTCTTCTACAAAATTTTCTTCAAAATTCAAAATTCTTCCTCATATGTGGGGTGCCCGTATTCCTGGTTCTAGATTGATTAGAGGCATAAGTAGTTAAAAGGGAAATAAAAATAGTTATAAGATAGTCATAGTTTTATAATCATAGAAAGAGGTATATTAATCAGTTTGCAAATAAAAGTTAGAATGGTGGATTCAGATAGACAACAATCCCATGCTGAGATAAAAATGAACTCATATGTCGACATCTCTCATACTTATGCATATGTTGACGTCGTTCCAATCAGTTCAATCTCTAGAACTGTAGACAAAAATCAGACTGAAAAGTTGACTTTCAATGATGCATTCACGAAGAATTTAAATCTTAGCGATATAGCACAACAATACTATATTCATATAAAGAAAAGCAAAAAAGGTGCTATCCAACCAATGGCATTTTTGGAATGGTTTATAGTAAAACTAGAAAAATATACAAGCTATATAAGCTACTACACCAACTCAAAAGGAATCAAAAACAAACTCTCATGCCTAGAAATAGACCTAAAATCAATTTCAAAACATTATGCCACAGAGGACGACCATCTGTCAAAAGGTATAGTCAACATGATAATCGATGAAATTACCGACAAAGGAGAATTTCAAGAATATGACAGCCAAGAGGCAAGTTGTTCACAAGATGTTATCGATCTAATTACGCAGTTGACAAGGGGTGTAAGAAAACGCACTAAAGGAACATCTGCAATAGTCCACCTATACTTAGACGAATTAAAAAGACGACTTAAACTAATACAGACAGATTTCACCAATATCTATATACTAAAGGCACCATCCTCAGAGATATCCCCAAAAATGGCATTAAATATAGCTGAATTACAAAATGCCTCTTACAGTCTAACACATGTTGAAGATGAAAAACTGATACACAGTGGAAAATCGATACAAGATAAAGACAAAGGAAATGAAGGTGGTGATAAAAGTGTTTTAAGTAAGGAAGACTGTGGAAAAGAAATGATTCAGGAAGAGTTGGAAACAGCCCATCTGAATTTACAGGTACTTTCTGGAGAGAGTTCCACTCTTAGTATACCAATGACATTGCAAGAACTAACGAGCTTAACACAAGAGAAATCTCCACTACATCAATTGGAAGATATCCTAAATCAAATTGAAAGTAATTCAAAAATTTATGATGAAGACATCCGAACACAAATAGCGAACTCAATACAGCAGATAAAAGAATATCTATACTTTGAACAAGAAGAAAATAACGTCCTGAAAACTACGACAAACGAACAAGAGCATCAAATAAAGGAAATGAAAACTCAAATCACTCAACAATCAAAAATAATTGACAAAATGGAAAAAGAACTTCAGAGCAAAGAGATTGAAATAACCGAAAAAATTAAACAAACATCACTTATAGAAGAAATGTTTCATACCATAAAAATCAACAAAACTTAGTTAATAATCAAGACCATCTGGAAGATGGAATCGATTCCGAAATATCGAAAAGAGCACAACTCAAGAGTTATGCTGCTGCAATTACATCCGATCAACCTATAAAAACACCTTGCTTTAAGTACTCTAAATCAGCAATAATAATAAGAAGAAGTCAATCAACGAATATTCCCATTAATGTAATACGAAACATGTTAAATGACAAAATAAAAGGGAATAAAAAATTTAAATACATCTCATGTTCGTTAGGAAGAGATAAAAACTCGCTCATAGTCCAAACAGAATCGGACGAAAAAACAGCGGTTTTAATTGATTTTATAAATCAAATAGAAGGTTTCAGAGATTTGGCCGAAGCAGATCTTAGAGATGCTAAAAGAAAAAAAGTCATTATACTGGGAATTCCAGTAGATGTGACTGAGACTGAAGTAATTGATAAGATACATCAAGAACTGGGACAGAATTTTCCTCTAGGAATAGCAAAAGTTCTCAAAAAACAAAAAATGAAAACATACCAAATAGTACTTGATGCAGAAGAACATTACGCGAAAGCATTATTTTCAAGAAGAAAATTACCTATTCATTTTAATTTATGCCGTATAGAATATTACAATCCAGTGGTTAGGTGTAATAAATGTCAACGTTATGGCCATACAGTTGATAATTGTAGAAGTTATTACTTAACATGCGCATATTGCACAGGTAACCACAAAACAGACACATGCAAAATAAAAGAAAATTATGAACGTCATCGTTGCATCAACTGTGAAAGAGAATATAAAACCGCAGTAAAACCTGAAAAGATTGAAAGGCATAGTGCAAATTCTAGATTCTGCCCAATTTTTCAAAGATTGTTGCAACGAAAACAAAATATTACTATCTCCTATGATCCTTCAAAAGTATGTTCTCAGAACTAAAATCACTCAATATCTCTGATGACTCTATAGAAGATTCAACTGTAGAACCTCCAACCAATGCTACATATATAATAAATCAGACTATCCCATTGGACAATAGATATTATTTCGGAGAATCCAAGACCCCACCAAATCATTTAAAAATAGTTCAAATAAACCTTAATAATTGTAAGGCTGCAAATCTCCAATTGCTGAAGCACATACATGAAAATAAAGTAGATTTAGCTTTAGTTCAGGATTATCACAAAAGTAATAACACCTTCACGGGAATCCCAATTTCATGTTCTTTCTACCATTCAATAAATCAGACGTCGGGAATACTCGTATCCAATCCCTTATTAATTCATATTCAGACTCTACAAACAAATAACAGTGTATTTATAAACCTATCACTGTCATCAAAATTCATTAAAGTCGGATCACAATATTCAAAACCGAGTGGAAATCTTGATGAAGACTTCCGAGAATGGACCACAGTCATAGAAGATACATCGAACCTTATCCTTGGGGGTGATTTCAATGCACACCTCCAGGCGTGGGGTTATAAAAGAAATAATGCTAGAGGATATATCCTACTTGACTATCTAGCAATGAGCAGATTAACTATTATTAATGATCCTGATTCAGAATGTTCTTTTGCGCGAGACAAGTTTAAAGGCAAACCAGATTTGACCCTCTGCGGTGAACATTCAAAAAATATTATAGATTCATGGAAAATAGACTCGACATTTAAATCACTAAGTGACCATCAATATATTACTTTTACTCTGAATGTCACACCCACAATAAGAAATTTATACCGTTTCAAAACCAAATATGAAACGTTTAAAAAATTCAATAAACTGTTTCAAAAACATGAAGAAACATTACTTTCAACACTTAAAGCAGTCAATTCTGTTCCAGAGTTAGAGAAGTGGACAGAGGAATTTAATGTTATCCTTTTAAACATCATGCAAAAATCACTTAAAAAGAAAAAGTTGTCTCATGAAATTAATGTATCCTGGTATACTGACAAACTTAAAGTACAGCGAAGCCACCTAAATGCTATATATAAACTACATAAAAGAAATCCAGATTTTGTAGAACTCAAGATTAAATATAAAAAAGCCAAAGCAAAATACAAATTAGATATTAAAAAAGCTAAAATTGATTCTTGGATAACATTTTGTTCGGAAACAAACAGTAAGTATGGTACTGCTTTTAAAATTCTGAAGCAGAAATATTTAAAAAATACAGATCTCATCCACTCTGTCATGGAATCTTCAACTCAAAATGATACATACAAAGAGATTCAAGAAACGTTACTTCATTACCATTACAATACAAGCCCAGAATTCGAATCATCATTTCAAAACACAAACACACTATCAATAAAAGAATATAACAATTTTAAATTTACCCATAGAGAAATTCAATATGCAATTAACCAACAAAATAAAAAGAAAGCCCCAGGATATGATCGGGTAGATGGCAGAATTTTACAAAATTTGATAAAAAATAATATGAAGCTTATAAAGTTATTATATAACAAATGTCTCTACCTTGGACACTTTCCAGAAACGTGGAAGAAAGGAGTAGTCATCTATTTTAGAAAGAAAAACAAAGATCCATCAAAACCTGATTCATACCGTCCAATTACACTACTACCCATGATTGGTAAAATCCTAGAAAGATTAATAAAAAATAGAACTTTAACTTATCTTGAAGCAATAAACTATATAAAAGATGAACAGTTCGGCTTCCGTGAAAACAGAAGCACTATATCAGCTCTGGAGAGACTTAAAGAGAAAATTGCACAATTATTACAAAAACATACTTATGTGGGCATCATATCATTTGATATTACAGGTGCTTTCGATTCAATAAACTGGCACCAATTATCAGAAATAATTGATGACTCACCGTTACCCAGATACCTCAAAACCTTATTAAAAAGTTATATAAGCAAAAGAAGTATAGGCTTAAATCAATATGAATATATAGAATGGTTCAGGGTATTTAAAGGATGCCCTCAGGGATCCTGTCTTGGACCACTCTTATGGCTTCTTATAGCTAACTACATAATAAAAAATTATAAAAATCTATATGAAGATATTATTGTTTACGCAGATGATTTTTTGATTCCAATAGAGGGAAATACCGTAATAGACCTGGAAGTTACAACCAACAACAAAATAGTCCATTTTAAGAATATATGTGATGAACTCGGTTTAAAAATATCAACTCAGAAAACGCAATCAATGCTTTTCGGTAGCAATCTCCTCGAAAGAAGACTTCCGAGATTTAAATTAGAAAATATAAAAATAAAAGTAGTAAAAAATATTAAATATCTTGGCGTACTGTTAGATTCTAAATTCAATTTTACAGATCACATGAAAGACCTTCGAACAAAGATTGCAAACTTTGTAAACGGATTTAGAGGATTTCGATTCTTTAATAAAGGTATCAAACCAGACATCCTGAAAATATGGTATCAAACAGTCATAGAACGCCAAATACTATATGCTTACGAAATTTGGTATCCAAACTTGAATACTGATGGCCGCAAATTACTACGTTCAACTCAGCGTTTGGCATTATTAAACTTAATACGGACCTATAGGACTATCTCTCACGAAGCTCTGTATCTTCTTACAGGAACTCCACCAATCCTAATAAAAATACAGAATGAATTTCAGTACTACCAACTGAAAATAGGAAATAGAAATTTGTTAATCAATAACACACAGCTAAACATTAACAATATAATGCAGAAAGAAAAATCGTATCGATTCCTCAATTACTACAGAGTCCAAAATATCAGAATTATAGAAGATAGAAAATTCATCCATCCAAAAGAATACGATGTGGAAGCCTACACAGATGGTTCTGTCATGCCAGGGGGTGTAGCCAGTGCTTTCACCATATATAAAGATGGAAATAATATACATGATGAAGCAATACGACATCATCCACTGAATAACATATATCAAGCAGAATTAATGGCAATTTATAAAGCAATAAAATGGTTCTCTACCTCCGACTACAATAAACTACTAATTATTACAGATAGTTACTCTTCTATGGAAGTATTAAAAGTTGCTTTTCCTAGAAACTACATTATCAAAAACATTTACAATCAATTACTTCAAATTCCTGATAAATCCATTATAATAACATGGACTAAATCTCATGTGGGTGATACTGGCAACGAAAGAGCTGATCTCCTAGCAAAGCAAGCCATCTTACAAGACCAATATCAATCAAGAAAAGATCTGTTGTTCCCCATTTCAATAGCAAAATTGTATTTTAAAAAGAAAACCATCTCTGACTTAATGCCTAAGTGGGGCAGATCGGTCTGAGATGCAGACCGTGGACCTTTAGCGCCCCACCCGGGATGTTCCCCGGCACGCGGGGATTCGTGAGGGGGACTCCAGCAGTCCGACGGAGAGAGCACACGCAGAGGCCTCCAGCGCAAAGCGCGGTCGTCCCTCAAAGAAGAGCGCCCAAGACGATCGGAACGTCCACCAGGGGCAGAGACGAGCGACACCTGAAACAGCCAGACAAGCCCTACACCAGCCAGCCAGCACCACCACCATTTATTCATTTATAAATGGTAGAGGTACATACTTAGCCAGAGTGGCTGGTCCTGCCGGGCCGCAGTTCCACGCGACAGAGGGCAGGAGCTAGGAGTAGAAAACGTTGAGTATTTACAAATGAGAATTCCATCGCTGTGACCAGCGTCACCACGCGCCAGGTAGCGATGGACTGAAGTGGCTGTACCAGGATGAACAGTCCAGAAAGTTGATGAGAGAGAGGGACTTGAGCATTGAAGGAGTGGCAGTGGCAATGGTGAAGGCTTGAGAGGTTAGAGCTCAATGGTGAAGGAGACTGATGTTGCACTTGTGACTGAAGGCGCTAGCGGATGGACATGGAGTGAGACCTGGAAAGCTGTGCAGAGTTGAGTGGATTATGTAGATGAAACCGGCTCGGGTTGAAGTAGGGGAACCAGGAGTTCCCCCAGCTAGCTTGACTGTAGTTAGAGGAGGGCAGGCCATCTTGCAGTGGGTGTGCATGTGAGTCTGTAAAGCTATGATTGCGAGAGTGTGGTGAATGGTCGTAGTGTGAGTGTTGCGGTTGATGTGTGTACGGAGACTGAGTGTCGGTGATTGGAGACTTCACTTGTTTAATGTTATAGGCTAAGTCTAGCGAGTGTCGAGTGTGTGTGTACAGTTGTCGATATGTAGTGCATGATGGGTCCGACGCCTGGTGACGCGTATCAAAGCGAGTGTTCCATCTTCTATTGTGTTGTGTGCAGTTGATACAGCTTGAACGTCTATTGCATGCAGTGTCTAATTCTTGATGTTCCCCTCCACAGTTAACACAGTGAGGGGCTCTTTTACAGTTTTTCCCAGAGTGGTTGAGGCCCTGGCAGTTCCTGCAGCGAGTGATGGTGGTGTGAGGTCTTAGAGGTGAGGTACGGAGGCCTAACGTAAGTCCTCCGTCTGCTATGATTGCATGTGCTAGTTTCTTCGGCATCAGAAGGACGATGTCATTAGTAGTTGGGTTTCTCTTGCTTTTTAGTTCTTTTAGAATGGTGACGTCTGTTCTGGGGAGATCATAGGTCGCTGTGATGGAATCAATTATCTTATCTGTGTGATTGACGTCTACGTTGAGGAGAATCATCTTTTGGAGTGGTGGTTTCTTTGTAGTAATTATGAGGTTGTTGCTGAGGTTACTGTGCTGTTGTATGTCCTCTTGGAGCGTCTGTAGGTCTTCTTTCGTCTTGCAAGTTATCTCTATGTGGCTTGGTTTGTGTAAGACCCGACTGGGCTGGATGGGTGCATAGTATGATGTTTGGTGAATTAAGGTGTCTATTTCTTTGCTGGATTTCTTGCTTGTGCCTTTGAGGATTAGGGTGTTTTCCTGTGTGTCGAGGTCTAATTTAATTGGTGTGGAGTGTGAAAGGATGTTACTGTAGGTGGGTGTTCCGTCGATGTCCGATTGGTCTATCTGGGAAGCGCTGCTGGAGTGTGCTGAGGATGGCGAGGCTAGTTGCTTTGATGGTGGTGCTTTTGAAGCTAACAGTGTTTCTTCTGCATTGGCGATTGATCTGGCTAGGATAGAGAAGCTCTGTTTGGATTGATGGAGTTCGGCCTCCAGGCATTGGACCTTTGTGTGTAGTGTTTGTACTTTAACACGCGCTGCATCTAGGATTTTGTGTGTCTCTAAGTTTGTGGAGATGATGGATTCGAGTTCTGTGTTAATTGAGATAAGACGGCTTATGTAAGGTGAGTAGTGGCTGTTTCTTGTTAGATCGTCCTGTAAGGCTTTAAATTGTGCTAGGATCGTCTCCGTTATACGTGTGATTTTGGCCGCCCTCCAAGAGGTACTTATTGTAGTGGTACTGGAAGGAGGAGCCGGGGTGAAGTTCTGAGACTCGACAGTAACGTCCTCATCTGAATCCTCGTGTGGGAAAAAGTCGCCCGGGTCAAAGTTGGAGTCACACTCGGACTCGGATGAGCTCATGATGTTAGGATGATGGAGAAGCAAAGACAGTGTTGGATGATAAGATAATGTTGGATGATGAACACAAACCTTTGGACACAGGTCACATCTGACTTCGGCCGCGCACGAGGCCCCCCATGCCTGCAGCATGTCTCTAGCACGAGGTGAAGAGAAGAACATTGACCGCCATGCATTTAATGTGTGTGAGAATTGAGGGTTATTCTTGATGTGATAACGGCTAAGTTATTTTGTGTGACATTAATTTGAGTCATTTATTTATGTGAAATTGCGTAAAGTTTATTTTGTGTGAAAAAAGTTAACGTTGGTTTTTGATGTGAAAAAGTATTATTTTGAGTGGAATTGTTAAAAGTTGTTTTTGAGGTGAAAATATGACTAAGTTATTTTATGTGAAAATATGTTAAAGTAATTTTGTAGTGATAATGCATCTAAGTTTATTTAAAAGTGGAATTTTGTTAAAGTTATTTTTTTTGAGGTGAAAATACGACTAGGATATTTTATGCGAAAATATGTTAAAGTAATTTTTATTGTGAAAAATGCGTCTAAGTTTTATTTTGGGTGGAATTTTGTTAAAGTTATTTTTGAGGTGAAAGAATGGCTAGGTTTTATTTTAGAAAAAAAAAAAAAAAAATAATTATTTTTGTTTGAAAATTCGTCTAAGTTTTATTTTGTGTGAAAATGTTAAAGTTATTTTTGGTGTGAAGATGCGACTACGTTTTATTTTATATGAAAATATGTTAAAGTCTTTTTTATGAGGGAATTCGTCTAAGTTTTATTTAGTGTGAAATTTGTTAAAGTTATTTTTTTGTTTGAAAATTCGTCTAAGTTTTGTTTTGTGTGAAATTTGTTAAAGTTATTTTTTTTTTATTTGAAAAATCGTCAAAGTTTTATTTTGTGTGAAAATTTGTTAATGTTATTTTTGGTGTGAAAATGCGGTTAAGTTTTATTTAATGTGAAAAAAATGTTAAAGTCTTTTTTTATGTGAGAATTCGTCTAAGTTTTATTTTGAGTGAGAATTTGTTAAAGTTATTTTTGGTGTGAAAATGCGACTAAGTTTTATTTTATGTGAAAAATGTTAAAGTAATTTTTATAGTAAAAATGCTTCTAAGTTTTATTTTAAGTGGAATTTTGTCAAAGTTATTTTTATGTGAAAACCAACTAAGTTTGAAGTTCCCGTGTTCTAAAGGAGATTTAGTGGTGTGTGGGACTTAGACAAGAAATCGCAAAAAACGATGAAATTTCGGCTAAGTCCGGTGTTCCCGTGTTCTGATTGAGTTTGAAGAATTATAGAGGTGTGTGGGACTTAGTCGAAAAATCGCAAAAACGATGAAATTTCGGCTAAGTCCGGTGTTCCCGTGTTCTGAATGTGATAGAAGAATTTTAGTGGTGTGTGGAACTTTGACAAAAAACCAGCAGACAGCGCTTAGAAAATATCATAGCAGTTATAAAGAAATGAAAAATTATTCAATTTAGAAAAGCTCGTGTACGATGCTAGTAAACGTTTGGAAAGATGTAAAAAAGTATTTAGAAATGCGATAATATGATTTTAAGTCATGTTTTTGAGTCAATAAAAAAGGTAAACAAAGATTTTTAAAAGTGTAATTAATTGCAGAATTTTCATAGTGGTGCAGAAGTATTTTGTGTGTGGGATGCAAATAATATGGTGATTTAGGAAACCAGTTTATGGCGCATTCTTATGAGCAGAAGATGAGAAAATTGCATTTTAGTCGGAGTTGGAAAAAAGCGCGAAACTCGAGAAAAATTAAATTGATGGAAAAATAAATTTGGGTAGGGGAGATTGTTAAAGTACATATGAGTATGCTGAAAACCTATTTTTAAGAGGATCGTATGGTTAGAATGGTAGTTATGTAAGATTAAAGGTTGTAAGGTGTTGATCCCACGTACAACGCACCTTGCGGTGCATACGGCAGTGGCGGCAGGACTACCCCGCGTCCCGGTGACTGACAATTACCGTACTCGGAAAAAATTTTTGAGTTTTGGGAAAATATTTGAACAGAGTGGATTAAAATGGTTAAGAAGCGAAAAAACAAGGTTTGGGGGTTGAAGAAAAAATTAAAATTTTTTGTTTGAAAATTCGTCTAAGTTTTATTATTTGTGAAATTTGTTAAAGTTATTTTTTAATTTGAGAATTCGTCTAAGTTTTATTTTGTGTGAAATTGTTAAAGTTATTTTTTTATTTGAAAAATCGTCAAAGTTTTATTTTGAGTGAAAATTTGTTAAAGTTATTTTTGGTGTGAATATGCGGCTAAGTTATTTAATGTGAAAAAATGTTAAAGTCTTTTTTTATGTGAGAATTCGTCTAAGTTTTATTTTGAGTGAAAATTTGTTAAAGTTATTTTTTGTGTGAAAATGCGACTAAGTTTTATTTAATGTGAAAAAATGTTAAAGTCTTTTTTATGAGAGAATTCGACTAAGTTTTATTTTGTGTGAGAATTTGTTAGAGTTATTTTTGTGTTAAATTTCTTCTAAGATTTTTTTTTTTTTTTAAGCTCGAAAATGTTAAAGTATTTTTTTTGTTTAAGAATTCGGCTAAGTTTTATTTGTAAGAAAATTTGTCTAAGATATTTATTTGTGGAAAAATGTTAGAGTTTTGTAATTACTGTTGAAAAGTTAGAGTTCCTTCATTAGGCTAATTTATAATTAGAAGGTACAATGTCCTTTCGAGCTGATTACAGTAATGAGACCTCTCACCCTTGATTTTGGAGTGGAGAACCCCCTAGATTTGAAAGAATATTTATCTTAATACTTATCCCCAGTGGCCCCAAAAATAACAATTCCTGAGGTTCCACGTGGTCCGAGAAATAATTAAAATGTTAATTCTGAGCTAATTGGTGAGCGTTATTAAGAGTTAAGTTGGTTATTAGGGAAGAACAGAATTTTTGCATTATGGAATAAAACTCTTAGAGGTTAGTATAATTATATTTAGGTAGTTAAACAATAAAACAATTGAAGCAGTTAAAAATGCATGGCAGTCAGATGAACAACTAATGAGCAATTTTAATAATTGCTCATAAAACAAAAACTAAGCGGGCTAGAAACATGCTGCTTACCAAAAACAGTAGGTGGTATACTCATACACAGGATTCCATCAGATGCGCCCGGCCCGCAGGTAAGGGGGGGGCTATTAGCCACACATTTGTTGGAGCCCTACTAAAACACGTCTGCACTCTACGCGTCGTCCCACTGAAGTAAAACCATCTCTGACTGGCAAGCCATTTGGGACTCATGTAATAAGGGCAGAGATACCTATAAAATTATAAATAAAGTCGATCCAAATTATCTCTGCAAACAGCCAACACTGCCGTATTATCTGAGTAACCATGGCAGTTTCCCACAATACTTACATAAAATAAGAAAAAGAGCCTCACCTAGATGTCCATGCGATAAAGCAGAAGGAGATGCAGTTCACTACATATTCGGATGCTGCCCTCTTATGATCCATCACTTCCCTTTTGATAAGAACGAAACTCTCAGATATAACCTTCGTAATATCATTTTCAATCCTTCAAACTCTCAAAAGTTAAAAGAGAATTATAATATTCTCAATAAAAATTTCTCTTTCATTACGAAAGAATTTTAAAAAAAAATTGACTGAACTGACCATTGACTTTCTGAACTAAAATACCATAAATTTAGGACATTATGAACTTATAGTACTTCGAAAATATTTTATATTTAACTTTCAATTTGCAAAAAATTGTTATTTTTTACCTTTTATATTTTATTATTGTTATGTAATTATATTCATTGTTTAAAATCTAATAAACAGGCGCCTCCTGCGGTGGGGGTTGGAACGGATGGGTGCTATCGGTGCCGGGTAGCGTTTATTTTTCCCCTCGTGGACTTATTGTTCCTATACCTCACGGGTGGCTGTCCTTGAGTGGGTGATTTCGGTCCCCGCTGCCTGCGGCACCATATAGCAGTCGTTCCGACCCTGGTCCCCACTGCCTTCGGCACCGTATGACGGTCGTGCTACGCATGCACCGGCTAATCCCTTAAATTGCACATGGAATAGTATAAACCTCTAACTGAACGAAACTGCGGCTCGGGTCCCCGCTGCCTGCGGCACCGTATAGCAGTCGTGCTGCGCACGCGCTGCAGTATACGTTAGTTCCACCTTCCGCCACCAGGTGGCGCAATCTGTTTATATGATCATAACTGAAATCGTTAAGACTTTCGATGTCTAGTCGAATGAGCCATACCCCGTCGTTTTCATGCCCGTAGAACCAAAGATAGGAAAGCGCCCCCTAGTGGTGAAAAAACGGCTCGTAATGAAGATATGACAATAATTTTTAGATATTCTGAAAGTAGAATCCATTTAGCGTCGCCCTGTCAAAGTTTGGAATTTCTGCGCTTCTTAGAATCAGAGATTGGGCCCCCCTCTGAAAAAAAACCCAATTGAACGTCACGTGACCACCGTAAAAAAATTGCGCCTCTACTTGTAATCCTCCTCTTGTCTGAAAATATCCGGTCACGTGTCGTTTTTCTGCATTGGTTACAAATGATTAGAAATAGATTGCTTCATTAACCGGTTTTTAATTGATATCTTCCGATTTTACTGGTCGAATTGTACAATCTTTTTTTTGTTGAAATCAGGATTTTTTTTTACGTGTGATGGCTGATTTGGGGGTCCAGAGATTAATTCTTTCATTGTTTTTCGAAAACGGACTTGAGCATTACATGAAAGCTGTCGGGTGAATTTGCTCTTTCTTCCTTCCAAACATCTGCGCTCCAGGCAGTCTGCGGTCTCCACATGCCGCGTCGAAAGAATTAAAAAATTATTTTTTATTGATCGATTTTTAAAGGATTTTTTCAGTTCTAATGGTCGTACGGGAATGATTTTTCGAATTTCTGAAAGCAAATGCTCTCCTGAATCTGTCTGTCCCATTTCCGAACTTCTGACCCCCCGACTTCCGTAGATCCGGGTCGGTTTAAAAACCCGCACTGCGGTTTGGGGCTTAATTTGCTCCTGGCGACCCTGCCTTTTTCGAGAATCGTCTCCACCGGCAACCCTCGGCGGAGGCGAACTTTTCGCTGTTTTGACTTCTCTTCCAACTTCGGTTTCCGTCGGTAATTAAAACACTTTCGCTCATTAATAACTCCCCGGGTCCGGGTCGGAATCCCGACCCGATCGAAACTTGAGCGTCGTGCCTTTTTTGCGAATTTTTCGGTCCGCGTCTGCCGTCGGTGCGTCGATTAGTCCAGGAGCCTTTGCGGGTACAAAGGCGGAGTGCACACACACACAGACGTTTACCGTGCTTAATATCCCAACTAGGACTTTCCGGGTTACAGAACATACTGCCTGTTTTCAAAGATGTTGGATGAACATTATTTTTAATTGAAAACTCTAATAATGTTTGTACATTAATTATAGTTTTTCGATTTCCCACGAAGAACACCAAATCTCTTAAGCGACAATGACAAAGGTCTATTTCTTTCACTTCAGACTTTCCTGTCATCTCCAAAAAAATCGTAGTTCACTTTTGTAGAAATCAGTAGCTATTTTTAAAAATGTATAACGATGGTGGCAATGACTGGTGCTATGACATGACTTTCGCTTTTATTGCTCTTACATCACTTATACACATCACATTATTTAAAATTTTGTAGTATAGGAAAAAAATTACCTTTGAATGACATTTGTTTGAAAACTGTAGCTCAATTTAGTGATTTTTTTTAAAATAATTTCCAAGCATAATTTTTCTTTAATCTGTTTAAAGACCATTTGTTTGCTACACTAGTGAAAAGCAGCTAGTGACAGATGGTTAGCCACAATTGGCAATTGACTGCCTAGAGCAAATTAAAAAAACACTTTCTTAAAAAAAAAGCTTCCGTTATTGGATCGAATTTACTTCCAAACGTTGCTATCATGGCTACAATGTAGTTCAAAATGGATGAGAATACCACTAAAGATTTCAACAAATTTTTGCGTCGAATCAGAAATGTTCAAATGCGCTATTTGGCTATGGATCAAATTACGAAAGATTAGTCATTTCATTAGATCAGATTAACCATGCATAAAATACAGCACTTTGGCTCTAAACTGAAACCTGTCAACAAAAACACAATTTCAATTTTCTAGTTTTTTTTTTCTTTGAAGATACAAAAAAAAAAAAAAAATAATTTCTTTTTTATTTCTGAAATTAAATAAGATAAATCACAGCAAAATACTCAAATTCCTTTGATTTAGTAAATTTGAATTTATTGTTTTAGTATTCAATTAAAATGTATTGAAATTTGCAGCCAAATTTCTGCCGCATTTAAAATGTATAAAAATCTTTCTATAATTTTCTGTCCAATAACCAACTTTTTCTTGATGATTTGTTTCCCTCTGCTTCCTAAATATCCGTGCTGGGAAACTTGATTGCCGGGAAGGAAGCTCGGCATGAAGAATTATTCAGATTTTATTGATTGCGATTATTTTAGAGTTTAAGAGCATTGCTTGATTACATATTAACCTTGTGTTTTATTATTTTTTTTTTCTTTTGATAAAATTTTAATTTTGCTATGGAATATTAGCCAAAAAATAAAATGAAATAAATGTTGAACTATTTTTATCTTTTTAAGTGCATACGGTTAATCTTGTGCAAGCAATTAGTGTATTTTAATTAATGCAACTTACACGTTTATGTTATGCTCCTTTGTTTACAATAACATAGCATCACTTACGTTTTAAACCAATATTTGGTATGTAAATGTAATGCGATTACAGAAGATTATCCTGCAATAATGGTTCCCCCCCCCCCCCCCCCCCGGGTTCGTGAAAACCTCATGTTTTAAGTCTTAATTTTAAAACTGATAAAACAGGGGTGATTCTGAGTAAACACATTTTCTGAACTTCTCAGCAGATTTTCTGAAAAGTTCAGGGGGGAAGGAGAAAATGTCTGAATTAGAGTCCTGCATCAGATTGCGTAAGCCGACCTGATTTAATGATCGGTATTCCGGTCGGGTTAACTCTAATTGTTTTCGGTCCGGGTCGGTTTCGACTGAGTTTAGATCCCTGTTGGTTGGTATCGGGTTTTTCAAAAGTTAGTTCAGTATATTGTTTCAGATTAAAAACTATATCTATAATAATAAAGATAGATGTTTCTCTGTGCGTGTGCTGTTTTCTGTAGAGACTGCTGCGCGAAAAACTACAAGATTTGGCAGGAAATTGCCTGTATGTCTGAAATTATGTACCTCAAAGCCAGTTTTTTACATTTTCTTAATTTTTTTATACATTTTTTGCATTGTGCAGCAAAACTTTCACATTAGTAAAAGGAATCTGCCATTAATCTTTCAGCCTAATAATAATAAATTTTGTTCTTTTTAAAAAAAGTTTATTTGGAATTCCTACAACTACTGTTTAATTTTTCGTGAATTTTTTATATGTTTTTTTGTGTGTTGCAGCGATTTTTTGACAATCATGAAAAGAATCCAGTTTTATTTTTCAGCTGAATATTGCAAATTTTCTCCTCTGCGATTGTTAGCGTTAGTGCTTCTTTTCATTTCGCTGAAATCTTTTGACATTTGTAAAAGGAGCCCGGTTTCAATCTTTTAACCCAATGCAGTAAATTTTATCCTTTGCAATTTTTTAATTTTTTGCAAGTTTTAGTGTTTTAAGAGGATTTTTTGATGTTTTATTTCTGAATCAGAAATAATTCCCCGGTAAAAGTTTTTATCTAAAAAATATTCAGGATTTCTTTAAAAATTGGATCAACACGAACCCACTCACAATAGTAAAACCTAACTGGAACTTGAAACAATTAAAATCAACTCAATACGCAGTGTCAACCAATGCGACCAAGGACTTGGTAGATTTCTGAATTGTATGAATAGTAATTGTTAAAAAATGTCTTGTTTCAAGAAAATGTCACCAGATGGCAGCATCAAACAATGTTTTTAAAAATGCAAACTGAACTCGGAAACCTTTTTTTTTTAAAGTTCAGATGATAGTAAGGCTGTAAGCATGTAGCAAGCAAAATGCTGCTCTAAGATTAAAAATCCCATATAATATTGTATTCCAAAGAAATTCATTTAATTCATCATATGCATTTATGTAAAATTATTTTAGTAATGTATTTTAGTAAAATGTTATTTATGCATCATATGCATTTAAAACTGCAACAAACTAATAGTTAAATTTTCAAAGTATTTCTTCATATTTGTATTTTTATAAATAGATCCAAGAATTCTTTTGTTTTGTTATTGTGATTCTATCCTGCAAGTATTTTATCCACTATTATATTCTATGAGTATTTTTCATCTAATAAATGTGTTTTATTCATCTTAAGAAGAATCTCTTTCAAATAAATAATTCACACAAGACATAAAGATAAAACTTTTAACTTTCTTATTGTTTACTATTGTGGAATTTCTAATTCATGTCTTCATATCATCCAATAGAAATCATAGTCTGAAGAGAAAGGCAGAAAATCATTATTGAAAATTTTTACCGACACAAAATCATTAATGAAAAATTTCTTCTCCATATGGAGCAAAAAATTTGCAAATTTCATAACCTGTTGAGGATGTTCGTGCACTGAATACATTGTATCCAACTGAATTTATAGATTTTTTCCTGTAACAATGACACAATTCACGATTTTTTCCCCCAGGACCTTTGACAAAATTCTTGTTTTTTTTTTCCGCAAACCTTTGACGAAATTCACATTTTTTTTCTGTGATTGATTGACAAAATTCGCGATTTTTTTCTGTGATCGTTTGACGAAATTCGCGATATTTTTCCGCGACCGAATGATAAAATTCACGATATTTTTCTGCGACCGAATGAAAAAATTCATGATATTTTTCCACAATCGATTGACAAAACTCAGTAATTGTTTGACGAAATTCACAATATTTTACCTCGATTGTTTTTCGAAAGTCATAATTTATTTTGCATAATCGTTTGACTAAATTTGCGACTTTTTTATACAATCTTTTGATAAAATTTGTGATTTTTTTTTCAGCAACTGCTTGAAGAAAATCAAAATTTGTTTCTGAGATCTTGGTGAAATTGATGATATTCTTCCAGGATTGTTTGAAGAAATTCACACTTATTTCCATGACTGTTTCACAAATTGATTTTAT
Organism: Maratus michaelseni; assembly: GCA_963931845.1. NCBI lineage: Eukaryota > Metazoa > Arthropoda > Arachnida > Araneae > Salticidae > Maratus > Maratus michaelseni. The sequence goes on from OZ007600.1 coordinate 4,166,939, forward strand.
GAAATTCCTAAAAAGAATTAAAAAAATTACGGTCTTACATGAAAATTATAAAATATTCGTCACAGAGTCATATGCTTTTAAAACAATGAAATTAATTATACAGGATTTTCCTATTTTGTGCACGATTTGCCCAATCCTACACACCATTTCAAACACTGCCCATTAAAGAAAATACCCCCCCCCCCCATACATAAGAAAGATACTAAAATCCTTGAAGAATGTCTCTTTGTAAATGAAATATTATAATTTTAGTTTTATTATCCATTTCATAACTGCTTAGTCATGTGTAAATATATACTATGCGTTGGACAAATCAGGAGAAACCGATAGGGATGACGCAAGCATTTTGTATATTTTTTGTGGTTATGTATTTTAACTTTCTAGTATATAGCTTGACAAAAATGCTTATTTCACTCGCTTAAATAATTATGCTCCAGAATATTAATTTGCATTTCAACTGCAATACATTCATTTATGTGGAGACTTTTGGATCAATACCAATTGATGTATTTTAGCAAGCATGATTTGGTGTTATAAAGTGGTTTTTGTAACACCCTTTCAGTAATATTCACATTCAATTTAAACTGCATCATTTATAGGATTAATCATGTTTGACTAACATCTTGGCTGAGGAACTGATTATGGAAGATTAGATATGTTTCTTTTTTATCTAAACTTTCTACTTAATCTTTCATAATCTAAATTACTTTAATGATTTTTATTTTTTATTTACTATGAAACAGAGTTTCTAGGCAACTACTAAAGAAAAAGGAAAAAAAAAACATACATGGTGGAAAATTTGTAAGAGTGACAAAGTAAAATATTTTATATTTTTGGAAGAGATGCAAAAGATGCCACCAAACCCTACATAATTAATGTTAAACATCTAACAAATGTAGTGACAGTTTTCAAACTGATCTAATTAATTTAAGATTTTTCATAGCAAAAATGTAGCACACAATTTAATATTTAAATTAATTATCCAAATGTGCTTTTTAAAAAAAAATAATGAGTAAAAAGAAATAAATTAAAATTTGAAAATAGCCTGAATTCCCACAGAAAAGCACTATGATGTGGAAAAAAAATTAATTCTTTTCTGAACAAATCAACCATATTTAACCAAAACCATGTAATCTACCAAATATCAAGCTAATTGGAAGATTTTTGTGAGAGTTATCATGGGATATACACCTACATACTGATAGACACTTTTTTTTTTTAAAATCTCTACAGTAACCCTTCACTTTACATTTTGACAAAAGTGAAAGTAAGAAAAGAATAAAACATCACAAATGAAATTAACAACACAATGATTTTATATATAAAAACAAATATTTAATATCAGATATTTACAAATGTTTTTTTTTTTTTTACAGAAACTATTTTCTTCTCTTATTTTCTTTTTTCTTATGCTTAAAAGATTTATTTTTATTTTTCTCCTGATTGGACAGTTCAGCATCTGCAGGAGCTTCCTTCAGACTGAAATGATAATGAATAAATTAAATTAAAAAATAAATAGGAAGATTAACAAGTAAATCCTGGTATAGAAAAATACACATTTCCAAAGAAAACCCATATGTATCTGAATCAATGATTTAAAAAACTACACAAGTCTAAGATTTAAATTTTTTAGAATCAATTAAAACCATACTACACACAAATTCTAGTTATTTTAAGTTAAAACATTTTTTTTTGTGACACTATATATCTTAAATCTTAAACATGTATGTCGGCTATCAGTTATTTACTGAAACATTAGTAGTACACAGTAGTTACTGAAACATTTGTTAACTCGTAGTTTGTAGTTAAGCACAGAATTACACTGGATGTGAAAAGATTACTGTGTTTATTAGCAGATCCAAGATCCAACCTTCATACATCGCGGCTAGCGTGAGACTGAGGTCCGATCGCGACCGGGGAACATTTACATGCGCATGTGGCGCCATCTAGTGATATACAATGCAACTAAACTCGATTATAACATTCTCTTCCTTCTTAAAGAAAGCTAAAGCAAATATTTAAAAGTTCTTTCACAGGGAACAGTTCAAAATCAACAGCAATGCAAAAGAGTTCTAATGTCCATAATCAGCAATGCAAAAGAGTTCTAATGTCTATAAACACAGACGATCAGGTTTCTTCCTAGGGCGATTTGAACATCTGAGCTTTGGGGTTCCTGGGTCCTGCCTAATCACTTGTGGCGAGAGTGCAGGAGGGTCTGCTTGCGAACTGTTCTGACCTGTTTAGAATACTTACCTGTGGAGACAGAAGGGGGGGTACCGGAGTGTTTGGAACTTCCACAGTTGGTGATTCTCCACTTACAACATCAGCCGGCGTTAAGTCCTCTGAGCATTCGGGCTGAAGAACAGTCTGAGCTGGCAGCCGCGGAGCAAGAGGAACATCACTAGCACCATCAAGTCTGTGACGGAGTTGGTCAATGTGCCGAGACCAATCTCCCCAACTGGTTTTCACATTGCACATCACATTTCCCACTGGGGAAATAACAGTTCCAGCCACCCATTGTGGGCCCCGGCTAAAAGAGCGCACCCAAACCGGAGTGCCTTCTGTAAATTTCCTTGCACTCGTTTCTGGTTTTGTAGGAGCTGGGCTACCCGACTCTCGAATCAGATCTAAGCAGGTGCGAAGAGGGCGTCCAAACATAGCCATAGCAGGGGATACTCCTGAAATTCAGCAGGAATCTAGCCAGCCTCTCCGCAAAGCTTCTTTCTGTTATGCATATTTAATGAATCCTTAATTTAAAGCTTTCTTTAAAGTGAAGGTATTTAGTTTTTCATTAATGCATTTCGGTTTTTCAACATCTCTTGAATAAACACTTACGTATCTGAAACGGCCAGCGCTAACGTTCTCATTCACGATCTTCCATTCAAAAACACGTTACTTGGTAACAGTAAGTAACCTGTGATTTCAGGATCGCGCTAATCACCGTAGTCGGATATTCGCAACTTGTGGTATTCATAGCCAATGGCGTTTCAGATGCGAATTTGTGTACCTTTAAATGGCAACATGTTTATGCAAAACATTCGCCGATGGTATGCTTAAAAGGCTGGACTTTTCAGGATGTTTTTGCACTTTTCCCATTTTTCCTTCCTCCAGCTTGTAATGCTGGTTGATTTTTAGAATGTAGCTGCATGTTATTATTTTGTTCATTTAACAGCGAAGTTATGCTGTATTATTGTCCATCATCTTTTTATATAATAAAACAACTATGCTTTTAAAGGAGCTGTTATTCTTAAGTCTTCCACATGAAACAATGTTTTTTGATCGTAACGGCCAACAAGTGATAGCAGGGTTGCGCGGTTGTGATTTTTAAAGCAGTTGTTTGTTTTTGTGGAAGTGAAGACGTCGTCGCCGATGTGGTTCTCGAAGTCGCTGCAATGTTGTTTTTCTGCTGACGTGTCGCCGATGTTTACAGCTGATGTTTTTTTCATGTGTATTAAAGTGTTTTTCCTACTTATTTGACAGAGACCGTATAGAAAATGGAGTTTCAGAATGTTGCTCTTTTGACCTCGTCAAACTGGGAGACGTGGAAGATAGAAGTAAAAGTTCTGCTAATGCATTATGGTGCTTGGGAATATATCGAGAACGTCAAGAGTGAAAGCGGTGAGACATCGGAAAAAACAGTCCCTGTGACAAACAAGCTGACATGGAGAGAACAGAGTGACGTGAATTTAAGAAAAGCCCGGTCCTATACCATTATTTACCAGACCTTGTCATCTGAGTTTAAGCCATTAATTTCGCACACAACGAATGGAGCTGAAGCCTGGAAGATCCTTAAAGAGCATTTTGAACCTACCACAAGAGCCCGTGTTATACAACTGCTAGATGATTTTTTTGGTGTCCGTTATTTTCCCGGAGAAAATTTAGGACTTTTCTTGTGTCGTGTCAAGCAGGCAGCCGAGCGTCTACGTGATGTAGGACATACCGTTCAACCCTTGTATATGGGATACCAGATGATTAGAAGTTTGCCCGAGGAGTTCCAGTCTACAGTCCAAGCGATTTACAGGTGGCCAGATGCAGAGTTTGTACCGCACAAGATCAAGGCTGAATTGTTACTTGAAGAAAATAGATTGAAATTAGCAAAAAAGGACGTTTCTAATTCTAGTGTTGCTTTTTCTGGAGAAATCGTAAAGTGTAAAACAGGTAAATTTTTTAAAAATAATGTTAATCAAAGTAAATTAATAGGTCCTTGTTTTCTTTGTAAATCTTATGGTCATTTAATTGCTAACTGTAGATTTAAAAATCAATCTAAAAATTTTCAGCCTAAAAATTTTCAAACTAAAAAATACCAGTCAAATAGTAAATTTAAAGAATCTAGTAATGCTGAACTAAAAAGTAATAGTAATGTAAAAAGTAATAGTAATGTAAAATGTACCTTCTCTGAACAAGAGACTAGTTTAATTGAAGTAGCTAAAAATAATTTTCTTGAAGCAAATTCATCTGATTTTGGCCAAAATAGTAGCTGGGTTTTTGATACAGCTGCTACTGCTCATTTTTGTAATGACAAAAATCTTTTTTTGAATTATGAGTGAGTTTCAAATATGCAGATGTCACTTGCTGTTGGAGAAAAAGAAAGTCCTGTTCAGGGAAAAGGTACAATACATTTTTTTATTAAATGTAAAGATGGAAGTTTAAATCAAATAATTCTTAAAGATGTTATGTATAATCCTCATTTACGTAGAAATCTCTTGTCTGGTAGAACACTTGAAAAATTAGGTATAAATTTTGTTGGCAGTAAAGGCAAACTAATTGTGTATGACAAGGACTGGCAGTGGTTATTTTATGCAGTAAGGAAGAATGATTTGTATTTTGTTAAACCTTTCAGCTATAAAATTTGTAAAGGAGAAAGCAACTCGGTTGACATTTCAGCTAACCAAATTGAAAATTTAAATTTGAGTAACTTGTGGCATGAAAGATTTTGTCACGTAAATAGTGAATATTTGGTTAATACCAGTAAAAATAAAAGTGTTAGAGGTTTGCCAGAGCTGTCAAGGTTAACCGAGAATTGCATCTCCTGTAAACTTGCAAAATCGAAGAGAGTGCCATTTAAATCAATAGGGAATATCAGGTCAAAAACTGCTCTAGAACTTTTACACATGGATTTGTGCGGCCCTTTACCTGTAGCATCACATGGAGGGAATAGATATTTTTTCACCATCATCGATGACTTTTCTCGTAATGTTGCAGTATATACCATCAGAAATAAATCTGACGTTTTTCAGACATTCTTAAAATTTCAGAATAGGGCTGAGAGGTATTTAAATAAGAAAATAGTTTCTACAAGAACTGATGGGGGTTTAGAATTCTGCAACAATGAATTTGAGAAATTTTTAGAAAAGCAGGGAATTTTACATGAAAAAACAAACCCATACAGTCCAGAAATGAACGGTGTTGCGGAACGTTTTAATTTAACTGCTCTCGATGGTGTTAAAGCTCTCCTAAATGCTAGTGGCTTATCGCAAAAATTTTGGCCTGAGGCCTTAATGTGTTTTTCGTATACCTGGAATAGAATCTGTCACAAACAAAAAAGAACCCCTTTTGAGATGTACTCTGGTATAAAACCCACAGTTTCTCATTTAAAAACATTTGGCTGTTTAGCTTATGTTGGAGTGCCCAAGCAAATCAGAAGGATGCTTGATATGCGAGCTAAACTAGGGATTATGTGCGGATATGCTCAGGCAACTAAAGGCTACAGAATTTGGCTAATAGACGAACAAAAAATTGTAGAAACCATTAATGTTCGTTTTGATGAAACTAAAAGGGGGGTAGACATAGCTTCAAAAATTAAAGAACCTAAATTAAACTTTTCACTTTTTGATTTCCCAGAGGACGGAAATATTTTTGATATAGAACCATAGATAACATCTGATTTGGGAGGTGTATCAGATTCTAACCAAAGTTTAGAACATAGTAGTTTAAAGACTTGTGTCACTATTCCTTGGATACGTAAAGCAGTACCTCGAAAAATAGGAAATAAAACAGACATTTACTATGGCATCGAAGGAACCAATACTAGAATAAGATCTTTTAATGAATTGTTAGAATACTGTAAATTAAATAAAATTGAATGTGATAAAAATCTTTTTGACTTTAGTAGTAAAAATAAAGAATCTGGTAAAATTTCTAATTTTTTAAAAATAGATGAAGCAAACTTGACCGAGGTTAAAATCCCCCAAACTTACAATCAGGCCGTAAAAACCCCAGAAGCATCTAGTTGGAGGGACGCAATGAACCAGGAAATGAATGCTATGTATGAACGTAACGTATGGGATCTTGTGACACCTCCAAAAGATGCAAAAATACTTGGTAATCGTTGGGTGTATACCTTAAAAAGAAATGAAAATGGTGAGATTGTAAGGTATAAGGCTAGGTTAGTGGCAAAGGGGTTTAATCAAGTTAAGGGAGAAAGTTATGATGAGGTTTTCAGTCCAGTTGTTAGTTTTTCAATAATTTGGTTGTTCTTTGCCATATTTTCATGTCTGTTAAAATGGGTTAATGTCCAAGTAGATGTCAACAATGCATATCTTTATGCTGGTCTAGATGAAACTATATATATGCACCAACCTGAGGGTTTTGAAAAAGAAAAAAATAAAGTTTGTAAGTTATATAAAGCCATTTATGGTCTGCATCAAAGTGGCAGACAGTGGTTTTTTGAGATGGATGATGTTTTATCCAAATTAAATTTTTGCAAACTAGATTGGTGCAATTGTGTATATGTGTTTCAAGACAGATTGGTTCTTTTGCTTTATGTTGACGACATTGTTCTTTTTGCCAAAACTAAAGAAGATTTGAATTTTGGGACAGATTTGCTGCAAAAACATTTTAACTTAAAAATTTTGGGTACAACCAGAAAGCTATTAGGCATAGAGTTTGAAGAGATTGGAAATAGTCTTTACATACACCAAACATCTTACATTGAGAAAGTTTGTGAAATGTATTCAAACTTTAAGTTTCCAATTAGCTCTTTACCTATTCCTAAGGGTTTGGTTTTGTCAAAACAAGATTCGCCTTCCACTAAGGAAGAAATTGATAAAATGTCTAGATTTCCCTATAGAAATCTTATAGGATGTTTGTCTTATATAGCTGGAAGAACCAGACCTGATATCATGTATGCAGTAAATTTATTATCTCAATTTCAAACCAATCCTGGCATTACTCATTGGAATTGTTTATTAAAATTGTTAGGTTATTTAAAATATACTAAAAATTTCAAACTTGAGTTATCTAGAGTTAGTGATTTAAATCTTTCATGTTATTCTGATTCAGATTTTGCAGCAAACAGAGACGATCGTGTTTCCATAGGTGGCTATATTTTGTTTCTGGATGAAACCCCTATTTCATGGAAGACATTTAAACAAAAATGTGTAAGTCTTTCAACCATGGAGGCCGAATATGTTAGTTTAACTGAAGCTGCTAAAGAATTAATCTGGATAAAAAATGTCTTGCAAAATAAAATACTTAACTTAAATTTGAGAGAATGCACTTTATTCTGTGATAACCAAGCCGTCATAGCCTTTTCTAATTCCACTTTTGAAAACCAGAAAACAAAACATATTCATATAAAATATCATTTTCTAAGAAATCTTGTTTTTGATAAAATGTTTAAACTTAAGTATATTCCTAGTAAACTTAACCTTGCAGATAGCTTTACTAAGCCACAAGTGAAAGAGCAGTTAATGAATTTTTGATATTTAAATTTTTATGTGTGTGTGTGTGTGGGGGGGGGGGGGGGGGGGGGGGTTATAATTTTTCTTACAATGTTATTCACTCTGGTCAGTGTCCTGCCAATAAAGTCTTATGTGACCTGACATTGATCAGATTGTTAGTTTTTGAATTTTTCAAGTGTAACTTTTTGAACTTTTTCATGTTTATTCAAATATTTCATGTTTTTGTAATATTCTACAGATGATGAAAAAGGAGGCCGATTGTTATGCATATTTAATGAATCCTTAATTTAAAGCTTTCTTTAAAGTGAAGGTATTTAGTTTTTCATTAATGCATTTCGGTTTTTCAACATCTCTTGAATAAACACTTACGTATCTGAAACGGCCAGCGCTAACGTTCTCATTCACGATCTTCCATTCAAAAACATGTTACTTGGTAACAGTAAGTAACCTGTGATTTCCGGATTGCGCTAATCACTGTAGTCGGCTATTCGCAACTTGTATTCATAGCCAATGGCGTTTCAGATGCGAATTTGTGTACCTTTAAATGGCAACATGTTTATGCAAAACATTCGCCGATGGTATGCTTAAAAGGCTGGACTTTTCAGGATGTTTTTGCACTTTTCCCATTTTTCCTTCCTCCAGCTTGTAATGTTGGTTGATTTTTAGAATGTAGCTGCATGTTATTATTTTGTTCATTTAACAGCGAAGTTATGCTGTATTATTGTCTGTCATCTTTTTATATAATAAAACAACTATGCTTTTAAAGGAGCTGTTATTCTTAAGTCTTCCACATGAAACAATGTTTTTTGATCGGAACGGCCAACACCTTCCTTGTTTTTCCACATTGCAGCTTTCACAGTGCACACTGCTCTTTCAGCTAATCCGTTTGAGTTTGGATGGTAGGGTGCCGTTTTTATAGGCGTAATGCCATTTAGACGTAAGAAATCAGCAAATTCATCACTACGAAATCCAGGACCATTGCCACATACTAAACTCTGTGGTAAACCAAAGCGTGCAAAAAGATTCCGCAGAGTCAGTATTGTTGAAGCTGCTGTCGTATTAGGAACAGGGATCACTTCCAGCCACTTTGTTTTAGCATCGACTACAATCAATAGCCAATGACCTTCCACAGGACCTGCATGGTCAATATGAATTCTCTCCCAAGGTTTCTCAGGTGCAAGCCAAGAGCTTCGTGTAGAAGGGGGAGCTGTAGCATTTTCTTGGCAATCAACACAGCTGCGAACCTTTGTTTCTAAGTCCCGATCAATACCAGGCCACCAAACATGTGAGCGGGCTAGAGATTTTATTGCATTAATCCCTTGATGAGCACTGTGAAGTTCATCTAAAACGAATTCACGAAATTTTCCTGGAACAAACACACGGGAACCTCTAAGAATGATATTTTGTTCCACTGATAGTTCATTCCGGATGTGCCAAAAGGCTTGTAAATTTTCTAATACTTTCTTCGGCCATCTATTCTGAATATGTGACCTCAGACGACTCAGTGCAGGACACTTGTCTATCTCCCTTTCAATTAGGTGTGCTGTCAGTGGGCTATCGTTCAACTGTCTGATGAGTAAGACTGACTCGACTGGCATTTGAGTATCCACAGACTCAGATTTTAGCGGAAGTCTACTACAAGCGTCAGCATTTCCGTGTAACTTCCCCTTACGATACTCAATCTTATATACGTATGCAGATAAGGTTAAGGCCCATTGTTGTATGCGAGCTGCAGCAACTGATGGCACTGGCTTATCTTCAGACAATAAGGTTACTAATGGGCGATGGTCAATGACTAAAGTAAATTTGCGTCCTAACAGGTAGTTCCTGAAATGAGTCACTCCAAAAACTAAAGTCTCTTTCTCGATGTGACTGTAATTCTTCTCCACTTTTGTAAGGGAGCGAGAAGCAAATGCAATTGGGCGGTCGCCATCTGATGTTTTGTGTGAAAGTACCGCACCAAGACCATAAGAACTTGCATCACAAGCCAGAATGACTTCTTTGTCTTGCTCAAAATGCACAAGTAAGGAAGAGTTCTGTAAGACATCTTTAGCTTTTTGAAAAACTTCTTTCTGAGGTAATTCCCATTTCCATGGCTGCTTACTTTCTAACAACTTGTATAATGGTGCTAACAAGGTAAACATATTCGGTAAAAACTTGGCATAATATGTTATTAAACCAATGAACGAGCGCAATTCATCAACATTTGTTGGCTCAGGTGCCACTGCAATTGCTCTCACCTTTGATTCAACTGGGTGCAGTCCATGTTCGTCTATGCGATGCCCAAGGTATTCCACAGATGATTTCAAGAATTCGCATTTCTCAGGGTGTAATCTTATACCTGCTGCTTGTAGACGGCTAAAAACTTCCTCTAAATTTTGCAAGTGTTCCTCTTTATCTTTACCCGTGACTAGCAAATCATCTAAATATATAGACGCTCCTTTTGTGCCTTGCAAAATCTTCTCAATTTCTCTTTGGAAAATCGCAGGAGCAGAGGCAATGCCAAAAGCAAGTCGAGTGTAACGGAGAAGGCCCCTGTGAGTATTTATCACCACCAGGCGTCTCGACTCTTCGTTCAGTTCTAGTTGGCAATAAGCATCCCGAAGATCTAACTTGGTGAATGCCGTACCACCTGACATTTCAGCAAACAAGTCTTCAATCTTCGGAAGGGGATATTGCTCCAGCTCTGTTGCTTTATTCACCATCAACTTGAAATCACCACATATTCTTATTCTTCCATCTTGTTTTAGCACCGGCACAATTGGAGTTGCACAATCTGAGGTTTTTACAGGTTCTAAAATACCTTCTGCAATGAGGCGATCAATTTCTGTGTCAACTTTCTCTTTGTAGGCATATGGAACAGGACGGGCTTTAAAGAATTTGGGAACTGCATCCTTCTTGCATGTAAGGTGAACTTTGACTCCTTTAACCAACCCCAATTCTGGTGAGAAAACTTCACTAAATTTTTTTAGGAGACCATCTAATGTGGGTTGACTGGCACTTACATTATGCAAACTGTGATTCATATTTGAGTCAAATGCATTCATGAGGCCTAGTGGAACAATCCAGTTCCGACCAGCTAAATTTGTGTTTCCTTCAGAAACCACCAGTAATGGCAAATGTTCTGTTCTTGACTGGAACACCAAATCTACATTTGTCACTCCCAGAATGCCAATAGGATGGCTAGTAAAAGACTGGAGTTTAATTCCTGTTTGCTCTAAAGGAGGGCAAAACCTTCTAATTTTTTCAAACAATTTTACAGGCATTAATGAAAATGGAGCACCAGAATCAATTTCAAAGGATATGGGTTGTCCTTGCACTCTACATTTGATTTTAAGTGGAGGGTAATTTTCCTTAACATCAGATAAGTGACACATAGTATACTGATTATGTTCCAACTTTTCCTTTGATCATTCTGATAAAAGATTTACTTTTGGTTTGTAACTAACTTTATTTTTAGACAAACATACCTTTGCTAGGTGCCCAAGTTTCTTGCAGGTATGGCATATTGTGTTTTTATGCCTGCATTCTGATGCCTTATGTTTTGGGTCTCCACAACGAAAACAATGTTTTCCTGTATCTGCTGTGGCTGCCGATTTAGCGTTTTCATATTTCCGCGGCCTTTGCGCCATAATTTTCAGTTTCTGCACTTCAGAAATCAGACATACCTTCAAATCAACCACATCCCTTGCTGCTGCTTACATCGAAACGGCGATTTCTGACGCCCGCACAAGGGTTAAGTTCGATTCTGACAGCAATTTTCGTTGTATTCCTTTGTTCTGTATACCACACACTATTCTGTCACATAGCATCATATCCAGAGTGACTCCAAAATTGCAATATTTCGCCAATTTCCGGAGTTCTGCGATGTAATCGGCCACCGATTCGCCCGCGCGTCGCACGCGGCTGTTGAACTTGAATCGCTCCACGATTTCTGAGGGCACCGGATCATAATGTCTATTAAGTATCCCAATAAGTTCAGCTAACGTCTTGGAGGTAGGTGCTTCCGGCGATATCAAGTTTCGGAGCAGTGCGTAAGTGGCAGGTCCAACCACTGTTAAGAAAACAGCACGTTTTCTATTAGCCTCTTCGATCGCGTTTGTGATGAAGAATTGCTCAATTCTTTCAGCATACTCGTTCCCAGGGTTGAATTCCCCGATGCAGCCAAAAGATGCCATGAAAAACCATAAAGAAATCCACCACGCGGTCGCCGAACGGCGATTAAGCCTAGCACGCCGTCATCTGCCGAAGTCACGATTTTTCTTAAAAATATGCGAAAATACGTTATATTTTCAAAAAATACATCGATCGAATTAATCCTCGTCGCCACTGAAACATTTGTTAACTCGTAGTTTGTAGTTAAGCAAAGAATTACACTGGATGTGAAAAGATTACTATGTTTATTAGCGGATCCAAGATCCAACCTTCATACATCGCAGCTAGCGTGAGACTGAGGTCCGATCGCCGATCGCGACCGGGGAACATTTACGTGCGCATGTGGCACCATCTAGTGATATACAATGCAACTAAACTCGATTATAACAATATTATACAGTAGAAAGCCACTAATCCGCAAAGCTTGGTTCCAAGTGTTGTGCGGATTGGAGGCTTTTTGCAGATTACAGGCCATGTCTATTTAATCTTTGTTTACATTTTTTTTAATTCTTATTTTGGACAAATTTAGATTGCTAATACTAAAAAATAGATAAATTACACATTTTAATATATAGATAAAGTAATAACTATGTAAAAAATAATTTATTACTTTTTAAATTTCTTAAATATGGCATCAATTGTTGTCTGTTTTAAGACATTTGGTTTATAGTGTTGAATTTTATCTTTAAGTAAGAGTTCAAAAGCAATATATATGTATTTTTTTATGTGTTTTTCAATTTTATAATTACGATTTAATGAAAAAAAATTATAAAATATATTGTCTAAGTAAGAATTTTTTATCATTAAAAAAAAAAAAAAAATCACAAAAGCTCAAATTATATTTTACAAGTATTGTATGAAGAAATGAATATTTAAAATAATATACTAATTAAATGTGCTTTCATTTTAAACTAAACTAAAAGAAAGAATGTTATATGATATATAATACTATATATAAAGATAAGAAAAATGTTAAAATTGGTGAAAAAAAATTTCAAAATTCAAAATTTTGTCACTATTGAAGCATTTTTCAAGAATTAAATTTCTTTGTTTACATTCATAAATTGATTGCGGATTAGAGGCCTTTGCGGATTACAGGTTCGCGGATTAGTGGCTCTCTACTGTATTAAAAAAAAAATTGGATTTAGGTTATTAATGCAATCAATAAGATTTAGTGCCCTTAAGTGAGACATACAAAGATATTAATCATATTCTTATTATGTATTTGACAAAATATGAATAAATCATTTATATCTACATCTTAGGCATTGACATTAAATGTACCAAAAAAATGTAAAATATCACCAATTTTGAATACCACTATTTTCAAATAGTACTATACACCTTATTAAATCACAGTGCTCTGTGATAAAATAAGACAAATATTACTATTTGGAAGTAATCATATAAAAATTAACAAATCTTAGCACCAGTTAATTAAGGTGCATAACCATATTTATCGTCATGTTCAATCCCATTTTTAGGTGCATTCGTAATTATATAAATACGCAGCACCTATTGTCGTCGTCTGGTTCGTCCGTCTGTCTGTCCGCATATAACAATGCAATAACTACCCAACCAAATGGTTTGAAATTTAAGATATATTATCTTTGCAGAATTTTGTCGAGACATTCTAAGTTTTATGAAAATCAAATCAAAACTTTAGAAAATATTAATAAAAATATTTATTAAGAAATTTGAATTTTTAAAATAAAATCATTGTTTTCTTGTTATAGGAGTCGGAGGTTTAATTGTCAAGCGACCGATATACTTATTTTATTACAGAAATTAGTCTGCAGATGATATAATTCATTTCACAGAATTAAAAATCCTCAAGATCTGAATATTTATTTAATTAGCTATAGTATATGAACGCACCTCATTTGTCACGTTTGACGTACAATTTCCAACTTGTCTTATTCTTCTGTTGTTGCTCATTAGAATATATCTTGGTATTGACAGCGACTAATGTTGTTTGTGAAATAAACAACAATTTTGAGTGGCAACAGATAAATAAACCTATGTAATTTTTGACCACACATGTCAGCCTTACCTCCAAAAACATGACTTGAAAAAAAAAAAAGTGGAGTTATGTAGTTTTACAATCACAGATACATTTGTGGTTTACTTTGGGTAAATATTATAAAATTTTTTTAGAATTATAGTTTAACTTTAAAGTTTTGATTGAAATAAACTTAATTATATTTATATGCAAATTTTAAGATTAAAATTAGTTAAAAATACTTTTTGTATAGATGGGCCATGCTTTTTTAGAGAATAAACCAATTTAACTCTAAAGGATAGTTGGACTACAGAAGGAAGTTGAAAACATAATGCAAAAATAACACTTATTTTCAATGAAATATGAATTATATATGCTTTTGAATACCTCATGCAGGTTTCTTTACAAAGAAGAGGGTGCATATAATGCCACAAATATATATAAAAATAGTAAATTATAACACTAAATTTTAGGGGCATGTTATATACGGTATACAGATTTTATACATATAATTTCATTTATTATAAGCAGTAGGGTTGGACGATATCAGAAATTTAATATCTCAATATATCAACGAATTAATATTGATATTGGTGATATATCGCGATAACTACCTTAAAGTGTGTGGGAATAGAAAAAAAAATTTTACTTTCCAAAGATAAATGGTATGGTAGCAGCAATTTAAGTACAAACAGGTGTAGGAAGCAACGCATCAATGCTCTATACCTATTTGCTCACACAGCATCCTTTAAATATTATAGTTTCATATTTATACAAAACAGAAATATTTTCAGAAAAGGACACATTGTTCGATATCTATTTAGCTTATACCATTGCTTGGATAGTGGTTTTCTTTCAAAATAGTATGCTCCCTATTCTTCCTATTTTCTGCACTATTTTGACTATTTAATATCCTCGTGTATAACTAAGAATATTATAAAAAAAATAAACTAAAATAAAATGTTCTTAAATTTAGGACATTGCTGATTTTAACATTGTTGTGCGTTCCGGGTTCGAAAGGATTGATGCCAATATATAAGAACAATCAACAGGCTTTATTCTTCAAATCTAATAACAGCACAGTAAAATTTCACACAGAACAATATAGCGTATTGTTCAATACGAAATCGCTTATAGACAACACAGTCTCAAAGAAAAAGCCTCTCGTGTGAATTCAATCACAGCTGATAGTGAACTCAACTGAACGGAACTGGTGGAGGTCCAAGCTGGCCCTTATATAGGCTTTAGAGATCATTCTAGAATTTTCGAGAGCTTCGGATGTCCAGAATTTACCAGAAATTACTTCAACTTTCGATAGAGAACCCAAGCGAGAAAGGATCCCAATGTATAGGTATAAGGGGGGGGGGGGGGTGTTTGAACAAAAAATCACCAAATCCGTCGCCAACTTGGCGATATATCGCCAAATTTGGCGACAAAAATAAGTCGCCAAAACCATCGCCAAATTGTCGATAAACCCATTCCTTGGCGATTTTACCACAGAACTCCTTTATAAAAACGATGTGTAAGGTTGTTTTTTTTGCAAAGCACCTGAGACCTTTTGCATTGAGTTACATAATTTTCGACAGGTAAAACATTAAATAATGCTGCAATTTCACAATAAAAAAATTGGAATATGTACAAAATTCATAACAATATTATTAAAATAAGTAAAAAGAAACAGCAAAAACTGAAATTAGTTTAATGCCACATGTTATGCTAATATACTTGTAATTAAATTGCTTTCAATGGATTACAGATGCTGCAGAAATGTTGTTTTTCAATCTTTCTCTTAGATATCAATGCATTCTTAATAGAAAAAAAATTTAAAATTTTCACTGTATTTACAGCTTCCGATCTATTTACTATACATAAATACAACATTGAAATCTTTTTTTAAATATAAATATTCAAATCACATTTCAGAATAGTTTTATACTAATTAAAATGTACTTTTTTGACTTCGTTTTAAGCTAAAATATCAAGACAGTATATATTAAAATCAATCAGATTCGCGCTCTCTCTAACAATAAAACGACAGAGGAAATAAGAATAGAATAAACACTGGCTATTCAGCGTTCGCAATAGTAGACGTTAATAGCTCGCAAGCTCCTCTCAAAAGAAACGAATCACAGTGAAAGAATGTGGAAGCTTTGCTTCACTAGCATGGCCGAAAGGCGAAATTTTACCATTTCACACTCTGATTGGTTGCTCGCGAACCGAGCTTTCTAGCTGCTAAGCTCTGGTAATATTATGGACTCCACAACTAACTTGTGATGAGAATTACCAAAAAGTAATCCGAGATTATGTAATATAGCAGAATTAATTTAAACACAAATGGAAGAAAATGTGCTACAAGTTTAAGCTAGTATGAAAAGTGAAAAATGTAAACTACACTTTAAGCTAAAATAGAAGTCAGTGTATTTAAAAGAATAACTGAATCAGATTTACAAACGAATAAAAGTTTATTGATGATTAAAATCACAATGAAATATATAAACGTTAACATACATTAAATAACCAAAAAGCAAGATTTTATATTTAACTAGTAATGATTAAATATGAACAGACTGAAACATCAAATGAATTCGTTTTAATCAACGGAAATTTAACTTTAGTTAAACGAGCTAAACGTTAACTTTAAAAAGATTAAATAAAGCCAAAATATAAGTTTTACATCAAAATCAATTAACTTTATATAGATTAAATTTATATGAGATTCAGATAAATTTAAGATTAACTTTCAATATGAACTTTAAGATTACTTTTCAATATTAACTTTAAGATTAACTTTAAATATAACACTTCATAAAATATTGTTAACAGTAAAAACAAGCAGCTTACTTTAATATATATATATATATAGGTAAAATAGAAAAACCTTTCAAACTTTAAATATTGAATCCAGCACGTCAGAGAGCCACAAGACACAATTAAAGAAAAACAACTTTCCATAACTTAAACTGAATAACCTAGCCGAGGACCATCTTATATGAACTTTCCTTATATGAATCACTTTGACCTAAAACAAACATCATTAAAAGTTTCCCCAATGTAACTTTCCCTCTAAGATGTTAAACGAATATCAACGGGTGTCACTTTAACCTGACTACTCCCGTAATAAATATACTACTGCTATTAGCCGACAAGAAGGACAAGTATTTAAAATAGGGAAAAATATGATGCGTGGTAAAAAGTGTTTTGAAAAGCATTTAAAGAGCTGGAAAGAACATGTAAAACGATGAGCCAACAAACATGAAATAATTCCTCCAACCAGGCCATTAAGAAAACATATTGAACCCCTATGGACGCACAACGAGACAGTCCTTTAAAACACTACGGTCTTTCTTGAAACACATGATGAGGACCTTTTTACTCGATGAGCTAAATAACTCGCAAACAGTCAACATAGGCAGAGAAACATACTTCAGGTGGTTTGTCACAACATCAGACGGCCAGCAACATAGACGAGACTAAACTAAAATGAAGCTAATGACCTCCTGTCCACTCGGAGTATAAATACTCTGTCTGCACTAAAAATCCCCTCACTACGCAATCCCGTGCCCAGTACACATCACTACTGAAATGCAAATTACTGACAACCCGTCACGGGAGAGAGAAAGTGAATGACGTCATGCCGGCTTCGCTGTATGTCGTCACGTATTCCATCCTCTTCGTAACCACGTGATTTAGACTAGACCGTACGGGCATGGAGATTGCGAGAAGTAAACATTAGCTGGACAAAAACCATAAAACGATGTTAATGACTAATGAAGGACTTTAAATTAGATACTCATAAAAGAGTGCCTGGATATGAGAGGTAAGTAAAATATAATTGAGTAACTATTGCAAATACAGAACTTAAGAAAATAGAATAGAAGAACTCATAATTGGTAGGTTTTATGAAAATAAAGAGAACATAATAAACAAAAACCAAGGAGTAAAATAGGGTATCAAATAGCAAGATGTTATAGAGTGATGAGACACAGGGAAAAGGGGTATATTTTCCTGTCAACTCGTACGTATTTATTTTAAGCGCTTCTTTGTTCGTTTGGATTTGGACATATCAATATGTGGGATATATTGCAATATATCTAAGCAGCGATGGTATTGAAACACAGACGATAACAGTTTTATTCAGTAACAAACAAACAGGGGAATGTGCGGTTTGTTTAAATATAAGTAAAGCATAGATTGTATCGGGATATATTGGAATAACGACGAAAAAGAGATAATCATTTGAGAGGATATTCGGCTTTGAATGAAGCAGGCAGGAATAAATGGATGGGGGGAAATGATTATTCCGATATTAGTACTGCAATTTCGGTGCTTTTTCTAGGATTTTGAAGACGCGCTGCGGTAAAAAAATGTTATTGGGATATATCGGTAGAGTTTCAGCTTAGCTATCGTTATTGAGATATATCGTCAGAATCAGAGCTCAGATATCGGTATTGCGATAGTTAAAAAATATCAATATTTGACCGATATATCGATAAATTATCCAGCCCTAATAAGCAGGCAATCTAGCTCGGTGTAAATGAAAATAATTTTTAATTGAAAACTTTAATAGATTTATTCATACACTTTACCAATTTCTCTCAGACATTACTTACAAAGAAGTATGGTTTAAAAAAAATTTCATTAAAAATGTCCTTTATTTAAAAAAATTAAAAACAGTCTCTAATAAAAACATTCACCATCTAACAAGAGCGCTTTCACTCCCCGCCAGGGCATCTTCAGGGCATCATCATCATACAACCAGCACAGAGGAATCTAACATACACTCCCCCTATTCCATATATAAAAGGTGTATCTTTGAAAATAAAACGAGAATTAGAAAAATTAGGAAAAATAGTCCCACTAACCCCCAATCCATCCCTCTTCAAATCAATAAGAAATGAAATAGAAAAATATGAAGAAATATAAACAGCAGGAATATACAAAATAAATTGTCTAAACAGCAGAAATGAAAAAGTTACCTACATAGGAATGACGAAGAGGAAAATAGAAGAAAGAAAGAAAGAACATATTCGAGATATAAAATTAAATAAACAGTCAACAGCTCTTGCAAGACTAAACCTTAAAACCCCAATAAAACTTGATACCCTCCAAATAAAGAAAATAGCTAACTACGAAAACTTGCATAACGCCTTATTACGAGAATCAATTGAAATAAATCTATCCAAAGAAACGTGCAATGACATCGTACACTCAGTGCTCGATTGCCGCTGGAGAAGAATGTTGGAGGAGAGGGAGAGAGAGAGAGAGAGAGAGAAAATATTGAAATCCGATAGGGGGAGTTCTATAGCCACTGGTCATATATATAATGGAGAGGAAGTTTGATAAAGAACACAACTGATGATGCCCTGCCGGGGGGTGAAAGCGCTCTTATTAGATGGTGAATGTTTTTATTAGAAACTGTTTTTATTTTTTTTAAATAAAGGACATTTTTAATGAATTTTTTTTTTAACCATACTTCTTTGTAAGTAATGTCTGAGAGAAGTTGGTACAGTGTATGAATAAATATATGTACAGACACTAACGGGTGAACACCTATTTTTAATGTAATCTTTAATAGATTTTTTACATTTAGCCTATTTCCTCAGATTGCCTGCATTTTGGTCCATCTTTTGTATTAGTCACATGTCAGTGGCCAATCATAAGAAATTTCACCATTTCAACCTTTGTGATTATGAATATTTGAGTGTTTAGGTGGGGAGTTGGATTACATATTTGTTAAATTCGTATTTTATTTATTTATTTTTATTTGTGAAGTTTTAATTTAGTTTAATAATTTAGTAATGGAATATTACAATGAAACAAACAAATGCTAAATTATTTACATTGCCCCATGGGCAATGGTCAAGTTATTGGTCAGGTTGTTGTCACCCTGAATATAGAATTAGCGTTACTTATGGACATGTTTTTGCTTTATAATATAGATAAAAGTACAAACCTTTTAATGCTAACAAGAGTTTTTCTTCCACTATGAAGAGCTTTCTCCCAGTCATCTTCAGATCCTTTAATTGCAAATTCAGAGAAATCCATCTCCTTTAACTTTTTTAAGTCTTCCCTTTGCTTTTCTTTAATTTTCTGTGCTGCTTCTTCCTATTTATGATATACATATGCATAATTAATGCTAAGAAAAATTAAAGAGAGGATTACATATATATATATATATTAAGTATCTTAAATAAATAAATAAAAGGTTTAAAAATGCTGTTTTATTTTTTTAACACATGGCAGACTTAAATTATGATGATAAAAAAAAGTATGAAAGGAATATTCCTCTTTTTAATTAATTTATTAACACAAATGAGATGCACCATCACAATTTAAAAGAGTAAAATAATTTATTATAATTTGTAATAAAAAGATAATAGTCCTTTGTTCAAAAAAATATTCTTTTCTATTTATAACTATTAATATTCAATACTAGTTATTTATCTATAATTCTATGTTTTTTTTAAAACACTAAGTGTGTTTATGAATTCAGTTGGCCTATCTTGCCATCTGGCAATGCGTTAATTCTCGTAAATATTCCCGGACTGTCATGTTATTTTTATAGGTTATTGAGGTTTACTATTGAATGTCTGGTATTGATAATGAAGTGTGTAGCATTTATAGTTCAAGTATAGGTACACACAAAAGATTTCTTTTACATTATGGTTTATGGGGAAAAATTGTTTGTGGAGCTGAAGAGTTTCTTACATTACTAGTAGAAAGTTAGGTTAAGAAATACACTGGATGCATAACGATTACTAGGTTTATTATAGTGGATCCAAGATCCAACCTGCAAACATTGCGGATAGCGTGAGACTGAGGTCCGATCACCGATGACAACCGGGAAACATTTACATGTGCATGTGGCGCCATCTAATGAGTTACAATGCTACTAATCAGATTATAACATTCTCTTCTTTCTTAAAGAAAGCTAAGAGCAAATATTTAAGAGTTCTTTAACAGGGAACAGTTCAAAATCAACAGCAATGCAAAAGAGTTCTAATGTCCATAATCAGCAATGTAAAAGAGTTCTAATGTCCATAATCACAGACGATCAGGCTTCCTCCTTGGGCAATTTGAACATCTGAGCTTTGGGGTTCCTGGGTCCTGCCTAATCACTTGTGGCGAGAGTGCAGGAGGGTCTGCTTGCGAACTGTTCTGACCTGTTTAGAACACTTACCTGTGGAGACAGAAAGGGGGGTACCGGGGTGTTTGGAACTTCCACAGTTGGTGATTCTTCACTTACAACATCAGCTGGCGTTAAGTCCTCTGAGCATTCGGGCTGAAGAACAGTCTGAGCTGGCAGCTGCGGAGCAAGAGGAACATCACTAGCACCATTAAGTCTGTGACGGAGTTGGTCAATGTGCCGAGACCAATCTCCCCAACTGGTTTTCACTTTGCACATCACATTTCCCACTGGGGAAATAACAGTTCCAGCCACCCATTGTGGGCCCCGGCTAAAAGAGCGCACCCAAACCGGAGTGCCTTCTGCAAATTTCCTTGCACTGGTTTCTGGTTTTGCAGGAGCTGGGCTACCCGACTCTCGAATTAGATCCAAGCGTGTGCGAAGAGGTCGTCCAAACATAGCCATAGCAGGGGCTATGCCTGTTGATGCTGCTGGCGTGTTCCGGAAATTCAGCAGGAATCTAGCCAACCTCTCTGCAAAGCTTCCTTCCTTGTTTTTCCGCATTGCAGCTTTCACAGTGCGCACCGCTCTTTCAGCTAATCCATTTGAGTTTGGATGGTAGGGTGCCGTTTTTATAGGCGTAATGCCATTTAGACGTAAGAAATCAGCGAATTCATCACTACGAAATCCAGGTCCATTGTCACATACTAAACTCTGTGGTAAACCGAAGCGTGCAAAAAGATTATGCAGAGTCAGTACTGTTGAAGCTGCTGTTGTATTGGGAACAGGAATCACTTCCAGCCACTTTGTTTTAGCATCGACCACAATCAATAGCCAATGACCTTCCACAGGACATGCATGGTCAATATGAATTCTCTCCCAAGGTTTTTCAGGTGCAAGCCAAGAGCTTCGTGTAGAAGGGGGAGCTGTAACATTTTCTTGGCAGTCAACACAGCTGCGAACCTTTGTTTCTAAGTCCCGATCAATACCAGGCCACCAAACATGTGAGTGGGCTAGAGATTTTATCGCATTAATCCCTTGATGAGCACTGTGAAGTTCATCTAAAACGAATTCACGAAATTTTCCTGGAACAAACACACGGGAACCTCTAAGAATGATATGTCTGGTATTGATAATGAAGTGTGTAGCATTTATAGTTCAAGTATAGGGACACACAAAAGATTTCTTTTACACTAGTAAATCTAGAGATCAGGATCCTCAACGGCAGCTCTGAAAGTCAATGTTTTTTAATCTCATTTCTCATAATATTTAACATCTTACAATACGCAAATTAATTTTTTAAAATTATTACATGTATATTTATATGCATATAAAATAATTCGAAGGTTTCAGAAATTAGAAACATTAAATTAAACACGGTTTATGCAATAATATTCTGACATTCTTATGAACTTCTTATTTTATTTTTTAGGTAAAAAATACATTTCTTTGGAGGGGGGGGAGGGGGGCTCTGCCCCCTGAACCCCCCGTAATCTTATTAAATTTATATTAGTGGTTTCCTATTGTTTGTGTGAATGATTCTAGTACATATTAGATTTCGTTCTACACATTGGTTTTATTATGAAGAGCAAAAGTTTCGAAAATAATTTCATGTAATACCTAAATAGCAATATTTACTTACCTGCCAACCATGAAACACTCGCATCTGATAGATAAGTTGAATAATATCTCGTGTACAAAATCAACTTATGGAAATGTAAACTGAATCTACTATATTTCACTTATATCTATTTCAGAAATCTAGTGTTATTACAGTTTTTGTTTCGGAAAAACAGTTTTGATGGTCATTCTATAATATTTATTTTACCTTAGTACATAATGATCTAACTCGATGGCAATAGCATACTAAAATCTCCCCAAAATAGGCTTATTTGGAAACTTTTAAATCTATTGTGTAATCATTCATAATCGTGTCACTGTCAATTCACAAAATAGCAACCGTGATTTGGCGCTATAAAGTGTTTTTGTGATAACTTTTTATGATCTCATTTTCCAGTAATTGTGCTATTTCAGGCTGTATGAATGCGTTTTACTACACTAATTTCTTTAGATTAACCATCTCATTGTACGAGATATTATATCTTATTTTAAAAATAATACTAATTTTCAACCACGAAAAATCCACATCTCTTCCAGAAAATGAATAATATCTCATGTAAAAATGTTTTGGTTATCATTCTATAGTAGTTAAAAGGTAACTTGTATCAAAATAAATTCTCACTTATTTCAATAAAATATTAAAATCACCCAAAAATATTTTATTTTGCGAATAAAATATTGTAGCAAAATAGCCTGAGTTATTTGAGTTTTATTATTTTGATATTCTTTGAAATATCGTTGCCAGGTTACGGTTAAATTAAAGAGGAAAATAAAAATAAATGCATTTTAAAATTTGCAAAAAATGATAAAATAAAATGTATTATATTATTAGAACAGATGCATAAATTTGCACAAACAATTATACACCTAATTTAAAAAATCGGACGAATGTATAAACAAAATTTCAAATTAATTTGAATAATTTAACACCTGACTTGATAAATTTTAGCCTTCATAACTTACCGTTTAAATACAAAAATCAAATGCGCCATTTTATTTTCAACGACTGAAAAATTTCAAAATCGTCTGAATTCCCATAGGAAAGCATTATGATCAAAAAAGAAATGTTCTATATTTTCCGAACGAATGAACCAAATGTAACTAAAAACTATACAGCTAATTCCGGGTATCTCACCAAAATACTTACCAAAAATCAAACTAATCGGATCATTTTTACGGCAGTTATCGCGGAACAGACAGACAGACAGACAGAAACCAAAAACTTTTCGGGTGTCCACAGTAAGCTTCAACTGACGTTTCGGCAATTATGGTTTATGGGAAAAAATTGTTTGGGGAGCATTGTTTTTTATATGAGATTGATAATGATTTTCATAATGAGATTACTAGTAAATCTACAGATCAGAGGCCTCAACGTCAGCTCTACAAATCCCTCATTTTTAACATTATCTGTATCTTCTTATGTGACCTATATTCAATTTACGCATTCAACGTTTTTATTATTTTCATTTGGACAACCGATTTGGTAATAATTTTTTAGTAGTTAAAATAAATTCTCATCTATTTCATTTAAAAAAGCATATTAAAAACTTATGTAACCCGAAAATTAGCTATTTTGTTAATAAAATTTCGCGTCAAAATAATGCGATTCACTTGAATTTTCCTTTGTTGATATTCTTTGAAATAGAGTTGCTTAGCAACCATTTAATAAAAGAGAGAAAAAAAATGCATTGGAATCTTTTGTAAAAAATGAGAAATTAAAATGTTTGATACATTTCGAAATTAATGCATAAAATGTCCTAATAATTTATTCAATTAATTTCGAAATTCTAATAAATATATTGGCAAATTTTCAAAGCAATAGGATTTAATTAAGATCTCCATTTCGTAAATTTAGAATCCATAATTTAGCATTTACAATTATCCCAATGCGACATTTTCTTTTCGGTGAATATTAAAATTAAAAAAAATCGTCTGACTTTCCATTGAAAAGCATTATGACCTAAAAAGAAATGTTCTATATTTTTTGAACGAATGAATCAAATATAACTAAAAACTATACAGCTAATTCCGGGTACCTCACCAAAAATCAGCATAATCGAACTTTTTTTACGGCAGTTATCGCGGAACAGACAGACAGACAGACAGACTGACAGACAGAAACCAAAAACTTTTCGCGTCTCCACAGTGAGCCTTCACTGACATACGGCAATTATTACATATATACTTATACACATATAAAATAATTCGAAGGTTTCAGAAATTAAAAACGTTAAATTAAACACGGTTTATGCAATAATATTCTGACATTCTTATGAACTTCTTATTCTATTTTTTAGATTAAAACAATACATTTCTTCAGGGGGGCTCTGCCCTCCTGAACCCCCCGTAATCTTATTATATTTATATTCGTGATTTCCTATTGTTTGTGTGAATGATTCTAGTATATCTTGGATTTCGTTCTACACAGTGGTTTTATTAGGATAAGCAAAAATTCAGAAAATAATTTCATGCTATCCTAGTACTTAAATAGCAATATTTACTTACCTGTCAACCACGAAACACTCGCATCTGATAGATAGGTTGAATAATATCTCATGTACAAAAGAAACTAATGGAAATGTAAACTGAATCTACTGTATTTCACTTATATCTATTGCAGAAATCTAGTGTTATTACAATTTTTGTTTCGGAAAAACAGTTTTGATGGTCATTCTATAATATTTATTTTACATACGTACATCTTGTTCTAACTCGATGGCAATAGCATACTAAAATCTCTCAAAAATAGGCTTATTTGGAAACTTTTAAACCTATTGTGTAATCATTCATAATCGTGCCCACTGTCAATTCACTAAATAGCAACCGTGATTTGGCGCTATAAAGTATTTTTTGTGATAACTTTTTATGAACTCAGTTTCCAGTAATTGTGCTATTTCAGGCTGTATGGATACGTTTTACTACGCTAATTTCTTTAGATTAACCATCTCGTTGTACGAGATATTATATCCTATTTTAAAAATAATACTAATTTTCAACCACGAATAATCCACATCTCTTCCAGAAATGAATAATATCTTATGTAAAAATGCTTCGGTTATCATTCTGTAGTTAAAAGGTAACTTGTATCAAAATAAATTCTCATTTATTTCAATAAAATATTAAAATCACCCAATAAATTATTGGGGCAAAATAGTCTGAATTATTTGAATTTTATTATTTTGATATTCTTTAAAATTTAGTTGCTAGGTTACGGTTAAATTGAAGTGGAAAATAAAAATAAATGCATTTTAAAAATTGCAGAAAATGATAGAATAAAATGTATTATATTATTAGAACAGATGTATAAAATTGCACCAAAAATTATACACCTAATTTAAAAAATCTGACGAATGTATTAACAAAATTTCAAATTAATTTGAATAATTTAAGACCTGACTTGATAAATTTTAGCCTTCATAACTTACCGTTTAAATACATTAATCAAATGCGACATTTTATTTTCAACGACTGAAAAAATTCAAAATCGTCTGAATTCCCATAGGAAAGCATTATGATCAAAAAAGAAATGTTCTATATTTTCCGAACGAATGAACCAAATGTAACTAAAAACTATACAGCTAATTCCGGGTATCTCACCAACATACCTACCAAAAATCAAACTAATCGGATCATTTTTACGGCAGTTATCGCGGAACAGACAGACAGAGACAGAAACCAAAAACTTTTCGGGTCTCAACAGTAAGCCTTCACTGACGTTTCGGCAATTATATATGCATCATTGAGGTGGACTACAACAGGCTTTTTCAGGAGTATAGAACTAGTAAATCTACAGATCAGGAGCCTCAACGTCAGCTCTGAAAGTCAATGTTTTTTAAACTCACTTTTCATAATATTTAATATCTTACAATCCGCAAATTAAATTATTTAAATTACTACATATATATTTATATGCATATAAAATAATTCGAAGGTTTCAGAACTTAAACGTTAAATTAAACACGGTTTATGCAATAATGTTCTGACATTCTTATGAATTTCTTATTCTATTTTTTAGATTAAAAAAATACATTTCTTCAGGGGGTGGGGTGGGGGGGTGGGGGGGGTGGGGGCTCAACACCACTGAACCCTCCGTAATCTTATTAAATTTTTATTCGTGATTTTCTATTATTTGTGTGAATGATTCTAGTATATCTTCCATTTCGTTCTGCACAGTGGTTTTATTACGATAAGCAAAAATTTTGAAAATAATTTCATGTTATCCTAATACCTAAATAGCAATATTTACCAATCACGAAACACTCGTATCTGATTGATACATTGAATAATATCTCGTGTACAAAAGTAACTTATGGAAATGTAAACTGAATCTACTATATATTTCACTTATCTATTTCAGAAATCTAGTATTATTACAATTTTTGTTTCGGAAAAACAGTTTTGATGGTCATTGTACAATATTTATTTGACCTAAGTACATCCTGATCTAATTCGATGGCAATAGCATACTAAAATCCCCCCAAAATAGGCTTATTTGGAAACTTTTAAACCTATTGTGTAATCATTCATAATCGTGCCCACTGCCAATTCACTAAATAGCAACCTTGATTTGGTGCTATAATGTATTTTTTGTGATAGCATTTTATGATCTCAGTTTCCAGTAATTGTACTATTTCAGGCTGTATGGATGCGTTTTACTATGCTAATTTCTTTAGATTAACTATCTCGTTGTACGAGATATTACATTCTATTTTTAAAATAATACTAATTTTCAAGGACGAAAAATCTACATCTCTTCCAGAAAATTAATATATCATATAAAAATGTTTCGGCTATCATTCCATAGTAGTTAAAAGGTAACTTGTACAAAATAAATTCTCATTTATTTCAATAAAATATTAAAATTCCCCAATAATATTTTATTTTGCGAATAAAATATTGTAGCAAAATCGTCTGAGTTACTTGAATTTTATCATTTTGATATTCTTTGAAATATTGTTGCTAGGTTACTGTTAAATTGAAAAGGAAAATAAAAATGAATGCATTTTAATATTTGCAAAAAATGATAAAATAAAATGTATTATATTATTAGAACAGAGGCATAAATTTGCACAAACAATTATACACCTAATTTAAAAAATCTGACGAATGTATAAACAAAATTTCAAATTAATTTGAATAATTTAACACCTGACTTGATAAATTTTAGCCTTCATAACTTACCGTTTAAATACAAAAATCAAATGCGCCATTTTATTTTCAACGACTGAAAAATTTCAAAATCGTCTGAATTCCCATAGGAAAGCATTATGATAAAAAAAGAAATGTTCTATATTTTCCGAACGAATGAACCAAATGTAACTAAAAACTATACAGCTAATTCCGGGTATCTCACCAAAATACTTACCAAAAATCAAACTAATCGGATCATTTTTACGGCAGTTATCGCGGTACAGACAGACAGACAGAAACCAAAAACTTTTCGGGTCTCAACAGTAAGCCTTCACTGACGTTTCGGCAATTATATATGCATCATTGAGGTGGACTACAACATGCTTTTTCAGGAGTATGGAATAAGTAGCATTTATTATTCCTTTGCAGGGACACACTAAAGAATTACATTGCATTTTGATCTATGGAGAAATATTGTTTGTGACCACAAATGATTTTTTTCCCATACACCACAGTGTATTTTAATAATGACATCATACTTTAAACATAATGAAATTAAAATGGATCACTGAGGTACCAGGGGTCGATCCAGGAAAAATTTGGGGCCTATTTAGGGTCCCTTCACAAAAATCTATTTAATAAAATGGGCTCCTTCACAAAAATCAATTTGATAAAATGGGCGCCTTCACAAAAATCAATAAGATAAAATGGGCCCCTTCACAAAAATCAATTTGATAAAATGGGCACATCTTGATAAAATGGGCAATATCTTCACAAAATTCTATTCCATAAAAACTTACTATTTATTATTTATTTATTATTTTGTGATGTTTTAAAATGTGTAATTTGTAAACAAACAAGTTCACCAGAGAGGAAAACTTCAGCAAAAGGATTTAAAAAAGTTTTTGTTTATAAATGCTTGGTTCGAATTTGATTAACTGGATTTCAACTTTCGTTACAAAATGTTATTTTTCACAAAAATATAATAAATTTCACAAAAATAACCTTTACTTTTTTCACAAAATGGGACCCAAGAAAAAAACCTGCATCGATCCCTGGGTACACTACAACATGTTTTGTATAGGTTATCAAGTATGTAGCATTTATCATTCATTTACACAGACACATGAATAAGGTTACAGGACTAACTTTAATCGATAATTGCTGGAAGTGTGTTTTTCACTGTGGTATGAATTTTTTAACTTATCTAACTTTTAGTGTATTAAGTGGTGTGTATATATTCAATAGAATATATACAGGGATGCACAGAAGAATTTGTGCACATTACTGGATATCGATAGCAGTTTTTGAAAATGTATTTTTACTGAGTTATGTATTTTTTAAATTGCTTATTTAGATATCTCATTTCACCGTACGAAAAAAATGAATTTTCTTCATAATATTCTGTTAGTGTTGGGAGTGTTTAATAATCCATGCCTGATGCATGATTTTTCGTTCTTTTTTTTTAATAAATGTTACTAAAAAAAATTGCTTTGCCAGGAAAAAAAAAAAATAAAAAAGATAAAAATATAACTTTAATACAAAAAAAAAAAATCTGAAATTAGTTTAGTAAGAGAAATGTAATCAATATCAGCTGTTTGCAATAGAATTCCACAACTGTTGTTGCCTCTTAACAAACACCAAAACAATTAAAATCATAAAAACATTATTATTGCTGACAATGCAGTATGGAGACATTTATTTGAAATTTTTCCTAAGAAATATACATTAATTTTGATGCAACTATACCTACACCGAAAGTGTCTTCTCTATATGACTTAATTGCATCTAAAGAAATAGATAATGGAAGCTGTGAGGACAAACTCAAGAATTTCTCACCTTTAAGTTTTAATGAACTAATGGTAGAATTAGGAATGTTTAAAGTTGGGAACTCCTAATGGTAAAATCATTTGTAAATATTGCAAATTAGATTGCAATGAGAGTAGTTTTTTAAGCATAACTTACAAACTACTTGGCAGAATGAGATGCAATTTTGGATTTGCATATCTGAAACTTCTAGAAATCAATTTCTATTCAAAACTAGTCAGATGTGCCAATCCCAAAACTTTCTTCTATCTCACACAGGTTTCGCAGACACTAAACAGAATCAGCACCAATTTATATCAAGGTCTAAATGAATCTAAAGTTTTATTAAATTTCTTGCATTAGTTCTCGACATATGACTATTGCTAAAATCGTGTAAATCCTACAAAATGTAGCATAGCAATGCCACCTTATAGGAGATTTAGACCAAAAACTAATCATCAACAACTTGTGTCAACGTCTAACTAAATCTGAAGTTTGATGAAAATCCGTGCACTAGTTCTTGAACTATAGTTATCGTGATAACAATGAAAAAGTAACACAGCAGCGTCACCTGTTGGGCTATTTACACCAAAACATAATTAGATCTATTTATGTCAAGGTCTAACAGAATCTGAAGTTTGATGAAATTCTGTGCATTATTTTTTAGAGATACAGTTATCGTAAAAATCATGAAAAAAATGGTATAGCAGTGCGACCTGTTGGATATCTATACCAAAACATAATCAGCGTCTATTTATGTCAAGGTCTAACTGAATCTGAAGTTTGATGAAAATAAGTGCACTAGTTTTTGAAATAGAGCTATTGCGGAAATCGTGAAAAATGGTGCATAGCAGGGCCACCTATAGGGCGGTTTTTACCAAAAACTAATCAGCACCAAGTTATATATCAGGGACTAACTGAATATAAAGTTTTATTAAATTTCATGCATTAGTTCTTGAGATAGAGCGCCCACAAAATTTTGTCACATACAGACAGACAGTCAGTCACAGACAGATATTTTCTAAAAACAGTCAAATCATGTTCAGGACCTTCTAAAACGTGTAAATCCGTAGAAAACCGGAAGTAAAAAATTTTCATGAATCCAATACTTTCTTCTTGTAAAGATAGAAGAAAGTAAAAACATAAGTATTTTATATATATATATATATATTTTTCAAAATTTATTCTTTTCGAAAAAAAAAAAAAAGATTTTTTAATGTTATTAATATGAATAAATTTTTAAAAGTTTCAATTATATGAATTAAAAATTTCAGCTTATTCCACTAAGTACTAAGTAGTTTTTGAGTTACGCTTAAAAAACTACCCTCATTGCAATCTGTTTTGTAACAATTATAAATTTAATGTTAAGAATTTTTCCAGTTAAATGGCTATTTAAAAAAAAATTTCTGGGACAATTTGGTGATTAAAATTTATGGGAATGTTGGCTGAATAGTACACACTCACCTTCCATCACTTAATCTCCCCCCCCCCCCCTTTTTGGGACTTTTTTTTTGTATTTTCCCCTTCAGTGACATATAAAAGCTGATTTATTGTACTTAGAAATTCACAATTGTGAGAAAACCAACAGATGGTAATTTCCATTGTTTATATATTATTCCACTAAGTAGTTTTTGAGTTATGCTTAAAAAACTAACCTCATTGCAATCTGTTTTGCAACGATTAAATTTGGATTTTGGTTTGTTTATTCTGTTTTACTTTTCTTAAACTGGCAACGTGGCTGTGTTGGTGGTGTGTGTGTGTTTTTTCAAGGGACATTTATTTCATCTATAACTGATTTTGTGTTGTGTTCCTGGTGAAGCATTCTTTTAATATTGGGTCTGGTGGAGGAACATTTGTTATGCAGCCTTCAAATATGCTTTGTATATTTTGATTTTGCTACGCAGCATTCTGGCTGAAACCCACTTCCACGAATATATACTATTTCTGTCTAGAGTGCTTGGCTGCATTTTTTAATTCAACCCACTGCCAACGAAGCCCCAGCTTGTTTTTAGTTTAGATTTATATGAATTTATTGTTATAATTTGTTAGTTTTTTAAGTTGTATTTTTGTGTTCTCTTGTTTGGTGAGGGAAAAGGTGTTGGGTGCTAGCTCAGACCAAATACATTTTTTTGCTAGATTATATATGATTTGTGTCTTCAACTGTGCAGCTTCTGAGCACTGTTCACATGAATATGTAATTGTTTATGTTGGTAGTTATGATAATTAATGCTTATATACACACACACATATACATATATAATTGCAACTCTGTGCTATTTCTAATTTCTATTAACTCTTCTATGACATTTAAAGTTGTTAGCATACATTTACATGCACTGAAAACAAAAACATTTCTTATATCATTGACAGAAGTAGTCATGTACAAGTGGCAGTTATATTCTTCAAAATTTTCATAAAATAAATCTATAGCTTGTCAAATTTGTTCAATAAGACTTTTATTAAATTTATTCCTTTTCAGTGGCAGAAACATTTCTACTATATTTTCTATTTTAACACATTTTCTTCCATTAATTCTATCAGAAGATGTGAGAGCAATTTATTGATTTCTCTCATGCTCGAGCAAATCTATATAGCAAGCTTGCTTTTTTATCATTGTGATGACCACACATATTTTTAGAAGATAACGACATATATAAAATTATTGCTAGAAGTTATTTTTCTACACCTAAAAGTTACTTTAATACTAAGGTGGAGTGGGGTAAATGTGTACAGTGATTTTACAGGGGCAAGTGCAAGTCTGCAGGTATAGTCACTATGAGAATAGTGAACAGAGCTTCCATGTGCAAGTGATAATAACAGCATCTGCCTGCGACCAAAAAAGGTTTTGAGTGCAGTGTTGCTATGATTTTATACATCATTCTGCTATGATTTTCCATCTGAACTTACCCTATTTCACTTTACAGTACACTAAAATAAATTTTTAGAAGTAAAAACTACTTACCAATTCATCATCAAGGCTTTGAGAAACAGGCTCCATATTGACATCACGGACAGCCATAGTTTTTTCAACAGTCTTCTCAATAATGCTAGTAAGATGTGTGGTCAGCTTTCTGATGGTTCTGTTTAACAGTCCATGTACTTGAGTTGTATGGAGAGAGAGATCAGAAGATATATCTTCAATAGTTTTGTGTTGAAGGCCAAAAGCAAGAAGAATAACCTATTTATAAAAGGACTTTTAATAATGTATATATATACTACATAGGCAAATAAAGAATTAGTTTTTAGTTCATGAATTTTAAGACAGACTACAGTTTTTGGCAACTTTTTTTATAATTTAAACTGTGATACACTCTCTGCACAACATTTCTATAGTAAGAAGCATAAAAATTGGCAAACCTATAAATACAAACATGACTTTATTAGGAAAACATTTATTGTAACAAAGCTTAACCCTAATTTACAAAATATATAATCTTTTATTTTTTAATCTTTTTATCAATTTGGGAAATACATTCTTGTAATCTTCTTTCCACACCAATTGGGAAAAAAAAAATCCAAAAGGCAATGAGACATACTATCCCATAAATCCATAGCAAGAATTTCCATTCTACAATACCGATTAAAACTTCTTCAGAAACAGTTTGTTTTACTGATAATTCACAAAATTTTAATACAATTAAAGACTGAGAAGTTTAGGGGCCATTAAAAAGTTGAATTCTATGATCCACCAAAAATTTTACTGTGGAAACTCATTTAAAATAATCAGCATTGTGTTTGAATCTGCAAACTTTACAATAACTTTCATGCTGTGTTTTGGACAAAAACTGCAAATTCCCCAAGAGGACACCAATCATTAGCATGAAAAGTTCTTCAATCATAATCTACCCTTTGATTAAACTCCTTCATTCAAAACTTTTCATCTCTCGATTACATGTTCTAAGAAGTAGCCCCGTTTTTAGACTACCTTCGTTTTCTTGCTCTCAAATCAGCCTAATACTGCATTTCCTTAGAAATTAAAGTTTATTTTCATAATATTTTGAGGTGTAATTATATCTTTAGACAAAAATCCTATCCTTATGAAAATAAATTACTGTATGCTGTCATTTAAGTTTGCTTATGTAATGTGTCTCAATACTGAAAGCAAAGTGGTAAGTGCAATATTTATTTAAAAATTTTAATTTTTGCCCCATTTTTTTTTCTTTTTTACTATATAAAACAAGTGGGTAAGAATGATCGAAGATTGCACAAAGGGTTTCGTTTAAAAAACATTTCATCTTTTAATTAATAAATTCAAATTATTAATTTATAATTATCCTTATCTTTCTCAATAAGAACATAAATGGCAGCATCATTAAATTTAATAATAAAATGATAACAAGAGGAAGCTATTTTTTAAATCAAATTAAAAATATTTAAGAACTGCTTATCAGAACAACTGTAACAGCATATGTTTGTAAAACTGAAAAGCATATTTAATTATATGATTTAATTTTTGCTAAAAAAAAAACCCCTTAAAATGGCAAAAAAATATGAAAGTTCTTTTAGTTAAATACATCAGACAATGAAATATAAAAATTGAAATTTTTACCTAGCCAATGCAAAAAAGAGTAAACTTAAGGTTATCTTTTAAAATCTAAGCAAATTGCCGAAATGGTCAGATGTCATTAAATTAATTCATTTATTTCAAATAATATATGACTTTTTGAAAAATGTTATGATTTGTCACGTGACAGGTGGTATTCAACTATAAGTACGCAAAATTTCTAATACAGTTCCTGAGTACAAACTCTGGGATGGACAGACAGACAGGAGTCAGACAAATAGGGTTTCATCAGATGAACAAAACCCTAAAAAACTACTTTCTAGAGAAATCTATATTTATAATAAATATTTGATAGTCTACATATTTAAAATTTCATTAATATGAATAATAACTATGCAGCAATCTACAGATTTTTGACCAAAGTTTTTATTCTTTATATAAGGAAGATAATAAAATGATGCATTGCAGTTTTCCTTTTTTGATTTTTAGTAATTTATATTCCGCAACACATAAATTAGTCGAAATAAAGGATATTGCTGAAACTAAGAAAACAAGAAATGATTTAAAAAACTGCACAAATTTCAAATACCTACTTTTTTACCTAAATATTATTGTCATTTGAATTGTCATTGAAGTACTTACTCACCACTGCTTATAACTAAGCCATTATGGTATCAGAGTGACTATTATACTCTATGTTAATCGAGTTAAATACATTATCTAATATTTACATAACAAAAAATGACGGATTGATAATATATTTTTATTTTTCAATGCGACGCTTCACAATGATTCTTTTGAAAAATAGGAAAAATACTGCCGGCTATTTCAAAAATATGAATTTTTGGCAGTGATTGCATACATAATAATGCATTGCAATTTTTTAAAACATCCAGTTAAAGATAAGTAAAATAAAAGAAGTTTTAGGCATTTTAAGCTTTGTGTTGAGAAGGTGGGAGGGAGGGGGGAAGAGAACAATTTCAGGTGGGGATTTAGATGAGAATTATTTATTCTTACAAGAAAGTTACAAATAAAAAATTAAAGAAAGAATTAAAGAGGACAAAGGGAGAGGGAGAAATTTAGATAATTATTTATTTATTGTTATAAGGAAATTACTAATAGGATATTAAAAATTTAAAGAATTCAGAGATATTAAACTTTGTGTGCAGGGATGAAATAGAGAAATTATTATTATTTTTTTCTTTTGAGGAGGAGGCAGGGATTTAGATGAAAGTTTAAAATAGCAAAAATCTGCTGATATGCAGAAATTTTTCACACCTTTAACATTCTACTCGACAGATGAAAATTGTTAGAAGGTCGGGAGTGGGGAGGAAGCAGAAACAAGGAGATTTAAAAACATCTAAAATGAAGAAAATCACGACCCTACAGGAGATCTTCATTCCTTATATATATATATAATCAACATAGTATATACATTAAAGTTTTTATAGTAAAAAGAAAAGTGGAATAGATTAAAAAAAAAAAAAAAAACTTACCTGTTGAGCCACAGGCATTTCTACACCAATAAATCGATGGCTGAAAAACAGTTTTGCAAGAATTGGGATACAAGGCATAACACAATGAAGATCACCCAAATTTTGGCAATATTTTTCAAGGGCCTTCATTCTCTGTGGTTTTAAATAGACATCTATGTGTTCTTTAGTAAGCTCTGAAATCATGAAAAAAAAAAAAAATCCAATATATTTTCTGAAATAGTGAAAAATTACGTTATAAATACATAGATATATTATAGATGAGACTGGTTCAGCCTAAGCCAGGGCCGGAAAAGGCCAAGTCTCAATTTTATACATATTTTTGGGATTGGAGGGCTGAAAATTTTAGCTGAATGCAAGCTGAAAATTTTATTTATTCACAAATTGAAAAAAAGAAAGAAAAAACTTGTCAGATGCTATTTAATAAACAAGAATTTAGTCTAAGTTTCTTAAAGTGTTTTACAATCGCTCTAAAAATCAGGTAGAAAATAAATTGAATTGTTATTGATAGGCTATAAACAGAAACATTGTAAACATTCTGAAGCTGGGACATGGTCAGTGTTAGTAACATAAAGAAGCAGCAGGATATCCCTTGTCTATTCTGTCTTTCTGTTTGAACTTATTTTTCAGAATTACTGGAAAACAGAACTCATGGCATTCTGCCATAGTTGTACAATATTTTAAATGAATAAGAATTGTGAAAATTTTATAAATTTCTGCCAGTGGCTGGGTACAAATAACAAATATGCTATTTTAAACATATTTTCAGGGACACAGAAATCACAAAACATCATTAAGGAGTCTTTAGGATTAATAGTTATTTCTATGTATGAAGAGATTTTTAAATGAGAAAATTAATTTTGAAACAATTTAAAATGTTATTAAAAATTTTCTCCTATGTACTTTTGGTATCAGGCTCTGATGATACAAACTTTTCAGGGCTTGGGGTCTGACAAAAAGAGCCTGAACTAATCCCTAATGTATAATATATATATTATACCTTTGGAAAAAAAGTACACATAGACAATATGTACTATTTGTAATATTTGTAAGGTTTCAAAATGTAATTATCTACGATATTCAGAACATATTATATATTTATTTATGAACTGACACACTCAAAAATGAAAAATTTCAGATAAAGTAAAAAAAAAATTTCAAATATAAAAGCTTTTTTTTTTTTTTTTTTTTTTTTTTTTAATGTAAACTGGACTGAGAATTAATCAAAAACTTTTGTATTCAGGTTCATAAGTAATTTATTTCATATCAGATAACTGTTTAAAATATTTAAGTGTGTTTTTAATGGCAGACAGTAAAAAAAGATTTTTTTTTTTTTTTTTTTTTTTTTTTTTGAGTTGTGCTACTTTTTACGTAAGTGCAGTGGTGGTCGTAAGTGTATTTAAAGTTTTAGGTCTTTAATAAATTATGCTAAAGGGCATCCCCTCCTATATATATATATATATATAACTACATGCATATAAATAAATAATCTAATTAATAAACTTTTGAAATCTTCAATAAAGGATGGAAGGAAAAAAAAAACATCCAAAAACAATATTATCTAGCTTTTAAATAAAAATTTAAGTTGATTATATTGTAAAAGCCACAGGTCTGGAGTAATAAGATTATATGACTAATCTAGGTGAAAAAAACACAGGGAAAAAGGTAAATTATGGAAATTAACTTGCTTTTAACTGCCATGATAACAAAAATTTGTCTTTTATAGCCAATGGCCATCTTTAGGTTTGTATTTTAAATTAATTGCTCTGTATAATTTAATCATATTTTAACAAGAAAAACTCTCTAAAATTTTATTAGATGTAGAAGGACAGAATGGAACAGTTTAGTAGCAAGTGAAATATTAGATTGCAACAAAAATTTGAAAAACGTTGCCAGACTGCTTTAAATATTTGTCAAAAAGACCAGCATTGTAAATAAATAATCACATTTATGAACACTTTAAATGAAATAAAAATTTTAAATGTTATAAATGAAATTTCTGGAAATGATTTAGCTGTTAATTCAGAAAATAAATAAATAAAATAACAGGTGAAACCAAACTCAAATATATTGAAACAATACAGAGAAAAGTGAAAAATCTTTTAACTATAACCAGAAATTCTAGGAATATCAAAACAAATAGCAAATACATAATATCTACTTCAATTTCTATCATGAGTTTAAATATAGAAGAAAAAATATACCTTTCTTTGGCAGCTGTTTACTAAATTTACAATTAAGTAAATTAAGAGCAAGTTCTGCTGGAAAATGTTTCAAGTAAGAACTCAGATACATAAAATAATTCCCTCGAAAACTTTGCCACAGTTCTTTTATGTAAGTGAGAACATCATTGCTGATTCCTTTCATCATGAAACATAAATGTTCTTGAGTAACATTCTAAAATATAATAAACAGAAATTGAAATTTGAGAAAACATATCCTGCAGTACATGCTTAAAACACACACATGAGATTAATCTGATCCCAATATTCAAGAGAATTTTTCGGCAACATATCAGTGTTTATATATAATTTTTCAATTTGACCTATTAAAATGTAGCATTGCCATTAAAGAAGAAATTAATTTTTAAGCATGAAAAAAAAAAAAAAAA
Organism: Maratus michaelseni; assembly: GCA_963931845.1. Classification (NCBI taxonomy): domain Eukaryota; kingdom Metazoa; phylum Arthropoda; class Arachnida; order Araneae; family Salticidae; genus Maratus; species Maratus michaelseni. The sequence continues at coordinate 4,205,068 of OZ007600.1, forward strand.
AAAAAAAAAAAAAAAAAGGTTTATGAGTATGAACTCAACTTTTTTCCCAATCTCTATCTCTTCTTGCAAATGATTTGTTATTGGTATCTTAACTATTTTCTCCTATTTCTCACATATCTATTTCCCTTTCTGTTGTGTTATATATTTTGGTTATATAACTAAATAAAGATTGGTCTTGTTTAAAAGACAAATATTTTGATGAATAATTAAAATAAGTAAAACCAAACTGAAATATAGTGAAACAATAAAGAGAAAAGTAAAAGAAAAAACACCTTTTAACTATAACCAGAAATTCTAAGAATATCAAAACAAATAGCAAATACATAATATCTACTTCAACCTTTCAATTTTTATCACAAGTTTAAATATAGAAGAAAAAATATACTTTTTTTTATGGCAGCTGTGATATATATCAGTCACAAATATCAAGAACTGCAATGATTGATTGAATCAGAAAATTAGTGGTTCTGAGGCAGAACATATTAAAAGAACTACAGTCAAACATCATTAGAAAATCAACAGGATAAAATGTCACTCCACATATGGCATCCTTTTATACTTTAACCCTTTATGACCCAAATTATGAATCAAGAAATTGCTCCACCTCAATAATTATCTTAATTTAGATAAGTTTTTTCATTAATACTGATTTAACAAACTGGTAGCTAAAGCTTTTTTTTAAAATAGTATTTATAAGAATATTTAGATTTACTAACAAAACATATTGTTATTGAAATCCTATCTGTAAATGGAAAGGTTTTGTTGTTGCAACTTTTTTTATATAACATTCCTTAATAACAGAAAATCTACACTATGTAAATGTTTGAGAAAATAGTCCTTAGAAAAAAATATTTAGCTTGGACCGTTTCGCTGTACTTTCTAAATGTGATCAACTAGTAATTTTAAACTTAAAAAAGAAAAATACTGCAGCTTTTTGATCAAAAATATGATAAAAGCATTAGATGAGAACAAACAGTTTCGCGTCACTGTTCCGGATGCAATTCACTATATTCACAAGAGCTGGAATGATGTTTAAAAAATCATGATAAACAATTGTTTCAAACATGCTGGATTCATCTTAGGCTCTGAGTTGACCACGGATACAGCAGATGAGGATATTCCTTTGGCTGCACTATTTCAGGAATTGCGCAAACGGGAGCAGCTCATACGACAGGTTGATGAAGATGCCTATACGAATGTAGTCAGCAATTTACAAACTTAACCCAAAGCAACAATAACTGAAATCATAGCTGATGTTTTGGAACCAAAGAATGGATCAGCACTAGAATCTGACAATGATCATGAAGAAGAAGAACCTCCCAAACTGATTGTTACAAAGAAAAAACTCTGAAAACATTTGATGAACTATATTTTGTCTTGAATCCTTGAATGACACTACAAATAGTGGATATAATATGCCATATTCCTTAGAGAAAATTTAATTCAAAAAACTGCCATCAAACAAAAATGGATGATTTTTTTGTAAGCCAGTAACAAATGGGTACACATTGAATTGTACAATTAAATACTACGTAACATACTTACGTACTTTACTATATTTTCCTTAATTTTCCATCCATTTTATGAATTCTAATTCTATTAATTTATATAATTTATAATGCAATTTAGTTATAGGTACACTTATTATATAAACATTTGGAATTTCATTTCACATTTAATATAAGCCCCGGTTAAGAAATTACTCCATTAGTAAGCCATTTTTAAATGGACCCGAGAATGACATACTAATGAGGTTTGATTGTTCTTGCATTACTTTTAAGTAAATGAAGTATAAAATTGCACTTAATTAGTGCAATTGTTAATAGTATATGATTCACTCATATCTTACATAAATAAAGAAGATTGTACTTTTTTTTTTTTTTAAATAATGAATTGCTGAAAAAAGGTTTAAATAATAAGCAGTTGCACAGAAAAAAACAATATAATTAAAATAATCATCAAAATATATTCTGTTACAATGAGAAAGTATAAGGTAGAAACAGTTGTAATTTCCAAACTTTTAAAAGAAAAATGCAAAAAAAGGGTCTTGAATTGCAAAATTTTAGAAATAAAAAAATACCCTTTTAAATTTTAAATAAAATTTTAATTTTTTTTTTTTTTTTTTTTTTTAAGTACTGGCAAAATATTACCTTTTCTCCAGAAATATATACAGGAACAAACTCAACTCGTTTCCAAAATCTGTACAAACAAAGTAAATTACAAAAATTAGAACAAAACCAAAACCAAAATTTTAATAAGTATTTGGAAGAAACAGAAAAGCATGTGACTGAAATAAAAAGTAGCCACTATAATTAGAATGTAATAATAAAACATTTTAAAAACTTTGTGTTCAACAAATAGATTAGCAACAAGACCAGCAAAAAATTAGTCCAGTCAAAAATCAGTAAAAGTTTCAGAGCTTATGTAATAATACTGAGTAAAAGTAAAATAACTGTGTAGCTACTGGCTGATAAGACTTGATTTGTTTATTAGTCACTGTTTAAAGGTTAATAGCCACTTTTGGTTTCTTTTACACGTTTAGTTGATGCCACAACTGCTAATTTTAACATTTTCTAAATAATTATAACTTTTCAGGAAAATAAATTGCTAATTTTGAAAATCTAAAAATAATTTTAAGACAAAAATAAGAAGACATGGTAATTTGACAACACACAAAATTCCACTGTTACATATTATATTATTTTATATATTCTAAGACACTGGTTCATATTTTCTGAGATGAAAAAAAATATATAATATGTCAATTATTAAATATTACATTAATTAAAAAGTTTCTAATATATTTATTCAATTTTATAATGCAGTTTAGTTTATTTGAGGAGAAAGGAGAAGAGAAAACTTGTGTGTTAAATTTCTACTGAAATATAAAGTTAGTTACAATTACAATGAAATCCTCTAGAGCAGAGAATTGTGATGCAACTATAAAATATATACATTTTTGTTACATAAAAAGCAAGCAACATTTACATTTTGCAGTATTTCACAGCAAATCCTAGTTTGAATTACTAATCACTGCTTCAAAGGAAAACAAGTTGTAAATTGTACGTCAAACGTGACAAATGAGGTGCGTTTGTACAATAGATAGTCATATAAATATTCAGATCTTGATGATTTTTAATTCTGTGAAATGAATTATATCGTCTGCAGATTAATTTCTGTCATAAAATAAGTATCTTGGTTGCTTGATCATTAAACCTCGGAAGCTCCTCTAACAAGAAAGCACCGATTTAAAAAAAAAAATTCAAATTTCTTAATAAATATTTTTATTAATATCTCCTAAAGTTTTGATTCAATTTTTAAAAAATTTGAAATGTCTCGACAAAATTCTGCAAAGATAATATATCTTAAATTTCAAACCATTCGGTTGGGTAGTTTTTGCGTTGTTATATGCGGACGGACGGACAGACAGACAGACGGACAGACCAAGCGACGACAATAGGTGCTACGTATTTATATAATTACGAACGCACCTAAAAATAAATAAATCCAAGTATGATTTATTTAATGGCACCATAAGATATTCAAACATCATTCTTTCATTTATCAGAAAATATTAATATATATATTAAAATGTTTTACTGATTCAAATAATTAATAATATAAAAGAAAGAAAGGCAAACTTTAGCTGCTAAAAATAGGCTATTACAAACATTAGGGATTCCAACCCAGACCTTCTGGGTTAAAGAATATAAGGGAAAACCATTTTTTAAAATCTATATATATATATATATATATATATATATATATATATATATATATATATTACTCTTACGTAGCGCGAGAATATAGCTGAATTTGTAGCTTGCAGTGTGACAACAATCATAGTAACATAAAATTAATTTGCTTTATTACATTCCACCAATCAGAAACACGATTTCACCACTGAAACTTGCGTCATATGTAAAAGAAAAATTTCCATGGTTTTCATAAAATTTAAACATATTAAAATGATTCCATTTAATTACACACTTTGGTGTTGGGGAGTGTTTGCGAGTAGGGTGCAGAACCCCCTAGTATTAATATATGTTTTTTAGATTGGTCATTAACAATACCAAAAAGCATTTTTAGTTAAAAGTGTCAATTTTTGAAATTTTTTTAAATTGCTGCCACATATTAGCCACATTGCCAGCAGTTACTAGCCGAAGAAATTGCCAAAAATTTCCCTTACAGCAACCCTTTTAATTTGGATCATTGCAGTGGTTTAAGTGCACATTTCAGTTACATGTCTGTTAAATTTCTGTTTTATTTATATTATTTTATTAATTAATTTATTTATTGATGAAGTTTTAACTTTGTTATGGAGTATCAACTGGAAACAAACGCTGAACAATTTCTATCAATTTAAATGCAAACGGATTTATCTTTCATAATCAATTTCATAACATGATAGAAATAGATTTTTTTTTTTTTTTTTTTTTTTTTTTTTTAAATTGTGCTTGAAAATTATTTTAAAAACCATAAAAATGAGTAAATAGCAGTACAGTTATCAAACAAATTGCAATAAAGTTTTGAAACAAATTGCATTTATAAGTACAATTTTCCCTACTCGACGATGTAAAAATTGAAAATGTGAAATGTTTAGAAGTTTAAAAAATTGCAGTAAAAAAAAAATTTAATCATTTGCTGTTGCCAACATCAAAATGACGTCAGTGTTACACACAGACACGTTTGTCCTTTATAATATAGATTGTCATTTCCTACTCTATTCTTTGATAATGAAGCCAATAAATCACATTAATCTCTATCTCTATAAAAGAGTAAGTGTCTGTCTGCCTGCCCGCGGATTTCTCCGTAATTATACCACCTAGGACTCAGAAATTTTTGTCATGTGTAGATGTTATCACCGGACAGTATACCTTACGGTCGGATTTTTAAATTTTAATCTAGATTTAAAAAAAAAAAATTAAAACGTGTATATGGAATTTTGGGTTCGAGGCTATTTCAAGCTCCTCCCATGAAATAGCCTTGGCAACACCATCCGTGGCAACGAAGCAGCCAGTCAATGAGAGCAGGTGCAGCATCCAGGATCTAGCCACAGATTAAAGATATTCCATTACTCTATGGATCTAGCTACCAGCGACGATTTATTTACTTTCTGTTCAGTGAAGTGTAAGATGAAATTGGCCTAAACCCAGTGACAGAACTATCTTCGTGTGTCTGCAACGCTAATAATATTTCAAAAATAGTTTGAAATATGCAATATATATCATATTAAGTTCCCGATAGTTAGTTTTGTCACTGGGGTTTAGGCCTATTTCATCTTACACGTCACTGAACAGAAAGTATATCTTCATGTATCTGCAACGCTTATAATATTTAAAAAAAACTATTCTTGATTGTATTTTTAGTTAGTTTGTTTCATTTTTTAACATTATTAGTATGAAAATATTCAGTAAATAATTTGTGCAACGCTTATAATATTTTAAAAAACTGTTTTTGACTGTATTTTTAGTTAGTTTGTTTCATTTTTTTAGCATTTTTAGTATGAAAATATTCAGTAAATAATTTGAGTTCTTGGGCGGTTAGGAATCCATTGTGATTTTTTTTTTACCTCATACTTACAAATTAAATATTTTTGATGGAAACAAACAATTTACATTAAATTTTTGAGTAATTTATTGTTTACAATTTTTTTCCTGTAATTGTTTTGGACTACATTTTTAGTTCCCGAGATTGATGAATTCATAACATGCGATAAATTGTTAAGATGTATGTTCTCATTAAGATTTGTTATTGAACTCCATTTAAGAACCATTTTTAACTCCATTTAAGAAGTTTCATTTAAGAACTTTTTTAGTCACCCAAGAAAAATATTCTTAATGAAACAGATTTTCTGAGCTGTTTCTATATATTCATGATTTTTTTGTTGGGGCGTTTTTGAGTGATGTTTATGATTTAAGAACTTTTTTAGTCGTCCAAGAATCTAATGTTTTTCTTGAACTTTACTTTGAATAAAATGAAAACATTCAGTAAATAATTATTAAATCTTAATCACCTGAGAACGGATTTTTTTTTTCCAAATTTGTTTCTTTTGTCGCTTTATAGAATGCATACTTTGCGACGATCGGCCGGTAGCATCCAACCACCACCACCATCCATAAATATCATATAATACAATTCTAATACCGTGCAAGCGCCCCCCCCCCTGGTTATTTTACGATTTTCCATCGCATTTAGGGGGGCGGATTAACGAGATTTGACGGTAATCATTAAATTGTTTTGATGAACTGATTATAAATTCCCAGTCCGTGAAATATTTATGATGTGCATTTTGTGACATGAGTTTCATAAGAATCACTCACATATAGGACAAAATTAGCACTCACCAATCTGAAAGTAATACTAAAAATTTGTCGATTGACTGTTTTGCCACCACTGGCCATCTTAATAGTCATACTCGCCAATTGTGATGATTGATTGAAAAAAGATTTTTTACCCCTGCTGTCGTTTGATTATTTTCAAAACCATTTGGTACATTTCACAATTACCCCCCCCCCCCCCAAATCATTTGACAAATTGTGATTTTTTTTAAAGCTATTTGCCGATATTTGCATCCCCCCCCCCCCCCCCCCCCCCCGAGACCATTTGATGATTTTTGAGATTTTTTTCAACTATTGATTGATCAATTTTGTGATTTTCTGTTTTCTCACATTATGAGTTTCATCAGAAAGTAAAACAATAAATAAATATGAATGATTTGCGGAGCTGTTTCAAAATAATTATAAAGAATAAGTCTTTAAAAATGTAAAATCAATGTTATTTCTGGCCGAGTTTTTTTTTTAAATAATTATAAACCATTTTAATTTGTAAGCATGTTGTAAAAAAATCACCATTTGTGACAAATTTTGTGTTTTATAAGAATCGCCCAAGAACGGACATGCAAATTTATGTTGTCATCGCACTCTTTATAATTATTTTTGTTGAGGGTTTTTGGGCGATGTGATTGAATTTTTGATAGAAACAGCTCCACAAATCATTCATATTTACTTAACGTTTTAACTTGCTGATAAAACTCATAATATGTGAGAAAACAGAGATTTTTTTTTTTTAACTTCATATTTACAAATTAAATTGTGGAAGACAGAATAGGTTTGTTTGTGTAGAGGTTTGTGTGTGTGCTGTTTTTAATAAAGACAGTTGCATTTTTCCCGCGACCCTTTCACGAAAGTTTTTTCTGTGAACCTTTCACAAAATCTGCATTTTTTCCACAATCCTTTGACGAATTTCGTATTTTTTCTGCGATCCTTCGATGAAATTCAAGTTTTTCCTGCAATCATTTGACGACATTTGCTTTTTTTGTGATCCTTTAACGAAATTCGTGTTTTTCCACATACTTATGTTTTCATGATATGTTACATACATATGTTTTCATACTTATGTTTCATGAGATTCATGTTTTTTTAGTGATCCTACGACGTAATTCGTGTTTTTTTTTTTTTTTCAGCGATCCTTTGACGAAATTCACATTTTTCCTGTGATCCTTTGGCAAAATTTGCGTTTTCTCCGCAATCCTTTGATGAAATTCGCATTTTCCGTGATCCTTTGATGAAATTTGCTTTTTTAATGATCGTTTGACAATATTCGTGTTTTCTCTGCTGCCTTTTGACGAGATTTATGTTTTTTTAGCGATCCTTTTACGAAATTCATGTTTTTTTCAGCGATTATTTGATAAAATTCGCGTTTTTCTTGCGAACATTTGACGAAATTTGCATTTGCCAGCGATTCTTTGATAAAATATGCTTTTTCCTATTATGATAGGGAAAAGCGGATTAGGATAGGTAGATAGGGAAACCCCATTATCAGATCGGGATATTAGATGTAATTAAGAAACATTTGTATATTTGTAATAATTAGCGAAAATGGCGAGATAAAGGGGGTGGGGTGGGAACGACTTTTTATTAAATATCACATTTATTCTACATCAACTTCCTCTCACCTCCAGGGGGTGCTTTGCTATCTCTGTTTCTATGGGCTGGATCACAACGGGGTATGGCTCTTTCCACCCGACATCAATAGAGCTTACTGATTTTAGTTTGGTTTTTTCACCACAGGGGGGCGCTTTCGTATCTTTGGTTCTATAGGCTGGATCACGACGGGGTATGGCTCATTCGACTCTACATAGATAGAGCTTTTCGATTTTCACCACCAGGGGTGCTTTTCTATCTCTGGTTCTATGGGCTGGATCATGAAGGGGTATGGCTCTTTCGACTCGACTTACAGTAATATATGGGAGTGTGTATGGCACGCCCAGTGTTTGCTGTCTAAGGTAGTGGGGCCCCCAACATTAGATTTGTTTAATAATAAAAAAATGTTCAACACTGATTTCAGGTACATTTAAGGTTGTGTTGGCACGGGCAACGCCGGGCGGGTAAGCTAGTAACATATAAACCATTTATGTTGAAAGAAAACAACAAAGAATTTTATATCATAAAATTAATAAAAGAGTATTTAAATACAAATTTATGTAATTGATATTTTTCTAGAACAGTTAAATCTCTAAATAAAAGAAAGTACCTGATTCCCCCCCCCCTGCTTAAATTTGGAGAGGGCAGGGACTGTCATTTAAAAAAAAAAGACAGTTTTTACAGTGGGAAAAAGGAAAGAAGCAATAACATAACTTAATTCCAAATGATATGTAAAAATATAAAATTACCTGAGAAGATCGGGAGTCAGAAAATATGATACTAAGATATAATCTATTTTTTCTGCCTCAACTTCTGATAACTGGAGTAAAAGAGGAGGCCAAGATTGGGAATCATCATTGAGGGTAGCAAACTTCTTAGTTTTACTAGAATAAATACAGGGTTTATCATCCAAGGATATAAAATTTCCTTCATAAAAATCTTGCATCAGTCGAAGAGCTCGTGAACCATATCCCATCTAAAAATATCATTTATAAAAAAATAAAAAACAAATAAATGAGTTTCAGTCTATGAAACTACATGAAATAATAATTTATTTAATTTTCTAAGCATTTTAATTGTTTTTTTCAGCATGTAATTTTTGAATATAAAGAATTGATGTAACAAAATTCTAAAATTCATCTTGATTTTTCCCAGTGCAGAAGATAAATAAATATGTAAGAAATACAAATACTCATACGGATGTTTTGCATAGCTATTATATTATGAATCTCCAAACACCAGGAATGTAATGGAGGGTATACAGAAATATACACATACCTTCTGGATTTTTTAAAGAAACTCTGTACACCGCCTGTTTCTCAAATAAAGCTATAACATATACTCTCTGCCTATTTTAAGACTACAGCACTGCCAAACACATATGTAAAAATGCTTCTGTACACTTAAAAATTACATAGAAAATACCCATTAAAAAAGCAATTAAAATGTGACAAGAAAATTAAAAATACGCTAAACTAAATAATACCACAGTAAAATTTAAATGATGGACACCAATCTGCAGGAATACCAAAATTTTCACAGGTAAAGACAGATTCATATATAGATTGAGTTTTTTGTTAAAACAATAAACAAACTAGTTGTTGAGGGTCACTGTAATACTTACCCATAATGGATATGTATAATATAAAATATAAAAATAAAACATGTGTAAACTATTTATAAAATGCATTGCAAATCTAATAAAATTGTGGCTTGATGACGTCATAAACTTTAAATGCTCTATTACTGAATTGCGTAAAAGAAACATCCTTATAACTCCAAAATTGATAATCATATTAACTAACGGTTTACTGCGTTGGATTAAGTGTCTCATTTCTAATTAAAATATATCTTTGAATTGAAATTTGAATGAAATACAGGGTCATGAAAAATCAAAGAGTGTGAAAAATAGGATTACAAATATCTCGGCAACTCATTATCCGATCAACTTCACTTTTTACGCAAAATTTATGATTTTTTATTGTCTTTTATATTCACTCCTTAAAGTAAACAATTTCAAAAATTTTTATAAACGAATATTTCGAGAGTTTGAAAAAAATAGTTCCGGATAATCGAGGTTACTGAAATTCAACAAGTTTCTTCTCATTATTACATACTAAGTACACACCGAATTTCAGGTCTCTATATCAATTTGTTCGGGAGATAGAGCGTTCTCTCTCTCTCACACACACACACACACACACACAAATTTCTTTTTCTAAACATATGTTTTTCGGAATCTCCAGTGTCTGAAATGTGTAAATCTGCCAAAAATTTTTTTAGATTTTCAAAACAATTACAAGACTTACACTATCCTTCGTATCATAGGTAAGTAATAATCTAAATTAAATAATCACACAATCATTATATAATAAACTAATTATATATAGATATAACACCAAATAAACTTCTACATAGAAAATAAAGATGTGAAATCTCACCTTTCTGTAATTAGGATAAGTAGCTATATCAATAATATGAATTCCTTGTATAGTAATGAAGTCTCCTGCATCTTCCTGTAAAAAACAAGTAAAATTCTTTAGTTTGAATGGAGTTAGAAGCAATTATGATGATATATATATGAGATGAGTTTCATGTTTCTTGCGATGATCTACAAAACTAGTTCATAAAATATTCCACATACGAAAAATTAACATCACTAGCACATTTCCACCAAATAAAATATTTGGGGCTATGCTTATAAAATCCAGAAAATTGTATAAAATTAAACTAGTTGAATGTGACAATCCCAAAACTTTCTTCTATTCCATGCATGTTAATACTTCAAAAAGCGTAATTTTTTAAATTATGAATTTTAGAAACAAACAAGATGTCGAAGCATGCGTTGCTGCACAAGCATACAGTGTAAAACACAACTATACTGACTTTGAGTTTCACCTTAAATTTCTTCTTCCTCTTATTAATTGCAGTAAATACGAGTTAATATCAATCATATTTTTAAATAAAATCAATATTTTTCATCCTTCTGTTGTTGTATGTCAGCTGCTTGAAAATCTACGGATTACTTGGATGCAAAGCACTTTTTGCTACACAATCAGCATTGTACAACACAATTACGAAAACTTAAAAAAAAAAATTAAAACATCACTTATATTATTACTTTAATATATTTATGCTTTATTAGCATAATTTGTTTAATATTTTATTATAATTCTGTGCTTTTACACAAAAATCAAGAAAAGTGCTATTATAGCCCTCTTCCAGGGGAATATCCCTATTTTCAACTGGAATTTGACGTCCATAGTCAAAAACATATATATGAAGTTTGAATGATGCAAAAGAAAAATTGCAGCTGAATTCACTATTATTATATCACTATTATGCCACTGTCAGTACAATTTTCTGCAATATCTTATACAAATCTCAGCCTATAACATTACATCTCTAAATATAAAATGTTGTCTAAAAACATTCACAACTTTACTTAAAGAGCAAAAAAGCCAGAAAATCACACAAAAATCACTATCACAGTGCCCCTTTCTGGCGGAATATCCCCATTTTCACATGGGAACTGACGTACATAGTCAAACAGGTATATATGAAGTTTAGTTCAATTCTATCCATAGCTTCAAACATTTTCCAATCAAAAAGAAAAATTTCACTAAAATCAGTATCAGAGTGTACCCTTCTGGGGAAATATTCCCAATTTCAACAGGAATCTGCTGGCCAGAGCCAAAAATGTATAAATGAAGTTTGGTTCAATTGTATGCATAACTTTGTACACTTTCAAATGATACAATAAGGAAAATGGCATGAAAATTGTTATCACAGCACCTGCTTCCATCTGAATATTCCCAATATCAACAGGGAGGTGCTGGCCATAGCCAAAATCATATACTATATGAAGTTTGGTTCAATTCTATGCATAACTTAATACACTTTTTGATTATACAAAGAGCACATTTACATGGACACACAGCCATTCTGTAAAAACATGTTTTTCGGGATATCTGATGCCTAAAACATGTAAATCTGTCAAAAACCAGAAGTAAAAAAAAAATTCCGATTACAATACTTTCTTCTATTGTAGATAGAAGAAAGCAGAAATGGGATTCTAATTGCTTTAACTTATATCATAAATAGCAAAGTATACTTTGACCACAGTAAAAGCTCTAAATGTTTAAATTATAATTCAATTACTAGAAACACATTCAAAGTTTTACTAAACAAAACATCTTGAACAGATAACTCATTATATATTTATTCTGTTGTCAACATTCCTTTTTCTATGATTAAATATATTAAAATTAATTACAACAGTTAACAAAGCTTCTGCTAAAACTGATCACTTATAATGTGGAGTACTGAGATTACTAACAGTATAAAAAATGCGAGTCAAATTATTTAAAAGTTGGAACACTTCTGGCTGTTTATTTTATTTAGACCCCACATTCTTTTCTTTACTCACTATGTGATGAATGGCGATTGGATATTTTCAGATCTATTTGCTACATGCTAGCTTAATTGCATAAAAATTATGATGACTAGTAAACAGCATTTTAATCACTGTGTCATAGTGTCCAACCAACTGATGAAGAACTACAAGTATGATTTTAGCTATGATGTTTATTTAAAAGACGCTAACTATATTTACAAATGTATATATATATATGAATAACGCATTAGTGATTACTCCGAAACTTAAAATTTTTACACCACCACTTCTCATAATGATTTTAAATAAGAATATCTGGAGGTCCTCAGACAATCCTACTACCATCATAAAAACACTTCTCCTTCTTACTCCAATTTCACTTCACTTCAATTCACCTTTGATCTTTATTTAAACTCATTTCGCTTTACTTCAGTTAAATAAAGGTTGGAGAGTTGGTGGCATGACACACTGCATAGTATAACGATTATTCATAAATTTTTGATTATAATTACAACAATTAAAAATTTGATAATGCATAATCATACAAAAAAGGATATAAAATGTTAGATTATTATGATTTAAAAAAATCTTGAAAACAAAATGTTTTTAAAAATTACTTGTTTAATAAATAAATACAAATAAAATGCATCCATTTTTCAGTATTAAAAACAAAAAATGAAATTTTTTTCAGAAAATTACATACATCCACTGAAGCCCATTCATTAAAGCACCTTTTCAAGTCTTCAGGTTGATTAATTCCAGAATATATTACATTGTGCGGAACTTGTTTTTCAGTGTGTACCTGGAATAATAATACAGCATTTGATAAAAATTTATAAAACAATCATTATAATTAATTCTGTATAAACTGAAAATTCAGTGAAAATGAAATGCAATAACCAAAGTATATATTATTATCATTAGTACCAAAATGTTTATAATTTTTTTTTTTTTTTTTTTTTTTTTAATTTAGAGTTTTGCTTTTAATTTTGTAATATAACTCCATAGAGAAGGCTGTTTTACTTCTTTCTGTTTTGTTTCTTGAAATGTGTTGGAATTTTTTCAAGTAAGTTTCAAATTTGTTTTTTCTTTATGGTAATAAATTTTACCAATTTTCATAAATTAAAAAATAAAAGAAATATCAGAGTTTTTTATGTGGAATGAAGAAAGTGTGCTTGTAAAAAAGTTATTTTATGAATCACATCTCAAAAGTATAAGCTCATTACAGTGCTGGGAATTAAGAACAGTTATAACAATAACAAGAAACTGATAAATCTGACAGTGATACTGGGGATACGACGTAATCATTTAAGCAAAGGTTGAGGAAAGGATACATAAAAGAAATTGTGAAGGTCCTTTAAAATGCACAATTTTCTTTCTGGAAGAAATAAAACTTTGGTAACTAATTTGATTACTAATCCTAATTCTGTATTAATATGCTGAAATTGTTTAATTACTAAAAAAAAATATGACTGACTTTCATTAAAAAAAAAAAAAAAAAAAAAAAAAAATGCAAATTTTGGAAATATTTGGTAACACGAAAAAATTTGCTATTAAGCAAAATTTAGCTACTAAACTGATCTGAATGCACTAGAGATGCTGTATAAAGTAAAAAATTAAATTCTGAAATAAATTAGGTTAATAAAACGGAAATTTTATAAACAATTTTTATTATTTAATGACAGAAACTTTACAGTTCTTTATGTAAATACCTGACAAAATTGTTGGAACTAATATAAGCAGACATTCCCTTGTTTGTTTATTAATATTTGTTGTTTTCCTATTTAAAGATTCTTTCAAGTTATAAAAATAGCTTACATTTTTCTTTCAATACAAATCACAAGTGAGTGATTTTTGCCTTAGTAAATAAAATATAGCATTATTATTATTTTTTAAAGTTTATAATCATGTATAATCATCTATCTTTGCACAGAAAACCTTGAGACACCTAAACATTGCTATGGACTTCAAAATCCCCATGATGAATATCAATCTTATTGGTTTTGGTTATAGGAGGTGGAATTACTGTGGGGAATGTATGATGGGCACCAGAGGCTCAGAAGGCTTTAAAACTTTGTAGACGCAGCACCATTTTGTCACTGATTAGCAGAAGCGAGCACCTGGTCTTGAAATTACTAGATGAAACATGTTCATTGGTTGCAAGTATAAATAGAAGTTCTAAAAGAGAAGTGGAATCAGCCAGTGGCTGATACATGAATGCAAAAGTCATCAATTGAGACTTCAAAGTATGTTTTGGAGTATTTTATTCCAGTACTTTCTATTGATTATGCTGTTTGTTTGTAGCTGCTCAGCTGTATATTAGAGCCATTTACCTATTTTGCATAACTGTGTTATCTTATCCTTGTATATGATTCTTCTGAAATATTTGTAAAATAAATATGGAGTGATGTCTACAGGACTGATTTTCATATCGATATTCAATCACATGAACCTAAATTTTGATTCTTAATCATATATTAATTATCAAAAGATAAATTATATTCAATTAAGCACATTTTTAATTTAGAAGAACTTGTTAATAACAGACATTTGTTATAATCTTTTACAAAAAACATTTAAATTAAAGATTTTTAATTGATTAAAATTATTGCTTTTTTTTTACAAAAGAAAGTAACAGTAAAATATATTTATTTAATCATTTTTATTTATTTGTTCCTTTTCAAGAATTTCCTATTCATAAAATATTTACAATAAACATACCAGAATAGCACACAATATATCAGTAGATCCTTTCTTTGAACTATCACATGGTGGTAGCAAGCAAAATATGTGGTAGTTGTCATCATCTGCTATTTTCAGCAAAATATCTGGTGAAATATTTCTTTTGGTGCAAAAAAACAAAGTCATCAATTGCTGTAAAAATTTTTCAGCATAAGGTTCATAACTGAAAAGAGTTTCTCGACAGACATAAAATCTAAGCTGAAGTTAAGAAATTAAATACATAAATGAGGGAAAGTACTGACACACGAGAATAAAATTATCTAAATTGAATTTATTTTACAAATACTATTAAAAAAAAAGAAGGAACAAAAAATCCAAGATTAAACATTAATTTTTAGGAACTAGATTAAAATCGTACAATTTGCAAATTACACTGAAATTTGGAAATCTTGAGCATGCTAAAAATTAAGTGTATTTTCTAATTAAAAAGGAAATATAAAATCAGGCAGCAAGCATACTTCTAATGTAAGTATATATTATGCAATTCGCACCCCCCCCCCCATTTGCATTTTATTCATTGAATACACTCAAAAAGTTTAATCAATGATGTTATCATTGTACTATACCACATTAAATAATTCAAATAATTGGAGGAGGATCAAAGAAATTCTGATGAGCTCTTTAGGAAGAATAGTTTTCTTCCTGGAAATAATGATAAATTTTATAATTAACCCTAAGACTGACATATTTTGCATTAATATGTAGAAAATGTCTTATTATTAAAACAGGACTATCTCATACAAAAACGACCCAGGTTTTTGTAAGTGTGTGGGTCCCTATTACAAAACTTTAGTGGCATTACTACACAATGCTAAAAATCTAATCTGCAGAGTTAATTTTCATACATGCTTATACAACTCTGTTTAGATATAATAAAAGCTTGGTATTACATTTTTTAGAGACCAATGAAATACATGTATGCTGGATCGATTAGCCTGTTTCCCATTTATTTTTCTATTTTAACTTTAGTTTCTGGACATAATCTTTTCATTTGAGGTTTCTTTCTTTCTTTGTTCATCACTATCTTGTTCTGGCCGTTTGTTTTGATTTGTTGCCATAAATTTAGTTGCTCTGGTAACACAACTGCCATTTGGCTATTTTCTTTTGCAATCATAAATCATTCTTTTTCAAATTTAACTTAACTAATTTATCATGTTAACCCTTTCACCGTCTGGTAGTTTTCCTGCATCTTCATAAGTAGGATTGTAAATCCAAGGATATATAAATTTTTTAATCATAGTTTGATATTATGATACCTTTTGATGCTTTTATATTTCCTCCTCATTCTATATATGGGTCAAAACAGAATTCTGTTGAAAATAATTTTGTCTACAGCCATTTTAACATGATTCCTAGAAACGGAAAAACACAGTCCTAATGGTGAAAGGTTTAACTATCCTTTATTTAAAAGTATTTTATTTAGGTTCTGGTTATTTTCAGGTGTTTAGCCAAAACCTGATATTTAATCTGAAAGGTAATTAATTAGTCAAAAAGTTTCATTTCAGATGACACATGCAAATTGCATTGTCACTTCTGATTGGCCCGCAAGTGTGTGATGCTGATTTAAATGCCCTGCAGTGCCGGCATTTGTAGTTCTTCAAGGAAGTGTTTGGTGATTAGGGTGGTCCTTATTTTTGAAGTTTTAAAATTCATTGCTCTCACCCTCTAAATTTGTTCCATTATATCTAAAAATAATTCTTGTAAAATTTAATCACTCTAAACTAATATTTATAGGTAGCTCAAGGAAGCATAAGTTTCATAAATTGGGGTTATTTTGTTGTTTTCGTCTTTTTGTACTTGAAAAAATATATCTAATCCCAGTAGTAATAAAATTATTTTAATATATTAAAAAGTCACTTCTGTACACTATCAAATCCATAAATGCATTTGTAAATGTAATTATTAAGTTATTTATCTAAAATTAATTCATTGATATAAAGATAATAAATGTCTGGAATTATTTGAAGAATGAAAACTGTTAAAGAAGAACAACGGAAACTAAAAAGTAGGCATTTTCTTCAAACTTAGATAACTTATTTCATATTGCTCATGCCAATGCATTAAACGTAATCAAAATAGCAGAAGATAGAAATTTCTTGCTAGCACAGCGAGAAGATGGCAGACGAGCATCAATGATTGGTATTGACATAAATAAATCTCTTGCGGAAGGAATTAATTGCTTATGAAAAGAAGAAAAGATTAGAAAAAATAAAATGTTTACATGAGAAAGAAACAAAAATAGCAGTACTTGAATCCTCTACAGATAGCTCAAATGAAGCAGACAGAAATGATTGAAAATGAACAACATGATCAGAAAATAAAACTGTTAGAGGATGCAGATCCTGGTCCATCCAAAGCTAAGAGAGGGGTGTATATTATAACTCCAGATTTAGAAACAGCTCTAGACAGGACAAAAGTATCAGACAGTATTTGTAGTTGCCGAAATAGCAGAGTTTAGGATATGTATTAAGGAAGTCAGTCTGGTTAAAAAAGAATTGTTCATAGAATTAAACAATCACAAAAATTAACGGGTTGTTTTTGTCAACAATCACAAAAAAATTAAAAGAACGGCTACAAAGAAATGTTCCTCTCATTGCCCATACAAATGGAAATCTTTTACCAGAATTAATTGGTAAAGAGAAAATAGATAAACTACCAATTATAATTTCCAGAAAAGGAGTTTCTCTGATGCTCTCAGTTGCTAAACTTCTTTCTGCAACAGGCAAAGCACAAGACTTGCAATTTATAAAGTTCTGAATGAATGGGATATTGTAGATAAAGTGATTGGAATGAGCACTGATACCACATAAGCAAATACAGGAAATGATAAAGGTGCTTGTGTCCTTTTAGAAGAAAAGCTTGGGAAGAAACTCTTTTTTTGCCTGCCGTCATCATACTATAGAAATTATTAGAAAAGTATTTCATAATTCGCTGTGAACTTTGTCATCAAGTCCAGAAGTACCTTTATTCAAACATTTCCAAGGGTACTGGGGATTTCTAGATGGAGACAAATTTGAAACAGGTTTGAAAGATATTAGAGTTCTTGTACAAAATGTAAAAGATGAAATTTTGGAGTTTCTCACTAGAAAAGAATCATGATCAACATCATCAGCACTTGGACCAAGAGATGATTATCAAGAATTTGCAGAACTTGATATTATTTTCCTTAGAGGAATACCTGTCAGGAGAATTCGTTTCATGCTTCCCAGAGCAATGCATTGTGCTCCTTGGATGTCTAAGATGATATATTCTTTGAAGATATTCATCTTTAAGTCCCAATTCATTCTTACCAAAAAGGAAGAAAAAGGTTTTTGTGATGTTTGTGTTTTTATAGTGAGTGTATTTTAAAGTTTGGATTACTGATTCAATAACAGAAACCTCACCAAACAATGACTTTTAGTTAATGAATAGTATATTGGAGTATTCAAAAGTATATGAAGAAATTGCAAAAGCTGCATCTGAGAAATTTTCAAAGCATCTGTAATATTTGTTAGATCTTTCTCGGCTGTCCCTTTTCGATAGCCATGTACTTGTATTAGAATCCCGAGAAGAAGATAACTGTTTCCCTTAAACATTTTCATGAAAAGAAGTTTGAAGATTTTGTTACCAAAGAATCTTTCAAGCTGTTCAAAGAAATTAATTTACCCCTAGGATTCTTTCAAGTAAACACTGAAAATTGGAACACTAATTCTGATTGCAGGATTGCATTAGAAATGATACAGTCTATTAAAGTGGTAAATGATCATGCTAAAAGAGGTATTGCTTTGATCAAAGAATATACTAGAATCCTTGCATGAAATGAATCTGTTTTAGCTATTGGTGATTGTTGTGGAGGAACACTAGAAAGCTTATCCTTACTGCAGAAAAATTGACTTAACAAATTCATCTAATTACTAATACTTTCATACTTTAAACTTTTTATATGCTTAATATTGTGCTTTTACGTTATATAAAATATGAAAATAATTTACTATCGTAATAAAAATTATCATTTTGGCTTAGTTTTCTTTTGTCAATAACACAATGTTTTTAAGTGTAATCGCCAAGCTTCAGCAATGTTGAGCTACCTCTAAATGTATTTCTTTTTCATTCCAACTTTTCCTACTTTGTTTTTTACTGTATTGGAACAAATTTTGAGGGTGAAAGAGAAGAAAATTTTAAAAAGTTAAAATCGATCATTTAAGGACCACCCTATTGGTGATGTATCTAGTAAACAGGTTCAAAAGCAAACTTGTATTAAAGGTTAAAAAGCAGAGATCAGTCCAGAATTGCAATATTACTAAACCACATAAGCTCCTCTTCCCACCTTTCAGTGTAAACTAAGCAAAGCTGTCAAAAGTGATAAAATATAAATTTTAGAAACATAAAATTACTGTTCCACTGTATTGGTTTTAAAATCCATTAAAGAGTAACAATCACTGAGAGCAATACAAAATAAAATTTGTATCAAATAGAAGCAACGGTTGTTATAAGATAACAATCGCTTATAACTTAAGATGTAATTCCTTTATCAAAAAATGAAAAAAACTATTCAATTCCAAATCTTTTCAACATTGAGTCAAGCCTGCAAGTGTTATGCTTTTACATTAAAAAATGAGTCAGTAAATGTGTCATAAAGTTTAGAGAGGAAAAATATTTTTTTGAAGACACCCTTAAGGATTTTTTTTAAGAACTGTGTGAATTCTATTTATAATTAAATATTAATATGATGAACAGCATTTCTTTTTGTTGTTGTTTATTAGCATGGCTGAAAAATTTACACAAATGTTCATACAATATAAAAATGAAATAAAAGGATACAAGCTACAGCTCTGTGGAGCAGGACAAATGGGTGCAAGAGGAACACAGCAATTGAGACACAATAGATGATTCACCCACTTTTCAACTTCATCTCCACTGGAATAATTAACAGGCTCAGATAAAGTAATCTCTTTCCAAGAAATAGTTTCTGGAAAACAATATTTAGAAAGAATAAATTATTTGCAAATACAAACAAGAATGAAAAAAACATGCATCAAGCATAGATTATGGACAAAACAGAACTTCACATTTTAGTAAGGTGAAAGATAGTGTTTAAATAAACAAGGGATGAGTGACCCAGGATTAAACAATTTGGAAAACACATAACATATTTGAAAACTCAATTTCAGCAATTACCATCAATAGTCGAAAAAAATATCCAAATTCTTTCATGCAGCCTTGTTTCTGATCTATAGATTTGTATATATACTACATAGTGTGCTAGTTTGTAATGATACTGTTGGAATGGGAGAAAGAGCAAATAAATAAAAATTAAATAAACAAAATTAAAAAATGATATATCAATCTATTTAAGATCGGAATATTTAAAAAAGAATAAGATGAGCTGAAAGATACTTGCTCTAAATCCTATTCCAGCACTTCACCACAAGAAGCGAATGTATAGTTCATGCTCAAATTAAAATTTATAAAATGAATCCACTCAACTCAAACTCATTTATAAAAAAATAGCAAAATTAAGTAAAAATTTATTTTAAAAAAAAAAATTTAAAAGTAGTCTGAATTAATATTTTGATTATTTAATGCCTTTTTATATGTATCACACTTGCATGATAAGTTGATGTGTTTTTTCTTTAAAGATTTATAATGGTTTATACCTATATATAAATCAAGTCTAATGAGTATAGAAGGTTTAATTGTACTAAAAAATTATTCCAATCATTTTGTTTCTTATACTTTCTCACACAAATAAAATGGCAACTGTGTAAGAATTATAATTATATTTCAAGTTTTCA
This sequence comes from Maratus michaelseni, assembly GCA_963931845.1. Classification (NCBI taxonomy): domain Eukaryota; kingdom Metazoa; phylum Arthropoda; class Arachnida; order Araneae; family Salticidae; genus Maratus; species Maratus michaelseni. The sequence continues at coordinate 4,225,905 of OZ007600.1, forward strand.
TTGATTTATTTGATACATATAGATGCTATCAAGGGAAAAGGGCTGCTCCCTGTATTTTGAATTTAATTAACTAAATTTTATTTACCTCTGATGATTTTGAAGAAAACAGCAAAATGTATTTTTTCTAAGTGACCTAAAATAACTAAACACTAAGAGAAAGAATAACTAAGAATTTTTCATCAGTGTATCTCCCACCCCCCACCTTGAATGGCAAACTTATAATTATAGCTAGCAAACATGTATAATAGAAAACATGTAATGCAGTTATGTTTTTATGTAAACACAATTTATATAAAAAATAATTATTCCGAGTAAATTGGACCAAATTTATTTTTCGCAGCACCCTTCACATTTCATGACTAAGTTACAGAACTTAAGAAATCAAATGGAAATAAGATTTTTCTTTTCTTATTTCCTTTATTAAACTATTGATTAGAACCCAATTAATCATGTCTAAGTACACAGAAGTGACATAGAGAGTAGGCATGGAAACAGGTGGAGGAAAGTCTCCGGGGCCACTGAGGGAAGAGAGCCTCCACTGCTCTAAATTTCATATAACTTTATGGGAAGAATATTTATTCTGAACTTGCATAGTTTAAATCTTTTTTTTTTTTTTTTTTTTTTTTTTTGTAGAATAGAAATGAAAAAAAATAATTGCTCAAAACTTCAAACTTAAAAGTTTCATTCTGATTCAAAATACACTACTTTTAAGATCCACAGTTTCCCACAAAAACATTCCAAATAAAAATAATATAACAGATTGTTTGTATTATCTTTATATAAGTTGGTAAGAAAAATTACATTCAATTTGCTTCTACAGCTTATAAAACAAACATATAGTTACATGTATACATATTATTAACTAAATAATAATTTGCATAGAAATCACAAAAGTAGTACATAATTATTAATTAAATGTAATTTAATTGGAACTTTGTAATTAAAAAGTAATCTGTTATAAAAACAAATTAAAAAAATAAAATTTTGAAATATGCTTGTACTCTGCTATTGAAAAACTTATTTTAATTTAATTTAAAAATAAATAAATTAATATCTTTTAAAATATTTCCTCCCTTTTATGAAAATACAAACACGGGACAACTTAGGAAACTTTACTCCAGCGTCTCTGGTATACAGTATTATTAAAGTAAAACCCGCAAAAATGGAATTGTTACAAAGTGGAAAAAAAATTCCATTTTAGATAAGTTCTGTCTCAGCAGGTGTATAGTATTCCTTACGTCGGAACCATGACATTTCTCTATTTAAGACAGGATTCTGTTTTGGTGGCAGGTACAGTTTTCACAAGTTTCACTGTATCAGTACTTTAAATATTGTTTTTAAAGTTATTAGTTCTCAAATTCCAAAGAGCTTTAAGAAGCAAGTGTAGTTACAACTTGTTATTATCATTACCTATCAACTTTTAATGAAAATGAATTGACAGAAAATCTATTAATGCCTACAGTGCATTTTATAAGAAAGATCCCAGAATGTGTGATATGGATGAAAATAATATATATTTACACACACATACATGAAAACATATACTTGCAAGCATTAAAATTATTACAATAATCATCATTTTTAGAGAGTTGAGAACAGCCAAATTGAAAAAAAAAAAAAGGAAAACTTTTGTTTGCCGACCCTCCCCCCTCTCCCCCATGCTTGGAAATGCTCCATTTTGTGTGTGTGTTAAAAGGTCAAAATTTGATTACATATTTAAAAAAAAAAAGAGGATAAAATTTCTTTAGATATTTTAAATTTGTATGATTGGGGGAGAGTGTGGAAGAGGGGGAAGGGGGGCTAAAAAAGAGAAAATTTTAGAGGATATAAACTTTTTTTTTCCACATTCCTGTCCTTATTATATTGTTAATGTAGACTGCAATGCAATAGCCAATTAAATTTTAATAATACACGTAAATTAAATCTATAGGAATTTTAACAAGATTTTAAAAAATACAGGTGATATTGAACCAAAAAAGACAAAGATCAAAATTAAAAATGACTAGATTAAAACAATTAGAAATAAATTTGCCACACAGATTTTAAATTCAATTAATTAATAGTAATATAATACATTAAAGAAATAAAACAAGAAATAAAAACAATAATATAAAGATCTTTACCTGATGTGGGAAATAGAGACACTAATGACACATTTCTGTCATTATTTTTGAGAGATGAAGAACGGCGAATCTCCGATATCATGTTATCATACAGATATTTTCCACTTCCCTCACAGCTGAATAATAAAAAGTAAACAAATTAATGAAATTAAAAATATATTTGACAGTACTTTTATGTAACCCGGGCATCAGTGATCACCAAAATTTTTGTAATCATGCCACCCCCCCCTTTTTTTTTTCTCGACAATCTTTTAACATTAGTTAATAAAAAAATAACCAATATTTTAACCTTGCAATATAATATCTTAACCCTTTGAGGGGCGGTGGTATATATTATATACCACCTAATTTTAATCCGATTCAAACCAGTAACTTTTAATTAAACTTTACTTTTTTAACTTTGACGAGAAAAAAGGTTGAAAAATTGCTTATTCTTATTTTGAACTAAATTCTTTCCTAAATTCTGGTGGGAATTCAACGTTGCAGGAGCACAAGTGCTTGCCCCTGAAAGGGTTAAGAAACTTACTTAAAAATAGCTAAAATGTAATTATGATAAAATATGTACACACAAACACATCAATACAAATAATAAAATTTCAAGAATTGAATTTAAGTCAAAATTCAAATCATTACAATTGAAAGAATTGTAATTCAAATGATGCCAATTAAAACAAGATTTGGTGAGTTATCACTGGCATCCAGCTAACAGATAAGTACCTATTTGACATACAAAACAGCCAAATAATTCTGCCAAGTGAAAGTATAATTGCTTAAACCTTAAAAGGTGAACAGGGTGATAAAAATACGTTGTCCAGAATGAACAAAAACATATGATACATGCTATTACATTACTTTAAATTAACCGTTTGCCTCTTGTAAAATAACAGGGCTTTGATCTCAATGCATAGTGAAGGCAAATTCAGTTAAAATGTTTAGAAATAAATTCAAAATACATTCAAGCATATATTTTCATGGAATCTAATTGGAAAATGATGGCAACTCTTGCAACTATAAATATTAAATTTTCTTTTGAGAAAACAATTCTTAGAAATGTAATATGCAGTTTGCTTTTTAAAAATCTTTATAATTTAACAATGTGACCAAAACATAAAAAGTTATAATCATTTTTATTATTATTATTATTATTTATTTAATGTAAAAATTAAACAAAGAAAATTTTTTTTTTATCATAATCATGTCACTTACCTGATCGATTAACATAGATTAAAAGAGTTGTCAAGAAATTAATATGCAACATTGGTTTTATAAAATATTGCAATATGTACAATAAAAGTAAATATAGCTCTTAAAATATCACAATACAAAATACAAATGGTAGTTAACTGAAAGAATTCATGAACATTAAAATAATTCTTTTTAAAACTTTCCAACATAATTGAAAAGTGTTTATGAATTCAGTTTGTCTGTCTGTCTGTGCTCTAACTCGTGCAAATATATTCGGATTGTCATGTAATTGATATATATTATTGTGGTTTACTATGGCATGTTTGATATTGAAAATGAAGTGTGTATCATTTCTAGTTGTTTTACAGAGACACTCAAAAGAATTCCGTTACATTACAGTCTATGGAGAAAAATCATTTGCGGACATTTTAATGATGTTACACAATTTCAAACATATTGAAATTGATATATATCACTGAGGTGCATTATAAGAGGCTTACTATAGAATATGGTGTTCATAGCACTTATAGTTCCTTTACAGGGACACTCAAAAGAATTCCGTTACATTACGGTCTATGGAGAAAAATCGTTTGCAATTTATTTTAATAATGTTTTATTATTTCAAACATATTGAAATTGATATACAGGGTGATTTTAATTAAAGTTTAAGTTTCAAAACGCTCTAAAAAACGAACCACTGATTAGAATTACATCAAAATTGAACGGCGTATTATTGAAGAAGGGGGAAAGAACATGAACTAAAAATAAATAAAAAAGTTCCAAATTTTAGTAACAGATGGCTCTGTAAGCATCAGAAGATGTAAATTAAAATACCTGGCATGTGCACGGCCATTCCAGGTGTTATAAAAGTGTTGGGTAAATGGCGTTTCCTCATTTTGCGTCTCAATGAAGGACCGCACTCTGCTTGTAAAGCTTTATTACAAGAACGGTGATTCTGCACCAGTAGCTCTGCAGAAGTTCAGGACCCTCAAGGGTATGAAAAAAGGCATTGGACTGATGACTGTCATGGGTCTGGTGAAAATGATGAAAAATGATCGAAAATACAGGTTCGTTTGATGTGCAGTCTGGTAGAGGAAGGAAAAGATGTGATTTGGCAGTAGTTGAAGAAGTGGCCACAGCAGTTCAGGAGGAGTCGAGCGGTGATGTGCAACCATGCAGTGCACGGAGAATCGCCGAACATTGGACAGGCTTATGAGCACGGTGTATAACATTATACGAAACATCCTGCAATAGTGCAGGAGTTGTTTCCTTCTGACCTGCTAGCAAGAGAGGGTTTTGCTTTGTAATTTCTTGTGGACAATGATTGGCCGTGGAAAATTCTGTGGACAGACAAAGCCCATTTCCATCTGACGGGATATGTCAATACACAAAATTGCCGAATATGGGCAGTAGAAAATCCACTCGCAACGAACCCAGTACCACTTCATCCTGCAAAGGTCACTGTGTGGTGCAGATTTATGGCATCATTTATCGTAGGGCCATATTTTTTCGAGGAGACGGGTGCTTTCGGTCCTGTTACTGTTACCGTCAATGGTCAGCGATATGAGTCTCTTTTGCATAATGACGTCATTCCAGATCTGAAACAGCAGGGATGTCTGGATAGTATCATTTTTATGCAAGATGGCACTCCTCCGCACATTGCAAATCGAGTGAAGCAGTTGTTGAGGTGTCATTTCGGAAATGCTAGAATTATCAGTCATCATTTCCCTGCACCCTGGGTGGCCTGATCACCTGATCTTAATCCATGTGATTTTGGCTGTAGGGTTATCTGAAAGATGTTGGGTTCAGTACTCCGATTGTCAACGTAGCTGAATTGAAGACACGCATTGTGCAATACATTCTGAACTTGATCCCGGTGACACTTTGATCGGTTGTGGAACATGCTGTTTTCCGATTTCATCTTGTTGCACACAACGGTGGACAGCATATTGAACAGGTTTTGTGCCAGTCTCGCGAAACTTAAAAACTGATTGGATGGATGCTTTTTATGCGGTTTTTGGCCTCAGGACAATTAAAACCTGATTTTCCCCATCTGATGTGATACGACCTTGCTGTGGTGGATGGGCACGTAACTAACAGTATCACACCTGTACAGTCATGCACACTGAACAGTACAGTTGGTTTATCGTGTAACTTACGCCGTAGCCGTTGTTTTATGATTTGTCATTTGTAGTCGAAATTCTGACACTTACAACACCATCTGTCGCTAAAATTTGGAACTTTTTTTTTTTTGGTTCATGTTCTTTCCTCTTTTTTCAATGATACGCAATTCAATTTTGACGTCATTCTAATCAGTGGTTCGTTTTTTAGAGCATTTTGAAACTTAAACTTTAATTATAATCAGCCTGTATATCACTAAGAGGCTTACTATAGAATATGGTGTGTATAGCATTCATCGTTCATTTACAGTGATACACAAAATAATTTGCTACTATCTGTTAACAATAATTGCTGGAAATACTTTTTCAGTTGCTTAATGCATTTTTAAATTTAACTAATTTTTTGTCTATTATTTGGTGTGTATAAATTCTACAGATCATATATACAGGGCAGCGCAAAAGTTCTTGAGTATATTTCCTAATGAACGTGTTTCCTAAATGAAGTAAAATTTAGCATTCTATGTAGTATATATATAAATCTATAGATCATACATGGGACTGCACTAAACAGTTCACAAATTTTTCTGAATATTGTTGTTAATTCCTGAAATTGGGTTTTAAAATGTGTTATGCCTTTTCTAAATTGTTTACTTAGATATGATCTTTCGTCTTATTAAAGATTTGTAAAATAATTTTGGAAGTGTTACATAATCTATGCTTGATGCATGATTTTTCGTTCTTATTCTTAATTTGATTTGATAAATTTGATGAACTGAAATTTTAAGGTATTAGAAGAGAATTAAGTGAGAGTGGTTCTGGCAGTTTTTACTGTCTTGAGCTTTTACAGAATCGAATCTGGCATACAAAGCATACTAATATTTATTATGAGTATAAACATCAACAGAAATAAAAGTAATTTGAGAATCATTGCATGAGAATTTTTGTAGATGGGTATCAAAGTCATAAACTACAGTTTGACAATAGTTTTATATAATTTTTCAATACATGAAAATCTACTATACATATAAAATGCAAATTCATATTTCATTCAGACTAGTATTTATAATTTGAGTTTTGCTGAACAGATATTGTTGAGACTTGCATTATTATTCAGATAATTTTTCAGGGATGATTCCAGTTTAAATGATGTAACACATCACTGTAAGTTAATTAAATTTTGGAAAAATTCTATAATTAGGTAAGCAGGACTCTGAAAGATGAGCCTTTTTAAAAGATTCTACTGAATGGATTTTGATGAAACTTGCACTACTTTTACGATCATTTTCCAGGAATGGTTTCAGTATAGAACATATTGTTTTAAGTTGCTTAGTTATAGAACTATGGAAGAAAGTTCTATAATAACGTAAACCCAATTATGTAAGATTTGTCTTTAAAAAAAAAATCATTCAATATGTTTAAGTCAGGTTTCTACAACATACATAAAATGCAAATTTGTATTTATTCTGGCCATATATCATTCTACTTAGTTATAGTTTTGAGAAAAAGTTCTACAATCAGATGAAACTAATTATGAAAGATTAGCTTTTTAAAAAATAATTTATTATGTTTAAGTCAGGTTATAGAGAATGGAAACAATCTTGTATGCTAGTTTGACTACCTGACTAATCATCACTAATTCAGGGAAATTTTTGTAATTTTGTTTATAGCAAATTGGTATATTCTAGTGCAGGGGTTCCCAAACTATGGTACGCGTACCAGCACTGGTACGCGAAGCTCTGGCTACTGGTACGCTAAAGTCTGATATTGGCATGTGAAATGAAACACAGCATATAATTATGAAATCAAAAACGGCTTAAGTTTATCACCCAGAAAATTTTCGAACACTATTTTCTTTTTTTGTTACTATATTATAGCACAACATATCTATGTGGATGTACTTTTTCTTCAATTTTTTTATATCGAAAACAAATACAGGAAAGGACTAAACATCGAATCTGACTTACGCCTAAAGCTAACTAATATTGAACCAGACATGAGTAAGCTGTGCTCGATAGAGCAAGCTTACAGTCTCATTAACTTACTAGGGAATTACTGCAATAAAGCTACTATGTATGAATCAGTAGGCCAGTATAACATTGTATTTTGATATGCTATGTATTATGAAAATGTAATGATTAGGCATACACCAAATAGTGATTTTGGACGAATAGTAACTGTTAAGACGAATACCGAATATTCGGCCAAATACTTTTACATTTCAGAGTTTAAAAGTATCAAAAATTTCAATTTTAAAACAAAATTTTATCATATTTAATACAGATACTTTCATTTTGATAAACAAGACCTTTTTACAAGCAAACTTTACACTAAAAAAGCCTATGCGCTGAGCAATTATTTAAGACTAGAATAGTTTTAAAACTTTAATTAATAAAACTTTTAATTCCATGGCATCTTTTGTAAATTAAAACAAATAAATAAAATTTTGTTATATTCTAAAACAAATATTATAACATCAAATAGAAATTTTGAGGGAATTGGGTAAAAAAAAAAAAAAATGAGTTATATATTGTTTGTTTGTCAGGAAGGGACTAAAGTAAAAAATAAATATATAATACAATCAATCAAATGGTGGCAACTCACCAGAATAATGTTCCTGTTTATTTTGATTTAACAAGGACATTTTTAAATGTGCACATTGCAAAAAAAAAAAAAAAATGTTGATTTTAGAGGCACCCCCCAGCTGCTAGTAATAAACTGTAAAATCAACATTTTTTTTTTTTTTTTTTTTTGCAGTGCACCAAAGAGCAGTGTTTGGGGTGATCGATTATTTTAGAAGTTGTAAACATACAGGTTGTTCCTAAAATCTTGTTACAAACTTTCAGGGGATATAATTTAGTCAAGACAAACATATTTTTGAACAAGAAACAACATTTCAATCCACTTATTCTATGAAAAATACAATACTTTCAAAAATACTGACCTAGAATGAAATAACTGTATTTCTGACTGAATAAGTGGATTGCAATCTGAGTTTCGTCGGCAAAAATTGCCTGTCTTGATGTCTATTATCCCGGTGAAAGTTTTTTCCATTTTTTTTTTTAAAGCTAGAAACAGAATATTTACTAATTAACTTTCAGGAATTTACATTTGTACATCAATAAATTCCTATGAAGGATGTCATTAATGGTTAATTTTCTTAAGTGACACTTTTCAAATAAGAAATGAATAATGTAAAAGCATTCTCTTTTATTTAAATATTCTGAATATCTTTATTGAATGAGTATTGACTCATGAGTAAGGCTTTAAAAAATATTTTTTTAAAGTTTTTTTTAAGTATTCGGTTTGGCCGCATATTTCCTGCCGAATATTCGGCAGGCCGAATAGTTTTATATTCGACCAAGCAGAATATTCGGTAGTATGGCCGAACACCGAATATTCGGTGCATCCCTAGTAATGATGATAATATTTGGATTTTAATGTTAATATAAAACAGTCAAGCTAAGTATCAGTAATCTAATCATGCATTTTGAAGTGCAGTAAAACCTGCTAAGACGGCATCATAAAAGACCTAGGCAATATTCCGTTTTAGTCAAGGTCTGTTTTTGCAGTGTTTTTTTTAATTATTATCTTTGTTTGTTACCTGGTGGTACGCGGAAGTATGAGCTTCGATTTAGTGGTACGCCTGTCTAAAAGTTTGGGAACCCCTGTTCTAGTGAGTATATTAAATACAACGGAACTTATTTATTAGAAGCACAGCTAAAATGAGGACAATGTTCAAATGAACAATTTCCACGTTAAGAATGGTTTATCATTTAAACCATATTAAGAGTTTCATGTTTTTTACGATATATAAAAGCAGAATCTCAGCTAATATGAGCAAAATAGTTGTTTATTTAAGTGTGATTTTCAATGAAAAATAAAGTAGAATTAGGGAAAGAAAAAAATCTCTTTCTTATTGAACACTGTTCTCTTGGAATGATAACATTTCTACATTATAACTGTCTATCAATATGTAGTAATTTATCAGCTTAACCAGACAGATTTCAACCTTCCAGAGGACCTCCCACCATCATCCAAGAAATTAAAAAAGAATGAGAGATCCTGAAAGTTTGAAAGAAAGAAGGGAGAGATAAGAACGTTTCAAATACCACACCTTTATAACATTTACAACTGAGCTATCGGAAGGAAGGAGTATAGAAGAAAACATTCGTTTCTTTCTTCAAATCCAGACTGTGGGACATATTAACTAGCTTTTTCATGTCTCTTATTAAACTGTTGAAATAAAAAGGATATGTGAAATCAATAGCTCGAAAACTGCAGTTTCCATTGTAATGTTAGACAAGTTTTTTTTTGGCAAAAAGAGAAGTGATCAGTTGCATTATTGTATGCCGTTCATGTCCTGTGAAATTACTAGTTTTCTAGAGGCTAAAGAAAGAGACTCACCCAACAAAAATGACACTCACAAAAGTAAAATTGAATGTTTCATGTTAACTTTATGATATTAAGTTAAATTTAGCATTGAAATAAATAGATCAATTAATAGTAGTAATTAGTTTAATTATGTGTGTATTTAAGATTTTATTATCTTGATTCAATACATATTTCTATTTTATAATAACATATTTATATCTATTGAATAATTTTAATAATGTAATACATGGTAGTAAATGAAATTGTACAAAACTTTTTTTAAAAGCCTATTTTTATCTAATTTTATTAAAAGCAATGTAAAATATATTTTATACCTTTCAGTAGTAGAAGTCATTAATACAATATAGGGCCCAAGCAACTTCTTCAACAGTTGTAGAGGTATTGAAGCTGCTTCATCAATAACAACAACTTCTGCTTGTTCTAATTTATTCTCAACATCACCAGGATAAATAAATCGAACTGCTTGAGGATGATCACGAAAAATATTTAAGCCCAACAGAGCATTTTGAAACTTTGGATTCACAGACTGAATAAGATCATAATCTTCATCTTCCTAAAAAATAACAGCATAAAAGATTGCTAGTTTTAGGATTATTAAACGTTTTATAATATTTTTAAAACAAAGTGATTGCCAAGTTGTAGCAATACAGTGTGAACCAAAACTTTTAACATTTCATTAAGACTGAAGAAGAAATTGAACTTAATACTAATATGAATATTGCTAATTAATCTCTCAGGAAAAAATTATTTGAACAAACATATAAGTATGCTTAAAAAAAAAATGCTTTAAAAATATAAAAATCTTTTTGTGTGACATAAACCCAACTGCAGAAGATAACATTTTTTTTTTTTGTGTGTGTGTGTGTGGGGGGGGGGGGGCAATTGAGAGAATTGATGATTTTCTTCAATCTGTCGTTAAAAATTGTGACCTTCACCATTTTCATGATCATTATAATATTTATAATAAGATACAGGGCTAACCTCAACAACCCCTCCCTCCCTCACCACCAATGCACAAAACGCAATGCAAATTTGCATCAATCTCAGAAATGGTCAAAACAAAGCTAAAAAATGCAGAAACCTGTGTTTCCACAGAAAAGTAGTAGGGTCAATTGGGGGAATTATGAACATGAGTTAATTCAGAACAAGCTTCATTAAAGCTCATGCAAGGAAAGTTGATACTAAAGTGAAGTAAAAATCCAAGGTTTACATCCCTGTTGATAGAGTTGTGCATTCCCACCATTTCTATTTCATGGTTGGCACCTTTGCTTGCGCATATCAAATTCCTTATTAGTGAAAAGTAACAAACAGTTTTATAGTGCCTATGAATATTTTTTGTTTCTATCCGATAAAATCAAGATAAGTCGTTGTTCTTAGTCAATAATTGTTAAGTTATAATTACTCAAACAGAATATCACTGAGTTTTTGCTCCAATTCATTTACAAAGTTTTACAGAATGATACTCATAATTTCCCCACACTTTCTGTGATATGGGGTAGTATGAACAGTTTTTTCCTAAGTGATTTGGTTCCATATTATACCATATTAAGCCTCATATGAAGTCATAACTGTTTGTAAATTTGAAACTTTAATTTTCCTCAGGAACTCTTGTTCAGTATTGAAAGTTTAATAAATACCAGAAATTAAACCAGCAATCATAATGGGGACCCCTTAGTTTGTTTGGAAAGATTTTTGTTTAAAAATATAAATTCAAAACTGATTGAAAAGTGCATAGCATGCTCAGTATACACGACTGAAGGCAACTGAAGCCCCCAACACCAGGTTCAATTTGGATAGATTTTCATTGAAAAATATAAAATCCTATAAATTCAAGGGTGTATGATGCCCCCAGCATTACAGTGAGCCCCCCAGCATTAAGTTTATTTGGAAAGATTTTCATTTAAACATATAAATTCAAAACAGACAAGAGCGTGCATAGCATGCCCAGTAAACTCAACTGAAGGTAGTAGAAGGCCCTTAACTCTATGCTTATTTGGATAGATTTTCACTAAAAAGTATAAAGTCATATTAATTCGATGTTGTATGCTTCCAAAGGCGGTGGGGCTCCCGCTCAGATTCCTTTGGAAAGATTTTCATTACAAAATATAAAATCATTCAACATTAATTTTAGGTGTAATGAGTGTTATTATCAGAGACTCGGGCAACACCGGGCGGGTCAGTTAGTGGTAGAATAATGTGTGTATGAACTTGTTAAACAAAAGTTGTGTATGAACTTGATATTTTTTTGTATTATACTATAACATCCCGACACAAAAATAGATGTTAACAATTACCCTGTAGTCTTTAAGGGAAATTATGAACAGTCAATTTTAGGTACTTAATTAACATCCCACAACACTAATAACTAATCGTAATTGAATTATAAGAGTGAAACAATAGCTTTATGCCAGTCTTACATGGATTATGTGCCTCTTAAAGTTGTCAGTAGTTGAAACTAGCAAATTTTGTTCACAATTATCTCAATTAACCACATGTCTGACCAAGACATTAGATAAAACAGGAAATGGTTTTTACTAGAAGTTGATTTATATCTAATAGGAAGTAACTTTTAGAAAAAAAAATTACAGCCATTAAAAAAAATCATTCCCAATAATTTTATTTAACTCTGATGGTAAAAGGGTCTGATAAAAAATAGTTCCTTGGTTAAGTAAAACTTAAAAATTTAGTGCTCTTTAGTACTAGAAATCTTTTTAAGCACTATTTTACTACAAAGCTTTTACAATAGAAAAAAAAAACTGATCAGAATTGATCAGATCACAGTGTAAATGGAGAAAAGATTTATTATGATTATCCAGAAACATAAAAACACCCATTTTGTACAGGGAAACACACTGGAAAATTTAAAAAGTTAATATCCTGGAAGAAAGGTTGTCCTGTGCATACTGCATTTTGATCTGATTAATGTGGAAGAAATCTTTGCAGTAGAAGTTTACTGTCATCAACTTGATGTATTTAAACAACCATTGTTGAAAAATATCCCGATTTGTCAACAGTAAAAATTCCTCTAACATTTTTAGTTCTGTGTAATAGATACATACTGCAAAGATCATTTAAAAACAAAGGCAATTCACAGAGAAATCCCCCCCCCTTCCATCCTCCTTATCTCACCTGATTTAATTCCATCTGTTTATTGTCTCTTCAAGTTATTGTAACATTTTTTTTGGAGGGGGGGGGGGGATATTGTTCTTTATGAGACCAATAAACACATTACTTGAATTGTTTTGATCCAAAATACTGGATTATTTTAAAATAAATAAACACATAATTTTCTTTCCATAAATGAGATTAAACAAATGCTTACATCATCACTATTTTAAAAATATCCCCTTAATGTTTTATCCACACATGTTAAGTGCAGTCATCTTTATCAGATGACACATTTATAAACCCATGATGTTATGAATAATTACTAGAAAGCAATTTAAAATTGTAAGAAAATTACTAATGATATACATTATTATCAAATACAAGGAAATGTTTTATAACAAAAGTAATGATACATATTTCTTACCTTAAAATCTATAGCATCCAGACCAATCAGCAGATATTTGAAGATTACTGTAACATTATTATAATTGAGTGATGATATGAAAATATTTGAGTACTTCAAAGCAATTGCTCCTGCAATAGCTAGTCCAAGAACAACAGATTTTCCTCTTCCTCTGGGAGATGATGCTGATATGGTACAATGAATACTCCTTCTTCTTAATGTCTCTAAGCATTGACTCAAAAATTGCGATTGATCTTTAGTAGAGCATCGCTCAATCAATTTATCAAAAATTTCAGAATGTTCATTTTTATTTTGCAAAATAGTAGATGACTCATGAAGACCTTCCTCCTCCATCTATATAAAATGAATACCAAAATCATTGATAATAAAATAGAGATGAAAAATATTTAGGTCTTCCTTTTTTCTCCACATTCTGAATGGTGTTTTTACCCTTGCTGGGTTAAATACTATCTGCTACTAATCATCTGAGGATCAGAACACCCAATTAATTACTTTTGTAACTACACTCATGAGTTTTTACTCACCATCTGAAGAGAAAAGAAGACCTATTTCCAAATATACATAACAAGTGAAAAAAAAATAACAGAAGTTATGATAAAATGAATCCACTTGTTCATCTGAACCTTATATGAGGATCCAACGACATTTCAATGAAAAGGATCCAACGACTATTAACTTCAATGAAATTGGTGCAAGAAGTCCATCCATTCCAAGATTGAAAACTTTTATGAGTATTAGGAATAACCAAATGGAAATGGGCTAGAGCATTTCTAAATCTTGCATTATGGCTAAAAATTTATCTCTTACAATAAAAGAAAGTGATTAAAAGCTCTTGATAGTAAAATTGCTATTATTTACATATATAAAGTAGAATTTACTATTGGTTAAAAATTTCTTAAAGTCTAATATTGGTGCTGAGACTGAAGGTCTTGCACACAAGTACAACAATAAAAAGCAATGTTTTAAAAAGGTTTTTGACTAAATGTTATTTTGAGTGACATCTCTTAAACATCCGGGCCTCTAATATGGCGTAAATTATCTTTCTTCACACAAATTATCTTCTTAAATAGCACTTAATGATGCCAATTCAAGGATTTAAGAAAAAATAAATAAAAAATGTGAGCAAAAAGTTTAAAATATACAATGAAACTTTATTATAATGCTAAATTTTTATATTCTTCTTATGACAAAATATGTATTCACATTTTCTTCATATACATATGTATTCACATCCACTTCCTAATCAGCATTTATTTATGTCAAGTTCTAACTGAATCTGAAGTTTCATGAAAATCAGTGCATTAGTTCTTGAGATAGAGTTATTGCGGAAATCGCATCATAGCAGCACTACCTGTTGGGTGATTTACACCAAAAACTAATCAGCAGTAATTTATATGAGGGACTAACTGAAATTAAAGTTTTATTAAATTCCGTGCATTAGTTCTTGAGATAGAGTGCCCACAAAATTTTTGTCGCATACAGACATTTTCTAAAAACAGTCAAATCATGTTCAGGACCTTCTAAAACATAGAAATCTGTCAAAAACCGAAAGTCGAAAATTTTCATGAATCCAATACTTTTTCTTGTAGAGATAGAAGAAAGTAAAAAAAAAAAAAAAAATAAATAAATATAAGTATTAAAATATCTTGGTAAAATTTTATTGATATTTAACCATATTTATTTATTAAAATACATAACTTAGTGAAACTTAAATAACACTGAAAGAGAATATATATAAAAATGTATTACCATGTTACTATTTTCATGTTCAATTTTACGATGCAATAAAATATCCAGTTTATCATTGAGTATGACACAATTAGAGCAAGTTGTAAAAGAGGCAAATAAGCGCTTCATAAAGTTTGATTTTAAAAAATCACACTCTCTAGGCTGTAAAATAAAAAGGCAAAAATAAATAAATTGAAATACATAGCATACATAAAAAATAAATTATTAATAAATTGCATGCTTTAACGTATAGTTTCTTTAACACCAAACATCAATATTGCCACTGTTTAAAAATGATACAATGTAAGTCTAGGACATTGAAAATAATTGTGCTGCTATATTATTTTGATATTTATTTATTTTTGAAAAATTTTTTTAGTAACAAAGAGGAAATGATGTTGCTGCAATCAATTAGGATTAGCTCTGAGGTCCGCATAGCCTATGCACAGCTGTCAAGGAAAAGAATATCCACTCTGGTATGGGCTCAGTGATCCCAGACATAAACTTTTTTTTTTTTTCAATAAACAAATGTTTTAAGTGAAAATAACTTTATCTTAATATTTTAAGCATAATTAATATAAATACAAAATAATGTTATATCAAATCTCTTATTGCTATTAAACTCTATGTTAATTTTTTATAACGTTTTCAGCTAAGTTATTCTACTTCAGCATGGAATTTGAACATAGAGAGCAACATTAGCAATAGAAAATAAATTGCTAAATGATATGGATTGCGTAACAATTTTAAAACATTTTGCCAAGGAGAAAGTAGGAAGAATAGATTTTTGATTTGTTTTGGATGTTTAAGGTATAATTTACTTTACTTTATAATAAATAACACTGACAACACTGCTAGTATCTTGTTTGAAGAACATTTCTTTTCCATATGAAATAAATATGCTACGAAATTTATGTACAGGATGTTCCTCTTAACATTCAGCAATAGCTAATCCCTAAACTGTTAATTTTAAAGGTACACTTCCAATTGCAAAAATGTTTCAATGTTGTTCTTCATCATATAAAAATCAAAATAGTTATTTTTTTAAAAGTTACAAAATTAAAATTTTCACATGGTCTCTGTATTAAAAATAAGTTATATTTAAAAGAAAATGTTAAAACAGTAAAAATTACGTGTTTGTATAAACAAAAATGACTAGGCTTTGAATTAAAAAAAAAATTGTTTTTTTGGCACTAAAAACATTTCAGAAAACACCAAAAATTCATCAAATTAAAAATGTGTTAACTTGATAAGTAGTACTGGGCATAAAAATTAAATTTTTGCTGTTTTACTTTTTAGGACACACAGAAAATTTTCTAAGTATAACTCATAGGCAGAGCAACTCTATTTGGCACTGGTGCAAAAAACTTTGTCACACACCATCAGTGCATCAGTAATAATGACAAATGGCACTGATGAAGACTGCCTGCTCCTACCCTAATCTACAGCAGCTGGTGCAGGGGCACCACTTGTACTACCCTTGTTGTGGCTCTGCTTCTAGGACCAAGGAACTATATAAAAATTTTAATTTGATAACTTTTTAAGAAACAACTATTTTGATGTAAATGGATTTTCATATGATGAAGAACAACATTTGAAACATTTTTGCGTTTGAAACTCTAGAATTAATAGTTTAGGAATTAGTTATTGGTCAACCTTAAGAAGGGACATCCTGTATTACATTAGAGTGCATATTTTGTTATACCTTTCTCATCTATTTTGTTATGTACTTAATGATATTAAAATGACTTACAACAACAACAACAACAAAAATAGTCATTTCTTGCAAAAACACATTTCCTTAATACAATCAGAAACTTCTTAAATTTTGATATATTTTTTTAGTAAAAAAATTGTTAATGAAATAAAATAACAAAAAATATTCATTTAAGATAGATGATTACAAACAGAAACATACAATATTTCGAAATAGGGTCAGACTCTCCCATCAGTCAACAGAAAAATGCAGGATATTAATGCCAAGGTAAGATATTGCATCATCTTCCTTTGTTACCAAACAACATATCAGTGAGAGCTAATAGTACTTATTTGGAATCTTGATTATTATATTTGCATATCAAAATTGTATCACATCTCTCTAATCTATATAAGATTAGAGAGGTGTGAGAAATCAAGATTCTATAACCTAAGGGGTAAAATATGCAGTGTTAAAACATAACAGTTTCTCTAGTCTAAGAGCTATTGCTTGTAGGAGCACTGAAATAAAATTTTGTCCTGGCCCTCATGCTACTAAAGTTGCCCATGGATCCAAGGTGTTTTTCTATGAGTCATAAATCAAACAAAAAAATTTCATGACAATCAGCCATTTTTATCCAAGTTAGCGGTGAGAATAAACAGAAAACAACATGCAAATAAATAGACAAACATTTCATTTTTTTGTATTACAATAAAATTTTTGTTGAACCATGAATATAAAATTCATAACATAACATAAAATTCAATTTGCCTGATTGCACTCCACTCACCAAAAGTATGCTTCACCAGTAAAAATGACATCATATTTAAAAGAAAAAATTTATTAGCATTCATAAAACTTAAACATTTTTAAAAAATTGAGTTAAATGATGCCTTAACCTCAGAATGGCAAAATGGTTCCAGTGGTAAAAATGATATCTTCTCAAAAGAAAAGATCATTTTCCTCTATGAGAATAAAATATTTTATTATGATTATGCCAATATGATGTAATATTCATGATTTCTGTATGTAAAGAGACAACACTCCTGCTATTTATTTAAAGATTTTTAGTATGCAAAGTAAAACATAATCACTATCATACAAAAAAAAAAAGTTAAATTAATAATGTAGTATACAAGGAAATTCTTTGATTCGTAGAAACTATTAAAATCAAGTTTTTTGTGATGTGTACTATTTATTTTGATTTCACAGGGATATTTAAAGCATGTTTAGGGAGGATTAGCAAGTGTT
Source organism: Maratus michaelseni (assembly GCA_963931845.1). Classification (NCBI taxonomy): domain Eukaryota; kingdom Metazoa; phylum Arthropoda; class Arachnida; order Araneae; family Salticidae; genus Maratus; species Maratus michaelseni. The sequence continues at coordinate 4,243,932 of OZ007600.1, forward strand.
AGCAAGAAGTCACAGTTTTAATATGTTTGTTATCACTGTTTTATCAGTGCCCCAACACCAGCTGCATAAGATTCTTTGTGTTGCTGTCTCAGCCCCATTAGGACTTCAAGTTAAACCTTTTCATCATCTGTGAAAATCATCTTGCAACTTCTTCAACATCCACCATACAGTTTTGACTTAGCCCAAGCGATTCTCATCAGTTTAGTCCACTAAAAAACCATCTTGGAAGCAAGATGATGTTCACAAATGATGAAAAGGTTCAACTTGAAGTCCTAATGTGGCTGAGACAGCAACCCAAAGAATGTTATGCAGCTGGTGTTGGGGCACTGATAAAACGGAGTTATAAGTGCATAAATATTGGTGGAGAATATGTTGAAAAATAAAATAGTTTTGAAGTGAATATCATTGTAAGTTATTGTTTAATTATTTTTTGTGACTTACTTAATGATTTTCCCTCGTACAAACACAGTGGTAAAAAGTATTATTGGTTTTTATAAATTATAATAAGTGCAATGTTTTATCTGGTAAGAGGTTACAAATTTGTACACTTAAATATCTTCTTCAGGTTTGCTAGCTTAACTAAATAACATAAAGCTCTGCTTTCAGTTATTTGCTTTACTTCATACCTTGTACAGCTACAAAATAAAATTATATTTTGCCCAAAATGTAAAGAAAAGAAAATAATTTGACTAAAAGTGAAAATTCACAAGTAAAAATAAAATGACCCCTCTAGTACACACACACATGTGTGCAGAAATCTTAGCCTTTTTTTGTCAAAATGATTGACCAGCATTCCATACACAAACTTAAAAAAAAAATTATCCAAAAAATTTTCATGGAAAAGTGAGAATAAAAGGAATGAAAATGTACCTTAGCATACTTACAGAAGTAAATTTGTTTATGTCTGTAACATTACTAAAAATGAAGACTAAAACACCTCTCCCTGTAACCGATTCTACAATTTTAGCTAAATCTGGTGGCTTGATACTCTTAAGATCTTGTACAATAGCAAAGTAAGAAGACTGGAGAGAGGTATCTTGAATATCACTAAAAAGAATTAAATATATAAAAAGTTTTAGTATATAAATTTTAAATAAAGAAATATGAACTGATAATGTTTGTTAAAAATACTATATAAATACTTACTTCTGCAATCTAATAATTGTATTGATAAAAGTATCAAAATATAGTAAAAAAATTATTTCACATGTCTTTAAGTATAACAAGCTCAATGATCGTTTAGGATTTTTTTAAAAAGACTATCAGTATATTTTTTTTAAATATAAACTTTTACAGTAAACATTTTCACATTTTTATGTTTATATGAAAGGTAGGATGCAGGAGTAAGACTATAAAGAGAAGTCTTAAGGAAATGGGAACAAACTGTTATGGGGGTTATATATAATTAGAAAAAAGTCTGAGATGCAAGTTTTTTTTTTTTGTCTTGGAGACGCAACCACAGCAGCATTTTAAACTATTTCTTTTATTTAAAAAAGTATATTACATGAAGCAGAGCAAAATGGCAGATGTTGAATAATATAATAAAGTGCAATAACACTTTTTTTTTTTTTTTTTTTTTTTTTTTTTAATGCGAAAGGGAAAAAAACAAGAAATTTGCAGCTGTAGGATTTTTTTAAAAACTACCACTAAAACTTTATAAGCAAATGTCATATTTTCTATGATTGGGATACAATATTTACAAGGACAGTTCAAGAAGAAACCTCTGTTTGGCTATAAATAAAACACCTTCATAGGAAAAAAAATGTTTTATTACATACATTTTAAAACTACAGCTTTTTTCTGTTTTTCAACATAGTCACCATTTAAGTTTAAGCATTTGTAATAGCGTTTCACTAATTTACAAATTTCTTCTTCATAAAATTCCACCATCTGGGTACGTAGCCAGCATTTTGAAGTTTGTCATCATCATTGAAGTGCAGCGACACAAGTCACTTCTTCATGTGAGTGAAGAGATGAAAGTAAAGTGCATATTAAGTGCTAAAAATACTCAAGAACTTTTGAATTAATTCAAATGGAACATTTTGATCATCCTTTTTTATGGCTTGGACTAAAAGGGTGAATTTTCATCTCTTCACTCACATGAAGAATTGTTTTACATTGCAGTTTACAATCAAAGAAAAACTTATTAAGTTAGATTTTCAAAATGCCAACTGGGTATAAAATCACAGTCATGAAATTGAAATGTATAGGTGCAAAATGCAACTAATCACTTCACTGTTAATTTCAACCCCTGAATTCAACACTGATTTTTGGTATATTTAAGGTTATTATTCCAGCCTGAGCAACATCAGGTAGGTCATCTAGTATGATATAAAAAAGAAAACAGTAAAAACAAAATATGCATAGTTCTTTGAGTGTTTATGTACAATACAACAATATATGTAATTTTCATGCATGAGAGGAAAAAAAGAAGAGACTTTTATTTTTACCTGAATGATACATGAGTGACCTTTGGCTCACTATTTTCATCTTGTTCATCATTATTGTCATTAGTTTTATATGTCCAGACAACTTTCCTAATAAATAAATAAATAAAATGAAATTTATAAAAAAACAAGAGTATAACAAATTTTGAATGAAAAATGGCTTAAGTTTTAAGATGTCAAATATTTTATTATTGTGGGGGGGACACTGCTGTGCATATTAAAATAAAAAAAGAAACCACCGATATCTGAAATGACCATATATCCTCATCCCAATTTTTAGAAAACGCAATGTAATTTTCTTTCCTCCCTTATTTCCAGTTCCACCAAGAGCAGAAGGATTAATTTGTCTATCTTCTCTCCTAATGTTGTCATTTCCTTTCCCCTCCCTCTCTCTTTTGCCGGGAAAACAGCTGGTGGACGATTGCTGACTAAAACACAACATGAAGCTATTCTATGCTATCGAGCTGCATTTTTTATTTATGCTATATTTTTATTTTATAACATTCACTGTCATGAAAATACATAAATTTGTTTTATGCCGAATCAGTCGCTCTGATAATTTGAGAATGCTAACAGTAAAGTTCCTAAAATAGCAATAAACATTTTTCAACTGTTTATGGGATGAGAAAAATAAACGAGCTCTTCGAATTTTTCTGTATTATGAAATTCCCAGATGTGCTAAAACTTTGTTACAAGTGGATTTTTTTTTTTTTTTTCCTTAAAGAGCGAAACAGAGAAAAGATATATACCTTATATCAGAGTTATCTCTTGAAAACCAATTCACATTCGATTTTTCTCGGGAAACAAGCTTGTATAGATCTGGAAGCTAATAATAAAGCAAAGAAAACAAATAACAATAGGAAAAAAATGAATGCGGAAGTGTACGCACATAATTCATTTCATTCAGACTATAATAACTGAAACACACTCATTAAACACAAATAAGGAAATTGATAATTAATAAATGCAAAATTGTAAAACAATTAACTAAAATCGATTGTCTTAAACAATCTCGGACAAATTTGTTTAATTTACATTTTACAAAAACTTTTTAATTAAATAGAGAAAAGATAAACTAAAGATACTTTTAAAATGTAATATTGGGATGTGTTAGCAGTTTTTAAAAAATAGAAAAAAATATATCACTAATCAATCTGTCCAAATTTACATTATTTGGAGCATTAAAAAAAAAAAAAAAAAAAAAAAAAAAAGTAAAACAACTCATTAGTCATTTTATAGTCATATCCTGTCTACAAATCACCCATGTATTGTCATTCCCATGCTGTTTCCAGTATTGAAAAATATTTTTAAAATTAAATTCTAGTTCAATAAAATGTGTTTAAAAATTAAGTTATACAATTTATCAGATAAAAAAAAATTGCAATTTAAAACTAAAATGCTTCACTATATAAAAACCAATTCAGACCAAGCTTCTTAAAATTTTAGCCAGCTTTTTTACAACCCTGCTACTGACAAGATCAGGAGACTTGGCAAGCCTGAACTTTAAATGGATATTACATGACAGAACATGGCATTATGATCTTTTTTATACAGTAAAACCTTTGAAGACAGAACAAACACAGTCTACAACACAACCCTGTCTTAAATGGAAAAATTTCATGGTTACGGTGGAAAGAAAACCATACAATTATACCTGCTAATGCTAAGATAGAAACCTGCCTAAAGCAAAATTTTTGTCTGGTATCTGAAACTCTGTCTTAGCAGGTTTTATTGTAATAAATTTAAAATTTAAATAAAAGAAATTGTCTTATTTAAGTGAGGGATGAACTTTTTGTAAGAGACTTCAGGTCTGACATAAGAAAAAGGAGATTCAGACTACAATATTGCACCAAAATATGAAAACTATAAAAAGAATTTTAATATATTACTATGTTCTAATTATAATTTCTTAAAAGAGTAAAATTCTAATTTAGAGGTAAATACAAGAAATAGAATAGGGCTTCAAAAATAATTTTATTTGATATATGAGAAAACAGCCATTTTGGCTATAATGCTTTACACTCACACATTTTTTTTTTTTTTTTAATTTGTTAAAAAAAGGAAAAAGTCGCAAAGCTCTGAGGACTTTTTCCTTTAATCAGGGTGGCTATTCCAGCTGAGAGGCAAATTTCCCTGACTTTTCCAGGTTTTAAATACCAATACAAAAAAATTTCCAGGTATCGACACTTTTTGATGTTACACACAAAAAATTTTAAAAGTTATGAATCTGAGAGTAGGACTTTCACAACAGATTCTGAAGCACAAACTACTGATTTCTTAAACAAATTTTTGCAAAATTTACAAATTGTTAAACATCAAGATATTTACTTCATGGTTAATAATATTGCTTGATGCCCTTATACTTCTTAATGAGAACATTTAATTTTTTTTTACATTCTAAACATTTAGCAGATCAGGAGTAGTACTAGCCCTAAATGATATTTCAGGACATACTTTTTTCGATATTTCAGGAAAATTTCAGGACACATTTGCTTGGCATACTAACTGAAAAAACCCTTAACTCCCTCTTCAATACATTTTATTATCATAAATAGTACACCACATACACATTTTTTTTGTTGTAAAAGTATACATTTAAAAGAAAAGTAATTTTACCAGAACCCTTTGACCAAGCTGCTAAAAAATTGTGATTTTTGCATTACTGAAGGACGAAAATCTTGATTTTTTCTTCACTGATCGACGAAATTTGCAAAAGATTTTATTTTTTATAACTGATTGGTAAAAATTGGGATTTTTTTTTTTTATGACTGAGAGACAAAAATAGCAAAATTTTTAAATGACTAATCAATAAAAATTGCAAATTTTGGTAACTGATCACAAAAAATTGGGATTTTTTTTTTGTGTGTGCAAATTGATAAAAATCACTATTTTTAACGATAGTATGAAGAAAATATTGTGATCATTTTGCATCAGTAAAAAGGTACACCTACCCCCTATTTGATGATTTCAAATGCCGATATAGCACAAAACTTGCAAAATTTCAGGAATATTAGGACAGACTCTACCATATTTCAGGACATTTTTATTTTTTTCAGGAATATCAGGACAAGTACTACCCCTGGCAGATACATGCACAATTAGCACCAGGTACTATCTATTTTGTCCAATCAGGATGAAATTCTTTATCACAGCAGTCACTATTAAATACAGATTGCTTTGATTTATATTAATACAATAAAAAAAAAAGAAAAACCTTTTTTTTAATAAGCAATATATATATATATCTGCTGTGTTACTAACCCAATTTAAGGATTATAAATATATAATAAATTAAGCTAACAAATACAGTCAAAGCACCTTATAACGAAATCGAAAGTGCTCCAAAGATTTGCTCGTTATAACATGCTTTCGTTAAAACATTATAATGAATTATTTTGTTAAAACATTATAAAGAATTTCAGTAAAGCTGATATTGAAACTCTGAGTTACAAGTTCACAGAACGAATTGCATGAGAGGTTGAAATACTCTTTAAAGTACTCATGAAGAGCAAAGTTAGATTTTTCGGATGCTGCAATTTTAAATCCTTAGTTTTATTATCAGAAAATTTTTCCTGAATTTTCAAAATTTCCTGACTTTTCCTCAGGAATGATAAATTTCCATGACTTTTTCAGTCCACAAAAATCTCCCTGACTCTTCCAGGTTATCCAAGTGGGTTGACACCATGTTTAATGGCAACTTGGCTATTATGCTTGTATTAAGTTATAACACTCAAAAAGTCGCCAAACATGAGTGAAAGATATCTGTTCCGCAGTTTTAAATATCAACAAAGTATTTTATATCATTTATTATAATAAAGTTTCTAATTTAAAGTGGGTACATTTAAAAAACTTTGAAGTAGTAAGAAGAATTAACCTTTTAATTCTGATAACGAGAGATACGTACAAATAATTTGTTTTAAAATACGCTAAGATTTAAAGAGAATCTGTTTTAAAATTCGAAAACACAAAAATTAAGAGACTTGGAATAAAATCAAACTGAAAAATAAATTTTAGAAGAAACCAAATATTTTCATATTTAGCGTTTTTTTTTAGAAAACTATTTAGTTTCAAATTTATTAATAAAAAATGTAATCTCAATTTAGCAGAGTTCTGTATTTTACCTTTTTTAAACCTTCATTTCCTAGTATGACTAAAATCAAACGCCGATTAGATAATCTACGTTTAATACTCTTTAAAATATTTTTTTCCATTTTAAAAACTTCTTACACAAGAAATTTTCGCAATTTTTTTTTATAATGAAACACGTTGTTTACATTTACTTGTTTACACACGTGCATGAGATGTTGCCATAAATCAATAAGAAAATAACGGTAAATCAAAATAATTGCCATACAAATTTCGAAAAACTCGATCTTGGATTTATGAAGAATGGAAATCTTCAAGGAAATCTTTGAATCGATATTTAGCACGTAAAACATAAATAATTTGATCGGAATAAATGAAATTATTTGTTGCATTACTATTTTTTTGTTACATTTCTTAGCAATGTTTGAGATATTTTTTTTTCTTAACTGCTGGTGAACGCAGTGAACGTCCCCTGACACGCGTACACTGACAAGTGACAACAACCAACCAACCAACAATCGCAGCCGTGTCGGTACAGGAAAATTGCCCCTTCAACTAATGCTAAAGTGCCATTGAAACCATTATTTATTGTAAATACATTTGAAAGTGTTAGATATTCAAATTCGGATAATTTTTACCTTGTCATATAAACACAGAACACAAATATCACATGAAATCTGAAATTGTGCGAAAAAATAATCATTATGAACAAATTAAAAATACATGTAATACATAAAAGTTTCAAAATAAATATGGTGATTTGTGTAATTTTTGGTTTTAGAATCTCTTACGTAGATATGAAGCGAAATTATAAAAATTTCAAATTATTATTCAAGCGGCAAAAACTGTGGATTACTCGTATAGAATGGTCCTATTTCAACATCGACAAACGTCGAAACTATCGCTGCGGGGCGCAGCGCCATCTACTGAGTTTTTTCTCATAAAATTAATCATTATCAAATTAATCATTTTAAAAGTAAAATAAATGCATAAATTTGAGAAGAAAAACATATTTTAGACTTTCGTGAAATTTATATTCGAAGAAACTATTTAGCTTATGCTTCCCTTTACTTCCAGAACAATGAATTATAACTTTTATTATTATTATTATTATTATTTTTATTTTTTTGCAAGAAAATTTTTAGATAAAGTCAGATTGTTTACTTCAACATTTTTATTGAGTAAACAATTAAATAATTATATTAAAAAAAAAGAAAACTGCCCAGTTAAACTGAGGGCATTGAGCTCACAGGCTATTCACACTAATTGTATATTATGCTATTTTTTCAAATAATAATGCCACTCGAAAAATAAAGATATATACAATTAATTAAGGGTGGATTAGACCCCCCCCTTTATAATTAACCAATAAACCCCCAAAATCTAATCAGGCAAGCGCCTTAGTACAATGAATTTATACACAAAATTTGAAAAAAATCGGATAATTTTGCTTGAAAAACCCATTTATCTAAATTAAGGGAGGTGCGCCCCCCCCGTTCCCCCCTTTATATTTAACAAATGAAAACCCAAAACTAATCAGGCAAGCGCCTTACCACAATGAATCTATATACAAAATTTGAAGAAAATCGGATAATTCTGCATGAAAAACCCATTTATCTAAATTAAGGGGGATTAGCCCCCCGTTTACCCCCCCTTTATACTTACCCAATGAACACCCAAAACTAATTAGGGAAGTGCCTTATCACAATGAGCCTATATACAAAGTTTAAAGAAAATTGCATAATTCTGCATGAAAAACCCATTTATCTAAATTAAGGGGGGGGGTAGCCCCCCGTTTCCTCCCCTTTATACTTATCCAATGAACCCCCAAAACTAATCAAGGAAGTGCCTTATCACAATGAGCCTATATACAAAATTTGAAGAAAATCGGATAATTCTGCATGAAAAACCCATTTATCTAAATTAAGGGGGAGTAGCCCCCCGTTTACCCCCCTTTATACTTACCCAATGAACACCCAAAAGTAATTAGGGAAGTGCCTTACCACAATGAGCCTATATACAAAGTTTAAAGAAAATCGCATAATTCTGCATGAAAAACCCATTTATCTAAATTAAGGGGGGGGGGTTAGCCCCCCATTTCCCCCCTTTATACTTAACTAATGAACTCCCAAAAATAATCAGGGATGCACCTTATCACATTGAACCTATATACGAAATTTGAAGAAAAACGGATACTTCTGCATGAAAAACCCATTTATCTAAATTAAGGGGGAGTTAACCCCCCTTTCCCCCCTTTATACTTAACCAATGAACTCCCAAAACTAATCAGGGAAGCGCCTTATTAGAATGAACCTGTAAACAAAATTTGAAGCAAAACGGATAATTCTATCACGAGTTATCGCGTTACGTACGTACATACGTACATACATACATACATACAAACATACATACAGAACGGGCGGGCACATTAGCTCTCAGGCTTTGATAGCCTGTGAGCTAAAAATGTAAGAATTTTAAACACAAAAAACGAAATAATTTAAAATTAGTAAAGTAAAGTAGGTTATATTCAACACAAGCTTTTTAGCATGAAGTCTGTTTTGTAAGTTTTAAATGTGAATTATCATCTAACACTAATTTCTTTCTAAAAGATAAGATAAAATATATTTACTATCTTTATCAATTACTAGATGGAACCCGTCAAAACGTGACGGAAAAAAATACTGTAACAATATCAGTAAAATAAGATTCTTTATTATTTAAATAGGGCTTCGTATGAAACAGTCTTTCAAAGATTTTATTTTACCCCACCCAGTGAAATGCTATTTCCGATGCAAACTCCAAATGAACACTCCGTAAACAAATGTGTAATGCAAATCAGTTTGACATTACCACCATATTCCCCACGACAAAAAAAAAAAAAAAAAAAAAAAAAAAAAAGGTCATGGACCTATAAAGTATTATACAAATAGTCCTATCATAAAGTATCATACAAATTTCCTACTTTCATCTCATATTCAGTAAATAAAAGAACATAGTATAAGCACCCCCCCCCCCCTGTGATAATGCAATCGAATGAGCTCCTATGCGCATATGTATTGCATCTGCCCAAAGGCACCGTTGAAATTCGACGTTAAGAAAAGTTTTAAAATGTTTAAATTAAAAGTTTTAAAATGTCATCTTTAATCAATGTTCGTTTCAAATCCATATCTTCTAAAACGCATCCATTGTTTTAAGCTAATCAATTTTTATGTAAAAATGAAGATTTTTTGTTAAAAATAATAAAGTAATATGCAGATGAGGGAGAATTTTAATGTTTTCAATTGTAATTTATTTGTATGATTTCTTCTATCCCTTTACATAATCAGGATGATTTTCCTTTTCCATCACAGTCGGTCTCTTATACAGTTAAATATCCAATGGATCTTTAAAAAAATAATAAATAACAGTTCCTAGCATATTCTGATTCAACATATACATCAACGAATTCAACATATCAATTTTATGTTAATCATAAACTAAAAATAGTTTTTTTTTTTCTCTTGACAGATTTTATATTAGCGCCAAAATACTCTTATCTTATGGATAATCTGATCTTATGATTTATCAGGTTTTTATTATTATTATTTTTTTTTTTTCACTTTTCATGAAGGTTAGGGATACCTATTTTCAATTGTTGCAACTTTCCAAGGGGCTATTTTACATTATTAAAACAAACGGATGGTCATTGTTGAGATAGAATTAAAAAATATTTCATGCTTGAAAATTATTTAAAAAGTCGTTAAATTAAGCGGCAGATTTCAAATAAATTTCAATCGAAAGCTAATTTTTTTTCCTAATTGAGGATGTAAGAATTGAAATTGTAAAATGTAGTTAAAAAAATAAATTTTTAGTATTTAGAAGTGATGTAAGCGCGATGAAAGCTAAAGCGACAGTGCCGTTTGTTGTCACAACCGTTATACATTTCTAAATATTGCGACTGTGTTTTGGTTGGCGTCTAAAAGTAGACTACGATTTTTTGCCATCGAAAGAAAAATTCACAGAGAAAGAAATAAGACTTTGCCGCTAATAAAGAACTGTTAAATGAACTTATAACAAACCTACCAAAATAATTCCTATAAAATATTAGCCTTACATTGTTTATTCTAGCTAAAAATACAATCATTATTTCAAGTTTTTTTTTTTTCCTGAAATTCTTTACTTTTGTGAATTTTTTTATTAAAAAAGGAAATCTTAATAATTTAAATCCTATAATTCCTATAACTTAATCCTATAATTTAAAAAAAGTAATTGGTAACATGTAATCAAGGTATGCAATCAAGATGAAGCAACCAATAAAGGCTCCAGTTCTAAACTTTAAAATTAAAAATTGAAATATCAGTTAATATTACTCCATGTTGACACAATCATATAAATTTTTCTTTTTAGTTTTATCAATGTTAAAATGCATTTCAAGCTAAGCATAACGTCATTTTCACCGGTACAAACTTTTCACACGTACATTTATGCTTAAGTACCATGCATACAAATAAAAATATATTTTGCATTTAATTGTAATGAAAACAATGGCATTAACAAAGTTATAATGCTTAATGATAAAATGAACCCAATGGACAATATTTCCGTGACGTCACAGTAAATATGAATTTTTATTTGCTTATAAAACACACGGATAAATATTTTTACCGAAATACTTAAACATTTTAACTATATTTTAACTTACAAATTAAAAAATTCGGCCTAAAAGTCACGGGTTTTTAATATTTAATATTTATTTTTTATGCTCGCAATCATTGAGTTCAGAAAATAAACTCTGTACGTCGCAACCGCAACAGTGGGCGTTAATCCGATTGCCGACTTTATGACGTCATAAGCAGAAGTAAAATTTTAATTTAAGATTACGGCTAATTAATTAAATTTTCGAACAAACGAATGTACGATAACAAATCTGTGACCAAATATCTTTCATTTAAAAAAAGAATGATGTAATTTGATGTAGTAGTTTGTTCTCACGGATTGTCGAAACAAAACGCTTAGCGTTTTAAATATATAGATAGTTTCTCATGCAACATAAGATTTATTTGAATGATTTTTTTTTTTTTTTTTTAGATGATGAAAGTTATACTTTCTACTCAAAATATTTCCTAAAATACCTATGTAAAACAAACTTGGATTATTTCCATACTTTTCTGGGTTTTTTTTTTCTCCCCTCCCAGTCTTAAAAATAGATATAATAATTCCAATCTTTTAAATACATAATATTAACTTGCAGCTTTTTATAACTAATATTAAGAGTTACTGTTGCATTATAGTGTAAATCATAAAAATTTTATTCACTTGACAGATAACCATTATGAAGTGAAAATTTTTCCTGCCTCTCTTTTGCTACACTAAAGATTAATATATATGTATATATTTAAAACACAAGGCTGTTGTTTTAGTCATCTGCCCTGAACTTTCTACTGAACCAATTTTAATATTATATATTTTTTTTAAATAAAAGCTGTTCATTTGTAGATGTGCCCACAACTAGCTTTTTTTTTTTTTTTTTTTTTTTTTTTTTTTTTTTTTTTTTTTAACAGTCTCATTTTTATATTTTAATTTTAAACGTTTTTTATGATATTTTTTCAAAATGGTGGAAACTAGGTTAAGATTTTCTCTCCAAAACATAAAATAAATTTAAAAATAAATAACAGTAAAGTTAAATAAGTACATAAAAAAATAAGGAAATGGTTTTATTGTCTGAATTAAATGAATGTGCATTTCTTACAATAGTCAACGTGAAAATATTCATTAGGAAACATTTAGAGAGAGTTTGACAGGAACATTTAATATTTTTGGTCAATATGACACCTTGAATTGTAAAATAATGCATATAAACTTAATTATCAGGAACTTCAACCTCCCATAACACACACTCTGTTCTATGTGTAACATAAGTGACACACAACATAGGAAAAACTTTTTGATATAATAGTTAAATATTTAATTTTTCCCTTTACCAATTTATATACTTTTAATGGTACTATTTGTACTTCTTTTTTTTTAAAGGGACATAAAAACAGAATTATAAGAAACATTCCTATATTTATAATAGAAAAAAAAAATTCTGAATATCGAGGAAAAAAAATAAAACACTTTACAACAGTATTTGTAATAATGTAAATTGTTCAGCTGTAACTAATTTTGTTAGATTGGAATTATAGAAAAGAAGAAAATTTAAACTACATAACTTGTATAAATTTTTCCATACACATTTCGCCGATGAATATTTAAAATACATATTTTGAAAAGTCAGAGGGTAAAAAGAAAGGAGTTATAGAATGCACACGACAGTCTGTTTTGGTGCAGAAAATAAACTCGGATTATTCTTTCCTAAGGCTTTATTTCGCTTTAAAGAGCTGGGATATCCAGTATCACAACCTGGTACAAAACAATTTCTGGTCATAATATGTTTAAGAGCTCTTTAAATTAATTAAAATTAGAAAAAATTGTAACTTCTCCTATGCTTTGCATGTAAATCTGCTATCGCTGCGAATCGTTGTGCCCTCTGATGGCTTATAGATCAACTAAATTTCAAGGACTATTTTTCAAGCTAAATCCCCATTATGGATTCCGGTCCATGTATCTAGGTTCATGGTTATTATCATCATATTTTTTCTTTTTTTTTACGTACAGTATTTATCGGTAGTATCATATCATCGTTACCAATGTACTGAGAGAACAAACATTTCAAAAATGTGCTAGTAAATTTGACTTGATACATGGACTCAGGGGCGCCATTTCGGGGGGGGGGGGGGGCAACCCCCCCTTCCCCAAGGAATTTGAAATTTCAGAAAATTTATCAGTTATCACAGATTAGACAAAAAAAAAATCTAAATATGATCAAAAGCTAAAATAACGTCAGATTTCACAGGTTTGATTACAAAAAAAAAAAAAAAAACTAGTCTGATATGCCAATCACAAAACTTTCTTCTATCTCATACACGTTTCACATACACCAAAAACAAATCAGCACCAATTTATATTAAGGTCTAACTGAATCTAAAGTTTTATTAAATTATGTGCGTTAGTTCTGGAGATATAGCTATCGTGAAAATCGTGCAAAATGTAGCATAGCAGCGCCACCTGGTGGGTTATTTATACCAAATCGTAATCAACGTCTATTTTTGTCAAGGTCTAACGGAATCTGAAGTTTGGTGAACTTCTGTGCATTAGTTCTTGAGATATAGCTATCGTAAAAATCATGAAAAATATAGCATGGCAGCGCCATCTGTTGGGCGATTTACACCAAAAACTATTCACCACCCTTTTATATCAATGTCTAACTGAATATAAAGTTTTATCAAATTCTGTGCATTAGTTCTTGAGATACAGCGCCCACAAAATTTTTGTCACATACAGACATTTTATAAAAATAGTCCAATTGTGTTCAGTACCTTCTAAAACGTATAAATCCGTCGAAAACCGGAAGTTGTAAATTTTCATAAATCCAATACCTCTTTCTCGTAAAGATAGAAGAAAGTAGTAAACATTTAATAAACACTTTAAACATTGAAATGTTTTCTAAAGGCTTGCTATTGCAACATTCTGTAAGTGAGACATTTATCATTAATGAGTATTTTGGCTAGTTTTAGAAATATATGTGAGAAAAAACTCTATGAATTGCTTCTGAGCTGTGTACAGCATGATTAAAATTAAACTCGTCACTCCCAAGGCTAGAATTTTAGTGATAAATTCTCTCTTTAGCCAAAAATTTAAGGAGAATTTTTATATTTTTTTAGGGGGATGGGGGAGGTCTATTCAATTTCCTAATTATACTAGTAAATCTACAGATCAGGGGCCTCAACGTCAGCTCTACAAATCATTGTTCATTAATCTCATTAATTTATAACATTATCTGCATAATATTTGATAGCCTAAAATTAAATTTTTTAACATTATTTATACATTTATAAGATTTATTGAAAGTTCCAAAAATTTTAGAAGTATCACATTAAACACAATTTTATGTCGGATAAATGATAGGATAAACTACTTATTACTGTATTTTTTTTTTCAGAATAAGATTACATATCTTCAGGGGGGCTCCGCCCCCCCCTGAACCCCCCGTTGTCACTTTAATTTTATATCATCAATTTCCAGTAATTGTGCGCTTTAATTAATCGAGTATATGTCTGAGTGCATTTACTATTTTAATTTCATTAGATTAACCATCTCTTTGTACAGGAGGTTTTATCCTATCCTTAAAAGAATACTTATTTTTCAACCACTAAATATCATATGTTGCTGATATATAAAATTCCGTGTATTAAATATGCTTATACAAATGTAAATTTCTCTTATGAGACTTATATTCCATTTTCACATTCAACGTTTTTATATTTTTCGTTTGGAAAGCCGATTGGGTCATCTTTCTTTAGTAGTTAAAATAAATTCTCGTCCATTTCATTAGAAAAAGCATATTAAAAAATTAAATCACCCGAAAATTAGCTATTTTGTTAATAACATTTCGCGTCAAAATAATTAACTTGAATTTTCCTTTGTTGATATTCTTTAAAAAAAAATTGTTGCTTAGCAACCATTTAATGAAAGAGAAAAAGAAAATGCATTGGAAATTTTTGTAAAAAATGAGAAATTAAATTTTTCATATCTTTCAAATTAATGCGTAAAATTTCCCAATAATTTATGCAATTAATTTAGAAATTCTAATAAATATATTGGGAAATTTTCAAAACGATCAAATTAAATTAAGATATCCGTTTCGTAAATTTAATATCCATAATTTAGCATTTACAACTATCCCAATGCGTGATTTTCTTTTCGCGGAATGTTAAAATTAAAAAATCGTCTGACTTCCCATTGAAAAGCATTATGACTTAAAATAAAATGTTCTATATTTTGCAAACGAATGAACAAAATTTAACCAAAAATTATACAGCTAATTCCGGGTACCTCGCCAACATACCCACCAAAAATCAACTTAATCGGACCCTTTTTGCGGCAGTTATCGCGGAACAGACAGACAGACAGACGGCCGTATTCTCCCCTCACGCGGAATCGGAATATCGTACTGAATTCGATGATTCCAGGTGTTATTTCGAAGATCGCGATTCTCCCCTCAAAATCCGGAATTCAGGCATTTCGGAAATGTGGAATATCCTTTACTTTCTTTCGGCTGCTCAGAGGCAGCCGGAATATCGTTTTGGAAGGTGGAATCTCTGTTTGCTAATAATGGTGGACGTAAGCAGTTATTGTAGATGTTTTTTGTGTAACATTTGTAGAGTTTATTTCTTATTTTATATGTTTTTTTTTATTAATTCCTGTTGGATAATTAAAATGTGAATATTTTTATTTTCCGTTCTTTTCAAATTGGTAAGTAATAAATATTATTATCTCCTGAAGTAAAATATTATTATATATTGTAATAAGTTCAAAATTTTTCTATGACAGATTCTGTCTCCTTTTCACTCCGTATATTTGTTTGTTTAGAGACATGTATTAAAAGTATCTCTATTTTTTAGAATCTAAATATTGATATGCCCCGAATTGTTTAAAAGACTTGGTAATATTTGATTGGATCTGTTTAAAATATGCATCTTTAGATATTTTGAAGATTTTTTTTAAACTAAATTTCATATTTCTGAATAACCTTTGTACATAACTAAAAAACCTGTGCTGTACATATCTATACTTATTTGTGTGATATTTTATATGCTTGTGTGTATTAGAACTTTTTAAAACCTATTATTGTAATGTAATCTAATAAAGTTAAATAATTGCCTTATGTTTTCACATTTCACTGCTTAATAAGTCTTGTATCCTACATTATCACATGCAAATTTTCGTGTGATATTTTAAAAATGAATTTAAATGCTACAGTAGCAGTAGCATTGCACCATTTAAAGTGTATTTGTTTAAAAAATATATGATCCAATCTCTGGAATTATTTATAAAATTAATAGCAAGTGTCAATTAAAGAGGGGTGAAAATTTGATTTTTTACATTGAATTAAAATATCCACATGATATGGCAGCTTTGTGAATTTTAATCTAAAAATATTATACAGCCTTGCAAAAAGAATTCTGCATTTATCAGTATACTATCAAAATAACTTTTGGCTAGTATACATGTTGCTATGATTTAAAAAATATATATTTGGCTATTTTTTTTAAGTGATAACTAAAATTTGAAATTTTTTGTCAGTACTATTTTCATATTTTTAAGAACTATATTTCTCTTTCAAAGTAAAATGAGTTTAACTTCATGAATAGATGTCTTAATGTCAATGTTTATTGCAATTTTATTTTTCAAATATTTATTTGTTAAATACTAATTGCTAATAAATCAGAAATTTGTTCAAATTTGTCATAAAATATTTAATTGACCACTGGTGCCAATTTTATCACTCTCATAATTTTTTGGAGATTTGTTATTTTCTTGAGATGTAACCAGTACAGTTACCTGTTCAACATATAAAATAACTAACCCTAATCAAATATGTTGCCCCCCCCCTTTTTTGGGGGGGCAAAATTACTTTTTATATGCACTACATAATATAAAAATAATGCCATTTTATTGAAGGCTTTTAATTGCAGAAGGACATTCTACTATATTTTTTCAATTTAAATTAATCTTCATTGACTTACTCATACTGGCTAAACATACTTATTTTATTTTATATTTAACTTAGTCTTTATTTATTTCTTATATTATGCAAAAAAAAAAAAAAAAAAAAATCGCTAAATAAACAGTTGTAATGTTATAAATAATTAATGCTATTTTGATTCTAAATTCAAAATCTTGAGTTTCTTTATTTCTAACTATTTACTTGAAAACAGCCTGTGTATGGGCTGAAAAATACTTGCTGCCTTTTCTGAAAACAACTTTCACAGTTCTCAACTTGCATCAATATAATATAATATCCAAGTGGAATAAGCTGAGTCGCTTATTTGTTTATATTTTCAAATTTTTATGTTCATGTTGCACGTTAACGAATACAGGTAGAAAATAACATAATTATTAAAAAATCACATGTTATTGTTTTATAATAATTTCTTCAAATAAGACTTTTTTTTTTTTTTTTTTTTTTTTTTTTTTAAGCAAATCTTTGGTAGTGCAGTTAATCTTTTTATCATTTTACAATAGTAATTTAGCATTTATTGGAATCTTGTGTTTTTTAAAAAGCAGAAAAAGATTTTTTAGATGTTGAAACCCTAGTATAACAGTTGTGTGTAATATTTGTTAGCTCAAATATAATTTGTAAGTTGCATTTTCAATTTTTTGTCCACTGTGAAGTATACGTGCATGAGTATCAGATCCAACAGCAAGGCTTACGAGTTAAATATCACACCCCCAAGCTCAAACTTTACCTAATGTGAATACTACACAAATATAAAATTTTTCTTTTGAATGATTTGTAAAAACTTATTGGAGTCAGCAGTCTTTGGTTTGGCAAAAACAAAGTTCATAATTATTAATAAAAACTTCCAGTTGGTGAATTTCACTTGTATAAAAAAAAATCATGCTGGCAAATGAGACCCAATGAAAATAAGGATAAGTTTAAAGTCCCTATAATAATAAATATTTTTTGAACATTGAAAGGAAACTTATTTATCTTAAAAGTTTATTTTCTTTTACTTCATTTTATCTATTCAATGTATTTCAGAGTTAAAAAAGTTTTATTTAAATTCTGATTTAGATGTGTTTATCTTCCAAGATATAGATTTATCTTACAGCATAAGTCATCTGTTTAAATGTATTTATCTAATAAAATAAAAATTTTGATTTTTTTTTTTCAAAAGCATATATTTATTATTACTGTTTTTTTAAAACTTCCATTATCAAAAATTATAGAATGCTCTCTGTGGAAGATTCTTCGATTTAAGTGTATATTTATAAATTTTTAGGCAAATACTGATATATATTGATAAAGTGATCAAAAGTCTTATGATAGAAGTAGGGAAACTGCCGTAGACCCTAGTTTTCTCATAGTTTGTTGTGTAAAATGCTGTTTTGAGAGAATATTTAGCGAATAATGTTCTTTAAAAAAAAAAAAAACTAGTTTCTAGGGTGCATCGATTTTATTTCTGATATTACTTCTAGAAACAAATACAATATCATTCCATAAAAAGTTCAGAAGGAGATTAGTAGATCTGGTGGATCCTGTGGTGCCTGAATCCTGAATAGATGTTTGATTGCTCTCAGAAGATCACAAGTGTGTAGTTTTATTGTATAATAAGTGACTATCATTAGTGATCTTTTGCAAGCAAGTAGAATTTGATGCCTTTGGACTAAATGCTACTTTTGGAAGGATTGTTGATACATCTTTGCCTCGAAGAAGTACAACTTTTAAATCTGCAATATGATACGAGTCCCACTGCTATGCCAAAAGAGAGGACAGTGAAATAAATTTAATGAAGTAGCATCAAAAATAATATTGTTGCTCCCTACAAACTAGTTTTTTTTATTACATTATACTTGCTAAATTAGGTTTTCTAAAAAATAGCATGTTACACTACAAACTCTGAGAACACAACAAAAAAAGTAATTACAAAAATTATTTAACATATTTTTAAATGACTATCATGCAATAATGGACAACATTCTTTCTTTTCGTTCGAGGCTATAAAAAGCTAACTGTTTGGGAAAACATTGAAAAATTGTTCCATTTGAAAACATGCTCTTGAATAATACTTATTTTTTATTCTGCTACTGAAATGATAGCAATGTATGCAATAGATCTGTATAATATAAGAAAAATAAATATTAATTTAATTTCTGATTAATTTACTGTTAATTATTGAATGTATTAGAAATATAACGTTAAAATAAATTATTGAATCCATTGGACACTACATTGTTAACTAGTTATTTTAAAAAAACACAAATTGTGCCAAAAATGATAAAAATTGGAAAATGAAAGGTAGGTGTCAAATATTCATTTTTAGCATTATATACTCCTTTACAGAAAAGCACAAATATTTTGCTTTTGTTTAAAATTGAAGTTCTTAATCTACCAGATTAAAATTATTTTAAGCAACTGTAAAGCTGATATAAAGCATTTTTAAGTATTACTGTATTTATAATTGAAAAATGCACTTAATCATGTAAAACAAAATTAAAACTGGATAACTTCCTACCAAGTCAGTAACAAAATTTTATCCCTTAACTGATGACACCTAAGAATTTAGTAAAAAGAAAAAAAAAAACTTATAATTTCATTACAGTCGAATCTTGTTAATATGAAATCAAAAGGACCACTTTTTTGTGTGTGTGTGTGTTAATCATTAAAATAATAGTACCATCTTATCCGTTGGTATTTATTAGTGCTAAGTGATTTAATGTCAACAACAATGTTCGACTTTGTACATAGATTGTATATGCATGTGTGTGCAAAGCTGGGCATCCATTCACAAAATTGGTGTCATCTGCTTTTGCAAATTCTTTACACATGGTGCATGTCATCAAATTTTGCTCTTGTGTAAACAAGAGATTTTCTTTTTTTCCTTTCATAAATGTGTTGGAATATAATGGAAAAGTACCCAAAATACTATCTTTGAATCACTGAACCAAGACAGATCATTTAATTGACATGTTACAGGTATTCTGAAAAATTAAGATGTAATAGTTTGCCACTTTGTACATTAAAGAAAAGTCAAAGGAATATATACCTACAGAAATAAAAGTTAATTAACATTACAAAAAAAAAAAAAAAAAAAAAAAAAAAACTATTTGTCTTTATATAAATTAGATTGAATTATGTTTTTGGTTTCTCATTTATGATAATTATAAGTATGTGCAGAACTTATTTTAATGAAATATCTTTATCACAAAAATATTATTTATTATGAAATTTTAGCAATCATAGCCATCGTCAATGAATGTGTTATTTAATAATTCAACAAGTAAACAAGTAAAAAAAAAAAAAAATAAATAAAAAAAAAAATACTTTGTGTGTGATTTTATTGGTTTAAAGAAAAGAAGAATTATAAATTAAGAAAAAAAAATCAAAATTACAGAAAATTCAACATTTCATTTTCTAACAGCATTTGTATTATAGAAATAGATTTAAATCTTAGCTCGAGTTTTCTTTTTCAACTCTGAATGATAAAAATTTTAAATTATCATTGTTGTTTTGAGTTTATCAGAACTTACGATATATAGCTAATTTAATCCTTAAATCTTGATCTGAAACAAAAAAAACGGGGGGGGGGGGGGGAGGGGAAATCTCTGATCAGTTGAAATTTTTTTTTCTTTATGAATTCTAACACTGAAGATTTAAGAAATGCCCTAATGTTAATATGTATTATTTGATGGCATTCTAATATTGTTCAATATCATTATTGTTTTAAATTATTAGGAGATTTAAGATATTTTAAGTAAGAGAAAAAATGTACAGCTCAAACAACACTTTCAAATCTTATATTTACTATTTAAGAATACACAATTTTACTTTTAAAATTTTACCAAGTTACAAAATTGAAGTTATTAATAATACTTTACTAAAATATTAATTACTGATATACAATAATAGTGATATTTTAAACATTGCTGTAATGTTGTAATACGTGTGACATATAATGTGAAATTTTAGATATCAATGTAGTATCTGAGGTTTTTGACAACATGGTTCACACCATGGTATAAACCGTCAAAAACTGACACATGTCAAAAACCTGCCAACCCTGATTCTTTATGAAAGGAAGAAAAAACTTAACTGAAGTACATATAATATTAATTATTATTTATGTGAATAAATATCAGTTTTTATTAAAGTCTTATGTGAATTAGTTAATTTTATTTAGTTAAATCAATATGCAAAAGAAAATTTTAAAAAGCTTGGATGATAAAAACAAAAACCTTTCTCATTTAAAGTAGTCAATTTTCAACCCAAACAATAAGTGAATACATTGACAAAAGAATTTTAATTGTATTGAATATCACCTATGAAATGCCATGACAGAGAATTTAGTCATTTGTTTATTAATTAGTGTTTTGTACGTGCAGCCTAAGCTCCAATATCTTTTGTGTAAAAACATTTGGTGCATTAGAATGTTGTTTGTGAATTTTTAGCACATGAAAATTTGCCCTACCTGAAGTAGGTTATGAAACACATACACACACGTAATTTATGTACAAATGTATATGCATACATATATATAATTTTATTGTTCAATTTAACTGAATAATAATCCACAGCAAAATTAAACAAGGTGCTTATTAAACACTGGTTGGTACAGCAAAGAAAGGAGGGGGGGGGGGGGGAATTGAAGCCTTGAAGCCTATCTTGGAGCACCTAAAAATTGATAAGATGCAAACTAAACATTGTATTAAAGTGATGCATGATGTGTAAAAGTCAACATAAAAAACATAAACCGCTAAAGATATTTTAGAATGCATCTTCTTCAAGAACTTAAAAACTTAAAACTGCTCAATAAAATTTATTTTCACTACTTGTGCTTTTCATTATATAATTTTTTACACATTCATACTCAAAATATTTTATTAATCTGTAAAAAATGGATTTATTCATTTTATAATCAATAATGATTCAATAACCCTTCTTATTTGAAGATCCTTCCTGCGCCACTATATTAAAGATAATTAAAATTGCATTAACAAGAATAAAATGTGGAATGACTATTTGAAAAACTATACTTTAAAAAAAATGAAGAATACATGTAAACTAGAATAGGAACAATTTTAATATAACACAAAATGTACTTAATACTAGAATGCTAGCATTATCTGCATCTGCGTGTTATTTCAATAAGAAGTGTACATCAAAATGACATACACAAATATTCTAAGGCTACGTACAAAAGTATGTCAATAGTACAGTAGAGTACGCAGGATTCTGGTTTTTTTTTTTTTTTTTTTTATAGGGTGGGAGGAGGGGGGGGGGGGGGGGCGGGTTACTGAGCTTGGGTAATATGTGGGGTTGTGAAAATGGCTTAAATTGTGAGTCCCCCTGCAGTAGCATAATTAGCAAGAAGTTTTAAAGTGGCAAGATAAAATAATGATTTAGCTAAATAGTATTAACATAAATCCACAAACTTGTATAATAAATATATAAGTAGCTATTTTTAACTGATGCATTTGTAAAGTAAATAATATAGCTAGTGAGTAAATTTACACTAATAATAATATATATATATATATATATATATATATATATATATACTATCAGTATAGATTTATTCTTTAGATAAATTATAAAATAGAAAAATAAATTAAACTTATGTAAAGATTCAAAAACTGCATTGAGAAATTCACTTTATTTAATATAATTTATTATTTATTTGTAATATGTTCTCCATAAATCGTGAAATATACTGGTTTAAATTTTGGATCCAATATCATGAATTATTTGTTGATCGAAGTACAAAATTAATAAAAATGATAACAAATGAATATATAATAATTATGCCTTTAAAACTCAGATATAAACAGTTCAGTAATAAGAAATTAGATTAGGTGTTAGATTAATCATCCGATTTAAATATTTCATATTTAACGTAAGAATAAATACACCAAGAAAAAAAAAACGGACATTCCCCCCTCCCCCTTTTAATCTTTTTCAGAAATATCCCCTGCAGTATTGAAAAACATTTTATTTTCCTTTAGGTATTCATTCCTTTACTCAAATTTATTAAATAAATGTTATTTTGATTAAATCATAGTAACTATGAACATCGTCACTAGTTAATGAAAAAATAAATAAACATGTGCAGTTGCATATGTTTACGTTCATTCTGATTGGTTTTTCACACGTCTTATGAATTTGAAACGTCACTTCCTTTGGAATGTTGGGGAAGAAATATCGATGATTCCGAATCTGGAATCGGACTAGGGGAGAATCGCTCTTTCCCACCGAACCGGAATCCAGGCCTGATTTCGGATGAACTGAATTCCGGTTTCGTTCCACTTCGGTGGAATGGGAGAATACGGCCGAGACGGCCGTATTCTCCCCTCACGCGGAATCGGAATATCGTACTGAATTCGATGATTCCAGGTGTTATTTCGAAGATCGCGATTCTCCCCTCAAAATCCGGAATTCAGGCATTTCGGAAATGTGGAATATCCTTTACTTTCTTTCGGCTGCTCAGAGGCAGCCGGAATATCGTTTTGGAAGGTGGAATCTCTGTTTGCTAATAATGGTGGACGTAAGCAGTTATTGTAGATGTTTTTTGTGTAACATTTGTAGAGTTTATTTCTTATTTTATATGTTTTTTTTTATTAATTCCTGTTGGATAATTAAAATGTGAATATTTTTATTTTCCGTTCTTTTCAAATTGGTAAGTAATAAATATTATTATCTCCTGAAGTAAAATATTATTATATATTGTAATAAGTTCAAAATTTTTCTATGACAGATTCTGTCTCCTTTTCACTCCGTATATTTGTTTGTTTAGAGACATGTATTAAAAGTATCTCTATTTTTTAGAATCTAAATATTGATATGCCCCGAATTGTTTAAAAGACTTGGTAATATTTGATTGGATCTGTTTAAAATATGCATCTTTAGATATTTTGAAGATTTTTTTTAAACTAAATTTCATATTTCTGAATAACCTTTGTACATAACTAAAAAACCTGTGCTGTACATATCTATACTTATTTGTGTGATATTTTATATGCTTGTGTGTATTAGAACTTTTTAAAACCTATTATTGTAATGTAATCTAATAAAGTTAAATAATTGCCTTATGTTTTCACATTTCACTGCTTAATAAGTCTTGTATCCTACATTATCACATGCAAATTTTCGTGTGATATTTTAAAAATGAATTTAAATGCTACAGTAGCAGTAGCATTGCACCATTTAAAGTGTATTTGTTTAAAAAATATATGATCCAATCTCTGGAATTATTTATAAAATTAATAGCAAGTGTCAATTAAAGAGGGGTGAAAATTTGATTTTTTACATTGAATTAAAATATCCACATGATATGGCAGCTTTGTGAATTTTAATCTAAAAATATTATACAGCCTTGCAAAAAGAATTCTGCATTTATCAGTATACTATCAAAATAACTTTTGGCTAGTATACATGTTGCTATGATTTAAAAAATATATATTTGGCTATTTTTTTTAAGTGATAACTAAAATTTGAAATTTTTTGTCAGTACTATTTTCATATTTTTAAGAACTATATTTCTCTTTCAAAGTAAAATGAGTTTAACTTCATGAATAGATGTCTTAATGTCAATGTTTATTGCAATTTTATTTTTCAAATATTTATTTGTTAAATACTAATTGCTAATAAATCAGAAATTTGTTCAAATTTGTCATAAAATATTTAATTGACCACTGGTGCCAATTTTATCACTCTCATAATTTTTTGGAGATTTGTTATTTTCTTGAGATGTAACCAGTACAGTTACCTGTTCAACATATAAAATAACTAACCCTAATCAAATATGTTGCCCCCCCCCTTTTTTGGGGGGGCAAAATTACTTTTTATATGCACTACATAATATAAAAATAATGCCATTTTATTGAAGGCTTTTAATTGCAGAAGGACATTCTACTATATTTTTTCAATTTAAATTAATCTTCATTGACTTACTCATACTGGCTAAACATACTTATTTTATTTTATATTTAACTTAGTCTTTATTTATTTCTTATATTATGCAAAAAAAAAAAAAAAAAAAATCGCTAAATAAACAGTTGTAATGTTATAAATAATTAATGCTATTTTGATTCTAAATTCAAAATCTTGAGTTTCTTTATTTCTAACTATTTACTTGAAAACAGCCTGTGTATGGGCTGAAAAATACTTGCTGCCTTTTCTGAAAACAACTTTCACAGTTCTCAACTTGCATCAATATAATATAATATCCAAGTGGAATAAGCTGAGTCGCTTATTTGTTTATATTTTCAAATTTTTATGTTCATGTTGCACGTTAACGAATACAGGTAGAAAATAACATAATTATTAAAAAATCACATGTTATTGTTTTATAATAATTTCTTCAAATAAGACTTTTTTTTTTTTTTTTTTTTTTTTTTTTTTAAGCAAATCTTTGGTAGTGCAGTTAATCTTTTTATCATTTTACAATAGTAATTTAGCATTTATTGGAATCTTGTGTTTTTTAAAAAGCAGAAAAAGATTTTTTAGATGTTGAAACCCTAGTATAACAGTTGTGTGTAATATTTGTTAGCTCAAATATAATTTGTAAGTTGCATTTTCAATTTTTTGTCCACTGTGAAGTATACGTGCATGAGTATCAGATCCAACAGCAAGGCTTACGAGTTAAATATCACACCCCCAAGCTCAAACTTTACCTAATGTGAATACTACACAAATATAAAATTTTTCTTTTGAATGATTTGTAAAAACTTATTGGAGTCAGCAGTCTTTGGTTTGGCAAAAACAAAGTTCATAATTATTAATAAAAACTTCCAGTTGGTGAATTTCACTTGTATAAAAAAAAATCATGCTGGCAAATGAGACCCAATGAAAATAAGGATAAGTTTAAAGTCCCTATAATAATAAATATTTTTTGAACATTGAAAGGAAACTTATTTATCTTAAAAGTTTATTTTCTTTTACTTCATTTTATCTATTCAATGTATTTCAGAGTTAAAAAAGTTTTATTTAAATTCTGATTTAGATGTGTTTATCTTCCAAGATATAGATTTATCTTACAGCATAAGTCATCTGTTTAAATGTATTTATCTAATAAAATAAAAATTTTGATTTTTTTTTTTCAAAAGCATATATTTATTATTACTGTTTTTTTAAAACTTCCATTATCAAAAATTATAGAATGCTCTCTGTGGAAGATTCTTCGATTTAAGTGTATATTTATAAATTTTTAGGCAAATACTGATATATATTGATAAAGTGATCAAAAGTCTTATGATAGAAGTAGGGAAACTGCCGTAGACCCTAGTTTTCTCATAGTTTGTTGTGTAAAATGCTGTTTTGAGAGAATATTTAGCGAATAATGTTCTTTAAAAAAAAAAAAAACTAGTTTCTAGGGTGCATCGATTTTATTTCTGATATTACTTCTAGAAACAAATACAATATCATTCCATAAAAAGTTCAGAAGGAGATTAGTAGATCTGGTGGATCCTGTGGTGCCTGAATCCTGAATAGATGTTTGATTGCTCTCAGAAGATCACAAGTGTGTAGTTTTATTGTATAATAAGTGACTATCATTAGTGATCTTTTGCAAGCAAGTAGAATTTGATGCCTTTGGACTAAATGCTACTTTTGGAAGGATTGTTGATACATCTTTGCCTCGAAGAAGTACAACTTTTAAATCTGTAATATGATACGAGTCCCACTGCTATGCCAAAAGAGAGGACAGTGAAATAAATTTAATGAAGTAGCATCAAAAATAATATTGTTGCTCCCTACAAACTAGTTTTTTTTATTACATTATACTTGCTAAATTAGGTTTTCTAAAAAATAGCATGTTACACTACAAACTCTGAGAACACAACAAAAAAAGTAATTACAAAAATTATTTAACATATTTTTAAATGACTATCATGCAATAATGGACAACATTCTTTCTTTTCGTTCGAGGCTATAAAAAGCTAACTGTTTGGGAAAACATTGAAAAATTGTTCCATTTGAAAACATGCTCTTGAATAATACTTATTTTTTATTCTGCTACTGAAATGATAGCAATGTATGCAATAGATCTGTATAATATAAGAAAAATAAATATTAATTTAATTTCTGATTAATTTACTGTTAATTATTGAATGTATTAGAAATATAACGTTAAAATAAATTATTGAATCCATTGGACACTACATTGTTAACTAGTTATTTTAAAAAAACACAAATTGTGCCAAAAATGATAAAAATTGGAAAATGAAAGGTAGGTGTCAAATATTCATTTTTAGCATTATATACTCCTTTACAGAAAAGCACAAATATTTTGCTTTTGTTTAAAATTGAAGTTCTTAATCTACCAGATTAAAATTATTTTAAGCAACTGTAAAGCTGATATAAAGCATTTTTAAGTATTACTGTATTTATAATTGAAAAATGCACTTAATCATGTAAAACAAAATTAAAACTGGATAACTTCCTACCAAGTCAGTAACAAAATTTTATCCCTTAACTGATGACACCTAAGAATTTAGTAAAAAGAAAAAAAAAAACTTATAATTTCATTACAGTCGAATCTTGTTAATATGAAATCAAAAGGACCACTTTTTTGTGTGTGTGTGTGTTAATCATTAAAATAATAGTACCATCTTATCCGTTGGTATTTATTAGTGCTAAGTGATTTAATGTCAACAACAATGTTCGACTTTGTACATAGATTGTATATGCATGTGTGTGCAAAGCTGGGCATCCATTCACAAAATTGGTGTCATCTGCTTTTGCAAATTCTTTACACATGGTGCATGTCATCAAATTTTGCTCTTGTGTAAACAAGAGATTTTCTTTTTTTCCTTTCATAAATGTGTTGGAATATAATGGAAAAGTACCCAAAATACTATCTTTGAATCACTGAACCAAGACAGATCATTTAATTGACATGTTACAGGTATTCTGAAAAATTAAGATGTAATAGTTTGCCACTTTGTACATTAAAGAAAAGTCAAAGGAATATATACCTACAGAAATAAAAGTTAATTAACATTACAAAAAAAAAAAAAAAAAAAAAAAAAAAAACTATTTGTCTTTATATAAATTAGATTGAATTATGTTTTTGGTTTCTCATTTATGATAATTATAAGTATGTGCAGAACTTATTTTAATGAAATATCTTTATCACAAAAATATTATTTATTATGAAATTTTAGCAATCATAGCCATCGTCAATGAATGTGTTATTTAATAATTCAACAAGTAAACAAGTAAAAAAAAAAAAAAATAAATAAAAAAAAAAATACTTTGTGTGTGATTTTATTGGTTTAAAGAAAAGAAGAATTATAAATTAAGAAAAAAAAATCAAAATTACAGAAAATTCAACATTTCATTTTCTAACAGCATTTGTATTATAGAAATAGATTTAAATCTTAGCTCGAGTTTTCTTTTTCAACTCTGAATGATAAAAATTTTAAATTATCATTGTTGTTTTGAGTTTATCAGAACTTACGATATATAGCTAATTTAATCCTTAAATCTTGATCTGAAACAAAAAAAACGGGGGGGGGGGGGGGGGGGAGGGGAAATCTCTGATCAGTTGAAATTTTTTTTTCTTTATGAATTCTAACACTGAAGATTTAAGAAATGCCCTAATGTTAATATGTATTATTTGATGGCATTCTAATATTGTTCAATATCATTATTGTTTTAAATTATTAGGAGATTTAAGATATTTTAAGTAAGAGAAAAAATGTACAGCTCAAACAACACTTTCAAATCTTATATTTACTATTTAAGAATACACAATTTTACTTTTAAAATTTTACCAAGTTACAAAATTGAAGTTATTAATAATACTTTACTAAAATATTAATTACTGATATACAATAATAGTGATATTTTAAACATTGCTGTAATGTTGTAATACGTGTGACATATAATGTGAAATTTTAGATATCAATGTAGTATCTGAGGTTTTTGACAACATGGTTCACACCATGGTATAAACCGTCAAAAACTGACACATGTCAAAAACCTGCCAACCC
Source organism: Maratus michaelseni (assembly GCA_963931845.1). Classification (NCBI taxonomy): domain Eukaryota; kingdom Metazoa; phylum Arthropoda; class Arachnida; order Araneae; family Salticidae; genus Maratus; species Maratus michaelseni. The sequence goes on from OZ007600.1 coordinate 4,273,040, forward strand.
TGATTCTTTATGAAAGGAAGAAAAAACTTAACTGAAGTACATATAATATTAATTATTATTTATGTGAATAAATATCAGTTTTTATTAAAGTCTTATGTGAATTAGTTAATTTTATTTAGTTAAATCAATATGCAAAAGAAAATTTTAAAAAGCTTGGATGATAAAAACAAAAACCTTTCTCATTTAAAGTAGTCAATTTTCAACCCAAACAATAAGTGAATACATTGACAAAAGAATTTTAATTGTATTGAATATCACCTATGAAATGCCATGACAGAGAATTTAGTCATTTGTTTATTAATTAGTGTTTTGTACGTGCAGCCTAAGCTCCAATATCTTTTGTGTAAAAACATTTGGTGCATTAGAATGTTGTTTGTGAATTTTTAGCACATGAAAATTTGCCCTACCTGAAGTAGGTTATGAAACACATACACACACGTAATTTATGTACAAATGTATATGCATACATATATATAATTTTATTGTTCAATTTAACTGAATAATAATCCACAGCAAAATTAAACAAGGTGCTTATTAAACACTGGTTGGTACAGCAAAGAAAGGAGGGGGGGGGGGGGGGGAATTGAAGCCTTGAAGCCTATCTTGGAGCACCTAAAAATTGATAAGATGCAAACTAAACATTGTATTAAAGTGATGCATGATGTGTAAAAGTCAACATAAAAAACATAAACCGCTAAAGATATTTTAGAATGCATCTTCTTCAAGAACTTAAAAACTTAAAACTGCTCAATAAAATTTATTTTCACTACTTGTGCTTTTCATTATATAATTTTTTACACATTCATACTCAAAATATTTTATTAATCTGTAAAAAATGGATTTATTCATTTTATAATCAATAATGATTCAATAACCCTTCTTATTTGAAGATCCTTCCTGCGCCACTATATTAAAGATAATTAAAATTGCATTAACAAGAATAAAATGTGGAATGACTATTTGAAAAACTATACTTTAAAAAAAATGAAGAATACATGTAAACTAGAATAGGAACAATTTTAATATAACACAAAATGTACTTAATACTAGAATGCTAGCATTATCTGCATCTGCGTGTTATTTCAATAAGAAGTGTACATCAAAATGACATACACAAATATTCTAAGGCTACGTACAAAAGTATGTCAATAGTACAGTAGAGTACGCAGGATTCTGGTTTTTTTTTTTTTTTTTTTTATAGGGTGGGAGGAGGGGGGGGGGGGGGGGCGGGTTACTGAGCTTGGGTAATATGTGGGGTTGTGAAAATGGCTTAAATTGTGAGTCCCCCTGCAGTAGCATAATTAGCAAGAAGTTTTAAAGTGGCAAGATAAAATAATGATTTAGCTAAATAGTATTAACATAAATCCACAAACTTGTATAATAAATATATAAGTAGCTATTTTTAACTGATGCATTTGTAAAGTAAATAATATAGCTAGAGAGTAAATTTACACTAATAATAATATATATATATATATATATATATATATATATATATACTATCAGTATAGATTTATTCTTTAGATAAATTATAAAATAGAAAAATAAATTAAACTTATGTAAAGATTCAAAAACTGCATTGAGAAATTCACTTTATTTAATATAATTTATTATTTATTTGTAATATGTTCTCCATAAATCGTGAAATATACTGGTTTAAATTTTGGATCCAATATCATGAATTATTTGTTGATCGAAGTACAAAATTAATAAAAATGATAACAAATGAATATATAATAATTATGCCTTTAAAACTCAGATATAAACAGTTCAGTAATAAGAAATTAGATTAGGTGTTAGATTAATCATCCGATTTAAATATTTCATATTTAACGTAAGAATAAATACACCAAGAAAAAAAAAACGGACATTCCCCCCTCCCCCTTTTAATCTTTTTCAGAAATATCCCCTGCAGTATTGAAAAACATTTTATTTTCCTTTAGGTATTCATTCCTTTACTCAAATTTATTAAATAAATGTTATTTTGATTAAATCATAGTAACTATGAACATCGTCACTAGTTAATGAAAAAATAAATAAACATGTGCAGTTGCATATGTTTACGTTCATTCTGATTGGTTTTTCACACGTCTTATGAATTTGAAACGTCACTTCCTTTGGAATGTTGGGGAAGAAATATCGATGATTCCGAATCTGGAATCGGACTAGGGGAGAATCGCTCTTTCCCACCGAACCGGAATCCAGGCCTGATTTCGGATGAACTGAATTCCGGTTTCGTTCCACTTCGGTGGAATGGGAGAATACGGCCGAGACAAACAAACAGAATCCAAAAACTTTTCGTGTCTCCACAGTGAGTCTTCACTGACGTTTCGGCAATGATTTGTTAATTTTGTTTTATTAGTGTCACATTATATTTACTCCGATCATTATAATGCTATAGATCAGTTTCAACTGACGTCATACCCTAGCAACCACCTTAGCAACTAGCCTTGTTTTTTGTTTGCCCGCCAAAAATAGTGGATTGTGATTGATTGGCTCATAATACAGGCTACAAATCGAGGAATATGTTTGGTTGGATAACGCTTGGTGGGCAGGTGATCACGTGGTTGAAACTGATCTATTAAATCATTTGCTTTATTATTATATACCTGGTGTCCTAAAAAGGACTGACTGATTTTAAAATTCAATAACTTACAAACGGTGACAGATATTTCAAAAATTCTTGCAGGAGAGTAATGTACGATGTCAGGAGTTTTTTTACTGCGATTCCCAGTTTTAGTTTGAATTATCATCAATAGATGGCGCTGCGAGCAACAGGCGCTCAATCGAGGCCAAAACTGAAATCAGGAGGTTACATGTATGGAGTGGGTCTCATTTACCAATACAGTTTTTTTTAGGGCCTGATTCTGAACTCAGACGGTATGATTTCAATATTGTAGGAGTCAGAAAAACAACAGAAAAAAGTATTGTTTCCACGGAAATGACTTCTTTCAAATCGAAATGTGTAACGACAATGTTCAAAAAAAAAAAAATAACTTTTTACATTCCAAGATGGATATGGTTTTTTAAAAATGAGTGTCTTCTTTATCAATCAAATTTATTCTTTCTAAGACTTCCCAACACAGTTGAAGTTTATCTTGCCGTCTCTCCGTGCCCTAACTTGTGTAAATATATTCGAATTGCCATGTATGTATCTGAAGTGCACTACAAGTTGCTTACTATCGAATATTGTATGTGTAGAACTTTTAATATTGAGGTTTACCATGGCATGTTCTGTACTGAAAATCAATTTTGTAGCAATTATGGTTCGTTTACAGGGAAGCTTAAAAGAATCCGTTTTATTATGGTCTATGGCAGGGGTTCTCAAACTATGGTACGCGTACCAGTACTGGTACGTGAAGCTCTGGCTACTGGTACGCAGAAGTCCGATACTGGTACGTGGAATAAAACACAAAAATCAGCATATTATTATGGAATCGAAAACAGCTTGTCTTTATTAACATAGAAATTAAAAAAAAAAAAAAATTCGAACGCGATTTAGGATCCGCTTTCTCTATTTTCTTGTTACGAGAAATGTTTGTTATAGCAGACTTGCTAAAGAGGGACTTAGTTTGGAATGCATTCTCCCGTGATCTGCAAGCCGCGGATATGACTTCGTATGAGTTTGCGACCCCTGATGCGGGAGTTGAATACTTGACGTCGACTTTGAATCGACTATGTCTCAAAAACAAAAAACGCCGGCCGGCTATGCGTCGGGAGGCGTGTTGGTAGACAGCCCAGCTGTCCAGCCAGAGAAATCGGTTGCGCGCGCTCCGTCGACTAAACCGCGACTAACGCTGGAGCCGATGGTGATCGTGCCTCGTTCCGCAGATTCATTTCTGAGGGACTTTGCACGGACAAACTAGGCCAGACACTTGAGGTGGTGCGAGGTAAGTGGATAAAGGAAGCACTTGATATGCTTGTGCTTCCATCTGGACAAGAGGTCTCGACTTGGAAGGAATCCCAAGACGCACTTACGAAATACCAATACGAGATACCACTTCCTATCGGTTGATGAAGTTTCCCAGGTCGCGAACATTAGGACCGGTGAACCACATCTGTTTTCGATTCATGAACTTGAATTTGCAGTGGAATCGCTGCCGCTTAACAAGGCTCCTGGTCATGACAGACTCAGTCTCGAGATTGCCCGTGAGGTCTTGAAACACCACCCTTTGTGGCTGTTATCCTTGTATAATCACTGCCAGAGAGAGTTGTTTTCCACGGCCATGGAAGCGGGCGATTGCCGTGTTCTTTCCCAAGTCTGGGAAGGAGCGCAGTGACCCTGCGACCTACCGTCCGATTTGTCTTTTGCCAACCCTCGAGAAGGTATTGGATAAATTGTCTGCAACTCGTCTGGTACTATACTTGGAGTCCAAACGTTTGCTCGATGCGCGGCAGAACGGCTTTCTAAAGAAGGTTAGTACGGTCGACGCGCTCCATCGCGTGATGGAGTACATAGCTGTTTCGAAGAGTCATGGACACATGTCTTCGCACGCTCAAGTCAGTGTTCAATAGTGTTCGACGCACAGACATCTTCCGGTTTTTGGAGGAACTGGGTGTTGAACCTTGGTTCCTTGGGTTGATAGACGACTACCTCTGGTGTCGCTCTGTCATCCTGATAGATGACGGGGACCACTACTTCAACGTTGGAGTACCCCAAGGTTCGTGTCTTGGGCTCTACCTCCGGTTGGTTGTAATTGAATTTCTGTTGAGACGGTTGAAAGACGAGAAGGACGAAACCTATGTTGTTTCAGTTTTCGCCGATGACGTCTTCTTAGCCGCACGACCACGAGCTGTCATAAGGTTCGCGGAGTTGCTCGGGCCGGTTCTCTCCAAGATCCATGCTTTGGCAACAGAGTGCAGCCTCACGTTCAATTTCGGTAAGTGCGGTTACACGGTTGTGAAGCCCCTGGGCAGATACCACAATTCCCCATCTATTCCCATCCTCATGGAAGGGAACAGGATCCACTTTAAATGGCAGATCCTGTATCTGGGTGTCACAATCGATTCCCACCTAAGTTGGATGCCTCACCTAACCTCGGTTCAGGAGAAGGCTTTTGAGGTGTTGAACAAAATGAATCGTCTCACAGCAGATAACTGGGGTCTGAGACCGAAATTTCGCAAGATGTTTTACTCGATCATAGCAGAAAGAATTATTCTTAATGCGGCATCTGTTTGGTACTCAAGCAAGGTAGTGATAGCAAACAGGTTGCTTAGCATGCAGAGGAACCTTCTCCTCTGTGTAACAAAATGTTACACAACGACTTCCACGGATGCTCTGCAGGTCTTGTCAGGGGTCGTCCCCTTCAACTTGCGTGCGGAGAAGGACAGGGACTACACGACCCTCGTCCGATGAAAGAAGAGCGTTGACGGTAACGGAGTAGACTCCGAGTAGGTCGACTTGTGGAGGCCCACTCCCAGACTTCAGGATCTTTGGCGGGTCCGTTGGACCGCGGATTTGACTCCGCGAACCACATGTTCGTAATACACGGTCGGATCCAAGCAGGAGAACTACACCATCGGGTGTGCGTTCCTTGCCGTATCAGAGAACCAAATAGTAGCGGGGAGCCAGTTCCGTCTCTCGGATGGTGCGGAATTTTTTAAGTCCAAGGTCCAAGCGATCAAGAAAGCAATCACTCATGCCCATCTAAGAGGTCTCGGGGAACACGACGTCTACTCTGACTCGATATAGGCGCTCCAAGCGCTTCACGGACTTGTGCCTCAGCACAGGCTGAGATTCCATTGCTGAGATTCCATTGCTGAGATTTCATTGCTGAGATTCCATTGCTGAGATTCGGGACTTGATTAAATCGATTGAAGTCGAGTTTCACATGCACTGGGTCCGGGACCATGTTGGTTACATCTTTAATGAAAAGGCGGACATATTGGCAAAAGAAGCCACCACACGGCAGTCTGTCGACGTGGTGATTCCAGTCATGTATTTGAAAAACAGTCAATTTAGTAATGTAAGCATTCATTTTTAAATGCAATAAAACCTGCTATGACGGAAATACAAATAACTGGAGAGATATTTCGTTTTAGACAGGTTTTTTTTTATATTAGCTTTACGTTTGTTACCAAGTGGTACGCGGAAGTATGAACTTCGATTTAGTGGTACGTCGGTCTAAAAGTTTGAGAACCCCTGGTCTATGGGATAAATCATTTGCAGTGTATTTTAATGATGTTACACTATGTTAACTTATTGAGAATAATATATAGTACTGAAGTGCACTACAAGATGCTTACTATCGAATATTGTATGCATAGAACTTTTAATTCGTTTACAAGGCCACCCAAAATAATTTCATTACATAATGGTACATGGGAAAAAATCGTTAATGGTGTATATTAATGATTTTACACCGTTACAAACCAAATGATATTGATTTACATTTATGAAGTGCACTAAAACATGCTTTCTGTAGAATATGCAGTGTAAAGCATTTATTATTCATTTACAAGGCTACGCAGAAAAATTCGGTTACATAATGGCCTACGGGGAAAAACTGCTTGAAGTGTATTTTAATTATGTTGCAGTATTTCTAATATAATGAATCTGATATACATTACTGAGGTTTACTAAAAGATACTTGTTGTATAATATGGTGCAATTTATCATTCATTTACAGGGACACGCGAAAGATTTTGGTTGCAGTACTGTATCCGTAACACTGTCTATAAGCGATAATTGCTGAAAGTTTGCTTTCAGTTATGGCAAGTGGTTTTAAAAATATTTTTGCATACTACGTGATGTGCATAATGCTATAGATTATACACAGGGCTACACAGAATAATTCGTAAGCATTACCGAGTATGAGCCTGAATTGTAGAAAAGAGTTTTTTAATCGAGTTATGTTATGCATTTCCGATATTTTCGAATCTTGATATAATAACATTTTTAATAACATCCACGTTAAATTCAGTCATGGCCGATATATGTCGTCCAACATTGTCTACCAAATCGTCGGCAACACTACCGGTTTTTACAAATTTCTCATACAATTGATTAATTCTATTCGGATGCGGAGCATTCTTTACGTTACATTTCTCTTGGAAACTTTTCTAGTTGCTATTATGCTTTGATCCAAGCCGTAGTACTCCAGTATTATAGATATTCTTTCTTCCAAAGTATAAACCATTTCCAAGATTCTTTTAAACTTTATTCAACATGCATAAAAATCTACTGACAAACTTCCTAAAAAGATCTAAAATTTCTTAGAATTTAACAAAATTTATGTAATTTTTAACAACAACAAAAAGAAAAAATACTGAATTTCTTCTCCTAGTTTTAAGATGCGATGCACAAAATATTATTTAAATCAGACAATAAAAAGTAAGTTAATCCTGGAAAATAAAGCTTCATAAATATAAAGTCGTCTGACATTTCATCGAAAATACAACGACTGAGTTCAAAATCGGGTTAAAAAATATATTGTATTGGTGAATGCAACCCACTCCATACATGTAACCTCCTGATTTCAGTTTTGGTCTCTATTGAACGCCTATTGCTCGCAGCGCCACCTATTGATGATAATTCAAACTAAAACTGGGAATCGCAGTAAAAAAACTCCTGACATCGTACATTACTCTCCTGCAAGAATTTTTTTAATATCTGTCACCGTTTATAAGTTATTGAATTTTAAAATCAGTCAGTCCTTTTTAGGACACCCGGTATATACAGTATGCTCTTAAAAATCTCCACAGCCTGACACTAGAGTCCTGTACAAATTTGGTTGTAACCGACCCGAATCCTGACTTCAACCCGATAGACTTCAAGCCGAATCCAAAATATTCATACCTGAACCCGAAGTGAAAGAAAACGAATGTATATTTTAATATATTTATGGAAAAGTAATCTACAAGTTTACCGTTTATGTACAAAAAATAACACATATATACACAGATTAATATTCAAATATACTATAGTTTTTTCATTTGAAAATTATTCAGAACCTCCTTTTGTATAATCTGTTCATCTCGAACCCGATTCGAAAGAGTCAAAGCATAAACCGAAGAGTATAAATTTTACTCGACCCGCAACAACAAAAAATTTGAATCAACCAAATTCAAAACGAAATGCATTTCGAGTAGCCGATGCAGGACTGTAATTTTCAGTAAACCGGAAACGTCCTAAAAATTTTCATTGACCTCAACCCCACCCGAAATGAAAGAAAATTAATCCATATTTCAATATGATTTGGAAAAGAAGACTACAATTATATCTCTAATAACAATTTTATCTTTTATGTAGAAATTTTTTCTTCATCTGAAAATATTTAAGATTTCTTTGAAAACTCGTGCAACAGGAACCCGACTCAAAATAGTGAAAACCCAACTTGAACCCGAAACAATTAACCCTTTGATAACGGGCCAGGATTGACTGCTAATTTTACATTCAATCGTTCTACAATTTCAAAAAAAAAAATTCCTTGTGACAGATTTATCTTGAAAATATCCTAATAAAAGTGTATGACAGATTTCAAAAAGTCGTACTAATAGAATAAAAAATAGTCCACTGGAACATTTATGTCCCAACCGTAGTCAAATGTTCCAAGTCAACCTGACTCGCAACGAAAATAAACCGCGTCAACCCGGCTCGATCCGTACTGCAGATTGAGTCGTGTTGCCCCACCCAATGCAGGAGCAAGGGACCTGAGACCAAGGGTTTTGCAGATTTCGGAATTGTATGGAATTTAGATCATAGTCTGAAGAGGAAGGCAGAAAATGATTGCGGAAAATTTTTACTGACAGAAAATCATTTATGAAAATTTTCTTATACCTATGGACTACAACATTTGACAATTTCGTAACTTCTTGATGATGTTCGTGTGCTGATTATCTCATGACCGATTGAATTTCACGACTTTTTTTCGTGATTGTTTCTTTTTCTTTCTTTCTTTTTAGGGTTTCGTTCATCTCACGAAACCCTATTGCTCCCGCTCCGTTGTCTGTCTGTCACAGAGCCATTTTCGAAAATTATGTAACTAACAGAGTTGAAACTTTGTGTATAAATCAGAATATCAGCTGTGAAGAACTGAAAATATTAAAATTTGAAAAATTCGTATTATTTTAATAAATAGAGATAAAAACCAAACTTCTAACAGCCTTTTCCTATTAAATTTAAACATTTTTCGTTATAGCCGATGCCAAAAATTAAAAATCAACGATGAAAATCTTTCTACAATAATTATTTTTCTATCAGATGATTTCCACGTGAAAAATGAAATAAGTTGTTTCACCAATTGAAAAAAAAGATTAATATGAAATAAAATTGATTGACGTCATAGTGGTAATCTATACTAATATTATAAAAGAGTAAAGATTGTTTTTTTACTTGTTTGTTTGTTTGTTTGTAGGGGGTAATCTCTGGAACTACCGAACCGATTTCAAAAGTGATGGTGACAACCCCTGCTGCAACATAGGCTATATTTTATGTCGGTGCCACTACCCCAAGGGGGTGCAGGAGCAAAAAACGTTCTAAAATTGCGATCTTTTCTATACTGAAGCAGCTAGAAATTTGAAATTTGGCGTTGTAGTTACTTATAAGATGTAAATGCTCTCTAAGAACAAAATAAAAAAAAATTCGAAATTTAAAAGGATGAAATGAGCGAAAAGCGTTCTAAAAACATTCTAAATTACAATTTCTATGGAATCTCTAGAACTACCGAACCGATTTGAAATTTGGCGTTGTAGTGCACCTTAGTGATACATATAAATTTCAATGCATTTAAAATAGTGAAACATTATTTAATTAAACCGCAAACGATTTTTCTCCATAGACGTAATGTAACGAATTATTTTGACTGTCCCTGTAAAGTAACTATAAGTGCTACGCACACCTTAGTCCATAGTCATCTTCTTGTAATGCACCTTAGTGATATATATCAATTACAATGTGTTTGAAACTGTGTAACATCATTAAAATAAACCGCAAATGATTTTCCCCCATAGACCGTAATGTAACGGAATTCTTTTGAGCGTCCCTGTTGAAAAACTATACGTGCTACACACTTCAGTTGAAATAGGGAACATGCTATAGATAACGACAATAACATATAAAAATTTCAGGACAATCCGAGCATATTTATGGGAATTAGAGCAGGACAGACGGCAGACAAGCCGAAGTCATAAACACTTTTCAATTAGGTTGGAAAGTGTTAAAAAGAGATACAGTAAAACCTCTAAATAACGGACACCTCGGGAGCGCATGAATTGTTCGCTATTCGGAGGTGTCCGCTATTGGGAAAACTTCAGAGATTCACAAGATCCCTAAGAAATGTCTACTTGAAAATGCATGTTGATTGTTTTGAGTGTCTAAGATCGAGCATTGCTATTTTGTTTTGTTTTCCCAAAGTAAGTGCTTGAATTTCATAGCTATACATCAGAATTTCTATACAATGTCAAAAGTACAAAATATTTTAAACTTAAATAATTTCTCATAAGCTACTAATCTAGACTAACAATGTGAACATCAACGGTTCGTTTTAGTAGCGGCCATATTTATATAAAAAGCCAAACAAACTCTCCTGCCAAAATTGGAGACTTTGCGCATCTGCTACTTAGGAGAGATGGCGCATTGTTTTCATTAGTTTCCGAGATAGGAGAGATTACTCAGCTTATTGGTAAATTTGCCTAAAAAATAAAAAATTAAAATGGACGAATTTTAAGTTAAAAGTGTTATTAAGTAACTTAATGCTATTTTGTAATCTTATCTGAACTTGCTTTTTCTGATTCTTTAATTTTTTTCCCTTTAATTACATTTTTTTTATCGTTTTTAAAATTATTTCCTTTTTCTGATTCTTTAATCATTAGGTTGAAATATTCACTCCTAATACAATAATATTTGTTCACAAAAACCTTACAACAATGTCATTTAAGTGTAATTTTTATTGTCAACAGTTTAATTGTAGTTACTATTAATAACAATCTCTCCTACCCATGTGCCATGTGCGCAATAACACCAACCCTTAAGGACAGATTGCGCAGAATAACTTTCTTAGTTTTATTACAATTGTTCTATTAAATTACAACATAACAAAAAAATAGCAAAAAATTAATATTTAGATTTTTAATTGCTATTCTTTTGAATTGTGCGCTGACTATCCTAGCGTTACCTTATGTTCGAGAACTTCTATAATATGATTAATTAGAAATTAAAATTATTTTTCTAAGAAATAAAACTGAAATGAAATTGTACAGTAAAACCTCCATAACGACACCTCTATTTAACGGACACTTTTCAAATCTCCACTCCCAAAATCTAAAATTTTGTATGTTTAACACCTGAATAGCGAACAGTAGTTTTGGCAATCAAAGATGAAAAAGGATTTTTTAACGAGAAAGAAAATGAGAAAAATATGTAAAAAGCCTCGAAATTTATCAGCGCAATGTGTCACAAATTTTGTGACCACAAATAAATGTAGGGGGTGGTCTTAGGAAAATCCTCGAATTTGGATTTCTTCAGCTATAAAAGACATATAACCAGAATGCGGACGACAATGTTTCAGAAAACCAGGCTTTATATTAAAAGAAAATGAAACACTTATTTCTGACAGAAATGAGGAACTATCGCAATAAGTGAATTACTGAAATGTATCAGGAGTAAAGAAATGCCGAAATGTCCATCAACATTGATGATGACCTACTAAAGAAGAATCAGTTGACGTAGGCGATTATATTCCTTCAGAATCTTCGACAAAAGCTGACTCTATTAGCGATATGAATTAGATACGGAAACCAGAGGATGTTTTCTGCAATATAGAGAATTTCCAAGAAGCTGTAAAATATAGTGAGCAGTTACACATTTTCTTTTTTCAAAGAAAGGTGATTCAGAAGGCTTAAAACTACTGATAGCATTAAAACGCCACATAGAAAAATTAACTACATGTAATCGCATGCAAAGTCAAACTTTTGTAACCGATTTTTTCCGTAAGGATGTAATAAACAATGGAAAAATGTATGTACAATTTCATTTCAGTTTTATTGCTTTAAAAAGTAATTTTAATTTCTGATTAATCATATAATAGAAGTTCTCGGACATACAAAAGCCAATCAATGAAACGTTAAACATTTCTTAGCGATTTTTTGAATCTCTGAAGTTTTCCCAGTAGCGAACACCTCCTAATAGTGGGCAATTTCTGCGCTCCCGAGGTGTCCGTTATTTAGAGATTTTACTGTATATGAAATAAGAAACAAGAGTATATTTATTAAACTCCCACCACTATTTACTAAGCATTAAAATCTTTTTTAAATAAAAGACTTTATTTTGGTTTACTATCTGGATTCTGATAATTCTGACAGTATCATGTAAACCTTGATGCATTAATATGCATTAAAATTCAAAAGAAAATTAAAAGTAACATTGCAGTTATGGTGGAAATAGTTTGGATTTCTAAATAGGGATTTTAAAATGCACTAAAATAAATTTATTCTTGTCAACAAATTATAATACAGTAAAACTTCCATAAGGGACACTCCCGAATAGCGGACACTTCTATTTAACGGACACTTTTCAAATCCCCGCTCCCAAAATCTAAATTTTTGTATGTTTAACCTCTGAATAGCGGACAGTAGTTTGGCAATCAAATATGAAAAATGATTTCTTAACGAGGAAAGAAAATGAGAAAAAAAAGTAAAAAGCCTCGAAATTTATCAGGGCAATGTGCCACAAATTTTGTGACCACAAATAAATGTAGGGGGTGGTCTTAGGAAAATCCCCATTGGTCTGGGAATCCTCCAAAAGCGTATACATTTTGTATCGTTTACTGTTCGATTCTTCAGATTTAAATGACATACATTATTCAAAGCTTCACAATATATTAAAACCATTTTCATCGTTTTCTGAATATATTGAGTTCTACATATTCTGGATTTAGTGCCTTGTTTGTGATTAATGTTTCGAGAATGCCCTCAAAACTAAAGCTATTAACTTTAAAAGAAAATTTTGAAATTGTAAGTGTAAGTGAATCTAAAAACAGAAATTGAGTTTACCGATACTTGCCGAAAGTTCTAAAATAGGTAAAACACAAGTGGAAGAGATTTTACGAAATAAAGAAGAAATAAGGAATTTGTGTATTACTAACTCTAACGAGAACACCAAAATTGTGAAATTAAGGTATACCGATTCAATTGAAATTGATCCTATAATTCTGAATTGGTTTACTTCACTTCGTTCAAAAAAATTCCTCGCAGTGGGCCTTTGATGCCGGAAAAGGCTTTAGAAATGGCCAAAGAACTCGGAGTACATGATTTTAAGGTTTTGGGTGATGGCTGGAAAAGTTCCTGTCTCGGAACAGCATATCTTTCAAAACAATATGTGGAAAAGCAAAATCCGTAGCTCTGAAAAAAGTGGAGGATTGGCATGAATAACTGCAGTCAATTTGTGAAGGTTATGAGGAGAGAAACATTTTTAATGCCCAGGAAAGTGGACTCTTTTTCAGAATTTTGTTCGAATAAGACATTTTGCATTAAAAAGGGTGGCTGTGTCGGCGAAAAAAATACAAAAGAATGAATCACTATTTTATTATGTTGCAATGCATTAAGGGAATTTTAAATCCCTCTTATAATTCAAACACCTGTGAAACTCATGTTCTTCTCAAACCACATCCAATTTAATAAATTTGGTGTTATGTGGAGAGCGAATAAAAAAGGGTGGATAACTAGATTTTTAGTGATTAAATGGTTAACTTTCTTCGATAATAGGATGAAAAAACACAGAAAATTTATCTTGTTTTTAGACAGTGCAACATCTGATGCAAAACATTTGAAATTGGGCAACGTTAAAACTGTGTTTCCCCCACCTAAACACAACTTTGGTATGCCAGCCACTTGATCAAGACATTATACACAATTGTAAAACCCAGTAGAGAAAGCTTTTATTAAGCCACGTTCTTTCGAAGTTAGATTCTATGAATACAGTTACGAACTGCCTAAAATTAGTTAGTGTTCCCGATGCACTCGAATTTGGATTTCTTCAGCTATAAAAAACATATAACCGGAATGCGTACGACAATGTTTCAGAAAAGCAGGCTTCATATTAAAAGAAAATGAAACACTTATTTCTGACAGAAATGAAGAACTATCGCAGTAAGTGAATTACTGAAATGTATCAGGAGTAAAGAAATGCCGAAATGTCCATCAACATTGATGATGACCTACTGAAGAAGAATCAGTTGACATAGGCGATTATATTCCTTCAGAATCTTCGACAAAAGCTGACTCTATAAGCGATACGAATTAGATACGGAAACCAGAGGATGTTTACTGCAATATAGAGAAATTCCAAGAAGCTGTAAAATATACTGAGCAGTTACACATTTTCTTTTTTCAAAGAAAGGTGATTCAGAAGGATTAAAACTACTGAGAGCATTAAAACGTCACATAGAAAAACTAACTACATGTAATCGCATGCAAAGTTAAAATTTTGTAACCGATTTTTTCCGTTAAAATGTAATAAACAATGGAAAAATGTATGTACAATTTCATTTCAATTTTATTGCTTAAAAAGTAATTTAAATTTCTGATTAATCATATAATAGAAGTTCTCGGACATACAAAAGCCAATTAATGTAACGTTAAACATATCTTAGCGATTTTTTGAATCTCTGAAATTTTCCCAATAGCGGACACCTCCGAATAGTGGACAATTTCTGCGCTCCCGAGGTGTCCGTTATTTAGAGATTTTACTGTAATCGCATGCAAAGTCAAAATTTGTAACCGATTTTTTCCGTAAGAATGTAATAAACAATGGAAAAATGTATGTACAATTTCATTTCAGTTTTATCGCTTAAAAAAGTAATTTTATTTTCTGATTAATCATATAATAGAAGTTCTCGGACATACAAAATCCAATTAATGAAACGTTAAACATTTCCTAGCGATTTTGTGAATCTCTGAAGTTTTCCCAATAGCGGACAATTTCTGCGCTCCCGAGGTAACCGTTATTTAGAGATTTTACTGTATATGAAATAAGAAACAAGAGTATATTTATTAAACTCCCACCACTATTTACTAAGCATTAAAATCTTTTTTATAAAAAAGAATTTATTTTGGTTTACTATCTGGATTCTGATGATTCTGACAGTATCACGTAAACCTTGATGCATTAATATGCATTAAAATTCAAAAGAAAATTAAAAGTAACATTGCAGTTTTGGTGGAAATAATTTGGATTTCTAAATAGGGATTTTAAAATGCACTAAAATAAATTTACTCTTGTCAACATAATATAATACAGTAAAACCTCCATAACGGACACTCCCGAATAGCGGACACCTCTTTTCAACGGACACTTTTCAAATCCCCACTCCCAAAATCTAAATTTTTGTATGTTTAACCTCTGAATAGCGGACAGTAGTTTTGGCAATCAAAGATGAAAAATGATTTTTTAACGAGATAGAAAACGAGAAAAATATGTAAAAAGCCTCGAAATTTATCAGGACAATGTGTCACAAATTTTGTGACCACAAATAAATGTAGGGGGTGGTCTTAGGAAAATGCCCATTGCTCTGGGGCGTATTACGTCCTAAAGCGATTCATTTTGTATCGGTTACTGTTCGATTCTTCAGATTTAATTGACATACATTATTCAAAGCTTCAAAATATATTAAAAGCACTTTTATCGTTTTCTAAATATATTGAGTTCTACATATTCTGGATTTAGTGCCTTGTTTGTGATGAATGTTTCGAGAATGCCCTCAAAACTAAAGCTATTAACTTTAAAAGAAAAATTTTAAATTGTATCTGAAAAACAGAAATTGAGTTTACGGATACTTGCCGAATGTTTAAAAAAATGTGAAACACAAGTGGGAGAGATTTTACGAAATAAAGAAGAAATAAGGAATTTGTGGATTACTAACTCTAACGAAAACACCAATATTGTGAAATTATGGTATACCGATTCAATTAAAATTTATCCTATAATTCTGAATTGGTTTACTTTACTTCGTTCAAAAAAATTCCTATCAGTGGGCCTTAGATGCAGGAAAAGGCTTTAGAAGTGGCCAAAGAACTCGGACTACATGATTTTAAGATTTTGGGTGATGGCTGGAAAAATTCCTGTCTCGGAACAACATATCTTTCAAAACAATATGTGGAAAAGCAAAATCCGTAGCTCTGAAAAAAATGGAGGATTGGCATGAATAACTGCAGTCAATTTATGAAGGTTATGAGGAGAGAAACATTTTTAAAGCTGAGGAAAGTGGACTTTTTTTCAGAATTTTGTTCGAATAAGACATTGTGCATTAAAAAGGGTGGCTGTATCGGTGAAAAAATTACAAAAGAATGAATCACTATTTTATTATGTTGCAATGCATTAGGGGAATTTTAAATCCCTCTTATAATTCAAACACTTGTGCTTCTCAAACCCCATCCAATTTAATAAATTTGGTGCTATGTGGAGAGCGAATAAAAAAGCGTGGATAACTAGTTTTTTAGTGATTAAATGGTTAACTTCCTTTGCTAACAGGATGAAAAAACACAGAAAAGTTATCTTGTTTTTAGATAGTGCAACTTCTGATACAAAACATTTGAAATTGGGCAACGTTAAAACTGTGTTTCCCCCCACACAAACACAACTTTGGTATGCTAGCCACTTGATCAAGACATTATACACAATTGTAAAACCCAGTAGAGAAAGCTTTTATTAAGCCACGTTCTTTCGAAGTTAAATTCTATGAATACAGTTAAGAACAATATTCTTAAAATCACTAGATAAAAACTAACATTAAAAGAAAAGGATGCAGTATAAATTACAGTACAAAAAAATCCCTGACAGCTCGGCCTACAGGCACAGGTAGATTTCAAAGAAGCAGACCGTGGGGCGCCTGTTTGTCGGGAATTGCCGAAGAAATGACCTTTTGGCGATGATGCGGCAGTTGGAACCGCCTACTTCGAAACCTAACTTGTTTGCAGGCGGAGCCAGCAGGGATTTTGTTTAGCTATAAGAGTTGGTCCTATAAAAAACTTGTCAAGATAAAAGTTTTAGATATTATTAAGAGTATTTATAATAAATTTAAGCAGATTTGAAATCTTGGGAATTGACGAAGACGAAGTTTTGAATTTTTTTCTTCTAAAACCCCCCTTCCCTCCCCCCCCCCACTTAAGGCAATTTTTAACCCAGATAACAATTTTTGATTTTTAAAACATTTTTCTAACCTCTACATGTAAATGACTAGATGCTTTTTAAAGGCTTTGTCTGAAAGGTTTGCAAACATTGTAAAAAGGATTATAAAAGGTTGCTAGTTGACACAATCTGAGGTACTTTGTAAGTGTTTTAGGACAAGCATACCAAAATGTAGAAATGTAAGGCTAGTTGCAGGATTTCATATTGACCATTGTAACAGGAATTACAATCAAATGTAGATAATAATGCTTTTATTATAAGCATTTATAAAGGAAATGAAAAAGGTTTTGATGAATCTGTTAGTTTTAAATCTTAATTGACAGAGATATGAGATTTTCATCAAAATAACTTGACTTAGAACTTTTCTTTTGTTTATGTAGGAAACTAAATTTTAGCATAATATTTATATATTGAAAGAAAAAAAATGGAAAATAATGATTTTTATTTGCACACATTATATTTAAGAAGTCATATTATATTTAGCAAGTTACATATTTTAATTAATATATTGTTTTTTCCCTTTAAAGTAATTGCTAAAATTTGAATATATTTATGTTTTATATTTAAATTAATATATTGCATTTTATCCTTTAAAGTATGCTACAAATATTAATTGTTGATAACATTAAAAAAAAAAAATCTAATATACATTTTGTTAGAATGAACGGTAATAATTATTTTACAGAAGTTTCCTAACTTTTGTTTGAATTTGACAAAACTAATTAAAATAGATAACTTTTATCTTTTTTTTTGTATTTTTTACAATTAATCAGTTTTAAAATAAAGTCTAAAATAAAGCGGGGATGTTTTCCTTTTACAGTGAATTCGGGCAACAAGAAAATTTGTATACTATATTTTTGCTTAAGCCCTACTATCTTGAAAGTTTCGCAATATTTTAAATTTCTGAGTTGGGAATTGCTTATGTCTAGGTTTTTATGTTGTCTTTACCTTTGTGTTTTCATATTTGAAAACTGATAATGGTCAACCCAGTATCAATTATTCTTATTTATTAGTTGATTGACAAACTGAAGAAAGTTAAATATAACTGCATAATTTAATTTGATAAAGATTTATCTCCATTTAAGAACTATATAAAACCAAATGTTAGTATTTATATAATTAGTGAGAAAAATAACATGCAATTTCCATTTATAATATTTTTATATCATATGCATATTACCTATTTGTTTATTTTTAATCTTTACTTTAAGCATGTTTTCATTCTACTTAACACAGAAGGACAATAATTTTTCAGAATGATTTATCTCTGAATTAAATCTATTGATGTTCCGGAATTAAAAATAAATAATAATAATCAGTTAACATTATTTAGACCTTTTTTCCTTTAAAATGTAAACCTTCATTTTAAAAATCGCTCATAATTATTAGCATGTATATTGAAACGTCAAAAATTTAAATAGTTTGACTTCATCAAAATTCATATTTTAAAATTCATGAAAATAAAATGTATTAAAGAAAGTAATAAAAATAACAATAATTTAAAATATTCTAGCAACGCATGCAATAAAAATTTTATATTTTAAACGTACATAATTGAATGATATAATTTTATGCAATATAAATGACTAAATTATAAGAAAATAAAACATATGCCTAAAAATAATTAACTTTGACTAAATTGCAGTTTAAATACAAGTACACAATCTATTATTATTATTACGCAATATTTCAAACTTTTGAAGGTAATTTTTAATCACATGAACTATAAGATGGATATTTTAAAATTGGGGAACATCAATAGATAATGACATAAACGATAATAATATAATTTAAAATATAAACATAAACAAATGCCACTCTGTATCTATTGTATTTTGCAATGAAAGTAATGGTTAAAGAACTCGCACTAATTCGTTAAGAATAAAAAACATATTATAAATGGAAATTTCAAGAACTATAACAGAAATATGCGTATGTATGTAGTTCTTGCAATAAGATAAATCTATATCAAATTAAATCAATACAAAATAGTTTAACATACTTCGGATTGACTATGATTGCACATGTAAATGAAAAGCCAGCCCAGCACAGGCAAAGCGATGCTACGTGACCTACTCGCACGCCAATATCACCTTCAATGAGAGAATGAATAAGCACACTATGCAGCTAACAAAGTGATAAAATAAGTTGCGCATGCGCGGAAAATTGAATGTGCAAAGGATGATTTTAGAAGGTAGGTTTCCTGACGGTTATTCCAAAAGCCTAATATTCAAAACATTACTGTGACCGTGATATACGCTAAAGATAATATACCCTCGCAGAAAAGTCGAAAGAAAATGAAAAGAGACCGTTTTCGGAACCTTGCTTGCTATCTGGGCGGAATGCGTACGAGAATGTTTCAGAAAAGCACGCTTTATATTAAAAGAAAATGAAACACTTATTTCTGACAGAAATGAAGAACTACCCAGGTAGCACATAGATATCGGTCAATATCCACGGCAATATTGGCCAATATTTTGAATGTCGCTGAATGTCGTACGTCAAATTTACAA
Source organism: Maratus michaelseni (assembly GCA_963931845.1). NCBI lineage: Eukaryota > Metazoa > Arthropoda > Arachnida > Araneae > Salticidae > Maratus > Maratus michaelseni. The sequence continues at coordinate 4,292,675 of OZ007600.1, forward strand.
CATCTGCCAATATTCACAGACATAACTTAAAATTAGTTTTAAAAAGAAAGCATTCAAAAGAGCTTTTTGCATTACTTATGACATCATAATACAGAAATAGTATTCTAAAAAATAAAATTTAATAATTTTGCCAATTTTAAAAAACTTGACTTTTTAATACCTTACTTTTAATGTTTGGTGACATTGGCCAATGTTGTAAAAATGATATTACTATTACAACATTCAGGGATATCTATCGACATTCGTAAAAAACAACATCATTTTTTGGACATTTCAAGATATCTGTCGACATTCAGCATATCTGACGAAGTTTGTAATCTTGACCGAAGTGATCGGAAAGTTCTAAAGGACCGCCCATTTGTGTGGTGTAGTTTTCGTCAATGTGCATTTGATGGAGGCGTTGGGCGTGAAATTTGCACAGATAGAAAAAGCCTATATAAAAATTTCTGTAGGAATCTATAGTTATTTTTATATATAAAAAAAGCATGTGAAAATTTGCGTTTTATTAAAAACTAAAGATGATTTTATACTATCTTTATACTATGTATTTTATGCTGATTTAAAAAATGTTTTTACAAGAAAAAAAAATAATTTATATAATTTTAAATGGATGCGTGTTTATCTTTTTAAAATGCTTTCGGATTTCCGACTTTTATAAGAATTTTATTTTTTATTATTGAAACAATACAAGTTTAGTTTCAAAATTAGGTCACTGAACTTTTAATTAGGCACTATTAATAATATATATTTTATGCAGTTCATCTAAGTAATTATTATTATTATATAATAGTAAGCTTTTGGGCGTGTTAACTTTTGTGTAGTACATCAATTTTTGGAAAAAATGTACACATATTTCTGACTTAAAATTAATAATATATATATATATATATATATATTTAATTTCTCACAAAGCAAAATTCTTTAAATAAAACACCATGCAGAAGTATTTACTCGGATATAAATTCTAGGAGTATGAAAAAATATAAAGGTAAACTGAAAAAACACTTTTGAAATAAAAAATTATCTTGTTGAATTTGAGATTTATAAATTTAACATTGATGGAGTGATTTATAACAATTTTGAGATTACTTCAAACGACTATAAAAATAAGAAAAAAATTAAAGAGGACTGAATTACCTCTTCTCCACGAATTTTCAATGACAAGACAAATGAATAGCACTCACAAAATGAAATAATTCTTGATAAGTAGAAATTGTATTTATTAAGAATTAAATGACAACAATGAATAACGAACAATAAAAATTCGTTGTTATGATAATACTGTATATTCCCAACAAAAATATAACTCTCTCTAATACATAAAACTATTTTACAACAGTTATAATTTTTATCTACATATTTTATTTATAAAATAATTATCAAAAGTATGCAAACACGTATCAAATGCGCTAGGGAGTTCATAAATGCAATTTTCAAAAAAATGTTATGTAACTGCGAATTTACGTAAGTCGCAGTATACGTAAGTCGGGGGATGCCTGTATATGAAATTAGAAACAAGAGTATCTTTATTAAACTCCCACCACTATTTACTAAGTATTAAAATCTTTATTATAAAAAAAGACTTTATTTTGGTTTACTATCTGGATTCTGATGATTCTGACAGTATCAGGTAAACCTTGAGCGCGTCCAGTAGACCTAACCGAAGTGACCAATGTGACCGGTTACTTACTGGAGTGGTAAGTGACCGGTTTCTAACCGGTCGACAGACCTACTGAATGAAAATGGTATTATTTACTTGTAGCGCCATCTGTACATCATCGTAATTACGTCTGTATCACATCATCCTACCCGATTCTTCAAGTAACCGATCACGTGAACCAACTAACCAAGATTTTTCTTCGGTTAGTTCGGTTACTTCCTCTGAACGACGTTGGTTGCGTATCGGTTAGCAGCACTGAACGCTTTGGTAACTAACCAACCTTACCGGTTACGTATCGGTGATAGTACTGGACGCGCTCTTTGATGCATTTATATGCATTATAATTCAAATGAAAATTAAAATTAACATTGCAGTTTTGGTGGAAATAATTTGGATTTCTAAATAGGGATTTTAAAATGCACTAAAATAAATTTACTCTTGTCAGCATAATATAATACAGTAAAACCTCCATAACGGACACTCCCGAATAGCGGACACCTCTATTTAACAGACACTTTTCAAATCCCCACTCCCAAAATCTAAATTTTTGTATGTTTAACCTCTGAATAGCGGACAGTAGATTTGGCAATCAAAGATGAAAAATGATTTTTTAACGAGGAAAGAAAACGAGAAAAAAAGTAAAAAGCCTAGAAATTTATCAGGGCAATGTGTCACAAATTTTGTGACCACAAATAAATCTAGGGGGTGGTCTTAGGAAAATCCGCAGTGGTCTGGGGAATCCTCCAAAAGCGTATGCATTTTGTATCGGTTACTGTTCGATTCTTCAGATTTAATTGACATACATTATTCAAAGCTTTTCAAAATATATTAAAACCATTGTTCGGACAATATTTTCCGACAATGTTTTTGGACAGTGTTTTCCGACACACGTTCGACAGAGCATTTTCGATAGAGAGAACGATACCTAGATAAGAGATTATGTGCTTCCGCATACTTGTGCATCGAACCAGACTTCGCAAGTGATCTTGGGTTTACTTGCATGCAAGGACATTTCGCAGTTTGAATAGTTGGTTTATTCTTTCTTTTTGTTAACTGTTAAAGTGATTGTTTATGTAAGTTTCAGTTCAGAGCAGAGAGCTCATGTGTGTTAGATGGCGGTCGCTGTCAAATGTGTAACCAAGAGGGTTTTAACGTTTTAATTAAAGTTTATAGTTCACATTTTTACCTTGTGTAGTTTTAATCAGTGTTTTCTTTCTTATTAAGTTTAAAGTTAACCAGCCGAGCTATCATTAAATGGTCCGTCGACCGAGATTTCTTTTAAAAGGGAAAATAGCTGATTAGGCTAATGTGGAAAGTGAATTTGGACTGTAAAATGTGGAAGTTTGGTGTTCAGTGTTAGAGTTTAAGCGCATGGTTGGTTGGATGCCAATGCCCCTGCTTTGTTGATAAAGAAGTTTTAAAGATTCGGTGAGTTCGTTCCTGTATTTAAATTTTTATTTGTTATGGAAGAGTTAAGGGATGTTTTAGTTAAGAAGAGGGGATTAAAGTCTGCTATTACAAAATTAGAAAAAAAGATAAATGGGTGTATTAATGAAGCCGATTCAAGTGAATTAACTTTGTTTGAGATTAAAATAGGAAAATTAACTGATGAATTGAGTGAAATATTTAATAGGATTTTGGCTAAATGTGATAAAAATGAGGTTGATACGTACATTGAGGAGCAGCAGACTGAACAGGATCGAGTTGACAGTATGTGGCTTAGTGTTAACCGAAAAAAAAAAATCGGGAATTACTTTAAACGAAAGTAACAACAGTGCGGGGTTGTTGAGGTCTCAAACCTCAGAGGTTAAACTGCCGAAACTCACACTTCCCACTTTCAGTGGTAATCTGGAGGAGTGGCTTCCATTTTATGATTTATTTAGGGCTAGTGTGGATTGTAATGAAGTTTTATCTGGAGGCACGGCAGTGCCTCCGCCAAGTCGAGAGAGGACAGCCGTAAGCATACTTTTCTGGAAGCAACTCAGGGCACTTTTGACCCCCCCATATCTCCGCGCTGGAGTATCCCAAAAATTTTAAACTTCAATTATAGAGAGTATTTGGCCCACAGGACCAAAATTTAAAATTACAACTTTCTGTCTTTTCTAGTTCAGGCGATATATGAACTCAAACATTCGATTTTTTGTCACTTCTTACTCACTCGTTCACGCGTCATCAAAAAGATTGGGTAGATCCCGTAGCCCCAGAAACTTGGCATTTAGAAAAAAGGTAGTGTTTAGGATACAAAGAAAGGAAAAATTATAAAATCCAGAAAATTCGAAAAAAAAACATTCGAAAATTCAACAAATTCCATCAAAATTGAAAATTGAAAATAATACGATCTTGTAGTCTTGGAAACTTAAGATTTGGTGTAAAGGTAGTGTTTAACATCCAGAAAAAGAAAACATCAAAAACACCAAAAAAATCGAAAGCAAAATTGAAAAAATCGAAGAAATTGAAAAAAACCGAAAATTTGAAGACAATCCGATTTTGTTGCGCTAGAAAATTCAAATTAGGAATAAAGGTAGTATTTAGGATACAGAAAAAGAAAAATTAAAAAAATCCAGAAAATTCGAAAAAAAAATAAAAAAATTCGAAAAAAATTGAAAAAATGAAAATAATTTGATACGATAACGCTCGTATTTATAAATTAATTTGGAGAAACTAATTGTGTGTATTAAGCTCACCAATGCCTCGACCGAGTTCGTTGGCCAGCTTGGTCCGCCATCTTGTTTCAAGATGGCGGCCATGGAAAAATTTAAAACTAAAATAAATATACAAAAAAGTTAAAAAATCAAGTTTATTTTTTAATTAGGTGTTAGGACTTGATACAAGGATTCCAGAGCATTTTTTGTTTTACCTCTATCTTAAAAATTGGCTGAGATAGAGCAGTTTGAAATTCTAGGGTGGCTGACATTTTGAAACAAAACAGCACATTACAAAAAAACAACGATAAATTTATGGTCAATAATGGTCAAGCAGGTGCAATCCCGAATGAATACTGCTTGTTATTATAACTGTAACTTTGACTTCGAAATTTTGATACGTTGCATTTTCTATTTGTTGATATTTTTGAACTATGATTTACGCTAAGTGAAATGTTGTTGTTGAAGAGGCATTTTCCATGTAAATCCGAAACGTCCAATTTTAATATGTTTTTAATGTTTTATGAAAGTGAATTGTAATGTCTGTAATTTTAATGATTTTAATATAAATTTATAAGTTTTAGTGAACGCGATTTCTCGCAAATTATTTTCTTTCATTGTTGTAATCATTTTCCCAATCATACGCATAAAACTATATATTCATATCCATTAGCGCCAAATTCTCGCCAAACTTCGCGACAATTGGCGAAATCTCGCCAAATTTGGCGACAAAAATAAGTCTTCATAAATGAAGCCAACTTGGCTATAGCTCAATAATTTGGCGAATTTCTTATTCAAATTCAGTGTAAAAGAATCTTTTGTAAACTGTTTCTTTGCATTTTAACTTGCTGTTTTCGAGTAACATTAGCTAAAATTTTAAAACGAAGATATAGGAAAGCTACCTTTTCCTGACGGTACAGGCCGGAGGACTTTTTTATGAGTTGTCGGATGCAATCTATGTTTTGCATTAAATAAAGTAAAACATTGAAAAACAAATCCCACAGGATGGGGATAGTTTGTTTTAGATAGATTTTAAGATAATTGTCCTATTAGCTAGTACACCTTCCGTTATTGTTTTGTGTTATTTTCCCCGGATTATGCTTTTCTTTTCTTTTGTTTACGAATTTTGTAATAGAAAAGTTCCGCTATAGACTGGCTACGTTATAGACCTTTTTTTTATAGACAGGTTCATTTTCTTTCACAGGCTTTACTCTATTTAATTTATATATGGAATATTTGTTGTTAAAAGATGTTGGTCGCACAAAAATTTTCACATCTCTCCCTCCCTCCCGACATTACTGGTTGGTTATGGCTTGATAGTCCTTTCTAAATAAAATCATGGTGATTCTAAGATTCTCTTGATTTATCTCTAAATTGAACATAAACGATCCTAAGAAAACGGATCAATGAATTACTATATTGGCATGAGGAAATTTAGTTGCAGAAAAATGGAGCATATAGCTAACATTAAGTCTAATAGGAAAACCACAGCCTTGGCAAGATCTGGAGGCACAGCAGTGCCTCCGCCAAGTCGAGAGAGGACAGCCATAAGCATACTTTTCTGGAAGCAACTCAGGGCACTTTTGACCCCCCCCCCCCCATATCTCTGCGCTGAAGTTTCCCAAAAGTCTGGAACTTCGTTTTTCTAGAGAATGTGGCAAATAAGACCAAAATTTAAAATTACAACTTTCTGTCTTTTCTACTTCAGACGATATATGAACTCAAACATTCGATTTTTTGTCACTCACTCACTCACTCATTCACGCGTCATCAAAAAGATTAGGTAGATTCCGTAGCCCTAGAAAGTTGACATTTGGAAAAAGGGTAGTGTTTAGGATACAAAGAAAAGAAAAATTATAAAATCCGGAAAATTCGAAAGAAAAACATTCGAAAATTCAACGAATTCCATCAAAATTGAAAATCGAAAGTAATACGATCTTGTAGTCTTAGAAACTTAAAGTTTGGTGTGAAGGTAGTGTTTAGCATCCAGAAAAAGAAAACATCAAAAACACCAAAAAAAATCGAAAGCAAAATTGAAAAAATCGAAAAAATTGAAAAAAACCGAAAATTTGAAGACAATCCGATTTTGTTGCGCTAGAAACTTCAATATTGGAATAAAGGTAGTATTTAGGATACAAAAAAAGAAGAAATTGAAAAAATCCAGAAAAATCGAAAAAAAAAAATTCCAAAATTCGAAAAATTCGAAAAAAATTGAAAAAATGAAAAATATATATCTTTTAACCTTAGAAACTTAAAATTCGGCGTAATGGTAGTGTTTGGAATTCAGAATAAGGAAAAATTAAAAACACAATAAAAATCGAAAATAAAATTTAAAAATCGGAAAAATCGAAAAACACCGAAAATTTGAAAATATACCGATTTTGTTGCGCTAGAAACTTTGAATTCGGAATGAAGATAGTATTTAGGATACAAAATAAGGAAAAATTCAAAAATCCGGAAAATTCAAAAATTCGAAAAAGTCTGAAAAATTGAAAATAATTTGATCTTTTAGCCTTAGAAACTTAAAATTCGGCGTAAAGATAGTGTTTAGGTTTCGGAATAAGGTAAAATGAAAAATACAATAAAATTCGAAAATAAAATTGAAAAAATTGAAAAATAAGGAAAATTTGAAAATAATCCGATTTTATAGCGCTAGAAACTTGAAATTTGGAATAAAGGTAAGATTTAGGATGCTATTTAAGGAAAAAATTTAAAAACACGAAAAATTCGAAAAAAAAATGAGAAATTGAAAATTATTCGATCTCGTAGTCTTCGAAACAGAAAATTTGTGTAAAGGGATTCAGAAAAAGAAAAAAAATTAAAAACACAACAAAAAGCGAAAATAAAATTAAAAAATCGAAAAAAAACGAAAATTTGAAAAAAAAAATCGATTTTTTAGAGCTAAAAACTGGAAATTTGGAATAAAGGTAGTATTTAGGATAGAAAAAAAAGGGAAAAATTAAAAAAATCTGGAAAATTCGAAAAATTGAATAATAATTGATCTTGTAGCTTTAAAAACTAAAAATTCAGCGTAAAGGTAGTGTTATAGAGAAAAATGAAAAATTAAAACACAATAAATTCGAAAATAAAATTAAAAAAAAATCGAAATAGATCGAAAATTTAAAAATAATTCGATTTTGTAGCGCTAGAAACTTGAAATATGGAATAAAGAACACAAAAAAAGAAAAAATTAAAAAATCTGGAAAATTCGAAAAAAATTAAAAATTGAAAATAATTTGATCTTGCAGTCGTAGAGACTTAAAATGTAGTGTAAAGGTAGTATTTACGATTCAAAAAAGAAACTTTTAAAAATTTGTAAAATTCGAAAATAAAATTGAAATATCGAAATATCTGTAAAAAATCGAAAATTTGAAAACAATTCGACTTTGTAGTTCTAGAAACATGAGTTTTAAGGTAATTGTCCTATTAGCTAGTACACCGCCCCTAATTGTTTTATGTTTTTTTCCCCGGATTATGCTTTTTTTCTTTTTTTTTTTTTACGAATTTCGGTATAGAAAAGTTCCGCTATAGACCGGCTGCGTTATGAGCGGTTTCATTATAGACATGTTTGTTTTCTTTCACAGGTTATACTCTATTTAATTTGCCTATGAAATATGGATTGTTAAATGATGTTAGCACCAAAAAAATTTTCACAGCTCCCTCTCTCCTCCCGACATTACTGGCTGGTTATGGCTTGATAGTCCTTTCTAAATAAAATCCTGGTGACTCTAAGATTACCTTGATTTATCTTTAAATTGAACCTAAATGATCCTAAGAAGACGGATCAAAGAAATACTATGTTGGCATTACAATCAGGAAACTTAGAAGTAAAATCGAAAAATCAATAAATTTATAAAAAGTCGAAGGTTTGGAAATAATTCGATTTTGTAGTCCTACCAGCTTGACATTTGGCAGAAAGGTAGGGTGGGCTTAGGATACAAAGTAAGGAAAAATTAAAAAGCCGGAAAAAAGGACAAAAAAAAAAACGAAAAAAAAAAACTTCGAAAAATCGAAAAAAGTTTGTTTTATTGAAAATTTCCGGGAATTTTAATTTTAGCTTTCTTTTTATCCTAAACAGTACTTTTGTGCTAAATATCAAGTATCTAGGCTGCAAGTAATATCTCAGATGGATAGCATCTTTCCTGGAAGCAATTGAGAATACTTTTGACTCCCCCCTCCCATAACTTAGTGCTTGCCTAGTTACCTGAAATTTCTTTAAGGTAACTTCTTCGAAAATCAGTGGATGATCTCCAAAAAGAGCCCAAAATCAAGAAAAGGAGGATTACTTACAAAAAGAAGTGAAATCTCATCAAAAAGTCACCTGTAAAAAATGCAGCCAAGTCTCGTAACTCATTTACCGTAAAAAGTACTGAGATCGTATAAAGCCAAGTTTAACTAACTATCTTATTAACTCTGAAATTTTCATTCACAAATCACTCCTAGTTTCTACATCTTTAGTTAATTATTATTTTGTGACTTGGCAATTACGTAGCACGAGAATGTGATGTATATAGTTAGTCTTAATCAAATAATACTATAACATATTAAGGTGTAATAGCTTCCCTGTCCGTATATAATTTGCTTTAGTTAAATTATCCCATCCCATCCCATGACATAGTAAGGTGTAATAACTTTCCTGTGCTACGTAATTGCCAAGTCATAAAATAATAATTAACTAAAGATGTAGAGACTAGGAGTGATTTGTGAATGAAAATTTCAGAGTTAATAAGATAGTTAAACTTGGCTTTATACGATCTCAGTACTTTTTACGGTAAATGAGTTACGAGACTTGGCTGCATTTTTTACAGGTGACTTTTTGATGAGATCAGACTGTCAGAAATTACAATATTTAAAATCGGCATGCAGAGGCAATGCACTTAAAATAATTCAATGCCTTCCAATCTCTGATTCGAATTATAGGACAGCGTTAGAGCTGTTGAAAGAGCGATATTCAAATAAAAGAGAATTAATTAATTCATTGATTAAGAAATTTATTGGAATGCGTTGTATTTCGGGTACAGCACAGTCTCTTCTGGAAAGTGTAGACGTTATTAATGAATGTGTCCGCTCATTGAGTGTACTTAAACAAGAGGTTAAAGGATTTTCAGAAGTATTAATTGTTTATTTAATTACAGAGAAATTGGATGGAAATACAAGATATTGATGGGAAAGAACACTCAAAAAAGAGGAATTGGGTACACTTGAAAATTTATTATCTTTTTTAAAGGACCATGCGAGAACCCTTCAAAATAGTAAAACAGCAGTTAAAGAAAGTGGAAAACCTAAATTTACTACATTATTGTCTGCTAATAATATTTGTGTTTTATGCAAAGAATCGCATCCACTTTACAGATGCCCACGATATTTGAAATTAAATGTGCAGAAAAGAATAGAAATAGCTAGAACAAATAGTTTATGTTATAACTGTCTTTTAGAGAAACATTATGCAAAAAAGTGTATGAGTGTGGGTAGATGTAGAGTGTGCTACAAGCCTCATCATAGTGTCTTGCATATTTCACGGGATACTGGCCCTCATGTAAAGAATGCGACTGAAACTCCGGTGGTTCCTCTTTCCCCGAACGCAACGGAATTTCGACCGAGACAAAATGAGTTAAGTCAAACTTCCTGCACTGGCACCTTTGAGTTTCGAAACAATTCTGGGTCGGGAATACAATTAATGAATATGGGACAGACTCTACTTTGTACAGCAATGATTAAGGTTCTTGATTCAGTGGGTAATCTTGTAAATTGCCGCGCGTTGCTGGACAGTGGAAGTGAGGCATGTTTTATAAGTGAAAATTGTATGCGAAAATTGTGTTTGCCAAAGCGAAGAACTAGAGTACAGGTTACATGTTTAGGTTCTTATAGTGCTGAAACAAATGGAGAGATAAATTTGAATTTTACTCCTCATTTTAATTCTGAAATAAAATTTGCTACTAAAGCATTTGTGATAAAAAGAATTACATCTAATGTGCCATGTAGTTCTATTCCTTCAGATGTTGTGAATAAGTTTAATGATTTAGTTCTAGCAGACCCACTATTTTTTGAGTCACGACCAGTAGATATTCTACTTGGAGTTAACGTATTTTTTACATTGCTAAATGGGAAAATTGTGAAAAGAGGGGAAGCTCTGCCCTTTGCTGTAAGTTCTAAGCTTGGATGGATAATTACGGGGACTACCTCATTCGATAGAGGTCTACGTACATTTTCCGTCAATAATATTCAATTAAAATTAGATGGCTTGGTGCAACAATTTTGGTCCTTGGATTCTGTTCCGGAATTGGTTCAGATTTCTAAGGAGGAGAGGGAATGTGAGGATCATTTTAAGCGTACTTATTTTCGAGATATGTCTGGAAGATTTGTCGTGAAACTTCCATTTAAAGATTCCCCATCTAGATTAGGTGACACTAGAGAAATGGCTATCCAGTCATTTATTTATGAAGACTATCGAAAGTTTATGAGGGAATATTTTGAATTGGGTCACATGGAACGTGTATCCAAGCCGGAGAGTGTTCCTTCAAGTGTTTGTTATTTACCACATCATGCGGTAATTCGGGAATCAAGCACAACGACAAAACTGAGAGTTGTTTTTGACGCTTCAGCTAAGTCTACTTCGGGTGTATCTTTGAACGACATTCTTATGGTCGGTCCACGTATACAGCAGGAGCTTTTTCCAATACTGTTGAGATTTCGAATTTTACCTATAGTTATATGTGCAGATATAGAAAAAATGTTTAGACAGGTTTTGATTAACCCTGAAGATAGAGACTTTATGAGAATTCTTTGGAGAGAAAATTCCCAAGATACTATAGAGGATTACCGTTTAAAAACAGTTACTTACGGTACCGCATCTTCCCCGTTTCAGTCTACTAGATCTCTTAATCAGCTTGCCTTATATGAGAAGAGTGAATTTCCGTTGGCATCTGCAGCAGTGTTAAGGGATTTTTATGTAGATGATTTATTGTCAGGGGGTCAAAATAAAGAGGAAGTTGTGGAATTAATTGATCAATTGACATTGTTAATGAAGCGAGGTGGTTTTAAATTGCGAAAATGGATTTCTAATGTGCCTGGCGTGTTGAAAAACATTTCGGAAGAATGTAGAGAAAGTGCAGATTCCTTGTTCTTAAAGAATGATAGTGGTATAAAAATTTTGGGAATCCAGTGGAACTTGAACGGTGATTTCTTTTGTTTCACTGTTTTAGACCATGACAAAAAGAATAGATATTCGAAAAGAGATATCTTGTCAGAGGTCGCAAAGGTGTTTGATCCGTTGGGGTTGCTATCTCCTTGTGTCGTTTTCATGAAGATCTTGTTGCAAGATTTATGGAAAATTTCACTTACCTGGGACGAGCCAGTTAGTGAATACTTTAGTAAACGGTGGACATCGTTTAGAAATGACTTAAGTGTAATTTCGCAATTGAGGATTCCTCGATTTGTGTTGGCTGCAGATAAAATGGGACTTCAAATTCATGCCTTTTGTGATGCGTCCGAAAAGGCGTATTGTGCGGTAATATATATGCGTTCAATTTCTCAAGATGAAAAAATAACGGTAAATCTTTTGACATCTAAGACTAAGGTGGCACCCATTAAGACTCAGTCCATTCCACGACTTGAATTGTGTTCAGCCCTTCTGTTGGCAAATTTGCTAAAAATGGTTTTACAGCATTTAAATTTTACTGAGACTGAAGTATTTGCCTGGACTGATTCTAATGTGGCGTTGGCATGGCTTTCTTCAGAGCCTCATCGTTGGCAAACCTTCGTGGCTAACCGTGTTTCAAAAATCCAAGAGGCACTTCCTAATGTTCCGTGGAATCATGTTTCTGGAATTGAAAATCCTGCTGACTGCGGAACAAGGGGTATGTTGCCGTCGGAATTAGTAAATTGTGAATTATGGTTTCGTGGTCCTCGATGGTTAAGAGAGCCATTGAACAACAATCAACATAATGATCCAGTTAACGGTAAAGAAATACAGGAGATTGTTTCAAAGGAAGAAAAGCGAAACTGTGTTGTAAACGTGTTTGATCTTAGTGATGGTCATGTGATTTTCAGATATTCCACTTGGAATAGACTGGTACGAATCGTCGCGGGGTGCTTGAGATTTGTGAACAATGCAAAAAAGGTATCTCAGCGAATAAACGGTTTACTCTTGACATCAGAGCTTTTGAGAGCCACAACGAGGATAGTGAAATTAGTACAACACCAGTGTTTTTTCTGATGAGATCCTTGCTTTAGGAAATCATAAATTGTTAAGACGTTCGAGCAAACTTTTAACATTAAATCCATTTCTGGATTCAAGCTGTATTTTGCGAGTTGGTGGAAGGTTGAGACATGCTAATGTTTCTGAAGATCAGAAACACCCAATAGTTTTGCCTAAGTCTCATCATATTACTGCATTGCTTATTAGACATTATCATATAACTTACTTGCATGCTGGTCCTCAGTTTCTTTTAGCTGTCCTTAGAACAAAATTTTGGATTTTAAGTGGTCGAGATGCAGTAAGAAAAATTGTGAAGACATGCATAAAGTGTTTCCGTGCTTCCCCAGCTATTGGTACACAATTAATGGGGGACCTGCCCGCTATGCGTGTCTTACCCAGTCGCCCATTTTTGAAGACGGGATGTGATTATGCCGGTCCTTTTATGTGTAAAGAGAGAAATCGTAGAGGTATCAAGGCATTTAAGAGTTACATAGCAATTTTTATTTGTTTTTCGACTCGTGCTATTCATCTTGAATTGGTGTCAGATTTGTCCACTCCAACGTTTTTGGCTGCTCTGAAAAGATTTGTTTCTCGTAGAGGCAAGCCAGCCGAATTAGTAAGTGACTGTGCTACAAATTTTAAGGGTGCAAGTAAGGAATTGAGGGAATTATATGAATTTATATCCTCCACCATTAAAGATGAATCATTACAGAATTATGTTGCTAATGAGGGCATCGTTTGGAAATTTAATCCTCCATCGGCTCCACATTTTGGTGGGCTGTGGGAGGCTAACATAAAGTCTGTGAAATATCATTTGCGTAGAACAATGGGAAATTCGCTATTTACAATTGAAGAGTTCTCAACATTATTGTCGCAAATTGAAGCTTGTTTGAACTCGAGACCTTTGTGTCCGTTGTCAAGTGATCCAAATGATCTAGAAGTTTTGACACCGGGTCATTTTTTGACGGGTGCTTCGTTGACAGCTATTCCAGAGCTTGATGTTTCTGAGGTTCCGCCTTCACGACTTCGTCGTTGGCAACTGACACAGAGAGTATTCCAGCACTTTTGGAAGCGATGGAGTGCAGAGTATTTGTCTCAGTTGCAACAACGCCCCAAGTGGTTACGTCCAACAGCAAATTTAAAGATTGGGGACTTAGTGCTCATTAAAAATGAACTTGTGCCGGCGCTTCAATGGAAGCTGGGAAGAATCATTGAAACCTTTTCAGGTAGTGATGGTCATGTTAGAGTGGCCATAGTAAGAACTGCTACGGGAGAGCTCAAACGTCCTATTCACAAACTTTGTCCTTTGCCTTTTGAATGAGAATAGTTCATTATAGCCCTTGAAGGTTTCAAGGCCGGGGGTGTATGTTCGGACAATATTTTCCGACAATGTTTTTGGACAGTGTTTTCCGACACACGTTCGACAGAGCATTTTCGATAGAGAGAACGATACCTAGATAAGAGATTATGTGCTTCCGCATACTTGTGCATCGAACCAGACTTCGCAAGTGATCTTGGGTTTACTTGCATGCAAGGACATTTCGCAGTTTGAATAGTTGGTTTATTCTTTCTTTTTGTTAACTGTTAAAGTGATTGTTTATGTAAGTTTCAGTTCAGAGCAGAGAGCTCATGTGTGTTAGATGGCGGTCGCTGTCAAATGTGTAACCAAGAGGGTTTTAACGTTTTAATTAAAGTTTATAGTTCACATTTTTACCTTGTGTAGTTTTAATCAGTGTTTTCTTTCTTATTAAGTTTAAAGTTAACTAGCCGAGCTATCAACCATTTTTATTGTTTTCTGAATATATTGAGTTCTACACATTCTGGATTTAGTGCCTTGTTTGTGAGGAATGTTTGGAGAATGCCCTCAAATCTAAAGCTATTAATTTTAAAAGAAAATTTTGAAATTGTACGTGTAAGTGAATCTGAAAAACCTCAAAGTGAGTTTACGGATACTTGCCGAATGTTTTAAAAAATGTAAAACACAAGTGGTAGAGATTTTACGAAATAAAGAAGAAATAAGGAATTTGTGGATTACTAACTCTAACGAGAACACCAAAATTGTGAAATTAAGTTATACCGATTCCATTGAAATTTATCCTATAACTCTGAATTGATTTACTTCACTTAGTTCAAAAAAATTCCTATCAGCGGGCCTTAGATGCAGGAAAAGGCTTTAGAAGTGGCCAAAGAACTCGGACTACATGATTTTAAGGTTTTGGGTGATGGTTGGAAAAATTCCTGTCTTGGAGCAACATATCTTTCAAAACAATATGTGGAAAAGCAAAATCCGTAGCTCTGGAAAAAGTGGAGGATTGGCATGAATAACTGCAGTCAATTTATGAAGGTTATGAGGAGAGAAACATTTTTAATGCCGAGGAAAGTGGACTCTTTTTCAGAATTATTTCGAATAAGACTTTGTGCATTAAAAAGGGTGACTGTATCGACGAAAAAATTACAAAAGAATGAATCAATATTTTGTTATGTTGCAATGCATTAGGGGGATTTTAAATCCCTCTTATAATTCAAACACCTGTGAAACTCATGTGCTTCTCAAACCACATCCAATTTAATAAATTTGGTGTTATGTGGAGAACGAACAAAAAAGCGTGCATAACTAGTTTTTAGTGATTAAATGGTTAACTTCCTTTCATAACAGGATGAAAAAACACAGAAAAGTTATCTTGTTTTTAGACAGTGCAACTTCTGATACAAAACATTTGAAATTGGGCAACGTTAAAACTGTGTTTCCCCCCACACAAACACAACTTTGGTATGCTAGCCACTTGATCAAGACATTATACACAATTGTAAAACCCAGTAGAGAAAGCTTTTATTAAGCCACGTTCTTTCGAAGTTAAATTCTAAGAATACAGTTAAGAACTGCCTAAAATTAGTTAATGTTCCCGATGCTTTCGAATTTGGATTTCTTCAGCTATAAAAAACATATAACCGGAATGCGTACGACAATGTTTCAGAAAAGCAGGCTTCATGTTAAAAGAAAATGAAACACTTATTTCTGACAGAAATGCAGAACTATCGCAGTAAGTGAATTACTGAAATGTATCAGGAGTAAAGAAATGTCGAAATGTCCATCAACATTGATGATGACCTACTGAAGAAGAATCAGTTGACATAGGCGATTGTATTCCTTCAGAATCTTCGACAAAAGCTGACTCTATAAGCGATATGAATTAGATACGGAAACCACAGAATGTTTCCTGCAATATAGAGAATTTCCAAGAAGCTGTAAAATATACTGAGCAGTTACACATTTTCTTTTTTTTCAAAGAAAGGTGATTCAGA
This sequence comes from Maratus michaelseni, assembly GCA_963931845.1. NCBI lineage: Eukaryota > Metazoa > Arthropoda > Arachnida > Araneae > Salticidae > Maratus > Maratus michaelseni. The sequence goes on from OZ007600.1 coordinate 4,308,477, forward strand.
AGGATTAAAACTACTGAGAGCATTAAAACGTCACATAGAAAAACTAACTACATGTAATCGCATGCAAAGTCAAACTTTTTTAACCGATTTTTTCCGTTAAAATGTAATAAACAATGAAAAATGTATGTACAATTTCATTTCAATTTTATTGCTTAAAAAGTAATTTAAATTTCTGATTAATCATATAATAGAAGTTCTCGGACATACAAAAGCCAATTAATGTAACGTTAAACATATCTTAGCGATTTTTTGAATCTCTGAAATTTTCCCAATAGCGGACACCTCCGAATAGCGGACAATTTCTGCGCTCCCGAGGCAATCGTTATTTAGAGAATTTACTGTATATGAAATAAGAAACAAGAGTATATTTATTAAACTCCCACCACTATTTACTAAGCATTAAAATTTTTTTTTTAAAAAAGAATTTATTCTGGTTTACTATCTGGATTCTGATGATTCTGACAGTATCACGTAAACCTTGATGCATTAATATGCATTAAAATTCAAAAGAAAATTAAAAGAAACATTGCAGTTTTGGTGGAAATAATTTGGATTTCTAAGTAGGGATTTTAAAATGCACTAAAATAAATTTATTCTTGTCAACAAATTATAATACAGTGAAACCTCCATAACGGACACTCCAGAATAGCGGACACCTCTTTTCAACGGACACTTTTCAAATCCCCACTCCCAAAATCTAAATTTTTGTATGTTTAACCTCTGAATAGCGGACAGTAGTTTTGGCAATCAAAGATGAAAAATGATTTTTTAACGAGTAAGAAAATGAGAAAAATATGTAAAAAGCCTCGAAATTTATCAGGGCAATGTGTCACAAATTTTGTGACCACAAATAAATGTAGTTGGTGGTCTTAGGAAAATGCCCATTGCTCTGGGGCGTATTACGTCCTAAAGCGTATTCATTTTGTATCGGTTACTGTTCGATTCTTCAGGTTTAATTGACATACATTATTCAAAGCTTCAAATTATATTAAAAGCACTTTTATCGTTTTCTAAATATATTGAGTTCTACATATTCTGGATTTAGTGCTTTGTTTGTGATGAATGTTTCGAGAATGCCCTCAAAACTAAAGCTATTAACTTTAAAAGAAAAATTTTAAATTGTAAGTGTAAGTGAATCTGAAAAACAGAAATTGAGTTTACGGATACTTGCCGAATGTTTAAAAAAATGTGAAACACAAGTGGGAGAGATTTTACGAAATAAAGAAGAAATAAGGAATTTGTGGATTACTAACTCTAACGAAAACACCAATATTGTGAAATTATGGTATACCGATTCCATTGAAATTTATCCTATAATTCTGAATTGGTTTACTTCACTTCGTTCAAAAAAATTCCTCGCAGTGGGCCTTTGATGCCGGAAAAGGCTTTAGAAGTGGCCAAAGAACTCAGATTACATGATTTTAAGGTTTTGGGTGATGGCTGGAAAAGTTCCTGTCTCGGAACAGCATATCTTTCAAAACAATATGTGGAAAAGCAAAATCCGTAGCTCTGAAAAAAGTGGAGGATTGGCATGAATAACTGCAGTCAATTTGTGAAGGTTATGAAGAGAGAAACTCTATCTCTCTAAGCTCTTCTAAGCTCTTACCAGAGATGCAGGATAGTGACATCATCGAACCGTCATCAAGTCCGTGGGCCTCTCCCATCGTGTTGGTCCGAAAGAAAGATGGCTCCACAAGATTTTGTGTGGATTATCGTAAACTTAACGATATCACGAAGAAGGACAGCTATCCTCTACCAAGAATAGACGACACGCTAGATACTCTTTCAGGGCATAAATGGTTTTCCACGCTGGATTTGAAGAGTGGATATTGGCAAGTAGAGATCCATCCTGATGACAAAGAGAAGACCGCATTTACTACTGGACAAGGACTTTGGCAATTTAAAGTTATGCCGTTCGGGCTCTGCAATGCTCCAGGAACGTTCGAGCGCCTCATGGAGACAGTGTTAAAAGGTCTGACTTTTGAAGCTTGTCTCATCTACCTAGATGACGTCATCATTGGTGGCCGCACGTTTGAAGAACATCTAGAGAATATTCGAAAAGTGTTAACGAAACTAAGAGCGGCGAATTTAAAGCTGAACCCTTTGAAATGCAAGTTCTTCCAACGAGAATTAAACTATTTAGGACACATCATCTCAGCTGAAGGTGTTCGAACAGATCCTGAAAAAGTGTCTGCAGTAAAGCACTGGAAACGTCCGGAAAACGTCCATCAGTTGCGAAGCTTTATGGGACTATGCACTTATTACAGAAAGTTTGTACAGGGGTTCTCCAACATCGCAAGACCCTTGCATAGGTTCACTGAAAGCAAGCAGAAGTTTCTATGGACACAAGAATGCGAGAATTCCTTCCAGCAGCTGAAAGAAGCTCTCACATCCTCTCCAGTCCTAACCTATCCACACCCCGACAAACAATTCATTGTGGACACGGATGCCAGTCATGAAAGTGTCGGCGTTGTACTTTCCCAAGAAATAGATGGCCAAGAACGAGTCGTAGCATACTGGAGCAAATGTTTATCGAAACCAGAGCGGAATTATTGCGTCACTCGTAAGGAGTTATTAGCTATAGTGAAAGCCATAGAACACTTCCATCACTATCTCTATGGCAGGAAATTTCTCCTTCGTACTGATCACGCATCCCTAACATGGCTGATGAATTTTAAGAACCCAGAGGGCCAAGTAGCCAGATGGATACAACGGCTCCAGGAATACGACTTTGACATCAGGCATCGCAAAGGCTCATCGCATGGAAACGCCGATGCCCTATCAAGAAGACCGTGTCCCGAGAGCTGTCGCTATTGTTCCAGAGCGGAGAGCAAGTATAATCCCGAATATGTCATACGCCAGACGAAGACTTCACTATTGACGCCACCAGATCCTGGAGTGATGAGAAGATTCGAGAAGATCAAATGGCAGACTCTGAGATCAAACCAATCTTGGAGTTATTAGAGTCTTCTTGCACGAAGCCTAGTTGGAAAGACATCTCGACTTACAGTCCTACGACGAAGCAATATTGGGCTCTTTGGAACTCTCTCCACGTCAGGAATGGTGTCCTGTTCCGAAAATTCGAATCGGAAGATGGGAAGACATCTCGGTGGCAGTTGGTACTTCCTCGATCCCGAATACCAGAGGTCCTCAAGGAATTACATGGCAGTCCCACTGGTGGCCATTTTGGAGTCATGAAAACATTACACAGAGTCCGAGAGCGCTTCTTCTGGGGAAAAGCGAGAGCTGACGTCGAACAATGGTGCAAATCTTGCGATGCATGTGCAGCTCGGAAAGGACCAAAGAAACGTAGCCGAGGAAGACTACATCTCTACAACGTAGGAGCACCTTTCGAACGCATCGCCCTTGACATCCTAGGTCCTTTTCCAAGAAGTGCTGATGGCAACAAATACCTCCTTGTTGTCATGGACTATTTCACGAAATGGCCTGAAGTTTATGCCATCCCTGATCAAGAAGCTTCTACGGTTGCCGATGCCTTGGTACACCAGTGGATATCAAGGTATGGAGTCCCTCTTCAAATGCATTCTGACCAGGGGAGAAATTTCATCTCTGCTGTGATTGAGGGTCTCTGCCAACTTCTCAGAATGGACAAAACTAGGACGACGCCTTTACATCCGCAGTCGGATGGCATGGTTGAGAGATTTAATCGTACCATCCTCAACAATCTCTCACTTCTAGTCTCAAGAAACCAGTAAGACTGGGACCAAAAACTTCCCTTGTTTCTTCTCGCCTATCGCAGCGCCGTCCATGAAACAACCGGCTATTCCCCGTCTCAGATGCTTTTCGGTCGTGATCTTCGTTTACCTTGTGATCTGCTGTTTGGTCGCCCTCCAGATGCGCCTTCATCGCCAGAGGGATACGTGCAGAATCTCCAGGCACGATTTGAAGACGTCCACAACTTGGCTCGAGAGCGGATCCATATACAGACGGAGAAGATGAAGACCAGGTACGACACGAAAGCCACAGGACATCAATTCAAAGAAGGTGACAAGGTTTGGTTTTATAATCCGACTCGACGTAAAGGACTTTCTCCCAAACTGCAATCGCACTGAGACGGTCCTTATACAGTCCTAAACAGACTGAACGATGTCGTAATTTGGATCCGAAAATCACCAAGTTCGAAGCCTAGAGTCGTTCATTACGACAGGCTGGCTCCATACTATGGCCATAGTACTTAGTTCATTGATTGTAAATAGTGTAATGTAAATAATGTAAATTAGTATGACCATGGTCTTGTATATAAGTTAATGTAATTATTTATTTTGCTTAGCATTATCATTATTAATGTTATTATTATTTTTATTATTTAAATACTTGTATGTAATGATGTCTATGCTTTAATTTAATTTAACTTAATTTTTTTTTTTTTTTTTTTTTTTTAAATAAGTGTATAATTCAGCATTATGAATGTGTTTAATTGTTATTTTGCATGTTTGCTTTAAGTGTTTTGAATAGTATAGCATTTGTTGGCAACGGGTTTGCTTTCCGATCAAAGGTTGAACTGCCCGGGACGTGCAGTCCTTGAGAGGGGGCAATGTTATGAATTTTGTATATATCTGTAAATATTCCATTTGTTTAAATTTATTTTATTTGATTATTGTGAAAATTGCAGTATTATTAATGTATTTCCTATTGAGCATCATGTAACTCAATGCTAAAGGCCTCAGATGGTTTGCAAGGAAAACAACCTTACACCCTCATCTTTATAATGGAAGTCTATGGAAATATCGCCAAGGAATGGGTTTATCGCCAAGTTGGCTATGGTTTAGGCGACTTATTTTTGTCGCCAAATTTGGCGATATATCGCCAAATGTCGCCAAGTTGGCGACGGATTTGGCGACTTTTTGTGCAACCACACCCCCCTTATACCTATACATTGGGATCCTTTCTTGCTTGGGTTCTCTATCGAAAGTTAAAGCACTTTCTGGTAATTTCTAGCATCTGAAGGTTCTGAAATAATCTGGAAAGATCTCTGAAACCTATATAAGGACCTCCATCAGTTCAGTTCAGTTAGTTGTCTGTCAACTGCGATTGAATTCATACGAGAGGCTTTGCATTGAGAACTGTGTTTCTCGGATTGATTTTGTCGATGATACGTCGTATTGAACGCATTGTTTCTGTGTGAAATTTTGCTGTGCTTTTATTGGATTTGAAGATTACTGAATATCTTGTAATTTTCAGAAGATATTGGTGTTTGTATTGCACTGTTTATAGTGAATAAAGCCTTTTGATTGTTCTTATATATTGGCATCAGTCTTTTCGAACCCCGAGCTCACAACAATATGATTAATCAGAAATTAAAATTACTTTTTTAAGCAATAAAACTGAAATAAAATTGTACATACATTTTTCCATTATTTATTGCATTCTTATAGAAAAAATCGGTTACAAAAGATTGACTTTGCATGCGATTACATGTAGTTAGTTTTGCTATGTGAAGTTTTAATGCTATCAGTAGTTTTAATCCTTCTGAATCACCTTTCTTTGAAAAAAGACAATGTGTAACTGCTCAGTATATTTTACAGCTTCTTGGAAATTCTCTATATTGCAGAAAACATCCTCTGGTTTCCGTATCTAATTCATATCGCTAATAGAGTCAGCTTTTGTCGAAGATTCTGAAGGAATATAATCGCCTATGTCAACTGATTCTTCTTCAGTAGGTCATCATCAATGTTGATGGACATTTCGGCATTTCTTTACTCCTGATACATTTCAGTAATTCACTTACTGCGATAGTTCTTCATTTCTGTCAGAAATAAGTGTTTCATTTTCTTTTAATATGAAGCCTGCTTTTCTAAAACATTGTCGTACGCATTCCGGTTATATGTTTTTTATAGCTGAAGAAATCCAAATTCGAAAGCATCGGGAACATTAACTAATTTTAGGCAGTTCTTAACTGTATTTATAGAATCTAACTTCGAAAGATCGTGGCTTAATAAAAGCTTTCTCTACTGGGTTTTACAATTGTGTATAATGTCTTGATCAAGTGGCTAGCATACCAAAGTTGTGTTTGGGTGGGAGGAAACACAGTTTTAACGTTGCCCAATTTCAAATGTTTTGTATCAGAAGTTTCACTGTCTAAAAACAAGATAACTTTTCTGTGTTTTTTCATCCTGTTATGAAAGGAAGTTAACCATTTAATAACTAAATCTAGTTATCCACGCTTTTTTGTTCGCTCTCCACATAACACCAAATTTATTAAATTGGATGTGGTTTGAGAAGAACATAAGTTTCACAGGTGTTTGAATTATAAGAGGGATTTAAAATCCCCCATAATAAAATAGTGATCCATTCTTTTGTAATTTTTTGGCCGATACAGTCACCCTTTTTAATGCACAAAGTCTTATTCGAAATAATTCTGAAAAAGAGTCCGCTTTCCTCGGCATTAAAAATGTTTCTCTCCTCATAACCTTCATAAATTGACTGCAGTTATTCATGCCAATCCTCCACTTTTTTCAGAGCTACGGATTTTCTTGTTCCACATATTGTTTTGAAAGATATGTTGCTCCGAGACAGGAATTTTTCCAACCATCACCCAAAACCTTAAAATCATGTAGTCCGAGTTCTTTGGCCACCTCTAAAGCCTTTTCCTGCATCTAAGGGCCGCTGATAGGAATTTTTTTGAACTAAGTGACGTAAACCAATTCAGAATTATAGGATAAATTTCAATGGAATCGGTATACCTTAATTTCACAATTTTGGTGTTCTCGTTAGAGTTAGTAATCCACAAATTCCTTATTTCTTCTTTATTTCGTAAAATCTCTACCACTTGTGTTTTACATTTTTTAAAACATTCGGCAAGTATCCGTAAACTCACTTTGAGGTTTTTCAGATTCACTTACACGTACAATTTCAAAATTTTCTTTTAAAATTAATAGCTTTAGTTTTGAGGGCATTCTCCAAACATTCCTCACAAACAAGGCACTAAATCCAGAATATGTAGAACTCAATATATTCAGAAAACAATAAAAATGGTTTTAATATATTTTGAAGCTTTGAATAATGTATGTCAATTAAATCTGAAGAATCGAACAGTAACCGATACAAAATGCATACGATTTTGGAGGATTCCCCAGACCACTGCGGATTTTCCTAAGACCACCCCCTAGATTTATTTGTGGTCACAAAATTTGTGACACATTGCCCTGATAAATTTCTAGGCTTTTTACTTTTTTTCTCATTTTCTTTCCTCGTTAAAAAATCATTTTTCATCTTTGATTGCCAAATCTACTGTCCGCTATTCAGAGGTTAAACATACAAAAATTTAGATTTTGGGAGTGGGGATTTGAAAAGTGTCTGTTAAATAGAGGTGTCCGCTATTCGGGAGTGTCCGTTATGGAGGTTTTACTGTATTATATTATGTTGACAAGAGTAAATTTATTTTAGTGCATTTTAAAATCCCTATTTAGAAATCCAAATTATTTCCACCAAAACTGCAATGTTAATTTTAATTTTCATTTGAATTATAATGCATATAAATTCATCAAAGAGCGCGTCCAGTACTATCACCGATACGTAACCGGTAAGGTTGGTTAGTTACCAAAGCGTTCAGTGCTGCTAACCGATACGCAACCAACGTCGTTCAGAGGAAGTAACCGAACTAACCGAAGAAAAATCTTGGTTAGTTGGTTCACGTGATCGGTTACTTGAAGAATCGGGTAGGATGATGTGATACAGACGTAATTACGCTGATGTACAGATGGCGCTACAAGTAAATAATACCATTTTCATTCAGTAGGTCTGTCCGGTTACTTACCACTCCAGTAAGTAACCGGTCGCATTGGTCACTTCGGTTAGGTCTACTGGACGCGCTCAAGGTTTACCTGATACTGTCAGAATCATCAGAATCCAGATAGTAAACCAAAATAAAGTCTTTTTTTATAATAAATATTTTAATACTTAGTAAATAGTGGTGGGAGTTTAATAAAGATACTCTTGTTTCTAATTTCGTATACAGGCATCCCCCGACTTACGTATACTGCGACTTACGTAAATTCGCAGTTACATAAATTTTTTTTGAAAATTGCATTTATGAACTCCCTAGCGCATTTGATACGTGTTTGCATACTTTTGATAATTATTTTATAAATAAAATATGTAGATAAAAATTATAACTGTTGTAAAATAGTTTTATGTATTAGAGAGAGTTATATTTTTGTTGGGAATATACAGTATTATCATAACAACGAATTTTTATTGTTTGTTATTCATTGTTGTCATTTAATTCTTAATAAATACAATTTCTACTTATCAAGAATTATTTCATTTTGTGAGTGCTATTCATTTGTCTTGTCATTGAAAATTCGTGGAGAAGAGGTAATTCAGTCCTCTTTAATTTTTTCTTATTTTCATAGTCGTTTGAAGTAATCTCAAAATTGTTATAAATCACTCCATCAATGTTAAATTTATAAATCTCAAATTCAACAAGATAATTTTTTATTTCAAAAGTGTTTTTTCAGTTTACCTTTATATTTTTTCATACTCCTAGAATTTATATCCGAGTAAATACTTCTGCATGGTGCTTTATTTAAAATTTAATACTGCATAAATAATCTATATATTTAATAAATATTGCAGTTTCTTAAGAATTTTTTCTTAAGCAAATTACACATTCAACTTACGTAAAATTCGAGTTACGTAAAAGTCTGCGGAACGCATTAATTACGTAAGTCGGGGGATGCCTGTACAGTAAAATCTCTAAATAACGGACATTTTGGGAGCGCAGAAATTGTCCGCTATTCGGAGGTGTCCGCTATAGGGAAAACTTCAGAGATTCACAAAATCGCTAATAAATGTTTAACGTTTCATTAATTGGCTTTTGTATGTCCGAGAACTTCTATTATATGATTAATCAGAAATTAAAATTAATTTTTTAAGCAATAAAAATGAAATTGTACATACATTTTTACATTGTTTATTACATTCTTACGGAAAAAATCGGTTACAAAAGTTTGACTTTGCATGTGATTACATGTAGTTAGTTTTTCTATGTGACGTTTTAATGCTCTCAGTAGTTTTAATCCTTCTGAATCACCTTTCTTTGAAAAAAGAAAATGTGTAACTGCTCAGTATATTTTACAGCTTCTTGGAAATTCTCTATATTGCAGGAAACATCCTCTCGTTTCCGTATCTAATTCATATCGCTTATAGAGTCAGCTTTTGTTGAAGATTCTGAAGGAATATAATCGCCTATGTCAACTGATTCTTCTTCAGTAGGTCATCATCAATGTTGATGAACATTTCGGCATTTCTTTACTCCTGATACATTTCAGTAATTCACTTACTGCGATACCCAGGTAGCACAAAGATATTGGCCAATATCAAAATGTAATATCGGCCAATATCAAAATTTGATACTGGCCAATGTTAAATGACCCCCCCCCCCCCTAAAATAATATTTGTGAATATTAGTTTTTGATATCTGTGAATATTGGCCAATATTTTCCAACATGTCTGAATATCATTTTTTGACATTAAGTGATATTTTTTTCTGTCATTGCTGAATATCATGATTTGATATTAAGCTATATATTTTTATGACATTCCTGAATAACATTTTTGAATATTAAATGACTTATTTTTTTTATTATTGTATAACAATATCATTTTCGCACCCCAGTGGGATGGACAGAAATCCCTCATTGTAAAACGAGCTACGAGCGATCTCTGCTTTAGGAAAGTCTAGTCTCGTTATTATGTAACAAGACAAAAACAAACCCATGTACTAATAAATATGATCAATAGAATCACAGGGAAAAACTTGTTATAAGGATCTGTTAATAGATCATTCCAGTATGACGTCAAAAACATGGAACCCAGAATCTGCAATCTGCGCAATCTACTGCACATACTCTGACGCGCTTAGAGCGAGTTCATGTTTACCACATTGGCTTCTTTATCTCACTTTATTTGATTGCCAAGTATTTCTTTTCTGTTATATTTTAAAATTTGTTTTGTTTTGATGAAAATCAAGACGTGTGTTGCGTTTAAAATGTCTAGCATACAGAAAAAAATTATGTAAACTGAAAAAAATATATCAGGTAAGTGTTTTCTGTCTTTTTTGGTTATGTCAGTGTTACAATTTCTGTAATGTTAGGATCTGATCATGTTATTTCAACTATTTTTGATCGGTGTTATTTTACGAATTTAATATAATAATAAAGTGGGTGGGGATAAAAAGTTCGTATCTTAGGCAAAAAAAAAAAAAAAAAAAAAAAAAAAAAAAAAAATTGCTTTGTAAAAATAAGATTTGTCTAATTTTATAGATTTTATACACACAATTGGGAAAGTATGTATTCATGCACTTTTATTTAAAGTCATTGTAACTGAGCAGCTATATCTCTTAACAATCCCCTTTTTAACAACTAGTACAATCTGTACCCTTTATTATCATTATTATTTTTGTCTTGCAATTAAATGTTATTGTATAAGTTATACGCGTTCTATTCAAAATCGATGTTTTTTTATTTATTAATCTTTGTCCACGCAGTCCTGCAGTTTATATGCTTTTATTAATTTTAATATTTTGTAGGGCAGTACCATAAAGGGAATATTTATTTTCTCAATAATGATTTGCCGAATTTATTGTTTGATTTGCAGTGTTTGCAAGTGTAAGATTCTTATATTATTTTATATTTTAATTTCATTTTAAAGCTTAATGTAACTAAATTGTTGTTCAGATTGAGTGTCTTTAGAGTAACAAGCATGATTTGTTTTTTATAAAATGCATGATTTTTATGAATACATGATCTAAAGTAGGGCCTAACTAACCTTACATGAGGCCTTAGTACAAAGATCCACTATTGGGTCCTTGTAACATGTTTTTAACCACTATTTGTACTCACTTTAAGAAAAATACAAGGCCGCCCTGTTTTCCGTTGTGATAATCAGGCCCTTCTGTAAAGAACTAACACTAATCTCTTATTTTATACCAGAGCCGAAACTAAGAGGGTGTGCCGAGGATGCCAAATATGAACATTTGGTTTGTTGTTCGATACAAAATATATAGATATGAAATTTGAGTAAAAATGTTTATCAGTTGGAAAATCCAAAAGAAGAATTGAGGTGATTGGGACACTAAACACTATGGGTTGGAAAATTCACAAAATATAATACTTAGTTAAAAATTATTTGTTTTTGTTCTACTAGGTCACTATTATAATTTTGATAATTTATGTTAGGTTTAGGAAAGAATCTAGACATAACAGTCTATTAATAGGAAGAGATACTTCTGTGAAATTGGCTGTATATAGCACACATATATTTTACGGTATTGAAATGGAATTCATTGTTATACCTACAGAAAATCCTGGTTTTTCAGTTCTTAAGACATTGTGACTCATATGACTTTAAACGCCTGCTTAACTGCAATGTAATACAACTACAGTAAAATCTGTGTGCAACAGAATCTTGTCTTAAATGAAAACTTTACATGGTTTCAACAGAAAGAAAACCAGCAATTTTATTTGCTAATAGGAAAACCTGTATAAACCAGAATTTTTCTAGTTAATTTTGATTCCAGTTTCACAGGTTTTATAAATATTGGACAAAAGTGTGATTGCCCATGTTTAATTTTAAAATAAATCAGTTATTATTAACTTGTAAAATTCTCTTTGTAAATTTACTTTGCAAAAAGTGAGGGGGGGGGGGGGTGTAGATGCCAAAATCCATGTTTGCCCTCTGTGAAAAAAAAGCTAGTTTCGGCCTTGTTTTATACATATATGGATATGTTAATACATTTCTGTTGACCTTTAAGTACATAAGATGTCTTTTCTTTTCAGAATCTTAAGATTTTCCTGGAATGAATGGAACACGATAACTCAAGATGAAGACACACAGGCTGTAGAAGTGTTACCAAGTGCATATGTGTGTTTTTCACTTCATATTCCTTGGTAACATTGCTCCAGCTAAATTTCATTTAAATAGGGCTCTCAAAATCAAAGCTTTTTGATACAGGAGACAAAATTGTGAATGAAGGTGGAAAAGATTGAGTATACATTTGAAGGAAAACCACACTATTCAATTGAGGTATGTTAAGAATTTATGCTGTCTTCAGTACTCTAATTATGGTTCTATGTAATGATTCTGTTCAATGTATATTATTAGATTTTTAAGGTTAACTTTTTACACTAGTTTTTAACAATATTTATAAATGTGTCATATACATTTTTCACAGAAATCCTCGTGCATTTTTTTGCATTTAATTATAAATAGTAAGAAGTTTGTCTCAAATATTTTCTTGTGCCTGTGTTTGTTTTTCCAAAATTGTTTTTTAAACCAGACCCATCGGTTGGATGGGATTCGAGTGAAATTGGATTACCTGACCAGTGTAGAACTCTACTTCCATCAAAATATTTTTTCCAAATGACAATTAAATTTTGACCTCGATATGGGGGATGGGGGGGTATAGGGCTGGACCCCCTCACTAGTCTCAAGTACCACTTGTGTTTCTTAGGGCTTGAAAATCTTTCCATGTTAAGGAGATTTTCGTCTTACACAAAGTTCAACTTAGACAGATATTACTGAAATTTCAACTATTATTTATAATAATTACTGTAAAACCCAAATGTAATTCCCCCCCCTCCCTTGTTTTCAAAAGCAAAACCAGTTAAATTTAGGGGCTGACAGTGAGGGCTTATGATCAAGTTTTTTTTTTTAATTCGTTAAAACACTGTTTTATCATTAATTTAGAAGTAAAAAGGTAAATACAGGGGAGAAAAGCTTCTTCCGCATTTTAGTGAATTTCTGCTTTAATAAAATAAAATTCATCTAAATCCTTCTTTCTTCCCGAGCCCACAAAATTTAAAATCCTAAAAAAAAAAAAAACATTTTTTCAAATTTTCTGCATTATTGTAACAAAACATAATCAATCATCTAAGTCCCCCCCCCCCCCCCAATCCCCGAAATTCTCACTTCTGCTTCTGATACCCAGAGAAGTATAATTAAGTTGAATTCTGGGAGTGGGAAGAGGGAGAGAGATTTTTCTCTTTTTTGCTGTTGGCTGTTTTGTTTTTATTAGCGGTGTATAGAGTAGTACTTTAACCAAATATTGAGTACTGAGCCAAGTAACTAACGAGTAGTTGTGTATATGAAAGAATCACTGATGTGCACATGAAGTGAGCTTAAGGATATGAAGGAGGGAGATTTAACTTGATATATTACAGTGTAATTTTTGTGTTTGGATTGCCCCCCCCCCCAAAAAAAAGTATAAGGTTTCTAAATTTTATCTTAAGGCGAAACTTAATTGCCAGCTTACAAATTATTTATTCCCAGTTCCTTTTCCTAAAAATTAATTTATCATTTTATTTTGCTCGTTATTACACTCTGACTGCATTTTCATCTATTTAAAAAAAGAAAAGAAAAGAAGTCTTGTGCCTGGAAACAATGAGAAATCTTTGTTCACAGATGTAGTACATCTATATTTCGACGGTTAGTGTATATGCTGTCAATTCTCACGGCATATAAAAATTATTTCTTTTGTTTCTTATTCACACAGCCTTTTACTTGCCATATTATGGTACATCAGCACCCATTAGTCATATTTTTAGCTCTCATCTTCCACTTTTTACATAGTAATATTTTAGGGTGGTTTCTTGCAAAAATTCACAAAGCTCCATTATGCGGTTTTAATCAGGCCGGCGTTAAAATTCATAATTGCTCTTTGACTTAATCTCATTCACTTTAACAGATAAAACCACATGTGTCTGTCTGTTCAGACTCCTGTATCGCCAGAATATATATTTTTGGCTAATTAAATTTCTATTGTTTTGCCAATGCCTTATACAATCTGTGAAAGTTATGACAGTTTTCTAGAGATACTCAGCTTTTGCTCTGCATAGTATCAACATGTAATTGCATTTACCTCCTCTCCGGCATTTGATTACTGGCGTTGTATTGTGTACCTTGTAAAGAACCTGGATTATCAATAAACAGAGCTTGTAATTACATTTGAAGTCTTCTTATATTATCGGGGAAACTGCTAGTGCCATTCAAAGAAATGACAGCATTGGTGAGCTCTATGGATGGGAAATAGTTACTTTTGGTTAACCGATAGCATCATCCCCCCCCCCCCCTCCAACCTTACAGTTGGATAGACAACAGGTTCCAACAACCTATTATTTTTATAACATGTAACTAATCTCTTTGTATGCTGCCAATGGACATTTTAATTAAACGTCTTTTAAACAGAATGTTTGAAACAATTTTGACACTGTTTTCTGTTGAGATGAATCCACATCATTAAAATAAATTTGCATGGTTAAACTCAATTTTTGCTTGTAACTTATAAAAACTTAGCTAGTTATGATACTTTGAATTTCATGCATTGTCAGATTTTCTAGTACAAAAAAAGACACTTTTCCATTTTTAGTGATTCAAGCACTGAAAATTCATGAAGTTCTAAGTATAACTCAATAAGTTTTAGTCATTGAAGAATAAATTTTTACTGTTATACTTGTTAGAACACTTAAAAATTTTCTAAATAAAACTTATTGGACCCAGGCATTCTATACAATTTTTAATTCCTTAACTATTTAAAAAGTAATAATTTTTACGTAATCGATTTTTATGTGATGCAAAACAAAGTTTGAGACATTTTTGCAATTGGAACTATATTTCTAAAACTAATGGTTTAGAAATTAGCTAATTAGTAAACGATAAGAAGAGATACCCTGTATAAGAAAAAAAAACACATTTTGCAAATCTCACAAATATTATTTACAGTGACCTCTCACTTATATGACTCTCGGTTATACCCCGAATTCTCTCGCTCCCATCCATGCTTTATAGGAAATAATGCTAAACTTCTCTCACTTATATGACGCTTTAAACATTTCAAGCGAGTTTACATTTCCCATTCAAGAATTCATTTTTATAATCAAAGTACAAATCATTAACGCTTCTTATCTTTATCCTTTTGACTATTGTTAAAGTGTTTATAAATAATGAATAACATTTCTTATCTACCTTGGTGTGTTATTAACGATGAAATCTATGGTGGGAAGGTGGTTGTATGGAATTTTCTTGTGCCTGCTATTTAAGAAAACCGATTAACAAAAGCCAAATGACCACCTGCAGATCATGTCTCTGTATAGTACTGAGTGAGTAATCAGGGTTAGTGCAAAATGCACTTTCCTGTATCAGATATAAAAGATGTACCATTTCTGCAACAAATTAAAGTTATATTTTTGCCAGCAGATTCTACAAACAGATTAAAGCTATTAGATTTAGGTATTATAAAGAATTTCAAGTAAACTACAGAAGGAGTTTGATTTGGAAAACAAAAAGGAAGCTAAAGCAATTTCCATTTTAGATGCCACGCATCTTACAGCATCTGCATGGAAAATGTGACATCGGAGACAGTTAAGAATTGTTTTAGGAAATGTGGTTTTTCACAAGACCAAACTGCTAGGTCAACAGATAAACCCGATTTTAAGAGCTTATGGGAATTCTTTAATGAGAAATCTTTGAAGATATCAGTAATGAAGACGTGAGAGCAGAGGGTGACAAAGATGGAAACAATGTTTCTGCTGTTGTAATTTTTTCAGAAGCAAGTGCCGCTATAAATACATTAAAGAATTATGTCCACCAAAATGAATATTCCTAAAATAGCTTAAAAACTTTAATAGACTTAGAAAAAAACATTTTCTCTTTTAGTCGACGACAGAGGCAAACTAATATCACTTCATTTTTTGAGAAAATCTGATCTGTTAATCTTCAAAATAAACATAGTGGTGAGTGAATTATTTTGTGAACTTTTTAAACTATGTTTTATTTTTTATTATTATTTTTCTAAATTTTGTTAAAATCTGTTCTTAGTACTCAAAACTTATCATTTTTAATATAGGTAAAATAATTAATACATGTAAAGTTTGAAACTTGTATAATGAGATTATCTCTCAGTTATACGACTTTTTCTACAGTCCCCTGAAAGTATTATGAAAAGTGGTCGACGGGATAATAGAGAAGTACCCAGATTTTTAATGTTTCTTGCAACCTTCAATTTAATCTTGAAGATAACAAGCAGTTTAGTTGAAATATTTATTTGTTTAGCAAGGGAGAGGTCACTGTATATAGTTATAATCGAATGCAATTCATCTTAACAAATTTTCAATATGATTTTTAAATTAATTACAATTTTATTAAAATTAAGTTACTACACAACTTATACAATGGTATTTTCTTTCTTTCATTTTTTGCCCCAGGTGCCAGTATAGAAGGGGAGCACGAAAAGATTTAATTCATCTTTCGGTAGAAAAAAGAAATAATGAAATTAAGGCAAAAAGTCATGCAATCGGACATCCCAAAGTAAAATAGTACCAGTTAATTTTATATACCTTGCTTTGAACATGGCTGGTTTTTACATTAGGTGACCTGGGATATTTGAATAATGAATTGAATACATCAAAGATACTTGCAAGGTCAATACACTGTCCCAATTAGACCCGAATTGATTCACCATTTCTGATGTTATCATGATGATAAGTTTTGCATGTTTTTTACTTTTGTGTGTCCCTGTAAATGAACTATGAGAGCTACACATTTTATTAACAAACTCATCTAATGGCAAATCAATTTACTTTTCCAATTTGATTTGAAATTTAAAAAACAAAAATATTAAGATAATGTACTTTCTACCAATTATTTCATATTTAAAATAAAAATAAAAGCAATGGATCGAAAATTCTGTGTATAAATTTATTTTGGAAAGGGGGGGGGGGGGGAGAGCTAATGAATGTCTATTCTGGGGCCCTTCTTTTCATACATGGTGAAAAGTTACTATGCAAAATATTATCTCGAATATTGATTTCATCCTTCTCAAAGTAGATGAAAAGCTCTTTTCGTACACAACTTTTATGATTGTATACATTTGATAGGTCATTTTAATAAGAAAATTTCTAGTATTTTTCAATATTAAGACTCTTTTATTGCATTTGTGATGAATATTATAGTATATTTGGTTAATATTTTGCTTAAAAAATAAAGTATTTATTACTTTCCAGCTTTTGCTGATATTTTGCAAGCAATTATCTGAATTTTGAGAATAATTTTTTTAAATTTAATTATTAAATAAACTACATACATTGTAAAAACTGCTTGTACTTTTAAAGACAGGTGAATGTGATTTTAAAGGTAGATTAATATGAACCATGGATTGCTGGAATTAAAAGAGCATATATTTATCAAATAAAAATTGTGTATGTTTATAAAGACACATGTTTGAAGATAAAAGTTTTGGTATCCATTTAGAGTAGATAAATATTAATTGAAGGAATTAAATAACATATCTTAATGAATTATTTTTAGTTGTGAAAAGATTATATGAATGTCATGATTACTTGAGTATTACAATTTACTTAACAGCTTTATAATATGTTATGTTAGTAGTGTACAGATTTTGGTACTTCTCTATTATCCCATCGACCACTTTACATAACAAGAAACTATCGTCAAACTGTAATGCCAAATAAACAGGAGAGTGTTGCTGTTGGAATATCAAAATAAATAAATAAATAAAATATAGGAATTTAAGGACACAATTGTTATTTTAATGAATGAAATAACTCATAAATCAGTAAAACTGAAAAATACACACACATGTCGAATTAAAAACCACTTGATGACATAACAAACACGTATAATGCTTCTGACATCAAGTAAATGGGACTCCGTTTTTGGCGTTTAATCTTGCTGTTTGGCGATAGTTTTTTATTATGAAAAGTGGTCGACGGGATAATAGAGAAGTACCCAGATTTTTAATGTTTCTTGCAACCTTCAATTTAATCTTGGAGATAACAAGCAGTTTAGTTGAAATATTTATTTGTTTAATATTTGTGTTTTATATTAATGTTTAATATTTGTTAAGATATTTTAAAAATAATTAGAAGTATCTAGGATATTCTGATAGCATTGGTATCATTTGTGCAAAATCCAGGGGCAATAAACGAATGATGATTATTATAATAAATAATTTAAAAAAAATTACATTCAAATATAACTGCTCTCTTTCTAAGTGTTTAACTATTTTAAGTCATATGGGTTGAATAAATTTTAACATATATATATGTAGTTACTTTCATGTGTTTTCGAAAAATGTTGAAGAATAAAATATTTTTATTTAATTTTATTTTATTTGTGTATTATTATTCCAATTGTTTATTCATTAATTACATTTTTTAACTTGAATACACAGAAACTCCGTCAAGATGAAGATTTGAAATTTAATTACTGATTAATAATGCATTAATTTTAATTTAATAGCTAAGGTATATAAACAAACCTGCCACTGGCAGATTTTATTATTTTTTCTACTATTGGTGTACCGAGTAGTTGTGTTTAAGAAAGAATCACTGATGCGAACATGAAGTGTGCTTAGTTGTAACACTTCTATGTGTGTGTGTGTTTATATAGATACCTATTTATAAACATGCATCTTGTGCATATAATATAATCATATTTTTTAAAATTAACTTCAAATTTTTTAAATTAACTTCATTTTTTGAAATTTTATTTCATTTATTGTGGACCTTTTAATGACAATTTTTGAATATTCAAAAATTTTAAAACAGTAGCATTATTTAAAAAATATATATAAAAAAAGAATTGATATATAAATAGTTCAATTAACCAATATGAAATTAAAATTGATTATTTAACACATCTTTACCCATTTGTCATTTTGATACCTGAAATCTGTCTATCAAAAATGGTTATTGCTTGCTGTAACAATTCCTTGAATAATGCAAAATGTTTCATAGTTTTTAAAAGTATCTTATTT
Source organism: Maratus michaelseni (assembly GCA_963931845.1). Lineage (NCBI taxonomy): Eukaryota > Metazoa > Arthropoda > Arachnida > Araneae > Salticidae > Maratus > Maratus michaelseni. The sequence goes on from OZ007600.1 coordinate 4,327,273, forward strand.
TCTTTTGATTAAAAAAATTGGGTACTATCATGTAATAGCGGCCCTTGAGGATGAATCGTCAAGCAACCAAGATTTATAGCCAAATTATAAAGAATGTATGACATAATTATTCTGTTAAATCATTACTTTTGTGATGTATATGGCCGAGTTATTAGTCGTATATAACACATATATGATGTATACATAATAACATGTGCATAAGTCATATAGGATGTATATATATGACATATCAGACATAAATCATATGTATGTAATGACGTATATGGCTTTTTGGAATAATATGTGTATATACGATGCATATATAAGCTTTTCGATGATCTTGGCGAAATCAGAGCTGAAACCTTGACATAATTGTAATTGTGGAGGCCGCTATAACACGAAAGCACCAAAAAGGGGGCTTTACAGTTTCTTTTCTTTTTGTGTGTGTGTAATGTGCTAGAATGCTATTTTATCAGTGCTCGCAGTGAACACATTTTTTCTGGAGCAGGCCAAATTTACAACCAATAAAAAAAATGCCCTATCTCCAGAAAATGTAGAATAATTAGTATTTTTGTACCATAATTTGCCATACAGCAAATTTAATAATTTTTTTTTTTTAAATTGCATTTATTGTATTTTCTGTTTCTACGTACTGCTTCTTTATCCAAAATCAGTCTTTTCCTACAGTTTTAGAAATGTCTTTTTTTTTAATATAAATATAAAATTAAACTTCAATTTACATTAATTTTGCATGGGGTTTTTTTCTTACCTTTTTCTATGTTTTATAGATAAATTTTTATGTACCGAGTAAATAGTTTTTATGAATTATGGCATATATTATACATTTATATTCAAATAACTTTTTATAGATCACTTATAAATTAATTTGTCTTTAAATATGCTTAAAACATGAAATTCTTGCAACTACTCGGTATTGGCCGAGTACTCAGCCAATTTGCCATATTAGGCCCTATTTTCTACCACTATTTCTAAATCAATCTACTCCAAAAATTTGTAAGAATCTGCGATGAAGGTCATTGTTTTGAAATAGTGGTGGAACCAATGTTCATGAAATGTATTAAAAAGCTGCTTCTGATTTATATTAGGTAAATTACTTCTGTATGTATGTAATAACAGATAAGACTTCTGTATAAGTAAATAAATCGTATAAATATTGAAAAAATTGGTTGTGTGTGCCTTTATAACAAAGTATAAAAAATTCTTTATTTCAGATATGTAATTTCCTACTCCTAATAAATCAGACTGCTTTTGTTAATAAATATTTTTGTATTTCTAGTAATCTGTTCAATAGCGCGAAACTTTCTGACACATTTTTAAATGCAAAGACATAAAATTGGCAGGCCTGACCATGGAAGCAATCCGGAATCAAAATGAGTTTTCCATTTTTTGATAAATAAATAACTTATCGAGTTACAAGCTATTCGTTTCATGTGACGGCATGTTTTATACTTTCTCTGGCTGTCACGTACAGAAATCCAGTTCAAAATGGTAACTTTGACAGTATTTTCTGAAAGATCTTTTGCGTTTACCAAAAAAATGGAAAACGTGTTTCAGTTACATAAGTTTCTGAATAACAATAACTGCCAATTTACGATCAAAAATGAATTAAAAAATATGTCGTAAAGTAGACAGTTTGAATTTGAGAATAAACAACCTTAATATAAAAAAAAAGAAAAAAAAGAGAGATAATAATAACAAATGTTGAAATAAGATTTAAATGTTGAAAATTTTTTTAAATATTGCATTTTGCATATGAAAGGTAATATAAATGTTAAAATACCAATGAAGATGATGCAGTTTTTTTTTTCTTGGGGGCTCATTTTGTGAAAAGTAAAGGTTATTTTTGTGAAATTTATTATATTTTTCTGAAAAATAAAATTTTGTAAAAAAAGTTGAAATCCAGTTAATCAAATTCGAAACAAACATTTGTAAACAAAAACTTTTAAAATCCTTTTGCTGAAGTTTTCCTCTCTGGTGAACTTGTTTGTTTACAAATTACGCATTTTAAAAATCACAAAATAATAAATAAACTAGCTGGCTTCGCCTGCCAGCGGGCCCCTAATTTACATCGGTGCCTCGAAACTTTTGTATTCTCCGGCTCGCATCCCCCTCGAACCGAACGAACCTCCGACCCGGGTCCCCGCTGCCTTCGGCACCGTACACCGGTCGTGCTACGCACGCACCGGATAATCCCATAATTTGCATAATCCCTTAATTTGTACATTGAATAGTATAAACCTCTAACTGAACTAATCTCCGACCCTGGTCCCCGCTGCCTTCGGCACCGTATACCAGTCGAAACTTTTGTATTCTCCGGCTCGCATCCCCCTCGAACCGAACGAACCTCCGACCCGGGTCCCCGCTGCCTTCGGCACCGTACACCGGTCGTGCTACGCACGCACCGGATAATCCCATAATTTGCATAATCCCTTAATTTGTACATCGAATAGTATAAACCTCTAACTGAACTAATCTCCGACCCTGGTCCCCGCTGCCTTCGGCACCGTATACCGGTCGAAACTTTTGTATTCTCCGGCTCGCATCCCCCTCGAATCGAACGAACCTGCGACCTTGGTCCTCGCTGCCTTCGGCACCGTACACCGGTCGTGCTACGCACGCACCGGATAATCCCATAATTTGCATAATCCCTTAATTTGCACATCGAATAGTATAAACCTCTAACTGAACTAATCTCCGACCCTGGTCCCCGCTGCCTTCGGCACCGTATACCGGTCGTGCTACGCACGCACCGGATAATCCCTTAAATTGCGCATAGAATAGTATAAACCTGTCACTGAACGAACCTCCGGCTCAGGTCCCCGCTGCCTGCGGCACCGTATAGCAGTCGTTCCGACCCTGGTCCCCGCTGCCTTCGGCACCGTATACCGGCCGTGCTACGCACGCACAGGATAATCCCTTAAATTGCACATAGAATAGTATAAACCTCTAACTGAACGAACCTCCGGCCCGGGTCCCCGCTGCCTGCGGCACCGTATAGCAGTCGTGCTGCGCACGCGCTGCAGTATACGTTAGTTCCACCTTCCGCCACCAGGTGGCGCAAATAGAAAAAATAAACCTCGAATAAGATAAACCTCGAACTGAACGAACCTCTAGAACCCCACAGTTAAGATAAAAAAACTTGAAGGGGGGGGGGGGGAGGACACTGCTTTTCCTTAAACAACTGAATTAGACTGCCGGAAAAAAAAATCTGATGTCAAACAACTTATTTAGACTACCAGACTTCTTGTTCAAAGACAGGGACCTGTAGGAAAACTTAAAACGGAAAAAAAAAATCGATAACGGGCGAAGCCCGCTTTTCCCTATCATAATATCTGGTTGCCACTCTAAAACAAAAACTTAAGATACTCGTTATGGCAGTTTTTAGACGCGGCCTACTTCTTAAAATCGTAATATCTATCCGGCACTGTAAAAGAAATCTTTCTTTTGCTTTAATTATACAAATAACGATGATTAATTACACAATAAAATAATATATCGGCTCCTAATGAAGATATGAGAATAATTTTTAGATATTCTGAAAGCAGAATCCATTTTGAGTCGCCCTGTCAAAGTTTAGAATAAATGCGCCCCTTAGATTCGGAAATGCCCCCCCCCCTCTGAAAGAACGCAGTTGAAAGTCACGTGACTATTTTATCTCTTTCAGAAATGACTTATCCACAGACGATTCGTCTGCGTTGAATGTTGAAGTAAAAAAGAAGCTGTCTCTCCGGAATAGAAATAAATTCATTTGCCGTGTCATTAATGAGTTTTAATTGATATCTTCAAAAATTACTGGTCGATTTTTACGAATTTTTTTTTGTTGAATTCGCGTTTTTTTTATACACGTGTTAGCAAATTTTCGCGAATGTAGAGTCATTATTTCCACTTGTTTCAAAAAGGAGTGGGGCGATTTGATCTCGTATCTGTCGACACTGCTTTCTTTACGGCAAACTTTTTTCACGTCTGGGGTCGATGTTGGATGTCTGGTCAGTTTTTGGCCGAAATAAAGAAAAGTTACGGTCCGAATTTCAAAAAATTTGACGTTTTGGAACGACAAAAATCGGCCGCGTGCGTACCCCGATTTTCGGATCGATACCTCCGGTACATTTTTTTTAATTCGATGATGCGTTAAAAAGCGACGATTTGGATGTCTGCGATTATCAAAACGGAAATTTTTTTCGATTCTTTTTCCAGTTCGGTTTCGGTCGGTAATTAAAACACTTTCGCTCATTAATAACGCCCCGGGTCCGGGTCGGAGGCCCGACCCGATCGAAACTTGAGCGTCGTGCCTTTTTTGCGAATTTTTCGGTACGCGTCCGCCGTCGGTTAGTCCAGGAGCCTTTGCGGGTACAAAGGCGGAGTGCACAGACACACACACACACACACACACACAGACGTTTACCGCGCTTAATATTAGGGATAATAAATAGTAAGTTTTTATGGAATAGAATTTTGTGAAGGGACTCATTTTATCAAATTGATTTTTGTGAAGGGGCCCATTTTATCAAACTGCCATTTGTGAAGGGGTCCATTTTATTAAATTGATTTTTGTGAAGGGCCCTAAATAGGCCCCAAATTTTTCCTGTATCGACCCCTGAAACGGATAACATTTTGAAAGTTTCTGCTGATTATCTCTGTATAAACAGCTCTGACATTTGATATAAGTTTAATTTCTTGCAGGTTTTGTGAAAGTCATTCTGTCTATTTTGTTTACAGTTGAAAATTTGCCTTTTCATTAGAGTAATGTATACATAAATTAGAAATAAATTGTATTAATGACTCTTTTGACTTTTAGAACTTTCAATCCCTTTTTTAATAAAATGCAAAAAATAAATAAGCATTAATTGTTTACATATAAATATTAAGGTGCGAGGGGAATATTGAAATGGTGATCAAAAGCTTTCTACAAGTTTAACATTCAAGCATTTTATTTCTTACAGATATATTAATGCCCTTTATTCTTTGGTTTTTCATAAAAATTTTAAATTAACATGATAATTTAAATTTTTGTCCCAATGTTAGACAAAAAAAAAAATATCTACTTATTTTGTTTGACTTACAAAAATAAGTAATAGAAATGAAAAAAAAATTCTTTATTATGTTTTTAAATTGCAAATTTAAGAAATGAAATTTAAAAAGAAAGCCAGTTCATGTTATTCATTTTTACAAAGAATAGTTTTGAAAAACTTGTTTTTTAGAGGGAAGGGGTATTCAATAATGACAATGACAATAATGCTTAAAAAAAAAAAAAAAACTCTGCCAAAACTTAGCTGAGTACTCAGTACAGCTCTAGTTTGTTGGCATACATTGATTTATGAATGTTGCTAATGAATTTAAAGTATCCTGAATTTGTTAAACTATATCATATGTTTTAAGCACAGATTTAATAATTTGATAAATTCTAATTAGGAAAAATGAAGAATTAATAAGAAATTTAAATATTAACAGTGAATAAAACAATTTCTGTACAAAAGCAAAATTTACAAATAATAATCTTTATAAAGACTCCTTCACACTTTTATTAACTACTACTCAAATGTGTTTGAATCTTCTTAAAATGCGTTTATATTAAATACGATTTTGTGAATTATATGAAAGTTTCTGTTCGCAACATAGAAATTAATCGTAAATACAAATTTTCATTTGCTTTATAAAAATTCTTGAGTGAAAAATCATTTATATATATATACATATATATATATATATATGATCATAGCTGCACAAAAAACCTTTTTATTCATTAGTAACTATTTCGGTGATAACTTCTAATGTAAATTAAGATAATATTCTTAAATATATTATCTTATATAATGTTCCTTAAAAGTTGTACAACTGGTGTTATTATTTTTATCATGTTTCATATGTCTATCTCAACAAAAATAAACATTTCAAACTTCCGTTATACGAGGTTACCAGAAGAACGCCAATAAAAACACCAAATCGCCAGCTCCATTACCGGAGATGACGTCAAAAACATGGAAAAAACATGGACTCACGTGACTCGTTGCCATCTATTGGAATGCCCAATGAGATCATTCCAGTATGACGTCAAAAACATGGAACCCAGAATCTGCAATCTGCGCAATCTACTGCACATACTCTGACGCGCTTAGAGCGAGTTCATGTTTACCACATTGGCTTCTTTATCTCACTTTATTTGATTGCCAAGTATTTCTTTTCTGTTATATTTTAAAATTTGTTTTGTTTTGATGAAAATCAAGACGTGTGTTGCGTTTAAAATGTCTAGTATACAGAAAAAAATTATGTAAACTGAAAAAAATATATCAGGTAAGTGTTTTCTGTCTTTTTTGGTTATGTCAGTGTTACAATTTCTGTAATGTTAGGATCTGATCATGTTATTTCAACTATTTTTGATCGGTGTTATTTTACGAATTTAATATAATAATAAAGTGGGTGGGGATAAAAAGTTCGTATCTTAGGCAAAAAAAAAAAAAAAAAAAAAAAAAAAAATTGCTTTGTAAAAATAAGATTTGTCTAATTTTATAGATTTTATACACACAATTGGGAAAGTATGTATTCATGCACTTTTATTTAAAGTCATTGTAACTGAGCAGCTATATCTCTTAACAATCCCCTTTTTAACAACTAGTACAATCTGTACCCTTTATTATCATTATTATTTTTGTCTTGCAATTAAATGTTATTGTATAAGTTATACGCGTTCTATTCAAAATCGATGTTTTTTTATTTATTAATCTTTGTCCACGCAGTCCTGCAGTTTATATGCTTTTATTAATTTTAATATTTTGTAGGGCAGTACCATAAAGGGAATATTTATTTTCTCAATAATGATTTGCCGAATTTATTGTTTGATTTGCAGTGTTTGCAAGTGTAAGATTCTTATATTATTTTATATTTTAATTTCATTTTAAAGCTTAATGTAACTAAATTGTTGTTCAGATTGAGTGTCTTTAGAGTAACAAGCATGATTTGTTTTTTATAAAATGCATGATTTTTATGAATACATGATCTAAAGTAGGGCCTAACTAACCTTACATGAGGCCTTAGTACAAAGATCCACTATTGGGCCCTTGTAACATGTTTTTAACCACTATTTGTACTCACTTTAAGAAAAATACAAGGCCGCCCTGTTTTCCGTTGTGATAATCAGGCCCTTCTGTAAAGAACTAACACTAATCTCTTATTTTATACCAGAGCCGAAACTAAGAGGGTGTGCCGAGGATGCCAAATATGAACATTTGGTTTGTTGTTCGATACAAAATATATAGATATGAAATTTGAGTAAAAATGTTTATCAGTTGGAAAATCCAAAAGAAGAATTGAGGTGATTGGGACACTAAACACTATGGGTTGGAAAATTCACAAAATATAATACTTAGTTAAAAATTATTTGTTTTTGTTCTACTAGGTCACTATTATAATTTTGATAATTTATGTTAGGTTTAGGAAAGAATCTAGACATAACAGTCTATTAATAGGAAGAGATACTTCTGTGAAATTGGCTGTATATAGCACACATATATTTTACGGTATTGAAATGGAATTCATTGTTATACCTACAGAAAATCCTGGTTTTTCAGTTCTTAAGACATTGTGACTCATATGACTTTAAACGCCTGCTTAACTGCAATGTAATACAACTACAGTAAAATCTGTGTGCAACAGAATCTTGTCTTAAATGAAAACTTTACATGGTTTGAACAGAAAGAAAACCAGCAATTTTATTTGCTAATAGGAAAACCTGTATAAACCAGAATTTTTCTAGTTAATTTTGATTCCAGTTTCACAGGTTTTATAAATATTGGACAAAAGTGTGATTGCCCATGTTTAATTTTAAAATAAATCAGTTATTATTAACTTGTAAAATTCTCTTTGTAAATTTACTTTGCAAAAAGTGAGGGGGGGGGGGGGTGTAGATGCCAAAATCCATGTTTGCCCTCTGTGAAAAAAAAGCTAGTTTCGGCCTTGTTTTATACATATATGGATATGTTAATACATTTCTGTTGACCTTTAAGTACATAAGATGTCTTTTCTTTTCAGAATCTTAAGATTTTCCTGGAATGAATGGAACACGATAACTCAAGATGAAGACACACAGGCTGTAGAAGTGTTACCAAGTGCATATGTGTGTTTTTCACTTCATATTCCTTGGTAACATTGCTCCAGCTAAATTTCATTTAAATAGGGCTCTCAAAATCAAAGCTTTTTGATACAGGAGACAAAATTGTGAATGAAGGTGGAAAAGATTGAGTATACATTTGAAGGAAAACCACACTATTCAATTGAGGTATGTTAAGAATTTATGCTGTCTTCAGTACTCTAATTATGGTTCTATGTAATGATTCTGTTCAATGTATATTATTAGATTTTTAAGGTTAGCTTTTTACACTAGTTTTTAACAATATTTATAAATGTGTCATATACATTTTTCACAGAAATCCTCGTGCATTTTTTGGCATTTAATTATAAATAGTAAGAAGTTTGTCTCAAATATTTTCTTGTGCCTGTGTTTGTTTTTCCAAAATTGTTTTTTAAACCAGACCCATCGGTTGGATGGGGTTCGAGTGAAATTGGATTACCTGACCAGTGTAGAACTCTACTTCCATCAAAATATTTTTTCCAAATGTCAATTAAATTTTGACCTCGATATGGGGGATGGGGGGGTATAGGGCTGGACCCCCTCACTAGTCTCAAGTACCACTTGTGTTTCTTAGGGCTTGAAAATCTTTCCATGTTAAGGAGATTTTCGTCTTACACAAAGTTCAACTTAGACAGATATTACTGAAATTTCAACTATTATTTATAATAATTACTGTAAAACCCAAATGTAATTCCCCCCCCCCTCCCTTGTTTTCAAAAGCAAAACCAGTTAAATTTAGGGGCTGACAGTGAGGGCTTATGATCAAGTTTTTTTTTTTAATTCGTTAAAACACTGTTTTATCATTAATTTAGAAGTAAAAAGGTAAATACAGGGGAGAAAAGCTTCTTCCGCATTTTAGTGAATTTCTGCTTTAATAAAATAAAATTCATCTAAATCCTTCTTTCTTCCCGAGCCCACAAAATTTAAAATCCTAAAAAAAAAAAAAAAACATTTTTTCAAATTTTCTGCATTATTGTAACAAAACATAATCAATCATCTAAGTCCCCCCCCCCCCCCAATCCCCGAAATTCTCACTTCTGCTTCTGATACCCAGAGAAGTATAATTAAGTTGAATTCTGGGAGTGGGAAGAGGGAGAGAGATTTTTCTCTTTTTTGCTGTTGGCTGTTTTGTTTTTATTAGCGGTGTATAGAGTAGTACTTTAACCAAATATTGAGTACTCAGCCAAGTAACTAACGAGTAGTTGTGTATATGAAAGAATCACTGATGTGCACATGAAGTGAGCTTAAGGATATGAAGGAGGGAGATTTAACTTGATATATTACAGTGTAATTTTTGTGTTTGGATTGCCCCCCCCCCCCAAAAAAAAAAAAAAGTATAAGGTTTCTAAATTTTATCTTAAGGCGAAACTTAATTGCCAGCTTACAAATTATTTATTCCCAGTTCCTTTTCCTAAAAATTAATTTATCATTTTATTTTGCTCGTTATTACACTCTGACTGCATTTTCATCTATTTAAAAAAAGAAAAGAAAAGAAGTCTTGTGCCTGGAAACAATGAGAAATCTTTGTTCACAGATGTAGTACATCTATATTTCGACGGTTGGTGTATATGCTGTCAATTCTCACGGCATATAAAAATTATTTCTTTTGTTTCTTATTCACACAGCCTTTTACTTGCCATATTATGGTACATCAGCACCCATTAGTCATATTTTTAGCTCTCATCTTCCACTTTTTACATAGTAATATTTTAGGGTGGTTTCTTGCAAAAATTCACAAAGCTCCATTATGCGGTTTTAATCAGGCCGGCGTTAAAATTCATAATTGCTCTTTGACTTAATCTCATTCACTTTAACAGATAAAACCACATGTGTCTGTCTGTTCAGACTCCTGTATCGCCAGAATATATATTTTTGGCTAATTAAATTTCTATTGTTTTGCCAATGCCTTATACAATCTGTGAAAGTTATGACAGTTTTCTAGAGATACTCAGCTTTTGCTCTGCATAGTATCAACATGTAATTGCATTTACCTCCTCTCCGGCATTTGATTACTGGCGTTGTATTGTGTACCTTGTAAAGAACCTGGATTATCAATAAACAGAGCTTGTAATTACATTTGAAGTCTTCTTATATTATCGGGGAAACTGCTAGTGCCATTCAAAGAAATGACAGCATTGGTGAGCTCTATGGATGGGAAATAGTTACTTTTGGTTAACCGATAGCATCATCCCCCCCCCCTCCAACCTTACAGTTGGATAGACAACAGGTTCCAACAACCTATTATTTTTATAACATGTAACTAATCTCTTTGTATGCTGCCAATGGACATTTTAATTAAACGTCTTTTAAACAGAATGTTTGAAACAATTTTGACACTGTTTTCTGTTGAGATGAATCCACATCATTAAAATAAATTTGCATGGTTAAACTCAATTTTTGCTTGTAACTTATAAAAACTTAGCTAGTTATGATACTTTGAATTTCATGCATTGTCAGATTTTCTAGTACAAAAAAAGACACTTTTCCATTTTTAGTGATTCAAGCACTGAAAATTCATGAAGTTCTAAGTATAACTCAATAAGTTTTAGTCATTGAAGAATAAATTTTTACTGTTATACTTGTTAGAACACTTAAAAATTTTCTAAATAAAACTTATTGGACCCAGGCATTCTATACAATTTTTAATTCCTTAACTATTTAAAAAGTAATAATTTTTACGTAATCGATTTTTATGTGATGCAAAACAAAGTTTGAGACATTTTTGCAATTGGAACTATATTTCTAAAACTAATGGTTTAGAAATTAGCTAATTAGTAAACGATAAGAAGAGATACCCTGTATAAGAAAAAAAAACACATTTTGCAAATCTCACAAATATTATTTACAGTGACCTCTCACTTATATGACTCTCGGTTATACCCCGAATTCTCTCGCTCCCATCCATGCTTTATAGGAAATAATGCTAAACTTCTCTCACTTATATGACGCTTTAAACATTTCAAGCGAGTTTACATTTCCCATTCAAGAATTCATTTTTATAATCAAAGTACAAATCATTAACGCTTCTTATCTTTATCCTTTTGACTATTGTTAAAGTGTTTATAAATAATGAATAACATTTCTTATCTACCTTGGTGTGTTATTAACGATGAAATCTATGGTGGGAAGGTGGTTGTATGGAATTTTCTTGTGCCTGCTATTTAAGAAAACCGATTAACAAAAGCCAAATGACCACCTGCAGATCATGTCTCTGTATAGTACTGAGTGAGTAATCAGGGTTAGTGCAAAATGCACTTTCCTGTATCAGATATAAAAGATGTACCATTTCTGCAACAAATTAAAGTTATATTTTTGCCAGCAGATTCTACAAACAGATTAAAGCTATTAGATTTAGGTATTATAAAGAATTTCAAGTAAACTACAGAAGGAGTTTGATTTGGAAAACAAAAAGGAAGCTAAAGCAATTTCCATTTTAGATGCCACGCATCTTACAGCATCTGCATGGAAAATGTGACATCGGAGACAGTTAAGAATTGTTTTAGGAAATGTGGTTTTTCACAAGACCAAACTGCTAGGTCAACAGATAAACCCGATTTTAAGAGCTTATGGGAATTCTTTAATGAGAAATCTTTGAAGATATCAGTAATGAAGACGTGAGAGCAGAGGGTGACAAAGATGGAAACAATGTTTCTGCTGTTGTAATTTTTTCAGAAGCAAGTGCCGCTATAAATACATTAAAGAATTATGTCCACCAAAATGAATATTCCTAAAATAGCTTAAAAACTTTAATAGACTTAGAAAAAAACATTTTCTCTTTTAGTCGACGACAGAGGCAAACTAATATCACTTCATTTTTTGAGAAAATCTGATCTGTTAATCTTCAAAATAAACATAGTGGTGAGTGAATTATTTTGTGAACTTTTTAAACTATGTTTTATTTTTTATTATTATTTTTCTAAATTTTGTTAAAATCTGTTCTTAGTACTCAAAACTTATCATTTTTAATATAGGTAAAATAATTAATACATGTAAAGTTTGAAACTTGTATAATGAGATTATCTCTCAGTTATACGACTTTTTCTACAGTCCCCTGAAAGTATTATGAAAAGTGGTCGACGGGATAATAGAGAAGTACCCAGATTTTTAATGTTTCTTGCAACCTTCAATTTAATCTTGAAGATAACAAGCAGTTTAGTTGAAATATTTATTTGTTTAGTAAGGGAGAGGTCACTGTATATAGTTATAATCGAATGCAATTCATCTTAACAAATTTTCAATATGATTTTTAAATTAATTACAATTTTATTAAAATTAAGTTACTACACAACTTATACAATGGTATTTTCTTTCTTTCATTTTTTGCCCCAGGTGCCAGTATAGAAGGGGAGCACGAAAAGATTTAATTCATCTTTCGGTAGAAAAAAGAAATAATGAAATTAAGGCAAAAAGTCATGCAATCGGACATCCCAAAGTAAAATAGTACCAGTTAATTTTATATACCTTGCTTTGAACATGGCTGGTTTTTACATTAGGTGACCTGGGATATTTGAATAATGAATTGAATACATCAAAGATATTTGCAAGGTCAATACACTGTCCCAATTAGACCCGAATTGATTCACCATTTCTGATGTTATCATGATGATAAGTTTTGCATGTTTTTTACTTTTGTGTGTCCCTGTAAATGAACTATGAGAGCTACACATTTTATTAACAAACTCATCTAATGGCAAATCAATTTACTTTTCCAATTTGATTTGAAATTTAAAAAACAAAAATATTAAGATAATGTACTTTCTACCAATTATTTCATATTTAAAATAAAAATAAAAGCAATGGATCGAAAATTCTGTGTATAAATTTATTTTGGAAAGGGGGGGGGGGAGAGCTAATGAATGTCTATTCTGGGGCCCTTCTTTTCACACATGGTGAAAAGTTACTATGCAAAATATTATCTCGAATATTGATTTCATCCTTCTCAAAGTAGATGAAAAGCTCTTTTCGTACACAACTTTTATGATTGTATACATTTGATAGGTCATTTTAATAAGAAAATTTCTAGTATTTTTCAATATTAAGACTCTTTTATTGCATTTGTGATGAATATTATAGTATATTTGGTTAATATTTTGCTTAAAAAATAAAGTATTTATTACTTTCCAGCTTTTGCTGATATTTTGCAAGCAATTATCTGAATTTTGAGAATAATTTTTTTAAATTTAATTATTAAATAAACTACATACATTGTAAAAACTGCTTGTACTTTTAAAGACAGGTGAATGTGATTTTAAAGGTAGATTAATATGAACCATGGATTGCTGGAATTAAAAGAGCATATATTTATCAAATAAAAATTGTGTATGTTTATAAAGACACATGTTTGAAGATAAAAGTTTTGGTATCCATTTAGAGTAGATAAATATTAATTGAAGGAATTAAATAACATATCTTAATGAATTATTTTTAGTTGTGAAAAGATTATATGAATGTCATGATTACTTGAGTATTACAATTTACTTAACAGCTTTATAATATGTTATGTTAGTAGTGTACAGATTTTGGTACTTCTCTATTATCCCATCGACCACTTTACATAACAAGAAACTATCGTCAAACTGTAATGCCAAATAAACAGGAGAGTGTTGCTGTTGGAATATCAAAATAAATAAATAAATAAAATATAGGAATTTAAGGACACAATTGTTATTTTAATGAATGAAATAACTCATAAATCAGTAAAACTGAAAAATACACACACATGTCGAATTAAAAACCACTTGATGACATAACAAACACGTATAATGCTTCTGACATCAAGTAAATGGGACTCCGTTTTTGGCGTTTAATCTTGCTGTTTGGCGATAGTTTTTTATTATGAAAAGTGGTCGACGGGATAATAGAGAAGTACCCAGATTTTTAATGTTTCTTGCAACCTTCAATTTAATCTTGGAGATAACAAGCAGTTTAGTTGAAATATTTATTTGTTTAATATTTGTGTTTTATATTAATGTTTAATATTTGTTAAGATATTTTAAAAATAATTAGAAGTATCTAGGATATTCTTATAGCATTGGTATCATTTGTGCAAAATCCAGGGGCAATAAACGAATGATGATTATTATAATAAATAACTTAAAAAAAATTACATTCAAATATAACTGCTCTCTTTCTAAGTGTTTAACTATTTTAAGTCATATGGGTTGAATAAATTTTAACATATATATATGTAGTTACTTTCATGTGTTTTCGAAAAATGTTGAAGAATAAAATATTTTTATTTAATTTTATTTTATTTGTGTATTATTATTCCAATTGTTTATTCATTAATTACATTTTTTAACTTGAATACACAGAAACTCCGTCAAGATGAAGATTTGAAATTTAATTACTGATTAATAATGCATTAATTTTAATTTAATAGCTAAGGTATATAAACAAACCTGCCACTGGCAGATTTTATTATTTTTTCTACTATTGGTGTACCGAGTAGTTGTGTTTAAGAAAGAATCACTGATGCGAACATGAAGTGTGCTTAGTTGTAACACTTCTATGTGTGTGTGTGTTTATATAGATACCTATTTATAAACATGCATCTTGTGCATATAATATAATCATATTTTTTAAAATTAACTTCAATTTTTTTAAATTAACTTCATTTTTTGAAATTTTATTTCATTTATTGTGGACCTTTTAATGACAATTTTTGAATATTCAAAAATTTTAAAACAGTAGCATTATTTAAAAAATATATATAAAAAAAGAATTGATATATAAATAGTTCAATTAACCAATATGAAATTAAAATTGATTATTTAACACATCTTTACCCATTTGTCATTTTGATACCTGAAATCTGTCTATCAAAAATGGTTATTGCTTGCTGTAACAATTCCTTGAATAATGCAAAATGTTTCATAGTTTTTAAAAGTATCTTATTTTCTTTTGATTAAAAAAATTGGGTACTATCATGTAATAGCGGCCCTTGAGGATGAATCGTCAAGCAACCAAGATTTATAGCCAAATTATAAAGAATGTATGACATAATTATTCTGTTAAATCATTACTTTTGTGATGTATATGGCCGAGTTATTAGTCGTATATAACACATATATGATGTATACATATAACATGTGCATAAGTCATATAGGATGTATATATATGACATATCAGACATAAATCATATGTATGTAATGACGTATATGGCTTTTTGGAATAATATGTGTATATACGATGCATATATAAGCTTTTCGATGATCTTGGCGAAATCAGAGCTGAAACCTTGACATAATTGTAATTGTGGAGGCCGCTATAACACGAAAGCACCAAAAAGGGGGCTTTACAGTTTCTTTTCTTTTTGTGTGTGTGTAATGTGCTAAAATGCTATTTTATCAGTGCTCGCAGTGAACACATTTTTTCTGGAGCAGGCCAAATTTACAACCAATAAAAAAAATGCCCTATCTCCAGAAAATGTAGAATAATTAGTATTTTTGTACCATAATTTGCCATACAGCAAATTTAATAATTTTTTTTTTTTTAAATTGCATTTATTGTATTTTCTGTTTCTACGTACTGCTTCTTTATCCAAAATCAGTCTAATTCTTTATTTCAGATATGTAATTTCCTACTCCTAATAAATCAGACTGCTTTTGTTAATAAATATTTTTGTATTTCTAGTAATCTGTTCAATAGCGCGAAACTTTCTGACACATTTTTAAATGCAAAGACATAAAATTGGCAGGCCTGACCATGGAAGCAATCGGGAATCAAAATGAGTTTTCCATTTTTTGATAAATAAATTACTTATCGAGTTACAAGCTATTCGTTTCATGTGACGGCATGTTTTATACTTTCTCTGGCTGTCACGTACAGAAATCCAGTTCAAAATGGTAACTTTGACAGTATTTTCTGAAAGATCTTTTGCGTTTACCAAAAAAATGGAAAACGTGTTTCAGTTACATAAGTTTCTGAATAACAATAACTGCCAATTTACGATCAAAAATGAATTAAAAAATATGTCGTAAAGTAGACAGTTTGAATTTGAGAATAAACAACCTTAATATAAAAAAAAGAAAAAAAAGAGAGATAATAATAACAAATGTTGAAATAAGATTTAACTGTTGAAAATTTTTTTAAATATTGCATTTTGCATATGAAAGGTAATATAAATGTTAAAATACCAATGAAGATGATGCAGTTTTTTTTTTCTTGGGGGCTCATTTTGTGAAAAGTAAAGGTTATTTTTGTGAAATTTATTATATTTTTCTGAAAAATAAAATTTTGTAACAAAAGTTGAAATCCAGTTAATCAAATTCGAAACAAACATTTGTAAACAAAAACTTTTAAAATCCTTTTGCTGAAGTTTTCCTCTCTGGTGAACTTGTTTGTTTACAAATTACGCATTTTAAAAATCACAAAATAATAAATAAACTAGCTGGCTTCGCCTGCCAGCGGGCCCCTAATTTACATCGGTGCCTCGAAACTTTTGTATTCTCCGGCTCGCATCTCCCTCGAACCGAACGAACCTCCGACCCGGGTCCCCGCTGCCTTCGGCACCGTACACCGGTCGTGCTACGCACGCACCGGATAATCCCATAATTTGCATAATCCCTTAATTTGTACATCGAATAGTATAAACCTCTAACTGAACTAATCTCCGACCCTGGTCCCCGCTGCCTTCGGCACCGTATACCGGTCGAAACTTTTGTATTCTCCGGCTCGCATCCCCCTCGAACCGAACGAACCTGCGACCTGGGTCCCCGCTGCCTTCGGCACCGTACACCGGTCGTGCTACGCACGTACCGGATAATCCCATAATTTGCATAATCCCTTAATTTGCACATCGAATAGTATAAACCTCTAACTGAACTAATCTCCGACCCTGGTCCCCGCTGCCTTCGGCACCGTATACCGGTCGTGCTACGCACGCACCGGATAATCCCTTAAATTGCGCATAGAATAGTATAAACCTGTCACTGAACGAACCTCCGGCTCAGGTCCCCGCTGCATGCGGCACCGTATAGCAGTCGTTCCGACCCTGGTCCCCGCTGCCTTCGGCAACGTATACCGGCCGTGCTACGCACGCACAGGATAATCCCTTAAATTGCACATAGAATAGTATAAACCTCTAACTGAACGAACCTCCGGCTCGGGTCCCCGCTGCCTGCGGCACCGTATAGCAGTCGTGCTGCGCACGCGCTGCAGTATACGTTAGTTCCACCTTCCGCCACCAGGTGGCGCAAATAGAAAAAATAAACCTCGAATAAGATAAACCTCGAACTGAACGAACCTCTAGAACCCCACAGTTAAGATAAAAAAAACTTGAAGGGGGGGGGGGGGAGGACACTGCTTTTCCTTAAACAACTGAATTAGACTGCCGGAAAAAAAAATCTGATGTCAAACAACTTATTTAGACTACCAGACTTCTTGTTCAAAGACAGGGACCTGTAGGAAAACTTAAAACGGAAAAAAAAAATCGATAACGGGCGAAGCCCGCTTTTCCCTATCATAATATCTGGTTGCCACTCTAAAACAAAAACTTAAGATACTCGTTATGGCAGTTTTTAGACGCGGCCTACTTCTTAAAATCGTAATATCTAGCCGGCACTGTAAAAGAAATCTTTCTTTTGCTTTAATTATACAAATAACGATGATTAATTACACAATAAAATAATATATCGGCTCCTAATGAAGATATGAGAATAATTTTTAGATATTCTGAAAGCAGAATCCATTTTGAGTCGCCCTGTCAAAGTTTAGAATAAATGCGCCCCTTAGATTCGGAAATGCCCCCCCCCCCCCCTCTGAAAGAACGCAGTTGAAAGTCACGTGACTATTTTATCTCTTTCAGAAATGACTTATCCACAGACGATTCGTCTGCGTTGAATGTTGAAATAAAAAAGAAGCTGTCTCTCCGGAATAGAAATAAATTCATTTGCCGTGTCATTAATGAGTTTTAATTGATATCTTCAAAAATTACTGGTCGATTTTTACGAATTTTTTTTTGTTGAATTCGCGTTTTTTTTATACACGTGTTAGCAAATTTTCGCGAATGTAGAGTCATTATTTCCACTTGTTTCAAAAAGGAGTGGGGCGATTTGATCTCGTATCTGTCGACACTGCTTTCTTTACGGCAACCTTTTTTCACGTCTGGGGTCGATGTTGGATGTCTGGTCAGTTTTTGGCCGAAATAAAGAAAAGTTACGGTCCGAATTTCAAAAAATTTGACGTTTTGGAACGACAAAAATCGGCCGCGTGCGTACCCCGATTTTCGGATCGATACCTCCGGTACATTTTTTTTAATTCGATGATGCGTTAAAAAGCGACGATTTGGATGTCTGCGATTATCAAAACGGAAATTTTTTACGATTCTTTTTCCAGTTCGGTTTCGGTCGGTAATTAAAACACTTTCGCTCATTAATAACGCCCCGGGTCCGGGTCGGAGGCTCGACCCGATCGAAACTTGAGCGCCGCGCCTTTTTTGCGAATTTTTCGGTACGCGTCCGCCGTCGGTGCGTCGATTAGTCCAGGAGCCTTTGCGGGTACAAAGGCGGAGTGCACAGACACACACACACACACACACACACACACACACACACACACACACACACACAGACGTTTACCGCGCTTAATATTAGGGACTAGCTGGCTTCGCCCGCCAGCGGGCCCCTAATTTACATCGGCGCCTCGAATTGTAGAAAATCTCGAATCTTGTAAACCTCAAACCGGACGAACCGCCGACCCGGGTCCCCGCTGCCTTCGGCACCGTATACCGGTCGTGCTACGCACGCACCGGGTAATCCCTTAATTAGCACATTGAATTGTACAAACCTCTAACCGAACGAACCTCCGACCCTTGCAAAAAATTGTTATTTTTTACCTTTTACATTTTATTATTGTTATGTAATTATATTCATTGTTTTAAATCTAATAAACAGGCGCCTCCTGCGGTGGGGGTTGGAACGGATGGGTGCTATCGGTGTCGGGTAGCGTTTATTTTTCCCCTCGTGGACTTATTGTTCCTATACCTCACGGGTGGCTGTCCAGGAGTGGGTGATTTCGGTCAACGCTGCCTTCGGCACCGTATACCGGTCGTGCTGCGCACGCACCGGATAATCCCTTAAATTGCACATAGAATAGTATAAACCTCTAACTGAACGAACCTCCGGCTCGGTTCCCCGCTGCCTGCGGCACCGTATAGCAGTCGTTCCGACCCTGGTCCCCGCTGCCTTCGGCACCGTATGACGGTCGTGCTACGCATGCACCGGATAATCCCTTAAAACTGAACGAACCTCCGGCTCGGGTCCCCGCTGCCTGCGGCACCGTATAGCAGTCGTTCCGACCCTGGTCCCCGCTGCCTTCGGCACCGTATGACGGTCGTGCTACGCATGCACCGGATAATCCCTTAAATTGCACATGGAATAGTATAAACTTCTAACTGAACGAACCTGCGGCTCGGGTCCCCGCTGCCTGCGGCAGCGTATAGCAGTCGTGCTGCGCACGCGCTGCAGTATACGTTAGTTCCACCTTCCGCCACCAGGTGGCGCAATCTGTTTATATGATCATAACTGAAATCGTTAAGACTTTCGATGTCGAGTCGAATGAGCCATACCCCGTCGTTTTCATGCCCGTAGAACCGAAGATAGGAAAGCGCCCCCTAGTGGTGAAAAACGAAATAAAATCGGTAAGCTCTATCGATGACGAGTCGAATTGATTTAGACTACCTGAGTTCTAGTTCAAAGACAGGGACCTGTAGAAAAACTTAAAACTTAAAAAAAAAATCGATAACGGGCGAAGCCCGCTTTTCCCTATCGTAATATCTGGATAGGGGGTCCTTATTACTTTAATTATGATGTTTGGAATCAGCTTGGTGGACATCCGTAACATAGTTTCTTAGTTATAGAAACGGACCACAGTTAAAAGAAAAAAGCGGGGGGGGGGGTTGGCGATGACACTGCTTTTCCTCAAACAACTTATGTAGAGCTCCTGTGTTCTAGTTCAAAGACAGTGAGCTGTAGAAAAACTTAAAACTAAAAAAAAAAAAAAAAAAAATCGATAACGGGCGAAGCCCGCTTGTCCGTATCGTAATATCTGGTTGCCACTCTAAAACAAAAACTTAAAATACTAATGCAGTTTTTAGACGCGGCCTACTTCTTAAAATCATAATATCTAGCCGGCACTGTCATAAAAAGCGGGGGGAGGGGGGGGGGGTTGGCGATGACACTGCTTTTCCTGAAACAACTTATGTAGACTACCTGAGTTCTAGTTCAAAGACAGTGAGCTGTAGAAAAACTTAAAACTAAAAAAAAAAAAAAAAAATCGATAACGGGCGAAGCCCGCTTTTTCCTATCATAATATCTGGTTGCCACTCTAAAACAAAAACTGAAAATACTCGTAATGCAGTTTTTAGACGCGGCCTACTTCTTAAAATCGTAATATCTAGCCGGCACTGTAATGGAAATCTTTCTTTTGCTTTAATTATACAAATAACGATGATTAATTATACAATAAAATAATATATCGGCTCGTAATGAAGATATGACAATAATTTTTAGATATTCTGAAAGCAGAATCCATTTAGCGTCGCCCTGTCAAAGTTTGGAATTTCTGCGCCTCTTAGAATCAGATATGCCCCCCCCCCCTCTGTAAAACCCCAGTTGAACGTCATGTGTCCTCACCTCCGTCAAAGAAAATGCCGATCCAGCCGGAAAAAAAAATCTTATGTCAAACAACTTATTTAGACTACCGGACTTCTTGTTCAAAGACAGGGACCTGTAGGAAAACTTAAAATTGAAAAAAAAAAATCGATAACGGGCGAAGCCCGCTTTTCCCTATCATAATATCTGGTTGCCACTCTAAAACAAAAACTTAAGATACTCGTTATGGCAGTTTTTAGACGCGGCCTACTTCTTAAAATCGTAATATCTAGCCGGCACTGTAAAAGAAATCTTTCTTTTGCTTTAATTATACAAATAACGATGATTAATTACACAATAAAATAATATATCGGCTCCTAATGAAGATATGAGAATAATTTTTAGATATTCTGAAAGCAGAATCCATTTTGAGTCGCCCTGTCAAAGTTTAGAATTAATGCGCCCCTTAGTTTCGGAAATGCCCCCCCCCCTCTGAAAGAACGCAGTTGAAAGTCACGTGACTATTTTATCTCTTTCAGAAATGACTTATCCACAGATGATTCGTCTGCGTTGAATGTTGAAATAAAAAAGAAGCTGTCTCTCCGGAATAGAAATAAATTCATTTGCCCTGTCATTAATGAGTTTTAATTGATATCTTCAAAAATTACTGGTCGATTTTTACGAATTTTTTTTTGTTGAATTCGCGGTTTTTTTATACACGTGTTAGCAAATTTTCGCGAATGTAGAGTCATTATTTCCACTTGTTTCAAAAAGGAGTGGGGCGATTTGATCTCGTATCTGTATTTTTCCCCTCGTGGACTTATTGTTCCTATACCTCACGGGTGGCTGTCCACGAGTGGGTGATTTCGGTCCCCGCTGCCTTCGGCAGCGTATACCGGTCGTGCTGCGCACGCACCGTATAATCCCTTAAATTGCACATAGAATAGTATAAACCTCTAACTGAACGAACCTCCGGCTCGGGTCCCCGCTGCCTGCGGCACCGTATAGCAGTCGTTCCGACCCTGGTCCCCGCTGCCTTCGGCACCGTATGACGGTCGTGCTACGCATGCACCGGATAATCCCTTAAATTGCACATGGAATAGTATAAACCTCTAACTGAACGAACCTGCGGCTCGGGTCCCCGCTGCCTGCGGCACCGTATAGCAGTCGTGCTGCGCACGCGCTGCAGTATATGTTAGTTCCACCTTCCGCCACCAGGTGGCGCAATCTGTCTATATGATCATAACTGAAATCGTTAAGACTTTCGATGTCTAGTCGAATGAGCCATACACCGTCGTTTTCATGCCCGTAGAACCGAAGATAGGAAAGCGCCCCCTAGTGGTGAAAAAACGAAATAAAATCGGTAAGCTCGATGGATGTCGAGTCGAATTGATTTAGACTACCTGAGTTCTAGTTCAAAGACAGGGACCTGTAGAAAAACTTAAAACTTAAAAAAAAAAAATCGATAACGGGCGAAGCCCGCTTTTCCCTATCATAATATCTGGATAGGGGGTCCTTATTACTTTAATTATGATGTTTGGAATCAGTTTGGTGTACATCCGTAACATAGTTTCTTAGTTATAGAAACGGACCACAGTTAAAAGAAAAAAGCGGGGGGGGGGGGGGGGGTTGGCGATGACACTGCTTTTCCTCAAACAACTTATGTAGACTACCTGAGTTCTAGTTCAAAGACAGTGAGCTGTAGAAAAACTTAAAACTAAAAAAAAAAAAAAAAAAAATCGATAACGGGCGAAGCCCGCTTTTTCCTATCATAATATCTGGTTGCCACTCTAAAACAAAAACTGAACACTGAAACAAAAACCGGCACTGTAATGGAAATCTTTCTTTTGCTTTAATTATACAAATAACGATGATTAATTATACAATAAAATAATATATCGGCTCGTAATGAAGATATGACAATAATTTTTAGATATTCTGAAAGCAGAATCCATTTAGCGTCGCCCTGTCAAAGTTTGGAATTTCTGCGCCTCTTAGAATCAGAGATTGGGACCCCTCTGAAAAAAAACCCAATTGAACGTCACGTGACCACCGTAAAAAAATTGCGCCTCTACTCTTGAAAATATTCCTCTTGTCTGAAAATATCCGGTCACGTGTCGTTTTTCTGCATTGGTTACAAATGATTAGAAATAGATTGCTTCATTAACCGGTTTTTAATTCATATCTTCCGATTTTACTGGTCGAATTGTACAATCTTTTTTTTGTTGAAATCAGGATTTTTTTTTACGTGTGATGGCCGATTTGGGGGTCCAGAGATTAATTCTTTCATTGTTTTTCGAAAACGGACTTGAGCATTACATGAAAGCTGTCAGGTGAATTTGCTCTTTCTTCCTTCCAAACATCTGCGTTCCAGGCAGTCTGCGGTTACCATATGCCGCGCCGAAAGAATTAAAAAATTATTTTTTATTCATCGATTTTTAAAGGATTTTTTAAGTTCTAATGGTCGTACGGGAATGATTTTTCGAATTTCTGAAAGCAAATGCTCTCCTGAATCTGTCTGTCCCGTTTCCGAATTTCTGACCCCCCCGACTTCCGTAGATCCGGGTCGGTTTAAAAACCCGCACTGCGGTTTGGGGCTTAATTTGCTCCTGGCAACCCTGCCTTTTTCGAGACTCGTCTCCACCGGCAACCCTCGGCGGAGGCGAACTTTTCGCTGTTTTGACTTTTCTTCCAACTTCGGTTTCGGTCGGTAATTAAAACACTTTCGCTCATTAATAACTCCCCGGGTCCGGGTCGGAATCCCGACCCGATCGAAACTTGAGCGTCGCGCCTTTTTTGCGAATTTTTCGGTCCGCGTCCGCCGTCGGTGCGTCGATTAGTCCAGGAGCCTTTGCGGGTACAAAGGCGGAGTGCACAGACACACACACACACACACACACACACACACAGACGTTTACCGCGCTTAATATTAGGGACTAGCTGGCTTCGCCCGCCAGCGGGCCCCTAATTTACATCGGTGCCTCGAATTGTAGAAAATCTCGAATCTTGTAAAACCTCAAACCGGACGAACCACCGACCCGGGTCCCCGCTGCCTTCGGCACCGTATACCGGTCGTGCTACGCACGCACCGGGTAATCCCTTAATTAGCACATTGAATTGTACAAACCTCTAACCGAACGAACCTCCGACCCTGGTCCCCGCTGCCTAAAGATGAACAGTTCGGCTTCCGTGAAAACAGAAGCACTATATCAGCTCTGGAGAGACTTAAAGAGAAAATTGCACAATTATTACAAAAACATACTTATGTGGGCATCATATCATTTGATATTACAGGTGCTTTCGATTCAATAAACTGGCACCAATTATCAGAAATAATTGATGACTCACCGTTACCCAGATACCTCAAAACCTTATTAAAAAGTTATATAAGCAAAAGAAGTATAGGCTTAAATCAATATGAATATATAGAATGGTTCAGGGTATTTAAAGGATGCCCCCAGGGATCCTGTCTTGGACCACTCTTATGGCTTCTTATAGCTAACTACATAATAAAAAATTATAAAAATCTATATGAAGATATTATTGTTTACGCAGATGATTTTTTGATTCCAATAGAGGGAAATACCGTAATAGACCTGGAAGTTACAACCAACAACAAAATAGTCCATTTTAAGAATATATGTGATGAACTCGGTTTAAAAATATCAACTCAGAAAACGCAATCAATGCTTTTCGGTAGCAATCTCCTCGAAAGAAGACTTCCGAGATTTAAATTAGAAAATATAAAAATAAAAGTAGTAAAAAATATTAAATATCTTGGCGTACTGTTAGATTCTAAATTCAATTTTACAGATCACATGAAAGACCTTCGAACAAAGATTGCAAACTTTGTAAACGGATTTAGAGGATTTCGATTCTTTAATAAAGGTATCAAACCAGACATCCTGAAAATATGGTATCAAACAGTCATAGAACGCCAAATACTATATGCTTACGAAATTTGGTATCCAAACTTGAATACTGATGGCCGCAAATTACTACGTTCAACTCAGCGTTTGGCATTATTAAACTTAATACGGACCTATAGGACTATCTCTCACGAAGCTCTGTATCTTCTTACAGGAACTCCACCAATCCTAATAAAAATACAGAATGAATTTCAGTACTACCAACTGAAAATAGGAAATAGAAATTTGTTAATCAATAACACACAGCTAAACATTAACAATATAATGCAGAAAGAAAAATCGTATCGATTCCTCAATTACTACAGAGTCCAAAATATCAGAATTATAGAAGATAGAAAATTCATCCATCCAAAAGAATACGATGTGGAAGCCTACACAGATGGTTCTGTCATGCCAGGGGGTGTAGCCAGTGCTTTCACCATATATAAAGATGGAAATAATATACATGATGAAGCAATACGACATCATCCACTGAATAACATATATCAAGCAGAATTAATGGCAATTTATAAAGCAATAAAATGGTTCTCTACCTCCGACTACAATAAACTACTAATTATTACAGATAGTTACTCTTCTATGGAAGTATTAAAAGTTGCTTTTCCTAGAAACTACATTATCAAAAACATTTACAATCAATTACTTCAAATTCCTGATAAATCCATTATAATAACATGGACTAAATCTCATGTGGGTGATACTGGCAACGAAAGAGCTGATCTCCTAGCAAAGCAAGCCATCTTACAAGACCAATATCAATCAAGAAAAGATCTGTTGTTCCCCATTTCAATAGCAAAATTGTATTTTAAAAAGAAAACCATCTCTGACTGGCAAGCCATTTGGGACTCATGTAATAAGGGCAGAGATACCTATAAAATTATAAATAAAGTCGATCCAAATTATCTCTGCAAACAGCAGTGGCGTAGCCAGGATTTCCTTTCGGGAGGGGTCCAAAATTTTTCTTCAGCTTATATATATAGTAAGACCTGCCAAGATAATATTACAAAGAGTGGTAAAAAATTCCGTGTAAGACAGTTTTCCGTCTTAGCAGGTGTATGGCTTTCTTTTCTATTTGACGAATGAATATTTCCGTTTAAGTCAGCATTCCGTTATAGGCACATTTCGTTTCCACAGAATTTGCTGTATATATAAAAATATAACTTATGTCTGTAATGCATGTCTATAGCAGATTTCTGTCATAAACGGAAGCATTACATGGCACTGATATGGATAACTATACAATTAAGTCGGCTGAAAACCTGCCTGAAACGGGATTTTTCACCGTTCTTCTGTGATTCCGATTTCGTCTTGTTAGGTTTTATCCTACTTATAAATACAGTAAAGCCTGTGAAATGGAAACTTTCTATAACGGAATCCTATCTCAAACTTAAAAGTTTCGGGATCCCGACGAAACGAACAATGCGTCTGATTGAAATATAGTGTGACAGGATTGACTGTGTGTGTATATATGCAATAGAAATATTTCGAGTAACTTTAAGAATTTAGATATTTCCTTATCAATTTCTTAATTTAAAAAAAAATAGCATGTGTAAAATAAAATAAGATCAATCTCTATAATTGTGGCTAATAATACAATGGAATTACATTAATATTTACCAAATAAAAAGATTTTACAAACACTATGATATAAAAAAACTGAGCACGCACTGAAGAATGCATTTAAATCAAGTTTCATATAATATAAACATTTGATTACGTTAAAGTTATGATCAAAGGGTTAAGTTTATAACAGCATTTGGTTGAATTTTTTTTTTCAATTTTCATGCTTAATTTCCTGTCATTGAATTAAGAACTTGTGTTGTAATAGGTATAATGAATAATGAGTTGACACAATTGTCAATGCCGTCAGCCGTTGATTCACCATGGGTGTTTCTGAGATAAGTTTTTAATTTTTAAGAAAAAAATCTTGTAATTTCGGCTACAGAAACTAGTAATGTAACAAACACACGAAACAAATATAGTTGATGTTGGGAAAAATAATTTTGTTACAATTGTCTAAAACAGCCATAATTCTTTTTCAAGTTTCACCGCTTTTGATACTAATGTAAATATTGGACCTGAATAGTTGTTTGCGATATCTGGTCGACTTAAAAGATGTTAAATTTTTATAAAAAAAATTTATTACGATGGATTAGCACATCTTGGGAAGTGTTAGATTGTGTAAAAAATAATGGTAGTTTCTGCTATTTTACTTTTCAACCAATTTATTTTAAGCGGTTGGAAATAATTTTTGAACGTACTCCAAGTTCAGCAGCAATCTTTCAGACGTTTGGTACGTAGATTAGCTACAACCTTTGCTTTCAATTTTCCATTGTTATTAACCGAATGTCACCTACGACCTTCATATTCAAACTCTCATAGCCATCATGAAATTTCTGAAAACAATGTTAAACTGTGAGTTCACAAGTCGTACTTCGGTCAATTGTAATGTTGAATTCAGACATTTTTTCTCCAGGGGGTATTTCTGCGGAGGGTACCATTTTTCTCCTGAATCTCCTGTACACTGTGAAGTTCAAGGAAAGAGAAAGATTGCACTCCTAGACTATTAATAAGCATAAAATCTCAGATCTTTTGAGGGGTCATTCCGATGCTCCGGAGTGGATGCCCCACCCCTCTCTCCTGCATTCAACGCTGTAGTGTGGTTGATATACAAGCCGTTTCAGCTGATTATCGTACCATTTTGAATTAGTAAAAAAATCGTACGAAATTTCCCAAAGTTCTACAATTGCCTTAAATATCCCTGTACAATAGCGGAAAACAAAATTATAATACTAAATAAGTAGGTAAATACCTGCCCTTTAAAATAATATACAACAACGTAATATCCCATTAAGAATTTATTAAAAATAGCTCAGGTTAAAAAATTTAATAACAAGATTTACCAAACCCAGAAGAACGTCAAACTCTTTCAATATTCCTCTGTTCTTTTCTTTAATGATTAACGAATAACGAGATCGGAAATAAAAGTATCAAAAGGAGAAAAAAATTGATCTCCCGAAATATTCTTCAGGTTTGACATTGAACTAGATGTATCTGATGGTCAACTTGACAAGGAGTATGTGTGACTAAAGAAAATTGTGTCAGACTTTTCTTTAGCAAAGGACTGTGTTCTCTTGAACAGGTCAGAAAACTTTTAAACACCAGTCAACTCTTCCTTGCTTACTGATTAATGTAAAGTTACATAAAACTGAAAAAGGACGTCTTCAGTATGGTTTACAGCAGAAGACAAATCACACTCAGATGCAGGTATTTTGAAAGTGGCAGTGTAATGTTGAATAAGAATTCACAAATATCTAGTCGAAGAACAAAGTTAATTTTTTTTTAAATTCCAGCAAGCAGATTTAAAGTAAATGATAACATTGCTCGATATAAAATTATAAAATGAACAAAGATAAAGGTCGCAAAACTCTGATTAATTTGCTGTTATTGCATTAGACTAATCTAAACTCGTCTTTTCTCGTAAGTGTTGGCAACAGTTGGTCCCATCAAAATCTCTGTTGAAGAAGTATTGCGTTTAATTTAGTTACATTAAAATCTATGAAAACGGAATCGTCAGGTATCCTTAAAAAAATCCGTTGTAGATAGATTTCCGTCATATCAGGTATACTTATATAGTTATCCTTCCGTCATCGAGACCATGAAATGTTTACGTTTACGAGAGGATTCCGTATTCACAGAAAACCTGCCAACAAGGAATCACAACCAGAAAAGGTTCCATTTTAGATAGGTTTCAAATCATAGCAGGTATAAATATGTAGTGTTGTTTTCGTTGAACCTTGAACTTCTGCTGTTTACGATAGCTCTCGTCTTCACAGATTTTATTATAATACATCTATGCTTTTCAGAAGTATACTATAGAGTGGATACGTTTTAACAGTTTTGGAGGATACCTGACAAAATGGGACGTGTTTATGACAAAAACCTGTTTTAAACGGAAAAATTTCATAGCCCGGCGAAAGACATACCTTTTCTAAGACAAACACCTGTCTAAAGCGGAATTTTTCATTCGTTCTTTGCGATTCCGTCTTATCAGTTTTTAATATTGTTATATCTATGATTCAGTAAACCAGTTCTTCGTTCGGGGTTCGGGGGGGGGTCCGGACCCCCTGGACCCCCCCTTGGCTACGCCACTGGCAAACAGCCAACACTGCCGTATTATCTGAGTAACCATGGCAGTTTCCCACAATACTTACATAAAATAAGAAAAAGAGCCTCACCTAGATGTCCATGCGATAAAGCAGAAGGAGATGCAGTTCACTACATATTCGGATGCTGCCCTCTTATGATCCATCACTTCCCTTTTGATAAGAACGAAACTCTCAGATATAACCTTCGTAATATCATTTTCAATCCTTCAAACTCTCAAAAGTTAAAAGAGAATTATAATATTCTCAATAAAAATTTATCTTTCATTACGAAAGAATTTTAAAAAAAAATTGACTGAACTGACCATTGACTTTCTGAACTAAAATACCATAAATTTAGGACATTATGAACTTATAGTACTTCGAAAATATTTTATATTTAACTTTCAATTTGCAAAAAATTGTTATTTTTTACCTTTTATATTTTATTATTGTTATGTAATTATATTCATTGTTTAAAATCTAATAAACAGGCGCCTCCTGCGGTGGGGGTTGGAGCGGATGGGTGCTATCGGTGCCGGGTAGCGTTTATTTTTCCCCTCGTGGACTTATTGTTCCTATACCTCACGGGTGGCTGTCCTTGAGTGGGTGATTTCGGTCCCCGCTGCCTTCGGCACCGTATACCGGTCGTGCTGCGCACGCACCGGATAATCCCTTAAATTGCACATAGAATAGTATAAACCTCTAACTGAACGAACCTCCGGCTCGGGTCCCCGCTGCCTGCGGCACCGTATAGCAGTCGTTCCGACCCTGGTCCCCGCTGCCTTCGGCACCGTATGACGGTCGTGCTACGCATGCACCGGATAATCCCTTAAATTGCACATGGAATAGTATAAACCTCTAACTGAACGAAAACCTGCGGCTCGGGTCCCCGCTGCCTGCGGCACCGTATAGCAGTCGTGCTGCGCACGCGCTGCAGTATACGTTAGTTCCACCTTCCGCCACCAGGTGGCGCAATCTGTTTATATGATCATAACTGAAATCGTTAAGACTTTCGATGTCGAGTCGAATGAGCCATACCCCGTCGTTTTCATGCCCGTAGAACCGAAGATAGGAAAGCGCCCCCTAGTGGTGAAAAAACGAAATAAAATCGGTAAGCTGTATCGATGTCGAGTCGAATTTATTTAGACTACCTGAGTTCTAGTTCCAAGACAGGGACCTGTAGAAAAACTTAAAACTTAAAAAAAAAAAAATCGATAACGGGCGAAGCCCGCTTTTCTCTATCATAATATCTGGATAGGGGGTCCTTATTACTTTAATTATGATGTTTGGAATCAGTTTGGTGGACATCCGTAACACAGTTTCTTAGTTATAGAAACGGACCACAGTTAAAAGAAAAAAGCGGGGGGGGGGGGGGGTTTGGCGATGACACTGCTTTTCCTCAAACAACTTATGTAGACTACCTGTGTTCTAGTTCAAAGACAGTGAGCTGTAGAAAAACTTAAAACTAAAAAAAAAAAAAAAAAAAAAAAAAATCGATAACGGGCGAAGCCCGCTTTTTCCTATCATAATATCTGGTTTCCACTCTAAAACAAAAACTTAAGATACTCGTTATGGCAGTTTTTAGACGCGGCCTACTTCTTAAAATCGTAATATCTAGCCGGCACTGTAATAGAAATCTTTCTTTTGCTTTAATTATACAAATAACGATGATTAATTATACAATAAAATAATATATCGGCTCCTAATGAAGATATGAGAATAATTTTTAGATATTCTGAAAGCAGAATCCATTTTGAGTCGCCCTGTCAAAGTTTGAAATTAATGCGCCCCTTAGATTCGGAAATGCCCCCCCACCCCTCTGAAAAAACGCAGTTGACTATTTTATCTCTTTCAGAAATGACTTATCCGCAGACGATTCGTCTCCGTTGAATGTTGAAATAAAAAAAAGCTGTCTCTTCCGAATAGAAATAAATTCATTTGCCGTGTCATTAATGAGTTTTAATTGATATCTTCAAAAATTACTGGTCGATTTTTACGAATTTTTTTTTGTTGAATTCGCGATTTTTTTATACACGTGTTAGCAAATTTTCGCGAATGTAGAGTCATTATTTCCACTTGTTTCAAAAAGGACTGGGGCGATTCGATCTCGGATCTGTCGACCTGCATTCTTTACGGCAACCTCTTTTTACGTCTGGGGTCGATGTTGGATGTCTGGTCAGTTTTTGGCCGAAATAAAGAAAAGTTACGGTCCGAATTTCAAAAAATTTGACGTTTTGCAACGACAAAAATCGGCCGCGTGTGTACCCCGATTTTTGGATCGATACCTCCGGTACATTTTTTTTTATTCGATGATGCGTTAAAAAGCGACGATTTGGATGTCTGCGATTATCAAAACGGAAGGCGAACTTTTCGCTGTTTTGACTTCTCTTCCAACTTCGGTTTCGGTCGGTAATTAAAACACTTTCGCTCATTAATAACGCCCCGGGTCCGGGTCGGAGGCCCGACCCGATCGAAACTTGAGCGTCGCGCCTTTTTTGCGAATTTTTCGGTACGCGTCCGCCGTCGGTGCGTCGATTAGTCCAGGAGCCTTTGCGGGTACAAAGGCGGAGTGCACAGACACACACACACACACACACACACACAGACGTTTACGGCGCTTAATATTAGGGACTAGCTGGCTTCGCCCGCCAGCGGGCCCCTAATTTACATCGGTGCCTCGAATTGTAGAAAATCTCGAATCTTGTAAAACCTCAAACCGGACGAACCGCCGACCCAGGTCCCCGCTGCCTTCGGCACCGCGTATACCGGTCGTGCTACGCACGCACCGAGCAATCCCTTAATTAGCACATTGAATTGTACAAACCTCTAACCGAACGAACCTCCTTGACTTTCTGAACTAAAATGCCATAAATTTAGGACATTATGAACTTATAGTACTTCGAAAATATTTTATATTTAACTTTCAATTTGCAAAAAATTGTTATTTTTTACCTTTTATATTTTATTATTGTTATGTAATTATATTCATTGTTTCAAATCTAATACACAGGCGCCTCCTGCGGTGGGGGTTGGAACGGATGGGTGCTATCGGTGCCGGGTAGCGTTTATTTTTCCCCTCGTGGACTTATTGTTCCTATACCTCACGGGTGGCTGTCCACGAGTGGGTGATTTCGGTCCCCGCTGCCTTCGGCACCGTATACCAGTCGTGCTACGCACGCACCGGGTAATCCCTTAATTAGCACATTGAATTGTACAAACCTCTAACCGAACGAACCTCCGACCCTGGTCCCCGCTGCCTTCGGCACCGTATACCGGTCGTGCTGCGCACGCACCGGATAATCCCTTAAATTGCACATAGAATAGTATAAACCTCTAACTGAACGAACCTCCGGCTCGGGTCCCCGTTGCCTGCGGCATCGTATAGCAGTCGTTCCGACCCTGGTCCCCGCTGCCTTCGGCACCGTATGACGGTCGTGCTACGCATGCACCGGATAATCCCTTAAATTGCACATGGAATAGTATAAACCTCTAACTGAACGAACCTGCGGCTCGGGTCCCCGCTGCCTGCGGCACCGTATAGCAGTCGTGCTGCGCACGCGCTGCAGTATACGTTAGTTCCACCTTCCGCCACCAGGTGGCGCAATCTGTTTATATGATCATAACTGAAATCGTTAAGACTTTCGATGTCTAGTCGAATGAGCCATACCCCGTCGTTTTCATGCCCGTAGAACCGAAGATAGGAAAGCGCCCCCTAGTGGTGAAAAAACGAAATAAAATCGGTAAGCTCTATCGATGTCGAGTCGAATTGATTTAGACTACCTGAGTTCTAGTTCAAAGACAGGGACCTGTAGAAAAACTTAAAACTTAAAAAAAAAAAAATCGATAACGGGCGAAGCCCGCTTTTCCCTATCATAATATCTGGATAGGGGGTCCTTATTACTTTAATTATGATGTTTGGAATCAGTTTGGTGGACATCCGTAACATAGTTTCTTAGTTATAGAAACGGACCACAGTTAAAAGAAAAAAGCGGGGGGGGGGGGGGTGTTGGCGATGACACTGCTTTTCCTCAAACAACTTATGTAGACTACCTGAGTTCTAGTTCAAAGACAGTGAGCTGTAGAAAAACTTAAAACTATATATAAAAAAAAAAAAAAAAAAATAAAAAAAAAAAAAATCGATAACGGGCGAAGCCCGCTTTTTCCTATCATAATATCTGGTTGCCACTCTAAAACAAAAACTGAAAATACTCGTAATGCAGTTTTTAGACGCGGCCTACTTCTTAAAATCGTAATATCTAGCCGGCACTGTAATGGAAATATTTCTTTTGCTTTAATTATACAAATAACGATGATTAATTATACAATAAAATAATATATCGGCTCCTAATGAAGATATGAGAATAATTTTTAGATATTCTGAAAGCAGAATCCATTTTGAGTCGCCCTGTCAAAGTTTGAAATTAATGCGCCCCTTAGATTCGGAAATGCCCCCCCCCCCCTCTGAAAAAACGCAGTTGACTATTTTATCTCTTTCAGAAATGACTTATCCACAGACGATTTGTCTCCGTTGAATGTTGAAATAAAAAAGCAGCTGTCTCTTCGGAATAGAAATAAATTCATTTGCCGTGTCCTTAATGAGTTTTAATTGATATCTTGAAAAATTACTGGTCGATTTTTACGAATTTTTTTTTGTTGAATTCGCGATTTTTTTATACACGTGTTAGCAAATTTTCGCGAATGTAGAGTCATTATTTCCACTTGTTTCAAAAAGGACTGGGGCGATTCGATCTCTGATCTGTCGACACTGCATTCTTTACGGCAACCTCTTTTTACGTCTGGGGTCGATGTTGGATGTCTGGTCAGTTTTTGGCCGAAATAAAGAAAAGTTACGGTCCGAATTTCAAAAAATTTGACGTTTTGCAACGACAAAAATCGGCCGCGTGTGTACCCCGATTTTCGGATCGATACCTCCGGTACATTTTTTTTTATTCGATGATGCGTTAAAAAGCGACGATTTGGATGTCTGCGATTATCAAAACGGAAGGCGAACTTTTCGCTGTTTTGACTTCTTATCCAACTTCGGTTTCGGTCGGTAATTAAAACACTTTCGCTCATTAATAACTCCCCGGGTCCGGGTCGGAATCCCGACCCGATCGAAACTTGAGCGTCGCGCCTTTTTTGCGAATTTTTCGGTCCGCGTCCGCCGTCGGTGCGTCGATTAGTCCAGGAGCCTTTGCGGGTACAAAGGCGGAGTGCACAGACACACACACACACACACAGACGTTTACCGCGCTTAATATTAGGGATAATAAATAGTAAGTTTTTATGGAATAGAATTTTGTGAAGGGACTCATTTTATCAAATTGATTTTTGTGAAGGGGCCCATTTTATCAAACTGCCATTTGTGAAGGGGTCCATTTTATTAAATTGATTTTTGTGAAGGGCCCTAAATAGGCCCCAAATTTTTCCTGTATCGACCCCTGAAACGGATAACATTTTGAAAGTTTCTGCTGATTATCTCTGTATAAACAGCTCTGACATTTGATATAAGTTTAATTTCTTGCAGGTTTTGTGAAAGTCATTCTGTCTATTTTGTTTACAGTTGAAAATTTGCCTTTTCATTAGAGTAATGTATACATAAATTAGAAATAAATTGTATTAATGACTCTTTTGACTTTTAGAACTTTCAATCCCCTTTTTAATAAAATGCAAAAAATAAATAAGCATTAATTGTTTACATATAAATATTAAGGTGTGAGGGGAATATGGAAATGGTGATCAAAAGCTTTCTACAAGTTTAACATTCAAGCATTTTATTTCTTACAGATATATTAATGCCCTTTATTCTTTGGTTTTTCATAAAAATTTTAAATTAACATGATAATTTAAATTTTTGTCCCAATGTTAGACAAAAAAAAAAAAAATATCTACTTATTTTGTTTGACTTACAAAAATAAGTAATAGAAATGAAAAAAAATTCTTTATTATGTTTTTAAATTGCAAATTTAAGAAATGAAATTTAAAAAGAAAGCCAGTTCATGTTATTCATTTTTACAAAGAATAGTTTTGAAAAACTTGTTTTTTAGAGGGAAGGGGTATTCAATAATGACAATGACAATAATGCTTAAAAAAAAAAAAAACTCTGCCAAAACTTAGCTGAGTACTCAGTACAGCTCTAGTTTGTTGGCATACATTGATTTATGAATGTTGCTAATGAATTTAAAGTATCCTGAATTTGTTAAACTATATCATATGTTTTAAGCACAGATTTAATAATTTGATAAATTCTAATTAGGAAAAATGAAGAATTAATAAGAAATTTAAATATTAACAGTGAATAAAACGATTTCTGTACAAAAGCAAAATTTACAAATAATAATCTTTATAAAGACTCCTTCACACTTTTATTAACTACTACTCAAATGTGTTTGAATCTTCTTAAAATGCGTTTATATTAAATACGATTTTGTGAATTATATGAAAGTTTCTGTTCGCAACATAGAAATTAATCGTAAATACAAATTTTCATTTGCTTTATAAAAATTCTTGAGTGAAAAATCATTTATATATATATATACATATATATATATATATGATCATAGCTGCACAAAAAACCTTTTTATTCATTAGTAACTATTTCGGTGATAACTTCTAATGTAAATTAAGATAATATTCTTAAATATATTATCTTATATAATGTTCCTTAAAAGTTGTACAACTGGTGTTATTATTTTTATCATGTTTCATATGTCTATCTCAACAAAAATAAACATTTCAAACTTCCGTTATACGAGGTTACCAGAAGAACGCCAATAAAAACACCAAATCGCCAGCTCCATTACCGGAGATGACGTCAAAAACATGGAAAAAACATGGACTCGCGTGACTCGTTGCCATCTATTGGAATGCCCAATAAAAGCTGGTGGGAGTAGATTTTTTTGTTACTGGAATAAAAAATGTCTGACAAATAATAAAACTATCATTTAATTATCTCGTATTTTTCAATCACAATCGACAATTTTTTTTTTTTTTTTACGTTCTTTTAGCAAACATTTATTTAAATATCACTTTTTATTACTGAGTTTGTTGGAAATTTTGTAACAAAATATTTTAAAATAGGTAAGAAATTTTAAAGCTTTCTGTGTTAAAAATCATGTGTGCCCCCCAACCCCCCCCCCCCTTGCACCAAACTATAAAGAAAGAATTTTGCTTTGTGAGAAATTAAATATATATATATATATATATATTATTAATTTTAAGTCAGAAATATGTGTACATTTTTTCCAAAAATTGATGTACTACACAAAAGTTAACACGCCCAAAAGCTTACTATTATATAATAATAATAATTACTTAGATGAACTGCATAAAATATATATTATTAATAGTGCCTAATTAAAAGTTCAGTGACCTAATTTTGAAACTAAACTTGTATTGTTTCAATAATAAAAAATAAAATTCTTATAAAAGTCGGAAATCCGAAAGCATTTTAAAAAGATAAACACGCATCCATTTAAAAATTATATAAATTATTTTTTTTTCTTGTAAAAACATTTTTTAAATCAGCATAAAATACATAGTATAAAGATAGTATAAAATCATCTTTAGTTTTTAATAAAACGCAAATTTTCACATGCTTTTTTTATATATAAAAATAACTATAGATTCCTACAGAAATTTTTATATAGGCTTTTTCTATCTGTGCAAATTTCACGCCCAACGCCTCCATCAAATGCACATTGACGAAAACTACACCACACAAATGGGCGGTCCTTTAGAACTTTCCGATCACTTCGGTCAAGATTACAAACTTCGTCAGATATGCTGAATGTCGACAGATATCTTGAAATGTCCGAAAAATGATGTTGTTTTTTACGAATGTCGATAGATATCCCTGAATGTTGTAATAGTAATATCATTTTTACATTGGCCAATGTCACCAAACATTAAAAGTAAGGCATTAAAAAGTCAAGTTTTTTAAAATTGGCAAAATTATTAAATTTTATTTTTTAGAATACTATTTCTGTATTATGATGTCATAAGTAATGCAAAAAGCTCTTTTGAATGCTTTCTTTTTAAAACTAATTTTAAGTTATGTCTGTGAATATCGGCAGATGTTGTAAATTTGACGTACGACATTCAGCGACATTCAAAATATTGGCCAATATTGCCGTGGATATTGACCGATATCTATGTGCTACCTGGGTAGTTCTTCATTTCTGTCAGAAATAAGTGTTTCATTTTCTTTTAATATAAAGCGTGCTTTTCTGAAACATTCTCGTACGCATTCCGCCCAGATAGCAAGCAAGGTTCCGAAAACGGTCTCTTTTCATTTTCTTTCGACTTTTCTGCGAGGGTATATTATCTTTAGCGTATATCACGGTCACAGTAATGTTTTGAATATTAGGCTTTTGGAATAACCGTCAGGAAACCTACCTTCTAAAATCATCCTTTGCACATTCAATTTTCCGCGCATGCGCAACTTATTTTATCACTTTGTTAGCTGCATAGTGTGCTTATTCATTCTCTCATTGAAGGTGATATTGGCGTGCGAGTAGGTCACGTAGCATCGCTTTGCCTGTGCTGGGCTGGCTTTTCATTTACATGTGCAATCATAGTCAATCCGAAGTATGTTAAACCATTTTGTATTGATTTAATTTGATATAGATTTATCTTATTGCAAGAACTACATACATACGCATATTTCTGTTATAGTTCTTGAAATTTCCATTTATAATATGTTTTTTATTCTTAACGAATTAGTGCGAGTTCTTTAACCATTACTTTCATTGCAAAATACAATAGATACAGAGTGGCATTTGTTTATGTTTATATTTTAAATTATATTATTATCGTTTATGTCATTATCTATTGATGTTCCCCAATTTTAAAATATCCATCTGATAGTTCATGTGATTAAAAATTACCTTCAAAAGTTTGAAATATTGCGTAATAATAATAATAGATTGCGTACTTGTATTTAAACTGCAATTTAGTCAAAGTTAATTATTTTTAGGCATATGTTTTATTTTCTTATAATTTAGTCATTTATATTGCATAAAATTATATCATTCAATTATGTACGTTTAAAATATAAAATTTTTATTGCATGCGTTGCTAGAATATTTTAAATTATTGTTATTTTTATTACTTTCTTTAATACATTTTATTTTCATGAATTTTAAAATATGAATTTTGATGAAGTCAAACTATTTAAATTTTTGACGTTTCAATATACATGCTAATAATTATGAGCGATTTTTAAAATGAAGGTTTACATTTTAAAGGAAAAAAGGTCTAAATAATGTTAACTGATTATTATTATTTATTTTTAATTCCGGAACATCAATAGATTTAATTCAGAGATAAATCATTCTGAAAAATTATTGTCCTTCTGTGTTAAGTAGAATGAAAACATGCTTAAAGTAAAGATTAAAAATAAACAAATAGGTAATATGCATATGATATAAAAATATTATAAATGGAAATTGCATGTTATTTTTCTCACTAATTATATAAATACTAACATTTGGTTTTATATAGTTCTTAAATGGAGATAAATCTTTATCAAATTAAATTATGCAGTTATATTTAACTTTCTTCAGTTTGTCAATCAACTAATAAATAAGAATAATTGATACTGGGTTGACCATTATCAGTTTTCAAATATGAAAACACAAAGGTAAAGACAACATAAAAACCTAGACATAAGCAATTCCCAACTCAGAAATTTAAAATATTGTGAAACTTTCAAGATAGTAGGGCTTAAGCAAAAATATAGTATACAAATTTTCTTGTTGCTAAAAATAATTTCTGAAAAAGAGTCCACTTTCCTCGGCATTAAAAATGTTTCTCTCCTCATAACCTTCATAAATTGACTGCAGTTATTCATGCCAATCTCCACTTTTTTCAGAGCTATGGATTTTGCTTTTCCACATATTGTTTTGAAAGATATGTTGCTCAAAGACAGGAATTTTTCCAACCATCACCCAAAACCTTAAAATCATGTAGTCCGAGTTCTTTGGCCACTTCTAAAGCCTTTTCCTGCATCTAAGGCCCGCTGATAGGAATTTTTTTGAACTAAGTGACGTAAACCAATTCAGAATTATAGGATCAATTTCAATGGAATCGGTATACCTTAATTTCACAATTTTGGTGTTCTCGTTAGAGTTAGAAATCCACAAATTCCTTATTTCTTCTTTATTTCGTAAAATCTCTTCCATTTGTGTTTTACCTATTTTAAAACATTCGGCAAGTATCCGTAAACTCAATTTCTGCTTTTCAGATTCATTTACACTTACAATTTAAAAATTTTCTTTTAAAGTTAATACCTTTAGTTTTGAGGGCATTCTCGAAACATTAATCACAAACAAGGCACTAATTCTAGAATATGTAGAACTCAATATATTCAGAAAACGATAAAAATGGTTTTAATATATTCTGAAGCTTTGAATAATGTATGTCAATTAAATCTGAAGAATCGAACATTAACCGATGCAAAATGCATACGCTTTTGGAGGATTCCCCAGACCACTGGGGATTTTCCTAAGACCACCCCTTACATTTATTTGTGGTCACAAAATTTGTGACACATTGCCGTGATAAATTTCTAGGCTTTTTACTTTTTTTCTCATTTTCTTTCCTCGTTAAAAAATCATTTTTCATCTTTGATTGCCAAATCTACTGTCCGCTATTCAGAGGTTAAACATACAAAAATTTAGATTTTGGGTGTGTGGATATGATCATCATTTCGGTCCGAGGAGGGATGATAACATCTGCCTTGGCTGTCATCCGTTGAATAGACCCGGACTCATTTCCAAGTTTGAAAATAGTGACATCTTCTTGAGCAGAGCGTAACTCATTATTCTTAAAATCCAGTGTAAATCCTTGCTCTTTTAAAAAGTCCAGTCCGAGTATGAAAGGGTCTGAGATATCGGCCACATAGACTGTATGATGGTAAGCGGCGTTCCCAAACTTTATTTTCAATTTCATTCTTCCATGTATGTCGATCTTATCCCCGGTCACGGTTTGGAGGATAACACGGGGCGGGGTCCAGAGGAGTTTTTCCTTTAGCCGGTGAGCTAGATCTTTCCGAATGATGGTCACATTGGCTGCTGTATCGATGATCATATTACAGGGCAAATCATTCACACGCCCGACTATAAAAACTCCGGTCTCGCCGCAACTTCTTGCAGAAATTTGACACACTTGATAATGGGGCTTCTCGAAATCTGGCAACCTCCGCCCCGCGAGATGGCCATTAATTAGTTTTCCTGCTCCGCCGTTCGTGGGGAGCTATTACCTTCTGTGCTGGGTCGTTTTAGGCAGTTTCTTTGAACATTTTCTTCCATTTCTTGAAATCTTCCTTCAAATTTGTTTTCCACGGAGTCAATTCTGTCATTTAAAGATGTTATTTTATCCTCTATTAAGTCTTTCAACTGACCAAGGTTGGTTGACATATCCTTCTTCATTTCATCTTTTAAATCGCCAAGGTTGGCAGTCATTTTCTCATCCATCACTGACATATCCTTCTTCATTTCATCTTTCAACTCGCCAAGGTTGGCAGTCATTTTCTCATCCATCGCTGACATATCCTTCTTCATTTCAGCCTGATTCGCAGTCATTTTCTCATCCATCTCTCCTAATTTCTCCAATAATTTAGTCAGTTGCGCCTCCATTGCTCTGGTAATCGGCATTCAACCCCACTCCTGACACCAAATGTTGTGAGCTCGGGGTTCGAAAAGACTGATGCCAATATATAAGAACAATCAAAAGGCTTTAATCACTATAAACAGTGCAATACGAACACCAATATCTTCTGAAAATTACAAGATATTCAGTAATTTTCAAATCCAATAAAAGCACAGCAAAATTTCACACAGAAACAATGCGTTCAATACGACGTATCAACGACAAAATCAATCCGAGAAACACAGTTCTCAATGCAAAGCCTCTCGTATGAATTCAATCGCAGTTGACAGACAACTAACTGAACTGAATTGATGGAGGTCCTTATATAGGTTTCAGAGATCTTTCCAGATTATTCCAGAGCCTTCAGATGCTAGAAATTACCAGAAAGTGCTTTAACTTTCGATAGAGAACCCAAGCAAGAAAGGATCCCAATGTATAGGTATAAGGGGGGTGTGGTTGCACAAAAAATCGCCAAATCCGTCGCCAACTTGGCGACATTTGGCGATATATCGCCAAATTTGGCGACAAAAATAAGTCGCCAAAACCATCGCCAACTTGGCGATATTTCCATAGACTTCCATTATAAAGATGAGGGTGTAAGGTTGTTTTCCTTGCAAACCATCTGAGGCCTTTAGCATTGAGTTACATGATGCTCAATAGGAAATACATTAATAATACTGCAATTTTCACAATAATCAAATAAAATAAATTTAAACAAATGGAATATTTACAGATATATACAAAATTCATAACAATATAATAGAAGTTCTCGGACATACAAAAGCCAATTAATAAAACGTTAAACATTTATTAGCGATTTTGTGAATCTCTGAAGTTTTCCCAATAGCGGACAATTTCTGCGCTCCCAAAGTGTCCGTTATTTAGAGATTTTACTGGTAAAACCTCCATAACGGACACTCCCGAATAGCGGACACTTCTATTTAACAGGCACTTTTCAAATCCCCACTCCCAAAATCTAAACTTTTGTATGTTTAACCTCTGAATAGCGGACAGTAGTTTGGCAATCAAAGATGAAAAATGATTTTTTAACGAGGAAAGAAAATGAGAAAAAAAGTAAAAAGCCTCGAAATTTATCAGGGCAATATGTCACAAATTTTGTGACCACAAATAAATGTAGGGTGTCGTCCTTGGAAAATCCCCAGTGGTCCGGGGAATCCTCCAAATGCGTATGCATTTTGTATCGGTTACTGTTCGATTCTTCAGATTTAATTGACATACATTATTCAAAGCTTCACAATATATTAAAACCATTTTTATCATTTTCTGAATATATTGAGTTCTACATATTCTGGATTTAGTGCCTTGTTTGTGATTAATGTTTCGAGAATGCCCTCAAAACTAAAGCTATTAACTTTAAAAGAAAATTTTTAAATTGTAAGTGTAAGTGAATCTGAAAAACAGAAATTGTGTTTACGGATACTTGCCGAATGTTTTAAAATAGGTAAAACACAAATGGAAGAGATTTTACGAAATAAAGAAGAAATAAGGAATTTGTGGATTACTAACTCTAACGAGAACACCAAAATTGTTAAATTAAGGTATACCGATTCCATTGAAATTGATCCTATAATTCTGAATTGGTTTACTTCACTTCGTTCAAAAAAATTCATATCAGTGGGCCTTTGATGCAGGAAAAGGCTTTTGCAGCCCCCCCCCCCCCGAACTTCACTTTTGGTTATGCCACTGCCTTAAAAAAAACTCCCCCCCCCCAAGAAAGTTCTGAAATGGCGCCCCCACATGGACTATTTCAGTAATTTTATTTTGAGTCTGTCTATTAATTTCAACATTTACATCAGATAATTTATTAACATGCAATTCCCTCCCCCTCCCTCATACACCTTAATTTAACGGAATTATTTAGTGTGTCCCGAGATATAAACACTCTATTTTCAATACCGAACATGCCATAGTAAACCACATTAACACATATCCATTACATGACAATCCGACTATACTTACGAGAGTTAGAGCTTGTATACATAGATGGTCGGTTAACTCTTTTCAACTACATTAGGACGTGTTAAAAACCTCAGTGATATGTATGTTTCAGTATGTTTGAAATAGTGTAGAATCATTAAAATACATTGCAAATTATTTTTCTCCACAAATCGTAATATAACGGAATTCTTTTGAGTGTCCCTGTAGACGAACTATAAATGCTACACCCTTCCTCATATTCAATAACGAACATCATTAACATACCGGGCGCGCCATAAAATCGTTAAAAATTTAAAAAATCATTAAAAAGGAGCAAATGATGCTACAAAATTGCAGTTTGAAAAAACGGAATTAGAGGGGAATCGGATTTTTTTTTAATAACAAAAAGTTGTGGTTTAAAAATTACCGATAGATGGCGTATACACGCATAATATGAAGCAGATGTCAAGGAGGGCCTTCCACTTCGGGACGATCTTCCAAACGATCGCGTTTCTTCGAAGAGTCTGGAAAGCTTCAGTATATCAGCACATGAAATAGGTCCTTTACACGTTTCAAGTCCTTTTGAAGTGCGGAATTTTCGCATTGCGCCGGTTTCTTGTTCCCCGTTCTAGGAAAAGAGCTTAACCAACTCGATCTGGTAACGATAGCATACTGCTGCCATCGAAGGAGGGATCTATGTGCATTGAGGTGTTTTATTGACAGCCTGATTTGCATAAATCCTCTTCATATTATGCATGTCAGCACCCTCTACCGGTAATGTATGTGGTATTTTAACCACAATTTTTTTTATTATTAATATTAAGAAAAATCTGATCTCCCTCTTATCCTATAGATCACTTTCAACCACGTGATCACCAGCCCACCAAAAG
The DNA here is from genome assembly GCA_963931845.1 of Maratus michaelseni. Taxonomy (NCBI): domain Eukaryota; kingdom Metazoa; phylum Arthropoda; class Arachnida; order Araneae; family Salticidae; genus Maratus; species Maratus michaelseni. The sequence continues at coordinate 4,370,545 of OZ007600.1, forward strand.
TTATCAACCAATCATAATCGTGGATTTGTAGCCTGTATTACGAGCCAACCAATCACAATCCACCATCTTTGGCGGGCAAACAAAAAACAAATCTAGTTGCTAAGGTGGTTGCTAGGGTGTGACGTCAGTTGAAACTGATCTATTCCTGAAAATCGTATTATTTTGGCATCATTTATTTCTTTTTACAGAATGTTTAAAGTTTTAACAAAATTTTGCGCATCCGGTAGATTAATTGCATGGCAATCCGAGTATATTTACGAGAGTCAGAGCAAGGACAGACGGCAGTCAGACAAATGAAATCATAAATACGTTTCATACTTTCAATACTTTATTTTGGAAAGTGTGAAAAAATCTCGCAAGAAAATCCATATCTGTTATTTAAATCTCTTATGTGTGATATAATATTAAAGTAGAAGAAATGTCAAGCAATTTTGTAAATATTTAACAAAACTTTGCTTTTGAAAGTAGCATTTTTCTTTCTTTTTCTGAAAAACTGGGATAAATGCATTTAAAAATTTTATTCATTCTTGCAAACAGTTGAAAAGTGTTTATAAAAAAAATGTGAAGCTTTCTAATAAATCAAGAAGTTTGAATATTGCGAATTTTACAATAAACAATTTTACAATATAATTTAATAACAATTTTACAATATATAACATACAATATCAACATTTTCATCCACTTTATTATTATTTTTTAAATATTGTAGCTTCTTTAAAACATCCTTTTGTTATTTTATAAACATATACAACAAGGAGAGATTCTACTTCTTAAAATTCACGTTATTTTTACGATTTTGTTTCAGTTACCAAAAAAAAAAGAGATACCACCTTCGAACTTTTTGCATTATATTTATCGACATTTCACTGATATATTTGAATTTTTGTGTGTAAAAAAAAAAATGAATACGCCTTGTGTTCTAGTGGACTACCGACTCTTTCATAAGGGCAGTCGTTGTTTTGATTGTGAACGTATCGTCAATCTAACATTTTTGTGCGTGCAGCGACATCTGTAGACTATTTTACTCTCACTTTTCTGGAATGCATGTGGTTTTCGAAATTTATGGGTTTTCTGCGTTTCGCAGTAGTTTTATGCACAATTTGGCTTTTCTGGTCAATTAAGCAATGTATTTGAGCAGGTGCAAATGTGTAGCGTCGGATTTGGCCGTATCTCGCCTTCATGGACTTTGAGACCCGCTCTTGCCAGCATAAAGAGTTTGTGCTCTTGACCTGAAGCTTGCTTAGAATAGAAGCCCGACTTGGTAAGATTATTAGATTGGCTATTTCAATAAAGTTATGTCGATGGCTATGCTCTGCTATTGTTTTAGATATTTAGCCATCTTTAGCAAAGTTGTTGAAGCATCGCAGTTGCATCGCAGCAAAGGATATTTCCAGAACTTTAAAGTTAAGATTTGAAGGGTAAGAAATTCCGGAACAGATGTGTTACACTCACGCTAAAATGTAAACAAAAGATTGGCGACTGTTTGGTTGGCGCGATTTCCAAGACTGCGCCAAACGAATAACTTATTACAATGGCTAGGTTGCCATTAAAGTTAAAAATCCCCTAAATTTGGCGACTTTTTTCTTTTTTTTAACCAATTATTTTATTTTATTTTTTAGCGTGAGTGTAAAGCATCTAAGCCGAAATTCCTCCTCTAACACTGTTCTCTCTTAGCCATAATATTTCTACATTACAAATGTCTGTCAAACTGTAGTAAATTTTGAGTCCAAACAGAATTCTAAACTTCAAGGAGAAACCCCACCCAAGAAAATGCAATGGAATGTCCTGAGGTCTTGGGAGAATGAAAGGAAGAAAGGAGAGATAAAACTAGGTTGCGCCGCCAGGTTCCTGAGGAGCGCCCGGCGCGTCATATGACCACCGGACCCATGTCCTGAGAGACATTTAACGCGCACATCGGCTTTGGGTCACCGAGTGCGCTGCCGGCCGGTCCGGAGAACCGTCATCCAACGGAACCTCCAAACCTCTTACCCGAGCATGCGACGACACAGGTCATTGCGATTGCGCGGAGGATCCCATATCTTAGAGAAGACTTCCACAAAGATACTCGATGAACCGTCGAAACAACCCAGCGTCTTCGTCGCCGAAACCCCATAAGGGGAGTCGGTTTCTAGGTCACATGCTAGATTTCCCAACGGCTCTTGCTTTCCCACGGCGTCCGATCGTCGACATGTATGAAAGGACAAGCGACTAGTTCATCTTCCGTGGGTTGTCACTACGTGTGACATAGGAAACCGACCCAGGACCACGAGGTAACTCGGTCCTTTCTGATAGACGAGACTCGGCTAGGTCGTCCCCATTGATCGGCTTTGCATTCGGCAAACTCCCGCAGCGAAAGGAGAGATAAGGAGGTTTCAAATACCGCCCTTTTGTAAGATTTACAACTGAGCCATGGAAAGGAATGAGCATAGAAAATCATCTTTATTTGTTTCTTAATCCAGAATTTTAACCAGTTGCTTGTAAACTTGGATAATGAGCCATATTAATCAGCTTTTCCTTGTCTCTTATTGCATTGCTAAAATGAAAAGGATATGTGAAATCAATAACTCGAAAATTGCAGCTGCAATATTCGCCGAGTTTTTCCGGGGAAAAGGGAAGTGATCCGCATTACTGTATGTCGTTCATGTCTTTAGGAATTACCAGTTCTTTAAAGGCCTTGACTTCAGTACTGTGATTTTGTCTAAATAAAATGTCACTCACAAAGGTTAGGCTGAATATTTTATGATATTAACTTTATGATATTGAGTTAATTTTAGCATACAGATAATTCGAGCAATTAATAATAACAAGTGCACCCGTACAAGGATTTCCCACTGCAGTCTAATATTTTTTAGATGCAGGTTCAAACTTCCAAAGAAAAATATCTTCAAACAACATTAGTCAAGCCAGAATATAGTTTCATTTATTCTATCAAAGTTACAGTAAAAACGGCCCAGGGCTCGAAATGTACCGGAGCAAAACGGAACGGTGTTCCGGTTCGTGAAATCATGATAAATATCGTTCCGGTTCGTGTAATTATGGTAAATATCGTTCCGTTTCTTACAATTATTAAAACATATTGTTAAATTTCGTGTAAGACATTAATATTTCTGTTCCGGTCAGGTTCATCCAAAAAAAAAAATGAATAGCAGGTGCGGTGATGCACTTAACATCATTGTGATGAGCCACATCCACACCCACGGCTGTAAAGCGATTGCTATAGTACCTTTTGGTGAAAACTAAATTTTTTACATACTTGGCTAAGTACTTTTTTTAATTTAAATTTATATATTTCTAGCTGACCCACCCAGCGTTGCCCGAGTCCGTGATAATAACCTAAAATATACCTAAAATCAACGTTAAATGATTTTATATATTTAAACGAAAATCTTTCCAAATGGACATAATAATGGGAGCCCCATTGCTATGGGTAGCTAAAAAGTGTTTTTTACCTCACTTTTTTTGTTTCAGATCGAGTCATTTAAATATTAAAGAAAATAGTTCTTAATTTCCAAATGCTGTGAAATTTTCGCGAGTTATAAATATAACATTACTGGCCAGTAAATAATTTTCACGCTGAAACTGATATTTAGTTGTATATTTTTTTTAACTTTCTTTTTATTTTTTTACACATTGAAGTCCTACAGGATTTATTTTTTAACTGATTATTTTACCCCTAAATGTTATTATATATGTGATGATTTTAAGGGCCGAGTTGATTTGTGTAACAGCATTACCATTTTTTAATAAATAGTTTTTCAATATTAAATGTTCTTTTCAGAAGTCAACAGAGGAAGTTTCCGCGCCAGGATTTATGGCAGTGGTACTATCCACCGTAGATGGCGTCTGTGCGTATGCATAAGAAGAAACTTCATCCAAGAACACAAACAGGCTTTTATTTAGAAGCTTAAAACGACATCAGGTGCAGATCTGGTTTCACACGTGTATCTTTTTAGTTTCGATGACAGGATTCCCATTACAGCAGAAGCACGATGGTTAGCTTTTTAAAATATTCATTCCGAAATAGTATAAGAAAAGAATATTGGTCGCTTCCCCAATACCTGGCAAAGATTAGATTTGATTACCAACTTAACAAAACAAACACCGATCAAGCGTGCCTCTTTCCAATCCTTTCCGAAGGGAAGAGCGGCGGTATAACATTTCAGGAAGAGTGGCAATACATGGCGGTCACGTGACGGCTTGTGCGCCAATCGAGAACCGGGATTCTATGCGAAACGCGCCAGAATATTTAAGTAAAGTGGTTTCCGCTAAGAAATGGCGCGAAAGAAGCGAAGAGAATATTCTATAATATTCGATAAAATAGCTGTGACCCAGAGTGTTTTAAGCTAACTGATTATCGTTAGTTACTAGTTTGAAACCTCTTGCGACCCGAAGTTAAAATAATAGTACAAATATTCATTCTTTGCTTTTATACAAACAAAACGACATCATGGATGACAAAAAATATATATTTCTGAAATGTATTGTTTTAGGGGGCTTGTAATTTAGGTTCACAAATATGAATTTAAAATTACTAGTGTCCCTAAAATATCAATTTAATTATCAATAACCTAAATTTACACATAAAAAAATAACAACTTTAAATAAGTGAATAATCTACAAATTCTTAAAAATTTTTATTGTAAAGTTTTTAAGTTAAAGAATTATGGAAATTACTCACTTTCTTGGCTGCACCGTCTAGAAGGCATTTTGCAAACTCAGGTTAAAATAACATTTATTTTATGAAGAAATTGACATCGGTGTAATAAACATTTATTGGTTTCATTTTAAAGCAAAAACATTCAGCTACATAGAAGCGAAGTTAAAATGTAAAAATATCAATCACCTTAGTTTTTATGAGGAAAATAATCTATGTACCCATTTGGGTACCCAGGACGTAAGAGGATATGGAATGATTTTTACTTTCACGAAAAAGGATAAAAAAGAAAATAATAAAAATGGTTTATCGAACTTGGATCAAAGCCGGAATGGAATTAAAATAAAATGTTTTACATTTTAATATAAGAAAAAGATTTTATGATTTTGAGAGTTACTTTTAATATCTGAAATTATTAAAATAAATACAGTCTTTTTAGGAATTTAGAAAAATAAAAAGGAAATAATGCGGCTTTTTTTTTAAAGTGAATATTAGGAAGTTTTTTATAATTTAAAGATAAAGACGCCATTTATTAAACTGACAAGCAGCAGTTAACATATTGAATTTAGATATGAGGTTTTTGGAATAAAATAGAGTTGAAATACATTAATAAACGGAAGAAATAAATATTATAGAGTAATTTAGAATAGGATGGGATAAAAATAATTTAGCGTACCGCGATAAATTTTAAATTTTGTTATATATATCAACCAAAATTTTACTGGAATAACAGCTGGGGGTATTTTATCCCTAAATGTTATTATATATAAACAACAATTTTACTTGAATAACAGCTTAATGTCCAAATGCTTAGAAATTTTCACGAGCTATAAATATAACATTACTGAAGCCTGTGAATAATTTTCGTGCTGAAACTGATATTTAGTTGTAAAAAAACAAAGTTTTTCTTCTTAACATTTTTTGTAATACATTGAAGTCCTACGAGATTCTGTTTTAACCGATTATTTTACCCCTAATGCAGATATAGGAACCAAAATTTTATTGGAATAACAGCTGAAAGGTTAGTTGAAGGTATTAAAATTTTAGAGCAGTAAGGCAAAAAAAAGTTTTTTGTGTTATTAGTGTAAGTTTACGTTATTAGTACTGCGCATGAGATTTTTGTTCCAAACTGATTATTCCTCTCCCTACCCACTAAATCTCAAACTTTCTAAACCAAATTTATACTCTATCATTAGCTAAAATGTTAGTGTATCGTATAAAAATTTCAGAGCTATTGTATAGACTTAAGTGTGTGTTTTTTAAATCTAAATGTGTGTACTATTAATGCTATGGGCAAATAAAACGAAATTCGCCAAAAGTGACTGTTGGAAAAGAATGTTTTAGAAGGCTTAATATCCGTATTTTTTGAAAATTAAGACTTATTTTTAAAGCGGAATGTATGCTCGTTAAACGTGTGCGATTTGTTATTTCGTATTTCGATTAAAAATTCCGGTGGCATGACAAACATTACACAAAACACGGAAATGCGAAAATAACTTAAGGAAAACAAGAACGAAAAATCATGCGTCAAGCATAGATTATGTAGCACTTTCCAACGCTTCCAAAATAATTTTACAAATCATACCGTTTAATAAGCTAAAAGATAACATCTAAGTAAACAATTTGGAAAACGCATAACATATTTAAAAACATATTTTCAGGAATTTCCAACATATACAATATTCGGAAAAATATCCGAATACTTTTATTCAGCCCTGTATAGGATCTATAGGTTTGTATATATACTACATAGAATGCTAAATTTTAGTTCAGTTAGGAAACGCGTAGCACAGTTTAAAATTCTCCATCTGGAGTTTGTCAATAAACGGAAATATGTTCGTGAACTTTTGTGCTTCCCTGTATAGGATCTACAGAATTTATACACACCACGTAATAGACAAAAAGCGAGTTAAAATTAAAATCGCGTTCAGTAACTTAAAACGCATTTCCAGGAATTATTGTTAACAGACAGTAGAGAATTATTTTGTGTGTCCCTGTAAATGAACGATGACTGCTATGTACACAATATTCTGTAGTAAGCCTCTTGTAATGCACATTAGTGATATATATAAATTTCAGTGCGTTTAAAATAGTGAAACATTATTTAAATAAACCGCAGACGATTTTTCTCCATAGACGTAATGTAACGGAATTCTTTTGACTGTACCTGTAAAGTAACTACAAGTGCTATGCACACCCTATTCCATATTAAGCTTCTTCTAATGCACCTTAGTGATATATATAAATTTCAATGCGTTTAAATTAGTGAAACATTATTTAAATAAACCGCAAATGATTTTTCCCCATAGAACGCAATATAACGGAATTCTTTTGAGTGTCCCTGTAAAAAAACTATAAGTGCTACACACTTCCGTTGAAATAGGGAACATGCTATGGATGGCGACAATAACATATAAAAATTGCAGAGCAATCCGAGCATATTTACGGGAGTTAGAGCACGGCCAGACTGCCAGACGGCAAGACAAACCGAAGTCATAAGCACTTTTCAACTAGGTTGGAAAGTGCTAAAAAGATTTTGAAGATATCTTTGGTTTGTTCGTATTTTGATTTCCGAAGCCAATGCCGATTTTTAAACATGGCACAAAATTACTAAATTTACGTAAGTGACTTTCGAAAACGTTCATATTTTCCCAAACAGATTGCAGATTTAACAAGAACGAAAAATCATGCGTCAAGTATAGATTATGAAACACTTTCCAACACAGCCAGAAAACGGTAACGAAACTTCACCGTTAAATAAGGTGAAAGAAGATATGTAAGTAAACAGTTTAGATAACACATTGAAAAATACAGTTTTCGAAATTACCTTCCAGTGTCAAAAAAGTAGTCGAATTATTTTGTGCAGCCCTGTATATGATCAATAGATGTGGATATATAGTATGATAAAATTTAGTTCAGTTAGAATATTCACATTTAGCAATTTTCGCCCACTCGAAATCTTTTGTACAGCCCTGTATATTATCTGAAGACTTTTACACACCACCTATTAAGCTAAAAGGCAACTTAAAACTCACTCGCAGCAATTACCAAACGTAAACGACAATGTATCTTTTTTTTCGTAGCCCTATATATGAATTTATTTATATTCCACAAACTTCTATTAGTCTACTAAACATAGTTCAGCAGGAAAATGTGTAAACACAATTAAAAACTACCCTTAAGCCTCCCATAGTCTGTAGTACTTACGAATTTCCTTGTGTAGCCCTGTATATGGTCAACCGAGTTTATAAACACACACGTACTATGAAAAAAAAAAGTTAAAAATGCAAACCAAAGTTGAAAACGCACTTATCACACATAGACTGTAAATATCGCACATGTACTGTAACCAATATCTTTTGTGTGTCCCTGTAAATAAACGCAATGCACACAAGAGAGCATTTATAGTGCACCTCAGTAATGCATATAATTTTCATTATGTTTGAAATAGTGAAATATCACTAAATTACACTGCAGACGATTTTTCCCATATAACGAAGTGTAAAAGAATTATTTTGTTTGACCCTGTAAATGAATAGTAAATGTTTTGCACCCCATATTCTACAAAAAGCATGTTTTAATGCGCTTGATAATTGTATATCAATTTCATTATGTTTTAAATGACGTAGCGTCATCAAAATGCGCTTGAGCCGATTATTCCCCATTGACTGTAATGTAACGGAATACTTTTGACTGTCCCTGTAAAAAAACTATAAGTGCTACACACTTCTGTTGAAATAGGGAGCATGCTATAGTAAACGACAATAACATACAAAAATTTCAGGACAATCGAAGCATATTTACGGGAGTTAGAGCACGGACAGACGGCAGACAAACCGAAGTCATAAATACTTTTCAACTAGGTTGGAAAGTGTTAAAAAGAAAATGAACGTAGATATAGTCTGGTATTTTTAGTTTTTTGCGTATTTTAAACAGAAGCGGTGATATATTTTTTTAAAGACTGCGGTAATCACGAAATGGCGCAGCGTAAGGAAAAGAACGAGTTTGGAAAAGTTAATATTAATTTTTTTTCAAACCGAAGCCTTCGTCGTAACTGGAAACGAACGTACATGTAGTTAGGTGCCGGTGGTTTGTATCTTTTTTCATTTACGATGCTAATGCACAATTTTAAAAATCGCATAAAAAAGGAATTCGCAAAAGTGAGTTATTCAAACGAATTTTCTTCAAAGTGAATATTTGTATTTTTAAAACAGATTGCAGATTTTGAAACGGGAATTAACGTAAATATGGACTAGTATTTTTATTTTTTTCCTATATTGATTGAAAGCGCGGATACGGATTTAAAAAAATTGCAGAAATCATAAAATGGCATACGGAAGATAATTTGTTTCAAAGGGTTAATATTAATATTTTTTTAAAATCAAAGATCTGAAAAGTTTAATGTGGTGTAAGAACAATTGTATATTGCACTCACCCAATATTGAACATGATCGATTAACTCGTTCCGGACAGTTGCTACAGACCCTACTCATACTCAAAAACCGAAGGGGCCGGAGCAGGTCCGGTCCACAGGCTAGACCCGACACTTCATCGCCTCCAAGTTACGTGTGGCAGCCCACAAGAGCAAACCACACCTTGGAGACTAACATGAAGCCAGTACCTGAGAATTACTCTGCCGCCATCTTGGATCGTGCCTATAGAGGCGACCACTTGCTCCTCACCGGCTGACAAAGACAACACAAAAAAGTAAATAAAAAAAGAGACATAAAAAATAGGAAAATTAGTTTTCCGCATCCTGCACACCCCTGGGTGCCAATGGCCTGAGGCGTTAGAACTGAAAAATATGTGGTCTGGCCAGATCTAGGTTCACCTCACCTGTACTCCGTTCGTTCATCCGCCCCAAAGAAAACCACCTGCTTTTGCTACAACGACAAATTGCGCCCCACAGTTGTTGCCTCCCATAGGAGAAAGTAGGGTCCACACGATTCTGTCGTGGAGACGGAATCCTCCGGCTCACTTGATCTCTGTGACGTAGTCACGAAACCGAAAGTGGAGTTCTGTCGACACCTGTCCCCGTTTGGGACTCCGCTTAAGCAACCCTCCAAAAATAGTTGGTGTCGCTATGGCGTCCTCGGCTAAACTCCCAGTCATCCCCCTGCGCAGTGTTGAATTCAGACACTTTTCTCCGGGAGGGATTTCTGTGGCTCCGGGGGGGACATTATAGAGTACCGGGGGGGAAATTCCACTTTTTGACCATTAAAATCATAATATCTCAAATCTTCCGGGGGGGACATTCCCATCCGGGCCACCCCCTGGATTCAACACTGCCCCTGCGCCGGAGCCAGGTTGATTCAAAGGGTTAACTTTAATTTTTGTTTTTCGAACGGAGTGTGGCATTTAAAACGTAAGAGAACTAAATTTAAAAATATGACACCCGTTTTTCTGTATTTTGAACCGTTTGCCCGAAGGTCGTTAAGAAAAACGGCGAAGAAAAATAGCCAATCTCGATTTTTTTTGCTGTATTTTTTATCACTTCGAAAAGCTTGGAACTGAGCATGCACGAACGCGTTTAACAACTTACGAAAAAAAGAATGCATTTTCAATGAGTTTTTCCTAAACATTTCTATTTTGCTTTTGAATCATAAATATAAAATAAACGCGTGCGGATACATCACACTTTATCTTGTTTGTACTATTTATTTATTTTTTTTATAATCATTGTTGAGCACAATATAATGCGATATTTTATTTTTGTGGCAACATATATTGGAGAAAAACCTTTCATTTCATTTATGAAAACAATACGGATTTAATTTTTAATCAAAAAACATATTTTAAAAACCTTTCGAATACCTCATTCATTGCTGTGCGTTCCATAAAATCATAGAGAAAGGGATGTTGAGAACAGAAATAATAATATATGGTACATAGTTTAATTATGTGTGTTTTTTTAAGATTTTTATTATCTTCATGGGTATTTATGAGGAACGGTTAATGCAACACTTTTTATAATTCCCTTTCTTCTCGTATTAACCAAGTTCCACTGTCTGTCTATATTATAAAGGATAAACATGTCCGTGCGTAATGCTGACGTCATTTTGCGAATGGCAACACTTGACGATGAAATTTTGGTTTTGAGATTTTTGCTGCTACAATATTTTTTAAAATTTCTGAACATCTCACATTTTTAATTTTTACACCGTCATACATATGAAAAAAAATCTTCTTTCGAATGCAGTTTGTTTGAAAACTGTATCACAGTTGACTGATTTATTATAGCATTTAAATTAAATTTCAAGCATCATTTTTTTTTTAAATCTATCTCTATCGTTTGCAGACGATTACAAAATATTAATCTGTTTGCACTTTAAACAATATAAAAAGTTCAGCATTTGTCTCCAGCTAATATTCAATAACGAAATTAAAACTTTATTAAGGAATAAATAAAATAGTATAAATAAAACACAGATTTAACAGATATGTAATAAACGCTTAAAACTGCTGAAATTATCAGAATAATAAACAGAAAAGTGCCCAGTTATTACTGATGGCATTGAGCTCACAGGCTATTCACACTACTAATTGTATATTATACTCTTATTTCAAAGAATAATGCCCCTTGAAAAATAAAGAAACCGGCAGTAAAATAAGGGGGGATTAACCCCCGTTCCCCCTCTTTATACTTAACCAATGAAACACCAAAACTAATCAGGAAAGCGCCTTATCACAATGAACCTGTATACAAAATTTGAAACACATCGGATAATTCTGCATGAAAAACCCATTTATCTAAATGAAGGGGGGTTAACCCCCTTATCCCCCCTTTATACTTAACCAATTAACCCCCTAAACTAATCAGAGAAGCGTTTTATCACAATGAACCTATAAACAAAATTTGAAGCACATCGGATAATTCTGTCACAAAAAGGCATTTATCAAAATTAAGGGGGGGGGGGTAGCCCTCGTTCTCCCCTTTATGCTTAACCAATGAACACCCAAAACTAATCAGGGAAGAACCTTATCACAATGAATCTATAAACAAAATTTGAAGCAAATCTGATAATTCTACTTGAAAAGACCATTTATCTAAATTAAGGGGGGATTTGCCCCCCCGTTCCCCCCTTTATACTTAACCAATGAACCTCCAAAACTAATCAGGGAAGCGCCTTATCACAGCGAACCTATAAACAAAATTTGAACCAAAACGGATATTTCTATGAAGAGTTATCGCGTTACGTACATACGTTACATACATACAGAACGGGCGGGCACATAAGCTCTCAGGCTTTGATAGCCTGTGAGCTAGAAAAAAAAAAAAAAAAATGCTGTAGATAACAAACTTTTCAGCGATTTCTTTGGTGTTGTTAGCGGGCAATCTAACAAAAATTATGAAATGAAAAAAAAAAAAAAAACTATTAGTTTTCAGTAACAAAAAATAAAAAATGGTTTTTAGCTCACAGGCTATCAAAGCCTGAGAGCTTATGTGCCCGCCCGTTCTGTATGTATGTAACGTATGTACGTAACGCGATAACTCTTCATAGAAATATCCGTTTTGGTTCAAATTTTGTTTATAGGTTCGCTGTGATAAGGCGCTTCCCTGATTAGTTTTGGAGGTTCATTGGTTAAGTATAAAGGGGGGGGGAACGGGGGGCTAATCCCCCCTTTATTTATATAAATGGGTTTTTCATGCAGAATTATTCCGTTTTCTTCAAATTTTGTTTATAGGTTCACTGTGTTAAGGCGCTTCCCTGATTAGTTTTCGGGATTGATTGGTTAAGTATAAAGGGGAGAACGGGGGAGGCTAATCCCCCTTAATTTATATAAATGGGTTTTTCATGCAGAATTATACCATTTTCTTCAAATTTTGTATATAGGTTCATTTTGAGAATGCGCTTCTGTGAATAGTTTTGGGGGTTCATTGGTTAAGTATAAAGGGGGAAAGGGGGGATAATCCCCCCCCCTTAATTTGGATAAAAGAGTTTTTCATGCAGAATTATCCGATTTTCTTCAAATTTTGTGTATAGGTTAATTGTGATAATGCGCTTTCCTGAATAGTTTTGGGGGTTAATTGGTTAAGTATAAAGGGGGAAAGGGGGGGGCTAATCCCCCCTTAATTTAGATAAATGGGTTTTTCATGCAGAATGATCAGATTTTCTTCAAATTTTGTATATATATTCATTGTAATTAGAGGATTCCCTGATTAGTTTAAGGGGTTCATTAGTTAACTATGAGGGGAGTAACGGGGAGATGACCGTCCTTAATATTATTGTCGATTTCTTTATTTTTCGAGAGGTATTATTCTTTGAAATAAGAGTATAATATACAATTAGTGTGAATAGCCTGTGAGCTCAATGCCCTCAGTTTAACTGGGCAGTTTTCTTTTTATTACATATATTCTCTATTCCGGGAAGTCCGGGGTATGCCCTAGTATTTATAAATTCACACCCTTCTAACTTTTGGTAAACAATCAAACAGGTAAACTTTTAGTATTCTATTTTGTACTTTAATAATTTTAAGCATTCCACAAAAATTGCATACATTTTTCAAAGTAAGTTTTCAAAATATCATGTTTTTCATAACATTGATAATAAGTATAGAATCAAAACTCACAAAGATAGAAAAACATTGGGTAGAAAAACATTGGTTTCTTCCAATGTGAGTGAACGTTCCTGCAAATTTAATCTCTCTTATTTAGACAAATGTAAAAAAATTTGGAAACTTAATCAAAAGGTACTTTTTTATGATTATAACAAATAGAAAATGCATACTTTAGCATAAAGTATGATATAAAAGAAGTCGGACATCTTGAAGATCATCGTTCTTTTCACAAATAAAGTGCTTTTCAAGCTTCACAATAAAGATTACTCAATGATATGGCAATAAAAGTATGTTGTTCTTTTCACAAATAAAGTAATTTTCAAACTTCACAATAAAGACTATTGAATGCTATGACAATAAAAGTATGTTGTTCTTTTCACAAATAACGTACTTTTCAAGCTTCACAATAAAGATCTTTGAATGTGACAATAAAAGTATGTTGTTAAGGAAGACATAACAGAGCATTTTTGAATGTATACCTTAAAAAATAGCATTATAAATTCTAAAGCAAATGCTAACACAGTGTTCAATCCAGACATTTTTCTCTCGCAAGAAATTTTGCAGCTCCGGGTGGTGATGGAGGGGGGGGGGATTTGCTCTTTCAAATCATTAAGAAACACAAAATTTAAACTTTTCCGTGGGGGGGGGGGAGTTTTCCCCTTAGCCACACCCTGAATTCATCACTGTGCTAACATTTATGCTTCAACTAATGTTATCCTATTCAAGAGCATCAAGCCATAAGGCTTTTCTTTCATCGCTGCATGAATTCTTAATATTATAGGCTCAATACAATATACAATTAAATAGAGAAATATTTGTACAAACGTTTAAAAAAAAATGATTTTAGTATTTATTCTTTTACAGCTGCTAAGTTAAATTTGATTGGATATTAGTCATCTTAAGCATCTTTTACTGTTCTTTTCACAAATATGGATTGATTTTTAGGCTTCCCATCAAAGATTTATTTATACATGGTATTACAATGAAAATAAATTAAATAAAGTTAATTAGTTTAACAATAACACAATTGTAAGTTTTTTCCATCAGTGGGATGAATTACAAAGATATATATGCTCATAACACTTGCAAAAAAAATAAAAAATAAAATAAAAAAATCTAACTGTACCGTAACTTGGGGTTACTAAAACCAATCAAAGGAGGCTTGAATTAAATCATAAAATGTGTTGCTGTTCTCAAATCCAAAAGAGCTACTTCCTGACACATTTTTCAATTCCTTTTTTTGTTCGGAAACGCACGAAATTGGCAGGGACTCTTATTCAGAAATTATATAATCGAATGGCATTTTGAGCTGAATTCCCGACGCGGAAGCAAGAGAAAGAGGAAAACTTTGTGTCACATGACAAGAATTGCACATAACTCAATAAGTGCAATATTTATCAAAAATGGAAAATGCTATTCCAGGGTTCATACTCATTTCCCTCCAAAAAATCCCCTGAGAATCCCCTGATGTATTTTCCAAGATGAATAATTTTCCCATGTTGACAATTAACGACATTTTTTAAAACTTAGTAAGTATTACCCCCCCCCCCCCCCCAAAAAAAAAAAAAAAAAAAAAAAAAAGAGAGGTAATCACAAAAGTTAAGTTTTTACATCCGAAGGTTAATATATATATATTTCCCAGATCAGCAGCAAATTTTCTAGGTATCAAGATTTTGTTATGTACACACAAAAATTTTAAGAGTTGTGAAAGTTTCACTCTCAAGTTCACAACTGATTCTGAAGCACAAACTACTGATTTGTTAAAGAATTTTTTGCAACATTTAAAAATTTTTGAACATTTTGTAGATGCATGCTTTTACTTCACGAAGCATGCGAATAGCAGTGAGTGCCCTCATTTCCCAGAGTAGCCGATCGTTTTGCCAAATTTTCCCAGGTTTTTGGTATTTTTTTAAAAATCCCCTGAGATTCCCCTGATTTTTAAGACACAAAATTTATCCCCTGATGAGTATGAACCTTGTATTCGATTTCAAATCATTTCAGTAGTCTATTTTGTGCCTTTACGTTTTCAAACGTGTTGGAAAGTTTCGCGTTGTTGAACAGGCAATTGGAGAACTGTCTTAAACGAGTTCTAGGTAGAACGAAAGGGCATGTTCATAAAAAAACACTCCCGTCAACCAATCAGACAAATTTGCTCCAACTCGTACACCAATCAGATCATTTTTTAACACTTTCCAACAAAGTTGAAAAGTGTTTATGAATTCGGTTTGTCTGTCTGTCTGTCCGAGCTCTAACATGCATAAATACATTCGGAGTTCCATGCAATTTATATATTTCATTGAGGTTAACTATGGCATGTTCCGTATTAAAAATAAAGTATGTAGCACTTATAACTCATTTACAGGGACACTCATAAGAATTCTTTTACATTACGACGTATGGGGAAAAATCGCTTGCGGTGTATTTTAATGATGTTAATATACTTTAAACATATTAAAATTTATATATATCACTGAGGTGCATTCCAAAATGTTTACTATAGATTATGGAGTGTATAGGGTTAATAGCTTATTTACAGGGACACTCAAAAGAATTCCGTTGCATTGCAGCCGATGGGGAAAAATTGTTTGCGGTGTATTTTAGTGATGTTAATATACCTCAAATATGTTGAAATTTATATATATCACGAGGTGCATTACAAAATGCTTACCACAGATTATAGAGAACATAGCATTCATCGTTCATTTACAGGGACACACAAAATGATTCGGTACAGTACTATCTGAGAACAATAATTTCTGGAAGTGAGTTTTCCAATGTGGCATGCGTTTTAAATTTAACTAATTTTTTACATATTGCTTGGTGTGTATAAATTCTATAGATCATATACAGGGGAACCGAATACATTATCTTTCATTGACCAAAATGGAAATTTTGAACTTCGCTGTGCGTTTCCTAACTGAACTAAATTTTAACATGTTATGTAGCATATATACAAATCTATTGATCATATACATGGATGCACAAAAAAATTCCGATTTTTTTCCTATTATTAATGGTAATTACTGAAACTGGGTTTTCGAATATGTTATACGTTTTAGAGAATTGTTTACTTAGATATCACATTTCACCTTATGAATCTATGAAGTTTTGTTACAGTATTCTGATTGTGTTGGAAGGATGTTTCATAATCTATGCTTAATGCATGATTTATCGTTCTTGTTTCCATTAATAACGTTAAAGTTTTGTCCTGAATGATGTCAGCTGCACTTCCCTTTGTCTCGATATGAGAGTGGCTACACAGGATAAAAATAAATGATTGGTTCTGGACAAAAGTGAATCACTAAGCATCTTGTGAACCTGTCATTATCGCCAAGCTAATGCTTGTTAACTTGTCTCACTGGTATAATGGAACTTGTGCAGGCGAGTATCGTCAAGTTCTGGAATGCAAGTGTGACATAATTTGGACAAACGCGTCTGTAAGCACAGTCTAAGCATGTGCCTTGCCCTGTGCGCACGTCGCCACTCTCATATAGAGGCACCCTAGCTAGTGCTGTTACATTTTAAAATATGGCTGAATGACGCTAATACTTTCAACACAGCAGTCACAGGAATGAATTAAGCATATTTTTTTGTTTGGGTTACAAGAAATCCCAAGTTACAGTACATACATACATATATATTTACATGAGAGATAAGGCAGGTAATTTATTTGCTATTTTCAGGAAAAAACTAATCTTATTCCTCAGATAAAGGTTCTTTTTTCATGTGAATGAGAATATGCTTATTTAAACTACGCTTATATACAAATTTTTTGCTGCACACATCACAAGTCAAAGACTTTTTATTTGTACATGTGAGAGAGTGCGTGGATAACATACTCTTTCTAATAAATCCTTTGTTGCATACATCACAAGCAAAAGGTTTCTCATCGGTATGAGTGAAGATATGCCGTTTTAAATTGGTCTTCCCAGTAAATCCTTTATTACATATTTCGCAAGAAAATGGTTTCTCATTTGTATGAATCAGCAAGTGCGATTTCAAGTTAGTATACTGAGAAAATCCTTTGTTGCATATTTCACAAACAAAACGCTTCTCATCTGTATGAGTTAGTGAGTGAGATTTCAAGCCACTATTGTGGGAAAAGCTTTTGTTGCATATTTCACAAACAAAATGCTTCTCATTTTTTGTATGAGTGCGATGGTGTATTTTTAAGCTATACTTGCGATTAAAACATTTGTTACATATTTCACAAATAAAAGGTTTTTCATTTGTGTGAATGAGAAGATGCCTATTTAAAGTACTCCTCCGACAAAATGTTTGAGAGCATTCCGGACAAACAAAACGCTTCTGTTCAGGAATATACTTGTTTAGGTCATTCTTGCATTCTTTATTGTAGAAAACAAAGAACACATTCAAATGAGCGTTTTCAGAACTTTTTGCTTGCATAGCTTACAAATTGAATGTTTTTCATTTATATTAAGATTTTAACCTAGTAGGTACCAGCTAAAGTAAATCGAGTTAAGGTAGATCGAAATCTGAGCAGGAAAATATATACTGGAATTAGGAGAATTTTTTTTTCGAATATTTTCAAAAATCACAAATGAATAATTTTTATTTTCATTTGTTCAAGAAGTATTATAAAAAAAATAATTTTTCCCAGCTGTTATTAAAAAAGCATGTTTTGATTCAATAAGATGAGTAGAGTTACTTGAAAAAAAAAACAAATAGGACGTGAAGAAAAAATACTGAAAAAAATTATACATATAACAAAGCATATTTTGTTTGATGGGCGGAACAACAGTTAGTCCAATGTTGTCTATGAATCTGTTAGACTTTTGTCGTACCAAAAATTCAATTTATATTTTTGATGCCATTTCTTCGTCATCTCTTTTCTCTAAATAATTCGAGGGATGAATATACCTATAATAAATGAAATGCATTAATATCAAGCATTTTTATACCATATATTAATAACTTATTTTAGGAAAATTGAGCTACACAACATTACATCAACGTTTGTATGCGTACTTAGGAAATTCCGAAATTATATGACAGAAAAAAACAAGGATAAGCTTCAAATTTCTATGATTATTTTATAACCTACAGTAGTGATGGTGAAATCTATGGCATGCACGACCATTTCTCCAGCAAGTGAAAAAAATAATTTGATAATTATATTTTTATACAGGGTGACCGAAACATCTGGAAATGGTCGAATAACTCGAGAAATATACATCGTATTGAAAAACCGAAAATGTGTGTTCAATATTTTAGAAAAATCTATTTAGGGATATCAAAGTCACCATTTTTTAAAATATTGCACACATATTTTTCTGTTTTTCAATCTGATGCTTATTTCTCGAGTTATTTAACCGTTTCCAGATTTTTCAATGGAAACGATTCTCACTGCATTTTACTCGATTACAGCGCCATCTATGATTTTCCGAAGAAAATGTTAAATACAAAAGTTAGGTAGATTTTCCCGTATAATCCGAATCTGTAATAAAAAAGGGGGGTTATCATTTAAGATTTCAAAGGTGCCTCCCTTTTTCACCTCAGGGGGCAGAGTTGGGGGGTCAACTTTGATATCTCTAAATAGATTTTTCAAAAATATTGAACATGCATTTTTTCGTTTTTCAATCCGATGTATATTTCTCGAGTTATTCGACTGTTTCCAGACTTTTCGGACACCCTGTATATAATAAATAAGTATAAAAGTAACTAGCATCCGTCAGGCCGAAATCTCGGAGCATTGAGTCGCATAAACTTGGGAAATTGTCCCACGATAGAGACCTTTACAGTCAGATTTCACACTACCAACATCAACTATAGGATCACTGAGTTTTCTACTACTGGGTTGACTGAGATGTATCTTTATTCTAAAATAACAATCATGTTAATTTTGGAATGACACACTGACCACACGCTCAAATATTCGCAGGGGCATACTCGGCGTCACCGTATCAGAACTTCACTTAAGTCCTCTTTCATTCTTTTCACGTATCTCTGATACTATCACTTCATTTCAACCTTTCCTCGCCGGACTCCTTTCTTTTTACAAGAATTTATTTTTTCATTCAGTTGCATTCTACCGGTCACGAATCAATAATTATTTAAACACGAGAACCGACTGCCGTCATAAAACACGGGTGTTCGCATGCTATTCCCAGTGTTTCATCCTCCAACCAGCTCACGATCCAAACAACCAGTCAGTTTACGCGCCAAGTAATAATTCGTAATTTTTACGAGCCAAACGACAGGTATCACAGCCAAGCAACAACTACTGTCGTAAACATTCACTCTCCCGCGCCGTTTGAAAACGGGACCGATCCACTCTGCCAGGGGTACGGGAGTGGAAACAAAAGGAAAAATGGACTCTTCCTGAAGGCACCAGCCTGTCGCTCCACACTGTCGGCCGCTTCATGGGGGAAGGCAGCCATGCATCACCCCCATGGCGTGTGCTGAAGGGGGGTCCTGTGAGCCTCTGTTTACATGGGCGCCAGCTATCCGCCTGATAGCAGAGCCAATTGAAGCCTGACGTAAACTTACAAAGCCTAATTGCGTGTATAGTACACTCATAAGATAACGTAATTCTTATACAGGGCGGTCGGTCATTCTTATATCAAAGTCAGACTAGATGACTCCAAATTTTCCACCTGTGCGGTCTTTAACTGACAAAACATCCCTCCCTTGCTGTCTGCTTTTCGTATTTGAAAAACAGGAAGCTACGTTAGACTATGAAAGTTGAAATTGCTTTGCTTAAAAGAAATGGAAAGAAGAGGAAAAAAAAAACTGCTTTTATTATTAATATTACAATTACATTTATTTATGTATTTATTTAAAACAGAAACAAAAAGAAAACTTCTAAATAAATGTTGAGAGAGTGATTTAAGGTAATTAATGTAGATTAAAAAAAAATTTGGTTGAAACCAACCGTAACAAGATTGCTCCCCCCGGCTAATTAAAAAAATTTTTTTTTGAGAAAACAAATTATTTTTTTGAAAGGTAACTGGGTACCACATGGCATGCTGGGACCTCAACCCTGAAAAAACTGACCCACAAACACAAATCATACATCGATCCGGGACGGGATCCAGAGAGTTCACCGCTGAAATACCACCCTGACAATATATTCCGGATATATACAACCAGAGCTCGCACATCCGTAGAAATCATTACCTAAAATATTACCTGAAACATGACCATAAAAGAGTACTACCAGAGGAGGGACCACAAGGCTGATTTTACCACTAAAATGACCAAGATATTTTCTGCACCTGTAAAAGAACACATGTTCCACCTGACTGTGAAACCTCACTTCCCTACTACTGTCATTCCTACGCATAACTGCATCCTACCTGAAATTTCTGGTAACAGAACTGTAAATAATACATAAATTGAATTTTGAAAAAAAAAATTAGCCGAAAAAGAAGAGAAGTGCCCACTGATTAATTGTCATTATACTGCTTATATACATAACTTCAATAATTGGCATCACAGTATATTACAACACTATCTATTAATGTAAATAAGTACTAGTAATATCATAGTTACAACACTGTAAATGTCAATGAAATTTGTAAAACACATATTAATTCTATTATACAAAAATACACAAGAGCAACTGGCGACATAAAAATAAAAATATATACATACTGTAATAGAAGGTTATACATATAGAAAATTAAGAGCAAGACACACAATTTGGTAATTATAGACCATGTTATAGAATCACGTATACATTTGTTCGTGAAGTTATGTTTGTATTTGAAGAAAGTTCTTAGAACCGTGTAACTGTGTAGATTTTACAAATGCACTTACAAGTAATGTGCATGGGAAAGAGTATCTCTGCCTCTGTGCTACTTATAGCAAAAGCAGTTTCGGGCTTTTGGGTACTACAGGGAAAACATTCCACAAAATAAAATAAAAAACAGGGGTGGTGACATATATCACCAGGAAGGAAAAACACACACTCCACCAAAAATAGGAAGTAAAATTAAGAAAATACTTAATTCTAGTAATTTAAGCCATACACAACCACATCCAGGTATGTACATGAGAACGTATGTACAAGAAAGAGAAAAAAAAAAAAAAAGGTCCACAATCCTTAAAGTTAAAGTTCAAATAAACCCACAAATTGCATAGTAAATAATAAATCTATCTAGTTAAAATGCAGAAATTAAAGTAAACACATACATAAAAAGTTATATACAAAACACTGATGCATTAAAAAAAACTGAACTAAACAGATCTACCTCGGCAAAAGGGCATACAAAACACAACATCCTAAAAAAAATTTAAAGTAACAAAAATTACATTCGTTTTTTTTTTTTTTTTTGCAAAAATACACCCAAAATCTACGAAAACGGGGTGCGGACGGGTATATACCACATAATCTACCATAAAACAGACAAAAACCTTAAGTATAGGCATAAAAAGGGTTAAAAATGCCTACATGAAGGTATCAAAACACAATCAAAACAAACCTTTAATACGCTAGAAAAACTAAGTTCCGTTTTAAAAATGTCAAAAAAAAATAATTAAATATACATACACATTAACTAAACTATAAATAAATACAAATAAACAAGGTAAAATTGAATAAAAATGCTTGAATAACGAAAAAAGGTATTTAGTATTTATAACTCGGACGGTCTCGTCTATCCCGTAGCGAATAGTCGGTTCTAGAAATCGATATTGAACGACTACTTCTATTCGATTTAGCAGCTGGACGAATCGATGAACGAGACCTGCGCGAATCGCTGTGCTCAGCAGTTGAACTGCTTTCTGCCGTGGCTGAATTTTTACCTACGCGCATTTCGCTGCCTTCTGCCGTTGCTAAATTTTTATTTACGCACATCTCGTTATTCTCTGCCGCTGCAATCTCCGGAGAAATGGGAGGTGGGGGAGAGGGATTTATGATTTCAGTCGCGTCGCTGTCTGTTTCCTCCACTTCCGGCGCTACCGGAGTTTCGTTATTGTTGACGTTCACTACTGCTGGTGCGCGGTTACTATCATATGGTGCCCAGGGAATGAATCGGTTGCGTTTACACCTGCGTACAGGAGGAGAATCGCGCGGTTGGTGTGGTGAATCGATGGTCACGTTTTCAGTCGATCCCAGGCCAATTGTTTGTTTTGGTTCACTGGACCAGATGGGGAGTCTGTCTTTGAAGGAAGACAACCTGTCAACATGGACAACCTGACAATTTTTGGGATTAGCAACTAGCGCTATTTTAAAATTAACCTCATTTAGCTTCTCAATTATAGTAAAAGGACCATTATTTTGCTTGCTTAATTTTTTTGTATTACCAGGGGCGACTGTGGGTGTAAATAACCACACAAGATCTCCTATTTTAAAATTTTTAACAACAGCTGTCCTTTCACGGTATTTTTCCTGCTGCTCAGAAACCTTAATTAAATTACTATGTACTTCAGTGTATACTTTTTGAAGAGCTGGGATTAAGAGTTCGCAAAAAGAGGGTGCATCATTATAATTAAAAGAAGGTGGTTGAGAAAAGAGATTATATGGTAGATTCATATTTCTGCCATACATAACTGCAGCTGGGCTAAGTTTAGTTGAAGAGTGGACAGCTGAACGCATAGCTAGTAGTGCAAATTTGAGTTTAGTGTCCCAGTCAGATTGATTTTGATTGACTATGTGACAAAGTGCATTTTTAAGAGTACGATTCTGTCTCTCCACTTGCGAGTTGCCAGCCGGGTTAAAAGATGAGGTCTTAATATGTTTAATACCAAACATTTTATACACGTGTTCAATCGCATCTGAAATTAGATTCTTCGCGTTGTCCGTCGTAATAAAACAGGGCGCTCCGTAGCGTGAGATGAAATCAGCTAAAGTGTCCGCAATGACATCTGAAGTGGTTGAACTAACCGCATATGCTTCTGGCCACTTAGTAAATGAATCTATATATGCGACAATATACTTATTTCCCGAAAAAGTTTGCGGTAAGGGTCCAATGAGATCCAAATGAACCTTGTTCATTGGAAACTGGGGGGTCGGCATACGTTGCAGAGGAGCGAGCTGGTTCGCTCTATAAGCTCTCTTCTGCTGGCAACTAATACATGACTCCACTAGATGCTTGACATCTGACGACATTCCTGGCCAATAGAAGTGCTCACGAATGCGATCAATGGTCTTTTGAAAGGCTTGATGACAAGCCGCTAGGGACTCATGTGTTAGTGCAAAAACTTGAGTAACCAATTCTTTTGGCACGACTAACTTTACAGATTTATTCAAAATAGCTGACTCCCTTGTATCCTCACAAACTAAAATGTCATCTCTAAAAAAAAATTTCATGTATTTAGGAGCAATTTCTACACCTTGGTCTAGTTTTCTTGCAATCTCGCAGCATTTCTTGTCTGATTTTTGCAATTCACCAATTTTTTCAAGTAGATTGGAATGAGGCATAAATGTAACTTCCTTTTCGACTTGTATACAAAAATTACAATTAACAGTATCATTGGAGTTATCATTGTTGACATACCTCGAAAGGAAATCTGCGACACTGTTACACTTACCTTTAACAAACTTTATTGTAAAATTAAAGTCTGAGAGCGTGCAGATCCATTTAGCCATGCGTGATGTGGGGTCGTGAATTTTTAACATAAATGTTAGAGGCGCATGGTCTGTATAGATGAAAAAATGGGTATTAGCAATGTAACATTTAAAGTGGGCAGTTGCCCAAACTAAGGCTAGTAATTCCCTTTCAGTGGTGGAGTAGCGGGTCTCAGCATCTTTCAATTTTCTGCTGGCAAAGGCAACAGGATGGAGCATGTTATTTTCATCTAATTGTGATAACACTGCCCCTAATGCTTCGCCACTGGCATCACTATATAAATGGAATTCTTTCTCAAAATCAGGGAGTGTAAGACATGGTTTTGAAATAAGAGCCATTTTAAGGTCTTCAAATTCTTTCTGTGCATCTTCATTCCACGAAAATTTTCCTGTCTCTTTAGTTAGATTGATTAAATTTTTGGCCCTCTTAGTAAAATCTGGTATAAATCTCCTATAAAAAGATAGAGTTCCAATGAATGACCTAACAGCCTTTCGGGTAGTTGGAGGTTTAAAATTTTCTATTACGGCAATATTTTTATTGATAGGTGATACTTGGCCACTACAAATCTCAAAACCTAGATATTGTATTTTATTCGAAAGGAAAGTGCATTTACTGGGCTTAAGTTTAAGTTTATGCAGTCTTAACCTTTCAAAGACCATGCTAAACTTCTCAAAATGAGAATTAACATCACTGGAGGCAATTACAATGTCGTCGATATAAACAAGAATTCCAAGATTGCCTAAATCACCGAAAATAGCATTCATAAGTCTTTGGAAACTGTTACCTGAATTTGAGAGCCCAAAACAGTTACGGGTCCACTCAAAAAGTCCTTTGTGGGTGATTATAGCAGTTTTATGCCTATCCTCTGGGCGAATAACCTGTTGAAAAAAACCACTAGTTAAATCTAGCGTTGAAAAAAATTTAGCCCCACTTAAAGCATCAACAGAGTCGGTAATGTTAGGTATTGGATAAGCATCTTTAACAAGATTTTTATTTAGTCTTCTGTAGTCAACAGCAAGTCGATAGGAACCGTCTGATTTCCGAACCAGAATAACCGGAGAAGCAAATTCAGACATGGAAGGGGAAATTATGTCCGCCTGTAATAAAGTATTAAGTTGGTCTTCCATTTCTTGACGTAATTTGTAGGGGACTCTATAAGCTTTGCCTTTAACTGGTTTATTTGAAGTTAAGTTTATTTCATGCGGGATTGTATCACAGCCGGGTAAATCTAAGACCGATGCTGCAAATACATCTTTGTTTTTGTCTAGAAAATTTTGCATTTTAAGTTTTAATGGGGGTTCTAAATGATCTAAATTAATTTCAGAGCTCCAAGTGAGATCAGCGTGATCAAAGTCACCAATTGGAGGGGCCAAATTTACATTACAAGTAAGGTTATTTTTAGTTACGGGTACATTTGACTTGTCTACACATTTTTGAATTTTGGCAACAAAGGTTCCTTTATTTAAATGAATATTATTGTCTGAAAAATTTGAAAATGAGATATATAGGCCATGTTCTTTAGTGCAAATGGCTCTGGAGGTAAGGAGACCTTGATTTAAATTTTTCGCCAAAGGTTCTAACATAACAATATCATTTTCCTTAATAAAATTTTTCTTATAACTTTTAACCTGGGCTAACATTTTTGACTGCGGGGGAATTGAAATTTTACTACATAACACAGCGAAACTTATATTTTTATTTTTATTGGTTTTATCACTACTGCTATCTTCATTGCTCTCCTCCTCGACTTCAGGTACCTTATCCTCTATACTTACCAAATCTTCACTTTCATCAATATTACAAATTTCAGTAGTATCTTCAGCTAAATTACCCTGGGTTACCTGACTCGCTGCTGATAGATTATTGTCGACATTTTGACTACTTGAAAAATTTGCAGTATTATTACCCTCAGAGCTACCGCCTGATATTGTTTGCATGCAAAAGTTCTGCGCAACACTTTCAACTTCCTTATCTGACTCAGTTTGAATGATTATCTCAACATCTTTTCCCATATTACTCAACTGCGGGTCCTGAACTACCATATTTTCACTACTATTATTCCCATTTTCAATATTAACTGAGTCATGAACTTTCTCACATGCACAATTTTCAGGAGGGCTATTGGCATTACTACTTTTTGAATTCTCCCCTACTTTGTTGACACATTTTATATCTACAGAACTATTTTCAACACAATCATTATTTATACAATTATTATTAGAATTTACATTATATACAGAATTAGAAATATTTACAGAATTAGTAGCAAGACAAGTATTAGACCCTGAAGTATTACTTGGGGTTTCTACGCTTTGTTTACTTTGGCCTGCAACTGGCACTTTAAGAGCGACAGCATTTGTATCACAATTTATACTTGCCCGGTACTCTTTCAAAAATGGCATTCCCAAAATCATATTAAATTCCTCTGCTAATTTACCTTCCACTACATAGAATTCAGCTTGACATTGAACATTATCAAAAACAAATTTTAAAAATACTTTCTTATTTAGGTGAACTTTCTCACCGGTGACAGTCATAATGGGGATATTGCAATTCTCCGTTTCAAAATTCTCTAAATAGTTACAATCAGTACCACTCAAGAGATTAATTGCCGAACCAGTGTCACATAATGCATTCAGGCAAACTTTATTTATGTAAATTGTTGCAGTTGGTAATGTATATGATTGGGGGTGAAAAACGCTATATACAGCTGGGGGGTCCAGGGGCCTGTTGGGGATCGACTTGACCACATCTGATCCGGCCACTAATAGTTTAAAGCCTCACTTTCATTGTTAGCTACTGGGGTGTTATTTACCGCCTGCTCTTCATTTCTGTTCGCAGCTGTATTCCTACTGTTTTGGTAATAACCACCTCTTCTTCCCCTGTATCCGCCTCGCTGATTGTGGTTCCCTCTAGGATTTTCACCTCTGTTTCTATAATTTTGCCCACGGCTCCTGAAATTTTGACCACCTCCCCTTCTAAAATTATAGTCGACAAAATTTAGTGGACAATCTCTGGCATAGTGGCCCTGTACGGAACACCTATAGCAGGTTACGGGTCTTACTTCCTGGTTTTTCTCCTGTACATCCCGAGCCCTAAGATCAACTAAACTATCTATCTTAGCTGCTAAAACATCAATTTGAGATTTTAGTTGGTCTATCTCCTTCTTTTGTGAGCTATCTTGCTGAAAAACTGCAGCACAGGGTAGGTTTTGGGTCAAATTTGGGTTGAGAATTTCCTCGCGGTGGTTGTAAAAAGGGTTAATGCTCCTATAAGCCTTTTCCTCAAGAAGCGCAATTTTGAGGACTTCTTCTGGGGATTGTGGATTTCTCGCAATTCTGGTGTAAGGTTGCTCAAAAGCATGGAGTGGAGTAGAGCCGTTCGGCTTTTATCGACTACTTCACCCTGGATACCTTCAATTACAAGGGCTCTTAATGACATATCATATGCCTTGTCATAAAACTCCTGAACACTCATATTGGGTGGCTGTTTAAAATTTAAAAAATGACTGAGGGCAACATCTGGTGTGGCCTGTGAAGTATAACTCTCTTTTAAGATTTTTAATAGCTCATCAGATGTTTTTGCTTTGTGAATTTTTATTCGCCTAGAAGCAGCTTCTGAAAGTCTAGCTAACAAAACGAATTTTTTCTCCTCCTCATTCCAGTCGAATAATTTGGCAAAACTCTCTAATTTCTCAGAAAAATCTGAGAAGCAGACTGAGCTGGCATCTCCATTGAATGGGGGAATATTAGACAAATTATCCACTAAAGCATTTTTCCGCTGAATAGTGGCAATTGCTTCCGAGTGCTTATCAGCCATAGTTAGAGTTAGAAAATGACAAACAAACCAAAAAAAAAAATGAAAAATGGGGGGGGGGGGGGCAACTTAAAAATGAGAAAAAGAGAGGGGAAAGGAAAACCTTATAAATACATAAAACTTAAGTACAGGACTATGATTTTAGTGACTAAGCTAAAGTTATGTACACAAAACATAATTTTGACTGGGGATTGTATCTAATAGCACAGAGAGAGAGCCTAGACCTCTTTTTACACTTGAACATATAAATAAAATTTTAATTGCAAAAACACCCAGTTGCTCTTTGATACATAAATACATACAAGTAAACAATAATAAATAACCCAGAGACCGAAATGTTACGGCTCCATTTGTTGTGGTTTTTGGGGTTCTTTCTAAAATAACTTACTTAAACTTAAAAGGCTCATTTGTTACTCAATCTCCACTTAACAATTAAATATTTAAAAAAAATAAGTATACCCTGATTAGCTCCACTGAAATCTGTTGCCATGGAAAAGGGAGCAAATTATATTAAAATAATCAAAATATAAAAACTTAAGAATTCGAATAGGTTAATACAACAATGATAATTTTGAACTCATCATTTTAAGACAATATTAAATGTAGTAAGGGGCAACAGATTTCTAAATCAAGTAGCATACTGGATTGCATAAAGAACACCCAACTCCACTCCAACCCGATCAAGCTCAAATCTCCATATACATTAAATTAACAAAAGTGTAATCATCATATAATTTGGAAAAATGCAGACAACCTGAAATTCCTCCAATATGAGGACCAAAAGGAGAAGGAGTTAAATCCGTTAATAGAATAGGGATATGATGATGTACTAAAATTTTAGAACAACCATGGAGATTCTGAACAAGATCCGATCGGTTAGCCAAGAATCGTATAGTGGTATAAAATAACTGGAAACTTTTTTTTTTTTTTTTTTTTTTTTTTTTTTACTTTTTAAAATAAAACATTTTTGGTGTATATTTTAGAAAAACAATGTTTCTGAAAGAGGAGCGTTAAAGCTTAATTTAACATTTATGAACTTAAATTTAATATTACTGTTTCACTTATTAATCTATCCATCCTTAAATCAAGATCAAAAATACGATTGTATAACATTGAGTGAACCTCAATTAATGTTCATTAAAACAGTCAGTTATGAATTTAAACTTAAGAAATTTTAAAGTCCTAATTTAATAAAGTTGGATTCTCTCTTTTTTTTTTTTTTATTACTCACAGAAAGGTTAAGCCTTTCTTATAGGTTTACTGTGAATATAAAATATTAATTATTTAGAGATTTGTACAAAGAAAAACATACCATTCTTGATAATAAACAAAAAAACTCAATTTATTTGAACATTTTAGATTATGAAGCAACTAAGTTATCAAAGATAATCTTAATAAGACAATATAACAGCTGATCTTTTAAGTTGAAACCACTCACTGGTTACTTTTAAATTACACATCATATTTTTAAAATTATCATCACATTACCATTTAATGGTCGTTCAATTATACAAACATCATATATTAACCTACAGACTATTTCTATTCTTAATATAAATTCTTATTGAAATTATCTAAAGACATTCATTTCACTTTTAAACTCTGCTATAGCAAACATATTTTTTTTTCAGAAAGATGTACAAATAAAAAAAAAACAAAAAAACTATGAAGGAGTACTTACAATAAGTGGAGAGTTCTACAATTTTAGTCAGTGGGCACTTAGGAGCATTTCGTCCTTTTTCAAAATCTGTTGAATACACTTAAGCTGGAGTACTCAGGCTGGGGAAAAAGTTGCTACTTCGTACCTCTCATCACTCTGCATCACTTGCCATCAACTACTAGGTCCATCATCTTGTCAGGAGGGGGAAATTGTCCCACGATAGAGACCTTTACAGTCAGATTTCACACTACCAACATCAACTATAGGATCACTGAGTTTTCTACTACTGGGTTGACTGAGATGTATCTTTATTCTAAAATAACAATCATGTTAATTTTGGAATGACACACTGACCACACGCTCAAATATTCGCAGGGGCATACTCGGCGTCACCGTATCAGAACTTCACTTAAGTCCTCTTTCATGCTTTTCACGTATCTCTGATACTATCACTTCATTTCAACCTTTCCTCGCCGGACTCCTTTCTTTTTACAAGAATTTATTTTTTCATTCAGTTGCATTCTACCGGTCACGAATCAATAATTATTTAAACACGAGAACCGACTGCCGTCATAAAACACGGGTGTTCGCATGCTATTCCCAGTGTTTCATCCTCCAACCAGCTCACGATCCAAACAACCAGTCAGTTTACGCGCCAAGTAATAATTCGTAATTTTTACGAGCCAAACGACAGGTATCACAGCCAAGCAACAACTACTGTCGTAAACATTCACTCTCCCGCGCCGTTTGAAAACGGGACCGATCCACTCTGCCAGGGGTACGGGAGTGGAAACAAAAGGAAAAATGGACTCTTCCTGAAGACACCAGCCTGTCGCTCCACACTGTCGGCCGCTTCATGGGGGAAGGCAGCCATGCATCACCCCCATGGCGTGTGCTGAAGGGGGGTCCTGTGAGCCTCTGTTTACATGGGCGCCAGCTATCCGCCTGATAGCAGAGCCAATTGAAGCCTGACGTAAACTTACAAAGCCTAATTGCGTGTATAGTACACTCATAAGATAACGTAATTCTTATACAGGGCGGTCGGTCATTCTTATATCAAAGTCAGACTAGATGACTCCAAATTTTCCACCTGTGCGGTCTTTAACTGACAAAACATCCCTCCCTTGCTGTCTGCTTTTCGTATTTGAAAAACAGGAAGCTACGTTAGACTATGAAAGTTGAAATTGCTTTGCTTAAAAGAAATGGAAAGAAGAGGAAAAAAAAACTGCTTTTATTATTAATATTACAATTACATTTATTTATGTATTTATTTAAAACAGAAACAAAAAGAAAACTTCTAAATAAATGTTGAGAGAGTGATTTAAGGTAATTAATGTAGATTAAAAAAAAAAATTTGGTTGAAACCAACCGTAACACAAAGCGAATCAAAATTTTCTCGAAAATGTCTTTGCTGATTGTCGTTTTTCCTCATTGCCTTTGTTAAGGTGAAACATTTTTCCAAAGTCCTAAGCAATGCTTGTCCGCGCAAAGTGAAAATATCTTTCGTAGAATGTCTCTTATACAGAGGGTTGTCTTTTACAGGCTGTAGCTGCCTAATATCTCCAATGAGGTAAACAAATAAACTTAGAAAGTCTGAATGCTATCTGGTTTACCATCTTTGCTCAAGGGCAACCGTCAGATGACATCCAATCAATGAAAATTCGTCAATAATGAGAAAAGACACTGGATGGAAGCTGAGCTGTAGATTTCTTGCTGCTTCACTTCCTAAATCAGCGAACGATTTAAAACACGTTGGTACTTTTAGTGCAGAGTAAATTGTCTTGCCCTCGACATTAATTGTAGCAGCACCTGTTGGAGACAAATCCCACATAGCTTCCGGTCCTAAGTGCAAAGTAGTTCTTTTACGAATTTCTTTGATTGCCATACTTTTTCAAGATACGGCTTTCACAATAATAAAAGTACGTTTAGGCCAATTTGTAACGACGAAAGTTGTTCTGTGCACAAGTGAAGTATCTTTTGCTGCACATCTGTAAAGCTGATGTCAGAATTATCATAATATTAATGCACTTTAAGTTGTTGTTATTTACAATAGTTTAGAACTAAAATAAAATTCCAGTCAAGGTATTAAAGGTCTCACTTTTCCACTCACAAGCATGATCAATCCCACATTGTTCCAGAGCATTTTCGTTTGTCTGCACAGGGACTATGGCAGCTGCAGCCATATAGGGATCCACCTCGCGGTATTCTTCTCACAGCCTCTCTGGATCATGTATACTGCTAACAGCAGGAAAATTTATTTATTTGGTATGTATGTATTAATACTTAAGTCATTGAATGCCTCCTCCCATGGCTTATTACCAAACAGCAGGCCCTTTTGCAGCAAACAATCAGAATTCCCTCACCAAGGACAGCTGACTTGCTGCCTATTATAGTATTATTCTGTCAGAGTCGGGTCATGGTTGAGGGATATAAAAGAAAAAAACTCTGACAGCTCGTTCCTTTTATTATGACATTCGACTCCTCTTACCGAAAAAGATTTGGCAAACTTAAGAAGGGTGCACGAAGCAAGTCTCTCCGGCCGCTTGCAGTATTTCTGAGCTATGCTTTTCGATAGTCTTTCGTCACTTGCAAAGTTAATCTCTTCCCAGTTCTAAATATGAAGCCATATTGTGAACTACATTTTGGGCTGAGTAATTCCCTTTCCTACACCCCTGGCCAAAATACGCACTAAAAATTGCTAAAAACTAAAAAATCGCAGAGGACAAAATTTACTATAGTGGGCAAAAACATTTTTACCGGAATTCATTTACGAATGTCAAAAAATTGCCACAAAACGCAAAAAATAGCTAAAAATTGCAAGGGACAAAATTTGCTATATTAGACTAAAAATTTGAATCTGAATTCCTTTTACCAATGTCAAACAATCGCCGCAAAACGCGAAAAAACTCTTAAAATCCCATTGAAAATTCGCAAAAAATTCAAAAATCGCTGTACGAATCCGAACATTTGCTGATAGATTAGCATTTGAGCATTACCCGAGCAACTGACGACTGAATAAACACTTGAAAATGCAGATTCAACAGCTGTTATTGAATGCATGAAAGAGGCTGATTCAATAAACAAGTGTTTCATATAAGCAACATATGCTGAACTATCTCTTTATGCAAAAGTTTGGCACATTACAATATTGACAGATATTGTCAATGATAGAATTTATTAGTTTCCAATTTGTCAAGTTTTCAGTTAACTTTGATCAAAATTTATATTTTTCTTTATGACTGGTGTTCATTTAAAACAGAATCTGAATTTATTGTTTCTACACTGCTGCAAGATGAACACTATGTTTGAATAGTATAGGTTTTATCTGAAATAAATTCGTATTCCAGCAACTTATAAGAACATTTTGTCGTTGTTATTTAAAAAAATAGTTTTAAGGGAAGGTTACCGTTCATAAAAAGGTTTTTTTTTTTTTTACATTTTTCGAATTTTTATAGTCTTCAGAATGAGACCCTAGAACGGTTAAGTAAAAATCGAAGTATTTAAGAAGTTACAGTTATTTGAAAGCGAACACGGGACACAGCTACATGCATGCTGAATTCTTTGCTTCATAGGTATAAATCCAGGAATCGCAAACTAACTGTAAGTTGCAAAATATAACGATTAGCTACAAATTTTTACTCTTTTTTCTTTTTCTGAAACCTTAATCACGTTTTTCTTGAAACTACATTTTTCAGTACGCAGTGTAAAGTAGCATTTAAATGAATCAACCAATCAACTGTTTTCTAACTTTCTACCAAATCAACTTTTTGCCAAAAAAGAAAAGTACTTTAATTTTTAATCTTTGTAATTTAGTGCATGAAAAAGGCACACTCAACAAACAAGTGTCTTGCATAAGCAACATATGTAAAAATTTGGCACTTTACAATATTGACAGATATTGTTTATAAATGTTAGGCACTAAAGGTGAAAATAAGGAATTTCGCTTAGTAGTCACTGGCCGGTAGGTTGATTTATTCTAGCAGTCAGTTTTTCTTGAAGTTTTTTCCTCAGTTTTTCTTGAATATCCCACTATGCTAGTGACAATAATTTCTTTAGTAGCCAGTAAGTACATTCATGTCACTGAATATTTAATTTAAAAAATTTAATGACTTTACAGTAAATAAGCAATTTATGTACTAAATAAAAATATTTTAATTTATATTGTTTCAAATAAACTTGTGATATTAATTTCCAATCTATTTTAAATTTAAAAATAAGTTAACAGCAAAGTTATACACAACATGCTTATGTAGCTAACTACATAAGTCCCACTATGCTTTGGTACTTGTGTAGTTAATTACATAAGTACAGTCGTGGGAAAAAAAACTGAACACCCCCTACTAATTCTGCAACAAATTATATTGTAGAAGAAAGTTATTGGTACCAAACGATTAGAAATAAAGTCTACTTTTAAATTATGTGTATAAAATTTGCTTAGGGGGCCATCTACATATTAAAACCAGCCTAAACTTTATTTTTGTCAATGGCAACACCCAATTTTGACATGATATTTTCAATCTTCGGTTCAAACTATGCCTAGATACTAAATTTTAAGTCATTTGG
Organism: Maratus michaelseni; assembly: GCA_963931845.1. NCBI lineage: Eukaryota > Metazoa > Arthropoda > Arachnida > Araneae > Salticidae > Maratus > Maratus michaelseni. Next base: position 4,404,332 of record OZ007600.1, read on the forward strand.
ACGATAAATTTTCGAATTATAAACATTCAAATTTTAGAGCTTCTAATGTTAAATTACATTTTCATATTTTTATTAATATCTCCTGAAATTATAATCCTAATGTGCTAATGTTTTGTTTGCTTATAATACTCAAAAACCCAAACATAACTACGTAAAATTTGTAATTTTTATAATTTTATAATATGAATTATGAAATTAATATTCGAAAAAATTATGAATTGCAACCTACAATTTTTTTGATGGATTTATATTTATTATGTCCTGCTTTATGCGTATTCAAAATTTCAAATTTTTCTTCCAAGTAGTTTTCAAATTATGCTTAAAAAACGGCAAAATGCTGCTTTAAGATGTGCATTAAAGCATAGTTTGAACAGGAATGAGAGCGCTCCCACTCAAATGCCCGATTGTCACCACTAAATTTTAATAGTATTTGTCACCTTATTCAAGGACAGAATTTCATTACGGTGGAGAATACTATTAAAATTTAGTGGTAAAAATCGGACATTCGGGTCGGAACGCTCTCATCCCTGTTTGAAAAAATATTATACTCATAGGCTGGGATTACAGTGACTTGATAAACTTAGATATTAAGTCTGTCTTACGATATAAACAATGCGTAAACCGTATTTCAGTGCTTCGCGATCTTAGACTAATTTGAAAGCTAGCTTAAACTGATGCGTAAGTGAATGCGCGCGCGAGCACAAGAAACCTGACAACGACATGTGATTGGAGTAAGATGTAAGATAGCGAGGCACTAGAATCATCCCAGCCTTAATTAGTATATATATATATACACTGGCGGAAAAAAAAATCCCAACACCAAGAAAGACTTGTGTTAGATAAACGAAATTTGGTAGGCGTGTTTATACATCTGAAAGATGATATCGATTAAAATTTCGCGACTCGCGCATAAGTGTGGCGCTAGTGCGCCACTCAGAACTTGCAAATCAGGTTTGCTTTAAATGCATGCTGTAAAGTTCATGAGCGTTATTTATCTTCAAAATTTGACGTATTGAGTTGATGTTAGCCAAAACTGCCTTTAAGAAGACGAAGAAGCCATTATCAACAACTCACCGAAGTTGAACGAGGTCGTATAATAGGGCTACGAGAAGCTGGATTTTCTTTCCGCGATATTGCAGAATGACTTGGCAGGAATGTATCCACTGTGCATGATTGTTGGGAGTAGTGGTCAAGGGATGGTACAGGCTCAAGAAGACCGGGTTTCGGGCGGCCACGTGGTACTACTGAGAGGGAAGACTGCCGTATTCGGCGTACGGCTGTGGCGCATCTTACTGGGTCTGCGGAAGAAATTCGCGCTGCAGTTGATACCACAGTGACACAACGAACTGTTAGAAACCGGTTACTTCAAGGGAAGCTCCGAGCCAGGCGTTCTGTAGCGTGCATTCCACTAACGCCAAGTCATTGTCGTTTGCGCCGCCAGTGGTGTCAAGCCAGAGCTCATTGAAGGAAGGAGTGGAGATCTGTTGTGTTTTCGGATGAAAGTAGGTTCTGCCTTGGTGCCATTGATGGCCATGTGTTGTTGAACAGAAGGAAGTCAGGGCAACGACTACAACCAAACTGTCTGCGGCCTAGACAAAATGGACCTACACCTGGAGTCATATTCTGGGGAGCAATGTCCTATGCCAGCAGGAGCACTCTAGTGGTTATCCCAAACACACTGAATGCAATTTTGTACGTCAGTCGGGTAATTCAACCTGTAGTGCTGCCATTCATGAACAGCATTCAATTGGGAGTTTTCTAACATGATAACGCTCGCCCTCATACCGCTGTTGTAACGAAACGTGCTCTACAGAGTGTCGACATGTTACCTTGGCCTGCGAGATCACCAGATCTGTCTCCAATTGAGCACGTATGGGATATCATTGGACGACAACTCCAGCATCATCCATAGCCAGCACTGACCGTCCCAGTATTGACACAAGTACAACAAGCATGGAACTCTATACCACAAAGTGACATTCGGCACCTGTATGACACAATGCATGCACGTTTGCAGGTTTGCATTCAAAATTCTGGAGGTTACCCCGGCTATTAATGTAACAGCATTTTTCATTTGAAATGCATTTTCTTGAGCTTAAATTAACCTGTGATCTTGAAAATCTAATCAATTAAACATGTTAACTAGACAAATGCATTGTCCAAATTTCATTGCTCTACAGTAATTTTTTCTTGGTGTTGGGATTTTTTTTTCCCGTCAGTGTATATATATATATATATATATATATATATATTTCTTTTATTTTTTCAATGTCTACTTTTAAATTTTTCATTAAAATTACGTAAAACGTATTTGCATGAGATGTATGTTTACGTCATTTATGCAAAATAGTTTAGCTTTCATTGATAAATTAATAGAGCTCATTTTGGAAAAATATGAACACTTCTACCTTAGAAAAAAATTAATCATTTTTGTTATCTTTAAATGAATTGATAGCTTATTTTCCAGTTAATAAAGCTATATTGTTTATTCTGCAGTATATATGTATGAAGTGAGGTTTCTTATAAATACATATGCGTAGTGTATTTGCTGAAACAAAATGGCACCACAATATATTTCCCAAAACATTGCCTCCCCCCCCCCTCCGCCTCAATATTCAAATCCGAATTATCACTGCTTGCTCTAGAATGTTAATTGATTCTTTCATTAAATGAATTAAGAAAATATTTATAAATGCAACTTTCTCTATATGCTATGCCATACCATTAGAATTAGTTTTGGCTTTAAAGAATAACTAGTTATTTTTAATCGCAATAAAGATTCTTTTTTTGACAGGTGTGCAGATATAAATCCTTTAACTTGTCAGCTTTGGCACACATATCATATCGACAGCGATAAAACACGCCTTTCCACCATCTTTACAGAACTGAGTGAAAATTTTCAATAGAAATTTCAATAGAGGCATTAATCAGTTAGTTGTAGAATTTCAAATGAACTACCAGAATAGGTTTAATCATAGAATTATTAACCCTATTCCGAAGGAGAATAACGGATGTAAAGTTATTTAGATGTCTTTATAACATAGATTTATTTTTTCAAATAAATCGCAATATAAATCCTGCGAACATATCTCAAAACAAGACATCCCCCCCCCCCGTCGTTTGGTACCAGTAACTTTCTTCTATAATAATTTGTTGCAGAGTTAGTAGGGGGTGTTCAGTTCTTTTTTTTCCACGACTGTACCTTTCTTTTTAAAATAATTTGTCTAGAATTAAGATATGACAATAATAAAATAGGTATGTTTATTCACTAAGTAATAACCCACAACATGATATTCATTACTCATATACAACCTGAGGCCCATGGGACAAAATCTCCAGAAATTCAGGAATTGTGTGTTTCACCAATTAGTTTCGGAAAAAATTGTAAATCTCGTCAAACGGGTACATAAAAATCATGACTTTCATCGATCACGCGCGTAAAAATCACGAATTTCATCGATCGCGTGCATAAAAATCATGAAATTCGTCGAACGGGCACGGAAAAATCATGAATATCGCCGATCGGGTGCGTAAAAATCATGAATATCGCCGATCGGGTGCGTAAAAATCATGAATATCGCCGAACGGGAGCGTAAAAATCCTGAATTTCGTCGCTCGGGCGCATACAAATCATGAATTACGTCGACCGGGCACGTAAAATTCATGAATTTCGTCATTTGAGAGCGTAAAAATCCTGAATTTAGTCAATCGGGCGTGTAAAAATCATGAATTTCGTCGATCGGGCGTGTACAAATCATGAATATCGTCGAACGGCCGCGTAAAAATCATGAATTTCGTCGACCAGGCGCGTAAAAATAATGAATTTCGTTGATCGGGAGCATAAAAATCATGAGTTTCGTCGAACGGGCACGTAAAAATCACGAATGTCATCGATCGGAGGCGAGAAAAATATTGAATTTCGTCAATCGGACCCGGAAAAATCGCGAATTTTAAGGAAAAAATGAAATTGGGAAATCCTGCATTTGGCTGGTTCTTTCCATATTTTTAATCGCCAGTTTTTCAAGTTTAATCGGCGACTGGCGAGTGCTTATTTTCACCTTTATTAGGCACCTGCATGAAAAAAAGTTCACAATCCTATCCCTGACCTATAGGATACAGTAAAAGTAAAAAATAATAAATTAGTATAGACACTTACTAAAATTATGTACTAACTATTTTATGTCAAGATACAATCAAAACTATTTCAACGAATAATTTCAACATTTTGATAAACAAATAACCAGGCATAAAAAGAAATGTTATGTCACTCTACAGCATAGTTATTATTATATCCTGAATTATAATAATAATAAACAAATAAGTACACAGATATATGTTTCACGAATGGAATTTTAAAACAGAAATAGAAAGAAATAACAGACTTAGAAGTCTTTCAAGATGAAACTCTCGGCCTTATAAATTTGGAAATTTTAACAATGAGTTCAATGAAATAATTTCAGGCCAGATGTACTGCCGGATAACCATAATATCCGGCATAATGGCCGGATATCCGCTGCACCCCTAATTCAATCTACTTATTTGGGGTTTGTAAATAATTTATTCAGCATGTAATCATAATTACAATATATGAAATTGAGAAAAGTGAATGAATATTAATTACATATGTAATGAATATGTAGTGAATATGAATTACATATGAAATTGAGAAAAGAGTATTAAAAAAAACAAGAACGAAAAATCACGCGTCAAGCATAGATTATGTAGCACTTTCCAACGCTTCTAAAATAATTTTACAAATCATTACCGTTTAATAAGCTGAAAGATAACATCTAAGTAAACAATTTGGAAAACGCACAACATATTTGAAAACGTAATTTCAGGAATTTTTAATATATACAATATTCGGAAAAATATCCGAATACTTTTATGTAGCCCTGTATATGATTTGTATATATACATAGGATGCTAAATTTTAGTTTAGTTAGGAAACGCGTAGCACAGTTTTAACTCTCCTTCTGGAGTTTCTGTCAATAAACGGAAATGTGTTCGCGAACTTTTGTGCTGCCCTGTATAGGATCTACAGAATTTATACACACCACGTAATAGACAAAAAGCTAGTTAAGATTAAAATCGCGTTCAGTAACTTAAAACGCACTTCCAGGAATTATTGTTAACAGACAGTAGAGAATTCTTTTGTGTGTCCCTGTAAATGAACGATGACTGCTATTCACACACTATTCTGTAGTAAGCCTCTTGTAATGCACCTTAGTAATATATATAAACTTCAATGCGTTTAAAATAGTGGAACATTATTTAAATAAGCCGCAGACGATTTTTCTCCATAGACGTAATGTAACGGAATTATTTTGACTGTCCCTGTAAAGTAACTCTAAGTGCTATACACCTACTATTCCATATTAGCTTCTTCTAATGCATCTTAGTAATCTATATAAATTTCAATGCGTTTACAATAGTGAAACATTTTTAAAATAAACCGCAAATGATTTTTCCCCATAAACCGCAATGTAACGGAATTCTTTTGAGTGTCCCTGTAAGAAAACTATAAGTGCTACACACTTCAGTTGAAATAGGGAACATGCCATAGATAACGACAATAACATATAAAAATTGCAGAGCAATCCGAGCATATTTACGGGAGTTAGAGCACGGACAGACGGCCATCCGTCCAGACAAACCGAAGTCATAAGCACTTTTCAACTAGGTTGGAAAGTGCTAAAAACATATATATTACACTCTTAAATATAATTAATTTAAGTAGCACTATATTGTAATAAGGGGAAAATTATGAATTTCTTTTAGTAATATTTAAGTTATTCTTAATACATCATCTATATTATATTAATCCAAGTTGCATAAAAAGATAATTTTTTTTATTAAAGATATTTTTGCTATTCTAGAATGGATTCGATAGAAAATGCTTTATACCTGGTTCATGTTTTGTTATGTTTATTACAGGGGTGATTCTGAGTAAAAAAAAAAATCTGAAATTCACAACAAATTTTCTGAAAGGTTACAACAAGGGGGGGGGGGGATCCACTTCCGGCACTAACTATGTGTTTTTTCCGCACCCCTTTGACGAAATTTGTTGTTTTCGCGATCTTTTAACGAAATTTGCCGTTTTTACGAGATCTTTTGACGAAATTGGCCGTTTTTTCGCGATCCTTTAACGAAATTTGCCGTTTTTTCGCGATCCTTTGATGAAATTTGCCATTTTTTCGCGATCCTTTGATGAAATATATGATTTTTTCGCGATCCTTTGACGAAATTTGTGGTTTTTCGGTGATTCTTTGACGAAATTCACGTTTTTTCGTAATCCCTGGACGAAATTCGCGATCCTTTGACGAAATTTGCAATCTTCTGATGAAATTTGCGTTTTTCCCGCGATTCTTTGACGAAATTGGCGATTTCTCTTCGAACGATTGACGAAACTGATTTTTTTCGGCGACCATTTGTCGAAAAACGCGATATATTTTATGTCCGAATTTTCGGATTTATGACCGATATTTTTTTTTAATTTTCGGAAATGACTGCCTTATTTTTTTCGGAAAATTCGGAACAGAATCACCCCTGGTTTATTAATATATATACAGCAAAACTGAGTGCACGTCATTTTATTGCTGCAACTTCTTTATAAAACTCATTTGGGATTTTAAGCTTTTCAAAGTCATATAAAATTATGCGAATAAATAAGGTGAAGAACATTAAAAGGATTTAGTGGTAGGTAGCAAACAGTGTACAATTTGGCATATATGCATCATGACTTTCTTAACCCAATAAAAGACAAAATATTTACATGTTGAAAACTTCCAATAGCATCAAAGGGAAAAAAAAATTCTAATCTGTTAATATACGCAAAAGTAATTGTATTCTTTCTAATAGTCTACACATGTTAAACAAAACAGTACTTTCATGTTTATAGTGGCCCCCACAATTATGATATGACAAGACTGCAGTTACAATTTACCCAAAATCATAGCAAAGCTTATATATGCCTCATACTATACTACTAATGCTCTTATATGTGCCATACACATCATTAATAATATGATTCACGTCTTACATGCCATATATACATCAGAGTCATCTTATACACATCATATATATCTATATAATGAAAGTGCAGAGCATTTGATTGTCATCAACAGTTACAAGATAGCTGCTTCGCTTTTTTATATGCTTAGACAGCCATTTTTATTCAAAATTATTTTTTCGAATGAAACTGCATTGCATAAAAGTTACATATTTTAGAAAGATCATCCAAAATAAATTAATGTTTGAGAGATCCGGAAGAATATCCAGAAGAATTATTGCTAAAAGTTTGTAAAAATAGAAAAATACGGAGGAAAATATTGCTGAAAGTTTGTAAAAATTTAAAATTCGTGAAGAAAAACTTGCTAAAATTTCTAAATAGTCATAAAACGAAATAAAATCGATGTTTACTTTGTGAAAAAGCTTGTGTGTAAGTATCTACTTGGGTAAAATTTGGAGGTTGCTGATTTTTCAGTTGGCGCGTGTCGGTGCTTGGCACACGTAAAAAAAGATCACCAAATCGGGCATCTCGCATGTTGTAGGATTTTGCCACATTAAAAAACTTTTTTTAAAAATAAATAGTTGCTTTTAATTATTCATGTAATTAATAAAATTTTTAACATTGCAATGAAATTAATGTTTTTTAAAACCCATGACTTGCATATTTTATAATCTGGCAATCAATCAAACCAGTCAGGAAGCAAACAATAATGTTTAAAAGCATAGGGGAAGGAGGAGCTCATGGGGCTCAAGCCCTCTCCATTTAAATAAAGACATTTTTATAAGTCACACAAGATTTAAAATTTTATCATTTCCTCTCTTAAGGCGGTATTCAAAAAAAATATTTTTCCATGCTCAACAACTCAAAATTTTGAGACACATTTTCAGACTCATTTTTAAAAGTAACAACAGGAAACTTGGCGGCGTGATTTATAAAAACATTTATAAGGGCCCCATGTTTTTATTTTTCCTTCAATTAATTAGAAATTGATTTACAGACAATTATTTTCACAGTACGATCATTTTTTTTTTGTTTCCAGCGCTATCGCTTCGGGAAGTTCGGTTCAAAATGTCCACTTTGACAGCATTTTTTGAAATATATTCTGCCTTTATCAAAAAATCGAGACAATACGGACATTATAAAGTTTCTGAATAAGAGAACCTGCCAATTGGATGCATTTTAGAGCAAAAATGAATTTACAAATGTGTCTCAAAATAAGCAGTTTTTATTTGAATACACCCTTAAATGTTTGATTATTCACCTCTGACAAAACAAATCTGTACATTAAAAAAACATAATATTAATTAAATTTATAGTAGTACTGAAATTAGTAAATCTGCAGATCAAGTTAATTTTTTGATTCCCATTGGAAAATGTGACTATGAGAATGGTTTAAATAATGTTGATAGATTAATATTAATATATTAAAAAAAAAAACAGGGATATAATTTACATTCACTTATGTATATATTCTGAGATAATTTCATTTGAAATTAGGTTGGCAGCTCAATATCTCGCTCCATGCAAGTAAACAACAAACAAGAGATTAATTCGCCGTGAACATTTAAAATATTAAATCATGGAAGTAATCGTTCGCAAAGTGAATACTCGATGTAGTCTGGTATAAAAAAAATAAATCGTATTTGTTGTGAACGTTAAAAATATGAAATAGGTAATTATTTGCAAAGCAAATTCTCCAACAAAGAAAAACTTCCTTCAACCAATCTACCACAGCAATCATTGCAGGAATCTATTTTAGAGCTTCAATACATCAGTTACGCTTCGTTTCTAAATATTATTTTGGCGCTATCTATCAGTAATTAATTTAATCAAAGAAAAGTTATTTTTGAAATTGTACTTTGATATGCATGTTATAAATTCTGAAGACATTGTAAAAATGAATATTTCTTATAAATGTAAATTAGAATATAAGGAATATATAATGTCGTGTACTACATATAGGGTAGATGTGCCAGTAATGGACACCCTTCAAAGTTTTTGGTTTATAAAAAAATAACCAATAAAAATTTAGCTTTGTAATCTACATTACTGTTGACACTTTTAATCAAACCAATCAGGAGGCAGAAAATAATGTTTCACAATTCCACTGTTTTTCAATGAAAATCTTAATGAGCATGCTAAGAGCTGGCTTCAATTAATTAATTTATATATATTTTTATTTTCTTGCAAAAATTGTATGTTTTTGTTTTGATAGTAATAGAAAACTTTGAATTTTATATATTAATAGTCATTTGCAAAATTTTATTTATTTTTAAGGTTTTAGGACCTGTGTCCAATACTGGAATGCTTAAATTAGTCAATTTCCAGTAATGGACATTTCTAAAAGTGCAATTTCACCGCTGTTCATAGAGCTTAAAATCTTATTTTAATTGAAAAACTAAGTAATCTAATTTAATTTTTAAATTGTATTTACCAGAATGTAATAATAATTTTTTTAAAAATAAATAGCTGCTTTTAATTGTTCATGTAATTAATAAAATTTTTAACATTGCAATGAAATTAATGTTCTTTAAAACCCATGACTTGCATATTTTATAATCTGGCAATCAATCAGACCACTCAGGAAGCAAACAATAATGTTTAAGGGTATAGGGAAAGGAGGAGCTCATGGGGCTCAAAGCCTCTCCATTTAAATAAAGGCATTTTTTCAAGTCACACAAGATTTAAAATTCTATCATTTCCTGTCTTAAATGTTTGATTATTCATCTCTGACAAAACAAATCTGTACATTAAAAAATATATAATATTAATTAAATTTATAGTATAATGAAATTAATAAGTCTACAGATCAGGTGCCCCAAATGTTAATTGTGCAGCTTTATTTTAAAACCATTTTATTTAGTATTTAAAACATTCAACACGCAATATAATTTATTTCATATTTGTAATACTAATTACTACAAGTAATATATATCAAGTACTACTTTCAAAAAGTTTAACTGTAAAGAATAATGGGAAATATGATTCCAATGCACTAGTACTACTTCAAAACATTTTTTTTTTTACTAACACTTCTAAACCTCCCATTGTCTCAATAATTTGATAAATGTGATACTTTGAAATTTTATATTTTAAATATTCTAACTAAAATAATTAAAATATTGATCTGTGATAATGGCAAAAATTTAAGCAATGAATTATTCTCATAATTATTTTATTAATTATATTATTATATCCTAATTGTTAAATTGATATTTTTTTTCATTAAATTTTAGTTCTAAATACAAAAACAATTATCTATTAATTTTTGTAGGGTGTCCATTACTGGAACAGAGAGTGTCCATTACTGGAACAAAAGGTGTCCATTACTGGAATTTTGGGTGTTTTGATTTATTTCTGTTATTTACAATTAAATTCTTTGATTCACATTGGAAAATGTGACTTTGAGAATGGTTTAAATATTGTTGATAGATTAATAAATTAAAAAAACAGGGATATAATAATTGTAACTTTTAATTAAAGAAATAATTTGAAAAGAAATTTCTAAAAGTGTCAATTACTAGCACATCTACCCTATTAATTATATCAATGCAAAATTTTTTTGTATTGTAACATACTAGAAACTTTGTAGTGAAAATAAATTGCAATTTAGTAAGGGAATTTGAAAAAAAAAAAAAAAAAAAAACAGTCATACCAATGTAATTAATAGTTACTATTTACTTATAAACTTATGTAATAAAAGATGATTTTTAATGATCTAAATTTATTACAGGTTTCTTTAGACATGTTTTAAAAAAATAAGGTTCTAATTTGAGATAAACTTTTTAAAAATTTAAATTATATAATTATTATTTTTGTGTCAGCCATCAGTAATTAATATAAACAAATTAATTTTGTGTTGAAATTGTACTTTGTTCTGTATTTTATCGATATGTATGACTATAACTGGGCAATATGCGTCACGAAATATTATATACATCATAAAATATTATAATGTCATGTATGCTTTATAATTTGGCGATAAATCTTGGTCTCTTGGTGATTCATCCTCGGGGGCCGCTATAACAATACCAACAAAAGTTTGTTATAACAAAAAAAAAAAAAAAAAAAAATTCTGAACAGATGTGTTACACTCACGCACCGATGTTTGGTGACTTTGATTGGCAAGCTTTTCAAGCCCGCGCCAAGCTACTATTTTTTGTCGCCATCTTGGAATCATGGCAAGCACAACCAAGCGCGGATCCAAGGGGGAGGTCATGGGGGTCATGACCCCCACCTCTAAATGAAAAACAATTCTATAGAACAATACTTTTTTTAAATAGAAATATGTATTAAAAGGTGTTTGCGTTTTTTTCTTTTTCTATTGCTTAAAAATTCTAATATTTCTGATACATTTACGGAGTTATTTTTATGTATAGAAATGCATGAAAATTGCAGGCATTGTTTAAGCACCAAAGAATCGAACATCCTTTTAAATTTTTCTATAAATGTGATATATTTTGAATTGTATTTGATTGCTCCCTCAAGACGATATTTCCTTGATTACCGTGCCCTGGAAATCGGCTTAAAATGCGAACTTTTTGAAAACTGTCTGTAAGATTCTTTGCTTTTATAAGAAATTGGGAAACTAATTTCGGTACTTTTCGGTTAGCCGGGCGCCAGTGATATATGTACATATATAAATACATATGTATATACATATACACATATCTACGTATACATATATTTACATACACATATATATACATATATGTCTGTATATATATACATATGTATTTATATATGTACATATATCACTGGCGCCCGGCTAACCGAAAAGTACCCTAATTTCTTGGTATCTGGATAAATCATGGAAATTCTTATTTTATACTATTTTTATTATATTAAATTTTATACATTTACGAATATACCTTCAAATTTCATGATTTTTGAAAGAAAATGAATTAGAGTATGTCAGAAAATAGTCAATTTGGATGTAAGATATAAAAATTGCTGATGGAGATATTTGACACCCCCCCCCCCCAAAAAAAAAAAAAAGATATGACCCCCCTCTAAATGAAGGGCTGGATCCGCCTCTGAGCACAACATTTATATATAAGAACGTATTAGAAAACACAGGAAAGAGTATATTTTCACACAACAATCAAAATAAAGCAGAAATGCATTTTTCACAACATAAATTTAATGGAAAATGTTATCTACATCATGTTAATATTTTAAAGTGTACTACTATATTAGACTAATATCATTCGATAATTCAAATTCTAATTTCACATACACTTTTAGATAAAACCATTGCACCATTTTAATCTTTTAAAGTGCCTACTATATCAGAGTAAACATTTGATTATTTAAATTCTAATTTCACACAAACACAACATTTATAAATAACGACGTACTAGAAAACACAGAAAGTATACTCTTACATAACAATACACAGAAAGCAAAAATACATTTTTTACAAGAAAAATTTAATGGACAATATGTAACTTATGTCATTTCATTCTTTTAAAGTGGACTGTCTACAGTTAAAATAATCATTCGATAATTGAATTTCTAATTTTGCACAAATTTTTAGTTAAAATGATTACGTCATTTCAATTTTTTAAAATGCCCTACAATATCGGAGTAATCATTTGACAGTTAAAATTCTATTTTCACACAAACTATTAGATTAAAAACTTACCTGGTACTCTTGAAAATTAATATACATTGTCACTGATGATTTTTTAACATTTGTCAATAACAACTTCACTAACAATCACAGCAAGAATGACAGATTCAAAGTCCGTCTAAAATAACCTCACTAGCAACGGAACAGGTGTGGTCACGGAATTTTGGTGACTTTTGTTTTGCTGCACCTCTCACAATCACGCCAACAATCTACGAAAAAGAACTAAATCCAGCAATTTAACTACTGCCGGGTTACTATAGCAGAAATCATAGTCCCCAAGATTTGGCGATTTTTTTCCTTTTTTTAACAGATTAAAAAATAAAAAATCTGTGACCAGGGATTTCACATCATAGCCCTAGCAACTACGTAATAAATCACATGACAATTAAAACTAATCATTTTCTTTCTCCTATATATGATTCCATAATACACGAGACTCTATAACCAATCATGTGCAATAGAACGTTCTTCTAAAACCAATCATGTGCTTTCTCAAATTTTCATCATCAATGACATAATATACCAATGCGCAATCATTTCCCTTAACCTCCATGCAAACAAGGGTTACAATAATAAATTTCAACACCAATAACTTAATACAAGTTTAATAGCTGGGTTACCATAAAAGAAAAACAGTCCCCAATGTTTGGCGACTTTTTTCCTTTTTTTAACCTATTAAAAAAAAATCAGTGCATGAGTGTAAAGAATCTTAGCCTTTTAAACTAATAAAGCTACGATTATGTGTTTAAGAAATATACAAACATTTAGTTTTAAATGTATGTATTACTGTATTCCTGGGGGGGGAGGCTCGAAAGCCAAAGCACCGCGACCAAGGGTCTATTGTACTATCCCCCCAGGTCTTCTAATTTTGAACCAATTCCAGATGAGAGACCTGCATCTGGATTGGCACCCCCAGAGGAGGTAGCGCTTATACAGAACTTGGAGGACTTTGGAGCCACAAACAGATTTTAACGTGCACCAGCTCCCATTAACGTACACGGTCCCACAGAAATGTATGTAACAAGTTATATATAAAATGACAATAATAAACTTTACGAAGTAAACCGTTATATCTTATGTTAAATAAAAAATATATAAATAAGTAGTGTCAATACCATTGTAAAATATACATTTTTAACTTAGAAAAATAATCTCAAATGTTCGATTAAAGTAGGACAGTTGCAAAGGTATAGATGTCTTGTTGGTCTGCAAAATATACTCGAAAAAAAAAATCTCGCCAACTTTGGCGATAAACTTGCATTTCTGGCAACCCTGCCAAACCCCTATTTAATGGCAACCCTAGCCGCTCTTCTGGCTTTGAGGGTAGGGAGGAGGGAGAGAGTCATCTTTTGCGCCTTGGATGTCGTTTTTTTAACGGACTTGCGCAGTGTGCACTTTTTGACTTTTGCGCATTTCTAAAACCTGTTTCTTGAAATTATAACGGTAGCTTTTTCCCGCGTTGGGTCAGCGTCTGTCATTTCTTTTTGCGACGCACTTGCCGTTGACCTACTTTTGCGAGCATCCAAGCATCGTTATTTGATTTTTTTTTGGATATTTTCTAGTTAGATTTCATTTTTTTTTCTATTATGGCTTCTGCTTCTAATTCTGCGAAAAGGAAAGATATTCAAAAAGTGCCGATGGCTTACGAGATTCAAGAAATTTTGGAGGGTACATCGCATGGTTCATGTTTAGGTGTATTTGTGATTCACAAAACATGGATCCTTTCACGCGTTTTCTCGAAATTATTCGAGATATTGATTGGAGGGACTGGCATATTGTTCAGGGAGGGCCGGTTAATGGATCTTCGAAATCGTCGTCTGATTCATGTTTATTTTGGGCTTTCAAATTTTTTATTATCTTTTTGTAATTGTTTTTTAAACGCATGCACCCTGTATATAGATTTAAAAAAAAAAATTTCTTTGGATTCTAAATTTTTCCGCTCTTTTTTTTTGTTTCTGCACTCTTTTATTTGTGTTTTCCTGAAAGTTCAAGAAATTGTCTTCAAAATGTAAGTACAATTTTGCTTTTTATTTGTATTTTTTCGTGCTGAAAATGCGTTTTCAAAATTGATCGCAATTCTGAAGCACCAATGAAATTCTCTTTCTAATCTAGTGATCATTTTTAAAAGTTTAAATCTTTAATTTTTACAAATTTCTGTTGAAATTACGATTTTTAACTCCGTTTAAAATTTAAATTTTTATAAATTTCAGTTCAAATTACGATGTTTAACAGGGGATGTGTTCAGGGGGGCAGAGCCCCCCTGACATAGAATTAAAGGTTTTAAAATTATTAATTTTTTTTTTTTCGTTCTTAAAAATAAACGCAGTTTTTATTGACTTTTGCAAGTGGTCACTCGATTTTGGAAACGGGTTTTTCGCGCGGTTTCAGTTTGGCGATCATTTTCGGAAACGGCATTTTGGCGCGAAAAAAAATCGCCAAATTTATCATGCAGACCAACAACACATCTGTTCCTTAAAAATAAACGCAGTTTTTATTGACTTTTGCAAGTGGTCACTAGATTTTGGAAACGGGTTTTCGCGCGGTTTCAGTTTGGCGATCATTTTCGGAAACGGCATTTTGGCGCGAAAAAAAATCGCCAAATTTATCATGCAGACCAACAACACATCTGTTCCGTTGCAAATGACACCATCAAATCAGCCGTAGAGATCACAAATAAACGGTTACTATGTTGTTATAAAAGCAAATAAAGAATTTTAGATCAGCTCCATCAAATCAGCTGATAGGATCGCGGAGACCAAATACAAAAGTAGCTGAAACGTCCTTCTTTGAGCTTAAAGGGGGGTTGCTTTGAGAGAAACTTACTTCTGAAAACAAATTAATCTCTCTCAACGTTGCTGTCATGAACATAGGTTTCTGTTTACAAATTATGAAGATTCATTCAGACTGATTCAAATCATGATTCGCGTGCTGACGTTATTTGATTTATCATTATCGATACGCATTTCAGATTTTATCTATTTTAAACTTTCTCAGAAAAAAGTATAAACATGGTACATCCTTCATGTATAAGTTATTAAAGACGTTAAGTTATTAAAATCATATTAATGACAGAACCAAATTATTTAGTTCCAGCAGCAGCTCACAATTAGCCAATCAATCAATCAATAAAAAAATGCTTGAAAAAATGCATCTGTTTCCTGTTAGATGTAACCCTCCAAACTTAAATAGTAAATATGTTATCTGATAAGATTCTAGATAGATATCTCATAAGATCTATAAACGTAGAAAGACGCCACGTTATCTTATTAAAAACATAACCAAATTATATGGTTCCAGTAACATCGCACAACGAACCAGCCAACCAATCAAATTATGATTATTTTTTGGCACAAAATTAGTCCCTTTTAGTTTTAATCTTAAATGCACCTCTGTTTTCTATAATTTTGTTTAATTGGTTAATCTAGTATTATATTTGCATAACAAAACTGTCTTTATGGTAGTTGTAACTCTCCAAACTTGGATAGTAAATATGTTGTTCACTACAATGGAATCTGGCCACCGTATCTTAAGAGAGTTATGTATATGCTTTTTTTAATAAAATTATTTTTATAGGCAGATTTCGCGATGTAATTCACTTATATTTACGAAATGGAATTGAAGTTTTGACTAATAACATGAAATAAACTTTACTTAGTTACTGTTAGAAAACTTCGCAATGTAAGAATATATATAGTTTAGTTTGGAAAAACCAAACTGTAATTAATATGAGATTTATAATAAAAGTATTAAATTTGTGTGGTAGCAAAGGTGGATAAACTACCTCCTGAGCTCCTAGTGTTAACCATTTTTGGGGGCCCCTCCCCTCCTTCAAAGCAATATATACCAGGTGATTCAAAATACATGTTTGCTCAATTATCTCCTTAATGTCTGGGGACAGAAACATACTTCCAATTACAAAAAGTATACAAATCTTGTTCAGCTTTTAGGTATTGTATTCATTTTACAAGGGGCTGTATGCCTATTAAAATGTGAAAATTAATTTTATATGGTCCCTGGGACCTATAAGTTATATTTAGAAAAATGTCCTTTGTTTAAGAAGACATACAAAAATCCTTTTCTTTTACAACCAAAACTTACTAAATTATGATACTTAATTTTATGAAATTGCAGCGTTTCCTGGCACTAAAAACAGAGAGAACCCCTTAGTACAGAAGCAGATAAACATTGAAATTTCACAAAATTCAACGTGTTCCTCTCAATTTTGCTACAAAATTTGTAATGTGTGTATAAACTAACATTTTGGAGATAAACACAAAACATTTTCTTGTATGTTATCTTTCTTAATTTTTTTAATGCCATCCGTTATGTCACATTTATTTAGTTATATCCCAGCAGACACGATATACTGAGAGGTCGCTTTATTATTTAATCCATGTCAACAATTTCTAGTGTACATTGAACCCTTTGACAAAATTTGAAAGTAGCGAAGTAGTGACTACTTTTGAAAAGTAGTTTGTCGTCGCTACTTTTAAAAACAAGTAGTTGTAGTTAACTATATTTTCTATAAAGTAGTTGTAGTTATAGTTCGCTACAATAAAAAATAGTTTTTCCGACCCCTGTATATACACATATATGTATATATACACTATATGGCCATTAATGACTGGCAACTCTCTATTTTAGACATTTTGTCGAACATTTAAAAGTATACTTGTCAGATTCTTCTGGAATTTTAGGATAAAAAAGAACAGGTTTGACTTCATATTTATCAATGTCGATTTGATAAGGAGGACAATTAGGGGGCCAAAAACAAATTAAAGAAACAAAAATAATACTTGGGATCACCCTGTAAAATAACATGCACTAAATGATCTATCGCTACAGAATATACATAGGCAGACATTGTACAATATACGTATTCATTTGTGTAAGAATAGCATGTATATTAAAAGAGATATAGCGATTTAAAAAAAAAATTCTTGCATGTTTTTTGCTTATAACATACAGGGTTTTTAACCAAATTTAACACTAGTTTCAGAAAAATTGACAAAATGTAGTAGAAACAATAAAGTGCAATTGGAATTTAAATATATTAAATATTTAAGGAAATATGGGCAGTTGTATAAAATAATTTTTATTTGTGCATGCGTGAATGATAACAAGGAACTTTTTGCATAATTTAAAAGTCAACTCTATGGAGCAACTTATTAACCCTTTCGCGACGGCATGCCTTACAGGAATTTTATTTGGTTGGTACCACTTTTTTTAAACAGTTCCCTGTACTTGTAAAATACCAACAAATACTCTAATTAAAAAAGACAAATATTACAGTTATTTATTAGTGGTGCCAAAAACATATTCCACATAAAAATTTTGACAATGCAAATATGCATCACCCGTCCCGAAAGGGTTAAAAACAATAGTCAAATATCGTAAAAAGTCAGAGAGATATTGGCATTAGAGTGAGCTGTTTTTTAGTTTCTCACTAAAACTTGCTGAATGATAAGGGATTGTCCACAAATTGTTATTTTTAATTTATCTGACAGCGTTCAGAGCAAGTTTTTTGAAAAAGCTATTTAATTATAGTTTACGGTTATGTTTAGGAAGATTTTGACTCTAAACTACGATGAACAGGAAAATATATTCCATACATTGATTACATTTAGGTAAATTGAGGAGTTTATGGTAAAATTTTGTGAAATTTAGCCCAATATGCAAAACACTCTACAGTAATTTCTATCGCATATATATGTATTTTCTGTATACATGTAATTTGTATGACAGTGGTGAAGATAATAAACTAAAATCTAAGATATATTATACATTTTCCATGAGTTGTGAATCAGTAACTTGCAATTTGATTTTTATAGTGATATTTCAATAGCTTTTTCCATAAAATACATTTATTTAACTGAAACATTTACTTAACCATTTTAAACGTTATTTAACCTATACTTAACAGTTAGTGAATTCGAAATTTACTGTACTTATTGATTAAGGTCTTGCAAGTTATTGACTCATAACTCATAAAAAATGTATAATATATCTTAGATTTTAGTTTATTATCTTCACCACTGTCATACAAATTACGTGTATACAGAAAATACATATATATGCGATAGAATTTACTGTAGAATGTTTTCCGTATTGTGCTAAATTTCACAAAATTTTACTATAAGCTCCTCAATTTACCTAAATGCAATCAATGTATGGACTATATTTTCCTTTTCATCGTAGTTTAGAGTCAAAATCTTCCTAAACATAACTGTAAACTATAATTAAATAGCTTTTTCAAAAATCTTGCTCCGAACGTTGTCAGATAACTTAATAATAACAATTTGTGGACAATCCTTTATCATTCAATGAGTTTTAGTGAGAAACTAAAAAACAGCTCACTCTAACGCAGATATCTCTCTGAATTTTTACGATATTTGACTGATTTTTTTTTTAATAAGTTGCTCCATAAAGTTGACTATTAAATTATACAAAAAGTTCCTTGTTATCGTTCGCGCATGCACAGATAAAAATTATTTTATACAACTGCCTATATTTCCATAAATATTTAATATATTCATATTCCAATTGCAGTATATTGTTTCTACTACATTTTGCCAATTTTTCTGAAACTGGCATTAAATTTGGCTAAAAATCATGTATGTTATAAGCAAAAAACATGCAAGAATTTTTTTAATTTTTTAAACAAATCGCTATATCTCTGTTAATATACATGCTATTCTTACACAAATGAATACACATATTGTACAATGTCTTCCTGTGTAGATTCTGTAACGATAGATCATTTCGTGCATTTTATTTTACAGTGTGATCCCGAGTATTTTTTTTCTTTAATTTGTTTTTGGCCCCCTAATTGTCATCCTTATCAAATCAACGTTGATAAATATGAAGTCAAACCTGTTCTTTTTAATCCTAAAATTCCAGAAGAATCTGACAAGTATATTTTTAAATATTTGACAAAATGTCTAAAATTGAAAGTTGCCGGTCATTAATGGCTATATAGTGTATATCACTGGCTCCCGGCTAACATTAAAAACACCAAAAATACATTTATATTGCTGTCATAGAATAGTATAAACACAACTGTTCAGAGTCAATTTTTACATTTTTGATTCTGTATTTGCAGTAAGTAAATGAATAACAATTTATATAATGAATGTAAAAATAATTATTGTAAATAATTTGTAGGAAATTATACACATAAAATAAATAACCTTAATAAAACTTATAAATACTTAAAGAATTTATTTTTTTTATTTTTCAGGTGTAATAAAATTTTCTCCTGAACTTTTGCTGTTTCAAAAATATTCTCCACTTAAGTCAAAAATTTCTCCAACTGTAAATCCACAGTATAAAGTACTTTCGTCAAATGTGCACTTTAAAATATTAGAAAAGTACATCAATTACATCTCTTTTTAATACATATAAATTAAAAAAAAGAATTAGCTGTGTGATAAATTATTGTGAACTATTATTGAATTTTTTTCATTTAAAACAAACTAATTTTTGAAACTTATTAGCCACTATATTAACGATGCTGCAACAAATTCCTACTCAACAAAAATTTTATACTTGTCAAATCTGCAATAGAAATTTTAAATCAAAACGCACTTTAAACCAGCATATTCAAAATCAATCTTGTTGGAAAAAAACAGCCATGTGTAAAACATGTAAGATAATGTTTTCAAATAAAAGAAATTTAAACACGCATATGCAGTTTCATTCAGAAGAAAGACCATTCAAATGTGAAAACTGTGGTTTTAGATTTGAAGACAATGTCCAGTTGCAGAGACACTGGCAAAGAAGACATCAACAATTTCTATGTGAAATATGCAATAAAACTCTTTCTACTTTGAATAATTTGAAAATACATATACGAAGCCATACAGGAGAAAAGCCATACGTATGTGAAATATGCCAAAAAGGTTATATAGATTTACCGCGTTTGAATCTACATCGTCAAACACATGAAAGTGAAAACACAGCCTCATTTGAAATATGCAAGAAAGCCTCCTCATCTGAGATTGATAACAATCATTCTCCAATTTATGCAGGAGAATTTCTGTTTATATGTCAAATATGCCTTAGAGGATTTAAAAGCAAAGCTTCTTTGAAACTCCACAAGATGCATAACCATGAAGAAAAAAAGAAAGTGATTGTAAAGACTGAGACGGAAACAGTGACTTATTCACAATTTATGTGTAAAAATTCTGTTACTTATGAAAGACATAGTAAAAATGTCACAAAAAATAATGATTGAAATTGTGCTGATGAGAAGTTATTTTTAAATAAAATGTATTATACGATTATTTTTGAATTTGTAATTTTTGAAGATCATTGTGAAAAGGTGAATTCTGTATATGTGAGGAAAAATTATAGGCTTGTTTTTATTTTATTACTAGCTAACTCGCCCGGCGTTGCCCGGGTCCAAGATAATTACAATCTCAGAGAAAAGAATTAACCCCCTCCCTCCCCATACCCACAAATATAATGAATAATTTGTTCAAGAAAACCACCGTCACCTACATTAACGCGATCATTAAAAAAAGAATTACATTTTTCTGATAATTAGAACATAACGAAGACGCTACGCTAAAATGGCTGGCAGATGACACGCCTTCCCGACCTCAATTTCAAATCTATATCTTAATTAGTTACTTAAATTTTTGTTCATTAGTAAAAATTGGCAATTATTTCCTTTCATTTTCGCAAACTAAATGGAGGGATCGGCCAGAGAAACAGATCTCTTTGTAGTTCAGTTTTTAATGAAAGCAGATCCCTGTCTGAAACTTTCTCGGATTGTTTTCACTGGCGCCGGCAGATTTTTGGCAGTTTTTTGCATAAATTAAAAAAAATTACCAACCGAATTTTTCAAAAATCACATAGTCAGATGCAGAATATTTTTTTACATATGCTCAGAAATTTTCAAATTGATATCTCAATTAGTTTTCTTAAAATTTGGTAATTAGTAAAATAATTTCGAATTAATTCATTTCCGCTTGCAAATCCAATGCGCCGGTTCGTTTCTTTCGCCATTTTGATTTAAAAGATGTCATTTTAGAAGCGATGGGTAATGAGAATCTAATTAATATCTAGGCTAATTATCAAAATATTAAAATTCTGAGGGTCAGGTGCACCAAGAGAGGGTTTGGACTACCTAAATCTAAATTTACAGACTTCTAGGTGCGCTAAATTTTCCTAGCCATTGCCAACAGACACACACACAGAGCGAAACTTTATTTTATTAGTATAGATTATTATTTTTTTTAATAGTAGAAGACAACTTATCCGCACAGCTTGGTTCCAAGCGTTCTGTGGATGTGAGATTTTTCACAGATTATAAGTCATGTGCTTTTAATCTTTGTTTTAATTCATAGTTTGGAGAAATTTAGATTGTTAATACTAAAAAATAAATTACATGTATATAAATTACTTAATTCATACATATGAATTAAGCAATTAAAAAATAATTTATTGATTTTTATCTTTTCAAATATATTATTATTAGTTGTTTGTATTAGAACTAATTGGCTGTTAAATCATAAAATTTTGTTGTTTAGAAATTTAAATATACTCTATCAAATATTGTAAATACATGTATAAGTATTAGATATGAATTTGTTGATATTTATATTTATTAACATTGATTTAAGGAATTTAAAAAAAAAATTGCTTCTATAAATTATAAACATTTTTAGATGAGAGGTTAAATATATTGTCTAGGTAACCACTCTTTCATTAATACAAATACTTTTTAAAGAGCAAATTTTAAAATGGAAATACTTTTTAACACTTTCCAATCTAGTTAAAAAGTGTTTGACTTCGGTCTGTCCGGCCGTCTACTGTCTGTCCGTGCTCTAACTCCCGTAAATATGCCCTGCAATTTTTATATGTTATTGTCGTCATCTGTAGCATGTTCCCTATTTCAACTGAAGTGTGTAGCACTTATAGTTTTTTTTACAGGGACACTCAAAAGAATTCTGTTACATGTCTATGGGGAAAAATCATTTGCGGTTTATTTTAATGATGTTTCACTATTTTAAACGCATTGAAATTTATATATATCACTAAGGTGCATTACAAGAGGCTTACAACAGAATATTGTGTGTATAGCAGTCATCGTTCATTTACAGGGACACACAAAAGAATACTGTCTGTTAACAATAATTCCTGGAAGTGCCTTTAAGGTGCTGAATGCGATTTTAAATTGAACTCACTGTTTGTCTATTACTTGGTGTGTATAAATTCTGTAGATCATATACAGGGCAGCACAAAAGTTCACGAACACATTTTCGTTTATTGACAGAAACTCCAGAAGGAGAATTTTAAACTGTGCTATGCGTTTCCTAACTAAACTAAAATTTAGCATCCTATGCAGTATATATACAAATCTATAGATCATATACATGGCTGAATAAAAGTATTCGGATATTTTTCCGAATATTGTATATGTTGGAAATTCCTGAAATGATTTGTAAAATTATTTTGGAAGCGTTGGAAAGTGTGACATAATCTATGCTTGACACATGATTTTTCGTTCTTGTTTTTTATTTTTTTTTATTTACCATATACTAAATGATTAAATAAATAAAATATGTGTATATTATCGTAAATAAAATTTTGTGTAAGGTAAGCCACATGTTTTTACTGAATGGTGTATAAATATTTATGTAAAATTAAACATTAAAAATACAATTTGATGTATTTTTAAAGTTTAATTTTACATAAATATTTTACACCATTCAGTAAAAACGTGTGGTTTACCTTACACAAAGTTTTATATACGATAATGTTTTGATGGTGTAACGGTCCACCTCAATCATTTATGTGTATATTATTGTATCATTTTAAATTGTGTAAAAAATAAGTTTAACCCTTTGACTGCCAAATTTTTTTTAAAAAATCTGGCACTTCTCCATTATCTTGTCGACCACTTTTCATAACGAAAACTATTGGCAAACTATAGCATTTAACACCAAAAATGCGATCCCATTCACTTGACGTCAGAAGCATTTCACGTGTTTGTTATGTCATCAAGTGGTTTTTAATTCGACATTTACCTGTGTTTTTCATTATGTTTTACTGATTTATTAGTTATTTCATTAATAAAAATTTAAATTGTACCCTTAAACGGCGGTGCCATGACATTAAAAGAGAAAAAGCATTAAAAAAATGTTGCGATGCATAGTTACGTGCAATAGTTCAGTTTCAACTGACGTCATAAACATTTATTCAAATAAATAAATATCCAAGATTATTTTTTTTCTGTTTTCATTAATATATTGTAATTTTTTTTTAATTTAAACTTATCGATAGTTGACACTTTGGTGAGCGGGGCTTTTCTAAATTTCTTGTATTTTATTTGTTTATTTATTTATTAGATTCCAATGGCAACATTCTTCCATTTGTTTATTCGGCGTTATGGTTTGGTGATAGTTTGTTGTTATGAAAAGTGGTCGACGGGATAATTGAGAAGTACCAAAAATCCTTTCAACCAGTATGTGTAATCGATCAGTATTTTCTCTATTATTACATACTAGCCGGAGTTACCCTCGCTTCGCTCAGACAAAGCCAGCCAGCTCCTATCAAATTTGAATTTAAAAAATTAACATTTAAACAAAGAAATTATAAAGCTAAACTAAATCATCATATTCTCAATACAGTCGTATTTAATTTAGTGAAAGAAAACTGCTTTTTATTTAATTTTGTTTTCACTTTATTTCATACTTAATTAACTCATTCTATTACAATACTTGCTTATGAATTACATTTGTCATCTTATTATTTGGTGAGTAGATATATAAATTCTTTGGGTTTTGCACTCCATAGCAAACTACATGTAACTGACCGTGAGTAAAGCATGATTATTTTAAACGAATACCATAATATCTTAACATTTGTCTTTGTTTCTTATTTATAGTAATACTAAATGCTAATCTTACTGGAAATTGCAGTCTTTTGAATTGAAATGGCAGTTTGGTAGATATGAGAAGAATCAATTTGTATAATTTTAAATAATGTTTGGATAAACTTTATCTATTAATTCATCTGGACTGTTGACGATATTACATAAATTATTCATAAGTTCAATTTGTTAGAGTTTTTCGATGAAATGTCTCTCGTCATTGGAATGTTAAACTCTCATATTTGTTCTTTATTGTACTTTCCTCACCTGCCAAATTGCAATCTCTACTTTTTCTGCTTCGCACTTCTCACATACTATTGTTTTGTTCATGCACTTGTGATCGCTGTCTTTCATGAACTTCCCTCATTGTAACTTTACTTAGTTCATTTTGTAATCTTTTTTCTTCAGCAGTTTCTCTATGTCTGCTTGCTGAGGGTCTCACTCGATCGTCTTGTCTAATTTCTTCTCGTTGTTCATCTGTTAAGTTTTCTCTCAATCTATTCATTCTCTTCTATTGTGGAGCTGAACATGCTACTCGTTCCTCATCTGTTTCATTTCTACACTGTTCTTTTTGTTTCCTTCTTTTCAATTCACCTCTGGCAAGATCTCCTCCTCTTTTACATTTCAGCATCCTGTTAAATGTTAATATTACTTAACACACTAAAATTCCACTTAATACACTGTTCACTACCTTGAGCAATTCACCTTCACTTATTAGGTTTAAAAAATTTCACTTTCTATCATTTTCACTTTTCCTTGATCTGCTCTAATTGATTTTCAAAAGTATACTGATGCATGCATTTCACCATTGCCTATATACACCCTTCTGAGCCGGAACATATCTCCACCACAATAGGATAATGGAACATTCGAGAATGCTCCAGAAGATTCCAGTTTCTAGAATGGCTCCAGAACAGGAAGTCCCTTCGATGGTAAAGAACCGTACGGAACAATCTAGAACATTCTGGGAACCAGAAGTCCCTTCCAGTGTTTGGAACATTTTAGAACATTCTGGAAAATTCTAGATTATTCTGGAAGATCCTATAGCATTCTAGAACATTCAACAACATTCTAGAACATTGTTGAATCTTCTGGAAGATTCTATAACATTCTACAACATTCTGTCTGAAGCATTCTAGAACATTCAGGGACATTCTGACCAGTTTCGGCCACTTTGGCACTCGATTCCCAGGTGTTTCACCAACTTCCCATAAGAAGTCCATTGGTGTGATGCCCTCTTTTGACACCATATCTCCGAACCCAACCCCTGCAGTTCCAAACGAAAACCTTCTTTATTTTATGGGGAATGGAGGGCTATCATACCAAATAACCCCCATGGGGCTGTGGGGGTGAGTTGTGAGTTATAGTAAGGAATAAGGAGACTATTTTTTCCTGCCACTTTAGAACAGAAGGACTTTTCGTAGTTTAGTATACATCAGCTATAAATAAATTAATCTCTTGTGTAAATATGTTTTTAAATTGAAACTGTATAGAAATATTGTTATTTGAGCTTTTTAAACTGAGCTTTACGTAAGTTTCCCCATTTAATGCTTTGAATGTGTAATAATTTAATAATTTTTCTTTTTTAATATTCACGCGCAAGTATATTTTTTATAATGCATTTATCTACATTTACTGCTTTAACACGTGATCATTTAATCATTATTTTAAAGTTTTATTTCTGTTTTTAATAGTCACATGTAAATACATTTTTTAATTAAAAGGGAATATTATTTCCTGCGCTATTTTACAAATTGGCAACAATTCAAATAATTGACTTTTTGAAATATAAAATAACTCTTCATCAAAATAATGGAAATTTGAATAAAAAATTGAAATAATTTTTTCTAATGATCAGATTTTGACGAAATTGAAATGGAACCACCTAGGGGCATTACTCTTTCAACCAAAAAGAAAAGTATCAAAATCGATGCACATTTAAGAGAATTATGTGAAAACAACACCAAAACATACTTATATATGGGTCGAATTGATAACCTCCTCCTTTTTTTAAGTCTGTTATAAATGAAATTTATTTGGATTTATTACAGAAAGAATAAAGTGTTTTGAAAGGAATATTAAATGAAACCCTTTGTGCAATCTTCGATCACACTTACCCACTTGTTACCAGCAAAAAAAAAATTTGCTTGGACTATATAATGATCTGATCCACAGTCTGTACCACGATACAGGGGCGTGGCTACCATGGAGCAATTAAAGTACATTGCTCCAGGCACGAGAATCATCAGGACGCAAACGTACAAAGCAGCCATACTCAACCTTTTTCTCGCGCGGGCCGCAAACATATGCTTCCGACGTTACGCGGGCCGTAACACACTTATAAAATGGCCAAAAAAAAAAAAAAAAAGAGTAATTAAAATAGTAATATAACATATGCAGCAAAGCAATATAACAAAGTTAATATTATTAGTAGGGCTAAACGTTTGTCACGGAAGAAATGTTACCAAAAATTTTAAAACCACTATTTACAAATTATAAATTTCGTGGTAGATTTCTATTGTAAATGTTGTAAAAATATGCTGCGAAGTTTGTTGTTTGAAAATATTGGTGTAAACATTTTTTGGTGGCAATTTTTTTCTCTGACAAATGTTCAATCCTAAAAAGTAGTTTTAGCTATATAATAAGTATAAAACATAATTCTATAACAAAACAAAATTTCCAAGTTCTAAAAGAAAAAGAGAATTCAGTAGATTTTTTCTAATAAATTAGTCTTTTGCTCAGTGCAAAAGCTTTTTATTATTTTTTAAATTGTAGAAATATAGTGCAAATTTAATTAATTTGGAATAATGTTTGATTAGTGTTGAAGATTAAGAAATATTTACACGGTTGTAGCAAAAGTAAGAGTTCGTGTACAAAGAACTTTTGATTAAGAAAAAGGTGTTTAAGATGCTTTAACATAATTTTAAATTAATTATAAATAACAAGGCAGATTTTATCTGAAAAAATACAAAAGAAATATATAAAACGACAGTGAAGATCTGAAACGCTTTTTATGCAATTTCAATTAATTTCTAAATATGGATTAATGATTAAGTGTCTCGGGCCACAGGTTGAGTATGGCTAGTACAAAGGAATAAAATAAATAGTTGCAAAAATATTCAGTGAAACCTGTGAAGCCGAAATCCTGTTTTTAACAGAATTTTTTCTTGGTCACCATGTGATTATACATACTAATACAAAAACCTGTTTAAAACTGAATTTTTCTCTAATGTTTTGTGATTTTGTTTTAGCAGACATTATTGCATTAAAAAAATTAGATAAATAAAATTACAGTATTCCTTGAACTTATCAAAATTTCTATTTCATATAATATTATACATTATAAATTTAATATTTTATGCCTCTGGATTTGTAAAAATTGTGAAGACTATTTAAAATCACAGCTAAAGGCACTCACATATGCATTGTAAGTTGTGTTTTACAGCAAAGAGGTTATATGTTAATATGAAGCCTGGTAAGACGGAATCGAAAGAAACTGGAAGAAATTCCATTTTAGACAGGTTTAAGTCATAACAGATATACTTGTGTGGCATTCCTTCTACTTGCATCATAAAGCTTTTCCATTTATGGCAGGTTGCCTTTATAGGCTGATTTCGTTTTTACAGTTTTACCGTATTATTAAACCTAAAAAGAAATTTAGGGAAACCTTTTCCGGTGGAGGAGAGGGCGCACCAATTGTACTTGCTTCAGGGCAGTGCAGGCGAAAGCGGGCAGCTACCCAGGGGTCTGGGAGCAAAGGGGACCCGGTCTGGATGGAACAAGTTTAGAAATTTTATAATGTTTCAAATCTGAACTTACTCATTTTTTTTTATCTTTACGAGCTGAAAAGCATTTCCTAGAAATGCAGTTTAGAATGTTTTCAACAGAACCACAGGAAACACCCCCACCGAGAGGGCTAAAAGCTGTTAAATAATTGATCATTCTTCTTACAAATAGACCGGAACTTCTTGTATTCCTGAAAGTACTATGGTTTTAGTTTCAAAGATCGCCGGCAGCCATGCCTATGCCTTGAGCCAAAAAGGTTTATTGCTCATACTCATGTCTCATTATTCATTGTCTTTTCTTTCTTATGAAAGTAAGTTCCAGTAATTGCCTAATTTGGATTTTTTTTTTCTAAATTGATTCTACATAATACTTACATTAAATTTATGCTTATTCTGTACAAACTTGTGTTTCTTTTATTTTCCCTAATCCTTTTTTTTTTATTAACTATATTTGCTACAAAGTATAAGAGAAAAAGAAACCAACAGTAAGAAAGTGGAATTTATTTCTCATTTATCCGAAAATTTTGAGTACATATAAAAAAAAATTATCTAAGAAATAAGTAAAAATAACTATTTTGTGTGTACACAAAATAATTATTTCCATTACTAAATTAAAGACTAGTCGATATGGAATATTGCGTTAATAGTCTTCAAGACTTTATTTAGAAAATGAAAAGCTCAAAGCATAGACATTCTTGGGACCCTCTGTTTTCAATATATCTTATGCAATCACTTATATGACATCTTGGATTAATATATGAAATACTAGAAAATTATTTTGGCTAAAAAAGCATTATGTGAGTGACAGGGACATGTACAAAGGGTGATAGGGGTACAGTTGTATCGGGCCCTAAGCTGAAAAGGTCCCCGTGAAGGACTGCTTTTGTATTATGTATATACATATAGTATATACAGGACAGGCAGTGGGCCCATCCTACCTCTGAACCGGACCTCTAATTTCTGTTTGTGTCCTTGGCAAGCGACTTTAAACTTAAACCATTATTATATGAGGAAAAAAAAAAGAAAGAAAAATCCTGATATCAGAAATAATATAGTATTTTTTTTATTATCTTTTAAAATATCAAGCACGCTTATAACACATGCATTAATACAAGATTCACTATACACAAAATTTAAAATGATATTCAAAATCTCCCCCTCACCTCAAGATTTCTGATGACCTGGTCTTGTGCCTACTGTGCCTAATAAAAAATAAAAATCAAATCTTGATGGTGATGTTTGCTGTTTGCATAAAAAGTGAAACGTGATAGTAAAGTTTCTCCCCAATTTTTCTTTAACTGACTTGACGACTCATTTTTTCTGATCCAGTTATCAGATTTGTGATCGTGAAAATCTGGACCGGGGACCATAATCATGATAACCCGGGCCCCAACATAGAAAGAAACTATACTTCCCTTTCTTCTATTAAACTAGTTGTTGGGGGCCACCATAATACTTATCATGGATATGCATAATATAAAATATGAAAATAAAACGTGTAAACTATTTATAAAATGCATTGCAATTCGAATAAAATCTTGGCTTGATGATGTCCTAAACTTTAAATGCTCTATTACTGAATTGCGTCAAAGAAATATCCTTATAACTCCAAAAATGATAATCCTATTAACTAAGAGTTTACTACGTCGGATTAAGCGTCTCATTTCCAATTAAAATATATCTTTGAATTGAAATTTGAATGAAATACTCTGTCATGAAAAATCAAAGAGTGTGGAAAATAGGATTACAAATATCTCCACAACTCATTACCCAATCAACTTCATGCTTTATGCAACATTTATGTTTTTTATTGTCTTTTATATTCACTCCTTAAAATAAACAATTTCAAAATTTTTTTTATACCTTTTCATCAGAATGAATATTTTGAGAGTCTGAAAAAAATAGTTCTGGATCATCGAGGTTACTGAAATTCAATAAACTTCTTCCCATTATTACAAACTAAGTACATACCAAATTTCAAGTTTCTACATCAATTTGTTCGGGAGATAGAGCGTTTACAGACACACACACACAGACAAACGGACGGCAATTTTTTTTTTTCTAAAAATATGTTTTTTCGGAATTTCTTGTGCTTGAAACGTGTAAATCCGACTTTTTGTTTGATTTTCAAAACGGTTACAAGATTTACCCTATACTTCGTATGATGGGTAAGTAAAATTATATTAATGCTGAGGAATAAAGTTCTTGCACAAAAACTGAATTAATTTAGTGGAAGGGGTATTTTAATGTGAGAGCGCAGAGAAGTGCCGATATGTCCAAGCGCAGCACAGGTGGGTCAGGAGCCTGAGCGCCCCTACCCCCCTCTCTCTCTCAATAGAAGTTGAAAAGGCCACCCCCGTTGTATAATAAAGGTAAAGTTTACAGAAAAACGTACAATATTGCAGCTTTTTATGGTGTTTGATTCACAGTCAAAATTTTAAAACGCAATAGACAAAACTTTTTTTCAGAATGAAAATTAAAGATGCATATTGAATATTGATTTCATGTGATAAAATGATACGTCGTTCAAAGTATTTCGCCTAGACTCAGACCCATCTGTTTGTCTAGTGGTTAGAACGCTTGGCTACTGAAGAAGAGGTGCATGATTCAAATCCTAATCAGGATAAGATGTGTATAATGGGTTAGATTTACTTTTAACGGAGATCACACACTCTAAAAAAAATCCGTGAAACTACAAGAGATTTTCCGTAAAATTTTACGGCCCCACCAGTGGCTGAGAGGTTGTGCCCTCGAAGCTGGTAGACGGGAGGTGCTGGGTTCGATCCCAATCGCGCCCGTCGGCCTAATCGTTCGGAGTTTTCGTGGTTTTCTTCGAGCCGTGGATTTATCCATGCGTAAATACGGGTTAGGTTCCCTTAGAAAGACCCCCACGAAGGGCACTCCCCCCGGGCCTATATCCCTAGTGTAGATAATTGGCCGTCAATAATCAACCCAACCCAACCCGTAAAATTTTACGGAGAAGTTTCATTTTTCCAAAACAACAGTACAATTTCCGTAAATGACATTAGTTCCGTAAAGGAGATTTCAAATCCGTAGATATGCAGAAAGTTTTCCGTAAATTTGATGGATTTTTTTCAAAACAGTACAATGTCCGTATTTCCCCATTTTCGTAAATAACGTTCAGAGGTTTGCATACAGATATCGTTTTGTTTGAAATGTGAATTAAGATTGTTGTATTTATTAGAGTCCAGGATCTTCTAGGATCCAGGCCTGGACCGGTCCTACCCGTGGGCCTATTTTCTGTCATTAGACACGGGCCAATCCTGGAGCTCATTCTAACCGGGCCCGTGTCTGGACAGTAATTTTTTGTAAAAATAATAATGATATTTTTTATTTTTTAGTGAAATCTTTAGAAATATACTTTATTTATATAAATTACAGAAAAATATTTGTTTAAATCTACTTTTTTTTTCTGTATAGTGCTTCAAATTATGACTTTTTTCACTGACATTTTAAAATTTTATTTTAATTTTATTAACGTGAGGCAATATTAGGTTATTAAAGGTTTCGTAAAATAATATCTTTGCAAATTATTGGTATTGAACAAACTGATTTGTCTTATAAATTTGAGAATTAAACTAAAATTTATTATTTTATAAATTATAATTTTATAAAGTTTATATTTTTTTCTTTAAATTTATAAAAATAATTAATGATTTTTTTTTTTTTTTTTTTACTTTTATAAAATGAAGTTTATAATTTTATAAAGTTTATAATATATTTAGTTAGTTTATAATTTTATAAATTAAACTAAATTAATTTAGACTAAATTAATAAATCCAAATTTAAACATACCTATCCCAAGGTCATTAATTTCAAAATTTTCGCTTTTTTTTTTATATATTTTTAAGGATTTATAAAATAATATTTTTGCAAATTATCGGTATGTAGGTGTTAAACTAAGCTGATTTGTCTTATAAATTTGTGAATTAAACAAAAATTTATTATTTTATAAATTATAATTTTACGAAGTTCATATTTTTGACTTTAAATTTATAAAAAATAATTAATAACTTTTTGTTTACTTTTATAAAAATGAAGTTTATAATTTATTTCGTTAGTTTATAATTTTATAAATTAAACTAAATTAATTTAAACTAAATTATCAAGTCCAAATTTAAACTTACCTATCCTAAGGTCATTAATTTCAAAATTTTCTCTAAAAATCTATTTTTTTGTTTTGATTCTTTAAAATTATTCAGTTTAACAGAATCGTACACAAAAGCTCTCAGCAAAGATTAAATATAATAATTTAATTTATTATAAAATTGTTTATTCACATAAGTTTTTAAAATAAGAGATAAAGAAAATTTACTTTAATAGCGTGTAATAAATACGTTTACTTAAGATAATATTGTTTTTACTGGAATTGATAAATAGATCAACAGACATAATTTTAAAAAGTATATGTACTATTGCAAAAAGAAACAATCATTCGTCTTAATGCAATGTTTTACGCATATAATACATAAAAAGTTAAAATTTATCTGTTATAAAGCATCAAATAATAAAGCAAGATATTAAAAATTATGAAAATAAAATATTGAAAAAATCCATCTATGAAACCTTCGTTTTTGCATCCTTTAGAATAAATAACAACAATTGAGGAAACGAAGTGTCCGCTCGTAGCGTAACGGTACAGCCCGCCAGTTTAGTACACAGAACTTTCCGCGTTCGAACCCCCTCCTAGCAAATGTTGGTTATTTGCTAAAAAGTCGCACAGAAGTGAAAGAAAAAATTAAAAAGTGTTATGAGATGTTCCTTGAGAAATATATATATTTTTTTGGTCCTATAAAATTTATTTTAACGATATAAAAATATCCAAAAAATACGGAAGATATCTGTTAAAAAACGGAAATTTAAAAACGGATATTTCAGAAATCACGGAATTTTTTTATTCGTTAAAATACGGAAATAGTACTGGCGTCTCGATTGCCAGTACAATTTCCGTTTTTTTCAGGAATTTTTTTTTACAGTACAGTCTGGCTAAATAAGATCGCAGCAACCCTAAACCTACCAATCAACTTCCCGATTATGTGAAGATTTTACTTTCATAATTAAACGTAAAGCTGCATATTTCCAACCATAACAAAGAATCTTTCAACAAAATCTTTAATTTTCACAATTACATGTATATATTTTCCGTTTGTTGTTTAGATTGGGTAAATCCCTGATAAAATCTCGTGCATAACAAGAGGCTTATTGTAAAGGAATTTTTGTTTCAGAAATTTGTTCAAGGAATGAGTCATTAAGCTAATTATCCAAAAATGAAAAATCTGAGCCTCAGGTGCATTCGGATCTGCCTTTGCCTTACCATTAACCAAATTTGCAGACCTCTACGTGCGATAGATTTCCCTAGCCTAACCAACAAACAAACACACTGACACACATACAAAACCTTTTTTTTATTAATATATTAAACAAATTTCAAAATACTTAATGTAAATATACTATCCTAATAATATTATAAATCTGATTGTGTGCAAATGTTAGGCTGAAGCCAGCGTCAAAATGAAGCATTTAATTATCCTGTATTTTTGCATATAAGTTGATTATAACCCTCAAATGAATATAGGCTGGTTTTTGTTTATTTTATATCAATATTTTGCTTAAAAATTAAAAATTTCATTATTTTCATACAGAATAAATGGACATTTTTCGTATATTTTAAAATGGTTGGTTGGTTTGGCCGAAAGGGCCCGGTTTTGCAGCTTTTTTTAAAATGGTTAAATTTATTTTACCGTTGCTAATACTTTATCGTTTCCAATATAAAATAACCCCTGAGTAATAAGTTTTAATAAACAATTTATTTTCAAGTGAAAATTTTCCACGTGAAAAATGAAAAGGAAATGAATTATTTAAGAATTAAACAGAATATGAAATGATGTCATATTAGACATAAAACGTACGTTTTCAAATATTTGATAATAATACAAAGTGCATAAATACGAGTAAGTATGGAAAGCAAGCGAATATGATGTCATATATAGAAAAATAAAACAGATTTGTTTTGACGTTGAAATAAAATGCTATTGGGTTATCAAATTATTTGTATTAATTTTTCTTTTTTTTTTCTTTTTCTTTTTCACATGAAAGGAATCATTTTAAATGTACGTAATATATCTATTTTAAATCTATGTGTTGTAAATTAAAGTTCTGTGTTTTAAATGAAATGAGTGAAAGATTTATATTTTTAATGAATTCAATACGAATGATGGGATAGGTTAGCGATTTATCGTCTGCACACGGCTAACATAAAGATACCATATTTTTAATTTAAATTTTAAAAAGTAAATATTATATATATATATATATATATATATATATATATATATATATATATATATATATATATATATATATATATCGGATGGCAAATGTTAATGATATGCATCGCAAAATTATCCGTATCGAAAATCGGAAAATCTTAATAAAAATAACTATATTTTTTAAAAGAAAGTTGCTTTTCTCATAAAAGCTAAAGATTTAATATGATTGTGTCGAAGTAACAGCATTTTTCCTCTATCATTTTCCCACAATCGAAACATATTTGTAAATCATCGTTTCGAACCGGAATTTAATTTTACATTTCTTTTAGTTTTAAAATAGGAAAAACTTTGTTGTCTTTTTTAAATATAGCTTTTTTTAAAGTTGTTTCATAATAGATTTTTGTAAAATCTTGTAGGATAAGAAAAATTTCATAGATTTTAAAGCAATGTTTAAGTAAAATTGCAATATTTTTTAAACTTAAAAAACAACAATGTTATCGAAAAGAAAATCGATTTTACCAACAAATTCGCGTAATGCAAAAGCAAAGAAGAAATCAAAAAGTAATGAATCTTTTCTTCCAGCCGAATTGTGTAAACTTGAACAAGCCAATCGTGCCAATTCATAACATTATAGACGTGAAAGCGCGTTCTATGTAGTAGATTTATTTTACATATAGGTAGAACATCTCCGAGAATAGGAAGGTTGGGGGTCTGTAATTAGGTCCATAGTCAATTTGCTTTTTTTAATTTTATTTATTTATTTTTTTTATCAAGTGAAATTTGGCGCAAAATTAAATACATTGTTGTAACCAGATTTGTTTTTTGCATGGTAAACACTTAATGGTATTTTAGATGATCATTTCCCCGCTCACCTTTGATGCCAACTATGACTGTAAAACATATTAAAAAATATCAGACGATAATTTTCTAATTTTCTTATTGCTTCATGATGTAAATAGCCTTCCTGGTTCATACTTTAAACCTGAATTGGTCATGCCATTGTCGTTCAATTTTTATTCCTAATCCTAACCCTAATCGTATCCTATCCTAATCCTGATAATAACTTTAAAGAATATTATTTGACACGAATATGTAAATTAAATCAATATCCATAATTGGAATGAATGGAAAATATAATAAATAGAAATGGCAAAATAAAATAACAAGAAAGTACATTTATTTGACACCTAACCCTAGAGAAAGCGTAAAATATTTCAAGCGCATGAAATAAATCAAAAAATAATCCTATATATACTAACAAAAACATGTAAATTTAGATCATCAGATTTGTGTCGTAGGTATTTATTTGCTTATAGTGTTCTTGACGCGATAGAGAAAATATCGAGGTTAAATTGGGCAGAATTTAAAGTACTTTCTAGCAACCTTTATTTACATTTTAGAATCGCATCAGATTGTTATATCTTTGTGAAATATCTATCAATGTATAAAATCCACAAGCAGTTTGTTCACTATTTACACCACTTAGCGTGAAGCACTTAATTTAATATATACATAAACAAGATAATGTAGTAAGAAATATATAACATTTGTCTATGCAAATAAACAATATAATAATGCCCATTTAGCAATGCACACATACACAAATTGTACACCAAATACGAAAAATTTTATTTTCTTTCCTATTTTAAAAATTAAGAGAAAGAAACAAGAATTAAAACTCATATTTCAAAATATTTTATTAATTAAAGTCAAAATGTTTTAGATATATTATATTACAATAAGTTGTGCAAGTTTTTGCATACATGAAACATGCATAAGAAAATGGTATGTAAAATCAGAGATAGGTGTATAAATTTGTCCTTTTTAAAAATATTCTTTAAATCTGATTTCATGAATGTTATGAAATCTATGTAGCACAAACAAGAGAATTCTTTGATTCAAATAATGAAAGTTGTTCCCATAGAAGATAGTAGATAAAATTTCTATATGCATAATCTTGAAAAAATACATTCTTTGAATGAAATTTCATATACAAAAACTCTTTTTTTGTATGGATGAAAAGCTATTAACTTAAATTACAAAGCAAAATGCTTTTCATTCATATGCTGGCAGAAGTGTATTGTAAAAACATTCTTCAGCGAAAATTGTTTATTACATGACACACACTAAAAGCTATTTATGAGTGAGAAAGTGTTTATTTAAGTGATATTTCAATGTAAATTTTTTGCTACACACTTCACATTAAAAAGGTTTCTCCTTCGTATGTGCAAGACGATGCACATTCAAGTTACCTTTCTGAGAAAATTTTCGATTGCATATTTCACAGCTAAAAGGTTTCTCCCTTGAATGGATAAGAATATGGGTATTTAAGTTACACTTTTGAGAAAAACCTATGTTGCATACTTCACAAACATAAGGTTTTTCATTTGTATGAGCAAAAATGTGTGAACGTAAGCTATTTTTATAAGCAAATCCTTTGTTACAGATTTCACAAACAAAGGGCTTCTCATTCGTGTGTATTACACTATGTGAATTCAAATTACCTCTCTGAGAAAATTTTTTATTGCATATTTCACAACTAAAAGGCTTCTCACTTGTATGGATGGAAACATGATTATTCAAGTGACACTTTTGAGAAAAACCTTTCTTACATATTTCACAAACAAATGGTTTTGATTTATTTGTATGAACGAAAAGGTGCAATTTTAAACTATTCTTTTGAGCAAATCCTTTATTACAGACTTCACAAACAAAAGGTTTCTCATTGGTATGGATGCGCAAGTGTAACAGTAAAGTATTTTTCTGAGCAAAACTTTTCTTACATATTTCACAAACATAAGGTTTTTCATCTCGAGGGATGCAACGGTGTAATCTTAATTTACTTTTCTGAGAAAATATTTTGTTGCATATTTTACACACTGACTTTTCATTAGTATGAATGGCAAGGTGTGAATCTAAGATCTGTTTAGTACAAAAACTTTTGTTACATACTTCACAAACAAAAGGCTTCTCATTCATATGTCCGAACTGATGTGTTTTCAAGTTAACTTTCTGAGTAAATGTTTTGTTGCATATTTCACAGCTAAAAGGCTTTTCGTTTGAATGGATGAGAATATGGGTAAGCAAATTAGACTTGCTAAAGAAACCTTTGTGACACACTTCACAAACAAAAGGTCTTTCATCTGAATGAGTAAAAATGTGTGAATTTAAGCTATTTTTATGAGAAAATCCCATGTTACAGACTTCACAAACGAAAGGCTTCTCATTTGTATGGATGCGAAGGTGTGACATTAAGCTACCTTTCTGAGCAAATTGTTTGTTACAGAAGTCACATCCATTCAAACGAAATGGATGAGATTTCGTTTGAATGGATGGCTTCTCATTTGTATGGATGCGAAGGTGTGACATTAAACTAGCTTTCTGAGCAAATTGTTTGTTACAGAAATCACAAATAAAACACTTCCCATTTACATGGGTAAGAAGATGTGAAAGAAAGCTAGATTTATAAGCAAATATCTTGTTACAGACATCACAAACAAAAGTCTTCTCATTCATATGTCTGAGCTGATGGGATTTCAAGTTAACTTTCTGAGCAAATGTTTTGTTGCATATTTCACAGCTAAAAGGCTTTTCGTTTGAATGGATGAGAATATGGGTAAGCAAATTAGACTTGCTAAAGAAACCTTTGTGACACACTTCACAAACAAAAGGTCTTTCCTTTGTATGGGTAAAAAGATGTGAATTTAAGCTATTTTTATGAGAAAATCCAGTGTTACAGATTTCGCAAACGAAAGGCTTCTCATTCGTATGGATGCGAAGGTGTGACATTAAGCTACCTTTCTGAGCAAATTGTTTGTTACAGAAGTCACAAATAAAATACTTCCCATTTGCATGGGTAAGAAGATGTGAAAGAAAGCTAGATTTATAAGCAAATATCTTGTTACAGACATCACAAACAAAAGTCTTAGGTTTTTTATTTGTATGGATGCGAAAGTGTAATTTTAAGTAATTTTTGCGAGCAAAACTTTTGTTACACATTTTACAAGCAAAAGACTTCTCATTTGTATGAATAAGCTGGTGTGTTTTCAAATTATTTTCCTGAGAAAATTTTTTGTTGCAAAAGTCACAAGTAAATGGTTTCTCACTTGTATCGATGAGAATCTGGGCATCTAATTTAGATTTTTGAGAAACACTTTCACTCCACACTTCACAAATGTAAGGTGTTTCATCTGCATGAATGCGAAGATGTAATCTCAAACATTTCTTGCGAGCAAAACTTTTATTACATACTTCGCAAACAAAAGGCTTCTTATTTCTATAGATGACAAAATGCGAATCTAAGCAATATTTAGTTGGAAATTTTTTGTTACATACTTCACAAACAAAAGTTTTCTTATTTGTACATATGATAAGATGAGAATCTAAACAATGTTTAGTAGGAAATTTTTTGTTACATACTTCACAAACAAACGGCTTCTTATTTGTATGCATGATACAATGTAAATCTAAGCAATGTTTAGCCAGAAATCTTTTGTTACATACCTCACAAACAGAAAGTTTCTTATTTGTATGGATCATAAAATATGAATCTAAGTTAGATTTATTGAAAAATCTTTTATGTACTTCAGAACTAACAAAATTTTCATTTGTATGAGTGAGCTAGTATGTTTCAAATTACCTTTTTCACAGAATGTTTTATTGCAAACCTCACACATAAAATTGGCATGTATGACAAGATGCTTATTCAAATTATCTTTATGCGAAAACTTTTTATTACACACTTCACAATCAAAGGACTTCTCATTTGTATTTGTAAGAAAATACCTATTTACATATCACTTCATTGAAAATATTTTGCAGGTATACATTCATATACACAGTAGTTTGCATTACCATTTTGTTTTGTCTTGTGCTACAATTAAATGTTTTTCAAAACTGTTAAGAAAACAAGCAGAAATTATTATTACAATCGTTCAGAAAAACTTCGTTCAACTTAAATTCAATATAAAAAAAATTGATAAGAAAATAAGCTGGTGATGTTAATAAATGGTTGAAGAAGTTAAATGAGAAAAAATACATATGAAAAGGAATTTACAATTTTGTTTTCTTGTCATCTTTACAAAATATTTCTGTTATGCTAGATGCCACTGATCACTTTATATTCTCAAAATCTCAAGTTTTTCTCTGCTTTCAGATGGCAATTTTACCTGTAATAAATGAATGTACCTTTTAATTATTTTAGGATTTTTATATCACATCAATAAATTAAAATCAATCAAGATTCACATGATAACAGGAAACTGATTAAAAAATAAATAACATTTCAATTATTAGATGCATTCAAAATATTTTATAGTATGAAATCGTTGTAATAACAGAAAACAAATAAGTATATACGAGGGAAAATCATTAAGTAAGTCACAAAAGATAATTAAATAATAACTTACAATGATATTCACTTCAAAACTATTTTTATTTCTCAACATATTCTCCACTAATATTTATGCACTTATATATCACCGTCTTATCAGTGTCCCAACACCAGCTGCATAAGATTTTTTAGGTTGCTGTTTCAGCTGCATTAGGACTTCAAGTTGAACCTTTTCATCATCTGTGAACATCATCTTGTTTCCAAGATGTTTTTTTAGTGGACTAAACAGATGAAAATCGCTTGGGGCTAAGTCGAAGCTGTATGGTGGATGTTGAAGAAGTTGCCAACCAAACTTTTGAATTGTCTCCTGTGTTCAACTTGAAGTCCTAATGTGGCTGAGACAGCAACTCAAAGAATGTTATGCAGCTGGTGTTGGGGTACTGATAAGACGGTGATATGAGTGCATAAATATTAGTGGATAATATGTTGAGAAATAAAAAATAGTTTTGAAGTGAATATCATTGTAAGTTATTATTTAATTATCTTTTGTGACTTATTTAATGACTTTCTCTCGCAGAACATTCCCTCACTCTATTTAAGGGGCAACACTACCTATAACACCTGAGAAATCACTGATTTTTGAAAAAAAATAAAGACTATACACCTGATTGAAAGTATTTATTATATCAGTGGTTAATACTTTTTTAAGAGAAAATTTACCCAGCAGTTTGAAACAGGTATTGGAAGATGGCTAGCAGTATATCTTTAACAATTTTCACTGGATCGCCTGTGCATTTTTAACCACATATTTTCAACACTTTTCTCAGAGACATACACAGAAAGTGATTATAATTGATCAAATATTTTTATTTTTGAGCAATGTACAGAGTCAAAATTTTATAATAAAAATTGCACCAATTTTTTACATGTTTGCCATTTTTTCTAAAATGATCCTGTATATCTTCTCTTGCAAATTTGATGTAGATTATCAACAGAACATTTTTTAAACGTTCATTTGGGGAACACTTCTGCTGCAAGACAGAGAGCTGCATTTTTGGGCTCCCCTTGTTGCCACAGTCAAGGTTGCCGCCACTAGAGATGAGTTCAAGCTCTCTTTTTGGAACCCAGGTCTGATCCATGCCTGATGATTTTAAATCCGAGCCCGAGCCTGATACTGAAAGCGGGGCTTAATTTCTAAACAAAAAAGTACCATAACCCTAATATTATGTAGTACTAACAACTGTAGCGTACCCCTCCCCCACCCCCTCCGTCGTTACTCCAATCTGCATATTTATATTTCATACATTATTTTCAAAATATAAAGGATTGTTTTTTTTTATTTAGCAAAATAAAAATTTTAAATACCTAATATCTGTGTATACTTAGCTATCAACTATTCCACTCTTTAGTTATTACTTACTATTTCCAAATAGAAACCTTTGTCTAATCTTAATGTTAATTAATTGCAGAATTCTGCGATTCAATAAGCTCAAGATTAGGATTCGAAAAGAGTGTTAACACAAAAAAGGAATAGTTTGCAGCTATGCAGAATAGAAAAACACTATTTCTGCTGACTCTTTATTCTGATCAAAATAGCATTAAAATCAGGGGTGCAAAAATCTAGGCGCCAATAGGTCGATTCCCACCACTAAATTTTTAGTATTCTTCGCTTAATAAGAATACTGATAAAATTTAGGCGAAGTATACTAATAAAATTTGACGAAGAATACTAATAAAATTTAGTGGTGGGAATCAGCCCGTTGGCGCCTAGATTTTTGCACCCCTGATTAAAATGATTTGAAATGATAATAAATAAAATTTTGAATTTAAGACAGATTGAGCTCGAGCCTCTTTCATCTCCATCTCTTACATGAGCGACACATTACGTCACTTAAAAGTGTTTTGACACAAAAGAAGGCAAAAGATTGGAGATGGGGGGGGGGAGGAAAGGATAATTTAGGATTCGCTTTTCGGGAGCGTTATTGCGCTGGGCTCCGAAGCGCAGCGTTTATGAGCTCCGGTCAATTCTGGCCAATATTTAAATATTTACTAAAAACAGAGAAGTACCGGAGCTGGGCTCCGGCGCAAATTAAGGCCTGACTAAAAGTATGCAAATAGAAAAAAATTACATAAAATTTAAAATTTGTTTTACAGAAATATCTCATTTTTAAACATTTTCTTACATGAAAATAACAGTACTTTTCGGTTAGCCGGGCGCCAGTGATACATATACATGTATATACACACACATATCGACATATATATATATATATATATATATATATATATATATATATATATTTATATATGTACATATATCACTGGCGCAGGGCCGTAGCGAAAGAAAATTTTTGGGGGGGTGGGGCAAAAGGCAAGATTGGCCGACTCAAAAATGTTTCAAATCCGACTAATGTAAAATAGTCAATCTGTCGCATTATTTCTTAATTAATAGTTTTTACAATTAATTTTAACTGATTCATTATAATTGATAGTTAAAAATAAAATATATGATTTTGTATTATTAAAATGTTTCTTTGATATAACTCAGTAACTATTTAAAAGATTTACCAAGAACTTTACTATAAAAAAAAAAATATGTATTGATAAGAAAAAATCCTACAGTTATATTAGTGAAAAACACATTTGTTTAGAATGATATAATGAAGTGATAGTTTAGTAAATAGAACGTAGTGATTTTCAAAATAAAAGCTAAATAAAAATGTGATCTCTTAGTTCTAAAAATTATGATAATGTAATGAATGGGAAGTACTTTCAATATTTTATTAGCATGCGATAGAAAATAATTTGAGCTTTATATTCCAATTAGAGATAATATCGTATGGAATTAACAATGTACACTTTCAGTAATTCTAATTGTAAAACTAAAAAATGTACACTATAGGGGTACTGAACATATTTGGAGGGGCCTCAAAATTTAATTGCCCCTGGGGCCCCTTGAGTGTTTAATCCACCACTGATTGTGTTTTATAAGAATGTCAAGGGACCGACAGAAACATTTGAACTATCCACGATTTCGAACTATACACGTTCGAATTATTCAAGTTTGACTGTACTATTTTTACATGAATTACACATCACACTGAATAAAGCAATCCATTCATACCTTTCTTATCACCATTCTCTGTCGAGTGGTTTCTACTGTCCAGCCATGTTGATAACTTCTTCGAACTTTTTGCAGCCTCCAAGTTTCTTCTTTTTAGAGTCTGTCTTTTTTTTTATTTCCACTTGGCTGGTGCCGAATTCGTTTCATAATATAAACTATTATCTCAACGCAAGCAAAGTAAGATTAACCCCTTGGGGACGAGCGACACGTATACGTGACGCATAAGATGCTCAGAATCCTCGATCCTCGATTATTCCCACCAGTTATTTTTTATTGTAAGCTTTGCTTTATTTAATGACAGTATTTCTGCGATTCAATTAGGCGAAAATTTCTGTTTTGAAAAACCGGTGGTAAAAGATTAAAAATTCCATAAAAGACGCTCGTCACGAAGGGGTTAAGTAATAAATTATCGTACTATCACTACTATGTGACTCTCAACTGCTCTGATAGTCCGATATTGATGAGCAGTTAGTAAACGAATGACTCATCATGAATAGCACTACCTCACTGCACGTCCTAGCCTGCACTTGACTCATCACTCGGCAGGCACCTGGCGCGACATGACACATTCGACTCGACATTCTGCTGTCTGCTCTAGAGATGCTTTTGCATGCGAAGCGTATGGAGTATTTGAACGGACACGCAAAAAGATTTACTCTAGCACTTTGATGGATTTTTTTATTATTAACTTTTAGCTAAGTACTGGGTATTTTATAGGAAGTTAGATTAGATATTAAAATACAATAATTTTTTAAACATCAGTTTGGGTCCCCGGGGCTGTGCCCCGGCGGTAGTTACGGGCCTGAAACGGGCCTATTTATATTGTTTTAAGTGCAAACGTGTTAATGTTCCGCAATTGCTTCAATTTTTGTTTTTTTACCATAAAACTACTTTTAATAATTTAATTTTTCCTGAAATCCTCTACTTTCTGAATTCTTTATTTAAAAAAATAATTCATCTTACGTATGATTTAGTTTTTAAAAAAAGTAATCGCTAACACGTACCGTAATTTCCGGCGTATAATCCGCGGATCAAACAATTATGTTTAGATCCAGAAATTTTATTTAATAATTGAAGTAAAATATTTACAGCGATCTAGTATGTTCCATTATATAAAATAAAATTTCTGGGTCGAAACATAATTGTTTGATCCGCGGATTATACGCTGGAAATTACGATAATCAGGGTATACAATAAATATTAAGTAATTAATAAAGACTCCAATTCTAATTTTTATAATAACAAGTGAAAAATCAGTGAAAATTATGTAATTATGTTATGTTGGCACAAGCATATAAATTTAGTTTTAGTTTTATCAAAAAAAAAAAAAAAAAAAAAGGTAGAAGTTTTTTTAGGCATTAAATGTTAAATGCACGGATATTTTTTTAATTTATTAATTTTCTTTTTTTAAATAGTTTTAAAAATTCTTCGTTTTTATTTTCCAAACGTTCCTAAAACAGTTCCAAAGGGCATAAACATCATATCATTGCTAGAACCTACTATGTATCAAGTATAAAATTTCTTGAATTTTCTTAAGCGACTTTCGCATTCGGTCGACCTAGTTTATATTGATAGTTTTTATCTATGTAAGTTGCGAGTCATAATGTAGGACAAATTTCTGATATTTTCAAATCAATAGATCTGATTCATTTTTTTCCCCTATTGGCCTATGTATCGACGGCCGACTTAGCTTTTCCATGTGTGGGTAAGGTATAGTATATGTCCAACATTTCCGGCTCTGCAGACAAGATTTATCTTAGAAGTGTAAGTTCGATTGCGCGTT
Source organism: Maratus michaelseni (assembly GCA_963931845.1). Classification (NCBI taxonomy): domain Eukaryota; kingdom Metazoa; phylum Arthropoda; class Arachnida; order Araneae; family Salticidae; genus Maratus; species Maratus michaelseni. The sequence continues at coordinate 4,449,174 of OZ007600.1, forward strand.
ATCTCAAAGAATTGGTTTTTCAGAAAGTAAATATCTACTGAGACTGATCAACAATTGGGAAATGAAAATTGGAATTGTCCTACCTTTTCTTTCGATGATCGCCATAGTAATATCCAAGATAGAAAATAATCCAGGGCAAGTTCACAATGCACGTAATTAATCACTATAGTCGTTTGTGACTATGTTTCTAAAAAAGAACTGACTAAAATAATAAGTCATTTTGTGTATAAGCAAAAAATATATATTACGTAATTTTACAGTTAATTGAATTTAATAAGTTACAAAAAGATATTCATATTTTAGAAATTACAAGAGCCATTCGCTCTTTTTAAATGTGTTGACCGGTTGAATTTTGTAGGCAGACTAACTTAAATGTTTTTCAGTCCAAAAGAAAAGAGAATGTTCTTGTTTTTAGTCCTTGAACTGTTTTTAGAGTCATGTGATTCTCTTTAATTGGAGTTTTCTGGCATATTTCACAAATAGACGAGCACATCACGAAGCACATATAATATACCACTAATTAGCTGTGATTTCTTACTTGTTTCACCAATTATACAAGTTCTATGTTTTCACTCACTTTGTTCATTATTTGATGATATAAAATAAAATAGTCATTAATTCACTATCACTTTTAAAGATGATAAGTTGGGTACTGCATTTGAAGATAATTGGATGTAATAGTCAACAAGATATTTATGTTCGCGGATCTGTTCATGAGATATTACACTAAGTGGAGGAAAAACGTCTGCTGCATTTTCTTTTTTTGAACATCTGTGTTTTCGAGTGCTTGCAGATATTCTAATTGAATCCAATATGAGGAATTATTTCTAACAATTTATACATAATTTTTTTTTCAGTGGGTAGGCCGACTAGTTATTTATGCGATTCGAAAATGTGACAGAACACGTGACTTTCATACCGGCTGACCAGATAGATCTATTGAAACCATTACTTTTTTTACTCATAACCTATCTATTGACAGACCGACTAGATTTTGCCATATGATTGTAAGGGTGTAGTGAAATGCATTCTGAAGACTTAAAGTCCTGCCAACCAGAATTTTTCCGAATTGTTTTTTTTAATCGGAGTACTGACATACTACAGAGACACTAATTAAAGCTGCTGATAAGCCGACTGAATCCTTTTACCAAACATTGGGGGGGCGGCTGCCCCCCTTGCCCCCCCGCTCGCTACGCCCCTGCACTGGCGCCCGGCTAACTGAAAAGTACCAAAATAACTGTTAATCCCAAGAACATAATTAAATATTTGGAAATTTACATTCAATCTTATCAAAAGAGAAGTTTGGTATAAAATATAAACATACTCCCTTAAAACAAAGGATTGTCATAGTTTTCTCTTACAACACACTGTAAAAAATTTTCGGAACGTTTCAGGAAATTATCCTGAAACATTTCGCATATTTTACCGGAATTTGAAATTTCTTTATGTCCCACGTCAATTACGGCAATAATTCGTGTAATATTTTTGAAAGGTTTCAACTTTTCCGTAAACTACATTCTGCGCATGCGTGCTTCATGATTTATGTTCCATTAGCCATTTTGATAAAAAAAAACAGCTGCCTAGGTAAGTAGAGACAAAAGCAATCTGAACAGATGCCATTCTTTGTTTGGATATCAACCGATAAAGTAAGTAGCTAATTTAAATCTTTTTAGGCTTCATTATTTGAATTTTCATTTTATCAGTAATACGAAACTTTAAAATTTAATTGCTTAAATAAGACACCGAACATAAAAAAATGTATATTGATTATTTTTTATAATGCCTAATTACGAAATAATTATTCTTTGTAATAAAAACTGAATGCATCTGCCAATTGAGAAAATGCTTTTTATTAAAATGTATTGATAAGTAATATTTTCACTTTTCTTTTGAAATAAGCTTCCTCTATTTAATACGAGTAATGCATTAACAAGTTTAAAACATTATGAAATTCATTTTTTAAAGAAAAACATAATATTTAATTTTAAAAAATTCATAAAATTGCAGTACAATAAAATTCAATTATGCTGTTAAAAATTAATATTTTTATTAATTTATGAAATAAAGCATATTTAAATATTCCACAAACGGTGTTTATAATTTTTGGATTGCTTCATGAAATTTAGCCTTTTAACACTTTCCAACCTAGTTGAAAAGTATTTATGACTTCGGTTTTTCTGCCGTCTGGCAGTCTGTCTGTGCTCTAACTCTCGTAAATATACTCGGATTGGCCTGAAATTTTTGTATGTGATTGGCATTTACTATAGCATAAGTGTGTAGCATTTATAGTTTATGTACAGGGGGCAATCAAAAGTATTCAGTTACATTACGATCAATGGGAAAAAATCACTTAAAGTGCATTTTGATAATATTAAGCCATTCGAAACATGATGAAATTGATATACAATTATGTAGCGCACTAAAACATGCTTTTTCTAAAATAGATGTACAAAGCATTTGTTATTCATTTACAGGGTCACACAAAATAATTCTGTCACACAAGGTTCTACGGGAAAAAATCGTTTGCAATGTAATTTAGTTTCAATATTTAAAACATAATGAAATTCATATGTATTACTCAGATGCATTATAAATTGTTCACTGACTAGCATGGTGTGCATTGCGTTTATCGTTCATTTACACGGACACACAAAAACATTCGGTTACAGTCTTTGTTTGATAATTACAATGTATGAATGATGAATACGTTTTCAATTTTGGTTTGGATTTTTAGGTTTGACTAAATGTTTGCATAAGTACGTAGTGTGTATATATTCTGTTAATCATATACAGGGCTACACAAAGGAATTCGGTAAGTATTACTAACTATGAGAGCAAATTGCTTATGGGTATTTTTAATTGTGTTAGGCATTTTCCTGCTCAACTATATTTAGTATACTAATAGAAGTTTGTGGAATATAAATAAATTCATATACAGGGCTACGCAAAGAACAAGATACCTTGTCGTTTATGGTTGGTAACTGCTGGAAGTGAGTTTTAAGTTGCCTTATGCGTTTTTTACCTGAATTAAATTTTAGCTTAATATGGGGTGCGTACAGAAGCCTTTAGATAATATACAGGTTTGTACCAAAGTTTTCGAGTGCATTTCCATCGATTGGCAAAAATTGCTATATGTGATTTTTCTAAATTAACTAAATTTTATCATGTTATATGTAGTATATATCCAAGTCTATAGGTCATATACTGGGTTGGACTATATAATTTGACTACTCTTTTGACTATGGAAGGTAAATACTACAATTGGATTTTTAAATGTGTTAGATGTTTCCTAAAAGTATTTAATATCTTCTTTCACCTCATTTAACGGTGACGTTTCGTTACAGTTTTCTAGATGTGATGGAAAGTGTTTCATAATCTATGCTTGACGCATGATTTTCCGTTCTTGTTTAACCCTTTAACGGATGCCGTTTGCATGGCGCAAATACCAAAAATTCACAAATTTGCCAACAAGTATTTTCGAATAGAAATTTTTGACTTTATATTTTGGAGATTTTACACGTAAAAATTATTACAGAAAAATACTGGTTGTAAAACATCGTACTTTTGACATAGATCGGTGCCCTTCAAAGGATTAATGCATTTGGAATCATAGAAGAAATGTTAGTGCTACAAGCGTTTTTCTTTCTTTATTTATTTATGTATTTTTTAAATGAGTAATAAAATGAAGTCCATGTTCACCTTTTGTAATCTTTCAAAAATTTATATATTTTATTATCAGTTTTGGTACTTTCAAAAATTTATAAATTAATTAAAATGTCCTTTAAATACACCATTAAGCATATGTTATATGTAAATTGTTTTCAAAAATCTTATCCGTTGATAGAGCCATATATTGTCTTTTTTTTTTTTAATTAATTAATTATAAACAACGATTTTAATAAATTTTTGTCTTAAGGGCAGTTGAAATAATTTTAGAATTTCCGGAAAAAAATGGTGGCATTAAGATGCCACGGCATTTTGCTGTTGTACATGTAAAATAATTGTAATGTACTATTTCTCTCATTTTATGATGTAAAATTTGGAAAAAAAATTAACACATAAAAGAAGTTTTTGCACGTTTTATACTTATCTTTTGCATTGCTTATCGAATGTTCTAGCAAGTTTGTAAATCATTAAATCAGAAAAAATTATTAAAAGGAAATTTTATATTTTGTACAAACTTATGATTTTAATAAAGAAATAAAAATAATATTTGCATTTTTAAAAATATAATTAATAGTTTTACACTTTATTTACTCGCGCAAATCCGAGCTTGGAATTCAGTTTTAGCAAATATTTTTTATATATGTTTAGTCATGAGTTTCGATTAATATATTTTTGTTGTACAGCTTCGATTTTGTTACCTGATAAATAAAAAATAATATTTTCAGAATTAAAAAAAAAAGTTCCGAAAAAAGACTCTCTGTGAAGCTGGAACATTTCAGTATTTTGATATGAAAGGTTCCGAAAAAAGACGTCCCGTAAAGTTGGAATGTTTCAGCATTTTGACATGAAAGGTTTCGGAAAAAAGCGTATCGTGCAGCTGAAATATTTTAGTATTTTAATATGAAAGGTTTCGGAGTATATGTTACGGAATGTTTTTGAAAAATTGGAATGTTTCACTACTTTGTTGTGAAACGTAACAGCAAAATGCCGTGGCATCTTAATGCCACCATTTTTTTCCGGAACCTTCCGGAAAATTTTTTACAGTGCACGCAAATCTGATGGACGTATTAACAAAATGAGTTTTATGAATAAATGCATGATATTTTCAGAAATAACAACTTACATATCGAAGAATCTAACAACGTTTTTCTATTTCCCATAAAAGGTGTAAATGTTAAATTATAATCGATTCTTTCTTTAAAACAATCTTTCACGATTCTCGTGTCCCTGAATATCAATCAATAACAGTTGAAAAATTCCTTTACAATTGCTTGCATTGGAAAAATCAAAAATATCTTATACACAATGATATTTTGAAAATAAATATCAAATTATATGACAATATCAAAAAAAATCAATCATGATATTTTGAAAATAAATATCGGATATATATGATGATATATATCACTGAACCCTGGTGAGTCACGCATTTATCATGTTCAAATGAGTTTTAGTTTTGCAGTTGCAATTTAATGTATTGGAATAAATGTATGATGCACTGCAATTTGATTTCCCAAAACATTTTTTATATGCAAATAAAGATCAACCTATTATATATTAGCTAACATAGCAACCCAATATGTTGCATTTGCTTGGAGGAGATCTTTTGATTTTGGGAGAAACAAAGTCTAATTTAATTCTACATTTAGAAAAGATTTAGAATATTAATTTTATTAATTTTTTTATTATAAGCAAGAAATAATGTCTACAATGTATATGAATTCAAAAATTATGAAAATTATACATTACAAGTTACATGTTTTTGACGCAATTATAGTATAATGCCTTTATAAGAAAATAGCAACATACAGACAAAATAATTTCATTGGTTGAAAGGATTTTGAATAAAAGTTTGGAGAACATGCCATTACTGCCAAGCTAATATTTGTTTACTCGTCTAAGCGATTATTCGTTCACATAAGTATCGCGAAGTTCTGTACTGTGGGTTGCTAGGGTTTGGACAAAAACTTTTAATCTGAACATAGGGCTTGTACGTCTGTTCAAATGCCTGCCTAAAAAATTTTGGTACTTCTCTATTATCCCGTCAACGACTTTTCATAACAAAAAACTATCGCCAAACTGTAAGATTAAACGCCAAAAATGCAGTCCCGCATTTACTTGATGTCAGAAGCATTATACGTGTTTGTTATGTCATCGAGTGGTTTTCAATTCGACATTTGCGTGCATTTTCCATTATGTTTTACTGATTTATTAGTTATTTCATCAATTAAAATAACAATTGTGTCCTTAAATTCTTATATTTTATTTATTTTGATATTCCAATGGCAACGTTCTCCCGTTCATTGGGCGTTACAGTTTGGCGATAGTTTTTTGTTATGAAAAGTGGTCAACGGGATAATAGAGAAGTACCAAAATTTTTTGTCTGGTTCGGATCGAGTTGACTGGATATAGAATTTTCGGGTTTGGGTCAGGTATAACCTTATTAGTGTAGGCAGGTATCCCGATTTACGAGGAAAAGTTCTCATATCAGGGATTCCAAGATCCGTCCCATGAAACCACTGGGTGGGATGTTAAAAGTCCTGATTTTTCAGGATGCACAAATTCTTTGTACTATGCTATTTGTTAGTCTGCACTGAGTGGAACTTAATACTACAGTAAAACTTGTGAAAGCAGAACTTGTCTATAACAGAATTTTGTTTTTATTATTCTGCCGAAAGTAGTAGCATACAAATCTACATGCTAAAATGGAATATATTTCCGGTTCCTTGCTACTGGGTTTTTACAGATTTTACTGTATTTTGTTTAGTAAAAACACAACCTTCTATATCAGAATCCTGCCGTAAATGTAAAAAATTCAGAGTCCCTGTGGAAGGAATACCAGACAATTATAACTGTTCCATTAGAAACCTCTCTAAAGCAGAATTTTGTTTTGGTCCCTAGCAATTTAGCTTCTATGAATTTTACTCTATAGGATTACTATATTTATTACAGTAGAGTAAAATTTACTAAGACGGAAACACAAGTGACTTGAGAAAGATTCCACTTTAGACAGGTTTCCATCTTAACAAGTATTCCTTCCATAGGGGCCATAGATCTTTTACAATTAAGACAGGATTCCATTTTAGACAGGTTGCGTGTTCATAGGAACCTGTATTTTTTGTGTTCCAATAGTCTTCCTTCTTTTTATTGTATTCTTATGTCCCGATTTAGAAGCTGCTGTCCCGATTTGTATGTATCCCTGTTTTGCTTTCTGCGAGAGTAAACTTGGCAACATTAAACCTGATCTACACAGAATTCTCTAGTTGCAGGTGCGCTTTAAATAAAATTTGCAGGTTTGCAGGACTCTAGTTGGGTATTTTAGTTAGTAACACTTAAACTGCTAATTTTTATGATAGCATGACATTTCTTTTAACAAATTTTTAAAAAAATCACAAAAGAAAGAAAAATAAAGCTACTAAAATGATGTTAAAAGTTGATCAAAAGTCATCTTTCTTTTTGTGTAAAAGAAAATGCGAAGTTTTCTAAAATGCCTTTTTTAGAATGCTGCCGCACATTTTTTGGTCACTTTATGCATTTTCAGTACTCATTTGTCAATTTCTCAGTTACTTGTGGCATTGAAAAACAAAGTCAAAACCAGGATCTGTCCACTTTTATCCCAGGGTCCTGTTTGCGAACAGCTTTTTACATTTGTGAAAAATATAGTCATAATTGTGTGAATTTGAAATGATCGTTATATTCAGCTTCTTGTTTACACATTTTTAAGAAGATATATGTTTGTAAAATACACATATTTTCTTTATATACAGTAGAGCCTCGAAAATCCTGATGGGTACGAACATATGTGGACTGTATTTAAATAACTATTTATAAAATTTCAACGAATTCACTTTAACGAAACCATTTTTTTTATTAACAAACTATTGGTTTTCGGAGCTCCCAACTGGAGACAACCGAACGAAACGAAGAGCAAACGACTTCTGATTTACATTTATCGCTAAGCGATATTAGAAGCCAAGAGTGGCGGTAACATACCGGCCACTACTGAAATATTTATTTCAGCAACATATCTTAGACAAATGTCCTTCATTGTCAATTAATTTTTTTAACATTAAATCTTCAATTCTAAATGCAAGTTTCAATTCAATCAATAATATAAATATACAATTCAATTCAATTATAATATTAAAATACAAAGTTACTGCAAAAATTTTCAAATATAAATGCACAAGAAATATAAGAAAAATAAATATTTACATTATAATAAAGGATCATTTATGGGCAAAATACTAATATTAGAAATTCCTCGTTTGAATATACAATTTGGAGTTTTGACCCTAATTTTACCATCATTCCCATAAATTACGTCTTGAATGCGACATACTGACCAGGTACACATTGACAAATTACTATCCTTTAATAAAACCATAGTTCCAATTTTAACATTTTCTTTTTCAATTAACCATTTTGTTCGTTGTTGTAGATTATTTAAGTAATCTCTACTCCATTTTTTCAAAATTAATTGATTAATTTTTGTAACTCGCTGCCAATGACTAAGTTTATTATTAGCAAGATCAGTCAAGTTTGGTTCACAGATGCTATTTATAGGGCGGCCAATTAAAAAATGTCCTGGGGTTAAAGTTTCATAATCATTTGGATTCGAAGATAAAGGTATTAGATGCCTACTGTTTAAAATACCATCGATTTGATTAACGACAGTTAAAAATTCCTCAAAAGTTAGTTTTAAATCTCCAATTGTTCTTTTTAAATGGTGCTTAAAGGATGTTAACTCCTGCCTCCCACAAGCCACCAAAATTAGGGGATCTAGGAGGAAGGAATTTCCAAGAAATTGAATTAGCCAATAAGTAAGCAGCCAATTCCTCGGATTGATTTTTTCAATTCTGAATTCGCATCAACAAAATTAGAGGTATTATCGGAAAAGATGGTGGTACAAATTCTGCGACTAGCTACAAATCTTTTTAAGGTTTCAGAAGCCTTAAAAGTCAATAGCTTTAAGCTATTAAGGCTTCAGAAGTTAAATCTGTTATTATTTCTCAATGAATTGCACGAGTAGCAAAACAGACGAAAATTGCGACATAAATTTTACTAAAAACGCCTTTACGTTGGTGTTTGTATTTGATATAAAAGGGCCACATAAATCAATGCCTGAATTTGTAAAGGGGGGATTGATATTTACCCTTTCTTTAGGTAACGAAGCCATAATTTGTTCTGAAATTTTAGGTTTGTTTTTAAAACCAACAATGCAATTATGCACGATTTTTCTGGCTATGTTTCTGCCATTTAAAGGCCAGAATTCTTGTCTCACAAAATGAAGCAAGGTTTGAGCACCAACATGCAAAATTTTTAAGCGAAAATACTGGAAAATTAAATGTGTGAGTCTGTGATCTTTTGGCAAAATAATTGGATATTTTTTATCATAAGATAAATTTGATTGGTCTAAACGACCACCAACACCAACCCTAATTATTTCATCCCTATCAAGAAAAGGATTTAAATTACTTACTCGACTATCCTTTAGTTACTCACCTTTCTTGAGTGCCTTCATTTCCCTGGCAAAGTACATTACCTGAACCAATTTGACTAATTTAATCTTTGCTTGGTGAAATTCCTCTTTTGTAATAGGCCCTACAATCTTTTCTTTGTGCTTACAATTATAAATCTACCCTATATATATAAAATCCTAATGAAACGAATTTGTGAAACGATTTTATGAAACGACTGATTATGTTTCAGGGCTATTTTTAATAAAATATTAAACGCTTGATCGTGAAATTAATGCCAATTGTCCATAAAAATCCGCGGATGTCAAAACTGGTAATAGAATTTTGAAATTGGAATTAGTTTTCGAGATATTATTTTTTTCTAATTTTAATGACATTTCTGTAATGATGGCAACTAATTACTCAGTTTTTTTGTGACAAAAAAGGGAAAAAAATTGAAAAGGATCCCGATAGGGATTATTGATTTCTTTTTATTCGTCATTTTCAAATTGAAATTGAATTTATCTTTTATTTCAATCGATAATGAAGACAAGATTGATTAAATTATGTTTTTCAGGAAAATTAAAAAAAAAAAAAATTACATTTCTATCGTCAGGATTCAATCGTCTGTCAGCATTTAATTTAATTTATAAACTGAAAATATTTTTAATAAATTCGTCCAAATGACGTCATTTATGTAAACGCAAAAGAAAGGGGGGGGGAAGGAATTAATAGTAATTATTATTTATTGATATTATTTTGTTATTTTTTTGTAAAATTTAATTAAACGAATTTATAAAATCACTAATTCGGATATTTGAAACGAATATATAAAATAATAATCTCATCAAAAACATCACCTGTAAAAAATGCAGCCAAGTCTCGTGACTCTTTTTCCGTAAAAAGTTCTGAGATCGTGTAAAGCTAAGTTTAACTATCTTATTAACTCTGAAATTTTCATTCACAAATCACTCCTAGTCTCTACATCTTTAGTTAAATATTATTTTGTGACTTGGCAATTACGCAGCACAGGGAAGTTATTACACCTTAATATGTTATGTGGGAAGGGATGAGATAACATGATTAAGGCTAATTATATACGCACAGGGAAGTTATTACACCTTAATATTTTATGGGATGGCATGATATTATTTGATTAAGACTAATTATATACATCACATTCTCGTGCTACGTAATTGCCAAGTCACAAAATAATATTTAACTAAAGATGTAGAGACTAGGAGTGATTTGTGAATGAAAATTTCAGAGTTAATAAGATAGCTAAACTTAGCTTTACACGATCTCAGAACTTTTTACGGAAAAAGAGTCCCGAGACTTGGCTGCATTTTTTACAGGTGATGTTTTTGATGAGATTTCACTTCTTTTTGTAAGTAATCCTCTTTTTCTTGATTTTGGGTTCTTTTTGGAGATCATCCACTGATTTTCGCTAAGCCCACACTCTGTCCCTATTATTTACAGGTATCAAAAATTTGAAGCTTTAGTTTCGTTTGCAAAGTACTGTAGATAAAAAGAGATTTCAGGTTCCTGGGCCAGCACTAAGTTATGGGAGGGGGAGTGTTAAAAGTACTTCTCAATTGCTTCCAGGATAGGTGCTATCCATCTGAGATATTACTCGCAGTCCTAGATACTTGATATTTGGCATAAAAGAACTTTTTAGTATAAAAAGAAAGCCAAAATTAAAATTTCCGGAAATTTTTAATAAATCAAACTATATTCATTTTTTCGACGTTTTTTATTTATTTATTTTTTTGGCCTTTTTTTTTTACATTTACGGATTTTTTAATTTTTTCTTACTTTGTATACTAAACCCTACCTTTCTGCCAAATGTCAAGCTTCTAGGACTACAAAATCGGATTATTTTCAAATTTTTGACTTTTTATAAATTTATTGATTTTTCGATTTTACTTCTAAGTTACCTGATTGTCATGCCAATATAGTAATTTTTTGATCCGTCTTCTTAGGATCATTTAGGTTCAATTTAGAGGTAAATCAAGTGAATGTTAGAGTCACCATGATTTTATTTAGAAAGAACTATCAAACAATAACCAGCCAGTAATGTCGGGAGGGTAGGGGGAGCTGTGAAAATTTTTGTGGGGCTAACATCATTTAACAATCCGTATTTCATATGCGAAGTAAATAGAGTATAACCTGTGAAAGAAAACAAACCTGTCTATAAAGAAATCGCCTATAATGTAGACAGTCTAGAGTGGAGCTTTCCTATAACGAAATTCGTAAACGAAAGAAAAGAAAACCATAATCCGAGGGAAATAACATAAAACAATTAGGGGCGTTGTACTAGCAAATAGGACAATTATCTTAAAACTAATGTTTGTAGCAGTACAAAATCAAATTGTTTTCGAATTTTCGATTTTTTAAAGAGATTTCGATTTTATTTTCGAATTTAACGAATGTTTTAATTGTTCCTTTTATTGAATAGTAAATACTACCTTTACACCAAGTTTTAAGTTTCTAAGAATACAAGATAAAATTATTTTCAATTTTTGATTTTTTCGATTTGTTTTTTATAATTTTCTAGATTTTTTTAATTTTTTCTTATTTTGTATCCTTTATTACAAATTTCAAGTTTCTAGCGCTACAAATTCGAATTATTTTGGAAATTTCCGATCTTTTTCGAGTTTTTTTATTCTATTTTCGAATTTATTGTGTTTTAATTTTTCCTTTTTCTGTATCCTAAACAATAAGTTTTTTCGAATTTTACAGATTTTTTTTTATTTTCTTTTTTTGTATCCTAAATACTGCCTTTATTCCAAATTTTAAATTTCTAGCTCTACAAAATCGAATTATTTTCCAATTTTCATTTTTTTTCGATTTTTCGATTTTATTTTCGATGTGTTTGTTGTGTTTTTATTTTTTTATTTTTTCTGAATCCTAAACACAACCTTTACACCAAATTTTCAGTTTCTAAGACTACGAGATCATATTATTTTCAATTTCTCACTTTTGTTTGTTTTTCTTTCTTTCTTTTTTTTTTATTTTTATTTTTTTTATTTTTAATTTTTGAAAATTTCGATTTTTTTTTTTTCGAATTATCCATATTTTTTAATGTTCCCTTATTTAGTATCTTAAATATTACTTTTTTCCAAATTACAAGTTTCTAGCGCTATGAAATCGAATTATTTTCAAATTTTCTTTATTTTTCGATTTTTTTTATTTTATTTTCGAATTTTATTGCGTTTTTATTTGAACTTATTCTGAATCCTAAACACTATATTTACCGTGAATTTTAGGTTTCTAAGGCTAAAAGATCAAATTATTTTCATTTTTTCATTTTTTTTTCGAATTTTTCGAATTTTTGTTCGAATTTTCCGGATTTTTTAATTTTTCCTTATTTTGCATCCTAAATACTACCTTTATTCCGAATTCCAAGTTTCTAGCGCAACAAAATCGGATTATTTGAAAATTTTCGTTTTTTACGATTTTTCGATTTTTTTTTGTGTGTGTTTTTGATGTTTTTTTCTGAATTCTAAACACTATCTTCACATCAAATTTTAAGTTTTTAAGACTACAATTAGTATTTTCAATATTCAATTTTGTTCGAATTTGTTGAATTTTCGATTTTTCTTTTTTTTTTGGAATTTTCCGAATTTTATAATTTTTCCTTTCTTTGTATCCGAAACATTAGCTTTATTCCAAATTTTAAGTTTCTATGGCTGCGGGATCTACCCAATCTTTTTGATGTCGCGAGAGTGAGTGAGTGTGTGAGTGACAAAAAATCGAAACTTTGAGTTCATATATTGTCTGCACTAATTTATGGGCATTTTTCGAATTATCCATAATTTTTCCTTATTTAGTATCTTAAATATTACCTTTATTCCAAATTTCAAGTTTCTAGCGCTATAAAATCGAATTATTTTCAAATTTTCCTTATTTTTCGATTTTTTTCGATTTTTCGATTTTATTTTCGAATTTTATTGAGTTTTTTATTTTAACATTTTCTGAATCCTAAACACTATCTTTACCGCGAATTTTAAGTTTCTAAGGCTAAAAGATCAAATTATTTTAATTATTTTAATTTTTTTCGAATTTTACGAATTTTTGAATTTTTTTTTTCGAATTTTCCGTTTTTTAATTTTTTTTTATTTTGCATCTTAAATACTACCTTTATTCCGAATTCCAAGTTTCTAGCGCAACAAAATCGGATTATTTGAAAATTTTCGATTTTTTTAATTTTGCTTTCGATTTTTTTGGTGTTTTTGATGTTTTCTTTTTCTGGGTGCTAAACACTACCTTCACACCAAATCTTAAGTTTCTAAGACTACAAGATCGTCTTATTTTCAATTCTCAATTTTGATGGAATTTGTTGAATTTTCGAATGTTTTTTTTTCGAGTTTTTCGGATTTTATAATTTTTTCTCTCTTTGTATAATAAACACTACCTTTTTTCCAAATGTCAAGTTTCTAGGGCTACGGGATCTACCTAATCTTTTTGATGACGCGGAACGAGTGAGTGAGTGAGTGACAAAAAATCGAATGTTTGAGTTCATATATCGTCTGAACTAGAAAAGACAGAAAGTTGTAATTTTAAATTTTGGGCCTGTGTGCCAAATACTCTAGAAAAACGAAGTTTTGAATTTTTGGGATGCTCCAGCGTGGAGATATGGGGGGGGGGTCAAAAGTGCCCTGAGTTGCTTCCAGAAAAGTATGCTTACGGCCGTTCTTTCTCGACTTGGCGGATGCACTGCCGTGCCTCCAGATTGAGGTGCATTTCGCCAGCCCTCTCACCACCTCACATTTTTTCGAAAATATTACCAATCGTTTATACCTCGTTTGTACCCGTTTGTACCAACAATCTTTTCGTTTGCACCTCATTTGTACTAGAGTAATAAAAGATTTTTAGTGGGGGGGCTGGAAAAACGGCAAGCCCCCCCCACCTCAATGTTTTACAAAATGGATAGTGCCAATCGTTTATACCTCGTTTGCACCCTTTTGTACCAACAATCTTGTCGTTTGCACCTCATTTGTACTAGAGTAATAAAAGGGTTTTAGTGGGGGGGCTGAAGAAACGGCCAGCCCCCCACCTCAATGTTTTACAAAATGGATAGTGCCAATCGTTTATACCTCGTTTGTACCCGTTTGTACCAACAATTTTTTCGTTTGCACCTCATTTGTACTAGAGTAATAAAGGGTTTTTAATGTGGGGCTGCCATTTCTCCAGCCCCCCACCTCAATGTTTTACAAAATGGATAGTGCCAATCGTTTATACCTCGTTTGTAACCGTCTGTACCAACAATTTTTTCGTTTGCACCTCATTTGTACTAGAGTAATAAAGGGTTTTTAGTGTGGGGCTGCCATTTCTCCAGCCCCCCCCCCACCTCAATGTTTTACAAAATGGATAGTGCCAATCGTTTATACCTCGTTTGTACCCGTTTGTACCAACAATCTTTTCGTTTGCACCTCATTTGTACTAGAGTAATGCGGGAGAAACGGCCAACCCCTCCCCCCACCTCAATGTTTTACAAAATGGATAGTGCCAATCGTTTATACCTCGTTTGTACCCGTTTGTACCAACAATCTTTTCGTTTGCACCTCATTTGTACTAGAGTAATGCTGGAGAAACGGCCAACCCCCCCCCCCCCACCTCAATGTTTTACAAAATGGATAGTGCCAATCGTTTATACCTCGTTTGTACCAACAATCTTTTCGTTTGCACCTCATTTGTACTAGAGTAATGCTGGAGAAACGGCCAACCCCCCCCGCACCTCAATGTTTTACAAAATGGATAGAGCCAATCGTTTATACCTCGTTTGTACCCGTTTGTACCAACAATTTTTTCGTTTTCACCTCATTTGTACTAGAGTAATAAAGGGTTTTTAGTGTGGGGCTGCCATTTCTCCAGCCCCCCCACCTTAATGTTTTACAAAATGGATAGTGCCAATCGTTTATACCTCGTTTGTACCCGTTTGTACCAACAATTTTTTCGTTTGCACCTCATTTGTACTAGAGTAATAAAGGGTTTTTAGTGTGGGGCTGCCATTTCTCCAGCCCCCCCCCCACCTCAATGTTTTACAAAATGGATAGTGCCAATCGTTTACACCTCGTTTGTACCCGTTTGTACCAACAATTTTTTCGTTTGCACCTCATTTGTACTTGAGTAATAAAGGGTTTTTAGTGTGGGGCTGCCATTTCTCCAGCCCCCCCCCCACCTCAATGTTTTACAAAATGGATAGTGCCAATCGTTTATACCTCGTTTGTACCCGTTTGTACCAACAATTTTTTCGTTTGCACCTCATTTGTACTAGAGTAATAAAGGGTTTTTAGTGTGGGGCTGCCATTTCTCCAGCCCCCCCCCCACCTCAATGTTTTACAAAATGGATAGTGCCAATCGTTTATACCTCTTTTGTGCCCGTTTGTACCAACAATTTTTTCGTTTGCACCTCATTTGTACTAGAGTAATAAAGGGTTTTTAATGTGGGACTGCCTTTCTCCAGCCACCCACCTCAATGTTTTACAAAATGGATAGTGCCAATCGTTTATACCTCGTTTGTACCCGTTTGTGCCAACAATTTTTTCGTTTGCACCTCATTTGTACTAGAGTAATAAAGGGTTTTAAGTGTGGGGCTGCCATTTCTCCAGCCCCCCCCCCCCCCACCTCAATGTTTTACAAAATGGATAGTGCCAATCGTTTATACCTCTTTTGTGCCCGTTTGTACCAACAATTTTTTCGTTTGCACCTCATTTGTACTAGAGTAATAAAGGGTTTTTAATGTGGGACTGCCTTTCTCCAGCCACCCACCTCAATGTTTTACAAAATGGATAGTGCCAATCGTTTATACCTCGTTTGTACCCGTTTGTGCCAACAATTTTTTCGTTTGCACCTCATTTGTACTAGAGTAATAAAGGGTTTTAAGTGTGGGGCTGCCATTTCTCCAGCCCCACCTCAATGATTTACAAAATGGATAGTGCCAATCGCTTATACCTCGTTTGTACCCGTTTGTACCAACAATCTTTTCGTTTGCACCTCATTTGTACTAGAGTAGTAAAGCGTTTTTAGTGTGGGGTGCCATTTATCCAGCCTCCCCCCACTTCAATATTTTACAAAATGGATAGTGCTAATCATTTATACCTCGTCTGTACCCGTTTGTGCCAATAATTTTTTCGTTTGCACATCATTTGTACTAGAGTAATTAAGGGTTTTTAGTGTGGGGCTGCCATTTCTCCAGCTCCCACACCTCAATGTTTTACAAAATGCTTTACACAGGCTTTCGTCTTAGCAGGTATAATTTTTGGTATTCTTTCTGTTGGGAACATGTAATTTTTTAATTTAAAACATGATTCCATTATAGAAAAAATTGATTTTCCGCGATTTTACTGTAGTTGTAGTATTACAAATTATTTCAATTGTGGCGTTTAAAGTTATAGTGATATAAGTCACATTGTCTTACGAATTCGAAAATCAGGATTTACTGCAGGCATAACAATGAATTCGAATACCGTAAAATATCTTTGTGTACTATTATACAACAGTTTCGTGAAAATATCATGAGAGACGGTAGTTTCTCAAGTGACGCAGCAAAAACCGAAAACCGAAAGCCCAAAACCGAAGATTTCCGTCACTGTTATATATACAGCTAGTTTGAGTTCAAAGGAAAAGCGAATAGCCGATATTTAATATCTCAGCAAATATGAGGCACATAATTTTGATTTTTTTACAGCTGTCTTATATCCCCGGTCTAACTCTATCTTGAAATTTATAGATTTCTACATGCAGTAGATTTTAAGATCTGGAAATCCGTTTTTAAGTAAAATGGGAAGTTTTTCGCTCTGCATGTAATGGTGTCATGGTGTAAAGGCGCTTATCTCGAAACCCGCCCGAAGGATTTTTTTAAAATTAATATATGATACTAATCGGTTTTTGATGAAGCGAATCCCCCTATCCACTTAAATAGGAAAACTCTAGTTTTTTATATAATCCGATTTAAAAATGGGACTATTTTCTTAAACCAAGCTGTACAAATGCAATAGAGTGTTCACTCCCTTCTTCCGCGGGGCATTACAGTTAAAAATTGATGTACGGTTGCCGTTATCAATAAAGCTTCTAACCGGGCTAATTATTTAGATTTTTTTAAATGCAAAAACAATGAATTATATACTCTAAACATGTAAAACATATGTATTAAATTCAGTTGGGGTTTATATGTTTTCTCTTTTTGTTACAAAGAAATAATTTCAGATTTTAAACATGCATATATTCGAAAAATTATTTCGATTCCTTTTTCAAAATGAGGAAATATTTTTTAATTACATGTATTCAATTTTACTGCTAAATATAATAAATCTTTCATTTTCTAATGATAAAATATTTTTCATTTCTTTGTTTCTTTCGCAACGAAGACAACCAACCAACTATTATCGTATCAATGCGCGAAGCACAAATTAGCGAGAGCGAGAGTATACAACATGGAGATTGAGCAATTGGGGAAAAGATAGGCACAGAAAATCAAAGATATTATACTTACTATTAGGTATTTCGTTTATTTATTCATTGTTTTTTATTTTATATGACTTGATGGTTCTTTTAAAAATTTTCGTTTTGAGTCTTTGTCAGAGCAACTGCCAGTTACATGTTTTTATGGCTTTAAAATATTACTTTTATGTTATTTTGTAAAAGAAAATGCAGAAAGTTAGTTCTGAATTAAGTGTTTTATGTTATACAATGGATAAATAAGTTCTTAATTACTTTTGAATCCAGAGTTTGAAAAGTAAACAAATAGCTTTTTTTTTCCCTTCTCATTGCATTACCTTATTGCATTCATATTGCCAGTATTATTACATTGTTATCATTTTTTTCTCATTGCATTTACAAACAGTTGTGTGACAAACTTCTATCTTCATGAATGTTTTGCATTTACTTTATATTAATTTTTCACATTCATTTTTTAATAAGCTTGTTAAATAGTTTTCGAGCACTATATTGTTTTAATGTCAAATGTTACATTAAAAATTATTAAAAAATACAGTAAAAAAATTGCTATTTGCTTGCGACACTTCAGAATATAATCATTTTAACCCACATAGGTTTTTTTAGCTCTAAAATATTACTATACAATGAATAAATAAGTTCTTATTTACTTTAAATTCAGAGTTTGAAAAGTAAACAAATAGCTATTTTATTTTTCAATTTTTCTATCATTTACCTGTGACTTTAAAAATCATTTAAAATTACTAATTTAGAGGTATGAAATACCTTATATGTGCTTAAATCACAGAAAAAATACAACTTTAGTAAGTATATTACAGGGCTCTGTTTAAGAAGAATTAAGAAGAGCTTTAAAGGATCCTTCACAATTTTTTTTAATCTTAAAACAGTATCCTTCACATTTTTTTTTCATTTTAAAACAGGTTATTTCACATTTCTTTTCATATTAAAACAGGACAATTCACAAAAGTTTTTCCTACCAAAAATTAACTCTTCACAAATTTAATCATCTTAAACTTTTCCCAATTTTTGTATAAAATACTGTTTACTGTTGACTGTAATAAGTGTTTGTTCTTCAAAGTAAATTCTGAAAATTTATTAAATTTCAACTGCTGCTAATACATTTAATTTTTTGATTACAACTTACATAAATATCAATATTTTACATAGGGATTGTTTTTATACAATTCTGACACAATTGAAATTTTATTGCAGCCAAGCACGGTTTCTTGTACAGCGGTGTATTTTGAAAACATATAGAAGAAAGAAAAAAATTTTTTTAGAGAAAACCACTGTTAATTATTTCGCAATGTTTTTTAATAGTCAGATCTTATAAATTAAGTGTTGGTGAGTGCAAAGTTTGAACTTGTCTCAATATGTAGAAAACAACATAGGGCTCTAAAACTATTTACTTGCATAAGTTTATTAAAAATGAATTTGAAAAATTAATATACAGTAACAGCAAAACATGCATGAAGCTTCACAATATATACTATATATATATTGTGTACAGAATACATAGTAGTAGTATACACAATATACTATAGACCATCAAAGTATCAAATTAAATGAAAAATTTGAAATGGAGAACCATCCATTCAAAATAAATAAAAAACAATAAATAAATAAACCAAATACCTGGAGGAGGGAATATTTTATCTATTATAAATTGCAGCTTGTATTTTCAAACAATTTGGAAGGGCGGATAAAATTTTATCATTTAAAATATTTAAAAAAAAAATACCTTCTAAACTAGAATTTTATTAGCAATTTTATAGACTATTTTCTTTGGACGATTACTCTCTATGAGAGAAAAGTTCTACTTTTCGCATTTGTTCGCCACAGTATATTTTGTTGTTTTTCAGCCAGTCTCTCATGGCTTTTATTATAGAATTCTTTGCAGGAGTACGGTTTTCAACAGGCATGTGATGTGGAGCATTGTCTATATATAGGGCACTATTCGGTTGCAAATTTGGAAGAAGTTTTTCCAACACCCATTTTTGGAAGTTTTCATAGTTCATTTGCACGGGATTGTCACCCCTTTTTGTCGACGCTTTATACAGTAGTTGAGCATCCGTAAGGAAACATGTTTCCTCATTTTTACTCTCCAGTTAAGACCTTGGCGTAGTACATGGCCGTTAAAGTTTTTTTCCCATATATAGTTAATAACTTGTCCCTTTTAATTCGATGTTATTCATTTTTCGGTAAAGGTGAAAATAGGCACTCGGCTATAAAACTTGAAAAACTGGCGATTAAAAATACGGAGAAAACCCGACAAATGCAGGATTTTCTTTTTTTTCCCATGTCCGTTTGACAAAATTCATGATTTTTCCTCGCCAGATCGACGAAACTACTGATTTTTCTGAACCTGATCGATGAAATTAATGATTTTACTGCACTAAATGGGCGAAATTCGTGATTTTTATGTGCCCGTTCAACAAAATTTCTGATTTTTACATGCCGATCAATAAATTTCTTGATTTTTATGTGTCCCCTTGACAAAATTTGTGATTTTTACATGCCTGATCGACTAAATTCATGATTTTTGCATGCCCGATGGATGAAATTAATGATTTTTACATGCCGATCAACAAATTTCTTGATCTTTATGTGCCTGTTTGACAAAATTCATGAATGTTATGCACCGATAAACGAAATTCATGATTTTTACATCTGTGTTCGACAAAATTTATGATCCCCCCCTCCCTGATCCACAAAATTCATGTTTTTGCTGTGCCTGATTAATGAAACTCATCATTTTTACACACCCGATAGACAAAATTCATGATTTTTACACACCGGTCAACAAAGTTCATGAATTTTACGCACTTGATCACCGAAATTCATGATTTTTTCGTACGCGATCGACGAAATTTCATTTTTCTGAACCCGATCGACAAAAATTATTGATTTTTATGCAAACGTTTGATGAAATTTGTGATTTTTATGCACCCACTTGTTGAACTTTGTAATTTTTAACCACCCACTTGATGAATTCGTGATTTCTATGCGACTACTCTACGAACTGGTAATTTTTATGCATCCGTTCTACAAAATTCATGATTTTTTTCGTACGTTATCGACGAAATTCATAATTTTTACTCACCGATTGATAAATTTTATGTGCCCGATTCACGAATTTCTTGATTTTTATGCACCCGTTTGACGAAATTAATGATTTTAATGTGCCGATCGAAGAATTTCTTGGTTTTTATGTATCCATTTGATGAAATTCGTGATTTTTATGCGATCGATAAACAAAATTCATGATTTTTACATGCCCATTTGACAAAATATATGATCCCACCTCCCCCGATCGACAAAAGTCATGTTTTTTCTGTGCCCGATTGATGAAATTCACGGATTTTTACACACCCGATCAACAAAATTCATGATTTTTAAACACACGATCAACGAAATTCATGATTTTTTCATGCCCGATTGACGAAATTAATGATAATGTCCATCCCCTGCTTTGCCCCCCCCCCCTCTTTTAAGGGGGATACTTTCCTAAATTTTGCTGATACCCCTCATGTGATATATTGTTGGAAAGTTCTGTGACCGTTTAATCCTATTACACATCTCCGGTGTCCATGCCCCCATTTTGACCCCCCCCAAGGGGATACTTTCTAAATTTTGCTAATACTCCTCATGTGATATATTGTTGGAAAGGTCTGTGACCGCTTAGTCATATTATGCATCTCTGGTGTCGATCTGCCCACTTTGCCCCCCCTCCCCCGAGGGGAGTACTTTTTAAAATTTTGCACACACCCTTTATGTTATATATTGTTGGAAAGGTCTGTGACTGTTTAATCATATTATGCATCTCCTGTGTCCATACCCCCACTTTGCACCCCCAAGGGGGTACTTTTTGAAATTCTGCACAATACCTCATGTGGTATATCGTTGGAAAGGTCTGTGACCACTTAATTAGATTATGCACCTCCGGTGTCCATTCCCCCAATTTGCCCCCCTCAAGGGGGGCACTTTTTAAATTTTGCTGATACTCCTCCTGTGATATATTGTTGGAAAGGTCTGTGACAGCTTAGTCATTATGCATCTCTGGTGTCCATCCCCCCACTTTGCCCCCTCCTAGGCGGGTACTTTTTAAAATTTTGCACACACCCCTCATATGATATATCGTTAGAAAGGTCTGTGACCACTTATTCATATTATGCATCTCCGGTGTCCAACCCCCCACTTTGTCCCCCCCCAAGGGGGTACTTTCTAAATTTTGCTGATACTCGTGTGATATATTGTTGGAAAGGTCTGTGACTGCTTTATCAAATTATACATCTTCTGTGTCCACACCCCCCCTTTGCCCCTCCAAGGGGGTACTTTTTGAAATTTTGCACAACCCCTCATGTGATATATCGTTGGAAAGGTCTGCGACCGCTTAGTCATACTCATAGTATGCATCTCTGGTGTCCATCCCCCAATTTGCCCCCCCCCAAGGCAGGTACTTTTTAAAATTTTGCACACACCCTTCATGTGATATATTGTTGGAAATTTCTGTGACTGTTTAATCATATTATGCATCTCCTGTGTCCATACCCCCACTTTGCCCCCAAGGGGGTGCTTTTTGAAATTTTGCACAACCCCTCATGTGATATATCGTTGGAAAGGTCTGTGACCGCTTAGTCATAGTATGCATCTCTGGTGTCCTTCCTCCCACTTTGCCCCCCCCAAGGCAGGTACTTTTTAAAATTTTGCACACACCCTTCATGTGATATATTGTTGGAAATGTCTGTGACTGTTTAATCATATTATGCATCTCCTGTGTCCATACCCCCACTTTGCCCCCCCCAAGGGGGTACTTTCTAAATTTTGCTGATACTCGTGTGATATATTGTTGGAAAGGTCTGTGACTGCTTAATCAAATTATGCATCTTCTGTGTCCACACCCCCACTTTGCCCCCCCAAGGGGGTACTTTTTGAAATTTTGCACAACCCCTCATGTGATATATCGTTGGAAAGGTCTGCGACCGCTTAGTTATACTCATAGTATGCATCTCTGGTGTCCATCCCCCAATTTGCCCCCCCCCAAGGCAGGTACTTTTTAAAATTTTGCACACACCCTTCATGTGATATATTGTTGGAAATGTCTGTGACTGTTTAATCATATTATGCATCTCCTGTGTCCATACCCCCACTTTGCCCCCCCCAAGGGGGTACTTTCTAAATTTTGCTGATACTCGTGTGATATATTGTTGGAAAGGTCTGTGACTGCTTAATCAAATTATGCATCTTCTGTGTCCACACCCCCACTTTGCCCCCCCAAGGGGGTACTTTTTGAAATTTTGCACAACCCCTCATGTGATATATCGTTGGAAAGGTCTGCGACGCTTAGTCATAGTATGCATTTTCTGGTGTCCATCCCCCAATTTGCCACCCCCCCAAGGGGGGTACTTTTTAAAATTTTGCACACACCCTTCATGTGATATATTGTTGGAAATGTCTGTGACTGTTTAATCATATTATGCATCTCCTGTGTCCATACCCCCACTTTGCCCCCCCCCAAGGGGGTACTTTTTGAAAATTTGCACAACCCCTTCATGTGATATATTGTTGGAAATGTCTGTGACTGTTTAATCATATTATGCATCTCCTGTGTCCATACCCCCACTTTGCCCCCCCCAAGGGGGTACTTTCTAAATTTTGCTGATACTCGTGTGATATATTGTTGGAAAGGTCTGTGACTGCTTAATCAAATTATGCATCTTCTGTGTCCACACCCCCACTTTGCCCCCCCAAGGGGGTACTTTTTGAAATTTTGCACAACCCCTCATGTGATATATCGTTGGAAAGGTCTGCGACGCTTAGTCATAGTATGCATTTTCTGGTGTCCATCCCCCAATTTGCCACCCCCCCAAGGGGGGTACTTTTTAAAATTTTGCACACACCCTTCATGTGATATATTGTTGGAAATGTCTGTGACTGTTTAATCATATTATGCATCTCCTGTGTCCATACCCCCACTTTGCCCCCCCCAAGGGGGTACTTTTTGAAAATTTGCACAACCCCTCATGTGATATATCATTAGAAAGGTCTGTGATCACTTAATTAGATTATGCACCTCTGGTGTCCATCCCCCCACTTTGCCCCCTCCAGGGGCGCACTTTTTAAATTTTGCTGTTACTTTTCTCTGATATATTGTTGGAAAGCTCTGTGACAGCTTAGTCATTATGCATCTCTGGTGTCCATCCCCCTACTTTGCCCCCTTCTTAGGCGGGTACTTTTTAAAATTTTGCACACACCCCTCATATGATATATCGTTAGGAAGGTCTGTGACCACTTAATCATATTATGCATCTCCGGTGTCCATCCCCCCACTTTGCCCCCCCAAGGGTGGTACTTTCTTAATTTTGCTGATACTCGTGTGATTTATTGTTGGAATGGTCTGTGACTGTTAATTCATATTATGCATCTCTGGTGTCCATCCCCCACTTTGCCCCCCAAGGGGGTACTTTTTAAAATTTTGCACACACCCTTCATGTGATATATTTTAGGAAAGATCTGTGACTGTTTAATCATATTATGGATCTCCTGTGTCCACAACCCACTTTGCCCCCCCCCCAAGGGGGTACTTTTTCAAATTTTGCACAACCCCTCATGTGATATATCGTTGGAAAGGTCTGCGACCGCTTAGTCATAGTATGCATCTCTGGTGTCCATCCCCCCACTTTGCCCCCCCCCAAGGGGGGTACTTTTTAAAATTTTGCACACACCCTTCATGTGATATATTGTTGGAAAGGTCTGAGACTGTTTAATCATATTATGCATCTCCTGTGTCCACACCCCCACTTTACCCCCAAGGGGGTACTTTTTGAAATTTTGCACAACCCTCATGTGATATATCGTTGGAAAAGTCTGTGACCGCTGAGTCATATTATGCATCTCTGGTGTCCATCCCCCCACTTTGCTCCCCCAAGGGGGTACTTATTGAAATTTTGCACAACCTCTCATGTGATATATCGTTGGAAAGGTCTGTGACCACTTAATTAGTTTATGCACCTCCGGTGTCCATCCCCCCGCTTTGCCCCCTCCAGGGGGGCACTTTTTAAATTTTTCTGACCTCCTCATGTGATATATTCTTGGAAAGGTCTGTCACCACTTATTCATGTTAAGCATTTCCAGTATCCATCCCCCCACTTTGCCCCTCCCACAAGGGGGGTACTTTTTGAAATATTGCACACACCCCTCATGTGATATATTGTTTAAAAGGTCTGTGACCACTTAATCGTATTATGCAGCACAGCAGCTATACGGTGCCGCAGGCAGCGGGGACCCGAGCCGGAGGTTCGTTCGGTTAGAGGTTTATACTATCCGATGTGCAAATTAAGGTATTATCCGGTGCATGCATAGCACGACCGGTATACGGTGCCGGAGGCAGCGGGGACCCGGGTTGGTGGTTCGTTCGGTTAGAGGTTTATACTATTCCATGTGGAAATTAAGGGATTATCATACAAATGGAGAATTCAGTTAGATTCGAGGCCCTGATGTAAATTGAAGGCCCACTAGCGGGCGAAGCCACTAAGTTTTATTCTTTTATACCCCAATACTTAATTTCGACTGAATGAAATTTTCATCAATAACCGCTTAAAAGTAATGATATCAGTACAAAAACCCTTAACGGGTTAAAAGTTGTGACGCAGCACTTTCTTTTGGCTCTAAGAATTTCAAATATGGGTCTTAAAAGTAATGATATCAAATTTGAGTGACGCTATGTTAATATTTTTTAAATCATCCTTTTCTTTTTAGTTTATTTATATACACAGGTGCAATTATTATCTTAACATGAAAATACATATAAAATTTATTCGCTAAAGCTTATTCATTCAGATCTCTCAGGAATTCAAAATATGGGTTTTAAAAGAAATGATATCAAAATTTGAGTGACACCTTGACGTGAATTTAATAGGATTGTTTTAAATTTCAATGTAAATTATTTTTCGTTTCTCTTCTAAAGTATATTTACACATACAAACAATACTTTTCATTTTTCATTACACTGTTAAATATATTACTTTCACTGAGCCTATATTATGTATTGAAATGTATTTATTTCAATAAACTGATTTATGTTTTGTGCCACGCTATCCAAAATCATAAGTAAAATTTATGTAAATGATTATTTTGCGTCATAGTATCCAAACAAAGGAAAATGCATGCAAGTGGATACTATGACGCAAAATAATCATTTACATAAATTTTACTTAGATTTTGGATAGCGTGGCACAAAACATAAATCAGTTTATTGAAATAAATACATTTCAATACATAATATAGGCTCAGTGAAAGTAATATATTTAACAGTGTATTGAAAAATGAAAAGTATTGTTTGTATGTGTAAATATACTTTAGAAGAGAAACGCAAAATAATTTAAATTTAAATTTAAATTAATCCTATTAAATTCACGTCAAGGTGTCACTCAAATTTTTATATCATTTCTTTTAAAACCCATATTTTGAATTCCTGAGACATCTGAATGAAAAAGCTTTACCGAATAAATTTTATATGTATTTTCATGTTAAGATAATAATTGCACCTGTGAATATAAATAAACTAAAAAGAAAATGATGATTTAAAAAAAATTAACATAGCGTCACTCAAATTTGATATCATTACTTTTAAGACCCATATTTGAAATTCTTAGAGCCAAAAGAAAGTGCTGCGTCACAACTTTTAACCCGTTAAGGGTTTTTGTACTGATCTCTTATACAGTTCTTTTTATTTATAGACTGATAGATACATTCTGGCTACAAGATATTTTTACTCAAATTTCATATATATATATTTTTTGTACAAAACGGTGAACCAAATCTTCATTTGGCACCCCCTTCGCCTTCTGTTGTGGCGACTGGGGTACATGCCCCCTCCCCCCTCCCCCCCTCCTTAGTTTCGGCTCTGAGATACCAAATGGGAAGTCATTCGGTCAAGAAGTTGAGGGATTGTGAAGGTTTAAAGTTTGGAACTCATAGTCTTAACTTTATTTTAAGTCGTGGAAAAACAAATGGTAATTGGTAGTATTTTAAGCATAACTCAAGAACTACTGGGCGGAATACGTTGTAATCTTAGATTTGTATCTTTGAATCTTTTAGAAACCAATTTCTATTAAAAGTTTATAAGTTACAGTTCATATTTGTTTTCGAAAACAAATTCAAAAATAAATATATTTTCGAAAATTATTTTAAGAAAAATATATATTATAACGTACGTTTTTAAACATAAATCGATTTCTAACAGCTCCAAATATGCAAATTTACAGTTCAATATGCGCCGTAGTTCTTGAGTTATGCTTCAAAAACTATAAGCATTACAATGTTTTTTGCAACGATTAAAAATGAATTTAATATTAGGGGTTCGAAATTTTAAGCATCATAAATCCGAAACTACTTGAACGAATAACTTCCGACTTAGTAGCCTAAGGTAAAAGTTACTTAAAAAGTCAAATAGGATGTCAAAACTAGTTGTTCGTATTGCAAATTACAGCATGGGGTGTTTTTTGGAGGAACTTTAAAATAAGTTTAAAATTATATAATTTTAAATTCGTCTGGAAACTAGTTATTCGACAAGGAATGTTAATGAAAATAAATTGCACGATAAATGTATTGCGTACAGAGACCACTGATGTGAAAGTGACAATATTTCCAATAATAAAACGATAGATTTTCGTATTATTCATAATTTTGAAAATTCTTTACAGGCAATATTTTGAATGCTAATATCCTTTCAGCGGGGGTTAATTTAAGAGATAATTTTGTTTATGGGTTATAGAGTTCGAAAGAGGCGAACATGTTTTTGATAATAAAACAATTATTCTTGATAAGCTTGATTTAAAATAATAATAATAATCTTTTTTTTTTCTTCTTTTTTTGACATTTTCAACAGGAATTACTTCAGTGAAAGATCTTTTTGAATATTTCAGCAACTTTTGAGATCTTTTGTATTTTTATACAGTACTTTCAAAAAAGGAATGACGAAGAAATAAAAGAAATATTTAAATCAATATAAAAATCCCTAAATGAATAAGAAAAACATTTTAAGCGAAAGATTTTTAAGAAAAATTTAAATTGTTGTTTAAAAATTTAGAAATGCTATTTCCTGAACGGATTAAAAATTACTAGATCAAAATTGCATTAGAATAGTTTAAGAAAATACGTTATTTGATTGACAAATTGTTCCGTCTTTCTTCAGATATTTATCGACTGTACTATAACTTTTATAATAAACTACAATCGAAACTAAATTTGAAAATGTAGATAAAACAGAATTTTTTATGTTCGTTAATGAGAAAATTTCTTTATAGCAACAGATTTTTTTGGTTCTGAAATGACATTAAATTATTAAAGCATTATCTCTAGCGAAAGTTATAATTTGATTTCCACTTTTCCACTTTAAAATAATTTTAGATGGTTTAAACTGTTATAATTTTTCCAAAACAATATTAGAAATCTCTACAAAGCTCTTCCTAACAACATTTTAAAAATATATATATAATATGGTTTTAACAAGATTAAATAAAAATACAAATCTGTAATTGTCAATAGTTTTAGTTTGAATTGTATTAAACTGCATATCTCAAAAGAAAAAAAATTGCTTATCATATATTCTAATACGAACAAATCTTGTGTGTGGTTATATATATATATATATATATATATGCAAATTTTATCTTAAAAACGGCTATAACGATTGTGACGAAATTTTGTATCCTACCGTTTTGGGGCACCAGAAAACCATTGGGCTAGGTCACATGTTCGAGAAAATTCGATTAGCGGGTCATTTTGGGTCATGGTCTAGCTAACTGTATCTAAAAAACGTTAGATTTTGACGAAATTTTGTATCCGACCATTTTCGGGCACGAGCAGACTATTGGGCTGGGTCACATGTTCGAGAACTTTCGATTAGTGGGTCATTTTTGGGTCAACGTGGGTCAAATTAATTTTATCTAAAAAACTGCTCTAACGATTTTGATTAAATTTTGTGTGCTACATGTTTCGAGCACGATAAAATCATTGGGCTAGGTCACATGTCCGAGAAAATTCGATTAGTGGGTCCTTTCTGGGTCATTGTGGGTCAAGATCTAAAAAGCGGCTCAATTTACACTAAATTTTGCATCCAATGGTTTTCGAGCACGAGAAGACTGTTGGGTTAGGTCACATGTTCGAGAAAATTCAATTAGTGGGTCATTTTGGGTCATTTTAGGTCATGGTCAAGCTAATTGTATCTAAAAAACGGTTCAAACCATTTTGATGAAATTTTGTATCCGACTATTTTCGGGCACGAGAAGACTATTGGGCTGGGTCACATGTTCGAGAACTTTCGATTAGTGGGTCATTTTTGGGTCAAAGCGGGTCAAATTAATTTTATCTAAAAAACGGCTCTAACGATTTCGATTAAAGTTTGTATCCTACGAGTTTCGGGCACGCGAAAATCATTGGGCTAGGTCACATGTTCGAGAAAATTCGATTAGTGTGTCATTTCTGGGTCATTGTGAGTCAAGATCTAAAAAGCGGCTCAATTTACACTAAATTTTGCATACAATGGTTTTCGAGCACGAGAAGACTGTTGGGCTAGGTCACATGTTCGAGAAAATTGAATTAGTGGGTCATTTTGGTCACGGGTCATTATGGGTGAAGCTATTTTATCTTAAAAACGGTTCAGAGGATTTGAAATAAATTTAGCACCCTACAGGTTTAGGGAACAAGAAGATTATTTGGCTAGGTCACATGTTCGAAAAATTTCGATTAGTGGGTCATTTTGGTCATGGGTCATTATGAGTCAAGCTACTTTATCTTAAAAACGGCTCAGACTATTTACACTAAATTTTGCATCCTATGGTTTTCGGGCACGAGAAGACTGTTGAGCTAGGTCACATGTTCGAGAAAATTCAATTAGTGGGTCATTTTGGTCATGGATCATGATATTTGAACTCAAATTTAATTTTGACCGAGGATAGCTCGGTCTTCCCTGCTCGTTCATCTAATTGAAGAAAACGTATTTAAGCTGCAAATATTTAGAACTACCACTGAATATGTAAAATTCATATTTTTTGAAGATGTAAATATACGACAGTTTTGGGGGGGATTTTAATGTATTGGTGACAGAAAGAAAATTAACAGATTAAGCTGAAAATTAACATAGTGTAACATATATATATATATACATTGAGAAATGTGTCGTAATAACGACACATTATAACGACACATTTGCAGTGATATTGTTGCAAAAAATTTATGGATAACGACTTTTTTTTTCTAACTGGGATTATATAATTAAATATTGTCAAATTTTGTTTTTGTTGTGTTTCACATAAACAGAACCGAGTTCGTTTCTTAACGAATATCATTATATCATTTTATAGTGTATTAGAAGGTGGTAGCATTTAAAAAAATTGATTGTTAGTAATATGATTAGCATGTGAAAAGGAATAGTTTGAAAATCGCTTTTTCACACTAAAACTTTTCTAGGTATTTTAGAACGTTAGTAAAGCTGTATCACTCACCATATAAAAGCAGTACAAAAACAGAAAATATTTACACGCCTGTATTTTCAGACCTTTCCGAATTTAAATATATTTTGACACTGTGCAAAACTGTAGGAGTGACTCAGTGTGAAATGATAAGAATCATGCACTTTAAATCCAGAACTGGTCAGACCTTATTTTACAGAAAATAACAGATCGTGATCGGGCCTCATTAAAAATACCGTATGTTGCTGAGGGAATTCTGACACTTGTATCATTTAATAACGTGTCTCTGATAAAAAAGTATGCTTACCCTCTCTAGATGCTTTAAATTTTACCGAAATCCCATAGCAGGAAAATAAGCAACCTTCCAAACAAGAAGGCCGCTTTAAGATGTAAACAGATAAGACACTCAAACAAATTTATTGACACTCAAATGTCATCTTTAGACATGGCTATCATTTTACAGCGCTTTTGGTTTTATATGTGATAAACAGATTTGACCCTGTTAACGTGGACCTCGTGGTGATAAAGATCTTTAAATTTTCATTATGTAGTAGAGTGATAAATAAAAGAAAAGGTTTTATTTATAATAAACAATAAACCACCTTAGAGAGCTATCTTTAAAATTCAACTTTTTAAATAGCCTTAAATAATCAGAGAAAAAATAACAAAATAGAGAAAAAATAACAATTTTAAACGGAAATAATCATAATGATTCTCAAAAATACATATTATGTGTAATGTGTTACAAAAGTGGTGAAATAAATATTTAATAGAAAAGCTAATGATTCAGTCTACGATTTTAATCTTAATTTACAGATTTACCAAATTATAATGTTAAAATTACAAACTTTACGTATCGGCAGAACGTTAAAAAATATACAATATATCCATATATAGTAAAATGATTAAAAAAATGGAAAGATTTTGTACTAGCTGGTATTAATGTAGTAATGGTTATCAATTACGGAAAAATTCAGAAGTACTCATATTTTTAACATGGCAATTGAGTAATTACCTAGCTCACTAACCTCTCCAAAAATGAATGTGGAATATCTCGGCACCGGAGCGGATACAAACGAAAATCTCTTGGTACTTACCGGTACTAACGAAGTACAAACGATTGGTGAATGCGAAATCGCCAGGTCCAGGGGTGGAGGGGCCAGTGAAATGGTCCCTCAAATTAAAAAAATAATTAACTCGCACCGGAGCCGGCACAAACGAAAATCTCTCGGTACTTACCGGTACTAACGAAGTACAAACGATCGGTAAATACGAAATTACCATGTCCGGGCGTGGAGGGGACAGTGAAATGTACCACCCCCCCAACTAAAAACCTTTTCTAACTCTAGTACAAATGAGGTGCAAACGAAAAGATATTTGGTACAAACGGGTACAAACAAGGTATAAACGATTGGCACTATACATTTTGTAAAACATTGAGGTGGAGGGGCTGAAGAAATGGCAGCCCCACACTAAAAAGCCTTTATAACTCTAGTACAAATGAGATGCAAACCAAAAAATTGTTGGTACAAACGGGCACAAACGAGGTATAAACGATTGGCACTATCCATTTTGTAAAACATTGAAGTGGTGGGGGCTGGAGAAATGGCAGCCCCACACTTAAAACCTTTAATTACTCTAGTACAAATGAGGTGCAAACGAAAAGATTGTTGGTACAAACGGGTACAAACGAGGTATAAACGATTGGCACTATCCATTTTGTAAAACATTGAGGTGGGGGGGGGGCTGCAGAAATGGCAGCCCCACACTAAAAACCCTTTATTACTCTAGTACAAATGAGGTGCAAACGAAAAGATTGTTGGTACAAACGAGGTATAAACGATTGGCACTATCCATTTTGTAAAACATTGAGGTGGGGGGGGGGTTGGCCGTTTCTCCAGCCCCCCCCCCACTAAAACCCTTTCATTACTCTAGTACAAATGAGGTGCAAACGAAAAGATTGTTCGTACAAACGGGTACAAACGAGGTATAAACAATTGGCACTATCCATTTTGTAAAACATTGAGGTGGGGGGGGGGGGTGGTGAGAAATGGCAGCTTCACACTAAAAACCCTTTATTACTCTAGTACAAATGAGGTGCAAACGAAAAGATTGTTGGTACAAACGAGGTATAAACGATTGGCACTATCCATTTTGTAAAACATTGAGGTGGGGGGGGGTTGGCCGTTTCTCCAGCCCCTCCCCCCCACTAAAACCCTTTCATTACTCTAGTACAAATGAGGTGCAAACGAAAAGATTGTTCGTACAAACGGGTACAAACGAGGTATAAACAAATAAACAATTGGCACTATCCATTTTGTAAAACATTGAGGTGGGGGGGGGGGGTGGAGAAATGGCAGCTTCACACTAAAAACCCTTGATTACTCTAGTACAAATGAGGTGCAAACGAAAAGATTGTTGGTACAAACGAGGTGTAAACGATTAGCACAATCCGTTTTGTAAAACATTGAGGTGGGGGGCTGGAGAAATGCAGCCCCACACTAAAAACCCTTTATTACGCTAGTACAAATGAGGTGCAAACGAAAAAATTGTTGGTACAAACGGGTATAAACGATTGGCACTATCCATTTTGTAAAACATTGAGGTGGGGGGGGGGCGGAGAAATGGCAGCCCCACACTAAAAACCCTTTATTACTCTAGTACAAATGAGGTGCAAACGAAAAAATTGTTGGTACAAACGGGTACGAACGAGGTATAAACGATTGGCACTATCCATTTTGTAAAACATTGAGGTGGGGGGGCTGGAGAAATGGCAGCCCCACACTAAAAACCCTTTATTTCTCTAGTACAAATGAGGTGCAAACGAAAAAATTGTTGGTACAAACGGGTACAAACGAGGTGTAAACGACTGGCACTATCCATTTTGTAAAACATTGAGGTGGGGGGGGGGGGTGGAGAAATGGCAGCCCCACACTAAAAACCCTTTATTACTCTAGTACAAATGAGGTGCAAACGAAAAAATTGTTGGTACAAACGGGTACAAACGAGGTATAAACGATTGGCACTATCCATTTTGTAAAACATTGAGGTGGGGGGCTGGCCGTTTCTCCAGCCCCCCCACTAAAACCCTTTTATTACTCTAGTACAAATGAGGTGCAAACGAAAAGATTGTTGGTACAAACGGGTACAAACGAGGTATAAACGATTGGCACTATCCATTTTGTAAAACATTGAGGTGGGGGGGCTGGCCGTTTCTCCAGCCCCCCCACTAAAAATCTTTTATTACGCTAGTACAAATGAGGTGCAAACGAAAAAATTGTTGGTACAAACGGGTACAAACGAGGTATAAACGATTGGCACTATCCATTTTGTAAAACATTGAGGTGGGGGGGCTGGAGAAATGGCAGCCCCACGCTAAAAACC
The DNA here is from genome assembly GCA_963931845.1 of Maratus michaelseni. Taxonomy (NCBI): domain Eukaryota; kingdom Metazoa; phylum Arthropoda; class Arachnida; order Araneae; family Salticidae; genus Maratus; species Maratus michaelseni. The sequence goes on from OZ007600.1 coordinate 4,482,616, forward strand.
CTTTATTACTCTAGTACAAATGAGGTGCAAACTAAAAGATTGTTGGTACAAACGGGTACAAACGAGGTGTAAACGATTGGCACAATCCATTTTGTAAAACATTGAGGTGGGGGGCTGGAGAAATGGCAGCCCCACACTAAAAACCCTTTATTACTCTAGTACAAATGAGGTGCAAACGAAAAAATTGTTGGTACAAACAGGTACAAACGAGGTATAAACGATTGGCACTATCCATTTTGTAAAACATTGAAGTTGGGGGGGGGCTGGAGAAATGGCAGCCCCACACTAAAAACCCTTTATTACTCTAGTACAAATGAGGTGCAAACGAAAAATTAATGGTACAAACGGGTACAAACGAGGTGTAAGCGATTGGCACTATCCATTTTGTAAAACATTGAGGTTGGGGGGCTGGAGAAATGGCAGCCCCACACTAAAAACCCTTTATTACTCTAGTACAAATGAGGTGCAAACGAAAAAATTGTTGGTACAAACGGGTACAAACGAGGTGTAAACGATTGGCACTATCCATTTTGTAAAACATTGAGGTGGGGGGGCTGGAGAAATGGCAGGCCCACACTAAAAACTCTTTATTACTCTAGTACAAATGAGGTGCAAACGAAAAAATTGTTGGTACAAACGGGTACAAACGAGGTATAAACGATTGGCACTATCCATTTTGTAAAACATTGATGTGGGGGGCTGGCCGTTTCTCCAGCCCCTCCCCACTAAAACCCTTTTTTTACTCTAGTACAAATGAGGTGCAAACGAAAAGATTGTTGGTACAAACGGGTACAAACGAGGTATAAACGATTGGCACTATCCATTTTGTAAAACATTGAGGTGGGGGGGGCTGGCCGTTTCTCCAGCCCCTCCCCACTAAAACACTTTTATTACTCTAGTACAAATGAGGTGCAAACGAAAAGATTGTTGGTACAAACGGGTACAAACGAGGTATAAACGATTGGCACTATCCATTTTGTAAAACATTGAGGTGGGGGGGCTGGCCGTTTCTCCAGCCCCCCCACTAAAAATCTTTTATTACGCTAGTACAAATGAGGTGCAAACGAAAAAATTGTTGGTACAAACGGGTACAAACGAGGTATAAACGATTGGCACTATCCATTTTGTAAAACATTGAGGTGGGGGGGCTGGAGAAATGGCAGCCCCACGCTAAAAACCCTTTATTACTCTAGTACAAATGAGGTGCAAACGAAAAGATTGTTGGTACAAACGGGTACAAACGAGGTATAAACAATTGGCACTATCCATTTTGTAAAACATTGAGGTGGGGGGGGGTGGAGAAATGGCAGCCTCACACTAAAAACCCTTTATTACTCTAGTACAAATGAGGTGCAAACTAAAAGATTGTTGGTACAAACGGGTACAAACGAGGTGTAAACGATTGGCACAATCCATTTTGTAAAACATTGAGGTAGGGGGCTGGAGAAATGGCAGCCCCACACTAAAAACCCTTTATTACTCTAGTACAAATGAGGTGCAAACGAAAAAATTGTTGATGCAAACGGGTACGAACGAGGTATAAACGATTGGCACTATCCATTTTGTAAAACATTGAGGTGGGGGGGCTGGAGAAATGGCAGCCCCACACTAAAAACCCTTTATTACTCTAGTACAAATGAGGTGCAAACGAAAAAATTGTTGGTACAAACGAGGTATAAACGATTGGCACTATCCATTTTGTAAAACATTGAGGTGGGGGGGGCTGGAGAAATGGCAGCCCCACACTAAAAACCCTTTATTACTCTAGTACAAATGAGGTGCAAACGAAAAATTAATGGTACAAACGGGTACAAACGAGGTGTAAGCGATTGGCACTATCCATTTTGTAAAACATTGAGGTGGGGGGGGGCTGGAGAAATGGCAGCCCCACACTAAAAACCCTTTATTACTCTAGTACAAATGAGGTGCAAACGAAAAAATTGTTGGTACAAACGGGTACAAACGAGGTGTAAACGATTGGCACTATCCATTTTGTAAAACATTGAGGTGGGGGGTGGGGGCTGGAGAAATGGCAGCCCCACACTAAAAACTCTTTATTACTCTAGTACAAATGAGGTGCAAACGAAAAAATTGTTGGTACAAACGGGTACAAACGAGGTATAAACGATTGGCACTATCCATTTTGTAAAACATTGATGTGGGGGGCTGGCCGTTTCTCCAGCCCCTCCCCACTAAAACCCTTTTATTACTCTAGTACAAATGAGGTGCAAACGAAAAGATTGTTGGTACAAACGGGTACAAACGAGGTATAAACGATTGGCACTATCCATTTTGTAAAACATTGAGGTGGGGGCTGGCCGTTTCTCCAGCCCCTCCCCACTAAAACCCTTTTATTACTCTAGTACAAATGAGGTGCAAACGAAAAGATTGTTGGTACAAACGGGTACAAACGAGGTATAAACGATTGGCACTATCCATTTTGTAAAACATTGAGGTGGGGGGGGGGCCTGGAGAAATGGCAGCCCCACACTAAAAACCCTTTATTACTCTAGTACAAATGAGGTGCAAACGAAAAGATTGTTGGTACAAACGGGTACAAACGAGGTATAAACGATTGGTAATATTTTCGAAAAAATGTGAGGTGGTGGGGGGGCTGGCGAAATGCACCTTCCAGATTGCCCAACTGAACGGAAGGAGAATAAAATATCCTGCTTGGTTTTCTTTCCAATTTTAATTAGAATATGACATCAATTATGGTAAAATGACATTTACTTCTTTCTCTCTTTTATTGGCAGCAAGGAAAAAAATGCTCCCTATATATTAGAGAAATGCTATTAAAGTTTAAAACAAATGAATATTTCAGTAGCATTACTTTTTTAATAATGAATTATATGTTTACACATAAATAACAAAGAGAAGAAAAAACTACAAATAATTAAATTACTATACTCGAAACACACTTAAGGTGTAAATTACGTTATATATTAAAATTATTTTTGTTTCTTTTCCAATTTAGGGACCTTCGCGAGATACAGAAAGTGACCTTGGCGATGTTCGGCAACATGTTTTCTAACAATCTATTCGCTTTTTGATATACACAAGCAATTATTTCGATATTTATACAGTTTATTTAATATAAAGAAGCCATTTATCTATTTTTATGTACAAAAAGAGGTAAATTGAAAGACAATTATAAATAAATTGTATATATACATATAAATACATGTATAAACAAGCATAAAAGTTCGGTTCTTTTCCGGTATATGGGGCCTTGACGAAACAGAGAAAATAGCCTTGGCGGAAAATGAAATTTGGCAACATACTTTTTGTCAACCTATTCACTTTGTAATTTCGTATACAGAAGCATTTTTTTCAATATTTATACAATTTGTTTAGCGTAAAATGTCATTTATCCTATTTTATATATAATCAGAAGTAATTTGTATAGAAAAAACAATAATAATATACGTATAATTAAAATACGCATATAAACAAAAAAAATCGTCGAATTTGTTTCCATAGCTGTTTATGTCATTTGGCACCAAATCTCACTTTCTGATGCCCGAATTGCGCCAAGCTTTTTAAAAAAGTGTCAAGATCCCTATAATAGAAAAGCACCAAAAGTTCATTGGGTTTGTTTTCATAAATTTTGGCAACAAATCTATGTATATTAACGAATCTATCCCTTTTTGAAGCTCGAATTACGCCAAACCTAAAAGCAAAGGATCCTATACTGGAAAAGTACCCAATTTTCTTATGGACAATATTCAAGTGATATAACATGGTGTAAAATTATCGCGGATAGCAAATTTGTTTAAATATCTCATCAATTGATGCCGAATAAATGCAGGCATGCATGCACAAAATATTTAATTAATTTTGTATGATAAATAATTATTAGAAAATTCGTATATACATATTAAAATAAATAATTTACATATTTAAAATAACATGAAAATATGCATGATGGTGCACTAAAATAGAGAGAAAATTAAAACCTGTTACTGAAAATGTCTATAACATAGTACTTTTCAATACCGTGGTTCTTAATGATATTCACAAGCACATGGAATTTTTCTCATCCTTAAACGCAAAGGAGGAATAGAATACAGATCGTTGTTATAAAAGTCCGAGAGGTAGCCACAATTTAAACCTAACCATTTTATACAAGCTGGTTTTCAAGTTGTAATTGATTTTACTTATCAATCCCGAAAACAATCGTCAGTTGTCGCAACAGCTGGGTATGAGGCCATGATAATCAAAAAATGCCCCATTAAAACGTTAAAAGCATGGCAACCCAATTATAGATTTACCAATATTTTAAAAACAAAGCACGCTGTCATGTTTTTATAGGCCTCGAAGTCTGAGCGGGGGTTGGCGAGCGTAGCTCGCAGGGGGTAGGCCCCCTAGTAAATCTATAAATATAAACTAAAATACAAATTAACTTAAAATAACTGTTACTTAAATCACAAAAATTGTTAAGAAAATCATTACAGTCATTATGAATAAGATGCAAATTTATGTTGCAGTTCGATTTCAGTTCATTTAAATATACATCATTATTTTGAAAGTCAGTTTTTTCATTTCTATCAAGTCCAAGAGATTATTAGGCAACAATGGACCTTTCCACCACAGTTCCATATCTAAAAGTTCCCGAGGATATGTTCCACGAGATATTATATCAGCCGAATTGTTGCTGGAAGGAATGTGTTTCCAATAAAATTGTTTAGTTAGAGACTGAATCTTTGAGACTCTATTTGCAATGAAAGTTTTTAATAGATGAGCAGGGGTTTTTATCCATGCCAATGCTATAGTTGAGTCTGAGAATAAAATTACTCCTTGAATGTCTAGTTGTAAGGAAAGGAGAATTTTGGACACAAGTTGAGACAGAAGCAAACAGGAACATAGTCCCAGTCTTGGCACGGAAATGGTCTTTAGAGGTGACACTCTTTATTTACTCGCAATGAGGTTTGATGTGGTCGAGTTGGATGAATTTAAACAATATAAGTAGACTGCAGCACCGAAGGCTGTTATAGAAGCGTCAACGAAACCAAGAACAAATATTGCTTCTGTGGAAGGAGTTAAAATGTATCGACTTATTCTTATATTTTCTATATCCTTTAGTTGACTTACGAAGTTACACCATTCACTAGCAAAGGGTTCCGGAAAGTTCTCGTCCCATCCTATTTTATAAAGCCACAATTTTTGAAGATAACACTTGGCCTTGGAAATAATTGGGCCAATGAGCCCAAGTGGATCATACAATTTTGCTATGACAGAAAGAACCTATCTTTTAGTGTATGATTCTTGTTCTTTCACCGAAACTCTAAACACAAATTGATCTTTATTATATTGCCAAACCTAAAGTTTTAACTGAAGTTTCAGACATGGAGCAAAAGGACACATGTTCGATTTCATCATAATTTAAAAGCTCATTCAAATTTGAATTCCACTTGTGCAAAACCATTCCACAAGAACGAAATATGTTAATTAATTGATTTTTTAGTGCAATTGCCGACTCTGAATCTGGGGGATCCAGTCACGATATCATCCATATAACTATCTGATAAAATAGCTTTTGCCGCTAAAGGAAATCTATCCTTCTCATCTAAGGCCAATTGTTTTATGCATCTTATGGCTAAAAAAGGAGCGCATTTAGTTCCATAAGTAACGGTGTTCATTTTAAAAGCAATTGTGGAATTATTTTCTTACTCTTTCCAGAGAATACATAAAAGGTCCCTTTGTGTCTATCAATATCTGACGAAACGTTTTTGTAATATCGGCAGTCTAAAGCAACTTTATATTTTCGAAATCTTAACAAAATATCAAAAAGATCTTCCTTAACTTCACCGGAAAGCAAAATATCATTCAAACTTTTTCCGGTTGTGGTAGGGGCAGAGGCATTAAAGACAACCCTTAATTTAGTAGAAGATTTATCCGCTTTAAAAATGCCATGATGAGGCATGTAATAAACTACTGAGTGAGAGTCTTTGACTGAAATTCTCTCCAAATGATTCAGTAATTTGTATTCATTTAAAAATTCGCAATCGTTTTTTCATAGCACTATTATTTTCCAATATTTTTACAGTTTGTTGTAAACGCTTTTCTGCTAAGCTTCTAGAATTTCCCAACGAATTTAATTGTTCAGTTTTAATCGGCATTTCTACAATAAACCTTCCGGTATCATCCTGTTTGTGAGTTTTTTGAAAATGAGATTCACAGAATTCTTCTTCTTTACTTAGAAGACGGTCAGATGAAATATTTTCTATTTCCCAAAATTTTTTAAGATTAGATTCAATATTCTCAAGTTCGGAATTAAATGTCAATCCACAATATGAATTAGAACTCTTGAGTTTAACAGTTCCAGTAGCAATCAGGCCAAACACCGAATTTTGAAACATTAAATTTGGCGAAGTGCGATTTTTCCCTTCTTTTATTATTTCATAAAAAAGTTCAACCCCAATTATTAAATGAATTTTTCTCCGGTATGTCAAAAGTAGGATCAGCTAACAATAACCGATTTGGTAACAATGCCTTATAAATTTTAATATTTGAAGAAGGTACAGTCAGTAATTTTTGAAACAACGAAACATTCACTAGGTGAAGAGAATGAAGAATTCTTATTACGAATTATCGTATTAACCTTCCCTTTCACATTAAAGGCATTTCCACCCTAATTCACTAACGGAAATATTTATTCTTTCTTTTTTTAAGCCCAAATCGATAGCGAGCTCTTTCGAAATATAATTAGCTTGGCTTGCACTTGCACTGTCAAGAATTCCACGAGCCTGGACGAAACACTTATGTGACGGACTATAAATATATGCCGTTGACAAAATAACTGCTTTTTTACTTTCATTATTATGTGAGGAAAAGCTATAAGATATTTCCGATAAATTTTGTTTATTCGATTCATTATCTTCATTACAAGAACGGCGACCTTCTGGCGGCGATGAAAATATTTCTACTTCAGATTCGGGTTTTTTTAATGACGTTTTATTTTGATCATGATGAAGTAATATATTATGCCTTGAATTACACACCTGGCAGTTATATTTTGAAATTCATTTCGAGAGAAGATGAGAATCGTTCAAACAATTTATACAGAGTTTATTTTTTTTTACTTCATCAAATCTTTGAGTTGGAGTCATTTTTAGAAAAACAGGGCAAAGGTGTAATGCATGCGATTTTTTACACAAAACATTGATTAGATTTAAGAATAAAGGTTTTCTGTTTGTTCTGGGTTTTAATTTTTTGCGAATTTATTTGTGTTCCTTGTAGGTTTCCAATATTTGAACACGATATTGCAAGAATTCGATAAAAGTATCCCATCTGGGTTAATCTGTTGTTGTTAATGTCATTTCGAATTCCTTGCACGTTGTTCTATCCAATTTTGTCAAAATAATATTAATCAATAAACTTTCTCTAAAATTGTTCATTTCGACATTTAACACCTTTAAAGCTCTTACATGCTTTAAAATACAATCAAGCAGCATTCTTAATTTTTCAGCGGATTCAATACAAATATTATCTAACATTAATAAAGATTTAATATGACTGTTAACTATTAATCTTCTATTGTCAAATCTGTTCTCCAGTGCTTCAAATAATGACTCATATGTGTCATCTGTATTTTGAATTTGCTACGCTGTCCCCACAAGAGAGGATTGCAAATAAAAAAGCTTTTGATCACTAGTTAGCAATTCGTTCGAATCAATTATACTATTAAATTGTGTCTTAAAGTTATTCCAGTTTTCATAAGAACCATCGAATTTCGGCAATGGAATTTCCGGTAGCTTAACATTTAATTTTTTAGCATTATTAACACCATTATTTTCATTTATTAGATCAACATTTTTATTTTTTGAAAACTCAATCAATCTTTTAAATGTTACCTTAAGATTTTGGAGATCTTGCTCGATTTCTTCAAATTCAGCTTCACACTTTTCTACTTCTTCATCTTTCAAAATTTTATAATATTCCATTTTCAAATCGTCCAATTTATATTCAATCTTATTCAAATTTTTGATTTTATTCAAGATATCCGCCTGTTTTTTCTGCCTCATCGGCTATAAAATTTGATAATTTCGTCACTTGAGCTTTTATATTGCCCCTTCTTCGATTTAAAACCTTAACATCCATTGTTACGATTTTTTTTCTTTTAAACACAAAAAAATATAATCCAACGATCACTGATTCTTCTCCGGCTCGATGGACCATTATGATGGGTACGAACATATGTGGCCTGTATTCAGTGCTGTAGTTGGAAAAAATATTTGTGGGAACTCACCTTTTGATAAGAGTAGATGTTGATGCTACTGGATTTTTGCTAAGCCAAAAGCCAATTTAAAACATTTAGCCAAAAGCCAACTTTTTTTAATTAGCAGTTATAATTATTAAATACCAGTTTTTATAGTATTGTATTTGTATAGAATTCATCTAAGAGCAATATTTAATCAATCTCATAGTAACTTTTTCCATTATGAATCAAAATTTAATTGAAATAATAGAAATAAATCTATATATAACTTACTGGCACATTTATCCTAGAAGTTTCTATAAAGAACGTTAATGAGAAGTGTTTTTTGTGCTCTCTGATTTTCGACAAACTGTCTCGTCTGCTAATCTTCTTACTGCCTGCAACCAAGACTTCACATATGGTTCAGGACAAAATTCTTTCAAGAGAGGTTCTACACGGCTTAAGAATATAGGTAAACTAGCTCTTTCAGTAAGTAGTGAATTTTTCACATCGGTCATGATGTTATTCATACAGCTGAATGTTATTTTGCATTCAGACATGCGAAAGAAAAAAGGCTTGTACTGGTACGCGATATTTTTTTTTACAATAACAAATCAAATATTTCTGGGAACGGCGTTCCCATGCGTTCCCACACAACTACAGCACTGCCTGTATTTAAATAACTATTTATAAAATTTCAACGAATTCACTTTAACGAAACCATTTTTTTTATTAACATCGGAGCTCCCAACTGGAGACAACCGAACGAAACGAAGAGCAAACGACTTCTGATTTACATTTATCGCCAAGCGATATTAGAAGCCAAGAGTGGCGCCAACAAATCCTAGGTAATTGGGGCTGACACCACATCGGATTATTGAAAACTCAGATTTTCTGAAAAAGTAGAAAATTCTTACCAATTATAATTTTACTCAATTAGGATGACAAAGAATGTATATACCTTTATTCCTTTTGTAATGATATACAGTATACTTTAAAATTTAAAAAGTTTTTCAATTTTTTGCTGCTTTATCACATTACTTCTCTTTTTAGCTGCAATATCTAGCACGACGCTTAAAAAGCAGAACGTCAGCAGGGTTGGCTTCATTTTGCTGTTCTACATATTTTAAAGCCAGTTCTAAAGATGCAGAACCTTCACTATGAGAGATTATTTTTTCAGATGGCAGAGAGTCGTTTTCTTCTGTATCTTTACATTCCTACTCAACTTCTATCATTTCTACAATAGTCGATTTAGGAATGTGAAAAAAAGCTGACTTTGAATAAACGACAGAGCAACTTACAATGCAACTGGTCATGGAGTACAACGAACACATCCTACAAGGATGATTGAGTATGTAGGATGTGTTGGTACAACCCCTAGCGCCTAAGGGAACTTGGAAAAAAGAAAAATCTTGTAGAACTAGGTTAAAAATCCCTTCCAAATCAACCCCAACCCTTAGCCATCTGCCTGAACAAGAGAACAAAGGATGGTTGGTGATTCAAAATGGTAATTGCATTCCTTCCAGGAAGAAACGAAAAGAACTAGCATTTTTTCGGCAAGGAAAAAAATTCCGTAGAAATTTTTATTTTTGACACTTCGAATTAAGTGGAACCTCGAATTTCTTAGACTCGGATTTTCGAGGTATGTAAAAGTAAGCCAGATTTTACTTTTAAATGATTTCTATTTATGAAAGGTTCCGTTTGGAGAGAGAGAAGTTTTGTGAAAGATCTATTTTTAAGACAGAGAATTTTGTGAAGAGTCCTGTTTTAAGGTGAAAAGTTTTGTGAAGGGTCCTGTTTTCAGATGAAAAAATTTGTCAACGGTCCTGTTTTGAAACAAAAAAAAACTGTAAAGGGTCCTTTGAAAGACACAATTTCTTCCTAAATAGATTCCTGAAAGCCCAACCTATAGCAAAAGATTAAAGCTTATCCAACCTGAACAGGATCCACTGATTGAGTATGGCTTGGGAAATATTGGGTTACCCGACCTCTGATGCAGAGCTCTATGCATTTTGATAGAGGGTGATCTATAGCAAGGTTTGCTCCAGTGTTCCCACCCCGAAAAAATCCGGGCAGGTTTTTTAAAGTGGGCCCACTTAAAAAACACATTGTGGGTTTTTCAACTTTTCTCGTGTTTTCACAACTGTAACATTATTTAATCTAAGGTATGAGAATACAAAAAAAAAAAAAAAAAAAAAAAAAGGGGGGAAAACGAAAATATGAAATTAAACATTTTAACAATTAGTTTCAATCGGAAGCTTATGTTTAACAAATTAAAAAATATATGGATTCCAAAATTCGGAGGGCAGCGTTTAAATGCAGAACAATAAGCCACAACAGAAATGGTTGCTTGAACACCATCCTGATTTCTTGCCAGGTGTTATAGCTTTTAAGATTAATGATCCTATTTATTATCCTGCTTCAATATTCAATGAAAAGTGTTACCTATACAGGAGTTTTCAACACAAAAATGGTGGCAGATTATGAAGATAATTTTCCTCCTGGATTTTGTCAGTTTTCCATTTCATTATATTCAGCACCAGCTTCCTTTGCTTCAATCAAACTTTTTTATATTTGGTCTGTTTTGTAGCAAACTACGTAATCGTTTAGGAGTTGATAAGGCAGCAAAGCTAGTAAAAGTGTATCGCCATTTGCGATCTAAATTTACAGATATCACTGACACTGACTACTATGACAATCTGATTTAACATTTAATACTATTGCAATATATAAGTAGCAAATGTTGCTAAAATTTTCAAAAATATTATTATAAATCCCATTTTTGTTTCCAAAAAAAAAATAAATAAATAAATAAATAAATAAAAATAAATAAAATAAAATAAAAACAGTAGACCCCCACAAATCCATATAGTTTGAAACCAGAGGTTGTGCAGATTTTAGAATTTTGAAGATTTCTGGTCACTGTTTTGTTTACATATTTTAAACAGTAATTTGAATATTACTCGAAATTATAATGAATGTTTACAATAAAGTAAAATATTAAAACAATTCAGTAAAATAATAAAAATTTAAAACATGATTAAAATTTTAAAGGTAAAGGTCAAGTAAATAATAATGAACTAAAATAGGCATGCTTGAATCCATATCAATTCAGGCAGGGGGGCGGGAGGTTTATCTTCATGTCTCAAAAGTTTTTGAATTGAACATATGTTAAAATTCAGAAAAAAGTATACCGAGGAACCTGTATATTTTTGTTTTGCGAAAAAAAAATTCCTGGCCCGAGATACAGGTCTCCCTACTCAACTTTTGTAGTAAAAAATGGAAAAAAGGGAACCAAAAAGGACCACATATTTGTAAAGAAGGGACCTATTCAGGCAAATCACAAAACAAAATGAACACAGAACTCCTTCCCCCCCCCCCCCCCCCCCATCCCTTGTTTATAAATGTTCAAAGTATATTTTTTTATATTTGTACATTTGCTCCGAGTCAAATTCACTCAGTTCTGAAGTTCATTATCTTAAAGCCATTGTTATTGGTAGAGGCTACAAACTTCTATTATTAATACAGCTTTATTTGAATTACAAGGGTCAGTCAGTAACCCAGGTAGCACAGCAATATCGGTCCGATATTGACCAATATCGGGCAATCTTGGCATGCATCGGCGAAGACCGGTCACGTTTTACCGATATTGGCCGATATTGATCAATGTTGGCCGATGTTGAATCTGTAATATTACAATTTCTCTAATGTTCGATGTTTAAATTTTTAACTTATATATAGTTTTTTTTTATAGCAAGGTAGCAGACAGAAAACAATTTAAACGACACTTTAAGTTCTGTAAACCTATGGCAAAAAACTCATATTGGCAAACATCGGGCGACATCGATCAAGATCGACAGGCTGGGATGTGCATGATTACAACTGCAATTCAACCAATCAGAGACAAGCATCCTTTTCCTTCAGATTAAAATAAAACATGGCCGCGCTCACGCACGCTAGTTGTGTCGTGAAAATTGTAAACATCTTTAAAGAAGACTCTTTTTACTCTCTAATCGGTATGTATTGCTATTACTTATAATCTGTACTGCTTTTTGAACATTTGAAGATATAATTTTATGCATTTGATGAAATAATTTTAATTTAAACGTATTTTTTATCTGTTTAAGCCTAACGCTAATTGTTATATATGGTTTAATGTTTTTGTTATTATTTTTTTGATTGCTTGTCTTGATTCTAATGAACGATTTTTTAAATTTTGTCATAGAACTAGAATGCGTATAGGTATGCTATTGAAATTGGTATTTTCTATCTCAAATATTTTGTGCCTTTGTGTAGGATGTAGCTTATATATTTACTTTTAAATTTCTTCCTAAAACCATTTTTCAAGGCAATCGCAGTGGAATGTATTTTCAAAAATATTTTTAATTTCTCAGTTTAATAAGATTTAGATATTTTGTTTGATTTACGATTTTCTGTGTCTGACCTTTCATATTGTCATTTATGTTTTAAAGTTTAAGATAAATAAATTACTGTTCTTCAGATGTCTTTTTTAACAACAAAACATACGTTCTACATTTAAGAAAATTATTGGAACAGATGTGGAATCCCTGGTCACGGAATTTTGGATTTCTTAAATATACATGCGCATTAATTTTCTTTTTATTTTAAAAATCAACATGCAATTTCCCAACTTTCTCTTTTATTCCTGTAAAATGTAACATTCCTTCGTCGCATACATGTTAAAGTAATATATATGATATCGACATTCTTTATATGATAAGTTTTGTTACAAAAGCGATAAAGTATTTTTGGTTGCTGCATTATACTAAAACATTAATATACAAACACAGCTGCCAACACTTTCCCATTTCTTACAAGTCAAATAAACATATTTTTAATAAGAATTATAACTTAATAAATTTATTATTAAGTACTAATAATTATTACTTAATAAATTAAATCAAAGGTTGAATCTTCAAACAAGGGCGATAATAATTCTTTAACATGTATATTCTAAATAATTCTTTAACATGTATTCATAATCTTTCATCATAAACATACAATTAAAATTTTTCTGTGGATTTTTAACCATTTATCTTTTTTTTTTTTTTTTCAGAATCCTAATTGTATTATGGTGTTTATGTAGAAAAAAAAAAAAAAAGATATTTAGCAGGTAAACGTATTTTTAATCTGTTAAATGTATTAAAGTTTAAGATAAGACACTTATATTGTGGAATTGTAGTGAATATATGATAGTAATTATCCTTTTAATACTGGAAAAGTGTTAAAAGTAGAAAATGATATTTGTAGTAAAGATGTGAGAAATCTCCACTTTTCAGAATGGTCAAATTGAAACTGTAAATATTAAATATATTTTATGGGACAATTTGTTTTAGATATCCCTTTTTAAATATTTTTGTTGATCCTAATGTCAGAATCCTAATGTCGCCCTATGTAATATACAGGCATGAAAGTTCTCAGCTTTTTAACTGAAATCGGCTTTTTTTTTATGTCACTTTGGCAGCTTCTGAGATTGATGCAATATTAAAAGGATAATATGAAAAAATCATAACCTGAAAAATTAGAGAGGAAGCTTTAAAATGCACTAGTTTTGATATTTGTAGTAAAAGATGCGAGAAATTTTTAACTTTTTATAATGGTCAAATTGAAATTGTAAATATTTGATTTTTTTTTATGGGCCAATTCGTTTTAGAGACCCCTTTTTAAAGATTTTTGTTGATCCTAATGTCGCTCTGTGTAATATAACAAGCATGAAAGTTCTCAGCTTTTTAACTGAAATCAACTTTTTTTTTAAATGTCACTTTGGCTGCTTCTGAGACTGATGCAATAATAATATAGCATATAGCATGAATAACGGAAAATAGTTGTGAATAAAAACAATAATGGTTTACATATACCTAAATCAATTATATTGTTTAATTTTCACTGATATTTATTTCTGCATGTTATATTGCAATAATAATAATAATACTTTCATGCCTGTATATGTATGGTAAGTATGAAAACTTATGGTGATCATGAATCTGCATCAAATCCTATTTAATTTCTGTATGAAATAAATATGCCACACTTATAGCATAAAAAGGTGTCTTATTCCCACCTAAAATTTTAACTTTGCATTATTTAATAATGGAATGATGCCCGCAAGCTAATGTTAAACTAGGGGAGTTTTGTTTAGAAATTTCTCGTTTGCATTTTAATATTTTGAAATGATTTTTTTACATAAAATATCTGAGGTTGATGTCTATCTGAGTTTCTTTGTACTTTTCTGATTTTGGTTGAATTTTTCTTTCTTTGAAGACACTTTTAGTTTATATCACTTAAGATATTTCAGAATTATTGATTTTTGTTTTGGTTATGCATTTTTATCAGCTGCCCTTACTTACAAGTCAAATAAACATTTTTAATAAGGATTATAACTTAATAAATTTATTATGAAGTAGTAATAATTATTACTTAATAAATTAAATCAAATCTTACCAAATAAAAACAAAACCCATTTTATAATTTTATCTTACATTATAAAATACTTCATAAATGTTTTGTGCTTATTTGACTAGGGGGGGGGGGGGGGGGAGCTGTGGAAAATAAAATCTAGTTTTTGCATTATAAATAATTTTTTAACATGTATTATAATACGTTTCAAATTTTTCTGTTGATTTTTAACCATTTAGCTTTCTTTTTTTTTTTTTTTTTTTTTTTTTCCCCAGGATCTCAATCGTACTATACTCTTTGTCATCTGCCACCCTCTTGTGAACAAAAACGGTCATTGAGTCTTCAGAATCATATACTTAAGATACTCTATCGTAAGTATGCATGTTTTGGGATTTTTTTATTCTGATTGTCATAACAATGAAAATGACTGGTCCAAAGTATGTTTATTTGACTTAAAAAAAAAAACAGAAATTTGGCAGGTATATTATTGTAGAATTGTAGTGAATAATATATTACGATAATTATCCTTTTGATATTGGAAAAGTGTTAAAAGAAGAAAATTATATTTGTAGTGAAAGATTCGAGAAATCTTCAATTTTTAGAATGGTCAAATTGAAACATTGAAACACATCAATTGTAAATATTAGATTTTTTATGGGGCAATTTGTTTAGAGATCCCTTTTTAAAGATTTTTGTTGATCCTAATGTCGTCCTATGTAATATACAAGAATAAAAGTTCTTAGTTTTTTTACTGAAATCGTTTTTTTTTTTTTTTTTTTTTTTTTTTTTTTTAAATGTCACTTTGGCTGTTTTGGAGATTGATTAAAAGGATAAAATAAAAAAAAAAATGCCCTGAAAATTTAGAGAAGGGGTGGGGGGGGGGGGGGAGATAGATAAAATTGTAATGGTGTACAAATTCTGTGCTTTTAAATTTTCCTTGTAACATATGCAACATTTAAAATGTAAAATTAATAATATAAGTTTAAAAACTGATTTTAAGATGCATAACAAAATAATTAATATGTGTGGTCAGTTTTTTTTCCAGTGTTCCCAGTTTCAGTGAATATTCTTTCAAATGCAAAATGAAGGTTGGGGGTACTAAAATAAGAAATAGAAATAGTTTTTAAAAAGTGCTAAACTAATATATATACTTTTTTAACTATTTTGTGCTCATAATGCATGCATATCATGCAAATTTTGCAATATTATCTCCGATTTTGCTTTAGAGTGTTTTCTTCCCGCAAAGTTTGCTTCAGTTTGAGTAGCTTAGCTATGCTAATATAGTACAGAAATTTTAGCATGAGGATGTGTTTGAACTTTGAACTCATAATATAGCATGAATAACCGAAAATAGTTGTGAATAAAAACAGTGGTTTCAATTTTAATGTCTTTTAACTTTAATTGCATATTTATTTTACATATACCTAAATCTAATTACATTGTGTAATTTTCACAGATATTTATTTCTGCATGTTATATTGCAATAATGACACTTTCATGCCTGTATATATATGGTAAGTATGAAAATTTATGGTGATCATGAATCTGCATCACTCAGAAATTTAAACTTTTCAAATCCTATTTAATTTCTGTATGAAATAAATGTGCCAGACTTATAGCATAAAAAAGCATCTTAATCCCACCTAAAATTTAAACTTTGCATTATTTAATAATGGAATGATGCTCACAAGCTAACGTTAAACCAGGGGAGTTTAGTTTAGAAATTTCTTGTTTGCATTTTAATATTTTGAAATGATTTTTTTACATAAAATATCTGAGGTTGATGTCTATCAGAGTTTCTTTGTACTTTTTCTGATTTTGGTTGATTTTTTTTTTCTTTGAAGACACTTTTAGTTTTTATCACTTAAAATATTTCAAAATTATTGATTTTATTTATTTTTTTTAGAACATAATATTTTTCCCAACAGACTGTTCATCACTTATTAGTCTTGAATCAGTAAGTTCAGACTTAGATTCAGAATGAAGAAATCAAAAAAATAAAATTAATAAATTGTTGATTTTATTAAACATTAAATTGATTTGCAGAAAGTTTTTGACACAATATTTATGTGCGCAGAAAATTTTTGGTTTTATATAAGTCTGCTGATTGATGAATTTTGCTATTTTTTACATGAATGATTGAAGAATTTTGCAGGATTTTTTTTTTTTTATGATGTTAGGCTGACAAACTTTGCACTTTTGTGGTGATGGACTGATTGATTTTGTACTTTTTTACTAAGACTGAATGATAAATTTCATTGAAATTGAGAATTTGAAATGTTCTGTAAAGAAGCCCATTGTTCTGTGACATACATCACACTTTTAACCATATTCTGCTTTTTGTAAAAACTGCTTTCTAGGGAACATTTATATAATTTTTGACGTCACTTCTGGCAAGAACTAATATTTCAATCTATGAAAAGTGAAAAAGATGAAGGAATCAATGTCTGGTGGATATCCCTGGGTTTGATTGCTCTCTGAGGATCACGAGTGTGTAGTTTTATTGTGTAACAAACGACTACCATGAGTGATCTTCTGCAAGCACGTAAAATTTGATGTTCCTCTGTGCTAGCTGCTACTTTAAAAAATATGTTGGCTTGAAATTTTACCTTGAAGATCTATTGATAGAATAGGAGTATCGTTTCTGTGCCGAAAAAGAAGAAAATGAAGTAAGTTTATTGAAGTAACGTCAAAAATAATATCGATGTGGAAACAAGCTTTTTTTTATATATATATATACTAAATTATTTAGCTAAATTAAGTTTTCATAAAAATAGCATGTTAGTTTCGATTAGTCTGCGGTTTTAAGATAGTGAAAATCAAATTTTGATAGTTGCATTCTGAATTATCCTGTGACTCATCGGTAAACATTTCCTTTTTTAAAAATACTTCTGCAAATTAATTTTAGGTACTTTGTTGTTGTAGTGCCCCTATCCCACACTTAATAAGTGTCATTTATACTATAAACACACTAAAGCTAAACAAAACTATTTTGATTATCATTCATACATTAAAATTAAAAAAATATGTTTCTAACTCTGGTTTTCATGGTGAAAACCAAATTTTGATAATTGCATTCTGAACTATCCTGTGTTTCATTGGTAACCATTTCATTTTTAAAGTCTTGCTGCAAATTAAGTAGTTTTAGGTACTTTGTTATTCTTATTCACTATAATTTCTTTATATCTCTATAAATAATTATTGTATGTTCAGAAGATTGGCTTCATATTATGCAGAAAAATCTAGAATCAGTAAGTTCAGAGTGAAGACAGTCAAAAAGATAAAATATATTAACACAAGTTTGGTTAAATATTTTGGGTGAAAAAAAAAATAATTTTCAAGTTGTAATTTTTTAATATTAAATTCAAATCTAGCATTTCCATTACATAGTTTGTAAATAAAAAGGAGAATAAGTAAGCATAGTATAAGTAGTAATAAGTTATTAATTTTCATGATGAAAATTCACTTGGACAAATTTTGATTTTTGCTCATTCTACTTTTCTAGTGAGTGTGAAAATGAAGTTTGATAAAGCAAAAACAACTGTTATCTCCAGCCCCATTGAAAATGTCCTGTGCGATCTGCCAATTGGGATGGAAACTGTTTTCAAAGGAAAAGAAGGAGAACATAGGAACAAGAAATAGATGACTTGGAGAAAATTTGAATGTAATATGATAATATAAATAGTGATAGTTTGTGAATAAAAAAAAAGTTTAATTTGACATGTTGTGATTTCAAATAAATGCAATGGTCTGTAATTTTTTGCAATGTTTTATTTATCTTATTCACGGCAGCAGGTCATTTAGTGATCAGAAGACATTAATGGGGACTGTTCAGTGATTCGAAAACACCTGCTAGCTTGTTGAAGCTATGGGCAGGTTATTTTCTAATTTCCTGTTTAAATTTGATTTTTTTTTTTTTTGCATTGGATAGTTGAGATTAACCTCAGCTATCTTATGCAAAAAAAAAAAAAAAAAAAAGAAGTTCAAATTTAAACGAGAAATTAGAAAAGAACCTGCCCATAGGTTTAACATTAGCGAGCAGGTGTTTTAGTGTCAGTGAAGAGTCCCCTTAAGCCTAACGCCAATCATTCTCCAGAAAAGAACTGCAGAGGGAAAGTTGTCATATAAGGTAAAGGCAAAGTGTTCTTGGCTCAAATGACTCAATTTTTAGGAAGTTTTATTTATTTATAATAATTGAGTTTTGTTTTAGCACTTTTAAAACTAGTGTTCCATGTTTGAGATATTTTAATAGAATACTATTTATAAAATAAATTTACAAATCTTTAAAATCATTAAAAATTAATTTTAAAGGCTTTGTGAAACAATTCATAAAATCCAATTAAAATTGGAATTTTAGTAAAACATACATAAATAATTGTGATATTTGAAAGTTAAGCTCTTTTAAAATTTCTATTTCAAATGCATTAATTGTACATAATTTCGAGAAAAGAATAGTTTTCCTGACTTTGTTTAATGCCTTTGCAAAATATTATTGACTGTTTAAATGGTGATTTCAGTTGCACTTTCTATTTAAAATTGCCATTAAAAGTAATTTTAATTAAAACATATAAAAATTTAATGAAAAATATAATATTCACTGAATAATATAGAATTCCAACCGAGTGTTTATCCGCTAGTTGTATACACGAGTCTCTGATTCAAAATGAAAAGAGTCCTAAAAATAATTTTTTTTTTTTTTCAAAGAAAAAAATTTAAATTAATGAATTTTTGTATTGATTTTTGATAATTTTTAATATAAAGTAATTCAATTTTAAAAGTTATACAACAGGTGGATTTTTGCATAAGTAATTTAACAAATTGTTTTCAACTAAATTTTGCCAGATTTTTTTTTTCAGTTTATATAAATACAATTAAATAAATCTGAAGATTTATATTTATGGTAAGAGCAGAAAAGAATAAATCCCTACAGCTACATGTTATTTTTCTTAAATTTTTAATAATGGTTAAATATTTCTATTGATTATGTGAAAAAAAATTATAAAAAATTGGTAATATGGCAAAAAAAATATATATATGCTGTATGTTACAATTTTCAATCTTACCACTTGCACAAATTCAAATTATTACTATGGATATAATATGATTTTTTATTTTTAATGAGAAAAGTAACATTTAATTATCTTTTTTACATTTTAATGTTTTCACAAAGAACACTGAAACTGAAAAAAAAAAAAAAAAACATCAAAATGTAGCTATTATAAAATTTTGAATAAATCATTTTATTAATATTAAATTTAATAAAATACTTTTTTAGTATTCTTTCATTCATAATCTTTAATATTACAACTATATCTAATGGATATAATAATAAAAACTGAGGCTTTTAACAAAACAGTTAATCCATGTGGCATTTTAAATGCTTATATATACATGGATTAGCTAATTCAAAGCTGGACTCACCAATATAAAATGGTAAACCTTTTTTTCCTAATGTAAAGAGTTATTGATTTCTAATATTTTGCTAAGACTGGTAATCAATATCTCCCTATATGAGAAAAAAAAAAGATTTGCCATTTTATAGTACTGAATCCAGTTTTGGCCAATATCGGTCGGTCCGACGTTCACCGATATCGGTCGGTCCGGGGTTGACCGATATCGGCCGGTCCGGCGTTCAACGATATCGGTCGGTCCGGGGTTCATCGATATCGGTCGGTCCGGGGTTGACCGATATCGGCCGGTCCGGCGTTCACCGATATCGGTCAATATTGGGTCCCGATATTGGAAAAAAAGCTAGCCATGCAATATCGGCCGGTCCGGTGTTTACCGATATTGGTCGATATTGCGAAATCGTTGTTCCCGATATAGGCCGATATTGCTGTGCTACCTGGGAAGTTAGTTGCACTGCTTAAGAAAATAAAACAGGATCGAAATTTTACAATAAATTTATTTGTATCCTAAAGTATGTAAAATCTACTTTTCAACATCCATTATTTAAACATTTATCGAGACATGGCACAAGTTTTTTAATGTTTTCTGCAAAGAAATCCCGCCTAATGTCAAATAATCATTCTTGGGTCAGCAATAATTTTATGCACACTTACATGAGAAATATTAGCTTCATTTGAGATTTCGTCTATTGTTATGTGTTTGTTTGCAAAAATGCATTCATGCGAGAGCAGCAATCTCAGAATTTTAAATCCTTATTGAAAATATTTATTTACAAAAAATGAATAACGAAAATTTTCATATCCCTATGAAGCAAAAAAATTGCAAGTTTTGTAACCTATTGATGATGCCTGTGTGCTAACTTTAGCATGACTGATTGAATTTCACAAATTTTTCCGTGACCATTTGATGAAATTCGTGTTTTTTCGCAATCCTTTGACGAAATGCACGCTTTTTTCGCGGTCTCTTGACAAATTTCGTCTTGTTTTCGCGATCCTTGATGAAATGCGTGATGTTTTTGCGACTTTTGACGTGATTCGTGATCCTTTGACGAAATTCGCGGTTCTTTCACGATTCTTTGAAGAAATTCGCGATATCTTAACGATCTTTTGACGAAATTCGTGATTTTTTCTGACGAAATTCACGCTGTTGACAAAATTCGTGTTATTGTCTCGTTCCTTTGACGAAATTCGCGATCCTTTGACGAAATTCGCGATGTTTTCACTATCTTTTGACGAAATTCGTGATATTTTGCGATCATTTGACGCAATTCGCGTTATTTCGCGATCCTTTGATGAAATTTGTGATTTTTTCGCGATCTTTTGACGAAATTCGTGTTATTTTATCGATCTTTTGACGAAATTTGTGATTTTTCTTGATCCTTAGACGAAATTCGCGCTGTTTTCGCGATCTTTTGACGAAATTCATGTTTTTTCGCGATCCTTTGACGTATTTCACGTTTTTTACCGATCCTTTGACGAAATTAGGAATGTTTTAGAGATCCGGTGACGAAATTCGCGCTCCTGTGACGAAATTCGCGCTTTTTTCACGATCGTTTGACGCAATTCGAAAAATATTTTCAGGATTCTTTGATGAAATTTGCGTTTTTTGACGAAATTCGCATTCCTTTCGCGATCCTTTGACAAAGTTCGTGATCATTTGACGTAATTCGCGTTATTTTCACGATTCTTTGATGAAATTCGTGATTTTTTCGCGATTCTTTGACGTAATTCGCGTTATTTTCGCAATCCTTGGATGAAATTCGTGATTTTTTCACGATCCTTTGACGAAATTCGTGTTTTTTCGCGATCTTTTGATGAAATTCGTGTGTTTTTCGCGATCCTTTGAGGTAATTCGCGTTTTTTCACAATCCTTTAACGAAATTCGCAATGTTTTAGCGATTCTGTGACGAAATTTGGGCTTTTTCGCGATCCTTCGACGAAATTCGTGCTTTATTCACGATCCTTTGACGCAATTCGCATTGTTTTCTCGATCTTTTGACGAAATTCGTGGTGTTTTTGCGATATTTTAACTTAATTCGCGTATTTTTCGCGATCCTTTGATGAAGTTCGTGATTTTTTTCGCGATCCTTTGACGAAATTCACGGTGTTTTTGCGATCCTTTGACGTAATTTGAGGGTCATTCCATGGTAACTTACGTTACATTTAGAATAATTGACTTCAGTAAGTTTAGTAATATAACACTAAAAAATATTCAAAATGTAATGTTTATATGATTTGTTAATTAAACCTATACAAAGCTAAATTTGAATAAAAATTACTTAAATTTAGTACAATTTCTTGAACACTAAAAACTATATTTACTACGGTAACATACGTTTCTGACAAAAAGAACGTAAGTTACCATAATAAATATAATGGCCAGTGTTAAAAAAATAGCACTAAAGGTTGGTAATTTTCATCCAAATTTTGCTTTGGATAGGTTTAATTAACAAATTATATCAACATTATATTTTCAATATGTTTTTGGTGCTATATTATTAATATTACTAAAGAAAATTATTCTAAATGTAAGTTACCATGGAATAACCCTTGAGCTTTTTCCTGATTCTTTGACGTAATCGCGTTCTTTTGACGTAATTCACGTTGTTTTCGTGATCCTTTGTCGAAATTCGCGATCTTTTGACATAATTCGTGTTTTTTGCGCGATCCTTGGACGAAATTCGCGTTTTTTGCGATTCTTTGACGAAATTCCTGGTTTTTTGCGCGATCCTTGGACGAAATTCGCGGTTTTTTCGTGATCCTTTGACGCAATTCGCAATTTTTTTTACGATTCTTTGATGATATTTGCGTTTTTTGACGAAATTCTCATTGTTTTTGCGATCTTTTGACGTAATTCGCGTTATTTTCGCGATCCTTTGATGAAATTCGTGATTTTTTCGCGATTCTTAGACGTAATTCGCGTTATTTTCGCGATCCTTGGATGAAATTCGTGATTTTTTCACGATCCTTTGACGAATTCGCGTTATTTTGACGTAATTCGAGATTTTTTTGCGCTCCTTTGACATAATTCGTGTTTTTCTTTTTGCGATCCTACGACGAAATTTGCGTTTTTTCTGAATCTTTGACGTAATTCGCGATCCTTTGACGTAATTCGTGTTCTTTATTTTTTGACAAAATTCGCATTTTTTTCCACGAAATTCGCGCTTTTTTTTGCAACCTTTTGACAAAATACACTTTTTTTTCGCGATCTTTCTACAATAGTGATTATTTTTTCAGCGACCGATTGGCGAAATTTGACCGTATTTTCCGGAATAGATTTGCGAAACGCTCGATTTTTCCACGATGCTCGGCTAAATACTGAACATCAATAAAATTTAAAGTAAAGGTTGGTTAACAGTATTGAAAAACGGACTTTACAGACCTAATAATGAAAAAACCGATCAATATGAACTAGAAGCAAAAAAACGGACCAGTTCCGTAGAAACGGATCTAGTGGGAGCACTGTACAGGCCACCAAAGATCGTCCTGGGCACCCACTTACTATTTTAGGCAAAAATTTTAAACTGCTGTATCCTTATTTTCCTGATTTTTTCGAATGCATGAAATACATTCAAGCAGTGGTCAATACGATTTGCGTACATTAACTGAAAAAAAAATCACTGCATGCATGAAACTTGCTATACAGTAATCTCTAGAATGCATGGTATTTATTCAAGCAGTGATCAGCAACTTATGTATGTATGTTTCGCATACATTAACAACAAAAAAAAAACATCACTGGACGCATGAAACATACTGTACAGCAATCTGTAGAATGCATGAAATTCATTTAAGCAGTAATCAACAACTTATGTATGTACAGTGCGTACAGTAACAAAAATAAAACATCACTGGACGCATGAAACTCGTTGTACAGCAATCTCTAGAATGCATGAAATTCATTCAAGCAGCGGTCAGCAACTTATGTATGTACACTTCGTGTACATTAACCGAAAAAAAACATCACTGGATGCATGAAACTCGCTGTACAGCAATCACTATAACGTACGAAATTCATTCACGCAGCAGTCAATAACTTATGTATGTACTCTGTGCACATATTAACCGAAACAAAAAACATCACTTGATGCATGAAGCTGTATAACAATTTATTAAATGCATCACACACAATACTTATCAAATAAAATGAATAAAAAATCACTTACCTTTATTTGTCATACTTAGTTTTTTTAAAAAAAAAGGCCCCTGTCTGTCGACATCCTCCTCGCTGTCTTCTGACAGCAAACAAGCATCCGAAATATTATCACCCCCTTCCCCCACCACATCCCGCACTCTAGGGGGGGTAAATTTGAATGATCGTCCTCAAGAATGAATCAGTCAGTTCACCAGGATCTTTTCTGTGCCGCTTCCTCCACAGGAATTCAGTTAGGTAGGAATCAAAAGTTTTTTCTTCTTCTTCTTCTGCTCCTGTGACCCGCCTCTTTCCATGAAGGTTGCGTTTAATCTCGCCCCATAAACCCTCTATCGTGTTGGTGTGTGTCCCAGTAACCAGGGCCGTGAAATGATATTTATGATTAACGGCGGTCCTCTTATAACCTTCACTAGAAAGACATTCATAAGCCTGCCAATAATCAGAAATAATCTCAGTTCCCGGTAAAATCCCCTTCTTAATAATCTCTAACAAAGTCTATTTCATTCTATCATCCACTACTTCAAAAACACTCATTACTTCCACGCTCAACAGCATCCACTTACCATCCACATGCTTTCCTCTATTATACTTTCTCTTCCCAAACAAACTTTCATCTATCTCAACCACCTTACCTTCACCTCCCAAATCACTACTTTCAAACACACACACAGACTTGCACATTTCTCTACGAAAATTCATCCTATCAATTATCGTTTGCTTAGCCATTTGCGCCAATCTCACAAGCTGTCCATGAATAAATTTCTCAACCCAACCATATGTAACAATTAAAGCAACAATCATACTAATTTTACTCTCTTCAAACCAAGTACCAAGCATTATACCTGTTCACATCGGACATTTAAGATATCTTAGAGCGCCATTTTTGAGGTGGTACCCTCCCAGAATTGAATACCTGTCCACACCGCAAAACTCATCTAAGATAACTCACTGAACATCACCGTATCCGAGACCTGAACAAACGTAGAATGTGCGCATGCACATATGTTAAAGGCAACCTGAACAGCCAATCAGCCTCCAGAGCCAATCAGACTGAGTGGTACTGGCTGTATCTAGCAATAGAAAGTTCGAACTCACTAAGTGAGTTTCTGGAACTCCCTCAGTGAGTTCGGCGGTCTAAGATATCTTAACTATCCGATCTGAATGTAGTATAACACTCCACCTAACACAATGCTTTTCCTCTTTCACTCTCCTATCGCACCGCCATTCAAATCCATCAAGGTTATTCTTTTCACACAATTTCTACCATTCCCACATTTCGGACATTCATACTCACTCACAATCAAACCTTTCGCCATACAGAAATCTACCACAGCTCTTTCATCCCTACCACTCAATTCCAAAACATTATGAAAATCTTTCCTTTCATTCCTTGAGACAGATTTTCGAGGCATCCTCACGCTGAACGCGCATGAAACGATATTTAAAAATACATAAAAATGAGCCCGAAAAACAAAACTGCTCATTCAAGAGGACAAAACTCAAACTTACCCCTAAATAACCTTTGTTACAATATAACTGTAAAATGCTTTCACAGCAAAGCACAATTCTTTTTCGAAAAACAACCATGTCATAGACCTACATCAAACGATTCAATTCACTTCACTTCACAAAACCTATCCCAGAAACAGAGTTCAAAGGAAAATAGAGATGCTATGTATACATTTGGCTTGACACTAGAAGTGCAACACTATATTCGGCCCAAACAACTTGTGGCTTGCTTTGAAAACCTCTCACCATCCAATGAATTCAGCCCTTGTTCCCACGTGCTTCTCTTCTTTGGGCCTAGTGATTTGAGCAATAACCAGCTTCATATTGCAAGACATTTTTACGGTATAGTGCATCTCTATCTACCTCTGAACTCTGTGAATCCAACAATACAGCACACAATAAAGCAACCAATCTGACCAAATGATTTCATTCACTCATAAACAGATCAAATTTCCACATCAAACCACACAGGCGGGGAAGAAATGCAAGAAACAAACTGATAACAAGAAAATCTCATTTATCACCTTGCCAAATCCAATGTTGCCGTCTTGCTAGTTCTGGGATTTAACTGAAAAAGCAATGTAGGACGTCCCCCCCCCTCCCCAACGGGTATTAAATGGTTTATGTCATGACACACAAGGATGTTTCCTTTCTGCTATTCCCAATCTTACAGCTAAAATTTTATTGGTGCAATCGGGGAAGATGTTATACTTTTCAGGGCTTGAAATTCAATTTTTCCAAGGAGGGGAGTCTCCCTACCAACATTTTTAATTGGAGGGGAGTTGTAATGTTTGGGAGGGAGAAAAAAAAATCTTTAAACCCCACTATTATTTTACGTGCTATTTAAAGAATTACATTAATGCAGACATGACAAAATACAATTGAAAAAATTAAGTCAACTGAGAATGATTATGTAAAATGTTTATTTTTATTATAAAAAAAGGAAGAAAGTTAAGTTTTATATATGCAGTGTATTTTTCAAGTTCCATTAAATGTGTTAGGGACCCTTAACAATTAGGTTGTTAAATAAATTTCTAAATTTAGATTTTATTTGATTGAGGGGTGCTGAAGCTTTCACATGGTACAGTTTTACTCGTTAAAAAGGTTTACTCCTTTACCTCAAGGAGTAAAAGTAATAAGATCTTTGCAGCTCTTCAAATCTCATTTTTGTTTAGTGCTGACTGTAGGACAATTTAACAGGGTGCAGTGACCTGTGGCTCTTAATGCCCCTTTTTGTTCTTTTCCCTCTTTTCAGTCGCAGGAAAAAAAATCTTTAAATACGTCTATTTGTCATTCGAAAAAATTGTGGATTTAGTCAATTGGTTGAGGGAATAAGATAATGAAATTCGTCTTACGCATGAACAGAAATAGAGAAGGATTTCTAACGAAATAGTGTTAATATCGATTTGCGACTTTGGGACTTCATGGCAGCCAGTGTACAACTGTGCTAAGGTAACGCCACCTACAAACAACAATGCGGATAAATACCATAGAATAAATCTATTATACCTACCAGACGATGGCTGTCAAGCAGATGATTTGAAGAGGTAGATGAACTAACACAACTGTTCTACACAGACATTGTATTTGAAACATTCTTCGAGAAACGATGTTCTTATTCAAAAGGCTATTTTATCAGAAATCCTTATCTATGTCTATGTTCATAGAAAAAAAATCGCTAAATTCGTCGATCAGTCTCGGGAAAAAATGTCAAAGTTTGTTAATCGGTCACAAGAAAATAACACAAAATTCGTCAGTCATTTGCGGGAAAAAACTTTAAATTTTTCAGTGAGGTGCGAGAAAAAAAAATAGTGAATTTCATGAATCTGTCACCGGAAGAAACCGAATAATTCACCAATTGGTTACGAAAAAATTCGCCAAGTTCGTCATTCAATCAAGGAAAAAAAACATGAAGATCGTTGATTGCTCATCAGAAAATATTGCGAAATTCGTCAATCAGTCGCGGGGATAAATCATGAAATTCATCAGTCGAACGCAGGAAAAAACATGGAAAAAACATGAATTTTGTCGATACACTGCAGAAAAAGCACAAATTTCGTCGATCTGTCGCCAAAAAAATGCAAAGTTCGTCGATCAGTCATGGAAAAAAACACAAAGTTCGTCGATCTGTCCTCAAAAAACGCAAAGTTCGTCGATCAGTCGCTTAAAAAACGCAATGTTCGTCGATCTGTCGCGGAAAAAAACGCAAAGTTCGTTGATTAGTTGTTTAAAAAACGCAAAGTTCGTCGACCAGTCGCTTAAAAAAAGAAAAGTTTGTCGATCAGTCGCTTAAAAAACCATAAGTTCGTCGATCAGTCGCGGAAAAAATGCAAAGTTCGTCGATCTGTCCCCCAAAAACGCAAAGTTCGTCGATCAGTCGCTTAAAAAACACAATGTTCGTCGATTTGTCGCGAAAAAAACGCAACGTTCACTGTTAAAAAGAATTCTGTGAAATCACGGGAAAAGTACTGGCAGCAGAGTTGCCGGGCATTTTCCGTTTCGTTAATCATTTTTCTGCTTTTTCACAGAAATTCCATTTTTGAAATTTCCGTTTTTAGTTTTTCTGTTTTTAATTCTTCCGGGTTTTCACAGAAGTTCCGTTTTTTATTTTTCCGTTTTTAGTTTTTCCGTTTTCGATTCTTCCAGGTTTTCACAGAAGTTCCGTTTTTGATTTTTCCGTTTTTAGTTTTTCCGTTTTCGATTCTTCTGAGTTTTCACAGAAGTTCCGTTTTTGATTTTTCTGTTTTTTTTTTTTAGTTTTTCCGTTTTCGATTCTTCCAGGTTTTCACAGAAGTTCCGTTTTTGATTTTGCCGTTTTCGAATTTTCCGGGTTTTCACAGAAGTTTCGTTTTTTCTTTTTCTGGATTTTCACAGAAGTTCCACTTTTTGAACCTCCTGTGTTTACACTAGAATTTCGTTTTTGATTTTACTATTTATAGTTTTCTCAAATTCCTTAATCAAGATGCATTGACGTGCTCAGTTTGGAATACCGCTATCTCAGAATAAATTACTACTCCGAAGTAGCGATATCCAAAAATAAGCACCTCTTAGCGGCATCTTGTTTATGATGTTTTCATATTTCTATATAAAATGCCGGTTCTTTTATAATTAATTATTAATAAATGAAAGAATCTCATCAAAAAGGATAATTATTCATTATATATTTTTCTGCTCTTTGACACCCTTACTTAACTTCTTTATTGCGATACTTGCTTTTAATTGAAAATTTATTATAACATAAAAATTTTGAGGGAAAAAAAAATCAAATTTCACATTTGTTTTAAAGCAATAATGAAATTTATATACATACACTAAAATTAGTATGATTAACAGTAATAAGCTTACAATTTTTCTAATCAATACTACAACATAATTTTCTTATTAGTACATTCAGAATGACATAGATAAATATATATTTTTTTCCTTTAAAATTTTATCTTTAAATATTGTTGCAGTTTTATTTTTCAATGCCCCAGTTCACAAATATCAAAATAATTCTATAGTACACACTGAAACCCTCCTATAAAATTACTTAACATATATTCAGCCCCGCCTTTTCCATACTTGAGGCTCAGCACAGAACAGATGCAACAAAAAAGAGATGAGAGTCAACCCCCCCCCCACCCTTTTTAAGGTGTGTTTGTAATTATATAAATACTTAGCACCTATAGTTATAATCTTGTTCGTCCACATGTAACAGTGTAAAATCTACCCAACCGAATGCAAAACTCTAGTGCCAACATTGCCAACTTAAAATGTACTTATATTTTATTACAAATATTAATTATATCATCATAACAGATGATATAATTAACTTTACTGTAATAATAATAGTACCAACGCTCATCATTTGACATAAAATTTTCAACTTGTTCTGTGTTTAGTTTTAAATTTAATATATATAATCGTTGCAGAATTTTGTCAAGTCATTTCAAATTTTAGGAAAATCGAATCAAAACTTAAGAAGATATTAATAAAAGATTTTTTATTAAGAAATTTTTTTTTTTTTTTTAATAGGTACTTCTTTGTTATAGCAGCTTCCAAGAATTAATCATCATGCGACCGAGATGCATCACCAAATTATCTGACATATATCACATCTTATAATTTGTATGACCAAGTCACATTCTTCATTCTATTAAATCCTATCATATACATGATTAATTCAATATCCCATAAGTAATGATTCTAGGTTGTCATGGTGATTACATCATATTATTTCTATATTACTGAATTTAAAAACCCTATTTGTATACTAAAGATTGTTTAATTATAGCAATTCTATAATCTGCCAACAGTTTTTTGGATAATGTTTCAAGAGAAATATATATTTAATGAAAAAAGACTCTAAATATGGATTTCAAGTTTTGAAATTTTCGTTCAAGTTTTTTTTTTTTTTTAGGTTCAAGTTTCCCATTGAAATTTTCAGTCAATGTCAACAAAAGATAAAACGTCGCCAACTTAAAAATGTACTTACTTTATTACAGATATTAATCATATCATAATAACAGACGATATAATTAACTTCACTGAAATAATAATAGTACAAACGCATCTCATTTGACATACAATTTTCAACTTGTTCTTTTTTTAGTTGAAAATCCCCTGCCAAAAAGCCAAGATCAAATTTCAATACTAATTTATTTAAAGTTACAAGAGTACAATTTTCATTAAAAAAATTAAATTTGAATTAACATACAAATTATTATTTGTATTAAATGTTTGTACTATTGTTAACACTGAAAGGTGAATGTGGGACCTGTATATATGCCACCTTCCCCCCCTCCATTGACAAAACTTCAAGTACAGTTGCTATCATACAATTCAGGAGTAGTACTAGCCCAGGAGATATTTCAGGACACATTTGCTTGAAAACCGAACCGAAAAACCCTTAACTCCATGTTCAATACATTTTATTATCATAAATAGTACACATTTTTTTTTTTTTTTTTTTTTGTAAAAGTATACATTTAAAAGAAAAGTAATTTTACCAGAACTCTTTGACACAAAGCTGCCAAAAAACTGTGATTTTTGCATTACTGAAAAATGAAAATCTCGATTTTTTTTCCCTCACTGATCGACGAAAATTGCAAAAGATTTTCTTTTTTATAACTGACTGGTAAAAATTGTGATTTTTTTTTGTGACTGACAGACGAAAATAGCAAACTTTTTTTTAATGACTAATCGATAAAAATTGTGATTTTTGGTAATTGATCACCAAATATTGAGACTTTTGGTGCAAATCGACGAAAATCACTATTTTTAACGATAGACTGAAGAAAATTGCGACTTTTGTGATCATTTTGCATTAGTAAAAAGGTACACCTACCTCCTGTTTGATGATTTCAAATGCCGATATAAAACAAAACTCATAAAATTTCAGGAATATTAGGGCAGACTACCATATTTTGGACATTTCAGGACTTATACACACATACACACGTATAGATGATTTTTTTTTTTTTTTTTCATTCAGAACAAAAGTGATATGAAGAGAACAAATACTCAGCAATAACTATTCAGCTTTATTAAAAAAATACATATATAAATTTACAATTTTACTTTAAACACTCTTTCGAATTCATTAATTTCTGTTGCAAGTTTTGTTACTTTCTGAGTGATAGATGAATGCTTCACCCTTTCCTTTTTGGACACTTTCGTTCCCCTACTGGGGTTTATCTCCATTATGCATCTATAAAAGATAAAACATACAAAATTATACCATAAATAAGTTAAGGAAGATGGATAGAAAAATCGCATAAATCATATACACTAACTGGTGCGCAAAACTTAAACAACTTTTCTGATTTTGTTGCAATTCCTCCCCCCAAAATCATTTGTGTAACATGAAATTCACAGTACAGAGGCACAATACAGAAGCTTAAAGGATCATAGAGCAAAAAAAGGCTTTATTGACATTGTTTGGCACAAGGAAAAACAACAAAATTAAGTCCCTTAGTAAGGGATATGACCTCCCCTAACTGTAATGGTTGCCTGACACCATCTGTCCATAGTCAACATCAAATTATTAAACAGTTCTTGAGGTGAGTCTCCATTCCTCAATGAGCATTTTTTTTTTGAGCTATCTGGTGTTGTCCAGGGACACGATCATGCTGCCAGACACCAAAGCATACCACACATGTTCGATGGATGGGATTTAAATAAAGGGGGAATGCTGACCAATCCATTCTGCAGATATCTTCACTTTCTAGAAGCTCCTCAGCTGCACTGGACATTTGTGGAAGGGCACTGTCATCCATAAAAACAAACTGGACCAATGGCGCCTCAGAACAGACAGACATGGGGGATGATAATAGCTTCATTCTTCCATTCAACATGCCTCTCCACACAAGTGTGCCAGGACCACCGCAAAGGCCTCTTTCCCTGATGTTAGTGGTATGAAACCGTCTTCCTACCTTTCTCCATATTAACTGGCACTGAGAATCATTGCTCAGACTGAAATGATTCTCATCAGTACAAAGAACATGACTCCATTCATATGTCCAGTATTTATGTGCTTTAAACCACTGTAAACGGTGTCGCTGATGGGCTGCTGTTAATGATATGCAGTGTTCTGGATAACCGCCGAATAAGCCTTCTTTATTAAGGAGGCCTATTCACCTCCTTATTCGCCCCAATTTACTGTAGCATCTGGCTACAGTAAACTGGGATACCCATCGTCTGGTTGCCATATGCAGCTGCTGAGCAATGGGTCCTGCTGTCTGGTTCAGGTTTCTTTTCGCCTGCATGACGATATACTGGTCTTCACTTGCCATTATTTTCCTTGGTCGACCATCACCAACTTTTCTTACAACTGTACCTGTCCTTTAGAAGGCATTCCAAGCACATGAAATGGCACTTTTGTCAATTCCAAACTATGCCCCTCTTCAAGCTTATCGATCATTCTACCACATGTGTAAAAGCATCCTGATGGTTTCTTGTAGCCATATTGAATGTGTGATTTCACTTTAACTTGCACCTTTCCTCTTCCATTTTTAGTTGCCTTGCACTGTGCGTGCTAAGTGTTTGGTTTATGTATCAGAACGCAAATTTTTCCCCATTCACCCTCCCTTCCTCCGAATGATTTGAAAAGTCAATCCCGAAAACCGAATCTTAAGTATTTTTCCCTATTTTCCCCATTTATATTTCCCTCTTAGTTACGTTATATACCAGTCACCAAGTGTTTTGCATGCCATTGTGCCCCCTCTGATGTCAGCATCCTGATATTTGCATATGGATCACTTTTGTACTGAGTTCGCTTTTCATTGTAGTAATCGTAAAAAACCTCTTTTCTAGTTTCATGGCTTATGCTGAAAAATGACTTTGTTGCTTAAGTTTTGCACACTAGTGTATTAAAAATAAAGCGTATATATTAAATATACATATATTTATAAAAAATACAGCTTAATATTAAAATGGAATTTTAAAAAACATTTTGAGAAATAAAATCCAGATAAAGAATGGCATATAAATTATTCTGAAACAGTTAGGAGTGGATTCAGCCATCCAATAAGAAAAGGGTCATTTATTTATTTAATTATTATTTTTTATTTTTTTAAGGATGTCCAAATCTCTTCATCAGCAATTTTTATATCTGAAGCTAGTCCACAACTTCAATTTCACTGTTTTATGACATTCATGAAGTATGCAGTAGGAGGTGCCACTGTGTGTGTGTGTGTGTTAAGAGATAAAAGAGTACAAATATATAAGTTCTAGAAATTAAACTGTTCGCTAAATAGAGGTGTCCACTAATCAGGAGTGTCCACTAATCAGAAGTGTCCGTTATAGAGAATATTATTGTATACAGATTTTTTTTTTTAATCTGAAAAAACATTTTGGACATTCATTTGAAAAATCGGTTCAACACGAAACTGGCTCGTAAAAGTCAAAGCCCAACTCTAAAGAATGAAAGTCGACCCAAACGGCAGCAAAAAGGTGAAGTCAACCTACCTGATCTAAAAAAATATAGAGTCGTCCTGACATGAACCGCAGGTCAGGTTTGAGGTAAAACGAGTTATCTGACCTGATACAGGACTCTAGTTTATCCCCAGCCCAAGTTTTCAAAAAATAAAGTTGACCTTGAGCATAGCCCGAAAAAAATCTTAAAGAAAATTTCCCCGAGCTCGGGGTTCGGGACAGCCTGAGCCATGTAGACCTCTAATATATATCATCAATTTCACCCCTCCGTCAGGGATACAATGACCCCACCCATCGAGCAAATTCTGGCACCACCCCTGATTTAAACTTTATGCAGATATGATATACTTGAATGGACATTTAATTAACTTAATTTATTTAAAAACTATTGAATGCAATCTAAAACAGCTTTACTTTACATTATACTCCATATTTAATTCATTAATGTTAAAATATTGTGTTATATCACATTAAATTTAAACGACAAACATCCTTTAGAGCTAAGATGTAAAAAAATCAAAGAAGTCTGATTTTTTTAAAATTTAAATTGGATGTTTATGATTTTTTTCCCCTGCATTAAAATACAGAATAGCTACCAAGAATTTCAGCTTTCCAAAACATTTAACCTCTTATTAGTAACTTTACCTATGTTTTTATTTTTTAATTAATAAAATTATAATTATTAGTTAGTAATTTCAGAAATTATAAAAACTACAAATTAGTAATTTTATTAGTTAGTACCATACATGTTATGTACATTAACACTTTGTAATAATTATGTAAAACTATATTAAATACTATTATAGTTATTAAAATTATTAATAACGGCTTCAATATCAAATTGTTAGCACTGCTTAAAATTAATAATTATTAAATAATTAACTCTTATTAAGAAAAGAAAATAAATTTTTATGCTTTAATTACTAAAATGATAATTAATAATTTAGTGTTCACTCTACAAAGAAAAAGTGGCATGGTGCTAGTTCCCAAAAAAGGGCATTAGTTCAGCAGAAAAAGGGCATTTTTTCATGAAGAAATATATTAATAATATGTTTAATAACAATAAAAGGAGAAAAAAGTACATAATTTTTTAATATGATAAATAGACATTAATTTTTAAAGATTTTTATGAATTACATATTGAAAAATATAATTAATTTACATCATGATTTAATAACTTCCTGTTTTTGTAAATAAAGTTCAATATTTGTGCAAGGTCTTCAGCACATGGGTTTCGGAATACTGTGGTATGGAAAAGTTTTTTTACAAGAAATCTCTGGGTACAACTAAAGATGAATTTCACTATTTTTATTTTAAAAAGCATAATGCATTTTGCCAATTTAATTTATAAAATGATAGGGTGCTGCGTCCTTAAAAAATGGCTTAGAGGGAACAGTAGATTACAAAATTAATAAAAACTGCAAGTAATTTCATTAGTTAGTAGTACAAATAACAAAACAACCAAATAATTATGTACAACTTGTTTTGCATTTGTAACTGTTAATCGCCTAAATCTAAACTCGCACACATGTGTGTGTATGATGAAAAAAGTATGAAAATGAGTTACTCATTCCTGCACACATACAGATACAGAGTAAATTTAAGAATAGCCAGTTCTGAAATGTTCAAAATATTAAATAGAAGCACTGTTACTGCTCAGTGGGGATTATTAGCATTCAGTCTTTTAAATTAAAAAAAAAAAAAAAAAAAAAAAAAAAAAGGATGGCTCCCTTTTAAATCCCTAACTAATTTCTCTATTTAGTGTATATGAGTTTAAAAGTGAAAAAAAAAAAATATTCAATTGCTAATGAAGAAGCTGTTGCTGTGCTTAACATTTTTATACCAATTAGATATTTTTCTCTTGTGTATATTGTTTCACAATGGCCATTAAGCAGATATCATTCTTTCATTTTTCTTTAGGGGAGACTGGTACACAGTGGACCACTTTTTCAGTTAATTTGTTTTTTCTCTTTAATGGATAAACTGATCTGCATGAAAATATTTTTGAATATTCCTTAAATCTTTATACATTCATCATAATTTTCTCAGAACATAGTTTTCCATAAACTTAAAAAAAAAAAAATTATATGCACTCGTAAAGTGGACCAGTGTGCCCCAGAAGTGGGACACAGTGGACCGCTATTAGGTATTATCTGAAATACAATATAAATCTATTTTTCATTAATCTAATTCTTCTTTATTTCCCCTTGACCACCAAAATAACCTAGTAATATAAATTTACAAGTAACACTTTGAAACAAAAACAACAAAAAAAATAATTATATTTTGAAAATAATAACAGATTAATACAGGAACAATTGCAATTTAGATGAAGTTATTACATTACTACTTAAGTACAAAAGAAATCATCGCACATTAACATTTGCAAATGAAATTTCAAAATACTTATGAGTAAGATTGATCCTGGAATTTTCTTGAAATACTTTTGGGTCTGGGAGCAAGTAACATTATGAAATAATTGACATCAACAACAGATTCACATACTGTTTCGAGAAAAATAATCTGATTTCCATTCAATTTGCATCTCATGAATCTTTCTTGAATAGAATCATCATCAATTAGACTACAGTTGTATTTATCAAAGGTAGTAAATACAAAACAAAATATTTCTTACTATGTTTTGTTTACTTTATTTTAGTTAAATAACCACTTTAAAACAATATTTCTTTATAGAAAATAAGCAATTATTAAATATTTTGAACATTCTGGATTACAGGAGCAGAGTGGATTGTGGACCACTGTACTCCAGGAGTGGGTGGTCCACTCTGCTCCATGTTGAAGTTCAATAAATAATCATACTAATATTGTTTATAGCTTTCTTTTAAACATATTAACTTTACAGTTAAATAAAAACAAGTGTCTTAGCTTTGCTAAAAAGCTGTTTTATCTTATTTATCTACAACCTTTAATTAAAAAAACCAATCAGTATAAAATAGTTCAATCTGAGCTAAACATATTTTTTGAAGGCTATAAATAATCAGTCCATTGCTGTTGTCTATTAGGATAGAAGAGAAGCTTAAAAATCTTTTAAATAAATAAAATATTAGGGGGTGGTCCACTGTGCCCATACGTCCAGTGTGTACCGGTCTCCCCTACTTCTAATTTGCTATAAATTTGTTATTGTAAAAATAAGGTACAGGCTATTTATTCTTTTAATAGTAGAAATTTGTTATACTTGATATTCTTATTTTATGTATAAGAAGGGATACTTTGATTATTTAATAGAAATTATGACATTGCAAATTATATTCAATTTAAATATCAATTTTAAATAAAATGCTTTTAATGCCAATAAAAACTTGCTTTTTACAAACTTACTGCACTAGAAGCCTAAGGAATTAAGCTTAGAAACAATTATTCAAAGCTTTTTTTTGTTTATTCATGAGGTAAATTATCCATAGAAACTTTCCAAATTATGTTCATCTTAGATTTTTTTTTTTTTTTTTTTTTTTTTTTTTTTTTGTCACTTTAAACATTTAGAAAATTTATGATTAAAAAAAAAAAAATTGTATGATTTAAATCAATGATTAAAAAAAATCAGCTTGATTTAAATCAATGATTGTTTTAAAAAATCAGTTGATTTAAATCATGATTTAATCACTAATTTAAATCATCTGATTTAAATGGTTGACACCCTTAGCACTGTTACAAGCCATCAATTATGAAATATAGTATATATTTTTAAACTTGGAGTTACAGTAATCAGTGAATAAAAAAGGTACAGTTCAGAAACTCCCTATTAGGTATTTAAATATGAAATTCGACCAATATATATTACATAATTAATAACTTCAAAACATAAAATATGCCACATAACTTTCTTATGTCATAATTTAACTGTACATGAAGTGTGGAGGAATTTTATTCAGCAGATGCAAAAGATATACCTATCATGTAAATCATGAAAAGCACAGTTCAGCAGCAGTTATAATAATGTGACAAAATTACAGCTAAATTTTTTGGGGGTGGGAGAACAGAACTATATATTTGAACGACCGATATAACAAGGGACTATTCCTGTTTATAATCATATTTATGCACACACTGTAATAATACTGCAAAAGACCAAAAATATATTTTATATGAACATTTTCATTATTTTTGGGAGGAGAAGAAATTAAATTTGCACCCTAACTGTTTTTATGTTACTATGCCAAAACAACTTTTGTAAAAAGGAAGTATTAATACCTTTGGATGAACTCCAGTGTTAATGCTGTATCTGCATTATATTCGATGTTTAGCATGAAATATGTTGAAAATAAAACAGCTAAAGCAGTTGGAAAGCCTTTCATATGCGTTGTTATTTGTCCATCAATGACTAAGGCATATTCTTCTGCATTAAAAAGGTTGCATCCTGAAATAAATAGGGAAAGAAATAGTTAAAAACTTGAAACAATTGAATTAATAACAGTAGGGATTTTACATTTCCCACATTTAACTCTGTTCCCTTAAAATCTATATCTCAATAAATGTTAATTTTTTTTTTTTTTTGGCTTCCAACATTTCCTTAAATAAGGTTTTCCCGTTATCATGTTTTATTTTAGGTATTTCACTTGTTTACTGATGTTTTTTTCAAGTGTCAGTTCCTTGAACAGCTCTTGTTTCATTGTTGATTTCTTGACATTCAGAAATCTTTTCATTCGCACATTCTGTAGAGTATAGAATAAGAAATAAGTAAGTAAAGGCATTATTTTCAAACAAAAGAGTGGAGTAGCAATCGCAGTGTAGGTGTCCAGGAATTTACTTGTGACAAACAGATGCATTTTCTTTACTGTTAGTTAGAACCCATCGCTGATTCACATACTATAGACATGCTTGTGGGAAGCCTAACTGCCGGTGGTGCAGAACAATGCAAAATCAAAAGGCTAAGCCTTTGACCATGTGTTTTCAGCCTCTGCTGTGTGGTAGCACATATACTGTGATAGCGACTGCTAAATGCAAGTGTTTTTCTGTTGCCAAAAAGGCATCAATAATTGAAAAATCAAAAAGTCCAACTTGTGAAAAACCTTGGAATAGCTCCAAGGAACCAAAATAGGAAAAATTAGGAATATCTGCATAAAAGACAGATTTTGAAGACTTCACCACATATATATATATTATATATATGCAAACTAGAAAAGGTTCTGTTTGAGTGGTTCATGTAAGCTTGTTTGTGTAATGTCATCAGTGGAACAATCGTGAAGGAAACAGCATTAGAAATTTTCTCACGTCTTGGCTTCAAGGATTTAACTGCTTCTAATGGATGGTTAGATAGGTTCCAGAAATACACAATTTAACATACAAATCACTTTTCGGAGAATTTGCGAGTATTGATAACGTGAAGATTCAAAAATAGAACAGCAGTTTGCCATCTTTAATGGAAAATTACTTGTCAAAAGGCATTTCTAATGCTGATGAAACTGGCATCTTTTTCTCTCTTCTGTCTGATGAAACTTTAAATTTGAAAGGAGAGCTGTGCAATGGTGGAAGCATGTCAAAAATATAGTTAACTGTCTTGGTGTGTGTTACTGCAGAAGAAGGTGAACACTAATTCTGTTGCTTATCAGTAAAAATTAGAGTAGAAAACCACAGTGTTTAGAAAATGAAGAGAATATGCATGATGCAAACAAGAAATCTTGGATGAAAAGAGCTATTTTTGAAGCAATTGGATAGAAGAATGGGTCTACAAAACCAGAAAATTAATTTATACATTGATCAATGTACCACTCATATAAATTCTAGCCTTAAAATTTTTTTCAAATTGAATTCTTTCATACCAACTGTACAAGCCAACTCCAACTGTGAAATCTAGCAAAGAAGGTCTCCTTAAAGCAGAATATTTTGAAACAATTGCTAATGAAAATACTCATGTCTATTATAAAGGAACAGTCAAATTTAGCTGCGGAATTCCGGTAGAAAAAATCTAAAAAAAAAAAAAAATACTTTCTAGTATTTGGTGCAAAAAGGCACGATTTGTCTAGCAACACTTTTTCCTTGCCAAATGCAAGCAATTTTAATGTATTTGTAAAATGCTTGTTAAATGAGCAGGGCTTGAAATTCAATTCTGTCGCAGGGAAATAAACGCGAAATTTACCAACTGGTCATGGAGAAAAAAACAAAACAAAAAAACACAAAGTTTGACAATTGTTCATGTGAAAATTTAGTAAAATTCATCAAAAGGTCACAGAATATTGCAAAATTCGTCAAATGGTCGCAGAGAAAATCACGATATTAATCAGTTCGACCCAGGGAAAAATCATAAATTTTGCAAATCTGTCACAAGAAGAAATCATAAAACTCACCAATCAGTCACATAAAATATTGCGAAATTTGCCAATCACGGGAAATATTGTGAAATTCGTTGATCTGTCGTGGGAAAACCCCCACAAAATTTGTTGATTGGTTGCAAAAAAGTATCGCCGAATTTGTTAGTCGGTCTTGGGACTTGATCATCGTTTCAAAAAGCAAAATTTTTAAGAAAATGGTGAAATTTTTTGGCCGTGAATCCCACCATGAAATTCAAGCCCTGATAAGTGATTAAATGCACAGTACTATAGTACTTAATGAATTCAAACTTGAAGAAATAGTTTATTATTAATTCTGTAAACTAATACAAATAAAAAGAGAGAAACAAACTAGCATTATTATTATTTTTTTTTTTTTTTGAATGGAGGAGGGTGGAGAGTTGATTAGATCATTAATTACGTATCATTACTATACAATTACAAATATAGAACAGAAAAAAGAACTTCAAAGTTTTTTAACTTTGTGGAACTTTCTAGAGATATGGAAAGTAGAAAATTTTGGAGGGGCGGGGGACAGTAAGAGGAGGAATTCAGATAAATGATAAATATATATACAATAACAAAACAAACAGAACTGAAAAGTTGTGGTCAAGCAGAAATTTTATGGGAGAAAAGATAGGAAGTTAGGCAATTAATTATTTATAGTTACTAAAAATTATAAATAGGAAAGATAAAAAATTAAGAATTAAACAGTTTTAAGACTTCATTTTGTGTGCTAGGAAAAATAAGTCGGCTTATGTTGAAAGCTTACCATGTAAAAATCAGAAAATTACTTACCAAATGTTACCAAATAAGGAGTTAACAGGGTTTCTGCCTTAATATCATCTGGACCCTATAAAAACAAAAACTTGTTAGAGAAAATTCACATGATAAAACAAATTAACTTCTTACCATGTATTCTCATATACAAAGGTGGGGAATTTTCAGAAAATCTTACCAAGCATTTATTTTACCAGCCAGCAAGAAGCAATGTACAGTTTAAAACTTATGTCAGAATTTACGCAAATTAAAAAAATAATTCATTACTGTTGCTACAATACATTTTCATTTTTCTATAAAATTATGAAATATAATACGACAGGGGAAAGTTTAGTATAGGATAGAACCTAGTATTATATTTACATTGTGGTAATGTGGAGAGTTTCAAAATATACCTAAGAAGTAAAAAACATATATTCTATAGTCTGCAATAATAATGAGTTTTTTAGACTGCTTAACAATTGACTAACTGTCAGAAAATCCACTCGCCAGCAGCGAGTAAAGTGATGTAATTTTCTGCCCCTGCTCATATAACTCAATCCTCCTAACTAAAGAATAAAAAAAAATTAAATCTCACAATTAAGTCCCACTTGAAGAAGAAAAAACAAATAATTATAAATATGTGATATAATATACAATCAATGTCAAACTTTTGAAAGATGTTCGGTGGGTGCAAAAATATTTTTTTTGTAAAATGTGACAGCTGGATTTTTTTTTCCTTTGGAAGGTAGATGGATGGGGAAAGATAACTCTAAGTTATCATGGTTTATATTGTAATTTTATCAAATTATACTCATAAAAATATTATTCTTCCTTTAAAATTAACAGAAGGATTGTCAATTAACATCAGAGTTTTGGCTATTTTATTAGAAAAAAAAATAAATGCTGGGCTGGCATTGATTGTTGCCAAATCCTTACTTTTTTTTTGGAGGGGGTGGGGGGGGCGTTGGGTCTGCAATATATTTTCAACAAAAATAAATTTTCTGACACATTTCTAAGCTTGCAGGTATGACTGCTGATATTATTTGGGTATTTTTATGTTAGCTGGGCACAGGTGATAAATGACCATGCCATATTCATATTGCATTCATTTCATTTAAAATACTATTGTTTGCTAATTTAATTTAAAATACTAAAACTCAATTCAGAAATGTGTCAAAGTAGCATTTTTGGATAACCAAAGTATGTAATATTATTCAAAATTTAAGTACTATATTTTAGATATTACATTAAAATAATTTACAAATCCTTTACTAAATTATGAAGAAGGAAAAAGATATATACTCACTATTTTTTCTTTAAAAAGAAGAGACTCCTCTTCATTGAAAAATGCCATGAGCAGAGGAAATGCTCCTATAAATTCTGGCGTTAGATTTCCAACTTCATTTTTTGCCTGTTCTATTTTCCTTATAGCATTTGCTACTTTTGGAAACTTTGTTTTTGTCTTCATGAAGTCGTAAATTTTCTTTGCCTTGAGTGGCATTTCGTCCAAAAATATTTGTTTTACATCTTTATTTAATAAAACAGCACAGTGAGAAAGAATATAATTCTCTTCCAAGAGGAAGGGCCATTCTTTTTGGATAGACGAAGCACAGCTAGATATGTTATTTATGTGATATCTTTGCACACCATAACAAGAATTCATCATATGGTGAACTTTTTCAGTGTCTTTCTCTTCTTTTAGGAACTCCTGTTTTAAACATTCTTGATATTCCAGAAGTTTTTCGGTTGTTTCACCGTCTGGAATATCTAGAGGCTGCCATTGCACACATCCATAACTTTTGCGCAATGTTTTTCGCCTCTTTCCACCATTTGCGAAACAATCTTCGATTGTTGACCTGGTTCTCTTTCTATTGTCCAAACAATTTTCAAGTCTTTTCATAAGGGTGGTCATCCCATCTCCTACAACTGAATCACCCCATCGATCTTGAAAAATGCCAGGATATCGTTGTATAACTTTCCCAGCTATAATTCTTAAATTTTTTCGGCCAGGCGTCTCTGTAACGTTCGTAATCTTCGTCACAATGGACCTGACCATTTCATTTATATGAACTTTTAACGGTCTAATATTATTATCTGAAGCTTCTTCTATTTCCTTAGGGAAGGCTTCAAAGGGAATAGTAAAGCACTCTGCCCAGTTGTCGACCACCTTATGACAGATTTTACTTGTTTCTTGGCATATTACAGGTTGTTCTACAAAGA
Source organism: Maratus michaelseni (assembly GCA_963931845.1). NCBI lineage: Eukaryota > Metazoa > Arthropoda > Arachnida > Araneae > Salticidae > Maratus > Maratus michaelseni. The sequence goes on from OZ007600.1 coordinate 4,525,486, forward strand.
CAGTGGGGATTTCTGCTTTTTCAGCAGGAATTACCTCCAAACTTTTGCAGTGGTGCAGGAATTTTTTTGCTTGTATAGGCTTTAAAATATCTTTTATGTACTCCTCCTCTACAAACTTCAAATCTTCTATATTCAGAACTCCGATTTCTTCTAGCCTTGAATTTAGCTTTTCGATGGTAGTTTCATCTATTCCTGGTAAAGCTGCAGTTATAAAACTCTCCATTTCCTTAGGGGAAAAAAAAAATACTGATAAAGTAAAGGCATAAATTACAAAAGCATTTCCTAAAATATATACACATATTTAACATAAGGTAGTCCGACCAGTAAGTGAACAGTCCCCAGTAAATGAAAGATTAGTAAATATTTTAATAGAATAAGGTTTGAAAAATTCCCCATTAGTTAATGATCATGCTGGGTTTAAAAAGCCCGAAATTCAGTAAAAAAGTGGAAAAAAGTTATTTGTACAAGTTGTAAAATAAATAACAGTATGAAATTTAAGTGTTTTTAAATTGCTGCATTTACTTGGTTTTTTTAATAGCTGTTTATTAAGACAACCCTAACATCTCATCAAATGAAATATAAACTTCCTTTTATTATTTTTTAATTATTTGTATACTAATATTTACACTGTCAGACAACAAAAAGTACTGTTTATTAAAATATTATAATTAAAAAAAAAAAAAAAACATGTGCTTGAGTGTTCATTTATTGCTCCGACTACCCTAATACTGCCTGAAAAATCTACACAGCTTGGAAGCAATAGCTTTGCAGATATTAGATGTTTACATTTTTAAGCCTTACAAGAATAGTTTTATGTTATATATAAATAAATGTCAATAAAAATCAATATATCTAAAGAAAATACAAATAATTCATTAAAAACTAATGAATCTTGATAAATTTTAATTAATGTTACAATATTATAAATTCAAATTTTAAACATGTGATCTTAAGTTTGATAACATTCACTTTACATTTTAAAATCTCTTTCTGCAATCTGCAAACAGTCAGCAGTTCTTGTTCCGTCATAAAACTCTGTAATTGTCTAATTGGTGCAAAGTGCCTATGCAAGTCTTAATGTTTGTGTGTACTTTGCTTCGAAACTAAACTATCTAGGCAGAAGTTGCAGTATCTTTAGGCAGAATTGATAAAGCATCTTGCTGCTGGCAAGCAGACAGTGGTGGATAGTAACTCATATGGTCATTACCAGGTGGTGAGAAATCTCTATGGACTTGACAACTGCAACCATGTTGTCAGAAGCTGGCAATTTTCAATTGATTGGAGACGAGGGTTGTCCAGTTTTTTCCACTCTGGAAAGAACTGGCAGAAAAAACCACCCCGGACAAAATATAATTTTGTTCACTTTTAATAATTGAAAATAAAAAATACAGAATTTAACAATAATAAATAAAAATATTGATTCTTCCCATTCAAGAAACAACTATTACATCAAAATATCATACATACATATTTATATACACAACAGTATGTGAAATATTTTGCGTGAAAATGGAAAACTATGTTCAGTTCCTCTAGAAGCTTTTTTATGCAAACATGTTTATAAATAAAATGTATATTAATATTAAGTCATAATGTATTAAATATCAAATTGTAAAACATGTACATTTGCAGTAAATTTTAACTTGTTTATCTGTCATATGGCACTTCCACTGCAATTAATAATCAGTTTACAAAATTAAAAATAGAAATAAATTTTTTTTAAATGTTTGACAGCCTCAAATCTTATTAAAAAAAGAAGTCATATGATGAAATAACAAGTTAATGTTAATTAAGAAAATGTTACATTGAAATGAAACCTGTGCTTGTAATGACATTAATAATTTAATATATGCATAAAAACATTCAGTATATACACATTTTACTATCGAGGGAACATCAAGAAGTAGAAAAATGTAACGATAAAATTTTTCTTTTCAAGATAACATAAAGGTTGTAAAATATTTAATAGTCGTCAAATGCTTCAGGATCAGGAACAAGTTGTTTGTCTTTAGAATTTTAACATTTTATAAGCCATTAAAATTTTTTTTTAGCAGTTTGTAATCCAAGCCTATTTCTAAGTTTGGTTTGAATCGTGCTGAATTTGAAAAAATTCGTTCCATGCTTGCTGACAAGGCTACGCAATGAAAAATATGACATGCAAAATTTGAAATATTTTCTAAGTCACTGTCTTTTCAACTATTCCCACCATTCTGCTAGTAATAGATTATTTATAATTGCAACAGAAAAATATGTAACAGGAAATGGAGATGCCTTAACAGAAAATTTAACAATCAATGACAAAACATTTTTATCAATATCATTCACCCATTTCCTTGCTATTTCTTCTTGTCTTCTGTAAGTCCCTCACCCATGTATTTTGGATGAAGCATGTATGATAAAATGTGAGCTGGCGTGATACAGTCATAAAATCTTTTCTGTAAAGATTTATTATAAATTCCAAGTTTTTCAGATTTAAAAGTGTCTAGAATTCATTGGTTACATCTGCAATAGTAGAGGAATCTCTCTGTAGCACATCCAGTGAAATACTGATGGGTTTCAACAGACTGATTACATGTTTCTGTTCTTTATATAAAGCAATATTGTTAATTACATTCCTTATGTTTGTAATGTATTCTTCTTTATGTTCATCAATAATTTTCAAGAAAACAGGTTTGTTTTACACATACATCTCCATCTCCAAGCATTTAATGTGACTGTTCAGAGTTTCGTTAGGAAGCTGAGGCATTACACCCCCATAAGAATTCAGAAACCCTTTAGCTACGTGATGACTGGAATTCTTATACATAACTATAGGCTAAAATAACAGACAACTCTACCGCTGATAAAATTCATTATGAATAAGAGAGCCTAAGTTTAAGTTCAGCTTCTTTAGTTTTGGTTTTTAGTTTCTGTTCAAGTTTTTTAAAACTAATTGTACCAACATGTAATTAACATTTTCTTTGTGGATTTATTAGATTATGATTAATGTTCAGTCATTCTATTTTAATTAAATGATTAATTGAAAAAAATATATTCTATTATTAATAAATAATGTAGGGATACAATTCTATTACATCATAACAATTTTATATCTCAAACATATGGAAAATCAGCAGATTTTCATTTTGTCCATTCATTCTATTTCGTCCAATTTCTTCCGGTGTCCCAGACTTTTTACAAAAAAGTGGACAAAATAGCAACCATGTTGGAGACAAGTCATACAAACAATTAATCAAAACAGAGCCCCACTCGAAAAAAGAAAAGTCTTTTCAGAAATTATACATTTTACATAATAATTAAAAGTTTTCTTATAAAAATATTAGAGATAAAAAAAGTATTTACAAAATTTTCTTGACAGTAAATAAAGCTATATACAAAGGTGATACAAAGAAAATATACAAGATTTTAGACTTTTCCTCACTAAAGAAAAGCTAACTTTATTTATGGACTTTAATTGTGCTATCATTTCCTCATACAGTTTCTGGAAGTAGTTAACAAGTTCGAGAACTGAGTTGTATTTTAGTTCAGTTTTTATTTTTCTGAGGATCTCAGGAAAGTTAGATAGGCCATTTAGCTGGACAATTTTTTTTCATAACCCTGTGACATCAGAAAGTTAATTTATCTCCATGAACAAGTCCTTCATTAAAAATACATCTCCTTCTTACTAATTTAGCATTACAGTATGTTTTCGCACTTCAATTATAATTAGTACTAAAACAGGAATTATATGAATGCTAATAAATAAAAATAACATCACTGCTACTATACAAATAAACTAGGGATGTGATGAACACTATTTTGGCTGAATTGCCAAATACTCGGCCAAATATCAACTTTTTTTTCCGAAATTAAGGATAACAACTTTTGAATTTATATTATACATATATATGTGTATATATAAATTTAATTTTAAAATGGAAAAAGAATTAAACACAAATTGATACTTTATTATTTACGTGTTTAAAATTTAATAGTTTCTTTGATATATTTCTTGTAATATTTAAAACACTTTGATGCGAATAAAAAAACAATTTTTAATAAACCTACATCATAATAGCATATTTTTATTGGTTCAGAGGGTGAAAAGAAATTTATATTCTAAATTTAAATTTGAAATGTGGAATGCATTTACAGTTTATTAATTATAGCTGCTATGCTTGCTATGTGCAATGTTTAAAATTATTTTTATTTAAGTATATTTTGTGCATAAAAGGCAAAATTAGCACAGGCCACCTTTCCTGCAAGGAGAGAATAAACTGTCCTTGCTTTCCATACATGATTCTACTTTTGCTGATTGCTATATGCTAATTAGTAACACATTTATTTGGTCTATTTAATTTTCAAATTATAGTAAGTAGAAATATTAACAAAAGTTTATTGTCTAGCACTTTTAAATAAAAAATGGCCCATTAAGAAACTATTACGACTGGAAACTAATGAAATTTCCCAGTTTTGCTCGTTTTATTTTAATACAGTTTTACGTAGAATTTAAACATAATAAAATCTGAACTTATAAACAAAATAAAAATGAGTTAGTGTTCATCAACTTTTTTCAGTAATATGCTGCTATATTGCAATATTTTGTATTAAATACATTTTTAAATGTTCCCTAAAAATGTTGAACATTGCAAATAAATCTTTTTTATACATTAATAAAGCCCTTTTTACACATGCATGAAATTTGCAGACATTAAAATGAATATTTGAGTATTTTAGTAATCAAACAGTATTTCATTTTCTATAAGAGTTATTTAAGTCATGAGTTGCAATTTATCATTGTGTGTGTGACAGTTGCGTCTCTCATTTGGACAACATTTTCTAAAAGATCCTTAACTTTTATAGGAAATAGAGAAATCCTGTAAGATTTTTCAGAATCTGAACAACTGTACATTTTGTGTAATTAAAAATTTAAATGACTTCATGAATGTTACAGTAAATAGCCAGTTTAAATTGAAGAAAATAATTGCAAAAAAAAAAATCCTGAATTTAGTCAGGGAGATATCTAGCAGTATTTAGCCAAAGCATTTGGCAAGCCGATTATTCTTGAAAAAAAAAAACCCAGGATATTCATCACATTGCTAAAATAAACACAGCCACTACACTAATGAATATTAATACTGATTTTAGATTAATGTACAATAAATGAAAAATAATATAGATATATTTTTTCTTATACAAGTAAATATTATTGAACTGCCGATTGATATTAAACAATTAAACACTAGATAATACTGATGCTACATTAATGAATATTGATACAGTAGAGTACAGCTAATCTGAAAACCTGTAATTCACAATTGACTGTAATCTGTACTGTATAAATGAATGTAAACAAAGAATTTTAATTCTTAAAAAATAATTTCTCAATGGCAAGAATTTTTTACTTTTCCCAAAGCTTTAATTTTGTATATGAACATATGTATCCAACATCAATTAAACTTAATTGAAGATAAAATAGTTTATACAGAAACAAAGCAATTAATTCCTTAAATCAATGTTAATAAATATAAATAGCAATAAATTCATATTTAATACTAATACATGTATTTACAATAAATTATTCTTAATTCATAAGTTTAAATGTGTAATTTATTTATTTTTGAGCAGTAAGAATCAAAATTTGCCCGAAATAGGAATAACAAAAAGCGTAAACAAAGATTAAATAGACATGACATGTAATCTGCAAAAAGTCTCAAATCCGCAAAATGCTTGGAACCAAGTTATGTAGATTAGTGGTCTACTGTACATAAAAATCAAACGGTAATATTTAAATTTTAATCAGATAATGATTATGCCAACTTAATATAATCCAAATTCTAATGATAGTTGTCAATAATAGCATGCTTCAGAACTATTAGTGTATTTGTGCCATATTTATGTGAAATCAGGGGATAAAAATCCAATAGACAATTGACTGCCAAGCACTGTACCTGTTGTTCATCATGCTCTTGTATATAAACATTAGCTTGTGAACAATGATTAAATTTAAAAATATGTACAATGAAATAAACATTCTGTTTTATTATTAACATAAATAAGATTTTTCCTAGCAATAAACTGCTTTCACATCTTGAAACAGGAACAAACATATCTTTTTTGTACGCAATTCCTCGAAAGACAACTTTATCAGCTATAGCTGCTTCCGTGTGAGCATTCCCAACAGAATTTACTATGGCATTTTTTATAGAACTTTCATAAAAAGATATGTAAAATTGAGTTGCTGAATCATATTCTAATTCATTGAAGATGGATCCAGTTGTTAAATATGATTGCAACAACTGATGCCTTTCACTCAATGTTTTGGTAATGTTTATAAAGTTCTGAGAGGAACGAGCACATTTGCGAAAATAAGAATGTTTAGATTCAAATCGCATAGTCCACATTTTCATTAATGGCCCAAATTCAAATATTAATTTTGGGTAATGTTGCAGAAAGTGGTGCTTTGGACGCAAGGGGGTGTTTATAAACGTATCTCTATGCAGTTCTAAATATTCTTCAATTACATTATTAAGGTAAAAAATTTGTTGATGAGATATTTGAGGTGCACAGATGAGTTCAACTATTTCATGCAGCATGACAATTAGCTTTAAAGTAACATTGTCTGTTTGCAAATAACTAAAAAACATAAGAGGGAATAAACGTAAAAAAGCCCAATTCTGCATAGCATGGCCTGAAAGCTTATTTGCTTTTAAGTTGATTTCAGCAGGTTTATCCCTTCCCTCACCGCTTTCATAATCAAAAGAATTTATTCTATTATTTAAGAATTCAACAGAAAAAAGTTTTTCCTGCTTTATTAAATGCTTCATGAATAGAAAAACATCGTATGCCAAAACTCCTTCAAATATGTCATGTCCAAGACATGGTGGTAAACCTGGTTGGCATACATGAAAAAATGACAATTCGTTAAAAAGAGAATTGAATTTTATTCCTTTACTATGAGGCGTATTTGCATCAATGGCATTGACAGCTCTTTCATAATTTTCTTTTGTTCTTTTTTCAAATTCTTTAAAAAAAATGCACCTTCAAACATCTTATCTTTTTCTGCTAAGCAGTAACGGCAGTGGTATTTGCATGAACTGAAGTTTTCTAAAAAGCCTCCAATAGTATGACTTCCTAGATTGTCTGCTATAATTGAAAAAATTGACCCTTTAATCGGTATACTTCCTCTAAAACCAGTTTCCAAAGTCTTGAGGTCATTAAGTAATGGTCGAAAAACTGCTTCATGACCAAACCTGTCAAAATCGACCTGCCTGCATAATATGACAAGTTGTAATGGGTCTATTTTAGATCTGTTCCAAGGATACAGATTCCCTAATGTATAGTATACGGCAAAGATCTTGTGTTTTTTCTTAGCTGATCCAAGAGGATTCACTATTTCAAAGCTGTCCTGATAAAGCAGTATATTGATGAAATTTTTTTCCTTAAAATGACTATGCCTTTTGCATATTAATCCATCGGTAAAATCAGCGAGGATTTCTTCATTTAAATTTTTAAGGGGATTTTCCAGTTGTACTTTCACCGATTGATTTTGAATAAAAGAATCCAGACTTTTTAAAATAGGCACATAATGAAAACTGCGAATTTTATTATTTTTGTCTCTTCCCAAATTTATAGCAATAGGCTCTATGTATTGAAATTGAGATTTAAAAAAATTCTTCCTCAAATAATCAGTGCTTAATTGCCCTTCACTGGAACATGATTGGGATAAAAAATCTTCTTTATGTACAGATAATAACAAATCATTTTTCAAACTGTCACTGATCTTACCATTAAGATTACTTATTACAGTTTGAATTATGTGCTGTTGATTTATTTCATGCAAAGAGCCAATTTCATTTATTATCATACCCACTACAGCAGCAGATACATGGTGTTTTGCCATTAGTTTTAAACAAAACAATGCAACTGAGTTATTCATATGCTTTAGGGAAAGATTCAAATGTTCTGAATTTGATTCAAATTCATTTACATTTTCAATATTAAAAGTTTCATTTTCAATAGAAACTGTATTTTCAATACATGATGATTTTAGTGTGCAATGCTTTCCATACGAATGTTTTCGAGATATGTGGGAACTGAATGAGGATTTGTTTTCAAAACTATGCTGGCATTTATCAAAAGGGCAAGTAATTCTTTGAGACTGGGTAATATGTTTTTTAAGATGTGAGATGATGGCTGATTTATCGGTACATTTTTCTTGGCACATATCAATATTACACTTTAGAGTGATAGCAGGTGGATAGTACTTTACAGGTGTTTTTGGATGATCTCGTGAAAGGTGGGCTTTATATGATGAATACCTGGAAAATTTTCTGCTACATCCTATACTGCCACAGGGAAATTGTACTTTACTTAAGTTTTTGTGGAGTCTGAGATGAGATGAGTAAAATTTTAAAGTGGAAAAACTTTCATTGCAAATTTTGCAATTAAATACTTTCTTTACTGGGGTCATTTTTTGATCAAATCATGAGAGGAAAAGAAGTTGCAGATATTTTATAAAAAAATTCTAAAAAAAAAAAATAAATAAATAAATAAATAAACAAATAAATAAATTAGTTTAAAAAAATAAAATAAATAAAGCAAAATATACGCATTTTAAATCTGATTATATGAAACGCAGGGCTTGAAATTAAATTTTTCCAAGGTCTCCCTACCAACATTTTTAAATGGAGGGGAGTTGTAATGTTTGGGAGGTAGAAAAAAAACCCTTTAAACCCCACTATTATTTTACGTGTTATTTAAAGAATTACATTAATGCAGACATGACAAAATACCATTGAAAAAATTAAGTCAACTGAGAATGATTATGTAAAATGTTTATTTTTATTATAAAAAAAGGAAGAAAGTTAAGTTTTATATATGCAGAGTATTTTTCAAGTTCCATTAAATGTGTTAGGGACCCTTAACAATTAGGTTGTTAAATAAATTTCTAAATTTAGATTTTATTTGATTGAGGGGTGCTGAAGCTTTCACATAGTACAGTTTAACTCTTTCACAAGAGTTAAAAAGGTTTACTCCTTTACCTCAAGGAGTAAAAGTAATAAGATCTTTGCAGCTCTTCAAATCTCATTTTTGTTTAGTGCTGACTGTAGGCCAATTTAACAGGGTGCAGTGACCGGTGGCTGTTAATGCCCTTTTTTGTTCTTTTCCCTCTTTTCAGTCGCAGGAAAAAAAAAAATCTTTAAATACGTCTATTTGTCGTTCGAAAAAATTGTGGATTTAGTCAATTGGTTGAGGGAATAAGATAATGAAATTCGTCTTACGCATGAACAGAAAAGAAGAAGGATTTCTAATGAAATAGTGTTAATATCAATTTGCGACATTGGGACTTCATGGCAGCCAGTGTACAATCGTGCTAAGGTAACGCCACCTACAAACAACAATGCGGATAAATACCATAGAATAAATCTATTATACCTACCAGACGATGGCTGTCAAGCAGACGATTTGAAGAGGTAGATGAACTAATACAACTGTTCTACACAGACATTGTATTTGAAACATTTTTCAAGAAACGATGTTCTTATTCAAAAGGCTATTTTATCAGAAATCCTTATCTATGTCTATGTTCATAAAAAAAAAATCGCTAAGTTCGTCGATCAATCTCGGGAAAAAATGGCAAAGTTTGTTAATCGGTCGCAAGAAAATAACACAAAATTCGTCAGTCATTTGCGGGAAAAAACTTAAAATTTTTCAGTGAGGCGCGAGAAAAAAAAAAATAGTGAATTTCATGAATCTGTCACCGGAAGAAACCGAATAATTCACCAATTGGTTACGAAAAAATTTGCCAAGTTCGTCATTCAGTCAAGGAAAAAAACAGGAAGTTCGTTGATTGCTCATCAGAAAATATTGCGAAATTCGTCAATCAGTCGCGGGGATAAATCATGAAATTCATCAGGCGAACGCAGAGAAGAAAATCTAAATTTGTCAATCAGACAAAGGTAAAAAAAAAATTACGAACTTTGTCAATCTGTCGGAAAAAAAAAAAAAAAAAAAGGAGAAATCACGTGAATTTCGTCGATCGATCATGGGAAAAACACGAATTTTGTTGATACACCGCAGAAAAAACGCAAAGTTCATCGATCTCTCGCGGAAAAAAACGCACAGTTTGTCGATCAGTCGCTTAAAAAACGAAAAGTTCCTCGATAAGTCGCTTAAAAAATGCAACGTTCGTCGATCAGTCGCTTTAAAAATGCAACGTTCGTCGATCAGTCGCTTAAAAATTGCAACGTTCGTCGATCAGTCGCTTAAAAAATGCAAAGTTCGTCGATCTGTCACGGAAAAAACCGCAAAGTTCGTCGATCTGTCGCGGAAAAAAACGCAAAGTTCGTCGATCAGTCACGGAAAAAACGCAAAGTTCATGGTGTGGGAAAAAAAATCACGAAATTTATCGTTCGGTTGCAGGTAAATTAAATAACGCAAATTTCTCTGAAAATGGTGTAAGTTTTTGGGCGGGAGGCTCACGCCCACGATCGTTTTTTGGGCGTGATTTCAAAATTTTTGGCGCGAATCCCGCCCTGAAACGTTTTAAAAATATTACTATATATTTTTAATTTTAAAGTATTTTAATTAAAAAATGTGAAAGCAAGAAGAAAGATTTTAATTTTGTCCATGTTTATGTAAAAAATCTGGAATACTAGACAAAGTTAAAATCTACCAATTTTACACATGTCTGGCATATAAATTATTGTCTTGAGCCATGATATAACACAATTGTGTTCCTACCTATTTATATTAATAATAAAAATATATTTTTTAATTAATCATTTCATTGAAAAAGAAATGTTGCTTATTGATCATAATCTAATAAATCCACACATGTTTATTACATGTTAGTTTTTTATGGAATATTTTGCTGTAAAATTGATAAAATATCTAACAAAATAAATCAATTGTTGACTGAACAAGAAATGCCGATTGCTTGAAAGTTGCAACTAAAGATTTGGAGAGTACTGTGAAACAAAAATTGATGCATGGAAGTGGCTATGTTAATTTTGGTTAGTATAGCAACCAAAATTACTGATGGTTCTTTTATAATTATTACATATTTTCATATTTTTTATTGATGTTCTTATAAACCATGTCATATCTAATCTGCATATACTGCATAGCTAAAATATTATGAACATATCTCATTCGAACTTTAACTTGTGTATTGATGTAAAAAATCAAATTATTTGCTGATAATAGAAAGAACACAGGTAAACAAAATATAAAATATTCTATTATTTCAACAACTTGATCAGATGATTATTAAAGAAATTGAATTTTATTTATAATACTAAACTGCATTATTATTTTTTTTTTCTACATTAGACAATTTTTTTTTTGGATAACTCAAAAAACATCCGCTGGCTTTGCAACAAATTTCTGTTTTTCAAAAACTTCATAATTTTATTTTTTAATTCCATAAAAAATACATAACAAATACAGATAAAAATTTAAACAATTCAGTATAATAGCAAAAGTCTGTATAAATTATCTTAGTGCATTTTAATTATACAATTATTCAGGGTTTGGGTCATTCCACGTCAAATCAACCAAAAATTTTCAATATTAAACCTGACCACTTCAGATTTTAATAGGGATAATTTTCCCTGGTGATATATAAATGATAATATACATTTATATATAAATATATATTTATCTCAGTAAATTTTCATAAAATTAAATTTTGAAATTTATAAAAATCATCAAAATTTGGCTCTTGTAAATGTTTTAAATTTTGAATTTCTCAAGTTAAATCAAGTGTAGAGAGTTGTTTGACCCCTCATTTTAATTTCATAAGGTTTGATTTGATATGCAAATTGACTATGCTTGATTAAAAAAAAAAAAAAATTTAAATTTTTAAATTATAGTGTTTTTTAAAAATTTTGAAAAAATGTGTTTTTTGTAATAATATAAACTTTAAATCCTGAAAGCTTTTGAGTGGGATCTCAACGGATCAGCAGTAATGGGAAAAAAAAAAAAAAAAAAAAAAAAAAAAACGTTTAAAATTAATAAGACAATATTTTAAAGACAATCATAAAGTTGGCGAGGTGCCAACTTTAAATACCAGCCTCAACTGATGTTTAACATTGGTTTTTTTAACATAACTGCTGATCCCATTGAGATCCCACTCTAAAACTTTCAGGATTTAAAGTTTATAGTATTACAAAAACATATACATTTTTCAAATTTTTTAAAAAACACCATATATATATTTTTGAATCAAGCATAGTCAACTTGCATATCAAATTAAACCTTATGAAATTCTCTTTAAAATAAAGAGGTCAAACAACTCTCTACACCTGATAGAACTTGAGAAATTAAAAATTGAAAACATTATTTATACAAGCCAAAAAATGATGATTTTTTTAATTAAAAAAATTAACTGTATGAAAATTTACTGAGATAAAAAATTATAAAAGTATGTTCTGATTTATATCATCAGGGAGAATGATCCCTGTAAGTTTCATCAAAATCTGAAATGGTCAGGTTGAATCACTGGTTGATTTGGCATGGAATGACCCAAATGTGTGCAATTTTGAATTTCTCAAGTTCTATCAAGTGTAGAGAGTTGTTTTACCCCTCATTTTAAAGAAAATTTTATAAGGTTTAATTTGAAATGCAAGATGACTATGCTCGGTTAAAAAAATATTGAATTAAATGCCAACATTAAATACCAGACCCAACTGGTGTTTAACATTGTTTTTTTTTTTTTAACATAACTGCTGATCCCATTGAGAAAACCTAAACCTTTCAGGATTTAAAGTTTATAATATTACAAAAAACACATAATTTTTAAATTAAATGATTTTTTTTAAACCAAGCATAGTCAACTTGCATATCAAATTAAACCTTATGAAATTCTCTTTAAAATAAAGAGGTCAAACAACTCTCTACACCTGATAGAACTTGAGAAATTAAAAATTGAAAACATTATTTATACAAGCCAAAAAATGATGATTTTTTTAATTAAAAAAATTAACTGTATGAAAATTTACTGAGATAAAAAATTATAAAAGTATGTTCTGATTTATATCATCAGGGAGAATGATCCCTGTAAGTTTCATCAAAATCTGAAATGGTCAGGTTGAATCACTGGTTGATTTGGCATGGAATGACCCAAATGTGTGCAATTTTGAATTTCTCAAGTTCTATCAAGTGTAGAGAGTTGTTTTACCCCTCATTTTAAAGAAAATTTTATAAGGTTTAATTTGAAATGCAAGATGACTATGCTCGGTTAAAAAAATATTGAATTAAATGCCAACATTAAATACCAGACCCAACTGGTGTTTAACATTGTTTTTTTTTTTTTAACATAACTGCTGATCCCATTGAGAAAACCTAAACCTTTCAGGATTTAAAGTTTATAATATTACAAAAAACACATAATTTTTAAATTAAATGATTTTTTTTAAACCAAGCATAGTCAACTTGCATATCAAATTAAACCTTATGAAATTCTCTTTAAAATGAGGGCTCAAACAACTCTCTACGCCTGATAGAACTCGAGAAATTCAAAATTTAAAACATTTATGACGATTTTTTTAAATTAAAATGTTGTATGAAAATATACTGAGATAACTCTGTAAAAGAGACAGGGGCGGGATCAGGAAATTTATATTATTCTATTTCAACTAAAGACAGAACAGTCCAAATGCCAAAAAAAAAGAACTCCATTTCTAGAATTCTTCTCCATCCTTTTTTTTTTTTTTTTTTTTTTTGGTGTGTGTGTGTGTGGGGGGGGGGGGGGATTTAAATCACTGAGTATTTATTTATTGTTGTAACAAATAAATGGGACGGACGTTATTTTTTAAATCAAGTTTGGTGCGTGTGTGTTGGGGAAAGCGAAAATCCGCCCTTGGAGTATTCAGATAATTATTTAATTTAATTATTGTTACAAAAAAAAAAAAAGAAGAAGTAATAAATAGTGCAGCAAGATTCTTTAAAATAAAAAATAACAGTTTTTATGCATTTTTAACTTTGTAAGTTTGGACGGGAGGGGGGTTGCCGGAGAAGCAGAAATTTGGGGTTGAATGAGTAATTTTATACAATTCATTATTTATTTACTGTTATTACAGTGTAGGAAAGGAAAAGTATAGGACAGAAAAAAAAAAAAAAAAAATTAAATTAAACTTTGTGTGCTCAATACCGAAAGAAGGTCAATCTGGTAATTTCAGAGAGGCATTTATAATGACCTGCTATTTAGTATTTATATATTATAGTATTTATGTATTATAGTATTTATATATATATTAGTATTTATATATTATTATTAAAGTATGAAAGGTTTTAAAAAATTCAGTTTTAGAGCATCATGTGCTCAGGGAAACAAAATTTTTGGTAGGGTAAGGAGAAATTGGATGTAATAATAATAAAGCGGAAATCCGGTGAAAAGCGAAAGATTTTCCGCACTGGGTATTTAAATTTAGCTTTCGGTTTGACATTAATGTGCCCGTCAGAATGTGCCGTGACATTAATGTGGCTAAGTTCAGAAAATTAGCTAAAAAAAAAACCTTAATAAAACACGGTTTATGAAAACATTAAAAGTTTAAGACTGATTTCAACATAATATGAACCAAATGCTAAATGTTATCTAAAATCTTTAATGAATTTGGTTAACAACATAAGTACCAAAGACTAACTTCTGAAAGTGCTCAGTTACTGAAATGCATTCCTAAAATATATTCAATTCTTACTTAATATTTACTTATATATAAATCGGTACTATCACTGCGAAAAAACAAAGACTATTTCAGTTAGTATTACTCGTGACAGTGTTCTTTATATGCCGTCACTTTTGACAGCGTTATTCTGTAAGATTTTTGGGATTAAAAATAAATAAATTGCTACTTCTGTTAAAAGGTTACAATGACAATAGTTAAAATAATAAATGTATAAAATAGTACACTTACCTTATAATAATTGGTGAGGTAAAGGCAGTATAATTTAAAAACTAGTTTTAGCAGACGCATTAAGAAGACAAAGAAATCAGAATGACTCGGTCAAAATCCAAGCGTCCTTGACTTTGGCGGCTCTCTTGGCATTCATCCAGGGTTACTTGGCGAAAGCTGAAAAAGCTGAAGAAAAACGCAACGTCGCGCGAAAGCAAAATAATTTAGTTTTTAGTTTAATTAAAATATTTTGTTTTTCTTCTGATTTTTTCAGTACCTTAGAAAATAACGGTCTTCGATTTTATTCCGATTTTCCTTCTATAATGACGGGTGTTTGTTTTTCGGTACAAAGTCTGCCGCATTACGTACACGTAAAAATTAAATTTTAGTAGCCTTTGAAAATAATCTTATGAATAAAATTGTTACAATGTTTTATTGAGTCTCTAAAATTGGAATGACATATGCTAAACACAGCAATATGTAAGCTATACCAAAAAAAAAAATATTATATATATATATATATATATATATAAATGTTTTTAAACAAGAAACAGTTAATAATGTCATCTTTTCTAATGTTGGAACTTCAAGGAAGTTGATTTTGCCGTAATATTCAAGCAAATTTTATAAGAAAATTCATATAAAAAATATATCAAAATTGTGTGAAACATCGCCAATTCTAAATCAGTAACACCACGTATGGTAACCATACGGATGGAAAGTTTCCGTTTTCAACATACTGATTCATTACTTACGGGAATTTTCCTTTTCCTTAGAGAAAATTTCCGTTATTGAATGTTTGCGGAAATTTTCTGTTAAAATCAGAAATTTATTTCCTGAATATTCAGGTTTTTTTTAACAGTGTTCGTTGATTAGTCGTTTAAAAACGCAAAGTTCGTCGACCAGTCGCTTAAAAAACGAAAAGTTCGTCGATCAGTCGTTTAAAAAACCTTAAGTTCGTCGATCAGTCGTGAAAAAAATGCAAAGTTCGTCGATCTGTTGCAGAAAAAACAAAAAGTTCCTCGATAAGTCGCTTAAAAAACACAACGTTCGTCGATCAGTCGCTTAAAAAATGCAAAGTTCATCGATCTGTCACGGAAAAAAACGCAAAGTTCGTCGATCTGTCGCGGAAAAAAACGCAAAGTTTGTCGATCAGTCGCTTAAAAAACCTTAAGTTCGTCAATCAGTTGTGAAAAAAACGCAAAGTTCGTCGATCAGTCGCTTAAAAAACGGAAAGTTCGTCGATCTGTCGCAGAAAAAAACGCAAAGTTTGTCGATCAGTCGTGGAAAAACAAAAAGTTCCTCGATAAGTCGCTTAAAAAACGGAAAGTTCGTCGATCAGTCGCTTAAAAAATGCAAAGTTTGTCGATCTGTCACGGAAAAACCGCAAAGTTCGTCGATCTGTCGCGAAAAAAAACGCAAAGTTCGTCGATCAGTCGCGGAAAAAACGCAAAGTTCGTGGTGTGGGAAAAAAAATCACGAAATTTATCGTTCGGTTGCAAGTAAATTAAATAACGCAAATTTCTCCGAAAATGGTGTAATTTTTTGGGCGGGAGGCTCCCGCCCACGATCTTTTTTTGGGCAGGATTTCAAAATTTTTGGCGCGAATTCCGCAATCCCGCCCTGAAATTCAAGCCCTGCTTTTTAAATGCTGACTTTTGTACCAACAATGCTATTTTTTTATCAAATGTTTCACTGATTTAATAAAATAGTTCGTGAAAGTCTGTAATTTTTAAATAATCTCCTTTGTACCAACGTTTTTTTTTTTTTCAAATGTTTCATATCATGTGAATTTTATTTTGCGCCAACTATTACACTTGATGACAATGGTATTGGTATAATGGAAAAGTACCAACAAAAATTAAATTTTAGCAGTTTTTCTTAGCCCAGAATTTTTTGTAAAGCTGTTACATTGATCTGCAAGGTATAAAAAAATCTACAATATCTGCTGCCGTGTTGGACTGTTTCTGCTACTGGGTATATATGTTAATTAGACATTAATTTAATTGAGAAAATTTCTGGTGTAGTAAATTATAAACATAATTTCTAACATAAGGAAAATAAAATCTCTCAATTAAGTTTTTGTTGATAACTTCTGTTACCTCATGAAATCTCTGTTATGAAGTAATTAATTTCTAAAAAATTTATTTATGCTTAAGTAAATCTATCGATTGATTGATATAGGGGAGAATGGTACACAGTGGACCACTTTTTCAGTTAACATTTTTTTTCTCTTTAACGAACAGACCGTTCTGCATGAAAATATTTTTGAATGTTCCTTAAACCTTTTTACATTCATCATAATTTTCTTATAACACAGTTTTCAATACATTTTTCAAAACAAATTTATTTATATACACCTGTGAAGTGGACCAGTGTGCCCCAGAAGTGAGGCACACTGTCACCCACCGGGGCACAGTGGACCGCTATTAGGTATTATCTCAAATACAATATAAATCTATTTTTCATTAATCTAATTCTTCTTTATTTTCCCTTTACCTCCAAAATAACATAGTAATATAAATTTGCAAGTAACATTTTGAGAAAAAAAAAATACAAAACAAAAAAATTTAAAATTTATTATATTTTGAAAACAATAACAGATTAATACAGGAGCAATTGCAATTTAGATGAAGTTATTAGATTACTTAAGTACGAAAAAAATCAGCACACAATTTGCAAATGAAATTCCAAAATACAAGTAAGCTTGAGTAAGATTGAGCCTGGAAATTTCCTGAAATACTTTTGGGTCTGGGAGCAACATCAACAATACTAAATCATTGACATCAACAACAGATTACCCTATAGTTTCTGGAAAAATAAACTGATTTTCATTCAATTTGAGTCTCATGAATCTTGAATAGAATCATCACCAATTAGACTACAGTTATATTTTTCAAAATCAGTAAATATAAAGCAAAATATTTCTTCCTGTGTTAAATAATTTATTATTTTTCTTTGTTTACTTTATTTTACAATATTTCTTTATAAAAAATAAGCAATTATTAAATATTTTGAGCATTCTGCATTACAGGAGCAGAGTGGATTATGGACCACTGTGTCCCAGCAGTGGGTGGTACACTGTGCCCCATGTTGCAGTTCAATAAATAATCATATTAATATTGTTTATAGCTTTCTTTTACACATACTAACTTTAAAGTTAAATAAAAACAAATATCTTACCTATAGCTGTTTTATCTTATTTATCTACAACCTTTAATTACTAAAAAAATAAAAATATGATGATGAAAAATTTGACTTTTAGAAGCTCAAAACAACCAATCAGGGTAAAATGGTCCACTCTGAGCTAAACATGTTCTCTGAATCTGAAGGCTATAAATAATCAATCCAGTGCTGTTGTCTATTAGGATAGAAGAGAAGCTTAAATTTTTTTTTAAATAAATAAAATATTAGGGTGTGGATCACTGTACCCATAGGTCCAGTGTGTACCAGTCTCCCCTACTTAATAAGTGGCTAAATAATCCCTTAAAGTCATTTTTGGTACAGTGATAATTTTTTTTTTAATTTCTTAGAGAAGTTTCAAGAATAAAATATACATTTTGGTAACAGAGGTTACTTGTTCACAATTTTATTCATTCTCCTTAAACATGTTTTGGATAATATGCAGCATTAACTTAGCTAAGGATATCTATTAAACTCAGTGGTAAAGAGTACTGTTTGGTTGCTCACCCTTGTTCCACCGTGATAAGTACAACTTTTTGTCTGGTAACATAGGTTATAATTTTTTACACCTGCATATCTTTTAACAGGTTTGCTAGTTTAAATAAATAAAATTAAACTCTGATTTCAATTATTTGATTTACTTTAAACCTTACAAAGCTATTAAATGGAAAAATTGTGGCCAAAATGTAAAGAAAAAAAATCACTTCACTAAACGTGAAAATCTATCAAAATCACACTGATAAAACATTTAAATTTTCTAAATAAACAATTGTTTAAATGCAAAAATTTTATCCTGAATTATCCTGAAACAAATGCTAAATATTTTGTATTAAATTATCTTGTTTTCAGATGAGCGGCCCTGTGCGCCACACATGTCGCACACCCGAAAGACGGCCCTGTCTCTAGATTAATATAAAAAAAATATTTAGATACATTTACCTTCTTTCTCAGGTGTTCTCGAAGGAGTGCCTTCGCGGATACGTATATACTTGAAATTCAAGTTGCGAGTTTTGTGAGTTTTACCAGTTTTACACGTAGAGGTTTGTTTGGTTGGTTGGTGTGTGAAGTTCGCGTTTGGAGTGTGAAGCCAGAGTATGTGGGTTCATCTTTACTCCGTGGTTGTTTTTGTTTTTAAATTTTTAATATGATAATCGTAATTTTTAAATTACTTATCATAGCTATGCCAAAAGAGAAGATACATTCCTTTGTAATTATCTTCTGCTTTTTATTACATTTTTAAGTATTTTCCTGAAAAATTTCACAATTTTAAGGAATGTCGCGTTTTGGTTCGAATCACAGTGAGTTATACTAGTGATTATTTAGCGCATAATGGTTGGTTGTTTATGACTCCATTTTATTCCGTTTTTATGTATGAGCCGGCGTTTAGCAATTTATAAGTACGTATACCAGTGGATATTTATTGATGCATGATAGTGAAGCATTTTTTTGAGCGTCTTTAAAGTTTTGAACATTTTTGTGAAGAAATTTTGCGATTTAAACCATCATCGCTTTAACGATCTTTACGATTCCTGAACAGTGTCAACGTCAAATAGTCATTGCTGGGGTGTAATTGCGGTTTTATAGCCTTTCAAAACTTACTGTCAAGTGATTCTTGTATTTTTATTTTAAGAACAATTTCTAGTATTCAAAATGGCGCTGTATTTTATTCCAAAATTGCGGGAGAAATATTCCCCGATCAAGTCAGAGGAGTTAATTCCGTTGAACTCTTTAAAGACCAAACCAGAAATGATAGAGAAGTTAACCGTCTTGCTGGAACTTCCCGCAACGGAATATAAAGAGAGAGAGGCTGTTTCTGCCGAAATACTTGAGATACTCAAGAAATATTATCCTAATTGTCAGCTCGCCATGTGTGGATCTTCTATAAATGGATTTGGAGTGAAAAATTGTGACCTGGATTTACTGTTCTTACCTTTTCCTGACTATTCCAACGCGGATCAAATAAAATCTGGTGAAAACCCACCCCCACCAGATCCTGAAAAAATTCTCAGTGGAGAAACTCCAAAAGATGTATTGCACAAACTCGAAGATTGGTCGCACTTCAAATTTTTGAAAGCCATTCTCAAAAAAGAAAAATCTGTTGTAAAAAAAGTCGTCATGATTCCAGGCAAAGGCCCCTCTTTAAAAATACATCACATCAATGGCAAAGTTATTTGCGACTTACGTATAAGTAACAAACTTGTCATATTTAATTCTGAACTACTCCAATTTTTGGAAAAAGTGGATCCACGCATCAAACCTTTAGTTCTGACTCTGTGCCATTGGGGTCGTTCTTTAGGATTTATCAAGCGGAGCTTTTTTTCTAATTATGCCTTTATATTGTTGGTTGTTTTCTATCTACAAAATACAAGTCCACCCATCCTGCCACCTGTTCAGCATCTGATTGATCGTGCCGGGTTTAGTCGTGTTTGTGTGGGTTGGCAAACTGCATTTACCACTGATAAGCGTGTGGTTAAGAAATCCAAGAACACTAAACCACTGATCGAATTATTGATTGAATTCTTTGAATTCTACTGGAACTTCGACTTTGTGCAAAATATTGTTTCTCCAAATTCAGGAAAACTTCTTCCCGTGAAAGCCGTGAAAGATTCCAAGGTGGAAAAGATGAAGGAATTTGAATTATCACCTTTAAATATCCAAGATCCATTTGTATTGTCTCGTAATGTCTGCAAGATAGAGAATGAGACCCCTACTGTCATGTTCAAATTTGCACTTCACATAGCACGGCAAATGTTTCAGAACATTCCTGAAAAATTCAAATTCAGCATGCTGTTTGATTCTTCAGAGTATCAGAAAGTTTTCGACTTCCATTATGCTAAATACGTTGCTGGAAGACCTAAGTTATGTTTCATTAACCTTGACTACGACTGCATGAGTCATCTCAGTAAAAATTCTAAATTTTCGCAGCAGTTGTGGTTTGAAAAGGTTTCTCAAGCTGTTTATGAAGTATTACAGTACGGACTTCTTATTGAATGTGAAGTTACGGATAAGATGAATTACGGGAAGAATGTCGCATCTGTATACGGTAAACAAAATGGTGTTAAATCGAAGACACAAGAAAGTAATGCTACCAAATCAAGTTCGGAAATTTCTTTGTCTGATCTTGAGTTGATCCAATCAGTCCAGTGTGTTGTATATTCTCGTACATGGATGGGTCGTAAAAAATTTGCCGAAATCACTGTAACCGATGAAGATGTGGATGAGTTCAACAGTTCTGTGTTAAAAACAGAACATAGTGTATCAAGAGAGCTGATAAGGAAGAATCCATTACTCCACCGGTCTATTCCGTTGATGTGCTTCAAATGCGACTGCTACAAGCATACTTGTCCCCAGGTCAGCAACATCGTTGTCATGCTCAAACCATTGACTCTTTCAAGAGAGTTCTACCAAGTTTCCACATTTTTGGCATCATACATACCAAAGACAGTGAAGAAGATGATACTCACCAACTAATCATTGAATGAGCTTTTTCTTTTTTTTTTTTGTTCAAGGTGAGGTAATCAAGGGAAACAATAGTTTTCTTAGCTGTCATCCAGGCAGATTCATTTTGTTTATTTTTATTTTCTAACATAGAGCAGGGGTGATTGTGGAAAGTTTTCATGATTTTAGCTACCAAATATGTTTCCTGATTTCAGGAATTTTTTTAATTGTTTTTCCAATGACTGTTATGAGAAAAACTAGAAAAATTTACAAAATCACTTTAGCATATTAATCAGGGTTGTATTAATTTTAACTGGGAAAAGAAATTCAAATATATTTTGTTAAATGATAGATTTAATACAACATTTAGAAGCAATTGTCAAAACAATGGAACAGATGTGTTATACTACTCATGCCCCAATGTTTGGTGCACTTTCTAAATTTTCAGCATTAAATAACTTGATACAATCATAATTGCCAGGTTACTATTAAAGGAAAAAATCCCCAAAGCGTGCTGACCTTTTCCATTTTTATAACCGATTAAAAGAAAAAAAAAAAGAAAACGGTGCATGAGTGAAAGACATTGTATAACTAAAATAATATTTAATACAGCATTTGGAAGTGTTTGTAAATAGTACAACTATATTTTATTTTTCATTACTGTATAATTTATTAGAAAAATTTCTAAATGTAAGCAATTATCGTAAGTATTGAAATATTTTTAATAGTTTGATTACATATCTAATTTTATATAAAAAGTAAAAAAAAACCTAAATCATGTTAAACAAAAGAAATTATTTGAACACATGGTTTAGAGATCAAAAACTGATTATCAGTAACAAGTCTTACTGTATTAAGGTAAGATGATTTTATAGATTATTCGAGATAAGATCAAACTTGTAAAATAATCTTTGTGTTGATGAAGAGTTTGCATAACCATTTATCTGGTACATTATGAAATCTACAAATTCTAAATCAATATTTTCCAATTTTTATTACTGCCCATCAAATGCTGTAAAGTAAGAAAAATAAGATTTATGAAATACATGTTTCTGTAGTCACAGAAAATCAATCTATATTTAATAATATTATTAGGTACTTTTATGTTAACCGGGCACCAGTGATATATATACATGGATATAATAACGCTGGTGCCCGACTAACATAAACGTACCTAATAATATTATTAAATACTGTAAAATTTGCCGAAGGTGAAATTGATCGGGACTGAGAAAATTTTCAAAGTTACTCTATGTCTGTGGATTTGCCATGACTTGAAAATCTTTCTGAGGTAGACAGATTTAGACAGAGTTTACAGTATATATAATATGACATTACTTTAAAATACCGAAAGTAAGCCCCCTCCCACTTTTAAGCAATTTTGACTTTCTTTTCCATTCTCAAATAAGCAGTAATTTTGAGGGGGATTTAGATGATTAATTATTTATTGTTACAATAAAATAAGAAATAAAAAAAAATATGTAAAAAAAATTTTTTTTGAAGGGGGGGGGGGGGGGAATTTATTTTTATTTTATTTCTTTTTCAATTTGCCAAAATACGGAAAATTCTCGTCCTTTTTTTACTTCTAAATTAATCATACAAATGGGTTTTTAAATGATTTTTTAAAAAATCTCTAATATAAGCCACCCCTCCCAAATTTAAACCTTTTAGATTTTGAAAAAAAGGGGGGGGGTTACAATCTGAATTTATGGTAATATTCATATACATATAGAGTTTAAGCAATGTATGTTAAGCTTACATTATTTAATAATAATTTTTCAACTACTTTTGAGTGGTTAAAACCAAATTTGACCCCTGTCTTTATTAAAATCAGTTTTGACCAGTTAATGTTACAACCCTGATATTAAATGTACTTACTTTTAGTGTATTTAATTGATTACAATCAAACTTTTTACAGTGTTTGTGCTTCATTTAAAACTTTACAAATTAGCCTGACTCTCTAATCACAAAACTCTGAGTCAGTGAACAAAAATATGTGAGTCAATTTAGAAGAATCAAGAGTCATTTTAGTAAAATAAAACTATTCGATCATTTGATGCTTTGCATTCATATTAAGTTCGTACTGTAATACAGACTTTCATCAGCAACTAACATAAATAAATATTAATGAAAATTGATACATTTTATCTATTTTTCCATCTATCACAATCCTTAAGGCTTAATCCTTTCCTCTGCCACAATCCTATGCAAAATTGTTAATAATTTCTTATACATACTCAAAAGCATTGACACTGATATTAATTGTATTTTACTGGTTGCAATCAAATATTTTACAGTGTTTGCGTCTGATTAAATTTTATGCGTCAGCCACACTCTAATCACAAAACTGCAAATCAATGAACAAAAAAAATGTGAGTCAATTTAGAAGAATCATGAGCAGTGTTGAATTCAGGGGGTGTCCTGGAGAGGGACATCCCCCCCCCTCTCAGATTGTATGCTTTTTAATGGTCAAAAATATATTATTCCTCCCTCCCACCTTTCCTGGAGCCACAGGGAGTCCTCCCGGAAAAAAAGCCTGAATTCAACACTGATCCTGAGTCATTAAATTTTATGTCAACCTGGTTCTAATCACAAAACTGTGAGTTAGTGAACATAAAAATGTGAGTCAATTTAGAAGAATCATGAGTCATTCAATAAAAAAATCTGTACATTTATTAGATCATTCACACATGTTGTATACATATTAATGGGCACTGTAATAGCAGGCTTTCATCACCAACTAACATAAATTAATAAATATTTAATGAAAATGATACATTTTGTCTATTTTTCTTTCCATCACAATCCTTAAGGCTCTCAACTATGGAAAATTTTTAACACTTTTCTTACACATACTCAATGGCATTGACACTGATATGAATTGTATTTAGTGTATTTTATTGGTTACAATCAAATTTTTTACAGTGTTTGATTCTCATTTAAAATTTCATGAGTCAGCCTGACTCTTAATCACAGAACTGCAAGTCATTGAACAAAAAATGTGAGTCAAGTTAGAAGAATCATGAGCAATGTTGAATTCAGGGGGTGTCCCAGGAGAGACATCCCCCCTCCCTGCCCTCGGTCCACAGGGGTCTCTCCCAGAGAAAAATGTCTGAATTCAACACTGATCACGAGTCATTCAATAAAAAAAACTTACATTTATTAGATCATTGACACATTACATACATATTAATGAGTACTGTAATAGCCAGGGTTCGGTGATATATATCATGATATATATATATCCAATGTTTATTTTCAAAATATCATGAAGTTTGATATTTTCACATATTTGATATTTATTTTCAAAATATTGCGTGTAATATTTTTGATATTTTCAGTCAAGACAAGTGTAAAGGAATTTTCTTAACTGTTATTGGCTGTGTCTTTCTGTAAAAAAAAAATATATTTGCTCCTATAGGGACTTTTTTAGCCCCCCTCCCAATAATTATGTGGAACTATATTTACTTAGAAAAGCCACTGAAAGATAAACTATGTAAATTTGATAAACTTCTAGCTTCATTAGAAATAATTTTTTCTTGTTTTGGTTTTGTTCAATTAAGCAGACCAAGCTTACTATATTTATGTTCAAAATTTTCAGTAAAAAAAAATATTTTGTGGTATAAAACATAAAATTTTCTTAAAACTTGATTACTAAATCTTAATAGTTTGTTTTTTGTGAGTGTAAAAAGCAAATTGTGTCTGTTTTTAATTAGTTGATCTTAAATTTTGTTAAGTAAGTAAAAAAAAAAAAAATAGAAAAAGACATGTAGAATATTGTTTTATTATGTTTTTATGCTAAATGACATATGTTTTAATGTCTAATTTATATTAACTCTGAAAATATTTATAATCATCAATAAGTTGACTATTTTGAAAATATCGGATATACATAAAAAATATCGGATATTTTTGATATTTTCAAAAATATCATGATATTTACGAACCCTGGTAATAACAGACCAACTAGCATAAATAAAGTATTATTAATGAAAAAGGATACATTTTATCTATTTTTCATTCGTTCACAAGTACTTAAGGCTTTCAACTATCGTTCACGGTTTTCTTACACATACTCAACACTGATAAGTTTTTTCTAATAAGCCATGGGTGGAGCGTTCATTTTATTTCAGAAAATTGAAATGTCAATCATCCATAAATACAGACCAAATAGTAGAAACAGTGTAGTACGTCAGCGTGTGCTGCATATTTTTCTGTACCTTGCAGATCAATCGAACAGCTTAAAGTTTCTGGGTTAAGAAATATTGCTAAAATTTAATTTTTGTCTCTAGATTTATTGTATTTTCTTCTTATATTTTCTTTATAAATGCAAATTTTGCTTATTTTATGGGCTACTACAATTTCTCTTATGTAAATGTTAAAATTCCCAGTCGCCACAGGGCGACTAAATGTAAAAAATTGGTAACTTTATGCTATGCATCTGATCACCAAAGTTTTGATTTCTATTTTACATGTAACAGTACATCAGATTTCTTAGCACCATTTTGTTTCCACGGATGCCACTTTTCTGCTGAAAGGCAGATTTCTGCTTTTTACATTAAAAGAAAAAACAGAATTAACAATTTCTGTGGAAAACAATCGCAATTTTCGTCAAGTGATCGCAGGAAAAAAACTAAGATTTTCGTCAAATGATCGCGAAATAAAACCTCGACTTTCGGTAAGCGACCGTAAAGTAAAACAGCTTTTTCAGCAAGTGACCGTGAAATAAAATAGAAATTTTTGGCAAACGATTGTTAAAAAACCCACGATTTTCATCAAAAGATTGTTAAATAAAACCACGATTTTTGTCAGGCGATTGCAAAATAAAACTGTGAATTTTGTCAAGCGATTGCAAAATAAAACTGCGATTTTCATCAAGAGACAGCAAAATAAAACTACAATTTTCGTCAAGTCATCGCAATTTTAATTTAATTTTCAACAGACAATCGCAAAATAAAAGCATAATTTTAGTCAAACGATCGCGAAATAAAACTGCGATTTTCGGAAAGGGACCACAAATAAAACTGATTTGTAGCAAACGATCGTGAAATAAAACTACGATATGTTTTTGTTATTGTTGGGGTAAGTAAACTGCCACTGTGATAATTTTATTTTTATATACCTAAAAATATGTCTCCATAATAACCGCAGTAATGAGTGGCTACTAAACATACAGCCTCTACCGGCTACTGGCTACTAGTGTAAATATTGAATTTTAACCTTTATTCTTATGATAGTAAACTTGGTCCAGCATTCTTGGGTCGCAGATAAATTTTGGTTTTCTGTAGATTAACACAGAAAATTCTTCTACTGGGAATACAGGATGTAATTAAATTTTTGGAAGACTTCTCTTCTAATACAGCTACTAAAACAATCCGTTATTTCTCAACTGCTGGTAAAAAAGAGAAGATAATGAGTTTTTGAGAGCAGACAATAACTGAGATATTTGCAAAAGAGTACTATTTCAGCAGAGAGGAAGATTGTCAATTTGTGAATCCGTTGTTGGCTCACTATTGTAAAGTTTGTGTGTCAATAAGGCTGTTCTCAAATCCGAAAGGGCTACTTTCTGACACATTTCTGAATTCATTTTTGTTCAGAAATGCCTGAAATTAGCAGGTGTTCTTATTCAGAAACTATGCAATCGAAAGACGTTTCAATTTTTTGGTAAAGGCAGAAAGATCTTTCAGAAAATACTGCCAAAGTCGACATTTTGAACCCAATTTCCAATGTGGAAGTGCGAGAAAGGGAAAAAACTTGTTGTCGCGTGACAAGAATAGCTTATAACTTGATAAGTAATTTATTTATCAAAAAATAAAATACTATATAATTCCAAATCATTTCAACAGTCATTCCTGCCAATTTTATGCCTTTATGGTTAGAAATGAGTCAGAAAGTTTTGCGTTGTTGAGTAAGAAATTTGAGAACCACCTTAAGAATTTTCTGGAATTTATGTATAAAGTATGAGTAATTGTGAACCTTGTGTTATCCTTCTCCTCTTTCTTCCTTTTCTGTTTCTACAGCATTTTTTTTTTTCAATTGAGCCACAAAGCCCTCTGATTAAATAACTTAAATATATAGCCTTAAAACTTTACTGTTTAATTTTTCTCGATAAAGGCATTAACGTACCATTTTAAGTGTATATATTTATCCAGCAATTTAAACCTTTGATTTAACATGGATGCATACCACGTTACATACCCAAAACTCAATATTACTTATACAGTGGGCTTTAAAAGATCATTTTATTTATTGCTGCTATCTCCCAACACAGCTGTTAATATAAATTGCACATCGAATTCTGAACAGATAGTGAGTTAATTTTTCATGACAAATTTATTTATCATTTGAGTAATTTTGTATCCTTCTTGCTAAAATGAACTTTTTAAAAATTTTGTAAAATTAAAAAGACGTGACGTCCAAGCATAGATTTTTTACAAAGGTAAGTTTGTATACTTCACAATTTTGTATTAGGAAATTGACAATATTTATCAGAAGTATGTAGTTTTCAGTTTATTGCAGATGTTAAAAAAGTACCTTTTAGTGAATAACTTTTTACCTTTATGTTCTAATTTTTAGGTAGATTTCATAAGAAATACTACCTATTACATTCTCCCCTAAGTTGGAATTTCTGAAAAATTTTTGCAGATCTACGCCGATTATGACTCCCAGAACGTAAAACCTCCCTCAGTTCAAAACTTTATCTATCTATCTATGTCACTTTTTTATGGACACGATAACTTCCATAATTCTCATGCTTCCAAACTGATACATAAAATCTCGGTCAAGTTCATTAATGGGCAAAATCGAACCGGGGGAGGGGGGGCTTTTTGCGAAAACAGAAAAAAACCCACAACTTCTTAATTATGATACATATCAAATTTGTTTAAAGTTATTATTTCTTCTAGGAATAGGGCCAAAAATTTATGTATGACAGATTTTTCATATCATTAAAAATGGCCCCATTTGGGGGGGGGGGGGGGAAATAGGGGTTTCAGAAGAAAAGAAATTCATAACTTCGTCAATTCACAAGATATCAAACACCATTTAAGGGCGTAATTGTTATTTTACTTAACGAAATATCCAATAAATCAGTAAAACATTATTAAAAATATAAATAAATGTCAAATTAAAAATCACTTGATGACATAAGAAACATATGTAACATATCTGACGTCAAGTGAATGTTATGCCACGATCATGCATTTTTGGCGTTAAATCCTATGGTTTAGTGATAGTTTACTTTATGTAAAGTGGTCGACAGGATAATAGAGAAGTACCAAAATATTTTTTACAAATTATATTTCACTAGTACAAAATGGAAATTTTCAGAATAACATCTTGAAACATTTTAACATATTTAAAATACATAAATTTGATGATAATTAAAATCTTAGGTTAATAAGCCAATTAAATTAACAAGAAAAATGTCCCATCCCTTCCTCACATGAGGGAGGGATGGATAAGACATGTTTTTAAAATGAAAATTCATATTTAATTTTCAAAAATGTGGTGAAAAAATGACAAAAACAGAGTGACATTTACATTCCTAAGGTTTATAGTAAATCACAACATTTATTTTATATTATGCTTCGTAAAATCCAAATCAAATGAAAAATATGCTTGTGCCCAACTAGTGCCGCCAGTTATTTTTGGTGGGTGTAGCTTTGCAATTCATCTTGTTCATCAATGATGGAACAGTCATAATGCACTTTTACATACCTTTTTAAATAGTGCATTGCCATGTAAAAATAAAAGTTTGCAGTTTAAGTTAAATAATTATTTCAAAACAGTAATATTTTATTTTAAAAAGCTAAGGAAATTGATATTATAGAAATAAATATAAATATTTAATGCTAATGGTTGACATTGATAAATAATGCATGAGTAAGAAAAGAAAAAATTGCACTGATTTAATTTTTAAATGCATATTTGTTTAAAAAAAAATCATGGAAGTAGTTAAAATTGCTTTTTAACTTATAAAATAATAAGTTTTATTTGTTACACTATTCAATTTCAAAACAAGATAGTCTTATAAATATAAAATACCGAAAAATTGTATGTAATTAAACATAATTATTTGCATAAAGATATCATTTAGGAGGGATAGACATGTCCCATCCTTCCCTTAGAGCAACATTAAAAAAAAAAAAGGTTTTTCACAACTAGCATGTGGCTTTTACTCTTAACTGTCCATTCATTAAAGATATATTGTTGAGTCTACAAAACATTAAAAACAAGTAAGAGGCTACTTCACTTGGGGAAAAACACCTTCCTTCTAATGTTAATCGTATGGGGTAAATAATTTACGATATCTCGTTCGCATTTCAAAGCTGAGGTCAATCTCTATGCACGCTCCTTTGTACTTTTTTTGATTTTGGTTACAGTTTTTTTATTGAGGATACTTTCACTTTTGGAACCGGTTCGGAAAGTGAAAGTATCAATAAAAAAACTTGCAATCAAAATCAAAAAAGTACAAAGGAGCATGCATAGAGATTGAACTCAGCTATCTAATGCAAAAAAAAATCATTTAAAAATATTGAAATGTGAACGAGATATCGCAAATTATTTCCCCCATAGGATTAACATTAGTGAGGGGGTGTTTTCGGATGAGTGAAGTAGCCTCTTAAGGGTCCTCTTTCCTCATGCGAAAAGATAGATGCAAATTATCAGATATGAAAAATAAAGTAGAAATTTGGTACTTTCGTGTTATAGCGACCCCCAAGGTTGAAATATTTTTGTTTCTGTTTTCATTAATACATTGTTAATTTGGTACTTTCGTGTTATAGTGGCCCCCAAGGATGAATCGCCAAATTATAAAGCGTGTGTGACATTATAATAATATATGATATATATATAACATTTCTTAACATATGTGGCCAAGTTATAGTCATAAAGGATACATATATGATGTATATATATGACATGTGTATAGGATGTATATATGACATATAAAACGTAAATAATATGTGTATAATGACGTATAGGGCACATATAGGAGTGTTTGGAATATATATATATGCGTATATAAGATGCATATATAAGCTTTGCGATGATCTTGGCGAAATGATAACTGCAACCTTGGCATAATCATAATTGTGGGGGCTGCTATAACATGAAAGTACGGTAATATATATATTTTTTAAGCTTTCAGAACATTTTCCCAATGGTTATTGTAATTTGTTAAATTATATATATATATTTTTTTTTTTAAGTTTTAGTTTAATCATAATTATGGAGATGTCTTCATTAGTCACTAATGCTAGCAAAAGTAAATTTAGCAAAGATCTCTTGTATTGAAAGCATCATAGCGGGAAAAAAATTATCCAGCAAATCTTGACAAGTGACAAGCAAGACCTGATGAATAGTTAAGGCTCACATCCAAACGAATTACTTTCTGACACATTTTTTAAATTAATTTTTTTCAGAAAGGTATGAAATTTGCAGTTGTTTTTATTCAGAGACTATAAAATCGAATAGCATTTTCCATTTTTCAATTATGGCAGAAGGTTTTTCAGAAAAGACTGTCAAAGTTGGCATTTTGTACCAAAATTATGGAGCAACAGCATGAGAAAATAAAAAAAAATCTTTCGTCATGTGACAACGGTTGCTTATAACTCAATAAGTAATTTATTTATCATAAAAGGGAAAACTCGTTTCGATTCTAAATTGCTTCAATAGTCCAGCATGCCAATTTTATGCCTTCAGATTTAAAAATGTGTCTGAAAGTTTTGTGTTGTTGAGCAGGGAATTTGAAAACTGCCTTAATACACAGATAAAATCAAATGCTAGACCATAAATAGAAATATGCAGATAACAAAGTATGGTGGCGTTGCAGTTAAAAGAAAGACATACGAAGTTAAAGAGGAAATAAATACAACTTTATTATGACATTTAAAATATAACATAAAATATGACTAGGTAGACTCGATCTTTAAAAACAAATACAGTAGAAGATCTTTATAACGCAATTCTCCATATAACGCACAACTTCTCAGATGTAAACAATGAATTTTCAGTTAAGAAACACCTGAATTCTTACATTATAAGTAGTTGCTATTCTCTAGAGGACTAAATCTGATACATTAATTTAACTTTATCTCCTTAATTCGGAGCTAATTACTGAAAAAATTGCTATGATTTGATACAGCTATGTTTGGACAATCTTTATAAAGTAAATTTAACAATGCGTGGAATGATCAATATTATGCAGAAAATTATAATCTGCACAACTCCTGGTAATAAAGAATGCAATATAAAGATACTCTAATGTATTTTGGTATGTTTCACACATATTTGTCCATGTTTTACAAGCTAAATTTGATGATGTGTGAAATGTGATCTATATAACGCACAACCTCATGCTTTTAGGTTTGCGTTATAAAGATCTACTCAATTGCTGCACAATGTCATGAGGATGCAAATACCTCAATAACTCTTTGAGATTTCTAACGAAACACATTACAAGTTGTGTTAGAACCAAGAGGGTAAAAAAGTAGTTACTAGCTTTCATTTATTTCATGCTACAAAGCAAACACATTTAATTAAATATTTTTAGAAATAGACTTTATAAATTAATACAAAAATTTAAATTCATAATTTCAAAAGAAAGCTACTCCAGCTCATCATCTAACCTTAAGGGGCTGCTTTACTGAAACTCCCCAATTGTAAAATGCCATGTTAACCAATGGGAAAACTTAAAAGCGTGATTATTCATTACCTAATATAATTATTAAAATATGATTTTCATAATTAGAAATTTGATGTCAGATTCCAATAATGCACGCTTTTTAAAGTTGTCTCCTTAACACCTACCTTCACGACGAGCATCCTTTACAGAATTTTTAATCTCTTACCACGACTTTTTGAAAACAGAAATATTTGCCTAATTGAATCACAGAAATGCTATCGTTAAATAAGGCAAAGCTTACAATAAAAAGTAACTGGTGGGAATAATCGAGAATTCTGAACATCTTATGCGGCATGTATATGTGTCAATCGTTCCTAAGGGGTTAAGTTTTAAGTATTTAAAAAATCTCTAAAAACTTTGAAATTATATCACTTTTTTAGAAATACTTAAAATTTATGGAGACACGTTTTAAAAAAGCACATTGTTGGCATCTGATGTTTACTTTTTGATGGTGAAAACTGCATTTTAATAATTAAATTAGGTATTGAGTAATCACGTTTTTAAGTTTATCCTTAGGTTAACATGGGATTTTGTGATTGGAAGTTTCAGTGAAGCACCTCTTAAGGATAATGTTAATGGGAGAGTTATTTTAAAGTATCACGTTTGAATTTCAATGTTTTAAAATAATTGAATTACTGACCTCAATCTCTACAAAGGCCTTTTTTTACTTTTTCAATTTGGATTGTAGTTTTTTTTTTTTAATGAGGATACTTTTGGAACAGATTTCAAAAGTGAAAGTGTCATTATTATAAAAAAAACTGCAACCAAAATCAAAAAAGTAAAAAATGACCTTTGTAGAGATTGACCTCAGTAATTCAATGCAAAATAAGTTATTTTAAAACACTGAAATGCAAATGAGATATTTTAAAAGAACTCTCCCATAAGATTAACATTAGCATGCCAGAAGTAGCCCCTTAATATTTTTGGAGATCTTATCAAGATACTGACTGAAAAACTGTAAATATTGTTGCAAATATTGTGTGAATGAACATTACTACCAATTAAAATGGTTTCTTTCATTAAAAGAAATAGCCTTGCAATTAAACCTTTACTCCAAAATTAAAAGTTGGCTTTTTAAACATTAATTTCTTTATATGTCGCATTTCAAACCTTTACTATGCAACTCTAGCAACTGAACCATCAGTTCAATTTAGACTAGAGAAGAATTCCGATACCATTATTTTTTTAAGATATGGCAATAGGAAAGAAAAAAAAAATGAAACATTCAAACTATCTTTTTAGGATTTCTGAATTTGTTTCTCAATGCACAGTCATAATTTAATTAATATGAAACTATTAATTGATTAAAGCATATTTTTAAAAATATATTTTACACTTTTTATGCATAAAAATATGCTTACTGTCATTTTAAACTATAAAAAGGAGTATTAAATGATATATGATAATATATATATCAGAAATAAACTTAAAGCTGGAGAGAAAAAAAAAATAAAAAATTGTCATCATAAATATTTTTTAAGCATTAAACTTCTTTGTTTACATTCACAGATATGCAGTATAGCTTATTCTGCCAAGTAGTTTTTAAATTTTACTAGAAAACTACCCAAATTGCAATGATTAAAAATGAATTTAATACTAGGAGCTTTAAACCTGTATAATTCATAAAATGTTCTCCTATTTGGTATCCAAAGGCAAAATTTATTGAAAATAGGTCAAAATTAGGTGTTAATATTGAAAATTTTAAAGTTTGTTACAATTTCTAAATTTAGATGACCTCCAAGTAAAAACATTAATTAGTAGACATTACACTAGAGTACCTCTAATCCACTAACTCGTAATTTATGAATACCTATAATATGCACTTCATATATGAATGTAAATAAAAAAATTTAACTCTTAAAAAACTAGTCGTTCGGGGCCACCGTAATACTTACCCATCATGGATATGCATAATATAAAATATTAAAATAAAATTTGTGTAAACTACTTATAAAATGCATTGCAATTCGAATAAAATCGTGGCTTGATGACGTCATAAACTTTAAAGGCTCGATTACTGAATTGCTTAAAAGAAACATCCTTCTAACTCCAAAAACAAGAATCCTATTAACTAGCGGTTTATTGCATCTGATTAAGCATCTCGTTTCCAATTAAAATATATCTTTGAATTGAAATTTGGCTGAAATACAGGGTCATGAAAAATCGAAGAGTGTGGAAAAATAGGATTCCAAATATCTCGGCAACTCATTATCCGATCGACTTCATGCTTTATGCAAAATTTATGTTTTTTTATTGTCTTTTATATTCATTCTTTAAAATAAACAATTTCGAAAATTTTTATATACCTTTTATCAGAACGAATATTTCGAGAGTCCAAAAAAAATACAGTCGAGTCTCTATATAACGAAATCCATTGTTCCAGTGAAAAATTCGTTATATAGAGAAATTCGTTATATAGAGAAATTCGTTATATAGAGTATGAGTAAAAATTCCTATTTAATGTGTAAATTTTGAACAAAAGTTATTTTGGAAGTGTTAAATTAAGAATTTGTAATGTTTAACTATAAATATTAACCTAATATTGTATTTCTTAATTATGTATTTAAATAGTTTCAAAAACGAGAACAGACATTTATTTGAAAGCATAATAAAAATCACACAAGGAAAACTTATAGTAATTTTAGACGAATAAATCTGTAATTTTTCGCTGTTTTGATTTCAAAATTGTTACACTCTCAAAAAAAAATGTTCACACTTTAGCAAAGAATGAAAAATTGCATCGGGAACATTTTCCTCCATTTGAAGTCCTCGCTTATAAGATCAAAAGAACTCATCATTTCAGTGTGTGAAGGTTTTTTTCGCTTGTAGTATGTTTTCGCTTTCATGTTCATTGTCACTCTCACCATCATCGTTCATAACGCTGCTTAAAATATCACTGTCAGTAGGATACTCTGCAATAGTGAGATTGTCATCCACTTCCAAAAAATCTGAGAGAGTAACATTTTCTTCGACATTTCCACGTTCCTTATTTATTTTTCATTTCTCTTTTAAGTCTGCTAAAGCCACATCTTCTTCGTCCACAGAATCTGCATTATTTACCCGTTCAGAAAAGCCGGTCTTTTTGAAGCAATTGTAGATTGTTTTTTCAGTTACATCAAATCTCCAAGCTTTATAAAGTTCCGCAATGCACTTTCTAAGACTAATGATGTCTTGGGTGAAATCATTTTTTTTCAATAGCTATGATCAGCTCTTTAAGAATTCTTTTCTTATAATGCACCTTTAGATTTTTTATTATTCCCAAGTCCATGGGCTGCAGTTTTGATGTGCAATTGGGTGGTAAGAAAATAACTTCAACATTTTGCAGTTTTTTACCACAGTTTTGTGAGTGAGCTGGGCAATTATCAACAAGCAAAGCAATTTTTCGATGTTGTTTTCTCATTTGATTGTCAAGTGCTTTTAAACATTTGCCAAAAATTTCAGTGGTCATCCAGGACTTTTTATTAAAGTCATAGTCCACTTCTAAGGACTTTGCGCCTTTAAAACACCGAGGAGATTTACTTTTCCCAATGACTAACATCTAACTAATTTTTCTTTCCCTGTCATGTTAGCACACAACAGAATAGTAATCCTTTGTTTGCTTTGTTTGCCTCCAAAACATTTATCTTCTTTAAACGCCAGAGTCTTGTTTGGGAGACACTTGTAAAAGAGACCTGTTTCGTCAGCATTGAAAATGTTTTCAGGAGCGATTTTTTTTAGAAATTTTGCTACTTTAAGACTCTAGTTCTCACATGCTGTCACCGGCGTATCCGCACTTTCACCACAGATAGTTTTCTGGGATAACCCATGTCCCTTTTTGAACTTTTCTAGCAAACCAATGCTGTCTTGGAAGTCAGAGTGCCCAAGAGATGAAGCATATTCTAGAGCCTTTTCTAAAATCATTGGTCCCGAAAGTGGTAGATTCCGGTCCCTTATACCTTTAATCCACTTAATCATTGCTTCATTTAAGTCCTCGTATTGGCACGTCCTCATTCTTTTTCGCGCCGAACCAAGATCCGAATTCTGCTCTGTGATTGACTTTCTATTTTTTATGATTGTTGACAGAGTACTTGCCGTAAAATTCCCGGTCGCCACCGGCCACAGGGCGACTAAATGTAAAAAGGCGACTTTATGTTATACATCTGATCGCCAAAATGGCGATCAGTCATTTCCGAAAATTAAAAATAAATAAATAAAAATAAAATCGGTCATAAATCCAAAAATTAGGACATAAAATGTATCGCGAATTTCGACAAATGGTCGCCGAAAACAACCAATTCCGTCAATCGTTCGAAGAAAAATCACCAATTTCGTCAAACGATCGCAGGAAAACGCGAATTTAATCAGAGGATTTCGTCAAAAAATTGCGAAAATACGACAAATTTCATCAAAATATTGTGAAAAAACAGCAAATTCCTTTAAAAGATCGCGAAAAAACGGCAATTTTCTTTAAAAGATCGTGAAAAAACGGCAATTTTCTTTAAAAGATCACGAAAAAACGGCAATTTTCTTCAACAGATCGCGAAAAAAGGAAGATCTCACGAAAAAAAGGAAGATCTCGTGAAAAAATTATCGCCAAAATGGCAATCAATTATTTCCGAAAAAAAAAAGGTCGGTCATAAATCCGAAAATTAAGACACAATATATCGCAAATTTCGACAAATGGTTGCCAAAAACAACCAATTTCGTCAATCGTTCAAAGAAAAATCACCTATTTCGTCAAAGGATCGCGGGAAAACGCGAATTTAATCAGAATATTTCGTCGAAAAATCGCGAAGAAAAGGCAAATTTCGTTTAAAAATCGCAAAAGAAAAGATACATTTCGTCAAAAAATCGTGAAGGTATGATAAATTTCGTCAAAAAATCGCGAAGATAGGGTAAATTTCGTCGAATG
Organism: Maratus michaelseni; assembly: GCA_963931845.1. Lineage (NCBI taxonomy): Eukaryota > Metazoa > Arthropoda > Arachnida > Araneae > Salticidae > Maratus > Maratus michaelseni. Next base: position 4,562,564 of record OZ007600.1, read on the forward strand.
ATCGAGCAAAAACAGCAAATTTCTTCAAAAGATCGCGAAAAAACGATAGATTTCGTCAAAAGATCGCAAAAAAATCGTGAAATCCTTTGAACAATAGCAGAAAAAATTTCAAAATTCAAGTGGTTGAAAAAAAAAATCATTTTCATAGTCGGTGATGGGGGGAAAAATCATACATTTGAACGAAGTTATGGTTTTCTGTACATATAAAATAATTGTTAATTATTTAATATTCAGAGTATTTGTTTCTAATTAGAATTACATGAAACCAAATTCTATATTTGGGCAAAATAATGTAGTATGAAATTGTACATATTGACAGGTAGCCAAGCCAGCCGTTTTCACCAACTGAACTATGAAAATGCAGTGTATTTATTATAGAAAAAGCTATAAATCATTTTAAGGGGACACAGTACCTTTGAAACTCTTTTCAATGAGAATGGTGGCACAATACTTAGTACTAAAAATTAAATAAAAAATTCTTGTAGAACAGCCCATTTTTCTAAAATTATTATTTTTTTAAAAATTAACTTTTTAAAAATCTTTACTACGTTTACAAATATGAATATTTTTGCTTCAATTTTTGCCTCCTGATTCTTTAGAATATCCAGGAGTGATTCTGGTCCGAATTTTCCGAAAAATTAGGGCAATGATTTCCGAAAATTAAAAAAAATATCGGTCATAAATCCGAAAATTCGGACATAAAATGTATCGGTATTTTGGCATATGATCGCCGAAAAAAATTAATCTCGTCATTCGTTCGAAGTAAAGTCGCCAATTTTGTCAAAGGATCGCGGGAAAAACGTGACTTTCGTCAGAGAATCGCGAAAAAAAGCAAATTTCGTCAAAAACATTGCAAAAAGCGGCAAATTTCGTCAAAACATCGCAAAAAAACGGCAAATTTTGTCAACAAATCGCGAAAAACGCCGAATTTCGTCAAAAAATCGCGAAAAAAAACAGAAATTTTATCAACAAATCTCGAAAAAACTGCAAATTTTGTCAAAAACATATAAAAAAACCGCAAATTTCATCAAAAGATCGTGAAAAAACGGCAAATTTTGTCAGCGGGTCTCGAAAAAACGGCAAATTTCGTCAAAAACATTGCGAGAAAACGGCAAATTTCGTCAAAAGATCGCAAAAAAAAGGCAAATTTTGTAAACAAATCGCGAAAAACGGCAAATTTCGTCAAAAAATCGCGAAAAAAACGGAAATTTTATCTCGAAAAAAAACTGCAAATTTTGTCAAAAACATTGCAAAAAACCACAAATTTCATCAAAAGATCGCGAAAAAACGGCAAATTTTGTCAGCAGGTTTCGAAAAAACGGCAAATTTCGTCAAAAAACATTGCGAAAAAACAGCAAATTTCGTCAAAAACTTTGCGAAAAACGGCACATTTAGTCAAAAGATCGCAAAAAAACGGCAAATTTTGTCAACAGATCGTGAAAAACGGCAAATTTCTTTAAAAAAAGTACAAATTTTATCAACAGACCTCGAAAATCTGCAAATTTCGTCAAAAAATCGCGAAAAAAACGGAAATTTAACTCGAAAAAACTGCAAATTTTGTCAAAAACATTGCAAAAAACCACAAATTTCATCAAAAGATCGCGAAAAAATAGGCAAATTTTGTCAGCAGGTCTCGAAAAAACGGCAAATTTCGTCAAAAAACATTGCGAAAAAACGGCTAATTTTGTCAACAAATCGTGAAAAACGGCAAATTTCGTCAAAAAAGTACAAATTTTATCAACAGATCTCGAAAATCTGCAAATTTCGTCAAAGGATTGCGAAAAAACACAAATTTTGTGAAAGAGACGGCAAAAAAAAAAAAAAAAAAAAAAAAAGAAAGAAAAGAAAAAAAAGTTGCGGTAGTGGACACCCCCCACCCCCTCTGTTGAAACTTTTCAGAAAATTTGCTGTTAATTTCAGAATTTTTTTTTTTTTTTTACTCAGAATCACCCCTGTGAATATACTACATGAAACTGTATGGATATTTAGATGTATGGAATTTTACATTTAATTTTTTTTTTCTTGTGTATATCAAACAATAAAAGAAATTCAACAAACTCTCAATCAAAATATTTTTTAAAAAATAACTATAAACTTGAATGTTAAATCCATACATAAAAATATTAAATACACCGTAGAAAACGAAAAAAATCAAAATCAAAAATCAAAACTATTTTGAACAAGCAAGTTATTGCTTGTTCAATAGGTGTCAAAAATCAGTTTAAAGTTTTTATTTATAAGGGTAATTGCGCTGGATCTATAGACAAAATTTACAATATCTCGCAATATAATTGTTGTATAGGTAAAATTGCGAGGTGTCAAAATATTCACAATTAAAGAAGCTTTCATTAATATTAAAAGAAGAAAATCTATATTTTGACCAATTTCAAGGCACTGTGTCCCCTTAACATAAGAAATATGTCAATGTATTTATTTTATATCCAATACAATATAATTCACAAAATCTAAGCATAAAAGTTGTGAAAAATGTCGTAAATTTTTTCTTTACACGGTATTTTCTCAGTGGCATCCCTGATAGTAATTAGTGGCCACTAACTTGACAATAGTGGCTACTAAACATACAGCCTCTACCGGCCACTGGCTACTAATACAAATATTGAATTTTAACCTTTAACTTGCCGGATTCCCAAACTTTTTTGCCACATCTTTCTTTTCAATCCATTATCGATTTCTTTCAAAATCTTCACTTTATCACAGAGAGTTATGCAGTTCCTAGGAGACATTTTTTGCAGAAGCAGTAAAAAAACGCACAAGTTTTATGAATCTTTCACGCTAAAGAAATTCAGAAACAATAAACATCCACTCTAAAAGTAAGGGTTGCGAGCTTTAGTTTGGATAGATGAAAACGTGTTCTAAATAGTGACAATGATCTGCTCTCGCGGCTGCAGCTGTCGTGGGAAAATTTTCCATTCGTCCAATAGCGTGCTTGAGCTTTTTTTTCTCGCCTGCTTTTTTCTGGCGCGCATCAGCTCACGTGTCATACCAGTGGATCTCAGGAGCTTAAGAAGGATGTTGGAAAGTATGGGGGAGGTGGGGGAGATGAATTCGTTGGACATTAAAGAACAAGGAGATTCAAGGTAGAAAAGTAAGATCTAAAAAAACTTTGCACTGAACGATAAATCAGGAATCAGTGATGGAAAATTGATTCTATGTGATTTGGAAGTTTTTTTAAAACTGAATAAATAAAGAACATTTTATGAAAAAAATTCGTTATAGGGAGATATATAATTTGCTATATGGAGACTATTTTTAATGAAATCATAGGAAAGGGGGACCGTTCCTGCTAAAAATTCGTTATATAGAGAAATTCGATGTATGGAGTTTCGTTATAGAGAGACTCGACTGTAGTTCCGGTTAATCGAGGTTATTGAAATGAAATAGGCTTCTTCCCATTATTACATACTAAGTACAAACCAAATTTCAAGTCTCTATCTCAATTTTTTCGGGAGATAGAGCGTTTACAGACACACAGACGGACAGCAAATTTTTTTTTCTAAAAATATGTTTTTCGGAATCTTCAATGTCTGAAAAGTGTAAATCCGTCAATTTTTTTTTTTTTTTCGATTTTCAAAACGATTACAAGACTTACCCTATACTACGTATGATGGGTAAGTAATAATTTACCAATGGCATTTTTCTTCTAACTTTACTTCTGATATACATTATTTAATACCCTTAATTATAGCTTAAAGTGGCAGTACATTAATAGCATGTTATTTAATTTATCATCCATATGTATTAGTCTCGAAGAAAGATGATTACTTAGGCAATATATTTAATCTCTCATCTATAAATATTTATGGAACTAAACACAAAATCAGGTTATTTAAAATTAATTAATCCCTTAAATCAATGTTAAAAAATATATAAATCATTGATTCTTTATTGAAACCTCACACAGGAATTTAAAAGTAATTAGCCAAGGACGTTGAAATTTCTAAAAACAAAAGTTTGCGGTTCAGCAGACAATTATGGTTATTGCCGAAACGTCAGTTGAGGCTCACTGTGGAGACCCAAAAAGTTTTTGGTTTCTGTCTGTCTGTTTGTCTGTCTGTCTGTTCCGCGATAACTGCCGTAAAAATGATCCGATTAGTTTGATTTTTGGTAGGTATATTGGTGAGATACCCGGAATTAGCTGTATAGTTTTTAGTTACATTTGTTTCATTCGTTCGGAAAATATAGAACATTTCTTTTTTGATCATAATGCTTTCCTATGGGATTTCAGACGATTTTGAAATTTTTCAGTCGTTGAAAATAAAATGTCGCATTTGATTAATGTATTTAAACGGTAAGTTATGAAGGCTAAAATTTATCAAGTCAGGTGTTAAATTATTCAAATTAATTTGAAATTTTGTTTATACATTCGTCAGATTTTTTAAATTAGGTGTATAATTTTTGGTGCAATTTTATACATCTGTTCTAATAATATAATACTTTTATTTTATCATTTTTTGCAAATATTAAAATGCATTCATTTTTATTTTCCTTTTCAATTTAACCGTAACCTAGCAACCATGTTTAAAGAATATCAAAATGATAAAATTCAAGTAACTCAGACGATTTTGCTACAATATTTTATTCGCAAAATAAAATATTATTGGGTGATTTTATATTTTATTGAAATAAATGAGAATTTATTTTGGTACAAGTTACCTTTTAACTACTATAGAATGATAGCCGAAACATTTTTATATGAGATATTATTAATTTTCTGGAAGAGATGCGGATTTTTCGTGGTTGAAAATTAGTATTATTTTAAAAATATAATGTAATATCTCATACAACGAGGTAGTTAATCTAAAGAAATTAGCGTAGTAAAACGAATCCATACAGCCTGAAATAGCACAATTATTGGTAACTGAGATCATAAAAAGTTATCACAAAAAATACTTTATAGCGCCAAATCAAGATTGCTATTTAGTGAATTGGCAGTGAGCACGATTATGAAGGATTACACAATAAAAGTTTTCAGGTTTAAAAGTTTCCAAATAAGCCTATTTTGGGGAGATTTTAGTATGCTATTGCCATCGAATTAAATCAGGATGTACTAAGGTCAAATAAATATTGTACAATGGCCATCAAAACTGTTTTTCCGAAACAAAAATTGTAATAATACTAGATTTCTGAAATAGATAAGTGAATATATAGTAGATTCAGTTTACATTTCCATAAGTTGATTTTGTACACGAGATATTATTCAACTTCTCTATCAGATGCGAGTGCTTCGTGGTTGGAAGGTAAGTAAATATTGCTATTTAGGTATTACATGAAATTATTTTCGAAATTTTTGCTTTTCATAATAAAACCAATGTGTAGAACGAAATCCAATATGTACTAGAATCATTCACACAAACAATAGGAAACCACGAATATAAATTTAATAAGATTACGGGGGGTTCAGGGGGGCAGAGCCCCCCTGAAGAAATGTATTTTTTTACCTAAAAAATAAAATAAGAAGTTCATAAGAATGTCAGAATATTATTGCATAAACCGTGTTTAATTTAATGTTCCTAATTTCTGAAACCTTCGAATTATTTTATATGCGTATAAATATACATGTAATAATTTAAAAAATTTAATTTGCGTATTATAAGATGTTAAATATTATGAGAAATGAGATTAAAAAACATTGACTTTCATATAGCTGACGTTGAGGCTCCTGATCTGTAGATTTACTAGTTTATGGACTGCAAGATATAATACAAAAACATAAACCAAATGTTTTAATACAAACAACCATTGGTGATAATTTGTTGATTTTTGCCGAAACGTCAGTGAAGGCTTACTGTTGAGACCCGAAAAGTTTTTGGTTTCTGTCTGTCTGTTCCGCGATAACTGCCGTAAAAATTATCCGATTAGGTTGATTTTTGGTGGGTATGTTGGTGAGATACCCGGAATTAGCTGTATAGTTTTTGGTTAAATTTGGTTCATTCGTTCGAAAAATAGAGAACATTTCTTTTTAAATCATAATGCTTTCCTATGGGACTGCAGACGATTTTCAAATTTCATTTTTAACTGAAATGGAAATCGCATATTTGAATAATGGATTTCAACGTAAAATTATGGATGTTGATTTTCGATATGGAGGTTTTAAATATATCCAATAATTTTGAAAAATTGACGATACATTTATTAGAATTGAGATATTAATTGTTTAAATGATTGGAAATTTTTTTGCATCTGTTCCGGAAATATAAAACTTTCATTTTCATGTTTTTTACAAATTTTAAAATGCATTTTTTTTTACTTTTCTCTTTAATTTATCAGTTGCCTAGCAACGATATTTCAAAGAAGATAAAAATAATAAAAGCAACACGCACTTTTTTGTTCCAATAATTTATTAGCAAAATAAATTATTTTTGTATTCCATTGACATAAATGAAGAATTTATTTTAATACAAGTTTTTTTTTTTTTAATCTAAAAAGTTACAAGAATAAGAAGTTCATAAGAATTTCAGAATATCATTGCATAAACCGTGTTTAATTTAACGTTTCTAATTTCTGAAACCTCCGAAGAATTGTATATTCCTGTAAATATGTATGCAATAGAAAAAAATTAAATTGCGGATTGTAAGATGCTAAATAATATGAAAAGTGAGATTAAAAAACAGTGACTTGAGCTGACGTTGAGGCTCCTGATCTGCAGATTTACTAGTATATTTTTAAATGTATTTTTAAAATAATTGCCGAAACATAAGTGAAGGCTTACTGTTGAGACCCGAAAAGTTTTTGGTTTCTGTCTGTCTGTCTGTTCCGCGATAACTGCTGTAAAAATGATCCGATTAGGTTGATTTTTGGTGGGTATGTTGGTGAGATACCCGGAATTAGCTGTATAGTTTTTGGTTAAATTTGGTTTATTCGTTCGAAAAATAGAGAACATTTCTTTTTAAATCATAATGCTTTCCTATGGGACTGCAGACGATTTTCAAATTTCATTTTTAACTGAAATGGAAATCGCATATTTGAATAATGGATTTCAACGTAAAATTATGGATGTTGATTTTCGATATGGAGGTTTTAAATATATCCAATAATTTTGAAAAATTGACGATACATTTATTAGAATTGAGATATTAATTGTTTAAATGATTGGAAATTTTTTTGCATCTGTTCCGGAAATATAAAACTTTTATTTTCATGTTTTTTACAAATTTTAAAATGCATTTTTTTTACTTTTCTCTTTAATTTATCAGTTGCCTAGCAACGATATTTCAAAGAAGATAAAAATAATAAAAGCAACACGCACTTTTTTGTTCCAATAATTTATTAGCAAAATAAATTATTTTTGTATTCCATTGACATAAATGAAGAATTTATTTTAATACAAGTTTTTTTTTTAAATCTAAAAAGTTACAAGAATAAGAAGTTCATAAGAATTTCAGAATATCATTGCATAAACCGTGTTTAATTTAACGTTTCTAATTTCTGAAACCTCCGAAGAATTGTATATGCCTGTAAATATGTATGCAATAGAAAAAAATTTAATTGCGGATTGTAAGATGCTAAATAATATGAAAAGTGAGATTAAAAAACAGTGACTTGAGCTGATGTTGAGGCTCCTGATCTGCAGATTTACTAGTTCTTACTTAATTGCCGAAACGTTAGTTGAGGCTCACTGTGGAGACGTGAAAAGTTTTTGGTTTCCGTCTGTCTGTTCCGTGATAACTGCTGAAAAAATTGTTCGATTAGGTTGATTTTTGGTAGGTATGTTGCCGAGGTTTCTGGGATTAGCTGTATAGTTTTTGGCTAAATTTGGTTCATTCGTTCGGAAAATATAGAACTTTTTTTAGGTAATAATGCTTTCTTATGGGGATGCAGACGATTTTTCAAATTTCATTTTTATCTGAAATGAAAATGGAATATTTGCATAATGGATTTAGATGTAAAATTATGAATGCTAAATTTTCTATATGGATTTTCAACAGTTTTAAAATTTTGCTGATAAATTTAATAGAATTTAGAAATTAATTGCTTAAAATATTAGAAAATGTTTTTGCATTTGTTTGGGAAATATAACATTTTATTTTCATATTTTTTTACAATTTTTTAAAGCGTTTACTTTTACTTTCCATTTTAATTTATTTGTTGCTTAGCAACTGTATTTCAAAGAGTATAAAATAATAAAATTCAAGAAACTTGCACTGTTTTGATGAAACTTTTTTTTTAAAATCATTTTAATCATTTAATGTAAATTTAATGAGACTACGGGGGGATGAATAATTATTTATTTTAAAAAATTTAAAGAATAAGCAGTTCATCAGAAATAGAGAATATCATTGTATAACAGCGTGTTTAATTTAATGATTCTAATTTCTGGAACATCCGAAGAATTTTATATGCTTATAAATATGCATGCAATCGTAAAAATAATAATTGCGGATTGTACAATGTTAAATGATATAAAAATGAGATTTAAAAAACAAATGATTTACAGAGCTGACGTTGAGGCTCCTGATCTGCAGATTTACTAGTTCATATGTTTAAGTGTGTAACTTGTTTATTTTTAAGCATTAACAATCTAAATCTTTCCTAAGTATGAATTAAAAAAATTGTAAACAAAGATTAACCACTTCAACGGCTGCATCAAGGTAAGTCGGGGGTAATAATATTGTTTCCCCATCTCTGCAGCCATTGAAGTGGTTAAATAGACATGCCCAGTAATCCACAAAAAGCCTAAATTCTGCAAAATGCTTGGAACCAAAGCTGTGAGTATTAGCAGTCTCCTACTGTTTGACTAATCGATTGGTACCGGTCATGTTTTTATAAGATGATTTGCAGCAGAGTTAGTACCTTTTTAGGTGGGTTCATAATTATATAAATACATAGCACCTATTGTCATTGTCTGATCCGTCCATCTGTCTGCATATAACAATGAAAAAACTACCTAACCGAATGGTTTGAAATTTAAGATATATTATCTTTGCAGAATTTTGTCAAGACATTTCAAATTTCATGAAAATCGAATCAAAACTTTAGAAGATTATAATAAAAATAGTTAGAAATTTGAATTTTTAAAAAAAATTAGTGCTTTTTTGTTATAGGAGCTTCCGAGGTTTAACCGTCAAGCGACCAAGATACTTATTTTATTACAAAAATTAATCTGCAGACGATATAATTCATTTCACACAATTAAAAATCATCAAGATCTGAATATTTATATAACTAGCTATAGTATGAACGCACCTCGTTTGTCATGTTTGACTTACAATTTCCAACTTGTTTAGTAAGCTTTCATTACACAAAGTAAAAAGCTACCTATTGCAGCCATTCTGAAATTTTTTTATATAATTTCACCAATCATGACCGCCAGACCTCAAATCACCCTCTGTTCAAATGTTGATTTATATATAAGATTTTTGTCCTGCACTGGCACTCGTATTTATAAACCGATTTGGATGTAAACTAAGCATGTGTATTAGGCTTACCAAGATCTTGACTGAGTTGATTGGCTAGCTTGGTCTGCCATCTTGTTTCAAAATGACAGCCACTTAAAGATTGTAAACTCAAAATAATATAAAAAAAACTTGCTATCCAAATTTATTGTTTGCTTAAGTGTTAAGTCTTGATACAAGGAATCTGAAACATTTTTTTTTGTTTTGCCTCTATCTTAAAAAATGGTCGAGATATAGCAATTTGAAATTAGAGTGTTGACATTTTCAAACAAGACAACAGATTAAAAGAATCAAGGATTAATTTATGAGTTTTAGTGAACATGATTTCTCGCAAATTATCTTTCATTGTTGTAACCATTTTCCCACTCATATGCATAAAACTATATATTCATATCCATTAGCGTTAAATTTTGTTCAAGATTGGCGATACTCGGCAGACTATCACCAAATTTGATGACCAAAAATAAGTTGTTATAAATGAAGCCAACTATAGCTGACTAATTTGTCGAAATTCCCATTCATATTCAGTATTGACATATCTTCTATCTAATCAGGTTCTTCACATTTTAGCTTTGTGTTTTTGAGTAAAATTAGCAAAATTCTTAAAACCAAACACTAGGGAAGCTATTTTTTCCTCTCGGTACAGGCCGGAAGGACTTTTTGACATGGGTAGTACATATTAGAGATGAGTTCAGACTCTCTTTTTGGAGCCCGAGCCCGAAACATTTTGTGTCATTAGAGCCCGATACCGAAAAAAATTGTATAATATTTAAAAATTGTTTTAAAAGAAATATCTCATTTTTTAAAACTTCGTATGCGAAAATAATTGTTCATCCCATGCCAGGGAGATAGAGAGAAGGAGAACAACGATAACGTTTCTACTTATGGAACTAAAAGCGGCACCTAGTATGGTGGCGTTTCCGGTATTTTGGGCCTTTGGGGAGTGTAACGTCCTCTATTTCCAGTTTCGACTGACAACTCTTTACCATGCTCGAAACCAAAATGCAGGAAGAGCAGACGACAATTTGTCATGTTTGACAGGTCACATGACCGGCCTTTGGGAGCACCAGCGCCATGAACCGGGTACTAATTTCCGGTCCATGTTCTGATCTTGAAAGTCTATCTTCACTGTTCTCCTTCTTATTTCTATCTCCATGTCCCATGCACATAATTAATTTTATAGAAATTTACATTCTATCTTATCAAAAGAGAAGTTTGGTATCAAATAAAATCCTTAAAAGGATGTGAATATTTTTCTCTCCCAGTAAGCAAATCAGATGGACACTTTAACGAAGTGCGTTTCATAAATAAATGAATGAAATTTGTAGAAATTACTATTTCTATGCCGAAGAATCGAACAACGTCTTCTATTTCCTATAAAAAATGTATTTTGTAACTTATAATTGATTCTTGAATTAAAACAATATTTCGTGTTCCTGAAAATCAGCTTATATTAAAAAATTGACACTGTTATCTGAAAGATCCTGTGCTTTTATAGAAAAAGTTGAAACACTCTTCGATTGCTTTCTATCAGAATAACAATACATGACAATTATATTTACTTACGAATGAAAGTGTCTTCGTAAATGTGCAGAGCAAAGCTTTAGCATGGGCAGAGTTCATAATTAAAAATAGAATCAATAACGTTGTTTTCACATGAAGAGCGAGTATTACTCAGTGGCGTAGCTACGTTTTTTGGCGCACGGGGCAGGAAGAAATTCTGCGCCCCCCCCCCCCAATAAAAAATAACCTAATTATTTTTTCTCAAAACGACAAAAAAGCCTTTCCGGATTGTACCGGGAAGAAAAGGTAGTTTTCCTCTTCTTTGTTTTTCAGAATTGAGTTAATTTTACTCAAACACACGAAGCTAAAATGTGTGAACCTGATTATAAAAGATTCCTAGTTCTCATCAATACAGAATTTCAATGGGAAGTTTGGAAAAGTAGTCAGCTATCAACATTTATGGCGACATACTTTTATAGCCAATAAATTTAGCTAAATATTTCCTAATTTGTCATGAATTTGACGTTAGGAGATATGTGACTATGTAGTTTTAAGCTTATGAGAGTAGCAACAATGATTGCAACAATGAAAATAAATTTGCAAGAAACCACGTTTGCTAAAACTCATAAATTAAACTTGATTATGGAGGAAAAAAATCTGCTTTCTTGTTTCATTTACAAGGTGCGTACACTCTTTGGAATTTCCAAAGAGTTCCATATGTCCTAAGTGACCAAACTTCAAAAAATATTTTTCAATTGTCTCACTATTTTTTATTTATTTATTTATTTTTTAATAATCCTTAAAGTGCATTTCATAAAATTAAAAATAGGATTTTCAGCAACATAAATAGTTTATTTTCTAAAAACAAAATTTTAAGTAAAAAGTTATTTTTATTATATTTTAAAATTTGTTGTGACATTTTAACTGATTAATTCTTTTGAAAATATGGTCCTTACAGTTATAAGAATAGATTTGTAAGGAAAGTATGAAAAAAAAATGTCGCAAAAAGTTAAAAATTGTAGGAAAAGTTGTTTAAAATTTTCTTAAATTTTTTTTCAATTAAATATTTATTGTACTCAATTAATTTTATCCCAAAAATTGCCGTTTTTGCTTGATTATATCATAAAACTTTCATAAAACTATGTTATATATTAACTAGGGGGCCTACCCCCTGCGAGCTACGCTCGCCAACCCCCGCTCAGACTTAGAGGCCTCTAAAAACATGACAGCGTGCTTTGTTTTAAAAATATTGGTAAATCTGTAATTGGGTTGCCATGCTTTTAACGTTTTAATCGGGTATTTTTTTTTTTTGTTGTTATCATGGCTTCATACACAGCTGTTGCGATAACTGACGACTGTTTTCGGGATTGATAAGTAAAATCAATTACACCTTGAAAACCAGCTTGTATAAAATGGTTAGGTTTAAATTGTGGCTACCTCTCAGACTTTTATAACAACGATCTGTATTCTATTCTTCCTTTGCGTTTAAGGATGAGAAAAATTCCATCTGCTTGTGAATAACATTAAGAACCACGGTATTGAAAAGTACTATGTTATAGACATTTTCAGTAACACGTTTTAATTTTCTCTCTATTTTAGTGCACCATCATGCATATTTTCATGTTATTTTAAATATGTAAATTATTTATTTTAATTAATATGTATATACGAATTTTCTAATAATTATTTATCATACAAAATTAATTAAATATTTTTTGCATGCATGCCTGCATTTATTCGGCATCAATTGATGAGATATTTAAACAAATTTGCTATCCGCGATAATTTTACACCATGTTATGTCACTTGAATATTGTCCATAAGAAAATCGGGTACTTTTCCAGTATAGGATCCTTTGCTTTTAGGTTTGGCGTAATTCGAGTTTCAAAAACGGATAGATTCGTTAATATACATATATTTGTTGCCAAAAGTTATGAAAACAAACCCAATGAACTTTTGGTGCTTTTCTATTATAGGGGTCTTGACGCTTTTTTAAAAAGCTTGGCGCAATTCGAGCATTAGAAAGTGAGATTTGGTGCCAAATGACATAAACAGCCATGGAAAAAAATTCGACGATTTTTTTGTTTATATGCGTATTTTAATTATACGTATATTATTATTGTTTTTTCTATACAAATTACTTCTGATTATATATAAAATAGGATAAATGACATTTTACGCTAAACAAATTGTATAAATATTGAAAAAATGCTTCTGTATACGAAATGACAAAGTGAATAGGTTGACAGAAAGTATGTTGCCAAATTTCCTTTTCCACCAAGGCTATTTTCTCTGTTTCGTCATATACTGGAAAAGCACCGAACTTTTATGCTTGTTTGTACATGTATTTATATGTATATATACAATTTATTTATAATTGTCTTTCAATTTACCTCTTTTTGTACATAAAAATAGATAAATGGCTTCTTTATAATAAATAAATTGTATAAACATAAATGACGTATTTACATAAATGACGTCATTTGGACGAATTTATTCAAAATATTTTCAGTTTATAAATTAAATTAACTGCTGACAGACGATTGAATCCTGACGATAGAAATGTGATTTTTTTTTTTTTTCAAATTTTCCTGTAAAACATAATTTAACACAATCTTGTCTTCATTATTGATTGAAATAAAAGATAAATTCAAATTCAATTTGAAAATGACGAATAAAAAGAAATCAATATTCCCTATCGGGATCCTTTTCATTTTTTTCCCTTTTTTGTCACAAAAAACTGAGTCATTAGTTGCCATCATTACAGAAATGTCAGTAAAATTAGAAAAAAAATAATATCTCGAAAACTAATTCGAATTTCAAAATTCTATTACCAGTTTCGACATCCGCGGATTTTTATGGACAATTGGTATTAATTTCACCATCAAGCGTTTAATATTTTATTAAAAATAAGCTCTGAAACATAATCAGTCGTTTAATCAGTCGTTTCATAAAATCGTTTCATAAATTCGTTTCATAAAATCGTTTCACAAATTCGTTTCATTAGGATTTTATATATATAGGGTAGATAAAATCTGTATCTTAAAAATTTACAACCGTTCAACTTGTTTGCAAATTTTAATTACCATAAAATTTTTACTTTGATTAACCTAAAGAGAAAGAGATATATATATATTTGTCCATTCAGATGAAATTTCTTTATTTTCTGTCTCTTTTGCTTTATTTTGATCATGATAGTAATCCTGGTTTGAAAAATAATCTAAAAATCTATTTAGAAACGTTGAGCTTGTTGTTTAAATGTAGCGGCGTAACTTCGGTTGCGTCCTCGAAACTTATAATATTGTGGTTTACAACAAATTAATTGCTTTTATGGCTTAGCCATAAAAAGTATGTAGATGATCTCTGCAATATCATTTCTGATTTATAGTAAATACCGTATACAATGAGGAATTGTCTACGATCGCGTGAAAAAAAAAAAAGCGCTAGTTTTGCCAGCAAGGCTCTGAAAAACATCCATCCGAAAATTCGGCAAATCGGTCTCAAGAAACAGTGTTGCCAGCGGCTTTTTTAAAATTGAGATTGTTTCATTCCCACCACTTTTTTAAAATGGTATAATTGGTCTTATTCACGCGTTATTTAATCTGTCATTAAATAAGGCGAATATTCCTATTTAAAAAAAGTGGTAGCAATCAAGCAATTTGAATTAAAAAAGAGTAGCGAACTGGCCACACTGGCCAGAAAGAAAAAATGCAAAAATCGCCAATCAGCAGCAGGAATATATCAGCTAGCAGTAGTTGGAATATATGGCTGTATGATACAGCCATTTGTATACTGATCGTACTAAAAAGATTGAAAAGCCCTGCTTTCAGTTTTATACATTTTAAGAAGGGGAAATTGGGGGTATGTAACATACATTTTATTATTTGGCTTTTCTCAATGCCAGTTCAGCGGAAAAATATAATTTACAATATAGAAGAAATAATATATTTACTTCAGTTCCTCCAGCTAAATCTATTTTGCATTGGTTCTGAAAAGCCCCTATTACACGCAATTACTCATATGGAATGCTAAGAACTCAAAAATCAGTGTGAAAATCAATACAGCAATAAAGAAATGCTCTTTTGACATAAGAAATGTGACACCAGCAGGGTTCTTTGTTTTATAAGCTAGAGGATAAACAGTGAGGAGCATCCATCTGCGCCTGGCATTCATGGATCTCTCCATGTCCCCACTTCATCGCCGAATTTCATCAAAACATTCACGCACACGGAAAAAAATACGTCAAAAACTCTTATTTATTGTCAAAATATGTGAGATAATTTTGGCTTAAAGCTTCTCTCAATTGGGCGCCCCCTCCTCCATTTAATCATGTTGCTCCTCCTTTCAGATACGTAATCATGTAAGGTACAAATTGTGTTGAGCCACTCCTAGAAACATTTACAAAAGCTTTTTCGTTCATTATTTGGATATAATAAAATATTTTACTAAAGAAAAGACACACACACACCAAGGAAAAAAAAAAAATCAGCAATTTTTATTTATTGTCAAAATGTGTGAAAATTTCGATTAAAAACCTCTCTCAATTTGGCGCCCCTTGACAGCGGCGCCTGGGGCGAGCGCCCCCCTTGCCCCCCCTTAGCTACGCTACTGGTATTACTCGAACACAATAGAAGACAAAAAATTTACAAACCTAAACTAATGCTGATTGACTAAAAACGAAAAAAAATATTCATCTCGCATTAGATCTCTAAAAAAATAAAATAAAATAAACGTTCCAATTAAAAAATATCCTACTGTCAAAAACAAAAATGTAGCAACAAATATTATTGGCACCACTTCGCATTGGCGCCATATCACACAGTCGTCAGTCACGTCGCAAATATCATAAATTTTCTTTTAAAGTAACATTCTAATACTACAAAAGAAAAATAAGATTTCTGCTTCCCCTTCTATTCATTCTGCTCAAGATAACATTAAATTAAAATTATTTGAAATGGAATATGTAATTTTTTAGGGGAAAAAGTTATTTTTATTTTTTCTATATGAGAATAAATAAAATTGTCAGTTTCAGAAGGAATGAGCCCAGGCCCGAAGGCTGGTATAAAAATTGAGCCCAAGCCTGTGTCGGGCCCAGGCTTGGACTGAGCCTGTCTCATCTCTAGTACATATGATGAAATATATGAAAGATTTCATCTTTTGCTAACCAGAGGTAGTCATTTAACAAAGGATAAAGGCACTGTTACTAATTTTCAAAATACTTTTCATCATGTATTGTACTGGATAAGTGATGGTCATGTACAACATATTGTGCATCTTCAAGGAGAAGAATCATCTATTACAATATTATGGAATTATTTTGGTCTAAGTTTTCTAAGATGAATTAGTGGAATTATTACATTCACCTTTCCAATCCACACAGACCAGGAAACAATAATATTAAAATTATTGAAAGTAACCCATATAACCACAGAATACAATTATAAATGAAATGAAAACAAGCATTGGTAAACAAATTCATTTTACTTTCATAAAAAAGTACAATATTTACAAGACAAAACATAGAACTATAAAGCTGTAAAAAAATATAACAAATTGAATCTGCATTAATTGCATAATTTCTTTCTGGCAAATGCCTAAGTCTATAAAACATGAATTTAAACAAGTAAGATATAAATAATGACAATAGCTGGCAAAAATATATTTTCAAAAGATATTATTATTAAATGGAAATTTTTATTCAATCTTTATTTGAAGTATTATTCTTCTGTTTTTAATTTTTTTTTATGAGTGAAATATGATGAATTGAAAAATAAATATACAGATAATATTAAATATAAATCCACTGGTAATAATGCTTATAATAAAATGTTTTAATGTGTTAATGTTTCATCTGCTAACAATTTTTTTTATTTATTTATATAAAATAAAAAAGCTCATAAAAACAATTTTTTGAACCACTATAGTCAAACTAGAAAGCCCTATACACAGAATTATCAACTGATGCTACTGTGTAAAGTAGAACAAGTTGATGAAGTTGATAAATCAAATGGTGTTGAAGAAGTTGAAGTAGATAAATCAAAAGGTGAGGGACAGGTTGATGAAGTTGATAAATCGAAAGGTGATGGGCAGGTTGATGAAGTTGATAAGTCAACAGCTGAAGGACAAGTTGATGAAATTGACAAGTCAAAAGCAGGACAAGTTGATGAAGTTGACAAGTCAGAAGCAGGACAAGTTGATGAAGTTGACAAGTCAGAAGCAGGACAAGTTGATGAAGTTGGTAAGTCAACAGCAGGACAAGTAGATGAAGTTGATAAATCTAAAGCTGGAGGACAAATGGATGAAGCTGATAAATCTAAATCTGAAGGACTAGTTGAGGAAGTTGATAAATCAAAATTTAAGCTACTGATCTGAGAAAGCTTATGATGATACTCCTTGCTAAGAAGAGGTATCTCTTTGGTGAGGTTTTCACACATTGATAAATCAAATGTATGAGTTACACGCACATGCCTATTTAACTCAGTCTTAAGAGGAAATGTTTTTCTACACACCTCACAAACAAACGGCTTATTATCTGAATGTCTCAGCATGTGATTTTTCAAATTTCTCTTCTGAGGAAATCTTTTGTTGCATACCTCACAGATAAATGGCTTTTCATCCGAATGCGTCATCATGTGGCTTTTTAAGTAACTGTTTCGAGGAAATTTTTTATCGCATATCTCACAAGCAAAAGGCTTCTCAGTGCTGTGTATAAGAAGATGACCACTCAAGTCAATCTGACGAGAAAATTTTTTTCCACACACTTCACAAGTAAAATTTTTCTCATTTGTATGGATAATAAGATGCTTTTTTAAATAACCTTTTAGAGGAAAGCCTTTGTTGCATATATCACAAATAAAAGGTTTTGCGTTTGTGTGGGTAGAAAGATGTACATCTAAGCTAATTTTCCGAGAAAATCTTTTGCTACATATTTCACAAACAAAAGGTTTTTCATTTGTATGGATGAGCAGGTGCGTACTTAGGTTACTCTTCTGAGAAAATGTCTTGTTGCAGACTTCACAGACAAAAGACTTCTCATTTGTATGCGTAAGAAGATGCATACACAAACTATTTTTCCAAGAAAATCCTTTATGACATACTTCACATACAAAAGGTTTTTCTTTAGCATGAGTGAGCAAATGTCTGTTTAAGTAACTCTTAAGGGCATATCCTTGGTTGCACTCTGGACAAACAAAAGGTTTCTTTTTGGTGTGGATGACAAAATGGCTGTTTAAATTACTCTTTGAAGCAAACGCTCTGTCACATACGTCACATATAAAGGGCCTCACATTCGTATGTCTGATAAGGTGTGTGTTTAAGTTACTCTTATTTGTAAATCTTTGATTGCATTCTGTACAAGCAAAACGTTTCTCCTTCGCAAGAGGATTAAGGAGCATTTTTAACAAACAAAATGTCTTATTTTGAATATATAATTTAAATTACTTCCAGAAACTATACTGTGTAAAACATGCAGACATATCTTTCCAGCTAAGTAAAATGCATTTGATTTTATGCAATTATACAATTAGTATAAGTTTGACACTAACTGAATAAATACCAAGCAGATAAAATTTTATGTACTTTGATTGCATTCTGTACAAGTAAAACGTTTCTCCTTCGCAGGAGGATTAAGGAGCATTTTTCACAAACAAAATGTCCTATTTTGAATATATAAGAAACGAAATTAATTTAAATTACTTCCAGAAACTATACTGTGTAAAACATGCAGACATATCTTTCCAGCTAAATAAAATGCATTTGATTTTATGCAATTATACAATTAGTACAAGTTTGACACTAACTGAATAAATAC
Organism: Maratus michaelseni; assembly: GCA_963931845.1. Lineage (NCBI taxonomy): Eukaryota > Metazoa > Arthropoda > Arachnida > Araneae > Salticidae > Maratus > Maratus michaelseni. The sequence continues at coordinate 4,581,290 of OZ007600.1, forward strand.
CAAGCAGATAAAATTTTATGTACTTTGATTGCATTCTGTACAAGCAAAATGTTTCTCCTTGGCAGGAGGATTAAGGAGCATTTTTCACAAACAAAATTTTCTTTTCTGGATATGTATGACATGAAATTTATTTAAATTACTCTTAGAAATACAACATGAAGATATATTTTTAAAGCTAAGTAAAATGCATTTAATTGGTGTGGGTTTGGCACCAAGTCCAAATGCACCAAACAAATGAAATTTTATGCAATTTGATTGCATTCTGTACAAGGAAACCACTTCACCTTGGCAAGAGGGTTAAGGAGCATTTTTAACAACAAGAATGTTCTGTCTGGGTAGATATGAGAATAAAACTTATTTACATAACTTCCACTATGTACAACATGTAAAAATAATTTGCAAACTAAATAAAATGCAGTTTAATTAGTTATAAGTTAGACATTCATTCAATATGCCCCAAGCAGATGAAATTTTAAATACTTTTGTGTTAACAAAAGTTTTGCTGGTTTGTTAAAGAATAATTAGAACAATTTTACAAGAATTTGTATCTTGTTTTTTGTAGAGTAGTACTTAAATATTTTTGAAGACTTTTTTTTTTTTTTTAAATCTTATTGATGTAGACAGTTTTTCTCTCAACAGTGCCTTCAGAAACAAATTTACCTGCAATGAAAAAATACATTATTATCAATTATTTTTATATCATGTCTAATTTGCTGTACACAGTACAAAAAATAAGATGTAACAATAGCATTAAACCTCATGAGGGTATAGAATCATTTATTATATACTAATTATCAGAAATAACAAACATGTTGTCTTATAAAAATTCAAGGTTTTTTTTTTAAATCTATAAAACTACTTATACAGGGTGATTCCAATTTCATGGTACAAACTTTAAGGGTTGGTAAGGACACTGTAACAAACAATTTTTGTATAGGAAAGCAGGGTCGGAAATCCACTTATTTAGTCAAAATTACAGGACGTCTCACTCCAAACCAATCCACTCAAATCACGTTTTCATTCATAACTTTAACAGTAGTGAAGATATTTTAACAAAATTTGCAACAGACTCATCTTTGTATGAAATGTAAGCATTTTGTTAATGTATCTTCACTACTTATTAAAATTATAAATGAAAATGCAACTTTGAATTGGAGTGAGAAAGCCTGCGTTTTTGACTATATAAGTGGATTTCTGACCCTGCTTTCCTATACAAAAGTTGTTTGTTACAATGTCCTGTACCAACCCTTAAAGTTTGTACCATGCATTTGGAACCACCCTGAATAAAACATGAATTGACAAAAAAAAAAAAAAAAAAATAGTTTGAAAAGTCTTTATGACTTCAGTTTTTTTTTTTTTTTTTTTTTTTGTCCATCTGCATTTTAACTCTAATAAATATTCTTGAATTAGTATGAAATTGATATATGTTATTGAAGTCTATTACAGCATGTTGTTATTGAAAAGGAGGTTTATTTTCTTGTTACTTTTCAAACAGCAAATAATTGCAAAAGCAATCTCTGTTATTTTTAAATATGATTCTATTTCTTAATTTTTCTGAATATCTTTATTTATTGACAGTTAAAAATTAAAGTTATCTAAGGTTTTAAAAATATTTTTAAGAGTGTTTTCTTTAAGTATTCGAAATAAAATAAGTTGAAACTGGTGTGAAACACTAACAACTAAAATAACTTCTTAAAACACCATCAAAACGTTAAAATGCGCTAGGCCTTTCGAAAGATCTGAGTCTTTCTTCGTCAGGTGCAAAAAGACATGCGTCTACTATGAAAGCAGCAGCAAGACTGAAATGAATCCAAACGTAGGGGAGAGGTAAGGGAGAGGAAACAAGCGTAAGGGACAGGAAACAAGCTGATGCAACAGCCAATAGGAAAGTAGAAATCAACAACCAATAGGAAAACAGAATACAACAGCCAATCACAGAAGAGTAAAATCAAAACAATAGAGAATACAAAATAGAAGGGGAATAAGGAAGTGAAAAAAAATAAAGCTCACAAATATATTAAAAAATGGAAACAGATGAAAATTAAGAATTAAATAAGTAACCAAAATATATAAATATATATAAAAAACAGACTAAAATTAATTAATACAAAATAAATTATATGGAAGTACTGAAGAGGTTTTTCCAAGCAGCAGAGAGCATTGTGGAATCAGATTTATCATTAACAATAACTTCACGATTAAGATAAATAGCTAAATTTTCCAAAAAGTCCAATTCAGAGATACTATTAGCATTAAAGATAATTTTAGCATTTTTAAAATTAAAACAATGGCCGGAATCCCAAGAGTGCTTGGCAATTGAAGATTTAGAAATTTCTTGATTAGTTACATAACGAGAGTGTTCTTTTAAGCGGATTTCGAGATTTCTTTTAGTTTGACCAATATAAGATAAATCACAGCCATTACAAGGAACATTATAAATTCCCCATTTACGAAGATCAGGAACAGGAGATTTGGTGGAGGGGAATTTGAATTTATTGACAGGTTTAAAGATAATGTTAAAATTGAAGCGAAGTAAAATTGAAGTATTCGGTTTGGCTGAATATCTTGATATTTGGCAAAACCGAATATTCGGCAGACTGAATAGCTTGATATTCAGCTTAACTGAATATTCCGTAGTATGTCCAAATACTGAATACATACCTAATATTCGGTGCATCCCTAGTGTGTTTTATCTTTATTTCTTTTGCTCAAAGTAAATTTTAATCCATATTTATTTATTTTTTTAAATGTATCTGAAATATCTTTTATTTAAAATATGTTAACTACTATAATTTATATACAGGTGACCTAAAATGGACTGACTGATTTTAAAATTTAGTAACTTTCAAATGGTGACAGATATTTCAAAAATTCTTACAGAAGGGTAATGTAAGATGTCAGGAGTTTTTTTTTTTTTTACTGTGATTCCTGATTTTAGTTTGGATTTCCAGCAATAGATGGCACTGTGAGCGATAGGAGTGCAATCCAGACCAAAACTAACATCACCCAGCATTGATGCAAAGGAAGGAAGTTCAATACATGGAGTGGGTCTCGTTGTTTGCTAATACAATCTAGTTTTTAGGGCTGATTCTGAATAGGATTTTATGGGTGAATGCGACCCACTCCATGTATTTAACTTCCTTCCTTCAAATCCATGCTGAATGATTTCTGCTTTTGTCTCGATTGGATGTGTATTGCTTGCAGCGCTATCTACTGCTGATAATTTTAACTAAAATCAGGAATCAAAGTAAAAAAAACTCCTGACATCATGTATTACTCTCCTGCAAGATTTTAAAAAATATCTGTCATCATTTGGAAGTTATTGAATTTTAAAATCAGTCAGTCCACTTTAGGATATCCGGTATATATAACCACACATACACACAAGATTTGCTTGTATTAGAATATATATTATATGTGTGTTCATAACTTTTTTAGTTATGAAATGTTAATCAGAAATGTTAATTATGAAAATTTAATTTTTATTATGAAATTTTAATTAAAAATAAAAATATATATTGTCTTAATTTTAAAATTGACGTGATAAAGTATTGAAATCTAAGAGTAGCATTATTTGCAATGTTTATCAGAAGTGTTTTATGAAGATTTTTTTTTAAAAATTGTTTGCAAGCTTATTTTAATTTTGAGAATGTTAAGCATTTTACTAAAACTGATGTTTAACTAAAGCTGATATAATTTATATGCGAGTCATAACATTCTTTGAATAATCAAATTATTTACCCTACTCTATGATGTAAAATAAGCACAACAATTTTCTGTAGGTAAAGATATTACTAAAGCAGTTATTCTCTTATTTTACATTCTATTTTTACAAATAAATATAACAACAAGTTAGAACTAAAGAAGAATGGAAGTGTGCTAATGTCTGTTCAGCTATTGTAAAAATATGTATAAGTAAAAATAAATAAATAAATATTTGAAATAGAATTATGAGGCACAACACGAGCTTTATCAGCAGTTCTTGAAGCAAAAGTTTGTTGCTTGTAGACTTGTTTACAACAAATTAAAATATCAGATGACAATTATTAGAGAGGCAGCAAAATTATTTATTTATGTTATTTTTTGTTTAAATCACTGAATGTTAATGTTTATAATGCCAATATTTAGTATTTTGTGAAACTAATGTGAATTTTAGTTATAATAATCACTTTTATGATTATATTCAGTGTATTAATATATTGGGTACTTCTCCATTATCCCGTCGACTAAATTTCATTAAAAAAAATTATCGCCAAACAAATCAATAAACAAATGGAAGAATGTTGCCATCGGAATATCAAAATAAATAAATAAATAAAATTAAAAAAAGTTCGGAAAAAAGCCCCACTTACCAAAGTGTCAACTATCAGTACGTTTAAACACAAAAAAAATTACACTATATTAATGAAAATAGAAAAGAAATCTTGAATATATATTTATTTACATTATTTTTCTTAATTATCCTTCTCGTCTGGTGAATAAATGTTTGTGACATCAATTGAAATTGATCTATTGCACTTAACTATACAACACAATATTTTTTAAATGCATTTTCTCTTTTAATATCATGGCACAGCCATTTAAGGACACAATTGTTATTTTAATTAACAAAATAACTAATAAATCGGTAAAACATAATGAAAAATACAGGTAAGTGTCGAATTAAAAACCACTTCATGACATAACAAACACGTTTAATGCTTCTGACGTCAAGTGAATGCAGCTGCATTTTTGGCATTAAATCCTATAGTTTAGCAATAGTTTTTTTTTTAAATGAAAAGTAGTCGACGGGATAATGGAGAAGTATCTTTGTGAATTATACAGGGTGCCCATAAAATGTTGTCAGGGTTTCTCCTACCTCGTATCCTTGAATTAAGAACATGACGAATAATATTATTAAATATTCGTAAAATACAATTCAAAAAGATTTTTGAATAACATAAACAAAGTTTTATATGCTTAAAGTTACAGCTTAAAATGTTATTAATCAAATAATGATTACAATCAAATAACAATAAATATTAAAATTTTATCAAATTTATTAAAAAGTTATTAATGAATTATGTAATATCTATTTTTGTGCTCATAATTCATTAATAACTTTTGGATAAATTTTATAAAATTTTAATATTTATTGTTATTTGATTATAATCGTTATTTGATTAATAAAATTTTAAGTTATAACTTCCTGTTATTAAAAAAAGCTTTTTGAGTTTTACTTCACGAATATGTAATAATGTTTTTCATCATGTTCTTAAATCAAAAGGTAATCTTAAATCGTAAGGAAACCCTGTATAACTAATTGTGTGATAATTAATTTACCTAAAATGCATCGTGCAGCTAATACACATGTATGTCAATTTATATGATTAAAGCTGTTTTAAAATTTGGTGATGGCAAAAAACTACAGAAATATTTTTATTTAATTTGTTAATTATGCTACTAGTTAATTTGATGTGCTTATTATTTTTTATAATTATTCATTTTAAATTTTAATTATGTTAATCAGGAAAAATATTTTTTGTGCTTCTCAATAACATTTAAAAGAACTGTAATTACTTTGAAACGTACAATGCTTAGTACCCATAATAACTTGACATATAGAATATCGATTTAAATTGATTAAAATCGTTTTATTACTTTTTATTTATAAGGTTATGCTGTATTAAAATTCAAAGTATAATTTCAGCTTCATTGACATAATTTTTGCCTTCTGACTTGGAAATGAATTAATTTTGAAAACACAAAATGTCACAGACTAAATTTCTAGGTAACATTGCTGTGTTTATTAGATATGAATTAGGTTCTTTTGTTTTAGATCCCAGGTCTGACAATTTAAAATTTCAACCTGACCCAGCCCAAAAAATTGTATGTCATCAGAGCCAGATCCGATACCAAAAGTATGAAGTAGAAATTTTTTAAAAGCATTTAAAAATTGTTTTAAGATTAATATTCTCATTTTAAAATATCTCCTTACATAGAATAAGTATTAATTTTAAATACACCCTTATGACAATGTTTTGGGATTTTCTGCCCCTGAAAATCGTTTAAAATGGCAAATTTGCTATTCATACCCAACCACTGACAGAAATCTGCAAAAGTTACAATTCTTATGGCAGAAAGACATGAGGAAGTATAAGTGTTACTAGACGCGAGTTCTGTTTTGCCATAATTCTAGAAAAGGTCTACAAACAGAAAGGATGGATTCTTTATGTTACTAACCCTAACTGTCTGTGCAAAGGTTTCAGAATCAGATAATAGAATATTCCTTCTTATATCCCATCAAAAACAATTCAATTCCCTTTCAGATTGAGTTTTGAAGGATTGTAATGCACTTTAAGAAACTTAGGCTATATTCTTGTTTCTCAAATAGCAAGTTTTTTTAATTTTTCAATTTGTGAATAAATAAAATTTCCTTTTTGAGCCTGAGCATAAAAATAGAGCATGACCCCATCTCATCACTTGTGGTTATGTGCTGGGTATAACATAATAGTTTTTTTTTTTTTTTTTTTTTTTTAAATTCTGTGAAGTGTTATACATTTTGTATTATTGTTACTTAGCTAATACACAAATTATATTTAAAGTATACAGTTTAGTTGTTTCTGATTAGTGATGTACAGAGTAACTGTTTTGGGTCATTCAAAATTTAAAAGGGTGCAGAGAATGAAATATGATGGTCAACCTAGGTGTAAGGGGGAAAAAAACCCCCATAAAAATGTTCCATTTAGAAGAGAAATTGGTTGATCGTCATATTTCATTCTTGAGAATGAAATATGAAGGTCAACTAAAGGTGTAAGAAGAAAAAAAAAAAGCCTCACTTTCTTTAAATTTTAAATTATATTCAAGTTGTATTTTTTTTCTTATATTAAGTTATTGAACATTTGTAAGAACTAATGATGCATAAATACAAGTTCCTGAATACTGTTGACTTTTTCACAACTGAGTGTTTCTAAACATATTGACAGATAATATGCAGCTTTCAGGGGTTATAATAAGTAACAAGACAAACAGTTTTTATAAAACCAGGATTGCAATCCATTTACAACACTAAGCTAGACATTCCATTATTCAGATTCCAGTTGATAATACTGACTAAAATTCAGGCACTTCCAATGATTTCATCACATTTCATATAAAGCAAAGTTAACATGATGAAAATCTTGCAAATATCTTCATTATTGCTAAAGTTGTGAATGAAAATTCAGGTTCAGCTTGAAGTAAAACAAGATTGAATAAATGGATGCTGGTTTCCTAAACAGAAAATGTTTTTCTTGACTGCATTATCTCCCTTGAAACTTTGTTCTAAAATTTTAGGAACACCTTCTACATTTCGAATTTCTAAAAATAATCATTCACTTTAGACCCTCTGGTACATTAAAAAACTTTCTTGCTAAGTTGCCACCATTTGAATATATTTTTATTTTTTTACTTGTTTCTTGGGAAATAAACACAAACACTATATGACTGTCAAATATTCTTTTTGATTTTAAAATATTTGTTTTAGAGCAAAAGAAAATTTTAGTAATTTATTTTAGTTTACAGAAGAAGCCGTGGAGTTATTTTTTATATTGATTAAAACAGTTTTAAAACTATCCTTCTTAAATAATAAGTCAAAGTATAGAATTTTTTTTTATTGTAAAGTTTGATTGTGAAAAGGCTTTGTTCATCAAAATTGTCTCTGAATTAAATATGATATAAAATAATTTTTAAATTTCACTTAAAACTTTTAAACACTGAAATGTAAAAGTATTCAGCCTAATAGTTACTATTCGACTGGCTGAATATTCAGTATCCGGTTCACCTGTGTGCCGAATATTCGGTATTCGGCCAAAATCACTATTCGGTACATCCCTAAAACACACTGTAATGATAATAAAAAATATGTTAAAGCAAATTCATGCATAAAAACTTTAAAACTTAGCTAAATTAAAACATATATTTATATATATATATATATACAGGCAAAGTTCTTTAATCCGCACAAGTTGGGACCAAAGGTTGTGCAGATTATAGAATATTGCGGATTATGGATTATGCGTCATTTTTTTATTTCTGGACAACATTTTAATTCCACATTCAGTATAATATAAAAAGATAAATATGAAATCTAATAATTAGAATAAAAATGAAACAATTAAAAATGGAATAATAAAAAAAGGAAGTGAGCTATGATGAAATATGAAAAATAGCATCTTAGAATATTGAATAATATTTATAAAGTTTTTTGTTTTTCAAAAATAGAGCTAAGTGCTGTCTGTTTTAAAACTTTAAATTTTCTTTTAAAAGTTTATCTTGCATTCTATGAACAGTCATTAACTCTTGTTAAGAAATAAAATTCTTGTTCTAAAAAGTTCAAATATTATCTACCCAAAGCTAGTCCTTAAATGTCCAGTTAGCCTAGGTGTATTCTGTAATGCAGTTTAGTTTTTACTAGTATATAAAAAAAGTATATGTGGTAGATAAAAAAAATAATGTTTTATTATGAACTTTGTCTACATTTATTATTTTTTTAAAAACATTTTTGCATCAAGAATCTGTAAATTTGTTTAACTGTTTACATTTGGTAAGCAATGCGGATTATGGGTGTGTGGATTATAGATTCTTGACTGTATATATATATATATATATATATATATATATAATTTAACTAGTGAACAATTAAATATATATACAGGGATCGAAAATTCTGAAAATTTTAAGGTTCCCAGAAAAATTTATGTGTTCCCAGTTTTATAATAAATTCAGAGCTTAATGAATGAAGATATTGTGTCATATAGACACATTTTTGAATAATAAGCAAAAATTTTAGTTTACAGTTTATCAATTGATGTTTTGACTGTTCTCTATCCAAAAGCACCTCCTCCCTCCCTTCATATTCTTATAGATGTGTAACTTAAAAGGAAATGTTGCATTACATTTGCACACTAAGATTAAGCATTATATATTGCATTTACTAATTTATTCAAACGTATACAGAACAAATAATTAATATATATATACAATATTTAATTTTTAGGTTCCTGGCCGGGAACCTGAGTGGGAAAAATATGTTCCCAGTAAAATCTCGTTACAACGAATCTCTGGAGACTACTGATTAAATTCGCTATAATGAAATATTCGTTAAAGTGAAAGCATTTTTATACTGAAATATAATAATATGACTTTTTTTACAATCCAAATTATATTCGTAAAATTGAAAAATTCGTTAAATCGAGGTTCGTTGTAACGAGATTCTACTGTATATATATATATATATATATATATATTGTTATGAATTTTGTATATATCTGTAAATATTCCATTTGTTTAAATTTATTTTATTTTATTATTGTGAAAATTGCAGTATTATTAATGTATTTCCTATTGAGCATCATGTAACTCAATGCTAAAGGCCTCAGGTGGTTTGCAAGGAAAACAACCTTACAGCATCGGTTTTTATAATGGAGTCTATGGAGAAATCGCCAAGGAATGGGTTTATCGCCAAGTTGGCGATGGTTTTGGCGACTTATTTTTGTCGCCAAATTTGGCGATATATCGCCAAATGTCGCCAAGTTGGCGACGGATTTGGCGACTTTTTGTGCCCCCCCCCCCCTTATACCTGTACATTGGGATCCTTTCTCGCTTAGGTTCTCTATCGAAAGTTAAAGCACTTTCTGGTAATTTCTAGCATCTGAAGGCCCTGGAATAATCTGGAAAGATCTCTGAAGTCTATATAAGGGACCTCCACCAGTTCAGTGAGTTAGTTGTCTGTCAACTGCGATTGAATTCATACGAGAGGCTTTGCATTGAGAACTGTGTTTCTCGGATCGATTTTGTCGTTGATACGTCGTATTGAACGCATTGTTTCTGTGTGAAATTTTGCTGTGCTTTTATTGGATTTGAAGATTACTGAATATCTTGTAATTTTCAGAAGATATTGGTGTTCGTATTGCACTGTTTATAGTGAATAAAGCCTTTTAATTGTTCTTATATATTGGAATCAGTCCTTTCGAACCCCGAGCTCACAACATTTGGTGTCAGAAGTGGGATTGAATGCCGATTACAAGAGCAATGGAGGAGCAACTGAACAAATTATTGGAGAAATTAGGAGCTATGGATGAAAAAATGACTGCCAACCTTGGCGAGTTGAAAGAAGAAATGAAGAAAGATATGTCAGCGATGGATGAGAAAATGACTGTGAACCAGGCTGAAATGAAGGAAATGTCGGAAGAAATGAAGAAGGAAATGTCAGCGATAGATGAGAAAATGACTGCCAACCTTGGCGACTTAAAAGATGAAATGAAGAAGGATATGTCAACCAACCTTGGAGAGTTGAAAGACTTAATAGAGGATAAAATAACATCTTTAAATGACAGAATTGACGGTGTGGAAAACAAAGTTGAAGGAAGATTTCAAGAAATAGAAGGAAAGGTAGAAGAAATTCAAAGGACAGCCAGTACCGTAGAAGAAAGAGTAGAAGAAAAAGTTCAAAAGATCGCCGAGACCGTTGAAGAAAGAGTAGAAGAAAAAGTTCAAAAGATCGCCAAGGCCGTCGAAGAAAGCATAGAGAATGTAAAAAAAGATTTGGAAAAAGTCAAGAAACAGAAGATAACTGCCGGAAGCTATACCGAAGATGTCAAGTATCAATCTATGCTTCCTCGTTCCTGTATTAAACTCTCGACCTATGACGGAAAATCCTCATGGCCAGTTTTTAAGACACAATTTGGGATCGTAGCGGACGCCAATGGATGGGATTCCCAGACAAAGGCTTGCCAGTTAGCTGCTTCTCTACGAGCTGATGCTGCCGACGTCCTACAGACTTTGCCTGCAAATGAACCGCTGGATTTTGAAACGCTCGTCAGTGCCTTAGAATTGCGCTTTGGCGAGAAATGCATGAAGGAATATAGCAGACTCCAGCTCAAAACTCGACAGCAGAAATCCACTGAATCCCTGCAAGAGCTTGCTACGGATGTCGAGAGACTTTCACATCTTGCTTATCCTGACTGTCCGACTGAAATTAGAGAAAGCCTAGCTCTGCAGCATTTTATCGATGGTGTGCGTGACTCTGAGATCCAGAAACAACTCCGGATTGTAGATCTCAGTGACTTAAAAGGGGCTTTAGTTTATGCCCTAAAATTCGAGGCAGCCCAGCAAGCTACAAGGAAAGATCGGCACTTTGTGCGAGTAGCCAACATGCCTGAGACGTCGGATAGAGCTGTGGAAAGTTTACAGCAGCAGATTAAGGACATGATGAGAAAGATGAACTCTGTAGGATTTAATTCTTTATTTCCCATCCCTTTCCACCCTATTATTATATTTATTATCTTTTGTTAAAGCTATGTTCCAGCACATTTGTTTCTTCTACTTGCTTTTCCGCCGCCGCGATGTTTTGTTTACTTTCTTTCGATTGACTCGCGGAGTTGAGTGTCGGTGGTTCTTCACTTTGCATACTGCACAGAGTTTTGCGATCGCAGTCGTAATCTCTCTATTTTTTAGTTCATCATTTAAATTTTACTGTGAGGATTATTCTAGCCTTATTTCATGTTTAAAGTTAATTTTTATGACATTTTTATAAGTTATCATTTTTTTTATCTAAAAGTAATTTTCTTTGTGCGATGTCAGGAAGGGCCGTGAGTATGCAAATGTCCTGCTCGTTTCTGATTGGCCGTTGGCACGCTGCTTGGATTTAAAGAGCTAGAATGTTGTTTTTTTTCGCGGTGTGTTGGTATGTATCGTCTGCTGTTTCTAGTGCATACTAGTGGTTATGAAATGATGTTTTTGAGAAAGACTTACATGACAGAGGAGAAATATGAAGTATTTTAGATATTGTTCATGGAAAATACGATACGTTTTATGCCGTAAAGTTTCAGTGATTTCAAAGTATGTTTAGCTGTGCTCTTGTGTACGTTTTTTCCAATGTTAATGTTCCTAAAAGTTCTTCAAAAGTTTTTTTTACCAAGGAAAGAGGATTTGTGCTGGAATAATAGTTATTCTTCGTATGTACGTATTTAATGAAAGCTGCAGCCAAGAAGGCTCCGTCTGTATACAATGATTTTCATCATTAAAAGTTTTAATGAAACATCTACTGGAGTCAACTTGTCTCACCTTTTGCACACCATATTGTAAGTACTTTCTCACTTTTATTTTAAGATATTTAATGTGTTAGGATTACCAACTTTTAGACATAACTCTGCTATACATACAAGCATGATGTGGGCTCAATAAATATACTTGTATGTTTATAACCAAAGTAAAGAAAAGTACAGAGGGTTATGGCTGCCCAGACACCCTTCCACACTGCGCAATGCAAGGTTGGAAGTTGATAAAAACGATATTGCATGCTATTGTTGATATTTAATACAGTGAATTAATTTTTGAGTTTGTATATGTATGTTTATATTTAGTGTTTAAAAGTATTGAATTTGTATTTTATATTGAAATATATAATGGCTTCTGCAATTAAACCAATAATTCTAGAACGACATAATTACCGTGAATGGACAAGGTATATAAAATGCATTTTGCAAACAGAAGGATTATATACTTGGGTGGATAGGAAAAATTGGCCTGAACTGAAAGATTTAGGTGCTCTTGACCAGTTTAAATTGAACCAGTCTAAGCAAAGGGCTGCTGGTATTATTAAAACATATGTTTGTCCCGAAATATTGTTAACTATTGGTCATTTAGACGATCCCTCAGAAATATGGGGAACATTGAAATCTACATTAGAGATAGAAGGGCGAGCTTTGAAATCTTTTCAAGTAAATGAATTTAGGAATCTCAGGATGAATCCGGAAGAGGATATCCCCTCTTATATCGCAAGATTTGAGGAAGTTTACCGTCGTGTGGTTGACTCTGGGGAGGAAGTTACTGAGAAACACAGGTGCTATCAGTTAATTGAGAGTTTGTCCGAGACGTATGACTATTTGATAAGGGAATTGGATAGAATGCCGGAAGCTGATTTTAAGTTTAAGGATGTAAAGGAAGAAATTTTAAAAGAACATTCGAGAAGAAACTTACGGGAAAGGCAACGGAACGAAACATTTTTCGCTTCTAAAGCAAGCTTCGTCAGTGAAAGTAGTTTGAATTATAACCAAATTGATTTTTCAAATGAACCGTATTCCAAAAGCAATTTTAGTGTCAAACCAAATGCTAGAGATAGAAATTGTAGAGATAATTTTCAAAGTGATATAGATAAAGAAATAAATTTAAATTCCTATGTCACTGAACTAACGGAGACAGGAGAAGGTACTTGTAAGGTTCCCCCTCCTAGCTGGGAATGGACTCTGGACTCCGCCTCAACCTCTCATATTTGTCAGAATAAGAAATTTTTTACTTGTTTGGAGAAACCTCCAGAAGGTACGGTAGTCAAAATGGGAATGACCCCACATATAGTTAGAGGAGTTGGGAAAGTTAGTTTTAGAATAAAAGAGAATAAAAATGTTTTAAGAATAAATTTGCATGATGTACTTTATGTACCTGATATTCATAAAAATTTGATATCCATGTCCAGAATGGACCAGGCAGGTATGCATGCAAAACTAGATAATGGTTTTAAGATTTTTAGTCCTAAATGGAAATATTTGTATACTGCTAGGCTCAAAAACAAATTTTATGTATTAAATGCACTTAAGGATTTTTCTTCTTATTCCTTACAGGAGACTAAAGTTGATGTTATGAAATTTAGTAAGAAAACCCCTGAAATACGACAATCAAAAACCATTAAACAAAGTGATTTAAATAATTGTGAAGTAAAACCATATAGTCCTAAAATACAGAAGTTGGAAAGGGAAAATAAAAATAAGGTTAATTCAGGTGAAAATTTGACCTATCAAAGTATGACAAATGAGTTAGATTCAGAAAATGAGGTTAGAAATGAAAATAGTCAATATAATGCTACTTATAAAAATGCACGTAATCACATTATGCTTTGGCATGAAAGACTTTGTCATGCGAATGTCAATATAATTAAAAGAATGGTAAGGGAAAATTTGGTACAAAATTGTGGACCATTAGTGGGAAAAGAAGTAACATGTGAATATTGCAGATTAGCTAAGAGTACTAGAGCAACCCATCCAAAGCTAGAAAGAATTAGGTCAAAAGACATTCTTGAGTTAATTCATAGTGACCTCTGGGGTCCTGCTCCAGTTACGTCCAGAAACAGTTACCGCTACATACTTACCTTTATAGATGATTTTAGCCGAAGGTCATTTTGTTATCCCTTACGTTCAAAGGATGAAGTTTTTCCTAAGATGAAACATTTTATCACATTTGTAGAGCGTCACACAAATAAAAAGGTTAAAGTAATACGAAGTGATAACGGGCTTGAGTACTGTAATGAGCAAATAAAACAGATGCTCGAAAGTATAGGAGTAAAGCATGAACGAACGACGGTGTACAGTCCCCAAATGAACGGGGCAGCCGAGAGGTATAATAGAGTACTACTAGAAGGTGTACGAGTGTTATCATTTACGGCAAATCTACCTGCCTCATTATGGGTAGAAGCAATCATGGCTACGAATTATGTTCGAAATCGTCTATTACATACGGGCATAAATGCTGTCCCTTTTCAGAGATGGTATGGTACAAAGCCATCAATAAGACACTTAAAACGCTTTGGCTGTATAGCCTATGTACACCAGCCAAAAGTTAAAAGAAGTAAATTTGCGCCAAGAGCGAAACGCGGAATTTTCATTGGCTATGGCTTAGGATCCAGTGGGTATAGAATATTATTTCCTGAAGAAAATAAAATTGTTGAATCTAAACATGTTTCCTTCGATGAAGCACAAATAGGAAGACCAACTAACCAAGAGGTTACACATCGCCCATTCATAGACTTTTTAAGTGATGATGATATTTTTACAGGTATTCCAGAAAAACCGAAAGAAGAGGTGGAGGAACCTGAAGGCAGTAAGGACATCACCAAAGATATTCCTAAGGACATGCCAAAAGTAAAGACAGAGGAATTAGCAGAAGAGAAAGACGAAAGCTCAGATGACCATTTGGCAGATAATTTATTACAGGAGGAGGAAGACCCTATGAAAGTAACATTCATCCGTTCTATGAAGAAAAGAAAGAAGGGAAGAACTGCAGGTAAAACTGATGTTTATTTATTAGCTCCATGTGGCATTCAGTTGCGCTCATCCCATGATTTAAGAATCTATTGCAATAGAAATAATTTAATTTATGATGACAGTGTTGCAAACTTTTCAAGTATGAATACTTATCGGAAAAATACAGTTAGATAAAAGGCAGGAAACTTCTCAACCAGAAGAGGTATTTTTGACTGACATAGTCATACCTCACACATCCCGTCAAGCTAGAACTCTTCCTGAATCCGAGAAATGGAGAGAAGCCATGGATAAAGAGATTCAGACAATGTTAGACCGAAAAGTATGGACTCCTGTTCTGAAAGTAGACCAAAAGGTTATAGGAACAAAATGGGTATACACGGTTAAGAAAAATAATGAAGGGAAGCAAGAAATATACAAAGCAAGATTGGTAGCCCTTGGTAATAACCAAAAAGTGGGTTTAGATTATAATGAGACTTTTAGTCCCGTCATAAATTTTACATTAATCCGTCTCTTCATTGCATTTTTCATTCAAATATTGAATTGGGCACATTCTTTACTTGACGTCAAATGTGCTTATCTATACGGAAATATAGACAAAGATATCTACATAAAGCAGCCAGAGGATTATGTTATACCGGGCAAAGAATCTTATGTTTTAAAGTTACAGAAGGCAATCTATGGGTTACATCAGGCAGGAAGGTGCTGGTATAACGATTTACATACGAAATTGCTTGCAAATGGGTTTAAAGAAGTACCAGGTTTAACATGTGTATATGCATGTAATAGTGAAGCTATAGTAATTGTTTATGTGGATGACTTGCCAATATTTGCTAAAAATGAAGAAGTTTTGCAAAGGATAATCAATTTAATAGAATCAATTTATGAAGTGAAAAACTTAGGTCCTCTCTCAACATTCCTGGGAATAAATTTTAAAGTAGAAGATAAGAAACTAATTGATATTAATTGTAAGAGTTACATTGAAAAATGTTTAAAGAAGTTTAATGTTTCTAATTTCTCTACAGTATCTTTGCCAGCCGCACCAGGTTTTAATCCAGTTCCAGCAAATGAAGAAGAGGAAATTCCGGAACATCTGCCATATCGAAACCTGTTGGGATGTCTGCAGTACATTGCTCAGAAGTGCCGCCCGGACATATCATGGACTGTAGCAACTCTATCCCAGTTCACCGAAAGACATAACTTGACTCACTATAAAGCTCTTGTGAGAACTTTGATGTACCTGGCAACGACTCGATCTCTTGGAATAAAACTACCTTGTTCCAGTCCTCCAACTCAGCTAGTAGTCTACGTTGACGCCTCGTGGGCTAGCGATTCTATAGATAGGAAATCTTGGAGTGGTTATACAGCATTCCTGAATGGTATTCCAGTGACATGGCGTGTAGTCAAGCAATCTTGTGTAGCATTAAGTCCAATGGAGGCTGAATTTATAGCCGCATCCGAAGCTGCAAAAGATCTAAAGTTTTTATACACCTCCTTATCTGAAATAAAGAAAATTCTTGAGCTTGATGATGCCTTAATACAACGACCGATTTTGCTATGCGACAATACTGCAGCGATTGCCTTTACAAAAGACAAAGCAGATAACATACGTAATCGACATGTGGACTTAAAGTATAAGTTAATCAGAGACTGGTATCAACAAGGTCTATTCGATATACGCCACGTAAAGTCGAAAGAGAACTATGCTGATCTGTTGACCAAAGCTCTCAATAAGGACACTTTTATTACTCTACGTGAAACTTTCTTGTGGTAAGAAGAAAGATAATGAAACAAAAAAAAAAAAAAAAAAAAAAAAAAAATCTTCTCATGAACTGATATAATCAAGGAACTGTTTCTTAAAAGAACTTTATCTTTTTGTGAAAAAAATCTTTTTCATTTTTTGTGGAAATGGATGGGAAAGGGGGGCGTTTTGTAGGATTTAATTCTTTATTTCCCATCCCTTTCCACCCTATTATTATATTTATTATCTTTTGTTAAAGCTATGTTCCAGCACATTTGTTTCTTCTACTTGCTTTTCCGCCGCCGCGATGTTTTGTTTACTTTCTTTCGATCGACTCGCGGAGTTGAGTGACGGTGGTTCTTCACTTTGCATACTGCACAGAGTTTTGCGATCGCAGTCGTAATCTCTCTATTTTTTAGTTCATCATTTAAATTTTACTGTGAGGATTATTCTAGCCTTATTTCATGTTTAAAGTTAATTTTTATGACATTTTTATAAGTTATCATTTTTTTTATCTAAAAGTAATTTTCTTTGTGCGATGTCAGGAAGGGCCGTGAGTATGCAAATGTCCTGCTCGTTTCTGATTGGCCGTTGGCACGCTGCTTGGATTTAAAGAGCTAGAATGTTGTTTTTTTTCGCGGTGTGTTGGTATGTGTCGTCTGCTGTTTCTAGTGCATACTAGTGGTTATGAAATGATGTTTTTGAGAAAGACTTACATGACAGAGGAGAAATATGAAGTATTTTAGATATTGTTCGTGGAAAATACGATACGTTTTATGCCGTAAAGTTTCGGTGATTTCAAAGTATGTTTAGCTGTGCTCTTGTGTACGTTTTTTCCAATGTTAATGTTCATAAAAGTTCTTCAAAAGTTTTTTTTACCAAGGAAAGAGGATTTGTGCTGGAATAATAGTTATTCTTCGTATGTACGTATTTAATGAAAGCTGCAGCCAAGAAGGCTCCGTCTGTATACAACGATTTTCATCATTAAAAGTTTTAATGAAACATCTACTGGAGTCAACTTGTCTCACCTTTTGCACACCATATTGTAAGTACTTTCTCACTTTTATTTTAAGATATTTAATGTGTTAGGATTACCAACTTTTAGACATAACTCTGCTATACATACAAGCATGATGTGGGCTCAATAAATATACTTGTATGTTTATAACCAAAGTAAAGAAAAGTACAAACTCTTTAATGGCCAACAAACCTTACAGGAAGATCAAGTGCTGGAAATGCGGTGGAGAAGGCCATATCCAAATCGACTGCCCAAGACGACCCAGCACCGAAGGTAATAGCTCACCTGCTAACGGAGGAACAAGAAAACTGATTATTGACCATCTTGCGGGGCGGAGATTTCCAGATCTTAAGAAGCCTCATTTTCAAGTATGTGAAATTTCTGCAAGAAGTTGCGGCGAGAACGGAGTTTTTCTAGTCGGAAGTGTGAATGATTTGCCATGTAATATGATCATCGACACAGGAGCCAATGTGACCATCATTCGGAAAGATCTAGCTCAGCGGCTGAAAGAAAAACTCTCCTGGACCTCGCCACGTGTAATCCTTCAAACTGTGACAGGAGATAAGATCGACATATTTGGAAGAATGACACTGGAAATAAAGTTTGGGAACGCCGCTTACCATCATACAGTCTATGTGGCCGATATTTCAGATCCTTTCATACTCGGACTGGACTTTTTAAAAGAGCATGGATTTACACTGGATTTTAAGAATAATGAGTTACGCTCTGCTCAAGAAGATGTCACTATTTTCAAACTTGGAAATGAGTCCGGGTCCATTCAACGGATCACAGCCAAGGCAGATGTTACCATTCCTCCTCGAACCGAAATGATGATACCTGGAGTAACTGGAAACGAAAGAATTTTCCAGTATGGCTTGACTGGATATCCTGAGAAGAGCCCAAAGGGAGTGCTAATAGCATCAGCGCTGGTAGATCTGTCGAGAGATGTGATACCCGTGAGAATTGCAAACGTAAGTGAAAAGTCTAGAATTATCCAGAAGGGTGAAGTGCTTGCTACCTGTGCTCCAGTCACCTGTGTTTGCAAAGACCCGAGCTTGACGTTGTCGGAGCCGCCTACAAGTTTAACACCTGAAATTGGACGAAATGAGAATTTATCTCCTGAGCAGAGACATGCCGCAGAAAGACTGTTCCAGGAATTTACGGATGTGTTTTCACAAAACGAGAATGATATAGGTCGCACTTCTCTGACATGTCATAGAATTGATACTGCCGACCATCCACCGATTAAACAGCATCCAAGACGCTTGCCGTTTGCAAAACAAGAAGAGGTTTCTAAGCTCTTACGAGAGATGCAGGATAGTGACATCATCGAACCGTCATCAAGTCCGTGGGCCTCCCCCATCGTGTTGGTCCGAAAGAAAGATGGCTCCACAAGATTTTGTGTGGATTATCGTAAACTTAACGATATCACGAAGAAGGACAGCTATCCTCTACCAAGAATAGACGACATGCTAGACACTCTTTCAGGACATAAATGGTTTTCCACACTGGATTTGAAGAGTGGATATTGGCAAGTAGAGATCCATCCTGATGACAAAGAGAAGACCGCATTTACTACTGGACAAGGACTTTGGCAATTTAAAGTTATGCCGTTCGGGCTCTGCAATGCTCCAGCAACGTTCGAGCGCCTCATGGAGACAGTGTTAAAAGGCCTGACTTTTGAAGCTTGTCTCATCTACCTAGACGACGTCATCATTGGTGGCCGCACGTTTGAAGAACATCTAGAAAATATTCGAAAAGTGTTAACGAAGCTAAGAGCGGCGAATTTGAAGCTGAACCCTTTGAAATGCAAGTTCTTCCAACGAGAAGTAAACTATTTAGGACACATCATCTCAGCTGAAGGTGTTCGAACAGATCCTGAAAAAGTGTCCGCAGTAAAGAACTGGAAGCGTCCGGAAAATGTCCATCAGTTGCGAACTTTCTGGGACTATGCACTTATTACAGAAAGTTTGTACAGGGGTTCTCCAACATCGCAAGACCCTTGCATAGGCTCACTGAAAGCAAGCAGAAGTTTCTATGGACACAAGAATGCGAGAATTCCTTCCAGCAGCTGAAAGAAGCTCTCACATCCTCTCCAGTCCTAACCTATCCACACCCCAACAAACAATTCATTGTGGACACGGATGCTAGTCATGAAAGTGTCGGTGCTGTACTTTCCCAAGAAATAGATGGCCAAGAACGAGTCGTAGCATACTGGAGCAAATGTTTATCGAAACCAGAGCAGAATTATTGCGTCACTCGTAAGGAGTTATTAGCTATAGTGAAAGCCATAGAACACTTCCATCACTATCTCTATGGCAGGAAATTTCTCCTTCGTACTGATCACGCATCCCTAACATGGCTGATGAATTTTAAGAACCCAGAGGGCCAAGTAGCCAGATGGATACAACGACTCCAGGAATACGAATTTGACATCAGGCATCGTAAAGGCTCATCGCATGGAAATGCTGATGCCTTATCAAGAAGACCGTGTCCCGAGAGCTGTCGCTATTGTTCCAGAGCGGAGAGCAAGTATAATCCCGAATATGTCATACGCCAGACGAAGACTTCACTATTGACGCCACCAGATCCCTGGAGTGATGAGAAGATTCGAGAAGATCAAATGGCAGACTCTGACATCAAACCAATCTTGGAGTTATTAGAATCTTCTAGTACGAAGCCCAGTTGGAAAGACATCTCGACTTACAGTCCTACGACAAAGCAATATTGGGCTCTTTGGAACTCCCTCCACGTCAAGAATGGTGTCCTGTTCCGAAAATTCGAATCGGAAGATGGGAAAACATCTCGGTGGCAGTTGGTACTTCCTCGATCTCGAATCCCAGAGGTCCTCGAAGAATTACATGGCAGTCCCACTGGTGGCCATTTTGGAGTCATGAAAACATTACACAGAGTCCGAGAGCGCTTCTTCTGGGGAAAAGCGAGAGCTGACGTCGAACAATGGTGCAAATCTTGCGATGCATGTGCAGCTCGGAAAGGACCAAAGAAACGTAGCCGAGGAAGACTACATCTCTACAATGTAGGAGCACCTTTTGAACGCATCGCCCTTGACATCCTAGGTCCTCTGCCAAGAAGTGCTGATGGCAACAAATACCTCCTTGTTGTCATGGACTATTTCACGAAATGGCCTGAAATTTATGCCATCCCTGATCAAGAAGCTTCTACAGTTGCGGATGCCTTGGTACACCAGTGGATATCAAGGTATGGAGTCCCTCTTCAAATGCATTCGGACCAGGGGAGAAATTTCATCTCTGCTGTGATTGAGGGTCTCTGTCAACTTCTCGGAATGGACAAAACTAGGACGACGCCTTTACATCCACAGTCGGATGGCATGGTTGAGAGATTTAATCGTACCATCCTCAACAATCTCTCACTGCTAGTCTCAAGAAACCAACAAGACTGGGACCAAAAACTTCCCTTGTTTCTTCTCGCCTATCGCAGCGCCGTCCATGAAACAACCGGCTATTCCCCGTCGCAGATGCTTTTCGGTCGTGATCTTCGTCTACCTTGTGATCTGATTTTTGGTCGCCCTCCAGATGCGCCTTCATCGCCAGAGGGATACGTGCAGAATCTCCAGGCACGATTTGAAGACGTCCACAACTTGGCTCGAGAGCGGATCAATTTACAGACGGAGAAGATGAAGACCAGGTACGACACGAAAGCCACGGGACATCAATTCAAAGAAGGTGACAAGGTTTGGTTTTATAATCCGACTCGACGTAAAGGACTTTTTCCCAAACTGCAATCGCACTGGGACGGTCCTTATACAGTCCTAAACAGAGTGAACGATGTCGTAATTCGGATCCGAAAGTCACCAAGTTCGAAGCCTAGAGTCGTTCATTACGACAGGCTGGCTCCATACTATGGCCATAGTACTTAGTTCATTGATTGTAAATAGTGTAATGTAAATAATGTAAATTAGTATGACCATGGTCTTGTATATAAGTTAATGTAATTATTTATTTTGCTTAGCATTATCATTATTATTATTATTTAAATACTTGTATGTAATAATGTCTATGCTTTAATTTAATTTAATTTTTTTAAATAAGTGTATATTTTGTATAATTCAGCATTATGAATGTGTTTAATTGTTATTTTGCATGTTTAGCATGTTGCATAGTATAGCATTTGTTGGCAACGGGATTTGCTTTCCGATCAAAGGTTGAACTGCCCGGGACGTGCAGTCCTTGAGAGGGGGGCATTGTTATGAATTTTGTATATATCTGTAAATATTCCATTTGTTTAAATTTATTTTATTTTATTATTGTGAAAATTGCAGTATTATTAATGTATTTCCTATTGAGCATCATGTAACTCAATGCTAAAGGCCTCAGGTGGTTTGCAAGGAAAACAACCTTACAGCATCGGTTTTTATAATGGAGTCTATGGAGAAATCGCCAAGGAATGGGTTTATCGCCAAGTTAGAGATGGTTTTGGTGACTTATTTTTGTCGCCAAATTTGGCGATATATTGCCAAATGTCGCCAAGTTGGTGACGGATTTGGCGACTTTTTGTGCCCCCCCCCCCCCCTTATACCTGTACATTGGGATCCTTTCTCGCTTAGGTTCTCTATCGAAAGTTAAAGCACTTTCTGGTAATTTCTAGCATCTGAAGGCCCTGGAATAATCTGGAAAGATCTCTGAAGTCTATATAAGGGACCTCCACCAGTTCAGTGAGTTACTAGATTATTTTTTAACACAATTTTTCAAATTGGCAAAGTACTCATACAAGTTGTAAATTTCCAACTGGACGAAAAATGTCCGTGCCAGGATTCGAACCTGGGATCGCTTGGCTGAAGCCGCCACGCTCTACCACTGAGCTATCCCGGTCGAATCTGGAGGGCATAATTCATCCAGTTAACCTTATTGATCAAAGCATCTGGTCTGATATTTTAATCAGCTCAACAGAAAAGATCGCAGGTAATGGAACTCCAGTAAACGCTGGATACGTGAGTTAGTTGTCTGTCAACTGCGATTGAATTCATACGAGAGGCTTTGCATTGAGAACTGTGTTTCTCGGATCGATTTTGTCGTTGATACGTCGTATTGAACGCATTTTTTCTGTGTGAAATTTTGCTGTGCTTTTATTGGATTTGAAGATTACTGAATATCTTGTAATTTTCAGAAGATATTGGTGTTCGTATTGCACTGTTTATAGTGAATAAAGCCTTTTAATTGTTCTTATATATTGGCATCAGTCCTTTCGAACCCCGAGCTCACAACAATATATATATATATATATATATATATATATATATAAGCTCAAAAGAGATTAAAAATAAACTAAACTAAAAATGAAAATAAAAATAAAATCCATGCGATAAGCGCTATAGCTGCAAATGATCACACAGATTAAATATAGCACGTTATGTATTAAATGTATTCAGCAGACCCAGAATTTCACACCATAATTAAACTAGGAATAAATAACAAACATAACAAAATTAAACAGATATAATCTGAACAAGAAAAAAAAAAAAGAAGAAAAAACCAAGAAAACCAACCAAAAAGCTGTGGCCTCATCAGCAGTGAGCATACTAAAACGCACAGCGATGTTTTCGACTAATTACAAGCACAACAAACTATTATACAGTAGTGGCAGTGGGTTTCGGCCAGAATGTCGTGAAGCAAAAATCAAATGTATAAAAAAAAATGAAAGCATATCACGCACATTCCCCCACCGGACCCAACGCCACAAACAACAGCCCAACTGAATACAAAACGTAAATTACGTTTTGTATTCAGTTGGGCTGTTGTTTGGGGCGTTGGGTCCGGTGGGGGAATGTGCGTGATATGCTTTCATTTGTTTTTATACATTTGATTTTTGCTTCACGACATTCTGGCCGAAACCCACTGCCACTACTGTATAATAGTTTGTTGTGCTTGTAATTAGTCGAAAACATCGCTGTGCGTTTTAGTATGCTCACTGCTGATGAGGCCACAGCTTTTTGGTTGGTTTTCTTGGTTTTTTCTTCTTTTTTTTTTTTCTTGTTCAGATTATAACTGTTTAATTTTGTTATGTTTGTTATTTATTCCTAGTTTAATTATGGTGCGAAATTCTGGGTCTGCCGAATACATTTAATACATAACGTGCTATATATATATATATATATATATATATATATTGAAGAATTAGCTCAATAAATCACAATTTAAATCAACTGATTGAAATTATTGAAACTTTGCTAATTTTTTTATATGCAAATTTAATAAGTGTTTTTTTTTTCCTTTAACAAGTTTTATAATAAATTTATGTTAATAAGTACAACCTCTTTCTACATAAAAAAAAAGTTATTCAAATATTATAGGAAAATTTACCTTAATTTTTTACGTTTAAAGTTGTGATATAATTTCTGTCGGACTCCATGAAACAGCCATCTCTACTTCTTTTCTTTAAATAAAAAGAAAGAGCTTCTTCCATGAAGATAGTTGTTCATCTATAAATATAGAATTAAAAATAAATAAATAAAAGTGAAGAAAGACAATATTTTTTCACTTTTGTAATAACAAAAAAATGGTACTTCCTATAGCATCCCTCCACAATTACAATTATGGCAAGGTTGCACTTATGATTTCTCCAAGATTATTATATACTCCAAATTTTAAAATATCGCCATATACATCAATATACACATAATATTTGCATGTTATATGTCATATAATACTTCTTAAATGCTAATGATATATGTCTTATAATTTGGCAATATATCTTGGTCGCTTGGCAATATAACCATTGGGGCTGCTATAATAAAGTTAAAGTACCTTCAAAATACTACAGTAAAGAAAATTTGTTACTTTTTGGTTAGCAAGGTACCAGTAATATATATATATATACTTATTTATTTCACTGGTGCCCAGCTAACCAAAAATTTTTGCATGAAATTAAAAAAAAAAGTTTTTAAGCGTCTTTTTAATTCTTAATTGGGTCATTCTAAAAACATGTCTACATTTGATGGTTGAATATTTTTTTTTCAAAATCATATAATCTAAATAAAATTGATGTCAAATGTCAGTAAATGAATTGAATTTATCTATATTATAAAAATTAATTTTCGCAACTTAATATTAGTACATGATTTTTATGTCTTTGTCCACTCTGCTAAACAAAAAGATAAAACTTCAACAGATACTTTTTGTACTAGATTAATTTTAACACAGTTATTCAAATTGGTAAAGAAATCATATGAGTTGCAATTTTTCGTCCAGTTGGAAAATTACAACTCATATACTTTTTGATTGATGTGCTATTTTGAACGGATGATTCCTAAGGTGCATTTCATAAAATTAAGTATAGGATTTTCAGCAATATAAAAAGTTTTTAAAAATAAAAATGTCAAGTAAACAGACATTTTTTACTGTATTTTTACATGACATTTATTTATTTATTAAACAAATTAACTTTTTGGAAATCTCGGCCTTACATCATTTATACAACCACTTACTTGTAAGAGAAGTATGCAAAAAAAAAAAAAAAAAAAAAAAAAAAAAACGTAATAATTAAAAATTCAATGTTTTTCCTAAATTTTAAAATTTCTAAATTCAAAATTTAAAATTTTTAAAAATTTCTAAATTGTCAGAGAAGTGTAGTTTTAAAATTTTCTTAAAGAAATTGCATTTTTCAAATATTACCATAAAATTGCATTTTTCTTGATGGAATTACTTTCCTTCATAAAATCGTTTAATAATATGCCAAAAAGGATAACAAAATTTTCAAATAAAAAATAATAATTCAAGGCCACAAAATTAATTGCTTAGTTGCAAATTTCTAAAGACCATATCAGTTTTTTTTTTTTTTTTTTTTTTTTTTAGAAATGAAAAATTAACTTTTTTTTTTTTCTTTTAAAACTAAACACATTGGTGTTAAGGGTTATGGGGTTTTTATAAAACTGTTTTTTTTCTTTTTCTTTGCCTTCTTTAATTATAAGTTTCTGCAATTATATAAAGCCAAGAATATTTTTTTTTAAGTACAGTAGAGGACCTATTATCCGGAATTCTGAAGTCCGGAAGGACCCGAAATCCAGAAAAGAAAAATAATCAAAAATTTTCAAAATACATATGTAAATTTTTACTAAAATTTTGTAATTTTTCAAAAAATTTACAGATTTCTCCCCTTCAGTCCATTGTTTCAATGTGCAACCACTAAAATAAGTTATTTCAGTTTCGGGCGAACACGCCCCAGCTCGGGGAAGGAGGAGACGAAGTTATTTAAGAAATAAGATTAAAAATATTCTGTCAAATTTTTTTACGTAAATTATGTAGCTGTAAACAAAATAAAAGGTAGAGCTTGTAGATAGAATATTAGTTATCCATTTTATTTTTTTATTTATTCATTGTTATTTTTGAATAATGCAGGAATTTTTGTTTACATAATTTAAAAACATTCAAAACATAAGTCTTATTCATATTCTACATGGGATTGTTTATTTTGCTATTTTTATGTTTTTGAAAAATTCTGAATTTTGAAAGGACCCAAAATCCGGAAAGCAGTCGGTCCTGAGGATTCCGGATAATAGGTCCTCTACTGTAGTGATATTCAAAAATTGTAATCCTTGGCATTGATACACTCATGTAAACATACAAAAATACAATACAGATTTAATTTATCAAGCAATACTTGATTAACTTTTAAAATTTAACTTTCTGACACTTTTCTGAATTCATTTTTGTTTGGTAAAACATAAAATTGGCAGGGGTTGTTATTCAGAAAGTATGTAATCAAATGATGTTTTCTATTTTTTGGTAAAGGCAGAACATCTTTCAGAAAACACTGTCAAAGTCAGCATTTCGAACTGCATTCTGATGAAGCGGCACATGATAAGGGAAAAACTTGTCGTCACATGACACAAATCGTTTATAACTCGATAAATAATTTATTTATAAAAAAATGGAAAACTCATTTTGATTCCAAATTGCCTCAATAGTCGGGCCTGCTAATCTTATGCCTTTGAATTTAAAAATGAGTCAGAAAGTTTCGCATTGTTGAGATGGTCGTTTGAGAACCACTTTAAGTAACTGACATGCATTCTGTTTTAAATATAATTCTAAATAACAAGGCCAACTTTGTTTTCAACATATAAAACAATAATGGAGATTTTAAATATATATTTTAATTAGTACAGATAAAATATTACTAATAAAAAAACATTATAAAATTATAACATTTGTAGGAAATTTCAATAATTTAAAAGAATGATAAAGTTACGATTTAAAAAAAAAAAGAGAGTTATCTAGTAGTAGAAGATTTTGTATTACTGAAGAATGAAAATTTACTCATAAGAATAGTCAAAGTTTTAAAAGGTCATCACTTAACTTAACTTTAATATTAACTTAATCAAATATCACTGACTAATCAAACAAAAGAAAAAGTAGTCAGGTTGCATTTTTTTTGTCACAATGGCTGCACATTTGAAAAAAAAAAAAGGAAGAATGATACTAACATATTACCTGTGCCAGAAAGATATACCACATGTGCCAACAGTAGCACTGATAATACTAAATAAAATACAGTAAAGTAACACTTAAAAAAATCTTTCTACATTGTAACTGTATGGTTATTATTAAATAGTTGCCTTGTTGAAGCCAATTATAGAAGTAACCAGTGGGCCCGTGCGAGGACTTTGCACTAGAATCTAATATTTTTTATCAATATGTAATATTTATTAGATGTAGGTTTAAACTTCTAAAGAAAAAGTGACGATAAAAATATCTGCAAACAACATTTAGTTAGTCAAGCCAGAATACCATCTAATTTATTCCATTAAAGTTAGAGTAAAAACAGATCCAAAATTGCAAAAGGCACGCGCGAGAAAAAAAAAATTAACAATCATATTTTGACTGCATTAGAGGATGACGTCATCCGCCTCGGGAAAAACATGGGACATAGAAATATAAATCTAAACGTTTCAATTTCAACTTTGCTTTTTAATCCTAAATATAAAATAAACCCATGCAGTGTTTTCTATAATCATTGCTGAGTATCCTATAATGTGGTATTTTATTTTTTTGGCAACAGTAATTTCAGGAAAACCTTTTATTTCTTGCATAAAATCAATGCCGGTTTAATTTTTAATTATCAGCAAATTTTAATTGAAATCAAAAAATGTTTTAACGAAATGTTAAGTGTGGTATGTCAGAATCCTGTTCAAAATCCTTTCATATGCTATCTCATTCATCGTTCTGCGTTTCATATTTTCTTAGAAAAAGGGATGTTGACAGGAGAAATAATATATATGATTATATACTGCAGTCAACAAAAGAGCTAATCATTGATGTAGTGGAGAGTATACGGTGTTATATGTCGTTCCTATAGCATATTCCCTTTAGTTTTTTTAAGACTATAAAAAGGGGTCGGAAAAACTACTTTTTTATTGTAGCCAACTACAACTACAACTACTTTCTCGAAAATGTAGTTAACTACAACTACTTGTTTTAAAAAGTAGCGACTACAAACTACTTTTCAAAAGTAGTCACTACTTCGCTATTTTCAAATTTTGTCAAAATGTTCAATTTATGCTAGAAATTGAAGGCACGGATTAAATAATAAAGTGACACCTCGTTATATCGAGTCTGCCGGGATACAATTAAATAAATGCGACATAACCGAGGGCATTAAAAAATTAAGAAAGATACCATACAAGGAAATGTTTTGCGTTCGTCTCGAAAACGTTAGTTTATACACACTTAACAAATTTTGTAGCAAAATTAAGAGAGATATTATAATCTAAACAATTACAGAAAAACAACCATAAATGCAAACAATAAAAAAATCTGTAAATGGAACAATATCGAATAAAAAGAAAACCGACGTTAAAACATGAAGATTTCTTAACAAGTAAATAGACAAGTGTTGCCAACAAGAAAATTAATTCCTGTCGTGGGTTAGTACTTGATTTTAGCAGCAAGTGTCGATGGAAAAAAAATCTATGACTTCATGCGATACATTGCTATACACTGCAGCTGAGATTTGCCACTGCGATTCGGAAATTTTTGAGTAGAACAAATTCTGCACAAAAGAAGCGAGTTTCGACCACATGATTTGCAGAATAGCACTTTTTTTTTCTCCTGAAGTAGCGTTAAAAGTAGCGTCAGTTCTCGCTACAAATTACTGCTTTTTTGTATTGCGCTACTTGCTACACTACATTGTTAAAAATGTAGCGTGCTACACTACAAACTACTGTAAAAAGTAGCGACTACAGTAGTTTTGCTACTTGTAGCGAGCTACTTCCGACCCTACTATACCACTGGAGCAAATGCCATGCCTCTTTACTGATTTTGGCTGCTTTTCAGCCTACTTTGATGACATGGCAATTTGACAATTAATGGAAACTAGCCTATCTCGATCATGTGACAGCCAAGATGGGTGAAAATATCACAGCTTGTCTCTTTCATTGACTCAGATTTATATGTAACTATATAATATAAATATTATATTCAGATATAGTATGTGTATAGGATATATATATATATTATATTCATTTGGGCAGGCATAACAACCCACAGGAAACAAAACTACTTTTGTAAATATTGTTTATTGCTAAAAGCCATCAATTTGATGGTATGTATTTAATAAATGTATACTAAATTACTGTTTTGTATTATTTTAGTTTGCTTTGAAATTATCTACCATTTTTAACGATGTTATGTATTTATTAAATTACTTTTTTGAACATGACTGGCAATTGACAACCCTTTTTATGAGATATATCTTCAACATGGTAATAGAATACCTCAGGTAGGGGAACGCTGTGTTAGGTTTTTGACTCCGAAATGAAGTTTGGTAATGCGCGAAATCTCGTGTAATGGCCGGAGCGCCATCTGTGTCAGCAATCGAAGTTCAGCAAATCGAAAACATTTTTTTTTTTTTTTCCTCAAGCTGCATTTAAAAAGAAATTCTGTGATGTTTTTTAATTAATAAAACAGAAAACGAACTATTTTAAGAGTTTGTAAAATATTTATATTAAATTTTACAAACTGCAAATAATATGTATTTTCACTGTAATATTAAAAAGGAACAAAAAATATTCATTCTTATTCAAAACAAGCCTGGAACTCAAATATATCTTTTTTTCTTTTAAATTTTATTGTACTTAGATATCCGGGATTTATCACGTAATTCTCGTAAATATTTTATAGAATAACTTTTTTTTTTCTAATTAAAACAAATGATGATGTTTTTATATGCTTTTATTTATTTTTTAAAATAAATAAAATATGAAAACCAGGACTATTTAGTTTAAGAATTTGTTAAATATTCATACTAAATTCTACAAACTGCAAATAACTAAAAATTATATATTTTTTCTTCCCAGCTGTATTATTTAAAATGAGTAAAAAATATCAATTCCTATTCAAAACAAGTATTGGAATAAGGTAAATTTTGATAGGATTAATTTTATTGTACTCAAACTCTAGATTTAAAAAATATTTATGCCTACTACAAATGTAAAGTAAATTTGAAATTTGTAGCAATCGGGCCCTAGGCCCCCAAATTTAGCATGTAATTTTCATTAGAGATGATATTTTATACTATTAGAGTAGGATAATAATAAATATATTTATCTAAATATTTATTTACATACTCCCATCTATACTTTGAGGCATCAGAAATGCTCAAATTTTTGTGACAATACAGGAAAGGGGACCCTAGAAAAGAAAAATAGTGTTTCCTATACTGCTGGATTATTGTAATTTTATTCTTATATTTGATGTAATATAAATTCAAATACAACTAGCTTTTTCGGTAAATTAATACACATGTGTAATATGAATCATTTTCTACATTCAAGACTTGCTGTCAATAACTTCCTATTTGAAATACTTTTTTTTTTTTTTTTTTTTTTCAAATCAAAAAATAATTTGATGTCTATGTATTTATTGCATATGATCAAGATATTTTGATAAATTAGAAAACTTTTGTGCCTATGTGTGTATATTTAAATAAAGATTACACAAGAAAAATTACATATCGTTATTTAAGGAACAAACATTATTTAACAGAAATAATTAACAAACATTTATTTAACAAAGAAAAATACAAAAAATATAATTTCAAGAATTACTCGGCTACAAACATTTAAAAATCACAGCATTTACTTTAGATTAAAAAAAAAAAAAAAAAAAAAACTATATATATATATAATTTCAAAAAGAAGCACAAAGGCCATCCATTTTATTCAGTTAATTTATCTGTTGCACCCCCCCCCCCCTCCTTTTTCTTTTTTCCTGGAAGGGGTGGATTCATTTTTTGAATTGGTGAAAAGATAATTTTTAACTGTGTTTCCTATCTGAACTAAATTTTTGGCATTTTTTACTGTGCTAGATGAGCTATGCTCCCGGAAACAACGATGGATTTCTTATACCCAGTTCTTTATTCTGTCTTTCGACTTTCTTATAACCTGTGTCACATCCATATACAAAACAGTTCCGAGCCATATTAAAATATAATGTAAAATTAATATTTTATTAAAGAAATAATAACGCACTCCTATAGCAAACAATGTTATTTTGACTCAGCTAAAGATCGCAGCGCCACATGCGGCCACTTCGGCGTTAGGCTCAAGTTTGCAAGGAAGATGCCATAGGGGAAAATTTTCCTAATCTATTTATATCTCCCTGATCTTCAAGGCACAGAACCGAAAATGGAAAAAATAAAATAAAAATGAAATAATAATAATAGTAATTAAGATTGAAAAATATATTATATCAAAAATATAGAAAAACTCGAGTACAAGTAAGTAAGTCAAAATCCTGCCAGACTTGGTATGTTTGTAATTCCCTATAATTGAGAGGTCATTGTCCTTTAAATTTAGGCCAAGAATCTGAATTTCAAGTATTTGTTGACTTTAAAATAAAATCATTAAAATAATAATAAAACTTCTAATAAAATAGATACAATTTAAATATCATTCTAGATATCCCCTCTAGTAAAAATTTGTTAGCATAAAATTAAGTAATTAAGGGATCACTGTATAAGATTTTAGGCCTAATTAATTTACTTCTTTAATTTTTTTAGGGAACTAATTCAGCAATAAAAATCATCAAAGGAAATACATATTAACGAAGATAGAAATTTTTATATCCGTTCAAGTAAAATGATTTTTTATGTAATTAAGATTAAACTATTATGTATATAACTGTAATATGAGTAACTTCGTGAAAGAAAATTATTCAGAATATATCTCATAGAGATATTAGATCATACAGATTCTTGTTAAAAAGAAACGGAAATTTCAACTATATGACACTACACCTTAACTCATAATGTAAATATAGGAATTAAAGAGCAATTAAACAGTACTGACAACAAAGCTAAGCTTGCTTGTGATGTGTAGCATTCGATTAAAAGTATACATTTCAATAGCGATATAAAATATCGATTTCAAAACTATTTTCACTGAGCTCCACAATTATTATGGAGCTCAGTGGCTATTTTAGATAATCATTAAAAATCGTACCATTAAAAAAAATAATAATGCGCATTTGAAAATTACAGAAAATATTCAATTGATGTAGGTATCATCATATTCTGATGTCCCAAGAAGCCAAGCAAGAAGCCTTGGAAAAGAGGTTTTATATATGGAGTGGGAATTTCAAAAGCCTCGAATTCGATATTCAAACATTCGATTTTTTAGTCGTTTATTATTAAATCGAAAGAAATAAACTGCCAAATTCAGTAATAAAAAATGTTGTGATTTCATAACTTTGTGTTTACTGCTGATTTTTAAAAACAATGTTAAATGTTTAATCATTCATAATTGCAAAGGTACAAAAATTTATATTAATTCAGTTCAATAACAATTACTTGAAGCTTATTAATACGTTAAATATACATTTACTCACTAAATGGTATCTTAAAATATTATGATGCATACATTCATTTCACATGTTTATGTACATTGTCAATGCATGCAGTATAAGACTAAAATTATTTTTTTAAAATTATTAACACTTTAAAAATCCAAAAACTAAACTGTGTTTGCATAACTAAAAACATCTGAATCTTCTATTTTAGTCATTTTTGATCTTCTGAATAACTTTACAATTAACATAATAATTGATATAAATTTTCAGCCAACTTTCTTTGCACTTTTATGTTTCAAATTAAACTTTGCCATATCAATTTTTCTCTCTCTCTCGCTCTCTGATATAAGGACGAGAGGAAGCATTTAAATATAACTAGGGTCAGGTGGGGTAAAATAGGTAAAAAAAAAGCACATTTTACAATTGCACCTTTATAGGAAAAAAAAAATAAAAATTCCACCACTGAAAAAACAGCTTAGAATATGCAAATGGACACTTCTTATTACATTTTAAGAGAGATATTTCTGAATTAATAATTTTTTGGAACTGATAAACAAGATTTAAAATGTGTTGTTTATGACTTGTTTTACCCCATAGGGTGGGGTAAAATAAGTCATGCTAAACACAGGTTCGATTGCACAGTTTTTATTGAATTCTATTTATGTAAATATGTATATAAATGTGAAAAGAATGAGGATGAACACTTATATGAAAAAATACTGTCTCCTGTGATTCATTTCAGGTTCTGGAAGGACCTTAACTATTTGTGATACATCAACTTCAGATATATCATCTATTTCTGGGAACACAAAGTGAGAACTTCCACTTTGCTTGGCAAATTTTACAATGTAGGCATCATTAATTTGTGAAAGTATGTTGCAATGAAATATTTTCTTTTTTTTCCCCAAAAAAACTCTACTTGCACCCATTTCCCAACTTTTAAAGAATGCTCATTATCAATCTGCTCTGAATCAGAGCATGTTGTATTTTCTTCTGAAGAAAAGTTGGCATGTTTCTTCTGTTTCTTTAGAGACATCTTAGTTATTTTATTTTTTCTGTGGACTTTTTCAGCATGAAGTCTGTCCAGTGTTGTTATAGTTGTGAGAATTTCACCTGTTTTCCTTTGCAGTTTTCAATTAAAATTTAGGGCTTTCACTTTTCCAATTCTTTCTCCCAACGCTTTTCAAAATTCCTTATCCAATCGTGTCCTGGAGTACTGTTTGGAAAAGGACTTGGCTTACTTGAATATTCTAAATAGCTGTTGACCATTCTAACAAGGTCACTTTGATAAAGAGGAAAACCACATGAAGCTGTGAACCTCATGGTTTGTACAAGACAGTGTTCTTCTTGTGACGTCAAATATGTATTTCGTCCTGAACCTTCATGTATTGATGGGTTTACAACATATCTTTTAAGTGTATCAAATTGTATGTTATATTTCTTGGCTGAACTACGTAAACACCATGAAAAAATAAAAATGGAACAATTACTTTAAATTATGTCTGAAAGCAGCATTTTTAATTTTGCTTCAGTCTATTTTAAAATCAGAACAAACATATTTATCACCATAAAAGTGATTTAAAAAGAAAAATTGCAATCATATACATTGTGTATGCTAAGCCTAACCTGCAGCAAAACATGACCTATTTTACCCCACACAGGTTTTTTTTGTCCTAAAATATTTGTTTTTGCAGTTATATTTCTAAAAATGTCGAAAATTAATCTTGATAAAGTACTTTATCTAATAGAATTATAAAAACATGTGAATTTATCTCTAAATTTTCTGGAATCAAAAGTTTTTATGACCAACTTATGCAAGCTTCAAGCACCAAAACATCAAATTGTTATAAACTATAACTGCAGAGTAAAAGTTGAAGCTAATTTTAAATGTAAAATAATGACAAGTATCAGTATTACTATATAAAAACGGCAACACAAAAATAAAAACCCATTTGTTTACTTTTTTAGAATCTTTTCAAAACTGACCTATTTTACCCACCTGACCATGACTTATTTTACCCCACCTGACCATGACTTATTTTACCACCTGAGTATTTTAAATGTATTTCTCATCAACTAACACCAAAGAAATGTTCTGCCACTTTTGAGAGGCGTAATTTCATAGTAGTATTAAAAATATTGACATTGTTACTTAAAGTGTACAAAAAGATTTTTTTTTAACACCTCAGCTTTTAAAAAAAAATGCAGTCGCCAATTATTGTCTTAAAGCACACAAAAAGAAGTCAGTTAACCTCTTAAGCTTTCAAAGTACCGATCATTTACTCCATAGTAAAAATGTCTACCTTTTATCTATAAAAATATTTAAAAACTCTAAAACAATTTCTTATTCATGTTAAATTTTATAAAAAATGTCTCACAAGAATTAAAGATGAGAGGTTAATAATAAAAACAAATAAAATATGGACAATAGATTTAACATCCATTATTATCGATATATAATGTTCCTGTTTGATGTTTTTCAAAGGGCATCATGCCCTGCCTTTTAGTTTTAAGTGCTGATGTGCGCTGCCCTTTTCAGACATGATAAAGGCATCCTGCCACTTTTCCCAGTGTTTTTTTTTTTGCATGTTCTATTTTTTTTTTTCAAAATATTTTGCCTTTTTTCTTTGGGAAAACATAGGTATGTTGCTCTGTATGACTTGCATGTCTTAAGAGCTAATCAGCTCTACCCATGCATAAAACAGGTGCAACAGCTGCATACCGTATTGTGTTTTCTAAATTGTAACACATTTTTCATTTGAAAATCTCCCCAGAACGACGCGTGTTTCCTAAATTCAACTGGATTCCCCTCTTTAAGGATATGCCTTCATTACAACACAAATGGACATAATGAAAAATGTTAGAAAAAATGAAGGATTATTCTACAAAAATTAATTGATATGTGTTCAATGTAAATACTCTTTTTTTTTTTTTTCATTAAATGCCTTTAGAGGTACTTTTAAAATTCACTTTAATAAATTATGCAAATTTTTTAAAAGAAATTGTATAATTTTGAAATTGTATAGTTTTGAATAATTCAAAACTTTTCAATGTTTTAATCCAACAGCATTATTTAAAAAGTTATGAAAAAAGTATGTATTTTAATGAATAAAAAATTTAAATTGATTCTTCAACCCATTACTACTGTTTCTGATATCAGTTCTGTCTATTAAACGATTATTGCTTGTTGATTCCAGAACTATCTGCCTATGGTTTCCAGGTTTTTTTCCAATAGAATTCACCAAAACGGGTAAAAATCGCCATAGAAAAATGTTTCCTGCAAAATCGCCCAAATTTTGCAAAAAAAAGCAACAACATTAAATTTGTGCATACAGTTAACTAGTAACGTACATAAACACAAGGGTAAGTAATGTAAACAAAATCAGGGATGCCACTTTTATGATTTTCGGTGGATTTCCTCTTTATTTATTTTTTTTTAAATCAATAAGCAGTTTCCATGGAATGGTAAAAAAAAAAAAAAAAAATCTGCGAATGAAGTCATGGGTGGCGGCATGATGCAATTAGCCTGCGATGTAGACAAAATTTTGTGTCATGAAGAGAATTTTTGGGTCCCACTGATTCAATTTGTAGATCAGAATTATTCAGAGATGTTCTTAGATGAAGGCACCAAGATATGGGTATGTAATTCTTCTGCCAATCATTAACTTTTGGCTGAATTCTTCATAATCAATTCTTCCATCCGTCATGGGAAAAAAAAAAGAATTTAGTAAAATTGTTGTGGAAAACAAAAATTGGGAATTTCATTGAACAATCTCTGAAAAATATTGCTAAATTTGCAAATTTAGTCACAGTCACAGTGGAAAAAATCGAGAACTATGTCAGACAATTTTAGAAAACAATCGCAAATTTAAAAAAATGATCCAGTAAACAAATCGCAAATTTTGTCAAACGATTGCGGAAAAAAAAATTGTGAAATTTGTCAAACAATTGTGGAAAAGATCAAAAATTTTATCAATCAGTTGTGGAAAAAAATCATAATTTTCATCTATTGGTCAGATGAAAAGAAATCGAGAATTTTGTCAAACAAGTGCAGAAAAAAATCACGAATTTCATCAGTTGCTTGTGATAGACAACTACCAATTTCATCCATCAGTCATGGATGAAATTGTGAATTCTGTCATTTAGTTGCAAAAAAAAATTGAGAATTTTGTCCGACAGTTACAGAAAATAATCGTGAATTTTGTGAAGCATTGTGGAATAAAAGCGCAAATTTCATCAATTGGTTTAGGAAACAATCATGATTTGTCCAACGTTCATGGGAAAATATTCGCAAATTTTGTCTAACGATTCTGAAAAAACCACAAATTTCGTCAAGAGGTTGCGTAAAAAAATCATGAAATTCGGGGCGAGAAGGGGGGGAATCTGAAACTGGAAAAATCTAAAATCCAGAAAGCCTGTGGTCCTGAAGTTTCTGGATAATGGGTCCCATACTTTAGTGTTATTTTAATTCGTAATTTTCTTAATTCTCTATAAAATTATTTTCAACATTGATATATTATTTATAAACTTTCTATGAATTATTATTGATCCAAAATCTCCTATCTTTGTCTTACTATTTTAAAAATAATGACTTGTAAAATTTTGTTATATATATTAATTCTACATTATTATTATATATATATTTTTTTGTATGTAGATATATTTTTATATCCCCAATAATAGTTTTTAGAAATATTTCATTTATTGTATATTGATATTTATATTTAAATCCATTTTTACAAATCAATTTTTTTTTTTTTTTTTTTTTTTTTTTTAAAGATTCTTAAAACAAAAAGGAAGCAAATTTTTACAACTATTTGATAGCGGCCAAGTACCCATTCAAAATTTGCCAAGCACCAAATACACAGCAAATTGACCGAGTACCTTTCCCTTTAAAAGTCCTCCCGGAAGGTTTCCTTCCTCAAGCAGTAAATTTGAGCGGAATGGACAGAGAGATAAAGTAAGTTAAAGTGGTTCTCAAGTGACCTGCTCAACAATGCAAAACTTTCTGACACATTTGTAAACACAAAGGCATAAAATTGGCAGGACTGACTATGGAAGTGATTTGTAATCAAAAATGAGTTTTCCATTTTTTGATAAATAAATTACTTGTCAAGCTATAAGTGATTCGTGTCACACGACGACACTATTTTCCCCTTTAAAACTCTGCTGCCTCGGAAATTCGGTTCAAAATATCCACTTTGATAGTATTTTCTGAAAGATCTTTAACCTTTACCAAAAAATGAAAAACTCATTCCGATGACATAGTTTCTGAATAAAAACACCTGCTAATATCATCCATTTCTGAATAAAAATTAATTCAAAATTGTGTCAGAAAGTAGCTCCTTTTGATTTGAGAACAGCTTTAAGAAAATCCCTTCCTCCCAAAGATTGTTGCAGTATTTTTTTTTAAAGCATTCATAAGTAGTTGGCAACAATAAAAGGATAAGATCTCTTAAAGCAAATCTGCCTATAAAAAATACATTTGATATTTACAGTTTCAATTTGACCATGTGTGGACAGTTCAAAATTTCTAACATTCTTTTCTAAAAAAATTATTTTAACCTTGTCATTTTATATATTTAAAACTTTTGGATTTTCAATGTAAAAAGGTTCACTTTTATAATATATAGTCTAATAACACCAAAGCAACTATAAAAAGGCAAATATCTTAAACATCAAATTATTTTAATTAACTTGGGAGGCTATTGCTAGTAGCTCACATTCTTTTATTTAATCTTAAAAATATAAAAGTAAAACACTATTATTCATATATTCACTTTAATTTTATTTGCAAGATATATTTGTCCTGTGTGCATCCTATTTCATTTCTCCATAAATTATCCTTTTTATAAATCTATTCCTAGGAGATGGTCCTTTGATGTCTACAGGTTGAATCAAATTAACTTTTATACATAATTTTTTCTCCCACAGATGGTGGTCATAAAATTAGTAAGTGGTAAAAAATACATTATTTGGTTAAATTCTCTTATTATACTTTAATTCATTTTTTATTGCCTTTCATATTTATTATTAGTCACTGATCTATAGTATTTCATGTTGATGTACAGGCAGCCAAAAAATAAAAATAAATAAATCGTAATAATACGCTAATTTTAATCACCAAATTGTCCTAAAAAAATGGAACTGGCCATTCAACCGACAATTATGCCTTTATCAATTTATGGTAAAAAATATGTATATGCTTAGGGGTTGTCTTCATACTGATATTGTATCAAACACTAAAATGTTCAGTATGAACACCCAATTTCGACAGCATATATATATATATACAGGGGTCAGAAAAATTACTTTTTTATTGTAGCAAACTATAACTGCTTTATCAAAAATGTAGTTAACTACAGTTACTTTATTAAAAATGTAGTTAACTACAACTACTTTATCAAAAATGTAGTAACTACAACTACTTTATCAAAAATGTAGTCAACTACAACTACTTTATCAAAAATGTAGTTAACTACAACTACTTTATCAAAAATGTAGTTAATTACAAGTACAACTATTTGTTTTAAAAAGTAGTGACTACAAACTACTTTTCAAAATTAGTCACTACTTCGCTACTTTCAGATTTTGTCAAAGACTTGAATTTACACTAGAAATTGACGACACTGATTAAATAATAAAGCGTCCCCTCATTATATCGCTTCTGTCGAGATACAATCAAATAAATGAGACATAACCGAGGACTTTAAAAAATTAAGAATGATAAGATAGAAGAAAATATTTTGTGTTTGTCTCCAAAATCTTAGTTTATACTCACATTACAAATTTTGCAGCAAAATTAAGAGAGATTTTATAATCTAGAAAATTACAGAAAAACAATTCTAAATGCAAACAATAAATAAATTTGTAAATTAGCACTTTGGATTAGTAAGAAACTTGCCGTTAACACATGAAGACCTAATAATGAGTAAATAGACAAATGTTGCCAGCAAGAAAATTAATTCATTTGGTGGATTAGCACTTGATTTTAGCAGCAAGTGTCAATGGGGGAAAATCTATGACTTCATGCGATGCGTTTCTAATACACTGCAGCTGAGATTTGTCGCTGAAATTCACAAATCGTTGGGCAGAACTAATTTTGTACAAAAGAAGCAAGTTTCGGCCACGTAATTTGCACAATGGCACATTTTTCTCCCTGAAGTAGTGTCTGTTTACGCTACAAACTACTTATTTTTTGTATCGCGCTACTCGCTACACTACATTGTTCGAAATGTAGTGTGCTATACTACAAACTACTGTAAAAAGTAGCGACTACTGTACTTTCGCTACTTGTAGCGCGTTACTTCTGACATATATATATATAATATATATATTTATTATTCTGAAATATATATATATAATATATATATTTATCATTCTGAAATATATATATATCTATAATATATATATTTATTATTTTATTTTTTTCACAGTAAATTTTAACCTTAGGATACCAAATGGGAAGTCAAATAGTTTAGGATTTATCACAATTTAAAGTTTGGAATCCCTAAGGTTAAATTCTTTTTAGGTGCATTCGTAATTATACGAGCACTATACCACTCGTATACGAGCACCACACCACTCGTATACGAGCACCACACCACTCGTATAAATACGTAGCACCTATAGTCCATTGCCTGGTCCATTCATCTGTCTGTCTGCATATAACAGCGCAAAAACTACCCAACTGAATGATTTGAAATTTAATATATATAATAGTTGCAGAATTTTGTCGAGTCATTTCAAATTGTATGAAAATCGAATCAAAACTTAACAAGTTGGAAATTGTACGTCAAACGTGACAAACGAGGTGCGTTCGTACTATAGATAGTTATATAAATATTCAGATCTTGATGATTTTTTATTCTGTGAAATGAATTATATCGTCTGCGGATTAATTTCTGTCATAAAATAAGTATCTCGGTCGCTTGATGATTCAACCTCGGAAGCTCCTATAACAAGAGAGCACCAATTAAAAAAAAATAATAAATTCAGATTTCTTAATAAATGTTTTTATTAATATCTCCTACAATTTTGATTTGATTTTTATAAAATTTGAAATGTCTCGACAAAATTCTACAAAGATAACATATCTTAAATTTCAAACCATTCGGTTGGGTCGTTTTTGCTTTGTTATATGTGGACGGACAGACAGACGGACGGACCAAGTGACGACAATAGGTGCTACGTATTTATATAATTACAAATGCACCTAAAAAGATATTAATAAAAGTTTTCTTTATTAAATCCTATCATACATAATCTATCTATATAATAAAAGCACAAGTCATGTGACTGAGGAAAACAAATACGGGGTAACCACTTCTTTTTTCTTATGCCAAGTGGCCATTTTTTATTCAAAATTATTTTTTCGAATAAAATTGTATAAAAGTTACATTTTTAGATAGATTGTTCAAAAATATTTTTTTGCTTAAGAGAGGCGAGTTACATTAAAATGTGTATAGATTCTGAGATAACTTCAGTGGAAATTAGGTTAACAGCCTAATATCTCAATCCATTAAAGTAAATAAACACAAGAGATTCATTCATCATGAGTCATAGAAATATTAAACCATGGAGGTAATCAGTCGCAAAGCAAAATCTCCATGGTAAATTTTGCAATGCTGTTTAGTGTCAAAATAAACAAATTGCATCTGTAAACGTGGCATACGTAATAAGAAAAAAAAAAGGCATGCTCATTTCGCTCATAGCAGACGATATAATTCATTTCACTGAAATAATAAGGATGATTTTTTTTTTTTACATTGTAAAACTAGTTACAGTACGAATGCACCTCATTTTAACATACAATTTCCAACTTGTTTAAATTTTACAGCACAGGTAACTTTTAAAGCATAACTCAAAAACTACTTGGTGCAATGAACTGTAATTTTAGATTCTATTATTTAAAGCTTCTAAAAATTAATTTTTTTTTTTTTTTTTTTTTTTTACAAAATTTAGGAGTTACAATTCATATTGTTTTTGTAAATTAACCTAAACAATTTACATATTTTGAAATTGATAAATAAATAAATAAATATATATATATATATATATATATATGAATTACCCATGATTTTTGTAAAATAGATTTCTATAAGCTTTAAATATGTGTGTCTAATATTACTTCTCATTCCACCCAGTAGTTTTTGAATTATGTTTTAAAACTACCCACATTGTAATCTTTTTTTTCCTTAGATAAAAAGGAATTTAACAATATGAGTTTCAAACTTTAAACCTTCATAATTTCTAAACTAATTGACCAAATGACTTTTCAATTGGTATTGAAAAGTCAAATTTACCAATAATAATAATAATAATAATAATAATAATAAAATAAAAAATGTACTGTCAAAATTGGGTGTTCATGTTGAAAAATTTAGAATTTGGTACAATTTTTGTTTTAAGATGACCTCCTAAGCTTACCCCCACCCCCCTCTCTCTTCTCTGCAATGCAAATTTACAAGAATTTTACTAAATTTCTAACAGCTGACTTATTTTAAAATTAAAAATATGTAATCATAAAAGATGGTGTTGAGGCGCTGATAAAACAGTGATATAAGTGCCTAAATATTGGTGGAGAGTATGTTGAGAAATAAAAATAGTTTTGAAGCGAATATCATTGTAAGTTATTATTTGATTATCTTTTGTGGCTTACTTAATGACTTTCCCTCGTAGAAATATTTCTGCACCATGGAATGCAGGTACTTCTTAACTGCAATATTCACTATTTACATCTGAGAAGTTGTGTGCTATATCTAGAGAACTGCGTGTTATAAGATTATGTTATAAAGATCTTCTACTATATTATGTAATGCAGCATGGCCTGATTATTTCAAGAACAAAGCTGACCTTCTCCAGCCCTAATGTAAGAAAGTCTCTCAAAGCTATAAAATCAGGTGTTTTTTCTTCAAATAAGTACAAATTATGGCTACAAAAATGGTACGGGATTTCTGCTCTAGGGCCCCACGTAGGGTAAGTTGGGTCCTGGAAGTGAGATAAAAAACATAAAATCACTGATGCTGAGGCTCCTGATTTGTAGATTTACTAGTTTGCATGTTGCAAAATGCATGTACATATGGACAGGTAATTTTAAAATTACACTGGTGCATAAATAAAATTGGTACTTTATGTTAGCTGGGTGCAAATCTCGCCAATGAATTGTATATATTACGTGTATAAATTAGAAAG
Source organism: Maratus michaelseni (assembly GCA_963931845.1). Lineage (NCBI taxonomy): Eukaryota > Metazoa > Arthropoda > Arachnida > Araneae > Salticidae > Maratus > Maratus michaelseni. The sequence continues at coordinate 4,624,112 of OZ007600.1, forward strand.
AATACTTTGAAAATCAAATAAAATTTTTCGGTTTATGGTATTAAACCTTATTTTTTATTTTTTGTATTTTAAATTAAGTGAGTGAAAGGCGTGTATTTTAAATGTATGTAATATATGTATTTTAAATGTATGTAACAATATGAATTTTAAATGTGTGTATTTTCAATGTCAGATATGTATTTTAAATTAAATGTGTGAAAGGTTTACATTTTAAATTAAATAAATGCAATACGAATGATGACAATAAGAACAATATTTGGTGATTTATCACCTGTGCCTGCCTAACATAAAAGTGCCATAAAATCTTCCAATACATCAGTGTCAACTGACGTCACACCCTAACAACCACCTTAGCATCTAGATTCGTTTTTTGTTTGCCCGCCAAAGATGGTGGATTGTGATTGGTTGGCTTGTAATACAGGATACAAATCCACGATTATGATTGGTTGGATAACACTTGGTGGACTGGTGATCATGTGGTTGAAACTGATCTATAAGATAGTTTTTTTTTTTGTGTTAACTATTATTATTATTGCACTCATCTGTGTAAAATCCACACATTTTGGGACTGGAGGATTTGCAAATTCTAAATCATTGTTTTGTTTATGTCATATCTCGATGATTAGTATCCATTTATAAACAGAGATGGCGCTGCTAGTCCAGAGTGGAATATCTCTTGCAGGAGAGTTATGGAGACGAGATGTAAGGCAGTGAAGCCAGTATGTACGAAGTAGCGGTGCGCTTGGCCGCAATTGTAAATAATGTATAATAAATATATATAATTAAATATATATCTCCTTGCTGTTAACGAAATATGAATACACAAAGTTGAAGCCTTATAAATGGCGACGTGCGGAAAAGAACCCAAGATTTTATATAAATGTTGCATTTTTTTTTTTTCGAAATAAAAAAAGAAGAAAAGAAAAGAAAATGGCAGAAACAGAAGTTATCTCTCTGGGACGTCTGGAAGAATATGATTCGACCGTGCCCTGGTCAATTTATGTTGAAAAAATTGACTTTTACTACGCTGCTAATAATATTCAAAATGCGGATAAGAAGAAAAAAATATTATTAAGCTCTGTTGGAACGGCAACATTTTCGATATTGAGAGATATCATTGTACCGACTTTGCTGAAAAAGATAAGTTATGATGATCTCTTAAAGAGGGCGAAAGAACATTTTTCACCTTGTCCAAGTGAAATTGTTGAACGGTTCAAGTTTAAAAAAAGATTACGGAAGCAAGGGGAAAGCATAGCCAACTTTGTGAGAGATTTACGACGGTTATCGGAATACTGCAACTTTGAAACGACGTTAAGCGATCGCCTGCGGGACCAACTAGTGTTTGGAATTCAAGACGAGAAAATACAGCAAAAATTGTTGGATGCGAAAAATCTAACGTTCCAAACAGCTGTAGAAATTGCGGAATCATTCGAAACAGCCGAAGCTGGAGTAAAATCACTACAGATTAATGGAGCAATAACTGTAAATAAAGTTCAAGATGCCCGAATGGAGAAAACGAAAGTATACCAGTATTCGTCGAAGCCGAAAGAAGGGATGTATGCACCTGGAAACCGGAACAGTTATAAAGAGAAACCATGTTATCGTTGTGCTAGAAATCACAAGCCTGTTGAGTGTCCATTTAAATCAACAGAATGTCATGTTTGCCACAAAGTGGGACATTTAAAAATTTGTTGCAGGAACCGGAACTTCTCTACAGTGAATCAAAAACTGAAAAAGAACAGTAAAATTAAAACTGTTCAAGAATATTCCCTAAATGTTATGAGGGATGAGTGCAATAATGTTTTGTGGGAAAAAGGTGTTACAATTAATGGGATTAAAGTTAATTTTGAAATTGATTCCGGAGCAGCTCATACGATCGTAAGTAAAAATATTGCCGATAAATTATTTTCAGGTAAGCCTCCTTTGGTTAAATCTAATATTAAGCTGCAAACGTATACTAAAGATTCTTTAACTGTATTAGGTGAATTAAATATAAATGTTTTGATTGATGATAATTGTATACCTAATTTAAAAATGCTAGTTATTAAAGAGGAAGGTCCGAGTTTAATTGGTAAAACTTGGTTGAAAGCATAAAAATTATTTTGGCCGAATGTAAACATGATCAAAAGTATTTCAAAAGATGATTTAATAAAAAAATTTCCTAATGTTTTTGCTGACGGGATCGGTACGATCAAAGGTCCTCCCGTTTCAATAAATTTGAAAAATGATGCAAAACCAGTTTTCCTAAAATCTCGTCCTGTTCCTTTTTCTTTGAGAACAGCAACTGATTTGGAATTGGAACGTGCAACGAGATTTGGAGTGTAATATAATTGTATCCATGACAACGTCCATTTAACTGTAACCGCTCGTGCCCGTTCTAACTGTCTTCTATTCTTGTTTGTGTGTAACTTGTCCTCATTAAACGTATATATGTTAACAAATGTAAATGCGTATTAATTTCAACATATATCGTCACATGGTGTCAGAAGTTGTGTCAAAAAGTAATATTTACTTTAAATTTCGTTAACGACAACCTAAATTAAATACAAATGGGTGAAAACGGGATACGTCCTCCAAAACCATTACTTATGGCGGATTCCAAAGAAAAATGGGAAGATTGGATTCAAAGTTTTGATTGGTATGCTGCTGCCGTTCAACTTGACAAGAAAGAGAAAAAAGTTCAAGTTGCGACATTTATGGCCGTTATTGGAAGAGAAGCACAACAAATCTATAAAACCTTCAGTTTAAGTACCGATCAACAAGAAGATTTGGAGATTATTAGAGGTAAGTTCACAGAATATTTCACTCCTAAAGTCAATTATACTTTTGAACGTTACAAATTCAACCAGATTAAACAAAAGCAGGATGAAGCTTTTAAAGATTTTTTAACAAGGCTTAAAATACAAGCTTCTAGATGTAAGCTAGGAATTATGGAGGAGGAATTAATTCGCGATAGAATTGTTGTCGGAATTGAAAATAATGACGTTCGGGAAAAGCTTTTAAGCGATGCTGAGTTAAGCTTAGATAAAACTGTGCAGATTTGTCTTGCTTCTGAAAGTGCTGCACAGCAATTGAAAAATATTTCTGATGATAATAAACCCATAATTTCTACAATATCGAAGAAATTTACTCAGTCGCATAAAAATGTTCCTTCGAAAGATAAGCCTAATTCTAATACCAAATTCTCTAAAATGATAAACGATTGTAGAAATTGTGGTAATACACATAAAATTAATGATTGCCCCGCTTTTGGCAAAAAATGTAAAATTTGCCAAAGGCAAAACCATTTCGCAAAAAAATGTAGATCCAGAAACCAGAAAAAATACAGAGTGCAAGATATTGAAAATGTAGATACGATTACGGATGATAGTTTTCTGATAGCAAGTATCGACGCTAATAAATCAGATTGGTGCGAGACTGTCATAATTAACAATAAAGCTATTCCAATGAAACTTGATACCGGTGCCCAGTGCAATGTCATACCATTTCGCCTAGCAGAGGAATTACGTCTAATAATAAAACCTACAAATGTCCGTAAACTCCTCTCATATTCTGGTCATGCTATTGAGGTGGCAGGAGAATCTATTGTTCACTGTCAAATTAAAGATAAGCATATACAGCTTAAATTAATAATTGCACATGGAGGAATTAGTCCAATCCTAGGTCGATTAACCTGCATGGAGGCCGGATTAATTCAAAGAATTGGAGTAGTTAATTTACTGCAAGATGAATTTCAAGACCTGTTTCAAGGAATAGGATGTATAAAAAATTTCGAATATACAGCAGATTTTTCCACAGAGTGTCCCCAAACTGACATTAAGCCCCCCAGAAGAATTCCATTTTCTCTTAGACCGTTAGTAAAGAAGGAACTTGACAAAATGGTCCAGGATAAAATTATAAAGAAAGTAGAGGAACCAACACCCATAGCTAGTCCAATGGTCGTAGCAAAACAAAAAGGAAAAATAAGGATTTGCATCGATCCGTCGGAAGTTAATAAAATTCTGCTGCGAAGGCATTATCCTTTAAAAACGCTTGAAGAAGTCACTGCTAATGTGAAAGGCTCCAAATACTTCACAAAATTAGATCTGAAGAAAGGCTTCTGGCAACTAAGAGTTTCACCAGCCACACAACCTTTTTTCACGTTCACAACACCCTGGGGAAGATATTCTTTTCTGAGAGTCCCGTTTGGCATAAAGACAGCTCCAGAAATATTTCAAAATCATATGACTAAAATTCTACAAGGCATTCCAGGTGTTGAAAATTCAATGGACGATATATTGATTTATGCGCCTGATATTAATACTCTTCGATCAAATACTCGATTAGTCCTACAAGCATTAAGAAATGCTGGAGCAAAACTAAATAAAGACAAATGTGAATTTGAAGTTCAGAAAGTTAAATATTTAGGACATATCCTCTCTGGTGATGGTATCATGATCGATCCTGAGAAAGTTGAAACCATAGATAGAATTAAAGCACCAACTAGCAAAAAAGAGCTACAAAGATTACTTGGCATGATTCAGTACCTACACAAGTTCATCCCTAATCTCTCAGACAAAACACATAATATGAGATTGTTATTGAAGAAAAATGAAGAGTGGAATTGGAATAAGGAATTAGATAAAGAATTAGCTGAAATCAAGAAATTATTGAAGGAAGCTCCGTCACTTAAATACTATAATCCCAACAAAAGTATTACAATTTCAGTGGATGCTAGTTCCTTCGCATTAGGTGCGGTACTGCTCCAAGAAGGAAGACCGATAGCATTCTCATCCACAGCGATGAATGACGCCCAAAGATCTTATCCCCAGATAGAAAAGGAAGCCCTGGCAATGAAATTCGGATGCCAAAAATTTCATCAATATATATATGGAAATGAAGTAACCATTGAGACGGATCACAAACCTTTAGAATCTATTTTTAAGAAACAAATAGATCGAATTCCACCACGACTCCGTAAAATCTTCTTAGAGGTTCAGCAGTATGCGCCAAGAGTTTGTTATAAGAGAGGTAAGGAAATGTATGTAGCTGACTTGCTGAGCAGAGACTGTCATAATGAAGATTTGTTACAGGAGAGTAACTACCAAATTCTCTTTTCAATTCCAACCACAGACGTAGGGTTTAAAATTTTACAAGATCTCACAAATACGGATCCAGATCTAATACAACTGAAACATTTCATTTTTACTGGTTGGCCCAAAAACAAAGATGTAGTTCCAGATTCGTGTAAGAAGTACTTACCATTCTTGGATGAACTATCGATTCAAAAAGATGTAATTTTAAAGGGATTAACGATAATTATACCCGAAGGATACAGACGACGTGCATTGGAGAATCTTCATAAAGGTCACTTAGGCATTACAAGTTGTCTTAGAAGAGCTCGTGAGTGTATGTTTTGGCCAGGAATGTCTGGAGATATAATTTCGATGATCGAAAATTGTGTAGTTTGCCAGAAAACTCAGAAGAATCCTCCGAGAGAACCATTAATTTCTAAGGAGATCCCTAAACTACCATGGGAAATTCTTGCATCTGATGTATTTACCTATCAGGATGTTGACTATCTACTTATTACAGATAGTTACTCTGGTTTCATTGATTTCAAACCATTAAAAGATTTATCTAGTAAGTCTACAATACAAATCCTCAAAGACTGGTTTAGTGTCCATGGAATTCCTAGAATTTTAGAAACTGACAATGCTAAAAATTATGATTCTTCTGAATTTAAGGAATTTGCTGAAGAATGGATGTTTACCCGTCAAACTTCAAGCCCCCTCTATCCAAAAGGCAATGGTCTAGCAGAGAGAGCTGTCCAAACAGCGAAGAATTTGCTAAGAAAATGTAAGATATCAGGTCAAGATATACAATTAGCATTACTAAATTTGAGAAATACGCCAAGAGAAAATTTAGGATCACCAGCTCAACGTCTCTTCAGTAGACGCATGCGCACTACAGTTCCAGTTGCTGAAGAATTGCTAAAGCCTAAAGTTATGACCCAAACTACAGAACATCTAGCGGATGCTAGATTAAAGCAAAAATACTACCATGATCTTCATACTAAACCATCATTCAGCACTCCATTACAACCAAACCAAAATGTGATGCTGAAACAAGCACCAAGGAATTGGATACCAGCAACAATAACATCTCAAGCTGCTCCTAGATCATACAATGTGCTGACTCCTAAAGGTGAATATAGAAGGAACACTATCCAAATCAAGCCAACTAAGTTGAAGTTCCAAATTGAAAGGAAAAGGAAGTTACCGTTAGAAATTGACCATCAACCTTCTAGTGCTGATAACAATTCCAACGTATCTCCGGCGAAAAATCTAAATGTGTCTGCCCCCAGCGTTACTGACAAGAAACCCATCGTTACCAGGTCTGGAAGAGTCGTAAAGCCAATAAAGAGACTTGATCTTTAACATAATTCAAATAGAACTTAAATAACATTTTGAAAGGGGAGATGTAATATAATTGTATCCATGACAACGTCCATTTAACTGTAACCGCTCGTGCCCGTTCTAACTGTCTTCTATTCTTGTTTGTGTGTAACTTGTCCTCATTAAACGTATATATGTTAACAAATGTAAATGCGTATTAATTTCAACATATATCGTCACACTTAACAAATGAGGGTATTTTAAAACCTGTTGATTATTCTGAATGGGCTAGTCCTATAGTAATTGTTCCAAAACCAAATGGTACTGTTCGAATTTGTGGTGATTATAGAGCAACAGTAAATTCTAATACTGAAAATGATAATTATCCTCTTCCAAGAATGGAAGAATTGTTTGCTAAATTAGCAGGTGGAAAATTCTTTACTGTGTTTGATTTAAAAGATGCCTATTTACAACAACCTGTTGATGATGAAAGTAGTAAAATTTTAACTATAAATACTCATAAAGGTTTATTTAACGTTTTAAGACTGGCTTTTGGTGTAAAATGTGCACCAGGTATTTTTCAAAGAAAAATTGAAAATATATTAAAGAAATTTGACTATGTTGGTGTATTTTTAGATGATGTAATTATAAGTGCTAGATCTGAATCAGAACATTCTGAAAGAGTTGAATGTATTATGAAATGCTTTTCTGAGCATGGTATAAGATTAAATAAGGAAAAATTTAAATTTATGGTTTCGGAAGTTAGCTATTTAGGACATAAAATTTCGCAGGAAGGCATTAAGCCTATTCCAGAAAAAGTTGATGCTATTTTGAATGCTCCTTTTCCTACTCCCTCAATTACGTTCATTTTTGGGATTAATTTCTTATTATAGAAACTTCCTACCTAATATTTCAGATGTGTTAGAACCTTTGCATAGATTATTAGATAATAATGTAAAGTGGACATGGTCAGAGAAGCATGAAAAAGCATTACAGAAAGTTAAACAACTTTTATGTAAATCGCCTGTTTTAGAATTGTATGATATAAACAAAGATGTTGTTTTAAACTGTGATGCATCTGAATATGGAATTGGTTGTGTGTTAAGCCACATTGTTGAGGGTAAAGAAAAACCAATAGCTTTTGCATCTAGAATGATGAATAAGACTGAAAGAAATTATGCCATGATTGATAAAGAAGCTTTATCTGTAATTTTTGGTGTAACGAAATTTCATCAATATTTAGCAGGTAAACAGTTTAAAATTATAACTGATCACAAACCTTTAATTCGATTGTTTGATCCTGTAAAAAAAGTACCTGATACATTATCACCCAGAATGCTGATATGGTCGTTAATGTTAGCAGGGTATTACTATACAATTGAGTATCGCGAAGGTAAAAATAATAAAAATGCGGATGCATTAAGTAGATTACCCCTTCCGGAAACTGTAAATGTAGTAAATAATCCATCGGAAATAATGTTCGTTTCTAATAGTAATGATTGGCCTGTTACTTCTAAAACGATTTCAAAGTGGACAACTGAAAATCCAGTAACAAAACAAATTTTAGAGTGGGCGTTATATGGATGGCCAAAAACGGTTAAATTCGAGGAATATAAACCATATTTTCGTAGACGTGAGGAAATTTCGTGTTTAGAAAATTGTTTATTATGGGGACATAGAGTAATTATACCAGATGAAGGTCGCGAAAAAATGTTACAATTATTACATTCCGTTCATCAGGGTATATCTAGCATGAAAGCTAAAGCTCGAGGTGTGATCTGGTGGCCTAATATGGACAAAGAAATAGAACAAATGGTTAATTCTTGTAGTAGATGCCAAATGTTTGCTCGGGATAACCCTAAAATGAAACCTTTAACATGGGAATCGGAATTTGCTTGGGAAAGAATTCACATAGATTTTGCCGGTCCTTTTGAGGGTAAAATATTTTTAATAGTGGTCGATTCTTATACTAAATGGTTAGAGGTACAGGTATCCAGTGCTGATAGTAAATCAACTATTAGAGTATTACGTAGAATTTTTGCTACATTTGGTTTGCCCGTTGAATTAGTCAGTGATAATGGACGTGCGTTTACAAGTGATGAATTTCAAGAATTTCTTAAATCAAATAGAATTATACATACACCTATTCCGCCATATCATCCATCATCGAATGGACAGGCAGAAAGGTATGTTCAAACTGTTAAAAGTTGTCTTAAAAAGCTAGATAAGGGTGACATAAATTTGTCAATTGCACGATTTTTATTGGAAAATCATTCTACCCCACATTCTGTCACTGGTAAGACTCCCGCAGAATTAATGTTTGGAAGGTCAGTTCGAACAGCTCTACACTTGGTATTACCATCCAAACCTAAAATACAGCAACCCTTACATAAATACAATCTTCATGAATCAGTTTTTGTTAAAAACTTTGGAAAAGGGGAGAAATGGATTAAGGGAAAAATTATAAAATTATTGGGGAGCAGATGGGTTTTAGTAAATACAGATGACGGAATAATGTGTAAACGTCATGTTAATCAGTTGAGACACAACAGAGAAATAAGTGATGAAACGTCAGAGGAAAGTAAAACGGGTCAGTTCGATAAACAAAACACTGATTTCGATAGTTATGATAGAGTTAAGAGAAATAAGTTTTCTGCATATTATGTAAATAATAAAGAGCAAATTAAGGCCGAGAATGCTGAAAAATCAAACCAATCTCAGTCTTCACATGATATTGTAACAGGTACAGTTGTGAATAATAATTGTGATGATACTATGGATAAAAATGTAAAGGACAATTCCGTTACAAAGAATGATATGGACTTACAGAAGAGTGCACCTATAAAGACTGATAAAAAGGACAATCAACCTGTTCGAAGAAGCAACAGACAGATTAAACCAGTGGTTTGTTTGAACTACGAGGGGAGGGGTGTCATATCTCGATGATTAGTATCCATTTATAAACAGAGATGGCGCTGCTAGTCCAGAGTGGAATATCTCTTGCAGGAGAGTTACGGAGACGAGATGTAAGGCAGTGAAGCCAGTATGTACGAAGTAGTGGTGCGCTTGGCCGCAATTGTATATAATGTATAATAAATATATATAATTAAATAGATATCTCCTTGCTGTTAACGAAATATGAATACACAAAGTTGAAGCCTTATTAGTTTACAAAGTCTTTTTGTTAAGTCTAATTACAAATGTAAAAAAAAAAAAAGTAACTCAGAGTAGCGTAGTATTTCAAAATATAATTAAAACAAAATTATATGTATATTCGAATTTCATTTATTATTTATAATTTTTTAGGCATTATCCTTATAGTTTTTTTTAGCTTATGATATATATATATTTTCTGTATTGTATGAATAGCTGTTATTTCCAATTCTGAGATTAAATGCAAATGAAATCGTCTACATATATATTGAGTTATAAATTTAGATCTTTTCAAATAAATCCCTTTTATCAAACTGATTCAGTTAGTGGTACAATATCATTTTCCAATCAGGGCCTGATTATCTAAAAGGCACTTGAAACACATGCTTCCCCTCTAAAATTTAAACTGGTGCCAAATGACTGAAGAGCTCTCTCTAATTCTCATATTCTTTTTTTTACATTGTATTTTTATTTTATTTTATTTTTTTGAAAAGAATGTTTGCTTAACCCAAGAAGAAATCCATGCGCTACTTCACGAAGGTTATTTAACAGTGAAATATGAATGTCATCAATAGGAGATTGATTAATCCTATAGCATCCTGTTAGAAACCACCTGGGAAATTGATCATGCAGCTATATGTACTGAATATATCTGAAGTATATACAAAGAACATAAAAAGTTGTTTAGTGAAATATAATGTGATCTCGGCTAAGCTGCTCCCGGGAATAATATTAGTATCATTGGAGAGTTTTCATGAATGACGTATTAAGGAAACTTTTGTCAAACCCAACATAATACTGAGCTTTCCCATACATTCAGAGGTTAAATCGGGCCCTGTTTCCAACCAGCTAGTTTTTCCATTAATGCAGAATTAGAAATTGTAATTGTTCTTTTTTAAAATTATTTTTTATGTAAATGTTATATGTGTATTACAGAGTGGGGTAAAAGTCTGTGACATATTTTAAAATTCAATGAAAAATATAAAGTAATTGCCATACAAAAATGTGGTTTGGACAGAAATGCTGTGCACAATTGAAAGTAATTTTTAAAGTTTATTAAAATAAAAATAAAATTTTTTTTCCAAAAATGACACTGTATTTTCAAATCTAAAAAATTCTTCCACTAAATTTTTGAAATATAAGAATTTTAAATTTTGTTTAAATTATTTGTTTTGTTTTGAGAAAATTCAAAATTTTTAATTTTGCTTGAACATGCTTTGTTTGTGCAACATTTTTAAGCTTTGTAAATTAGTCTTTTTTTTTTTTTATCATGTAAAAAGATCACTAACTATATATTAGCGACCATACATTTAATGGTGCTGCCATCTATGTTCTTATTGATAAACGATAAGATTTTATAATTATAAATTAATGATTTGGACAATAAAACTCTTTGTGTGATCTTTGATCACACTTACCCACTTGTCAATAAAATAGCAAAGAATTTCTCAAGCTTGGCTTCAGTGCCTTTTTTTACATAAAAATTTCAAGTAAAAATAACTAACATGGTAAATAAATTTAAAAATCAGAATTTGAGTTGGATAAATTGTGCTTGCATGTTAATATTATTACAAAAAATTCCATCTACTAATAAATCATCAGCAGTAGTTAAATTATAAAATGATAAATTGGCAAAATGCCAGAGGCCTCCAATTTCACATGAAATGTGGTAAAAAAAAATATGCCTGTGTTGCTTTGAAAAATTTAAATGACTGTGCTGTCTGACCATATGGTTGAGTCAGGTCGATGCTAATTTTTTCTTTTTTTTTTTTTTTTTTTTTTTTTTTTTTGTGCAGGTCTAAATTCAAGTTGGGTTAACTTTAAATGTTTTGGGTTTGGGTTGACCTGACAAAGAAAGTCCTGAATATGTTTTTAATGAAAAAACTATATATTTGAATATTAACGAGTGTATATGTGTTCATTTTTATACAAGAAAATTATATCAGAATTATAATTGTAAGCAACTTTTCTATAATTGTATTCACTTCACCTTTGAGTTGAAGTATGTCAGATTTTGGTTAAAGAAATATTTTTTGTTGGATTTGGGCAGATTTTAATCAGAATTTTTGAGTTTGAGTCAATTACAACCTGACCAGTGTGCCATTCCAAAGAGTAATGTTTTTTAAGATTGTATTTTATATTAAAAGTAATTTTTAATAAATGCAATTGTACCGGGTGGTTATAATTAAAGTTATACTACTCAGACCAATCTGGAGCCCGTTCTAGTTGACGGATTTCATTGAAACTGTATGTATGTTATTTGGACCAACGGGGAAGAGAAAAAGCCAATAAAAAATAGTTCAAATTTTGACCACCAGGTGAAAAGATGGCGCTTAAAGAACCAGAAACACGAATTGGAAACATAAAAGTTTATTTACTCACAGCATTTTTTCAATGTACATTCCATTTGTGTCAATGGCATGTTCAAAGTGTATTAAATCATGTTCAATATGAGCATGAAGGGATTCTTGAGGAATTGAAATGACAGGGCTTTTAATTCCAGTAGAATCTGTATGCTTCCCGTAGACACAATCTTTCAGGAAACCCCACAACCGGAAGTCACAGTGATTCAAATCCGGAGAACAAGGGGGCCAGGTATTTGGAAAACTTCTCGAAATTGCATGGTCATCTCCAAAGTGAGCAGAAATTAGTGTCTTTACTTGTTTTACAATATGGGGTGTTGCACCATCTTGCATGAAGACAGTAGTCTCTAGACATCCTCATTGTTGTAAGGCAGGAATGATATGCTGCTGCAGAACTTTTCTTCAGTAATGAGTACTCATAATGGAACGTTTTTTAGGACTTTGAGAAGTGCTCTCCTCAAAGAAAAAAGAGCCAAGAATAAAGTCAGCTATACAACCACACCATACAGTCATATAATCAGAATGCAGAGGCTTTTCATGCCCAGCATTGGGATTTGCAGTATCCCATATGTGACAATTCTAAGTATTCATAGCTGCGTTTAGGGTAAAACTAAGCTACGCCACCATAGCTGGACGTACTTCTCCACCGAGTCTAGGTTCTCAAGAACCCTTGCAAGGGATCCTCCAGGAGTTCCCGGTTTACCTAGGACACCTCACAGGAGGGCTTTTTGGCCATGAGAAGCACTGCCACCTGCACATCACTCCCCTACCCCAAATGTTTAATGACAGGTGTTGCTGAAATTTGCGGTGGAGCCCACCCTCTTGGGACACCACCATATCACACTTGGGATGTAGCTGGAGCCCCCAACAGCTTTGGAGCCAGAAACCCAAAAAGGAATCAGGCCCTAGGCCTTACACTGAGATTCCCTAACATACCCTTGTTGTACCACTGCTTTTGAACATAGAGCACCTAGGGAGGTGCGGCGGCAGCGAAGAACTAGGTACCTCTTGCTTGCTCGGGAGGTTGAGGAAACTTCCGTCCCTGCATGCATAGACACGTACCAGCTTAGGCTTCTCTGTTTAGGGTAAAATGTACTTTATCTGACCACAAAATGCTCCAAGGCCACAGATTGTCCATGGCATTCTTACCAAAAATCGGCAAGCAAAATCAACGCGTTGATGTGGATCTTGAGGGTGCAGCTTTTGCATTACGTAGATCTCGTATGGATGTCATTTTAAAATTTATCACAGAATTTTTTGCATTGTAGACCAAGGAATAGACAAATCCTTCGACACAGCATGAGTGTTCGTTAAAGAATATTGGAAACAGGACGCTCTATCAACCATAGCTATTGCGACTTCTGAAATTTCATTTGAAATCTCTTTCTGTCCTTTTCCTGTCAGCATACCCAACTCCCCAATCTCTTCAAATTTCTTAATCATCTTCAACAAACCATTCCTTGTCATAGGCCTTTTCTCAATCCTTTCAAATGTTAATATTCTCGTAGTGCAGCACAACCATTACTGGGGTTTTGATAGAACAATTTGGCTAGTAAAGCTCAATCTTTCATCTCACAAGGCATGATGAATAATGAATTTACAGCATTTACTACTGTTTTTTTACAATTACTAATTTCCATTACATGGAAAATGCCATCTAGTGGTCGAAATTTGAACTTATTAGTGTTATTGGATATTTCTTTTCCCTGTGTTCCATATAATGTATATACCAAATTTCAACAAAATCCCTCAACCAGAGCGAGCTCTAGATTGGTCTGTGTAGTATAACTTTAATTATAACCAACCCATATGTTTCATTGGAAAGTCACAAAAGCAGTAACATCTGACAGATCGTTTATTCTAAATAATTCACTGATGTGAAAGAAATAATAAAAAAATGTTCCCTTTCATTGCAGGTATAGTGTCTCCTAAAATCATACTGAATCTACAACTTCTGACATTGCCTATTGAAAAGTCATGTGGAAGAAGATAGATACAGCAATAAATTTTATTTGATTATCGTTTTTTTATGAATAAGCATTTTTCTCAAAAAAAAAAAAGAACCTTTAATCAGGCAAAACTTGAAAAGTATGCAGCAGAATAATTTCTCAGAAGAGGAAATAAAGATGCCTCATTTCATTAGTACAAAACAAAAGTCATTTCTGTGTGAGATATGCAATAAAACCTTTTCTCAAAAGAGTAGTCTAACCAGACACTTACTCACTCATACAGATGAGAAACCTTTCTCCTGTGAAGTATGCAATAAAAGATTTTCTCAGAAGAGTCATCTAAATAAACACATACTCTCCCATAACAACCAGAAACCTTTCTCTTGTGAGATATGCAATAAAAAATTTTCTGATAAGACTTGTTTACCCAGACATCTACTCACACATACACATGAAAAGCCTTTCCTTTGCGAGATATGTAATAAAAAATTTTCTCAGAAGGGTAGTCTAGCCATACACCTACTCTCACATACAAATGAGAAACCTTTTTCTTGTGAGATATGCAATAAAAATTTTTCTCAGAAGACTAGTCTAACCAGACACTTATTCACTCATACAGGTGAGAAACCTTTCTCGTGTGATATATGCAATAAAAAATTTTCTCAGAAGAGTCATCTAAACAAACACCAACTCTCCCATACAGATGAGAAACCTTTCTCTTGTGAGATATGCAATAAAAAAATTTCTGATAAGAGTTGTTTGACCAGACATCTACTCACCCATACAGATGAAAAACCTTTCTCTTGTGAAATATGCAACAGACAATTTTCTCGGAAAGATGAGTTAAACAAACACTCATTCACTCATACAGATAAGAAACCTTTCTTTTGTGAGATATGCTTCAAAACATTTTCTGCTAAGAGTAATCTAATCAGACATGTTGCACTCACTCATACAGATGAGAAACCTTTCTCTTGTGAAGTATGCAACAAGCAGTTTCCTCGAAAAAATGAGTTAAACATTCATCTCCGCATACATGCTAAAGAGAAGCCTTTTTCTTGTGAGATATGCTACAAAAAGTTTTCTCAAAAACGTCATTTAAACTCGCATCTTTTTTTTCATTCTGGTGTGAAATCCTTTTCCTGTGAGATATGTACTAAGAAATTTTCTACTAAGCAACTCTTAAAACATCATCTATTGACACATACAAAAGATAAACCTTTTGAATGTGAGATATGCTTCAAAAGATTTTCTAGGAAGAGTAATCTAACTGAACATGTAATCACTCATACAGATGATAAACGTTTCTGTTGTGAATTATGCAACAAACGATTTCTTCGGAAAGATCAGTTAAATAAGCATCTACTCACACACACTAACGAGAAACCTTTTGTATGTGAAATTTGCAACAGAGGGTTTTCTCAAAAAAGTAACTTAAACACGCATCTTATTCTTCATTCTGGTGAGAAACCTTTTTCATGTGAGATATGCAATAAGAAATTTTCTCGTAAGCCCCTCTTAAACAGTCACCTATTCACACACAAGCCAACGGTCTACAAGCAAATCTTGCCCAAAATCTTGCCCTGCTCTCAATTTCTTTCTGTGGCACCCCTGCACAATTGAGAAGTCTTTTGATTGTGAAATATGCAACAAAAAATTCGCCAGGAAGGACTGTTTACATATACACATTCAAAAAGAAACCTTTTCTTTTTTAAGTATGCAATGAAAAATTTTCTAGGAAGGATTGTGTACATAATATTCATATTCTAGCACAGTGGATCTTAAACTTTTAGGTACCACAAAACTCCTTTTTGTATATACAGTAGGCTCCCTTAAATCCGCATAGCTTAAGACCAGAGATTATGCAGATTTTAGAATTTTGCATATTTCTGGTAACTGTTTTGTTTATATTTTTTAAACAGTAATATGAATTTAGTAATACACATGAAATTATAATGAATGCTTAATAATAAAGTAAAATAAGAAGATTTAAAGAATGTCTAAAATATTAAAAGTAAAGCTCAAGTAAATAATTAATAATGCATAACTAAATATGCATAATGAGAATGATGATAATTTTTTCTTAAATTATTCAGTGAAACTCGCCTTATAAAGGTACACTAATAATTCACATCAAAATCCTAAAATAACAAAGTTTTATTTCATGTTTAACCATATTGAATAACTAAACAAGTGGGTAAGTGTGATCAAAGATCGCACAAAGGGTTTCGTTTAATAGTCCTTTCAAAACACTTTATCCTTTCTTTAATAAATCCAAATAAATTTAATAATAATAAAAAAAAGTCATGTTTTTTATAAAGTAAAAATTTACTGGTCTATTTTTCTCTTTATTTCGAATATCTGAATCGGCCGATAGCAGCCGAAGCCCGCTATTATACTCTGTCATAATAATAGCTGTCATGTGGACTAAATGTGATATTAAAAAAATAATAAAAATTAAACATGTTGTATAGAGACCTTCAAAATGTTAAAATATGCCAATATTTCCAAACTCGGGTTTTTATCATGATTCAATATGTTTCTCAAACTCATATGACATTATAATCACTTGCTGACGTCCTATCTAATTGCTTTTTCTATTACTCATATTGGTACTCTCTTTGTATTATTCTTAAATATTTTTAAAAAGTCCATTAAACTTCCATTATGACGTCAGATTAATTTTCTTTTTAATTCTCTAATGACATCATATTAACCTGCTTTCTGTACTTATACATACTCATACTCCTTGTATTATTGAGAATTGTTTGAAAATTTTCCGTTGTATTACCAATATGACATCATATTAATCTTTTTTTCTATTGATGAAACTTTTTATTTCATTTTTCATGTGGAAATCTTTCAATAGAAAATTAATTATTGTAGAAAGAATTTTATTGTGGATTTTTAATTGTTGGCAACTGCTATAACGAAAAATGTTTAAATTTAATAGGAAAAGGCTGTTAGATTTTTCGTTTTTTATCTCTCTATATTAAAATAATACGATTTTTTCAAAATTTTATGATTTTCAGCTTCATAGTAGGTATTCAGCTATAAGTACACAAAATTTCCAGTCTGTAAGTTATATAGTTTCTGAGAATCGGCTCTGTGATGGACAGACAACATAGCGGGACGAATAGGGTTTCAAGAGATGAACGAAGCCCTAAAAAGCTTGATTAATACATAAATATATTTGGTTAAAAGATTGCAATCGCTACTGATATCAGCACTATCTTGAATTCTTTCAGTACAAAACATGAGTTCTATCATAATTAACTAGAATTACATATTAAAATGTGCACAGGATAATATAAAAATTAATAAAATCTTGAATTTTTCACCTAAATCTAAACTGTAAGTTTCATTGTTTATATCTGGAGCGATTCAATTGAGTATACTGTACTCTATATTTGTAGATCTCTAAAATGTAAGCCTTTTGTGTCTAGAATGTAACCATTTCTGTCAGGAATTATTTAAATAAACATTTTTATCATAATGATGACAAACCTTTTGTTTGTGGTATGTGTATATTCTTATTAGAAAAACTTGGAGAAGCATCTTCTTGTTCATTTGAACGAGTATTGAATACTTATGACCTAAATTTGTGGTCATTAATCCAGATAACTGAGTACCGAAATTTCCAGCCTATAATCTGCAGATCAAACAATTATGTTTTGACCCAGAAATTTTATTTTATATAATGTAACTTACTAGATCGCAGTAAATGTTTGACTTCAATTAGTATCTGGGTCGAAACATAATTGTTTGATCAGATATTACATTATTGATTACATCATTGGCAGATTATTATAGGCTGGAAATTACGGTACATGTACTGATTTCTTAAAATAAGTACATGTTTCTGTCTCCAAATACTCATAATGGTATTTTTCCAGTATTGGCGCCTTGGCGAGATAGAGAAAAGGACCTTGGCGAGAGAATGAAATTTGGCAACATATTTTCTGTCAACCTATTCACTGTTTCATATACACAGGACCTGATTATCCAAAAGGCACGTGAAGCACATGCTTCCCCTCTAAAATTTTAAAGGGGCCCCAAAATGAATGTGAAGAGGGCTCTCTAATTCCCATTTTCCTTTTATACATTGTATTTAAAATTTTTTTGGAAAAGAAAGTTTGCTTAATTCAAGAGAAAATACACGCACTACTTCAGAGAAATATGAATGCCATCAATAGGATGTTAATTAATCACATAGCATCTTGGTGTGCCTGTTACAAAACACCCGGAAAATTCAGCATACAGCTATAGGTCTGAAATATATACAGGGAACATAAAGAAAAACCATTTAATGAAATATATGTGATCTCAGCTAAGCTACTGTCGGAAATAATACTAGTATCATTGGTGAGTTTTCAGGAATGAAGAATTAAGAAAACTTTTGCAGAAGGGAAAAGGAGTCCCAAAATGATATCGTTCTTCCCCTTGATTCAGAGGTTAATCGAGCCCTGCATATACACAAGCAGTTTTTTTCAATATTTATATAATTTATTTAACATTAAAAAAACATTTATCTATTTTTATATACAAACAGAAGTAAATTGTATGTAAGAAAACAATAACAATGTACAGGCTGTTTCACGAAGGATCCCTAACTTTGAAAATAAATAACTCTAAAATGGTGATAGTTAGAAGCATGAAACCAGTGGTATGTTTATTATAAAAACCATACAGAAATCTAAAAAAATTTAGTAACAAATTGTGCCGTTAGTTGGTGTTGCAGGTGGCATAACCGTAAGTAGGCTGTATCACATCAAAAGCGATTCAAAATGTGCACCTTCCACACAACACACATGTTGCACACGAAGAAAGAAATCGTCACTGACACTCTGTAGAATGCCACCGGAAATCAACACACAAGCTTGACAAATAGCCTCCTCCAGCTCATCGAGTGTTAAAGGATTGTTGCGGTAAACTATGTCCTTCAGTGTCATTTCCGGAATTTCTTTCACAATGTGCTAATAGCGATCATGTTTCAACATTGAAATCTTCAACAACTGAACATTCTTGGCGCCTGAGCTCTCTTTATAGGGATCTGTAATGCTTGCAATGATATGTTATATGCTAAACCCTTCCCTGAAACATTATCTAACAGCTCAAGTTCCATCGAAATGCATTCAGCAGAATCTTTTAAAGAGGCTGATCTTTCATAATCGGGTAATGACAGAGGTCGCAACCGCCGAAGGCGGCCACGCATCACCGCCGATTCCAGGCTCGACCATACGAGTCACGACCAGGGAAGATCCGGTTTACCCGGGGACTTCCTAGGTGGTGCTCTTCGGCCGGGGGGAGAAGCGGGGGCATACGCCTACCTGCACTTCTACGACCCTTTCCCAAGTGAGTTTGATGACATTTAGGTCGGAGCGACATTAGTGGAACCTTCCCTCTAAGGCCCACTAACTTTTCACTTGGGCGGATAGCGAGAGTGAACCCCAGCCTCGTTGCCGAAATCCCATAAGGGAAAACGGGTCCTCAGCCTAATGGTGAACACTCACACTTCCCATTAATTTACCGCCCCTTCCGAATATCAAATCCTAGGGAAGGAGGAAGCGACTAGTTCATTTGGGGCGGCTAGCAGGAGGTGCTTCTCGCCAACCCGGAACCTCGAAGAAACTCGGTCCCTAGCGCATAGACACGCCTGGCTGGGTTGTCACCGCCGAATGGCGAACCATTCAACAGGTCATGCACACATCATATCACTACAAAAGAGCGGGAGGTGCTTCTCGCCAACCCGAGACCTCGAAGAAAACTGGTCTCAACGCATAGACACGTCTGGCTGGGCTGTCCCTCACCAAGGAGCACCCGCGAGGCATCGAGATCCAAGCGACGTGGTACTCCTGGGAGATCACGCACATATACTGCACTAATAACGGAAGAATGGAAGGACCACTACCGGACTCTGAGGGACGCGGAAAATCCCCTCAAGTGCGCCAAAGAGACGGACCCGGTTGGAGTTTAGTAACGAGAAGGTATTGTTATGAGAGTTCTGCTAGTCCCAACCGTCAGGCACAGAAAGCTCTGACTACGCATAGACGCGCTGGACTGGTTTCGGCCCCAGGTTCGAAAGGAGGTTCGATCGCCGTCAAAAGACGACCCACCGGCCCGGTTCCTCGCAGTCGAGCAGTTCCGAGAATGGTTCTGAATCCTCCCAGAGAAGGCGCTTGGGTCATGTTGGGTCTCGGCACCTCGACGACCGCCCACGCTCTTGGTACGAACGGATTGAACGTTCTCTTTCCTGCTCGACCCTGAGGGCGGCACACAACTACTCCAGCTACAAGGGGAGACACAGTGGGTGTATGGGGTTCGAAGGGCCTACAGACTCGACTTGCGAGTCTCTTCTAGCCCGCCACCTACGTTCCGCCGCCTGCACGGAACCGAGGATTGCTGCATGCCGCCTCGCGCTCCGACAAGCGTCACTACGAAACCACCTGCGTTCCCTTGTCATACAGAGTCCGACCTCCCCTCCATCTAGCCCTAGTTCATAATCGGGTAAACCTGATTAAAGAACTTTCTCCTTTAACTCCATGACTAAGCAATGTAGAGCAATCTTAATCCTAATCCTAATAATATTATAAATCTCATTGTGTGCAAATGTTAGGCTGAAGCCAGTGTCAAAATGGAGCATTTAATAATCCGGTATCTTGGCATATAGGGTGATTATAACCCTCATATGAACATAGACTGGGTTTTGTTTATTTTATTCAAATATTTTTCTTAATAATTCAAAATTTCGTTATTTTCATTGAGAATAAATGGACATTTTTTTCGTATAGCATTTTAAAATGGTTAAATTTACTTTACCGTTGCTAATATTTATCGTTGCGAAAACTAATTCAAAACCCGAAAAACTAATTTTTACTCAGCAATTAAGTTTAAATTGAAAAAATTTCACGGGAAAAATGAAAATGAAATTAAAGAATTAAGAAGAAGATTAAATAATATTATTAGAAATAAAACGTACTTTTTTAGTTTTTGATAATAATACAAGGTTTCAATATGCGTAACCATAGGAAACAGGCGAATATGACGTCATTTATTGAAAATAAAGCGGATATGCTTTGATTGGTGAAATAAAATGATCTTGGGTTTTTTCTTCACTTTTTTTCTTTTTTTCTCTTTTGTATGGTAACAATACTTGCCGTTTTACCGTCTGCGCACGGCTAATATAACTAACTATGCCGTATTTTTTATTTAAATTTTAAAAAAGTAAAAAGAAGTTTCAAAAGAAAATGGTTAGCAAATGTCAATAATACGCTCCGCAAAATTATCCATGTCGTAAATGATGTCATGGATCGCGAGAAATAGTGATTTTTCATTCTTAAAACTAAAAGAAATAACTCGATTACCTAAAAAAAAATGACGAATGTTAATAGTTCCATTTTTGTTGATAAAACCTAAAGATTTAATATTATTTTGTAACATAATTTTCCCTATGCCAGTATTGAAATTAATTGCCTGGAAAATAAAATTAACACGAATTATGTCATTAAAAAGGGATTTCTCTGGGGAAAAAGGAGACGTCCTATTTGAAATAAAACAGGAATTTTCCAATATATTTTAAATTGAGTGTGAATCAATTCCTTACATTAATAATACAAGGATCAATAAGTATAGAAAGTAGATGAGTTTCACGCCATATTTATAACGAAAAATTTAAATGTTTTGTTATGTATACTGATTATTAAGTATGAGCATGAGTATCCGTTATTTCGTTCCGCATGAGTATCCGAGTTTTCTGCTAAAAATCACATCATAATTTTAAGAAAAGGAAAATGAACACGAATCTATTTTATTAAAATCTGACCGTGTGTTTGTATTTCGCAACTACTCCTAGACTATCAAACGCAACGCGATTTACTACCGGTTAGTTTACTACCGGTTTAGCGAATACCGGTTATAATTGATCCGAGGATGTCACACAAATTCTCAGAATTAAAAAAATTAAATTAAATGCCATTTTTTTTTTAACGAAGTTTTTCTAAAAACAGAAAGTAACTTACTCCATATTTGTGTATAAAAAAGGAGAAATAAAACAGATCAGTATATTTTTTACACCATTTTCTCATTAAAACTGAAAAACAGAATTTATTTTCACTTTGAATAGATGGTGAAAACAAAATCTTGATTTCAGTAAATTATCCGAAAAATACAAACATATTTTCACATATTCAAACTTCATGAATCAATTTATTCTGGAGAACAAACATTGCCTGCCAATATACTGTCATTTAGAAAACAAGATTTGTTTCAACTATATATTAAACCAAGGAGGCAGAATTGAATTTAAAGAAAAAACATATATACTATTTCTAATTAATGTTTTTTTTTTTTTTAAGGATGGCTGTTACAACGTTTCACAAAGGCGTTAAAAGTAAAATTGACATTTGTTTTTACCCAATTCGTCTATTTCCACGATTTTATTTGGCCCTCCTTTTTGCATTGGTTGCAATTTCATTTTCGCGATTATTTGGCACAAAATTTCACTTTTTTAAGACTGAGTTATGTCAAGGTCCCTATAATAATAAATACCGTATTGTCTCCTATGAAATGTGATAAATAGTTAGTTAATTATTAACGTTTTTAATTATTGGGAGTAAAATATTTTGCTTAATTAATGTATTTATTCTTCTTTTAATGTTGCGTGAACGAAGTCACGGGTAACAGCTAGTAATATTATAAATCTGATTGTGTGCAAATGTTAGGCTGAAGCCAGCGTCAAAATGGAGCATTTAATTACCCTGTATCTTTGCATATAGGTTAATTATAACCCGGAAATGAACATAGGCTGGTTTTTGTTTATTTTATTCAAATATTTTTCCTAATAATTCAAAATTTCATTATTTTCATAGAGAATAAATGGACATTTTTTTCCTTATAAATTTTTAAAATGGTTAAATTTACTTTACCGTTGCTAACATGTTATCGTTGCCAACACTAAATCAAAAACCGAAATAATAATTTTTACTCCAATTTTTCACGTGAAAAATAAAAATGAAATAAAAAATTTTAAGAATTAAAAAGAAGATTAAATAACATTACTAGAAATAAAATGTACTTTTTTTTAGATTTTGATAGTAATACAAGGTTTTATTTTATTTTTTTTCAATTCAAAAGAATATTCGAAAGAATAATTTCAGGTCAAAATAATTTTCTTAATAATTCAAAATTTTATAATTTTCATAGAGAATTAATGAATATTTTTTCTGTAAAATTTAATTAAACATTTTACATTGCTAAGCATTATCGTTGCCAATAAATACAAAATATGGAATAATAATTTTTCCTCAACAATCGTTTTTCAATTGAGCGATTTCCACGTATAAAATGAAAATTAAAAAGAATTCAGAAGAAGATGAATTTCCATGATATTTGAAACGGGAGTATGGAGTATTTGTTATTATACATGAAGTATGAATATTGGTTAGGTTGAGAAGACATTTTCTGTCAAAGACTGTGTTATAATTAGAAGGAAAAATGAACAATAATTATTTTATTACGAAAAGATTTCGATTGGACCATGGAACCATGAAAAGGATCCTCCTTGGCTTGGACAAATATGACGTCATAAATAAAATATGTATTTTCAAATATTCGTAATAATACAAAGAGCATCAATATCAGTGTATAATGAAAATAGATATATAATGGACGTCATATTTAAGATGAAAACCTGAAATATTTTTTTATCGATACTGATTAATAATAAGCTTGAATATCATTTACATACAAATGTGAGTTTTCTGCTAAAATTTACGTACTGATTGCCTGGAAAAGAAAATTAATAAGAATTATGTCATTAAAAAGGGATTTCTCTGGGGGAAAAGTGTCGTCATATTTGAAAAAAAAAACGGGAATTTTCCAATATGTTTTAATAGGAGTGTGAATCAAGTCCGTACATTAATAATACAAGGATCAGTAAGTATAGAAAGTAGACGAGTTTCACGCCATATTTAAAATGAAAAATTTACATATTTTTTTTATCTATACTGATTATTAAGCATGAGTATCCGTTATATACAGATGAGAGTTTTCTGCTAAAAATCACATCACAGTTTTAAGAAAAGGAAAATGAACACGAATCTATATATTAAAATTTTACCATGTGTTTGTATTTCGCAACTACTACTAGACTATCGAACGCAATGCGATTTAATTAACATCGGTAATCATTGATCCGAGGATGTCACACAAACAGCCAGAATCGAACTGGTAGAATTGAATTTAAAGAAAAAGCATGTGATATTTCCAATTAATTATTTTTGAAGGTTGGCTGTTAAAACGTTTCACAATGGCGTTAAAAGTAAAATTGTTTATCAGATAAAATTGACATTTGTTTTTACCCAATTCGTCTGTTTCCACGATTTTATTTGACCCCCCTTTTTGACCCTCCATTCGTTGCAATTTCATTTTCGCGATTATTTGGCACAAAATTTCACTGTTTTAAGACTGAGTTATGTCAAAATCTTATAACAAAAATACCGTAATGTCTCCTATGAAATGTGATAAAGAGTTAGTTAATTATTTACGTTTTTAATATCGGGAGTGAAATATTTTGCTTAATCAATTGTATTTATTCTTCTTTTTATGTTGTGTGAACGAAGTCACGGGTAACAGCTAGTAATATTATAAATGCGATTGTGTGTGTGAATGTTTGTGGGAAGTAAATGTTAAAACGGAGGATTTAATGGCCTTGTATCTTTGCATATAGATGGACCCAGAAATGAACATAGGGTAGGTATTATTTATTATTTTCAAATATTTTTTATAATAATTCAAAATTTCATTAGTTAAATAGAGAATCAATGAATATTTTTCCTGTAAAATTTAATTAACCATTTTACGTTGCTAAGGATTATCGTTGCCAATAAATACAAAGCCTGTAATAATATTATTCCCAACAATTAATTTTCAAATTTAATGATTTCCACGTGAAAAATGAAAATGAATTGGAAAGAGGGTGAATTGCCGTAATATTTGAAACAAAAATATGGAGTGTTTGTTATTATACATGAAGTATGAATGTCGGTTAGAGGCGAGAAAAGGTTTTCTAGCAAAAATTGCACTATAATTAGAAGAAAAAATGAACAATAATTATATTACTAAGAAAAGATATCTGGACCATGGAACTATGAAAAGGATCCTCCTTGGCTTGGACAAATATGACGTCATATTGCAAATAAAACATGCATTTCCAAATATTTGTAATAATGCAAGGAGCATGAAAATCAGTAAATAATGAAAGTACATGGATAATGACGTCATATTTAAAATGAAAAACTGAAATATTTTTTATCGTTATCAATTAATAAGTTTGAATGTCAGTTAGATACAGATGTGAGTTTTCTGCCAAAATCCACGTTATGATTGCCAGGAAAAAAAAATTAACAAGAATTATATCATTAAAAAGAGATTTCTCTGGGAACAAAGTGACGTCATATTTGAAATGAAACGTGAATTTTCAAATATGTTTTTAAAGGAGCGTGAATCAATTTTATACATCTATATATTTAAAACGCTAAGCGATTTCTTTCGCCATTCCGTGAGAACAAACTACTACATCAAATTACACCATTCTTTTTTTAAATGAAAGATATTTGGACACAGATTTGTTATCGTGCATTCGTTTGTTCGAAAATTTAATTAATTAGCCGTAATTTTCAATTAAACTTTTACTGCTGCTTATGACGTCATAAAGTCGGAAACTCCCACTGTTGCGAGGTAGAGCCTCTAAAGTTACGGGCCGGAGCATCACCGCCATATTTAGGTACACTTTGGGTACACCCCTGCTTCTTGGCGACTTTAGCGCCTTATTGGCGATTTGAAGAAATTTGTTTATCATGTATTATTTGAACTAAGTCGATGCATCATGCAAGTATGCACAAGCAGGAAAGTTTTTCTATTATAAAGATCGTACTGCCCTTGAAAATCTTTACATTTTTCAAAAATAATTTTTCGTCCTTAAAAGTCCTTATTTTTATGCAAAATCTGAAAACAGTCCTTAATTAATCTCTTATTTCTTAATCAAATGTGAAACTCTTCTTCATTTCAGTGAATTTCCGATTAAAAAAAATTCAAATAAATCCCTCTCTTTTCGAAATTTTCTTCGCCCCCTTTTGCTTCCCCCCTCAAACAGTACCCAAAGTATAAAAATCCTTAAAATTCCTTAATTTTTTTTAACTTTTCAACTCTATTTATTATTTTATTCTAACAATATGATCATACAAATTTCGTTAAAATTTAATCTATTTTCCTCTATCCCAAAATTTTGCTTCCCTCTCTACCCCCTCCCTCCTTCTCACAAAACCCAGTACAGTTTAAAAATTTTAAAACTGCAGTTTTTTAAAACTTTGTTTTTGCTCTGCTCTATCTGTCACTTTATTAAAACAATAAATAAATAAATAACCGATCATATAATATTTTCCTCCCTCCCCACCAAAATTCACGTTTTCTCCCCCCCCCCCCCGATACCAAGCACACAAAATTTAAAATCTTTAAATATCTTTCTTTTTTGTTGTTCTATGTGTAAATGTTTAGTAAAGTAAATAAATATCAAGTCATCTAATAATCTCTTCCGCCCTTTCAAAAAAAAAATATCTGCTTCTTCCACTTTGCCCCCCCCCCTGTTCATAAAGTTTAAAATATTTAAAAGTATTATTTTTTTCAGCTATTTGTCCTTTTATTGTAATTAATCATCTAAAATCCTCCCTCCATCTGATATGACCGCTTCCCCTTTAGCCCCCCTTATTCCTAGCACACAAAAAAATTAAATCTTTAAACTGTTTAATTTAATTTTTTTTCTGTATAATTTTAAATCTTTAGTAACAATAATTAATAAGTCATCTAATGAAGTTTCTACCCCCCACCCATAAAATTCTGCTTCTCCCTTCATTTGGCACCCCCTACTCACAAAATTAAAAATCTTCAAACATTTTTAATTTTTAATCCAAAAATAATAATCCTATTAACTAGCGGTTTATTGCATCTGATTAAGCGTCAAATTTCCAATTAAAATATATCTTTGAAGTGAAATTTGGATTTATCTTTGAAGTGAAATACAGGGTCATGAAAAATCGAAGAGTGTGGCAAATAGGATTTCAAATATCTCGGCAACTCATTATCCGATCGACTTCATGCTTTATGCAAAATTTATGTTTTATTATTGTCTTTTATATTCATTTCTTAAAATAAACAATTTCGAAAACTTTTATATACCTTTCATCAGAACGAATATTTCGAGAGTCCGAAAAAAATTGTTCCGGTTAATCGAGGTTATTGAAATGAAATAGGCTTCTTCCCATTATTACATACTACGTGCATACCAAATTGCAAGTCTCTATCTCAATTTTTTCGGGAGATAGAGCGTTTACAGACACACACACAGACACACAGACGGACGGCAATTTTTTTTTTTCTAAAAATATGTTTTTCGGAATCTCCAGTGTCTGAAACGTGTAAATCCGTCAAAAAAAAATTTCGATTTTCAAAACGATTGCAAGACTTACCCTATACTACGTATGATGGGTAAGTAATAAAATATGTCCTAGATGTTTTATAGCAAGTTATCTACCCCCCCCCCCCCCCCCCTACGCAAACAAAAGTAAGAAAAATCTGTTTATCTCTAATACATGAAGTTCAGTTTTTTTTTCTCTATTTGGGACTTTGTAGTGACAATAAATAAATAATTAATGGGATTAATAAGAAAATAAATAATTCAAAATCTCGTAAATATTGACTAACAACTCTCAAAAGTTTGCAAAAAATTAAAAGAGTATAAATAATCGTTGTCTCTTATGCATATTTATACGCTTATGTAAATATTATAAACATAAATAAATAAATTTAAAAAGAATCATAATCATCAATCATTTTTACACGTTTTAACAGACTTTTAAATTTGGCGCTTTCATAAATCCCGCCATTTATATCTCGACGACAGTTTGTTCCACTTTGTTCTTTTTGTGTTTTCTTCGGGATATTTGAACATCTGTGTCCTTTTCTAAAATGGTTTGAACAATTCGTCGCTAAGCAACCACCCATCATAAACTTCGTAACTAATTATAACGTGTAATTAATAAAAAATAACTGTCAAAATGTAGCACCGTTGCTTTGAGTTTACATAGAAGCTACTGGGCGCTGGGTACATTATGGCAAACCCAAAGGCACATCAATGGCGGATGCTTCGGCTCGTATCTCTAGTGGCCCTATTGCGAGGGATAGAGTTATTTTCTGAACTCTGCGGTTTGCCAATCTTTTGACATTAGCTAATATCAACTAGGTAATATTTTAACATTGTAATATTAAATCTTAAAAAACTTACTTAAAATTAGCTAAAATATAATCATAATACAATATCTAAATATAAACATATCAATATGAATAACAAATCTCACGTAAAATATTGCAATTTAAATTATTCCAATTGAAAGAAGATTTGGAGAGTTATCCCTGACGCCCAGCTAACATAAAAGTACCAATTTTATTTTATTTATTTACACACATATTCAATTTTATTATAAATCACCAGGTTGCCATACAAAGCAAAAATCGTCATTTAGGCGCCAAAAATTAACCCCAGTTACAGCACCTAGAATACATTATGTTTATAGAATGACATACATGTATATCCTTCTATATTAAAAACTAGTCGGATGTGCCAATCCCAAAACTTTCTTCTATCTCAATCATGTTAATACTTCTAATTTCGTCCTCACATCGCCAATAAAATCAATATTTTTCGTCATTCTGTTGTACGTCAGCTGCTTGGGAATCATCGGGTTACCGGGATGCAATCAACTGATGTATACTAAACTACGAAAAGTCCTTCTGGCCTGAACCGACAGGAACAGATAGCCTCCCTATGCCTTGGTTTTACGATTTTAGCTAATTTTACTGGAAAACACGAAGCTAAAATGCGTGGAACCCAATTAAAGAAGATTCATTCCCAGTTCTCGTCAACATTGAATTTGAATGAGAATATCGCCAAATTAGTCTTCTACAGCCAAGTTGGCTTCATTTGTGGCAACCTATTTTTGTCGCCAAATTTGGCGATATTTCGTCAATTGCCGCCAAGCTTGGCGAGAATTTGATGTTGGCGAATATAAATATATAGTGTTAAGCATCTCTATAATAAAACCGTAAGTCATGTGACTGTCATCAACAGTTCCGGAATGTCCGTTTCACTTTTTCATATGCCAGGCGGCCATTTTTATTAAATATTATTTTTTCGAATAAAACTTCATAAATGTGACATTTTTAGAAAGATCGTTCAAAATAAATTAATATTTGAGAGATGACTTACGTTCAATTATGTATATATTCTCCAATAACTTCAGTTGAAATTAGCTTCGCAGTTCAAATTCTCTATCCATGAAAGTAAACAAAAAAAAAAAGATTCATTCGTCATGAAGGTTTAAAATATTAAACCATTAAACCATGGAGATAATCGTTCGTAAAGTTAGTTTTCCATGAAAGATTTTTTGGAGCGCTGCCTGGTGTCAAAAAAATAATTCGTACCAGTGACACAATCAAAATTTACCATAAGTATGTGCTATACAACTCAACTTAATTCTTTATCTTTTCTTCATGTAAGCTGAATGTAAACAAATACAACTCATGTAATGATATTTAATGAATCAAATTTCGAAACAAATTGTCAGTTAATTTGGTATTTATGTATTATACATGAAAGGAAGAGAGACCACCGAAAATGATTGTTAATCACCAATCATATTTACCATTATTAATGACCAATCGCTTTCAAAACAGTAATTTAATGTACATTTGCCAAATACATAACATCATTAAGTACTTTTGTGTTATTTGGGCGCAAATCTCGCCAATAGAATTTTTAAAATCGCCAATACCAGCTTTTATTTTTCGCGTGTGCAAATTAGAAACGATAATTTTATTTTGAAATCAAATGTTCTGATGGAACAGCTGTCGTAGACGCACCGGGGCACTATATTAACTATAGAGTTGCAATATAGAGAGAAAAAACGGGTTGCTGTAATTAGAATTATAGGCGGTAATGTTGGTGTGACATATTTACGTGATTATCAAAACTGGCTTCGAAAAGTTCAATGTTTCACCAAACCATACTCGAAAATTACGTGTTATAATATGCACTCCGATTATGTCACATTATTCAAGACGTTTTAAATGAGAATAATGATAGATTTTCTTCTTGATTCTCCCGTAATCAAGTCTACAGCCAAAGTTAGCGAGAAACAAACAAACAAACAAAAAAATATTGGCAACAATATGGTTCAGTGTAAATGGTGGATATCATTAAAGACTTTCACAAAATAGACTTCATTGCACCAAATCGTATTAACTAAAATACGCCATTTGGCAATTACGGAAAACTACTTAATATGTTTAAGAATCTCCTCATTAGCAAGCATATTGCAACTGATAAGCAAACGGATATGAAGCATAAATGTTTAAGTTGGTTAAGCGGTTTTTGTCAAGAAAGATGAAATACATAACAACAAAAAATATGCGAAATGCTACCATGATCGCAAAAGTTTTTGATTTGTCTATTAGAATCTTCCGGTTTGGCGAAGGATTACGAAAAAAATATAAATTATGAATAAAAGTAACGTGTTACAGTGCTTAACATACATTTAAGGGAGACCAAACTGGTCGCCAGTGGCGGCTAGTTTAAAAATAGGAACAATGGTTACAACAATGAAAGAAAATTTGCTGAAACCCTGTTAACTAAAACTCATAAATTAAACCCGTTTATGGATGAATTCTGCTGTCTTATTGGAAAATGTCAACCACCCTAAAATTTCAAACCGCTATATCTCTGCCATTTTTTAATATAGAGACAAAACAAAAACTGCTCCGGATTCTCCGGATCAAGGCCAAACATTTAACGGAGAAAACTTTTAGGATTTCTAATTTTTTTATACATCTTTTTGAATTTGAAATCTTTAAATGGCTATCACAGCGCCCCCTTCCGGCGGAATATCCCCACATTCTAGTAGGACCTGCTGGCTACAGCCAAAATCATATTAAAAAATTTTGGTTTAATTATCTGCATAACATCATACACTTTTTGATGATACAATAGTGAAAATCGAACAAAAATCGCGATGGCAGCGCCCCTTTCGTCGAAATATCCCCGAATTCAACCTGGACCTGCAGGCTATGGTCAAAAACACAGAAAAAAAATGGTTCAATTATCTGCATAACTTCATACACTTTTCGATGGTACAATAGTGAAAATGAAACAAAAATATCGATCACAGCGACCCCTTTCGTCGAAATATCCCCAAATTCTGATAGAATCTGCTTGTCATAGCCAAAAACATAGAAAAAAAATTAGGTTCAATTTGAAGCATAACTTCATACACTTTTAGATGGTACAATAGTGAAAATGGAACAAAAATATCGATCACAGCGCCCCCTTTCGTCGAAATATCCCCAAATTCTGATAGAATCTGCTTGCCATAGCCAAAAACATAGAAAAAAAAAATTAGGTTCAATTTGAAGCATAACTTCATACACTTTTTGATGATACAATGAAGACGGACAGACGGACAGACAGACATTTTGTAAAAACGTGTTTTTCGGAATCTCTGACCCCTAAAACGTGTAAATCCGTCGAAAACCGGAAGTCGAAAAAAATTTCGATTACAATACTTTCTTCTATAGAAGAAAGTAAAAAGTTGAAAATTGTACGTCAAACGTTACAAACGAGGTGCGTTCGTACGCACGTTTTAGAATTAAATTCATGATATCCCGTGCGTAGAACGGGTTAAACAGCTAGTTAAGTATATATTTTATGACACTGTTCATACAAATATCTTAACTAGTTATATAAATATTCAGATATATATGTATCAGCTAGTTATATAAATATTCAAATCTTGATGATTTTTAATTCTGTGAAATGAATTATATCGTCTGCAGATTAATTTCTGTCATAAAATAAGTATCTCGGTCGCTTGACGATTTAACATCCATCGGAAGCTCCTATAACAAAAAAGCACCGATTTAAAAAAAAAAATCAAATTTCTTAATAAATATTTTTATTAATATCTCCTAAAGTTTTGATTCGATTTTAATAAAATTTGAAATGTCTCGACAAAATTCTGCAAAGATAATATATTTTAAATTGCAAACCATTTGGTTGGGTAGTTTTTGCGTTGTTATATGCGGACAGACAGACAGACAGACGGACGGACAGACGGACGGACCAAACGACGACTATAGGTGCTACGTATTTATATAATTACGAACGCACCTAAAAAGTAATCTGGAAATGAGCCAAACACGAAATGGACCAATCAATTTCTGCGTAGATATTCCGGGTTATACTCATCGTTTTTTTACTAGGGATTTTTTTGAGGAGCGATTACTTTTTTTCTAGCCATCCTACGGATTCGAAAATCATAGCACCAGACGCGAAATATAACAAGCTTTCAGAAATTAAAAAAATTATCACGGTCGGACAATAAAAACTCAATAAATCCTTAAAAATCGAGTAAAAAATCTTTTATTGAAAAAGTCATTTTTTTACTTTCTTCTATCTATAATAGAAGAAAGTATTGTAATCGAAATTTTTTTCGACTTCCGGTTTTCGACGGATTTACACGTTTTAGGGATCAGAGATTCCGAAAAATAACGTTTTACAAAATGTCTGTCTGTCCGTCTGTCCGTCTGTCCGTCTTCATTGTATCATCAAAAAGTGTATGAAGTTATGCTTCAAATTGAACCTAATTTTTTTTCTATGTTTTTGGCTATGGCAAGCAGGTTCTATTAGAATTTGAGGATATTTCGGCAAAAGGGGGCGCTGTGATCGATATTTTTGTTCCATTTTCACTATTGTATCATCGAAAAGTGTATGAAGTTATGCAGATAATTGAACCAATTTTTTTTCTGTGTTTTTGACCATAGCCTGCAGGACCAGGTTGAATTCGGGGATATTTCGACGAAAGGGGGCGCTGCCATCGCGATTTTTGTTCGATTTTCACTATTGTATCATCAAAAAGTGTATGATGTTATGCAGATAATTAAACCAAAATTTTTTTATATGCTTTTGGCTGTAGCCAGCAGGTCCTACTAGAATGTGGGGATATTCCGCTGGAAGGGGTTGCTGTGATAGCCATTTAAAGATTTCAAATTCAAAAAGATGTATAAAAAAATTAGAAATCCTAAAAGTTTTTTCCGCTAAATGTTTGGCCTTGATCCGGAGAATCCGGAGCAGTTTTTGTTTTGTCTCTATATTAAAAAATGGCGGCGATATAGCGGTTTGAAATTTTAGGGTGGTTGACATTTTCCAATAAGACAGCAGAATTCATCCATAAACGGGTTTAATTTATGGGTTTTAGTTAACAGGGTTTCAGCAAATTTTCTTTCATTGTTGTAACCATTGTTCCTATTTTTAAATGCTTAACACTATATATTTATATTCGCCAACATCAAATTCTCGCCAAGTTTGGCGGCAATTGACGAAATATCGTCAAATTTGGCGACAAAAATAGGTTGCCACAAATGAAGCCAACTTGGCTGTAGAAGACTAATTTGGCGATATTCTCATTCAAATTCAATGTTGACGAGAACTGGGAATGAATCTTCTTTAATTGGGTTCCACGCATTTTAGCTTCGTGTTTTCCAGTAAAATTAGCTAAAATCGTAAAACCAAGGCATAGGGAGGCTATCTGTTCCGGTCGGTACAGGCCAAAAGAACTTTTCGTAGTTTAGTATACATCAGTTGATTGCATCCCAGTAACCCGATGATTCCCAAGCAGCTGACGTACAACAGAATGACGAAAAATATTGATTTTATTGGCGATGTGAGGACGGAATTAGAAGTATTAACATGATTGAGATAGAAGAAAGTTTTGGGATTGGCACATCCGACTAGTTTATATTGTTGCCAATTTCTAAATAAGCGCAAAGGATTATGTTTTATCTCAAATAAAAAGTGTATTTGCGCGAGACTATTAAAAACAACAAGAGGGGAAGATTCTGCTATAAGGCCGAATATAGATTGCCACACACGGCTTTTATTTAAAAAATAAATAAACTGGCTGTAACTCAGAATAAAAACGCAATGACAACAAACAATTTTAAAATATCCAAATAACAAATAAAAATTCCCCTGTTAAAGTGTTGAGTTGTTCAATAACCATTCGATTTAGAAAAATATTTTTCTACCACTGAGCAATTTTTTTAATGAAATTTAATTCATGTTGCTATGGCAGCAGACGATAAAACGATATCTTTGGAATAAGGGAATAAATAGAAGAAAAATGTTTGTTGATGGTTGGGATAAATTGTTTTTCTTTATTTTTTAAAAATGTATATACATAATTCACTTTTATATTTTAACAGAATAATAAGTTTACTATAATTCGTTACTCATGCTATGGCCAGTATACACGATACACGTCGAGCCACAATGTCTTTATCATTATCTTTTTACGCGTAAAAGTTTCGCTACGGTACTCCATTGTGAAGTTTTGTAATTTTTGAAATCTAATATTTGAAAAACGACATAATCATTAGATTTGAAATTTATATCAAGAAAAATACAATTTTTTACCATTCTAACGCAGTTTGTAAAACAATTTTGTGACAAATACTTTTCGAGTTATTAATTTTTTAAGTAACTTCAAATGTTTCATTTTCCGAGATTAATCTGTGGCAACGATGGATTGCTGTGACTTTTCATAAACATGAAAAATGATAGAGATTGAAAGAATAAGCCACCCTGTGTGTGGCTAATAATAAAAGTTTAAAATAATAATTAAATGATCACGTTTTGAAAGCAGGAAATAAAGAAAATTACGTCATAAAAATTGTGTTTACACATGAATATTAAAAATAAACTAGTCGGATGTGCCAATCCCAAAACTTTCTTCTATCTCAGTCATGTTAATTCTTCAAAATTCGTTATCATATCCCCAATAAAATCAATATTTTTCGTTATTCCGTTGTACGTCAGCTGCTTTCGAATTGTCGGGTTACCGGGATGCGATCAACTGATGTATAATACTAAACTACGAAAAGTCCTTCAGGTCTGAACCGACAGGAACAGATAGCCTCCCTATTTCTTGGTTTTTCGATTTTAGCTAATTTTACTGGAAAACACGAAGGTAAAATGCGTGGAACCTAATTAAAGAAGATTCAATCCCAGTTCTCGTCAACATTGAATTTGAATGAGAATATCGCCAAATTAGTCCTCTACAGCCAAGTTGGCTTCATTTATGACAACCTATTTTGGTCGCCAAATTCGGCGATATTTCGCCAACTGTCGTCAAGTTTGGCGAGAATTTGACGTTGGCGAATATAAATATATAGTGATAAGCATATAATAGGATTAATTGTTACAACAATGAAAGAAAATTTGCCAAAACCATGTTAACTATAACTCATAAGTTAAACCCGTTTATGGATGAATTTTGCTGTCTTGTTTGAAAATGTCAGCCACCCTAAAATTTCAAACCGCTATATCTCAGGCATTTTTTAAGATAGAGGCAAAACAAAAATTGTTCCGGATTCTCTGAACATTTAACGGAAAAAAATTGTAGGATTTCTAATTTTTTTGCACATCTTTTTGAATTTGAAATTGAATTTGGCTATTTTGACCTTTTGAATTTGGCTATCACAGCACCCCCTTTCGTCAAAATATCCCCAAATTCTGATAGAACCTGCTTGCCATAGCCAAAAACATAGAAAAAAAATCTGGTTCAATTCGAAGTATAACTTCATACACTTTTAGATGGTACAATAGTGAAAGTGGAACAAAAATATCGATCGCAGCGCGCCCTTTCGTCGAAATATCCCCAAATTCTGATAGAATCTGCTTGTCATAGCCAAAAACATAGAAAAAAAATTAGGTTCAATTTGAAGCATAACTTCATACACTTTTAGATGGTACAATAGTGAAAATGGAACAAAAATATCGATCACAGCGCCCCCTTTCGTCGAAATATCCCCAAATTCTGATAGAATCTGCTTGCCATAGCCAAAAATATAGAAAAAGAAATTAGGTTCAATTTGAAGCATAACTTCATACACTTTTTGATGATACAATGAAGACGGACAGACGGACGGACGGACAGACGGACAGACAGACATTTTGTAAAAACGTGTTTTTCGGAATCTCTGACCCCTAAAACGTGTAAATCCGTCGAAAACCGGGAGTCGAAAAAAATTTCGATTACAATATTTTTTTCTATTATAGATAGAAGAAAGTAAAAAGATGAATTAAATGAAAAAGCATTATAACCTGATTACAGAAGAAAGTCGCCGTTCGTGATATCATCATCATCATCTTTTTAAAACAGGATACATTACCAGGTTTTAAGAAGCTATAAAATCAGAACGGGGGTTGGTGAGCGTAGCGAGCAGGGGGCAGAGCCCCCTAGTATATATATATATATATATATATATATATATATATATGTATATACAGTGGCGTAGCCAGGATTTCCTTTCGGGAGGGGTCCAAAATTTTTCTTCAGCTTATATATATAGTAAGACCTGCCAAGATAATATTACAAAGAGTGGTAAAAAATTCCGTGTAAGACAGTTTTCCGTCTTAGCAGGTGTATGGCTTTCTTTTCTATTTGACGAATGAATATTTCCGTTTAAGTCAGCATTCCGTTATAGGCACATTTCGTTTCCACAGAATTTGCTGTATATATAAAAATATAACTTATGTCTGTAATACATGTCTATAGCAGATTCCTGTCATAAACGGAAGCATTACATGGCACTGATATGGATAACTATACAATTAAGTCGGCTGAAAACCTGCCTGAAACGGGATTTTTCACCGTTCTTCTGTGATTCCGATTTCGTCTTGTTAGGTTTTATCCTACTTATAAATACAGTAAAGCCTGTGAAATGGAAACTTTCTATAACGGAATCCTATCTCAAACTTAAAAGTTTCGGGATCCCGACGAAACGAACAATGCGTCTGATTGAAATATAGTGTGACAGGATTGACTGTGTGTGTATATATGCAATAGAAATATTTCGAGTAACTTTAAGAATTTAGATATTTCCTTATCAATTTCTTAATTTAAAACAAATAGCATGTGTAAAATAAGATCAATCTCTATAATTGTGGCTAATAATACAATGGAATTACATTAATATTTACCAAATAAAAAGATTTTACAAACACTATGCTATAAAAAAACTGAGCACGCACTGAAGAATGCATTTAAATCAAGTTTCATATAATATAAACATTTGATTACGTTAAAGTTATTATCAAAGGGTTAAGTTTATAACAGCATTTGGTTGAATTTTTTTTTTTTAATTTTCATGCTTAATTTCCTGTCATTGCATTAAGAACTTGTGCTGTAATAGGTATAACGAATAATGAGTTGACACAATTGTCAATGCCGTCAGCCGTTGATTCACCATGGGTGTTTCTGAGATAAGTTTTTAATTTTTAAGAAAAAAATCTTGTAATTTCGGCTACAGAAACTAGTAATGTAACAAACACACGAAACAAATATAGTTGATGTTGGGAAAAATAATTTTGTTACAATTGTCTAAAACAGCCATAATTCTTTTTCAAGTTTCACCGCTTTTGATACTAATGTAAATATTGGACCTGAATAGTTGTTTGCGATATCTGGTCGACTTAAAAGATGTTAAATTTTTATAAAAAAATTTATTACGATGGATTAGCACATCTTGGGAAGTGTTAGATTGTGTAAAAAATAATGGTAGTTTCTGCTATTTTACTTTTCAACCAATTTATTTTAAGCGGTTGGAAATAATTTTTGAACGTACTCCAAGTTCAGCAGCAATCTTTCAGACTTTTGGTACGTAGATTAGCTACAACCTTTGCTTTCAATTTTTCATTGTTAATAACCGAATGTCACCTACGACCTTCATATTCAAACTCTCATAGCCATCATGAAATTTCTGAAAACAATGTTAAACTGTGAGTTCACAAGTCGTACTTCGGTCAATTGTAATGTTGAATTCAGAAATTTTTTCTCCAGGGGGTATTTCTGCGGAGGGTACCATTTTTCTCCTGAATCTCCTGTACACTGTGAAGTTCAAGGAAAGAGAAAGGTTGCACTCCTAGACTATTAATAAGCATAAAATCTCAGATCTTTTGAGGGGTCATTCCGATGCTCCGGAGTGGATGCCCCACCCCTCTCTCCTGCATTCAACGCTGTAGTGTGGTTGATATACAAGCCGTTTCAGCTGATTATCGTACCATTTTGAATTAGTAAAAAAATCGTACGAAATTTCCCAAAGTTCTACAATTGCCTTAAATATCCCTGTACAATAGCGGAAAACAAAATTATAATACTAAATAAGTAGGTAAATACCTGCCCTTTAAAATAATATACAACAACGTAATATCCCATTAAGAATTTATTAAAAATAGCTCAGGTTGAAAAATTTAATAACAAGATTTACCAAACCCAGAAGAACGTCAAACTCTTTCAATATTCCTCTGTTCTTTTCTTTAATGATTAACGAATAACGAGATCGGAAATAAAAGTATCAAAAGGAGAAAAAAAATTGATCTCCCGAAATATTCTTCAGGTTTGACATTGAACCAGATGTATCTGATGGTCAACTTGACAAGGAGTATGTGTGACTAAAGAAAATTGTGTCAGACTTTTCTTTAGCAAAGGACTGTGTTCTCTTGAACAGGTCAGAAAACTTTTAAACACCAGTCAACTCTTTCTTGCTTACTGATTAATGTAAAGTTACATAAAGCTGAAAAAGGACGTCTTCAGTATGGTTTACAGCAGAAGACAAATCACACTCAGATGCAGGTATTTTGAAAGTGGCAGTGTAATGTTGAATAAGAATTCACAAATATCTAGTCGAAGAATAAAGTTAATTTTTTTAAAATTCCAGCAAGCAGATTTAAAGTAAATGATAACATTGCTCGATATAAAATTATAAAATGAACAAAGATAAAGGTCGCAAAACTCTGATTAATTTGCTGTTATTGCATTAGACTAATCTAAACTCGTCTTTTCTCGTAAGTGTTGGCAACAGTTGGTCCCATCGAAATCTCTGTTGAAGAAGTATTGCGTTTAATTTAGTTACATTAAAATCTATGAAAACGGAATCGTCAGGTATCCTTAAAAAAATCCGTTGTAGATAGATTTCCGTCATATCAGGTATACTTATATAGTTATCCTTCCGTCATCGAGACCATGAAATGTTTACGTTTACGAGAGGATTCCGTATTCACAGAAAACCTGCCAACAAGGAATCACAACCAGAAAAGGTTCCATTTTAGATAGGTTTCAAATCATAGCAGGTATAAATTGTAGTGTTGTTTTCGGAACTTTTACTGTTTACGATAGCTCTCGTCTTCACAGATTTTATTATAATACATCTATGCTTTTCAGAAGTATACTTACTATAGAGTGGATAGTTTTAACAGTTTTGGAGGATACCTGACAAAATGGGACGTGTTTATGACAAAAACCTGTTTTAAACGGAAAAATTTCATAGCCCGGCGAAAGACATACCTTTTCTAAGACAAACACCTGTCTAAAGCGGAATTTTTCATTGGTTCTTTGCGATTCCGTCTTATCAGTTTTTAATATTGTTATATCTATGATTCAGTAAACCAGTTCTTCGTTCGGGGTTCGGGGGTGGGGGTCCGGACCCCCTGGACCCCCACCTGGGCTACGCCACTGTGTATATATATACTTCACTCGCGCCCAGCTAACCGAAAAGTACCCCAAATTATTCGCCAAACTGTAGCGCCCAATATTCAAACACAAGAATGTTGGGATTAAATCTCAAAAATAAAAAAAATAATAAAATAATAATTAGGAAAAGCCCCATTTACTAAAGTATCATTTATCAGTAACTTTAAACAATAAAATTTACAATATATTAATGAAAACAGAATAAAAAATAATTTTGGATATTTATTTATTTACATTATTTCTCTTAATTATGGAAAAGGAATAATCATCCTGATTATGTAAGGGAACTGAAGAAACCATACAAATAAATTACACTTGAAAACATTAAAAATTTCCCTTATCTGCAGATTGATTTATTATTGTAAAAAAAATTCATCTTTACATAAAAATTGATTAGCTTAAAGCAATGGATTCTTTTCAGAAGATATGGATTTGAAACGAACAATGATTTAAGAAGACATTTTAAAAATGTTGATCAAAACATTTTAAAACATTTTTTTTAAACGTCGAATTTCGACGGTGCGTTTGGGGGGATGCAATGCACATGGGCGTAGGAGCTCATTCGGTTGCATTATCACAGGGGGAGGGGGGAGATGTGTGCTTTATTTACTATGTTCTTTTATTGACTGAATATGAGATGATATACTATTTGTATGATACTTCACAGGTCCAAGAAATTTTCTTTCTTGCCGTGGGGAATATGGCGATAATGTCAAACTGATTTGCATTTCGTTTACGGATTGTTTGTTTGGAGTTTGCATCAAAAATGGTACTGTAATTCACTGGGGGGGGGGGGGGACTTTTAAAATAAAATATTTGAAAGACTGTTTCATAAGCACCTCTTCTTATGTAATAAAGAAGCTTATTTTACTAATATTGTTATTGTAATTTTTTTCCGTCAAGTTTTGACGGGTTCCATCTAGTTAATAATAAAAAGATCAGTAAGTATAGAAAGTAGATGAGTTTCACGTCATTCAAGGTCACTCCTTATTAGCAGTAGCAAAATAACTAGACGAAACCGCAGAACTTTCCGAATGACCCAGTGTATAGTAGATGTTTACCATTTGAAGCAGTAACAAAAAATTTTGTGTATGTGATTACATGTCAACTTGACAAAATTACGTTTTCCGTGTTTTATGTTTTGTATCGTCTTAGTGTATGTACTACTTTCCGTTTCTTCGGTATGTAAATGTTACGGATTAAAAAAAGAAAATATCTACGATTTTAATAATGTACCAAGTATGAAATTTAATAAAATTTACTTAATAATAGATCAATGTTGTTAATTAAATATTTGTACTAGCTGTTTAACCCGTTCTACGCACGGGAGTTCATGAACTTAATTCTAATATGTGAATAAAATGAATTTAATCCCCCTGTTAAAGTGTTGAGTTGTTCAAGAAATATACGATTTAGAAAAATATTGTTCTACCTACTACTGTGCATTTTTAAAAATGAAACTTAATTTATCATGTTGCTATGGCAGCAGACGGTGAAACGATATTTTTGAAATAAGGGAATAAATATAATAAAAAGTTTTGTTGATGTTTGTGATGAAATGTTTTTCTTTATTTTTTAAAAATGGTAATAGTTAAGTGCAATTAAATAATCTCTAATTATTTCCATGCGAGGTAAAAGAATTATCGTATAATACCCGCTACAGTTTCTTAGTACTGCATTTGGAGCCCATAATATGCATATCTCACATTGCAGTAAACATTTAGAACTGGTTAGAACTCGCGTGATTACGGGTTAAACATAAAAAATGACAAAAATTCGTCAAACACATAAAATTAAAAAAAATTTTATATTTAAAATTTTCGATTTTTTTTTACCCAATCGTTCATGGGCCCCGTACCAGCAACCCGTGTGCCAAATTTCGTAGCCCTGAGCCCTCGAGTTTTTGAGGTTACATAGATTTATATACGCGCATGGATTTTAATAGAGTAGATTATTCTAGCTGATCCGCCCGGCGTTGCCCGGGTCCGTGTAATAAACGTAAATCTCTTAAAAAACGAAAGTTTGGCTCGGGTCTCCGATGGCTTCGGCACCGTATAACGGACATGCTCGTACGCTCAGGAAAATCTTTTATTTCCACCTTCCACCGCCAGGGGAGCATTCTGTTCTAAACAAACCTCTTTCCGAACGAAATTCTGACACAGGTTTACGCTGCCTACGACACCGTATAGTAGACGTGCTACAAAAGTGAGCTGGTTTGGAGAAGATGGGAACATTATTAGCCAAGTTAATGAAATAAGCACAGTTAGAGAAAATAACCTTGCTGGGGTGTCGAGGGGAAGGGATGTTCAAGTGTCCTTTTCAGAAAATGACTAATTAGGAGGACCACTGTGCTTCCTTAAAAATTCGTTCGTTTGGTTAAGCTGGGAACTTAATTACAAATTTGGCTTAAACTATTATTCGGAAATAGTGGTAACTCTACTCATAAATTTACTTTAATGTTATAGATTGAAATGATGTTATAGAGGGTAACTATTAAGTTAATTATAATGTTTTTAATCAGTTGCGTTGAAATCGGAAAGATAGTTGCTGAGTTGTGGAAACGGGGCATAGTTAGAGAAAAGTACCTTGAAAGAGGTGGTCAGGGAGGAGGGGATGTTCAAGTGTCCTTCAGAAAATGACTAATTAAGAGGACCACTATACATCTTAAAAAATTCGTTCGTTTGGTTAAGCTAGGAACTTAATTGTGCATTTGGCTTAAACTATTATTCGGAAAAAGTGGTAACTGCTACTCATAAATTTACTTTAATGTTATAGAGGGTGACTATTAGGTTAATTACAATGTTTGGAATCACTTGCGTTGAAATCGGAATGATTGTTGCTGAGTTATGGAAACGGGACATAGTTAGAGAAAAACCTTGAAGGATGTGCCGGGGAGGATCGGATGTTCAAGTTCACTTCAGTAAATAACCAATTAGGAGGACCACTATGCATCTTTAAAGATTCGTTCTTTTGGTTAAGCTCGGAACTTTATTAGAAATTTGTCTTAGACTGTTATTCGGAAATAGGGGTACCCGCTGCTCATAAATTTATTTTAATGATATAGACGTTGATTATTAAGTTAAATATGATGTTTGGAATCAGTTGACTGAAATCGAAAAATTAGTTGCTGAGATATGGAAACAGTGTTAGACAAAAAACCTTGAGGGAGGGGCCGGAGCAGGAACCGATGTTTAAGTGCCTTTTAGCAAATGGTAAATTAGGAGAACCTCTATATGCATCTTTAAAGATTGATTCATTTGGTTAAGCTAGGAAGTAAATTTGAAATTTGGCTTAGACTATTATTCGGAAATACTGGAGGCAAAATGGAACTGGTTTGGAGAAGTTAGGAACATAATTATCTGAGTTCTGAAAATAAAGCACTGTTAGAGAACAAACCTTGAGGGAGGGTCCGCGAGGAGGCGCGCGGTCAAGTGCTCAACAACAAATCACTAACTTTGAGTGTTGGTATGCATCAACTGAATACGGGCTCTGTACT
The DNA here is from genome assembly GCA_963931845.1 of Maratus michaelseni. Classification (NCBI taxonomy): domain Eukaryota; kingdom Metazoa; phylum Arthropoda; class Arachnida; order Araneae; family Salticidae; genus Maratus; species Maratus michaelseni. The sequence continues at coordinate 4,667,141 of OZ007600.1, forward strand.
TTTATTAGGAACATAAAGTTAATTTTTATAAAAACTGATATTCTAAAATAGTGATATTATCTATATAAAACAGCGATTAAACGTTACGAGTTCAGCTAAAAAAGTTATATTTGTTAAATGTAATTAGTTCTGTTGAAATCACAGCAGTAGATTTGGATTTATTATTAAGGAGGGTCAATTAATGAAAAAGCAGCCGCCAGGTGGCGCGCGGTCAAGTAAAATAAATTTTATGTTTAATAAAAGTCGCTTACCCCCCCCCCTTCCCATCCCCGCAAATTTAACAAATAATCTGTTAAATAAAGTTTTCTGTATTAATAATCTCTATCGTACTAATATATGTCATGCAAAAAAAAAAAAAAAAAAAAAAAACCTTAACCCAGCTAATTATCATTCATTAAGTCGATAAAATCCTTTAAAGTTAAGTTTTTAGCATTTTGGCAACGGTTAATAATTAAGTTGATTGTCTACATATCATATAATCTCTGATCAATTGAATTTAAACACTCGAATCGCAGTTGCAAATGCTACCTTGATTTATTTAATGACTTCTGTGGAGATATTATACAACCAACCAACCAATGAAAAAAGCGGATTTTTGATGAGATCTCTTTGTGGATGGATTTTAATTAATATTTAATCTATCAAAAATCTATTTAAAAATTTCGATTTTTTTGTCCCGATCGTTCATGACCGCCCTACCAGCTACCCGTGTGCAAAATTTCGTAGCCCTGCGCCCTGCAGTTTTCGAGTTTTTGAGGTTACATAGATAGATACGCGAACGGTTTTTAATAGTATAGATGTTATTTACTATAGACACTCAATTTTATTAATATTCAGTTTAAAGGAAAAAAAAATACTGGAATGGATTGACTATCTACTATATATATTAAATACAAACGGAAATTTCGTTCCGACCGCTTATAGCTCGAGTTCTGCTGAATGGATTTTGATGAAACTTGCACTGTTCGATTGATAATTTTTGAGGGAAGATTTTAGTATATAACATATTGTTTTACGCCCAGTGACAGAACTATCTTCAAGTGTCTGCAACGCTAATAATGTTTTGAAAAATAGTCTGCAATACGAAATATATCATATAAATCTATTCTTGCTGCTGTTGTAGTTGTAGTGCTAATTAATTAAGGCATCAGGATTTATCAGCCTTTCTGCGTAAAAAAAAAAAATCTGAAATTCACAGCAAATATTCTGAAAGATTATAGCAGAGGGGGGAGGGGAGAAAATCCCCTCTCGACAATAATTTTTCTTGTTGCAGGTCGGATTAACTCTGTTTTTGATTCGAGTCGATTTCAGGCTGAGTGTAGATTCTTGCAAATTGGGTTCGGGTTAACCCGATTTTTCGAAACCTGCATCTTTTCCGGGACTATTTCACAAAATTCAAGTTTTTTTCGAGAACCTATGACAAACTTAGCGTTTCTTTTTTCCTCCGCGATCCTTTGGCGAAATTCACATTTTTTTTTGTGGCCCTTCGACGAAATTCGCACTTTTCCCGTGATCCTTTGATGAAATTAGCATTTTTCTGTGGCCATTTGACGAAATTTGCGTTTTTTCTGTGGCCCTTTGATGAAATTCGCATTTTTTCCACGATCCTTCAACGAAACTCATGTTTTTTTTAGTCTTTTGACGAAAATCAAGTTTTTCCGTGGCCCTTTGACGAAATTCGCACTTTTTCCGTGATCCTTTGAGGAAATTAACATTTTTCCGTGGCCATTTGACGAAATTTGCGTTTTCTCTGTGATTGATGAAATTCGCATTTTTTCCCACGATCCTTCAACGAAGCTCATGTTTTTTTACAGTTTTTTGACGAAAATCAAGTTTTTCCGTGGCCCTTTGACAAAATTTACGTTTTTATCGCAATATGTCAGCAAAATTAGCCATTTTCCCAGATCCTTTGATGAATTTCACGATTTTTCTTTGGACTTTGGACAAAATTCGCGTTTTTTCCGTGCTCTTTGGACGAAATTTGCCGTTTTTTCGAGATCATTCGACTTAATTTACCGTTTTTTCGAGTTCCTTCGACGAAATTTTTCGTTTTTTCGAGATCCTTCGACGAAATTTACCGTTTTTTGGCGATCCTCCGACGAAATTAGCCGTTTTTTCGCAATCTGTCGGCAGAATACTCCGTTTTTTCGCGATCTGTCGGCAGAATTCTCCGTTTTTTCGCGATTCAACGACGAAATTTGCCGTTTCTTCGACGATCTTTCGACGAAGTTGGCGTTTTCTCCGTAGCCCTTCGGCAAAATTCGCATTTTTCCGCGATCCTTCAAAGAAACTCATGTTTTTTTGACGGCCTTTTGACTAAATTTACGTTTTTTTTCGCGATCTGTCAACGAAATTAGCCATTTTTCGCGAATTTTAAATGAATTTCGCGTTTTTCCCGCGATTTTTCGACGAAATTCGCCGTTTTATTCGCGATCCTTCGACGAAGTTTTTTCGTGTAAGTTTTTCGTTTTTTCACGTAATTTACGTGCTATAGCGCGTCCGCGGCATTGCTGTATGTTTTTAGTCCGCAGGTGCCCTAAAAAGTCTGTGACGCCCGTCGCAGCGTCGCGTACATTCTGCCACGGGGGTTCTACGTATATTAGTTCTAGAATTATGACGGAAAGTCCTGTTATTTTGGACGAAAAGGTTATCATTGATCATTTTTTGGCGAAAATTATCGTTGGTGAAAAAACTGAAACGGCTATATCATTTACAAACTAATACAAACACCTCGAAAAACAAAAGAAAAACTTGCTAATTTTATTTAAAATTTAAAAAAATAGAAAAACGATGAGAGATAATGTTATAAAATGAAAATATTTAATTTAAATGTTAAAGTTAATGTTCGCAATACTTAAAAAATTATTCAATGTGAAATATTGCAATTGAAACCATATTTGGCCATTTATCGTTTGGTTAAGAAAAAGACATAGGAAAATTGGATTAGATAAAATCTGAGTAACTGTTTTGTTTTTGATTTTTTTAAGTTAATTTTTTATCTAACTCCTCCATCATGTGACTTACAGAAGAAAAAAGCAGATGTAATTATAAAAATGACTTTGGGAGTTACATGTTATTTGTTTATTTACGTTATTTGTTTATTATTATTTTGTATATTTTTTGGTCATTAAATGGCGGTATGATTCAGCCTGTATTATAGGAGCTCTACTCTGAGTAGGTTTCCGAAGCTACGTCAGAGCTAAAACAGAACTTTGTCGCTTGCAGAACCTGTCCTATTCTGGAAGGTCACCTGAAAGAAGAAGTCAGTGATGGATGGGACCAATCCGAGACCGGGCGCAAGACCTATGAATCCTTCCCACGCGTCGGCATCCGCCGACTGCAGGGCGATTTCTTCATTAATCAGGTCTTCACGGGACACGGCACCTTTGGCGATCATCAGGCTCGCTTTTTTCACCACGACTCTACATGTTTCTGTGGAGTTGAGGTATGCGACATTAGCCATGTGCTATTTCGGTGTGAGCTCTGGAAGTCTGTGCGGGATAAGTACTTTCCTCGCGACTTTCGGAGACGAACGCCAAGCGATCTCTGCCTGTGTGGCTACGCTAGAAAGGGGGTCCGGTTGATAATTCAACGCCTCCTGATGCGTACATTAGATCGAAACCTTGGTCGCCAAAGAGCAGGCCGAAATCACCGAGCTCACTTTTGAACGCACTGCGAAATGCCCGCGGTCCCCGCGGTGCAGGACGTAGAGGTAGAGGTAATGGCGCAATACGTACGCAGGCTTGAGATTCGTCTCATAAGCCAGCATGTTCTATGTGATAAAATGGGCTAGTCACAGTTGTTTTAAAGTTGTAGTTGTTGATGTTTGTTGTTGAAGTTTGTAATGCATTAAGCATGTTAGTCAGTTGTGAATGTTGTTGTTGTTGTTTTAGAGTTTATATTTTGTTTTACTAATCATTTCCCTTACAGGATCCACTGCAAGAGGGAACGTGACAACCTTTGTAGGTTGTTCACACCCCTCGAGTTGTGGTAAAGCAAGAGCCGTCGTGGTAGCTCGACATATGACCTAGCGACCGACTCCCCCTATGGGGTTTCGCGAACGAAGTCGTCGGGGGTTCCTCGGCGGTTCATCAAGGTTCCGTCTCTGCAGAAGTTTCCTCCAAGTGTGAGGTTACTATCGCGACGACCTATGTCATCGACCTTGGTAAAATGACCTGGGGGTCCGCAGTGGGGAGCGGCTCCAGGCCGATCGCAGCGCCGGGCGAGACAAAGCCCTGGTGCGTTATAAGCCCTTCAGAGGCTTGGGCGCGATGGTCGTTATCGTGACGCAGGCTACCCCCGTGGGCGGCTGCGGCGCAGGCTAGTTTTATACCCTGTTCACATCGGACATTTTAGACCGCCATTTTTGAGGTGGTACGCTCCCGGAATTGATACCTGTCCACACCGCAAAACTCATCTAAGATAACTAACTGAACATCACCGTGCCCGAGATCTGAACAAACAGAGAATGTGCGCATGCGCATATGTTAAAGGCAACCTCAACAGCCAATCGGCCTCCAGAGCCAGTGAGTGGTACTGGCTTGGCTGTATCTAGCAATAGAAAGTTCGAACTCACTGAGGGAGTTTCTGGAACTCCCTCAGTGAGTTCGGCGGTCTAAGATATCTTAACTATCCGATCTGAATCGGGTATTACTGGTAGGACGTTTTTTTGCGACTGTTGAAGAAAGATGAATTCTTTCGAAACGCTTTGCGAATTCTTTTATTGTGATTTAAGAAGTGTTTTTCCTTGGTATTATGTGGCAAAACTTTACAAATTTTTATTTCTTTGATATTTTAAAGATGTTTAGAAGAAAAACTAGTCGGATGTGCCAATCTCAAAACTTTCTTCTATCTCATAAATGTTAATACTTCAAAAAGCGTAAGTTTTTTAATTATGCATTTTAGAAAAAAAAAATATGCAGCATAGCAGCGCCACCTATATGATTTACACGAAAACCGAATCAGCACCAATTTATGTCAAGATCTAAGAGAATAAGGAAAGGGCAGCTGACGTCACTGTTGGCTCAATTACGGTTGGTTAGCTAGGAAAACCCGTTTGTCCTTTATGACTCCTACTGTACACATGAAATAGAGAAATTTGATTGGTCTACGTTAAACTGGTCTATAATATGATTTGCCTACTTCGCCATGACGATTCCTGCAATGATAGCTACGATAAAAATGAAGTGGTAGATTCGTTGATGAAACTGTTTTTTTGTAAACATACCCTTTCTTTATATGAAGTTTGATGAAATTACGTGCATTAGTTCTTGAGATATGACTATCGCAAAAATCGTGTAAATCCTGAAAAATGCAGCATAGAAGTGCCACCTGTCGGGATATTTACACCAAAACCTAATGAGCAAAAACTTATGTCAATATCTAACTTAATCTGAAGTTGATGAAAATCCGTACATTAGTTCTTGAGATAATGCAGATATCGTGTAAATATACGGAAAAATTCAGCATAGAAGTGCCACCTGTTGAGCTATTTACACCAAATCAGCAAAAACTTATGTCAACATCCAACTTATCACAAGTTTGATGAAAATCCGTGCATTAGTTCTTGAGATAGAGCTAATATGCATATCGTGAATAATGCAGCATAGCAACGCCATCTGTTGGGCGATTTACACCAAAAACTAATTAGCACCCATTTATATCAGAGTCCTATTGGAAAACCCTAATAAATAATCACCCAATTTAAGAAAGAAATATGTTACATCAGTGATCTCCAACCGAGAATCGTAATAGGAGATGTGTATTGCATCATCCTAAAGTGCATCGGCTGACGCAATGACTTTTTTCTTTCCCTGTAATAACCAGAGACAATTGCATCATTCAAAAACTGAACTTTCTCATCCAAAGGACTAATAAACTCACGTTTCATCTCTCTCTTGATCTGAACGGATCAGAATGTAAAAAAAACTAAATAATTACGAGGAGCAAAAATGTTAATCTCCTCAATTTTTTGTATAGATCTAATACTTATTAAAGTAATTCTTTAACCAGTTAACAAGTTTTAAACTCAATACGAAACCATGCATTTTGTTTATAAAATCTTTACTAATTACAATTTTATCTTAAAGTAATGTAGGAAATAGCAAAGAAATATTTTAGTGCATTTTCGTTATGGATACACCCAGGCTTTACACTATTGGATTAAACTGCTCGATGTGCCTGACCCTGCTCTTACGCCGAAATAGGTAAGCTGAAAAACTTTCCTTACCATTTGTTTGTTTTCTGAAGTATTACAGATTAGTGCGCGCTACTGAGTTTCCTGATGATATTTAGTTTAATGCTTTGTATCTCGCAAATTCGCAACAATTTGATTATGTTAGACTGATATGAAATCTTTTAAAACAAAGCAGGCAGGCAATAAATAAATACATAAATAAAATAAAATAAAATAAAAACATCGAGATTTGAAAAAAAAAAAATGGCTTCGTATAAATTCCTCGTAATTCCCTCGTAAAAATGGCTCGTTCAATAGCCAATTAATCGAGAAATTAAATTCTCAAAATTATTCGAATTGGCGCTTTAAAATAGAGATGATGCTTATAAAAGAGGAATTGCTAGAAGTTACAACAGAAAATCCCCCAGAACAACCCAATGCTGATTGGATTAAGAAAGATAAAAAGGCCAGAGCCTTAATAAACCTCAGCATTGAAGATGATCAAATAGTGCACGTCAAGCACTTAAATAGCACAAAAGAGACGTGGACCGCGCTTAAAGAAATTCATGAGAGATCAAACCTCTCCAGCAAATTGTTCTTATTGAGGAAACTATATAGCACTAAATTAAATGAAAATGGAAACATGATAGTCCATATAACTAAAATTTTAGAACTAGTGGATAAACTATCAGCCATCGGGGAAAACATAAGTGACTCCCATATTTCAGCACTATTATTGTGCTCACTGCCCCACTCATATGACACATTAATCACCGCCCTTGAGGCAAGACCCGAACAAGAATTAACCCCCGCTTTCATTAGAAGCAAGTTGACCGATGAATATACACGAAGAATAGAAAATTCAGAAAATTCGGAAAACACATCGAAAGCATTTAAAACTCAAAAAAGATACGGAAATGCAGATAATAAAAAAGACGCAAAGTTTTGTTCGCATTGCCGAATGAAAAACCATTCAAATTTCCAATGTTGGTTCCAAAAAGGAAAAAATACCAACACATACGCTCAAAATAACAAAAGCTATAAAAATAAAAATCATTCTACTTCACTAATGCTTTGCGAAAAATGAAGAGATTAAAACAGAAAATATAGCTTTTCTAGTAGAAAATACAGAAAAACATACATGGGTCGTGGACAGTGGCAGTTCCACACACGTAACAAATTCTAAAGATATGTTAACGAATTTTAAAGAACTGACAGAAACTCAAATAACTGTAGCAAATGGAAGTAAACTAGAATCTTACGGTTCCGGTGAAGTGATTATAGAAAATGGTAAAAGTAACGGCCAAATTACACTGAAAGAGGTACTATATGTCCCTGAAATAGAATCAAACCTTTTATCCGTAAGTAAAGCAACCAAGAATGGTTATAATGTTATTTTCGAGAAAAATCATTGCTACATAAATTATAAAAATAAAACAATCCTCGAAGGCACATTAAAGAATAACTTATATGAAATTCAACTCGTGTACAACAAAACCACTAATTGCGCGAATCTTACACACACATGTAAAAACTCCAACTGCATAGAAACGTGGCATAGAAGGATGGGTCACCGAAACTATCAAACAATTAAAACAATTACGTCCAAACAATTAGTGAACGGAATTAAATTAGATAACTGTAAGCACGAAAGTATTTGTGAGGTATGCACAGAAGCAAAAACCAGCGAGACCCCATATCCAAAATCGGCCGAATACAGAGCGAAGAGAAAATTGGAATTAATACACTCCGACGTTTGTGGTCCGATTCAGACACCTACAATAGGCGGAAAAACCTATTTCGTAACATTCATAGACGACTATTCAAGATTCTGTATCATATATTTAATGTCTAAAAAGAGCGAAGTGTTTGAAAAATTAAAAGACTATGTCGCGACCGTACACAATAAATTTGGAAGAATGCCGAACGCAATCAGATCCGATAATGGAGGTGAGTATACGAGCTCAGAAATGGAACAATATCTTAAAGATAATGGAATCGAACACCAATTAACAGTTCCACAATCACCGAGCCAGAATGGTGTTGCGGAGCGTAAGAACAGATCGTTATTAGATATGACAAGAAGCATGTTATTGGAAGCGAATTTACCTCATAAACTATGGGGAGAGGCTATAAGCACTGCTAACCATTTACAAAACCGGCTTCCAACCAGGCCAAATGATAAAACTCCATATGAACTTTGGTTGAATCGAAAACCAAACCTACACTATTTAAAAGTCTTTGGCTGTATAGCTTACGCTTACGTACACAAGACAAAACGCGGAAAATTAGACAGCAGAGCTGAACAAGGAACTTTCGTTGGTTACGACAACCGCTCTAAAGCGTACAGACTTTATATGAAAGACGGAAGAGTAATACTTTCCCGATCGGTCAAATTCGTCGAAAACAAGTTCTTAAATGCTAAAAATGATGTAAATTTAAATTCAAACGAAATTACATTAAGCAAAAATGAACAACCAAGAACCAGCGATACAAGTAACATAGAAATAAGCATTGCACCCACTCCTTGTGAACCAACCGCGTCCCAACAACAACAACAACAACAACAAACACTCGAACCCCGTAGATCACAAAGAACAAACAGAGGCGTACCACCTGATAGATTTGCATACACCGTAAAATATGAACCGATCAAGGAACCTAAAAGTTGGAAAGAAATGTTACAAATCGAAAATCCGGAAGAAAAGAAAAACTGGCTAATCGTTACACAGGGCGAAATTAACTCCTTAAAAGAAAATAAAACTTGGATACTAGTAGATCCACCGCAAGGAAAAAGAGTAATTGGTTCCAAATAGACTTATAAAGCTAAATACGACGAAACGGGAAAAATAAAACGGTATAAAGCTCGATTGGTAGCAAAGGGTTTTTTACAAAAGTACGGAGAAAATTATGACGAAACCTTTGCCCCAGTTGTGACACACACTACGATCAGAGCATTCCTAACCGCAGCAGCGTATCATAAGTTACAAGTAAAACATTTAGATATAAAGACAGCTTCTTTTACATGGCGATCTAGAAGAAGAGATTTATATGGCTCAACCAGAAGGTTACGTTGTTTATAACGAACGCAATAAAGTGTGCAAATTGACAAAAGTCATCTATGGACTTAAACAGGCAGCAAGAGCCTGGCACACAAAAATAAGCGAAACACTAAATAAGCTAAACTTTACACAAAGTACTGCAGATAATTGTTTATTCACCCGCGGAATAGAGGAAAACACAGTTTACATAATTGTGTATGTGGATGACATCCTCATAGCTGGAAAAGAGAAACAAATCGAAGAAATAATTCTAAGCCTAAAATCAAAATATACATTACATGATTTAGGACAGGTAAACAATTATTCAGGAATTAAAATCGACAAAATCGAAAACGGATTTTCTCTGAACCAAAAATCTAAAATTGAAGAAATTGCGAGAAAATTTAATCTTGAAGAATCCAAACCCTATAGTACATCCATGGATACAGGGTACTTACGTCTTGAAAACGACGACAAACAAATGCCCAACAATACACAATATAGAAAGGCCATTGGAGGATTACTTTACATAGCAACCATAACAAGACCCGACATTACCACAGCCACTAATATATTAAGCAGAAAATGTGAAAGTCCCACCGAAAGGGATTGGAAGGCTGTAAAACGAATAATAAAATACTTGAACTCAACAAAAGATTTAAACTTAATTTTAAGCACCGAATCAGATCCAATCTTCGAAGCATACTCTGATGCTGACTGGGCAGGCGACGTTAAAACGAGAAAATCAACTAGCGGCAACATTTTCCTACTAGGGAAAAATCCTATTAAGTGGAATTCAAAAAGACAGACTTGCATAGCCCAATCGTCTGCGGAAGCGGAGTATATTTCTGCCGCAAATGCTACTCAAGAAATTGTATGGATCATTAAACTTCTTGAAGACTTAAATTTACCACAAAAACTCCCTATCAAATTACATGAGGACAATACATCTTGCATCAAAATGATAGAATCCGATAAACATACAAATAGAAGCAAGCATATCGATATAAAGTATCATGTAATAAAACATCTGAAAGAATCAGGAACTATAGAACTAATCTATTGCCCAAGTAAAGAGATGATAGCCGATATCATGACCAAGCCCGCGCCAAAACCTGACTTTCTGCGGAACAGACTGAAACTAAAACTCCAGAACTTTCCACCATTGGGCGATTAAGGGGGAATATTGGAAAACCCTAATAAATAATCACCCAATTTAAGAAAGAAATATGTTACATCAGTGATCCCCAACCGAGAATCGTAATAGATGTGTATTGCATCATCCTAAAGTGCATCGGCTGACGCAATGACTTTTTTCTTTCCCTGTAATAACCAGAGACAATTGCATCATTCAAAAACTGAACTTTCTCATCCAAAGGACTAATAAACTCACTTTTCATCTCTCTCTTGATCTGAGCGGATCAGAATGTAAAAAAAACTAAATAATTACGAGAAGCAAAAATGTTAATCTCCTCAATTTTTTGTATAGATCTAATACTTATTAAAGTAATTCTTTAACCAGTTAACAAGTTTTAAACTCAATACGAAACCATGCATTTTGTTTATAAAATCTTTACTAATTACAATTTTATCTTAAAGTAATGTAGGAAATAGCAAAGAAATATTTTAGTGCATTTTCGTTATGGATACACCCAGGATTTACACTATTGGATTAAACTGCTCGATGTGCCTGACCCTGCTCTTACGCCGAAATAGGTAAGCTGAAAAACTTTCCTTACCATTTGTTTGTTTTCTGAAGTATTACAGATTAGTGCGCGCTACTGAGTTTCCTGATGATATTTAGTTTAATGCTTTGTATCTCGCAAATTCGCAACAAGTCCAACTGAATCCGAAGTTTTATTAAATTACGTGAATTAGTTCCTGATATAGAGCGCCTACAAAATTTGTGTCACATGCAGACACATACAGACAGACAATTTCTAAAAACAGTCAAAGCGTGTTCGGGACCTTATAAAACGTATAAATCCGTCGAAAATAGGAAGTCGAAATTTTTCATGAATCCAATACTTTCTTCTTGTAAAGATAGAAGAATGTAAAAATCACGCTTGAATTCAAACTTTAAAATAGTTTGGGCACTAAAGTAGTAAACTAGTCGTTGGGTGCCACCGTATAATACTTACCCATCATGGATAGGCATAATCACTACATAGTATAAAACAAAGTCGCTTTTTCTGTCCCTATATCCCTATGTACGCTTAAATCTTTAAAACTACGCAACGGATTTTGATGCGGTTTTTTTTAATAGATAGAGTGATTCAAGAGGAAGGTTTATATGTATAATAACCATATGTTTTGCTTTGTAATCACTACATAGTATAAAACAAAGTCGCTTTTTCTGTTCCTATATCCCTATGTACGCTTAAATCTTTAAAACTACGCACGGATTTTGATGCGGTTTTTTTTAATAGATAGAGTGATTCAAGAGGAAGGTTTATATGTATATCCATTAAATAGTGGAGAAATACTGTTATTTTTGAGGTTTTTAATGTGATGTCGTAAATAATTTCATTTTTTCCGCTTATACATTGCAAACGCAGGCTGAACCCTACAAGATTTATCAAAATAATGTACTAATTATTGTACACATTAAAAAGGTCTACAGAAAACACAAAGAGATGAAGGTTATCAAGGTTAACCCGAAGCAAAGCGAGGGAGGGCCGCTAGTGTAAAATATTAAAATAAAAAATGTGTAAACTACTTATAAAATGCATTGCAATTCGAATAAAATCGTGGTTTGATGACGTCACAAACTTTAAAGGCTCGATTACTGAATGGCTTAAAAGAAACATCCTTATAACGCCAAACACAATAATCCTATTAACTAGCGGTTTATTGCATCTGATTAAGCGTCTCATTTCCAATTAAAATATATCTTTGAATTGAAATTTGGATGAAATACAAGGTCATGAAAAATCGGAGAGTGTGGGAAGTAGGATTACAAATATCTCGGCAACTCATTATCCGATTCGACTTTATTCTTTATACAAAAATTCATGTTTTTTAATTTCCTTTTATATTCACTCCTTAAAATAAACAATTTCGAAATTTTTTATATACCTTTTATCAGAACGAATATTTCGAGAGCCCGAAAAAAATAGTTCCGGATATCGAGGTTACTGAAATTCAATAAGCTTCTTCCCATTATTACATACTAAGTACATACCAAATTTCAAGTCTCTATCTCAAATTTTTCGGGAGATAGAGCGTTTGCAGACATACAGACACACAGACGGACGGCAATTTTTTTTTTCTAAAAATATGTTTTTCAGAATCTCCAGTGTCTGAAACGTGCAAATCCGTCAAATTTTTTTTTTCGATTTTCAAAACAATTACAAGACTTACCCTATACTATGTGTGACAAAGATATATCACAGTTTTATCTTTTTTAAGTATTTTATTTTTCAGCTCAACGTATTTCTGTATTTTTATAGCCTTTTCAGTTTAATTTGCCATTCCTTAAAAGCTATTTATCAGCAGTCGCGCGCCTTGTACGTTGATTTTTTGGCAAGGCCGTCTCTCCCCTCATTGTGCTTCGCGTTCGTTGAATTGGCGATGTTGTTTTCTCTGCGAGGCATCTTCGCGCTTTGAGTTAGTTTCAATCGGCGCTGAGCTGTGACGTCATCGTCATTTGACGGCTCGCCGCTCCTGCGTTGTGCGCATGCGTCACCGCCGCTCTGGTTCGGTGTGTTTTCGGGAGCTGTTTTTGTCTTGGCGCTGCATGCGATAGGGGCGTGTCTTTCAAATACAAATTAGAATCGTTCTTTTAATTATTAAATGTTAATTTGTTTCTGATTTGCTCTTTTGATTTTTCGCGTAATTCCTAATCAACAAATTAGTTTAAATTAATCTTGCTCTCACATTTGTGCACCCCTGTTATGGGTATTTATACTAATGTTGCACATTTTTCCAACAGAATTTTAATAAAAATGATGCTGTAATTTTATGCTAAACGTCGTCTGATCTGAGGCCAGGCCTGTGCCGGCGCTCGTATCCTAGAATCGCCATGCGCGGATTCTTTGGAGATCAATTTCGCGTTTTCAGTTTTTAAGTATTCTATAAAAATGTTGTTGTAAATTTTAAGTTTAATATTTTAAAAGTTTTAAATCAACTGGTAATTTAATTCTGCATTAATTCTACATCCCTTATTGGATTCTGCCAGAAGGAATATTTTAAAGATTCTTCGAATTTTACGAAATTTGAGCCAGTACTTTTTAAAGACTTGATGTGCAGCTTTCATCTCATCCTTCCTCCTTTTTCAAGAAGATGTAATAAACATTATTGGATCCTAACCTAAACGAGTTCTTATTTCAAGTAGTATGAGTCTCTTATTTTTCAACAAAGAACAAGTAAGAATGTTTAATTTATTTTATATTTTTGATTCTCTTCTCAAAGAATATTGACCTAAAGAACAGATGCACAAATTGTGCAGGGTTAATTGCTTATTTAAATCACAACTGCAAACAATATTTAAAAGTTTACTATACGATCTATTCTTTATTCTTCCATCCATTAAGATAATAATATTATAACGGCACTTAAAATAATATTTTTATCATGTCACATTTGGCGCCGTTTATTCTTTTATGAAGAGAAAAGTTGAAAATTTTTTTGTTCTTAAAAATTATTCTGAAAATTTGAAACTGATAAAATAGAATATATTTGAAGATTTTATGCTCTATTAATTAACTTATATTAAAAATGGAATATTATTTGAAGAATTGCTGATTTTTATTAAATTTATTTAGAAGCTTAAAAAATATTCTTGTGCTCCACAGAAGATCGATGTTTGCAATACATCGTTAATTTCTGAACTTTTATTCTCAACTGGCTTGCATATATTTAATAATTTATTTATAATTGAAAAATGATATTTTAACAGAAATTAATTTTTATTCTGGTATTTTTCCATGAGATTTATTGAATCTTTTATGCAAATTTTCATGAAGAATAAAGTTTAAAAAAAAAAAATGAATTTATTCTTTTTAACAAATGAAATTATGGTGCTTTTTATATATATAAAGTAAAATATATATATAATTCATGATGAATTCAAATATTTTTGAGAAATGTAAAAATTGTTCTTGTTCTAAGTTTTGAGAACAAAATTTAAAGAGGCTATGGTTGTTCTTATTCTTGTTTTGGGTTAATTTTTTATTAATTTATTGGCACTTTTAAATGAAATTGATATATTTTATGAATATTAAAAAATTTTATTGAAGCAAATTTTATTGGAATTAAATTATTGAAGTTTATGTTCTCATCATATTACTAATTTTCCTGCACTTATTCGCAATATGAATGAATTGCCTTCATAGAAGCTCAAGTTTTCATGTGATTTTGTAGTTGTTTTATCATACATAAATTTTTTGAGTTCTTGGTTGATTCTACAAAAGTTAAATTACTTATTGCAATAACAGTACAAGCTCATTGACTCTCGCCATTTTCCTACAAATGTTTGTAATGATTATAGTGTGCAAGCAGTCTGTGTTCTTTCCAGAAATTAAAATTCAAGAACTTTATTTATATTTTGAAAAATATTACACAATAATTTGCATTTTCTGTTCTACATTTTGAGAACTCTGTTTTTTTTTAAATTTCAAGGAATTGTTGCTTCATCCTAATATATATTTTATATTACACAGCATCTGCATCTTTTTATTGAAATTCTCATACCATAATCACAAAAAAGAGACTGATATTATTATTTTTTTCTTTTTTGAGAAGTTATAGCCATTACCTAACTGTTGCATATTCCTGTTCCTGAAATAGTTACTGTGTACTTTGTTTTAACATTCTACAATCTGAATATATACTGACAACTTCAATAAACTGGTTATTATTATCACCTGACTTTGCTTACCTGGTGGAGAAGTCTTCAGAATGTGTTATATAAATTGTTGGTTGATTTTCTCTGCTGTCTGCAAATATGATGGTTCCTGATAGTACAATAATTACTTACCTGCACTCTTTTGCGAGTTGAAGTGACTGTTGATGGTCGCCATTCATATAAGGCAAATATATCCGTGTGATTGCTCCTCGTCAGTCCTCTTCATCTTGTGGATCTTGTTTCTCCTCATCAATATTACTCATTTTTATGGATCTAAGGTGTTACAAATTACAGCTGTGCTTATTTGCAATAGTTTTCTATCTTTTTCTACCCTCTGTTGCAAAACCCGATTATGGAAGTGTACTGTCATTTATTTTAAAGTTCAGTTTCACAGTATTTAAGAAATTGCTGCTTCCTCAAATGGAACTTCTCAAATTTGGAAAAATTATTATGATTATTATTCGAAATTTTTTTATTATGCTTAAATTATAGTGCCTTTTCTTGTTATTATAGTATTATTTCATAACCCAAATGTTTTCTAAATCATTTTTACCATATGCCTCACTTAAAGAAAATTATTTTATAAATAAAGAAAATTTTTTGTTGCATTAAATTATATTGCAAATTTACATGCAAAGCAATATTATTCTTAGAACTTTCCAGCGCATTATAAAGAAATATTCTACCACTTGTGAAATGATTTTGGTGAATATTATTTTCTTCTAAGAATCTAAAATGCTTTTATAGTCTTTGTGACTTCTTCAAACGTCACCAATCCCAATTTCGTCTCTAAAGTGTGCAAGTAGTGTTGTATTGCCTTAAATCTGCAATTTCTGCCTGCTTGAATACACCTTTACAAAAATGTATATGGGCAACTTAGACTTTCCAGCGCCTCTCAACAAGAGTCTTGTGCTCTTTGTGTTATTTTATTCTAAGTGCCACTTCGTCATATTATTCCTCAACATCATGGAACCACAGTTCATGATTTAGTCTCTGCTAATTACCTGATGTGTCTTCAAATGCTCTTACCTGATGTGTCTTCAAATGCTCATCATTGTTTAGTGCATCCCTTCATATGACATTAAGTGCTAATTTTTTTTAGTGCTAAAATGTGCTTATAAAGTCTTCAATTTTATTTTAATGGTGTGTGTTTCAGGCAAAAAAAAAAGGCCAATTTGCTGCTACACTGTCATTGTGTCAATCAACCAACCAGTGTGCCACTTAACTTGCAAACTTTTCAGCAAGTAGTTACTTTTTTCTGAATGTGATTATCTTTTTAAAATCAGACTGATTTTAGAACTTTTAAAGGTATTACATCTTATTATTTGTTATGTAAAAGCAGAACGTTTATATCCTTCATCTGTAAATAAGCAATTTTTTTTTCTTCCTTCAAGCATTTTATTAGCAATATTCATCTGTTTATTTACAATAGTTTTAGCAAGAATGTTGTATATTTTTGTCTGGTTTACATACTTGCTAATGGCTTAACGGATCGCTATTAGCATTTTTGTAAGTTTTGATGAATTTATATTATGTTTTATGCTTATTTGATTTGCAGATTCGTCATCGGTTTTGGAGATCGCCTTTGACAATCTTGTAAGTTTTGTGTTTGTTCAATTTACATTCTGCTAATCGTTTTAAGGGAATTGCTATTGGTGTTTTGTGAATTGTAATGAATACATATTAATAGTTTATATTTATTTGATTTACTGGTTTGATAATAGTCTCAAGCTGGTGAGAGGCTATTACCACTTTGGTAAGCTTTGTAAATACCACCCAAATAATTCATTTATTGTCAATAGCTGATTTTTCTATAGGATATTTATCCTTTTCATTAATGTTATATAAATTTATAATAATGACATGCTTTACATAACGGTGCACTGTGTTTGTTTTTATACTCTCATAAAATGTGTCATTTGTTTTTTAACTTGTCTTTCCTTATGAAAGTTAATGGTTAATTTTTTTTGAGGATCCTCATCTTTTCTCACCTTTTCTCAGTTTTTCTCTGATTATTTTTTTGCAAAAAAAAAAAAAAAAAAAAAAAAAAAAAAAAACCCATGGTATATTAGAAAGAAAATTTATTGAATATTAAGAGAACATTTATTGAGTACTAAAAGAAAAATGTATTGAATATATTTAAGAGAAATTTTGTTGAATATTTCAGAAAGAATTTTATTGAGTATTTCATGAAAAATTATTTCTACTGAATATTTACAGAAAAATTTTATTGAGTACATTAAGTATGAAGTATTTTACTAAAGAAATGTGTCATTTATTGTTGGTTAAAACTTATTCATTATTTGTTATATATTGAAAAGTTTTTACTAAATCCAACTATTTTGATGATTTTACTTATTTATGACAAATGAATTTAAATATTGTTGCAACATAATTTTATGCAATTTTCATATAAATTTTGGGTAATAATTGTTATGCACTAAAATATACTTGTTTATGATATCAGTATTTTGTGCATTATATTGATTGCTTAATTTTATATGATTTGAATTATTACTAATGCAATATGTATGACTTAAAAAAAAAGTACACACTTAGGCCTTTAAATGAATTTAAAATCCTTACAATGGATTGTTTTTGTGCACATTTATGCTATTTAGAGTTAAATTTATATGCTCTATATTTTTAAAAGTCCTAGGCATCAGTCAGAATTTAAAGTACTCTTGACTTTTTGTTGCTTTAAAATTGCAACTTATTATTATTATAAATATTTATGTCTAGACAAGTCGGAATAATGGAGATATTACCGACTCTTTTTATGTTGCTTTACTGTTGCAACTATTTTGATATGATCTCATTGCTAATTTAAATTGAATATTAGCTTGTTTTTTTTTATATACATGATGATATTTGTTTAGAGATCAAGATTAATGGAAGGTATGCCTTTCTTTGCTAAAAAATGCAATGGGGCTTTTGTATACTATGTTATATTGTATACATTTTGTATAATTTGTGATGAGATTTTTGAGTGTACTAAATGATGTATATTCTTTCTCTTTTTCTTTTTGGTCGCTGCACATCACATCAAATTTTAATTAATTTACTTTTCATGGCTCTAAATTTATGTAATTGTGTCATTTTTACTTTGGCATTTAAAAATTTTGTCTCCCCTTTGTCGAAAAAGGCTTTTACTGTTTTTAACCCTTTTTCTCCTTCTGGTCAGTCAAAATTTTTGTCGGTGAATGGGGGTATTGTGACAAAGAAATATCACAGTTTTATCTTTTTTAAGTATTTTATTTTTCAGCTCAACGTATTTCTGTATTTTTATAGCCTTTCCAGTTTAATTTGCCATTCCTTAAAAGCTATTTATCAGCAGTCGCGCGCCTTGTACGTAGATTTTTTGGCAAGGCCGTCTACCCCCTCATTGTGCTTCGCGTTCGTTGAATTGGCGATGTTGTTTTCTCTGCGAGGCATCTTCGCGCTTTGAGTTAGTTTCAATCGGCGCTGAGCTGTGACGTCATCGTCATTTGGCGGCTCACCGCTCCTGCGTTGTGCGCATGCGTCACCGCCGCTCTGGTTCGGTGTGTTTTCGGGAGCTGTTTTTGTCTTGGCGCTGCATGCGAAAGGGGCGTGTCTTTCAAATACAAATTAGAATCGTTCTTTTAATTATTAAATGTTAATTTGTTTCTGATTTGCTCTTTTGATTTTTCGCGTAATTCCTAATCAACAAATTAGTTTAAATTAATCTTGCTCTCACATTTCTGCACCCCTGTTATGGGTATTTATACTAATGTTGCACATTTTTCCAACAGAATTTTAATAAAAATGATGCTGTAATTTTATGCTAAACGTCGTCTGATCTGAGGCCAGGCCTGTGCCGGCGCTCGTATCCTAGAATCGCCATGCGCGGATTCTTTGGAGATCAATTTCGCGTTTTCAGTTTTTAAGTATTCTATAAAAATGTTGTTGTAAATTTTAAGTTTAATATTTTAAAAGTTTTAAATCAACTGGTAATTTAATTCTGCATTAATTCTACATCCCTTATTGGATTCTGCCAGAAGGAATATTTTAAAGATTCTTCGAATTTTACGAAATTTGAGCCAGTACTTTTTAAAGACTTGATGTGCAGCTTTCATCTCATCCTTCCTCCTTTTTCAAGAAGATGTAATAAACATTATTGGATCCTAACCTAAACGAGTTCTTATTTCAAGTAGTATGAGTCTCTTATTTTTCAACAAAGAACAAGTAAGAATGTTTAATTTATTTTATATTTTTGATTCTCTTCTCAAAGAATATTGACCTAAAGAACAGATGCACAAATTGTGCAGGGTTAATTGCTTATTTAAATCACAACTGCAAACAATATTTAAAAGTTTACTATACGATCTATTCTTTATTCTTCCATCCATTAAGATAATAATATTATAACGGCACTTAAAATAATATTTTTATCATGTCACATTTGGCGCCGTTTATTCTTTTATGAAGAGAAAAGTTGAAAATTTTTTTGTTCTTAAAAATTATTCTGAAAATTTGAAACTGATAAAATAGAATATATTTGAAGATTTTATGCTCTATTAATTAACTTATATTAAAAATGGAATATTATTTGAAGAATTGCTGATTTTTATTAAATTTATTTAGAAGCTTAAAAAATATTCTTGTGCTCCACAGAAGATCGATGTTTGCAATACATCGTTAATTTCTGAACTTTTATTCTCAACTGGCTTGCATATATTTAATAATTTATTTATAATTGAAAAATGATATTTTAACAGAAATTAATTTTTATTCTGGTATTTTTCCATGAGATTTATTGAATCTTTTATGCAAATTTTCATGAAGAATAAAGTTTAAAAAAAAAAATGAATTTATTCTTTTTAACAAATGAAATTATGGTGCTTTTTATATATATAAAGTAAAATATATATATAATTCATGATGAATTCAAATATTTTTGAGAAATGTAAAAATTGTTCTTGTTCTAAGTTTTGAGAACAAAATTTAAAGAGGCTATGGTTGTTCTTATTCTTGTTTTGGGTTAATTTTTTATTAATTTATTGGCACTTTTAAATGAAATTGATATATTTTATGAATATTAAAAAATTTTATTGAAGCAAATTTTATTGGAATTAAATTATTGAAGTTTATGTTCTCATCATATTACTAATTTTCCTGCACTTATTCGCAATATGAATGAATTGCCTTCATAGAAGCTCAAGTTTTCATGTGATTTTGTAGTTGTTTTATCATACATAAATTTTTTGAGTTCTTGGTTGATTCTACAAAAGTTAAATTACTTATTGCAATAACAGTACAAGCTCATTGACTCTCGCCATTTTCCTACAAATGTTTGTAATGATTATAGTGTGCAAGCAGTCTGTGTTCTTTCCAGAAATTAAAATTCAAGAACTTTATTTATATTTTGAAAAATATTACACAATAATTTGCATTTTCTGTTCTACATTTTGAGAACTCTGTTTTTTTTTAAATTTCAAGGAATTGTTGCTTCATCCTAATATATATTTTATATTACACAGCATCTGCATCTTTTTATTGAAATTCTCATACCATAATCACAAAAAAGAGACTGATATTATTATTTTTTTCTTTTTTGAGAAGTTATAGCCATTACCTAACTGTTGCATATTCCTGTTCCTGAAATAGTTACTGTGTACTTTGTTTTAACATTCTACAATCTGAATATATACTGACAACTTCAATAAACTGGTTATTATTATCACCTGACTTTGCTTACCTGGTGGAGAAGTCTTCAGAATGTGTTATATAAATTGTTGGTTGATTTTCTCTGCTGTCTGCAAATATGATGGTTCCTGATAGTACAATAATTACTTACCTGCACTCTTTTGCGAGTTGAAGTGACTGTTGATGGTCGCCATTCATATAAGGCAAATATATCCGTGTGATTGCTCCTCGTCAGTCCTCTTCATCTTGTGGATCTTGTTTCTCCTCATCAATATTACTCATTTTTATGGATCTAAGGTGTTACAAATTACAGCTGTGCTTATTTGCAATAGTTTTCTATCTTTTTCTACCCTCTGTTGCAAAACCCGATTATGGAAGTGTACTGTCATTTATTTTAAAGTTCAGTTTCACAGTATTTAAGAAATTGCTGCTTCCTCAAATGGAACTTCTCAAATTTGGAAAAATTATTATGATTATTATTCGAAATTTTTTTATTATGCTTAAATTATAGTGCCTTTTCTTGTTATTATAGTATTATTTCATAACCCAAATGTTTTCTAAATCATTTTTACCATATGCCTCACTTAAAGAAAATTATTTTATAAATAAAGAAAATTTTTTGTTGCATTAAATTATATTGCAAATTTACATGCAAAGCAATATTATTCTTAGAACTTTCCAGCGCATTATAAAGAAATATTCTACCACTTGTGAAATGATTTTGGTGAATATTATTTTCTTCTAAGAATCTAAAATGCTTTTATAGTCTTTGTGACTTCTTCAAACGTCACCAATCCCAATTTCGTCTCTAAAGTGTGCAAGTAGTGTTGTATTGCCTTAAATCTGCAATTTCTGCCTGCTTGAATACACCTTTACAAAAATGTATATGGGCAACTTAGACTTTCCAGCGCCTCTCAACAAGAGTCTTGTGCTCTTTGTGTTATTTTATTCTAAGTGCCACTTCGTCATATTATTCCTCAACATCATGGAACCACAGTTCATGATTTAGTCTCTGCTAATTACCTGATGTGTCTTCAAATGCTCTTACCTGATGTGTCTTCAAATGCTCATCATTGTTTAGTGCATCCCTTCATATGACATTAAGTGCTAATTTTTTTTAGTGCTAAAATGTGCTTATAAAGTCTTCAATTTTATTTTAATGGTGTGTGTTTCAGGCAAAAAAAAAAGGCCAATTTGCTGCTACACTGTCATTGTGTCAATCAACCAACCAGTGTGCCACTTAACTTGCAAACTTTTCAGCAAGTAGTTACTTTTTTCTGAATGTGATTATCTTTTTAAAATCAGACTGATTTTAGAACTTTTAAAGGTATTACATCTTATTATTTGTTATGTAAAAGCAGAACGTTTATATCCTTCATCTGTAAATAAGCAATTTTTTTTTCTTCCTTCAAGCATTTTATTAGCAATATTCATCTGTTTATTTACAATAGTTTTAGCAAGAATGTTGTATATTTTTGTCTGGTTTACATACTTGCTAATGGCTTAACGGATCGCTATTAGCATTTTTGTAAGTTTTGATGAATTTATATTATGTTTTATGCTTATTTGATTTGCAGATTCGTCATCGGTTTTGGAGATCGCCTTTGACAATCTTGTAAGTTTTGTGTTTGTTCAATTTACATTCTGCTAATCGTTTTAAGGGAATTGCTATTGGTGTTTTGTGAATTGTAATGAATACATATTAATAGTTTATATTTATTTGATTTACTGGTTTGATAATAGTCTCAAGCTGGTGAGAGGCTATTACCACTTTGGTAAGCTTTGTAAATACCACCCAAATAATTCATTTATTGTCAATAGCTGATTTTTCTATAGGATATTTATCCTTTTCATTAATGTTATATAAATTTATAATAATGACATGCTTTACATAACGGTGCACTGTGTTTGTTTTTATACTCTCATAAAATGTGTCATTTGTTTTTTAACTTGTCTTTCCTTATGAAAGTTAATGGTTAATTTTTTTTGAGGATCCTCATCTTTTCTCACCTTTTCTCAGTTTTTCTCTGATTATTTTTTTGCAAAAAAAAAAAAAAAAAAAAAAAAAAAAAAAAAACCCATGGTATATTAGAAAGAAAATTTATTGAATATTAAGAGAACATTTATTGAGTACTAAAAGAAAAATGTATTGAATATATTTAAGAGAAATTTTGTTGAATATTTCAGAAAGAATTTTATTGAGTATTTCATGAAAAATTATTTCTACTGAATATTTACAGAAAAATTTTATTGAGTACATTAAGTATGAAGTATTTTACTAAAGAAATGTGTCATTTATTGTTGGTTAAAACTTATTCATTATTTGTTATATATTGAAAAGTTTTTACTAAATCCAACTATTTTGATGATTTTACTTATTTATGACAAATGAATTTAAATATTGTTGCAACATAATTTTATGCAATTTTCATATAAATTTTGGGTAATAATTGTTATGCACTAAAATATACTTGTTTATGATATCAGTATTTTGTGCATTATATTGATTGCTTAATTTTATATGATTTGAATTATTACTAATGCAATATGTATGACTTAAAAAAAAAGTACACACTTAGGCCTTTAAATGAATTTAAAATCCTTACAATGGATTGTTTTTGTGCACATTTATGCTATTTAGAGTTAAATTTATATGCTCTATATTTTTAAAAGTCCTAGGCATCAGTCAGAATTTAAAGTACTCTTGACTTTTTGTTGCTTTAAAATTGCAACTTATTATTATTATAAATATTTATGTCTAGACAAGTCGGAATAATGGAGATATTACCGACTCTTTTTATGTTGCTTTACTGTTGCAACTATTTTGATATGATCTCATTGCTAATTTAAATTGAATATTAGCTTGTTTTTTTTTATATACATGATGATATTTGTTTAGAGATCAAGATTAATGGAAGGTATGCCTTTCTTTGCTAAAAAATGCAATGGGGCTTTTGTATACTATGTTATATTGTATACATTTTGTATAATTTGTGATGAGATTTTTGAGTGTACTAAATGATGTATATTCTTTCTCTTTTTCTTTTTGGTCGCTGCACATCACATCAAATTTTAATTAATTTACTTTTCATGGCTCTAAATTTATGTAATTGTGTCATTTTTACTTTGGCATTTAAAAATTTTGTCTCCCCTTTGTCGAAAAAGGCTTTTACTGTTTTTAACCCTTTTTCTCCTTCTGGTCAGTCAAAATTTTTGTCGGTGAATGGGGGTATTGTGACAAAGAAATATCACAGTTTTATCTTTTTTAAGTATTTTATTTTTCAGCTCAACGTATTTCTGTATTTTTATAGCCTTTCCAGTTTAATTTGCCATTCCTTAAAAGCTATTTATCAGCAGTCGCGCGCCTTGTACGTTGATTTTTTGGCAAGGCCGTCTACCCCCTCATTGTGCTTCGCGTTCGTTGAATTGGCGATGTTGTTTTCTCTGCGAGGCATCTTCGCGCTTTGAGTTAGTTTCAATCGGCGCTGAGCTGTGACGTCATCGTCATTTGGCGGCTCACCGCTCCTGCGTTGTGCGCATGCGTCACCGCCGCTCTGGTTCGGTGTGTTTTCGGGAGCTGTTTTTGTCTTGGCGCTGCATGCGAAAGGGGCGTGTCTTTCAAATACAAATTAGAATCGTTCTTTTAATTATTAAATGTTAATTTGTTTCTGATTTGCTCTTTTGATTTTTCGCGTAATTCCTAATCAACAAATTAGTTTAAATTAATCTTGCTCTCACATTTGTGCACCCCTGTTATGGGTATTTATACTAATGTTGCACATTTTTCCAACAGAATTTTAATAAAAATGATGCTGTAATTTTATGCTAAACGTCGTCTGATCTGAGGCCAGGCCTGTGCCGGCGCTCGTATCCTAGAATCGCCATGCGCGGATTCTTTGGAGATCAATTTCGCGTTTTCAGTTTTTAAGTATTCTATAAAAATGTTGTTGTAAATTTTAAGTTTAATATTTTAAAAGTTTTAAATCAACTGGTAATTTAATTCTGCATTAATTCTACATCCCTTATTGGATTCTGCCAGAAGGAATATTTTAAAGATTCTTCGAATTTTACGAAATTTGAGCCAGTACTTTTTAAAGACTTGATGTGCAGCTTTCATCTCATCCTTCCTCCTTTTTCAAGAAGATGTAATAAACATTATTGGATCCTAACCTAAACGAGTTCTTATTTCAAGTAGTATGAGTCTCTTATTTTTCAACAAAGAACAAGTAAGAATGTTTAATTTATTTTATATTTTTGATTCTCTTCTCAAAGAATATTGACCTAAAGAACAGATGCACAAATTGTGCAGGGTTAATTGCTTATTTAAATCACAACTGCAAACAATATTTAAAAGTTTACTATACGATCTATTCTTTATTCTTCCATCCATTAAGATAATAATATTATAACGGCACTTAAAATAATATTTTTATCATGTCACATTTGGCGCCGTTTATTCTTTTATGAAGAGAAAAGTTGAAAATTTTTTTGTTCTTAAAAATTATTCTGAAAATTTGAAACTGATAAAATAGAATATATTTGAAGATTTGATGCTCTATTAATTAACTTATATTAAAAATGGAATATTATTTGAAGAATTGCTGATTTTTATTAAATTCATTTAGAAGCTTAAAAAATATTCTTGTGCTCCACAGAAGATCGATGTTTGCAATACATCGTTAATTTCTGAACTTTTATTCTCAACTGGCTTGCATATATTTAATAATTTATTTATAATTGAAAAATGATATTTTAACAGAAATTAATTTTTATTCTGGTATTTTTCCATGAGATTTATTGAATCTTTTATGCAAATTTTCATGAAGAATAAAGTTTAAAAAAAAAAAAAATGAATTTATTCTTTTTAACAAATGAAATTATGGTGCTTTTTATATATATAAAGTAAAAAATATATATAATTCATGATGAATTCAAATATTTTTGAGAAATGTAAAAATTGTTCTTGTTCTAAGTTTTGAGAACAAAATTTAAAGAGGCTATGGTTGTTCTTATTCTTGTTTTGGGTTAATTTTTTATTAATTTATTGGCACTTTTAAATGAAATTGATATATTTTATGAATATTAAAAAATTTTATTGAAGCAAATTTTATTGGAATTAAATTATTGAAGTTTATGTTCTCATCATATTACTAATTTTCCTGCACTTATTCGCAATATGAATGAATTGCCTTCATAGAAGCTCAAGTTTTCATGTGATTTTGTAGTTGTTTTATCATACATAAATTTTTTGAGTTCTTGGTTGCTTCTACAAAAGTTAAATTACTTATTGCAATAACAGTACAAGCTCATTGACTCTCGCCATTTTCCTACAAATGTTTGTAATGATTATAGTGTGCAAGCAGTCTGTGTTCTTTCCAGAAATTAAAATTCAAGAACTTTATTTATATTTTGAAAAATATTACACAATAATTTGCATTTTCTGTTCTACATTTTGAGAACTCTGTTTTTTTTTTTAATTTCAAGGAATTGTTGCTTCATCCTAATATATATTTTATATTACACAGCATCTGCATCTTTTTATTGAAATTCTCATACCATAATCACAAAAAAGAGACTGATATTATTATTTTTTTCTTTTTTGAGAAGTTATAGCCATTACCTAACTGTTGCATATTCCTGTTCCTGAAATAGTTACTGTGTACTTTGTTTTAACATTCTACAATCTGAATATATACTGACAACTTCAATAAACTGGTTATTATTATCACCTGACTTTGCTTACCTGGTGGAGAAGTCTTCAGAATGTGTTATATCCATTGTTGGTTGATTTTCTCTGCTGTCTGCAAATATGATGGTTCCTGATAGTACAATAATTACTTACCTGCACTCTTTTGCGAGTTGAAGTGACTGTTGATGGTCGCCATTCATATAAGGCAAATATATCCGTGTGATTGCTCCTCGTCAGTCCTCTTCATCTTGTGGATCTTGTTTCTCCTCATCAATATTACTCATTTTTATGGATCTAAGGTGTTACAAATTACAGCTGTGCTTATTTGCAATAGTTTTCTATCTTTTTCTACCCTCTGTTGCAAAACCCGATTATGGAAGTGTACTGTCATTTATTTTAAAGTTCAGTTTCACAGTATTTAAGAAATTGCTGCTTCCTCAAATGGAACTTCTCAAATTTGGAAAAATTATTATGATTATTATTCGAAATTTTTTTATTATGCTTAAATTATAGTGCCTTTTCTTGTTATTATAGTATTATTTCATAACCCAAATGTTTTCTAAATCATTTTTACCATATGCCTCACTTAAAGAAAATTATTTTATAAATAAAGAAAATTTTTTGTTGCATTAAATTATATTGCAAATTTACATGCAAAGCAATATTATTCTTAGAACTTTCCAGCGCATTATAAAGAAATATTCTACCACTTGTGAAATGATTTTGGTGAATATTATTTTCTTCTAAGAATCTAAAATGCTTTTATAGTCTTTGTGACTTCTTCAAACGTCACCAATCCCAATTTCGTCTCTAAAGTGTGCAAGTAGTGTTGTATTGCCTTAAATCTGCAATTTCTGCCTGCTTGAATACACCTTTACAAAAATGTATATGGGCAACTTAGACTTTCCAGCGCCTCTCAACAAGAGTCTTGTGCTCTTTGTGTTATTTTATTCTAAGTGCCACTTCGTCATATTATTCCTCAACATCATGGAACCACAGTTCATGATTTAGTCTCTGCTAATTACCTGATGTGTCTTCAAATGCTCTTACCTGATGTGTCTTCAAATGCTCATCATTGTTTAGTGCATCCCTTCATATGACATTAAGTGCTAATTTTTTTTAGTGCTAAAATGTGCTTATAAAGTCTTCAATTTTATTTTAATGGTGTGTGTTTCAGGCAAAAAAAAAAAGGCCAATTTGCTACTACACTGCCATTGTGTCAATCAACCAACCAGTGTGCCACTTAACTTGCAAACTTTTCAGCAAGTAGTTACTTTTTTCTGAATGTGATTATCTTTTTAAAATCAGACTGATTTTAGAACTTTTAAAGGTATTACATCTTATTATTTGTTATGTAAAAGCAGAACGTTTATATCCTTCATCTGTAAATAAGCAATTTTTTTTTCTTCCTTCAAGCATTTTATTAGCAATATTCATCTGTTTATTTACAATAGTTTTAGCAAGAATGTTGTATATTTTTGTCTGGTTTACATACTTGCTAATGGTTTAACGGATCGCTATTAGCATTTTTGTAAGTTTTGATGAATTTATATTATGTTTTATGCTTATTTGATTTGCAGATTCGTCATCGGTTTTGGAGATCGCCTTTGAAAATCTTGTAAGTTTTGTGTTTGTTCAATTTACATTCTGCTAATCGTTTTAAGGGAATTGCTATTGGTGTTTTGTGAATTGTAATGAATACATATTAATAGTTTATATTTATTTGATTTACTGGTTTGATAATAGTCTCAAGCTGGTGAGAGGCTATTACCACTTTGGTAAGCTTTGTAAATACCACCCAAATAATTCATTTATTGTCAATAGCTGATTTTTCTATAGGATATTTATCCTTTTCATTAATGTTATATAAATTTATAATAATGACATGCTTTACATAACGGTGCACTGTGTTTGTTTTTATACTCTCATAAAATGTGTCATTTGTTTTTTAACTTGTCTTTCCTTATGAAAGTTAATGGTTAATTTTTTTTGAGGATCCTCATCTTTTCTCACCTTTTCTCAGTTTTTCTCTGATTATTTTTTTGCAAAAAAAAAAAAAAAAAAAAAAAAAAAAAAAAAAAAAAAAAAACCATGGTATATTAGAAAGAAAATTTATTGAATATTAAGAGAACATTTATTGAGTACTAAAAGAAAAATGTATTGAATATATTTAAGAGAAATTTTGTTGAATATTTCAGAAAGAATTTTATTGAGTATTTCATGAAAAATTATTTCTACCGAATATTTACAGAAAAATTTTATTGAGTACATTAAGTATGAAGTATTTTACTAAAGAAATGTGTCATTTATTGTTGGTTAAAACTTATTCATTATTTGTTATATATTGAAAAGTTGTTACTAAATCCAACTATTTTGATGATTTTACTTATTTATGACAAATGAATTTAAATATTGTTGCAACATAATTTTATGCAATTTTCATATAAATTTTGGGTAATAATTGTTATGCACTAAAATATACTTGTTTATGATATCAGTATTTTGTGCATTATATTGATTGCTTAATTTTATATGATTTGAATTATTACTAATGCAATATGTATGACTTAAAAAAAAAAGTACATACTTAGGCCTTTAAATGAATTTAAAATCCTTACAATGGATTGTTTTTGTGCACATTTATGCTATTTAGAGTTAAATTTATATGCTCTATATTTTTAAAAGTCCTAGGCATCAGTCAGAATTTAAAGTACTCTTGACTTTTTGTTGCTTTAAAATTGCAACTTATTATTATTATAAATATTTATGTCTAGACAAGTCGGAATAATGGAGATATTACCGACTCTTTTTATGTTGCTTTACTGTTGCAACTATTTTGATATGATCTCATTGCTAATTTAAATTGAATATTAGCTTGTTTTTTTTTATATACATGATGATATTTGTTTAGAGATCAAGATTAATGGAAGGTATGCCTTTCTTTGCTAAAAAATGCAATGGGGCTTTTGTATACTATGTTATATTGTATACATTTTGTATAATTTGTGATGAGATTTTTGAGTGTACTAAATGATGTATATTCTTTCTCTTTTTCTTTTTGGTCGCTGCACATCACATCAAATTTTAATTAATTTACTTTTCATGGCTCTAAATTTATGTAATTGTGTCATTTTTACTTTGGCATTTAAAAATTTTGTCTTCCCTTTGTCGAAAAAGGCTTTTACTGTTTTTAACCCTTTTTCTCCTTCTGGTCAGTCAAAATTTTTGTCGGTGAATGGGGGTATTGTGACAAAGAAATACCACAGTTTTATCTTTTTTAAGTATTTTATTTTTCAGCTCAACGTATTTCTGTATTTTTATAGCCTTTCCAGTTTAATTTGCCATTCCTTAAAAGCTATTTATCAGCAGTCGCGCGCCTTGTACGTTGATTTTTTGGCAAGGCCGTCTACCCCCTCATTGTGCTTCGCGTTCGTTGAATTGGCGATGTTGTTTTCTCTGCGAGGCATCTTCGCGCTTTGAGTTAGTTTCAATCGGCGCTGAGCTGTGACGTCATCGTCATTTGGCGGCTCACCGCTCCTGCGTTGTGCGCATGCGTCACCGCCGCTCTGGTTCGGTGTGTTTTCGGGAGCTGTTTTTGTCTTGGCGCTGCATGCGAAAGGGGCGTGTCTTTCAAATACAAATTAGAATCGTTCTTTTAATTATTAAATGTTAATTTGTTTCTGATTTGCTCTTTTGATTTTTCGCGTAATTCCTAATCAACAAATTAGTTTAAATTAATCTTGCTCTCACATTTCTGCACCCCTGTTATGGGTATTTATACTAATGTTGCACATTTTTCCAACAGAATTTTAATAAAAATGATGCTGTAATTTTATGCTAAACGTCGTCTGATCTGAGGCCAGGCCTGTGCCGGCGCTCGTATCCTAGAATCGCCATGCGCGGATTCTTTGGAGATCAATTTCGCGTTTTCAGTTTTTAAGTATTCTATAAAAATGTTGTTGTAAATTTTAAGTTTAATATTTTAAAAGTTTTAAATCAACTGGTAATTTAATTCTGCATTAATTCTACATCCCTTATTGGATTCTGCCAGAAGGAATATTTTAAAGATTCTTCGAATTTTACGAAATTTGAGCCAGTACTTTTTAAAGACTTGATGTGCAGCTTTCATCTCATCCTTCCTCCTTTTTCAAGAAGATGTAATAAACATTATTGGATCCTAACCTAAACGAGTTCTTATTTCAAGTAGTATGAGTCTCTTATTTTTCAACAAAGAACAAGTAAGAATGTTTAATTTATTTTATATTTTTGATTCTCTTCTCAAAGAATATTGACCTAAAGAACAGATGCACAAATTGTGCAGGGTTAATTGCTTATTTAAATCACAACTGCAAATAATATTTAAAAGTTTACTATACGATCTATTCTTTATTCTTCCATCCATTAAGATAATAATATTATAACGGCACTTAAAATAATATTTTTCATGTCACACTATGTATGATGAGTAAGTAAAAGAACCTATTACTTACCCATCATACGTAGTATAGGGTAAGTTTTGTAATCGTTTTGAAAATCGAAATTTTTTTTTGACGGATTTGCACGTTTCAGACACTGGAGATTCCGAAAAACATATTTTTAGAAAAAAAAAAAATTGCCGTCCGTCTGTGTGTCTAAACACTCTATCTCCCGAAAATTTTTGAGATAGAGACTTGAAATTGGGTATGTACTTAGTATGTAATAATGGGAAGAAGCCTATTTAATTTCAATAACCTCGATTAACCGGAACTGTTTTTTTCAGACTCTCGAAATATTCGTTCTGTTAAAGGTATATAAAATTTTCGAAATTGTTTATTTTAAGGAGTGAATATAAAAGACAATAAAAAAACATAAATTTTGTATAAAGCATGAAGTCGATCGGATAATGAGTTGCCGAGATACTTGTAATCCTATTTACCACACTCTTCGATTTTTCATGACCCTGTATTTCATCCAAATTTCACTTCAAAGATACATTTTAATTGGAAATTTGACGCTTAATCAGATGCAATAAACCGCTAGTTAATAGGATTATTATTTTTGGAGTTATAAGGAGGTTTCTTTCAAGCAATTCAGTAATCGAGCCTTTAAAGATTATGACGTGATCAAGCCACGATTTTATTTGAATTGCAATGCATTTTATAAGTAGTTTACACATTTTTATTTTAATATTTTACATTATGTATATCAATGATGGATAAGTATTACGGTGGCCCCCAACGACTAGTTTTAAGAATAAAGTGAAAAGTTATAAACAAAAAAACTGGTCTTGTAACAATAATATTATTTTCAGATAAAGATAATAACTGGGCATTAGATGGTTGATGTGTTTTCAAAGAAAGAAAGCAGCAAATGTCTAGAACATTTTATAACGACGAAGGATAAAGGGATGAAAATGACTCGAATGAATAACAAGTGTAGATTAAATCAACAGGAAAAAAACTCGTTGCTGTTATTGAGCCAGAACTAAAATTTATGCAAGGTAAAAATAAAAAAAAAAAATAAAAACTACACTGGTTATTTTATAAATAATTGTCTTATCCAGCTTATATATTGAGGCATGACTTAAATGTTAATTTTGGTTAGAGTTGGCGTAGAGTTGGTGTTTTTGTTTTCCGACGAAAATTTCGAATCCGATTTCCAAACTGTTCAGGAGTCACTGCAGGTAAGTTTTATTTTATTTATCTAGATCAGGAGGCAGAACCGGCGCAATGTCGCGCAGGGCCCTAACAATTCAATTAACGAAGCCCAACGTATCTGATTTCAATATTCGACTAATGAAAATCATTTTTAACAAGTTAGAAATTGTACGTCAAACGAGACAAATGAAATGCGTTCGTACTGTAGCTTGTTATATAAATATTCAGATCTTGATGATTTTTAATTCTGTGAAATGAATTATATCGTCTGCAGATTAATTTCTGTCATAA
The DNA here is from genome assembly GCA_963931845.1 of Maratus michaelseni. Lineage (NCBI taxonomy): Eukaryota > Metazoa > Arthropoda > Arachnida > Araneae > Salticidae > Maratus > Maratus michaelseni. Next base: position 4,699,488 of record OZ007600.1, read on the forward strand.
AATAAATATATCGGTCGCTTGACGATTCAACGCCGGAAGCTCCTATAACAAGAAAGAACCGATTTTTTTACAAAAAATTCAAATTTCTTAATAAATGTTTTTATTAATATTTTCTAAAGTTGTGATTCGATTTTTATAAAATTTGAAATGTCGCAACAAAATTCTGCAAAGATAATATATCTTAAATTTCAAACCATTCGATTGGGTAGTTTTTTCGGCATCGATAGAGTTTATCGATTTCAGTTCGTTTTTTCACCACCAGGGGGCGCTTTCCTATCTCCGGTTCTATGGGCACGAAGGCGACGGGGTATGGCTCATTCGACTCGACATCGAAAGCCTTAACGATTTCAGTTATGATCGTATAAACAGATTGCGCCACCTGGTGGTGGAAGGTGGAACTAACGTATACTGCAGCGCGTGTGCAGCACGACTGCTATACGGTGCGCAGGCAGCGGGGACCGAAATCACCCACTCGTGGACAGCCACCCGTGAGGTATAGGAACAATAAGTCCACGAGGGGAAAAATAAACGCTACCCGACACCGATAGCACCCATCCGTTCCAACCCCCACCGCAGGAGGCGCCTGTTTATTAGATTTGAAACAATGAATATAATTACATAACAATAATAAAATATAAAAGGTAAAAAATAACAATTTTTTGCAAATTGAAAGTTAAATATAAAATATTTTCGAAGTACTATAAGTTCATGATGTCCTAAATTTATGGTATTTTAGTTCAGAAAGTCAATGGTCAGTTCAGTCAATTTTTTTTTTTAATTCTTTCGTAATGAAAGAGAAATTTTTATTGAGAATATTATAATTCTCTTTTAACTTTTGAGAGTTTGAAGGATTGAAAATGATATTACGAAGGTTATATCTGAGAGTTTCGTTCTTATCAAAAGGGAAGTGATGGATCATAAGAGGGCAGCATCCGAATATGTAGTGAACTGCATCTCCTTCTGCTTTATCGCATGGACATCTAGGTGAGGCTCTTTTTCTTATTTTATGTAAGTATTGTGGGAAACTGCCATGGTTACTCAGATAATACGGCAGTGTTGGCTGTTTGCAGAGATAATTTGGATCGACTTTATTTATAATTTTATAGGTATCTCTGCCCTTATTACATGAGTCCCAAATGGCTTGCCAGTCAGAGATGGTTTTCTTTTTAAAATACAATTTTGCTATTGAAATGGGGAACAACAGATCTTTTCTTGATTGATATTGGTCTTGTAAGATGGCTTGCTTTGCTAGGAGATCAGCTCTTTCGTTGCCAGTATCACCCACATGAGATTTAGTCCATGTTATTATAATGGATTTATCAGGAATTTGAAGTAATTGATTGTAAATGTTTTTGATAATGTAGTTTCTAGGAAAAGCAACTTTTAATACTTCCATAGAAGAGTAACTATCTGTAATAATTAGTAGTTTATTGTAGTCGGAGGTAGAAAACCATTTTATTGCTTTATAAATTGCCATTAATTCTGCTTGATATATGTTATTCAGTGGATGATGTCGTATTGCTTCATCATGTATATTATTTCCATCTTTATATATGGTGAAAGCACTGGCTACACCCCCTGGCATGACAGAACCATCTGTGTAGGCTTCCACATCGTATTCTTTTGGATGGATGGATTTTCTATCTTCTATAATTCTGATATTTTGGACTCTGTAGTAATTGAGGAATCGATACGATTTTTCTTTCTGCATTATATTGTTAATGTTTAGCTGTGTGTTATTGATTAACAAATTTCTATTTCCTATTTTCAGTTGGTAGTACTGAAATTCATTCTGTATTTTTATTAGGATTGGTGGAGTTCCTGTAAGAAGATACAGAGCTTCGTGAGAGATAGTCCTATAGGTCCGTATTAAGTTTAATAATGCCAAACGCTGAGTTGAACGTAGTAATTTGCGGCCATCAGTATTCAAGTTTGGATACCAAATTTCGTAAGCATATAGTATTTGGCGTTCTATGACTGTTTGATACCATATTTTCAGGATGTCTGGTTTGATACCTTTATTAAAGAATCGAAATCCTCTAAATCCGTTTACAAAGTTTGCAATCTTTGTTCGAAGGTCTTTCATGTGATCTGTAAAATAGAATTTAGAATCTAACAATACGCCAAGATATTTAATATTTTTTACTACTTCTATTTTTATATTTTCTAATTTAAATCTCGGAAGTCTTCTTTCGAGGAGATTGCTACCAAAAAGCATTGATTGCGTTTTCTGAGTTGATATTTTTAAACCGAGTTCATCATAGATATTCTTAAAATGGACTATTTTGTTGTTGGTTGTAACTTCCAGGTCTATTACGGTATTTCCCTCTATTGGAATCAAAAAATCATCTGCGTAAACAATAATATCTTCATATAGATTTTTATAATTTTTTATTATGTAGTTAGCTATAAGAAGCCATAAGAGTGGTCCAAGACAGGATCCCTGAGAGCATCCTTTAAATACCCTGAACCACTCTATATATTCATATTGATTTAAGCCTATACTTCTTTTGCTTATATAATTTTTAGTAAGGTTTTGAGGTATCTGGGTAACGGTGAGTCATCAATTATTTCTGATAATTGGTGCCAGTTTATTGAATCGAAAGCACCTGTAATATCAAATGATATGATGCCCACATAAGTATGTTTTTGTAATAATTGTGCAATTTTCTCTTTAAGTCTCTCCAGAGCTGATATAGTGCTTCTGTTTTCACGGAAGCCGAACTGTTCATCTTTTAGATAGTTTATTGCTTCAAGATAAGTTAAAGTTCTATTTTTTATTAATCTTTCTAGGATTTTACCAATCATGGGTAGTAGTGTAATTGGACGGTATGAATCAGGTTTTGATGGATCTTTGTTTTTCTTTCTAAAATAGATGACTACTCCTTTCTTCCACGTTTCAGGAAAGTGTCCAAGGTAGAGACATTTGTTATATAATAACTTTATAAGCTTCATATTATTTTTTATCAAATTTTCTAAAATTCTGCCATCTACCCGATCATATCCTGGGGCTTTCTTTTTATTTTGTTGGTTAATTGCATATTGAATTTCTCTATGGGTAAATTTAAAATTGTTATATTCTTTTATTGATAGTGTGTTTGTGTTTTGAAATGATGATTCGCATTCTGGGCTTGTATTGTAATGGTAATGAAGTAACGTTTCTTGAATCTCTTTGTATGTATCATTTTGAGTTGAAGATTCCATGACAGAGTGGATGAGATCTGTATTTTTTAAATATTTCTGCTCCAGAATCTTAAAAGCAGTACCATACTTACTGTTTGTTTCCGAACAAAATGTTATCCAAGAATCAATTTTAGCTTTTTTAATATCTAATTTGTATTTTGCTTTTGCTTTTTAACACTTTCCAACCTAGTTGAAAAGTGTTTATGACTTCGGTTTGTCTGGCCGTTTGCCGTCTGCTGTCTGTCCGTGCTCTAACTCCCGTAAATATGCTCGGATTGCCCTGCAATTTTTATATGTTATAATCGTTATCTATAGCATGTTCCCTATTTCAACGGAAGTGTGTAGCACTTATAGTTTTTTTACAGGGACACTCAAAAGAATTCCGTTACATTGCGGTCTATGGGGAAAAATCATTTGCGGTTTATTTAAATAATGTTTCACTATTTTAAACGCATTGAAATTTATATATATCACTAAGGTGCATTAGAAGAAGCTTAATATGGAATAGGGTGTGCATAGCACTTATTATACTTTACTTTACAGGGACAGTCAAAAGAATTCCGTTACATTACGTCTATGGAGAAAAATCGTCTGCGGTTTATTTAAATAATGTTTCCCTATTTTAAAAGCATTGAAATTTATATAAGGTTCATTACAAGAGACTTACTACAGAATAGTGTGTGTATAGCAGTCATCGTTCATTTACAGGGACACACAAAAGAATTCTCTACTGTGTGTTAACAATAATTCCTGGAAGTGCGTTTTAAGTTACTGAACGCGATTTTAATTTTAAATCGCTTTTTGTATATTACGTGGTGTGTATAAATTCTGTAGATCCTATACAGGGAAGCACAAAAGTTCTTGAACACATTTCCGTATTATTTAACTCCAGACGGAGAATTTTAAACTGTGCTACGCGTTTCCTAACTGAACTAAAATTTAGCATCCTATGTAGTATATATACAAATCTATAGATCCTATACAGGGCTGAATAAAAGTATTCGGATTACTTAGATGTTATCTTTTAGCTTATTAAAGAGTATGATTCGTAAAATTATTTTGGAAGCGTTGGAAAGTGTTACATAATCTATGCTTGACGCATGATTTTTCGTTCTTGTTTATATTTAATCTTGAGTTCTACAGAATCTGGATTTCTTTCATGTAGTTTATATATAGCATTTAGGTGGCTTCGCTGTACTTTAAGTTTGTCAGTATACCAGGATACATTAATTTCATGAGACAACTTTTTCTTTTTAAGTGATTTTTGCATGATGTTTAAAAGGATAACATTAAATTCCTCTGTCCACTTCTCTAACTCTGGAACAGAATTGACTGCTTTAAGTGTTGAAAGTAATGTTTCTTCATGTTTTTGAAACAGTTTATTGAATTTTTTAAACGTTTCATATTTGGTTTTGAAACGGTATAAATTTCTTATTGTGGGTGTGACATTCAGAGTAAAAGTAATATATCGATGGTCACTTAGTGATTTAAATGTCGAGTCTATTTTCCATGAATCTATAATATTTTTTGAATGTTCACCGCAGAGGGTCAAATCTGGTTTGCCTTTAAACTTGTCTCGCGCAAAAGAACATTCTGAATCAGGATCATTAATAATAGTTAATATCTGCTCATTGCTAGATAGTCAAGTAGGATATATCCTCTAGCATTATTTCTTTTATAACCCCACGTCTGGAGGTGTGCATTGAAATCACCCCCAAGGATAAGGTTCGATGTATCTTCTATGACTCAGGTCCATTCTCGGAAGTCTTCATCAAGATTTCCTCTCGGTTTTGAATATTGTGATCCGACTTTAATGAATTTTGATGACAGTGATAGGTTTATAAATACACTGTTATTTGTTTGTAGAGTCTGAATATGAATTAATAAGGGATTGGATACGAGTATTCCCGACGTCTGATTTATTGAATGGTAGAAGGAACATGAAATTGGGATTCCCGTGAAGGTGTTATTACTTTTGTGATAATCCTGAACTAAAGCTAAATCTACTTTATTTTCATGTATGTACTTCAGCAATTGGAGATTTGCAGCCTTACAATTATTAAGGTTTATTTGAACTATTTTTAAATGATTTGGTGGGGTCATGGATTCTCCGAAATAATATCTATTGTCCAATGGGATAGTCTGATTTATTACATATGTAGCATTGGTTGGAGGTTCTACAGTTGAATCTTCTATAGAGTCATCAGAGATATTGAGTGATTTTAGTTCTGAGAACATACTTTTGAAGGATCATAGGAGATAGTAATATTTTGTTTTCGTTGCAACAATCTTTGAAAAATTGGGCAGAATCTAGAATTTGCACTATGCCTTTCAATCTTTTCAGGTTTTACTGCGGTTTTATATTCTCTTTCACAGTTGATGCAACGATGACGTTCATAATTTTCTTTTATTTTGCATGTGTCTGTTTTGTGGTTACCTGTGCAATATGCGCATGTTAAATAATAACTTCTACAATTATCAACTGTATGGCCATAACGTTGACATTTATTACACCTAACCACTGGATTGTAATATTCTATACGGCATAAATTAAAATGAATAGGCAATTTTCTTCTTGAAAATAATGCCTTCGCGTAATGTTCTTCTGCATCAAGTACTATTTGGTATGTTTTCATTTTTTGTTTTTTGAGAACTTTTGCTATTCCTAGAGGAAAATTCTGTCCCAGTTCTTGATGTATCTTATCAATTACTTCAGTCTCAGTCACATCTACTGGAATTCCCAGTATAATGACTTTTTTTCTTTTAGCATCTCTAAGATCTGCTTCGGCCAAGTCTCTGAAACCTTCTATTTGATTTATAAAATCAATTAAAACCGCTGTTTTTTCGTCCGATTCTGTTTGGACTATGAGCGAGTTTTTATCTCTTCCTAACGAACATGAGATGTATTTAAATTTTTTATTCCCTTTTATTTTGTCATTTAACATGTTTCGTATTACATTAATGGGAATATTCGTTGATTGACTTCTTCTTATTATTATTGCTGATTTAGAGTACTTAAAGCAAGGTGTTTTTATAGGTTGATCGGATGTAATTGCAGCAGCATAACTCTTGAGTTGTGCTCTTTTCGATATTTCGGAATCGATTCCATCTTCCAGATGGTCTTGATTATTAACTAAGTTTTGTTGATTTTTTATGATATGAAACATTTCTTCTATAAGTGATGTTTGTTTAATTTTTTCGGTTATTTCAATCTCTTTGCTCTGAAGTTCTTTTTCCATTTTGTCAATTATTTTTGATTGTTGAGTGATTTGAGTTTTCATTTCCTCTATTTGATGCTCTTGTTCGTTTGTCGTAGTTTTCAGGACGTTATTTTCTTCTTGTTCAAAGTATAGATATTCTTTTATCTGCTGTATTGAGTTCGCTATTTGTGTTCGGATGTCTTCATCATAAATTTTTGAATTACTTTCAATTTGATTTAGGATATCTTCCAATTGATCTAGTGGAGATTTCTCTTGTGTTAAGGGTGTATTTCGAACAATTGTCGCCAAGGCAATCACTTGTCCGACAACAACTCCAGAAATTATGCAGAAAAATATTCAAAAATGGAGTATGTTATGCAAATTGACCTTATGGAGGTCCCCACCCAGATTTTTTAAATTTTAAATTTATTAAGTTTGATTTTTTGAGTGTTTCATGAAAATTACTTTATACTTAAGTTCTCCGAAAATTTCCCACAGAAGGATTCAAAAATTCAGTATTATATGCAAATTAACCTTATGGAAGTACACAATAAAAATTGGAAAATTTGAAGTTTGTTAAGTTAGATTTTTTAGTGAAATTCTCTTGGCGAATTATTAAAATCTTTGTGAAAATGTTTGATATGGTAACCCTATAGGTATGTGAATATATCTTCATTACGATGACAGATGGCGCTACAATAGCTTTTCAGATATTTTTGTGCATTATTTGAGGAAAGGTCGTGTTTTATCCAAGGGTCACATCATTGGTCAATTCGTTAAATTCTTACATTCTATTGGCTGCGTGTAAGTATAGGCGCGGTTTACGAAATATCAAACGTTTGTAAGCTTATTGAAAGACGCAAGTGGAGGGGCGTTTCATATTATTTAGGTTTCAATAACATTTATTTAATATTTTGATTCTCATGGAAATAATTTTAATGACTTTTCTGATAAGGTTATGAGCGAAAAAAAGTTTAATCTTTTGACTTTTTTTCTTTGCTGTGTTATTGATGTATGATGATTGATTAATAGACAGGATTTCTGGAGCTTGCGCCATTCTGGTTTGCAAACTGGTTTTAAAAGACGAAAAAGAGGGGGGGGGGTGTTATATTAATTAGGTGTTTTCTCATGAACTTTTGGTCAGAAATACAAATTTAATTTGTCTAAATGTCATAAATTAAATAGGCAATCATTAAAACTGAAGTCCCCTAGTTTGTTTAAGTAGATTTTCGTAAAAAAAAAAAAAAAAAAAAAAAAAAAAAAAAAAAAAATAATAATAATCATGCAAATTCGAGCGTGTGTATTGCCGAAAGATATAAAATAAAATCTGCATATGTTACTATATTTTTTAAATGTTGAAATGCGTAAAGAAATGGGAATTCTTGGAAAAAAAAGCCCCATAAATTTTGTGTGGGCGGAGAGAAAGAAACAAAGTTTTTTTCCACAAATTGAGAGTGACGCATAAGAGAAATCGTTTAGGTACTTTACTAAACAATGTTAAACAGTATTTTAAAGGTATTAAGAAGGTATTTTAGGGGTATATGTACAATTTATTTTACTCCCTCTCTCCAGATTTATTATTTATTTATTCATTTTGTATACTATCATGCGCGATAGGAGAAAGCATAAATTTTGGCGAGAGAGGGTTAATTTACTTGATTGATTATTAATTTATTATCACTAGAAAGCAGCAAATAGGTCAAAATATTTATACTGTTTAAAAAAAATATATATATATATATACGATTTAAATTTTTTTACATGTTTTGGGGGGGGGGTTAAAATAGGGAGGGACGTGTCAGATAAAGACGTACATAGTCAAACAAGACTGCATTTTGCTGAATATAATCGTGGTCAGATAAAAAAGATTTATTGAGAAAATTACTATGGATTTAAATGCTAACAAACAAAGAACAACATAGTTTCTGCCACCCAAACAGTGAAAACCTGCCCATGCTCTATTCTGGCCCTTTTCATTGAATAAAATATGCAGTAACAGAACGCAAAAACTTTTTTTCATGTTTTTATTATTTAGGTTTTCTTACGAGCTTTTGTTCGGAATTGAAAGCTTAATACATCTAATTGTCAGTGGCGTACCCGGAATTTAATTTCGGGGGCGTGGTGACTTAAATTTCAATAACGTACTGAGTCTTACGAAAGGCATTTAATTGTGTTGTAAACAGAAATCATATTTGACAATAAGGCCGTAGCCAGAGGATATCGGGAAGGAGAGTACGAAGCCGATCCCAAAACGTCCCCCCCCCCCCTGCCGATATAAAATACTTGAAAACTGTTAATAGGTTATTTCATATAGTACTTCCATTTAAAAGACAGTCATTGTAACTTAAAATGTATAAAATTGTCCGGGAGCCCTAATCTATACTAATATTATAAGGTAGTAAAGATTGTTTTTTTGTTTTTGTTTGTTTGTTTGTAGGGGGTAATCTCTGGAACTACTGAAGCGATTTCAAAAGTAATGGTGGCAAATTGATGGTGACAATCCCTGCTCCAACATAGGCTATATTTTATGTCTGTGCCACTAGCCCCAGTGGTGTGCAAAAGCGAAAGACGTTCTAAAATTTCATTTTTTTTAATACTGGAGGAGCTAGGAACATGAAATTTGGCATGGTAGCTACTTATAAGATGTAAATGCTCTCTAAGAACAAATTGTAATAAAATTCGAAAGAAAAACGTTCTAAAAACATTCTAAATTACAATTTCTATGGAATATCTGGAACTGCAGAACCGTTTTCAAAAGTGATGTTGGCAAATTGATGGTGATAGTCCCTGCTCCAATATAGGCTATATTTTATGTCGGTGCCACTACCCCCAGGGGGGTGCAAGAGCGAAAAACGTTCTAAAATTTCGATTTTTTTGTATACTGAAGAAGCTAAAAACATGAAATTTGGCATGGTAGTTACTTATAAGATGTAATTTCTCTCTAAGAACAAATTCTAATAAAATTCGAAATTTAAAAGGGTGAGATGAGCGAAAAACGTTCTAAAAACATTCTAAATTACAATTTCTGTTGAATATCTGGAACTACAGAAGCGTTTTCAAAAGTGATGGTGGCAAATTGATGGTATCAGTATCTGCTGTAACATAGGCTTTCATGCCGGTGCCACTTTCCCGAGGGGAGTGCATGAGCAAAAAACGTTCTAAAATTTCGATTTTCTTATACTGAAGGTGTTAGAAACATGAAATTTGGCATGGTAGTTATTTTTATAATATATAAATCCTCTCTAAGAACAAATTCTAAAAAAAAAAATCGAAATTTAAAACTGCGAGATGAGCGAAAAACGTTCTAAAAACATTCTAAATTACAATTTCTATGGAATCTCTGGAACTACTGAACCCCTTTCCAAAGTAATGGTGGCACATTTTTTATGACAATCCCTGGTCCTACATAGGCTATATTTTACGTCGGTGCTACTAATCCCATGGTGGTGCAGGAGCGAAAAACGTTCTAAAATTTAATTTTTGAAGTGAAAACTTCTTTAGGCGCGTTGAGCATTTTTTGAGATGGGAAAAAACCATTGAACTCGCGGCACTGTTACTGTAACCGACACTGTTACCAACACCTCTGTATATTTGAAGTGAAAACTTCTTTAGGCGCGTTGGGCATTTTTTGAGATGGGCAAAAACTATTGAACTCGCGACACTGTTACTGTAACCGACACCTCTGTATATAAGTATGTACATGTATTGTGTATAGTTAGATATGAGGTAGGGCGGGGTGGGCGCGCCGCATGCTTGCCTGTGCGCTATTGCACCGCGGTATAGTAAGCGGTATAGTAAGCGCAGAAAAATGTAAGCGGTATAGTACGCGGTATAGTAAGCGGTATAGCAACGCAGAAAAATGTAAGCGGTATAGTAAGTGCAGAAAAATGTAAGCGGTATATTAAGCGGTATAGTTACACAGAAAAAATGTAAGCGGTATAGTAAACGCAGAAAAATGCAAGTGGTATAGTAAGCGGTATATTAAACGTAGAAAAATGTAAGCGGTATAGTAAGCGCAGAAAAATGTAAGTGGTATAGTAAGCGCAGAAAAATGTAAGCGGTATAGTAAGTGCAGAAAAATGTAAGCGGTATAGTAAGCGGTATAGCAACGCAGAAAAATGTAAGCGGTATAGTAAGCGGTATAGAAGCGGTATAGTAAGCGCAGAAAAATGTAAGTGGTATAGTAAACGCAGAAAAATGTAAGTGGTATAGTAAGCGGTATAGTAAGCGCAGAAAAATGTAAGCGGTATAGTAAGCGCAGAAAAATGTAAGCGGTATAGTAAGTGGTATAGTAAGCAGTATAGTAACGCAGAAAAATGCAAGCGGTATAGTAAGCGGCATAGTAACGCAGAAAAATGTAAGCGGTATAGTAACGCAAAAAATGTAAGCGGTATAGTAACACAAAAAATGTAAGCGGTATAGTAACGCAGAAAAATGTATGCGGTATAGTAAGCGGTATAGTAATGCAGAAAAATGTAAGCGGTATGGTAAACGCAGAAAAATGTAAGCGGTATAGTAACGCAAAAAATGTAAGCGGTATAGTAATGCAGAAAAAATGTAAGCGGTATAATAAAGCAGAAAAATGTAAGGGGTATACTCTCTTAAAACGAAAGAGCCAAAATAACTCAAGTTGAGCCGAAATCCACTCATCTCACGATTTGAAAGTGAGCTTCTCATGAAGAGTTGAAACAACTCGAGTGAACGAGTTGTTTTTAAGCAACTCATGATTGAGTGATCTCTATTTTACTCATACTTGAGTTAAATCAAATCAATGAAGGTTAAATCCAGTAGCACTTGAGTGATTTATAACTAAGTCATATTTGAGTGAAATGAAGTCCTTTAAGACTAAATCCAGTAGCACTTGAGTGATCTGCAGCCAACTCATATTTGAATTAATTATTTAAAAAAAAAAAAGTAAGTTGCATGTTGAATGTATACATATATGTGTACATTCAACAATTAAGTGAAAAGTGTCATTTTATATTTATATATTTTGCTGTTGTTTTTGAGCTGCTTGAACTATATAGCTCCCCTCCCCCCCCCTTTGATCCAAAAAGATAATTTTAAAGGAATACTTGAATAGATAAGAATTTATGCTGTTTTAAATACTTTAATCATGGGTTTTTTAATATATATAATGATTATGTTTTCTATGCAATATTATTAGATATATTGCATGATATTTTTCAGTTTATATCAATATTATCATTAAATGTTTTAATCCTAATACTATTTAGGAATATTCACACAGTGAATATACGGGAATGGATATATTTACCTTATTTTTAACAACATATGATAAAAAAAATATGGGATTTATACAGCTTCACAAATCAAGTATATTTATTTTAAAATATTAGAAAAACAGTATATATACCTATGGGGTATAGTATATGCCGCATATTATATTTTGATTGTATTCGCGCATGCGCAGTGAAACATTTTTTAGTAAACCTGCTTATTTTTCATCCAATTTTTATTATTTTTTAATTCCGATTGAAGAGTATTATGTACAATGTTGTTTGACATATTTTCTCAAAATAACTTTTTTTTATATTCGGAACTCTACAAATTATAAACAAAAATCTTGGCGAAAATTGGGACTGTTTTTATAAAAACCTTAATTTCTATTCAAGTATACATACTATCCTCATAAAAATGAACACAGTATATTACAATAAACCACTTATTAATAATCTCGAGTTTGAATGCCTTTGCTACATTAGTTTTTACAAGGTTATCCAAAAGATATTCGTTCTTTTTCAATTTGTTGACAGTCCCCTATGGGGTTTCGTGAAAAAATCTTCGCGCTAATATATAACCTATACTATACTGTTTACACACCTGCAGTTTCAGGTTAATTCTCATGTATTTTTCTAGATAGTTAACAAAACGTCTAAAATCGCAAGTGACCAATCACCTTTGGCAATATAGTGTGCATACAGGGTGATTAGAAAATGAGTATACATTTGAAAAATTAATAATTCGCGGAATAATGTAGGTACAGAGGTAAAAATTGACACACATGCTTGGAATGACATGGGGTTTTATTGTAACCACACAAAAAATAGGTTAAAAAAAAGGCCGACAGATGACACTGAACAACAGCAAAACGTCAGTGACTCTGGCTGAGAAACGTGTATAAAAGGAGCTGTAATGAGAGAGAGAATCAGATGCAGCAGCAATCGCAGCATGTTGACGTTACCAGAAAAGGCAATGTTAGTGAAGCTCTACTATCAAAATGGGGAATCTGCCGCGATCGACCGACATGAATAGGCATGCTAAAAGACAACATCCAACGCCAATTTCTCACCAAAACTACAGATATGCTGCACAGTGCTGTGCACAACATTGTCCCTCGGCTACAGCTATTGTTGCGGGATGACGGTGGACATGTTGAGCATTCGTTCTGAAGAACATCGTATTTGCTTTGTCATGATTTGTTATGCTAATTCTTGCTTTTCTTATCACACAAAGCGCCATCTGTCGGCCATTTTATGAACTTTTTTGTGGATACAATAAAACCCCATGTCATTCCAAGCATGTGTGTCAATTTTTAACTCTCTACCTACATTATTCCGTGAATTATTAATTTTTCAAATGTATACTCATTTTCTGATCACCCTGTATATATATAATAAAACTTTTGTAAATAATAACCATATATATATATATATATATATATATATATATATTAGTATCAAACGACAAATCAAATGTTCATTTGACGCCACCTTCGTCTTCTATTCTGGCGCCTGGGGCACACACACACACACACACACATATATATATATATAATGTTCACACACACACATATATATGCATATATATATAACATGCAGGAGATAAATAACTTCTAGTTTTAAAACTTATTTTGCCTTAAATATGCATTTTTTGTTTTTTACATGTAAATGCACATTAGTAAACTTTCGTAAAAAACGGCAATGCCTATAAAGGGTATTCGTATTTGAATGAATAAAATCATCTTTCATTCCACTCTCTATTTTACAAATAGATAGTATTCTATAGTAACGTTTGTTAGTAGTATCCACCTTATCGTACACTGCTTATTTTGTCATTTAGCCTCTCAGAATTAGAATAGAATAATCATTTGCAGATTTCAGCATCTCGATTGTAATCACTTGAAGCTTTTTGTGAAACTACTCCTCATAAGGTGCTTCATTTTGAGAAAGTGGAGGAAGAGGGGCGGGGATATTATATCTGGTTTTTCTTTCATCCTGGGGTCTTTTCAAGTAAAACCAAATAAATCATCCATCTGATCTACTTTTTCCCAAACCCCCGTATTACGCGCATATGGAGAATACGTTATAATTATACCCGTAATGAAGTAAAGTACTATGTATAATGTAAATGAAACAGAAGAATGTTATATGAAAAGATTTGCTAAAAATGTAAACATCCTGATCCTATAAAGAGATTTTATTCTGTATATCTTAAGTATTAGTTATAACTATAGATATTTCTCCCAAATTTCTCTCAACAATAGATTCTTCCCGTTTCTCCCAATTAGTCTATTATTCTAGTTTTATTTCCACTTATTCAAAGACTTATTGTTATTATTATAGTTAGATTCTTATAGCAAATAATTTTAAAGGAGGTTTAGAGCCGTCAAGGTCTATCTGAGAATAATAGAGGGTGGTGTTGTATAAGCATGTAAAAAATTTGTTTAAAGCATATCCATACCTTTTACCATAATTTGCTGATTTTGTTTTATCAGATATTACTCTTTAGTGAAGAACAAGTTATCCCAAATATATAGCTTTCACTATTAATTTACGGATTATACGCCAGAAATCTATTAATATATTTTTTGTTATATTTGTACTCCACCTTCACTGTTTTTTATATTTAAACTCTGCCCTTCGTCATTTAGATATGTATTCATTAATAATAAAAGCATTAGTAAAGTGTCTCACTGTAGCATTAGTGCAAAAAAAAAAAAAAAAAAAAAAAAAAAAGTAGGCGGAGCATCGTCTCCAGCACGATTTGAATACAGATGAAAATTACATAAATATTAGTTGAGAAAATATCTAATTTTTGAATTTTGCATAAAAATTCTTTTTTTTTTTAAATCATTGCACCGAATTTCATGAAATTAAAGTATGTTTTAGGAGTACTAAAGAATTAGAATTTGGTAGTTGTTTTTACAATATCTTTTAGCGAAAAATTGTGTAAAAAACGATGATACATATTCTTAAAAAGTCAAAAAGATACCCATACCTGATACTGTTGTAAAAGAAATGTTTTCCTTTTTTTACGCATATTTGTGTGTATTAAATATTCATTGTGGTTGATCATGCCATATTTATATATGTATTTAGATTCAAGTTGTGTGATGGGTATCACACATAACTATTTACAAATATATATAAAATACTAAATTACGGAAAAGGGAATAGATTTAGGGCGGAGTTACACATTATTTCGATTTTCTCCCTATAAATCTTGCCTTTTTTTTCTTTTTATGTATTTTTAACAATAAATTTGTAAACATTTATGTGAACAAAACCACTTTTGTTGCAGCCATGTGCCATTTCTTTTTACATATTTATTGTCATACTAGCAAAACCCGCGGCTTTGCTCGCGTAATTCTTGAAAAATGCCAAGTGGTATTCGTTGGCCTATTTTCATTAGAGGAAATTTTACTGCCATAGATAATTCAGAAATTACTAATTAAGTCACACCAATGTTGAAAAAAAAATCGAAATTTTAGAACTTTTTTTGCTTTTTTACCTCTGTGGTAGTGTCATGATATAAAATATACCCTATGTTACAGCAAGGACTGTTACCATCACTTTTGAAAATGGCTCTGTAGTTCAAGAGATTCAATAGAAATTGTAATTTAGAAAGTTTTTAGAACGCTTTTCGCTCATCTCACACTTTTAAATTTCGATTTTTTTTAGAATTTGTTCTTAGAGAGCATTTACATCTTGTAAGTAACTACCATGCCGAATTTCATGTTTCTAACACCTTCAATATAAAAAAATCAAATTTTAGAAATTTTTCGCTCTTGCACTCCCCTGGAGGTAGTGGCACCGGCATAAAATATAGCGTATGTTGGAGCAGACTGTCACCATCAATTTGTCACCATCACTTTTGAAAACGGTTCTGTAGTTCCAGAGATTACATAGAAATTGTAATTTGGAATATTTTTAGAACGCTTTTCGCTCATCTCATCCTTTTAAATTTCGATTTTTTTTTTTTAGAATTTGTTCTTGAGAGCATTTACATCTTATAAGTAACTACCATGCCAAATTTCATGTTTCTAACACTTTCAGTATAAAAAAAAATCGAAATTTTAGAACGTTTTTTGCTCCTGCACCCCCGGGAGTAGTGGCACCGACATAAAATATAGCCTATGTTGGAGCAGATACTGTCACCATTAATTTGCCACCATCACTTTTGAAAACGGTTCTGTAGTTCCAGAGATTCCCTAGAAATTGTAATTTAGAATGTTTTTAGAACGCTTTTCTCTCATCTCACCCTTTTAAATTTCGAATTTCTTAGAATTTGTTCTTAGAGAGCATTTACATCTTATAATTAACTACCATGCCAAATTTCATGTTTCTAGCTCCTTCAGTATAAAAAAAAATCGAAATTATAGAACGTTTTTCGCTTCTCTGGAGACGTACACATAGCATATTAAGCTAAAAGGTAACTTAAAACTCACTCGCAGTAATTACCAAACGTTAACGACAATGTATGTTTTTTTTTTTGCTTGAACGTAATAATTCTAAATAATAATAATAAACGCGTAAATTCATGTACAGGTAACCCTGTATATGAATTTATTTATATTCCACAAACTTCTGTTAGTCTTACTAAATGTAGTTTAGCAGAAAAATGCGCAACACAATTAAAAACTACCCTTAAACAATTCACTAACATAGTCTGTAATGCAACGAATTCCCTTGTGTAGCCCTGTATATAATCAACCGAGTTTATAAACACACACGTATACTACGAAAATATCGAGTTAAACTAAAAACCGGAAACAAATTTGAAAACGCACTTGTCACATATAGACTATAAATATCGCACATGTATTGTAACCGATATCTTTTGTGAGTTCCTGTAAATAAACGCAATGCACACAAGAGAGCAATTTATAGTGCACCTCAGTAATGTATATAATTTTCATTACGTTTGAAATAGTGAAATATCACTAAATTACACTGCAAACGATTTTTCCCCATAGGACAGTATGTAACAGAATTATTTTGTTTGACCCTGTAAATGAATATTAAATGCTTTGCACTCCATACAAAAAGCATATTTTAATGCGCTTCATAATTATATATCAATTTCATCATGTTTTAAATGACGTAGCATCATTAAAATGCACTTGAAACGATTATTTCCCATTGACTGTAATGTAACGAAATATTTTTGACTGTCCCTGTAAAAAAACTATAAGTGCTACACACTTCAGTTGCAATAGGGAACATGCTATATTAAATGACAATAACATACAAAAATTTCAGGGCAATCCGAGTATATTTACGCTAGTTAGAGCACGGACAGACGGCAGACAATCTGAAGTCATAAACACTTTCCAACTAGGTTGGGAAATGTTAAAAATCACTAAAATTTGCCTATAAATAAAAAAAATAAAATTTTGAAGAATTTAAAAAATATATGTATACTCTTTGAAGTAAAAATCACTGACAAAAATTCTTTTTTTCTTATTTCTATTTTTTTTTTACTTTTAAATTTATTAAAATTTTTTAAAGAAAAATTTTATAAATTCTGAAGACCAAATGACAAGGAACCTTCCCAGCAAACAACAGTGAAACTAATCGGATGATGAGATATGACTATTGCTAAAATCGTGTAAATTCTGCAAAAGGTAGCACAGCTGTATTACCTGTTGGGAGATTTAGACCAAAACATAATCAATAACAACTTATGTCAACGTCTAACTGAATCAGAAGTTTGATGAAAATCCGTGCATTAGTTCTGGAGGTATAGTTATCGTGATAATAATGAAAAAAGTAGTATAGCAGCGCCACCTGTTAGGCTATTTACACGAAAAAAGTAAGCAGCATTTATTTATGTCAAGGTCTAACAAAATCTGAAGTTTGATGAAATTCCGTGCATTAGTTCTTGAGATATAGCTATCGTAATAATCATGAAATAATGAAAACTGCCCAGTTAAACTGAGGGCATTGAGCTCAGAGTATTCACACTAATTGTATATTATGCTATTTTTTCAAAGAATAATGCCACTCGAAAAATAAAGAAATCGACAATATATTAAGGGGGGGGGGGATAAGCTCCCGTTCCCACCCTTTATACTTAACCAATAAACCCCCAAAATCTAATCAGGCAAGCGCCTTACCACAATGAATTTATACACAAAATTTGAAAAAAATCGGATAATTTTGCTTGAAAAACCCATTTATCTAAATTAAGGGAGGTGAGCCCTCCCCCGTTTCCCCCTTTATACTTAACAAATGAAAACCCAAAACTAATCAGGCAAGCACCTTACCACAATGAATCTATATACAAAATTTGAAGAAAATCGGATAATTCTGCATGAAAAACCCATTTATCTAAATTAAGGGGATTAGAACCCCGTTTACCCCCCTTTATACTTACCCAATGAACATCCAAAACTAATTAGGGAAGTGCCTTATCACAATGAACCTATATACGAAATTTGAAGAAAAACGGATAATTCTGCATGAAAAGCCCATTTATCTAAATTAAGGGGGAGTTAGCCCCCCCTTTCCCCCCTTTATACTTAATTAATGAACTCCCAAAACTAATCAGGGAAGCGCCTTATTAGAATGAACCTGTAAACAAACATTGAAGCAAAACGGATAATTCTATCACGAGTTATCGCGTTACGTACATACATACATACAGAACGGGCGGGCACATTAGCTCTCAGGCTTTGATAGCCTGTGAGCTAAAAAGTGGTGTAGCAGCACCACCTGTTGAGATATCTACATCAAAACATAATCAGCGTCTAATTGAATCAATGTCTAACTGTCAATGTCTAATTGTCAATCAACTGTCAATGTCTTACTGAATCTGAAGTTTGATGTAAATAAGTGTATTAGTTCTTGAGATAGAGCTATTGCGGAAATCGCATGCAGCATAGCACAGTGCAAAATGCAGCATAGCACAGCCACCTATTCGGCGATTTTCACCAAAAACTAATCAGCACCAAATTATGTCAGGGACTAACTGAATATAAAGATTTAATAAATTTCGTGCATAGACGTGCATAGATTTGAGATAGAGCGCCCACAAAATTTTTGTCACATACAGACAGACATACATTTTCTAAAAACCGTCAAATCGTGTTCAGGACATTCTTAAACGTATAAATCCGTCGAAAACAGGAAGTCGAAAATGTTCATGAATCCAATACTTTCTTCTTGTAAAGATCGAAGAAAGTAAAAAGTTAAAAAAAAAAAAAAAAAAAAAAAAAAAAAAAAAAAAAAAAAATCGGGCAAGAGGTTTATCAGTAATAAAAAATTACATAAGTTTAAAATTAAAATTAATTTTTTAAAAATAAAATTACAAAATGTTAAAGAAACTTTTTTATGTGAAATGTAATTTTATAGACAAATATATTGCAGGGAAAAAAAACCCATAAATTTAAATAATGAATCAATAATTAAACAAAAGACTATTTTAGAAGTCAATATAACCCTACAGGAATCATGCAAATATTTTCTTGTATACGATTTTCTTAAAATGTAATATCAGTATTGTTTACATAATGCAGTAAATCTTACATTTCATTATCAATTTCACGATTTTCTTCAGATATTTTTTTTCTTGTTCTTGTCAAATCCGTTGACTATTCGATGCCTTAGAAATTTTTCGATGACACTGCCAATTCTTCCTTTTCTTATTTTGTTGTTTTCCCATATTTCAAATGAAAAATGTAAAAGAAGAAAATTAAATTATTTAATTCAAGAGTTGAATGTTCATGAGAGTTCAATGAGAGTTCAATGTTGAATGGCTGAGAAAAGCATTTATATTCTCTTAAAACATCTAATAAACCATTCAATCATTAAATATTCATTCATTCATTAATATCTCATTTTCCGTACCTCACGGAATGCTTATCTTTCGGTACTAATTGAAAAAGCGGTAATACGATATCCCCCCCCCCATGCACACAAACGCCTGACCTCATTTGAAGCAGGACATTGTATTGCCAGTAAAATAGACTACGAAATACGTTTCATCTATTGGTCATTTTGCATGAAAGAGTACCTAATTATTGGCTAAAGTCAATTGAATGACAGACCGAATCTCCTCCTTTTTTAAAAAAAAGTACTGCCCACTCTTAAATTTCCCGGCAACATTCAGCGCCATCTATGAGGAAAAGGTAGTTTTTTTAATTTCAAAATACTACCTTAAGCTCGTTAGTTCTTGCAATGTCATTGGTATACTAAGAGTGGAACTCTCTCCAGAAAGTACCTGTAAATTCAGATGGGCTGTTTCCAACTCTTCCTGAATCATTTCTTTTCCACAGTCTTCCTTGCTTAAAACATTTTTATCACCACCTTCATTTCCTTTGTCTTTATCTTGTATGGATTTTCCACTGTGTATCAGTTTTTCATCTTCAATATGTGTTAGACTGTAAGAGGCATTTTGTAATTCAGTTATATTTAATGCCATTTTTGGGGATATCTCTGAGGATGGTGCCTTTAGTATATAGATATTGGTGAAATCTGTCTGTATTAGTTTAAGTCGTCTTTTTAATTCGTCTAAGTATAGGTGGACTATTGCAGATGTTCCTTTAGTGCGTTTTCTTACACCCCTTGTCAACTGCGTAATTAGATCGATAACATCTTGTGAACAACTTGCCTCTTGGCTGTCATATTCTTGAAATTCTCCTTTGTCGGTAATTTCATCGATTATCATGTTGACTATACCTTTTGACAGATGGTCGTCCTCTGTGGCATAATGTTTTGAAATTGATTTTAGGTCTATTTCTAGGCATGAGAGTTTGTTTTTGATTTCTTTTGAGTTGGTGTAGTAGCTTATATAGCTTGTATATTTTTCTAGTTTTACTATTCCAAAAATGCCATTGGTTGGATAGCACCTTTTTTGCTTTTCTTTATATGAATATAGTATTGTTGTGCTATATCGCTAAGATTTAAATTCTTAGTGAATGCATCATTGAAAGTCAACTTTTCAGTCTGATTTTTGTCTACAGTTCTAGAGATTGAACTGATTGGGACGACGTCAACATATGCATAAGTATGAGAGGTGTCGACATATGAGTTCATTTTTATCTCAGCATGGGATTGTTGTCTCTATCTGAATCCACCATTCTAACTTTTATTTGCAAACTGATTAATATACCTCTTTCTATGATTATAAAACTATGACTATCTTATAACTATTTTTATTTCCCTTTCCGGGAACTCCTGAAGTGAAATGTCTGATGTATCAATGTCAGACATATAACCAGTTCAATGATTTATTACTTAACTTCTCTTCACACTTATCACTAAACACTAAACTTTTAACTACTTATACCTCTAATCAATCTAGAACCAGGAATACGGGCACCCCACATATGAGGAAGAATTTTGAATTTTGAAGAAAATTTTGAAGAAGAAAGATCAAAATAAAAGCCAAAAGAATAAGCCAAAGAAAAATGGTACCCCCACGTCCAAACCGGAAAGAACTCCCCGTGCTCATACCAGGAATTTTCATGCCAGAAATAATATTCAATAATTTACAATAATAAAAACAGTGTAAATGGATCATTTTCATTAAAATAATAAGATACATGTCATTTTTAAGCACATTTGAGCACGGGAAGCTGAGAAATTAAGCAATTAAAATCTCTAGTGAGTGAAAAAACATGGCTGCCTTATAGGCTGAAAACCAATGTTAAAATGCCATAGAAAGTGACTTTTAGTATTTTGCACATAACTCTTGATCTAATTAACCGATTTGGACGCGGTTTGTACCAAACAACTCAGAAAGAGTTTAGGGAAAGATATTTACCATAATTAGGGGTGCCACTCACCTGGGTCCTGTAGAAAATTAGCCCTTCATGGGAGCTCCTGGAAAGCACGTCTGCATCATCCGATCCGCAAGGCAGCAGGCGAGGCAGCGGGGACCCGAGCCGGAGGTTCGTTGAGTTTAGGTTGAGTGGAGTGGAGTGGAGTTAGGTTGAGTGGAGTTCGTTGAGTGGAGGTTTATACTATTCGATGTGCAATTTAAGGGATTATCCGGTGCCGAAGGCAGCGGGGACCAGGGTCGGAGGTTCGTTCGGTTAGAGATTTGTACTATTCAATGTGCAAATTAAGGGATTATCCGGTGCCAAAGGCAGCGGGGACCCAGTTCGGAGGTTCGTTCGGTTCGAGGTGGATGCGAGCCAGAGGGTCGGTCGTTTCGATGTTTTATAAAAAAAAGCAGTTTTCAAAATATTCGAGGCAACGATGTAAATTAAGGGCCCGCTAGCGGGCGCAGCCAGCTAGTTATTTTAATTTCTTAAAATCTTTTATAATATTTTAAATACAGTCGACTTCCTCAAATACGCCACCCTAAAATCCGCAAATACCTAAAATCAACACATTGTTTCCAATGTAAACAATGAAACTTACAGTTAACATGTAGATGTAAAATTGAAATTCGTTTTAATTTTTATGTCATTTTGTACAGATTTTAATATGTAATTCGAGTTAATAAGATTCAACTCATGTTTTCTCATGAAGGAAGTATAAATTTATTTCTGAAAAAAAAAAAATCAAGATAGGGCTGATGTCAGTGGCGACCGCGATATTTCTAGCAGATAATTTTATGTATTAATTGAAATAATATGAATTGAATGACATGAAATAAAACTTTGTTATTTTAAGATTTTGATGTGAATTATGAGTGTACATTTATAAGGTGAGTTTCACTGAATAATTCAAGAAAAAATTATCTCATCATCATTATATGCATACTTAGTTATGCATTATTAATTATTTACTTGACGTTTACCTTTTGATATTTTAAATGTTTTGAATTTTCTTAATTTTTATTATTTTACTTTATTTTAAGCATTCATTATAATTTAGAGTGCTATTATTATTCAAATTATTGTTTTTAACACTTTCCAACCTAGTTGAAAAGTGTTTATGACTTCGGTTTGTCTGGCCGTATGGCCGTCTGCCGTCTGTCCGTCTGCCGTCTGCCGTAAATATGCTCGGATTGCCCTACAATTTTTATATGTTATTGTCGTTATCCATAGCATGTTCCCTATTTCAACGGAAGTGTGTAGCCCTTATAGTTTTTTTACCGGGACACTCAAAAGAGTTCCGTTACATTACGGTCTATGGGGAAAAGTTATTTGCGGTTTAGTTTAATGATGTGACATAATTTCAAACACATTGTAATTGATATATATCATTAAGATGCATTACGAGAAGATAAATATGGAATAGGGTGTGCATAGCACTTACAGTTACTTTACAGGGACAGTCAAAAGAATTCCGTTACATTACGTCTATGGAGAAAAATCGTTTGCGGTTTAATTAAATAATGTTTCACTATAGTGAACATTTTATTTTATTATAGTGATATTTTAAACGTATTGAAATTTATATATATCACTAAGGTGCATTACAAGAGGCTTACTACAGAATAGTGTGTGTATAGCAGTCATAGTTCATTGACAGGGACACACACAAGAATTCTCTACTGTCTGTTAAAAATAATTCCTGGAAGTGCGTTTTAAGTGGCTGAACGCGATTTTAAATTTAACTCATTTCTTGTCTAATACTTGGTTTGTATAAACTCTGTAGATCCTATACAGGGCCAGAGGCGGATCTAGACTAAATTTTAGCCGGGGCAAGCTTGTAGATTTGCGCCCCCACCCCTGCTCCCAAGAATATCAGAATAAAATCTGTATTTTTACTGTGCATTTTTTCTATATAAAAAGTACAATATTACACAATACAAAAATTACAGAAAATATACCTGTTTTAACATCTACAATACCTATTAAAGATTTACTTTGCGAGCTTTCTTTGATGCAAAAGTTTTTATTATGTCGTTATAAGGTAATATGCAAGCTATCGCATTTTCTAAATTTATTATACATAAATTGGATAATCGTTGTTCTTTTGTTAAATTTCTTAGACATCTTTTAATCAATTTTAATTTACTGAAACTTCTTACATTAGAAGCGACGGATACAGGTAGTGTTAGGAATATTTTTAGACAAGTAGTTAGATTTGGATAAGCATCCTGAAGTCCACATAAATTTATCATTCTTAGCAGTTCAATAGCCGAACTTGACTGTCTCTTTTGGTCTAACTCCAGTGCATGATATTTGAAGCTTTCGACTTCCAGAAGAAGTTCCTCTTTATCTCAATCATTTTTATACATATCATATATTCTAATACGAGCAAATCTTGTGGGTGGTTATATATATATGTATATATATATATATATATATATATATATGCAAAAATTATCTTAAAAACGGCTCTAACGATTTTGACGAAATTTCGTATCCTACCGTTTAGGGGCACAAGAAAACCATTGGGCTAGGTCACATGCTCGAGAAAATTCGATTAGTGGGTCATTTTGGGTCATGGTCTAGCTAATTGTATCTAAAAAACGGTTCAAACGATTTTGACGAAATTTTGTATCCGACCATTTTCGGGCATGAGAAGTCAATTGGGCTGGGTCACACGTTCGAGAACTTTCGATTAGTGGATCATTTTTGGGTCAACGCGGGTCAAATAAATTTTATCTAAAAAACGGCTCTAACGATTTTGATTAAATTTTGTGTCCTACGAGTTTCGAGCACGATAAAAGCATTGGGCTAGGTCGCATGTGCGAGAAAATTCGATTAGTGGGTCATTTCTGGGTCATTGTGGGTCAAGATCTAAAAATCGGCTCAATTTACACTAAATTTTGCATCCAATGGTTTTCGGGCACGAGAAGACTGTTGGGCTAGGTCGCATGTTCGAGAAAATTCAATTAGTGGGTCATTTTGGGTCATTTTGGGTCATGGTCAAACTAATTGTATCTAAAAAACGGTCCAAACGATTTTGACGAAATTTTGTATCCGACTATTTTCGGCCATGAAAAGACTATTGGGCTGGGTCACATGTTCGAGAACTTTCGATTAGGGGTCATTTTTGGGTCAAAGCGGGATAAATTAATTTTATCTAAAAAACGGCTCTAACGATTTTGATTAAATTTTGTATTTTACGAGTTTCGGGCACGCGAAAATCATTAGACTAGGTCACATGTTCGAGAAAATTCGATTAGTGGGTCATTTCTGGGTCATTGTGGGTCAATATCTAAAAATCGGCTCAATTTACACTAAATTTTGCATCCTATGGTTTTCCGGCACGAGAAGACTGTTGGGCTAAGTCACATGTTCGAGAAAATTCAATTAGTGGGTCATTTTGGTCATGGGTCATGATATTTGAACTCAAATTTAATTTTGACCGAGCATAGCTCGGTCTTCCCTGCTCGTTTTTTACAGTTTGCGCTTGCAATTCTTCTTTTGACATTTTTAGGAATGCCTTCCATGACGAAAACTAAACATGCCATTGAGATTTTGAATAGTTTCTTAATTCAGTTAGGATTCTGTTCACTACTTCAACGATCTTTAGTTTGAATTTCTCTTCATCAGAAATAGCACTACTTTCATCTTCACAAAGCTCATCAAAAAACCTCTTCTTTTTTGTCTTCTTCGTTTCCCTAAATTTTGCCTCAATACCAATGTCAGTAGCAATACCATTTGGATCCTGTATTGCATTAGTTTCAATACTTGCCCTTTCCGAATCTAACATTTTAGTGAGACCATTTAAGTGTTTTACAGACCTGTCAATCGTCATGCCTTCCCTTTGAAAAAGTTTGTTCACTATATCAAGTTGAGTCAGCACTTAATTCCAGAAGCATGTCATCACTATGAATTCAAATTTGGTAATATTAAAGAGTAGTGAAGAAGCTTCTGTTTTTGTTTCAGGAGTTGCTAATGGGTCAGTTTGTAATGCTTTTTAGAACATTTATGATCTTTCCAATATGTTTATAAATTGCTGTTACAGCTTCATGTTTTGATGACCACCGAGTAGTACTTTGTAATTTTAGTGAAAGAGGAACATGTTTTCTTAGAATGTCCCATCCAGTGTTGATTTCAGGGGGTGGCTCGGGGGGGGGGACATTCCCCCTCCCCGGAAGATTTGAGATTTTGTGCTTTCAATGGAGGAAAAGTTTAATTCCCTCCCCCCCCCCCGGAACTCTATTATGTCCCCCTACAGAAATCCCTCCCAGAGAAAAGTGTCTGAATTCAACACTGGTCCCATCTACTAGTTGAGACACTAAAATATTTGTAAAGGCAATTTTACCAGAAGCTGAGACAAAAAAGTCTCATCTTCTGGTAAAATTTTGGCAGCATTTACACCAACAAGATTGAGGGTATGAGCAGAACAGGGATCAAAAAACGCTACATCATTTGCTTGCAATATTCGGGTTTGGGCTCCTTTATATTTTCCGGACAGATTGGAGCCATTGTCGTAGGTTTGGCCCCTACAGTTATTTATATCTAGACCATCATTTTCTAATTTCTGTAAAATGAGTTCAGTAAGGGCTTCTCTAGTTTTTTCTGTAATAATCACCTGAATGTCTTTTGGACATAACCGAAATAAAATACTGCACACGCTGTAAAACAACATACAACAGTGTCAGAAAAAAAGATGACGCAAAAATCTTTGAATTTTAAATAAATAAAAATTTCTTAAAAATACTGGCGGCAATGTGATATTTTATATAATGTAATACAAATTACTTTATTTTTTATTTCTGATCATTATGCAAAGAAAGTAAACCGCCGTTGAACAAAATAAAATTGAATATCTTTCCATGTGAATTTTTTATTTTCCTTTATTCTTAATCTTTTATGATTCCTTATTTTTGCGCCCTTCAAAGTGTTGCACCCGGGGCAGCTGCCCCGGCTAACCCCCCCCCCCCCATTAGATCCGTCACTGTACAGGGCAGCACAAAAGTTCGCGAACACATTTCCGTTTATTGACAGAAACTCCAGAAGGAGAATTTTAAACTGTGCTACGCGTTTCCTAACTGAACTAAAATTTATCATCCTATGTAGTATACATACAAATCTTTAGATCATATACAGGGCTGAACAAAAGTATTCGGATATTTTTCCGAATATTGTATATGTTGGAAATTACTGAAATTACGTTTTTAAATATATTATGCGTTTTCCAAATTGTTTACTTAGATGTTCCCTTTCAGCTTATTAAACGGTAATAATTTGTAAAATTATTTTGGAAGCGTTGGAAAGTGTTACATTATCTATGTTTGACGCATGATTTTTCGTTCTTGTTTCTTTCTCACGAAGGAACATTTAAAGACAAATTTAGAGCTATAATATCATTTATTACTTACCCATCATACGTAGTATAGGGTAAGTCTTGTAATCGTTTTGAAAAAAAAAAAATTTTTTTTGACGGATTTGCACGTTTTAGGCACTGGAGATTCCAAAAAACATATTTTTCTTTAAAAAAAAAAAAAAAAAAAAAAAAAAAAAAAATGTTGCCGTCTGTTTGTCTCTCTGTGTGTGTCTGTAAACGCTCTATCTCCCGAACAAATTGAGATAGAGACTTGAAATTTGGTATAGTATGTCATAATGAGAAGAAGCTTATTGAATTTCAGTAACCTCGATTACCCGGAACTATTTTTTTTCGGACTCTCGAAATATTCGTTCTGATAAAAGGTTATATAAAAATTTTCGAAATTCTTTATTTTAAGAAACGAATATAAAAGACAATAACAAAACATAAATTTTGCATAATGAATGAAGTGGATCGGGTAATGAGTTGACGAGATATTTATAATCCTATTTTCCCCACTCTTCTATTTTTCATGACCCTGTATTTCATTCCAATTTCAATTCAAAGATATATTTTAATTGGGAATGAGACGCTTAATCCGACGCAGTAAATCGTTAGTTAATAGGATTATCAATTTTGGAGTTATAAGGATGTTTCTCTTACGCAATTCAGTAATAGAGCATTTAAAGTTTAGGACGTCATCAAGCCAGGATTTTATTCGACTTGCAATGCATTTTACAAATTGTTTACACGTGTTTTATTTTCCTATTTTATATTATGCATATCCATGATGGGTAAATATTACGGTGGCCCCCAACGACTAGTTTTACGCAGTTTAACATTATTTCGAATTATATAAGAGAGGATCAGTGGAGTATTTGAGAGTGTGTGCTGGCCAAAATGACTTGTCATGTGTTTTAAAGTTAAAACCATTGCTGTTGATTTACTATTAGGAAATACACTTAATTAATGTTATACATACATAAATGTATGCATTTATTTAAAAATATAATACAATGTTTACTTAAATGTCTATTGTTTATAAGATGAAAGTAATTGTTGATGGTTTTGTTTTATTTGTAAGTAATGTTTAATTAAATGTGGTTAATTTTACTGCACATAAATGTTTAATTATTTATAAAAACCAGAGTATATGGTATATATATATTATTTGTATTTAGCACTTAGCAATGTTGAGCCTCTATGGTATAGGGATGCTGGTTTTTGAGTGTTTTTTTTAACAGATATACAGTCCTCCACAAAAACCGTTGATAACGAAAAATGACAACAATATGCTGAAAATTATAAAAAAGGAATTTGTCTTCAAAATTATAACCAATACGATTTTAATTCAAAAATGACCCGACACAACTTTAAAAAGCTTTGAATATATTAGATAATATATCTCAATAAACATATTTCAATAAATTAGATCTAAAAAGACTTAAAAATAACCCATTTTCAATTTCAATTATTTTGTATTATATGATAAGTAAAATTTTTTAAATGCACATGTTAAAGTATACATTTAAACACAATAACAAAGCTGAAGCAACAAAAAAGCACGTCTTCTCACAAAAAAACTTTCATTTCAACTGCAGCTAGGAGCTGCCGGATATCACTCATACTCCTGAAATAGACATAGATAGACACACCAGTTAGTCAGCTATTATAAAATATACTTTTTACAATTGTTCAGAAATTTTACAGTTCTTTTTACAATTGTTCAGTTTACAATTATACTTTTTAAAATTGTAATACGCTACCGAGCAGCTTATTTTACTGTTTATTACTGTTAATTTTACGGTGTAATATGCTGGCAGCTGGGATGCCAGTATTAGCAGACGGTTTAACGGTAATCAGTAAAAGCAGACGGTTTTTAACCCTTTATCTACTGACGGTACTTTTAAGTACCATCAGAGAAAACTTTGTATAAAATATCTTTAATCTGTCTAATAATGATAATAAGGTTTTGTTTTTATACAAAATACTTTTCTGGATCACATTTAGAAAGCACAGCAAAACAGTGAAAGCTAAATATTTTATAAAGTGGTATTTTTCTCAACCTTTTACATGAGTGTAGATCTTCTCTTTTTAAAAATTGTTATATGAAAATTTTGCTACTATAAAAACCTTTCTATTTAATGATAGGATCACAATACATTTATTTACATTGTTCCGATAAAGAATTGTGATATTTCCTTAGCAGCATTTTCTGTTAATTAATCTAATTATTCTTGTAAATATTTCACAAAAAGAGCTATTACTACCGTATTATTAAGTCAGTTTTAATGAAAAACCTTATCTAAATTTCATATTATTATAATATAAATTGTCTAATATACCTTCAGACATCAAGGAAGATAATTATTGAGATTGAACAATTTGTTGATTCATAATTCGGTAGATAAAGGGTTAAATCGAGAATGCATTTTAAGAGATACATTATGTTGAAGTTAGTCAAAATAGTTCCGTTAAAAAAGTTTTATAGAATCAAACTAGTCGTTGAGGGCCACCTTAATACTTACACATGATGGATATGCATAAGTTAAAATATGAAAATGAAACATGTGTAAACTATTTATAAAATGCATTGCAACTCGAATAAAATCGTGACTTGATAACGTCAGAAACTTTAAATGCTGTCTATTACTGAATTGCGTAAAAGAAACATCCTTATAACTCTGAAAATGATAATCATATTAACTAACAGTTTACTGCGTCGAATTAAGTGTCTCATTTCCATTAAAATATATCTTTGAATTGAAATTTGAATGAAATACAGGGTCATGTAAAATAGAAGAGTGTGGAAAAAAGATTACAAATATCTCGGCAACTCATTATCCGATAGACTTCATTCTTTATGCAAAATTTGTTTTTTTATTATCTTTTATATTCACACCTTAAAATAAACATTTTTGAAAATTCTTATATACCTTTTATCAGAACGAATATTTCGAGAGTACGAAAAAAATAGTTCCGGATAATCGAGGTTACTGAAATTCAATGAGCTCCTTCCCATTATTACATACTAAGTACATACCAAATTGGAAGTCTCTATCTCAATTTGTTCGGGAGATAGAGCGTTTACAGACACATACACAGACAGACGGATGGCAATTTTTTTTTTTCTGAGAATATGTTTTTCGGAATTTCCAGTGTCTGAAACGTGTAAATCCATCAAATTTTTTTTTCGATTTTTAAAACGATTACATGACTTACCCTATATTACGTATGATGGGTAAGTAATATGAAAATTGTTAGTTTAATAGAGAAATGTTCAATAAACACGCTGAAGCAGACGGTTTTTAAACCGAGAAAGCATTTTAAGAGATACATTTTGTTGAAGTCAGTCAAAATAGGTTTGTAGAATCAAGAACTATGCATAACAATTTCACAATCTTTTACAGTGTCAAGCTTGCAGTGTGCATGTGTGCAATAATTTTTTTTAAATTAAACTAATTTTTTGAGGATTTAAAAAAAAATTATTCAAAATTTCATTATCTGAATAAAGATTTATCCCATCAAAAAACTTTCTGTAAAAAAAAAAAAAAAAAAGCGCCAAGTTCTCCTTAATGTTTCGGCCGTAAAAAGTACTGATATCTCATATTCGCCCAAGTTAAAAGTCAAACATCAGAAATCTTCCATTCAAAATGACTTCCTGCGACTTGGCCGTTAATGCATTGTAGGTTAAAAACATTAGAAGAATGTAATACTGAGAAAAATAAATTAGAATACATAATATACCCTGATTGATGTTAAACATGCCATATCTTTCATTTGAACTAAATAATTACGTCGATAAATCATTTCAAAATTAATGATTGGAAATTATGCATTTGAAAGTAATATCGGAATGCAAATAGGCAAATTCGTATGATGATATTGTAATTAAAAGCTTTGTGATACATACCATTGAGTTTCAAGAAACATTAGTTTTGATTAACCATCATTTAGTTTTACCATGGTTTATTGTACGGTCTATTGTCATTAATACGAATTCCAATGAATATTTTTTACATCAAATTTCACATTGTGTTACATTATATGAGACGTTGAGAGCCAAAGTGGACCATTCTCGACAGCTGTGATTTCGAAATTATGTTTTTAAAAATGTGTATTATATTTTAGTACTTTGTACAACAAAATGCGTAAGATATTCAAAAAAATGTAGTAGACATGTAGATCATTATACATTCTTTAGAATTTGAAAAACCTTCTAAAATGCATTAACGGCCAAGTCACAGGAAGCCATTTTGAATGAAAGATTGCGGATGCTTGACTTTTAACTTGGGCGAACATCAGATATCAGTACTTTTTACGGCCGAAACATTAAGGAGAACTTGGCGCTTTTTTTTTACAGAAAGTTTTTTGATGGGATATCACTGCTTTTTGTAGGTTTTATCAAATATATAAAGGATATAAATATAATAAATGTATAAATGTCAAAGAATTTTAAAATTATTTTATTATGCTTTACAAATCTATATTTTTATTTGTAGTTTACATCAAACTACTATCCGTCTCAGGCAAACAATATATTCTTTCTTATATGTATGCTAAGCACTTCATCATATTTACTTTTATTCATAACTAGCCGAAGTACCTGGTGTTCGAGATTTAAAGAATGTTTGTGTAGAAAAATCAATTTCAAAATTAAACATGTTGTATAGATAACTGAAAAATGTTTAAATATGCCAATATTTCTATAATCGTGTTTTTATCATGATTCAATACGTTCCTCAAACTCGTATGACGTTGTACTCACCTGCTGACATCTTACCTACTTGCTTTCACTATTACTCATATTGATACTCTCTTTGTATGATGACGTTATGTGACATTATATTAATTTTCTTTTTTAATTATCGAATGACGTCCTATTAACCTGCTTTCTGTATTTACATATACTCATACTGCTTGTATTATTGAGAAATGTTTGAAAATTTCCGTTATATTACCATTATGACGTCATATTAATCTTTTTTTCCATTGCTGAAACTTTTTATTTTTATTTTCATTTTTCACGTGGAAATCTTTCAATAGAAAATTAATTATTGTAGAAAGAATTTCATTGTGGATTTTTAATTGTTGGCAACTGCTATAACGAAAAATGTTCAAATTTAATAGGAAAAGGCGGGAAGAGTTCAGTATCCTGTGCTGGTAGGTATGGTGAGTTGTTTTTGGTGATAAATGTTTGATTTGGTTGTTGCGATATTCAGTCTTTGGAGTTTTAACTTAACAACTGGAATTGACCTTATCTACGTGACATCACACCCTTTTTGGCAGCAGTTTGGATTTTTTTGCCAATCGCGCGAACCAACACAGGATATGGAACTCTTCCCGGAAAGGCTGTTAGATTTTTGGTTTTTTATTATTTAAAAATTAACTCTACATTATTTCGATTCCAGATTACTTTAGTTGCCTCGGCCGTGTTTTAATACACCTACACGTAGCATTTCACAATTCTGGCTTTCAAACCGTTGATTTGTATAGAAGTGTAGACAGACAAACAGATTTTCATTTTCATACATTAGATTTACTTGCTCAATCCTTCGCCAAATCGGAAGTTTCTGTTAGAGAAATTCTCTTTGCGATCATTGGCAGCATATCTTATATTTTGTGTTGTTATCCATTTCATCTTTATTGACAATTACCGCTGAATTTACTTAGGAATTTACGCTTCATGTCCGTTTGCATCGTTACACTCTGTAATACGGAGATTTTTAATCCTGTTAAGTAATCTTCTGTAATTTACACTGAAGCGAAGTGGTTCTTGTTAAACGCCTGTTAAGCTAATCCATATTTACAGTAAACCATATTGATGCTAATTTTTTCCCCCTTTCATTCTAACATTGGAACGATTAAGGAAGATTAGAAAATCTACGGACGCACTGCCGTTCTTCCATTAGAAAATCTACCATTATTCTCATCTAATCGTCTTAGATAATATGTCAATATGTCTTGGTTTTAAGATTTTAACTAAATTTACTCGAAAACCTGAAGCTAAAATGCGAGGAACCCCATTATAGAAGATTCATTCGAACGTACATATTGATAAACTGGATATCTACCCTATATATATAAAATCCTAATGAAACAATTTTATGAAACGATTTTATGAAACGAATTTATGAAACGATTTTCTGAAACGACTGATTAAACGACTGATTATGTTTCAGGGCTATTTTTAATAAAATATTAAACGCTTGATGGTGAAATTAATATCAATTGTCCATAAAAATCCTCGGATGTCAAAACTGGTAATAGAATTTTGAAATTGGAATTAGTTTTCGAGATATTAATTTTTTTCTAATTTTAATGATATTTCTGTAATGATGGCAACTAATTACTCAGTTTTTTGTGACAAAAAAGGTAAAAAAATTGAAAAGGATCCCGATAGGGATTATTGATTTATTTTTATTCGTCATTTTCAAATTGAAATTGAATTTATCTTTTATTTCAATCTATAATGAAGACAAGATTGTGATTAAATTATGTTTTTCAGGAAAATTTGAAAAAAAAAAAATCACATTTCTATCGTTGTCAGGATTCAGTTATCTGTCAGCATTTAATTTAATTTATAAACTGAAAATGTTTTGAATAAATTCGTCCAAATGACGTCATTTATGTAAACGCAAAAGAAAGGAGCAAAAAAATATTTATACAATTTGTTTAGCGTAAAATGTCATTTATCCTATTTTATAATCAGAAGTAATTTGTATAGAAAAAACAATAATAATATACGAATAATTAAAATACGCATATAAACAAAAAAATCGTCGAATTTGTTTCCATGGCTGTTAATGTCATTTGGCACCAAATCTCACTTTCTGATGCCCGAATTGCGCCAAGCTTTTTTAAAAAAAGCGTCAAGACCCTATAATAGAAAAGCACCAAAAGCTCATTGGGTTTGTTTTCATAACTTTTGGCAACAAATCTATGTATATTAACGAATCTATCCCTTTTCGAAGCTCGAATTACGCGAAACCTAAAAGCAAAGGATCCTATACTGGAAAAGTACCCGATTTTCTTATGGACAATATTCAAGTGACATAACAAGGTGTAAAATTATCGCGGATAGCAAATTTGTTTAAATATGTCATCAATTGATGCCGAATAAATGCAGGCATGCATGTACAAAATGTTTAATTAATTTTGTATGATAAATAACTATTAGAAATTCGTATATACATATTAATTAAAATAAATAATTTACATATTTAAAATAACATGAAAATATGCATGATGGCGCACTAAAATAGAGAGAAAATTAAAACCTGTTACTGAAAATGTCTATAACAGTACTTTTCAATACCGTGGTTCTTAACGTTATTCACAAGCAGATGGAATTTTTCTCATCCTTAAACGCAAAGAAAGAATAGAATACAGATCGTTGTTATAAAAGTCCGAGAGGTAGCCACATTTTAAACCTAACCATTTTATACAAGCTGGTTTTCAAGTTGTAATTGATTTTACTTATCAATCCCGAAAACAGTCGTCAGTTGTCGCAACAGCTGTGTATGAGGCCATGGTAATAAAAAAATGCCCCATTAAAACATTAAAAGCATGGCAACCCAATTACAGATTTAACAATATTTTTAAAACAAAGCACGCTGTCATGTTTTTAGAGGCTTCGAAGTCTGAGCGGGGGTTGGCGAGCGTAGCTCGCAGGGGGTAGGCCCCATAGTATGTTATAAAATTATAATAATCTAGAACTGGCAGTTTCGATGCTTTAATTCTGAAAATTCCCGTTCTATAATAAACTTTTAAGAGAGTAAAGACTAACAATATAGTAAGAGTAAGTATAATAACAGTACAATATAATAGCAAGAGCCGAGGTCTTGTGTAGTGACGAAAGATTGAAACTTTATTAACATTCGTGCGTTATGCCATTTAGTTAACCGCATAATATTAATAGATGATTACTCGCCCTAAAAATTCGCAATGAAAAATAGCCTCTAGCGTCAAATTCTCTCCAAGCTTGGCGATACTTAACGAAATATCGCCAAATTTGGCGACAAAAATACCCTGTTTATGTGGACGTGGACGTCATAATGATGCATATGTATTATATATGTGATGCATATGCATATATATATATATATATTTCAAATAAAATCCAGTGTATATATACATATATATATATATATATATATTACAAAATTTAAATTTTTTCCGCAATTATTCTATAAAATTTGTCTATTCAATAATATTCGGTATATAACCCAGCTTATTAAAATAATTCTCATTCTTAAAATAGCCTTTTACTATCCATATGTAAAGCCAATTATTCCTAATCCACTTAATAATATTTATTCGAATGTAGTTATTCTAAAAATGGCGATAGCTTTTTTAATTTATTCTTTAAATAGAACATCTTTATTTTAATCCATTATTAAAATTCATTAGTATTATTCCCGTGTGGTCAAATTGCTATAACTTCTTTATTTAAATGCTAAAATATCGTATCTCTTAAAATATTCCGCTCAAAAAACCTTATTTCATAAAGTTATCCTATTATTAAATATCAAATGTCTATTAAAATATTTCCGAAAAACTTTAATTCTTTCTTTTTTTTTTCCTTTTTATAAAGATTCATTTTCTTTTCTTCTTATTATTTTTATTACGTATTAAATTCGAAGTTTAGCTACAGCCTCAAAAACAAATAAGCTGGTTTGTTGATATGACAGGCATCTGGTACGAGATTATGGAATATTCTGGATGGGCGTAGAACGTTTTTACATTTTACAACAAAATAAATCCGCCGGAAATATTGATAAAGTTCCAAAAGAGACCTTTTGATTCGATAGAAGTGGGTCACGTGACGTATTCTGTATTATTACGCAAGCTAGTTTAAAAACACGATCATCCTGATTCGGAGAGGATTTTTCGACACTGGTGTTTGCTAAAAGAATCGGGACGGATTCTAGAAAATAATGGAACGTTGTATTTTTTTTCGTTTAGCGTTGGCTAATGAGCATTTTCCCTGAAGAGATGTCTTAAAACTGGAAATAAAAGGTTCTTCGACAAAAATATGGACTGACATTTCTTGTTGTTGATGATACCACACTGCCGCCTGATGCGAACTAAAAGGGAAACCAATAACATCGCTAACCCTATTTATCACGAGCACGACTGCCTTTTTCCCGGATTTGAACTTGGAAACACGACATATATATATATATATATATATATATAAAGTTTATTAACATCATTAAAATGCACTTAAAGAACTAACAATTTTGCCAGATTGACTGAGTGCTATTGCGATTAGAATACCGACATTTATAATAAAATTTATTTTAAGGAAGTAAAAAATAGAAAAGCGGACAGATAAACTAAAAGATTTGCCTTCCCAACATTTTCGGAAAAGAACATAAAAAAATCATTCTGCTTGAAACCATGTAACACCTTCAAACTCAGGCTAATTTTCTGTAATCCGGCTTTGGCGACCAACTCTGGCGTCAAATATGAGCGAGGAAATGATTGTCTATGCAACTATCTATATATTTAAAACGCTAAGCGATTTCTTTCGACAATCCGTGAGAACAAACTACTGTATCAAATTACACCATTCTTTTTTTTAATGAAAGATATGTGGACGCAGATTTGTTATCGTGCATTCGTTTGTTCGAAAATATATTTAATTAGCCGTAATTTTCAATTAAACTTTTACTGCTGCTTATGACGTCATAAAGTCGACAACTCCCACTGTTGCAAGGCATAGAGTTTATTCTGTAAACTCTGTGGTTCGCCAATCTTTTGACATTAGCTAATATCAACTAGGTAATATTTTAACATCTATATACTTAAAACGCTAAGTGTTTTCTTTCGATAGTCCGAGAGAACAAACTGCTGCATCAAATTACATCATTCTTTTTTAAATGAAAGATATTTGGACACAAATTTGTTATCGCACATTCGTTTGTTCGAAAATTTTATTAATTAGCCATAATTTTAAATTCAAATTTTACTTCTGCTATGACGTCATAAAGTCAATTGCCAGAGGATGCTGCAACTTTTCATAAAATTGAAGTCTGACTCTGACCGTAACTTCCTATCTGGGCAAGGTAGAATTGTAAACAAAGATCGAATACATTATAAAAATATCAATGTCACCAATTTATTTACTTTTAACATTTGCTGAAACATTAAAACTAATGCAAAAAGATTAAAATATATTAAATTACTCATAAATTTGTTTTTAAACGATAAATTTTTTTATTTATTAAATAAAAAATACCCTTACATGAAACAGAAGCCGCAGACGCACAGGGATTGGCGCGATTTTTTTTTGCGCTATTTTGGCGAGAAAAGTCAATTTTCACACATTATTTTTATTAAACACACGCAATTAACTGTATTAATTAATTAATTTTAAATTATTTTATTTTATTTATTTACACACGTATTCAATTTTATTAACACCAAGTTGCCATACAAAGCAAAAATCGCCATTTTGGAGCCAAAACGAATCCACTATGCGCTTGCGACATCTGTCCCGATTTAATGAGAATTGTTTGGGTGCACCGCATATTGCAAAATTAATTAAATCCATGATTATTGTTTCTTTCGGAGATTAAAAATAAGAAAATTTAATTCTTAACGAAATACAATTATTTGTTCGGAATTTTTTTCTTATTTCGGGCTAAGTTAATATTCTGGTACTTCTCCATTATCCCATCGACCACTTTCCATATAAAAAACTATCACCAAATTATTCGCCAAACTGTAGCGCCCAATAAACAAATGGAAGAAGGTTGCAATTAGAATCTCAGAAAAAAAAGAAAAAAGAAATAAAGTTGGAAAAGCCCAATTCACTAAAGTATCATTTATCAGTAACTTTAATCAGTAACTTTAATACAGAAACAAAAATAACCTTGGAAATTTATTTAATTAAATTATTTTTCTTAATTACCTCTCTCGACTGCTGGATAAATGTTTGTGACGTCAGTTAAAATTGATTTATTATACGTAACTGCGCATCGCAACATTTTTTCAATGCTTTTTCGCTTTTAATATCATGTTGTCGAAGATGTAATTTCTACTTTAATTAATGAATTAACTAATAAATCAGTAAAACATCATTAAAAATACATTAAACGTCGAATCAAACATCACTTGATGCGATAACAAGCACGTGTAACGTATTTGACGTAAAGTGAGTTTGACGCCACGATAATACATTTTTGGCGTTAAAATCCTATAGTTTGGCGATAATTATTTTCTTGATGGAAAGTGGTCGACCGGATAACGGAGAAGTATCAAAATTCTTATAAATCGTATGAAATTGAAGGGCATGTGTATTTAATGTGTTTAAAAGATTAATGTTTCTCAAACTTTGAAGTTGAAAAACATGCGAGTGCGAGGTATTATTACGTATTACATATTACGTAGGTCGTGGTACGAGCTACCATCTGGACATGGTATACAGCAGATGCCATTTTTTTCAGTACAATTAAACACAAAATATATTTTTATTTGTATACATGGAGGTTAAGCATAAAAGCAACGTATATAAAGTACGTGTGAAAAGTTTGCGCCTGTGAAAATGACGCTATGCTCATCTTGAAATGCATTTTTACATTGATAAATCAAAAGAGAAAAATGTATAGGATTGTGTCAACATTATGCAATTTTAACCGATTTTTAAATTCTTTATTATAAAGAGTAGAATGTATAATGATTGTGACAACAAACGACGCTATAGCTTTTGTTTTTATCGCGCTTACATCACTTCTCTAAATATCGTACAATTTCAATTTATACATCATCAATTATAAAAATGTTAATTTTCGAATAAAATTTATTGGAAAACTGCCGCTTAATTTAACAACATTTTAAATAATTTTCAAGCATGAATTATTTTTCAAATCTATCTCAATAATGGCCGCCAGTTTGCTTCAGTAATATAAAATAGCACCTGGGAAAGTTGCCACAATTGGAAATTGATTTCCGTAACCAACATAAAAAGTGAAGAAATTAATTTAAAAAAAAAAAAAACCTCTGATAAATCCTCAAATTAGTTTAACCATAAGATAGAGCATTTTGGCGCTAAACTGAAATCTTTCAAACAAAAAAACCGATTTTCAATTTATGTTCAACATAAAATTGATATCCTGTTGAATTCGTGTTGATGTATGTGTTGCATCAGAATATGCTTGGAATTGTATTTTATTATTATTTTAAAGATCCGTGGTGTATTTCACTGTATAAGACCGTGGACTGTATCACGACTGTGGAAAAGGGATAATCATGATTAGGGAAAGGGACCGAAAAAACCACACAAATAAATTATACTTGAAAACATAAAAAATCTGCATCATCTGCAGATTGTATATTATTATTGTAAAAAAAATTCTCCATCTTTACATAAAAATTGATTAGCTTAAAACAATGGATGAATTTTAGAAAATACAAATTGGAAACGAACAATGATTAAAGAGGACATTTTAAAACTTTTTAGTATTTAAACATTTTAAAACATTTTTAACGTCGAATTTCGACGGTGCCTTTGAACAGATGCAATGCATATGCACATAGAAGTTCACTCGGTTGCATTATCACAGGAAGAGAGATATGTGCTTTATTTACTGAATATGATATGGACGTAGGAATATACTATTTGTAATGATACTTCATAGGTCCATGAAATTTTCTTTTTGCAGTGGTGAATATGGCCGTAATGTCGAACTTATTTGCATTAAACAATTGTTTACGGATTGTTTGTTTGGAGTTTGTATCGGAAATGGTACTGTATTTCACTGAGGGAAAAAACTTTTAAAATAAAATATTTAAAAGACTTTTTCATACGCACTCCTTAAATAATAAAGAAGCTTAATTTACTGATATTGTTATAGTTTTTTTTTTCGTCAAGTTTTGACGGGTTTCTTCTAGTTATTACTTAAATGTTTATCCTACAACAAAAAACACAAATGGTTACAACGATGCAATTAATTTAATTTGCCAATTGAATGTGTTACGAACTGTATATAGCCAAATCAGCTCCCCCTATTTGAAGGGTTTAAAGGCAGAAATTCTATGTTTTCAGACTTTTCTGGTTAATTGTGTGACAAAACCTACTTACTTGTCAAATTTTATGATTCTACGACTGTTAGAAGTACCTTAGTTATTTGATGATCACCAACTTTAGTTATTTGATGATCCCCTGTGAGTCAGTTACAAAAAAGCCCTTTTTCGGAATCTCATATTTTGAAAAATATTAAATACAGAAATAAGAAATCTTGGAATCTAGTTCAGTTTGATTATATTAATGTGTGTTAAAAAGGAAAACTCTCTAGCTCTCCCCAAAACGCAGTTATGAGGGTGTGAAAAGTAGGCCGAAATGGTCAGGGAAAAGGTAAGCTTACGGCCTGTGCGAACTTGGCGGACGCACTGCCGTGCTCCCAGATAAGTCATACATAAAAGTCAATGCTTTACCTATTTCTGAATTTTTAAACATCGCAACTAACAATATTTCAGACAAAAGATGTGAATTAATTTTTACTTTGCTAAACAACGCATAACCAACATAATGCAAAATGTGTACAAGATGTGAATTAATTTTCATTTTGCTAAAGAACGCATAACCAACATAGTGAAAATTGTGTCCAGACTGGACACATTTTTCACTATGTTGGTTATGCGTTCTTTAGTAAAGTGAAAATTAATTCACGTCCTTTGTCAGTGTTATTAATTTGCAGCGCAGTTTCAGTCCTGCTGAAAATTTAATTGGAAATTTTGTTAACAATATTTCTTTTCAATTAAAAAATGTATATGTACACGTGAATATTAAAAACAGGAAGAAAACTTTAAAATAATAATTAAATTATCATATGCGTTAAAAGCAGTAAAGGGAGAAAATTACGTTATATATAAAATGCACTAATAATAATATTGACAAACAGTTTCAATTAAAAATATATTTACGCGAGAGATTTACTTATTTAATATTTCGAAAAAGTATTTTTACCTATTGTTGCCAAATTTAAAACAACGCAAATAATAATATTTCCTTTCAATTAAAAAATGCATTTTCACGTGAATATTAAAAAGAGAAAGAAAACGTTGGTGAAAATTACGTCATACTTAAAGCGATACATTTAAAATGTCTTATTTAAAACATTTTTCTCCTAGCGTCGTTATGAAACTCAGGGAGACAGCGACATGGTTTATTTAGCCATTTTATATAAGCTGATTTTCAAATGTTTAATTGATTTTATTTCATCAATCACAAAAACAGTCTTTAGCTGTTGGTACGGCCTTAAGAGCTGAAAAATTCTCCAATCAACGGAAAACGAGTCGCGGCCCGATTATAGACGATCGTCACTGGTCGTTTGTGCGTAATCTTTTTAAAAGAGAGCAAATTAGCGTGTTTTTAGAGCCTAATGATATCTGAAAGGAGGTTTGCGAGCGTAGCTCCTAGGGGCAGAGCCCTCTAGTGTATAAAAATGTTATTATGTTTGCAATAGTGTAACATTCTTAAAATACTCTTCAAATATTTTTTTTTCCGCAAGCCCTGTAATCGAGTTATTTTGAGTAACCCTATAAACGAATGACTAGCTGACCCCCGCCCGGCATTGCCCGGGATAATAAATAAATAAATAAGAAAAAAACATCAAGTTTTTATTATTTTATATCTTTAACCCGATTTTGTATGAAATTATATTTTTAAGTGAAAAATTCGCGAAACAATATTGATATTTAGTGATAAAAACACTCATTTCCTTTATACTTCTAGGTAGCTTTCAATACAAAAAAGTCCTTCCGGCCTGTACCGGGAGGAAAAGGTAGCTTTCCTATATCTTCGTTTTAAGATTTTAGCTAATGTTACACGAAAACAGCAAGTTAAAATGCAAAGAAACGTTTACAAAAGATTCGTTAATACTGAAATTGAATAAGAAATTCGCCAAATTATTGAGCAATAGCCAAATGGGCTTCATTTATGAAGACTTATTTTGGTCGCCAAATTTGGCGATATTTCGCCAAATGTCGCCAATTTTGGTGCTAACGGATATGAATATATAGTATTATGCGTATGATTGGGAAAATTATTACAACAATGAAAGAAAATAATTTGCGAGTAATCGCGTTAACGTGCTGTTTTGTTTCAAAATATCAGCCACCCTAGAATTTCAAACTGCTCTATCTCAGCCATTTTTTAAGATAGAGGTAAACCAAAAAATGCTCTGAAATCCTTGTATCAAGGCCTAAAACGTAATTAAAAAATAAATTTTAATTTTTAATTTTTTTGTATATTTATTTTAGTTTTAAAATTTTAAATGGCTGCCATCTTGAAACAAAATGGCGGACCAAGCTGGCCAACGAACTCGGTTGAGACATTGGTTAGCTTAATACACACAATTAGTTTCATCAAAATTGATTTATAAATACGAGCGTTATCGTATGACATAGGTCAGATATCTACCCTATATATATAAAATCCTAATGAAACGAATTTGTGAAACGATTTTATAAAACGAATTTATGAAACGATTTTATGAAACTACTGATTAAACGACTGATTATGTTTCAGGGCTATTTTTAATAAAATATTAAACGCTTGATGGTGAAATTAATACCAATTGTCCATAAAAATCTGCGGATGTCAAAACTGGTAATAGAATTTTGAAATTGGAATTAGTTTTCGAGATATTAATTTTTTTCTAATTTTAATGACATTTCTGTAATGATGACAACTAATTACTCAGTTTTTTTGTGACAAAAAAGGGAAAAAAATTGAAAAGGATCCTGATAGGGATTATTGATTTCTTTTTATTCGTCATTTTCAAATTGAAATTGAATTTATCTTTTATTTCAATTGATAATGAAGACAAGATTGTGATTAAATTATGTTTTCAGGAAAATTTGAAAAAAAAAAAAATCACATTTCTATCGTCAGGATTCAATCGTCTGTCAGCATTTAATTTCTACCCTATATATATAAAATCCTAATGAAACGAATTTGTGAAACGCTTTTATGAAACGAATTTATGAAACGATTTTATGAAACGACTGATTAAACGACTGATTATTAGCCACACACAGGGGTGGCTTATTCTTTCAATCTCTATCATTTTTCATGTTTATGAAAAGTCACAGCAATCCATCGT
The DNA here is from genome assembly GCA_963931845.1 of Maratus michaelseni. Lineage (NCBI taxonomy): Eukaryota > Metazoa > Arthropoda > Arachnida > Araneae > Salticidae > Maratus > Maratus michaelseni. Next base: position 4,742,355 of record OZ007600.1, read on the forward strand.
TGCCACATATTAATCTCGGAAAATGAAACATTTGAAGTTACTTAAAAAATTAATAACTCGAAAAGTATTTGTCACAAAATTGTTTTACAAACTGCGTTAGAATGGTAAAAAATTGTATTTTTCTTGATATAAATTTCAAATCTAATGATTATGTCGTTTTTCAAGTATTAGATTTCAAAAATTACAAAACTTCACAATGGAGTACCGTAGCGAAACTTTTACGCGTAAAAAGGTAATGATAAAGGCATTGTGGCTCGACGTGTATCGTGTATACTGGCCATAGCATGAGTAACGAATTATAGTAAACTTATTATTCTGTTAAAATATAAAAGTGAATTATGTATATACATTTTTAAAAAATAAAGAAAAACATTTTATCACAAACATCAACAAAATTTTTTCTTCTATTTATTCCCTTATTCCAAAGATATCGTTTTATCGTCTGCTGCCATAGCAACATGAATTAAATTTCATTAAGAAAAATTGCTCAGTGGTAGAAAAATATTTTTCTAAATTGAATGGTTCTTCAACAACTCAACACTTTAACAGGGGAATTTTTATTTGTTATTTAGATATTTTAAAATTGTTATTTGTCATTGCGTTTTTATTCTGAGTTACAGCTAGTTTATTTATTTTTTAAATAAAAGCCGTGTGTGGCAATCTATATTCTGCCTTATAGCAGAATTTTCCCCTCTTGTGTTTCAGGGCTATTTTTAATAAAATATTAAACGCTTGATGGTGAAATTAATACCAATTGTCCATAAAAATCTGCGGATGTCAAAACTGGTAATAGAATTTTGAAATTGGAATTAGTTTTCGAGATATCAATTTTTTTCTAATTTTAATGACATTTCTGTAATGATGGCAACTAATTACTCAGTTTTTTTGTGACAAAAAAGGGAAAAAAAATTGAACAGGATCCATATAGGGATTATTGATTTCTTTTTATTCGTCATTTTCAATTTGAAATTGAATTTATATTTTATTTCAATCGATAATGAACACAAGATTGTGATTAAATTATGTTTTTCAGGAAAATTTGAAAAAAAAAATCACATTTCTATCGTCAGGATTCAGTCGTCTGTCAGCATTTAATTTAAGATATAAACTGAAAATATTTTAAATAAGTTCGTCCAAATGACGTCATTTATGTAAACGCAAAAGAAAGGGGGGAAAGGAAATTATTATTAAAAGGTATATGTATATACTAATTTTCTAATAATTATTTATCATACAAAATAAATTAAATATTTTGTGCATGCATGCCTGCATTTATTCGGCATCAATTGATGAGATATTTAAATAAATTTGCTATCCGCGATAATTTTACACCATGTTATGTCACTTGAATATTATCCATAAGAAAATCGGGTACTTTTCCAATATAGGATCATTGGCGGAAAAGGAAATTTGGCAACATACTTTCTGTAAACCTATTCACTTTGTCATTTCGTATACAGAAGCATTTTTTCAATATTTATACAATTTGTTTAGCGTAAAATGTCATTTATCCTATTCTATATATAATCAGAAGTAATTTGTATAGAAAAAACAATAATAATATACGAATAATTAAAATACGCATATAAACAAAAAAATCGTCGAATTTGTTTCCATGGCTGTTTATGTCATTTGGCACCAAATCTCACTTTCTGATGCCCGAATTGCGCCAAGCTTTTTAAAAAAGCGTCAAGACCCCTATAATAGAAAAGCACCAAAAGTTCATTGGGTTTGTTTTCATAACTTTTGGCAACAAATCTATGTATCTTAACGAATCTATCCCTTTTTGAAGCTCGAATTACCCCAAACCTAAAAGCAAAGGATCCTATACTGGAAAAGTACCCGATTTTCTTATGGACAGTATTCAAGTGACATAACATGGTGTAAAATTATCGCGGATAACAAATTTGTTTAAATATCTCATCAATTGATGCCGAATAAATGCAGGCATGCATGTACAAAATGTTTAATTAATTTTGTATGATAAATAACTATTAGAAATTCGTATATACATATTAATTAAAATAAATAATTTACATATTTAAAATAACATGAAAATATGCATGATGGCGCACTAAAATAGAGAGAAAATTAAAACCTGTTACTGAAAATGTCTATAACAGTACTTTTCAATACCGTGGTTCTTAGGCCCCCTAGTATATATATATATATATATATATATATATATATATATGGATATATCTATATATATAAATCAACATTTGAACGGAGGGTGGTTTTGGGGTCTGGGGGTCATGATCGGTGAAAATATATCGAAATTTTACGGAACTGCTTTCCTCCGAACGGCTGCAATAGGTAGCTTTATACTTTTTTGTATTGAAAGCTACCTAAAAGTATAAAGCTACCTATTGCAACCGTTCGGAGGAAAGCAGTTCCGGAAAATTTCGATGTATTTTCACCGATCATGACCCCCAGACCCCAAAACCACCCTCCGTTCAAATGTTGATTTATATATATCCATATGTATATATATATATATATCTGACCTATGTGATACGATAACGCTCGTATTTATAAATCGATTTTGATGAAACTAATTGTGTGTATTAAGGTCACCAATGTCTCGACCGAGTTCGTTGGCCAGCTTGGACGTCCATTTTGTTTCAAGATGGCGGCCATTTAAATATTTAAAACTAAAATTAATATATAAAAAAGTTAAAAATTCAGATTTATTTTATGCCTACTTGTTAGGCCTTGGTACAAGGATTCCGGAGCATTTTTTGGTTTACCTCTATCTTGAAAAATGGCTGAGATAGAGCAGTTTGAAATTCTAGGGTGGCTGACATTTTGAAACAAAACAGCACATTAACGTGATTACTCGCAAATTATTTTCTTTCCTTGTTGTAATAATTTTCCCAATCATACGCATAAAACTATAGATTCATATCCGTTAGCGCCAAAATTGGCGACATTAGCGACAAAATTGGCAAAATTTGTGACATTTGGCGAAATTTCGCCAAATTTGGCAGCCAAAATAAGTCTTTATAAATGAAGCCAATTTGACTATTGCTCAATAATTTGGCGAAATTCTTATTCAAATTCAGTATTAACGAATCTTTTGTAAACGTTTCTTTGCATTTTAACTTGCTGTTTTCGTGTAACATTAGCTAAAATTTTAAAAGGAAGATATAGGAAAGCTACCTTTTCCTCCCGGTATAGGCCGGAAGGACTTTTTCTTTTCTTTTTACTTACCCATCATACGTAGTATAGGGTAAGTCTTGTAATCGTTTTGAAAATCGAAAAAAAATTTTTGACGGATTTACACGTTTCAGACACTGGAGATTCCGAAAAACATATTTTTAGAAAAAAAAATTTGCCGTCCGTCTGTCTGTGTGTCTGTGTGTCTGTAAACGCTCTATCTCCCGAAAAAATTGAGATAGAAACTTGCAATTTGGTATGTACTTAGTATGTAATAATGGGAAGAAGCGTATTTAATTTCAATAACCTCGATTAACCGGAACTATTTTTTTCGGACTCTCGAAATATTCGTTCTGATAAAAGTTATATAAAAATGTTCGAAATTGTTTATTTTAAGAAATGAATATAAAAGACAATAAAAAAACATAAATTTCTCATAAAGCATGAAGTCGATCGGATAATTAGTTGCCGAGATATTTGGAATCCTATTTGCCACACTCTTCAATTTTTTATGACCCTGTATTTCATCCAGATTTTACTTCAAAGATATATTTTAATTGGAAATTTGACGCTTAATCAGATGCAATAAACCGCTAGTTAATAGGATTATTATTTTTGGAGTTATAAGGATGTTTCTTTCAAGCAATTCAGTAATCGAGCCTTTAAAGTTTATGACGTCATCAAGCCCCGATTTTATTTGAATTGCAATGCATTTTATAAGTAGTTTACACATTTTTATTTTAATATTTTACATTATGCATATTCATTATGGGTAAGTATTACGGTGGCCCCCAACGACTAGTTTTTTTTTTTTTTTTTTTTATAGTTTTAAAATAAAAAGTTCTTTTTGTCCGATGTCTTTGAAATCCTTATCAGCGATAAATAAAACGGTTTTACAGCCCGTGTAAAAATTTCGTGAAAAAATATTGTTATCTAGTTGTAAAAGAAATGTTTTCTTCTCGCTTTTTTGTTTGTTTGTTTGTTTTCGCGTCGGTTCCTTTAACATAGCAATAAAAAATATTTCTCATTTTCCGAACTCTCTGACATTTCATTTGGTTATAAATATAACTGTATCCAAGCTCTCTTTAAAATTTTGCGAAAAAATATGCATATTTAGTGGTGAAAACATGAGTTCTTTAAAAAATAGCTTTAGCTCTCACCCTCAGAGCAAAAATATATTAGAAGGTCTATGCTTTCAATGCAATTTTACGGCTTCATCCGTTTTCAGTCAACCTTTTTTAATCCCCGTAGGCTAAACAGGTGACGGTTGGGTTAATCAAACAGGTTTCCCATTTCTGAGGGTAGAGGCCTTAAAAAAAAACGTTGACGCATGCGCAAAGAGACGATTTTCATGTGGATTTGACATAATGCGCTTTTCGTTTTAAATATATAGATAAATGATGTGTTGCACACCAGCATATTTTAATGTACTTCATAAATTCAAAGTAATTTAATTACATTTTAAATAGTGTAACATCAGTAAAATACACCGCAAACGATATTTCCCTATTGACCATAATGAAATGGGAATCTTTTGAGAGTTCCTGTAAACGAATCAGAAACGCTACACACTCAATTTTCAACAGCGAACATGTTAGAGTAAACTACAATAATGTATATTTATTATACATGACAATCCGAGTATATTTACGAGAGTTAGAACACGGGCGTCAGAAAACAGACGGAATTAACAAGCGGAAAAAATTCTACCTTACGGCAGAATATAGATTGGCCACCCACGGCTTTTATCGCTGAGATTTTTTCAGCCATGTCTAACTCGTCAAAATCCATTCGGCAGAATATGTTTAAAAGGCTAAGCTTTCATAATTGGGTTCATCTGATTATAAAACTTTCTACCATATTTCTGTAAGCAAAGTAGAACAATATGTGAGATACTAAAACCATCTCTGATAATTTATATAACTAACAGTGCAAGTCCCGCCATATAAAAAATAACAATAAAATACACATAAAAATTATTTGTACATTAGGGTTGAAATAAATGGCGCATTAATATACATTTTGGCATGATGTTGGTATAACGGGGAAGTACTGAAGGATATCCAAAAAACCTCGTTCCAAATTAGGCCAATTCTCTGTAGACTCTATTATGGAATAGGTCAGCTTTAAAAAAAAAAAAAAAAAGAATAATTGTGTTACATTATGGAGTCTATGGAGAAAAATCATTTCCGCTGGATTTTAATGAAGAAATAATACTTCAAATATAATGAAATTGATATGCCTCACTGAGGTGGACTAAAATATGCTATTTCTCGAGAATTAAATAAAAATCATGCACTCGCGACATCATAATTCACTTTTATATTTTAACAGAATAATAAGTCTACTATAATTTGTCGCTCATGCTATAGCCAGTATACATGATACACGTCGGAACATATTGCCGTTGTCATTATCTTTTTAACGCGTGAAGGTTTCGCTATGGTACTTCACTGTGAAGTTTGGTAATTTTTTTAATTCAATACGCTCTGCCCCCTGCTCGCTACGCTCACCAACCCCCGTTCTGATTTCACAGCCTCTTAAAACCTGGTAATGTATCCTGTTTTAAAAAGATGATGATGATGATATCACGAACGGCGACTATCTTCTGTAATCAGGTTATAATGCTTTTTCATTTAACTGGTTATAATGCTTTTTCATTTAATTCATCTTTTTTATTTTTAATATTCATGTGTAAACACAATTTTTATGACGTAATTTTCTTTATTTCCTGCTTTCAACACGTGATCATTTAATTATTATTTTAAACTTCCATTATTGTTTTTAATAGTCTCGCGCAAATACATTTTTTATTTGAGATAAAATATAATCCTTTGCGCTTATTTAGAAATTGGCAACAATACAAAAAAAAGACTTTTTCAATAAAAGATTTTTTACTCGTTTTTTAAGAATTTTTTGAGTTTTTATTGTCCGACCGTGATAATTTTTTTAATTTCTGAAAGCTTGTTATATTTCGCGTCTGGTGGTATGATTTTCGAATCCGTAGGATGGCTAGAAAAAAAGTAATAGCTCTTCAAAAAAGTCCCTAGTAAAAAAGCGATGAGAATATCCCGGAATATCTACGCAGAATTTGATTGCAGATTGATTTCTAAATCGTTTTTGGCTGAGTTCCAGATTACTTTTTTTAATATAGAAGGATTTGAAAAACGGAATAATCATTAGATTTGAAATTTATATCAAGAAAAATGCAATTTTTTATCTTTCTAACAATTTTGTGACAAAGACTTTTCGAGCTATTAATTTTCAAATGTTTCATTTTCCGAGATTAACCTGTGGGCAACGATTAGCAAAAATCCCAGACTTCAGCAACACGTAGCTTTTTATGGCTGTGACTTTTCATAAACATGAATTTTACTGTAGACTGAAAGAATTAGCCCTGTGTGTGGCTAATAAGGGACCGTCCACAAATGATGTCACGCTTGGAGGGGGGGGGGGAGGGGGTTCATAAAATTGTGACAAGGGGGTGGGAGGGGGAAAGAAGAAGTGTGACATCACACATTTTGGTTAAAATAAAATAATTTAAAATCAGCAGATTAAATTTTGAAGTTATTTTGAAATTACCAGAATTTGAGGGTATTTGTTAATCGGGCTAAAACAACTTTCATGTGATTTGTTTTCACTTATATTCCTTTCTTTTCAAAAAATATATTAATATTTTATTACTAATTGTATTATTTTATTGTATATTAATTATGTTTTTTATTGTAAACCTTAATCTTATTTCATACAAAATAAGTACACGAATCATTTTTATTGTTATGTTCACAAATGTCATTAAAACTTACAGTTAAAGTTTAAAAATAAAACTTGAAATATAATCTATAACGTAGTACTTTGTTTCTGAACTGCAAGTATATGGCTATGTAATGTAGCGTGACATGTGACAAGGAGGGGGGAGGGGGTAAGGTGAAGTGTGACACTTTGTGACTAAGGGGGGGAGGGAGGGGTCAAAAATATTGAAAACAAATTGTGACATCATTTATGGACAGCCCCTAAGCACTTTTTAAATATGTTGGAAAATGCTAAAATTGTGTTGGAAATTGTTAAAAACAAGACGTACTAGCGACTTCTTAAGGTCAAATATGATTTTATCATCACAAAAATATTAAATAACGACAGGTATGATTACTCCTTAGGAAACCATTGTTGACCTGTGTTAACGGGAAAAATTGATAAATAAAATAGTGGATCAAATAGATAAAAGAGAAAATTGTTAAACAATGATTGGTTAATACTGAAAATGATCCCAACTGCACAATAATGAAATAATAGTTGAACAATAGATGAAATAACACCGTAATCTTAATATCTTCCAGACTATCAAAATCTTCCTCTAATCTTCTTGCTATATTATATTATACTATTTTATTTCGATAATTTGAGTTTTCTTTACGTTTAGACAATCTTAACGATCATGAATAAATTTTAGGGAGTTTCGAAGGTCGAAACGGTTCGTTGGACGTCATTCATTTTTACCCCGTCATGTGACTTGATTAAGTAAATATACACACGTTTTATGCTCAGATGGTTTTCAGAAAATGCACTTCATTGTTGTTACTTTCTTCTATCTTTACAAGAAAAAAGTATTGGATTCATGAAAATTTTCGACTTCTGGTTTTCGACGGATTTATACGTTTTAGAAGGTCCTGAACACGATTTGACTATTTTTAGAAAATGTCTGTCTGTGACAAAAATTTTGTGGGCGCTCTATCTCAAGAACTAATGCTCGGAATTGAATAAAACTTTAGATTCAGTTAGTCCCTGATATAAATGGGTACTGATTAGTTTTTGGTGAAACTCGCCCAATAGGTGACGCTGCTATGCTGCATTTTTAACGATTTTCACGATAGCTATATCTTAAGAACTAATGCACAGAATTTCATCAAACTTCAGATTCTGTTATACCATGCCATAAATAGATGCTGATCACGTTTGGTGTAGCTATCACAACAGGTGGTGCTGCTGTGCTACTTTTTTCATAATTTTCACGATAGATGAATCTCAAGAATTAATGCACGGAATTTCATCAAACTTCAGATTATGTTAGACGTTGACATACGTTGATGTTGATTATGTTTTTGGTGTATATTGCACAACAGTTGGAGCTGCTATGCTGCATTATTCACGATATCCGCATTAGCTATATCCCAAGAACTAATGAACGGATTTTTATCAAACTTCAGATTCAGTTAGATGTTGACATAAGTTGTTACTGATTAGGTTTTGGTGTAAATCTCCCAACAGGTGGCGCTGCTATGCTGTATTTTTCAAGATTTACATGATTTGAGCGATAGTCATATCTCAAGAACTAATGCACGGAATTTCATCAAACTTTAGATTCAGTTGGACCTTGATATAAGTTGGTACTGATTCGTTTTTGGTGTATGTGAAACCTGTATGAGATAGAAGAAAGTTTTGGGATTGGCACATCCGATTAGTTTTTCATTGGAATCTAACCCTAACGTCATTTTCGCCATTGCAAAATTGGCATGCCTATTTCTCATATTGATATTTACGATTTTAAAAATATTTTCGCTGGCAATAGCTCATTAATAAATATATTTCAAAATTGACGCCACGTTTACCAACTGCAACTTTGCATGTGAATATTCACACACTTGATTTGAGGTTCTAAAATCAGTACCAGAGAGGCGTGCAGGGAAAAAAAAAAAAAAAAAAAAAAAAACGTTTTAAATTTTCGATTTTTGCGATGCTGCTCGGCTAGAAACTTGAAATTTGGCATGGTGGTTATTTTTAAGATATAAGTGCTGGCTAAAAACGATTTTAAAAAATTTCAAAATTTAAAAGGGTGAAATGAGCAAGAAGCATTCTTAAAACCTTCTAAACTATGATTTATCGGAGATTGTTAGGGATAGAAACTTGAAATTTTACATGGCTCTTACTTATAAATGCATCCTCAGAACAATTTTTAAAACATTTGAATTTTTAAAGTGTGCAGGAACAAAATAAGTTTTAAAATTACGATTACTGTGACATAGTTGTTATAGAAGCTTGGAATTCGGTTACATTTAAGATGTAAATGCTCGCTAAGGACGGTTTCTGACAAATTCGAAATTTCAAATAAAAAATGAAAGGAGTGAAAACCTTCAAAAAATGCATTCTAAATTAACATTTATTTAAATTAATTTTAGCTCTTCTCATTCATTGAAGTCTCATGTTTACCTAATGCAACATAAGGATAAAGTTTCCTCAAAATGTGGCTTAATTAGTAATTTTTGAATTACCTGTATCGGTACAATTTCCTCTAAAAAAAATAAGCCCACAAATACCACTTGGCATATTTCAGCGATTACGCGAGCAAAGTTGCGATCTTTGCTAGTCTATGATAAAGAACAACATTTAAAACACTTTAGCAACTGGAACAATAATGTTGCGACTTACGTGGGACGTCCCGATTTTCAGGCATTTTAACAAGGAAGGTCTCCATAAGCGCATACTCAGAAAAATTTGAAAAAATTACAGAATATTCTTCTTATGGGGGTATATACGTCTATAATAATAAAAAAAAATTCTGCGGAACCTCGATATAACGTCCGTAAAAAAATTATGACTATTTCGTTTATTTGGCGATTTAACACCGGATAGCGACGGAATAAAAATTTTAAAAAAATACGGTTTTATGACAAATATTCTGTGAGGAAAAACTTTTTCATGCTGAACTTGTTTATGTAAGTTTAACTTACATAATAAATAAATGTTTATAACTACAATTTTGTGTACACATTTATATGTATATACACTATATTTCCGATGATGATTAGTCACTTGCGATTTTAGACGTTTTGTTAAATATCTGGAAAGATACATGAGGAATTATCCTGAAATTTCCGGAGTGTAAACAACATGATCGACGTCATATATTTCCGCGAAGATTTTTTCCCGAAACCCCATAAGGGGCCGTCAACAAATTGAAGAAAAACGAATATCTTTTGGATAACCTTGTAAAAGATAATATTGCAAAAAGCATTCAAACTGTAGATTATGATTAAGTGGCTTATTATAATAATTTGGGTTCATTTTTATGAAGATAGCATGTATACTCGAAGAGAAATTCACGTTTTTATAAAAACAGTCCCAAATTTTATCAAGTTTTTTGCTTATAATTTGCAGAGTTTTTAATATAAAACAAGTTATTTTCAGAAAATATGACAAACACAACTATACACAATACCTTGCAATCAGAATTAAAAAATAATAAAAATTGTATGAAAAATGAGCAGGTTTACGAAATATTGTTTCACTGCGCATGCGCGAATTCAATCAAAATATACTGTGCATAATATATTAACTAAATGTGTAGACCAACTTTTATGAAAGTCTCAAAAACATAGTTTGAAAATTCTGATAGTAATCGTCGATAGAATAAGCTCGAATTTCGCTGTTTCCAAAAGAAAGCAAAAAGATGAGGGGTTGTATCCAAATATACTAGCTTATGAAAGTTGACGTAATAAGAATGAAGTGTCTCTCATTCTATATTTGATACAACCCCTCATCATTTTGCTTCCTTTTGGGAACAGCGAATTTCGAGCTTATTCTATCGACGATTACTATCAGAATTTTCAAGCTATGTTTTTGAGACTTTCATAAAAGTTGGTCTATACATTTAGCTAATAAGCCTGCTTAGCCTGCACAGTATATTTTGATTGATTCGCGCATGCGCAGTGAAACAATATTTAATAAACCTGCTCATTTTTCATACAATTTTTATTATTTTTTAATTCTGATTGCAGGGTGTTATGTATAATTTTGTTTGTCATATTTTCTGAAAATAACTTGTTTTTATATTAAAAACTCTGCAAATCATAAGCAAAAAACTTGATAAAATTTGGGACTGTTTTTATAAAAACGTGAATTTCTCTTCGAGTATACATGCTATCTTCATAGAAATGAACCCAAATTATTGCAATAATCCACTTAATCATAAACTACAGTTTGAATGCTTTTGCAATATTAGTTTTTACAGGGTTATCCAAAATATATTCGTTTTTCTTCAATTTGTTGACGGCCCCTTATGGGGTTTCGGTAAAAATTCTTCGCGGAAATATACGACGTCTATCATGTTGTTTACACTCCAGAAGTTTCAGGATAATTCCTCATGTATCTTTCTAGATATTTAACAAAACGTCTAAAATCGCAAGTGACCAATCATCATTGAAATATAGTGTATAATGAAATTTAAAGATCGTAATTTACAATTTAAAACAAAATTTAAATTGATTGAAATTGTTTCAAGCTCAAAAATAAGCCCGATTCTGAACATTGTCAATTCAAGGAAAAAGTATTGTTGCTATGGAAACAACCACTTTTTCGATATGAAAATGTATAACGAATGCGTTTGTCATTGGGCTTTTCTTTTTAAAATACATTTAAACAACCTCTTTAATAAAAGGCTATGCGTTGCTGACGACTGGGATTTTCGATAATCGTTGCCACAGATTAAACTCGGAAAATGAAACATTTGAAGTTACTGAAAAAATTAATAGCTCGAAAAGTATTTGTCAGAAAATTGCTAGACAAACTGCGTTAGAAAGGTAAAAAATTGTATTTTTCTTCATATAAATTTCAAATCTAATGATTATGCCATTTTTCAAATATTGAATTTCAAAACTTACCAAATTTCACAATGGAGTACCATAGCGAAATCTTTACGCGTTGAAAGATAATGATAACGGCCATGTGTCCTGACGTATACTGGCTATAGCACGAGTCACAAATTATAGTAGCCTTACTATTCTGTTACAATATATAAAAGTGAATTAGGATGCCACGAGTGCATGATTTTTATTTAATTTTAATATAATCATCTCAGAAACAAGGTTTTGGAATTTTTTTCGAATAGGACTCATAAATTGGCCAATACTGTATATTATTTTGAGTTTAAAAGAGGAAAGGTGAGGGAGCGCTTTATACTATTTAGGTTTCCTCAGGAACTTTTGGTCAGAATTGAAAGTTTAATATATCAAAACGTCAGAAATTAAATCGACATTAAATCGGCAATAACTATAACGACTGTCCTTCAGTTCGTTTGGGTAGATTTTCATTTAAAAATATAAAATCATTCAACATTGATTTTAGGTATTCTTAAGGTTATTATCATAGGCCCGGGAAACGGCGGGCATGTCAGCTAGTTACTTATATAACCGGTGAAGCCGTTTAAATTAAAAAAAAAAAATCGTGGAATGGGGTTTAAACAATGACAAAATTTCATTCAATCGGTAATAAGTAAAGAAAAAAAAAACGTGAATGATTTATTTATGTGATTTAAAGAATATTTTTAATTAATATTACTGCAAACGTACAGAGAGTTGAAATTGTTGAACGCAAAATGCAAACGATTCTGAACAAGAGGGTATGGTATCATGAGCCCTAGAATTAACCCATTAGTATAATTTTTTTTAAGCTAATGACAATTTTACGCTTTCTAATTTTACAAAAATCTCATACACATATTTGGAAATTTTAAAAAACATTGTTGAAAATACAAAAATTATACAAAAAATTATAAACTTTCATCGTTTAAGTTTAAATTTATTAAGTATTGCGCATTCGAATAATCATTTTACAAGCAATTTCAAAATTAGCGAGGAAAAAGTGTTGCTAGCCAAATCGTGTGTTTTTCTGCCAAATACTCGAAAGTATTTTATTTTTTTGCAGATTTTCTACTGGGATTCCGCAGCTAAATTTCACTGTTCCTTTATTACATACATGAGTAGCTTCATCAGCATTTTTTTCAAAATTTTCTGAGTATGCGCTTTAAGGAGACCTTCCTTGTTAGACCCGTCCAGCGGAATAACTGCATGGAGACTCCGAAAGTCCTGATTTTTCATGATACACAAATTCTCTCAAATTTCTTTTAATACCATTCTATTTATAAGTCTGCATCAAGTGGAACTTAATGCAGCAAAACTTGTGTATAACGGAAAAAGTTTCGGTCCTGCCGAAAGAGATTTTGTACAAATTTACTTGCTTACTTGTCTTAAAAAAACCACTCTCTACTGAAGGAATACCATACAATTATAACTTTTCAATGGGAAACCTCTCCAAAGCTGGATTTTGTTTTCGGACCGTAGCGATTTTACTGTGAAAGATTATTATGTTTGTTTAGTTCTGTAAAACTTACTAAGAGAAAATCTGAAATGGCCTGCGAAAGTTTCCGTTTGAGACAGATTTCCGTCTTAGCAGGTATAATTTGTGGGATTTTTTTTTTCCAAAGGGACTATTATTTTTTACGTTTAACTCATTAGGCGCCGCTATATGTACGAGTATTAAACTATTTTTTTTATGGAACAATTGTTTTTTCTTTATGAATAGGAAGTTTTTAAAGTACATCTGAAAAAAAAAAATCGAATATCTAGGATAAATCTTTCGTCAACATGTCGAACAAGTAGGCGGAATTCTAAGAACATAAAAAAAAAAATCGAATTTACAAGCCCGCAATAATGCCTGCTTACATGGTAGTGAATTAGCAATACTTCCCTTTCATAGAAATAAGCTGTCTTCAATGAAAAAAATACTGATGGCACACGTACCGGGTGTCCCAAAAATTACTGATGGATTTTAAAATTCAATAACTTGCAAACGGGAACAGATATTAAAAAAATTCTTGCAGGAAGGTTGTGTATGATGTCATGAGTTTTTTTTTCTGGGGTTCTTGATTTTAATTCGAATTTAAAACAATAGACGGCGCTGACAGTGATTGGCGCTTAGTCGAGGCCGAAACTGACGCCACTCAACATTGGTGCCCCGCCCCCTGAATACTAAGCCTGTGCGCTGATAAAAATGGCGGCTGTCGCAGGCGGATTTTTTTTTCAGCTGTTGAACGGTCCTCGAACTTCAACACCAATAATTTCTTATAATTTACCAATATTTTTCAATAATTTGCGTGTTTTCTTCGCCTAGTTTATCTGAGATCAAATAAGTCAAAGGAAACTTATATAGATATTATTGGTGTTGAAGTTCGAGGGACCGTACAAACGCTGAAAAAAAATCCGACTGCGACAGCCGCCATTTTTGTCAGCGCGCAAGCCTACTATTCAGGGGGCGGTGCATCAATGCTGAGTGGCGTCAGTTTCGGTCTCGATTGAGTGCCCATCGCTGTTAGCGCCATCTATTGTTTGAAATTCGAACTAAAATCAAGAATCACAGTAAGAAAATTCCTGACATCATACATAACCCTCCTGCAAGGATTTTTTTAATACCTGTCACCGTTTGCAAGTTATTGAATTTTAAAATCCATCAGTTATTTTTGGGACACCCTATATATATTCGCGTGGTATGGCGTCAGATAAATACTGCTGTCACACATATTTGTGTGTCAGGGTTGCCAGTATGTTAATATGTTCTTACATTGAAAATGTATTGTTGTATAATTTTTTTTTGCGTTCGTTCAGAGATTTGGTCGTGACCCCCGTGAATTGGGAACGCTGAACAGAACGCACTTCATGACTTTTACATAGGCACAAAAGGATGGTCGAAACTAAATGATTGCTTTTGAAATAGTGTTCTGATTCTTTTTTTTTCTTTTAATCTCATCAGATATGGTTAATGGTATACAGGGCCACCGAAAAAATTCTGGTGCAGAAGAGTTCTTACCATTGAGTTGCACGGAATTGACAAAAGAACTTGTGGACTACGCACGAATGAACCTCAACGAAACAGAAGAAACGAAGAAACAATCCATCGAGGAAGTCAAGGAATTCATCAAAAGTAAGTTTATCTCAATATCTAAAAAGATAACACAATATGTTATTATTATTTTATTTTAGATTTTGGTGAAAGTCACAACTTAAACAAGAACGAGAAATCATGCGTCAAGCATAGATTATGTAACATTTTCCAACACTTCCAAAATAATTCTGCAAATCTTTACCGTAAGATGATATCTAGCTAAGCAAATTTGAAAACGCATAACATATTTAAAAAGCCAATTTCAGGAATTAGCAACAATAATCGGAAAAATATCCGAGCTCTTTTGTGCAACCCTGTATAGGATCTATAGATTTGTATATATACTAAATAGAAATCTAAATTTTAGTTCGGTTAGGAAACGCGTAGCACAGTTTAAAAATCCCCTTCTGCCATTTCCTACAATAAACGGAAATGTACTCGAGAACTTTTGTGCTGCCTTGTATACAATCTATACAATTTATACACACCAAGTATAGAAAAAAATGAGTTAAATTTAAAAACGCGTTCATCAACTGAAAAAGCATTCCCAGCAATTATTATTAATAAGCAGTACTTTAACCGAATTCTTTTGTGTATCCCTGTAAATGAACGATGAAAGCTATACACACAATATTCTATAGTAAGCGTCTTGTAACCGAATCAATAAAAACTTTTCAACTATGTTGGAAAGTGTTAAAAAGGTCTGAAAAACAGAAGAATGGATCTGCTCTTGTTAACAAAGGTTAATACACTGAACTCTTCCAATGGCAAAATTAAAATACAGTAATCCCTTAATATTTGAGAGTTTTGATTATTCGCGGACATGAAAATGCGGAAAAAGTTAACATTCGTGACTTGATCACTCACGATTGTTTCATTATCTCTTTTAATTTCAGAATTTGTAGTGGTTAAAGATTGTTTCTTCTGTGTTTTCTCAGTATACAGGGTTTCCCAAAAGTCCTTGACACATTTTAAAATGCAATAAAAATCAAGCAATTAGCGTACGAGAGTGCGATTTGGACGAAAATACTTTTTATGATTTGAAACTTTGTTTAAGCGAATAAAAAAATAATTCCAAAAATTTCTCATAGATGGCGCTGCTTCAGGAATGTTATCGAATAGGTAGCATGCCTTTATATATAAAATGGCGAAAGACGCACAATGCGTATCCTCAATTTTTGTCCAAACTATGGCAACCCACATTCCAGAAGTTAACAACACTCGTCTATCCATCCTCACTCGTCAAATCGAACTCAGGAGGGCGAGTATTATTAAGTTCTGCAACGTGGATTGTCGTAGTTTGGACAAAAACTGTGCATACGTTTTGTGGATCTTTCACCAATTTATGTATAAAGGCATTCTACCAATTCGATAACTTTTAAGAAGCAGCGCCATCTATGAGAAGTTTTTGGAACTATTTTTTTATTTGCTTAAACAAAATTTCAGATCAGAAGAAGCAAATTGCACTCCCGTACACCAATTGCTTGATCTTTTATTGAATTTTAAAATGTGTCAAGAACTTTTGGGACTCCCTGTATATTTACAAATCAATTTTCAGTTGTCAACTGAAAAAGAAGCGAGTGTTGCAAGAAAGTAAAATAATAGCAACGGCAGAATATTCATTGCAATGGTAACATTAGAAGTGGTAAGGTAACGGCATCTTTAATCTACTAATTTAACATATTCAGGTTCTCGTAGAGATGAAGCTGAAACTGCTGTTAGGTGGAAAATAAATGAAAACATTTTTGAAGCATTTAGCTGTATTTAAATATCGCATTTTAATACTGAATCGCATACTGACCCACTGATACATTATCATCTCTTTGCGCATAGAGAGAGAGTCGAAATTACTCTATACAAAAACGTATGCTTTTTTAAACGTAATTATCTCTCTAGTCAGTTAATTGGATTTATCTTTCATAAATAAATTTCATGTTTATGAATAGGTGCGCACATTTAACTTCTACATCTGGGTCATTCCATGTAAAATGAGCAAAAATTAAAAAAATGTCGTGGCCACATAGTAACCGTTTTTAATAAAATTTGGTACACAGATTTAATTCATATTTAAATAGAGCTATTCAAAATATCTTGACAAAAAGTAAAATATTTTGGCAGTTCTGGACTTTTAAAAAACTTGTGACATAGAATGGCATGTATGGAATCGTTCAAAGTTGCAAGTTTAAAGTTCCGTATCTTGAAAACTATTTAACACTAGGACTTCCCTCAAAGGGATTGGTCTGAGTGATATTGCTGAGAACATAAAGTTAACAATTACGATATAAAGAAGATATCAACAAGAATCTAAGTGAATATACAGCATATGATAGACAAGAGATAGATAAAGATACAACATATGAAAAATAGCAAATTAAATGATATAATTACAAAATATCATATATAAATTCATATATTGTTATGTTTTCATATGCATTTTTTTATAACATTTGGCAAATAATCTCATTTTCTTAAGCGGGAATTGCTCAAAACTTAAAAAAAATCTTTTAAAACGATATTTTTAAAGTCACATAATCAGATTTGCAGCCAATAGCGTATTTTAGCAAGCGTAGTTTAACGCAAATTTAATTTAATTTTTGCAACATTTTCTTTGTGACAAATATCTAAATAAAATATTAAAAAATAAAATATTAAATATTGAAATATTAAATCAAATATTTAATATTTGAATTAAAAAAATTTCCTTTGTTTATTTGTATAACTATTTATAGAAACTCGTATACTTCAAACCACATTGATAACATGCTTTGCTACAAACGTGTCTACCAGTCTAACTACTCGTATGTCTTAGCTGTGTCTCTCTCCGAACTCATCTGTCTACTGTCTCTCTACTCTTCTGTATACCCGTCTCAGTATCCGTCTGTCTTTCTACCCGACTCTTTAATCGTGTCTCTACCTGTCTCGCTTCCCGTTACACTACTCGTCTATCAACACGTCTGTCTGTCTATATACCCCTCTCTCTACCCGTCTGCGAAGTCGTCTCTGTACTCGTCTCTCTATCCACCACGATACCCGTCTCCCTACCCATCTCACTACCCCTCTGTCAACCCTTTTTTGCACCTGCCTCGCTACCCGTCTGTCTATTCGTTTCGCTACCCGTTAGCTTATCTCTGTCGCTATCCGTCTCTCTACCCGTCTGTCTACACGTCTATCTATCTCTCGCCAACTCTTCCCAATATTTAAACAATTTAGTAAACGGAAGCCGTTTATCTGTTATTAAATGCAAACAGGAGTAATTTATCTAAAGAGTGTAATCAGATGCAATTTTTTTAAATACATACATAAACCAGCATAATAATTCACCAGTTTTATTTTCATAGTAGTTTATGTCATTTGACAGTTAATCTCAACTTATTCAACCCGAACTGCGTCAAGCTTTTTAAAAAAGCCTCAAGGTCCGTATAACTGGGAAGGGGAATTGTCCTCAGGGCTATTAGATACATGTTATTAAGTTAAGTGAAAGTTTCGTAATCGGGTTCGCAGCCAATTTCTTATGTCAGAAAGGGTGGCTTCACGCCATTTTAAATTCATTTCTGTAACTTTCTTTTTCTTTTTTTGGTGGGTGGTTGGGGGGGGGGGGAGGGTTCCAAATATATACACTTAAATTCAAACTTTTGCCCCCATGTTAATATTAGTGTTGTTTGTATTATCAATTAATACTTTGTTGATCGAGCTTCATTCGAAACAAATGTAAAAGACTTCTACAGTTTTTTTTCCTAGGAGAAAGTTCCGTAATCGGGCCCTAAGCTAATCGGGGAATTTAATATTATTATTGTTTCTAACTCTTATAGAGTTAAAACAATATTGATGCTAGCATTACTCTTGTTTGTGACCAACCTCTTCTGTGTATCTGAATAGGGAAAAGTTCCGTATCATGTACTGGTTGGTGCCAAAGGCAGTTGTAGAATCTTACAAATTTTTCTAGAGAGCGGAAAAACATGTTTTTTAAAATATTTACAAATATACGTTTATTAAACCATGTTTTTGAGCCATTTTAAAAAATTAAGTACGGTGCTAAAATAAAATTTTATTGCCATTTTCGATATTTTAATAAGAAATGAAAATACATAACAAACAAATTTAACAAAACTAAGCCATTTTTGGGTACTTCTCTATTATCCCGTCGACCACTTTTCATAACAAAAAACTATCGCCAAACTAAGATTAAACGCCAAAAATACAGTCCCATTTACTTGATGCCAGAAGAATTATACGTATTTGTTATGCCATCAAGTGGTTTTTAATTCGACATTTGCGTGTATTTTTCATTATGTTTTACTGATTTATTAGTTATTTCATTCATTAAAGTAACAATTGTGTCCTTAAATTCTTATATTTTATTTATTTTGATATTTCAATGGCAACGTTCTCCCGTTTATTTAGCGTTACAGTTTGGCGATAGTTTTTTTTTTTTGTTATGAAAAGTGGTCGACGGGATAATAGAGAAGTACCCATTTTTTGTGATAAATAATTGTTATTGCCAGGGGGGCAAATTGTAAACAATTAATAAGCGAACTAAAAAAATTACCGGAAAAAACTTGTGGGAATCTCAAGGAAGAAATATCTGATATAAATAGCATTTAAAATCTTAAAATGGAGAAGTGGTCCGTATAAAAATGCAAAACATTATACACCTGATATAAGAATTTTTTAATTTTTTTATATTTCCGAAAGCACAGATAAAAGGGTAAAAATCCCGGCACAGACGCCATATACTCACCACGTTGGCGCGATTTTTCCTCCGCCCATTTGGCGAAAACTTTGTTGTGTTTGTTTACTTTTATTTTTTATTTTAATTCTATAGATTATTTTTATATGTATATCAATATTAATTTAGGCACAGATGTCATATACGCACCAGATTGGCGCGATTTTTCCCCCGCCAATTTGGCGAAAACTTTGTTTTTGAATATTGGTTACAAATACCATACAATAATAGCATGTAATTTTTTATTTCAATATAAAAATAAAATAACGTAATAAATGAAATAGCTCCTATTATTCAAAAATGGGAAATAAAAATAAATAAATGATAGTTTGATATAAATAAATATTGATATATATAATAAAAACAATTTATAGAATTTAAATAAAAAATAAAAGTTAATAAACAATTGAAACAAAATAACCGGGTTACCATGTGAGGCATAAAATTGCCATTTTGTTGCAATCGCGCCAATGTGGTGCGTATATGACATCCGCGCCTTTATTTATATCAAACTATTATTTATTTATTTTTATTTCCTTTTTTAAAATAATAGAAGCTGTTTCATTTATTACGTTATTTTATTTTTATATTGAAATAAAAAATCACGTGTACTGTTTGTCACACTATTTGTAACTAATATTCAAAAACAAAGTTTTCCCCAAGCTGGTGGAGGGAAAAATCGCGCCAACGTGGTGCGTATATGACATCTGTGCCTTGTTTCATTTCACATAGAGGAACTGCTCTATTATCCCGTCGACCACTTTTCATAACAAAAAACTATCGCCAAACTGTTAGATTAAACGCCAAAAATGCAGTCCCATTTACTTGATATCAGAAGCATTATACGTGTTTGTTACGTCATCAAGTGGTTTTTAACGCGACATTTGCGTGTATTTTTCATTATGTTTTACTGATTTATTAGTTATTTCATTCATTAAAATAACAATTGTGTCCTTATATTCTTATATTTTATTTATTTATGTATTTTGATATTTCAATGACAACGTTCTCCCGTTTATTTGGCGATAGTTTTTTGTTATGAAAAGTGGTCGACGGGATAATAGAGAAGTACCCACATATGTATTGGTACTTTTATGTTAACTTGGCGCAGTTGATAAATCGCCAAATATTTTTCTCATAACATCTTCATATTGCATTCATTTCATTTAAATATAAATCTTTCACTGATTTCATTTGAAATACATACATTAAAAATACACGTCTTTCACTCATTTAATTTAAAATACACGCCTTTCACTAATTCCATTTAAAATACTAAAAAGGAAAAGAAAATCTTCTAAAATAAAAGCGTAAGTCATGTGACTGTCATCAACAGTTCCGGGATGGCCGTTTCACTTTTTCATATGCCAAGCGGCCATTTTTATTCAAAATTATTTTTTCGAATAAAACTGCATAAAAGTTACATTTTAAGAAAGATCTTTCAAAATAAATTAATATTTGAGAGATGACTTACGTTCAATTATGTATATATTCTGCAATAACTTCAGTCGAAAGATTCGCAGTTCAAATTCTCTATTCATAAAAGTAAACAAAAAAAAAGATTGATTCGTCGTGAACATTTAAAATATTAAATCATGGAGGTAATCATTCGCAAAGCAAGTTCTCCGCGAATGAATTTTTGGACCGCTGCCTCGCGTCAAAAAAATAATTCGCACCAGTGAGACAATCAAAGTTTACCATAATTATGTGCTATACAACTCAACTTTCGGACCTTTTCTTGACGTAAATTGAACTCATGTAATAATATTTAATGAATCAGATTTTTAGCATTTTTAAAATCGCTAATACAGCTTTTATTTATCGCGTGTACAAATTAGAAATGATACTTTGATTTTGAAATCAAATGTTTTGATTTATGATATTATTTCTTATTTATTTATTTATTTTCTCTTTTAAATGAAAAGTGTGAAGTATTTTAAATTTATGTAATATAAGCATTTTAGATTAAAGTTAAGTATTTTAAATGAAATGAGTGACAGGTTTATAATTTAAAATTAAATTAATTGTAGTATGAATGACGGTGATGGGAACGATATTTGGCGAATTATCATCTGCTCCCGGCTAGCAAAAATACTCATAATTAAAAAAGGAAATAAAAATAAATAAATGATAGTTTGATGTAAATAAACATTGATATACATATCAAAAATAATTTATAGAATAAAAATAAAAAATAAAAGTAAATAAACAACAATTTCCATAACAAAGTTTTCGCCAAATTGGCGGGGGAGGGGGGGGGGGAATCGCACCAACGTGCGTATGTGACATTTGTGCCCAAAAAATATGCGAAATGCTACCATGATCGCAAAAGTTCATGATTTGTCTATTAGAATCTTCCGATTTGGCGAAGGATTAAGGGAAAATTAAATTATGAATAAATGTAACGTGTTGCAATGTTTAATATACATTTAAGAGAGACCAAACTGGTCGCCAGTGGCGGCTAGTAAGAAATAATGCCACAAATCGAAACCTTTTATTTAAACATCAAAGAATTGTTCCTAACATACACACACGAAATAAAAAAGCTGCTAATGGTGTGATTTACGCCAAATCTCTAATACTATACTCTTACTAATGTCTAATGCTTTTCAAACAGAAAAAATTCCAGATTAACTTTCCATTTTTATTAAATTGAAATATATTTTATTGTGCTGAATATTAGTGCTTGCATATTTTTTTTGCTCCATGTATTCCATGAACTTTTCAATTTCGATTGTCTACGAAAATCTCCCGCCGGTGAAAATGACGTACGCACAAAATTTAGTGACGTATGTACTTTAATTGTGCTTTTTTATCTATTTTTTTAATATAACTTCCAAACGGTTTGACACTTATTCTTGGTAATAAATAGACGACGTTGTCACCTTTATAGGTACCTGCTGTAAAAAATTGAACGAAATCCGTTAAATATTTTTTGAGTTATGCTTGACGAAAGGTTTTAATATCCATCGTAGCTATATATGGGGCAAAGTAATACTGCGCTGTGTATAAGTCTTCGTTGCACTCAGACAATAAATGAAATTTTTTCATAATATTGTAACCCGTGGACAGTTATTATCATATTTATTTAGTTATAATAATTTCGTAACACCATGGTTAACCTTAAATTGGTTGTAAAAATTGAAAAATTGAAAATTTTGAGAAAATTAAAAGCGTTATAAAAATCAAAGGAATTTAGAAACATATGTGAAATTGATGTCTGATGTAATGTTACATATGAAAACTAAATTTCTCAAATTTGGACGTTGCCATTTATTTTCTTCATCTTCAAAATAGCTTAGAAACTTAAAAAAAAAAATTACAAAATCACATTTTTTCCTCTATATTGGAATAAAAATATCAAATGAAGGAAAAATCTGACACTAACCATATTGCATAAGCATAAAGTTCATTAAGCCCATGATATGCTTAAAAAAATTCAAGATTGCCTTTTGATTCCTAACATAACAGAAATGAGTTCAAAAAGGTAATATTTGTTACGTTCTATGGGTTATTTGACTTCAAATTTGTGCGCCTTTCCTGCCATCTTGCAAAAAAAAATGTTGTGCTGCCATCTATATTGAGTTTTGATTACTATATAATTGTTTGTTAAACCACTGCCCCGTTTAAATCAATAATTTATTCTACTCTAATTTAAAATATTGTTGAGGAAAAATAAACTGAAGGCAAGAATGAAAGTTTCTATATCTAAAATTTACACTTTTATCTATAACGTCAAATAATTAAAAAATTTTAAGATGTTTCCTTCAAGTTCAAACAAGTAATAAAAATATGGAATTTTCCCCTCAAAATTTTTCATTATTTATTTTTTTCTCATTAAGGAATAAAAAGGCAAGAATGAAAGTTTCTATATTTAAATTATATACTTTTATCTATAACGTCAAATAATTTTAAAATTTTAAGACATTTCCTTCATGTTTAAACAAGTAATAGAAATATTGCATTTTCCTCTGAATTTTTTTCATTATTTATTTTTTTTCTCATTATGGAATAAAAGGACAGTTACTGAATTACTCCAATCTGTTACTTATTATTCATTCTTAATTATAAATAATTTTTGATAAAGTCTTTCAACTCCTACGGCTAATAATGAAAATGGAAATTTCAAGCATGTAGACAAAACCTCGACCTTATATCAACTCTTAATGTAAGTTTTAATACATAAATAAACAATCCTGAAATCTATTATTTTACATTTACTGATAAATAAATATGATCTACTTACCGGGTGTCCCAAAAATGACTGATGGATTTTAAAATTCAATAACTAGCAAACGGTAACAGATATTAAAAAAATTCTTGCAGGAGGGTTATGTATGATGTCGGGAGTTTTTTTACTGTGATTCTTGATTTTAGTTCGAATTTTAAACAATAGATGGCGCTGACCGCGGTTGGCGCTCATTCGAGGCCGAAACTGACGTCATTCAGAATTGATGCGAAGAAAGGAGATTAAGGCTATGGAGTGAGTCACATTCGCCAGTACAATCTTGCTCTTAGGCCCGATTCTGAACTCATTCGATATGATTTCAATGGAATGCGTTGTTGCTATGGAAACAACAAAGTCTTCGATAGTGGAATACAGCGTTCAGATCAGGGGCATGAATTTAACAAGCAGTATTCGAGTTGCAGGCGATTTTACATTTATGAAGTTTTATTTTCTCGGATTAAATTACTTTTTATGGCCTGATTTAAAGAATATTTTATTCATCGTATTTTAAAATTACTAGGTGAAATAAACCATTTTCAATAAATAGTGTACACTCTTTTAAAAGTACTCACTAGCAGATTGCTTAGCAAAATAACGAATGAAAATGTGGCGGATTCGATTTCTGTGCAGCTCTCACATACCTGCATTGCCGTCATTTCGCGAAACTAAATTTTCATATTGGTTAGATAAAATTCCCATAAATACTCATAAATGTAAAATCACCTGCAACTCGAATACTGCTGTTAAATTCATGCCCAGATCTGAACGTTGTATTCCACCATGGAAGAATTTGTTGTTTCCCTGGCAACAACGTATTCCATTGAAATCATATCGAATGAGTTCAGAATCGGGGCCTAAGAGCAAGATTGTACAGACGAATGAGACCCACTCCATAGCCTTAATCTCCTTTCTTCGCATCAATGCTGAGTGACGTCAGTTTCAGCCTCGAATGAGCGCCCACCGCTGTCAGCGCCATCTATTGTTTGAAATTCGAACTAAAATCAAGAATCACAGTAAAAAAACTCCCGACATCATACATAACCCTCCTGCAAGAATATTTTAAATATCTGTCACCGTTTGCTAGTTATTGAATTTTAAAATCCATCAGTCATTTTTGGGACACCCGGTAAGTAGATCATATTTATTGATTTTCATTAAAATCTATGACATGTGAGCCACAGCTGATTTGCTCATTGAGCATGGAATGACCCATGTATGTTAAGTATAACGTATTTTTAATAAATATACTCTTTTGTTTTGCTTTTTCTAAATGCTGCGCCACTCTAATTAAAATTTTATAGAACGTAGCTTCTTTTTTATTGCAGAAAGATAGACTCAACATTCGCGGATTTGACATTCATGAGGTTTTCCTGGAACGCAACCCTCGCGAATGTTTAGGGATTACTGTATATATGTTTATGTAAGACATCTCATAACGTAATACAGTTCTTGTATACTACTTTTATGACAAGTTCAAATTAAGACTAATTAGCGGTGAAACAAAAGTTTCGCGGTATTCATCCACTACTGGACATGACCCCGCATGCTTAACTGAGATCCGAACGCTGCAACATGGCCTCCCACTCATCACACGAGAGGGGCCGGAACAAGGGAAAAGCTCGTGTCATCATCGCCATCGAGCATATCTGGCAACTCGTAGGAGCGAATCAGACATCCAAGTACTCCCTCCCGAGAATTGCCCTATCCCCGGTTCGGAAGGAGGAACGCCTACAGAGGCGACCTCATAGCTCCGTTCGAGGGGACAAAACAACACAAAACATAAAAAATTAGTAAAAACTTAAAAACTAGATAGAAACACAAAATAAGAAGGATATTCTCCCACGACCTGAAGTGGCTAGGCTCGGGGCGCCGCACGGTGGGAGATTTACTGATTCTAGCTGGCGAAAAGTCAATTTAAAAAAAAAAATTTCCTAGCATAATTTATTTTTTAGCTGATATTGCGTAATAGTTGGGGTGTTGTACCCTGCGAATGGTTTTGATATAAATATAATTGTATGGTCCAGAGACTAATGCAAAGATGGTGTTTCTTATTTTATGAAGGAATCACGTTTTTTAAGTATAGTTGTTTAATCTGTTATTTCAAGTACCGGGTGTCCTAAAAAGGACTGACTGATTTTAAAATTCAATAACTTACAAACGGTGACAGATATTTAAAAAATTCTTGCAGGAGAGTCATGTACGATGTCAGGAGTTTTTTTTACTGCGATTCCCGGTTTTAGTTTGAATTAGCATCAATAGATGGCGCTGCGAGCAGTAGGCACTCAATCGAGACCAAAACTGAAATCAGGAGGTTACATGTATGGAGTGGGTCTCATTCTCCAATACAAACTTTTTTTAGGGACCGATTCTGAACTCAGTCCTTATATTTTCGATGAAATGTATTGTTGCCATGGAAATAACGAATTCTTCGATATAACCACAGCATTCATAATTGGAAATGAATTTAATAAGCAGTATGCGAGTGAGCAGACGACTTTATATTTATGAAGCTTTATTTTCCTGGATTAACTTACTTTTTATTGTCTGACTAGTATATAACCCCGTCAAAAATGACGCATTGTTCCGCGTTTCATTTTCATAAGACTTCATACAAATAAACAGCATGAAGATATATTATTGAAAGGTTTGTATTGTAGAAAAATACATTTTTAAAAGGACAAATGATTTCTACAAATAAAAATAATGAATATACACACACACACACACACACACACACACACACACACACACACATATATATATATATATATATATATATATATATATATATATATATAATATCTATGAATTTCAAAAACATATCAAGTTCTAATATCATTCTACTAAAATCTACAAAGAGATAATTAATGATAATGTGTAATCAGAATACCACATAGCTAATAATTAACTTGTGCAATCATAAAATTACCATAGCATGTGCTTCAATGGTAATTAGCCAAATTTACTCATACCTGAAGAACATTTAAAAAGAAAGAGAGAAAGATATATATATATATGGGTTGGGTTGATTATTGACGGCCAATTATCTACACTTGGGATATAGGACCGAGAGGAGTGCCCTTCGTGGGGGTCTTTCTAAGGGAACCTAACCCGTATTTACGCATGGATAAATCCACGGCTCGAAGAAAACCACGAAAACTCCGAACGATTAGGCCAACGGGCGCAATTGGGATCGAACCTATATATATATATATATATATATATATATATATATATATATATATATATATATATATATATATATATATATATATATATATATATATATATATATATATATATATATTATATATTTACTTAGTATTACATTTCTAAAATAGTTCAACGATTGGACAAAACATTCAAATTAAATATTAACAAATAATCCATGTGTGAAAGTTTTTGTAAAAAAGTGTTATCAATGAGTTTCTAAACAGCTAGACTCACCACATAACTGATTGTTTGTTTATATAAGCAAAATTAAATGCAAATTACGCCGTACTATGTGTTTCTTATATTTTAATTACGTTTGGTAAGAAATAATCATTTTACAGTTTATGACCCATTATTCCAAAATCCAAAATCCGGAAGGAGAAAATTCGAAAATTTTCTAAATTAGAAAATTTTTACTAAATTTTTAGATTTTCTGAAAATTTTGGAAAATTTTACCAATTCTTAATTTTCTTTTTCAGTCCATTGTGTTTCAATGTCTAATCACTCAAATATTGTTACTTCGGTGGCGGGTGAACACGGTCCCCTCTTCCCGAAATTAAAAAAAAATCATTTTTCTCTCAAATTTTATTTTAAAATTAATTTATATTACGATTCGTTAGAAAAAAAAAAAAAAATAGTTATATATTTATTTCATCAGGGGTGATTCGGTTCAAGTTTTCCTAAAAATTTAAGGCATTTGGTTTCGAAAATTTTTGTCTTCAGTCCAAAAATTCGAACATAAATATCTCGAATTTTGAACGATCGTCGCCGGAAAAATCAATTATGTCTATCGTTCACAGAAAAACAGTAGACAATTTCTTCAAATTTTTGTGGAAACAACGTGAATTTCGCCAAAGGATCGAAAAAAAAAAAAAAAAAACGCAAATTTTATCGCAGAATTGCAAAAAAAAAAAAAAAAAAAAAAAAAAAAAAAACGCTTCTTTTGTTCACAAATCGCAGAAAAACGCGAATTCCGTCAAAGACTTGCGAAGAAAACACAAATTTCTTCATGGACTCCGAAAAAGTGTAAAATTTCATCAATGGATCACAAAAAAAAAAAAAAAAAAAAAAAAAAAAAATTGGTTAAAGGATTGCAAAAAAAATCCTCGAATTTCGTCAAATAATCGCGGAAAAACATGAATTTTTTCAAAGGATCGCAAAAAAAAAAAAGACACAAATTTCTTCAAAGCACTGCGAAAAAATTTCTAATTTCGTTAAGGGATCGCGAAAAAAGTGAAATTTCGTCAAAAGATCGGAAAAAACGCTAATTTCGTCAAAGAATCTCAGAAAAAATTCGAATTTTGCAAAAGGATCGTGAATAAGAGGCAAATTTCGTCAAAGAATAGCAAAAAACGCAAATTTCCTGAAAGGATCGCAAAAAGAAAACGCAAATTTCTTCAAAGGACTACGAAAAAACGCAAAGTTTGTCAACGAATAACAGAAAAAAATGCAAATTTTGTCAAAGAATCACGAAAAAAACATGAATTTTGTCAAAGAATCGTAAACTTCGGAAGGACCCGAAATCCGGAAAATTCCAAAACTCGGAAAACCTTTTTGGTCCCGAGGATTCCAGATAATGAGTTTTTATGATGGAAATAAATTTCAAAATCCGCCAGTAGATGGCGCCTGTATACTGAATCAACCTCAAATCCTCCCTACGAAATAAATCTCCGCTACTTCTGAAAAAAAAAAACTTGCTTACAGAATTTTTTTTTACAGAAATGGTGATGATATAGTTTTTGAAGGTTTTAAACAAAATTAAAATATTTAAAAGCTTTAATATGCTTTTACAAATAATTTAACAGCAGAATCGAATGTAGCATACATTTTTTTAGTAAGCCTAACATGGCGTTTAACTATGGTTGATTCGCAAACTGGAGTGGTCACACCTGGAAGCGTTACAGACAGTTTCTTGCCTTTGGATTTTATTGTATGGGAGATTTAAAGAATATTTTGTGTTTCGCATCTTAAAACTAGGAGAAGATATTCAGTATTTTTTTCTTTTTGTTGTTGTTAAAAATTTCATAAATTTTGCTAAATTCTAAGAAATTTTAGATCTTTAAAGAAAGTTTGTCAGTAGATTTTTATGCATGTTGAATAAAGTTTAAAAGAATCTTAGAAATGGTTTATACTTTGGGAGAAAGAATATTTATAACAAGAGGGGAAAATTCTGCTATAAGGCCGAATATAGATTGCCACACACGGCTTTTATTTAAAAAATAAATAAACTAGCTGTAACTCAGAATAAAAACGCAATGACAACAAACAATTTTAAAATATCTAAATAACAAATAAAAATTCCCCTGTTAAAGTGTTGAGTTGTTCAATAACCATTCGATTTAGAAAAATATTTTTCTACCACTGAGCAATTTTTTTTTTATGAAATTTAATTCATGTTGCTATGGCAGCAGACGATAAAACGATATCTTTGGACTAAGGGAATAAATAGAAGAAAAAATGTTGTTGATGTTTGTGATACAATGTTTTTCTTTATTTTTTAAAAATGTATATACATAATTCACTTTTATATTTTAACAGAATAATAAGTTTACTATAATTCGTTACTCATGCTATGGCCAGTATACGCGATAAGTCGAGCCACAATGCCTTTATCATTATCTTTTCACGCGTAAAAGTTTCGCTACGGTACTCCATTGTGAAGTTTTGTAATTTTTGAAATCTAATATTTGAAAAACGACATAATCATTAGATTTGAAATTTATATCAAGAAAAATACAATTTTTTACCATTCTAACTCAGTTTGTAAAACAATTTTGTGACAAATACTTTTCGAGTTATTAATTTTTTAAGTAACTTCAAATGTTTCATTTTCCGAGATTAATCTGTGGCAACGATGGATTGCTGTGACTTTTCATAAACATGAAAAATGATAGAGATTGAAAGAATAAGCCACCCTGTGTGTGGCTAACAAGCCGGAAAAATTCTACCTTACGGCAGAATATAGATTGGCCACCCACGGCTTCTATCGTTGAGATTTTTTCAGCTAAGTCTAACTCGTCAAAAAAAAAGTGTTTGTTAGCATAAGCCAGCTTTTCCACTTTAGAATTTAGTTAGTGCTCTAAGATTTTTTGTGTGACTGGTGGAATATATTAGGAACGAACACACCAAGTTTTAAAAAGATTCGGTGACTAGAAGTATTTTTAATAAATATAAGGTACTTGTATATATAGACAGTGCTCTCAATATGGACACCCCTAATATCTTTAAAAGTAACAATTTTGATCGAAAGATGGCACTACATGTCCGTGAAGAAAAGCAGTTGAAAAGATAATTAAGCCTGGAAAGTGCAAAAAAGCGTGCTGTTCGTCATTTGGAAGGAAACTTGTTGTTTCGTGGTGGGCTGATCGTAATTACAGGTAACTTTAAATTCTTATTAGATATGGTAAAATTACTTTAAATATTAAAAAGTGGAGTGTTTTAGAAAGCTGATAAAACATATTTTCGATTGCTATTGCATATATTGCTTTAAAATGTTTTCTTTGTTTATTTATTACAAGATTTCGTAAAACTACGCCCGATTCCCAATATGGACATCTTATGTCCACATTGGAAATACAGCAAGTGAATCTGCAGATAGATGCAATAAAGCTAAGCAAAACCAACTATATATTATTTCAGAACATTTTGTAGTAACTTGCTTTGCATAGGTCTTCGAAGAGCCACAACCGAAAATGACCCCCCCCTTCTAAAGTGCATGTTCTGAAGATATTTACTGTCCTCCCCCCCACCGGCAATACTTTAAGATTTTTTTTTTACCCCTCTCCTCTAAAATCCATTGGAAGAGTGGCTCTTCCATACAGCCTGTGTAGTAAGTCAATAAGGAACCACCTATCCCTAAGATGGACATGCATGTCCATAATAGGGACAGGTGGTTCCTTATATGGACACTTGTAAACATTTTTTGTTTTTATCATTTAAATTAAACCAGAATAATTACAAGGTCGCTAATTTTAATAATGATAGTCAACAGTCCAGGGATAGTGGTCATATATTTTTGGAGTCCTATGACGTGTACACGGGTGTGAATAAAATAAATTTTCCTTAGGGTGTCCATATTGGGTACAGGCAGAGACGGATCTAGACTAAATTTTAGCCGGGTAAGCTTGTAGATTTGCACCCCCGTCCCCTGCTCCCAAGAATATCAGAATAAAGTCTGCGTAAACAATTGCTTAAGGAAGTAATATTAATTCCCAATACTAAAAATGTGTATTTTTAATATGCATTTTTTCTATATAAAAAGTACAATATTACGCAATGCAAAATCTATGAATTTTAAATAAATAAAAATTTGTTAAAAATACTGGTGGCAATGTGATATTTTATATAATGTAATATAAACTGATTATTATTTTTTTTTATACTTAAGCAACGAAAGTAAACAAAATAAAATTGAATATCTTTTCATGTGAATTTTTAATTTTTCTTTATTCTTAATCTTTTATGATTCCTCATTTTTGCGCCCTTCCAAGTATTGCACCCAGGGCAGCTGCCCCGGCTAACCCCCCCTTAGATCCGTCACTGGGTACAGGTACCTTAATAGTGAAAAGATGTGGCTCTAATAGGCTGAGACGTGGCGAGGTAGATGTTGTTTACAAATGTGCTGACTTAATGACACCCTTTAAACTATTTTTAATGGTTCAAGACACTTTAACACTTAATAGATAGCTTAAAAAAGTAATGAAAAGTTCTATGATAGCAGCTATTATGATGGATACAGCTAAGAGAAGTTGTTTAACAAATGATGATTTATCATTAATTGACGGGGTCTTGGAGAGCGGTGGGGGGGGGAAGGAGGGAGAGCTATACAAAACACAAGTGCTCTACGAGACCTGTAAAATGAATCCTCACTTGCAATTGAGAGATGGGACTTTAAAAAGGATGCCCCTTTTGCGCCCCTCTGATGGGCCCCCCTCAAGAGATACGTGAAAACCGAGGCGCCAAAAGAAGCGGTGGGAAAGTACCTTTAGGCGGTGTACAGCTAATTTTGGTGAAATTTTGGAGTTGTCCGGCCCATAGGAACAGAGGAAAATGGGAAAACTAAAATAATTATGAGAAATTGAAAAAATCAAATAAGAAAAGTGCTCCTGACAAGAAAGGGGGGGGGGCGGAGAAAAGGAAGAGGGAGAGTAGGACCAGACAACAGTGCTTAACGAGATCAAACTTTTGATATGTTACATGATGGGGTTTGAACACCTCGAATGTCTCCCCTCAAGGGGGGGGGGGGGGTTACTTTCGTTCCTAAGGGAGATAGGGCCTCGGGATTCTCTTAGAAATGTCAGCCTTGACGAGTTTAACTTCGTTGGATCCCTTAGAAGAGGCCTACGCCTTCTGTGGGGCTTAAAGGGGCTGAGAAAGATGGGAAAAAATAAAATTTAAAAGGACTTGAAACAGAGAAAAATGCTTCTTAACTCTTTCCGGCACAGTGGTCCCACTCCGGCACACCTAAGTTTAATTCCAAACTTGCATTCGGCACCAAGAATATTTTAATAAAATTTTGCTTCTATAATGAAAGCTTAAAATAAGGAATTCTTATTTTCTAAAAAAGTCGTTTGTAAATTCCGGTGTCAGTCAGTAATTTCGCATTTCACGAACAGAATTTGTCTGTGCCGGAAAGGGTTAAGGGAGGGGGTAGTGACAGGGGAAGGGTAGGACCAGACCATAGTGCTTGACGAGATCTATCTATTGATATGTTACATGAAGGAGTTTGAGCACCAAAAAAGTCTCCCCCCTGGGGGGGGGGGTAACTTCGTTCCTATGGGAGATATGGCCACGGGACTCCTTAGAAATAACCGCCACGACAGGTTTAACTTTGTTTGATCCTTTATATTATTGTTTAAATGGGTTCTGAGCCCGCTGTAGGGCAATTAAGGACTGAGAAAGGAAATACAAGCGGAAGTATCGGCATAATAAAGAGAGACAATTTGATTTTTAATATCGTCAGTAACAACCATTTGTATAGCTATATATAAAGGGTGTTCTCCTTTATATATGGAGTGGCTGTGACTTTTCATAAACATGAATTTTACTGTAGACTGAAAGAATTAGCCCTGTGTGTGGCTAATAATAATATGCAATGTAAAATTTTAATCATGAAAAAGCTGAATTTGTCGTATTTAAATAAGTAATTGTTATTAATATCAAATTTTACTTTTATGAAATATATTCAATTTATCATGAAAAATACAAAGCAATCGTAAAACATTTTAAAATAAAAAAGTAGAAAAATCAAACAGAAATTTAGGAAAATCGAACCCGAAACCTCCAAAATCAAGAGCATTGCTCTAACCATTCGTCCATCAAGTTCACTTCTAGACTTTAAGAAAATATCATTCAAATAGGCAAATTAGTCAAATCAACGTTTGGAACGCAGGCCTTTCAATTTCTTCACAGTACAAACTCACTCCATATTTTAGTCTCCTTCGCCCGCGCGCCGCCTGATGATCCGTGAACAGCCCCATTATCTTTTTACGCGTGAAGGTTTCGCAATGGTACTTCATTGTGAAATTTGGTAATTTTTGAAATTCAATATTTGAAAAACGGCATAATGATTAGATTTGAAATTTATATCAAGAAAAATACAATTTTTTATCTTTCTAACGCAGTTTGTCTGACAATTTTGTGACAAATACTTTT
The DNA here is from genome assembly GCA_963931845.1 of Maratus michaelseni. Taxonomy (NCBI): domain Eukaryota; kingdom Metazoa; phylum Arthropoda; class Arachnida; order Araneae; family Salticidae; genus Maratus; species Maratus michaelseni. The sequence continues at coordinate 4,776,044 of OZ007600.1, forward strand.
CGAGCTATTAATTTTTTCAGTAACTTCAAATGTTTCATTTTTCGAGATTAACCTGTGGCAACGATGAATTGTTGTGACTTTTCATAAACATGAAAAATGATAGAGATTGAAAGAATAAGCCACCCTGTGTGTGGCTAACAAGAGGGGAAAATTCTGCTATAAGGCCGAATATAGATTGCCACACACGGCTTTTATTTAAAAAATAAATAAACTAGCTGTAACTCAGAATAAAAACGCAATGACAACAAACAATTTTAAAATATCTTAATAACAAATAAAAATTCCCCTGTTAAAGTGTTGAGTTGTTCAATAACCATTCGATTTAGAAAAATATTTTTCTACCTCTGAGCAATTTGTTTTAATGAAATTTAATTCATGTTGCTATGGCAGCAGACGATAAAACGCTATCTTTGGAATAAGGGAATAAATAGAAGAAAAATTTTTGTTGATGTTTGTGATAAAATGTTTTTCTTTATTTTTTAAAAATGTATACTATACATAATTCACTTTTATATTTTAACAGAATAATAAGTTTTCTATAATTCGTTACTCATGCTATGGCCAGTATACACGATACACGTCGAGCCACAATGCCTTTATCATTATCTTTTTACGCGTAAAAGTTTCGCTACGGTACTCCATTGTGAAGTTTTGTAATTTTTGAAATCTAATATTTGAAAAACGACATAATCATTAGATTTGAAATTTATATCAAGAAAAATACAATTTTTTACCATTCTAACGCAGTTTGTAAAACAATTTTGTGACAAATACTTTTCGAGTTATTAGTTTTTTAAGTAACTTCAAATGTTTCATTTTCCGAGATCAATCTGTGGCAACGATGGATTGCTGTGACTTTTCATAAACATGAAAAATGATAGAGATTGAAAGAATAAGCCACCCTGTGTGTGGCTAATAATACTGGAGTACCTTACCGCTTGGATCAAAACATAATAGCGATTAGAAGTAGTTTACAAGAGAAATTTACCGAAATTAATGCTCCGCATCCGAATACAATTAAACAATTGTATGAGAAATTTGTAAAAACCGGTAGTGTCGCCGACGATTTGGTAGACAAAAATGAACGACATAAATCGGCGATGACTGAATCTAACTTGGATGTTATTAAAAATGTTATTAATCAAGATTCGAAAATATCGAAAATGCATAACATAACTCGAATAAAAAACTCTTTTCTGCAATTGAGGCTCATACTCGGTAATGCTTACGAATTCTTTTGTGTAGCCCTGTATATGATCTATAGCATTATGCACATCACGTATTATGCAAAAATGTTTTAAAACCGCTTACCATAACTGAAGCCATAACTGAAGGCGCACTTTCAGCAATTATCGCTTATAGACAGTGTTCCGGATACAGTACTGCAACCGACATCTTTTGACTGTCCCTGTAAATGAACGATAAATTACATCATATTATACAACAAGTATCTTTTAGTATACCTCAGTAATGTATATCAGTTTCATTATATTAGAAATACTGTGACATAATTAAAATACACTTCAAACAGTTTTTCCCGTAGGCTATTATGTAACCGAATTTTTTTGCGTAGCCTTGTAAATGAATGATAAAGGATTTACACTCCATATTCTACAGAAAGCATGTTTTAGTGAACTTCATAAATGTAAATCAATTTCATTATGTTTGTAAAGGTGTAACATCATTAATATACACGGCAAACAATTTTTTCCCACGCACCATCATGTAATGAAATTATTTTGGGAGGTCTTGTAAACGAATTAAAAGCTCTACATATACAATATTCGATAGTAAGCATCCTGTAGTGCACTTCAGTACTATATATTATTTTTAATAAGTTTGAAATAGTGTAACATCATTAAAATATATTGCAAATGATTTATCCCATAGACCATAATAAAATTGATTCTTTTAAGTGCCCCTGTAAACGAACCATAATTGCTACAAAATTGATTTTCAATACAAAGCATGCCTTGGTAAACCTCAATATTAAAAGTTCGACACATATAATAGTAAGCATCTTGTAGTGTACTTCAGATACATACATGGCAATTCGAATATATTTACACAAGTTAGAGCACGGAGAGGCGGCCAGATAGACCGAAAGCGTAAACACTTTTTCCTTCTCATCGCCGTGAACTGATATATCCGTTCACTATGCTGTAGGTTTCACTGCAATAATAGCAATGTTTAAATTAATATATTTCTACAAATATAATGCAGTTTTAAAATATTGAGTAATGATTGATAATGTCAAGGCTTATACTCATATACGTAATTAAGTTTTTTATATCAAGTTTGAAAAATCATCTTTTTCAGCATTAAAAAAAAAAAATACAGAAAAAACAACATTACAAATTTGCGCTTTGCTTGGCGGTCAGGGGGTTAACTGTATTGGAAAGTCTTAGAAAGAATAAATTTGATGGATAAAGAAGACACTCATTTTTAAAAAAACCTTATCATCCTTCTTGGAATGTAACAAGTTTTAAAAATTTTGATATTTTAAACATTGTCGTTACACATTTCGATTTGGAAGAAGTCGTTTCCGTGGAAACAATACTTTTTTCTGTTGTTTTTCTGACTCCTACAATATTGAAATCATACCGTCTGAGTTCAGAATCAGGCCCTAAAAAAAATTGTATTGGTGACAGAGACCCACTCCATACATGTAACCTCCTGATTTCAGTTTTGGGCTCGATTGAGCGCCTGTTGCTCGCAGCGCCATCTATTGATGATAATTCAAACTAAAACTGGGAATCGCAGTAAAAAAAACTCCTGACATCGTACATCACTCTCCTGCAAGAATTTTTTAAATATCTGTCACCGTTTGTAAGTTATTGAATTTTAAAATCAGTCAGTCCTTTTTAGGACACCCGGTAGAATAAAAAATAGTGCTATATTATGGACGCTTCCGAACTAAATATGGACTTTGTTTTATCAGATTTATGCGCATAAATTTTCAACAGATCAACTGTTAATTCATATTTAATGTCGCAAAAAACTCTTTATTTTTTTAAAAAATTTGTCATTTTTAAAATAGAAAAAGTTATATTAAAAAGCAAGATAAAGCTAATTTTTGGATACCATTAAATAGTTTAGATTATTACCTTTTCGATAAATTTTAGTTTGCCTGTATCTATCTGCATCCCTAGGTTTTAGAATTGTTTTTACCTTATTAAGTGTAAATTAATATTTTTTGAAATTTTAGTTCAAGTACCATTTTTCTTTTATCAAAGTCACCAGGATTTAAGTCAATCACATAAATAAACTTTTGAACCATTATACAGCAGCAACAAGCTCCAAAAAGGTGAATTTGGTTGAAAATGTTTTGTTTATACAGGAAAATTACAACGAAGAACACATGAAATGTTGCAAGCGCAAAAGTTTAAATGTATGGCCTAATTTGGCCGAAAGTTGTCAAATGTATGTTGATCTCATGACAGATTCATATAAAATATAATACATACCGGCAAATTTCGAGTGGTATTGAAATTGGCCCAGAAAATTCTCGAAATTCAATTTGGATATAAAACTATCATGCGCCGCCAGACGCCCACGGGCAAAACCCGGCGACACGATTCCGACCATCGCGCCCAAGTCACTGAACGACTTTTAACGCACCAGAAGCTTTGTCTCGCTTCGGCGCTGCGATCGGCCAAGGGCCGCTCCCCAATGCGGACCCTAAACCACTTTACCAGGTATCGACCTCATAGGTCGTTGCGCCAGTAACCCAGCTCATGGGAAACTTCCGCGTGGAACAAACACCTGATGAACCGCCGAAGAACCCCCGACGACTTCGTTCGCGAAACCCCATAGGGGGAGACGGTCCCTCGGTCATATGTCGAGTTACTCCGACGGCTCTTGCTTTCCCACGGCTTCCGATCATAGACATGCATGGAAGAGCAAGCTACTGGGCTCATCGGCCGTGAGGTTCGCATGTCATATGCACTAAAAAGAGCTAAAAGGTGCCTCTCTCCGACCCAGAACCACGAGGAAATTCGGTTCTTTCCCATAGACGGGATTCGGATAGGTCGTCCCTACGCAGTCTGGCACGAGGTTGAACCCATCTAGGCGCAACTAGACAGTAACCCAGCCACAACTCCAGAACTACGAGATCATTCACATATCATATCACTCAAAAAACGGAAGGATCCTAAAGAACCACTATCGGACTCTAGAGGACGTGGAAACTCCCTCTAAGCGCGCCAAAGAGACGGTCCCGATCGAGGTTAGTGAAGAGTTAGTGAGAACACGCCACTTGTCCGCCCGCCAGATGTGGAAACTCCTGGCTGCACGAGAGACGTGCCGGACTGGGGTTTCGGACCGAGGTCTCGAGTTTTGGCTGATCGACGCCGCGTTAGTCGGCAGCCTCCGGCCCGGTTCCCCGTAATCACATGGAGGAGAGCGGCTAGTCCTCCGCCTCGGAAAACGTTCGCGTCCCTGGCGTGTGCCATTCACGCCTTTGGATAGTGACCGTCTCTTTGACTCGGGCACTCCCTCCGGTGACCGTTGGGGTCGACTCACAACTCTCCAGATTCAGAGGATGTAGTGGTGGTCGTCTTAGACGGCTAATTTCACCTCTGCCGCCGGCACGTCGCAGATAGTTGCTACACGCCGTATCTCCTGACGCTCGGCGAACTACAGAGTCACCACCATCTTGCTCTACAGAGATCGATCTGTGCTTCCGTCAATTCCTCGGTCAAGTTTTGGAGAGATCCGACTGGCATTGGCTCCAACCGCTGAACCAGAGACCCTCGTAGTCTCTGGGAACGGTCTTGCGGGAAGTCTTTCCACCACCTACGGAGGAGGCTCCGAGCATTGGCCGATCCTCGCGTCGCAGAGAACCTGCGTTTACGAGGGGGAGACCCACGAGCCCTCAACCCACGAATGGGCGAACCAAAAGAGCTTTGCGCGGTGTCTCCGGCTTTCAGAAATCCCTTCCACTGGCGGACCACGATGAGGAACCCAGACCGGTCTTCTCCTGTCCCCGTCTTGCAACGAACGCAAACCATGGAGCGTCCGCGCACTGTTCCGCTCCCGGTCACCTCCTCCACCAAAGGAGTCGGGTCAGGACCACGGAAACGGACCCGCGGAAAACATAATGTAGAACGTTCTTCATTGTGTCTTATGACTCCCAATATTTACATAAAGTTCTGCTATGTAGAGATAAGTATAAGTATACAGTTACATACATTCATGCATATATATATATATATATATATATATAAAACTTTAAGTAAAATTTAACCATTGAAACATAAGAAACTGACCACATACACTGAAATCCCGATACCAAAGAGCCCTGTCAATTTACAAATTAAAATTGTAGTCCTAATAAATGTAACATTATTAATTTAAAATTTTATCAATAGAAGCCCTATTTCTTGTATTTCATTACCATCATTTTAAGTTGCTGCATTCTTAACTTTTTGTATTTTTGCTATTGAAATAACATGTTGATTTGGCCGTTTGCATTGCTTTTTTTGGGTCAGAAGAGTTTGGTCATTTTGCATATTGAACTATCTGGTTTGTATATTCTGTAAGGGCTTCTATTGATAAAATTTTAAATTAATAATGTTACATTTATTAGGACTACAATTTTAATTTGTAAATTGACAGGGCTCTTTGGTATCGGGATTTCAGTGTATGTGGTCAGTTTCTTATGTTTCAATGGTTAAATTTTACTTAAAGTTTTATATATTGAACTTCCATAATGACATGCTGCATTTGCGCAATCATTTGTGGATAGTTATATTTTTATTTTATTTTATTTTAATTTTAATTTTAATTTTTATATTCATTTGAATATCGTTCTATTGCAGCCATCAATTAGATTTCATCTAATTACAGCCCAAATTTTGGCATATCTTATATTTTCATAATTATTAAATACATTATTTTAATGCTGCCTATGCGCATATTTTGATGTATTTCTTGTATTTCATTACCATCATTTTAAGTTGCTGCATTCTTAACTTTTTGTATTTTTGCTATTGAAATAACATGTTGATTTGGCCGTTTGCATTGCTTTTGTTTGGGTCAGAAGAGTTTGGTCATTTTGCATATTGAACTATCTGGTTTGTATATTCTGTAAGGGCTTCGGTTGATAAAATTTTAAATTAATAATGTTACATTTATTAGGACTACAATTTTAATTTGTAAATTGACAGGGCTCTTTGGTATCGGGATTTCAGTGTATGTGGTCAGTTTCTTATGTTTCAATGGTTAAATTTTACTTAAAGTTTTATATATTGAACTTCCATAATGACATGCTGCATTTGCGCAATCATTTGTGGATAGTTATATTTTTATTTTATTTTATTTTAATTTTTATTTGAATTTTTATATTCATTTGAATATCGTTCTATTGCAGCCATCAATTAGATTTCATCTAATTACAGCCCAAAGTTTGGCATATCTTATATTTTCATAATATATATATATATATATATATATATAGAATTCCTTTCTGTCCGTTTTGGATATTAATCATAAGGAACTCCTGGGGTAACGAATAAACATTTCTGTGCCTGTAGACTTAATTATGAAGAAAGTTCTTGAGAAAATCATCTAACCAGGAAATTATTTTATACTAGCATGCTACGCCCGCTGCGCTGGGCCAGTTTTCTAAATGTACCTTAAATCAAACGAAATGACTTTGTATTTTAAAGGAATGTGGATCTTCACCTACAGATGCTACCTTAGTAAATATTTTCAAGCGAACCTTGAATCAAACGAATTATATCAATGGATTTGAGCATGTATTTTAAAGTAATAGGGACGTTTACCTGGTTTTTCCTTCAATATTTCTGTAAACAATGCGAACGACATTGCGTTATATTATATCATACATTGGGATAAAAGAAGCAATTCACTTAGTTGATCATTTACAGTAGAGTTTGGTAGAGAAATGAGGTTATTATGAGATTATGACAATAGGAACTAAAATGTCAACATACTACTAAAAGAGAAAGCATTACAATGATTGCATAGATTGACCATTGAACTTAAATAATGTTCGGGTGATTCATTTTCGTCTGTAAGTTCTTGAACTCCGTCCCTCTTTCTTTCCTCCATGTGAGATTCTGGTAAAGTACAACCTCACTGTATGATACGTTATATTTCGCAATATACATCCTCTTCTGGCAAGTCTACTACGGTTTTTCATCTTTCCATTCCAGCAGAGTAAATACATTGAAAATTGTAATAAATTGTTTGCACATAAAGAACAGTGTTTAACTTTCATATTTAAAAGAAATGGTGAAACATAGAAAAGTGCATTTTTAAAGCTGAATATGAACAAAATTAAAATGACGCCATTTTCACTGTCTTTCCATTTTTTAGACCAGTTGCATTCGTGTAACCGTTAATCTGAAAAAAAACCCGATGATTAACTCTGGTAGAAAAATAAACCTCTAGTTTGTATCCAATAAAATCTTCCCAATCTTCCATAATCTTGCCGATATCCAAGTTTGACGCCAAACATTAGAAGTGCTTGAAACGATATGGTCACTAATGTACCAGAGTTAGTTACAAAACGAAGTTATTTACGCGCCAAGCTATGTTCCATAAAATAATGTCAAATTACTGTTAATTCAATTATATATCTTTCATTAACAAAATTCCATACCTTAAATAAAACTGACAATGATAAAGTTAGTTATGCAAAATGTTTAGTAATATTATTTTTGGTGAATACTTAAACCGAAGATTTTTTGCATTTCTCTAAAGAGTATAATAACACGCAGAAATAAATTCATTTCTCACAATGTTTAGCTGTGTGTAGGTCGAAAAGGCTTTATAACGATCGAAAAATTATCTAATAAGAATTTCAGGTACTCGTTTTTAGGGTTTCGTTCATCTCACGAAACCCTATTGCTCCCGCTCCGTTGTCTGTCTGTCACAGAGCCATTCTCGAAAACTACGTAACTTACAGAGTTGAAATTTAGTGTATAAATCGGAATAGCAGCTGTAAAGAGCTCAAAATATTAAAATTTGAAAAATTCGTATTATTTTAATAAATAGAGCTAAAATACCAAAATTCTAACAGCCTTTTCCTATTAAATTGAAACATTTTTCGTTATAGCAGATGCCAAAGATTTAAAATCCACAATGAAATTCTTTCTACAATAATTAATTTTCTATTCACGTGAAAAATGAGAAGGAAATAAAAAGTTTCACCAATGGAAAAAAAAGATAAATATGAAATAAAATGGATTGACGTCATAGTCGTAATGAAACGGAAAACGTCTAAGATTTCTCAATAATACAAGGAGTATGAGTATGAGTAAGTAAACAAAGCAGATTAATATCACGTCATAGAGAATTAAAAAGAAAATCTGACGTCATATGGGTAGTTTAACTAATTTTTCAGATGGGTGAGAATAATACAAAGCAAGTATCAATATAAATAATAGAGAATGGTAAATATATGAGTTTGAGAAACATATTGAATCGTGATAAAAATCCGATTATGGAAATATTCGCATATTTTAACATTTTGAAGGTATACAATTTGTTTAATTTTGAAATTATTTTTTTTAAATATTGCATTTAGTCCGTATGACTGATATTATTATGACAGAATATAATAGCGGGCTTGGTCCGCTATCTGGCTGGTTTAGATATTCGAAAAAACGAAAAAATAGACCGGTAAATTTTTACTTTATAAAAAACATGACTTTTTTTTTGTTGTTGCTAAATGAAATTTGTTTGAATTTATTAAAGAAAGGATAAAGTGTTTTGAAAGGAATATTAAACGAAACCCTTTGAGCGATCTTTGATCACACTTACCCACTTGTTTTTCTTATCCAGCCTGAAATGATAAATCGGCAAATATTATTTATTCCATTCGCCACCATTTTCATTAAAAAGTTTTTCCCTACATTGAAAGCGCCAAAACAGTGGCTGAGATGTTCTGCTCTCAAAGCTGGTATACGGGAAGTGCTGGGTTCAAACCCCTGTGGCGCTCGTTGACCTAACCATACGGAGTTTTCCGTGTTTTTTTTCGAACTTTGCTGTAAATACGGGTTAGGATCCCTTAGAAAGACCCCCACGGAGGGATTCCCCCCAGCGTCTACATCCCTCGTGTAGATAATCGGTCGTCATAAAATCAACCAATCGTACATTGGAAGCATTGCTTTTTTGGTAAAACTTTGCTTCATAATGAAACCCCCCCCCCCATAAATTTGGCAATCGCTAATTTCAAAGGTCATCTAATCTTCTGTAATCTGAATCGTCGTCCAGAGTAACTTTCAAACATAAACGAAACATCCAACAATATAATAAAAATGCCAACTGGCAGGTGACCGGAATACGGACAATTAGTTCAATGTCTTTTTAAAACCTTCCTGAAAGAAGGGAAGATATGCTGAAAAAACTAAAAAGAAATGACGAATTAAAAAGAACATCGGAAATTTATTTCAGCAAATAATTTTTATTCCAAAATGTAGCCTTTCGTGATAGTAATATAGCATAAATGCACACATCTCTTTAAGAATATTCTTTGGTTCCTAGCTTTTGAAACAGTGAATATTTCTATAAGTAAAATGGGCGATATATTAAAAAAAAATAATAAAATAAAAATAAAAGGACAATATTCGCTGATCTGAGTTCGAGGCTATAAAAATAATATGTTTGGGGAAAACAAACCGGCATGTTTCCGTAGTAAATTTTTAAATGTCTAAAATTTAATTATTTTACAATATGTGTTTTAGTGGTAGACTTTCACTAGAATTTAAATATTTGATCCCATATTCATAACAATAACTGCTATTTATATAATTTGCATTTGAATATAAAAATTCACTCCAAAAAGGATCTTGTATACACGAAAAAACACTATTATTACTAATATCGCTCAAGCTGATGTCACGCTTATGCATCTTTGGCATAAATAAACAAATAACATGTAACTCATAAGTGCAGTCATTTTTACAATTAAATCTGCTAGTTCCTTCTGTAAGACACATGATAGGGGAATTATATATATAAAAAAATTAACAGAAAGAAAAAAAGGGGAAAAAAATACTCATATTTTAATAAATCAAATTATCAGATGCATCTTTGTTAACCTGGCGCAAACGATAAATCGCCAAATGTTGACTTAATCTGAATTGCAATCTCATGCATTGCAAAAGCATTACAAACATTCCCTTGGGGTTTAAATTAAATATTATGCCTCATTAAAAAGTTTTTTTTAGCCACCCACAGGGAGGCTTATTCTTTCAATCTCTATCATTTTTCATGTTTATGAAAAGTCACAGCAATCCATCGTTGCCACAGGTTAATCTCGGAAAATGAAACATTTGAAGTTACTGAAAAAATTAATAACTCAAAAAGTATTTATCACAAAATTATTAGACAAACTGCGTTAGAAAGGAAAAAAATTGTATTTTTCTTGATATAAATTTAAAATCGAATGATTATGGCGTTTTTCAAATAATGAATTTCAAAAATTACCAAATTTTACAATGAAGTACCATAACGAAACCTTCACGCGGAAAAAGATAATGATAACGGCTGTTGCTTTCGGTCGAGAATGGACCAAACGATGTCCGCATTTTACTATTTTTACCGTTTTTAACGAAATTCTGTAACTTTAGAAGAATTTTTCTTTGAATAGGCAAATACAACGAAATGCATAAAATCGTTACAAAAATTTTAAAATTACAAAAAAGGATAGATGGAAATTATCAGATATGAAAAATAAAGAAGAATTTTGGTACTTTCGTTCTTTCGTGTTGTTCCAAATTTTATGTCGTTTTTATGCTCTTTTAACCTTTCCAAAAACTTTCTTTTAGTCATTATTCAAGGTTAAAAGAGCATAAAAACGACATAAAATTTGGAAAGTTACCCACTGCACTCTCCCGGTTTTACGCTAAAAATAATGATACTGTAATTAATTTCGATAAAGCAAGAATTATCCATAGGTTCAATAACCCATTTAAAGCCGCCATTAGGGAATCATTGGAAATTAAAATTAGAAAAGATTGTATTTGTAATGATAACTTTTCTTTCAACATACCTAGTTTATGGGATTCATTTTTAACCCCTTGTTAATTCATTGTTTTGTTTCTCGCTCTTTGGCAACAGAGAGCGCCCGCTTATTTTATTTAAATTTTTCCATACTGTTGATTTCAATTTTCTCGTGTCGAAAATTAAAAGATCAGTAGTCGTTTGTGTTGTTCCTCTTCTCCGATGATGGCTTTAAGTTTAAAGCCGAAACATGTAGGATTTTAGCTCTTTTATGAGTTTAAAACAATTTTTACACTGATTTTAGCAACTAATAAGCACAATTTGTGCAATTTGTGTTTTTAAAATGTTTGCATTATTTTATGATATAGCCGTTTCAATTCTTTCGCCAACGATAATGATCGCCAAAAAAAAAAAGACCCATGGTAACCTTATCGTCCAAAAGAACAGAACTTTCCATCATAATTCTATAACTAATCTACGTAGAACTATGTGTTATATACTAAAACCTTCCCTGAAACATTATCTATCCAATAGTGCAAGTTCCATGAAATTCCATTCAGCAGAACTCGAGTTATGAAGGAACGGAACGAAATTTCCGTTTGTGTTTTATATATATAGTAGATAATATTGTTGACCTGAAATACTTTCCTAACTAATAAAATTACAAAATTAAAATTAAAACAACTCTTTTTTTCTGAAGACACAGCCATTGCGTTGTTAATTTTTCAAGATAGAAGAAAAGGCTCTATATTCTGAGAGCCAGAATGAAGAACTTTCAGATGATGAAGTGTTGAATTTAATTTCTAAGCAATTTTCATTTAAGCTGTCGAATGTTTGTCCTGTATCTGAATTTCTAATAGATTATTAGAAAAAATATTTTTTTTTATGATTTGTAGCATTACAATAGAAAATAATTTTATCACTTTAAGTCCCATTCTGTTAACAAAGTATCATTAAGATTATCAATACGTATCCATTAAGTAATTAGATTAACTCATTTATTAACTGTCTTAACGCTTTAAAAGTGTTTTACCTAATTGAATAATACATAAAATGTATCAAATACATATTTTAGTTTTAATGTCTCAAATTAATCAATTTTCAATTCAAAATAACCATCTCCAAAGAAACTTTGATTTAAAAAGTAATAAATTTTGTTTAAATGAGTTTAATATATCATTTATTTAAATAAAACATAGAGTTCAAGAGAAATAAATTGAAAAATAATTTTGACCAGCTAGAATCGATAAATCTCTCACCGTGCGCCGTACTGCGGAATAAGAAAAATAAAGCAAAAAGGTGGTCTGGCCGGCCTTGGTACCGTCCATGCTCCGCTTGCTCGCCTTTTCTAGATACGACCACCTGCTTCAGACACTTTTGATAAGCCGGCCACAAGCTGATCCGGCCTGGACTCCGAGCCTCCGCCAAAGTCCTGAGACCGGCCAGAGAAGCACCCAACTTGACTTCTCTGGAGCTGGCCTGAACATAAGGGCGAAGAGCGATCCGCACGTTGCCGCATCGGGATCAGACTACTTCGGGGAGTTCTGGAGCCCGCTGACGCATCGAGCGAAGGCCGAGCACATCCATGGACTTGAGAGTGGAGACTCCTGTCAGTACCTGCTCCCTTCAGGGACCCCGCATTAGCCTTCTTTCGAAAATGAAAGGGACCACTACGACGTTCTCGGCCGAGCTCACGGTCATCCTCTCGTGCGTAAGTCGGGTTGATTCAGGACCAGTCGGAGGAGCTACCCCTCAAAGTGTCAAAATAAAGCAAACTTATCTCAGGCGTTCTTCTTTTAATTGTACATTGTTTTTATATGTGCATAGAATAAATGCATGATATAAGCATAAATAGTATGTAGTGTATTCCGCAAGGTTGCTACTTGCAAGTTCAGCCATTACTCAAATTTAAGGTTTAAAAACATATTTATTGAAGCTAAGCGGGCAAGGACGATGGCAAAGTCACTTGACGAATTTGGTCTATGTCGTCCGGCGATTAAATAAGATCAAACACTAACTTAAGCTTCACTAGAAATGACTAGAAATTTTACTAAAATAACAAAGTTCCACCTATTTGTAGAGCATGGGCAGTTCAAATCACTAGCACATCCAGCGATTAATCAATCCTTTAGGCTGAAATGCAAGAACATTCGCAAAAGCATTAACACGATCTTCCTTTTACTAAGCCCATGGCTCCCGAAGAGCCTTTATTCGAAACTATAATTCAAAAATGTCTTACAAAACGGCTAACTTTCACTTGGCAAACTTTAAAACTGCTTGATAAGTGGCAAAAGCGCGACTTTAGCTCACCAACATAGGCCTTGCTCACCAACTAGGGAAGAACTCGACCCAAAACCGCTGAAACAACCTTTCGCTCACCTTATATACTTTGCAGATAGACCAACGAAGCTAAATTTGCATTAACGTATAGCGAAGGATAGAAACCATAAACTCCGAGAGTTCCAAACACACTTGGAAAATTTAGAGTAAAATATAGTATAGATGTCGCTGTTGCGTACACAGGTTAGATGTTGACATCACGTTTTCGCATTCAAAGCACTAGAACCACTTTATAAGAGAGTTGCTAGTCCACTACAAATGTGCTTCATTAAAGTTAAAATATGCACTATATTCTTTTCTGATTAGTATGCTCAGGGACGGATTCAAGTCTCGATGCTATCCTTTCCCATTTCCGACTTTCAAAACCAGATTTAAATTTACAATGATCTGAATTTAATTTTTACTTGTCAAATTCCTTAGTAACTAATATTTATATATGCATATATTAATATCGTATTACATATATTAAGATGTATATTACTTAAATGATATGTATATATACTCATAAAAAAACAGTGCATCATAATTACGAACCATTTTGAAAAGTGCATTACGTTTATAAACATTACAGAAAAAGACTTTTGAAAAAGCACAGGATTTCCTTATCATATAGATGTCTATAAAAAATCTCTTAAAGTTATCGATTTAAACGTTACGCCCAGTTCACGCAATTAGATAGCTTGATGTTTTGTGCAATACATACTAAAACTAAAAATAATAATACTTTAATGAGAAAATCAGATATGTTTGAAATTATCAGACTATGGGCCTTTTTTTTCAATTGGCTACTCTGTCTATTTGATAATCCTGCACTGATGATATTAGGCGTGTTCAAATGAAACCCGTTCGACGGGTGCAAATTGACGAGTTGGGGCTTAAGGTGGGAAATGCGCAAGAGCAAGTAACGTCATATGTATGATGTATGAAGCTTGCATTGCGTTGCGAAACGGTCATTCTACTTTCGTTGTATGAAGGTGGTGGTACGTTAAAGCTGGCTGGAGTGATTACGAACCCGTCCAAACAAGACCAACGTGCTGTAATACAGTTTTCATCGGCAGAGGGATGGAGCTATTTTTTTTTTCAATCAATATTAAACAATCAAAATCTTTCCTCACCGACGGCTTTCGACGCCTTCCCAAACAATGGGACGCGTGTCTCAATGCCATGGGTGACTTTTTTTTCTAAACAAATGTGTATGCTGTTAATTTAAATATGCACTATTTCATTCAGTTTTGCGTTTCTTTTATTCATGTTCCGCTTACTATTAAGTTCGAAAGGATGTGATTTGAACACGCCTCATACTTTGTTAGGTAGCTTTCAATACAAAAAAGTATAAAGCTACCTATTGCACAGGCCCGTAACTACCGCCGGGGCAGCCGGGGCACTGCCCCGAGGCCCCCAAGCCCGAGGGGTCCCAAAATGATGGTTAAAAAATTATTGTATTTTAATATCTTATCTAACTTTCTATAAAATACCCAGCACCTAGCTAAAAGTTAATAATAAAAAAAATCCCTCCAACTGCTAGAGTAAATGTTTTTTCTAAAATTCAGAATGAACTTATTAACACTTTCCAACCTCGTTGAAAAGTGTTTATGACTTCGGTTTGTCTGGCCGTCTGCCGTCTGGCCGTCTGTCCGTGCTCTAACTCCCGCAAATATGCTCGGATTGCTCTGCAATTTTTATATGTTATAGTCGTTATCTATAGCATGTTCCCTATTTCAACGGAGGTGTGTAGCACTTATACTTTTTTTACAGGGACACTCAAAAGAATTCCATTACATTGCGGTCTATGGGGAAAAATCACTTGAGGTTTATTTAAATAATGTTTCACTATTTTAAACGCATTGAAATTTATATATATATCACTAAGGTGCATTAGAAGAAGCGTAATATGGAATAGTGTGTGCATAGCACTTATAGTTACTTTACAGGGACAGTCAAAAGAATTCCGTTACATTACGTCTATGGAGAAAAATCGTCTGCGGTTTATTTAAATAATGTTTCCCTATTTTAAACGCATTGAAATTTATATAAGGTGCATTACAAGAGGCTTACTACAGAATATTGTGTGTATAGCAGTCATCGTTCATTTACAGGGACACACAAAAGAATTCTCTACTGTCTGTTAACAATAATTCCTGGAAGTGCGTTTTAAGTTACTGAACGCGATTTTAATTTTAACTCGCTTTTTGTCTATTACGTGGTGTGTATAAATTCTGTAGATCCTATACAGGGAAGCATAAAAGTTCGCGAACACATTTCCGTATTATTTAACTGCAGACGGAGAATTTTAAACTGTGCTACGCGTTTCCTAACTGAACTAAAATTTAGCATCCTATGTAGTATATATACAAATCTATAGATCCTATACAGGGCTGATGAAAAGTATTCGGATTACTTAGATGTTATCTTTTAGCTTATTAAACGGTATGATTTGTAAAATTATTTTCGAAGCGTTGGAAAGTGTTACATAATCTATGCTTGACGCATGATTTTTCGTTCTTGTATACCTCTTAGCCTTAGAAATCAAAAATGAAATTAGTGTTGAGCTTCAAAACTGCTTGTTTCTTTCATTGATTTTAGATACCACTCAGGACATTGCTAAAGTTGATCAGTTAAGTGAAGTTTACAGGTATGTCAAAATTGTTAATGATGAAGGAGGGACACCTATTGATATCAAAATATGTCAAACTTTTGTATCCTTTAGAGAGGTAAAAGATCAGTCTGCCTAATGTTTTGCAGAAGAAATACTTACTTCATTGGAAGAGAAAAACTTGGATTTGACCAAATGCCGTAGACAAGGCTATGACGGGGCTGCAGTCATGAGTGGGGCATACAGTGGAGTGCAGAAGCGTATTAAAAAAAAAGCCCCACACGCATACTTTGTGCACTGCGCTACACATAACCTTAATTTAGTATTAAAGGATGTTGTGGAAGGAAACCGAGTGGTCTGCAAGTTTTTTTAAACCATTCAAAGTGTGTATTGCTTTTTTGGTCATAATATTTTGCGCTGGCAAGACTTGGTACCAGTGTAGGACATGGATGCCCAGACTGATTCACTGAATTCGAAAGTAACACTGAAAACTCTTAATCCAACTCACTGGGCTGGTAGGCATGAGGCAGTGTATGCACTGAAACTCAGGTTTCGTGACGTGTTGTAAAGCCTTACCCGCATAACTTTGACTTCCAGGAAAAGTAAGGAAAGAAATGAAGCACAGCAGCTACAGAACAAACTTGAAAGTTTTGATTTTGTATTGCTTTTGGTTGTGCATTGTGAAGTTTTAGAGTCTCTCAACCTCGTTTCAAAATCCTTACAATCTGAAACCATGGACCTGTTGTATACAGTGGAGTGCAACGTTAAGTTAAAACGTTCTAATTCTTATGCAAATGTTTGCAGAGCAATAATTATGTAGTGTTGAATTCAGGGGTGATCTGGGGGGGGGGGGAAATCCCCCCTGGAGCATTGAAATGTCCCCGCCGAAAGATTTGAGATGTTATACTTTCAATGGTCAAAAAGTGCAATTCCCCCCCCCCCCCATCCCTGCATATAAGTTATTCGGTAATTTATTATTAAGGATAACCGAAATACGTGGAAAGTTTGAAGAACTCGTTTCTGAAGCATCAGATGTTTGTAGTCGATGGGGAATAAACAAAGAATTACACCAGAACTGACTAAGGAAAGTGAAAAAACACTTTGATGAGTTGAGTGAAGACTCAAAATCTTGTTTCCGAGTCACTGTGTTCTATCCAGTGGTAGACACACTTTGTACTCAACTTGATCACCGTTTTGAAGGGATGAAAGCTGTTTTTGACACTTATCAAGTACACTGGCTTCCAAAAGTTAAGGTACAACCGGTTTTTTGCGTCTAATTTACAAATGAATGAATATAGAAACAACAAATTTGGAGGAAATGTGCGCTAAACTGCTATTTATTAAATGCGACATAGAAATTTACTTAAGTGAAACGTATAACTGAAATTACAACAAAAAAGCACTCATGGTGGAAAATTCCATTATTGTAGAAATCCGTACATCGCAGTATTATGCAGTAAAATGTGACAGAAACATTAAAAAACTGGTTCTAATATGGAATATGTCCCCCCCCCCCGGACTTGAATGAATTGGCGGTATCGACTTTTTCCATGCTCTCAATTAAATTGTCGGACACCGAAATAGGTAACGCTGACCAGACTTGGAGTAAGCCTTGTTCCAGCTCATTTAATGACTTTGGAAGAGGACTTAAAGTCACAACCTGTCTTCCAAGATAGTCCCAAAGATGTTCTATCATATTCAAGTCTGGAGAGTGAGCTGGCCATTCCATTCTCTCCAAACCGTGATACTCAAGATAATCCTCAACAACCACAGCTCGGTGTGGTCTCGCATTATCATCCATTAGTATGAAACCATTACCAATAGCACCGGCATATGGGCGCACATATGAATCAAGGATCTCATCCCGATATCTAGCACCAGTCACAGTTCCTCCATGGAACACATGCAGGTCAGTGTGGCCTCCGAGTGAGATCCCTGCCCAAACCATGATTCCACCGTTTCTGTACCTGTGTGTTTCGACAGTTTTTGATTCATTGTATCGAGTGCATTGTTCTCTCCAGATCAGAAGACGTCCTGAATCGCTCTCCAGTGTGAATCTGGACTCGTCTGTGAAGAGTACAGAAGCCCACTGTTGTCTGGTCCAGGAAACATGTTATCTTGCCCAACATAAGCGGGCCCTTCTCTGTCGTCTGTTGAGAGGGACACACACAACTGGTCGCATTGCATAGAGCCCTGCATTGTGAAGACGTCTTCGCACCGTAGTAGCGGAGATTCTTCTCCCTAATGCTGCAAAGTGGTCTGCAATGAGTTGCGGCACAGTAGTGCGTCTTCTCCTTCGGGTCGAAAGAGCTAGAAACCGGTCTTCTGCAGGTATTCTAACACGTGGGCGGCCTGGAACATGTCTTCTGGACACAGAATCTTCGGATTCATGCTGATCTGAGAGTCGTTGGACTACACTGCGAGACACATTGAGCCGTCTAGCAGTATCGGCCTGTGACAACCCCATTTCCATCCATCCTTCCGCCCGCCACCTTAATTATGTACGTTTATGTTAAACGTTTTCTGTACTATAGTTTCCTCATACCATTAATGTGTTTACATTCTTGTTATAGGCTTTTTCAGTAAAAAAAAATGACTATAGTATTTCTGTATTTGTACTCAAAAATTAAACTTATTAAAAGTTACTGTTTTAAGTTTTTTTATGTTAACAACAGTGCAGCGAATATTTTACCATGTATTTTTAATGTGTGATTCTATAAATTTTTAATAAACATACACTCTTTTCAGAAATTGTACTTTTGTAAGTATTTTTCTTTTGAATTATTCACCTTATTCTTTTTACAACCATATGCACTGAATATTTAATTTCCAAAACTTGTATCATAAAAAAATTCCATTTAATAATTTGTTAATTGTATAAGCTAGATAAATACTTGAACATTTGACTTTAGTGAACCTTTTGTAGCTAGTTTTGTTACCATCGCATGGACCAATAAATTAAAACAAATTTTTGTCGAATTGGAATAAACCACCAGGCATATAAAAAGAAAGAAATATTGAGGGGCCTCACTATGAAGTTTTGCCTCGGGGCCTCCAAGTTTATAGTTACGGCTCTGCTATTGCAGCCGTTCGGAGGAAAGCAGTTCCGGAAAATTTCGATATATTTTCACCGATCATGACCCCCAGACCCCAAAACCACCCTCCGTTCAAATGTTGATTTATATATATATATACATATATATCTGACCTATGTCATACGATAACGCTCGTATTTATAAATCAATTTTCATGAAACTAATTGTGTGTATTAAGGTCACCAATGTCTCGACCGAGTTCGTTGGCCAGCTTGGTCCGCCATTTTGTTTCAAGATGGCGGCCATTTAAAAATTTAAAACTAAAATAAATATACAAAAAAATTAAAAATTAAAATTTATTTTTTAATTACGTGTTAGGCCTTGATACAAGGATTCCAGAGCATTTTTTGGTTTACCTCTATCTTAAAAAATGGCTGAGATAGAGCAGTTTGAAATTCTAGGGTGGCTGACATTTTGAAACAAAACAGCACATTAACGCGATTACTCGCAAATTATTTTCTTTCATTGTTGTAATAATTTTCCCAATCATACGCATAAAACTATATATTCATATCCGTTAGCGCAAAATTGGCGACATTTGGCGAAATATCGCCAAATTTGGCGAACAAAATAAGTCTTCATAAATGAAGCCAATTTGGCTATTGCTCAATAATTTGGCGAATTTCTTATTCAAATTCAGTATTAACGAATCTTTTGTAAACGTTTCTTTGCATTTTAACTTGCTGTTTTCGTGTAACATCAGCTAAAATTTTAAAACGAAGATGTAGGAAAGCTACCTTTTCCTCCCGGTACAGGCCGGAAGGACTTTTTAATCTTGAGCCTGTTGAGATTCATCAGAGAATGGTTGCTGTGTACACTGTTAGAAATGAATACTCAAATTCCACGAAATTTTCTTCGTTTTTAACGAAACTGTTTCCTGAGAAATACTCCGAGCGAATATTTCGTCAAATCGAGTAAATTTGCATCCTCAAAATTGTGAGGAAATTAGTTTCGTCAAATTGTTTGTTCGAAAGTTCCAAAAAAGGTTGGTGGTGCCATCTATTGGGGATTTTAGAAGCATCTTTAATTGACTGGTGGAAAAATAAGAACACTTTTCACAAGTCTTCAAGGGGATTCGAACGCGCGACTTTTAGTGTGGGAGACGAACGCTCTGACCACTTAGCCAGCGGGACTTTATGAATTTGATTTTAAATGCATCTACGGGATGTTGATGTGTGTTTATATTTTTAGAAAGCAGATTGTATTTTTATCGGTGCTGTTATAATTTCTGCATGTTTTAATTAATAAGGCTAGATTATTTTTATGGTTAATAAATAATTAGAATATGGCTTGATTAATATAATTTATTAGAGAAATTTCCTTTGTTCAATGAATGATTAGAATATGGTCTAGTTAATTTGTTGATCAGAAATAATAAATTTTGAAGTGCATATTTTGCAGGAGAGTTCATCAATTTTAGCGGATAAGATTACTGTTTATAGAGAGGAAGTGATCAGTTATACATATTTTTAATTTGATTGTTATATGAATATATTTCTTAAATAAAAAAGAGCTCCTAAAATTTTTATTATTGTTATTTTTTTTTGAATAGGCAATAGAAATGCATAAAATCGTTACAAAAAGGACAGACGCGAATTATCAGATGCGAAAAATAAAGTAGAAATTTGGTATTTTCGTGTTATCGCGGTCCCCAAGGATGAAATATTTTTGTTTCTGTTTTCATTAATATATTGTAAATTTGGTACTTTCGTGTAATTTTTTTTTGTTGAACGATTTTGTAACAACAAAAATAATCTGGCCGGGAATGGGGAAACATTTTTGTCAAATATTTGGGATTTTCCATTTCATTAAAAATCACTTAATTTTGAGACGAAATGATTGTCAAAAAGGATGAAAATAGCTCAAGAATTGCGGAATCGTCAAAAGTGAGAGTTTTTTTTTTTTTTTTTTTGACAGCGAGGAAACAGTTTCGTCAGATATTTGAGGATTCGCGTTTCGTCAAAAACCACGTGACTCTGTGACGAAATGATTGTCAAAAATAACGAAATGAGGCCTAAGGATTTTGGAATTGTCAAAATTGAGTGTTTGATTTCTGAGAGTGTATGGAGAAAGGTGCTGATCAAAGACAACTGTTACGGATAGATCGTGAATGTTCCGCAACGGCCGCCGTGAGGAAATGGAGAATTTGTTCCGTCCTGGTCTGGCGCACAAAGTTGTTACCGAGACACTGATTGCGGATATCGACGCTGCGGTCAAGATGAACCGTCGACTTAGATATTAGAATTAAACGTTCAAGCAACAACCGAAATCTTTCCTTACCGACGGCTTTCGACGTCTTCCCAAACAATGGGATGCATGTCTCAATGGCATGGGTGACTTTTTCTAAACAAACGTGTATGCTGTAAGTTTAAATATGCACTATTTCATTCAGTTTTGAGTTTCTTTTATTCATGTTCCGCTTACTAGAACTGTGGAACGGGTTTGATTTGAGCACGCCTCATACTTTGTTTTATCTTGCAGTGGAGTACAAAGCACAAATCGAAATTCCTGATGTGCTCTGCCTCAGCTTTTTGAGATCGAGAAAGTTTGACGTTAAGAGGGCTTGTTCTATGATAAAAAAAGTGACCGACTTCATCGAGTCTCACAAAACCCTATTCGACCGAATCGACTCAGACGATGCAGTGCGTCGGACCATCCAGTCAAAAGCGGTGGGCTTCTTGCCGTACAGAGATTCGAAAGGGCGAGCCATTATATTTTTACGAACAGGTAAGTCAAATTCAAGGATGCAGTTGTAAGGATAATTTTCCAGCTGTTGTTTACTCTTCTGCTTTTTTTTAAACCTTCAGTTGTCACATAAGAATCTACAGGAGCAATTTTAAATTTTCTACTGTCTTTAGTTATAAAAGAAAGTTTTCTGTTTGTTGTTTCGTGTCCGTCTGTTTGTTGAAGATGGCTAGGGAAATCTATCGCACGTAGAGGTCTACAAATTTTGATAAGGATAAACGAAGAAAGGTTCGAATGCGCATGAGACTAAAAAAAATTCTTATAATTAGCCGAGAAATTAATTAAAAATCCCCATCAAACGCTAATGAAAGAGCTTCAGTTTTCAGCGGTATGGTTATTTCCAAGCATGTTCGTGGAGAAAATTCACACACACTTGACGCCAACCTATGTAGCCAAGTGCTTTGACCAGAAAATGAACTTCGGTGCGCATGCGTGCACGCTGCATTCTGTTTCCAGTACTGTTTGCACGAAGTTTGAACGTTCAAATGTTTATAACCGCGTTATATGAATATCATGAATATGAATACTATGAATATGACTATTATGAATATGAATGTTTCTTGAATATGCTTACAGAGTTCAAAGATAATATTTTTCTGCTGATTATTGCAGTGTACTCAAGTTGTATGAGTGATGATACTAATGATAATGATGATATATGTAGAATAATTACATTCAGTATTTTCGATTTCAATTAAAGTTTTTGAAATGTTTTGCTAAAATATAAAAAATAGTCAAATATAAAAATAACCCCTCTTTACTTAGAAATCTTGTTTTTCAGAATATTTTTATACATTCTCATATGATTAAATTGTTGCTTTAATACATATTTGCTTTATTTTATATGCGCATACTCAATAAGAGTTCGGATATAAGCACAAGCTTAATAATTTAATTTGCTCAAAATGTTATACATGCTTTTACGCTCATGCTCAAAATCGTAAAAGTACCATTGAATAGTTTTTTTTTACTACAATTATGCATTGTACAACATACCCCTACTTTTGTTTAATCGTTAGCATTAAAATGCTTTAAAAAATAAAATTTGCGTTATAACATAAGAAAGAAATCATCGATATATATATATATATATATATATATATATATATATATATATATATATATATATATATGTGTGTGTGTGTGTGTGTTGCATTCTAATATTTTTTAGCTTCATCCAGCAGTCAAAGAAAAAATATGGCAAACATCCCATTGCAGGATACCGGTAAAAAAAAATTTCTACATCGTGACTGTACCTCTATAAACTTCTCCACTGTTAATTTCAACTGTTACTTTCCGGTCTTTACACTCTTTCAACAATTTGTAGGGAACTCCAAGATTCATCGACATAATTATGGTAGCAAGACGATTTTCACACAAGAAGTGATTACGCTTAAAGCCACTGCAGGTCTTTTTAGGGTTTCGTTCATCTCACGAAACCCTATTTCTCCCGCTCCGTTCTCTGTCCGTCACAGAGCCATTCTCAAAAACTATATAACTTATAGAGTTGAAACTTTGTGTGTATAGATGAATATCAGCTGTGAAGAGCTCAAAATATTAAAATTTGAAAAATTCGTATTATTTTAATAAATAGAGATAAAAAACCAAAATTCTAACAGCCTTTTCCTATTAAATTTAAATATTTTTCGTTATAGCAGATACAAAAAATTTAAAATCCATAATGAAATTCTTTCTACAATAATTAATTTTCTATCAGACGATTTCCACGTGAAAAATGAAAATGAAATAAAAAGTTTCACCAATTGAAAAAAAGATAAATATGAAATAAAATTGATTGACGTCATAGTGGTAATAAAACCGAAAATGTCTAAGATTTCTCAATAATACAAGGAGTATGAGTATGTGTATGTACACAAAGCAGATTAATATCACGTCATTAGAGAATTAAAAGGAAAATCTGACGTCCTATTGGAAGTTTAACGAATTTTTCAAATGTTTGAGAATAATACAAAGTGAGTATCAATATGAATAATAGAGAATAGTAAATATATGAGTTTGAGAAACATATTGAATCGTGATAAAAGTCCAATTATGGAAATATTCGCATATTTTAACATTTTGAATGTGTACAATTTGTTTAATTTTGAAATTATTTTTTTAAATATCGCATTTAGTCCGTATGACGGATATTATTATGACAAAATATAATAGCGGGCTTCGCCCGCTATCCGGCTGGTTTAGATATTCGAAAAAACGAAATAATAGGCCGGTAAATTTTTACTTTATAAAAAAAATGACTTTTTTTTTGTTGTTGTTGCTAAATGATATTTATTTGAATTTGTTAAAGAAAGGATAAAGTATTTTGAAAGGAATATTAAACGAAACCCTTTGAGCGATCTTCGATCACACTTATCCACTTATTTTACTATTGCACTGCTCGGAATTACAAAGTTTATGAACCGCTGCACTAAACTCCTTAAACTATTCTATTAGTAACGAAATATTGTGAAAAAAATGTCAGCACGCAAGCCATGGTTTACACAAAACTCAGACAATGCTGAACTATTGCGAGTCAAAATGGCACGAGGAAGTTTGGTAAATTATTTTGAAAAAGGGCATCTGGTTATAACAGCCAGTGTTGATTCGATATCAACATATACATTAGTTCCCCTTGTAGTCAATATAGATGGACCCAAATTTGTCTTTGACGATTTTATTAAAGAACTAGCAGCCCGTCCCGGATTTGCATGGGTAGACAATGTAATTTTTTTATTACATTCGTTTTCCTGAATTTCGCGCTCCAACCTAAAACTGTTGCTGAGATACGGCGAAATGACCTAAAACTTTCGAATCCCCCTTTAACCACCTTCGAGGGGGTGTGGAGATTTCTAAATTCACTGAAATACGTGTTTAATCATTTGTTTAGTAGATTTGTTTTCCTAATTTCGCGCACCTAGATAAAACAGCTGCTGAGATATGGCGAAATGTCCTAAAATTTTCAAAACCACCCCCTTTAAAATCCTTCGGGGGGAATTTCTAAAATCACTGAAATGCGTGTTTATCCCTTTTTTAGTAGATGTGTTTTCCTGAATTTCACGCTCCTACCTAAATCCGCTGCTGAGATATGGCGAAATGACCCGAAACTTTTGAATACCCCTTTAGCCACCTTCTGGGGGGAGTTTCCAAAATCGCCGAAATACGTGTTTAACCAATTTTTTAGTACATTTGTTTTAATTAATTTCGCCCTCCTACATAAAAGCTGAGATATGGCGAAAAAACCTAAAAAATTCGACCACCCCCCCCATTTAACCACCTTCTGGGGCGAACTTCCAAAATTGCTGAAATATGTGTTTTATTCATTTTTTAGTAGATGTGTTTTCCTTAATTTCGTGCTCCTATCTAAAACTGCTGCAGAGATATGGCGAAATGATCTAAAACATTCGACCCCCCTTTTAACCACCTTTGGGAGGAAATTTCTAAATTCACTGAAATACGTGTTTAACCAATATTTTAGTAGATTTGTTTTCCTTACTTTCGTGCTCCTACTTATAACTGCTGCTGAGATATGGCGAAATGACGTAAAATATTCGACCACCACCCTTTAACCCCTTTCGGGAGGGGAAATTCTAAAATCCCCGAAAAACATGTTTAATCATGTTTTTAGTAGATTTGTTTTCCTGATTTTTGTGCTCTTAACTAAAATTGCTTCTGAGATACGGCAAAATGACCTAAAACATTCGACCTCCCCCCCCCTTAACCCCCTCCGGGAGGGGAATTTCTAAAATTGTTGAAATACATGTTTAATCATTTTTTAGTAAATCTGTTTTCCTGATTTTCACGCTCCTACCTATAACTGCAGCTGAGATATGGCGAAATGACCTAAAACATTCGACCACCCCCCTTTAACCCCCTTCTGGGAGGAATTTCTAAAATCGCTGAAATAGGTGTTTAATCATTTTTTTAGTAGATTTGTTTTCCTGATTTTCGCGTTCCTACCTATAACTGCGGCTGAGATATGGCGAAATGACCTAAAACATTCGACCACCCCCCTTTAACCCCTTTCTGGGGTGAATTTCTAAAATCTCTGAAATAGGTGTTTAATAATTTTTTTAGTAGGTTTGTTTTCTGGAATTTCAAACTGCTACCTATAACTACTGCTGCGATATGGAAAAATGACCTAAAACATTCGACTCCCTCCCTTTAGTCCCCTTCTAGGGGGAATTTCTAAAATCGCTGAAATAGGTTAATCATTAAGGTTTAATCATTATAGGTTTAATCATTTTTTTAGTAGATTTGTTTTCTGGAATTTCAAGCTTCTACCTATAACTGCTGCTGAGATATGGCGAAATGACCTAAAACTTTCGACCACCCCCATTTAACCCCCTTCTGGGGGGAATTTCTAAAATCGCTGAAATAGGTGTTTAATCATTTTTTTAGTAGATTTGTTTTCTGGAATTTCAAGCTCCTACCTATAACTGCTGCTGAGATATGGCAAAATGATCTAAAACATTCGAACGCCCCTTTAACCCCCTTCGGGGGGAATTTTCAAAAATCCCTTCTTATTGCTTGCCTAGGCCATAACAGCAATCTACAGTACAAATTGCGTGACCCTGACTTTAGTAGTTTCGGCTGGGCGTTGATGAGTCACTCACTCAGTCAGTCAGTCAGTCAGTCACTGTTTCCTCTTTATATAATAGTATAGATATAGATATAGATTACAGAGCAAAAATGGGTGCAATGGAAATTGGAGTATTAAGATATATTTGTGGAGACATTGTGAGAAGTCTTCATGATCGCTATTTTTTTTTTTTTTCAGAAAGTTGGGACCCCAGCGAAATGAGTGCGGAAGACTTCATCTTCGCTTGCATAGTCTCCATATACGCGGCCGCAGAGAACCCCTTCAACCAGGTGGCCGGTTACGTATTCATCTTTGATTTAAAGAATTTCAAGGTCCAACAATTCGTCGCATTAAGCAGATGGATAACATCAGGAGTGCAAGCTCTGCAGGTAAGCCGGATTTCAATTTAAGTTATTCCAATTTTGCCGAACTCTCGAATTTTTCTAATTATCTCCATTTGAATAAATTCAGCGCGAAGAATTTCTAGTCGCCAGGTCCCCATTGGTGATCAGAAATTTCGTGCTGGCGACTAGAAGACATTGTACGTAAGTATGCGATTTTTTTATTTTTTTTTTTAATCTCGAAGCGACATTTTACACACTCTCGCCCAATTTGATAATCATTATTCTCTATATATTCACTTTATTTTCTACTTTTCCACGGAAAAGAGCATTCCCCCACGCCTTGATCACGAAATATACCCTATGATTACCGAAGCATATGAGAACCATCCATCTCTAAATATACCAGAGCAATAATGCTTCTTATTTTCAATTGAAATGCTAGTTTAAATTCAGTGTATTTCTTTTACTTTCCATAATACAGTAAGTTTGCATATTTATTATTTTTCAATTCCTACTATTAGCTCACACTCTCTATATATTTATATATCTTGTTCAAATTTTCAATCGTTAATAAAATATTTTCTATTCATCCTATCAAGTTCAAATAAATTTTTTTAAACTTGTACTGGATGACAATTGATGTTAATACAGTTTTTTCAAATATTAATTCATTAATTAAATTTAATTAATTGTAATTTTATATTTCATTTCTGTTCAAAAGTATAGACTCACTCCATATTTATAGTCTCACCTTCACACGTAAAAAGATAATAGGGCTGGCTGTTCACGGACGAAGATCAGGCGGCTCGCGGGCGAAGGAGACTATAAATGTGGAGTGAGTCTATACTTTTGAACAGAAATGAAGTATAAAACTAAAATTAAATAATAAAATTTAATTAATTAATTAATATTTGAAAAAAAACTGTATTATCGTTAACTGTAACATCGCTATGGCACTTTATTGTGAAGTTTGGTAATTTTTGAAATTCAATATTTGAAAAACGGCATAATCATTAGATTTGAAATTTATATCAAGAAAAATACAATTTTTTTAACTTTCTAACGCAGTTTGTCTAACAATTTTGTGAGAAATACTTTTCGGGCTATTAATTTTTGGTATTTTAGCTATTTATTTTTTATTTAATTTTTAATACATTTCAAAAATTTCTCTTATGTAAGATTTTTAGCAGGATATAAATTTAGGAATAAATACCGTCAGTGGCGAAGCGTGTTGATCGCTGGAAAAAATTTATATTTGACCTAAGTAGGAATTAACTTAAAAAAGTTTTTATATTGCTTGTTTAATGTAATGCCGCCCTATCTCATCTTGTTCGGTGTGGTTGTATCCGTGATTTAATTTAAAGATTAACAACTTTTTATTAAATCATGAATACAACTTAATAGATAAACATCATCGAAACTCTACAGAATTTCTCGCCAAGCACAAGAAACAACAACTGAAAGAACAAGAAAAAAAATATAATAATCTATTTTATTTCCTTTTTTCCAAGAAAATGGAGTAATTTGG
This sequence comes from Maratus michaelseni, assembly GCA_963931845.1. Classification (NCBI taxonomy): domain Eukaryota; kingdom Metazoa; phylum Arthropoda; class Arachnida; order Araneae; family Salticidae; genus Maratus; species Maratus michaelseni. The sequence continues at coordinate 4,804,245 of OZ007600.1, forward strand.
TTGCCTTCTTTAGACAAACTTCCTTAAAAGTTACAAAAAGAATTAATATCTCGGAAACGAATTAATTTTTTTTCCATTCTGAGAGTTTATATAACATCCTCGGATCCATGATAAGCGGTGTTTAGTAAATCGCATCGCGTTCCATATTTCATGAGGAGAAGTTGTAGAGTACACACAAACAGTCGGATTTTAATATAATAGATTCTTTCTCATTTTCTTTTAGTCGATAAACAGTACGCGATTTTTGGCATCTAACTGATAGTCATACTTTATAATCAGTATTGGTAAAAATATTTCAATTTTATTTTAAAATATGACGGCATATTAACTTAATTTCTGTACATACTGATTCTTGTATGACTAGAAAACTAGATGACATGCCTGGCGTTGCCCGGGCCCTTGATAATAACATAAAAAATACCCAAAATCAATGTTGAGTGATTTTATATTTTTAAATGAAAATCTATCCAAACGAACTGAAGGGCAGTCGTTATAGTTATTGTCGATTATAGTTTAATGTCGATTTAAATTTTGACGTTTTGATATATTAAACTTTCAATTCTAACCAAAAGTTCCCGAGGAAACCTAAATAATATAAAGCGCTCCCCCACCTTTTCCTCTTTTAAACTCAAAATAATATACACTATTGGCCAATTTATTAGTCCCATTCAAAAAAAATTTCCAAAACCTTGTTTCTAAGATGATTCAGAGCATATTTTAAGGAATTCTCACTGGGCGACAATAGGTTTGATCTGTTGTCCCAAGCAAATATCTATAAATTCAGCCCCCACCCCCCGATAACTGCAAACCAAATAATTAGAATATCAATTTCTGTAATTCTGTTTTATTAATTTTGTCTATTTTACTTCTTCTATACCTGGTAAGTAAATAATGATGTCTTCATTGAATCATGTAAACCCGTTCATCTATAGCTAGTTAGTATTAAAGAAAGTCTACATTCGCAGTTCAGACTAATTGTTATGTTAGTGATATATATAGATCAAACATAACATTCAACCTACCAAATTTCTGTACATAATTAAAAATTTATGTATGAAATTTATCACTAAAATTATGTTAAAATGCTGCTTACCTTTTACTGTTTATACACTTAACTTTTGTACATAGTATTTTGGTATTTGGAGCCTGGAATAAATTCTCAAATTGAAAAACGAATTTGACCTGAATCATTAAATATTTGTTTTTAATTTCCCGTAACTATAGTTTTAGACCCAAAGTGGAACTAATCAAAAAGATTTTCCTCTTGCTGTTTAAAAACACTAAATAAAAAAAATACCATGTTAAATTTTATAACATGTTTCCAAAATGCTAAATGAACAATAATTAAGGTGATTAAACTTTAGCCTTTCCGAAATTACTGTAATTTGAAAAGAGTAAAACTAAACAAGAGATTCGATTTACTCTTTATGTTTAAAAAAAAAAATCAAACTCTAACTGTAAAATATTTTCCAAATACTACAGAAATATTTGCGATAGTTTAAAATTTTTATACAAAGGACTTTCTATTATGGAAATAATGAAATTAAACAAGGAAATCGATTCGTTTTTTATATTTTAATGAGTTAAAATTTATTAAATTTTTATAATGGTTTTAAAATGTTACAATAATAATTAAAATTGTTAATTTTTTTCTTACAAGTTATTATCAATTGCAAAGAATTTTTTGTCAAACTCTTGTCTTTGATAGACTTCTTTGTCTGGAAGCTTTCCCCTTCTTTCTTTGCTCTCTAGGAACCTTGCAACAGCAGGTCTTGGATCATAAAAAGCTGTTCCAATTTCATTAAGAGCAATAAACATTCTTGAGTTTAATGCTTCTCTTGATAGTCCTGACTGATTGTTAGATTTAAGCGTTGTATGTATGGGCACAGTTCTTTTTGGGCCAGCTCTGTGAGGTGTTAAAGAAACATATGATTGTACCAATTTGTTCAAACTGAGTGGGGTTGAGACGCTTTAAAGTAGTGATAGTCTTGCTGTTGATGAGGCCATATCTGATGGAGGAGGCAGTTTTTCAGCCGCGTATAAAGCAACCCCATCATCGGTAAAATCGGCAACTTTGTCTTTACCAAAAAGGTTCTCAACATCAAGGCGGGCTGTACCGCGACCTACGTTATACACGGCCGGTGCATGACGTTTTAAACGTCACATGGAGTGGATCATTTTTACACGGTGATTGGTGCAAAGCGACGCGCCCCCCGTTTTGCACCAATCGCCGAGTAAAAATGATCCACTACATGTGACGTTTTAAACGTCATGCACCGGCCGTGTATAACGCAGGTCACGGCTGTACTAACAACCTCTGTTGGTCTTCTTGCTTTTAAGAAAGCATCTATTCTGTTGGAAATGCTCATTTGATCCTCTTTCAATCTTTGAGAAACAAATTCTTTGTAACTCATTACAGTTTCTTTTCTCACTGCAGACCAACATCTCTTGGTAGAAACTAATGAGTTGCAAACTTTACGCCTGCGAAGATTTTCTTCAACATCCGAGTCACTTTCAGATTCCTTAGTACTTTCATTTATGTCCATCAACTGCTCTTCGTATCCACCAGGATAACACCCATCTTCGATAAGAGTCAAAGCATTCGAAAAAATTTTCTTAGACAATTCTATGTCAGGTAGTGTAATGAAAGCTCTTTGACTGTCTTTCTGAAGTTTTTCAAAGTGCTTCAGCAGATCTAGCATTAGGCAAGTCATGCATCTTTTATCCATAATCGGAGGAACCCGCGAGCAGAAGCTTTTTCAGTTTTTGATGAGTCGGGTTGATGGTTCACAATGTTTTACCAATGTTTTTGCATGAAAGAAAGATTGTGCCATACTGCTTTAGCTAAGTTTTTAACACTTTCCAACCTAGTTGAAAAGTGTTTATGACTTCGGTTTGTCTGGCCGTGCTCTAACTCCCGTAAATATGTTCGGATTGCCCTGCAATTTTTATATGTTATAATCGTTATTTATAGCATGTTCCCTATTTCAATGGAAGTGTGTAGCACTTATAGTTTTTTTACAGGGACACTCAAAAGAATTCCGTTACATTGCGGTCTATGGGGAAAAATCATTTGCGGTTTATTTAAATAATGTTTCACTATTTTAAACGCACTGAAATTTATATATATCACTAAGGTGCATTAGAAGAAGCTCAATATGGAATAGGGTGTGCATAGCACTTATACTTACTTTACAGGGACAGTCAAAAGAATTCCGTTACATTACGTCTATGGAGAAAAATCGTCTGCGGTTTATTTAAATAATGTTTCACTATTTTAAACGCATTGAAATTTATATAAGGTTCATTACAAGAGACTTACTACAGAATATTGTGTGTATAGCAGTCATCGTTCATTTACAGGGACACACAAAAGAATTCTCTACTGTATGTTAACAATAATTCCTGGAAGTGCGTTTTAAGTTACTGAACGCGATTTTAATTTTAAATCGCTTTTTGTATATTATGTGGTGTGTATAAATTCTGTAGATCCTATACAGGGAAGCACAAAAGTTTGGGAACACATTTCCGTATTATTTAACTCCAGACGGAGAATGTTAAACTGTGCTACGTGTTTCCTTACTGAACTAAAATTTAGCATCCTATGTAGTATATATACAAATGTATAGATCCTATACAGGGCTGAATAAAAGTATTCGGATTACTTAGATGTTACCTTTTAGCTTATTAAAGAGTATGATTCGTAAAATTATTTTGGAAGCGTTGGAAATTGTTACATAATCTATGCTTGACGCATGATTTTTCGTTCTTGTTTAAGTGTTCCACGAACCGCACTTCAAAATATGCGGGGAAACGAAAGGCAGTTTGGTTTTCTATATCAGATATTTTTTGAAGTTCTTCAAAGCGTAGAGCAGAAGCCCGATAAAATATTGCTACAGATTTTATATTGGATTTCCAATGCCGAACTTCAATAACTGATGATTCCAAATCAGGCATATCTAAGTCGGACCTGTGAGCAACGCATCACACGCATAGCAAGTCTCTGCCCAAGTATTGTTTCATACGAACCCAGAGGCCGCTGTTTTTGCCAGTATTTGCACTTTCCCCATCAGTAGTTAAGCCTGTCAACTTATTTTTGGCGACACTCAATGCCCAAGTTCTCAAATACGATTTTGACAGAATCCATGAGGCCTTCTGCTCTTCGCTTACTCGATTTACGAGGGTTGTAAATTAAATAGTGGCAATTTAACCTTGAAACTCGCAGAAGGGTGGGCATGCGCAAATAGGATATGGGAGCGGTGAGGTGGTGCTGTTGTCGATGTGTAGAGTGCAAAAAACAGTTGATCTGCTTAGAAGGGTAGTTATTGTGTGGCGTTAAAGTGAGGAGTTTCGTTTCCATCGCTCTAAAGCATGTTTTCAAAAGGTGATCAGCGGTCATGGCTTAAAATCGAGGTTGCCCGTGGCAAAAATGCAACAGAATGCTATCGAGGATTAGTGGAAGCCTGTGGCACAAATGCTTTACCGTATAAGACAGTAGCACGATGGGTTCAAGCATTTCTCCTCCGAGGTCACCGATTTCATGACGTTTCATCTGTACTCCACGCAGTAGGGTGCTCGGTCGCTCACATCAACAATCAACACCTTGCCACTGGTCTACAACGGCTTCCCGACATTTGGCGAAAGGTTATAAGCTTTGCTGGTGATTACATAGAAGGAATGTAATGCAATTGTACTTGTAAGTTCATTAAAAATTGATTTATACCTATGTTGTCATTACTTAATTTACAGCCCTAGTACATTCTCCTAGAAAAACTGATTTCTTGTTCTTCTATAATAAATCGTGTTGTAACAAATTTATTATCAACTCCATATTTATCAACGGAACCATCTACCTGGATAGAAAACAATCAACATTTTGCAACTGCATGACTGTATTTTCTTTTACTAGGTCCACCAACGATATCAAACATCTCGCGATTACATTATTGGATTTCTATACTGTAGATGGATTAAAAGAAGAAAACTAAATTGTTTCATATAATAAAATAATGTTTAATTTGAAAAAAAAAATCTTCTTCAGTCCTGTGAGAATCCAATTTAACTTAACAAAAAACATTGAAATTTTAAAGATTTAAAGAATTTGGGCATCTAAATCGGCAGCCTAGGATAACTCTCTGGTTATATAGCATGCTTATTCAACATTTCTTAAATTTCTGCTATTCTTGCATTATTGTTATTGTATTATCAGGTTTTGATTCATTTTCTGATAGAAATTTTGATCAGGATTTCATGATTGCCTAATATTTATTAAACAAATTACGTCCTTATAGGAAAACATGTTTCAGGATTTTTTCCCTATTATACTTAAAGATCAAAGTTTCTGTTGTTATTTTAATGTAAAGTGTTTCATAATCTATGTGTGATGCTTCATTTTCCCTTATTGTTAATGCATCAAAAATCATTCGTGAAGCGAACCTGTTGTTATATTATTTGAATCCCATCACTGGATGGATTGTCGGAAAATAAATCTTTCAAGCAGAACCAAAGGTCACAACAACGACATGTTTCCCATATGCCATAGGTCACACGGAACTTCCCGCCATCCCAGCCTACCTCTTATTGTATCGTACTGTCCCTACCTATACTCGGTATCTACTATAACGACTGTCGCCAGTCATATTATCCGAAGCACAAAGACAGTTTTTGTTATTCAAAGATTTTTTATTTCAAAAATTGCCGGCACCGTTCCCCGTCACTGGGCGACAATAATTTCACACTGGGCGACACTAGTGTCGCCTACTTTATATGTTATTTTATGCCCTGAGATGATTATATTAAAACTAGCTGACATGCCCGGCTTTGCCCAGCCTATGATATAAATTATCATATATTAATTTATTCTCCTTACTTTTATTCTTATTCTTAAAATTCATCTTTCATTTATTCTAATTCTTAAATTTCGTCCTGGAAATAACAAAATTTGACGATATTCATTTTAAGCACAGCCCTATTTAACAAATATTTAATATTTATATGCTTCCCTAACATAGCTCAACATTACATTCATTTGTCAGTTGCATCACTTAAACATTTTGCCAACTAAACATGTAATCAAAGTGTAAATGAAATATTACAATCACAAAATAATTTTATCTTAAATTTACTTCCTTCTGAGCGCTGAAAGTAATTATGAAATAAAGAAAACAACATTTGTATTTCTGCGTTTTGCAATACCATATTGGAAAATTAATCCCGTATTGCGCTTTCCAAATAATTTAGTAATTTCCCAACCAATAAATTTTCGTAAAGTATTTTGTCCTGCTTTATCATATTAAACATCCTCCTTCACTTGATGTTTGTCATTAATCACTCCGATAACATTTTCCTAAGATAATAGTTTATAATGATTGCTTTCTGCCAATAAATCACAAGTAATTATTTATTTGATAATTTTAGATTTTCGTTTTCTCATAAAAATGTCATGATATGTATGTTAATGTTTTTCTAGAATCTTCTTTGGCTAAAAGTCATTTAGAGATAAATTTGTAATTATGGTCCTAAGAAATAATATAATTTTCAAATAATATGATCTCTGTTCTTTGAAAAATGACGCCAATTGTAACCTTTATGAACTCTTTTTGGCGAATTTAATAGAATTCTGGTAAGTTCTGCCCATGGCATGTACTACTCTCTTTTCTGCCTGCGCTCTATTCGAGCATGATGTAATCTGCTGCTACTCGCCTCGGTACTTTTACTTGTAGAGGTAAATTAATTTACCTCTGTATCCTGATCAATATGCTTTTCCAAAATAAAGAATTTACGGCCTGCTCAGCTGTCTCCTATCTGGGTTAATTGTTATCACGCTCTACATCCTTTAATGTGTTTCTCCGTAATGTACTAACAACAATCCCGGAATTCAACACTACAATCCATTTGGATCCTGGTCACGGCACCAAATAGGATAATAATATTAATATATGATAATTTATATCATACGACCCGTGATAATAACCTTAAAAATACCTACAATCAATGTTGAATTATTTTATATTTTTTAATGAAAATCTATCCAAACGAAATGAACGACAGTCGTTATAGTTAGTGCCGCGATTTAATGTCGATTCAATTTCTGACGTTTTGATATATTAAATTTTCAATTCTGACTAAAAGTTCCTGAGGAAGACTAAATAATATAAAGCGCTCTCCTCTTTTAAACTCAAAGTAATATATAGTATTGGCCAATTTATTAGTCCCATTCGAAAAAATGTTCCAAAACCTTGTTTATAAGATGATTACATTAAAAGTAAATAAAACTCATGCACTCGTGGTATCATAATTCACTTTTATATTTTAACAGAAAAATAAGGCTACTATAATTTGTGACTCGTGCTATAGCTGTATAACGTAGGTCGCGGTATACGTCAGGACACATGGCCGTTATCATTATCTTTTTACGCGTGAAGATTTCGCTACGGTACGCCATCGTGAAATTTGATAATTTTTGAAATTCAATATTTGAAAAACGGCATAATCATTAGATTTGAAATTTATGTCAAGTAAAATACATTTTTTTTATCTTTCTAACGAAGTTTGTCTAACAATTTTTTGACAAATACTTTTCCAGCTATTAATTTTTTCACCAACTTCAAATATTTCAATTTCCGAGATTAAATGAAAATCATGCACTCGTGACATCATAATTCACTTATATATTTTAACAGATTAGTAAGGCTACTATAATTTGTGACTCGTGCTATATCCAGTATACGTCAGGACACATGGCCGTTATCACTATCTTTATACGCGTGAAGATTTAGCTTGATACTCCATTGTGAAATTTGTTAATTTTTGAAATTCAATATTTGAAAAACGGCATAATCATTAGATTTGAAATTTATATCAAGAAAAATATAATTTTTTACCTTTCTAACGAAGTTTGTCTAACAATTTTTTGACAAATACTTTTCGAGCTATTAATTTTTTCAGCAACTTCAAATATTTCAATTTCCGAGATTAAATGAAAATCATGCACTCGTGACATCATAATTCACTTATATATTTTAACAGATTAGTAAGGCTACTGTAATTTGTGACTTATGCTATATCCAGTATACGTCAGGACACATGGCCGTTATCACTATCTTTATACGCGTGAAGATTTAGCTTGATACTCCATTGTGAAATTTGGTAATTTTTGAAATTCAATATTTGAAAAACGGCATAATCATTAGATTTGAAATTTATATCAAGAAAAATATAGTTTTTTACCTTTCTAACGAAGTTTGTTTAACAATTTTCTGACAAATACTTTTCGAGATATTCATTTTTTCAGCAACTTCAAATGTTTCATTTTCCGAGATTAATCTGTGGCAACGATTATCGAAAATCCCAGTCGTCAGCAACGCATAGCTTTTTATTAAAGAGGATGCCCATTTTATTTCAAATATGACGTCATATTTTATCAAGCGAAAACTTTTCTTATTAATATAATTCTTGTTCATTCTTTTCCTTCTAATTATGACGCCATTTTTTAATAAAAACTTCTCATCAACGCAACTGATATTCATGGTTCACGTATAATAAAAAATATTCCATTCTTTCGTTTCAAATATGATGTCATATTCATCTTCTTTTGAATTATTTTAGGTAGCTTTCAATACAAAAAAGTATAAAGCTACCTATTGCAGCCGTTCGGAGGAAAGCAGTTCCAGAAAATTTCGATATATTTTCACCGATCATGACCCCCAGACCCCAAAACCACCCTCCGTCCAAATGTTGATTTATATATATAGATATATCCATATATATATATATATATATATCACTTGCAGCCCAATTAGATATTCATCTAATTACAGCCCAAATTTTGGCAAAATATATATATTTTCATAATTATTAAATACATTATTTTAATGCTGCTTATGCGCAAAATTTGATGTATTTCTTGTAGTTCAAATTAATTTTACCTTGCTGCATTATAACTTTTTGTAATGTTGCTATTGAAATAACATATTAATATGGCCGTTTGCATTGTTTTTGTTTGTGTCCTACTGATATGGTCATCTTGCATTTTGAATAATTTGTATAGGTTATTCTGTATGGGCTTATATAGTTAAAATATTTTAAATGTATGAACTATGGTATTTTTATACCAGTTATGATGAGATTATCTTTTTTCTATGTAAATATTGTAATTTATTAAAATTTATGTAATCAAGGTTTATTATTATTATTATTATTTATATTATTATTTTTCTTTATATAACTAATTTAGTGATTTTAGGTATAAATTAAACTAGAAATCAAATTAGTCTAGAAATCAAATGACAAATTTGTTTTGATTATTGATACTTATTAACCTAGCAATCAAATAAATTGTAGTACTAATTTTATAATATATTATTTTATATTATTTACAACTTTATGTTCATTTATATTTAAAAATTGTCTTATATTTTATAATATACAATTCTCATTATGGCAAGTACTAAAAAAGTTTTAGCGACTGGCAATTTAGGCTTTAATAATAATATTAGGCCTAATGCTCGGTACATGGAAATTGACAGGGATTTCTTTGGATCGTCAAACAGTTACCTGTCTTATTGTCCCACAGTAAATCTCAAATTTAAAAAATGTTCATCACCACGCTGCTTAACTTGCCCACATGCAGATCCACTACAAATTGTTAATAGTTCTAACTCGAAAATTAATGTATTCTTTTGTAAAGCATACAATATTATTTATTCGATTAATTGCAATATGTGTAAGATGGAATATATTGGTCAATCATGTAATCCACTGCACTTCAGAATCAATCAACATAGACAGGATATTATAAAAAATAATTCTATAAATGTTGAGCATATGCACTTTAGACAACATGACTTTAAAGATATTACTATTAAAATCCTGAGTATGCACAAAAATTTCAGTGATAGACTACTTTATGAATCCATTTATATCAAATCCCGTAACTCTTTATATCCTTATGGTCTAAATTCTAAGTTATTTAATCGCACAAACATTGTTTATACAAATACTAATAAACATGAACATTATACTAGCACTTATGCTAATTTAAATCATAAAGTAAATACAAAAACTACACGTACAAAAAGGGGTAAATATGGTACTAATACACAGTATATTTCTAGTAATGATATTATACAGCAATTATCTAATATGGAAAATGAATTCACTAATACTTTCAATTGGTTTGATATAAGGAAACATATTTTTTCGATCAAAAAGAAAAATCTTAATAATTATTATAAAGTATTTTTAACATTAAATTTATCACCACATTTTAGTGATGTATATTTTGATCTTCTATTATATAGAATTAATCAACTTAATGTAAAAATTTCAAAAAATACTTATAAAAAAACTAACAATACTCAACTTATAATCACTTTTTCCAATATAGTACTTAATAAAATTAATATACACAATGTAATTAATAACAATAACAAATTCCCCATAAAAAATTTTACAATACATAAATCATACAAATACAATGTTACACTTGGACGTAGAATTTTCAATTACAATAATTTTGCAAAATTTCTTACATCAAATGATAAACCTCCGTGCTTATGTAATAATCCTAGTTTTAGTAATTATGTAGATAAGGTACATGGTCACATTATTACAGGGGATATTAATATTGTCGAGAATAATTATCTGCGCAGTTTTATGACTAATGGGACTAAATTTCGAACACCATCATGTTATAATATTTTTTCTATATTAAAACAATTTAATCTGGATCTTGACCTTTTTATATATAAAATTTCAATAGATTATAATAAACCCATTGAATTTTTTAAAGAATGGAAATTAAATGTATTAAGTAATTTAAATGTTGAACTTTTCAGAAATATGGAAAATTTTAATTTTAATGTTAAACAACTAAATAGTGAAATAAAGAATTTACAAAACAAATTTATTATTACTTATGTTGATAAATCACCAAACAACTATGCTTTCATCTGCAAAAAATATTATTCACAGCTAATATCTAATGCAATAAATACAAGTTTAAATTTTAAAAAAACTAATCTTAATACAATTATTAATAATCGACATATATTTCAATATTATAAATTGCTAAAAATTAAAAATTACAACTTTAATTATCCATACATTGTTGTTATACCTAAATTTCATAAAACTCCTATAAAATTTAGAACTGTAACTATAGGCTGTAATACGTATAATAATAATGCAAGTAAATTTCTATTAACTATTCTCAATAAATTGTTTGAACTTACAAAACTAAAAGATAATTTGTTTAGCATAAAAAATAGTTTTCAACTTGTCAATAATATAAAAAATTTAAATAACATAACTTACATGAAGACGTTTGACTTTAATGACTTATTTAATAATATTGATATCAAGGATATGTTCAGGATTGTCAATTTATTATACAAAGAATACAAGGATTCCATAAAATTAAAAAATAACATTTCTTTAAATTACTTTAAAACTTTAACTAGATTTATTCTACATCATAATTATATTGTTTTTAATGAGAATATATATATTCAATGCTGTGGATTACCACAGGGTGGTATTGTTTCTTCAATTCTTGCAGAATTATATTTATATTATTATGAACGTAATTCACATATTGCTAATTGTAAAATGTACCGTTATATAGATGATATAATTGTCTTCTATTTTAATAATAATTCAAATTATTTACTACCAATAAAATATCATAAAAATTTAAATTATAGTTTCAACCTTATGGTAAATAATGAAATTAATTTTCTTGATCTTAAGATAATTCTTAAAGATAATAAAATTTTGTTTGACATTTATGACAAAAGAAATGATTTTACATTTAAAGTTAACTTATTTACTAATTATAAGTCTTGTATACATAAATCAGTATTTGTAAATATTTTACTAAATTTTGCACATAGAATAAACAATCTTTGTTCTAATAATTTTAAAACTCAAAATTTAAAACTTATTCTTCAACATGCAGTAGAATATGACTATCCCTTTTATTTAGTTAAGTCAATTTTACGAATATAAATTTTGCTTTCATTGGGGTTTATATGTTTGCACATTCTATCTGTTAAAACACTTACATTTTGATTACTGATATATTTGGCTAAAGAATGAATTCCTTTATGTGAGAGCTGAGTGGGAATATTTTGGTTAAATATCTTTTATTAATTAAAAAATTTAAATAGTAAATTCTAATTTTTTTTTCTTTTCTAGGGAGAGAACTTTAAATATAATATTGTTCCAATAAGTGCGTTGCCATATTGGAGATTTAATGTTTTTTTTTTTCCCTTGCCAGGTAGAGAACATTTAACAATTTAGTTAAATGCTTTTTTATTTTTTATTTTTTGCAAGATATTAGATTCAATACGTGAGGTTAACATATTGGAAATGTTTGGTTATTTTTAGCTATCAGTGTGTGAAATCTGATTTTATTTTTCAGAATAAATAATATTTAGCAAGATGTTAGTTCCATTAAGTGTGTGTAGCCATTTTGGTATTTCTTTTAAACTTGCATTGTTATTTATAAAATGAAAATCTAATTTTATTTTTCAGGGTTAATAAAATTTTGCAAGATGTTAGTTCCAATAAGTGCATGTAGTCATATTGGTAAATCTTTTAAGCTTGCATATAATTATTTATAAAATGAAAATTTAATTTGACTTCTACAATAATATTTTAGATTTTATGGGTTTATTTATGTTTTGAAATTATTTAAATGTTGACATATGTAAAAATAAATAGATAAAATAATTTTATACTGAAAATTTACTTAATCAAAATAATTAATGGTTATTTAGATATTGTTTTAATCTTTAACTAGATGGCAGCACCATATAATGATTTAAAAAAAACTATTACTATTATTCTTTAGTATTATTTTTTAGTTATTGTTTATTATAAAACCAGATGGCAGAACCATATAAATTTTCACAATTTTTTTTTTTTTCTCTTTTAACTGAAAACTTGGAATACAAGTGAAATTTTTAAATATTCCAATAATATAATATATATATTAAAATTATTTAAGTTAAAAAATATTTTTAGTAAATGAATTTATAGTTTTTATATTATTTATTTGTATTTTTATATTTTAAATTAGAAATAGTTAAAATCACAATGGTTAAATTAATAACCTGCTACTTTTAGAAAATTAACTGTAATTTTAACTTGTACGTTTGAATTCACTTATTCACTTTACCATGTGCTTAGCACAAAACATTTTTGGCTTCGGATTCTGGACAAATTTATGTTGTAATGTATAGATTTTCTTTGTCTTCCTTTGTATTTATTTGTTTATAAATGGATTTATTTTCTTCCGTTTGATTTGTAGTGTTCTATTTTCAAAGGTATCCTTTTTTTTTTTTTTTTTTTTTTTTCCAATTTCTTTCCAATGATTGTTAGGGCTTGGAATTGTCACAAAATTTTGGCTTTAAGCTTGTGACAGTTACAGAAAACAATCATTCTTTGCTTATAATGTGGTTTCCTAGCCCTTGAAAAAGTAAATTACATTATAAGCTTGCATTTGTGTTTTTTTTTTTTTTTTTTACTTATGTTTCACTTTTTGAATAAATACTTCATTTGTTAGGACTATGTTTTATAATGTGTAATTTGACATAGCTATTTGGGATAATAATTTCATTGCATTTGGTCAGTTATTTCTGTTTCAATGGTTAATTTTTGCAATAAGTTTTTGTATATATATATATATCTGACCTATACGATAACGCCCGTAATTATGAATCGATTTTGATGAAACTAATTGCGTGTATTAAGGTCACTAATGTCTCGACCGAGTTCGTTGGCCAGCTTGGTCCGCCATCTTGTTTCAAGATGGCGGCCATTTAAAGATGTAAAATAACTTAAAATCTAAAATAAATATACAAAAAATTTTAAAATTCAAATTTATTTTTTAATTGTGTGTTAGGCCTTGATACAAGGATTCCAGACCTTTTTTTGGTTTACCTCTATCTTAAAAAATGGCTGAGATAGAGCAGTTTGAAATTCTAGGGTGGCTGACATTTTGAAACAAAACAACGCATTAACGCGATTACTCGCAAATTATTTTCTTTCATTGTTGTAATAATTTTCCCAATCATACGCATAAAACTATATATTCATATCCGTTAACGCCAAAATTGGCGACATTGGCGACAAAATTGGCGACATTTGGCGAAATATCGCCAAATTTGGCGATCAAAATAAGTCTTCATAAATGAAGCCAATTTGGCTATTGCTCAATAATTTGGCGAATTTCTTATTCAAATTCAGTATTAACGAATCTTTTGTAAACGTTTCTTTGCATTTTAGCTTGCTGTTTTCGTGTAACATTAGCTAAAATTTTAAAACGAAGATATAGGAAAGCTACCTTTTCCTCCCGGTACAGGCCGGAAGGACTTTTTTGTTTTCATTTTTCACGTGGAAATTATTAAATTGAAAATGAATCGCTGTGTAAATTTATTAATTTTGTTTTTAAATTTTTGGCAACGTTTCAGAAAAATTGTTAAATTTCATAGGAAAAATGTCTCTTTACTCTCTATGAAAATAATAGAATTTTGAATTATTAAGAAAAATATTTGAATAAAATTAATAAAACATAGCCTATGTTCATTTTTGGATTATAATCCATCTATATACAAAGATACAGACATTAAATTATACGTTTTGACACTGGTTTCAGCCAAACATTTACACACACTATCACATGTATATGTATAATATTACTAGCAAGCTACGCCCGCTACGCTGGTCAATTTCTTATAACGAACTTTTAATCCAACAAAATATTGACATTTCATAATTCACTTTTATATTTTAACAGAATAATAAGGCTACCATAATTTGTGACTCGTGCTATAGCCAATATACACGCCAGAACACGTCGCCCTTATCATTATCTTTTTACGCATGAAGGTTTCGCTATGGTACTCCATTGTGAAATTTGGTAATTTTTCAAATTCAATATTTGAAAATTGGCATAATCATTAGATTTGAAATTTATATCACGAAAAATACAATTTTTTACCTTTCAAACGCAGTTTTCCTAACAATTTTCTGACAAATACTTTTCGAGCCACTATTTTTTTTTCAGTAACTTCAAATGTTTCATTTTCCGAGATTAATCATTGGCAACAATTAGCGAAAAACCCAGTCGTCAGAAACGCATAGTTTTTTATTAAAGAGGCTGTTGGAGCAGGGATTGTCACCACCAATTTACCACCATCACTTTTGAAATCGGTTCGGTAGTTCTAGAGATTCCATAGAAATTGTAATTTAGAATGTTTTTAGAACGCTTTTCGCTCATTTCACACTTTTAAATTTCGAATTTTTTTTATTTTGTTTTTAGAGAGCATTTACATCTTATAAGTAACTACAATGCCAAATTTCCTATTTCTAGCTCCTTCAGTATAAAAAAAAAATCGCAATTTTAGAACGTTTTTCGCTCCTGCACCCCCCCCCCTGGGGTTAGTGACACCGATATAAAATATAGCCTATGTTGAAGCAGGTGTTGTCACCATCAATTTGCCACCATCAATTTTGAAATCGGTTCGGTAGTTCTAGAGATTCCATAGAAATTGTAATTTAGAATGTTTTTAGAACGCTTTTCGCTCATTTCACCCTTTCAAATTTCAATTTTTTTTTTTTTTTTTTTTTTTTTTTAATTCTTAGAGAGCATTTACATCTTATAAGTAACTACAATGCCAAATTTCAAATTTCTAGCTCCTTCAGTATAAACAAAATCACAATTTTAGAACGTTTTTCGCTCCTGCACCCCCCTGGGGATAGTGGCGACCACAAAAAATATATCCTATGTTGGAGCAGGGATTGTCACCATCCATTTGCCACCATCACTTTTGAAATGGGTTCGGTAGTTCCAGAGATTCCATAGAAATAGTAATTTAGAATGTTTTTAGAACGCTTTTCGCTCATTTCTCCCTTTTAAATTTCGATTTTTTTTTTTTTTTTTTTGTTCTTAATAGAGAGCATTTACATCTTATAAGTAACTACAACGCCAACTTTCAAATCGGTTCGGTAGTTCTAAAGATTCCATAGAAATTGTAATTTAGAATGTTTTTAGAACGCTTTTCGCTCATTTCACCCTTTTAAATTTCGATTTTTGTTTTATTTTGTTCTTAGAGAGCATTTACATCTTATAAGTAACTGCAACGCCAAATTTCAAATTTCTAGCTGCTTCAGTATAGGAAAGATCGTAATTTTAGAACGTTTTTCGTTCCTGCAGCCCCTGGGGTAGTGGCACCGACATAAAATATAGCCTATGTTGGAGCAGGGATTGTCACTATCAATTCGCCACCATCACTTTTGAAATCGGTTCGGTAGTTCCGGAGATTACCCCCTACAAACAAACAAACAAACAAACAATCTTTACTCCTTTATAATATTAGTATAGATTAGGATTAAATAAAATTGCATTTTGCATGAAAACGCAATAAATTATGTGACGCAGATACTACATAAATAATCATCGCTGAATGTCGCGTCCGTGTTCGAGGGGAATCCCGACTATGGAAGAGTGCTTGTGAAGCTCAATTAAGGAAAGAGTGCCGGTGGACCCCGACTACAGAGAACCCATGGAACATTCTCAGTAAGAGAATTCTAGCATTTTTAACGAATGCCAGATCACTTACACCTGGACAAACAATTAGACAGATCTTCAGGATAAAACTCAGGTGTGTTACTGAAGTTCACCACTGCCGTTGAAAATGTTCAGTTTAGACTTTAGTGTTTATTTACAGAAGTGCACACAACGATATCAGATACGTGAATCCTGAAACACCATAAACGGATGATCACTACACACAAAAATGGCCTATTGCCTATTCAATAAATATCATACAAAAGAGTGCATGTATGCTTCTCTTTTCTAACATTGCGAGATTGCCTTCCACAATTTATCAACCGATCGCCGTCCTGATCCTACTGACCCTTGTATTTCATTAAGTTGATACTGTTTGTTTACACGTTGCTCTCCATTCTCACATTAACTCGGTCGTTCTGACACTCTGTCGACCTCGACAGTCATAATATTTCTCTAAGATTTTTTCTCCTTTGTATTATGAGGAATTTAAAAAAAAAAAAAAAAAAAAAAACAGACATAAAAAGAAACAAGCTGGAAATTGTACGTAAAACGTTACATAGGAGGTGCATTCGTTTTATAACTAGTTTCACAATGTAAAAAATCATCCTTATTATTTCAGTGAAATGAATTATATCGTCTGCTATGAGCGAAATGAGCATGCCTTTTTTGTTTCTTATTACGTATGCCACGCTTACAAATGCAATTTTTTTTTCTGCACCAGACAGCACTGTAAAATTCACCATGGAGCTCTTGCTTTGCGAATGATTACGTGCATTGGTTTACTATTTTTATGACTCATAATGAACGAATTTCCTGTGTTTATTTACTCTAATGGATTCAGATATTCGGCTGTTAACCTAATTTCTGTTAACCTCATTTAAGTTATCTGAAAATCTATACATTTTTTAATGTAACTCATCTCTCAAACAAACAATTTTTTTCAACGATCTTTCTAAAAATGTAACTTTATGCAATTTTATTCGAAAAAATAATTTTGAATAAAAATGGCCACCGGGCATATGAAAAAAGAAGTGGTTTGACCGTATTTTGTTTCTCTCAGTCATATGACCTGCACTTTTATTATATAGATTACGTACGATAGGATATACTAGAACAAAGAAAACTTTTATTAATATATTTTTTGAGTTTTGATTCGATTTTTATAAAATTTGAAATGACTCGACAAAATTCTAGAACGATAATATATATTAAATTTCAAACCATTCGGTTGGGTAGTTTTTGCGCTGTTGTATGCTGACAGATGGACAGACGGATGTACCAGACGACGACTGTAGGTGCTACGTATTTATATAATTACGAACGCACCTAAAAAGATAGAAGAACTTCGAGTATTAGGGTGTATAGTCGGATAATACGGAATATCACGGTTTCTGTTTGGTAAAGTGCTGCCATCAAGCGGCAGTATCATAAACTACTTAAGAATGTTTCCTGATTGACCCCAGACGCGCAGTTCGTCGGTCGGCTTCAGTGTGCATTATGTGGATAAATATTTGTTTTTCGTCTTTGAAAAGTTTCAGGAGATAATTTTCCATTATTTTTTATTCATTATAAGAAGTAATATTTTTACATCGAAATTAAGCATAATGTACACCGAAATATTAACAGTTCATGACGTAATACTCGTTTTTTAGCTCGCAATTCACACCAATAAATATAGAGTATTGTTTTTCCCAAACCGGCGGTATCGGGTTATACGGAGTACAAAAATATCTCACAATACTCCTTGATTAGGGTGGCGCAAAGACCGGTCCCTATATTTGTAATCTGCGAAAAAATCTGGAGTATGAACTGAATATATTGACTGACTACCTAGACACTATATTTTGATCATGCTCTCTTGATACCATTACATCGGTTTTTTGCCAAATTTTGTTCGTTTTCTTCATTTTAAACCCCTTTTCCATATTTCCCGATTGTCTTCTAATACTCTCCAAAAAAGTTTTTCATTATTATTATTCGTTTATATGGGATGAAATTTCGGGGAATTATTTTTGTCTAGAAATAACTAATCACAAATAGTTGAAGTTTGTGATTGTATTCGATATTTCGTGTTTTAATCAACATCGGGATGTGATTTTGCCCCAAATGTAAATAGTATTCCATAATAGCCGACGTTCCTCTACTTTGTTCTTTATATAGATTCTGAAGTTCTGCTGACACTCTTATGATATAAACTCTCATATATTAATTTATTCTCCTTGCTTTTATTCTTATTCTTAAAATTCATCTTTCATTTATTCTAATTCTTAAATTTCGTCCTAGAAATAACAAAATTTGACGACATACATTTTAAGCACAGCTCTATTTAACGAATATTTAATATTTATAAGCTTCCCTAGCATAGCTCAAAATTGCATTCATTTGTCAGTTGCATCATTTAAACATTTTCACACTAAACATGTAATCAAAGTATAAATGGAATATTATGACCACAAAATAATTTTAATCTTAATGTACTTCATTCTAAGCGCTGAAGGTAATTATGCAAGAAAGAAAAGAACATTTTTATTTCAGTGTTTCGCAATACCATATTTGAAAATACTCCCGTATTGCACTGTCCAAATAATTTATTAATTTCCGAACCAATAAATTTCGTATTTTGTCTTGCTTTATAATACTAAACATTCTTCTTATATTCATGACACTTGATGTCTGTCATTAATAATTTTGAAAATATTTTCCTAAGCTAATATTTTATAATGATTGCTTTCTGCCAATAAATCACAAGTAATTATTTGTTTAACAATTTTAGATTTCCGTTTTCTCATAAAAAAGTCATGTTATGTAAGTTAATACCTTTCTAGAATTTTCTTTTGGCTAAAAGTCAATCAGTGATAAATTTGTAATTATGGTCCTATGAAATAATATAATTTTCAAATAATATGATCTCTGTTCTTTGAAAATGAAGCCAACTGTAACTCTTTTTGAACTCTTTTGGCGGATTTAATAGAATTATGGTAAGTTCTGCATATGGCTTGTTCTACTCTCTGTCTGCACTCTATTCCAACATGATATAACCTGCATCTACCAGCCTCGGTACATATGCATTGAGTTCTAGTTCCCGGCGCACGTCCGGTGATAAATTAATTTGCCTCCGTATCCTGATCAATGTGCCTTTTTAAAATAAAGAATTTATTGCCTTACAACTGTCTTCTCCTATCTGGGTTAATTATTATCACATTTTCCACCACTTTAATGTAACATCACTTCGCAATGTACTAACAACGATCCCGAAATCAATACCATAACTCTTATTGTGAGTTTGTGCTCTAAGGTTTCATAAAGTCTACAGCAGTTGAGGTTTTATTCGGTCCTTCATGATTTCCGACTTTTCCCATATCATAATGGTTTCACTTCAGTGATTACAAGGTCCGCGGAATTTTCCTTTGAATTTCATTCCTGTGCCATATTGAGCTCTTCGGATTGCAACACGATCATTTACTTCCTATACTTTAGTTTCTTTTCTCTTTTTGTTAAATTGCTTCTTATTTTCTTCTTGTATTTTCGAAATTATTCTTTTTTGCTTTCACTCCCATGTCTTCCCGTTTTTTCATCATGTAGCTCACATATAAGGAAAGGACAACTGACGTCATTGTTGGTTAAATTACTATTGGTTTGTTCGTGTACACATGTGATGGGGCGATTCGATTGGTCTACGTTAAACTGATCTGTGATAGGATTGATTTACGTCGCCATAACGATTCCTGCAATGATAGCTGCGACAAAAATGCAGTGGTAGATTGTTTTATGGAACTGTTTGTTTGTAAACTTGCCCTTTCCTTATTCTTCCTCCAACATTTCTTTAATCTTTAGATCATCTTTATTCTTCATTTTGGTCACTATCATCAATTCGAATGGATTTCACTTTGCACTTCTCGCAACTGTACTGTTGATAATTCTCTGGACACTTGATACATACGTGTACCATTTTGTACTCTCATCCTTGGATAGCTAAGTAATTAAAATGCTATGGATTCTTCCTATTTGTCCGTTCCCTCTGGGAATTCCTGTCATTGTTTTGATATTATCAATTCCTTGTTCGTGCAATATTCACTTGGCTGTGAATGCAGGTCCCTTATCCGATATTATTGGAATTCCCGAAAATTGTTTGTTGTAATTTCAGCTTACCTATGACTTTATGGCTTGATGTTGGTTTAACTGGATAAAACCACTTTAACTTCGTAAATGCGTCGACGACTGTAAAAATATATTGATATATTGATAGTTCTTATTCCTTGATGGCAGTAGTCCAATGTGATCAATACGATAAGTATTTAGTGGTATATTTTCTTTAGATATGGGGTTCAGAAAAACTTCAGATTTACCACACTTCTTACTGTGTAGAATACAATCGGTGCAATTTGCTATTACTGCTTCAACCTGTTTTTATTTGGGGATGTAGAATTCTTTTTTTGCTTATGGCAAAGTGTCCTTGTGCATTTATCCTTACATTTCTTTGGGTACTATCAGTAAATCCCTATATATATATATATATATATATATATTTTTTTTTTTTTTTTTTTTTTTTTTTTGCTGTTTTTAACTAAGGATTTCATTGTTTTTATAATTTATTTTCCTTCTTGTCCCGTTTGATATTCTGATTGTTATTTCATTCTGTAATCTTGTAAAAGAGTTGTGTTTCTACTCAATGCATCCACATGCTTCATTTTACTTCCTTGCTCTATGTATTATGTCCTAATCGAACTTTTCAATATTTTTTCGAATGCTGAACAGTATAGGGTTGGACGATATCGGAAATTAATATCGCAATATATTAACGAGTTAATATTGATATTGGTGATAGATCACGATAACTAACAGTGTGTGGCAATTTCGAAAGATTAATGAAATGGTAAGAGCGATTTAAATATTACAAACAGATATAGAAAGCAACGAATCAATGTTTTATACCTATTTGCTCACACATCACACTTTAAATATATAAATATTTATACAAATTAGATATATTTTAGAAAAAGGAATCAATGTTCGATATCTATTTGCACTTATACTATTGCTTGCATGTTTTTCTTTAAGGTGGTTCTGAAAGAACCTGCTCAACAACTCGAAACTGTCTGACGCATTTTCTGGCTCATTTTTAAACGCAAAGGTATAAAATCGGCAGGCCTGACAATTGAATCGAAATGAGTTTTCCATTTTTTGATAAATAAATTACTTATCGAATTATAAGCAATTTGTGTCACGTGAAGATACGTTTTCTCATTTTTAGCGGAGGGAATTTGGTTCAAAACGTCGACTTTGACAGTATTTTCTGAAATATCTTCTGCCTTTACTAAAAAATGGAAAACGTATTTAGATTACAAAGTTCCTGAATAAGAACACCATTTGCGTTTCCGAACAAAAATAAATTAAAAAATATATCATAAATTATCCAGTTTGGGCTTGAGAACAGTCTTAAAAATATTGTGTTCCTTATTCTTCCTATTTTATGTATTATTTATTAACTAGCAAGCTATGCCCGCTGCGCTGGTCGGTTTCTACAAATGAACCTTGAATCAAAGGAAATATAATTTGACCTTGTAGTTGAAAGCAATCTGTATACTTTCCTGGAATATCCTTCCACATTACTGAAAAATGACGTCATTCCGATATTATATTTTCTAATGTGCAGTCAAAAATTTAGCTGGTGAGGACCAACTATTTTATTTGGTCATTTACCGTCAGAGTTTGCTAATGAACGTTAAAACTATATGCAATATATTAATACAATCACTAAAAATTATCGAACTAACAATGCAAACAAATTAACTCACAAAAGCCATCCAGTAGAAGTTTTTATAAAGGCTAATCTTTGATAATCGGGTTCATCTGATTATAGAACTTTTCCACATAATTCTAAATCTAACATAGAATGATATGAAATATACTAAAACCATCCTTAAAAATTATCTACTTAACAATGCAAGTCACAAAAAATACGCCCAGGAAAAACTTTCAAAAACTCTAATCTTTCGGAATCGGGTTCATCTGACTATATAACCATCACATATAACTGTTTGACTAAGCAACGTAGAGCAATATGTAGTACACTAAAACCATTCCTGAAATAGCATCTAACCAACAATACAATTATCATCAAAATCCGTCCAGTAGAAATTTTTCAGAAAGCTAATCTTTCATAATCGGGATCAAATATTAAAAAGGCTAATAGTTGATAAAAAAAAAGGTCTCCCGATTTTCGAATTTCCCCCTCTATAATTCTAGAACTAAGCAACGCAGAATGATATGTTATATAATAAAACTTTTCCTACAAAATTATCTAACTAATCGTGTAGGTTTCATCGAAATCCATTCGACAGAATCTTTTAAAAAGGCTAATCTTTCATTGTCAGATTGATCTGATTATAGAACTTCCCATAATAATTCTATAACTAAGCTATGTAGAACGATATGTTATACAATAAAACCTTCCCTAAAAAATTATCTTTCTTACAGTTTAAGTTCTACGAAAATCCATTCAGCAGAACTCGAGTTATAAGCAGCCAGAACGAAATTTCATATATATGATAGAAGTAAATAGAAGTATATTGCTATTAATATAGTTTACATTTGAATGAAAAAATGGTACTTTATGGTTAGCCGGGCACCAGTGATATATGTACATATATATGTATATACATATGTATATATATCTTCATACATATAAGTGTATATATATGTATGTATATGTGTATATATAAAAAAATATATACACATACTAGCTGTTACCCGTGACTTCGTTCACGTAACATTATAAAAAAAAAATGCATTAATTTAGCAAAGCATTTCATTCGATGATAAAAAACATATATAGTTAACCAAATCTTTATCACATTTTATACGAGACAATACGGTATTTCTTTGCTATAGGGGCCTTAACATAACCCAGTCTTATAAAAGTAAAATTTCATGCCAAATAATATATACAATCGCGAAAATGAAACTGCAACCAATGAAAAAAGAAGGACCCAGTAAAAAAGTGAAAATCGACGAATCCCTCTTCGTAAAACGAATAACAACACTGAGAGAATTCTTCTATACAACAGTGCATTTTAGGTGGTATTTGGTGTGAAATTTGTATCTGTATTCATTTCTAAATGGGCATTATTATATTGTTTATTTGTATAGACATGTGTTATATATTTCTTACTACATTATTATTTTATGTTTTGTTAATGTATACATTAAATAAAGTGCTTCTCGCTAAGTGGTGTAAATATTGAACAAACTGCTTGTAGATTTTATACATTGATAGATATTTCATAAAGATATAACAATCTGATGCGATTCAAAAATGTAAATAAAGGTTGCTAGAAAGTACTTTAAATTATACCCAATTTAACCTCGATATTTTTTCTATCACGTCAAGTACACTCTAAACAAATAACTACCGACAACACCAATCTGATGATCTAAATTTACATATTTTTGTTAGTGTATATAGGATTATTTTAATTTATTTCGTGCGCTTGAAATTTTTTACGCTTTTTCTATAGGGTTAAGTGTCGAATAAATGCACTTTCTTGTTATTTTATTTTGCCATTTCTATTTATTCTATTTTCCATTCATTCCATTTATGGATATTGATTTAATTTACATATTCGTTTCAAAGAATATTGTTTAACGTTATTATTAGTATTAGGATAGGATACGATTAGGGTTAGGATTAAGATTATAAACTGGACGACAATTGTATGATTAATTCAGGTTTAAAGGATGAACCAGGATGTCTATTTACATCATGAAGTAATAAGAAAATTAGAAAATTATCGTATGATATTTTTTAATATGTTTTACAGTCATAGTTGGCATCAAAGGTGAGAGAGGAAATGATCATCTAAAATAGCATTAAGTGTTTACCACGCAAAAACAAATCTGGTTACAACAATGTATTTAATTTTGCGCCAAATTTCACTTGATAAGAAAAAGCATATTGGCTATGGACCCCGATTACAGATCTCTAACCTTCCTATTTTCGGAAATTTTCTACCTATATGTGAAAACCTTTTCTACTATATACAACGCGCTTTCACGTTTATAATATTATGAATAGGCACGATCGGCTTGTTCAAGTTTACATAATTCGGCTGGAAGAACAGTTTCATTACTTTTTGATTTCTTCTTTGCTTTTGCATTACGCGAATTTGTCGGTAAAATTGATTTTCGTTTCGATAACATTGTTGTTTTTTAAGTTTTAAAAATATTGTAATTTTACTTAAACATTGCTTTACAATGTATGCCATTTTTCTCACCCTACAAGACTTTACAAAAATCTATTATGAAACAGAACTTTAAAAAAAGCTATATTTAAAAATGACAGCTACTACTTTAAAGCTAAAAGAAATGTAAAATTAAATTCCGGTTCGAAACGACCATTTACAAATGTGTTTTGACTCTGGGAAAAAGATAGAGGAAAAATTCTATTACTTCGACGCAATCATGTTAAATCTTTAGCTTTTATGAAAAAATGCAACCTTCTATTAAAAAAGAAAGTTAGTTTTATTAAGATTTTCTGATTTTATACGGATAATTTTGCGGTGTATATTATTGACGTTTGCTGTCCAATACCTTTTCAAAGTTTTTTTTTTTTTTTACTTTTTAAAATTTAAATTAAAAATATGGTACCTTTATGTTAGCCGTGTGCAGACGATAAACCGCCAAGTATTGTTCCTATCACCATCATTCGTATTGAATTCGTATTAAAATATAAATCTTTCACTCATTTCATTTAAAACACAGAACTTTACATACATACACATACATTTAAAATAATTCATTTCATGTGAAATAGAAAAAGAACAAAAATAAAGAAATTAATCACAAATAATTTGATAACCCAAGATCATTTTATTTCAACATCAAACAAATCTGTTTTATTTTCGATTTATGACATCATATTCGCTTGCTTTCCATACTTACTCGTATTTATGCAGCTTGTATTATGATCAAATAGTTGAAAACTCAAGTTTTATTTCTAATATGACGTCATTTCATATTCTGTTTCTTAAATAATTAATTTAATTTCCATTTTTCACGTGGAAATTTTTTATTTGAAAATAAATTGTTGAGTAAAAATTATTATTCCAGGATTTGATTTAGTTTTGGCAACGATGAAGTATTAGCAACGGTAAAGTAAATTTAACCATTTTAAAAGCTGTATAGAAATAAAGAGCTGCAAAACCGGGCCCTTTGGGCCAAACCATCCAACCATCCAACCATTTTAAAATATTAAACGAAAAAATGTCCATTTATTCTCTATGAAAATAATGAAATTTTGAATTATTAAGAAAAATATTTGAATAAAATAAACAAAGACCAGTCTATATTCATTTACGGGTTATAATCAACCTATATGCAAAGATACATGATCATTAAATTCTCCATTTTGACGCTGGCTTCAGCCTAACATTTGCACACAATCGGATTTATAATATTATTAGGATACATACATATATATACACTTATATGTATGAAGATATATATACATATGTATATATAAATTGCATACAAAATAGCCTTTTAATTCTTTCTACAACAAAAAAATAACCTTTTGTCTTAAAATAAAAATTTTTTTGGGGTCAAAAGTAAAATCAAAATCGCCAAAAACAAAAGATAAGTCGCCAAATATTTTTTCCATAGCAATCTTGCCCATAGAATAATTTTTTAAGCATTACGAATATTCCCAATCATGCTTAAATTAAATATTTTCGTTTTATAATATTATGTCTCATCAAAACTGTTTTTCTTCTTTTTTTCTCTTTCTTTTTTTCTTTTTTTTTTAAAAATCTTTTATTAATAAAACTAGGGGGCTCTGCCCCCTGCTCGCTACGCTCACCAACCCCCGTTCTGATTTCACATCAGCCTCTTAAAACCTGGTAATGTATCCTGTTTTAAAAAGATGATGATGATGATATCATGAACGGCGACTTTCTTCTGTAATCAGGTTATAATGCTTTTTCATTTAACTAGTTATAGTGCTTTTTCATTTAATTCATCTTTTTTATTTTTAATATTCATGTGTAAACACAATTTTTATGACGTAATTTTCTTTATTTCCTGCTTTCAACACGTGATCATTTAATTATTATTTCAAACTTTCATTATTGTTATAGTCTCGCGCAAATACATTTTTTATTTGAGATAAAACATAATCCTTTGCGCTTATTTAGAAATTGGCAACAATATAAAAAAATGACTTTTTCAATAAAATATTTTTTTCTCGATTTTTAAGGATTTTTTGAGTTTTTATTGTCCGACCGTGATAATTTTTTTAATTTCTGAAAGCTTGTCATATTTCGCGTCTGGTGGTATGATTTTCGAATCCGTAGGATGACTAGAAAATAAGTAATAGCTCCTCAAAAAAGTCCCTAGTAAAAAAGCGATGAGAATAACCCGGAATATCTACGCAGAATTTGATTGGTCCATTTCGTTTCTGGCTCAGTTCCAGATTACTTTTTTTTAATATAGAAGGATTAGCACAGTTTTTTATTTTATTTTTCGAGATGTATAGCCTTTTCAATTTTTTCTGTAACAATAATGGTCGCCAAAAAATTAGCAATGGCAACCTTTTCGGTAAAAATAACAGAACTTTCTATCATAATTCTGTAACTAATGCACGTGGAACGATTTGTTATATACTAAAACCTTCCCTGAAAAATTATCTATCGAACAGTGCAAGTTCCATCAAAATCCCTTCAGCGGAACTCGAGTTATAAAGGAACGGAACGAAATTTCCGTTTGTGTTTTATATATATAGTAGATAACATTTTAACTATTTAATTTTCTCATATATAACTGATAATATTATAAAAATAAAATAAAATAAAATGTTCTTAAATTTAGGACGTTGCTGATTTTAATATGATTAAAATATGTGAAAAGCAAAAGCCAAAACTGAAATTGATTTAATGCCACATGCTACGAGGGTCGATCCAGAAATAAGGTTCCCATCAAATTTACAAATAGACAACATTGTTTATTCTCATAGAAATTTACATCGTTGTAAAACAGAAAGTTTTCTCTATTTCTCTACATAATCGCCATCTTTTTCTACGCATATTTGTAGATGGTGCTCCAATTTCTGTATCCCAATGTCGTAGAACTCCGCCGCCAACCCGTTGAGGAAGCGTTTCACCTCTTCTTTGACGTCATCGTCGCTCGGAAGCGTTGGGCACCCAAATGTTCCTTTATCTTGGGGAACAAGTGATAATCACTAGGTACGAGTTCCGGACTGTAAGGTGGGTGGGACATGACAATCCACCCAAATTGTATCAAAAGTTCCTGGGTTTGACAGGAGACGAGAGGTCGGGCGTTGTCGTGAAGCAGAGTTATACCGGCTTCTTAGTGTACACAATAACTCGCACTTGGCGGGATCAACAATGAGAACTTCTATCTCGGACGGCTGCTGAGCCAAGAATAAGCGGCACAGCCACGCACAGTGCTGTTGCCGTATTTCGCCTGGCACCTTCCCGTGCAGCTGGAGCTCGTTGGGAACCTTATTTCTGGATCGACCTCCGTAGTATATTTGTAATTAAATAGGTTTCAATGGATGATAGAAGCAGCAGAAATTTTGTTTTTAAATCTTTCTTTAAGATACCAATGCATTCTTAATAGAAAATAAAAATAAAAAATTTCACTGAATGTATGTCTTCCTATCTAATTTACTGCATGAATACAACATTGAAACCTTTTTTAGAATATAAATATTCAAATCACATTTGAAATAGTTTTACACTAATTAAATTTAGTTTTTTGATAAATATCCATTTTAAGCTGAAACATCAAGACAGGATATATTAAATTTACTCTACCGATAATGTGATTGAGAAGATAATATTAGCCATGAGCGTAGCGTCGGCAAAACTAGATTTTAGTAGCTGGGAAACGCAGCTCAAAATTAACCAATCACAGTGAACGAGCGGAGAAGCCAATGAGCCTTAGTCAATGTGCCAAAAGTTAAAAGGAAATTGTCGTTGCAGATTCTGATTGGTTATTCGCGAACCGGGCTTCCCATCTGCTAACCTCTAGTCATACTAACCACCTCCACAATAACCAGCACAAATTTTTAGCTCATGTTATTGGTCATGATATATCAGTCTTTTGATATATTGCAATATATCAAGACCAATAGCAACGGCAGAATTAAAACACAAACGATAACAGTGTTATCAAGGCTACACTAGATACCGGGCTTGCTCATTCATTATCATGACGTCACAAAAGGTGGCTGGCCGCGACCAGCGATTGGTGCAAAGCGACGAGCCCGTCGTTTTGTACCAATCGCTGTATGTCTTTCATTTTGTCGTTTCGCCTTAGACCAATCGCTAGTAGCGGCCAGCCACCATTTGTGACGTCATGAGAATGAATGAGCAAGCCCGGTATCTAGTGTAGCCCTGGTGTTATTCAGTAACGAACGGACGGTGAAATTTGTGGGAAGAAACGTAGAGGATGTATTGGGATATTAACGAAAGGGAGATAGATAATCACTGGAGGGAATAATCGTTGTTTTAATAAAGCGGGCAGCGAATAAACAAATCCAAGGATCGAATGAAAGAAAGGATTAGATATCGCGATATAGGTACGGAATATCCGGCGCTTTTTCTCGGGGTTTGAAGCTGTGGTGCGGTGAAAAAAAAATATATATATGGATATATCAGTAGAGTGAGCATAGCTATCGTTATTGGGATATATCATTAGAGTCAGGACTTAGATATCGTTATTGCGATAATTAAAAATATCAATATTTGGCCGATATATTGATAAATAATCCAGTTCTACTGAACAGTCGGTGACAATCTTAAATGTAATACCTAACAAATACTTTCTGAATTTCTTCAAGGCTTCAATTATTGCAAGTACTTCTAATTCATAACTGCTATATTTTTATTGCTGTGGAGTTGTCTTTTTGCTCATATAATGTATGGGGTGATATTTTCAGTCATCCTTTTTTTTTAGTAACACTGCTCTTAAACCATGATTACTTGCATCAGTATCAGGGCCTGATTACCAACGGGGCACACTTCCACCAGTAAAAAATAATAGAAATGTTTTCCTTATTCATGGCAGTAATTTTGCGTGAATACGACGTTTTATTAAGAAGGAATTTTTCATTAAATTTTACTGGTGGCAGTGTGTCCCGTCGGTAATCAGGCCCTGATCAGTATGTAATTCTAGTGTTTATTCTTTGCTTAAATAAATGTAGTACTTTTTTGTAACAATTTATTTTTAATGTGTTGTTGAAAGCCTCTATTTGTTCTGGACTAAACCTAAATATAGAACCTTTACGCAATAAATCACATAATGACTTATCTATGATTCCTAGCTTCTAAAAAAATTGAAATTATGTATATTAATAAGATTATAGATTTAATATGTATTAAAATGAAAACAGACTGAGAATTAGACATTTTGTTAAAAAAAACAAAACAAAAAAAAACAATGGCATTCCGGGAGTGCCGACAGAAGTGAAAACTTGAACAATTACGTGTGTATTTATTGAATCGTCAGGAAATGTTTTATTGTGCAGGAAATACTTTTAAATGAAGTGTTTTTTTTATTCATTATTATAAACTACTACTACAAAAATTATATTACAATTTTCATTTAATGCACTATTGTACATGAAAAATATAGCATATTATTTTACATACAAAAATTTCAATTTGTTGCTTAAAATGTAAATTTACAAATACATAAAATATGAAATTTAATTAATTGGCATTCTTTGAAATGAATACCAATGAAACTTATGAATTTTCATCCACAATTTTAACAACTCTCAATACATTCATCATTTCTTCCATGAGATGTAGTTTCATATCTTTTGTAATAACATTTATCTGCAAAATAGGGTTCCCGCTTCCTATCACTCCAAAAATTATGACTTCTTTGCAGCCTGTCTTGTTTACGGTATTCGTGAACATTATGCTTCTTTTTTCTATCTTCATACTGCGCGTATTGTTTGCGGTATCTATAATTTCTATCAACAAACTTTTCTTTTCTATAAAATGATTTCACTTCATTTCCGTATCAGTAACCACGTTTCTTAAAACTTTCGTGAAATATTTCCTTATTTTAATTTTTACTTTTTATATTACTTCTGTCTATTTTTTTTCTCGTGCTCGTTAAATTATAATATTTTCCGTGTTTTGTTATTTCATTTTCATGTTTTGATTTGGTCTCGCGAGTTGAGTCACTTTTATCTGTTTTCACCGCGCGTGCTAAATTTATCTTGAAATAATTTTCTGAATTATTTTTATTCATAATACCAGTCATTTCGTTTTCTGCACGTGAACTATTTCCTTTTGATACTTTCGCTTCATTGTATGAATTCTCAACATAATTTAATTTGGTGTCGGTGACGGTAACGGTAACGGTGTCGCGAATTCAATGGTTTTTTCCCATCTCAAAAAATGCCCAACGCGCCTAAAGAAGTTCTCACTTCAAAAATCCTGCTCTGAAATACTCGAAGAATCAAGGAAAAATCAGGGTGTCAAAACGTCTGAACAAAAAATAAAGTTACTAAAGTTTTAATTTTATTATTAGCAAATGAATTATATTTAATACTTATCATTTTTTGTAGGTAATTCAAAGATTACTGTTTGTAAGGCAACATTGTTTTTGTTCATTTTGGAAATGATTAATGGTCATCGCTTTATCTCCTCCAGCATTGTTTTACCACTATTGAAAATACAAGGGGTGATCAAATGAAAAGGTACGAAACGACACGGTGGGTACAAATGTAGACTTTATTCAAAATATTCACCATAGACCTGAGCACAACGATCCCACTGATGAACAAGCCGCGGGATTCCTTGTTCCCAGAATTCCTGTGGCCGTGACGAGACCCAGTCCTTCACAGCGTCCTTGAGCTCGTCGTCCGAGTTGAAGCGCTTCCCTTCCAGGTCTTCTTCCCTTTTCGTTCACCTTGCCGATGAGATAGGCCGTGATGACTGTGTTTGCTTAGCCTGGTCTCGGGTCATCACCCAGACTCTCACGGCCTGCACGAAAACGGGCACTCCATTTTCTGACAGACTTGTCAGAGACACATTCCTCCCCGTAAACTATCACCATCTGGCGATGAATAGCTGCCGGTTTCTCACCTTCCGATGTCAGAAATCGGATAACACCTCGCTGCTCCCCAGTCGTCGAATTTTGCAACGCGAACGCCATCCTGTCCTCATACGAACTGCCGCATCATTTGGACGCCGCTTTTGATAAGAGCCTCTACTCTCTACTGCGCATGCAGGCGCCCGCGCATGCTCCGATCCCAGTCAGAGACTCCAATCGCATCCCGAGATGTCTCGCTACGTTCTCCCATGGCGGAATATGCAAATATTTAACTGTTACGTTTTTACGTCGTTTCGTACCTTTTAATTTGATCACCTCTTGTACGTTTTGCGAAGGCTTCAATTTATTGTCGGCTAATATTTTGAAACAAAAGATCAAACATAAAAATAATGTTGTATTACGAATTGATACTCATCAAGTTATCTGTAAAAAATAGTAATATAGGTATCAGATATAGCTAATTTTAGGATAATAAATTAAAACCTTAGTAACCGTACTTCTTCAAATCTTAGTCGTGTGTGATTTAAAATAGCCTTTAATACATACATATATACACTATATTGCCAAAGGTGACCGGTCACTTGCGATTTTAGACGTTTTGTTAACTATCTAGAAAACTACATGAGGAATTAACCTGAAACTGCAGGTGTGTAAACAGTATAGTATAGGTTATATATTTCTGCGAAGATTTTTTCTCGAAATCCTATAGGGGACTGTCAACAAATTGAAAAAGAACGAATATCTTTGGATCACCCTGTAAAAACTAATGTAGCAAAAGCGTTCAAACTCGAGATTATTAATAAGTGGCTTATTGTAATATACTGTGTTCATTTTTATGAGGATAGCATGTATACTCGAAGAGAAATTAAGGTTTTTATAAAAACAGTCCCAAATTTCGCCAAGTTTTTTGCTTATAATTTGCAGAGTTCTTAATATATAAAAAAGTTATTTTAAGAAAATATGTCAAACAACATTGTACATAATACTCTGCAATCGGAATTAAAAAATAATAAAAATTGAATGAAAAATGAACAGGTTTACTAAAAAATGTTTCACTGCGCATGCGCAAATACAATCAAAATATAATATGCATAATGTATTAGCTAAGTATATAGAGCAACTTTTGTGAAAGTCTCAAAATCATAGCTTGAAAATTCTGAAAATTATCGTCGATAGAATAAGCTCGAAATCCGTTGTTCCCAAAAAGAAGCAAAAAGATGAGGGGTTGTATCAAATATCTGTTGATTAGTGCCAAGATAGCGTACACAATATTGCCCGTACTAATATATTTGGATACAACCCCTCATCTTTTTGCTTCCTTTTGGGAACAATGGATTTCGAGCTTATTCTGTCGACGATCATTTTCAGAATTTTCAAGCTATGATTTTGAGACTTTCACAAAAGTTGCTCTATATACTTAGCTAATACATTATGCACATTATATTTTGATTGAATTCGCGCATGCGCAGTGAAACATTTTTTAGTAAACCTGCTTATTTTTCATCCAATTTTTATTATTTTTTAATTCCGATAGCAGAGTATTATGTACAATGTTGTTTGACATATTTTCTCAACATAACTTTTTTTTATATTCGGAACTCTACAAATTATAAACAAAAATCTTGGCGAAAATTGGGACTGTTTTTATAAAAACCTTAATTTCTATTCAAGTATACATACTATCCTCATAAAAATGAACACAGTATATTACAATAAGCCACTTATTAATAATCTCGAGTTTGAACGCTTTTGCTACATTAGTTTTTACAAGGTGATCCAAAAGATATTATTTCTTTTTCAATTTGTTGGCGGTCCACTATGGGGTTTCGGAAAAAAATCTTCGCAGGAATATATAGCCTATACTATACTGTTTACACACCTGCAGTTTTAGGTTAATTCCTCATGTATTTTTCTAGATAGTTATTAACAAAACGTCTAAAATCGCAGGTGACCGGTCACCTTTGGCAATATAGTGTATATATGTACCGGGTGGTTTAATATAAGTATCTTTATTTGGAGCTGTCTGTAGCTTGAAGGAATAACCGGAATGAAACCAAAATCGGCGCACTTAGAAGGCGCACTTAAGGGGGAAGAAGAATGGACAATAAAAAAATAATTGCAAAAATTGCCGACAGATGGCGCTTTTGAGTGTAAAATGTAATGTGTAATATTGTGTACCATGGATGTGTCGCAAACCTCAATGACTTTACCGCATATCACAACATGTGCGAAACATCACTCCTGATGCGTTACATACCGCAGTTGAGCACGTCATGCACCGCATACATTGTGTCCTCCAACACAATGGGGATGTGGAACCTGAAAATGATCGGTACTGCCATGCGAAATTGTAACCACATTCACTGTGACATTTTCCAATAAATTAAGTGTGCCATCCGGTTTGGCGCCTTAATTCTTTGTTCTTGTATTACACATTACATTTCAAACTCGGTAGCGCCATCTGTCGGGGATTATTGCACTTATTTATTTTTTACTGTTCCATTCTTACTGTTCCCCCTTCTCGAATAGTAAGTGTACCAATTTTGGTTTCATTCGGGTTATTCTTTCGAGCAACAGACAGCAGCTCCAAATAGAGATACTTATATTACAACCACTATATATATATATATATATATATATATATATATATATATAATTAAATTATCACAAATTACTAAAAATCAAATGTAATAATTTAAATTATCCTTATCTTGTTATAATTCCAAAATTTCATAAAAATCCAATTAAATTTCGCACAGTTACCATCGGGTGTAACACATATAATAATAATGCAAGCAATTTACTTCTTAATATTTTAAAGCAGATATGTGATATAACGATAAAACATAATAACCAACATTGCCTAAAAAACAGTTTTCAGCTGATTAATAAAATACATAATATCAATCCGGTAAAATTCATAAAAACATTGGATTTTAATGATTTATTTAATAACATTGATATAAAAGACTTACATAAAACAATGTGTATATTATTTAAAGAATTTAAATCTCAATTAAAATTAAAAGATCATATTTCCGTAAATTTTTTTAAAACTTTATTAAACTTTACATTGCATAATAATTACATCATATATGACAATATTATTTATAAACAATGCCAGGGAATACCGCAGGGTGGGACTGC
Organism: Maratus michaelseni; assembly: GCA_963931845.1. Taxonomy (NCBI): domain Eukaryota; kingdom Metazoa; phylum Arthropoda; class Arachnida; order Araneae; family Salticidae; genus Maratus; species Maratus michaelseni. Next base: position 4,839,061 of record OZ007600.1, read on the forward strand.
TTCTAGTATTCTCTCTGACCTTTACTTATATTACAGTCGACGCTCGTTTTTGCGAACTCGTAGGGAACATTCAAATGGTTCGTAAAATAGAAAGTTCGTAAAATAGAAAATCATCAAAAATGACATGAATATGTACATTATTTATGTCTATTTTTATCAATATCCCCCCCTCTTCATAGATGATGCAATATTTTAAGATTATTTATTCTGAAATAAAGTTATACATATATTTTTTAAATATATAAGAAAATTCAAAATACAAATTTATGCACAGAAAAAAAGTTTAGCACTCAGAAGAATATGGTATTAAGCTTTGAAAACATTACATGTGAAAACATAGACTGTATTAGAACTTAATGGATGAAAATACATAGATAAAAAATTAGGAATGGAAATAATCACTTATCTTTTTTTGTTTTAAAATCACATTTTGGAAAATACATGTTTCCATTTTATCTATGCTTGAAATCATTTCACAATTATTGTTCCCTTCAAAAAAGTGCTTTAGCCCTGACAACCATTGAGCTGCTTGTTTGACAGTCGGACGTTGGATTATTTCATTTTCTTCTTGTTCCAAATCTGAAAGTTCTTCTTCCTTTTCACTTATTGCGTCAGTAATAATTTCTTCATCTGATATTTCTTCCGTACAAATCACATCTGAATCTACACTCAAAAAGTCCACGAATGAAATTTCAGGTAACAGTGGATTTCTTTTTCGTAGTTCATTTATAAGTAACTCATCTCCACTGATATCGTCGGCTACATTTTCTTGGTTTTCATTAATTAAGGTACTAAAGCCTGCGTTCTGAAATGCTTTAGCTATTGTAGTCGCTTGAACATCATTCCAAGCACGTATTGACAAATGCATTGCACCCAGAACATCAATTTCATATGGTTGATTCAGCTCCAATCCCATGACTACTCTTTGCAAAAGCACTCTTCTATATATGCGCTTGAAACTATTAATCACACCCTGATCCATCGGCTGTAAAATTGAAGTTACATTGGGTGGAAGAAACTCCACACGAATAGATTTAAGATTTGAGACTTCAACGTGAGCTGAACAGTTATCCACAATTAGCAAAATTTTACGTTCTTCCAAAACAAATTGACGATCCAAGTCTCTTAACAATTTTTCATAAATGTACCCAGTCATCCATGCATTTTGGTTAGCATGGTATGCAGCTGGTAATTTGGTAACATTTCTGAAGCATCTAGGCTTCAAATATTTTCCAATGAAAAGCAAGGGCAGTTTTTGTGTTCCATTCATGTTGGCTGCCAACAAGATTGAGATTCTCTGCTTAGCCTTTTTGCCTCCGCTACATTTTTTACCTTTGAAAGTAAGTGTCTTTTCCGGCAGCATCTTAAAAAACAGACCTGTTTCGTCCGCGTTAAAGAAATCCTCTGGAGCATATTCAGTTAGCAATGCTTTTAAATCGCGTTCTTTCCATTCATTTGCCAAAGTCGTATTTGCTGTTCCACTTTCTCCGCACAATTTTCTGAAGCTCAAACCGTGCCTGGACTTAAATTTTTGTAACCAACTGTCTGAGGCCTTCAAGTCTTTGATATTCAGCTTCAAAGCAAAAGAATTCGATTGTTCTTTAAGGAGATTACCATCTATGGGAATGTTCAGTCCTCTCATTTTCCTCATCCAAGAAATGAAAGCTTTCTCCAATTGGGGGTGTTTTGCTTCTCTGAAATATTTACGAGAGGGGCTTTTATTGGTGCTTCTATTTCCGACGATTTTCTCTCGAGATTTTAAAATTGTGGAGAGACTATTTTTTGGAATTCCATACTTTTTCGAAATTTCTGTCTTACTTAAGATTTTCTCATCTACTTCTTTTAAAATTTTCTTCTTTACTTCAACGGATAAGCACATGCGTTTTTACAACTGCGACATACTGAAATTCTGTAATGTTCTGGCCCAATCTCCCTCTCGACTAACGAGACTTCACAGATTGAGTAGTCCAGAAGTTATGAGAAAATAGACGATTACAGAATGCAATCTTTTAAAAGATTTCGTTTCCTCTTTCAACAATGACACCTGCTTGTACATTTAAGTTTCACTCGCCAATCAGAGGCTTTCCAGACACGTGCCTTTAAAATCAGTCATACGTAATAAACCATGTGACGCTAAATAAACTTATTGCTACGCTGCCTTTCTCTCGAAAGCGTGGGGGGGGGGGGGGGGGGGAATAACACATTCTTGAAATGCACCTGCTGTCTTTTGCACCTGTTGAGAGAATAATTAACGTTGGCACTTCTTTTCGGTATTTAAAATAAATAAATAAATAAATAAAAATGCAGAATTATGAAAGTTATGTTCGCAAAAAAGAGATTTTCATAATTTGTAGTTCGTAAATGGGAGCTAAAATTTACATAGCGTCTATGGGAATGTATTCGGGACCACGCTCTAGTTCGTAAAATCGCAAGTATTCGCAAGTATGAGGTTCGTAAAAACGAGCGTCTACTGTATTATGAAAGAAATATTGGTCCGAACAATGATTATGTATTTTATCGCTATATTGATGACATTATCATTTTTTATTTCAATGATAAAAACTGCACATCACCACTCAATTTTTATCCTAATCAGCTTACATTAAGCGAAAATGATTTGATTAATAATAATATAAATTTTCTTGACTTAAAAATTAATATTAATGATAATTATAAATTAATATTTGATATTTATGATAAAAGATTTGACTTTCCATTTAAAGTAAATGTTTTTACCAATTTTGCTTCATGTTTACATAAATCAGTTTATAAAAATATAATTATCAATTACCTTCATCGTATAAAATATCTATGCTCTGATATAAATAAAAACAAAAATATTAGATTTATACGAAATCAAGCAAAACTATATGGTTATCCAATTTTTTTGATAAATTCAATTATCAACTCTTTTAAATAACATTTATTACATTATATAAATATAAACATGTTATGTAATAATTTATTTTGTTTTATTGTGCGATAAAATATAGCAAATGATATAGCAAATAATACAATTAAAACATATATAAGGACTATTATTAAGCTGGTTGAACATTGTTTACACTTTATATGGTGATGATGAATGTGCGATTAGCCGATCACCTTTATATTAAGTGATACTAATGATCAGTTATAAAAAGTCTATAAAATGTTTTGTGATGTTCACGGAATTTTGAATAATTATTGTGGGTAAGGTATTTTGTCTATTCTTTACGGGTTTTGTATTTCCAGTTTTACTATTTCCAATTGTTTTCTGGTAATAATACAGTATGCCTGGATGAATATGCTGATCTTAGCAAAAATGCCAGTATATTTATGAAATACTGTATTATTTTTAAAACACGTGTGGATACATCCAGGCTGATGATTATATCTACACGTGTTTTTTCATATCCAATTCTAATATAAATCTCTTGTTGTCCGGTTTTCCATTATATTTAGTTCATATTTCATTTCAAAATCCATTTGTGTTCACTTGATATCTGCTTCAAATTATTAACGTTTTATGGTTTATTATCTACCCTATATATATAAAATCCTAATGAAACGAATTTGTGAAACGATTTTATGAAACGAATTTATGAAACGATTTTATGAAACGACTGATTAAACGACTGATTATGTTTCAAGGCTATTTTTAATAAAATATTAAACGCTTGATGGTGAAATTAATACCAATTGTTCATAAAAATCCGCGGATGTCAAAACTGGTAATAGAATTTTGAAATTGGAATTAGTTTTCGAGATATTAATTTTTTTCTAATTTTAATGACATTTCTGTAATGATGGCAACTAATTACTCAGTTTTTTTGTGACAAAAAAGGGAAAAAATTGAAAAGGATCCCGATAGGGATTATTGATTTCTTTTTATTCGTCATTTTCAAATTGAAATTGAATTTATCTTTTATTTCAATCGATAATGAAGACAAGATTGTGATTAAATTATGTTTTTCAGGAAAATTTGAAAAAAAAAATCACATTTCTATCGTCAGGATTCAATCTTCTGTCATCATTTAATTTAATTTATAAACTGAAAATATTTTGAATAAATTGGTCCAAATGACGTCATGCAAAAGAAAGGGAGGAAAAGGAATTAATAGTAATTATTATTTATTGATATCATTTTGTTATTTTTTTGTAAAATTTAACTAAACGAATTTATAAAATCATTAATACGGATATTTGAAACTAATATATAAAATAATAATTGCCCTACTGAACGGAAGAATAAAATATCCTGCTTGGTTTTCTATCCTGCTTGGTTTTTTCCGCCAAGCTTTTTAAAAAAGCGTCAAGACCCCTATAATAGAAAAGCACCAAAAGTTCATTGGGTTTATTTTCAGAACTTTTGGCAACAAATCTATGTATATTAACCAATCTATCCCTTTTTGAAGCTCGAATTACGCCAAACCTAAAAGCAAAGGATCCTATAATGGAAAAGTACCCGATTTTCTTATGGACAATATTCAAGTGACAGAACATGGTGTAAAATTACCGCGCATAGCAAATTTGTTTAAATATCTCATCAATTGATGCCGAATAAATGCAGGCATGCATGCACAAAATATTAAATTAATTTTGTATGATAAATAATTATTAGAAAATTCGTATATACATATTAATTAAAAAAAATAATTTACATATTTAAAAAAAAATAAAAATATGCATGATGGTGCACTAAAATAGAGAGAAAATTAAAACCTGTTACTGAAAATGTCTATAACATAGTACTTTTCAATACCGTAGTTCTTAATGTTATTCACAAGCAGATGGAATTTTTCTCATCCTTAAACGCAAAGGAAGAATAGAATAGAGATTGTTGTTATAAAAGTCCGAGAGGTAGTCACAATTTAAACCTAACCATTTTATACAAGCTGGTTTTCAAGTAGTAATTGATTTTACTTATCAATCCCGAAAACAGTCGTCAGTTGTCGCAACAGCTGTGCATGAGGCCATGATAATCGAAAAATGTCCCATTAAAATATTAAAAGCATGGCAACCCAATTACAGATTTACCAATATTTTTAAAATAAAGCACGCTGTCATGTTTTTAGAGGCCTCGAAGTCTGAGCGGGGGTTGGCGAGCGTAGCTCGCAGGGGGTAGGCCCCCTAGTATATATATATATTTTTTTTTCTCTCTCTCTTTTTGAATATTCTTCATGTTTTCAGTATATTTGGTCAATTGCCATTGAGGCAAGTGCTATGGTAAAGTTGTGATTGCACTTGTTAATTTATTAACTATGTGGTATTATGTCTACACTTTATTACTAATTATCTCTTAGGAGATTTAATTAGATTGTTACAAGAACTTGATATGTTTTTTTAAATTCAAAGATATTATAATTATATATATATACTAGGGGGCCTACCCCCTGCGAGCTACGCTCGCCAACCCCGGCTCAGACTTCGAGGCCTCTAAAAACATGACAGCGTGCTTTATTTTAAAAATATTGGTAAATCTGTAATTGGGTTGCCATGCTTTTAACATTTTAATGGGACATTTTTCGATTATCATGGCCTCATACACAGCTGTTGCGACAACTGACGACTGTTTTCGGGATTGATAAGTAAAATCAATTACTACTTGAAAACCAGCTTGTATGAAATGGTTAGGTTTAAATTGTGACTACCTCTCGGACTTTTATAACAACAATCTCTATTCTATTCTTCCTTTGCGTTTAAGGATGAGAAAAATTCCATCTGCTTGTGAATAACATTAAGAACCACGGTATTGAAAAGTACTATGTTATAGACATTTTCAGTAACAGGTTTTAATTTTCTCTCTATTTTAGTGCACCATCATGCATATTTTCATGTTATTTTAAATATGTAAATTATTTTTTTAATTAATATGTATATACGAATTTTCTAATAATTATTTATCATACAAAATTAATTAAATATTTTGTGCATGCATGCCTGCATTTATTCGGCATCAATTGATGAGATATTTAAACAAATTTGCTATCCCCGGTAATTTTACACCATGTTCTGCGGGGCCTCCGAGATGTCGCTGTGTGTCCTTCACCGGGCCTGCTACAAGTATTAGTGACGTCACAGTAGTGATCCACTTTGGTCAATGTATCGCAGCAGAAAGATGTAATAAAAAGAGCATTTCCGCTCTTATAATTTGTGATTACATAAATAATATTAAATTTCATAATCGTGAAATAAAAGGGAATCAATACACTTGTTTTATTAAAGGAAATTCAAAGTTTTAAATTAAAAAAAATGCTAAGATTAATAAATCAGATTGAACCCATTGACTTACCTTTTCCTAAACACATTATTTTACAATAAATATACGTACAAAAAATATAATAAATCTACCAAAAACTTTACAAAATCAATCCCATTCCTCCCTTTTACAACTACATACCATAATTTAACCACCAAAACACAATAAATGTCAATTTAAATAGAGAAATCGACATTTTTTAACTATAGAGACCTTGGCACTTTTTTTTAACGCTTTGGCGTAATCCGGGCTTCAGAAAGTTAGATATGTTTTTAAATTATATACACAATTATGAAAACAAACCTAATGAACTTTTATGTTTATTTATATATATAAAATTATTTATATATACAATTCTGTTCTACCTGCATATAAAAAGAGATATATGGCTTCTTTATATTAAATAAATTATATAAATATTGAAAAAAAAATACTTAGTTATATGAAACTACGAATAGGTTGCCAGAAAATATGTTGCCAACTTTCCTTCTCTCGCCATAAGCCTTTTTCGGTACTTTTCGGTTAGCCGGGCGCCAGTGATACATGTACATATATAAATATATATATATATTAATTCATACATATATGTGTGTGTAGATATGTGTATATATATATATATATATATGTGTGTGTGTGTGTGTGTGTGTGTGTGTGTGTGTGTGTGTATATCACTGGCGCCCGGCTAACCGAAAAGTACCCAATTTTCTATCTTAACTTTGTAACTGACTTGTAATATTTTAATAATTGTCTATTTATTGTACTTGGGTCTAGGACCTAATAACCACTCAAATTAACTTATCAAAAGTTTTATTTTCATAATATATTTGTACACTTAAGTTAGCTAAAATGTTAAATGGAACTACGTCGAATTACTAAGTTGTGTAAATCAGTTACCTTTATATTTATAAACAAAGCACATCACTCACTTCTAACTAAATGTATCCAGATATTAGTCAATTTATTACAGTATTTCTTTCAAAATCATTTTTTAAACTGTTTATCGTCTGCTTCTTTTATTTATTTATTTTTTCTCTAAAGATCATTTGACTCTTTTCGATTTGGAAGTACAAATTCATTCAAATATGCCAGAATATTTCCATTACAGTAGGTTAGACATTTGTTGTTACGTTTTTTTTTTCTGCACAACAAGCTCAATACAATCATATTAATTCTATCTTCACGAATTGAAACGTTTATCGAAACATTTAATGCAGACTACTTCTGTTGAAATGTAAAAATAATTATCACAAGGTAATTTTCGTAGCTAAAATTTCTTCTTTTCATTATCAGTAGCGAATTTGAAGACTTAGATTAGAAACTAGGAGCACAACATTTCTTCTCATTATTTTATAGATATAATCTACACTTTCTTTAATAATTATAATCAATAATTATTGATAGCATTATAATCTAAATACAGTGAAAAATATTATTAATTACTATATAAAACAATAAATAAAATCAAAATACTATCGTAAACAATATGTACAAACGAACAAAGTACATGAAAATTTTTAAGTTATTATGGATCACTGTTTTGACGTCAGCAGGTTGTGACGTCACTTGTAGCAGGCCCGGTGTAGGACACACAGCGACATCTCGGAGGCCCTGATGTTCTGTCACTTGAATATTGTCCATAAGAAAATTGGGTACTTTTCCATTATAGGATCCTTTGCTTTTAGGTTTGGCGTAATTCGAGCTTCAAAAAGGGATAGATTCGTTAATGTACATAGATTTGTTGCCAAAAGTTATGAAAATAAACCCAATGAACTTTTGGTGCTTTTCTATTATAGGGGTCTTGACGCTTTTTTAAAAAGCTTGGCGGAAAAAACCAAGCAGGATAGAAAACCAAGCAGGATATTTTATTCTTCCGTTCAGTTGGGCAATTATTATTTTATATATTAGTTTCAAATATCCGAATTAATGATTTTATAAATTCGTTTAGTTAAATTTTACAAAAAAATAACAAAATGATATCAATAAATAATAATTACCATTAATTCCTTTTCCTCCCTTTCTTTTGCATTTACCTAAATGACGTCATTTGGACGAATTTATTCAAAATATTTTCAGTTTATAAATTAAATTAAATGCTGACAGACGATTGAATCCTGACGATAGAAATGTGATTTTTTTTTTTCAATATTTCCTGAAAAACATAATTTAATCACAATCTTATCTTCATTATCGATTGAAATAAAAGATAAATTCAATTTCAATTTGAAAATGACGAATAAAAAGAAATCAATAATCCCTATCGGGATCCTTTTCAATTTTTTTCCCTTTTTTGTCACAAAAAAACTGAGTAATTAATTGCCATCATTACAGAAATGTCATTAAAATTAGAAAAAAATTAATATCTCGAAAACTAATTCCAATTTCAAAATTCTATTACCAGTTTTGACATCCGCGGATTTTTATGAACAATTGGTATTAATTTCACCATCAAGCGTTTAATATTTTATTAAAAATAGCCTTGAAACATAATCAGTCATTTAATCAGTCGTTTCATAAAATCGTTTCATAAAATCGTTTCATAAAATCGTTTCACAAATTCGTTTCATTAGGATTTTATATATATATAGGGTAGATATATATATATATATATATACTAGGGGGCTCTGCCCCCTACGAGCTGCGCTCGCCAACCCCCGTTCTGACACCGCGTGATTTAAAAACACTCTGATTTGATCATCTCTAAAACGATTACGGAAGATTGTATTATAATTAAACAACCAGAGGCGATCTGCTGTAACAAGGTTTCCATTCATTTTCCTTTCACTGACAGATTTTAAGGTCGCTGTTGAAACAGATTACAACTGTAACTGTCACCAAAATATATGATTTAACGCCAAACGTGCATAATCGTGGCGTCGCGTCACTTTCAGTTGACATCAGATGCGTTACGTTACACGAGTTAGTTTTTTCATCGGGGAATTTTTAATTCAACGCTTATTTGTCTTTTGATACTTCTCCATTACCCCGTCAATCAATTTTCATTAAAAAAAAAAAAAAACTATCGTTAAATTGTAACACCAAATAAACAAATAGAAGAATTTTGACATTGGAAAGGAAATATTATTATTTACGCTGTTTTAAAATTTGCAATAATAGGTAAAAGATATGTCGAAATAAATTGATCTCTCATGAAAATATAATTATTAATTGAAATTGTTTGGAAATATTGTTATTTGATCATTTTAAATGTGACGTAAATTTCCCTAGTTACTCGTATTTCTCTTTTTAATATTCATGCGCAAGTATATTTTTATTACGTCATTTTCTACATTTATTGCTTTTAACACGTGATCATTTAAATATTATTTTAAAGTTTTCTTTCTGTTTTTAATAGTCTCGTGTAAATACATTTCTTAATTGAAAGGGAATATTATTACGTGCGCTATTTTACAAATTGGCAACGGTTCAAATAATGGAATTTATGAAACATGAAATAAATCTTCGTCAAAATAATGAAAATTTTGAATAAAAAATTGAAATATAACCTCAAAAAATGAATCAAATTGAAAAAATAATTGCAGTCTGCACACCGCAACCTTGTAAACTATATCCTTACAAATTATGGTTAAATTCCTGTGCATAGTTTTCATTTCTATAAAACTTTTATAAGAAAATTATTTTGACCAACTTTAATATTAAATATCTCTTAAAATAATTCTTCGATTTAAAAACTGTCTACTTCAGCGTGTTTATCGAACATTTCTTTATAAAACCACCAATTTTTAAATTTTTATTTGCAATAGTTTTCTGGATATTAGTCCAGAAAGACTTCAAAGCACAAAATCTTAATTGACAGCGGCGGCCGCGGTGGTTATTTTTTTTTAATATAGAGAGATATATATATATCTGTGTGTGTGTGTGTTTACTTTTTCCTATTATACGTACTTGTAAACTTGATAATTTTATTCATTGTTATGAAAAATCATGGATAAAATTCCATTCATATCAAAATTATATCTTTAACACTACAAATTATTAAACGATTATTTAGTACATAAAAACTGTATTTAATTTTTTTTTATAGAATTGTTGTCCTTATCTAGTCAAGGAATTTCATGTCGTCCACACATCGGCTCTGGTAAAAACTACCTGGAAAATACTAAGACAGCTACTTAGCGAGAAAATCAGAAAGAGGGTAATAAATAGTTCATTATATTCATTAAATTATTTACAAGGTATGTCAATCAATTTCGATGAATGTGTTCACAAACAAAATATTCTTACCTAAATCAACAAAAATGCTTCATTTTCATTCTCATTTTCATTCGAACTATACATTAGTTTCAACCACGTGATCATCACCAACCCACCAATTTTTATCCAACCAATCATAATCGTCAATTTGTAGTCTGTATTATGAGATAACCAATCACCATCGACAGTAGAGGGAAATGAAAGTTCTGAATTAGCAGGAGGAGTGAGCAGGGAGGTGTGGTTATAAGGTGAGTGACAAGTGAATGATAGGTAGATGACGACAGGTGATAGAGAGATGACAGATGAGTGACAGGTGACGGATCAGATAAGATATAAGAAGCTTAATGAGGTTTATTAAGAAAATGAGGTCATTTGGAAGAATTTTTGATAATGAAGGATAATGTTAAGTGAAAAAACAAAGAGGTGAATGGAAGGCAGATCCAATCGGCCACATCGTAAAAATGAATATGGAGAACTACTTACAGTTTGCGGAGCGACGTGCAGGTACGTGCGATCGGTTTCACGTCCATAGCTCGACTGACGCAATATGGGGTTGTGTCCATCCTAAGACTCCTATAATAGGAGCTGACGCATATCCATTTTGTTTCGGATTATTGGTACCCAGTTCAGCATCAATCTACCGCAGCCGGAGCTAGGGTTGCCTAAGACTCCTGTAATAGAACAGGTTCTGATTAGCTGGTTTTTCGACTGGGTTCCAATTCGGGTGCCAAACCTGCGAGGATACGTTTTTTATTTAATATTTTTTTCGAATTTTAATATGAAGGAATCAAAAGTTGGATTATTTTTTTTTCTAAATGTAAAAAAAAAAAAAAAAAAAACGCTAATAAATTTTATGATAATAAAGTTTTTGTTAATTATTAGCAATGGTATGTCAGTTAAAAACATTAACTCAGTCTGAAAACGAGTTAAATTTTTTAAATTATGGAAGTACCGTAAAATCCAGAAATACATTACTGAAATAATGAAATGAGAATAATTTAAGTAAAATAAAGTTATGGGAAACTTTAAAAAAAAGACCTTATGGTTGTCTAAGCTAAGAAAGTAACTGTTTTAATAGGAGTTGAAATTATGTTAAAAAATTTAATAATGACAGAATTTGTTTGAGTAACAACAACGTTTCGGTTTGAAATGATTATTATTCTTACTATAATTATTCTTTTTTCATGATTGATTGGAGACTGGTGATATTGACTGGTGATTTATTGATTCTTTCATTATTAAATTTTTTTAACATAATTTCAGCTCCTATTGAAAACAGCCATTTTCAAAGCTTAGAAAACCATAAGTTTTTTTCAATAACATTTGTTTTATGAATGTTTTCTCTTCATTTACAAGTCATATTTTTTCCTTCTTATAAGTTTTTTAAAGTTTAAAAGAAATTTTTTCAAAGACATAAATAAATAGAGATTCATTTTCAGTTAACAAAAATGTTTATTTAGATAAATTATATACATTAAAGGTGTACAGAATTTTTTAGTTGAACATATTGCTTTCAAAATAGTCTTCATAGAATTGAGTACCGAAGCATTTAAGAAATGTCTTTGTAAATTGACTTGTGCAATTTCGGCAAATGTTCTTAGATAACTCAAACGTATTCAGATTTAGCGAAGTAGAATCCTTATGCATATAAAATTTTTCGCAGTGCTCAGTTAACGTGCTTGAGTTGCGAGTTGGATCCATAATTTCACCCATCGCATTTAAATGTTTTATAAGCATTAGATCAAAACACTTGTTCCAAACAAAATAAGAAATGTGACTTGGCACTGTCAAAATCCATATGATTATGGCATACAGGTAACTTATTAAAAACAGAATTCTATAGAACACGAGTTAGAAGTATGTTTATCACCATCTCAAAAATTTGGGGAACTTAATTCGATCAATTTTAGTATCTGATCCTTACTCATACGAATTCCAGTATTTTTTTAAAATAAAAACCTAAGTTTTTCAAATTAAAGAGCTGTGGAAGAACACAGAAATCGTGATAAAGGCCCATTATATTCAGGTGATTATTTGCGATAAAAGAATCATCTTTTGAGTTAAAAATGAAAATCTGATAATTTTTTACTAAAAATTTCCTATGTTGGGGCAGTCATAATAACCCCTTGGCTCATTGGGTATTTATCTCCATTCTTCGCTTCCTTAAAATTTCTTATATGTATTCTTAAGGAAACGGGATTTTTTGAATCGAATCTGAAGAAATATACCTGAACATAGATAAAATTCTGCAAAAAGCGTATCACTACCATACATAGCTGAAAAAGCTTGTTCTTGCATAGCAGTAATGTTTCAAGGGTTTTGGAAGTCACTTGTTTAGCAAGATGTTTGCTCAGAAGACACTTCCATTGTTTGTGAATGTTAGTTTTTGGGTGAAGGTACTTCATCTGATGGATCAGGAAAAAAAAATAAGCCTTTGTATTTTTTAAGAAACAGGGTTTGAAATAATAAAATAGAAGGTTAAGCTAATTGTTGGTTGTTTAGTATCTGGTTCTGGCAAAATTCCATGAGTCAACAGTTGATTAGTAGGCTTAAACACATAATACAAAGACCCATGTTCTAAGCTAATGCAAACCTCTTGACAGTTAGGTCTTTGAAACTCCAGTATTCGTTTAGCTCCAAAACTCAATATAGTTATGGGGACATTCTCATCTAAATCACTCTCATTATCCTTATGATGTGATAAATAGCTTCTTCCATTCGTGTACAGATTCATCAGCTCAAAATTATATCTGTCCCCAGATTGTTTTTCCACTTGGTCTTCTAATTCTAACATAAACGGTGTCCATTCTAATGCAGAAATGGTGGTTCCACTGAGAATAAGACAGTCCAGAATTACCGAAAGCTGAAACCTTTCTCTTAGGCTTTATTTCTTTTCCTCTAAGTTTCAAAGTAGGTGTATAAAAGTGCAAAGCTTGCAGTTCACTAAAATAATCGTCCGCTAGGTCTTTCTGACTAAAAACAGAAATAATCAGTTAAAGCATCACTTTGTTCGCGATCGCATCATCCTCTCGCAGCAGGTCCGTCGTTTCTTCTGGAAAAAACAATACGTCATCAGATAAGTCTTAGTGTCACGTGCAGGAAGTTTTCAGAAGAACGTTACTGCATCATACTAGCAACAGTGCTGCCACCTACCCTCATCCGGTCTCTATCAATCAGAAGCGAGCACGCCATGACATTATTAGGGATGGACACAACCCAGTATTGCGTCAGTTGAGCTGTGGACGTGAAGCCGATGCACGCTAGAGATGAGACGGGCTCAGCCCGAGCCGGGCCCGAAACGGGCTCGGGCTCGATTTTTATACCAGCCTTCGGGCCCGGGCTCATTCTTTCTGAAACTGACAATTTTATTTTTTCTCATATAGAAAAAATAAAAATAACTTTTTCACCTAAAAAATTACATATTGCATTTCCCGTAATTTTAATGTTATTTTGATCAGAATGAATAGAAGGGAAAACAGGAATCTTATTTTTCTTTTCTAGTATTAGAATGTTACTTTAAAAGAAAATTTACGATATTTGCGACGTGACTGACGCCAATGCGAAGAGGCTCCGATAATATTTGTTGCTAGATTTTCGTTTGTGACATTTGGATATTTTTTTATTGGACCGTTTATTTTATTTTATTTTTTTAGAGATCTAATGCGAGATGAATATTTTTTTTTCATTCTTAGTCAATCAGCATTAGCTTAGGTCTGCAAATTTTTACTCTTCTATTGTGTGCAAGTCATACTCGCTCTTCATATGAAGACAACGTTAGTGATTATATTTTTAATTGTGAACTCTGCTGATGCTAAAGCTCTGCTCTGCACATTTATGAAGTCACTTTCATTCGTAAGTAGATATAATTGCCATATATTGTTATTCCGATAGAAAGCAATCGAAGAGTGTTTCAAATTTTCCTATAAAAGCACAGGATCTTTCAGATACCGGTGTCAAATTTTTAATATAAGCTGATTTTCAGGAAAATGAAATATTGTTTTAATTAAGGAATCAATTATAAGTTACGATATAAACCTTTTATAGGAAATATAAAACGTTGTTTGATTCTTTTGCATAGAAATAGTAATTTCTGAAAATTTCATTCACTTTTTCATAAAACGCACTTCGTTAATGTGTCCATCAGTTTTGCTTGTTGGGAGAGAAAAATATTTACATCCTTTTAAGGAAGTATATTTTTATTTGATACCAAACTTCTCTTTTGATAAGATAGAATGTAAATTTCCATAAAATTAATTATGTGCACTTGATGAACAGTTATTTTCACGTACGAAGTTTTTTAAAAATGAGATATTACTTTTAAAACAATTTTTAAATATTATGCAATTTTTTTCGGTATCGGGCTCGGGCTCTAATGACACAAAATGTTTCGGGCTCGGGCGGGTTTGGATTTAAAAATCATCGGGCTCGGGCGGGCCCGGGCTCCGAAAAGAGAGCCCGAACTCACCTCTAATGCACGCAACTACACGTCACTCGGTAAACCGTAAGTAGTTCTCCATATTCATTTCTACGATGTTGCCGCGTTGATCTTCCTTTCATTCCCCTCTTTCTTTGTTTATTCACTTAACATGATCCTTCATTATCAAAAAATCCTTCCAAATTACCTCATTTTATTAATAAACCTCATTAAGCTTCTTATCTCTTATCTGATCTGTCAAGTGTTACTCACCTCTCATCTACCTATTACTCACCCATCACATGTCACTCACGTTTTAACCACGCCTCACTCCTCCTGCTGATTCAGAACTCTTATTTTCCCTTTACTATCAACTAAATTTGAGGGGCAAACAAAACGCCATCTGGTTGCTAGGGTGTATTGTTAGTTGAAACTGATGTATTCTCTATCGTTTGCAATGCATTATTAACAATGACTGTACAGTTCATGAAAATAGCACGCAAAATCCTGTTTCGATATTGCATGGTGAACATTGAATTTGAATTTACTTAATCACATTCGGCCATCGTAGTCAAAGTGTTTATGGTCGGGAAGGAGTTGTAGACATTGATAAACCACCGTACTCATCTGATCTTGCTCCAACAGACATCTTTCTCTTTCCGCTCCTGAAACCAGTCTTAAAAGAAGATTGATTTTTGGATCCAGATATTCAAAGTCATGTCACAAGAGTTCTCCATTAAAGATGAGTTTGTCTGTTGTTTTCAGGAATAGTATAGTCCAGGCAGGAGGCTAAGGGAGCTAAAGCCTCCCTCCCGAAAGTTTAAAAAGACTTTGAAAATCATAATCATAATGAGCGGAGGAAAGTATTTTCAACTAGACAAATAATTTTCAATGGTTGGAGTGTCATAATTGAGATTTGTTTCCAACAGAGCGAAAAATGCCGGGACCAGGACTCGAACCTGGGTACTTTGGCTTGCCGTGTCAACACTCTTCCGACTGAGCGAAATATGCCACCCAGGATATCGCTGGGATAGCTCAGTTGGAAGAGCGTTGGCACGGCAAGCCAAAGTACCCAGATTCGAGTCCTGGTCCCGGCATTTTTCGCTCTGTTGGAAAAAAAAATCTCAACTATGATACTGCAACCATTGAATATAATAGACTTTGTAAAGTTATCTCTAATGATAATAAAAATTGACAATGGTTTTCTTGTTTTTATCTTCCATTACATGAAAACAACGTACATTTTCAGTTGTAAAAATATACATTTATTCAATTAGAGTTATTATCAGTAATACCTCGTTATACGGCTCATTCAGATATGTTGTTCTTTATTCGTATCTACCACGAAAAATATAAGTTCTTCTTAAAACGCAATTTTAACTATCCTTATGCACCGTACAATTAAATGAGTGTAATTTAACGAAAACTTAGAGTGGTCAATGTTAAAATGTTTTGTAGAGAAAGGAGCCAAAAACTTTAAGACAAAATGTGAAAATTAACAATTTTAAAGAAACTGACTTTGAAAATGGTGTTATAACTGTAAAATATATAAAAAAAAACTAGTAGCAGGAAATTTTTAAAAGAAATGATGCGAAGAAAAACGCTATAGGGTATCGAGAAACCTTCAAAGATGTCCCCGGGTTCTTTATCGAACAACTTTGCTTTAAATTGTTACCGTATGAATCTTTAATAAAAAAGAAAATGTGCACAGAGTAGTCTGTTTGTCCGAGAAATATACTTTATCTTTTGTAGAATTATCGAGTTTAGGGATATCTAATGAAGGGATTTTTCGGCAGTTTTTCATAGCGGAACCTAAAGATTTTTCTAGGGGTTTATAGTCAGTATAGAGACATTTTGAGCTGTGCGTAAGGACATGGTAAAAATTTAATTCGCAACACTGGTCTTTTGATAGAGCGTTCAGTGTTGCCAGATTGGGGATTTTGCCCCCATTTTGGGGACAAAATTGTGTCCCTACTGTCCCCTACTTAAATTATCCTTATTATTATATTTATTTATTTATAATTTTGCCATGATGTAAATTACTTTTGCTTACACTAGATTAATTTTAACACAATTATTTCAAATTGGTAAAGAAAAGAAGGTTGGAAAATTACAACTTGCATGATTTCTTTAACAATTTGAAATAATTGTGTTAAAATTAATCTAGTGTATTCACGTATCCAGCGTTTACTGGAGTTCCATTACCTGCGATCTATTCTGTTGAGCTGATTAAAATATCAGACCAGATGCTATGATCAATAAGGTTAACTGGATGAATTATGCCCTCCAGATTCGATCGGGATAGCTCAGTTGGTAGAGCGTGGCGGCTTCAGCCAAGAGATCCCAGGTTCGAATCCTGGCCCGGACATTTTTCGTCCAGTTGGAAAATTACAACTTGTATGATTTCTTTACCAATTTGAAATAATTGTGTTAAAATTAATCTAGTGTATTCACGTATCCAGCGTTTACTGGAGTTCCATTACCTGCGATCTATTCTGTTGAGCTGGTTAAAATATCAGACCAGATGCTATGATCAATAAGGTTAACTGGATGAATTATGCCCTCCTGATTCGACCGGGATAGCTCAGTTGGTAGAGCGTGGCGGCTTCAGCCAAGAGATCCCAGGTTCGAATCCTGGCCCGGACATTTTTCGTCCAGTTGGAAAATTACAACTTGTATGATTTCTTTACCAATTTGAAATAATTGTGTTAAAATTAATCTAGTGTATTCACGTATCCAGCGTTTACTGAGTTCCATTACCTGCGATCTATTCTGTTGAGCTGATTAAAAAATCAGACCAGATGCTATGATCAATAAGGTTAACTGGATGAATTATGCCCTCCAGATTCGCGTGGCACCCATTTTGACAACAGCTTTTTCATGGACAAATGTTCATTCAAAATAAAACCTACACGTTTCTTGGATATCTTCAGAGTCTGAGCTATCTCCTGCAACTTCACTTTACGGTTCCCAAAACGATTTTGTGGACTTTTTTATGTTTTCCGGAGTAACCACCTCTTTTGCGTGGTGCATCACTGGTGTCCGTACGATCACGTTTAAATTCAGCAAACCAGTCAATAATGGTTGATTTACCGGGTGCAGTGTCCGGATAACGCTTATCAAGCCAAACTTTTGTTTGAACGGTGTTTTTCCCCATCAAATAACAATTCTTGAAATTCTTGTTTATACATTCTTTTGTTTATCAACAAAGTCGTTCAACTAAAACCATTCTAACGTTTATCCACACGGCGAATCGTCATGACATTTTTTCTGCTACCTTTTAAAGGTTTGTATTTACTAAAAAAAAGAATCGGTTCGGCGATTGCAGCGCCATCTGTGTGCCAGAGCGGGAACTTATCAGCCGATATGTTAATAACCTCTTGCTTTTGTATACTTCTTTTTCACATATACGAGCACGATCATTCACAGGGACACCTCGTAACGTCATGAACCCAGCTAAAAGGCATTGTGTACAGAGGGCAGTGCTAGGTAATGCCCAATATTTCTCCTCTATTATTGGCTGTTGAAGTTACTCAGCCATATGTAAAATATTTATATGAGGTGCATGCGCAGATCGACAAATTAAACTGCGTCGCTGTGATTCAACACATACACGTACGTAGACTTGATTTATTCACATTTCAGCAGTGTTTTCTCATCAAAATCTTTTTGAAATGTAGATTATAAAATGCGAGCTAACTGAGATATTCTGATCTGTACAGGGCATAGTTAAACAATAAAGAAAAATCATGCACCAAACATACGTTATGAAACACTTTCCAACACTAACAGAATACTTTAACAAACCATCGCTGTTTAATAAGGTATCGAAGTAAACAATTCAGAAAAACAGATAAAACACAGTTGGGAATTCATCTTCAGCAGTTTCTACCAATAGACGGAAACATACTGGAATTATTTTGTACAGCCCTGTATATTACCTTAAGCACGCGTTTTTATACACGCCACACATTAAGATGTAGTTTAATTCAGGCAAATACACGCTGAAATCGCACTTCCAGAAATGATCATATATAGGTAGCCAAGTATTGAGTTCTTTGCGTGGCCCTGTATATGATCTGCATTTATACATACCTCATAGCATTCAAAAATTTAGCTAAACGCATACCTTACTAAAATCCCACTTCCAATTATGGCTTATAAACAATAGTTCGGACACAGTACTGTACCTGAAATATTTTGTGTGTCCCTGTGAATGAACGATAAATGCTATGCACATAAAAAAAAAGTATCTTGTAGTAAACCTCTATAATGTATACCAATTTCATTATATTTGAAATGGCGTAACATAATTAAAATACGCTGCAAACAGTTTTTCCCCCGTAGACCATTATGTAAAAGAATACTTTTATGTGGCACTGTAAATGAAAGAGAAAAGCTTTACACTCCATATTCTACAGAGAGCATGTTTTAGTGCATCTCAGAAATTGATATCAATTTCATTAATGTTTGTAACATGATTAAAATGCGCAGCAAACAATTTTCCAAACCATAATGTAATGGAATTCTTTCCAGTTTCCCTGTAAACTAATTATAAGTGCTAGACGTACCATGTTCGATAGTAAGCATCTTGTAGTGTATTTCAGTGATGTATATCAATTTCAATGTATTTGAAATAGTGTCACATCATTAAAATGCACTGCAAAGAATTTTCCCCCATAGACCCTAATGTAACGGCATTCTTTTGAATTTCCCAGTAAAAAAAGTAGAAGTGCTACACACTTCATTTTTAATACCGAACATGCTATAGTAAACCTCATTTGCATGATTATCCGGATATATTTACCCGAATTGGAGCATGGACAGACAGATAAACCGAATTCATAAACACTTTTCAATTATGCTGGAAAGTGTTAAAGAGCTGTATGAAAAAATTATGTGTGAAAAAATTAATGATTGTGATGAACTTTCTTTGCTTTTAGGTAAACATTTACAAGTCTAATCACTGGGACAGTCTTCATCGTAAAATCAGTCCTCGTATATTGCCAGAAGAATTCGGCGGTCAGTTGGGACCCTATATTTACGAGCATTGGGCCGGTGACACAGACGAAATCGAAAAGAAGTACCGTCGGAGATTGAACAATCTTTTTAAAATGTTGCAGCAATCCTAAAGAGGTACCAATGGAGATTGAACGGACTTTTAAAAATATTGCAGCAATCCAAAAGAAGTATTACTGTAGATTTAATCATCATTAAACATTCATTTTAGCAATGAAAAAAATAAGTCTACTGTTGATTAAATAAATTACTAAACACATTGCAGCTGCATGAAAAAGAAATACCACTGGAAACAAACAATTATTAAACACACTGAAGCAGTTGGAAAAAAATACCAATGAAGATTTAATGTTTTTTTTAATACTGTAGCAGCAATCCAAACTGGAGATTGAAAGGACTTTAGAAGGGTTATAACCCTTCTGTTATTGATACTGCTTTATTTAAACTTCAGCACCCTCGTTCCTCAAACTCACCCCAGTCTCCTTCTCTTCCAAATATTAGCTTTGTGTTACCTTTCTTTTCTAAATCAAGTTTTTCCATTGCTAAAATTCTTAGGCAATACGACATCAAAAATAATTTTCACCCGTACCAATAAATTTACCCTCTCCAAACTTAAAGATTCTATTGGGTTATCTAACTCATGGGGTATCTATAGCATTAACTGCCAGTGTGGTCTCTCCTATATTGGTAAAACCAAACGTGGCTTAAAATTTGGCATTAAAGAACATCAACAATATATTCAAAAACAAGAAACCAATCCTCAATTGCAAAACATTGCTGGGAGATGAATCATACTTTTGACTTTAATTCGGCCAAAATAATTTCTAAACCTACTTCTATACATTAACTTAACTTTCTTGAAGCATTTCTTATTTATAAAAATTTTAGAAATACTGTTAATTCACCATTTTCCCATTATCGGATTGTTGGGAAACATTACATAAAAACCTCTTTTTCTTAGTTTTTTCAGTATTTTCCATTCTTTCAATTCCATTCCCTATTAATAATTCTCCCGTTTAATAAACCTTTCACTTAATCTGTTCCCTTTGCTGTTTTCCTGTTGCCCGAAGTCTCCTGTTTTTCTTATTGGTCCATAAACCTTTCACTTGAATCCGTTCCATTCCCTTTGCTCTTTTCCTGTTAGCTGATGCCCGGAGTTTCCTGTTTTTCTATTGGTCAATGAACCTCTCCTATATATCTGAGCAAATTTCCGTAATTCTTTGCACTAAGGACGGTATGCTAAATGCTACCGAAACTAGTATGCAATGAAATTGAAATTTCTGGTGCTATTAACGTTGCTCTTATTCCATTTCTATCTCAGAATATATACATAATTAAATGTAAGTCATCTCTCAAACATTAATTTATTTTGAACGATCATTCTAAAAATGTAACTTCTATGCAGTTTTATTTGAAGAAATAATTTTAATAAAAATATTCGCCAGGCATATGAAATAGCAAAGCAGGCATTCCGTAACTGTTGATGAGAGTCAAATGCTTTGCGCTTTTATTATATAGATTATTATCTATATTGAAATTGCCATCTGTTTGGCAAGGATGAAAATATAAAAAAGAAATATATATATTAATAGTAAAATAAATAAATAAAAATACCTACTTATAGGAATTTTTTTTCTGCCTTCAACGGAACCTTTCATTTAAAACAATTTGAATGTTTACTATTTAAATATATTATATATACTAGCTGTTAATTTTAATAAAATTTAAAATTATATTTATGTCATAAAAAATATTAATACACTAGCTGTTACCCGTGACATCGTTCATGTAACATTAAAAGAATAATAAATGCATTAATTAAGCAAAACATTTCAATCGTGATAATTAATAACATATAATTAAAAAATGCTTTATCACTTTTTATAGAAGACAATAGAGCCTTTCTTTTTTTATAAGGGCATTAATATAGCCGTGTCTTGAAAAACAGAAATTTTGCGCCAAATAACATAAAGAATCGCGAAAACGAAACTGCAACCAATTGAAAAAGGAGTCCAATGTGAGAGAAGAAATGATCATCTAAAATAGGGATGCACAACCTGTGGCCCGTGATTGGTTTACTGGTGGACCGCGGATCAATTTCACCGATCGGACGCATAAATATCGCGTTCGTCTATCAGGCGCGTAAAAATCGCGAATAACGCCAATCGGGCACGTAAAAATCACGAATATCGCCGATCGGGTGCATAAAAAATCGCGAATTTCTCCGATCGGGAGCATAAAAATCGCAAATTTCACCGATAGGGCGCGTAGAAATCGCAAATATCGCCGATTGGAAGCATAAAAATCGCGAATATAGCCGATTGAGCGCGTAAAATTCGCAAAAATCGCCGATCAGGCACATAAAAATCGCAAATCCGACGATCGATCGGGCGCGTAAAAATCGCAAATTTCGACGATCGGGTGCGAAAAAATTGAGAATTTTGTCGAACGGGTGCTCAAAAATCACAAACTTCGTCATTTTATCGCGAGAGAATAAAAGCACGAATTCCATTAATCTGCCGACAGACCCCATAGATGCTAAAATCGGAAATTTCGGAGTTGCGAATTTCGTCATATGAAAAAAATCGCAAATTTCATCAATCACTCAAGGAAAAAGAATCGCAGTTTTGTCAATCTCTGGAGAAAAACTGCGAATATCACTGGGAAAAAAATTGCAAATTTTTTCCATTCTTGCCAACTGAAACGGGTTATGCTGACTAGGGAGGTGCTTGAGTACAGGGAGGCTAACCCACCTTTCAAAATTAGCATTTTTATGAACTTATAGGCCACCGATCCTCCCCCTCCTTCCCTGAAACAAAATCTTGTCCATGCCACGAATGTTGGCTCTCGACAATCCAGTCATTTTTGTGACTGGCCCTGCTTTTATAAAGATTGTGCACCCCTACTTGATATCCACATTTTATGACTACTCTCTTAAAACGAAAGAGCCAAAATAACTCAAGTTGAGCGGAAATCCACTCATCTCACGATTTAAAACTGAGCTTCTCATGAAGAGTTGAAACAACTCGAGTGAACGAGTTGTTTTTAAGCAACTCATGATTGAGTGATCTCTAATTTACTCATACTTGAGTGAAATCAAATCAATGAAGGTTAAATACAGTAGCACTTGAGTGATTTATAACTAAGTCATACTTGAGTGAAATGAAGTCCTTTAAGACTAAATCCAGTAGCACTTGAGTGATCTGCAGCCAACTCATATTTGAGTGAAATAAAGTAATTTAAGGCTAAATCCAGTAGAACTTGAGTGATTTATAATCAATTCAAACTTGAGTGAAATGAGGTAATTTCGGATTTAATCCAGTAATTCTCGAGCGACTGGTAACCAAATCATACATGAATGAAATCAACTCATTTAAGACTTAATCCAAAACCCCTTGGGTGATTTATAATAAACTCATTCTTGAGAAGAGTCAACTCACTTAAAAATTACAAAAAAAAAAAAATCTTGAGGAATTACTAACTAGGATCTGACTAAATAAAATCAAGCCATTTAAAATGAAATTCAGTAACCTTTGATTTATTTTTATCAACGAAATTCAAAATAACACAGAATTCTTGCCACGTTTTCAAATAAAAATAATGATAAATAACTACCTTATTTTATACTCTATAAAAATTATATTTTATTATTTATACCTTTGAACATTTAATTAGTAAAACTCGCACTATTTGCCAGCATGACCTTTTTTCTTATCTATAATTTTATCTATTAGATCTCTAATCATATTATTAGAAATTTCTTCATGCCTTATTTAATAATGAATGCAAGCTTCACACCCCTTCAGTGTTTTGCTGCATTATTACCCATCTTTAAACTTTATCTATTGGATCTCTAATCATATTACAAATCTATTCATTATGCTTTCTATGTTCTTCATTATTAATTCATTATGCCTTCTCTTATATCTTATTTAATTTTGAATAAAAACTGTCAATATTGAAATTAATACAAAAAAAAAAAAAAAAAAAAAAAAAAAAAACTCACCAGACAACAATGAAAGTAAATGAAATATTGATTAAAAAAATAATAATAAATAAGGACTTGTTAAAAATCTCTATAATAAAACCGTAAGTCATGTGACTGTCATCAACAGTTCCGGAAAGCCCGCATAGCTTTTTCGTATGCCAGGCGGCCATTTTTATTCAAAATTATTTTTCTAATAAAACTGCATAAAAGGTACATTTTTAGAAAGATCGTTCAAAATAAATTAATATTTGAGAGATGACTTACGTTCAATTATGTATGTATTCTGCAATAACTTCAGTTGAAATTAGCTTCACAGTTCAAATTCTTGATCCATGAAAGTAAACAAAAAAAGAAAAAAAAAAGATTCATTCGTCGTGAAGGTTTAAAATATTAAACCATTAAACCATGGAGATAATCGTTCGTAAAGTAAGTTTTCCGTGAATGATTTTTTGGAGCGCTGCCTGGTGTCAAAAAATAATTCGCACCAGGACCTGTGAGACAATTAAAGTTTACCATAATTTCGTTTGATGAAGTGCTTATACAACTCAACTTCCTTCCAAATCTTTTCTTGACGTAAGTTGGATGTAAACAAATACAATTCATGTAATAATATTTAATGAATCAAATTTTGAAATGGTCAGTTAATTTGGTATTTATGTATCATACGTGGCAGGAAGAGATATCACCGAAAATAATTGTTAATCGCCAATTATATTTACCATTGTTAATGACTAATCGCGTTCAAGACAATAATTTAATATACATTTATGAAATACATACTATTATTAAGTACTTTTATTTTACTTGGGCGCAAATCTCGCCAACAGCATTTTTTAAATCGCCAATACCAGCTTTTGTTTTTCGCGTGTGCAAATTAGAAACGATACTTTGATTTTGAAATCAAATGTTTTGATTTATGATATTCAGTTCTTATTTTTCTATTTTCTATTTTAAACTAAAAGTGTGAACAGCATGTATTTTAAATTCTAACAAATGTCGCAGATGCACCGGGGTTGGCACGATTTTTGTTTTGCGCCATTTTGGCGAGAAAACCCCATTTTCAGGTACCTGTTAGAGATTGCTAAAACAACATGATTCTTTTATTTTATTATGAAATAGTTTATTTTATATTAAAAAACACAAAATTTTATTATAAAACACACACAAAGGTTAATTTATTTAGCCAATAATTATATCGCCAAAATGATATCCAGTGCGTCTGCGACAACTGTACCCAAAAGGATCCATCATTAAAAATGGTAAATAATATAAAATCAAAGTAAAATAATTACAAAAAATAATTTAGTGCCCATTTATAAAACACGTAAAATCATACTGATGGCGTTTAGCTTAGATATTTACGATCGTAGTTTTATTGACGGTATTTTATATCCACCGGAATGAATATGAGATATATATTCTAATCACATACTATATACCTATGAATATAATATACATATCTATATCTACTGTATCAATAAAAACGTCTTCATGTGTCTTTTACATTTCTACTACATAATATTAACTATAGAGTTACAATATACAGAGAAAAAATGGGTTGCTGTAATTAGAATTACATGCGCCAATGTTGACGCGGTGGATTTATCTGTTACGGATCTTAATAGTCAGTAGACATTAAGCAGAAGTGCCAAAGTAAGAGAATTACGCAATTATGAAAACCCCTGAACGAAATCAAGAAAGGGGAGCAGAGAAAAACAAATTCGAACAGAGATTGGCATCTAGAAGGAAATTCGTGAATATTTTTAATCAGATTGTATGCCCCGGGTCAAAAGTGCTGACAGCAAAGATGGTTTAAAGGGAATGTGATTATCAAAACTGACTTCCAAAAGTTCAATGTTTCACCAAACCATACTCGAAAATTACGTGGAATAATATGCAGCCCGAATATGGCACATTATTCAAGACGTTGTAGATGAGAATAATGACAGATTTCCTAATCTTCCGTAATCGAGTCTACAGCCAAAGTGTGCGAGAAACAAAAAAATATTAGCAACAATATGGTTCAGTGTAAATGTGGATATTATGAAAGACTTTCACAAAATAGACTTCATTGCATCAAATCATATTAACTAAAATACGCCAATTGGCAAGGACCCAATTACGGAAAATTACTTAATATGTTTCACAATCTCCGCATTTGCGAACATATAGCAACTGATATGCAAACGGACATGAAGCATAAATGCTTAAGTGGGTTAAGCGGTTTTTGTCAAGAAAGATGAAACATATAACAACAAAAAATATACGAAATGATACCATGATTGCAAAAGTTCTTGATTTTTCTATTAGAATCTTCCGGTTTGGCGAAGGATTAAGGAGAAAAAATAAATAATGAATAAAAGTAACGTGTTACAGTGCTTAACATACATTTAAGGAAGATCAACTGGTCGCCAGTGCCGGCTAGTTTTTAAATAAGAAGTTATAAAGGCACTTTTTTATTTTTGGAAAAATAAGGATTTTCTAAAGATGTTTAGAGTGTAATATTTAAAACATACTTTGTATACAAAAAAAATATTAAAAAATATTCATGTTATATAAAATATAATATATAAACATAAAAAAAAACATCTTTTCTTTTTTCGTGTATTTCTTTTTATAAAATATGTATAATTCCTAAGTATAAGAGTCTTTATTTTATTTTTATTTTTTTTTTAAGAATTCAATATTAAGAAAAATATTCATCTAATTCATTATTTTTTCTTTTCTATTAAATATTATTTTATTTGCTTAATCTATACTAATATTATAAAGTAGTAAAGATTGTTTTTTTGTTTGTTTGTTTGTTTGTTTGTTTGTTTGTAGGGGGTAATCTCTGGAACTACTGAAGCGATTTCAAAAGTGATGGTGGCAAATTGATGGTGACAATCCCTGCTCCAACATAGGCTATATTTTATGTCGGTGCCACTACCCCAGGTGGGTGCTAAAGCGAAAAACGTTCTAAAATTTCGATTTTTTGTTATACTGGAAGAGCTAGGAACATGAAATTTGGCATGGTAGTTATTTATAAGATGTAAATGCTCTCTAAGAACAAATTCTAATAAAATTCGAAATTTAAAAGGGTGAGAGGAGCGAAAAGCGTTCTAAAAACATTCTAAATTACTATTTCTATGGAATATCTGGAACTACAGAACCGTTTTCAACAGTTATGGTGGCAAATTGATGATGACAGTCCCTGCTCCAACATAGGCTATATTTTATGTCTGTGCCACTACCGCCAGGGGGGTGCAGGAGCGAAAAACGTTCTAAAATTTCGATTTTTTTTATATTGAAGGTGCTAGAAACATGATATTTGGCATGGTAGTTACTTATAAGATGTAAATGCTCTCTAAGATCAAATTCTAAAAAAAATAGATATTTAAAAGGTGTGAGATAAGCGAAAAGTGTTCTAAAAACATTCTAAATTACAATTTCTATGGAATTTTTGGAACTACAGAACCGATTTCAAAAGCGATGGTAGCAAATTGATGGTGACACTCCTTCTCCAACATATGGCTATATTTTATGTCGGTGCCACTACCCCCAGGGGGGTGCAGGAGCGAAAAACGTTCTAAAATTTCGATGTTTTTTATACTGAAGGGGCTAGAAACATGAAATTTGGCATGATAGTTACTTGTAAGATGTAAATGCTCTCTAAGAATACATTCTAAAAAAATTCGAAATGTAAAAGGTGTTAGATGAGCAAAAAGCGTTCTAAAAACAATCTAAATTACAATTTCTATGGAATCTCTGGAACTACAGAACCATTTTCAAAAGTAATGGTGGCAAATTGATGGTAACTGTCTCTGCTGTAACATAGGCTATATTTTATGTCGGTGCCCCTACCACAGGGGAGTGCATTAGCGAAAACGTTCTAAAATTTATATTTTTTTTATACTGCAGGAGCTAGAAATTTGAAATTTGGCATGTTAGTTATTTATATGATGTACATGCTCTCGAAGAACAAATTCTAAAAAAGTTCGAAATTTAATAGGGTGAGATGAGCGAAACGCGTTCTAAACACATTCTAAATTACAATTTCTATGGAATCATTGGAACTACAGAAACATTTTCAAAAGAGATGGTTAAAATTGATGCTAACAGTCCCTGCTGTAACATAGGCTATGTTTTATATCGGTGCCACTACTACAGGAAAAAGGGGTAAAAGAGCGAAAAACGTTCTAAAATTTCGATTTTTTTAGCACTTTCCAACCTAGTTGGAAAGTGCTTATGACTTCGGTTTGTCTGGCCATATGGCCGGATGGCCGTCTGTCCGTGCTCTAACTCCCGTAAATATGCTCGGATTGCTCTGAAATTTTTATATGTTATTGTCGTTATCTATAGCATGTGCCCTATTTCAACGGAAGTGAATAGCACTTGTAGTTTTTTTACAGGGACACTCAAAAGAATTCCGTTACATTGCGGTCTATGGGGAAAAATTATTTGCGGTTTATTTAAATAATGTTTCACTATTTTAAACGCATTGAAATTTATATATATCACTGAGGTGCATTAGAAGAAGCATAATATGGAATAGAATGTGCATACCACTTATAGTTACTATACAGGGACAGTCAAAAGAATTCCGTTACATTACGTCTATGGAGAAAAATCGTCTGCGGTTTATTTAAATAATGTTTCACTATTTTAAACGCATTGAAATTTATATATATTACTAAGGTACATTACAAGAGGCTTACTACAGAATAGTGTGGGTACAGCAGTCATCGTTCATTTACAGGGACACACAAAAGAATTCTCTACTGTCTGTTATAACAATAATTCCTGGAAGTGCGTTTTAAGTTGCTAAATGCGATTTTAAATTGAACTCACTTTTTGTCTATTACTGGGTGTGTATAAATTCTCTATTTCATATACAGGGCAGCACAAAAGTTCGAGAACACATTTCCGTTTATTGACAGAAACTCCAGAAGGAGAATTTTAAACTGTGCTACGCGTTTCCTAACTAAACTAAAACTTATCATCCTATATAGTATATATACAAATCTATAGATCATATACAGGGTTGAATAAAAGTACTCGGATACTTTTCCGAATATTGTATCTGTTCGAAATTCCTGAAATTATGTTTTTAAATATGTTATGCGTTTTCCAAATTGTTTACTTAGATGTTATCTTTTAGCTTATTAAACGGTATGTTTTGTAAAATTATTTTGGAAGCGTTGGAAAGTGCTACATAATCTATGCTTGGCGCATGATTTTTCGTTCTTGTTTTTATACTGAAGAAGCTAGAAACATGAAATTTGGCATGGTACTTACTTATAAGTAATATATGCTCTCTAACTAAAAAAAAAAAAAAATCGAAATTTAAAAGGGTGAGATGAGCGAATCGCGTTCTAAAAACATTCTAAATTACAGCTTCTATGGAATTTCTGGAACTACAGGACTTTTATCAAAAGTGATGGTGGCAAATTGATGGTGACAGTTCCTGCTGTAACATAGGCTAACTTTCATGCCGGTGCCACTGCCTCCAGAGGAGTGCATGAGCGAAAAACTTTCTAAGATTTCGATTTTTTTATACTGAAGGTGTTGCATGAAATTTGGCATGGTAGTTACTTATAAGATGTAAATGCTCTCTAAGAACAAATTCTGAAAAAAATTCGAAATTTAAAACTGTGAGATGAGCGAAAAGCGTTCTTAAAACATTCTAAATTTCAATTTCATGGAATCTCTGGAACTACCGAACCCTTTTCAAAAGTGATGGTGGCAAATTTTTTATGACAATCCCTGCTCCAACATAGGCTATATTTTACGTCGGTGCCACTAATCCCAGGGTGGTGCAGGAGCGAAAAACGTTCTAAAATTGCATTTTTTTTTTTATACTAAAGGAGCAAGAAATTTGAAATTTGGCATTGTGGTTATTTATAAGATATAAATGCTCTCTACGAACAGAAAAAAAAGAGCGAAATTTAAATGGGTGAGATGAGCCAAAAGCGTTCTAAAAACATTCTAAATTACAATTTCTATGGAATCTCTTGAACTACAGAACCGATTTCAAAAGTATGATGGTAGCAAATTGATGGTGACACTTCCTTCTCCAACATAGGCTATAATTTATGTCGGTGCCACTAATCGAAGGGGGGTGCAGGAGTGAAAAATTTTCGAAAATTGCGACTTTTTTTATACTGAAGGAGCTAGAAACTTGAAATTTTGCATGGTAGCTACTTATAAGATGTAAATGCTCTCTAAGAATAAATTTTAAAAAAATCGAAATTTAAAAGGGTTAAATGAGCCAAAAGCGTTCTAAAATCATTCTAAATTACAATTTCTATGGAATCTCTGGAATTACAGAACTGATTTCAAAAGTGATGGTGACTATCCCTGCTCCAACACCCTCTTTAATATAAAGGTATGAGTTGCTGACGATTGGGTTTTTTGCTAATCTTTGACACAGACTAATCTCGGAAAATGAAACAGTTGAAGTTAGTGAAAAAAATAATAGCTCGAAAAGTATTTGTCAGAAAATTGTTAGACAAACTGAGTTTGAAAGATAAAATATTGTATATTACTTGATATAAATTTCAAATCTAATGATTATGCTATTTCTCAAATATTGAATTTCAAAAATTACCAAATTTCACAATGGAGTACCATAGCGAAACCTTCACGCGTAAAAAGATAATGATAAGGGCGACGTGTCCTGACGTGTATATTGGCTATAGTACGAGTCACAAATTATAGTAGCCTTATTATTCTGTTAAAATATAAAAGTGAACTATCAAATGTCAATATTTTGTTTGATTAAAGGTTCGTTAAGAGAAATTGACCAGCGTAGCTTGCTAGTGTGTTATAAATATATATTCATTTCGTGAAAGACAATTTTTATAACACTTTTTTTTTCTTTTGGTTAAGGTGTAAATTAAAGTTCATATTTGAGTTCTAGCACATTTTCAAGAAAATTAATAACATTTCGATTAAAGACTGGATTCCATTTCCATTAAAGTAAGTACTTATTTAGAGTATATACATGCATTTTTATGAATATCAGCAATGTTAATCATTATCTATTAAAATAAGTTTACTCTGTCGTTGCTACAAGAGTAGACTAAAATATTTATATATTTTTTTATACATAGATTAAAATGTAAATGTGTTAACGTAAAAATATTAACTTAATTAAATGCTTCTTCTGTCACTAATTTATATGCAAAATTATATTCGTGGAAAAGGTAAGGTAAGAACTTAATGTAATGCACTGTCTGTCATTTGAAAATTACATATTTGATTTATTTTTCCATATATGCTTTTCTTTTATAATCATTAATAAACAGAGGTATTTTACTATTATTATGAAATTTTAAATATATAGTTGTCCTGTTTTAAGATAAAAAATTTTTTTGAAGGGCCCTGTTCTGAAATTTAAAAAAAGGGGGGTCCTTTAAAAGACATTTTTAATATAACATTTATCATTATAACATATATTTTTTATCAATGAAAGTTGAAATTCAGTTACTCAAATTCGAACCAAGATTAAAAAATACTTTTTAAATCCTTTTGCTGAAGTTTTCCTCTCTGGTGAACTTATTTGTTTACAAATTACACATTTTAAAATGTCACAAAATAATAAATAAATAATAAATAGTAAGTTTTTATGGAATAAAAAGGAATTTTGTGAAGGAGCCTGTTTTATTATAAAGAATTTTGTGAAGGGACCCATTTTATCAAATTGAGTTTTGTGGAGGGCCTATTTTATTAAATTAATTTTTGTGAAGGATCCTGTTTTATTAAATAGAATTTTGTGAAGTGGACCTAAATATTCACCAAATTTCGCTTGGTATATTACCCTTGATATATTTAATATTTTCTAATAATAACTAAACCCTATCTGGTGAGTTTTATTGTAGATTATATATATGTATAAACTATGTAATATGGCAAAATAAATCGAATACGTAATTATCGTATGACAGAGAGTACATTATAGTACAGTTTTACTAACTGATATTATTGATAAAATTTTGCATGTGAATTAGTGACATCATAAGAAGCAATTAATTAAGTTAATATTTTCATGTTCAAAAATTTACAATGTACATTTACATCTGTATGAAAAAAAAGAATAGTTTAGCAATGGAAGATATTAAATATGAAAAAATAAATAAAAGGGAAAAGGAAAAGCATGAGAATGAAACAATCGTGAATTTATCAAAACGTAAATTTCCTTTATCATTAAAAAGGGTATTCCGATTTAGAATTCTGATTTAAATTCATATTAATATTAAACATATTTACATAAATCGTACTAAATTTAAAAGCTATGATAAGCGAACAAATACGAAGTATGTGAAATTATTTATGCACAATTTTCCATTGATATGTATGAAAAGAAAGGTAGGTCTTAACTAAAAAGTATTAAATTTACAAATAAAGCAAATTCATATTGAATACTGAATAATGCATAAAAATTGTTGCGCGAGATTATTTACTAATAATTAAATTGTGCAAACGTAATAAAATATTTTCGCAACACGAGCTTCAGAAAAAGCCGTGGAGTTAAGCCTACTCGCGCAGAAACGACAAGTTAAACATATTTTAATACATAATGATCAACATTGTTGATATTCATAAAAATACACATATAGACTGTAAATAAGTACTTACCTTAATTAAAAGCAATCCGATCTTGAATTGAACTACTTTAAATTAACATCAGAATTCAAAATTCAAAACACATTTTGATTTCCCAACACATTGTATCTGAAACGCACGGTACTATGTTACTTTCCTACGAACAAGTACGGAATGGGAGAATATTGTGACCTGCTTTATGACCGAGGTTGAATGTCAGCAAACCAGTATTTCCTCTGAAACCTGGCTTTGTAATAGAGCCGGTGTTGTTTCTGCTCGCCAATGATTGCTTTTTTTTCTATCGAGTTGAGTTGTTTAGTATTCGCTCTTCTGGGGTGCATTAGAAAAATAAAAATTCAAATCAAGATGAGTGAAACGTTTAAAAATCAACTCATTCACGATCCAATAAATTAGAGCTCTTTTCTGAGCAGCCAAATCAACTCTTTCGTTTTAAGAGAGTAAATATATTAAGAAGTACAATTTAGAATAATATATGTTACTCCTCCTCCCCACCTTCATTCAGGAAAGTACAAATTTTTTTCGGCACTGACAACCTTCATGCCTATTTTTGTTTTTGAATACTTTTATTAAAGCTAAATTTACTTCTTCAAATAAAGTCAAGGAATGTTTTCACTCCTTGAAAATAATCCTAGCTATATCTCTTTTATAAATAGAAACGTAAAGTGTTGATATCCTTGCCAACAGAATTGAATATGTTGACTGGGAAGGAGGGAGCCTAGAGGGATAAAACTGCCCTTCCGAAATAGATCTTTTTTAATCTGATTATAGGCTTAGAATTTCCCCCCCCCCCACACACACACCTCTTCAAAACAAAATTCTATCTGTGCTGCTGATGGTGGCCCTCGACAACGCAGTCAGTTTTTTAAGTGGTCCTTCGTTTAAAAAGGTTGTGCACCCCTAATCTAAAATATGATTAATGCTCGTACTTCGGTTGAACGCTCAATTGAAATTCACGATTAACCAGATTGGACCTGATCGCGGCCAAAGTCCAATCAGATTGATGAATACCATTTGAGTGTTCGACCGAGGTTTTCTAGGTTGAGGTGGGCGGTGGATACAAAAATATGTGCTTACCATGAAAAAAAAAACTGGTTACAAAAGTGTATTTGCTTTTGCACCAATTTTCGCTCGCTAAAGAAAACAAATTGGCTGTGGACCTGATTATAGAACCTAACCATTCTATTCTTGGCTATTTTCTTCCTATATATGAAAATAAATTCTACTATTTACATGTACTTTCACATTTATAATATTAGGGATTTGCTTATTTTTAGGAGTTGGCATGATCAGCTTGTTCAAGTCTACGCAATTCGGCTTGAAGAAAATTTCATTACTTTTCTTATTTCTTTGCTCTTGTATTAAGCGAATTTTTCGATAAATTTTATTTTCATTTCGATAACATCATTTTTGATTAACATTTTTAAAAACATTGTAAATACATTTAAACATTGCAATGAAATCTATGCCATTTTTCTCGTCCTATAAAACTTTACAAAAATCTATTACAAAATAAATAAATAAATAAATATAAAAAGCCTTTTTAAAAATAATTTTGTTTTTACTCCTTTAAAGCAGAAAGAAATGGGGAATTAAAATTCTGTTGCCAAACCACGATCTACAAACGTGTCTCGATTGTACCCAATGTACTTTAAGCTTCGAGCCTTAATTTTAATATTGTAGAGGGACGATGATGTTACTTTGATGCAATCATCTTAAATCTTTAGGTTTTATGAACAAAAATGCAACTTCTATCTACTATACATATAAAACACAAACGGAAATTTCGTTCCGTTCCTTTATAACTCGAGTTCTGCCGAATGGATGGAACTTACACTGTTCGAGAGATAATTTTTCAGGGAAGGTTTTAGTATATAACACAACGTTCTACGTATATTAATTATAGAATTATGATAGAAAGTTCTGTTATTTTGGCCGAAAAGGTTACCATTGATAATTGTTTGGCGATCATTACTGTTGCAGAAAGAAATGAAAAGGCTATACATGTCGAAAAATAAAAGAAAAACTGTTACTAATTTTATTAAAAGAGAAAGAAAAAAAAAGAAAAAAAAGAGTTTTGATGAGGGAATATTATAAAACGAAAATATTTAATTTAAACATGATTGGGAATGTTCGTAATGCTTAAAAAATTATTCAAGGGGCAAGATTTCTACATTGAAACAATATTTGGCGATGTATCTTTTTTTTTTTTGGTGATGTATCTTTTTTTTTTTTTTTTTTTTGGCGATTTTGATTTTACTTTTGACCCCAAATTTGATTTTAAGCCAAAAGGTGTCTTTTTTTGTTGAGAAAGAATTGAAATGGCTATATATCTGGAAAATAAAAGAAAAAACCGTTACTAATTCTATTTGAAAAAAAAAAGAAAAACGGTATCGATGAGCGATTTTAAGCCAAACGGTGTTTTTTTAAGTGTATGACTGCATTTTTGAAGCATTTTTAAGGTACTTTTCGGTTAGCCTGGCGCCAGTGAGATACATATATATACACATATATCTACACAAATACATGTATATACATACATATATCTATACAAAATGCTTAAAAAATTATTCAAGGGGCAAGATTTCTATATTGAAACAATTTTTGGCAATGTATCTTTTTTTTTTGGCGATTTTGATTTTACTTTTGACCCCAAACAATTTGATTTTAAGCCAAAATGTGTTTTTTTTTGTTGAGAAAGAATTGAAATGGCTATATATCAGGAAAAATAAAAGAAAAAACTGTTACTAATTTTATTTAAAAAAAGAAAGAAAAGAAAAGAACAAGAAAAACAATTTTGATGAGAGATTTTAAGCCAAAAGGTGTTTGTTTTAAGTGTACGACTGCATTTTTGCAGCATTATTTTTTTTGGTACCTTTCGGTTAGCCGGGCGCCAGTGATCTAGACACACGGCAGTGTGTCAGCCAAGTTCCCAAAGCAAAAAAGTCGATACACCGGCCGTGAGTATATTTACACGAACCATTTCGAGCTGTTTTCGCCAAATTTCGACACTCTACTACTGAAAATCTATTTGACCTACGTACTTGTAATTTTAAATGTGTAGTAAGGCTCCCTTAATTATCCAGAATCCAAAATTTTTTTAATAACGCGTAATTAGTTTCCGAGATAATGATATTTGAAAATGTCTGATAATTGATAATTTTACCAGTGACTCACTCACTCATCAAAAAGATTTCATATGTCTACTGCACTTACAGACTTAAAATTTGATAAGAAGCTCGTTTGCACTACAAGAAATCGAAAAAAAATCCAAAAATTCTGAAAATCGATTAATTACCCATTTGGGGGTGCCCATTTTTACTTTAACGTTACGTCTATTAGGCGAGATTTTAATTTGCCAAAAAAAGCGCCAAATGTTGAATCCGGGCGGACCTTGCAGTAAAATATTTGACTATCAGCCATTTTGAGTTAATTTCAGAGAATTAATTTTTTGAGTAATGGTGCATAAAATTTACTTTTTGAGACACATTGTGAAAAAACAAAAACATCTTGAGAGAATACATATATCGAAATACGCATATATTTCGAGACATCCGCAGTTGAAATTCGTCTAATCCCAGAATTAAAAATGTAAACAAAGGAGAGTCATTCAAATGACTCAAATAAATGATGATGAAAAATGATTCAATTAAATATTGATCATGGATGATCTACCATGGGTCTAGGCAGTGTAGCTATGGCAAAATATTAGCTCATTTATTCCATCAAACTTACAAAAAAGCACGCGCGAGAGAAAAAAAAATAACAACCGTATTTTAATTGTATCGAAAAAAAACATGAGACAATCCATGGAGTCTTTCTCTCCTAAACAATGTAATTTCAAATTTGCTTTTTAATCATAAAATATAAAATAAACACGTGCGGAGATGTCACACTTTATCTCTTTTGTGCTAGTTATGTTAATATTTACGATTTATTGTGATCTAGACACACGGCAGTGTGTCAGCCAAGTTCCCAAAGCAAAA
Organism: Maratus michaelseni; assembly: GCA_963931845.1. NCBI lineage: Eukaryota > Metazoa > Arthropoda > Arachnida > Araneae > Salticidae > Maratus > Maratus michaelseni. The sequence continues at coordinate 4,875,525 of OZ007600.1, forward strand.
AAGTCGATACACCGGCCGTGGGTATATTTACACGAACCATTTCGAGCTGTTTTCGCCAAATTTCGACACTCTACTACTGAAAATCTATTTGACCAACGTACTTGTAATTTTAAATGTGTAGTAAGGCTCCCTTAATTATCCAGAATCCAAAAAATTTTTAATAACGCATAATTAGCTTCCGAGATAATGATACTTGAAAATGTCTGATAATCGATAATTTTATCAGTGACTCACTCATCAAAAAGATTTCATATATCTACTGCACTTACAGACTTAAAATTTGGTAAGAAGCTCGTTTACGCTATAAGAAATGGAAAAAAAAATTCTGAAAATCGATTAATTACCCACTTGACAGTGTCCATTTTTACTTTAACGTTACGTCTATTAGGCGAAACTTTAATTTGCCAAAAAAAGCGCCAAATGTTGAATCCGGGAAAAGTAATGCGCATGAACTGCGAGAGATGGCGCCAGTTTTTTAGTCTAGCGCAAATAGGATGGTGGGCTAATTTTGGTTGGTAAAGTGATGAAGTGATTATTCTTTTTTTTAAAAAAAAGGCGTCTTTACAACGCCATACATTTTAAAATATAAGGAATAAAATTAAGTATAGTTGTATTAAAAAATACATAAAGTTTTTTTTTCCCAAATGTATTATAATACATTATTTATTATTCTTTCTTATTTATTATGTTAGCTACCATTTATTATTTTTACTAAAATAATGTTATTTACTATTTTTTTAAATGTTATGAATTTAATAAACATGTATTACATTTTATTTATTTATTTATTTTATATTAACTACCACTTTTTATCAATGTTACTTGATAATGTTAAATTACAGTGTTTAAAAACATGATTGGCAACGATAAACAAGATTGGTACTTGGCAACAATTTTTGGCAATCTATCTCCTAGCCCGGATAATACACTCATGTACTTAGATATTAAATACTGACAACATTAAAGAAGTGAGTATAAAACATCACATATTTTTACTGAATGGTGTATACAAATTTAAAATTATGTACATACATTAATATTAAAAATATCGACGTTTCGACCACCATCTATGGTCATCTTCCGGAAAATTTTCTTATATTGCTTTTAAAGTTTCAAATGCGAAAAAACAATCCGCCCGTTGCCACAATATTATTGCCGTCCACAAAATAAAAATTAACAAGGGTAACACTCAACCATCGTACCAACCAACCATAAGTAGAAACGATGCAGAAGATTCTGCATCGTAATAATATTGTGGCAACGGGCGGATTGTTTTTCGCATTTGAAACTTTAAAAGCAATATAAGAAAATTTTCCTGAAGATGACCATAGATGGTGATCGAAACGTCGATATTTTTAATATTAATGTATGTGCATAATTTTAAATTTGTATACACCATTCAGTAAAAATATGTGATGTTTTATACTCACTTCTTTAATGTTGTAATATTTTATGGTGTAATGGTCCAGCATTTGTATTAAATACTGACTGTTAACATGAGTCGTACAATAGGATTGAAAGTAGGTGACACAGTCATTTTACACAAATTGATTCCAATGCCTCCCGATGGAAGTTGTCTTTTCCATTAATTTGCCATTAATTTTCCATTAATTATTTTCACTATTTAATTCTGTTGATTTACAACAAACAAGTAGATTACGAGCGGAAATCGTTGACTATGTTTGTCGTAACTGGCAAGATTTGAGTGTATGGACATGCAATCAACACGGTGAACCTTACGATTCTGTTGAAGCATATCGTGTGAGTATGCTTAATTCGACAACTTATGGAGCTGTTTCGGAAGTAAAAGCGGCAGCAGATTTGTATTCCATAAGAATCGAAGTGTATCAGAATGGAAGTCTTTGTGGTTTGTTTGGTGAAGAGGGCCGTCCTACAAAACGTTTTCTCTTCTCTGGAGATCTATCGGCAGGACATTACGATGTTTGTCAACCATTGGCAGTTAACCTAAATATTCCTGAAGTGCAGGATGAGACCAGAGAACATTCTGGGAATGAAAACGTATTGCGAAAAGGGCGTCCACCAAAGCGTAAACTAGGTCGGCCCAAAACATCAGATAAATCCCGTGCTGAACAAGTGTGTGAAGCTAGTCAGCGTTACCGACAAAATCATCCCGAGGTTAATCAGAAATCTGTTAAGCGTTACACGGTCAAAAATCCGGAAGTGAATCAGAAAGCCGTAAAACGTTATACGGACAAAAATCCTGAGGTGCATCAAAAAGCCACAAAACGTTATAAAGAGAAAAATCCTGAGGTGGACCAAAAGGCTACTAACATTTATCAGTTAAAGAAAAAGTTATCGTACACAGACGGACAGAACGTAATTAATCAATTGACTGGTAAAATAAAAAACCGGTTGGAAGCAGAACAAAATGTTAAGTGGGTTCTTCAACGTCGTAAAAATATGTTGGATAATTACTTTAATCTCTTTCAGCGCCTCCAAAAGAAAATAAATATAAGTGTTGAAAAAATGTGCAGTCTATCATCCGAAACAAACCTAAAAGACAAATTTACAATACTTGCAGGAGAATCTAAACATCTGAGTACTCAAGAACCTTACTACCATGAAAGTTCATATAAAGTATTAAGCTTAGAAAAAACCATTGCAATAAATGATGAGGGTCAAGCATGTATATTTAATTTACAGGAAAATAAACAGAATGTATCTTGGACATGTGATCCAAAAGTATGTTTATTAGATGAAACAGTTCTACGAAAACTGTTAGATGCTTTCCAATATGTTATTTCTAAATCAGTCATAGATCTATTTACTTTTATATCGAACCAAGACCATGAATATTTTTATCAAATTAGAATACTCAACAATATAAAACCTCATTTTCCTAAAATAAGAACAATTGTTAGAGAACTCTACCAGTTAGCATTTTTTTGCAAAAATATAAATACAATAGATTTACACCTAAACAGCGTAAACGTAAAAAAGTTAAACGAATTAGGTGTCCCCTTTAATATTAGTAATGCCTACTGTGAAGTAAATGCAAACGAAATATTATTGAATGAAGATTTGATTATAGAAAAATATAAAAGCGCTTACAATAACATGAAGAAAAGATGTGCCGATGTGCCGATACACCACTGTATATCCTGTCACAGACTTCTATGTTTTCGTGACATGTCTACTATTAATAAATTAAGAAATTCTATTCAAACTGATGTATGGCAGAGATTGCAGCTCTTCAATGAATCTCATCGCATTGAGTCAAGTTCTTTCGTTTGTCATTTATGTTTAAAGAAAATAAGAGCTAATGAAGTACCTTTTAATTCTATTCTTAACAATCTTTATTACAGCGATATACCTAAGCAAATTAGTAATCTCAACAACTATGAAAAAATGTTAATTCAAAGGGCTAAGGCTTTTCAGGTTATAACTAACTTTAATTCCTGTGGGAAACAAAAACATACCTAATAGGCAAATGATAAAAAAAATTAAAGGAAGGACGTTCCATTTGCCATTACCTGTAGAAACTACTCTAAAAAAGTTACCTAATCCCGAAGACCCATTAAACGCAAATCAAGAACTTTTCATACTTGTCAGGAGTACTCCTACTAAAAACAAAATCATGTGGCAAGACATAGTAAATATTAACAACATATACGACCAGGGGCGTAGCGAGCGGGGGGGCAGGGGGGGCAGCTGCCCCCCCAATGTCTGGTAAAAGGATTCAGTCGGCTTATCAGCAGATTTAATTAGTGTCTCTGTAGTATGTCAGTAGGCCGATTAAAAAAACAATTCAGAGAAATTCTGGTTGGCAGGACTTTAAGTCTTCAGAATGCATTTCACTACACCCTTATAATCATATGGCAAAAGCTAGTCGGTCTGTCAATAGATAGGTTATGAGTAAAAAAAGTAATGGTTTCAATAGATCTATCTGGTCAGTCGGTATGAAAGTCACGTGTTCTATCACATTTTCGAAACACATAAATAAAATAGCTAGTCGGCCTACCCACTGAAAAAAAATTATCATGTATAAATCTTGTCTGCAGAGCCGGAAATGTTGGACATATACTATACCTTACCCACACATGGAAAAGCTAAGTCGGCCTTCGATACATACGCCAATAGGGAAAAAAATGAATCTGATCTATTGATCAGAAAATATCAGAAATTTGTCTTACAGTAACTAACACTCGCAACTTCCATAGATAAAAACTATCAATATATAAACTAGGTCGACCGAATGCGAAAGTCGCTTAAGAAAATTCAAGAAATTTTATACTTGATACATAGTGGGTTCTAGCAACGATATGATGTTTATGCCCTTTGGAACTGTTTTAGGAACGTTTACAAAATAAAAACGAAGAATTTTTAAAACTATTTAAAAAAAGAAAATGAATAAATTTAAAAAATATCCGTGCATTTAACATTTAATACCTAAAAAACATCTTACTTTTTTTTTTAATATTCATTCAGTAACAGAAAATATCTTCTTTATAAGACAAATCTTCACACGTAAAGCAAAATTCTTTCCAGGCCCAGACCACTAGGGATAGATACAGAAAAGGAGTCAGGTCTGATGTAGATAAAAGTCTTTTGTTATGATCTCCAGATAATCCTGCAAATCCAGTTTTGCACTAATTTTCTGAACTGTACATTGTCGGTATTCTAAAACTTCCGACTATCACAATAATATACAGGGTGATCTTTTTTAAAGTGGCAGTGTTTGGAGCGCCCTGTAGCGCGATTTAATAGCCGAAATGGCACCAAACTTGGTATTTAGACTAATCAAGACATTGGAAAAAGGATTCCGTGAAAAAAAAAATTAGTTCCAAAAATCGCCGCTAGGGCATTTTCTGGCGCTTTGCAATGTATAAATATGAGAAAAGAAAAATACTAACACATACAATCGTACAGTTAAATTATTAATGTTTATTTACTACATTAACTTCCCCGGTGAGCAATTAGACCACCTTCAATGTGAGCACCGTTCTCAGAAATAACACCGTGCATTCTGTGCACAACGTTCTCCACAGCCGTACGTAACATATCACGAGGAATATTCCGCACTATCTTTGTTATGTTGTCCTTTAGAATAGACAAATTTGATACTCTACCAACATAAACTTGAGATTTCAAATAACCCCAGAGCCAAAAATCGCATGGTGTGAGGTCAGGGGAACGAGACGGCCATGCAACTAGAAAACTCTGACTTATGACTCTATCATCAGTGAAGGTTTGGCGCAACAGCTGCTTTACCTTATTACCAATATGTGGCGGAGCACCATCCTGCATAAAGATTGTCTGTTGGAGACGGTTTCTTTGCTGAAGTTGTGGAATAACAAACGTTTGCAGCATTTCGTGGCACCTTTCTGCATTTATGGTGCACGTTTCGGGTCCTGTCGGAGTGATGGTCTCAAAAAAGAATAACCGAATTACGAATTCGGCTGTGAAACCACGCCAAACAGTGACTTTTGGGGAATTTAATGGGATTTCATGCACGGTGTGGGGATGCTCAGAAGCCCAAATTCGGCTATTTTGTGTGTTTACGAACCCACTGAGATAAAAATATCACTCATCTCCCCACAGAATGTGCCATGGGAAAGCATTATCAATTTCTACCCTGGCAAGAAACGATAGAGCGAACGTCACTCGCTTATCATAATCACTTGGTTTCAGTTCGTGCAAGAGGCTGATTTTGTAGGGGTAAAATCCAATAAAACGCGCCGCAAAACTCTCCATACCGTGGAATAATTCATGTCCAATTGTCGAGCTACACCCCGGGTGCTGCTAGTACCAGCAATGGTTCCCTGCGATCCTTTGACAATTGCAGTTGCCACATCAATTGTTACATCTTCTGATACTTGTTTACGTCCTCTCCCAGCGCGAATGGTCAGTGACCCCGTGTCCTCGAACTTCTTAATCATTTTCTTAAGACCATTCAGCGATAAAGGCCCCTTTCGTAATTTTTTTCTGGTTCGAAATTCCCGAAGAGCTGCGGATGCATTACATTGCTTCATATAATACAGCTTCACCAGTAACGCACGTTCCGGTAACGTGAGAGGCATGTCCACTGGAGCTCGTTTACTTCAGCTGAGATTATTTGTCAGGGATGTCTACTACTTGCTTTTATATCCCCTGTTACTGGCTCTGTCATCGCATAACATTTGCATTTTTCTTTGATACCCGTGTTTTATGCTAATTCTCGTTATTGTAAGCTACAGCAGCGCCACAAAATGCCCTAGCGGCGATTTTTGGAACTAATTTTTTTTTTCACGGAATCCTTTTTCCCTTGTCTCGATTAGTCTAAATACCAAGTTTGGTGCCCTTTTGGCTATTAGATCGCGCTACAGGGTGCTCCAAACACTGTCACTTTAAAAAAGATCACCCTGTATTTCTGAAACTTATAGAAAAGGAGGAGACTGATTTGTCCTGTCTCGCCGAAATGTCTGTGCCTCTACTGAAATTTTTGTAAACTCAGCTCCTTTGGTTAGATGTTTACCGATAGAGTGAAGTGATTCACTTCACTCTATCATTCTAAACTAATGTGTTTTTCACAAATATAACTGTACGATTTTCTCTTACCAATACATATTTTCTTTCTTTCTTTCTTTTTTTTTCTCTTCTCCATTAAAGTTCTTGGTAAATCTTTTAAATGATTACTGAGTTATATCTAAGAAACATTTTAGGAATACAAAATCATATATTTTATTTTTAATTATCAATTATAATTAATCAGTTAAAATTAATTGTAAAAACTATTAATTAAGAAATAATGCGACAGATTGACTATTTTACATTAGTCGGATTTGAAGCATTTTTGAGTCGGCCAATCTTACCTTTTGCCCCCCCAAAAATTTTCTTTCGCTACGGCACTGTATACGACGCTTTAAAGTACCTAAAACTAAATAACATTCACTACTCAAATATTAATCTGCCGCAAAATCCTGCCAATTTGCTTGACCACCTGGACCAGAATCTTTGCCACAATATTGAAACTGCTGAAGATATTGAAGAATTAGAAAGTCCACACGCCATTCTCACTCAAGTAACAGAAGAAAAAGAAAGTATTTATGAAGCCTATACCATCTATCCATTGCATGAAAAGAAACAAAACAGTACAGCTACAGCTTTGTATCAAATGATCAAAGTTAACGCAGCACCACTTGATAACCGCAACAAGGAGATAGATACTTTATGTTTTCCTGACATATACAATGAAGGCAAATTTGGTCAGTTTTATCAACGAGAAAAAAATATTACAAGTGCAGAGTACATAAAGTCCCGTTTAATGTCACAAGATCCTAGATTCAGACTCAATCAGCAGTATTTATTTTACTTGTTAAATGACGCAAATCTAAGACAGCTGAACGCAGGCATATACTATAAATTAAATGTAACAAATCAAAATCAAAAACTGACAGCTCAAAAATATTTAGAGAAGTTGGAGAAGGATGAGCTTGAAGGAGATTTAATGGCAATATTTGGTCGATTACGGAATACGGAACAGTTCTGGAAAAAACCCAGAAGCGACGTTGTATGTATGACTCGTCATTACGGGCCAGCCACGTGGTTCCTGACGATCAGTCGCTCAGAGTGGACGTGGACTGACCTTGCGGAGTACATCAAAGAAATAAATGGACCGGATGTAAAAAAGAAATCTGTAAACGAGTTAGTCTGTATGGATCCTGTTGCAGCATCACGATTTATCGATATTAAATTTAAATCAATGATCGAGTTTCTTACATCACCTGCAGCCCCTTTGGGTGAGATAATACACTATTTCTGGCGCCGTGAATATCAAGCGAGGGGTTTGCAGCACTTTCATCTTATGTTGTGGGTAAAAAATGCGCCAATACTACAAGAGTCAACAGTTGATGAGGTCGCAAGCTTTATCAGTAAATATGTTACGTGTGCTCTCCCCGATAAAAACATTTCACCAACATTGTACGAACGTGTAATCAAATACCAAACTCATAAACATAACTCATACTGCTTACGGAAGAAAAAAACCAAATCAGGATTCATAACTGTTTGTAGATTTGGTTTTCCTCGCCAGGTTACCGAATCCCTAACAATCAGAAACGTAACCGAATCAATAGCAGCGAGGAAAACGTTAACATCTAATAACAGGCTGTATAATATACCCCGTAAAGAAAAATATCGCTACATCAACGATTATAACCCAGCTATACTTCTTGCTTGGAACGGCAATATGGACCTGCAATAGGTAGGGGAAAAGACAGCTGTATTAAATTATTACATCACAAAATATACCACTAAAGGCGAAAAAAGTCACACAAGCGATACTTTTGACAACATTAATTCATCAAAATCTTTAGTTAGTAGGTTGTATAATGTATGTCTCCGAGCTCTTAACAACAGAGAATGCGGCGCGCTTGAAGCAAGTGATACACTCTTGGGCATATCTCTTTACGGCACCGACCCGAAGACCACAATAAGATGGCTCGATGTAAATATGCACCGTAACCGTCGAGTAAAAAATAAAAAAGATATTAACCAGCTAGAATCGGATTCCACCGATATATTTTTCGAATCTTGGGTTGATAAATATTATCCCCAACGCCCTCATGACTTAGAAAAAGTAAATTTATATGACTTTGCTCGATGGTATGACATAACTACAACCCCACCCCCTCTGGCAACAGCTGAACAAATACATAAAATATCATCAAATAAATTTTTAAAGAAACGGCAGCGCCCATACTTATTAAATCATTACAATTATGATGTAAACAAGTATCCAGAAAAATACTATTTCTCTCTCTTATTGATGTTTTATCCGTGGAGGGATCTTGCTGTACTTAAGTCAGGTCAAAGTACATACACAGAAGCCTTTAACCTATTAAAAAATGAAATGAAAGATGGATTAAATTACGGGGAAATACAAACAGAATTCCTTAATAATATACAGAAAGCTTTCGAAATGATTGAAGAAAAAGTAGCAGAGATTGTAAGTAACCGAGATAGAGATAATAATGAAGATGACGGTATAGAAAACCCATTAGATTTTGTACCTGTTGAAGCCCAAAATGCAATGGAAGATTTTCGGAATGCAGAAGAGTTGGTGTTGGAAGATGAACTTGAAAAAATGATCAAAAACCTCAATGTAGACCAAAAACGTATTTTTGATCAAATTTGTGACACATTGAAACACAACAAGAAAATTTTGCGATTATTTGTGAGTGGAACAGGGGGCACGGGGAAAGCTATTTAATAAATACTGTCAAAAGTTGGGTTAAAAAACAATTAAATAAATTGGTTGCTGTAGCTGCACCAACAGGTATTGCTGCTTTTAACGTTAATGGTTTGACAATACACAGGCTTCTACAGCTTCCAGTGGAGCATGGAAATTGTCCAAAGTACACTTCTTTGGCAGATCAAGTCCTCAAAGTTTTAAGAAGTGATTTAAACGAGGTTATTCTTTTGATTATTGATGAGGTTTCTATGATATCAAATGTAACATTGATGTACATTCATCTCCGCTTAACGGAAATTTTCGACACGGGTGATATAGAAGATGGCTGGTTCGGCAGAATTAACATCGTGTTATTCGGTGATCTTCTCCAGCTGCCTCCAGTGAGACAACTTTCGCCGTTCGAAAACATCAAATCATCAGATGTCCAAAAGTGTTTAGGATCGCTTAGCGCACCGAATTTATGGAAAAACTTATTTTCATATGATGAATTGATAATTAACATGAGACAGAAAAACGATCAACTGTTCGGCGAAATGTTGAACCGTTTTAGATTGGGTGTAATCACAAATCAAGATGTGAATGTCTTATCTGATCGACTCCTTAAATTAAAATCCGATAACCCAAAGGAAAGACTGGTGGAAATCATAAACCATTTTTCAGAAATGCCAAACAATACCATATGTTTGTTTGCAACTAAAAATATGTGTAACCAGTTCAATGATGCTATGTTGACAAGTATAAAACAACCAGATATCAAATTGAATGCAATAGATGAAATAGATTGCCCAAGATACTTGAACAAACGAGCCAGGGAAGTGTTAAAAAAAACGAGGATGATTCTTCATTATCTGCCGGATTAGAAAATGTTATAACCATCAAGATAGGGGCACGTGTAATGTTACGTAGGAATATAGACGTTAGCAAAGGACTTGTAAACGGATCGATAGGGACAATAGAAAAAATACTTTGGGACGTCGACTGCAACAATAGTGCCAGAAAAATTAAAATTAAATTTCTTCATAATTTAACTTATGAATTAGAACGCATTAAGACTAAGTTTCAAATATTGGGTAATGCGTTTGTGCACCGGGAACAATTCCCTATTTGTCTAGCCTACGCTATTACCATCCATAAATCACAAGGCCTTAGTCTTGACAACGCACTGCTCGACATCGGGTCTTCAATATTCAGTAAAGGACAAGCCTATGTAGCACTCTCTCGAGTCAAGACCTTGGAGGGTGTTCACCTTATAAATCTAGATCCTAGCCAAATAAAGGCCCAGGAAATCTCCATCGTAGAATATAACCGCCTACGAACATTATATCGCCCTGATTTGACAAGGTTATTAATAAATAGGAAACGTGTGAAAAAAAACTCAGATAGTAAATGGGCAGTGCGTTATAACGTTTCAAACGTGCAAGAAAATATAGAAAATGATAGCGAAAAAAAACCAGTGCGTAAACGCAGGAAAAACGTGTGAGATTAATTAATATTAAATAATGGCAATTCAATATTAAGACTATTTATTTCAAAAAGGAAACACATACCTACTTACTTGACAAAAAGTAATGATATCCCATCAAAACCATACATGTGAAAAAAGGCCAAGTTCGTTAACGGTTTCGCTAATAAAAGAAGTGAGATCTAACTGGAAACCAAGTTCCTTTGAAGCTCCTTAAATCATAGCTCCTGTCATGCATAACGTTCTTCAATTGCTTAAAATGATTTGTTATGCTATTTGCTACTCAATACAGCGACTTGGCAAGTTTTCACCCACCAACTTTAATCTTTGAGTCTGAGTACAATTTACTCTAGTATGTCATTGGCAAAGACGTTGTCAATCAAGTATTCGAATAAGTATGTCGAAGTTAAGGTATTGATATGTTAAGGAAGTGATTAAGTTCAAATCAATCAAGTAGAGAAATTTGAATAAGAGAACTTGCCAAGTCGCTCTATTGAGTAGCAAATAGCATAACAAATCATTTTAAGCAATTGAAGAACGTTATGCATGACAGGAGCTATGATTTAAGGAGCTTCAAAGGAACTTGGTTTCCAGTTAGATCTCACTTCTTTTATTAGCGAAACCGTTAACGAACTTGGCCTTTTTTCACATGTATGGTTTTGATGGGATATATATATACATGTATATATATATACATGTATATATATATATATATATATATATATATATATATATATATATATATGTAGATATATTATGTTATATGCTCGGTCGTCTAAAGATATGAATAAATAAAGTCCAGGGCAGATTTTTAACGAAATCTTACACAGTTTAATTTTCTTGGGTCCATATCAAATAATTACAAATATTTCCAAGTTTACAGATAATTTTAACAACATTGCAGCTCTTAAACGCCGTTTTCCGATCAAACATTGGTCAGCTCAGCTCGTAAAGGCTGGCCGCGGAGATCTCAGAGTATCTCCAGGTCCGTCTTTCTAAGTCTTTTATACCAGATGAGTACTGGACTACTTTTCCAGAACGTATAAGATACAAAACAAAAAAAACGCACAAACATGAAAATAAAGTAATAGCAAGATCAGTCACTAAATACTACTGAATAAAATGTTCTTAGTCCTTAAATAATATTTTCGGAGTTTGGAAAGTTAGTTAAAGTTCTTTTCTTTGTTTATTACTTGGACGCAGTTCTTTTCACAGTTTATTTACATTAATCGAAAAAAAAATATCAATAAAACACAGTTAAATAATAATAATAATTATAAAAATAATAAACACAAAATCACCTAAAAGCACATTTGACAGTAGAAGTCCATGGTTTCATGGGATCTGCAGCACTTGAGGTTGCATTTGGACTCTCATGGTGTCCAACATTGTTTACATTGTACCGATCGTTTCTTTTTACTGCGGTAATCTCATAGGGACCAAAAAACTTAGGCTTTAGTTTGGTACCTGTCCCAAACTGCGTTTTTTGAATGGCCATCAAATCACCGAGTTTATAGGTGTTGGCCGTTTTTCTTTTTTTATTATAGGTTTTACGATTTTCTTCCTGTATTTTTAAAATGTTCTCTTTTGAAATTTCCCTATTGAAATTTCTCTCTGACATAATCGAATTTACGTGTTCTTCGTCTAACAACTCTTTTATTTGCAAATCGTTTTTATGTCGCAATTTAACTCATGTTAGAAGCTCAAATGGTGAAAATTTTGTACTTCTAGATATAGGGCTGTTTATAATTCGCTGTACCGATGCTACATATTTGTATCATTGAGTGGGGTCTTCTATGCTAAGTTTCGCTAATATTGGTATCAGGATTCTATGCATCCGTTCTATCTGGCCATTTTCTCTTGGAACACCTGTCGTTATTGGGACATGTTGTATTTTTTGTTCGCTACAATATGCTTCAAAATCGTCGGATGTAAAAGTGGGTCCTTTGTCGGTTATTATTCGGGACGGGTTTCCGAAAATGTTGTGTTGTAATTTTAATTTATCTATAACTTCTACTGCAGCAGTAGTTTTAACTGGGTATAACCAGACAAATTTTGTGAAAGCATCTACGACGGTAAAAATATGATTATAATTTTTGTGAGTGGATGGCATTGGTCCTATATGATCAATATGATAAGTCTCAAGGGGGATATTATGTTTTGGAATTGGGTTCAATAAACATTCTCCTTTCCCTTGCTTTTTATTACACAAAATGCACTCTACGCAATTCGCAATGACATTTTCTATTTGCTTCCTTAACTGGGGTATAAAATAGTTCGGTTTTTGCTACCGCATAATGACATTTATTGTGAACATTACGTATTATTTCTTTTTGCATATTTACGGGAATCATCAACAGTTCTCTGTCGTTTTCGTATTTATACAGTATGTCATTTCGATTAAAATATTCCGTGTAAACCTGTGTAATTGTTTAAGGGTGCCGGGGTTCTGGAAATTTCTTTGCTGCCGAAGTTTTGACTTCCGAGGGTCTAGTAGTTCCGTTTTCGATAATATAGCCTAAAAATTCAATTTTCCGTTTAAGGAATTGACATTTTGCAAAATTAAATTCAAGTCCGTAATCCGGTGCAACTTCTAGGACGCGTTTCAGTTTTACCAAGGCTTCTTCCTCAGTTTCCGCAAGTATTATGACATCGTCTAAGTAAATTAATATTACCTTTTCTTTAATTAACTGTTTAAAAACAGCTTGAATATATCTTTGAAACTGTTGTGGCCCAACCGATAATCCGAATGGGAGCTTTAAGTATTCGTACTGTGAGTTATGCGTGACAAATGCTGTATATTTCCTACTCTCCTCTGCTACGTCTATATGAAAAAAACCATTTTTTAAATCCAATGTTGTGAAAACCTTTGCATCCTCAATGTTATCTAAAACATCTTCTATTCTTGGCAAGGGAAAATTATCTCTAATTATTTTTTTATTTAGCAATCTACAGTCAACGCAAAGTCTCCAAGAATTATTTTTCTTTTTCGCTAACACTATAGGAGATGAATAATTAGAGTTGCTCTCTGTTATAATTCCTACCATTCCTGTATTTGTTTGTCCACAAACTCCTGCTCCGGGTATGCCAATCTACGCGGTCGTTGCGCAATCGGAATATCATCAGTTAATATTATATTTACTTTTAACTCTGTGTTATTAACCTTGTTTGGCTTATAATTAGTAATCAGTTCCGTTAACTCTTTCTTAATAGTGTTGTTTGTAATATGATTTATCTCAACTTCCTGAAAATTAATAGAATTGGCTGTTTCAGCTAAATAAATGTCTGTAGTTTTCGCTAAGTCTAACTGTGGGATAGAACATTGTTCACTTTCTAATAAACAACTTTTTTCAGTACTTAATTGCATGTTTACTTTTTCACTAAAGTTAAAAGCTGTTTCATTTTGATTAGTTTGTTCCTTTCTCACTAATTCAGCTGTCGAAATCATTTTTCCTATCGTGGGATTGTTTTGTTTTTCTGACCGCAACATCGCATGAAATCTGGGTGTGACATAGCTAACGCGTTTGATTTTCGTCGTGGCTGTTTCTTGTGGGAAAGCAGTGACGTAATTTACCCTAACTTCTTTTAACTTCCGTTTTCCCATAATTTGCAATCCTTTTTCTGAAATATTGAAATTTAACTGTCTCAAAAAGGTATTCCCTAAAACTATAGAATGATTCAATTTTTTTACGATGTATAAATCTGAATTTACTGTATAACCATCTATTTCAATGTTTACGGTCGTAAATCCTATGGGTGTTATTTGGTTTCCACCAATACCTGACAAAACCAAGTCATTTTCATGTAATTTAGGGCATCCCAGGGCAATATAAGTATCGTTGTTCCCCATATGCACGTCACTCCCTGTGTCTATCAAGGTATCTATATTTTTTCCTAAAATCCTCACGCTCTTTATTATTTTATCTACTGGATTAGAGTTGTTGCTTACGGCAGCATTTGCATGTTTAGGAGAATTGTTTGTACACTGGTCAGACCTGTGGCCAGGAATTTTACACTTCCAGCACACCGGGCCTTCTTTTTTTCGGGGACAATCCCTCCAGCGGTGAGAAAATTCATTGCAATTAAAACAACGGATTTTTGGATTTAAATTCTTTTGGGGGGCATTTGCATAATTTTTTTCATATGGTGCGCAGCTAATATCATTTCGGTGGAACGCTCTATTATTTTCAATACTTTGACGTTTTCGAAATTCCGTACTTGGGGACTTAATTTCAGCCTTCCGTAAGTTAATTCGGGCAGTTTCAAAATCATCCAACTTATTAGTCAAATCATCTATATTCGTAATTTTGGGTAATTCATCACAAAAGTGCTCTTTCATTTCTAGGGACAAATTTCTCCTAATTTGATCAATAATCAAAATATTTTTTAATTGTTCGTACGTTGATATATGTAGGCCAGATAACCAATTATCCAAGAAATTTGAGAGTTCAAAAGAGAAATCTTTCCACGAAGCCAAATTTTGATTTCTATGTAAAAAGAATTTTTGCCGGAATTTCTCCGGTGTAAGTTTAAAGCGTCTTAAAAGTATTTTTTTACATAGTCGTAGTCACTGGATTGTTCCTCACTTTCGCGATTTATTAAACTTACTATCTCGAGCGGTAATAATGCGAGAAGATAGGTTACCCATTCATCTTTTTCTATGTCTAAACACTTTGCCTGACGTTCGAAAAGGGTTAAGTATATACTGATTTCCTCCTCACTATTGTACCTATTTAACAATTTTAAAACATCGTAACCCTTTCCGGCGATTGTAGGTACAGAGTTATGTAATTGGGCTTTTTGTGTATTTTCCAATTGTAATCGTTTTAATTCAAACTCGCGATTCTCAGCTTCTTTTTGCTGTAATAATCGTTCAGCTTCTTCGCGTTCACTTACTACTCCCGCTAGCAAATTTTTCACTAAATCTTCATTATACCCTTCGGATTTTACAATTAAGTCAGTTAATTGAGTTTTATTGGCCGCTTCTGGTGGATTTAAACCTAATTCGACTGCCACAGTAGTCAGATCGATCTTTTTCTATCTTATCAAGTGTGCCATTTTTATCATAAACTAATTAACACATAATATTAAAATATATCATTAAATAAATCAATAATATACGTATATTCGCACAATGAATCAAATATATATACATTTATATAAACACACTTACTTCCATTTAAATATTCTAAATTGAATATATATTTCTTTCTCTTCACATAAAAAATAACAAGATAAAAAAAATATCTTTATACACCACTTAACCCCATTCTAGAAAAAAGAAACATTCAGTTTCACGAGGAATCAATAAAAATAACACCTTCCTCTATTTATAAGCATACGAAACGCAGTAAAAGAGAAAAGGAAACAAAAACATGAAGCACTGAACTTTTTTCTTTTCCAGTCTGCAAAAAAAATACACAGCAGACGTTCTTTATTTTATCTCAACGCGATTTATGCGAGCACCGTAACTTGCCTATTTGCTGATAACCAACACATTTTTTTCTTGCGTACTCGAAAGAAGAAAAAAAAATCACTTTCCCCCCACCGCGAAAAACACGTCACTTATCTTGCACACACGGTCAGTGGGTTAGACTTTCTCCACCGACACTCGAAATATTTCACTCTTTATCGAAAGAACTTTATCGGCTTTTCAGTGATTCATCACAGCACATCACTAACACATAATCGCACAGCAGATCATAGCACTCACATACACTTGGATGTGTAATAATACGCAGATGAAAAAAAAAATTTCGAAACACAACCAACTTTCTCGTGAACCACTTATATACGATGCACAAATCTTTTTTCTTTTTTATACGCACTAATTCATGTTGATCCGATATGCACAGAAGACACACGCATAAATCATTTTTCTTCTTTATTAGAAATTCACGTAGATCACGTTGATCCCGGACGAGCGTCCATTTTGTAGAAATATTATGTTATATACTCGGTCGTCTAAAGATATCTATACTATTATATAAAGAGGAAACCGTGACTGACTGGGAGACTCATCAACGCCCAGCCGAAACTATTAAAGTCAGGGTCACGCAATTTGGACTGTCGATTGCTGTTATGGCCTAGGCAAGCAATAAGAAGGGATTTTCGAAAATCCGCCCCCCGAAGGGGGTTAAAGGGGGGTCCGAATGTTTTAGGTTGTTTTGCCATATCTCAGCAGCAGTTATAGGTAGGAGCTTGAAATTACAGAAAACAAACCTACTAAAAAAATGATTAAACACCTATTTCAGCGATTTTAGAAATTCCCCCCCAGAAATCGGTTAAATGGGGGTGGTCGAATGTTTTAGGTCATTTCGCCATATCTCAGCAGCAGTTACAGGTAGGAACGAGAAAGTCAGGAAAACAAATCTACTAAAAAATGATTAAACACCTATTTCAGCGATTTTAGAAATTCCCCCCAGAAAGGGGTTAAAGGGGGGTGGTCGAATGTTTTAGGTCATTTCGCCATATCTCAGCAGCAGTTATAGGTAGGAGCTTGAAATTCCAGAAAACAAATCTACTAAAAAAATGATTAAACACTTATTTCAGCTATTTTAGAAATTCCCCCCAGAAGGGGGTTAAAAGGGGGTGGTCGAATGTTTGAGGTCATTTTGCCATATCTCAGCAGCAGTTATAGGTAGGAGCTTGAAACTCCAGAAAACAAATCTACTAAAAAAATGATTAAACACCTATTTCAGCGATTTTAGAAATTCCCCCAGAAGGGGGTTAAATGGGGGCAGTCGAATGTTTTAGGTCATTTCGCCATATCTCAGCAGCAGTTATAGGTAGGAGCTTGAAATTCCAGAAAACAAATCTACTAAAAAAATGATTAAACACCTATTTCAGCTATTTTAGAAATTCCCCCCAGAAGGGGGTTAAAAGGGGGTGGTCGAATGTTTTAGGTCATTTCGCCATATCTCAGCAGCAGTTATAGGTAGGAGCTTGAAATTCCAGAAAACAAATCTACTAAAAAAATGATTAAACACCTATTTCAGCTATTTTAGAAATTCCCCCCAGAAGGGGGTTAAAAGGGGTGGTCGAATGTTTTAGGTCATTTCACCATATCTCAGCAGCAGTTATAGGTAGGAGCTTGAAATTCCAGAAAACAAATCAACTAAAAAATGATTAAACACCTATTTCAGCGATTTTAGAAATTGCCCCCAGAAGGAGGTTAAAAGGGGTGGTCGAATGTTTTAAGTCATTTTGCCATATCTCAGCAGAAGTTATAGGTAGGAGCGCGTAAATCAGGAAAACAAATCTACTAAAAAAATGATTAAACATGTATTTCAGCGATTTTAGAAATTCCCCCCCGAAGTGGTTAAAGGGAGGTGGTCCAATGTTTTTGGTCATTTCGCCATATCTCAGCAGCAGTTATAGGTAGGAGCGTAAAATCAGGAAAAAAGATCTATTAAAAAATTATTAAACATGCATTTCAGCAATTGTAGAAATTCCCCTCCCGGAAGGGGTTGAAGGGGGGGGTCGAATGTTTTAGGTCATTTCGCCATATCTCAGAAGCAGTTACAGGTAGAAGCGCGAAAATCAGGAAAACAAATCTACTGAAAAATGAATAAAACACATATTTCAGCAATTTTGGAAATTCCCCCCAGAAGGGGGTTAAAGGGGGTGGTCGAATGGTTTAGGTCATTTCGCCATATCTCAGCAGCAGTTATAGGTAGGAGCTTGAAATTCCAGAAAACAAATCTACTAAAAAATGATTAAACACCTATTTCAGAGATTTTAGAAATCCCCCCCCCAGAAATCGGTTAAATGGGGGTGGTCGAATGTTTTAGGTCATTTTGCCATATCTCAGCAGCAGTTACAGGTAGGAACGAGAAAGTCAGGAAAACAAATCTACTAAAAAATGATTTAACACCTATTTCAGCGATTTTAGAAATTCCCCCCAGAAAGGGGTTAAAGGGGGGTGGTCGAATGTTTTAGGTCATTTCGCCATATCTCAGCAGCAGTTATAGGTAGGAGCTTGAAATTCCAGAAAACAAATCTACTAAAAAAATGATTAAACACTTATTTCAGCTATTTTAGAAATTCCCCCCAGAAGGGGGTTAAAAAGGGGTGGTCGAATGTTTTAGGTCATTTTGCCATATCTCAGCAGCAGTTATAGGTAGGAGCTTGAAACTCCAGAAAACAAATCTACTAAAAAAATGATTAAACACCTATTTCAGCGATTTCAGAAATTCCCCCAGAAGGGGGTTAAATGGGGGCAGTCGAATGTTTTAGGTCATTTCGCCATATCTCAGCAGCAGTTATAGGTAGGAGCTTGAAATTCCAGAAAACAAATCTACTAAAAAAATGATTAAACACCTATTTCAGCTATTTTAGAAATTCCCCCCAGAAGGGGGTTAAAAGGGGGTGGTCGAATGTTTTAGGTCATTTCGCCATATCTCAGCAGCAGTTATAGGTAGGAGCTTGAAATTCCAGAAAACAAATCTACTAAAAAAATGATTAAACACCTATTTCAGCTATTTTAGAAATTCCCCCCAGAAGGGGGTTAAAAGGGGGTGGTCGAATGTTTTAGGTCATTTCACCATATCTCAGCAGCAGTTATAGGTAGGAGCTTGAAATTCCAGAAAACAAATCAACTAAAAAATGATTAAACACCTATTTCAGCGATTTTAGAAATTGCCCCCAGAAGGAGGTTAAAAGGGGTGGTCGAATGTTTTAAGTCATTTTGCCATATCTCAGCAGAAGTTATAGGTAGGAGCGCGTAAATCAGGAAAACAAATCTACTAAAAAAATGATTAAACATGTATTTCAGCGATTTTAGAAATTCCCCCCCGAAGTGGTTAAAGGGGGGTCGAATGTTTTAGGTCATTTCACCATATCTCAGCAGCAGTTATAGGTAGGAGCTTGAAATTCCAGAAAACAAATCAACTAAAAAATGATTAAACACCTATTTCAGCGATTTTAGAAATTGCCCCCAGAAGGAGGTTAAAAGGGGTGGTCGAATGTTTTAAGTCATTTTGCCATATCTCAGCAGAAGTTATAGGTAGGAGCGCGTAAATCAGGAAAACAAATCTACTAAAAAAATGATTAAACATGTATTTCAGCGATTTTAGAAATTCCCCCCCGAAGTGGTTAAAGGGGGGTGGTCCAATGTTTTTGGTCATTTCGCCATATCTCAGCAGCAGTTATAGGTAGGAGCGTAAAATCAGGAAAAAAGATCTATTAAAAAATTATTAAACATGCATTTCAGCAATTGTAGAAATTCACCTCCCGGAAGGGGTTGAAGGGGGGGGGGTCGAATGTTTTAGGTCATTTCGCCATATCTCAGCAGCAGTTACAGGTAGAAGCGCGAAAATCAGGAAAACAAATCTACTGAAAAATGAATAAAACACATATTTCAGCAATTTTGGAAATTCCCCCCAGAAGGGGGTTAAAGGGGGTGGTCGAATGGTTTAGGTCATTTCGCCATATCTCAGCAGCAGTTATAGGTAGGAGCTTGAAATTCCAGAAAACAAATCTACTAAAAAATGATTAAACACCTATTTCAGAGATTTTAGAAATTCCTCCCAGAAAGTAGTTAAAGGGGTTTTCAAAAGTTTTGGATCATTTCGGCATATCTCAGCAGCAGATTTAGGTAGGAGCATGAGATTCAGGAAAACACATCTACTAAAAAATGAATAAACACGGATTTCAGTGATTTTAGAAATTCCCCCCAAAGGGTTTTAAAAGGGTGGTTTCGAAAATTTCAGGACATTTCGCTATATCTCAGCATTTGTTTTATGTAGGTGCGCGAAATTCAGGAAAACAAATCTACTAAACAAATGATTAAACACGTATTTCAGTGAATTTAGAAATCTCCCCCCCCCCCCCGAAGGTGGTTAAAGGGGGATTCGAAAGATATAGGTCATTTCGCCATATCTCAGCAACAGTTTTTGGTAGGAGCGCGAAATTCAGGAAAACAAATGCACTAAAAAATTATATTGTCTACCCGTGCAAAGCCGGGACGGGCCGCTAGTGAATAAATAAAGTCCAGGGCAGATTTTTAACGAAATCTTACACAGTTTAATTTTCTTGGATATATATCAAATAATTACCAATATTTACAAGTTTACAGATAATTTTAACAACATTGCAGCTCGTAAAGGCCGTTTTGCGATCAAGCATTGGTCAGCTCAGCTCGTAAAGGCTGGCCGCGGAGATCTCAGAGCATCTCCAGGTCCGTCTTTGTAAGTCTGCATCTCGACTTCTTCTACCTCGTTCTCACGCTGTAAAAATTACTGCAGTCATCAAAACCTATTGTTCGGCAGTTTATGTTTTCATCAAGAGCCTCATTAAGGAATCTGCTGGCTTTGCGGTACAGAGTCCGTTTCCAGTCACCACAATTTGGCCTACCTGACCGGGCTGGGTCCTCCCAGTCATCATCTACCTTTTATACTAGATGAGTACTGGACTACTTTTCCAGAACGTATAAGATACAAAACAAAAAAAAAAACGCACAAACATGAAAATAAAGTAATAACAAGATCAGTCACTAAATACTACTGAATAAAATGTTCTTAGTTCTTAAATAATATTTTTGGAGTTTGGAAAGTTAGTTAAAGTTCTTTTCTTTGTTTATTACTTGGACGCAGTTCTTTTCACAGTTTATTTACATCCACAGAGTCCGTTTGCAGTCACCATATATATATATATATATATATATATATATATATATATGTATGTATCACTGGCGCCCGGCTAATCGAAAAGTACCTTTTTTTTAATTCAAATGCAAACTATATTAATGGCAATATACTTCTATTTACTTCAACATATATGAAATTTTGTTCCGGCTGCTTATAACTCGAGTTCTGCTGAAGGGATTTTCGTAGAACTTAAACTGTAAGATAATTTTTCAGGGAAAGTTTTATTGTATAACATATCGTTCTACATAGCTTAGTTATAGAATTATTCTGGGAAGTTCTATAAACAGATCAATCCGATTATGAAATATTAGCCTTTTTAAAAGATTTTGCCGAGTGGATTTCGATGGAACCTACACTGTTAGATAATTTTCTAGGGAAAGTTTTATTATATAACATATCATTCTACGTTGCTTAGTTCTAGAATTATAGGAGGAAATTCTTAAATCGGGTGACCATTTTTTTTATCAAATATTAGCCTTTTCAATATTTGATTCCGATTATGAAAGATTAGCCTTCTGAAAAAGTTCTACTGGACGGATTTTGATGAGAATTGTATTGTTAGTTAGATGCTATTTCAGGAATGGTTTTAGCGTTCTACATATTGTTCTACGTTGCTTAGTCAAACAGTTATGTGTGAAGGTTATATAGTCAGGTGAACCCGATTCCGAAAGATTAGCCTTTTTGAAAGTTTTTACTGGGTGTATTTTTTGCGACTTGCATTGTTAAGTAGATAATTTATAAGGATGGTTTTAGTATATTTTATATTGTTCTGATAGTTTTAGAATTATGTGGAAAAGTTCTATAATCTGATGAACCCGATTATCAAAGATTAGCCTTTATAAAAACTTCTACTGAATGGATTTTGTTAGTTAATTGGTTTGCATTGTTAGTTCGACAATTTTAGTGATGGTTTTAGTATATTGCATATAGTTTTATCATTCTTTAGCAAACCTTAACTGTAAATGACCAAATAAAAGTGTTGGTCCTTAACAGCTAAAATTTTGACTGCACATTAGAAAATATAATAGCGCAAATCACGTCATTTTTCAGTAATGTGGAAGTATATTCCAGGTAAATATACAGATTGCTTTCAAATACAAGGTCAAATTAAACGACATATTTCGTTTGATTCAAGGCTCATTTGTAGAAACCGACCAGCGCAGTGGGCGCAGCTTGCTAGTTCTTTATAAAAATAAGGTCATTTTCATTCAGATTTTC
The DNA here is from genome assembly GCA_963931845.1 of Maratus michaelseni. Taxonomy (NCBI): domain Eukaryota; kingdom Metazoa; phylum Arthropoda; class Arachnida; order Araneae; family Salticidae; genus Maratus; species Maratus michaelseni. The sequence goes on from OZ007600.1 coordinate 4,898,047, forward strand.
TGAGATACTCGTTAAACCCATGAATGGGGCATAAAAGTTTTAAACCTTAAGCCCCACCTTTTCCTCACGCGTTTAGGGGGTCCCCCTTAAACACCATTTTTAGGTAGCTTTCAATACAAAAAAGTATAAAGCTACCTATTGCAGCCGTTCGGAGGAAAGCAATTCTGGAAAATTTCGGTATATTTTCACCGATCATGACCCCCCAGACCCCAAAACCACCCTCCGTTCAAATGTTGATTTATATATATATATATATATCCATATATATATATACAGGGTGAATCTAAACTCTTGGGCAAAAGGGGTGATAGTACACATCAAGACAAACAATATTGAATAGGAAACTAAGGGTCCCAAACATCTTCCGACGGAGATAGGCGCCATTAAAGTTTAGGGTCCAAAATTTCAAATGATTATAAAAAACGGAAAAATTGGTCGATTCGTTTGCGGTTTTCGCTAAAACTATTCTTTATGTCAGTATTTTCTTTATGTCAGTATTTTCGTTGCGAGTGATTAAGTAGCGCAAACTGAACTGCGTTCAGGAGGTGAAATTTGAAACTCCTCCCTCCACCCCCTCCCACTCCTGAACACAGTTCAATTATTCTCGATCTTGGTGTCGTAGACCAGGCAGTAACAATATGAGTTGTAATTTTCCAACTGGGCGAAAAATGTCCGGGCCAGGATTCGAACCTGGGATCTCTTGAATCTGCCAAGCATCATCCAACTCCATTCTGGCAAGAAAAGTGAGAGCAAAAGTCAATCGCTTATCATGGTCGGTGTGACGTAACTCTTGTACAGGGATGATTTTGTACGGATAGAAGTGGATAATCTTTCGTAGGATTTTCCATACCTTACAATAAGGCATATCCAGATTCCGAGCTATCCCACGAGCGCTGGAAGTGGTAGCAATATTGCCCCCCCCCCCCCCTGGTGCTCTGTCGACAATCACCGTTGCCACTTCTTCGATTGTATCCAGTGATACGGGTTTTCGTCCTGTGCCTGACTGAACATTTAGAGAACCTGTTTTCTCAAACTTCTCAACCATTGCTTTTAAATTATTAACTGACAAAGGACCGTTACCTTTACGCATTTTTTTGTGGTTTCTAAAAGCACGAAGAGTGGCTGGCGCATTGCACTGGTTGAGGTAAAAGAATTTGACCAGTAGAGCTCGCTAGACTAAAGAAGAAGACATTATGAAAGATAACTTTCAATGAAATTGCTTCTAATAGTAGCACATTACCTTTTAAAGCTGAACAATCTGGCACTGGGCCAAAATATGTAACGTGAAATTTGAATAAAGAACTTCTTTTTCTGCTGTTGCTTTCTTTGGGGCTCTGTAAGTGAAATTGCAGACAAAGAAACTTTAGCAGTGTCTCTGTAAATTTTTAGCTTTTTATAAACTGTTACCATTTTGAGCTTGGATTAAATTGCTAAATTCGTTAAATAAACAGTAATTTTATTTCAGTATTGATTCTTCTTTTGTTGAAACTCTCTTTTCCGAATACACAGCACCACATATTCCCCTGGCGGTGACTTTTGGAACTAAATTTTTTTTTCGCGGAATCCTTCGTCCCCCGTCTCGTTTAATCTTCCTACAAAATTTGGCGCCATTCTCGCAATTAGATCGCGCTACAGAACACTCTGAGTACCGTCAGTTTAATTATGGCCACCTTGTATATATCTGATCTATGTCATACGATAACACTCGTATTTATAAATCAATTTGGTTGAAACTAATTGTCAGTATTAAGCTCACCAATGTCTCGACCGAGTTCGTTGGCCAGCTGTGTCCGCCATCTTGTTTCAAAATGGCGACCACTTAAAGTTTTAAAACTAAAATAAACATACAAAAAAGTTTAAAATTCAAATTTATTTTTTGCTTACATATTAGGCGTTGATACAAGGATTCCGGTGCATTTTTTGTTTTACCTCTATCTTAAAAAATGGCTGAGATAGAGCAGTTTGAAATTCTAGGGTGGCCGGCATTTTGAAAGAAGACAGCACATTATAAAAATCCAAAGATTAATTTATAAGTTTTAGTGAACGCGATTTCTCACAAATTATTAACTTTCATTGTTGTAATCATTTTCCCAATTATATGCATAAAACTATATATTCATATCCATTAGCGCCAAATTCTCGCCAAACAAGTTTTTATAAATGAAGCTAACTTGGCAATAATAATAATTTGGCAAATTTCTTATTCAAATTCAGTATTAACGAATCTTATGTAATTGGGTTCTTTGCATTTTAGATTGCTGTTTTCGTTTAACATTAGCTAAAATTTTAAAAAGGAAATTTTTGGAAAGCTACCTTTTCCTCCTGGTACAGGCCGAAAGGACTTTTTTATTTTTGAAATAGAATTTAGAGCCTCCAAAATTTTTTCTATCTGGGCACTTTTAAAAAGAATAGTGGCTATAGAAAGAAAGTGCTTATCTGTTTTGGTTGAAGGAAGTAATAGTAGAAAGTATTGCAATTCCAGAAAGAAAAATAATAATTCCCAATCCTTACTTTTTTTAAACTTTGACCAAGATCTTAGATAAAAAAAATGAATTTGAAATTAAGTTTAAAAGTTAACAAACTGTATTATTCGGTTCAAAAGTCTGTGATAGCTTACTTCTGGGCTTTGACTTTGCCGACCCCCCCTCCCCCAAATGCAGGGCAGTCACTTGGGGCCTACTAGATGACGCTGTGTGTCCTCCTGAACCGGGCCTGCTACAAGTGACGTCACAACCTGCTGACGTCAAAACAGTGATCCATAATAACTTAAACATTTTCATGTACTTTGTTCGTTTGTACGGATTAATTATTGATTATAATTATTAAAGAAAGTGTAGATTATATCTATAAAATAATGAGAAGAAAATGTTGTGCTCCTAGTTTCTAATCTAAGTCTTCAAATTCGCTACTGATAATGAAAAGAAGAAATTTTAGCTACGAAAATTACCTTGTGATAATTTTACTTATACATTTCAACAGAAGTGGCCTGCATTAAATGTTTCGATATACGTTTCATAATTCGTGAAGCTAGAATTAATATGATGGTATTGAACTTGTGCAGAGAAAAAAAAAACCCTAACAACAAATGTCTAGCCTACTGTAATGGAAATATTCTGGCATATTTGAATGAATTTGTACTTCCAAATCGAAAAGAGTCAAATGATCTTTAGAAAAAATAAATAAATAAAAGAAGCAGACGATAAACAGTTTAAAAAATGATTTTTAAAGAAATACTGTAATAAATTGACTAACATCTGGATACATTTAGTTAGAAGTGAGTGTGCTTTGTTTATAAAATTAAAAGTAACTGATTTACACAACTTAGTAGTTCTACGTAGTTCCATTTAACATTTTAGCTAACTTAAGTGTACAAATATATTATGAAAATAAATCTTTTGATAAGTTAATTTGAGTGGTTATTAGGTCCTAGACCCAAGTACAATAAATAGACTTTTTTTAAATATTACAAATCAGTTACAAAGTTAAGATAGAAAATTGGGTACTTTTCGGTTAGCCGGGCGCCAGTGATATACACACACACACACACACACACACACACACACACAACACACAACACACAACACACACATATATATATATACACATATATCTACACACACATATACATATACACTTATATCTACACACACATATATGTATGAATTAATATATATATATTTATATATGTACATGTATCACTGGCGCCCAGCTAACAAAAAAGTACCGAAAAGGGCTTATGGCGAGAGAAGGAAAGTTGGCAACATATTTTCTGGCAACCTATTCGTAGTTTCATATAAATCTGGGAGCACGGCAGTGCGTCCGCCAAGTTCGTACAGGCCGTAAGCTACCTTTTCCCTGACCATTTCGGCCTACATTTCACTCCCTCATAACTGCGTTTTGGGGAGAGCTAGAGAGTTTTCCTTTTTAACACACATTAATATAATCAAACTGAACTAGGTTCTAAGATTTCTTATTTCTGTATTTAATATTTTTCGAAATATGAGATTCCGAAAAAGGGCTTTTTTGTAACTGACTCACAGGGGATCATCAAATAACTGAAGTTGGTGATCATCAAATAACTGAAGTTGGTGATCATCAAATAACTAAGGCACTTCTAAGAGTCGTAGAATCATAAAGTTTGACAAGTAAGTAGGTTTTGTCACACAATTAACCAGAAAAGTCTGAAAACATAGAATTTCTGCCTTTAAACCCTTCAAATAGGGGGTGCTGATTTGGCTATATACAGTTCGTAACACATTCAATTGGCAAATTAAATTAATTGCATTGTTGCAACCATTTGTGTTTTTTATTGTACGATAAACATTTAAGTAATAATAGTTGCATAGACAATCATTTCCTCGCTCATATTTGACGCCAGAGTTGGACGCCAAAGCCTGATTACTGAAAATTAGCCTGAGTTTGAAGGTGTTACATGGTTTCAAGCAGAATGATTTTTTTATATTCTTTTCCGAAAATGTTGGGAAGGCAAATCTTTTAGTTTATCTGCCCGTTTTTCTATTTTTTACTTCCTTAAAATAAATTTTATTTTAAATGTCGGTATTCTAATCGCAATAGTACTCAGTCAATCTGGCAAAATTCCAGTGGGTTGTTAGTTCTTTAAGTGCATTTTAATGATGTTAATAAACTTTATATATATATATATATATATATCTACCCTATATAAATAAAATCCTAATGAAACGAATTTGTGAAACGATTTTCTGAAACGAATTTATGAAACGATTTTATGAAACGACTGACTAAACGACTGATTATGTTTCAGGGCTATTTTTAATAAAATATTAAACGCTTGATGGTGAAATTAATACCAATTGTCCATAAAAATTCGCGGATGTCAAAACTGGTAATAGAATTTTGAAATTGGAATTAGTTTTCGAGATATTAATTTTTTTCTAATTTTAATGATATTTCTGTAATGATGGCAACTAATTACTCAGTTTTTTTGTGACAAAAAAGGGAAAAAAATTGAAAAGGGTCCCGATAGGGATTATTGATTTCTTTTTATTCGTCATTTTCAAATTGAAATTGAATTTATCTTTTATTTCAATCGATAATGAAGACAAGATTGTGATTAAATTATGTTTTTCAGGAAAATTTGAAAAAAAAAAATCACATTTCTATCGTCAGGATTCAATCGTCTGTCAGCATTTAATTTAATTTATAAACTGAAAATATTTTGAATAAATTCGTCCAAATGACGTAATTTATGTAAACGCAAAAGAAAGGGGGGAAAGGAATTAATAGTAATTAATATTTATTGATATCATTTTGTTATTTTTTTGTAAAATTTAATTAAACGAATTTATAAAATCACTAATTCGGATATTTGAAACGAATATATAAAATAATAATTGCCCAACTGAACGGAAGGAGAATAAAATATCCTGCTTGGTTTTCTATCCTGCCTGGTTTTTTCCGCCAAGCTTTTTTAAAAAGCGTCAAAGACCCCTATAATAGAAAAGCACCAAAAGTTCATTGGGTTTGTTTTCATAACTTTTGGCAACAAATCTATATATATTAACGAATCTATCCCTTTTTGAAGCTCGAATAACGCCAAACCTAAAAGCAAAGGATCCTATACTGGAAAAGTACCCGATTTTCTTATGAACAATATTCAAGTGACATAACATGGTGTAAAATTATCGCTGATACAAATTTGTTTAAATGTCTCATCAATTGATGCCGAATAAATGCAGGCATGCATGCACAAAATATTTAATTAATTTTGTATGATACATAATTATTAGAAAATTCTTATATACGTATTAATTAAAATAAATAATTTACGTATTTAAAATAACATGAAAATATGCATGATGGTGCACTAAAATAGAGAAAAAATTACAACCTGTTAATGAAAATGTGTATAACATAGTACTTTTCAATACCATGGTTCTTAATGTTATTCACAAGCAGATAGAATTTTTCTCATCTTTAAACGCAAAGGAAGATTATAATACAGATCGTTGTTATAAAAGTCCGAGAGGTAGCCACAATTTAAACCTAACCATTTTACACAAGCTGGTTTTCAAGTTGTAATTGATTTTACTTATCAATCCCGAAAACAGTCGTCAGTTGCCGCAACAGCTGTGTATGAGACCACGGTAATCAAAAAATGCCCCATTAAAACGTTAAAAGCATGGCAACCCAATTACAGATTTACCAATATTTTAAAAATAAAACACGCTGTCATGTTTTTAGAGGCCTCAAAGTCTGAGCGGGGGTTGGCGAGCGTAGCTCGCAGGGGGTAGGCCCCCTAGTATATATATATATATGTAATAATAAAAAAATTTCGCCATTGTTCCTTAGTTAAATTATTCCAAATTCTTACAATTCTAAATTTTTTCCCTGTTTTATTCCAATTTACTACTCTATATTCATTAAATCCTTATTCTTAATTTAGCTCTATCGTTAACTCTATTAAATTCCCTTTTATTTAATTCTAAATTGTCCAAATTTACTTAAATATAAAGCTTTTAGTTATTCTTAATTTCTATCATGATCCTCGATCATTTCTGGGTTTTAGAATGTTTTTTGAGAGCCATTTTCATTTTTATTCCGAATATTAATTTCCCGCTCTAAAGTCACTTTACTATAAAATTAATCCACTCCTCTCTGTCCGAACTTTTTTACTAATTATCATTCATTGGTCGTGACGTAGCATGACGCGTCTTCTTTAATTCTTCATTGGTTCGGTGCGCGTTCTACGTCATAATTTGTGTTATTGCGCGGGGTAACAAAAAGCAGTTACCTGCGGCGCTCCCTGAGAATTAAGTCGTATTTTCACTTGTAAACAACTCCCTGGCTGCTCGTTTTGAGAATTATTGAGATGCTCTGATACTTACCCTCTATACCTTGATGATGTAGTGATGCAAGACTATTATGGTTATGGTGGAAACTGCCCAAGAGAAACATTTAATAAAGGATTGAAATGGAAAGCCTTGTTCGTTCTGAATTTATGGAGAAACGCCTCTGGGTTTTAAATTCTACTGCCGCTATGGCCACGTCGAGACTGCAACTAAATTGTTACGACTGCTTCTAAATACTATATCATCCATAACAACCAACGTTCTTAACTTCGTTGTGCAACCATGTGTGCTCCTTCTATAATCCACGTTACTGCAACTACAAATTATGACGGTAAATCATCGTAATATATATATACACTGGATTTTATTTGAAATATATATATATATATGCATATGCATCACATATATAATACATATGCATATGCATCACATATATAATACATATGCATCATTATGACGTCCACATAAACAGGGTATTTTTGTCGCCAAATTTGGCGATATTTCGTTAAGTGTCGCAAAGCTTGGAGAGAATTTGACGCTAGAGCAGTGTTTCCCAACGGGGGGCAATTTGACTTTTCAGGGGGGCAATTTAACTTTTCAAGGGGACAATTCAGAATTTCTGTGAACCCATACCTTCTGAATTGTTTTTCTAATAGTAATGTTGTAGACTGAAAATAAAAGTTACACATTCAAATTTAAAAAAAAAATAAAAATAATAATAAGTTTTTTATTTAGTTTTTAAAAAGTATCCATTCAAAAGTTTTAAATACAATTCTACCAGAATAATTATAGATAAAACTTTTAAAGATATTTAGATAGTTTTATATATTTAAAAATTCTTTATAATTTTTCTGATTTATAAGTATTTTAGAATTTTAAACAACTTTTTCGATTATTTATTGAATGAGTCGCACTGCAATATGTCACATAAAAATCAATTTTACACATGACACTATTCAAGTGTATTTTTAACAATTAGTTGACGACCTTCATTTACAGAATCTTTTATAACGTTTTATTCTGATTAGAAATTGTTGCGTAATTTAATCGCAGAAATTCTGTGATTAAATAAGAAAAAAATTGTTTTATTCAAAATTATTGATTTTTCTAATCAAGGAATCTGAGCACTCTATGCATCACGCATACGTGGCGACTGTGTGCCAGTAAACTACGAGGAGTATCAGATGATTATAAAAAATACTTGATTCATCCATTACCTTCGGCACGTTTTAGGATCAATGTTAATTGCTTTTTACTCTATCAGGAGTAAATTATTATAAAATTTTATAAGAATTATATGTTATGGGGGGGGGCGTCATCAACATATATCCAGTTTATCAATATGTACGTTAGAATGAATCTTCTATAATGGGGTTCCTCGCATTTTAGCTTCAGGTTTTCGAGTAAATTTAGCTAAAATCTTAAAACCAAGACATATTGACATATTATCTAAGATGATAAGATGAGAATAATGGTAGATTTTCTAATGGAAGAACGGCAGTGCGTCTGTAGATTTTCTAATCTTCCTTAATCTTTCCAATGTTAGAATGAAAGGGGAAAAAAATTAGCATCAATGTGGTTTACTGTAAATATGGATAGCTTAACAGGCGTTTAACAAGAGCCACTTCGCTTCAGTGTAAATTACAGAAGATTACTTAACAGGATTTAAAATCTCCGTATTAGAGAGTGTAACGATGCAAACGGACAAGAAGCGTAAATTCCTCAGTAAATTAAGCGGTAATTGTCAATAAAGATGAAATGAATAACAACACAAAATATAAGATATGCTGCAAATGATCGCAAAGAGAATTTCTCTAACAGACACTTCCGATTTGGCGAAGGATTGAGCAAGTAAATCTAATATATGAAAATGAAAATCTGTTTGTCTGTCTGCACTTCTATACAAATCAACAGTTTGAAAGCCAGAATTGTGAAATGCTACGTGTAGGTGTATTAAAACACGGCCGAGACAACTAAAGTAATCCGGAATCGAAATAATGTAGAGTTAATTTTTAAATAATAAAAAACCAAAAATCTAACAGCTTTTCCGGGAAGAGTTCCATACCCTGTGCTGGTTCGCGCGATTGGCAAAAAAATCCAAACTGCTGCCAAAAGGGGTGTGATGTCACGTAGATAATGTCAATTCCAGTTGTTAAGTTAAAACTCCAAAGACTGAATATCGCAACAACCAAATCAAACATTTAATGCCAAAAACAACTCGCCAAACCTACCAACACAGGATATTGAACTCTTCCCGCCTTTTCCTATTGAATTTGAACATTTTTCGTTATAGCAGTTACCAACAATTAAAAATCCATAAAGAAATTCTTTCTACAATAATTAATTTTCTATTGAAAGATTTCCACGTGAAAAATGAAAATAAAAATAAAAAGTTTCAGCAATGGAAAAAAATATTAATATGACGTAATATAACGGAAATTTTCAAACATTTCTCAATAATATAAGGAGTATGAGTATGTGTAAATAAAGAAAGCAGGTTAATATGACGTCATTCGATAATTAAAAAAGAAAATTAATATAACGTCACATTGGAAATTTAATGGACTTTTTCAAATGTTTGGGAATCATACAAAGAGAGTATCAATATGAGTAATAGTGAAAGCAAGTAGGTAAGATGTCAGGAGGTGAGTACAACGTCATACGAGTTTGAGGAACGTATTGAATCATGATAAAAACACGATTATAGAAATATTGGCATATTTTAACATTTTGAAGTTATCTATACAACATGTTTAATTTTGAAATTGATTTTTCTACACAAACATTCTTTAAATCTCGAACAACACCAGGTACTTCGGCTAGTTATGAATTAAAGTAATATGATGAAGTGCTTAGCATACATATAAGAAAGAATATATTGTTTGCCTGAGACGGCTAGTATTTTGATGTAAACTACAAATAAAAATATAAATTTGTAAAGCATAATAAAAAAATTTAAAATTCTTTGACATTTATACATTTATTATATTTATATCCTTCATACATTTGATAGAACCTACAAAAAGCAATGATATCTCATCAAAAAACTTTCTGTAAAAAAAAAAAAGCGCCAAGTTCTCCTTAATGTTTCGGCCGTAAAAAGTACTGATATCTGATGTTCGCCCAAGTTAAAAGTCAAACATCCGAAATATTTCATTCAAAATGGCTTCCTGCGACTTGGCCGTTAATGCATTTTGAAATTCTAAAGAATGTATAATGATCTACATGTCTACTACATTTTTTTTTTAACATTTTACGCATTTTGTTGTACAACGTACTAAAATATTGTTGTGAGCTCGGGGTTCGAAAGGACTGATGCCAATATATAAGAACAATCAAAAGGCTTTATTCACTATAAACAGTGCAATACGAACACCAATATCTTCTGAAAATTAGAAGATATTCAGTAATCTTCAAATCCAATAAAAGCACAGCAAAATTTCACACAGAAACAATGCGTTCAATACGACGTATCAACGACAAAATCGATCCGAGAAACACAGTTCTCAATGCAAAGCCTCTCGTATGAATTCAATCGCAGTTGACAGACAACTAACTGGACTGGTGGAGGTCCCTTATATAGGCTTTAAAGATAACTGTAGAATTTTCCAGAGCCTTCAGATGCTAGAAATTACCAGAAAGTGCTTTAACTTTCGATAGAGAACCTAAGCGAGAAAGGATCCCAATGTACAGGTATAAGGGGGGGTTGCAAAAAAAGTCGCCAAATCCGTCGCCAACTTGGCGACATTTGGCGATATATCGCCAAATTTGGCGACAAAAATAAGTCGCCAAAACCATCGCCAACTTGGCGATAAACCCATTCCTTGGCGATTTTACCATAGACTTCCATTATAAAGATGAGGGTGTAAGGTTGTTTTTCTTGCAAAGCATCCGAGGTCTTTAACATTGAGTTACATGATGCTCAATAGGAAATACATTAATAATACTGCAATTTTCACAATAATAAAATAAAATAAATTTAAACAAATGGAATATTTACAGATATATACAAAATTCATAACATTGCCCCCCTCTCGAGGACTGCACGTCCCGGGCAGTTCAACCTTTGATCGGAAAGCAAACCCGTTACCAACAAATGCTATACTACTCAAAACACTTAAAGCAAACATGGAAAATAACAATTAAACACATTCATAATGCTGAATTATACAAAATATACACTTATTTAAAAAAAAATTAAATTAAACTAAAGCATAGACATCATTACATACAAGTATTTAAATAATAACATTAATAATGATAATGCTAAGCAAAATAAATAATTACCTTACTTTATATACAAGACCATGGTCATACTAATTTACATTATTTACATTACACTATTTACAATCAATGAACTAAGTACTATGGCCATAGTATGGAGCCAGCCTGTCGTAATGAACGACTCTAGGCTTCGAACTTGGTGACTTTCGGATCCGAATTACGACATCGTTCAGTCTGTTTAGGACTGTATAAGGACCGTCCCAGTGCGATTGCAGTTTGGGAGAAAGTCCTTTATGTCGAGTCGGATTATAAAACCAAACCTTGTCACCTTCCTTGAATTGATGTCCCGTGGCTTTCGTGTCGTACCTGGTCTTCATCTTCTGTGTCTCTATATTGATCCGCTCTCGAGCCAAGTTGTGGACGTCTTCAAATCGTGCCTGGAGATTCTGCACGTATCCCTCTGGCGATGAAGGCGCATCTGGAGGGCGACCAAAAATCAGATCACAAGGTAGACGAAGATCACGACCGAAAAGCATCTGAGACGGGGAATAGCCGGTTGTTTCATGGACGGCGCTGCGATAGGCGAGAAGAAACAAGAGACGTTTTTGGTCCCAGTCTTGTTGGTTTCTTGAGACTAGCAGTGAAAGATTGTTAAGGATGGTACGATTAAATCTCTCAACCATGCCATCCGATTGTGGATGTAAAGGCGTCGTCCTAGTTTTGTCCATTCCGATAAGTTGACAGAGACCCTCAATCACAACAGAGATGAAATTTCTCCCCTGGTCAGAATGCATTTGAAGGGGAACTCCATACCTTGATATCCACTGGTGTACCAAGGCATCCGCAACCGTAGAAGCTTCTTGATCAGGGATGGCATAAACTTCAGGCCATTTCGTGAAATAGTCCATGACAACAAGGAGGTATTTTTTGCCATCAGCACTTCTTGGCAGAGGGCCTAGGATGTCAAGGGCGATGCGTTCGAAAGGTGCTCCTACATTGTAGAGATGTAGTCTTCCTCGGCTACGTTTCTTTGGTCCTTTTCTAGCTGCACATGCATCGCAAGATTTGCACCATCGTTCGACGTCAGCTCTCGCTTTTCCCCAGAAGAAGCGCTCTCGGACTCTGTGTAATGTTTTCATGACTCCAAAATGGCCACCAGTGGGACTGCCATGTAATTCCTTGAGGACCTCTGGTATTCGGGATCGAGGAAGTACCAACTGCCACCGAGATGTCTTCCCATCTTCCGATTTGAATTTTCGGAACAGGACACCATTCCTGACGTGGAGGGAGTTCCAAAGAGCCCAATATTGCTTCGTCGTAGGACTGTAAGTCGAGATGTCTTTCCAACTGGGCTTCGTGCTAGAAGATTCTAATAACTCCAAGATTGGTTTGATCTCAGAGTCTGCCATTTGATCTTCTCGAATCTTCTCATCACTCCAGGGATCTGGTGGCGTCAATAGTGAAGTCTTCGTCTGGCGTATGACATATTCGGGATTATACTTGCTCTCCGCTCTGGAACAATAGCGACAGCTCTCGGGACACGGTCTTCTTGATAGGGCATCGGCGTTTCCATGCGATGAGCCTTTGCGATGCCTGATGTCAAAGTCGTATTCCTGGAGCCGTTGTATCCATCTGGCTACTTGGCCCTCTGGGTTCTTAAAATTCATCAGCCATGTTAGGGATGCGTGATCAGTACGAAGGAGAAATATCCTGCCATAGAGATAGTGGTGGAAGTGTTCTATGGCTTTCACTATAGCTAATAACTCCTGACGAGTGACGCAATAATTCCGCTCTGGTTTCGATAAACATTTGCTCCAATATGCTACGACTCGTTCTTGGCCATCTATTTCTTGGGAAAGTACAGCGCCGACACTTTCATGACTGGCATCCGTGTCCACAATGAACTGTTTCTCGGGGAGCGGATAGGTAAGGACTGGAGAGGATGTGAGAGCTTCTTTCAGCCGCTGGAAGGAATTCTCGCATTCTTGTGTCCATAGAAACTTCTGCTTGCTTTCAGTGAGCCTATGCAATGGTCTTGCGATGTTGGAGAACCCCTGGACAAACTTTCTGTAATAAGTGCATAGTCCCAGAAAGCTTCGCAACTGATGGACATTTTCCGGACGCTTCCAGTTCTTTACTGCGGACACTTTTTCAGGATCTGTTCGAACACCTTCAGCTGAAATGATGTGTCCTAGATAATTTACTTCCCGTTGGAAGAACTTGCATTTCAAAGGGTTCAGCTTTAAATTCGCCGCTCTTAGATTCGTTAACACTTTTCGAATATTTTCTAGATGTTCTACAAACGTGCGGCCACCAATGATGACGTCGTCTAGGTAGATGAGACAAGCTTCAAAAGTCAGGCCTTTTAACACTGTCTCCATGAGGCGCTCGAACGTTGCTGGAGCATTGCAGAGCCCGAACGGCATAACTTTGAATTGCCAAAGTCCTTGTCCAGTAGTAAATGCGGTCTTCTCTTTGTCATCAGGATGGATCTCTACTTGCCAATATCCACTCTTCAAATCCAGTGTGGAAAACCATTTATGCCCTGAAAGAGTATCTAGCGTGTCGTCTATTCTTGGTAGAGGATAGCTGTCCTTCTTCGTGATATCGTTAAGTTTACGATAATCCACACAAAATCTTGTGGAGCCATCTTTCTTTCGGACCAACACGATGGGAGAGGCCCACGGACTTGATGACGGTTCGATGATGTCACTATCCTGCATCTCTTGTAAGAGCTTAGAAACCTCTTCTTGTTTTGCGAACGGCAAGCGTCTTGGATGCTGTTTAATCGGTGGATGGTCGGCAGTATCAATTCTATGACGTGTCAGAGAAGTGCGACCTATATCATTCTCGTTTTGTGAAAACACATCCTTAAATTCCTGGAACAGTCTTTCTGCAGCATGTCTCCGCTCAGGAGATAAATTCTCATTTCGTCCAATTTCAGGTGTTAAACTTGTAGTCGGCTCCGACAACGTCAAGCTCGGGTCTTTGCAAACGCAGGTGACTGGAGCACAGGTTGCAAGCACTTCACCCTTCTGGATAATTCTAGACTTTTCACTTACGTTTGCAATCCTCACGGGTACCACATCTCTCGACAGATCTACCAGCGCTGATGCCATTAGCACTCCCTTTGGGCTCTTCTCAGGATATCCAGTCAAGCCATACTGGAAAATTCTTTCGTTTCCAGCTAATCCAGGTATCATCATTTCGGTCCGAGGAGGGATGATAACATCTGCCTTGGCTGTGATCTGTTGAATAGATTCAGACTCATTTCCTAGTTTGAAAATAGTGACATCTTCTTGAGCAGAACGTAACTCATTATTCTTAAAGTCCAGTGTAAACCCATGCTCTTTTAAAAAGTCCAGTCCGAGTATGAAAGGGTCTGAAATATCGGCCACATAGACTGTATGATGGTAAGCGGCGTTCCCAAACTTTAATTTCGATTTCATTCTTCCATGTATGTCGATCTTATCCCCGGTCACAGTTTGAAGGATAACACGGGGCGGAGTCCTGAGGAGTTTTTCTTTTAGCCGCTGAGCTAGATCTTTCCGAATGATGGTCACATTGGCTCCTGTATCGATGATCATATTACAGGGCAAATCATTCACACGCCCGACTATAAAAACTCCATTCTCGCCGCAACTTCTTGCAGAAATTTGACACACTTGATAATGGGGCTTCTCAAAATCTGGCAACCTCCGCCCCGCGAGATGGCCATTAATTAGTTTTCCTGCTCCGCCGTTCGTGCGGAGTTATTACCTTCTGTGCTGGGTCGTTTTAGGCAGTTTCTTTGAATATGGCCTTCTCCACCGCATTTCCAGCACTTGATCTTTCTGCCAGGTTTGTTGTCCATCAAGGAGTTTATCTGTCTCATCACGTCCTTCATCTGCTGCTGTAAACGCTCCACAGCTGTATCCGACGTCTCAGGCATGTTGGCTACTCGCACAAAGTGCCTATCTTTCCTTGTAGCTTGCTGGGCTCCCTCGAATTTCAGGGCATAAACAAAAGCTGCTTTTAAGTCATTGAGATCTGCAATCCGGAGTTGTTTCTGGATCTCAGAGTCACGCACACCATCTATAAAATGTTGCAGAGCTAAACTTTCTCTAATTTCAGTCGGACAGTCAGGATAGGCAAGATGTAAAAGTCTCTCGACATCCGTAGCAAGCTCTTGCAGGGATTCAGTGGATTTCTGCTGTCGAGATTTGAGCTGGAGTCTGCTATATTCCTTCATGCATTTCTCGCCAAAGCGCAATTCTAAGGCACTGACGAGCGTTTCAAAATCCAGCGGTTCATTTGCAGGCAAAGTCTGTAGGACGTCGGCAGCATCAGCTCGTAGAGAAGCAGCTAACTGGCAAGCCTTTGTCTGGGAATCCCATCCATTGGCGTCCGCTACGATCCCAAATTGTGTCTTAAAAACTGGCCATGAGGATTTTCCGTCATAGGTCGAGAGCTTAATAAAGGCCCGAGGAAGCATATCTGGATACTTGATTTCTTCGGAATAGTTTCCGGCAGTTATCTTCTGTTTCTTGACTTTTTCCAAATCTTTTTTTACATTCTCTATGCTTTCTTCAACGGTCTTGGCGATCTTTTGAACTTTTTCTTCTACTCTTTCTTCTACGGTTTTGGCTGTCCTTTGAATTTCTCCTACCTTTTCTTCTACGGTTTTGGCTGTATTTGGAACTTTTTCTTCTATTTCTTGAAATCTTTCTTCAACTTTGTTTTCCACGCCGTCAATTCTTTCATTTAAAGATGTTATTTTATTATCTATTAAATCTTTCAACTCACCAAGGTTGGTTGACATATCCTTTTTCATTTCTTCTGACATCTCCTTCATTTCAGCCTGATTCTCAGTCATTTCCTTCTTCATTTCTTCTTTCAACTCAGCAAGGTTGGTTGACATCTCAGCCTGATTCTCAGTCATTTCCTTCTTCATTTCTTCTTTCAACTCAGCAAGGTTGGTTGACATCTCAGCCTGATTCGCAGTCATTTCCTTCTTCATTTCTTCTTTCAACTCAGCAAGGTTGGTTGACATCTCAGCCTGATTCGCAGTCATTTTCTCATCCATCGCTGACATATCCTTCTTCATTTCAGCCTGGTTCGCAGTCATTTTCTCATCCATCGCTGACATATCCTTCTTCATTTCTTCTTTCATCTCGCCAAGGTTGGTTGACATCTCAGCCTGATTCGCAGCTAATTTCTCCAATAATTGTTTCAGTTGCTCCTCCATTGCTCTGGTGATCGGCATTCAATCCCACTTCTGACGCCAAATGTTGTGAGCTCGAGGACTGATGCCAATATATAAGAACAATCAAAAGGCTTTATTCACTATAAACAGTGCAATACGAACACCAATATCTTCTGAAAATTACAAGATATTCAGTAATCTTCAAATCCAATAAAAGCACAGCAAAATTTCACACAGAAACAATGCGTTCAATACGACGTATCAACGACAAAATCGATCCGAGAAACACAGTTCTCAATGCAAAGCCTCTCGTATGAATTCAATCGCAGTTGACAGACAACTAACTGAACTGGACTGGTGGAGGTCCCTTATATAGGCTTTAAAGATAACTGTAGAATTTTCCAGAGCCTTCAGATGCTAGAAATTACCAGAAAGTGCTTTAACTTTCGATAGAGAACCTAAGCGAGAAAGGATCCCAATGTACAGGTATAAGGGGGGGTTGTACAAAAAGTCGCCAAATCCGTCGCCAACTTGGCGACATTTGGCGATATATCGCCAAATTTGGCGACAAAAATAAGTCGCCAAAACCATCGCCAACTTGGCGATAAACCCATTCCTTGGCGATTTTACTATAGCAGGGTTCCCAGCAAAACATGTCTTGCAATTTCCCTGACTTTCCCTGACCAAATACAAAAAAATTCCATGACCAAACGAGCATACACAAAATCTGCTTTAACCCTCTAAGCGTGTGGAACGTAATATTCCATTCACTAAGCTCCAGGTTTCACTGCAATATATGCAATGTTTAAGATAATATAATTCTATAGATTTAATGAATTTTCAAAACATTGAAGAATGATTAATACCCTCAAGGGTTACATTCATATTTGTAATTAAGTTTTATTTATAATGCTGAAAGAATCATTTTTTTAGCATTTAAAACAAAATGCAGAGAAAACAACATTACAATTTCACCCTTTTTCAAAATGCTCAGAGGGTTAAATAACAAAATAACAAGCAGCATAAAACGAAAAATCAAAAATTTTTATCGTAATAACAGGGTTACTCTTTTCCCAGGAGAAAATTCAAGCACTTTTCAAGAAAAGTGCAAAATGAAATTCTATAAAATACAGGGTGTCCCAAAAGTCTCCGTACAACTTAAAAAATTTATTACAAAAAAAAAAAAAAAAATGCCTACAGCAAAAATAATTACAACAGTGCATAGAGTAACTTAAAAAGTTTTTTTCTACTACCTTAGTAAACTTCAAAATGAGATCCTTTCGTAGCACAAAGAATATCAAGACGATATTCCAATTCCATCCACGTGCGTTTCAGCATGCTAACATCAACAGTAGTTACAACTGTTTGATGAAATCCGAACAAAAGTGAATAGTCTCATGGAATTGAAACAAGAGATCCAAACAGCAGTAATTCAATCCACGAACGTTTTTCCTGCTAACATCAACAGTAGCTACTGCTGTTTGGATCTCTTGTTTCAATTCCATGAGACTTAACTATTGTTCGGATTTCACCAAACAGTTGTAACTACTGTTGATGTTACCATGCTGAAATGCACGTGGATGGAATTGGAATATCGACTTTATATTCTTCGTGCAACGAAAGGATCTCATGTACAAGTATACTAAGGTAGTAGAAAAAAACTTTTTAAGTTACTCTATGTACTGTTGTAATTATTTTTGCTGTAGGCCTATTATTTTTTTTGTAATAATTTTTTTAAGTTGTATGGAGACTTTTGGGACACCTTATACTATAATGCAAAAAAAACTTCCATCTTTTCAAAGGAATGCCATACAACAAAGTCCAGAATGTGAAATGTCTCAAAAATGTAGAAAACTTTTGTCCATATTATGGTTTTTCTGCATTGCATTAGAAGGAATTTCTCGATATTAAAACCGACAAGAGTCTAGAGATTTTTCAGAGGCACCATGTATCGAGAGATACACTTTTCTGAAAAAGAAATTATTTCAAATAATTTTGCCCCCCATACCTTTCCATGACTTTTTAGCAAATATTTGTAAATTCCCTGACTTTACCTATATATTTAAAAATTTCCATGACTTTCCCTGACTACTTTGAAATTTCCTGACTTTCCAGATTTTCCATGACTTTCCAGGTCACTGGGAACCCTGTATAGACTTCCATTATAAAGATGAGGGTGTAAGGTTGTTTTTCTTGCAAAGCATCCGAGGTCTTTAGCATTGAGTTACATGATGCTCAATAGGAAATACATTAATAATACTGCAATTTTCACAATAATAAAATAAAATAAATTTAAACAAATGGAATATTTACAGCTATATACAAAATTCATAACATTATAATACACATTTTTAAAAACATAATTTCGAAATCACAGCTGTCGAGAATGGTCCACTCTGGTTCTCAACGTCTCATATAATGTAACACAATGTGAAATTTGATGTAAAAAATATACATTGGAATTCATGTTAATGACAATAGACCGTACAAATTGGTCATTAAACCATGGTAAAACTAAATGATGGTTAATCAAAACTAATGCTTCTTGAAATTCAATGGTATGTATCACAAAGCTTTTAATTACAATATCTTCATACGAATTTGCCTATTTGCATTCCGATATTACTTTTAAATGCATAATTTCCAATAATTAATTTTGAAATGATTTATCGACGTAATTGTTTATTTCAAATGAAAGATATGGCATGTTTAACATCAATCAGGGTGTATTATGTATTCTAATTTATTTTTCTCAGTATTACATTCTTCTAATGTTTTTAACCTACAATGCATTAACGGCCAAGTCGCAGGAAGCCATTTTGAATGAAAGATTTCGGATGTTTGACTTTTAACTTGGGCGAAAATCAGATATCAGTACTTTTTACGGCCGAAACATTAAGGAGAACTTGGCGCTTTTTTTTTTTTTTACAAAAAGTTTTTTGATGGGATAAGTATTTTTTTTTCAATATTTATATAATTTATTTAATATAAAGAAGCCATTTATCTCTTTTTATATGCAGGTAGAACAGAATTGTATATATAAATAATTTTATTTATATAAATAAACATAAAATTTCATTAGGTTTGTTTTCATAATTGTGTATATAATTTTAAAACATATCTAACTTTCTGAAGCCCGGATTACGCCAAAGCGTTAAAAAAAAAAAAGTGCCAAGGTCTCTATAGTTAAAAAATGTCGATTTCTTGACATTTATTGTGTTTTGGTGGTTAAATTATGGTATGTAGTTGTGAAAGGGAGGAATGGGATTGATTTTGTAAAGTTTTTGGTAGATTTATTATATTTTTTGTACGTATATTTATTGTAAAATAATGTGTTTAGGAAAAGGTAAGTCAATGGGTTCAATCTGATTTATTAATCTTAGCATTTTTTTTTATTTAAAACTTTTAATTTCCTTTAATAAAACAAGTGTATTAATTCCCTTTTATTTCACGATTGTGAAATTTAATATTATTTATGTAATCACAAATTATAAGAGCGGAAATGCTCTTTTTATTACATCTTTCTGCTGCGATACATTGACCAAAGTGGATCACTATTGTGACGTCACTAATACTTGTAGCAGGCCCGGTTCAGGACACACAGCGTCATCTCGGAGGCCCCGAGTCACTATGGCCCTGTTTCAGTGACCCTCGTATTGCTTCTTTTTTTTTAAACTTTTTGAAACTGAACTGCTGTACAAGTATGTACATGCATATGTAAGGCCACTTTAAAATTCTTAACCTTTTTGCCCGTATCACCCGAATCCAGTTCGAGACACCCAAACGCGCCATATTTGGAATGCCCGAACTGATTTTGGGGAGGGGAAAAATCAGTGGTCCTGTTCCATTAGTTCTATTTCCTTTTTCAAACGTGTAATGTAATTTAATTTACTATTTTTACAATATATAATAGTTGAGTAAAGTTTGACTATAAACCATTAATTTTTCTCATGTATGTGAAAATAATAAATATAGTAATTATTTAATTTATTATTCTTTTAGGGTTTCGTTTATCGCACGAAACCCTATTACTCCCGCTCCGTTGTCTGTCCGTCACACAGCCGTTCTCAGAAACTATATAACTTACAGGCATGAAATTTTTGTGTACTTTTAGCTAAATACCGACTATGAAGCTCAAAATATTAAAGTTTGAAAAAATAGTATTATTTTAATATAGAGATATAAAAAACCAAAATTCTAACAGCCTTTTCCTATTAAATTTAAACATTTTTCGTTATAGCAGTTGCCAACAATTAAAAATCCACAATAAAATTCTTTCTACAATAACTAATTTTCTATTGAAAGAGTTACACGTGAAAAATGAAAATGAAATGAAAAGTTTCACCAATTGAAAAAAATATTAATATGACGTCATCTTATATATTAAAAGGAAAAGGGATTTTCGTCAAATAAATTTTTCACATGAATTTGCCCCATTTGCGCATGCGTAAACTTAAATCTAGAACCTAACGTGTTCTAGAGCACACTCGAATGAGAAAAGGGTGGCCCAGTGGTATAAAGCGCGCGTTTCTTCTCTGTTCCTATCATCGTGCCGGTTCGTTCCCCGCTATGGACAGAATGATTATTTTTATTTTATTGGCAATAATTCATTTTAATAATGCCATATTTACTTCAGGAGGAAAAGTTATATAATTTATATATATTTTTTTATTCGATTACTTTATAATTAAAATTTAACACCCAAGAATTTTTGTTTAAATTACTAAATTTATATTTAAAATATTTAAATTAAAAGATCGTGCATCTAATTGTTGATTAAATAAATTGAAGTGGTCTACAATTTTTATTATATTTGGTATGACTATTTTCAAGATGTCATCTCTATAATAAAACCGTAAGTCATGTGACTGTCATCAACAATTCCGGAATGCCCGCTTCACGTTTTCATATGCCAGGCGACCATTTTTATTCAAAATTATATTTTCAAATAAAACTTAATAAATGTTACATTTTTAGAAAGATCGTTCAAAATAAATTAATATTTGAGAGATGACTTACGTTCAATTATGTATATATTCTTCAATAACCTCAGTTGAAATTAGCCTCGCAATTCAAATTCTCTATCCATGAAAGTAAACAAAAAAAAAAAAAAAAGATTCATTCGTCGTGAAGGTTTAAAATATTAAACCATTAAACCACGGAGATAATCGTTCGTAAAGTAAGTTTTCCGTGAAAGATTTTTTGGAGCGCTGCCTGGTGTCAAAAACATAATTCGTACCAGTGACACAATCAAAGTTTACCATAATTATGTGCTATACAACTCACCTTCATTCTTTATCTTTTCTTAGCTGAATGTAAACAAATACAACTCCTGTAATGATATTTAATGAATCAAATTTCGAAACAAATTGTCAGTTAATTTGGTATTTATGTATTATACGTGCAAGGAAGAGAGACCACTGAAAATGATTGTTAATCACCAATCATATTTACCATTATTAATGACCAATCGCTTTCAAAACAGTAATTTAATATACATTTACAAAATACATAACATCATTAAGTACTTTTGTGTTATTTGGGCGCAAATCTCGCCAATAGCATATTTAAAATCGCCAATACCAGCTTTTATTTTTCGCGTGCGCAAATTAGAAACGATACTTTGATTTTGAAATCAAATGTTCTGATGGAACAGCTGTCGTAGACACACCGGGGCACTATATTAACTATAGAGTTGCAATATAGAGAGAAAAAACGGAATACTGTAATTAGAATTATAGGCGGTAATGTTGGCGTGGCGTATTTACAAGTTACGGATCTTAATAGTCAGTAGACATTAAGCAGAAATGCCAAAGTAAGGGAATTATGCAGTTATGAAAACTCCTGAACTATATCAAAATAGGAGAGCAGAGAAAAACAGAGTCGAACAGAGATTGGCATCTAGAAGGAAGTTCGTGAATTTTAATGAGATTCTACGCCACGGGTCAAAAGTGCTGACAGCAAATATGGTTTAAAAGAAATGTGATTATCAAAACTGGCTTCCAAAAGTTCAATGTTTCACCAAACCATACTCGAAAATTACGTGTTATAATATGCACCCCGATTATGTCACATTATTCAAGACGTTTTAAATGAGAATAATGATAGATTTTCTGATCTCCCGTAATCAAGTCTACAGCCAAAGGTAGCAAGAAACAAACAAACAAACAAAAAAATATTGGCAACAATATGGTTCAGTGCAAATGTGGATATCATTAAAGACTTTCACAAAATAGACTTCAATGCACCAAATCGTATTAACTAAAATACGCCATTTGGCAATGGATCCAATTACGGAAAACTACTTAATATGTTTAAAAATCTCCTCATTAGCAAACATATTGCAACTGATAAGCAAACGGATATGAAGCATAAACGCTTAAGTTGGTTAAGCGGTTTTTGTCAAGAAAGATGAAATACATAACAACAAAAAATATGCGAAATGCTACCATGATCGCAAAAGTTTTTGATTTGTCTATTAGAATATTCCGGTTTGGCGAAGGATTACGGAAAAAAATAAATTATGAATAAAAGTAACGTGTTATAGTGCTTTTAACATACATTTAAGGGAGACCAAACTGGTCGCGAGTGGCGGCTAGTATCTATATTAATAAAAGAAAGTTTCGCTCTGTACGTGTGTGTGTGTGTCTGTTGGCGATGGCTAGCAAAATCTAGCCCACCTAGAAGTCGGAAAATTTGGGTGTGGATAGTCCAAGGTCTGACCATGTGTACCTGAGTCTCAGAATTTTAATATTTTGATAATTACTCAAGATATTAATTAGATTCTCATTAACCATCGCTTCTAAAATGACACCTTTTAAATCAAAATGGCTAAAGAAAAGAACAGGATCATTGGATTTGCAAGCGGAAATCAAGGAATTCGAAATTATTTTATTAATTAGCGAATTTTAAAACAACTAACTGAGATATCAATTTGAAAATTTCTGAGCATATGTAAAAAAAAATTTTGCATCCGACTATTTGATTTTTGAAAATTTCGGTCGGTAATTTACCTTAATTTATGCAAAAAACTGCCAAAAATCTGCCGGCGCCAGTGAAAACAACCCGAGAAAGTTTCAGACAGGGATCTGCTTTCATTAAAAACTGAACTACAAAGAGATCTGTTTCTTTGGCCGATCTCTTCATTTAGTTTGCGAAAATGAAAGGAAATAATTGCCAATTTTTACTAATGAACAAACATTTAGCTAACTAATTAAGATATAGATTTGAAATTGAGGTTGGGAAGATGTGTCATCTGCCGGCAATCTTAGCGTAGCGTCTTCGTTATGTTCTAATTATCAGAAAAATGTAATTATTTTCTTAATAATCGCGTTAATGTAGGTGACGGTGGTTTTCTTGAACAAATTATTCGTTATATTTGCGCGTGTAGTATATGTGAGCTTTGAAATTTACAATTGTGTGCATAAAAAAGTTTTTGATGCTGAAAAAAAAAATTGATAATTGTGAATGGTGTAGATGCTTTCAATATAATATGTATACACTTTTTTAATTTTAAAGAGTATCCAGTAACTATTGTGTGCATACAAAAGTTTTTATATGCATGATGCTGAAAAAGTACCTTTGTTTTCATATTTCTAAATGGCGTCCATATCTTATGACAGGGCTGTAGCTAAAGGGGTGCCAGGGGGGGGGGGGGGCTCAGCACCCCCTGGAAAGTTGCCAAGGCCACCAAATGAAATTCTGTTTCAAAAATCCAAATGAAACTTTGTTCAAATATTGAACTTAGTTTGGGGGCATTTTACAATTTAGCATAAATACTAAATTGTAGTATTTGTTTAAAAACTGCATATAACTGCCCATTTGCACATACTAAGAATTAGCAACTTGTTGCTGATGCAAACATTGACTCTTGCATTAGTTATATAAAGAAAATTTTCATTTTGCAGTGTTTTCCATTATTAGCATAGAACAAATAATAATAAGGAACATAGTGCCTACAATTGAATATGCACTAATTTATCTTTCTATATAATACTTTGATCATATATATCTGTGTTTGTGCGTGCATGTGTCAGAGAGCGAGAAATAGTACCAGCCTCCCCTACATTTTCCTTGAGCATGAGCACCCCCTATTGTTTACATCTAGCTACAGCCCTGTCTTATGATGTGTATATGTTTTTTAATTTCAAAGTAACCAGTCCTAAGTGAAGTAGTTTTTATGCGTAGTATTTATACATATAATGCTGAAATTTGTATTCTAATATGCTTATATTTAATAGAGTAGACACTACAGTGCAGATGCTCTGCTCGGGATCGACTGGTATGTATTATAAATTGTTAGCTAAGAACAGCAAATTTTAAATTCGGGGTTTTAGAATCAGACTGATAAAAATTAATTTAATGAAAAATTTTAAAGTTAGTGTAGTTTAAAAAATAAATAAATAAATCAGAAATACTAAATTTGTTATTTTTCAAAATATTGGGACTGTGGTAAATAAAATTTAACAACCGACAATATTTTTTAAATTACTTATTTTATATTATAAATATTTAAAGTAAAAGATTTTGCATGTAGTTATCGATTAAATAAAGTGATCTAAACTTTTATCTATATAATGTACGACAATTATTATCAGCAAGATATATTTGAATAACTAAGAAAAGTATATATTATTATTCTCCTTAACACTAGAACGGCCAAAGCGGTCATTTTGATCGCAAACGCATTTTAATCTCACGTAACTCTGTTTTATTTTCGCCTACTGCTGCGATAATTTTTTACTTTTCCCAAATATTCATTAGTAAGATACAAAAAAAATTTCATTCAAATATGTTCATTAGTTTTTGAAAAAACAAACAAACTTATATACCTATAGTCTGTTCAGGGAAAGGAGATAACGAAAGTAAACAAACGGGTTGCAGAAAAATCGCCAAGGAGCCACACATTTGGCACAAATCCCTAGGTTGGCGAATTTTATTTTTTATTTCGATTTGTTAATTTTTTAAACATTTATTTTGATAACTATATGAAAACAACACAAGTTGCTAACTGACTTACATCGAGATTTTAAACAAAAATGTGAAAGTTTAAGACGTCAAAATATAAATTATTCTCTATTTATTTTAAACAGCGTTGAATTCAGACATATTTTTTCCTGGTGGGATTTCTGTGCCTCCAGGCGAGACATTACATATTTCGGGGGGGGGGGGATTATACTTTTTGACCATTATAAAATCTGAAATATTCCGGGAGGGGACATTTTAATGCCCCGAACGGAATTTCCTCCCGGGGCAAACTTTCTGAATTCAACATTGTTATAAACCATCATCAGGAGTTAATTTTGTTAAATACAAAATAGTACAAAACTATTTATATCTTACATTATTGAAGCCCACTTACCTCATAAATCATTCAGAAGATGAAGTTGAAGTATCGGAACTATTAGAATCTAGATTGATTATCATGGAATCTACTATATTATCTATAGCATTATCTAAATCCCACATTTGTTTTTCCACTGTATTTGTTACATGTTGAATGCATCTTTTCCATTCTTCAGTGCCAATTTTGCTTATACTTTGAGAGAATATTTCTTTTACATGAGACATTTTGAATGTTTTGTTTTCTTTCGCAACGAAGTTCTTTATTTGTACCCAAATCAGTTCAATAGGATTAAGCTCGCAATGATAGGGGGGTAATCGTAAGACAGTTTTATTTTGTGCTTTTGCCATTTCATCGACAGCGTACTTGTCATATTTATTTTTATTTTGCTTCACTAACTGCAACAGTTCCGCTTTTAACATTCCGTCCTCAAAAGGGATATTTTTTGTTAAAAGCCAATCAGCAATTTTTTGTTTTCTCCACGAAGTATTCGGTATTTTTTCTGATTTTCGGGAATGATAAGGAGCATTATCCATTACTATCACACAGTTATCTTCCAGTCGAAATAAGATATCACCAAACCACTTTTCAAAACGTTCTGAATTCATGTCTTCGTGATAATCTTTATTTTTATTTGATTCGAATAAGTCAAGCCCTCCATCCACGAAACCAGAATCGCTACCAATATGGGTAATTATCATCCGTTTTCCTTTTCCGGAAGAAGATTTTAATCCGGAAGAAAGACCAGACAAAAATGCTTGTTTTGATGATTTTACTGAGGTATCTTTCCAAACTTTACTAACTGTATGGCCTGCATTCAACCAAGTTTCATCCATATAATATATTTTGCGCCCTTCTTCTCTGAAAGATTTGATTTTCCTTAAATATTTTCTTCGCCACACAATTATTTCGTTTTTATCAATGAGAGTACTGTCTCGTCCTCTCCGTGAATATCTAAAGTTTAATTCTTTCAGGAGATGATAAAATGTTGTCCTTTTAAAGGTTGGCAAATCAGGGTCATCATTTACAACTTCCAAAACTTTATTTATAGTGGGCAATTCATTCCTCAAAAAGAACTCGTGGATTTTTCTCCTAATAGCATTCCTATCAAAATCATCTATATTTTCTAAAACACGTTTACGTAATTTTATTTTCTTCGGCGAGTTTAACATACCACATTTTTTATACTCTCTTAACACTCGAAAAACAGAAGCTTTACCTACGCCTGTTATACGAGCAGCATTATCTCCTATATGAGAAATAGGAAGTTCAGGATTCGATTCAAGTTCCGTTTTATATACATTTAAAATCATATCTTTCTCCACCTTACTCAAAGCTTTTCTTTTTACTCTCTTCTTAGGCGGGCTCAAAGAAGAATTTTCACACTCCATTTGTGTATATAAAATACCAAATCAATCGAAAAAAATCGTCAATTTTAAAAGTGAAAGACAAGAAACAAACAGCCGTTTGGGAAAAAAAGCAGAGGCTCAAACAATTGGCGCTTCTGGCACAACGCCAGGTTTAAGCATCGCCAATCCGCACGCGCATTTGTTTACTTTCGTTATCTCGTTTCAGCGAACGGAGTATAGAACGGCCGGGAGCGGTCAAATTGACCGGAAAATATAATTTTCTTCCTGTCAAGGCGTTTTTTAGGCAAACAACGCAAGTGTGTGTGGGGGGGGGGGGGGTGAAAGGTGCTGAACAACTGGTTTAGTCTGGTTTCTTGAAAAACCACTTGTCTGTATTGCTTCTACGCATGCGCCGCCGGGAGAAATATGGCTCGATAAGTGCTCGTTTTATTAGAGAAGCAATACTTGATCATTATAATAACTATGATGTTATATTATGATAAGAGGATCTTGTTTTAAATTAGTACTAGATGGTACCCGTCAAAACTTGACGGAAAAAATTACAATAGCAATATTAGTAAAATAAGCTTCTTTATTACATAAGTAGGAGTGCTTATGAAACAATCTTTCAAATATTTTATTTAAAAAAAAATTCCCCCAGTGAATTACGTTATTATTTCCGATGCAAACTCCAAACAAACAATCCGTAAACAAAATGGAAATCAGTTTGACATTACCGCCCTATTCCCCACGGCAAGAAAGAAAATTTCCTGAACCTATGAAGTATCATACAAATGCATATCCCTACGTTCATCTCATATTCAGTCAATAAAAGAACATATTAAATAAGGCACCCCCCCCCCCCCCTGTGATAATGCAACCGAATGAGCTCCTATGCGCATGTGCATTGCTTCTCCCCAAACGCACCGCCGAAATTCGACGTTAAAAAAAAGTTTTAAAATGTTTTGATCAAAATTTTTAAAATGTCTTCTTTAATCATTGTTCGTTTTAAATCCATACCTTCTGAAACGCATCTATTGTTTTAAGCTAATCAATTTTACTTACCCATCATACGTAGTATAGGGTAAGTCTTGTAATCGTTTTGAAAATCGAAAAATTTTTTTTGACGGATTTACACGTTTCAGACACTGGAGATTACGAAAAACATATTTTTAGAAAAAAAATTTTGCCGTCCGTCTGTGTGTCTGTGTGTCTGTGTGTGTGTGTGTCTGTAAACGCTCTATCTCCCGAAAAAATTGAGATAGAGACTTGCAATTTGGTATGTACTTAGTATGTAATAATGGGAAGAAGCCTATTTCAGTTCAATAACCTCGATTAACCGGAACAATTTTTTTCGGACTCTCGAAATATTCGTTCTGATGAAAGGTATATAAAAATTTTCGAAATTGTTTATTTTAAGAAATGAGTATAAAAGACAATAAAAAAACATAAATTTTGAATAAAGCATGAAGTCGATCGGATAATTAGTTGCCGAGATATCTGGAATCCTATTTTCCACACTCTTCGATTTTTCATGACCCTGTATTTCATCCAAATTTCACTTCAAAGATATATTTTAATTGGAAATTGGACGCTTAATCAGATACAATAAACCGCTAGTTAATAGGATTATTATTTTTGGAGTTATAAGGAAAACCCTCTTTCAAGCAATTCAGTAATCGAGCCTTTAAACTTTATGACGTCATCAAGCCACGATTTTATTTGAATTGCAATGCATTTTATAAGTAGTTTACACATTTTTATTTTAATATTTTACATTATGCATATCCATGATGGGTAAGTATTACGGTGGCCCCCAACGACTAGTTTATGTAAAGATGAAGAATTTTTTTTACAATAATAAATCAATCTATAGAAAAAGAAGATTTTTAATGTTTTCAAGTGTAATTTATTTGTATGGTTTCTTCATTCCTTTACATAATCAGGATGATTATTCCTTTTCCATAATTAAGAGAAATAATGTAAATAAATAAATATCCAAGATTATTTTTGATTCTGTTTTCATTAATATATTGTAAATTTTATTGTTAAAAGTTACTGATAAATGATACTTTAGTAAATGAGGCTTTTCTTAATTATTATTATTATTATTATTATTATTATTATTATTATTATTATTTTGAGATTTAATGGCAACATTCTTCCGTTTGTTTATTGGGCGCTACAGTTTGGCGAATAATTTCAGGTACTTTTCGGTTACCAGGGCGCCAATGAAGTATATGTATATATACTAGGGGGCTCTGCCCCCTGCTCGCTACGCTCACCAACCCCCGTTCTGATTTCACAACCTCTTAAAACCTGGTAATGTATCCTGTTTTAGAAAGATGATGATGATGATATCACGAACGGCCACTTTCTTCTGTAATCAGGTTATAATGCTTTTTCATTTAACTGGTTATAATGCTTTTTCATTTAACTGGTTATAATGCTTTTTCATTTAATTCCTCTTTTTTATTTTTAATATTCATGTGTAAACACAATTTTTATGACGTAATTTTCTTTATTTCCTGCTTTCAACACGTGATCATTTAATTATTATTTTAAACTTTCATTATTGTTTTTAATAGTCTCGCGCAAATACATTTTTTATTTGAGATAAAACATAATCATTTGCTCTTATTTAGAAATTGGCAACAATATAAAAAAATAATTTTTCAATAAAATATTTTTTACTCGATTTTTAAGGATTTTTTGAGTTTTTATTGTCCGACCGTGATAATTTTTATAATTTCTGAAAGCTTGTTATATTTCGCGTCTGGTGGTGTGATTTTCGAATCCGTAGGATGGCTAGAAAAAAAGCAATAGCTCCTCAAAAAAGTCCCTAGTAAAAAAGCGATGAGAATAACCCGGAATATCTACGCAGAATTTGATTGGTCCATTTCGTTTCTGGCTCAGTTCCAGATTACTTTTTTTTTTTAATATAGAAGGATATGTGTGTATATATAGTATATACATACATAGATACAAATATATATAATGTATATAGTTTTGTTTTTCTAGTATTGAATTTATGTGGTTTATAGATTTTGGTTGGCTTTTGTGATAATGATTCTGCAAGTAATTTTCCATTGGAGTTTGCTATTATGTGTATATATATATATATATATATATATATATATATATATATATATATATACTTTATTGGCGCCGGCTAACCGAAAAGTACCTAATTTGCATATAGTTTTTTTTTCTTAATCGGACGACGGGATAATGCACGGAATTTCGACGGGATAATGAATATTTTTAATGGTACCAGAATATTTTTCTGTATTTTATAGTTATATTAAGAAATACATATTTTTATGATTTGCTGAATCACTTAGTTGTTTACTTTTTCATGCATTATATTATTGAAGGTTGTTAGTTCTCTTATTCGTTTAAATATACCCTACTTATATAAAAATAGCGTGTGTTCTCTGTGGTGTTTCGCATAAACGTTGTAAAATTCAGGTTATTAGATTTTATCCAACTTTGCTGTCATAACAGCTGACGAAGCAGCCATTTTCGGCGATTTTTTTGTTACCTGTAAAATGTTTGTTTTTGGTATAGCCCGAACTAAGAAAAAATTGAGTACTTTTCCATTATACGGACACCATTGTCGCCAAGCATATGTTTACATGTATGGCATGGTGTCGGTATAACGGAAAAGAACCAAAATTTGCGATCGGTCAAATAATTGAATTTCGTTAAACATTAAATTTTCTGGTACTTTTCTATTATCCGGTCGACCACTTTTCATAACAAAAAATTATCGCCAAACTGTAAAATTAAACGCCAAAAATACAGTCCGATTTACTTGATGTCAGAAGCATTATACGTGTTTGTTACGTCATCAAGTGGTTTTTAATTCGACATTTGCGTCTATTTTTCATTATGTTTTACTGATTTATTAGTTATTTCATTAATTCAAATAACAATTGTGTCCTTAAATTCATGTATTTTATTTATTTATTTATTTTGATATTCCAATGGCAACGTTCTCACGTTTATTTGGCGTTACAGTTTGGCGATAGTTTTTTGTTATGAAAAGTGGTCGACGGGATAATAGAGAAGTACCAATTTTCTTATTTTTAATCTGAGAAAGAAACAATAATCATGGATTTAATTAATTTTGCAATATGCGGTGCAACCAAAATAATTTTGATTACATCAGTACAGATATCGCAGACGCACCTGGGTTATTTTTTGGCACCTAAATGACGATTTTTGCTTTGTATGGCAACCTGGTGTTTTATAATAAATTTGAATATGTGTGTAAATAAATAAAATAAAATAGGTACTTTTATGTTAGCTCAGCTGGGCGTCAAGGATAACTCTCCAAATCTTGTTTCAATTGGAATCATTTAAATTGCAACATTTTACGTGAGATTTGTTATTCATATTGATATGTTTACGTTTAGATATTTTATTATGTTGCTAATTAAGTTTTTTTTTAAAGATTTTATACTACAATGTTAAAATATTACCTAGTTGATATTAGTTCATGTCAAAAGATTGGCGAACCACAGGGTTCAGGAAAAAAACTCTATGCCCTCAAAAGTGGGAGTTGTCAACTTTATGACGTCATAAGCAGAAGTAAATGTTTAATTGAAAATTACAGCTAATTAATTAAATTTTCGAACAAACGAATGCACGATAACAAATCTGTGTCCTAATATCTTTCATTTAAAAAAAGAATGGTGTAATTTGATGCAGTAGTTTGTTCTAACGGATTGTCGAAAGAAATCGCTTAGCGTTTTAAATATATAGATTTTGATTTATAATCTATCTATACTAATATTATAAAGGAGTAAATCTTGTTTGTTTGTTTGTAGGGGGTAATCTCTGGAACTACCGAACCGATTTCAAAAGTGATGGTGGCAAATTGATGGTGACAACCCCTGCTCCAACATAGGCTATATTTTATGTCGGTGCCACTAACCCCAGGGGGTGCAGGAGCAAAAAACGGTCTAAAATTGCGATTTTTCAGTTATCACACTGGCTGTCAAGCCCTGAGAGCTTGGCAGCCGGTTCTGTATGTATGTATGTACGTACGTAATGCGATAACTCTTGATAGAAATATCCGTTTTCCTTCAAATTTTGTTTATAGGTTCACTGTGTTAAGGCGCTTCCCTGATTAGTTTTCGGGATTGATTGGTTAAGTATAAAAGGGGGGGGGGAACAAGGGGCTAATTCCCCCCCTCTTAATAAATACAAATGGGTTTTTCATGCAGAATTATCCCATTTGCTTCAAAAGTTGTTTATAGGTTCACTGAGTTAAGGCGCTTCCCTGATTAGTTTTCGGGATTGATTGGTCAAGTATAAAGGGGGGGAACAAGGGTCTAATACCCCCCCACCCTTAATTTATATAAATGGGTTTTTCATGCAGAATTATTCCGTTTCCCTTCAAATTTTGTTTATAGGTTCACTGAGTTAAGGCGCTTCCCTGATTAGTTTACGGGTTTGATTAGTTAAGTATAAAGGGGGGGGATCGGGGGGGGCTAATCCCCCCCTTAATTTATATAAATGGGTTTTTCATGCAGAATTATTCCGTTTTCCTTCAAATTTTGTTTATAGGTTCATTGGGTTAAGACGCTTCCCTGATTACTGTTCGGGATTGATTGGTTAAGTATAAAGGGGGGGGGGAACAAGGGGCTAATTCCCCCCCTTAATTTATATAAATGGGTTTTTCATGCAGAATTATTCCGTTTTCTTTCAAATTTTGTTTATAGGTTCACTGTGTTAAGGCGCTTGCATGATAATTTTCGGGATTGATTGGCTGAGTATAAAGGGGGGGAACGGGGGGTGCTAATCCCCCCCTTAATTTATATAAATGGGTTTTTCATGCAGAATTATTCCGTTTTCCTTCAAATTTTGTTTATAGGTTCACTGAGTTAAGGCGCTTCCCTGATTAGTTTTCGGGATTGATTAGTTAAGTATAAAGGGGGGGGGGGATCGGGGGGGCAAATCCCCCCCTTAATTTATATAAATGGGTTTTTCATGCAGAATTATTCCGTTTTCCTTCAAATTTTGTTTATAGGTTCATTGGGTTAAGACGCTTCCCTGATTACTTTTCGGGATTGATTGGTTAAGTATAAAGGGGGGGAACAAGAGGCTAATTCCCCCCCTTAATTTATATAAATGGGTTTTTCATGCAGAATTATTCCGTTTTCCTTCAAATTTTGTTTATAGGTTCACTGTGTTAAGGCGCTTCCCTGATTAGTTTTCGGGATTGATTAGTTAATATAAAGGGGGGATCGGGGGGCTAATTCCCCCCCTTAATTTATATAAATGGGTTTTTCATGCAGAATTATTCCGTTTTCCTTCAAATTTTGTTTATAGGTTCATTGGGTTAAGACGCTTCCCTGATTACTTTTCGGGATTGATTGGTTAAGTATAAAGGGGGGAACGGGGGGCTAATCCCCCCTTAATTTATATAAATGGGTTTTTCATGCAGAATTATTCCGTTTTCCTTCAAATTTTGTTTATAGGTTCACTGTGTTAAGGCGCTTGCATGATAATTTTCGGGATTGATTGGCTGAGTATAAAGGGGGGAACGGGGGGGGGCTAATCCCCCCCTTAATTTATATAAATGGGTTTTTCATGCAGAATTATTCCGTTTTCCTTCAAATTTTGTTTATAGGTTCACTGAGTTAAGGCGCTTCCCTGATTAGTTTTCGGGATTGATTAGTTAAGTATAAAGGGGGGGGGATAGGTGGGCTAATCCCCCCTTAATTTATATAAATGGGTTTTTCATGCAGAATTATTCCGTTTTCCTTCAAATTTTGTTTATAGGTTCACTGTGTTAAGGCGCTTCCCTGATTAGTTTTCGGGATTGATTGGTTAAGTATAAAGGTGGGGAACGGGGGGATAATCCCCCCCTTAATTTATATAAATGGGTTTTTCATGCAGAATTATTCTATTTGCTTCAAAATTTGTTTATAGATTCATTGGGTTAAGACCAGGGCCTTACAAATTTGATAAAATGTGGTAGCCAGTGGAAAAATTCTAGTAGCCAGTAAAAAATATTATCCTTCCCCCCCTTTCTCCGTCATTGATTTTCAAAAAGCACAAAAGTTTATGCAGTAAATGAGAAAAAATAATAAAAAGCATAGTTTAGAATTATTAGTTACATAGTTTAAAATAGTACATAATTTAGAATGACAATATAAACTAAGTTTTCTAATTAAACTTTTCAAAATTATATATCTCTGGGAAAAAAAAAAAACTTTAACGGCTAAATTAACCGACATGTTTGGGGAATGCTGATTTAAATGCCTAGATTGGGGGCATCGGTAAAATAGTGAAGCAAGAAAACAATTTTCTGTTTATTTTCTGTCGAAGTCAGTCAAATAATTTTCATTTTATTATTTTTAAATTTTCAGTTTAAATAACTTGGTCGCCAGATACAAAAACTTAGTCGCCAGTGGCGACCTAGCGACCGCATTTGTCAAGCCCTGGTTAAGACGCTTCCCTGATTAGTTTTCGGAATTGATTGATTAAGTATAAAGGGGGAGAACGGGGGGCTAATACCCCCCTTAATTTATGTAAATGGGTTTTTCATGCAGAATTATCCCATTTCCTTCAAATTTTATTTATAGGTTCACTGTGTTAAGGCGCATCTCTGATTAGTTTTCGGGATTGATTGGTTAAGTATAAAGGGGGGGGAACAAGGGGCTAATTCCCCCTTATCTATACTAATATATAAAGTAGTAAAGATTGTTTGTTTGTTTGTTTGTTTGTTTGTAGGGGGTAATCTCTGGAACCACTGAAGCGATTTTAAAAGTGATGGTGGCAAATTAATGGTGACAATCCCTGCTCCAACATAGGCTATATTTTATGTCGGTGCCACCACCCCCAGGGGGGTGCAGGAGCGAAAAACGTTCTAAAATTTCGATTTTTTGTGTACTGAAGGAGATAGAAGTATCAAATTTGGTATGGTAGTTACTTATAAGATGTAAATGCTCTCTAAGAACAAATTATAAAAACATTCGCAATTTAAAAGGGTGAGATGAGGAAGAAGCGTTCTAAAAACATTCTAAATTACAATTTCTATGGAATCTCTGAAACTACAGAACCGATTTCAAAAGTGATGGTGGCAAATGGATGGTGACAGTCCCTGCTCCAACATATGCTAAATTTTTTGTCGATGCCACTGCCTGCAGAGGGTGCAGGAGCGAAAAACGTTCCAAAATTATGATATTTTCAATAATGAAGGAGTTAGGAACTTGACATTTTGTATGGTCGTTACTTACAAGATTTAAATGCTCTATAAGAACAAAGTCTAAAAAAATTCGAAATTTAAAAGGCTGAAATAAGCAAAAAATTTTCTAAAAACATTCTAAATTACAATTTGTATGGAATCTCTGGAACTACTAAAGCGATTTCAAAAGTGATGGTGGCAAATGGATGGTGACAATCCCTGCTCCAACATAGGCTATATTTTATGTCGGTGCCACTACCCCGAGGGGGGTGCAGAAGCGAAAAACGTTCTAAAATTGCGATTTTTGCGATGCTGAAGGAGCTAGAAACTTCAAGTTCGGCATGATTGTTATTTATAAGATCTAAATGCGCTCTAAGAACAATTTCTAAAGAAAAATGATCTAATGATTCTGCGATTTTTCAACTATTGAATTTCTAAAATTACCAAATTTCACAATAGAGTACCATAGCGAAACCTTCACGCGTAAAAAGATAATGATAAGGGCGACGTGTCCTGACGTGTATATTGGCTATAGCACGAGTCACAAATTATAGTATCCTTATTATTCTGTTAAAATATAAAAGTGAATTATGAAATGTCAATATTTTGTTTGATTAAAGGTTCGTTAAGAGAAATTGACCAGCGTAGCGGGCGTAGCTTGCTAGTTATTAATATAGTTTTTTTTTTCAAATTTATTGAAACCAACCAACCAACTAGCTAATCTTTCCGTCCGTCTTATGTTTTTTTTTTTTTTTTCCCCGTCATAATACCCGGTTCAGATCGGATATTTAAGATATCCACCGCCGAATTCACTATAAGAAGTCTTTTTCCTGAAATTTACTGATCGCTTTTTAAGGGGTGCGAGATGAAAAGAAGATAGCCAACCAACCAACAAATCCACTTGAGTCCAATATTTTTCGTTTGTAAACCAATCAACCAACCAATCAAATCAACAATAGAAAGAAAACATTTTTTTTGGAAAGAAACTGGAAACGTTTCCATGGGGTTATTTTCGTCCTTTGGTTTTGGTGAGTGAAAAAAAGAAATTGTATTTAATGAGGGGTTATGTAAACTTTAAATACTATTTTGTTAATAAGTTAGCATATAATGTTTTTATGAGAATATAGAGTCACCCTGGGTAATTCCTGGTCAAAAATCATCAACATCCAATTATTATAAAAACTATTAAAGGTATTGTTTTCAATTTTTTTGTGGAATAAGCCCCGTCTGATGGCTATATAAGAAAATGCTTATTTAAATTTAAATGCACTTATAATTGAAATAA
This sequence comes from Maratus michaelseni, assembly GCA_963931845.1. Taxonomy (NCBI): domain Eukaryota; kingdom Metazoa; phylum Arthropoda; class Arachnida; order Araneae; family Salticidae; genus Maratus; species Maratus michaelseni. The sequence continues at coordinate 4,934,466 of OZ007600.1, forward strand.
TTATAATTTTTAAGTGACCAAGAATTGCCCCGTTTCCGGGGCAATTCTTTGTCACTTCTGGGGTAATTACCGGTTAGCATCATTTTTGATGTAAATAAAGTAGTAAAGTTAATTTCTTTAAGACTGAGTATTAAAACAAATCAATGTTGTAAAAGATTTATTCATCTCATAATTGCGTAACAATAAAGCATAGACTTTGTTTTGGTTATAAATACAAATTTATTTGATGTGCTAAAGACTCTTGTACATTTTACAAAACATTAATTAGCCAAAAATTTTTATGCAGTTTTCCAACATTTATAAGCAGTATTTATTACTTATTTATCCACTGTGAATGGATTAATTAATACCTTGCAAATTTATTGGCCCATAAAATGTATAACTGAATGTTTATGTCTTTGATTTTATCTCACTTTGGTTTCAGTCTTTTTTTTTTTTCAAGAAATTTTACACAATCTTCAATACAGATCTTTATTATAATACACAGCATAACAATTAGGTTCCTCTATTGCATTATGTATATTTTTATGCACCATTTTGACATTTTGCAATGAGATAATAATATCATAGATACAGTAGTAATCGTTAATTTAGTAGATGGAAATTTTATAATCTTTTTTAAAGATTGTGATATGCCATAGTTGAAATAAAATAAAATAATTAAAACTTTAAAAATGACACAAATCTTTGTAAAATATGCAAAAATCAAGGTTAATGTTGTTTTGCAGAAATTTGAATTACAGTTTTGAATGTATTTTTTCAATATTAAATTTCAACCAAATGAATAATTTAGGCATGCATTTCAAAGCAAAGGGTTCAAAGTATCTTTAAGATTTTTTAGAGTTTGATAAATTGTTATTTTGATAATGAAAGTGAAAATGATCGAGAGTTACCTCAGAAATTCAATGACCAGGAATTATCCTGAGTGACTCTACTTTATTAAGAACCGCAATTAACTAAAATGTGGTGAACAATGTGGTTACAGTTAACTTTACAGTTAATGCTTAAAGCATTTACCAACAATTAAAATTCCTAAATATGACAATAAAAAGGGATTAAATGATGAGAAAAACATTGACCAGGAATTACCCCAGTGACGAAGACTTACCCCAGTTACATGGGGCAATATCTGGTCAACTTCTGTAAATAATTTAAAATAGTACTAGGGGGCCTACCCCCTGCGAGCTACGCTCGCCAACCCCCGCTCAAACTTCGAGGCCTCTAAAACATGACAGCGTGCTTTATTTTAAAGATATTGGTAAATCTGTAATTGGGTTGCCATGCTTTTAACGTTTTAATGGGGCATTTTTTGATTATCATGGCCTCATACACAGCTGCTGCGACAACTGACGACTGTTTTCGGGATTGATAAGTGAAATCAATTACAACTTGAAAACCAGCTTGTATAAAATGGTTAGGTTTAAATTGTGGCTACCTCTCGGACTTTTATAACAACTATCTGTATTCTGTTCTTCCTTTGTGTTTAAGGATGAGAAAAATTCCATCTGCTTGTGAATAACATTAAGAACCACGGTATTGAAAAATACTATGTTATAGACATTTTCAGTAACAGGTTTTAATTTTCTCTCTATTTTAGTGCACCATCATGCATATTTTCATGTTATTTTAAATATGTAAATTATTTATTTTAATTAATATGTATATACGAATTTTCTAATAATTATTTATCATACAAAATTAATTAAATATTTTGTGCATGCATGCCTGCATTTATTCGGCATCAATTGATGAGATATTTAAACAAATTTGCTATCCGCGATACTTTTACACCATGTTATGTCACTTGAATATTGTCCATAAGAAAATCGGGTACTTTTCCAGTATAGGATCCTTTGCTTTTAGGTTTGGCGTAATTCGAGCTTCAAAAAGGGATAGATTCGTTAATATACAAAGATTTGTTGCCAAAAATTCTGAAAACAAACACAGTGAACTTTTGGTGTTTTTCTATTATAGGGGTCTTGACGCTTTTTTAAAAAGCTTGTCGGAAAAAACCAAGCATCAGGATAGAAAACCAAGCAGGATATTTTATTCACCTTCCGTTCAGTTGGGCAATTATTATTTTATATATTCGTTTCAAATATCCGAATTAGTGATTTTATAAATTCGTTCTCTCAAACTGATATCAATAAATGATAATTACTATTAATTCCTCCCCCCCCCTTTCTTTTGCATTTACATAAATGACGTCATTTGGACGAATTTATTCAAAATATTTTCAGTTTATAAATTAAATTAAATGCTGACAGACGATTTAATCCTGACAATAGAAATGTGATTTTTTTTTCCAAATTTTCCTGAAAAATATAATTTAATCACTTCATTATCGACTGAAATAAAAGATAAATTCAATTTCAATTTGAAAATGATGAATAAAAAGAAATCAATAATCCCTATCGGGATCCTTTTCAATTGTTTTCCCTTTTTTGTCACAAAAAAACTGAGTAATTAGTTGCCATCATTACAGAAATGTCATGAAAATTAGAAAAAAATTAATATCTCGAAAACTAATTCAAATTTCAAAATTCTATTACCAGTTTTGACATTCGCGGATTTTTATGGACAATTGGTATTAATTTCACCATCAAGCGTTTAATATTTAATTAAAATAGCCCTGAAACATAATCAGTCGTTTAATCTGTCGTTTCATAAAATCGTTTCCTAAAATCGTTTCACAAATTCGTTTCATTAGGATTTTATATATATAGGGTAGATAAGAAATATAGAGACTATTTTTTAATAGCTAAAGTAGTTGATAATTGAACTAAAAAGAAAGAAAAGAAAAATATTTAAAATTTGAGTTGTGACAAAGATCTTTGTAAAAATGTGCCACTGCTGAGAGCAATGTTGTTTTACAGAAACTAAGCTAGCACTTTCAAAACAATTTTTTTTCTCAAACTAAATAAGTAGTAATTGTACAATTAAATGATAAATTCTAAAGAAGATAGTTTAGAGTATTTCTATGATTTTTTAAATTTTGGTGAGGACTCTTTTAAACACTGAAAAGTATTGTGACCAAGAATTACCCCTGAAAGTTGTTGACCAGGAATTACCCCGGCTGACCCTAGGCTTTAAAAATGAAACTTCGGAACAGATGCTTTACACTCATGCAGCGATGTTTGACGACTTTTTAGTTCAAACCAATAACTTAATACAATGGCTAGGTTGACATAAAAGGAAAAAATCCCCTAAATTTGGCGACTTTTTTCCTTTTTATAACCAATTTAAAAAAAATGTGCGTGAGTGTATGATATCATAGATGAAACTTCTTTATTGCTGTAGTAGAAATTCGATTCCGTAAATCTCATCTTTATAGAACTAAATTTGTTGCTATCTTACTTATAATAAAATCCAAAGGCGAGAAAGTGTCTGTAACGGTACTGGGCTGTACCACTCTGGTCTGCGAGTCGACCGTAGTTAAACGCCATGTTAGGCTTACTGAAAAATATATGCTAACACATGACCACTAAACGATAATTTCTTCTACATGAAATCATGTCTGTTCTGCATATTTTCACATAAAACATGTATATCTTATGCAATTATAATGTATTAAGTTACAAATTAAAAATAAGGCATCAAATTACTATATATAAACAAACAAACACTGTTGCCATTCAGAATTTCTAAATCTTGAAACAAATGAATGACTCTTTGAACGCTTCATTAAAAAAAAAGGTTAATTATCTGATTCTGTTCTTAAAATATTTGTAAAAGCATATTAAAGTCTTTAAATATTTTAATTTTGTTTAAAACCTTTAAAAACTATTTTTGCAGCCATCTTTCGTCAATTAATATAAACAATTGAACTTTGATAAAAATACAAGTTAATATTTGCATATAATTAGCATATTAAAATTTAATGTGAAAATTTCAGAAATTACATTTCACTTTGCTAATCATTATTATTATTGTTGCAAAAAAAAAAAAAAAAAATGTGAGTCATTCACTTTTGAGAATCATTCATCAAAATTATTTGTGCTGTACTGATTGCTATTTGGCAACGTGAGTTTTACTGCTTTTAACATCTTTGTTGATCTTTCTAAATGCTGTTTTGAACGCGCGGTGGATTTGAATATGTTCAATCAAATCAGTTTTTATTGTTGTTTTTATATTATTTAAGGATTGTTTTAGCGATGCCTGATTAAAATGATGAAACGCCGATTGAACGTAGACGGCGATTAATTAGAGAAAGACAGTCGAGGTGGCTTGCTTGGAAATCACAAGCAACATTGGACCGTATAAGGGAAGATGGTGCCATCTACCGGTAGATAATACAAACAAATTTTTAAATTTTGTTTCCATCGTAAATAAAATTATTTTTTTTCTTATGAAACGTAATTAAAATATAAGGAATAAATAGTACTGAGTAATTTCCATTTAATTTTGCTTATATAATCAAAAAATGAGCTATGGGGTGAGTCAAGCTCTTTAGAAACACATTGATAACACTTTTTTTTTTCAGAAAATTTCACACATGGATTATTTTTTTTAAATATTTAATTTGAATGTTTTGTTCATTCGTTGAACTATTTCAAAAATTGAATATTGAGTCAATATCCTGTCATTTTTGACAGGGGGTATATACTAGTTGTAAATAATGTTTAGTTGTTTCATTAAATATGATTTCGGTAAATGTGATTTTTAATTGCTTATTTATTTATATTTTCACACTAACATAAGTAAATGAATAGAATAAATTGTAGGCTATGATGTCTTACACTCCTGCACCGTTTTTTTAACACTTTCCAACCTAGTTGAAAAGTGTTTATGACTTCGGTTTTTCTGCCGTCTGTCCGTGCTCTAACTCCCGTAAATGCTCGGATTGCCTGCAATTTTTATATGTTATTGTAGTTATGGAACTGATGCTTTACACTCACGCAAACATGTAAGCATAAGTTTGGCGACTTTTTGGTTAGCGTGATTTTCAAGACCACGCCAAACGAATAACTTAATACAATGGCTAGGTTGCCATTAAAGGAAAAAATCCCCTAAATTTGGTGACGTTTTTCATTTTTTTAACCGATTATTATTTTTTTTTCTGTGTGAGTGTAAAGCATCTTAGCCGTAGTTATCTAAAACATTCCTATTTCAATTGAAGTGTGTAGCACTTATAGTTTTTTTACAGGGACACTCAAAAGAATTGCTGTTACATGACGGTCTATGGGGAAAAACCATTTTGCGGTTTATTTCAATGATGTTACACAATTTCAAATACATTGTAATTGATATATATCACTAAGGTGCATACAAGAAGCTTAATATGGAATAGGGTGTGCATAGCACTTATAGTTACTTTACAGGGACAGTCAAAAGTATTCCATTACATTACGTCTTTGGAGAAAAATAGTTTGCAGTTTAATTAAATAATGTTTCACTATTTTAAACACATTGAAAGTTATATATAACACTAAGGTGCATTACAAGAGGCTTACTACAGAATATTGTGTGTAAACCAGTCATCGTTCAATTACAGGGACACACAAAAGAATTCTCCACTGTCTGTTAAAAATAATTCCTGGAAGTGCGTTTTAAGTTGCTGAATGCAATTTTAAATTTAACTCACTTTTTGTCTATTGCTTGGTGTGTATAAATTCTGTATTTGATATACAGGGCAGCATTAAAGTTCGCAAACACATTTCTGTTTATTGACAGAAACTCCAGAAGTAGAATTTAAACTGTGCTACGTGTTTCCTAACTAAACTCAAATTTAACATCCTATGTAGTATATATACAAATCTATAGATCCTATACAGAGCTGAATAAAAGTATTCGAATGATTTTCTGAATATTGTATTTGTTGGAAATTCCTGAAATTACGTTTTTAAATATGTTAAGCATTTTCCAAATCGTTTACTTTGATGTTATCTTTCAGCTTATTAAACAGTAATGATTTGTAAAATTATTTTGGAAGCGTTGGAAAATGTTACATAATCTATGCTTGACGCATGATTTTTCGTTCTTGTTTTTTTTTAAATCGATTATAAAAAGGAAAAAAGTTGCCAAATTTTGGGGATCTTTTCCTTTAATGGTAATCTGGCTATTGTATTAAGTTATTGGTTTGGAGTCGGCTTGTAAATATCGCCAATTGAAAAGTCGCCAAATATCGGTGCGTGAGTGTGACTCATCTGTTCCGTAATTGCATCTAAACCAGTGTTGAATTCAGGGGGGTGCCCCGGGATGGACATTCCCCCCGGAGCATTGAAATGTCCCCCCCCCCTTCCCGAAGATTTGAGATTTTATGCTTTCAACGGTCAAAAAGTGGAATTTCTCCTTCAGAACTGTATAATGTCCCTCGCCCCCCTCCCCAGAGAAAAGTGTCTGAATTCAATACTGTCAAACCAATGTGAACATGTGCTGTCAAGGCTGAGGCTCTCATTTGTCAGTTATTTTGTCTTATATGTATACCTTCGTATATTTTTTTTCAGATAAAGTAATATACATTATTGGTGTTCAAATAAAAACTGTTAGCTCATTTTGAGCCATCTTTTTACAGCGTTCATACGCCTTAGGGAAATCTGGAAATCTCAGGGGAGAAATTTTGGTCGTAAATTCTCAGGGTTCTAGACAATTGGTTGATTTTATTAAATGAAAAAGTATGAAAAAAGATACAGATGTGTTGAGATTTCCTTTTGATGCCAAAATGGCAATTTTGTTACCTGGCATAATAGCCAAGTAATTTTAGCTTCATATGGCAACATGGTGTTTTATGATAAACTTAAATGTGTGTGTAAATAAATAAAATAGTAAAAGTTACCCTACTATGTCGATTTAACTACATGTGTTATTCTTAAAATTATGCATTTTAACTTTGAAAAGCAATAATCTCTTTATATAAAACAGGGTTTGTTGATTTAAATCAGCTTGATGTTAATCGTGATTTAAATCAACAGATTAAAAAAAAACATTGATTTAAATCAGTTTTTTTTTCAAATATTTCATATTTAGGTCAAGATATTTTGTAATAAATATTATGTTTTGCCAAAAATACATTGTAAATTTAAGGTGAGGGAGAGACTGAGAACTCAAAATGCATGCTTTTTTAGTTTTATTTAAGTCCTATATGACACTTTAAAAATAAAAATACTAAATTAAAAATAGAGAATCTCAGCTGAAAAATATTAAAAGATTAATGCATGTATTTAGCTAGTAAAAAATATCTAAAACTAAATCTTATGTGAATTTTTTAATAAAAAAATATAGAGACTTTCTGCAAGGATATGAAAAACTTTAGAATAAATAAATATAGGCCAATCAAAAGTATTTTTATTGGTATTTGTGTAGAGATCTCATTACGTCCTTGTGCACACATAAATAACAACTTGTTCAATTTCCAAAGTAGTTTATTTAGTATGGAAAGATTTGGAAAATAAAAATGATTTCATGGTTAGTAATAGCCTGAAATGTGTTTTTATATACTTTTTAAAATATAATTTCAATTTTAATTCCTCATAAATGTAAGCTAATTAATAACTAAAATCTTTAAAGTCTTAAAAATAAATCTAATTATATATTTTTAAAAATTTAATGAAATAAATCCAACTCTGTTTCATTCTAAATTTCATAATGGCATACCTACTCATAAAGCTGGAAAATTGTTGTTTCTTTTCAAACATTTTAATAACAAAGAATAATTTTTTTCATACCCATTGAAATTTTAAACGTATAATTATGATCATTTTATGTGTGTATTTTTATGTGTGTATGTATGCATGCTCCAAATTTATTAAATGAATATTGTATACAATCTGGAATAGATATGTTCAAAAGAATACTGTATATAATTCAGATACTGAATAGAATGTTTAAAAATACATTCATAACTGTTTTCTTTTTTTCTGAATAAAATTATTAGATTATATTTTAAGATTTTTAATAAAGAAATTTGGTTAAAACAAAACACCCTTCATATATCTTCTTTCAAATAAAGTAGGGGAGACTGGTTTTTTGGATCTTTTTTTTTCTTTTTAACGGACAAACCAATCTGCATGAAAATATTTTGTAATATTCCTTAAACCTTTATACATTCATCATAATTTTCTCAAAACTTAGTTTTCAATACATTTTTCAAAAAAAAAAAAAAAAAAAATTATATGCACCCGTAAAGTGGACCAGTCGGCCCTAGAAGTGGGGCACAGTGGACCGCTATTAGATATTATCTGAAATACAATATAAATCTATTTTTCATTAATCTAATTTCCCTAATCTAATTCCCTTTTATTTCCCCCTTTACCCGCAAAATAACATAGTAATATAAATTTACAAGTAACATTTTGAAAAATATATATATATATATATTTTGAAAATAATAACATGTTAATTCAGGAACAATTGCAATTTGGTTGAAGTTACACTTAAGTACAAAAGAATCAACGCACATTAAAATTTGCAAATGAAATTCCAAAATACTCATGAGTAAGATTGAGCCTGTAATTTTCCTGAAATACTTTTGGGTCTGGGAGCAACATTATGAAATTATTGAAATCAACAACAGATTCATCTACAGTTTTGGGAAAAATAAATTGATTTCCATTCAATTTGCGTCTCATGAATCTTACTTAAATAGAATCATCACCAGTTAGACTACAGTTATATTTATCAAAAGCAGTAAATACAAAACAAAATATTTCTTACTATGTTAAATAAATTGTTATTTTTCTTTGTTTACTTTATTTTACAGTTAAAAAACTACTTTAAAACAATGTTTCTTTATGGAAAATAAGCAATTATTAAATATTTTGAACATTCTGCATTACAGGAGCAGAGTGGATTGTGGTCCACTGTGGCCCATGTTGAAGTTCAATAAATAATCATATTGTTTATAGCTTTCTTTTAAGCATATTAACTTTAAAGTAAAATAAAAATAAGTATCTTAGCTTTGCTAAAAAGCTGTTTTATCTTATTTATCTACAACCTTTAATTGCTAAAAAAATAAAAATATGATGAGGAAAAATTTTACTTTTAGAAGCTCAAAACAACCAATCAGGATAAAATAGTTCAATCTGAGCTAAACATATTTTCTGAAGGCTATAAATAATCAGTCCAATGCTGTTGTCTATTAGGATAGAAGAGAAGCTTAAAAAAAAATTAAATTAATAAAATATTAGGGGGTGGTCTACTGTGCCCATAGGTCCAGTGTGTACCGGTCTCCCCTAATATACATTATTGGTGTTCAAATTAAAACTGTTAGCTCATTTTGGGACACATGGTTCATATGCCCTTAGGGAAACCTGGGAATTTTTGGTCGTAAAACCTCAGGGCTGTTGACGATTGGTTGATTTTATTAATTGACAAAGTTTGAAAAGGTACACAGGGTCCGTTGATATATATCAATGGATATCTATCATGATATATGTTACATTATTAAATCTTCCTTCGCGATGTTTCTCTGTTTTATAATAAATTATCACCAGTTTCACTATTTCCTTATTCCTTAATAATATCTATCATTAATTCTATTTAATTCTATTAAATTCCCCTTAAATTCATTATTATTTTGCCCAATTTACTTAAATATAAAGCTCTCAGTTACTCTTAAATTATATCATAAATTCTGATCATTTCTGTGAATTCGAATGTTTTTTCGAAAGCCATTTTATTTTACCTTTTCTTATTTCTAAGTTTCCCACGCTTGTCCTGTCACTATAAAATGCATCCGAATAATCTTAATGCTTTAATGCTTAGAATATGTTAGAACTATTTACTTTATCATCCTCATTGGTCATGACGTAGATTGTACACGTATTCCAAATTATCTCATTGGTTAGAACACGCGATACATCATGATCTGGGACCTTTCCGCTTATTCACAAAAAGCGAGTGTAACCCTGCTTCCCTCAGTTTTTTGGTCGTTTTGCAGTTGTTAACAGTCCCCTGGCTGCGTTTTTTAGTCATCCTGTATTCTAAATAATTCTAATAGTAATAGTATTCTAATAGTTGTCGAGAAGTATGATCATATTCGATGTTTTTTAACAACAGATTGTGACAACTATTTCAGTGAGAGACGGTACTGCACATTTGAATCATGTGAGAACTGCTTCCATGTCCATTTTTGAAATAAAACATGGAACTCTGAATCGAATGTCTTTTTCTTCCTACTGGAGTAACACCCACGATGTCAAATCATTGCCTGCCTGGATCCGCTACGACGACTGCCACTATATTTATTCGGATAATCGACAACTGCGTCCAGTTTTATTCATCGAAAGAACAACCCACTTCACTTATCTAATTAAACTGCAATTTCGTACACCTCATCGCCAATCTTATTCAACGATTCCGTCGAATTGTAACACAAGCCGGTAGGGATATGGAAAATTCTACGCATCATCAAAGTACGATTGCAGAATCTACTATAAGAAAGGTGATGAAACTAAACCAAGACGGAAGCTAAAATGTCCAGCAACAAAAATGAGCTTGTGAAACAACAGTCTACCCCCAACGATGCCAGCCAGGATGAATTATTTGGAATACAGCCAGAACAAAAAAATGACAAAAAGTAATGTCAAAATAACAACAAAAGTTGTTATCAAATGCTTTTCAATTGCGTAAGTCCTTTTTATTTATTTATTGTTTTTATACGAAAGAATGCGAGGTTTGATTATTTATTACTTGTTCAAATTAATGTTTATATTTAATATTTGTTGAAACTTATTTGTTGTTAATATCTTAAAGTTGATTTTTATTGTATTATTTATTCTTACATAAGCGAAATCAGTTGTGTTTATTTTTACTGCAATTCTACAAAAAAGTTACGATAATTGAAATGTATCTATTTAAATACTGGAAATGCTAGTAATTCGAAAATAGACTTAGGAGAAAAAAAAAAAGAAATTTATGTTGAATAATGGAAAAGTTATTATGGTGTAAATTAACTATGCATTAAGCAAATATTTTTTTATTTTAAATATATTTTAAAGAAAGCATATTACCATTTGAGAAAAATATTTTGTGTTACCTTAAGATTTTGAAAGTAATTAAATTATTAACTTCAAATATCACTAAAAAACCTTGAATAAAAACAATTTTTTTTTTCTTGAATAAAGAACGGATTACAATTGAAGGGTGACAGTGTGTTTTTATATTATGATATTTATTATTAAAGTATTCTTTGTATATTATTTTTATATTTTTATTCTATTTGAAGTAATGTGTTAAAGATTTAAGAATATGCTGTGTTATGCTTTTAAGATCAGGAAATAAAATTAGGTATCCCAGTTTTATCTCGTTAAAATTGAAAGACAAAATGTCTGAAATTAGTATTATACCTTTTGACCCCGATTTGGGAATGGACATACAAAGTTGGTTAACATATTTCGATAAATCTTGCAGTTCCAATAAGAAAGATGCTGATTGGAAATTTGAAAATATTTCAAAATATCTAAAAGGAGAACACTTAACAATCTATATTAATGAATGTCAAAATTGTGAAGATTATACTCAAATTTCAGAAATTCTAATCGAAAAATTTATTAAAGTTGAGATTCCTAGATTTTCTGATTTTTCCTCTCTCAAATTAAATGACTTAAAAGATTTGGGAAATTATTTCCATAAAAAGGTTGAAATTGGCCGAAAGTTGAAACTTGGTGAAGCTATCATTGTACAAGGCCTTAACGACGGATTAGCCCCACAATATCAGAATGTTTTGATTGTAAGCTCCCCAAGTAACACCACCGATTGGTATAAATTGGTAAGACAACTTGTTGTCACCCCAGGTTCTAATGTAGATACTGCAAGAAATAACCTCTCAAATAACAGATCTTTTCAGCAAAATGCTAGATCTTTTCAGCCAAATGTTAGGTCTTTTCAGCAATATACTAGACCTTTTCAACCACAATATTATGCACCCAGAAATTGGATTCGCCAACCAAATTTCAACCCACCTAATTCTAACTTCAATGCAAATGGTTCTAGATTTGAGAATCCTAGAATGCAAAATAATCATTTTCAGAGACGTTATCCATCTAGACCTTGCAGGATTTGCTCAAATCAAGGAATACTTAATGCTTTTCATTGGGAGAGTAATTGTGTGTTTAATGTTAACCCTTTACAGTCTGCTGCTTCTCTCAATCCCCCACGATCACCAACTTCAAATTACCTGATCTCGTCCTTTATGAAGAGTTTCATTACCCTAATACTAGAAAATTATCCCAAGTATTTTCAGGACCCTACCAAATTCTTAGAAAAGTCTCTGAGGTAAATTTTGAAATTGATAGAAAAACCCAATTAAAAGATATTGAAATTGTTCATGTTTCAAAATTACGTCTATATTACCCTCCTGATAAATTAAGATTAGCACATGAGCAATTACCACCGGTACAGAAGCAAGGAACTCAAGTTAAGTCAATAGCTTAATCTTAAATTTCCTATAAATAGAATTTTAGTAATTAAATATTCAAATTAAAGGTAAAAATGATTAATTTCAACGTTACGGGTATATTCTTGGGTGCGCAAAAAGAAGATATTTGTTCGAGGTTTTTACTTAAATTTAGCTGGTTTATGTGGGATAAATTAGTTATTTTTAATCTAAGACTTCTAATTAATGTTGAAATATCAACTGTAACTAAAATTTTAATTTTAATTGATATATTTTATTTAATATTATGTAAATGGAACTAACTTAAAATTAAATTATATAAAAACAATATAAAAAAATGATGATTGAATTCTATCAACCTTTTATTAAAAAAAAAAAAAAAAAAAAAAAAATCCAGTCTTGAATTTTTCCTTATCAAATGAAAATAAGAAGTTTGTGTAATATTACTGAAATTATGCATATCTATTTTCTTTCAATTTTTTTTTCCAAACAACATTTTTACTTTTTTTTGTTGTTTGTTTTTCTTATTGAGCATATTTAATCCAGGTGTATGATCAGAAACTTATTTCAAAGCTTTTCTGATTACATGATAGTGAATTAAATAATTCAGATAAGATATAATTTATAATGAGATGTTTATTATTGTTAGATTATAATTATTATTGTTATTATTATGTGATAAAAGATTAATATATTTATTGAAATATTGTGATAAAGAGAGAAACTTATGATGAATTGGTTAACCAATGACTAAGAAACACGATTATTACGATAAGATTGACTTGATTGGTAATAAATAAATTAAGTATTGGTATTAAATAAATTAAATTGCTGGATCAGTGGTGAATAATTCTAATCCTGGAATGACCTATGAGGAGAATTACACCCCATATTGTCTAAATTTAAGGTGATATTTGTTCATTACTTTTTCTAATGCAAACTGAATATTGAAATGGTAAGAGTTGTGTACATTTAATAACAGTTACGAGTTATTATGATTTGATTTTACAAGATGACATTTTCAAAGAAAGATTAATTATTTCGATGTTAAAAGAAATACTCATGAAGAAATGAAGTATTGTTTTTATTAACTAGTGTTTGATTGTTATTTTATTATTGTTATTAGATATATTATTTATATTCATTATTATTTTATTGTTGAAACTTTATTATTGCAACTTTATATTGTTATCACAACAGTAGGACTGGATCAGTATATTAGGACTCTAAATAGGTATTCACATAATGGACTTTCAGTAGGACTGAATCACTTATGGACATTAATAAGTGAATATTACTGAATTACTTGAATCATCGATAAAAAGTGAAAAGTTGCTTATTATTGTTTTTATTTTATTATTGTAATTTACATTGTTCTCCCAAACTCATACCTTATTCATTTGATTTAGCATTGGGACTCTAAATAGATATTCACATAGTGGACTTTCAGTAGGACTGAAAATCACTTATGGACATTAATAAGTGAATATTACTGAATTACTTGAATTCATCGATAAAAAGTGAAAAGTTGCATATTATTGTTATATTTTATTATTATAATTTATATTGTTCTCCTATACTCATACCTTATTAATTTGATTTTGCATTAAGAAGCAAAACTTATGCTAATAATTAGCAACAATTATTGTAACTCATTATTCTTAAAAGTGTAAATATTTAAAGCAGTTCCCACATAGTCGCGTTTTTAAAATTAATTATTTAATTTTTTTTTGGCTTAATAGTATTCAGAGGTATTGAACATTTTGATATGTTGGCCAGGTGACTGTATTGTAATTCGAGTGTCTTATTTTCCTCCCAATGAACTTGTAGGTCAGTTAGACCTACCTGTTCATCCATTTTTTAGGGAGGGGGGATATTGTTACATTATTAAATCTTCCTTCGCGATGTTTCTCTATTTTATAATAAATTATCACCAGTTTCACTATTTCCTTATTCCTTAATAATATCTATCATTAATTCTATTTAATTCTATTAAATTCCCCTTAAATTCATTATTATTTTGCCCAATTTACTTAAATATAAAGCTCTCAGTTACTCTTACATTATATCATAAATTCTGATCATTTCTGTGAATTCGAATGTTTTTTCGAAAGCCATTTTATTTTACCTTTTCTTATTTCTGAGTTTCCCGCGCTTGTCCTGTCACTATAAAATGCATCCGCTTAGAATATGTTAGAACTATTTACTTTATCATCCTCATTGGTCATGACGTAGATTGTACACGTATTCTAAATTATCTCATTGGTTAGAACACGTGATACATCATGATCTGGGACCTTTCCGCTTATTCATAAAAAGCAAGTGTAACCCTGCTTCCCTCAGTTTTTTGGTCGTTTTGCAGTTGTTAACAGTCCCCTGGCTGCGTTTTTTAGTCATCCTGTATTCTAAATAATTCTAATAGTAGTAGTATTCTAATAGTTGTCGAGAAGTATGATCATATTCGATGTTTTTTAACAACAGATTGTGACAACTATTTCAGTGAGAGACGGTACTGCACATTTGAATCATGTGAGAACTGCTTCCATGTCCATTTTTGAAATAAAACATGGAACTCTTAATCGAATGTCTTTTTCTTCATACTGGAGAAACACCCACGATGTCAAATCATTGCCTGCCTGGATCCGCTACAACAACTGCCACTATATTTATTCGGATAATCGACAACTGCGTCCAGTTTTATTCATCGAAAGAACAACCCACTTCACTTATCTAATTAAACTGCAATTTCGTACACCTCATCGCCAATCTTATTCAACGATTCCGTCGAATTGTAACATATATATCCGATATTTATTTTCAAAATATCAAGATTTTTTATATTTTTGATATTTTCATATTATTTATATATATTTTCAGAATAACAAGATGTTCGTTATTTTCAATATTTGATATTTATTTTCAAAATATCACTGTGCAAGATATTTTTGATTATTTTAAGTCAGAACAAGTCTAAATGAAATTTTTAACTGATATTGACTGTGTCATTCTGTAGATAAAGAACATTTGTCTCTGGCAGTGGCTTTTCTCGCTAAAGAAAAAAAACAAAAATCTTATAATAAGCTTTGTTTGATTTTTTTTTATTTTTAAATGTAGATTACATGGGACTAATAATTATGTGGAACATAACTAATTCAGGACAGATATAGGAAGATAAACTGTCTAATTTAGATAATCAATTCTATACAGCTCCATTGGAAAATAATTTCAGGTTTTAATGTTGTTGAGCTTAAATTGTACAACACGTTAGGGAATAAAAAATAAATAAGTTTACATTTATGTTTAAATTTTTCAATTAATAAAAACTATTTTGTATTTAATTTTTTGTTTTATAAATTTCCGATTTCTTGATAGTTGATACTGAATCTTATAGGTTTTTTTTTATAAGTGTATAAAGAAAATTGTTTCTGTTTTGTTGATTAGTTGATCTTCAATTTTGTTCAAAGTGAAAAATAAAAGATGAAAAGAGAAAAAAAAAGCATTTTTAGTATGTTGTGTAAGTTTTCATGTTAAGTGCAATATATTTTTCTTTCTAATTTATATTATGCTTGAAAATATTTATTATTAGCAGTAAGTTGACTGTTTTGAAAATATCGGATATTTTTGTTATTTTCGAAAATATCATGATATTTACGAACCCTTACAGATGTTGCAGATGTGCCAAGATTTCCTTTTGGTGCCAAAATGGCGATTTTTTTTTTACCAGGCATGATAGCCAAGTGATTTTAGCTTCATATGGCAACATTGTGCTTTATATTAAACTTAAATGCGTGTGTAAATAAATAAATAGTAAAAGTTATCCTACTGTGTCGATTTGACTAGTACATGTGTTATTCTTAAAATTATTATGCACTTTAACTTTGAAAAGCAATCATCTCTCTATTAAACAAGGCTTGGTGATTTAAATCAGCTTGATTTTAATCGTGATTTAAATCAGCTTGATTTTAATCGTGATTTAAATCAACAGATTAAAAAAAAAACATTGATTTAAATCTTTTTTTTTTTTTTTTTTTTAATATTTAGGTCAAGATATTTTGTAATAAATATTGTGTTTTGTCAAAAATAGATTGTAAATTTAAGGTGTGGGAGAGACTGAGAACTCAAAATTTATGCTTTTTAATTTTATTTAAATCAAATATGACATTTTAAAATAAAAATACTAAATTAAAAATAGAGAATCTCAGCTGAAAAATGTTAAAAGATTAATGCATGCATTTAGCTATTAGAAAATATCTAACACTAAATCTTATGTGAATTTTATAATACAAAAACATAGAGATTTTCTGCAAGGATATGGAAAACTTTAGAATAAATAAGTATAGGTCAATCAAAAGTATTTTTATTGGTATTTATCTAGAGATCTCATTATGTCCTTGTGCACATGTAAATAACAAATTGTTCAATTTCCAATGTAGTTTATTTATGGAAAGATATGGAAAATAAAAGTGATTTCATGGTTAGTAATAGTTTGGAATATGGGTTTTTATACTTTTTAAAATATAATTTCAATTTTAATTACTTATAAATGTAAGCTAATTAATAAGTAAAATCTTAAAAAATATATCTAATTATATTTTAAAAAAATTAATCAAATAAATCCAACTCTGATTCATTCTAAATTCCATAATGGCATACCTACTCATAAAGCTGGAAAATTGCTGTTTCTTTTCAAACATTTTAATAACAGAGAATTTTTTCAGACCCATTGGAATTTTAAACAGATAATTATAATCATTTTTATGTGTGTATGACATGCTCCAAATTTATTAAATGAATATTGTATACAATCTGGAATAGATATGTTTAAAAGAATACTGTATAGAATCCAGATACAGAATAGAATGTTTAAAAATTCATTCATAACTATATATATTTTTTTTCTGAATAAAATTATTAGATTATTTTATATGTTAAGATTTTTAATAAAGAAGTTTGGTTAAAACAAAATGTTTTAGCTTTTAGTGGAATAAAGGGTGCGTATGATTTATATATCAAATGGGTCATGTTAGGGTAATATGTGGGATATTTTATATAGTATAGGATATTTGTTAAATTGCAGTTAGTGATAGTGAGTGCTTATATAACACAAGATAATTTGTTTTATTTATTTCATGTTTTCAAAAGTAAAAGAGAATTCACATTTTCAAATTGAATCTATTTATATTGCTCTATTTTTTAACTAATATATTTATTTATTTATAGGATTAAAATATTTGGTACTTTTCGGTTAGCCGGGCGCCAGTGATATATATACATGTATATATACACACACATGTATATATACACACACATGTATATATTACACATATATCTACATGTACATAAAGTATAAAGTTGACTTATTTAGTCACTGAAGTAGGCCTAAAATGAGACTATTAAGTCTAGTAAAATAATCGTTAACTGAATTCAAAACTGAAAAATTTGAAAACTTTTTTTTTTTTCCTTTTTAAATGTAATTTTCTTCATATTTTATTGTGTACATTACCTCTGTTTATATATGTAATGTTTATACGTATTGTGATATATTTCAGTTCCTTTTAAACATTATTTTTACTTAATGATTGTTTTGTTTTTCTCTAGATCTATGATTAGCTGACTCATTTTCTATACATAAGGCAGAAGTTTTGAAAATATAATGTATGCCATTAGATTGGAGCAAGGTGGGTACATATAGTATATTGTAGAAATATAAGCGATATTTACTCAAGCTTTTACATATTTACTCAAATAATAATTTTATTCTCCCCAAACGAAAGTCTTTTCTGAAGGCACTTTTCCATTAATGATCATTGAGTATTTGGTTGTTTCTTAGTAGTTAATTGATTAATTTAGCTTCACTGTCATAATTGCTTTAAAATTTTATTGTCACTTTTTACTTTTATTGTTTAAGTGTATATGTACGAGGGCATATCAATAACTAAAGCACATAATGTAAAAAAAGAAAAAAGCAATGACAATATGAAACAGAAATAAAAGTGTTACCTATTTATTACTTTTCCGCATAACTTCCATGCATGTTGAGGCATCTGTCCCAATGATGGATCAGTTTGAAAATCCCAGTCTTATAGAACTCCGTTGGTTATAAGAAGAGTCACCTTTGCACGCCCCATTTGAGTTTTCGTCAGAATCAAACTTCTTACTGCCGAGGAACTTCTTCATGGGTCAAATCATATGGAAATTGGACTACAACGCTCGTCCTCATGTGTCTGGCCCAGTTTGTGAAAAGTTGCAGGGATACGGTTGGGAAGTTTTGGAGCACCCACCATGAAGCCGGACCTGACACCCTCCAATTTCCATCTATTTGAACCCATGAAGAATTTCCTCAGCAGTAAGAAGTTTGACTTTGATGATGAACTCAAACGGGCCATGCAAAGGTGGCTCTTCTTACAACCACCTTTGCATGTACATGTACTGCATGTAGCAACAGAGTTCTATGAGACCGGGATTTTCAAACTGATTCATTTTTGGGGCAAATGCCTCAATATGCATGGAAGGTATGTGGAAAAAGTAATAAATGGGTAACACTTTCATTTCTGTTTCATATTGTCATTAATTGCTTTTTTCTTTTTCTTTTATTACATTATGTGCATTACTTATTGATATGCCCTCGTATATACATGCATTGTATACTAGTTGCTGTTTGAGTTAAGGAAGGTTTATTATAATTACAAGTCACATTTTTGTTATCCCCGCTATTTTTCTTATTTTATCACTATTCTCAAAATTTGTCTCACATATGTATTTACCTCCCTCTCCCTCCTGATTCTGTCCTTCAAAATGCTTTATTAATGCTTTTTTTAATTGACAGACAGCATGTAATGATAATATTTATTTACATATATAATAAGTAAGAACTTCTTAGTATTTAAAAAAATTAACATACTAGAAATGCAGCATTAGGTAGCTTCCATTTGAAAAAGTAAGAAACTAGATATTAAAGCCATCTGGAGGAGAGCAATCCTAGACAAGTTCAGTACATTTTCAATGATCATGGCCCATCAAATGCCGAAACCATCCTTTGTTCAAATGTTGATTTATATATACAGTGAAACCCGCTTAAGAAGTTTTCCAGGGGACCGGATAAATAAAATGTTTTAAACAGGAAAACTTCTTAGACAGGAAAACTTCCCAGAGGAAAAACTATAATAGCAAACTACATAATGAAAACATTAATAATATAAAATTATACAATGTATTGAATTAGATATACAAAATAGTTTTATAAATTAAAAATTAAAATATTTTAATGCATTAATATTATAAAAATAAAGAAAACATAGTTGTAAAAATAATAACAAACTGATTTACCTGAATTGTTTTATTCCAAGTTTCACATTACTTATTTATTACTACTATCCTTACTACTGAAATAATCCTTAATACTTTTTTTTTTTTTTCGAATATTTGTAAATGAAAAGAATCAAATTGTCGTAAGTTTTTATGTATTTTGTCTGGGACATTCTCTTGAATTTCTATGTAGCATCGAAAAGTTTCTAGTTCTTTTATAGCATCTGAATAGCTTGGAACTATTGGATCATCTTCAGTATCACTTGATTTAGTCCCATTTTCATCTGGCATCAAATCACAAATGTCATCAACTGATAAAATTTGGCTCGGTATTATATCATTATCAACATTAACATTTCACAAAACGATGTGGTAAAGTCCAATTCTTTTGGCAATATTTTCCACTCATCTTCTTCAACATCTAGTTCACAAACTTCTGTTATCTCTCCATTTGAAAATCCAGCTTTTTAAAAATAATTGGCAATGACAATTGGATTTACAGATTCCCACGTAGATGTAATCATATGAATAGCTTCTAAAACATTAACCTTTTCTGTTTTTCTCCATTTACCAGATTTAAAAACATCCACTTGACTAACTGTTTTCTGAAATGTTACTTAAATAATTACGTCTTGATCCATTGGTTGTAAAACCGCATAGATTTGTAAAATTTGATGGAAGGTAATGCATTTTAATGTGATCCAATTTCACATCTTTGGAATGTGCAGTACAATTATCAACAAACAAAATAATCTTTCTTTTTTTTTTCTCATTTTAGTATGTAATTTCTTTGGATATTTTTCATAAATTGGAATTGTCATCCAAGAGGCTTTATTGCTTTCATATTCACAAGGCAATGACTTCACGGTTTTTAAACATCAGGGTTCTTTTGCTTTTAAAAATACTAAAAGTGGAAGTTTCACATGGCCATCCATGTTGCTACCTAGCAAAATTTTTAAACGCTCCTTATTTGATTTCTCTCCATAGCAATTTTCTCCTTTAAATGTGAATGTTTTATCTGGGTAGTAGATTATAGAATAGGCCACATTCGTCCATATTATATATGTATTTTTCTTTATATCCCGATATTAAACTTTATAAGATATTAAATTTCCATTCATCTGCTTCTTTATATTGATGCTTTTACTTTCTCCATTTATAGATTTATAAACTAATCCAGCTCTATTTTTCATCCTATCGATCCACCTGTTTGATGCCTTTAAATTCAACATTCATTTCCTATGCAATTTCTTCTGCTTTTTCTCTTAGAATTATTCCACTTATAGGGATGTTTGCTAACCTTGCTTGTTTAAACCAAATAATCAGTTTTTCTTCAATTTCTTCATATTTACTTTATTTATTTATTTATTTTTGCATTTGAAGAATGCAGTGAAGATATGGTTTCTCATTCAACAATAATGCCATTGAGAGTTGTCACTGGCAGATCCAACTTTTTCGCAATTTGAATGCGTGTTAGATGCACATTTTCATCTACTTCTTTCAAAACTTTCAATTTTTTCTCAACATTTAAAGCCTTTTGCTTTATTCCTCTAGTAGACATGTTGAAAATTTAGACAAAGGAGAAGAGTACACAGATGAGTACTGCTGGGCTATAACATAGAAATGCACCACAATTAAAAATGTGCCAAGCTAATCATGAGAATGGAGCCTGATAGTGCAAGCAGAATATCATTTGTGTTCAGGAGAACATCTGTAAAGCAATCACAGATGTTTAAAAGTACACTATTGTGAAAATGTCAATGAGAACAGTTGTTTATGATTCTTTCTGCAAATA
The DNA here is from genome assembly GCA_963931845.1 of Maratus michaelseni. Classification (NCBI taxonomy): domain Eukaryota; kingdom Metazoa; phylum Arthropoda; class Arachnida; order Araneae; family Salticidae; genus Maratus; species Maratus michaelseni. The sequence goes on from OZ007600.1 coordinate 4,955,900, forward strand.
AAGCTTGTAAGGTCACTCAAAAATAACTTAATGCAATATACTGCTTTCTTTTGCCTATTTAACTACATTCATCACAGTGATAATCCCCTCCCCATGCTAAAATCCAGCATAGAAAGAAAAGAAAATCCTTTGCCTTACAAGAAATGAAATTCTCAAAACTGGCTGGTTACTTCCTCTGAATTCTGAACAATGGCAATCATGTATTCTATGGGGACAAGTGTCACATTCTTTTGCTTTTAATCTTATCTATTCCTTTCTTCATATGTACATTTTGAATCTTTTTTTCCCTTGAAAGAAAGAACATTGTAAATGTAAAAAATGTTTCCATATACTGAAATTCGGGAAGAGGATTTTCAGGGAAATAAACTTCTTAAGTGGGAAGATTTTCAAAATTAAAACTTCTTAAAGAGTAGATTATTTTAGCATTAAAGAAATAGAAAACCAATTGGGACCATTGTTATAAAACTTCTTGAACAGGAACTTCTTAAATGCGTTCCACTGTATATATACATAATTTTTGTCATGTGATAGCACTTTTATTTATAATCTGATTTGAATGTCATTGAGCATATGTGGATGGCTTGCGAAGAACTTGACAAAGTTTGTTAGCCATCTTGATCCATTACCTTGTTTGATAATGACAGCCACTTACGGATTTCAAACTAAAAAAAATATGAATGCAAAGGATGTGAATTATCACTTTACTATACAGCGTACAACCGGATGAAAAAATGTCCAGACTCATTTTCGAACCTGGATACCTTGGTATAACTTTAACATTTAAGCCACCAGGATGACATCCAGTCTAGCATTTTCTCACTCTTATATGGTAAGGCTATAACTTCTGCAGCACAAGATGGAAGATGAAATGCAAATCCTGAGCACAACTTCAGTGGCATGCATGAGACATGCATAAAAAATATATTAAAAAAAATTAGAAATCAAAATTTTCTTATTCCTTAAGTGTTAAAAACTTTGATACAAGGATTCTGGAGTAGTTTCTGTTTCACCTCTATTGTATGTATATCCACAATTTTGTTTTAAGATGGTAGATTATATGGTAGATACAGATTTCAAATTCAAAAAGATGTACATAAAAAATTAGATATCTAAATTTATTTTTTGCTTGAGTGTTAGACCTTCATACAAGGATTCATCTTGGAGCATTTTTTGCTTTGCCTTTATCTTGAAAAATGACTGAGATATAGCAGTTTTAATTTCTAAGGTGGCTGACATTTTGAAACAAGATAGCAGATTAAAAATAAGGGATTCTTCCATAATCATGTTCATTAATTTATGTTTTACCGAACGTGGTTTCTCACAATTGAATTTCATTGTTGTAACTGTTGTTTTAACTTTCATGCACTTAAAAATGCATTGAATATCATAAAATGGCATCATATTTAAAAGAAAAAATATATTGGTATTCATGAAAGATTCAGACACACTCATGTGCATGCAGAGATTCGTACATAACAGTATCCACTGGTATTTTATACCAGTTAATTTCTCTCTCCAAGCTTGAGGATATTTGGTAAATTATAGCCAAATTTGGTGACAAAAATAAGTTGCCATAAATGAAGCCAACTTGCTGATAACTGGCTAATTTCTCGAAATTCTGATTCAAATTCCACATTGATGAAAACTGGGAATCTTCTATGATTGGGTCCCAGAATTTTAGCTTTCGTGTTTTTGTGTAAGATTAGCTGAATCCTTAAAACCAAGGAATAGGGGAGCTATCTTTTCTTCCAGTACAGGCTGGATGGACTTTTTTTGTTTTTTACTAGCCAGGCAGGTCAGGAGGCCTGTTGCATTTGACGCTGTTTATCAGGGCTTTGTCCATCTCGCCAACATTCAACTAATGGTAAAAAAAAAAAAAGAATATTCTGTTGCCTTTAGCGATGCAGATCTGGGCTTCAGGAAAAGAGGGAGATGGGATATGATGTTGCTTCTTGTTACAATTATACACTATTCAATATTCAGGTATTTGCTCTTCAATTTTTTGGAAAGTAATTTAACTGATTAATTACGAAAAGTAATAATTTTTGTTTCTGTTTGTATCTTAATAAAATTCAGTTTGTATATTTCTTGTTAAGTCATATGCATGTTTTTATTATTCTTTATCCATGTATATTCTATTTGTTCTTATATGTTTCTTATTTTGCTCAGCAATTTCAAGAGAAAAATAATAACAAATTCTATAAAATTTTCTAAACCTTTACTGTAATTCACCTATAGGATAACCCTCCAATTCTGAAGTACTATTAAAGAGAACAGAAGTAGAAGTTATTGCAGAACTGCTGGACAGTACAAGAAATAGCTGTAAAAACCATGAAGAAATTTAATTTGACAAAAGGTCTTAAAATGTTTAATCTCTCTTAACAGTATTCTATCTTTATCAAGTACATTTTTTTATTCATATAATATTAGTAGCATAGCATGAGAGATTGTATCAAAACTACTTGTTTTAGAATTGTGAATCTAAATAATAAAGCAGCTACACATTTTAAAAGTATTATGTGTTTATTCTTGTAAAAAAATATAATCTGAACCAATACAGGTTTCCTAAGCATGGGAAAATTAATTATAAAAACTTCCATATTAATTGAAGTTTCAAGAAATCTCTTGAGTAAATTCTTTTGTACATCCTAAAGTAATTTTTTAGATTTAATTGATTTTCAATTTGTAAACATGTAATAAGTGTTCAGATGCTGTATAACTTAAAAATTAAAATATAGCTGGTGGTCAAAGTTATTATCATAATGAATATAAAAAGAGTACAAAAAAGAAAAAAAGTTGATGATGGTAATAAAGAAAGAAAAAAAGCCCGACAAGATAATGATGAAGCAAAAAGAAAATTTGCCAAAATCGTAGCAGTAAATGATTATCAAAGATTTGAAAGTTTTTTATGTACACCAGAAGGCATTAGCATGTTTGATATTCTGTATAAAAATAAAGTACACCGTAATATGTCTAGTATTTTATGTGGTGCAGGTTGTGGTTCGATACAATCTTTCAAAGATCTTTATAATCTTTGGTTTGACTCTGAAGGAAATCCAACAAAATATTTAAAAAATCTAAATGAAAATGGGATAAAAATTTCTAATATTTCTTGTATGTTAAATAGAACAGGAGCTAAAGGTAAAGATGCTTATGAGGAGATTTATTATCTTTGGTTTGACAAAAATGGAAATCCAACAAAATATTTTAAAACTCTACGTAAAAATAAAATAAATTTTTCCAGTATATCTAGTATTTTACTTGGAGCAAAAGATAGATTTAAAGAAACTTTCGAAGAACTTTACAATCTTTGGTTCGATACAAATGGAAATCCAACAAAATGTTTTTATACTCTCAATAAAAATGGAATAAATATTGCCAGTATAGCCAGTATTTTATGCATGGCAGGCGTTAAAGCTAAGCAAGCATTTGAGGAGCTTTATAATCTTTGGTTTGATGAAAATGGCAGTCCCACAAAATGTTTACTAACTCTAAAAGAAAATGGGATAACTATAACTAACATTTCTAGTATTTTGCTCAGAACTGGAGCAAAAGCCAAAGAAGCTTTTAATGAACTTTATGCTCTCTGGTTTGATGAAAATGGAAATCCCACAAAATATCTACAAGCTTTAGACAAAAACAGAATAAACTTATGCACTATTACATCTATTTTAGCTGGAGCTCGCGCTAAATCAAAACAAGCTTTTATCGAACTATATAATCTTTGGTTTAATAAACATGGAAAACCCACAAAATATTTAAAAACTCTTTATAAAAATGGAGTAACCTTACTCAATATATCTAGCATTTTATATGGAACTGGAGCTAAGTTTAAAGAAATTTTTGAAGAGCTTTACAACCTTTGGTTTGATAAAAATGGAAATCCCTCAATGTATATAAGAACTCTAAAAGAAAATGGGATAACTATGTCTAACATATCTGGTATATTACATAGAACAGGAGCTAAAGCCAAAGTGCTTTTTAATGAATTTTATGCACTCTGGTTCGATGAAAATGGAAATCCCACAAAATGTTTACGAACTCTTATTAAGCATGGAGTAAATTTATCTGATATATTTGGTATTTTACATGGGATAATAGCTAAATCCAAAGCACCTTTTGAAGAACTTTACAGTCTTTGGTTTGATAAAAATGAGAATCCAACAAAATATTTACAAGTTTTAGAAAAAAATAAAATAAATCTGCATAGTATATTTCTTATTTTACATGGAACTGCAGCTAAAGCTAGACAGGTTTTTGAAGAGCTTTACAATCTTTGGTTTGATAAAGATGGATATCCAACAGATTATTTACAAACTCTAGATAAAAATAGAGTAAAACTATCTGATATACTTAATATTTTGATAGGAGCAGGAGTTAAAGCTGGAGAAACTTTTAAAGGACTTTATAGTCTTTGGTTTGATAAAACTGGCAATCCAACAGAATATTTGCAAATTCTGTATAAAAATGGAATACATCTATTCACTCTATCTATTATATTAGCTGGTGCGGGAATTAAGGCTAAACAATCTTTTGAAAATCTTTTGAATCTTTGGTTTGATAAAAATGGAAATCCAACAAAGTATTTACGAATTCTAAATGAAAATGGAGCTGGTGTATCTAACATTTCTTGTATTTTATATAAAACAGGAGATAAAGCTAAATATGTTTTTGAGGAATTTTATAATCTTTCATTTGATACTGAAGGAAGGTCAACAAAATATTTAGAGCATTTTAACAAAGCAGGTTTTAAATTGAGTAACTTATGTGCTATTTTTAGTGGAGCTGGACCTAATGTTTGTTCAGCTTTCAAAGATTTTTATAATGTTTGCTTTGATAGGAATGGAAATCCAAGCAACTACTTAGAGAATTTCACTGAGGCAGGTTTTAAAATAAGTCATCTATCAACTGCATTCTGTTCATCAGGAACTAAAGCATCAGATAATTTCAAAAAATTCCATGGTCTTTGTTTCGATAGCTCAGGAAATCCATCAAAATATTTAAGTAATTTCACTAAAATAGGGATAAACTTCAAACCAAGTGACTAATGCCGTATTATGAGTCAGGCAACAAATAGTTTAAAAGAATTTCATGATTTTTGTTTTGATGAGGAAGGACATCCAACAAAATATTTATGTGATTTCATTGCAATAAAGTTCAAACCCAGATTTTTATCTAAAATGTTATGTGGAGCCGGAAGTAATGTTTGTTCTGCTCTGGAAGATTTATATAAAGTTTGTGTTAATGAAGATGGTAGCAAAACAAAATATTTAAAGGATTTTGCTAATGTGGGTTTTACAGTGCGCGATTTGTCTCGAATATTATATCTGTCAGGAGTTGATACTGCTCATGTTTTAAGTAAATTCCATAAACTCTGCTTCAATAAGAAAAGAAGATATTTATCTCATTTCTTAGTGAAAGAAGAACTTTTTAATCCTAAAAAGTTAACTCAGCTGTTGTTTGAAGCCGGGGCTGAAACTTGTGTCTTGTTTGAAAAACTACACAGTATTTGTTTTGATAGTGAAGGAAACGTAACGGAATATTTAAATACTCTTATCACAGAATATGAAACGGAACAGGTACTGCATTTGTTATATCAAGAAATTACAAACATTTCTTCTCTTTCATTCAAATTTGGACAGAGAGATATTAGTGAAGTGATATTCCAGAAAGAAATAGAGGTCATAACTATTGAAGAAATAGATGTAATAACTATTGATTAAAACATTAAATTATCAAGGAAAAAAAGAAGCAAAATTAAGAAGTGTCATAATGTAAGAAATTTTTTTTTCTTTTGATGTTTAGAACTAAAGGGAAAAAAAATATTTTTAAATCTTTAGGAAATAATTCTTAAGAAATCCTTTAAGAAAGGTGTAGCTGTATTAAGATCAGTTGTATCCTATAAAAATAATGATTACAAAATCTAATTTTTTTTTATATTTCTTAAAAAAACTTTGTCATTTAAAAATCTTTAATATGGTTATAAATTATTATATCCAATGGTTGGAGTATCATAGTTGAGACTTTTCCAACAGAGCGAAAATATGCCGGGACCAGGACTCGAAACTGGGTATACTTTGGTTTACCGTACCAACGCTCTCCCTACTGAGCTGGGTCCCGGCATATTTTCGCTCTGTTGGAAAAGTCTCAACTATGATACTCCAACCATTGGATATAATTTACCTAGTTGAATATACTTTCCTCTGTTCATTATGGTATAAAGTATTATTTTGCAAAATGTTATGTTAATTTTCTGAATAAAAAGTTTCAGTCATAATTTTGTTTTAATTTTAAGCAATATTTAATTAAATTGAATGTTATTTACACTACACACACACACACAAAAAAAAAAAAACTTTGTAATTATACCATCAGATTCCATTAACTCTGATTTGATGAAATGATGAATATATATCTAAAACGTAATCTATCAAAAGACATTAAAAGTTTGATTTTGACTTAGTAGAATTACTTATGAAAAAAGCTCAGAGATAAATGAAAAAGGCGAAATTTATTTCAGTGGTAAAAAAAAAAAGACAATTTAGTGATTGTAGAAAAATTAAGATATTTAAATAGTTCTATTTCTAAATAATATAATACAATCACTTGTTAACTTTAAATTAATGTCCAATAATGCTTAAAGTGATAAAAACATTACACAGGAATATTTAAAATACCTTTTTTTTTAATGTGGATAACATATGTTTTGTTCACAACTATCGGTGACATCTTCAGATCTTAATGATAAATACAAAATTCTCGCATATTTGAAAATAGTAAAACATATACCACGAGATCGCATGTCCAAAGTTAGTAGGTGCTTAATTTGGCCAAAACTGGGAAACGTGAAAAAATTATTATTTATTATTATTTTTATTCCTTTTTATTGCTTTTCCATTTATCGATTGGAACAATACAGTACTATATAGGAATGACAAACAGAAAATTTAAAACAAGAATAAAAGAACATATGGCAGATATCAAACATGACAGAAGAACCACCGCTTTAGCCAGACAATATAGTAAGGAGCAGTTGCAGATAGATTTCAATAATAGTAAAATAATTTTTCAATCGAGCTTATTTCTCATCCATTATCCGTGAATCTATAGAAATATATTTGCGAAAAGATTGTATTTGTAATGAAACCGTTTTCTTTGAATTTGCTAAAATTTGGCACGCGATGATCGATAAATGGAAAAGCAATAAAAATAAAAATAAATAATTTTTTCACGTTTCCCAGTTTTGGCCAAATTATGCAGATACTAACTTTGGACATGCGATCTCGTGGTATATGTTTTACTATTTTCAAATATGCGAGAATTTTGTATTTATCATTAAGATCTGAAGATGTCACCGATAGTTGGGAATGAAACATATGTTATCTACATTAAAAAAAGTTATTTTAAATATTCTGTGTTATGTTCTTTTTACCACTTTAAGCATTATTGGACATTAATTTAAAGTTCTATTTCTATTAAGAAATTTTTGCAATATAAAGCCGTTTAATTTGATTTATATGAATTATTTATTTTTTGCATGGCATTGCTTATTGATTTCATTATGAATAGAGTACCGGCTCTTTTAATTCTTTCTAATATCAGTATCACTCTGTCTATCCATAGGGTGATTCAAAAAGATTACACAAAATTTAAGAGGTGGTTTTGCACATCTAAACAAACATTTTTATATGGGAAATCAGGGTCATAATCCATATTTTCACACACACAAACACAATAAATACATGGTTTCTGCTAATACAGTGGCCACTAATGAAATTGCTACAACTGTCGATTGGCTACTAATAAATTTTCTTACATTTGCCCTTTATTTATGAGTAACATTCTTGAGCAGAAAATTCTCCTTTGAAGTTTGCGATAAATTAAAAAATTAAAATAAATTTCGATCATTGAGAGATTTTTTTGAAGAGATCTATCATTTAGCATTAATTTGCCAGAGGAAATAGAAGAAGATTAATATTAATAAAGTGTAAATAACATTTCCTTCATAATCTAAATTCTGTGCATAAAATAATGCTGCCTGTGTACCCCATCTTGTTAAACTAAACTGGCTATGGAGGGACATGTAAGACTAGTATACCTTTCTTTGTATGTTATTAAGTAGTAAAGAAGCTTAAAAAAAATTATTTACAGTAAAAATAATGTCATTTCCAAAAACATACATTTATAGGGGAGAGCATCCCTCGAATATTTGCTGCTGTTCTTACTGCACAATATAAGTGTATCATATTTGGATAAAATAAACTTTTATCATATAGGAAGATGCAAAAGTAAATACAGATTGGTACATGTTTTTATCTGGCCACAATAGTGACAAGGATTCTTTTACAAATCTTGCAATCGTGGAATGATAAACTTTTACAAATCATTCATTTAAAACAAAATTGTTGAATAAAATATTTTAATTAAAATTATTACAATTTATTACAATTAGTAATTTTATGAATGTATGTGTGAAATAGTACTGTAAAGATTGATAGGAAATTTAAAACCAATTATATATGTTATAGCTAAAGATATGCATTTAAGCTCAATTTTATACATTTATATACTTTAACCGTAAAAAGACTTAAAATATGCAACTGCATATAATTCGCTGTTCAGCATTTCAATAAGTGAAACTGTTAACTGTTAATTACATTCAGAATTATGGAATGTCTAGTTCAGCACTATTTGGATAAAGATGGTAGCCACTTCTACCATTTCTCACGATATACGTATATTTCATCTTAAAATAAAAGTCAATCTGTTTGAAATTTCATTAAAATATCTTCATTATTGTTAATGTTATGAACTAAAATTCAGATTTCAGTGAGATATCTCCTGCATTTTTTACTTAAATAAGTGGATTGGGATCCTAGTTTTCTATACAAAAATTGTTCGCTGTAGTTGCACTACCACCTCTTAAAATTTGTCTAATCACATACAGTACACTCCCTCTAATCCGCACAGCTTGGGACCAAGGGTTGTGCGGATTATAGGATTTTGCGGATTATAGGTCATTTCTTTGTTTATGTTCTAATATTTGGAATTTATCTACAAATATAGTAATCACACTATAAATAATTAACAGGAATGATTATTTATACATAAAAAAAATTATATTTAATATTAGAAATAGATTTAAATGTTATTAGAATTTATATTTTATATACAAATATAATACTCACACTATAAATAATTAACAGAAATGATTATTTGTACATAAAAAATTTATATTTAATATTAGAAATAGATTTAAATGTTATTAGAATTTATACTTTATATACAAATATAATACTCACACAGTATACCAAGTATATAAATAAGTGTAGTAATACAGAAATGAAAGAAAATATTTTATACAACATTATAAACACATTTAAATGATATATGTAATATGCAAAATTAATATAATTTACTAAACTTCTACTTATTTTTAAATTTGTCAAACATTGCAGTTATTGTGGTTTGCTTCAAAGATTTTTTTTTTAATGCTGCAATTTTATCTTGAAGCCTTCTTAGAGTCATGATTTCTTGATCAGAAACAACATCTTTAAATGTTTCTTTTTCTAAAAAACTGAGATATTTATCGCCATGAAAGAGTACTTCATCAAATGCTATTTTTTCTTCTTCAACATCAGATTCTGTGTCTGAATCGGTCTCTCCTGAGTTCAGTACAGAAGATATTATTTCCGCATCTGTTACTTTTTGCGACTCCAAGATTTCATCTTCCGAAACCATCCAGGAAACTAAATCATCTTCTGATGCAGAATTCAGAAGAGAAGCTGATGAATCCTTGGCAAACCTAAGCAATTCAGCAGCTTTTTCACGCGCAACACGACCTAAATCCATTAAATTCTGAATCATCATTCTGCACATCAAGGAAAAGTGTAGCTGGCCACAGATTTTTCCAACCATTAATTAATGTTTGCTGAGAAACTGCCTCCCACGCTTTTGCAACTAAAAATATGCAATCTTTTATAGTGAAAGTTTTTTTGAATTCATCAATTTTGTCCACAGTAGGATTGAAGGCAATTACTTTTTGCAGGAATTCAAAACGATACTGGCATTTCATACTGTGGATAATCCCTTGATCCATTGGCTGAATCAGGGACGTTGTATTAGGAGGCAAAAAAACAACAGAAACATTATTTTCTGTCAATATTTCTGGATGTGCAGCACAATTATCAAGTAGCAATAAAATTTTTGCATCACTTGGTAAACCAATTTTATTTCCATGAGCACGGACTTCTGGAATAAAATTTTTCTGAAACCATTCCAGGGTCAACTCCCTGGTTATCCATGCTCGCTTATTAGCCTTGTAAGTGACTGGCAGACTTTTAATGCCTTTCAAGGCTCGGGGGTGAGCACTCTTTGAAATGATCATTAACTGACATTTGTGTGTGCCAGCAGCATTGCTACACATAACAACCGTGACTCTCTCTTTTGCATCTTTCACACCAGTTGGTGCAGTTTCATTGGATGCTGCTAATGTGTTCCTGGGTAAATAACGCCAAAAGAGTCCCATTTCATCCATATTGTACACTTGTTCAGGAGTTAAATTTTCGTCATGAATCAATTTAGAAAATTCGTCAACAAAATCTTCAGCCCCTTGTGTATCAGCGGATAATTTTTCACCGCAAGATTTTAAGTATCGAATTCCATGGCGCTGCTTAAATCGCGTGAGCCATCCAGAAGAAAAATTGCATGGCTCTTGTATCTTTAATTCTTCGTGGAGCATTTTTTCTTTTTCACACAGTAATGGTCCTGTTATAGGCACACCTTCATCTCTCCTTTGCTTAAACCATTCATAAATGATGGCATCAAAATTCACATCCTTAGCAGGACGCATAGTTTTCCTTTTGGCAATCCCTGTATTGCTGTCACTATTGGAGTAGAACTGCAGAATTTTTTGCTTGTTCTTACTAATATCATATACAGTTCTTGAACTAATACCAAACATGGAAGCTAAATATCTGACTGATGATCCACTCTCTAGCTGTTTTATAATATCTACCTTTTGTAGAAGAGTTAGCGTTACATGTTTACGCTTTGCGATCTTTTCACGATCTTTAATTCCCGACATTCTTTTTTTCTTAATTTAGAAGATCAAATAAAATCTAGATAATATTAAAAATATTACAAAATAACATTAAATGTAAATGCAATAACGTTACTCAAATTTAATTTGCTCTAACAACGATTAGCACGTGAGTACGCAGCCGAGATTTGTTGATATAACAACGATGTTACACCCGTTTCCATACAGATAACACTAATAATATGACTGACCATAAATTATATTATATTTGTCTATTCACTGCAGTGGCAGTTGCAATCGCTCGCAATTTATTGATAGGTTGCCCCTCAGCTACATGTCTTAACACCATGCTTTGGGCATGAAGCGATTTGATTGGATGGGACGCTGCTCTGGTGTTCGTTATTTACGAACATGAAAGCCAACGAATGCATTCTGAATTCATGTCAGATTCGGCGACACCGAACAGAGCAGACGTGTTTTATCAGTGCTTGACCTTGATTTTTCTCTCCTTGGATCTTCGTTTCGACGTCTGTTCACAGCGGTCCAGCGGTCGCTCGTTAATCAATAACGTTTTTATCTGTTTTTTGTTTTTAAGAATGGCAACGTTTAATACATAGGCTCCCGTGTATCGAAAATAATGTTAGTATATTTGAATGGCACACAAAAAATTTCCTTCTATGCATGCAGAATTGCCTTTAAAAACAATCTTAGTAAATTTATCCATTCAGTAAACTTTTATTATGGTTGAAAAAAAAAAAAAAAAAAAAAAGTTTGGAAAAAAGAAAACGTTATGAAAAAGTTTGTTTACATCTGAAATACATCGCGGATTATAGGCGTTCGCGGATTATAGGGTCGCGGATTAGCGGGAGTGGACTGTATATTCTGTTGTCAACATTCCTTTTTCTATGAATTTACAAAACCCACAACAGCAAATGAGGTGTCACATTCGAAAGGTTTCGAGTGGCTGAGAGGTTGTGCTCTCGAAGCTGGTAGACGGGAGGTGCTGGGTTCGTTCCCAATCGCGCCCGTCGGCCTAATCGTTCGGAGTTTTCTTCGAGCCGTGGATTTATCCATGCGTAAATACGGATTAGGTTCCCTTAGAAAGACCCCCGCGAAGGGCCCTCCCCCCGGGCCTATATCCCTAGTGTAGATAATTGGCCGTCAATAATCAACCCAACTCAACTCGAAAGGTTTCGAATGGGCTTCTGACATAGTACACTCACATATTGTACAAACATGTTTTTTGATTAAAAATTGCTGTTCATTAAAAATTAAATCGGCATTGTTTTCATAAATGAAATGAAAGGTTTTTCTCAAATCAGTGTTGCCACAAAAATAAAATACCGCATTATATGATGCTCAACAATGATTATAAAAAAATAAATAGTACAAAGAAGATAAAGTATGATTTCTCCGCATGGGTTTATTTTAGGTTAAGCAGAATTACGAAAAACAATGTGTTTTTAGTAATTTATCGCAGTCAATAATGAATTGAGTGGTCTATATTAAAAAATTCATAGTTACACATTTTTAGATTTAAAATTAGTAAAAAAAAAAAATTAATTACAATCCTGTAAATAAAACATGTACATATTTTTGCCACTATTTAATGTTAATAAGGATATATTACAATGTTTCATAATAATTTTTACAATGCTTCTGAAGAATTACAACTTTTCATTTTTTAACACTTTTCTCATGTAACTATTCCAATCAACTGTCACATTTTCATCCATCTACAGTAGACTTCCTCAAATTCGCAAACGCCTAAAATCCGCGCATAGTTTCCGATGTAAACATTGAAACTTACAGTTACGATGAAGGTAAAAAATTAAAGTTTTTTATATTTTTATATCATTCTGTACACATTTTAATATGTAATTCTCACAGTTGCCAACCTCCCGATTTTTAGAATACCAGTTTTTTTCTTACAAAAAAAAACGCTTTATTAAATTGAAGAAATTGTATGATTACATAAAACAAATGTTTTTACATAAAAATACTGGTATGAAAAAAATCGGGAGGTTGGCAACTATGAATTCTGGTTAATATGACTGAACTCTTGTTTTCTCATGAAGGAAGTGTACATTCATTTCTGAAAATATTCAAGATAGTGGTGATATCAGTGGTGATCGCCATCTTTTTACCAAATACATTTATGTACTAATCAAGCTTTTTTAGTTATTAAGTATAGCTAAATATAAATAAAACTTTGTTATTTTAAGATTTTGATGTAAATTGTGAGTGTACATTTATAAGGAGCGTTTCACTGAAAAATTCAAGAAAAATTATCATTATTATGTGTATTTAGTTATAGGGGAAACATGGGAGGTTTGACCCGCTTTTCACAAAAATATTTTTCTATTTTTTTTTAAACGTAATAAAATTTTCATGTTGACATTATTTGCTAGCTTATAATGTTTAGCATCATTTTACACTATTTTTTTCTATTTAAATTATAAACTATCCTTTTGATTAGTGAATTTTCAAGAGTCTAGAAGCTGGGTCAAACCTCCCCACTTGAGGGAGGATTGACCCACAGGAATTAAGCATTATTAAAAACTGTATACAACAATAATTAAATGTCTAAAAAAATGTTATTACAAGCTACAGGCAATAATTATGTCTACAAAATACCAAATATTTATTTAATGATTAAAAATAATAAATAATCTTAACAAAAACTGTTAAATGAGTTTAGTTTGAATCAGTAAAAATTCTGATAGTTAGGTATGTTGCAGTCAAATTTCATTTCTAAAACAATTCTTTTGGGGCTTACTCCACTCATGCAAAAACACTTGCTCGCTAATGTTAAGTCTGTGGGAGAATTTTTTAAAAATATCTCGTTTGTATTTAAATATTTTGAAATGATTTTTCTTTTGCATCGGATAGCTGAGGTTGATCTCTATGCATGCTGTTTTTTACTTTTTCGATTTTGTTTAAAGGTTTTTTATCTATTCAGATACTTTCACTTTCAGAACTGGTTCCAAAAATGAAAGTATCCTCATAAAATACCTGCAACCAAAATCGAAAAAGAAAAAACAACATGCATAGAGATCGACCTCAGCTATCCGATGCAAAAGGAAAACCCTTTCAAAATATTTAAATACAAACGAGATATTTAAAAAAAATTCTCCCATAGACGTAACATTAATGTCCGGGTGTTTTTGTGTGAGTGAAGTAGCCTCTTTTTGACACTGTTGCAACATCTTCTTTTTCAGGGTAAATAAAACTAAAACTAAATGCATCAGATCTGAGGAAATTTATAGAAAAACCAACCTCATTTACTTTCATGGCACAACCATTATAATGCAGTTAACTAGATTTGGTTGTAAATTTTGCCATAACAATCTTAATTTCAATTCCAGTTTGGGAGTTTTCAAAATCATCTCATCACTTGAAACATGAAAATTTTCTGGTTCTGTTTCACTGTCTAAAGACAAATCTATTATTCGCTTTTTCATTTGTTTCTTCACCTTTTTATTATTTTATACAGTTTTCCTTATATTTTTCATATTGTGTTTCTTTAGTTAACTCATATTTTAATAAACATAAGAAAATTATTGTGCAATGTTCATTTTATAAACTAATTTAGAAGAAAAATGGTTAATTCTAGTTTAATTTTATTGAATTTTCATATAATAAATATAAAATAAAGGTTACAAAAGAAGAAATACTAGCTAGTGAGTGAGGAATTTAAAGATGGGTTGTTCTTAAAAAGTCCTAACAAAGTAAAAAAAAAAACAGACTTCGGTTACTTTTAGGTTGATCAGAATAATGCATTAACAAGAAGTGTTTCAAATATATTTATATTACATTCAGTAACTTTGAATATAAGAAAAATATTTCTTCAATTTGAGTTAAGAGAAACATTAAAACTAATTAACTGTTGTACTGTTTAAAAATATTAGATCATCAAATTAAACTAAATGGGAGGTTTGACCCGGGTCAAACCTCCCAGAATTGATATGGGTCAAACCTCTCTTAATAGCCATTTTGGAAAAAAATGTAAAAAACATATTAAAATAAAAAGTAAAAGTAAAATATAAGTAGACTGTCTTTTAGTATGTTAATCTAAGTACACAAACAATTCAACTAACTTTTATATATGTTAATGACAGATGACACAGAAGAAAAGAGCTTGCAACAGAAAAAAAATAATTTCTAGCTGAAAATGATATTGCATGTGATTTCTCCTTGAGTCTGCTTGTAAATGGCAAACAGTCAGAAACAATACGTTATTTTGCTTAATGCCATGCTGCCATCTGATACTCATCAGCTGAATAAATGTTTAAATATGAAAAAGATAGGGTGTGTCAAACCTCCCATATTTCCCCTATGCATTATTAATTAATTACTTGACCTTTACTTTTAATATTTAATTACATTTTCTCAATTTTTATTATTTTATTTTAATATTTTTGTTTATTGTAAGCATTCGTTAGAATTTCAAGTGCATTATTAAATTAAAATTATTGTTTAAAAAATGTAAACAAAACAGTGACCAGAAATCCACAAAATCTTAACATTTGGTTAAAATTTTATGAATTGTTGACAAAATCTTTCAATGATACTTTTCCATGTATTAATACTTATACTTAATTTAAGCATGTTAAACTGAATGCAGGGTTTAAGGCTATTTTCAAATCAAAAGGAGATACTTTTTGACACATTTCTAAATTCATTTTTGTTCAGAAATGTATGAAATTGGCAGGTGTTCTTATTCAGAAATTATGTAAATGAATAGTGTGTTCCATTTTCTGCTAAAGGCAGAAGATCTTTCAGAAAATACTGTCAAAGTGGGTGTTTTGAAGCGAATTTCTGGATGTTACATTGCGGGTAAGGAGAAAAGTCTGTTGTCATGTGATATCAATCGCTTATAACTCGATAAGTAATTTATTTATTAAAAAATGCAAAATATCATTCGATTCCAAATCACTTCAATAGTCAAAACTGCCAGTTTTATGCCTTTACATTAAAAAATGTGTCAGAAAGTTTCATGTTGTTGAAAAAGGCATTTGAGAACGGACTTAAGCTAATTTTCTCCTCTTCTCAAACAGTTCTGCTCCCTACAAATGTTGGTAGGGAGAATCTCCTCCTAGAAAAAAATGAATTTCAAGCTCTGTAAATAGTGAATTTGTTTAAGATTTAAGAACACAGTTGGTGTATTGTGTATGTCACTTGCTGAAAAAAGCAATTTCAAATATGAAAATAATCATTCAATTAAAACTTGCATCTTAATTGCCTTCTTTCCAAAGACCTTTCGGTGTTGAACCAGTGTTTAAAATTGAAATTTACAATATTTTTATGTTCTCTTTCTCGTTTGGCGTGCAGAATATATCTCCAGATTGTTCCAGTTTTACATGCAAAACACGTATGAAAATATCCAAGCACATCTGTCAGAGCTGCCACAATTACCCAAAAACGTGTCCAAGTGCATGAAATTATTTTTGTTATTTTGAATTTATTTGTTTTTGTGTTAAATTTGTAATGCTAGAAATTAATTATCAATCGTATTTTACTTACCCATCATATGTAGTATAGGGTAAGTCTTGTAATTGTTTTGAAAATTGAAAATTTTTTTTTGACGGATTTACACATTTCAGACACTAAAAATTCCGAAAAACATATTTTTAGAAAAAAAATTTGCTGTCCGTCCATCTGTCTGTGTCTGTAAATGCTCTATCTCCAGAACAAATTGAGATAGAGACTTGAATTTTGGTATGTACTTAGTATGTAATAATGGGAAGAAGCTTATTGAATTTCAGTAACCTCGATGATCCGAAACTATTTTTTTCGTACTCTCGAAATATTCCTTCTGATAGAAGGTAGATAAAAAAATTTCGAAATTGTTTATTTTAAGGAGTGAATATAAAAGACAATAAAAATATATAAATTTTGCATAAAGAATGAAGTTGATAGGGTAATGAGTTGCCGAGATAAACGTAATCCTATTTTCCACACTCTTCGATTTTTCTTGACCCTGTATATCATCCAAATTTCAATTCAAAGATATATTTTAATTGGAAATGAGATGCTTCATCCGACGCAATAAACCCTTAGTTAATATGATTATCGTTTTTGGAGTTATATTGATGTTTTTTTTACACAATTCAGTAATAGAGCATTTAAAGTTTATGACGTCATCAAGACACGATTTTATTCGAATTGCAATGCATTTTATAAGTAGTTTACACATGTTTTATTTTAATATTTTATACTATGCATATCGATGATGGGTAAGTATTATGGTGGCCCCAACGACTAGTTTGTATAGTATTTGTTTATATTAATTCTAATAAAATTACTCTTTATTATCAATTTGATGTTTATTATTTTTCTACTATTATTTGGTTTTACATTACAGGGTTCATACAGACTCTTTAGGAACTCCTTAGAAATGAAAAAGTTTCCAAGGAGTACTTGGAACTCTTTAAATAAACAAATATCACTTAAATTATCGCAAAGTATAATTTAGCATTGAACAATGAAGTACACAAGGGTAGAAAATGGAAACTTATATGTTGCACAGTGAATAATACAGCTTAAGCATGTATGCTTGGAAGAAATTAACATTTGAAGGAAGTAAAATAAAAATCTTCTCATATTTAATTACAAATGTAAAGTTTAAGTTAGTACTGCCATTCTAATAAGAATAATAAAGAAGTTAAGTTAAATTTCTAATTAAATTTTCAGCAGGAATGAAACTATGCTGTAAATCTTTAAATAACCCTACAAAGGATGTGAATTTCTTTTCACTTTGCTAAACAGCGTACAGTCAACAGAGTGAAAAATGTGTCCAGACCAGGGATTGAACCCGGATACCTTGGTATCACGCACCATGACATTCCACCTTGCACTGCGAGCTTGCAGTCTTGCAAACATATATGAGTGAAAATGCCAGACTGGATGTCATCCTGGTGGCTTAAATGGTAAAGCACTTGGTACACTATACCAAGGTATCCAGGTTTGATCCCCACTGTGGACACATTTTCACTCTGTTGGTTACTGTATTTGTTTAAGTTACTGTATTTGTTTGTATATGCCACGTGGTTTTTTTCTCTTTAAAATTTACTATTAAAATCTGGGTGCATGTGATACATGATGAGTATTTGGTATTTGACTGGCTATTGGTCACTGCCTAAAATAGTTCACTGGCAATTTTCTATTCAAATTTAGGAAACCAGTAAGCAAAGCATTGTGAATATTTTGTAATTTTAGTACTAGCTATTAGATTTTAATTGAATAATATCCGTTTCTTTCTAAACGAGGTATTAAAAAGTACAGTGGGTGTGCATGTTTTACGAGGGCACAAACATACATGAAAAAATATGGCAAGTCCTTTAAAATTCCTGTACTCCTTATATTTTTTTCTTTTCAAGTCTGTATGAACCCTGTCATTAAACAAGAATACATTAAAAGATATTTAGGGTTTAAAATGTATTACCCTACAGAAAATGCTGCTCATGTTATTTTGGTACTACAAAACATACATGTTCTTAAAAGTTAATATGTAAGCAAGTAGTTCCTACATATGTTTTTTATATATTCATTATGTATCTGTTTAAATTATTGAATTTTTTGAAAATTAATATATATTTAAATCTCAACTTTAAAAATGTTTCACTATTATTTTTTTAAACATTTTAGATTTAAAGGTGAACAACTGACATTCTTCATTTTGAAGTATTCAAAGCATTTTCTTGGAGAATCCCCACAAAGTATCTTTTTCCCCCATGTTCTATGAAAATAAATATTTTCACTAAAGAAAATGTCCGTGCATCAAATGCACTCTCAAGCAGCAGAAAAAACTTTTACTTCTGAAATATATTCCAAAGTAATTTCACTATGTGGACCAGTAAAAGAACACTTGGATGTCAATATAAAAGAAAAATCTTTTGTTTGCGAAATATGTTCTAAAGGATTTTCATTAAGATCTCTTTTAAAAAGACACTTGCGTACCCATACAAAGGAAAGACCTTACATTTGTGAAATATGTTCCAAAGGATTTTTACAAAGTTCTCATCTGAAAGCACACTTGCATACCCATACAAATAAAAGATCATTTGTTTGTGAAATATGTTCCAAAAGATTTTCACAAAGGTTTGAACTAAAAAAACACTTGCGTATCCATACAAATGAAAAACCTTATGTTTGTAAAATGTGTTCCAAGGGATTTTCACAAAGTTCTTGTCTAAAAGTACACTTGCGTATGCATACAAATGAAAGACCTTATGTTTGTGAAATATGTTCCAAAGGATTTTTACAAAGTGGAACGAACACTCTGAACGAACACTTGCGTAGCCATACAAAGGAAAAACCTTTTGTTTGTGAGGTATGTTCTAAAGGATTTTCACGGAGTAGTATTCTTAAGAGACACTTGCGTACCCATACAAAAGAAAAACCATTTGTTTGTGAAATATGTTCCAAAGGATTTTCACAAAATGGCCAACTGAAAGAACACCACTTTCTTACACATACAAAGGAAAAACCTTTTGTTTGTGAAATATGTTCCAAAAGATTTTCACGTAATATTCGTCTAAAGAAACACTTGTATTCCCATACAAGTGAAAGACCTTATGTTTGTGAAACATGTTCCAAAGGATTTTCACAGAGCTCTGATTTAAAAACACACATTTGCATACGAATAAAAGACCTTACATTTGTGAAATATGTTCCGAAAGGAGTGGAAATCTAAAACCCTCTCATTCTTGTGTTAATTAACTGCAACAGTGGAAAACTACCTTTCAACTTCTCATCGCTTGTGTTCCGACCATACATTCTATGACGAAATTTGCTCGTACAGCTGCGTTCTACTCCCCCCCCCCCCCCGTACAGTTTTGCCTACTTTTTCAGATACATCCTGTGTAGATAGACATAATTCGATTGTATATTTTAGCACAAAAAATTTGTGGATACAAAGATAACCAATCGGAACGTAGAAAAGCGCAGGATCGTGTGTCTGAAAATTTTATGGTTTTAAAACTTTTTACAGTATTTTACCTATAATATTTTGTTGTTTTATGTCGAAACTAATACTATATTTTACTCCACTTTGCAAAATAATATACTGTATTTAATAAATACTAAGAAATGTTTTGTACAATTAATAAAATTCGGTGCTAATTAAGCTCAGTTATTTTTTTTTAAATCTAAATATAAAATTAAATAGCTTTTAGTGAGATGTTTTGAAAGTGACACATATTATCACTTTTGTGCTTGACACAAAAAAACCCAAATACATATTCGGGGTGACATATGGCAAACAGGTTTTTCACTTGGACTTTAGTCAAACATATGAATTTTGGATTTAAGCACTTTAATTATTTTCATTACTTAGGTTAGTAATTGTGTCATGGAATGAAATCTGTGTGTTCTTTCTTTCATTTTTAATTGATATACACACATTTTATGGACATAATCTCATACATCCTAAGATTTATAAACAGAATATGTCAACAGGTCCGTAACTACCGCCGGGGCACTGCCCCGGGTCCCCAAACCCGAGGGGCCCCAAACTGATGGTTAAATATTATTGTATTTTAATATCTAATCTAACTTCCTATAAAATTCCCAGCACCTAGCTAAAAGTTAACAATAAAAAAAATCCATCAAAGTGCTAGAATAAATGTTGTTGCGTGTCCGTTCATATACTCCATACGCTTCGCATGCAAAAGCAGCTCTAGATCAGGCAGCAGAATGTCGAGTTGAATGTGTCATGTCGCGCCAGGTACCTGCCGAGTGATGAGTCAAGTGCAGTCTGGGACATGCAGTGAGCTAGTGCTATTCATGATGATTCATTCGTTTGGTAACTGATCATCAATATCGGACTGTCAGTGCAGTTGAGTGTCGCATAGTAGTGATAGTACACGTGTAATTTATTACTTAGTCTTACTTTGCTTGTGTTGAGATAATAGTTTATATTATGAAACGAATTCGGCACCAGACAAGTGGAAATAAAAAAAGACTCTAAAAAGAAGAAACTTGGAGGCTGCAAAAAGTTCGAACAAGTTATCAACATGGCTAGACAGTGGAAACGACTTGACAGGGAATGGTAATAAGAAAGCTATGTATGGTTTGCTTTATTTAGTGCGATGTGTAATTGATGTAAAAATAGTAACGTCCAACTTGAGTAATTCGAATGTGTATAATTCGAAATCGTGGATAATTCAAATGTTTCTGTCGGTCCCTTGACATTCCTATAAAACACAATCAGTGGTGAATTAAGCACTCAAGAGGCCCCAGGTGCAATTACATTTTGAGGCCCCGCCAAATACTTTCAGTACCACTATAGTGTGCATTTTTTAGTTTTACAATTACAATTATTGAAATTGTATGTTATTAATTCCACACGATATTTTCTCTAATTGGAATATAAAGTTCAAATTATTTTCTATCGCATGCTAATAAAATATTGAAAGTACTTCCCATTCATTACATTATCATAATTTTTAGAACTTAGAGATCACATTTTTATTTATCTTTTATTTTGAAAATCACTACATTATATTTACTAAACTATCACTTCATTCTATCATTCTAAACAAATGGGTTTTTCACAAATATAACTGTAGGATTTTCTGTTATCAACACATACTTTCTTTTTTTTCTTTCTTTTTTCCAGTAAGTTCTTGGCAAATCTTTTAAATAATTACTGAGTTATATCTAAGAAACATTTTAAGAATACAAAATCATATATTTTATTTTTAACTATCAATTATAATTAATCATTTAAAATTAATTGTAAAAATTATTAATTAAGAAATAATGCAACAGATTGACTATTTTACATTAGTTGGATTTGAAACATGTTTGAGTCGGCCAATCTTGCCTTTTGCCCCCCCCCCCCCCAAAAAAAAAGGCTATGGCCTTGGATATACTTTTGTATATTCTATATTTTCAAAAATATTTTAAATAAATATTTTATGTGTGATACACATCTTTTCCTCTATATTATACAGGGTGGTCCTAAAATATATGTCAAAAATATAAAGATAGGTAGAGGGGACCTAAATAAGCATATTTCGTATAGGAATGTAGGGACTGAAATGCCGCGTAGTGGCAGTAGAGGGCACTGTTGAGTTCGGCGGATGACAGCGTTTCGCTGGTTTGAATCGTCTTTCCCCGCACGATTTTCAAGCAACATACATCGTTACACCAATGCGGAACTTGTCGACATGCATTTCATGTATGGGGCTACACAAGGAAATAGAGCGGCTGCTGAAAGAATGTACATCGAACGATTCTCGGATAGGAATCTGCCTGATCTCCGAACATTTGATCGTCTTCATCAGGAGTTGTGCGTGAGAAGATCGTTTTATGCTTCCAGGCGTGATACGGGCAATGGAAGATATAGCAGAATTTCAGCAGTAGAAGAAAAAGCATTATGCACAGTTGAGGATATTTCTTCGAGAAGCTCGTGAGCCGTTGAAGGTGCGCATTCTTTGAGCAGCCGCTCCATTTCTTGCGCAGCCTCATACGTGAAATGCATGTCGACAACCTCCGCATTGGTATAACGATGCATGTTGTTCGAAATCGTGCGGGGAATGACGATTCAAGCCAGCGAAACGCTTTCATCCGCCGAACTAAACAGTGCCCTCTACTGACTGAACGCTGGAATTCCGCACCCACATTCCTGTACGAAATCTGCTTAAGTCCCCTCTACCTATCTTTACATTTTTGACATATATTTTAGGACCACCCTGTATATATTTTTTAATTGGAACATACAACTTTTGCGTCAATAAATATTTAAGTAAGGTAGTAGTTGGAAAAAAATAAAACTTGTCTAATTCGAAATCTTGGGTAATTCGAAATTTTTTAGCGTTCCCTTGGACTTCAAATTATTCAAGTTTGTATATGCATATGCCCCAAACAAATTACTTTTGTTAACCCTACACGTAGCAATCGGCAAAAGTAATTTGGAAGTTTATAATTAAAGCACCATTTCCACGCGTTACTTTCGAACGAAAGTATCATTCGAATGCGGTTTTTTTTGCAATTTCATTACATAGTGGTCCCATACCAATATCTTTACGCTATTTTTTACTTTTTAGCCTTCTGCATTAAAAAAAGTAAAAAACTTGAAGGAATGTTATGTTAAATCTTGTACTTGGTGAGTATTTTTAGTTATATCTCGCAAAGTATCAAGAAAAATAAATTTTTGACTAGATATAAGAGCTTTGAAATTAAATTTCCTGCAAAAATGTATCTTTACGTTTTTTTAAAATTCTGCTTAGTTTTTGATAAATTTCGTATTATATTTATTTCGTATTATATGTTTATCATAAAATATACATGTACCATATACTATACCTATATACTTATATATACTAAATGTATGTACCTATATACGTATAGCTCTAAAATATAAGAGGAAAAAAAATCTCTTTGACCTTGCCTATATTTGAACCTAACATTTTACGGATTTCCTGACGAAGATTTTCTTTTTGGAGCCGGAGAAAACAACGGACCAAGCTTTAGAAGGCACTTCGGAAGAAAATGAAATGGAAGGGGATTCTCCTGATACAGAAATTTCACAGAACTTAAGTGCAGATAATGATACGTCGAAATTGAAACAAGACTGACTATTTTTACAATGACAACAAATCGAACCAACAAAATTTTTTAGGCGAAGGAGCTGTGGTAGACCCAACCAATGATACACCAAGTTTTTGGAAGATGAAGATTCTGCCTACTACGATGACTTTAATAGAAATTCAAGATAAGAAACGTAGGCTGGTAGTGGTTGTTCCAGTACAACCTGACGAACCATTTCCGAATAGAAATTAATCAACAAGGCCGATCTTTTTCAAGTAACTATTATAGTACCAACACAAAGTTAGGGTTGAAGCTTAAAATAAGTTGGTTATACTACTCAAAAAAATTAGACTGTGTCTACTGCCTGCCATGTTGGTTGTTCCCTCAGTTCCAATCGGAAGCACTTGAATATAGCAACCGTATATTACCGTTTTCAACAACCGGAGTTCGAGACTGGAAGTATATTTCAGTTCATGAAGAATCCAAAAGCCACACACACTCTTGTGTAGTTTATGAGCAGTGCCGGAAACATGGTACTTTAGAAGACGTTTTCGACAAAAATTTGGAGATTGAAAGAAGCTTCTGTCGAAAAGTTCTTGAAAGAATCCTAAATGTGATCTAAACATTTGCAACATGTAATCTCGCATTTCGTGGATCTAGTGAAAAGTTAGAATGTAACAACAAAGGAAACTTTCTCTCGATAGTTCAACTCTTGTCAAAATAGGACTAAATACTGCAAGAATTGATTCAGCGTCCGCAAGAGTCTATGAAGTACCTCAGTCCTAAAATTCAGAATGAACTTATAAACCTATTAGTCTTAGAAATCAAAAATGAAATTACCGTTGAGCATCAAAACTGATTGTTTTTTTCATTGATTTTAGATACCATTCAGGACATTGCTAAAGTTGATCAGTTAAGTGAAGTGTACAGGTATGTCAAAATAGTTAATGATGAAGAAGGGACACCTATTGATATCAAAATATGTCAAACTTTTGTATCCTTTAGAGAGGTAAAAGATCAGTCTGCCCAAAGTCTTGCAGAAGAAATACTTACTTCATTGGAAGAGAAAAAATTGGATTTGAAAAAATGTCATGGAAAGGCTACGACGAGGCTGAAGTCATGAGTGGGGCATACAGTGGAGTGCAGCAGCGTATTAAAGAAAAAGCCCCACACGCATACTTTGTGCACTGCGCTGAACATAGCCTTAATTTAGTATTAAAGGATGCTGTGGAAGGAAACCGAGTGGTCTGCCAGTTTTTTTAAAACATTCAAAGTGTGTATTGCTCTTTTGGTCACAGTATTTTGCGCTGGCAAAACTTGAAATCAGTATACGATATCGAAGCTCAGACTGATTCACTGAATTCGAAAGTAACACTGAAAACTCTAAATCCAACTCACTGGATTGGTAGGTATATGAGGCATTGTATGCACTGAAACACAAGTTTTGTGACGTGTTGAAAAGCCTTACCCGCATAACTTTGACTTCCAGGAAAGCAAGAAAAGAAATGAAGCACAGCAGCTAAAGAACAAACTTGAAAGTTTTGATTTTGTATTGCTTTTGGTAGTGCAGTGGGAAGTTTTAGAGTCTCTCAACCTCGTATCAAAATCCTTACAATCTGAAACCATGGACCTGTTGTATGCATATGAGTTATTGGGTAATTTATTATTAATTATAACCGAAATATGTGGAAAGTTTGAAGAACTTGTTTCTGAAGCATTAGATGTTTGTAGTCGATGGGGAATAAACAAAGAATTTCACCAGAATTGACTAAGGAAATTGAAAAAACACTTTGATGAGTTGAGTGAAGACGAGAGATTAATAGACCCAAAATCTTGTTTCCGAGTCACTGTGTTTTATCCAATAGTAGACACACTTTGTACTCAACTTGATCACCGTTTTGAAGGGAAGAAAGCTGTTCTTGACACTTATCAAGTAATACAATCTGATATTTTAGCCAATGCAAGTGAAAGTGATATTCACAAAAAAAACAGTTGATTTCGTTAATAAGTTTCCAAATGATGCGAGTCCAGCCTTTCCTTCACAATTGTGTTCAGTGAAAAATTCGTTTCAAAACAAACTGGAAAAAATGAAAAGTGGTAAGGAATTTGCTAATTATATAATAGTCGACCACAGTTCGCTTTCACCAAGCTATCCAATCCAGATTTTTTCACAGCGTGCATCTTGTATTGGACTGTTCCTGTAACAGTATCTAAGGTTGAACGGTCCCTTTCTAAGCTTAAAATGAAAAAAAATTACTTGAGAAGTACAATGACTCAAGAAGGACTCAGCAGCTTAGCTTTTCTTTCAATTTAGAATGATCGAGCTCAACAAATCAACTTTGAAAAATTAATTGATGAATTCGCTTCTTTGAAAGTTAGGAAACACGCAAATGTTTAAGAAATAATCAAATGTAGCTAATCTCTAATCTAATCTACACTACTTTGCATCAGTTATTGATTCCTTGTCTTTTAAGCAAAGTATGCATTTTAACAAACTTAAATTACATCTATTGTAACTATATCTTTAATCTTTCTTAAACTTTTATTTATAAAAGTCATATTTTAAATTATCAATTAAAAGTTTTCCGCTAGTTTAATCTAGTTCTAAATAATGACTAACTAAAATGTAAGTAATTTTTTAAAAATTATTATTCCCATCCATTTGAATAAAAAATATGTACGTTTATGTTAGGCGTTTTCTGTACTATATCTTCCTCATACCATTAAATTGTTTTCATTCTTGTTATAGGTTTTTTCAGTAAAAAATGACTATAGTATTTCTGTATTTGTACTCAAAAATTAAACTTATTAAAAGTTACTGTTTTAAGTTTTTTTATGTTAACAACAGTGTAGCGAATATTTTAACGTGTATTTTTAATGTGTGATTTTATAAACTTTTAATAGACATACACTCTTTTTATAAAAATTGTACTTTTGTAAGTATTTTGCTTTTGTATTATTCACTTTATTCTTTTTACAACCATACGCACTGAATTTTTAATTTCCAAAACTTGTATCATAAAAATAATGCATTTAATAATTTGTTCATTGTATAAGCTAGATAAATACTTGAACATTTGGCTTAGTGAACCTTTTGTAGCTAGTTTTGTTACCATTGCATGGACAAATAGATAAAAACAAAATTTTGTTGAATTGGAATAAACCCCTATGCATATAAAAAGAAGGAATAAGTGTAAAGGCTGTTCTATATGTGTGGGCGTTCTAAAGGAAACAGGCCGTTCTAATTACGAACACAAGTTTAATATGGTAACATAAAGTTGACATGACGAGGACAGATGACAAGCACAGAACATAAATCAACATAAAAGATTATTCATATTTTTCAAGATTCATGACCGGTAACATTTACGGCCATTTTCATAACCAATTCTGGTTTCTCATATCACAAACGACGTTCTTCGCCGCTGACGTTCTGCGTTCTACTGCCGCGCGCTTTCGTTTCTCCAGAAGGGGGCGCTACTAGAGCAAGAAGAGGCATGCGCAATCCTCCCACCTCCCCCTTTCGAGAATTTGATTTAGTCTTTTGAGACAAATCAATATCTGGTAAATATCTAAATAAACAAGTAAAACATATTAATACTAAAATTAAAACACTTAAAGAATATCAAAGAAAATAAACAAATAGAAAAACAGAATACACTATAACACTAATACTAATATTTTAAAGTTCGAGGATAAAGTTAAAGTTTTTAAAGTTAAAGTTCAGACTTGTAACACAGAAAAAAAAAGAATGTTCAAAGTTTTTAAGTCCAATGTGCGGCATGTAGCCTACTTAGAGAGTCAGCATTCGCGTGGAGTTTCCCACGTCGTCGGTACGTTATTTGGGCTTGAAAGCGCTGAAGTGCAAGGGCCCATCTTTGAAGGCGCGCACTTCGAGGTGCACAGTCCATGAGAAATTTCAAAGGATTATGGTCGCTCACCACAGTTACGTGCGAACCATAAATATAGCGTTCGAACTTTTTCAGGGCGAAGATAACAGCATAAGCTTCCTTTTCGATGGTAGCATAACCCTCTTGGCATTTGGAGAGCTTTTTACTTGTAAAAGCAATGTGGTGCTCTTGTTCATTTTCATCTTTTTGAGATAGACAAGCGCCTATCGCATACGAAGAAGCATCTGCATGTATAATAAATGGTTTCTGAAAGTTCGGGGAATAACAGATGGGTGATTTACTGATCGCCTGTTTCAACTCAAAAAAGGCTTTGTCACAATCCTCAGACCAGGTAACTTCATTAGGGGCACGTTTCTTGGTAAGTTCAATCAATGGACGAGCTATGTCGGAGAATGAAGGAACATAGGATCGGTAGTAAGATAAAAGACCTAATATGCTTCTGACATCTTTCTTTGACTTGGGAACTTCTAAGTTTTGTATCGCTGATACTTTGTCGGGATCGGGTGCATGTATACCGGATCCTACCACATGACTTAGAAATTTTATTTTTTTTCGTTTTCGCCGTCTTCCCGTACTAAATTTATTGTTCATTCGGCGAAAGCCATCACGTGTATACTGTTTCTTCCGCACAGTTTCCTTTATTTTCACTTTATCATAATTTTTAGAAAGTTCAATTTCATTTTTATTTTCGTCGATCGTCACTTCCTTAGTCTCTGTAAACTCATCAATCTTCTCAGATTTCTTCTGGCATTTTTCTAACATCATGTTGTCAGGATGATTTAACTTAAGGAATACATCGGGTTCTTTGTTTGCTATTTCATGTGATTTCACACAACCATTGACTATAATGTAGTCGGAATTTTCATCGTAAACAAGAGGTTGTTTCTCGCTGAACTCAATCGTGTTGGATTCGGAATTTCCATCAAGTGTTTCTGGCATTGTATTATTGAAAACAGAGTAAGATTCTTCTGTTGTCGTGACATCAACTTTTGAATCTTTATTTTCAGAAATTATGCTTCGTCTTATATTTTCTTCTTTCATGTCTTCTGATGCAATCAAATATTTATCCGAAGCACTTGCATTCTTTTTAGCATAATTTGCGGTTTCGTATTCGGCTTCTTCATCAGGCGTGTCTGCATAGTTTGAGGATTCGAAAATATAAGTTACATTATTAACTATGGGAGCATCCTTCATAATATTGTGTTCACTCTGTAAATAATTTTGGACTTTTAAATCTTTTGAATTATGTAAAATTTCTTCTGCTTGCCTAATTTGGGGATCTTCTTCCTTATAATAAATTTCCGTTTCGGTTTGATCTCCACTCTCTATTACGATTAAATCGGCAACAGTACATATGTCATTTTCATTATTATTAGTTTCTTTCGTGATCAATTGTGTAATACTAGTACGCGGGTGAGGGTTATTTTTTGTCTCATCAAATAATTTATCCAAGTGATATAAAAAATTATCATGAACGGAAAAGTTATTAAATTCATTTTGTTAGCTGTCGAACACTGATTTAACGAAGGGTCGTTTTTCTGTTGCCATTTAAATTTTTCTGAATCGGTTATAAAAGTATCAGGGTCGTCGCCAGGTGTTTGGTCAATGTTCTCGTTTCCATTCGCATTTTCAACTGACACATGGTCTAAAACTGAAGCAGACAGATCTACAGTGTTGGTTTCTTTCGTACTGTCACTTATCGCGTCAACATTACAATTTAATGCCTTTTCAGTTTCATTATATTTATTCAAATCATTTAATTCATTATATGTATCAAGAGAAAGTAATAAATCATTAATTAAATTATCAACTACAGCACATGTTATCATAATATTAGGATATATCTTGGGGTTTAATTTATCAACTGCAATACTCAATGGAATATTTATTAAAGGAGCTTTCAATTGGTGTCCGAATGCAGATTGCAATATTATGGTACCACAAGGATTTTTAAAGTATTCGGGTACACAATTAGCCTTTATTATAGAAATTTGAGTTCCACTATCTACTACGCCATGTAATATTTTATTACCACATTCGATATCTACTGTCGGTAATGTTTCAATTAATTTTGTTTCTTTTTGCGGTGTTTTCAAATTAAATAACTCATCTGACCTTATTCTAGCAGTGAGTGCTTTTTCATTTGCATTCGAATTATCTTCCCTATCAAATTTATTGGCATTGCCAAATAAATAACTACATATTGTAACATTATGGTATCTGCCGCAATTCGTGCATTTTTTATCTTTTATGGTACAATCTTTAGCGACGTGTTTACCTCTCTTCAAGCATAAAAAACAGCGCCCTTGAGCCCTTAATTTAGCCATTTTCTGCTCAACGGATAATTTATTACATTCCTCAGTCGAATGACTATTACAAGAACAAAATATACAAAAAGTTTCAGCGGTAATATGAGATACTTCAGAATTAATTCTGTCACTAGCGAACATTTGTCTACGAAATGCAAGGGAATCATTATTATACGACTGTTTTGACCTTGGGTTATCTAAATTAAAAAAATATATAATTTTGTTTTTCTCTCGACTCTATTTCGGTACGAATAAATAATAACAAATCATCAATACTTGATTACGTGTCACTAGAATTTTTTATACATTGCTTATTATATTCTAACGAAAGATTATTTGGCAGGGATTTAAGAATTATCGGTGTCAACAGGTTATCAAATCCATTTGATTCAATGTCTAAAGACCTGAGACTTCTTATTTGCGATTGAATCGTATCAAATAATTTCCGTAGAGCGGTTACATCATTTGTTTTCAATACAGGTTTCAAAGATAATAAAGTATTTAAATGTGCCGTCACAATGAGGTCTTTTCGGCCAAATTGTTGTTTCAGAATTTGGATAGCTTCCAAATAATTTTTATCTGATAACGCAAATCCGAAAATAGAATTATATGCACTACCACCTAACTTTGTAAATAGCTCATTTTTTCAATATTTGACAGTGAATCATTATCATGGACTGCTATTTTGAATGAATTCCAAAAGTTTTGAAATTTACTTATTTCGCCGTAAAATTTCTCAATCGTTAATGTAGAGAGTTTAACAGATTGCGCAACTACTTCTGCGTGCTTATTATCGACGTGAGATACGGGGGAAATTTGGCTTTTGCTATTATTTTTCAATTTCTTATTAATTCTAAATCTCCATAAAGTTATTTTTTCATGATATTCGATGGAGGCCTTTGCGTCTTTTTCGATTTCATCCTCATCATTAATTAACGCTAAAATTTGGGTATCTTCCCGTTTAAGGTCAATACCTTTTTGTTCTAGCTGAGCTAAATTTTCTTCAATTTCGTCAAAATTAGGTGATTCTAAAATCCATGCATCTTCGATCTTTTTAACAATAGAGGTAATAGATGCTTTTATTACCCCTCTAGTTTTTTTAAGTTTAGTCAGTTGATCAGCCATGCTTAAATAATAAAAAAAATGTACCTTACCTCTGATTAAGGTTATCCAAAATATTTCACTATAATATTTCACTATAATATTTCAGTATAATGTTTCACTATAATGTTTCACTCCGTAATCCAGTAATACAGCCTGTTTTTCATCCATTAATTCTGACACCAGTGTGATGTCTCTTCTATATGTGTGGGCGTTCTAAAGGAAACAGGCCGTTCTAATTACGAACACAAGTTTAATATAGTAACATAAAGTTGACATGACGAGGACAGATGACAAGCACAGGAACATAAATCAACATAAAAGATTATTCATATTTTTCAAGATTCATGACCGGTAACATTTACGGCCATTTTCATAACCAATTCTGGTTTCTCATATCACAAACGACGTTCTTCGGCGCTGACGTTCTGCGTTCTACTGCCGCGCGCTTTCGTTTCTCCAGAAGGGGGCGCTACTAGAGCAAGAAGAGGCATGCGCAATCCTCACACTTTCTTAAACTTTTATTTAGAAAAGTCATATTTTAAATTATCAATTAAAAGTTTTCCGCTAGTTTAATCTAGTTCTAAATAATGACTAACTAAAATGTAAGTAATTTTTTAAAAATTATTATTCCCATTCATTTGAATAAAAAATATGTACGTTTATGTTAGGCGTTTTCTGTACTATATCTTCCTCATACCATTAAATTGTTTTAATTCTTGTTATAGGTTTTTTCAGTAAAAAATGACTATAGTATTTCTGTATTTGTACTCAAAAATTAAACTTATTAAAAGTTACTGTTTTAAGTTTTTTTATGTTAACAACAGTGTAGCGAATATTTTAACGTGTATTTTTAATGTGTGATTTTATAAACTTTTAATAAACATACACTCTTTTTATAAAAATTGTACTTTTGTAAGTATTTTGCTTTTGTATTATTCACTTTATTCTTTTTACAACCATACGTACTGAATTTTTAATTTCCAAAACTTGTATCATAAAAATAATGCATTTAATAATTTGTTCATTGTATAAGCTAGATAAATACTTGAACATTTGGCTTAGTGAACCTTTTGTAGCTAGTTTTGTTACCATTGCATGGACAAATAGATAAAAACAAAATTTTGTTGAATTGGAATGAACCCCTATGCATATAAAAAGAAGGAATAATTGAGGGGCCTCACTATGAAGTTTTGCCCCGGGGCCTTCAAGTTTATAGTTACGGCCCTAAATGTCAAAGCTCTTTTCCATTATGAATAAATATGCTAAAATGAAAATGAACATTGCAGATTTTTTAAAGGTGATTTATTTATTTTTAAAGGTATTCAAAAGAAAAAAATGTAATTTTATGTTTGGAAAGTATGTAACATTTAGAGGTGCTACAGCACAAAGTATAAAGAAAACTCACAACAATCTGGCTACACATTGGTAAGATAAACTGTCAGAATTGAAACTGATACTTCTTAAGAGAGAATCAAAGTGCTTTTATTAACACTATTGAAGCGCTGAAAAAATGGGTTCTCAAAATTGAGTAAAAAGTTCTCAATTTTATATACGTCACATACTCAAAGTAGCGCCAATCCAAATGTTCTCAAAATTGAGAAACACGTGTAGTCATTTTTGATTCCATTGATATATTCAAATATGAACTCTGTATGCTCTCTGTTAAATATTCAATACATTTTTTTATTTTATGCAATTAGTTGTAGTTACTGTAAATATTAAATTATGCACAATATTTAAAAATAATTTAAATTATTTTAAAATACTGTGCATAATTTAATAATTACATTTTCGTCATCATAAAGTTTTAACTGTTTATTTCAAACTGTTAAACAAGGTTACGTTTTTTATTTGAAATCGAAAAATTACGAATGTATATTATTAAAAGATCACCGATAGACAAAGTACTTGGAGTTTCCATTTGAAATTACAAAGCATCTGAGCAAACTTCAAAGCAAATTTAATAATGCTATCTTGTTATTTCATAATATTAGTGTTTTCAAATGGAATATATAACTTTGACAAAATAATTTTCGAAAAGAAAATGTATTTCCTTTTAAATGTTGCCAGGAATTATTATAAAAATGATCGGAGTTGAAATTTTAAAAGATACTAGGTGCTCAACTAAGTTTCCAGGTTTTTTTAATCTATAAAAAATGGAAAAATTTAAGAGAAATGCAAAAAATGATTTATTCAAAGTATCGTCCCTCGCTAGCTACACATTTTTGCCATCTCTCTGGCAATGCATGAATACCGCGACGATAAAAAGACGCGTCTTTGGCCCGAAACCATTCATCCAACCAATTTTGCACTTCTTCAAAATTGGCCAAATTGTAGCCCAGCCAAGCCATGCGCCATCGACCGGAACAAGTGGTAATCGGAAGGGGCCAGCTCTGGTGAATACAGCGGGTGCGGTAGCAGATCCCATTTCAGTGTTTTGACGGCGTCCTGGACGATGGAAGTGCGATGGTACGGAGCGTTGTCGTGCTGCAATATCACTCGTTCGTGTCTCGTGTCCCATTCTGGCCGTTTTTTGAACAATGCATGGTTCAAATTATTCAGTTGTCGGTAGCGATTTCCATTAACAGTTTCGCTCAGTTTCAGCAGCTCATAGTGCACGATTCCTGTCTTGTCCTACCAAACGCAGAGCATTGTCTTCTTTTCGAAGCGATTTGGCCGTGCCTTCGATGTTGATGCTTCGCCAGATGAAAGCGAAGATTTTTTGCGTTTGGGATTCTCGAAATATATCCACGTCTCATCGCCAGTAACAATTCGATGCAGGAAACTCTTTCTTTCATGCCGCAAAAGCAAAATTTCGGAAGTGGCTCTTCGATTTTTCATCTGTCTCTCAGTCAACTCATGCGGCACCCATTTTCTTTCCTTTTTATTTTTTCCCATGGCATGTAAACGTTTGGAAATACCTTGGCGAGTCATGCTTAATGCCTCTGCAATTTGTTCTTGTGTTTGCATATCATCTTCATCCAATAACGCTTGCAAATTGGCGTCCTCAATTGTTTTTGTCTTCCGGAGCGCTCCTTGTCCTTAGTGTCGAAATTGCCATTTCTGAAGCGTTTAAACTAATTTTTACAGGTAGTTTTCAATGGTGCATGTTCGCCGTAGGCCTCCTCAAGCAAACGACGTGCTTCAGCTGCATTTTGTTTTTCAATTTAAAGCAGAAAAACAAAGCTTCCTGCAAATGCTGTTTATTTGGCACAGAACTCGACATTTTCGTTGTTAGAAAAAATATTTTTGAGTTTCGATATGTGTTGTTATTACGACTGGTTATTGTTAATAGATATCCAAGCTATTAGAAAAACACAACTTTAGACATGTATGTCGACAACATGGGCCATTAGTGCCATGTATGTGTGAAACCCTGAAACTTAGTTGCGCACCTAGTATATTAAAAATGAATTCAAAAGAAGATTTTAGAATTTCAAGAAATGTGAAAATCAGTTTAATCTGTTTACCTTTAATGATTGATGTTGGACTTATTGTTATTACTTCAGTTACGCAAAATTCAGTGTGATTCCATATTAGAGCAAAATTTTGGATATGGGGTTTCCAAATTTTTGTAATTATTCATCAATCGATCAATTTTTTAAAGTGTAGTGTGCAACCTTTTGTTATTTGCCAACACATTCTGAATACTGTCACGAGACTTCCCGTTAAATAGGGTGTTATGTATTTAATGATGTCTAAATAAACAAATGAAGACACCCTCTCGTGGAGATCCAGCCATCATGCATAGGAACTTTTCTTTTGGAAATCGCATAACACATTTCAAAACCCAATTTCAAAAATGACCATCAATAGGCGGAAAAATATCTGAATTCTCTTGTGCAGCCCTGCATATGATCTATAGGTTTATATATAAACTACATGTATGCAAAAATCTAGTTCATTTAGGAAGTCATAAGATAGTTGAAAATTCCTCTTCAGCCATTTCCTTCAGAGAGCGGAAATGCACTTGAATTATTTTGTGCAGTCCTGTATAGGATCTGTGTAATTTATACATACCAAGTAATATGCAAAAATTTAGTTATATTTAAACACGCATACCACAATTGAAACTGCAATGATATTCTGAATTATGCAATGATATTCTGAAATTCTTATGGACTTACTATTCATGTAATTTTTTCCTTCTATATATAAAAACTAGTCGTTGGGGGCCACCGTAATACTTACCCATCATGGATATGCATAATGTAAAATATGAAAATAAAAATGCGTAAACTACTTATAAAATGCATTGCAATTCAAATAAAATCGTGGCTTGATGACGTCACAAACTTTAAAGGCTCGATTACTGAATTGCTTGAAAGAAACATCCTTATGACTCCAAAAATAGTAATCCTATTAACTATCGGTTTATTGCATATGATTAAGCGTCAAATTTCCAATTAAAATATATCTTTGAAGTGAAATTTGGATGAAATACAGGGTCATGAAAAATCGAAGAATGTTGAAAATAGGATTCCAAATATCTCGGCAATTAATTATCCGATCGACTTCATGCTTTATGCAAAATTTATGTTGTTTTATTGTATTTTATATTCATTTCTTAAAATAAACAATTTCGAAAATTTTTATATACCTTTTATCAGAACGAATATTTCGAGAGTCCGAAAAAAATAGTTCCGGTTAATCGAGGTTATTGAAATGAAATAGGCTTCTTCCCATTATCACATACTAAGTACATACCAAATTGCAAGTTTCTATCTTAATTTTTTCGGGAGATAGAGCGTTTACAGACACACAGACGGACGGCAAATTTTTTTTTCTAAAAATATGTTTTTCGGAATCTCCAGTGTCTGAAACGTGTAAATCCGTCAAAATTTTTTTTTCGATTTTCAAAACGATTACAAGACTTACCCTATACTACGTATGATGGGGAAGTAAAAAGTAATGGTTTGGAAATGGACCGATCAAAATCTGCGTAGATACCGCGAAACGTATCTGATTGATCAGAGCTTTCTGACTTTTCTTATGGAGAATTAACGTGAAAGTAGAGAATTTAGATGGGATGGGCGCTATTAGGGGGGTTACCAAGGAGAAGGGACCCGGTTCTGTCGCCAAGTTTGGCGACAACTTGGCGATATATCGCCAAATTTGGCGGCCAAAATTAGCTCTCAAAAGGGGTGCCAACTTGGCGCTATTTCCAGTATTTCGCCAAATTTCCATAGACTCTCATTGAAATCCAATAGCGTTTTCTCGCTTGCAAAAAATCAACAAATTGAGATATTGCAATGCAACAAAAATTAATATTAGCTTATGAATAGAGCTTAATTGAACTATTTACAATATTTTTAAGCACAAACACTAACTATTTATAATGTTCGTAACACTATATATACAATTGGTACTTTGAAAATTGAATGCATAGAAAATAAGGGATCGCGAGGCGTTCCAAAATGGAAACGCAAAACGATTACGTCTGGGGTTGGCTAGGGCGCGATTATGCGGGGGGTTGGTGAGCGTAGCGAGCAGGAGGGCCGAGCCCCCCTAGTAGATAAAAAAATAAACTTGTATTAAAATAAATTCTTCATTTATGTCAATAGAATACAAAAATTATTTATTTTGGTAATAAGATATTGCAGCAAAATAGTGCGAGTAACTTGAATTTTATTATTTTGATATTCTTTGAAATAAGGTTGCTAAGCAACTAATAAATTAAAGAGCAAAGAAAAAATAAATGCATTTTAAAATTTGTAAAAAATATGAAAATAAAATGTTTTTCATTTCCCGAACAGATGCAAAAAATTTTCCAATAATTTAAACAATTAATTTCTAAATTCTAATAAATGTATCGGAAATTTTTCAAAGCTATTGGACATATTTAAAACCTCCATATAAAAAATTTAGCATTAATAATTTTACGTTGAAATCTATTATTCAAATATGCGATTCATTTCAGTTAAAAATGAAATTTGCAAATCGTCTGCATTCCCATAGGAAAGCATTATGACCTAAAAAGATATGTTCTATATTTTTCGAACGAATGAACCAAATGTAAGTAAAAACTATACAGCTAATTCCGGGTACCTCACCAACATACCCACCAAAAAATAACATCATAGGACGATTTTTACGGCAGTTGTCACGGAATAGCGTTGGCTGCCAGTTAAATAGGTTTAAAACAACGGCAAACTATCAGAAAACGATAACTAAAATGGCGCGTAATAAATACAGAATTGCGTTGGGCTGAAATTAAAAGTAACTAAAAATAAGGAATGTGATATCTTTATCACAAGCACTTACTTTCAAAGTTGTAGGCGAAATCTCGAATATAGTTTTCTTTTCATAATTATCCATGTCACTCAGCGCATACACCAGGCAGACGGCGTATATGAATACACAAAGCACTCACAGCAACAGTGCAATATAATCTTATGCATTATACAGGAGGCGCAAGATATAGTATCTTTCGAGGAATAAAAATTTAATATTATTCCCTTATTTTCAGATTGCATTGTTTTTCTATTAATGGACATCCTTTATGCCACCAAGAATGAAATAAATCATTACAAAGTACAAAATTATCGTTTCGTTTGTGTTTGAAAACGTGATGTTTTAAAATTGAGAAAGAAGAAATTCATTTATACTCAATTCGATATGAGTGCATCGATTAACTCATTTTCGAGTACTTCATTTCTTTCAGTGTTCCGACATCTGGTCAAGATATAACTAATACTGGCCAAGGTATAACTTTTATTGTCTAAGATATAGCCAATATTGACCAAGATATAGTCAATACAAACACTAATGGCACATTTATTTATTTATTTTGGTATTAGAGCCATTAGCATGTTAGTCGTTTTTCGCCTATGCAATTGATGATGTATCTGTCTGTTTTAATTTTCAGGTGAGAATACGCGCATCAGCTGAGTACTTCATTGGCTTTCTTCGACATGTGTAGGACTGATTTAGAAGACGAACTGGAAACGAAACTTCGAGAAGGTCATGGACAATGTACATCGGACTTGTAATGTGATTAATATGAGTACAACTTTGCAGTGTAATTCAAAATAATGGTACAAATGAATTCTCTTTTGCATTTTCTCATGCGGAAGCAGCCCGTTCCCTCAAACTGTTTCACTTATCTTGTGATGTGATGGTTAGATGCAGTTTGAAGAAAGTTGGCCAGTAAATGTCTTCGAAGAATGACCGATGCGAAAATTTTGTGTATGCAATGAGCTTTTTCTTTCGCTGATACCACCATTTTGATTTAAAATAACAACTTTTCCGTGTTGCCAAACGAAATTTTGTAAGTTACGCTTTCATGTTGTATTTAGTATTTGTGAAATAAATTCATCACAGCAATCCTGTGTACCATTCTTTTGTACCATTCATTTTGAATTAGTCTGCATATATGATCTAATATCCATTATAAATCTTTGATAGATATTTTTAATTTTCTAAATGATGTACCACGGAGAATAATAAAAAATGTATTTAAAAAGAAGTAGACTCTAATCTTTTTTTATAAATTTTGTGATTAGTTTCGTGTTATAGTGGAATCCAAGGATGAATCGCATTTCGTAACGTATATGGCCAAGATATAGTCATATATGACGCATATATGATGTATGTACAGTAAACTTCCGATTATCCGTCACTCACGGGACCGACGGGGTGGCGGATAATCGAAATAGACGGATAATCGAAAGACCATTATTAAAATCACATTTCTATTTGCTGGTTTATAAATAACAATATTTAAACGCGTGTTTTTTTATTAGCTGTGTATTTCATGAATAGAAAACACAATTAATAATAACAAATAAATTTATGAGAGTAATTTAAAACTTTACACAGTAAATAAATTACCTGTTTTCATCCAAAATAATTCGTTTTACATGTTTGTTTGCAGTTTGCTTGTCCTTTTACAGCAGCAAGATTGCGAATTTTACGTAATAAAAGTACTTGAGTTGCATCGGCTTCATCTTGCATCTCAAACCAATTAATGCACTTCGAGAGCATTGTCTCCACTTCTGCATGACTGACTCCAGGGTCATCATTTTCCGATTCATCAGATTCATCCGTTTCAGGTTTCCCTGGATTCAAAATATTTTGGATAATTTCGTCATCCATAAATTCTTCATAACCAATATCATTGTTATCACAATTATGCCAGTTTTTCATTTCATCTGCAGAAATATCTTTTAAACATGGTACGTTTGATACCAAGGTCAGTATCTCTGTATCATCATCAGGTACATCTTCTGTGCTGGTAGTATTGCTAGCATCTTCCGGTGTATCAATAGTGTTGGGCCACAATTTTCTCCAGCTTCTCTGGAAAATCTGTTCAGATAAATCATTCCAGGCATCAGCTAAGTTGGATATGGCATCTTTGATAGTGTATGATTTCCAAAAAACGAAGACATTTGATTCATTATCAGCGAGTAGCAGCTTTTGAATAAAAGCTTTCCAATGACGTTTTTTCATCGATTCAAAGACACTTTGGTCCATTGGTTGTATCAGTGATGTTGTATTAGGTGGAAGAAATAAGCACTTGATGTTACCGTCAGTAGATTCTAAATTTTCCGGATGTGCTCCTGTATTATCAAGCAACAAGATTGCTTTTTGAGGAAGATTACTTTTTTTTAAATGTGCTTTAACTCCGGGAACAAAGATATAAAAAAAAACACTTCTTAAAAATATCTTGCGTCATCCAGGAACTTTTTTTACTGTAATAATTGACAGGCAGTGCTTTCATGTTAATATTCTTAAAAGCTCTAGTATTCAGGGGGCGGTGGCTGCAGTTTAGCTGACGTCACACAAGCATTTTTCTCGGAATAGCGCCGCCTCACTCTGGTTCACTGAACATGCGTGTTTTTGTTGTTCGTTTCAGATTGAAAAAAAATGGAAAGGGTGGGGGGTGGCGGTTAACCGAAGGTGGCGGTTGATCGAATGGCGGATAATCGGAAGTCTACTGTATATGGCATGTGTCTAAGACGTATATGATGTATATATGACATGTTTAAGATGAAAATAATATGTACAAAATATGTATTTACTGACGTATATGGAACATATATGAGTTTTTGGAGTAATATATGCGTTTATATCATGCATATATAAGCTCTGCGACGATATTGGCGAAATCATAGCTGCAATCTTGGCATAATCGTATTTGTGGGGGCCGCTATAACACGAAAGTACCTTAGTTACTACAGAGGCTGATTTCCAGACGAACATGGATAGCAAAATGATAAAAAATAATAATGAACTTCATACTTAAACTTTTGCAGTAGCATTAAGAGCACGGAACTCTAATGGCCATTAGAGTTCCGTGCTCTTAAAAGCCGTTTGAAATATGCGATATCCCGGGATATCGCATATTTCAAACGGCTTTTAAGAACTGTTATGTGTCAGGCATATTTTATTTTCTTATTCTACATTTGTAGAAAATAAATAAATATCCTCCCTCTAATTCTATTGCAAATGAGCGTATAAACAAGAATGAAAAATCATGCCTCAAGAATAAATTATGAAACACTTTCCTAAGCATTCAGCAAAAAAGAAAAAAAACTACACCGTTTAATAAGGGAAAAATAATAACTAAGTAAGCAATTTAGAAAACGCATAACACGTTTGGAAACCCAATTTCAGCAATTTCCATCTATTGTCGGAAAAGTATCTGAAGTCTTTTGCGCAGCTCTGTATCTAATCCATAGTTTTGTACATATACCACATGCGATGTTAAAAGTTAATTCAGTTAGGAAACGCATAACACAGGGGAAAATTGCCTTTCACTAATCTCCACCAATAAATAGAAATGTATACGAATTCTTTTGTGCAGCCCTGTACATTATACACACCAAGTAATATGACAAAAAAAGTTAAATTGAAAAATACATACCACATCTGAAAACGCAATCCTAGCAGTTATTGCTCATAGGCAGTACTGTAACCGAATTCTTTTGCGTGTCCCTGTAAATGAATGATAAATGCTATACACACCCTAAGCGTCTTGCTGTACACCTTAGTGTTGCATATCAATTTCAATAAGTTGAAATAGTGTAACTTATTTAAAATACACTTGCAAACAATTTTCCCCATAGACAGTTTAGATAGAAAATTGCAGTTAATTAAAAATAAAATCAGCATTGTTTTCATAAATGAAATGAAAGGTTTTTCTCAATACAATGCCAAAAAATAAAATCCGCTTTATAAAACAACGATTATATAAAAAAAAAAGGTAGAAAAATGTTCATAGAAACTCGACAGAGTTTCTCGCCAAGCATAAGAAACAGCAATGCATTGTACCGTAAATGAAAGGAATTCCGCCAATGGATGCCAAACGATTTTACAATTTTTTTTTAACTCTGTCTAGTTTATATTTTGCGGACGGGACAAAACGGGTTTTTGACACATCTATATCTCGCGTTCTATTTATGATAGAAACAAAATTCTTGATTCTATGGAATGGGGCGTGCCACGTGACTAAAAAATCTAAAGAAAAGCAAGATCTGTCGAATAGGTTTTCAGTAAATGCGATTTTAAAAGTGCTGTTTTTTGCACTTTTTAAATCTTGTACAGACCAAAAACTGTTGACAGGGCTACAGCAATGTGTAATTATCGGATTTTTACGTGGTTTACGTCATTTGAATTGTTTTTATGAGTAGTTCAAACCTTTGTAAGTTTCATGTAAAAATATTAATTAGTTTTTGAGTTATATCAGTTTAAAGTTATTGATTCCCATACTTAACATATAGCAAAAAACTGTTGACAAGGCTACAGCAATGTGTAATTATCGGATTTTTACGCGGTTTACGTCATTTGAATTGTTTTTATGAGTAGTTCAAACCTTTGTAAGTTTCATGAAAAAAAATATTAATTAGTTTTTGATTTATAACAGTTTAAAGTTATTGATTCCTATACTTAACATAGAGCAAAAAAATAATAAATGACCCAACTCCTTTAGAAATGGCCGTATACACATGATATTAAGATATGTTATTGCAGTCGACCCAAGTAAGCTCCCTATTATAAAAAAATAGTAACATTTAAGGTTCGTTTACAGGTTCTCACAAAAGATCTTTTGATATAGGACTAAAGAATTGTGTAATTATCCAATTTTTACGTGGTTTTCAGCAATTGCATTGTTTTTATGAGTAGTTCAAATGTTTAATATTTCGTGTAAAAATATGAATTAGTTTTTTTATGTATATCACTTTAAAGTGATTTATTCCTATACTTAAGATGA
Organism: Maratus michaelseni; assembly: GCA_963931845.1. Taxonomy (NCBI): domain Eukaryota; kingdom Metazoa; phylum Arthropoda; class Arachnida; order Araneae; family Salticidae; genus Maratus; species Maratus michaelseni. The sequence continues at coordinate 4,998,020 of OZ007600.1, forward strand.
AGAAAAGAAATATTAAATGGTCTAACTCTTTTAAAAAAGAACGTATGCGCAGGATGTTAAAATATGTTACTAAGAACGACCTAAGTTAGCTTCCTATTGTAAAACGAATTTACTGTTCATTTACAGGGCAACTCAAAAGATTTTCTAATAAGACTAAATAGTTGTGTAATTAGCGAATTTTTACGTTGAAGTACCTGATTCCTCAACACAGAGGAAAAACAATAGTATAAATAGCATAATTTTTGTCAAAGTGGCTATATACACAAGATATTAAAATATGTTACTACATCCGATTCATTTAAACTCTCTATTGTTTGTATTGTTGAACCATATACGTTTCGTTTACAGAGTTTCTTAGAAGATCTTGATTACATTACAACCGATGTTTATTTACTGAGTGAGATGTATTTTAATGATTTTATACTGTTTCAATCTCTGTAAGGTTTTATTATCTTGCTTTAAAATTTAATACGCGTTCATTTTGTCCGCCTGAAATCTCGTCGATCTTAAGCTCTAAATCTATTAAAATATAGTATTTTCATCGATTAAAAAAAACTGTACTTATTAATAAATGTATCAGGAATTGTTTGAAAAAGCGATTAAAAAATTCCAACTTTACCTTCATGCGCTGAGTAATAGAATGTAAAAATGTTGCTACGCAAGATTAGAAGTTTTGCGTTTAAATATTTGCCGTTCATCGAATCTCCGGCTATGACGAACTTAAAATGCTCTAGGGCCTAGAGCACAATGAAAAGGAAATATCTTCTTAAATTCCCCATAAAAATTAAAAATGCTATAATTCGTATACAATAGGTGATCGGTAACGAACTGTTCGGTTTACGAACAAATCGATTAACGAACACTTTCGCGTGAGATTTTTATGTTCGGATAACGAACACATGTTCGGTTAACGGATACTTTCAAGCGATTTTTATGTTTGGAGAACGAACACCTCAAGAAACAAAGTCATGATGAAGCAATGCCGTGTTTCATATTTGCCGAGCTATACTTATTGCTTCTATTGTCAACTTTGGGAACATTTTAACAGTTGCATACTTATGTCCTGAATTAATTCATGGACTGCTGAGGATTGAGGACCTATATTTTAGTATCCCCGAATTGGAATGGACAGACTAGAAATATTAATTATGTATTTTGTGTCTTTATGTATTTTGTGCATTTAGTAAATATAATCTTTTTTGGTTTAATTACGCTCCTTTTTAAAATCTAATTTAAAGCTTTATGATTTATCAGATCAAAAATTTTAATAAAATTTTACATTTTTTTAAACGGTTCATTATGTAAACGCATTAGTCTTTGTGGTATATTTACAAAATCACACAAAATTTTGGAATACATGTCATCCTACGAACATTTTCTATTTTGAAATCACTTTAATAGTTTTTATACTTTTGCAAACGTTGCGAATCTTATATTTTTCTGATTCTCAAAACGTTAAGTTAAAAAACTTAACAAATAAAAAAAACTGTTAAGGTGCTCAGTAATTTTCAAGAATAATATTTAATATATTAGTATAAAAATCCCTGTAAATTACAATGGTTCGTAGAAAAACAAACTTGATTAATCTCGGTAAAGTAAACTCATTGTTATAATTGACCAAAAAAAGGTGCTTCTTATTTTTCCACATTTTTCTGAAACTGCAATATTTTAATTACTTTGTAAACTACTGTAAAATTTTCTATTTTTTGTTTTTTGAATGTATATAAACGGAAGAGTGGTATTAACAAAAGAAAAGGGAAAATAAACATGTCACAAATAATCTGATGAATACAATGTAAGGAAATGAATATAAAAGTTTCCCCGTTTCTATAGTAGCGACATGTACATTGGAATAAATCCCTCAATAAATTGTATAATTCTGATGTATGATTCTGTTTATAGCATCACAATTATTCTTTTATTTTGCCCCTTTCATCTCTCTTTTATCTTTTCTTTTCTGAATAAAAATGGGATCTGTGTAATTGAAATTAAACACCTTACAAAAAGGAGTGATATCTCATCAAAAACAACTCGTTGTAAATGATCCCGCCAAGCCACAAACCTAAAACGTCAGCCATAAAAAGAAGTGATATCACATAAAAAGAAACGATATAGAAGTGCATACTCCAAGTCCCGTGTAAAAATGTATCACCACTCATAATGTTTCCAAAGGACTCGGAGTGAGGTACAGTATGTGAAAACTGCTTGGCGACCTGCAGGCTTTTATAATATATGCAGTATATCAATTTTGAAAATCGAAAAATAAATTTTTAATTTTTGTTATATCACTTTTATAAATATTTTTGTATGCGAAAGAACTGACAGAACGGATTTTTCCCCAGACTTATGCGATTCCGCTTACGCTAGAATTATTGCAATATATCTCAATTTAGTTAACGTTTATTATAAGGTGCATTGTTATTAATATGCGTATGATCATTATATATATATGTATATATATATATATATATATATATTACAAACTCAAAATCTTTACTTAAGAAACCTTCTTCGTAAGAGTGGTGTTTCTAGTTTAAATAATGGTAAATAAAATCAACAAATTAATTTTTCAAGCTCATAAATAAGAAAAGACATGCAAACACGGAAGCTTCAGCTTTTTACAATTTTATGGGAGCAAAATAATTAAATAAATAAAAAAAAATAAAATAAAAATAAAAATAATATAGTCATATGTAATTGCAGGAAACGCAAACATTATAAAAGCCTGCAGGTCGCCAAGCAGTTTTCACATACTGTACCTCACTCCGAGTCCTTTGGAAACATTATGAGTGGTGATAGATTTTTACACGGGACTCGGAGTACGCACTTCTATATCGTTTCTTTTTATGTGATATCACTTCTTTTTATGGCTGACGTTTTAGGTTTGTGGCTTGGTGGGATCATTTACAAAGAGTTGTTTTTGATGAGATAAAGTATTCGCTGAGTTTTATTTTATATTTATGATTAAAATGCAAAATTCAAATTCGAATGTTTAGAAGAAAAAGACACCATCGATTGATTGGATCTGTGGTATTTCCCGTGCAGCCTAAAAGGTATGCTTTGTTATATCAGATTAAATTGTATTATATATATATTTTTTTGTATTTTTCGTTGTCCCATGTTTTTCCTGAAGCATATGACGTCATCTTCTAATGCAGTTCAAATACAATTCTTATTTTCATCCCCTAGCACGTGCCTTTTGCTATGTTCGATCCGTTTTTACTGTAACTTTGATGTAAAATAAATGAGATGCTGTTCTGGCTTGACTAATGTTCTTTGGAGATATTTTTAATCGTATTTTTTTTTCTATAGAAGTTTAAACCTGCATCTGAAAAATATTAAATATTGAAAAAAAAAAAAAAAAAAAAAAAAAAATAGACTGCAGTGTGAAATTTTTGTACGAGTCCACTGATATGTACATTTTAAAAATATCGAATAAAAAGAGACTGATTTACAATCGACTGGTACCAGTATCACTATTCCACTATTTTTTGCGGCAGGATTAATAGAGGAGTGAGGGTGGATGGGGAGGGGGGGGGGGGGTATTTTGCTCTTTCCACTACCATGGACCATAAAACAATCCAGTTTCCATAATTGAACTATTCTAAGAGCGCGATGGCTGGTAATTTTAATCGGTTCAGTGGTTGCGTGCGTTATAACCAGTGTAGTTAGCGTGTCAGCTTACCGTTGTTTGAATAAAATGTTTCGTTTGACTACTTCTGACACGAATTTACCCCAAATATACTGATAATAATAGAATAGTTCAAACAAGATGTTAGAAATCCAGGTTACTTTCGCAAGATCTAAAGTATTCCACTACGTTTGGCGTCCATTTTTTTTATATATATAAACTAGGGGGCCTACCCCCTGCGAGCTACGCTCGCCAACCCCCGCTCAAACTTCGAGGCCTCTAAAAACATGACAGCGTGCTTTATTTTAAAAATATTGGTAAATCTGTAATTGGGTCGCCATGCTTTTAACGTTTTAATGGAGCATTTTTTGATTATCATGGCCTCATACACAGCTGTTGCGACAACTGACGACTGTTTTCGGGATTGATAAGTAAAATCAATTACAACTTGAAAACCAGCTTGAATAAAATGGTTAGGTTTAAATTGTGGCTACCTCTCGGACTTTTATAACAACGATCTGTATTCTATTCTTCCTTTGCGTTTAAGGATGAGAAAAATTCCATCTGCTTGTGAATAACATTAAGAACCACCGTATTGAAAAGTACTATGTTATAGACATTTTCAGTAACAGGTTTTAATTTTCTCTCTGTTTTAGTGCACCATCATGCATATTTTCATGTTATTTTAAATATGTAAATTATTTATTTTAATTAATATGTATATACGAATTTTCTAATAATTAGTTATACAAAATTAATTAAATATTTTGTGCATGCATGCCTGCATTTATTCGGCATCAATTGATGAGATATTTAAACAAATTTGCTATCCGCGATAATTCTACACCATGTTATGTCACTTGAATATTGTCCATAAGAAAATCGGGTACTTTTCCAGTACAGGATCCTTTGCTTTTAGGTTTGGCGTAATTCGAGCTTCAAAAAGGGATAGATTCGTTAATATACATAGATTTGTTGCCAAAAGTTATGAAAACAAACCCAATGAACTTTTGGTGCTTTTCTATTATAGGAGGCTTCACGCTTTTTTAAAAAGCTTGGCGGAAAAAACCAAGCAGGATATTTTATTCTCCTTCCGTTCAGTTGGGCAATTATTTTATATATTCGTTCCAAATATCCGAATTAGTGATTTTATAAATTCGTTTAATTAAATTTTACAAAAAAAAAAAAAATGATATCAATAAATAATAATTACTATTAATTCCTTCCCCCCCCTTTCTTTTGCGTTTACATAAATGACGTCATTTGGATGAATTTATTCAAAATATTTCCAGTTTATAAATTAAATTAAATGCTGACAGACAATTGAATCCTGACGATAAAAATGTGATTTTTTTTTTTTTCAAATTTTCCTGAAAAACGTAATATAATCACAATCTTATCTTCATTATCGATTGAAATAAAAGATAATTTCAATTTCAGTTTGAAAATGACGAATAAAAAGAAACCAATAATCCCTATCGGGATCCTTTTCAATTTTTTTCCCTTTTTTGTCAAAAAAAACTGTAATTAGTTGCCATCATTACAGAAATGTCATTAAAATTAGAAAAAAAAATAATATCTCGAAAACTAATTCCAATTTCAAAATTCTATTACCAGTTTTGACATCCGCGGATTTTTATGGACAATTGGTATTAATTTCACCATCAAGCGTTTAATATTTTATTAAAAATATCCCTGAAACATAATCAGTCGTTTCATAAAATCGTTTCATAAAATCGTTTCACAAATTTGTTTCATTAGGATTTTATATATACTAGGGAATCGAACCCCCCGGGCTTCCCGGGTTACAGAACTCAGGCGAAAACCATTTTTTTCCCTAAATCTAATAGATTTTTCATATTTTTATTAGTCAAAGTTAGTGATTTTTTTTTTTACTCGTTTCTTTGCGTGAAGCGCTCATTACATGCGGTATCTATCCAGTTTTTTTTTTTTTTTTTTTTTTTTTTTTTGTACTAAGCGTTTATACATGCGATATACTGATCGCGACATTAACGAATTTTAAGGGTTTTGTTTATTTTTTAATTTTTTGGTATTATTAATACAGGGAGTTTGCTGCATCCAGTGATGCTTCTTTGTTAATTTATTATTCATCATCTTATGCATGCGATATAGTGATCGCGATATTAACGAATTTCATGTATATTCGTTTTTTCCAATTTCGCAATGACCGTTAACATTATTTGTAATACTGATGAAATATGAATTAAAACGTTGTTTCTTACTGCTCATATTAACTTTTTATATGCATTTTTATTAAATTTGTGAAATATTTTTTTTAAATATTTTATTCATAAAAATGCAATATCAGAAACAATATTTTCTGTTTATATTATCTGTTAAAATATCTGATGTTTGTTTATGGTGTAAACAAATAATTTTCTTTTAAATTTTTAAATTATTACAAAGCTTCCTTTTCTCCAAAATCGTCTGAACTAATCAAATTTTGTATCCGGTATAACGCTACTCTCATATAAAGGCACCCTATTCTTGTGACGTTTTTATTTCAAAATTCATTAATTTTACTACCTGTAACTATTTAAAAATTTATAATGACAGCATTCTTCCATTTGTTTATTGGGCGTTTCAAAATTCATGCTTAAAATTATTTTATAAGCCATAATATATCAGGCAATTAAGATATAGTTTTCAAACAAATTGTATTTGAAAGTAATTTTTTTTCCTCTATAACGGTGTAAAAATTGAAAATGTGCTATGTTTAGAAATTAAAAAAATTGCAATAGCAAAAATCACAAAACCGAAATTTCATCGTCAGCTGTTGCCATTCGCAAACTGACGTATGCGTTACGCACGGACACGTTTGGCCTTTATAATATAGATAGATAGATAGATAGGGTAGATTAAAAATATCCCTGAAACATAATCAGTCGTTTAATCAGTCGTTTCATAAAATCGTTTCATAAAATCGTTTCACAAATTTGTTTCAGTAGGATTTTATATATATAGGGTAAGATAAAACAAATATAGGTGTAATACTGATTCTTTCAAGTAAATTAATACAGAACAAGAAAGAAAAATCGTGTGTGAAGTATAGATTATGAAACACTTTCCAATACATTCAGAATAGTCACTGTAAAAAAAAAAAACTCTCAAATTGACAGAAAAAAACTGTCAATTTTGGCGTCAGTGGAAAACTGTTTAATCTACAAAAAATATATGTATATTTTCATTAAAACAGTTTTTTTCTGTAAAAATTCCAAAATCCACATTTTTTTTTCTTTTACAGAAAAGTTTTTTTCTGCAAAAAATACAATATTTTTTTGTAAAAAATACAGATTTTTTTTACAGTCTGTTAACAGAACTGGGAACAGTTGTCGCAGACGCGCTGGGGTTGGCGCTATTTTGGCGAGAAAACTCCATTTTCAGATACCTGTTAGAGCTTGCTAAAACAGCGTGTTACGTTTATTTTATTATGAAACAGATTTTATATTTTAAAAGACACTCAATTTTATTATAAAACACATACAATTTTTAGTATAAATACACACAATTTTTAGTATAAGCACACACAATTTTTAGTATAAACACACACAAAATATTTTACTATAAAACACATACAATGATTAATTTATTATAAAATACACATACGCTCCCATACGCAGCAAAATCTAGTCAAAACCGTCAGATTGCCCAAGCATAAAATCGCCATTTTGCGCCCAAATGATACCCCGTTGCGTCTGCGACAGCTGTACCCAAAACTGCTCAGAACAAGGCGAAAGATGACAACTAAACAATTCGGAAAACACTTAACACATTTAAAAACCCAATACCAATAATTACCGTCAATAGATGGAAAAAAATTCGAATTATTTTGCTAATTCCTGTATATAGGCTCTATAGATTTGTAAATATACTACAGTTTTGTTTATATATTCTACGGTAAATTTACTTCAGTTAGGAAACGTATAGCATAGTGGAAATTTCCCCTGCTGCAAATTACGCCAGGAACCTGCTACAAATTACGCGGAAATGTTCTCGCGATTTTGTGCCGCCCTGTATAGGATCTATAGAATTTTAATAGTAATATGTAATATAAATATATTACTATAATAGTAATATATAATATATAATATATATCTATATATAATATATATAAAATATATCACTATAATAGTAATATATAATAAATAATTTTAATAGAATTTTTTAGTAATATGCAAAAAATAAGTTCATTTTAAAAATGCGTACCACAACTGCAAACGCACTTCCAACAATTATTATCTAATTGTTAGGGATTGGCAGTACTGTAACCGAATGTATTTGTGTATCCCTGTAAAAGAACTATAAATGCTACACACTTCATTTTCAATACCGAACGAGCCCTGGCTGGAAAAGTAGTCGAATTCTTTTGTGCAACCCTGCACAGGATCTATAGATTTTTATATACAGGGTGAGTATAAGTGATGGACCCGATTTTAATAAATCATATTTTCGAAACTACTGCACATATTACAATCAGCGATACATGTATTTAAAGAGAAATATACCATATTTTTTTTCAATTACAAATGTTCGATGTGCGACCCTCTTGTTACACGGCATACGTCCAATCTTTAATCCAGTTCGTTCTAAACCTTTTGTAGCATCACTCTGTCAATGGTTCTGAATGCGTTCTTTAAGTTCTGGCAGTGTTTTCGGGATTGGTGGTGCATAAACAATGTCTTTGACGTAACCCCACAAAAAGAAATCACATGGTGTTAGATCTGGGGATCTTGGTGGCCACATGATTAAGGGTAAATCACCATCACCCGCACGCCCCATCCACCGGTGTGGAAGCTCCTCGTTCAAGTAACCACCAACTACGTACCTGCAAAGACCAATGAGATGGAGCTCATCCATCCTGCTGAAACACAAAATCTGCGCTATCCTCAAGCAGTTGTGGGAATAACCAAATTTTTGGCATAAAAGGTACACTTTGTGTGGTTATTAATACGAAAAAGCTAAAAACAACGTTGAAGCACACAAATTACAAAACTTTAAAACACATACAGCCGTTTCAAGAATACAAAGATCCCCTTCATCAGTGTAAGGTGGAAAAAAAAAGCAAAAAAATGTTAAAAGGGTTCAAAAGAACCACGCTCGGCTATAGCCCCGAGTACTGGCTGTAATCTGACCAAAATGGCAAAGCAAGTGTAACCAGAAGAGCAGAAGTTACGCAACTGACAGGAAATCCCCGAAAACAGACATAACCACGCAGGCTCTCTCCGCACAGACTGCGCGGTGATGCCTTCGGCTTTGCCATTTTGGTCAGATTACAGCCAGTACTTGGGGCTATAGCCGAGCGTGATTCTTTTGAACCCTTTTAACATTTTTTTGCTTTTATTTTTTTGTTTTTTTTCCCACCTTACACTGATGAAGGGGATCTTTGTATTCTTGAAACGGCCGTATGTGTTTTAAAGTTTTGTAATTTGTGTGCTTCAACGTTGTTTTTAGCTTCTTCGTATTAATAACCAAATTTGCAACATATCCAGATAATTATCACCTGTGACCGTTTTTTCAACAAGCATCCTGCTTCTTCAAATTGAAGATACCATCGCAGAATTCTCTTGTTGGTTGGTGCTTCTTTACCGAAGCCATTTCTAAATGCACGTTGCACCTAAATTACTGAAAAAGCCCGTGCATACTCTAATACGCAAAAACTCTTCTCTGTCATTGTCGCCATTTTTGGATTTCAATCCCAGTGATCAATAAATATGCTGCCATCTGTTGATCAATGATGGAAAAAACTTGGTATATTTCTCTTTAAATTCATGTATCACTTATTGTAATATGTGCAGTAGTTTCGAAATTTTTTTTTTTTTTTTTTTTTTTTTTAATCGGGTCTATTATTTGTACTCACCGTGTATTCTAAAAATAGTATGCAAAAATTTAGTTTATTCTGAAAACGCATAACACAAAATTCACATTCACAGTTTGAATGCCAATTTGGGTGAAATTTTCTCGGGACAGTCACAAATTTAATTTATTTATCATATTTAATTTTTCTGAAAATCTATCTATATATATATTTCTCTTATGTGGCGCGGAAATATGGCTGAATTTTTAGATTATCGTTTGGCAACAACCGTAGTTTCCAGCTCCAATACGGCGGCCATTGTGAGAGCAGTGAAACTCAAACTAGCAATTATTAAAAATAAAATAACATGTACGTAATCCAAAGCGTTTGAGATGATTCCTCATTTTAATTATGAGTAATATTGTTATTTCCAAATAAATTCCCGTCTCTTATTTAGAATTTATTTACGAATTTATTTACTCCTACGAAAACCGGAGATAATAAAAATATCAACTGTCTAGATTGCACCTGCTGCCATCTGTTGCTGTCTTGATGAAGTAAAAAATAATTTATTTTACCAATATCTGCAATCAATTAGAACAGTAAAATGTCGAACGAAATTTAAACAACGATTGATGATATATATAAACTATCTTCCTATCACTTAGTGTTTTTTTTTATGAATTTAAGCCGTGCTGTACAGTGTTATAGGGGCAATGAGTTTTAAACTAATTGTTTTTCCAAGATCCTTTTTTCACAGTATTTAAATGATTTATGCCCATTGGTAGCACCAATATAAATGCATTTTTAATTGTGTTTTCAACAAAGTTTTCAATTACTTTTTTTACATTAAATTGTCAATTTCATATGTTAAAATGATTTATGGTATAGTCTGTCTCAAAAGTTTAAGCCCTCTGTAAATCTGGTTTAAAATAATTGAAGAAGAAAATATTTTATGCTAATTTACAATAAATACTAGACATTTAATCAAAATAAAATAAAATAAGCTATTTTGGGTGGTTAAAATAAAAAATATATTTATTTTTATTTAATTTTTCTTTTTTCTTGAAGAAACGCTGTCTCAAAAGTTTAAGCACTTTATGCAATTTTTTTTAGAAACACGGGATTGGCCGTATGTAATGACGTTTTATGACATCATATTGCACTTTTATAAAAGTATAAAAGGTGGAGAAATTATTTCCTCTCGTTTTAAAAATGCCGAAGGGTAAAGAATTCACAAAATGTGAGATTTTGAAAGTTTTTAAATTGAAATCGCAAAATAAAACTGTTTCTGAAATTGCAAAAGTTTTAAATCGATCAAAGCAAGGTATATATCAAGTACTCTCTAGAAATTATAATTTTAAGCGGAAACCAAGATGTGTCTGACCACGTATGACGACTGTTCAGACTGATCGGAGAATACGGAGATTGGTATCTAGACAAAATATGTCCATACGGCAAATTAAAAATAATCTCAGTGTACAGGTGTCCAAAGACACTCTACATAGACGTATTAAAGAGCGTGATTACATCATACTAAAGAAAATGGCTGGCAAACCGTCTCTCAAATTACATCACAAACAGACAAGAATGAACTGGGCTAAAAAATACATGTCCTACGGGGACAAATGGCTTACTGTTTTATTCGGCGATGAGAAAAAGTGGAACTTAGACAGCACTGATGGTTGGAACGCGTTTTGGAATGAATTACGAAAGGAACCAAGGGCATTTTTCAGCAGGCAGTAAGGCGGTAAATCTGTTATGGTTTGGCGGGCATTTAGATTCAATTGCCAGACCTCTTTGGCTTTTCTAAAAGGAAGACAAGATTCAAAAAAGTATAAAGAGACGCTAAACCAACATTTGCTTCCATTGGGTGACATTTTGAGGGGTCCTGAATGGACTTTTCAATAAGACAATGCCTCAATCCACGTATGACATTCTACAAAACTTTGTCTTTCTCAGAAAAATGTTAAAGAGCTTGACTGGCCAGCTTTAAGTCCAGACTTTAACCCGATTGAGAATGTCTGGAGTATTTTAACCCGCCAGGTTTACGGCAATGTAAAGCGGTATGACTCTATTGAAGAACTCCAAGAGGCTATTGAGAAAGCATGGTACACTTTGCTATCAGAAACCCTACAAAAACTAATAATTTCGATGGACGCACGTTTGTTTGAATTAGTCCGAAATCATGGAAAATTAATTTGTAAGTAAAATTTCTGTAAAAATTATAAATCTGGTTGTTTTTGACATTGTGCATAAACTTTTGAGACAGTTTTTTTAAAACATTTTTTTTATTATTTTTTTACAATTATGTAATTTATTTTTTTCAACTTTTGATATCATTTATTTAAATAATGTTGCGAAATCTGCAAATAAATTTTTTTTATTAATTCTAACTTTTTATAATTCTTTGAAAATCGACATTTTATGCTTGTGCTTAAACTTTTGAGACATACCTTAGTACTCAATCCAGCTAGAATTGCTTGGGACCGCGTAGCGATCTAAATGTGAATTGCTTCGCAATTCAAGGGGGTTGGCGAGCGTTAGCGAGTAGGGGGCTGAGCCCCCTAGTATAAACATAAAAGCAAATATAAAACTTATATTACATATATATTATATAGTACATATTTTTTTTATATTTTTGCACAGATGCTGATGTAATAATGCCTTGTGCGTATAAATACCCTGTAGGTAGTCGTACTTATAAAAATTATACTGATGAAACGTTGCAGAAATATTTAGATGTTGTTCTAAAACATGTATTAAGCCAAAGGAAATACGCTGAATAATATTAATATTACATTCCACTACTTTAAAAGAATAAGCTAAAACGTCCTAAAAGAAAAGTTGGAAATTGTACGTCAAACTTGACAAATGAGGTGCGTTCGTACTATAACTAATTTTATAAGTATTCAGATCTTGGTGCAATAACTGTTGCACTCCTATGCAAAAATGCATGAATACAAAATTTATTTTATGTGCAGATTTTCATATTATAGATATCAATTTTATTCTATGAAATTAAGTTTCAATGCACTTTTGCAAACCATTAATAACAATTTTTTTGCATTAAAATTATATTATGCGCAAATATCCAATACAAGAAAATGTAAAAATATAATCGCTATTTTTTCAGTGAAAGGAATTATATAGTCTGTTGTTACGATAGGATTCATTTCCGTAATAAAACAAGTACATTTTAAATTGGCAATATTTTATCTTTTGTTGACATTTATTGAAAATTCCAATGGGAAACTTAAGCCTAGCTTTGAAAATTTCAGAACTAGAAATCCATATTTAGACTCTTTTTCCATTTAATATCTATTTCTCCGGAAACATCTATCCAAAATACTGTCAGTAGATTATAGGATTGCTACAATGAAACAATTTTAGTATACAAATTCGGTTTTTAAACTCAGTAATACGGAAATAATAGGACTCTATCTTAAATAGGACGTAACCACCATGGGAACCTAAAATCATTACCTATCATAGGATATCATTGAATTAAATACGTATGATTGGATTTAATAGAATGAAGAAAACTTTTATTAATATCTTTTAAAGTTTTGATTCGATTTTCATAAAATTTTTAATGACTCGATAAAATTCTGCAACGGTTATATATATTAAATTTAAATCTATTCGGTTGGGTAGTTTTGGGCGGTTATATGTGGATAGACGGACGGTTCAGACGACGAATATAGGTGCTATGCATTTATATAATTACGAACACACCTAAAAATTAACCCCTTGTCTTTTCAGTGCCTGTAATAAATGAATATACACTGTAAAATTTTTTCGTAAAATTGCAGTAGATGTACCGTAAATTAACAGTACTTGTACCGTTTTCACTCTTAACGGTATGAGTACCGTACTTCTAAGGTATAAGCTTTAAAAAAAACCGTATACGTGCCTTTTCGATTATGAGCGGTATTTATACCGTACAATGATTGTTTTTCAGTAAACAATCGCTATTTATACAGTAAAATAATTATTTTTCAGTAAGGAAAAAGCTGGTAGCCCTGCCTCGGTGTCCGGCAACCCCTGAAATGATGCTCTTGCTCTTGTTACGTAATGCGTGCAGGACTGAGGAGAGGGGGAAGTACAGCTGGTACTTATACTTTAAATATTTTACGGTACATATACAGTCCAGTTAAATTACGGTATATATACTGGTCACAAAGTTGCCAGTATATGCACCGTAATTTTTGACCAAAATTTTTTACAGTATACCTAAGATTTTGTTTTCTCGAAAAATATTAATCTTACCATGTTTTAATTGTTAATTGTTTGTACAGGTCTTGTATAAAGGTCATTTTTTTAAAAATAAAATTTCGTTTTTCTGTTCATTTTCCTGTTGAATTTGTGTTTTTTTTTTAATGACGAAATGACCTTTTTTTTCACTTTATTTTATTTCTGTATCATAATAGTGGGGTTGCATTGTCTTACAAGTTTTTTAAGGCTTCTTCAATGATTTTTTAGCTATGAGACATCGTCCACCCCTTTGTTCCCCTTTTTTAAAAAAAAATAGTTTAATAAACTATTCGCTAAAATTTTTAAATGTGAATTTTAAAATTTACAATTAGTATCTTAGAACTCTAGAAAAAAGAATTAGAAATTATTTGAATGAAAATTTCAATAAGTTTTGGATTTTTAAAGACAGCAAGAGGCAAAAAATGAGACAAAGTTTGACGATATTGGAACAAAAACGTTTTCACGGAATATCAGCTGTTTAATTAAATTATGATACTGATAATCGTAAAATCTATAGTAAAATGCAAATCATAACATTTAGCTTAAAGGATTGATTAATTTTAGTACTAAGATAATTAATCTGAAAAAGATTAATTACTTCATTTCGTTCGGAGAAAGATGGTTTTCATAATTATCAAAAATGGGTGGTGTCAAATTGTAATAAGCCTATGCACAATAATATGTAATAAATTAAAAAAAAAATTGTGTATTATTTGGAATGTCTCTGCTTTAAAACACAAAATTTTAATGCACTGTCTTATTTCTTATTGAAAACAAGAACGAAAAAACATGCGTCAAGCATAGATTATGAAACACTTTCCAACACAGACAGAAAACTGTAACGAAACTTCACCGTTCAATACGGTGAAAGAAGATATGTAAGTTAACAGTATAGGAAATACATAAGAAATTTAAAAGGCCGGTTTTAGCAATTACCTTCCATAGTCAAAAATGTACTCGGATTATTTTGTGCAGCCCTGTATATGATCTATATATTTGAATATATACTGCATAGCCTGCTAAAATTTAATTCATTTAGAAAATTCACCTTTAGAAATTTTCGACAATCGATGGAAATGCACTCGATATCTTTTGTACAACCCTGTATATTGTCTAAAGACTTTTGTACACACCCCATATTAAGTTAAAATTTAATTCAGGTAAAAAACGTCTAAGGCAACTTAAAACAATCTTCCAGCAATTACCAACCATAAACGATAATGTACCTTGTTCTTTGCGTAGCCCTGTATATAAATATATTTATTTTCCACAAACTTCTATATGTCTACTAAACTTAGTTCAGCAGGAAAATGCGTAGCCCAGTTATAAACCACCCGAAGCAGTTTACTCCCATAGTCTGTAATATTTACGAATGCCTCTGTGTAGCCCTGTATATGATCAACCGAATTTATACACAACACGTTCTATGCTACAATTTAGTTAAACTTAAAAACGCAAACCAATGTTGAAAACGCACTTATCACACATAGACTGCAATTATTGCACGTAAACTGTAACCGATATATTTTGTGTGTCCCTGTAAATGAAAAATAAACGAAATGTACACCATACTTTTAAGTGAGCAATTTATTGTAAAACCTCAGCATATAAATTTCATTATGTCTGAAATGGTGAAACATCATTAGATTATACTGCAAACGATTTTTCCCCGTAGAACAATGTGTAACAGAATTCTTTTGTGTGACCCTGCACTGTAAAAAATTTTCGGAACGTTTCAGGAAATTATCCGGAAACATTTCGCATATTTTACCGGAATTTCGAATTTCTTTATGTCCGACGTCAATTACGGCAATAATTCGTGTAATATTTTTGAGATGTTTCAACTTTTCCGTAAACTATATTCTGCGCATGCGTGTTTCATGTTTTATGTTCCAACAGCCATTTTAATAACTAAAGAAGAATAAAAAACAGCTGCCTAGAAACTTAGAGACAAATGCAATCTGAACAAATGCTATTCATTGCTTAGATATCAACCGAAAAAGTAAGTAGCTAATTTAAATCTTTTTACTCTTCATTATTTGAATTTTCATTTTATCTGTAATACGAAACTTTAAAATTTAATTGCTTAAATAAGACACTGAATAAAAAAAGTATATTGATTATTGAAAATTGGAATGTTTCACTACTTTGTTGTGAAACGAAACAGCAAAAAGTCGTGGCATCTTAATGCCACCACTTTTTTCTGGAACCTTCCGGAAATTTTTTTACAGTGTGTGAATGAATAATAATTACTTTGCACACCATATTCAACAAAAAGCATGCTTCAGTGCGCTTCATAATTGTATATCAATTTCATCTTGTTTCAAATGGAGTAACATCATCAAAATTCACTTTAAATGATTTTTTCCCATTGACTGTAATGTAACGGAATGCTTTTGACTGTTCCTTTACACTATAAGTGCTACACACTTCATTTTGAATACGGGTCAAAAATTTCAGGCCAATCCCAGTAAATTTAGAGGAGTTAGAGCACGGACGAACGGCCAGACAAACCAAAGTTATAGACACTTTTCAACTAGGCTGGAGAGTTTTAAAAAGTGTTTTATGAAGAATCGTCGTTAGATTTCTTAACTTTATCATAACTGATAACGCAGTTATTATTGAATTACGATAATAATAATCCACACAGACAGTGTAAATCAAAATATGACTACGGAACTTCTTGAAAAAATAAAAATCCAGAGGAAATAAACAGATTTGGATAAGGTTTAAAAAAAGTCATAACAAAATAGCGATATTTGTTATTATTTAGGCTTCATATCTCTCTAAATGTTCATGGTGTGTCCATCTATACTTTGCTATATTGGCTAAGAATGTATAAGTTGTATAATTTTTTACATATCTATGTAGCTATGAAAGATGTATAATTTTTATAGTTTTTTACATAGCTAGCTATGACGAGTATATACGTTGTATAGTTTTTTACAAAATCTTATTGTTATTTTAGAAACGATATTTTGTGCTATTGCAGTTAGCAATTAATAAATTTAATGTATCCTTTGATCGCGAGTTATATTCAAACTTGATTCATTTATTAATTCTGTTCGTACCACTTTTTAAAAACTAACTAGATGGGACCCGTCAAAACGTGACGGAAAAAAATACTATAACAATATCAGTAAAATAAGCTTCTTTATTATTTAAGTAGGGCTTCGTATGAAACAGTCTTTCAAATATTTTATTTTAAAAAATCCCCCCTCTTGTGAAATGCTATTTCCGATGCAAATTCCAAATGAACACTCCGTAAACAAATGTGTAATGCAAATCAGTTTGACATTACCACCATATTCCCCACGACGGAAAAAAAAAAAAAGGTCCTGGACCTATCATACAAATTCCTACTTTCATCTCATATTCAGTAAATAAAAGAACATAGTATAAGCACCCCCCCCCCCTGTGATAATACAATCGAATGAGCTCCTATGCGCATATGTATTGCATCTGCCCAAAGGCACCGTTGAAATTCGACGTTAAAAAAAGTTTTAAAATGTTTAAATTAAAAGTTTTAAAATGTCCTCTTTAATCATTGTTCCTTTCAAATCCATATCTTCTAAAATGCATCCATTGTTTTAAACTAATCTATTTTTATGTAAAAATGAAGAATTTTTGTTAAAAATAATAAATTAATATGCAGATGAGGGAGAATTTTAATGTTTTCAATTGTAATTTATTTGTATGGTTTCTTCTATCCCTTTACATAATCAGGATGTTTATTCCTTTTCCATCACAGTCGGTCTCTTATGCAGTTAAATATCCAATGGATCTTTAAAAAAATAATAAATAACAGTTCCTAGCATATTCTGATTCAACATATACATCAACGAATTCAACATATCAATTTTATGTTAATCATAAACTAAAAATAATTTTTTTTCTTTTGACATATTTTATATTAGCGCCAAAATACTCTATCTTATGGATAATCTTATCTTATGATCTATCAGGTTTTTATTATTATTATTTGTTTTTTACTTTTCATGAAGGTTAAGAATACCTATTTTCAATTGTTGCAACTTTCCAAGGGGCTATTTTACATTATTAAAACAAACGGATGGTCATTGTTGAGATAGAATTGAAAAATATTTCATGCTTTAAAATTATTTAAAAGGCGTTAAATTAAGCGGCAGATTTCAAATAAATTTCAAACGAAAGCTAATTTTTTTTTCTAATTGAGGATGTAAGAATTGAAATTGTAAAATTCAGTAAAAAAAATAAATTTTTAGTATTTAGAAGTGATGTAAGTGCGATGAAAGCTAAAGAGATAGTGCCGTTTGTTGTCACAACCGTTATACATTTCTAAATATTGCCACTGTGTTTTGGTTGGCGTCCAAAAGTAGACTACCATTTTTTGACATCGAAAGAAAAATTCACAGTGAAAGAAATAAGACTTTGCCGCTAATAAGGAACTGTTAAATGAACTTATAACAAACCTACCAAAATAATTCCTACAAAATATTAGCCTTACATTGTTTATTCTAGCTAAAAATACAATCATTATTTCAATTTTTTTTTTCCTGAAATTCTTTACTTTTGTGAATTTTTTTATTAAAAAAGGAAATCTTAATAATTTAAATCCTATAATTCCTATAACTTAATCCTATAATTTAAAAAAAATAATTGGTAACATGTAATCAAGGTATGCAATCAAGATGAAGCAACCAATAAAGGCTCCAGTTCTAATCTTTAAAATTAAAAATTGAAATATCAGTTAATATTACGCCATGTTGACACAATCATATACATTTTTCTTTTTAGTTTTATCAATGTTAAAATGCATTTCAAGCTAAGCATAACGTCATTTTCACCGGTACAAACTTTTCACACGTACATTTATGCTTAAGCACCATGCATACAAATAAAAATATATTTTGCATTTAATTGTAATGAAAAAAGTGGCATCAACAAAGTTATAATGCTTAATGATAAATTGAACCCAATGGACAATATTTCCGTGACGTCACAGTAAATATGAATTTTTATTTGCTTATAAAACACACGGATAAATATTTTTACCGAAATACTTAAACATTTTAACAATATTTTAACTTAAAAATTAAAAAATTCGGCCTAAAAGTCATGTGCTTTTAATATTTAATATTTATTTTTTATGCTCGCAATCATTGAGTTCAGAAAATAAACTCTGTACGTCGCAACAGTGGGCGTTAATCCGATTGCCGACTTTATGACGTCATAAGCAGAAGTAAAATTTTAATTTAAGATTACGACTAATTAATTAAATTTTCGAACAAACGAATGTACGATAACAAATCTGTGACCAAATATCTTTCATTTAAAAAAAGAATGATGTAATTTGATGCAGTTGTTTGTTCTCACGGATTGTCGAAACAAAACGCTTAGCGTTTTAAATATATAGACTAGATGGAACCCGTCAAAACGTGACGGAAAAAATACTATAACAACATCAGTAAAATAAGCTTCTTTATTATTTAAGTAGGGCTTCGTATGAAACAGTCTTTCAAATATTTTATTTTAAAAAATCCCACCCCCCCTCCCAATGAAATGCTATTTCCGATGCAAACTCCAAATGAACACTCCGTAAACAAATGTGTAATGCAAATCAGTTTGACCAGTTTGACATTACCACCATATTCCCCACGACAAAAAAGAAAGAAAAAAAAAAAAAAAAAAAGTCATGGAGCTATAAAGTATTATACAAATAGTCCTATCATAAAGTATCATACAAATTTCCTACTTTCATCTCATATTTAGTAAAGAAAAGAACATACTATAAGCACCCCCCTCCCTGTGATAATGCAATCGAATGAGCTCCTATGCGTATATGTATTGCATCTGCCCAAAGGCACCGTTGAAATTCGACGTTAAAAAAAGTTTTAAAATGTTTAAATTAAAAGTTTTAAATGTCCTCTTTAATCATTGTTCGTTTCAAATCCATATCTTCTAAAACGCATCCATTGTTTTAAGCTAATCAATTTTTATGTAAAAATGAAGAATTTTTGTTAAAAATAATAAATTAATATGCAGATGGGGGAGAATTTTAATGTTTTCAATTGTAATTTATTTGTATGGTTTCTTCTATCCCTTTACATAATCAGGATGATTATTCCTTTTCCATCACAGTCGGTCTCTTATACAGTTAAATATGCAATGGATCTTTAAAAAAATAATAAATAACAGTTCCTAGCATATTCTGATTCAACATATACATCAACGAATTCAACATATCAATTTTATGTTAATCATAAACTAAAAATAGTTTTTTTTTTCTTTTCACAGATTTTATATTAGCGCCAAAATACTCTATCTTATGGATAATCTGATCTTATGATTTATCAGGTTTTTATTATTATTATTTTTTTCACTTTTCATGAAGGTTAGGGATACCTATTTTCAATTGTTGCAACTTTCCAAGGGGCTATTTTACATTATTAAAACAAACGGATGGTCATTGTTGAGATAGAATTGAAAAAATATTTCATGCTTGAAAATTATTTAAAAAGTAGTTAAATTAAGCGGCAGATTTCAAATAAATTTCAATCGAAAGCTATTTTTTTTTCTAATTGAGGATGTAAGAATTGAAATTGTAAAATGTAGTAAAAAAATTAAATTTTTAGTATTTAGATGTGACGTAAGCGCGATGAAAGCTAAAGCGATAGTGCCGTTTGTTGTCACAACCGTTATACATTTCTAAATATTGCCACTGTGTTTTGGTTGGCGTCCAAAAGTAGACTACCATTTTTTGACATCGAAAGAAAAATTCACAGTGAAAGAAATAAGACTTTGCCGCTAATAAGGAACTGTTAAATGAACTTATAACAAACCTACCAAAATAATTCCTATAAAATATTAGACTTACATTGTTTATTCTAGCTAAAAATACAATCATTATTTCAAGTTTTTTTTTTCCTGAAATTCTTTACTTTTGTGAATTTTTTTATTAAAAAAGGAAATCTTAATAATTTAAATCCTATAATTCCTATAACTTAATCCTATAATTTAAAAAAAGTAATTGGTAACATGCAGACTTGCCAAGTCTCCGCCTTTTTGGATACCAGTAATTTAGTACAGAAAATGTTGTTTTATTGAATGGGAGCATTTTGCGATTTAAAAGAACAATATTTTCTCAATAAAATTACTGGTGTTCAAAAAGCCGGAGACTTGGCAACTCTGTAACATGTAATCAAGGTATGCAATCAAGATGAAGCAACCAATAAAGGCTCCAGTTCTAATCTTTAAAATTAAAAATTTATCATATAAAATTTCAAATTTGCCCCCTTTTCCTCCCAGAGGAGCAGAATTGGGAGGGGTAGCTTTGATATCCCTAAATAGATTTTTCAAAAATATTTAACATGCATTTTTCCGTTTTTTAATCCGATGTATATTTCTCGAGTTATTCGAGCGTTTCGAGATTTTTTGTACACCCTGTATATACCCTCCACTGTCACTGTCCAGTTGTTTTGCGAAAGTGAAATTAGCAACACGATGTCCAATGCATCGGACCGTATTCGTATCTGAATCCAATGACCGGCAAGAACAGGTCTTATCGACCTTGGGGGATATGCAAATTGCAAGACTGAATAACTTTTCTTCTCTTCGCACTTTATCCGCAACAAACCGGCATTTTCACAACAGCGGCGTAAGTGAAAGTGTCGCTGTCAACAGAGATTGAAGTTTTCCCTCTCGATCGTCGGTTTATGAAAATGCAAGGCAAAAGAGTTGCGCGAGCACTTCTTATTTTCGAAATCTGTCTCTTTTCGCAAATTCTGACCGCGAAATCGTCCACATGTGGAGAATTGAAAAACAAAATCAAGTCCTACAAAGATGAAGTCGAGAGTCTGAAAACTTCGCTGGAGGAATATGAGCTAGTCGTTGGAAAAACAGAGGTATTGTATCTTATGTACATAGAATGTTTTTAATGTAAAAATGTATATGTTTATAGTGAAAACAATACACATATTGTACTGTCCTCTATAAAAAAAAAAAAACCCAGAGTGAAATGTTTCCTTAAAAAACCCGCCCTAGTACTTCATCAAATATTTCATTAAAGTCATTTTTTTTTGTTCTGTTTTTATGCACCATTTAGAAAATTAAAATAGTTAAAAATACCTAAGGAGTATTTATTTAGTTAAAAATAGTTTAAACTAACAATTGCAGAATTCTGGCAAAACATGAGTTTCATTTTTACAGATTTTCTTGTTTTACTAGAATTTTAGAATGATTTACATAAATTTATAATTGTTTTCATTTGAAACCATTAATATGTAATAAAATGCTTCATTTTCAGTTGGTTAAATCAGGTGTGGGTTTTTTTTTTCTGGTGAAATAGATTATTTTTTGGAAAATTGGGTTTATTTTAAAAGGGTTGTTTGATTTAAAGCAGCTTGATTTAAATAGTGATTTAAATCATGATTTAAATCAAATGATTTTTTTAAAATAATCTTTGATTTAAATCAATATTTTTAACATTGATATTTACAAGCTGAATAAGGATTAAATTAATCATTCGTGTTCAAATAAATGTTATAATTCATGTCAGATTAAAATTACCTTTTAAAAATTTTAAATAAAACTTTCATAAAATAATTATTTTCAATTTATAAAACTAAATGCAACACTACATTCAAAATATTATTTATCGATGGTGCATCCTAAAACAAATACTGATAAATGCTCTCTCATTTTTAAACTTTTGTCTTTCTTAGATGATCACTTCATTTTTGCAAGTTAGATGTTGAAGCTAAAGTTAAATATATTCAATATAAAAGTATTTAATATAATAGTAGTTTATTTCATAGTATTTTCAGTGAGGAGTTACTTCCTGTAAAGTAGATTATACACGATACAAAAGTTAGTTTTATGTTTAGTTGCTTAGACCTACAAATTTCAATATCCCATATATTGATGGGGGATGTATTGATCATATAATATGATCAATCCAAGGACTAAATTGTAACATAATAAATATTTAGACTGTTGGTGTTGATCTAACACAGAATTATAGAATTCCAGTTTCATATTTCTTCTATAATTGAAAATAATTTAATCCCTGTGATTGATCCCTTTGCCCTTTCCTTTATTAGAATTCATAGCTTACTGCAATGGAAAATATAATTATTATACCTTATTTCTAATCTAAACAGTCATTTCTACTGCTAAGTAAGCATAATTGATTGCTGAAATTGGCTGAGGGCTGGTTAACACTGACAATTGATAGCTTCGTACTTTTAGTTATGCTATTACTTTGCGTTTTGTAACTGTTCTGTAATCATTAATACTAGATGGAACCCGTCAAAACTTGACGCAAAAAAATACTATAACAATATCAGTAAAATAAGCTTCTTTATTATTTATGAAGGAACGCGTATAAAACAGTCTTTCAAATATTTTATTTAAATTTTTTCCCCAGTCAAATACAGTACTATTTCCGATGCAAACTCCAAACAAACAATCCGTAAATAACTGTGTAATGCAAATCAGTTTGACATTACCACCATATTCCCCACGGCAAGAAAAAAAAATTCATGGACCGATGAAGTATATACAAATAGTATATTCCTACGTTTATATCATATTCAGTAAATAACAGAACATAGTAAATAAAGCACACATCTCCCCCCCCCCCCCTGTGATAATGCAACCGAATGAGCTTCTATGCGCATGTGCATTGCATCTGCCCAAAAGCACCGTCGAAATTCGACGTTACAAAAATTTTAAAATGATTAAATTAAAAGTTTTAAAATGTCCTCTTTAATCATTTTTCGTTTCAAATCCATATCTTCTAAAACGCATCCATTGTTTTAAGCTAATCAATTTTTATGCAAAGATTAAGAAGTTTTTTACAGTAATAAATCTATCTGCAGATGAGGGAGATTTTTAATGTTTTCAAGTGTAATTTATTTGTATGGTTTCTTCGGTTCCTTGACATAATCAGGATGATTATCCCTTTTCCATCCCAGTCGGGGATATTTTTCCTCTTATACAGTTGGCAAATGTAAAAAAATAAAAAAAAATGCAATTTCTAGCATATCCTGATATCTGATGGAACATATTCATCAACGAATTCAACATATCAATTTTATGTTCAACATAAACTAAAAATAGTCTTTTTTTTTTTTTTTTTTTTTTTTCCCTGACAGATTTTTGTTTAGCGCCAAAATGTTCTATCTTATGGATAATCTGATCTTATGATTTATCACTTTTTTTTTTATTTAATTATTATTCACTTTTTATGATGGTTAGGGAAATCTATTTTCAATTGTGGCAACTTTACCAGGGGCTATTTTACATTATTGAAGTAAACTGGTGGTCATTGATAAGATAGAATTGAAAAACTTTTCATGCTTGAAAATTATTTAAAAAGTCGTTAAATTAATCGGCAGTTTTCAAATAAATTTCAATCGAAAGCTAATTTTTTTTCTAATTGATGATGTAAGAATTGAAATTGTAAAATGTAGTAAAAAATAAAAATTTGTAGTATTTCGAAGTGATGTAAGCGCGATGAAAGCTAAAGCGATAGCGCCTTTGTTGTCACAACTGTTGTACATTTCTAAAAATTGCCACTGTATTTTGGCTGGCGTCCAAAAGTGGAAAAACATTTTTTGACATCGAAAGAGAAATTCACAGTGAAAGAAATAGGACTTTGCGCTAATAAGGAACTGTTAAATGAACTTATAATAAATCTACCAAAATAATTCCTATGAAATATTAGTCTTACATTGTTTATTCTTAGCTAAAAATACAATAATTATTTCAAGATTTTTTTCTACCGCATAACACTATTTTTAATAACTTTAAATTTCCTGAAATCCTTTACTTTTGTGATTTTTTTTTTTATTAAAAAAGGAAATCTTCTATCCTATAATTTAAAAAAAAAACGCAATTGGTAACATGTAATCAAGGTTATGCAATCAAGATGAAGAAATCAATGACGGCTCCAATTCTAATCTTTATAATTATGATTGCAAAAATCAGTAAAATTATGTCATGTTAACACAATCATATACATTTTTCTCTTTAGTTTTATCAATGTTAAAATGCACTTCAAGCTAAGCATAATGTCATTTTCACCGGCGCAAACTTTTCACACGTACTTCATATGCCTCACATTAATGCTTAAACACCATGCAGACAAATATAAATATATTTTGTATTTAATTGTAATGAAAAAATGGCATCAACAAAGTTATAATGCATAATGATAAAATAAACCCAATGGACAATATTCCCGTGACGTCACAATAAATATGAATTTTTATTCGCTTATAAAACACGCGGAAAAGTATTTTTACCGAAATTTAACTTGCAAATTAACAAATTCGGCCTTAAAACCGCGTGCTTTTAATATTTATTATTTCTCTTTTATTCAACCACAGAGTTTAGAAAATAAACTCTGTGCTTCGGAACAGTAGGCGTTATCCGATTATGACGTCATTAGCAGACGTAAAAGTTTAATTGAAAATTACGGTTAATTAATTAAATTTTCGAACAAACGAATGCACGATAACAAATCTGTGTCCAAATATCTTTCATTTAAAAAAAGAATGGTGTAATTTGATGCAGTAGTTTGTTCTCACGGATTGTCGAAAGAAATCGCTTAGCGTTTTAAATATATAGATAGTATAGTGTGAAACACAAGTTGGGACAAGAATATCAGTACACAGAGCTTTAAGATACATTGATACATAAGAAAAATGGCTGGCGAAAAGAAAGATCCAATGTAGCTTTATTTTACTGGAGAAAAAAAAATAATCAGGAAAATGTGTGAAAGCAATATGTAAACCATGTAGTGTAGAAATGGTGGCGATTGTGGCAAAAAAACAAAACAAAGAAACTTAGCCTATGGGATAAAGATGACAACGAATCTGAATAAATGAGGCTGGTTTTTTGCCTTTCAAAAATGTATTTTGGAAATATATTTTTGTATTTTCCAAAATGTATTTTTGTCAGGACAGTGGCAAAAAGTGAAAAAAAAACAGAAGTTGATCACAATTGTAATTTAAATCACTGATTTTAATCTGTTAAAATTATGATTTAAACATTGAGATAATGTAATTTAAATAAAATCCTTAAAACCCTGTTTTAAAATACTATCATTTTTTGCCAGTGGCAAAAATTATGGCAAAAAGTATTTTTGCTGGGACAGTTTTTTCCACTTAGGCAAAAATTGGCCAACTCTGGTTGAAATACACATATATGTTTAGCATTCTTTGCTGCATTTATTATGTGATTAGATATATGTATATTATTGGAGTAATGCCTTAATGAAAAATTTAATAAATTAACTAGAAATTATACACAGAAGACATATAGGTATATCTTATCTATAACAATTTAATAGTAGAAAAATATGATAGTAAATCCGAATTTGTTTGCAACAATATATATTTTTTAATTTTTATCTAGGAACTTTAATAAAATAAATAGAAATGTGTAAATATATGAAGAGAAAATTAATAAATACATGCACAGTATACAAATAATATTAATTAAAAAAAAAACTTATTTAAATAAAAAAAATCTGATTTACATAAAAAAAATCCGATTTAAATCAAATAAATCATATTTTTTTTTTTTTTTTTTTTTTTTTTTTTTAAATCATGATTTTTATCAACCCTTAAATTTTTGCTTATAGTTGGGTGCCCCTTCGTAATATAATGATAAAATGAAAAATGCTCAATATTAAAATCGCGGTCAGAACAATCTGTAAATATTTAGCCATGTTTAATTTTTTTTGCATTCTTTATTAGACTTAGCATTCTTTATTAGAAAAATTAAAAAAATGTGTATACATATACATGTGGTCTACAGGTGGTATAATGACAGGTGAATACAGGTGGTATAATGAAAGCACGTGCTTAAAAAAGGTAAACTTTAAACGTGAAAATTATTTTAAATGATTGCTTTTAGGTAGATTTCGTAAGAAATACTACCTATTACATTCTCCCCTATGTTGGAATTTCTGGAAAATTTTTGCAGATCTACGCCGATCATGAGACCCAGAACCCAAAACCACCCCCAGTTCAAAACTTTAAATATCTATTTATCTATTTATCTGTCTATATCACTTTTTTATGGACACGATAACTTCAAAAATTCTGCAGAAATCTCTTCCAAACTGATACATAAAATCAAGGGGCATAAAACGTCGGTCAAGCTCGTTAATAGGCAAAATCGAATCAATGGGGAAGGGGGGGGGGTTGTGAAAACAGAAAAAAAACCCATAACTTCTTAATTATGATACGTAACGAATCCGTTTAAAGTTATTATTACTCGTAGAAAATGGTCCGAAAATTTATGTATGACACATTTTTGATATCATTAAAAATGGCCTCAAGAGGGGGGGAAATAGGGGTTTCAGAAGAAAAAAAATCATAATTTTGTCTATTCACAAGATATCAAATCCGCTTAAATTTATTATAAATCCTCTTAATATTATCTACAACTTTTATACTGACAAGTTTTTTATAGGACCAACCATTACAGCAAAAACAAATTAAAAACAAAAAAATTCTGCCGGTTCCGCCTATAGACACAGGTAGATTGGCGGTCACAACAAGTCGGATTGGCACACAAGTGGGCGGTCCCAACTGCCGCATCATGGCAAAACGGTAATTTCTTTTGCAATTCCCAATAAACAGGCGTTCCACGGTGTGCGTCTTAGAAATCTAACCTGTGACTGTAGGCCGAGCTGCCGGGGATATTTTTTATTATCTGTAAAGCATCTCCTGGCAAAATTTAGGCAACTCAAAGGAGGCTGATTCATTGCATATGTTCTCTTATATAAGTATGTAGAATGATATTATTAAGAAGTTTATACGCTTCTGTCAGTTTTGATTGCGTATTTTCTTTTCTTAGTTGATTCTTGATCATTAAATTTAAAAGAATGATACCCGCTATGTAATAATTTTAGATGTAGGCTAGAAATGAAAAAAAAAAATGAAAATGTACAAGTTTTTTATTCCAAGTTCATCACATGATTAAGTTAAGTATGTTGATTTGTCAGATTTCAAGTTAAACCTATGGGAGTGGAATGTATTCTTATTTATAAAATATGTCCTCAGAAAATTAATATTTTTAATTTCTTCTTTTTTTCTGTGTACTTTTCTTAAAGGAAGTCTCTTTGTTTTTTTTAGTCGACAAAATATTTCTAAAATATATACTTAATTTTATTTAAAGTGTTGAAATCTTACTCACAGCTCGTCCGCTTTTAACACATAAAATATTAAATTAAGCATATATTTTAGACTAAAAAAGAAACATACATTCTTTGAAAAGAATATTTCTCTATTCTAAAAAATTCCTGAGGGCTCGGCCTACAGGAACAGGTAGAATTTGAAGACGCAGACCGTGGGGCGCCTGTTCATTGGGAATCGCAGAAGAAATTACCCTTTTGTCATGATTGGGCAGTTGGAACCGCCCACTTCGAAATCTACCTGTGTGAAGTGAGCCGGCAGAATGTTTTTTGTTTTTAATTTTTTTTTTAATCTGTAAGGGTTGGTCCTATAAAAATCCTGTCAATATAAAAGTTGTAGATAATATTAAGAGGATTTATAATAAATTTAAGCGGATTTAATATCTTGTGAATTGACAAAGTTATTTCTTTTTCTTCTGAAACCCCTATTTTTCCCCACCTTGAGACCATTTTTAATGATATCAAAAATCTGTCATACATAAATTTTCGGCCCTTTTCCTAGAAGTACTAATAACTTTAAACGGATTCGATACGTATCATAATTAAGAAGTTATGGGGATTTTTTTGTTTTCACAAAAAGCCCCATCACTCCCCCCCCCCTACCTTGCTTCGATTTTGCCCATTAACGAACTTGGTCGAGATTTTATGCCCTTGATTTTATGTATCAGTTTGGAAGACATTTCTGCAGAATTTTTGAAGTTATCGTGTCCATAGAAAAGTGACAGATAGATGGATAGATAGATAGATAGATAAAGTTTTCAACTGGGGGGGGGGGGTTGGGTTCTGGGAGTCCTGATCGGTGTAGATCTGCAAAAATTTTCCAGAAATTCGGACCTAGGGGAGAACGTAATAGGTAGTATTTCTTACGAAATCCACCTAAAAAAGGGTAACGGCTATGCTGTCGCTGCAGTAATTACATTTATTGTGACTTTTTAACTTTCTCGACTGATAATAAAATAAAAACTATTGCATATAAAAACATAAAAAACTGGTAATTTTATAGAGAAACTGCAATAAATACGCTGGAGCAGACGTTTTTAAATCGAAGATTTTTATAAAAGAGCTATTTAATATTAAAATCAATCAAAATTAGTTCAGTTTAAAAAGTTGTATAGAATCAAACAATAGATTGCAGTGTGCGGTGTCCAATGGTATTTTAAAATTTGTTTTTTTTGTTTTTTGTTTTTTTTTTTAATTCAAAATTTCATCCTTTTAATAAAGATGAAATTTAAATATTTTAAAACAAGTCACTTTTTTTAATTGTTGTTGCCAGATTTAAAAAAAGCGCAAATAATAATATTTCCGTTCAATTAAAAAAATATATTTATATGTGAATCTCTCTATATTAAAAAAAAGAACGAAAAATCATGCGTCAAGCATAGATTATGTAACACTTTCCAACGCTTCCAAAATAATTTTACGAATCATACTCTTTTATAAGCTAAAAGATAACATCTAAGTAATCCGAATACTTTATTCAGCCCTGTATAGGATCTATAGATTTGTATATATAATACATAGGATGCTAAATTTTAGTTCAGTTAGGAAACACGTAGCACAGTTTAAAATTCTCCGTCTGGAGTTAAATAATACGGAAATGTGTTCCCGAACTTTTGTACTTCCCTGTATAGGATCTACAGAATTTATACACACCACGTAATATACAAAAAGCGATTTAAAATTAAAATCGCATTCAGTAACTTAAAACGCACTTCCAGGAATTATTGTTAACATACAGTAGAGAATTCTTTTGTGTGTCCCTGTAAATGAACGATAACTGCTATACACACAATATTCTGTAGTAAGTCTCTTGTAATGAACCTTATATAAATTTCAATGCGTTTAAAATAGTGAAACATTATTTAAATAAACCGCAGACGATTTTTCTCCATAGACGTAATGTAACGGAATTCTTTTGACTGTCCCTGTAAAGTAAGTATAAGTGCTATGCACACCCTATTCCATATTAAGCTTCTTCTAATGCACCTTAGTGATATATATAAATTTCAATGCGTTTAAAGTATTGAAACATTATTTAAATAAACCGCAAATGATTTTTTCCCATAGACCGCAATGTAACGGAATTCTTTTGAGTGTCCCTGTAAAAAAACTATAAGTGCTACACACTTCCGTTGAAATAGGGAACATGCTATAGATAACGATTATAACATATAAAATTTGCAGGGCAATCCGAGCATATTTACGGGAGTTAGAGCACGGACAGACGGCAGACGGCAGACGGCCAGACGGCCAGACGGCAGACGGCCAGACGGCAGACGGCCAGACGGCCAGACGGCCAGACGGCAGACGGCCAGACGGCCAGACGGCAGACGGCCAGACGGCCAGACAAACCGAAGTCATAAACACTTTTCAACTAGGTTGGAAAGTGTTAAAAAGTAACCACCGTCCGCCGCCTCAGCAGCCGCCGATGTCAATGAAGATTTTTTGCCTTGAAGTGCTTTCTGGATTAATATCCAAAAAACTATTGCATATAAAAATACGAAAATTGGTAGTTTTATAAAGAAATGTTCGATAAATACGCCGAAGCAGACAGTTTTTAAATCGAATAATTATTTTAAGAGATATTTAATATTAAAGTTGGTCAAAATAGTTTTCTTAAAAAAGTTTTATAGTAACAAAAACTATGCGCAGGAATTTAACCATAATTTATAAAGATATAGTTGGCAAACTTGTGGTGAGCAGACTGCAATTATTTTTTTAATTTGAGTAATTTTTGGAGGTTATACTTCAATTTTTTATTCCAAAATTTTCATTATTTTGATGGAGATTTTTTTCATATTTCATAAAATCCATTATTTGAATTGTTGCCAATTTGTAAAATAGCGCATATAATAATATTCTCTTTCAATTAAGAAATTTATTTACACGTGACTATTAAAAACGAAATAAAACTTTAAAATAATAATTAAATCTATCATGTGTTAAAATCAGCAAATGTAGAAAATGACGTAATGAAAAATATACTTGCGCGTTAATGTTAAAAAGAGAAATAATTAAATTTTTACGCATTTTCAAAGCATTAAGGAGTGAAACTTACGTCATATTTAAAATGCTCAAATAACAATATTTCCAAACAGTTTCAATATAAAAATATATTTACACGAGAGATTAATTTATTTCGAAAAAAATCTTTTACCTATTATTGCAAATTTTAAAAGGTCGTAAATACTAATATGTCCCTTCAATTAAAAACTATATTTCTACGTTTAATAATAGGAGTAAAACTTTGAAAATTATGTCATATTGGAAACGATACATTTAAAACGTCTTATTGAAAACAATTTTCGGTACTCCTCCATTATACCATTGACAACTTTCCAGTAAAAAAAACTATCGCTAAACTCTAATGCCCAAAAAATCAATGGAAGAATGTTGCCATTGGAATCTAAAGCACCACTCACTTTAAACAATAAAATTTATAATGCATTAATGAAAAGAGAAAAAAAAGTAATCTTAAATATTGATTTATTTACTGTATTTTTCTGAATTATCCCCCTCGGCTGATCTAGAACTCCTCTATTAGGAGCCTTAGGCTGATGGATAAGTGTTTAGGACGTCAGTTGAAAGGGATCTGTTGTGCATAGCTATGCATAGGAACATTTTTTCAACGCTTTTTCACTTTTAATATCATGGCGGGTTTTTAAGGTCGTAATTATTATTTAAATTAGCGAAATAATTAATAAATTGATAAAATATCATTAAAAATACAGATAAATGTCGAATAGAAATCTCTCGATGACATAACAAACACGTATAACGCATCTGATGTCAATTGAATGTGACGCCACGGTAACGCACTTTTGGGCGTTAAATCCTATATTTTGGCGACAATTATTTTCTTTTTTGGATTGTGGTCGACGGGATAACGGATAAGTACTTAGTTGTTTATAACATCATTATAAACTTCCCCGATGCAGCGACATTGTTTACTTAGCCTTTTTACACAAGTTGATTTTCAAATGTTTAATTGATCTTATTTAATCAATCCCGAAAACAGTTTTTAGCTCTGTCGACAGCAGTTTAATCGGCCTTAAAATCCCTCAGTGAAAGGAAAATGAATGGACACCCGATTACAACAGATCGCCACTGATCGCTTAACTGTAATCCAATCTTCCGTATCATTTTAGAGTTTCAAGTTAGCGTGTTTTTAGAGTTCGCGGTGTCAGAACGGGACTTGGCCAGCGTAGTTCGTAGGGAGCAGACCCCTAAAAAAAAAAAAAGATTTTTACCCTCATTTATTTATTTATTTGCGGGATCTTCATTTAATATTTCGACGGTTTTCAGTCATGTAAATGTTTCGTTTTTACAGGTTTTACTATGCGTATATATTTACCATGTGGTTAGTTTCATTTTGTAAAATACTTCCTTTTAAACCAGTCCTCTCAAAACGAAACTCGCGTGCTTTGTGTATGTATACTCACTGTTGCAAAATCTGAAGCAATTTCGTTCACAGAAAAGTTACCTCCAAGGTCAATAAATTCTTGAAGGAAAATCAGTGTTACTTACTGTGCTGACAACCTTTAACTCCTCTTTGTTCATAATGAAAACTATTACGTAATTCATAAGATAACTTCATTGAAACTTAACGGGTTGGGTTGGGTTGATTATTGACGGCCAATTATCTACACTTGGGATATAGGCCCAGGGGAGTGCCCTTCGTGGGGGTCTTTCTAAGGGAACCTAACCCGTATTTACGCATGGATAAATCCACGGCTCGAAGAAAACCACGAACGATTAGGCCGACGGGCGCGATTGGGATCGAACCCAGCACCTCCCGTCTACCAGCTTCGAGAACAGAACCTCTCAGCCACTGGTGGGGCTGAAACTTAACGGTATTCATAGTTTTGTTTACACTATATACTCGCGCCTGAATTTCGTATTAGGACACTTTTTCAATTTGAATATAAATGTTTAGCCACAAAACTACACTGTTAAAATCCGCGCTGTGTATATGTGTAATGGGACAATAATAAAAATAAATAAATAAAATAAAATAAATCACCGTTATGACGTCATTAGA
This sequence comes from Maratus michaelseni, assembly GCA_963931845.1. Lineage (NCBI taxonomy): Eukaryota > Metazoa > Arthropoda > Arachnida > Araneae > Salticidae > Maratus > Maratus michaelseni. Next base: position 5,030,955 of record OZ007600.1, read on the forward strand.
GAATTAAACAGAAAATTAATCTGACGTCCTATTAGAAGTTTAACGGACTTTTTAAAATGTTTGAGAATCACACAAAGAGAGTATCAATATGAGTAATAGAGAAATGAAGTAGATAGGATGTCAGCAAGTGATTATAACGTCATATGAGTTTGAGAACGTATTGAATCTTGATAAAATCCGATTATGGAAATATTGGCATATTTTAACATTTTGAACTTCTCTATACAATAACATGTTTAATTTTGAAATTGATTTTTCTACACAAACATTCTTAAAATCCCGGACAACGCCAGCCGAGTACTTCAGCTGGTTAAATGTAAATTAATGAAAACATTTATCCACGAAATATAATGAAGAATAAATGGTCGAAACACATATTCAAAAGAATTTTGTATTCATAAAAGTTCCTCAGAATTTGATAATTCCGATCGTTTACTTAATTAGAGAAATTTGCACGATTTGGTATCGAATTATGTTGTGCTTTTATAAAAGCACCCTCTCATACATTGCAAATATGGGCCATACATTGGCCATACATTGCAAATATGGGTTCCCGACTTCGGTAATTGGGTCATATTCTCTAAACAGCGAAATTCCTGTCCCTGCTTCAAACATAATGAATAAACTTGTATAAAAATGAAACGGAATGCTAGAATACGTTAATCACATGTTTTTATTTATTTATATAATGGGATAAAACATATTACTTATACTAAGCCACTATTTATAAGCCACTTAAATAAATGTATTTATGACATAAACCTCATTCCCCCTTGTGTCCCTGTCTCCACCTTAGCACAAAAGTGGTTCTTAAAAGGTGACAATTCAAATATACAGGGTGTTTTTTTTTAAACTGACGCTATTCAGAGCCGCCTGTATTTTGTGAATGGACTAAGAAAACCATGGGAAGAAAGATTCCAACAAAAAAAAATTAGTTCCAATCACCACCGATAGGGGGAAATGTGGCGCTGTGGTAATTTATGCAACTGAGAATTAGTATAAAATACGGGCAATAAAATGCAAATTTTTACTTACGCAAGCGACAGTAGCGCCAATAGTTTAAGTTATAAATGCATGCGAAAAAAGCCGAGAAACAATTTCAGCTCAGGTTAAAAATGAATCTCACGTTACCGCAGCGCGCGTTACTTGTGAAGTTCTATTATTGTAACCAGTGCAATGCACCAGCCGCTCTTCGTTTACTTAGAACACGCCATAAACTGCGCAAAGGACCTATATCCGTTAATGTATTGAAAGCAATGATTCTGAAATTCGAAGAAACAGGCTCGCTAGCAGTTCGGTCAGGCAGAGGACGTAAACCGGTGGCAGAAAAAGTGATAATGGATGTTTCAACTGCAATCAACGAAAGGGAAAGTGTAAATGATGAATAAAACATGGCATTTTATCCAAATTATTAATTTTGTCTGTTTCTGATGTTTTTTTTTTCAATGTACAGCACCACATTTCCCCCTATCGGCGGTGATTGGAACAATTTTTTTTGTTGGAATCTTTTTTCCCATGGTTTTCTTAGTCCATTCACAAAATTTTGTATCAATCCAGTTATTAGAACGAGCTACAGGCGGCTCTGAATAGCGTCAGTTAAAAAAAAAAACACCCTGTATTTGCGACAAATTTATTTTTTAAATTATTAAAAACTAACATACAATACTAAAAATTGAAAAAGTAAATAATTTTCATGATTTGTATTTTTCTGAAAAAAAATAACAAAAATTGTTCTTTGGTTTTGTTGTTATTCCCCTGTCATAAAATGAAAATTATGATACTAACATATGGCAACAGTCCTATTACCACATAATTCCAGTGAACAGTGGCATCAACAGAGAGTCCATCTTAAATTTTTCTTTTTGCAGAATCAAGCAAAGACAAGTTAAGCTTAGATATTTCCAATTACATCTTAATAAGTATTTTTATTGACTGTATCTTTTATTTGCATTAATTTTGTAATGAAAGCTCAATCAGCTATTAAACCTTATTTGCATTGCTTTTTAGGGTTTCGTTCATCTCACGAAACCCTTTTATTCCCGTTCCGTTGTCTGTCCTTCACAAAGCCATTCTCAAAAACTATGTAACTTACAGAGTTGAAACTTTGCGTATATATAGCTGAATACCAGCCATGAAGCTCAAAATATTAAAATTGAAAAAAAATCCTATTATTTTAATAAATAGAGATTAAAAACCAAAATTCCAACAGCCTTTTCCTGTTAAATTTAAACATGTTTCGTTATAGCAGTTGCCAAAAATTAAAAATCCACAATGAAATTCTTTCTACAATAATTAATTTTCTATTGAACGATTTCCACGGGAAAAATGAAAATGAAATAAAAAGTTTCACCAATTGAAAAAAAGATAATTATGAAATAAAATTGATTGACGTCATAGTGGTAATAAAACGGAAAATTTCTAAGATTTCTCAATAATACAAGGGGTATGAGTATGTGTATGTACACAAAGCAGATTAATATCACGTCATTAGAGAATTAAAAAGAAAATCTGACGTCCTATTGGAAGTTTAACGAATTTTTCAAATATTTGAGAATAATACAAAGCGAGTATCAATATGAGTAATAGAGAATAGTAAATATATGAGTTTGAGAAACATATTGAATCGGGATAAAAATCCGACTATGGAAATGTTCGCATATTTTAACATTTTGAAGGTGTACAACATGTTTAATTTTGAAATTATTTTTTTAAATATCGCATTTAGTCCGCAAGACAGATATTATTATGACAGAATATAATAGCGGGCTTCGCTCGCTATCGGGCTGATTTAAATATTCGAAAAAACGAAAAAATAGACCGGTAAATTTTTACTTTATAAAAAACATGACTTCTTTTTTTTTTTTTTTTTTTTTTTTTTTTTTTTGCTAAATTAAATTTATTTGGATTTATTAAAGAAAGGATAAAGTGTTTTGAAAGGAATATTAAACGAAACCTTTTGAGCGATCTTCGATCACACTTACCCACGTGTTTAAAGTTATCTTTAAGTGGAATTCCTTTTTGTGTATTAGTTATGATAGTAGACAAGCTAACCTTAGTTTTTCTCATTTCCCTTGATATTTCTCTTTCTAAGTGCCATTCCTCTGTCTCTCTGTGCCATTGCTCTGCCTACTTGAAATTTAAAATTTTATTTTTGGGTGTTTAACATTGTAAAGGATTTTTGCGGACAGTGTTTTATTACTTAGAGACAATTCATAAAATACAATAAAACCCAATTTTAAAGGGGGAACGGATAATTATTAAAAGTATATATTGCATAAATTGATTTGTTAAGAGAAAATAACCCATAAAATTCCAGGTTTAAATAATCGATTTTTCTCCACTATTTTTTTTTTTTTTAAATAAAATTAATTTGAATAGATGACACTTAATACTTTCCTAAATGTTCTGAAAGTGGAATGCTTTGTCTACTTTTAATTCCACCAGCTCCGAAATTTTGAGTGAAATATTTAAAGATAACGTCAATAAAAATATGCATTGAAAACTGCAACATTTTACTATAAGGTTGGATCAAATGAAAATAGAACATTGGGTATAATTTAGTTTATTTTTCTATGAGTGTGGTAAAAATTTGTGTTAGAGGCAAACCGTGAAGTAAGAAAGATAATCCCTACTGCGGAAATTGACTGGAATTGGACAGTCACGCAGAAGCACGTGATATGCGCTGGCAGTCGTCCTGCCTGCAATCGGTTGTTGTTGTTATTCATCTGAATCTCTGGAATGTTTACGTGTAAAAAAGAGCAACGCAGTGTCATTCTTACTTAGTAGCAGAAAGAGTTAGATTTTGCGAAGTGCATCGGAGAATAAAGGCAGTGTATGAAGAACACGCACTATCATTGACTCGTGTTCAGGACGGACAGAAGCATTTCCGCGAGGGAATCTGGTGAAATTTTGGTGGATAGTGTGTACCAACCGTATAGTCCAGATATTTCACCAAATGACTTTCCCATCTTTGGTCCGCTGAAACAGGCATTGAAGAGTTGCTCTTTCTACTGGGACATCTAAGTCATGGACAATGTCCGAAAATAGTTTCCATTTCAGCCAAAGGACTTCTACGAGCAAGGTATTCATTACTTGGTGAAACAGTGGACAAGTTCCTGTGTAGCTTTGGAGATTATGTTTGAAATAAACTATGTAATTGATTCTGTGGCTTATGTTCCGTTCTCATTTGATCCTCCCTAATATATCAAAATCCTATAATTTTCAGGATGGAATTTTCGTAATTTTCATTTAAACTACATTGTAAATGTCGCGTCCTAGAAATTTCATAATTTTTTTTATGAATGTATATTTTTCCTGAAACACGAAAGATTACAAGCGATGCAAGTACTATACTGTTTGGCTACGCTAATGTTAAAATTTACTTCAGTTAAGAGATACACAGCACAGTTGAAAATTACCCTTCAGAAGGATTATTTTCCGTAAAAATTACATAAAAAAAAGAAGACGAAGAAAATAAACAGAAAGAAAGAAAAACATTTATATAACAAACTATTGGTATTCTAAGACAGTTAAATGTTTACGTTTAAGAAAAATAATAAAATTTTAACTTCAAAATTTTCTTTATTTGAAAAATTTTTAAGATAAAAAAAACTCGGAGTTGCTCTTTTTACTTTCTTCTATCTGTAACTTCAGAAGAACGTATTGTAATCGAAATTTTTTTCGAGTTCCGGTTTTCGACGAATTTACACGTTTTAGGGGTCAGAGATTCCGAAAAACATGTTTTTACAAAATGCCTGTCTGTCCGTCTGTCTGTCCTCATTGTATCATCGAAAAGTGTATGAAGCTATGCTTCAAATTGAACCATTTTTGGCTATGGCCAGCAGGTCCTGCATGAATTTGGGGATATTTCGACGAAAGGGGGCTCTGCGATAGCGATTTTTGTTCCATTATCACTATTGTATCATCGGAAAGGTGTATGAATTTATGCAGATAATTGAACCAAATTTTTTATATATGTTTTTGACTATTGTTTGCAGGCACCAGTTGAATATGGGGATATTTCGAAGAAAGAGGGCGCTGCAATCGCGATTTTTGTTCTGTTTTCACTATTGTATCATCGAAAAGTATATGAAGTTTTGCAGATAATTGAACCAAATTTTTTGTATATGTTTTTGGCTACGGTCAGTAGGTTCCACTTGAATTTGGGGATATTTCGACGAAAGGGGGGCACTGTGATAGCGATTTTTCTCCCATTTTCATTATTGTCTCATCAAAAAGTGTATGAAGTTATGCAGATAATTGAACCAAATTTTTTGTATATGTTTTGACTATAGCCTGCAGATCGCAGTTGAATTTGCGGATATTTCGAAGAAAGGGGGCGCTGCGATAGCGATTTTTGTTCTATTTTCACTAATGTATCATAGAAAAGTGTATGAAGTTATGCAAATAATTGAACCAAATTTTTTGTATATGTTTTTGGCTATAGCCTACAGGTCCAAGTTGAATTTGGGGATACTTCGACGAAAGGGGGCGCCACGATCCCAATTTTTCTTCCACTTTTTACTATTGTATCATCAAAAAGTGTATGGAGTTATGCAGATAATTGAACCAAATTTTTTGTAAATGTTTTTGACTATAGCCTGCACGTCCCAGTTGAATTTGGGTATATTGCGCCTAGAGAGGGGCGCTGTGATAGCCATTTAAAGATTTCAATTCCAAAAAGTTGTACAAAAAAATTTGAAATCCTAAAAATTTTTTGCGTTAAATGTTCGGCCTTGATCCAAGGATTCTAGACCATTTTTTGTTTTGTCTCTATCTTAAAAAATGGCTGAGATATAGTAGTTTGGAATTATAGGGTGGCTGACATTTTGAAACAATACAGCAGGATTCCTCCATAAACGGATTTGATTTAAGAGTTTCAGTGAACATGGTTTCTCCAAATTTTCTTTTATTGTTGTAACCATCTTTTCACCACTTACATGCTTAACACTATATATTTATATTCGCCAACATCAAATTCTCGCCAATCTTGGCGATAATTGATGAGATGTCGCCAAATTTGGCGACAAAAATGCGTTGCTATATATGAAGCCAACTTAGCCATGCCTGTCTAATTAGGCGATATTCTCATTCAAATTCAATATTGACGCGAACTGAGAATGACTCTTCTGTAATCGGGTTCCGCGCATTTTAGCTTCGTGTATTTTCACTAGAATTAGCTAAAATCTCAAAACCAAGCAATAGGTAGGCTATCTTTTCCTGCCGGTACAGGCCAGAACAACTTTTCGTAGTTTAGTGTAATACATCGTTTGCTCGCATCCAGGTAACCCGACGAAATGCAAGCAGCTGGTGTACAACAGAATGACAAAAAATTTTGATTTTTTTTTTTTTTTTTTGGCGGTGTGATAGCGAATTTTGAAGCATTAACATGTATGATATAGAAGAAAGTTTTGGGACTGGCATATCCGACTAGTTTGGAACTAGAAACTCAATTTTCTGGAAGATGTCCTTTCTTCTTTATCTGCGTAAAGAGAGTTAATATGCAGCGGGTCACAACCCTGGTTATAAAAGGAGAAGTTTTTATTTCTTTTAATTATTGCTAACAAATTTTCTGTAAAAATTTCTGACATTTTAATGATGTTATGAACCTTTTTTCCCCGTAGAAACTGTAAATTGTTTACCGTCAACTTTTGATGGGTACTATATTAGTTTGTATTTTATGTTACAAGGGCTCGGATTGCGATTTGAAGTAGATGATAATAATGATCTCAGGCTGTGTATAGAGCAGAGTTGGGCGGTATCGAAAATACATGTATTTGAAATATTTTTTAAAAATACATTTTTATTTTGTATTTTGTATTTTAAACTGATAAAACTAAAGTATTTTCGAAGCATATTTTGTAATGCTTTTCCCAAGTATTTTGTATTTTTAAAATACTCAAAATACATTTTTCCATATTCAGACTGTCGGCATTAAATCGCAAATCAACTACAAGGTTTTTTTTTTTTTTATTGTAATTTTTTTTTTTTTTTTTTATAACACATAAATTTTTATGCTTTAACCAGTGGAATACCATTTTTTAGGGTTTCGTTCATCTCACAAAAACCTATTACTCTCGCTTCGTTGTCTGTCCGTCATAGAGCCGGTTCTCAGAAACTATGTAACTTAAAGACATGAAATTTTGTGTACTAATTAGGTAAATACCTATTATAAAGATCATAAAATTCGAAAAAATCGTATTATTTTAATATATAGAGATAAAAAACCAAAAATCTAACAGCCTTTTTCTACTAAATTTAAACATTTTTCATTATAGCAGTTGCCAACAATTAAAAATCCACAATAAAATTCCACGTGAAAAATAAAAATGAAATAAAAAGTTTCACCCATTGAAAAAAAGATTAATATGGCGTCATATTGATAATAAAACGAAAATTTTCAAACCTTTTTCAACAATGCAAGGAGTATGTGTATGTGTAAATACAGAAAGCAGCTTACTATGACAGAGAATTAAAAAGAAAATTAATCTGACGTCTAACATTTTGAAGGCCTCTTTACAACATGTTCAGTTTTGAAATTGATTTTTTTTTTAATATCGAATTTAGTCTACATGACAAATATTATTATGACAGAGTATAATAGCGGAGCGGGCTTCGCCAGCTATCGGGCCGGATCAGATATTCGAAAGAACGAGAAAAACAGACCGGTAAAATTTTACTTTATAAAAAACAGGACTTTTTTTTTTTAATGAAATTTATTTGGATTTATTAAAGGAAGGATAAAGTGTTTTGAAAGGAATATTAAACGAAACCCGTTATGCGATCTTCGATCACACTTACCCACTTGTTATTAATTTTTTTTTTACCGGTTGGGTCATGATTGTTGCCTTTGGCAACTGTTTTTTTTTTTTTTACTAATATTTCTACCACTATTTTCATATAAAAATCTTCTAATAGAAATTTACCATGGAGATTATTGTTTGAAAATAGTGGTCATAACACATATGTACCGGTTTTAGTCAACGGGTAAAGGAAACTGAATTATATCCATGAAAATTTTGATATTGCCTTATAGATTTTTAAATTTTATTTCTAAATTTTCTATCTTATAATTCTTCTTTCATGGACTGGTTTGTTTTCTTTATCAGTTTTGTTTCTTTACTTTGGCAATTAAAAACAAAATTTAAATTTATTTCCAAAACAACTACTTTGTATTCACTTAGTGGAATCTAGTATAAAATTTTAAAATGTACTTTGTATTCACTTAGTGTAATCTAGTACAACATTATTTTAAAATTTTTTAAACATGTTTTCTATTTTAAATGTATTTAAAAAATACACGTATTTTATATTTGTAAATTTGTAAATTAAAGTATTTTGTATTTTAGGCTTTAAAATCATTCAGTGTCTTTTGTATTTCGTATCGAAAATAGTTTATGGATGTATTTTGTTAAACTCTAGTTTAGAGTTGTAAAGCTGAGAACGTAGCATGATTTATGTATAATGCTTGTGTTTATTGATTTCACGTATTATTCGTTTCATTAGGACGTTCCAGACAGGTGCAATGAATTTCTTACCTGTTCGAACTGTTTACGGGAGAAGAGGAACAAAGGATGTGGCTGGTGTGTCCTGCGAAACAGGTAAGATGGATAATAAGTTATTGTTGAAGATATGTTCAGTAAAACCCGCTAAGGGACAGTACATATAAAAAACATTATCAACTGTTTAGTTATTTTGGTCCCCCTCCCCCTCCTTTACGATATCATACATTATCATTCCTCATCCCTCCCCCCCCCCCCCTCCCTCTTAATGATATCTCTATCAATATCTAAAAATTATTTTTATTTTTACAATTATTTACCTTTTTTATACAGATATGGTTATACATTTATTATTCGTATACTTGTTCAAAAGAACAGAAGAAGTCAATAAAATATCACTATTACACATGAAATAACTTTATATCAAACAACATCTTAAGAGATAGTTGCTATTTTAAAGTATATTAATAACAGCTTTTGTTACTTAATGTATTCAGCAAAAATATTGTTGTCTTTCACTTGTCCCCTGCACGGGGAGGGGGCAAGCAGAAGTTTTTATCAATAGAACAAGAGTATAATATTCTTTGTCTTTTTTTTTTCCATACTAGTAAACGCAACAAGTATAATTTCAAACATACTTCTCCAACAGTGGATCATATATGCGCATATGTCAGAAAAAGAGTATAACATTCTTTGTCTTTTTTTCCCCATACTAGTAAGCGCAACAAGTATAATTTCAAACATACTTCTCCAACAGTGGATCATATATGCGCATATGTCAGAAAAAGAGTATAACATTCTTTGTCTTTTTTTTTCCATACTAGTAAACGCAACAAGTATAATTTCAAACATACTTCTCCAACAGTGGATCATATATGCGCATATGTCAAAAAAAGAGTATAACATTCTTTGTCTTTTTTTTTTCCATACTAGTAAACGCAACAAGTATAATTTCAAACATACTTCTCCAACAGTGGATCATATATGCGCATATGTCAGAAAAAGAGTATAACATTCTTTGTCTTTTTTTTTCCATACTAGTAAACGCAACAAGTGTAATTTCAAACATACTTCTCCAACAGTGGATCATATATGCGCATATGTCAGAAAAAGAGGAATTGTGAACGTTGGGGTACTCCATATATTTTAATGAAATTATTTTACAACCATTTAACGGTTTTAATAATAACTTTGAATTTTCATTAAAAAAAGAAATTTTGTTTTTAAATGTTATATGCGTTTTCCAACTTTGTACTCATACTGTTCCTATTTCAGCTGACTGTTTGAGCCACGCAAAATTACTAGTTGTGTTATGATTAAGTATTCTTTTCATACATTTTGTAATTACTTTCTTTTACACTTTTTCTTATATAAATTTTTTTTAATATTAAGAAATGTTGTGATCTGAACTAGCATTGTAAAAACTAACTTTCTACTAATTTTATTTTATTCTCTAATGTAATATTCAGTATCTATATTCTAAAATATGCATTTTCAATAAACATTTCCCCTCGTGGTGAAAAGTTCGTATGCTTAACGACTGGATATCCATGAGAGGATGATTTCATTTCATTTTGTTTACCTAGACATCGTATTTCACCTTATTAACCCCCTTCGCGACGAGCGTCCTTTATATAATTTTAAATCTTTTACCACCGGTTTTTCAAAACAGAAATTTGCGCCTGATTGAATCTCAGAAATGGTAAGATTAAATAAGGCAAAGTTTACAATAAAAATTTACTGGTGGGAATAATAAAGGATTCTGATCATCTTATGCGTCACGTATACGTGTCGCTCGTCCCCAACGGGTTAAACGGTAAAGATTTGTAAAATCGTTTTAGAAATGTTGGAAAGTGTTACATAAACTATGCTTGACGCATGATTTTTCATTCTTGATTTTAGATCCTCTGCTGTTCCCCATGTATATATTTCCTCTTTCCAAGTTAGCTTTACTGATTCCAAAATTTCTTTGTAGGTGTAGCCTGAGCAAAAACTGTCCCTCAAGCGATTCCTCTTCCGATTTCTGGATTTCTGGCAGTGACAAATGTCCGAAAATAAGAGTCGTGACACCGCACAGCATTCAAGCGTCTACTTCAAATACGGTGAGTAATTCAAAATAACGGAAATTTCGCTTTAATAAAAAAGAACTTTCCGTGGGATGTACTGCGTGCCCTATAAATTTCACTTAAATTAAGACAAATATATTTCTTAATCTAGGAAAATATAAAATAACCACGAATGAAACCACGTGTTTCGGTTAATAATGCCGATTTTTTCGCAAAATTTGAGCATTTATTTCCATGAGAAAATAAATCTCCTTAATAATCAAAGTATTATCTATCGTAAACTATAACTTTTTCCACCTTTTTCATAAGAGATGGATTCCGCTTCGATAAAAATAAAACAGCTCATCTTTTGAAGCAATTCATGAATCGACCCAATTTTTGACATTGATAGAATTGAAGTGTTGCTCTGAAAGTCCAAGCTGCATCGATTGAAATAAGCGGTAGTTCGAAGGGACTAAGTCTGGTGAACACGGCGGGTGGGGTAGGACGTCCCATTTAACGTTTTTTAAATAGTTTTTTTATTTCAGTTTTAGCAGCATGTAACCGAGCATCACCATGCTGAAAAGTGACTTTATCGTGTCAAATACGGTAAATAATTCAAAATGTATGAAATTTTGGTACTTATCTATTATTCCGTCGACCACTTTTTACAAAAAAAAAATGTCGCCAAACAATGAGATTTAACGACAACAATACAAAAGCATGACGTCACGTTTGATTTCGAATACGACGCTAGCACACCATAAAACAAATTTTGAAAAAAAATATAATAAAGATCTGGTGTCTTCCATCTACAGAACTTGATGCAATAAACTATTTTCAAGATTATGGATTTCTGCCATCAAAAATGTATACATTAAGGGAGTCCGAGAAACATGTTTTTACAAAATGTAGTGTCTGTCCGTCTGTCCGTCCTCATTGTATCATCGAAAAATGTATGAAGTTATGCTTCAAATTGAACCAATTTTTTTCTATGTTTTTGGCTATAGCCTGCAGGTCCAAGCTGAGTTTGGAGATATTTCAACGAAAGGGGGCGCTGTGATCGCGATTTTTGTTTTATTTTCACTATTGTATCATCGAAAAGTGTATGAAGTTATGAAGATAATTGAACCAATTTTTCTATGTTTTTGACTGTAGCCTGCATGTCCAAGTTGAATTCGGGGATATTTCGACAAAAGGGGGCGCTGCTATCGCGAATTTTGTTCGATTTTCACTATTGTAGCATCGAAAAATGTATGATGTTATACAGATAATTAAACCAAATTTTATTCTATGTTTTTGCCTATGGCCAGCAGGTCCTACTTGAATTTGGAAATATTCCGCCGGAAGGGGACGCTGTGATAGCCATTTAAAGATTTCAAATTCAAAAAGATGTACAAAAAAAATTAGAAATTCTAAAAGTTTTTTCTGTTAATTGTTTGGCCTTGATCCGGAGAATCCGGAGCAATTTTTATTTTGCCTCTATCTTAAAAAATGCCTGAGATATAGTTTGAAATTTTAGGGTAGCTGGCATTTTTAAACAAGACAGCAGAATTCATCCATAAACGGGTTTAATTTATGAGTTTTAGTTAACATGATGGTTTCGGCAAATTTTCTTTCATTGTTGTAACCATTGTTCCTATTCTTATATACTTAACATTATATATTTATATTCGCCAACGTCAAATTCTCGCCAAACTTGGCGACAGTTGGCGAAATATCGCCAAATTTGGCGACCAAAATAGGTTGCCATAAATGAAGCCAACTTCGCTGTAGAGGACTAATTTGGCGATATTCTCATTCAAATTCAATGTTGACGAGAACTGGGATTGAATCTTCTTTAATCAGGTTCCACGCATTTTACCTTCGTGTTTTCCAGTAAAATTAGCTAAAATCGTAAAACCAAGGAATAGGGAGGCTATCTGTTCCAGTCGGTTCAGGCCAGAAGGACTTTTCGTAGTTTAGTATACATGAGTTGATGGCATCCCGGTAACCCGACGATTCGCACGCAGCTGACGTACAACAGAATGACGAAAAATATTGATTTGTTTGGCGATGTGATAGCGAATTTTGAAGTATTAACATGACTGAGATAGAAGAAAGTTTTGGGATTGGCACATCCAACTAGTTTTAAATCTTAAGTTGCTTATTTTCTTTCAATCGTTCAGTGCTAATTTATTTATTTTATGCATTTTCATCAGTTTTTTAGAATGTGTGTGGATCGTCTGAATTTGAGTCCTTTTGATTCATCCCGTATTTTGTTGTCCATTGCAGCTGCAAATCATCCTCCCCCATCTACCTGATTATGACGGAGCCTTCATATGTTCTTTCGAAGGCGCCGGGAAGATTATGGTGACCAAAGGCAAGAAATTCGATCGAGGAATCACCTGCCCATCACCCTATTCCTTCAACCTCCCAAGAATTCCTGTAGGTGAAGGTAAGACACTTTTAACTTTTAAAAGACATAGATAGTGTACTCTAACATGGTAACGCTTACAACTCTTTTAATGAGGAATCTATATCGAACACACACATTGTAAAAAAAAAAGACAAAAAACTTTAAAACTAAAGTGTATTTGAGATTTAAAGAAGTTTTTTTAGAAACAATGTTTCTTTTGTTTTGTTTCTTGTGTAGATTATGTAACACTTTTCAACTTTTCCAAATATTTTTATAAATCTTTACCGTTTAATAAGGTGAACGATAATGTCTAAATGAACAATTTAAAAAACGCACACACACATTTAAAACACAATTTCAAGAATTATTAACATTATTCGAAAATATCCGAGTTCTTTTTGTCAACCCTGTATATGATGTATTGATTTGTAAATATACTTCTTAGAATTCTAAAATGTAATTCAGTTAGGAAACGCATAGTACCGTTTAAAATTCCTCTTCTGGAATTTCCGTCATTAAAAGGAAATGTACTGGAGATCTTTTGTGCTGCCCTGTATATGATATACAGAATTTACACACGCCAAGTAATAGGCAAAAATTAGTTAAACTGAAAAACGCGTACTGCATCTAAAAAGACACTTTCAACAATTATTGTTAACAGACAGTTACTTGAACCAAATTCTTTTGTGTGTGTCTGTAAATGAATGGTGAATGCTATGCGAACAATATTCTATAGTAAGCTTCTTGTAATGCACCTCAGTGATATGTATCAATTTCAATATGTTTAAAACAGTGAAACATTATTAAAATAAACCGCAAATGAATTTCCCCCCATAGACCGTTATGCTATGGAATTTTTTTGAGTGTTCCTGTAAAAGAACTATAAATACACACCCTATTCTATAGTAATCCTCCTGCTGTGCACCTCAGTGATATATATCAATTTCAATATGTTTGAAATAGTGTAACATCGTTAAAATAAACCGCAAATGATTTTTTCGCATAGATCGTAATATAACGTAATTCTTTTGAATGGCCCTGTCAAGGAACTATAAGTGCTACACACTTAATTTTCAATATCAAGCATGCCATAGTAAACCTCAATAACGTATATCAATTGCATGACTATCCGAGTATATTTACGCGAGTTAGCGTACGGACGTGACGGCAGACAGACAGATAGACAAACCGAATTCATAAACACTTTTAAGCTATGTTGGAAAGTGTTAAAAAGACAAATGTTTCTTAATCTTAGAAAATATAATATAACTCTGAACGAAAACATACAGTAACCTTTTTTAAATTAGCCACAATTCCGAAAAGCGTTTTTTATCCTTTGAAACCGCATAATCTTATATATTCTTGAGATTTAAAAAAATATTTATAAAATAAAGTTTCTTTTGCTGCTACTAATTTCCGGAAATATTTCCGAGTGTTTTTTTTTTAGAGTGAATTAATTGGTTTTCTGAACCGGAATATCGCTATTCATTCTCAAACAAACATTTTCAGCTGCGTGATTGAATTTGTACCTGCAAGATTAACAAAAGAATATTGATTTTAATGTTAATGTTAATTCTATTAAATTATCGTGTTTGTCAGTAAAACATGTTTGTTGAATAGAAAATTGTTTGCTTGACAATTCATACAATCTGAAATACCGATGGTCGGGGTTGAGAAAACTGCAGTTTTCTGAAACTGGAATATCGGTTTTTAGGATGTTCTCACGCAAACCTTCTCATGTTCAACAAACATGTTTTACAGACAAACACGATAATTTAACAGAATTAACATTAACATTAATATTATTTTGAAACTCTTGCAAGTACAAATTCAATTACGTGACAGAGAGATGAATGAATAATGAAGAATGTATAAAAACTACTCGGAAACGTTATATTTTCATTCGTGGGTTATGTTATACAAGGCGCAGTCAAAAAGTTTCGTTGTAACTTTTTCTACACCAATATAGGTACACATTTACTTAATCGCCTTCCAAAGTAGGCTCCGTTAGCACACACACACATGCTCCACCGCTCCTGCCATTGTTGGAAACAACGATGAAAGTCCTGTTTGATTTTGGTATCTTCCCAAATTCGGCCATTGCGTTAGTTTTTATGTCTTATGCGGTGCCAAAACGGTTTTCTTTGAGGACCATTTTGGTCTTGGGGAAGAGTCAGAAATCCGATGGTGTTAAATCCGGTGAGTAGGGAGGCTAGTGGCGGAGTGGAATGTTCTTTTTTGCAAGCCATACTTGCAAAGCAATCGATGTGTGGGAGGGAGCATTGTCGCGATGCAGTGACCATCCTCCTTGTCCTTTGACGGGACCTTTTTTCGGATTGCTTCCCTCAGTCTTTTCAAAACTTGCACGTACAAAGGGCCATTAACGGTTTGTCCAGCTGGTACAAATTCATAGTACACTACACCTTCGTTGTCGAAAAACGCAATGAGCATCACTTTTGTTTTGGATTTGATCTGATTTCTTTGGTCGAGGAGAGGACGTTGTGCGTAAACAAATAAATTAATTATATTGTGGTATTTAAGATTCGCAACGAAATTCCGTGAAATTTTTGACTGCCCGTTGTATTTTCGTGAATTAAGAAACGTTTGTCTTTTTTTACGGTGTTATAACCTATAAAAAGCAGTTTCTGAGGAGTGCTGCTTCATGAAAACAATGTCACTATAAAATCATACCGACACTGGCACTTTTTCTGATGAAACATGTGAGAATTCTTATCACTACACAAAAATTATCATCGCAAACTGATGGTGTTTCGATCCAAATTTTATCCTGCCGTTCATCGATAGCGGATAACTTAAAGAGGCATTTCAGTTTAATTTTAGGAGTTTAAGATCATTAATCATTAATGTTTCATTGATTGACCTATCAACACTTGCTACTAAGTTAAGGCACCTTAATTTGATAAAAAAATTCAACTTATTTTTATATTTTAAGTTTTAAAATCTAAGTGAAGCGGTAGAGTTCTAAATAAGATTTTAAAAACTTGAAATAAAGCTATGTATTTTAGAAACATTTTGTCAAAAGAAAGAAGCATCCTTCAAGAAGAGCATACAGGAAGAAGAAGATAAAAATTGTAACTTTCAGAGGAGAAATTCGAACGATACGGAAGTATTCCAAGCCCATTAGGTTTAACATTAGAGGGGGGGGGATTTGTGATTTGACTGATGAGTAGGCTTAAAAGCAATAATGCATAAATCTAGTTGCAAAAGTTGTGATAGACTACTGAAATACCTTTTCCTTTTAAAATTAATTTTTCTTCATAACTCATCGAAAATGTCTAGTTAAATTGAATTGACCTTAATCGATGACGCCGATTCGGATCTCTTATGGGTGACTTTTGTGTGTAAAAATGATACGCCATTTCTAGCCATCGAGAAATGAAACAATTTTGATCTGATTTTATCAAACAGCGCAAGTCGGAAACTGCTCTAAAAGATATCAGTATGCAGATACTGGGTGAGTCTTGGATGGGATGTGTGGTTGCCCAATTAAATATGGATGAATTGATGTTACTAAGGGCACATGTTCTCGTTTTTAACACTTTTCAACGTAGATGAAAAGTGTTTATGAATTCGGTTTCTTAGTATGTCCGCCTATCCGCGCTCTACTTCGCGTAAATATACTCGGATTTTCATCTAATTGAGGAGTTTACAATGGCATGTTCGTTATTCAAAATGAAGTGTGTAGCTGATAATAAAAAGACAAAATAAAAAAGCAAAGAATGGATCGAATATGACTGAATTGAGTTACACAGATACACGATGACAACACACAATGACAGGCCAAACATGAAACTTTACGAGTATTTATATACTAAGGTGGCGGATCTGTCAGAAAAGTAAGAGGACTTGACAGAAAGCTAGCCGAAAGAACCATTCATAATTCAGAAAAATGATGGACCTGTAACGAACTAAAAGTGTATAAGTGAAAATTCTTTTCTAATTACGTGCATTGAACTCTAGAAGATAGTTTCCAGCTGCCTCCTCAAAATGTTAAGAGACTTCTACCAGATGTGAACATTAATTTTTACTCAAGAGTCCATCTATATTCATTAATAGGATTTTTTGAAGTTACAAGACCCATAATTCTTGCAAAGAACTTTAAGGGTCTAATAAACTGAAAGATTTCGCTTACATCTGTAACTGCTTTAAACACCTTGTTCCCAGACTATTAAAAACACTTGAAATTCCTTTACCTAATATATACACTAGCCAGGAGAGGCTTTTTGGGAATTTCATAGCAAAGCTCTGTAGAGAGTGGGCGTTGAAAAGATTCTCTCGCTGAGAGAATATCACGGAGAAAACGGCGTTTATCTCGCCGTAAAGTTAGCTCGGAGCGAACCCAAGACCCGAGCAACCATCCTGAAAAAACTTTAACAAAAACTAACTGTTGCTTAAATGTCGCTTGTAACCGTTAATGTGCTAAGAAAGTGTGCTGAGTGTAATCTATACTATTAAAACCGTTCGCGTATCTATCTATGTAACTTCAAAAACTCGAAAACTGCAGGGCTATTAAATTTTGCACACGGGTAACTGGTAGGGCGGTCATGAACGATCGGGACAAAAAATTCGAAATTTTTAAATAGATTTTTGATAGATTAAATATTAATTAAAATCCATCCACAAAGAGATCTCATCAAAAATCCGCTTTTTTTTCATTGGTTGGTTGGTTGTATAATATCTCCACAGAAACTCATTAAATAAATCAAGGTAGCATTTGCAACTGCGATTCGAGTGTTTAAATTCAATTGATCAGAGATTATATGATATGTAGACAATCAACTTAATTATTAACCGTTGCCAAATGCTAAAAACTTAACTTTAAAGGTTTTTATCGACTTAATGAATGATAATTAACTGGGTTAAGGGGTTTTTTTTTGCATGACATATATTAGTATGATAGAGATTATTAATACAGAAAACTATTTAACAGATTATTTGTTAAATTTGCGGGGATGGGAAAGGGAGGGGGGTAACCGACTTTTATTAAGTATAAAATTTATTTTACTTGACCTCGCGCCACCTGGCGGTGGCTTTTTCATTAATTGACCCTCCTTATTAATAAATCCAAATCTACTGCTCTGATTTCAACAGAGCTAATTATATTTAACAAATTTAACTTTTTTAGCTGAACTCGTAACATTTAATCGCTGTTTTATATAGATAATACCACTATTTTAGAATAACAGTTTTTATAAAAATTAAATTTATGTTCCTAATAAAAGTACAGAGCCCGTATTCAGTTGATGCATACCAACACTCAAAATTAGTGATTTGTTGTTGAGCACTTGACCGCGCGCCTCCTCGCGGACCCTCCCTCAAGGTTTTTTCTCTAACTGTGCTTTATTTTCAGAACTCAGATAATTATGTTCCTAACTTCTCCAAACCAGTTCCATTTTGCTAAATTATCATAAAAATCAGCATTCATAGCTTCAGCGTGTATTTCTAGAAAACAGCTACCAGTATTTCCGAATAATAGTCTAAGCAAAATTTCAAATTTACTTCCTAGCTTAACCAAATGAATCAATCTTTAAAGATGCATATAGAGGTTCTCCTAATTTATCATTTGCTGAAAGGCACTTAAACATCCGTTCCCGCTCCGGCCCCTCCCTCAAGATTTTTTGTTTAACTTTACACTGTTTCCATATCTCAGCAACTAATTTTTCGATTTCAGTCAACTGATTCCAAACATCATATTTAACTTAATAATTAACGTCTATATCATTAAAATAAATTTATGAGCAGCGGATACCCCTATTTCCGAATAACAGTCTAAGACAAATTTCTAATAAAGTTCCTAGCTTAACCAAAAGAACGAATCTTTAAAGATGCATAGTGGTCCTCCTAATTGGTTATTTACTGAAGTGAACTTGAACATCCACTCCTCGCCGGCACAGCCTTCAAGGTTTTTCTCTAACTATGTCCCGTTTCCATAACTCAGTAACAATCATTCCGATTTCAACGCAGGTGATTCCAAACATTGTAATTAACCTAACAGTCACCCTCTATAACATTAAAGTAAATATATGAGTAGCAGTTACCACTTTTTCCGAATAATAGTTTAAGCCAAATGCGCAATTAAGTTCCTAGCTTAACCAAACGAACGAATTTTTTAAGATGTATAGTGGTCCTCTTAATTAGTCATTTTCTGAAAGACACTTGAACATCCCCTCCTCCCTGACCACCTCTTTCAAGGTTCTTTTCTCTAACTATGCCCCGTTTCCACAACTCAGCAACTATCTTTCCGATTTCAACGCAACTGATTACAAACATTATAATTAACTTAATAGTTACCCTCTATAATATCATTTCAATCTATAACATTAAAGTAAATTTATAAGTAGAGTTACCACTATTTCCGAATAATAGTTTAAGCCAAATTTGTAATTAAGTTCCTAGCTTAACCAAACGAACGAATTTTTAAGGATGCACAGTGGTCCTCCCAATTAGTCATTTTCTGAAAAGTACACTTGAACATCCCTTCCCCCCGACACCCCAGCAAGGCTATTTTCTGTAACTGTGCTTATTTCAGTTACTCGGCTAATAATGTTCCCATCTTCTCCAAACCAGCTCACTTTTGTAGCACGTCTACTATACGGTGTCGTAGGCAGCGGAAACGGAAACATGTGTCAGAATTTCGTTCGGAAAGAGGTTTATTTAGAAAAGAATGCTCCCCTGGCGGTGGAAGGTGGAAATAAAAGATTTTCCTGAGCGTACGAGCATGTCCGTTATACGGTGCCGAAGACATCGGAGACCCGAGCCAGAGTTTCGTTTTTTAAGAGATTTACGTTTATTACACGGACCCGGGCAACGCCGGGCGGATCAGCTAGAATAATCTACTCTATTAAAATCCATGCGCGTATATAAATCTATGTAACCTCAAAAACTCGAGAGCTCAGGGCTACGAAATTTGGCACACGGATTGCTGGTATGGGGCCCATGAAGGATTGGGTAAAAAAAATTCCTAAATTTTAAATAGATTTTTTTTTATGTGTTTGACGAATTTTTGTCATTTTTTATGTTTAACCCGTAATCACGCGAGTTCTAACCAGTTCTAAATGTTTACTGCAATGTGAGATATGCATATTATGGGCGCCAAATGCAGTACTAAGAAACTGTAGAGGGTATTATTACGATAATTCTTTTACCTCTCATGGAAATAATTAGAGATTATTTAATTGCGCTTAACTATTACCTTTTTTAAAAAATAAAGAAAAACATTTCATCACAAACATCAACAAAACTTTTTATTATATTTATTCCCTTATTTCAAAGATATCGTTTTATCGTCTGCTGCCATAGCAACATGATAAATTAAGTTTCATTTAAAAAAATGCACAGTAGTAAAACAATATTTTTCTAAATCGTATTTTTATTGAACAACTCAACACTTTAACAGGGGGGATTAAATTCATTTTATTCACATATTAGAGTTAAGTTCATGAACTCCCGTGCGTAGAACGGGTTAAACAGCTAGTGTTTAATAAATAGTGTTGTCATCGTACAAGTCTTCTATTTTTTTTAACATTACAGACCTGACAGAAAGCTAGCTGAAAGAACCAATTATAGTTAAACTAACAAAATTGTATAAAACTGAAAATGGAAATAATAACAATTCAGCCTAACAATGCTATGATTACAATATTCTAACAATAGCATTCACAGTTGTTGCACTTAACCTGTTAACCAGGGAATAAACTTTTTTTTGTTCAACTCGTTTCCCAATGGGGACTTTTTTCTTCATAGTGATAAGTAATATCATCAGGGCCTGATTACCAACGGGGCACACTTCCACGAGTAAAAAGAACAGAAATTTTTTCCTTATTCTTGGCAGTAATTTTGCATGAATAGGGCGTTTTAATACGACGAAAATTTCTATTAAATTTTACTGATGGGAGTGTTCAAAATATTACGGCATATTTCCATGACGAAAAATGTCATCATGCTCATTGAAGTAGTAGTTCGTGTTTAGTGACGAAATATTCCGTCATACCCAGTTAACAGGTTCAAAGAATTCTGTTACATATTAATGTATGAGGAAAAATCGTTTGCAGTGTTTAAATGGTGTCACACTATTTCAAAGATACTGAAATCGATATAGTACATCACGCAGGTACACAGCAAGATGGTAACTGTTGAATAGGGTGTGCACAGCATTTATCAATCATATCAATCATATTATTCATATATACACAAAAAATTCGGTTACAAAACTGTTTATGAGAAATATTTGTTGCAATTGCAGCTTCAATTGTATATAAGTTTTTAAATTTAACTATTATTTCGCACATTACTTAGTGTGTATAAATTCTACAGAGATCTTTCATATACAGGGCTGCATAAAATATATCGAGTACATTCCGCTTATTGGCGGAAATTGCTGAAGGGGAATTTTGAACTGTGTTATATGTTTCCTAACTGACATAAAAATCTACAGATCATATACAGGGCTGCATAAAAAAAATCGGATATGATTCCAGATAGATGAAAATTGCTGAAATTGGGATTTTAAATATGTTATGATTTTTCCAAATTGTTTACTTAGACATGATCTTTTACCTTATTAAACGGGTGAAGTTCTTTTACAGTACTGTGAATGTGATGGAAAGTGTTTCATAATATGTGCTTGGCGCATGATTATCTTCCTTGTTTTTCTTATCCTCGCTTAAGAACGTGAATCTTTCTGATACATTCAAAGGATAAAATTTTACATAAACTTACGAAAATCTGTGACGAAAATTTGAAACTTTACAGACGTAAGTCTGATACGTATAAACGTATAAGCTTGAAATTCGTAGACATTACAACTTCAATGTCTCCGAAAGAGAAAGCATTTAACATATTCCTATAAATGTATTACGTCTTTAGTTTTAACACGATTATTCTTTGAGAATGATAGTTTCTTGACTGGGCTTGAGCCCATACTCATTTGATAATTTATTAAACGATCATTCTATGAACTGACACAATTCAGTAATCCGGATAGACAAATTTATATTTTCATTTTGTAACCAGCTTTTTTCTAGAAAATTAATTATTGCATATGTGCCAGTATTTATTTATTTATTTTGTAGGCTAAATAGTGTTTTTCCTCTTATGTAGATCACATGACTGTAAAACTGTCCGTTCGTACTCCAAATGGGCCAAATTTCGCTTCGACTTCAAATTTCACGATCTACGACTGCAGTCGCTACCACACGTAAGTAACTCGTCTAGGTTTTTAACGAATACTAGATGGAACCCGTCAAAACTTGACGGGGAAAAAAATTACAATAACAATATTAGTAAAATAAGCTTGTGTATGAAACAGTCTTTCCAATATTTTATTTTAAAACTTTTTTCCCACAGTGAATTACAGTACTATTTCCTATGCAAACTCGAAACAAACAATCCGTAAACAACTGTGTAATAATGCAAATCAGTTTGATATTACCGCCATTCCCCACGGCAAGAAAGAAAATTTCATGGACCTATGAAGTATCACGCAAATAGTATATCCCTACGTTCATCTCATATTCAGTCAATAAAAGAATATAGTAAGTAAAGCACACTTCTCTCCCCCCCCCCCCATGTAATAATGCAACCGAATAAGCTCCTATGCGCATGTGCATTGCATCTCCCCAAACGCGCCGTCCGAATTCTACGTTAAAAAAGTTTTAAAATGTCTTCTTTAATCATTGTTCGTTTCAAATCCATATCTTCTGAAAGGCATCCATTGTTGTAAGCTAATCAATTTTTATGTAAAGATGAAGAATTTTTTTTACAATAATAAATCAATCTGCAGATAAGGGAGATTTTTAATGTTTTCAACTGGAATTTATTTGTATGATTTCTTCGGTTCCTTTACATAATCAGGATGATTATTCCTTTTCCATCACAGTCGGGGATTTTTTCCTCTTATACAGTTAAATATCCAACAAATCTTTAAAAATATAATAAAATACAGTTCCTAGCATATTCTGATGCAACATATCAACAAATTCAACAGATCAATTTTATGTTAATCATAAACTAAAAATAGTTTTTTTTTTTTTTTTTTTTTTTTTTTTTTTTTTTGCCAGATTTTAGTTTAGCGCCAAAATGCTCTATCTTATGGATAATCTGATCTTATGATTTATCAGGGGTTTTTATTATTTTTTTTTTCAGTTTTTATGATAGTTAGGAAAATATATTTTCAATTGGGGCAACTTTCCCAGGGACTATGTTACATTATTAAAGCAAACTGGTGATCATTGTTGAGATAGAATTAAAAAATATTTCATGCTTGAAAATTATTTAAAAATTCAGTTTTTAAATAAATTTCAATCGAAAACTAATTTTTTTTCTAATTGATGATGTAAGAACTGAAATTGTAAAATGTAGTAAAATGTAGTAAATAAATTGATAATTTGTAGTATTTAGAAGTGATGTAAGCGCGATGAAAGCTAAGCGATAGCGCCGTTTGCTGTCACAACCGTTATACATTTCTAAAAATTGCCACTGTGTTTTGGCTGACGTCCAAAAGTAGACTACCATTTTTTGACATCGAAAGAGAAATTCTGCCGCTAATAAGGAACTGTTAAATGAACTTATAACAAACCTACCAAAATAATTCCTATAAAATATTAGCCTTACATTGTTTATTCTAGCTACAAATTCAATCATTATTTCAGGGTTTTTTTTTTTTTTTTTTTTTTTTTTTACCATAACACTATTTTTAATCATTTTAATTTTCCTGAAATCCTTTACTTTTGAGAATTTTTTTTATTAAAAAATGAAATCTTCTAATCTATAATTTAAAAAAAAGTAATGGTAACATGTAATCATGGTATGCAATCAAGATGAAGCAACCAATAAAGGCTCCAATTCTGACCTTTAAAATGAAAAATTTAAAAATCAATTACGTCATGTTGACACAATCAATTTTTCTTTTTAGTTTTATCAATGTTAAAATGCATTTAAAGCTAAGCATAACATAATTTTCTCGGCGCAAACTTTTCACACGTACATTGTATAGGTTACTTTTATACTTAAACACCATCTATACAATATATATATATATATATATTGTATTTAATTGTAATGAAAAAATGGCATCAAGAAAGTTATAATGCATAAGGATAAAATAAACCCAATGGACAATATTCCGGTGACGTCACAATATATATGATTTATTATTCACTTATAAAACACGCGTATAAATATTTTCACCGAAATTTAACTTGCAAATTAAAAAATTCTCCTAAAAGCCCCGTGCTTTTAATATTTATTATTTTTCTTTTATACTCGCAACCACAGAGTTTCTCGTTACTCTGTGCCTCGCCACAGTGGGAGTTATTGCCGACTTTATGACGTCATACGCAGAAGTATTTTTTTTTTTTTTATTTATTATTTTTTTTTTTTTTACTGGTGACGGCTAACTAAAAAGTACCTAATTTGGATATAGTTTTTTTTTCTTAATGGGACGACCAGATAATGAACGGAATTTCGACGGGATAATGAAGAAGTACCAGAATATTTTTCTGCATTTTATAGTTATATTAAGAAATACATATTTTTAAGATTTGCTGAATCACTTATTTTTTTAATTTTTCATGCATTATATTTTTGAAGATTGTTAGTTCTCTTATTCTTTTAAAAAATCCCCTGTTTATATAAATAAAAGCTTGTGTTCTCTGTGGTGTTTCGCATAAACGTTGTAAAATTCAGGTTATTAGATTTTATCCAACTTTGCTGTCATAACTGCTGATAAAGCTTTCATTTTTGGCGATTTCCCTGTTACCTGTAAAATGTTAGTTTTTGGTATAGACCAAACTAAGGAAAATTTGGGTACTTTACCGTTATACGGACACCATTGTCACCAAGCATACATTTACATACATTTACATGTATGGCATGGTGTCCGTATAACGGAAAAGCACCAAAATTTGCGATCGATCAAATAATTGAATTTCGTTAAGCATTAAATTTTCGACACAGATGTCATATACGCACCACACTGGCGCGATTGCAACAAAATGGTAATTTTATGTTTCACATGGTAACCCGGTTATTTTGTTTATATTGCTGTTGATTTACTTTTATTTTTTAATTTAATTCTATAAATTCTTTTTATTATGTATATCAATATCAATATTTATTTATATCAAACTATCATTTATTTATTTTTATTTTCTTTTTTTAAATATTAAAAGCTATTTCATTTTTTACGTTATTTTATTTTTTATATTGAAATAAAAAATAACGTGCTATTATTCGATGCTAGTTGTAACTAATATTCAAAAACTAAGTTTTCGCCCAATTGGCGGGGTAAAAAAATCGCGCCAATGTAGTGCGTATACGACATCTGTGCCAAATTTTCTTATTTTAAATCGGAGAAAGAAACAATAATCATGGATTTAATTAATTTTTCAATATGCAATGCAACCAAAACAATTTTGATTAAATCGGTACAGATATCGCAGACGCACCGTGGTTCATTTTTGGCGCCAAAATGACGATTTTTGCTTTGTATGGCAAACTGGTGTTTTATAATAAAATTGAATATGTGTGTAAATAAATAAAATAAAATAGGTACTTTTATGTTAGCTGGGCGTCAGGGATAACTCTCCAAATCTTGTTTCAATTGGAATCATTTAAATTGCAACATTTTACGTGAGATTTGTTATTCATATTGCTATGTTTATGTTTAGATATTTTAATATGATTATATTACAGCTAATTTTAAGTAAGTTTTTTAAGATTTTATATTACAATGTTACAATATTACCTAGTTGATATTAGCTAATGTCAAAAGATTGGCGAACCACGGAGTTCAGAGAATAAACTCTATTCCTCGCAACAGTGGGAGTTGCAGACTTTATGACGTCATAAGCAGAAGTAAAAGTTTAATTGAAAATTATGGCTAATTAATTAAATTTTCGAACAAACGAATGCACGATAACAAATCTGTGTCCAAATAGCTTTCATTAAAAAAAGAATGGTGTAATTTGATGCAGTAGTTTGTTCTCACGAACTGTCGAAAGGAAATGCTTAGCGTTTTAAATATATAGATATTTTCAATAGCTTCCAACATAGTTGAAAAGTGTTTATCATTTCGGTTTGCCTGGCCATCGTGCTCTAATTCTCGTAAATATACTCTGATTGCCATATAATTTTTTATATATTTTTGAGGTTTACTATAGAATGTTCGGTATTGAAAATGAAGTGTGTACCATTTATAGTTCGTTTACAGGTACACACAAACGAATTATGTTACCTTATAGTCTACGGGAGAAAAATTGTTTGAGGTGCACTTTATTGATATTAGGATATTTAAATCAGAATGAGAATGATATGCATGACTTAGGTGGAGACTACAAGATGATACCTCAGGATTATAGGATAAGTAACATTTATAAATCAAGGCATCATCAGTAATTATGAACACCTCAATGTGGCCTACTTAAACTGGCCGTACTGTAACACATAGTTTAAACTAAAAGGCTTTAGTACACAAAACATTAATTTATTTACCTGGGATTGTGTAATAATAGACTCCAAAATCTGAAAAACAATGTTTTTGAAAAAATCATTCAAAAAGTAATTGGCATAAATTGCATGAGAGCACGAATCTCGGACAGATGTCGCATCATTGTTACTAACAAATATTTGAGTTGAAGAGTTCTTTGTGATCTCAGGTTTTGTAGCGGCCAAGTCATTGATAGCAGATATTGTAGCACAGTTAATGTTTAATATATCAGAAAATTCTAATATTTCCATATTTACCTCATTCAGGAAGTTGAATTTTCATAGGTACTTCTATACGTTGACACTTTGAAGGTGAAAACACTTCTTCGTGGCATCTTTTCCCCATATTGAATTCACAAGCTATTTTTGTGCAATTTAAGCAGGAAACGCTGAGAGATGTAATCTCTATAAAAGTCAACAGTAAACTGAATGTGCAACATAAAAACGTTTGCATATATAGGTTAAAAACACTGTCGGGTACAGTTAAACATTCAAATTGTTTCATCCAACCACATTATCCTAAAAATATTGAAATATATGATGTTATAGGTTTGAATTGATGATAAGATTATCTATGTTTAGTTGTATGAAGCGCATACACGTTGTAATAAATTACACAGTCGGTTAATTAGTATACTACTCTGAACGCCTTTTTGTTGTTTGGAAGACTTGTGTGCTTTCCTGTGTATGGGAGATTTATGAATCTTTTTCTGCTTTAATAAGTCAAACATTCGTGAAAACGCTTCACTACGCTGATAAAATTATGCGTCTTTAATTAAGTTTTGACATGTCGTCGTGAATTCCTCTTTTGAATAAATATTTTTCCACAATCATCACAAGTAAAGAGTTTTTTTCTAAATGAATTTTCATGTGCCTGTTTAACACATACTTTTGGGAATACGCTTTGTTGCAAGTATTACTAACATAAGGTAACTTCTGCTTCTTCAGTCCTGATGAAAAAGGTACCACTTCAATATCTGAGACAGGTTCTTCCTAGGTCATAAGTGTAGAATCCATCTCTTGAATGTTTAATCTAGGTGATAAAGTTTGGCTGTTAGATGCGATAACATCTAACAAAGTAATGTCTTGAAAACTAGACACTTTAAATTTAATGCTGACTCACTTAAGTAAAAATTTTATTGTTTTCCTTTTTTTTTAACATATAGCAACAAGAAAGAAACAAAAACATTTTTTAAACTATTTAATCAGGATTCTTAATTTATTTTCTAAACGTATAATCATAAGTTAATATTAAACTATTAATTGATTAAAACGTAATTTAAAAACAATTATTGCTCTTATATTTTTATATATTTTCTACATTTATAGTGCGTAAAATATTTCGTTGTCGTAGTTTCACAGCCGGTCAGTCTATTTTGATGAGCGTATTAGTTTGGCGCTTAATTAACTGCATTTTTTTGTAACTCGTATTCAGTTGTAACCCTAAAGAATAATTGCCGATTTATCACCCGTAGCCTGATAACTGAAAAATGCCTTAAACATAATTTATTAATTTATAAAATCCAGTTCTAAAAATATTAAAATGATGCAATGTTATCAGAAATCCACCTTACATACACACATAAATTTTATAATTCTAGCCTATCAGGAAGTGAGTGAAAAATTGGTTACAAAATTCTACCTTTACATACAACAAGAACGAAAATTCGTGACTCAAGCATATAGATTATGAAACACTTTCCAACACATTCACGATACTGTAACAAAACTTCAAAATATAATATGGTGAAAGATGATGTTTAAGTACACATTTTGGAAAATGACTAACACATTTCCAAACCAAATTTCAACAATTACGTCGGGAAAATATTCAACTTTTTTTGTCCAGCCCTGTATAAGGATCTATAGATTTGTATCCATACTACATAGTATACTAAAATTTAGTTCAGTTCGGAAACGCATAGAACAGCTGAAAATTCTCTTTAGCAATTTCCGTAAATAAACGAAAATGTATTGAAGATCTTTTAAGGGAGCCCTGTATATGATCTATAGACTTAAAAGTAAAATGCAAAAGAATTGTTAAATTTTAAAACACATGCCACAAGTGAAAACGAACTTCCAGCAATTATTGTTCATAAGCAGTACTATAACAAAAATATTTTGTGTGTCCTTGTAAATGAACGATGAGTGCTGTGCGCACCTTATTCTATTGTAAGCATCTTGTAGTGATCCTCAGTGATATATATCAATTTCAATATGTTTGAAATAGTGTAACATTTCTAAAGAACACCGCAAACGATTTTTCCCCGTAGACCGAAATGCAATTGAATTCTTTTGAATGCCCTGTAAACGAACTATACATGCAACACACTTCTTTTTCATTTCCAAACGTGCCACAGTAAACCTCAGTAACATATATCAATTGAATGACAATCCGAGTATATTTATTTGAGTTAGAGCAAGTACAGGCAGACAGACAGACACAGACCAACCGAAGTCATAAACACGTTTCAATTATGTTGGAAAGGCTTTCTTGAGAAAGATTCAGTTCAAGATGGACTGTGTTTTTTAAACTCTATTATAAATTAACATCATAATCCTGAAGATGGTCGTAGATGTCGATCGAAACGTCGATTTTTAAGTTTTTGATGTTCGTATATGTTTTAACTAGGACTTCCCTCAAAGGGATTAGTCTGAGTGATATTGCTGAGAACATAGGGTTAACAATAACAATATAAAGAAAAAGAGCAAATTAAATGATAGAATTACAAAATATCATATATAAATTCATATACACTGTTAAAAAAATAGAAAAGAAGTACCGTTCATCAGACGTGTTGTCATAATTTTTTTAACATGTGGCAAAGAATCTCATTTTCATAAGCGCGTATTGCGCAAAACTTAAAAAAAAAAAAAAAAAAAAAAAAAAAAAAAAAAAAAAAAAAAACGCCGGATCTTTTAAAACGCCAAGCTTTTTAAAGTTACGTAATTGGATTTGCAGCCATTAGATTATTCTATCAAGCGTGGCTTAACGCAAATTTAATTTCATTGTTGCACCTTTTTTTGTGTGTGAATTTAAAATTTTTCTTCCTTGATTATATATCTATTATTTGTATAACTGTTTATAGAAACTCTTACACTGCAAACCACATTGATAGCATGCTTTGCTACAAACCAGATTGCAAAACTATATACTTTAAATTACTATTAAAGTATACAAAAAAATCTTTCGATGACTTCTGTAAAATAACTTTTACATTAAATCTCCATATCGGCAAAATTGAAAAATTATATATATTTCAAAGTTAAGCTTAACAGATACTTCTTGATTATTCTCTAGGAGGTTCTACCCCCCTGCGCCCTTACTGCGCCAATCCGCAGACTTTTCTTTTGCCTGTCTGTCTGTCTCTCTACAATCTGTCTGTTTCCCTATCCGTTCTTCTGCCCATCTCTCTAACCGATTGTTTATCTCTCTACACGTCTCGCTACCTGCCTCTATATTTCTCTACCGGTCTCGCTACCCGCCAATCTATTTCTCTATCCGTCTAACTACTTGTATGTCTAGTCGTGTCTTTATCCCTTTCGCTATCCATTTGTCTATCTGTCTCACAACTTGTCTATCTGTCTCTCTACCCGTCTGGCTATACGCCTCTCTACCCATCTTCTTACCCATCTCCGTACCCATCTACGGTCTCTCTACTCGTCTGTATACCCGTCTCACTATCCGTCTGTTTTTGTACCCGACTCGCTACCAATCTCATTACCCATCTCCGTACCCATCTACTGTCTCTCTACTCGTCTGTATACCCGTCTCACTATCCGTCTGTTTTTGTACCCGACTCGCTACCAATCTCATTACCCGTCAGTCAACTTGTCTTTGTTACTCATCTCTCTACTCGTCTCTTTATCTACCACGCTACACATCTCGCAACCTTTCTCGCTACCTTCCTGTCTACCGATCTCGCAACCCCTCTGTCAACCCTCTTTTTACCTTTCTCTCTAGCCGTCTATTCGTTTCGCTACCCGTCAGCCTACCTATGTCTCTACTCGTCTCTCTACCCGTTTGTTTACTCGTCTTTCTACCTCTCGCCACCTCTTCCCAATATTTAAACAATTCATTTAATATACAGAAGCCGTTTATCAGTTATTAAATGCAAAGAGAAGTAATTTATCTAATAAGTGTAATCAGATGCAATTTTTTTAAAAATACATATACATACATAAACCTGAATAATAATTCATCAGTTTTGTGTTCATAGTTGTTTATATCATTTGACAGTAAATCTCAACTTCTTGAACCTGAATTGTCTCAAGCTTTTTAGAAAAACCACAAGGTCTGTATAACTGCAAAGTACCCTGAGGGCTATATTAGCTACATGTTATTAAGTTAAGTGAAAGTTTCGTTATCGCGTTTGCAGCCAATTGCTTATGTCAGAAAGCGTGGCTTAACGCCATTTTAAATTCATTACTGTAACTTTCTTTTCTTTTTTTTTTTTTTTTTTTGGGGGGTGGGGGGGGTAGGGTTTCAAATATATACATTTAAATTAAAACTTTTGCCTCCATGCCATTAGTGTTGTTTGTATTATTAACTAATACCTTGTACACCGAGCTTCATTTGAAACAAATGTAAAAGACTTCTTCTACATTTTTTTAGGAGAAACTTTCGTAATTGGGCCCAAAGCCAATCGGAGCATTTAATATCATTATTGTAACTCTTATAGAGTTAAAACAATATTGTTGCTAGCTTTACTGTTGTTTGAGACCAGCCTTGCCTGTGTATCTGAATGGGGAAAAGTTTCGTATCCTATGTCGGTTGGCGAAAAAAATTTTAAGTGGTGCCAAAAGGTAGTTTTAGCAACTTACAAAATTTTTCAAGAGAGCGGTAAAACATGTTTTTCAAATATTTACAAACATACGTTTATTAAAGCATGTTTTTGCACCCTCTTAAAAATTTAAGCACTATGCTAAAATAAAATTTTATCGCCATAGTCGATATTTTAATAAGTAATGAAAATACATAAACAAACTTATTTAACAAACCTAAGAGGCATTTTTGTGATAAATAATTGTTATTGTCAGGGGGGTAAATTGTAAACAATTAATAAACGGCAAGTAAATAATAAATAGCATTTAAAATCTAAAAATAGAGAAGTGGTCCGTATAAAAATCCAAAACATAACATTATACGCTTGATATATGTAAATCATTTTTTTATTTTTTAATATTTCCGAAGGCACAGATAAAAAGGTAAAAATCTCTTTTCCAAATGCCAAATAGAAAATATACAAAATAGAATGCCAAATATACAAAATAGAATGCCAAATATACAAAATAGAATGCCAAATATACAAAATAGAAAAATATCTGCAAAAAAATATATTTACATAATACTACATCTGCAAAAAAATAAGATTTAGAAAAAGTAAGCCAAATCTTACGGCACAGGAGATGGATTTTTCCCTCTGAATGCAGAATATTAGTTTTTTTTTCTTGTACGATGGGTGATTATAATATAATTGTTTCATTTCACATACTACATACCGTTTGATATATTGGTACTTTTATGTTATCCTGGCGCAGTTGATAAATCACCAAATATTGTTCCTATAACATTTTCATATTGAATTCATTTCATTTAAATATAAACCTTTCACTCATTTAATTTAAAATACATGCCTTTCATTAATCCCATTTAAAATGCTAAAAAGAGAGAGAAAAAAAAAGAAATAATGCCATAAATCGAAACCTTTTATTTAAACACCAAAGATTTTTTTTTTTAATTTACACACGCGAAATAAAAAAAGCTGCTATTGCTGAGATTTGCGCCAAATCTCTAATACCAAGTCTACCAAGTTATTGCGGGGTTTTTCTTTCAAACAGAAAAAAATACAGATTAATTTTCGATTTCTACTAAATTGAAATATATTTTATTGTGCTGAATATTAGTGCGTGCATATTTTTTTGCTCCATGTACTCCATGAACTTTTCAATTCCGATTGTCTACGAAAATCTCCCGCCGGTGAAAATGACGTACGCACAAAATTTTCGTGACGTATGTACTTTAATTGTGCTTTTTTATCTATTTTTTAATATAATTTCCAAACGGTTTGACATTTATTCTTGGTAATAAATAGACGTCGTTGTCACCTTTATAGGTACCTGCTGTAAAAATTTGAACGAAATCCGTTAAATATTTTTTGAGTTATGCTTGACGAAAGGTTTTAATATCCATCGTAGCTATATATGGGGCAAAGTAATACTGCGCTGTGTATGAGTCTTCGTTGCACTCAGACAATAATACATAAATGTTTATACATTATATAGTAAAAGTGAGATTTATTTTTCACAAAATTTCTTTTACAATTACGTTTATATCGTTTTTTCTTTTATGTGAAATTCTATTTCAGCTGTTCAGAGTTTCCTACCAGTATCTAGATTCTGCCCAGTAGATTGTCATTTAATTTCTATTGCAGACGATTTGATTTATGTAGAATGTTTTGTTTTGGCCACAACGTTCTAGTTTAATATCATTTCTTTTTTTATGGATTTCTCTTTCAGTTTTTTTAATTATGTTTATATCGTTTCTTTTAAGTGAAATTCTATTTCAGCTGTTGACGATTTGATTTATGTATAGAAGAATGTTATGTTTTAGCCACAGCATTCTAGTTTTATATCATTTCTTTTATATAAAATTCGTTTTCAATTTTTTTTTCTTTGCAATCATGTTTATATCGTTTCTATTATGTGATATTCTATTTCAGCTGTTCAGAGTTTCCTACCAGTATCTAGATTCTGCCCAGTAGATTGTCATTTAATTTCTATTGCAGACGATTTGATTTATGTAGAATGTTTTGTTTTGGCCACAACGTTCTAGTTTAATATCATTTCTTTTTTTATGGATTTCTCTTTCAGTTTTTTTAATTATGGTTATATCGTTTCTTTTAAGTGAAATTCTATTTCAGCTGTTGACGATTTGATTTATGTACAGAAGAATGTTATGTTTTAGCCACAACATTCTAGTTTTATATCATTTCTTTTATATAAAATTCGTTTTCAATTTTTTTTTTTTTTTTTAAATCATGTTTATATCGTTTCTATTATGTGAAATTCTATTTCAGCTGTTCAGAGTTTCCTACCAGTATCTAGATTCTGCCCAGTAGATTGTCATTTAATTTCTATTGCAGACGATTTGATTTATGTAGAATGTTTTGTTCTGGCCACAACGTTCTAGTTTAATATCATTTCTTTTTTTATGGATTTCTCTTTCAGTTTTTTTAATTATGTTTATATCGTTTCTTTTAAGTGAAATTCTATTTCAGCTGTTGACGATTTGATTTATGTATAGAAGAATGTTATGTTTTAGCCACAACATTCTAGTTTTATAACATTTCTTTTATATAAAATTCGTTTTCATTTTTTTTTCAATCATGTTTATATCGTTTCTATTATGTGAAATTCTATTTCAGCTGTTCAGAGTTTCCTACCAGTATCTAGATTCTGCCAGTAGATTGTCATTTAATTTCTGTTGCAGACGATTTGATTTATGTGTATAGAAGACTGTTTTGTTTTTACAATGGCATACTAATTTTATACCATTTCTTTTATATGGAATTCTCTTTCAGCTGTTCAGAGTGTTCCGCCAGCAACTACCCTTGCTCTTGGTGCATAGAGGGACAGAAATGCACTCACGACGCTTCAGAAAACTGCAAGAACGACAACACCGTATTTAGTAAATCGGTAAGGGTTCTCTCCCATTCAGTTATTTGCGAATTCATATAAGACTTATCAACAGCAATCACTTATTTAATTTCTGCTATATTTCAGGTTACCAGGCCAACCACTCGCCAGGGTCCTGGTTATTGTCCAAGGATATCTTCTTCTACTGAGTCGGAGAACGAAATTCTCGTGCCCTCCGGGTCCAAAAAAAGAATTTCCGTAAAAGTTGAAAACCTTATGGTAATATTTCATGAACTTTAATTCGCAATATTTCTGTCTATTTTTTTAAAAACCGTACTCTGTATCAAGAATAAACAATAACAAGAAATCGTGCATCATGCAAAGATTATGAGTCACTTTCCAACACTCAACACTTCAAAAATGCTGTAAATACATCACAGTTTACTAAATAAACAAGGTCAAGGTAAACCGGGCGGGGAGGACTACCTTTCGGCTTATGATCAACTAGCCCCATCAAACAGGTTTGTTTACTATGCGGCAAAGCCTTACAAGATAATTATCAAAATTGAGAGAAAACAATAAACACAAAACAATACTAATAGCTCACTTACTGAACGATAAATAATTAATAAATACGATAATGCCAAAGAAAACAATCATACGTAGTTTGAATAGTAGCATCGAGTGTATAAAAAGACTTATTTGGTGAAAAACTTGAATAATTAGCTAGGGGTATTTACAGTAAACAGTTAACACAATTTAAGTACAGCAATGTACTAGTACTAAGAATATTAGGGAATAACGTAAGTGATTGTATAGGAATATGTACGTGTAGTGACAACAATAAACACAAATCAAATACCACTATGAGATTAGAGAAGTAGTACTGAAACACAAATTCCGAAAATTCAAATTTTGATGATATAATAACTGAGAAAACAATTTACTAATTATACTGAGAAATGCTAAATAATACTTTGTGATATTGAGCAATAATTATGCTATGTAATACTGAAATACGAATACTGAAATTACAAAATTCTGAAAATACAATTTACAAATCAAATTTAGAAAACGCATAACAAATATGAAAATCCAATTTCCGCAATTACTACCAATAGTCAAACAAAATATCTGTTTTTTTTTTGTGCAGCCCTGTATAGGATCTACAGATTTGTATGTGTACTACATATAGTATGCTAAAAATTTACTTCAGTGAGGAAACACATAGCACAAGTGTAAATCCCCCTTCAACAATTTCCGTCAATAAACGAAAATGTACGGGAGATCTTTTGAGCAGTCCTATATATGATTTATAGAATTTATGCGCACCAATTAATATACAAAAATTTAGTTATGCTTAAAAACGCGGAATTGAAAACGCACTTCCAGCAATTGTTATTTAATTATTATTGATAGAAAGTACTATGACCGAATACTTTTGTGTATCCACGTAAATGAACGATGAGTGCTATGCACACCTTATTCCATAGTTACCATAATAAAAGTGTTCTGTATCAAGTATTAAAATCAAGAAACAAGAGCATGTAATTGAAACAGACAATAAAAAATATAACGACTTTCAGATTTTTGAGACACCCTGCACTGTACAAAAAAAAAGTATATATATGGGTGATTTTTAGTGAAATTTCTGTCTTTTAACGGACACTTTCTATGTTGAGTAAATTTTCCTGGAGTAAAACATAAATCTTTTTTATCCTGATTCGTTGAAAATTCTTCCGTCAAGTATTAGATTATGAAACACTTTCCAACCACGTCCAGAATACCTTAACAAAAACGTCATCGTTTAATAAGATAAAAGATGTTGTCTAAATAAAAAATTTCGAAAACGTATAAAACATTTGAAAACCCGGATTTCAAATATTACCATCAACAGCCGGAAAAACATCCAAAACCCTTTTTTTCTTAGCTTTGTAAAAGGTCTATAGATTTATATAGATCCATATACAAATATACTGCATAGTATTCTAAACTTTATTTCAATTAGGAAAAGTACGTCAAATTTGTAAATTCAGCTTCAGAAATTTCCCATCAATAAACGGAAGTGTACTCGAGATCATCTGTGCTGCCCTGTACATCATCTATAAAATTTATACACAACAAGTAATAGGCAAAAAATAAATACTTTAATTTAAAAATGGTACCATCAGTTTAAACGCACTTCCTGCAGTTATTGTTCCTAGACAGTACTTTAACATAATTCTTTTGCGTGTCCCTATATATCCCTATATATGAACGATGAATGCTAAGAACACCATATTTTATAGTAAGCCTCTTGTAGTGCATTTCAATGATATATATATATCAATTTAAATATGTTTGAAATTGTGTAACATCATTTACATTCACCGCAAACGATTTTTCTCCATAGACCGTAATGTAATGGAATTATTTCGAGTGTCCCTGTAAAATAATTATAACCGCTACATACTTCATATTCAATACCGAACAAGCCATAGTAAACTTCATTAATATATATCAATTGCCTGGCAATCCGAGTATATTTACGCGAGTTAGAGCATGAACAGACAAACAAACCGAATTAATAAACACTTTTAACTACAATTGAATCCATTTGGACACTACACTGTTAACTAGTATTTTAAAAACACAAATTGCACAAATTGTGCTTATTAGTTGCTAAAATCAGTGTAAAAACAAGGAGTTTAAAACAATTTTTACACTGATTTTAGCAACTAATAAGCACAATTTGTGCAATTTGTGTTTTTAAAACACTTTTAACTATGTTGGAAATTGTTAAAAACGGATAATTCCCGTTTTGAATGGCGGATTCATGTTGAAAACGGGGGAATACCAAAAACGGAGAATAAACGGCCACTTTGCTGCAAATACATTTCCTGTTTTTTCACAGATTTTTTTTTTTTTTTTTTTTTTTTTTTTTTTTTTTTTTTTTTTTTTTTTACTAAAGGACTATTGTAATACAAGAGAACATTAACGACGTTCAGTAATGCAACTAATCACTTCCCTTTTTTACAGGAAAAACTCGGCTAATATTGCAATAGTCGCTGCAATTTTTGATCTATTGATTTCACATATCCTTTCATTTTAACAGTGCTATAGGAGACATGAAAAGGTTAGTTGATATGGCTCAGAGTCCGGAGTTAAAGAAAAAAAACAAATCAAGGAGGTTTTTTTTTCTATCTCCTTCCTTTCGACGGCTCAGTTGTAAAACTTAGAAAGAGGCGGTAATTGAAAAGTCCTTGTCTCTCCGTTTTTTCTTTTATTCTCTCAAGACCGCAGGACATTCCTTTGCATTTTAATGATTGGGGGGGGGGGGGGGGGCAAGGGGGGTCTCTTTGAAAGTTGAAAGTTAGTAAAGCTGATAAATTAGTATAGTTTGACAGAGTTACAGTTTAGAAATATTATTGCTGAAAGAGGAACAGTGTTCGATAAGAAAGAGATTCGTTTTTTTATTCCGTCCTATAATTTTTGTTGAAAATCACATAGAAATGAACAGATATTTTCCTCGTGTCAGCCATGATACTGCTTTTGTAACTCGTAAAAATCGTGAAAACTTTAATATAGTTTTACGAATGAACCATTCTTTACGTGCAAATTGCTCATTTTAACCGTGCTCATATTAAACGAGTTCGACCGTATAATGATTATTGTATAGCATATGTATGTACAGTGTGTTTTTAAAATAATTACCTGGGGATGGATCTACTGTAGTTTTTCCATTACATGTTTGTTTCGATTAGTGCAGTAATATTGCGGGATCAATTAACCTCATTAATCGAGAGGAAGCTGTATACCATTTCAATTTATAGACATTTTGTACATTTCACTATCCCAAATCTAGGAGGAAAGAATAGGAGGAGTCGACACAACAATCTTTTCTTTTGGAAAGTTTTGAAGCCGCTAACGACTTGACTTTGACCGAGGCTAACGAAAAAGACAGGCTACCGCGGTGCATTCCACTTATCTTTTTTTACAGACCGCTAGAGTGACGTGATGCTCTTTTCGTACACCTGCATTGGTGGATTCGAGCATCACGTGACTCCCGCGGTCTGTAAAAAAGATACGCGTAAAGCACCACGGTAGCCTTTCTTTTTCGTTAGCCTCGACTTTGACTGATAGCAATCCAATCAACAGTCTCCAGTGCAAGACGCGGAAAAATGCAGGGTGATCCCGAATTTATGGTACAAATTTTAAGGGTTGGTACAGGACACAGTAACAATCATTTATTGTATAGGAAACCAGGGTCTGTTTTCCATTTATTTAGTCAAATTTACAGGGCGTCTCGCTCCAATCCGAAGTCGCGCTTTCGTTCATAACTTTAACAGTAGTGAAGATATTTTAACAAAATTGGCAACAGACTCATCTTTGTATGAATTGTAAGGATACTGTAAGGATTTAGTTAAAGTATCTTCACTACTATTAAAGCTATGAACGAAAGCGCGACTTCGGATTGGAGCGAGATGCCCTGTAAATTTGACTAAATAAATGGAAAACAGACCCTGGTTTCCTATACAATAAATGATTGTTACTGTGTCCTGTACCAACCCTTAAAATTTGCACCATGAATTCGGGATCGCCCACAGAAGGGAGCGTTGTATCAGGTTGAACGTCCACAAGTGACGTCATTTATGTCAACTCCTCTTATTCTATCCTCCTAGTTCAAAACTGATGGTATTTTTCAGGCATTTCAGGTACCTGCAACATTTTCTTGTAAAGTAAAGGGTTTGGTCGAAGTAGCTGGATATCTTTTGGGCGACACTCTCACTTGTGATGACGTAAATGTAGGTGTGACATAATTAAACGATCTTTTCTTGATGTGTCTGTATTCAATTGCATGGTCTTAATAAATTGTAATGCTTATTCTAGCTGAGAGTACTGGGCCGACAACCTATCTACAATCTTACGCTTTCTGTCTCTTGGAATGGAGAAGGACAGTTGGACAATCCAAAAAATGTGCACGGTAAGTTACTTTATTAATACAACATGTGTATCCAACCATGTGTTTATGTTTTAGGTTTAATTCTTCTCTAATACTCTCTTCAGATTATATAATTTAAGGCAGTTTAATTTGGGTTATTGAACTAGTACATTCACATTTCCACAATCAAAACTGCCTGGTCACTCCACTGAGCTGCTTAATGTTAGAAGGGAAGGCTAACTGACCGGTCCACTTTCTTCCGCGACCGGATCACCGTTTTAATGCGCGCAAGAAATAAACCTGCACTTCTCCAAATATTAATGGCATTTTTTCAAACGTTTTTGCGGGGTTTTTTATCACTTTTGGTTATTGCTACACCTTTTCATATTTTCATGAGCAAATTTTTCATATTTCTTGTTGACCTTGCATAAAATTCTATTTTTATGTAAGATAAAATTAAATATATGTAATGAAATTAAATAAAATCTGTATTTTTGATGTAAACTAGTCGGATGTGCCAATCCCAAAACTTTCTTCTATCTCATACATGTTAATATTTCAAAAAGCGCAATTTTTTTAACTATGCATTCTAATCCAAAACTGCTGCATAGCAGCGCCACCTGTTATATGATTTACACGAAAACCTAATCAGCACTAACGTATGTCAAGGTCTAACAGAATAGGAAGTTTGAGGAAATTCCGTGCATTAATTCTTGAGAAAAGACTATAGCTAAAATGATGTAAATCCCAAAAAATGTAGCATAGTAGCGCCACCTGTTGGGCTATTTACATCAAATTCTAATTGGCAATAATTTATGTCAAAGTCTAACTGAAGCGGAAGTTCTATGAAAATAAATGCATTAGTTTTAGGTAGATTTCATAAAAAATACTAGCTATTACATTCTCCCCTAAGTTGGAATTTTTGAAAAAAATTTGCAGATCTATGCCGATTATGACTCCCAGAACCAAACCCCCCTCCCCCCCCCCTGTTGAAAACTTTATCTATCTATGTCACTTTCTTATAGACACGATAGCTTCAATAATTCTGCACAAATCTCTTCCAAACTCATACATAAAATCAAGGGACATAAAATCTCGGTCAAGTTCGTTAATGGACAAAATCGAACCAATGGGGCGGAAACGGGGAGGCTTTTTGTGAAAACAGAAAAAAACCCCATAACCTCTTAATTATGATACGTATTGAATCCGTTTAAAGTTATTATTACTTCTAGGAAAAGGGCCTAAAATTTATGCATAACAGATTTTTGATATCATTAAAAATGGCCATAAGGGGGGGGGGTGGTTAGAAGAAAAAAATTCTTAACTTCGTCCATTCACAATATATCAAATCCGCTTGAATTTATTATGAATCCCCTTATATTATCTAAACTTTTATATTGATAAGTTGTTTTTTATAAGACCAACCCTTATAGCAAGAAAAAAATAATAAATAAAAAAAAAAAGTCCCTGCCGACTCCGCCTGCAAACAAGTTAGATTTCGAAGTGGGAGGTCCCAAGTGCGGCATCATGGCAAAAAGGTCATTTCTTCCGCAATTCCCAGCAAACAGGCGCCCTACGGTCTTCGTCTTCGAAATCTACCTGTGCCTGTAGCCCCAGCCGTCAGTTATTTTTTGAGATAGAGCTATTGCAGAAATCGTGAAAAAGGCAGCATAGAGAAGACCCACCTGTTAGGGGATTTACACGAAAAACTAGTCAGCAAATGATTATTTATTTATTGTTATTAGTGAGCAACGAATGTGGAAGATTATTATTTTTTAAATAAAGAATTTTAAAGATTTGAAATTCTGCATGCTGGAGGAAAGGGGGAAAGAGGGTAGCAGAAATTTCGGAGGTAGGAGGATAATGTATAAGACTGGTTGTTTATTGTCACTAAAGAGTAACAAATAGCGAGAAAATTTAACTATAGAAACGATAAAAAAAAAAGATAATTTCCAACCATCTCTATAATAAAACCGTATGTCATGTGACTGTCCTCAACAGTTCCGGGATGCCGCTTCGCTGTTTCATATGCCAGGCAGCCATTTTTATTCTCTATAATAAAACCGTATGTCATGTGACTGTCCTCAACAGTTCCGGGATGCCGCTTCACTGTTTCATATGCCAGGCAGCCATTTTTATTCAAAATTATTTTTTCTAATAAAACTGCATAAAAGTTACATTTTTAGAAAGATCGTTCAAAATAAATTAATATTTGAGAGATGACTTACGTTCAATTATGTATACATTCTGCAATAACTTCAGTTTCAATTAGGTTCGCTGTTCAAATTCTCTATCCATGAAAGTAAACAACAACAAAAAAAAAAGATTCATTCGTTGTGAACGTTTAAAATATTAAACCATGAATTTTTGGACCGCTGCCTGGTGTAAAAAAAAATAATCAGCACCAGTGAGACAGTCAAAGTTTACCATAATTCTGTTCCATACAACTCAACTTCCTTCGGATCTTTTCTTGATATAAGTTGAACTCCGTGGTTGAACTCATGTAATAATATTTAATGGATCAAATTTCGAAACAAATTGTCAGCTTTTATTTTTCGTGTGTATTAATTAGAAACGATATTTTAATTTTGAAATCAAATGTTTTGATTTATGATAATATTTCTTATTTATCTATTTTCTATTTTAAAGAAAAATGTGAACGTCATGTATTTTAAATTGGAACAGCTGTCACGGACGCACCAGGGTTGGCGGAATTTTTGTTTTGCGCCATTTTGGCGAGAAAATCCCATTTTCAGGTACCTATTAGAGATTACTAAAACAGCATATACTTTTATTTTATTATGAAATAGTTTATTTTATATTAAAAACACACACACAATGATTAATTTATTATAAAGTGGGTTAAGCGGTTTTTGTCAAGAAAGATGAAATACATAACAACAAAAAATATGCGAAATACTACCACGATCGCAAAAGTTCTTCATTTGTCTATTAGAGTTTTCCGGTTTGGCGAAGGATTAAGGAAAAAAATAAATTATGAATAAAAATAATTTGTTACTATGCTTAACATACATTTAAGAGCGACCAAACTGGTCGCCAGTGGCGGCTAGTAGAAAAGAAATGTACCGCACTCTTTTTTTTTTTTCAGTCGTAGTGTACAACTGTGAACGAATGGCCCAAAGCTGCGGCGAGTGCATTGATTTACCTGCTCGGTACGGTTGCGGATGGTGCGAGGAAAGCGATTCCTGTACAGCCAAAGACAACTGCTTTAACCTACCTTGGATAGATGAGAAAGGTATCTGTAAAAAACTGGAAATCACTTCGGTAAGTTTCGGCTTAGCCTGTATGAAATTTTGTACATTATATTAGGTTGTGAAAAAAATAATGGGGTGATTTATCTTATTGACTTTTTCAAACATACTTATTGCCGAAACGTCAGTGAAGGCTCACTGTGGAGATGCGAAAAGTTTTTGGTTTCTGTCTGTCTGTCTGTCTATCTGTTCCGCGAAAACTGCCGTAAAAAACGTTCAATTAGGTTGATTTTTGGTGAGTATGTTGGCGAGGTACTCGGAATTATCTGCATAGTTTTTAGTTACATTTGGTTCATTCGTTCGGAATATATAGAACATTTCTTTTTAGGTCATAATGCTTTTCAATGGGATGTCAGACGATTTTTTTAAATTTTAACATTCGCCGAAAAGAAAATGTCGAATTGGTATATTGTAAATTGTAAATTATGGATTCTAAATTTACGAAATGGAGATCTTAATTTAATCCTATCGCTTTGAAAATTTGCCAATATATTTATTAGAATTTCGAAATTAATTGAATAAATTATTGGGAAATAATAGTGAACATTTATTTTTAATAACACAACAATATTATCCAAATAATCGAAAACAGTATACAATATAATATATACAAATACATTATAATGGGAAGGACAAGTGATTACATTTTCAGAAAAATTGGAGGTATAGATCCTGAGAAAACACTACCCAAAGCAGCCACCTCTGGCCCCAATAAC
The DNA here is from genome assembly GCA_963931845.1 of Maratus michaelseni. Lineage (NCBI taxonomy): Eukaryota > Metazoa > Arthropoda > Arachnida > Araneae > Salticidae > Maratus > Maratus michaelseni. The sequence continues at coordinate 5,073,952 of OZ007600.1, forward strand.
AGCATTTATCTGCCTAGCCATGGAGTCGAACAGAGATTGGATGTCATGTACGGGTATATCAGTCCGTGCAGTTTCAACACTATGCCACAGTTCATCAACCGTAGTGACCGGCGAGTGGTGGCGGGCCAGTCGCTCAGAAGCCATTGGCAGGACATTTTCAATTGGTGAGAAATCAGGAGAACATGCCAGCCAGGGCAACAGTCGAACATGTTCTGTATCAAAGAAGGTCAGGATAGCACGAGCAACATGCGGCCGTGCATTGTACTGCTGAAACGTAGAGTTTTGGAGGCCTCGGAGATAGGGCAGAATCACGGGTAGTAACACCTCAGAAATGTAACGGCTGCTGTCCATATTGCCGGCAATGGGAACAAGGAGTTATCGAGACGTGCATTCAATGGCATTCCTTACCATCACTGCAGGTTATGGGCCTGTGTGATGATGTCGAATGCAAGCTGGCAATGTGCATTCTCAAAGATGCCACCAAACGCGGATGTGGCCTTCATTATGCTGTATATGGAGCCTGGATTCATCAAAGACGAAGTGAGACGCCATTCCTGCGGCATATACAGCACCATGATGCCAGCCTCCATGTTTGGCAGCATCGTGGAAAACTGACATTGCCAGCTTGCATTCGACATCGTCATACTGTCATATCACCTGGAGTGACGGTATGAAGTGGCATTGGATACACGTCTCGGTAACCTCTTGTTCGCGTTGCCGGCAATTTCAACAGAAGTCGTTACATTTCTGATGTGTTACGGCCCGTGGTTCTGTCTTATCTTCGATGCCTCCGCAACTCTACGTTTTAGCAGGACAATGCACGACTGCATGTTCGCTGTACTATCCTGACATTCCTTGATACAGAACATGTTCTAGTGTTGCCCTGGCCAGCACGTTCTCCTGATTTTCTCACTAATTGAAAATGTCTGGCCAATAGTTGCTGAACGACTGGCACGCCACCACTCGCCAGTCACTATGGTTGATGAACTGTGCCATAATGTTGAAGGTGTATGGACTGCTGTACCCGTACATGACATCCAATCTCTGTTCGGCTCCCTGCCTAGGCTGACAAATGCTGTTATTGCGGCCAGGGGTGGCTACTATGGGTAGTGTTTTCTCAGGATCTATACCTCCAAATTTTCTGAAAATGGAATCTCTTGCCCTTCCCATTATAATGTATTTGTCCAATAAATATCATTCTGTTATTTCCATTCCATCCTGGTATTGCAATTTTAATGGCCAGCAGAGTAGAAGAAAATATGAACAATACTTGTATTATTAAGAAAATATTTCTGGACCAAGGAAGTATGAAAAGGATCCTTGGCTTGGACAAATATGACATCATATTGGAAATAAAACATGCATTTTCAAATATTCGTAATAATACAAGGAGCATTAAATCAGTATATAGTGAAAGTAGATGGATAATGGCGTCATATTTAAAATAAACAAGAACGAAAAATCATGCGTCAAGCATAGTTTATGTAACACTTTCCAACGCTTCCAAAATAATTTTACAAATCATACCGTTTAATAAGCTAAAAGATAACATCTAAGTAATCCGAATACTTTTCATCAGCCCTGTATAGGATCTATAGATTTGTATATATACTACATAGGATGCTAAATTTTAGTTCAGTTAGGAAACGCGTAGCACAGTTTAAAATTCTCCGTCTGGAGTTGAATAATACGGAAATGTGTTCGCGAACTTCTGTGCTTCCCTGTATAGGATCTACAGAATTTATACACACCACGTAATAGACAAAAAGCGAGTTAAAAGTAAAATCGCGTTCAGTAACTTAAAACGCACTTCCAGGAATTATTGTTAACAGACAGTAGAGAATTCTTTTGTGTGTCCCTGTAAATGAACGATGACTGCTATACACACAATATTGTGTAGTAAGCCTCTTGTAATGCACCTTATATAAATTTCAATGCGTTTAAAACAGGGAAACATTATTTAAATAAACCGCAGACGATTTTTCTCCATAGACGTAATGTAACGGAATTCTTTTGACTGTCCCTGTAAAGTAACTATAAGTGCTATGCACACACTATTCCATATTAAGCTTCTTCTAATGCACCTTAGTGATATATATAAATTTCAATGCGTTTAAAATAGTGAAACATTATTTAAATAAACCTCAAGTGATTTTCCCCCATAGACCACAATGTAATGGAATTCTTTTGAGTGTCCCTGTAAAAAAAGTATAAGTGCTACACACTTCCGTTGAAATAGGGAACATGCTATAGATAACGACTATAACATATAAAAATTGCAGAGCAATCCGAGCATATTTGCGGGAGTTAGAGCACGGACAGACGGCCAGACGGCAGACGGCAGACGGCAGACGGCCAGACGGCCATACGGCCAGACAAACCGAAGTCATAAACACTTTTCAACTAGGTTGGAAAGTGTTAAAAACTGAAATATTTTTATCGCTAATAATTTATAAGCTTGAATGTCAGTTAGATACAGATGTGAGTTTCTGTCAAAATCTAATGTATGATTGCCAGGAAAAGAAAATTAACAAAAATTATATGTTACATAACAACAAAATAAGATCACTAAATATAATTAAAATTTAGGGAAAATGCTTAAGTGATACTGAAATAAAACAACAAAAGGCTTATAAAGACCTTTTTTAATGATTCAACATACGTTTCAACGCTCTTTGCGGCGTCATTTTCAAGAAAATATATTGATAAATAAAATATTCTTGCAAAATTTGAAAAATAACATTGAAAACATGAATCACGAGATCCAAATATGTAAAACTGAGAAAAGCAGGTGCTTGAGGTAGCCAACTGTAATCGTAAAAAGAATTATTTCGCTATTGTTGTTTGAAACGGAAAAGGACCTCGTGCCAAATTTTCGGTAATTCAAATGAGGCGGAATCATTGCAAATGTTCACGTTACGTATGTAGATTTCTATTGCTTCATGGATAATGGACGGGAAGTAGGCTCTTGATGGGTAAATTATTTTACTATTTTTAAAATCAATTTCTATTGCTTCGGTTCTATGTAGTCGTGCCAGCGCTGTAGTACTCCTGTTATATTTGATATCTGCTATATGCTCTTTTAATCTTGTTTGAAACTTTTTGGTGGTCATTCCTATATAATATTGTAACGTACCATCCGCTCTGGTGAATGGGTAATTCAACGAACGAATTTATTCAACGTTTAGATAACATCCAGTTTCCGAAGAAATATTTAATAGCAAGTCTAGATGTCATTTCTCTATACCCATCTGTTGACACCCAACAAGTCACTATAAGAATAAATAAATGTATTGACAACCTAAGGAACATTAATGACAATATGAAAACAACATTAATGAGTGCTTTTAATCTTATAGTTAATAATAACTATTTTACATTTGATAATAAAATCTATAAGCAAAACAATGGGGCCCCGATGGGTTCCCCTATATCTGGACTTTTAGCTGAATTCATATTAAGACCTTTAGAAACTGATATTTATAATAAATTAGATTATACCCCTCATACATGGCTCAGATACGTTGATGATATTTTCATAATTTGGCAGCACATAGATACCTCACTTAATAGTTTTCTTGATCAGATCAATAGCCTTGATTCCATGATTAAATTCACTTTGGAAATCGAACAAAATAACACACTCCCTTATTTGGATGTGCTGTTAATCAAAACCCACCATGGAATTGAACGTACAGTATATAGAAAACCAATAACTAATCTATCCACTATTCCTAGTAATGCTCAAGCACCTTTTTCCTATAAAGTTTCTGCCTTTCGACATTTCATTAGAAGAGCCTTTACTGTCTGTACACCTAATCAATTAAATAATGAAATAAATAAAATACGTGACATCGCAATAAATAACGGATACAAAGACAGCACCATCAATAAATTAATTACGAGCATGGATAATAAAAAGAAGAAAATTTTTAATGAACGGTACTCAAAAATATCAACTTTACAATATTTTCCAGGATTCTTTGAAAGATTAAAATATAAACTTAGAAAATTTAATATCTTCCTTATTGCAAAACCAACCATAAAATTAAAAAGTGCAGTTTGTAAGAAAATAGACCCAATAGAACCATATCAACTATCAGGTGTTTATGAAATCCCATTCACCAGAGCGGATGGTACGTTACAATATTATATAGGAATGACCACCAGAAAGTTTCAAACAAGATTAAAAGAGCATATAGCAGATATCAAATATAACAGGAGTACTACAGCGCTGGCACGACTACATAGAACCGAAGCAATAGAAATTGATTTTAAAAATAGTAAAATAATTTACCCATCAAGAGCCTACTTCCCATCCATTATCCATGAAGCAATAGAAATCTACATACGTAACGTGAACATTTGCAATGATTCCGCCTCATTTGAATTACCGAAAATTTGGCACGAGGTCCTTTTCCGTTTCAAACAACAATAGCGAAATAATTCTTTTTACGATTACAGTTGGCTACCTCAAGCACCTGCTTTTCTCAGTTTTACATATTTGGATCTCGTGATTCATGTTTTCAATGTTATTTTTCAAATTTTGCAAGAATATTTTATTTATCAATATATTTTCTTGAAAATGACGCCGCAAAGAGCGTTGAAACGTATGTTGAATCATTAAAAAAGGTCTTTATAAGCCTTTTGTTGTTTTATTTTAGTATCACTTAAGCATTTTCCCTAAATTTTAAAAATTATATGATTAAAAAGAGATTTCTCAGGGAACAAAGTGCGTCATATTTGAAATGAAACGGGAATTTTCAAATATGTTTTTAAAGGAGCGTGAATCAATTTTATACATTAATAATACAAGGATCAGTAAGTAAAGAAAGCAGTTGTGAATTTCACGCCATATTTAAAACGAAAAATTGAAATGTTTGTTTAACTATACTGATTATTAAGCATGAAAATATCGGTTATATACAGATGATAGAGTTTTCTGTCAAAATTCCCATCATGATTATTACGAAAAGATAAATGAAGACGAATCTATTATATTAAAATTTGATCGTCTGTTTGTATTTCGCAACTACTCCTCTTAGATTATAGAACGCAACGCGATTTCGTTAACAACCAGTTATCATTGATCCGAGGATGTCATATAAACTCTCATAATTTGAAAAAATAATTTAAATTCCGAGATATTATTATTATTATTATTATTATTGTAAATTTTAATCCCTAAAAATTACAACTAAATTACTCCATTTTTAACACTTTCCAACCTAGTTGAAAAGTGTTTATGACTTCGGTTTGTCTGTCGTCTGCCGTCTGCCGTCTGGTCGTCTGCCGTCTGTCCGTGCTCTAACTCCCGTAAATATGTTCGGATTGCCCTGCAATTTTTATATGTTATTGTCGTTATCTATAGCATGTTCCCTATTTCAACTGAAGTGTGTAGCACGTATAGTTTTTTTACAGGGACACTCAAAATAATTCCGTTACATTACGGTCTATGGGGAAAAATCATTTGAGATTTATTTTAATGATGTTACACAATTTCAAAGACATTGTGATTGTTATATATCACTAAGGTGCATTACAAGAAGCTTAATATGGAATAGGGTGTGCATAGCACTTATAGTTACTTTACAGGGACAGTCAAAATAATTCCGTTACATTACGTCTATGGAGAAAAATCTTTTGCGGTTTAATTAAATAATGTTTCACTATTTTAAACGCATTTAAATTTATATATATCACTAAGGTGCATTACAAGAGGCTTACTACAGAATAATGTGTGTATAGCAGTCATCGTTCATTTACAGGGACACACAAAAGAATTCTCTACTGTCTGTTAAAAATAATTCCTGGAAGTGCGTTTTTTTTTAAGTTGCTGAACGCGATTTTAAATTTAACTCACTTTTTGTCTATTACTTGGTCTCTATAAATTCTGTATTTCATATACAGGGCAGCACAAAAGTTTGCGAAAACATTTCCGTTTATTGACAGAAACTCCAGAAGTAGAATTTTAAACTGTGTTACGCGTTTCCAAACTAAACTAAAATTTAGCATCCTATGTAGTATATATACAAATCTATAGATCCTATACAGGGCTGAATAAAAGTATTCGGATATTTTTCCGAATATTGTATATGTTGGAAATTCCTGAAACTATGTGTTTAAATGTGTTATGCGTTTTCCAAATTGTTTACTTAGATGTTATCTTTCAGCTTGTTAAACGGTAATGATTTGTAAAATAAATTTGGAAGCGTTGGAAAGTGTTACATAATCTATGCTTGACGCATGATTTTTAGTTCTTGTTGTGGATAAAAAAGGACAAATGAAACGGATTAATATATGTTTTACGCTATTTTCTCATTAAAACTGAAAAAAGAATTTATTTTCAATTTGAAGAGATGGTGGAAACAAAATCTAGATTACAGTAAAACTTTCGAAAAATAAAAACTTACTTTCAAATATTCAAACTTTATGAATGAAGTTATTCTGCAGAACAAAGATCGTCTGTCAACATATTGTCATTTGGAAATCAAGATTTGTTCCAGCTATCAATTAAACCAATGAGGCAAATTTAAGCTCCTTGCATTTAGGTGTACGAATTATTGCTCACTATTCACAAGAAATGAATTTAAAGAAAAAACATATACTATTTCCAATTAATTATTTTTGAAAGATGACTGTTAAAACGTTTCACAAATTCGTTAAAAGTAAAATGGTTTATCAGTTAAAATTGACATTTGATTTTACCCAATTCGTCGATTTCCTCGATTTTATTTGGCCCATTTTTTTCATGGATTACAGTTTCATTTTCGAGATTATTTGGCGCAAAATTTAACTTTTTAAAACTGAGTTATGTTAAGGCACCTATAACAAAGAAATACCGTATTGTCTTCTAAGAAATGTGATAAAAGGTCAGTTAATTACAGGGCTCGTACGCCTCCTGGAAATTTGCGAATAGTAAATTCTTCGGTACCAGTATTTTCTTACAGAAAATCAATCCTTAAAAGAAGGCGCAGTTTCGCGAGTTTAACCTAGATTTCTTTTTCTATAAAAAAAAAAAAAAAAATACTGATAACTCTCCTGGAAAATTCCCTGATCCGTACGAACCCTGTAAATATTTACATTTTTAATTGTCGGGAGTGAAATATTTTGCTTATTTAATGCATTTATTCTTCTTTCAATGTTACGTGAACAAAGTCACAGGTAACAGCTAGTTAATTAATTTAATAACGCTAAGTGCTTCCGGAGTTTCTAAAATATCGTTTGTTTTTATGGAAAAATGGACTGTTTATTTGATTTATTGCTGCAATATAAGTTTGTCCTGCTGCAATATAAGTTTGTCCTGCTACAAAACTGTTAAATTGCGCTTCAAAACTGCAATGTTTCCTGCTACAAAAACAGATTTCTGATTTTCAACCCCTATCTTGCAACTTTTTATGTTTTTTTTTATTATTTTATTTTATACAGTATGGGTGCAGATAAAAAAAGTCCTTCCGGCCTGTACCGGGAGGAAAAGGTAGCTTTCCTATATCTTCGTTTTAAAATTTTAGCTAATGTTACACGAAAACAGCAAGTTAAAATGCAAAGAAACGGTTACAAAAGATTCGTTAATACTGAATTTGAATAAGAAATTCGCCGAATTATTGAGCAATAGCCAAATTGGCTTCATTTATGAAGACTTATTTTGGTCGCTAATTTTGGCGATAATTTGGCGCTAACGGATATGAATATATAGTTTTATGCGTATGATTGGGAAAATTATTAAAACAATGAAAGAAAATAATTTGCGAGTAATCGCGTTAATGTGCTATTTTGTTTCAAAATGTCAGCCACCCTAGAATTTCAAACTGCTGTATCTCAGCCGTTTTTTAAGATAGAGGTAAAACAAAAAATACTCCAAAATCCTTGTACCAAGACCTAACACTTAAGCAAAAAATAAATTTGAATTTTTAACTTTTTTGTATATTTATTTTAGTTTTAAATTTTTAAGTGGCCGCCATCTTGAAACAAAATGGCGGACCAAGCTGGCCAACGAACTCGGTCGAGAAATTGGTGAGTTTAATACACACAATTAGTTTAATCAAAATTGATTTATAAATACGAGCGTTATCGTATGACATAGCTCAGATATGTATATATATATATATATATATATATATGGATATATATATAAATCAACATTTGAACGGAGGGTGGTTTTGGGGTCTGGGGGTCACGATCGATGAAAATATATCGAAATTTTCCGGAACTGCTTTCCTCCGAACGGCTGCAATAGGTAGCTTTATACTTTTTTGTATTGAAAGCTACCTAAAACATGTCATCATCGATGCTTATTGCCATGATTTTGCATTTCTTAAAATATGTATTCCTTTGCAGATCCGCCCTTCGGTAGGTCTCTTAACTGTAAAAACAAACTTGACGATTGAAGGCGTCAATTTGGCCAAGGAATTCGAAGATATCCAGAGCGTAACACTCATCAATGAAGAAGGTGAAACTTTTGTCGATTGTGTGCCCTACGAAGATTTACTTGTCAGAAATTCGAGGTAAGTTCAGAGACATCACACTGTAAAACTAGTAGCATCTGCCAATTCCAAAACTTACTTCTTATTTCATACATGTTAATATACTTCAAAATTCCCTATCACAGCGCCTATAAAATCAATATTTTTCTTTATTCTGTTTTACGTTAGCTGCTTCAGAAGCGCATATTTTCCGTCTCCACCGCCGATTGACGATTAGAATTATTACGCTTTATGATTGGTTATAAAAGTGAACGCTTCTTAAGTCATTTCCGGTATTTGAGAGGATGATGAATATTAGAGCTCCTATAATCCTATGTAGGAGCCTTAATGAAGATATAAGAAGATATTATATAAGAAATTAATAGATAATATTAGATTATAAAGAAATATTAGATTATATAGAAATTAATTAAATTACATATAATTTATTATATTATAATATTTTATATATTATATTATATTATATTATATATTATATTATATATTATATTATATATTATATTATATATTATTATATATTATAATTTTAATATTAAGGAAGATGTTGTATAAGAAAATAATAGATAATATTAGATTATATAGAAATTAATTAAATTATATAATTTATTATATTGTATTACTTTATATACTATATTATATATTAATATTATATTAATTATATATATATATATATATATATATATATATTAAATATGTATATTAATATTATATAATATTATACATTGATATTATATATTATTTGATATATTATATCATATTATATTCTATAATTTATTATATTATATTTAGAAATTAATTAGATTATACAGAAATTAATAGATATTATATAAGAAACCAACTTCTACCGGAAATTACTTAAGAAGCGTTCGGTTTAACAAACAATCAGAAAGAGCGATAGTCGCAATCCTCTATCCGCGGTGGACAGGGAAATTATGCTTCAAAAGCGTCGGGTTACCTTCGCTACACGAACAGTCGATTTACATCAGAACTGCGAAAAATCGGGAAAAGCGCACAAAAATCACTATCACAGCGCTCCCTTCCGTCGGAATCACTGAACTCCATAATAGAACGGAAAACTAACTCGCCGGTACACTTTCTTACCGCAACCGCATCACACTTTCAATGCATTTTAGGTAGCTTTCAATACAAAAAAGTATAAAGCTACCTATTGCAGCCGTTCGGAGGAAAGCAGTTCCGGAAAATTTCGATATATTTTCACCGATCATGACCCCCAGACCCCAAAACCACCCTCCGTTCAAATGTTGATTTATATATATATATATATATATATCTCCATATATATATATATATATATCTGACCTATGTCATACGATAACGCTCGTATTTATAAATCAATTTTGATGAAACTAATTGTGTGTATTAAGCTCACCAATGTCTCGACCGAGTTCGTTGGCCAGCTTGGTCCGCCATTTTGTTTCAAGATGGCGGCCATTTAAAAATTTAAAACTAAAATAAATATACAAAAATGTTAAAAATTCAAATTTATTTTTTAATTCAGTGTTAGGCCTTGAAACTAGGATTCCAGAGCATTTTTTGTTTTACCTCTATCTTAAAAAACGGCTGAGATAGAGCAGTTTGAAATTCTAGGGTGGCTGACATTTTGAAACAAGACAGCACATTACAAAAATTTTCATTGTTGTAATAATTTTCCCAATCAAACGCATAAAACTATATATTCATATCCGTTAGCGCCAAATTCTCGCCAAACTTGGCGACATTTGGCGAAATATCGCCAAATTTGGCGACCAAAATAAGTTTTCATAAATGAAGCCAATTTGGCTATTGCTCAATAATTTGGCGAATTTCTTATTCAAATTCAGTATTAACGAATCTTTTGTAAACGTTTTATTTGCATTTTAAGTTGCTGTTTTCGTGTAACATAAGCTAAAATTTTAAAACTAAGATATAGGAAAGGTACCTTTTCCTCCCGGTACAGGCCGGAAGGACTTTTTTTTTCAAACTTTTCCACATACTTTTTATCACTTGTGCTTACTTTCTACACCTTTTTTCATATTTTTATGAGTATTATTTGACATTTTTTTTTCATTTTATTTTGTTCAGCTTACATAAATTTTCATTTTTAACTAATATCAAATTAAATATTTGCGATGAATTTAAATGAAATTTGTAGTTTTTTCAATAAAAAATATATATTAGTGAAAATTGAGCAACTTAGTCATAATTTTAAGAGATAATCCAATTTGCAAAGATTTACTCCATAATTCTCTATGGGAGGAAATCTGTTTTGCCAAAAATTTTCCTCGGAAAATCTTTGGCATTATATTCGTGGGCGGACCGCTGGATTCAATATCAGAATAGGAAAATGGTATGGAGCATACTAATGTGGAGCTCACTGGTCGCAATAGCCCCAAATTCAATTGGTACCTGCAGGCAATAATCAAAAACATACACATAAAATTTGGCTCAAATCTATGCATTAACTTTATACACTTTTCGATAATATTATAATGAAAATGACATAAAAATCGCTATTACAGTGCCCCCTTCTGGCAGAATATATCATAATTTAAGAAGGACCTGCCGGTCATATTCACAAACGTATAAAAAAAATTGGTTTAATTCTATGCGTAGCTTCATAAATTTTTCGATGATAGAATGAGACAGACACAAAGGCGGACACGCGGACATTTCGTATAAACATGATTTTCGGGATATCTGACCCTTAAAGCATGTAAATTCATCGAAAACCGGAAGTCGGAAAAAATTTCGATTACAATACTTTCTTCTGTTTTAGATCGAAGAAAGTAAAAAAACAAATGTTTCTTAATAAACGAAAATATGATATCACCAAAAACGAAAATTTATACAATAGCCTCTTGCGAGTTGCCCCTGGTTCTTTAAATCGACCTTTATCATAAAAAAACCCTCAGAAACCAATATATTTTCAAGATTTAAAGAATCATATATATTATTTCTCCTGTCAGCATCCCTTTTTCTAAGAAAATACGAAACGCAGAACGACGGATGAGATACCATATGTAAGGATTTTGAACAGGCTTCTGACATAGTACACTTACATTTTCCTAAAACATGTTTTTGATTAAAATTTGCTGATAATTAAAAATTATATTGGGATTGTTTTCATAAATGAAATGAAAGGTTTTCTTCAAATTAGTGTTGCCACAAAAATAAAATTCCGGATTATGTCATGCTCAACAATGACTATAAAAAAATAAATAGCACAAAAAAGATAAAGTGTGACATCTCTGCACGTGTTTATTCTATATTTATGATTAAAAAGCAAAATTTAAATTGCAATATTTAGCAGAAAAAGACACCACGGATTGTCCCATTTTTTTTTTTTTTTATGCAGTTAAAATACGATTGTTATTTTTTTTTTCTTGCGCGTGTGCCTTTTTGTAAGTTTGATGGAATAAATGAGCTGATATTCTGGCTTGACTAATTAATGTTAGAGCACAGATATAGCAGGCGCAACAGGGTTGGCACAATTTTTTTGTGGTGCTATTTTGGCGAGAAAACCCCTTTTTTGAATACCTGTTAGGCCTAGCTTGCGAAAATATGTTAGTTTTATTTTATAATAAAATTGTGTAATAATTTTACTTTAAAATACACACATTTAACTTTATTATTACACGCAGTTTCATTTAACACACATATTATTTTTATTACACATATTTAAATTTTATTTATTAATAATTTTTATATTATTTTATTTTTAATTTATTTACATACACATTTCATTTTATTACGAGCTGGGAAGACCGAGCTATGCTCGGTCAAAATTAAATTTGAGTTCAAATATCATGACCCATGACCAAAATGACCCACTAATTGAATTTTCTCGAACATGTGACTTAGCCCAACAGTCTTCTCGTGCCCGAAAACCATAGGATGCAAAATTTAGTGTAAATAGTCTGAGCCGTTTTTAAGATAAAATAGCTTGACCCATAATGACCCATGACCAAAATGACCCACTAATCAAAATTTCTCGAACATGTGACCTAGCCTAATAGTCTTCTTGTTCCCTAAACCAGTAGGGTGCTAAATTTATTTCAAATCCTCTGAACCGTTTTTAAGATAAAATAGCTTGACCCATAATGACCCATGACCAAAATGACCCACTAATTGAATTTTCTCGAACTGATTTTCGCGTGCCCGAAATTCGTAGGATACAAAATTTAATCAAAATCGTTAGAGCCGTTTTCTAGATAAAATTAATTTGATCCGCTTTGACCCAAAAATGACCCGCTAATCGAATGTTCTCGAACATGTGACCCAGCCCAATAGTCTTCTCGTGCCCGAAAATAGTCGGATACAAAATTTCGTCGAAATCGTTTGAACCGTTTTTTAGATACAATTAGCTTGACCATGACCCAAAATGACCCACTAATTCAATTTTCTCGAACATGTGACCTAGCCCAACAGTTTTCTCGTGTCCAAAAACCATTGGATGCAAAATTTAGTGTAAATTGAGCTGCTTTTTAGATCTTGACCCACAATGACCCAGAAATGACCCACTAACCGAATTTTCTCGGACATGTGACCTAGCCCAATGATTTTATCGTGCTCGAAACTCGTAGGACACAAAATTTAATCAAAATCGTTAGAGCCGTTTTTTAGATAAAATTAATTTGACCCGCGTTGACCCAAAAATGACCCACTAATCGAAAGTTCTCGAACATGTGATCCAGCCCAATAGTCTTCTCTTGCCCGAAAATGGTCGGAAACGAAATTTCGTCAAAATCGTTTGAACCGTTTTTTAGATACAATTAGCTAGACCATGACCCAAGATGACCCAAAATGACCCACTAATTCAATTTTCTCGAACATGTGACCTAGCCCAACAGTCTTCTCGTGCCCGAAAACCATTGGATGCAAAATTTAGTGTAAATTGAGCCGCTTTTTAGACCTTGACCCACAATGACCCAGAAATGACCCACTAATCGAATTTTCTCGGACATGTGACCTAGCCCAATGATTTTATCGTGCTCGGAACTCGTAGGACACAAACTTTAATCAAAATCGTTAGAGCCGTTTTTTAGATAAAATTAATTTGACCCGCGTTGACCCAAAAATGACCCACTAATCGAAAGTTCTTGAACATGTGACCCAGCCCAATAGTCTTCTCGTGCCCGAAAATGGTCGGAAACAAAATTTCGTCAAAATCGTTTGAACCGTTTTTTAGATACAATTAGCTAGACCATGACCCAAAATGACCCACTAATCGAATTTTCGCGAACATGTGACCTAGCCCAATGGTTTTCTGGTGCCCCAAAACAGTAGGATACAAAATTTCGTCAAAATCGTTAGAGCCGTTTTCAAGATAAAATTTGCATATATATATATATAACCACACACAAGATTTGCTCGTATTAGAATATATGATAAAATACCAAGTTGCCATACAAAGCAGAAGTCACCATGTTACTCGACAGGCAAAAAAATCGTCATTTTGGCGCCAAAAAGAAACCCCGGTGCGTTTGTGACATCTGTATCAATGTAGTTTATAGGGATTGGTACTTCTCTATTATTCCGTCGACCACTTTTCATAATAAAAAACTATAGCCAAACTGTAACGCCAAATAAACGGGAGAACGTTGCCATTAGAATATCAAAATAAATACATAAATAAAATATAAGAATTTAAGGGAACAATTGTATTTTAATTAATGAAATAACTAATAAATCAGTAAAACATAATGAAAACTACACGCAAATGTCGAATTAAAAACCACTTGATGGCATAACAAACACGTATAATGCTTCTGACATCAAGTAAATGGGACTGCATTTTTGACGTTTAATCTTACAGTTTAGCAATAGATTTTGTTATGAAAAGTGGTCGACGGGATAATAGGTGTATACCCAGGTGTTTTTATTTTTAATGTTTCTTTAGAAGTTTAAATCTATATTTAAAAAAAATACTACAATGCTAAAAAATTTGGATTGCAGTGCGAAATCCTCGCACGGGTCCCACTGGTAATCTATAAAACCATTTTTTATTTTATTTTTTATTTTTTTTGCTACAACTGATTTTTGCAAACGTTTCCGAGTAGCTTCCTTATAGTGTATTAATCAGTTTTCTCAAACCGGAATATCGGTTTTTAAAATGTTATCCATTGTCAATAAAAACATTTTCAGTTGCATAACTGAATTTATACATGCAAAAGTAACCAAATAATATTAATGTTAATGTTAATGCTGTAATCACGCATGTCTGAAAACATGGTTGTTGAACAAGAAAATGTTTACTTGTGAATGGATATAACATCCGAAAAACGTATATTCCGGGTTGAGAAAACTGATTAAAACACTCTAAAAACTACTCGGAAACATTTACGAAACTCAGTGGCAAAAACAAAAAACTTTGTTTTTATAAATGCTTCTTAAAATCTCAGAAATATATTAGTTTCTGCAGATTCTAAGGTAAAGCATGCTTTTCGTATCTGTGGATAGTTTGGAAGGGGTTATTGTAGCATATATATTGTAGTATATTGTTTGTAGCACATAGGGGTTGTCAGGCTTTCACTGGCAGTTGCAGGCTTAGAACTATTGTTATGTGATATTATCTTTTTGTGTGCTTATCTACTGTGTACTGTAAAGCTTTAAACTACCGTTCATTTCCTAACTGAAATCTTAATCCGAGTAGGGAAGTGACCTGATATGTGAGGAAGGAATGTTTAGTATAGTGAAGGGAGTTATTCTATTGTCATTGTAAGTGCATAGATAAGACAAACTTCACCCATTCTCTAAGATGAAAGATCCATCATAAGGGGATTACGCTCTGCCAAGGAACCCTTGCGAAGAGAGCACCAGGCCCGTTTTACGGTGGATTGTGGGTTGGCTCTGGGAACAGGAGAGTGAGTTAGTTTGAACGTGGGAGTGAAGCGTGTAGGTTGTTGAGAGGGTGAGCTCTGGAACACGTGTGTTGAAAGAGATCTCTTGGAGTGAAGAGATAAAGTCTTAGTGAGATTAATAGTAATCTCTGGTAGCTGAGTTAATTAGCGTAGTTTAGCAGTACACAGAACGTATTTTCTGTATTTTATTTAATGTGGAACCGGATCAACTATATCCGAGTTTGTAATTGTAAATATTGTCTTGTTATTTGTAAAGACTGTGTAAATAAATTATTCGTTTAAGTTTAATTGAAAGAGGTCGTCTTTTTCT
This sequence comes from Maratus michaelseni, assembly GCA_963931845.1. NCBI lineage: Eukaryota > Metazoa > Arthropoda > Arachnida > Araneae > Salticidae > Maratus > Maratus michaelseni. The sequence goes on from OZ007600.1 coordinate 5,089,605, forward strand.
CAATATACTTCTCATAACGTGACCGATATCACGTAATCATATCGGTGGTGGCAGCATACTAAAAAAATACCGGATTATTCTTCAAAGTTGAGTGGACTTAGAGGGAATCCGATAGGGGTAATATTATATCTTCCTAGATTACGAAAAATTTGTCTTTCGATGTTTACCTTCTTCTTTAAGAAATTATTTTATTTTACTTCGTATGTTTTCTGTCTGGATGTCTGGGTCAAATCTTGTAATCGACTTCTTACCCTCCGCCATCGTGCCAATTTGCCTCAATTATTCCACACAATACTGTAAAAAAAAACTGTTTCGTAGTCTACGAAAATATAATATAACCACAATCAAAAATATGCAATAACCTCTTACGAGTTACTCACGATTGCGAAAAGCGTTCTTTAACTTTAGAAACCTCAGAAACTAATATATTTCCGAGATATAAGAATCATTTATAGAAACAAAGTTTCTTTTGCTGCCACTGGCTTTCGGAAACGTTTCCAAGTAGTTTCTTTATAGTGTACTAATTAGTTTTCTCAAACCAGAATATCCGTTTTTAATATGCTACCCACTCTCAATGAAATATTTTCAGCTGTGTAATTGAATTTATACATGTCAGAGTAGCTAAATAATATTAATTTTAATGCTATTAATGTATCATGTTTGTGTGTAAAATATGTTTGTTGAACATGGAAATGTTTACTTGAGAACAGATAGCACCTGAAAAATCTATATTCCGTTTAAAAAAAAACTGATTAATACACTATAAAAACTACTGGGAAACGTTTCCAAAAACCAGTGGCGGAAAAAGAAACTTTGTTTTTATAAAGTCTACTTTATATCTCGAAAATACAGGGTGACTTTTAATTAACCTACAACTCTGAACTGAAATAATTCTTGAGTCGTTGCAGATAGCACTACAAACATTTTTTTATTGAGAAGAATGTGGAAAAGGTATTTAATGAATATGGGTTTCAAAGCCAGAACTTTCAGAGGTGATACAATAGTGCTAATTAGTCACAAAGTTGACACTAACAAAATGGAGCGTTTCTTTTTTTATGCATGAAATTGAGTCAGATATGAAACTTTTGAGGCTAATAAGGTCTGTCGGTTTCTTCTTGTACACGAAATATTTCATATGACTCCAAAGATAGAAATCGCATGAATCCGTATCTGGTGAATAAAGTGGTCAATGCAATGCACTACAATAACGATTTGGGTATTGGTAGGTGATAACTGGCTTCTGAATGTTGAATACCACTTCCGCAGACATTGTGTTGCATTTTCACCACATAAATACTAATTTTTAACACTAAAAATGCGATCTTCAGTTGATATATGACGCTTTGGGAGACATTTTCAAAATTGCGTGGAACTGACACTAAACAAATTCCTTTTATGTCCTCTTTCACTGCACGCATTCGTGCCGGCATCTAGTGAGGCTCTAGGAAATTATTTCAGTTTAAAGATGTAGGTTAATTAAAAGTCACCCTGTATATTGATTTCTGCGGTTTGAAAAGATTAAAAACTCTTTTCGGAATTGTGGGTAACTCAGAAGGGGTTATTGCATATTTTCGTTATATTATATTTTATAGATTAAAAAAATTGTCTTTTTTCCGTGAAGTTCATTATCGAGGGGAATACAATACTCATGTATTGTTAGACCGTCCTCATCTAGCGGCAAAATCATTCTTTTACGCGTTTGATTGAAATCATTTTTCTAACAAACCGATTAGTTTCAAATTTATCATGTACTGTAAAAAAAAATCTAATGTTTCTTAATCTAGGAAAGTGCGTATCTAGATGCCCGGGATCCTCCGGCGCAAAATCACTTTCTCGGCCACATCCTGCCGTAAACTTTCTCTCTATCAAGAGAGACGCAAGACTGTCTGCTCTCTGGTAGTTCAGAATCGTATATCGCAAAAAAGCCACCAGGTTTTGTACACATCAAGCTACGGTATTTCAAGTAGATCTTACTATGATAGCAATGTTCTCAAGCACTGGAAATTTATGTAGTAATTTCTGCCTCTATAGTGTCAGTACTTGAAATTCCATGTCGAGTAATGATAATTATAAAGTCAAAAGCAGTCATTAACAGAATTTGAATAGGTCTCTTGAAAAAGTTTATGAGGTAGCATCTGGAAAACGGCACTCTTCATTACTTGAATGAGAGAGACTTTTAAGGAGCCCATATATGCACTTCTTTTATGATCCAATTATTCGAATTTAATATAATTAATAAGGAAATTATGCTCAAAATATTACAGGATTAAATTAATATGTTCTAAAGAAATGAACGTATAATAATAACAATGAAAACTGTTGGTATTATATAAAAAACGGATATGTGTTTCGAATAACAGGAACACAACCTTTAATATTATGAAAATAATGTTTTAATTACGAAATTCCGTTTTTTAACAATCAAATACTGTTATAAAACACAATTATATTCAATATATTCCGTAAAACAAACTGTTTTTTTACTGTCATCTATTTTTAAACTGTTTTCATAAAAAAGTAATTATCCTTTTTTCTTCCCTTCTAGGATTGTGTGTTTGGTGGATATGCCCAAGTCTGTATCTGGAAACAACGACACGTTAAAGGGAATCGTCAAAGTAAAGTTAGCCAAAGACCGCGTAGTCCTTTCTGAACAGCGATACTCTTTTGTGGTAACTTGTTATTTTTTATTTATCACTATGTTCGCTTAAAAAGTTATATATCTACAGAAATTTTTATTAAATAATCTTGTCCCTATTTTTATCTGGGATGTTCGTGGGGGTTTAGTATCCCCATTAAAGTTCTGCATTGGGTCCAGTAATACAATTTCACCCAAACACGACCTGACCCGTGGTTCGGGTCGATTGAGTAGACTTATTTTTATTTATTAAATTCCTACTATTAGCTCACACTCTCTATATATATATCTTGTTGGAATTTTCAATCGTTAATAAAATATTTTCTATTCCCCCATTCAAGTTCAAATAATTTTTTTTAAACTTGTACTGGATGACAATTGATGTTAATACAGTTTTTTCAAATATTAATTAATTAATTAAATTTAAATAATTAATTTTTATATTATATTTCATTTCTGTTCAAAAGTATAGACTCACTCCATATTTATAGTCTCACCTTCACACGTAAAAAGATAATGGGGCTGTTCACGGACGAAAATCAGGCGTTTCGCGGGCGAAGGAGACTATAAATGTGGAGTGAGTCTATACTTTTGAACAGAAATGAAGTATAAAACTAAAATTAAATAATAAAATTTAATTAATTAATTAATATTTGAAAAAAACTGTATTATCGTTAACTGTAACATCGCTATGGCACTTTATTGTGAAGTTTGGTAATTTTTGAAATTCAATATTTGAAAAACGGCATAATCATTAGATTTTAAATTTATATCAAGAAAAATACAATTTTTTTACCTTTCTAACGCAGTTTGTCTAACAATTTTGTGAGAAATACTTTTCGAGCTATTAATTTTTGGTATTTTAGCTATTTATTTTTTATTTAATTTTTAATATTTTTCAAAAAATTCTCTTATGTAAGATATTTAGCAGGATATAAATTTTGGAATAAATACCGTCAGTGGCGAAGCGTGTAGATCGCTGGAAAAAAAATTCTATTTGACCTAAGTAGGAATTGACTTAAGAAATTCATGAATATTTCTCAAATGGAAAATTAATTAATATTAATGAAATTTGAATGTGTATGTGTTACTTTTTATACAAAAAAGATAATATGGATATTGGAGATATCATTGTAAACTACTTTTCCATAATTGGATTAAAATAGAGATTCACTTTCTTTCACTTCGGGTTCGGGCCGGTTTGGTGTTGACTTTAAGCAAAATTTTCGTGTTCGGGTCGACCACAGCAAGACTCTAATCCTAATCAAGCTGAAACTCTCGGTCTGTTTAAGTATTGCTAGAAAAAAAGAAATGCGCGTCATTTTAATCCAGCGAGTTTTCGGAGTGCAAGCTGACTTTAATTCAGATATTTATCTTGGGGGGGGGGGGGGGGGTGATTCTACAGCTCCGCGGGGCATTGCACTTCTAGACTATTCATAAAATGTAAAATCTCAAATATTCTGGAGGAGGGAACCCCTTACCGGAATTCATCACTATTTGGAAGACTTTAAGAAATGTCCTTATATGTGAAAATTTCTCGAAAAAACAGGTATTTCCCAATTATTTGTAGTGTAAAGGCTCGGGTCGAATGTTAATTGTTGAATGTGTAGCGTATCAACTGGACAGATACAGATTAAATACTGTCGGGTCTCTCTATAACAACCTTCCATGTAACGAAATTATCTATATAACGAAATTTAGTAGGAATGGTCATTTTTCCCCATGATTACATTAAAACTAATCTCCATATAGCGAGAGATCTATCTCCACATAATGATTTTATTTCATTTTTTTTTTCTCCATTTGTTCAGAAAAAGTTCAAAAACCACATTGAATCAATTTTCCTGGTTTATCTTTCAAAGCTGAGTACCGCTACCTTATTCTTTATTTTGTTTGTCAAGTTCATTTTCACAAAAATATTTGCGTAATTAGTTTATGTATCATTATTAATCTTGAAAATGTCGCGATACTTGTACGATACTTATTGATCTGTTTATTTAAAGGTATTTATAAGACTTTATCTGTACTGTTATCACTCTAAATATACGTTTTCACTTTAATGATAATAACTGATTTTGTTCTTATATAATTCCCCATTCCTTGTTAAAGTGTAAAAAAAATTACGAAAGTGTAGCAGGTTTGAAATCAAAAAACAAAAAATTACAGCTTTCTTCGTCTAAAACAAATATAAGTTTTCCTTATCCATTTTATTTTTTACTATGCTTTCAAATAAATGTTTATTTTCCGTTTTAAAACTGTTTAAATAATTTAAAAAATACAATATGAAATTAATATTTAGAGTTAAATATTTCAAAATCTTAATTAAACACTTCAAAAACATTTTTTTTCATTTATACATTAAATAGCAATTTTTTCGTTATTCTCTATAGAACAAATTTTTCTATATAACGAATTGTTTGACTAGAGCAATGGATTTCGTTATATAGATACTCGAGTGTCTATTTAACAAAATTTTTTTATAAACAATTACATTAAAAGAATCTCGGCTAAATATGTTAATTAACGGACTAGTATACGATTATTGACAAAACAATTAAGAAGGGTACTTCAACTATTCAAGTCTATATCTCTTTCATCAGAGCATGTAGATAATGAGCTTGCTAGATAAAGTTCTAGATATGATGTTCACTTGAAATCAAATCACTACAGAATATTATTTTGTATACTCTAAGAATATCTATCATTAGACGATATATTTAATGGTGACACGCGAGGGCTGTGTCTGCAGCGATCACTTATAAGAGTTCTCTTAAATGAATGTTAGAGTTATAAAATAGATTCAGTGCGGTCTGGGCACACAGCTTGGCTCGAAAGGGTTAAATAACTGGAATTGTCCTTTCTGAATTGAGTGACCTGAGCACTGTAACGATCTTGATGATAAAGTTCGACTAAGTCTCATTAGCAACAAACTGCAAACTGGGGCAGATGAAATAGAGAATATTTGATCCAGTTTCTCTCATGGAACATTTTGCTAACTGGGAGCAATATTCTTAAAGAATCAGAATTCTCCCCACAGGTTCTCAGTGAAGCAAGTCTTTTTCCAAGTCCTACCTGGACTTAATAAGCTCTGCAGCATCTCAGGCTGCTATGAACCTCTCTCGTCTCGAGAGACCTTTTCTCGAGAACTCTCTCGACTAAATAATCACTAACTCTCCCTTCTCCTTCATTTTTTTGCCATGTTCTTTTGGCGTCTCAAATTGGATGTTCTCTGCATTCATTCTCGCTTCTGTGGGGGAGGCTCTTTGGATTGTTAACGCTTCCATTGGTTTTCCGTTTTCCCGCGCTTTTATCTTCAAAGATTCTCTTGTCAAGTGAGGTAAAAGATTTCTTAAGGTGATTTCTTGGCATTCATCAGGGAAGTGCTGCTGCTAAATCCCATTATACTTTCTGTTAGAGGAATGTACGATAGGATAATGTATCTATTTCTTTGGTCTTTCCTGCTTGGGAATAGAACTTTGAAATATTTTGGCTTGAAACCTCTTATACATTGGATCCTAATCCGCTGTAAATTGAGCATAGAGGCGAAACTTTATATTTGAGTTATCTATCATCTGTTTAATAAGTAGGATTACGGGATAAATACGGATATCTTTGGGGGGGGGTGTCAGATTCTTCCTTCATATTGGTTGATTTGCCGAGATATGTGTGAATGAACAATTCTTCCTAATTGAGAGCGAAGAAATTGCCTATGCAAAAATACTATCTGCATCAGCAAGGTCACGATAATTTTGCAGACCATAATGTTACGTTGAGTGAAGTGTTGTGTGTATGACTCCCATTTTCTACGGCAATAATGACCGCAGCACACAAGAGTAACATTTTAAACATTTTTTTAATCTTTCTTTTTAGAAAAAACGTCTGGATTGTCACTCACAGCTAAGATTTTAAACCATAAAATATATATTATAATCACTCTGTAGACAGTGAGCTTTGTGAAAGAGATTGTAAATTCCATAAACAAATATAATAAAATGAAAATAGTAGTATAAATGCATATAAATTTATATGTATTTTCGTTTCTTTTACAGAGTCCAGTTATTGATGGGTTCCAGCCTGTCAAAGGTATAGAGTCTGGAGGAACTTTCTTGACAATTTCGGGAAATCATTTAGATGCCGGAAACGAGGTCCAAGTTTACATTGGAGATCTCCCATGTCACGTCAAAAAGTAGGTGACCATGCTAATTACCTGAAAAAGAATATATAACACTTAGATAAGTAACAAATAGATAAGCTTCAAATGACGTGTGTGTCTGTAGGTGACAAAAATTTTGTGAGCGAATTTTCTCAAAAAATAATGCACGGAATTTATTAAAACTTTAGATTCAGTTAGACAATGATATAAATTGGTGCTGATTAGTTTTTGGTGTAAATCGTCCAACAGGTGACGCTGATATGCTGCATTCTTCACGATTTCTGCAATAGCTATATCTCAAGAACGAATGGATTGTCATTTAATTTCGGTTGTAGACGATTTGATTGATACAGAAGAAACTTTTGTGATGGCCACAACATACTTGTTTTTTACAGTATGTGAGTATTGTATATTTATAACACTCAAAAACCGACATAATTATTTTCTTTTTCAGTCGTGATCGCTCAAGTATACAATGCATTACTTCACCGATGTCAGCCGATCAATCAGCTCCCAAAAGCAGTGTCATAAGAGTTCTTTTCGACGGAGAAGAGAGGACGTCGACCCCTTATTTCTTCTATGTCGCAGACCCCTCTGTCCGATCTGTCAAAGGGGAACATGGTGCCCAAAGTCCAATAGGAACGCCGAGGTAAGAAAGTTGCTCATTATAAATAAATGACATGAACATAGAAATAGATAAGGACTTCTAACGAAATATCGTTAATATCGAGTCACGACTTTGTAACTAAATGGCAGCCTGCGTACAACTGTGCTGAGGTACCGCCACCTACAAACAACAAACCGAAACTGTCGCCAACAATGTTATGGCATCAAGGAATGCAACAAGAATGCTTTCCACCATTGCTCGTAGAAAAATATATACATATATTAATATCTAATTAATATAAATAACAAGGTCAAGGTCAAACCGGGCGGGGTGGCCTACCTTTCGGCTTAAGCTCAACTAGCCCCGCCCATCAGGTTTGTTTACCTAATTATACTGAGCATTACTAAATTATACGTTGTGATATTGAGCAATAATTATACAATGTAATTCTGAAATACAAGTTCTGAAAATACAAGATTCCAAAAATACAAATGCTGAAAATACAATTTACCAATCCTACTTAAAAGTACTAAATACTACTATGCGAAACTGAGCAGTAATACTACCATGTAATAATACTGTAAGATGCTGAAGTAAATAATAATAATAATGGATAGAAGTAAGTACTAAATGAACAACAATGAATGAATAATAATAATACAAGAGTAAAAAATGATAAATGACGCTAAAAATACTAAATAACACTGTATGAAGCCATTAAGAATAACTAAATTGTTAAGGTTAGAGTTTATGTAGTGTGTAAAGGTCCCTATGTATATCAGAAGTCTACTTCATCCTCAACCTCCATTAAGTCCAATGGAGGCAGCATGAATAAGTATTGATTGCGTTCTAGCAGGAACATACAATCTGTTATTTTTTGAAGCTAATATAAATAACAATATGACAATAAAGTACGTACATCCGATACTTACCAGACGATAGCTGTCAAGCAGACGAACTGATACAACTGTCCTACACGGTGCCACTATTTGAAATATTTTTCGAGGAACGATTTTCATCTTCGAAAGATTATTTCGTTAGAAGTCCTTATGTTCATTGCTAATGATAATCAGACAAAGGTGTTCTCACCTAGCCACCTAACTCTCGAAAATGTTGTTTTATGTATATTTAGAATGGGAATTTCGCTGAACTGGTCAGTCAGCAAGATATTGTCCTTGTGGTTTTAACCAATCGACTTCTAATAAATGACATTCCGTTATTTAACAGAAGTCGAGTGTTCGAGAAGCTTTCCATTATGTTAAGTTTCTAATTATATATCATGTATTTTCAGCGGAGGAAATCTGATAACGGTGGAAGGAACCAATTTCGATCATGTACCAAATTCCTACATATATGTTATTGTTGACGCAGTGGAATATCCTGGAGTAAGTATTATTTGAATGTCTTTGAAACGAATTGTTTATTAGATAGATCCATAAAAAGGTTACAAGGGTAGTAAAAAATTACTAGATGGTACCCGTCAAAACTTGACGGAAAAAATTACAATAACAATATTGGTAAAATAAGCTTCTTTATTACATAAGTAGGGGTGCTTATGAAACAATCTTTCAAATATTTTATTAAAAAAAAGTTCCCCCAGTGAATTACGTTATTATTTCTGATGCAAACTCCAAACAAACAATCCGTAAACAAAATGGAAATCAGTTTGACATTACCGCCCTATTCCTCACGGCAAGAAAGAAAATTTCCTGAACCTATGAAGTATCATACAAATAGCATATACCTACGTTCCTTTCATATTCAGTCAATAAAAGAACATATTAAATAAGGCACACATTCCCCCCCCCTTCTGTGATAATGCAACCGAATGAGCTCCTATGCGCATGTGCATTGCATCTCCCAAAACGCACCGTCGAAATTCGACGTTAAAAAAAAGTTTTAAAATGTTTTGATCAAAATTTTTAAAATGTCTTCTTTAATCATTGTTCGTTTCAAATCCATATCTTCTGAAACGCATATATTGTTTTAAGCTAATCAATTTTTATGTAAAGATGAAGAATTTTTTTTACAATAATAAATCAATCTACAAATAAAGGAGATTTTTAATGTTTTCAAGTGTAATTTATTTGTATGGTTTCTTCGTTCCTTTACATAATCAGGATGATTATTCCTTTTCCATAATTAAGTGAAATAATGTAAATAAATAAATATCCAAGATTAGTTTTTATTTTGTTTTCATTAATATATTGTAAATTTTATTGTTAAAAGTTACTGATAAATGATACTTTAGTAAATGGGGCTTTTCTTAATTATTTTTTTTATTGTTATTATTTTTTTTTTTGAGATTTAATGGCAACATTCTTCCGTTTGTTTATTTGTTTATTGGGAGCTACAGTTTGGCGAATTATTTGAGGTACTTTTTGGTTGGCAGGGCGCCAATGAAATATATATATATATATATATATATATATTATTTTAGGTGCTTGAATATTGAAAATTTGTTTTAAACAGTTAGTATATGTTTCGGTAGTAACACTTTTGGATGGAAAAGCCCAAACAAACCTAGTTGCATGATCTATTATTATGTGTAAGAATTTTTTTGTTGAATTGTAATAATTAAATCCACCCACAGTATCAATAGAAAGACATTCAAAAGGTTGATCTGTGGCTGGCATAGCTTGTAACAAGCCAAATTTTTTTTTTTTTTTTTTGGTTTTTTATTTCTCTGGCATGTATCACAATGTTTAACAAATTGTGTAATATCTATTGTCATGTTGGGCCAATAATAGTTTGGAGATATTAAGTTAAGCATTTTTTGTATTCCTAAGTGTCCAAAATTATCATGAGCAATATGTAATAATTTTCTTCTGAGTGACATTGGTACTACTATTTTTTTGAATCCTTTTCTCTGAATAATTATAATCCCATTCTCTTTTTTGTATTTTCTGTCACAAACATTATCTTTATCTTGCATCGCTATAATTTCTTTTTTGTCCAATAATAAACTTACATGTTGATTAAGATAAGTAACAGGATTTCGTGACAACATGTCCGCTTCGACATTTGTAGAACCTTTTTGATACTTGATCTCATAATCGAACATGCTAAGTTTTAAAGACCATCGAAAAAGTCTACCTCTTAGATTTTTAACATTCTTTAACCATACCAGAGATGCATGGTCGGTATGGATTGTGAATTTAGTACCATCAAAATAGTGATAAAACTTATCAAGAGTATCTATGATAGCAAGGCATTCCAATTCAGTTATAAAGTAATTTTGTTCATAACTCTTCAAAATTCTAGAATGGTAAGCAATAGGATGCAAAAAATTATCTTTCCCTGGTTGTTTTAGAACTGCACCTACTGCTACCTGAGAGGCATCTACAAACATGTGGAGGGGTAATTTTGGGTCATAAATTTTTAAAATTGGTTTTGCAATTAGAGTATTTTTTAATTTCTCAAAAGAGTTTTGACATTCTGAGTTCCATTCCCATATTGTGTTTTTCCTAAGTAATTTATTGAGGGGGTATCTAATTTCAGCATATTTATCTATGAATTTGTGATAAACATTAATGGAACCTAAAAATCGTTGTAGTTCTTTAACATTAGAGGGAGGTTTCAATTTTTTAATTGTCTCAATATTGGTATTAGCTGGAGTTAAAGTCCCATTGGTGATCTCATAGCCTAAGAAATTGATTTTATTTTGATTTAGTTTACATTTAGAAAGTTTAAGTTTAAGGTTTTCTAGTTTACAGATTTCAAATTTTTGCTAAGTGATTTAAATGTTCTTCTAGAGAGGAGGAGAAAATTATGATATCGTCGAAATAATGGCAAGGATAATATTACAAAATTTAATTTTTTTCCGCAATTATTCTATAAAATTTGTCCATTCAATAATATTCGGTATATAACCCAGCTTATTAAAATAATTCTCATTCTTAAAATAGCCTTTTACTATCCATATGTAAAGCCAATTATTCCTAATCCACTTAATAATATTTATTCGAATGTAGTTATTCTAAAAATGGCGATAGCTTTTTTAATTTATTCTTTAAATAGAACATCTTTATTTTAATCCATTATTAAAATTCATTAGTATTATTCCCGTGTGGTCAAATTGCTATAACTTCTTTATTTAAATGCTAAAATATCGTATCTCTTAAAATATTCCGCTCAAAAAACCTTATATCATAAAGTTATCCTATTATTAAATATCAAATGTCTATTAAAATATTTCCGAAAAACTTTAATTCTTTTTTTTTTTTTTTTAAGAATATCTGTTCTTAAAACATGAAAATATAAATTATACCGCTGTCTATAATATTACAATGACGTATCACACGAAATCATCAAATAAATTAATTAACCTTAACAACACTTAAATATTTGCAACAGAAATAAATTTTAAAAACAAAATTTTAATCAGTATAACATAGTATATAAAACCTTTAAATTTCAAGGTAGACTATTAAATAAATAAAACATTTTAAATATAACATAAACTAATAAATATCAACATATAAAGATACCAATAAATAAAAATACCAACTTACAGTTACTCTTGAGCATATTTCACAGGAAAGTTTCACATATCTAAAAATCTTTAATTTTTTTGATAACACAAAAGTTCTGCTTTTTCGCAATCCTTTAAAACCAACACCATGAAGACGCTTATGAAGATGAATAGTATATTCTCTAGCAACAACTTCACTTAGGCCAACTTTTCCTCTTCTTTTCTCTTTTAGGCTTGACCATTTTTAATTTATTATAAAACTACAAAATAACAAAACACCAGACGTAAACGTGCTGTAATGGCGTAGACGTCCTCGTAACATATTCTTCTAATCGGCAAATTTCACGTCTAACTACACAAATTTTCTGTTGATCACCAGCATCCTGTCGACTTATTATATTAATGTCGTGTTTCCAAGTTCAAATCCGGGAAAAAGGCAGTCGTGCTCGTAATAAATAGGGTTAGCGATGTTATTGGTTTCCCTTTTAGTTCGCATCAGGCGGCCGGGTGGTATCATCAACAACAAGAAATGTCAGTCCATATTTTTGTCGAAGAACCTTTTATTTCCAGTTTAAGACATCTCTTCAGGGAAAATGCTCATTAGCCAACGCTAAACGAAAAAAAATACAACGTTCCATTATTTTCTAGAATCCGTCCCGATTCTTTTAGCAAACACCAGCGTCGAAAAAATCCTCCGAATCAGGATGATCGTGTTTTTAAACTAGCTTGCGTAATAATACAGAATACGTCACGTGACCCACTTCTATCGAATCAAAAGGTCTCTTTTGGAACTTTATCAATATTTCCGGTGGATTTATTTTGTTGTAAAATGCAAAAATTTTCTACGCCCTTCCAGAATATTCCATAATCTCGTACCAGATGCCTGTCATATCAACAAACGAGCTTATCTGTTTTTGAGGCTGTAGCTAAACTTCGAATTTAATACGTAATAAAAATAATAAGAAGAAAAGAAAATGAATCTTTATAAAAGGGAAAAAAAAAAAAGAATTAAAGTTTTTCGGAAATATTTTAATAGACATTTGATATTTAATAATAGGATAACTTTATGAAATAAGGTTTTTTGAGCGGAATATTTTAAGAGATACGATATTTTAGCATTTAAATAAAGAAGTTATAGCAATTTGACCACACGGGAATAATACTAATGAATTTTAATAATGGATTAAAATAAAGATGTTCTATTTAAAGAATAAATTAAAAAAGCTATCGCCATTTTTAGAATAACTACATTCGAATAAATATTATTAAGTGGATTAGGAATAATTGGCTTTACATATGGATAGTAAAAGGCTATTTTAAGAATGAGAATTATTTTAATAAGCTGGGTTATATACCGAATATTATTGAATGGACAAATTTTATAGAATAATTGCGGAAAAAATTTAAATTTTGTAATATATATATATATATACAAATATATATAATGTATATAGTTTTGTTTTTCTAGTATTGAATTTATGTGGTTTATAGATTTTGGTTGGCTTTTGTGATAATGATTCTGCAAGTAATTTCCCATTGGAGTTTATTATTATGTGTATATATATATATATATATTTTACTGGTGCCAGCTAACCGAAAAGTACCTAATTTACATATAGTTTTTTTTTCTTAATGGGACGACGGGATAATGCACGGAATTTCGATGGGATAATGAATATTTTTGATTGTACCAAAATATTTTTCTGTATTTTATAGTTATATTAAGAAATACATATTTTTATGATTTGCTGAATCACTTATTTGTTTACTTTTTCATGCATTATGTTATTGAAAGTTGTTAGTTCTCTTATTCGTTTAAATATACCCTACCGTGTGTTTTCTGTGGTGTTTCGCATAAACGTTGTAAAATTCAGGTTATTAGATTTTATCCAACTTTGCTGTCATAACAGCTGATGAAGCAGCCCTTTTCGGCGATTTTTTTGTTACCTGTAAAATGTTTGTTTTTGGTATAGCCCGAACTAAGAAAAAATTGAGTACTTTTCCATTATACGGACACCATTGTCGCCAAGCATATATTTACATGTATGGCATGGTGTCGGTATAACGGAAAAGAACCAAAATTTGCGATCGATCAAATAATTGAATTTCGTTAAACATTAAATTTTCTGGTACTTATCTATTATCCGGTCGACCACTTTTCATAACAAAAAACTATCGCCAAACTGTAAAATTAAACGCCAAAAATACAGTCCGATTTACTTGATGTCAGAAGCATTATACGTGTTTGTTACGTCATCAAGTGGTTTTTAATTCGAGATTTGCGTCTATTTTCCTTATGTTTTACTGAATTATTAGTTATTTCATTAATTAAAATAACAATTGTGTCCTTAAATTCATGTATTTTATTTATTTATTTATTTTGATATTTCAATGGCAACGTTCTCCCGTTTATTTGGCGTTACAGTTTGGCGATAGTTTTTTGTTATGAAAAGTGGTCGACGGGATAATAGAGAAGTACCAATTTTCTTATTTTTAATCTGAGAAAAAAACAATAATCATGGATTTAATTAATTTTGCAATATGCGGTGCAACCAAAATAATTTTGATTAAATCAGTACATATATCGCAGACGCACCTGGGTTATTTGTTGGCGCCTAAATGACGATTTTTGCTTTGTATGGCAACCTGGTGTTTTATAATAAATTTGAATATGTGTGTAAATAAATAAAATAAAATAGGTTTTTTATGTTAGCTGGGCATCAAGGATAACTCTCCAAATCTTGTTTCAATTGGAATCATTTAAATTGCAACATTTTACGTGAAATTTGTTATTCATATTGATATGTTTACGTTTAGATATTTTATTATGATTATATTCTAGCTAATTAAGTTTTTTTTTAAAGATTTTATACTACAACTAGATGGAACCCGTCAAAATATGACGGGAAAAAAAATACTATAACAATATCAGTAAAATAAGCTTCTTTATTATTTAAAAAGGGGGGCCTATGAAACAGCCTTTCAAATATTTTATTTTTAAAGTTTTTTTCTCCCAGCCAAATACAGTACTATTTCCGATGCAAACTCCCAACAAACAATCCATAAACAACTGTGTAATGCAAATTAGTTTGACATTGTCGCCATACTCCCCACGGCAAGAAAAAAAATTTCATGGACCTGTGAAGTATATACAAATAGTATATCCCTACGGTCATATCATATTCAGTAAATAAAAGAACATAGTAAATAAAGAACACATCCCCCCCCCCTGTAATAATGCAACCGAATGAGCTCCTATGCGCATGTGCGTTGCATCTGCCTAAAAGCACCGTCGAAATTTGACCTTAAAAAAGTTTTAAAATGTATAAATTGAAAGTTTTAAAATGTCCTCTTTAATCATTGTTCGTTTCAAATCCATATCTTCTAAAACGCATCCATTGTTTTGAGCTAATCAGTTTTTACATAAAGAATTTTTTTACAGTAATAAATCAATCGGCCGATGAGGGAGATTTTTAATGTTTTCAAGTGTGATTTATTTGTATTTTTTCTTCGGTTCCTTTACATAATCAGGATGATTATCCCTTTTCCATCACAGTCGAGGATATTTTTCCTCTTACACAGTTGGCAAATGTAATAAAATATAAAAATACAATTCCTAGCATATTCTGCTATCTGATGGAACATACACATCAACGAATTCAATATATCAATTTTATGTTCATAAACTAAAAATAGTTTTTTTTTTTGACACATTTTTGTTTAGCGCTAAAATGCTCTATCTTATGGATAATCTGATCTTATGACTGATCACTCATTTTTTTATTATTATTATTCACTTTTTATGATGGTTTGGAAATTCTATTTTCAATTGTGGCAACTTTCCCAGGGGCTATTTTACATTACTGAAGCAAACTGGTGGTCATTGATAAGATAGAATTGAAAAACTTTTCATGCTTGAAAATTATTTAAAAAATCGTTAAATTAAGCGGCAGTTTTCAAATAAATTTCAATCGAAATCTATTTTTTTTTCTAATTGATGATGTAAGAATTGAAATTGTAAAATGTAGTAAAAAATAGAAATTTGGAGTATTTCGAAGTGATGTGACCGCGATAAAAGCTAAAGCGATAGCGCCGTTTGTTGTAACAACCGTTGTACATTTCTAAAAATTGCCACTGTATTTTGGCTGACGTTCAATAGTTGAAAACCGTTTTTTTGACATCGAAAGAGAAATTCACAGGGAAAGAAATATGCGCTAATAAAGAACTGTTAAATGAACTTATAATAAAATTACCAAAATAATTCCTATGAAATATTAGTCTTACATTGTTTATTCTAGCTAAAAATACAATCATTATTTCAAGATTTTTTTTTCTACCATAACACTATTTTTAATCATTTTAAATTTCCTGAAATCCTTTACTTTTGTGATTTTGTTTATTAAAAAAAGAAATCTTCTAACCTATCATTATAAAAAAGTAATTTGTAACATGTAATCAAGGTATGCAATCAAGATGAAGAAATCAATGACGGCTCCAATTCTAATCTTTATAATTATGAGTGGAAAAATCAGTTAAAATTAAGTCATGTTGACACAATCATAACCAATACATTTTTCTCTTCCGTTTTATCAATGTTAAAATGCATTTCGAGGTAAGCATAACGTGATTTTCACCGGCGCAAACTTTTCACACGTACTTTAACGCTTAAACACCATGCATACAAATAAAAATATATTTTGCATTTAATTGGAATGAAAAAATAGCATCAACAAAGTTATAATGCATAATGGTAAAATAAACCCAATGGACAATATTCCCGTGACGTAATAATAAATATGAAGTTTTATTCACTTTAGAAACACGCGGATAAATATTTTTAGGGAAATTTAACTTGCAAATTAAAAAATTCGGCCTAAAAGCCGCGAGCTTTTAATATTCATTATTTCTCTTAATATCCTCGCAACCACTGAGTTCAGAGAGTAAACTCTATGCCTTGCAACAGTGGGCGTTTTCCGCTTATGACGTCATTAGCAGAAGTAAAAGTTTAATTGAAAATTACGGCTAATTAATTAAATTTTCGGACAAACGAATGTACGATAACAAATCTGTGACCAAATATCTTTCATTTAAAAAAAGAATGATGTAATTTGATGTAGTAGTTTGTTCTCACGGATTGTCGAAACAAAACGCTTAGCGTTTTAAATATATAGATTTGTTCTACAATAGACAGGAAATTCGAAAGGAATTAAGCGGCATACTTGCCGATCACTTTTTCACATAATCACAAAATTTGTTTTGGGATTTCTCTGGACGCAGGACCAACTTGTTTCATCCGGCTTGGTAGAAATCACTTCCCTTCCCATTGAGCAAGTTCTCGGCAGCTGTTTTCACATCACTGTCTGAAGAGAACCTTGTTCCAGATAAATATTACTTCAATTTCGGAAACAGGAAATAGTCACTGCGTGCCAAATCTGGGCTGTATGCGAAGGTTGCTCTCTTGCTCTACACTACCCACTTGAACTTTTGCAGCGATTCTTGAGCGTGACGAGCAGTATGGGGCCTGGCATTGTCATCCAGAAAGATGACACCATCACTCAACACGGACATATTCTTTGCCCATAAGAAACGAATCACGGCTCGCACCTCCAAGCCAGACCACTTTTCTAAACGTCTTGCCATTTCAATCGCTCTGATGCGTCTGCGAACTTACACTGCCTATCAGCACAACCGCTATAATACAACTAGTGCCATTTGTCTCCACTCTGGGAAAAAATATTTCTACAATAATTACTTTTCAAATGTTGCTGCTTGTAACTTTTTTTAAATCCACCCTCGTAGTTTGGGATCTAACAAGGAAGGTCTCCATAAGCGCATACTCAGAAAATTTTGAAAAAATTACAGAATGTTCTTCTCATGAGTGTATATACGTCTATAAAAAAATTTCTGCGGAACCTCGATTTAACGTCCGTAAAAAATTATGAAAATTTCGTTTATTTGGCGATTTATCACTGGTTGGCGACGGAATGAAATTTCAAAAAATACGCTGTTGTGACAAATAATCTTTAAGGAAAGACTTTTTCTTGCTGAACTTGTTTATGAAAGTTTAACTTACATAATAAATAAATTTTTATAGCTACAATTTTGTGTACACATCTATATATATGTATAATGAAATTTAATATATGTTGTATATATTATAGAAAAAATAATAAACCATTTCATAGTTTAAATTCATTACGTATTGCGCATTCGAATAATAATTTTGCAAGCAATTTCAAAATGCAAACGATCGTTTGCGTTTGGCGAGGTAAAAATGTTGCTAAGCCAAATCGCGTCTTTTTCCGCCAAATACTCGAAAGTTTTTTTTTTTGTTGCAGAATTTCTACTAGGATTCCGCAGCTAAATTTGACTGATCTTTTATCACATACATAAGTAGCTTCATTACCATTTTTTTCAAAATTTTCTGAGTATGCGCTTTAAGGAGATCTTCCTTGTAAGTTATTGTGTTACACTGTGTTAAATATGATACGTTATGTTACATTGCATTATTATTTTGTCCTTGTGTCCTTATATTGTGTTGCCTTCTGCGTTTTTCCATATTGTTATATTCGTTTTATTATACACTCTTTTATTTAACTTAACCTGTGTTTTGTATGTAAAGATGTAATTTTGTAATCGATTTTTAACTTTTCCTTGAAAGACTAGAATTGTTGAAATTATGTACGCAGGTGTATTTCCGATGACAGCACAATATTTTAATATTTTAAAAACTTAATTATAAATTAATATGTATTTTTTAAACAGTCCAAAAACAGAGCATCCTGTTTTTATAATGCCCGTAAATATACTTAATTCTTATTTTAGTTCCACCACTCCTCAGGTATTAGTATGTATTTTTAGAGAGCAGTAGTAGTATAAATGCGTCTTTTTTTACAGTACTATTATTGTTAATAACCATTATATTTCTTTAAAATAAATTTATTTGTATTGTCAATAGCATACATATATTAAAAGTTATCATTAAAACACAGTCATTTATCCATGTAAAAAACACATATGATTGAGTTCGATGTTTTAAAAAAAATATAATCTGTACCCAGTTCTTTCTTACGTATTTTCTTTAACATTTTTTTCACTATCTTTCATTTCACGTTTGTCTTGCTTTTTATTCCTTCTAAAGAACTCTTATATTTCATTTTTAACCATGTAGACACAAATACACCACTCATTTCTCTCTTGAAAAGTACTTTGACTCCTCTCCGAAGTTTCATCAGTCCAACTGATGTTTCAATTACAGTTTTTTCTTGACATGAGATTCATAAAGCTTTTCCCATTTACTTTCATTCTTCCCTCTTTTTCTCCCTCTCCTTCAACATTTTTCGCCAACGACTGTCGTTGGTTGCATGAACGGTATCATTAGATGCATCTAATGATACTGTTCATGCAACCATTCAAACAAATTGCATTTGAAAGTACATTTTTTCCCGTATTCGACGGTGGGAAAATGGAAATTGAGCAACGTCTAAAAAGTTACAGTAAAAGCAAAATGTATTAGTCAGGTCGTTGCCACTATCAATATGAAGTCAGCCTTACTCACGGACTTGTTTTTGCTTTTCTAATTAGAGTGCATATCTTTTTCCAGGCATGTACGGTGATATCTGAAACACGAATGGAATGTCTCAGTCCCAGAATTCCTGCAGAAATTCTGAATTTCTGCGAACGGGAAGGTCCCCTGTCTCTGCACTACGGCTTTAGGATGGGTGATGCAGATGGTGTTCAAAACATCAGTCAGAACACGAACTTCGAGATGTTCAAATTGTATCCAGAACCGTACCTGATGCCATTCAACGACGAAAGAAAAATCAAGACCTTCAACTCTGATTATCTGGTCATTCAGGTAAGTTTAGAATCATTTCTAACTATCGACAGTGCGATTAGTTGAGAAGTGAGAAATGTGAATTTAGAATAGAGTGCCTTTATAAATAAGAGAGTAGCAACAGGATGCATGGTCTGATTGTAATTTTTGTCCAAATTATGGCAAATTACATTTCAAAATATGGTGATAGTTGTCTGCACGAATTCTTACATGAGTGAGATAAATCAACAACATTACTTTGTAGGGTGTCTTTATATGTATGAGGCGACATACAGGATATAAAACTTAATTGGTTGAGATGATTTTAGACAAAAACGAATCGTCAAGAATCTTGGCGAGCCTTTCATTATCGTCAAGCTAATGCTTGTTAGCATGTCTCACATGACTAATGAAACTCGTCCAGGCGAGTATTGCCAAGGCAACACAAGATACCAAACTTGCTCATTCCTTCTCATGACATCAAAAATACTGGCTGGCCGCGATTAGCGATTGGTACAAAGCGACGCACCCATCGTTTTGTGCCAATCGCTGTATGTCTTTCGTCGCGGCCAGCCACCATTTGTGACGTAATGATAATGAATGAGCAAGCTCGGTATCTAGTGTAACCCTGGTATTGCCAAGTTCTTGAATGTAGGTTTGACATAGTTTGGACAAAAACTATACCTGATCACAGTCTGAGCATGCGCCCCGTGCGTATGGAGCCACGCTTATATAGAGGCACCCTTTTACCTTTGAAATGATGGTACACTTCCAATTTTTGTCCAAAATCTACCAATCAAAATTATTTTTGCCTGTATTTCTCCACTCTCTTATTTATAAAGACACTCTAGACAAGTCTATTCGCTGAAGAAAGTGACAAGTTAAGCATAATTTTTCATTAAGTACTGCGTCTTCTTCGCCACTATGTCACGTTAGCCAATTTTTTCTCACATAAATTCTTTTCAGATCAAATGCCTTCTTGACGTTGCCAAATTATACTGTAATACATTCAGAGTATACCTTTCTTCAAAATGCTTACTATAGAAACACTATAACCACATTTTAATTATTTTGTTTAAAACATAAG
Organism: Maratus michaelseni; assembly: GCA_963931845.1. Lineage (NCBI taxonomy): Eukaryota > Metazoa > Arthropoda > Arachnida > Araneae > Salticidae > Maratus > Maratus michaelseni. The sequence continues at coordinate 5,110,377 of OZ007600.1, forward strand.
CAATGTTCCGAGAAAAAACTTTCAAATTTTTTATTATTAATACACTTACCAAAATAAACTATATTCTGTATTTTGAATTTTAGACAATTATTTTGAAAACTTCTCTAAGAAATTGATTTTTGAAAACTTCTTTAAATTTCAATTAAAATTATTACCAATATAAACTGCATTCTTTATATTGTATTTTAGGCAAATATTTCTTTTTTAAACTTTGCTAAGAATGCTAAGAAAGGTTGAACAATTTTCAATTAAAACTATTACCAAAATAAGCAATATGCTTTATATGGAATTTTATTGCTTTTTTACTTCTTTCTAAAACTTAACAGTAATCCAAGAAAATTCTTAAACTTTTTCGATTAAAACCATTACCAAAATAATATCTACTAGCCGATCCCGCGCAGAGTATCTGCACTCTAGTATCTACTCTTTTAAATACTATATGCATATTAGAATACACGAATTTCAGCTTTATATGTATAAATATCATACATAAAAACTTTCTATTTAGGACTGGGTACTTTGAAATAAAAAAATATATACATATCATAAGATATGGACACCATTTAGAAATATGAAAACAGAGGTATTTTTTCAGCATCGTGCATATCAAAACTTTTGCACGCACACAATAGTCGCTGGATACTCTTTAAAATTAAAAAAGTGTATATGTATTATATTGAAAATATCTACACCATTCACAATTAGGAAAATATTTTTCTCTCTTTTTTTAATTTTCCGCATATTATTATTAATTTCAATTGACAAATTGTTTGTCAGTGTTAGAATGGCTCGTCCTTTAAGCTTTTGAGGTGTCACCGTTAAAAAATCGAGGTTACTGAAAAGTTGCTGTACTGAATCCTGTATATCTGGATAGCAAATTGGGGGCAACTTAATAATTTCCCCACTTTGACATTCGCCAATCTGTAACAGCCACCTTGCTAACTCTCTCTCTGTTTGAAGGGCATGCATATTTTCTGTAAAAGTTGCATAATGTAAAATCTTCTCTTCTTTATGTAACTTGAAACTGTTCGTAATCTTCAACCTCTAAAAATGACAGGTAGGACTGACTTGACGGAAATCTCCACCCAATAAGATTATTTTATTCATTTATTAATTATTATTATTATTATATTGTTATGAATTTTGTATATATCTGTAAATATTCCATTTGTTTAAATTTATTTTATTTTATTATTGTGAAAATTGCAGTATTATTAATGTATTTCCTATTGATATATATGGCGATATATCGCCAAATATCGCCAAGTTGGCGACGGATTTGGCAACTTTTTGTGCAACCCCCCCCCCTTATACCTGTACATAGGGATCCTTTCTCGCTTAGGTTCTCTATCGAAAGTTAAAGCACTTTCTGGTAATTTCTAGCATCTGAAGGCTCTGGAATAATCTGGAAAGATCTCTGAAACCTATATGAGGACCTCCATCAGTTCAGTTCAGTTAGTTGTCTGTCAACTGCGATTGAATTCATACGAGAGGCTTTGCATTGAGAACTGTGTTTCTCGGATCGATTTTGTCGTTGATACGTCGTATTGAACGCATTGTTTCTGTGTGAAATTTTGCTGTGCTTTTATTGAATTTGAAGATTACTGAATATCTTGTAATTTTCAGAAGATATTAGTGTTCGTATTGCACTGTTTATAGTGAATAAAGCCTTTTGATTGTTCTTATATATTGGCATCAGTCCTTTCGAACCCCGAACTCACAACATTTGGTGTCAGGAGTGGGGTTGAATGCCGATCACCAGAGCAATGGAGGGTGAACTGAAACAATTATTGGAGAAATTAGCTGCAAACCTTGGCGAGTTGAAAGAAGAAATGAAGAAAGATATGTCAGCGATGGATGAGAAAATGACTGCGAATCAGGCTGAGATGTCAACCAACCTTGCTGAGTTGAAAGAAGGAATGAAGAAGGAAATGACTGAGAATCAGGCTGAAATGAAGGAAATGTCGGAAGAAATGAAGAAGGAAATGTCAGCGATAGACGAGAAAATGACTGCAAACCAGGCTGAAATGAAGGAGATGTCAACCAACCTTGGCGAGTTGAAAGAATGAATAGATAATAAAATAACATCTTTAAATAAAAGAATTGACAGCGTGGAAAACAAATTTGAAGGAAGATTTCAAGAAATAGAAGAAAATGTTCAATTGACAGCCAAAACCGTAGAAGAAAGAGTAGAAGAAAAAGTTCAAAAGATCGCCAAGACCGTTGAAGAAAGCTTAGAAAATGTAAAAAAAAGATTTGGAAAATGTGAAGAAACAAAAGATAACTGCCGAAAACTATTCCGAAGATGTCAAGTATCAATCTATGCTTCCTCGTTCCTGTATTAAACTCTCGACCTATGACGGAAAATCCTCATGGCCAGTTTTTAAGACACAATTTGGGATCGTAGCGGACGCCAGTGGATGGGATTCCCAGACAAAGGCTTGCGAGTTAGCTGCTTCTCTACGAGTTGATGCTGCCGACGTCCTACAGACTTTGCCTGCAAATGAACCGCTGGATTTTGAAACGCTCGTCAGTGCCTTAGAATTGCGCTTTGGCGAGAAATGCATGAAGGAATATAGCAGACTCCAGCTCAAATCTCGACAGCAGAAATCCACTGAATCCCTGCAAGAGCTTGCTACGGATGTCGAGAGACTTTCACATCTTGCTTATCCTGACTGTCCGACTGAAATTAGAGAAAGCTTGGCTCTGCAGCATTTTATTGATGGTGTGCGCGACTCTGAGATCCAGAAACAACTCCGTATTGCAGATCTCAGTGACATAAAAGGGGCTTTAGTTTATGCCCTGAAATTCGAGGCAGCCCAGCAAGCTACAAGGAAAGATCGACACTTTGTGCGAGTAGCCAACATGCCTGAGACGTCGGATAGAGCTGTGGAGTATTTACAGCAGCAGATGAATGACATAATGAGAAAGATGAACTCCTTAATGGCCAACAAACCTTACAGGAAGATCAAGTGCTGGAAATGCGGTGGAGAAGGCCATATCCAAATCGACTGCCTAAGACGACCCAGCACCGAAGGTAATAGATCACCCGCTAACGGAGGAGCAGGAAAATTGATTAATGGCCATCTTGCGGGGCGGAGGTTTCCAGATCTTAAGAAGCCTCATTTTTAAGTATGTGAAATTTCTGCAAGAAGTTGCGGCGAAAACGGAGTTTTTCTAGTCGGAAGTGTGAATGATTTGCCCTGTAATATGATCATCGATACAGGAGCCAATGTGACCATCATTCGGAAAGATCTAGCTCAGCGGCTGAAAGAAAAACTCTCCTGGACCCCACCACGTGTTATCCTTCAAACTGTGACCGGAGATAAGATCGACATATTTGGAAGAATGACACTGGAAATAAAGTTTGGGAACGCCGCTTACCAGCATACAGTCTATGTGGCCGATATTTCAGATCCTTTCATACTCGGACTGGACTTTTTAAAAGAGCATGGATTTACACTGGATTTTAAGAATAATGAGTTACGCTCTGCTCAAGAAGATGTCACTATTTTCAAACTTGGAAATGAGTCCGGGTCCATTCAACGGATCACAGCCAAGGCAGATGTTACCATCCCTCCTCGAACCGAAATGATGATACCTGGAGTAACTGGAAACGAAAGAATTTTCCAGTATGGCTTGACTGGATATCCTGAGAAGAGCCCAAAGGGAGTGCTAATAGCATCAGCACTGGTAGATCTGTCGAGAGATGTCATACCTGTGAGAATTGCGAACGTAAGTGAAAAATCTAGAATTATCCAGAAGGGTGAAGTGCTTGCAACTTGTGCTCCAGTCACCTGTGTTTGCAAAGACCCGAGCTTGACGTTGTCGGAGCCGCCTACAAGTTTAACACCTGAAATTGGACGAAATGAAAATTTATCTCCTGAACACATGCCGCAGAAAGACTGTTCCAGGAATTTACGGATGTGTTTTCACAAAACGAGAATGATATAGGTCGCACTTCTCTGACACGTCATAGAATTGATACTGCCGACCATCCACCGATTAAACAGCATCCAAGACGCTTGCCGTTCGCAAAACAAGAAGAGGTTTCTAAGCTCTTACGAGAGATGCAGGATAGTGGCATCATCGAACCGTCATCAAGTCCGTGGGCCTCTCCCATCGTGTTGGTCCGAAAGAAAGATGGCTCCACAATATTTTGTGTGTATTATCGTAAACTTAACGATATCACGAAGAAGGACAGCTATCCTCTACCAAGAATAGACGACACGCTAGATACTCTTTCAGGACATAAATGGTTTTCCACACTGGATTTGAAGAGTGGATATTGGCAAGTAGAGATCCATCCTGATGACAAAGAGAAGACCGCATTTACTACTGGACAAGGACTTTGGCAATTTAAAGTTATGCCGTTCGGACTCTGCAATGCCCCAGCAACGTTCGAGCGCCTCATGGAGACAGTGTTAAAAGGCCTGACTTTTGAAGCTTGTCTCATCTACCTAGATGATGTCATCATTGGTGGCCGCACGTTTGAAGAACATCTAGAGAATATTCGAAAAGTGTTAACGAAGCTAAGAGCGGCGAATTTAAAGCTGAACCCTTTGAAATGCAAGTTCTTCCAACGGGAAGTAAACTATTTAGGACACATCATCTCAGCTGAAGGTGTTCGAACAGATCCTGAAAAAGTGTCCGCAGTAAAGAACTGGAAGCGTCCGGAAAATGTCCATCAGTTGCGAATCTTTCTGGGACTACGCACTTATTACAGAAAGTTTGTCCAGGGGTTCTCCAACATCGCAAGACCACTGCATAGGCTCACTGAAAGCAAGCAGAAGTTTCTATGGACACAAGAATGCGAGAATTCCTTCCAGCGGCTGAAAGAAGCTCTCACATCCTCTCCAGTCCTTACCTATCCGCACCCCGAGAAACAGTTCATTGTGGACACGGATGCCAGTCATGAAAGTGTCGGCGCTGTACTTTCCCAAGAAATAGATGGCCAAGAACGAGTCGTAGCATACTGGAGCAAATGTCTATCGAAACCAGAGCGGAATTATTGCGTCACTCGTAAGGAGTTATTAGCTATAGTGAAAGCCATAGAACACTTCCATCACTATCTCTATGGCAGGAAATTTCTCCTTCGTACTGATCACGCATCCCTAACATGGCTGATGAATTTTAAGAACCCAGAGGGCCAAGTAGCCAGATGGATACAACGACTCCAGGAATACGACTTTGACATCAGGCATCGTAAAGGCTCATCGCATGGAAATGCTGATGCCTTATCAAGAAGACCGTGTCCCGAAAGTTGTCGCTATTGTTCCAGAGCGGAGAACAAGTATAATCCCGAATATGTCATACGCCGGACGAAGACTTCACTATTGACGCCACCAGATCCCTGGAGTGATGAGAAGATTCGAGAAGATCAAATGGCAGACTCTGAGATCAAACCAATCTTGGAGTTATTAGAATCTTCTAGCACGAAGCCCAGTTGGAAAGACATCTCGACTTACAGTCCTACGACGAAGCAATATTGGGCTCTTTGGAACTCCCTCCACGTCAGGAATGGTGTCCTGTTCCGAAAATTCGAATCGGAAGATGGGAAGACATCTCGGTGGCAGTTGGTACTGCCTCGACCCCGAATCCCAGAGGTCCTCAAGGAATTACATGGCAGTCCCACTGGTGGCCATTTTGGAGTCATGAAAACATTACACAGAGTCCGAGAGCGCTTCTTCTGGGGAAAAGCGAGAGCTGACGTCGAACAATGGTGCAAATCTTGCGATGCATGTGCAGCTCGGAAAGGACCAAAGAAACGTAGCCGAGGAAGACTACATCTCTACAATGTAGGAGCACCTTTTGAACGCATCGCCCTTGACATCCTAGGTCCTCTGCCAAGAAGTGCTGATGGCAACAAATACCTCCTTGTTGTCATGGACTATGTCACAAAATGGCCTGAAGTTTATGCCATCCCTGATCAAGAAGCTTCTACGGTTGCGGATGCCTTGGTACACCAGTGGATATCAAGGTACGGAGTCCCCCTTCAAATGCATTCTGACCAAGGGAGAAATTTCATCTCTGCTGTGATTGAGGGTCTCTGTCAACTTCTCGGAATGGACAAAACTAGGACGACGCCTTTACATCCACAATCGGATGGCATGGTTGAGAGATTTAATCGTACCATCCTCAACAATCTCTCACTGCTAGTCTCAAGAAACCAACAAGACTGGGACCAAAAACTTCCCTTGTTTCTTCTCGCCTATCGCAGCGCCGTCCATGAAACAACCGGCTATTCCCCGTCTCAGATGCTTTTCGGTCGTGATCTTCGTCTACCTTGTGATCTGTTTTTTGGTCGCCCTCCAGATGCGCCTTCATCGCCAGAGGGATACGTGCAGAATCTCCAGGCACGATTTGAAGACGTCCACAACTTGGCTCGAGAGCGGATCAATATACAGACGGAGAAGATGAAGACCAGGTACGACACGAAAGCCACGGGACATCAATTCAAAGAAGGTGACAAGGTTTGGTTTTATAATCCGACTCGACGTAAAGGACTTTCTCCCAAACTGCAATCGCACTGGGACGGTCCTTATACAGTCCTAAACAGACTGAACGATGTCGTAATTCGGATCCGAAAGTCACCAAGTTCGAAGCCTAGAGTCGTTCATTACGACAGGCTGGCTCCATACTATGGCCATAGTACTTAGTTCATTGATTGTAAATAGTGTAATGTAAATAATGTAAATTAGTATGACCATGGTCTTGTATATAAGTTAATGTAATAATTTCTTTTGCTTAGCATTATCATTATTAATGTTATTATTTAAATACTTGTATGTAATGATGCATTATGAATGTGTTTAATTGTTATTTTCCATGTTTGCTTTATGTGTTTTGAGTAGTATAGCATTTGTTGGTAACGGGTTTCCTTTCCGATCAAAGGTTGAACTGCCCGGGACGTGCAGTCCTCGAGAGGGGGGCAATGTTATGAATTTTGTATATATCTGTAAATATTCCATTTGTTTAAATTTATTTTATTTTATTATTGTGAAAATTGCAGTATTATTAATGTATTTCCTATTGATATATATGGCGATATATCGCCAAATATCGCCAAGTTGGCGACGGATTTGGCGACTTTTTGTGCAACCCCCCCCCCTTATACCTGTACATTGGGATCCTTTCTCGCTTAGGTTCTCTATCGAAAGTTAAAGCACTTTCTGGTAATTTCTAGCATCTGAAGGCTCTGGAATAATCTGAAAAGATCTCTGAAACCTATATGAGGACCTCCATCAGTTCAGTTCAGTTAGTTGTCTGTCAACTGCGATTGAATTCATACGAGAGGCTTTGCATTGAGAACTGTGTTTCTCGGATCGATTTTGTCGTTGATACGTCGTATTGAACGCATTGTTTCTGTGTGAAATTTTGCTGTGCTTTTATTGAATTTGAAGATTACTGAATATCTTGTAATTTTCAGAAGATATTAGTGTTCGTATTGCACTGTTTATAGTGAATAAAGCCTTTTGATTGTTCTTATATATTGGCATCAGTCCTTTCGAACCCCGAGCTCACAACAATATATTTGCTATTACTCAATCTACATTATAAATAACAAATATGTGCATCAATAACATTGGCGTCATAACGATGCGAACAACAATGAGGTTAAACTGCATAAGGTACAACAATGGAGTTAATGTTTTAATTAATAACAAAATGGCGCGTTGGTTTGATTTCGCACTTTATTTTCTTTCCTTTTTAGAAAGTAGCTAGTTTTTACAAATAAATAAAAAAAATACCGGCCAATTTTTACAAAAATTGTATTTTCGAATGCAAAAAATATTTCTACATATGTGTGGTGACTTTTTAAATCGATACCTCAAATACTTTTCTTAATATTCGCAAATTAGTAAAAACAAACCTCTTATTGCCATCAGCAAATGATAAGTAATCGCGATTTCTGTGCCACGTACGATAGCGTAATATAGGTACTTTATATTAAGGCGGTATTCAAAAAAATATATTTTTCCACGCTCAACAACTCAAAATTTTGAGACACATTCTCAGACTCATTTTTAAAAGTAACAACAGGAAACTTAGTGGCGTGATTTATTAAGACATTTATAAGGGCCCATGTTTTTATTTTTCGTTCAATTAATTAGAAATTGATTTACAGACAATTATTTTCACAGTACGATCATTTTTGTTGTTTCAAGCGCTGTCGCGTTGAGAAATTTGATTCAAAATGTCCGCTTTGACAGCATTTTTTGAAATATATTCTGCATTTATCAAAAAATCGAGACAATACGGACATTATAAAGTTTCTGAATAAGAGAACCTGCCAATTGGATGCATTTTAGAGCAAAAATGAATTTACAAATGTGTCTCAAAATAAGCAATTTGGATTTGAATACACCCTTAATATTTATTTATTTTTTGTTTATAAAAGTGAACAGTACTCCAAGGGAACAGTAACGGAAGTGAAGTGAACAGTAATCCAAGAAACATGCTTACATTTTTTTCGATTAAAATCATCACCAAAATAAACTATACGTTTTTATTGAATTTCACTCTTTTCCCTTAAAATTTTAACAATATTCCAATAAAAGTTCCTAAACACCAAAATAAAATTTATGCTTTATATTGACTTTTAGACTATTTTTCATAAAATTTTCAAAATTCTTTAAAACTATTATCAAAATAAATCATATGCTTTATAATATCGGATTTTATGCTGTTTTTCCTAAATTTTCACAGTATTCCAACTAAAGTTCTTAAACTTTTTAAATTAAAACTATTACCAAAATAAAATTTATGCCTTTATATTGAATATTAGATTACTATTCCTATACATTTTATAATACTCCAATAAAAGTTTTAAAACTTTTCAAAATAAACTATATGCTTTATATTAAACTTTAGACAATTATTTTGAAAACTTCTCTAAGAAAGACACAATATATTTGGATAAAACTGATTTGGAAACAAACCATGGGCCTTATATCGAATTTTAGGCTATTTTTTTCTAAAGCTTTAACAATATTCTAATAAACATTCTCAAACTTTTTAATTGAAACTATTACCAAAATAAAATCTATGTTTCATATTGAATATTTGATTACTTTTCCTAAAACTTTTACAATACTCCAATAAAAATTTTCAAAATTTTCAAAATAAACTATATGCTTTATATTAAATTTTAGACAGTTGTTTTGAAAACATCTCTAAGAAAGACTCAATCTATTTGAATAAAACTGATTTAGAAACAAACCAAATGCTTTATATCGAATTTTAGGCTGTTTTTTTCTAAAACTTCAACAATATTCCAAAAAATATTCTCAAATTTTTAATTGAAACTATTACCAAAATAAACGGTATGCTTTATATTGAAATTTAGACTATTTTTTCTAAAAGTTTAATGATACTCCAATAAAGGTTTTAAAGTTTTAAAATAAAACTATTATCAAAATAAACTATATGCTTTCTTTATATTAAACTTTAGACATTTATTTGAAAACTTCTCTAAGAAAGACTCAAACTAATTTCATTTAAACTAATGAGAAAAACAACATGATTTATATTCAATTTTAGACATTTTTTGTTATCGAAAACATTAACAGTACTCATAGAAAACTGTTATCGAACTTTATTTTATTAAAACCCTTACAAAAATAAACCACATGCTTTATATTGAATTTTTATTTTTATTTTTTTCAAAAACCTTAATAATACTCAGAGTAAGACTGTTATGACTTCGTTTTATGAAAACCATGACCAAAATAAACCACATGCTTTATATTGAATTTAATTATTTTTTCAAAAGCTTTAACAATACTCATAGAAAAATTGTTATCAAACTTTATTTTATTAAAACCATTACTAAAATAAACCACATGCTTTATATTGAAATTTTAGATTTTTCCACAAAAGCCATAACAATACTCATAGAAAAGCTGTTATTAACAAGCGTTGCTTTAATAAAACCATTACCAAAATAAACCACATGCTTTATATTACTTTTTTTTTCTAAAACCTTAACAATACTAATAAAAAACTCTTATTAAAATAAACCACATGCTTTATATAGAATTGGAGATTTTCTCTAAAGGCTTAATAATACTCATAGAAAAACTGCTATTAAACTTTGCTTTATTAAAAACCATTACCAAAATAAACCACATGTTTTATATTGATTTATTTTTCGAAAGCCTTAACAATACTCATAAAAAACCTGTTGTTAAAACTCTTATCAAAATAAACCACATGCTTGTATTGAATTTTAGATTTTTTTTTTCAAAAGCCTTAACAATGCTTATAGAAAAACTGTTATTAAACTCTGTTTTAGTAAAACAATTACCAAAATAAACCACAAGCTTTATGTGAATAAAATAACTGGAGATGACAGATGGATATAGATATTTTTTTCATCCAGATGGTGATTAATATCATAAGACTGCAGTTTCGAGAGCAGTTCATTAGCAGCTCTCATCATCAGGTGAGCAATAACAGAGAGAAGTTAACCCACAAGGGGGAAATACCTTCTGAAAAGAAATATTTAATTCAGTGCTGAAAATAAGGAAGAAATAGGGAAAAATATAAAGATGTCAATAACGACCCAGTGTTCTGGAAAGAATCTTTGGGGGGGGGGGGAGGCGGAAGGCAAGACATCCACATAGCACACTTGCAGGTAAATATAAAAGAACGATCTAAATAACGGACTCAGATTGAAATATTGAATAATAAAAAAATACGGAGACAAATGAATTATATATAATCTAGTTAAAATACATACATATAATAGTTAAAATACTACATATATACATGTAGTTAAAATAAATGTAGCTAATAGCAAACAATTTGGCTTGAATTTTGGCTTGAATGAAATTTAATGAAATTTCATCCTCTAGATCAGCGGTTCCCAACCTTTTTCCTCCCACGTACTCCTTGCTTAGACATTTTATTTCATTTTGCATGAATCAAATATTTTTGTTTTCGTTCGTTGGTAATGTTCTTATGCTAGTTGCCATTGTTAGAGGCAGTTCTCGTTAGAATTCCAGTTTAAAACCACTAATCCATTTTGAGCCCCAAAAGGATATGAACATACAGTTACACAAGACACTAAATATTAGATAAAGATTTCAAATTACTTACAAAGAAGAAAGGAAGCTACACTCATTAATATGCGTTAATGAATTTATGCTAATGATGACCAGTTGAATACTAAAATGATGACTTGCTTTCAAATGGGTTTTAACTGAAATCGTCGAATCCAGAAGCCTCGATAAGATTCATGTCTTATTTAGATATTTCTAGAATTAGTACAACGAAAAGAACAATAAAAGAAAAGAACGTACACATGCAAAATCGCAAGATATTATTAGGAGTGGACATAGATAATGGCAACAAATGATCAACCAATTACTAGGTTTACGCATTTACCTTCATTATATTAGAATAGCCTATTTTAATTTTACACATATCTCTTTGTAAAGGAAAAGTTCACAGTTTGTTTCTCTGTTTTCATTTTAACCTTATTTTTGCGTTAGCCGCCATTACCAATGTAATTTTCAAGTAACCCCAACTGACCCATCACGTACCCCAGGTTGGGAACCGCTGCCCTAGATGCCTATGTAACTCTCACAAAAATCGTGAAAAATACAGCCCAGCAACGACCCCTGTTTAGTAAAAAAAAAAAAAAAAAAAAAAAAAAAAAAAAAATCAAACAACATAAGTTTTAAAAGATATCGTACATAATAATTTTGGTGAATTTCCAACTTATAGATGCTGACATGAATAGATGTCACAGAAATCATGGAAAGCACGGTACAGCAGCGTCACCTCTTGAGCACACCAAATCATAATTAATACCAATCAATGTATATGTAAAGTCTAACTGAATATGAAATGTTATGAAATTTCCATCCCATAAATGAAGAAATAATTGCATTTGAAATGACATTCAACTATCGCTGAATTCGGAAATAACGCAGCATAGCAGCGCCACCTGTTGTGCTTTATGTGCCAAGGTCTAACTGAATAAAATGTTTGACTAAATTAAATGGAAATCGTGAAAAATACTGCATGTAGCAGCGCCGTCCGTTGAGTGATTTACATCCAAACGTAATCAGCACCGTTTTTGTCAAAGTCTAACAGAATTTGAAGTTTGGTGAAATTCCGTGCATTAGTTCTTGAGATAGAAGACTCACAAAGTTTGTGTCACATACAGACAGACAGATATTTAAAAAAAATTACAATAAAATTGTGTTCAGCACGTGAAAATTTTCAAAAAACGAAAGTGAAAATTTTCCCGATTCTCATACTTTCTTCTTACGTATATAGAAGAAAGTAATAAAAGTGAGTACTGTCTGGCTCAGATTAGAAAAATCCTGAGTAAGGTTTCCTGTTTTCGAATGTTCTAAAACTTGTAGGGAGGAAACTTCGTCCATAGGAGTGGACTGCGATAATTCTCGGAATAACCGATTGAACGGGAAAAAATTGGCAACTAAAGAAAAGGACAGACTTCCCTAAAATAAAGTCTACTAACCAGTTATCCTGGCAACAGGACTGAGCCGAGACTAGTTCCAGAGTCTTTCTTATCTCAGCCACGCAGTACATTTATTTTTTTTAAGTTGAGACTTAAATGTTCGCATCACAAAAATCAAGTAAGTGCGTATACTGCAAAATTGCGTACATTCTGCTTACTTTTTTAATTTAACCATTTTCACACAATCAGGCTGATTGGTAAATAATTCGTACTAACTGTAATTACTTCAACTAAGGTGAAACAATGTCCAGGTCCGGATTTGAAACCAGTACTTTTGGCTGCAGTAAATTAGGGACGCTTTAATTATTATAACGCAATAAAACTGATTGGTGAATAAATTAGACGAGTAGTTATTTCTTAAACAGAGGGGAAAAAAGTCCTTCCGGCCTGTACCGGGTGGAAAAGGTAGCTTTCCTATATCTTCGTTTTAAAATTTTAGCTAATGTTACTCGAAAACAGCAAGCTAAAATGCAAAGAAACCGTTTACAAAAGATTCGTTAAGACTGAATTTGAATAAGAAATTCGCCAAATTATTGAGCTATAGCCAAGTTAGTTTCATTTATGAAGACTTATTTTGGTCGCCAAATTTGGCGATATTTCGCCAAATGTCGCCAAGTTTGGCGTGAATTTGGCGCTAACGGATATGAATATATAGTTTTATGCGTATGATTGGGAAAAGGATTTCAACAATGAAAGAAAATGATTTGCGAGAAATCGCGTTCACTAAAACTCATAAATTAATCGTTGTTTTTTTGCAATGTGCTGTCTTGTAATGTGTTCAAAATGTCAGCCACCCTAGAATTTCAAACTGCTCTATCGCAGCCATTTTTTAAGATAGAGGTAAAACAAAAAATGCTCCGGAATCCTTGTACCAAGGCCTAACACGTAAGCAAAAAATAAATTTAAATTTTTTACTTTTTGTAAATTTATTTTAGTTTTGAATTTTTAAATGGCCACCATCTTGAAACAAGATAGCGGACTAAGCTGGCCAACGAACTCGGTCGAGACATTGGTGAGCTTAATACACACAATTAGTTTCATGAAAATTGATTTATAAATACGAGTGTTATCGTATGACATAGGTCAGACATATATATATATATATATATATATATATATATATATATATAAATCAACATTTGAACGGAGGGTGGTTTTGGGGTCTGGGCGTCATGATCGGTGAAAATATACCAAAATTTTCCGGAATTGCTTTTCTCCGAACGGCTGCAATAGGTAGCTTTATACTTTTTTGTATTGAAAGCTACCTAAAAGTCCAGGCCAGGGCTCGAAACCAGAACCTTTGGCTTCAATTCCCAATGCTCTTCCGATTGAGCTACAAGGACGACATCCCAGCCAACACAATTTACTTGGCTAACCATTTGCAACCTGGCGTGGATGCACTTTCAGTCAGCTGGTAAAATTACAACTCTCATGATTTCTTTGACAATGGACCACAAACATTTCTGACGTCATCCAACATCACTATGACGTTTTCTTTTATACACAGTTAATCAGCATCATGATTTTCCCCACAAGCGTTCGCGAAGAGCCAATCAAATATGAGTAATCTCCCACAAACGTTGCGTGCTCCACTCCGTTCGTGTGGTCCATTAGTTTTAATATGTTAAAATAATTGTGTATTTATGTATCCAACGTTTATTGGAGTTCCTTTACCTATGTTTTTTCTGCTGAACTGTTTCAGACAACAGACCAGATGTCTTTGTCAAAAGGTTGTCTGGGTGAAATGTGCCCGCCAGATTTGTCCAGGATAGCTTAGTTAGAAAAGCGTTAGCTTAAGTCAGAGTTCGAATCGTAGCCTGGATACTTATTAACTTTTTTGAAAAAATATCCAACTGGCATTACTTTTTAAGTACCCATGTTTAACAGTGTAAGGTTTTGTAATTCCGGCATTGTTTTAGATGGCTCTGTATATATTTCTGATACCAAATTCCTTTCTTTCTATAGGGAAAATACCTTGATGCTGTATTCAACGAAAAGGATTTCGCGGTGACAGTCGACGGTGTAGAGTGTCGAGTGACGTCTCTGTCTCACACCCAACTCACCTGTAGACTTTCTGACCAGCAGGTAGATGACTACGATGAAAGCAAGTTACTTGAAGTGCAGGTAATTTGAATAATTTTTTCTTTCAAGCATGTTCGTCGATTGGAACGGTAGCTCGCAATCTAATTGGTTGTTGCTCACTCAGTTTCCAGCAAGTTGTCAAGACGCACAGCATATGCACAGTTTTTGTCCAAACTATGGCAACCCACATTCCAGAACTTAAAATAATTGCCTTCATGAATTCAATTAGACGAGTGACACAAGTCAACAAACATTAGTTTGGCGATAATAGAAAACTCGCCAAGATATATAGGATGGCTTTGTAAGATAATAGCGACATACGGACAAGAAAATTGGATTAGTCGACACGATTTTGGAAAAAAAAAAAAAAAAAAAACGAATCGCCAAGCAACTTACCGAGATTTCTATTATCGTCAAACTAATGTTTGTAGACTTGTCTCACTCGTCTAATCAAACTCATGAAAACGAGCATTGTTAAGTTCTGGAATGTGGATTGCCATATTTTGGACAAAAATTGTGCATACGCACTGTGCGTCTTTCTCCACTGTTATGTATAAAAGCATTCTAACTCTTCGGTAGCTTTGCAGAAGTAACGTCATCTATGAGAAATTTTTGGAAGTATTTTTTTAAAAGCAAATTTTTAATCTTAAGAAGCATTTTCGACTAAGTCACACTCTCGTACGCCAAATGCTTAATTTTTTATTGAATTTTAAAAATATATCAAGAATTGTTCGGACACCCTGTATATTTATTGAGCTATTAAAATAAAAATGGTTGTTTATGTTCATTGTAGCTGTCAGCAAATAAATATCCGTCATATAATTATTTTGAAATGAAAACCTATTTATTGAGATAATGATTGCTTTTATTTATTATTGCTTTTATTTAAAGCTGTCAACACTTCAAAAATTGATGAATATATAATGGAATTAAATTACTTTTGTACGAATACATGACTATTTAAGAGTGATAGAAATAATACGGAATTTAGCTTTAGAAGATATAAATAGAGTTTGTATATTAATGTAACTTAAAAGGGATTTCCAGCATAATATGAAATGCACTAAATTTTGATAATTATATCTATCATGAAAGAATTACTTTTTTATGCAACATAATGAAAAAGGATTCTTTTATTTTTTATTTATTTATTTATTTATTTTTTAATAGTGAAAACATTTATTTATAGAACAAAGGATTAAAAAATTTTACACTAAACTAATGATAGTGAATTAATGTAAAGAAAATTTAATTAGGCTCTTGAAATTAAAGGAGGGCATTTATATAAGATTTTGAACATACGGGATGGAAGAGTATTTAGATAACCTTTTTTAATTAAGGGGCGAGGGGTATATACAGGACTTTATTTACTCCGGAGCCCACCGGAGCTATTTAACTATTGTCCAGAATTCACCAGAGCTCATAAACACTGCTCTCCAGAGCCCAGTGCAATAACGCTTCCGAAAAACGAATCCTAAATTACCCTTTCCTTTCCTTCCCATCTCCAATGTTTTGCCTTCTTTTGTATCAAAATGTTATGACAGTTGAGTTTTAACTGTTTTATAGTTTTAAATGTACTTTTTCAGTTTTCTTCTAACCCCCCCCTCCCCCCGTTTTGTAAAAATTATATAAATAAATAAATAAAATGTAATAAATAAATAGATAAAATTTAAATAAGTAAATAAATAAAACATTGTGTAAAGTTTAGCCCACAATTTGTATAGGGAGCAAATTTTTCCTTCTCTCAAAATTGTATTCGTTTTAGATGTTACGGGTGGTGGTCGATGATTTTATCCCCTCCTCGTAAAATTTTACTTGTAAACAAGATGTTCTCACGGGAGAGAGTGTGGCTCTTAAAGGACCACACAGTAGATATTTTTCTTTTACAACAGGAGTGGGAGATTTTATTGCAAAAACGTTTCAAGTAACAATCGCCTGTTTCTCTAAAACTCATAAAAATAAGGTTTGTTGTTTGTGTGTATTTAAAAGTGCATCTAACTGCATGTTATTGCTTCAGTAATGGGTAGGAGCTGTCATCATAAATTCAACAAGATTTTTCCATGAAACAGGGACCTACAGGGTTGTTTTATCACGTGGTTCTTCGGGGTGGACCCTAGCAACAACTTTGACCCTGTGTGCACCCTTGACCAATAGGGCACTCTCAGTTAAGTGTATGCAAAGAAGGGTGGAAGACACGGAAGGCTCATTGGTTAGGCAGATGGAAGAGATTTAACGGGGCTGGTGTGTATGTCAGTTAGGAGGTTTGAGACGAAGATGAAAAGGTGATTTTTGACAGAGAACGGGAATAATGAAGTAGGCAGCACAGGCAATGCGGCTGATTTTAAGAAAACGGGGCTGGTACGGCAATATGGAAGATGAGTTAGCGGCACAGTGATGCATGAGCACCGGTAGATGAATGCGGTGGGCCCTCGTCCCTTGAAAAGTCTCGCAAGTTACGGCGACTGCGGTATTTAGCGTAACGTGCCGCAGAATATTCAACCCAAGCGGCAACAGACTTCATGCATGCGGTGGTCTTCGTCCGAGTTATACGCGGCATGTCGGGGGAGATGTGAGCGTTCCGATGCGGGATAACTTCGATGACTGACGGAAAGGCAACGGGAGAGACGTCAGGAAGGGGTCCCTAGACCTGGTCCTCAGCGGAGAGAATCCTGGTAAATACTGGCGTGGAGTGCGCTACACTAAAATTTGACGGAGACAGGCGGCGAGATGCCTCGGTAATAGACTGACAAAATGAACGCTGTGCCCAGCCGATAAACGGCGAACACCTATCAAGACTGGCTGGTGAGTGCTAAAAAAAAAATTATATACAGGGTGATTCATAAAAGATGGGCAGAACTTTAAGGGGTTATAGTACACTTAAAGACAAATAATATTAAATAGGAGACTAAGGGTCCCAGACGTATTCCCAAGGAGATAGGGGGCATTAAAGTTTAGGGTCCGAAATTTCAAATGATTATAAAACATGGAAAAATTGGTCGATTCGTTTGCGGTTTTTGCAAAAAATTTTCTTTATGCCAGTATTTTCTTGAAATAAAATTTTAAAGTTCAATTTCAAAAAATGCCGATAGGGGGCGCTTTAGACTTTGGAGTAACAAACAACTATTTTTTAACGTTATTTTTTGTATTTCTTTAAATGATTTCGAAAGCTTAGACTTAAACTTAAATTTTGATCTAAAAATCTGAGTCCTAACGAGTAGTTAAGTAGCGTAAACTGAAATTTGAAATTTGAAACCCTTCTCCCCCCAGAACAAAAATCAGTTATTCCCGATCTTTGTGTCGTAGATTAGGCTCTAACTACTGCCGCGTTTTGCTAAAATTATTCTTTATGTCAGTATTTTCTTGAAAATAAATTTTAAAGAAAATTTTCAAAAAATTCCGATAAAGGGCGCTTTAGACTTTGGAGTAACGAACAACTATTTTATACCGTTATTTTTTGTGTCTCATTAAATGCTTTCTAAAGCTTAGACTTAAACTTAAATTTTCAGCTCAAAATCTGAATCGCTGAGCGTGGTTCAGTAGCGAGGGGAGGGGGTTCAAATTTCAACTTCTGAACATAGTTCAGTTTGCACTACTTAACCATGCCCAACGATTCTGTGCTGTGATACGAGGCAAAAATACAACTTTCGTCAAGGACTGCATAGTCGGAATTCACTCATAAAGGCACTGGCACAGTTGGAAACGTCGCTCATGCAAACGTTAAAGCTCCATTCCTGACGCTGGTCACCGGGTGAAGAAGGAAACAGAAAGTATGCAAATGTCAAATGGGGAAGAAGAAGAACACGTATGCAAAATTTCGACACGATTCAGGCATAAAAACCACTGAACGGTGAGTCAAGTGTAAGTCGCTGTAGTAATGAATCGGAAGATGGTGCCCTTCACGAATAAGGAAAAGGCTGAGATGCATTTAATTTACGAAGCGGCAGATGGAAATGGTGCAGAGGCACAACGAATGTATGGAGAACGATTTCCTAACAGGCGGTTGCCTAACCGCAAAACTTTCGAGCGCTTGCACAGACAGTTGGGTGAGACGGGATCATTTCTCGCTTCCCGGTCGAATGCAGGTCGTGCAAAAAAGGACGAATCAGTAGTTGTTGCAGAAGCCATTCTGGATGTAGTAGCGGCGCAGCCAAGTACAAGTACACGAACAGTGGCTAGCCAGGTGGATACCTCACAGTCCACGACTTGGAGGGTACTGAAGGATGAACATTTGCTCCCGTTTCATGTGCAACGAGTCCAGAAACTGTCTCCAGGGGATTATCCAAATCGTATTGAATTCGCCCGCTGGTTTCTGCAGCAGAACGCGCTAAATCCACATTTTGGACGAACTGTGCTTTTCACCGATGAATGTACCTTCACACGTGAAGGTACATTTAACACACACAATGCACATGTATGGGCGGATGTCAATCCACATGCTACGTATCCACATGCTCATCAGAGACGCTTTTCCATCAATGTTTGGGCAGGAATCCTCGGAGACCACCTAATCGGACCGTACCTTCTTCCTGAACGCCTCAACGGTAAAACATACCTCACATTTCTGCAACATGTGCTGCCAGACCTGTTAAACGTTGTTCCTCCACGCATCCGGCGGGTCATGTGGTTCCAGCACGATGGAGCGCCAGCCCATTACGTACGAGACGTCCGCAACTATCTGGACATCACATTTCCGAACAGATGGATTGGTCGAGGTGGTCCTGTTGCTTGGCCTGCTCGCTCGCCAGATCTTTCACCCCTCGATTTCTTTTTTTGGGGACGATTGAAGGCTCTTATGTATGAGACACCCATTGAATCCCCCGAGGAACTGGTCGCCAGACTTTCCGCCGCTGTAGGGGAAGTGCTCGAAAAGCCTGATGTTTTCGCGAATGTTCGCCGTTCCATTCGTCGCCGTTGTTCTGCGTGCATAACCTCTGGTGGTCACAATTTTGAACATTTATTGTGATTACATGTTAATAAATATGCTTTGGTAACATAATCCTAATTTGTGTCTTTTTACCTCGTATCACAGCACACAATGTGTGGACATGGTAAACTGAACTGTGCTCAGGAGTAGAAATTTCAAACCCCTCTCCCCAGAAACTTAACCACGTCTAACGATTCAGATTTTGGGCTGAAAATTTAAGTCTAAGCTTTAGAAAGCATTTAATGAGACACAAAAATAACGGTATAAAATAGTTGTTCGTTACTCCAAAGTCTAAAGCGCCCTCTATCGGAATTTTTTGAAAATTTTCTTTAAAATTTATTTTCAAGAAAATACTGACATAAAGAATAATTTTAGCAAAACGCGGCAGTAGTTAGAGCCTAATCTACGACACAAAGATCGGGAATAACTGATTTTTGTTCTGGGGGGAGAAGGGTTTCAAATTTCAAATTTCAGTTTACGCTACTTAACTACTCGTTAGGACTCAGATTTTTAGATCAAAATTTTAGTTTAAGTCTAAGCTTTCGAAATCATTTAAAGAAATACAAAAAATAACGTTAAAAAATAGTTGTTTGTTACTCCAAAGTCTAAAGCGCCCCCTATCGGCATTTTTTGAAATTGAACTTTAAAATTTTATTTCAAGAAAATACTGGCATAAAGAAAATTTTTTGCAAAAACCGCAAACGAATCGACCAATTTTTCCATGTTTTATAATCATTTGAAATTTCGGACCCTAAACTTTAATGCCCCCTATCTCCTTGGGAATACGTCTGGGACCCTTAGTCTCCTATTTAATATTATTTGTCTTTAAGTGTACTATAACCCCTTAAAGTTCTGCCCATCTTTTATGAATCACCCTGTATATTAATTGTTGTATTAAATGATGTTAAGAAAACATCTTGTTCATTAATGTGATAATGTTATTTATGTAATTGTGTGTTTACGTAGGTTTTATTTGAATATTATGGCTCTTATCTCCATTCAAAATATACTTGTCTAGAAAATATGAGCACATTAGTGATGGTGCTCTGGTATAAGCTCATGGCTTCTTGTGTTTATGATCTAATTCTATGATCGACGATTTTGTTTTCAAGTAATAATCATTGTGGTTTACCCTCTAAATTGTGTAGTTGATCTTATAAGAATTGATGAGACTAAAAAAATATACTTTCTCTTTTCTTGAATAAATTTTGTCACTTTGTTCATATAAGTGCTTGATTTTTGTCTCTAGACTAATTTATGTAATTGAAGCGTTCTGTTAGTTCACAAGATTTTTAAGGAGGGGTAGTTCCCCCTATTTTGAGAGTTGAGACCAAATTTGAAGCTAATTATTTTAAGTCATAATATACACTCTGAGTGGAGTCTTTAGTCAGTTTACTACACACTTTCATGGCTTCTCTATTTAATATTATTTACTCAAAGTGAGAAATTTATGTATGTTCTAAAATAACAATAAACATGTCGGTTCCAGGTATTTAAGTGATCTGTCAGGTATTGAGATAAACATGACTAAATATTATACTAGGATTTACACAACGCAAAATTCTTTAAAGGTTCACGTTTAGGATTTCAGTAGCACTTATGTAAAATTTTGGATGTTTCATGCTTGCCATGAAATAGTGTGCTTTTGTGATTTGCTCACCTCGTGATCAGATGCTGTCTTTAACCACCACTAATTATCTTATCCACCTTAATTTCAGGTGGTTTATTCAAAATTTTAAACTCTTGACTGCACCTGTCATCTTAATGTTACTTGTGGATTCTCGGTTGATTATCACAAAAGGACACAATAGATTGTAACCTCAATCTACTATTAGAGGATATTAAGTATACTTACATATTCATACAGGTGAAGGCTACTGCTAATTGTGAGTAAATTTAAAGAAAGGTAATTATTAACAATTAAAATTAAATTAAAAGAAATTTAAAAAAAAAAAAAAAAAAAAAAAAAAAAAAAAACACATCTAACAGTTGGTACCGTGACAAAAAGAGATCTGTGTTATTGCTATAAAAATTAAAATGCTGCACTTTTGAAACAATTGATTTAAAAATAAATTAATTAATTAAATTAAATTAAACAAATAAAGTCTCTATTCAAATTATAGAAGTTTAGATATATCTGTATATGTATTTAAAATATGTGTTTGTGCATTATATGTCTGATGTGGCTACGGTTTTAAACACAATAAATTGGATTGTGATAATTTTCATTTGTTTTTGGTTAAAATTGTCATATGCTTTGGTTTAATATTTACAAAAAAAAAAAAAAAAATTGTTAGTATGATTTTTGGAAATATAAGTAGTAGAGAGCAGTAGTCTGCAGACATATATACACAGACATATGCTTTTGTGACTTCTGTATGTTTTGTGTAAAATACATGATTTATTTTAGTGAAAATATTATATTGTAAGGGTCAACGGTGTTGTGGTGGCTATTTTTATCGACCCCATATACTGTAAATTTTGGTTCTGAGGTCTTTTAGGAAGCATTCAGTTAGCAGACTTTCAGGTTCCCCTTTCAATGTTCTAATATTTATTGTATTAAAAATTTATATTACTAGGGAGAATTATTACACAGTCAATACAGGAGACAGGCAGTCCAGTCAGTGACTCTAACTTATAATTGATTGGGATTTTAGTGCTATTTTCATAATCAAACTTTAGGAAATCATGGCTTTAACTGAGGCAGAAAAGGCAATGGCGGGCCTTCAAAGAAAAACGGCGTTAGTAGACCACATAGGTCTAATTCCGACATTCAGTGGGGAAGTTGGCTCTATTTCTTATGGAGATTTCAAAACTTCCTTCGACAGATTATCGAGTCTATATGAGTGGGAGGAGAAAGAAAAGGTCTTTGTTTTGTTTACTTGAGTAATCGGTCCTGCTGCTCAATTATTGAGAGCCTACGAAAAGGAGGCAAAAACATTTAAAGATCTTACAGATATTTTACAACACAGATACTGTAGAAAGGACTCGCCAGCAGTGGCACTACAAAAATTCATTAACTTTAAGCAAAATCAGGGAATGTCGGTACAAGAATTCTTTGACAGGGCGAAGCAATTATCTCTATCTGCGTTAGTTGTTGACGGGGGTGATGAAGCCTTGATCAATAAGACAAGGACGGAAATGTTGAAGTCAATGCTCTTAAACAATTTAACACCGGAAATAAAGAAAGGAGTAATAGCGAAAGATCCAAAAGATCCGGACGAAATTTTAAAATTCGCGTTACTGGAAGAAAAATCGTGGGAAGCAGTTAGGGTGGAACCAGTTTCAAATGCGCTTTTAACTTTATCATCGACATCTGCTTATGAGCAGGCAACCACTCATGTGGTCTGTGCGGCTTCACATAGGGATGAGAGAGGACAAAATGATATTGAACAGCTTAAGGAACAAGTAAATATGTTAGCTAAGCAGGTAGAAAGCCTTGTAACAATGAAAACCGCAGAAACAGCGAATAAGAAGGAAAATCTCTGCTTTCGGTGCAATCGGCCAGGTCACTATGCCAGGGATTGTTTTAGTCGTACAAATCAAAGAGGCAACTGGAGGGATAACAGGGGTTATGCGAATGGTAGAGGTGGTTCTCAGAACTACAGGGGAGGGTCGAATGATTTTAGAAGAGAGAATAGCAGCTTTCGGGGTAATGGTCGAGGCAGTTTTAAGGGAAATGGGGGTTATCGGAATGACAACAGAAATATGAGGAACAATCAAGAGGATAGCAGACCACAGCCAGGGGATGCGAATAACTACAATAATGCAAATGAAACGAGAGATAGTACTTTAAATGTATAGGGCCTGAGCGTTATTTGACAGAAGCGACTCAAACTAGGCCGGAAGACTGTCAGAATTTTGTGTTTTCCATGTTCCCAGGGTGTAATGCCGAGTTACCTTTTATCTCAGCGACTTTAAATGGGACATCTTTAAAATTGTTAGCGGACACGGGTTCATCCATCAATTTAATTTCTGATAACATGCTAGAGAGTTTAACAGGTACTGATATTACCAATGTTAAAATTCCAATACTGACTGCTAGTGGAGACACCACTACTTTACATAAATCAGTAAAAATTAACTTTAAAATCCTAAATGATGAATTTTCAGATACCTTTTATATTATTCCTGGGAAATTTATGAAAAGTTTTAATGGAATTTTAGCTATGCCATTTTTGAATAAAAACAATGCAGTGATTTTTTGTGTGGATAATACTATAAAATTGCGAAATCAGATCAGCCCAGATGTAAACAAACAAATTGTTGATTCCCCTCAGCCGGTTCTGACTACCCAAATACCAGATATACAGGAGGAGACCTCTAATCATAACTTAGTACTTAACGTTGATGACATAAACAAACAAAATACTGAATCCCCTCAGCCTATTCCCCCTAATCAATTACAAAATATACAGGAAGAGACCAATGACGAAAATTTAATACATAAAAATAATGACACTTCACAGGGTAATACAAATACTGATATTTATGCATATACAAAAAACAAAGTAAACATTCCCCCATTTTCTAAACAACTAATTGAACTTAAATGCAGAAAGAATTTAACTAATTTTAATTGTGATTTTGTGTTAGAACCCTGCAGATACAAATTGATGGACAAAATGTTAGTTTCGAGAACTATTTGTTCTGCGGAACATGGTATGTTTGTGTCTGTGATTAATTTTAGTGAGGAGGAATTAGCATTAAATAAAAATATGACTATGGCGAAATTAAATTTTTGTGAAAAGGAAGTTCAAAAATTCAACTTTTGTGGCAATGTAGTGAATGATAGCTCTGATGTGAGTTTTGATCATGCAGATTTGACTTGGGATGCGGATATTAATTTAGATCACTTGGATGAGAATAGTAAGAAAATAGTTAGGGAATTTTTAGAGAAAAATAAAGATTTTTTGCGGCTTCAGTGCGTGACTTGCCGGGGTGTAATACTATTCCGCATGTAATAAACCTTAAAGATGATACACCAGTCAAATCAAAGGCATATCGAGTACCGATAAATTTGAGAGAGGAATTAAACAATCAGTTAGATGCATTACTTGAGGCGAACATCATTTCACCATCTATGTCAGAATTTTCATCGCCGGTCATACTGGTACGAAAAGCGGATGGCCAGTATCGGTTAGCTGTTGCTTATAGAAAATTAAACAAGAACTTAATTAAAGATAATTACCCTCTTCCAAATATCACGGATTCAATTGACTCTTTGGCAGGCTCAGTTTTTTTTTCAACATTGGATTTGACCAGTGGATTTTTCCAGCAGATAATTCGACCTGAGGATCGCCATAAAACTGCTATCATTACTCATCGCGGTTTACATCAGTTCAATAGAAATGCTTTTGGTTTAGCCACTTCCAGCAGTGCATTTCAAAGACTGATGAATTTCATTTTTGGGGATTTAGCAAACTTGGGAATTCTAGTATATGTCGATGACATTATTATTTCCTCAAATGACATAGAGTCACACCTTGCAAAATTACAAACAGTCTTCGACCGACTACGTGAACATAACTTAAGACTTAAGCCTAGTAAGTGTAAAATTCTCACAGATAAGATACAATATTTAGGATATGAAATTTGTCGTAATCAAGTTGCCCCCATAAACAAGAATATCGAGGTTATAAAAAATTTCAATATTACTCACAACCGTAAGGCAGTTAGAAGTTTTTTGGGCACATTAACGTATAATAAAAGATTTATACCTGATTTTAGTAAGAGAGCAGTTAATTTAACCAATTTAACGAAAGAAAATGGCATCTTCAGATGGACGCCTGAGGCCCAAGCTGAGTTTGAGGATTTAAAAGAAGCTTTGAGTTCCAAACCGTGTGTTATCTTGCCTGATTTCTCAAAAGAATTCCAGTTATACACGGACGCCAGTGGCTAAGCGCTTGGGGCAGTACTTATGCAACTAGGTACAGATAACTTACTCCATCCGGTTGCTTTTGCGAGTAAGAAACTCAAAGATGCAGAAACTAGATATTCAACAACAGAGAGGGAACTTTTGGCATTGGTTTGGGCTACAGCTCACTTTAAGTGCTATTTAGCTAATACCAATTTTACAATTTATACCAATCATGCCCCTCTCACTTTTGTGTTGAAAATTAGGGATCCTACATCCAGAATTGCTAGATGGATCTGCACACTATCTGATTTTAGTTTCAAAGTTCAATATATCAAAGGAAAATTCAATAGTGTGGCAGATTTCTTGTCGAGATATGTGTATAGTGTAAATAGTGTTAATTGTGTGCAAAATGTAAATAGTAATAATAATCTTGTATATATTTGTGAACCTTATAATGATTTAATCAAAATTATTGGTACAGCACAGAAAACTGACAGAAAATGTGCGGAAATTGTAGAAAGGCTGGAAAAGGGTATGAATATTTCTCCAAATTATCTAAAATTTTATTTGGAGGGAGACCTCTTAGTGTGTAAGGATACGAGGGACTCCATGGTGATAAACAGTGGGAGAAAAGTTGTTGTACCTTTGTAGGTGGTTCCAGAAATTTTCAAGATGACTCATGATTCTCTGGCAGGATGTCATCAGGGTTACTACAAAACTATAGAGAGAATTAGGGAGCATTTTTACTGGCCAGGGATGACGGCTCATGTAAAAAATTTAGTAGAATCTTGCATCAGCTGCCAGCAGAGAAGGGCTCACAAGTCAAAGCACTTAGCACCTTTGCAAAGGATGCCTACCCCTTCTAGTCCATTTTCAGTGGTTCACTGTGACTGTGTGGGTCCCATGACGCCAACCATGTCAGGCAACCGATTCATCATCACCTATATAGATGCATTTAGCAAATGGATTGAAGCATACCCTGTTCAATCCATTGTATCAGAGACAGTTGCAGATACTTTGGCAGATTTCATATCACGACATGGGTGTAGTAAAAAAATAATCACTGATCGTGGGAAAAATTTCTTGTCAGATGCTATGGAATCTGTGTATGCTCGTTTTGGCGTAAAGCATAATCGAACCTCGCCATATCACCCCGAATCGAATGGGAAATTAGAGAGAGCACATCGCACGTTAATTAACGCCCTTTCGCACTTGGTTGATGAAAATCAACTTGATTGGGATATAAAGTTAAAATTTGCACTCCTTGCCATGCGTACCTCGGTTCACGATTCAACAAAATTAACACCGGCGGCTGTAGTCTATGGTAGGAATTTAGTGCTCCCATACTCAATTTTTGAGTCACGACTTGAGAGTAAATATGTAGACGCCCCATCTTTTTGTGAGTTATTGATTCCTGCAATGCAGAAAATCTATTCAAGTGTGTACAATAGGTTGGTAGAGGTTTCAGAAAAACAAGAAAAGTTAAGAAACAAAACGGCGGTCAACAAATGCATTTCAGTGGGTGATTCAGTATGGTTATTTTCACCTGTTGTAAAACCAGGAAGAAGTAAGAAACTAGTAAAACCGAATGTGGGTCCCTATCTCGTGTTAGAGAAAATCGGTGAGGTAAATTTTAAGATAGCCCTCGAATCCAAATTGACAAAAACTCAAATTGTCCACGTTGATCGTCTCACGAAGCAGAAATCGCGGATGGAATTTCCTCCTGCAACTTGTAAACAAGACGCGACTACCGCTGACAGCTCTCCCGCGCCGATCGATTCTGTCGGGAAATTCGATTCAGCTCAATCAGTCGTTTTGGGTGAAAGAGAAGCGTTCGATACGAGTGGGAATTCTGCAAGTGTACAAGTGCAGACAAGAGAAGGGGATAACGTATTGCCGATTAAACGTTCGCGGAGGTATATTATTCCGAGTAATAATCGAAACGCAGCGAGATTCTCGCGTGCTTCTGGAAGAAATTACTGTTCGCGATATAATTGGAGATGATTTCGGTAGTTTTAATTTGTTGTCAATGAGTATTCTCCTTATTTCGGTATCTTTGGGAATGTTTTAAATACGGGAAGGGTGATAAAACGGGTTTTATGCGTTTAGATATTTGAAGCGATAGTTTGTGTCTGTTATGCGCGTGCCAAACAATGGATTTAGTAATGTTTATCATTACGTTTTACGTTGGGATACGTCTATTACTAGTATATAAGGTATGTTCTTGAAATTAATTACGTTTTGTGTGAGTATGTTAGTGTTCGGTTTTCAAAATTTCCGTGTATGTGTACATAAATTGTAAATAAATTTTCAAAATTATGTTATATTGAATGCTCTTGTATCGTCAGGCAATATTTTGTATGGTAAATTTCGGAGGATGTGGTTAATGGAAGTCTTCACAGCTTAATGACTGGCAGTAAATAATGTTTAGGGGCAGGGTTGTTATGCCTTTGAATAGTTGGGTAGGTGATGTGTGGCCTCTGGATAGCTAAAAAAAAAAAAAAAAAAAAAAAAAAAAAAAGGAAAAATGTGAAAAATAATTATATATAAAAATAGTAAATAGAGAAATTTTTTAGTTATATGTCCTGTAGCGGCCACAGCTCTGTTGACTTTTGTACTGCTCTATACCAAATGGAGTATTATGTAGAATAATCTCAATTTTGTTTTACCCTGTTCATTTACAATAGACTTTGGAACTTATTACACGGGTAAATTTCAGATATTGCTTGTCATCTATTTATATTGCATCTGTAAAATGTTGATATATATGTAGTATGTGTTGATATATGTAGGTAGTATATTCATATAGTGTTAGAACATTCAATACTGCATTGATTATCTGAGTGAATATTTGTGTTTTAACTGTGACAGACAAAGTCTGTGATGCTAAATATATGAAAGGTATTTTTATTGATTTTCCGAGTAAACAATTCATTGTTTCAGAAGCAGGTTGATATGTGTTAACTGTATTATGTATTTAATGTGTATTTGTTTTGTTTTAAAATTGAGTGATGCCTTGTACGGCATTCCTAAAAGGTTTAAGAAATGTTTCATTTTCTTATCTTATTCAAAAATGATATGCCTATGTTTCATAAAATTTTCACTCTTTCTATATTCATTGAGAGCATTTGAGTATTTTCTGTTTGATATGTTATGTGTTTCGGTAGATTAGTCCAAATTGATGTTTCTCTAAATACATAAATTTTTCTTCTATCCTATCTTTTGGTAGCACTCACCACAGTTTTCTAGGTGTTTTGGCAGGTAAGTTGTAGTGTTTGATGGAGTTTGGCTTCTGTGCTATGGAGTTGGGCATTCATGGATGTTAGGAGGGATGACATACCCAGTGGTTTGATAATTGTCTTGCATTTTAGTAATTGAGAGTGTTTCAGTGCAAAGATTGACTAGGTGACGGTTAGAGTGATGTGCGGGAGGTAGTTGCATATTGATGCAGGTCTTGTGGTTGCACTACCGGTATGCTACTGTGAGATTGGTTTTGTCTTCACTTTGGAGCTCAGCCTTGTAAACGTGTCGGTGTCTGATAATTTTGCAACTTTGCTCTACAGGGAGGATACGGCTGGCAGATTTAACCATATTATTTTCCTTGTGTGTCACTTCTGCTTACTGTCTAGTTATATCTGGGGTGAACTTTTCATGGTAAGGGTGGCCCTCACCATTTGGTTTTCGGATTTATAGCTTTGGAGGTTTTGCAGCGTGTAAAAAAAAAAAAAAAAAAAAAAAAAAAAAAAAGATATTTTGTGTTGTGGTTTAAAAAAAATATCTTTTTTTTAGCCCGGCATGGGGAATAATATGTTATGACAGTTGAGTTTTAACTGTTTTATAGTTTTAAATGTACTTTTTCAGTTTTCTTCTAACCCCCGCCCCCTCCCCCCCTTTTGTAAAAATTATATAAATAAATAAATAAAATGTAATAAATAAATAGATAAAATTTAAATAAGTAAATAAATAAAACATTGTGTAAAGTTTAGCCCACAATTTGTATAGGGAGCAAATTTTTCCTTCTCTCAAAATTGTATTCGTTTTAGATGTTACGGGTGGTGGTCGATGATTTCATCCCCTCCTCGTAAAATTTTACTTGTATACAAGATGTTCTCACGGGAGAGAGTGTGGCTCTTAAAGGACCACACAGTAGATATTTTTCTTTTACAACAGGAGTGGGAGATTTTATTGCAAAAACGTTTCAAGTAACAATCGCCTGTTTCACTAAAACTCATAAAAATAAGGTTTGTTGTTGGTGTGTATTTAAAAGTGCATCTAACTGCATGTTATTGCTTCAGTAATGGGTAGGAGCTGTTATCATAAATTCAACAAGATTTTTCCATGAAACAGGGACCTACAGGGTTGTTTTATCACGTGGTTCTTCGGGGTGGACCCTAGCAACAACTTTACCCTGTGTGCACCCTTGACCAATAGGGAACTCTCAGTTAAGTGTATGCAAAGAAGGGTGGAAGACACGGAAGGCTCATTGGTTAGGCAGATGGAAGAGATTTAACGGGGCTGGTGTGTATGTCAGTTAGGAGGTTTGAGACGAATATGAAAAGGTGATTTTTGACAGAGAACGGGAATAATGAAATAGGCAGCACAGGCAATGCGGCTGATTTTAAGAAAACGGGGCTGGTACGGCAATATGGAAGATGAGTTAGCGGCACAGTGATGCATGAGCACCGGTAGATGAATGCGGTGGGCCTTCGTCCCTTGAAAAGTCTCGCAAGTTACGGCGACTGCGGTATTTAGCGTAACGTGCCGCAGAATATTCAACCCAAGCGGCAACAGACTTCATGCATTCGGTGGTCTTCGTCCGAGTTATACGCGGCATGTCGGGGGAGATGTGAGCGTTCCGATGCGGGATAACTTCGATGACTGACGGAAAGGCAACGGGAGAGACGTCAGGAAGGGGTCCCTAGACCTGGTCCTCAGCGGAGAGAATCCTGGTAAATACTGGCGTGGAGTGCGCTACACTAAAATTTGACGGAGACAGGCGGCTAGATGCCTCGGTAATAGACTGATAAAATGAACGCTGTGCCCAGCCGATAAACGGCGAACACCTATCAAGACTGGCTGGTGAGTGCTAATAAAAAAAATTATATACAGGGTGTTCCGTTAAAGGGGTCCAATATTAATAGGGGTAATAGAGGAGATCACACGGAGCATAAATCAGTATATAATGCCTGGCCGGATCTCAATAATTTTCAAGTTACAGCAAATAGAATGAAAAATCGGAAATTTGTAAAAAAAACCCTCATTGCTAAACTATCGATAATGCTACATAAAAACGAAGCACATATTTAGAAAGAGTAGAAAAAATCCTACGAAATGACATAAGTTGTTTTAGAATATTGAGAATTAATGGCGAGTTACAAGCTCTGAAACAGTGAAAAAATACAAAATCAAATATTTAGCAAAATAGTTAATCGTTAATTCCAAAAATGCAACTCTACCTACATCAAGGAAAATGTTATAAAATTTGGTCCATTCCGAAAGCTTTCGAAGAAGCTGACAATAAACCATATCAGTTTAATTGTATGGGAGAAATCAAGCAGTTCCCTAGTTACAACTCTGTACTGTTGCACACTCGGAAAGAGCGAAACTCCACCCATGACGATTGTAAACACCCTGTTTTAATATCTTTCAATTATACATTTCTGATCAACCTCTATCAATACCCTTTCATTATTCAGTCTGGTCAAGTGAATGACATATTGTGCAGCTCTCGCCTTGTCTTAAAGCAAACTCCGTGACTGCTGCGTTTCCTCCATGAACTTTCAGGATGATGAAGAAGAAGTACTTTTTATGCAAATTTTCTATGTGTATAGGAAGAAAAGTGTAATAAAACAGCAGTCATCAGTGGGCGTTATGTTAAAGGGAGGCTGTTGTAAGTGGGATTGTAGTAAGTTGATGTATAATAATTATGCCGGAATACTCTAACGAAGAATATGCGGACATGCATCTGATGTACGGGCAAGCTCATGGAAATGCATGTCTAGCACAGCGCATGTACCGTGAGCAATTTCCAAGGAGACGTTGCCCAAGTTCGAAACTCTTCATAAAAATCGATAGACGATTACGGGAGACTGGATCGTTTAATACAGCAAGCATTGATGCAGGGAAACCTCGACATGTACGAACACCTGCAATGGAAGAAGATGTACTGAATATTTTTAAAGATAACCCCTCCACGAGTACACGAGCTGCTGCGTCTGAAGTCGGTGTTTCTCACCAAAGTGTGTGGCGTGTTCTGCGTGCAGAAAACATGCACCCCTTTCATGTGCAGCGGGTAAAACTGTTATCAGTAACAGATTGTGCTCAGCGGACAGAATTCGTACGCTGGTTGCTTAATGTAACAGAAAATAATCCACAATTTCTGGAAAATATTTTATTTACTGATGAAGCAACATTTACGAGAGAGGGCGTGGTAAACACGCACAATATGCACACATGGTCATATACAAATCCGCACACTGTTTTCCCGTCGAACGCACAACAAAAGTTCAGTGTGAACATATGGGCAGGTGTCCTCGGCGATTATCTCATAGGACCATATTTACTCCCAGATGTACTCAATGGCAGTACGTGCTTGGTTTTCCTACGGGATATCTTACCGCAGTTACTGCAAAATGTGCCAGCAACATTGCGCCACAATATGTGGTTTATGCACGATGGCGCACCGGCACATTTTTTCATAGGTGTTCGCAATCACCTCAATTCAACATATCCTGGGAAATGGATTGGACGCAGTGGACCTGTTGCTTGGCCTGCACGCTCTCCATACCTCAATCCGTTAGACTTTTTTGTTTGGGGACACCTTAAATCGCTGGTGTATGAAACGCCTGTGGATACACCGGAGGATTTACTAGCGCGAATCGTTGTCGCTGCAGGAGACATTCCCAACTCCGTCGGAGTTTTTCGGCGTGTTCGCCAATCTTTACGACGTCGCTGTCGGCTGTGCGATTCTGTTAATGGGCGCAACTTCGAACACCTATTATAATAATGTCCGTTCGTCTGCCTTCCGACATTGAACTGTGCAGCGCAGGCCAGAAGACTATGCTTCACATATGTCATAAAGTACGTGGAATGTAATTCTTTATTTGTCATTTTTCTTTTATTTTCAACACTTTTTGGCACAGTATTTTGTAAGTCACAGACTGTGGTGTACTCAAATTGTAAATTACAAAGTTTGTATGAATTAATTTAAAATTTAGTGTCTTTTTTAAATTTATAATTAATAAAATTATTATGCTATTTGTTATTATTATTTCCTATCATAAATTATGATGCACATATACATACAATAATTGTCCATGTAAAACATGTACTGAAACTTCTTGCATAGTTACAAATCGCAATATTTTTAATTATTTCCGAATTTTCACCACCAGTTTAATTTTAAGGAATTTAACTTAAGCTTTATATCAATAAAAGACCACTTTAAAATGTAGACTATTATTGTAAAGTTATTTTGGTTCATTCAACTCTTGAATAATTAAAAATGTTGCATCTCAGAAGAAGCATGATCGAAAATGTATAGTTGAGAGTAATTAAAAAGGCGGTGTTTCCAATCGTGATGGGCGGAGTTTAACCTTTGCTAGTGTCAAAGAAAGCGGAGTTGTAACTAAGAAACTGATTAATTTCTCTCACACAATTAAACCGATATGGTTCATTGTAAGATTTTTCGAAAGTTTTCGGAATGGACCAAATTTTACTACATTTTCCTTGTTGTAGCTAGAGTTGTCTTTTTGGAATTAACGATTAACTATTTTGATGTATATTGGATTTCGTACTTTTTTCACTGTTTCAGGGCTTGTAACTCGTCAATAAATATTGCTATTTTAATACAATTGATGTCATTTTGCAGGTTTTTTTCTGCTCTTTCTAAATATGTGCTTCGTGCAATGAAATATGTGCAATGAGGGTTCTTTTACAATTTTCCGAATTTTCATTCTATTTGCTGTAACTTGAAAACTATTGAGATCCGACCAGGCTTTATATACTGATTTATGCTCAATGTGATCTCCTCTATTACCCCTATTAATATTGGACCCCTTTAACGGAACATCCTGTATATTAATTGTTGTATTAAATGATGTTAAGAAAACATCTTGTTCATTAATGTGATAATGTTATTTATGTAATTGTGTGTTTACGTAGGTTTTATTTGAATATTATGGCTCTTATCTCCATTCAAAATATACTTGTCTAGAAAATATGAGCACATTAGTGATGGTGCTCTGGTATAAGCTCATGGCTTCTTGTGTTTATGATCTAATTCTATGATCGACGATTTTGTTTTCAAGTAATAATCATTGTGGTTTACCCTCTAAATTGTGTAGTTGATCTTATAAGAATTGATGAGACTAAAAAAATATACTTTCTCTTTTCTTGAATAAATTTTGTCACTTTGTTCATATAAGTGCTTGATTTTTGTCTCTAGACTAATTTATGTAATTGAAGCGTTCTGTTAGTTCACAAGATTTTTAAGGAGGGGTAGTTCCCCCTATTTTGAGAGTTGAGACCAAATTTGAAGCTAATTATTTTAAGTCATAATATACACTCTGAGTGGAGTCTTTAGTCAGTTTACTACACACTTTCATGGCTTCTCTATTTAATATTATTTACTCAAAGTGAGAAATTTATGTATGTTCTAAAATAACAATAAACATGTCGGTTCCAGGTATTTAAGTGATCTGTCAGGTATTGAGATAAACATGACTAAACATTATACTAGGATTTACACAACGCAAAATTCTTTAAAGGTTCACGTTTAGGATTTCAGTAGCACTTATGTAAAATTTTGGATGTTTCATGCTTGCCATGAAATAGTGTGCTTTTGTGATTTGCTCACCTCGTGATCAGATGCTGTCTTTAACCACCACTAATTATCTTATCCACCTTAATTTCAGGTGGTTTATTCAAAATTTTAAACTCTTGACTGCACCTGTCATCTTAATGTTACTTGTGGATTTTCGGTTGATTATCACAAAAGGACACAATAGATTGTAATCTCAATCTACTATTAGAGGATATTAAGTATACTTACATATTCATACAGGTGAAGGCTACTGCTAATTGTGAGTAAATTTAAAGAAAGGTAATTATTAACAATTAAAATTAAATTAAAAGAAATTAAAAAAAAAAAAAAAAAAAAAAAAAAAAAAAAAAAAAAAAAAAAAACATCTAACAGTTGGTACCGTGACAAAAAGAGATCTGTGTTATTGCTATAAAAATTAAAATGCTGCACTTTTGAAACAATTGATTTAAAAATAAATAAATTAATTAAATTAAATTAAACAAATAAAGTCTCTATTCAAATTATAGAAGTTTAGATATATCTGTATATGTATTTAAAATATGTGTTTGTGCATTATATGTCTGATGTGGCTAAGGTTTTAAACACAATAAATTGGATTGTGATAATTTTCATTTGTTTTTGGTTAAAATTGTCATATGCTTTGGTTTAATATTTACAAAAAAAAAAAAAAAAAAATTGTTAGTATGATTTTTGGAAATATAAGTAGTAGAGAGCAGTAGTCTGCAGACATATATACACAGACATATGCTTTTGTGACTTCTGTATGTTTTGTGTAAAATACATGATTTATTTTAGTGAAAATATTATATTGTAAGGGTCAACGGTGTTGTGGTGGCTATTTTTATCGACCCCATATACTGTAAATTTTGGTTCTGAGGTCTTTTAGGAAGCATTCAGTTAGCAGACTTTCAGGTTCCCCTTTCAATGTTCTAATATTTATTGTATTAAAACTTTATATTACTAGGGAGAATTATTACACAGTCAATACAGGAGACAGGCAGTCCAGTCAGTGACTCTACCCAACAAACACAAGATCTGTGGCCACCTTCTGTGAACATTAAGGCCAAAGAGACTTGGGGCCATTTGTACCCAGCCACCGTTGTATTTTAAATGACACACCACAACATCCGCTGACCACTGTTTCATTGATAACGGGCGAGCGAAAGTAAAAGTAATTGATTATCAGTGTCCAGCAGCCATTGAAGATGTGTTTCTGGCAAGGGTATAAAAGCCTGGCATCAAATAAAAAGAAAAGGGCTAATGCCATGTATTTGATACATTAGTTATAAGATATAAAATATTTTTTCCTTCACTCTTTTCAACATAATTTTCGATATTTAAAATCTGTCATTAGATGAAAGTTTTAAATGTGATGCAAGATAATTTTTTTTTTCTAACTTTTACGGATTTTTTATAAATTACAAGTAAAAGCGTCTTGAGTCTAAAATATGTATATGTACATAAATAATTTTTATAAGCACATTACAGTGAAATTGAATATATGTTAATTTCAATTCATATATTCTTTTAATTGCAAAGATAAATAGATACAATAATTAATAACAAACATATTACTACTTTTGCTACTTTTGTATACACCCCAATTACAGCTCCGTTTTCCTGTATTATGATATTTTAAATTTGTTTTTAACATGAAATACGATTTCGAAAAAGAACTTCCATGTAATGGTGATCAAATAATAATTGTTAAAAGAAAATAAATACAACAGAAAAAAAATGGGTGTTTTTGTGAGAACTGAAAACTGTATCAAGTTGTTTAAAAAATCACACAGTATATCTTAATTTTCCATATGCCCTTTTAAACGATACGAAATTAATTGGAATAAACTGCACTGTTTAAGCATACTTACTATATAGATATGTAATAAAATTTTTAATGATAAATGTCAATTTATTGATATATTTATTTTCAGTTTCAACAGAATGATATTCACCCATAAAGAACAAGTGAAAAGTATATGCTACCTTTGTATACACCCCCAATTACAGCTCCGTTTTCCCGTATTATAATATTTTAAATTTGTTTCTAACATGAAATACGATTGCGAAAAAGAACTTTCCATGTAATGGTGATCAAATAATAATTGTTAAAAGAAAATAAATACAAAAGAAAAAAAAATGGATGTTTTTTGTGAAAACTGAAAATTGTATCAAGTTGTTTAAAAAATCACACAGTATATCTTAATTTTTCTTTAAAAAAAAAAATTTTTTTTTCAAGTGACTTAAAAAAAAAAAAAAAAAAAAGAATATCTATTATATCATATCGAATCATATATTCTGAAGAATATATGATTTAATAAAAAAAGTTATTTTTATTTATTGTACAAGGCATTGGCTCATAAAAGCCCCCCCCCCCCCCACACCCTTCCCGAAACAAATTGTTTCAGTCACAAGTAAGCAAATTTTTAGACCAGCAAGCGGCTCAAGGTCAAGCCGATTTCAGGGTTGCGATAAGAGAGAGGGAGACTTTTCCTGGAATTTCCTGCCTCTTTTTTGCTCTGTCATTCAGGTGTACGGTACGGAGTGTCATTTTGGGAAAGCAGATAGCAGTGAGCAGACGCTCCATTTCAATGTCGAATGTAGCATGAAAATATTCTGTCCATCTGTAAGTCTTATTTATGTTTATTCGTTACATGTTTATTAATTTCAATATAATCTGATTTTGCATCATTTAGAATGTTTATATTTTACGTTTTAATAATACACAAGAATGCTTTAAACATATTTTCATTTTCGGCAAAATAGTGTAAAATTCAATTCAGTAGTTTATTATTATTATTGCGTAAATTATTTTTAAGCATTATAAATATCTATCAATTTATTCTTTAAAATAGTTTGCCTAGCTTTAAATATAAGAAATATGGCTTTAAAAAGAAAATGATTTTGTTTTCTCCTTCTGGGTGAAGAAATTTACCAAATTTACTCAAGAAAAATTCAGTGACAGTAACAATGGAATAGAGTTTCTTACATTTTTTTAGTTGCTAAAAGGCGTAAAATTAACAGTAAAATAAGTTTTATTAGACTGTTGACATGTTTCGGCTCCATCGGAGCCATTTTCAAAACAAATAAGAATATTCTACAATTGCACGTTCTTTGAAGTTATTATTTAAAACGCCATCATTTAATTTTTAACTTCAAAAATAGTGCAATTGTAGAATATTCTTATTTGTTTTGATAATGGCTCCAATGAATCCGAAACATGTCAAGAGTCTAATAAAACTTATTTTACTCTTTATTTTATGCCTTTTAGCATTTAAAAAGTATATTATTACACGGTGTTATAATTTATTATATTTTTAATGAAAAAGAATGTAATAAAATTTAAGAAAAATGTTGTTGACATTTAAAATTACTGAAAATAATTCTCAGGGATTTTGTAAAGTTTGAAATAATGTATTTTTTCTAAAGTTTGACTATTAAACTGTGAGAGAAAAATCTAAATGTTATGATGCAAATATATGTAATATGTTTCAGATTATATTGATTTAATAATACTTAAAAGAATAAACATAAATTACTGGTAACAGACTGTAAAAACCAGTAAAAAAAAAAAAAAAAAAACATACATTATTTATCATTTGCCAAATATAAAATATATAACGGATCATGTTACTATAATACACATAAAGAAAAGATTATTTAAGCAACAATTCAAATTTTATTCTGGAAAAAAGAATGCTTTTTAGAAGTTTATTTAAACAATAAAGTGTTTTTGCGTGAAAAAAAAGTACTAAGAATTATTTAGGTACAAATTTCAAGAAAACTATAAGTTCAACTTACCTTGATTTTTTTTTTTTCAAAAATTTTCCAAAACAGAATACTTGACGTAGTGAATTAATTAGTTTATTTCTTTTAATTATATACTTTTAAAATTTATATGAAATGCAATAATTTAAAAATAGCATATGATATAAATTTTTAAAATATATAATAGAAAAAATAAACAAATACTTAATTCACTATGTCAAACATTGTATTTTTAAAAAATTTTGAAAAAAATCAAGGTAAGTGAATTTATAATTTTGTTGAAAAGTGTACTTAAATGATTATTAGTAATTTTTTCACGCAAAAACAATTTATCATTTGAATAAACTTCTAAAAAGTATTTTATTTTCTAAAATAAATTTTGATTTATGCCTAAATAACCTTTATTGGGTGACAATGGCTGGTTTTGGCTAGCTTACATTTATAAAACACATAAAAGGCATTTTTATGGGCAGTTTTGGGCTGGATTTAATTCTTGAAAACCACAAATGGCGTTGCTACGGCAAGTTTGTGGCTAGCTTTTATTCATTATGATTTTTAATGGCCTAGCTATGGCAAGTTTCCATTAATAATTGCCATTTAAAGTATAATTGTGGCCAGTTTTAGGCTATCTATCATTTATGATTAACCGTTAGTGGCCTAATTATGGGGATCTTATTGTATTTCTGGCCAATTCTGTTGCGGCCTCACTGTGGCCAGCGTGACAGTTTTTTTAAGTTGCCATTACGGCCAATGATAGCGGCCCTCCATCTGACAGTTTGGGCCAAAGCTAACGTAGCAATCAGTGGCCCGAAAGTTCTGTGTTCGTTGGGTAACTTATAATTTATTGGGATTTTAGTGCTATTTTCATAATCAAACTTTAGGAAATCATGGCTTTAACTGAGGCAGAAAAGGCAATGGCGGGCCTTCAAAGAAAAACGGCGTTAGTAGACCACATAGGTCTAATTCCGACATTCAGTGGGGAAGTTGGCTCTATTTCTTATGGAGATTTCAAAACTTCCTTCGACAGATTATCGGGTCTATATGAGTGGGAGGAGAAAGAAAAGGTCTTTGTTTTGTTTACTTGAGTAATCGGTCCTGCTGCTCAATTATTGAGAGCCTACGAAAAGGAGGCAAAAACATTTAAAGATCTTACAGATATTTTACAACACAGATACTGTAGAAAGGACTCGCCAGCAGTGGCACTACAAAAATTCATTAACTTTAAGCAAAATCAGGGAATGTCGGTACAAGAATTCTTTGACAGGGCGAAGCAATTATCTCTATCTGCGTTAGTTGTTGACGGGGGTGATGAAGCCTTGATCAATAAGACAAGGACGGAAATGTTGAAGTCAATGCTCTTAAACAATTTAACACCGGAAATAAAGAAAGGAGTAATAGCGAAAAATCCAAAAGATCCGGACGAAATTTTAAAATTCGCGTTACTGGAAGAAAAATCGTGGGAAGCAGTTAGGGTGGAACCAGTTTCAAATGCGCTTTTAACTTTACCATCGACATCTGCTTATGAGCAGGCAACCACTCATGTGGTCTGTGCGGCTTCACATAGGGATGAGAGAGGACAAAATGATATTGAACAGCTTAAGGAACAAGTAAATATGTTAGCTAAGCAGGTAGAAAGCCTTGTAACAATGAAAACCGCAGAAACAGCGAATAAGAAGGAAAATCTCTGCTTTCGGTGCAATCGGCCAGGTCACTATGCCAGGGATTGTTTTAGTCGTACAAATCAAAGAGGCAACTGGAGGGATAACAGGGGTTATGCGAATGGTAGAGGTGGTTCTCAGAACTACAGGGGAGGATCGAATGATTTTAGAAGAGAGAATAGCAGCTTTCGGGGTAATGGTCGAGGCAGTTTTAAGGGAAATAGGGGTTATCGGAATGACAACAGAAATATGAGGAACAATCAAGAGGATAGCAGACCACAGCCAGGGGATGCGAATAACTACAATAATGCAAATGAAACGAGAGATAGTACTTTAAATGTATAGGGCCTGAGCGTTATTTGACAGAAGCGACTCAAACTAGGCCGGAAGACTGTCAGAATTTTGTGTTTTCCATGTTCCCAGGGTGTAATGCCGAGTTACCTTTTATCTCAGCGACTTTAAATGGGACATCTTTAAAATTGTTAGCGGACACGGGTTCATCCATCAATTTAATTTCTGATAACATGCTAGAGAGTTTAACAGGTACTGATATTACCAATGTTAAAATTCCAATACTGACTGCTAGTGGAGACACCACTACTTTACATAAATCAGTAAAAATTTACTTTAAAATCCTAAATGATGAATTTTCAGATACCTTTTATATTATTCCTGGGAAATTTATGAAAAGTTTTAATGGAATTTTAGCTATGCCATTTTTGAATAAAAACAATGCAGTGATTTTTTGTGTGGATAATACTATAAAATTGCGAAATCAGATCAGCCCAGATGTAAACAAACAAATTGTTGATTCCCCTCAGCCGGTTCTGACTACCCAAATACCAGATATACAGGAGGAGACCTCTAATCATAACTTAGTACTTAACGTTGATGACATAAACAAACAAAATACTGAATCCCCTCAGCCTATTCCCCCTAATCAATTACAAAATATACAGGAAGAGACCAATGACCAAAATTTAATACATAAAAATAATGACACTTCACAGGGTAATACAAATACTGATATTTATGCATATACAAAAAACAAAGTAAACATTCCCCCATTTTCTAAACAACTAATTGAACTTAAATGCAGAAAGAATTTAACTAATTTTAATTGTGATTTTGTGTTAGAACCCTGCAGATACAAATTGATGGACAAAATGTTAGTTTCGAGAACTATTTGTTCTGCGGAACATGGTATGTTTGTGTCTGTGATTAATTTTAGTGAGGAGGAATTAGCATTAAATAAAAATATGACTATGGCGAAATTAAATTTTTGTGAAAAGGAAGTTCAAAAATTCAATTTTTGTGGCAATGTAGTGAATGATAGCTCTGATGTGAGTTTTGATCATGCAGATTTGACTTGGGATGCGGATATTAATTTAGATCACTTGGATGAGAATAGTAAGAAAATAGTTAGGGAATTTTTAGAGAAAAATAAAGATGTTTTTGCGGCTTCAGTGCGTGACTTGCCGGGGTGTAATACTATTCCGCATGTAATAAACCTTAAAGATGATACACCAGTCAAATCAAAGGCATATCGAGTACCGATAAATTTGAGAGAGGAATTAAACAATCAGTTAGATGCATTACTTGAGGCGAACATCATTTCACCATCTATGTCAGAATTTTCATCGCCGGTCATACTGGTACGAAAAGCGGATGGTCAGTATCGGTTAGCTGTTGATTATAGAAAATTAAACAAGAACTTAATTAAAGATAATTACCCTCTTCCAAATATCACGGATTCAATTGACTCTTTGGCAGGCTCAGTTTTTTTTTCAACATTGGATTTGACCAGTGGATTTTTCCAGCAGATAATTCGACCTGAGGATCGCCATAAAACTGCTATCATTACTCATCGCGGTTTACATCAGTTCAATAGAAATGCTTTTGGTTTAGCCACTTCCAGCAGTGCATTTCAAAGACTGATGAATTTCATTTTTGGGGATTTAGCAAACTTGGGAATTCTAGTATATGTCGATGACATTATTATTTCCTCAAATGACATAGAGTCACACCTTGCAAAATTACAAACAGTCTTCGACCGACTACGTGAACATAACTTAAGACTTAAGCCTAGTAAGTGTAAAATTCTCACAGATAAGATACAATATTTAGGATATGAAATTTGTCGTAATCAAGTTGCCCCCATAAACAAGAATATCGAGGTTATAAAAAATTTCAATATTCCTCACAACCGTAAGGCAGTTAGAAGTTTTTTGGGCACATTAACGTATAATAAAAGATTTATACCTGATTTTAGTAAGAGAGCAGTTAATTTAACCAATTTAACGAAAGAAAATGGCATCTTCAGATGGACGCCTGAGGCCCAAGCTGAGTTTGAGGATTTAAAAGAAGCTTTGAGTTCCAAACCGTGTGTTATCTTGCCTGATTTCTCAAAAGAATTCCAGTTATACACGGACGCCAGTGGCTAAGCGCTTGGGGCAGTACTTATGCAACTAGGTACAGATAACTTACTCCATCCGGTTGCTTTTGCGAGTAAGAAACTCAAAGATGCAGAAACTAGATATTCAACAACAGAGAGGGAACTTTTGGCATTGGTTTGGGCTACAGCTCACTTTAAGTGCTATTTAGCTAATACCCATTTTACAATTTATACCGATCATGCCCCTCTCACTTTTGTGCTGAAAATTAGGGATCCTACATCCAGAATTGCTAGATGGATCTGCACACTATCTGATTTTAGTTTCAAAGTTCAATATATCAAAGGAAAATTCAATAGTGTGGCAGATTTCTTGTCGAGATATGTGTATAGTGTAAATAGTGTTAATTGTGTGCAAAATGTAAATAGTAATAATAATCTTGTATATATTTGTGAACCTTATAATGATTTAATCAAAATTATTGGTACAGCACAGAAAACTGACAGAAAATGTGCGGAAATTGTAGAAAGGCTGGAAAAGGGTATGAATATTTCTCCAAATTATCTAAAATTTT
Organism: Maratus michaelseni; assembly: GCA_963931845.1. Lineage (NCBI taxonomy): Eukaryota > Metazoa > Arthropoda > Arachnida > Araneae > Salticidae > Maratus > Maratus michaelseni. The sequence continues at coordinate 5,152,956 of OZ007600.1, forward strand.
ATTTGGAGGGAGACCTCTTAGTGTGTAAGGATACGAGGGACTCCATGGTGATAAACAGTGGGAGAAAAGTTGTTGTACCTTTGTAGGTGGTTCCAGAAATTTTCAAGATGACTCATGATTCTCTGGCAGGATGTCATCAGGGTTACTACAAAACTATAGAGAGAATTAGGGAGCATTTTTACTGGCCAGGGATGACGGCTCATGTAAAAAATTTAGTAGAATCTTGCATCAGCTGCCAGCAGAGAAGGGCTCACAAGTCAAAGCACTTAGCACCTTTGCAAAGGATGCCTACCCCTTCTAGTCCATTTTCAGTGGTTCACTGTGACTGTGTGGGTCCCATGACGCCAACCATGTCAGGCAACCGATTCATCATCACCTATATAGATGCATTTAGCAAATGGATTGAAGCATACCCTGTTCAATCCATTGTATCAGAGACAGTTGCAGATACTTTGGCAGATTTCATATCACGACATGGGTGTAGTAAAAAAATAATCACTGATCGTGGGAAAAATTTCTTGTCAGATGCTATGGAATCTGTGTATGCTCGTTTTGGCGTAAAGCATAATCGAACCTCGCCATATCACCCCGAATCGAATGGGAAATTAGAGAGAGCACATCGCACGTTAATTAACGCCCTTTCGCACTTGGTTGATGAAAATCAACTTGATTGGGATATAAAGTTAAAATTTGCACTCCTTGCCATGCGTACCTCGGTTCACGATTCAACAAAATTAACACCGGCGGCTGTAGTCTATGGTAGGAATTTAGTGCTCCCATACTCAATTTTTGAGTCACGACTTGAGAGTAAATATGTAGACGCCCCATCTTTTTGTGAGTTATTGATTCCTGCAATGCAGAAAATCTATTCAAGTGTGTACAATAGGTTGGTAGAGGTTTCAGAAAAACAAGAAAAGTTAAGAAACAAAACGGCGGTCAACAAATGCATTTCAGTGGGTGATTCAGTATGGTTATTTTCACCTGTTGTAAAACCAGGAAGAAGTAAGAAACTAGTAAAACCGAATGTGGGTCCCTATCTCGTGTTAGAGAAAATCGGTGAGGTAAATTTTAAGATAGCCCTCGAATCCAAATTGACAAAAACTCAAATTGTCCACGTTGATCGTCTCACGAAGCAGAAATCGCGGATGGAATTTCCTCCTGCAACTTGTAAACAAGACGCGACTACCGCTGACAGCTCTCCCGCGCCGATCGATTCTGTCGGGAAATTCGATTCAGCTCAATCAGTCGTTTTGGGTGAAAGAGAAGCGTTCGATACGAGTGGGAATTCTGCAAGTGTACAAGTGCAGACAAGAGAAGGGGATAACGTATTGCCGATTAAACGTTCGCGGAGGTATATTATTCCGAGTAATAATCGAAACGCAGCGAGATTCTCGCGTGCTTCTGGAAGAAATTACTGTTCGCGATATAATTGGAGATGATTTCGGTAGTTTTAATTTGTTGTCAATGAGTATTCTCCTTATTTCGGTATCTTTGGGAATGTTTTAAATACGGGAAGGGTGATAAAACGGGTTTTATGCGTTTAGATATTTGAAGCGATAGTTTGTGTCTGTTATGCGCGTGCCAAACAATGGATTTAGTAATGTTTATCATTACGTTTTACGTTGGGATACGTCTATTACTAGTATATAAGGTATGTTCTTGAAATTAATTACGTTTTGTGTGAGTATGTTAGTGTTCGGTTTTCAAAATTTCCGTGTATGTGTACATAAATTGTAAATAAATTTTCAAAATTATGTTATATTGAATGCTCTTGTATCGTCAGGCAATATTTTGTATGGTAAATTTCGGAGGATGTGGTTAATGGAAGTCTTCACAGCTTAATGACTGGCAGTAAATAATGTTTAGGGGCAGGGTTGTTATGCCTTTGAATAGTTGGGTAGGTGATGTGTGGCCTCTGGATAGCTAAAAAAAAAAAAAAAAAAAAAAAAAAAAAAAAAAGGAAAAATGTGAAAAATAATTATATATAAAAATAGTAAATAGAGAAATTTTTTAGTTATATGTCCTGTAGCGGCCACAGCTCTGTTGACTTTTGTACTGCTCTATACCAAATGGAGTATTATGTAGAATAATCTCAATTTTGTTTTACCCTGTTCATTTACAATAGACTTTGGAACTTATTACACGGGTAAATTTCAGATATTGCTTGTCATCTATTTATATTGCATCTGTAAAATGTTGATATATATGTAGTATGTGTTGATATATGTAGGTAGTATATTCATATAGTGTTAGAACATTCAATACTGCATTGATTATCTGAGTGAATATTTGTGTTTTAACTGTGACAGACAAAGTCTGTGATGCTAAATATATGAAAGGTATTTTTATTGATTTTCCGAGTAAACAATTCATTGTTTCAGAAGCAGGTTGATATGTGTTAACTGTATTATGTATTTAATGTGTATTTGTTTTGTTTTAAAATTGAGTGATGCCTTGTACGGCATTCCTAAAAGGTTTAAGAAATGTTTCATTTTCTTATCTTATTCAAAAATGATATGCCTATGTTTCATAAAATTTTCACTCTTTCTATATTCATTGAGAGCATTTGAGTATTTTCTGTTTGATATGTTATGTGTTTCGGTAGATTAGTCCAAATTGATGTTTCTCTAAATACATAAATTTTTCTTCTATCCTATCTTTTGGTAGCACTCACCACAGTTTTCTAGGTGTTTTGGCAGGTAAGTTGTAGTGTTTGATGGAGTTTGGCTTCTGTGCTATGGAGTTGGGCATTCATGGATGTTAGGAGGGATGACATAGCCGGTGGTTTGATAATTGTCTTGCATTTTAGTAATTGAGAGTGTTTCAGTGCAAAGATTGACTAGGTGACGGTTAGAGTGATGTGCGGGAGGTAGTTGAATATTGATGCAGGTCTTGTGGTTGCACTACCGGTATGCTACTGTGAGATTGGTTTTGTCTTCACTTTGGAGCTCAGCCTTGTAAACGTGTCGGTGTCTGATAATTTTGCAACTTTGCTCTACAGGGAGGATACGGCTGGCAGATTTAACCATATTATTTTCCTTGTGTGTCACTTCTGCTTACTGTCTAGTTATATCTGGGGTGAACTTTTCATGGTAAGGGTGGCCCTCACCATTTGGTTTTCGGATTTATAGCTTTGGAGGTTTTGCAGCGTGTAAAAAAAAAAAAAAAAAAAAAAAAAAAAAAAAAAAAAAAAGATATTTTGTGTTGTGGTTTAAAAAAAAAATATATTTTTTTTAGCCCGGCATGGGGAATAATATGTTATGACAGTTGAGTTTTAACTGTTTTATAGTTTTAAATGTACTTTTTCAGTTTTCTTCTAACCCCCCCCCCCCTCCCCCCGTTTTGTAAAAATTATATAAATAAATAAATAAAATGTAATAAATAAATAGATAAAATTTAAATAAGTAAATAAATAAAACATTGTGTAAAGTTTAGCCCACAATTTGTATAGGGAGCAAATTTTTCCTTCTCTCAAAATTGTATTCGTTTTAGATGTTACGGGTGGTGGTCGATGATTTCATCCCCTCCTCGTAAAATTTTACTTGTAAACAAGATGTTCTCACGGGAGAGAGTGTGGCTCTTAAAGGACCACACAGTAGATATTTTTCTTTTACAACAGGAGTGGGAGATTTTATTGCAAAAACGTTTCAAGTAACAATCGCCTGTTTCTCTAAAACTCATAAAAATAAGGTTTGTTGTTCGTGTGTATTTAAAAGTGCATCTAACTGCATGTTATTGCTTCAGTAATGGGTAGGAGCTGTTATCATAAATTCAACAAGATTTTTCCATGAAACAGGGACCTACAGGGTTGTTTTATCACGTGGTTCTTCGGGGTGGACCCTAGCAACAACTTTACACTGTGTGCACCCTTGACCAATAGGGAACTCTCAGTTAAGTGTATGCAAAGAAGGGTGGAAGACACGGAAGGCTCATTGGTTAGGCAGATGGAAGAGATTTAACGGGGCTGGTGTGTATGTCAGTTAGGAGGTTTGAGACGAAGATGAAAAGGTGATTTTTGACAGAGAACGGGAATAATGAAGTAGGCAGCACAGGCAATGCGGCTGATTTTAAGAAAACGGGGCTGGTACGGCAATATGGAAGATGAGTTAGCGGCACAGTGATGCATGAGCACCGGTAGATGAATGCGGTGGGCCTTCGTCCCTTGAAAAGTCTCGCAAGTTACGGCGACTGCGGTATTTAGCGTAACGTGCCGCAGAATATTCAACCCAAGCGGCAACAGACTTCATGCATTCGGTGGTCTTCGTCCGAGTTATACGCGGCATGTCGGGGGAGATGTGAGCGTTCCGATGCGGGATAACTTCGATGACTGACGGAAAGGCAACGGGAGAGACGTCAGGAAGGGGTCCCTAGACCTGGTCCTCAGCGGAGAGAATCCTGGTAAATACTGGCGTGGAGTGCGCTACACTAAAATTTGACGGAGACAGGCGGCTAGATGCCTCGGTAATAGACTGATAAAATGAACGCTGTGCCCAGCCGATAAACGGCGAACACCTATCAAGACTGGCTGGTGAGTGCTAATTAAAAAAAAATTATATACAGGGTGTTCCGTTAAAGGGGTCCAATATTAATAGGGGTAATAGAGGAGATCACACGGAGCATAAATCAGTATATAATGCCTGGCCGGATCTCAATAATTTTCAAGTTACAGCAAATAGAATGAAAAATCGGAAATTTGTAAAAAAACCCTCATTGCTAAACTATCGATAATGCTACATAAAAACGAAGCACATATTTAGAAAGAGCAGAAAAAATCCTACGAAATGACATAAGTTGTTTTAGAATATTGAGAATTAATGGCGAGTTACAAGCTCTGAAACAGTGAAAAAATACAAAATCAAATATTTAGCAAAATAGTTAATCGTTAATTCCAAAAATGCAACTCTACCTACATCAAGGAAAATGTTATAAAATTTGGTCCATTCCGAAAGCTTTCGAAGAAGCTGACAATAAACCATATCAGTTTAATTGTATGGGAGAAATCAAGCATTTCCCTAGTTACAACTCTGTACTGTTGCACACTCGGAAAGAGCGAAACTCCACCCATGACGATTGTAAACACCCCGTTTTAATATCTTTCAATTATACATTTCTGATCAACCTCTATCAATACCCTTTCATTATTCAGTCTGGTCAAGTGAATGACATATTGTGCAGCTCTCGCCTTGTCTTAAAGCAAACTCCGTGACTGCTGCGTTTCCTCCATGAACTTTCAGGATGATGAAGAAGAAGTACTTTTTATGCAAATTTTCTATGTGTATAGGAAGAAAAGTGTAATAAAACAGCAGTCATCAGTGGGCGTTATGTTAAAGGGAGGCTGTTGTAAGTGGGATTGTAGTAAGTTGATGTATAATAATTATGCCGGAATACTCTAACGAAGAATATGCGGACATGCATCTGATGTACGGGCAAGCTCATGGAAATGCATGTCTAGCACAGCGCATGTACCGTGAGCAATTTCCAAGGAGACGTTGCCCAAGTTCGAAACTCTTCATAAAAATCGATAGACGATTACGGGAGACTGGATCGTTTAATACAGCAAGCATTGATGCAGGGAAACCTCGACATGTACGAACACCTGCAATGGAAGAAGATGTACTGAATATTTTTAAAGATAACCCCTCCACGAGTACACGAGCTGCTGCGTCTGAAGTCGGTGTTTCTCACCAAAGTGTGTGGCGTGTTCTGCGTGCAGAAAACATGCACCCCTTTCATGTGCAGCGGGTACAACTGTTATCAGTAACAGATTGTGCTCAGCGGACAGAATTCGTACGCTGGTTGCTTAATGTAACAGAAAATAATCCACAATTTCTGGAAAATATTTTATTTACTGATGAAGCAACATTTACGAGAGAGGGCGTGGTAAACACGCACAATATGCACACATGGTCATATACAAATCCGCACACTGTTTTCCCGTCGAACGCACAACAAAAGTTCAGTGTGAACATATGGGCAGGTGTCCTCGGCGATTATCTCATAGGACCATATTTACTCCCAGATGTACTCAATGGCAGTACGTACTTGGTTTTCCTACGGGATATCTTACCGCAGTTACTGCAAAATGTGCCAGCAACATTGCGCCACAATATGTGGTTTATGCACGATGGCGCACCGGCACATTTTTTCATAGGTGTTCGCAATCACCTCAATTCAACATATCCTGGGAAATGGATTGGACGCAGTGGACCTGTTGCTTGGCCTGCACGCTCTCCATACCTCAATCCGTTAGACTTTTTTGTTTGGGGACACCTTAAATCGCTGGTGTATGAAACGCCTGTGGATACACCGGAGGATTTACTAGCGCGAATCGTTGTCGCTGCAGGAGACATTCCCAACTCCGTCGGAGTTTTTCGGCGTGTTCGCCAATCTTTACGACGTCGCTGTCGGCTGTGCGATTCTGTTAATGGGCGCAACTTCGAACACCTATTATAATAATGTCCGTTCGTCTGCCTTCCGACATTGAACTGTGCAGCGCAGGCCAGAAGACTATGTCCTTCACATATGTACTTCACATATGTCATAAAGTACGTGGAATGTAATTCTTTATTTGTCATTTTTCAACACTTTTTGGCACAGTATTTTGTAAGTCACAGACTGTGGTGTACTCAAATTGTAAATTACAAAGTTTGTATGAATTAATTTAAAATTTAGTGTCTTTTTTAAATTTATAATTAATAAAATTATTATGCTATTTGTTATTATTATTTCCTATCATAAATTATGATGCACATATACATACAATAATTGTCCATGTAAAACATGTACTGAAACTTCTTGCATAGTTACAAATCGCAATATTTTTAATTATTTCCGAATTTTCACCACCAGTTTAATTTTAAGGAATTTAACTTAAGCTTTATATCAATAAAAGACCACTTTAAAATGTAGACTATTATTGTAAAGTTATTTTGGTTCATTTAACTCTTGAATAATTAAAAATGTTGCATCTCAGAAGAAGCATGATCGAAAATGTATAGTTGAGAGTAATTAAAAAGGCGGTGTTTCCAATCGTGATGGGCGGAGTTTAACCTTTGCTAGTGTCAAAGAAAGCGGAGTTGTAACTAAGAAACTGATTAATTTCTCTCACACAATTAAACCGATATGGTTCATTGTAAGATTTTTCGAAAGTTTTCGGAATGGATCAAATTTTACTACATTTTCCTTGTTGTAGCTAGAGTTGTCTTTTTGGAATTAACGATTAACTATTTTGATGTATATTGGATTTCGTACTTTTTTCACTGTTTCAGGGCTTGTAACTCGTCAATAAATATTGCTATTTTAATACAATTGATGTCATTTTGTAGGTTTTTTTCTGCTCTTTCTAAATATGTGCTTCGTGCAATGAAATATGTGCAATGAGGGTTCTTTTACAATTTTCCGAATTTTCATTCTATTTGCTGTAACTTGAAAACTATTGAGATCCGACCAGGCTTTATATACTGATTTATGCTCAATGTGATCTCCTCTATTACCCCTATTAATATTGGACCCCTTTAACGGAACACCCTGTATATTAATTGTTGTATTAAATGATGTTAAGAAAACATCTTGTTCATTAATGTGATAATGTTATTTATGTAATTGTGTGTTTACGTAGGTTTTATTTGAATATTATGTCTCTTATCTCCATTCAAAATATACTTGTCTAGAAAATATGAGCACATTAGTGATGGTGCTCTGGTATAAGCTCATGGCTTCTTGTGTTTATGATCTAATTCTATGATCGACGATTTTGTTTTCAAGTAATAATCATTGTGGTTTACCCTCTAAATTGTGTAGTTGATCTTATAAGAATTGATGAGACTAAAAAAATATACTTTCTCTTTTCTTGAATAAATTTTGTCACTTTGTTCATATAAGTGCTTGATTTTTGTCTCTAGACTAATTTATGTAATTGAAGCGTTCTGTTAGTTCACAAGATTTTTAAGGAGGGGTAGTTCCCCCTATTTTGAGAGTTGAGACCAAATTTGAAGCTAATTATTTTAAGTCATAATATACACTCTGAGTGGAGTCTTTAGTCAGTTTACTACACACTTTCATGGCTTCTCTATTTAATATTATTTACTCAAAGTGAGAAATTTATGTATGTTCTAAAATAACAATAAACATGTCGGTTCCAGGTATTTAAGTGATCTGTCAGGTATTGAGATAAACATGACTAAATATTATACTAGGATTTACACAACGCAAAATTCTTTAAAGGTTCACGTTTAGGATTTCAGTAGCACTTATGTAAAATTTTGGATGTTTCATGCTTGCCATGAAATAGTGTGCTTTTGTGATTTGCTCACCTCGTGATCAGATGCTGTCTTTAACCACCACTAATTATCTTATCCACCTTAATTTCAGGTGGTTTATTCAAAATTTTAAACTCTTGACTGCACCTGTCATCTTAATGTTACTTGTGGATTCTCGGTTGATTATCACAAAAAAACACAATAGATTGTAATCTCAATCTACTATTAGAGGATATTAAGTATACTTACATATTCATACAGGTGAAGGCTACTGCTAATTGTGAGTAAATTTAAAGAAAGGTAATTAGTAACAATTAAAATTAAATTAAGAGAAATTAAAAAAAAAAAAAAAAAAAAAACACATCTAACAAAAACACTTATAAGTGATGTAAGGTGTTGCTCACGTAAGAGATGGGGTTGAAACAGGTTCGATTTTTATATCAGTCTTCGGGTTTGGGCAAGCTCGACCTCAATCTGTCTTGAATTCAAAAGTTTATTTATTTCCATTTCAAATCATTTTAATGCTATTTTGATCAGAATAAAGAGTAAACAGAAATAGTATTTTTTCTATTCTGCATAGCTATGCAAACTATTCATTTGTTGTGTTAACAGTATTTCCGAATCATAATCCGGAGCTTATTTAATCGGCGATTATTTAACATTAAGGTTAGGCTTGTATTTGGAAGTAGCAATAACTATAAAGAGGAATAGTGGATAACTAAGTATACGCAGATAGATGTATTTAAATTTTTTATTTTGCTAAATTTAAAAAAAATGCTTTAAATTTTGAAAATAGTGTGTGAAATAAGAATATACAGATTGGAGTGACCGCGAAAGGAGGGGAGGGGTGCGCTACGGATGTTAGTACTGCAGAATATTAGGGCTCCAGCACATTTTTTCTTAGAAATTAAGACCTGGTTATATAGTATTAAAAGCTAAGATGAAAATACATAACAGGAAACCCTGTTATACATGTTAATTGTTTTCTTTGTCCATGCGATTTATGATGTATCTGTCTGTTTTCCTTTTTAGGTGAGAATACGCGCATCAGTTGAGTACTTCATTGGCTTTCTACGACATGTATAGGACTGATTTGCAAGACGAACTGGAGAAGAAACTTCGAGAAGGTCATGGACAATTTACATCGGACTTGTAATGTGATTAATATGAGTCCGACTTTACAGGGTAATTCAAAATGAATGATACAAATGAATTGTCTTTTGCAAGCAGCTCTTTTCCTCAAACTATTTCACCCACCTTGTGACTTGTGATGTTGTGACGGTGAGGTGCTGTTTAAAAAAAAATTAGATCGAAAAATGGTTACCAATGAAGATTTAGCGTATTCTTACACAATAAGTTTTTTTCTTTAGTTGATGCCACCATTTTGATTTAAGAAGGACTCTTAAACCTTCAAAAAAATAAATTTTTGAAAAATATATATATACATTAAAGAATTATCATTTCTGAACATTTTAAAAGAAAATAAATGGCGCTTTTAATAGTTGTTAAATATGGAATATTTTCAAAGTGAGAACTTTAAAGTCATTTTTCTCAAAATGTTTTTTTGGCATTACGCGACAGGTAGTTAGAATATTTAAAAAAAAAAAAAATCATGAAATTTTCAGACTATATAGTGTATGGTTCTCTATAAATAAACATAATTTTTCATCTTTTTATTTTTTTATTTTTTTTAATAATATTTTTTTTGTGTGTGTGTTATATTGCTAAAATTTTTAAAATTTTATATAAGCAAGATACAGTTTTGTTTCTAAAACATAAAAATGCTATAGATAAGCAATTTTTTAAGTTTAATATAAGCAAAAGAGTCTCAAGTATGATTCGATACCGAAAATTTTGTTTTATATGCAGAAATTCTTTTGTAATCATGCGCACAACCTGTGATTCCAATTTTCTGTTCGACAAATGTCTAAAAATCCCCCCCCCCCCCCAAAAAAAAAAAAAAAAAAAAAAACTATTTTTCTCGATTTATAATCTGAAAAAAAAATGAAATGAAAGAAGAAACGTGTATCTATTACTGTCTTTAAAAATTGGGTTTTTGTAATGTGTACTTTTTAGGATATAAAATGACAAAAATGGTTAAGTTTTTTCACTTTTTGACATTTAAGTCCGAAGTCCCCTTAAAATAACAACTTTTCCGTATTACTGCCAAACGAAACTTAGGCAATTACACTTTCATGTTGTATCAGTATTAATGGAATAAATTCATTTCAGCAATCATAGGTATGTTTTCTTTTTGTATCATTTATTTTGTTTTAGTCTGTATGTGATTTATCCATCATACATCTGTGATAGATATTTAAAAAAAGTTTCCCTTTTAAATGATGTACCACGGAGAATAATAAAAAATGGATTTAAAAAGAAGTGACTCTAATCTGTTCTTTATAAATATTTTGTGAATAGTTACTACAGAGGCTGATCGAAGATTTCCAGATGATTTTGGATTGCAAAATGATAAAAATAAAAATAATGAACTTCATACATAAATAAATTTTTGTAATAGCGTATTTTTAGAGCACGATCTCTAATGAGATACAACCTATTTCAAGTGGGTTTTAAGAATTGATATGTGTCAAGCATATTTTTTTTTTGTTATTCTACAATTTTAGAAAAAGTAAATATTCCCCACAAATTCTATTGCAGAGCAACGTATGAACAAATAAGAAAAATCGTACGCCAGGCATATATTATGAGAAACTTTACAATATATACTGTAACAAGAATACTGTAACATAATTGTAACACGAATATTGTTACAAAACGTCATCATTGAATAAGATGAAAAGTGATGTCAATGTAAACAAACTGAAAAACACATAGTACATTTCAAAACCCATTTTAGCAATTACCATCTATAGTCGGAAAAGTATTCAAATTCTTTTGTTCAGCCCTGTATAGGATCTATAGATTTGTATATATACTGCATAGAATGCGAAAATTTATTTCAGTTAGAAAACGACATAGCACAGTTGAAAATTCCCCTACAGCAATTTCCATCAATAAATGGAAATGCACCCAAGATATTTTGTGCTGATCTTTTGTGATCTTGTTGTGATCTTTTGTATATCGATTACGAGAGTTTGTGCACAGACCGCAGACGGCAGACAGACAAAATCGAAGTCATAAAGACTTGTCAACTACTATGTTGTAAAGTGTTAAAAAGTAGATTTCAAAGATTTTTTTTTTTTTTTTTTGAGTAGATTTTTTTATTTTCGTTTATTAAACTAAAACAAGTAATATAAAAAAAAAAAATTAAGTCAATTCCTACTTTTGAATCATAAATATATAAAATAAACCCGTGCAGCATTAATGTCCCACGTTATCTTTATTGAACATTATTTTATAATCATCGTTGCGGTATTTTATTTTTTGTTGGCATCACTCATTTGAGATAAATCTTTCATTTCATTTTATGAAAACAATGGGAGACATATTTTTCTCCCATATAAAAATTAAAATTAATTAATTAAATTTAATGAATTAATTAATATTTGAAAAAACTGTATTAACATCCATTGCCATCCAGTACAAGTTTAAACAAATTTATTTGAACTTGAGTGGATGAATAGAAAATATTTTATTAACGATTGAAAATTCCAACAAGATATATATAGAGAGAGTGTGAGCTAATAGTAGGAATTTAAAAAATTATGTACAATATCACTATTATTTTTACCAAAAATAACTAAATTAAAATAATATAAATTAAAAATTGCCGCACCGGGAAAAATAAAGTATACAGACCCGGGCCGGGCCTATGCAGATCTCAAGCCAATATTGCATTGTCTGAATTTCGTATATTAAAAGTGAATTTGTTGATTCGAATTGACGCAATTTTTAAAAGAAAATTTTACGTTTTATTTTAAGGATTTCTTACTCAAATAAAGATATAAATATGAACACGACGTCTGTAAAATGTTCGACTTTAAAAATATGTTGCGTGTTCATTGTCATAATGTCATAAACAAGAATACGTGACGCAACCGTTTAAAGGATGTGCACCCGAACTGTCCGAAAAAGAGCTTAAAAATCGTCATTATATGCCGGTGTCAACCCAATTGAGTCTATTCTTGGCCTGTGAAGGTGAAAAAAAAAGGGTGTCATTTATATAAGCTAGGAGGTCTATTAAAAGAAGATGTGGGTCAAGTAGAAAAAATATCGAAATGCATTTGCATTAAAATGTTCTTATAGTCATCAAAATCGCTTTCATTTATTGTTTACTTTCAGGAAAAAAGCTTTTGATCGTGTGTATTTGAAGTGAATAAAAAAGCAACTAGTTCGCGTCTTTACTTATTCTATTTAAAGGAAAATTTCAGGAGCTACTTCACTCACGCGAAACCACCCGCTCACTAATGTTACTCTTATAGTACAGTTCTTTCAAAATATCTCGTATGCATTTCAATATTTTTAAATGATTTCATTTTTTAGGGTTCCGTACTTAAAAAGTAAAAACGGAACCATTATAAGATCACTCCTGCGTCTGTCCGTCCGTCTGTCACCACTCATTTTCTCGTAAACTATGAGACATAAAAAGTTCAAGCTTGGGAAAGTTATAAATCCTTTCTACCTACATATTTTCAGAATATTAGCCATTCACAAATATGTTTAGGGAAAATTTAGGGGGCTAATTAAGTTGCTTGAAAAAAAAAGTTTTCTTTTTGTATATCATGTGGGGTATCGTCAGAAAAATCTCGTAATATTGAACTGAAAAACATATTTGTTTTAATTTTAGGCATTATATTTTCAGAGATAACATCAAAAATTAACTGCAAAAATATATCCCACTCTATTTCTGAATCTAGTGAAATTAAAATTATGAAAAAATTAGGGGTAGTAGAAGTTTATTCAAACATTGCAGAAAAACTATAGCGATTTTCCTAGGTAACATAATTTTTGAGAAAAAACGCATTTTTTCGGTTACACACAAACTTTACTTTTCCGGCGGTGAGTGGAGGAGTTGACGGGCGCTCGAGGTATCTATCGACGCAGAATCATCCAAGGCTATTTGATAATGATTTTCGAAAAAAAAAACGTTGGTAATTAGCCGAAATATTAATTAAGTTACTTAAAAAAACTTTCTTTTTATATATCGTGTAGGGTATTGTTCGAAAGATCTTGTAACATTGAACTCAAAAATATATTTGTTTTAACTGTAGGTATTATATTTTCAGAGATATCGTCAGTATACAGGAAAAATATCCCCCTTCCCCACCTCCTATTTCCGAATCTACTGGAACTAAAATTATGAACAAATTAGGGTAGTAGAAGTTTGTTAATTAATAAATAGTAATTAATACAATTAATGTATGGAACCTTTTGAGCGAGAGATATACTCGTACTTGACCAATTATTATTATTTTTTTTTTCATTGGATAGCTGAGGTCGATCTCTACAAAGACCCTTTATTACTTTTTCGATTTTTGTCGAATTTTTTTTTCTTTTTAATAAGGACATTTTCGCTTTCGAAACCGATTCTGAAAGTGAAAGTTTCATCATGGAAAAAACCCGCAAACAAAATAAAAACAGTAAAGTTGTCGGATGTGCTAACTCCAAAACTTTCTTCTATCTCATACATGTTAATACTTTAAAATTCGCTATTACAGTGCCAACAAATCAACATTTTTTGTCATTCTGTACGTCAGCTGATTGCGAATCGACGGGTTACCTGGACGCGAAGTAACCTTCGCTGCACGAACAGCCGATGTACAACACAAGTACGCAAAAGACCTTCTAAAAAATCGAGACTACGAAAAATCGAGCAAATCACAGAGCCCTCTTCCTGCAGAATAGCCCCAAATTCCACTGGGACCTGTTGATCATCATAATCAAAAACATATATATAAAATTTGGTTCAATTTTATGCATAATTGCACGCACTTTTTCATGATACAATAATAAAAATGGAACAATAATCGCTACCACGGCACCCTCTTCCGGGGTATATTCTCAAGTTCAACTGGGACCTGCTGGCCATAGCCAAAAGCATATAAATAAAATTTGGTTCGATTCTATGCATAACTTCATACCTTTTTCGATGAAACAAAGAAGACAGACACACGGACAGACAGACATTTTATATAAATGTGTTTTTCGGGATCTCTGACCCCTAAAACATGTAAATACTTCGAAAACCGATAGTTGAAAAATATTTCTATTATAATACTTTCTTCTATTATACATAGAAGAAAGTAAAAACGGCGATTGTAGAGATTGACCTCAGCTATCCAATGCAAAAGAAATCGTTGAAAAATATTGAAATGCAAACGAGATATTTTAAAAGAATTGACCAACAGGACTAACATTAGCAAGAGGGGGGTTTTGCGTAAGTAACCTCTTAATGCATAACAATACCGGATTTTTAATTTTCAAATTAAATGACAGAAAGTAGAACACTTGTCCAGATTCCTAACCCAAAGGTTTATAGAAAGCAAAGCCCCAAGTTTCGGGAAGAATTTTGTTACAATAAGCACAATTGACTTAATGTAATACAATTCCAATATAATATAATTATATACAATGCAATTACAATACAATTATCAGTTTAAGCTTTTTAACACACTTACTGAGATCTGGAATAATCTTGGAAACTTAAGGTATGTGTCTATCGGCACTTTTTTTGAAAACTATGAAATTTTAATGAAACGCGTGTGTTTCAAGTTAAAATAGGAAATAAAACTAGGAATTCAAATAAAATTTTAATGAAACCAGTGGACCCGTGCGAAGATTACGCACTGCATTTTAATATTTTTTAAATGCAAGTTTAATTATATATATATAAAAAATAAGGACTAAAAATATCTGCAAACAACATTAGTCTCCAGAATATCGCCTCATTTATCCCATCAAAGTTACAGTAAAAACTGATCGCTGATAGCTAAGGCAACAAAAAATTATCAATCGTATTTTAACTGCATTAGAAGATAACATCATCTGTTTCGGGAAAAAAAACATGGGACAAAGAAAAATAAATTGAGCATTTGAATTTAAATTTTGCTCTTTAATCATAAATATAAAATAAACCCGTGCAGCAATCTATATTTTACAAAAAAAATTTTATAATTATTGCTGAGCACGATATAATGCGGTATTTTATTTTTGTGGCAACATTAATTTCAGAAAAAAGTTTAATTTCATTTATGAAAACAATGCCGATTTAATTTTTAATTGTCAGCAAATTTTAATCAAAAAACATTTTTAGGAAAATGTATTTTGTACTATGTCAGAAGCCTGCGTTCAAAATCCTTTCCTATGGTATCTCATTCGTCGTTCTGCGTTTCGTATTTTCTTAGAAAAAGGGATGTTGACAGGAGAAATAATATATACGATTTTAATTAACTTTTCTTTCGACAATATTTTATCAAATTTTAGAAAAATGAACGTTTAATGCCAAATCTTCGATAACAAAATCTAACCAATATATTTCACTTTTTTTTTCAACTATGTATTAGAAGTGTTAAAATCTTGTTCAGTTTCGCTGAGATTTTAACACATAAAATTATAAATTAAGTACATATTTTAGAAATATTTTGACAACTAAGAAAAAAAAGAGACATGCTTTAAGAACTGTACACAGAAAACAAAAGTTTAAAATATTAATATCCCGAGGAGATATTTTAAATATACGAATGCATCCTACGCCCATAGGATTATCATTCGAGAGGGGAATTGGGAAGTTTACTGACGAGCAGCCTTAAGCTCGTCATCTTCTCCCCTACTCATCATTTCAGTTAAATGATTTAAAAAAATAACTAATTTTTTAAAGTCATTCAGTGTTTTCTCAAACAGCTGCTATTTTATACGTTCAAAACCAAAAAGCTTCCAAGATTTTTCCTGAACTCCGTAAGTGGGTTAAAAAGCTGAAATTTATACGAGTACTTCTGAAGACTTGCGTATCCTTCATACAAGAAAAATATGTATCTAAAACATAATATATATGTATATTTTTATTTTTTACTGGTTAAGTCACTGTTTTATTAAATACTAGCTGACCCGCCTGGCGTTGCCCGGGGCGGTAATAATAACAATCTGTTTTATACGAACATGACTGAAATATGAAGGCTATCGAAATCAAGTCGAATGAGGCA
This sequence comes from Maratus michaelseni, assembly GCA_963931845.1. NCBI lineage: Eukaryota > Metazoa > Arthropoda > Arachnida > Araneae > Salticidae > Maratus > Maratus michaelseni. The sequence goes on from OZ007600.1 coordinate 5,169,316, forward strand.
AACCCCGTCGTAATCGGGCCCATATAGAACCCGAGATCGGAAAGTGCACCCTGGTGGTAGAAAGTGCAACTAAAATATTTAAGGCTATAGATATCAAGTCGACTGAGTCAAACCCCGTCGTAATCGGGCACATAGAACCAGAGATTCTCCTGTGGTTCCACTTTCCACTAGCCAGGGTGCGCAATCTGTTCTGTAGCTCGACTCAACCATTGACTTCTAATATAAATGGACACCGGATCCCTTTCTTCTCTCCCGAGAGAGTTGAAGAAAACATCTTTCACTTTTCATCGCCAAAAAACGGCGAAAGGGTGCCGCTTTCTGGCGGTAATCCCTTTCTTGGCAACTTTCTATTTCCGTTCTCGTAATAAAAGAAACAGGCGGTGGAATTCCAGTGACAGTTTGGCGGGAAAAAAACCTGTTTGGCATAATATTCTCCCACCAGCATCTGCTGATGGGAAGGGACATGTTTTCTTCAAAAAAGGGTTGCTGATCCGGCATCTATTTGTATGAGATGTCAATGGACCCAACCAGATTTCCTAGTAGAAATGAAATTTAACCACTGATGAATATTGCCAAAATAAAGGAAATCGCGAAAGTGGGTTACGTAAACGACCGGTTTCGAAAGGGTTAATGTAGATATTATTTAAAACCCAACGGTGCGTTTTGAAGAAAATGAACGTGTCTATGATCTGGTATCTTTTGTTTGTCGGTATTCGCATTTCCGGAGTCGACGCAGATTTTTAAACCTGGGCCAAAAAACGAAAATCACGTAAGTGAGTTTTGGAAACGAATTTTTTTTGGAGGGTTAAAATTATTTTTTTTTTCGAAACGAATACCAGATTTTAAAAAGGAAATAAACGTAGATTAGGTGCAGTAATTTTAGTTTTTCGTATCTTGTTTATAAACGCAGATTTAAATTTTTAAAGATAGGAAAAATCGTTAAAAAGCGAAATTGACTTGCGGTAAAAAACGTTTTCGAAAGTGTTAGCGTTAATTTTTTTTTAAACTAAAGGTTTCTGCCTGAACCCTATAGAACGTAGATGCCCTTAGGTGCGTTTGTTTTTTGTTTGATTATTTTAGAGAGCCGATGCACGATTTTATATATGGCAGAAAATCAGAATTCGCAAAAGTGAGTCCTGCGCACGAATTTTTTTTCAAAGGGATTTCGTATTTTGTTATATATATATATATATATATCTTGGGAAAGATATTCGTATTTTCCAAAAACAATTGTAGATATCAAAAAGGGAACGAATGTAAATATTGTTTGGTATTTTTAGTTTTTCGTAACTTGCTCGGAACCGCTGATACAAATTTTTAAAAATCGTCAAAATCCCAAAAATCTCGAAACGGCGTACAGAAAATATACTTTTACGAAAGGTTAACTTTCGTATTTTTTAAAACCAAAGTTGACTTTGAAAAGGGAAATGTCAGATCTTTAATTTTGTGAACTCGGTTTTTCCGTATCTCTTGTAGTTCGGCGGATGCGAGGCTCGAAAAATAGGAGAAAATAAAAAACATGAATTCGATGCTTTTTAATTATTTTTTTTTTTTTTTTTGAAAGGATTAAATGTAAAATTTTTTCGAACCGATCAGATAGTTCGAGACGTAAAAGTACGTTCTTTGAGAATTTGTAGACGGTTTTTCTGTATTCATGGACGTTCGCCCGTGGCGAATTTAAAAAAATGGAAAAATAAACGAGTTGACTGGCGATTTGCTTCTTCTCTTCACGGAAGGTATGATAAAAAGGCTTCTGAGCATGCGCGCGCGGCTTTCGGAAGAGTGCTTTTTTGTTTGTGATCTTTGATCAGTTTTTAATTAATAACTACTCTAATTTTCAAAATATTAAAATTCTGAGACTCAGGTGCACCAGGCCAGACTATGGACTATCCACACCTAAATTTTCAGACTTCTAGGTGGGCTAGATTTTGCTAACAATCGCAGACAGACAAGCAAACAAACAAGTACACACACACACAGAGTGAAACTTTCTTTTTAGTATAGATTTATTGCACTAGACATGTCTATCGCACATACTCATTATTTTAATAGAAGAATAAATAAAAGTAAAAACTTTTTTTAAACACTCGTTTATAAGCCTTCAATTATTTTAAAAACCCACGCCTAATTTCATGACTTCAATTCATGTAATTCCAACAGAATTCCGCTTCAATACGTTAATTTGGCTTTGACCCCGAATATTGAAAATTCACTGCTTTGATTTAAAATTGATAGAAAGCACGAACTAGTGAATTTATTAAAACAAGTATATTTTGTGCTCTGTTTCTTTTCAAAGATATGACAACAGAAAAGAAAAAAGTCCTTCCGGCCTGTACCTGGAAGAGAAGGTAGCTTTCCTATATCTTCGTTTTAAAATTTTAGCTAATGTTACTCGAAACCAGCAAGCTAAAATACAAAGAAACCGTTTACAAAAGATTCGTTAATACTGAATTTGAATAAGAAATTTGCCAAATTAGTCAACTATAGCCCAGTTGGCTTCATTTATGAAGACTTATTTCGGTCGCCAAATTTCGCGATATTTCGTTAAATGTCGCCAGGTTTGGCGAGAATTTGGCGCTAACGGATATGAATATATAGTTTTATGCGTATGATTGGGAAAATGATTACAACAATGAAAGAATAATTTGCGAGAAGTCGCGTTCACTAAAACTTATAAATTAATCGTTGGATTTTTGTAATGTGCTATCTTGTTCCAAAATGTCTGCCACCCTAAAATTTCAAACTGCTGTATCTCAGCCATTTTTTAAGATAGAGGTAAAACAAAAAATACTCCGGAATCCTTGTATCAAGGCCTAACACTTAAGCAAAAAATAAATTTGAATTTTTAACTTTTTTGGATATTTATTTTAGTTTTAAATTTTTAAATGGCCCATCTTGAAACAAAATGGCGGACCAAGCTGGCCAACGAACTCGGTCGAGACATTGGTGAGCTTAATACACACAATTAGTTTAATCGAAATTGATTTATAAATACGATTGCTATCGCATGACATAGATAAGATATATATATGGATATCTATATATATATAAATCAACATTTGAACGGAGGGTGGTTTTGGGGTCTGGGGATCATGATCGGTGAAAATATACCGAAATTTTCCGGAATTGCTTTTCTCCGAGCGGCTGCAATAGGTAGCTTTATACTTTTTTGTATTGAAAGCTACCTAAAAAAAAAACATTATTTAAACTTTCTATTCAATATTTCTAAATTGTTTTTTGAGCGTAAAATCATAATTTAATTAATATTAAACTGCTAAATGATAAAAGAGTATTTTAAAAAATATATATTACATTCATTATTTTTTATTTATATTTTCTATTTTTTAGAGCTTAAAATATTTAGATGTTGCCGTTTCACAGCCAGTTGGCATATTTTTGCGCATAACTACAACCCCATTGCTTTTGTAACTGATAAAAAGTTGGTAACCATAAATATTATTTCGATATTTATCACCTGCGGCAGGCTAACGGAAAAATGTCTTAAAATTAATTTATTAATTTACACTTAACTTCTAAAAATATTAAGACTGTAAAAATAAGACTAAATAAGACTAAATTAAGACTAAAAATATTAAGATTGTATTGTCATCGGTAACACACCTGCGTACATAATTTTTATAATTCTAGAGCATCAGGAAGTGAGTGAAAAATGGATTGCAAAATTCCATCTTTACATACAAAAATCTTGTTGAGTTAAATAAAAACAAGAACGAAAAATCATGCGTCAAGCATATATTATGTAACACTTTCCAACACTTCCAAAATAATTTTTGCCGTTTAATAAGTTTAAGTAAACATATTGGAAAACGCATAACACATTTCAAAATACAATTTCAGTAATTAACAATATTCGGTAAAATATCGAATTCTTTTGTACAGTCCTGTATATGATCTATAGATTTGTGTATATACTATACATAGAATGCTAAATTTTAGTTCAATTAGGAAACGCGTAGCACAGTTTAAAATTCTCCTTCTGAAATTTCCATCAATAAACGGAAATGTACTAGAGCTTTTGTAACTTTTGTGCTGCCTTGTATAGGATCTATAAAATTTATACACACGAAATAATAAACAAAAAATGATAAAACGCGTTCCGCAACTGAAAACGCAGTTCCACCAATTATTTTTAAAAGACAGTACCGAATTATTTTGTGTGTCACTGTGAATCAACGATGAATGCTATACACAAAATATTGTATAGTAAGCGTCTTGTAATGCACCCCAGGGATATAAATCAATTCCAATATGTTTGAAATAGTGAAATATTATTAAAATAATCCCCAAATGATTTTTCTCCATAACCCGTAATGAAACGGAATTTGTTTAGTGTCCCTGTAAAGCAGGCATGTCAAACTCGTTTACCGCCGCGGGCCAAATTAAGCATTAGATATAAAGCCGCGGGCCATATTAAAAAAAAAAAAAAGTAGATAATATTATTACCATTCCACAAAATAAAATTTGTACATACAAAACACATGTTGAAGAAATATCAACGTAAAGTTCCAAAGTTATTTATTTTATCTTATTTTTCGAAAAGTACCTGACATTAATTTTTATCAACCAAATCTACAAAATTTAATGGAATTTTCTAAATTGTATTTATTTTAAAATTGATTGTACACGCTAGTCTGTTAATCTTTATATGGCAAAGACATGGCTGACAATACTCCGGAATTTTTTAAAGTAAAATTAAGAAAAAAAAAGTTTTGAACCATAAAATTTACTTAATAAATTGTGTCGTTTCTATGCGCTACTTATTTGATATAATTTATTAAATACATTTCCTGGTTCAAATTATTTTAATTTGACTTGAAAAATATCAAAATATTGGTTATCGAACATAGCTAAAATATGCAGAAATTCCTTCTGAACATTTCTTCCATTCCGTAGTGAATGATTTTGACTTGCGGGATATTTAATGTAATAAAAACAATAATTAGTTTTATAAAGCAAATGTATTTTCTTTTATAAGCTTGGAAATAGCAGGTTGTATCTCTTTTAAGAAGTATCAGTTTCAATTTTGACTTTTTATCTTTTAGATGTTTAGCCAGATTTTTATTGGGTTTTTGTTATACTTTGTCCTGTAGCACATCTTAATGTTCCATTCCTGTTCCAACCAGTGTCCACATATCAAACATAGCATTTCACTTTTCTTTTTAATACAATGGTATTGTAAATCACCTTAAGAATCTGCGTTCTTCATCTTCAGTAAATCATATTTATTCATACTGGTATAGAGAACTATAACAATTTTTTTTTAAATAAATCCTGTGATGTATGCGAGTATGTCAATAAAATATGTATATCAATAAACTAGTCGTTGGGGACCACCGTAATAGTTACCCATCATGGATATGCATAATATAAAATATGAAAATAAAACATGTGTAAACTATTTATAAAATGCATTGTAATTCGAATAAAATCGTGACTGGATGACGTCCTACACTTTAAATGCTCTATTACTGAATTGCGTAAAAGAAGCATCCTTATAACTCCAAAAATGATAATCATATTAGCTAACGGTTTATTGCGTCCGATTAAGCGTCTCATTTCCAATTAAAATATATCTTTGAATTGAAATTTGGATGAAATACAGAGTCATGAAAAATCGAAGAGTGCAGAAAATAGGATTCCAAATATCTCGGCAACTCATTATCCGATCGACTTCATTCTTTATGCAAAATTTGTGTTTTTTTAGGGTTTTTTTACATTCACTCCTTAAAATAAACAATTTTGAAAATATTTATATGGCCTTTTATCAGAACGAATATTTCGAGAGTCCGAAAAAAATAGTTCCGGATAATCAAGGTTACTGAAATTCAATAAGCTTCTTTTCATTATTACATACTAAGTACATACCCAATTTCAAGTCTCTATCTCAATTTGTTCGGGAGATAGAGCGTTTATAGACACACAGACGGACGGCAAAAAAAAAATTCTAAAAATATATTTTTCGGAATCTCCAGTGTCTGAAACGTGTAAATCCGTCAAAAAAAATTTTTTTTCGATTTTTAAAACGATTACAAGACTATGAAAGAAAGGAAAGAAAGATTATGCAGAATTTATTAACACTAAACCTAATTATTGAATTATTAAATTTTATATTTATATTTTTTAAAGATTTTAACTGTTCCTAATTAGCGCCGAATTTTATTAATATTCCAATACATTTCTTATGTAACAAATACAGCATCTGTAAAATCGAAGAGAGTAATAAAATAAAGTATTAGTCTCGACATAAAATCCACAAACATTATAAGTAAAATACTGTAAAAAAATTATGAATCTTCAAATTTTCAGACACAAGATCCCGATGTTTTGTTACATTCAGAATTAGTTAGTTAGCTTTGTTATCCGTAGTTTCTTGAAGCTAAAATTTAAAATTGAGTTATTTCTATCTATATACATCAGTGTTGACAGATGAGCCTTTATTTTATTTAATTTAATTTTTTTTATTATTATTCAGAATACTACCACATTATGAATAGAAATATTTCCCTTATTTAATGATGGAATAAATAAGATAAAAATTACTATTCAAAAATAGTGGTAGCATTCGGAACAAAAAGAGGCCCACCTAACTGGCAACACTGATATACATCTGTGTCCTATATTTGCAATGTCTAAGATGTTGGTGTGTTCGTGCAAAGTGTATTTTCAGCATGCGTGTTCGAACAACTGAATTAAATGCAGGTAATGTCTTGGCGGGCCACAAGAAGTTGTCGGCGGGTCAGTTGTGGCCCGCAGACCACGTGTTTGACATGCCTGGCTGTAAAGGAACTATAAATGCTACGCACTTCATTTTCAATGCCGAACATGTCATAGTAAGCCTCAATAAAGTATATCAATTGCATGACAATCCGATTATATTTACGCGAGTTAGAGCACAGACAGACAGACAAACCAAATTCATAAACACTTTTCAACTATGTTAGAGAGTGTTAAAAACGTAAAGATAACTGAAGTTTTCGTATACGTAATACTTTCATCGAATGTGTTCTCGTAGAGCTAACTTTTTTAGAAACTTTTAACTGAAGGGGTTACAGACGTTCTCGGCGGCAAAATTTTGACATATTTTGGAATTTCTTTTTAGGAAGGGAGTGACATTAATTGAAAAACTAACAATTCTACGTTGTGTTTTATTGCTTCAAGTATTATTTGATTTTTTTTTTTTTTTTTTTTTTTTTTGTTAAATTTAGTCACATATTACGTCGGCAACCTACAGCCGCGTTGACCTGTACCAAAATATCCAGGCTCAATGGACAGCATCCTAACTTCTTGTAAAAACAAAAAATTATTGAAATCTCAGTTTCTTCTTATAAAATAAGATTATAGCTAAGAGCCATCGACTCAAATTTTTGAATTTTTGAAAATTGCGCTATTTTGAAAAAAAAAATTCATTTTTCGTCTAAAATTTAAATTTTTAAACTTATTGCAAAAATATAAAAAAATTTAAATTTTCAAAAAATGGCTGAGGCCTCTTAGACAATTTAATTATGCGTAGATAAGCGCAAATTTTATCCCAAAATGTTAAAAATTGTTCAAGTCATCATTCCGCCCATGTTGAAAAATATGTCGCGTTTAAAGTTTTAGAAGACAAAAATATACTAATATATTTTTTTCAACTTACCCTTAATTTGCTATTTCTGCCTTACACTGTAGACCCTCTTGTGCCTTAATCGTATCATTTAAAATGTTTTTGTCACACCTACGAATCTTTAGTAGAATCGTTTCGGCGAGGTCAGTTTTATCGATCGTGCGCGCGCTCACAATTTTGCTCATATCTTGCTTAATAATTGAGATATCACTTTAAATCTTTTTGCCCATTATTCTACACACTGTAAGGATTTGATTTCGGTGGAGGGGGGGGGGGAGATTTTTGGAAAGTTGAGAACGTATTTAACCCTTTAAATGAAGAATATTGTCCACATATTTATCTATACTAATAGTATAAAGAAATAACGTTTGTTTGTTTGTAGGAATAATCTCTGGAAGTACCGAATCAATTTAAAAAATAATGGTGGTGAAATGATGGTGACCATCTCTGCTCAACATAGGTTATATTTTACGTCAGTATACAACATCTCCCAACGGGGTGTAGGAGAGCAAAACACATTTAAAAATTGCGATATCTGTGATATTGTTAAGGCTAGAAATTTGAAATTTGGCGTGATGGTTAATTTTAAGATGGAAATGGTCGCTAAGAACGGTTTCTAAATAAAAATCAAAATTTAAAATGGTGAAATGAGCAGAAAACTTTCAAAAAACGTTCTAAACTACGATTTATTTGGAACCGTTAAGGATAGAAACTTGAAATTTGGCATGACTGTTACTCAAGAGAAGTAAATATTCGCCCAGAACAATTTTCTAAAAGTTCAAATATAAAAGTGTGCAGGGGCAAAAATCGTTCTAAAATTGTGATTTATGTGATACAGTTGGTATAGAAGCTTGGAATTTGGCATGGTGGTTACTTTTAAGATGTAAATGCTCGCTAAGAACGGTTTCTTAAAAAAAATCGAAATTTAAAAGGGTGAAATGAGCAGAAAACTCTCGAAATTACGATTTAGTTGGATCTGTTGAAGTTAGAAACTTGAAATTTAGTATAGTGATTACTTTTAAGATGCAGATGCACAGTATAAACGGTTGATTAAAATTTTGAAATTTAAAATCTGTGAAATGAGAGAAAAGCCTTTTAAATTACGTTTTATTTAGAATTGTTAGGGATAAAAACTTAAAATTCGACATGCCTGTTATTTTTAAGACGTAAATGCTTGTACCGAACAGTTTTTACAAAATTCGAAATTTAAAAAGGTCCAAAATCAAAAAACTTTCTAAAATTGCGATTTTTGTGATGTTGCTGGGTTAGAAATTTTAAATTTGGTGTGGTGTTTATTTTTAAGATTTAAATCTTTGCTAAAGAACAGGTTTCTAAAAAATTTCGAAATTTAAAAGGAAGAAATGAGCAGAAAACTTTCCAAAAACCCTTATAAACTATGATTTATCTGAAACTGTACGGGATAGAAACTGGAAATTTGACATGGCTGTTACTTTAGAGACGTAAATGCACTCACAGGACAATTTTTAAAAATGTAGACATTTTAAAGTGTGAAGGAACGAAAAAAAAATCTAAAATTGCTATTTCTGTGATATAGTTGTTAAAGAAGCTTGAAATTTGGCATGGTGGTTACTTGTAAGATGTAAATGCTCACAAAAAACGGTTTGTAAAAAAAAAAAATCAAAATTTCAAAAGAAAAATGAAATGAGCGAAAACCTTCAAAATGCATTCTAAATTATCATTTATTTGGAGTTAATTAGCAATTTTTGAATTATCCGTATAGCAGTATAATATCCTATAATGAAAATGGGCACACAAAGACCACTTGGCATGTTTCAGCAATTACGCGAACAAACCCGTGGGTTTTGATAATAATAATAATAATAATAATAATAATAATAATAACAATAATAAAACAGTAAAAATCACAAAGTTTGTAGTTTCAAAGTTGAAAAGTAATGTAACCGATTGATCCCAGCATATCACTATCTATATTGATTTCATTACTGAAAGCTTCACGTAATAAAATATTTTATGACCAGAAACGCTTTTTGGCCTCAGAAAATAAAAACACTCAGTCACTAATAAATTATTTTAATTTTAATATCGTTTTCATTTAGATGCTTCGAAATTCTTCAAGCTAACGAATTTATACACATTTATTCATTTATACATCACTGTCCTTTATGCATGCAAAAAAAAATCCGAATCGTGAACAGCAGCTACCATTGAATGATATAATTCATTTTTTCATTATTATTTAACGGTCAAGTCACCTTTTCGACATTTCCATAATTCTATTACATATACGAAAGGGAAAAAAATATCCTCATAGACTCATCAAAAATCAACAAAATATCATCACCACTGGACCGCAGAACAAAAGAACTAGTTGACCACTGGTACGCGAAAAATAAACCGTCTCTTAAATCATTACCGGCGACAGTTACAGTTAGCATCTTCACTCTTTTGGCAATACATTTATGCGGTCAGCAAATTCACATGCACGAGTTATTATGGTTAGGACCTTTTTTTAGTAAATCGGCCAGTAGAGACATGGATGTTGATGTTCGATTTCACGGGCCCGTGAGAATTGCGTGAGAATCAAACGTGACACTTGAAGTGTCTCTTTATTTTTGGATTTAGAGATCGGTGTTGTATATATAGGTGTGGATCATGAGATCGGTGTTATTCATTTGAAAGTTTGACATCATATTAAGGCATGCTGTCACCGAAGGTAAGAAAAAAAAAAACTTATGCTTAGTTATTTAAAACGATTAATTTTGATAATTGAATCATTTTTAGGTGCGTTCATAATTATATAAATACGTAGCACCAATTGTCGTCGTCTGGTCTGTCCGTCCGTCCGACCGTCCATCCGTCTGTCCGCATATAACAACGCAAAAACAACGGTTTGAAAGTTAAGATATATTATTTTTGCAGAATTTTTTCGAGACATTTCAAATTTTATGAAAATCGAATCAAAACTTTAGAAGATACTAATAAAAATATTTATTTAGAAATTTGAATTTAAAAAAAAAAATCGGTGCTTTCTTGTTATAGGAGCTTTCGAGGTTGAATCGTCAAGCGATCGAGATACTTATTTTATGACAGAAATGAATCTGCAGACAATATAATGCATTTCACAGAATTAAAAATCATCAAGATCTGAATATTTATATAACTAGCTATAGTACGAACGCGCCTCATTTGTCACGTTTGACGTACAATTATGCCAACTTGTCTCTCTAAACAGCGAAATTCCTGTTCCCGCTTCAAAAATAATGAATAAACTTGTATAAAAATGAAACGGAATGCTATAATACGTTAATCACATATTGTTATGTAATTATAACGGGATAAAACATATTATTTATAAATATAAGCACTTAAATAAATTTGTTTATGACATAAACGTCATTCCCCTGTGTGTCCCTGCCTCCATCTTAGTACAAAAAAAGTTCTTAAAAGTTGACCATCCACATATATTTGCGATACATTTTTTGCTTAAATTATAAAAAACTATCATATTATATTAAAAATTGAAAAGGTAAATATTTTTCTCTATAAACAGCGAAATTCCTGTTCCCGCTTCAAAAATAATGAATAAACTTGTATAAAAATGAAACGGAATGCTATAATACGTTAATCACATATTGTTATGTAATTATAACGGGATAAAACATATTATTTATAAATATAAGCACTTAAATAAATTTGTTTATGACATAAACGTCATTCCCCTGTGTGTCCCTGCCTCCATCTTAGTATAAAAAAAGTTCTTAAAAGTTGACCATCCACATATATTTGCGATACATTTTTTGCTTAAATTATAAAAAACTATCATATAATATTAAAAATTGAAAAGGTAAATATTTTTCTCTATAAACAGCGAAATTCCTGTTCCCGCTTCAAAAATAATGAATAAACTTGTATAAAAATGAAACGGAATGCTATAATACGTTAATCACATATTGTTATGTAATTATAACGGGATAAAACATATTATTTATAAATATAAGCACTTAAATAAATTTGTTTATGACATAAACGTCATTCCCCTGTGTGTCCCTGCCTCCATCTTAGTACAAAAAAAGTTCTTAAAAGTTGACCATCCACATATATTTGCGATACATTTTTTGCTTAAATTATAAAAAACTATCATATAATATTAAAAATTGAAAAGGTAAATATTTTTCTCTATAAACAGCGAAATTCCTGTTCCCGCTTCAAAAATAATGAATAAACTTGTATAAAAATGAAACGGAATGCTATAATACGTTAATCACATATTGTTATGTAATTACAACGGGATAAAACATATTATTTATAAATATAAGCACTTAAATAAATTTGTTTATGACATAAACGTCATTCCCCTGTGTGTCCCTGCCTCCATCTTAGTACAAAAAAAGTTCTTAAAAGTTGACCATCCACATATATTTGCGATACATTTTTTGCTTAAATTATAAAAAACTATCATATAATATTAAAAATTGAAAAGGTAAATATTTTTCTCTATAAACAGCGAAATTCCTGTTCCCGCTTCAAAAATAATGAATAAACTTGTATAAAAATGAAACGGAATGCTATAATAATCACATATTGTTATGTAATTATAACGGGATAAAACATATTATTTATAAATATAAATAAATTTGTTTATGACATAAACGTCATTCCCCTGTGTGTCCCTGCCTCCATCTTAGTACAAAAAAAGTTCTTAAAAGTTGACCATCCACATATATTTGCGATACATTTTTTGCTTAAATTATAAAAAACTATCATATAATATTAAAAATTGAAAAGGTAAATATTTTTCTCTATAAACAGCGAAATTCCTGTTCCCGCTTCAAAAATAATGAATAAACTTGTATAAAAATGAAACGGAATGCTATAATACGTTAATCACATATTGTTATGTAATTATAACGGGATAAAACATATTATTTATAAATATAAGCACTTAAATAAATTTGTTTATGACATAAACGTCATTCCCCTGTGTGTCCCTGCCTCCATCTTAGTACAAAAAAAGTTCTTAAAAGTTGACCATCCACATATATTTGCGATACATTTTTTGCTTAAATTATAAAAAACTATCATATAATATTAAAAATTGAAAAGGTAAATATTTTTCTCTATAAACAGCGAAATTCCTGTTCCCGCTTCAAAAATAATGAATAAACTTGTATAAAAATGAAACGGAATGCTATAATACGTTAATCACATATTGTTATGTAATTATAACGGGATAAAACATATTATTTATAAATATAAGCACTTAAATAAATTTGTTTATGACATAAACGTCATTCCCCTGTGTGTCCCTGCCTCCATCTTAGTACAAAAAAAGTTCTTAAAAGTTGACCATCCACATGTATTTGCGATACATTTTTTGCTTAAATTATAAAAAACTATCATATAATATTAAAAATTGAAAAGGTAAATATTTTTCTCTATAAACAGCGAAATTCCTGTTCCCGCTTCAAAAATAATGAATAAACTTGTATAAAAATGAAACGGAATGCTATAATACGTTAATCACATATTGTTATGTAATTATAACGGGATAAAACATATTATTTATAAATATAAGCACTTAAATAAATTTGTTTATGACATAAACGTCATTCCCCTGTGTGTCCCTGCCTCCATCTTAGTACAAAAAAAGTTCTTAAAAGTTGACCATCCACATATATTTGCGATACATTTTTTGCTTAAATTATAAAAAACTATCATATAATATTAAAAATTGAAAAGGTAAATATTTTTCTCTATAAACAGCGAAATTCCTGTTCCCGCTTCAAAAATAATGAATAAACTTGTATAAAAATGAAACGGAATGCTATAATACGTTAATCACATATTGTTATGTAATTATAACGGGATAAAACATATTATTTATAAATATAAGCACTTAAATAAATTTGTTTATGACATAAACGTCATTCCCCTGTGTGTCCCTGCCTCCATCTTAGTACAAAAAAAGTTCTTAAAAGTTGACCATCCACATATATTTGCGATACATTTTTTGCTTAAATTATAAAAAACTATCATATAATATTAAAAATTGAAAAGGTAAATATTTTTCTCTATAAACAGCGAAATTCCTGTTCCCGCTTCAAAAATAATGAATAAACTTGTATAAAAATGAAACGGAATGCTATAATACGTTAATCACATATTGTTATGTAATTATAACGGGATAAAACATATTATTTATAAATATAAGCACTTAAATAAATTTGTTTATGACATAAACGTCATTCCCCTGTGTGTCCCTGCCTCCATCTTAGTACAAAAAAAGTTCTTAAAAGTTGACCATCCACATATATTTGCGATACATTTTTTGCTTAAATTATAAAAAACTATCATATAATATTAAAAATTGAAAAGGTAAATATTTTTCTCTATAAACAGCGAAATTCCTGTTCCCGCTTCAAAAATAATGAATAAACTTGTATAAAAATGAAACGGAATGCTATAATACGTTAATCACATATTGTTATGTAATTATAACGGGATAAAACATATTATTTATAAATATAAGCACTTAAATAAATTTGTTTATGACATAAACGTCATTCCCCTGTGTGTCCCTGCCTCCATCTTAGTACAAAAAAAGTTCTTAAAAGTTGACCATCCACATATATTTGCGATACATTTTTTGCTTAAATTATAAAAAACTATCATATAATATTAAAAATTGAAAAGGTAAATATTTTTCTCTATAAACAGCGAAATTCCTGTTCCCGCTTCAAAAATAATGAATAAACTTGTATAAAAATGAAACGGAATGCTATAATACGTTAATCACATATTGTTATGTAATTATAACGGGATAAAACATATTATTTATAAATATAAATAAATTTGTTTATGACATAAACGTCATTCCCCTGTGTGTCCCATGCGTCCATCTTAGTACAAAAAAAGTTCTTAAAAGTTGACCATCCACATATATTTGCGATACATTTTTTGCTTAAATTATAAAAAACTATCATATAATATTAAATATTGAAAAGGTAAATATTTTTCATTGTTTGTAACAAAATAATAGAAAATGCCCTTTCGTTTACTGTCATTCCCTTCTCATAAAATATAAACAATGATTCTAACATATGGCAACAGTCCTATACCTCAAAATTCCACCTGCAAACAGGGGTATCATCATAGAAGCTATCTTAACTTGTAGTTTTTGTAGAAACAAGTATGTGCAAGTAAAGCTTAGAGATTTCCAGTTATATCTTGGTAAATAGTTTTATTGACTAACATTTGCCCTGTCTCTTTTATTTGCCTTAATTTTGTAAGGAAAGTTCAATCAGCGATTAAGCTTTATTTGTATTGAGTTTTTAAAGTTATCTTTAAGAAGAATTCCTTTTTGTGTGTATAGTTATGATCAGGGCTTTACAAATTTGATAACCAGATGGCAGCCAGAAAAAAAATTCTAGTGGCCAGTAAAAAATATTTACCACCCCCTCCTTCCTCGTCATTAATTTTCAAAAAGCACAAAAATTTTTATGAATTAATTGAGGAAAAATAATAACAGACATTGTTTAGAATTATTAGTTACATCTAGTTTAGAAAGATAATATGAACTAAGTTTTCTAATGAAACTTATCAAAATCATATATATTTTTAAAAAAATACTGTAAAGAGTGAATTAACCGGCATGTTCGGCAAATGCTTCAAATGTCCGGATATAGTTGAATGCTACAAAATCTTTATCTGCTGAGGAGCGCATCGACGAAATAGTGAAGCAGGAAAACAAGTTTTCGCCTATTTTTCTGTCGAAGTCTCCAATAATTCTGATTTGATTCATTTAAAATTTACATTGGATGAACTTATTTTTGACAAATTAAAAACAAAAGTTAAAAATATTTTTTGTGTGAATATAGTTTCAAAGTTTATTTTTTAATATTGGGAAAAGGGGGGGGGGGTGGTATTTGTGCTCATTTCAAGAAAGCTTAGGTCAATGTTTGTAAAAAAACAAAAAAAAAAGTAACAACAACCCCCCCCCCCCCATTAGATTAAATAACTTGGTCGCCAGATAAAAATATTTGGTCGCCAGTGGCGACCTGGCGACCGTATTTGTCAAGCCCTGGTTATGATAGTAGATAATCTAACCTTACTTTTTGTCCTTTCCCTTGTTATTTCTGCGTCTAAGTGCCATTCCCCTGTCTCTCTTTGTCATTCCTCTATAACTACTTGAAATTTAAAATTTTATTTTTGGGTGTTTAACATTGTAAAAGATTTTTGATGACTTATTTTATTATTTAGAAGCAGTTTTTAAATACAATTGAACACAATTTTAAAAGGGGGAAAATATTAGTTATAAAAAATATAATGCTCAAAGTGTTCTGTTAACAGAAAATGACCCATAAAATTCCAGGTTTAAAACAGTCGATTTATTCCTGATTAGTTAGTCCCTTATGATTAGCTTCCCTGATTACTTTTGGGGGTTCATTGGTTAAGTATAAAAGAGAGAAGGGGGGGGGACTAATCCCCCTTAATTTAGGTAAATGGCTTTTTCATGCAGAATTATCCGATTTGCTTCAAATTTTGTATACAGGTTCACTCTGATATGGTGCTTCCCTTATTAGTTTTGGGGGTTCAATGGTTAAGTATAAAGAGGTGGTAGTGGGGGGGGGGGGTAATCCCCCTTAATTTAGATAAAAGTTGGATTTTACATTCAGAATTAACCGATTTGCTTCAAATTTTGTTGATAGGTTCATTGTGATAAGGCGCTTCCCGGATTAGTTTCCAGGGTTCATTGGTTAAGTATAAAGTTGGGAACGGGGTGCTAATCAACCTTCATTCATTGTTGATTTCTTTCTTTTTCGAGGGGCATTAGTCTTTGAAATAGGAGTATAATGTACAATTAGTGTGAATAGCCTGAGAGCTCAATGCCATCAGTTTAGCTGGGTACTTTTCTTTTTATTTGTATGTTTTGACACAGTTATTTCTGTAATTCACTTTTAATTTCATCTTTCTTGTAATCGTTTTGAAAATCAAAAAAAAAAATTTGACGGATTTACACGTTTTAGACACTGGAGAGTCCGAAAAACATATTTTTAGAAGAAAAAAAATTTGCCGTCCGTCTGTGTGTCTCTATGTCTGTGTGTCTGTAAACGCTCTATTTCCCGAACAAATTGAGATAGAGACTTGAAATTTGGTATGTACTTAATATGTAATAATGAGAAGACGCTTATTGAATTTCAGTAACTTCGATTATCCGAACTATTTTTTTCGGACTCTCGAAATATTCGTTCTGATAAAAGGTACATAAAAATTTTCGAAATTGTTTATTTTAAGGAGTGAATATAAAAAACAATAAAAAAACATAAATTTTGCATAAAGCATGAAGTCGATCGGATAATGAGTTGCCAAGATATTTGTAATCCTATTTCCCACACTCTTCGATTTTTCATGACCCTGTATTTCATCCAAATTTCAATTCAAAGCTATATTTTAATTGGAAATGAGACGCTTAATCCGATGCAATAAACCGCTAGTTAATAGGATTGTTGTTTTTGGAGTTATAAGGATGTTTCTCTTAAGCAATTCAGTAATCGAGCCTTTAAAGTTTAGGACGTCATCAAGCCACGATTTTATTCGAATTGCAATGCATTTTATAAGCAGTTTACCCATTTTTTATTTTAATATTTTACATTATGCATATCCATGATGGGTAAGTACTACGGTGGCCCCCAACGACTAGTTTACTGTACTGATGAGAGACTAAATTATATCCGAAACGGCCACATCCTTTTTAATTTTTTCAATGTGTATTTCATTAAACTGTCTGACTTTAAGGTTTTGGTTTTCATGTAATTTTTTGATCAGACGTAATGTTAACCTTTCTCAAACTGTTTTTATGGTTTCTATTTAAAAACCTTTTAGTTGTTAATGAAGTATATTATTCCTGGGTGTTTGGATTTGTTATATATTGAAACAAGAACGAAAAATAATGCATGTGGCATAGATGATGAAACACTTTCCAACGCTAACTGAATATTATTAAAACATTTAATTTTTTTCATACGATGAAATGAGATAACTAAATAAGCAATTTAAAAAATACATAACTCAGTAAAAATTCATTTTCAATGCCCATATTCGAATTCTTTCGTGCAGCCCTGTATATAATCTACAGAATTTACGAACAACACGTAATATACTAAAAATTACATAAAATTGCATATCACAGCGGAAAGAGCATTCTTAGCCATGACCTATCATAGTCAGTCCTTTAACAGTCCCTCTTGTGCGCCTCTGTATATGAACGATAAATCCTACGCACTCCATAATGTATAGAAAATAAACTGTATCGAATCTTAGTCATCCTTTTAAATTTCTTTATGTTTCAAGTACCATAACACATTCAAAATGCACCGCAAACGACTTTTCCCAATAGATCATAATGTGAAGGAATTATTTTGCACGTCATGGGGTGTAACTGAACTATATGTGCTATAAATTGTAGGCTCCGGTAAAAGCATGCAGTATTAGTCCACCGCAGTAATGCATATTATTTTCATTATGTTTGAAATGCCATATACACCGCAAACGATTTTTCCCCATAGACCATAGTGTAATGGAATTATTTTGTGTGTCCCTGTAAATAAACTATTAATGATGCACACTTCATTTTCAATACTAAACTTTCTATAGTAAAATTCAGTAACGTATAAAAATTTCACGACAATCGAAGTATATTTACGAGAGTTAGATCACGAACAGACTGCAGACGGACAGAAAAACCGAATTCATAAACACTTGTCAACTTCGTTGAAAAGTGTTAAAAAGACGTATGTTGTATAGAAATATTGTGTAAATAATGTCATAAACACATGTCTCACTAATCAATTTTAACTGAAACGATGGACTAGTAACTTTTAACTGAAACGATGGACTTTAATAGGACTAGTTAGCGATACAAAATTACTCTTTTACTTATCCTTTCTTTAATAAAATGTATATGAGTAACTAATATTATTACAACTTCGAAATCTAATTTATTTGTAAATAAATAATACTAATAAAAATGGAGTTAATGGAATTGTTCTTTTTTGAATCTGAAGAAGAATTTTCTGCAAAATGTTCTGTTTGTATCCGTTAAAGAAAGTTAATATGCAGGGTCCTCAGCACAGTTATAACAAGAACGAAAAATCACGCGTCAAGCATTGATTATGAAACACTTTCCAACACAGGCCGAAAACTGTAACGAAACTTCACCGTTAAATAAGGGGAAAGAAGATATGTAAGTAAAAATTTTAGAAAACATATAACACATTGAAAAATACAGTTTTCGAAATTACCTTCCAGTGTCAAAAGAGTAGTCGAATTATTTTGTGCAGCCCTGTATATGATCAATAGATGTGGTTATATATAGTATGATAAAATTTAGTTCAGTTAGAATATTCACATTTAGCAATTTTCTCCGATCGATGAAAATGCACTCGAAATCCTTTGTACAGCCCTGTATATTATCTGAAGACTTGTGTACACACCACCTATTAAGCTAAAAGGCAACTTAAAACTCACTCGCAGAAATTACCAACTGTAAACGACAATGTATCTTTTTCCTTGCGTACATGAATTTATTTATATTCCACAAACTTATATTAGTATACTAAATATATTATAGTTCAGCAAGAAAATGCGTAACACAATTAAAAACTACCCTTAAGCAATTCACTCCCATAGTCTATAATACTTACGGATTCCCTGTATATGAAGAACCGAGTTTATAAACACACACGTACTATTAAAAAATTTAGTTAAACTTAAAAACGCAAACCAAAGTTGAAAACGCCCTTATCACACATAGACTGTAAATGTCGCACATGTACTGTAACCTATATCTTTTGTGTGTCCCTGTAAATAAAAAGCATGCACACCACACTTTCAAGAGAGCAATTTATAGTGCACGTCATTAATGCATATAATTTTCATTATGCTTGAAATAGTGAAATATCACTAAATTAGACAGTAAACGATTTTTCCCCATAGAACAATGTGTAACAGAATTCTTTTGGTTGACCCTGTAAATGAATAATTAATGCTTTGCACCCCATATTCTACAAAAAGCATGTTATAATGCGCTTCATAATTATATATCAATTTCATCATGTTTTAAATGACGTAGCATCATCAAACTGCACTTGAAACGATTTTTTCTCGTTGACTGTAATGTAACGGAATACCTTTGACTGTCTCTGTTAAAAAACTATAAGTGCTGCACTCTCAGTTGAAATAGGGAACATGCTATAGTAAACGGTAATAACATACAAAAATTTCAGGCCGATCCGAGTATTTTTACGCAAGTTAGAGCACGGACATTCGGACAGATGGACAGACAAACCGAAGTCATAAATACTTTTCAACTAGGTTGGGAAGTGTTAAAAAGAAAAGTTTTTATTTCTTTTAACAGATGCTAACAAATATTTTATAAAAATTTCTAATCTTTTAATGAATTACGGACATTTTTTTTCTGGGAATTATTTTATGCATGATTTGACGTCAAGTTTTGACGGGTACTATCTAGTAAAACCTATTAACTGAAAATACTATTTAAATACTAATCTCTTTGTTAAGCAGAAAATCCAGCAATACTATATAAAGAAAGATTGGAATATTGTTTGTCACTGAAAATTATCTGGTAATGAATCTCTATACATATTAAAAAAACTAACGATTTGGAAATGGACCAATGGAAATCTGCGTAGATATTCCGGATTATTCTCATCGCTTTTTTACTAAGGACTTTTTTGAGAAACGATTACTTTTTTTCTAGCCATCCTACGGATTCGAAAATCATACCACCAGATGCGAAATATAACAAGCTTTCAGAAATTAAAAAAATTATCACGGTCGGACAACAAAAGCTCAAAAAACCTTTAAAAATCGAGTAAAAAATCTTTTATTGAAAATGTCACTTTTTTATATTGCTGCCAATATCTAAATCAACGCAAAGAATTATGTTTTATCTCAAATAAAATATTTATTTGCGCGAGACTATTAAAAACGATGATGAAAGTTTAAAATAATAATTAAATGATCACGTGTTGAAAGCAGAACGGGAGTTGGTGAGCGTAGCGAGCAGGGGGCAGAGCCCCCTAGTTTCCTTAAGGGAACTTTTAGGTCGAGTTCTCCACGTAACAAAGACAGATTGACTACAAGTTCACTCCCAATAAACTATATAACTTTTAAACTATATAAACTCTATAAAGGTTATTTTACATACGAGTCAGTAATGAAGTGGGAAAATGAGCAGTATTCTATTGTTCTTTATCCAAATATCTTGCATATTTTTTACTCTTTTTGCCCAAAGCGTTTATTTTCATTCTTTTGAAAGCGAAACAAAGATAAACTCTGACTTTTCTCCTTCTTGAACTTTAAAACTTCCCTTCTTTGTTTTCTTTATTTGCTGGAGAACGTCTGGGAGATAAAGTAATTTAAAAACTACAGTATAAAGTAATTAAAAAACCCCTAACGACTGTAGTCGTTGGAAGCCACCGTAATACTTACACCGTAATACCTCAGTGATAGCTGTTTGAAGCAGAGATTTTAGATTGTCCAAACTTGAATCAACAGTAACATTTCGTTCTTTGACTTTTCTTTTCACAGAGGACCACACAAATTCTATTGCGTTTAGATCGCAGTGATAAGGGGGGAGTCGTAGAACTTCATGTCTTTATTTCTCTAATAAATTATCAATTTTATAGATGATTTTCTTTGGACGATTACTGTCTATGGTACTTTTCTTTCTCTTATATAAAAGTCTTGAATCGTTTGACGTATAACGCACTTGTCAAAGCAGTTTCATCCACTAGGTCTTTTGCTATGTTTAGTAGGTGATTTTAAAACTGTCGATGAACCCAATGCAGAAACTTCATTTCTTATTTTTTTTATTGTAGCTTCAGAAATTCCACTTGCTCGAGAAGCCCGTTTCAGAGCTTGTGGGAGCGGAATTAATACAGTTTTAGATGGAGCTTCACTGGTACAAAATTCCGCAACATTATATACGATTTTACGTACTTGCGATTTCAAGACTTCAACTTTCCTAAACTGAAAGGGCATATTTTCAGTTTAGAAATTAGCAAATTTATTTAAAGAAATGGGAACAAATAATCTAAAAAGCAAAAGTAAAATTAAATAAAAAATAAGGTAACGCGTGCAACTGCTGATCCGAGAAGAAAAATGATGTGGGGTAACCTTTTATCCCGCCAATTCCTCACACGCATATTCCCCATTCGAAATGGATAGGTCTTGTTACTATAGCGACCGCCACTAACCAGACTTTTAGGCGAGAGCTATTCTTGTGGTCGACAAACAGTACCCTTCATGGATATGCATAATATAAAATATGAAAATAAAACATGTGGAAACTATTTATAAAATGCATCGCAATTCGAGTAAAATCTGGCTTGATGACGTCATAAACTTTAAATGCTCTATTACTGAATTGCGTAAAATAAGCATCCTTGTAACTCCAAAATTGATAATCCTATTAACTAACGATTTACTGCGTCGGATGAAGCGTCTCATTTCCAATTGAAATATATCTTTGAATTGAAATTTGAATGAAATACAGGGTCATGAAAATTCGAAGAGTGTGCAAAATAGGATTCCAAATATCTCGGCAACTCATTATCCGATCGACTTCATTCTTGATGCAAAATTTATGTTTTGTTATTGTCTTTTATATTCACTCCTTAAAATAAGCAATTTCGAAAATTTTTATTTTTATGAGAACGAATATTTCGAGAGTCTGAAAACAATAGTTCCGGATACTCGAGGTTACTGAAATTCAATAAGCTTCTTCCCATTGTTACATACTAAGTACATACCAAATTTCAAGCCTCTATCTCAATTTGTTCGGGAGATAGAGTGTTTACAGACACACACAGACACACGAACACACAAACGGCAAAATTTTTTTCTAAAAATATGTTTTTCGGAATTTCCAGTGTCTGAAACGTGTAAATCCGTCAAAAAAATTTTTTTTCGATTTTCAAAACGATTATAAGATTTACCCTATACTACGTATGATAGGTAAGTAATAAAGAGGTTTTTTAAAAGCTTTAAGTCACTCACAAACGTGATATAAATTGAATACTAATGGCGTCTCAAAATACTCATTTTAACATGTTATATACAGCTGACTCTCGTTAATGCGTCTCCGTTTAAGACGTTATCTCCTGTTAATGGAAGACATTTTTTCTTTCGCCATCATTTCCTATTTGCAATTAATGTTAAAGAGATTAAGAAGACAGAATCAAAAAGGTTGCTGTAAGTATAGTGAAATCTTGGGCGATTTCTTCGGCTATTTACACCTGGCTAATACGAAAGCATCGCTTTCAATAAATTTCAAAACATTATTTGAATTTCATTATTCATATTTTCCATATAGAAATGCTAAAAATGGTTATCTTCAATGCTTTGTAACCTGGGTTGGATGCTCTAGTTTTTGTAATTGATTGATTAAACATGAAATTTTGCATTTATAGACGAAGCGATAAACTCAATGTTATCTAATAAGAAGTATATGCATAGTAACCCCTCGATATATCGCGCTACTTGGAAGGTAAGAAAAAAGTGCGATACACGGAGGGGAGAAATATAACAAGGGGGAGGGGGCGAGAAGAGTAGTTATAAATGAAAAATAAACAGCCCTAATTTTACCTACTAGCTTTTCGATTTAATACTTGTTCACACAAGTTACAAGTTCAACACAAAAGAGATAGTAAAACGTTAAGAAAATACAAACACATACATATACAAAATTGAAATAAAAGTACCACACAAAAACATGTGTTCCATTACCTAAAAGATGACTAAAACTTTAATTAGATTTTACAACGTTAAAATAAATCGAGCACTTTCGGCTGTGAACCCAGCCTTAATTAGGATTTATAATTAAAACTGGTTTAAAACACCATTCTTAACGTACATATTTGTATGTTTATACGTATATGGACGTAACTGTATATGTACGTTTATACGTAATATACAGTATATATTTTTACTTACATTTTATAGCATTTTCTGAAAATTAAAATCCAGAGTTGTTCTTTTTTTTTTTTAAATTTTCTTTGATTATCAGCTTGCCACTGAAAATTAAAGAACGAAAATGAACTCATTGCATTTCAGTTATGTGCTTAAATTTCTGCGTTTCAAAAGTTTTATATGCTTTTACGAGAAACTAAATTATTTAAGGCATTGTTGAATTCAGGGGGTGGCCCGGGGGGTGTGACATTTCCTCCACGGAGCATTAAAATTCCCCCTCCCTCCCCGGAAGGTTTGAGATTTTATGTTTTTAATGGTTAAAAAGTGCTATTTCCCGGAACTCGGTAATGCTCCCCCCCTCCCCCCGGAGCCACAGAAATCCCTCCCGGAGAAAAGTGTCTGAATTCAACAATGATTCTTCAAGGGACAACTAAAAAAGAGCGAAATAGCTGAATGCGCGATATACCGATGCGCAATATAACGAGGGGTTACTATACTGTAAGTGTATGCATTTACTGTTCAGTAGTTCTTTCAGGCACATAAAATGTAATAGCTTATAAAGATAATAACAAGAATTTCAATTTATTTTAACTCTTCCGATCTAGTGGACATGTGCAATTCTCACCCTCTCCGTCATCGTCGGAGTTGCTTTGACGAAAAAGAAGACGTCTCAGCCCCTGAACGGAGGCAGTTCGTCCTCGAATGCCAACGGTGGCAGCAGCAGCACCACCACCCGTAAACCTCCGATCACGATCATAGACGACATCGACGACCTCCTGGTGCAGGCCACCGGTTGGGGTGGAGGCGGTGGCGGCGGTGGTGGTTGGCCCAGCGGAAATGGAGGAAGTAGTAAAGGTGGTGGAGGAGGTAAGTTAATATTGAATAAATGAAAACTTTATTCTAACCTAGAAAACACACTAGAGATGTTCTTACATAGATAGGTAGAAAATTTATACTATATTAAATCTACGAAGAATAATTTTGGATATTTATGAACCAATTTAAAGCTACATTATCACATAATAAGATTACTGATTATAATTAAAATATAGATAAAATGCTTAAGTGATATAAAGAGGAAACACAAAAGGCTTATAAAAACTTTTTAATGATCGACATATGTTTCACAGCGCTCATATACGGCGCCATTTTCAAGGTATACAACGATAAACAAAAGTAATTAAGTTATTTTAAAGACTACATAGAACCGATACTCTAAAAATTGATTTTAAAAATAGTAAAATAATTTATCCATCAAGGCTTTATTTCCCATCTATTATCCGTGAATCAATAGAAATGTATATGTGTAACGTGAACATTTCCAGTGAATCCGCCTCATTTGAATTACCTAAAATTTGATACGAGGTACGTTTCAGTTTTAAAAAAGCAATAAGGAAATATTAATTTTCACGTTTACAGTTGAATATTTCAAGCACCTGCTTTTTCACATATATGATCTCGTAATTTATGTTTTCCAGTCTATTTTCAAAAATTTGCGAGAAAATTTTTATTTATCGTTATATATCTTGAAAATGGCGCCGTATATGAGCGCTGAAACATATGTCGATCATTGAAAGGTTTTTACAAGTCTTTTGTGTTTCCTTTTTGCATCACTTAAGCATCTTATTTATATTTCAATTTAAGGCTGTTTTCAAAACCAAAATGGCTACTTTCTGACACATTTTTTAATTCACTTTTTGTTCCAGAAAGCATGAAATTAGAAGATGCTCTTATTCAGAAACTTTGTAATCGAACTGTTTGTGTTATTTTTCGGTAAAAGCAGAAGATCTTTCAGAAAATGTGGTCAAATTTGGCGTTATGAATCGAATTTATGGACGCGACAGCTTGGGAAAGCGGATTAACTGATGTCGTGAGACAATAATCGCTTAAAACTCAAGATTGGATTCATTTATCGAAAAATGGAAAAACTGTTCGATTACAAATCACTTCAATAACCATGGCTGGAAGTGTCATGTGCAAGTGTCGAATTTCCGGACCGCCAGAAAATGAAAAAAAATGATGTCGTGAGACAATAATTGCGCATAACTCAAGATGTGATTTATTTATCGAAAAATGAAAAAAACTGTTCGATTACAAATCACTTCAATAACCCTGTCTGCAAGTGTCGTGCTTTTGCGTTTAAAAATGAGTCAGAAAATGCGTCAGAAAGTTTCGCGTTGTTGAGCAAGAAACAGTATGTTTTTGAAGACCTTGTTAAATCTACGAAGAATAATTTTGGATAATTTATGAACTCCGTAACACGAAACTTACACATTGCAAAAAAAATTGTTGATTTTATAGTATAATACTGGCATCCCAGCTTCCAGTTTTATACCGTGAAATTAACAGTAATAAACAGTAAAATAAGCAGTAATACACTGCCGCGGGTAGTGTATTACTGCTTATTTTACTGTTTATTACTGTTAATTTCACGGTATAATACTGGAAGCTGGGATGCCAGCATTATACTGTAAAATCAACATTTTTTTTTTTTTTTTTTTTTTTTGCAGTGCAGATGTATTCGCGGGCTTATTTTTAAACGTAAAAGAATTCAATTGGCAGGCATAAGATATTGAAGTAATTTCGAATCAAATAGCGTTTTTCATTTTTCGATAAATGTGTTATCTACAGCTTGAATTATAACTAATGTCTATCCCATGACGTCCTTTCTCTTGGTGTCGCGTCGCATTTATTGTAAAATGGGGTGTTAATGGTTCATAGTTTCTAAATAAGAACAATTGCCAATTTTATGCTTTTACGGATACAAATGAATTTAGAAATGTGTCAAAAAGTATTCAGTTTGAATGTGAGAACAGCCATAAGAAAATTGTCAATTCAGCTTTTTGTGCAATCTGTGGATGTGCATAAATATTTAATAAGTCTCTTTTTTTTTTTTAATCAACCCCTACTTAAAATACAGAATTTAATGCTTAGATGAAAGTAGAACACAAAAAGGCTTATAAAAACCTTTTAATACAATGATCGACATGTTTCGAACGTACAAACGGCGCCATTATCAAGATCTCCACGATAAACAAACTACTCTCGCAAATCTTTTTGAAAAAAAACTTGAAAAACATAAGTCACGAGATCATATGTGTAATAAAAGCAGGTGCTTAAAAATAGTCAACTGTAAACGAGAAAAGTAATATTTTCGTATTGCTTTTTTTTTTTTAATTGAACAAGACCTCGTGCCAGATTTTAGGTAATTCAAAAGAGGCTGATTCATTGCATATGTTCTCGTTACACATATAGAGAAACAATCACCATGAATTCAAATACTACTTGTAATGATATGTTGCACCCCACCATAGATAATAGATGTCAGTACCTGTTAAACTTCAAGAAGAAAGATCACTGAAACGTCAATTGGGCGTTTTTGGAAAACATACAGCACAATTGATTTTGCTTAATAAACGTGGTGAAAATATTTGTATGGATTTTTATCAACGTATTGGACTTCTTTAATGTTGACTTCTTCTATTTAAGAAGTGTTTTTATTTTAATACGATTTTTTTTTAATTCTGTATGCTGTTTTGTGAATGTTTTTCATGTTTGAATGAATTGGTAAATTATAACGTGTTTTCGTATTTGAATAACATTTATGACTTTTTACAGAGTGGAAAACATACCATATATTACTGAAGACCACCAGTTCTCTAATTTGATTAAAATTCTGCATTTGGTACTAGCGGCCCGTCCCGGCTTAGCGCGGGTGGACAATGTGTCGACTACAATGTATTTTCCTTTTTAAAATGTCTTACCCAAAATATCTAATCAAAAATCAGCAATAGTTGTCTTATTCGTCTAATCTTCCATAATCGGGTCCATATCCGATGTTTAACCCGATTAGTGAATTTCTAAAATCGCTGAAATACGTGTTTAAACATTTTTTAGTAGATTTTTTTCTCCTGATTCATACTTCTACCTAAAACTGCTGCTTGAATATCGCGAAATGACCTAAACCGTGCGACACCCCCATTTAACCCTCTTAGGGGTTGAATTTCTAAAATCGCTAAAATACGTGTTTAATCATTTTTTTGTAGATTTTTTCTCCTGATTCATGCTTCTACCTAAAACTGCTGCTGATATATGGCAAAATCACCTAAAACGATCGCCCACCCCTTTAACCCCTTCGGGGGGGGGGGGGGGAGATTTTCAAAAATCCTTTCTTATTGCGTGCCTAGATCATAAAAGCACTCTACTGTCCAAATTTCATGATCTTAACTTTAGTCGTTTCAGCTGGGCGTTGATGGGTCACTCAGTCAGTCAGGCGTTCTTTCTTTATATAGTAGTAGATATAGATACAGTAGTAGATATAGTAGATAGATATAGATACTTGATTTTTATTTGCAGGTTTGCAAGTTCAGGCGATTCCCGTCCAGATCAGCATCATGCCCCAGATGGCCAGCGGAGGCGGAAAAGGCGGCGGGGGAGGTTGGCCAAGCGGTGGAGGTGGTGGAGGATGGCCCTCAGGAGGTGGCGGTGGAGGTGGTTGGCCGTCTGGAGGCGGAAGTAGCAAAGGTTCCAAAGGAGGTAAAATAATATGTATTCAATACTGTTATGTTTATCATTACAGCAGCTACTGATAATGTGAATCACTGATTAATCAGATCATCTACAATACAAATAAGTTTAATGAGTCCTTTTGCTCTGTTGAAGGTGGTTCACAAAAAAACATTTTTTTCCGCTCAACAACACGGAAATTTCTGACACATCCTGGACTCATTTTTATACATAAATGCATGTGATTGACAGTAGAGTCCCGCACAGTAAAGTCCTAAAAATTCGGCTTAAAGTCAACCCAAAACTCCATCCAAACCCGACACACTTTAACTGGAAAATGAGATATGTATTACATCTTGAGTTATAAACGATTGCTGTCTCGTGATGATCTTTCTTGGGCTGCCATGTCCGGGATTTCGGTTCAAAG
Source organism: Maratus michaelseni (assembly GCA_963931845.1). Classification (NCBI taxonomy): domain Eukaryota; kingdom Metazoa; phylum Arthropoda; class Arachnida; order Araneae; family Salticidae; genus Maratus; species Maratus michaelseni. The sequence continues at coordinate 5,197,848 of OZ007600.1, forward strand.
TGTGAAGTGAAAGAACATTTCCCTTTATTGGAAAATGGAAAACGCTATTCGATTTCATAGTCTCTGATTAAGGACAACTGACAATTTTATGCGTTTACGAATAAAAATTAATTCAGAGACGTTTAAGAAAGTAGACAGTTTGAATTTGAGAATAAAAACTTTCTCCCCCCCCCCCCTCAAAAAAAATCGCCAAAAAAATTTAAATCGCTCAGCATTGCGAATCTTTCTGACGCATTCCCGAAGTTATTTTTATACGTAAAATCATTAAATTTGCAGCCATTATTGTTCAAGTACTTTAGAATCGAATAGAATTCTTTATTTTTCAGAAAATGTATTACATCTTGAGTTATAATCGAGCTTCTTGATGAAGACGTTTCCATGACTTTGTCTCTCTAAAATTTACTTAAATCTTCAACTTTGACGCCTTTTGCTAAAATATTTTTTACCTTTACATAAAAAAAAATCTATTCGAATTATTAGTATCTGAATAAGAATCCTGCAAATTTTGTATATTTAAAAAAATAAAAAATGACTACCTAAATGTGTCAGAAAATAACGAATTTGGATTTAAGAGCAGCCTTAATCTGTGAGAATAAAGTGCAGATTACTATGTTGTTTTTATAGCTTGCTACAAAAAGTCGATTTATTAAATGCAAATTAATTTGACGGTTCATATTCATTTTGATGGTTCTCTCACAAAAGTATAACTTTATGAAGATATTAACAAAGATTTTATTTACATAATATTAAAAAAAAATAATAATAATTTCTAGAATTGAGATAATAAATAAATAGCTATAGATAATATGTAGCAAAGGATTTTACGATAAGTATTTTTTATGTTTATTTTGATTTGATTTAAGAAACATTATATATTTCTATTATCCATTACTTACTCTGCTTCTAATTATTTTATAATTCACTCACAGATGGCAGCACTAAAAATAAAAATAAATCTTAGTAATTTAGTGGAAACTACAAAATCATTATTTAACTTATAAAACATATTTATTATCTATTGGATTTATTCATTTATTTTTAAATCTCCTTTTCTACTGTAAAGTTTTTTATATCTACAAAAAATAAAACTAGTCAAAAAACTAGAACGAAAAATCGTTCGTTTATGTTATAACTTTTGTCTACTAGATGGCAGCACTACATGTTCTAATCCTTCCATGTAATCGATAAAGTTTTCCTGCCAAAGACTTTTTTAATCTGGATTCTCTACATAAAATTGACATTTTTAATATTAAAAAATTTTTTTGGTAGTAATATCATATCGAATATCATACTTTCGTTATTGAAAGTGCCAAAAATTGTCATCGTTCTATATAGTGAAAAAAATATTTAAAAATACACACGTATAGGGTAGAAAATTGCTGATACGTTTGCCGATACAGCAGAAACATTTATGAAAATTTAATGAAATCTCGCAAAAATTTTGAGTTATCCAATATTCTCGGAATATCCCTTTATCTTCGGAAATCATTAGGTGTTAAACAAATCTCAGAAATTAAAAAATTGCGAGATCAAGGGTGGTTTCAGAAAAGTACTTAGAGGTGGGAAAAGTTTACAAAATTTTACGATGATTGGAACCATTTCGCGTTTTTACATTTTTCAATACAGAAGTAAAAAAATTATCTGTAATTTGAAAGGTTTGAAAGGGGTAATTACGCCCATTATCACCCCGTTAAACTACAATGTCCGGAATTTGACGAAAACTAAATATCTGATCTAAATAGAAACTTTTGGTTCCCAGTCATTTTCAAAAATGCAAAGTTTCCGAACAGGCGATCAAAATTTAGTGTCTAAATTTATAGACAATAATTCAAAATCTACTGATTTAACTGTAGTGCGGACTATTATTTATACTTTCCGGAGAATGTCTCAATAGGACAATAAAAAAAAAATCTAACGACACCGCCTAAGGTTATTTCGAACATTCTTAATTACTCAGCTCATAAATGACCAAGCTTGAGTTCAGCGTTTCCAGGAAAATTTAGTTGTCAAGAGGCAGAACCATCGAAACATTATTGAAAAACAGTGTTGAATTCAGGGGGTGGCCCGGGGGGGCGGATATTCCCCCTCAGAGCATTGAAATTCCCCCCCCCCTCCGAAAGATTCGAGATTTTATGTTTTTAATGGTTAAAAAGTGCCTCGGAACGCTACAATGCCCCCCCCCCCCCATTCGGAACCACAGAAATCCGTCCGGAGAAAGGTGTCTGAATCTGAATTCAACACTGCTGAAAAGTGTGTGTGTGTGTGTTGGAGGGGGGGGGGGGGGGTGAAGGTCGTTCTCAAATAATCTGCTCAATTACGTAAAACTTTTTGACACACTTTCTGACTCATTTGTAAACGCAAAGGCATACAATTGGCAGACCTGACTATGGAAGCGATCTGGAATCGAAATGACTTTTCTATTTTTTGACAAAATAGATTACTTGTCGAGCTAGCGATTCGTGTCACGTGATGACACGTTTTTCGTGCTTCTCATGATACCGCGTCGGCAATTCGAATCAAAACGCGGACTTTGACAGTATTTTCTGAAAGATTTTCTGCCTTTACCAAAAAAAAAAAAAAATGGAAAACGTCTTTCGATAACAAAGTTTCTGAATAAGAACGCTTGCCATTTCATGCGTTTGCGAATAAAAATGAAGTAAAAAATGCGTCAGAAAGTAGCCAGTCTGGATTTGAGAAGAGCCTTAAATGACAAGTCAATCATCGGCGGTTGCCAACTGTGTCTACCTAACCAGAAAGTGTGTTACAATAAAACCTGAGAAAACGGAACCCTTCTACAACAACAACCCGTCAACGGAAAACCTTTACGGTCTGACGGAAGAACTACCATGCACTTATACCCGCAAAGACGGAAACCTCTCTCTTGTCTCCAAAATAGGTTTAAAAAGATAAATTTCACAGATCCGTTGTTTTTTCAGAATAATGAGAAATACTGTTCTATTTGTTGATTCTAATTAAGATTGTCTCCAAACTTTATTCCTTTTCGAATGAAAATAATTTCGTGAATAAGTTCCTCGCCTCATCCCCTCTAGATTTTGGGTTCGAGTAGAATGTTAATATTTCAGCTTTTACAATCATATTTATACGCGCACACAGAATTACCGTGGCACAGTTTTTTCAATAACAAAAACAATCGAGTAAAATTCAGCCGTTTGTTATTAATTAAGGGATAATTAAATATAGGAGCTTCTATTTCAACACTAAAGTAATGAAATAAAAAGTTAGGAGCAATAGCAGCAAATTAAGTACGTATGTTATTGCTATTTATCCGTTTTCTCTCTCTCTTTTTTCCCTATGACGATTGAAAGAAGGCTCTTTTATGAAAACTTTAAACACATAAATGCTTAAATTATTACGGTTGTTTGCGCTTTCCATTAGGTCGGTTTTTATGTGTCACGCATTTACTAAACGCTACATTACGGACATGTAACAGTTTTGAAAATTATTGGTGGGGCTCAACTCTTTTTTACACAGATTTGTATATGTGAGTGTCAAAAGGATCGATTTCCAATTGAATATTGCTTTTTTAACTCCCTTTTAAAGAAATTAAACAGAATCGTAACAAGTTAAGTAAAACATTAACACAATATAAAAAAATTCAAATATACAGACCCGTTTATAAAATGATACTCGCTGATATTCGCGAATCGTTTATAATAAGATCACAACGAATTTTGACTTTGAATAACGTCTCTTTTTTTTTTTTTCGGAATATGGGATTTTTTTCTATTTTCATTTTGGAACAGGCCCTCAGTCCGCCATCTTGTTTTTTAAATCAAAACACATTTGTTTCGTTTCTCATTTTCAAAATAATTTTCATCCATATTTACTTATTATAAACACGTTATTTAATTTAACTGAGTAATTTATTTATATTTAATAATAAAAGTTTAATAAAAAAAAAGAAGAAAAACAAGATGGCGGACTGAGGGCGAATGGTACATATCTAAGCCGAAAAAGTTTTCCTAATGTCGTTTATTCCTATAACAAAAGAAAAGTAGAAAAAATGGAATATTCAAAAATTCTGTAAAATACTAGAGGGAAAAAAAAATTATATTAAAAGTAAAAAAAATAAAAAAATAAAATAAAATCCCAACTCTACGCCTATAGAACACAATGAAATTGTTCATTTTATGAGTAACAATGGTAATCCGTCCCAGATAAAAATCCCTTCGCTCTAGAAATCTCCCATAAACAGAAAAGTTATATCTTTAATCATATACGATATGAAAAGAAAAGCTTTATTAAAATCCTTTTACTTTCACGATCAGCATATAAGCAATAAAAGGTTACAAAATATCAAATAGATGAAAAAAAAAAAAAAATATTTTTTTGTTAAAATTTCAACATTTCTCATTTGTTTTTCAGATAGTCAACAGATGGCGCTGGCGCTGTTAGCCGTCCCTATTCAAATCCAGCAACCGGCTTCTGGTGGCAAAGGCAGCGGAGGAAAAGGTGGCAGCACCGGCGGTGGCGGCGGCGGATGGTGGTAGCTCTTACCTTTCTGACCCATGAGTGAGTAAGAAGATAGAAATCTAAATCTTAAATGCACGAATCCGACATAAATAAAAAGCTCCGTGAGAAGAGATTTATTCGATCGGGAAGCCGTGAAAATTTAAATGGACTCCAATAAATTACGCCAGTGTTGTACGTACGCGCAGATGGTTATCAAAAAATGAGGAGTAGTGTATACACTCACACAGTGGCATTTGTTTCTTGATTATAATTTCTGGTTTTGCTTGTTTATTTCTTTCATTTAGTTACTTTGTTAATTAATGTATTTATTTCATGCCACTCTGAGATTAGTTTTGCGAAATCATCGAAGAGGTTGGTGAAGGCAGTTTATTAAACTTGAAGGTTACATTAAACTAAGAAGAAAATTGTGTATTGTGCATTAAATTAGATAGGTTTTTTTTTTTTCGTTTATTTGTGAAACTTACATATGATTAACACAAGTGAAAAGGTAACAAATAAATAAATAAATTATAATTTAACAAATTACAATAATTCTTGGAAAAATGTTTCGAAAACTTAAAAAAAAAAAAAAAAAAAAAAAAAAAAACCATTACCGTACTTTCGTGTTATAGCGGCTCCCACAATTATGATTATGCCAAGGTTGCAGTTATGATTTCGCCATGATCATCGCAAAGCTTATGCATCCTACATACGCATATATATATATATATATATATATATATATATATATATATATTCCAAACACTCCTATATGTGCCTTATACGTCATTATACACATATTATTTAAGCCTTATATGTCGTACATACATCATATGCATCATATATGACTATAACGTGGCCACATACGTCAAGAAATGTTATATATATATCATATATTATTATAATGTCATACATACTACTTTATAATTTTGCGATAAATCTTGGTCGCTTGGCATTTCATCTTTGGGGGCCGCTATAACACGAAAGTACCAAATTTCTACTTTATTTTTCATATCTGATAATTTCCATCTATCCTTTTTGTAACTTTAACTTTTTTGTAACAATTTTATGCATTTCTATTGCCTATTCAAAGAAAAATTCTTGTAAAGTTGCAGAATTTCGTTAAAAATTCTTCTAAAATTACAAAATTTCGTTAGAAACGCTTAAAAAAAATAAAGTAACGACCTCAAATAAAGTGACGACGTCAAGAGGTCCACTCTCGACCAAAAACAACAACCATTTTCCCAAAGGTTAATAAATAAATAAATAATAAAAATGAAAAATCAGCGCAGTAACAATTTAGAAATTTTGGAAATTGCTTAAATAATCAGTTTCAAATAAATTGAAAAATCAGTTACTTTTTTAATTAATGTATTATAATTATATACTAGATAACAAATAATTATTAAAATATAGATAAAAATGCTTGAGTAATACAAACAGAACACAAAAAAATCCCTGACGGCTCGGCCTACAGGCACAGATAGATTTCGAAGACGCAGACCGTGGGGCGCTTGTTTGTTGGGAATTGCGGAAGAAATGACCTTTTTGCCATAATGTGGCAGTTGGAAACGCCCACTTCGAAACCTAACTTTTTTGTAGGCGAAACCGGCAGGGATATTTTTTTATTATTATTTTATTTATTTATTTATTTATTTATTTTTTGCTATAAGGGTTGGTCCTATAAAAAAACTTGTCAATATAAAAGTTTTAGATAATATTAAGAGGATTTATAATAAATTTAAGCGGATTTGATATATTTTGAATTGACGAAGGAATTGTTTTCTTCTCAAACCCCTATTTCTCACCCCCCCTCCCCCTTGAGGCGATTTTTAATGATATCAAAAATCTGTCATACATAAATTTCCGCGCCTTTTTCTAGAAGTAATAATAACTTTAAACGGATTCGATACGTATCATAACTAAGCAATTATGGGTTTTTTTCTGTTTTGGGTTCTGGGAGTCATGATCGGTGTAGATCTGCAAAAATTTTTCAAAAATTCCAACTTAGTGGAAAACGTAATAGGTAGTATTCCTTACGAAATCTACCTAAAAGGCTTATAAAAACCTTTTATTTTAAGATCGACATATGTTTCAACGCTTAAACGACTCCATTATCAAGAATCAAGAATATCAAGAAACTAGAACGATAAACAAACTATTCTCGCAAATTTTTGAACATAAACTTGAAAAACATAAATCACGAGATCATATGTGTAAAAAAGGAGGTGCTTAAGATAGTCAACTGTAAAACGTGAAAATTAATATTTTTGTATTGCTTTTTTAAAACTGAAAAATACCTCGTGCCAAATTTTAGGTAAATCAAATGACGCTGATTCGTTGTTTAAATTTATAGACCTAGAAAAAAGTATTGTTGACCCATAACAAAATTCCGATTGACCACATTTATGCAGAAAAGTTTGTTAAACAAAACACATGTTTGCTAGATCAAGAATATCAAAATCAATTTATTGTTGCTCCAACATATACTTGTTTGGCTCAACAAAATGCTCAATTTAAATATGGTCATATACAAACATTTGTTGATACAACAACCTTTTTACACTAATGTATTTAATTTAACTTGCTTCATGTCTAGAAAGATGGAATTTTGTAATCGATATCTTGCTCAATTCTTGATAATGTTTAATTGAGAATTGATAGCGTCTTAAAAACGGACATTCCGGTAAGAGAAAACTTATTAATCTACTATAAAAACGACCCTACTTCCGAAAAGCAGTGGCAGCAAAAGAAACCTTTTTACTTACCCATCATATGTAGCATAAGGTAAATCTTGTAATCGTTTTTAAAATCGAAAAAAAAAAATCACGGATTTACACGTTTCAGATACTAGAGATTCCGAAAAACATATTTTTAGAAAAAAAAAAAATTGCCGTCGTCTGTGTGTGTGTCTGTAAACGCTCTATCTCCCGAACAAATTGAGACAGAGACTTGAAATTTGGTATGTACTTAGAATGTAAAAAGAGAAGAAGCCTATTGAATTTCAGTAACCTCGATTATCCTGAATTATTTTTTTCATGCAGACTCTCGAAATATTCGTTCTGATAAAGGTATTTAAAAATATTCGTACACTGAGTTGTAGGTTTCACTGCAACAGTAGCATTATTTAAATTAATATAATTCTAGATATAATGCAGTTTTAAAAAATTTAGTAATGATCGATACTCTCAAGGTCAATATTCATATTGGCAATTAAGTTTTTTACATCATGTTGGTAAAATCATCTTTTTTTTTTTTTTTAGCAATTAAAAAAAATAGAGAAAACAACATTACAATTTTGCCCTTTTGCTTGGCGGTCAGAGGGTTAAGGAATGAATATAAAAGACAATGAAAAAGCATAAATTTTGCATAAAGAATGAAGTCGATCGGATCATGAGTTGCCGAGATATTTATAATCCTATTACCCACACTCTTCGATTTTTCATGACCCTGTATTTCATCAAAATTTCAATTCAAATATATATTTTAATTGGAAATGAGACGCTTAATCCGACGCATTAAATCGTTAGTTAACATTTTTGGAGTTATTAGGATGTTTCTTTTACGCAATTCAGTAATAGAGCATTTAAAGTTTATGCCAGGATTTTATTTCTAATTGCAATGCATTTTATAAATAGTTTACACATGTTTTATTTTCATTATGCATATTTATTTATTTATGCATATTATTTCATTTATTTTATATTATGCATATTCATGATGGTTAAGTATTACACGGTGGCCCCCAACGTCTAGTTTTATATAAAATTATTTTTTAAATCTCGAAAATATATTAGTTTTTGAAGTTTATAAAGATAAAGAACGGTTTTCGGAATCGTGGTTAACTCGGAAGAGGTTATTGCATATTTCCGTTCGTGGTTATATGATATTTTCGTAGATTAAAAAACATCTGTCTTTTTTTATACTATACTTTATTTTCAAATCCCCTTTTTGTTTCTGACCAACGATACTTTTTTTTCTATGTAAAGTCACAATAACTTACAATTGTGTATAACTTACAATTAATAAAGTTCTGTATTATTTTTACTTCCAGATATTTATCCTGAAGCCTAAGGTTCCGAGAGAGAAATAAAGAAATGAATGCACACATCTATAAAGTGTGTATGAATACACACTACATCAAGAAGAAAAATCTGCAATTTTAGACACACATCTACTGATTTTGCATAACGGATTGAGATCAACAAAGGAGAGGATCTTAGAATTTATTCTGAAGATTTTCTATCAGACAAAATATTCCTATGGTTGTTGTTAACCCGAATTTATTTAAATTTAATGAATTTCGCAAGCGACTAAAATCGGACAATCCTGAAACAACAATAATAATAATCTGCTGCAGTTCCAACTTGGTTTAAATTTTCCTTTGGTGAAATACACTGCAAATTTTTACACACTTTTTAGAACACTTATTTTGTCACCTTTTATAGAATACTTATGAAGCGCACTTTTTGGAACAGTTTTTAGAACACTTCTGAAAACACTTCTTTTGTTCAGCACACTTTCTTAGCGCACTTATTGAAAGCGATGATTTCACAAGTGTGCCCAAATGTGCTCCCAATCCGTTCTCAAATGTGTTCCCAAGTTTAGATTTAACAGATACACCGAGCAGAACACTTTCGGTACACTTTCAGAACACATTCTTTATAGCGGAACATATTCGGAACACATTACGGAACACATTCAGTACACATTAAAGGTAACTGGAACACGTTTTTTAATCAAAGTGTTCCAAATGTGTGCTGGGAATTTGCAATGTAATTATCCTGGTACACGTTATAGGTTCAATTAATAAATGAAAACGTCATCAAAAATCTATGTTGGATTCTCTCAATTGTAGCCAGTGATTTTAAAACAGTCCATATGCATTTTTTTTTTTTTCAAATAATCCAGAAATTGCTCTTTATTGGTTACTTGTACATTGATCAGAGGACAAATTTAGGTATTCTAAACAAATCTGCTATGACATACGAGAAAGGTCATGAAAATTGCGAGTAAAAAATATCGATAATTTTAATAATAACTCCAGCATATAAATATAGATGCACTTAAATAAATTGAACACATTAGTGATAATCATTCATTTTCAAACCACTTAAAATGGGACATTTTGAAAATTGACTATTTGGAAAAAAGAATAATATTCAAATTACATATATTTTTTAAATAGTATTTATTATTTGCGTAAAATGATATTTTTAGGGTTCCGTATTTAAAAAGTAAAAACGGAACCATTATAAGATCACTCCTGTGTCTGTCTGTTCGTCTGTCAGAACCCTGTTCTCGCAAACTATGGTGCGTGGAAAGTTCAAATTTAGTTATAAAGCCTTTTTACCCACATATTTTCAAGTTATCAGCCATTCACAAATATGTTGAGTAAAAATTTAGGGGGCCTATTTAAGTTACTTGAAAAATAAGTTTTCTTTTTACATATCGTGGGATATCGTGGGAAAGATCTCGTAATACCGAACTCAAAAATATATTTGTTTTAATTTGTTACATTATATTTTCAGAGATATCGTCAAAAATGCACTGCAAAAGTTTGTCCCCCCCCCCCCTCTATTTCGGAATCTACTGAAATTAAAATTATGAACAAATTAGGGGTAATATAAGTTTATTTCAACATTGCAGGAAAACTATAGAGATTTTCCTAGGATTTATAGTTTTTGAGAAAAAACGCATTTTTTCTGTTATACACAAACTTTACTTTTAGAGTGATAGTCGGGGAAGTTGACGGGCGTTCGAGATATGTATCGACGCAGAATCAACCAAGGATAATTGATAATGATTTTCAAAAAAAAAATTGTCGGTAATTAGCCGATATATTAATTAAATTACTTGAATGAAATATTTTCTTTTTATGTATCGACTAGGGTATCGTTCGAAAAATCTCGTAACATCGAACTCAAAAAATATTTATTTTAATTTTAGGTATTGTATTTTGAGAGATATCGTCGAAAGTACTGGACAAATATGCCCCTCCCCCCTCCTATTTCCGAATATAACTGAAACTAAAGTTATGAAAAAAATTAGGGGGTAGTAGGAGTTTATTAATTAATAAATTCAATGTGAAACCCCTTGAGTGCAAGTTATACTCGCACTTGACCGATTTATTTTATATAAAATTAACAATTGTGACACATAAAAATTCAATGTGCAAACGATGCAGCATCATTTAACTTACCAAAATTATGGGTTGAGTTACTCCATGGTTACGGATTTGGAAATAAACATGAAAGTAAAAATAAAATAAAATAACGTAAATTAATCTGAGAGAGAACTTGAAAACGTGAATGACTTTGTTTCAGATCATTGCATAATAGATCGTGCAAGTGTAGAAAATTCTTATATGTCTTCAAGAAGAATTTGGTTAAGCTAAACCAAGTAGACTACGTTTACATATAAAGTATTTTTTACTGTTTTTATATTTTTTTATTTAACATCTTTTAGCCGTTTATGAAGTATAAAAAACACTTGTTATATTTTGATACATTACTCTATGCATGTATTTTATATCTTAGAATTGTATAAAGAAATATAAACATGAATAGTGAAGATTTTTTTAATTTAAAGGCCTCGTGTTTCCTTAAACATGATTTCAAGAATTTTGTTTTGTCAGATTTTAATTTCTAGAAGTCACCATTATGGCAAATACATTTCGGTTAATCTAGCCACTTAGAGCTAATATTTACTTGAACATAATAAATCCAGAAAATAGTTTTCTGACTTTATAAAGCACTAGCGGCCGTCCCGGCTAAGCGCGAGTGGACAATGCGTCGACTACAATGTAGGGTAGTTTTGGGTAGGTAATTAAAAAAAATTGTTCCAAATCGGATAAAAGCGGGAGTTAGACAAAATTGCAGTACTTATAAATTTTAAACTTTAAATAAAACCTTGTAAAAATGTGATAAATATTTTTTTTCTGTTTATGTACATATTGAAATTAATAAATTTATTTTAATATAGGATAACCACCCGGCTTCAACCGAGTTAACCTTGGCCTTCCGGGTAACATAAGTAAAAATGTAATATTCTAAAAATATGACGATCACAATAACGTATTCGCGTCCATAAACCGTCAAATTGACAATCATCAGAAAAAAACTTATGTTACTCTGACGCTATCGTACTAAATCCCTCAGCTTTATAAATGATTATTTTTTTTCCCTTTGAGTCTTATACTCACTGTTTAACAGGGTTTTTTTTTTTTTTAGTAGATTTGTTATCGTGAACATCATGCCTGAACTTCAACCTAAAACTGCTACTGAAATATGGTGAAATGAACTAAAACGTTCGACTCTTCCATTTAACCCCCTTCGGGTGGAAATTTAAAAAAATCGCTGAAATATGTGCTTAGCTATTTGTTTAGTAGATTTGTTATCCTAAATTTCATAATTTCATGCTCCTACCTAAAACTGCTGCTGAGATATGGCGAAATGACCAAAAACGTTCGATACTTCATTTAAACCCCTTAGAGGTTGAATTTCTAAAATCGTTGAAATACGTGTTTAATAATTTTTTTAGTAGATTTGTTATCCCTAATTTCATGCTCTACCTAAAACTGCTGCTGAGATATAGTAAAATGACCTAAAATGTTCGACCCCCCTACCTTTAACACCCTTCGGGGGGGGGGGACATTTTCAAAAATGCTTGCCTAGGTCATAACAGCAAGCTACTCTCCAAATTTCGTGATCCTGTCTTTAGTCGTTTCAGCTGGGCGTTGATGAGTAGGTTAGTCAGTCAGGCGTTCTCTCTTTATATAATACATATTGAATAGTATTATAAAGTATTAATCAAAAAATAAACATATACAATTACCGTATTTACTCGTGTATAATGCTATAGCATAAAACAAAAAAAAAATTATCTCGTGTATGATGCGACAGCATAAAATTAATAAAGTTTATCTCGTGTATAATGCGACAGCATAAAACGAAAAAAAGCTTATCTCGTGTATGAGAGATAGCCATAAAATGAAAAAAAGTTTATTTCGTGTATAATGCGACAGCATAAAATGAAAAGAATGAAGAGTGTAATTTTTAGGAAAAAAAACACCCTTTTATCAATTAATATTTTAGTATTAATTAATTTACGATTATACGTTGAGAAATCAGTTTATAAATCCTAAAAAGTTACGTTAAATAATGTTTCATTTTTTTTTAAATTTCCTATTGCTCTATATTAAAAAATAAACAGAGCAAAAGTTATATAATTCACTTGCTTTCGCTTTCTATCAAGGGTAAAAAAAGCAGTGCATGCTACGACAAATTAATTTATTGTAACGGAAATTTTTGGGAAAAAACATGAATTGCCGAAAAAAAAAAATTGGACGTCATTTTGAAGATGAACTTTGCATGTTTAAAAAAAAAGAGAGTTTTTTTAAAAACAATTTTTTTTATTTTTATGCTTATTATTGTTCTTGCAATATTGTGGCTGGTACCACAGCATAAAAAATAATATTTACCACATTTTCACTATGAACTGTACTTTTGGCCTAATAAACTTCTTTTCTATAGAGTTTTTATTTCTATGTCTGCTTAAAATATGGCGAATTACTAATGTCTGTATGCATATTTAAGTATTTTTTATGTATTATTTTATGCAGCGTATAGAATTTCCTGCGGCCATATGTGTCCAAAATATTCTCCTGTGTACTTATAGCTTGTGTATTATATGCTTTTTCATAAACATTGTAAAGTCACTTTGAATAAGTGAATGTACTTATTAAAGAATAAATTTTATTTTTGCTGTTTCATCTAGACTCTGTTGTATTGATTATTGCAAAACACTGTGCGACATCCATTTATAAAACAAAAACATGGCCGTCACTGAAGAAGGTGGCAATGAACTGCACTATCGCTTTCGCTTTTATCGCACATATATTTCCTTCTAAATATTGCATAATTTAAATTTTTGCACCATCGAATAGAAAGATACTTTCAAATGAAAGTGGTTTGAAACTACACTTCATTAATAATTTATTTTTCCATTCTTTTATTTAACACAATCTGGTTTTTTGTATGTAGAGGAATTTTGTAATCTATTTTATCCCACTTCCTGATAGGCTAGAATAAGAAAAAGTCAAAGGTATGTATTATTATACAAAGGTGTGTTTCCGATAACAATACAACATTTTAACGTTTTCAGAACTTAATTATAAATTAAAAACTTAATTTTAAAGCATTTTTCCGTTAGCCCACAACAGGTGATAAATCGCAAAATATTCTTTCTGGTTACAACGGTTTACGAGTTACAACAACAATGGATTTATAGTGATTCGCCAAAATTAACTAACTGGTCACATGACTTGCGCTTTTATTATATAGATTATGTATGATAGGATTTAATAGAATGAAGAAAACTTTTATTAATATCTTCTTAAGATTTGATTCGATTTTTATAAAACTTGAAATGACTCGACAAAATTCTACAACGATTATAGATATTAAATTTCAAACCATTGGGTTGGGTAGTTTTTGCTCTGTTATATGCGAACGGACGGATAGACGGACGGACCATACGACGACTATAAAGGTGTTACGTATTTACAGGGTGATTATAAAAAAACTATCCCGATATATGTGTCCTTAACTGTCACACCGTTCACAGAAACTGGCTGAAATTTTGGTTTTAAGTATTTTGAGGTATGCGCTCAAGAATCGTATGAAAAACAACAGTTAAACTCTAACAATTACGGTTACAGTGACAAAATTTTAAAAATTTCAAATGGCAACACCTATTTTTAACACTTTCCAACCTAGTTGAAAAGTGTTTATGACTTCGGTTTGTCTGGCCGTCTGCCGTCTGTCCGTGCTCTAACTCCCGTAAATATGCTCGGATTGCTCTGCAATTTTTATATGTTATTGTCGTTATCTATAGCATGTTCCCTATTTCAACTGAAGTGTGTAGCAGTTATAGTTTTTTTACAGGGACACTCAAAAGAGTTCCGTTACATTACGGTCTATGGAGAAAAATCATTTGCGGTTCATTTTAATGATGTTACACAATTTCAAACTCACCGTAATTGATATATATCACTAAGGTGCATTACAAGAAGCTTAATATGGAATAGGGTGTGCATAGCACTTATAGTTACTTTACAGGGACAGTCAAAAGAATTCCGTTACATTACGTCTATGGAGAAAAATCGTCTGCGGTTTATTTAAATAATGTTTCACTATTTTAAACGCCTGGAAATTTATATATATCACTAAGGTGCATTACAAGAGGCTTACTACAGAATATTGTGTGTATAGCAGTCATCGTTCATTTACAGGGACACACAAAAGAATTCTTTACTGTCTGTTAACAATAATTCCTGGAAGTGCGTTTTTAGTTACTGAACGCGATTTTAAATTTAACTCACTTTTTGTTTATTACGTGGTGTGTATAAATTTTCTAGATAATATACAGGGAAGCACAAAAGTTCGCAAGCACATTTCCGTTTATTGACAGAAACTCCAGAAGGAGAATTTTAAACTGTGCTACGCGTTTCTTAACTGAACTAAAATTTAGCATCCTATGTAGTATATATACAAAACTATAGATCCTATACAGGGCTGAATAGAAGTATTCGGATATTTTTCCGAATACTGTATATGTTGGAAATAAATGTTGGAAATTCCTGAAATTACGTTTTTAAATATGTTATGCGTTTTCCAAATTGTTTACTTCGATGTTATCTTTCAGCTTATTAAACGGTAATGATTTGTAAAATTATTATGAAAGCGTTGGGAAGTGTTACATAATCTATGCTTGACGCATGATTTTTCCTTCTTGTTTTTGTTTTTTTTCTTGGAATATGATCTTTATAGTGAAAAAACATCAAAAGCGTTGAAACGGTACCTGTAACACGAAAATTGCCGGCGCTAGAGAAACTAAGAAGAAAAGTGAAAACAACTAATAAAGGACAGAGAAGCAACAGAAAGTAAAACATTTTATTATTCAGTGCTATCCACCATCTGCCGCATGCAACGTGTCTTCGTGTGTGACGTGGAAAATTTGTGAAACACAATAAACTGTTTTGTTTTCTGTTGATTCTCTGTCCTTATTCGTTATTTTCACTTTTCTTCTTAGTCTGTCTTAGCGCCGACAATTTTTGCGCTACAGGTACCGTTCCAACGCTTTTTATAGTTTTTCACTATGAAGATCACATTCCAATTAGGTGTTGCCATTTGAAATTTTCAAAATTTTGTCACTGTAACCGTAATTGTTAGAGTTTAACTGTTGTTTTTTATACGATTCTTGAGCGCATACCTCAAAATACTTAAAACCAAAATTTCAGTCAGTTTCTGTGAACGGTGTGACAGTTAAGGACTCATATATCGGGATAGTTTTTTTATAATCACCCTGTATATAATTACGAACGCACCTAATATGTTTAAAAGTTTGAAAAAATTTCGAGGGATAGTTGTATCCTCAATAATATCACGAGCACGCATTAATTTTTTTTTTTCAATGAAATAAAGTGTTAATAAATCTGTATCTAACATCTTTTCGTTTCGAAAATTTATTTCCATTTCATTCAAAACTGTTGCCACATTTAGATGAAACTACTGCCAAAGAAACGCCTTAAATTACCTTAAATTCTTTGCGTAATTGTTCTCTCCAGTCACCTTCGCATTATTATATACGTGATTATTCATGTACCGCTTTTAAACTCCCTGTTTTACATCGATCTCTATCTACTTAGTTCCGTCTCGGCAGCCGGTCTTACGCGCGACCTTTCCCCCGACTCAATCCGGGCCCATTACTCAATGAGCGGTTCCGGTTTGGACCACTCTCTCTCTCTCTCTCGCAACTCTTTCTTTTTTAAAACAATAATTACGGTTTTCCAAACCGTGATTCATCGTTGCTAGAGACCTCAAATTAGAAAGCAGTTGCGATCTTATGATTATTCGAAACACCAACAGACAGTATTTAGCATGACAATAATATTATACTGTCCCGAAAATTGTAATTTTTTTTAGTTAAATATAAATAAACTAATTGTATTAGGTAGATTTCGTAAGAAATATTACCTATTATATTCTCCTCTATGTGGGAATTTCTGAAAAATATTTGCAGATCTATACCGATCATGATTCCTAGAACCCCAAAACCACCCCCAGCTCAAAACTTTATCTATCTATCTATCTATCTGTCTGTCTATATCACTTTTTTATGGACAGGATAACTTCAATAATTCGGCACAAATCTCTTCCAAATTGATACATAAAATGAAGGTGCATAAAATCTCGGTCAGGTTCGTTAATGGGCAAAATCGGAATAAGAGGAGGGGAAGGAGAGAATGGGCGGCTTTTGTGAAAACAGAAAAAAAAACATAATTTCTTAATTATGATACGTATCGAATCTGTTTAAAGTTATTATTACTTCTAGGAAAAGGGACGAAAATTTTTGTTTGACAAATTTTTGATATCATTAAAAATGGCCTCAAGGGGGGTTGGGGGGGGGGGAGGGGTAGCGGTTTAAGAAGAATAAAATTCAAAACTTTGTCAATTCATAAGATATCAAATCCGCTTAAATTTATTATAAATCTTCTTAATATTATCTACAACTTTTTTCTGACAAATTTTTTATAGGACCAACTCTTACAGCAAAAAAATAAAATAAAATAAAAAAATAAATAAAAACAAAAAAATCTCTGCCGGCTCCGCCTACAGGCACAGGTAGATTTCAAAACGGGCGGTCCCAACTGCCGCATCATGGCCAAAAGGTCATTTTTTCTGCAACTCCCAATAAACAGGAGCCCCATGGTCTGCGTCTTCGAAATCTACCTGTTCTTGTAGGCCGAGCCGTCAGGGATTTGTTTAGTTACTAAAAACTGCATTTAGTGGCACCATTTTTAAGCTTTAAAAGTATACATTTAACTACATCCCCCATTAAAGTATACCTTTTTTTTTAATCATTTTTTTAACTCAACCTGGTTTGCAAATTAAAAAAAAAATTAATTTTTACTTTTAAAATGATAGTGACTACATTTTACTGTTAAAATTATGACTACTGTTAAAATGGTCTAACTCTTTAATACATTGGCCATGACGTCACGAGGATTTTCGAGTTTATAATACGTGTCTCATAAAAGTATTTTTCCAAAAACAAATTTTAATTAATAATATGTAATTTTTATTAGTGAGGCTTACAATTCATTTTTTCTGTTAAATACAGTTTCCGGTTGCAGGTTTTAATGTGGCCACTGGGCTACTAGTTGAAGCTACAAGAAGCTCTCAACAATTTTTTGAAACAATAATCACGGTTTTCTAACCTGTAATTCTCAACCTGTGTGCCGCGGCACAGTGATGTGCCGTGAGAGAAGCTTAGGTGTGCCACTAACATTTTCAGATTTTAAATCTTTTTTGATCTCAAGATTTTAAGAATTAACGAAACTATCCATACTTTAACATTCATTGTCAGGTTCCCCTGGCAGCTGCAAGACTTTAAAAGCTATTCTTAAGGGATTATCTTATTGTATATATATCTGTTGTGTACCGTTGAAGGTTTTCTTAAGAAAAATCTTAATCCGGAGGGGAGCGACTCAGATATGAATGGAAGGAATGTATACTATCGTGGAAGAAGTATTTCTTTTGTGATTGTGGAGATATAGATAATACAGATATTTCACCCATTATTTCGGAAGACAGACCCAGTAAGAGGGGATTAAGTGTTGCCAAAGAACCCTTTGGAACAGAGGACGAACCCCGTAGAGAGGGGGGTGCTCTGGATAATGACGAGAGTGTAAGTTAGTTCAAATGTAGGAACGAAGCGAAAAGGTCGAAGAGAGATGAGCTCTGAGACCGGTGTTTAGTTGGAGCGTAGCAGTGAAACGTGTTGGTTGTTCAGACAGGAGCTCTGGACACGTGTGTGAAACGATTTTTCCCGAAGGGAAGAGATAAAGCGTGTGAGATTAATAGAGATCTCGGTTCTGAGTGCATTAACGTAGCCTAACGGTACACAGAGGATAGTCTTCTGTAATTTTTTTTTATTTAATATTGAACCGGATAAGTTACATCCGTGTTAAGTGTAAATATTGTTAATAAAGTGTTAATTTAAGTGTAATTGAAATAGTTAGGTTTTTTTAATATACATCACGTAACGTGTCCGATATCATGTATTCATATCTGTGGTGGCAGCATATCAAAAGACCGGATTATACTTCGAAGTTGTGTGGACGGAGAAGCGGAATCCGACAATGGTGGCAGCGACGGGATCTGAATCACCGAAGACCAGTGCCAGTTAGCCGTGTTACAGTCAGTTTGTGCCGGATCGTCTAGCGGAAGTGTTTGTGCCCTATCGTCGTAGACCAGTGCCAGTTAGCCGTATTACAGTCAGTTTATGCCGGATCGCCTAGCGGAAGTGTGTGGGCTCTATCATCGTAGACCAGTGCCAGCCAGCCTATCGTCATTACACTGAAGTGAACTAGGGGGTTGTGCTGTGTTAGTGTAGTGTTATGTGTAGTGTTTTTGTACATAGTGAAGCAAGGTACAGGGATTGTTTCCCGAGAGTGCAAGATTTACCCGGCGTAAAAGTGAGCAGAGAATTGCCCCAGCGAAGAAAGTACGAGGTAAGGTGTTTTGATAATTTTACTCTACTGACATTCTCGAACCTACTGTTTTTTATTGTGTATAATTGATGGTAATTTAAGTTAATGTTGTGGTTAATTATGATAATTTATGTGCAATATAATAATTGGACTAAATAAAATGAGATATTAACAGCCATTTTACACTATTGTTTTAAGAAAAGGATCTTATATTAATTACTAGAATTGATTTTCAATTTTTTTAAACGGATAGGATTAATGATTAAAATAAATGCTATGTGTTAATAGTTGGAAGGAATAATTGAAATTTTTTAAATTTAAATTATTATTAAAGTAATATTTAAATTAAGTTATATTATTGTTTTAAGTTTGAAATATTGATAGTAACGGAGGAAAGCAAATTTGTGTAGAATTTAAATTAAATTGAAATAACCTTCAAGGAAGAATTTAAGGTCCAAAGAAAAAAAAAGATCTGTGATTTACTTTTTAATGTCAGAACTAATTTTGAAATTGAAATATTTTATTAAGATTAAATTTAGGAATTTATGTGTATTTCATGCAAATTTTTGTTAGAGGGATATCTTTATGTAGTGATTGGCATCGTTGTTTTATTCAAATTGCAACGTATCAGTATTATTGTGTAAATTGTATTTTATTATTTATGTATAAATTTAAAATCTGTATCGCATAGTAATTAAATTGAAACTATTTTACATTGTTATTGAAAGCAAATTGTGGGGTACCATTGTTAAAGGAAATTTATCAATTTATTATTACTTATTTGAAATATGTTAAATAGTATAATATGTGGAGGTAACTTATGAAGGTAGGATTTGAGGAAGTAGTAATTTAATATTGTGCTTAAGTATTATTGGAGGGTGGTAACAATTATCGGTAGAAGGTGTGGCTTTCTTACTAAAAATAAAAAGGGTGGATCTTCAGGCGATATGTGAAGAGTTAAGAATTGAAGTATCGGAAGATGATACCAGGTTTAAGCTTAAGAAAAAGATAGTGGAGAGCGACGAATATGAAGAGGGGGCCGTTATGGAATTATCTAGTACTATTGTTACGGAACGGTTAGAACAAAAAAAGTTACAACGAGAAACGTTAGAAAGGGAGGAAAAGTTACAACGAGAAACGTTAGAAAGGGAGGAAAAGTTACAACGAGAAAAGTTAGACAGAGAAGAAAGGTCTGAAAAATTGAGATTGGAACATGAGTTAGAGTTGGAAAGGATAAAAATTCAGAGTTCGGCAAATAATTCTAATGGGACTAGAGAATCTAATCATGAGAATAGCCTAGAGAAATTGATTAAAAGTGTTAAAACTTTGTCTAACAAAGTTCCAGAAGGGACTGAGGGATGGAATCTGTTTTTTAGCAGTTTAGAACGGGCATTCCAAACAAAAAATGTACCGCAAACCAAGCAGGCCGAAATTCTGCTAAATATGTTAGGAGAT
This sequence comes from Maratus michaelseni, assembly GCA_963931845.1. Lineage (NCBI taxonomy): Eukaryota > Metazoa > Arthropoda > Arachnida > Araneae > Salticidae > Maratus > Maratus michaelseni. The sequence goes on from OZ007600.1 coordinate 5,218,333, forward strand.
AAGGCCGATAACTTGCTAATATACACTACTAGGGAACAAATTGAGAGTTATGAGAAATTAAAGTAATTAGTTCTAAGGGCACACGAGCCGACACCGAAGGCGTGTTTGGAAAACTTTAAGAAGGCTAGAAGGAATCAAAATGAAACTCATGTATTATTTGTATTGCGTTTAATAGCAACGTGGGAAAATTATTGTAAGATTAGAGGTGCAGATACGTATGAGAAGGTTAATCAGTTAATTGTCACGGATAAGTTGTTAAATACTTTAGATGAGGAAACCGCGACGCATGAGGGATTAACTCAGCACAGTAATTGGTTAGAAGTTTCTAAAATTGCTAAGGAATGTGATAATTTCTTTGATGCTAAACAGAAATCTTATGCGGTAACTTATAAGGGTTATAAAGGTAAAGAAAGGTATGTTAATAATGAAGATTCTAGAAGGGCAAAAGATGAGGGATTTAGTAGTAATTGGAGACAAAATGGGAATAATGAAGTTAGTCCATTTTTGGGTAGAAAACCGGAATACAAGAAACCTAATGATACGACGCCTATCTGTTTCAAGTGTGGTTTACGAGGCCATGTCCAGCGATTTTGTACAAAAGGAAATAATGAGGGAAGTAATCAAATTAATAACCGACAAGAACCAAGGGCTAGTATCAATAATGTCTCAGTGCGAGGAATTAAAGAATTACCAAGGGGAGCGAGTATGGCAAGAATCGGAGCAAAAGGGAATTGGAGAACTAAAGTTGTTGGAGAGAAGTTAAATAAACTCGAGAAAGTGAAAGTTAATGTAAATGGGGAAATAGCAAAAGGATTAGTGGATTCTGGTTGCGAAATTAGCGTCGTTCATAAAGATTTAGTACCAGCAGAGAAAGTAAGAAGAGCTGGTAGCATCTATTTACAAGGGATATTTGGTAAGGCAGTTAAATCGCCGTTAATTCAATTATCTTTAGCTATTCCAACACGCGGTCAAACTAATGTAATTCATCAGGATGTACTTTGCGCAATAATTGATAATAGTAAGGAATAGGTAATTTTACATCCTGACGTGGCTAATGAATTGTCAGGGTTAAACCAAGAGAAATCATTAAGAGAATCGGTAGAAAGGGAATGTAAGGAAGACAGTAGGAACAAAGTGAAGGAAGGGGAAAGGATTAGAAATGATAATAATAACCGTTATGTCGTAGAAACGAGATCGGTAAATTTGCAAATTCATGAGAAGGAAAAAGACGAGATAGAGAAAAGTAAGATTGATCAAGTTACGGAAAGTAGTTTAAATGTATTTCAGGAATCCCAAATGAATTGTAAAGATTTAGAGAAAGCTTGGGAATTAGCTGAAATGATAAAGGGTCTTACTATCTTGTTAATGGGTTATTATATCATAAAGAGAAATTGGTAGATGAAACGGTAGCTCAATTAGTAATATCTAAAATTAGAAGCGAGGAAATTCTAAAACTAGCGCATACTTCCTTATATGGAGAACATCACGCGGTTAAGAAAATGTTAGAAAGAATCAAGCATTCCTTTTATTGGGAAAATATGGCAGAGGAAGCTAAAACGTTTTGCGAATCATGTGTAGAATGTCGTTTAACGAGGGAAATGAATGTGAGTAAGGAGAAAGAGGAAATATGTCGACCTGCAGTTATAGTTGAGTTAGTGGACGGGAGTAAGAAACGGATGTATCAAAATGAAATGAGGGAATTTATGGCCAAAAATAAAGTAGTCGATATTGTCTTGGATAGTGACGGGGAGTACTGTAGGAAAAATCTGTTGTTAGACAGAGAACAACCGGAAAATAAAGACAGGAAGGGATTTGAAATAAAGGGGCTAACCAATATTCAAGTTGGGGACATAAAATCAATCTTAAGGAAAAATAAGGAATTATTTATGGGTCCTATCCAACTGGTAGAAATGGAGAAAAATCGGATTGGTCGTAAACCGGAGAGGGGTAAGATAAAGCAGAAATGGTACAATGTCTTTATTACGTACAAAGAGGACTTGGACAGGCAAGTGCCTGATTGGCTAGAGGAAAATTTAATTAGGAATTCAGAGGCAGAAGTTAGCCATTCAAGCGGGTGCATTGCGGAAAGGGATGTACCAATTAAGTTAATGAGGAAGGACTGGAAGGAAAAAGTTGTACCGCCTCCAGTAATATCAGCCTAAGGACTGACATTGAAATGACATAATACTAGTGTAACTTTATTTTTTTGTGTATTTATAATTGTATTTGCATCTTGTGTTTATAACAGTGTATTAGCATATTGTGTAATTTTTTTTTCTGTAGTTATCACATTAGTATATGGTTCATTAGAGATGTCAGTAGGTAATTTTCAGACACCTTGAAATATTTATGTAATTATAGTAATAAAGAAACCTATCAAGGAACTTTTGAACTCTTCTCAGCCATTACATAGTTTTGAGGAAAATTAGTCCCTAAAAGGCATATTTTCCGCTAAGGGGGGGGGTGTCAGGTTCCCCTGGCAGCTGCAAGACTTTAAAAGCTATTCTTAAGGGATTATCTTATTGTATATGTATCTGTTGTGTACCGTTGAAGGCTTTCTTAAGAAAATCTTAATCCGGAGGGGAGCGACTCAGATATGAATGGAAGGAATGTATACTATCGTGGAAGAAGTATTTCTTTTGTGATTGTGGAGATATAGATAAGACAGATATTTAACCCATTATTTCAGAAGACAGACCCAGTAAGAGGGGATTAAGTGTTGCCAAAGAACCCTTTGGAACAGAGGGCGAACCCCGTAGAGAGGGGGGTGCTCTGGATAATGACGAGAGGGTAAGTTAGTTCGAATGTAGGAACGAAGCGAAAAGGTCGAAGAGAGATGAGCTCTGAGACCGGTGTTTAGTTAGAGCGTAGGAGTGAAACGTGTTGGTTGTTCAGACAGGAGCTCTGGACACGTGTGTGAAACGATTTTTCCCGAAGGGAAGAGATAAAGCGTGTGAGATTAATAGAGATCTCGGTTCTGAGTGAATTAACGTAGCCTAACGGTACACAGAGGATAGTCTTCTGTATTTTTTTGATTTAATATTGAACCGGATAAGTTACATCCGTGTTAAGTGTAAATATTGTTAATAAAGATTTAAGTTTAATTGAAAGAGTTAGGTGTTTTTTAATATACATCACGTAACGTGTCCGATATCACGTATTCATATCGGTGGTGGCAGCATATCAAAAGACCGGATTATACTTCGAAGTTGTGTGGACGGAGAAGCGGAATCCGACATTCATATTATACGATTTATTTTGAAATTACGTTTAGTGTCACGAAATTGCATTATTTAGACGTTTATTACTGTTTTTTCATACGAGAAAATCGTGAAGATAGTTTCGCATCTTTAGATAAGTTTAATTCTTCCAGAAAACGTTATGCCTCCTTGAAATATTATAAATGATCGCATTGGATGATTTAAAAATATGCCTATCCCAAAATTCTACCTTTATAAAGAAAATATTTTAAATTAAAAAAGACAAGCTCAGATATTTGTATAAATGCCAATGTACATTAAAGTGAAATATAAATAAATAAATATGCATACATTTATATAAAAAAATTAACACTATTTCTGTTACAATTTTTCATAAAGTATTTTGTTCTTTTTCTTGTTCTAATGGAGCATTTTGTTGATGTTTGTAAATAAAATTGAAATGATACACATTCCTTTGATTTTTTTTTCGTGCATGTGAGTTTGTGTGTGTGTGTGCGTGCGTGTGTGTGCAGTAAAAGTTTAACCGCGTGTTTAAGAGTGCCGTTAGGTAAAAAAGGTTGATAACCACTGCAAGTCATCGTTGCCAGAGTACGGGTATAGATATATACCAAACTGCACCCAGAATAAAGTTTTGTTGAATCAACAAAAATTTGGTTGACCCAACTGTGGACGGAGAAGTGGAATCCGACACCAACAAAACTTTTTTGGTTAAATATAGGTCAATAGAAATTTTGTTTGAATCAACAAAAAAAATTTTTTTTTTTTTTTTGCAATTCCAAAAAAAATTTTGTATTGTCAGCAAAAAATGTTTTGTTAATTCAAGTAAAATGGTTCAATTTTACTTGAATTTTGCTAAAACAACCAAATTGTACTCAACAAAACATGTTTTGTAGTTTTAATCAATTCCTTTTTCTGGGTGTGCCGAAAACAGAAACTGACTTTAAAAAAACAGACTTTATTCCTCATTGACTGCGGTACTAACGGTATTATTTTTCGATTATAATTTGTGGCAGAACTCGTAGGAGTTGTTAACGTTTCTTTTTCAATAAAGACTGTGCATTTTTTTTTCTTTCTTTGAGTACAAAGACTTTTAAAAGAAAATTACATCCAGTAATGAAAATAGTTTAGAGCCATTTCTATTTTATGGTTATTTATACTTTAAAGCGAGCTGACCTCTGCAAAACAATAGGTTTGCCTCTGGAAATTTTGATTCGTGTTGTGCGGATGTTTATTTAGCAAAGGCTATGCAGCATTGGCATGTTTACAACTGCAAGAAAACAACTAACTGCGAAGAAAATTTTCCACATGTTGGGAGAAAATAATACGTAATTACTGTTAAAAATACGGAACCAGATTTCACTCGGCTCTTTCTTTGGTTTAAATCTCAATTTTACTCCATATTTGAACTCGAAATTTAGAGCGTTGACCTTTCCGTAATCTGTGGTGTTCTCAACTCATCAAGGTAGAAAAGGACTAAAAGTGACTCATCTATAAAAAAAAAGGGGGGGGGGCTAAATCTTTATAAGAGGGAAAATGCTAGAAAAGCGACAAAATTTTTTGTCAAAGGTTCTTAAATAAATAAATAAATAAATAAATAAATAAATGAATATTGAAAGCATGTAACAAAAATTGTTATAAGTTGTATTACATTTTTCTTTACAACTCAGCCATGGAAAAAAGGAGCATAGGAGAAAATATTTTATTGCTTCTTTCGGAAAATAAAGACTCTTGGACATATTCACCAGTCTTTTTAAGTCTCTTATTGCGCTGTTAAAATGAAAAGGATATGTGAAATCAGTAGCTCGAAACTTGCAGTGATTAATCGCAATGTTAGCTGAGTATTCCCGGGAATAATTATGATATTATGGGGATTTTAGCATTCAGCTAATTAGGTCAATTAATAGTTGTAATTAGCTTATTTATGTATGGTTTTAAGATTTATATTGTATTCACAGGCAGGGCTTGATAAATGCGGTCTCCAGGTGGGCACTGGCGACAGTTTGAATTTTTCTTTACACTGTAAAAAATACAAATGTTTCTTAATACACGAAAATATAATACATGTGGAAATCGGTACGGGAAGCAATGGGATTATAAAAATCCTCCTATTAACCCTTACTGGTAATACACAGGTCTTTACAAATTTCATAAAATCTGGTAGGCAGTAAAAATTATCCCCCCACCCCCGTTCCCCGACTGAAGAGCCTCTATTTTAATTAAGTTTTAAAGATTTACTTCAAATGAATTACTTATAATCGCTTATATGTTATTAGGTGCGTTGTAATTATATAAATACGTAGCAACTATAGTCGCCGTCTTGTCTGCCCGCATATAAAGGGCGCAAAAACTACCCAACCGAATGGTTTGAAATTTAATATATATATATATATATATATATATATATATATAATCGTCGCAGAATTTTGTCGAATCATTTCAAATTTTATGAAAATCCAATCAAAATTTAAAAAGATGTTAATAAAAGTTTTCTTCGTCCTATCAAATCCTATCATACGTAATTAATTCAATGATATCCCATGATAGGTAACGATTCTAGGTTGCCATGGTGGTTACGTCCTATTTAAGAGGGAGTCCTATTATTTCCGTATTACGGAATTTAAAAACCGAATTTGTCTACTAAAATTGTTTAATTATAGCAATCCTATAATCTATCGATAGTTTTTTGGATAGATGTTTCCGGAGAAATTAAATGGAAAAAGACTCTAAATGTAGATTTCAAGTACTGGAATTTTCAAAGCTGGGCTTAAGTTTCCCATTGGAATTTTCCGTAAATGTCATCAAAATATAAAAAAAGCTAGGCTTAAGTTTCCCATTGGAATTTTCCGTAAATGTCAACAAAATATAAAATGTTGCCAACTTAAAATGTACTTATTTTATTACGGAAATGAATCCTATCACAATAACAAACGATATAATTCATTTCACTGAAATAATAACAGTAACGAACGCACCTCGTTTGTCACGTTTGACGTACAATTTCCAACTTGTTATTCTTTAAAATGAATGTGACAGAATAATCAGTTTTAATTCTGAACACAAAAATCTGATTTAAAATTTACAAAAAAAAACTTCAGCATTTTTTAGCTTTGTACCATATTTTAGTTTCCTCCACAGAGGCTAAGTTGACACGATTTCTTACTATTTTACTGAAACCTTGCCCCTCCCTCCTATATTCTAATCACGTGACATGACTACAGTGAAAAAGAAAGTCGTTTTTCGTGTATATAAGATAGGAATTGCCTTTTAAACTTGGCTCTTCTAATTTAAGTACGATAGAAGAGAAAAATCACTGTTTGCCGCCTCACAAGTGAGGGGAAATTAAGTTTATGCTCTTTTCTTAAATCAATTTGTGTGTGTGTGTGGGGGGGGGGGGGGGGGCAGATTAAATAATTTGGTCACCAGATAAAAAAAAAACTTGGTCGCCAGTCTCTGGTCGCCAGTGGCGATCTGATTTATCAAGCCCTGCTTGTGAATATAATAAAAATCTTAAAAACACACACAAATAAGCTAATCACAACTATTACTTACTCTAATTATATCAATGATAAAATCAATATATTATCATGATTTTTTTTCGGGAAAACTCTGCTAACATTGCGATTAGTCACTGCAATTTTCGAGCTACTGATTTCCCATATCCTTTTCATTTTAACAGCGCAGTAAGAGACTTGAAAAGACTGATGAATAGGTCCAAGAGTCTTTATTTTCCCAAAGAAACAATAAAATATTTCCTCCAATGTTCCTTCTTTTCCATGGCTAAGTTGTGAATTTTACAAAGTGACGGTAAACGGCCTTATCTCTCCATACTTTCTTTTTTTTATTTCATTATTGTAAAACCACAGGATATTCCTTTATATTTTCTTGTGTATGCCTACACTGTAAAAAAAAACGGGAAAAAATACTGCTGATTTGGCTGTGAATTGCTTCACTAGCATTAAAAAACAGCATTTTTGTAAGTTCAATACCGATTTACAGCAAATCGCTGTATTTTTAAGATCAACGAAAGCACCCGAACCGCATTCCTAATGAGATACGCACAGGTGTGTGTGAAGTTGGGACCAGAGCAGGGTATTATTAGCATTAGTGTAGTTCGATGTTAGCGTCAGTCTTCATATGTGCTGTGCTTATTATTGCAATTCACAATGTCGTTTTTGGATTACACAAACTAGCGCATAAAGACTGGATAAATATTTTAAAAATTAAGGGTAAGTTTTATTTTTAGGTTTATTTGTGTCATTGATTTAATAACCATAAAATAATCAGTTCTCATATAATGTAAGATGCAAATTGACCACGTGTATGTAAACGTTCACGTCAAACGTTGTATAAAGATTAAATATTTTGGCTTCAACTGTAACAAAACATTATTTTAGCATTTTATCTAATTTTAAGTAATTTATTTAGCATTTTCTCATGACTTTATTATTATTTACTTAGTATCAGATTAAAATAAAAATAAAACGAAGATCCCTATATTCTTTAGCTTATGCTTTATTTCGTTTTTATATATTTTTCAAAACTTCATTTTATCCGATTGTTCCGATTCAATATAGCTATAAACTAAATCATGTACTTATTTTATTCTCCAAAAGTTTAGGTTCATTTTCTGTGCTTATTTTAATAGTGCTATTGATTTAGTGTATTATTGTAGTGTATTGTTGTAATTGACTAAATATTCAATAGCAGTCTTATTACAATTAACGCTGATTTTCGGCCGGTGATATTAAAATTTTATCGCTTATTTTTTACGTGCATTTTCTTTAAAAATGTTATATGCAATTTTCAATTTATTTATTATGAGCAATCTGGATACACTATTTTATTAATTCATAAACTATTCCAAGAGTTTGTTTACTGTTATCGCAGCGTTAAATAGCAGCAGCTCGCATTTTGTTTTGTCCATTATCTAAAAATAAAAAATAATTCGCATCCAGAATGTTCTCGATGTATATTGTACAACAGTATTCTACTTGAATTTGGCATATAAAACACTCTTTACAATGAGTTATAATACTTTGAAATTTTCAATTTATTACTTAGTTGGTGTATTTTATTTATTATTTTGCTTTATGATGCTAAATTTGTATCTTACATATGTATAATAGACTTGATTATATAAGAATGTTATTACAACAATGATATAAGTAAGCATAAAGATAACACTTAGTGTCCTTAGTCTTTTGAATATGTCTCAGTATCATTAGAAAAATTCAAAATAAATATAAACATTACACGGGGGGGGGGGGGGGGATACAAATATATATCTACAAAAAATAAAAAAGAAATTTAAAAATTTTACAGCTATGCTGTTAAGAGTGTAGTAAAATTAACAGCAAAAAATGCTCTAAAATTTACAAATTTACTGTAAAATCTAAAAACAAAATTACTGTAAAATTAACTGCAAAAAATACTGAGAATTACAAATTTGCTGTTTACCGATGAAAAACAAAATTGCTGTAAATTTACAGCAAAATATGCTGGCACCCATATTGCCAGCATTTTTTGCTGTACAACTACAGCAGTTTTTTTTACAGTGTATGTGTTGGGGAGGGAGGGAATATCCTTGGAGTTTGTAATTATGTCTGGTAAAACGGATAAATTACCACATTTTAACAGACAGTTGTAAAGGTAGAAATAGTAGTTCTGGGAAAGAACAGGGTTCCATAAGAAAAGGAATTTCTATCCTGATTCTATTCTATACTTTTTGCTGAAAATCACATTGAAATGAACAAATATTTTGCTCGTATTAACCTTGATCCTGCTTTTATAGCCCGCAAAAAGCGGAAAAATCTTAATACAGTTTAAAGGATGAACTATTTTTAACTCGCAAATTGATTGTTTTTACCGTGATCCTACTTTTATAACCCGCAAAAAGCCGGAAAATCTTACTATATAGTTTAAATGATGAACCATTTCTTTACTCGCAAATTGATTGTTATTACCGTGATCCTACTTTTATGGCCCTCAAAAAGTGGGAAAATTTTAATACAGTTTAAATGATGAACAATTCTTAACTCGCAGATTGATTGTTTTAACCGTGATCCTACTTTTATAGCCCGCAGAAAACGGGAAAATCTACAGTTTAAATGATGAAAAATTCTTAACTCGCAGATTGATTGTTTTAACCGTGATCCTACTTTTATAGCCCGCAGAAAACGGGAAAATCTACAGTTTAAATAATGAAAAATTCTTAACTAGCAGATTGATTGCGTTTTACAGTGATCCTACTTTTATAACCCGCAGAAAACGGGAAAATCTTAATACAGTTTACATGATGAACAATTATTAACTTGCAGATTGATTGTTTTAACTGTGTTCTCATTTTAGCTGTGCTCGTATTAAACGAGTTAGCTCTATAAAATAACAACGTACGAAAAAAAAAACAATAACCACTTCCGAGTTACCCATGATTTCAAAAAGCGCTTTGTATCTTCAGAATGCTCAGAAACTGATATATTTTCAAAATTTAAACAAGCATTTACAAAAAAAAATTTCTTTATTTTTTAAAAAAAATTATAAAAACATTTATAAAAAAAATGTATAAAAACATTTATATATATAAAAAAAGTTTCTTTATTTATAAGAGAATTAAAAAACATTTATATAAAAAAAGTTTCGTATTAAACGTGTTAGCTGAATAAAATAACAACGTACGAATATATACAATAGCTACTTCCGATTTACCCATGATTTCGAAAAGCATTCTGTATCTTCAGAAAGCTCATACTACGTTCAGATTAGATAGTTAAGACCACACACACACACCGAACTCACTGAGGGAGTTCCAGAAACTCACTTAGTAAGTTCGATCTTTCTATTGCTAGATACAGCCAGTACCACTCACTCTGATTGGCTCTGGAGGCCGATTGGCTGTTGAGGTTGCGTTTTACATGTGCGCATGCGCACATTCTATGTTTGTTCAGATCTCGGACACAGTGATGTTCAGTGAGTTATCTTAGATGAGTTTTGCAGTGCGACAGGTATTCAATTCCGGGAGAGTACCACCTCAAAAATGGTGGTATAAGATATCTTAAATGTCCGATGTGAAAAAGGTATTAGAAACTGATATATTTTCAAATTTTAAATAAGAATTTATATAAAAAAAGTTTCTTTATTTATAAAAAAAATTATAAAAACATTTATAAAAAAAACACTTACAAAAAGAACATTTATAAAAAAAACATTTATAAAAAAAACATTTATATATAAAAAAGGTTCATATTAAACGAGTTAGCTGTATAAAATAACAACGTACGAAAACAATAACCACTTCCGAGTTACCATGATTTTGAAAAGCACTTTGTATCTTCAGAATGCTCAGAAACTGATATATTTTCAAAATTTTAACAAGCATTTATAAAAAAAAATGTTTCTTTACTTATAAAAAAATTAAAAAAACATTTATAAAAAATTATAAAAACATTTATAAAAATTTATAAAAACATTTTTTATAAAAATGTATAAAGACATTTATAAAAAACAAGTTTTTTATTTATAAAGAAATTATAAAAACATTTATAAAAAAATGTATAAAGACATTTATAAAAAAAAGTTTTTTATTTATAAAGAAATTATAAAAACATTTATAAAAAAATTTTCGTATTAAACGAGATACAACGTACGAAAATATACAATAACCACTTCCCAGTTACCCATGATTTCGAAAAGCGTTTTGTAACTTCGAAATGCTCAGAAACTGATATATTTTCAAAATTTAAGCAAGCTGTATAAAATAACAATGAACGAAAATATATAATAACCACTTCCAAGTTGCACGTGATTTCGAAAAGCGATTAGTATCTTCAGAATGCTCAGAAACTGATATATTTTCAAAATTTGAACAAGCATTTATAAAAAAAAAAAAAGTTTCTTTATTTATAAAAAAAATCATAAAAATATTTTTAAAAAATGTATAAAACATTTATAAAAAATGTATAAAAACATTTATCAAAAATATATAAAAACATTTATAAAAAATGTATAAAAACATTTATAAAAAAAAGTTTCTTTATTTATAAAAAAAAAATAAAAAAACATACATAAAAATTTCGTATTAAACGAGTTAGCAGTATAAAATAAGTACGTACGAATATATGTACAATAACCACTTCCGAGTTACCCATGATTTCGAAAAGCGTTTTGTATCTTCGGAATGCTCAGACACTAATATATTTTCAAAATTTAAACAAGCATTTATATAAAAAAAAGTTTCTTTATTTATAAAAAAAACTATAAAAACATTTATAAAAAAATGTATGAAAACATTTATATATATAAAAAGTTTCTTTATTTATAAGAGAATTAAAAAACATTTATATAAAAAAAGTTTCTTTATTTATAAAAAAAAATTAAAAAAACATATAAAAAAAGTATCTTTATTTATAAAAAAAATTAAAAAAACATATATAAAAATTTCGTGTTAAACGAGTTAGCTGTATAAAATAACAACGTACGAAAAAATACAATAACCACTTCGAGATACCCATGATTTCGAAAAGTCCTTTGTATCTTCAGAATGCTCAGAAACTGATATATTTTCAAAATTTAAACAAGCATTTATAAAAGAAAAAAAATTTTATTTATAAAAAAAAATTATAAAAACATTTATAAAAAATGTATAAAACATTTATAAAAAAAATGTAAAAAAACATTTATAAAAAAAAAGTTTATTATTTATCAAAAAATCAAAAAGACATTTATAAAAAAAGTTCGTATTAAACGAGTTAGCTGTATAAAATAACAAGGTGCGAAAATATATACAATAACCACTTCCGAGTTACCCATGATTTCGAAATGCGCTTTGTATCTTCAGAATGCTCAGAAACTGATATATTTTCAAAATTTGAACAAGCATTTATAAAAAAAAATTTCGTTGTTTATAAAAAAATTTATAAATAAAAAAGGTTCGTATTAAACGAGTTAGCTGTATAAAATAACAACGTACGAAAATATACAATAACCACTTCCGAGTTACCCATGATTTAGAAAAGTGCTTTGTATCTTCAGAATGCTCAGAAACTGATATATTTTCAAAATTTGAACAAGCATGTATAAAAAAAAAAGTTTCGTTGTTTATAAAAACATTTATAAATAAAAAAAATTCGTATTATCGAGTTAGCTGTATAAAATAACAACGTACGAAAAAATACAATAACCACTTACGAGTTGCCCATAATTTCGAAAAGTGCTTTGTATCTTCAGAATGCTCAGAAACTGATATATTTTCAAAATTTAAACAAGCATTTATAAAAGAAAAAGTTTCTTTATTTATAAAAAAAATTATAAAAAAAAATTATTAAAAAAAATTATAAAAACATTTATAAAAAAATGTATAAAAACATTAAAAAAAACCAGTTTTTTTTATTTATAAAGAAATTATAAAAACATTTATAAAAAAATTTCGTATTAAACGAGTTACAACGTACGAAAATATACAATAACAACTTCCGAGTTACCCATGATTTCGAAAAGCGTTTTGTAACTTCGGAATGCTCAGAAACTGATATATTTTCGAAATTTAAACAAGCTGTATAAAATAACAATGAACGAAAATATACAATAACCACTTCCGAGTTGCACGTGATTTCGAAAAGCAATTAGTATCTTCAGAATGCTCAGAAACTGATATATTTTCAAAATTTGAACAAGTATTTATAAAAAAAAGTTCCTTTATTTATAAAAAAAAAATCATAAAAACATTTTTAAAAAATGTATAAAACATTTATAAAAAATGTATAAAAACATTTATAAAAATGGATAAAAACATTTATATAAAAAAAAAGATATATTTATTTACAAAAAATTTAAAAAACATATATAAAAATTTCGTATTACACGAGTTAGCTGTATAAAATAAGAACGTACGAAAATACACAATAACCACTTCCGAGTTACCCATGATTTCGAAAAGCGTTTTCTATCTTCGGAATGCTCAGAAACTGATATATTTTCAAAATTTAAACAAGCATTTATAAAAAAAAGTTTCTTTATTTATAAAAAAAATCATAAAACATTTAAAAAAGTTTATAAAACATTTATAAAAAAAATATAAAACATTTATAAAAAATGTATAAAAACATTTATAAAAAAAAGTTTCTTTATTTATAAAAAAAATTAAAAAAAACATATTATAAAAAAGTTGTTTTATTTCTAAAAAAATTAAAAAAACATATATAAAAATTTCGTATTAAACGAGTTAGCTGTATAAAATAACAACGTACGAAAATATAGAATAACCACTTCCGAGTTACCCATGATTTCGGAAAGCGTTTTGTATCTTCGGAATGCTCAGAAACTGATATATTTTCAAAATTTAAACAAGCATATATAAAAAAAATTCTTTATTTATAAAAAAAATTATAAACACATTTATAAAAAAATTTATGAAACATTTATAAAAAAAATGTATAAAACATTTATAAAAAAATGTATAACCACATTTATAAAAAAAAAGTTTCTTTATTTATAAAACAAATAAAAAAGACATTTATAAAAAAAAAGTTCGTATTAAACGAGTTAGTTGTAGAAAATAACAAGGTGCGAAAATATATACAATAACCACTTCCGAGTTACCCATGATTTCGAAATGCGCTTTGTATCTTCAGAATGCTCAGAAACTGATATATTTTCAAAATTTGAACAATCATTTAGAAAAAAAAAAAGTTTCGTTGTTTATAAAAACATTTTTTTTAAAAAAAAGGTTCGTATTAAACAAGTTAGCTGTATAAAATAACAACGTACGAAAAAATACAATAACCACTTCCGAGTTACCCATGATTTCGAAAGGTGCTTTGTATCTGCAGAATGCTCAGAAACTGATATATTTTCAAAATTTAAACAAGCATTTATAAAAGAAAAAGTTTCTTTATTTATAAAAAAATTATAAAAACATTTATAAAAAAATGTATAAAAACATTTAAAAAAACAGTTTTTTTTTTATTTATAAAGAAATTATAAAAACATTTATAAAAAATTTTCGCATTAAACGAGTTACAACGTACGAAAATATACAATAACCACTTCCGAGTTACCCATGATTATGAAAAGCGTTTTGAACTTCGGAATGCTCAGAAACTGATATATTTTCAAAATTTAAGCAAGCTGTATAAAATAACAATGAACGAAAATATACAATAACCACTTCCGAGTTGCACGTGATTTCGAAAAGCAATTAGTATCTTCAGAATGCTCAGAAACTGATATATTTTCAAAATTTGAACAAGTATTTATAAAAAAAAGTTTCTTTATTTATTTAAAAAAAAAAAAAAAAAAATCATAAAAACATTTTAAAAAGATGTATAAAACATTTATAAAAAATGTATAAAAACATTTATAAAAATGTATAAAATCATTTATAAAAAAAAGTTTATTTACAATAAATTTAAAAAACATATATAAAAATTTCGTATTAAACGAGTTAGCTGTATAAAATAAGAACGTACGAAAATATACAATAACCACTTCCGAGTTACCCATGATTTCGAAAAGCGTTTTCTATCTTCGGAATGCTCAGAAACTGATATATTTTCAAAATTTACACAAGCATTTATAAAAAAAATCATAAAAACATTTAAAAAAATGTATAAAACATTTATACAAAAAAGTTTCTTTATTTATAAAAAAAAAATAACATATATAAAAATTTCGTATTAAATGAGTTAGCTGTATAAAATAAGAACGTACGAAAATATACAATAACCACTTCCGAGTTACCCATGATTTGGAAAAGCGTTTTCTATCTTCGGATTGCTCAGAAACTGATATATTTTCCAAAATTTAAACAAGCATTTATAAAAAAAAGTTTCTTTATTTATAAAAAAAATCATAAAACATTTAAAAAAATGTATAAAACATTTATAACAAATATATAAAACATTTATAAAAAATGTATAAAAACATTTATAAACAAAAAGTTTCTTTATTTATAAAAAAAATTAAAAAAACATATATAAAAATTTCGTATCAAACGAGATAGTTGTATGAAATAACAACGTACGAAAATATAGAATAACCACTTCCGAGTTACCCATGATTTCGAAAAGCGTTTTGTATCTTCGGAATGCTCAGAAACTGACATATTTTCAAAATTTAAACAAGCATTTATAAAAGAAAAAGTTTCTTTATTTATAAAAAAAATATAAAAACATTTATAAAAAAAATGTATAAAATCATTTAAAAAAACAGTTTTTTTTTATTTTGTAAAGAAATTATAAAAACATTTATAAAAAATTTTCGTATTAAACGAGTTACAACGTACGAAAATATACAATAACCACTTCCGAGTTACCCATGATTATGAAAAGCGTTTTGTAACTTCGGAATGCTCAGAAACTGATATATTTTCAAAATTTAAGCAAGCTGTATAAAATAACAATGAACGAAAATATACAATAACCACTTCCGAGTTGCACGTGATTTCGAAAAGCAATTAGTATCTTCAGAATGCTCAGAAACTGATATATTTTCAAAATTTGAACAAGTATTTATAAAAAAAAGTTTCTTTATTTATTAAAAAAAAAAAAAAAAAAAAAATCATAAAAACATTTTAAAAAGATGTATAAAACATTTATAAAAAATGTATAAAAACATTTATAAAAAATGTATAAAAACATTTATAAAAATGCATAAAATCATTTATAAAAAAAATTTATTTACAATAAATTTAAAAAACATATATAAAAATTTCGTTTTAAACGAGTTAGCTGTATAAAATAAGAACGTACGAAAATATACAATAACCACTTCCGAGTTACCCATGATTTCGAAAAGCGTTTTCTATCTTCGGAATGCTCAGAAACTGATATATTTTCAAAATTTAAACAAGCATTTATAAAAAAAAGTTTCTTTATTTATAAAAAAAAATCATAAAAACATTTAAAAAAATGTATAAAACATTTATACAAAAAAGTTTCTTTATTTATAAAAAAAATAACATATATAAAAATTTCGTATTAAATGAGTTAGCTGTATAAAATAAGAACGTACGAAAATGTACAATAACCACTTCCGAGTTACCCATGATTTGGAAAAGCGTTTTCTATCTTCGGATTGCTCAGAAACTGATATATTTTCCAAAATTTAAACAAGCATTTATAGAAAAAAGTTTCTTTATTTATAAAAAAAATCATAAAACATTTAAAAAATTGTATAAAACATTTATAAAAAATATATAAAACATTTATAAAAAATGTATAAAAACATTTATAAACAAAAAGTTTCTTTATTTATAAAAAAAATTAAAAAAACATATATAAAAATTTCGTATCAAACGAGTTAGCTGTATGAAATAACAACGTACGAAAATATAGAATAACCACTTCCGAGTTACCCATGATTTCGAAAAGCGTTTTGTATCTTCGGAATGCTCAGAAACTGACATATTTTCAAAATTTAAACAAGCATTTATAAAAGAAAAAGTTTCTTTATTTATAAAAAAAATTATAAAAACATTTATAAAAAATGTATAAAATCATTTAAAAAAACAGTTTTTTTTTATTTATAAAGAAATTATAAAAACATTTATAAAAAATTTTCGTATTAAACGAGTTACAACGTACGAAAATATACAATAACCACTTCCGAGTTACCCATGATTATGAAAAGCGTTTTGAACTTCGGAATGCTCAGAAACTGATATATTTTCAAAATTTAAGCAAGCTGTATAAAATAACAATGAACGAAAATATACAATAACCACTTCCGAGTTGCACGTGATTTCGAAAAGCAATTAGTATCTTCAGAATGCTCAGAAACTGATATATTTTCAAAATTTGAACAAGTATTTATAAAAAAAAGTTTCTTTATTTATTTAAAAAAAAAAAAAAAAAATCATAAAAACATTTTAAAAAGATGTATAAAACATTTATAAAAAATGTATAAAAACATTTATAAAAATGTATAAAATCATTTATAAAAAAAAGTTTATTTACAATAAATTTAAAAAACATATATAAAAATTTCGTATTAAACGAGTTAGCTGTATAAAATAAGAACGTACGAAAATATACAATAACCACTTCCGAGTTACCCATGATTTCGAAAAGCGTTTTCTATCTTCGGAATGCTCAGAAACTGATATATTTTCAAAATTTACACAAGCATTTATAAAAAAAATCATAAAAACATTTAAAAAAATGTATAAAACATTTATACAAAAAAGTTTCTTTATTTATAAAAAAAAATAACATATATAAAAATTTCGTATTAAATGAGTTAGCTGTATAAAATAAGAACGTACGAAAATATACAATAACCACTTCCGAGTTACCCATGATTTGGAAAAGCGTTTTCTATCTTCGGATTGCTCAGAAACTGATATATTTTCCAAAATTTAAACAAGCATTTATAAAAAAAAGTTTCTTTATTTATAAAAAAAATCATAAAACATTTAAAAAAATGTATAAAACATTTATAAAAAATATATAAAACATTTATAAAAAATGTATAAAAACATTTATAAACAAAAAGTTTCTTTATTTATAAAAAAAATTAAAAAAACATATATAAAAATTTCGTATCAAACGAGATAGTTGTATGAAATAACAACGTACGAAAATATAGAATAACCACTTCCGAGTTACCCATGATTTCGAAAAGCGTTTTGTATCTTCGGAATGCTCAGAAACTGACATATTTTCAAAATTTAAACAAGCATTTATAAAAGAAAAAGTTTCTTTATTTATAAAAAAAATTATAAAAACATTTATAAAAAAATGTATAAAATCATTTAAAAAAACAGTTTTTTTTTATTTTGTAAAGAAATTATAAAAACATTTATAAAAAATTTTCGTATTAAACGAGTTACAACGTACGAAAATATACAATAACCACTTCCGAGTTACCCATGGTTATGAAAAGCGTTTTGTAACTTCGGAATGCTCAGAAACTGATATATTTTCAAAATTTAAGCAAGCTGTATAAAATAACAATGAACGAAAATATACAATAACCACTTCCGAGTTGCACGTGATTTCGAAAAGCAATTAGTATCTTCAGAATGCTCAGAAACTGATATATTTTCAAAATTTGAACAAGTATTTATAAAAAAAAGTTTCTTTATTTATATAAAAAAAAAAAAAAAAAAAAAAAAAAAAAATCATAAAAACATTTTAAAAAGATGTATAAAACATTTATAAAAAATGTATAAAAACATTTATAAAAATGCATAAAATCATTTATAAAAAAAAGTTTATTTACAATAAATTTAAAAAACATATATAAAAATTTCGTATTAAACGAGTTAGCTGTATAAAATAAGAACGTACGAAAATATACAATAACCACTTCCGAGTTACCCATGATTTCGAAAAGCGTTTTCTATCTTCGGAATGCTCAGAAACTGATATATTTTCAAAATTTAAACAAGCATTTATAAAAAAAGTTTCTTTATTTATAAAAAAAAAATCATAAAAACATTTAAAAAAATGTATAAAACATTTATACAAAAAAGTTTCTTTATTTATAAAAAAATAACATATATAAAAATTTCGTATTAAATGAGTTAGCTGTATAAAATAAGAACGTACGAAAATATACAATAACCACTTCCGAGTTACCCATGATTTGGAAAAGCGTTTTCTATCTTCGGATTGCTCAGAAACTGATATATTTTCCAAAATTTAAACAAGCATTTATAGAAAAAAGTTTCTTTATTTATAAAAAAAATCATAAAACATTTAAAAAATTGTATAAAACATTTATAAAAAATATATAAAACATTTATAAAAAATGTATAAAAACATTTATAAACAAAAAGTTTCTTTATTTATAAAAAAAATTAAAAAAACATATATAAAAATTTCGTATCAAACGAGTTAGCTGTATGAAATAACAACGTACGAAAATATAGAATAACCACTTCCGAGTTACCCATGATTTCGAAAAGCGTTTTGTATCTTCGGAATGCTCAGAAACTGACATATTTTCAAAATTTAAACAAGCATTTATAAAAGAAAAAGTTTCTTTATTTATAAAAAAATTATAAAAACATTTATAAAAAATGTATAAAATCATTTAAAAAAACAGTTTTTTTTTATTTATAAGGAAATTACAAAAACGTTTATAAAAAATTTTCGTATTTTCCGAGTTACCCATGATTATGAAAAGCGTTTTGTAACTTCGGAATGCTCAGAAACTGATATATTTTCAAAATTTAAGCAAGCTGTATAAAATAACAATGAACGAAAATATACAATAACCACTTCCGAGTTGCACGTGATTTCGAAAAGCAATTAGTATCTTCAGAATGCTCAGAAACTGATATATTTTCAAAATTTGAACAAGTATTTATAAAAAAAAGTTTCTTTATTTATATAAAAAAAAAAAAAAATATCATAAACACATTTTAAAAAGATGTATAAAACATTTATAAAAAATGTATAAAAACATTTATAAAAATGCATAAAATCATTTATAAAAAAAAGTTTATTTACAATAAATTTAAAAAACATATATAAAAATTTCGTATTAAACGAGTTAGCTGTATAAAATAAGAACGTACGAAAATACACAATAACCACTTCCGAGTTACCCATGATTTCGAAAAGCGTTTTCTATCTTCGGAATGCTCAGAAACTGATATATTTTCAAAATTTAAACAAGCATTTATAAAAAAAGTTTCTTTATTCATAAAAAAAATCATAAAAACATTTTAAAAAATGTATAAAACATTTATACAAAAAAGTTTCTTTATTTATAAAAAAAAATAACATACATAAAAATTTCGTATTAAATGAGTTAGCTGTATAAAATAAGAACGTACGAAAATATACAATAACCACTTCCGAGTTACCCATGATTTCGAAAAGCGTTTTGTATCTTCGGAATGCTCAAACACTAATATATTTTCAAAATTTAAACAAGCATTTATATAAAAAAAAATTTCTTTATTTATAAAAAAAATTATAAAAAACATTTATAAAAAAAAGTCTGAAAACATTTATATATAAAAAAAAGTTTCTTTATTTATCAGAGAATTAAAAAACATTTATATAAAAAAAGTTTCTTTATTTATAAAAAAAATTAAAAAAACATATATAAAAAAAGTTTCTTCATTTATAAAAAAATTTAAAAAACATATATAAAAATTTCGTATTAAACGAGTTAGCTGTATAAAATAGCAACGTACGAAAATATACAATAACCACTTCCGAATTACCCATAATTTCGGAATGCGTTTTGTATCTTCGGAATGCTCAGAAACTGATATATTTTCAAAATTTAAACAAGCATATATAAAAAAAAATTCTTTATTTATAAAAAAAATTATAAACACATTTATAAAAAATTTCATGAAACATTTATAAAAAAATGTATAAAACATTTATAAAAAAATGTATAAACACATTTATAAAAAAAAGTTTCTTTATTTATAAAACAAATAAAAAAGACATCATTTATAAAAAAAAAAAAGTTCGTATTAAACGAGTTAGCTGTAGAAAATAACAAGGTGCGAAAATATATACAATAACCACTTCCGAGTTACCCATGATTTCTAAATGCGCTTTGTATCTTCAGAATGCTCAGAAACTGACATATTTTCAAAATTTAAACAAGCATTTATAAAAAAAATTTCTTTATTTATAAAAAAAATCATAAAAACATTTAAAAAAATGTATAAAACATTTATAGAAAAAAGTTTCTTTATTTATAAAAAAAATAACATATATAAAAATTTCGTATTAAATGAGTTAGCTGTATAAAATAAGAACGTACGAAAATATACAATAACCACTTCCGAGTTACCCATGATTTCGAAAAGCGTTTTCTATCTTCGGATTGCACAGAAACTGATATATTTTCCAAAATTTAAACAAGCATTTATAAAAAAAAGTTTCTTTATTTATAAAAAGAAATCATAAAACATTTAAAAAAATGTATAAAACATTTATAAAAAATATATAAAACATTTATAAAAAATGTATAAAAACATTTATAAACAAAAAGTTTCTTTATTTATAAAAAAATTAAAAAAACATATATAAAAATTTCGCATTAAACGAGTTAGCTGTATGAAATAACAACGTACGAAAATATACAATAACCACTTCCGAGTTACCCATGATTTCGAAAAGCGTTTTGTATCTTCGGAATGCTCAGAAACTGATATATTTTCAAAATTTAAACAAGCATTTATAAAAAAAAGTTTCTTTATTTATAAAAAAAAAATCATAAAACATTTAAAAAAATGTATAAAACATTTATAAAAAAATATAAAACATTTATAAAAACATTTATAAAAAAAAAGTTTCTTTATTTATAAAAAAAATTAAAAAAAAACATATATAAAAAAAAGTTTCTTTATTTATAAAAAAATAAAAAGAAACATTTATAAAAGAAACATTTATAAAAAAAGTTTCGTACTAAACGAGTTAGCTGTATAAAATAACAACGTACGAAAATATACAATAACAACTTCTGAGTTACCCATAGTAGTAGAGGAATGTATGTTGGCCGTCAGCAGGAGCCGTGAGCCGGAGCCGGAGCCGGAAGTGAGCCTGGTAGTGGAAGCGGAAGTGATGGAAGATAAGACAGGAAGGGATGAAAGATAAGACAGGAAGTGAACCGGAAGTGTTGGAAGATAAGAGAGGAAGTGAAGTAGGGGAGGGCTTATTTTTAGAGGGCTTAATTTTTTTGCAGGAAAATAAAGGGAGATGAAAGGATTGGACCGACCTATAGGTGAACTGCGATTGAACAAAATGCACATCATTTTTTGTAAATAATATGTGTAACCTTTTC
The DNA here is from genome assembly GCA_963931845.1 of Maratus michaelseni. Classification (NCBI taxonomy): domain Eukaryota; kingdom Metazoa; phylum Arthropoda; class Arachnida; order Araneae; family Salticidae; genus Maratus; species Maratus michaelseni. Next base: position 5,240,310 of record OZ007600.1, read on the forward strand.
GAGTAGAGTTGAGGGGTAGGAACCCTGCTGTAAAAATAATAATATTAATAGAATATACAATTTTTTTTCATAAAAGTTTCTTATGGTTGGTGGGAAATGTTAAAGTAACAAAAGGTCAACAGTGCTAGTGGAGTTGAGGGGTAGGAACCCTGCTATAAAAATAATACCTGTAAAAGAAATATTTATGTGCTACCTTTCGCGCTCGTCGTCCTAACTGTTCAGAGTTTAACATGAGATTTACTTATAATTCACCTGTAAAAGAATTTTTTTTTTTTTCATTCTTTAAACATTAACTTAAATGTGAATGAGATTAAAATAGATGCGAGGGCTAAATTTTTAGAGAGTTAAAATGAAAATCCACTGAGGGTTGTGTTAAATAAAAGGAGATGATCGACTTTGACAGCATTTTTCTAAAAGTTTATTTATCGAAAAAGGAATCATACGTTTCGATTATATTTGTTAACTATTATAGTTTAACATTAAAAAGCAGGTAGACATTCACATCTTTAGCGCTCGTCGACCTAACTGTTCGGAATATTTTTCGAACCCATTATGTTTGACTTTATAAAAGTTTCATGTAAAAAATTATTCTTTAAGTTTTAACTGAAATGAGATTGAAATAGATGTAATGGCTAAATTTTTAGAGAGTTAAAATGAAAATCCACTGAGGGTTGTGTTAAATAAAAGGAGATGATCGACTTTGACAGCATTTTTCTAAAAGTTTATTTATCGAAAAAGGAATCATACGTTTCGATTATATTTGTTAACTATTATAGTTTAACATTAAAAAGCATATAGACATTTACCTTTCGTGTTCGGAATTTTCTTCGAACCCATTATACCCCCCACCCCCCCCCCAAAAGTTAGAATAGATCACATATTTTTGTTATTAAAAAAACTTATATGCAAACACACACTTACAAGGTTACAAGACTCGACAAACGATTCACCATGTTTTTTAAACTTAGTAAAATATTTTAAATTTATAAATTTAAATTAAAATACTTTAAAAATTCTTAAATATTCTTATTTAAAAATATTTTATTTTTAATTTAAATTTATAAATTTAAAATATTTTACTAAGTTTAAAAAACATGGTGAATCGTTTGTCGAGTCTTGTAACCTTGTAAGTGTGTGTTTGCATATAAGTTTTTTTAATAACAAAAATATGTGATCTATTCTAACTTTTTCTTATATCATTCGTTCAGATATAATGCTTTACATTTTAAAATAATATGTAAAGACATGTAATTAGACGGTAAAACCTATGGTTGCATTTTCGTTTAACACTGATTTTAGCGATATTGAAGGTTCTTATCATGCGACTAAACGAGTTAGCTATAAGTAATATTATTTTTACAAAACTTGTATGTACAGGGTGTTTACAATATTTATTATTAGTGCTAAAATGTTACAAAATTTGGGAATTTAATATTATTTTTTATGTACAGGGTGTTTACAATATTTCTTATTAGTGCTAAAATGTTACAAAATTTGGGGAATTTATCCTAAACTTCAATTTAAAATCGGGCTTTACCATATTTTTGAACGAAAGTGACTTAGTAAATGTGTTAGAAAAATAAGAATTTGATATAATTTATAAATAAATAATATTTTTATCAAAGTTTAAGTAAGTTGGGACATAACTTTTATATTAAAGTGATTGACATAAAGTACATTCAAGCTATGACAAAAGACCTGAGATAGTTGACATCAGGCAAGTCCAAACAGTTAAAGCAAGAGATGAGTCAGCAAAACAGGCGTGCAGCACATAAACAAGTCTGGACAAGCGAGTGACCAAGAGAAGGCAAACGGCTTATAACAAGGTACAGGTAAACAACAACAACTGAATGCACGTGGGTTTTATTTTAACCTTGTTCTTATCGCAAACCGGAAACTACGTCACAAACCGGAAACTAGTAGCGGCGATTGCAGCGCCCCCTAGCAAAGCTAATGTAGAAAGATTAGTTAAGTGAAAGCAAGTATAAGACGTTGACGTGTTTTTTGGTAAGTATTTCATTCTGTTTTGTTTCTGAAAGGTAACCGAGCTGTATAAAAATTAGCAAATAATTTAAAATCGGACTCAAGTTAGTGTATGTTTTTACTGCACATGTGCAGATAGTTGATATGCACCAGTTGGTTACAAGGATAAACAGATTATAGTTTCTCAATAGTTAAAATTAAAAAGTTAATTTTGATTAACATAGAGATTTTCAAACTTTTTGTAAACTTTAAATTTCTTAAAACTATATTTTTGTTAACTTTTTTAACGTAACTTACATTTTTTTTTTTAACTTTAAAAACTTTTAGTAAACTTTATTTTTATTAAAAATAACTTATTCAACCCTCTGTTATTAAGTGAACCTAACATATCAAATTTATTCACTTTAAACATAAATCCTAAGTTTATCAATAATTCAATTTAACCTTTCGAAAAATATAATTAATTAAAAAACTATGCATCGTGTTGTACTCATTTTGTAGTACTTTAAGCAGTAAACCCTTCAATTAAATTAGAAATTTAGATGATTTCTTTTATTGAATATCTTAAATCGTCTATAAATACTGTTATATCATGGCTTGCTCAGTTAAACCTACCCTAAATTATCAAACCGAAAAATAATTTTTGTTGTGGGTTCGAATTCAAGTTAAAACTTTTAATTATCTCTTAATTCTATTACCCACCGATAGAGAGCGATACAAAAAAAATATATATATTATTTCATTTTAAAACGTTCACATCTAAATTCCAATTAAACTATAAGTCATTTCAAATTTTAACTCGTGACTTTTAAAACATTTGATTGTTTTACACAATAATGTGATCGTTTGCTTTTTGAATGCTAATTAAGTTTATTGTTTTTAAGTGTAACATTAAGAAATAACTTGAATATTAAATCAATTTAACCTTAAAAAAGAAACACAATATATTCAATCAGTATCTTTGTGATGTAATTGCCGACGCATTCAACTGTTAAGTGAAAGGATAATAATTCGATTCCATTCAAATACGACTTTTCATTTTATTTTTCTATGTTATTTTTCTTATGTAGGGGGAAATTTCAAAAAGTAATCAAAGTTGTAGTTTTTATTTCTCAAATATCTTAAATCTCAACTCAACTTCGTGTAGAAAAACCTACCCTAAACTATAATTTTATGACTTGGTCAGTAAATATGTTATCAGTGACGTCATGTGTGGGAGAAAAACCTATCTATAATTCCTAACATCATGTCTTATCTTGTGAGTGATTAAAAGTAGCACATTTTCAATCAATTCTCTTGTAGTTTAAGTAACATATAATAAATACCTCGAGTTTATTTCATCATAAATAAAATTTCCTTTAAAAGTTATGAAATTTTTCATGTTTTATAGAATTTCAACAAATTTATTCCTACTTTGTCTAAGACATTCAAAATGTTTAACAGTTGCTTACTTAAAATTTTATAAAGTTTTATTTTTTAAATGAGTGAGGTTAAAAAATTTCACTATTAAATTCCACTAAGTTGAATTTTTTACAGGTATACTATTTCCACTGCTTTGAAAGTGTTGTGTTGTTTTAAAAAAAAAACTTTAACAATGTGTAAGTTATTAATTTTCCTTAGTTTAAAATATTGTATAAGTGTAAAGTTATTATTTTTCTTAGTTTGAAACATTGTCTAAGTGTAAAGTTTACTTAAATTTAATTATTTTCTTTTGTCAATCTAATGAAATGTTTATTTGTTGCTAATTTTCTAAAATTTATAACCAACTAGATAGTTTAAAAAAAAAACTCTAACAATGTGTTATGTCTAATTTTTCCTTAGTTTAAAATATTGTCTCAGTGTAAAGTTATTATTTTTTCCTAGTTTGAAGTATTGTCTAAGTGTAAAGTTTACCAAAATTTAATTTTTTTCATTTATCGAAATGTTTATTTTCTAAAATTTGTTACTTTATGTTAAATTTTCTAAAATTTTTAACCAACTATATATTTTTCCAAAACCTCTAACAATGTGTTAAGTCTATTTTTGTTAGATTAAAATATTGTCTCAGTGTAAAGTTATTATTTTTTCTATCTTCCATGTTCCGATATAAAGGTGATAATCCCAAGTTTCCAATATACAAGTGAAAATACATTAAAATATTTAAATGTTGTAGAAAAATGGGTGATATCTGAAATTTAATAGTTCAAACAGCTTCCGGGTAAAAATCGTCTACACGTGTTAAAAATGGCAATCATTTTCCCAACAGACAGTTCGACACAGGTAAAAATGAGTCACTCAAACATGCATATAGCAAGCTGATAACAAGTTTAGATTGGAAACGTAGATAGACTATCTTGAAAAAATTTTAGGTGAGTCAATTTTTATTATAAAACTCTTATCTCATGTTAAAATCTTTTTTTAAATTAACATTTTGTCTAAGTCATTCAAAATACACAACATCAGTTTTAACAGCGTGGGTTAAAGAAAACACTTTTTTCGCAATCAAACTATTTTATTCATCATTTAAAATAACACACATCAAATAATTCTGTCATATTAAGATGTATACAATTCTAATTTCAAAATTTTTGTAATGTCCAATAAGTCACTCGTTCAGTGAAATCTTAAAATCAGTTAAACAACTTGTAAAAGGCATTCTATACATGCACGTTTTGATCTGTTAATTCCACTTCACATATTTCGCATATCATTTTGTCTTTTAATTCACTATAAGTTCGAACTAATCTATAAGCTTCACTATCAGTTCAAATAACAAATCTTTCAAACAGGGTGATTTCGCAATGTTAGGTAAAGCTTTATGAAATGTATCACAATGTTGTAAAAAATCAGATTCACAATTAAATATTTCACAACACTTTGTACATGAATGTTGTTTTGCTAAGTTGTGAGTTTTCTTATCTTTCAATAAGTCTGTCTTTCTTGAAAACAATTCGTTGCAATCACTACACTTGAATTGTTTGGGCGATTTGTGAATCTTTTGCGAAAAAACTTCACCACACACCTCACAGCGAAAACACTTTTCCTTTAGATGATTTTTCATGTGAAACACTAAGTTAACTTTTCGAGGAAATGTTTTGTTACATGACTTGCACAAATAGGGTACCTTTTTAATTGTTAAAGGTGACATGGTTTTATCACCTTCACAAGACTGCATGAATCGTTCCATATCAACTTTAATACTTAGACGAAAATCACAACCTTTTGCATCAATCACAAAGTATTGTATAGCATTAAACACTTTGTTCGTAAAATAACATTCTCATGTAGGGGGTGCTTGTTTCAAAATACTAGCATTTTATTGGTTAAAAAAAGTCACATGCAAAAAGTTTCTTTTCTTTTTTTCGATAAAGTTTATAAAACTTAGAAATGTATTAAAAAAAAGTTTTAAAATCGTAACGTATTTTCCTTAAAGCACTCTCCTTTTCTAACATTCCTAATTAATTTTTTTTAAATATTGTATACAATTTCCCTTATTTAAATATTGTGCAAAAGTAAAATTTGAATGTTCTGTCAATACTATTTTCAAATTCAAAATAAAATTAATTAAATCAGCAAAATTTGTATTTGGTCACTTCATATAAACAAAGTAATGTTATCTGACGGATGTATTTCCTGTTTTAAAATATGCATAACGAATCGCGTTTATCAATACATTATGTGATATTATCTTGCATCCTACGAAAAGATTTATTCTGTAATACCATGTAAAATGGTCTTAATCACACGTCTTAAATAATTTCCTGTTTCAACATATGCATAACGAATCATGTTTATCATTATCTTATTTTGCCTTCTATATGAAAAGATTTCCTCTGTGACCACATGTCAGCAGAAAAGTTGTAGAATTCCAATGGTCTTAATCGCATGTCTATTACTGTGAATGTTGTTATGTTAAAATGCAGCATAATAATAATGTGTGAGTAGTTTATATTTCTTTAATAATAATAAAAAATATGTATTTTATTTAAAGTTAGTGTCATCTACCTAACTGCTTTAAAAAATTAAAATTATGTTAGTTATTTTTCAAAAGCAAAAATCTTTCGACTGCTTTTAAAATGTTGTATTGATTTTTCAAATAAAATCACTTAAGTATCATACTTTTAACTAAAATAGGTTAATAATTCAAATATGTGACGTTAAAAAATTAGATGTCGTTCTCTTTTTTTAAATGTTGGTTGTATAATGTCAAATCTAATGAAAATTTATTATAATCGTATAACTCTAAACAAATACCTGCTCTCAAGTTAAATTATTGCTAAAAATTGTTCATATGAAAGGGAAAAAAATCTTTAAAATTGTTTTGTATATATCATATTGTATGTTTTTATATCTAATATTTTGCATGTCAAATCACTTATTAACTGAATGTAATGATTATGTCTTGTGTGTGTTGTAACTGGTTAGTTTAGGGTTGATTATCTATATTAGGGATAAGTGCCTCCATGTAGGTCTTTCTAAGGGTTCATAACACGTATTGACACAAGGTTTTAAAAAAAAACTCTGAACGGTTAGGTCGACGAGCGCAAGAAGTTTAAATTTCAACGTCTAGTAGCTTTAAAATCAGAACCTTGCACCTAAAGGTGAGGTTCTTATGTGTGTATAAATTCTTAAATGTTTGTAAGACACTTTGGGAAATATGTTATTTAAACTTCCCTTTAAAAAGTTAACTATTGTAAGTTAATATATAACCGGATTTCGACGAAAACTCTGAATGGTTAGGTCGACGAACTCGAGAGAAGTTTAAACAAAATTCCGAACGGTTAGGTCGACGAGTGCGAAAGGTAAACGTCTACCAGCTTTTTTCGTGTTAGGTTTTTATGAAGCAAAGTAATCGCATTACTTTCATTTACATGGCTATCACAATTTTCATTTTAAATCCTTAAAAATTTGGCCATTACATCTATTTTAATCTCATTTCAGTTAATACTTAAAGAATAATTTTTTATATGAAACTTTTATAAAGTCAAAAATAATGGGTTCGAAGAAAATTCCGAACACGAAAGGTAAATGTCTATATGCTTTTTAATGTTAAACTATAATAGTTAACAAATATAATCGAAACGTATGATTCCTTTTTCGATAAATAAACTTTTAGAAAAATGCTGTCAAAGTCGATCATCTCCTTTTATTTAACACAACCCTCAGTGGATTTTCATTTTAACTCTCTAAAAATTTAGCCATTACATCTATTTCAATCTCATTTCAGTTAAAACTTAAAGAATAATTTTTTACATGAAACTTTTATAAAGTCAAACATAATGGGTTCGAAAAATATTCCGAACAGTTAGGTCGACGAGCGCTAAAGATGTGAATGTCTACCTGCTTTTTAATGTTAAACTATAATAGTTAACAAATATAATCGAAACGTATGATTCCTTTTTCGATAAATAAACTTTTAGAAAAATGCTGTCAAAGTCGATCATCTCCTTTTATTTAACACAACCCTCAGTGGATTTTCATTTTAACTCTCTAAAAATTTAGCCCTCGCATCTATTTTAATCTCATTCACATTTAAGTTAATGTTTAAAGAATGAAAAAAAAAAAATTCTTTTACAGGTGAATTATAAGTAAATCTCATGTTAAACTCTGAACAGTTAGGACGACGAGCGCGAAAGGTAGCACATAAATATTTCTTTTACAGGTATTATTTTTATAGCAGGGTTCCTACCCCTCAACTCCACTAGCACTGTTGACCTTTTGTTACTTTAACATTTCCCACCAACCATAAGAAACTTTTATGAAAAAAAATTGTATATTCTATTAATATTATTATTTTTACAGCAGGGTTCCTACCCCTCAACTCTACTCGAAAAGGTTACACATATTATTTACAAAAAATGATGTGCATTTTGTTCAATCGCAGTTCACCTATAGGTCGGTCCAATCCTTTCATCTCCCTTTATTTTCCTGCAAAAAAATTAAGCCCTCTAAAAATAAGCCCTCCCCTACTTCACTTCCTCTCTTATCTTCCAACACTTCCGGTTCACTTCCTGTCTTATCTTTCATCCCTTCCTGTCTTATCTTCCATCACTTCCGCTTCCACTACCAGGCTCACTTCCGGCTCCGGCTCCGGCTCACGGCTCCTGCTGACGGCCAACATACATTCCTCTACTACTACCCATGATTTCGAAAAGTGTTTTGTATCTTCAGAATGCTCAGAAACTGATATATTTTCAAATTTTAAACAAGCATAATGAATAGAGGAAAGTATATTCAACTAGGTAAATTATATCCAATGGTTGGAGTATTATAGTTGAGATTTTTTTTTTTTTTTTTTTTTTTTTTTTTTGAGAATTTTTCCATCAGAGCGAAAATATGACGGGAAATTAGCGCTGCAGTTCGTAGCCTTGTTCAACAAATAAGAGTGAGATATGCCAGTCCATGATATTGTCGGGATGGCTCAGTAGGGAGGGCGTTGGTACGGCAAGCCAAAGTACCTAGGTTCGAGTTCTGGTCACGGCATATTTTCGCTCTGTTGGAAAAATTCTCAACTATGATACTCCAACCATTGGATTTAAACAAGCATTTATAAATAAAAAGTTTATTTATTAATAAAAAAAATGTATAATAACATTTATAAAGTCTTTCTTTATTTATAAAAAAATTAAAAAAACATTTATAAAAAAAGTTCGTATTAAACGAGTTAGTTGTATAAAATAACAAGGTGCGAAAATATATACAATAACCACTTCCAGTTACCCATGATTTCGAAAAGCGTTCTATATCTTCAGAATGCTCAGAAACCGATATATTTTCAAAATTTAATAAAGCTTTTATTAAAAAAAAAAAAAGTTTATTTTGCTGTTACCTATATTTAAAAACGTTTCCGTGCAGTTGTTATAGTGTATTAATCAGTTTTTTTCAACACGGATTAGCTCTTTTTCGTATGCTAATCCATTCTCAATCACATATTTTCATCTGCCTAACTGAATTTATACTTGCAAGAGTAACAAAATAATATTAATTTTAATATTAATGCTGTTAATTTATGATGTTTGTCTGTAAAATGTGTGTTTGTTGAATTTCCGGATTGAGAAAACGATTTAATACACTATAAAAACTACACGGAAACGTTTTTAAATATCGGTGACAACGAAAGAAACTTTTTTTTTTTCTAATACAGGCTTGTTTAAATTTTGAATTTTTTTGGGTTCTCGGGTTTCTAATGATATATACAGCACGTTTTTCGGAATCGTTAGTAAATCGGAAGAGGTTATTATTGCCGAAACGTCAGTTGAAGCTCACTGTGGAGACCCAAAAAGTTTTTTTGTTTCCGTCTATTTGTTTGCTTGCTTGTTTGTTTGTTTGTCAGTCTGTTCCGCGATAACTGCCACAAAAATGATCCGATTAGGTTGATTTTTAGTAGATATGTTGGCGAGGTACCCGGAATTAGCTGTATAGTTTTTTGTTACATTTGGTTCATTCGTTCGAAAAATATAGAACATTTCTTTTTAGGTCATAATGCTTTTCAATGGGAAGTCAGACAGTTTTTTTACTTTTGAAATTCAAGCGAAAAGAAAATTTCGCATTGGGATAATTGAAAATGCTAAATTATGGATGCTAAATTTACAAAATGGAGATCTTATTTTAATCCAATCGCTTTGAAAATTTGCCAATATATTTATGAGAATTTTGAAATTATTTGTATAAATTATTGGGAAATTTTATGCATTAATTTGGAAGATGAAACATTTTAATTTCTCAGTTTTTACAAAAATTTCCAATGCATTTTTTTCTTTCATTCATTAAATGGTTGCTAAGCAACTATATTTCAAAGAATATCGACAAAGGAAAATTCAATTGAATAGTATTATTTTGACGCGAAATTTTATTAACAAAATGGCTAATTTTCGGGTGATTTAAGTTTTTAATTTAAGTTTTATGCTTTTTTTTAATGAAATAGATGAGAATTTATTTTAACTACTAAAGAAAGATTACCAAATTGGTTTTCCAAATGAAAATAATAATAGCCACATTGCCGTCCGTAGCCGGTAATGTGTGTGAATTCTATATCGTGTAACCCTGTGTATGAAATGCACAGCTCATAATACTCTAAAAATAATACTCTAAACATTTTAAATGCATATCACAGATTAAACCTTAAATCCAGCAGTTATGACTCATAGTCAGTTCTGTAACAGAAACCTTTTGAGTATCTCTGTAAATAAACAAAATATTCTTCGTACTCAATAAATCTACGGAAAATATGTTCTAGTGCACCACAGTAATGTATATCAATTTCATTAAAATACACTGTAAGCGATTTTTCTCCATAGATATTAATGCAATGGAATACTTTTGTGCGTTTCTGTAAACGAACTATAAATGCTATTTACTTTATACTCTATATAAATCATGTTGCCAGCTACCTCAGTGACGCATATAAATTTTCTTGTGTTTGAAACAGCGTAATATAATTAAAATGTACTGCAAACAAATTTCCCTCATTGACCGTAATGTAAGCAGAATACTTTTGAGTGTCCCTGTAAGCAAAATATAATTGCTACTTATTCTATACTCTGTCGTCTACATCACTAACGCATATAAATTTTGTTATCATTGAAATATTAGAGCAACATTATTAATATGCACTGAAAACGATTTTTCCCATTGACCATAATGTATAGGAATGCTTTTGATTGCCCCTGTAATCTAACCATAAATGCTACACACTTCATTTACAATACCGAACATGTTATGGTCAACCTCAATAACATATATCCATTACATGACAATCCGACCAGATTTACGCGCGTTAGAGCGTGGACAGACAGACAGAATACATAAACGCTTTTCAGTATGTTGGAAAGTGTTAACAAGTTGGAAATTGTACATTAAACGTGACATAGGAAGTTCGTTTCATAACTAGTTTTACAATGTCAAAAAATCATCGTTTTATTTCAGTGAAATGAAATATATCGTCTGTTATGAGCGAAATGAACATGCCTTTTTTTTTTTTTTTTTTTTCTTATTACGTATGCCATGTTTACAGATGCGAATTTTTTTCTACACCAAACAGCACTGTAAAATTCACCATAGAGATCTTGCTCTGCGAATAATTCCTTCCATGGTTTAATATTTTTATGACTGAAAACGAACGAATCTCCTGCGTTTATTGACTCTAATGGATTGAGATATTCGGCTGTTAACCTAATTTCACTGAAGTTATCTCAGAATATATACATTTTTTTAATGTAACTCATCTCTCAAACAAACAATTTTTTTCAACGATCTTTCTAAAAATGTAACTTTTATGCAATTGTATTCGAAAAGATTATTTTGAATAAAAATGGCCGCCTGGCATATGAAAAAAGAAGTGGTTTGCCCGTATTTGTTTTCCTTACTCACATGACTTGCGCTTTTATTATATAGATTACGTACGATATGATATACTAGAACAAAGAAAACTTTTATTAACATCTTTTTAAGTTTTGATTCGATTTTCATAAAATTTGAAATGACTCGAGAAAATTCTGCAACGATTATATCTATTAAATGTCAAACCATTTCGGTTCTGTAGTTTTTGCACTGTTATATGCGGATAGACGGACAGACGGACGGACCAGACGACGACTACAGATGCTACGTATTTATATAAATACGAACGCAACTAAAAACTAAGGTTTTCTTTGAAAACCTTAAACATTATCAGACTTGGCTTCTAGAACGCAGAACAAATCTTTCTTCATACTGTTTCACCCAAAATATTTCTAGGCACATTAATAAAAGCTTGCCTTGATATTATCAGCCTGAATTATAGCTTTCCGCCAAAAACAAAAACTTTATATTTATAGAAGTCCTATTATCAAATATTCGCATTCATCCAGTTACAAATCAACTCAACTTCCGGCACCACCCTTACATTTCTTTCGAGAGATTAAAAGAAACAGATAAAATAAGAGAAAAGAATAAAATAGAAATAAGAATAAAATAAACGTGATTCGACTACTGGTTTAGTGGAATGTGGGTGGCAAATAGTCAAGTTCAATGCCTATGAATTTATTTCAGGAGCACCTGTGCACCTTTCATCAAGATGGAGCGGCTGAGATGGTATCAGTTCCTCAACTGCGGAGTTGAGCTGTTTTATTTTTATCTTCTTCGTTTCTGTTCTACGTGTCTGATTTTTTAGCGTGCATGAGTTAATAATTGTTCTCAAGATTTGAAAGGGGCAGCCAAAACAGAAATCATTGAGTGTAGATAAAGAAATAAAATAATCTAATATACAAAAATGAAATTTTGTATGTCTGTCTGTCTGTATTTCTATACAAATCCACAGTTTAGAAGCGAGAATCGTGAAATTATACGCACAGGAATATTAAAAGACACCCGAGGCAGCTAAAGTAATCCGGAATCGAAATAAATTATAGTTATTTTTTAATTAATAAAAAATCAACAATCTAACAGCCATTTCTTGTCAAATTTAAACATTTTTCGTTATAGCAGTTGCCAACAATTAAAAATTTGCAATAAAATTCTTTCCACAACAATTATTTTTCTATTGAAAGATTTCCACGCGAAAAATGAAAATGAAATAAAAAGTTTCAAGAATGAAAAAGAAAATGAAATAATGATGATACCATGATTGAATCTTCTATAATCGAGTTCCAAGCATTTTAGCTTCGGGTGTTTGAGTAAAATGAGTTGAATATTTAAAAACATGGACTATGAATGCTACCTTTTCCTCCCGGTACAGGCCGGAAGGACTTTTTTTTTTTTTTTTTTTTTTTTTTTAAACTGACCTCTTTTTTTTTTGTCGATGACCACAAAATCATTTGAAAAGAATCGGAAGTCGTATTATTTATGGCTCTCTCAGGCAAACTCGCTTAGACTGCAAATAAACGCAACTTAAAACGAGCAGTTATGATGTAATTTTCGACAAACGTGTTGCAAGCGTCCCCGAAACATCGAATCTGTTAGGCGGTTACACGAACCTCGCTTGTGGATGCGCCACATTGCAACTCCGCTCCCGCAAGTTTCATTTTTCGATAAATGTATTACTACATTTTGAGTTACAATCGACCGATGTCTCAAGGCAACCTTTCCAGAGAGTGTCACAACCAGAAAATTGACTTAAAACATGCAATTTGTCAGCATTTTCTAAAAGTACCTTTGCCAGTATCGAAAAATGTAAAACTCTGTTGGATTTTACAGTTTTTGATTAAGAGCAAATGCCTATTTCAGGCACTTAAGAATAAAAATGGTTTCGTAAATGTGTCAGAAAACAGCCACATTGGATTTGACAACAATTTTAGTTCAGATAAATGACTCATAATTCTCTATTAACCCTTCGTGATTCAACAATTCCGATTTGAAAAATATTTACTCAGATGGTAGTACATTATTTCAAGCACATGAAAAATAACTTTAAAAAGTTAGAACATAATACTAATAAAAAAATATTGACTAAAAGTTTTTTTTTTCCCCTTAGATTTGCAATAAACAGAAAATTACATACTTGTCATAAATATTGTCACTATACAAATTTATCTTTGTAAAATATCTATTTTTGGACTTCTTCAGCCTTTTTAATTTGACAAAATTGACGAAGTTCATTTTAGCAAAAACGATGCGAAACTGATGAAACGCTAAATAAAACTTTGACATGAAAAATTAACCTAGTATCGTCATCGGTTAAGAATTCTATGAACAATTTATATTAATCGTCTTTTAATTTCCACAGTATACAGGGTGATTATAATTAAAGTCCCACTTTCAAAATGTTGTAAGAAAGAAACCACCAGTCAGAATGACTTCAATTTTGAACTGAATATACTGGAAGAAGGGGGGAAACGATATGGCATAAGGAAGAAAAATGTCCAAAGTGTATCCATAGATGGCGCTGTAATCGTCATAACGAAAGTGGATTCGGCTACAAATGACATTTTAAATCGAAATACGGCGGCTTTGGCATGAGGTGGCAGAGTAAACCAACCGTTACTGTTCAATGTGCATGAGTGTTTCGGTTGTTTGACGGAAAAAATGACTTCCAAATCAGTCAACAGTTGCGGTAAAGTTAGTGGAAAGTCTATTCAAAATGGCAATTTCGTACTACATTGGATGGGAAAAATCGGTTTTTAATTGTCCTTGGGCCAGGAACCACATAAAAAGCACATAATGATTCGTTTTTTTTTTTTTACTGTGCATGAGTGTCTTTTTATTTGCATAGTATGCCGCTTACAGCGCCATCTATTGATACACTTTGTAACTTTTTCTTTCTTATGCCATACCGTTTCCCCTTTCTTCCGGTATATTCAGTTCAAATTGGAAGTCAGTCTGACCAGTGGTTCCTTTTTTACGGCATTTTGAAAGTGGGACTTTAATTATAATCAACCTGTACGTAACATTGATTTTTGGGTATGTTGCAGATATGCAACGCAGTGATACAAAGGGTTAAGTCGTATTTTCTTGTCAATATTCTGCACTGTAAAAATAAATAAATAAATCTATACAGTATTATAAAGTAGTAAAGATTGTTTGTTTGTTTGTTTGTTTGTTTGTTTGTAGGGGGTAATATCTGGAACTACTGAAGCTATTTCAAAAGTGATGGTGACAATCCCTGCTCCAACATAGGCTATATTTTATGTCGGTGCCACTACCCCCAGGGGGTGCAAAAGCGAAAAACGTTCTAAAATTTCGATTTTTTTTTATACTGAAGGAACTAGAAACATGAAATTTGGCATGGTAGTTACTTATAAGATGTAAATGCTCTCTAAGAACAAATTAAAAAAAAAAAAAAAATTAAAAGGGTGAGATGAGCGAAAAGCGTTCTAAAAACATTCTAAATTACAATTTCTATGGAATCTCTGGAACTACCGAACCATTTTCAAAAGTGTTGGTGGCAAATTGATGGTGACAGTCCCTGCTCCAACATAGGCTATATTTTATATCGGTGCCACTACACCAAGGGGGGTGAAAGAGCGAAAAACGTTCTAAAATTTCGATTTTTCGATCACATGTTCATTTTTGATCCAAAAATACTCATTTCGAAATGAGTACATGGACTTACTCATTTTTGAGAATGCACATATTCATTTTTGATCCAAAAATACTCATTTCGAAATGAGTACATGGACTTACTAATTTTTGAGTACTTCATTTTTTACAGTGGTTACTTCATCGAGATAAAAATAAATCATTTCAAAATAAAACGTCATTAAAAAGCCCCGATTCTGAAATAGAAATATTTACATTGGCGCCAGACGGCCGTTCTGGTAAAGAAAATGATGAAACAAATAAACAGAATGTATTGGAAATATCTCAGAGTTTTTCATCACATAATAAGGAAAGTAAAAAAGCAGTTCTTTTGTCTACGGCATATATTTATATTTATAGTCCGATACATAAATGTTTCGTGCAGGTCAGAGGGATCCTGGATAGTGCGAGCCAAGCTAACTATATTACGGAAGAAATGGCCTCCTATTTGGGTTTGAAAAAAAAAGAATAAATGTTTCCGTTAGTGGATTAGGTGGAAATGCCTTTAATGTTAAAGGGAAGGTTAATACGATAATTCGTAATAAAAATGCTTCATTCTCTTCACCTAGCGAATTTTTTGTTGTTTCGAAAATTACTGATTGTGTACCTTCTTCAAATATTAAAATTGATAAAGCATTGTTACCAAATAGGGTTTTGCTAGCTGATCCTACTTTTGACATACCGGGAAAAATTCATTTAATAATTGGGGCAGAACTCTTTTATGAGATAATAAAAGAAGGAAAAAATCGCATTTCACCAAATTTAATGTTTCAAAATTCGGTGTTTGGCCTTATTGCTACTGGAACTGTTAAAATCAAGAGTTCTAATTCATATTGTGGATTGACATTTAATTATGAAATTGAGAACATTGAATCTAATCTTAAAAAATTTTGGGAAATAGAAAATATTTCATCTGACCGTTTTCTAAGTAAAGAAGAAGAATTTTGTGAATCTCATTTTCAAAAAACGCACAAAAGTGATGATACCGGAAGGTTTATCGTCGAAATGCCGATTCAAACTGATCAATTAAATTCATTGGGAAATTCGAGAAAATTAGCAGAAAGGCGTTTACAACAAACAGTAAAGAGATTGGAAAATAATAGTGCTATGAAAAAACTTTATTGCGAATTTTTAAACGAATGTGAAACATTGGAGCATATGGAAAGAATTATAGTCGAAGATTCTCGCTCAGTAGTTTATTACATGCCTCATCATGGCATTATTAAACCGGATAAATCCTCTACTAAACTAAGGGTTGTCTTTAATGCCTCTGCACCTACCACAACCGGAAAAGGCTTGATTGATATTTTGCTTTCCGGTGAAGTTAAGGAAGATCTTTTTGATATTTTGTTAAGATTTCGGAAATATAAGATTGCTTTAACTGCGGACATTAAAAAAATGTTTCGGCAGATTTTGATAGATCCTTCGAAAAGGGACCTTCTACGCATTCATTGGAAGGATTACGAAAATAATTCCACAATTGCCTTTAAATTGAACACGGTCACTTATGGAACTAAATGCGCCCCTTTTTTGGCCATAAGGTGCATCAAACAATTGGCTTTAGACGAGAAGGATAAATTTCCTCTTACGGCAAAAGCTATCCTATCTGATAGCTATATGGACGACATCGTAACTGGATCGACTGATTCAGAGTCGGCAATTGCCCTGAAAAATCAATTAATTGACATATTTCGTTCTTGTGGAATGGCTTTGCACAAATGGAATTCAAATTTGAATGAGCTTTTAAATCATGACGAAATTGAAGATGTCTCCTTTTGCACTAAGTCTGACACTTCAGCTAAGACTTTAGGTATGGTTTGGCAATCCAACAAGGACCGATTTGTGTTTAGAGTTTCAGTGAAAGAGCAAGAATTATACACCAAAAGACAGGTTCTTTCTGTCATAGCAAAATTGTATGATCCTCTTGGGCTCATAGGCCCAATTATTTCAAAGGCCAAGTGTTATCTTCAAAAATTGTGGTTGTGTAAACTAGGATGGGACGAGAACATTCCCGAACCTCTTGCTAGTAATTGGTGTAACTTCGTAAGTCAACTAAAAACTATAGAAAATATAACAATTAGTCGATACATTTTAACTCCTTCCACAGAAGCAATATTTGTTCTTGGCTTCGCTGACGCTTCCGTAACAGCTTATGGTGCTGCAGTTATGTATATTGTTTAAATTCTTCCAACTCGACCACATCAAACCTCATTGCGAGTAAATCAAGAATGCCACCTCTAAAGACCATTTCTGTGCCAAGACTGGAACTATGTTCTTGTTTGCATCTTTCTCAACTTGTGGCCAAAATTCTCCCTTCCTTACAACTAGACATTCAAGGAGTAATTTTATTCTCAGACTCAACTATAGCATTCGCATGGATAAAAACCTCTGCTCATCTATTAAAAACTTTCATAGCAAATAGAGTTTCAAAGATTCAGTCTCTCACTGAACAATTTTTATGGAAACACATTCCTTCTAGTGACAATCCAGCAGATATAATATCTCGTGGAACATTTCCTCAGGAACTTTCAGATATGGAACTGTGGTGGAAAGGTCCATTATTGACTAATAATATTTTGGACGTGACAGAAAAAGAGGAAAAAACTGACTTTCCAAATGATGATGCTTATTTAAACGAACTTAAAAACTGTAATATTAATTTGCATCTAATTAATCAGGACTTTAATAACTTTCTGAACAATTTTTGTGCCTTAAGTAACAGTTATTTTAAATTAATTTGTATTTTAGTTTATATTTATAGATTTATTTATAATTGCAAGCACAAAGAAAGGATAGTAGGGCCTATTAAAAAGGAGGAATTTTACCAAGCAAAGATAAAATTAGTCAAATTGGTTCAGGTAATGTATTTCACCAGGGAAATGAAGGCACTCAAGAAAGGTGAGAAACTAAAGGATAGTCGAGTAAGTAATTTAAATCCTTTTCTTGATAGGGATGAAATTATTAGGGTTGATGGTCGTTTAGATAAATCAAATTTATCTTATGATAAAAAACATCCGATTCTTTTACAGAAAGATCATAGGCTTACACTTTTAATTTTCCAGTATTTTCACTTAAAAAATTTGCATGTTGGTGCTCAAACCTTGCTTCATTTTGTGAGACAAGAATTCTGGCCTTTAAATGGCAGAAACATAGCCAGAAAAATCGTGCATAATTGCATTGTTTGTTTTAAAAACAAACCTAAAATTGCAGAACAAATCATGGCCTCGTTACCTAAAGAAAGGGTAAATATAAACCCACCTTTTACAAATTCAGGCATTGATTTATGTGGCCCATTTTTTATAAAATACAAAAACCAACGTAAAGGAGTTTTTAGTAAAATTTATGTCGCAATTTTCGTCTGTTTTGCTACTCGTGCAATTCATTTAGAAATAATAACAGATTTAACTTCTGAAGCCTTAATAGCTACCTTAAAAAGATTTGTAGCTACGCGCGGAATTTGTGCTACCATCTTTTCCGATAGTGCCTCTAATTTTGTTGGTGCTAATTCAGAATTGAAAAAATTGCATAAAATTGTAAAAAATCAATCCGAGGAATTGGCTGCTTACTTATTGGCTAATTCAATTTCTTGGAAATTCCTTCCTCCTAGATCCCCTAATGTTGGTGGCTTGTGGGAGGCAGGAGTAAAATCTTTTAAGCACCATTTAAAAAGAACTATTGGAGATTTAAAACTAACTTTTGAGGAATTTTTAACTGTCGTTAATCAAATCGAAGGTATTTTAAACAGCAGGCCTCTAATACCTTTATCTTCGGATCCAAATGATTTCGAAACGTTAACCCCAGGACATTTTTTAATAGGCCGCCCTATAAATAGCATCTGTGAACCAAACTTAACTGACCTTGCGAATAATAAACTTAGTCATTGGCAGCAAATTACAAAAATTAATCAATTAATTTGGAAAAAGTGGAGTAGAGATTATTTAAATAATCTACAACAGCGAACAAAATGGTTATTTGAAAAAAGAAAATATTAAAATTGGAAGTATGGTTTTATTAAAGGATAGTAATTTGTCAATGTGTACCTGGTCAGTCGGTTGCATTCAAGACGTTATTTATGGGAGCGATGGTAAAATTAGGGTTGTGCTTGTAAAAACCCCAAATGGTATATTCAAACGAGCAATTTCTAATATTAGTATTTTGCCCATAAATGATCCTTTATTATAATGTAAATATTTATTTCTCTTATATTTCTTGTGTATTTATATTTGAAAATTTTTTGAAGTAACTTTGTATTTTAATATTATAATTGAATTGAATTGTATATTTGTAGTATTGATTGAACTGAAACTTGTATTATAATTGAATGGGGAAGTTGCCAACGTTATAACCAATGGGGAAGTTGCACTCATTCTAGATTATGCCTTCTTTTATGTTTAATTGATAAAGATGACTTTACATACCTCAAATCTTAACTCGGAAACGCAAAAATAATTTTAAATAACTAGTTATTGGAGTTTTAAACTCCGCTAAAAGCAAAACAAAACCACGTGATCTGAAAACGCGACGGGATTGGTTTGACGTCACTACACATGAAACGCGGATTCTGCTTTAGAGTCGAATGCATGCAGGCTGTTTTGCATTACTTTCTTCTTATTATAAACGTCTTTTAAAGACGCATTTACACAAAAACAAAAACAAAAATTAAAGTCAAAAGATTATTTTAACATATCTAAATATAATGTACTATTTATTTACACATTTGCATTAATTTTCATTTAGAAAAGTGATGAAGTTGGTCGGATTCGAAAAATACAAAATTATGTCTTTCGGATTTTTTTTTTTATTTATTTACGTTTAGGGCAGAAAAACTGCATTTCATGTGGGTAAAAATACAGGACACTAAAGCTATCTTTTACTTACTCTTATTTATTTAAACGAAAAAAGAATGATAGTTTTATTACAAAAGAAATCATAAGTAAAATCGCATTTATATAGTTCTTGAAATGCTTTATTTTCTTAATTCATTTTAATGCTTAATAAATCGTTTTGATATGAATATAATTTCGTGTTATGCAGGTTATATTAAGGATAAAAATGTACTCAAATTAATTATGAGAAAATGCAATTTTGAGCTATAATGCAGAAAACAAAAACAAAAAATCTTTATTTAATACTGATTTATTGAATAAAAACATTAAAATAACTACTGACAATAATAATTGTGTATTCACCGATCAGAAAACAATTACTACAACATACGTGAGAAAATTTGTCACTATTGTCTTTTATTTTCTCTTTTTATGTGCTTACTTAAAAATAAGTATTAACGTAAAAATATATTTTTTAAATACACATCTTTTATAAGCATCCAATGTTTATCTTTAAATTCACGCCTCATTTCATGATTGAAATTCATGATTTTTCCAAAAATTGTTCAATATAATACTATAATTTGGCGTGGCCACCGAACCCGATCATGGAAAATTCACCACTATTTTTTTTTTTTTTTACGTTTGGTAGAAATGCGAGCTTGTAAATTTATTAAAATAAATGTATAATGGTTGCTTTATTTCTGTTTTAAGGTATGGAAAGAAGAAAGAAAAAATAAAAGAAAATAATTATTTAAACTATATTTTTAGGATTTCTAAATTGATTTCTCAACGTATAATCATAATTCAATTAATATGAAACTTTTAATTTATTAAAACGTATATATTTTTTAAATATATTACACTGTATAGTTTTTATTTATTATTTTCTACTTTTTAGTATGTAACATAGTTGCAGCTTCACACACATTTAGCCTTTTTTTTGGCGACCGTGGTTTAATGCATAATAAATCCACTGTTGTTGTAAGTCGCATACAATTGTAACCACAAAGAATATTTTTCGATTTATCAACTGTTGCGAGCTAACGGAAAAACGCGTCAAAATTAATGTATTAATTTATAATTAAGTTCTAAAAATATTAAAATGTTGTACTGTCATCGGAAACACACAACTTTGCACATATTTTTTATATTTCTTAATTTATCAGAAAGTGAGTAAACAACCGATAACAAGATTCCATCCTTATATACAAAAACAAAGTCGAGTTAAATAAAAAAGTGTAAAAATAATTTAATTACTGTTTTTTTATTATTTGCTTACGT
Source organism: Maratus michaelseni (assembly GCA_963931845.1). NCBI lineage: Eukaryota > Metazoa > Arthropoda > Arachnida > Araneae > Salticidae > Maratus > Maratus michaelseni. The sequence goes on from OZ007600.1 coordinate 5,261,375, forward strand.
ATAATTTCTGAATGGATGCAGTGCTTTTTGTTTGTTTGAAATATAGTTTCTCAGAATGTCCTATTTTAGATTAAGCAGGTTCTAAAAAAATTATATCAGTCTTTCCCTCAATGCTCTAACTTTCGTAAAAAAAAAAAATAATGAAAATATTTGAATATCTTGTTAAAGAAAGCAGTATCTTAATTTTGAAAATAAGCATTATACTGTACAAAGCTTTTTTTAAAAAGAGCAAGATGTGCTGAGAATTTGAATATGTTGTTAAAGTAGAGCCCACTCTTTTCACTTTTGAAAACAGCCATATCATTACACGTAAACTTTTTATAGTGACATATAAAGAAATAAACACATATTATCATTCAAGGTTCATTCTTTGTTTGAACAATGCATTAGTATCATAAGAGAAGGGCATTATGTTAAGATATATTATGCTATAATATCACAATGTTTTTTTTAATTCAATTCACAGGTAAGTGATGAATTTGCATGATTAATTTTTTAATTATTTGGAAGGTAGGGATTATGTATTAATTTCGCAACAAAAATTTAACATAAAACCAAAGAATAAAGAAAACATTAATAGATCATGAGCCAAAATTCCAACATACCACAATTCTTTTAATGTTTAAAATGTTAAGAACAACAATAAAACTTAAATATACATAACATTACTTCAAATACATTTAGAATTATAATATTTCTCATAATATTATGCAATATATTATTATATATTCTGCAATATATTAAACTTTTCCGTGTATATTTATATAAAAATTCTGTAAGGCTGTCTTAAAGCTACCTCATCACATTTCGCGCTTTTTAATAAGTTTAACTGTTTTCAAAGATTCAAAACAGTTTATTTAACAATTGAAGAGATAAAACATATAGTGAAACCAGGCCAAATTCTTAATTCAAGTATAAAATATAAATACAAAAACCTTTTTATAAGTTGATTCCACCCTCCCTAATGAAATAAATTCTATTTGTACCAGTTTATTTTATATTGTGCAACATTAATACAAAAAATTAATAAATAAAAGTATACATTATTCCATAAAATACAATATTGTAGTACGAGAATTAACTTGTACCGATACTTTATTTCTACATCGAGATCTGGAAATGAAAATTCTTAGAAAGGCGATGGAATAAAAACCTCACCCGGAATTCACAGTATTATTTATTTATTACAGCAGTTTACAATACTTTTAATTTGTTATACTAATCATTTTTAAGAAAAGAAAAACGCGTAAAGCAAGCCATTCAGCGAAAAGCAAGCCATCCCCCATAGGAAATAACAGGGAGAAATACAGCGAGGGTTTGTTTACATGTGTAGTGACGTCAGAACAGCTTTTATCACGTGACGCGGCTTTTTCTCGCCACGACAAAAACTGAGTTTTAAAAGTTAATTTAATGAATTATACAAGTTTCCAATATAGGTAAAAATGGTATCAAAATGTTCGTATTTTTACACTCTATCAGATGCAAGTTAAATTGAAAAACGTGCAATTTCCCCATTCGTCGTAAGTAAATAAAAAAAATGGTTCGTTTGTAAACAGTTGAAATTTTATCGATAGTAGTTTAATTTACAGTCCACTTGAATTTCGTAGTCGTCACCACTATGAAATGTAAATATTTAGTTTGATTAAAGGTTCGTTAAGAGAAATCGACTAGCGTTGGGCGCCTAGCTTGCTAGTAAATAAATAAAAAAATAATAATAAATAAATAAATAAATAAAATACAAGAAATTCGGAAAACCCCACTCACAAAAGTGTCAACTATCAGTAAGTTTCAACAATAAAATTTACAATGTATTAATGAAAAAAAATGTAATTTAACAAATTACAACAAACATTGGGAACATGTTCTGAAAGCTTAAAAATATATATATATATATATATATATATATATATATATATATTAAGTTAATTAAAAATATTAATTATTCAAAAATATTCATCTGAATCATCTATAAATAAACGCATTTTCCATTGCTACAGTTGAAGAGATCCTGGCATTCTCTGTCCTCGCAAAATATTCATTTGAACCAACGCCGCAGTTATTGAAACGCATTTTCCATTACTATACCTTATCCTTAATATATACCTTAATATTTTGTTGGGTCCTTCCTACAATAACTTTAACTCTTGTTTAGATTGATGTCTGAGCTAAAGGTATTTTGAGGAAATTAAAGTTAAAGACCACGTTTTTTGCTTTATAAGACGATTTCTCATCCGAAGTCCATATTTTAATTCTGCTTTTTTTTTTTTTTTTTTTTTTTTTTTTTTTTTTATATCTGATAGTTTGCATCTATCCCTTTTTGTAACTTCAACATTTTTGTAACTATTTCATGCATTTGAATTGCCTATTCAAAGAAAAATTCTTCTAAAGTTACAGAATTTTGTTAAAAACGCTTAGAAAAACAAAGTAACGACGCCAAGAGGTCCATTTTCGACCGAAAACAACAACCATTTTCCCAATGGTTAATAACATGTTTTTTGACCCATAAAAATATAATATAACCACGAACAAAAATATAGAATAACCTCTTCCTGGTTATCCACGAATCTGAAAAGCGTTTTTTATCTTTAGAAACCTCGAAAAACATCATATTTTTTTAGATTTAGAGAAGCATTTATATAAAAACAAAGTTTTTTTTTTTTGCGGCCACTGATTTTCGGAATCGTTTCCGAGTAGTTTTTATAGCGTGCTAATCAGTTTTCTTAACCCGGAATATGTTTGTTTTTTTTTCCTTTTTTATGTCATCCATTCTCAATTTGACATTTTCATGTTCAGCAAACATTTTTTACAGACAAACATGATAAATTAACTGCATTAACATTAACAATAATTTGTTACTCTTCAGTGTATAAATTCAATTACGCAGCTGAAAATATTTAATTGAGAAGCATGATGCGAGAAACTGATATTCCTGATTGAGAAAACTGATTAATGCACTCTAAAAACTCGGAAACATTTCCGAAAATCAGTGGCAGAAAAAGGAAACATTGTTTTTATAAAAGCTTCTTCAAATCTCGAAAATGTATTAATTCCTGAGGTTTCAAGATAAATAACGCTTTTCGGAAAAGTGGATAATTCAGTTCGTAAGAGGTTATTGTATATTTCCTTTCTTGATTATATTATAATGTATTTTTGTATCTTAATAAAGCAACGTACGATTTAAATGATGTTTATGTAACACGAATGGGCATCGTGGACACGGCATTTTATGACGTTAGAGCATCAGTGATTATCGTATATCGAGGTTAATGCACACATAATCGCTTTTATCGGTTTTGTGTTCTCGGAGGCACAGAGAGAGAAGGGTACGGACTCGAATTTCAAGAGCAAACGCTATAAAAAATGGATGTGCGTTGTTCTCTGTTTCACTTTTTTGCCATATCTGCTTCTGATTTCAATTCTGATAATAGGAAGATGCGCCTTCACAAGCTGTGAGAGTAAGTGTGGTGCGTAAAACATGTTGACAACGATGGTAGTGGAATAAATCAACTCTGCATTAACACTTTCAGGATCTGTTTTCTCTATACGCAAATTAAAGAGGCAATAGAAAAAACAACTTCCTTAGTAGCAGACTTTATTTACGCACCAGAATGGTCAAAATAAAAAATATATTATACATATACATACATATATTTGTAAGAAAAATATATGAAGATTTCGCACTGAAATCTAATATTTTTTAGGTACTTCTCTGTTATCCCGTCGACCAAATATCATCTAATCATATTATCATCTAATGCAAATACAACAATTAATCATTTTCATAACAAAAAACTACCGCCAAACTGTAAGATTAAACGCCAAAAATGCAGTCCCATTTACTGGATGTCAGAAGCATTATACGTGTTTGTTAAGTCATCAAATGGTTTTTAATCCGACATTTCCGTGTATTTTTCATTATGTTTTACTGATGTATTAGTTATTTCATTTATTAAAATAACAATTGTGTCCTTAAATTGTTATATTTTATTTATTTATTTATTTTGATATTCCAATGGCAACGTTCTCCCGTTTATTTGGAGATAGTTTTTTGTTATGAAAAGTGGTCGACGGGATAAAGAGAAGTATCATTTTTTATCAATATATAATATTTATTAGATGCAGGTTTAAACTTCTAAAGAAAAAGTAAGGATAAAAATAGCTGCAAACAACATTTAGTTTTTAGTCAAGCCAGAATATCATCTAATTTATTCCATCAAAGTTAGAGTAAAAACGGATCCAAGATTGCAAAAGGCACGCGCGAGAAAAAAAAAAATAAGAATCGTATTTTGATTGCATTAGAGGATGACGTTATTCGCTTCGGGGAAAACATGGGACATAGAAATATAAATCTAAACATTTCAATTTCAATTTCGCTTTTTAATCATAAATATAAAATAAACCGTGCGGTGTTTTTTATAATAACTGCTGAGCATCATATAATGTGGTATTTTATTTCTGTGGCAACAATAATTTGAAGAAAACCTTTCATTTCTTTTATGAAAACAATGCCGATTTAATTTTTAATTTTCAACAAATTTTAATCAAAAACATGTTTTAACGAATTGTTAAGTGGGCTATGTCAGAAGCCTGTTCAAAATCCTTTCATATGCTGTCTCATTCGTCGTTCTGCGTTTCGTATTTTCTGAGAAAAAGGGATGTTGACAGGAGAAATAATATATATGACAGTTGATTTACTGGAACAATATGAACGACTAGACGTTAATAACAAAGTATAAGCTTTAATACAGTCCTAGACAGATAACTCTACAATACTTTACTCACAATTTCTTTTCAACTAATACACTTTTCGCCCAATATATACAATATGTTTATTTTCTAGTAGTCCAACTAGGCCTAACAGCGCCTTTACTGGCCATTTCTCATTTTGATGCTTGCTTTACAATAATAATTACTAGACTGGCTCTTTTCCAATTTCGAAGAGGCTCAAATCTTGATCTCGCGATCCAAAATAATTATAACTCGTGCATTTAAATCATGGATAATAATAGTGCTATAGAGTGTCAGTTAATTTGATGATCATTTACGTCATAAAGGAAATGAAGTGTTCAAACTGAAATCCTACACACATATATATATATATATAACCATTAATGAAACATTACCGTAACACCAACTAAAACTATGAAATTATGAATAAGTATGTAATAATTAATTGACAACTATTGTTCCGGCTAATTCGTGAAACAACTATTTAGCCAGCGCATGCGTAGTTTGAACTCCTATTTTCATGTGAACTGAAGAGAAATAATTGTGCTGTTGACATGTAGATTCTAGATGTAATGCGTCGAATAGAGAATGTGCATGTTTGCCAACAAGCTGGTTCCTCACTAGACCACGCCTCTTCGGTAGGCAAAACATTTCCCGCTCAATGCGCTATTTCCTACGGTTTCCTATGAGAAAGCGAAATTTTTGCATTCAATTATGGATCATATTTATTCAAAAACAAATTTTCTTTTATCAGATTATGCACAGAACTTAGATTCTGTTGTTAATCAAGATTATTTAACAAAGCTTAGATTTGTCAAACCGAATAATAGTGTTATTATTTTAGATGATCCGTATATTATTGTGGATGCAGATTGGAAAGCAGATATGGCTTTTTGGCCATCGGTTGCTTCATCAGATATTGAAACTTATTTTAAAAAGTTTCCAGGGAAGAATTGCTAATCGGAAAATGTTTACAAATTTCGTTATATTCAGATTAAATGATCGATTAAAATGATACCTATGAGTGTTCTTAAATCAAAACTGCTTATTTTCTAAAACACTTTTATATAATTTTAACATGTTGTATTACGACAAGGAAATCTATGAAACTGAAGCATAAGTTTTGTCAGAATTCGGTTTTATTAGCTGAAATAATTTTTATACTAAATAAATACTCCTTAGGTTTTTAAAAAATATTTTTACTATTTTAATAATATGTATAGAAACAGGACAAAACAAAAAATTGACTTATATGAAACATTTAATGAAGTACTAAGGGCGATATTTTTTTAAGAAACATTTTACTCTTTTTTTTTTTTTTTTTTTTTTTTTTGTAAAAGAGAATTATATAATTTAATCTAAAAAAAATAAAAAATAGATGCCATGTTTTTAAAAAAAAAAACCTTACCATTTAAAAAGCATTTAATCAGGTGTCGATGCATTTTTTTTTGTGGGGGGGGGGGGGGGTGGCATTTTGTGAAAAATAAAACTTATTTTCTGAAATTTGTTATATTTTTGTGAAAAATAACATTTTGTAACAAAAGATGATATCCAGTTACTCAAAATCGAACAAAACATTTATTAATAACGAACTGACTAGCGCCCGTGATAATAAATAAAAACTCAAGTTTTCAATATCGAGTCGAATGAACCAAACCCTGTTGAAATCGAGCCCTTAGAACCCAATAAAAAAATGAGTCCCCAAGCGGTGGAATATGCACCCCTGTAAATTTAACGAATTTCCTTTAACATTAACGCGATATTTAATTTACGGATGAAATCCCCCACCCACCTCTTTCTAAACTTAACCCCTTATCTTAAACAGTAACGCGATTTCTAATTTACGGCTGTGGTGAGTAAACGTAAGTTGATGCCGAAAAAGAAGATTAATATTTAAAAAAATATCCTTGACAGCTCGGCCTACAGGCACAGGTAAATTTCGAAGATGCAGACCGTGGGCAGCCTATTTATTGGGATTGCAGAAGAAATGACCTTTTTGCCATGATGCGGCAGCTGGGACCGCTCACTTCAAAATCTACCTGTGTCTGTAGGCGGAGCACACAAAGATTTTTTTTCTGTAACGGTTGGTTTTATAAAAAAAACTTGTCAATATAAAAGTTGTAGATAATATTAAGAGGATTTGTAATAAATTAGCGGATTTGATAACTTGTGAATTGACAAAGTTATGAATTTTTTTCTTCTTAAACTCCTATTCTCTCCCCCCCCCCCCCAACCCCCAACCACTTGAGGCCATTTTTAATGATATCAAAAATCTGTCATATATAAATTTTCGGCCCTTTTCCTAGAAATAATAATAACTTTAAACGGATTCGATACGTATCATAATTAAGAAGTTATGGGTAACGTAAGGGGCCCAGGGGCCCGGATCTTGTCCGAGAAATTTTTGGTCATTCATATGCCAAGGATTTATTAGAAAAAAAGCTAGCGAATTGGACGATTTTTAAGAGAGCTATAGTAGGGGGCCCAAAAGGGGCCGCTGATAGTTTTGAGCAGGGCCCTAAGATGAACGGTCCTACCTGGAATGTAGAAATGGGGAAATAACTAAATGGAGAAAACGCCCCCAATTAAAAGGGGACAAGGTATTAACAATTTAGGGAACAATAACTTCGAGGGGCCCGGATCTTCTCCTTTTTTTTTTTTTTTTTTTTTTTTTGTCGTTTATGTAGTAGCTAGAAGTTCTAAGTTGTTAGAAAAAAAAAGTTAGTGAATCGGACGATTTTTAGGAGAAATATAGTAGGGGGGCCAAAGAGGGGCCAGCTGATAGTTTTGAGCAGGGCCCTAAGATGAACGCTCATAACTGGAATGGGGGAAAGAAATGGCCCCAAAAACGAAAATCGGATTAATAGGGGACAAAGTATTAGCAATTTAGGGAACAAAAACTTCAAGGGGCCCAGGGGGCCCGGATCTTCACCGAATTTTTGTTTTTTGTTTTTGTTGTTCATGTAGTAGCTGGAAGTTCTAAGTTGTTAGAAAAAAAAAAAGTTAGTGAATCGGACGATTTTTAGGGGAACTATAGTAGAGGGCTCAAAAAGGGGCCAGCCGATAGTTTTGAGCCGGGCCCTAAGATGAAGGGTCCTAATTAGAAAGTAGCAATGGGGAAATAACTAAGTGAAGAAAAGGCCCCAAAAACTAAGAGAATCGGATTAAAAGCGGGCAAGTAATTATCAGTTTAGGAAACAAAAACTTCAACGGGCCCCGTACCAGGCCCTAGGGGGCCAGGGTCATAACTAGAGCGTAGAAGTGGGGGTGTAAGCTAAACGGAAAAAAGGTCCCAAAAACGATGAGGATCGGATAAAAATTGGGTAAATTATTAACAATTTAAGGCAAAAATCTTAAAGGGGCCCCAGGGGGCCGGGGTCTGAAAAAATTAAAAATCCGAGACTCGGGTGCATCATGACCTACCTTGGGCTATCCGCTGCAATTAAGGAAGGCAAAATTTTATGAATAATTGATTAAAAAAATATGAATAATAAGCACATAACACAGCTAACTATACAGTAGGCATATACGTATGTTTAGCCTACCGTTCGTTCTTTACGGCTTCGTGACGTCACATGCACATTCTCTATACTTGGCGCTAATATTCTTTTATGTATTTAAATGTCATTAAATGTCCTTTTGTGCCGTAAATAGATTGATTAGCTTAGATTAGTTTACTAGATCACTGAACCACACGTAAGTTTTAGAATATATTTATCATTTTACTCAAATTAGTTTTAATTCGAATTCGAAAGAATGGAATAGAATAGAGAATCGTACATTTTTGGTGCAAGCGGCCTTGAAAAGGATTATGATAACTTCGTTCAGAGAGTGATTGCGTAATAAAAAGTAATTATTTTGTTTGACTGGAAATCGGTGAGTTTATTTTATCATTATATTTTGTTTTGAAAATGTCTGAAAATAAACAAACGAAAATGCGTGATACGCATCGCAATCTTCTCAATAAAATTTTTGAAAGTATCGATCAATATTTAATTAATACAGAATATTCTGTACAAGAATTAGAAGTACTTCTTGATAAATTGAATGAAAAATATAAAACTATTAAGGAACTTGATAACAGCATTGTAACTACGATTAATGCTAAACATATTGAAACCGAAATTTTAAATTGTGACTTGTATGACCAAAAAGTAATATCATATAGATCAAAACTGAACTTTAAGATAAAAAATTTATGTTCTAATGATAACAATGCTTATGTTAACAATGTCCAGTGCGAGCAGATCATGCTACTACCGAACTAAAAAAAGTGAAACTTCCAAAATTACAAATAAATAGGTTTTTTGGTGAACCTGATAAATTTATGGAATTTTGGAACACATTCGAAACAGCCATAGATAAAAACACAAGTCTATCAGATATTGAGAAATTTAGTTATTTGAAAAGTTCAGTTTCGGGAACGGCTGCAAACACAATAAGTGGATTCAGTCTAACGGAAAAAAATTATGCAGCGGCCGTATCCCTTTTGAAAGAAAGATTTGGTAGACATGATATGCTCGTACATGCTCATTTGAATAATTTACTAAATATGGAATATCTGAAAAGTTCTTCTGACACTCGGGGTTTAAGAAATCTGTATGATAAATGTCTAGTACAAATTCGTAACTTAGAGTCACTAGGTGTAAAATCAGATACATACAGTGGATTACTTTGTCCAATATTACTTAAATTAATACCTCCGGATTTAACGTTAGAATTCAATCGGGAGTTAAATGATGGAGAAATGTGGAATATAGAAAATCTCATGAGTTTTCTTAAAAACGAAGTTGAAAGTAGAGAAACGGTATTAACTATCCATGATTTAGATGTTAAAAAATCATTTCCCAGTGATAATAAAATTGAACATAGATCAAAATTTATTGACAAACAATCAAAATATAAACCGAGATTGCAATATAGTACGAAAGGATTTAAACAAAATAATGTTTCAGCTGCTGAATTAATGACTTCTGTAAATAAGAATTCTTGTTTATTCTGTAACAGTATTGATCATAATAGTGAAATGTGTGTATCTTTAACTATAGATCAGAAAAAAGAAATATTAAAAAGGCAGAGAAGATGCTTTTTATGTTTACAGGCCAAACATAGAATTAAAGAATGTGAAAAAACTAAAATGTGTGATATTTGTAACAAAAAACATAGTAGGGCCATTTGTTTCCAACTTGAAAATGATTTAAAGGTAAATACGGATAAGAGTGTCGTATCTGTTTCACATTGTGATAACAGTTCTACTAATAATGTACAAAATAAAAACACCCAATGCAACATTTTTTTGCAAACTTGTTCCGTGATGGCAAAGGATCCGAAAGATAATAGAACTGAACCAATTCGTATTTTATTGGATAATGGTAGTATGAGAACATTCATAATTCGCGATGTTTCACAAAAATTAAATTTACCTGTTATTAGAACAGAAACTTTATCTGTTTATGCTTTTGGAGCCGAAAAGGCAACTGATAAAACGTATAATGTAGTAAAAGTAAAATTAGAAAATAGAGATGATCCCTTTTCAAATATTGAAGTTGAAGCCCTTGAGACAGATCAAATTTCAGCTGCTTGCTTACCCACTCCTGATAAATACATTCGTAAAACTTATAGTAAATTAAAAGGATTACAATTAGCTGACAGTTACGAATGTAATAATAATAAAATTGCCGTGTTAATTGGATCAGATAATTATTATAATGTTGTAACTGGCAGAATTAAAAGATTAAAGGATAAACTCGTAGCTACTGAAACTCTTTTTGGCTGGTGTTTACAGGGTTACATGGGGTCAGCCAACGAATTGTTTAGTATGAAAATTATAGTTGAAGAAAAGGATATATCGGATCAAATCAGAAATTTTTGGCAATTAGAAAGCTTAGGAATTGAATCTGAAACTAAAGATGTTAGTAATGTAGATGAAGAAATTATGACTGAATTTCAATCAAGCAGAGTTTTTAAAGATAATCGGTACAAAGTTAAATTCACATGGAAGTCTAATTTGAAAATGTCTCTTAATAATAATCGCGAAGTGGCATACAGACGATTTTTGAAGTTGAGAACAAATTTTACAAACGATCCTTTGTTATTCTCGGAATATAAAGCTATTTTAGATAGTTATTTAGAAGAGAATATTATTGAACCTGTTGAGAACAACACATCGGAGGAAAACACATTTTACTTACCCCACAGAGCAGTAATTCGCGAGGATAAGTCGACTAGCAAAGTCAGAATCGTATTCGACACAAGCGTCCATGCTAAAGGTGAACTTTCACTAAACGATTGTTTATATACAGGCTTAAATCTTATCCCTGAACTGTTCAGCCTTTTAATCAAATTTAGAAATTTTCCTGTAGCAATTACTGCAGACATACAACAAGCACTTTTACAGATCGAGATTGATGAACAAGACAGGGACATTACAAGATTTTTTTGGGATGATGAGCCATGGGTTGAAGATCCAGTTAAGGAATTTAAGATCTTCAGATTAACAAGAGTTCTCTTCGGTGTGAAGTCAAGCCCCTTCCTTCTGGCAGCTACTATCAAACATCACTTACAAAGGTATGTAACAACATTTCCTGAATCTTTTGCTATTTTAAATTCATCGTTATACGTTGACGACCTGATTACTAGTGAAAGTGATGTTAATTATGCATTTAAATTAAGTAAAGAAGCCTTTAAAATATTTCAAGATGCCAGTATGACTTTTAGGAAATGGAAAACAAACTCATTAGAATTATGTGAAAAATGGGAAGCACATGCTACACGTTGATGAAGTAACAGATAACTTAAATCTTAGTAATCAGCATTTGATACCTTCGAAGGTTTTAGGGGTTGCTTGGGATCCAAACAGTGATAAGTTTTCATTTAAAACTCAAAACTTAGAAAAATTCCTGTCGAAAAAACTTAGTACTAAACGTTATCTATTGCAGACTGTTGGTCGTATTTTCGACCCAATTGGTTTTATTAGTCCTTATACTATTAGAATTAAATGTTTAATCCAAGAAGTTTGGTGTTTAGGACTTGACTGGGATGAAAATCTACCCAAACAATTGGATATTTTGTGGAATGAATGGTTCGAGGAAATTAAAGAACTGAATAGTATTAATGTTCCCAGATATTATTTGGCAGATATTGCCATCGAAGAAGTTGATTATTTTGTGTTACACAGTTTTTCAGACGCTTCAAAGAAAGCATATGGTACAGTAGTGTACCTTAGAGCAGTATTAAAAAACAAGAACGTTGTTACCAGCTTTATTGCAGCGAAAGGTAGAGTGGCCCCATTAAAAACTGTTTCTATACCTCGCTTAGAGTTGTTAGAAGCAGTTTTGTCTGCTAGACTTTCTCATAAAATTGCTAAAAACTTATCTTTTCCTGCAACTTGCTACTTTTGGACTGACTCGACCATTACTTTCTACTGGATTAGAGGAGAGTCAGAGAGATTTAAAATGTTCGTCAGAAACCGAATAAAAGAAATAAAAGATCTTAGTGATCCACTTAGTTGGTTTCATTGTCCTGGACAAGATAATCCCGCCGATCTAGTTACTAGAGGTTTGAAAGTTTCAGAATTGAAAGATAATCATCTTTGGTTGCAAGGTCCCCAATGGTTAAAACAGGACAGATCTCTTTGGCCAAAATTCGAAAAACCATTTGATAAATTAGATATTTCTGAAGTTAAGGATCAGTTAGAACTAAAGAAAAACACTGCTGTGAAATCAACTATTGTAGATAAAAATGAAGGAAACACTGATTTAATTAATCGATATTCTTCTTTTATGAAATTAATAAGAGTTACTGCATGGTGCTTGAGATTTCTGAATAACTGTAAAACCAGAACCAAAAATTAAGAAACATGATTATTTAGATACTTCTGAGTTACAAAATGCTACGAAAAAACTAATAAAGATTGTACAAAATTCCACATTTCAAACGGAAATTCGATGTTTAAAAGGAAAACGCCCTCTACCAAACAACAGTAAGATCTTGAATTTAAATGTATTTTTAGATACAGATGAACTGTTAAGGATTGGGGGAAGACTGAAGTTTTCTAATGTATCAGAATCTCAGAAACACCAAATACTGTTACCAAAGTCTCATTATTTTACCGACCTATTGATTGAATATTATCATAAAAAGTTTCTACATTCGGGTACTCAGACCACTCTTTCTTTATTAAGACAGTTTTATTGGATACCATCTGGTCAGAGCCAAGTAAGGCGAATTATAAATAGATGTATGACTTGTCTTCGAACAAAGCATCAAACTATTCAACAAATGATGGGTGACTTGCCCCGTGATAGAATTATACCCTCTAGACCATTTGAGAAGACTGGCGTGGATTTAGCCGGTCCTATTATAACAAAGACTAACTTGAAAAGATAAAAAATAACACTAAAGGCATACATTGTTATATTCATCTGCTTTTCGACCAAAGCCGTTCATTTGGAAGTTGTTTCAGACTTGACCACAAGAAGCATTTTTAGCCTGTTTAAGAAGATTTGTTGCTCGACGATCTAAACCTTCCATTATATGGAGTGACAATGCCACAAATTTTAAGGGTACTTGTGCTCTTTTGAAATCCTTTTATCAAATTTGTGCTTCGGATGAAATTCAGCGATTTAGTGCAGAAGAAGGAATACAATGGCATTTTATACCTCCTGCATCTCCACATTTCGGCGGACTATGGGAATCGAATATCAAAACAATGAAGCGAATCCTGTTGAAGATAACTAAATCTTCTGTTTTGAATTTTGAAGAACTGACAACACTCGTGACACAAATTGAAGCAGTTATGAATTCACGTCCGTTAACGCCCTTGTCTGCAGATATTAATGATTTACAACCACTAACACCTGGTCACTTCCTTATTGGAGGTCCTTTCTTGAGTATTCATGAAAATAATGATGTTTTAGATTCTTTACCATTTTCTTCTAGGTGGACACTGATTCAAAGATTAAAAATGCAGTTTTGGCAGCGCTGGAGCCGTGAATACTTGAATGAACTCCAAGTCCGCAGTAAATGGAAAAAGCCTTCACTAAATCTTGAAGTTGGTCAGCTGGTCTTGTTAAAAGATGGAAATGACAAGTTTACAGATTGGAAATTAGCTCGAATTTTGAAAACCTATAAAGGTGATGATGGACTTGTTCGCGTCATCGATCTGAAGACATCCACAGGTATATTACGTAGAAACATTACTAGACATTACTAAACATTACTAAACATTACTACTTTGCCATTTTATGATAATGTTGGACAGCCGTCCAACGCCGGGCGGGATGTTCCGGCTAATTCGTGAAACAACTATTTAGCCAGCGCATGCGTAGTTTGAACTCATATTTTCATGTGAACTGAAGAGAAATAATTGTGCTGTTGACATGTAGATTCTAGATGTAATGCGTCGAATACTTGGCGCTAATATTCTTTTATGTATTTAAATGTCATTAAATGTCCTTTTGTGCCGTAAATAGATTGATTAGCTTAGATTAGTTTACTAGATCACTGAACCACACGTAAGTTTTAGAATATATTTATCATTTTACTCAAATTAGTTTTAATTCGAATTCGAAAGAATGGAATAGAATAGAAAATCGTACAACGATAAGTGTTCCCCAACACTCTGAATATAGATACCATATACTTATTTAAAAGGAGAATAAATTAAATTAAACATTGAAAAAATGAAATTTTCGGAATTTAGACAGAGGTTTCAAGTCCCAAATGCCTTATGTATATATATATATATATATATATATTTCTGTTTCAATGGTTAATTTTTGCAATAAGTTTATATATATATATATATATATATATATATATAGTAATAATTTCATTGCATTTTGTCAGTTACTTCTGTTTCAATGGTTAATTTTTGCAATAAGTTTATATATATATATATATATATATATATATATATATATATATATATATATATATATATATAAATTATCTATCCATTCGTGCGTAACGCTCTGACTTCATTTTAGGTAGATTTCGCAAGAAATACTACCTGTTACAGTCTACCTATGGTGGAATTTCTGAAAAATTTTTGCAGATCTGCGTCTTCGAAATCTACCTGTGCCTGTAGGCAGAGCCGTGGGGATTTTTAAGATTGGCAACACCTGAGATTACATTTTACATGCAAATTTTAAAATAGGCTAAATAATAATATTTTCCTTCAATTAAAACCCGTATTTTTACGTTTAATAAAAAAGGAGAAAACTTTGGTGAAATTGCGTCATTTTGGAAATGATACATTTAAAACATCTTACTGAAAACAATTTTCTTATACCATTGTTATAAAATTCCCTGATGTAGCGACAGGAAATTAATACATATGTTATTACAATTATGGAAAAATAATCTACAATTATATCTCTAATAACAATTAATCATTTTTGTATGAAGATAAACAACTACACTCATTAATATTCAAATTTGTATTTCTTTTTAAATAAGAAAAATATTTAAGACTTTCTTGTTAAAAATCAGGTCAATCCGAACCTAATTTGAAAAGTCAAAATCCAACCCGAACCCGACCTGAACCCCAAACATTTAAAGTCAACCCAACCCGCAACGAAAAAAATTAGCGTCAACACAACCTGCAACGAAACAATTTAGAGTCAACCCAGCCCGCAACGAAAAAAATTAGCGTCAACACGACCTGCAGCGAAAAAATTTAGAGTCAACCCAACCCGCAACGAAAAAAATTAGCATCAACCTGACCCGATCCGCAACGAAAAAAATTAGCGTCAACCTGATCCAACCCGAACGGTAGCGACAAAAAATAGCGTGAATTCGACTCGACACGGACCGCAGTTCGGGTTCGGGTCGGGTAACATCGTGTAACCCAACCCGATGCACTTTAGGACGGTTGAAGAGTGGAAATGGGCTAAATTATCTAAAAAAAATAACACAAATTTCATCTGATTTCGGGGAAGGGGGTCATAGCCCCTCAGTCGGCCCGACAGTTTACATCCTGCACCCCTTCCCCCGCAACTCCTTATATTTTGTTCTGCCGACGTCAATGCAAATACAAAATGCAAACCTTCAGTTTTTTTTTTCTTCCTTTTGGAAAGCAAATCGAAACCATTTTATTATTATTATGATCCCCACGATTCTCAAAGCTCGGTATGCATTTTTCTTATGGAAGCTTCGCTTTTGGTTGATAGTTAAAAATTTCAAAAAAAAAAAAAAAAAATAAGAAGAAAAAGAAGTTTTAGTTAGTGAGGTTGGTAAGGGAAAGAGGATGGGGTGGGCTTGAGGAAGCAAGAGTATCAGAAAATTGGATATCTGTACTAAAACCAGTTTTTTAGATTAGTGGAGAGTTGAACCACCCCCAGGAACCTTCAGTTTCCCCTTCTTTTAAATGGACTAGACCTGACCTTGCAGGAGGGTCGTGACAAAGAAGGTTTGGTTTTGGTCGTGGGGGTTGAATTGCTTGTGTATTGTGTGGTTGTTTTCGCTTTTCGCCGACCGTGTGATTCCGACTGCCAGAAAATTCTGTATTTCCCACGTTGGACGTGAGCTCTTCATATATTGTCAAATATTATTTTTTACATTAATTAACGTCATTAACTGATCGCAGTAAAGAATAGTGTGTTAATTTCTTCAAGAAAAGTCCTGATATATTTTCTAGAGGTAAGAGATATTTCCCATTTTATTGTAACTAAAGCATCTAGCGGGGACTTTTCGGGTTACAGAATATAGTTGAAAGTGAAAGCCATTTTCTTAAAATTGAAAACTCTAAAGTTCCGACTATTGATTAAGAACTATTACTAACCGTTTTCGAATTGTACTATCCATAAATTTTAAATTGGTCTCGTATGGTGCGCAGGGCATACACAATTTATTTAAAGGTCCAAGAACGGAGCTCTCAATTAGAATAGAACTAGGAAAAGTTTTCTAAACTCTATATATTCCACAAATATTATTTTTCATATTATTCGTCAAAATTCTCTGCTCGAACGCGAAACATCCAGGGCTGTAGCAAGAAGTAAACAATAGGAGGTGCTCAAGAAAATGTAGGAGGAGGGGGAGGTCATACTATTTATCTCTCTCTGACACATGCACGCACAAACACAGATATATATATATGATCAAAGTATTATATAGAAAGGTAAATTAGGGCACATTCATATTGTAGGCATTATGTTTCTTATTAAACTGCTTATAATAACTTTATTTGATGCTAAGAAAAGTAAAGGCTACAGACAGGGATGTAGTGGAGGATATACGGTGGATACGCCGTATACCTTCTGGCTTATTTTAAAGAATACCGTATATACCCTCTTCTCAAAAACACTATAGCATATACCCTCTACCTACAGCGTATGCCCTCTGGATTTTTTACTACTACATCATTGGCTTCAGAATGAAAAATTTACTAGAAAAACTTACAAATACCACAATTTAGTATTGATGCAAAACTGTAATAAAAAGCCCCCAAAACTAAGTTCAATTTTTGAACAGAGTTTCATTGGGATTTTTGAAACAGAATTTCATTTGGTGGCCTTGGCAACTTTTCCAGGGGGCTAAAAAATTTTCAGGCGGTGCTCAGCCCCCCGCCCCCTCCCCTGGCACCCCTCTAGCTACGGCCCTGGAAACATTCTCACTCATTTTTAAAGGCATAAAATTGTAGGCCTGACTATGGAAGCGATTTGGAATCGAAATGAGTTTTCCATTTTTTTAATCAATAAATTACTTATCCAGTGATTCTTGTCGCGTGACGACACGTATTTCTTCTTCTTTCTCGTGCTGCCGCGTCGGGAATTCGGTTCAAAACGCCTACTTTGACAGTATTTTCCGAAAGATCTTCTGCCTTTAGAAAAAATGGAAAACGTCTTTCGATGTCATAGTTTCTGAATAAGAACACCCGCCAATTTCATGCGTTTGGGAACAAATTGAATTGAAAAAAATGTGTCAGAAAGTAGGCAGTTGGGATTTGAGAACGGCCTTACGCGCATAGTTAGATTACATGTCTGTTAAATTTGTGTTTTACTTCTACTATTTCGTTACTTTATTTCATGAAGTTATGGAATCCGAAACAAATGATGAACTATTTTTGTTGTTTTACGTGCAAACAGTATAATACTTCTTAATCGGGCTGCACGCGGCAGAGATAGATTAAAAGAAGAAATCGTACTTGAAAATTAATTTAGAAGGTTAAAAAAAAATGCAGTAAAAGACAAAATTATTAATTGGGTATTGCCAACGTCAATATGACGTCAGCGTTTGTCACAGACAAGTTTTTTCTCCCCTTTATAATATAAATTGTCCTAATTTAGAGTATATTGTTCGCATATTCATTTTAAAGGATGCTTGATTTTCGTTGTAAGCTACGACAGGACAACGTCTTAAATTTTAATTTTAAAATTTTTAGAACATGCAAAATTGATTGTAAGTAAATTACACATCTAAACAAGTAGGGTCGCAAATAATTTCTAAGCAAACCGTTGGTTTTGAAAGAATGGCAAGTCCATTTTAGCTAAGGTGTTTAAATGGTTTTCATTTGAATGCAGGGGTCGATGCAAGGATTTTTTTTCTTGGAGCCCATTTTGTAAAAAGCAAAAGTTAGTTTTGTGAAACTTATTATATTTTAGCGAAAAATAACAATTTGAAATGAAAGATGAAATACGAACTAACCAATTTCGAACCAAGTATTTATTAATAACAAGTTTTTTAAGTCCTTCTGCTAGAGTTTTTACTTTCTTTTGAACTTGTTTTGTTTGCAAATTACACATTTTGAAACCTAACTATAAATGAATTGTATGTTTTCATGGAATGGAATTTTGTGAAAGGTTTATTAAATGGATTTATGTGAAGGCTGAAGGGGCCTTTTTTTTTAAATGGATTTTTATGAAATTGGCTCTGGAATATGTTTAAGAATATTTCGTAAGCAGTAATAGACTTATTTTATATTTTTGTGGTCCTATTTTATCTAAATTTAATATGCAATAATGGTAAACCGTGTTGCCTAAAAAAAAATAATAATGGTTTTGGTATGTGCTACAGGACTCACCCTCACGTTCAAAAGCAATTAATTGTGGAAAACGTTGCTTTTCTTCGAATGGAATAGATTTACATATATATATATATAATTAATATTTTATTTTATATTTGCTTATTTATTTTATTTCAATATTCCATTCTTCTTTAGAAAAATTACAATAAAACAGAAAATAAATTTAATTTTATAGGAAATGATTTAAACTATTTTTCAATGACTATTAATAAAAAAACTTTTACATGATGAAAATTTCGAAAATATTTTTGATAGTTTAATAATATGTAATTTTTTAATATTCAATTCAAGGATTTTTTATGTATATTTTAATGTTTATAAGAACATTTTTTGATATTTATTTTTCTTGTTTTCAGGAATTTCTTCTTGTGTATTTCCTGATATCAGGTATATATTTTTTTATTTTTAGGTGACTCATTTTTTAATGAATAATTTCTTTATTTCTTTTTTATTCTAATTATTTTAAAAATTAATATACTATTGGAAATTAAAAAATAAATAAATTTACTAGTTTAATAGTAATATTTACAAGAATTTTTTATGTGTATTGTAATGTTTATAAGAAACTTGTTTTGCAGGTATTTTCCCTAATTTTAGAAATTTTGCCTGGTATCTTTCCTGGTAACAGGAATATTTTGAATTATTTTTTGGTGATTCATTTTTTAATGAATAATGTCTCTCTCTCTCTCTCTCTTTTTTTTTCTAAATTCTGATTATTTCAAGAATTAATATGTTATGTAAATCTAAAAAATAAATTTACTAGTTTAAAAGTAATATTTACAAGAATTTTTGATGATTTTTATTGATGATTTTTCAATGGCTGTAAAGTAAAAAAAATAGTGTATAATAGTGTATAATTCATGAAAAATCTGTTGCAACTTAATAACGCTTTTAATATTTACAAAAACTTTTAATATATTTTATGAATTACAGTTTGAGGCTGTTCTGAAATCCAAACTGGCTACATTCTAAAGCATCTTTCGGTGATTTTTTTTTTTTTTTTTTTTTAGATTATTTAAAAAATTAATATATTATAGAAATCTAAAATATAATTTAATAGTTTTATAATATTTACAAGACTTTTTCTTGTGTGTGTTTTTTTTATTATTATTATTACGAGAATGAAAAGTTCTTTCCGATTTCATGAATTTTCGTCTGTTGTATTCTTTGTTTCAGATTTTTTTAAAAATTATTTTTGTATGGTTGGAAAGTAAAAAATATTGTATAATAGAAATTCATGATTAAATCTGTTGTAACTTAATAACATTTATAATATTTACAAATTATTATTAATTTAAATATTAAATAAATATTATTTTTTTTTTACTTTTTATTAGTTAAAATTAATTTTTTTAATGTTTAATTAAATTTATTATTTTAATAGTAAACAACTTTTATTAAATTAATTTCACGCTCATCTCGATTCCAAAATGGCTACTTTCTGACACATTTTCTAGTTATTTATTTTTCAATGAATGATTTCTTTTTGTAAAAAAATTCTGGTTATTTTAGAAATTAATATATTATGGAAATATAAAAAGTAATTTAGTAGTTTATTACAAGACTTTTTAAGATATATTATTGATCAGGAGAACGAATTTTTTTTTTTTTACTGATTTCAGGAATTTTTGTTTGTTGTATTTTTTGCTTCAGAATATTTTTTTAATGATTTTTCAATGGTTGTAAAGTTAAAAAAAAAAATGTATAATAGAAATTTATGAAAAATCTGTTGTAGATTAATAACATTTTTATTATTTCCAAGAACTTTTTCATTTTAATTAGTTAAAATTAATTGTTTTATTTTTTAGTTAAATGGATTATTTTAATAATAAATGTCGGCAACTCCAAATTGGCTACTTTCTGACCCATTTTTCAATGAATGATTGCTTTCTCTTCTTTAAATTCTAGTTACTTTAAAAATTAATATATTACGGAAATATAGAAAAGTAATTTAGTAGCTTAATTGTAACATTTACAAGACTTTTTGGTGTATTTTATTGATTACAAAAATGAAGATTTACTTTTTTTCCCTGATTTCAAGAATTTTTGTCTGTTGTATTTCTTTGTTTCAGAATAATTTTTAATTGTTGTAAAGTAAAAAATATTGTATAATAAATAATCATGAAAATCTATTGTTACTTAATAGCAGTTTTAATGTTTCTAAGAACGTATTAATTTTAAATAGTAGTGAAAATTATTAACTTAATTTTTATGTATAATTTATTATTTTAATAATAAATGCACGAAAATTTTATTAAGAAGCTACTTCACAGGCGAAAACACCCGCTCGCTAATGTTAATCCTATGGGGGAAATAATTACGATATCTCGTACGCATTTCAATATTTTAAAATGATTTTTTTTTTCTTTTTGCATTGGACAGCTGAGGAGCACGCTCCTTTGTACTTTTTCGATTTTTATTGCGTTTTTTTTTTTTTTTTTTTTTTTTTTTTTTTAAATTGAGGATACCTTCCCTTTCGAAACCGGTTCGGGAAGTAAAAGTATCTTAATAAAAAAAACTTGTAATCAAAATCGAAAAAGTACAAAGAAGCGTGCATAAATATTAACCTCAGCTATCCAATGAAAATACACATATATCTATATATTGAAATGCGAACGAGATATCGTAAATTATTTCCCCCATAGGATTAACATTAGCGAGCGGATGTTTTCGCCTGAGTGAAGTAGCCAGTTAATTTTATTTTAAGGCTCTTCTAAAATGCAAACTAGCTACTTTCTGACACTTTTTTCGTTATTTATTTTTCAATGAATGATTTCTTTCTTTTTTTTTCTTTCTTTTTTAAATTCTGGTTATTTTAGAAATTAATATATTCAGGCATGAAAGAGTTCCTCTTAAAAGGAGGAATTCCACCTTTTTTAAAGCAATTTGGAACATTCTCTGAATTAATGCAAACAATGCGAAGAAAATATTGGATGCATATATAGGGTGCGGGGTAATCTAGAAAATTTAATAATCATTTAATTTCTTTGTAGTTTTTTTTTTTTTAATAATTTTATTGAAAAAGAGCCATCTAATCAAAGATGAACTTATATTATAAACATCCGAAAGTTATGTAAATGAAGTTGTTTAAAGTTTTTTTTTTTCAGAGTGAATTTTTTTTTTTTTTTTTTTTTTTTAACTTTTGGGCGTAGGATGCCTTCGTATTTTTTAAATATCCCCTCAGGAAATTAATATTTTTAACTTCTGTGTACTGTTCTTAAAGGATGTCTCTTTTTTTCTTAGTTATCAAAATATTTCTAAACTATGGGCTTAATTTATATTTTTATGGTTTAAAATCTTAGCGAAACTGAATAAAATTTCAACGCGTATATAACATAAAACTATGTATTTTAGAAAAAAATTGACAACTAGGAAAAAAAAGAGACATTCTTTAAGAATAGTACAAAGAAAACAGAAGTTCAAACTATTATTTTCCCGAGGAGATATTTTAAAAATACGAATGCATCCTAGGCCCATAGGATTAACATTAGCGAAGGGAATCGGGAAGTTAACTGGCGAGCAGCCTTAAGGCAATTTCCACAAGGGTTTTTTTCGAATAGAATATTTTGTCTTATTTGTACAACATTTGTTTGTAATATTAGCAGTGAATATGTATTTCTGGAGAAAATTTCAATTTGACATGCACATATTTAATTCTTTTTTTTTTTTTTTTTTTTTTTTTTTTTGAAAGGGAGGGAAAATTTTTAGACAGCCAAAACATCCAATAATAATGTTTGTTTTGAAAAATTAATTACTGTAATAATAACAATCCTATTTCATTCAGTTATATTTCATTTTATTGTATAAATAAATATTGAAATGTTTCTAAGTTATAAGAATTTGGTGCCACTGTATAGATTGAAAAAATGTGCACCTTTTTTTCCTATTTCTCACTTTTATGCCTGTATATTATACACTGGGGGGAAAAAAATGTTGATTTTACAGTATAATATTGGTATCCCAGCTCGCAGTATTACATAGGTGCCAACCTCTTATTAATATTCCGTAATATGCGGGTTAATTTGACCCAGGTTTAACACGTTTCGCACCAGAAATTATTTTAAGAAATGAAATTAAAAAAAATCCTAAGGAGAAACCTGAAACTGAATAAATAAAGATTCATCCAATAATTTTTCTGGTTTGAAGCGCTGTTAAACTGGGTCAAATTAACCCGTATATATTACGGAATATTAATGAGAGGTTGGCACCTATGGCATTATATTGTAAAATTAACAGTAATAAACAGTAAAATAAGCAGTAATACACAGCAAAATAAGCAGTAATAAACTGCCACGTTTTTTTTTTTTTTTTTTTTTTTTTTCTTGCAGTGTAGAAATAGAAAAAATAATTTAGTAGTTTAATTGTAATATTTACAAGACGTTTGATTTACCGGGTTCGCCATAAACTCGACAAAACTTTAAAATTCATTAAAAGGGAACGAATGTTGCTAAACAATTTCGGTTTGCACGAATAAAGTTAGACGGAGATTGGATTTTTTTTTTTTTTTAATAACAATAAAGTTGTGGTTCAAAAAATTACCGATATATTTTGATGGCATGCATGATATAAAGTACAGGGTTGTTATAATTAAAGTTCGCCTCTTCAGAAGGCTCTAGAGCTGGTTCTATGGCTTCAAACGAAACAAAATTTCACTAGTACGTAGTTGAAGAGATGCGCTCTGCGAAAATCGAAAAAAAAAGTTACATTTTTCGTCAGTAGGTGGCGCTGCGCCAATATTTAAGGCGATGTTTGCAGATTCATTATATCAATTTCAGTCAATCCAGACGAAGCACACAAATTTAAAAGTTTCAACAAACTTCGACGAACTGCGAATTGTTATAATTAAAGTTCACTTAATCAGACAGCTCTAGAGCTGGACTTTTGACTCCAAACAATACAGAAAAATGAATATAATTTCATGTGATGTAATCTGCATCAACAAAAATAAATCATGTCGCTCGGCAGCGAGGAAATAACGAAGAATAACATTATGCATGCTCAATGAATCCTCCACCATTTTCAATAACGCATTCCATTCTCAGAATTGTGCTTTCTACAGCATTGCGTAAACTGTCCTGTGAGATTGAGCGAATATGAAGTCTAATACTGTCTTTCAGATAAGAGATTGTCTGACATCTGTCTTTAGATACGGAATCTTTCAAAAATCCCCACAACCAAAAATCGCATGGTGTTAGATCAGGCGATCGTGGTGGCCAGACTGTTTGAAAATAACGACTTATGATGCGGTCTTCTGTAAAATGGCTTGTTAAGAAAGTCCGAACTGCTCTACTAATGTGTAGTGGTCTTGCTTAAACACGATATTTTGAAGGCAGCCTCGCTGTTGCAGCTCGGGAATCAGAAAATTTGACAACATATTGAGATACCTTCTCCCATTTACGGAACATGTAATGGGTCCTGTGGATGTTAGTTCTTTAAAAAAATATGGCCCTATCATAAACGTAGCTGTGAAACCGCACCACACCGTCACTTTAGCTGCATGCAATGGAACTTCTTGGACAACATTAGGATTCTCTTTCGCCCAAATTCGACAGTTGTGTGTGTTCACTTGTCCGTTTAAATAAAAATGCGCTTCATCACTCCATAGAATATTCCAGGGCCAAGAATTGTCCGCATTCATTCGTGCAAGAAACTGTAGTGAAAATGATAGCTGACTTTCGGTATCACCCTGTTTTAGTTGTTGCACCCTCTGAATCTTGTATGGATAGTAGCGCAAAATTTGACGCATCACTTTTCTCACAGTGGAAATCGGCATATCGACTTCATTCGCAATAGCTGGCACACTTGCATTACCAAATGATGACTGGCTTGCTAAATCCACGGAAGCAGTAGCAATATCTTAAATACTAGAAATGTCTACCTTTTTTCGTCCTCTGCCAGGAAGAATGTCGAGTTTTCCTGTTTCCTCGAACTTTTTAATCATTTTGTGAACTCCACGATCCGACATTGGTCCACGTCTAACATCGTTTAGTTTCCGGAATTCTCGAAGAGCTGCAACTGCGTTACTGTTATTTTGATAAAATAACTTTACAAGAAGTGCCTTTTCTTTCAAAGTTACCATTCTCCACAAAGCGTAGATTCAAATGCTTTTCAGAAACAATCAACTGTTCCGGTGTCAAATAAATCATAGACACATTTTATCAGCAAGTTTTAAATCGTCAGGTGGTTAGAAGGGTATTTCAAGTTTTCGAAGTTGCGACGTCTTTTTGACGTCGTTCGTCGAAAATTTGAATAAAATGTGATCTTTTTCAAGCGTTGCGTTGGGTGAAATTTTGTGTGTTTCATCTGGATTGACCGAAATTGATATAACGAATCTGAAAAAGTTTACTTTTATCAACTGTGAAATAAAATTTCCTGTATTTTGTTTTTTACAAAATAAAGGAATCTGCAAATATCGGCTTAAATATTGGCGCAACGCCACCTATTAACAAACATTTTAACTAATTTTTTTTTTCGATTTTCGCAGAGCGCATCTCTTTAACTACGCACTAGTGAAATTTTGTTTCGTTTGAAGCCATAGAACCAGCTCTAGAGCCTTCTGAATAGGCGAACTTTAATTATAACAACCCTGTAGATGTATTCAATTTAGGCTTATAGTGAAAGACACGTTTCTTAGAAGCGACTGTCACATTACAAATTTCAGTATCTCAGCACATGAAACGGATCCTCCTGTTGTCGTCGTAAGTCATTTTGCCGTGCGTCATTTTCGCAATGCTCCAGATGTTGATTCCCTGTTCTTGTAAAAGAGTTTAACCAACAGCGCTTCATATGCTAAGGATATGATACTGCTGTCATTGAATAAAATAAGAGACGAGGGGTTCGTCGATAACTTCAGAATCCCGTGCCCAACTCTTCCCGCTTTTCGAGGTGTTTAATTTGTTCATTTTTCCTTTTAAATTTGTCCGGTTTCAATTTTCAGAATTTTTTTTTCCTTTCTACCTGACTTCCGCAAGTGTCTCGGTATAAAAGGGACGTAGCAAAGGACCATCGCACGGAAAACGCCGCGTTCCACGAATTCTGCAGACAAATAGTACAACACAGAAGTCAGGTAGAAGGGAAAAAAAATTTTCTGGGAAAAAAAAAAAAAAAATCTGAAAATTAAAACCAGATAAATTGAAAAAAAAAATATCTGAAAATTGAAATCAGATAAATTTTAAAAAAAATTCTGAAAATTGAAACCGGGCAAAGGATCAGGGTCCATAAGCCGTGTTTTTGGCCCATGAAATAAGACTAAAACTCGATTTTCTTATACTGACTTAATTATTTCACTTTTAGGTAGCTTTCAATACAAAAAAGTCCTTCCGGCCTGTACCGGGAGGAAAAGGTAACTTTCCTATATCTTCGTTTTAAAATTTTAGCTAATGTTACTCGAAACAGCAAGCTAAAATGCAACGAACCCAATTACAGAACATTCGTTAATACTGAATTTGAATAAGAAATTTTCCAAATTAGTCAACTAGAGCCAAGTTGGCTTCATTTATGAAGACTTATTTCGGTCGCCAAATTTGGCGAGAATTTGGCGCTAACGGATATGAATATAATAGTTTTATGCGTATGATTTGGAAAATGATTACAACAATGAAAGATAATAATTTGCGAGAAGTCGGGTTCACTAAAACTTATAAATTAATCGTTGGATTTTTGTAATGTGCTATCTTGTTTCAAAATGTCTGCCACCCTAGAATTTCAAACTGCTGTATCTCAGCCATTTTTTAAGATAGAGGTAAACCAAAAAATGCTCTGGAATCCTTGTATCAAGGCGTAAAACGCAATTAAAAAATAAATTTGAAACTTTATTTTTTTTGTATATTTATTTTAGTTTTAAATTTTTAAATGGCCGCCATCTTGAAACAAAATGGCGGACCAAGCTGTCCAACGAACTCTGTTTAGACATTGGTCAGCTTAATACATACAATTAGTTTCATCAAAATTGATTTATAAATACGAGTGTTATCGTATGACATAGGTCAGATATATATATATATATATATATATATATATATATATATATATATATATATATATATATATATATCAACATTTGAAAGGAGGGTGGTTTTGGGGTCTGGGGGTCATGATCGGTGAAAATATATCGAAATTTTCCGGAATTGCTTTCCTCCGAACGGCTGCAATAGGTAGCTTTATACTTTTTTGTATTGAAAGCTACCTAAAAGTATAAAGCTACCTATTGCAGCCGTTCGGAGGAAAGCAGTTCCGGAAAATTTCGATATATTTTCACCCATCATGACCCCCAGACCCCAAAACCACCCTCCGTTCAAATGTTGATTTATATATACATATATATATATATATACATATATATATATATATATATATATATATATATACATATCTGATCTATGTCATACGATAACGCTCGTATTTATAGATTAATTTTGATGAAACTAACTGTGTGTATTAAGCTCACCAATGCCTCGACCGAGTTCGTTGGCCAGCTTGGTCCGCCATCTTGTTTCAAGATAGCGGCCACTGAAAATTTTAAAACTAAAATAAATATACAAAAACGTTAAAAATTCAGATTTATTTTTTTAATTAAGTGTTAGGCCTTGATACAATGATTCCAGAGCATTTTTTGTTTTACCTCTATCTTAAAAAATGGCTGTGATAGAGCAGTTTGAAATTCTAGGGTGGCTGACATTTTGAAACAAGACAGCACTTTACACAAAAACAACAATTAATTTATGCGTTTTAGCGATTTCTCGCAAATTATTTTCTTTCATTGTTGTAATCATTTTCCCAATCATACGCATAAAACTATATATTCATATCCGTTATCGCCAAATTCTCGCCAAACTTGGAGATATATTTCGCCAAACTTGGCAACATTTGGCGAAATACCGCCAAATTTGGCGACCAAAATAAGTTTTCATAAATGAAGCCAACTTGGCTATAGCTCAATAATTTGGCGAATTTCTTATTGAAATTGAGTATTAACGAATCTTTTTTAAACGGTTTCTTTGTACTTTTGCTTGCTGTTTTCGATTAACATTAGTTAAAATTTTAAAACGAAGATATAGGAAAGCTACCTTTTCCTCCCGGTACAGGCCGGAAGGACTTTTTTCTTTCATTGTTGTAATCCTTTTACCAATCATACGCATAAAACTATATATTCATATCCGTTAGCGCCAAATTTTCGCCAAACTTGGCGACACTTGGCAAAATAACACCAAATTTGGCGACCAAAATAAGTTTTCATAAATGAAGCCAACTGGGCTATAGCTCAATAATTTGGCGAATTTCTTATTCAAATTCAGTATTAACGAATCTTTTGTAAACGGTTTCTTTGCATTTTAGCTTGCTGTTTTCGAGTAACATTAGCTAAAATTTTAAAACGAAGATATATGAAAGCTACCTTTTCCTCCCGGTACAGGCCGCAAGGACTTTTTTGTAATGTGCTGTCTTGTTTCAAAATGTCAGCCACCCTAGAATTTCAAACTGCTCTATCTCAGCCATTTTTTTAAGATAGAGGTAAAACCAAAAATGCTCTGGAATCCTTGTATCAAGGCCTAACACTTAATTTAAAAATAAATTTGAATTTTTAACATTTTTTTTTTTTTGTATATTTATTTTAGTTTTAAAATTTTTAGTGGCCGCCATCTTGAAACAATATGGCGGACCAAGCTGGCCAACGAACTCGGTCGGGGCATTGGTGAGCTTAATACACACAATTAGTTTCATCCAAATTAATTTATAAATACGAGCGTTATCGTATGACATATATCAGATATATATATATATATATATATATATATATATATATATATATAAATCAACATTTGAACGGAGGGTGGTTTTGGGATCTGGGGGTCATGATCGGTAAAAATATATCAAAATTTTCCGAAATTGCTTTCCTCCGAATGGCTGCAATAGGTAGCTTTATACATTTTTGTATTGAAAGCTACCTAATAATTTGCGAGAAATCGCGTTCACTAAAACTTATAAATTATAATCGTTGTTTTTAAATTCCTACTATTAGCTCACACTCTCTCTATATATATCTTGTTCAAATTTTCAATCGTTAATAAAATGATCGGTGAAAATATATCGAAAATGCTTTCCTCCGAATGGCTGCAATAGGTAGCTTTATACATTTTTGTATTGAAAGCTACCTAATAATTTGCGAGAAATCGCGTTCACTAAAACTTATAAATTAATCGTTGTTTTTAAATTCCTACTATTAGCTCACACTCTCTCTATATATATCTTGTTCAAATTTTCAATCGTTAATAAAATGATCGGTGAAAATATATCGAAATTGCTTTCCTCCGAACGGCTGCAATAGGTAGCTTTATACTCTTTTGTATTGAAAGCTACCTAATAGTGGGATAAAGTTGCCCGGGTTTGGGGTGACTTTGTCTCATAACTAAAAAAATTCACTAAATTAGCCTTTAAAAACTTGTAAGGCAATGCAATTTTCGCTAATATGATAGAGCAATGAAATATAATTTAAAAAAAAACTTCATTTCGTCATTAAAAAACACAAATTTTGTATAAAAAGGAACAGAGAAACGAAATTTTATTAAAAAATTACCATAGACGTGTAAAAACAGCTAACAATTGAGACAGAGTAAGATTAATATTTTTCAAGAAAACATAATTTTAGATATCACGTATTCACCTATTTCAGGCACTGTAAAAACATTTCATTCAGCAAAAATAGATCTTGCAAGGTTAATTTTTAGGTTATTTTTTAAAAGCATTGATTGCAATTGAATATTTTTCAGCGGCTATTCATTGGCTTAATACATGTTGTAGAGCAACGTTTATCACTTTCTGCACCGTTTCATCAGTATAATTTTTATAATTACTACTACATACAGGAGATTTATATACGTACAAGGCATTATTACACTAGCACATGTACAAAAAAAAAATAATAATAATAGTACAATTTTTACATTTGCTGTAAATGTTTGCTTTTGTGTTTATATTTTCAGAAAAATTAAATATAATATATAAACAAAATTCGGGCGACTTTGTCCCGAAACAGTCTCACCCCCCAATTGGCAATCAAAATGCCGGTTGTGAATAAAATCAATGTAAAATATAAAATATGAAATTAGTATAAATATAACTTTTATTGATTTGTAAAGAAAACATATTAAGAAATAATTTTTTTTTTTTTTTTACCACTTTACAGCATCAAGTATAAATAACTTTTCCAATCAAAAGTACCCCCCCCCCCCCCCCAATAAAATCACGCGCGAAAAGGTAAGCAAAACATAAACGGAAGTGATGCCAAACTCAATTTGTAAAATGCTGAATTAAATAATTTATGTTTAAGCTACTGCTGCTGTCTGTCAGAATTCGGCATTACTAATTAGTTTTTTCACGTTTTGTCTTTATCCCTTAGATGGCACAAAAAGTCACCCCGGTTGACTGTATTACACTCTATTTTTTTATTCATATTTTATTTTTCTACTTTTAATGTTTAAAATATTAATAATTTAATTCTAGCTATTTTACAACCAATTAGATTGTTTTAGCAAGCATGGTTTGACGCATAATTAAATCAATTGTTATCGCAACTCGTTAGAGTTTAACGTAAGCTACGTTAACGTAAGTAACGTTAGAGTTAAGTGTAAGAGTGGTGTCAGAACGGGGGTTGGTAAGATTAGCTCGTAATGGATGGACCCCCTAGTAATCAGGGGTCGATGCAGGTTTTTTTTCTTGGGGCCCATTTTGTGAAAAATAACATATTGTAACGAAAGTTGAAATCCAGTTAATCAAATTCCAACCAAGCATTTATAAAACAACTTTTTAAAATCCTTTTGCTGAAGTTTTCCTCTCTGGTAAACTTGTTTGTTTACAAATTCTACATTTTAAAAATCACAAAATAATTAATAGTAAGTTTTTATGGAATAGAATTTTGTAAAGGGCCTATTTTAGTAAAAGGAATTTTCTGAAGGGTCCCATTTTATCAAATTGATTTTTATGAAGAGGCCTATTTTATCAAATTGATTTTTGTGAAGAGGCCTATTTTATCAAATTGTTTTTTGTGAAGGTGCCCATTTTATTGAATTCATTTTTGTGAAGGAGCCCTAAATAGCCCCCAAATTTTGCCTAGATCGACTCCTGGTAATTAAAAAAAAACTGTAATAATTATAAAATATTCTAATATACAATCCTTGACTAAATAATTATCTAGGTTAAATAATTTGTGAAATTACGATTTCTCATTTTTGGATAAACCATCATCTCCTCTTCTTGGATAACCGAGCGTTTACTGGATTTATTAAAAAAGTCTGAATCAATAAATGTACAGTAACATAAGAAAATCAACCTTTTTATTGCCTAAAATCAGCTTTTTTGACAAAATTATTTTGAAAGACATAATTTTGACCTTTATTCAATTATTTTTCCGCTTTTGAAAAGAAGCTACTCTCCGCAGAGAAGGAGTTCCCTCAACTTTTTACGTGCGTCGTATCGACTCAATTTCTAGTGGTCGCGTAATTAAAAATTCTCTCTCACACATCCCGCCAACCAAAATTGTCAAAAACTGAAAACCGAACCATCTCTCGAAAACATTGGTAAACTACCCAGTACTTGTCTCCAAACCAGGATGGTGCCGACCTATTCTACAATGTGTGCACCCAGGCTCCAGGATAATAAAGGCACTAGGCATTTTCAGCGTGGGTGAAATATTTAACCCTTTTTACCCTGACGGTACTTATAAGTACCATTTTAACCCCTTCACAACGAAAGTTCTTCACAGAATTTTTAATCTTTTACCACCGGTTTTTCAAAACAGAAATTTTCGCCTAATTGAATCGCAGAAATGCTATCATTAAATAAGGCAAAGTTTACAATAAAAAGTTACTGGTGGGAATAATCTGAGCATCTTATGCGTCACGTATACGTGTCACTCGTCCCCAAGGGGTTAATAAAACACCTATATATTCGTAATATCACCGTTTTTCCTAACGGTATTCACAATGGCACAAAGAATGTATTTCTGTCAGCAGGCAGGAGATGGCAAATTCAAGCACATATTCTCTTTCTTTGCATTGTAGGGATTTTACATTTGCCACGCTACATTCGAAATCCATTTTGCAATAGAATTGACATGCATGTTGTTCTTCATGTGAGTAATTTTAGTGGTTTATTACCGGTTATTTAGTACTATTATTTTCTATTGTTTTCTATATTCTGCAGGTGAACATTTCCTGTATTTTATTTGAAGTTTACTATTTGAAATTTACTATTTTATTTTATATCATAGGGAAAATTTTTTTATGGTGGTTACAGTTGCATGATTAACCACTAAAACACTATAAAAATTATTTTCCTCTTTCCTATGTTTATTCTGCACCAAAACATATCCAATGATGCAAAAATAAAATTAAAAAGTAGCTGGAAAATTAATTCATGATATAAAGGGTTAAAAGTACATAATATACTTTCATTTTATTAAAATTGACAGACAGGTATAACAGTTTTTCGCAAGTTAAGATGTGTTCAGTTATTTTTAATTATCATGCCAGTATTTTTCCAGAGTTGCGAGCAAAATCCTTTGCATCCACACATTGACGGGTTTTTTTCCCTCATTTAGTCAGGCACTTCGCATTTTACGCAAGCTTCTGTGTACAGCTGCATGCGGAGAGTTTTTCTTCGAACATTTTCTTTTTAGCAATTTGTTTTATGTAAATTTTGCAAATGTGTGGCGTAGCATAATAAATGAACTGACGGTATATATACACTGTTGAAATGGCATGTCGCGCGGCGGCGGTGGTGACTTTTTTATGGAAGCAGCACTGTTTTATGGTTTTTCACCGGTTAATGTAGCATGTGGCTATTAATCACGATTATGAACATGATTCTTATATTGTTTTAATATTCAGCGTTTCCGTGTTCCAACAACAAAGACATGATGTGATTTTAAATAAAACTAAGAAAAGCTAACGCTGTTTGTGAACTGTTTAATCGGCTGGTACAACGACACATTCCACTGCGTATTACTCTGCTCTGGTACGAGTTTAAGCTATACCTTTACCTCCAAGACTGTCAAAAATTAATTATTCTTAAATTTTTAACTAAGCTAATTCCTCTTAATAAAAAAGTCCCTTTATAAAATTCCATTCTAGAAAAACATGTACTCTCCATTAATTATTTTTATTTTGTTAGATTTTTAAATGTGTAATTTGGAAACAAAAGAAGGTCATCGGACTGGAAAACTTGAGCAGGAGGACTTAAAGAAGTTATAAAATTAATAACTTTTTGGTTCGAATTTAAGTATCTAGATTTTTCTTCTTTCATTACAAAATACTACTTTCAACAAAAATATATAAAAAAAAATCATAAAAAAACCCCTTTTGCTTTTCATAAAAATGGTCCCCAAGAGAAAAATCTTTTTTTGACACCTGTATTTAAAATTTTTCCTTTATATTTGAGTTACCTTTTTATTAGTTTAGACACTTCTTAATAACTTTATCATTATTTGTTGATAAATTATAATTTTTTCTTTATAATTTTACAGAAAGGAATTCCAAAAGAATTATTTTGCTGGATTGGATGAGATTACTGTGCATTTCTTCAAAATGGTCAACTTTATCCAAATCTACATTGTGGGCCTAGTATTCTGCATTTTTTCTTCACCGATAGAAACTGCAAAAAATGATGCTAGCTCCAGAACCCTTAATAAGTACCAAAATTCCGCACACGGAGAAATCCAATCTTATCTGATTTTAGATGAAAATTACATCTTAACTGAAATATCATATAATAGTCCAAGCACAAATACGACTCCTACTGCATTCCTGGACAATTTAGCCCAAGAATCTCGCAACGCTACAGATGAAGATGACGGATCTACGTTAAATTCCCGTATCTCTGCTGTCTTCCATAAAACGCCTGTGACGACGCGTGCAACGCAAAAAAATGAAGGAAGTTCATTTATATCTTCGAACGTAACTTTGAAATTCAAGGACTACTATTCACCTTCTAACGTTCCCCTAAAAAGATTGAAGTTAATATTCAGCAATATTACAAGCTCAGGTGATAAAGTTACCCTTTGTAAACCTGTTACCGAAGATGCATTTGTTGTTTTTGATGAAAAAATTACACTAGAAAATCCATTCATGACATCTTTTATATATACTTCCATTTCTCTTCTCTGTGCGATGACTTGTATTATTTCGGTGCCTATATTTATCGTGATATTCATTGCTTCAAACTTTTTTACTTACTTCCTGGTTTACATAGTCCTCATAGAATCTACTTCTGAGTTTCTAATATATGTAATTCCTATCCATCTCAATTTCCTGTTCTTCTTGGTCACTGGATGGGTCACTCTCTTGTCTTTCAATGTTGTATTTAAACATCTTAAAGATCAAAAGATTTTCAGCGTTGTCAACGGAGAAGTTAGAGGGGACGTTTTAAAGATGATTCAGTTGACCTTGCCACTTTCGTGTCTTTTCTCTCTGATTACAGTCCTTGGAACAGGCGAATACGGTTTGTATAATTCAGACCGTATTGTACGAAATACGTATTTCAGAATGATGGCTCTCTTGCTTCCTTCCTTCTTTCTTCTTGGCCCCATGGTTGGTGTTTTTCGTGCTTACTGGAGGAATCGAACAGATGATCTTGGCGTGAGACATATCAAATGTTCCACCATGTTCACCTGCTATCACGTTTTTGCCTGGGTAACCTGGTTGTACGGTGTCGCAGCGTACAAACTCTCTACATATCCAGGTTTTTGGCAAGTGTATTTGATTGTGATGATTTGTCTTCCCTTTTCTTTCCTGCAAAATGTCTTCTTGTCAACCAGAGTAAAGTTTATGCTACACCTAGCACGTAATGCAAATGCCGAAGATAGTTCCCGAGTTCGCACCGAAAATGTTTAAATAACCAAAAATCTACAACACTGCTGAATATATATTTTTTTTACATAGTGCTGCTACAATGTTTTAGGAAATAAATAATACAAAATCAAAATAAAGAAGAATATTCACTAATTATCTTTAATTATTTTGAATTATTTTTCTACTTATCTTACTTTAAGTTTTCCGTTATAACAGAATCCAGAAATAACTTTATCAAAACTTTCCTTGTTTTCTCTGAACAAATATTTTAGGTCTTTTTCTCCTCTTTTTTGGTAGTAAATTGATCGTTCGATATCGCAATCAGATAAATATATTCAAACCTCATCAGTTGTAACTACATCAATTGTAATTCCATTTTTCATCTGCAAATAATTTTCATGCAACAATATGCACATAGTCTTACACTGAGAACATATTTTTGCATTAGGCAGTGAATATAATGACAACCAGAGTAAAGTGTTCGCTCAACGTTCCAAGTGATGCAAATATTGAAGATATTTCCCGAGTTCGCATCGAAAATGTTTAAATAACCAAACATATACAACACTGCTGAACATTTTGTACACACAGAGGTCGATGCATTTTTATTTTATTTTATTTATTTATTTTTATTTTTTTGGCGGGGGGGGGGGGGGTTATTTTTATGAAATTTATTATACTTTTGTGAAAAAAAAAATTTGTAATCCAGCTGATGAAATCCAGTTACTCAAATTTGAATAAAGTATTTATTAATTGTAACTACTTCAAGTCTTTCAGCTCCAGTTCTCCTTTCTGGTGAACTTGTTTTGTTTTCAAGTTACACATTTTAAAACATAAAACAAGAACGAGAAATCATGCGCCAAGCATAGACTATGTAACATTTTCCAAAACAAAATAATTTTACAAATCATACCGTTTAATAAATAAGCTGAAAGATAACATCTATGTAAACAATTTAGAAAACGCATAACATATTTAAAAACATAATTTCAGGAATTTCCAACATATACAATATTTGGAAACAAATCCGAATACTTTTATTCAGCCCTGTATATGATCTATAGATTTGTATATATACCACATAGGATGCTAAATTTTAGTTCAGTTAACGCCTTGGGGACGAGCGACACGTATATGTGACGCATAAGATGCTCAGAATCCTCGATTATTCCCACCAGTTATATTTTAGTGTAAACTTAGCCTTATTTAATGGCAGCATTTTTGCGATTCAATTAGGCGAAAATTTCTGTTTTAAAAAACCGGTGATAAAAGATTAAAAATCCCGTAAAGGACGCTCGTCGCGAAGGGGTTAAGAAACGCGTAGCGCAGTTTAAAATTCTCCTTCTGGAGTTTCTGTCAATAAACGGAAATGTGTTCGCGAATTTTTGTGCTTCCCTGTATAGGATCTACAGAATTTATACACACCACGTAATAAACAATAATAAATTTAAAATCGCGTTCAGTAACTTAAAACGCACTTCCAGGAATTATTGTTAACAGACAGTAGAGAATTCTTTTGTGTGTCCCTGTCAATGAACGATGACTGCTATACACACAATATTCTGTAGTAAGCCTCTTGTAATGCACCTAAGTGATATATATAAATTTCAATGCGTTTAAAATAGTGAAACATTATTTAAATAAACCGCAGACGATTTTTCTCCATAGACGTAATGTAACGGAATTCTTTTGACTGTCCCTGTAAAGTAACTATAAGTACTATGCACACCGTATTCCATATTAGGCTTCTTGTAATGCACCTTTGTAATATATATCAATTACGATATGTGTTGGAACCTTCGGTAGTATAATAATTTTCTATTCTTATAAATTGTTATATCAGTCTTTATATTTTAATTTTCATCTTTTGATAATAGTAAAAAGGTTCATTCAGCTTACCTGAAATTTACTATCGCGCTAAGAATTTATATCCACAGTAAGATCCTAGTACTTATCCTTTTGATTCATCGTCGTATCACTACGTATTTTGGGATAAGAAGTAATATTACTGTAAAAAATTATTGTCAAATTCACTGCATTTATTGCAGTAGATCGCAACGTAATATTTCCGTATGTAAAAATACCGCAAATATAACAATAGATTTAACCAGTGTTTCCGATTTCAACATTCTTTCATGCGAAAAACCAATCAGATCACATCGTAACCGGCGTCTGCGCAAGCAAAGACATTTTACTAGCATGATCTGCGCAAGAAGTTCTACTTCTGTGTACGAGCTTTTTCCCGCGCGACAGTGAAAGCGAACAAATGGTGTGTTAACTTACGCTTACGAGCCTGCATTGTTTATATATCAGCGTTTAATTACAAAAACTATAGTTTTTAACTTTACAACCTAGTTGAAAAGTGTTTATGACTTCGGTTTGTCTGGCCGTCTGCGTATGGCCGTCTGTCCGTGCTCTAACTCCCGTAAATAGGCTCGGATCGCCCTGCAATTTTTCTATGTTATTGTCGTTATCTATAGCATGTTCCCTATTTCAATTGAAGTGTGTAGCACTTATAGTTTTTTTTACAGGGACACTCAAAAGAATTCCATTACATGACGGTCTATGGGGAAAAATGATTTGCGGTTTATTTTAATGATGTTACACAATTTCAAACACTTTGTAATTGATATAGATCACTAAGGTGCATTACAAGAAGCTTAATATGGAATAGGGTGTCCATAGCACTTATAGTTACGTTACAGGAACAGTCAAAAGAATTTCGTTACATTACGTCTATGGAGAAATATCGCTTGCGGTTTATTTAAATAATGTTTCCCTATTTTAAACGCATTGAAATTTATATATATCACTAAGATGCATTACAAGAGGCTTACTACAGAATATTGTGTGTATAGCGGTCATCGTTCATTTACAGGGACACACAAAAGAATTTCTACTGTCTGTTAACAATAATTCCTGGAAGTGCGTTTTAAGTTGCTGTGCGCGATTTTAAATTAAATTCACTTTTTATCTATTACTTGGTGTGTATAAATTCTGTATTTCATATACAAGGCAGCACAAAAGTTCGCGAACACATTTCCGTTTATTGAAAGAAACTCCAGAAGGAGACTTTTAAACTGTGCTACACGTTTCCAAACTAAACTAAAATTTAGCATCCTATGTAGTATATATACAAATCTATAGATCCTATACAGGGCTGACTAAAAGTATTCGGATATTTTTCCGAATATTGTATATGTTGGAAATTCCTGAAATTGGGTTTTTAAATAGGTTATGCGTTTTCTAAATTGTTTACTTAGATGTTATCTTTCAGCTTATTAAACGGTAATGATTTGTAAAATTATTTTGGAAGCGTTGGAATGTTGGAAGTGTTACATAATCTATGCTTGACGCATTATTTTTCGTTCTTGTTTATATTTGTATTAGATAAACGTAATTCTAAAGTAAGTTTGTAATTCTAGTCCAATTATCTAAAATATATATATTATATACATACATATATTATCTAAATTCTTCTCGCCCTTCAGAACTGAAGTGTTTCTATTTTTAGTACTATAAATACATTCTCTTTCTATATATGTATTTACACACAGCTTTATAATGAATATTTGATGTCTCAGTTTTGCCACATTAAAAAAAATTCTATTGATAAATTCTGAATTCCTATATACATCATATACAAAGCAATAAAGAAATGTTTTAATGTTGGATTGAAATTCTATACATAAAATAATGAGTTCCAATAATGTTTGTCAAACAAACGACGAACTTTATGATTATTCTAATAATCATCTAAAAATGAAAGCTGATTAAATTCAATGATTAAAAAAGTATATTGTTTTGGCTTTTAAAATTACAGCAGTTGTAATAATTTGTACGGAAATATGACTGTTAAAATTACAGAACTTTTTCTGGTAATTTGTACGGAAAAATGTCTGTGAAATTTACTACAATTATAACCGTTGAAATGACGGAATATATGCGATAAAATTTACATCAAATTTTACTGTGAGTTTTACGTAAAACTGCTGGCAACATTGCTGCCAGCAGTTTTTGCCGTAAATTTGACGGATTTTTTTTTACAGTGTAGTAGTAAATCACAAATTAGCATGTAATAAGTAGATATCCATTTTGGTTTGAATATAACATTATTCGATTTCTTGACTACATATACATTTATTTCGCGTTTGGAGTCTGCTTAAAAATGCTCCATTTTTACATTAAATTTAAGATATATACACATATTCACAGGGACGTCTTGACGGTACAGTTACATTTTACACACTGGAAAAGTTTATATTAAGTGCACACGCGCGGTATCAGTTGAAGGTTGAAGAGGAACAGTCTGGAGTATTTCTGGGTTGATTAGTTTCGACATAAGGTCCATCTGGTTATATTCAGTTTGGTTCGCAGCTGCGGTTATCACTTGAGGTACTAGAGTCAATTGGGGTCTGGTTTTTAACATTTAGTGTTTTTCGCTGCGATGTTTACAAGTATGCACTGAGTAACGTTCGATGCGTTCTTTCCATCGTTCACAACACGTGAAGATTATTAGTGGGTAAAAAGGTTTCTCCGTCAATGTGTTTGAAATTGTGTAACATCATTAAAATAAGCCGCAAATGATCCCCCCCCCCCATAGACCATAATGTAACGGAATTCTTTTGAGTGTCCCTGTAAAAAAACTATAAGTGCTACACACTTCCGTTGAAATAGGGAACATGCTATAGGTAACGACAATAACATATAAAAATTTCAAGGCAATCCGAGCATATTTACGGGAGTTAGAGTACGGACACACGGTCATACGGCAGACAAACCGAAGTCGTAAACACTTTTCAACTAGGTTGGAAAGTGTTAAAAGGAAAATAATTGATGAAGAGTATGTTGTATGTAATTGAATTTTGTGAAGAGACTTCTTTTATTAAGAGAAATTTTGTGAAGGGTTCTATTTTATTAGGAGGAATTGGTTTTCAATGAAATCTACACCGTTAGTTAGATAATTTTGCAGGGAAAGTTTTATTATATAACATGTTATTCTACGTTGCTTAGTTCTAGAATTATAGGGGGAAATTCGAAAATCGGGTGACCTTTTTTTTATCAAATATTAGCCTTTTTAATATTTGATTCCGATTATGAAAGATTAGCCTTCTGAAAAAGTTCTACTGGACGGATTTTGATAATAATTGTATTGTTAGTTAGATGCTATTTCAGGAATGGTTTTAGTGTACTACATATTGTTCTACATTGCTTAGTCAAACAGTTATGTGTGAGGGTTATATAGTCAGGTGAACCCGATTCCGAAAGATTAGCCTTTTAGAAAGTTTTTACTGGGCGTATTTTTTGAGACTTGTATTGTTAAGTATATACTTCTTAAGCATGGTTTTAGTATATTCCATATCGTTCTATGTTAGTTTTAGAATTATGTGGAAAAATTCTATAATCAGATGAACCCGATTATCAAAGATTAGCCTTTATAAAAACTTCTACTGGATGGATTTTGTTAGTTAATTTGTTTGCATTGTTAGTTCGATAATTTGTAGTGATTGTTTTAATATATTGCATATAGTTTTATCGTTTTTTAGCAAACCCTAACTGTAAATTACCAAATAAAATAGTTTGTCCTTAACCGCTAAAATTCTGACTGCACATTAGAAAATATAATAACGCAATGGCGTCATTTTTCAGTAATACGGAAGGATATTCCAGGTAAAACCGCTTTTTCTAAAAAGAAAAAGGCGAAAACAACCATAGAGAATGTCAACTTGGATAATTTTAACTTGATGTAATTATAAGAACTATCCAGGAATTCTACACTAAAGATAAAAGAGTGCCTACTGTTCCGAAATTGCTAGCTAAGTTGAAAGAAAGCATACAATTTTCAAAAGGAAAAGAATCGTTGCGTAAAATTCTTCATGAAATGGGATTCCGCTGGAAAAAATGTCAAAATAAGAGGAAACTACTTTTGGAACGAAGTTATATTGTTCTATCTTGGACGAAATATTTAACGGACTATTCACTAGTTCCGAAAAGGTAGAAGACCCAGTGCCTGATTACCAACGGGCCAAACTTCCACCAGTAAATTTTAATGCAAATTTTTGTCTTATTTCAACGTCGTATTCATGTAAAATTAGTGTCATGAATAAGTCAAAAATTTCTATTCCTTTTTACTTGTGGTTTAAGTTTGCCCCGTTGGTAATCAGGCCCTGGATTGACAGCAATTTAACTGTCGGGAAATGCTGGCAGTCGGAAGAGACATATATTTTTTAAGTTCTTTCCTTTCAATTTGACAATAATATCATTTTCATTCATATTTGCCTGAATTTTTTTAAGAATTAACATTTAAGTACTTAAAAATCGAACAGCGTCTTTAATTTTTCTATAAATTCAGTACATTGGGAGTTACAATTAAACAGATTCCTATGACTATCATTTTTACATGAACTTATCCGAAAAATAGGTTCAAAGCGCGACCTTCGACGACATTTTCTGTAAGATTAGTTGCTTTTATAATAAAACGAAAAACGCTGTTCGATATCCTGATATCTGAATAAGAAGGTCTGAAACTTTTGCGCATTTATGAATAAAAACGACTTAGTAAAGGTACCAGAAAATTGAATTTGAATTCGAGAACATTTTTCTAAAAACTATTTGAGTGTAGAACACATTTTTCATCCTTTAGTGTGACTCTTTACTTTTTGAACTATTTTCTTTTATTAATAATTGAGTATTTTGTTATACATTTTCGACATATTATTAAATTATTTCATGCAGGAAAATAAACATGGGAAATCACGAAAAAATGGAATTCTTGCGGTAAAATTAAAAATATATATATTAATAATCATAATAATAAAAGAACATTTTAAAACCACACTTCTCCTACAATTACATAAGTGTGCCCTATAAGTGTAAAGAACAAATATTTAAAATAGTAATTTATTTAAGAAAACAATAAATTGCTATGTCATGTGTAAAAATACAGTGAAAAATAGTATTTATTTACTTAACATGTTTATATCCGATAATTAAATAATCTAAATTATCATAACATGTTTCTTTAGATTGAAGATATTCCCTTCATCGAAGAGAAAACTAGAATTTTTATGTGCTATTATTACATAAGAACAAAAAACCTTTTTATAATCTTGGAGCAAGTAAATACGAAACTATCGGAAATCAACTCATCCCCCCCCCCCCCCCCCCCACGAAAGCAAAACTAAGGGAGACTCTCTTTCATTACCTCGATCCCTATTACGAAGAATAGACTGGTCATATTCGGACCTGTTACTCACGTGACCAGTCTTTAAAGCTTGGCTGGGCAGTAGGTTCCTTATGATGAGGCGCTTCCCAGATTAGTTTTGGGGGTTCGTTGGTTAAGCATAAAGGGGAAAAGAGGGGCCAATTCCCCCCCCCCCCCCCTTAATTTAGATAAATGGTGTTTTCATGCAGAATTATCCGATTTTCTTCAAATTTTGTATATATGTTAATGGTGATAAGGCGCTTTCCTGATTGGTTTTGGGGATTCATTGTATAAGTATAAAGGGGGTATCGGGGCTAATCCCCCCTGTTTTGCGTATTGGGCTAAATTTCACAGAATTTTACCATAAACTCCTCAATTTACCTAAATGTAATCAATGTATGGACTATATTTTCCTTTTCATCGTAGTAGTTTACAGTCAAAATCTTCCTAAACTTAAGCGCAAATTATAATTAAATAGTTTTTTCTAAAAATTTGTTCCGAACGCTGCTAGATAACTTAAAAATAACAATTTGTGGACAATCCCTTGTCATTCAGCGAGTTATAGTCAGTAACTGAAAAACAGCTCACTCAAACGCCGATATCTCTTTGAATTTTTACTATATTTGACTGATGAGCCTATATACAAAATTTGAAGAAAATCGAATAATTCTCCATGAAAAACACATTCATCTAAATTAAGGGGGGAGGATAACGCCCCACCCCCCTTTACACTCTTTATACTTAACCAAAGAACCCCAAAACTAATCAGGATAGCGCCTTATCACAATGAACCTATATACAAAATTTGAAGAAAATCGCATAATTCTGCATAAAAAATCCATTTATCTAAATTAAAGGGGGGGGGGGGGTCAGCCCCCCATTACACCCTTTATACTTCTCCAATGAATCCCCAGAACTAATCGGGAAAGCGCCTTACCACAATGAGCCTACATACAAAATTTGAAGAAAATCGGATAATTCTGTATGAAAAACCCATTTATCTAAATTAAGGGGGGATTAGCCCCCGATACCCCCTTTATACTTATACAATGAATCCCCAAAACCAATCAGGAAAGCGCCTTATCACCATTAACCTATATACAAAATTTGAAGAAAATCGGATAATTCTGCATGAAAAACCCATTTATCTAAATTAAGGGGGAGGGGATTGGCCCCTCTTTTCCCCTTTATACTTAACCAACGAACCCCCAAAACTAATCAGGGAAGCGCCTTATCATAAGGAACCTATATCCAAAATTTGTAGCAAAACTCTTATTTCTATCAAGAGTTATCTCGTTACGTACATACATACGTACATACAGAACGGGCGGGCACATTAGCTCTCAGGCTTTGATAGCCTGTGAGCTAAAAATAACAATTTGTGGACAATCCCTTGTCATTCAGCGAGTTTTTGTCAGAAACTAAAAAACAGCTCACTCTAACGCCGATATCTCTCTGATTTTTTACGATATTTGACTGATTTTTTTTTATAAGTTGCTCCATAGTGTTGACTATTAAATCGGGCAAAAAGTTTTTTGTTATCGTTCGCGCATGCGTAGATAAAAATTATTTTTTACAACTACCCATGTTTCCTTAAATATTTAATATATTTATATTTCAATTACACTATGTTATTTCTACTACATTTTGTCAATTTTTCTGAAACTGACGTTAAATTTGGTTAAAAACCCTGTATTTTATAAGCAAAAAACATGCAAGAATTTTTTTAATTTTTAAAAAAAATCGCTATATATTTCTATTAATATGCATGCTATTCTTACACAAATGAATACACATATTATACAATGTCTGCCTATGTATATCCTGTAGCGATAGATCATTTCGTGCATTTTATTTTACAGGGTGATCCCAAGTATTATTTTTTTTCTTTATTGTTTTGTTTGTCCCCTAATTATCCTCCTTGTGAAATCGACGTTGATAAATATGAAGTCAAACCTGTTCTTTTTAATCCTAAAATTGCAAAAGAATCTGACATGTATATTTTAAAATATTCGAAAAAATGTCTGAAACTGAAAGTTCCCATCGATTATGGCCATACAGTGTATTAAAGCATAAACACTACGTCTCATCACTTAATTTTACAATATAAGAGCACACATTTTATCAGTCAATTAAAAACACTAAACCAACATGGAGCGAAAAATTGTCCTGTGCCAGGACTCAAACCTGGGGCCTTCAGCCTACCGTAAGCTCCCAGGTTCGAGTCCTGGCCCAGATCAATTTTACAATAAAGATTTATGTTTTTTTCATTCTAGGAATTTTGGATAATTCTTTGAAGAACGAATAATAATGAATGTATTCGTTCCATCCACAGCCCAGATATAAAATCTCAGCGCTGCAGCGAAAAGAGTAGGAAAAGAGACATGTCTTGCAGGAAAACAGACATGTGTCTATTCCTACAAGGGGAAAATGACTTCTGTATCACATCCTTTTGATAAACAGTACAATTATATCTCGTAATGAGTCTCGAATTCCCGGTAAATATTCTAGAAGTTTGGCCGTTTTTCAGACTGTGGTTTTATAGAAAACATTTCCGCAGCTATTATATATGTCAAAATTGCGGGATAAAAAGCTTTTTTTTTTATAAGTGTAATGTAAGACCCTCGTCAAATGAAATTGCAGTAATTACTAATTCTGATTTATGAGGAGTGTGCGTAATATAAGTCTATGTTTTTAAAAATATCTGTGCATACACTGCAAAAAAAAAAAAAAAAAAAAAAAAAAAAAAAATGTTGATTTTACCGTATAA
Source organism: Maratus michaelseni (assembly GCA_963931845.1). NCBI lineage: Eukaryota > Metazoa > Arthropoda > Arachnida > Araneae > Salticidae > Maratus > Maratus michaelseni. Next base: position 5,305,942 of record OZ007600.1, read on the forward strand.
AACTGGCACCCCAGCTGCCAGTATTATACCGTAAAATTAACAGTAATAAACAGTAAAATAAGCAGTAATACACTACCGCGCATGGGCGGTAGTGTATTACTGCTTATTTTACTGTTTATTACTGTTAATTTTACGGTATAATACTGGCAGATAAAATCAACATTTTTTTTTTTTTTTTTTTGCAAGGAGTGATACGATGTCCAGAGTCTCAAAAACGGGACAAGTAGAGCAAAAAGCGGGACAGCAGACCAGACTCTAAATCGGAACATAAAAAGTCGGATCTGACAATTCCAACACTTTCTTCTATCTCAGACATGTTAATGCTTCAAAAGGCGTTTTTTTTTTTTTTTTTTTTTTTTTTTAATGCATTTTAGAATTAAAGAAGCAGCATACAGCAGCACCACCTGTTATATGATTTACACGAAAACCTAAGCAGCACCAGCTTATGTCAAGGTCTGACAGAATTTGAAGTTTGATAAAATTCCGTGCATTAATTCTTGAGATATGACTATCGCTAAAATCGTGTAAATCCTGGAAAATGCAGCATAGCAGTGTCACTTCTTGGGCTATTTACACCAAAACCTCATCATCAACAACTTGTGTCAACGTCTAACTCATCTGAAGTTTGATGAAAATCCGTGCATTAGCTATGGCGGAAATCATGAAAAAAGTAACATAGCAGCGCCAGCTGTTGGGCGATTTACACCAAAGTTATATCAGCACCCATTTATATCAAGGTCAAACTCAAGGACGTTTTATTACAGTTCGTGCATTAGTTCTTGAGATAGAGCACCCACGAAATTTTTGTCACATACAGACAGACAGACATTTTCTAAAGACAATCAAATCATGTTCAGGAAAAATTCCTAAAAAAAATTAAAACATCGAAATTTTTCACGAATCCAATACTTTCTTCTTGTAAAGATAGACGAAAATAAAAATACAGTAATTCTTCCTCCTGTAACTTGTGATTCCGTCTTGGCAGGTTTTATTATACTGAATAAACACAACAATCTTACACAGTAAAAACCTGTGAAAACGGAATCGCTCGGGACTGAAACAAAATTCTAATTTAGTAGGTTATGATTGTAAAGTATTCCTATCGTAGGGACAGTCAAATTTTTACTTTTAAAACGGAAATTAGTTTCAATAATGTTTGAAATAGTGTAATATCATTAAAATACACTGCAAATGGTTTTTCCCATATACCGTAATGTAAAGGAATTCTTTTGTGTGTCCCTGTAAACGAACTATAAATGGTACACACTTTAATTTCAATACCGAATAAGCGATAATGAATAACCTATACCAATTGCATGGTAATCCGAGTGTATTGACGCAAGTTAGAGCACGGACAGACAGACAAACCTAAATCCATAAACACTTTTCGGTTAGCCGGGCGCCAGTGATATACATACATGTATATATACACACAAACACACATATATATACACATATCTACATATAAATATATATACATACACTACACATATATATGTATTTACGTATGTATTTATATATGTACATATATCACTGGCGCCCGGCTAACCGAAAAGTACCCACTTTTCGACTATGTTGGAAACTATTAAACATCTGTTTTTACAGAGTTTTTAATAAATATTACTTTCCAAAAAATATTGAAAACTTCCTTTTTATCACTTTCCAACATAGTTGAAAATTGTTTATGGATTTAGGTTTGTCTGTCTGTCTGTCCGTGCTCTAACTTATGTAAAGATGCTCGGATTGTCATACAATTGATATATGTTATTGAGGTTTACTATGGGATGTTCGGTATTGAAAATGAAGTGTGTGCCACACATAGTTTTTTTTTACAGGGACACTCAAAAGAATTTCGTTACATTACGGTCCATGTGGAAAAATCATTTGCGGCTTTTTTCAATGATGTTACACCATTTCAAACATATTGAAAGTGATATATATCAGTCGAGTGCACTACAAGAGACTAATTGTAGCATCTGGTGTGCATAGCACGTATATAGTTCCTGTACAGGGACACTTAAAAGAATTCCGTTACATTACAGTCGATGGAGAAAAATCGTTTAGTGTTTATTTTAATCATGTTTCACTATTTCAAGCATATTGAAATTGATATATATCACTAAGGTGCATTACAAGAAGCTTGCCATAGAATATTGCGTGAATAGCATTAATCATTCATTTATAGGGACACAAGAATCTGTTAACAATAATTGCTGAATGTGCATTTTCAGTTGCTGAACGTGTTTTTAAATTTAACTCAGTTTCTGTCTATTACTGGGTGTGTATAAATTCTATAGATCCTATACAGGGCAGCACAAAAGTTCTGGAGTACATTTACGTTTATTGACGGAAATTCCAAAAGCGGAATTTTAAACTCATGTGCTGCGCGTTTTCTATCTGAACTAAAATTTAACATTCTATGTAGTATATATACAAATCTATAGTTCCTATACAGGGCTGCGCAAAATAATTAGGATATTTTTCCAAATAGTGTTGATAATCCCTAAAACTGGGTTTTTAAATATGTTATGCGTTTTCCAAATTATTTGCTTTTACCGCTTTGCTTTATTTCACCGTGTTAAACGGTAAAGATTTGTAAAATTATTTTGGGCATGTTGGAAAGTATTACATAATATATGCTTGACGCATAATTTTTCGTTCTTGTTTTGACATATCTTTGCTTAAAGATACTGCGTACTCGTAGAAAGACATCCTGCGACACATTTTGAATTGTTTTAAAGACCTTGAGTTATACTTAAACAACATATTTTACAATAGATATGTATTTAATTATTTCTGTTTCATTCGTAATTTTTTGCTATACAAGAGTTTCTCGAAATAATCAAAATGATTAATGGCATTGATTTTGTCGTGCGAAAATACGTCGAATTATGAAATTTAGAAATATTTTAGTTTTTCTTGGAGATATTTCCGTTTTATAATAGAAACAAGCAAGAAAAAAAAAATCATTGATTGAAATATGCACTCTACAATTTTTATGTAAGTACAACGAATTATTTAACGAATAAAGGAAGTTACGCAATTGGAATATATAAACTGTATACAATAATGCTGCAGTTTGCAGTTATAAGTTTTGATCTTTCAGATGTGTTGTAAGGTGTCGTGTGTAAGGAGTTCTTTGGATTTGTAGAAAGGTAAGTCTGTGTGTGTGTGACAGGGTTCATACAGACCTTAAAAGTCCTTAAAACCTCCTTATATTTTGATAGTCCTTAATAAGGATCCTTAAAGTCCTTATTTTTTATTAAAAGTCCTTATTTTTTAACGTGAGCTGAATATTTAACGCGAGTTCGTTAAATATATATTTTTTTAAATCGCCAAACATTCATAATCTGCCAAGCATAGCAGCTCAAATTTAGCTTTATAAAGCAAAAAGTATGGTGTCTTGAAAAGAAGGTATTGCAGTTGGAAAGTATGGCCAATGAATTAGCCGATAAAGCTGAAACAACTAAAGTCATTGAATTATTTATCAAATCAAACAATTGTAGAAAATCTGCTACAGAAAAAAATGAAGAAATTTCCTCCTTGTCCAAAGAAATGGATGCTAAAAAACAATTGATAGCCAACTAACAAAATGTTTGTTTTATATATTTTTTGTATTTATTTTCATTTTGTAGCTCATTAAAAAAAATTAATTAATTAGAAAGGGTAATTATGTTTTATTATGTAAAATTTCAACCTTGTGATTAAATTTTAATATAAGTAAGCATATATACTGTTTTTTATAAACTTTTGAAAGTCCTTATTTTTCCTTTAACGAAGTCCTTACAGAGTCCTTATTTTTCATTTAGCAAACTTTGTATGAATCCTGTGTGATCTTTAGATGAGTAGTAGTAAGTTTTATTTTATCAGAATTCGTGAATAAATGTATTGTTTTGATTTTATCACTCTGGCATTTTTTGCAGAATTGCCGAATGTGCTGTTTTGGAATGCAAACTTTTCCCTCACACTGTTTCATTAGGTACGTTCATAATTACTATATAAATACGTAGCACCCAATCGTCGTCTGTTCCGTCCGCATATAACAGCGTAAAACTTGCCCAACCAAATGGTTTGAAATTTAATATGTATTATCGTTGCCGAATTTTGTCGAGTCATTTCAAATTTCATGAAAATCGAATCAAAACTTAAAAATATATTAATAAAAGTTTTCTTTACTCTATTAAATCCTATCATAACGTAATTAATTCAATGATAGGCAATGATTCTAGGTTGTCATGGTGATCACGTCCTATTTAAGAGGGAGTCCTTATTTCCGTATTACTGAATTTAAAAACCGAATTTGTATACTAAAATTCCTATAATCTATCGACTGTTTTTTGGATAGATGTTTCCGGAGAAATAGATATTAAATGGAAAAAGAGTCTATATATGGATTTCAAGTTCTGAAATTTTCAAAGCTGGAATTTTCAGTAAATGTCAACAAAAGGTAAAATGTTGTCAACTTAAAATGTACTTATTTATTACGGAAATTAATCGTATCATAATAACAGACGATGTAATTCATTTTTTTCAGTGAAATAATTACGATGATTTTTTTTTACATTCTCTTTTGTAATGGATATTTGCGCATAGTATAATTTGAATGTAACATAATTGTAATTAATGGTTTGTAAAAGGGTAAAGCTTAATTTCATAAGATAAAATTATTATCTATAATATGAAAATCCGCTCATAAAATAATTTTTTTATTCATTTTTGCATAAGAGTGCAACAGGTATTGCACCAAGTTCTGAATATTTATAAAACTAGTTATAGTACAACGCACTTTATTTGTCACGTTTGACGTACGAGTTCCAACTTGTTTAACTCAACTTGGCTTCTGTATATAAAGATAGAATTTTGTAATCGACTTTTAAACACACTTCCTGATAGGCTAGAACAGGGGTCGGCAAGTAATTTTAAGTAGGGTCCGAATACTTTTGAAAAATTTTATCGAGGTCCAGAGAAAAAACACTTAAGTAATATTAGTACTTATTAATTTTAAATTGTTATTTTTACACATACATACATACACTATAAAATAGAAAAATCCGGTATTTGTTATAATAAATTACTATATACACAAGTATACGTTCTGAAAAATTTTACATGCACATTATAAAATGGAAAAAGCAGATAATTTTTGAAAAATTACACTTGCGATCTTGGCTAGTTTTTTATAATTTGGTTCACGTGGTTCAATTAATCGTGCTATTTCTTGTAAAATATAAGAAACATTGGTTAAGGCTATCGTTTAAACGTATCTATTAATGTAAATTTTAATAATTTATTTAAATTGAAAATTTTTGGCGGTCCGGATGTGGACCGCGGTCCGCCAGTTGCCGACCGTTGGGCTAGAATTATAAAAATCATGTTCACAGGTGTGTTTCCGATGACAATGCGGCATTTTAATACTCTTAGAACTTAATTATAAATTAATTTTAAGGCATTTTCCGTTAGTTGGGCGCAGGTGATAAATCACTCAACATTCTTGAGTGTTACAATTGCTATACGAGTTACACCAAAAATGAATTTAATGATGCACCAAACCAAACACGGTCTGAGAAATTGCAACGACGAAATGTTTTAAACACTAAAAAGTGCAAAATATAAATACAAAAAATAAAGCGTGTAATATATATATAAAACACTTTAATCATTTAATACATTTATATTAATTAAATTAGGATTATACGTTGAGAAATCAATTTAGAAATCCTAAAAATATAGTTTAAATAATGTTTCATTTTTTGTTTCCTATCGCCATGAATATTTTTTTGTAATATATATAACGCGTAAGTATATGTAACACATATGTAAAACACGCTTTAATCAATTAATAGATTTGTAATAATTAAATTATGATTATACGTTGAGAAATCAATTTAGAAAGAAACACAGCAAACAAGATACTTTAAAAAAAAATAAATTAACTAGCTTGCGCTTTCTAACAAATGTAAAAAAAAAAAAAAAAAAAAAAAAAAAAAAAAAAAAAAAAAATAGTCAATGTTCTTTATAACCGAGTTTGGCGCTCACGCCAAATTACTGTATTGTAATGAAAATTTTTTGGGGAAAAGATGAATTGCAGTTTTGAAATAGGCGTAGTATTCACGATAAACATTAAATTCTCAAAAAAGAGCATTTTTTTTAAAATTATTATTATTATTATTATTATTCATTTTTTATCAGGAATAATTACTGTAAACATTATAATTTCTACGTACTATATATAGCCGATCACACATCTTTCGCCTACAGCACGAAATTACTTTGCGCCGTGCCGGCTCTGCCTAATGTTAGAAATTACTTATTTATAAGTAAGTGTGTACACAAGGGTACAGGGGTATAACTTTTGAAATTCAGGGATATAGGTTCAAGTTCAAACATAAACTAGTCGTTGGGGGCCACCGTAATACTTACCCATTATGGATATGCATAATGTAAAATATTAAAATAAAAAATGCGTAAACTACTTATAAAATGCATTGCAATTCGAATAAAATTGTGGCTTGATGACGTCCTAAACTTTAAAGGCTCGATTACTGACTTGTTTGAAAGAAACATCCTTATAACTCCAAAAACAATAATCCTATTAACTAGCGGTTTATTGCATCTGATTAAGCGTCTCATTTCCAATTGAAATATATCTTTGAATTGAAATTTGCATGAAATACAGGGTCATGAAAAATCGAAGAGTGCGGAAAATAGGATTCCAAATATCTCGGCAACTCATTATCCGATCGACTTCATGCTTTATGCAAAATTTATGTTTTTTTATTGTCTTTTATATTTACTCCTTAAAATAAACAATTTCGAAAATTTTTATGTACTTTTTATCAGAACGAATATTTCGAGAGTCCGAAAAAAAATAGTTCCGGATCATCGAGGTTACTGAAATTCAATAAGCTTCTTTCCATTATTACTTACTAAGTACATACCAAATTTCAAGTCTCTATCTCAATTTTTTCGGGAGATAGAGCGTTTACAGACACACAGACGGACGGCAATTTTTTTTTTTTTTAAATATGTTTTTCGGAATCTCCAGTGTCTGAAACGTATAAATCCGTCAAAATTGTTTTTTCGATTTTCAAAACGATTACAAGACTTACCCTATACTACGTATGATGGGTAAGTAATAAGCAGAAGGAAATTGCATTAGTTATTATTATTTAGTAAAAGTTTAATCATCACAGCAGTTGGAGTGAATGTGAATATTGTTGGTAGGCAAGACAAAATGCATTTATTTTTAATCATTTCAAAACATTTACTTATATTTATAACATCCTGATACTTATTTTGTTGAGAAATGTACATGAATTATATAACATTGAAATGAAAAATTTCATTATTCTCATTCTGCAAAAGAGGATGAGAAAGATTCTGTAACCAAGCGGGTTTTTGTTACCGGGCTCAACCCGACCCGAACCCGAAAATGCTGCTTAAAGTCGAGCTGAAACCACACTCGATTCCGACACACTTCACTCCGAAACTAACCGGAATACGAAAGGGGATGCGTCACGGCGGGGTCGTTTCATGACGCTCGCTTTTATTGTTTTTTCCTCCCCAAAGGTCAAGTCGGGAGGAAATTTATATTATATTATTGGAGTAAATTGAAAATGGGGTTCTATTGTGAGGGGTGACCCGAGCGGTGTGATGCAGAATCGTCACGGCTACGGTAGTATTTCAATGGCTACGGTAGTATTTCAATCATTAGTGCGGAAGGGTGTGTCAACAAGTACCTTTGACAGTATAGATTCCCGTTTCTTTCCCCCAATATTTCCATCCCATACCGTAAAGCTGACATCAAGCCATACGAAATATTTAATCCCGAATTCCACCCGAGCCCGAGGAGAAAGAAAGTTTATCCCTCTTTTAATACAATCAGGGAAAAGTAGTCTACCATTATATCTCTAATATCAATTTTATCTCTTTTGTCTTAAAAAGAACACATGTACATTCTTTAATCCTTTGATTACGGGGTTGAGACATGAGTCGTTCTAGTGGCAATTTCTTTATTGCACTCGAAAATTTTTTTGAAAAATAATATCCGCCATACACTTGTACTGGGCCACTTTCAAGAGAAATCCACCACAAAGAAAATTTTTTGAAAAATAATATCCGCCATACACTTATACTAAGCCACTTTCAAGAGAAATCCATCACAAAGAAAATTTTTGGAAAATAATATCCGCCATACACTTATACTGGGCCACTTTCAAGAGAAATCCACCACAAAGAAAATTTTTTGAAAAATAATATCCGCCATACACTTATACTGGGCCACTTTCAAGAGAAATCCACCACAAAGAAAATTTTTTGAAAAATAATATCCGCCATACACTTATACTGGGCCACTTTCAAGAGAAATCCACCACAAAGAAAATTTTTTGAAAAATAATATCCGCCATACACTTATACTCGGCCACATTCAAGAGAAATCCACCACAAAGAAAATTTTTTGAAAAATAATATCCGCCATACACTTATACTGGGCCACTTTCAAGAGAAATCCACCACAAAGAAAATTTTTTGAAAAATAATATCCGCCATACACTTATACTGGGCCACTTTCAAGAGAAATCCACCCCAAAGAAAATTTTTGGAAAATAATATCCGCCATACACTTATACTGGGCCACTTTCAAGAGAAATCCACCACAAAGAAAATTTTTTGAAAAATAATATCCGCCATACACTTATACTGGGCCACTTTCAAGAGAAATCCACCACAAAGAAAATTTTTTGAAAAATAATATCCGCCATACACTTATACTGGGCCACTTTCAAGAGAAATCCACCGCAAAGAAATTTTTTTGGAAAATAATATCCGCCATACACTTATACTGGGCCACTTTCAAGAGAAATCCACCACAAAGAAAATTTTTTGAAAAATAATATCCGCCATACACTTATACTGGGCCACTTTCAAGAGAAATCCACCCCAAAGAAAATTTTTGGAAAATAATATCCGCCATACACTTATACTGGGCCACTTTCAACAGAAATCCACCCCAAAGAAAATTTTTTGAAAAATAATATCCGCCATACACTTATACTGGGCCACTTTCAAGAGAAATCCACCACAAAGAAAATTTTTTGAAAAATAATATCCGCCATACACTTATACTGGGCCACTTTCAAGAGAAATCCACCACAAAGAAAATTTTTTGGAAAATAATATCCGCCATACACTTATACTGGGCCACTTTCAAGAGAAATCCACCACAACGAAAATTTTTTGAAAAATAATATCCGCCATACACTTATACTAGGCCACTTTCAAGAGAAATCCACCACAAAGAAAATTTTTTGGGTAAAATGTGGTACGAGTTAATATAACAATAGTCGCCAGGCCTAGTCCGTAAGCAAAAAATTAATATTCAAATAACTAGTTTTTTTTTTTTTTTTTAACCATCGGAAAAATGGGTCTCTTGACGTCGTCATTTTATTTGACGTCGTCACTTTTTTTTTAAACGTTTTTTGCGAAATTCTGTAACTTTATAAGAATTTTTAACGAAATTCTGTAACCTTAGAAGAATTTTTCTTTGAACAGGCAATAGAAATGCATAAAATTGTTACAAAAATGTTAAAGTTACAAAAAGGATAGATGCAAACTATCAGATATGAAAAAAAGCTGAATTAAAAAATTGGCGTTGTATGAGGAATCGCAAGAAACGTGGTCTTCAACTTTAATTTCCTCAAAATACCTTTAGCTCAGACATCAATTTAAACAAGAGTTAAAGTTATTGTAGGAAGGACCCGATAAAATATTTTTGTTTCTGTTTTCATTCATATATTGTAAATTTGGTACTTTCGTGTTATAGCGGCCCCCAAGGATAAATCTCCAAGCGACCAAGATTTATCGCCAAATTATAAAGCATGTGTGACATTATAATAATATATGATATATATACCGGGTGATCCAAAAGTCAGGACGAACTTTAAAAATGAATAATTCGGAAACGAATCAAGATACAAAGATACGGTTTGCACCAAACGGATGTAAAATAAACCGGGTTTTATGTGGCAAGGAAATAAAAAATAGTTATTTTGGCGACCAACAGATGGCGCTGTCAGATTTCTGATGTAGGATTATGCAAAGCAACAAACGATATAAAAAGGAGCAACTGCAACATGTAATGGTAGTCGAAGCTTGTATGCATCGAAATGCTGTCCATAGTTGAGAAAGCCCTCTTAGTTAAACTGTATTATAGTATTTCGGAAAATGGCATTGCGAGCATATCGCTACATGAAGGGTATGCGAGATAGCAAAGTACCAATAACGTCTTCTGCATTGAACAGAATGATGAAGAAACTTGAAGCTACAGGTTCTTTGGCGTCACGTCAAAGAAGTGGACATCCCTCAATAGCCGCTGCTGTTGCCACGACAGTGGAGCAGATGGTGCAATCCATGTCGGCGGTTGCTGCATATGGGGAGTGTGGTTCTCTAGAAATTTCGAGGCAGACAGGAGTGTCGTACGGAAGTGTCTGGAGAGCACTGCGAATAACTTTGCAACAGTATCCCTAGAAGTTGTAACATAACCCAAAACTGAAACCTCCTGACTTCGACTATCGCCAAGATTTTGCAAATTTGGTATTCAATAACACGGAAGAGCAGCACGACTGGCTTCACACTGTGCTTTGTACAGATGAAGTGCATTTCACACTCTCTGGCACTGTTAACACCCACAATTGTCGAGTGTGGACCACAGAAAATCCACATGCATTTGTTGAGGTACCCTTGCAAAAGCCTAAAGTGACAGTCTGATGTGGCTTAACTGCTGATTTCATAATTGGTCCATTTTTTTTTTCTAGGAAGTCACACAAACGGGTTTCAAAACAATATCTGTCACAGGTGAGCGATATGTAGCACTGTTACAAAGCAACATTATTCCTGAACTGCAAGTGCAACAGGCACTCCAAACAGCCACCTTTATGCAAGATGGAGCAGCACCTCATATTGCTCTGCCTGTGTAACGTCTGCTATGCTCAACATTTAGGGAGGATCGCATTATCAGTTGCTACTTTAATCACGCATGGCCTCCAAGATCTCCCGATCTGACACCCTCTGACTTTTGGCTGTGGGGATTCTTGAAGTCAAAAGTGTACCTCGACCAACCGGCATGACTAGCAGCACTGTAAGATGACATCCGCCAAAATGTGTCTGCTATAACGCAAGAAATGCTACTAAATGCTGTGAACGGTGTGGTGCCTCATCTCACAGCTGTACTTCTGAATGATGGACAGCACATTGAACATTTACTGTAGTACTAATTAACTGTATAATTAAGATTACTTGTAAGTTGTCAACATTTTTTCATTTGTAAATCATCTTTTGGCGCAATAAAACACTATAGCGCCATCTGTTGGTAACCAACAGAACTATTTTTTTCATTGCCACACAAAACCCGGTTTCTTTTCCATCCGTTTGGTGCAAACCGTATCTTTGTATCTTGATTCGTTTTCGAATTATTCATTTTTAAAGTTCGTCCTGACTTTTGGATCACCCGGTATATAATATTTCTTGACGTATGTGGCCAAGTTATAGTCATTTATGATGCATATATGATGTATAACGACATATAAGACGTAAATATGTGTATAATGACGTATATGGCACATATAAGAGTGTTTGGAATATATATATGCGTATATGTATATATAAGCTTTGCGATGATCTCAGCAAAATCATAACTGCAACCTTGGCATAATCATAATTTTGCGGAGGGGGGGGGGGGGGGGGGCGCTATAGCACGAAAATATGGTATTTTTTTTTTAAGCTTTCGGAACATTTTCCCAATGGTTATTGTAATTTATTAAATTATATATATATATATTGTTGTTGTTGTATTTGTTTTTTCATTTAAAAAATATTCAGGACTTTCTTTTGAAAAATCCGGTCAAGTCGAAAGAGTCAAAATCCAATCCGAACCCAAATCATTGAAAGTCAATCCGACCTGAGCTGGAGCCGTAGCGAACAAAAATTATCGTCAATCCGAAGCACGGGTCTGATCGGGTTACAACTATAATATAATACTCATGGAACCCGTCAAAACTTGACGGCAAACAACTTGTTAGTACCGAAATTTTTTAAAGAATAATTCAAATAAAATAAGAAAAGTCATTCTGTCCATAGCGGTGATCGAACCCACGCAATAATCGGAACAGAGAAGAAACGCGCTTTATACTACTATTCGGCAACCGTTTTCGTATTTGAGTGTGTTCTAAAACTGGTTAGGTTCTAGATTTAAGTTTACGCATGCGTATTGGACACAATTTTATGTGTGTTGACGGAAAAAGCCCTTGCTTTTAAATATATAGATGCTTAGGATGTTATTACTGCCGATAGCGTTAGAGGCGCCATCTATTTTAAGATAAGAGAATCAAACACATGAACAGAGAGCCCTATTCTGCAATAGTTAGAAAATGCAAAACTTTAAGGAAATCTACAATATCCAGCTAATGTTGCGAAATTTCAAAGCAAAAGTCTTATTTTCATATATACGTTGGAAAAATTAGAGGAATTTGTAAATATTTAGTTCCACACATTTTAGAGAGCTATTTTAAAACAATGAAGGTTTTAATTTAATATTAAAAAATTACAATTGTAGAGCTAAAAAGAGAATATGCTAAGGGAATGAAAATGTCATTACTTAAAAGAACAATTTGAAACATATTAAACTCTTTATAAGTATATCCAGTTTGATTTTTTTTTTTTTTTTTTATAATTCATTGTATGGATATTTTTTAGTATTTCTTACCCCCTAGGAGCTACGCTCGCCAACCCCCGTTCTGACACCACAAACTGTAAAAACAATCTGATTTGATCAACCTTAAAACGATTGCGGTAGATTGAATTATAATTAAATGACCTGCTGTAATCGGCTGCTATAATCGGCCTTGTGTAATCGGCTGCTCGCTGTAATATCTGCTATAATCGGGTTTCCATTCATTTTCCTTTGACCAAGAGATTTTAAAGCCGAATCAACTGCTGTCGAGACAGCTAACAACTGTTGATAAAATAAGGTTAATTAAACATTTGAAAATCAACGTGTGCAAAATGGTTAAGTAAGCAATGTCATTGCATAGGGAAATTTTATAACGATGCTAATAGAAAATTGGGTATTACTCCATTATCCCGACTACTACTTTCTATAAAAGAAAAGAACTGTCGCCAAAATATAGGATTTAAAGCCAAAAGTGCATATATGTGGCGTCGCATTCAATTGATACCAGATGCGTTACGCGTGGTAGTTATGTCATCGAGTGATCTTTAATTCAACGTTTATCTGTATTTTTATTTATATCTTACCAATTTATTAGTTATTTCGTTGATTTAAACTTAATTATTAAACGTAAAAATATAGCTTTTAATTGAAGGGAAATATTATTAATTACGCTATTTTAAAATTTGCAATAATAGATAAAATATTTTGTCGAAATAAATCAATCTTACTCTGCTTAATGCTTTGAAAACGCGGAATAATTTAATTATTTATCTTTTTAATATTCACGCGCAAGTATATTTTTTATTCCGTCATTTTCTACATTTATTGCTTTTAACACGTGATCATTTAAATATTATTTTAAAGTTTTATTTCTGTTTTTAATAGTCTCGTGTAAATACATTTCTTAATTGAAAGGGAATATTATTACGTGCGTTATTTTACAAATTGGCAACGATTCAAAGAATGGAATTTATGAAATATGAAATAAATCTTCGTCAAAATAATGAAAATTTTGAATAAAAAATTGAAATATAACCTCAAAAAATGAGTCAAATTGAAAAAATAATTGCAGTCTGCACACCCCAACCTTGTCAACTATATCCTTACAAATTATGGCTAAATTCCTGCGCATAGTTTTCGTTTCTATAAAACTTTTATAAGAAAATTATTTTGACCAACTTTAATATTAAATATCTCTTAAAATAATTCTTCGATTTAAAAACTGTCTACTTCAGCGTGTTTATCGAACATTTCTTTATAAAACCACCAATTTTTAAATTTTTATTTGCAATAGTTTTCTGGATATTGGTCCAGAAAGACTTCAAGGCACAAAATCTGAATTGACAGCGGCGGCCGCGGCGGTGGTTACTTTTTTTTAATATAGAGAGAAACTACACGACCTTTAAAAATTTTCATTAAATTATTTTTTATCGGTCCGATTCTAAAACTCCGAATTTAAAATTTGCTGTTTGAAGCTAACGATTAATAATACATTTTTTTATTGAGTTATTAAAACAAAATATTCTTGGGTGTTAAAGTTTACTTAATTATAAAGCATTCTAATTTTTTTAAAAAAATACAAATTATATAACTTTTCCTTCTGAATTAAATATGGCATTATTAAAGTGACTTATTGCTAATAAAATAAGAATAATTATTCTGTCCATAGCAGGGATCGAACCCACACGAAAACCAGCACAGAGAAGAAACGCGCCTTACACTGTAAAAAAAATTCAGGAACGTTCCTGGAAAATAATGGGCAGCTAATGTGCCTAATTTATACCAGTAACATTTCTGGTAAAAAAATAGAGAACTTTTATAAGAATTCAGAAAAGTTAATATTAAAAGTCAGTAACTTTCCTGGAATTATAGTGGTAAGGTTTCTCAATTCTTCAGAAAGGTTCCAGGTTTAAGTCGGTAACCTTCCTGGAAAAAACCATGAACATACTAAAATCTTCCCAGTAAAATCCAGTAACCTTCCTGGAATAAATCAGCAATCTTCCAAAAACAATTTAGTTATGTTCACTTCCTGTCATTTTCCTGATAAAAACCAAGAACATTCTTTAAGAATTTAGAAAAGTCCCGCAGAAAGCCATTAATAGTACTTGAAAATATAAGGAAACAGCCTGTATATTTCAGGGATGTTTCTGATACAGCAATGTAATTTTTGTTGATATGTAGCTCACAATTTAATTAGCTTAAAAGTTTTGCAAAGTAATTTTTGTGAGTTTTAAGAATATTTTAAAATATTTAACATAAAAAGTATTTTTAAAATTTTAATATTTATCTTATAAACATATGTGTTTAATTATAACATCAAAATCTGTAATTTTTTTTTAATGTCATTGTATTTAAATTTTTTTCTTACAAAATATAGTTTGATGTTAAAAATAAACTTGTTTTTAAGATAAATATATGTTGTTTCATCTAAAAATTGTATAATGTTTTCTTTTTTAAGTTAAATATTTTGAAAATTCATGAAATACATTAAAAATTAGTTTATGGATTCAGAGATTATATGTATGTCTTAAATTGGGCCAATTTTTTTTATAATTCCAAACACAGAAAAAAAAAAACATAGATAAAATCCGAAAAAAAATATGCAATCTGTTTAACTTTATTTTTATACAGAAATTTTGCTAAAATATACATAAATTTAGGTTCAGTCTTAGTATAATAAATTCACAAAGATTGCAGATAGAAACATTTACTAATTTTATAAAAGTATTCTGCCCAATTTTAAAAAGTACGTTTTTAACTTTTTGAGATAGACCACTGTAAAGTATATTTTTAATCACTGCTTACAGTGAGAACAATATATTTATTTTCTTATATATAACTCGTTTAAATACAGAATTTTTAATACAGGTTATCTTAAAATGCTCAAACAATGTTGTTCTTTCGTGTTTATTTTTTTTTTTTTTCGAAAAAATTAATCTTTTGAAGATTAAAATTTAATTTCTTTTAAAAAGCAGGCATTCTTCAAATATACAAACATAGTAATATTTTTCATATATGAGTAAATGTACATTTTAAAATATATTATAATCCTTGCAATATAAGTTTAACACTCTTTTTTTTCAGATTGTCGGGGTGATTTTTAATAGGACAGAAAAAGTATTTTATACACTTACATTCTTTTGCTCTCAATGTATGCATCAAATTATAAAAGTAATAATAATAATAATAATAATAATTATTATTAGTAGTATTATTATTATCATTATTATTATTATTATTATTTTACACTCCCATTTAAGGATTTTATTTGGTACAAAAAGTAACATAAACAACTTTAAAAGTCATGAAAAAAAAATAATACTTTTAAACAGTTTGTAATGTTTACTAATTTTAGATTGTAGAAATTGAAAGCTTATAGATTAAAGGGGGAAAAAACCACAGAATTGTGAAAAAAAATTTTCCATTAATTACTGATTAAAAATATTTTAATTATATTAAATTACGTACGTACCTTTTTTTGTTATCCAACTCTTTTTCTGGGGAATCGTAAGAAGGTTATGATCCAAGAACCAAGAACAATTAATGGAATAAAGCTAAAAAGCGACCGAGTGACAATGGAGAAATATATAAAACACCTCGCAAAGCCAACTCAGTTACCATTTGACTAATTATTGCATGAAATTAGGTTTAAATTATATTTTAAAATATTTTCGCTAGCCAAAAGAACGTACGTCTACCGGCTTGTAGTTGATTGAATAAAATGGCAGGTTTTTGACCAGGTGTCCAGTATGGCAGCTGTTTTATTCATTGTTCGTCTTCCGCAGATGATTAGATTCCCGCCTCACTTCCGCAAAACATTTTCAGGAAAGTTTTCATTTCCTAAAATATCTCTTTCAATAATATATTTTTTAACTCAAGGCTGCTGTAAACTTTGGTACAAGTGAGCCAAGATGGCGGAGCGCGAAGCTAATAGCAGAGACGTTGCCACGTAAAAAGAAGCTTAATCCCTGAATTCAGGAAACTATATGCGAAAGAAACTGGTTTTTCTCAGGAATCTGATAGAAACTTATGAAAATACGGAACGTTCCTGGAAATAATTAGTGAGGTTACAGAATTTTCTTACAGTGTATATATCCTATTCTGTGCTTTTAAATATATAGATAGTAGCCTTAGATTACTCCGTCCTCATGCAGGAAAATCCCTAAAAGTCCCTTTTCCGTGAGAAAAGTATCGTATTTGACATGATAAATTCTTTCGGTTTATGCATTTTGAATTCGTGAATAAATGGTTCATTCACAATTAAAACGACGTTCATTAAATCACCTTAAGCACAAATCGATAATAAGTTTTGAAACAGGTTGTATAGTGCTGTTTAAGGTTAATAAAACTTGTATGCCTCCATTTTGAGATAAGTGGAAGACATACAAACAAAAGACGAACAACCATGACTAATGTTAACGCATATACTATCACATTTACCCCCATTCTAAATTCCTTCCACAAAGATAATGTTGTTAGACACAGAATACTTTGAGATTGTAGGATAAATTCATGCATACGCATCATAATTATCCTCTTTAATAAAAGCTGACGACTGGGTTTTTCGATAATCGTTGCCACAGATTAATCTCGGAAAATGAAACATTTTAAGTTACTGAAAAACTTAATAGCTCGAAAAGTATTTGTCAGAAAATTGTTAGACAAACTGCGTTTGAAAGGTAAAAAAAATGTATTTTTCTTGATATAAATTTGAAATCTAATGTTTATGCCGTTTTTCAAATATTGAATTTAAAAAAATACCAAATTACACAATGGAGTACCATAGCGAAAACTTTCAGGCGTAAAAAGATATAGGCGACGTGTCCTGACGTGTACATTGGCTATAGCACGAGTCACAAGTTATAGTAGCCTTATTATTCTGTTAATATATAAATGTGAATTATGAAATGTCAATATTTTGTTAGATTAAAGGTTCGTTAAGAGAAATTGACCAGCGTAGCGGGCGTAGCTTGCTAGTAAGACAATATTTTCCCTACGAGCAACGGGTACCAACTCCCGGTCAGACATGGTCACTAAATGTGTGCTAATTTACTCTATTTTAAAAAAATGTGCAATCCTCTATAATGCAGTTAAACTACGATTGTTAATTTTTTTCTAGCGCGTGCCTCATGCTATTTTCCATCAGTTTTTACTGTAACTTTGATGGAATAAATGAGATGATATTCTGGCTTGACTAATGTTATTTGCAGATATTTTTAATCCTTAACTTTTCTTTAGACGTTTAAACCTGCATCTAAAAAATATTACATATTGGTAAAAAATATTAGACTGCAGTGCGAAATCTTCACACGGGTCTACTGGTTTCAATATTATTGTAAGAAATGGACTCGGTGAACGAAATAAGCATTAAAAGTACTTTTAATTTAATAAAACTAGGGCATCCAACTCAGACTTTTCTGGTTAGACAAAAAATTTGAAAACCATTTTTTTAAATTAAAAAATAGGAGTTTTTATTTTTACAATTAATTACTGTTATTTTTTTGTTTAGATTTTTTACTAGCAAAACTAAAAAGCATTTTTATATGAAAAATAGCAATTATGTATTCAAATAAAATTTTGAAATTTTGTTAAAAGCGATACTTTGGCATTAGCCGAGTTCCATCGGTTAATAGCCGAAGATATCGACAAAGATTTCGCTAGTTACAGCAGTCTTTTTAAAGCAGAATTAGCTTTTAAATTTGTGTCTTATTATTATTATTATTATTATTTTATTCATTTTTTGATGAAGTTTCATAATGAAGTATTTATTGGATGGATTTTTTGATGAAGTTTCAGTCCATAATTTCACTATACAATATTAGCCGGAAACAATTTCTAAACTATGTATATTATTTTAAGTGGGAACGAGTTAATCTTTCGTAATCGGGTTGTATGCGGTAGAGATAGATCTATACAAAATTATTTTAAAAACCACAAAAAATCAGTCAAGTACTACACAGATTCAAAAAATTGCATTTGAAAGAAAAAAATTTCCCGATTCGATCGTGTAAAAATAAAAGAATGTGTGATGTTTAGAAGTTTAAAGGAATTCCAGTAAAAGCGATATTTATGGCTCAAGTGTTGCCTTCGTTGATGTTACATTAGTGTTACTCACGTGCATGTTTTTTGCTTTGTAATATAAATATCATTGTTCACTGCCCCCCCCCCCCTCCAAAAAAAAATTAAATAAAAATACGCGAGGAAAAATATGGGAAAAAGGAAGTATAAACGGAGCAGTTTGTGGAAGTTATGGTACCCCATTGTGTAATCGTAATAAAATATTTAAGTTTTCCGAATAAAAAAAAAAATGGACGTTTCATTTTTTAAATGACGTCATTTTTATTAGTGGAATCTTTAAAGTTCATATATAAACGCCAATGCACGTTTGATATATAATTTATTCTTTTTAAGCGACAAAAAACTTCATGTATGCAGGTGGGAAATGAATTTGTAAATGTATCAGAAAGTTTTGTATTTATTAATGTGAGCGATATATATATATATATATATATATATGTGTGTATTTTCCTTTTATAATATAAAAAAAAAAAGAAAAAAAATGATGACTAAAGAGGCAACCAGACAAATGTTCCATTTTGGATCTTTATAAAACTTCTTATATAACATCACTGAAAATGCAAGCAAGAAAAAATATGAAAATTAGTACTTGCAAAGAATAAAATAACTGGTAAAATAGTTAAATATTAAGATATATATATATAGTTTTAAAATTAAGATTATGAGTAAAATTATTTTTATCGATTATAATATAGTATCGCGGCTTATCACAAATCTCCCCCCCCCCCCCTTACCCATTTAAACCCGCAGTGTTTCCGCCCAGAATTTTGTTTCGGGAAAGGGCGAGTCCTGGGTTCCCGATAGTCCCTGGGGTCCTATAGTTCGGGTTGTTCCCGACACGAAACTGAAATTTCTGTTTACAATCAACCCGAACCCAACAAGAAAAAATTTCGTCAACCCGAAACCCGCCCCGAACCCTAGATTTTCAAACCCGAGTCCGAAGTGAAGTGAAATTAAATTAAATCATAATTTAATGCAATTATTGAAAAATTATATCTCTAATATCAATTAAACATTTTTTGTTTAAAATTAACACATATAAACTCATTAATATTCAAATATATAGTTTTATTTATTTAAAAAATGTTCAGGAATTTCTTTTGAAAAATCGGGTTAATCTGAACCCGACCCGAAAAAATCAAAATTTAAGCCAAACCCGACCTGAACTCCAAACATTAAATATTTTTTGTATAAAAATGAACACATATAAACTCATTAATATTCAAATATATAGTTTTATTTATTTAAAAAATGTTAGGATTTTCTTTTGAAAAATCGGGTTAATCTGAATCCGACCCGAAAAAATCAAAATTTAAGCCAAACCCGGCCTGAACACCAAACATTAAATATTTTTTGTATAAAAATGAACACATATAAATTCATTAATATTCAAATATATAGTTTTATTTATTTAAAAAATGTTAGGATTTTCTTTTGAAAAATCGGGTTAATCTGAATCCGACCCGAAAAAATCAAAATTTAAGCCGAACCCGACCTGAACTCCAAACATTAAATATTTTTTGTAAAAAATGAACACATATCAACTCATTAATATTCAAATATATAGTTTTATTTATTTAAAAAATGTTCGGGATTTTCTTTTGAAAAATAGGGTTAATCTGAACCCGACCCGAAAAAATCAAAATTTAAGCCGAACCCGACCTGAACTCCAAACATTAAATATTTTTTGTATAAAAATGAACACATATAAACTCATTAATATTCAAATATATAGTTTTTTTTAATTAAAAAAATATTCAGGACTTTCTTTCGAAAAATCGGGTTAATCTGAACCCGACCCGAAAAAGTCAAAATTTAAGCCGAACTCAACCTGAACTACAAACCTTTAAAGTCGAACCAGCCCGCAGCGAAAAAAAATAGTGTCAGTCAACCCGACCCAAACCGATCCGCGGTTTTGGTTCAGATCGGGTAAATTCAGTTTATCCGATCCGATGCAGGACTTTAGCGCGGACTTAGCAATGGAAATAAGCTAAATTATAACCAAAATTAGGAAAAAACACAAATATTGTCTCATTTCGGAGTGACAGAGGGTGGGGAGTTGTAGCCAGTGTTGAATTCAGATACTTTTCTCCGGGAAGGATTTCTGTGGCTCCGGGGGGACATTGTAGAGTTTCGGGGGGGGGGGGGGGGTGATTGCCCTTTTTAACCATTAAAGGCATAAAATTTTCAATCTTCCGGGGGGAAATGTTCTCTCCGGACCACCCCCTGAATTCAACACTGGTTGTAACTTTTCTTGTTTTCGTCACTGCATCCCCCCCCCCCCTCCTCTCTATCTCTCTTCAAATCCTTATATTTCGACCTGCTGGCGTCGATTCAAATGCCAAATACATTATTTTTTTTTTAGAAAACAAATAAAAATATTTTTTTTTTTTTTTTTTTTTTTTTTTTGTGTGTGTGTGTGTGTGTGGGGGGGGGGGGGCGGTCCTACGATTCTGATATCTGGTTGTGCATTTTGACTGTGGAAGCTTCGCTTTTAGTTGATAGTTAAAAATTAAAAAAAAAAATTCAGTTAATAAATAAATAATGAAATCCTTTAAAAGTTCTTGTAAATATTAAAAATGTTATTAAGTTACAACAAGTAATTTCTGTTATACAATATTTTTTACTTTACAGCTAACTAACCAAAAATCATTCAAAAAATTAGCATATCTTGGTAGGATGGGTGAGGAAGCAGAGCATAATAATAAAAGAAAGTTGAATAGCTGCACTACAAAACCAGTTTTTGAGATCAGTGGAGAGTTGAACCACCCCCTAGGAACCTCCTGTTCCCCCTGTTTTAAGTGGACTGAACCTGACCTTGAAGGAGGGTCGTGGGGGTCGAATCTCCGAATTGCTTGTCTTGTTGCTTACGCTTTTCGTTGACTCGACCGCGTGTTTGCATTTTCAAGAAAATTCGTTATTTCCTACGTTGGACGTGATATGGAATATTTTTTACATAAATTAACGCCCATTAATTAACCGTAATAAATAAGAGTGTTTTGATTTTTCCGAGGAAAGTCGTGATATCCTTTCTTGAGGTAAGAGATATTTCCCATTTTATTGTAATCGTCCTAAATCTAGAGTATATTGTTTGCTTGTTCATTTTACCGCATTGAACGCCATGGCGCGTAAATGTGTGTGGCTACAATATTTCTGGCGGCGCCATAGCACACGAACGCGCGTGCATCATTTTCATTTAATACATATTCATTACATTCATATTCATTAAGATTTCATTATATTTTCATTTATGGAAAACAATTTATTGCTATGAAGTATATGTATATTGATAATTTAATGTGTTTATAACAGTGTTGAATTCAGACACTTTTCTTCGAGAGGGATTACTGTGGCTCCGGGGGGGGGGGGGGGAATTGCACTTTTTAGCCATTAAAAGCATAAAATTTTAAATCTTCCGGCGGGGGGGAGGGGACATTTCAATGCTCCAGAGAGGAATGTACCCCTGAATCCAACACTGGTTTATAAAATTTGCCCCTTGCCTTCCAGCAGACATATTTAATTATTTAAATTTTGGCGTTCAACGTGTTAAAGGCTCGATTTTCGTTAAAAGCTACGACTGAATAATGCTCTAAATTTTAATTTTAAAATTTCAGAACATGGAATCTTGATAGTAAATCAATCATAGAGCATATAATATATATATATTGTTATGTTCTTTAATCATATATTTTTGCGATGCATTTCTTCTATTTTTCGTTGAAGCATATTAATGACGTTAATTATACGACCAATAATAGGTGTAAATCTATTTATTGGTCATTTTATCATATTTTATTTTAACTATAACAAAAGTTATTAAACATGGGTAAAGTTGATATTATTTTGAAAATTACACTGCAAATATTACTTCTGTACATGCTTGATTATTTCCGAGGGAGGGGGGGGGGGATTGAGTAATGTGGAGTTCTGGGGGGGAAATTGCATAAATAAGTTTAAAATATCAAATGTTTCGATGACATTTATGAGCTCCGGAGGGGGGGGGGGGAAATGCCTCCCTGAATTCATAACCAATTTAAAGTAATTATTTCTTAATTTATGAAAATCAAAAACATTTTACCTTAATTGTTATTCATTTTTACAATTTTAATATTCACTTAATATATGAATTTTTCATTTAATATTTTCAAACTTATATCTTATTTTGCTACGCTTATCAATGAATGACTCTTTATCAACAATGAGTGCGCCGCCATCTTGTGTTCAATGACGTCATGAGAATGGTGAGCAAGCCTATCTAAGAAAAATCTAAGGCACCTAGAATAGAATATATTATTATTATAGGAGTTTGTATTTGTTTATTAAAAGTTTTTCCTCCTTTCAGGAACATCGATTAATTTGTTAATGAGGAGTTTGAATTATTTTTCAGTAGCTATTAGTAGAAAACTTTCTCATGATAAAAATATTTTTAGTTTAATAATAATAATAGTTTAATAATATTCAATTTATAATTTTAGTACAAAAATTTTTAATATATTTTATTGTTTAGCAAAAAGAAGATTTCTTGATAGGTATTTTGAATTATTCTTTGGTGATTCATTTTTCAATATATATATTTTTTTTAATTCTGATTATTTAAAAAAATTGATAAATTATGGAAATCTAAAAAATAAATTTAGTAGTTTAATAGTAATATTTACAAGAATATTTATCTATGTTTTAATGTTTATAAGAACGTTTCTTGATAAGAATTTTGCCTGTAGTATTTCCTGGTATCAGGAATATTTTTAATTATTTTTTGGTGATTTATTATTCAATATTATTCAATTATTTCGTTTTTTTTTTTCTTTCCCTTTCATATTCTTGTTTTTCGAAGAAAAAAAAAATCTAAAAAAGTTAAAATGTTTTGGTTTAACTTTATTATGTCAGAAGCAAAACAAATGTTTTGATTTATCGCCCGTGGTTAGACATCTCATTTTTTTAATCAAAACATTTCAACTTTTATTATTAAATATAAATAAATTAGTATTCTGTTTTCTATTTAACTTGATTATGTCAGAAACAAAACAAATGATTTATCGACCCCGGTCAGCGATCTCATTTTTTAAATCAAAACATTTTAACTTTTATTATTAAATATAAATACATTAGTCGATAAAATTAAATAACGTGTTTATAATAAGTAAATATGGATGAAAATTATTTTAGAAATGAGAAACAAAACAAATATGTTTTGATTTAAAAAACAAGATGGCGGACAGCAGGCTAATACCGAAGCTAAGCCGAAATAAATTTTGTAGTTTAATAGCGATATTTACAAGATTTTTTTTTTTTAAATGTATATTTTAATGTTTATAAGAACGCTTCGTGATAGGTATTTTTCATGATTTCAGGAATTTTGCTTCTTCCATATTTTGATGATAAAATTTTCCTTGATTTTTTTTTTGTTGGGGGGGTGGAACTAATATATTATGAAAATAGAAACTATATTTAGTAGTTTAATAGCGATATTTACAAGATTTTTTTATGTATATATTTTAATGTTTATAAGAAAGTTTCTTGACAGGTATTTTTCCTGATTTCAGAAATTTTGCCTATTCCATTTCCTGGTATCAGGAATATTTTGAATTATTTTTTGGTGATAAAATTTTCCTTGGATGGTTTTCTTATTTTTTCTGTCAAATTCCTTTTTTTTTTTTTTTTTTTTTTTTTTCCAAAAATAAATATATTATGAAAATAGAAAATACATATTTAGTAGTTTAAGAGTGATATTTACAAGAATTTTTAATGTTGTTTATAAGAACGTTTCTTGATAGGTATTTTTTCCTGATTTCAGTAATTTTGCCTATTCCATTTCCTGGTATCAGGAATACTATTTTGAATTATTTTTCGGTGATAAAAATATCCTTGGGGATTTTTTTCACCCCCCCCCCCCCTCTTGTCAAATTCTTGTTTTTTTGGAAAAAATAATATATTATGAAAATAGAAAATATATTTAGTAGTTTAATAGTGAAATTTACATTTTAATGTTTATAAGAATGTTTCTTGATAGGTATTTTTCCTGATTTCAGGAATTTTGCCTATTCCATTTCCTGGTATCAGGAATACTATTTTGAATTATTTTTCGGTGATAAAATTAATATATTATGAAAATAGAAATTATATTTAGTAGTTTAATAGTGAAATTTACATTTTAATGTTTATAAGAATGTTTCTTGATAGGTATTTTTCCTGATTTCAGGAATTTTGTTTGTTCCATTTCCTGGTATCAGGAATATTTTGAATTATTTTTTGGTGATAAAATTTTCCTTGGATGATTATCTTATTTTTTCTGTCAAATTCCTTTTTTTTTTAATAAATATATTATGAAAATAGAAAATACATATTTAGTGGTTTAAGAGTGATATTTACAAGAATTTTTAATGTTTATAAGAACGTTTCTTGATAGGTATTTTTCCTGATTTCAGGAATTTTGCCTATTCCATTTCCTGGTATCAGGAATACTATTTTGAATTATTTTTCGGTGATAAAATTAATATATTATGAAAATAGAAATTATATTTAGTAGTTTAATAGTGAAATTTACATTTTAATGTTTATAAGAATGTTTCTTGATAGGTATTTTTCCTGATTTCAGGAATTTTGTTTGTTCCATTTCCTGGTATCAGGAATATTTTGAATTATTTTTCTGATAAAATTTTATTTGCATGATTTTCTTTTTTCTTTCCCGAAAATTTTATCATCAAAAAATAATTCAAAGTATAGAAGTAGCAAAATTCCTGAAATCGGGAAAAATACCTATCACGAAACGTTCTTATAAACATTAACATATACATTAAAAATTCTTGTAAATATCACTCTTAAACTACTAAATATATTTTCTATTTTCACAATATTAATTTTCCAAAAAAAAAAAGAATTTGACAGGGGAAAAAAATCATTCAAGGAAAATTTTATCACCAAAAAAATTATTAAAAATATTCCTGATACCAGGAAATGCAATAATCAAATTTCCTGAAATAAGGAAAAATACCTATCAAGAAACGTTCATATAAACATTAAAATGTAAATATCACTATTAAATTACTAAATATATTTTCTATTTTCATAATTTATTAATTATCCAAAAAAAAAAAAAAAAAAGAAAACAAGATTTTCCTTGAATGATTTTCTTTTTTTTTTTTTTTTCTGTCAATTTCTTGTTTTTTGGAAAATTAATGGAAACAATAGACAAATTATTTAGTAGTTAAATAGTGATATTTACTGTTTATAAGAATGTTTCTTGATAGGTATTTTTCCTGATTTAAGAAATTTTGCTTACTCCATTTCCTGGTATCAGGAATATTTTGAAAGTATTTTTCCTGATTTCAGGAATTCTGCCTATTCTATTTCCTGGTATCAGGAATAATTTGAATTATTTTTTGGTGATAAAATTTTCCTTGGAGGATTTTCTTATTTTTTCTGTCAAATTCCCCCTTTTCTTTTTTTCTTTTCTTTTTTTTTTTTTTTTGGAAAATTAATATATTATGAAAATAGAAAATATATATTTAGTGGTTTAAGAGTGATAGTTACAAGAATTTATAATGTTTATAAGAATGTTTCGTGATAGGTATTTTTCCTGATTTCAGAAATTTTGCTTATTCCATTTTCTGGTATCAGGAATAGTTTGAATTATTTTTTGGTGATAAAATTTTCCTTGAATGATTTTCTTTTTTTCTGTTTTTTTTTCCTGTCAAATTCGTGTTTAATATATTATGAACAAAGAAAATATATTTAATAGTTTAATAGTGATATTTACAAGAATTTTAATGTATATTTTAATGTTTATAAGAACGTTTCGTGGTAGGTATTTTTCCTGTTTTCAGGAATTTTGCTTCTTCCATATTTTAATGTTAAAATTTTTCTTGAAAGATTTTTTTTTTCTGTCAATTTTTTTTTTTTTTTTTTTTTTTTTTTTTTTTTTTTTGTGGAAAATTTATATATTATGAAAATAGAAAATATATTTAGTACTTTAATAGTGATATTTACAATTTAATGTTTATAAGAACGTTTCTCGATGGGTATTTTTCCTGATTTCAGGAAATTTGCCTGTTGCATTTTCTGGTATCAGGAATATTTTGAATTATTTTTCAATGATAAAATTTTCCTTGAATGATTTCTTCTTCTTCTTCTTTTTATTTTTCATTCAAATTCTTGCTTTTTGAAAAAAGACAAATATGAAAACGTAAATTTAGAAGTTTAATAGTGATACTTACAAGAATTTCTTATGTATAATTTAATGTTTTAAGAACGTTTCTTGATAGGTATTTTTCCTGATATCAGAAATATTCCTAGAACCAGGAATATTTTGAATTATTTTTCAGAAATTCAATTTTCCTTGAATGATTTCCTCTTTTTTTTTTCCCTTTCAAATTCTGTTTATTTAAAAATAATAAATTAGAAAAATATAAAAAATAAATTTAGTAGTTTAATAGTCAGGGAGCGATGCATGTTTTTTTTTTTTTTTTTTTTTTTTCTTGGCCCATTTTCTGCAAAGTAGGTTATTTTTGTCAAATTTATTATATTTTTGTGAAAAATAACATTTTGTGACGAAAGTTGAAATCCAGTTACTCAAATTCGAACCAAGCATTTATTAACCTTTAAAAATTCTTTTGCTGAAGTTTTCCTCTCTGATAAACTTGTTTGTTTACACATTACACTTTTAAAATGTCACAAAATAATAAACAATTAAAGAATAGTAAGTTTTTATGGAATAGAATTTTGAGAAAGTGCCCATTTTATTAAAAAAAAATTTGTGAAGGAACCTCTTTTGTTATAAAGAATTATGTGAAGGGGCTCATTTTAACAAATAGATTTTGTGCTGGGGCCAGTTTATTAAATAGATTTTTATGAAGGTGATCATTTTATTAAATTGATTTTTGTGAAAGGTACTTATTTCATTAAACAGATTTTTTTGAAGGGCCCAAAATACATAGGCCCTAAATTTTACCTGGATCGACCCATGATAGTAATGTTTAAAATAGTTTTTAATTTATTTTAATGTTAATAAGAATCTTATTCTGATTATTTTAAAAACTATAATATATTATGAAATTTAGTTGTTTAATAGTAATATTTACAAGAATTTTAAATATATTTTAATGTATAACAAGAACGTTTCTTGATAGGTATTTTTGTAATTTCAGGAATTTCATAATTCTGATTTTTAAAAACTAATATATTATGAAATCTAAAAAATAAATATAGTAGTTTAATAGTAATCTACAAGAATTTGTGATGCATTTTATTGATTACAGGAATGGTGATATTTTCTTTTCTTTTCTTTTTTTTTACTTAAATTTTTGTTTTTTATATTTCTACGCTTCAGTTTTTTGAATGATTTTAAAGTAAAAAATATTATATAATAGAAATTCATGAAAAATCTGTTGTAACTTAACATTTTAAATATTTACTAGAACTTTTAATTGATTTTATTACAATTTAAGGCTGTTCTCAAAATCAAACTGGCTACTTTTTGACACATTTTTTAATTCTTTTTGGTTCTCAAACGCATAAAAATGGCAGGTTCTCTTATGTAGAAACATAGTAATCGTATAGTTTTTCCATTTTTCGGTAACGGAAGAATTTTTTCCAGAAAATGCGGTCAATGATGGCGTTTTGAACCGAATTTCCATACGTGACAGCTCAAGAAAGTAAAAAGAAAACTTTATTTTACAACAATCGCTTAAAACTCAAGATGTATTTATTTATGGAAAAATGAAAATAACTGTTCGATTTCAAATCACTTGAATAGTCATGCCTGTTTGTGTCATGCTATAACGTTTAAAATGAGTCTGTAAACTTCTCAAAAAGTTTCGCATTGTTGAGCGGAGATTTTTTTCTTTTCTTTTGAGTGTCGCCATAAAGTGGTTCACAAATTCCCTGCTCAACAACGCGAAACTTCCTGACTCATTTACTGACTCATTTTTAAACGTAATGATATAAGATTGACAGGCCTGACAGAACCGAATTGCGTTTGCTTTTTTTTTTTCTTTTTTAATCATAAATAAATTACTTATCGAGTTATAAGCAATTCTTGTCATGTGCGATGACACGTTTCTCCCCTTTTCTCGCGATACCGCATCAGGAATTTGGTTCAAAACACCGACTTTGACGATATTTTCTGAAAAATCTTCTGCCTTTACCGAAATATGGAAAACGTCTTTCGATTACGTAATGTCTGATTAAGAACACCTGCCTATTTCAAAAGTTTCCGAACATAAATGAATTCAGAAATGTATTAGAAAGTAGCTCTTTTGGATTTGAGAACAGCCATAATAATATTTTTAATATTTACAAGAACTTTTAATGGATTTTATTAATTACAATTTAAGGCTTCTCAAATCCAAACTGGCTACCTACTGACATATTTTTGAATTAATTTTTATTCGCAAACGCATGAAAATGGCAAGTGTTCTTACTCAGAAATATAATAATGAAATAGTTTTTTCTATTTTTCGGTAGAGTCACATTTTTTTTTGAGAAAATGCTGTCAAATTTGGCGTTTTGAACCGAATTTCCGGACGCGAAAACTCGAGAAAGGAAAGAAAAAACTGCAGTTATTACTCAAATCCAAACTGGCTACTTTCTGACACATTTTTAAATTAATTTTTATTCGCAAACGCATGAAAATGGCAAGTGCTCTTACTCAGAAATATAGTAATGAAATAGTTTTTTCCATTTTTCGGTAGTCACACTTTTTTTTTCAGAAAATGCTGTCAAATTTGGCGTTTTGAACCGAATTTCCGGACACGAAAACTCGAGAAAGGAAAGAAAAAACTGCAGTTATTACTCAAATCCAAACTGGCTACTTTCTGACACATTTTTAAATTAATTTTTATTCGCAAACGCATGAAAATGGCAAGTGCTCTTACTCAGAAATATAGTAATGAAATAGTTTTTTCCATTTTTCGGTAGAGTCACACTTTTTTTTTCTTCAGAATATGCTGTCAAATTTGACGTTTTGAACCGAATTTCCGGACGCGAAAACTCGAGAAAGGAAAGGAAAAACTGCAGTTATTACTCAAATCCAAACTGGCTACTTTCTGACATATTTTTGAATTAATTTTTATTCGCAAACGCATGAAAATGGCAAGTGTTCTTGCTCAGAAATATAGTAATGAAATATTTTTTTCTATTTGTCGGTAGAGTCACACTTTTTTTTGAGAAAATGCTGTCAAATTTGGCGTTTTGAACCGAATTTCCGGACGCAAAAACTCGAGAAAGGAAAGAAAAAACTGCAGTTATTACTCAAATCCAAACTAGCTACTTTCTGACACATTTTTAAATTAATTTTCATTCGCAAACGCATGAAAATGGCAAGTGTTCTTACTCAGAAATATAGTAATGAAATAGTTTTTTCCATTTTTCGGTAGTCACACTTTTTTTTGATAAAATGCTGTCAAAGTTAGCGTTTTGAACCGAATTTCCGGACGCGAAAACTCGAGAAAGGAAAGCGAAAGAAAAAACTGCAGTTATTACTCAAATCCAAACTGGCTACTTTCTGACACATTTTTGAATTATTACTTACCCATCATACGTAGTATAGGGTAAGTCTTGTAATCGTTTTGAAAATCGAAAATTTTTTTTTGACGGATTTACACGTTTCAGGCACTGGAGATTCCGAAAAACACATTTGTAGAAAAAAAATTTTGCCTTCCGTCTGTGTGTCTGTAAACGCTCTATCTCCCGAAAAAATTGAGATAGAGACTTGCAATTTGGTAGAGGCGCCTGAAAAGTGCCCCCATGAAAAGTTCCCCCATACGTCATTTTTACGTCACAGCAGATGGGGGTAGATTTCCAGTCATAGAGAATTTTACTTTCGTCGAAAATTGGAAAACTTCCCCCTGAAAAGTTCCCCCAAATCAGAAGGGGGAAGTTTTCCAGTGACATGGGATTTTCTTTTCACTGAGATCTTGAAAACTTCCCCCATGAAAAGTATCCCCGTACGCCATTTTGACGTCACCACAGATGGGGGCAGATTTCCAGTCCTAGAGAGTTTTACTTTCGTCGAAAATTGGAAAACTTCCCCCATGAAAAGTTCCCCCAAACTAAAAGGGGGAAGTTTTCCAGTGCCAGGCAATTTCTTTTTCACTGAGATCTTGAAAAGTCGAAAATTGGAAAACTTCCCCCATGAAAAGTATCCCCATACTTCATTCTGACGTCATAGCAGATGGGGATACATATCAAGGGGGAACTTTTCCAGTGCTAGAGAATTTTCCTTTTACTGAGAGCTTGAAATCCATCCCCATGAAAAGTGTCCCCATATCTCATTTAGACGTCACAATATAGGGTCACATATCCAATGCTATAACATTTTACTTGTTTCGAGAGCTGAATATCTGGCACTCGAAATGTGTTTCTCTTTTATGTCTAGTTACTATTGTTACTGTGAATTATTATTATATGGACTTGAAGAAATGCGCAGAAGAGATTTAGTGCGTAATGTAAAAGTATCTTGCTTACTTTTCATAATCGGTTATCAAACACATACTAGGCGGTCAAAAAGGATTTAAGTATTAATGTTATATAATGTTGCTCAAAGCATAATCTGTTAGAAGGCTCATGGAAACTCATCGAAAACAAAGATTTTTGTATTAGCGGAAAGTGTGTGCATATGATATTTGTTTTGAGTAGAGCATCAAATGTGAATCTTTAATGAAAAATTCCCATTAGTTATTATTATTATTATTATTATTATTATTATTATTATTATTATTATTTTTTTGAAAATTAGAATTTGCTCTTTTTTTTAATTTTTTGTTAATATTCCCAATCAAATATCCAATATTAATAATTTGACACAGTAATGATCACTTTAACTTTTCTACTATTATATAAAAAAAAACCAAGTCATTAAATATCCATCATCAATCTATAACATTAATAACTAGAAATTAAAAATTAATTTTTTGAAGGTATTTCATGTTTTTGGCAAACATTTCCGTAATAATTTGACATCGAATTCCACTATAAAAAATATACAGATTTTTTACGCTTGGTAGAAATCACAAACAAGCGAATTTTTTCAAAAATACATAGTTTTTTTTTTTTAAATCTTTTTTAAGGTAATGCAACTAGAAAGAAAAAAACAAACATTATTTAATTTCTTATTTTAGAATTTAAAATTTGATTTCTCAACGTATAATCGTAAATTAATTAAAATTAAATTATTATTTCATAAAAAGCTTTTTCTTTTTTTTTAGAATATAAGTAACTTTTATGGATAGTACCAGATTTACAGGTATATTAATAAGAATGAAAGGGGGTGCTTCAACTAACTCATTAACCACATGGTTTCCAAAAATAATAAACAGATTAAGAACTCTTAACTTTTATGCAAATTTTGTGCCAGTGATAGTCCTTTTACAACCAAAAGGTGTTGATATTAATTACCACATGTTTTCTTTGCTTTAGCAATTAAAAATAATTATTTTAACTTCCGTAAAGGTGCGCCTGTTGTCTTTCTATTTAAGTTGCTATATTTCTTTTTTATAGAATTTCTTCTAAACACGAGCATTTAAATAGAAACAAAGTCTAAATTAATCTACTTTAAAGCATTATATTTACATTATTTTTTATACATTATTATTAAGAGTGAATGAAATTGTGCTTCAGTACCAAGCGTGAATACTGCCTTTAAGATTTCACACAGTTTTCATATATCCAATTATTTATCTCATGTTTAATATTTTCTTACGTTTTTGTGGCTATAATTTGAGAATATGTAATGTGCTAAGTAGAATAATTTAATTAAAAGTAAATTATTTCTGTGAAATACTTCATTTGGAAATAGCATATTTTGCCGTAATAATTCAGAGGAAAACAAACATCGCGAATATAACAGTTTAGAAATTGTTACATAATGTATGCTTAGTTTTATTATTATTATTATTATTATTATTATTATTATTATTATTATTATTATATTATTATGCTTTCATTTTATTTTATCTATCTCGTGCTTTTAATGTGGCAAGAATTTCTCACACCATCACTGACGATTTGATTAATTGAAGAACATGTTATATGCCAACCTAAAATGGATATTTGAAGGCTGAACATCAATGAATGATACACTTCCATGAATCATTAATAATTGAATCAAAGTTTTTTTTTTTTTTTTTTTTTTTGTAAAAATGTTTTAACTATTTTAAGATGTGGTGTCCAAGTAATAGCACGCACAGGTTTTAATATTCAGAGAATTTATCAAGAAAATAAGAGAAATACACTTAAGGCACTGAGTTATATTATTTAAACTTTTATTTCAAATATGTATTTCTATTTATAAACAGACGCTTTTACCTCAAAACATTTCTTTGCGTGAGAGTCAAAGAATGCATATGAATCTGGAAAGTTGTGATACCGATTTAAAACTATTGTGCTAATAAACGGAATATCGATTTACTAACATTGCGCAAATTCCAATATACTCGTATGATTTCATTAAATATTTTAGACAAATACTTTCAATGATTAAGGGTGAAAAAACCGCAGATTTCAGATTACGCTAGATTAAGGAAAAGTGTTTATATTTAAGACCTGCAAGATATTAGATAAAAAATAAAAATCTAATAATAATTAGAAACTAAAACTCAGAAGTCGCTAAACTTTATCATATTGTGAAATTTTAAATTGAAAAACAAAATGTTTTTTTTAAAGATAAAATAATTTATATTATGAAAATTCATTGATAATAATTATTGTAAATTATGGTAATTTCTATACGGCGACTAATATCGATTCAAACATACTACAAAAATACCATCGTTTAAACATTCCGTTGTAACAAAAAGTTTTTTGATATGCTTGTCAGATTCCATAATCGTTCGCAATCTGAATGTGTGAATTTCAGTAAAAATACTTGTATATAATAATAAGATTTCAATAGGTAAGCTTCAACTCTTCTGTATTAAGGCGGTCCTCATATCCAAACAAGCTTATTTCTGAGATATTTATGAATTTATTTTTTGTCTGAAACGCATAAGATTAGCGGGTGCTCTAATTTAAAAACCGTGAAATCGAATAGTATTTTCCATTTTCGTAAAAAAAAAAAAAAAAAAAAAAAAATCAGAAAATCTTATAAACGATGGCATTTTGGACAGATAATTTCTGGACGCGACAGCTCGCTAAAGGTCATTGTGAGACAACAATCTCTTATAACTCAAAATACATTTGTTTAAATATATATATATACAGTCAAACCTTGTTAACACGAACACGCTTAACGCGAATTACTTTTAGCACGAACTGTTTCCGATTGACCCGTGCAGTTGTATGTAATGTATTTAAGTTCGGATAACACGAACTACTTTTAACACGAATAAAAAAAGTTTCCCCTTGAGTGTTCGCGTTAACGAGGTTCGACTGTATATATTCGATTTCAAATCACTAATGTTTTGTATTAATGAGCTCAGGATTTTTTTTTTTTTGGTTCAGAACCGTCTTAAAAGTGGTATAAATATGTTTCACCAGACTTAATTATAAGAATCGCACACTTTATATATATATATATATATATAAGCGGTTGTCTTTTATGTACAATTGGAAGATGTTATGGATTTTACAATTAAATTAAGATATATTTGATTCTAAAACCAGTGAAAACAGACCGTATGTGTAGTGGAAAACTTTTTTAAACGGTAAATTTCATGGTCTTGAAGAAAAGATTATAATTATAAAGAATAAGGTATCTGTTAAGATGAAAACCTTCTTAAAGCGTTCTAATATTAATTAAATTATCTCAAATTAATTAAAATAAATTCAAGTTATTAAGGAATCCGCTTTGTGGAACAAAATGTAGATAACCTTTTCTTATGATAGATATTTTCACATTCGAAACCGGTTCCGAAATGTAAAGTATTTATTTGAAAAAAAAAAAAAAAATAAAATATAAGAGATGTAATTGAAATGGAAAAAAAATAAAATAAAAAACGGCAAATGTGCAGATAAATTTGAAAAAGAAAAATATATCATTTAAATTTACTGAAATGAGAGCAGCGAATGTCGAGAAAAAGGTGGCATCGGAACAAATGACGCTGAAAATATAAAAGTTGCACTTTTGTCGGGAAAAGTAAGCACGCCTACTAATTCTGTGAAAAATTATATTAGAAGAAAGTTACTGGCACCAAAGATTGGAAATATAGTCTACTTTTAAATGGCGTACATAAAATTTCCTTAGGAGGCCATCTACAAATAAAAACAGCCCAAATTTTGATTATTTCAATGGCAACATCTAATTTTGACATGAAATTTTAATTTTTCTTTTCAAAAAAGGGTATTTTTTTACTAAGTAGTAAGTAAATAACTGACTTCAAACTAAGTAGTTTTTAAATTAGGTTTATAAAACGTCAAAATGCTGTTTGGGGGGGGGGGGGGGGCATATCTGGTGCACAGAAAAGCATAATTTGAAAAAAAATATATGTTTTATTCATTTCATTTAGCAATAGCTGAAACACATAAAGATGAGGGAAATGGTCATGTTGGCAAGAAAAAATAAATAGACATAGTCATTTCAACAATATAGTAACAAATTTCAATTTGAATATAGCCCCCAAAATATGCGCATTTTAAAATAACTAAGTTCTCTGAAACTAATCGTACGAATTTAATGAAAATTTGTATTTTGGCTAAAAGGGTGCAACATTCATTTATGATGTTTTAATTGTGTCTTGCTTTTGAAAGAAAAAAAAAACGAAGATTGAGTTTGTTTTTATATGCAGGTTGTCCCTTAATCAAGTTTTATATGTATCATTTAAAAGTAGACTTTATTATTTCCTATAGTTTGGCACCAGGAACTTTCTTATATACGATAATTTTTTGCAGAGTTAGTAGAGAATGTTTACTTTTTTTTCCCCCTACAACTATACGTCTATTACAAAGATTAATTCTGTATTAAAAAAATAACTAAGTAAAGTTATGTAAAATATCTGGTTTATTTTTGCATAAAATGTATTTCATTTTACATTTTCTCTGTTAATAGAAATAATCTCGCTAATTTTCTTTTATTTTATTAAAAAAAAAAAAAAATGTCATAAGTTAACGTGACAAAGTTAATGAAACATAATTTTTCCTATAAAGTCTTTTGTCTTTATAGTAAATTTTACCCTTAAAATTTCTTTTTCTGATTAAAACATAATTTATTTACAGACATGTTTTTTATATGAAAACAACATTAACGCAAAAAA
Organism: Maratus michaelseni; assembly: GCA_963931845.1. Taxonomy (NCBI): domain Eukaryota; kingdom Metazoa; phylum Arthropoda; class Arachnida; order Araneae; family Salticidae; genus Maratus; species Maratus michaelseni. The sequence continues at coordinate 5,341,930 of OZ007600.1, forward strand.
ACTCAGACACACGTAACTTTTGAAGCTGTAATTTTGATTTTGCATAATTTTTTTATGGACATAATTTTTTATTGCATGTATTTTTATTTTTTTTTATATTTCTTTCTTAATATTCTGAAACAATAATATTTATCATAACCTATAAAAATTAAACGGCTTTATAAAAATTTTTATTAGTGTACGACAACAGGCTACTATAATTAGTATTACAATTTAATTTTTCAGCTAACGCTGTGGAGAATAAGTGAAAAAGGTAAATAGGAATATAAGTGGAATATACAATAAGAAAGGAATATAAGTGTAAAAGGTAAAATATCAGAAATATTAATTTTATATTCAAATGTTAATAATTTGCAGGTAAACACGCTGTTATTGTAAAAATAAAATTCTTATATATGTATTATTTAAAAAAAAAAAAAAAAGCTTATTATTTTTAATTAAAAAATGTAAGATCTTTCTTATTTCTTCCACTTTTTTCGTAATCAGTTTATTATCCTGTAAAGTTGTATGTAACTGTGTATCAAGTGGCACGTGAATCCTTTACTCATTTTCTTTTTTTTTTTTTTTTAATCCTAAAACAGCTTTAGTTTAATTTCTCCCTATAACCAAAAGTTGAAGTCTTGCAATATAGTGTTTTATTTTCCGGGATTCGGGCATGAGCAATGCACATGATTTTTCCTGATTCTATTACTTAATCGATAACTATTATTAAAAACTCTGTGTCTTTATAACGTATCCAAAATATTTTCTTTTAGAGAAGTTTGCCGAAAGCGCATTTTCAGTTATGGTATGCGTTTTGAACTTTAACTAAATTTTTGCATGCTTTTTCGTGTGTATAAATTTTTAAAACCACATACAAGGCTACACAAAAGAATTCGTAAGAAATACATCAGGGAATGAGCGTGAATTACTTCAAGGTGTTTTTTTATTTAAAACTAGTAAAACCCGTGGCTTTGATCACGTAATTCTTGAAAAATGCCAAGTGGTATTTGTTGGCCTATTTTCATTAGAGGAAATTTTAGTACCACAGATAATTCAGAAATTACTAATTTAGAACGTTTTTTATCTTTCATCCCCCCCCCCCCCGTGGTAGTGTTACCGATATAAAATATAGCCTATATTACAGCAGGGACTGTTACCATCACTTTTGAAAATGGTTCTGTAGTTCCAGAGATTCCACAGAAATCGTAAATTAGAATGTTTTTAGACCGCTTTTCGCTCATCTCACCCTTTTAAATTTCCAATTTTTTTAGAATTTGTTCTTAGAGAGCATTTACATCTTATAAATAATTACCATTTCAAATGTAAAGTTTCTAGTTCCTTTAGTAGAAAAAAATCGAAATTTTAGAACGTTTTTCGTTCTTGCACTCCCATGGGGGTAGTGGCACCCACATAAAATTTAGCCTATGTTACAGCAGGGATTGTCAACATCAATTTGGTACCATAACTTTTAAAAAGGGTTGGGTAGCTCCAGAGATTCCATAGAAATTGTAATTTAGAATATTTTTAGAACGCTTTTCGATAATCTCACAGTTTTAAATTTCGAATTTTTTTAGAATTTGTTTTTAGAGAGCATTAATGTCTTATAAGTAACTACCATGCCAAATTTCATGTCTCTAACACCTTCAGTATGAAAAAAATCAAAATTTTGTAACGTTTTTCGCTTCTGCACCTCCCTGGGGGTAGGGGCACCGACATAAAATATAGCCTATGTTGGAGCACGGACTGTCACAATCAATTTGCCACCATCACTTTTGAAAACAGTTCTGTAGTTCCAGAGATTTCATAGAAATTGTAATTTAGAATCTTTTTAGAACGCTTTTCGCTCATCTCACCCTTTTAAATTTCGAATTTTTTTAGAATTTGTTCTTAGAGAGCATTTACATCTTATAAATAACTACCATTCTAAATTTCAAGTTTCTAGTTCCTTCAGTATAAAAAAAATCGAAATTTTAGATCGTTTTTCTCTCTTGCACCTCCCTGGGGGTAGGGGCACCGACATAAAATATAGCCTATGTTGGAGCACGGACTGTCACCATCAATTTGCCACCATCACTTTTGAAATCGCTTCAGTAGTTCCAGAGATTACCCCCTACAAACAAACAAACAAACAAACAATCTTTACTACTTTATAATATTAGTATTGATATGCATTTTTAAGCTCAACTACATATAGTATTCTAAGAGATGTTTGTAGAATATAAATAAATTCATATACAGGGCAGTGCAAAGAAGATGCATGGACGCTTATGGATGATAATCTATATATACAGGGTGATTCATAAAAGATGGACAGAACTTTAAGGGGTTATAGTACACTTAAAGACAAATAATATTAAATAGGAGACTAAGGGTCCCAGACGTATTCCCAAGGAGATAGGGGGCATTAAAGTTTAGGGTCCGAAATTTCAAATGATTATAAAACATGGAAAAATTGGTCGATTCGTTTGCGGTTTTTGCAAAAAATTTTCTTTATGCCAGTATTTTCTTGAAATAAAATTTTAAAGTTCAATTTCAAAAAATGCCGATAGGGGGCGCTTTAGACTTTGGAGTAACAAACAACTATTTTTTAACGTTATTTTTTGTATTTCTTTAAATGATTTCGAAAGCTTAGACTTAAACTTAAATTTTGATCTAAAAATCTGAGTCCTAACGAGTAGTTAAGTAGCGTAAACTGAAATTTGAAATTTGAAACCCTTCTCCCCCCAGAACAAAAATCAGTTATTCCCGATCTTTGTGTCGTAGATTAGGCTCTAACTACTGCCGCGTTTTGCTAAAATTATTCTTTATGTCAGTATTTTCTTGAAAATAAATTTTAAAGAAAATTTTCAAAAAATTCCGATAGAGGGCGCTTTAGACTTTGGAGTAACGAACAACTATTTTATACCGTTATTTTTTGTGTCTCATTAAATGCTTTCTAAAGCTTAGACTTAAACTTAAATTTTCAGCTCAAAATCTGAATCGCTGAGCGTGGTTCAGTAGCGAGGGGAGGGGGTTCAAATTTCAACTTCTGAACATAGTTCAGTTTGCACTACTTAACCATGCCCAACGATTCTGTGCTGTGATACGAGGCAAAAATACAACTTTCGTCAAGGACTGCATAGTCGGAATTCACTCATAAAGGCACTGGCACAGTTGGAAATGTCGCTCATGCAAACGTTAAAGCTCCATTCCTGACGCTAGTCACCGGGTGAAGAAGGAAACAGAAAGTATGCAAATGTCAACAGATGGCAGCACAAACAGATCGATAATTTTTTTTTTTTTAAACCGAGGTCATTCATAACAGAAAGTTACCGTTTCTTCAATCTTTCAAAACGGAAAATCTACTAACGGAACGGAAAAAGCCCGGCAACTTCGCTGCCAGTACTTTTCCCGTGAATTAACGGATTTATTTTTAACAGTGTAGGTAAAAATGTCAACGGTAAAAAAAGGCAACGCTACAAAAAAATAATAATTATGAATACTTTATTGAACCTAAAATTGAGATATGTTAGTTATTAGGGTACATATATGTTCAGTTATATTAAAACGTTATAAGCCCAAAATTGTAGAATACCGCGGCACTCATATATACAGCAGGTTTCACATCAAAGAAAACGCAAAAAACCGCCTTTTAATAAATCAGCAAATGCGTGATATATTGTTCTAATTTTTTTCAAAACAGAGCACGCCCCCCCCCTACCCCCCCCCCCCCCCCCCACGCCGCCACCACCCCAGAGCCAAGGCAAAAAAAAAAAACAGTAATTTTCGTATTTATAATTTTAGTGTTCACTCTAGTAAAAAAAAGGGCAGGGTGCTAGTCACAAAAAGGGCATTATTGAAGCATAAAAAGGGCACTAGTTTCAGCGAAAAAGGGCATTGTTTCATAAAAAAAGTATACATATTCGGAACCAATATAAGAAATTCATTATTGTTCATCATATACTCATCAATGTTTGTACACACATTTAGTAACATAAATTATAGAAATACATTTTTATTAAATTGATATTTTAAGGTTCTAGTAAGTAATTAGGTTAACATATGTGGATATAAAATTATTAGCCGCCTCTAAACTATGAATTTTAAAGGGGAAGCAGAAATTTTGAACTTAAGATGACTGATTTAGTTACCTTACTAAAGATTTAAAAATAGGACAAAAAAAATTAAATAAAAGAGTTTTAACTTTAAATTTCGTGTGCTTGGAAAGAAGGGGTGGGCATCAATTTTGGGTGAGGGTGTGGAAAATTACTTGATCGATTATTTGCTATAATAAAGTGACAGAGCAGAAAAAGTAAAAAAAAAAAAGATAAGGCTTTTAAGCTTGGTGAGCTGGGAGAGCAAAAGATGAGTTTTTTTCCCCAGGGTGTTAAGGGGGGGAGGGGATTGCATCCCTTTGAGGAAATTTGCGTTTTATCGCGATCTTTTGACGAAATTTGCCGTTTTTTCGCGATTTTCTAACGAAAGTCACGATTTTCCCGCGATTTGTTGTCAAAATTTACCGTTTTTTCGCGACCTTTTGACGAAATTTGCCGTTTTTACGCGATTTTCTGACGAAAGTCACGTTTTTCCCGTGATCTGTTGACAAAATTTGTCGTTTTTTCGCGATCTTTTGACGAAATTTGTCGTTTTTCGCAATGTTTTTGACGAAATTTGCCGTTTTATCGCGATTCTCTGACGAAAGTCATGTTTTTCCCGCGATTTGTCGACAAACTTTCCCATTTTTCGCGATCTTTTGACGAAATTTGCCGTTTTTCGCAATGTTTTTGACAAAATTTGCCGTTTTTTCAAGATATTTTGACGAAATTTGCCGTTTTTCCGCAATGTTTTTGACGAAATTTGCCGTTTTCTCGCGATCTTTTGACGAAATTTGTCGTTTTTCGTTATGTTTTTGACGAAATTTGCCGTTTTTTCACGATTTTCTAACGAAAGTCACGTTTTTCCCGCGATTTGTTGACAAAATTTACCGTTTTTTCGCGATCTTTTGACGAAATTTGCCGCTTTTCGCAATGTTTTTGACGAAATTTGCCATTTTCACGCGATTCTCTCACGATAGTCAAGTTTTCCCTGCGATCTGTTGACAAAATTTGTCGTTTTTTCGCGATCTTTTGACGAAATTTGCCGTTTTTCGCAATGTTTTTGACGAAATTTGCCGTTTTTTCAAGATATTTTGACGAAATTTGCCGTTTTTCCGCAATGTTTTTGACGAAATTTACCGTTTTCTCGCGATCTTTTGACGAAATTTGTCGTTTTTCGTTATGTTTTTGACGAAATTTGCCGTTTTTTCACGATTTTCTAACGAAAGTCACATTTTTCCCGCGATTTGTTGACAAAATTTACCGTTTTTTCGCGACCTTTTGACGAAATTTGCCGTTTTTACGCGATTTTCTGACGAAAGTCACGTTTTTCCCGCGATCTGTTGACAAAATTTGTCGTTTTTTCGCGATCTTTTGACGAAATTTGTCGTTTTTCGCAATGTTTTTGACGAAATTTGCCGTTTTATCGCGATTCTCTGACGAAAGTCATGTTTTTCCCGCGATTTGTCGACAAACTTTCCCATTTTTCGCGATCTTTTGACGAAATTTGCCGCTTTTCGCAATGTTTTTGACGAAATTTGCCGTTTTATCGCGATTCTCTGAGGAAAGTCATGTTTTTCCCGTTATTTGTTGACAAAATTTCCCGTTTTTCGCGATCTTTTGACGAAATTTGTCGTTTTTCGTTATGTTTTTGACGAAATTTGGCGTTTTTTCGCGATTCTCTAACGAAAGTCACGATTTTCCCGCGATTTGTTGACAAAATTTACCGTTTTTTCGCGATCTTTTGACGAAATTTGCCGCTTTTCGCAATGTTTTTGACGAAATTTGCCGTTTTTACGCGATTTTCTGACGAAAGTCATGTTTTTCCCGCGATCTGTTGACAAAATTTGTCGTTTTTTCGCTATCTTTTGACGAAATTTGCCGCTTTTCGCAATGTTTTTGACGAAATTTGCCATTTTCACGCGATTCTCTCACGATAGTCAAGTTTTCCCTGCGATCTGTTGACAAAATTTGTCGTTTTTTCGCGATCTTTTGACGAAATTTGCCGTTTTTCGCAATGTTTTTGACGAAATTTGCCGTTTTTTCAAGATATTTTGACGAAATTTGCCGTTTTTCCGCAATGTTTTTGACGAAATTTGCCGTTTTCTCGCGATCTTTTGACGAAATTTGTCGTTTTTCGTTATGTTTTTGACGAAATTTGCCGTTTTTTCACGATTTTCTAACGAAAGTCACGTTTTTCCCGCGATTTGTTGACAAAATTTAGCGTTTTTTCGCGATCTTTTGACGAAATTTGCCGCTTTTCGCAATGTTTTTGACGAAATTTGCCATTTTCACGCGATTCTCTCACGATAGTCAAGTTTTCCCTGCGATCTGTTGACAAAATTTGTCGTTTTTTCGCGATCTTTTGACGAAATTTGCCGTTTTTCGCAATGTTTTTGACGAAATTTGCCGTTTTTTCAAGATATTTTGACGAAATTTGCCGTTTTTCCGCAATGTTATTGACGAAATTTGCCGTTTTCTCGCGATCTTTTGACGAAATTTATCGTTTTTCGTTATGTTTTTGACGAAATTTGCCGTTTTTTCACGATTTTCTAACGAAAGTCACGATTTTCCCGCGATTTGTTGTCAAAATTTACCGTTTTTTCGCGACCTTTTGACGAAATTTGCCGTTTTTACGCGATTTTCTGACGAAAGTCACGTTTTTCCCGCGATCTGTTGACAAAATTTGTCGTTTTTTCGCGATCTTTTGACGAAATTTGTCGTTTTTCGCAATGTTTTTGACGAAATTTTCCGTTTTATCGCGATTCTCTGACGAAAGTCATGTTTTTCCCGCGATTTGTCGACAAACTTTCCCATTTTTCGCGATCTTTTGACGAAATTTGCCGCTTTTCGCAATGTTTTTGACGAAATTTGCCATTTTCACGCGATTCTCTCACGATAGTCAAGTTTTCCCTGCGATCTGTTGACAAAATTTGTCGTTTTTTTGCGATCTTTTGACGAAATTTGCCGTTTTTCGCAATGTTTTTGACGAAATTTGCCGTTTTTTCAAGATATTTTGACGAAATTTACCGTTTTTCCGCAATGTTTTTGACGAAATTTGCCGTTTTCTCGCGATCTTTTGACGAAATTTGTCGTTTTTCGTTATGTTTTTGACGAAATTTGCCGTTTTTTCACGATTTTCTAACGAAAGTCACGTTTTTCCCGCGATTTGTTGACAAAATTTACCGTTTTTTCGCGATCTTTTGACGAAATTTGCCGCTTTTCGCAATGTTTTTGACGAAATTTGCCATTTTCACGCGATTCTCTCACGATAGTCAAGTTTTCCCTGCGATCTGTTGACAAAATTTGTCGTTTTTTCGCGATCTTTTGACGAAATTTGCCGTTTTTCGCAATGTTTTTGACGAAATTTGCCGTTTTTTCAAGATATTTTGACGAAATTTGCCGTTTTTCCGCAATGTTTTTGACGAAATTTGCCGTTTTCTCGCGATCTTTTGACGAAATTTGTCGTTTTTCGTTATGTTTTTGACGAAATTTGCCGTTTTTTCACGATTTTCTAACGAAAGTCACATTTTTCCCGCGATTTGTTGACAAAATTTACCGTTTTTTCGCGATCTTTTGACGAAATTTGCCGCTTTTCGCAATGTTTTTGACGAAATTTGCCGTTTTATCGCGATTCTCTGAGGAAAGTCATGTTTTTCCCGTTATTTGTTGACAAAATTTCCCGTTTTTCGCGATCTTTTGACGAAATTTGTCGTTTTTCGTTATGTTTTTGACGAAATTTGGCGTTTTTTCGCGATTCTCTAACGAAAGTCACGATTTTCCCGCGATTTGTTGACAAAATTTACCGTTTTTTCGCGATCTTTTGACGAAATTTGCCGCTTTTCGCAATGTTTTTGACGAAATTTGCCGTTTTTACGCGATTTTCTGACGAAAGTCATGTTTTTCCCGCGATCTGTTGACAAAATTTGTCATTTTTCGCGATCTTTTGACGAAATTTGCCGCTTTTCGCAATGTTTTTGACGAAATTTGCCATTTTCACGCGATTCTCTCACGATAGTCAAGTTTTCCCTGCGATCTGTTGACAAAATTTGTCGTTTTTTCGCGATCTTTTGACGAAATTTGCCGTTTTTCGCAATGTTTTTGACGAAATTTGCCGTTTTTTCAAGATATTTTGACGAAATTTGCCGTTTTTCCGCAATGTTTTTGACGAAATTTGCCGTTTTCTCGCGATCTTTTGACGAAATTTGTCGTTTTTCGTTATGTTTTTGACGAAATTTGCCGTTTTTTCACGATTTTCTAACGAAAGTCACATTTTTCCCGCGATTTGTTGACAAAATTTAACCGTTTTTTCGCGATCTTTTGACGAAATTTGCCGCTTTTCGCAATGTTTTTGACGAAATTTGCCGTTTTATCGCGATTCTCTGAGGAAAGTCATGTTTTTCCCGTTATTTGTTGACAAAATTTCCCGTTTTTCGCGATCTTTTGACGAAATTTGTCGTTTTTCGTTATGTTTTTGACGAAATTTGCCGTTTTTTCGCGATTCTCTAACGAAAGTCACGATTTTCCCGCGATTTGTTGACAAAATTTGTCGTTTTTTCGCGATCTTTTGACGAAATTTGCCGTTTTTCGTAATGTTTTTGACGAAATTTGCCGTTTTATCACGATTCTCTGACGAAAGTCATGTTTTTTCCGCGATTTGTTGACAAAATTTCCTGTTTTTCGCGATCTTTTGACGAAATTTGCCGCTTTTCGCAATGTTTTTGACGAAATTTGCCGTTTTATCGCGATTCTCTGACGAAAGTCATGTTTTTCCCGCGATTTGTCGACAAACTTTCCCATTTTTCGCGATCTTTTGACGAAATTTGCCGCTTTTCGCAATGTTTTTGACGAAATTTGCCGTTTTATCGCGATTCTCTGAGGAAAGTCATGTTTTTCCCGTTATTTGTTGACAAAATTTCCCGTTTTTCGCGATCTTTTGACGAAATTTGTCGTTTTTCGTTATGTTTTTGACGAAATTTGGCGTTTTTTCGCGATTCTCTAACGAAAGTCACGATTTTCCCGCGATTTGTTGACAAAATTTACCGTTTTTTCGCGATCTTTTGACGAAATTTGCCGCTTTTCGCAATGTTTTTGACGAAATTTGCCGTTTTTACGCGATTTTCTGACGAAAGTCATGTTTTTCCCGCGATCTGTTGACAAAATTTGTCGTTTTTTCGCTATCTTTTGACGAAATTTGCCGCTTTTCGCAATGTTTTTGACGAAATTTGCCATTTTCACGCGATTCTCTCACGATAGTCAAGTTTTCCCTGCGATCTGTTGACAAAATTTGTCGTTTTTTCGCGATCTTTTGACGAAATTTGCCGTTTTTCGCAATGTTTTTGACGAAATTTGCCGTTTTTTCAAGATATTTTGACGAAATTTGCCGTTTTTCCGCAATGTTTTTGACGAAATTTGCCGTTTTCTCGCGATCTTTTGACGAAATTTGTCGTTTTTCGTTATGTTTTTGACGAAATTTGCCGTTTTTTCACGATTTTCTAACGAAAGTCACGTTTTTCCCGCGATTTGTTGACAAAATTTAGCGTTTTTTCGCGATCTTTTGACGAAATTTGCCGCTTTTCGCAATGTTTTTGACGAAATTTGCCATTTTCACGCGATTCTCTCACGATAGTCAAGTTTTCCCTGCGATCTGTTGACAAAATTTGTCGTTTTTTCGCGATCTTTTGACGAAATTTGCCGTTTTTCGCAATGTTTTTGACGAAATTTGCCGTTTTTTCAAGATATTTTGACGAAATTTGCCGTTTTTCCGCAATGTTATTGACGAAATTTGCCGTTTTCTCGCGATCTTTTGACGAAATTTATCGTTTTTCGTTATGTTTTTGACGAAATTTGCCGTTTTTTCACGATTTTCTAACGAAAGTCACGATTTTCCCGCGATTTGTTGTCAAAATTTACCGTTTTTTCGCGACCTTTTGACGAAATTTGCCGTTTTTACGCGATTTTCTGACGAAAGTCACGTTTTTCCCGCGATCTGTTGACAAAATTTGTCGTTTTTTCGCGATCTTTTGACGAAATTTGTCGTTTTTCGCAATGTTTTTGACGAAATTTTCCGTTTTATCGCGATTCTCTGACGAAAGTCATGTTTTTCCCGCGATTTGTCGACAAACTTTCCCATTTTTCGCGATCTTTTGACGAAATTTGCCGCTTTTCGCAATGTTTTTGACGAAATTTGCCATTTTCACGCGATTCTCTCACGATAGTCAAGTTTTCCCTGCGATCTGTTGACAAAATTTGTCGTTTTTTTGCGATCTTTTGACGAAATTTGCCGTTTTTCGCAATGTTTTTGACGAAATTTGCCGTTTTTTCAAGATATTTTGACGAAATTTACCGTTTTTCCGCAATGTTTTTGACGAAATTTGCCGTTTTCTCGCGATCTTTTGACGAAATTTGTCGTTTTTCGTTATGTTTTTGACGAAATTTGCCGTTTTTTCACGATTTTCTAACGAAAGTCACGTTTTTCCCGCGATTTGTTGACAAAATTTACCGTTTTTTCGCGATCTTTTGACGAAATTTGCCGCTTTTCGCAATGTTTTTGACGAAATTTGCCATTTTCACGCGATTCTCTCACGATAGTCAAGTTTTCCCTGCGATCTGTTGACAAAATTTGTCGTTTTTTCGCGATCTTTTGACGAAATTTGCCGTTTTTCGCAATGTTTTTGACGAAATTTGCCGTTTTTTCAAGATATTTTGACGAAATTTGCCGTTTTTCCGCAATGTTTTTGACGAAATTTGCCGTTTTCTCGCGATCTTTTGACGAAATTTGTCGTTTTTCGTTATGTTTTTGACGAAATTTGCCGTTTTTTCACGATTTTCTAACGAAAGTCACATTTTTCCCGCGATTTGTTGACAAAATTTACCGTTTTTTCGCGATCTTTTGACGAAATTTGCCGCTTTTCGCAATGTTTTTGACGAAATTTGCCGTTTTATCGCGATTCTCTGAGGAAAGTCATGTTTTTCCCGTTATTTGTTGACAAAATTTCCCGTTTTTCGCGATCTTTTGACGAAATTTGTCGTTTTTCGTTATGTTTTTGACGAAATTTGGCGTTTTTTCGCGATTCTCTAACGAAAGTCACGATTTTCCCGCGATTTGTTGACAAAATTTACCGTTTTTTCGCGATCTTTTGACGAAATTTGCCGCTTTTCGCAATGTTTTTGACGAAATTTGCCGTTTTTACGCGATTTTCTGACGAAAGTCATGTTTTTCCCGCGATCTGTTGACAAAATTTGTCATTTTTCGCGATCTTTTGACGAAATTTGCCGCTTTTCGCAATGTTTTTGACGAAATTTGCCATTTTCACGCGATTCTCTCACGATAGTCAAGTTTTCCCTGCGATCTGTTGACAAAATTTGTCGTTTTTTCGCGATCTTTTGACGAAATTTGCCGTTTTTCGCAATGTTTTTGACGAAATTTGCCGTTTTTTCAAGATATTTTGACGAAATTTGCCGTTTTTCCGCAATGTTTTTGACGAAATTTGCCGTTTTCTCGCGATCTTTTGACGAAATTTGTCGTTTTTCGTTATGTTTTTGACGAAATTTGCCGTTTTTTCATGATTTTCTAACGAAAGTCACATTTTTCCCGCGATTTGTTGACAAAATTTAACCGTTTTTTCGCGATCTTTTGACGAAATTTGCCGCTTTTCGCAATGTTTTTGACGAAATTTGCCGTTTTATCGCGATTCTCTGAGGAAAGTCATGTTTTTCCCGTTATTTGTTGACAAAATTTCCCGTTTTTCGCGATCTTTTGACGAAATTTGTCGTTTTTCGTTATGTTTTTGACGAAATTTGCCGTTTTTTCGCGATTCTCTAACGAAAGTCACGATTTTCCCGCGATTTGTTGACAAAATTTGTCGTTTTTTCGCGATCTTTTGACGAAATTTGCCGTTTTTCGCAATGTTTTTGACGAAATTTGCCGTTTTATCACGATTCTCTGACGAAAGTCATGTTTTTTCCGCGATTTGTTGACAAAATTTCCTGTTTTTCGCGATCTTTTGACGAAATTTGCCGCTTTTCGCAATGTTTTTGACGAAATTTACCGTTTTCACGCGATTCTCTGACGAAAGTCACGTTTTCCCTGCGATCTGTTGACAAAATTTGTCGTTTTTTCGCGATCTTTTGACGAAATTTGTCGTTTTTCGAAGGCGCATTTTGCCGATTTCAAAAAGGGCAGGGCGCATTTTGCCGATTTCAAAAAGGGCAGGGCGCATTTTGCCGATTTTTAAAAGGGCAGGGCGCTGCGCCCTTCAAAAAAAGCCTAGCGGGAACAGTATAATTTAAATGAAGTAAAACAAAGCGAAAATCAGTATTGTTTTTATTTTGTTCAAAACCCGCCACTATATTGAATCAAATTCTGTTCAAAAACTTGATTGATTTAAACGGTTATTATAATTTAAAAAGAGGGGAAACACGTAGTAATAGGTATTGACTATACACTTTTAATAAAAATGGCCCACTCATTTCAAAAATAGAAAGTATTCGTACTTCTAGAAATAGGCCGCGGGCTCGCGGGTAATGAGTAATGGGTCATTTCCTGCCCCTGTCAGTGCAGTATCTATTTCTGGCTATTTGAATGAAACTGGGATTTGACCCTCGAATACCAGAAAAAAAATAAAATGTATGTTTCGAAGATGTAGACCTCACAAACATTCTGTTATTATTTGTTATTGTGCCATTAATTTGCTTTTTTTTTGTGCTTTCCAATATGGCTAATATTAAATCGTCTTCGAGAAGAAAATCGTGAAGAAAGAGCTGTTTACAAAGTCTTCTGACTTTCTTTAAACATTCTTTAAATTCAGGCATGTTTTGAAAGTATATAATTGTTTTATATTCATATTTCTTGGAAAGATATAAACATATGCATGCGTTTACAATTCGATTATTATTGTCCGTTTGCTATTATTAATCACATTATTCATAAAAAAATAACGGCATGTGTTTAATAAAGAGCATTATGCTATTAAATAAAACAATTTTACAGTGGACAAATTGGCACAAAAGAAAGTATTTAAAAATAAATAAATTACAAATAGTCGTTAGGTAATGATACTAAAACAACCGGAATTAATACATAGAAGTGAAATTATTTTTATTAAAGTATAAAGATATAAATTGATGGTCGTGTAATACTCAAATTATTGACTTACAGGCATAAAAAAACAAAAAATATTTTAATTTTTTTTTTCGTATATCAATAAATGCAGCCGGACATGGTAATTTAAAAAACATATACTTTATACGAATCTGTTTTCAATGAAGAAATATTAATTTTAATATCGAATGGATATATATAGACAACGATGCGTCGTTTAGGTTCTGAAATCTTTTTTTTTTCCTTTTTTTAATGTTTCTTTAATGCGTTTCGGTAGAGTAAAGAAATAAATAAAATATATACCGAAAAATCATGCATGCGGCATAGATTATGAAGCACTTTCCAACATTTAAAGAATATTATTAAGGAATATAATAAAAAAAACACATGCAGTAAATATTAATTTTTTGCAATTGCTGTCCATATCCGGTATTATGTCACCTTCTGTCGTGCAGTCATGTGCGGAATTTAAACACACCAATTAATGTACTATAAATTAGTTAATTTTACAATTATTTACCAACTGAAACCATACTTCCAGCAATTATTATTGATCATTGTCCGCTCTGCAAACGAATTTTTCTGTGCGAACTTGTAAATGAACTATAAATGCTACTTATTCACACCACACAAAGCGTAACTTAGTCCATCTCAGTGATGAATATCAATCTCATTATGTTTGCAATATTGTAACATCAATAAAAAACATCGCAAACGATTTTCCTCCATACAGCTGAATGTAACCGAATTATTTTGTGTGTCCCTGTAAACGCATTATAAAAGCTGCATTTTCAATTCTGAACGTTATATAATAAATCTAAATAACATATAAAAATTACATGGAAATCCGAGTATATTTATGAAAGTTATAGAACACGGACAGACTGTTAGACAGACAGACGGCAACCTAATTAGCATTTTTCAACTATGTTTAAACGTGCTAAAAAGAAAAGAAAGAAGAAAAACTCTTGAAGCTAGAAAACGGAGGAGAAGAACATTTCTTATTTTTTCTTATTTATTGGTGCCTTTATGAATGAGACGAATTTTCTGTCAAAACAGCAGCATAAAATGTACGAAGGAAAATTATAAAAATAAGAAATTTTTTTCGTTATATGTGCCCTTAAGTTATTAAATTGAATAATTCACACACTTACTATTATCATTTAAAAAAAATGCTGTAATATCTTAATTCCATACACGTTTTAATAATATTAACTGATAGTTCTTTGTAATTTATTTAATTTTTTTAATATTTTGTTTCCTTCTGAATTATTCGATCGTTTTAAAGTCACGGGTGTTTCATGTACGATTTAATTTAGTAATACTGTTTGTCTTTTAAACTAACTATGCATGACTTTATTTTAGTTATAATATGATTTATAAAATTAACCATTTAACAATTCGCAAAAATAATTAAATTTAAAATTCTGCATATAATTATATCATTTCAAATATGAGACAATTATTAAAAATGTAAATTAATTACGTATTTTCGAAACATATCTAAATTTAATGAATGTTTGAAAAAAATATTGTAATTTGAATGTTCTATTATTCGATACTTTTATCAGAGAAAACAACTTGGATTTAAGGATAACAAAGTTTTTTTTTAAGGTAAAAAGAAGAATAATAATAATATGTTTGAGAAGTATACGTTTTACACGTGTTTTCTGAAATCGGAGGATCCAATCTCATTTCGAAACAACAGCGCAAAGGCGTGAAAGCCCATTTTCTAAACAATTGAACAGTTTTCATTAAAACTACGTTCAAACAACACTTGCTACAAAAAATCATAAATTATTTCTCTGGGCTTTCTTTTCCAACGGCCTTGTGGTTATCAACAAAATAGGATGTCTCAACAAAAGAGAAGGGTGGTGACAAACATGTCGGGGATCACCTCCGCTGACCACTGACCTGTTGCCGAGCTATAGGAGACTGGCCGCATATAAGAAAGAGACTGACCACATGAAAGTAGCAGCTGTAACCAACTGTAATCTATTTGCAGCTTAAATATAGGTGGCTATTAATTATTACGCGTTCCTCCATTTGTAAGAGTCCTAAAAAATATTTTTATTTCATTGAACCACACGATTTTTTCTGACACATTCAAACAGTAATTTTCTCTCCATTTCCTTAAAGAATTCAGGTTTTCATAGTCATGCGCCTAATTTTTAAATGTCATTCTCTATTTTCCTCTAAATTCCATGTATCATGAGTATATAGTCAATTGCTCCCCGATGACTACCATTTCCTCATTTCATGTTATACAAGTCTGCCTAAAGCGTCAAATTTGCCGTCATTTTCTGATACATTAGTTTTTGTTTACTTTTGTGGGAAAATGTAAAATGCTGTTCGATTTCCAAGAACCTGATTAAGATTACCTGCAAATAATATGTCTTTATCAATAAAAGTATTTCACATATGTGTCAGAAAGTAGCAGATTCAAACTTGAAAACAGATTTAAATACAATATCCACCAAATAATTGAAAATATTTTTGTCATAACCTTATAATAAACTTAAACTTAATCATGCTTTTTCACCTAATGTTCAATTGTTAGAAGAAAAATTGAAAAAAAAAAAATGTTTTTTAAAGTCATGAAATATATGATAAAAAATTTGATAAAATTTCAAGAACCAAACAAGAACGAGACCTTTCCTCGCTTTCATATACCCCTGCCTACACACATGATGGCTAAAACAAGTAATGGCGGTCAAACAATGTTTTTTTTTTTTTTTTTTTTTTTTAATTTATATGATTTGACAATATATTTTCTTCCTAATTTCTTTCAACAAACATTGTCGTTTTAAAGAGATATTGCATTATTAACTAAATCTACTACAAACACATATCGCCCACAGCCACAGACAAACCATTATTATAATTTAGAAAAACGTGGTTTTAGAGACTAACTTGAATAGGTTTAACTATTTCTTCACTAATTACCGATTAGCAAAACATGTGTATTTTCCAGGGAGATCTGTATTTCCTTTCAACCTTTCAAAATCTCACGATCTATCACAACATGTGGCTAGTTCGGCGCAGCTGGACGTAATTTTTTCTGGTGAAGGAAATGTTCCTATATAAAATGAATTTCAAGAATTGCGGCGCAAGATCATATAACACAACTAAAATGGTTTTGAATTGAAAATTTTTGGCATATACCATTGCATGACAGTTAAAAGATATAAATGTTTTTCTCACAGAAATAGTGTTTTTTTTTAATTTATTATTATTATTATTTTTTTTTTTTTGAGGTAAGTTAAAATATACATTTTGTTGAATTTTGTTGATAAAATAAACAAGAACGAAAAATCATGCGTCAAGCATAGATTATGTAACACTTTCCAACGCATCCAAAATAATTTTACGAATCATACTTTAATAAGCTAAAAGATAACATCTAAGTAATCCGAATACTTTTATTCAGCCCTGTATAGGATCTATAGATTTGTATATATACTACATAGGATGCTAAATTTTAGTTCAGTTAGGAAACACGTAGCACAGTTTAAAATTCTCCGTCTGGAGTTAAATAATACGGAACTTTTGTGCTTCCCTGTATAGGATCTACAGAATTTATACACACCACGTAATATACAAAAAGCGATTTAAAATTAAAATCGCATTCAGTAACTTAAAACGCACTTCCAGGAATTATTGTTAACATACAGTAGAGAATTCTTTTGTGTGTCCCTGTAAATGAACGATGACTGCTATACACACAATATTCTGTAGAAAGTCTCTTGTAATTAACCTTATACAGATTTCAATGCGTTTAAAATAGTGAAACATTATTTAAATAAACCGCAGACGATTTTTCTCAATAGACGTAATGTAACGGAATTCTTTTGACTGTCCCTGTAAAGTAACTATAAGTGCTATGCACACCCTATTCCATATTAAGCTTCTTCTAATGCACCTTAGTGATATATATAAATTTTAATGCGTTTAAAATAGTGAAACATTATTTAAATAAACCGCAAATGATTTTTCCCCATAGACCGCAATGTAACGGAATTCTTTTGAGTGTCCCTGTAAAAAAACTATAAGTGCTACACACTTCCGTTGAAATAGGGAACATGCTATAGATAACGATTATAACATATAAAAATTGCAGGGCAATCCGAGCATATTTACGGGAGTTAGAGCACGGACAGACGGCAGACGGCCAGACGGCCATACGGCCAGACAAACCGAAGTCATAAACACTTTTCAACTAGGTTGGAAAGTGTTAAAAAGGAGAGAAGGAGCTTTAGAAGAACCTATACGGGGAACTTATGTCACCCAGCCCCCATCTTGTTATGGACCTGGAGGGTGGAGGGGGACGCGCAAGATGCTAAAAGTAAATAAGACGGTAAATGCACTAAATGATTGGTTAATCCTTAAGGTGGTTATCAAATGACCTGCTCAACAACACGAAACTTTCTGATTCATTAGGTGCGTTCGTAATTATATAAATACGTAGCACCTATTGTCGTAGCTTGGTCCGTCCGTCTGTCTGTCCGTCCGTCCGCATATAACAACACAAAAACTAGCCAATCGAATGGTTTGAAATTTAAGATATATTATCTTTGCAGAAATTTGTCGAGACATTTCAAACTTTATCAAAATCGAATCAAAACTTTAGGAAATATTAATTAAAACATTTATTAAGAAATATGATTTTTTTTTTCTTTTTTTAATTGGTGCTTTCTTGTTATAGGAGTTTTCGAGGTTGAATCGTCAAGCGACCGAGATACTTATTTTATGACAGAAATTAATCTGCAGACGATATAATTCATTTCACAGAATTATAAATCATCAAGATATGAATATTTATATCACTAGCTATAGTACGAACGCACCTCGTTTCTCACGTTTGACGTACAATTTCCAACTTGTTTTTAAATGCAAAAAAAATTACATGCCTGACTATTGAAGCGATTTGGGATCGAAACGAGTTTTCCATTTGTTGATAAATAAATTACTTATCGAGTTATAAAAGATTTGTGTCACGTGACGATACGTTTTTCCCTTTTCTCGTGCTGCAGTGCTGGTAATTTGGTTCCAAACTGAGACTTTGATAGTATTTTTTTGAAAGATTTTCTGCCTTTACCAAAAAATGGAAAACGTCTTTCGGTTACAAAGACTGAATAACAGCACCTACCAATTTAATAGATTTGCGAAAAAAAAAAAATGAATTAGAAAATGTGTCAGAAAGTAGCCCATTTGGATTTGAGAACAGCTTCATACAGTTTTTTCAGAAGTTATCAAATACTACATCCATAACTAAACCCACCTATCCATATACTTAAAGCTAACCTGCTTTTTAGTTTTTCGTGCAAAAATGCTATTTATACGCATGCGCGAGCATTCAGCTAATCAGCTAGAGGCTTTTACTATCTTCAGACGCGATGTTCCAGCCAATGAGGTGAAGGCTTTTTCCTCTCTCTTCTCTCTAGAAGCGTATGTGTTCCATTTGGTTGTTCGGTTGTTGAAACTTTATAGATTTCTTTTATTAAGGTATTTTTTCATTTTACCGTATTTATTTTCTTTTTAAGTCGTATGTATTTTAATACTTTGAATTTTTTATAACTAACCCTTTTTTTGAGAGAGAGAGAGATTTCGTGGCACGAAATTCCGCGAATCATTTCCGATGTAAACAAACTAATTTTAAACTTTTAATATGTAATTCTGTGTGATATGATTAAATTCAGGTTTTCTCAACGACGATCACAGTATTTTTACCAAATAATTTTTGTATTAATCAAGCTTTTTTGGTTATTAAGCATAGCTAAACACGAAAGAAAACTTTGTTATTTTAAGATTTTGATGTGAATTATTTGCGTACATTTATAAGACGAGTTTCACTGAATAATTCAAGAAAAAAAAAATCTCATCATTATACATATTTAGTTATGCATTATTAATTATTTACTTGGCCTTTACTTTTAATATTTCAAACTTACAGCTGAATGTAACTATTAAAACATTTGAAATACTGTATTTGTAAAATGAAATTTCAGCTTAAACACTCGACAATTACTTTTACTTATGCATTATTAATTATTTACTTGGCCTTTACTTTTAATATTTCAAACTTACAGCTGAATGTAACTATTAAAACATTTGAAATACTGTATTCGTAAAATGAAATTTCAGCTTAAACACTCGACAATTACTTTTACTTATGCATTATTAATTATTTACTTGGCCTTTACTTTTAATATTTCAAACTTACAGCTGAATGTAACTATTAAAACATTTGAAATACTGTATTCGTAAAATGAAATTAGTTTAAACACTCGACAATTACTTTTAGTTATGCATTATTAATTATTTACTTGGCCTTTACTTTTAATATTTCAAACTTACAGCTGAATGTAACTATTAAAACATTTGAAATACTGTATTCGTAAAATGAAATTTCAGCTTAAACACTCGACAATTACTTTTAGTTATGCATTATTAATTATTTACTTGGCCTTTACTTTTAATATTTCAAACTTACAGCTGAATGTAACTATTAAAACATTTGAAATACTGTATTCGTAAAATGAAATTAGCTTAAACACTCGACAATTGCTTTTAGTTATGCATTATTAATTATTTACTTGGCCTTTACTTTTAATATTTCAAACTTACAGCTGAATGTAATTATTAAAACATTTGAAATACTGTATTCGTAAAATGAAATTTCAGCTTAAACACTCGACAATTACTTTTAGGTTAAATTCAGGTTTTCTCAGTGAGGATCACAGTATTTTTACCAAATAATTAAAAGTACTACATGCATGCATCTATCTAGATCTATCTATATTAGAAATTGTGCAGGTTTCTGGTCACTGTTTTGTTTACATATTTTAAACAAAAATTTCAATTTAATAATGCACTGAAAATTATAATGAATGCTTACAATTAAACACAACAACACAAAACAAAAAATTTCACAAAAACACATTATTTCCCCGATATTTTCCCACAACTAATCAATAAATTTCATGATATTTTATTGCGATTTTAAACCATGAACTTTAGTACTTTTCTGTTATATGGACACTATGCCAAAATGTATGTATGTATGTAAATGTATGTATGTATGTTTGGCGACAATGGTGTACGTATAACGGAAAAGTGCCTGAATTATTATTTATATATATATATATAAACATAATTGGCGACACAGCAAGTTTTCTGGATTTCTCCCTGTCTCTCTAACCACATTGTTAACAAAACAAAAAATTCACGAAAAACACATTATTTCCCCGATATTTTCCCACAACTAATCAATAAATTTCATGATATTTTATTGTGATTTTAAACCATGAACTTTAGTGCTTTTCTGTTATACGGATACTATGCCAAAATGTATGTATGTATGTATGTTTGGCGACAATGGTGTCCGTATAACGGAAAAGTGCCTGAATTATTATTTTTTTATATATATATATATAAAATATAAACATAATTGGCGACACAGCAAGTTTTCTGGATGTGAAAGGCGGAGATGAATTTCATTCATTCAATGACCGTTTTAAAAGTTTCAAGTTTGGATTGAGTGCACCTGAACATAAAAACCGATACCTATTTCTATGTTCATGTTTGAGTTATTTGGATATCTTTTCGTATAGCACAGAAAATCATTTCTCCCGCTTTCGTAATGCAGATAAATTCTGGTGTATTTTTTTTTTCTTCTTTTTATATCATAAGTACTTTTCTACTTTAAATTTTTTAATTGTCGAGTTTCTAAGCTGAAATTTCATTTTTCGAATGCAGTATTTCAAATGTTTTAATAATTACATTCAGCTGTAAGTTTGAAATATTTAAAATATTAAAAGTAAAGGTCAAGTAAATAATTAATAATGCATAACTAAATATGTATAATGATCAGAATGACATATTAAAATGTGTACAGAATGACATGAAAATTTTAAAAAACTGAAATTTTGCACTTGCAACTTAATTGTAAATTTCATTGTTTACATTGGAAACAATTTGTGGATTTTAAGAATTTGCTAAACTTCGTGTCACCAAATTACTAAATCTCTCTCTCTCACTCTCCAAAAAAAAAAAGGGTTAGTTTAAAAAAATTCAAAGTAGCAAAATACATGCAACACAAAAAGAAAATAAATACGGTAAAATGAAAAAATTACTTTAATAATAGAAATCCATAAATTTTCAACAACGACATCAGACGAACGTATCTCATCTTTCGTTTGTGATAAGGAACGCTCCTTTGGCCCCCTCCACTCATTGGCTGAATTGTAAAGGGCAAAATTGGGGGACAAAATGACTACAGCATTTCTGAGAAAAGAAAAAATCAGAAAATCCACAGAAAATAATTATTTTTGTTGCAAGTTGTGTTAACTGTCTTTATGGTTCGAGTCGATTTCAGACTGAGTGTAGATTTCTGCAAGTTGGATTTGGGTTAACCCGATTTTTCAAAAGTTAGTTCAAGTTCAGTATATTATTTCAGATTAAAACTATACCTATCAGGGCTTGAATTTCAGGGCGGGATTCGCGCGGAAAATTTTGAAATCCTGCCCAAAAAAGATCATGAGCGGGAGCCTCCCGCCCAAAAAATTTCAGCATTTTTGGAGAAATTTGCATTATTTAATTTACCTGCAACCGAACGATAAATTTCTCGATTTTTTTCCCCCCGCAACCGATTGACGGACTTTGTGTTTTTTCCGCTACTGATCGAGGAACTTTGTGGTTTTTTCCGTGACAGATCAACGAACTTTGAGTTTTTTCTGCGACAGATCGACGAACATTGTGTTTTTTAAGCGACTGATCGACGAACCTTGCGTTTTTTGGGGACAGATCGACGAACTTTGTGTTTATTCTGCAATCGATCGACGAAATTTGCTTTTTTCCCATGACTGATCAACGAACTTTGTGTTTTTTGGTGACAGATCGACGAACTTAGCGTTTTTTCCGCGACAGATTGATGAACTTTGCGTCTTTTCCACGATCGATCGGTGAATCTCAATCAAGTAAAATCTAAAGTCAGAAATTTATTTAACAACCTAATTGTTAAGGGTCCCTAACACATTTAATGGAACTTGAAAAATACACTGCATATATAAAACTTAACTTTCTTCCCTTTTTTATAATAAAAATAAACATTTTACATAATCATTCTCAGTTGACTTAATTTTTTCAATGGTATTTTGTCATGTCTGCATTAATGTAATTCTTTAAATAGCACGTAAAAGAATAGTGGGGTTTAAAGATTTTTTTTCTCCCTCCCAAACATTACAACTCCCCTCCATTTAAAAATGTTGGTAGGGAGACTCCCGTCTTTGGAAAAATTGAATTTCAAGCCCTGCCTATAATATGTTTGTGTGTATTGAGGTTTGTATAGATATTTGTGTGTGTGCTGTTTTTAATACAGACAGTTTCATTTTTCACACGAACCTTTCAAAAAATTCTCATTCTTTGCGCAATCCTTTAACAAAATTCGCATTTTTTTTCATGATTCTTTAATGAAATTCGCATTTTTTTCTGTATCTTTTTTTTGTCGAGATTCATAATTTTTTCAGCTATCCTATGACGTAATTCGTGTTTTTTTTTCAGCGATAATTTGACGAAATTTGTGTTTTTTCTGCGATTTTTTTTTCCACAAAATTTGCGTTATTTTCCACGATTCTTTTATGAAATTTGCGTTTTTCTGTGATCCTTAGACGAAATTTTCTTTTTTCGCAATGCTTTGATAATAATCACATTTTCTCTGCTACCTTTTGATAGGATTCATCAATTTTCAGCAATCCTTCGATGAAATTTGCGTTTTTTCAGCAATCTTTGAAGAAATTCGCATTTTTCTCGCGATACTTTAACGAAATGTGCGTTTTTCAGCGATTTTTTGATAAAATACATTTTATTCCGCAATTTTTAGACGAAGTTTGGCAAGAAAGCGCTATCTTTGGGTGAAATTTCCTGTTTTGCGATTCTTTGACAAAATTTGCTCATCTTTTGTGTAAATCGCGTTTTTCTGTGGCCTTTTAACAAAATTCACGTTTTACATGATCCTTTGATGAAATTAGTGTTTTTCCCGTGATCATTTGACGAAATCTAGGATTTTTTTCCCGTGAAGATTGATTATATGTTTTTAGTCTGCAGGTGCCCTAAAAAGTTTGTGACGCCTGTCACTGCATTGCACGCATTCTGCCACGGTGTATCAAACAAACAAAATTCATCCTAAAGAATTATTATTTCGTTTCTGGAAATGAACAACCGTCAACTCATTGGCTGAATTATAAAGGGTGAAATGTGTAGGCACCGAGTATCATCTATACTATTAATGTCGGTAAACGTCTGTCTGTGTGTGTGTTGTTGTGTCTGGCGTCTGTAAGCACAAAACTCTGCATGCAGACGACGGACATAAGTGCTTTTGGTATAAAAAAATTCGTAAGTGGAGTTTTTAAAATTCACAACATTTTGCGGGAGAAGAGGGGTGCGAACGAATTTAAAAAATGAATCCGCATCAATAATTATGGAGGCGGGGAGGAGTATGTTTTGCCTACATGGGGCGGAGACTTTTCTTTGTTGACACCACTCATATGATATATCGTTCGAAAGGCCTGTGACTGCCTTTTCATGTTATGCATCTGTGTGGTCCATCCCCCCCCCCCCGCCAATTGGGGCACTTTTCTAAATTTTGCACATACCACTCATGTTATATATCGTTAAAAAGGTCTGTGACCGCTTAATCATATTATGCATCTCCGGTGTCCATCCCCCCACTTTGCCCCCCCCAAGGGGGTACTTTTGTAAATTTTGCACAATCCCTTCATGTTACGTATTGTTGGAAAGGTCTTTGACTGCTTATTCATGTTATGCATCTCCGGGGTCCATCCCGCCACTTCCCCCCCCTTTAAGGGGGGCAATTTTCTAAATTTTGTTGACACCCCTCATGTCATATATTGTTGGAAAGGTCTGTGACCGCTTAATGATATTATGCATCTCCAATGTCCATCTCCCCACTTTGCCCCCCCCCCCCCTCCCCCAAGGGGGTACTTTTCTAAATTTTGCAGACAACCCTCATGTCATATATCGTTGGAAAGGTGTCTGTGACTGCTTAATCATATGCATATCTCCAATGTCCATTTCCCCACTTTGCCCCCCCCTCCCCCAAGGGGGTACTTTTCTAAATTTTGCAGACAACCCTCATGTCATATATCGTTGGAAAGGTCTGTGACTGCTTAATCATATGCATATCTCTGATGTCCATCTCCCCGCTTTGCCCCCCCCCCCCAAAGAGGTACTTTTCTAAATTTTGCACACAACCCTCATGTTATATATCGTTGGAAAGGTCTGTGACCACTTAATCATATTATGCATGTTCCGTGTCCATCCCCTACTTTACCCCCCCCCCCCCCCCAAGGGGTTACTTTTTAAAATTTTGCACACACCCCTCATGTTACATATCGTTTGAAAGGTCTTTGACTGCTTATTCATGTTATGCATCTCCTTGGTCCATCCCGCCATTTCCCCCTCCCCAAGGGGGCACTTACCATTTACTTGCACAACAGCGCTAAATGTGTCAGATGAAAGAAATTCCGCGAGTACATGTGCCAGTGAAACTTAGCCAATTGCTGTTCTTCAACCTAGCTTTAATTCAAAGTGGGTTTTTTATTTATTTGAATTATTCTGCAAAAGTTTCAAACATTTTAAAGCAGCTATGAATTTTATTTTTATGGTACTATCAAGTTTTTTGCCGTCAAATTTTGACGGGTTCCATCTAGTATATTTCTAATGATCAAAACACGAGTTCTGTTTAACACTTTCCAACATAGTTGAAAATTGTTTATGATTCTGGTTTGTCTCTCTGTCTGCCGTATGTCTGTCTGCGCTGTAATAACTCGCATAAATGTACTCGGATTGTCATGCAATTGATATGTGTGATTGAGGTTTATTATGGCATGTTCGGTACTGAAAATGAAGTGTGTAGCACTTATAGTTCCTTCACAGGGACAATCAAAAGTATTCCGTTACATTACGGTCTATGGGGAAAAATCATTTGCAATTTATTTTAATGATGTTACAATATTTGAAATATATTAAAATTGATGCATATCATTGTGGTGCACTACAAGAGGCTTACTATAGAATATAGTATGTATAGCACTTATACAGCAGGTATGTCAAACTCGTTTACCGCCGCGGACCAAATTAAGCGTTATATACAAAGCCAAAAAAAAAAAAAAAAAAAGATAATATTATTACCATTGCACAGAATAAAATTTGTTCGTATAAAAC
The DNA here is from genome assembly GCA_963931845.1 of Maratus michaelseni. Taxonomy (NCBI): domain Eukaryota; kingdom Metazoa; phylum Arthropoda; class Arachnida; order Araneae; family Salticidae; genus Maratus; species Maratus michaelseni. The sequence continues at coordinate 5,367,331 of OZ007600.1, forward strand.
ACATCCATGTTAAAGAAATGTGCATGTAAAGTTCAAAAGTAAATAAAATTCATAGCTTGTTTTATCTTATTTTTCGAAAAAATACTCGAAATTGCTTTCTATCAACCGAATCAACTGAATTTAATTTATTTTTTTTCTAATTTGTATTTATTTTACAATTTGGTTGTGCACGATGACCTGTTAATCTTTTACCTAGCAAAGAAATAGCTGCCAATCTTCCGTATTTTTTTCCAGTGAAAAAGAAAACATATTTCGAATCAAAAAATTTCTTTAAAAATTTGTGTTTTGTATCTATGCTCTACTTATTCTTTTTTATTTTCATTTATTAAATACATTTTCTGGTTTAACATATGTTGACTTGAAAAATAACAAAAGGTTGGCCGCTATACGCAAAGAAGCCGTACAAAAGCGCGCTCGTTCAAAAAATGTCCACTCCGATGTTTTTCTAATAATGTTTGGCAACATATAAAATAAAATACATTTTCTTTTTGAAAGTTGTTTTGTCAAAATAATAAATTCTATTTGAAAATGCTAATCATGGCCGGATTAAGGGGGGGGGGGGCTACGGGGCTGCAGCCCCGGGCCCCAATCCGTCAGGAGCCCTCGTCAACAGCTTAAGTTTTATCAAAATTTTGTTTTAAAAATTACTTAAATTTCTAAAAGAAAGAAAGAAAAAAGAAAATGTTTGCTTCTAAAGTGAAAAAACTTTTTCTGAAATAACGAGAGAAAATCGGGTTTCAAGCGTCATCACTTTTTCCTTTTGCAATTCCAAAACTTCGAAGTACGATTTAAGGGTGGTCGTCACTCCCTTGAAAACACCCGATAGTTACTGTTAAACCTATGGCCAGGTTGCTTTCAAATTTCTCGTTTAAATTTAAATACTTTTAAAAGATTTTTTTTTTTTTTTTTTTTGCATAAGATAGCTGAGGTCGATCCGTAATATGACGATTTTTTATTTTTTCGATTTCAGTTGCAGATCTGTTTAGTAGAGGTATTTTTACTTTCGGAACCGGTTTTGAAAGTGAAAGTACCTTTATTAAAAAAATCTGCAACTAAAATATCAACCTCAGCTATCTTATGCAAAAAAAAAAAAAAAAAAAAAAAAACTTTTCAAAATATTCAAATTTAAATGAGAAATTCGAAAACAACGTGGCCATACGTTTAACATTAGCGAGCGGGTGTTTTCATATTCTTTTACTATTTTTACCCTACTTTTGCCCGATACCAAAAGAAGAAAACATCTTTACTATTTTCCGCTTCTACCACCTAATCTCAAAAAACATGTGCACGCTCAGGGGAAGAATCTTGAATTGTAAGGTCTATGTGTGCACGGCATACGATTTCTTAGAAATTAGTACAAGGTCAGGACCCCCCCCCCCCCCCCCCCCAATGCCTAACATCCGACACTTCCCAAGGGCAACCCTCTCCCCAATGACATGACCAGTATCTTTCAACAGTATTTTGCGTAAAAACTGAGAACCATTGGCCAGTGCATTGAGAATCATCCCTGTCTGCCTCTCCTGCATAAAAGTCTATGGGAAAAAAAAAAAAAAAAAAAAAAAAAAAAGACAGATAATCAAAAAGAATGTTTTGTTCGTAAACTTTTATTTTAATATGATAAGAAGTAGATTTTAGGAAGTGTGTTTGCTTCCCTTTTCCTTTATCTTTAATGTTTTTATTTAATACTAAGTAAAGAAAAGCGTTTATTTAATTGAGAAAAATGCTTATCCTTGAGTATAAGTACATTTAACTTGTAGAAAACCATTGTTTTTACTGCATGTGTTTAGGTGGCTTAAAAAAAAAGAAAGAGAAAAAAAAGGTTAAATAATATCACAACTCTTATGGGTTCGATTGTTTGTGAAATATTTTTTATCGCCATCTTTTATCTTATCAATTTAAGTTAAGTTGATTAATTATGAATTTCATTATTTAAATGGCTTTACACACATCCTTATTTTATTAAAATTCCCATATTCATATATAAATTGTTTCTTTTGTGCAATTTACTAAAAATCAATACGTATGGGTTAAATTGTTTAATATACTCAGATTAATTTGTTTAAGGCGGTTCTCAAATTCCCTGCTCAACAACGCGAAACTACCTGACGTGTTTTCTAACTCATTTTTAAATGTAAAGGCATACAATTGGAAAATCTGACTATTGGAGGGATTTAGGATCGAAAAGCGTTTTAAATTTTTTGATAAATATATTAAGTTATAAGAGATTCTTGTCAAGTGACGACAAGTTTTAATTTTTTCTCGTGCTGCTGCGTCCGGAAATTTGATTTAAAATGCCATATTTGACAGTATTTTCTAAATGAGCTTCTGCCTTTTCCAAAATATGTAAATCGCCATTCGATTACATAGTTTCTGAATAAGAACACTTGCCAATTTCATGCGTTTCCGAACAAAAATGAATCAGAAATGTGTCACAAAGTAACTCCTTTGGATTTGAGAACAGCCTTAATAAAATTAATCATATTTTGCACATAAGTTGACATATTTCATTCAAACTGGAAAATTTTAGCATATATATATATATATATTTAGATATTTTAATTCATTCTCAAGATATAGATTCCACTAGAAAAGTAAATTTTTTTAAAAGTTTGAGGTGTTGCATTTTTTTTAATCAGAAAAAAATTGCTTTTTGTAATAAAAGTTTATCTCACATTTATATTTTCTAACAAAACTAGTGGGCTCTGCTCCCTTCGAGCTACGCTCGCCAACTCCCGTGCATACCCCGCAGAATCGAAAATAACGTTAATTGGTCTAAAAACACGCTAATTTTTTCTATTTTAAAAAGATTATCCGATTACGGAAGACTGATTGCAATGAATTTATTTAATAAAATTTCATGTATTTTGCACAAAAATTGACTTATTTTAGTCAAACTGAAAAATTTTAGCATGCATATTTATAACATTTTGCTCATTGTCAAGATATAAATTTAACTTAAAAAGTAAATTTCCTAAAAAGTTTGAAGTGGTGCCATTTTTTAAAATAAAAAAAAAAATTGTTTTTTTTTTTTTTTTTTTTTTTTTTTTTTTTTTTTTTTTTTAAATAAAAGTTTAACTCGCAGTTACATTTTCTAACAAAACTAGGAATTTCCGCCCCCAACGAGCTACACTTCCCATGACTTCACAGGCTCTACAAACACAATGATATAATCTGTTTTAAAAAGATTACTTGATTACGAAAGATTGGATGATATTAACACGACCAGTAGTGATCTTTTATAATCGGGTATCTATTCATTTCCCTTTGACTTGAACATTCCCAGGGCCGCATCCACCGCTGTCGCAACTGCTGACGGTCTAACTGCTGGAAGATTTTTTTTCTTTTAGACGCTATAAGAAAATAGTTATATATATATATATATATATATATATATATATATATATATATGTGCATGTATATATATATCAATCATAATCTTTACCACTGAATGCTTTCCGCACATAAAAATGTAATTATTTGAAAGTTTTCTTTCTCTTTTAATATTTACGTGTAAATATTTTTTCGAATTGAAAAATATTTGGAAATATTATTTGGAGTTTTTAAATACAATGCAAATTTCTTCATTAAATGTTTTACACACATAATAACTTAATTGTTTTAAATTTTCCTGTCATTTTTAATATTCGCGTGTAAGTATATTTTGCAAATGGAAAATGTTTAAAAATATTACTTGGGCTTTATAAACATCTAGCACCAGAGGTAAAAAACGGCTTTTTGGAAAAAAGAAATAAATATCCATTCAAGTAATAAAATTTTGGATTAAGGGAAAAAAAAAACATAAACATAAAATTAGACACTATATATATATATATATATATATATATATATATAAACTTATTGCAAAAATTAACCATTGAAACAGAAATAACTGACCAAATGCAATGAAATTATTATCCCAAATAGCTATGTCAAATTACACATTATAAAACATAGTCCTAACAAATGAAGTATTTATTCAAAAAGTGAAACATAAGTAAAAAAAAAAAAACACAAATGCAAGCTTATAATGTAATTTACTTTTTCAAGGGCTGGGAAACCACATTATAAGCAAAGAATGATTGTTTTCTGTAACTGTCACAAGCTTAAAGCCAAAATTTTGTGACAATTCCAAGCCCTAACAATCATTGGAAAGAAATTGGAAAAAAAAAAAAAAAAAAAAAAAAAAAAAAAGGATACCTTTGAAAATAGAACACTACAAATCAAACGGAAGAAAATAAATCCATTTATAAACAAATAAATACAAAGGAAGACAAAGAAAATCTATACATTACAACATAAATTTGTCCAGAATCCGAAGCCAAAAATGTTTTGTGCTAAGCACATGGTAAAGTGAATAAGTGAATTCAAACGTACAAGTTAAAATTACAGTTAATTTTCTAAAAGTAGCAGTTATTAATTTAACCATTGTGATTTTAACTATTTCTAATTTAAAATATAAAAATACAAATAAATAATATAAAAACTATAAATTCATTTACTAAAAATATTTTTTAACTTAAATAATTTTAATATATATATTATATTATTGGAATATTTAAAAATTTCACTTGTATTCCAGGTTTTTAGTTAAAAGAGAAAAAAAAAAAAATGTGAAAATTTATATGGTGCTGCCATCTGGTTTTATAATAAACAATAACTAAAAAATAATACTAAAGAATAATAGTAATAGTTTTTTTAAAATCATTATATGGTGCTGCCATCTAGTTAAAGATTAAAACAATATCTAAATAACTATTAATTATTTTGATTAAGTAAATTTTCATTATAAAATTATTTTATCTATTTATTTTTACATATGTCAACATTTAAATAATTTCAAAACATAAATAAACCCATAAAATCTAAAATATTATTGTAGAAGTCAAATTAAATTTTCATTTTATAAATAATTATATGCAAGCTTAAAAGATTTACCAATATGACTACATGCACTGATTGGAACTAACATCTTGCAAAATTTTATTAACCCTGAAAAATAAAATTAGATTTTCATTTTATAAATAACAATGCAAGTTTAAAAGAAATACCAAAATGGCTACACACACTTAATGGAACTAACATCTTGCTAAATATTATTTATTCTGAAAAATAAAATTAGATTTCACACACTGAAACCATTAATTAAAAATTACCGTAACACCATATATATATATATTCGACACAGCATTTCATAATCTAATCACGTAATATATATATATATATATATGCCTTCAAAAGAAGGTTAAATTGCTGCGATGCATAGTTTTTAATCCTATAAAATTTATGTAACTGAATTATATTCACCGATTTCAACATTAAACAGAGGCACTTAAAATAATTATTCGATTTTAAAACTCTATGTTTCACCATGTTTATCATACATTTCTCTATAAAACTATCATTTTTCATGTTTTTCTGTCAATTACAATACTCAAACATTATAGATAAAGATTCACTAGACGCTTAACATTTTATTACGAGGATCTTGGCGATATTTTAAAAATAGAAATGAAATATTTCTCGGAATGTATTAGAAATGTAGATATCCAATGCTGTCAAGATGCTGTTAATCAATGATAAACAATTAATATCTGTTTTCCCAAATGTACTGCATATTGCAATTATAGTATATAGTAGTACCGCTTACAAACTTTGAAACAGAATGATCATTTTCCAAACTAAAATTAATAAAGAACAGACTACGATCGTTTATGCTGGAGCCCAAACTTAGCGGTTTAACACTAATGTCACTAGATAATGACATAACAGAACTGTTTGCATTTCATGATGCCCTGCAATCACTTGGAAATTTAAATAAAAGGATTTTTTTTCAATTAACTTAATTTTTAGTAATGAAAATCTAATAATAATAAAAAAAAGCTTAAACATGTAATTAAATTTATTTATATCAATAAACAGATGTATTGAAATTATTTTTAATGTATTCAGTTTTTATACACCTGGAATATTTCTATTTTTTTTAATGTTTATAAAGTATTTGTTAATTGTATATGTTTAAACAAACTAATTAAGAGCACTATTGAAGATAACAAACAAACAAACAAAAAAACGCTCTTGATTAACAATATAAATATTTCCATTTTTAAAATTTGTATTTCAGGATTAAAAAAAATAATAATAAAAGGTGTGTGTGGGGGGAGGGGGGATAAATATTCAGTATCGTGGGAAGGGGCACACAATTTCCAGTAGCAGGGGAAGAGGGGGGGCAAAATGTCCAAAATAGCCCCGGGCCAAAGAAATGCTTAATCCGGCTCTGATGCTAATACTATCAAATAACATGATGAAATTATGAAATTTGCCCTGAGGTTGAAGTTTACTCAGGTGCTTTTATTTTCAAATGAAAACTCCAAGTACTTTGTCTATTGGTGGTCTTTTAATAATTCACATTCATAATTTGTCAATTTAAAATGAAAATGCTTACCTTATTTAACATTTCGTAATTAACAGTTAAACTTTTATGATGGAAAGCCGTCAAATTTTTGTATAAGAAGGTAGATCTGGTTATATTCGTTACCAATATTATCAAGATATTTTCTAAATTGACGATGATTAAGCATGTGCGTACGAATATGATATAAGTTTATAAACATGTATCCGACTTTTATAAATCGATCCGGCTATACAAAATACTTTTTAGCAATGGTACTTTTGCTTATAGTATTTTCAAACTTCTTTAACTGTTCTGCGCATCCTTTCTTCCATTTCCTAGTAAATGATTTTGAATCACGGGATATTTAATGCAATAATTATTCTATAAAGTAAATGTATTTTCTCCAATAGGCTTGGTGAAAGCACTCTCTTTTAAGAAGTGTCAATTTCAATTCTGACAGTTTTTCTTTCTGATGTTTGGCCAGATTTTTAATGCTTTGTCCTGTAGCATCTCTTAATGTTCCATTCTTTCGAAACTCCAACAATGTTTGGATATCAACATATAATTTCAGTTTTTCTTTTAAGATAATGGTATTGTGAATCAATTTAATTTTTTTTTTTTAATGTTTATTTTCCGTCAATCATATATATTCATACTGGTAGAGTTTAAACTTAAAAAAAAATTCCTAGGTTGTTTATCAGTATGTTATTAAAATATGTGTAAATCGGTAAAAAAAAAAAATAATAATAAAAAATAAAAGAAAATAAAAGAAAGAAAGAAAGAAAGATCAAGCAGGTTTCATTAACAATGACACATTTACTAACCTAAGTAATGAAAATAATTAAAGAACTTAAATCCAAAATATTTTCGTAAAACAAGAGTGGAGAAACTAGATGACATGACGTATTCGGAGGTTTTGCTTCAAGCACAAAAGTGATAATTTATGTCATTTCGAAAGCAAATCATTTAAAAGCCACTTAATTTTATACTTTGATTTTAAAAAAAGTTGTAACTGTTCTTAATTAGCCCGAATTTTATTAATTTTACTATACATTTCTTATTATTTAATAAATATAGCATGTGTAAAATTGAAGAGAGTAGTAAAACAAGTTGGAAATTGTATGTCAAACGTTACAAACGAGGTGCGTTCGTACTATAAAAAAAGTTATAGTTCTATAAAAGTTACAGTTCTATAAATATTCAGATCTTGATGATTTTTAATTCTGTGAAATGAATTATATCGTCTGCAGATTAATTTCTGTAATAAAATAAGTTTCTCGGTCGCTTGGCGATCAAACTTCGAAAGCTCCTATAAAAAGAAAGCACCTATTTAAAAAAAAAAAAAAAAAAAAAAAAAAAAAAATCAAAATGTCGCGATAAAATTCTGCAAAGATAATATATCTTAAATTTGAAACCATTCGGTTGGGTAGTTTTTGCGTTGCTATATGCAGACGGACGGACAGACAGACGGACAGACGGACGGACCAGACGACGACAATAGGTGCTACGTATTTATATAATTACGAACGCACCTAATAAAGCAATAGTTTCGTCATGAAACACATAAATATTATAAGAAAAATACTGTAAAAAAATTACGAATCTTTAAATTTTTAGACTCGAGATTTCGCACTTTGTTACATTCCGATTAGTTAACTGTGTATCTTCAATTTCTTGGAGCTAAAATTTAAAACTTTAAAACTGAGCTACATCTGTCTATATACATCAGTTATGCCAAATGAGCGGTTTTTTTTTTTTTTTTTTTTTTTTTTTTTACTACCACATTTTGAAGAAAAATATTTCCCTTAATTAATGACGAAATAAATAAGACAAAAATTACTATTAAAAAAAGTGGTAGCAATTGTGAATAAAAAAAGCAACTGGCAATACTTACATACATATGTTTGCCATCTCTAAGACTATTTGGTGTAAGTGAGTTCCTCAAAAGTGTATTTTCAGCATGCGTGTTCGAGCAACTGAATAAATGAAAAAATAAATGCACAGGTAAAATGCCAAAGGCTTGGCGGGCCACAGAGAAGTTGTCGGCGGGCCAGTTGTGGCCCGTGGGCCACGTGTTTGACATACCTGCTTTACAGGGACACTCAAAAGAATTCCATTACAAAACGGTCTATGGGGAGAAATCGTTTGCGGTTTATTTTATAATGTTTCAATATTTGAAACATACTGAAACAGATAGATATCACTGAGGTGCATTACAAGAGGCTTACTATAGAATATTGTGTGTATAGCTTTCCTCCTTCATTTACAGGATCACATAAAATTATTTTGTTAAAGTACTGTCTGTTAATAATAATGGTTGGAAATGCGTTTTCAGTTGCGTTTTTAAATGGAACTTTTTTTCCACCTATTATACTTGATGTGTATAAATCCTATAGGTTATATACAGGGCAGCACAAAACATCTCGAATGCATTTGCGTTTATTGACGGAAATTGCCGATGGGCTATTTTCAACTGTGCTATGCGTATCCTAACTGAACTAAATTTTTGCATTCTAATGTAGTATATATAAAAATCAGTAGATCATACACTGGGCTGCGCAAAATAGTTAGGATCTTTTTCCGAATATTGTTGGTAATTTCTAAAATTGGATTTTTAAATGTGTTATGCGTTTTCCAAATTGTTAACTTTAGCATCAGACTTAGACATTCTTAAACGGCAAAGATTTCTATAAAAGCATTTTGGAAGTGTTGAAAAGTTTTACATATTCCATACTTAACGCATGATTTTTTGTTCTTGTTTTTTTTTTTTACTAGGAGACAGCAATTTAAAACCTCTGTCCCCCCCCACCAAAACAGGAAAAATCTTACGGGCTTTATCTGGTGACAACTTATTAGAAATATTTCCAAATTTTTAAAATGTTTTTAATTAGTTGTTTGTTGAGACACAAAAACGAATCTAACCATTCGTTCTATTAATTTTTGGGTTTAATTTAACAATTTAGATTTCTTTATTATTAGTTTTTTAGAGTTTAACGTGTCTGAAAAAAGTAATAGAAATAGAATCTTATTTTAAACTCAAAAGGTCACTAATTCAAGAGATAGAAAAATGGTTTTCTAGTTTCAAAAATTGGAAAATTGTTTGAAAAATTCTTTTTTAGTTTCTAAACTAAAACTTTTATAGATTGTCAGAAATCATATGGTTAAAATAGACGTATCAGATAAAAAATAAGAAGTTGAAATTTATTTTCTATTTTTCTATTGAATAAGTTTCCATAAAATGTTATTATTATTAAAAAAAAAAAAAAAAAAAAAAAAAAAAAAAAGCATGTACTAAGTTTCACATATGCTTTTTTTTTTTTCTACAGATAATATTTCAGTTATTTTAAGATACATTATGGTTGATGTAGCTACATTGCTAAGCTAAACAAATGTTTATTTTTGTTATTTTTTAGTAAGTTTTATATTAATTTCTGTACAAAATATTTTAGAATTATTCTTTATTCGGGACTCAAACTCTTCCATGAATATCTTACTTCTTTCTTTCTGTATCACCCTTTTTTTACTGTATAAATTTGACATAAAGAAAAACGAAATATAAAAAGTGCTTAATGTGTATTTATAATTCAGGAGAAAGGAAAAAGAAGCACATAGAAAGGACTAGCAATTTGAAGCCAAAACGAAGGGTTGACTTGATAATGTGTTAAAAAAATAAGACTATATCGTTAACTTTATAGTTCCAGATTTTTCGGAAAACGCAAATTAATAAATATAAAATAATGAATCAAGAGTATGAAGTATTGTTTTATTTTCCTAATTTTTTTATTTCCTTAATTTTAATTATTTTACGAGCATCCTGATTTGATTACTTTTATAATTTAAAAGAAAACTAAAATAACCCCATATTTATTTATTTATTTATTTATTTTTTGAATTGCCTTTCTTGATTAAAGTGGTTATCAAATTCCTGGCTCAATAACGCCAAGAAAAATATAAACTATACTATTGTGATTGCTTCCTCTAAAATAGCTTATTTGTTAAAGACTGTATCCTCAGTTAACGTATGTGCAGCATATTTTGAATAATATATGTTATTTTATTGAATTTACGGAGTCTTCGTTTATAAAATTCACATCCCTGAATATCATGGCATATAGTGATTAAAAAATAAAACTTGCACGTTTTAAAGGTTGTCAGGCCAGGATGCAGTTTACATGAAAATGAGAAAAACATTTAAAAGTACAGTTACCATCGCCGCGGTGGACAGCCCTGCTCAAAGGCACCCACTCTGTCTGTATTAGATTACACATTTCAAAAATCTTAAAGATAATCTTCTTTACTGAAAGCTGAATAAAATATTTCGATAAACTCTGCCAATTAATTCATAATATAGCGATCTGGTTCGTTGCTCACATAAATAAGAAATAGAAAATGAATTAATGTTTTTCATGCTTTCATGTGTATGTTCCGTTCAGATAATCTTTTATATTTCTCAACTCTTTTACTGCAAATACGGTATTTTTAAAATATTTTCTTCCTTTTTTTTCTTTCGAAGAAAATTATATGACCGTTTAATTTTATAATTAAAAATAATTATAATTAAAAATATCTTATTACTTTATAGTGATGTTTCACTTTATTTATATCATATAGTATTTAAAAATGCATTTAATAATTGATGCATCTTTTATACATAAAGTTTGAGATACTAGCGAAAAAAAAGATAAGAAATACAGGAAACAAGGGGGAAAAATCGTTTCATATAATTCATAGGATTCACAGTTAATTATTCACATTAAATATTCATATCTTACATAAGAATATATATAAAAAGTTTGCATTATTTTGATAATATCGAAAAATCCATATTAAATAGAGTTTGAGTTTCAACCCCAAAAAAAAATTCATGGTTAAGCTGTTTCGCTAAGTACTGACTTGCAAATAGACTGTTTTCTACCCCGCCCGAGGCGAGGCATCTGTTTGCTTCACACAGACCGTTCAGCGTCTTTTGTTAATGACTTATTGAGTGACCAGGCTATATTTCCGCTAACAATTCAAACGTATACAGAAGATGAAGAGTGGAAAACGGGTTTAGTACTCTGTACATTCTTCCTTTTATCGTGATTTTTCTCGGAACTAGAGCTCCTATTATAGGAGTCTTACTCGGAACGGTATTTCTACCAAAATTTTCACTTTTCATTCAGAAGAATAAATGAAAAAAAATTTATTCATTCAATTTTAAACAAGAACGAAAAATCATGCGTCAAGCATAGATTCTGTAACACTTTACAACACTTCTAAAATAATTTTACAAATCTTTACCATTTAACAACATTAAAAGAAAAATAAATACAATAATTAAGAAAATTATTTCATTCCCGATAATTAAAAACGTTAATAATTAACTAACTATTTATCTTATTTCATAGGAGACAATACGGTATTTTTTATTATAGGGACCTTGACATAACCCAGTCTTAAAAAAGTGAAATTTTTTGCCAAATAATCGCGAAAATAAAATTGCAACCAATGCAATAAGGAGGGCCAAATAAAATCGTGGAAATAGACGAATTGGGTAATAACAAATATCAATTTTACCTGATAAAAAATTTTACTTTTAAGTCTTTGTCAAAGGCGGATCCAGACCTCCATTTAGAGCGGGGTCATGACTTCTTTTTTTTTCGGGGGGGGGGGGGGGGTCACATGTTTTCATTAGCAGTTTTATATCTTAGATCCAAATTGATTATTTTCTGACGTATACCCGAATTAATTACATAAGTACATGATACATAAGGAATACATAAGTGCATGAAATTTTCAGGTATATTAGTAAATGTACAAAATATGTATGTTTCACCCAGATACCAAGAAATCACAGTTTCCCATTTTCTTATAAATGCAAAGAATCTTGCAGAAAATTTTCTCAAAGTTTGCATTTTAAGAAAAATTTTCGAGGCTGAAAAATCATGGAAATATTGTCTTGAGGAAGCAATCAAATACAATTCAAAATGCACCACATTTATAAAAAAATTTAAAATGATTTTGATTCTTTAGTACTTAAACAATAATGCCTGCCTGCAATTTTCATGCATTTCTATTTAAAAATAACTCTATGAGTGTATCAGAAAGATTAAAATCTTTAAGAAGTAAAAAAAGAAAAAATGAAAACAATTTTAATACATACTTATATTTAGAAAAACGTATTGTTATATACAAATGTTTTCCCTTTAGAGGGGGGTCATGACCCCCATGACCTCCCCCTTGGATCCGCTTTTGGTCTTTGTGAAACGTTTTAACATCCTTCAAAAAAACCTTAATTGGAAATAGTATATGCTTTTTCTTTAAATTCAATTCTGCCTCCTTGGTTTAATGTATAGTTGAAACAAATCTTGTTTTCTAAATGACAGTATGTTGACAGGCACTTTTTGTTCTCCAGAATAAATTGATTCATGTAGTTTGTATATGTGAAAACATGTTTTTGTTTTTCGGAAAATTTAGTTAAATCAATTCAGTTTTAATGAGAAAATGGTGTAAAAAATATACTAATATGTTTTATTTCTCCTTTTTTATACACAAATATGGAGTAATTTCCTTTCCGTTTTTAGATAAACTTCGTTAAAATTTACAAAAAAAAAAAAAAAAAGAAAAAAAAAGAAAGGAAAGAAAAAGAAAAAAAATCTTGGAATATCATTTAATTTTTTTTATTCTGAGAGTTTGTGCGACATCCTCGGATCAAGTAAATCGAGTTGCGTTCAATAATCTAAGAGTAGTTGCGAAATACAAAAACACGGTCAGATTTTAATATAATAGATTCGTGTTCATTTTCCTTTTCTTAAAATTATGATGTGATTTTTAGCAGAAAACTCTCATCTGTATATAACGGATACTCATGCTTAATAATCAGTATAGATAACAAAACATTTAAATTTTTCGTTATAAATATGGCGTGAAACTCATCTACTTTCTATACTTACTGATCCTTGTATTATTAATGTAAGGAATTAATTCACACTCATTTTAAAACATATTGGAAAATTCCCGTTTTATTTCAAATATGAAGTCTCTTTGTCACCAAAGAAATCCCTTTTTAATGACATAATTCTTGTTAATTTTCTTTTCCAGGCAATTAATTTCAACACTGGCATAGGAGAAATTAAGTTATTTTAACGAAATAATATTAAATCTTTAGGTTTTATCAACAAAAATGGAACTGTTAACATTCGTCATTTTTTTTAGGTAATCGAGTTATTTCTTAATAGTTTTAAGAAATGGTTTTAAGAATGAAATAACTATTTCTCGCTATCCAAGACATCATTTTCGACATGGATAATTTTGCGGAGCATATTAATGACATTTGCTAACCATTTTCTTTTGAAACTTCTTCTTACTTTTTAAAAATTTAAATAAAAAATACGGTTTAGTTATATTAGCCGTGCGCAGACGGTAAAATGTCAAGTATTGTTACCATACAAAAGAAAAAAAAAAGAAAAAAAGTGAAGAAAAAACCCAAGATAATTTTATTTCCCCACTTTATTTTAGATGAATATCCGCTTTATTTTAGATGAATGACGTTCTATTCGCCTGTTTCATATGGTTACGCATATTGAGACCTTGTATTATTATCAAAAACTAAAAAAAGTACGTTTTATTTTTAATAATATTATCAGAGTTTCCCCCAGGTTTAAAAAAGGGCAGGGTGCTGCTGATGAGGAAAGGGCACTTTTACATTCTTCAGGGCACTTTTTTAATTTTTAAAGGCACCTTTAATATTTAAAGGACGACACTCTTTCAACTATATAAGTACATTTGAAAAATATATATATTTGTCTAGAATTAAGGTCTTACAATAATAAAATAGGTATGTTTATGCACTAAATAATAACTCACAATATGATATGAATTACATATGCACAACCTGTGGCCAGTGGGTCATTTGCCGTTTTTCACAATGTTTTTGACATAATTTGCCTTTTCTTCGCGATCATTTGACGAAATTTGCCGTTTTTCGCAATGTTTTTGACGAAAATTGCCGTTTTTTTTCCATTGTTTTTGACGAAATATGCCGTTTTTTCGCGATTATTTGACGAAATTTACCGTTTTTTCGCGATCTTTTGACGAAATTTGCTGCTTTTCGCAATGTTTTTGACGAAGTTTGCCGTTTTATCGCGATTCTCTGACAAAAGTCACGTTTTTCCCGCGATTTATTGACAAAATTTGCCGTTTTTTCGCGATTATTTGACGAAATTTGCCGTTTTTCGCAATGTTTTTGACGAAATTTGCCTTTTCTTTGCGATCATTTGACGAAAATTGCCGTTTTTCGCAATGCTTTTGACGAAATTTGCCGTCTTTTCGCGATATTTCAACGAAATTTGCCGTTTTTCACAATGTTTTTGACCAAATTTGCCTTTTCTTCGCGATCATTTGACGAAATTTGCCGTTTTTCGCAATACTTTTGACCAAATTTGCCGTTTTTTTCACGATATTTCAACGAAATTTACCGTTTTACACAATGACGAAATTTGCCGTTTTTTTTCCATTGTTTTTGACGAAATATGCCGTTTTTTCGCGATTATTTGACGAAATTTACCGTTTTTTCGCGATCTTTTGACGAAATTTGCCGCTTTTCGCTATGTTTTTGACGAAGTTTGCCGTTTTATCGCGATTCTCTGTCAAAAGTCACGTTTTTCCCGCGATTTATTCACAAAATTTGCCGTTTTTTCGCGATCATTTGACGAAATTTGCCGTTTTTCGCAATGTTTTTGACGAAATTTGCCTTTTCTTCGCGATCATTTGACGAAATTTGCCGTTTTTCGCAATGCTTTTGACGAAATTTGCCGTCTTTTCACGATATTTCAACGAAATTTGCCGTTTTTCACAATGTTTTTGACCAAATTTGCCTTTTCTTCGCGATCATTTGACGAAATTTGCCGTTTTTCGCAATACTTTTGACCAAATTTGCCGTTTTTTCACGATATTTCAACGAAATTTGCCGTTTTACACAATGTTTTTGTCGAAATTTGCCGTTTTTTCACGATCTTTTAATGAAATTTGTCGTTTTTCACAATGTTTTTGACCAAATTTGCCTTTTCTTTGCGATCATTTGACGAAATTTGCCGTTTTTCGCAATGCTTTTGACCAAATTTGCCGTTTTTTCGCGATATTTCAACGAAATTTGTCGTTTTTCACAATGTTTTTGACGAAATTTGCCGTTTCTTCGCGATCATTTGACGAAATTTGCCGTTTTCCGCAATGTTTTTGACGAAATTTGCCGTTTTTTTCGAGATTTTTTAACGAAATTTGTCGTTTTTCACAATGTTTTTGACGAAATTTGCCGTTTTTTCGCGATTTTCTGACGAAAGGCACGTTTTTCCCGCGTTCTGTTGACAAAATTTGCTGTTTTTTTGCGATTCTATGACGAAAGTCACGTTTTCCCCGCGATCCTTTGACAAAATGGGCGACTTTTCTTCGAACGAATGACGAGATTGATTTTTTTCGGCGATTATTTGCCGAAATACCGATACATTTTATGTCCGAATTTTCGGATTTATGACCGATATTTTTTTCTAATTTTCGGAAATCATTGCTTTAATTTTTCCGAAAATTCAGACCAGAATCACCCCTGCGTCAGGGAATTTCTAAATCTACCGTGATCGCGGCCTTTGAACAGACGGGAGACAAACGTGCGATCCTATGTGTGTAAATGAGAAAACAACTTCCAGGCGCACGTTCAGGGCGGGCACAACAAAATGCCGTACGGGCGTCATTTTTTAAAACGAGGGGCATAAGGGTTGGGTTGAGTTGGGTTGATTATTGACGGCCAATTATCTACACTAGCGAGGGGCAGAAGGGCGCTATTTTTTGGATGAGGGGCAAGAAGGGCGCTATTTGTTTAACCAAAGGGCAGGCAGGGCGCAGCGCCCTCCTGAAACTGTCTGGGGGAAACTCTGATATTATTTTATCTTATTTTTAATTCTTTAATTTTTTTATTTCATTTTCATTTTTCATTGAAAAATTTTCAATTGAAACTAAATTGTTGAGTAAAAATTATTATTCCGGGTTTTGAATTAGTTTTCGCAACGATAAAGTACTAGCAACGGTAAAGTAAATTTAACCATTTTAAAATATTATACGAAAAAATTTCCATTTATTCTCTATGAAAATAATGAAATTTTGAATTATTAAGAAAAATATTTGAATAAAATAAACAAAAAACAGCCTATGTTCATTTGAGGGTTATTATCAACCTATACGCAAAGATACAGGATCATTAAATGTTCCATTTTGACGCTGGCTTCAGCCTAACATTTGAACACAATCAGATTTATAATATTATTAGGATAGGATGTAAAGAAAACATATTTTTAATTTCCAGTTATAGATGTTATAAATTTATGATGGATATTTAATGACTTGGTTTTATGTAATAGTAGAAAAGTTAAAGTTCAGTTTACTATTTAAATTCGTTTCAATGGGTTATTAGTAGTTCGAAATAATTTATCCTTTTAAAATAAAAATTCAAAACCGTGAAAATGCATTATGGTCCTGACAACTGTGAGAGGTTGGGATCTTAGACCAAGACCCCGATTGTTAACAGGTTAACGCGGCACTGCATCCAATGTCTGCTTTGCTAATAAATTGTAGTATTTATGAGGATTTTATTTTAATGTGTCTCGATTTTTTTTTTTTCAAGAATTACAGCTGTTGAGAATAGGCTCTTCGTTTTCGTAAAATGTTAAAAATGAAAAAAAAATAATAATAATAACGATTTGTTCCTAGTCGCTTTAAATTGAAAAAAAAAAAAAAAAAAAAAAAAAAAAAGCAAAGCCCTGAAAAAAATTGCCTTTGCCTCAACAATCGTAGAGCAATTTGGTAAAAATAGTTTTTCTTAAACTATAAATAGGCTTAAAATTACACAATGTGCTAAATACTTAAAAGATGACAGAAATATTGAAAGAAAATTTTTATAATTATTTTATTTCACAGTACTTTCAGGCATAAACATAGCCGCCGTCAGAGAATACAATAAACCAATTAAATTTTTTTAAAAATATTTTTATCATCTTTTAATTAATCAGCACATTCTATAATTTTAAGTCTAACTTTTAAAGATGAATTTAGCATTCTATTTATTTATCTATTTGCTCATATAAATGGGGTATCACAGATTAATCAATTAAAAAAAAATAGTAATTTTGTAACAAATTCTGTTCAAAAATCAGATTTCTTATGTATTTTATGGTCTACTAAAAGTTAAAATTCCATTTATATTTTTGAAGCTAATGTTCGTTTACAACAATATAATTATTTATTTGTAAGTTTGTTGTACACTAATGACATAGTATCTTTTTTAGTTTGTTCTTAAGATTTGTTTACCTTTCAATTAATATGGTTATTTTTTTTAAAAACACAATTTTAAAGATAATAATAAAGAAGTTGATAGTTGATTTCAATTCTAAATTCTGATCTGCTGATTCAAGAATTATTTGTTTTTGTGTCAAATTATTGATATTGGATATTTGATTTGGAATATTAACAAAAAAAAAAAGAAAAAAAAGAGCAAATTCTTATTTTTCCAAAAAAAAAAAAAAAAAAAAAAAAAAAAGTAAATAACTTATGTGAATTTTTCATTAAAGATTCACATTTGATGCTCTACTCAACAACAAATATCACATGCACACACTTTCCGCTAACATAACAAAAATCTTTGTTTTCGTCGAGTTTCCATGAACCTTCTAACAGATTATGCTTTGAGCAATATTATATCACATTAATACTTAAATCCTTTTTGTCCGCCTAGTATGTGTTTGATAACCGAATATGAAAAGTAAGCAAGATACTTTTACATTACGCACTAAATCTCTTCTGCGCATTTCTTCAAGTCCGTATAATAATAATTCACAATAACAATAGTAACTAGACATAAAAGAGAAACACATTTCGAGTGCCAGATATTCAGCTCTCGAAACAAGTAAAATGTTATAGCATTGGATATGTGACCCTATATTGTGACGTCAAAATGTGGTATGGGGACACTTTTCATGGGGATGGATTTCAAGTTCTCAGTAAAAAGAAAATTCTCTAGCACTGGAAAAGTTCCCCCATGATATGTATCCCCATCTGCTATGACATCAGAATGACGTATGGGGACACTTTTCATGGGGGAAGTTTTCAAGATCTCAGTGAAAAAGAAAATTACCTGGTACTGGAAAACTTCCCCCTTCTGGTTTAGGGGAACTTTTCATGGGGGAACTTTTCCAATTTTCGACGAAAGTAAAACTCTCTAGGACTGGAAATCTTCCCCCATCTGTAGTGACGTCAAAATGACGTATGGGGACATCTTTTCATGGGGGAAGTTTTCAAGAACTCAGTGAAGAAGAAAATTACCTGGCACTGGAAAACTTCTTCCTTCTGGTTTGGGGGAACTTTTCAGGGGGAAGTTTTCCAATTTTCGACGAAAGTAAAATTCTCTATGACTGGAAATCTACCCCCATCTGCTGTGACGTAAAAATGACGTATGGGGGAACTTTTCATGGGGGTAGTTTTCAGCGCTCCCATTTGGTATGTACTTAGTATGTAATAATGGGAAGAAGCCTATTTCATTTCAATAACCTCGATTAACCGGAACTATTTTTTTCGGACTCTCGAAATATTCGTTCTGATAAAAGGTATATAAAAATTTTCGAAATTGTTTATTTTAAGAAATGAATATAAAAGACAATAAAAAAACATAAATTTTGCATAAAGTATGAAGTCGATCGGATAATGAGTTGCCGAGATATTTGGAATCCTATTTCCCACACTCTTCGATTTCTCATGACCCTGTATTTCATCCAAATTTCACTTTAAAGATATATTTTAATTGAAAATTTGACGCTTAATCAGATACAATAAACCGCTAGTTAATAGGATTATTAGTTTTGAAGTTATAAGGAAAAACCTTTCAAGCAATTCAGTAATCGAGCCTTTAAAGTTTATGACGTCATCAAGCCACGATTTTATTTGAATTTCAATGCATTTTATAAGTAGTTTACACATTTTTATTTTAATATTTTACATTATGCATATCCATGATGGGTAAGTATTACGGTGGCCCCCAACGACTAGTTTTTTATTCGCAAACGCGTAAAAATGGCAAGGATACTTTCTGACACATTTTTGAATTAATTTTTATTCGCAAACGCATGAAAATGGTAACGCTTGTAACGCGTCTTTCATTTATCATAAATGAAAAACATCTTGAGTATTTTTCCCATAAATTATGGAAAAATGAAAATAACTCTTCGATTACAAATAACTTCAATAGTTATGCATAATATTAGTGTCATTATTTTGCGTTGTTGAGCAGGGGAAAATATTTTTTTCAGGCTGTTTTCAAATCAAACGCGGTTGATACGCGGTTCAAATAAAACCAACGTAAACACCCGTTTCTGAATTGTTTTTTTTTTTTCTTCTTTCGTAAATGCATGCAATTGGTAGGTGTTCTTATTCAGAAACTATGTAATCGAATAGTGTTTTCCAAATCAAGGCTGCAGATCTTTTGTAAAATTCTGTCAAAGTCGGCGTTTTGAACCGAATTCCCGACGCGGCAGTGCGAGAAAGGGGAAATTCTTACATGCATTTTATATTATTTTACAATTTTATTATTATGTTTTATAAAATATCAACTATCAATTATCAAATAAAAAACAACAGAAACCTTTTTCGTTTATATTTATTGCCAGATGGTGCCAGAAAAGTACTTCGGAACGAAATGTAAAATACTGATGGATCATCGCAAAAAAGCCTCTATATAAAAGCTATCACGACTATTTCTGAAAAAGTGCTTACAGGAAAAAAAAAATGCTTACAGAATAAAATTAAAGAAATTCTTGAATATATTTAAAGACTTTAATATGCTTTTACAAATATTTTAAGAGCATAATCGGATATTTTAATGAATCGTTCAAAGAGTCATTCATTTTTTTTCTAGATATGGGATTTATGATTCTGAATGGCAACAGTATTTGTTTGTTTACATCAGGTAATGCGATGTTTAATCTGTTATTTTTAATTTAAAACTTAAAACATTATAACTGGATATAATATACATGTTTTATACGAAAATATGCTGAACAGATATTATTTCAAGTAGAAGAAATTATCATTTAGTGGGCATATGTTTTTCAGTAAGCCTAACATGGCGTTTAACTACTGTCGACTCGCAGACCAGAGAGTGGTCCAGCCCGGATTGGTTACAGACACTTTCTTGCCTTCGGATTTTATTATAAGTAGATTATTTAAAATTCAAATTCAAATGATGAAATTCTTTATAATTTGTTTAAATTATAAAATAATAATAATTTTTTCTTTTACTATTTTAAATTAAAATAATATGTTTAGCTTTCTTTTTTTTTCTTTCATTTTTAAATACACTTTAAATAGATTAAATAAAACGTTATTGTCGCTTTAAAATATTGTTTGTTTTGTAAAATACTTGAATTTCTCCCATTTCCTAACAAAATGTAATTTCGATTTCTTTTTTATAAAAAAATGGAAATCTGTGTTATTGATTACTGTAATACTGTAAAGCTTTTTTAAACCATGCTATCATCAATTACTTGGCACCCAGAGCCGTCTCCAGGGCATTTTGGTGGAATTTCATTATGTTTGAAATGGTGTAATATCATTAAAATATGCACTTGAAACAGTTTTTTACCACACTGTTAAAATTTTGCAGCATACTGTCCAATCATTCGACCGTTTTTGTACAAAACGGTTACATAACCGTAATTTAACTCTTTTCCAACCATAATAAGGACGATACTATGATCAGAATAAAGTTGAATTACAGTTATGTAACCATTTTGTAAAAAAAAAAAAAAAAAAAAAAAGATCGATTGGCTGGACAGTTTGCTGCAAATTTTTAACAGTGCATTGACGTACTGGAATGGAATATTAAAACTGTCAAACGAAATATAAATGCTTCTCACTTCGTTTTCAATAGCGACCGTGCTATAATAAACTTAAATAACTTATAAAAATTACAGGGAAATCACATTACATATTTACAATAGTTAGAGCTAGGACATCCGGACAGAGAAACCGAAGTCATAAACACTTTTCAACTATCTTTAAAAGTGTGAAAAAGGTTTAAAAAAAAAAAAAAAAAAAAACGTTCTCTAGAATATTTTGTCCCCTCCGTACACTGTTAAAAATCTGCAGTAAACTGTTCAGTCATTTGACCGTTTTTCTAGAAGACGGTTACTTAACCGTAATTTATCTATATTCTGATCATAAAATGAGCAATAATACGGTTAGAATATAGTTAATATTCTAATACAACGGTTATCTAACCGTTTTCTACAAAAACGGTCAAATGACTGGACAGTTTGCTTCAAAATTTTAACAGTATATATATAAACACCTTTCAATAGATTAAGAGGATACTTCACTCAGACGAAAACACCCGCTCGCTAATGTTAATCCTATGGAGTAAAATTTTGAAGATATCTCGTTCGCATTTCAATATTTTTAAATGAATTTTTTTGCATTGGATAGCTGAGGTCAATCTCTATGCACGCTCCTTTCTACTTTTTCGATTTTTGTTGCAGTTTTTTTTTATTGAGGATACTTTCACTTTCAAAACCGGTTCCGAAAGTGAAAGTATCTTAATAAAAAAAACTTGTAATCAAAATCGAAAACGTAGAAAGGAGTGTGCATAGAGATTGACCTCAGCTATCCAATGCAAAAAAAAAAAAAAAAAAAAAAAAAAAATCATTTAAAAATATTGAAATGCGAACGAGATATCTTCAAAATTTTACTCCATAGGATTAACATTAGCGAGCGGGTGTTTTCGTCTGAGTGAAGTAGCCTCTTAAGTAAAGTGAACAGACTTGGCCAAGGTGCCATCGATGCAGAAGTATTTAGCATGAATCGATTATTTTTTTCCTTTGAGGGAAAAATTCTAGACTCAAAACGAAGTAAAAGTTATGAACATTATTAGACAGTTAAGTAAGTATAGGTGAAAATTAGCGGTCGCCGCTTGTCACGTGGCGATTAAAGTTTAAAAAGTGGCGATTAAAAAATCAGCCATCGATCGCCACCCTAGTCGCCACTCGCCAAGTGGCGATTAAACAATCTGTTATCGATTGTCAAGTGAAATACACCATTTTTCATGGAAATATGCATCTCTACATTGATTACATTTAATTAGAGAACTGGTTAATTCTTTTTCTTACCAGATGAAAACAGATTTCTACGACTTAGCTGTATTTTCAATATTTCGGCTTTTTCTCATGTGCTCTTACGTGCATGTTATGATTACTCTTTAGTTGGATTATTTTTTCAAGAAGTACAGTTTTATTCTGCAAAATATATTAATCAGCATTGATTCCACAATCCACATGCATTTCAAGTAATTTATTCCTTTTTTTCCACCGCCACAGTATACAAGCGGACTTTAAGGACATTTCAGTATCTTCAATATTTCGACTCCTGCCACATGCTCACCAGTTGGATTATTTTTCTTTAAGACATACTATTTAATCATGCAAAATACACTCATACTCATACAATAGGTATAAAACTCTTATAGAAAAATATGTTTATATACACCGATTATAATTTATCTAGATGTCAAGAAAGTTTGAAACATAATAGTGGCCACTAAGTTTAAAAAGTGGTCACTAATCAAACTACTGGCTACTAACTAAACTTCCCAGTTTTCACCTATATAAGGAAGTAAGATACTGCTGTTGTGTAAAAATTCATTAAAATAAAATAAAATTACAAGTATTTATTATCACTGTGAAGTTTGAAGAAAATTACCACTTTTTCCAAATGAGCCACTTTTATGCTTGATAAATATCTGTTATGAAGGATCGATGCAGGTAAAATTAAGGACCCCTTTACAAAAAACTATTTAATAAAACAGGTTCCTTCACAAAATTTCTCTTATTAAAATCGGCTCTTTCACAAAATTTCATTTCATAAAAGCATAATTTCCATAATATCATTTAAATTTTGTTCGGTTTTCAAATGTGTAATTTGCAAACAAAACAAGTTTACCAGAAGGGAAAACTTAAACAGAAGGACTTAGTTATTATTTATTAATAAATGCTTGATTCGAATTTGAGTAACTGGATTTCATCTTTTGTTACAAAACGTCATTTTTCTCAAAAATATAATACATTTTGCAAAAATAACTCTTACTTTTCATTAAACGGGCACCAACAAAAACCCTGCATCGACCTCTGGTAATAAGCAATTGGTGACTCGTGATGATATTTCTCGGTCTTTGATGTCCCAAAATTCTGTTTTAACGCCAATTTTGACAGCATTTTCTGAAAAACAAAAAATGAAGACACTTCGATTTTATTCTTTCAGATTAAGAGCACAGTTAAATTTCATGCGTCTAAGATGGTGTGGTGAATATGTAAGACAACAGCCACTTTGGGTATAACTTTACAGTTCGACTAAAACCCTCATCTGTGTTTTGTTTTTATTCATTTAAAATAATTTGCATTTTGGAAAATTATTTTAAAGTGAAGTAAAGTTACTATAATGGAATTGCTATACTCTGTTCTGGGATTTCTGAACATAAGTATTAGTAGCTAGTTTGAAAGGATTATTGCACCATCTGAGAATTAAATTAGAAAATATGTAAATTCAATAGTTAAATGTACAATTTTTAACATATGTTCCTCTAAATACTGTTACATAAAACGTAAAAAAAAAAAAAAAAAAAAAAAAAAAAAAATATTTATTTTAGTTGCATTCCTGGTAGCAGAACAGTGAGGCACGGCAGCAGGTGCTGCAGATTATTTTAGACATTGCAGATTAAGCTCGCAGCTTAAAAAGAAATGCTGGGCTTATAAAAGTTGCTAAAATTTAGTGTGTCTCTAGATTTATTGTATATTTTTATTATATTTTCTGTAAATGCAAATTTTGCTTGATTTATGGACTTACTATTAGTATTTCTTTTAATAGTAGATTTTTTCCTACACCATTGTGTAGCAGATAAATTTTGACTTGATGCAGACTGAATCAGAAAATTCTGCTACTGGGATTACATTAATCACGCTCATAGTCACATATTTAGAAAAACTTCAAAAACTATCGTAAATTTATTTATTTATTTATTATTTTGGAGTTTTAAGATTTTTGGGCCTTCTATGATGAAATACATGCGCGTCATCTGGTACTACCGCAATACTCTGTTCTGGATTTTCTAGGACAGCAGTATTTGTTGCTGGTTTGAAAGGATTACTGCATCATCTTAGACATAAAGTAGACAATATTTAAATGCAATAGTTAAATGTAAAATTTTTAACATGATTTGTTCCCCTAAAAATTGTTACATGAAACGTAAAATAAATAAATAAATTATATGTATTATAGTTGCATTGTTCACGCACATAGTCACATACTCGGAGGCACTAAAAAAAATATGGTGAATTTATTTATTTATTTATTATTTCGGTGTTTTTAGATTTTTATGCCTTTTTCTATGATGAAATACATGCGCGTCATCTGATACTAGCGCAATACTCTGTTCTGGGTTTTCTAGGACATCAGTATTTGTTGCTGGTTAGAAAGAATTATTGCATCATCTGAGAATTAATGTAGACAATATGTAAATTCAATAGTTAAATGTAAAATTTGTAACATGATTTGTTCCCCTAAAAATTGTTACATGAAACGTAAAATAAATAAATAAATTATATGTATTATAGTTGCATTGTTCACGCACATAGTCGCATACTCGGAGGCACTAAAAAAAATATGGTGAATTTATTTATTTATTTATTATTTCGGTGTTTTTAGATTTTTATGCCTTTTTCTATGATGAAATACATGCGCGTCATCTGATACTAGCGCAATACTCTGTTCTGGGTTTTCTAGGACATCAGTATTTGTTGCTGGTTAGAAAGAATTATTGCATCATCTGAGAATTAATGTAGACAATATGTAAATTCAATAGTTAAATGTAAAATTTGTAACATGATTTGTTCCCCTAAAAATTGTTACATGAAACGTAAAATAAATAAATAAATTATATGTATTATAGTTGCATTGTTCACGCACATAGTCGCATACTCGGAGGCACTAAAAAAAATATGGTGAATTTATTTATTTATTTATTATTTCGGTGTTTTTAGATTTTTATGCCTTTTTCTATGATGAAATACATGCGCGTCATCTGATACTAGCGCAATACTCTGTTCTGGGTTTTCTAGGACATCAGTATTTGTTGCTGGTTAGAAAGAATTATTGCATCATCTGAGAATTAATGTAGACAATATGTAAATTCAATAGTTAAATGTAAAATTTGTAACATGATTTGTTCCCCTAAAAATTGTTACATGAAACGTAAAATAAATAAATAAATTATATGTATTATAGTTGCATTGTTCACGCACATAGTCGCATACTCGGAGGCACTAAAAAAAATATGGTGAATTTATTTATTTATTTATTATTTCGGTGTTTTTAGATTTTTATGCCTTTTTCTATGATGAAATACATGCGCGTCATCTGATACTAGCGCAATACTCTGTTCTGGGTTTTCTAGGACATCAGTATTTGTTGCTGGTTAGAAAGAATTATTGCATCATCTGAGAATTAATGTAGACAATATGTAAATTCAATAGTTAAATGTAAAATTTGTAACATGATTTGTTCCCCTAAAAATTGTTACATGAAACGTAAAATAAATAAATAAATTATATGTATTATAGTTGCATTGTTCACGCACATAGTCGCATACTCGGAGGCACTAAAAAAAATATGGTGAATTTATTTATTTATTTATTATTTCGGTGTTTTTAGATTTTTATGCCTTTTTCTATGATGAAATACATGCGCGTCATCTGATACTAGCGCAATACTCTGTTCTGGGTTTTCTAGGACATCAGTATTTGTTGCTGGTTAGAAAGAATTATTGCATCATCTGAGAATTAATGTAGACAATATGTAAATTCAATAGTTAAATGTAAAATTTGTAACATGATTTGTTCCCCTAAAAATTGTTACATGAAACGTAAAATAAATAAATAAATTATATGTATTATAGTTGCATTGTTCACGCACATAGTCGCATACTCGGAGGCACTAAAAAAAATATGGTGAATTTATTTATTTATTTATTATTTCGGTGTTTTTAGATTTTTATGCCTTTTTCTATGATGAAATACATGCGCGTCATCTGATACTAGCGCAATACTCTGTTCTGGGTTTTCTAGGACATCAGTATTTGTTGCTGGTTTGAAAGGATTATTGCATCATCTGAGAATTAATGTAGACAATATGTAAATTCAATAGTTAAATGTAAAATTTGTAACATGATTTGTTCCCCTAAAAATTGTTACATGAAACGTAAAATAAATAAATAAATTATATGTATTATAGTTGCATTGTTCACGCACATAGTCGCATACTCGGAGGCACTAAAAAAAAATATGGTGAATTTATTTATTTATTTATTATTTCGGTGTTTTTAGATTTTTATGCCTTTTTCTATGATGAAATACATGCGCGTCATCTGATACTAGCGCAATACTCTGTTCTGGGTTTTCTAGGACGTCAGTATTTGTTGCTGGTTAGAAAGAATTATTGCATCATCTGAGAATTAATGTAGACAATATGTAAATTCAATAGTTAAATGTAAAATTTGTAACATGATTTGTTCCCCTAAAAATTGTTACATGAAACGTAAAATAAATAAATAAATTATATGTATTATAGTTGCATTGTTCACGCACATAGTCGCATACTCGGAGGCACTAAAAAAAATATGGTGAATTTATTTATTTATTTATTATTTCGGTGTTTTTAGATTTTTATGCCTTTTTCTATGATGAAATACATGCGCGTCATCTGATACTAGCGCAATACTCTGTTCTGGGTTTTCTAGGACGTCAGTATTTGTTGCTGGTTAGAAAGAATTATTGCATCATCTGAGAATTAATGTAGACAATATGTAAATTCAATAGTTAAATGTAAAATTTGTAACATGATTTGTTCCCCTAAAAATTGTTACATGAAACGTAAAATAAATAAATAAATTATATGTATTATAGTTGCATTGTTCACGCACATAGTCGCATACTCGGAGGCACTAAAAAAAATATGGTGAATTTATTTATTTATTTATTATTTCGGTGTTTTTAGATTTTTATGCCTTTTTCTATGATGAAATACATGCGCGTCATCTGATACTAGCGCAATACTCTGTTCTGGGTTTTCTAGGACATCAGTATTTGTTGCTGGTTAGAAAGAATTATTGCATCATCTGAGAATTAATGTAGACAATATGTAAATTCAATAGTTAAATGTAAAATTTGTAACATGATTTGTTCCCCTAAAAATTGTTACATGAAACGTAAAATAAATAAATAAATTATATGTATTATAGTTGCATTGTTCACGCACATAGTCGCATACTCGGAGGCACTAAAAAAAATATGGTGAATTTATTTATTTATTTATTATTTCGGTGTTTTTAGATTTTTATGCCTTTTTCTATGATGAAATACATGCGCGTCATCTGATACTAGCGCAATACTCTGTTCTGGGTTTTCTAGGACATCAGTATTTGTTGCTGGTTTGAAAGGATTATTGCATCATCTGAGAATTAATGTAGACAATATGTAAATTCAATAGTTAAATGTAAAATTTGTAACATGATTTGTTCCCCTAAAAATTGTTACATGAAACGTAAAATAAATAAATAAATTATATGTATTATAGTTGCATTGTTCACGCACATAGTCGCATACTCGGAGGCACTAAAAAAAATATGGTGAATTTATTTATTTATTTATTATTTCGGTGTTTTTAGATTTTTATGCCTTTTTCTATGATGAAATACATGCGCGTCATCTGATACTAGCGCAATACTCTGTTCTGGGTTTTCTAGGACATCAGTATTTGTTGCTGGTTAGAAAGAATTATTGCATCATCTGAGAATTAATGTAGACAAAATGTAAATTCAATAGTTAAATGTAAAATTTGTAACATGATTTGTTCCCCTAAAAATTGTTACATGAAACGTAAAATAAATAAATAAATTATATGTATTATAGTTGCATTGTTCACGCACTAAAAAAAATATGGTGAATTTATTTATTTATTTATTATTTCGGTGTTTTTAGATTTTTATGCCTTTTTCTATGATGAAATACATGCGCGTCATCTGATACTAGCGCAATACTCTGTTCTGGGTTTTCTAGGACATCAGTATTTGTTGCTGGTTTGAAAGGATTATTGCATCATCTGAGAATTAATGTAGACAATATGTAAATTCAATAGTTAAAGGTAAAATTTGTAACATGATTTGTTCCCCTAAAAATTGTTACATGAAACGTAAAATAAATAAATAAATTATATGTATTATAGTTGCATTGTTCACGCACATAGTCGCATACTCGGAGGCACTAAAAAAAATATGGTGAATTTATTTATTTATTTATTATTTCGGTGTTTTTAGATTTTTATGCCTTTTTCTATGATGAAATACATGCGCGTCATCTGATACTAGCGCAATACTCTGTTCTGGATTTTCTAGGACATCAGTATTTGTTGCTGGTTTGAAAGGATTATTGCATCATCTGAGAATTAATGTAGACAATATGTAAATTCAATAGTTAAATGTAAAATTTGTAACATGATTTGTTCCCCTAAAAATTGTTACATGAAACGTAAAATAAATAAATAAATTATATGTATTATAGTTGCATTGTTCACGCACATAGTCGCATACTCGGAGGCACTAAAAAAAATATGGTGAATTTATTTATTTATTATTTCGGTGTTTTTAGATTTTTATGCCTTTTCTATGATGAAATACATGCGCGTCATCTGATACTAGCGCAATACTCTGTTCTGGGTTTTCTAGGACATCAGTATTTGTTGCTGGTTTGAAAGGATTATTGCATCATCTGAGAATTAATGTAGACAATATGTAAATTCAATAGTTAAATGTAAAATTTGTAACATATATTCCTCTAAATATTGTTACATAAAACGTAAAAAAAAAAAAAAAAAAAAAAAAAACAATATTTATCTTAGTTGCATTAATCACGCTCATAGTC
Source organism: Maratus michaelseni (assembly GCA_963931845.1). Taxonomy (NCBI): domain Eukaryota; kingdom Metazoa; phylum Arthropoda; class Arachnida; order Araneae; family Salticidae; genus Maratus; species Maratus michaelseni. Next base: position 5,396,752 of record OZ007600.1, read on the forward strand.
ACATATTTAGAAAAACTTAAAAAACTATCGTAAATTTATTTATTTGTTATTTTGGAGTTTTTAGATTTTTGTGCCTTCTTCTATGATGAAATACATGCGCGTCATCTGATACTAGCGCAATACTCTGTTCTGGGTTTTCTAGGACATCAGTATTTGTTGCTGGTTTAAAAGGATTATTGCATAATCTGAGAATTAAGGTAGACAACATGTAATTTCAGTAATGAAATATAAGAATTGCATAAAATAATAATGTTACATAAAATGTAAAAAGAAGTTACATAAATTATGTTACATAAAATGGAAAAAAAAGTATATTTACCTTAGCATCTCTCATTCTTTAGTCATATATTCTGAAATACCTTTTTTTTTAAAAAGGAGCGTCAGATATTATGAAAATCACCTTTACTCAATAGATGGTGCTGACTTTCGCATGGGCGAAAAACTTCTTTTTCTGGTAGCCCTATTTTCTAGGAAACGTCACTTCCCGTTTGAAGCCGATTCTGAGTAAACACAGAGGCTCTGGGCCAAGTAAATGTAAGTTAGAAGATTAGAGATTAGCTTATGGTTATAGATCTGTATAGAGGATGGGTTTTGGTTTTGGACTTTACTTTCTGGGGACTCCGGAACAAGATGGCTTCATTCGGGCCGGGCCCAGTTGTGAATATTTCAGCCCATGCAGATCTCCAGCGCGGTTTAAGCCAGTTTTTTTTTATTTATTTTTTTATAATTTATTAGATATCGACTGGTCAATTGTAATCTCATGTTATTGAGAGAAACACATGGTTTAGCTATAATTAAAAAGGGATTTTGTAATGTAACAGGAGGAAAATAGCTGCGCTAAATAACAATAACGCTTTTAAATTAAAGGATCTAGATTCAGAATTTCCGAAATATTGATATGTTTTAATTATATTTCCTCAAATTTGGAGTTAAATTGCTAATGTATTTAGCTATCCAAATTAATGGTTCAATTTTTTTTTGGGGGGGGTGGGGGGGTGGGAAGCATTGTACATCAATATTTCTGCTTACCCATATCAATAGAAACCCAGTAATCCGAACCGAAATTGAAAAAAATAGTAATCAAGATTAAGCGAAGCTTTGTAAATATAAATTTAATGAAACACAAAAAATATTTATAATTTTAAATATATGATAATTATCAGTAAATATATTTTATTAAATATTATTACATAATGCATTTGTTTTATTTTCTGACTTAATTTTTTCGCATATACATTTTATTTACTTAAGGCTGTTCTGAAATTCAAACTGTGCACTTTCTGACACATTTTTTTATTGATTTTTTTAAATTCCTACTATTAGCTCACACTCTATATATATCTTGTTCAAATTTTCAATCGTTAATAAAATATTTTCTATTCATCCACTCAAGTTCAAATAATTTTTTTTAAACTTGTAGTGGATGACACTTTATGTTAATATAGTTTTTCAATTATTAATTAATTCATTAAATTTAATTAATTAATTTTAGTTTTAAATGAGAGAAAAAAATTCCTCCCATTGTTTTCATAAATGAAATGAAAGATTTATCTCAAATGCGTAACCACAGAAATGAAATACCGCAACGATGATTATAAAATAATGTTCCATAAAGATAACGTGGAACATTAATGCTGCACGGATTTATTTTGTATATTTATGATTAAAAAGTAGGAATTGACTTTAAAAAAAAAATTATATTACTTGTTATTCACAAACTTATTAAGAAACTATGTAATATATATTTTTTTCATTTTCCTGTAAAGGCAAAAGATTTTCAAATAATGCTGTCAAAGTTGTCATTTTTTTCTGAATTTTAGGATGTGACAACGCAGGAAAGGAACAAATTGTCGTCCTTAGACAATAATAGCCTATAGCTCAAGATGTAATTCCTTTATTTGAAAATAAAGAACTGTTCAATCATTTCAATAATCATGCTTGAAAGTATTATGCTTAAAAATGAATCAGAAAATCGCTAGCAGCAATACATTTACTAACAGTACCATTTGATACGCGTGAAAGCTATTCTACGATCTTTGCATAGCTGCCAACTTTTACGCTGTTTTCCTTCTACTATTTTTTAACATCAAAATCACCTTAAAGTGATAAAAAATTTAAAACACAGTTTGATTTATTACACGAATTATATAAACTAAAAATAAATTACAAAATAACTGTGATAAGAGACCGATTTATTTTTTAGGTAGATTTCGTAAGAAATACTACCTATTACATTCTCACCTAAGTTGGAATTTTTGAAAAATTTTTGCAGATCTACGCCGATCATGACTCCCAGAACCCAAAACCACCCCCAGTTCAAAACTTATCTATCTATCTATCTATCTATATCACTTTTTTATGGACACGATAACTGCAATAATTCTACACAAATCTCTTCCAAATTGATACATAAAATCAAGGGGCATAAAATCTCGGTCAAGTTCGTTAATGGGCAAAATCGAACCGAGGGGGGGGGGGGGGCTTTTTGTGAAAACAGTTGTGAAAATCCGTTTAAAGTTATTATTACTTCTAGGAGAAGGGCCGAAAATGTATGTATGACATATTTTTGATATAATTAAAAATGGCCCCGAGGGCTCGAAAAAAGGGGGGTTTTAGAAGAAAAAAAATCATAACTGCGTCAATTCACAAGATATCAAATCCGCTTAAATGTATTATTAATCCTCTTAATATTATCTAAAACTTTTATATTGACAAGTTTTTTATAGGACCAACCCTTATAGCAAAAAAAAAAAAAAAAAAAAAAAAAATTAAAAACAAAAAAAAAATCCCTGCCGGCTCCGCCTGCAAACAAGTTATTTTTCGAAGTAGACGGTTCCAACTCCCGCATCTTTTCGAAACTGATACATAAAATCAAGGGGCATAAAATCTCGGTCAAGTTCGTTAATGGGCAAAATCGAACCAGGTGGGGGGGATGGGGGGCTTTTTTTAAAAACAGAAAAAAAAACATAATTTCTTAATTATGATACTTATCGAATCCGTTTGAAGTTATTATTACTTCTAGGAGAAGGACCGAAAATGTATGTATGACAGATTTTTGATATAATTAAAAATGGCCCCAAGGGAGGGGGGAAAGGGGGTTTTAGAAGAAAAAAATCATAACTTCGTCAATTCCCAAGATTTAAAATCCGCTTAAATTTATTATAAATCCTCTTAATATTATCTAAAACTTTTATATTGACAAGTTTTTTATAGGACCAACTCGTATAGCAGAAAAAAAAAATCCCTGTTGGCTCCGCCTTCAAACAAGTTAGGTTTTGAAGTAGGCGGTTCCAACTGCCGCATCATGGCAAAAAGGTCATTTCTTCAGCAATTCCCAACAAACAGGTGCCCCACGATCTGCGTCTTCGAAATCTACCTGTGCCTGTAGGCAGAGCCGTCAGGGATTTTTCATATATAAATTACTTGAGTTGCAATTATACCTAATTGTATGTATTTTAATATTTTATATAGGCTTTCATTTTAAGAATAAAAATTTATGTAATTTTTCATATTAGAAGTTTTAGATTTATCATACAATAAGTTATCATTTCTGATTTCCTTGTACTTACATATGCTTTAAAATTTTACATGTCATCATAAAAATGTTTTAATCATATGTATTATTTCTGTTGCCAACATCCCTTTTTCTATGCATTTACAAAATGCACAAAAATGAATGAGCTATCATTGGAAAGGTTTTTGAACAGGCTTCTGACATAGTATACTCACATTTCTTTAAAACACGTTTTTTGATTAAAAATTACAGTTAATTAAAAATTAAATCAGCATTTTTTTTTTCAATGAAATGATTTTTTTTTCTCAAATCATTGTTGCCATAAAAAATATATATACTACATTATATTGTGCTCAACAATAATTAAAAATAAATAAATAAATAGCACAATAAAAGATAAAGCGGGACGCACGGGTTTATTTTATATTTATGATTAAAAAGTAAAATTCAAATTCAAATGTTTGAAGAAAAATACACCATCGATCGATCGAAGCAGTGGTATTTTACGTGTAGTCTAAAATGTATGTTATGTTATATTATATTAAATTCTATTTTATATGTGCTCAATTTATTTTTTTTGTCCCGTGTTTTTCCCGAAGTGGATGACGTCATCTTCCAATGAAGTTAAATTACGATTGTTATTTTTTTTTTCCTCGTGCGTGCCTCTTGCTATCTTTGATTAGTTTTTACTTCAATTTTGATGGGATGAATAACATGATATTCTGGCTTGACTAATGTTGTTTGCAGATATTTTCGTCCTTAATTTTTCTTTAGAAATTTAAACTTGCATCTAAAAAATATTAGACTGCAGTGCGAAATCATCGCACGGGTGTACAGGTAAATTTATAATTACCTTATCTGTAGAATTTATATTTTCTTTGGTACACGTACATTTTAGGATTGTGTGGCATCAATTCATGTGTATATTATATCATATTTAAATCTGCCAAATTAATTTTTTTTATAAAGAAATCTTAATGTTACTAAGAACATAACTGATGTGCTCAGTGATTCTTAGTTTTTCATTTACATTTTTACTTTTCGATCACATCTAGTGCTGGGAAAATGGTTGTAATCATTATAAAAACCTTATTATGGAAATATTTATATATCTTTACATTTTGAGGATGTCTTTAAATATTGAAGGTTTGATATTTTTTACAATTATTCCGTAATGTATACGTGAATGTTGGTATTTTTTCGTTTTCAGACCATGTGTGTCTTTTTATGGTACTTTTATGATGATGCCTATATATGTATTTGTATATATGTGAGTGAACACAATAGCGTCTAAACGTTGCTTTTGATTGAGCTCCCATTTGACGCATATGATATATCAACTGTCGGTAAGAACTGTACTCATTTTTATCGGACAACGTGTTTAGTGCTTGATCATTTTTTTAAGATTGCGTAAGAAATACTACCTATTACATTCTCCACTCTGCTGGAATTTCTGGAAAATTTTTGCAGATCTACACCGATCATGACTCCCAGAACCCAAAACCCACCCCCCAGTTCAAAACTTTAACTATCTATCTATCTATCTATCTATGCAACTTTTTTATGGACACGATAACTTGAAAAATTCTACATAAATCTCTTCCAAACTGATACATAGAATCAAGGGGCATAAAATCTCTGTCAAGTTTGTTAATGGGCAAAATCGAACCAATGGGGGGGATGGGGGGGCCTTTTTGTGAAAATAGAAAATCCCCATAAATCTTAATTATGATACGTATCGAATCCGTTTAACGTTATTATTACTTCTAGGAAAACGGCCAAAAATTTATGTATGACAGATTTTTGATATCATTAAAAATGGCCCCGAGGAGGGGAAAAAGAGGGGTTTCAGAAGAAAAAAATTCATAACTTTGTCAATTCACAAGATATCAAATCCGCTTAAATGTATTATTAATCCTCTTAATATTATCTACAACTTTTATACTGACAAGTTTTTTATAGGACCAACCCTTACAGCAAAATAATAATAATAATATTAGAGCTGCTTATAAATAAATAAGACATAATACATTTTACACATTTCACGCAATTAATCTATACAAAGAATTCATAATGTAGGTTATACTTTACAGTTTCATTCGAAATACATATCCGTTTTCTTCAGAAAAAAAAAAAAAAAAAGTGTTCGAGGATTCAAGAGTGCAGCCGATTATAAATAAATAAGACGTGATACAGTTTACACATTTTACGCAATTGAAAAATCTACAAAGAATTTATAATATAGGTTTTACTTTACAGTTTCATTCAGACAGTTTTTGTATAGGAAACCATGTTCTAATCCATTTATTCAAATACAGAGTATTTCATTTCAAGCCGAACTTGAATTTTTTTCCCAACTTTAATTATAGTAAAGATATTGTTACGATATTTTTATCAGACTTACACTGCTTTATCTGAAATATGATATTACAAAAAGTGGTAGAAACGAAATTTGTATTAATTTATTTTAATTCACATAGAAAGCCAAAGTTAAAAGCGTTATTTACAAGTATTAAAATTATAATCTTATTTAATAATTCGAAACAGATTTTTTTCCCCTTCTCTTTTTAGTGTGAAGTTTACTTGTGAGAAAGTAATGTTCATAGAAATAGGAATAAAGTTAAAAGTTAGAGAAAAATTTAAAATTGAGGCAGCATTTGTATTAAATATGAGATAAAGCTATTTTAATATTTAACCTTTTAATATTTTAATCCTGGAACATTGGAGTATTCAGCCGACCGAATATTCGGTATTCGGCTTACTTGTGTGTGTCGAATTTACATTGGGCGCAATTTACATTGTTTAGACGTTAAATTCTCTTTCACACAAAAATGTACATTAATTTCTTTCAATTAAAAATTGTGTACATCTAATGCAATGTCAACTAAAGGTAACAAGGAATGAAAACCATTTTTTAAAGGGAAAAGTTATACAACGAATGTATTTGAAGGGAAAAATCAAAGAAACAAAAATCGCCTGCTTCACTTTATTTTTAGAAAGTAAAACTTTCGCTAACAGAAAGTTACCCATTTTGAAGATATCCCTTCGCAAACCTAGTGATTCTGAAAATCTGAAACCTACGGAACATAGAGAGTGGGTCAGGGGGTCAGGGGTCAACCAACAGTTCGCTTTCCCAGATTCAATAAATGCTTTCTACAAAGCAGACAAATTTCCCTTTACAGAGAGAAAAGCAGATGACCACAAATGTAACCCTCCTCCCGTTCCCTTCGCTTTCAAAGGCAAGCATAGAGAAAAAGGTGATATCGGAAATCTCATCTCAACCCCCCCTGTTGTTTTGCCTCAACGGAAATGTTTTAGGGTTGCTGAAAATTTGGAAAAATTTGTCTTTCTGACATGGCAGCTGGGAATAAAATTACTGCAGCAAAGGCAAAAATGCTTGTTGAACGATATTTTTTATATAATATCGTGTAAAAAATACCCCTTATTAAATTTATAACAAGATAATGACAACAATTAACAAGAAAATATATAAAAACTGCCTGAAACAATCGTTTTGTAACTTATGCCGAAAATCTGCAGTACCCGTAGTGCCCTCTGGTGAAATCTATTGGAAACAAATTAAAAAATTTAAAATTTAAATTAAAAAAAGGGTAATTACATCTCACTTATAAAATTTGCGTCGTTTCAAAGAAATAAGTCATATTTATCACCAAAATTTTTTTTTAATAAATCGGTTCAATAGTAAATGTGCAATTCTGATGTTAAAAATTTAGCATTAGCAGTATAAGGAAAATATAAGTGATGATCACCCTTAAGTGTGCATTTATTTCATTACTTATTTTTCTGAAGTTTCTAGAATTTGTGTATCTTATTCCGCCGTACTTTGTTCTGAGTTTTCTGGGTATTTGTTTCTGGTTTAAAAGGATTATTGCATCATCTGAGCATTAAGGTAGACAATATATATTTTCGACAATGAAATGTAAAGTTTATTATTTTTTCCCCCTCTAAATAAAAATTGTTACATAAAACGCAATTAAAATAAAATAATCTTAATTGCATCATTCATTCTTTTAGTCACATATTCAGAAATACTTTTAAAAAAGTGAATTTTTTCGTTACTTATTATTTTGGAGTTTCTAGAATTTGTGTACTTTCTTCCATGATGAAATACATGTGCGTCATCTGATACTAGCATTGTACTCTGTTCTGGGTTTTCTAGGACATTAGTATTTGTTGCTGGTTTGAAAGGATTATTGCATCAACTGATAATTAAGGTAGGCAATATGTAAATCAGAGTTTCCCCCATGTTTAAAAAGGGGCATGGTGCTGCTGGTGAGAAAAGGGCACTTTTTTTATTCTTAAGGGCACTTTTTGGATTTTTGAGGGCACTTTTCAGATTCTTAAGGGCACTTCTTTTAATTGTTAGATTTATTCTTTTGATTTTTAAAGCCACTTTTGATATTTCAAAGTCAAAACACTCTTTTAAGACAACATCGAGTCAGTTTTACTATGAAAGCAAATTTTTTAATGCAAAAAGGAGAAAGGGCACTTTTTTTACTGAGGGCAAGAAGGGTGCGAACTATTTTACTGGAGGGGGCAAGAAGGGTGCTTATTCTTGTTATGAGGGGCAAGAAGGGTGCTTATTCTTGTTATGAGGGGCAAGAAGGGTGCTTATTCTTGTTATGAGGGGCAAGAAGGGTGCTATTTTGTAAAACAAAGGGCAAGCAGGGTGCGGCAACCTTCTGAAACTGTCTGGGGGAAACTTTGTGTAAATTCAATAGTTAAATCTAAAATTTGTAACATGATTTGTTCCTCTAAAAATTGTTTCATGAAACGTAAAGAAAAAAAATATCTTAGTTGCACAGTTCATTCTCATAGTCACATATTCCGAAAAACTTTAAAAAATATGAAAATTTATTTATTTATTTATTATTTTAGAGTTTTGAGATTTCTGTGCCTTCTTCTATGATGAAATACATGCGCGTCATCTGATACTAGCGCAACACTCTGTTCTGGGTTTTCTAGGACAGCAGTATTTGTTGCTGGTTTGAAAAGATTATTGCATCATCTGAGAATTAAGGTAGACAATATGTAAATTCGATAGTTAAATGTAAAATTTGTAACTTGATTTGTTCCTCTAAAAATTGTTTCATGAAACGTAAAGAAAAAAAAAAATCTTAGTTGCATTGTTCATTCTCACAGTCACATATTCCGAAATACTTTTAAAAATATGATTTTTATTTATTTATTTATTATTTTGGAGTTTTAAGATTTCTGTGCCTTCTTCTATGATGAAAAACATGCGCGTCATCTGATACTAGCACTGTGCTCTGTTCTGGGTTTTCTAGGACATTAGTATTTATTGCTGGTTTGAAAGGATTATTGCATCATCTAAGGATTAAGGTAGACAATATGTAATTCCAATAATGAAATGCAAAATTTGTTATTTTTTCCCCCGTAGATAAAAATAGTTACATAAAATGCAAAGAAAAAGTATATTTTTCTTAATTGCATCTGTCATTCTTTTAGTCACATATTCAGAAATACTTTTTAAAAAGTGAATTTATTTATTTATTTATTATTTTGGAGTTTTAATATATTTGTGCTTTCTTCTACAGGGTTCCTACACAATTTTGGTAAAAAAAATCCCTGACTTTTCCAGGTTTTCCCCGACTTTTTTACAAAAATTTCCCTGACCTTTCGTAATAAAAATTGTGCCTATATATTGTTGTAAAATGCTCCACAATGGACACCTCCTAGTTACAGACACTTGTTAATTTCCACAAAACTGCATTACTCTAATAGGAATATCTTCTTTCTTTTGCAAAAACTCATATATGACTTATTTTATAGTGCCTAATACTGGAAGAAGATCTCTAAAATAAGGAGACAATGTTGCCTATAGCTAAACAAAAAGTGCAAAACACTCAAACGATAAGATTTGTCATCACATATTCAAGAGGACAAAGTCCAATAAAGTTTTCATCCGAGTTTCAAAAGGGCAGTTTTTGTGGTTTACTCTTTCCCCGTTACAGAAACACTCCCACAGGCCACAATTTTAGAGTTACCGACAAATAAAATAAAGAGACTGTTAAAGCTGAGACATTCTTCTTTTCGACAGTGCAATTGGTTTTCAAAAATACGAATTTTAACCCTTTCAAAAGCATCTTTTTTCTACGATAAAAATAACTAAACATCTGTATTTTGACACAATATTTTTACTGCATCTCGGCAGACCAAATTTACATCACCTGTAAAAATTTCAAAATATTTGGACAAGTAGAAATATTTTTTTAAAAAAATGAATAAAATCTGAGAATTTTTCAATGAAAACAGTAAAACGTCGACTGTTTCAGCACAACTTCTGCTATGTTTTCACTACTAAATTTACATATTTTTTTATTAAATTTTAAAGAGGGTTTGGATACAGTTATATGTATAACTTATTAAAATTTCAGAGAGTTCGGATGATAACATTTTTTTTTTTTTGGCTATGTTAAAGGATCCGATGCGAAAACAAAACAAACAAACAAACGAAAAATCCCAAGAAGAAAACATTTCTTTTACAACTAGATATCAATATTTTTTTCACAAAATTTTTACACAAGCTTCAAAATCCTTAGAGTTATAACCGATAAAAGTTTCAAAGAGTTCAGACAACAAAAACTTTTTTTTAACTATGATTTGACCCTATGTGAAAAAACAAGAAAATGTCTTTTTACAAGCCTTTTACCAGTAAATATCAATATTTTTTCGTGCATTTTTCATTCAAAAATATAAATTCATACAAATTTGAGACTTATCTAAGGTTATTATCACGGGTCAGCTAGTTTTACACTATATAAAGAAAGATGTCTATCTATGTGCGATAGCTAGGAAAATCTACCATGCATAGAGGTTTGAAATTTTGAATGAAGATAGCTCAAGGCAGGCCCTAATGCACATGAGGCTGAGATATTAATTAAAACCCACAATTAAAATGGGTCTTCTGGCAGAATGTCACTGTGATGCATGCTTGAATGCTATTCTGAAATGCAGATGCAGAAAACATTCGAAAGTGTTAAATCAGTCAAATTTAAAATCATGGAGGACAAAATTTGCTACAGTGGGCTAACCGGAATTATTTTTGGAATGTCAGAAAAAAAATCACCACAGAACGCAAAAAAAAAATAAAAAATCACAAAAGAAAAATTTTTCTATATTAGGCTAAAAGTTTGAAATCAAATTCATTTGTCTGAATTCGAATGTCCAAAAATTGCCACAGAACACGAAAAAACTCTAAAAAGTGCAGAACAAAAATCACTGTACGAATCCCAAATAAACTTTACGAATATGAATTAATATGTATTCAATTTATTTCATAACAAATAAAATTCATATTAGATACATAATTATAGATTATTAATTCATAATTGGATTTAAGTATGATATTAATTTTTTTTTCATTTTGTGTTTGTTCAAGCTTACAGTTCTTCAGGATCAAGTCTGATTACAGGTCGAAAAAAATAGTCTTTGGCAGTTCAAGGTCTATGATTTTTTTTATTTATTTATTTATTTTATTTTTTTTTTTTTGGGGGGGGGGGGGAGTTTGACTTCAAAGAAATTTTTAGAATTTGGGTCAGATTAATCTTTGTTAACCTGACCAGAACTAATTTCCAAAAGAACAGTACCATTTTCGTGTATACTGTGTTTTACTCTAGATAAATGCTAAAAAAAAATTATGTGCTGCATGTATTTCCAATTTTAAATTATTTTTCAAATTATGCTATTATTGCATAGTTTGCATAAATTTTATATAAAAATTATATATCAGAGGAATAATTAATTCAAAATTTCTTCATTTACAATAACTGAGATCATTTTGGAAAGTAGTACATCAAAAATTCCCTGACTTTTCCCTGACCTCTTCAAAAAATTAAAAAATTCCCTGACATTTCCCTGACTTTTTGCCCCAATTTTCAAATTCCCTGACTTTTCCCTGTTTTCCCTGACCCGTAGGAACCCTGTTCTATGATGAAATACATGCGTGTCATCTGATACTAGCACTGTACTCTGTTCTGGGTTTTGTAGGACATTAGTTTGAAAGGATTATTGCATGATCTGAGAATTAAGGTTGACAATATGTAATTTCAATAATGAAATGTAAAATTTGTTAATTATTCCTATGTAAAACTTAAATTCTGACATAAAATACAAAGAAAAAGTATATTTTTCTTAATTGCATCTCTCATTCTTTTAGTCACATATTCAGAAATACTTTTAAAAAACGTGAATTTATTTATTTATTTATTATTTTGGAGTTTTAGTACTTTTGGGGCGTCTTCTATGATGAAATACATGCGCGTCATCTGATACTAGCGCAATACTCTTTTCTGGGTTTTCTAGGACATGTATTTGTTGTTGGTTTGAAAGGATTATTGCATCATCTGAGAATTAACGTAGACAATATGTAATTTCAATAATGAAATGCAAAATTTGTTATTTTTTCCCCTGTAAATAAAAATAGTTACATAAAATGCAAAGAAAGAGTATATTTTTCTTAATTGCATCGCTCATTCTTTTAGTCACATATTCAGAAATACTTTTAAAAAACGTGAATTTATTTATTTATTTATTATTTTGGAGTTTTAATATTTTTGGGCCTTCTTCTATGATGAAATATATGCGCGTCATCCGATACTAGCACTGTACTCTGTTCTGGGTTTTCTAGGACTTTAGTATTTATTGCTGGTTTGAAAGGATTATTGCATCATCTGATAATTAAGGTAGACAATATGTAATCTGAATAATTATTTCCCCCCCCCCCTCTAAATAAAAATTGTTACATAAAACGTATGTTTTTAAAAAATAATCTTAATTGCATCATTCATTCTTTTAGTCACATATTCAGAAATACTTTTTAAAAAGTGAATTTATTTCGTTGCTTATTATTTTGGAGTTTCTAGAATTTGTGTACTACGAGCGAATATATACCCTAGCCTCTTCCGAGTTACCCTACCCATGATTCCTAAAAGTGTCATTTATCTTTAGAGACCACAGAAACAAATAAAGTTCAGAGACTTAAAGAATCATTTGCTTAAAAAAGATTCTTTTGCGGCCACTGATTACCGGACACGTTGACGAGTAGTTTTAATAATGTGTTAATTAGTTTTCTCAAACTGGAACATCGGTTTTTCGGATGCAATCAATACGAAACGTAGGTTTTATTATATTTTAAATGTGTTTGTAAAATCACTGTTTTCTTGTGTGCACCATTTAACATGTTGTATTTGATTTGAATACATTGTTTTAATTATTTTCCATTTTCACACATTGTTTAATTGTTAAATCATGGATATCGACATAATTTGAGTTCCTGTATGAATATTTTTCATTCTTTCTGCTTTCCCTCCTTTTATTTTTTCTTTTTTACCAAAAATAATTATACTTAACTTATTATATATATATATATATATATATATATATATATATATGGTCATACCCATACCAAATATAATAAAAATTGTAGACCAGTTCAATTTATTTAATCGATAGTTACATGCACGATCTTTTATTTTAAATATTTTCAATATAAATTTAGTAATTAAAACAAAATATTCTTGGGATTAATATAATTACTAAAAATTTTACGTAATTATAAAGTATTTTAATTAAAAAATTGAAATTATATAACTTTTCCTTCTGAATTAAATATAGCTATATTAAAATGATTTATTGCCAAGAAAATTCACTCTGTCCGTTATACCACTCGGCCACCCCACCCCTTTCTCGTTGGAGTTTTCTCTAAAACTGGTTAGGTTCTAGTTTTAATTTTACGCATGTGCAAATGGGTCATTTTCGTGTAAAAAGTGGATTTGACGAAAATCTTTTTTCGTTTCAATTAAGATGCTAGCAACCAGGGTTCGGTGATATAGACGATATTTATTTTCAAAATGTTAGTATTCATATGATATTTTGTTAGATAGATATTTTTAGTCAAAATTAATTTTTTAATGAGTTTGTTATTGACACGTGTCGAAGTTTCGTTCGAAAAGAGGTTTGTTTAGAACAGAAAACACCCTTGGCGGTAGAAAGTGGAATAAAAAGATTTTGTAACGCAATGGATTTTACCATTCGGCAGTTGCCCCATGATGAGGAAGCTTCTATAAAAGTGTTTCAGGACTTTGGTAAGTTTGATATTAAAAATCCATGAAATGAAATTTTGGATGAATTCAGAATAATTTTATCCGTAATGGAGATGTAGCGTGCGATCATGCTGTGAAAGACGGAAGAAAACATGGTTTGAAGCATCGCGATTGCCTTTTCTTAATATTTTAAGTTCATATTTAAGTTATTCCACATATTCGCATATTAAGTTATATTTCAAGTTCATTTCATTTTGCGCCAACTATTACGCTTGGAGACATCGGGGCTGGTATAATGGAAAAGTACCAAACCGGTAACTCAGTAGTAAGTGGACTATTTTGATAATGTATTAAAAACATCAGATATCCATCCAAATATTTTCGAAAATATCATTATATTTCTGAACCCTGTTTATCACTAAATAAATGAATATATAAAGAATGTAAAATTTTTACTTAACAACTTATTATTAATTACTAGGACAACAAGTATAAAAAATTTTCATTGATATCTAAAAAATTCTACTTTATATTTGATAGATCTTTTTATTGGCTTAGTCGCTTATTAGTAACTTCATCATTATTTGTTGATTAATTGTAATTTTTCTTTATACTTTTACAGATAATAATTCCGAAAGATTAATCTTTCTAAATTGTATTAGATTATTGTGCATTTCTTCAAAATGGCCGAGTATGTGAGTATCTTCATCCTAATATTCTTAGTGGGTGCACTTTTATTAGAAATTTGTTTTGATCCAAGAGTAACGGCAAAAAAAGATGCCAGCTCAAGAACCATTAACAGGTCCTATAACTGCACAAACGGAGAAGTTCAAACTTACAGTTTAGGGGAAAATTACGTCCTAACTGAAGTCTCAACTAATAGTTCAAGCAGAAATACCACTCTTGCTGTATTCCTGGACAATTTAGTACAAGAATCTCGTAACGCTACAGATGAAGATGATGGATCTACATTAGCTTCTCGTATCGCTGCTGTTTTCCATACACTCTAAAATTGGAAGGAGTGAGAAGTTGACTCTTTGGAAGAGTGAGAGGCATTTTCACTCTTTTAGGAGTGAATTTTATAACTATGCACTGTTTAAAGAGTGGAACTTTCCACTCTCTAGAAAAGAGTGAAATATCTCACTCCGTTGTCGAGAGTGACTGTTCACTCCGTTGACAAGAGTGAGATATTTCACTCCGTTGAAGAGTGAGGAAAAACAGTTTTTTCCAATAAAATCACAAGATGGCGCCAGCTGACGGATGAGAATCCGAGTAATCTCCGTTATCGAAACGAAACACCTAAAATGAAATCCTTTATATATAGTAGCACGATTTAAAAAAAAAACTGAAAAAGGCATTGAAATAATAAATGAATCGATAGAATTATGGACAGGAAATATATTTTATGCTTTACAAATTGCAGGATTTGCCAATGCTAAGAAAAGTGCAGGGAAAATAAATATTTGAAGTAAATTTATGCTTAGCTGCAACACAATTTTGCTTCTATTTTATAAACAGAAATTTAATATCTCTGAATGCTAATTATTTTCCTCTTTATTTAAATAACCTATTCTACATATTTTATATAATTTCTAACCTCTTTATGAATATAAACAAAATATAACTATACAGATTAAATTTTCTGGTATTTTTAACACGTTTGAAATTAAACATAAGAGAAATGAAAAACGTTGCATTTAATCACTAATTTAATAACATTTATTATAGAAAAAAAAAAAAAAAGAGTATAAATGTGTCGGAAATAATCTTAGGAAAAATTTAACAGCTATAATTTAAGAAAAAAGAAAACGTTTTTTACCCTGACTAAAATTTCCCCTCTAAAAATTAGTTTTGAAAAGTAAATTTGGGGCCCCTTTGTATTTCAGTGAGTAAACTTCGGCTTCACGGGCCTATTTGGTAAACAGGCCCTGGGCCTCGGACAATCTTAATCGGGCTCTAATTATGAAAACATTATTAGCAAGAAAAAAATGAATGAATAAATAAATAACTGCTTTGTTGTAACGGAATTTTTGTCATAGCGGAAATGTACAGACGGGTGTTCGCACATTTTTTAGACGATTTCGGCGTTGTTGTTTTTAACGTTTAAAATATGAATATTGCTTTCAGAAATAATCTGTATGATAATCTTGTTTCTTGATTCTAATTCTGCACAATGCTTTCGATGGATATCGATGGATGTTTTCGATGTAAGATAAATTTGCGATAGTTATAAATCCTTACTTGAAACTTCGTTTTCCCCCTTGAAATGGGCTCTTTTTTTCCCTGTTTTTTTTTTTTCATCTGATATCTTTTTACTATGTATATGTACTGATTTTTGGAATAGCACTTTCCAATCAATTGTTATGTTTATTTCGCACTAAAAAGTTTTTATATTATGCGCTTTGCAATCATTTTAGACTGTGGAATTAGCATACTTCTGTTCGGAAGAAGAAAAAAAAAAAAACGCAAACGCATCTTCCCGTTCACAGCTTTTTTAGCATGCGTAATCTTGAAATAAGAATAAATTTGAAATTATCAGACGATAATATAAATTACACATAATAAGTTGTTGTCAGAATTTTTTCCTCTAAAAGAATTCCATCTTTTTAAATAATTTATCAAATTTGTCTAAAAAATGTGCGAACAGTCTCTGTATTATATGATACAAAAAGAAGGTTTCAGTTTCTTATTTACACAGTTGAGAAACACAGTAAATATTTATGATTTCTACACAAATTTAATAAGTGTGTTCGAATATCACAAAAGAAACAAAGCTAAAATAATGTAATAAGAGCTTTTTAAATTGTAAGCGGCTGTAGCAAGCTGTAGGTACCAGTTCTCGTCCGAGCGCAGAAGTCAAGCAGCAGCGAGCTCGGTTACTACTTGGGAGGGTGACCGCCTACGAACAAGCGTGTGTAAAAATGAGTTTCACTTTTTTATTCAAGAATTTTAGTCGCTCCTGAAAGAGTGACTGTTCACTCCTATCAGGGGTGAAAAAACTCACTCCTGAAAGAGTGAGTATTCACTCTTTCAGGGAGTCAAGAATTTCACTTTTTCCTAGAGTGAATAGTCACTCTAAAGAGGTTGGGCAAATTTTGACTCTGCGATAGAGTGAATATCCACTCCTCCAGAGTGAATAGTCACTCTTTCTTATTTAGAGTGTAACACACCTGTAGCAACGCAGGGAACTAAAGCATATAAGGGGAGATATCTTATATCTTTGAATGTAACCTTAAAAGTCAAGAAATGTCAATCACCTAATTATCACATTCCCAAACCTGTTACCAAAGACACGTTTGTTTTTTTAGAAGAAAAAACTGTCTTAGGCTACCCAACGGCTCTGTCTATTGTCATGACATCTTTTATATATACTTCTGTTTCCCTTCTTTGCGCGATGGCCTGTATTATTTCGAAGCGTAAATTCATCGTGATATTCACTGTTTCAATGTATTTTACTTACTACCTGATTTGCATAGTCCTCACAGGATCAGTTTCTGGGGCTCAAATGTGTTTAATTCCTTTCCATCTCAATTTCTTGCTTTTAATGGTCACCGGATGGGTTACTCTCTTGTCTTGCAAAGTTGTATTTAAACAGCTAACAACTCAAAAGGTTTTCCATGTAGTCAACGGAGAAGTTGTAGGCAACGCTTTCCATATGTTTTTGTTGGCTATGTCACTTTCGAGTGTTTTCTCCCTGATTACACTCCTCGGAATACCACCATACGGCATGCACAGTATAAGCCATGTGGTAGAAAATGTGTATCCCAAATTGATGGCTCAATTAACCCCTTCTGTCATTTTTCTGCTCCTCGCGGTTATGGGTGTCAATGTTGTTTTTACTTCATTGAGGAAACGAACAGACGATCTTGGTGTGAGACATACTAAATATTACAACAGGTTCATCTGTTATCACCTGTTGACCATGGTAATCTGGATGTACGGTTTCGTAGCGGTCAATCTATCTACCTATCCATTCTTTTGGCACGTGTATTCGCTTGTGATTGCTCTTCCCTTTCATTTCATGCAAAGTACTTTCTCTGTAACTGAAGAAAATGTTTTGCTCCACGAAGCGCGTGATGCAAATACCGAAAATATTGTCCGTGATCGCATCGAAAATGTATAAATGACCAAAAATCTACAGCACTGTTGAATTTTTTTTTTTTGTACCATATAGTGCTAGTAGAACATTTTAAGAAATCAACTATACAAAATAAAAAATCCCTGACGGCTCGGCCTACAGGCACGGGTAGATTTCGAAGACGCAGAACGTGGGGCGCCTGTTTGTCGGGAATTGTGGAAGAAATGACCTTTTTGCGATGATGCTGCAGTTGGAACCGCCTACTTCGAAATCAAACTTGTTTGCAGGCGGAACCAGCAAGGATTTTTTTTTTTTTTTTTTTTTTTTTTTTTGCTATAAGAGTTGGTCCTATAAAAAACATGTCAATATAAAAATTTTAGATAATATTAAGGGGATTTATAATAAATTTAAGCGGATTTGAAATCTTGGGAATTGACGAAGTTATGAATTTTGTTCTTCTAAAACCCCCCTCTCCCCCCTTAAGGCAATTTTTAATTATATCAAAAATCTGTCATACATAAATTTTCGGCCCTTCTCCTAGAAGTAATAATAACTTCAAACGGATTCGATATGTATCATAATTAAGAAATTATGGGTTTTTTTCTGTTTTCACAAAAAATGCCCCCATCCCCCCCCCCCTGGTTCGACTTTGCCCATTAACGAACTTGACCGAGATTTTATGCCCCTTGATTTTATGTATCAGTTTCGAAAAGATGCGGGATTTGGAACCGCCTACTTTGAAAAATAACTTGTTTGCAGGCGCAGCCGGCAGGGATTTTTTTGTTTTTAATTTTTTTTTTTGCTATAACGGTTAGTCCTATAAAAAACTTGTCAATATAAAAGTTTTAGATAATATTAAGAAGATTTATAATACATTTAAGCGGATTTGAAATCTTGGGAATTGACGAAGTTATGAATTTTTTTCCTTCTAAAACCCCCCTTCCCTACCCCGCTTAAGGCAATTTTTAATTATATCAAAAATCTGTCATACATAAGTTTTTGGCCCTGTTCCTCGAAGTAATAACGACTTTAAATGGATTCGATACGTATCATAATTAAGAAATTATGTTTTTTTTTTTTCTGTTTTCACAAAAAGCCCCCCCCCCCCCCCCTTGGTTCGATTTTGCCCATTAACGAACTTGACCAAGATTTTATGCCCCGTGATTTTATGTATCAGTTTCGAAAAGATGCGAGAGTTGAAACCGCCTACTTCGAAAAATAACTTGTTTGTAGGCGGAGCCGGTAGGGATTTTTTTGTTTTTAATTTTTTTTTTTGCTATAACGGTTAGTCCTATAAAAAACTTGTCAATATAAAAGTTTTAGATAATATTAAGAAGATTTATAATACATTTAAGCGGATTTGAAATCTTGGGAATTGACGAAGTTATGAATTTTGTTCTTCTAAAACCCCCCTCCCCCCCCCTTAAGGCAATTTTTAATTATATCAAAAATCTGTCATACATAAATTTTCGGCCCTTCTCCTAGAAGTAATAATAACTTCAAACGGATTCGATATGTATCATAATTAAGAAATTATGGGTTTTTTTCTGTTTTCACAAAAAGTCCCTCCCATCCCCCCCCCCCCCTGGTTCGACTTTGCCCATTAACGAACTTGACCGAGATTTTATGCCCCTTGATTTTATGTATCAGTTTCGAAAAGATGCGGGAGTTGGAACCGCCTACTTTGAAAAATAACTTGTTTGGAGGCGGAGCCGGCAGGGATTTTTTTGTTGTTAATTTTTTTTTTTTTTTGCTATAACGGTTAGTCCTATAAAAAACTTGTCAATATAAAAGTTTTAGATAATATTAAGAAGATTTATAATACATTTAAGCGGATTTGAAATCTTGGGAATTGACGAAGTTATGAATTTTTTTCTTCTAAAACCCCCCTTCCCTCCCCCCCTTAAGGCAATTTTTAATTATATCAAAAATCGGTCATACATAAGTTTTTGGCCCTGTTCCTAAAAGTAATAACAACTTTAAATGGATTCGATACGTATCATAATTAAGAAATTATGTTTTTTTTTCTGTTTTCACAAAAAGCCCCCCCCCCCCCCCTGGTTCGATTTTGCCCATTAACGAACTTGACCAAGATTTTATGCCCCGTGATTTTATGTATCAGTTTCGAAAAGATGCGAGAGTTGAAACCGCCTACTTCGAAAAATAACTTGTTTGTAGGCAGAGCCGGTAGGGATTTTTTTGTTTTTAATTTTTTTTTGCTATAACGGTTAGTCCTATAAAAAACTTGTCAATATAAAAGTTTTAGATAATATTAAGAAGATTTATAATACATTTAAGCGGATTTGAAATCTTGGGAATTGACGAAGTTATGAATTTTGTTCTTCTAAACCCCCCCCCCCCCTTAAGGCAATTTTTAATTATATCAAAAATCTGTCATACATAAATTTTCGGCCCTTCTCCTAGAAGTAATAATAACTTCAAACGGATTCGATATGTATCATAATTAAGAAATTATGGGTTTTTTTCTGTTTTCACAAAAAGTCCCCCCCATCCCCCCCCCCCTGGTTCGACTTTGCCCATTAACGAACTTGACCGAGATTTTATGCCCCTTGATTTTATGTATCAGTTTCGAAAAGATGCGGGAGTTGGAACCGCCTACTTTGAAAAATAACTTGTTTGCAGGCGGAGCCGGCAGGGATTTTTTTGTTGTTAATTTTTTTTTTGCTATAACGGTTAGTCCTATAAAAAACTTTCAATATAAAAGTTTTAGATAATATTAAGAAGATTTATAATACATTTAAGCGGATTTGAAATCTTGGGAATTGACGAAGTTATGAATTTTTTTCTTCTAAAACCCCCCTTCCCTCCCCCCCCTTAAGGCAATTTTTAATTATATCAAAAATCTGTCATACATAAGTTTTTGGCCCTGTTCCTAGAAGTAATAACAACTTTAAATGGATTCGATACGTATCATAATTAAGAAATTATGGGTTTTTTTTCTGTTTTCACAAAAAGCCCCCCCCTCCCTGGTTCGATTTTGCCCATTAACGAATTTGGACCAAGATTTTATGCCCCTTGATTTTATGTATCAGTTTCGAAAAGATGCGGGAGTTGGAACCGCCTACTTCGAAAAATAACTTGTTTGCAGGCGGAGCCAGCAGGGATTTTTTTTTTTTTAATTTTTTTATTTTTTTTTTGCTATAACGGTTGGTCCTATAAAAAACTTGTCAATATGAAAGTTTTAGATAATACTAAGAGGATTAATAATAAATTTACGCAAGATTTGATATCTTGTGAATTGACGAAGCTATGATTTTTTTTCTTCTAAAACCACCCTTTTCCCCCCCCTTTGGGCCATTTTTAATTATATCAAAAATCTGTCCTACATAAATTTTCGGCCCTTTTCCTAGAAGTAATAATAACTTTAAACGGATTCGATACGTAGAATAATAAAGAAATTATGAGGATTTTTCTGTTTTCACAAAAAGCCCCCCCATTTCCCCCCCTTGGTTCGATTTTGCCCATTAACGAACTTGACCGAGATTTTATGACCCTTGATTTTATGTATCAGTTTGGAAGAGATTTATGCAGAATTTTTTTCAGTTATCGTGGTCAGAAAAAAGTGACATAGATAGATAGATAGATAGATATATAAACTTTTGAACTGTGGGGTGTTTTTGGGTTCTGGGAGTCAAGATCGGCGTAAATCTGCAAAAATTTTTCAAAATTTCCAACTTAGGTGAGAATGTAATAGGTAGTATTTCTTACGAAATCTACCTAAAATGAGGAAGGGTATATTCACTACTTTCCTTTTATTCTTAATTTAAAATTTTTTTTTCTACTTTTCTCATTTTAAGTTTTCCGTTATAAGAGAATGCAGCAATTACCATAAAATATTTAGCAAAACTTTCCTTGTTTTCTCTGAACCAACAGTTTAGGTCTTACTCCTCTTTAAATCGAACTTTTCTATTGTCATTAGTTAAATATATCCAAGCCTCATTAATTGTAACTACATATTTCCCTTTTTCTCCTACCAAATAACTTTCATACAACAATCTGCACATAGTCTTATGCTGAGAAATTCGCATTAGCCGGTAAGATAATGTTTAATTTTTTTCTTTTTTGATTAGCTTCAAATCAGATTTTATAATTTTGTTTATCGGTTCCTATATAGATATTTAAAACTCTTAAGCAGTCAAAAACTACCCAGAATAATATTTGTTTTGAAAAATTAATAGCTGTACTTCACACAAACTCATCAGATATATTTTGATTTACATTTTTAGCAAACTGCCTTCCATTCTTTTTTTCTTTTCTCTTTCTTTCTTTCTTTTTTTTTTTTATGAACCTATACATTTTTTGTTAGTTGAATATATCCTTTTTAATATTTTCTAAATTATTAAAATAAAATAACAATCATAGGTACAATTATATTTCAGTTTACTGTGTAAATATTTCTTAAAATGTGTCTCAATTACAACAATTTACGGCCGTTATATAGATAGAAAAAAGTTTCCAACATTTTTTCTATTTCTCACTTTCATGTCTGAACAAATTTGGAATACTGTTTGTCAGGTTACGTTTTTGTGATTCTCTTCAGTATTACTAAAACAGAGTTTTTAAGTTAGCTAAGTGAAACATGTCTATTTTAGAAGTAGACTGCAAGTTCTAAATCTGAAGAATAAGGTAGATATGCAGAAGAATAGTAGCACTTTCCTTTGCTAGAAAATCTTGACGAATATGAATTGTGTGAAAACGAATTGTTGTACAGCATTCAAATCTAGTATATGTTGACTAAATAAAATTAAATGGTTAACACTTGATGAGGTTTTTGTGCTTAATCAGATGATATAGTGTGAAAAACACGTTGAAATGGCATCTCATGAATTGTCGTCTACCAGGTTAAGTAGAACTGATTAAAAAAATTAGTCCTGAAACTTTGTAAACGCATTGTATATAAATGATAGCAGAAAAAATATCAAACACTGCATGTTATTGTCGCAGTTTTCAGTAATGTAGACTTTCTATTGGTGGTAGGTGCTTACCTGTTGATATTCCTGTGTTAGTTTGCACGTGTAAATTTTGCTTCATGTGCGTTTGATACTTAAGAACGTTAATGCGAAAATTTAAATTTATGTGCAACATGAAGCATCAATACCTGGAATCAATAATTTTGCTTGAATTATACATTTAAAGCAATAACAGATGACTCGTGTCACTGTTGCTGAATTCAGTGATTTCTATTGGTGACTGAATGTTTAATTTTGTTGTTTATGCAGGGTGACCTCAAATTGATTGAACGTTTTAAAAATTTAATAATAAGTAAATAAATATAAAAAGCTATTGGAGTTATTCTTGCAGGTGGTTAAAGTGTGAAGTTTGGAAGTTTTTCACTATGCCTCACATTGCCTATCTAGAAAGATGCAACGAAATAGTAAATTTGTACGATAAATCTACTCGACCCTTAAATCTGAAATATAATAAATGATATAAGTTTATATGATCAGCTTAAATGATAGTCATAATCTCAACACATTAAAAACATTCAAATTGTGTTATTTAGAAAGATGTGTTCTGTATTTTTTCTAACAAAAAGAGAAGAGGTATATAAAATTTGATATGTACAATTTATAATGATTCTATTGAAAACTAGAAAATAGATGAAGTTACATTCTTTAAATGAATATTATAATTTTGTGAATAGCAATTTTTTTAAATAGCAAAATTGTGAGCAAAATGTGAATTAAAATTTTAAATAGCAAAATGTGAATTTTGTAAATAGCAAAAATTTAAGCTTTTTAAAAACCCATTGAAAAGTGCCATGGATCTGTTTGTACAGCCATAAACTTGTAAATAAGAAATCCGTCTGCATCTCATTATAAAGCGTGAAGAATTATAAATTCGTTTAACATATTTATAGGTTATTTTAACTCTTTCAAGGGCATTGATATGATTATGAAACCACTTAAGTTTAATTCCCAAATTACGTATCTGAAATTTAGCTTTTTTTCAATTTTACAAATAAATTTCTAAATAAATTCTGGTTTCAGTCATTCATTTCAGCATTTTAGCAATGGAGGAGCTTTGCCCCTGAAAGGGTTAAGCAGTATTTATTAGTCTGTACGTAGATCAAAGGCGACAGGATCGGGTTGTTTTACTTGGTCATCACTTTGTTTCATGTGGTTCTTTTGATCTCTGCGAAGTCACAACTATTGTGGAGTGTCCGTGAGATACTTGTCATATAAACCGAAGAGAACTCCTTTTGTTAATTTTGTACGGTTTGCTTTGAAACATTTGATAAGTTACAAAAAACTTACAATTATGAAGAAAGTCTTGTGTGGATAAATACATAATAAAATTCAACGTTTAACACACAATATCGAACTGTAGCTCAATAAACAGACGTACGTTTCATGAGTAACATAGACTCACATCATCAGTGTCAGTAAAACTAAAAATTATTATATTCCTCCAAAGACATGAAACAGAATCAAAAACGCAAATGACAGACCTGTCATTATCTCTCTCTGTTAAATTAGTCTGTCATTTGGGTTTTTGATTCTGTTTCATGTCTTTGGGAGGGAATATAATAATTTCTATTTTTACTGACACTGATGATATGAGTCCAAGTTACTCATGAAACGTATGTCTGTTTATTAAGCTACCGTTCGATATTGTGTTAAACGTTGAATTTTATTGTATAAAAAACTTAAAACTAGCCACATAGCATATGGAAAAGAAATGGTCAAAGAAATAATTTATGGCTTTTGTCATGCAGTTTGGCATGCAGCTTTACAGTTTAAGCCAGTAGCCAGTGTAGCTTCATCTATCGAAGACATTTGGAACTAGCTTGAAGTAGCCTTATAAATAAGTTCTTCCCTTCACCCATTAGTCCTCTGCAAGAATAACTTCAGTAACTGTCATGTCACCTTTTGCCAGTTATTGAATTTTGAAAACTTTCAGTACATTCTAGGAAGCCTGTAAATTTTGCTTCATATCCATGTGAGACTGATGTATACTTATGCAAATCGATTGCGACATTTTGTGTAATGAAACATGCGTGTTACATAACTTAGTATGAAAGAATGCAATACAAAAATAATTACAAAGAATATTTGTGACTGGTGGAATTCACTTTTGCCAAAATGTATCTTAGTGATTGAAGATGTGTGAATTTTCTGTTTCTGTTTGTCTTCATAAACTATGTTTTGTACACCTTAAATGATAATAAAGTTACTTTTCAATTTACCAATATTCTGTCATTTTATTGTAAATAGATTTCTTGTAATGATTTGAAAGTACTTTCTAAATTCGTCAAAAGAAAAAAAAAAGGACTCAACTTAAAATAGAAAATTTTGATAGTTATAAATAATACAAATATATATATACTAGGGGGCCTACCCCCTGCGAGCTACGCTCGCCAACCCCCGCTCAGACTTCAAGGCCTCTAAAAACATGACAGCGTGCTTTGTTTTAAAAACATTGGTAAATCTGTAATTGGGTTGCCATGCTTTTAACGTTTTAATGCGGCATTTTTTTTTTATTATCATGGCCTCATACACAGCTGTTGCGACAACTGGCGACTGTTTTTGGGATTGATAAGTAAAATCAATTACAACTTGAAAACCAGCTTGTATAAAATGGTTCGGTTTAAATTGTGGCTACCTCTCGGACTTTTATAACAACGATCTGTATTCTATTCTTCCTTTATGTTTAAGGATGAGAAAAAGTCCATCTGCTTGTGAATAGCATTAAGAACCACGGTATTGAAAAGTACTATGTTATAGACATTTTCAGTAACATGTTTTAATTTTCTCTCTATTTTAGTGCACCATCATGCATATTTTCATGTTATTTTAAATATGTAAATTATTTATTTTAATTAATATGTATATACGAATTTTGTAATAATTATTTATCATACAAAATTAGTTAAATATTTTGTGCATGCATGCCTGCATTTATTCGGCATCAATTGATAAGATATTTAAACAAATTTGCTTTCCGCGATAATTTTACGCCATTTTATGTCACTTGAATATTGTCCATAAGAAAATCGGGTACTTTTCCAGTATAGCATCCTTTGCTTTTGGGTTTGGCGTAATTCGAGCTTCAAAAAGGGATAGATTCGTTGCCAAAAGTTATGAAAACAATCCCAATGAACTTTTGGTGCTTTTCTATTATAGGGGTCTTGACGCTTTTTTTAAAAAGCTTGGCGCAATTCGGGCATCAGAAAGTTAGATTTGGTGCCAAATGACATAAACAGCCATGGAAACAAATTCGACAATTTTTTTGTTTATATGCGTATTTTAATTATACACATATTATTATTGTTTTTTTTCTATACAAATTACTTCTGATTATATATAAAATAGGATAAATGACATTTTACGCTGAACAAATTGTATAAATATTGAAAAAATGCTTCTGTACACAAAATGACAAAGTGAATAGGTTGACAGAAAGTATGTTGTCAAATTTCCTTTTCCGCCAAGGCTATTTTCCCTGTTTCGTCAAGGCCCCAACTGGAAAAGCACCGAACGTTTATGCTTGTTTATACATGTATTTATATGTATATATACAATTTATTTATAATTGTCGTTCAATTTACCTCTTTTTGTACATAAAAATAGATAAATGGCTTCTTTATATTAAATAAATTGTATAAACATAAATGACATATTTACATAAATGACGTCATTTGGACGAATTTATTCAAAATGTTTTCAGTTTATAAATTAAATTAAATGCTGACAGACGATTGAATCCTGACGATAGAAATGTGATTTTTTTTTCAAATTTTCCTGAAAAACATAATTTAATCACAATCTTGTCTTCATTATCGATTGAAATAAAAGATAAATTCAAATTCAATTTGAAAATGACGAATAAAAAGAAATGAAAAATCCCTATCGGGATCCTTTTCAATTTTTTTCCCTTTTTGTCACAAAAAAACTGAGTAATTAGTTGCCATCATTACAGAAATATCATTAAAATTAGAAAAAAAATTAATATCTCGAAAACTAATTCCAATTTCAAAATTCTATTACCAGTTTTGACATCCGCGGATTTTTATGGACAATTGGTATTAATTTCACCATCAAGCGTTTAATATTTTATTAAAAATAGCCCTGAAACATAATCAGTCGTTTAATCAGTCGTTTCATAAATTCGTTTCATAAAATCGTTTCACAAATTCGTTTCATTAGGATTTTATATATATATATATAGGGTAGATATATATATATATATATATATATATATATATATATATATATATATATATATATATATATATATATATATATATTGCAATAGATCTTTACAACGCGCACCTTGAGACTAGAAGATATGCTTATTATACAACTTTGGGTGCTTATTATAGATCATATTTCACACATTATTAAACTTTCCTTGTAAACAGTGTTAAATATATTTAAAACGCATCAATATACAGCGGATCTTTATATTGCATGCCATGGGACAGAAGTTGTGCATATTATAAATATTTACAAAATATGGATCGTTTTAAACATTGTTAAATTTATTTTATATACAGGGTGCATATATGCCTGGAACCAATCATGTAGCTCATTTTCAAAATTTTGTTTTGTAATAATAGCAATTTTTTCAGTAAAAGTCCTGAGGTACATGTATCATTTTACTTACCCATCATACGTTGTATAGGGTAAGTCTTGTAATTGTTTTGAAAATCGAAAAAAAAATTTTTTGACGGATTTACAGGTTTCAGACACTGGAGATTCCGAAACACATATTTTTAGAAAAAAAAAAAAAAATGCTTATCTGTGTGCCTGTAAACGCTCTATCTGCCGAACAAATTGAGATACAGACTTGAAATTTGGTATGTACTTAGTATGTAACAATGAGAAGAAGCTTATTGAATTTCAGTAACCTCAATTATCTGGAACTATTTTTTTTCGGACTCTCGAAATATTTGTTCTGATAAAAGGTATATTAAAATTTTCGAATTTGTTTATTTTAAGGAGTATATACAAAAAAAAAAACAATAAAAAACAAATTTTGCATAAAGAATGAAGTCGATCGGATGATGAGTTGCCGAGATATTTGTAATCCTATTTACCACACTCTTCGACTTTTTATGACCCTGTATTTCATACAAATTTCAATTCAAAGATATATTTTAATTGGAAATGAGACGCTTAATACGACGCAGTAAACTCTTAGTTAATAGGATTATTATTTTTGGAGTTATAAGGATGTTTCTCTTACGCAATTCAGTAATAGAGCATTTAAAGTTTATGACGTCATCCAGTCACGATTTTATTCGAATTGCAATGCATTTTATAAATAGTTTACACATGTTTTATTTTCCTATTTTATATTATGCATATCTATGATGGGTAAGAATTACGGTGTTATAGTTTAGTTTTGTAGGGAGTAGCAATTTTTCTGCAATGGCGAATGTAGGTGCTTTTTAACTGCAGAATTCCTTGGTTACATCTGAAAAGTTGTGCGTTATAAATAGAATTGCATTATATATAGATGTAGCGTTACTGTATACAAGATTTACAGGGTGGCCAAAATTAAAACACCCCTACTCCGACCTCTCTATTTATTGGACTACTCATTGTATAATCTTCAAATTTTGAACATATACTATTCAAGACATGTAGAAACTGATTATGTGAAATAAAAATAGTTCTAGAAATTACTGTTAGATGGCGCTGTACAACTAGTCATGTGGTGAAAAGACACGAAAACTCATTTAGTGTGAACGTACCAAACATTCATGTGACAAAGACCATATCGACAATAGGGTTCCCTTCTTGACGATTCAAAGTCTGTGGTCAGCTTGTTCAACTACAGATCGTAATTGGTCGACTGAGATGTGTCTCACATGCAGAGTGATACCTTCTTTCAAGTAAGCCATGACACCCTCAATAAACAAGATTTTTTTAGTGTCCCCACAGCCAAAAATTACACGGATTAAGATCCGGAGAACGAGATGGCCAAGTTGTCGGAAGCGCACGACTGATTACTCTGCCATTAGTGAAACGCTGTCGAAGAAACTACTTTACACAGCGTTCAATGTGTGGACTGTGGAGTGCCTGCATTTTGCTTAAAGGAAATTGAGTCAAGACATTGTCGTTCTTGCAAATTGTGTACAACAAAAGTTCCGAACCTATTGGCCGTCAGAATGCATGTCACATGGACATTGGAATAACCTGTTCCAAAAAGAAAGGTCGAAGAATGAATGGGGTTGGGAATCCACGCCAGACTAACTTTCAGTGGGTAGAGTGGAATCTCTTGGAAGATACCGGAGTTTTCAGTTTCCTAAATGATACAATTATGACTACTCACTGTTCTATTGAGGTAGAAATAAGCTTCATCGCTCCACAGAATCTACCATGGTCATAATGCATCCACTTTAACTCTTCAGCTTCTCTTTTTTTCTTTTCATATTTTTGTTGTACAGCGCCATTTATCGGCATTTCTGGAACTATTTTTTTCGTCTAATTCGTTTCCCCATGTCTTTGTCTTGAATAGTATGTTCAGAAAATTTGAAGTCTGCACTAAGTACTTCGATATTTAGGGAGATCAGGTAGGGGTGTTTTAGTTCTGACCACCTGGTATAACGGTACTATGAAAATTACTATGAAATGGTACAGAAAATTAATTAACCATTTCTGGACATAATGTATGAAAACTAGTAAACGTTATTAAATGTAGTGCTGAAAACGGGAAAATGCAAACATTTTTGTCCCCCCCTCCCAACTCCACATATTTAAGCTTCAGTTGGGGAGAGGTAAAAGATTTGGTTGACAGTTATTTCATTGTTACCATAAAAAACAAATAGGACAGAGAGAGTGAGCAAGGAGTTAAAAGCCGAAATTTATTACTAGAAACTAAAACAGAAAAAAATAAAGAAGTTTAAGGTGCTTCTCAGAAACACTCACATACACACACAAAAGGAAAAAAAAATCCCTGGTCAATAACGCGAAACTTACTTAACATAAGCATCGTTTCCAATGCCTCTAAAATAAAACTGGCTTTTTAGGGAGGGGTGATATGCGGCTATCGTACCTGATTTAATTTTGTACCCGTTTCCATACGCAAGCGCAAAAACAATCCCCTTAGAAAATCCGGAAGCTGCGCAATTTTTCGTTCTGACCTATGATTGGCTGATTGGTGAAATGACGCGCGAACTTCTGGTATAAACAAACAGAAGCCATTTCGTTACGTTTGGTGCTCTTACATTTTCATTCTTTTTCTTTATAGTCTAGTCAAATTAAATTTTTTTTGCCATAATAAATGCTAAAGAGATAAAATGTGGTCCAGTTGTTCATTGATGGCTACTGATGACTATGTAAAAAGTCCTGATGGATAGGAGGTGAGCGAAGGGTGGGGGGGGGGGGGGGGGCAAAACAAAGTACTTTTTTTAGTTTTTTACAAATATCTCAGAAACTGTTGGTTTTCATGAAAAAAAATACTACATAATTTCTGAGATATTCGTAAAAAACAAAAAAAAAGTACTTTATTTTGCCCCTCCCCCTACCCTTGCTCACCTCCTATCCATCAGGACTTTTTACATAGTCATCAGTAGCCATCAATGAACAACTGTACCAATTTTTATCTCTGTAGCATTTATTAAGGCGACATTAAATAAATTAATTTGAAATCAAAGTGATTTTTTGGGGGAAAATCCGTTAAAGCTCCGGTTTTCTGACTGACGGATAATTGAGGTTCCACTGTATATACCTGTCATTTGTAGAGAATTTTATGTTCTTTAATTTATGTCAGAGTAATTTTTTCATGAAAACCAACAGTTTCTGAGATAGTTGTAAAAAACTATAAAAGTACTTTATTTTGCCCCCCACTCACCTCCTATCCATCAGGACTTTTTACATAGTCATTAAATAAATAAATTTGAAATTAAAGTGATTTTTTGGGGTAAAATCCGTCAAAAAGTAAGGAAAAAACACTTTGTTTTCATTTAATTTCCGACAATTTCGGAAGGAGGGGGCTGCAACCCCACCAGCCCCCTTTCTCTTCTTTGGTATCATTGCGGACTAATGTGAGACTAATGAGAATGGCTGGTCCACTGTATGATAGAAAAAATTTTATTTTCCCCCCCCCCCCAAAAAAAAAAGAAGAAGAAGAAAAGAAAAACATTAGCACTTTTTCATATCACTTTCGGAAATTTCGGCTGGTGGAGAGGTGCTGTAGCCGCATCAGCCACCCCCATACCTTGGGTACGCCCATGGTGTCATTAGTGTTCAGCACCTGTGTGGAACACTTCAGCTTGCGTCCTGAATCCCTCCCCCAAAAAACTATATTTTAAAAAAACTTATCAGCAATCACAAAAAAAAATACTACAATATATATATCAGGGTTGGGTTTTTGACAAAAACCGTGTTTTTACCGGTTTATTCCGTCAAAAACCTATCATTTTCGATTGTCCTCCAATTTATGGTGTAAGTGTAGCATACAATACATTTCTAGATTGATTTTACCTTGTTGTTCTTGTTATTATTATTATTTACAATTACATTTGTTAAATTTATTTAAAAGAAGATCATTTCCTAATATGGGAAAGATTTAAAAATACAAGAGTAAAAGAAAAAAACAATATTTGTTAATCTTCACTAACATAGATTCTATTAACTGCAATTAACATTAATATTAAATGATAATAAAAGGTTATTATAATTATTAAATAACATTCAATATACATTTTTAATAAAGTATACATTAAAATTATTTTAGAGATGCAAAAATGCTGTTACATTGTATGACAATAGATGTTAAGCATAGACTGGCAGTGAATAAATTTGAATATTCTTCGATATAATATTTTAAAATGCATATCTTATGTATTTCATAAATGCAATTATGGTGATTTTCATTTGCACTTCAATAAGTAGAATCTTAAAGTTTTGTTTTCAACAATGTAATAAATTGTACCGAAATTATACACATTGTTTAATCTAATACTTATAAGTTACAAGATTTCTTCAAAAAATCTAATTTTTTAGGACTTTGCCAAATAGCTTAAGATTATTGTAGAGATCTTCTAACAGAGATGTACACGTATTATTCTAATGCAGTTCTTTTTTGTTTTTCTTGGATGGATAAATATACCTTAGATTCTTTTTGATACTGAATATTTTATGTAAAACAACTTAATATTAAAAATAGAATGAAAACAAAAATGTAAAAATAAACTACTAAAAAATGGGTTTTTGACAGTTTTTGACATGACGGTAAAAACCATGGTTAAAACCGGTAAAAACCGTCATGCGTCAAAAACTTGCCAACCCTGATATATATATATAGTAGAATGATATTAGAACTTGATATGTTTTTGAAATTCATAGATATTATAATTATATATATATATGGAAAAATACGCATGGTTAATTTATATTTTAAAAAAAAATGGGGGCATTTTGATTTACACAATTGTTTGATCATACACATTTTATAATGGACTGCGATGTGTTATTTTTATATGTATATTAATTTAGTTAGATTTACTTATTCATTATTTAATTATTTTAAATGAATTTATATTCATTAATATTAAGAATGTATTTGATCTAATGATTTGGATTAATACCTTTGGTGGACAATATCATATTTACTTCTACGATAATGTTTACTTTTATACAGTGTTAATATAATATGTTTTAATTTTATTAAGTGTTTATTTAATTTAACTTTGTTTGAAGCCACATTATTTGTGACTAATTCATTTCAATATTTAATCCATATTAATTTTAAATTCTTTGATTCTTAATTCAAATCTTTAGTATTTTAATTTAATTTATTTTAATTGATGTTGCATTTTTAGTACAGTTATTTAATCGTTGTTGTCATTTAATGGTACATTTTTAATGTTGCATTAATTATTAATTTTTCCATATTACTACTTATTTATAACATAGTATTATTAATTTATACATCCATTACTTAGATATTATTCAACATTCTATTTATTAATTAATTTCATTTATTTATTATTTAACTAATGGCTATCCTTAAGATAGTAATTTGGTTTAAATATTAAACACTAATTTCCATCCATTCCTTTATATTTACTTTTACCACTAGAGGGCAGCACTATTTTAAGTTGTTTTTTATTATTAATTTTTCCATCTTAATACTTATTTATAACATAGTATTATTCATTAATACATCCTTTAATGTAATTCGATTTTCTATTTATTAATTAATTTCATTTATTTATTATTTAACTAATTGGTATCAATTAAGATAGTAATTTGGTTGAATTATGAAACATTTATTTCCATCCAATTCCTTCGATTCAGATTATATTCACTTTTACTAATAGATGGCAGCACTAATGTTCCTGTTTATTTTATAATCCATTATATTTTAACATTATTTCTGGCATCACTGCAAAGCAATTTATATTTCTAAAATTGGCAACATGTTATGATTTTTTATGCAATTCATTCCCCAGTCATGTTGGAGTTTTCATGATGGTTTATGAACTGCAAGGTATCTTATTTATATCTCTTTTCATCTTTATGGATTTTATACTTAATGTCTCTATTAAATGTTCTCTCTGTAATTTATAAATATGGCTTCTTTCCTTTTTAATATTGTATTTTATTTTTTATTTTATCACTGATTTGAATCATTGTATTTGAGATGTAGCCAAAATATCATATTTTTTAGCAATGTATTGCTAATATAATGATGAAACATCTCATTTCATTTTATTTGTGGTATTTAGGCAATTGGGACTTGATAATTCTGTCTAAATTCCACAAATTTCATTTCATTTATTCAATTTTTATTTAATTTCTTATTCTTTCAATGTTTTTGATTCCATATTAAGTGTGTTGGAGAATCTTTCATTGTCACTAATTATTTCATACTTAATTATTTCATTGTTTAAGTTGGTGTTATGATAATGTTTCATTTATGGTTATATATATATATATATATATATATATATACACACACACACATACACACATAACAAAAATTATAAAACGAATATAAAAAAAATTAAAAGAAGAAGAGTACAAAAGTTAGAAAAATAAAATAATTTTGTGTGTTAAAAAAGTTCCCCCCCCCCCCCAAAAAAAAAAAATAAATAAATAAATAAATAAATAGAATCGACCGACCTTTTTCAAATTTCAGAAAATGTCTAGACTGATTTACAGCTAAAAGGGGTACTTAAAATACCAACTGATAAACAGAAAAGAAAAAAAAATATTTTTCATACTATAGTAAAAATAAAAATTAGTAGCTTCTTGATTATTATTCAAAAAGTCATTGATTATCAGGCTACTATTTGAAAATGGCACATAAAATGCACAAAAAATTTAATATCTAAAACTTTTTAAGCGTATATTGTTTGCTGTGCATATTAGATGCATCATTGTATCCTCCACCTTTTTTTTTTTTTTTTTTTTTTTTTTTTTTTTTTTTTTTTTACAGTAAAATAGAAACAGTGTATCTGAAGTAGTATGCTCCGTGAAATTTAAAATTAAATAGAATGCTTAAAAGGGTAAAATTTTTGTAAAGTTTCAAGTCAAATTTTCATATTCTGAATTCAAATTAATAAATTTATCACAGTTATTTTAAAGAATAATAACATTAAGTGAACATACTAATTTATTTGAGGCAAATCTATAAAATATAATTAAAATTTATTTTGATATGATTAAAAAACACTTATATTTAAGTATTTCTTCCTCACTTGAAATGATATTCTTCTGACCACATGCTCAATAACATTTTTGTCTCATCTACTGACCAACGAGATGAATCCGCACCCAAATCCATACTTAATACAAAAAAAATATGGAAAATAGTAAGAATAAATAAACAATGGTAAATGAACGTAACAAAACAATGCAAACAACAGGAGAATTATCGCTACAAACACTAACGTAAAACGTGCAACGTGCTGCTGATAAGCAGTAATTCCGGTGAAGTGGCGCTGATTGTTTGTTTACCCGAACTGAATCCTGGGAAAAAGCCGTATTACTGACCTAATCGGTTGCAGGTCTGATTTCGGGGAAAAAAATGACCTAGGCTAGTTCCGCCTTCAAACTGTTTTGTGCATTGGAAATGGTGCAGGGGGTAAAATGGACGTTCATAGGGGTCTTGGAAAAGGCACTGGAAACGCGGCTATAAAAGCTTAATACTTGCAGGCATGATTGATTATTGAAGTGATTTTTAAACGAACAGTTTTCTTTTTCATTTCTTTCCTTTACTGCACTGTCGCGTCCAAAAATTTCGTTCTAAACGCCTGCTTTGACAGCATTTTCTGAAAAATCGCCAGCCTTTAACGAAAAACAGACAAAAAATTGTTCGGTTACATAGTATTTTTTGTAAGATAGCTTGCCAATTTGATATGTTGGCGAGCAAAATTGAATTAAAAATGTGACAAAAGGTATCCAGTTTATGGATTTGAGAACAGCCTTAAATGTTTTAAAGTGTATGCTGGGCTGGATCTGTGCCAAATTTCAACTGGTTTGAAATTTTCTGTTGTTGAAAGTTTCCTAATTATACTTTGTGATACTGAACTAGTTGCTTTGTGTTTATTCATAATGCTAGAGACTTGGGTTTGATGATATATCCGATATTTATTTCATTTCCAAAATGTCAGTGTATATGATGTTTTTGGACAAAATTCAAAACTAGTGTAAAATAATTCTTCAAAAAATTTTTCATATATCAATGCATTTTTTATTGGCTTCAATTCATCGTTCCGTAAGTAAAAACCTTTTTCCTTTGGCGGTGACACCCCCCCCCCCTCACCCCCGAAAAAAAACTTTTCCAAGTTTTACGTTTGAAGCAGATTTTTAAATGTAGAACCAATAATTCTGTAGAACAATACTAACTTAGAACAACCATTGAAAGATAAACTGCCTAATTTAGACATCGAGTTATTCCCACTAGAAAGAGTCTTTTCTGGAATTAGTTTGGTTCACTGAAACAGCACAACAAGTTAGGGAATGAAAAAGTGGATTAACTTAAATTTATAATTAAATTTTTCAGGGGAAAAAAAATTATTTAAAGTTTTGTTGTATATAAAACATAAAATTCCACGATGCTTGAAACAGTTTGTTTTGTGATGAGAGTGTAAAAAGCAAATTGTTTCTGATTTCAATTCGTAGTTGCTTTTTAATTTTGTTGTCAGGGGAATTTAGAATAATTATTTAATTGCTAAAAGCCGTAAAATAAAAAACTTTATATACAGTAAAATAAGTTTGTTTAGATGGTTAACAT
Organism: Maratus michaelseni; assembly: GCA_963931845.1. Taxonomy (NCBI): domain Eukaryota; kingdom Metazoa; phylum Arthropoda; class Arachnida; order Araneae; family Salticidae; genus Maratus; species Maratus michaelseni. The sequence goes on from OZ007600.1 coordinate 5,432,648, forward strand.
GTTTCAGCTCTATCTGAGCCATTATCAAAACAAATAAAAATATTCTATAATTGTACAGTCTATGAAGTTATTTTAATCGCTATCTTACATTTAGAATATTACAGATTAATTTTAACACAATTATTCTAATTGGTAAATAAGTCATATGAGTTGTAATTTTCCAACTGGGCGAGCAGTTTCCGGCAGAAGATTCGAACCAGGGATCTCTTGGCTGAAGTTCCCAATGCTCTGTCAGCTGAGCTATCCTAGGCCAATCTGGAGAACGTAATTCACCCACCTAACCTTATTGATCATAGAATCTGGTCTGATATATGAATCGGCTCTACAGAATAAATCGTTGTACCTGCGTGAATCACATCCTGGGTGAATTAGGTCCTCCAGATTCGTCCGGTATGGCTCAATTGACAGAGTATTGGAAGCTTCCGCCAGGATATCCTTGTTCGAAACCTTACCTGGACATTTTTCACCCAGTTGAAAAATTACAACTCACATTTAGAATATTGCTTTGTTAAATTTCCATGTTAAGTGCAATATATGTTTTAATTTCTAATTTATGTTAAGTCTGAAGATATTTGCAATCACTAGTAAGTTGACTATTTTCAAAATATCGGATATTTTTGATACTTTCAAAAATATGATATTTGCAATAGCAACTAAATAAATGAATGTATGAAGAATGAGAAACAATTTTTTACTTTAAAAACAACTTATTACAATTACTATGGCAACAAGTATAAGAAATTTTTATTGATATTATAATTCTCCTTAATATTTTATACATATTTCTTCTATTGGATTAGGCACTTGTTATTAACTTTATATTATTATTTGTTCATTAATTACATATTTTTTTAATATTTTTCCAGAAAGAAATTCCCAAAGATTAATTTTGTCAAATTGGATTAGATTATTGTGCATTTCTTCAAAATGGCCAACTATGTGTATTCCTTTATGCAAATCGTTTGTGTGATACTTCTTGTATTCTGCATTTTTTTCTGCCCAGGAGGAAACATCCAAGAAGATGACATCTCAAGAACACTTAAGTCCGAAAACTGCACAATCGGAGAAATCCAAGAATATCCCAGTTTGGATGAAGATAACGTCTTAACTGAAGTCTCAACTAACACTTCAAGCACAAATTCGACTCCTACTGTATTCCTGGACAATTTTGTACAGAAATCTGGTAACGCCACAGAGGAAGATGATGTATGTACGTTACTTTCCCGTATCGCTGCTATCTTCCGTAGAACACCATGCTTTCGTAAGACACCAAACTCCCATGCAACGAATGGAAGTCAAGAAAATGAAAGAAGATCTTCGAATGCAACTTTGAAAGTCAAGAAATACCATTCACCTAACTTTACCCTTTGCAAGCCTGTTACCAAAGACGCATTTGTTGTTTCAGTAGAAAAAACTATCTTAGGATATCCAACGACTCTGACTGTCGCCATAATAGCTTTTATATATACTTCAATTTCTCTTCTTTGCGCGTTGGTCTGTATCATTTCGGTGCCTAAATTTATCATGATGTTCATTATCTCAAATTTTTATTCTTACTTCCTGCTTTGCATACTCCTCAGAGGATCTCTTTCTTGGACTCTAATATATTTAATTCCTTTCCACCTTAATTTCCTGTTTTTCTTAGTTACCGGATGGGTTACACTCTTGTCTTGCAAAGTTGTATTTAAAAGGCTAACAGATAGTAAGATTTTCTTCATAGTCAACGGAGAAGTTGTAGGAGGGAATGCTTCCAAAATGTTTCACTTGAATATGTTACTTTCGTTTCTTTTCTTCGTGATTACACTCCTCGGAACACCACCATACGGCATGCTCTGTATAAGCCTTGTCGTAGAAAATGTGTATCCCAAACTGATGGTGCACTTAACTCCTTCTGTCATTCTTCTGCTGCTCACGGTTATGGGTTTCGATGTTGTTTTTACTTCATTGAGGAAACGAACACGTGATTTCGGTGTGAGACATACCAAATGTTACATCATGTTCATCTGCTATCACCTGTTGGCTATGGTAACCTGGATGTACGGTTTGTTAGCGGTCAATCTAGCTGCCTATCCAGTTTTTTGGCAAGTGTATTTGTTTGTGTCAACTTGTCTTCCATTTTCTTTTATGCAAAATGTCTTCTTGTCAAGCAGAGCAAATATTTTGCTCCACAAAGCACGTGATGCAAATATCGAAAATATTTTCCGAGTTCGCATTGAAAATGTTTAAATAACCAAAAATCTACAGCACTGTTTTTTTTCTTTTTTACATAGTGCTACTACAACATTTTAGGAAATCAACTATACAAAATAAAAATGAGGAAGTCTAATCACTACTTTCCTTTTGTTCTTGATTTTGACAATTTTTTCTACTTTACTTATTTCAGGTTTTCCCTTATAAGAGAATCCAGCAATAGCCATAAAACCTTTGGAAAAACTTTGCTTGTTTTCTCTGAATCAACATTTTAGGTCATTTTCTCCTCTTTCTCAGTAGTAAATCAATCTTGCTTTGTCAGAATCTGATAAATGAACTCAAGTCCTAACAATTGTAACTACATATTTCCATATTTACCTGCCAAATAGTTTTCATATCTGCGCATAGTCCTATGCCGAGAAACATGTTTTCGCATTAGGCGGTGAATGTAATGTTTTTTTCTTGTTTTGATTAACTTCATATCATATCAGATCTTATAATTTTGTTTACAATTCCTATATAGATGTTTAAAAATTTTGCTATAGTTTTTTGGCGGTTAAATTTTCTTTTAACCCTTTTAAGGCGATGGTACATTTTTATGGAACCACTTTATTTTTTTTTTTTCAAATGCCACAATGAAAACAGAATTTTGGTATAAAATTTTCCGTTTAGTATGTATGTAAAATAGAGCTTTTACTTATTTTCAATTAAATTCTGATTTCAATCATTCATTCAACCATTTTAGGAATGGAAATGCACCTGAAAGGGTTAAATAATCAGATGCGACTCTGGGTATGTTAAGCAGTGGACGTACCTTTGTTGGGTATACGCTTCTTACGAAGATACTTTCACTTTCGGAGACGGTTTCGAAAGTGAAAGTGTTTTCGTAAAAAAAATCCTCAAATAAAATCGAAAAAGTAATCAATAGAGATTGATCTCTGCTATCCAATGCAAAAAAAAAAAATGTTTAAAAATATTGAAATGCATACGAGATTTAAGAAAAGTAATGCCCCATAAGATTAACATTAGCGAATGCGTGTTTTCAAATGCGTGAAAAGGACCCTTAAGTAGAACTGATTCAAACAAAAAGGTTAGTCCTGAAACATTGTAAACGAATTTTATATAAATGACAGCAGAAAAAATATCAAACACTGCTTGTTATGGTCGCAGTTATCTGAATTTTTAGGCTTCTCATTGGTGATAGGTGCTTACCTGTTGATGTTCCTGTTTTAATTTGCATGTGTAAGTTTTGCTTCATGTTCGTTTGATCACTTGTACATTATGTGAAAATTTCAATTTATTTGCAACATCAAACTTCTATACCTGAGTTCAATAATTTTGTCCGAATTATGTATTTAAAATATGTGCAGACTTCCTGATTTTGGCGGAGGACTCCTGATTTTCACATGTTTTCCCATATTACTGATTTTTGAAATATTTCTCCTGATTTCTCACATTTTTCAATATTCTGTTATTGTACCATCAAATGTTCTGCGATTCAGGGCTAATAACTGCCATACGACGGGTGTATATATTCTTTAGTATGTTTGATCAGTGGTATTTTATGTGATTATATGTCATTATAAGTGATTAATTTTTAAGGCTTTTTGACTGTTACTATGGACATGTTTTTGATTATCAATAATTTGTCCCGATTAACACTTATTTAAGACTTTCACTATATTTTATATGTTTCTGGAGAAACAAAACATAATCTTCAATAACAGTCGTGTTTAAAATTAAACTTGTGCTAAACATGTTTACGTATAAAAATTAATAAGATCGCAATGAAACAATATCTCCTGATTTTTGGCTTTCAGAACTTGGCAAGTCTGCATGTATCCCTGTTTCAGAATTCAGTGATTTCTATTTGTGCCTGATTTTTTTTTTTCTTATCTTGTTTATGCAGGGTGACCTGGAATGTGCTGAACGTTTTAAAAATTTAATAATAAGTAAATGGTAACAGCTATAAGAATTAAGTCGAGAACTTCTTGAACAGCCTTTAACACGATTGTGTATGAAATTATATTTTAAAATGAAAAATTCGCGAAAAAATATTGATATTTAGTGATAAAAGAACTCATTTTCTTTTTTTTTTCTTTTCTTTTTTTTTTTTTTTTTTTTAAACCTAGGGTCGTTTCATAGTTTTAAAATAAAAAGTTCTTTTGTCCGAACTCTTTAAAATCTTTATTGGGGATAAATAAAACGGTTTTACAGCCCGTGTAAAAATGTCGTGAAAAAATATTGTTATCGAGTTGGAAAGGAAATGTTTTCTTCTCGCTTTTTTGTTTGTTTGTTTTCGCATCGGCTCCTTTAACATAGCAATAAAAAAATAGTTCTCATCTTCCGAACTCTCTGACCTTCCAATCGGTTATAAATATAACTGCATCCAAACTCCCTTTAAAATTTTGCGAAAAAATAGGCATATTTAGTAGTGAAAACATGAGTTCTTAAAAAAAAAGCTTTAGCTTTCAATGCAATGGTACGCCTCCATCCGTTTTCAATCAACCCTTTTCAATCCCCCTAGGCTAAACAGGTGAGGGTTGGGTTAATCAACCAGGTTTTTCGTTTATGAGTGTAGAATACTTTTTAAAAAAAAACGTTGACGCATGCGGAAAGAGACAATTTTCAAGTGGATTTGACAGAATACGCTTTTCGTTTTAATTATATAGATGATACGCTTAAACAAAGATCGATGCAGGATTTGTTTTCTTGGGGCCTATTTTGTGAAATGTAAATGTTATTTTTGTGAAATTTATTATATTTTTGCGAAAAATAACATTTTGTAACGAAAGATGAAATCCCGTTACTCAAATTCGAACCAAGTATTTATTAATAAAACTTCTTTAAGACCTTCTGGTAAAATTGTTATGTTTACAAATTATACATTTTAAAACCTAATAAATTAAATGCAGAGTATGTTTTATGGAATGAAATTTTGTGAAGGGGCATATTTTATTAAGAGGAGTTTTGTGAAAGGGCCTGTTTCATTAAGAGGAATTTTGTGAAAGGGTCTGTTTTATTAAGAATTTTCTGAAAGAGACTTTTATTAAGAGGAATTTTGTGAAAGGGTCTTTTATAAAATGGATTTTTATGAAGGGGTCTTGAATAGGCCCCAAATTATGCCTGGATTAACCCTTGTTAAATGATATTCATACGTATTAAAAATATTAAAACTGCAATTTAGAAAGATTTGTTATATATATATTTTTATAAAGGAGGAGAGTAGTGATATAAAATATGGTAAGTAAAATTTATAATGATTCTCTTGTAATTGAAAACTAGAAAATAGATTAAATTAAATTCTCTAAATGAATTATAATTTTGTGAAAAGTAGTTTTACGTAAATAGCAAAAATTTAAGTTTTTTACAAACCAATCCAAAAGTGCCATAGATCTATTTGTAAAGCAAGGAATTTTCAAATACGAAATCCGTCTGCATCTGATTGACAGCTGAACGATTATAAATTTGTTTAACACTTTTATAGTTATTTTGAGCAGAATTTATTAGTCTGTGTGTAGATCTAGGGCTACAGATGGGTTGCTTGACTTGGGTTCATCGGTTTGTTTCATGTGGTTCTTTGGATGTCTGCGAGGTCACAACTATTGTGGCGGAGTGTTCGAGGTCCGTATCGTACACACTAAAGATAATTCCTTTTGTTAAATTTATATGCTTTGCTTTGAAACATTCAATGAGTAATAAAAATAACTTACAACTGACCACATATCATATGGAAAAGAAAAGCACAAAGAAATAATTTATGGCTTTTGTCACGCAGTTTGTCACGAAAACTTAGGCTGCGTTTAACGCGCAAACTTGCAAGTCAGCCTGATATAGCAATCTTCACATTCTTCTTGAATCAATATGTGGCCAGGTACAACAGAAAGGGAGGGGGGGGGTGTCAACTGCTACAGCCTTAACCTCTGAGCTTTAAACATCCTGAGAAAGTCATAAAAATCAAAGATTCCGAAAAACCACAAGAAAACAAACCGACCCAAGTCTATGCACCATTCGAGCCTTTACAGATTAAAGCAGTGTAGCGCCATCTATCGAAGACATTTGGAACTAACGCAAAGTAGCCTTATAAATAAGTTATTGGCTTCACCCATTAATACCCTGCAAGAATAACTTCAATAATTGTCATCTTTTGCCAGTTGTTGACTTTTGAAAACGTTCAGTACATTGTAGGACTGCCTGTAAATTTTGTTTCATATCCAAGTGAGCCTGATGTATATTTATTTATGCAAATCGTGTGCAACATAGTGTGTAGTTCAGTAACTTAGTCTGAACAGAAAAAGTATAATATGCAAAAATAATTACAAAGAATATTTGTGATTGGTAGAATTCACTTTTGCCAAAGTATATTTTCGTGATTCAAGCTTATATTGTGACTTTTCTGTTTTTGCTTGTCTTCATAAGCTATGTTTTGTACACCTTAAGTGATAATAAAGTTATTTTTCAATTTACCAATATTTTCTCATTTCATTGTAAACGAAATTCCTATAATGATTTGATATTACTTTCTAAATTCGTCCACAAAAATAAATGCCACAGATAAAAAAAAGAGAACCTTATAAATTTTGATAGCTACAAATAAGACTGTTGCAGTAGAAGATGTTTATAACGCGCACTTTGGTATTAGAGGGTGTGCTTATTATAGAATTTTGTGTTACATAGATCACATTTCACACATCATTAAGCATGCCTTGTAAGCAGGGCTAAATATATTAAAAACACATCAGAAGTTGTGGAAATTATAAATTTTTACATAAATACAGATAATTTTAAACATTGTTAAATTTACTTTATAAACTGGGTCCAAATATGCCTGGAACCAATCATTATATAGTTCATTTTCAAAAGAATTTATTGTAATAATAGCAATTTTTTCATTAAAAAGGCCTGAAATAAGAAGATAATCTATACTAATAAAATAAAGTTTCGCTCTGTGTGTGTGTGTCTGTTGACGATGGCTAGCAAAATCTAGCCCACCTAGAAGTCTGGAAATTTAGGTATGGGTAGTCCAAGGTCTGACCATGTGCACCTGAGTCTCAGAATTTTAATATTTTGATAATTACTCTAGATATTAATTAGACTATCATTAAACATCGCATCGAAAATGCCATCTTTTAAATCAAAATGCCTAAAGAAAAGAACTGTTGTGGGTTTGCAAGCGGAAATGAACGAATTCGAAATTATTTTACTAATTAGCAAATTTTGAGAAAACTAATTAAGATATCAATTTGAAAATTTCTGAGCATATGTAAAAAAAAATTCTGCATCCTTCTGTGCAATTTTTGAATAATTTTTTTTGCAATGTCGAATGTATGTGCTTTTTACCTGCAGAATTCATTGTTTATATCTGAAAAGTTGTGCATTATAAAAAGAATTGTGTTATATATATGTAGAATTACGTTTTAAAGAACTGTAACTATACTATGAAACTTACTATGAACTGGTCATAATTATAATAACAGAAATTTAATTAAAAATTTCTGGATTAAGGGATTTGTGTTCTGGTTACATACCAGAATTCTGGTTTTTCTGATAGAAACCCTTCACTTCAGTTACTGTAATCGGTCGCGGGGGAAAAATCGTCAGTCGGTCGTAGGGAAAAAATTCGTAAATTACGTCACTCGACCGCGGGCAGAATATTGCGATATTCGTCAATCGGTAACGTGAAAAAAAATAATCGCAAATTTCGTCAGTCGGTTGCATAAAGAATCGGGAAATTCTTCAATGGTCGCGTGCAAGAAAAAAAAAAAAATCCCGCCAGTGAGCTGCGAAAAAAAAATCTGTAACTTCACAAACCGGTAGCAGGAAAATAAATCGCTAAATTTGTCATTCGATCGAAAGAAAAAAGTGAAATTCGGCAGTCGATCATGGAAATAAATCGAGTAATTCGCATGCGACAGTCGGTCAACCGAAATTATCACAAAATTCGTCAATCGGTCGCAGGAGAAAAATCGCGCTATTCTTCAGTCAGTCAATTGAAAAATCATGAAATACTTCATTCGTTCACGAAATTCGTCAGTCGTTCATGAAGAAAAAACGCAAAATTCGCGAAACGGCCAGAATCACGAAATTTTTCTATCAATCGCGGGAAAATAGCAAAATTCGTCAGATTTTTTCTATTTTTTCCCCTGTTATAAATTGATTTTTTTTTTTTTTGCAATTTCGAAAATAATCCCCAAAAATGTGATTTTTTCCACTGTAAAACTACTATATATTTAAAAAATTGAGTATGAACCCTGATTTATTCATATATTGACAAAAACTGAGTTAAATTTAAAATCGCGTTCAGTAACTTAAAACGCACTTCCAGGAATTATTGTTAACAGACAGTAGAGAATTCTTTTGTGTGTCCCTGTAAATGAACGATGACTGCTATACACACAATATTCTGTAGTAAGCCTCTTGAAATGCACCTTAGTGATTCGTCGGTACCATGTCGAACTATCGAATGTGAAAAAATGAATTTTTCATATTCTGTGCCATTCTCTTATACTGTGCATGACACGTACGTTGCAAAATCGTCACGTTTCTAGCTTAATTAGAACTTACTTGAAACTTAAAAAATGCAAATTTCAAACTATCGAATATGCACATTTTTTCTAAAAGTTACCATCTCAAAGTGTCGAATACGGCAAATTCGATGGCCGTAAATTTTTGTATTTTTTTTTACTTTTTGAATCATTCGTACCATGTCAAACTATCGAATATGAAAATAGTCACTTTTCAGGAAGGCAAAGAACTAAAACTTTTAATTATGGATTCAAAATTAGCGCAATTGACGCATGTTTTTGACGTTTACTATAGCATGTTTTCTACTGAAAATGGAATGTGTAGCATTAATAGTTCATCTACAGGGGTACTCAAAAGAATGCTTTTACATAACCCTCAATTGGGGAAAAAACGTTCGCGGTGTATTTTAATGATGCTACTATATTTCAACAATAATGAAATTGACATGCATATCTAAAGTGCATTAAAACATTTTTCATTTAGAATATAGTGCGTAAATCATTTATCATTTATTAACAGGGCCACTCAAACGAATTCGGTTACATAATGGCTTACGGGAAAATGTTTGAAGCGTAATTTAATAATGTTCCAACACTATTTCAAACAAAATGAAATTGATATACGTAATTGAGGTGCACTACAAGATGCTTACTGTAGAATGTGACGTGCATGCTTGCTATCGTTAATTTACAGGGGCACACAAAGTAACTCGGTTACAATGTTTTGGGTTTTTGCTAAATTAAGGGGGGAGGATTAGCACCCCCCGTTAGCCCCTTTATACTTAACCTATGAACCCCCAAAACTAATCAGGAAAGAACCTTATCACAATGAACCTATATACAAAATTTGAAGAAAATTGGATAATACTGCATGAAAAAAACATTTATCTAAATTAAGGGGGGTTAGCCCCCCTTTCCCCCCTTTATAGTTAACCAATCAACCCCCAAAACTAATCAGGGACGCGCCTTATCACAAGGAACCTATAAATAAAATTTTAAACAAAACGGTTATTTCTGTCAAGAGTTATCGCGTTACGTATATACAGAACGGGCGGGCACATTAGCTCTCAGGCTTTGATAGCCTGTGAGCTAAAAACACCTTTAAGAAATTCAGAATCATACTTTCTAATGCTTACGAATTATTTTGCATAGTCCTGTATATAATCTGTATAATTTATACACATGTAGTGTGCAAAACTTAAAAATGCATACCGCAATTTGAAAACGCACTTCCTGCAGTTATCGCTAATAGACCGCACTGTAACCGAAACGTTTTGAGTGCACCTGTAAATGAACGATAATTGTCGAAAACATTCCGTGGTTCCCCACCCCTCTATTTTTGTGTTATATATTTGTTTTCTTATATTTTATAAAATTTACATAACGCCTAAAATAAGTTTTTCATTTACCAATGTACAGTATGCTCATTTTGTAAATTATTAAAGAAAATTGTTAATTCTTTTATATTGAATATGTAAATACGAAAATTTTACACGTCAAACTATCGAATTTAGCATATTCGCTACTTTGACTTGTAAAATTTTGCTAAAACTGAGAAAAGTACAAGTCAAACTATCGAATACGGCTTATTCGCTACTTTGACTTGTAACATTTTGCAAAATCTGAGAAAAGTACAAAATTTTACAAGTCAAACTATCGAATACGGCAAATTCGATTCTTTGACTTGTAACATTTTGCAAAAACTGAGAAAAATACAAATAAACATAGCATTTGAAAGTATCGAATGTGATTTTTTGGCGAATAAAATTAGCCAAATGATTTATCTCGATAGCAAGCTTAAATAGGATATTAAACAGCACAAGAAATATATAACAATTAGTTACTTCCGACAAGTGCTGATTTTAAATCCATAATTAAAACTGTTTTTTTTTGCCTTCCTGAAAAGTAGCTATTTTCAAATTCGATAGTTTCACATGGTACCGACGAATTGACAAAATTTTCTACTAACTAATTTACCTCGTTCCCTTGCTTTCTATCATAGAATTTCCCCATAATACGAAGGAAGACCAAGAAATAAACCACGTTGCATTGTGGGTAAGAATCCACAAGCATCACAAACCTTTAAAGGGAAGGTTTGACTAAACACTGTCATTTAACAAGAAAGTAAAATCATGCATCAAACATAGATTATGAAATACTTCCAGAGTTCTTTAACAAACATTCGCTGTTTAATAAGGTAAATAAGATACCAAAGTAAATATTAAAACGAAAAATACATTTAGAAACCAGATTTCAACAATTAGAGGCCATAGCCACAAAAGTATTTTCTGCAGCCCTGTATATAATATCAGTACAAAAACCCTTAACGGGTTAAAAGTTGTGACGCAGCACTTTCTTTTGGCTCTAAGAATTTCAAATATGGGTCTTAAAAGTAATGATATCAAATTTGAGTGACGCTATGTTAATTTTTTTTAAATCATCATTTTCTTTTTAGTTTTATTTATATTCACAGGTGCAATTATTATCTTAACATGAAAATAATATAAAATTTATTCGCTAAAGCTTTTTCATTCAGATCTCTCAGGAATTCAAAATATGGGTTTTAAAAGAAATTATATCAAAATTTGAGTGACACCTTGACGTGAATTTAATAGGATTGTTTTAAATTTAAATTATTTTTCGTTTGTCTTCTAAAGTATATTTACACATACAAACAATACTTTTAATTTTTCAATACACTGTTAAATATATTACTTTCACTGAGCCTATATTATGTATCGAAATGTATTTATTTCAATAGACTGATTCATGTTTTGTGCCACGGTATCCAAAATCATAAGTAAAATTTATGTAAATGATTAATTTGCGTCATAGTATCCACTTGCATACATTTTCCTTTGTTTGGATACTATGACGCAAATTAATCATGGTAGGAAAAAGGAAATTTTGGTAGGAAATTTTGGTAGGAAAAAGTTTTGTGAAGTGTCCTGTTTTAATATGAAAAGAAATGTGAAATAACCTGTTTTAAAATGAAAAAAAAAATGTGAAGGATACTGTTTTAAGATTTAAAAAAAATTGTGAAGGATCCTTTAAAGGTGTTCTTAATTCTTCTTAAACAGAGCCCTGCAATATACTTACTAAAGTTGTATTTTTTCTGTGATTTAAGCACATATAAGGTATTTCATACCTCTAAATTAGTAATTTTAAATGATTTTTAAAGTCACAGATAAATGATAGAAAAATTGAAAGATAAAATAGCTATTTGTTTACTTTTTAAACTCTGAATTTAAAGTAAATAAGAACATATTTATTCATTGTATAGTAATATTTTAGAGCTAAAAAAATCTATGTGGGTTAAAATGATTATATTCTTAAGTTTCGCGAGCAAATAGCAATTTTTTTACTGTATTTTTTAACAATTTTTAATGTAACATTTGACATTGAAACAATATAGTGCTTGAAAACTATTTAACAAGCTTATTAAAAAATGAATGTGAAAAATTAATATAAAGTAAATGCAAAACATTCATGAAGATAGAAGTTTGTCACACAACTGTTTGTAAATGTAATGAGAAAAAAAAATGATAACAATGTAATAATACTGGCAATATGAATGCAATAAAGTAATGCCAGGGGTCGATCCAGGAAAAATTTGGGGCCTATTTAGGGTCCCTTCACAAAAATCTATTTAATAAAATGGGCCCCTTCACAAAAATCAATTTGATAAAATGGGCCACTTCACAAAATTCTATTCCATAAAAACTTACTATTTATTATTTTGTGATGTTTTAAAATGTGTAATTTGTAAACAAACAAGTTTGCCAGAGAGGAAAACTTCCGCAAAAGGATTTAAAACAGGTTTTGTTTATAAATGCTTGGTTCGAATGTGATTAAATCGATTTCAACTTTTGTTACAAAATGTTATTTTTCACAAAAATATAATAAATTTCACAAAAACAACCTTTACTTTTCACAAAATGGGCCCCAAGAAAAAAAACCTGCATCGACCCCTGAATGCAATAAGAAAAAGAAAAAAAAAACTATTTGTTTACTTTTCAAACTCTGGATTTAAAGTAATTAAGAACTTATTTATCCATTGTATAACATAAAACACTTAATTCAGAACTAACTTTCTGCATTTTCTTTTACAAAATAACATAAAAGTAATATTTTAAAGCCATAAAAACATGTAATTGGCAGTTGCTCTGACAAAGACAAACTAAGCACCTTACCAAAACGAAATTTTTAAAAAGAACCATCAAGTCATATAAAATAAAAAACAATGAATAAATAAACAAAATACCTAATAGTAAGTATAATATCTTTGATTTTCTGTGCCTATCTTTTCCCCAAATGCCTCTCGCTAATTTGTGCTTCGCGCATTGATACGATAATAGTTGGTTGGTTGTCTTCGTTGCGAAAGAAACAAAGAAATGAAAAATATTTTATCATTAGAAAATGAAAGATTTATTATATTTAGCAGTAAAATTGAATACATGTAATTAAAAAATATTTCCTCATTTTGAAAAAGGAATCTAAATAATTTTTCGAATATATGCATGTTTAAAATCTGAAATTATTTCTTTGTAACAAAAAGAGAAAACATATAAACCCCAATTGAATTTAATACATATGTTTTACATGTTTAGAGTATATAATTCATTGTTTTTGCATTTAAAAAAATATAAATAATTAGCCCGGTCACAAGCTTTATTGATAACGGCAACCGTACATCAAATTTAAACTGTAATTCCCGGCGGAAGAAGGTAGTGAATACTCTATTGCATTTGTACAGCTTGGCTTAAGAAAATAGTCCCATTTTTTTAAATCGGATTATATAAAAAACTAGAGTTTTCCTATTTAAGCGGATAGGTGGATTCACTTCATATAAAACCGATTAGTATCATATATTAATTTTAAAAAAATCCTTCGGGCGGTTTTCGAGATACGCTGTCTTACAGCATGACACCATTACATGCAGAGCGAAAAACTTCCCATTTTACTTAAAAATGGATTTCCAGATCTTAAAATCTACTGCATGTAGAAATCTATAAATTTCAGGATAGAGTTAGACCGGAGATATAAGACAGCTGTCAAAAAATCAAAACGATGTACCTCATATTTGCTGAGATATTAAATGTCGGCTTTTCGCTTTTCCTTTGAACTCAAACTAGCTGTATATATGGAGTGACGGAAATCTTCGGTATTAAGCATTCGGTTTTCGTTTTTTTGCTGCGTCACTCGAGAAACTACCGTCTCTCATGATATACAGTGGTGGCCAAAAGTTTGGACATTTTTTGAAAGTTTCGTGTTTTTCAACTTTGTGTGCTTGTAGAATATATTAATTTTCACTTAAATACAAACGTTTATAGATCAAATTGAAGGTAATTTAATATAGAATTTAATAACAAAAAAAAACAGTATTACAATATCTGTATTACAAAAAAAGTTATGCTTATTTTAGTAGAACAAACAAACACAAATCGTTTTGAATAAGGACGTGTTTTGTAATAAAAGCGTACTAGCCAACCACAAACACTGTTCTGAGGACCAATCAAATGTCTGTAACTATAGTTTAGGTTATTTGGATGGTAAAAGAGTTATTGTTGTGGAAATGTTTTGCGGAATGATGCATACTAGTACAATTAAAAAGAGTATTGCTGTTTTTGAATATTTAAAGTCCTTTTTTTTAATTATACTAATTTTAAACAATGTCATCAACAAGAAGAACTAATTGGACATCTACAAAAAGAAGCCGAATTGTCATATTGGGAGAAAATGGCCTCTCTTATGCTGAAATTGCAAGACAAGTTGGTGGTTCAATGACTTGTTCTGGTGTACGAAAGTTCTATTTACGTTATGAAAAAACGAAATCAATGGAAAATAAGGCCAAATCAGGGCGAAAAAATGCACAAGTGCTACTGCCGATCGAAAAATTAAACGGCTATGCCTTCAAGATAGAAAAAAATTATCAGATGCCATGAGATGTGAAATGAATGCAGCGGGTATTGCAGTAAATTCAAGAACAATAAGAAGAAGGTTATCAGGATTTTGACTACAAGCTAGAATTCCAAGGAAAAAACCATATTTAAATCAAAAGCAACGCGAAAAACAAGTTAAGTGGGCAAAATAACACATTAAATGGTCAGAAAATCAATGGAAGCAAGTAATCTGGAGCGATGAGAGTAAAATATCTCTCTTTAGTAGTGATGGTAGAAAATACGTGAGACGTAGAGTAGGAGAAGCACTTCATCCTGATTGCATTGAAGCAACTACAAAAAACCCAACAAATGTCATGATTTGGGCATGTATGTCTGCAGATGGTGTGGGCCGAATTCAAGTGATTGATGGCATCCTGAATTCCAAAAAATACATCGAAACTGTCCTGAAACCAAAATTGATACCTTCCATCAGGGATCTCTTCCCCAACAACGCACCATTTATTTTTCAGCAGGATTCAGCTCCATACCACACAGCAAAAGTATGCAAAGCATGGTTTCAAAATAAAGGCATAGATATATTACCATGGCCAGGAAACAGACCTGATCTCAATCCAATTGAAAATTTGTGGCGACGTTTGAAAATTCTTGTACGAAAAAAACGTCCATCCAATAAAAGACAACTTATTGAAGCTATAATTGATTCTTGGCACCATGTGTTTACGAAAGATGAACTCCAAGCACTCGTCCACTCGATGAAAAGACGCTGTGAAGCTGTCTTAAAAAATAAGGGTTTTCCTACTAAGCATTGATTGCGTATCACTTTAAAAAAAATGCAAATCTAAGATAGATCTTACTATTAGTTGCATAACTTTTTTTGCAATGCAGATATTGTAATACTATTTTTATTATTAAATTCTACATTAAATTACCTTCAATGTGATATATAAACGTTTGTATTTAAGTGAAAATTAATATATTCTACAAGCACACAAAGTTGAAAAACATGAAACTGTCAAAAAATGTCCACACTTAAAAAAACTTTTAAGCAATTTACGCTGATACACAGTAATGCTTACGAATTCTTTTGTGTAGCCCTGTATATGATCTATAGCATTTATGCATACCACATAGTATTGAAAAATTTAGTAAAACGTATACGTAACTGAAAGCAAATTTCAAGCAATTATCGCTTATAGAACAATACTTCGTTTACAGTACTGTATCCGAAATCTTCTGTGTGTCCCTGTAAATGAATAATAAATGCTATGCACACCATATTATACAACAGGTATCTTGTAGTAAACCACAGTAATGTATATCAATTTCATTTTATTTGAAATAATGTAACGTAATTAACATACACGGCAAACAGTCTTTCTCCATAGACCATTATGTACGTAACCGAATAGTTTTGTGTGACCCTGTAAATGAATGATAAATGCTTTACACTCCATATTTGACAGAAAGCATGTTTTAGTGCACCCCAGATTTTGGTATCAATTTCATTTATATTTGTAATAGTGTAACCTGATTAACATAAACCGCAGACGACATTTTAACAGAATAATTTTGATTTTCCCTGTAAACTAATTATAGTGCTAAACATATATTCAATAGTTAGCATCTTGTAGTGCACTTCTGTGATGTTGTATATCAATTTCAATATATTAGAAACAGTTTAACATCATTAAAATACACTGCGTAGGATTTCCCCCATAGGCCATAATGCAATGGCATTCTTTTGACTGCCCCTGTAAACGAAGTATAAGCGCTACATACTTCATTTTCTATACCAAACATGTCATTACATACATCAATTTCAGGGCAATCCGAATATATTTACATGAGTCAGAGCACGGACAGACAGACAGACAAACTGAGTTCATTAACACTTTTCAATTATGTTGGAAAGCGTTAAAAATGGGATCAAACCGAATTCATAAACGCTTTTCAATTATGTTGGAAAGCGTTAAAAATGGGATCAAACCGAATTCATAAAGGCTTTTCAATTATGTTGGAAAGCGTTAAAAATGGGATCAAACCGAATTCATAAACGCTTTTCAATTATGTTGGAAAGCGTTAAAAATGGGATCAAACCGAATTCATAAACGTTTTTCAATTATGTTGGAAAGCGTTAAAAATGAGATAAAACCGAATTCATAAACGCTTTTCGAAGTAGTCAGGAAAATTTTAAAATATTTAGGAAATGTCAGGGAATTTACAAATATTTTCTAAAAAGTCTAGTGAAACAAATGAAAAAGATTTGGAAGGTTAAAATTTGTCGTAACAGCATTTGAACTCGGTAATATGGGGATAAGGGATTTGAATTCCCATTACTTAAAATCAACTACTCATCCAGAATGTTTAAGAGTGAAATCTCAACAAAAAGCAATTATAAAGTTTTTTGCAGAAAATTCGGATAACACATGCAACCAAACTTCTCCAATATTTGAAGTTTCTGAAGAAAGTGGCTTGAATTTGTTTCAATTTTAGTGAAGGTACTTCATTTTCTTTGACAGGTGCTTCATTTTTCATTTTCAAATGTTAAAATTAAAATAGAGATACTAAGTGGGAAGAGAAAAACATATGTTAATTAATCCATGAAAATATTTGTTTTCATGAGATCATTTCTGCTTTGGAAGGTCAGAATATTGTGCATTTGTATTGTGTGCTTCGTTACTTTCGACTTGCCCTCTCTAGGGTTAAGTTGACTCTTGTCGGTTGCAAGACTAAAAAATTCCTCCAAATGCCAATGGAGAAAAACCATAGTATGGACAAAAGTTTCCTATACTTTCAGACTTTCTCATAACATTTGACATTCAAGATTTTGTTACTGTATGGCATTCATATGAAAACTGACAAAGGTGAAGTTTTTTTGTATTCGCTAATTTGGTGTTGTTCAAACAATATAATATTTTAGAGAATTTCATTTTCCAATTTCCTTGAAAGCTACTTGAAATTTGGGTAGTTAGGTGCGTGAATTTTCTCCTGGGAAAAGAGTATAAACCCTGTTATTATAATATAAATTTCTGAATTTTTTTTTAAATTCTGTCTGTTATTAAGTTATTCTATGTTAATTTTATAAAATATCTATCTAAAATTTTTGTTATTTTTAAATTAATACGAATAATTAATATTTTTTTAGATATTTAATTACTATATCAAAAAATATTTTTTGTATGCCCGTTTGGTCCTTGAATTTTTTCAGATTTAGTCATGGAAAGTCAGGGAAATTGCCATACATGTTTTGCTGGGAACCCTGTATGAGTACTACGATAAAAAGGGCCTCTAAACAAGCTAGTTCAAAATATGTTTTTTGAACAGGACACAAGGGTACCCTTTCTAAAAACAGTTTGCTTTTATTACCCCCCCCCCTTCCTCCCTGGCAGTCCATTTGGTCTAGAGGCAGCGCTATTCCCATAAACAGTTTCAGGTATTTTTTTTTATGAACCCACAATCGTCCTGGTAATGGATAAAAATTAGTAAAAGTTATTCAATATTCAATGCAGGGAAAAAAACTGGAAAAAGCAAACATTCCCCCCCCCCCCTCCTCTTTCTGGTGGAGGAAAGTTAAAATTTTCAGGAGTGGGGGATTTGGTTGACAGTTATTTCATTGTTGCCATAAAGTACAAATAAGACAGAAAGCGAGAGGGGGGGGGGGGGTAAACGGTTAACAGCCGAAATTTATTACTAGAAACTAAAAGAGAAAAAATTAAATAAATAACCGCTCAAAAACGCGAAACCTTCTGACTCATTTTTAAACATAAAAGCTTGATACTTGCAGGAATGATTGATTATTAAAGTGATTTGAGAACGAAGTTTTTTTTTCCCTTTACTGCACTGTCGCGTCCTAAAATTCGGTTCTAAACGCTTGCTTTGACAGAATTTTCTGAAAATTCTCCTGCCCTTTAACGTAAAACGGAAAAACTGTTCGATTACATAGTATTTGTAATAAAAGAGCTATCCAATTTGACACTTTAGCGAACAAAAATGAATTAAAAATGTGTTAGAAAGTAGTCAGTTTTGATTTGAGATTTGTCTTAAATGTTTTAAACTGTGCCAAATTTCGATATGTCTGGCGTATTCATTTGTTGAAAGTTTATTCATTTATTATACTTTTGCTGAAGCTGCCACTGCCCCGCAAAACATTGTAATGTCACGTGACGTAAATATGACGTCACATTGACTTGAATCGAGGCTAACGAAAAATACAGGCTACCGCGGTGCATTCCACTTATCTTTTTTCACAGATCGCTAGAATGACGTATTGCTCTTTTCGCACATCTGTATTGGTGCATTCGAGCATCACGTGACTCCCGCGGTCTGTAAAAAAATATTTGCTTAAAGCACCGCGGAAGCCTGTCTTTTTCGTTAGCCTCGCAGACCGCTAGAGTGACTTGATGCTCTTTTCGTACACCTGCATTGGTGCATTTGAGCATCACGTGACTCCGGTCTGTAAAAAAAATATATATGTGTAAAGCACCGCGGTAGCCTTTCTTTTTCGTTAGCCTCGGACTTGAATGCGAGGTCGTTATGGCCGTTTTTAAGCCCTTCTGTGACCTCACACTACGACCACTTTGTGAAGTCACAGTGGGACTAATTTGTGACATTAGTGACGATTCTGAAACGGGTCAGTGGACCACTTTACCCGAACACAACGCGACCCCATTGTGTCGGCACTTTTTTTTGACAGGTTTCAAATCCTGCATTGGTTTGGGCGCCCAGATTTTATCAGAACCCGGCCCGACCTTATTGTGCAGGCTGGTGGTTTTTTTTTTTTTCTTTTTGGCTCTAGTTAGACTTGGGATTAGAATCTTGCATCGGGTCGGATATTCAGGTTCTACATGAACCCCACGCGGTTTCCGTTAAATGAAATCTGGTTACTCAACTGTAAAATTGCAATCAAAATCCAACCTATAGGGCAGTTGCAATTGACGTCAGGTTGGAGGTAAACAGTACAAATAGGCAGTTCTGATTGGTGGAATTACCCTTACCTCCAAGTGAATACAATGGTTGATCAGCTGATTGCAACTGCCCTATAGCAAGATAAAAGAACGACTCAATAACTTTGTGTGGGGTTCGGGTAAAATCTAGTCACCCAATCCGATGCAGAATCGTCACGTGTGTTTTAAATATTGATAATTTTTAAGAAAAGTTTTTTATATTGAAATATCTTTCGAAAACTAATTTATTACAATACATTGTCCATTTTTAACTATAATTCAGGATATTAAGAGCCTTAGCTAGTAGCGCGAAGAAACTTGCAAGCTAATGTTAAACCAATAGCAGCGTTCTTTATTTCACGTTTGCATTTCAATATATATATATATATATTTTCTTCGGGATTTCAATTTTGAAATCTGCTCCGAAATTAAAATTGTCACCAGAAAAAAAAAATAACTGCATCCAAAATTTAAAAAAAATGCATGAAGATACACAGTAACACCTAAGATATATTATGAAAAAAAAAAAAAAAACACTTATAAATATTGAAATGGAAATGAGAAATTTGAAAATAATGTTGCCATTAGCTGGGGAGTGCCTTCGTATTATTAGCATAGGTTAGCTAGACACGCGAAGAAACATTCAAGCTAATGTTAAGTCTATGGGAAGGTTCTTGACAGATTTCTGGTTCGTATTTTAATATTTTTAAATGATTCTTTTGCATAGGATAGCTGAGGTCGATCTCTAACGTTGTTAGTGTTTACTTTTTTGATTTTGGTTACACAGTTTTTTTTATAAGTGGACATTTTCAATTTTGGAACCGGTTTTGAAAATGAAAGTACTCTTATATATATATACAGGGTGATTCATAAAAGATGGGCAGAACTTTAAGGGGTTATAGTACACTTAAAGACAAATAATATTAAATAGGAGACTAAGGGTCCCAGACGTATTCCCAAGGAGATAGGGGGCATTAAAGTTTAGGGTCCGAAATTTCAAATGATTATAAAACATGGAAAAATTGGTCGATTCGTTTGCGGTTTTTGCAAAAAATTTTCTTTATGCCAGTATTTTCTTGAAATAAAATTTTAAAGTTCAATTTCAAAAAATGCCGATAGGGGGCGCTTTAGACTTTGGAGTAACAAACAACTATTTTTTAACGTTATTTTTTGTATTTCTTTAAATGATTTCGAAAGCTTAGACTTAAACTTAAATTTTGATCTAAAAATCTGAGTCCTAACGAGTAGTTAAGTAGCGTAAACTGAAATTTGAAATTTGAAACCCTTCTCCCCCCAGAACAAAAATCAGTTATTCCCGATCTTTGTGTCGTAGATTAGGCTCTAACTACTGCCGCGTTTCGCTAAAATTATTCTTTATGTCAGTATTTTCTTGAAAATAAATTTTAAAGAAAATTTTCAAAAAATTCCGATAGAGGGCGCTTTAGACTTTGGAGTAACGAACAACTATTTTATACCGTTATTTTTTGTGTCTCATTAAATGCTTTCTAAAGCTTAGACTTAAACTTAAATTTTCAGCTCAAAATCTGAATCGCTGAGCGTGGTTCAGTAGCGAGGGGAGGGGGTTCAAATTTCAACTTCTGAACATAGTTCAGTTTGCACTACTTAACCATGCCCAACGATTCTGTGCTGTGATACGAGGCAAAAATACAACTTTCGTCAAGGACTGCATAGTCGGAATTCACTCATAAAGGCACTGGCACAGTTGGAAACGTCGCTCATGCAAACGTTAAAGCTCCATTCCTGACGCTAGTCACCGGGTGAAGAAGGAAACAGAAAGTGTGCAAATGTCAAATGGGGAAGAAGAAGAACACGTATGCAAAATTTCGACACGATTCAGGCATAAAAACCACTGAACGGTGAGTCAAGTGTAAGTCGCTGTAGTAATGAATCGGAAGATGGTGCCCTTCACGAATAAGGAAAAGGCTGAGATGCATTTAATTTACGGAGCGGCAGATGGAAATGGTGCAGAGGCACAACGAATGTACGGAGAGCGATTTCCTAACAGGCGGTTGCCTAACCGCAAAACTTTCGAGCGCTTGCACAGACAGTTGTGTGAGACGGGATCATTTCTCGCTTCCCGGTCGAATGCAGGTCGTGCAAAAAAGGACGAATCAGTAGTTGTTGCAGAAGCCATTCTGGATGTAGTAGCGGCGCAGCCAAGTACAAGTACACGAACAGTGGCTAGCCAGGTGGATACCTCACAGTCCACGACTTGGAGGGTACTGAAGGATGAACATTTGCTCCCGTTTCATGTGCAACGAGTCCAGAAACTGTCTCCAGGGGATTATCCAAATCGTATTGAATTCGCCCGCTGGTTTCTGCAGCAGAACGCGCTAAATCCACATTTTGGACGAACTGTGCTTTTCACCGATGAATGTACCTTCACACGTGAAGGTACATTTAACACACACAATGCACATGTATGGGCGGATGTCAATCCACATGCTACGTATCCACATGCTCATCAGAGACGCTTTTCCATCAATGTTTGGGCAGGAATCCTCGGAGACCACCTAATCGGACCGTACCTTCTTCCTGAACGCCTCAACGGTAAAACATACCTCACATTTCTGCAACATGTGCTGCCAGACCTGTTAAACGTTGTTCCTCCACGCATCCGGCGGGTCATGTGGTTCCAGCACGATGGAGCGCCAGCCATTACGTACGAGACGTCCGCAACTATCTGGACATCACATTTCCGAACAGATGGATTGGTCGAGGTGGTCCTGTTGCTTGGCCTGCTCGCTCGCCAGATCTTTCACCCCTCGATTTCTTTTTTTGGGGACGATTGAAGGCTCTTATGTATGAGACACCCATTGAATCCCCCGAGGAACTGGTCGCCAGACTTTCCGCCGCTGTAGGGGAAGTGCTCGAAAAGCCTGATGTTTTCGCGAATGTTCGCCGTTCCATTCGTCGCCGTTGTTCTGCGTGCATAACCTCTGGTGGTCACAATTTTGAACATTTATTGTGATTACATGTTAATAAATATGCTTTGGTAACATAATCCTAATTTGTGTCTTTTTACCTCGTATCACAGCACACAATGTGTGGACATGGTAAACTGAACTGTGCTCAGGAGTAGAAATTTCAAACCCCTCTCCCCAGAAACTTAACCACGTCTAACGATTCAGATTTTGGGCTGAAAATTTAAGTCTAAGCTTTAGAAAGCATTTAATGAGACACAAAAAATAACGGTATAAAATAGTTGTTCGTTACTCCAAAGTCTAAAGCGCCCTCTATCGGAATTTTTTGAAAATTTTCTTTAAAATTTATTTTCAAGAAAATACTGACATAAAGAATAATTTTAGCAAAACGCAGCAGTAGTTAGAGCCTAATCTACGACACAAAGATCGGGAATAACTGATTTTTGTTCTGGGGGGAGAAGGGTTTCAAATTTCAGTTTACGCTACTTAACTACTCGTTAGGACTCAGATTTTTAGATCAAAATTTAAGTTTAAGTCTAAGCTTTCGAAATCATTTAAAGAAATACAAAAAATAACGTTAAAAAATAGTTGTTTGTTACTCCAAAGTCTAAAGCGCCCCCTATCGGCATTTTTTGAAATTGAACTTTAAAATTTTATTTCAAGAAAATACTGGCATAAAGAAAATTTTTTGCAAAAACCGCAAACGAATCGACCAATTTTTCCATGTTTTATAATCATTTGAAATTTCGGACCCTAAACTTTAATGCCCCCTATCTCCTTGGGAATACGTCTGGGACCCTTAGTCTCCTATTTAATATTATTTGTCTTTAAGTGTACTATAACCCTTTAAAGTTCTGCCCATCTTTTATGAATCACCCTGTATATATATATATAAATAAATAAATAAAAAACTAGAACCAAAATCGAGAAAGTAAAAACTAATAAAGTTAGAGATCGACCTCAGCTATCCTATGCAAAAAACATTATTTAAAAATATTTAAATGCGAGCGAGAAATCTGCCATGAACCTTCCCATAGACTTAACATTAGCTTGCGCGTTTTTCCGTATGACTGATGTATATACGAAAGATCATAAAGGGGTATATGACTTTTAAATATAAACTGACTCTTTTCTTGAACAAATTCAAATTTTTGCAAAACGTATGTGGGATAGATGTGCCAGTAATGGGCCACCTTCAAAGTTTTGGTTTATAAAAAAATAATCAATAAAAATTTAGCCTTTTACATATATTTTTTAATTAGCCCCCCTTGCATGTTTTATAATCTGGGTTATGGTTGACACTCTTAATCAAACTAATTAGAAAGCAGAAAATAATGCTTCACAGTTCCACTGTTTTCCTGTACAAATCTTAATGAACATGCTAAGAGTTGCCTTCACTTAATTAATTTATATCTTTTATATTTTCTTGAAAAATTGTATGTTTTTGTTTTAATAGTAATAGAAAACTATTAGAGTAATAGTTTTATAGAGTAATGGCAATTTAGAAAATCGCATTTATTTTTCAGATTTTAGGTCCATGGTCCATTACAGGTATGCTTAATTAATCAATTTCCAGTTATGGACACCCAATGTGGACATTACTAAAAAAGTGGGTAAGTGTGATCGAAGATCGCACAAAGGGTTTCGTTTAATATTCCTTTCAAAACACTTTATCCTTTCTTTAATAAATCCAAATAAATTTCATAAAAAAAAGGTCATGTTTTTTATAAAGTAAAAATTTACCAGTCTATTTTTCTCGTTTTTTCAAATATCTAAACCAGCCCCATAGCGGACGAAGCCCGCTATTATATTCTGTCATAATGATATCTGTCATGTAGACTAAATGCGATATTTAAAAAAAAAAAAAATTCAAAATTAAACATGTTGTACACCTTTGAAATGTTAAAATATGCGAATATTTCCATGATCGGGTTTTTATCATGATTCAATACGTTCCTCAAACTCATATATTTACTAGTCTCTATTACTCATATTCTACTTGCTTTCTCTATTAATCATATTGATACTCTCTTTGTATTATTCTGAAACATTTGAAAAATCCGTTAAACTTCTGATCTGACGTCAGATTTTCTTTTTAATTCTCTAATGACGTAATATTAATCTGCTTTGTGTACATACACATACTTATACTCCTTGTATCATTGAGAAATCTTTCCGTTTTATTAGCACTATGACGTCATACAATTTTATTTCATATTAATCTTTTTTTTCAATTGGTGAAACTTTTTAATTCATTTTCATTTTTCACGTGGAAATCGTCTGATAGAAAATTAATTATTGTAGAAAGAATTTCATCGTGGATTTTTAATTTTTGGCATCTGCTATAACGAAAAATGTTTAAATTTAACAGGAAAATACTGTTAGAATTTTGGTTTTTTATCTATATTTTTTTAAATAATACTAATATTATTTTTTAAAATAATATTTTGAGCTCTTTATAGCTGGTGTTCAAGTATGTGCACAAATTTTCAACTCTGTAAGTTACATAGTTTTTGAGAATGGCTCTGTGACAGACAGACAACAGAGCGGGAGTAATAGGGTTTCGTGAGATGAACGAAACCCTAAAAAGTCCTTCCGGCCTGTCCCGGGAGGAAAAGGTAGCTTTCCTATATCTTCGTTTTAAAATTTTAGCTAGTGTTACACGAAAACAGCAAGTTAAAATGCAAAGAAACGTTTACAAAAGATTCGTTAATACTGAATTTGAATAAGATATTCGCCAAATTATTGAGCAATAGCCAAATTGTTCATTTATGAAGACTTATTTTGGTCACCAAATTTGGCGATATTTCGCCAAATGTCGCCAATTTTGCCAATTTTGGCGCTAACGGATATGAATATATAGTCTTATGCGTATGATTGAGATAATTATTACAACAATGAAAGAAAATAATTTGCGAGTAATCGCGTTAATGTGCTGTTTTGTTTCAAAATGTCAGCACCCTAGAATTTCAAAATGCTCTATCTCAGCCAATTTTTAAGATAGAGGTAAACCAAAAAAGCTCTGGAATCCTTGTATCAAGGCCTAACACGTAATTAAAAAATAAATTTGAATTTTTAACTTTTTTGTATATTTATTTTAGTTTTAAATTTTTAAATGGCCACCATCTTGAAACAAAATGGCGGACCAAGCTGGCCAACGAACTCGGTCGAGACATTGGTGAGCTTAATACACCCAATGGGTTTCATCGAAATTGATTTATAAATACGAGCGTTATCGTATGACATAGGTCAGATATACACATATATATATATGGATATATATATATAAATCAACATTTGAACGGAGGGTGGTTTTGGGGTCTGGAGGTCATGATCGGTGAAAATGTTGATTTATATATATATATATATATATATATATATATATATATATATATATAATGTCATACGATAACGCTCGTATTTATATATATATATTTTTGCAATAAGTTTTTATATATATATATATATATATATAAATCAACATTTTCACCGATCATGACCCCAGACCCCAAAACCACCCTCCGTTCAAATGTTGATTTTTATATATATATATATATATATATCCATATATATATATGTATATCTGACCTATGTCATACGATAACGCTCGTATTTATAAATCAATTTCGATGGAACCCATTGTGTGTATTAAGATCACCAATGTCTTGACCGAGTTCGTTGGCCAGCTTGGTCCGCCATTTTGTTTCAAGATGGCGGCCATTTAAAAATTTAAAACTAAAATAAATATACAAAAAAGTTAAAAATCCAAATTTATTTTTTAATTACGTGTTAGGCCTTGATACAAGGATTCCAGAACATTTTTTGGTTTACCTCTATCTTAAAAAATGGCTGAGTTTGAAATTCTAGGGTGGCTGACATTTTGAAACAAAACAGAACATTAACGCGATTACTCGCAAATTATTTTCTTTCATTGTTGTAATAGTTTTCCCAATCATACACATAAAACTATATATTCATATCCGTTAGCGCCAAATTTCCGCCAAAATTGACGACATATCGCCAAATTTAGCGATCAAAATAAGTCTTCATAAATGAAGCCAATTTGGCTATTGCTCAATAATTTGGCGAATTTCTCATTCAAATTTAGTATTAACGAATCTTTTGTAAACGTTTCTTTGCTTTTTAACTTGCTGTTTTTGTGTCACATTAGCTAAAATTTTAAAACGAAGCTATAGGAAAGCTACCTTTTCCTTCCGGTACAGGCCGGAAGGACTTTTTTGTATTGAAAGCTACCTAAAAGTATAGATAAACTCTGAAAAAAAAATGCAACCCGTTTAACTTTATTTTTAAATAGAAATTTTTCTAAAATATACGCAAATTTAGGTTCAGTCTTAAGATAATAAATTCACAAAGATTGGAAACGTTAACTAATTTAATAAAAATAATTGTGCGCAATTTAAACAAAGTACGTTTGCAACTTTGAGATGAACGACTTTAAAGTCATTATGCTCAATAAGGTCCTCCAGATTCGACCGGGATGGCTCTGTTGGTACAGCATTGGCATCTTCAGACAAGATATCCCAGGTTCGAATCCTGGCCCGGACATTTTTCGTCCAGTTGCAAAATTAAACCTTACTTTAAAGTATATTTTTAATCGCTGCTTACTGCGAAAACAGCAGATATATTTTTTAGCCATAACTCGTCAGGGATCTGTTTAGGAAAAAATTGGGCTCTTTAAAGGACTCTTCACAAAATTTTTCATTTCAAAAAAGGACTCTTCACAAAATTATTTTCCCTAAAACAGGACCCTTCACAAAATTATTTGTCTTAAAAATAGGTTTTTGACAAAAAGTTTCCATCTTTAAACCAAACATTTCATAAATTAACCATTTAAAAGTAAAATCTCACCTGTCACTTTTACATATATAAAGAAAATATATGTATTTTATATCCATATATCTTCTTAAAAATGCATGAACAAGAATCTGAATATAACAACCATTTCAAATTCACAAAATTATGGTAAGATTTTTCACAAATATAAAAAGCTGTTCACAATATTACAAAAACAGGACCTTGTGAAAAAAGTCCTTCCGGCCTGTACCGGGAGGAAAAGGTAGCTTTCCTATAACTTATATCAAATTTTAGCTAATGTTACACGAAAACAGCAAGTTAAAATGCAAAGAAACGTTTACAAAAGATTCGTTAATACTGAATTTGAATAAGAAATTCGCCAAATTATTGAGCAATAGCCAAATTGGCTTCATTTATGAAGACTTATTTTGGTCGCCAAATTTGTCGATATTTCGCCAAATGTCGCCAATTTTGGCGCTAACGGATATGAATATATAGTTTTATGTGTATGATTGGGAAAATTATTACAACAATGAAAGAAAATAATTTGGGAGTAATCGCGTTAATGTGCTGTTTTGTTTCAAAATGTCAGCCACCCTAGAATTTCAAACTGCTCTATCTCAGCCATTTTTTAAGATAGAGGTAAACCTCCGTCGTGGGTGTAAAGTCCTCCAAGTTCCCTGTGAATTATACCTCTGGGGGTGCCTAATCAGGTGAAGGTCTCGTCACCTGATCAAGGCTCTAAATTACGAGACCAACTCGCATAACGATGACAGGTCCATATAAAAAGAATAACATCAATTAGCAGCAAAACAAAATGGGAACAAAACTAAGTCCTCCACATAGCCGTCCTGTCAGCAACGGCCAGACGCTACGCGGCATCTCTTCAGTGGCGCTACGCGCCCCGGTACCAGGCACTAAACCCGTTTAAGCTAGGGAAACCTGGCAGGTAGGGGCCTGGTCGCCGGTCTCAAAAAGATAGAGGTAAACCAAAAAATGCTCTGGAATCCTTGTATCAAGGCCTAACACGTAATTAAAAAATAAATTTGAATTTTTAAAGGGCCGCCATCTTGAAACAAAATGGCGGACCAAGCTGGCCAATGAACTCGGCAGAGACATTGGTTAGCTTAATACACACAATTTGTTCCATCAAAATTGAATTATAAATACGAGCGTTATCGTATGACATAGGTCAGATATACATATATATATATATATATATATATATATATATATATATATATCATCATCATCATCATCATCAACCGTTTTCAATCCACTGCTGTATGTAGGTCTCCCCCAGATTTTTCCATTGTTGCCTGTCTAGTGCTTTAGTCATCCAATTAACACCGGCCACTTTTCTGATTTCGTCACTCCATCTTACTTGAGGTCGTCTTCTTGGTCGTTTTACATCTCTGGGATACCACTGTAGGGTGTTTGTGCTCCATCTATTGTCTTGTCTTCTTGCAATGTGCCCAGCCCATTTCCATTTTAGCCATTTAATTCTCTCGATAATGTCAAAAACTTTCGTCTGACTTCTTATCCACGTTATTCTCTTTCGGTCTCTTCTGGTTATGCCTAGCATACATCTTTCCATACTTCGCTGTGTTGTTTGTAATCTTTGTACCATCCGTTTTGTTAGTGTCCAAGTTTCTGCTCCATAAGTTAGTGCAGGCAAAACACATTGGTTAAACACCTTTCTTTTCAAACAAAGAGGCATGTTACTTTTCAGAATAATATTGTTCTTCCCAAAAGCACTCCATCCATTTCTTATTCTTCTATTGATTTCATTCATGATACTGTTGTCTGAAGATATTTCTTGTCCAAGGTACACATAACTTTCAACATCTTTAATCTCAGCGTTGTTGTAGACGATTTTCTTTTTTGATGCAAATGAATTGAACATCACCTTAGTCTTTTCCAAATTTATTTTTAATCCCACATTAATGCTAGCTTCTGCCAAATCTTTTAGCATATTTTGCAATTCTTCAGGGCTATTACTGAAAATTAAAATGTCATCAGCAAACCGGAGATGGCTTAAATATTCCCCATTTATTCTAATCCCTTTGTTTTCCCAATCCAGCTTCTTGAAAATACTCTCTAAGACAGCAGTAAAAAGCTTAGGCGAAATGGTGTCTCCTTGTCTTACTCCTCTTTCAAGCTTGATCTTCGCTTTTCCTTTGTCCAAACGGATGGTGGCTGTTGCTTTCTTGTAGATCTTCTTTA
The DNA here is from genome assembly GCA_963931845.1 of Maratus michaelseni. Lineage (NCBI taxonomy): Eukaryota > Metazoa > Arthropoda > Arachnida > Araneae > Salticidae > Maratus > Maratus michaelseni. The sequence continues at coordinate 5,462,194 of OZ007600.1, forward strand.
TGATATTGATATAAGGTTTGTCTATACCAATGTTCTCCAGAGAAGTAATTACTGCAGATGTGTAGACCGAATCAAATGCTTTTTCATAATCAATAAAGGCAAGACAGAGAGGTAAATTATATTCTTTATGTTTTCCTATAACTTCCCTTACTGTTTGAATATGATCCATTGTGCTAAATCCACTTCGAAATCCTGCTTGTTCTCTAGGTTGAGCTGAGTCCAGAGCTGATTCAAGTCTTGTCGTTAAAACTTTGGTGAAAATTTTATAAATCACTGACAGTAAGCTGATTGGACGGTAGTTTTTAATGTTTTCCTTTTCTCCTTTCTTATAAAGTAACACCATCACAGCATTATTCCAATCTTCTGGTACATCTGATTTCTCGAGACATTTGGAAAACAGTAAGGCTAGCATTTTTGCAAATTCTTCTCCTGCTTCTTTGATAAGATCAATTGTAATTCCATCTTCGCCAGGGCATTTACCTTTTTTCATGCCTCTAATGGCTTGTACAACTTCATCTGTCATCACTGGGATTATCTCTTCAGTTTCTGTTATGTTTACTAGTGGATCACGTAGGTTGATTTCCCTTTGATCTTCACATTTATATAGATCGTTATAGAATTTTTCGACAATGTGTACTATTTCATTATTGATTTTGGTGATTGTTCCATCTGCTGTCTTCAGTGCAAAAATACCTTTTCTTCCAACACACAGTTTGCGCTTAGCTGATTTTAAACTTTTGTTATCTTCTAGAACTTTTTTGACAAGATCACAGTTAAATTTTCTGATATCTTCTGTAACACATTTTCTTACCGTTTTACATAATTCTGCATATTCAACTCTTGATTTAGGATAGTTTTTCTTCATTTTAAATTCTCTGCGTTTCTTCATCAGTCTTCTTGTTTCTTCTGTAATTTTCTTTGTTTGCTTTACTTGTGCTTCACCAGCTATCGTCCTTGCAATTTCTTGTAGAGTATTTGTTATTTTCTTGTTCACTACTGTAACATCTTGTTCTTCTTCTAAGATTGATTGAAGTACTTGAAAACGATTTTTAAGTTCTAAATTAAATTCTTCTTTATGTTTCTGGAGATTTATAATATCGACTGATTTCTTTGAGCATTGCAAAAGCTTCATTCTTTCCACTTTAGTATTTAAAAGCAGTTTGCATCTAACTAACCTGTGATCGCTTCCTGTATTGAAGTTATTGAGAACGCTGCAATCCTGAATAAGATGCTTTTTGTTTGTCAAGATGTAGTCGATTTCACTTGTTGAGCCATTTGCACTACGCCATGTCCATTTTCTTTGTGGCTTTTTCTTGAAAAATGAATTCATGATATACATCTGTTCACATTCTGCAAATTCAATCAATCTGTTTCCTCTTTCATTACGCACCCCATATCCATGAATTCCTACTGAGAACTCACCTTTCTTTTTTTCCCCAATTCTAGCATTCCAGTCTCCCATTATTAATTTTATGTAGCATTTTCCTTTTTGATGCATTGAAGCTACTTCTTCATAGAAATCCTCAATTTCTTCATCAGTATAGCTAATTGTTGGTGCATAAACTTGGGTAATTTGCAGTTTGTATCTTTTTGACACTTGTATAACTAACCTTGCAACTCTATCTGATGCACTATCATATTCTACGATGTGATTCTTCCACCTTTTATGAATCAGAAATCCTACACCACTTGTTTTTCCATCTTCCGTACCTCTGTAGTACAATACATGTCCACTGGCAAGATCAATCTTCTCTTCACCTTTTCTTCTTATTTCGCATAATCCTAGGATGTCCCAGTTGATTCTTTCTAATTCTTCTTCAAGTTCCTGTAAACGACTTTCAGAAGATAAGGATCGTCCATTATACGTAGCCAAGGTCATCAACTTATGGCAGCCAAACCGAGCCCGGTGATTCTTAGCACCCTCTGTCTTCATGTCTTTCTGATCGCTGCCGTAATCAGGAACATGCAGACTGCCGGGAATTGAGGGCCGTGATTTGTTTTGTGAATTCATGGTAAAATAAGGGGGGAGGTGGCCAAATTCCTCCACGCTGGCCAAGCGGGTTGGAGGAAATATATATATATATATATATCAACATTTGAACGGAGGGTGGTTTTGGGGTCTGGGGGTCATGATCGGTGAAAATATATCGAAATTTTCCGGAACTGCTTTCCTATTAACGGCTGCAATAGGTAGCTTTATACTTTTTTGTATTGAAAGCTACCTAAAAGTCTGAACAGACCCCTGCACGTGTAATTATAGGGAATTTTTATGCAGGTTATCTTAAAATGCTGAAACAATGTTATTCCTTCGTGTATATATATATATATATATATATATATATTTTTTTTTTTCGAAAAAGCTAATTTTTTAAAAATTAAACATTCATATGTCCCTTTTAAGATTTCAAAATATTAAGATTTCAATTTTTTTGTGACTAATAGAAAATAATTTAATTCTTCTTAAAAGATATGCGTACTTCAAATATACAACCGTATTATAATTTTTTATATATGAGTAAATGTACATTTTAAAATATAAACCTTTCAATATAGATTTAACGCTTTCTTTCAGATTCTCGGGGGATTTTTAATAGAAGAGAAACATATTTTTATACACTTACATTCTGTTGCTCTCAATCTCAATGCATGCATCAAATTATAATAATATTATTATTTTTTCTATTATTATTATTTTACACTCCCATTTATTGATTTTATTTGGTGCAAAAAGTTACATACTATACAACTTTAAAAGTCAGAAGAATAAAAAAGCTTATAACTTAAATAAGAAAGAAAAATGAATTGTGAAAAATATTTGCGCCAAATAATGATTTAAAAGTTTTTAAATTATATTAAATTATTCCGATCGAGTATATTAATTAGAGATTAAATTATTTTCTCGAATACTGACATACCTTTATTTTTGTTATCCAACTGTTTTTCTGAGGAATCGTAGCAAGAATACAATTCAAAATTATGAACAATTAATTAAATAAAGCTAAAAAAGCAACCAGGTGACAATGAAAGAATTATATAAAACACCTCGCAAAGCCAACCCAGTTACCATTTGACATGTTACCATTATTGCATGAAATAATTAGGTTAAAATTAAATTTTAAAATATTTTCGCTAGCAAAAAGGACGTCTTCCGGCTTGTAGTTTAAAGAATAAAATGGCGGCTTTTGACAGTGGCCAGTGGCAGCTGCTTTAATTTTTCGTTGTTCCGGACTCAAGAGTTTACTTCCGCAGACGATTAAATATTGTAATACATTTTCATGACGGTTTTTTTTTCTAACACAAATAAATAAATAAATATATATATATATATTTGAACGTAGAATAAAATATATCAATTCAAAATATATGTGCATAATACAAATGATGTTTTTTTTTCAATAATTGACTCGTAATATTTTTGTCATTATTTAAAAAAAATTGTACACAGTAGAGTACATTTAATTTAATAATGACTACTCATGCATAGATAAAATACCTTTATGTTACTAATACACGATTCTGTATTAATAAATTATTCCAAAAATTAAATCTCGATTTTTAATTAAAACTGCTTAAATGCTACCACTTTTTTGAAATAGTAATATTCGCCGTATTTAATTTGGCAATAAATAATTATTAATTCAAAAATGTTCTACCAATCAAGCTTTTTTTTTTTTTCTCCTCTCTACAAAAGAAGCTCGCCCAACTGACAACAATGCTTGGCAGAAAATCCCGCCATTCGGATAATGTGGTTTAATTTAGTCCGCTATAAAGATTTTCGTTGTAGCAAATTCTGTTTAATTTCAAAATTATCGGAGCGAATATCGCCACATAATTTTGACATTTAAACTTTGTTGTTTTAATCTTGGATAATTTTAGAAAAATAAATAAAGCAAAATTGTTTAAAGAATGTCCCCCCCCCCCCCATATATGTTTTTCTGCCGGCTCGGTGGTAGCAGTAATTTATAATTTACAAAGTTGTTTTAACACAATTTATTCACTTTCTTTAAAAAAAAAAAAAAAAAAACGGAAGTGAAAAAATCGCTTGAATTAAAATACAAACATTTTTTTCTTGGAATACATAAAGAATTATGTTCGAGTCATAATTTCCCAATACATTTTAAATAAAATTTATTTATTTAAAGTTCATTATCATGTGATTCCATAAATTAACAAGAACGAAAAATCATGCGTCAAGCATAGATTATGTAGCACTTTCCAACGCTTCCAAAATAATTTTACAAAACATACCGTTTAATAAGCTAAAAGATAACATCTAAGTAAACAATTTGGAAAACGCATAACATATTTAAAAACATAATTTCAGGAATTTCCAACAGATACAATATTCGGAAAAATATCCGAATACTTTTACTCAGACCTATATATGATCTATAGATTTGTATACGCTAGGATGCTAAATTTTAGTTTAGTTAGGAAACGCGTAGCACAGTTTAAAATTATCTTTCTGGAGTTTCTGTCAATAAACGGAAATGTGTTCGCGAACTTTTGTGCTGCCCTGTATAGGATCTACAGAATTTATACACACCACGTACTAGACAAAAAGCGAGTTAAAATTAAAATCGCGTTTAGTAACTTAAAACGCACTTCCAGGAATTAGTGTTAATAGACAGTAGAGAATTCTTTTGTGTGTCCCTGTAAATGAACGATGACTGCTATACACACACTATTCTGTAGTAAGCCTCTTGTAATGCACCTTAGATATATATAGATAAATTTCAATGCGTTTAAAATAGTGAAACATTATTTAAATAAACCGCAGACGATTTTTCTCCATAGACGTCATGTAACGGAATTATTTTGACTGTCCATGTAAAGTAACTATAAGTGCTATGCACACCCTATTCCATATTAAGCTTCTTCTAATGCACCTTAGTGATATATATAAATTTCAGTGCGTTTAAAATAGTGAAACATTATTTAAATAAACCGCAAATGATTTTTCCCCATAGACCGCAATGTAATGGAATTCTTCTGAGTGTCCCTGTAATAAAACTATAAGTGCTACACACTTCCGTTGAAATAGGGAACATGCTACAGATAACGACAATAACATATAAAAATTGCAGAGCAATCCGAGCATATTTACGGGAGTTAGAGCACGGACAGACGGCCAGACGGCAGACGGCCATACGGCCAGACAAACCGAAGTCATAAGCACTTTTCAACTAGGTTGGAAAGTGCTAAAAAGTGATAGTCCAATACTGACAGCTAATTAAAATGACCCTTTTTTTTAATGTTTCCTTTCATTTTCAAAGTTTTTTTTTTTTTAATCACATTTTGGTTTCAATGAGACTACACTATATGATTTTTTGGTCACATTCTTCATGTGACGTACGTGATTTAGCGCATTGACGAATTGCAAGAGCGATAAATTTTACAATAAATAACATGTTTTAAAGTATTCTTGTCTTTTTATTAAAAGTTTTGGAGAAGTTCACATTTTAGTCACAATGGGACGTCACTGAGTGGTGGAATTTTCGTAACAGATGTGACGTTACCAAGGTGACTTGCAGTGACGTCACTGTCACCATGCATGCTATACGGAGCTATACCAACTGAGCCAACCCGGATGAATATGGAGGAGCTAATTCACCCAGCTAACTTTATTGATCATAGTATCTGGTTTGATATATGAATTAGCTCAACATAATAAATCGCAGTTGTTGAGATAAATCATCTGCTGGGTGAATTAAGTTTGGCAGCGTCAGCCAAGAGACCCCTGGTTCGAATCCTGGCCGGAATATTTTTCGCCCAGTTGGAAAATTACAACTCATACAGTTTATTTACCAATTAGACTAAGTCTGTTAAAATTAATCTACTGTAATTACGTATAAATTACCGCGTTACAGCGTTTACTGGAGTTCCATTACCTGCGATTTATTCTGTTGAGCTGATTCATATATCAAACCAGATGCTATGATCAATAAGGTTAGCTGGGTGAATTAGGTCTTCCAGACTCGTCCGGGAGGTTTCGATTGGCAGAGCATTGACAGCTTCAGCCAAGAGATCCCTGGTTCGAATCCTGGCCGGGACATTTTTTGCAACTCATATTTAGAATATCGCTTTGTTAATTTTTCATGTTTAGTGCAATAGATGTTTTATTTTCTAATTTATATTAAGTCTGAAAATGTTTTTAATCTCTAGTAAGTTGACTATTTTGAAAATATCGAATATGTATATGTATAATAATATCGGATATTTTTTATGCTTTCAAAAATTTATATTTACGAACCCTGCTAGCGACAAAATAAATGAATGTATTAAGAATGAGATTATTTTTTTCCTCTTTAAAAAACTTATTGTAATTGCTATCACAACAAATATAAGATATTTCCATTGATATTAAAATTTTCTTACATTTGATACATCTTTCTTTTATTGGGTTAGTCGCTTGTTATTAACTTTATTATTATTTGTTGATTAATTAAAATTATTTATATATATATATATATATTTTACAGAAGGAAATTTCCAAACATTGATTTTGTCGAATTAACTATTGTGCATTTCTTCAATATGACCAAGTATTTGAATATCTTTATCCAAATCTTCATAGCGGGCAATGTTGTGTTTTGCATTTCTTCTTCGCCGGGAGAAACCGCAAAAAAGGATGCCACTTCAAGAACTCTTAAAATTTCCTACAACTGCACACTCAGAGGAGACCAAGTTAAAGCTTATAGTTTAGATGAAAATTATGCTGACGACTACGACTTCTCAATTAATATTTCAATCACAAATGCGACTCCTAGTGTATTCCTGGACAATTTAGAACAAGAATCTCGTAACGCTACAGATGAAGATGACGGATCTACGTTAAATTCCCGTATCTCTGCTGTCTTCCATAAAACGCCTTGTGACTACGTGTGCAACGCAAGAAAATAAAGGAAGTTCTTTTATATCCTCGAATGTAGCTTTGGAAGTCATGAAACCTAACTTTCACCTTTGCAAGCCTGTTACCGAAGACGCATTTGTTGTTTTAGGAGAAAAAACTGTATTAGAATATCCAACGACTCTCTATATTGTGTTAATATCTTTTACCTATAATTACTTTTCTCTTGCTTGTGCGTTGGTCTGTATCATTTCGGTGCCTAAATTTATCGTGGTATTCCTTGTTTCAAACTATTTCACTTACGTCACACTTTGCGGGCTCCTCAGAGGACTTTTTTGGGGGGCTCAAACATATTTAATTCCTTTCCACCTTAATTTACTGTTTTTCTTGGTCACCGGATGGGTTACACTCTTGTCCTGCAAAGTTGTATTTAAACAGCTAGTAGCTCTAAAGGTTTTCAGCGTAGACAACGGAGATGTTTTAGGGAACGTTTTCCACATGATTGTGTTGATTATGTCAGTTTCGTGTCTTTTCTCCCTGATTACACTCCTCGGAACACCACCATACGGCATCCACTGTATAAGACATTTAGTAGAAAATGTTTATCCCAAATTGATGGCTCACTTAACTCCTTCTGCCGTTCTTATGCTCCTCACGGTTATGGTTGTCGATGTTGTTTTTACTTCATTGAGGAAACGAACAGAGGATCTTGGTGTGAGACATACCAAATGTTTTACCATGTTCATCTGCTATCACCTGTTGGCCATGATAACCTGGATGTATGGTTTTGTAGCAGTCAATCTATCTGCCTATCCAGTTTTTTGGCAAGTGTATTTGCTTGTGTCAATTTGTCTTTTATTTTCTTTTATGAAAAATGTCTTCTTGTCAAGCAGAGCACATTTTTCGCTCCACGAAGCACGTGATGCAAATATCGAAAATATTCTCCGAGTTCGCATCGAAAATGTTTAAATAACCAAAAATCTACAACACTGTTTTTTTTTTCCTTATAATTGTGCTACTACAACATTTCAGGAAATCAAATATACAAAATAACTAGTCGTTGGGGGCCACCGTAATACTTACCCATCATGGATATGCATAATGTAAAATATTAAAACAAAAATGTGTAAACTACTTATAAAATGCATAGCAATTCAAATAAAATCGTGGCTTGATGACGTCACAACTTTATAGGCTCGATTACTGAATTGCTTGAAAGAGGTTTTTCCTTATAACTCCAAAAATAATAATCCTATTAACTAGCGGTTTATTGCATCTGATTAAGCGTCAAATTTCCAATTAAAATATATCTTTGAAGTGAAATGTGGATGAAATACAGGGTCATGAAAAATCGAAGAGTGTGGAAAATAGGATTACAAATATCTCAGCAACTATTTATCCGATCGACTTCATGCTTTATGCAAAATTTATGTTTTTTTATTGTCTTTTATATTCATTTCTTAAAATAAACAATTTCGAAAATTTTTATATACCTTTTATCAGAACGAATATTTCGAGAGTCCGAAAAAAATAGATCCGGTTAATCGAGGTTATTGAAATGAAATAGGCTTCTTCCCATTATTACATACTAAGTACATACCAAATTGCAAGTGTCTATCTCAATTTCTTCGGGAGATAGAGCGTTTACAGACACACAGACGGACGGCAAAATTTTTTTTCTAAAAATATGTTTTTTGGAATCTCCAGTGTCTGAAACGTGTAAATCCGTCAAAAAAAAAATTTCGATTTTCAAAACGATTACAAGACTTACCCTATACTACGTATGATGGGTAAGTAAAAATGAGGAAGGATAATCACCACTTTCCTGTTATTCTTAATTTCGACAATTTTTCCCACTTTTCGTTATAAGAAAATCCAGCAATAACCATAAAATCTTTGGAAAAACTTTCCTTGTTGTCGCTTTCAAGGAAGATGTAACGAATTAATAAACTTATAGGATAAATTGACTCGACTTAAAACGCTTAATTATGAAATCTACTAAATGATATAAGTATCAAAACACATTCAAACTGCGCAACTTAGAAAGATGTGCTCTACGGAAAAAAAAGGGAGAAGGGGGGTATAAAGTTTGATAAGAACAATTTACAATGAGTAGTAAATTTCCAACTGGACGAAAAATGTCCGGACCAGGATTCGAACCTGGGATCGCTTGGCTGAAGCCGCCACGCTCTACCACTGAGCTATCCCGGTCGAATCTGGAGGGCATAATTCATCCAGTTAACCTTATTGATCAGAGAATCTGGTCTGATATTTTTTTTTAATCAGCTCAACAGAAAGGATCGCAGGTAAAGGAACTCCAGAAAACGTTGGATACGTGATTACACTAGATTAATTTTAACACAATTATTTCAAATTGGTAAATAAATCAAACGAGTAGTAAATTTCCAACTGGTTCCAGTCTGGTTCCAATTTCGTCCAGTTGGAAATTTACTACTCGTTTGATTTATTTACCAATTTGAAATAATTGTGTTAAAATTAATCTAGTGTAATCACGTATCCAGCGTTTTCTGGAGTTCCTTTACCTGCGATCCTTTCTGTTGAGTTGATTAAAAAAAAATATCAGACCAGATTCTCTGATCAATAAGGTTAACTGGATGAATTATGCCCTCCAGATTCGACCGGGATAGCTCAGTGGTAGAGCGTGGCGGCTTCAGCCAAGCGATCCCAGGTTCGAATCCTGGTCCGGACATTTTTCGTCCAGTTGGAAATTTACTACTCGTTTGATTTATTTACCAATCCTTATATATTATTTCTCCTGTCAACATCCCTTTTACTCAGAAAATATGAAACGCAGAACAACGAATGAGATACCATATGAAAGGTTTTAGAACAGGCTTCTGACATAGCCCACTTAACAAATCGTTAAAACATGTTTTTGATTAAAATTTGCTGAAATTGAAAAATTAAATCGGCATTGTTTTCATGAAAGAAATGAAAGGTTTTCCTGAAATTATTGTTGCCAAAAAAATAAAATACCACATTATAGGATGCTCATAGCAATTATTATAAAAAACACCGCACGGGTTTATTTTATACTTATGATTAAAAAGCGAAATTGAAATTGAAATGTTTAGATTGATATTTCTAAGTCCCATGGTTTTCCCGAAGCGGATGACGTCATCCTCTAATGCAGTCAAAATACGATTGTTAATTTTTTTTCTCGCGCGTGCCTTTAGCAATCTTGGATCAGTTTTTAGTCTCACTTTGATGGAATAAATTAGATGATATTCTGGCTTGACTAACAACTAAATGTTGTTTGCAGATATTTTTATCCTTGCTTTTTCTTTAGAAGTTTAAACCTGCATCTAATAAATATTACATATTGATAAAAAATTATACTTCTCTATTACCCCGTCGACCACTTTTCATAACAAAAAACTATCGCCAAATAAACGGGAGAACGTTGCCATTGGAATATCAAAAAATAAATAAAATATAAGAATTTAAGGACACAATTGTTATTTTAATTAATAAAATAACTACTAAACCAGTAAAACATAATGAAAAATACACGCAAATGTCGAATGTAATACCACCAGATGACGTAACAAACACGCATAATGATTCTGACATCAAGTAAATGGGACTGCATTTTTGGCGTTTAATCTTACAGTTTGTCGGTAGTTTTTAGTTATGAAAAGCGGTCGACAGGTTAATAGAGAAGTACCTAAAAATATTAGATTTCAGTGCGAAATCTTCGCACGGGCCCTCTGGTCCTTATATATTATTTCTCCTGTCAACAACCCTTTTACTCAGAAAATATTAAACGCAGAACAACGAATGATATACCATATGAAAGGTTTTAGAACAGGCTTCTGACATAGCCCACTTAACAATTCGTTAAAACATGTTTTTGATTAAAATTTGCTGAAATTAAAAAATTAAATCGGCATTATTTTCATGAAAGAAATGAAAGGTTTTCCTGAAATTATTGTTGCCAAAAAAATATAATACCACATTATATGATGCTCATAGCAATTATTATAAAAAACACCGCACGGGTTTATTTTATACTTATGATTAAAAAGCGAAATTGAAATTGAAATGTTTAGATTTATATTTCTAAGTCCCATGGTTTTCCCGAAGCGGATGACGTCGTCCTCTAATGCAGTCAAAATACGATTGTTAATTTTTTTTTTTTCCTCGCGCGTGCCTTTAGCAATCTTGGATCAGTTTTTAGTCTAACTTTGATGGAATAAATTAGATGATATTCTGGCTTGACTAACAACTCAATGTTGTTTGCAGATATTTTTATCCTTGCTTTTTCTTTAGAAGTTTAAACCTGCATCTAATAAATATTACATATTGATAAAAAATGATACTTCTCTATTATCCCGTCGACCACTTTTCATAACAAAAAACTATCGCCAAATAAACGGGAGAACGTTGGCATTGGAATATCAAAAAATAAATAAAATATAAGAATTTAAGGACACAATTGTTATTTTAATTAATAAAATAACTACTATATCAGTAAAACATAATGAAAAATACACGCAAATGCCGAATGTAAAACCACTATATGACGTAACAAACATGGATAATGGTTCTGACATCAAGTAAATGGGACTGCATTTTTGGCGTTTAATCTTACAGTTTGGCGGTAGCTTTTTGTTATGAAAAGTGGTCGACGGGATAATAGAGAAGTACCTAAAAAATATTAGATTTCAGTGCGGAATCTTCGCACGGGCCCTCTGGTTTGAAATAATTGTGTTAAAATTAATCTAATTTACAATGATTCTCTGGTTACGGAACACTAGAAAACAGATGTAGTTAAATTGTCTAAATGAATATTATAATTTTGTGAAAAGCAGTTCCATGTAAACAGCGATAATTTAAAGCTTTTTACAAACCGATCAGTGCCATAGATCTGTTCGTAGTGTAAAAAATTTTTCAAATAAGAAATCCGTCTGTATCAGATTGAAAGCTCCGTATAATTATAAATTCTTTTAATACTTTTATAGGTTATTTTAAGCAGTATTATATTCCGTTCAGACTGAATATTTAAGATATCTTTGACCGCCATTTTGGAGGAGGTACACCCCGGAATTAGAGCACCTGTTCACACCGGAAAACTCATATAATATAACTCATTGAATGTCACTGTGTCTGAGATCTAAACAAGTAAAAAAAAAAAAATCATGCGCATAAATTAGAATCAGCCTTAACAGCCAACCAGTTAAAGCGAGTCTCCACAGCTAATCAAAGTGAGTGGTGGTTGTATCTAGCCATAGAAAGTTCAAACTCTCTGAGAGAGTTTGTGGAACTCTCTCAGTGAGTTAGGAGGTCTGAGTTATCTGAAATACCCGATCTGAACGGGTTATTAAGGTCCGATTATGCTGCATGCTAAGAGAGTCGTAAATCGTTCGATTGGCCATTCTTTTAAAAAGGTTCTGTAGTCATCAACAAAAGATAAGGCAGTCTCAACAAAATAAAGAAGCAGTGTCAGCGACGTACCCATGACCTTTAGACATACTATAGAGAAGTCACAAATTATCAAAGAGAGAGAATGACCACATAAGACGTACCGTCTGAAAACCAGTCTGCTAGAACGTTTGAGGGCCGATCAGACTATGGTCTAAGTGTGCGGCGTCTCTTATGCGGTGAAGCGCTCCCTTTCATCTTTTAGGATTTTCTTAAAATGTCTAAAGGTCAAGAGCGAAAGCTCGGGAAACGTCCCTTTATTTTGTCGAAACTCCCCTTTCTTTTGTCGATGGCCACAAATTGATTCGAGAAAAATGGGAAGAGATTTGATATATATCCATCTCAGCACGTCTTGTTCAAGATCGCTTTTAAATGCTGCTTTAGGCTGTGCTTAGAGGGCGAAGGATGTGTTTGTTTGATTTGGCTTCATTGGTTTGTTTCATGTGCAGGGGTCGATGCAGGCTTTTTTTTCTTGGGGCCCATTTGTGAAAAGTAAAAGTTTGTTTTGTGAAATATATCACATTTTTGTGAAAAATAACCTTTTCTAGCGAAAGATGAAATCCTGCTACTCATTCAAACCAAGCATTTAATAACAACTTTTTAAGTCCTTCTACTTAAGTTTTCTTACTGGTGAACTTGTTTTGTTTGCAAATTACAAATTTTAAATCATAACAAAACAGTAAGTTTTCCTGGAATGACATTTTGTGAAGGGCCCTATTTTATTAAGAGAAATTTTGTGAAGGGACTATTTTATTAAGATGAATTTTGTGAAGGGCCCTGTTTTATTAAATGGATTTTTGTGAAGAGACCCTAAATAGACCCCAAATATTTCCTGAATCGACTCGTGATGTGATCGCTCCGGTCCCGGTGGCTACGATGTCACAACTATTGCGGATGAGTGTCCGTGAGACCCTTATCATATATTCCGAAAATAATCCCTTTTGTTGATTTTTTTTTTTGTTATAAATAATTTGCAGTTGACTGACAGAGCATTTGAGAAAGAAAAGATCCCAGAAATACTTTAGGGCTTTTGTCGCACACTTTGGCACAAAGTCTTATAGTTTAGGACTTTAGTAGCATCTATCGGAGATAGTTGGAACTAGCACAAGGTACCCTTTTAAATAAGTCCTTGTCTTCATTCATTAATCCGCTGCAAGAATAAATTCAATAATTGTTACCTTTTGCTAGTTGTTGAATTTTAAAAACGTTCAGTATATTGTAGAACAGCCTATAAATTTTGATTCATGTCATGGGTGCCAGACCTTCAGTCTCAGGACTGATCTCAGTCTTGGAGAGATATTTGATTGATAGTAAATTCTACTTTCTATATTAAATAATAGCAATTTTACTATCCAGAACTTTCAATCACCTTCTTTTAATGTAAGAGATCAATTTTTAGCCATAAGGCATGACATATAATTCTTCTTACCCACTTTTATTTGATTATTTCTAATGCTCAGAAATGTTTCCAGTCTTGGCTTGGATGGATTTCTTGCAACCATGATTCATGTCCATGTGAGGCTGATGTTTATTTATCCAAATCGTGTGCAACAATTTGCGTGATGAAACATGCGTGTTCAGTAACTTAGTATGAACAGAAATAATATAATATGCAAAAATAATTACAAAAAATGTTTGTGATTGGTAGAATTCACTTTTGCCAAAATGCCTCTTCGTGAATTACTTCGTGAATTGTACTGTGAATTTTCTGTCTTTATTTGTTTTCATAAGCTATGTTTTGTACACCTTATTGTGGTAATAAAGTTACTTATTCATTTTCCAATATCTTCTCATTTTATTGAAAACAGAATAGGGAGCTGGGGGATGAATGGGACAAGGGATGGATGAAATGTTCTCAATATTTCAGGCAAGAAACATTTTTTTTAGTTGCTTCCTATCCTCATAGATTTCACTACCATACTGTGCTTCAGAATCAAAAGCAAGACCACATGGCTGTTTTCTGTTTCCTTCAATGTTGCATTTCCTGAAAACTCTGCTTAAAAGTAAATTTTTAACATTTGAAGTTGCTTAAATATCTTATCCAATATAAACAATTAAGATATGTTGTAGTTGTTTATTTCAAGGCTCAATATTGGTTATTAAAATGAAGGAATATTAACTATTGTGACAAAATAATTTTTGAGTCAAAATGGTTGACAATTGAATATATACATCATGGGGATGATTGGGACATTTCAAATGGGGATGAATGGGACTGTTTCATTCATCCCTAGAGGATGTTGAAAAACTTATTTATTAACTAAATAATATTATATAGATTGATAAATTAATAATTTATGGTAATTATTCTTTTAACATCTCCTCCTCATTGTAGCCACTGTCTTCAGCCATTGAATGTTTCTGTTTATGGGCCTTTTAATGCAAAGCTGAGATCAGTCCAAGATGATTGGCTGACAAATAATTCTGGAGAGCATATCACAATTTACAACCTATCAGCTCTTGTCAAAGAGGCATTTTTGCCAGCTTTTAGTACTAGCAACATAAACATAACCAGTGGTTATAGGAAATCTGCCATTTTCCCCTTTAACAGCAATACATTCATTGAAAGTGATTTTATGTCAGCTTATGAAACTGACAGACCACATTTAGAAGAACCAATAACTGAAAGTTCTAAAAATATAATTCAGTAAAATATGTTCACAGTTAAAATATATAATATAAATCACAGTTTTTTCGTGCATAATTAACTATGTTTTCACTATTTAGATTACCAACACTGATATATAACAGCCATATAAGATAATATATTACAAATATAATTACATATAAGTTTATAATTATAAATTTTAATTTGGTAACATTGAATACAGGGAGGAAAATACTTGTGTCCCATCCATCCCTGCTGTGGGGATGATTGGGACAGAGGGGAACTTTTTTTAAATTTCATAATATATTTCTGTATAATAATAATCTTAAATAAATATTGTGCTTAAGATGTAGTCAAACACCTAATATATGAAATGCGATACATAATATTGATAATAACTTAAATAAAAAAATTAAAATAAGTATTTTTGTGAAAATGTCCCATTCATCCCCCATACTTATAATGATTTTGTTAGGGGAATCGTCGGTAGCGTAATAAATTTTCTTATTTTTATAAATAGTTAAATCAGTCTTCAAATTTAATATACATTTTCATCTTTTGATATGTTAAAGAAGTTTGTTCAGCTTACCTGAAATCTTCCTTTTTGCGCCAAGTAATATCCACAGTAATCCAAAGTGTTGTAGCGATATTTATCTTATCCATTGATTCACTTATATTGGAGTAATAAGAAATAGTATTAGTAGAAAATAACAATTGTGTGAAATGAGCAGAAGATTCATTTTCCTTTGAATATAATATTATAATTCTTGGCTAGATGTACATGTTTAAAATCGCGTTTTGGAGGCTGCGTATAAGTGCTCCAATTTTACATTATATTAAAATATATTTACATCATATATATACAAGAGCGTCTTAACTGCTCGGATACATTTTGGAAACTGAAGGGAGATTGTTATTTGAGTTCTGTGCACACGCGCAGGACAAACAGCTCTAGTTTGAAGGAGGGAGATCTGCAGTATCTCTCCACTTGGTTAGTTTCGACAGTCTCTGGTTTTATTCACTGTTTTGCATCTGCGGTTGTCACTTAAAGTACTTATAGTTAATTGGGGTCTGGTTTTTAACATGTTTTTCAATCGTTCGCTGCACGTGGAGATTAATTAACTGCATAAAAAGGGTTTCTCCGTCACTCCCCCGTAATCTCCTGTGTGGGGAATGGTTGAAGATTCAGTTTCTTACGGTGTTTTTCATACACAGGCTTGGGAGTGGGCTTCGTGAGCGTGTCGGCTATCATTTCTTCACTGGGGCAGTATTGTAGATCGATTTTTCCTTCTTCTTTCATAAGTTTGATGTTGTGGAAACGTATGTCGATATGCTTGGATCGCTTAGTATCTTTATCGTTTTCAGTCATTTTTATACAGGACATATTATCCTCAAATATCGTGATGGGTAGTTTTTGTGGAATGTTGAGGTCGCTTAGCAAGTTTGTTATCCAACTTAATTCTTGTGCTGCGTTGCTAGCTGAAACGTATTCAGCTTCGGCTGACGAAAGTGCAATGCAATTTTGCCTTTTTGTTATCCAGTAATTTGGCGATTTTCCTAGCATGAATAGATTTCCTGACGTTGATTTACGTGTTTTCAAGTCACCAGCCCAGTCTGCATCGGCGTATGCTGTTAGGATGGGCTTGCTGTTTGCGCTAAGAGTTAAATTCAAATTTTCTGTAGTTTTGAGGTATGAAATGATTCTTTTTACTGCTGACCAGTCCTTTTGGCGTGGTGTTTCGTTTCTACGACATAATATGTTTACTGCTGCAGATATGTCAGGACGCGTGATTGTTGATATGTAAAGTAATGTGCCTGTCGCTTGTCGATATTTCGTGTTATTAGGTAAAAGATTATCGTCGTCTTCAAGTCTGTTGAATCCAGCAATCATGGGTGTGTAATGAGGTTTCATGTCGTTTAAATTCAGTTTTTTCACTAGTTCCTGTATTTTATTGTTTTGATTTAGGTAATATGTATCGTTGATTTTATTAATGTTTATGCCTAGGTAATTATTCATTTCTCCTAAGTTTTTTAGTTCATATTCTTTCTTAAGTTGGTTTATTGTTTCTTCGATATCACTGTCCTTTCCTGCTATCAGGATATCATCTACATAAATGATGATGTATATCGGATTTTCTTGATTTGATTTAAAGTACAGACATGGATCATTTTTGCTCTGTAAGAAATTATTGTTTGTGAGTGTTTCCGATATTTTGGTGTACCAGGCCTTTGCGGCTTGCTTAAGACCGTAGATGGCTTTTTGAAGTTTACAAACCTTTCTTTCATCGCCGGGTTTAATATACCCGTCTGGTTGACTCATATAAACAGTTTCAGTTAATTCACCATGCAAGAATGCTGTGGTTATGTCAACATGTTTCACGTTCAAATTTTTGTGCAATGCAGAGATGAGAAATGCTCGTATTGTAGCGTGCGAAACTACAGGTGCGAAAGTTTGATCATAGTCAATCCCGAATCTTTGACTATATCCTTGTGCTACTGAACGCGCTTTATAGCTTTGAACATTTCCTAAATTGTCCTTTTTTAGTTTAAAAGTCCCTTTTGAGCCGATAACTTTTGTTCCGGGTGGTGGATCTGTTAAAGTCCAAGTGTTATTTTTTCTTAGGCATTGTATTTCATTTTGTGTTGCTTTTATCCAATTTTGTTTATCATTAGTATTTTTCATTTTTTCGATATCTTCCCAATTTTCGGGAATGTTTTCAGATGAACTGTTTATGAGACAAACATATCTGCCAGGAGGAACGCCTCTATTTGTCCTATTAGACCTTCTTGGTTCAATTGGTTGCTGTTTGGGCACGGATGGTGTCTCCTCACTGTCAAGTTTTATTTCTAAGTGATTTTCATGTCTATCCGGTAATTGTGTATTGTCATCTGATGTTTTTGTGGTGTTTTGTATCTCCTCAATGTTATCTGAGTGTACGTTTTCATTTTCAAGAAATTTTACCGTTCTCGCTATTATAATTTGTTTTCCTTGTGTGTGAATTCTATAACCAGTCGATCGTGTGTCATAACCTACGAACGTTCCGGTTTGAGCCCTGTTATCGAGTTTTCCTCTATTTACTTTATCGACGTAAAATAGCGCTTTACAACCGAATGTTCTTAAGTGTTTTAAATTCGGTTTAACTCCTTTCCCTAATTCGTAAGGTGTTCTGTTGTTGTTTGCTTTAGTTGGGGGTCGGTTTTGTAAATATGTTGCAGTGTTTATGGCTTCACTCCAAAAATGTTTGCTTAATTTTGCTTGTGATAGCATGCTTCTAGTCATATCTAATAAACTTTTATTTTTTCTCTCCGCAACTCCATTCTGGCTCGGATTATGCGGGACAGTCAATTGGTGAAAAATTCCGTTCTGTTTTAAGTATTCATCTATCTCTTGATTTACATATTCACGACCGTTATCCGATCTAATTTCCTTAGGTTTTTTACCGAACTGATTGTATATCATCGTTATATACTCTTTTATCTTTTCAGCAACTTCGCTCTTTTAGATAATAAATATATCGTAGTATATCGGGAATAGTCATCAATAAGAGTCATAAAATAAATTTTTCCGCCTAAAGTCGGTGTATCTAAAGGACCACATACGTCACTATGGATCAAATCCACGATATTAGTAGCTCGGTTTGTTGCTGATTTAGGATACGGCATGTTAGTTAATTTAGTTTCGATACAAGTTACGCATGTTTTATTTTGATGTTTACATTTTCCTATCTTTATTCCGTCCGCAAGTTGATTTGTTATTATAGATTTAATCGCGTCATAATCTCTGTGACCGAGTCTGCGATGCCAGAGATCTATGCATTGCTTGCTGTCACAGTTATACGTTATGTTTACATAATTTTGTGGTTCTTCCGCATCGTCCATTTCCTCAATAATGTATAAATTTTTCTCATTTTTCGCCCTAATATATATTTCTTCATCAAAGATCAAATCGCATTTATTATCGTCGAAGATTAGTTTACACCCGTTTTTAGCGGCTTTACTAACCGAAATTAGGTTTGACTCTAAGTCTGGGACATAAAGCACTTCGCGTAATTTCGTTAGTTTTTCTTTTCCTTCGGGGGTTAATGTTTTTATAAAAACTTCTCCTGAACCTAACGCTGTCAGTTTATTACCATTCGCGATCGTTACTGAAGTTTTATTATAATCAATAAATTTACTAAATAGGCTTTTATCATTACAAATGTGCGAGGTAGATCCTGAATCGAGAATCCAGTTATTTTTGCCTACTTTTTCGGTGATTAATGCTTTATTTTGCGTTTGATCATTTGCGTATTTTCTTTCGTTTGGAATTTTATTTTCTCTACGAGTTTCGGTCTTTTCATAACATAATGAAGATGAGAAATTCTTTTTATTTTTGAATTGATTGTTACGAGGATTTCCGGATTGTACCGTGTTTCTGCTCTTGTAGTGCCAGCATTCGTAAGTGGAATGATTTTTCATTTTACAGTTGTTACAATATTTTTGTTCTCTTCTGTTTTCAGTGTGTGTATATCTCCTATTTGTTTTAAATGCTCTCTCGTTGTTGTTATATCCGCTATGTGATTGTTCTGACATTTCATGTCTACGATTATATTCATCCGTTAATTTGTTTTTGATAAAATCAGGGGTGAGCTCATTTTCTGGTCTCGCCTCCAACGCAGTTATCAAAGTATTGTAACTGGGGGGAAGAGAACACAGAAATAGCGCGGAAATATGTGAATCGCTAATATTTTCTCCAATGGCATTAAGTTTATCTATAATTTGCAAGATATTAGTGATATGCGTGATCATGTTTGCACCCTCAGCTAATTTAGTACTGTATAGTTTCCGTAACAGGTAAAGCTTACTAGATAAATTGCTTCTCTCATGTATATTTTTCAGAGCTTCCCATGTTAATTTGGCAGTATCTAAGTTTTTTACATTTACGATTTGAGAATCATTGATGCTTAGGTTTATTAGAGCTCTAGTCTTGCGATCTTTTTTGTGCCATGCGGGATCGGCTGGATCCGGTGGATCTTCTACTATAATATCGTCGAGTTCCTCTTTAATCAGGAACATCTGCATCTTGAACTTCCATGTACTATAATTCGTAGAATTGAGTTTCTCAATAAATTGAGTATTTTCTTTTATCGCATTCATTATTACTTTTTTAGTGTTCTTTTATTTATTATTATATTTTTAGAAATTTGTTAAATTATCGTTTTTTTTTTTTAAATACTGGGATATTCTTTTTTCAGTCTCATAATCTTTGTTAGGGGAACCGTCGGTAGCGTAATACATTTTCTTATTTTTATAAATAGTTAAATCAGTCTTCAAATTTAATATACATTTTCATCTTTTGATATGTTAAAGAAGTTTGTTCAGCTTACCTGAAATCTTCCTTTTTGCGCCAAGTAATATCCACAGTAATCCAAAGTGTTGTAGCGATATTTATCTTATCCATTGATTCACTTATATTGGAGTAATAAGAAATAGTATTAGTAGAAAATAACAATTGTGTGAAATGAGCAGAAGATTCATTTTCCTTTGAATATAATATTATAATTCTTGGCTAGATGTACATGTTTAAAATCGCGTTTTGGAGGCTGCGTATAAGTGCTCCAATTTTACATTATATTAAAATATATTTACATCATATATATACAAGAGCGTCTTAACTGCTCGGATACATTTTGGAAACTGAAGGGAGATTGTTATTTGAGTTCTGTGCACACGCGCAGGACAAACAGCTGTAGTTTGAAGGAGAGAGATCTGCAGTATCTCTCCACTTGGTTAGTTTCGACAGTCTCTGGTTTTATTCACTGTTTTGCATCTGCGGTTGTCACTTAAAGTACTTATAGTTAATTGGGGTCTGGTTTTTAACATGTTTTTCAATCGTTCGCTGCACGTGGAGATTAATTAACTGCATAAAAAAGGTTTCTCCGTCAGATTTGATATTAGTTTCTAAAGTCACAAATCAAAAGCACCTTAAGATTAGAGGGTGTGCTTATTACAGAATTTTGTGTTATATAATATCACATTTCACACATCATTAAACTTACATTGTCTCCTGATTTTGGCGGGAGACTCATGATTTTCAAACATTTTCCTTTGTTCCTAATTTTTGACATATTTCTCTTGATTTTCATACACATTTTTCAGTAGTCTGTAATTTTTACTATCGATAATTTGTCTAAAATAAAAATTAAAGTCTATTTTAATACTTGGAAATTTTTCCATAGAATTTTTCTTTCCCTCACGCCTTACATTCATAACATTTCAAATTTTAATTGCTTAAAAGGGCGTATAGCCAACATGGTGAAAAAGTATCCAAGCTGGGTTTCGAACTCGGGTCATCCGTATAGCGCACTCAATTTCTACCAACTGAACCACTTGGAACGATACGCAGCCTGGCCCTTCTTACTATCATATGTTACCTGAGATTGAGACCCGGCTTGGATGCTTTTTCACTCTGTTGGCTATATACCTTTTAAGCAATTAAAATTTGAAGTATTATGAATGCAAGGCGTGAGAAATTTTCTATGGAAAAAATTCCAAGTGTTAAAATAGATTCAATCATCGATGCTGGATTCTCTTTAGTTTCGTGTTTGCCCCAGGGTTGGTGGCTCACGAAAAAATATTCCATCTTGTGCTGAGATTGTAGCCTTGCCAACATGTGATAGTGAGAAGTGCCAGGTTGCGTATCGTTCCAAGTGGTTCAGTTGGTAGAACGTCAGTACGCTGTACTGATGACCTGAGTTCGAGACCCGGCTTGGATACTTTTTCAATCTGATGGCTATAGGCCTTTTAAGCAATTAAAATTAAAAAAATTAAAGTATTCTCTGTTATTTTGTATGTGATTATGAAGGGGGGAAAAGTTCCTCCGTTATTCGTAGTTCATTTAAAATCGTGTTAAACAACCTAAATATAATATGCTTGAGTTTTTTTCTATATATAAGAAGTATGTATTTTTTTCTTATTTGAGTAAAATGGATATGTTTAATATTCAACGGCTATCATGGACAATAGCTGGGAGCAAAGGCTTAAGAGCTGAAATTTATTACTAGAAACTAAAAAAAAGATAAATAAAAGTGCAGAGAAAATATAAACGTTTAAAGCGGTTCTCAAAAAAAAAAAAAAAAAAAAAAAAATCCCCGCTCAACAACGCGATACTTTCTCACTCATTTTAATCATAAAAGCGTGATACTTGCAGGTATGGTTGATTTTTGAAGATCTTTGTAAACGAACAGTTTTTCCATTTTCCGATAAATGAATTACATCTTGAATTATAAGCGATTGTCATTACAGGATTATAGTTTTGTCCGTTCCTGCGCTGTCGCGTCCGGAAATTCAGTTCTAAAGCCTGTTTTGACAGCCATTTTCTGAAAATTCATCCCCTGCCTTTACCGAAAAAAGTCAAAACTGTTCATTTACATATACTAAATCTATTTAATACTTGGAAATTTTTTCATAGAAAAGTTCCCACGCCATGCATTCATAATATTTCAAATTTTAATTGCTTAAAAAGTGTACAGCCAACAGAGTGATAAAGTATCCAGGCCGGTACTCGAAGCCGTGTCATCAGTATAGCGCACTGACGTTCTACCAACTGAATCACTTGGAACAATACCCATCCTGGTTCTTTACACTACCAGATGTTGGCAAGGCTGCAATCGCAGCACAAGATGGAATATTTTTCCGTGAGCCACCAACCCTGGGGAAAACACGAAACTAAAGAGAATCTAGCATCGATGATTGAATTTAATACTTGATTTTTTTTTTCATTGAAATTTTCTATAAAAAAATTTCCAAGTATTAAATAGATTCATTGAATGATCGATGCTGGATTGTCTTTAGTTTCGTGTTTGCCCCAAGGTTGATGGTTCACAGAAAAATATTCCATCTTGTGCTGCGATTGTAGCCTTGCCAACATGAATTTCCAAGTATTAAATAGATTTATTGAATCATCGATGCTGTATTTTCTTTAGTTTCGTGTTTACCCCAGGGTTGGTGGCTCACGGAAAAATATCCCATCTTGTGCTGCGATTGTAGCCTTGCCAACATCTGGTAGTGAGAAGTGCCAGGCTGGGTATGGTTCCAAGTGGTTCAGTTGGTAGAACGTCAGTGGGCTATACTGATGATCCGGGTTCGAGTCCCGGCTTGGATACTTTTTCACTCTGTTGGCTATACGCCTTTTACGCAATTAAAATTTGAAATAATACATTATACTAAATCTGCCCAATATTTCTGCGGAACACTCACTTCATTTGAAAAACTATATTTTTAAGGAAGTCGGTTTTATTTTTGTTATAAACTTTAGAAGTTACATTAAATCCAATACGGCTTGCAAATAGACTACATACAGGGCTGCACAAAACATCTCCTGTATACATTTACATTTATTGATGGAAATTTCTAAAAGGGAATTTTCAAGTGTTCTATGCGTTTCCTAACTAAATTAAAATTTCGTATGCATTGCAGTATAGTATACGCAAATCTACACTGCAAAAAGAAAAAAGAAACCAAAAAAAATGTTTTACAGTATAATACTAGCACCGTAGGCAGTATTATACCGTAAAATTAACTGTAATAAACAGTAAAATAAGCAGTAATACGCTACCGCGCATGCAGGGGTGCTACTATTATATACTGTAAAATCAAAAAAATTTTTTAATGTATAGATCTTATACAGGGTTTCACAAAAGAACACGGATATTTTTCTGACTATTGATGTTAACTGTTGAATTTTAGGTTTTCAAATGTGTTATGCATGTTACAAATTGTTTACTTGGCATGATCATTGATACCTTATAAACCGTGAAGTATTGTTTCCAGTATTCTGAATGTGTTGAAAAGTGTTTTATAATCTATGCTTGACGCATGATTTTTCGTTCTTGTTAAGGAATCTTGCGGCAATTGAAAGGTCTCATTAATATTTATAAATGATAGTACTTACATTTTTAGCTTATGAGTTATACATTTTATTTTAAAGACTGGATTGGTAAATATAAAGACCCGATGTTCCATCTACTATATATACAGTGGTGGCCAAAAGTGTGGACATTTTTTGAAAGTTTCATGTCTTTCAACTTTGTGTGCTTGTAGAATATATTAATTTTCACTTAAATACAAACGTTTATATATCAAATTGAAGGCAATTTAATGTAGAATTTAATAATAAAAACAGTATTACAATATCTGTATTACAAAAAAAGTTTTGCAACTAATAGTAAGATCTATCTTAGATTTGCATTTTTTTAAAGTGATACTTACACAATTAATACTTAGTAGGATAACCCTTATTTTTTAAGACAGCTTCACAGCGTCTTTTCATCGAGTGAACGAGTGTTTGGAGTTCATCTTTTGTAATCACATGGTGCCAAGAATCAATCATAGCTTCAATAAGTTGTCTTTTATTGGATGGACGTTTTTTTCGTACAAGAATTTTCAAACGTCGCCACAGATTTTTTATTGGATTGAGATCAGGACTGTTTCCTGGCCATGGTAATATATACTCTCTTAAAACGAAAGAGCCAAAATAACTCAAGTTGAGCCGAAATCCACTCATCTCATGATTTGAAAGTCAGCTTCTCATGAAGAGTTGAAACAACTCGAGTGAACGAGTTGTTTTTAAGCAACTCATGATTGAGTTATCTCTATTTTACTCATACTTGAGTGAAATCAAATCAATGAAGGTTAAATCCAGTAGCACTTGAGTGATTTATAACTAACTCATACTTGAGGAGGGGAAGGAGAATTAAAATTCATGGTAAAATGTAATAATTCATTGTAAAATAATAAATTTCATGAACAGGTAGATTATTATTTTAGAAAAAAAAAAGTAATTTGCATATTGAATGTATACATATTTATGTTTACATATATGTATATATTCAACAATTGAGTGAAAAATATCTTTTTTTTTTTTTTTTTTTTTTTTTTTGTTGTTGTTTCTGAGCTGCTTGAAATATATACCCCCCCTCCCCTCCCGACCCAAAAAGAGAATTTTAAAAGGAATATTTGAAAAGATAAGAATATCTGCTGATTTAAATATTTTAATCTTTTTTTTTATTTTGTTATAATGATTATGTTTTCTATGCAATATTATTCGATACATTGCATGATATTTTTCAGTTTATATCAATATTATCATTAAATATGTTTTAATCCTAATACTATTTAGGAATATTCACACCGTGAATATCCGAGAATGTAGATATTTACCTTATTTTTAACAACATACGATAAAAAATATGGGATTTATACAGTTTCATAAATCAAGTATATTTTAAAATATTAGAATTCAGACTGAGAATAAAATAAGAAATATAATTTGTTTACTTTAAAACAATATTTTTAAAGTCAGACAAGTCAATTTTCAATTTATAGTATTATAAAAGTTAGAGTTCTGAAACATCGCTAAAAATATATACTATCAGGGCTCGATCCAGACAAAATTTTGGGCCTATTTAGGGCCCCTTCACAAAAATCAATTTAATAAAATGGTCCCCTTCACAAAAATCAATTTGATAAAATGGACCCCTTCACAAAAATCAATTTGATAAAATGGACCCCTTCACAAAAATCAATTTAATAAAATGGTCCCTTCACAAAAATCAATTTGATAAAATGGGTCCCTTCACAAAATTCCTTTTACTAAAATTGATCCTTTCACAAAATTCTATTCCATAAAAACTTATTATTTATTATTTTATGATGTTTTAAAATGTGTAATTTGTAAACAAACAAGTTCAAAAAAGAGAAAAACTTCAGCAAACTTTTTGTTTATAAATGCTTGGTTCGAATTTGATTAGTTGGATTTCAACTTTCGTTACAAAATGTTATTTTTCACAAAAATATAATAAATTTCACAAAAATAACCTTTACTTTTCACAAAATGGGCCCCAAGATAAAAAACTTGCATCGACCCCTGACTATATACACAAACGTACCGCCAAGATATTTTCTTTAAAAGTTTAAATTGCTACTAAATGCTATTTATATAAATCATATTTATTGAAACAACATTAAAAAAAAAAACATAAAGGAGAGGCAAAGGATTTATTTCATTATATTTTAGAGTATTTTTTAATATTTATCCTTTCAACTTAAAAGATCTCTAAATGTTCGCTCGTATAGTCCTAAATGTTAGGGTTAAGACATATTTAATAAAAATATTGATATAAACTGAAAAATATCACGCCATATATAAAATAACAATTAATATAAAACAGAATCATTATAAAAAACATAATTAAAGTATTTAAATCAGCAGAAATTCTTACCTTTTTCAAGTATTCTTTCTTTAAAATTTTAACAACGTGGTGTTAGCCGCGTACTACACACCACACGTCTGTCGTCTGCTCAGCGGATATGGGGACAGTGAGGTCGCGTCAACTGCGTCAGCTTACTGGATTTCCGCTCGCCAATGAGTGCTTTTTTATCGAGATGAGTTGTTTAGTATTCGCCCTTCTGGAGTGCATTAGGAAAATAAAAATTCAAATCATGATGAGTGAAACATTTAAAAATCAACTCATTCACGATCCAATAAATTAGAGCTCTTTTCTGAGAAGCAAAATCCACTCTTTCGTTTTAAGAGAGTATATGCCTTTATTTTGAAACCATGCTTTGCATACTTTTGCTGTGTGGCATGGAGCTGAATCCTGCTGAAAAATAAATGGTGCTGAAAAAAAAGTGGTTGGGGGGAGAGATCCCTGATGGAAGATATCAATTTTGGTTCCAGGACAGTTTCGATGTATTTTTTTGGCATTCGGGATGCCATCAATCACTTGAATTCGGCCCACACTATCTGCAGACATACATGCCCAAATCATGACATTTGTTGGGTTTTTGGTAGTTGCTTCAATGCAATCAGGATGAAGTGCTTCTCCTACTCTACGTCTCACGTATTTTCTACCATCACTACCAAAGAGCGATATTTTACTCTCATCGCTCCAGATTACTTGCTTCCATTGATTTTCTGATCATTTAATGTGTTCTTTGGCTCACTTAACTCGTTTTTCGCGTTGCTTTTGATTTAAATATGGTTTTTTCCTTGGAATTCTAGGTTGTAGTCCAAATCCTGATAACCACCTTCTTATTGTTCTTGAACTTACTGCAATACCCGCTGCATTCATTTCACATCTAATGGCATCTGATGAAATTTTTCTATCTTAAAGGTATAGCCGTTTAATTTTTCTATTGGCTGTAGCACTTCTGCATTTTTTTCGGCCTAATTTGGCCTTATTTTCCACTGATTTCGTTTTTTCATAACGTAAACAGAACTTTCGTACTCCAGAACAAGTCACTGAAAAATCAACTTGTCTTGCAATTTCAGCATAAGAGAGGCCATTTTCTCTCAATATGACAATTCGGCTTCTTTTTGTAGATGTCCAATTAGTTCTTCTTGTTGATGACATTGTTTAAAATTAGTTTAATTAAAAAAGGACTTTAAATATTCACAAACAGCAATACTCTATTTAATTGTACATGCATCATTCCGCAAAATATTTCCACAAAAATAACTCTTTTACCATCCAAATAACCTAAACTATAGTTACAGACATTTGATTGGTCCTCAGAACAGTGTTTGCGATTGGCTAGTACGCTTTTATTACAAAACACGTCCTTATTCAAAACGATTTGTGTTTGTTTGTTCTACTAAAATGAGCATAACTTTTTAGATACGTAGTTTAGATATAGAATTATGACGAAAAGTTCTGTTATTTTGGACGAAAAGGTTACCGTTGGTTCTTTTTTGGTGACCGTTATCGTTAGTGAAAGAATTGAAACGGGTATACATCTCAAAAAATAAAAGAAAAAACTGTTTCTAATTTTATTAAAAAAAAAAAAAGAGAAAAAGAGTTTTGATGAGAGATAACATTATAAAACAAAAATATTTAATTTAATAAAACAAAAATATTTAATTTAAACATGATTGGGAATGTTCGTAATGATTAAAAAATTATTCAATGTGCAAGATTGCTATTGAAACAATATTTGGCGATTTATCTTTTGTTTTTGGCGTTGATAATTTTACTTTTGTCGCCAAACAATTTGATTTTAAAGGTGTTTTGCAGTATTTTTTTTTATTCAAATGTAAATTGTATTAAAATCAATCTAGAAATATTAGAAATATCTTTAAAATGTAGAATACAATTAGGTTTATTTTTACACAATTTTTTATTTAACTCGACCTGGTTTTCCTATGTAAAGAGGGAATTTTGTAATCGATTTTTAACCCACTTCCTGATATAGGCTAGAATAATACAAAATTACGTTCACAGGTGTGTTTGCGATGTCAATACAACAGTCTTTTAAATCTTATGTATAAATTAATAAATTGATTGTACGGCATTTTTGAGGTAAATCACCCAACAATCTTTATGGTTACAACTGTTTACGGATTACGAAAACGACGGCGTTAAAGATGCGTCAAACAACACTCGCCAACACAGACCAACTGGCTGTAAAAACTGCTACAACGAGCTACTTCAAACATTAAAAAGTTAAAAATAAAATAAAAAATAAACCTAAATAAAGACTAATATTTTTTAAATACTCCTTTACGAATTAATAGTTTAATATTAATTTAATTATGATTATAAGTTAAGAAAATAATTTAGAAATTCTAAATAGATAGTTTAAATCATACTTATTTTGTGTTTCCTGTTTCCAGAAACAGAGTAAAAATTACATTTTTTTAAATTAATTGATAAGTTCGAGCTTTCTATCAAGCGTAAATCAAAGCTGTGTATTTTCAATAATAGGTACCCATGCCAAGTTAATGTATTGTATCGGACTTATGTTGGAACTACATGAATTGCAGTCGTGAAATTAGGCCTTATTTTTAAGATAAGCATCGCGTACTAATAAAAAGAAAAAACTGCCGCACGTGGTAAATTGTCCAATAATCTTTATGGTTACAACTGTTTACGAATTAACGAGCAGGGAAGAACCAGCTATGCTCGGTCAAAATTAGCTTTGAGTCCAAATATGACCAAAATGACCCACTAATCAAATTTTCTCGAACATGTGACAAAGCCCAATTGTCTTCTCGTGCCCGAAACCCGTAGGATATAAAATTTAGTCAAAATAATCTGAGCCGCTTTTTAGATAAAATTAGCTTGACCCACAGTGACCCAAAAATGACTCACTAATCAGGTTTTGTCGGACATGTGACATAGCTCAATGATTTTCTCGTGCCCGAAACTCGTAGGATACAAAATTTAATCAAATTTGTTAGATCCGTATCTTAGATAAAATTAACTTGACCCAAAAATGACCCACTAATCGAAAGTTCTCGAACATATGACCCAGCTCAGTAGACTTCTCGTGCCCGAAAATGGTAGGATACAAAATTTAGTCAAAGTCGTTTGAACCATTTTTTAGATACAATTAGCTTGACCCTGAGCCCATGAGTCTATTATATGTATTTCTTAAACAACTCGAACGGTCTTCATGGGTGCAAGTCTTCAGTCTCAGGACTGATTTCAGTCCTAGGGAGATTTTTGATCAATAGTAAATTCTACTTTTACATGCTTAATAATAGCAATTTTACTATCAAGAACTTTTAATCACTATCTTTTACTGCAAGATATCAATTTTTAGCCATAATGCAAGACATAGAAATCTTCTAGTCCATTTCCATTTGGTTATTCTTAGTACTCAGAAAAGTTTTCAATCTTGGCTTGGATGGACTTCTTGCACCCATGACGGTCTTATAAAATGCAACACAACGGGTCGCTACACAGCTAGTCTAATATAAAAGTAACCAAACGTGGTTTAATATGTCAAATTAAAGAACACAAGCAATATATTCAAAAACAAGAAACTAACAAATCGGCCGGTACAAAAGATTGCTGGCAGGTGCACCACACCTTTGACTTTAAATCAGCTAAAATGAACTCTAAACCCACTTCTATAGTAGAACGAAAAATCATAAAAATATTGTGAATTGCGGCTTTACTATTCCCCCATTGTCAGACTGTTAGAAATATTATAGTTGGTTGGTTGGTTGGTGCATAGGGTTTAATGGCACAAGGTCCCATTGGGGACAAGCTGTGCCAAAGAAAAAATGCATTAAAAAATCCACAAAATATAATGCTAACAAAAGCTAAAAAAAAAACAAAGTTTAATGAGAAAATTATCAGGATGGGGTTACTTATCCAGATATAGTCATACAGTGTATAAAACAATAATTAAGAATTCTTAAAAAAGTGAAGTATAAAAGTGATACACTAAGAAATGCTATCTGGATGGGGTTACCCCATCCAGATGTCAAGTTAAACAAGTATAAACTAACATTGTTATAGATAAAACATGAAGGATATATAAAAACTATATCTCAAAATAAAAGCCAATGTGTTTTAAAAAATGTCCCATGAGGTGTTTCCCCAATGAGGTTTGTCAAGATTGGTGATGATGAATTAAAATCTAGAGAGACGATAGTATCTCGAGTAAAAACCCGAAAACCTATATATTTGTACAAGTGCCGGAGCCCCGGACACTCAGTTAAAACATGATAAATTGTCAGGCAATCAAAATGACAATTTGGAAACATGGGTGCATCCTCCCGAAGTAAGAGGTGTTTATGAGTGATCCTTGAATGTCCAATTCTCAGACGAGTCAGAACAACGACTGTTTTCCTTGGATAACTTGGAGGCCAAGGTCATGATTGTAGGTTTGATAAGGTGCAGTTTATTATTGCATTCTAAATTCCAACTTTCTTGTCATTTATTATGAATAAAGTTTGATAAGTAGTTTAACGTCTGAGAGTGGAACTTTATGGCATAACGGATCAATAGCAAGTTTTGCCCCCTCATCTGCTTTTTCATTTCCAGGAATACCCATATGTGTCCAGGCACCCACCAAAATAAAATATCATAACCACGTCTAGTTAATTTATTATAAAAATCCAGGAGGGCTGAGACATAAGGATGCTATATAATAAATGATAACACCTTGTAATAATATATTTTCTTTTAAATGCTAAAAGGTGTAAGTTAACAACATAGTACAAATTAAAATAACTTTTATTAGGTTGTTTGACATGTTTCGACTCACTCCGTGTCATTTTCAAAAACAAATGAGAATATTCCATAATTGCACGGACTTTGAAGTTGTTATTTTCATGTACTTTTTTAAAATACTGTACTGAAAATAAACTGAATAATGAATTAGATAATATTCGTAAAATTGCTAGTAATAATGGTTTTAAAGTACACCATATTAGTAAATTAATCATGGATATCAGCAATAATAAGAAACCAGAAAAGAAAGGTGATTCTCAAAAATACAAACTTTATACTCTTCATTATTATCGAAGCTTTTTTGAAAATTTGAAACACAGCCTTAAACGTTTCAATATCTGCTTAATAGCCAAACCCCCTCAGAAATTAAAGAATATCATTTGCAGTAAAATTGACCCAATTAATTTTGAGAATTATCCAGGAGTATATGAAATACCTTTTATTAAAGAAGACGGATCCAAGAATTACTACATAGGCATGACCAGCAGGAAATTTAATTACAGAAAAAAAAGAGCATATAGCTGATATTAAGTATAATAGAAAAACTACAGCCCTGACAAGATTATATCAAGAAAAAACCGTCCAAATAAATTTCAATGAAAGTAAAATAGTATTTCCCTCCAGTCTATACTATCCATCTATAATAAGAGAAACCATAGAGATACTAACACCCAAAAATACAATGTGTAACGATGCGGCATCTTTTAATTGACCGAAACTGTGGCTTGAGTTACTCCGTGGTCACAGATATGAAAATAAACAACCAAGTAAAAATAAAAAATAACGTGTGTAATTTTAAAAAAAGTAGATGAAAATAATAACTTCAAAGCCCGTGCAATTATGGAATATTCTCATTTGTGTCTGAAAATGGTTAGGAGTAAGCCGAAACATGTCAAACAACCTAATAAAAGTTATTTTAATTTGTATTATGTTGTTAATTTACACCTTTTAGCATTTAAAAGAAAATACATAAGGATGCTTTTTAAAAGATCGAAATGTTACAGAAAATCCACTTTTATTTAATTTCTACTAGCATTTTTCCACATTTCCAGTACCTTTCCCTATAAAATTTCCTATGGACTGTTCACTGTAATTTCCTGCATGGTCCATAACCCCTCGAATTCGCTTCTCCTCCTTATAAAAGTGCCTAAGCAATTATGGTCAAAATTCCATCGTTATTTGGACTAATGACGGTATGCCGAATACTACCGAAACTACACTGCAAAAAAATTTCGTAAAATTTCAGTAGATGTACCGTAAATTAACGGTACTTGTACAGTTTTCACTCTTTACGGTATGAGTAACCGTACTTCTAAGGTATATTAACCCATTCGGGACCATGGGTGCATATATGCACCCTCAAAAAGAGCATACAGAATTTGTTTTAGGCACCAGTAAAAAATAAAAGTAATATTTACTTTCTCTAATTAGAGCATTTTTGTGAGTTTAACTAAAGGTAGCTTTCTAAAAAAAAGTGGTGCCAACCGAATAAAATTTGTGTAAAAGCAGCCGGTCCCGAAAGGGTTCAGCGTAAAAAAACCGTATATGTGCCATTTCGATTATAAACGGTATTTATACCGTAAAATGATTGTTTTTCAGTAAAAAATCGCTATTTATACCGTAAAATAATAATTTTTCAGAAAGGAAAAAGCTGGTAGCTCCGTCTCGGTGTACGGCAATCCCTGAAATGATACTCTTGCTCTTGTTACGTAATGCGTGCAGGCCTGAGGACAGGGGGGGGGGGGGGTTGTGCAGCCGGTACATATACTTTAAATATTTTATGGTACATATATCGTCCAGTTAAATTACGGTATATATACTGGTCACAAAGTTGCCAGTATATGTACCGTAATTCTTGGCCAAAATTTTTTACAGTGTAGTCTGCAATTTGATATAAAGTTCTGGTGATTAAAATCTTGTTTTATGTGCTTATAAGTCTTTTCTGGTGTAGGTTTAGTTCAGTTTAAACTACACAACAAGTTAGGGGATGGAAAAGCAGACATGCTTATATCTATGCTTAAATTTTTCAATAAAAAAATTATTTTGTATTTAAAATTTTGTTGTATAAAACATATAATTTCCTTGAAACTTGGTACTGAATCTCACAGTTTATTTTTTATTGAGTGTAAACAGCAAATTATTTCTGTTTTTAGTTAGTTAATCTATAATTTTGCTAAAAGTAAAAAAAAAAAAAAAAAAAATAGAATATTGTTTTTATAAAGTTTTTATTTTATGTGCAATACGTTTTACTTTGTAAATTATATTGAGTCTGAAAATATTTATAATCACTAGTAAAACACAATGTAAACACATTGATAATTTGTGTTACTGAATAGGTGCAATAATTTAAATCACAGTTTTAAAACATTAGCCTTCCTCAGATGATAACAAGCAGTCGAGAAACAAAGCACTGGACAGATCGAAAATGGACGAAACCAAACAACTATAACACAAATAATCCACATTATTCCTTAACAAATTATCAATGTATTTATCATCACAAATTATTCAGTAACACAAATTATCAATATGTTTTATAAGTTTGATAAGGGGAATTTGACGTTCGTATTATATGGAATTTTCTAAATATTTTTATTTTTAATCCCTAGTAAGTTGACTATTTTAAAAATATAGGGTATAGATATCACAGATATCGAATTTATATCAAAATATCGGATATTTTTTATATTTTCGAAAATATCATGATATTTACGTACCCTGTTAGCGACACTAAATAAATGAATGCATGAAGAATGAGAAACAAATGTTTACATTAAACAACTTATTATAATTTCTATGACAACAAGTATTAGAAATTTTCCATTGATATTTTAAAAATTCTCCTTAATATTTGATATATCTTTCTAAAGGCTTAGTCACTTCTTAATAACTTTATTATTATTTGTTGATTAATTATATATATATATATATATTTTTTTACAGAGAGGAATTTCCGAAGATTAACTCTGCCGGATTGTATTAGATTACTATGGATTTCTTAAAACTGGGCAGGTATGTGAATACATATATCAGATTCTACGGTCTTTACACTTGCCTTCTTCTATTCTGCATTTTGTTTACGCCGGAAGAAACCACACAAAAAGACGCCAGCTCAAGAACTCTTAATAAGTCCTATAATTGCTCACTCGAAGAAGTCCAAGCTTATAGTTTAGATGACGACTACGACTTAACTGAAATCTCAACTAATATTTCAAGCACAAATTCGACTCTTACTGCATTCCTGGCCAATTTTGTGCAGCAATCAGGTAACGCTACAGATGAAGATGGTGGATCTACGTTAGCTTCTCGTATCACTGCTGTCATCCGTAAGACACCTGTGGAGATGCGTGCAAAGCGTGGAAGACAAGAAAAAGAAGAAAGATATCTTTATCTTATATCTTCGAATGGGACTTTGAAAGTCAAGAAATACCATTGCGAGCCTGTTACCGAAAGTGCATTTGTTGCATTAGAAGAAAAGAATGTCTTAGAATATCCAACGACGCTGTCTATTGTCATAATATCTTTTATGTATACTTTTCTTTCCCTCCTCTGTGCGTTTATCTGTATCATTTCGGTGACTAAATTTTTCGTGATGTTCATTGTCTCAAATTTTTATACTTACTTCATCCTTTGCGTAATCCTCACAGGATCTTTTTCTGAGCTTTTAATATATTTCATTCCTTTCCACTGCAACTTCTTGCTTTTAATGGTCACCGGATGGGTTACCCTCCTGTCCTGCAAATTTGTATTTAAACAGCTAACAGCTCGAAAGGTTTTCCATGTAGTCAACGGAGAAGTTGTAGGCAACACTTCCTATATGTTTTTGTTGGCTATGTCACTTTCGTGTTTTTTCTCCATGATTACACTCCTTGGAACACCACCATACGACATGTACTCTGTAAGCCATGAGGCACGAAATGTGTATTCCAAATTGATGGCTCACTTAACTCCTTCTGTCATTCTTCTGCTGCTCACGGTTATGGGTGTCGATGTTGTTTTTACTTCATTGAGGAAACGAACAGAGGATCTTGGTGTAAGACATACCAACTGTTACATCATGTTCATCTGCTATCACCTGTTGGCCATGTTAATCTGGATGTACGGTTTCGTAGCAGTCAATCTACCTGCCTATCCACTTGTTTGGCAAATGTATTTGTTTGTGTCAATTGGTCTTCCATTTTCTTTCTGGCACAATGTCGTCTCTTCACACAGAGTACATTATTTGCTCCGCTCAGAACGTGATGCAAACATCGAAAATACTTTTCCAGTTCGCATCGAAAATGTTTAAATAATCAGAAAACTACATCATTATTGAATATATATATATATATATATATATATATATATATATATATATATATATATATATATATATATATATACATGGTGCTACTATAGCGTTTTACGAAACGAAATCAATTGTACAAAATCAAAATGGGGAAAAATATTTGCAACTTTACCGTTATAAGCTAATCCAGCCATAATCATAAAACATTTAGAAAAACTTTCCCTTTTTTTATCTGAACCAACATTTTAGGTCCTTTTCTCCCCTTTTTCGGTAGTAAATCGATATTATATTTCCATTTTTAACCTGCCAAATAATTTTTATACAAACAATCTGCACGTAGTGTTATGCTGAGATTTTCGCTTTAGGCGGCGCATATCATGTTTCCTTTTGATTTGATTAGGTTCAAATCAGATTTTATAATTTACAGTCCCTATATGGATTTTTAAAATTTGATAGTTCTTTGCGGGATTGGATTTATTTTTTAAGGGGGTCTCAGGACTCTTAAACCTTTAAAATTTTCGAATTTTTAATTTTTTTATATATTAAACTCTCATCTTTTATGAACATTTTAGTGTAAGTGTTTTCTTGAAATTCCCATTAGAATAGACGTTATAGCTTTTCGAATTATACCCCCCCCCCTCCCCCAAAGCTGAAGCGAAACATCACTTTTCTCAAAATGATATTTTTGGGCATAACGCGCATGATATCTCAAAAAATTATAAATATTTTTTCATAAAATTTTCCAAAAATCGGTGTCATGTTAATCTACATAATTTTTGAACCTAAAATTTCATTTTTATTCTTAAAAAAAAATTTTTTTTTTAAAGTGGTAATAATGTTGAAAAAAAAAATGTATTAGCTCAATACAACTTTGCATTAAAAATATAAAAATGCTTTAAATACAAATTTATTTAGGTTCAGTGTAATTATTACAATATGAAGTATAATTAGGCTCCAAAATTTTTATTCTAGATGCAAAAATTATTTTGTAATCGTCGTGCGCGTAATCTGTCAAGCTGTCATGTCAATTTTCTGCTCGACAAATGTCTGACAGTTTGAAGCGCCCTATAAATATTAATTCTGCATCTTGTAACTTTTTAAACATGTGAAATGAAAGAACGCGCTTATATCTTTTCATCCCTTCAAAAATTGTGTTTTTAAATCATATACATTTGAAGATATTAAATGTTAAAAATGGTCTTTTTTTTTTTTCATTTTTTCCAATTTTAAGAGTCCTAAGACCGCTTAAGCATGAGTTGCGACTTTAACTATAACTAGACGACGACTATAGGTGCTACGTATTTATATAATTACGAAAGCACCTAATAAGCGGTCGTGGCACCTATTGTCGTCGTCTGGTCTGTCCGTCTGTCTGTCTGTCCGCATATAACAACACAAAAACTACTCAAACGAATGGTTTGAAATTTAAGATTTATTATCTTTGCAGAATTTTGTCGAGACATTTCAAATTTTATGAAAATCGAATCAAAACTTTAGAAGATATTAATAAAAATATTTATTAAGAAATTTGATTTTTTTTTTTTTTTTTTTTTTAATCGGTTCTTTTTTGTTATAGGAGCTTCCGAGGTTTAATCGTGAAGCGATCGAGATACTTATTCAATTCCTACTATTAGCTCACACTCTCTATATATATCTTGTTGGAATTTTCAATCGTTAATGTATTGTGCTGTTCTCTAAAAAAAAAACCCACACCAGCCTAGTACTACATCAAACATTTCACTAGAGTCAATTTTTTTTGTTTTGTTTTGTTTTTCTGCACCATTTATAATAATAAAAATACCTAAGGAGTCCGTATTCAGTTTTAAAATAATTTAAACTAACAATTGCAGAAATCTGGCAAAACATGAGCTTCATTTTTACAGATTTTCTTGTTATAATAAAATTTTAGAATATCTACATAAATTTTTAATTGTTTTCATATTAAACCATTAATAGGTAATGATATGCTTCATTTTCTGCTGATTACGCCAGGTTTTTTGGGGGGTAACGTGGGTTAATTTTTAGAAAAATGTTTTTTTTTTTTTAACTCTCGCTTAATTGGCTGCAATTTTGTAATAAAGTGATAAAATGAAAAATGCTCAACTTTAAAATCTTGGTCAGAACAAGCTGTGAAAATTTAACTATGTTTATTTTTTTTAAATTCTTTATTAGACTTTATATAGAGAAAATTTCAAAAAATGTTTTTTTTTTTTTTTTTTTTTTTCTTAGAGGACAGTGCAATATATTTTCAGAAGTAGTACGCAAGAACTAAATCTGAAGAATAAAGTTGATGGATCAGAATAATAGCATTTTTATTTTTATTTTATTTTTATTTATTTTTTTTTGCTAGAAAACTGCTTGAAGAATGTGAATTTTGTGAAAGCGCATTGTTGTACAGCAATCGAATCTATGATAGTAGTCTATGTTGATTAAATAAATTTAAATGGTTGAATCCTGATGATTTTCTGTGCTTAATCAGATGATATATTATGAAAAGCATGTTGAAATTGCACAAACTGTCGTTTACCATGTTAAGTAGAACTGATTTTTAAAAAAATTTGTCTTGAAACATTGTAAAAGCATTGTACATGAATGATAGCAAAATAAAATATCAAACACTGCTTGTTATTTTTCTTGCCGTTTTCTCTATTTTTAGACTTTCTATTGGTGATAGGTGCTTACCTGTTGTTATTCCTGTTTTAGTTTAAATATGTAATTTTTTTTTTTGTTCATGTGCATTTGATTACTGGAAAATTAATGCGAAAATTTGAATTTATGGGCAACATGAAACATCTGCACTTGAGATCAATAATTTTGTCTGAATTATGCATTAAAAACAACAGCAGATGACACGTGTAACTGTTGCAGAATTCAGTTGATTATTTCTATTATTTTCTGATTTTGCTTATTTATTTTTTCATGTGCATTTTTATTATTTGTACATTAAAGTGAAAATTTGAATTTATGTGCAACATGAAATATTTACACTTGAGATGAATAATTTTGTCTTAATTGTGCATTAAAAACAACAGCAAATGACACGTGCAACTGTTGCAGAATTCAGTTGATTATTTCTATTATTTTCTGATTTTTTGTTCTTATTTTGTTTATTTATTTTTTCATGTGCATTTGATTACTGGAAAATTAATGCAAAAATTTGAATTTATGTGCAACATAAACATCTGCACTTGATCAATAATTTTGTCCCAATTATGCATTAAAAACAACAGCAGATGACACGTGTAACTGCTGCAGAATTGGAATTCAGTTGATTATTTCTATTATTTTCTAATTTTTATTTTATTATTAATTTTTTTTTCATGTGCATTTGATTACTTGAACATTAAACAGAAAATTTGAATTTATGTGCAACATGAAACATTTGCACTTGAGATCAACAATTTTGTCTGAATTATGCATTAAAAACAACAGAAAATGACACGTGTAACTGTTGCAGAATTCAGTTGATTATTTCTATTATTTTCTGATTTGTTTTTATTATTAATTTTTTTTTTCATGTTCATTTTATTACTTGAACATTAAACAGAAAATTTGAATTTATGTGCAACATGAAACATGTGCACTTGAGATAAATAATTTTATCTGAATTATCCATTAAAAACAACAGCGGGTGACACGTGTAACTGCTGCAGAATTCAGTTGATTATTTTTACTATTTTCTAATTTTTTTTCTTATTAATTTTTTTTCATGTGCATTTTATTACTTGAATATTAAACAGAAAATTTGAATTTATGTGCAACATAAACATCTGCACTTGAGATCAATAATTTTACCTGAATTATGCATTAAAAACACCACAGATGACAATTGTAACTGCTGCAGAATTCAGTTGATTATTTCTATTATTTTCTTATTTTGTTTATTTATATTTCATGTGCATTTGATTACTTGTACATTAAAGCGAAAATTTGAATTTATGTGCAACATAAACATCTGCACTTGAGATCAATAATTTTACCTGAATTATGCATTAAAAACAACAGCAGGTGACACGTGTAACTGCTGCAGAATTCAGTTGATTATTTCTATTATTTTCTGAATTTTATTTTCTTATTTTTCATGTGCATTTGATTACTTGAACATTAAACCGAAAATTTGAATTTATGTGCAACATAAACATCTGCACTTGAGATCAATAATTTTACCTGAATTATGCATTAAAAACACCACAGATGACAAGTGTAACTGCTGCAGAATTCAGTTGATTATTTCTATTATTTTCTGAATTTTTTTTCTTATTTATTTATTTTTCATATGCATTTGATTACTTGAACATTAAACCGAAAATTTGAATTTATGTGCAACATAAACATCTGCACTTGAGATCAATAATTTTACCTGAATTATGCATTAAAAACAACAGCAGGTGACACGTGTAACTGCTGCAGAATTCAGTTGATTATTTCTATTATTTTCGGAATTTTATTTTCTTATTTATTCATTTTTCATGTGCATTTGATTACTTGAACATTATTCGAAAATTTGAATTTATGTGCAACATGCAACATCTGTACTTGAGATCAATAATTTTATCTGAATTATGCATTAAAAACACCAC
Organism: Maratus michaelseni; assembly: GCA_963931845.1. Lineage (NCBI taxonomy): Eukaryota > Metazoa > Arthropoda > Arachnida > Araneae > Salticidae > Maratus > Maratus michaelseni. The sequence goes on from OZ007600.1 coordinate 5,501,972, forward strand.
AGATGACAAGTGTAACTGCTGCAGAATTCAGTTGATTATTTCTATTATTTTCTGAATTTTTTTCTCTTATTTATTTATTTTTCATGTGCATGTGATTACTTGAACATTAAACTGAAAATTTGAATTTATGTGCAACATAAACATCTGCACTTGATATCAATAATTTTGTCTGAATTATGCATCAAAAACAACAGCAGATGACACGTGTAACTGTTGCAGAATTCAGTTGATTATTTCTATTATTTTCTGATTTTGTTTATTTATTTTTTCATGTGCATTTTATTACTTGTACATTAAAGTGAAAATTTGAATTTATGTGCAACATGAAATATTTACACTTGAGATGAATAATTTTGTCTTAATTGTGCATTAAAAACAACAGCAAATGTCACGTGCAACTGTTGCAGAATTCAGTTGATTATTTCTAATATTTTCTGATAATTTCTATTATTTTCTTATTTTGTTCATTTATTTTTTCATGTGCATTTGATTACTTGAACATTAAACCGAAAATTTGAATTTATGTGCAATATAAACATCTGCACTTGAGATCAATAATTTCATCTGAATTATGCATTAAAAACACCGCAGATTACGCGTGTAACTGCTGCAGAATTCAGTTGATTATTTCTATTATTTTCTGAATTTTTTTCTTATTTATTTATTTTTCACGTGCATTTGATTACTTGCACATTAAACCGAAAATTTGAATTTATGTGCAACATAAACATCTGCATTTGAGATCAATAATTTTATCTGAATTATGCATTAAAAACAACAGCAGATGACACGTGTAACTGCTGCAGAATTCAGTTGATTATTTTTATTATTTTCTGAATTTTATTTTCTTATTTATTTATTTTTCATGTGCATTTGATTACTTGAACATTAACCCGAAAATTTGAATTTATGTGCAACATGCAACATCTGTACTTGAGATCAATAATTTTATCTGAATTATGCATAAAAAACAACAGCGGGTGACAAGTGTAACTGCTGCAGAATTCAGTTGATAAATTCTATTATTTTCTGAATTTTTTCTTATTTATTTATTTTTCATGTGCATTTGATTACTTGAACATTAAATAGAAAATTTGAATTTATGTGCAACATGAAGCTTCTGCACTTGAGATCAATAATTTTATCTGAATTATGCATTAAAAACAACAGCAAATGACACGTGTAACTGTTGCATAATTCAGTTATTTATATTATTTTTTGATTTTTTTTTTCTTATGTTGTTTATGCAGGCTTGACCTGGAACTGACTGAACTTTTTAAAAATTTAATAATAAGAAAAAAAATGGTAACAGCTATTCGGAGGTCTTTACAGATTTGATAAAATCTGGTAGCCAGAAAAAAATTTCTTTTCACCAGTAAAAAATATTTACCCCCCCCCCCTTCCCCCCGTCTTTGGTTTTCAAAAAACAAAATTTTGTTATGAATTAATTGAGAAACAAATAATGAAAAGCAGAGTTTAGAAATAGTAGTTACAATATAATCAATAAGACACCGCCGCGCATGCGCGGCAGTGCCTTACGGCTTATTTTACTGTTTGTTTCTGTTAATTTTACGTTATAATACTGGCATCTGGGGTGCCAGTATTATTCTGTGAAATCAACAATTTTTTTTTCTTGCAGCGTAATAAATTATATAAGCTTATTACAGACTTACCAACTCTCCTTATTATTGCAGGAGACTCTTGATTTTTGCTTGATTTTCTATACCCCAGATTTTTGACATATTTCTCCTGATTTTCTAACGCATTTATTTCCCCATTTAAATATGCTAGAAAAATCATGGACCTTTATTTTTTATCTGTGTTTTATTAATGATATTTGGATATAAGTTCATGTCAATTATATATGTCGGCTCTTAAAAACTTTGCTACTCTTGCTATGAACGAATTTTCGTTCTTAAATGCAAAATTTGATACCATTCATTTTACGTTCTATAATGTATAAATTGCAACTTCACGTTGGAAACTGTAAATTCACTTTTTAAATGTAATCATCATACGTATCATTTTATTTTTTAAATTAATAATTCCTTTATTAATAAATGATTATTATCAATGATAACTTTTGTAATTGTATATTTTTATTACAAGGCAACAGGATATTTATAAAACGGTACTTTTCCGTTATACGAACATCATTGCCTCCAAGCGTAATAGTTAGCACAAAAATAAATTCACGTGAAATGAATCATCATTTGAAGAAAATAAAAATTGTTGCACGAAATTCAGCGTTTAAAAATGTAACATTTGAAAATTACAGACTTTGACAAACTATCTTATTAAATCAGTATAAATATAGGCTTAAAATAAAAGTACAAATAAATATTATACAATAAAGTAATACAACAGAACTAAATTTAAACTGCAGGCATGAAATTGTAAATGTATCTTAGTACTTTGATTGAACACTATGTCTAAACCGTTCATTTTTTGAATGAAAACGTTCACGTTTTTTTTTTTCTTCTTCTTTTTTTTTTTTTTTTTTTTTTTTTTTTTTTAATAAAAACTTCTTTTACGTATCCAAAGTCCTGAAACAATTTTATTGCAGCTTCCTCATCTTCAGGTAATTGCCAAATGGTAAAATTTATCTCAGCATCAATAATAAATTTGAGTTATCAAGGGTTTATCCGGGTAAAATTTGGTGATTTAGGTGGACCTTCACAAAAATCTATTTAATAAAATAAACTCCTTCACAAAAATAAATTTGATAAAATGGGCCCCTTTACAAAAATCAATTTGATAAAATGGATTCCTTCTCAAAATTCTTTATAATAAAACAGGCCCTTTCACAAAATTCTATTGCATAAAAACTTACTATTTATTAATTATTAATTTGTGACTTTTAAAATGTGTAATTTGTAAACAAACAAGTTCACCAGAGAAGAAAACTTCAGCAAAAGGGTTTTAAAAAGTTTCTGTTAGTAAATGCTGGGTTCGAATTTGAGTAACTGGATTTCGACTGTTGTTACAAAATATTATTTTTTACAAAAATATAATAAATTTCATAAAAATAACCTTTACTTTTCGCAAAATGAGCCTCAAGAAAAAAAAAAAAAAAACCCTGCATTGATCCTTGGTTATAACATGATAATAAATATTTTCTATTAAAAAAATAGCAAATTAAGATTTTGCGAGGTTACGATTAAATAATATAATAAAATATTATCCTCGTTCGGTAAATAACAAATCATATTGTTTGGTACGGTTTGCAATAAAAATCCTTTGCACGGCCAGGTTTGAAATAAATGGCGTATTACCATACATTTTCGCATGGTGTTGGTATAACAGAAAAGTACCTATGAAACATATTTTATGTCATTTAGATTTGCTTAATTGAAAACATTTTGAAGCACTTATTTAATGTATTTTTAATGATAAGAGCAATTTATAATAATTCTATGGTTACTGAAAACTAGAAAGACAGATGAAGTTAAATTCTCTAAATGAATATTACAATTTAGTGAAAAGCAATTCTGTGTAAACAGCGATAGTTTCCGCTTTTTACAAACTGATACAATTGCCGTAGAAGTAAAGCAATAAATTTTCAAACAAGAATTCCGACTGCATCTTATTGAAGGCTCCGATAATTATAAATTTTCTTAATACTCTTATAGGTTATTTTGAGCAGTATTAAAGTACGTTTATATCTGGATTTCAACAAATCCTGATAAAAACGCATTAATCATTCCCTTGGCCTTTCTTTTCCAAAGGTTATGTGGCCATCAACAAATGATAGCTCAGTCTCAACCAAAGAAGTAGGTGGTGATACATATCAGGGATCTCCTCCACTGATCTCTGACATCTAGACAAGCTTCTGGAGAACTACATGAAAAATAGCGCTCGACCACATAAAACGTACCGCTTAGCAAAAACGTTGTTTCAACCCTTAGGCTGTGCATAGATCGAGGATGACAGGAACGGGTTGATTGGTTTTATTTCATTGGTTTATTTTTTCTGGGCCTTTCCTCAACGAGACGATCCTAAAACGAGATCCTGCGAAATCCTCATACACTCCGAAGAGAAATTCAGTTTGTTAATTTTGTACGCTTTGCTTTCAAACCTTTGTTAGTTAAAAAAAAAAATAAAAAAAAAAAAAAAAAAACTTACAACAGACCTCATAGCATTTGGAAAAGAAAAGCTCAAATAAATAATTTATGGCTTTTGTCACTCAGTTTGGTACGAATCCTTACAGTTTAAGACAGCATAGCGCCCTCAATCGGAGATATTTGGAACTAACACAAGGTAGCCTTATAAATAAGTATTGCCTTCATCCAATTATTACCCTGCAAGAATAACTTCAATAATTTTCACCTTTTACCAGTTGTTGACTTTTGAAAACGTTCAGTACATTGTAGGACTGCCTGTACATTTTGCTTCATGTCCATATGAGGCTGATGTATATTTATCCAAATCGTGTGCAACATATTGTGCAGTTCAGTAACTTAGTCTGAACAGAAAAAGTATAATATGCAAAAATAATTACAATGAATATTTGTGATTGGTAGAATTCACTTTTGCCAAAGTATATGTTCGTGATTCAAGTTTATATTGTGAATTTTCTGTTTTTGTTTGTCTTTATAAGCTATGTTTTGTACACCTTAAATGATAATAAAGTGACTTTTCAATTTACCAATATTTTCTCATTTTATTGCAAACAGAATACTTATAATAATTTGATATTACTTACTAAAATCGTCAAAAAAAAAAAAAAAAAAAAAAAAAAAAACTATTACAGTAGAAGATTTTTTTTACGCGCAACTTGGGACGATAGTGTATTTTTTGTATTTCAATATGCTATAGTTTTTAAAAATTGCCTTTGATCAAAATAGAGATGGAAATTAAATATTATTTAGAGATGCATAAACATTCATAAATTGCATTGTTGTCGTATATTTCAATTAATTTTCCTTTTTTTTTTCGTAATATATATTAGGGTGGAATATATATATATATATGTTATATAAAAATTTATTTCCTTCGTAGCCTTCAATTTTATTCGCATTAATCTTTTAAAATTAATCTAACTTCTGTCATAGTCAGTATTTCCTTAATTCTTAATAATATCTATTCCTATTTAAAGTCCTTTTAAAAGTAAATATCCGTATATTAATAATTATTTTATTCCAAATCTTAATCTAAAATTTAAGATCATTCGTAACTTTTATCAGTTCCCCAATCTATAAAATTCTGAGACGCGTTCTCATTTCGAATGTTTTTTAAAGCCATTTTCTTTTTTTTATTATTATTATTATTGCTCTGAATTTTTCGCGCGCTTGGGATTTTAACTTCTAAATTGGTCCGCACCCAAGTAAGGGGATTCTTTAATGTTTTAGCCTCGCCCTCTAGCCTCATGCGTTGGGCTGGAGCTAGCTTCTCACTCATTGGGTTGAGCGCTCGTGACGTAATTCTGTGTATGTTTCCGCGGAGAGATCAAAACTCGCAACGCACCGGCCGGAGCGAGAGATTTTTGACGTTTTCGGAAGCTAAACAAATATGTGTCTGGTATTGTATGACCGTAGAATATTCAGCTGGACCAGTAACATCTTAATTCAATGAAGTGAAGCAACGTTAGCCCGAGGGCTATAAGTTTTAGACCTTTGGGAATCGTTTATGTGTTGTTCGTCTTCTAATAAAATGATTTGTCTGGAGATTGGCTGGATTTACTGGAGAAATTCTGTGATCTCATTTCATTGCCTTACTACTTCGCCATACTTGCTAAATTCGACTGCAACTTGCTATATCGTTGAAGAACTGCCATCTTTTCATCGAATATTATTCATCGTCATATCTCAACCTCGTCAAAATGCTACAAAAAAGCCGGTCAGGATGCTGTGAACTTGCGCTGAACTATGCCAATGTTCTGATGGAAGGAGGATCTGCGAATGTATTGCCGGATGCTACTGTGCATATTCACTGCGGCGTGTGTGATGTGATTTATTCTCACGGGATGTGCATCGAGTATTTCAAAAAGTGATGGAATCGTATATCTGGAAACACCAGATACCAGCCTGTGTGAATGTCCTACAAAAATCTCAATTGTGACGGAATAATCTAAAATAATATTTTCTTTTACAGAAAAAAAATGATAAAAAATTATCATTCTACAAATTAATTAATAAAATTATTGGTCGTATTAAAATTTCAAAAAGTAAACAGGCAGACAACTTGTGAACGGAATTACGTAAGTTGAAAAAAGTTATTATTGTATGTATTATTTATTATTTTATTTCTTTTTATGTTATTTAAGTTTCGCTCAGATTTTCTTATTTGTTGTATTATTATTATTACTATCATTATTTATTAGAGATGGAGGTATTTACATTTGTTATTTAATTTAAATTTTATTTTACATCTGTTGTGTTAATTCTCTTTAATTTTTATATTAATGTTATTGCGATCTGGACTTGTAAAAGTCCTTGGTGATCACAAAATGAGTGAAAACGAAATAAACATCATTCCTTTTGATTTCGAATCTGGAATGAACATTCAATCTTGGTTAAACCATTTTGACAAAACATGCCTTTCTGAAAAGAAAGATGAAAATTGGAAGATTAAAAATATTTCAAAATATTTGAAAGGAGAGGCTCTGAAGGTATTTATCAATGAATGTTTAGAATGTAAAGCTTTTGACAAAATAACTGATATTCTTACTGAAAAATTCATAACTGTTCATGTTCCTCGATTTTCAGAATTTGCTTCTATGAAATTAAATGATCTCAATGATTTGGATAAGTACTTTCGAAAAAAGGTTGAAATAGGTAGACAACTTTGTTTATGTGAAACTATAATAGTACAGGGATTAACAGACGGTCTCAAACCTGAGTACCAGAATTATATGATTAGTAATCCTCCAAAAAATACAATAGACTGGTACCTAATGGCTAAACAGTTAGTAGTAATTCCTACTTCCCATGTCAACAATAGTAATTCTAGGAGTAATTTTCAGAATTATAGATCATTGCCACAATATGATCAGGCACCTAGACATTGGGTTCGCCCAAGTCGAAATTTTCATATGCCAAATTCCAATTTTCATTCACAGAGCAATTTTAATGCTCCAAATTCTAGATTTATCAATCCTAGGTTGCCTACTACCCACTTTCAGAGAAATTATCCAAGTAGACCATGTCGAATGTGTTTAAATAGAGGTATCCAAAATGCTTACCACTGGGAGAGGGATTGTGTATTCAATGTGAGCCCTTTGCAATCTTCTGCACCCCCTCTTAGACAACCACAACCATCTACTGATAATATATGACAGTTAATTGTATCAGGATATGTAAATAACAAGGAACTTCCTTGTGTGATTGACTCTGGCTCAACCATAAGTATTTTACCTTTTAAATTTGTTAAATTGTTAAATGCTAAAGTTATAAATATTCCACCTGTTATTATTGGCCAAGCCAAAGGAACTGTTGTAATAGATAAAGCTTGTAATTTATTGTTTAAATTAGGTAATGTGCAACAAAATATTAGATTTTTGATATGTAATACAAATTTAGAGTATGCTATATTAGGTTTAAAAGAATGCTGTAAGTTTAATTTAATTATTGACTGTGCTACATGTCGAGTATTACAAGGAGACCTTGTTTTAAATGAATCTAAGAGCATATCCAGTGATAAATTAAGATTACTTCATTTTAATGTTAACTATCATTATCAGAGAGTGCAACCCGATTATGGAAAGATCATATCTCCTCAATCCTTTGTTCCATCTAATGTTGATAATTCTAAATTAATTGGGGAAATAAATTCTATAGAAAATGAAACTTTAAGGGAAAGTATAAGGGATTATTTAGACATTTTTTCTAAAAATAAATCTGATGTCGGGAGAATTAATATTGAACCGCAACGTATTTTTCTTAATTCTGACCTACCAATATCTCTGAGGCCATACAGAACTTCCCCTTTAGAAGAAAAAGAGATTTCGGATCAAATTCATTCACTATTAGATGCTGGTTTAATTAAAGAGAGCAGTAGTCCCTATTCTGCCCCTGTTACATTAGTAATGAAAAGAGAAGAAGGTAAAAAAACTAGATTATGTGTTGACTATAGAAAATTAAATGCAATAATGAAAAATGACGCCGAACCCCTACCTCATATCGATGGAATTTTAGATAAACTGAGTAGTGCACAGTATTTTTCAACTTTAGATTTAGCCTCTGGCTACTGGCACATACCCATACATCCATCCGATACTGAGAAATTGGCTTTTGCTACCAACTTTGGGCTCTTTGAATGGTTAGTTCTGCCCTTCAGGATTAAATTAGGCCCCCCCGATATTTAATAGAACCCTTAGAAGAATACTTACTAAATACAAAATAGACTTTGCTTGCCATTATTTTGATGATATCATTATTTTTTCTTCCTCATTAGAAGAACACATGCAACATTTAAACCAAATATTTGAATTATGTAGACGTGAAAACATTAAACTTAAACTATCTAAATGTAATTTTGTTCAAAGTAAAATTAACTTCTTAGGATATACCATCCAGAATGGCACATTAACCCCTGCTAATGCTAATATTGAGGTAATAAAAAAACTAAAACCCCCTTCAAATGTAAAAGAACTTCAGAGATTCTTAGGATCTATCAATGTTTATCACAAGTTTATAGATAAATATGCCGAAATTCGAGTCCCTCTTAACAGATTACTCAGGAAAAATACATTATGGGAATGGAATACAGATTGTCAAAATTCTTTTCAAAAATTAAAAGATGCCTTAATAGCCAAACCTATCTTAAAAATTTATGACCCTAAGTTACCCCTCCATATGTTTGTTGATGCCTCACAGGTGGCAGTAGGTGCAGTCTTAAAACAACCTGATAGTAATAATTTTTTACATCCAATTGCTTATTACTCTAGAGGATTGAGAAGTTATGAGAAGAATTATTTTATTACCGAGTTAGAGTGTCTTGCCATCATTGACACGTTAGACAAATTCTATCATTATTTTCATGGTGTAAATTTTACCATTCATACTGATCATGCATCTCTTGTATGGTTAAAAAATACTAAACATTTGAGAGGCAGGTTATTTAGATGGTCTTTGAAGTTGAGCATGTTTGAATATAATATAGTTTACGAAAAGGGATCCACAAATGTCGAAGCCGACATGTTGTCGAGAAACCCAGTTTCACATTTTATTCAACCACTTACTTTTCTTCTGGACGTTAAAGAAATTATAGAGAGGCAGGAAAAAGATAATGTATGTGGTAAAAATTATCTAAATGAAAATGGACTTATGATTATTAAAAGGAAAGGATTTCGAAAAATAGTAGTCCCCATGTCTTTAAGGAGAAAAATACTAAATGTTGCTCATGAAAAATTTGGTCATCCTGGTATCCAAAAAATGTTAAATTTAATCTCCCCTAATTATTATTGGCCTGACATGACTCATGATATAACCAATTTTGTAAAACATTGTGATATTTGTCAAAAGAATAAAAAACCCAGACAGAAAAAATTTGGCTTATTACAAGCTATGCCCACCACAGATCAACCTTTTGAATGTCTTTCTATTGATACTGTGGGAGGATTCAATTATTATAACTCCACCAAAAAATATCTACACGTCATCATCGACCATGCAACCAGATATGTTTGGGCATTTCCTTCCAAAAGTGTTACCACAGAAACATACACAAATTGCTTAAAACAAGTCTTCAATATTCAATTCCCTCAACAATTATTCTGTTTCAACAAAATTTTCGATATACAGGGTACTCAAAAGGTATTATGTGATAGGAATGCAGCCTTTACTTCACCTAGATTAAAAAATTTTTTGAGGAATCACAATATTAAGCAACGTTTAACCACATCACATCACCCTCAAACGAATGGCAAATGTGAGAGAGTGAATCAATCAATAGTTACAAGATTAAAGTGTAAAGTTAATTCTACTACCTCCAAAATTCCTTGGACCAAACTTCTGACTGAAGTAGTTAATGAATACAATAATACACCCCATTCCATAACCAAATTCCCTCCTGCTTATTTACTTTTTGGCAAATTACCCTATGATTCCCCTCTTAAGCAAAATTATTACCCTCCTGTCCAGGAAGCCCTCAACATTGCTAAAAAACGCACGGATGAATTTTACTGGAAAAGTAAAAAATATTATGATAGAAATTATGTGGAGCCAAAATTTGAGATAGGAGATCTTGTTATCTATGAAGAATTCCATTATCCCAATACCAGAAAGCTCTCACAAGTTTTTAGTGGTCCCTATCAAATCCTTAAAAAATTATCTGATGTAAATGTTGAAATTAATAGACAGACTCAAAATAAACTTACTGAAATAGTCCATGTATCAAAATTACGCCCTTATTACCCTCCTGACAAATTAAAGTTATCCCATGAGCAACAACAAACTAATGTTAAATCAATAGCTTAATATTAAACTTAGTAAAGCAAAAATTAACTAAATTTAATGAAATCAAATTATAATTGACTAATCAATTCTCTTCTGTATAACAGTATGTTCTTGAATATAGGAAATCCCAAGAATATTACTGCCAATGTTTTTGCTTGAGTTAACTTTTTATGCAGGCGTAAATTAGTTGATTTGAGTTAAGAATTTTTTATATTGGAGTGAATTGAATTAGAACAATAAAGTAAATTGGAATAGCAAATTAAATTAGAATACTACATTAAATTAAAATAATTGAATAAAAATTCACTGGATTAAATTAAATTATAATAATAGAATAAAACTCTCTACTAATAGTAATAATTAAACTTATTATCCACCATACACTTCAAGGTCTTATTTTCATTGAGCAGCTTATGTTTCTCTTGTTTGACTGAAAACAGAGAGCACATTATCTTACTGAATTGTTGATAAGTTTTCATAGATATTTCTTAGTTTACTATTTATTATTTTTGTTTCATTTTATTAAGTATATTTTCATTCCTCACTGATATTGAAAAAGAATGAGGAATTAAATTATATACAGATGAATTACTGATTTAGTATTATTTTGATGTTGTTTGTTATTGTTGATATTATTATGTCGTTATTATAATTGTTGTTGTTATTTATTATGTGATAAGATTATAAAAGAGAATATTCTTGAGAATTGTGATAAAAGAGAACCACTGATAGTATATTAGTTGATGATAAACAGTCACATCTTACTAGCAAAACATCTAATACTCATATCTAATTGATGGAACATTATTAACTGACTGGACTTCACTTAATAAGTGCACTTATCAAGCTATGCCTACTTATCAAGGCATACAACTTATCAAGCTATACCTACTTATCAAGGCACAAAACTTATCAAGCATCACAAACCAGTACTTTAATTGTTTATTGACCTTAGTGGTGATGAAACTTTCTTATGTTTTTGAACTATGATTAACTGGAATTATCCTACTACAGAATCAATACACTGTATTGCCGTAAACTGTATTACTGGCTAATACTTGACATATCTGTGCCTTCATATCCATACCAAGAAACTTTTTTTGGAAATGAGAGGTCTATAACTCAGACTGTTACTGATTAAGAGGACTATTAGACATTTATACTTTTCACTGCTTAGACAAAAATGCTTTGTTTACTTCATTTTCATCCTTTTCACTATTTATGTTTGAAGAGTGAAAAAAAAAAAAAAAAAAAAAAAAATTGTTACTAACTTATTTATATTGTAATTGTATGTATTTCTGTATTTAAACAATTCCCAGAGGTTCGCGTTTACAAAAATAACTATTGAATTAACTTTAATAAAATCAAAGAATTTTTGGCATTAACTAGAATACCAGATAAATATTTTGTAATCCAAATTCTTGCTTGCCTTAATGAACTTGTAGATCAACGGATCTACCCGTCATTCGGATTTTTAGGGGGGGGGGGGATAATGTTATATAAAAATTTATTTACTTCGTAGCCTTCAATTTTATTCGCATTAATCTTTTAAAATTAATCTAACTTCTGTCATAGTCAGTATTTCCTTAATTCTTAATAATATCTATTCCTATTTAAAGTCCTTTTAAAAGTAAATATCCGTATATTAATAATTATTTTATTCCAAATCTTAATCTAAAATTTAAGATCATTCGTAACTTTTATCAGTTCCCCAATCCATAAAATTCTGAGACGCGTTCTCATTTCGAATGTTTTTTAAAGCCATTTTCTTTTTATTATTATTATCACGGAGGAAGATAGATGGAGGGGAAAGTAACGTTGAAATTTTACAATACAGTTTTTCTCCTTATAGATGGCGCCACGGTAAACTGACGGCTATCCTAGCCTGCTTCTGCAATGCTTTTCAATGCGAAAAGCATTCATTTTTTAAATGTTTTTGATTGAAAATTTGAACTTTAAAAAAGTCATACAAGTAGAAATTTCATTAAATAAACTTTTCTTCACACCATGCATATATTTTAACAGATATTTGGCGTTTCGATTGCTTTTTATAACTCTTTAAATAAGAGTTCATCCTGACAAAAACATCTGAATAGTCACTTAAAAATAAATATCACGGATATTGTACTGCGAAGAAATACGGAATGGACGTATAATTTTTAGAGATTAAAAGTATTATTCAAATAAAAACAGCTTCAGATTACAGCCAAACAAATAGCACTCTATAAGACAATTTAAATGGCCATGTCAATCAGCCACAGACATTAGCATTCATTAAGTATAACATTTTAAAAACATATACACTAAGATCGATATACTAGAATAAAAATTTCTTAGTTTAAAAATGATTACATGCATATAACTTTAAATTAAAGTATAATAAAAAGCACTCACCTTTGGAGCTCTAAATATACTTAAAAAAGTTTTCCTTCGATTTTTCTTTTGTTTATCTCATCATCATAGCCCGATCTACATCCCGGAATAAAACATTTATGCCCCATCTTAAATTTATGACATATAATTGCAATAATTAAAAATAGTCGAGTAAAATACTTTCGGAATTTAACATGTAATCTAATGACATTTTGTTTAAAAGCAGCCGCCAAATTTTACAGCGCCCTCTTTCGTTAAAAAATATGACTTGCATTTTCGATATCCTCGCCTATTCTAGTTTCCCCTCCAGGTTCTTTCTCCGTGATTATTATTATTATTGCTCTGAATTTTTCGCGCGCTTGGGATTTTAACTTCTAAATTGGTCCGCACCCAAGTAAGGGGATTCTTTAATGTTTTAGCCTCGCCCTCTAGCCTCATGCGTTGGGCTGGAGCTAGCTTCTCACTCATTGGGTTGAGCGCTCGTGACGTAATTCTGTGTATGTTTCCGCGGAGAGATCAAAACTCGCACGCACCGGCCGGAGCGAGAGATTTTTGACGTTTTCGGAAGCTAAACAAATATGTGTCTGGTATTGTATGACCGTAGAATATTCAACTGGCCCAGTAACATCTTAATTCAATGAAGTGAAGCAACGTTAGCCCGAGGGCTATAAGTTTTAGACCTTTGGGAATCGTTTATGTGTTGTTCGTCTTCTAATAAAATGATTTGTCTGGAGATTGGCTGGATTTACTGGAGAAATTCTGTGATCTCATTTCATTGCCTTACTACTTCGCCATACTCGCTAAATTCGACTGCAACTTGCTATATCGTTGAAGGACTGCCATCTTTTCATCGAATATTATTCATCGTCATATCTCAATCTCGTCAAAATGCTACATATATATATATATATATATATTGGGTGGGGGGTCATTGTCAAATTTTTAATAAAAACCTAGAGTTTGCCCTTCTTGCGGCACCTCCAAACATGATCCATGTACGCTGATATTTAAGGTCCATCTTCCTTTTAATCAAAGGCAACTTTTGAAAACTATAGCATATTGAAATACAAAAAAACATTTTTTTGAACATAATTGCGAAATTCGTCAAAATTTGAATAAAATTTAAAGTTTACCCTTCTTGCAGCACCTCTATTTTAATAAAACCTAAAGTTTGAGCTTTTTGCGGCACATCTAAACATAATCCAATTACGCTGATATTTAATTGCTATCTTTATTTTGATAAAAGGCAACTTGTGAAAACAGCATATTAAAATCCCCCCCCCCCCCAAAAAAAAAAAAAATTTCCAGCGAAATATACAATACGAAAAAAAAAGGAAAATTTAATTGAAATATACGCAAACAATGAATTTTATTAATGTTTATGCATCTCTAAATAATATAGCCAGAAATATATAGAAATGTACATTAATATATGTAATCCGGGCTCTAGGTAGTTAAAAGTGAAGATGCCTACAAACAATACGTTAGTCAATTAAGTAAATTTATTTTTTCAAGTACATTAATTTGTTACTACACAGTATTTCCAAATAGAAATATTTGCTTTCATGAATGAAATAAATTTTCAGTTACAAAAAATATGAACATTACTACTCAGACATAGTGGTACTCAAATATCAAAAGGTTTGGCAGCTCTGATATTTATAAGAAAAAATTTAACTGAATATATTTCATTCTTATTTTTTAAACACACAATATTTTTTAAAGACACATTCAAAGCATTTATTTCCCCACATAAGAAAAAACAAGAACGAAAAATCATGCGTCAAGCATAGATTATGTAACACTTTCCAACGCTTCCAAAATAATTGTCTGAGTGCAACGAAGACTCATACACAGCGCAGTATTACTTTGCCCCATATATAGCTACGATGGATATTAAAACCTTTCGTCAAGCATAACTCAAAAAATATTTAACGGATTTCGTTCAAATTTTTACAGCAGGTACCTATAAAGGTGACAACGTCGTCTATTTATTACCAAGAATAAGTATCAAACCGTTTGGAAGTTATATTAAAAAAATAGATAAAAAAGCACAATTAAAGTACATACGTCACTAAATTTTGTGCATACGTCATTTTCACCGGCGGGAGATTTTCGTAGACAATCGGAATTGAAAAGTTCATGGAATACATGGAGCAAAAAAATATGCAAGCACTAATATTCAGCACAATAAAATATATTTCAATTTAATAAAAATGGAAAGTTAATCTGGAATTTTTTCTGTTTGAAAAGTATTAGAGATTAGTAAGAGTAGTATTAGTATTAGAGATTTGGTGTAAATCACACCATTAGCAGCTTTTTTATTTCGCGTGTGTATGTTAGGAACAATTCTTTGATGTTTAAATAAAAGGTTTCGATTTGTGGCATTATTTCTTATTTTCTTTTCCTTTTTAGTATTTTAAATGGAATTAGTGAAAGGCGTGTATTTTAAATTAAATGAGTGAAAGACGTGTATTTTTAATGTATGTATTTCAAATGAAATCAGTGAAAGATTTATATTTAAATGAAATGAATGCAATATGAAGATGTTATGAGAAAAATATTTGGCGATTTATCAACTGCGCCAAGTTAACATAAAAGTACCAATACATATGTGGGTACTTCTCTATTATCCCGTCGACCACTTTTCATAACAAAAAACTATCGCCAAATAAACGGGAGAACGTTGTCATTGAAATATCAAAATACATAAATAAATAAAATATAAGAATTTAAGGACACAATTGTTATTTTAATGAATGAAATAACTAATAAATCAGTAAAACATAATGAAAAATACTAGCAAATGTCGCGTTAAAAACCACTTGATGTCGTAACAAACACGTATAATGCTTCTGTTATCAAGTAAATGGGACTGCATTTTTGGCGTTTAATCTAACAGTTTGGCGATAGTTTTTTGTTATGAAAAGTGGTCGACGGGATAATAGAGCAGTACCTCTATGTGAAATGAAACAAGGCACAGATGTCATATACGCACCACGTTGGCGCGATTTTTCCCTCCACCAGCTTGGGGAAAACTTTGTTTTTGAATATTAGTTACAAATAGTGTGACAAATAGTACACGTGATTTTTTATTTCAATATAAAAATAAAATAACGTAATAAATGAAACAGCTTCTATTATTTTAAAAAAGGAAATAAAAATAAATAAATAATAGTTTGATATAAATAAAGGCGCGGATGTCATATACGCACCACATTGGCGCGATTGCAACAAAATGGCAATTTTATGCCTCACATGGTAACCCGGTTATTTTGTTTCAATTGTTGTTTATTAACTTTTATTTTTTATTTTAATTCTATAAATTGTTTTTATTGTATATATCAATATTTATTTATATCAAACTATCATTTATTTATTTTTATTTCCCATTTTTGAATAATAGGAGCTATTTCATTTATTACGTTATTTTATTTTTATATTGAAATAAAAAATTACATGCTATTATTGTATGGTATTTGTAACTAATATTCAAAAACAAAGTTTTCGCCAAATTGGCGGGGGAAAAATCGCGCCAATCTGATGCGTATATGACATCTGTGCCTAAATTAATATTGATATACATATAAAAATAATCTATAGAATTAAAATAAAAAGTAAAAGTAAACAAACACAACAAACAGTTTTCGCCAAAGGGACGGGGGAAAAATCGCGCCAACGTGGTGAGTATATGGCATCTGTGCCGGGATTTTTACCCTTTTATCTGTGCTTTCGGAAATATAAAAAAATTAAAAAATTCTTATATCAGGTGTATAATGTTTTGCATTTTTATACGGACCACTTCTCCATTTTAAGATTTTAAATGCTATTTATATCAGATATTTCTTTCTTGAGATTCCCACAAGTTTTTTCCGGTAATTTTTTTAGTTCGCTTATTAATTGTTTACAATTTGCCGCCCTGGCAATAACAATTATTTATCACAAAAAATGGGTACTTCTCTATTATCCCGTCGACCACTTTTCATAACAAAAAACTATCGCCAAACTGTAACGCTAAATAAACGGGAGAACGTTGCCATTGAAATATCAAAATAAATAAAATATAAGAATTTAAGGACACAATTGTTACTTTAATGAATGAAATAACTAATAAATCAGTAAAACATAATGAAAAATACACGCAAATGTCGAATTAAAAACCACTTGATGGCATAACAAATACGTATAATGCTTCTGGCATCAAGTAAATGGGACTGTATTTTTGGCGTTTAATCTTAGTTTGGCGATAGTTTTTTGTTATGAAAAGTGGTCGACGGGATAATAGAGAAGTACCCAAAAATGGCTTAGTTTTGTTAAATTTGTTTGTTATGTATTTTCATTTCTTATTAAAATATCGAAAATGGCAATAAAATTTTATTTTAGCACCGTACTTAATTTTTTAAAATGGCTCAAAAACATGGTTTAATAAACGTATATTTGTAAATATTTTAAAAAACATGTTTTTCCGCTCTCTAGAAAAATTTGTAAGATTCTACAACTGCCTTTGGCACCAACCAGTACATGATACGGAACTTTTCCCTATTCAGATACACAGAAGAGGTTGGTCACAAACAAGAGTAATGCTAGCAACAATATTGTTTTAACTCTATAAGAGTTAGAAACAATAATGATATTAAATTCCCCGATTAGCTTAGGGCCCGATTACGGAACTTTCTCCTAGAAAAAAAAAAAAAACTATAGAAGTCTTTTACATTTGTTTCGAATGAAGCTCGATCAACAAAGTATTAATTGATAATACAAACAACACTAATATTAACATGGGGGCAAAAGTTTGAATTTAAGTGTATATATTTGGAACCCTCCCCCCCCCCCCCCAACCACCCACCAAAAAAAGAAAAAGAAAGTTACAGAAATGAATTTAAAATGGCGTGAAGCCACCCTTTCTGACATAAGAAATTGGCTGCGAACCCGATTACGAAACTTTCACTTAACTTAATAACATGTATCTAATAGCCCTGAGGACAATTCCCCTTCCCAGTTATACGGACCTTAGGGCTTTTTTAAAAAGCTTGACGCAGTTCGGGTTGAAGAAGTTGAGATTTACTGTCAAATGACATAAACTACTATGAAAATAAAACTGGTGAATTATTATGCTGGTTTATGTATGTATTTAAAAAAATTGCATCTGATTACACTCTTTAGATAAATTACTTCTGTTTACATTTAATAACAGATAAACGGCTTCCGTTTACTAAATTGTTTAAATATTGGGAAGAGTTGGTGAGAGATAGATAGCCGTGTAAACAAACGGATAGAGAGACGGATAGCGACAGAGATAAGCTAACGTGTAGCGAAACGAATAGACAGACGGGTAGCGAGGCAGGTGCAAAAAAGGGTTGACAGAGGGGTAGTGAGATGGGTAGGGAGACGGGTTGCGTGGTGGATAGAGAGACGAGTACAGAGACGACTTGACAGACGGGTAGAGAGAGGGGTATATAGACAGACAGACGTGTTGATAGACGAGTAGTGTAACGGGTAGCGAGACAGGTAGAGACACGATTAAAGAGTCGGGTAGTAAGACAGGCGGATACTGAAACGGGTATACAGAAGAGTAGAGAGACAGTAGACAGATGAGTTCGGAGAGAGACCCAGCTAAGACATACGAGTAGTTAGACTGGTAGACACTTTTGTAGCAAAGCATGTTATCAATGTGGTTTGAAGTATACGAGTTTCTATAAATAGTTATACAAATAAACAAAGGAAATTTCTTTAATTCAAATATTAAATATTTGATTTAATATTTCAATATTTAATATTTTATTTTTTAATATTTTATTTAGATATTTGTCACAAAGAAAATGTTGCAAAAATTAAATTAAATTTGCGTTAAACTACGCTTGCTAAAATACGCTATTGGCTGCAAATCTGATTATGTGACTTTAAAAATATCGTTTTAAAAGATCCGGCGGTTTTTTTTTTAAAGTTTTGAGCAATTCCCGCTTAAGAAAATGAGATTATTTGCCAAATGTTATAAAAAAATGCATATGAAAACATAACAGTATATGAATTTATATATGATATTTTGTAATTATATCATTTAATTTGCTATTTTTCATATGTTGTATCTTTATCTATCTCTTGTCTATCATATGCTGTATATTCACTTAGATTCTTGTTGATATCTTCTTTATATCGTAATTGTTAACTTTATGTTCTCAGCAATATCACTCAGACTAATCCCTTTGAGGAAGTCCTAGTTTTACAAATCATTACCGTTTAATAAGCTGAAAGATAACATCTAAGTAAACAATTTGGAAAACGCATAACATATTTAAAAACGTAATTTCAGGAATTCCCAACATATACAATATTCGGAAAAGTATCCGAATACTCTTATTCAGCCCTATATATGACTATAGATTTGTATAAATACTACATAGGATGCTAAATTTTAGTTTAGTTAGGAAACGCGTAGCACAGTTTAAAATTCTACTTCTGGAGTTTCTGTCAATAAACGGAAATGTGTTCGCGAACTTTTGTGCTACCCTGTATAGGATCTACAGAATTTATACACTCCAAGTAACAGACAAAAAGTGAGTTAAATTTAAAATCGCGTTCAGCAACTTAAAACGCATTTCTAGGAATTATTGTTAATAGACAGTAGAGAATTCTTTTGGGTGTCCCTGTAAATGAACGATAACTGCTATACACACAATATTCTGTGTATTAAGCCTCTTGTAATGCACCTTAGTGATATATATACATTTCAATGCGTTTAAAATAGTGAAACATTATTTAAATAAACCGCAGACGATTTTTCACCATAGCCGTAATGTAACGGAATTCTTTTGACTGTCCCTGTAAAGTAACTATAAGTGCTATGCACACCCTATTCCATATTAAGCTTCTTGTACTGCACCTTAGTGATATATCAATTAGAATATGTTTGAAATTGTGTAACAACATTAAAATAAACCGCCAATGATTTTACCCCGTGGACCGTAATGTAACGGAATTCTTTTGAGTGTCCCTGCAAAAAAACTATGTGCTACACACTTCTGTTGAAATAGGGAACATGCTATAGATGACGACAATAACATAAAAATTGCAGGCAATCCGAGTCTATTTACGGGAGTTAGAGCACGGCCTGACGCAGACAAACCGAAGTCTTAAACACTTTTCAACTAGGTTGGAAAGTGTTAAAAAAGTTAACCACGTTCTTTATCGATATTCTAGATCCATTAATAAAGAACATTTGATATTTAAAAACAAATATTCAGTTCCAATTTTCGTACAAAAACCAATTTCAGTGGCGACATCTAAGAAACGACTAACTAACTAAAAATATGTAGATCGCACACTACATCATTATCGCGTCATCTATATTAACGATGTTGTTAGAAATATTTTTGCTTAAGCTTATTAATGCGCAGTTATTGTTATCTCCCAAATATCTATCGATATTCTGCAATTAAAATAGAGATAAGGAAGTTTCCAATTACCTTCAGTGGTGTGGTAATCCATCCATAATCCGTGGCTCATTTAATCCAGCTAGATGTTTTATCCATAGTGCAGTATTTATCCAATTTGGGTACACATTTTTCACTGCTTAGTATGATGAGAAAATATTTTATATGATTTATTTACTAGTGTTCAATAATAGTAGGTATTCATTTTATATACAGAACTTTTAATTTAACATTACGAAAATACATTTAGGTTTTAATTTAATAGGAGCGTCTATATTATGCTCCTTCTAACTGTATTACATTTTACGATGTGAGACAAAGTGCGCGCGAAACAGAAAAAAAAGAAAGAAACATTATTTATATTTATCATTAAAATTCTTACAACATATGAGGGACGTTCTTTAGATTTAATCATAGTTTTTATTAATGCCTTTAGTTTTATGGATAATCCCGATGAATGTTCAGCATGATTTCACCAGAGTAGGTAATTGCATTGTGGGTGAAAGTGATGTTTTTTTTTCTTGTTTACGTAATCGTCCTTGATTCATTTATTCGATTTATTACTCGATATTAATGTTCAGAGATCACATATTTTAACAAATATAACTTAGAACCATCGCTATATAGTAAATAAAGAATCAGCGGTATTGGGTATATTTTCCTATGTAACATGAGTAATTTCCTTTGCCTAACGGGCAGTTTGCTAATATAAAATATTAAATATAAATAACTATAAACATTATTCGATTGCTACAAGAATGGATTCCCGCTCCAAGCCACAAATTTCCCTTTAAAATGTAGAGAGAAAAGACCAAATTTGGCAGCACTGCTGGTGTATGTATGTAATACGGCATCTTTTACAGCTGCTGCCACTCAAGTACCGATAATAATGCCGGATACGAATTGAAAACAATCGTCTGCCAAACATCATAAACTTTTTTTTTTTCTTCACAAAGTTTTAGCATTTTTACCGATGTTTCTTTCGTTTTTTTTAATTCTCTTGACAAGAATAATAAGGATGCAACTGCAACAGATAAAATATAACCTCGTTACGATTAATGGTTCGCTGAAACGCTATGTCGAATTATGAGCGTAATCTATCATTTGTGAAACTCGTTTCGAGCTCTAGGATTCTAATGGACGAAGAGCATGCAAGTTGAGAAGTATTTGTCCGAAAATGACACGGAATATGAAAGCTCGGAGTAACGCGTTCTTTTGTTATTGTTTTATATGTTTAAAAGGTTTAATCTCCTTGCAATCTCTGTTTTCGAGTGTCTGGGCAACAGAGAAGTTTTTCTTCTTTTTATAAGGGTTCTCAAATTCCCTGCTCAACAACGCGATAATTTATGACACATTTTCTGACTTATTTTTAAATGCAACGGCATAAAATTGGCAGACTATGGAAAGCGATTTGGAATCGAATAGAGTTTTCTATTTTTTGATAAGTAAATTATTTATCGAGCTATAACTGATTCTTGTCACGCGACAACAAGTTTTTCCCCTTTCTCGGTTCAAATGCTCCAGTTTGGCAGTATTTTCTGAAAGATCTTCTGTCTTTATCAAAAAATGGAAAACGCCATTCGATTATATGGTTTCTGAATAAGAACACCTGTCAATTTCATGCATTGTCGAAAAAATATGAGTTCAGAAATGTGTCAGAAAGTAGCTCCCTTGGATTACTCACGCGGAAACTCCTGCTCGCTAATGTTAAAACCTATGTACAGGTTTTTTTTTTTTTTCGAATTTCTTGTTTAAATTTAAATATTTTAAGCGATTTTTCTTTTTTTGTATATGATAGTTGAGGTCAATCTCTAATATAGCTATTTTTACTTTTTGGTTTTGGTTTCAGATTTTTTTTTTTTTTTTTTTTAAATTTCAATAAAGGTACTTTTATTTTCGGAACTTCGGAAGTGAAAGTACCTTTATAAAAAAATTCTTTTTTAAAGGAATTTTTTTATTATTATTACGAGTACATTTTATTATAAGGATCATGTTTTCGAAATTTTCCCTTTCAACAATAAGCCCCGATGACAATTTTATTAACATACTAGCTTTTACCCCATCCTCCATTTACGTAGAATGCAAGTTTTGCGTGTTTTCGAGTAACATAAGCTAAAATCTTAAAACCAAGAAATGGGAAAGTTACCTTTTCCTCTTGGTACAGGCGGAAAGGACTTTTTCAAATTTCTCCTCTAAAAATTAAACTTTTTACCTTCTTTTTCCTGTTGCTCTTCTTGTAGAATGTTTCTTCCTTTTTCATTCGACAAAATATTTGTAAAATATCTATACTTATTTGTATATTTTAAATGTTAAAATTTAGGAAAAGCAGATGAGTTAAATAAGATTTTAGCATCTGAAATAAAACTGAATTTAGAAATATTTTGGAAATATTTTGTCATATAAAAAAGAAAGAAAGATCCTTCACGAAGAGCATCTGTCTATTCTATTCTTAAAAAAAGTAACCACCGCGGTCGTTGCCACAAATGAAGTTTTTGTGACCGGAGGTCTTTCTCGGCTTGTATTAAGAAAACTATTGATATAAAAAAAATATGAAAATTGGTAGTTTTATAGAGAAATATTCAATAAACAGCTGAAGCTGACAGTATTTAAATGGAAGAATTATTTTAGGCGCTATATATTGTTGAAGTTGATCAAAATAGTTCCGCTAAAAATTTCAGAAAGACAATCCGATTACAGAAGATCGCTGCTGGTCGTGAGAATATCATTCAATCTTCTGTAATTGAATAATCTTTTTTTTTTCATCACAAATTAGCGTTTGGTGTCTGGACCAGGACTTTAGAATAGATGGGCTGATTCATGCCTTTGAAGAGAAACACGCCGAAATGTTCCACTCACCGACTCCTGCATACTAGGTCTACGCGCTGTCACTAAAATGGCGGCTGTCGTAGGTGGACTTTTTTAAGCGTTTCTACGGTCCACTGAATTTACACATCAATAATTTCTAAAAGTTTTCTTTGATTTATTTAAGGCGGAGAAAGCTTTCAAACATTATTGGTGTTCAAACTGAACTGACCGTACTAACCAGTGCTGAATTCAGACACTTTTCTCCGGGCGGGATTTAAGTGTCCGGTGGGGGGACATTGTAGAGTTCCGGGGGGGGGGGGGGATTGTACTTTTTAACCATTAAAAGCATAAAATCTCAAATCTTCCGGGGGGGACATTTCAATACTCCGGGAAGAATGTTCCCCTCTCGGCCACCCCCTGAATTCAACACTGGTACTAACGCTGTAAGTAATCCGCCTACGACAGCCGCCATTTTTGTGTCAATGCGTAAGCCTAGTATTCAAGGGGCGATGACAGACTGCCAATTGAAGGTTGTAGATAAGCATTAGCGTTCTGACCAGAAAACAGCATTAAAATAGTTTTAAATAAGCGTTTCTTTATTTCAATATAAATTATTATTTTTGACCTTACCCGGCCCGACCTAGTCGAATCGGGTTCTGGTAATATCGGTTAACCCGACCCGATGCAGTCGCAATCCTACTGGTATTAAACACCACTCATCTATAAATGTCTTTTATTTTTTTCCTCTATCGAGACATCCAAAACACGTTTGATATCCATTAGCAACAATACTCAATTCACACTTTTTGTCTCGCTCAAAGTTCAGCGACCCCCATCATCCCAACACACATTGCGCAATTCCACTTTAATACACCTTTTCTTCTTCTTCTTCCTTCCACTTTCTTCACCGGACCGAGGATAATGTGTATTTTCACGTCTCTTATCGCTCTAAAATATCTTTAAATGAAGTCATTTGAGCGAAAAGAGCAACCAGAAATGCCGCACAAAAATAAGTTTCTTGTTTTTCTTTCCTTAAATTATTTTGATTTATTATTTACAAATACATTTTTCTTCTTCGCAGTATCAAACTATTATGTTGTGGCCTTAAGAAAACATAAATATAAATCATATAGGGGAAGGTTTTCTCAAATGATCCCCTTAAGGGAAAAACGTGTGTAAAATAACATAAGTGTTTAAATAAAACTTTGGCCCTTTGCTAGTATGTTCCACACTATATTTTGCATTATAAACATATTTTAATAATATTTTAAACCCAAAATGAGCAATGAAAAAAATAGTTTTTTTTTTAAGTGTCCATAGGATCATTTTACCCTCACCAAAGGGCAAAATGATCCTTCATCCTCTTTAATAAAAAGCTATGCGTTGATGACGACTGGGATTTTCGATAATCGTTGCCACCGATTAATCTCGGAAAATGAAACATTTGAAGTTGCTGAAAAAATTAATAGCTCGAAAAGTATTGGTCAGAAAATTGTTAGTCAAACTTCATTAGAAAGGTAAAAAATTGTATTTTTCTTGATATAAATTTCAAATCTAATGAATATGCCGTTTTTCAAATATTAAATTTCAAAAATTAAAAAATTTTACAATGGAGTACCATAGCAAAATCTTCACGCGTAAAAAGATAATGATAACGGCCATGTATCCTGACGTATACTGTAGCCTTACTATTCTGTTAAAATATAAAAGTGAATTATGATGCCACGAGTGCGTGATTTAATTTTAATATAATCATATTAGAAACAAGGTTTTGGAAAAATTTTTTTGAATGGGACTCATAAATTGGCCAATACTGTATATTATTTTGAGTTTAAAAGAGGAAAGGTGAGGGAGCGCTTTACATTATTTAGGTTTCCTCAGGAACTTTTGGTCAGAATTGAAAGTTTAATATATCAAAACGTCAGAAATTAAATCGGTAATAACTATAACGACTGTTCTTCAATTCGTTTGGATAGATATTCATTTAAAAATATAAAATCATTGAACATTGATTTTAGATATTTTTAAGGTAATTATCACGGGCCCGGGCAACGCCGGGCATGTCAGCTAGTTTAAAAATAATTGTAAATTGTTTTATTATAGGCAAAATAAAAGGATATAAAAGTAATTAGGACAATACATTAGTGTAACTCACATCTAAAAACATACCCCGTTAAGTAAACCAAGTCATATTTATGTACATGAAAGATTGTAATCTAAATAAATATTAAAGTTAGTGCCTACCTTATGAAAGATGTTATAAAAATCAATTTTTCGAATAATTCTATTCAGACGCGTAATACTGCGATCGCTTGAATATAGCCATGGCTTCTTCTTTACTTATCACAACAAGTTTATGTGTTACCCTGTAGATAGCGCGACCTGTCTGGAATAAAACATATGTGGATCGTTTTGCCGTTAGGATCATTTTAGACCACCTTCCCCTAATTATATACAATATAAATAAAATCGTCTGCGACCAAAATTAAATGACAATATATTCGTTCGTGAGATATAGCTATCGCGAAAACCGCAAAAAACAGAGCATAGCAGCGACACCTGTTGGGCGGTATACACCAAAACCTAATAAGAATCTATTTATGTCGAAGTCTAACAGCATATGAAGTTTGGTGAAATTATGTGCAATAGTTCTTGAGATAAAATCATGAAAAATGCAGCGTAAGAAGCGCCAGCTGTGATTGGTACCAAAACGTACTCAGCGTCTATTTATGTCAAGGTGTAACAGAATTTGCAGTTTGATGAAATTCTGTGCATTAGTTCTTGATATATTAGAGCTATTGCGGAACTCGTGAAAAATTCACCATAGCAGCGCCACCTGTTAGGCGATTTACATCAAAAATTAATCAGCACTAATTTATATTAAGGTCTAACGGAATCTAAAGTTTTATTCAATTTCATGCAATAGTTCTTGAGATAGAGCACTTTTGTTACAGACAGACAGACAATTTCTATAAACAGTCGAATCGTGTTGAGAACCTTCTAAAATGTATAAATTCGTCGAAAATTTTCATGAATCCAATACTTTCTTCTTGTAAAGATAGAAGAAAGTAAAAACTATATCTTAAGTAAGAAATGGAAACGATGCATCGATTCAGTATAATATCAATACATCTAGATCGATATGTTGTTATTCCTTGAGACGTGTGTTTTCTACACTGTAAAACAACAAAGACAAATACTTCTTAAAGACATTAGTCAGTTCCCCAGTTCCCCCTCTAATGTTAAGCCTATGGGCGTGGCGTGCATTAGTATTTTTAAAATATCTCCTCATGAAATTAATTTTTTGAACTTATTTTTTCTGTGTAACGCTTCTTAAAGATGTATCCTATTCGTCTCGCTTCTCTGTCTGTCCTTCACAGAGTCCGTTCTCTGAAACTGTATAAGTTAGAGACTTGAAATTTTGTGTACTTACAGCTGAATGCCTACTGTCACACTGGGAATAATAAAATTTTGACAATGTCTTCATTAACGCAAGATATTAATTAAAACCCTAAAAACCCCTTCATTAATGGAAAAAAATATTCAACTAAAGCGTAGAATTTAATCAAACTGCAAAGAAAATTCATTCTGAAACTCCAGAAGAGGGGGAAGGTTTGCCATAGTCGGGTTACCAGAAAGATCCGGGCAGCCACGAAGCTGCAATTATCCCCTTTTCAAACAGATCGAAAAAATAGCCCGATCCACGCAAAACTCGGGGTACCGGGATAGAAAAAAATCGTGATTTCAAAAAATAAAATTTTGAAAAATTCGCAACAGGGAAACCCGAGATATCAATTAAAAATTTTTAATTTTAAGTCGAAAAAAGATAAATTTTTATCTTATGAAAAACGCAAGCATCGGCCAAGTAAAGAATGAATCGAAACAGCGATTCTTTATAGCGGAAGAATTACGGCTCTATCATTTTTTTTTTTTTTTTTTTTTTTTTTTTTTGAAATATTGCATTTATTGATTTGAAAATTATACATCTAAACGTATTTTTCAACGACGAATCCAGAAATCTAATTTTTATAACACTGGGATTATTAGATACTGAGATATGATTTTTTTTTTCTTAATAAAATTGTTTGAAAATAATTTTTTTAAACATGCCAATTCTTGATTAGACATAGTGTCGCTTTCTGCGGAAAGGGAAGATTTGATAAAATGAGGCATTTGAAAAGGAATGAAAATTTTATAGACCATTTAAAAATATTGGATTTTTTATAATTTTATAAATTAATAGTGTAACATTAATTAAATTATGACTATACGTTGAGGAGACAATTTATGAATAGATAGTTTATATAATGCTTCTTTTTTCATTTTCTGTTTTTCTATCTTAACCCTATCACTATGTCGTGCGGTCCACGCGGACCCCAATCACTTTCAACAAGTTGTCAAAAAAAAACTATCACTCACTGAGTAGTTTCAGCCGGTGACATCTCATATCATAATGTTTGTAACACACGGAAAAAATTAAACCGTACAAATATAAGTGGTACTTTTTTTTTTTTTTTTTTTTTTTTTTTTTTTTTTAAATAGATAGCATATTTGCACTGGGCAACAACAGGGCATGTTTTGATAGGACATAGTGATAGAGTTAAATAAGAAACAGAGCAAAAATTATAATTTTTAAAAATAAACTAGATGGAACCCGTCAAAACTTGACGCAAAAAAATCAAATATTTTATTTAATTTTTTCCCCAGTCAAATACAGTACTATTTCCAATGCAAACTCCAAACAAACAATCCTTAAATAACTGTGTAATGCAAATCAGTTTGACATTACCACCATATTCCCCACGGCCAGAAAAAAAATTCATGGACCTATGAAGTATATACAAATAGTATATTCCTAAGTTCATATCATATTCAGTAAATAACAGAACATAGTAAATAATGTAAAAAACTAATCCATTCATTTCAATCACTTAATATTTTCCACTCAAAGTAAAATAAATAAATAAAGAAAATGATGAAGCACGCAGATTAAAACCCAACGATAATTTTTCTCTCATCTCTTAAAACAAGTGACCTAATTTATGACTCTTAAGTTTCAAGTTTATCATGCAATAGAGATTTATTACCTCGTTATAATCGTTCTCTTCTAATAATGTGAAATATGTTTATAATTTGTTATTTGTGATTATGCTATTATAAACTTATTACAGAACTAAAACATTTAAAAGGACAATTATTCAACGTCAATTTGTTTCAAAGAAATGATGCAACTTTACTCGTAACTTTCCAAACTTTGTGAAAATGAGTCAGTGTATTACTATCCTTCATTCTGTAAAGTCACAGGAAAAAATGTTTCCTGATGCTATAATTAATATAATTCTAAATGTAAACCTTTTAAAATTTTAAGTAATGTAAAATATAATTTTTAAAATCAATCCAAACGTGAACTTACTTATTCAATGTGAATTGTGCATTAATATAATTTTTTTTTACAAGTCTTATTTCAGAAGTGGTACATCTACACGATTATTCAAGAAGTGTTTATAATAAGTTCTCAAATAGTTGAAATATATAAACCAGTGGATATTTCATAAATTGGATAGACCTTAGAAAAGGTAAGCAATTCCTTTTCTTTCTGCATGTTGAAGACCAGAGTTAATTTTAATTTGAAGAATTTAATATTCTGATGTTACGCGCTTACCTCGTTGGCCTCGCCCCTTCAACAGTGATTATGAGACTGATGAATATATGAACTCAGAATTTATTCTTAAGGATTAATAATTGACTCTAATTAATAAAAATAATACTCAGCTCTTATGCTAGATTAAAAATTCAAGAAAACATAATTGAATTTAATAAACTATTTAAACTAATGAAACTTTAAAAACTGTATAAACAAGTTCTCCGAGATGGCGACAATAAAGGAAATGCAATTAGTAGATAAATTAAACAATAATAATTATTCTATATGGAAGTTTAAAATTAATATGTTGTTAATTAAGGAAGATTTGTACGAACTCGTAACTCAGGAACCCCCTACACCAATTAACGAAGATTGGAGAAAAAAGGATGCAAAAGCTCGCGCTTTAATAAACCTGAGTATAGACGATACGCAAATAGTTCATGTAAAACATTTAGAAACAGCAAAACAGACATGGGATAGTTTAAAAAATATTCATGAGAGAGCCAATTTGTCCAGTAAATTGTATTTGTTACGAAAATTGTATAGTGCAAAACTTCCCGAAAATGGGAACATGCACAAACACATTACTAATATACTGGAAATAAAAGATAAGCTCTCCGCAATAGGAGAGAACATAACCGACTCGCATTTATCTGCACTTCTATTGTGCTCGTTACCTGCGAGTTATAATACTCTAATAACAGCTCTCGAAGCCCGAAATGAAATTGAATTAACTCCCGAATTCATCAAGAGCAAACTTACTGATGAATTTAATAAACGGGTAGAAAATAGTGAGCAAGTTGAAAACTCACAAAAGGTGTTTAAAACACAAAAGAAATACACTCAAGATTATAAAGGGCAAAACAAATATTGTACCTACTGTAAACAATCAAATCACACTTACAAACAATGCTGGCATCTCAAGAACAGAAACACACAGACCACTACACCTAAAACACAACACAAATACAAAAAGTACACATCGTTGTGTTTTGAAAATACAAAAGGTGATAGTAAAAATAAAATGAATGAATCAAAAACAGATGAACAGGTACAAATAAATAAAAGTGAACATAAAGATGCAGCATTCATAATTGTCAATCCCGCTAATAAAACCTGGTTAATTGACTCAGGAGCGTCTTCGCATATAGCGAACGATAGGGATATATTTACAAAATTCAACGATACTGAAAAAACTACAGTAACAATTGCTAATGGGAATACATTAAATTCTTACGGAACCGGCGAAACACAAATAATGACAAAAACATCTGATGGATGTATAAATAGAATTACACTTAAAAATGTGTTATTTGTTCCACAATTGGAATCAAATTTAATTTCCGTAAGTAAAGCCACAGAACATGGCTACAAAGTATTTTTCGAAAATGAAAAATGCATACTATCGTGCAATGGAAATATATACTTAGAAGCATTTAAGAAACATAACTTATATCAAGTTGAAACACTAGAAGAAAGTTCTCAAAATAAAATAAACATTGCACATGATTGCAGAAATAAAGATTGCCTCGAAATTTGGCATAAACGCCTTGGCCACAGAAATAATGAAAGTATAAAAGAATTAGTCAAAAATGACTTGGCCAGTGGGATAAAAATAAATAACTGTAATCATAAAACAAACTGTGAAACCTGTATAAAAACAAAGTCAACAAATGCACCGTACTCTAAATCTATCGAAAATAAAACAACAAAAGTATTAGATTTAGTACATACTGATTTATGTGGGCTTTTTAAAACACCCACAATAGGAGGAAAAAATTACTTCCTTACATTCATAGATGACAATTCTAGATTCACAGTTATTTACTTATTAAAAAGTAAAGATGAAGTTTATGAAAAAATAAAAGACTATGTACAAATGGTCAAAACCAGACAAGGAAAATATCCGACGGCGATTAGATCGGATAACGGTGGGGAATATATAGGAAATAATACAGAAGCCTTTCTAAGGGAACATGGTATAAAACATGAATACACAGTTCCATTTTGTCCCAGCCAGAATGGCATTGCTGAGAGAAAAAACAGAAGTTTAATTGAAATGACACGAAGCCTATTATCCGAAGCAAATTTACCTCATAGGTTTTGGGGTGAAGCGATAAATACTGCTAATCACCTCCAAAATAGGCTCCCCACTAAATTGACAAATAAAACGCCATATGAAATTTGGTTCAAAAGAAAACCAAATCTCTATTATTTACGTGTATTTGGCTGTAAAGTATACACTTACATAAACAAACACAAAAGATCTAAACTAGATGACACAGCAGAAGAGGGTATCTTCATGGGCTATGATAATAATACAAAGGGATACCGCGTTTTCACTAAAAATGGTGAAATAATAATTTCCAGATCTGTAAAATTTCTGGAAGAAAAACTGAACAATTTAAACGAGAAAATTAATGATCACGAACAATTAATTGAAGATAAAAAATACATTGAAATAGAAATAGGTGACACACCCTGTACACCTGACGCGCCCAAACAATCAGAAACACATCAACCTCGTAGATCTGAAAGACAAAACAGAGGAGTACCACCTCAAAGATATACTTCCGACAATTTTATTGCTTTAGCAAATGATTGCGATACAACAGAACCTGAAAACTGGAAACAGCTTATCAAAATAAACAATCCACTAGAAAAGAAAAACTGGCTTAAAGCCACTGAAAACGAAATACAATCGTTAATGAAAAATAATACATGGGATCTAGTCGATCCTCCTCTTAATAAAAGAATCATAGGAAGTAGATGGATTTTCAAACGAAAAATTGATAGTTCAGGAAATACACAAAAATATAAAGCACGTTTTGTTGCCAAAGGTTTCAGTCAAAAATATGGGGAAGATTATCAAGAAACATTTTCACCAGTAGCACAACATTGTACCATCAAAACACTTCTTTTAGCAGCAGCTTATAATAATTTGAATGTGCGACATGTAGATATTGACACCGCTTTTCTTCATGGGAACTTAAATGAAGAAATATATATAAATCAACCTGAAGGCTATGTAAACGAACAATTTCCTGAAAAAGTTTGCAAGCTCAAAAAGGCAATCTATGGCCTCAAACAGGCCGCCAGAGCTTGGCATATTAAAATCGCTGAAACACTAGACAACTTGAACTTTATCCAAAGTACAGCAGACACATGTCTTTTCACTAGAAAAGAAAAAGATCATACATCATACATAATAATATATGTTGATGATATACTCATCGCCAGCAAAGATGAAATAATAGAAGAAATCGTAAATTCTCTAAAACAAGAATACGAATTAAAGGATCTAGGCAATATTAGTAACTATTTAGGTACTCAAATTCAGAAATTACCTAACGGTTATTCTCTTGATCAAAAAATTAAGATTGAAAATTTAGCGAAAAAGTTCAATCTTGAAAACTCCAAACCGTGCAAAACTCCAATGGAACCAGGATATAACAAATTAAATGATGATGATAATTTAATGCCAAATAATATTAAATATCGCCAGGCACTTGGTTCATTGCTTTATATAACAACAATAACTAGACCTGACATTTCAGCAGCAGTAAACATTTTAAGCAGAAGAAATGAGAATCCTCGCGAAAAAGACTGGCAAGCCGTAAAAAGAATAATAAGATATCTATATCATACTAAAGAACTAAAATTAATAATTAACACTAATGAAGAACCAATATTAAAGGTATTCGCTGATGCCGATTGGGCAGGTGATACCAAAACCCGCAGATCAACATCGGGAATATTATATATGTTGGGCAACAACCCAATTCAGTGGACGACGAAAAGGCAAAGTTGCATTGCCTTATCTTCAGCAGAGGCTGAATATGTGTCCGCAGCACATGCTAGCCAAGAAATAATTTGGTTATTGAAGTTACTTGACGATCTAGGCTTTCCACAGCAAAAACCAATCACTTTATATGAAGACAATCAAAGTACCATAAAAATGGTTGAATCAGAAAAATTCACGAAAAGATCAAAGCACATCGACGTCAAATTTAATGCCATTAAACAATATAGCGAAGAAGGCATAATTGAGTTAAGATATCTTCCAACAGAAAAAATGATAGCTGATGCACTTACCAAACCTTTACCCAAGCCTCGATTCATCGAACACAGAAATTCAATGAAAATATTAGTTAATCCCCATGAATGTATTAAGGGGGAAATTGTAAAAAACTAATCCATTCATTTCAATCACTTAATATTTTCCACTCAAAGTAAAATAAATAAATAAAGAAAATGATGAAGCACGCAGATAAAAACCCAACGATAATTTTTCTCTCATCTCTTAAAACAAGTGACCTAATTTATGACTCTTAAGTTTCAAGTTTATCATGCAATAGAGATTTATTACCTCGTTATAATCGTTCTCTTCTAATAATGTGAAATATGTTTATAATTTGTTATTTGTGATTATGCTATTATAAACTTATTACAGAACTAAAACATTTAAAAGGACAATTATTCAACGTCAATTTGTTTCAAAGAAATGATGCAACTTTACTCGTAACTTTCCAAACTTTGTGAAAATGAGTCAGTGTATTACTATCCTTCATTCTGTAAAGTCACAGGAAAAAATGTTTCCTGATGCTATAATTAATATAATTCTAAATGTAAACCTTTTAAAATTTTAAGTAATGTAAAATATAATTTTTAAAATCAATCCAAACGTGAACTTACTTATTCAATGTGAATTGTGCATTAATATAATTTTTTTTTACAAGTCTTATTTCAGAAGTGGTACATCTACACGATTATTCAAGAAGTGTTTATAATAAGTTCTCAAATAGTTGAAATATATAAACCAGTGGATATTTCATAAATTGGATAGACCTTAGAAAAGGTAAGCAATTCCTTTTCTTTCTGCATGTTGAAGACCAGAGTTAATTTTAATTTGAAGAATTTAATATTCTGATGTTACGCGCTTACCTCGTTGGCCTCGCCCCTTCAACAAATAAAGCACACATCTCCCCCCCCCCCCTGTGATAATGCAACCAAATGAGCCCCTATGCGCATGTGCATTGCATCTGCCCAAAAGCACCGTCGAAATTCGACGTTAAAAAAGTTTTAAAATGATTAAATTAAAAGTTTTAAAATGTCCTCTTTAATCATTGTTCGTTTCAAATCCATATCTTCTAAAACGCATCCATTGTTTTAAGCTAATCAATTTTTATGCAAAGATTAAGAAGTTTTTTACAGTAATAAATCTATCTGCAGATGAGGGAGATTTTTAATGTTTTCAAGTGTAATTCATTTGTATGGTTTCTTCGGTTCCTTGACATAATCAGGATGATTATCCCTTTTCCATCACAGTCGGGGATATTTTTCCTCTTATACAGTTGCCAAATGTAAAAAAAATAAAAAAATGCAATTCCTAGCATATCCTGATATCTGATGGAACATATTCATCAACGAATTCAACATATCAATTTTATGTTCAACATAAACTAAAAATAGTCTTTTTTTTATGACAGATTTTTGTTAAGCGCCTAAATGTTCTATCTTATGGATAATCTGATCTTATGATTTATCACTTTTTTTAAAAAATTATTATTCACTTTTTATGATGGTTAGGGAAATCTATTTTCAATTGTGGCAACTTTCCCAGGGGCTATTTTACATTATTGAAGTAAACTGGTGGTCATTGATAAGATAGAATTGAAAAACTTTTCCTGCTTGAAAATTATTTAAAAAGTCGTTAAATTAGTCGGCAGTTTTCAAATAAATTTCAATCGAAAGCTAATTTTTTTCTAATTGATGATGTAAGAATTGAAATTGTAAAATGTAGTAAAAAATAGAAATTTGTAGTATTTCGAAGTGATGTAAGCGCGATGAAAGCTAAAGCGATAGCGCCTTTGTTGTCACAACTGTTGTACATTTCTAAAAATTGCCACTGTATTTTGGCTGGCGTCCAAAAGGGAAAAAACATTTTTAGACATCGAAAGAGAAATTCACAGTTAAAGAAATAGGACTTTGCGCTAATAAGGAACTGTTAAATGAACTTATAATAAATCTACCAAAATAATTCCTATGAAATATTAGTCTTACATTGTTTATTCTAGCTAAAAATACAATAATTATTTCAAGATTTTTTTCTACCATAACACTATTTTTAATAACTTTAAATTTCCTGAAATCCTTTACTTTTGCAATTTTTTTTATTAAAAAAGGAAATATTCTATCCTATAATTTAAAAAAAAACAAAACAATTGGTAACATGTAATCAAGGTATGCAATCAAGATGAAGAAATCAATGACGGCTCCAATTCTAATCTTTATAATTAGGAATGCAAAAATCAGTAAAATTATGTCATGTTAACACAATCATATACATTTTTCTCTTTAGTTTTATCAATGTTAAAATGCACTTCAAGCTAAGCATAACGTCATTTTCACCGGCGCAAACTTTTCACACGTACTTTATATACCTTACATTAATGCTTAAACACCATGCACACAAATATAAATATATTTTGTATTTAATCGTAATGAAAAAATGCCATCAACAAAGTTATAATGCATAATGATAAAATAAACCCAATGGACAATATTCCCGTGACGTCACAATAAATATGAATTTTTATTCGCTTATAAAACACGCGGATAAGTATTTTTACCGAAATTTAACTTGCAAATTAACAAATTCGGCCTTAAAACCGCGTGCTTTTAATATTTATTTTTTCTCTTTTATTCAACCACAGAGTTTAGAAAATAAACTCTGTGCTTCGGAACAGTGGGCGTTATCGGATTATGACGTCATTAGCAGACGTAAAAGTTTAATTGAAAATTAAGGCTAATTAATCAAATTTTCGAACAAACGAATGCACGATAACAAATCTGTGTCTAAATATCTTTCATTTGAAAAAAGAATGGTGTAATTTGATGCAGTAGTTTGTTCTCACGGATTGTCGAAAGAAATCGCTTAGCGTTTTAAATATATAGATTGACTAGTTTGTATGTTCTACCAAGCATCTCTATAATAAAACTGTAAGTCATGTGACTGTCATCAACAGTTCCGGTATGCCCGTATCGCTTTTTCATATGCCATGCGGTCATTTTTATTCAAAATTATTTTTCTAATAAAACTGCATAAAAGTTACATTTTTAGAAAGATCGTTCAAAATAAATTAATATTTGAGAGGTGACTTACGTTCAATTAGGTATATATTCTGCAATAACTTTAGTTGAAATTAGCTTCGCAATTCAAATTCTCTATCCATGAAAGTAAACAACAAACAAGAGGGGAAAATTCTGCTATAAGACAGAATATAGATTGCCACACACGGCTTTTATTTAAAAAATAAATAAACTAGCTGTAACTCAGAATAAAAACGCAATGACAAATAACAATTTTAAAATATCTAAATAACAAATAAAAATTCCCCTGTTAAAGTGTTGAGCTGTTGAATAACCATTCGATTTAGAAAAATATTTTTCTACCACTGAGCAATTTTTCGTAATGAAATTTAATTCATGTTGCTATGGCAGCAGACGATAAAACGATATCTTTGGAATAAGGGAATAAATAGAAGAAAAAAATTTGTTGATGTTTGTGATAAAATGTTTTCTTTATTTTTTAAAAATGTATATACATAATTCACTTTTATATTTTAACAGAATAATAAGTTTACTATAATTCGTTACTCATGCTATGGCCAGTATACACGATACACGTCGAGCCACAATGCCTTTATCCTTTATCATTATCTTTTTACGCGTAAAAGTTTCGCTACGGTACTCCATTGTGAAGTTTTGTAATTTTTGAAATCTAATACTTGAAAAACGACATAATTATTAGATTTGAAATTTATATCAAGAAAAATACAATTTTTTACCATTCTAACGCAGTTTGTAAAACAATTTTGTGACAAATACTTTTCGAGTTATTAATTTTTTAAGTAACTTCAAATGTTTCATTTTCCGAGATTAATCTGTGGCAACGATGGATTGCTGTGACTTTTCATAAACATGAAAAATGATAGAGATTGAAAGAATAAGCCACCCTGTGTGTGGCTAAAAAAAAATAATAAGATTCATTCGTCGTGAAGGTTTAAAATATTAAACCATTAAACCATGGATATAATCGTTCGTAAAGTAAGTTTTCCGTGAATGATTTTTTGGAGCGCTGCCTGGTGTCTAAAAAGTAATTCGCACCAGGACCTGTAAGACCATCAAAGTTTACCATAATTCTGCTTGATGAAGTGCTTTACAACTCAACTTCCTAAAGAATCTTTTCTTGACGAAGTTGAATGTAAACAAATACAGGTCATGTAATAATATTTAATGAATCAAATTTCGAAACGAATTGTCAGTTAATTTGATTTTTATGTATTATACGTGGCAGGAAGAGAGATCACCTAAAATGATTGTTAATTGCCAATCATATTTACCATTGTTAATGACCAATCGCGTTCCAAATAGTAATTTAATATACATTTATAAAATACATAACATCATTAAGTACTTTTATGTTATTTGGGTGCAAATCTCGCCAATAGCATTTTTAAAATCGCCAATACCAGTTTTTATTCTTCACATGTTCAAATTAGAAACGATACTTTGATTCTGAAATCAAATGTTTTGATTTATGATACTATTTTTTGGTACTTTTCCGTTATACGGACACCATTGTCGCCAAGCATACATTTGCATACATTTAATACATACATTTACATGCATTTACATACATTTACATACATACATTTACATACATTATGCATTAGCATACATTTTGGCATGGTGTCCGTATAACGGAAAAGTACCTATTTTTTATTTTTCTATTTTCTATTTTAAATGAAAAGTGTGAACGGCATGCATTTTAAATTGGAAAAGCTGTCGCAAACGCTCCGGGGTTGGCGCGGTTTTTGTTTTGCGCCATCTTGACGAGAAAATCCCATTTTCACTGTTAGAGATTGCTAAAACAGCATGTTACTTTTATTTTATTATGAAATAATTCATTTTATATTTAAAAAAACACACAATTTTATTAAAAAACACACACATGCATTAATTTGTTATAAAACACACAATATTTAATTTATTATAAAACATGCGGAATCTGCTCTACCAGGTTGCCATACGAAGCAAAATCTAACCAAAAACGCCGGGTTGGCCAGGCATAAAATCGCCATTTTGGCGCCAAAATGATACCCTGGTGCGTCTCCGACAACTGTACCCAAAAGGACCCATCATTAAAAATGGTAAATAATATAGGATTAAAGTAAAATAATACAGAAAATTCTTTTTGTATACACTTACTAAACACATAACATCATATTGACGGTTTTTAGATTAGATATTTACGATGCAAGTTTTATTTGGGGTATGTTATATCCACTGGAATGAATATGATATATATTCTAATCACATATTATATACCCATGAATATATTATACATATCTATATCAACTATATCAATAGAACCGTTTTCAATAGTCTTTTATATTTCTTCTACGTAATATTAACTATAGAGTTACAATATAGAGAGAAAAAATGGGTTGCTGTAATTAAAATTGTAGGTGCCAATGTTGGCGCGGCGTATTTTACCTGTTACGAATCTTAATAGTCAGTAGACATTAAGCAGACATGCCGAAATAAGAGAATTACGCTATTATAAAAACTCCTGAACTATATCAAGAAAGGGGAGCAAAGAAAAACAAAGTCGTACAAGGCATCTAGAAGGAAGTTATTTTAATCAGATTGTACGTCACGGGTCAAAAGTCCTGACAGAAAATATGGTTTAAAGGGAATGCGACTATCAAAACTGGCCTTCAAAAGTTCAATTTTCCACCAAACCATACTCGAAAATTACGTGTAATAATATGTAGCCCGATTATGGCCCATTATTCAAGACGTTTTAGATGAGAATAATGATATATTTTATAATCTTTCGTAATCGAGTCTACAGCCCAAGTTAACGAAAAACAAAAACAAATATTAGCAACAGTATAGTTCAGTGTAAATGTGGATATCATTAAAGACTTTCACAAAATCGACTTCATTGCATCAAATCGTATTAACTAAAATACGCCAATTGGCAATGGACCCAATTACGGAAAATTACTTAATATGTTTGAGAATCTCCGCATTAGCGAACATATTGCAACTGATAAGCAAACGGACATGAAGGACAAATGCTTAAGTGGGTTAAGCGGTTTTTATCAAGGAAGATGAAATACATAACAACAAAAAATATGCAAAATGCTACCATGTTCAAAAAGTCCTTGATTTGTCTATTAGAATCTTCCGGTTTGGCAAAGGATTAGGAAAAAAAATTAAATTATGAATAAAAGTAACGTGTTACAATGCTTAACATACATTTAAGGGAGACCAAACTGGTCGCCAGTGGCGGCTAGTTAAATAATAGTAATAATGTTGTTTTATATATCCTCATATATGAAACAACATTATTACTATTAAATGCTTGGTAGAACATGCAAGCTAGTCAATTTATTTTTTATAGTAATAATATAATAATATATAGTAATAATAATAATAAAACGGCGAATATTTCAATAATTGGGTTTGTTTTCCACACAAAACTAACTTATTGTAATGGAGTTGTTTTTGGAAAAATCATGAATTGCAATTGTGAATTTGAAGATAAACATTCAATGTTTATGAAACTGTGTATTTAAAAAATAATACTCTACTTCTATACTAATTTTTCATAAAATCGTGAAAAGACTTTAAGAGTATGACAAATCTTACAATCATTCGCACGACTGTCATACAAGTGCACGCTCCCGGATACGCATCTGACACATACACTGATGCGACGCTTAAAAAATGTACTTTCTGCACAAATGAACACATTTCATCTACCTATGAAATATATACAATCGGCAGACAATCGGCGTCTAAAAATCGACAAGAAAAAATGTATAAAAGAATGAAATACCACTAAACGAGGAGGAGGGGGGGAGATGCCCTCGATATTATAGGCACTTTTCATGTGCCAGTTTGACTCCTATTATCTCAGAGAGAGATTCGAAAAATGGCCCTCAAAGAGTCACTCCTCACTGGATCTGTATCGGGGCCAACATAAAAAAGGGGGCCCCCGAAAAGGGGCCGTACCTTTTTATCTTGACACACGTCACTCAAAAGCTTACGATAAGCGAGAAATACAAAAAATGCGGACAAATTTTTCAGAATTCTACTTCTGAAAAAGATCATAAATTCGACTTCCATAGAAAGAGAGATGGCATTTATGGTTGAGATTTCTCCATCCTCCCTCCTTATATATTTTTTTTCTCATTTTTGTGGGAGTTGAGTTGAGGTGTGTTATGAATCAAGTGAATTCAAACACGCAATCAGCACGTGCAGCTTACTGCATGGCATCGTATAAAATACTTGTAGCTCTTTCTTTTTTCTTTCTTTTTTTTTTGTTCTATGATAACAGATAGGCTTGCGACTTGAACAACAACAAAAATGTCTATTTGACAATAGACTTTTCTTGCTCCATTTTTTTTTATTCGATATTTTTTTTTTCCTTCTACATAATGCATTCTTGTGGTTTTCATAAATATTTTGGGGTTTGGAGAGAATTTCGATAAAAAGCCATAAAATTAAGTAGTTTTATTTTATTGGTATATTTTTCGGTCTAGGGTTTTTAAGTGAAGAGTGAGCATCCGGGTTATTTCAAAAGCATTTTGAACTCGCTTTGATTTTTACATCATAAAATATTGTTTGGGGGAATTTTACAGTTTTACGCACGGTAAAAGAATTTTTTGAACAACATTTTATTATTATTTTAATGCTGAACAAGAATTCCAGCCCCCTGACCTTTACTAGTGCTGGATTGCGTTATACACAGAGTGCCTAGTTGCCTCGTGGTCGGCGAAGTTTCATGATATTGATTTCTCGCTAGATATTTGCGCAGTCCCGGGCAGAATGAATACATTTTTTTTGTAACGGATAGGACCCAGATGATAAAAACAAGAAAAAAATCAAGCGTCAAGTATAGATTATGTATAACTTTTTAATATTTCCAAAATACTTTTACAAATCATTACCATTTAATAAGGTGAAATAAATAATTTGGA
Source organism: Maratus michaelseni (assembly GCA_963931845.1). Taxonomy (NCBI): domain Eukaryota; kingdom Metazoa; phylum Arthropoda; class Arachnida; order Araneae; family Salticidae; genus Maratus; species Maratus michaelseni. Next base: position 5,542,680 of record OZ007600.1, read on the forward strand.
AAACACATAACACATTTAAAAACTCAATTTCGGGAATTACCAACAATGTTCAGAAAAATAACCGAAATTTTTTGAGCAGTCCTGTATATGATCTATAGATTTATATATATACTACATAGAATGCTAAATTTTACTACAGCTATAGGAAACGCATAGCACAGTTTAAAATTCCCCTTCTGGAATTTCCGCCAGTAAACGGAAATGTACTAGAGATATTTTGTGCTGCACTGCATATGACCTATAGAATTTATACAGACTAAGTAATCGCAAAAAATTAATTACGTTTTAAAAAGCTCTGTTCAACTGAAAACGCACTTCCAGCAATTATTATTAATAGACAGTGCTTTAACGGAAATCGTTTGTGTGTCCCTGTAAATGAACAATGAATGCTATACACACAACATGCTATACACAGCTGATTGTAATGCACAACAGTGATATCTATTAACTTCAATATCGTTGGAATAGTTAAACATTGTTAAAAAAACAGCAAATGATTTTTCCCCATACACCATAATGTAACGGAATTCTTTTGAATATCCCTGTGAAGGAATTCGTAAAAGCTATTCACACCCTATTCTAGAGTAAGCCTACTGTAGTGTACCTTAGTGATATATATCAATTTCAATATGTTTGAAATAGTGTATCATCATTAAAATGATCCTCAAATGATTTTTCCCCATAGACCGTAATGTAATGGAATACTTTTGAGTGTCCCTGTAAAGGAACTATAAGTGCTACACACTTCATTTTCAATACCGAACATGCCATAGTAAAGTTCAACAACATATCTAACATATATCAAATCTACGCACGCGTAGCAGGTGTATGGTGTATATGTGCATAAATTATCACAAATACGATGCATATGTTTTTGTGTGTATCATAAATGAAATGTTGGTAGTTTTTCATATTCTGAGGGAAAAAAAAAATTCTTAACTGCGCCGTAAATAAAGAAAAGCCTGTGATTACATTTCTTATATACATTTTATATGTTCAAACCTTTTGTGAAAATCCCAAGAATCAGACTTGCAAAAAATCTATGTATGACCCGGAAGAATTATTCTAGGGTGAACCGGACACGCAGAAAGAAAATTAGAGTCATCCCGATACGAAAAAAAAAAAAAAAAAAAGAAAAAATCCAACCCGATGCAGGAATGTATTCAACATTCTCTTGGTGTCTACTATTCAGAGGTACCACTATATTTGAATATTAAAGCGTATAGATTTCTTTATTTTTCTACATAAAATATAAAATTGGTATTAGAGATATAATTGTACATTACATTTCATAATAGCATTAAAACATGATTTATTGTCCTTTCAATGCGGGTTCGGGTCGGGTTGCGGGTTGACTAAAAATAAAATTTGCGTACCCGACCCGTGCAGGACTCTAGCCTCTATTGACGTTTCGGCAATTAAAAACTGTATTGATAACTCTTCTCGAATTGCACCTATGTGGGGAATAACAGTATTAGAGTGAACGCTACAACTACGATAAGTATCTGCGTTCGGAAAATCTATGCTATAGAATTAATTACATTCGGTGTACGCTGTGTTGAATTCAGGGGGTGGCCCGGGGGCAAATTCACAATCACTCAACGTCCTACGCACTTGACGCCAAACGGTTTGGCGAGAAAATGAACTGGCACGCATTCGCGTGAAAGTACTTCGACATTTCGACCGCGCATTTCTTGTTTATGTAAGAAGTAATTCTGACTAATTATAATACATATGTATGCATATATATTGTGAACATGTACATTATTTTATGTTTTAGATCCGCTTTATAACTTTACCTTTCTTAAAATGATCACAATAAATAGATGAAAGTTTATTTACCTTAATTACTTGTTGAAGAAATGTTGACATAAGTGTCTTGTTGCTGATTGATAATAGGGTAAATGTGACATAACAGTAATGGACCCTTCCCCCTCAAAGTTTTTGCTTTATAAAAAAATATCCAATATAAATTAATATTTTATTATTTTTTTTTCAGAACTCTTCCTTGGATGTTTTATAATGTGGTATCGCAGACGGCGATTCGATAAACAAAAAATTACCCGATCTTATATTATCGCCATTCAGAACACGTGAAAATAATATATTTCCATAAGATAAGTGAAAATCATATAAAACTCAACAACCTTTTATTCATTTTGCTTTTGTGACATTAAAAAAACCATTCGACACACACACACCTCAAAGTTACAGCCGCTCAAAATACATTTCCGTAAGAAGGAGGAAAATCATCGTATCTCTTTTCATTTAATCAGTGTATAGTGCTGCCATCTCGTATTACATTCGATAAACCAATTCGAGACTCAAACCCAGGCATAGAGAACAATATTCAATATATCTTATTGAATATACAATACATATGATCTCAATATCTGATATTCAATATATCTTATTGAATTACTCAAAATATTGCTTCACAGTTCCACCGTCTTTTAGTGAAATTTTTACTGAACAAGCTAAGAGATGGTTTTACTTAATTCATTTATATCTTCTTTGTTTTCTTACAAAAATTGCATGCTTTTTTTTTTTTAGTAATAGAAAACTGGATTTTTTTATACTAATGGTCATTTATAAAATTTCATTTATTTTTAAGATTTAGTACCCATTACCGGAATGCTCAATTAGGTTTCTTCTCTAATCTACTAACAAATTTATTTAAATATATATATATATACTTAATTAAGATGAATTAAAAAAGTAAAAACCTAACGATCCTAATTATTTTATTGAATTTGGTGTTATTGCAGTGCTGTATTATCCCTTTAGAATGTATCTAATTATATCAATGCTTAACAAACTGTATAAGATTTTTTTTTTTGGAGGGGGGGGGGGGGGGGATAATTTAAGAGTGAAAAAGCGTTTAACTAAATATAATAAAGAAATATCCGTGTTTATTCGAGATTAAATAAAGTAGTATAAAAGGTAAAAAATGTAAGTAACAACATGTATTATAAATTGTATTTTTACTTCTTTCTAAGCTTATTTTATAAAAACAATTATTGTTTATTTAATGTAACTGTTTACAAAACAGGAAATGATTCATTTTCATGAGCTTGGTTGCCTAAGCTACCAAGTAGTTACTTCAGTAGCTACTGAATCTTTGTAATATCTTTAAAAAAGGAAAGCTTTCATTTATTTTTAAAGCATTTTAATGCTGGCGATAAAATTCGAGGTAAAAAGGTAGGAGGAATGCTGTAGGATGATGTACAATTGTAATAAAACATTTATCTATTCAATGGTACTTGTACGATTTTGAGTTTGCCGTCCAAATTCCACGCATGCGCGAAGTTCATTTTCTCGCCAAAGCGCTTGGCGATAGAGGTTGGCGTCAAGTGCGTAGGACGTTGAGTGATTGTGAATTTGCGGCCCGGGGGCGGATTTTCTTCCCGCAGCATTGAAATGCCCCCCCCCCCCCGAAAGGACGATTTGAGAATTTACGCTTTTTAATGTTCAAAAGGTGAAATTACCTCCCGAAAACCTATACCTCCTCCCCCCGGAGACACAAAAATCCCTCCCGGAGAAAAATGTTTGAATTCAACACTAGGTGTACTGGATAATTTTCTGACTAGCTTCGTTATTTTATACAAACTATATCCACAATTGAACGAAAATCAAAATGCCATATCAATTACAAAAAAAGAAAAGAAAAAAAAATGTACTCGATGTATATTATATACTCGATAGTCTATTTTCTGACTACCTTCTTTATTTTATATAAACTATATTCATCATTGAATAAAAATCAAAATGCCATATCTATTACAAAAAAAAAAGAAAATAATATCAAGATGACATCAACATTCTAAACACATCTCACCTCACTTATTATAACTTTTTTTTCCCATCTATTTCATCTCAGGAACTAAACATCCTAAAAACTGCATAATCGATTTATGACATGTTCTTCATCATAATTTGCAATAAAAAAAATATTTCTGTATAAAAATGTAAAGAAACGGGATTTCCAGAGAAGAAAGAGAGAAAAGGAGAAAAAAAAGACTGATACTGCATTTTATTATTGTGCATGAGATGTTCTAATAGAGTCCATAAATAAGTTAAATAAATTAAAATTAGTATTTTAATATATATACGTATTTTAATACATATACGTATACGTATTACATATACGTATTTTAATATATATACCTTGCAAAACAAATATCATATCTAAAAAATATTCTTGATATGAACACAATATAATAGTGGATGTATGCTTCTATCATTCGCGGTTTAAGAGATAATCGCTATAACCATCTATTTTGAATTTCTCGGTACATTAGTAATATTAAGAACTATTAATAACCCTTCTCGCACCCAGGGTTCTCGCTGCCGATCGCCATTGCACCAAATAGCAGCAAAATGTTTCATTTGCAAAAAGAAATGACCAAATCGCCAGATTGCGAGAGCTGAATTACTTTTATTTCTTGTGTACAGATGACACATTCACATTGGTTTCGATTGATCTTGTTTGTCGCTTTCCATCGTACCATGCTATTTAATATGTCTCTATTGCTGGTAAAAATCATCCGCATATAGGCGGATTATAGACAAATTTTGTTGTAATTCCCCCCATCTCCCCTAAAAATTTCCCTTTGCCCATCTACAGCACACAAAGTCAAGAATCATTAATTATTTTTAGCTTTTAAACTTTTTCTGCCCTATTTTTTATTTTATTGTGGCAATAAATAATCAATCTTTTAAATTCGAACGTTCTTTTTTTGCCTCACCGAGCTGACAAAATTAAAATATTTAAAACTTTTTAATTTTCATATTTGTACTTGTCTTGTTACTCCATAGTAAAAAAAAAAAATAAATAAATAAAAAATAACCAATCATCTAAATAATCGACTCCCTGCAAAATTTTATATTCTACTAAAAACCTCCAATCAACTCTCAAATCCTAAAATCTTTAAAATTGTTTGCTCAAAAAATAAATAAATAAATAAAATCCGCTATATTTGCAGCTTTATTGTAACAATAAATAATCAGTCATTTAAAGTTGCTGTGCCAACCTCAAAATTTCCGCCCCTCTCCCTTTTGCCCCTTCTGAGCAATGAAAGTTTAAAATTTGTAAAACGCTCATTTATATATATATTTTATTTCTGTCCTATTTGTTACATTCTAACAACAATAAACAAGTAATATAAAAACTTTTTTTTTAAGTCAATTCCTACTTAGGTCAAATAGAAAATTTTTTCCAGCGATCTACACGCTTCGCCACTGACGGTATTTATTCCTAAATTTATATCCTGCTAAATATCTTACATAAGAGAAATTTTTGAAATGTATTAAAAATTAAATAAAAAATAAATAGCTAAAATACCAAAAATTAATAGCTCGAAAAGTATTTCTCACAAAATTGTTAGACAAACTGCGTTAGAAAGTTAAAAAAATTGTATTTTTCTTGATATAAACTTAAAATCTAATGATTATGCCGTTTTTCAAATATTGAATTTCAAAAATTACCAAACTTCACAATAAAGTGCCATAGCGATGTTACAGTTAACGATAATACAGTTTTTTTTTCAAATATTAATTAATTAATTAAATTTTATTATTTAATTTTAGTTTCATACTTCATTTCTGTTCAAAAGTATAGACTCACTCCACATTTATAGTCTCCTTCGCCCGCGAGCCGCCTGATCTTCGTCCGTGAACAGCCCTATTATCTTTTTACGTGTGAAGGTGAGACTATAAATATGGAGTGAGTCTATACTTTTGAACAGAAATGAAATATAAAATTAAAATTAATTAATTAAATTTAATTAATGACTTAATATTTGAAAAAAAAAAACTGTATTAACATCAATTGTCATCCAGTACAAGTTTAAAAACATTTATTTGAACTTGATAGGATGAATAGAAAATATTTTATTAACGATTGAACATTTGAACAAAATATATAAATATATAGAGAGTGTGAGCTAATAGTAGGAATTTAATAATCAATTATCTAATAACAATCTGAAACATTCCGTACATTCCTAAACATTAACCTAATAGCAACCTGTAATATTCCGTATAATATACCACCTGAGAAAAAAGAAAATTTCTAGGTATGTCGCAGCCAAAGGAAACATTTTCCTCTTTTTTGCAGTTTGGATATTATTACCCTTTTTAACGCCATCCAACATAGTTGAAAATTGTTCATGACTTCAGTTTATCTGTCCGTCGTCGGCCCGATCTCTAATTCTCATAAATATGCCTTGTAATTTTTATGTTATTGACGTTTAATATAGCACGACCGCTATTGAAAATGGTGTGTAGCATTTACACTTTGCAGTTCGTTTTACAGGGACAGTCAAAAGTATTTCGTTACATTACGGTCAATGGGAAAAAAATCATTTCAAGTGTATTTTGATGATGTTACACCATTTGAAACACAATGAACATGAAATGCATTTATGAAGTGCACTGAAACATGCTTTCTTAGAATAAAGGGTGCAAAGGACTTATTATTCATTTACAGGTTCACACAAAATAATTCTTTTATACAATGGTCTAAAGTGAAAAATCGTTTGCTGTGTAATTTAATGGTGTTACACTATTTCAAACATAATGAAATTTACATGCATTACTCAGGTCTACTATAAGTTGCTTACTGAAAAGTATGGTGTGCATTGCATTTATCGGTCATTTACAGGGATGCACAAAATAATTCGATTACAATACTGTTCATGAGCGATAACTGCCCGAAGTGCGTTTTCAACTTTTGTTTGCGTTTTTAAGTTTAACAATTTTTGCATAGTACGTGCTGTGCATAAATTTTGTTGATCCTATACAAGGCTACACAAAGAAATTCGTAAGTATTTACTGATTAAGGGAGTGAATTTCTTAAAAATAGTTTTTAATCGTGTTATGCATTTTCCTGCTGAACCATAGTATGATACTAGAAGTTTGGTGAATATAAAGTGCATATACATTTGTACGCAAAAAACATTGTCATCTATGGTTAATAATTGCTTGCCATGCGTTTTAAGTTGTGTTAAGCGTATTTTACCTGAATTAAATTTCAGCTTAATATGTGGTGTGTATAAAGTCTTTAGATAACATATAAAGCTGTATAAAAGAATTAAAATGCTTTTCCATCGATTGGAGAAAACTTAATTTTCTAACTGAACTAAATTTTATCATGCTGCGTAGTACATATGCAAATCAATAGATCGTATACAGAGCTGCACAAAATAATTAGACTTTTCTTTTTATTGTGGAAGGTGAATTCTAAAACTGGATTTTTAAATGTGTTATATGTTTTCTAAATTGTTTACTTACATATCTTCTTTCACGTTATTTAATGGTGAGGTTTCGTTACATTTTCCTGCATCCGTTGGAAAGAGTTTCATAATCTGTGCTTGACGCATCATTTTTCGTTCTTGTGTAGTGAATCATTGAGAAACACTGGTTTTTTTTTTTTTTTTTTTTTTTTTTTTTTTAGTCAGAGTCGCAGCAAGTTTTGTACGGGCGGCATGCCGGTACCAGGTACCAAGCCTAATTAAAAAAGGAGATCAAATGACTTTAAATGAAAGAACGATTTTAGAAACGAATCTATTTTAGCAAATTTTTTTCAGCTTGGATACAGTTCCTTTTGGCTGATTAGCCAAATTGCTAAAGTTGGTTCAACGTCAGCGATAACCTTGATTGCACCCATACTATTTAAATTGCCCCCCCCCCCCCTGCGGGGCGAAGGGCCCGATTTACACAATTTAAGGCCCGAGAAACATCATGAACTAAGGAGCTACTTATTCTCATTACTTTTAAAGTTTAGCAACTGTCAATTAGCAACTTTCCAACATTTTTTGTAATTTAGAGGTATACTATAGATTATATACAGTTTTATCTTTCATTAAATGCAACCAGTTTGCAAATAAACATTATGAAATAACCTGATAACTACATTTTACAAATGAGCTAAGTTGATTTGTAGGCCCCTGAAATTTTTGGGGCCCATGGCATGGACCTCACAGGTCTAGACAAAATTCAGAATGGTGGGGCGTACGTCCCAAGTTGAGAACCACAGTTTTTGAGCGAAAGCTGCAATTATGATAAGTATCATACGTTCGGAAACACTATGCTGCGTAATAGAATCCTTGCATTGATCAGGTTATACCCGAAAATTTTGCTTAAAGTCATCCCGAACCCGACAACAAAAATTTCGTCAACGCGAAACCGACCCGAATCCGAAGTGAAAGAAAATTAATTCGTATTTTAATAGAGTTCTGGAAAAGTAGTCTACAATTATACATCTAGTATCAATTTTATCTTTTGTTGCATAAAAATGAACACATATAGGGAAAGGTGGTCAAAAATTATCATAACGGGCAAAACGATCCCATATGTTTTCTTCCAGACAGGTCGCGCTATCTACAGGATAACACATAAACTAGTTGTGATAAGTAAAGAAGAAGCCATGGCAGTATTCAAGCGATCGCAGTATTACGCGTCTGAATAGAATTCTTTGAAAAATTGGTTTTATAACATCTTTCACAAGGTAGGCGCTAACTTTCATATTTATTTAGATTACAGTCTTTCATGTACAAATATGACTTGGTTTACTTAATGGAGTATGTTTTTAGATGTGAATTACACTTATGTAAAGTTATAATTACTTTTATATCTTTTATTTTGCCGATAAAAAAAGCAATTTACAATTATTTTTAAATAAAGGATCATTTTGTCCTTTGATGACGGTAAAATGATCCTCTGAACACTTTTTAAAAAATCTATTTTTTTCATTACTCAATTTGGGTTTAAAATATTATTAAAAAATGTTTATAATGCAAAATATAGTGTTGTAAAATATACTAGCAAAGGGTCAAAGTTTTATTTAAATAGTTATGTTACTTTATACAAGTTTTTCCTTAAGGGGGTCATTTTAGGCCACCTTCCCCTACAATCATTAATATTCACGTATACAGGTTTATTCAATTGAAATATATTCCGAAATTTCTTTTGAAAAAGCGGGTCAAACTGAACCCGATCTAGAAAGTCAACCCGAATCAGAAACAATTAAAGTCAACCCGATTTGCAACGAAAAAAAAATGATCGTCAACGCGATGGGCAAGTCGGGTTGGGTTAACGGGTGGAACGGGTAAAATCGGTTTCGCTGGTCAAACTGTTAAAATGGGATAACCCAACTCCATGCAGGATTCTACTACGTAATTAATTATAGTCTGTATACTCATTTAGCCATCTGATTAGCTTCTTACTTTTACACAAAACGTATCCATCATGTTACGAAAATCAAAATACCATATCAACTACAAAGAAGAAAAAACAAGATAAGAAAAAAAAAGAAACAAGATGATATCAACATTCTAATTCTAAACACATCTCACCCCACTTATTATTACCTTTTTTTCTTCATCTATTTCACCTCCAGAACTAAACATCATAAAAACTACATAATCAATTTATGGCATGTCCTTTATCATAACTTGCAGTAAAAAAAAAGTATTTCTATACAAAAAGCGTTCTATCATGTAAAGCAACGGAAATTCCAGTGGCGAGAAAAAGAGACTGATACGGCATTTCATCATTGTGTATGAAACGTTCTAATAGGGGCCTTCACCTCCCTCTCGATGTTATCGGGGGGTGTCTAGGGCTGGCGCATCCTGTTCTATGACTGTCTGGAAAGAGATCTGACTCAGTCAACGGTTATGATTATGGCATATTGGTTTTGTAGTTCAGGCAGTAATAATATAGCAGAGTGAGTAACAGTTGATTATTGGTTTAGTGTATTACATGGCAGTAAACAGGAAGTTAGCATGAGGTCCCTCGGTATACGGCAGTTGCCAGGATACAAGGATTTTTCTTTCTTTTTTTTCCTTTTTTTTTTTTTTTTTTTTTAACTGCAGTTATGCAGTTGCCAAACCGTGGTTGGAAAAGTAGTCGAGATGAGTTTGAGTTCTCTTTTATCCAGCCCGAGCCCAATAAATTTTGTGTCACCAGAGCCTGAACTAGCCCGAGCCCGATACCAAAACTACAGTATTGAAAATTGTTAATAATATTTTTAAATTGTTTCAAGATAAATTTTCTCATTTCAAAAATTTCTTCTCCGTAGAAATATAGAAGTATTAATTCTACAACATACTTCTTCATGACTGCGTTTTGTGACTTTCATGTCCCCGAAAATCTTCTTAAAAAAACATATTTGTTATTTATACCCAACTACTGGCAGAAATCTAGAAAAACTCACTATTCTTATTCTTTTAAATATCATTGTACAACAATGGCAGAAAGACACGAGTTTTGTTTTCCAGTCATTCTGGAAAAGGACTTCAAACAGAGAGGGATGTTAGACAAGGGATATCCCATGGCTTCTTTATGTTATTGACACTTGCAGTGCAAAAGCTCCGGAATTAGATAGAATATTTCTCCTTATGTCCCATCAATAACAATTCAATTACCTTTCAACTTGATTTTTAAAGGATTATAAAACACTTTAAGAAATTTAAACTGCAATCTTTACTTTACTGCCCGAAAGCTGACTGCTAAGACTAGGAACCAGGTCTGTAGATCATAGATGTCTCTCCCAGTCCTCTTTATTGAGGTAATTAAAAAAAGAAAAAATCCAAAAACCGTCGGTAAGCGAGACAGAGGGCGGGGTGGTGAGCAATTGATAAACACTGGGCAGAGGATGATAAAAACAATGACGACAACACAACGGCAAGTGACGGCCCGACAGTTTCCAGCACTATAAACAGTTATGAAACGATGGGGACACTAGCTTGAAGTAATCACAGATAAAACTTAAAATACTGTAGCATGTCAAAGATGAACATGACAAAGATGAATATGACTAACACTCAGAGGACAAGGAGTATATGCACATAGTGTTCTCCACTACAAACACTATGTGTGTATATGACAGATAATAATAGCGGGCTTGGCCCGCTATCGGACCTGTTCAGATTTTTGAAAAAAAAAAAACACACGAAAATAGACTGGTAAATTTTTACTTTATAAAAAACATGACTTTTTTTTTTTTTTTTGGGGGGGGGGGGAGTAATGAAATTTAGTTGGATTTACTAAAGGAAGATTTTGAAAGGAATATTAAACGAAACCCTTTGTGCACACTTACCCACTTGTTTGCGTTTACGATTACTTTCAGGATCCTTACATCTATACACTAAACGACAATTATATCAACTTTGAATGTAAGAAATAAAATTAATACTATATTTTTCACGAAAAAAACATTTAAAAACAAATTTAAAGCAATAATATCATTATTTACGCAGGGTAACGCTATTTTGAATTGTATAGAGAGTCTTGGGGCTCCTAACAAGCCTCAACTGGCGCAGGGCGCTCCGTTTACCCAATGTTTGCATCAGCCCTGAGTACGCTGGTAGGATACACTGCAAATTCGCAGCAGATATTGGGAACACATTTGGAACACTTTGATTCAAAAAAGTGTTCCAGCCAGCTTAATGTGTACTGAATGTGTTCCGAATATGCTCCGCCATAAAGAAAGTTTTCTGAAAGTGTTCTGTTCAGGATATCTGTTAAATCTAAACTTGGGAACACATTTGAGAACGGATTGCGAGCACATTTCGGCACACTTGTGATATCATCGCTTTCAAAAAAGTGCGTTAGGAAGTGTGCTGAACAAAAGAAGTATTCTAAAAACTGTTCCAAAAAGTGCGCTTCAAAGTATTCTAAAAAAGGTGACAAAACAAGTCTTCTTAAAAGTGTTCTAAAAAAAGGTGACAAAACAAGTGTTCTAAAACAGGTGACAAAACAAGTATTCTAAAAAGTGTTCTAAAAAAGGTGACAAAACAAGTGTTCTAAAAAGGGTTAAAAAAAAGGTAACAAAACAAGTGTTCTGAAAAGCGTATAAAGATTTGCAGTGTACAAGTAAAGGAAAGCTACTCTATTTTATGAACTTTCACTTAAAAAAATCCTTTCCCTTTTTAACGTTTTCCGTTTCACTTTTAAACAAGTGTAACCGAGACGTTTCAATCGTACCGCCGCGACTGCCACCGACTTGTACCACTAACGAACCACAGTCGGAAGTTACTGACCCGTTAGATGCTACTTCGGGATCAAAGAAGTAGTACTTACTAATTGGTAACTTGAACGTATCCCATCTGATTCCCATTAGAAATTAATGCTTCTCTTTTACGACTGCATGTAAGTCAGGAATGCGAGGTGGCGAAGGTCACGTGTTACATGTGCAGGTGGGGAGGATGAGGAGAAATTGGTTTGCAGAAAGAAAATAAAAAAATAGTCGTTGGGGGTTACGGTAATACTTACCCAACATGGATATGCATAATATAAAATATGAAAATAAAACATGTGTAAACTATTTATAAAATGATTTGCAATTCGAATAAAATCGTGGCTTGATGACGTCCTAAACTTTAAAGGCTCTGTTACTGAATTACGTAAAGGGAACATCCTTATAACTCCAAAAACATTAATCCTATTAACTAACGGTTTATTGCGTCGGATGAAGCGTCTCATTTCCAATTAAAATATATCTTTGAATTGAAATTTGGATGAAATACAGGGTCATGAAAAATCGAAGAGTGTGAAAAATAGGATTACAAATACCTCGGCAATTCATTATCCGATCGACTTCATTTTTTATGCAAAATTTATGTTTTTTTTATTGTCTTTTATACTCACTACTTAAAATAAACAATTTCGAAAAATTTTATATACCTTTTATCAGAACGAATATTTCGAGAGTCCGAAAAAACTAGTTCCGGATAATCGAGGTTACTGAAATTCAATAAGCTTCTTCCCATTATTACATACTAACTACATACAAAATATCAAGTCTCTATCTCAATTTTTTCGGGAGATGGAGCGTTTACAGACACACAGACTGACGGACGGCAATAATTTTTTTCTCAATTTTTTTTTTTCGATTTTCAAAACGATTGCAAGATTTACCCTATACTACGTATGATGGGTAAGTAAAAAGAGGTTTTTAAGTACAGCGAATTCTTTATTTCGAATCCAAGGGAACATAAAGTAGGAAAAAATATATATATATATTATTTTATAAGCATTTAATGATTATATTAAAATTCACGTTTATTTTCATAACTGCAATTCGTGTAGTTTAAAAAAAATCTCGGTTACAAAACTGTAAAAAGAAATCTCTCAAATTGAGAGAAAAAAAACTGTCAATTTTGGCGCCAGTGGAAAACCGTTTAATTTACAGAAAATCATATATATTATTTCTGTCGTCAAAATTCCTTTTTCTATGAATTTACGAAATGCGCAACAACGAATGAGGTATCATTCGAAAGGATTTTGAAGCGGCTTCTGACATAGTGCACTAGTTTATTCTAGTTTATGAATTTATTCTAGATATCAAGAGATAATTTCTCGCAATTCAAACGATTCATAACATAATGTCTCGTTTCATTACCCATCTCAATCATTTCGTCAATTCAGTTTATTTATTTACCTTATTCGCATAGCACGGAAATCTATATTTCTAGTTTAGGGATTTAGAAAATGACTATTTATTCATTCTAGATGAAAGCGGTATAATTTTTCTTTCAGTGTACATATCGACCTTAGGACGAACATTTACACTAGAAAAGAAATAATAACTGGCCAAATATTCGGTACTAAGTCGAAAAAAAAAGTCAAATGTTTCATACTCTACGAAAATATAATTTAACCAAGAACGGAAATATACAATAAACTCTTTCGAGTTAGTCAGTATTTCAAAAACCGTTGTATATCTTTAGAAACATTAAAAACTGGAATATTTTTGGGATTTAAAAAAGCATTTATAAAAAAACAAAGTTACTCTTGCTGCCAATTGAAAACGTAGCGAGTAGTTTCTATTATAGTGCGTTAGTAGAGGAATAATGCGTTAACAAGCTTTTTTAATAAAAAAACATCGGTTTCTAGGATACTATAAATTCTCCATTAAACATTTTCAGCTGTTTAATTGAATTCATACATTCAAGAGTCACAAAATAATGTTAATCTTGATTTTAATATTAATGCTGTGGATTTATCATGTGTGTCTGCAAAACATGTTTGTTGGACGTGAAAATGTTTATATCAGGAGGGATAACATTCTAACAATTTATATTCCGGTTTAAGAAAACTGATGAATACACTCTAAAAACTACTCAGAAACATTCCGAAAATCAATCCAAGCAAAAGAAACTTTGTTTTTATAAATGCTTTTTTAAATCTCGAAAAAATATTAGTTTCTGTGATTTCTAAAGATAAAGGAAGCTTCTCGAAATCGTGGGTATATAACTCGGAGGAGAATGTTTTATATTTTCTTTGGTAGTTATATTATATTTTCGTAGATTAAGAAACATGTGTCTTTTTATATATACAGTGTGGCCTGGCCGAATAGTCGGTATTCTGTTTATCACTATGCTGAATATTTAGTATTCGGTTTATCAGTATGCATCTCTAATAAAGAACATTTTTTTTCATCTTTACGGAAGAAAAATTAAGTTTATAGCTGACAGCCTAACAAAGTTATAAACGTATATGTGAAATGAAATTAAACGAATCCATGTGAAAGAAAAAAAAAATGAAACGAGGTACATGAAAACTTAATTCAGTTGAGAATTCGGAAAGCTTCGAGTAAATATCACCGAACATGCAAGAAAGTGGCTAATGACGATATTTATCACATTGTTTTACCAGTTTTCTGTCGCTGTCACGAAGTTGAGTACCGCATTCCATGTCGTCGTCTTCCAGACATTTTCTATACACGAGTTCATCCTTTCGGGATAGTTGGGAGTTGAGATGCATCGCGAGTCTTGCTCATTATTTTAAGCTATACTTCATTCGCCCGCATTTCTAGATAATGCGTTTCACATCGAAGCCATAAATAATCATCGGAGCACCAGTAGATTACGTAATTTAAGGATTATCTTCCAACTAGATATACATTTCATTAGGATATATGAAAATTTTCATAATATTAATATATTCATAAAATTTTCAAATTAAAGAAAAAAGTTTGTAAGTATTTATTTTTTAATATTTCATTAAATTGTTAATACGCCAGCGAAGTCTGACGTCACTTAAATGGCTGCAGGACCATAAAGCTTGGACATCCTATGTTTAAGTTCCCATAGGCTTACAAAAAAAGTGGTGTACCAAATATTGATTTATGTATTTAAGAGATTTCTGGAACAGTTTTTCAAAATCTGAGGAAATGTTTTCATGTGAATTCACTAAACGTCTCATTCAGTGTTTAAATTTTTTTATAATTCGTTTTTTTTTTTTTTTTTTTTTTTTTTTTCAGTATAGGGGTCTTGGCAACCTAGAGACCTTGGCGAGAGAAGAAAAATTTTCAAAAAATTTTCTGGCAATCTATTCCCATTTTCTTATACACAAACAGTCATCCTATATGTGATTTCTGTTGTCAACAACCCTTTTTCTATTCACATACAAAACATACTATGATGAATGAGGTATCATTCGAAAAATGTATGAAGAAGTTTCTGACATAGTACGCTTACATTTCGTTAAAACGCTTTTTTTCTGAAATCAGTTAATTAAAAAATAGTGCTAAAACGTACCAGGAAATAATCTGAAAGATTGCAGTGCGAAAGCTTCGCACGGGTCCTTCTGGCATATATTATTTCTGTTGTCAACATCCCTTTTTCTATGAATTTACAAAACGGATAACAACGAATGAGGTATCATTCGAAAGATTTTTGAAGCAGCTTCTGACATAGTACACTTACATTTCGTTAAAGCATATGTTTTTTGATTAAAAATTGCTGATAATTGAAAATTAAATCGTCATTGTTTTCATAAATGAGATGAACGGTTTCCCTCAAATGAGTGTTGCCACAAAAATAAAATACCGCCTTATAGGATGATCAGCAATGATTATAAAAAAATCCGCACGGGTTTATTTTATATTTATGATTAAAATGCAAAATCGAAATTGAAATATTTAGATTTATATTTCTTTGTCCTATGTTTTTCCCGAAGCGGATGACGTTATCTTCTAATGCAGTTAAAATACGATTGTTATTTTTTTTTCTCGCACGTGCCTTTTGTTATCTTGGATCAGTTTTTACAGTAACTTTGATGGAATAAATTAAATGATATTCTGGCTTGACTAAACGTTGTTTGCAGATATTTATATCCTTTCTCTTTCTTTAGAAGTTTAAACCTGCATCTAAAAAATATCAGATATTGCTAAAAAGTATTAGACTGCAGTGCGAAATCCTCGTATGGTATGTGTATATTTTCATTAAAACATTCTGTAAAAAATATTGGAAAAAACTGTTTTTCTTTAAAACAGATTTTTTTTTTGTAAAAAATACAATTTTTTCTGTCAAAATAACAGATTATTTTTTTTTTAATATAAACTTTTTTCTATCAAAATTACGCAATTTTTTTTACAGTGAATACATTAATTTGGCGTGAGTCCCGATTATAACAGTTTCATTATGTTTCAAATGGCGTAGCATCATCAAAATGCACTTGAAACAATGTTTTCTCATTGACCGTAATTTAACGGTGTACTTTTGACTGTCCCTGTAAACAAACTATAAATGCTACACACTTCATTTTTAATTGTGATCCTGCTATAGTAAACGTCTTTAACCTATAAAAATTACAGGGCATTCCGATTCTATTTACGAGAGTTAGAGCACAAAAGAATAGATAAACCGAAGTCATAAACACTTCTCAACTATGTTGAAAAGTGTTAAAAAGGAATGAATAATTTTTTGAATAAAGTTCTTTTAACCCCTTAAAGGGCGGTGGGATATATATGTACCACTTAATTTTAATTCCCAAATGCCCCATTGGCAGCAGAATTTTAGAAGAAAATTTTTCTTTTATATCTTACGTGAAGAAAATTTGTTACTTATTTTTAAAAAAGATTGTTTGTCAATCCTGGTGTCAATAAATCATTTTAACATTTTTAACAACTGGAGTACCTTGTTTCTTAAAGAGTTAAGTAGTACCAGGTGATCCTTCCTGGATTACAGAAAATACTGCCCGTACAGGTTTCGTACAGAACAATTTTTAACTGAGATATATGTTGTATGTGGTGAGTTATCTAATGATGACACTTTAAATGAATTAAGATATTATATAGAAACTATTTACAAATAATTATTTACAGATTAATAATTAATTAAACAGAACGTCGCTCACAAAACATCTTATTCATCATGTAACTTTTTGTTACGTTTATAGCAGGCCACTGACATACCTCTTTACAGTTCGATCCCATCGTTGCTTCTGGCGCGAAAGTTTTTGTCGGAGGAGAAATAAAGAGTGGTGCTGCTGTCCATTGTTATTATCATTGCGCTTGGATGTGCCACCTGTCGACATATACAGGGTGATTTTTTTTTAAAGTTGTGTAATAAAACCCTATAACAAAAGAACCACTTATTCAAATGGCCTAAAATTTCACCAGTATACTCCCAAAGCAATGGGAATTTTTTTGGTGTTGTTGAAAAAAAAACTTAAAATCGCACTGACAGATGGCGCTGTATATGCAGTAAAGTCAGGAGACGAGCTTGCACACGACACATGCATAGTGGCGATAAAACGTGAAGCACGCTCACCTCGTGTTCATTATTCTACTGATATCCTTGCAATGACTGTGTCATTCACGAACCGTGCGTCGTTAGTGAAACTGTATTATTAGAATAATGACAGCGCAGCAACTGGTCTTAGGAGATTCAGGACACTTAAGAATTTAAGTAAATGTCCAATGGCGACAGAAGGCCTACGGAACATGGTTTTTAAAAGTACCGTCCATTGTTTTCCTCCCACTGACGATATTCTTTGTTTCTGTTAACTTACAGCGCCATCTGTCGGTGCAATTTTAAGTTACTTTTAACCACGCCTAAAAAATTCCGAGTGCTTTGGGAGCATACTGATGAAATTTCAGGTCATTTCGATCAGTGGTTCTTTTGTTATAGGATTTTACTTTCACAACTTTAAAAAAAAATCACCCTGTATATTATATAATGCTTTTGAAACAATCGAAAAAGCCATGTCACCGGCTATATTTAAAGAAAAAGCAAATCAATTATAAATATTTTTTAGTAAAGTGTGTACATTAATATACCAAAAAGAAAACAATAATTAAGTACTAGTGGTAAATACAATTTTTGAAAATTTAATAAGTAATTTTCATTCAGTTTTGATTTATCTAACACTTTCACCGATTTAACGATCATTTTCAATGGAACCTTTGCAATCGTTAAATCGAGATTCGACTATCAATCAAATTGATATAATTGAAAAACATTACAATTTATTAAATAAACCCAGGTTTTTGATCTTGTATAACACATTGAAACCATCTTAAAACAAAAGTCAATCAAAAAGTCAATAAATATAGGATCCCAAGTTATGTGAAAACAATCAAAACATTTCGAAAAAAAAAGCATATTTCAAAGAACATTTTGAAAGAACTAACCCTATCTAGAGACAGAACATCAATTCTTATCTACCTTTCTCTTTCATAAATCACGTCCACAAAAATGTTTTGGAACATATTTCCTTACTCTTGCAGTTTATTGTTGTCGTACTTCTTTAGTTCTAAGCGAGATTTAATCTTTCACGTGTATAGATACGCTGATGAAACACTCGAAAGTGAATACAAGTGTCAGAGACGTAATCGCGGAATGTCCTTCAACTGAACAAAACGACATAATTTAGATCAATTCATCTGAAAAACTACTCGTGTACATCTTCATGATTACTTAGAGATATCTAATTCAGAGAAACTAAATGCATCTCAGCCATATCAATCCATCGCGAAAACACGCAATCACGATTAATTCGCCAGAGGAATAAAGTCTATTTTTCGGTTGAATCATAACACCTTATGGTTGCAGCTGCTGATGCACCGAAAGTTGGTTCGACCAAGCACATAAAAATTTAACAGTGTAGATATTAGTTGTTTTGTAATAATTAAGAATGGGTGCACGATCCGTTGACAATATTATTGATCCAACAAAATTTGTATAAGCCAAACAATTTTGTTGGATTAAAAATGCTTGTCTTTGATCATTGTTGAAATGTTTAGCTCAACAAAACTTCTTGTTTAAATATGATCCAATAAAAGTTTTATTGATTCAACTATTTTTTCTGTGATGTTTCGGAGAATGCGTTAGGGTCACTAAAATCTTAGGAAAGGTACTAATTTCAACATTTGAAACTGAATACAAATTTTGGGGACGTAATTGTAGAATGTGCTTCAATTGCATACACAAATCGATACAGTTCAGATCATTTCAACTAAAACGAGTTCTGATCACTTATAGATAAATGGATTCAAAAGAACTAAGTTAGCCCTGCAGATATCAATCCATCATAAAAACATTCAATTACGATTAACTCCCTAGAGAAATATTAGTTGTTCTGTAACAGTTCAGAATGAGTCCACTATCCGTTGACTTTATTGTTGATCCAAGAAATTTCTTATTGCACCGTACTTAAGCACAAAGTTTCATTAAGCTAAATAATTTCCTTGTATTAACAATATTTGTGTTCCATCATTGCTGAAACAGTAAAAATTTGTTTGACTGAATAAAATTTTCAGTTTAAGTATGGTTTAATGAGAATTTTGTTTGATCATATTTTATATTTGTTTCGGAGAATAAATTAGAAGCACTAAAATCAGGTATGGCGCTGATTTCAACATTCCAAAGTGAAAATGCGGGGTGCAAACATATAATGAGCTTAAACCGAACATTACAAAGGGATACAACAATCGATCGGATCACTTCATCTAAAACATTTATGTGCCGACCAGTTCAGATATCGGATTTAAAGGAATTAAGTAAATCCAACCAATATCAATCCATCACTAAAACATGCAATTATGATTAATTGGTCAGAGGAATAAAATAGATTTTAATTGCTTTGCAACATTTGAGTATAGGCGCACTATCCGTTGACGATATTGTTCAACCAACAAAATTCTTATTGAACATTTCTTAATCAGAAAATAACTTTGAGCCAAACTAATTTTTGTTGTATTGATAATATGACTTTTAGTATTATTGATCTAACAAATATTTGTTTAGTTCAGCAAATTTCCAGTTTAAGTATGATCCAATAAGATTGTTTGTTGGCTGAACAATAATTTTTCGTGTTGTTTTGGAGATTGCCTTACGATTACAAAATCTTACGCATGGCGCCGATTCCAACATTCAAAAGTGAATACAAACTGAACATACAAACCGAGAGAATATAGACTTCAACTGAAACATTCGTATATTGTTCACTTGTAGATGTCGGATTTAGAGAAAATAAGTTACATCCTATCGATAGCAATCCATCACGAAAACATGCAATTACGATTAATTCGCCAGAGGAATAAAGTAGATTTCAGCTGCTCAGTAACAGGTGAGAATAAGAGCACTATCTTATGACAATAACATTTACAACAAACTATTTTTTGTTGTATTTACAATATATTTTTCTCATTGTTCATGTACCAAATATTTGTTCAGCTCAACAAAAGTTACAGTTTAAGTACGATCCAATAAGATTTTTTTGTTGCATCAATGTTTTTTTCTGTGTTGTTTCAGAGATTGTCTTAGGATCACAAAAATTTTATGCATTTTAACATTAAAAAATAAATACAAAGTGATACTAGTTAGATTTCAACTGAAACATTTCTGTACCGATCATTTGCAGATAATCGGAATCAAAGGAACTAAATACATCCCATCAATATCAATCCATTACTAAAACATGCAATTATGATTAACTCGCCAGAGGAATAAAGTAGATTTCAGCTGCTCAGTAACAGGTGAGAATAAGAGCACTATCTTATGACAATAACATTTACAACAAACTATTTTTTGTTGTATTTACAATATCCTTTTCTCATTGTTCATGTACCAAATATTTGTTCAGCTCAACAAAAGTTACAGTTTAAGTACGATCCAATAAGATTTTTTTGTTGCATCAATGTTTTTTTCTGTGTTGTTTCAGAGATTGTCTTAGGATCACAAAAATTTTATGCATTTTAACATTAAAAAATAAATGCAAAGTGATACTAGTTAGATTTCAACTGAAACATTTCTGTACCGATCACTTGCAGATAATCGGAATCAAAGGAAATAAATACATCCCCCATCAATATCAATCCATCACTAAAACATGCAATTATGATTAACTCGCCAAGAGAAATAAAATAGATCAAAATTGCTCTGTAATTAGTTGAGAATTGAGTAACAAATACTTGTTTAGTTCAAAAAAATAATTTCAGTTTAAGTATGATCTAATAACATTTTTTGTTAGATCAATATTTTTTTCTGTTTTATTTCAGTGATTACCTTAGGATCTCAAAAATCTTCGGCATCTACAATCTTAGGTGCTGATTTTAACATTCAAATCTGAATACAAACTGAACATACAGAGTTACACAATTTAGACTACTTTATCTGGAGCACTGGTGTATCGATCGCATGTAGATATTGGATTCAGATAAACCAAGCATATCCGATCGATATCAATCCATCACTAAAACATGCAATTACGATTAATTCTCCTGAGGAATAAAATAGATGTTAGTTTCTCTGTAACAGTTGTGAATGGGTGGATTATCCATTGACGATATTGCTGATTCAACAAAATTCTTATTGGACATTAGTTCAAAAACATTTTCAGTTTAAGTATGATCCAATAAGAGTTTTTTGTTGGATCGATATTTTTTTCTGTATTGTTTCGTAGATTATGTTAGGATCACAAAAATCCTAGGCATGACTCTGATTTCAACATTCAAAATTAAATACGAACTGAACTTACAAAGTGATACAATTTAGAATACTCGTTTTGAAACATTCGTGTATCGATCACTTGTAAATATCAGATTGAGAGAAATTAAGTGTATCCCTTCGATATCAATCTATCATGAAAACATGCAATTAAGATTAATTCGCCAGAGGAATAAAATAGATGTTAGTTTCTCTGTAACAGTTGAGAATG
Source organism: Maratus michaelseni (assembly GCA_963931845.1). NCBI lineage: Eukaryota > Metazoa > Arthropoda > Arachnida > Araneae > Salticidae > Maratus > Maratus michaelseni. The sequence goes on from OZ007600.1 coordinate 5,564,631, forward strand.
GACGGATTATCCATTGACGATGTTGCTGATTCAACAAAATTCTTATTGTACATTAGTTCAAACACATTTTCAGTTTAAGTATGATCCAATAAGAGTTCTTTGTTAGATCGATATATTTTTTTCTGTATTGTTTCGTAGATTATATTAGGATCACAAAAATCCTAGGCATGACTCTGATTTCAACATTCAAAATTAAATACGAACTGAACTTACAAAGTGATACAATTTAGAATACTCGTTTTGAAACATTCGTGTATCGATCACTTGTAAATATCAGATTGAGAGAAATTAAGTGTATCCCTTCGATATCAATCTATCATGAAAACATGCAATTAAGATTAATTCGCCAGAGGAATAAAATAGATGTTAGTTTCTCTGTAACAGTTGAGAATGGACGGATTATCCATTGACGATGTTGCTGATTCAACAAAATTCTTATTGTACATTAGTTCAAACACATTTTCAGTTTAAGTATGATCCAATAAGAGTTCTTTGTTAGATCGATATATTTTTTTCTGTATTGTTTCGTAGATTATATTAGGATCACAAAAATCCTAGGCATGACTCTGATTTCAACATTCAAAATTAAATACGAACTGAACTTACAAAGTGATACAATTTAGAATACTCGTTTTGAAACATTCGTGTATCGATCACTTGTAAATATCAGATTGAGAGAAATTAAGTGTATCCCTTCGATATCAATCTATCATGAAAACATGCAATTAAGATTAATTCGCCAGAGGAATAAAATAGATGTTAGTTTCTCTGTAACAGTTGAGAATGGACGGATTATCCATTGACGATGTTGCTGATTCAACAAAATTCTTATTGTACATTAGTTCAAACACATTTTCAGTTTAAGTATGATCCAATAAGAGTTCTTTGTTAGATCGATATATTTTTTTCTGTATTGTTTCGTAGATTATATTAGGATCACAAAAATCCTAGGCATGACTCTGATTTCAACATTCAAAATTAAATACGAACTGAACTTACAAAGTGATACAATTTAGAATACTCGTTTTGAAACATTCGTGTATCGATCACTTGTAAATATCAGATTGAGAGAAATTAAGTGTATCCCTTCGATATCAATCTATCATGAAAACATGCAATTAAGATTAATTCGCCAGAGGAATAAAATAGATGTTAGTTTCTCTGTAACAGTTGAGAATGGACGGATTATCCATTGACGATGTTGCTGATTCAACAAAATTCTTATTGTACATTAGTTCAAACACATTTTCAGTTTAAGTATGATCCAATAAGAGTTCTTTGTTAGATCGATATATTTTTTTCTGTATTGTTTCGTAGATTATATTAGGATCACAAAAATCCTAGGCATGACTCTGATTTCAACATTCAAAATTAAATACGAACTGAACTTACAAAGTGATACAATTTAGAATACTCGTTTTGAAACATTCGTGTATCGATCACTTGTAAATATCAGATTGAGAGAAATTAAGTGTATCCCTTCGATATCAATCTATCATGAAAACATGCAATTAAGATTAATTCGCCAGAGGAATAAAATAGATGTTAGTTTCTCTGTAACAGTTGAGAATGGACGGATTATCCATTGACGATGTTGCTGATTCAACAAAATTCTTATTGTACATTAGTTCAAACACATTTTCAGTTTAAGTATGATCCAATAAGAGTTCTTTGTTAGATCGATATATTTTTTTCTGTATTGTTTCGTAGATTATATTAGGATCACAAAAATCCTAGGCATGACTCTGATTTCAACATTCAAAATTAAATACGAACTGAACTTACAAAGTGATACAATTTAGAATACTCGTTTTGAAACATTCGTGTATCGATCACTTGTAAATATCAGATTGAGAGAAATTAAGTGTATCCCTTCGATATCAATCTATCATGAAAACATGCAACTAAGATTAATTCGCCAGAGGAATAAAATAGATGTTAGTTTCTCTGTAACAGTTCAGAATGGACGGATTATCCATTGACGATGTTGCTGATTCAACAAAATTCTTATTGTACATTAGTTCAAACACATTTTCAGTTTAAGTATGATCCAATAAGAGTTCTTTGTTAGATCGATATATTTTTTTCTGTATTGTTTCGTAGATTATATTAGGATCACAAAAATCCTAGGCATGACTCTGATTTCAACATTCAAAATTAAATACGAACTGAACTTACAAAGTGATACAATTTAGAATACTCGTTTTGAAACATTCGTGTATCGATCACTTGTAAATATCAGATTGAGAGAAATTAAGTGTATCCCTTCGATATCAATCTATCATGAAAACATGCAATTAAGATTAATTCGCCAGAGGAATAAAATAGATGTTAGTTTCTCTGTAACAGTTGAGAATGGACGGATTATCCATTGACGATGTTGCTGATTCAACAAAATTCTTATTGTACATTAGTTCAAACACATTTTCAGTTTAAGTATGATCCAATAAGAGTTCTTTGTTAGATCGATATATTTTTTTCTGTATTATTTCGTAGATTATATTAGGATCACAAAAATCTTAGGCATGACGCTGATTTCAACATTCAAAATTGAATACAAACTGAATTTACAAAGTGATACAATGTAGATTCTTTATTTGAAACATTCGTGTATATCGATCACTTGAAGATATCGGATTGAGTGAAATTAAGTACATCCCTCCGATATCAATCCATCACTAAAACATGCAATTACGATTAATTCGATAGAGGAATAAAATAGATGTTAGTTTCTCTGTAACAGTTTAGGATAGGCGCACTATATTTTTCACAATAATATTATTGGAGATAACATAATCAGAAAATTTCTTTGGGTCAAACTAATTTTTGTTCTAACAAATATTTGTTTAGTTAATTTTCATTTTAACATCTTCATTACTGAGTATTGATGTAATATCATTGATTATGACTAATTTATATAGTCTCAATTTGACTTCAGAGCAAGAGTTTTAATTTATTTGAATTATTTCGAACTTTCTACATCGAAGCATATCATTTTAAAATCGGAACTGCAATCATGTTAGAGTATCATTTTTAAAATGGGAAAGAATTGAGGACTAATCACATATGTGGACCTACGGTGTGAACAGGTTAAGTACAATCCTATAAGATTTTTTTGTTGGATAAATGTTTTATTCTGTGTTTCAGTTCTGTTGTTTTAGAGATTGCCTAAGGATTAAAAAAAAATATCTTAGGCATTTAAACATTCAAAAGTCAATACAAACTGAACATACAAAATGATACAATTTAGATTACTTATTTTGAAACATTCGTGTATCGATCACTAGTACATTTCGGATTTAGATGAACTTATATCCCACCTATATCAATCCATCACGAAAACATGCAATTACGATTAATTCGCCAGAGGAATAAAGTAGATGTTAGTTGCTCTGTAACAGTTGAGAATGGGTGACACATTTTTAACACTTTCCAACCTAGTTGAAAAGTGTTTATGACTTCGGTTTGTCTGGCCGTCTGCCGACCTGCCGTCTGTCGTCTGCCGTCTGTCGTCTGCCGTCTGTCCGTGCTCTAATTCCCGTAAATATGCAAGGATTGCTCTGCAATTTTTATATGTTATTGTCGTTATCTATAGCATGTTCCCTATTTCAACTGAAGTGTGTAGCACTTATAGTTTTTTTACAGGGACACTCAAAAGAGTTCCGTTACATTACGGTCTATGGGGAAAAATCATTTGCGGTTAATTTTAATGATGTTACACAATTTCAAACACATCGTAATTGATATATATCACTAAGGTGCATTACAAGAAGCTTAATATGGAATAGGGTGGGCATAGCACTTATAGTTACTTTACAGGGACAGTCAAAAGAATTCCGTTACATTACGTCTATGGAGAAAAATCGTCTGCGGTTTATTTAAATAATGTTTCACTATTTTAAACGCATTGAAATATCACTAAGGTTCATTACAAGAGGCTTATTACAGAATATTGTGTGTATAGCAGTCATCGTTCATTTACAGGGACACACAAAAGAATTCTTTACTGTCTGTTAACAATAATTCCTGGAAGTGCGTTTTAAGTTACTGAACACGGTTTTAAATTTAACTCACTTTTTGTTTATTACGTGGTGTGTATAAATTCTGTAGATCCTATACAGGGAAGCACAAAAGTTCGCGAACACATTTCCGTTTATTGACCTAAACTCCAGAAGGAGAATTTTGAACTGTGCTACGCGTTTCTTAACTGAACTAAAATTTAGCATCCTATGTAGTATATATACAAATCTATAGATCATATACAGGGCTGAATAAAAGTATTCGGATATTTTTCCGAATATTGTATATGTTGGAAATAAATGTTAGAAATTCTTGAAATTACGTTTTTAAATATGTTATGCGTTTTCCAAATTGTTTACTTCGATGTTATCTTTCAGCTTATTAAACGGTAATGATTTGTAAAATTATTTTGAAAGCATTGGAAAGTGTTACATAATCTATGCTTGACGCATGATTTTTCGTTATTGTTTTACAATAACGTTGGTTCAATAAAATTCTTGGGCATAACTGAATCAGACAATTTCTTTGAGTCAAACTGATTTTTGTTGTATTGACAATATATACAGGGTGATTCATAAAAGATGGGCAGAACTTTAAAGGGTTATAGTACACTTAAAGACAAATAATATTAAATAGGAGACTAAGGGTCCCAGACGTATTCCCAAGGAGATAGGGGGCATTAAAGTTTAGGGTCCGAAATTTCAAATGATTATAAAACATGGAAAAATTGGTCGATTCGTTTGCGGTTTTTGCAAAAAATTTTCTTTATGCCAGTATTTTCTTGAAATAAAATTTTAAAGTTCAATTTCAAAAAATGCCGATAGGGGGCGCTTTAGACTTTGGAGTAACAAACAACTATTTTTTAACGTTATTTTTTGTATTTCTTTAAATGATTTCGAAAGCTTAGACTTAAACTTAAATTTTGATCTAAAAATCTGAGTCCTAACGAGTAGTTAAGTAGCGTAAACTGAAATTTGAAATTTGAAACCCTTCTCCCCCCAGAACAAAAATCAGTTATTCCCGATCTTTGTGTCGTAGATTAGGCTCTAACTACTGCTGCGTTTTGCTAAAATTATTCTTTATGTCAGTATTTTCTTGAAAATAAATTTTAAAGAAAATTTTCAAAAAATTCCGATAGAGGGCGCTTTAGACTTTGGAGTAACGAACAACTATTTTATACCGTTATTTTTTGTGTCTCATTAAATGCTTTCTAAAGCTTAGACTTAAATTTTCAGCCCAAAATCTGAATCGTTAGACGTGGTTAAGTTTCTGGGGAGAGGGGTTTGAAATTTCTACTCCTGAGCACAGTTCAGTTTACCATGTCCACACATTGTGTGCTGTGATACGAGGTAAAAAGACACAAATTAGGATTATGTTACCAAAGCATATTTATTAACATGTAATCACAATAAATGTTCAAAATTGTGACCACCAGAGGTTATGCACGCAGAACAACGGCGACGAATGGAACGGCGAACATTCGCGAAAACATCAGGCTTTTCGAGCACTTCCCCTACAGCGGCGGAAAGTCTGGCGACCAGTTCCTCGGGGGATTCAATGGGTGTCTCATACATAAGAGCCTTCAATCGTCCCCAAAAAAAGAAATCGAGGGGTGAAAGATCTGGCGAGCGAGCAGGCCAAGCAACAGGACCACCTCGACCAATCCATCTGTTCGGAAATGTGATGTCCAGATAGTTGCGGACGTCTCGTACGTAATGGCTGGCGCTCCATCGTGCTGGAACCACATGACCCGCCGGATGCGTGGAGGAACAACGTTTAACAGGTCTGGCAGCACATGTTGCAGAAATGTGAGGTATGTTTTACCGTTGAGGCGTTCAGGAAGAAGGTACGGTCCGATTAGGTGGTCTCCGAGGATTCCTGCCCAAACATTGATGGAAAAGCGTCTCTGATGAGCATGTGGATACGTAGCATGTGGATTGACATCCGCCCATACATGTGCATTGTGTGTGTTAAATGTACCTTCACGTGTGAAGGTACATTCATCGGTGAAAAGCACAGTTCGTCCAAAATGTGGATTTAGCGCGTTCTGCTGCAGAAACCAGCGGGCGAATTCAATACGATTTGGATAATCCCCTGGAGACAGTTTCTGGACTCGTTGCACATGAAACGGGAGCAAATGTTCATCCTTCAGTACCCTCCAAGTCGTGGACTGTGAGGTATCCACCTGGCTAGCCACTGTTCGTGTACTTGTACTTGGCTGCGCCGCTACTACATCCAGAATGGCTTCTGCAACAACTACTGATTCGTCCTTTTTTGCACGACCTGCATTCGACCGGGAAGCGAGAAATGATCCCGTCTCACACAACTGTCTGTGCAAGCGCTCGAAAGTTTTGCGGTTAGGCAACCGCCTGTTAGGAAATCGCTCTCCGTACATTCGTTGTGCCTCTGCACCATTTCCATCTGCCGCTCCGTAAATTAAATGCATCTCAGCCTTTTCCTTATTCGTGAAGGGCACCATCTTCCGATTCATTACTACAGCGACTTACACTTGACTCACCGTTCAGTGGTTTTTATGCCTGAATCGTGTCGAAATTTTGCATACGTGTTCTTCTTCTTCCCCATTTGACATTTGCACACTTTCTGTTTCCTTCTTCACCCGGTGACTAGCGTCAGGAATGGAGCTTTAACGTTTGCATGAGCGACGTTTCCAACTGTGCCAGTGCCTTTATGAGTGAATTCCGACTATGCAGTCCTTGACGAAAGTTGTATTTTTGCCTCGTATCACAGCACAGAATCGTTGGGCATGGTTAAGTAGTGCAAACTGAACTATGTTCAGAAGTTGAAATTTGAACCCCCTCCCCTCGCTACTGAACCACGCTCAGCGATTCAGATTTTGAGCTGAAAATTTAAGTTTAAGTCTAAGCTTTAGAAAGCATTTAATGAGACACAAAAAATAACGGTATAAAATAGTTGTTCGTTACTCCAAAGTCTAAAGCGCCCTCTATCGGAATTTTTTGAAAATTTTCTTTAAAATTTATTTTCAAGAAAATACTGACATAAAGAATAATTTTAGCGAAACGCGGCAGTAGTTAGAGCCTAATCTACGACACAAAGATCGGGAATAACTGATTTTTGTTCTGGGGGGAGAAGGGTTTCAAATTTCAAATTTCAGTTTACGCTACTTAACTACTCATTAGGACTCAGATTTTTAGATCAAAATTTAAGTTTAAGTCTAAGCTTTCGAAATCATTTAAAGAAATACAAAAAATAACGTTAAAAAATAGTTGTTTGTTACTCCAAAGTCTAAAGCGCCCCCTATCGGCATTTTTTGAAATTGAACTTTAAAATTTTATTTCAAGAAAATACTGGCATAAAGAAAATTTTTTGCAAAAACCGCAAACGAATCGACCAATTTTTCCATGTTTTATAATCATTTGAAATTTCGGACCCTAAACTTTAATGCCCCCTATCTCCTTGGGAATACGTCTGGGACCCTTAGTCTCCTATTTAATATTATTTGTCTTTAAGTGTACTATAACCCCTTAAAGTTCTGCCCATCTTTTATGAATCACCCTGTATATATTTTTTATTGTTGAAATAACAATTTTTTCTGTAGTTCTACAAAAATCTCAGTTTAAGTACAATCCAATAAGATTTTTTGCTTGATTAATATTTTTATCTGAGTTGTTTCATTTATAGCCTTAGGATCACAAAAATTTTACGCATTGCGCTGATTTCCACATTCAAAAGTGAATACAAATTGAACATACAAAGTGATACAATGTAGATGCTTTATTTGAAACATTCGTGTATCGATCACTTGTAGATACCGGATTGAGAGGAACTAAGTATATCCTACGGATATCAATCCATCATGAAAACATGGAATTACGATTAATTCGCCAGATGAATAAAGTAGATGTGAGTTGCTCTGTAACTGTTGAGAATGGGCGCAATATTTTTTGACAATAACGTTGATCCAACAAAATTCTTCTTAGACATAACTTAATCAGACAATTTCTTTGAGTCAAACTGATTTTTGTTGTATTGACAATATATTTTTTTTATTGTTGAAATAACAATTCTTTCTGTAGTTCTACAAAAATCTCAGTTTAAGTACGATCCAATAAGATTTTTTGCTTGATCAATATTTTTATCTGAGTTGTTTCATTTATAGCCTTAGGATCACAAAAATCTTAAGCATGTCACTGATTTCAACATTCAAAAGTGAATACAAATTGAACATACAAAGTGATACAATGTAGATGCCTTATTTGAAACATTCGTGTATCGATCACTTGTAGATATCGGATTGAGAGGAACTAAGTATATCCTACGGATATCAATCCATCACGAAAACATGGAATTACAATTAATTCGCCAGATGAATAAAGTAGATGTGAGTTGCTCTGTAACTGTTGAGAATGGGAGCAGTATTTTTTGACAGTAACGTTGATCCAACAAAATTCTTCTTGGACATAACTTAATCAGACAATTTCTTTGAGTCAAATTCAATTTTGTTGCTTTGACAATATTTTTTTTATAATTGTTGATCTAACAATTTTTTCTGTAGTTCTACAAAAATATCATTTTAAGTATAATACAATAAGATTTTTTGCTTGATCAATATTTTTTATCTGTGTTGTTTCGTTTATAGCCTTAGGATCACAAAAGTCTTACGCATGGCTCTGATTTCAAAATTCAAAATTGAATACAAATTGAACATACAAAGTGATACAATGTAGATTCCTTATTTGAAACATTCGTATATCGATCACTTGTAGATACCGGATTGAGAGGGACTAAGTATATTCTACAGATATCAATCCATCACGAAAACATGCAATTACGATTAATTCGCCAGATGAATAAAGTAGATGTTAGTTGCTCTGTAACAGCTGGGAATGGGCGCACTGTTTTATAACAATAACGTTGATCCAATAAAATTCTTAGGCATGGCGCTGATTTCAACATTGAAAAAATGAAACAAACTGATATATATGTTAGAAACAAACTGAACATACAAAGTGATAAAATTTAGACTACTTCATCAACACTTGAGAATGGGCTCCGTATTTTTTGACAATAACGTTGATCCAACAAAATTCTTCTTGGACATATCTTAATCAGACAATTTATTTGAGTCAAACTAATTTTTGCTGTGTTGACAATATTTTTGATGTAACAATTTTTTCTGTAGTTCTACAAAAATATCATTTTAAGTATAATCCAATAAGATTTTTTTCTTGATCAATATTTTTTATCTGTGTTGTTTGGTTTATAGCCTTAGGATCACAAAAGTCTTACGCATGGCGGTGATTTCAACATTGAAAAATGAAACAAACTCAACATACAAAGTGATACAATTTAGACTACTTCATCTGAAACATTCGTGTATCGATCACTTGTAGATATCGGATTCAGAGAAACTAAGTATATCCCACCGATATCAATCCATCACGAAAACATGTAATTACGATTAATTCGCCAGCGGAATAAAGTAGATGTTAGATGGCCAGCAATAGGGCGCACTATCCGTTGATGACAAAGTCAGAAAAAGATTGATGCATTAGTATTTTGCCATTCACATGGAAATTAATGGGTAATGTTGATGAATGGAACGCCAGAAATGTTAGTTGCTGCATGCTCACTCTCTCCCCAAACAGGCTATTAATCTCAAATGAAGGGTTCTGCAAAAAGATGAAATGCATCTGATACAAGTGTTAGGGCATTTATTGCGAAACATTAAGGAAGTGGCAAGGCTATTTGCCGTAGTAAGATGATGGCAATTTGACTGAATGCGAGAATGTTACACATGAAAGAGAAATTATACACTGTTGAATAAAATTAATAGAGTTTTGCTGAGAAAAAAAAGAGGTAGTGGCAAGTTACATGCTAGATTTAAAAAAAAATGAAAAAAATTAGAAGTTTTTGCAACAGAGTACATAGCTAAAAAAAAAAAAAAGACTGTTGATTTTACAGTATAATACTAGCATCCCAGCTGTCAGTATTATACCGTAAAATTAACAGTAATAAACAGTAAAATAAGCAGTAGCGCGGCAGCGTATTACAGCGTGGATGCTAGTATTATACTGTAAAATCAACAGTCTTTTTTTTTTTTTTTTTTTTTTTTTTTTTCAGTGTAGCTATTATTTTTGTTTGTTGAAAATGTTTTGTCACCGAAAATTATAAGGACACGAAGATTTCCCAACTTAGGACTGTTCTTAAATCCAAATAAGCTGATTTCTGGTATACACTCTAAATAAGAAAGAGTGACTATTCACTCCGGAGGAGTGGATATTCACTCTATCGCAGAGTCAAAATTTGCCCAACCTCTTTAGAGTGACTATTCACTCTAGGAAAAAGTGAAATTCTTGACTCCCTGAAAGAGTGAATACTCACTCTTTCAGGAGTGAGTTTTTTCACCCCTGATAGGAGTAAATAGTCACTCTTTCAGGAGTGACTAAAATTCTTGAATAAAAAAAGAGAAACTCATTTTTTACACACGCTTGTTCGTAGGCGGTCACCCTCCCAACTAGTAACCGAGCTCGCTGCTGCTTGACTTTTGCGCTCGGACGAGAACTGGTACCTACAGCTTGCTACAGCCGCTTACAATTAAAAAAGCTCTTATTATATTATTTTAGCTTTGTTTCTTTTGTGATATTCGAACACACTTATTAAATTTGTGTAGAAATCATAAATATTTACGGTGTTTCTCAACTGTGTAAATAAGAATTCCTATTTATTAGAAACTGATTTACCATTATTATTTCATCCTTATATATCAGTTGTCTTCTGGCATAAACGTTTTCAAAAAGAATAATTCTTAAAAAACATACCAATTTGATAAATATCTATCGAAGATCTATAAAAGTGAATTATTGCACAATAAATCACAAAAATTCCTTTTCCTTTCACACCGATCACGCACGTGCTTTTGAAAGTCTCGAAATATATCCTTGAACGATCATACAATGGGATCAAATTTGAAAAGAGAAAAATCTTTCTCAAGAATATGGATTTAATGGGATATAATTTTTTTTTACTTGCAGCATTAGAGGATAAAATGTTAAAGAAACCGTTTCTGATTCACACTGAATGAGATTTTCGACAGATGAAAGACTGACACGGATATGTTTCTAAAGGTATTTCGATAGAAATTAATCCGATTATTTCGATATGAAGTATTTTCTACTAGCAAATAAAAGTTTTGCCGATTATTATAAGTGGGGAATTTCCTCATCCAGACATAAAAGTTGTTTTCGTCAATTATTTTATTGCATCTGCGGCAGCTTTGTAATAGTCAAAATTGACCCGAAATTAAGAGCGATATGAGGAAAATACTTGTTTTTCTTAAATTGAAAGCGGAATTCGGAAATGTTTAACAATCTATTAGCTGAGGGGCACATATACGAGTAATTCTCAGCAAAGTATTAATTTCGTGTCCCAGGGATCTTGTAGTTGTATTTTTAAAATTACAAAAAGAAAGTGTGATTTAAACTATCAATATTAATCAGTTATACGTATAAACTGTGTTTGTTTGCTTATTGAAACTGAAATGTAATAGTAAAAAAAAAAAAAAATAAATAAATACACACACTATGTCTCCATTCACACATGTACGAAAGTGTGAAATGAAGTTTTCTGTGAAGCTTTATGTCTAAATGACTCACTACGTGTACTAATTGGATGAGAATAAGAAGTATATAGTGACTGTTAGATATAACCTCCTTCAAAAAAAAAACTGAAAGCAAGTTTCCAGATGTGCGCACGTAAAATATTTTTAAGAGTATAATAATATTTTTATTTTTACAATTCTCTATCGCATCCTATGATCTGACTATATAGAGACGTTTATTACACTATAAATTTGTAGCACTTGAACCCAGGCCTTGACTCTCAAGAACACTTGAAATTCCGTCACTCTATATATGTGAACTTCGAGGCCTTTAGAAGGGGATTCCATTTTGTAACTGCTGAGAGCAGTCGGTTCTCTAACCAGAGAGAATTTTTACGGCACTATGTTGCCGCTAAAGTGAATTTTTGCCCCGGACAAGCCGCGCCATCCTGATAGAAACTTTCCAAATGAACTGAAATTAATTGTATGCTGCTTCGTGTAATTTCCGTGTGCTGTAAAGTAATCGCTTAAATATAATGTTGTGCTTAACAAGTCATTTAATTATAAGCGTAACACGTGGCAGGCTCTGTCCAGAGCGGCCGTTTTAGAAGCTCTCACGAAGGAGAGCTAGTGAGAGATTCGGCCGGAGTTGCCGGGGAAAATGATGTTACGCTCGGATTGGAACCCACGGCCCGAGGTTTTCCTGACAAAAAACTTTAAGAACTAATTGTATATGTTGCTTTGTAACTGTTTAAGTGTGCTGTGAAGTAGTGCTAATAAATTAGTGTCTAACTAACAAGGAAGTTCTCCTTAAAGCGCATACTCAGAATACTTTGAAAAAAAAATGCTAATGGAACTACTCATGTACGTAATAAAGGATGAGTCAAATTTAATTGCGGAATCCCTGTAGAAAATCTTTTTAAAAAATAAAATAATTTCGAGTATTTGGTGCAAAAAGACGCGATTTGGCGAGCAACACTTTTTCCTCGCCAAATGCAAGCGAATTTAATGCATTTTAAAATTCCTGGTTAAGTGAGTGTTTAAATGCGCAGTACTTTGGGAATTTAAACATAAACGATTAAATAGTTTATTATTTTTCTGTAAACTTATATATACATACAAGTTGCGTGCCGCTGAAGTTATTCAATTTTAAACGGTTTCACCGGTTGGATAAGTTTTAAGTGTATTATGTGTATGTAACAATGACTCTCTCATTGTACATCCCAATATTGAATAACAAGAACGAAAAATCATGCGTCAAGCATAGATTATGTAGCACTTTCCAACGCTTCTAAAATAATTTTACAAATCATTACCGTTTAATAAGCTGAAAGATGACATCTAAGTAAACAATTTGGAAAACGCATAACATATTTAAAAACGTAATTTCAGGAATTTTCAATATATACAATATTCGGAAAAATATCCGAATACTTTTATGTAGCCCTGTATATGATTTGTATATATACATAGGATGCTAAATTTTAGTTTAGTTAGGAAACGCGTAGCACCGTTTAAATTCTCCTTCTGGAGTTTCTGTCAATAAACGGAAATGTGTTCGCGAACTTTTGTGCTGCCCTGTATAGGATCTACAGAATTTATACACACCACGTAATAGACAAAAAGCTAGTTAAGATTAAAATCGCGTTATGTAACACTTTCCAACGCTTCCAAAATAATTTTACAAATCATACCGTTTAATAAGCTAAAAGACAACATCTAAGTAATCCGAATACTTTTATTCAGCCCTGTATAGGATCTATAGATCTGTATATATACTACATAGGATAATAAATTTTAGTTCAGTTAGGAAACGCGTAGCACAGTTTAAAATTCTCCGTCTGGAGTTAAATAATACGGAAATGTGTTCGCGAACTTTTGTACTTCCCTGTATATAGGATCTACAGAATTTATACACACCACGTAATAGACAAAAAGCGAGTTAAAATTAAAATCGCTTTCAGTAACTTAAAACGCACTTCGAGGAATTATTGTTAACAGACAGTAGAGAATTCTTTTGTGTGTCCCTGTAATTGAACGATGACTGCTATACACACACTATTCTGTAGTAAGCCTCTTGTAATGCACCTTAGTAATATATATAAACTTCAATGCGTTTAAAATAGTGGAACATTATTTAAATAAGCCGCAGACGATTTTTCTCCATAGACGTAATGTAACGGAATTATTTTGACTGTCCCTGTAAAGTAACTCTAAGTGCTATACACCTACTATTCCATATTAAGCTTCTTCTAATGCATCTTAGTGATCTATATAAATTTCAATACGTTTACAATAGTGAAACATTTTTAAAATAAACCGCAAATGATTTTTCCCCATAGACCGCAATGTAACGGAATTCTTTTGAGTGTCCCTGTAAGAAAACTATAAGTGCTACACACTTCAGTTGAAATAGGGAACGTGCCATAGATAACGACAATAACATATAAAAATTGCAGAGCAATCCGAGCATATTTACGGGAGTTAGAGCACGGACAGACGGCCATCCGGCCATACGGCCAGACAAACCGAAGTCATAAGCACTTTTCAACTAGGTTGGAAAGTGCTAAAAACGCTGTTTCTAATGGCAACAATACTTTTCGGTTGTTGCATCCGACCTCCTACTCAAACAATATTGAAGTGAAATTGAAAGTGCTCAGAATCAGACTTTAATTTTTGTTTTGAAGCATTTTTAATCAATTTAAATTTTGTTCTAAATATGAGTGTTAATTTTCATAATATGTACATATAAATGTATATGGCAAAACAGCAGTTATAAAAGTGCATTTATTTAAGTTAAACTTACTTAAACTAGTTCATTGTGAAGAGTAGAAAAAGTTTTTCCTTAAAAAGTATTTATCATAAAAGCCGTTTTTTAACACTTTCCAACCTAGTGGAAAAGTGTTTATGACTTCGGTATGTCTGGCCGGATGGCCGTATGCCGTTTGTCCGTGCTCTAACTCCCGTAAATATGCTCGTATTGCCCTGCAATTTTTATATGTTATTGTCGTTATCTATAGCCTGTTCCCTATTTCAACTGAAGTGTGTAGCACTTATAGTTTTTTTACAGGGACACTCAAAAGAATTCCGTTACATTACGGTCTATGGGGAAAAATCATTTACGGTTTATTTTAATGATGTTACACAATTTCAAATACATTGTAATTGATATATATCACTAAGGTGCATTACAAGAAGCTTAATATGGAATAGGGTGTGCATAGCACTTATAGTTACTTTACAGGGACAGTCAAAAGAATTCCGTTACATTACGTCTATGGAGAAAAATCGTTTAATGTTTAATTATATAATGTTTCACTATTTTAAACGCATTGAAATTTATATATATCATTAAGGTGCATTACAAGAGGCTTACTACAGATTACTGTGTGTATAGCAGTCATCGTTCATTTACAGGGACACACAAAAGAATTCTGTACTGTCCGTTCAATAATTCCTGAAAGTGCGTTTTAAGTTGCTGTACGCGATTTTAAATTTAACTCTCTTTTTGTCTATTACTTGGTGTGTATAAATTCTGTATACAGGGTCGTACACTGATCGTATACAGGGCAGCACAAAAGTTCGCGAACACAATTCCGTTTATGGACAGAAACTCCAGAAGGAGAATTTTAAACTGTGCTACGCGTTTCCTAATTAAACTAAAATTTAGCATCCTATGTAGTGTATATAAAAATCTATAGATCATATACAGGGCTGAATAAAAGTATTCGGATATTTTTCCGAATATTGTTGGTAATTCCTGAAATTGGATTTTTAAATATGTTATGCGTTTTTCAAAATTGTTTAGTTAGATATCCTCTTACACCTTACGGTAAAGATTTTCAAAATTATTTTGGAAGTGTTGGAAAGTGTTACATAATCTATGCTTGACGCATGATTTTTCGTTCTTGTTTATTATTTCATTGTATCGCTAATCAGCTATAAATAGCCAACATCACGAAATTTTCAGAATTTCTTTACGGTCGTTATATCGAGGTTCCGTAGCAATTTTTTTTTATAATCATATATATCCTCATGAGAAGAAATTTCTGTAATTTATAAAAAATTTCTGAGTATGCGCTTATGGAGACCTTCCTGGTAAGTAAAGAGGTACTGCCCATTTAGCCCTTCACCACACAAAAATAACGGTTCAATATACTAAACTAATGTTTTTCAAGTTATTACTTAACAGTATATTAATTTTTATAGCGATTAGTGCTTCAAGTTATAACTAATACTGTAAAAATATAAACAATTGCTTGGTTGTACGAAATACATTCTCAGACTAACTGAACCGATTTAAAATTTCCTTCGCTGTACGATAGACAGAGTTCCATTGTATCTGTTTTTTGGAAGATGGTGAACTTGGAATTATCTAATATGCCAAGTGATGACTGCAAATGGGTTGAAATGAAGATATCCCCCTTAATTCAAGTCTCAGGTTCAGCTGATGCAGCACAAGAATTAGGTTTCCCCAAAATGTGACTTAATTAATAATACTTAAATTATCCGTAACAGTATAATTTACCCTCATATAAATAGGCGCACAAATGCCACTTGGCATATTTCAATAACCACACGTGCAAAGTGTCGGGTTTTGTTAGTTATTAAATAAAATTTATCATCCAACAATATTAAAAAAATAATAATATTAAAAATAAAAATAAAAATGCTGATTTCGTATTAAATACATTTAAATTAAAAGCTTTGGTATATATGATTATTGATTAAATAAATTGAACTGATCTATAATTTGTGATACATTTTTAATGACAAAAAATAATGACTAAAAATAGTAGGTAATTATTTTCTGTAAAAAAAAAAAAAAAAAAGGAAAAAGAAGAGAAGATAAATCAGAAGGAAAGAAATATATTTATATAAGAACTATAAACGAAATGAACTCGATATCGAATCGTTTTATAATTTTTTTATGTATGAAAACATAAAAAAAAGTTCAAGTAATTAAAATAATATATTTAACAAGTTACCAGCCAGCAACGAATTTTAAGTTCAAGGTTTTAGTCAGACTGACAAAAATAAAATAAATGAAAAAATAAAAGTCGTCTTAAACAAAAAGTTTAAATTATTGTGGAAAATAGTAACTTTTTTAAAGTAAAAAAAAAAGTCTTTATGAATCCATAAAATTAAGAAATGCTCTAAGCCTTTCGAAAGAATTTTGTCTTTCTTCTTTAGGCGGAAAGAAGACGGAAGGCAGGAGCAAACAACTTCAAAGTCTTGCACTTGCCTTTTAAGTGGCAGCACATCTTCTTTGCGCCCTTTGCGTTCCTTCGTAAGGCCTAGCGCATTTCTTAATTTTATGATTTTATTAAGACTTTTTATTATTTTTTACTTTAGTGTATCACGCCAGTTTGTTAAATATTTTAGCTAAAATTTTTTCCTGAAAAAATGAGAAAAAAAAGCGCGTTATATTAATATTTTTAGTTACTTGCTCCGGCTGTTTATATATCTTTAGTCCTGTCGAATGGATTTTGATGAAATTTGCAATGTTAGATAATTTTTTAGGAAAGATTTTAGAATTTAAGATATTGTTCTACGTTGCTTCGTTATAGAATTATGGGAAAAAGTTCTATAATCAGGTGAATCCGATTATAAAAGATTAGCCTTTTTAACACTTTCCAACCTAGTCGAAAAGTGTTCATGACTTCAGATGGTCTGCCGTATGGCCGTCTGCCGTCTGTCCATGCTCTAACTCCCGTAAATATGCTCGGATTGCCCTGCAATTTTTATATGTTATTGTCGTTATCTATAGCATGTTCCCTATTTCAACTGAAGTGCGTAGCACTTATAGTTTTTTTACAGGGACACTCAAAAGAATTCCGTTACATTACGGTCTATGGGGAAAAATCATTTGCGCTTTATTTTAATGATGTTACACAATTTCAAACACATTGTAATTGATATATATCACTAAGGTGCATTACAAGAAGTTAATATGGAATATGCTGTGCATAGCACTTATAGTTACTTTACAGGGACAGTCAAAAGAAATCCGTTACATTACGTCTATGGAGAAAAATCGTTTCCGGTTTAATTAAATAATGTTTCACTATTTTAAACGCATTGAAATTTATATATATCACTAAGGTGCATTACAAGAGGCTTACTACAGAATATTGTGTGTATAGCAGTCATCGTTCATTTACAGGGACACACAAAAGAATTCTCTACTCTATGTTAACAATAATTCCTCGAAGTGCGTTTTAAGTTGCTGAACGCGATTTTAAATTTAACTCACTGTTTGTCTATTACTTGGTGTGTATAAATTCTGTAGATCATATACAGGGCAGCACAAAATTTCGCGAACACATTTCCGTTTATTGACAGAAACTCCAGAAGGAGAATTTTAAACTGTGCTACGCGTTTCCTAACTAAACTAAAATTTAGCATCATATGTAGTATATATACAAATCTATAGATCATATACAGGGCTGGATTAAAGATATTTTTCCGAATATTGTTGGTAGTTCCTGAAATTACGTTTTTAAATATGTTATGCATTTTCCAAATTGTTTACTTAGATGTTATCTTTCAGTTTATTAAACGGTAATGATTTGGAAAATTATTTTGGAAGCGTTGGAAAGTGTCACATAATCTATGCTTGATGCATGATTTTTCGTTTTTGTTAAAAATTTCTACTGGACGGATTTTGATGAGTCTTCCACTGTTAGTTAAATGAGTTTTCAAGGATGGTTTTAGTATATTGCAAATCGTTCTGAAGTTCTTTACCAAATCATACTGTAAATGAACAACTTAAAGTGTTGGAGCTTAACATCCCAAATTTTGTCTGACACATCCGAAAATATAATAGCGCAATGACATTCCCACCGTTTCAGCAATGCGGAAGGACATTTAAGGTCCATATTTCTTTAAAACAGAAGTTAAATTAGATTAATTTTAATACAATTATTCAAATTTGTTAAGAAATCATATATTTTGTAACCTTCAGATTCGACGAGGATGGCTGAGTTGGTAGAGAATGGCAGCTTCAGCCAAGAGATCCCAAGTTCGTATCCGAAACATTTTTCGTCCTGTTAGAAAATTATTACTATAAGAAGTCAAATTCACTCATATACGTACGTTTGATTGAAGGTTTGTTTGGAAACACGGACTAGAGTATAGCGAGCGAAGTCTGCTAGTAAGCAGTTAAATACGGCTATTTTTGAAACTTTCAATTCTTTATTTAAAAACAACTAATTAAAAGTAGAACCTTTTTCATAATGACACTTTCAAGTGCTGTACCGTCAAATTCTGTCGGCTATTATCTAATATATTTGTTAAACTGTATTGTACGAATCTAATCAAACTCTAGTGGATATATAATATAAATATAATAGCGCAATGGCAGTGGCAGTCCCATCGTTACAGCAATGCGGAAGGACATTTAAGGTAAAGGCTATATTGCTTTAAAACAGAGGTCAAAGTCACTGATATATACACGTTTGATTGAAGGTTTGTTTGGAAAAACTGACCAGAGTAAAGGGCGAAGCAGTTAAATACGGCTATTTTTGAAACTTTCAATTCTTTATTTAAAAACAACTAATTAAAAGTAGAACCTTTTTCATAATGGTACTTTCAAGTGCTGTACCGTCAAATTCTGTCGGCTATTATCTAATATATTTGTTAAACTGTATTGTACGAATGTAATCAAACTCTAGTGGATATATAATATAAATATAATAGCGCAATGGCAGTGGCAGTCCCATCGTTACAGCAATGCGGAAGGACATTTAAGGTAAAGGCTATATTGCTTTAAAACAGAGGTCAAAGTCACTGATATATACACGTTTGATTGAAGGTTTGTTTGGAAAAACTGACCAGAGTAAAGGGCGAAGCAGTTAAATACGGCTATTTTTGAAACTTTCAATTCTTTATTTAAAAACAACTAATTAAAAGTAGAACCTTTTTCATAATGGTACTTTCAAGTGCTGTACCGTCAAATTCTGTCGGCTATTATCTAATATATTTGTTAAACTGTATTGTACGAATCTAATCAAACTCTAGTGGATATATAATATAAATATAATAGCGCAATGGCAGTGGCAGTCCCATCGTTACAGCAATGCGGAAGGACATTTAAGGTAAAGGCTATATTGCTTTAAAACAGAGGTCAAAGTCACTGATATATACACGTTTGATTGAAGGTTTGTTTGGAAAAACTGACCAGAGTAAAGGGCGAAGCAGTTAAATACGGCTATTTTTGAAACTTTCAATTCTTTATTTAAAAACAACTAATTAAAAGTAGAACCTTTTTCATAATGGTACTTTCAAGTGCTGTACCGTCAAATTCTGTCGGCTATTATCTAATATATTTGTTAAACTGTATTGTACGAATGTAATCAAACTCTAGTGGATATATAATATAAATATAATAGCGCAATGGCAGTGGCAGTCCCATCGTTACAGCAATGCGGAAGGACATTTAAGGTAAAGGCTATATTGCTTTAAAACAGAGGTCAAAGTCACTGATATATACACGTTTGATTGAAGGTTTGTTTGGAAAAACTGACCAGAGTAAAGGGCGAAGCAGTTAAATACGGCTATTTTTGAAACTTTCAATTCTTTATTTAAAAACAACTAATTAAAAGTAGAACCTTTTTCATAATGGTACTTTCAAGTGCTGTACCGTCAAATTCTGTCGGCTATTATCTAATATATTTGTTAAACTGTATTGTACGAATCTAATCAAACTCTAGTGGATATATAATATAAATATAATAGCGCAATGGCAGTGGCAGTCCCATCGTTACAGCAATGCGGAAGGACATTTAAGGTAAAGGCTATATTGCTTTAAAACAGAGGTCAAAGTCACTGATATATACACGTTTGATTGAAGGTTTGTTTGGAAAAACTGACCAGAGTAAAGGGCGAAGCAGTTAAATACGGCTATTTTTGAAACTTTCAATTCTTTATTTAAAAACAACTAATTAAAAGTAGAATCTTTTTCATAATGGTACTTTCAAGTGCTGTACCGTCAAATTCTGTCGGCTATTATCTAATATATTTGTTAAACTGTATTGTACGAATGTAATCAAACTCTAGTGGATATATACACGACAATTACTTAGAATGGCTGGCAACTTTATTTTTAGAAGAGAAGTAATTATTTTGACAGGAGAATAAAGGTGGGTTTTTTTTTTTTTTTTTAGAATAAAACGAAACACAAACAATAAAGAATGTGATAGAGTTGTTTTAAAGGCATTCCCAGGTGCAACTGTAGACAAGGTTTTTATTTCCGCAATTATTTAAGCAATTAAGTTGTTTTTCAACTATCAGAGCAAAGGTATACAGAATTAAGAAAATTAAATAACATAATGGCATCATTATTTCCAAAAGAAGTGCAATATAATGAAAGTCACTTCAAAGTTCCAAGTGTGTTTTTCAAGAGAATAACACATAGCGGTACCAAGATTTCCGAAAGGTAATTGCGTAACCAAAGTCACACAGTAGATGTCAAATGTGACTTTCGCATTGAACTTAATAACTGAACAGGAAATGTTGAAGGAGAAATAGTCTCATCAAAGAGATATCGTGACAATGAAATATTAATACCCTTGCTTGAATCATAGAATAAACTTGATAACATAAAAATTCTATTATTGAAAATTTAACGAAAAAAAAATATCTGTTATTCAGAGTCTAAATCATTAAAATTACTAGGGTATCCAACCCGGGCTTTCAGGGTTACAGAAATAATTGATTGAGGTGAAAATAATTTATTTTGATTGAAAACTCAAAGTTTAAAATTCATTAAAAGCGATACTTTCGTATTAGGCGCATATCAGGAGTTAATAGCCGAAGAAATCGCCAAATATTTCTCTACCTACAGCAGCCTTTTCTATTCTGACAATTTCTGTAGCTTAAGAACGTAGTTCATTTACATGCCTGTTAAATTTGTGTTTTATCTATATTATTTTATTTATTGATTGATGAAATTTAAATATCGTTATGGAATATTAGCCGGAAAAAAATGCTAAACTAATTATATTGTTTAAATTGCAAACGGGTTAAATTTTCGTTATCGGGCTGCACGCAATAGAGGTAGATGTAAAAGAAATTCACGTAGGAAAATTATTTTAGAAACCATTTAAAAATCTGTAAATTGAGATGCATTTTTCAAACAAATTGCATCTGAAAAAACATTTTTTCCCCTACTCGAGAGTGTAAAAATTAAAATTGTGCGATATGTTTAGATTTTTAAAAAATGCAGTAAAAGAGAAATTTATTGGTCAGGTGTTGCCATTTTCAATATGACGTCAGTGTTATTCAAGGACATATATTTGCTTTATAATATAGATTTTATAAATGAAAAAAAGTATGTAAATTCTATACTTAATTAAAGGGGATAATAGAAAATGAAATAATACTGTAGAGACGCATAAGAGAAACAATGAAAAGATTTGAAGTGACGGGTATTGAAAATTTTGCTTGGTATCTAAATGCTTTTTAATACGTACTTTGCCAGACAATATAGTTTTGGAGTTTCACAAGCTTTATTAAAATGTGTTAGGAAAAACAAATTCTTAAGTGCTCTTCTTGCCTCACCTTCAATTATTTACTTCTGCAGACGGAGTTAATTCGTAATACAGGAAGCATTTTTGGAGAAGATTATTCTGCATAATAAATCCAGAAATTTGTCACAAACAAAATGCTAAACAAATCACCCCATACCTTAACATTACCACTTAAATTAAACCGTAAAATTGTTTTACGGTTTTTATTTTTGACACTATTACCATTCATCTGCCTTAGATCAGCATTTGCACAAAAAAATATATGTGGCTTTAACTATAATTGTGCTTGTTAAAAAAACACACAAAAGAGAAAAAAGAAATCTCAATGCCCCGAGCAATAACACATTTTGAACACCCTACACTCTTTCGCAGCAATGCTACGAATAAAATAAAAAGTAAGAAAATCATACGTCAAGCATAGATTATGAAACACTTTCCAAAACATTCAGAATACTTCAACAAAACTTCACCGTTGAATGTAGGGATAAAGAATGTTAAAATAAACAAATTCAACTAGGTGGGGAGGCCTACCCAAAGGCTGAATCCCTACTAGCCCCACTCATGTCATAGTAAACAATTGGAAAACGCAAGTGAAAACTCAATTTCAACAATTACAATCTACAGTCGACAAAAAATTCGAATTCATTTGTGTAGCACTGTAGATGATCTATAGATTTGTATACACACTGCATAGTACACAAAAATTTAATTCAGTTAGGAAACTGAAAATTCCCCTTCAGCAATTTCCATCAATAAACGGAAATGTACTAGAATTATTTTGTGCAGCCCTGTATTGAATCTATAGAATTTATACCAGCCAAATAATATGCAAAACATTGGTTAACTTAAAAAACGCACACCACAATTGAAAACGCACTTCCAGCAGCTATTGTTCCTACACAGTACTGTGTAACCGAATCCTTTTGTGTGTCTCTGTAAATGAACAATAAATATCTTGCGCATTCTGTTCTACAGCATGTATTTTGTAGTGCATCTCATTTGTGCGTATCAATTTCAATATTTTAAAAATAGTGTAACATCAGTAAAATTATCCGATAATGTAAAGGAAGTCTTTTGATTGTCCCTGTAAAAAAAAAACTATAAATAATATACACACTTCATTTTCAATATCGAATATGCCATAGTAAACCTCAATAAGATAGATTAATTACATGGCAATCCGAGTATATTTTTGTGAGTTAGAGCACGGACCGACATAGACAGACAGACAAGCCGAATTCATAAATACTTTTCAACTTGGTTGGAAAATTTAAAAAATATAAAGCCACTCTGTTCTGCCAAACCACTCTCTGACTTAAATTCGCCAAGTGACGTGCGATAAGTAAATATCAATGTTTAATATGTTAAGAAACAACCCCTTGAAGTGTTTTTTAAAACTTTCCAACCTAGTTGAAAAGTGTTTATGACTTCGGTTTCTGTATGTCCGTCTGTCGCATTAACTCTCGTACGTATACACGGATTGCCATGTAAATGATATATGTAATTTTACGTTTACTATGGCATGCTCTCTATTGAACAGGTAGACAGCTAGATAAACCAAAGTCATAGACAGTTTTGAACTATGTTAGAAAATGTTAAAAATCTAACACAATAAAGGACTTTGTAATAATACTGTTATAGATAGGAACGTTTTCAGACCAAGGAAAAATTACGAACAACAGATAACGATGCATACAAGAGAAAGATGCTTTACTATTTAATACCGAACCGTCGAATGCATAAAACAAGAAAGTAAAATCATCCATCAAGCATATGAAACACTTTCTAACACTTCCAGAATACTTTAACAAACCTTCGCTGTTTAATAAGGTAAATAAGATACCAAAGTAAACATTTTAGAAAACGCAAAACACATTTGAAAACCAGACTTTAGCAACTACGCCATAGCCCAAAAATACTCCAATTCTTTTGTGCAGGCCTGTATGTAATATATAGATTTGAATATATTGTATATAGTATGCTACAATTTAGTTTAGTAGTAAAACACATAACACAGTTGAAAATTCACCTTCAGCAGTGTCTACCAATAGACGGAAGCATATTTGAAATCTTTTGTACAACCCTGTATATTACCTTAAGATTTTTATACACGCCACATATTAAGCTAATGTTTAATTCAGCAAAAACACGCTGTAAAGTACTGAAATCACACTTCCAGAAATTATCATATATAAGCAGCCGTGTATCAAGTTATTTGCGTGGCCCTGTATATGATTCTATATTATATTCAATAAACTTCTCTCAGTATACTAAATATATTTCACGTTCAAAATGCATAACTCGATTAAAAGTCACATTTAAGCAATTAACTGACTTATAAGCGGGCACTTGATGTCAAGCACACAAGTCAGATGTATGTTCTCAATTAACAAAAAAAATAAGCAATTAACACTGATACACAGTAATGCTTACGAGTTCCTTTGTGTAGCCCTGTATATGATCTATAGCATTTATACATACCACATAGTATATAAAAAATTATTTAAACGCATACTTAACTAAAAGCGCAATTCCAGCAATTATCGCTTACAGACAGTAGTACATCGGATACAATCTTTCGTGTGTTCCTGTAAATGAACGATTAATGCTATGATGCACCACATATTATACAATCCTTATATATTATTTCTCCTGTCAATATCCCTTTTACTCAGAAAATATGAAACGCAGAACAACGAATGAGATACCATATGAAAGGTTTTAGAACAGGCTTCTGACATAGCCCACTTAACAATTCGTTAAAACATGTTTTTGATTAAAATTTGCTGAAATTAAAAAATTAAATCGGCATTGTTTTCATGAAAGAAATGAAAGGTTTTCCTGAAATTATTGTTGCCAAAAAAATAAAATACCACATTATATGATGCTCATAGCAATTATTATAAAAAACACCGCACGGGTTTATTTTATACTTATGATTAAAAAGCGAAATTGAAATTGAAATGTTTATATTTATATTTCAAAGTCCCATGGTTTTCCCGAAGCGGATGACGTCATCCTCTAATGCAGTCAAAATACGATTGTTAATTTTTTTTTCTCACGCGTGCCTTTAGCAATCTTGAATCAGTTTTTAGTCTAATTTTAATGGAATAAATTAGATGATATTCTGGCTTGACTAACAACTAAATGTTGAATGCAGATATTTTTATCCTTGCTTTTTCTTTAGAAGTTTAAACCTGCATCTAATAAATATTACATATTGATAAAAAAGGATACTTCTCTATTATCCCGTCGAACACTTTTCATAACAAAAAACTATCGCCAAATAAACGAGAGAACGTTGTCATTGGAATATCAAAAAATAAATAAAATATAAGAATTTAAGGACACAATTGTTATTTTAATTAATAAAATAACTACTAAATCAGTAAAACATAATGAAAAATACACGCAAATGTCGAATGTAATACCACTAGATGACGTAACAAACACGCATAATGATTCTGACATCAAGTAAATGGGACTGCATTTTTGGCGTTTAATCTTACAGTTTGGCGGTAGTTTTTTGTTATGAAAAGCGGTCGACGGGTTAATAGAGAAGTACCTAAAAAAATATTAGATTTCAATGCGAAATCTTCGCACGGGCACTCTGGTAAGTATCTTGTAGTAAATCTCATTAATATATAAGAGTCTATATCTGAAATAGTCTAACATAATTAAAATACGTTGCAAACAGTTTTTCTCCGATAGACCATTATGTAACCAAATACTTTTGTGTGGAAATGTAAATCTATACTAATATTATAAAGTAGTAAAGATTGTTTTTTTGTTTGTTTGTTTGTAGGGGGTAATCTCTGGAACTACTGAAGCGATTTCAAAAGTGATGGTGGCAAATTGATGGTGACAGTCCCTGCTCCAATATAGGCTACATTTTATGTCGGTGCCACTACTCTCAGGGGGGTGCAGGAGTGAAAAACGTTCTAAAATTTCGATTTTTTTACCCTGAAGGTGTTAGAAACATGAAATTTGGCATGATAGTTACTTATAAGATGTAAATGCTCTTTAAGAACAAATTCTAATAAAATTCGAAATTTAAAAGGGTGAGATGAGCAAAAAGCGTTCTAAAAGCGTTCTAAATTACAATTTGTATGGAATCTCTTGAACTGCAGAACTGTTTTCAAAAGTGATGGTGGCAAATTGATGATGACAGTTCCTGCTGTTAAGGCTCCTATAATAGGAGCTGACGCATATCCATTTTGTTTCGCATTATTCGGGTCTCAGTTCAGCATCTCAATCTACCGCTGCCGGAGCTGGGGTTGCCTAAGGCCTCGTTCCTCCACCTTCTGAAAGAGGCTGGATGTTAAATGGCGGAAAATTAGCTTGGTTTTTCGACTTTGAGACACATATCTGCGAGGATGCGTCAGCCTGTATTATAGGAGCTCTACCTGCTGTAACATAGACTATATTTCATGTAGGTGCCACTACCCATAAGGGAGTGCAGGAGGGGAAAACGTTCTAAAATTTCGATTTTTTTTATACTGAAGGAACTAGAAACTTGAAATTTGGCATGGTAGTTATTTAGAAAATGTAAATGCTCTCTAAAAACAAATTCTAAAAAAATCGAAATTTAAAAGGGTGAGATGAGCGAAAAGCGGTCTAAAAACATTCTAAATTACAATTTCTATGGAATCTCTGGAACTACAGAACCATTTTCAAAAGAGTAACAGTCCTTGCTGTGACATAGGCTATATTTTACATCGGTGACACTACCACAGGGGGGAGGGGGGTGAAAGAGCGAAAAACGTTCTAAATTTTGGATTTTGTTTCGACATTAGTGTGGCTTAATTAGTAATTTCTGAATTATCTGTGGCAGTAAAATTTGCTTTAATGAAAATTGGCCAACGAATACCACTTGACATTTTTCAAGAATTACGCGAGCAAAGCCGCGGGTTTTACTAGTGAATAATAAAGGCTTTATCCTCCATATTGTACAGAAAGCATGTTTCAGTGCCCCTCAAAAATTGATATCAATGTCATTATGTTTGTAATAGTTTAACATGATTAAAATGCACTGCAAACGATTTTTCCTCATAGACCATAATACAACGGAATTCTTTTGAGTTTCCCTGTAAAGTAATTATAAATGCAACCCGTATCATATTCGATAATAAGCATCTTGTAGGGCACTTCAGTGATGTATATCAATTTCAATAAATTTGAAATAATGAAACATCATTAAAATACACTGCAAAGGATTTTTCTCCATAGACCATAATGTAACGACATTCTTTTGAGTGTCCCTGTAAACGAATTATAAGTGCTACATACTTAATTTTCAATACCGAACATGTCATTGCGTATATAAATAACATATACAAATTACATGGTAATTTGAGTGTATTTACGAGAGTTAGGACACGGACAGACAAACGGACAGTAGGCCAGACAAACCGAATTCATAAACACTTTTCAACTATGTTGGAAAATGTTAAAAAGGAATAGCTCATAAAATGCAGGAAAATAAATTATCGAATCAAAAAACAAAGGAATAAACATACGGTTTAAAAATGGAATGCCAAATGCCATTTTACTAGAATGCACTGTATTATGCAACTGTTACAGAACCAATAAATTAGCCATTGTTGGAATGGATAACAATTTAGATAATTCGAATTATCCTATTTGTTATTCCAAAAATAACTCGCGGATGTACAAATGTCAGTGAATATTTCAAATAAATGTACAATAGAAATGTTCAGCATAACTGTGTGAATATTTTTATTTCACTTTTTTTGTAACCGCGGATCGATAACTTCTGTCCGTAATACCGTCCAATTATTTCTTTTAGACAACCTTCGGAAACTTTCTCTTATTTCAAACACAATAAGTTCCTCTTCGTCGATCAGTATCTTCGTTGAAATTGATTGCCGAACAAGCGATCGAGTAGGCACACAAGGCCTGCTTAAATCCTTTATGCGTATGCATTTATTCGCAGAGCATCCGATTTGACTTACCTACCGCAGTCTGGGTACGATTAGATTTGCGATAAAGCCGATTAGACCTTGCGCGCTCTATTATCTTTGTCTTGCCTAATAAATTTTAAATTAATTTTAGAATCTGATCACTTGAGCTATTTTTCTCGTTGAGTTCAGATTTCTCATTCGCAATACGCCCAGAAGCAAAAAATTTTCTCGCGATCTTTGACAGCAATTTTAATCCTTAAGACTGTTCTAAAATCCAAACTCGCTAATTTTTTATACATTTCTGAAATACTTTTTATTCGTAAACGTTTTAGAATCGTTTTTTTCTCGTTGTATACTTCAGTTTGGATTTTCCAATAGCAATGTGCCCAGAAACAGAAAGTTTTTTTACGATCTTTGGAAGCAATTCCAGTTCTTAAGACTGTTCAAATCTAAACTAACTAGTTTCTAATTCATTTCTGAATTAAATTTTGTTCGTAAAAGTTTTTGTTCGTAGACATTTTAGAATTTGATCACTTATTTTTCTCGTTGAATACTTGAGTTCAGATTTCCTATTCGCAAAATTGCCCCAAAAATGAAAGTTTCAGGCAAATCTTTGGCAGCAATTCTAGTCCTTAAGACTGTTCTCAACTCTAAACTAATTACTTTCTGACAAATTCCTGAATTTTTCTTTTCGTAAGCATTTTTGTTCGTAAATATTTTAGAATCTGATCACTTGAGCTATTTTTCTCGTTGAATACTTGAGTTCAGATTTCTCATTCGCAGCCCAGACGTAGAAAGTTTTCTCGCGATCTTTAACACCAATTTTAGTCCTTAAGACTGTTCTCAAATCTAAACTAGTTACTTTCTGACAAATTCCTGATTTTTTTTTTCGTAAACAGTTTTGATCGTAAATATTTTAGAATCTGATCACTTGAGCTATTTTTCTCGTTGAATACTTGAGTTCAGATTTCTCATTCGTAGCTTAGACGCAGAAAGTTTTCTCGCAATCTTTAACAGCAATTTTAGTCCTTAACCCCTTCAGGGGAAAAGTACTCTTGTAGCTAAAATATTGAAATGATTGATTGACACCAGGATTCACGAACGAATTTATTTTAAAATAAGTAAAAGCTTTTCCTCATGTACCTTATAAATTCAAAATTTGATTATAAAATTCTTGTGTCAGTGAGGCATTTTTGGATTAAAATTAAGTGGTATATATAATATACCGGTGCCCTTCAAGGGATTAAGACTGTTCTCAACTCTAAACTAGTTACTTTCTGACAAAATTCCTGAATTTTTCTTTTCGTAAACATTTTTGTTTGTAAATATTTTAGAATCTGATCACTTGAGCTATTTTTCTCGTTGAATACTTGAGTTCAGATTTCTCATTCGCAGCCCAGAAGTAGAAAGTTTTCTCGCGATCTTTAACACCAATTTCAGTCCTTAAGACTGTTCTCAAATACAAATTAACTAATTTCTGACAGATTCCCGAATTAATTTTAGATCGTAAACATTTTAGAATCTGATCACTTAGGCTATTTTTCCCGTTAAATAATTGAGTTCAGATTTCTCATTCGCAATACCCACAGAAGAAAAAAGTTTTCTCGCTATCTTTGACACCAATTTCCGTCCTAATACCTCAAATTCAATCGGTTTCAAAAAATTCGGAATTTAAAAGGATGAAATGAATGGAAAACAATCTAAAAACTTTCTAAATTACGATTCACTTGGATTTATTCGGATTAATTTATTATAGTGGTTACTTATAAGATGCAGGTCCAGGATATAAGAAGATGCGTAAAAATTCGAAATTTAAAGGTGTGAAATGAGCGAATCTGATCACTTGAGCTATTTTTCTCGTTAACTTCAGATTTCTCATTGGCAATGCGCCCAGAAGCAAAAAGTTTTCTCGCGATCTTTGACAGCAATTTTAATCCTTAAGACTGTTCTAAAATCCAAACTCGCTAATTTTTTATATATTTCTGAAATACTTTTTATTCGTAAACGTTTTAGAATCGTTTTTTTCTCGTTGTATACTTCAGTTCGGATTTTCCAATAGCAATGTGCCAGAAACAGAAAGTTTTCTTACGATGTTTGGAAGCAATTCCAGTTCTTAAGACTGTTCAAATCTAAACTAACTAGTTTCTAATTCATTTCTGAATAAATTTTTGTTCGTAGACATTTTAGAATTTGATCACTTATTTTTCTCGTTGAATACTTGAGTTCAGATTTCTTATTCGCAAAATTGCCCCAAAAATGAAAGTTTCCGGCAAATCTTTGGCAGCAATCTTAGTCCTTAAGACTTCTCAACTCTAAACTAGTTACTTTCTGACAAATTCCTGAATTTTTCTTTTCGTAAACATTTTTGTTCGTAAATATTTTAGAATCTTTATCACTTGAGCTATTTTTCTCGTTGAATACTTGAGTTCAGATTTCTCATTCGCAGCCCAGAAGTAGAAAGTTTTCAACGCGATCTTTAACACCAATTTTAGTCCTTAAGACTGTTCTCAAACCTAAACTAGTTACTTTCTGACAAATTCCTGATTTTTTTTTTTTTTTCCGTAAACAGTTTTGATCGTAAATATTTTAGAATCTGATCACATGAGCTATTTTTCTCGTTGAATACTTGAGTTCAGATTTCTCATTCGTAGCTTAGAAGCAGAAAGTTTTCTCGCAATCTTTAACAACAATTTTAGTCTTTAAGACTGTTCTCAACTCTAAACTAATTACTTTCTGACAAAATTCCTGAATTTTTCTTTTCGTAAACATTTTTGTTTGTAAATATTTTAGAATCTGATCACTTGAGCTATTTTTCTCGTTGAATACTTGAGTTCAGATTCTCATTCGCAGCCCAGAAGTAGAAAGTTTTCTCGCGATCTTTTACACCAATTTTAGTCCTTAAGACTGTTCTCAAATCTAAACTAGTTAGTTTCTGACAAATTCCTGATTTTTTTTTTCGTAAACAGTATTGATCGTAAATATTTTAGAATCCGATCACTTGAGCTATTTTTCTCGTTGAATACTTGAGTTCAGATTTCTCATTCGCAGCCCAGAAGCAGAAAGTTTTCTCGCGATCTTTAACACCAATTTCAGTCCTTAAGACTGTTCTCAAATACAAATTAACTAATTTCTGACAGATTCCTGAATTAATTTTAGATCGTAAACATTTTAGAATCTGATCACTTAGGCTATTTTTCGCGTTAAATAATTGAGTTCAGATTTCTCATTCGCAATACCCACAGAAGAAAAAAGTTTTCTCGCGATCTTTGACACCAATTTCAGTCCTAATACCTCAAATTCAATCGGTTTCAAAAAATTCGGAATTTAAAAGGATGAAATGAATGGAAAACAATCTAAAAACTTTCTAAATTACGATTCACTTGGATTTATTCGGATTAATTTATTATAGTGGTTACTTATAAGATGCAGGTCCAGGGTATAAGAAGTTGTGTAAAAATTCGAAATTTAAAGGTGTGAAATGAGCGAATCTGATCACTTGAGCTATTTTTCTCGTTGACTTCAGATTTCTCATTCGCAATGCGCCCAGAAGCAAAAAGTTTTCTCGCGATCTTTGACAGCAATTTTAATCCTTAAGACTGTTCTAAAATCCAAACTCGCTAATTTTTTATACATTTCTGAAATACTTTTTATTCGTAAACGTTTTAGAATCGTTTTTTTCTCGTTGTATACTTCAGTTCGGATTTTCCAATCGCAATGTGTCAGAAACAGAAAGTTTTTTTACGATGCTTGGAAGCAATTCCAGTTCTTAAGACTGTTCAAATCTAAACTAGGACTTCCCTCAAAGGGGTTAGTCTGAGTGATATTGCTGAGAACATAGGGTTAACAATTACAATATAAAGAAAAAGAGCAAATTAAATGAAAGAATTACAAAATATCATATATAAATTCATATACACTGTTAAAAAAATAGAAAAGAACTACCGTTCATCAGCTGTGTTGTCATAATTTTTTTTAACATGTGGCAGAGAATCTCATTTTCTTAAGCGAGTACTGCGCAAAACTTGAAAAAAAAACGCCGGATCTTTTAAAACACCAAGCTTTTTAAAGTTACGTAATTGGATTTGCAGCCAATAGATTATTCTATTAAGCGTGGCTTAACGCAAATTTAATTTAATATTGTTGCACCTTTTTCTGTGTGTGAATTTAAAATTTTTCTTCCTTGATTATATATCTATTATTTGTATAACTGTTTATAGAAACTCTTACACTTCAAACCACATTGATAGCATGCTTTGCTACAAACCAGATTGCAAAACTATAGTCTAAATTACTATTAAAGTATACAAAAAATCTTTCGATGACTTCTGTAAAATAACTTTTACATTAAATCTCCATATAGGCAAAATTGAAAAATTATATATCTTACAAAGTTAAGCTTAACAGATACTTCTTGATTATTCTCTAGGTGACTCTGTCCCCTGCGCCTTTAATGCGCCTTTACAGCGCCAATCCGCAGACTTTTCTTTTGCCTGTCTGTCTGTCTCTCCACAATTTGTCTGTTTCCCTATCCGTTCTTCTTCCCGTCTCTCTAACCGATTGTCTATCTCCTACACGTCTCGCTACCTGTCTCTATATTTCTCTACCGGTCTCGCTACCCGACAATCTATTTCTCTAACCGTCTGTCTATCCGTCTAACTACTTGTATGTCTAGCCGTGTCTCTATCCACTTCGCTACCCATTTGTCTATCTGTCTCACAACTTGTCTATCTGTCTCTCTACCCGTCTGGCTATACGCCTCTCCATCTTCTTACCCATCTCCGTACCCATCTACTGTCTCTCTACTAGTCTGTATACCCGTCTCACTATCCGTTTTTGTATCCGACTCTTTACCCGTCTCGCTACCAATCTCATTACCCGTCAGTCAACTCGTCTCTGTACTCATCTCTCTACTCGTCGCTTTATCTACCACGCTACGCGTCTCGCAACCTTTCTCGCTACATTCCTGTCTACCGGTGTTGTTACCCGTCTCGTGACCCATCTCTCTACACCTCTGTCAACCTTTTTTTTACCTTTCTCTCTAGCCGTCTGTCTATTCGTTTCGCTACTCGTCTCTCTAGCCATCTCACTACCCGTTTGTTTACTCGTCTTTCTACCTCTCGCCACCTCTTCCCAATATTTAAACAATTCATTTAATATACAGAAGCCGTTTATCAGTTATTAAATGCAAACAGAAGTAATTTATCTAATACTAGCAAGCTACGCCCGCTGCGCTGGTCGGTTTCTACAAATGAACCTTGAATCAAGCGAAATATATCGTTTAATTTCACCTTGTATTTGAAATCAATCTGTATATTTAATTGGAATATTCTTCCACATTACTGAAAAATGACGTAATTCCGCTATTATATTTTCTAATGTGCAGTCAAAATTTTAGCTGGTAAGGACCAACTCTTTTATTTGGTCATTTACAGTTAGGGTTTGCTAAAGAATGATAAATCTATATGCAATATATTAAAACCACCACTAAAAATTACCGAACTAACCATGCAAACAAATTAACTAACAAAATCCATTCAGTAGAAGTTTTTGTAAACGCTAATCCTTGATAATCGGGTTTATCTGATTATAGAACTTTTTACATAATTCTAAAACTAACAGAACGATATGAAATATACTGAAACCATCCTTACAAATTAGCTACTTAACAATGCAAGTCGCAAAAAATACGCCCAGTAAAAACTTTCAAAAAGGCTAATCTTTCGGAATCGGGTTCACCTGACTATATTACCTTCACACATAACTGTTTGACTAAGCAACGTAGAACAATATGTAATACACTATAACCATTCCTGAAATAGCATCTAACTAACTAAAAATATAATTCTCATCAAAATCCGTCCAGTAGAACTTTTTCAGAAAGCTAATATTTCATAATCGGAATCAAATATTGAAAAGGCTAATAATTGATAAAAAAATGGTCACCCGATTTTCGAATTTCCCCCTATAATTCTAGAACTAAGAAACGTATAACGTATATGTTATATAATAAAACTTTCCCTAGAAAATTATCTAACAGTGTAAGTTCCATCGAAATCCATTCGGCAAAATCTTTTAAAAAGGCTAATCTTCCATAATAGGATTGATCTGATTGTAGAACTTCCCATAATAATTCTATAACTAAGCTACGTAAAACGATATGTTATACAATAAAACCTTCCCTGAAAAATTATCTTACAGTTTAAGTTCTACGAAAATCCATTCAGTAGAACTCGAGTTATCAGCAGCCGGAACGAAATTTCATATATGTAGAAGTAAATAGAAGTATATTGCCATTAATATAGTTTGCATTTGAATAAAAAAAAGGGTACTTTTCGGTTAGCCAGACGCCAGTGATATATGTACATATATAAATATATATATATACATATATATATGTATATATTCATACATATAAATGTATATATATATATATATATATATATGTATGTACATATATGTATTTGTGTAGATATATGTGTATATATATGTGTCATGTGTGTGTATATATACATGTATATATCTATCACTGGCGCCCGGCTAACCGAAAAGTACCAAAAAAGTAAAAATACTGCAAAAATGCTGTCGTACACTTGAAAAAAACACCTTTTGGCTTAAAATCTCTCATCAAAACTGTTTTTCTATTTTTTCTTTTCTTTCTTTTTTACATAAAATTAGTAACAGTTTTTTCTTTTATTTTTCCAGATGTATAGCCATTTCAATTCTTTCTGAAAAAAAAAAAAAAAAAAAAAAAGACGTTATGGCTTAAAATCAAATTGTTTGGAGTCAAAAGTAAAATCGAAATCGACAAAAACTAAAGATAAATCGCCAAATTGTGTTTCAATAGCAATCTTGCCCCTTGAATAATTTTTTAAGTATTACGAACATTCCTAATCATGTTTAAATTAAATATTGTCGTTTTATAATATTATCTCTCATCAAAACTCTTTTCTTTTTTTAAAAATAAAAATAGCAACAGTTTTTCTTTTATTTTTCGAGATGTATAGACTTTTCATTTCTTTCTGCAACAATAATGGTCGCCAAAAAATTAGCAATGGTAACCTTTTCGGCCAAAATAACAGAACTTTCTATCATAATTCTGTAACTAATGTACGTAGAACAATATGTTATATACTAAAACCTTCCCTGAAAAATTATCTATCGAACAACGGAAGTTCCATCAAAATCCATTCAGTGGAACTCGAGTTATAAAGGAACGGAACGAAATTTCCATTTGTGTTTTATATATATAGTAGAAGTGTAATCACATGCAATTTTTTTTTAAATACATACATAAACCTGAATAATAATTCATCAGTTTTGTGTTCATAGTTGTTTATATCATTTGACAGAAAATCTCAACTTCTTAAATCTGAATTGTCTCAAGCTTTTTAAAAAAACCACAAGGTCTGTATAACTGCAAAGTACCCTGAGGGCTATATTAGCTACATGTTGTTAAGTTAAGTGAAAGTTTCGTTATCGCGTTTGCAGCCAATTGCTTTATGTCATAAAGCGTGGCTTAACGCCATTTTAAATTCATTACTGTAACTTTCTTTTCTTTTCTTTTCTGGGGGGGGGGGGAGTAGAGGGGGGAGGTTTTCAAATATATACATTTAAATTAAAACTTTTGCCTCCATGCCATTAGTGTTGTTTGTACTATTAACTAATACCTTGTAGACCGAGCTTCATTTGAAACAAATGTAAAAGACTTCTTCTACAGTTTTTTTTAGGAGAAACTTTCGCAATTGGGCCCAAAGCCAATCGGAGCATTTAATATCATTATTGTAACTCTTACAGAGTTAAAACAATATTGTTGCTAGCTTTACTCTTGTTTGAGACCAGCCTTGCCTGTGTATCTGAATGGGGAAAAGTTTCGTATCCTATGTCGGTTGGCGAAAAAATTTTTAAATGGTGCCAAAAGGTAGTTTTAGCATCTTACAAAATTTTCAAGAGAGTGGTAAAACATGTTTTTCAAATATTTACAAACATACGTTTATTAAAGCATGTTTTTGCACCATCTTAAAAATTTAAGCACGATGCTAAAATAAAATTTTATCGCCATATTCGATATTTTAATAAGTAATGAAAATACATAAACAAACTTATTTAACAAACCTAAGAGTCATTTTTGTGATAAATAATTGTTATTGTCAGGGGGGTAAATTGTAAACAATTAATAAACGGCTAGTAAATAATAAATAGCATTTAAAATCTAAAAATGGAGAAGTGGTCCGTATAAAAATGGAGAAGTGGTCCGTATAAAAATGGAGAAGTGGTCCGTATAAAATTGCAAAACATAACATTATACGCTTGATATATGTAAACCTTTTTTTATTTTTTAATATTTCCGAAGGCACAGATAAAAAGGTAAAAATCTCTTTTCCAAATACCAAATAAAAAATATACAAAATAGAATGCCAAAAATACAAAATAGAAAAATATCTGCAAAAAAATATATTTACATAATACTACATCTGCAAAAAAATAAGATTTAGAAAAAGTAAACCAAATCCTGCAGATCCCAACAATCACATCGAAAAACTTATCACCAAAAAAGAACTCGCCAAATCTAACGGCACAGGAGATGGATTCTTCCCTCTGAATGCAGAATATTAGTTTTTTTTTTCTTGTACGATGGGTGATTATAATATAATTGTTTCATTTCACATACTACATACCATTTGATATATTGGTACTTTTATGTTATCCTGGCGCAGTTGATAAATCGCCAAATATTGTTCCTATAACATTTTCATATTGAATTCATTTCATTTAAATATAAACCTTTCACTCATTTAATTTAAAATACATGCCTTTCATTAATCCCATTTAAAATTCTAAAAAGAGAAAAAAAAATAATGCCATAAATCGAAACCTTTTATTTAAACACCAAAGAATTTATTTTATTTACACACGCGAAATAAAAAAAGCTGCTATTGCTGAGATTTGCGCCAAATCTCTAATACCAAGTCTACCAAGTTATTGCGGGGTTTTTCTTTCAAACAGAAAAAAAATCCAGCTTAATTTTCGATTTCTACTAAATTGAAATATATTTTATTGTGCTGAATATTAGTGCGTGCATATTTTTTTGCTCCATGTACTCCATGAATTTTTCAATTCCGATTGTCTACGAAAATCTCCCGCCGGTGAAAATGACATACACACAAAATTTTCGTGACGTATGTACTTTAATTGTGCTTTTTTATCTATTTTTTAATATAATTTCCAAACGGTTTGACATTTATTCTTGGTAATAAATAGACGTCGTTGTCACCTTTATAGGTACAGTCGTGGAAAAAAAAAACGGAACACCCCCCATTAACTCTGCAACAAATTATAGTAGAAGGACGTGACTGGTACCAAACGATTGGAAATAAAGTCTACTTTTAAGTGATGTATCTAAAATTTGCTTAAGGGGCCATCTACATATTAAAACCAGCCTAAACTTTAATTTTTTCAATGGCAACACCCACTTTTGACATGATATTTTAAATCTTCGGTTCAAACTATGCCTAGATACAAAATTTTAAGTCATTTGGATGATAAGTTTTTGAGTTATAAACATTCAAATTTTAGAGCTTCTAATGTTAAATTACATTTTCATATTTTTATTAATATCTCCTGAAATTATAATCCTAATGTGCTAACGTTTTGTTTGGTTATAAAACTCACAAACCCAAACATAACTACGTCAAATTTGTAATTTTTTAAATTTTATAATATGAATTATGAATTATGAAATTAATATTCGAAAAAATTATGAATTGCAGCCTACAATTTTTTTGATGGATTTATATTTATTATGTCCTGCTTTATGTGTATTCAAAATTTCAATTTTTTTTTCCAAGTAGTTTTCAAATTATGCTTAAAAAACGACAAAATGCTGCTTTAAGGGGCCGTCTATGATGTGCATTAAAGCATAGTTTGAATAGGGATGGGAGCGCTCCGACTCGAAATCCCGATTGACACCACTAAATTTTAATAGTATTTGTTATCTTATTCAAGGACAAAATTTCTGAAATTCTTTACGTTGGAGAATACTATTAAAATTTAGTGGTAAGAATCGATATTCGGGTCGGAGAGTTCTCATTCCTCTTTGAGAAAATATTATACTCATAGGCTGGGATTATAGTGACTTGATAAACTTAGAGATTAAGTCTGTCTTACACTATAAACAATGCGTAAACCGTATTTCAATGCTTCGTGATCTTACGTTAAACAACTCTGACAACGACCTGCGATTGTAGTAAGATATAAGATAGCGAGGCACCAGAACCCCAGCCTTTATTAGTATATATATATATATATATATATATATATATATATATATATATATATATATATATATATATATATATATATATAATTATAATATCTATGAATTTCAAAAAACATATCAAGTTCTATTCTACTTAAATCTCCAAAGAGATAATCAATGATACTGTGTATACAGAATACCACATAGCTAATAATTAACATGTGCAAACATAATATTACCATAGCTGATGCTTCAATGGTAATTGGCCAAATTTTACTCATACCAAAAGAATATTGAAAAAAGAAATAGAGAGAAAGGGGAAAAAAAAATTATAAATTGGAGTTGCAATTAAGTAAACACAAATGGATTAACAAATTAAATATGAACCATACACAATGGAAAATTGGACCACATGAGAATTAAATATGAATTGGACATGGAAAAACACATGCACATGTACTCATCAGCCTGGATGCACCCACATGTGTTTTAAATAATAATTCAGTGTTTCATAATTCTACTGGCATAATGCTAAGATCAGTAGAATCATCCAGGTACACTGAATTATTACCAGACAACAATTGGAAATATTAAAATTTGGAAATATTTAAATAGGAAATAAAAAACCATTAAGAAAATACAATATATTTCACTCACATCGATTATCCAAAAAACTGTAATTAACACCTCACTAAATTACCACGAGATAACAGTTTTGAAATAATAAAATTGGAAATATGAACGCGTAAAGTGTAGATAAAATATTTTACTCACAATAATTATACAGAATCCTTAAAATGTCACAACGTCTACATAATATTCACGTCCACATGGCAATGCATCATACATGTTATATATATATATATATATATATATATATATATATCTTTTACTTTTTCAATGTCTGCTTTAAAATTTTTCATTAAAATTACGTAAAACGTATTTGCATGAGATATATGTTTTCATTTATGGAAAATAGTTTAGCTTTTATTTTTAAATTAATAAAGCTCATTTTTGAAAAATACGATCAGTTCTACCTTAGAAAAAACTTAATCATTTTTGTTACCTTTAAATGGATTTATATCTTCTTTTCCAGTCTAATAAAGCTATATTGTTTTTTCTGCAGTATATATGTTTGAAGTGAAGTTTATTATAAATGCATATGTATAGAGTATTTGCTGAAACAAAATGGCCCCACAATTAACTGAAGAAACGAAAGGCCAAATGATTGGCATGTGTCAAGCTGGAAGAAGTTTTCGTTATATAGCTGGGCATTTTCAAGTGTCTCTTCAAACTGTTTCAACATGGATTAATAGGTAAGGTTTATATTGGTAGTTTATTGCGAAGAAAAAATTACAATATTTCTTCTATAACTTTCGTATTTAAATCTATTCGATTAAGCAGGCTAATTGAAAAAAAAAATTACAAGTTATTTTTATGGTTTTCTGATAGGCAAGATTATTTCCTAATCGCTAGCAGTGTGCAAAAATATCTAATAATAATAATAATAATAATAAATAATAAATGTCATATGGCAAGTTTTCTTGCCAGGAGGCATTAATGAGTTAATTGTAAAATTTCAAATGAACTACCAGAATAGGTTTAATCATAGAATTATTACCCCTATTCCGAAGGAGAATAACGGATGTAAAGTTATCCAGATGTCTTTAT
This sequence comes from Maratus michaelseni, assembly GCA_963931845.1. Classification (NCBI taxonomy): domain Eukaryota; kingdom Metazoa; phylum Arthropoda; class Arachnida; order Araneae; family Salticidae; genus Maratus; species Maratus michaelseni. Next base: position 5,604,612 of record OZ007600.1, read on the forward strand.
AACATATATTTAGTTTTAGGTCTTCAAATAAATCGGAATGTAAATTCTGCGAACATATCTCAAAACAAGACCCCCCCCCCCTCTCGCTACTAAAAAAAAAGCAATGTCTGGATTTATTTTTAGACTAAAGAACAATTTATCTGCGGGTTTTATTTGTTATTTTTACTTTGTTTCATTACGCTGCTTTATACTATTTTTTTTTATTCTAAATTTTGTATCTGTCAATATTATTCACGTTTCTGCCAATAAACTAAAGAAAAGGCGAGTTAAATAGATGCAAAATCTGAGAAAAAGCATTATAAAAGCACCTGTAAAATTCCAATAACATTTACATATTCGAAGACTATTTTAATTACAAATAATCTTATGGTTTTTTAATCCCTTCGTGACGAGAGTCTATTACAGAATTTTTAATAATTTACCACCGGTTTTTCAAAACAGAAATTTTCGTCTAATTGAATTGTGGAAAGGCTAAGATATAATAGGGCAAAGCTTGCAATAAAAAATAACTGGTGGGAAAAATCGAGGATTCTGAGCATCTTATGCGTCACGCATACGTGTCGCTCGTCCCCAAGGGGTTAAAATCGGATAATTCAACACTTGTAAACATTATCTTACAGCATATAACAATAACCGAAACTTATTAAGTCAGTAAAATGATCATATCGGTAAAACATAATACATTAAAAGGTGACATTCTGCAGCATTTCAACAATCGAGTACCGAACTTCAATTTGGATACAGCCCCTTAAATATGCTCATTATAAAGTAATTAATTTCTCAGAAACTAATCGTAGGAATTTAATGAAATTTGGTATCTAGGCATAGTTTGAACTGCAGATTTCAAATATGTTGTCAAATTTGGGTCTTGCTATTGAAAAAAACAAAGTTTGGGTGTGTTTTTATATGTATATGGCCCCCTAAGCAAATTTTATATACATCACTTAAAAGTAGACTTTATTTCCAATCGTTTGGTACCAGTCACTTCCTTCTACTATAATTTGTTGCAGAGTTAGTGGGGGGTGTTCCGTTTTTTTTTTTTCCACGACTGTACCTGCTGTAAAAATTTGAACGAAATCCGTTAAATATTTTTTGAGTTATGCTTGACGAAAGGTTTTAATATCCATCGTAGCTATATATGGGGCAAAGTAATACTGCGCTGTGTATGAGTCTTCGTTGCATTCAGACAACTAACTAATTTCTAATTCATTTCTGAATTAATCTTTGTTCGTAAAAGTTTTTGTTCGTAGACATTTTAGAATTTGATCACTTATTTTTCTCGTTGAATACTTGAGTTCAGATTTCCTATTCGCAAAATTGACCCCAAAATGAAAGTTTCCGGCAAATCTTTGGCAGCAATTTTAGTCCTTAAGACTGTTCTCAACTCTAAACTAGTTACTTTCTGACAAATTCCTGAATTTTTCTTTTCGTAAACATTTTTGTTCGTAAATATTTTAGAATCTGATCACTTGAGCTATTTTTCTCGTTGAATACTTGAGTTCAGATTTCTCATTCGCAGCCCAGAAGTAGAAAGTTTTCAACGCGATCTTTAACACCAATTTTAGTCCTTAAGAGTGTTCTCAAATCTAAACTAGTTACTTTCTGACAAATTCCTGATTTTTTTTTTTTTTTTTCGTAAACAGTTTTGATCGTAAATATTTTAGAATCTGATCACTTGAGCTATTTTTCTCGTTGAATACTTGAGTTAAGATTTCTCATTCGTAGCTTAGAAGCAGAAAGTTTTCTCGCAATCTTTAACAGCAATTTTAGTCTTTAAGACTGTTCTCAACTCTAAACTAATTACTTTCTGACAAAATTCCTGAATTTTTCTTTTCGTAAACATTTTTGTTTGTAAATATTTTAGAATCTGATCACTTGAGCTATTTTTCTCGTTGAATACTTGAGTTCAGATTTCTCATTCGTAGCCCAGAAGCAGAAAGTTTTCTCGCAATCTTTAACATCAATTTTGGTCCTTAAGACTGTTTTCAACTGTAAACTATTTACTTTCTGACAAATTCCTGAATTTTTCTTTTCGTAAACATTTTTGTTCGTAAATATTTTAGAATCTGATCACTTGAGATATTTTTCTCGTTGAATACTTGAGTTCAGATTTCTCATTCGCAGCCCAGAAGTAGAAAGTTTTCTCGCGATCTTTTACACCAATTTTAGTCCTTAAGACTGTTCTCAAATCTAAACTATTTACTTTCTGACAAATTCCTGATTTTTTTTTTTTCGTAAACAGTTTTGATCGTAAATATTTTAGAATCTGATCACTTGAGCTATTTTTCTCGTTGAATACTTGAGTTCAGATTTCTCATTCGCAGCCCAGAAGCTGAAAGTTTTCTCGCGATCTTTAACACCAATTTCAGTCCTTAAGACTGTTCTCAAATACAAATTAACTAATTTTTGACAGATTCCCGAATTAATTTTTGTTCGTAAGCGTTTTAGAATCTGATCACTTAGGCTATTTTTCGCGTTAAATAATTGAGTTCAGATTTCTCATTCGCTTTACCCACAGAAGAAAAAAGTTTTCTCGCGATCTTCGACACCAATTTCAGTCATAATACCTCAAATTCAGTCGGTTTAAAAAAATTCGGAATTTAAAAGGATGAAATGAATGGGAAACAATCTAAAAACTTTCTAAATTACGATTCAGTTGGATTTATTCGGATTAATTTATTATAGTGGTTACTTATAAGATGCAGATCCAGGATATAAGCAGTTGAGTAAAATTCGAAATTTAAAGGTGTGAAATGAGCGTAAAATGTTTTAAATTACGGTTTATTGAAATTTGTGAGGAATAGAAACTTAAAATCTAACATCTCTGTTATTTTTTAGACGTAAATGTTCACATAAGACAGTTTTTATAAAATTCGAAACTTAAAAGGTGCCGAATCAAAACACGTTATAAAATTGCGATTTCTGTGATGCTGCTGGTTTAGAAACTTAAAATTTCTCTTGGTGGTTATTTTTAAGATTTCAGTGCTCGCTAAAAACAGTTTCTAAAAAAATTCGAAATTTAAAAGTGTGAAAAAAGCGGGAAAGATCCTAAAATCCTCCTAAACTATGATTTATCTGCAATTGTTTGGAAGAGAAGCTTGGAATTTGACGTGGCTGTTACGTTAGGGATGTAAATTTATCCACAGAACATTTTTTTTTTAATTTAGAAATTTAAAGTATGCAGTTACAAAACTCGTTCTAAAATGGTGATTTCTGTGATATAGTTATTATGTAAGCTTGGAATTTGGCATAGTAGGGTTAGTTTTAAGTTGTAAAAGAACGGTTCTAAAAATGATTTCTAAAAAAATTTGAAATTTGAAATGAAAGGAAAACCTTCAAAATACATTCTAAAATTATCCGTATAGCAGTATAACTTCTTCTAATTAAAATAAACACACGAATACCACTAGGCATATTTCAACAATTACTCGAGCAAAACCACGGGTTTTGCTGAACCACCCAACGTTGTCTGGGCCTGAGTTCAATAAATCAAATAAATAATCACAAAAAATAATATATAGTTGAGGACATAATTTACTATATTTCAATAAATGTGGGCAAAATTTAAAATAGCCTCGCCGCAGAGTGGGGCGCTTTGACGATCCAGGTGGACAAAATTATTGCGTTGAAATTTAATTAGGTATTAGGTTTTGCTGGTTTTTCGAATGTATCACTATAATAAAATATTCAAAAATTGATAAATATTTAGTTTATTTAATTATTTATATTATTAATTATATTATTATTATTTTTTATATTATTGTTATTTATATTATTATTTATTTATATTATAATATTGTATTGTCATTAAAACTACACATGTATTCAAAGTTTCAGTTCAATCGGATAATTAAAAGTGGTTAAAAATTTACTTTTAAGATTTGATCTAAACATTCATACATACACTGCAAGTTAATATACCTTAAAGATTCGCAAATTTTCGCAGGGACATTGCTAAGTTTCCAATACTTTTGGAATGGCACTTTGATTTAAAACAAGAACGAAAAATCATGCATCAAGAATAGATTAGGTAACACTTTCCAACGCTTCCAAAATAATTTTACAAATCATTACCGTTTAATAAGCTGAAAGATAACACCAAAGTAAACAATTTGGAAGACGTATAACATATTTAAAAACGTAATTTCAGGAATTTCCAACATATATTTTCAACATATACAATATTCGGAAAAATATCCGAATACTTTTATTCACACTTGTATATGATCTATAGATTTGTATATATACTACATAGGATGCTAAATTTTAGTTTAGTTGGGAAACGCGTAGCACAGTTTAAAATTCTCCTTCTGGAGTTTCTGTCATTAAACGGAAATGTGTTCGCGAACTTTTGTGCTGTCCTGTATAGGACCTACAGAATTTATACACACCAAGTAATAGAGAAAAAGTGAGTTAAATTTAAAATCGCGTTCAGCAATTTAAAACGCACTTCCAGGATTTATTGTTAACAGACAGTACACTGTAAAAAAAAAAAAAAAATCTGAAAATAACGGAAATTGTACTGGCAATCGAGACGCCAGTACTATTTCCGTATTTTAACGGAAAAAAAATTCCGTAAATTCCAGGAAATTTTCCGTGATTTCTGAAATATCCGTTTTTAAATTTCCGTTTTATAACAGATATCTTCCGTGTTTTTTAGAAATTTTTATGCCGTTAAAATAAATTTTATAGGACCAAAAAAAAAAAAAAAAAAAAGTTATCCCTCATGGAACATATAAGGGACAGCCCCGTTTCTTTTTTTTTCCCGTTCATTTCTGATCGAGTGTTTAATTAACAACCACCATTTCCCACGATAAGTATCGAACCCACGACCTTCCGTTTACTAAACCAGCGCGAAAAACCACTACACTACGATTGGACATAACGCGTATTCAAATGTTCTTACTTACATCTTATGTTTTTAGTGATGCAAAAACTTGAAGTTCTTATAGTTAGATGAATATTTTCAGAGTTCTATTGTTTTTAATAGTTTCTTTTCAAAATTGTTCTATATTCTACTTTATTATTTGATGCTTTATAACATTTAAATTTAAATTTTTTATGTATTATATGCGTAAAATATTGTATTAACAGTAATGATTGTTTCTTTTTGCAATAGTACATATACTTTAATAATTTATGTGTTGATTTATTTATCAATTTCAGTAAAAACAATAATTATCTTAAGCAGACGTATTTATTACATGCTATTAAAGTAAATTTTCTTTATCTCTTAGTTTAAAAACTTATGTGAATAAACAAATTTATAATAAATTAAATTATTATATTTAAGCTTTGCTGCGAGCTTTTGTGTATGGTTGTGTTAAAATGAATATTTTTTAAAATATCAAAACGAAAAAATAGATTTTTAGAGAAAATTTTGAAATTAATAACTTTAGAATAGATAAGTTTAAATTTGGACTTAATAATTTAGTTTAATTTATAAAAATTATAAACTAACAAAATAAATTATAAACTTTTATAAAAATGAAGTTTATAATTTTATAAAGTTTTAATTAGTATTAAGTATAATTTTATAAAGAAACAAAAAGTTATTATTTTTCATAAATTTAAAGAGAAAATTATGAACTTTGTAAAATTATAATTTATAAAATAATAAATTTTAGTTTAATTCACAAATGTATAAGACAAATCAGTTTAGTTTAATACCCACATACCGATAATTTGCAAAGATATTATTTTATGAAACCTTAAAAATATTAAAATAAAAAACTAGATTTTTAGAGAAAATTTTGAAATTAATGACCTTGGGATAGGTAAGTTTAAATTTGGACTTATTAATTTAGTCTAAATTATTTTAGTTTAATTTATAAAATCATATACTAACGAAATAAATTATGAACTTTATAAAATCGTAAACTTCATTTTTATGAAAGTAAAGAAAAAATGATTAATATTTTTTATAAATTTAAAGAAAAAAATATAAACTTTGTAAAAAATTATAATTTATAAAAAATTAAATTTTAGTTTAATTCACAAATTTATAAGACAAATCAGTTTTGTTCAATACAATATACATATCGATAATTTGCAAAGATAATATTTTATGAAACCTTTAATAACCTAATATTGCCTCACGTTAATAAAGTTAAAATAAAATTTTAAAACGTCTGTGAAAAAATTCACAATTTAAAGTACCATAAAGAAAAAAATGTAGATTAAAAAAAATATATTTTTCTGTAATTTATGGAAATGAAATAAATTTCTAAAGATTTCACTAAAAAATAAAAATATCACTATTATTTTCACATAAAATTACCGCCCAGACACAACCCTGGTTAGAATGAGTTCCAGGATTGACCCGAGTCTAATGACAAAAAATAGGCCCACGGGTAGGACTGGTTCAGATTTTGATCCTAGAAGAACCCTAGTAAATACAACAATCTTAATTCGCATTTCAAACAAGACGATTTCTGTACGAAAACCTCTGAACGTCATTTACGGAAATGGCACTAGAAATACGGACATTGCACAGTTTTGTAAGAAATACGGAAAAATCCATTAAATTTACGGATTTGAAATCTCCTTTACGGAACTAATGCCATTTACGGAAATTGTACTGTTGTTTTGGAAAAATGAAACTTCTCCGTAAAATTTAACGGAAAATCTCTTGTATTTTCACGGATTTTTTTTAGCGTGTAGAGACTTCTTTTGTGTATCCCTGTAAATGAACGATAACTGCTATACACACACTATTCTGTACTAAGCCTCTTGTAATGCACCTTAATGATATATATAAATTTCAATGAGTTTAAAATAGTGAAACATTATTTAATTAAACCGCAAACGATTTTTCTCCATAGACGTAATGTAACGGAATTCTTTTGACAATCCCTGTAAAGTAACTATAAGTGCTATGCACACCCTATTCCATATTCAGCTTCTTGTAATGCACCTTAGTGATATATATCAATTACAATGTGTTTGAAATTGTGTAACATCATTAAAATAAACCGCAAATGATTTTTCCCCATAGACCGTCATGCAACGGAATTCTTTTGAGTGTCCCTGTAAAAAAACTATAAGTGCTACACACTTCAGTTAAAATAGGGAACATGCTATAGATAACGAAATTAACATATAAAAATTGCAGGGCAATCCGAGCCTATTTACAGGAGTTAGAGCACGGCCAGACAAACCGAAGTCCTAAACACTTTTCAACTAGGTTGGAAAGTGTTAAAAAATGCTTATTGCTTAATAATGCTTAATACAGTGTTAAAAGTCAAGCTAAAGTTTGTAAACTTAGATGGCGCTTATTTTCAAACAACAACAGGTTAAATCTTGCGACAAATATGTGACATATGTCCAGTAAACTCGTGATTTCAAATACAGCAGAATAGTCACGAATTGCTTTCGAACTTATATGAAACAAGCGCAACCGTCGAAACTCCCTCAAATCAACTGCCTTTTTTACGATCGTAGTTAATCGACACGTCGGATTTTTTTGACAAAACTCGTACGGATTTCGATAAAAGATAAATTCAGCTAGCAGTATACGTGGTCTTGTTAAATTTCGAGATAATCGGAAAAATGAATTTTGTCCACCTTAGCCATCTAAACGCCACTCTGACCCCGGTATTGGTTTTAACCGTCTTTTTTTTTTTGGCGGGAATTGGTTTATTTTGACCAAAATTGGCTTTTATACAGTGAAGCATTTTGATTATAAACTGCACATTTTTAAGTGTGTCTTAATTAGTTTTAAAGACATATAAATTAGAATGCAATCAATAAACTATTTTTTAAATATCAGTAATATTGGAATAGCATACATACATGGAACTGCTAGTTATTTGTAGTCATAATTGCAAATAAGTCAATTAAATTTGAAATGGATGTAGAATTAATTAATTAACAAATATTATGTAACATTCCATAGAAATCGTAAATTAAAACGATTTTAAAACGCATTCCACTCACTTCATATTTTTAAATTTGATTTGTTTTAGAATCCATTCTTAGCGAGCACTTGTAGCTTAAAAGTAAACGCTATGCCAAATTTCAAGTTTCGATTCCCTTCAGTATCACAAAAATAGTAAGTTTAGAACATTTTTTACCCCTGCACAATTTCAAATTTGAATAATAATAATAATAATAATAATAATAATAAAATGTTCTGTGCCTGCATTTGTGCCGTAAAAGTAGCAGCTATGTCAAATTTCAAGTTTATATTGTTAACAAGTCCATAGAAATCGCAATTTAGAACGATTTCAGAACGTTTTTCTCGCATTTCACCCTTTTAAATTTCGATTTGTTTAAAAACTGTTCTGTGCGATCACTTACGTCTTAAAAGTAACAGCCATGTCAATTTTCAAGTTTCTAGTCTCTTTAGTGTCACAAAAATCGTAAGTTTAAAATTTTTTCCTCCTGCACAATTTTAAATTTCGAATTTGTTATCATTGTATATCATGATGTGATTAAAAAAGTAAAATAAAACAGAAAAAGTTATACATTTCAAATTATTTTTTTATATTTTGGGGAAAAAATAAGCAAAAAACAGCGAAAATAATCACTTCCGCAAAACATCATAACTCAACTTTAAATCAAGATATTTTTATTTTGTAAGCATTATTATAATTATTAAACCTTTTACTGGGGAATGAACTACTCTCATATTTCTGAGTCAAATATTTAAAACTATATAGAAAGTTAATCAGTGATGAAGCAAAAATTACTAAAAATTTATTGCAAATTGGAAACTTTATCAATAATTTAAAAAAAACTAATACACTTACAGTTACGAGTGTAGTTCATTCCCTTTATTGCACTTTGCAAAGCATACAAAAAAATTTGAAAGAGATTCATCCATAATTTTTTCCTTTATGATGTTTTGCGTAAACGTAAAATGTTAAAAAATTGATTTTCAGAAAACGCAAAAACAAAATTTAATTCAAAATCTTACCTTTATTTTGAAAAGCAAACCTTAATATGTTACTCAATTTATACACTATATTATCTATTTTGTTTAAAACAATTGCTGTTTTTCTTTTTCAAAGTCTTAAAGTTTTCTCTGCTTCTTTACTTTTGGGTTTACATAGCATTGAAAAACGTGATGACTTCCGGTGAGCAGAACGATAGTTCCGGTTTCAAAATACCGATACTTAGTAATTTTAAAAAGGCAATAACTTGACTTCTAAATAAGATATAAACAAAATTCAAACAGATTTGGAAAGATAAAGAGTCCGGTTATTATATTATACCAAAATCTAAAAATCGATATTTTGGCCGAAAATCGGCTTTTAAAGGTGTTCGGATACCTTAATAGTAACCGTCACATACCAAACTTCAAGTTTCTAGTCCCTTCTGTATCACAGAAATCGCAATTTAGAACGATTTTCGCTCCTGCACACCCCAGAGGTTAGTGGCACTGACATAAGTCATCGCCTAACTCCTAGCAGGGACTGTCCCCATTACTTTTGAAATCGGTTCGGTAGTTCCAGCGATTGCTCCTAAAAAAAATTTTACTTCTGTATAATATTAATAGATGGAGATACATATTGATCGAAAGGATTTAAAAGAAATAATAATAATAAGCAGTCAGAGTGTTAATGACCCAGTGTTAACTTTTTGAAAATTATTTGCAGAACATTCCATGCATCAACAGAATTATAATTCCTAACTTATTTTGAAAACTTTTGCAATTTAAATTGCTTACATATCTCTAACATGCAGTAAAAAATTAACCGCGTTTCAGTATTTATGAGACACCCTGCATATATAGTTTTTATAGTGGGACTAGAACAGATTTAACTAATTACCAGTGGGCGCCCGAGGATTTCGCACTGCAATCTAATATTTTTCAGCAATATCTAATATTTTTTTTAATGTAGGTTTAAACTTCTAAAGAAAAATTAAGGATAAAAATATCTGCAAACAACATTAATCAAGCCAGAATTTCATCTCATTTATTCCATCAAAGTTAGAGTAAAAACTGATCGAAGGTAACAAAAGGGAAGCGCGAGAATAAATTAACAAGCGTATTTTAACTGCATTAGATAGAGGATGACGTCAACCGCTTCGAGAAAACATGGGACAAAGAAATATAAATCTAAACATTTCAATTTCAATTTTGCTTTTTAATGATAAATATAAAATAAACCCGTGCGAAGTTTTTTTATAATCATTGCTGAGCATTCTATAATGCGGTATTTTATTTATGTAGCAACACTAATTTAAGCAAAAACTTTCATTTCATTTATGAAAACAATTCCGATATAATTTTTAATTAACTGCAATTTTTAATTACAAAAAAACACGTTTTAACGAAATGTAAGTGTACTATGTCAGAAGCCGCTTCCAGAACATTTCGAATAATACCTCATTCACTGTTATGCGTTTCCTAAATTCATAGAAAAAGGGATGTTGACAACGGAAATAAAATATATATAATTATTTATGGCTTCGAAACGCATTATCTAGAAATGCGGGCGAATGAAGTACGAGCTGACGTATAGCTTAAAATAATGAGCAAGACTCGCGATGCATCTCAACTCCCAACAATCCCGAAAAGATGAACTCGTGTTCTGGAAGACGACGACATGGAATGCGGTACTCAACTCTGTGACAGCGACAGAAAACTGGTAAAACAATGTGATAAATATCGTCATTAGCCACTTTCTTGCATGTTCGGTGATATTTACTCGAAGCTTTCCGAATTCTCAACTGAATTAAGTTTTCATGTACCTCTTTTCATTTTTTATTTCTTGCTCATGGATTCGTTTAATTTCATTTCATATCACATACGTTTATAGTTTTGTTAGCTATAAAGTTAATTTTTCTTCCGTAAAGATGAAGAAAAAAAATGTTTTGTATCAGTAATGCATACCGATAAACCGAATACCGAATATTCAGCATAGTGATAAACAGAATACCGATAATTCGGCCAGGCCACACTGTATATATAAAAAGACACATGTTTCTTAATCTACGAAAATATAATATAACTACCAAAGAAAATATACAACATTCTCCTCCGAGTTACCCACGATTTCGAGAAGCTTCCTTTATCTTTAGAAATCACAGAAACAAATATTTTTTCGAGATTTAAAAAAGCATTTATAAAAACAAAGTTTCTTTTGCTTGGATTGATTTTCGGGAATGTTTCTGAGTAGTTTTTAGAGTGTATTCATCAGTTTTCTTAAACCGGAATATAAATTTTCAGAGTGTTATCCATCCTGATATAAACATTTTCATGTCCAACAAACATGTTTTGCAGACACACATGATAAATCCACAGCATTAATATTAAAATCAAGATTAACATTATTTTGTGACTCTTGAATGTATAAATTCAATTAAACAGCTGAAAATGTTTAATTGAGGATTTATAGTATCCTAGAAACCGATGTTTTTTATTAAAAAAGCTTGTTAACGCATTATTCCTCTACTAACTCACTATAATAGAAACTACTCGCTACGTTTTCAATTGGCAGCAAGAGTAACTTAGTTTCTTTATAAATGCTTTTTTAAATCCCAAAAATATTCCAGTTTTTAATGCTTCTAAAGATATACAACGGTTTTTGAAATACTGACTAACTCGAAAGAGTTTATTGTATATTTCCGTTCTTGGTTAAATTATATTTTCGTAGATTATGAAACATTTGACTTTTTTTTTTCGACTTAGTACCGAATATTTGGCCCGTTATTATTTCTTTTCTAGTGTAAATGTTCGTCCTAAGGTCGATAGGTACACTGTAAGAAACATTATACCGCTTTCATCTAGAATGAATAAATAGTCATTTTCTAAATCCCTAAACTAGAAATATAGATTTCCGTGCTATGCGAATAAGGTAAATAAATAAACTGAATTGAAGATTAACATTATTTTGTGACTCTTGAATGTATAAATTCAATTAAACAGCTGAAAATGTTTAATAGGGGATTTATCGTATCCTAGAAACCGATGTTTTTAATTAAACAAGAACGAAAAATCATGCGTCAAGCATAGATTATGTAACACTTTCCAACGCTTCTAAAATAATTTTACAAATCATTACCGTTTAATAAGCTGAAAGATAACATCGAAGTAAACAATTTGAAAAACGCATAACACATTTAAAAACGTAATTTCGGGAATTTCCAACATTTATTTCCAACATATACAATATTCGGAAAAAATATCCGAATACTTTTATTCAGCCCTGTATAGGATCTATAGAAAGTGGTATATATACTACACAGGATGCTAAATTTTAGTTCAGTTAAGAAACACGTAGCACAGTTTAAAATTCTCCTTCTGGAGTTTCTGTCAATAAACGAAAATGTGTTCGCGAACTTTTGTGCTTCCCTGTATAGGATCTACAGAATTTATGCACACCACGTAATAAACAAAAAGTGAGTTAAATTTAAAATCGCGTTCAGCAATTTAAAACGCACTTCCAGGAATTATTGTTAACAGAGAGTAGATAATTCTTTTGTGTGTCCCTGTAAATGAACGATGATTGCTATACACACACTATTCTGTAGTAAGCCTCTTGTAATGCACCTTAGTGATATATATAAATTTCAATGCGTTTAAAATAGTGATACATTATTTAAATAAACCGCAGTCGATTTTTCTCCATATAGACGTAATGTAACGGAATTCATTTGATTGTCCCTGTAAAGGAACTATAAGTGCTATGCACACCCTATTCCATATTAAGCTTCTTGTAATGTACCTTAGTGATATATATCCATTACGATGTGTTTGAAATTGTGTAACATAATTAGAATGAACCGCAAATGATTTTTCCCCATAGACCTAATGTAACGGAACTCTTTTGAGTATCCCTGTAAAAAAACTATAAGTACTACACACTTCCGTTGAAATAGGGAGCATGCTATAGATAACGACAATAACATATAAAAATTGCAGAGCAATCCGAGCATATTTACGGGAGTTAGAGCACGGCCAGACGGCAGACTGCAGACGGCCAGACAAACCGAAGTCATAAACACTTTTCAACTAGGTTGGAAAGTGTTAAAAAGCTTTTTAACGCACTATAGAAACTACTCGCTACGTTTTCGATTGGCAGCAAGAGAAACTTTGTTTTTAGGTGCGCTCGTAATTATATAAATACTTAACACCTATTGTCGTCGTCTGGTTCGTCCGTCTGTCCGCGCAAACTATAACAACGCAAAAACTACCCAACCGAATGGTTTGAAATTTAAGATATATTATCTTTTCAGAATTTTGTCGAGACATTTCTAATTTTATGAAAATCGAATCAAAACTTTAGAGGATATTAATAAAAATATTTATTAAGAAATTTGAATAATAAAAAAAAAATCGGTGCTTTCTTGTTATAGGAACTTTCGAGGTTGAATAGTCAAGCGACCGAGATATTTATTTTACGACAGAAATGAATCTGCCGACGATATAATTCACTTCACAGAATTAAAAATCAACAAGATCTTAATATTTATTTAACTAGCTATAGTACGAACGCATCTCATTTGTCACGTACAATTTCCAACTTGTTTTATAAATGCTTTTTTTATTCTTGAAAAATATTTTTTGATGTTTCTAAAGATAAACAACGATTTTCGGAATCTTTGTTAACTCAGTGTATATTTATTGTATATTTTCGTTCGTGGTTATATTATATTTTCGTAGATTAAGAAACATGTCTTATTTTACACTGCACTATGTAACTATTCGATTTAGTACCGATTTAGTAACTATTCGATTTAGGCCAGCTATTATTTCTATACTAGTGTAAATGCCCGTCCTAAGGACGATAGGTTGAAATCGTGATTTTCACTTAAAATTTGAAATGATTGATAAAGATATTCTTATACGATAAAAATATTCCCATTGACAATAAGAAAAACTGACAAGAAACGGGGCATGACCTGCAGCTCAAGATCTGATTAATGCATGGACTTCTGGGGGTTTAATAACACCTTTTTAAAACAATTTTTATGCAAAAATGGAGAATTATTTTACAATAATTACATACAGACTGCAGATCAAACAGATTTTTACAGTCTTGAGCTGATAATTCCATAGCGAAATGACCTAAAACGGTCGACCCCCATTTAACGGCCTTAAAGGGTGAATTTCTAAAATCGCCGAAATACGTGTTTAATCGTTTTTTGTAATAAATTTGTTTTCCTGAATTTCGAGGTCCTACCTAAAACTGCTGCTGAGATACGTCGAAATCATCTAAAACGTTCGACCACCCCTTTAACCACCTTCGGAATGGAATTTTCAATAATCCTTTCTTACTGCTTGCCTAGGTCATAACAGCAATCTACTGTCCAAATTTCATTATCCTAACTTTAGTCGTTTCAGCTGGGAGTTGATGAGTCGCCCAGTCAGTCAGGAGCTCTCTCTTTATATAATAGTAAAGATATAGATAATTTACATTTGTTGAATTATTATTGTACATAAAAGCCTTTTCTAAACGCTATTAACTCTTATTAATATCGTCATTAATAATTAATTTTCTTAAGAATCACTTTTAAAACAAAATAAATATTAAGACAATCCATTATAAAATATGATTCTCTATAACTTAATTATTCTAAATTAGTATCTCAATGTATTAACAGTTATAAATAACAGTTACGTAAGACGTGTTTTTTACACTTTCCAAAATAATTGAAAAGTGTTCATGAATTCGGTTTGCATGTCTGTCTGCCGTCTGTCCTTCTGTCCGTAAAGAATCGGTTACTGAGTATGTTATGGAGATTTACTACGGCATGTTTGTTATTAAAAGTAGTGTGTGTAAGCATACATTGTTTGTTTACAAGGGATAATTTCGTTCGATCTAAAAATAATTTCGTTACATTTCGGTCTATGGGGAAAAATCGTTTGCGGTGTATTTTAATGATATTACACTATTTCAAACATATTTAAACTGATATATATCACTGACTTGCCATACAAGAGGATTACGATAGAATAGGGTGTACATAGCATTTATCGTTCATTTACAGAGACACTCAAAAGAATTCGTTTACAGTAGTGTCTAATACATTAGTGTAGAAGAATAATTGCTGGAAGTGCGTTTTCAGTTATGACATTCGACTAATTAAGTAACTAATTTTTTTCCAATTACTTGGAGTGTAAAAATTTAATAGATGATATACAGGGCAGCACAAAAGTTATCGAGTACATTTCCATTTATGGACGGGAATTTCTTTAGCGAAATTTTCAACTGTGCTATGCGTTTCTTATCTGAAGTAAACTTTATAATACAATGTATAGTAGAATATACAAATCTATATAACGCATACAGGGCTGCATAAAAGAAATCTTATATTTTCCCGACTATTGGTGGTAATTTCAGAAATTGAGTTTTCAAAATGTCCACTTAGATATCTTCTTTTCAAATTGTTTACTTAGGCATCATCTTTCACTGAATTGAACGGTGAAGTTTTGTTAAGTATTCTGGAGGTGCTGGAAAGTGCTCCATAACTGCGCTTGACGCATGATTTTTCATTCTTGTTAATTTCTTTGAATGTATTCGGTTACGCCAAATACCCACATACCCAACTAAACAGAATATATTTGACAAACTGAACATTCGGCGCAGACCTATTTTTACTTTAACCCTCTAACGCCCATGGTAGAATGTATTCTAGAAATTTCAAAATTAGGAAAATTAGGGTTATAATAGATTTTTAGGGTTATAATAGATCACAGGGTTTTCCATTTTGGTTTGACACATGGTATTTGAAGCACAAAGTTTTGAGAGGATAGTCATGGCATTTGCTCTCTGATTGTCGGCTTATTAAGAAATCGGCCCGTTTGGGTACCTCTCCGGCACTGGTATCTTATTCATCTAATATCATGATATCTGTCTTTGCAGATAAAGTTAATAATTTGACGCGAACTTTCTGCATTATGTTTATATCTCTACTATTTTGCAGCTTAATTGTTTCTCTCATCCGCAAGTAATGTTCTCTTCCTAGCAGGGGCTGAGTCCCCATTAATTATCTATTCTTATCGGGAACCGCAAGTCTGGTCAGCAAGCAACGTATCGTCACCTCTAACACAAAGTGCATCCAGCCTCCATCCAGTGTGAGGGTTTCAGCGCAATTGTGTGGCGCTCCTAGTCACGTGGGAATCTCACACTGGCACCTCCACATCTCAAGTGCCGTCATTTACGAACTGTACAAATGGTACAGTCTTACCTAAGAACTGCACCCTTCTACTAAATAAGCGGACTGTGCAACTGGTGCAGGACCTCGTCCACCCTGTCTGTCGCTCCTTGTCGCGTAGGAACGCTGGTTCCAGCGACAGACCCTGTAATTTTTTTTTTTTTTTTTGTCTTTAGTTCCTGCCACCTGTCGCGTGGGGCTTTGCCCGGCAGGACCCGCCATGGCGAAGTCTGTACTGCCACGTTTAATCCCTGCGTGCCGGGGAGCTAGCCGGGGAAGACATTAAACGCTCAACGGCTGGGTTCGCCCTCAGCCGAGTGGTCTTCCTCAGGCATTAAAATATTAAAATATCTTCAAAAGCTAAAGAAAGGCACCAAAGATTTTTTTTTTTTTTTTTTTTTTTTTTTTTGCTATAGAGCTTAAATCTCATTCGAACATATAAAACCAATCTCATGCAAGCAAGTATCCATTATAATTCTCTGAATTTGTTTTTGCTATTTTTACAATGACAATACGTACATATTAAAGTTTTGAATAAACTGGTGTGACTCAATAAAAGCATAAAAAAACTTCTTAATAACACCATAAAAATAAGAATCGCTAGACTTTTCGAAAGAACTTTGTCTTTCTTCGTCAGGCGCAAAGAAGACTCGCGACCACTTTGAAGGCAGGAGCAAGACTGAAAGGAAATGGGAGGTGAAAGAGGCACAAGTTAAGGAAACAGCCAATAGGAAAGCAGAAGACATCATCCAATCACAAAAGAGAATTACCTAGAATGCCGAACATAAGGAAAATACGTACATGTGTATATATGCGTGTATGTTGGTATTTTTTTATGTTTTCATGTCCCCAGGGTTTGTATTTGTGTTTTTACAATAAAGAGTGTGTGTGTCTGTAAGTGTATCAGATACTAACCAAATCGTGTTTCCGATTTGACAGATATGTTACAGACCACAGTCACAAGAATTATATTCATTTTTGTAGAAATCGGACAGCGTGTTTGGTAACTAAACCATTTTAAAGTAATTTTCAACCATTTTGTGAACAGAGAAAAGTAACTTTTTCTCGCTTTAAATCTGATTTTTTTCATCTTAATTTGATACAACAATTCTGTTTCATCAGAACGTAACGTAATTTCTTTTAAGAAAATCCTTAAATAAATCATAGAAAAAAAAATACAGTGAATTTTATTAATCTGATGGACATGGAATTTTATGTATTGCATTTTGTTGAAGCAAAATGTCAAAATATGCACATTTAAAACAAGTTAAAACTCACTTAAGCATAACTATGTAAATTCAATTTCAATATTTACTTTAATTTACGGACCTTAATCTCAGCACGGGAGGAATGAAACATTGAAAATTACGTCATAATTTCAGAAAATTGTTTCAGATTTGAGAATGAAGGTGCACGTTTTCTTTAAGAACACCAGGTCATTTTCACCAGTGGAAACACTTCAACTTTGGAAAATTAGCATCAGTTTGAGGAAATGATTATATTTATACATATTACTTCATGATAATTTTCTAACTGCTTTTCTCTATATCAACAACTCATTGAAATTTCTTGGCAATTTGATTATCTTCAAGAATATTGAATATCATATGGGGAGACAAGACAATCGGAAATCCAATCTTCGGAATCCAATAAATTTGCAAATAAAAAGGCATAATTAAAAAAAAAGGGAAATCGGTGCACCCATATTAAAGTTATAGTTAACACATACCCTATACATACAAGTCGAATTTAGACACTATTTCTTCTTTTGGTAGTCAGATAACTTAAAATGAAAAATAACAACAACAACAACAAAATCGCTTTTCAGGTGTAATTTGGGCGTTCAAAGTGATGTAGGTGTTTGTCAGACCGGAATGAGTCCTCGGTTAATTGAGTCGACTCTAATCGAGTTTGATACGTGCCCGCACCGACTCAATGGGTTGAGACGTGTGATTAGTTTTTGATCGGGTAATTACGTAAAGGATTGTCGACGGGTAACTTGGACGGACGTCGCTTGTTGTAGACGTGTCGATTTGTCACAGTCGCTTTAGACACCTCACCGCTCATCGGGTTCCGAAAAGAAAAGAATCAGTTTGGATTCTTTGAATAATTTTGGAAATGATGTTAATTATTATTTTCAAATGTATTGCTATCTCTCTTTCTCTCTTTTTACTTACCCATCATAAATAGTATAGGGTAAGTCTTGTAATCGTTTTGAAAATCGAAAAATTTTTTTTGACTGATTTACACGTTTCAGACACTGGAGATTCCGAAAAACATATTTTTGGGGAAAAAAATTGCCGTCCGTCTGTTTGTGTGTCTGTGTGTGAATCTGTAAACACTCTATCTCCCGAACAAATTGAGGTAGAGAATTGAAATTTGGTATGTACTTAGTATGTAATAATGGAAAGAAGCTTATTGAATTTCAGTAACCTCGATTAACCGGAACTATTTTTTTCGGACTCTCGAAATATTCGTTCTGATAAAGGTATATAAAAGTTTTCGAAATTGTTTATTTTAAGGAGTGAATATAACAGACAATAAATAAACATAAATTTTTCATAAAGAATGAAGTCGATCGCATAATTAGTTGCCGAGATATTTGTAATCCTATTTTCCACACTCTTCGATTTTTTAGGACCCTGTATTTCATTCAAATTTCAATTCAAAGATATATTTTAATTGGAAATGAGACGCTTCATCCGGCTTAGTAAACCGTTAGTTAATAATGATTATCAATTTTGGAGTTATAAGGATGTTTCTTTTACGCAATTCAGTAATAGTGCATTTAAAGCGAGGCTAACGAAAAAGACAGGCTACCGCGGCACAGTCCACTTATCTTTTTTTACAGACCGCTAGAGTGACGTGATACTCTTTTCGTGCACCTGCATTGGTGGATTCGAGCATCACATGACTCCGGCGGTCTGTAAAAAAAGATATGCGTAAAGCACCGCTGTAGCCTTTCCTTTTCGTTAGCCTCGATTTAAAGTTTATGACGTCATCAAGCCAAGATTTTATTCGAATTGCAATGCATTTTATAAATAGTTTACACATGTTTTGTTTTCATATTTTATATTATGCATATCCATGATGGGTAAGTATTACGGCGGCTCCCAACGACTAGTTTCTCTCAAGAATAAAATCATGAATCGCCTAATTAGAATTTTTAGAACAGTTCTTAAAATGAAGCTAACAGTCATTTTAAATGGAATTCCTCTTTAAAAAAATACAGTCTCCCGAATAATTTGAATTTTTAGAATAAATTTAGGACGGAAGTAAAATATTATTTTCAAATGAATCACTTTCACCTCTCTCTCCCCTTTTCTCTCAAGATTCAAATCATCAATCATTTAGTTAGAATTTTTAGATCAGTTTTTAAAATGAAGCTAAAGATCATTCATAACTGAACTGTTTTTTAAAAACTGCAATCTCACGTATAATTTGAATCTTTAGAATAAATTTGGAATTGGAGTTAAATATTATTTTCAAATGAATCACTCTCTCTTTAATTTTTCGCTCAAGAATAAAATCGTCAATCTCTTAATTAGAATTTTTACACCAGTTCTCAAAATGAAGCTAAAGATCATTCTTAACTGAATTGCTTTTGAAAAAAGAAAAATAAATGTTTCTCTGAAAAATCTCACATATAATTTGAATTATTAGAATAAATTTGGAAATGAAGTTAAATATTATTTTTAAGTCAGTACTCCCCCCCCCCTCTCTCTCTCTCTTTCTCTTTTCTCCCATTAATAAAATCATCAATCTCCTAATTAGACTTTTTAGAACAGTTCTTAAAATGTACCCAACAATAATTTTTAACAGAATTTCTCTTAAAAAACGCAATCTCGCGTATAATTTGAATTTTAGAATAAATTTGGGAATGTAGTTAAAGATTACTTTCAAATAAATCGTTCTCTCTTTGTATTTTACTCTCAAGAATGAAATCCTCAATCACATTATTAGAATTTTTAGAAAAGTTCTTAAAATGAAGCCAAAGGGATTTTTCACTGAATTTCTCTTTAAAAAAAAATGCAATGTTATGTGTAATTTAATTTTTTTTTTAATTAATTTGTGACGGAAGTAACATTATTTTCAAATGAATTACTCTCCGTCTCTGTCTCATTTTCTCTCAAGTTTCAAATCACCAATCATTTAGTTAGAATTTCTAGAACAGCTTTAAAATGAAGCTCAATATCATTCATAACTGAATTGGTCTTAAAAATCTGCAATCTCATGTATAATTTAAATTTTAAGAATAAATTTGGAAGTGGGGTAAAATATTATTTTTAAATGAATCGCTTTCTCTCCCTCTTTTTTTATATTATCAAGAATAAAATTATCAATTACCTAATTAGAATGTTTAGAACATTTTTTAAAGCTAAAGGTCATTTTTAATAGATTAGCTGTTAAAAAACTGCAATCTGACGTATAATTTTAATTTTTAGAATATGTTTGGGAATGAAGTAAAAGATTATTTTTAAATGAATCGGTCTCTCCCCTTTTCTCTGAAGAATAAAATCACCAATCGCCTAATTAGCATTTTTGGAATATTTCTTAAAATAAAGTTAAAGATCATTGCTCTCTTTAAAAAACTGCAATCTGACGTATAATTTGAATTTTTAGACTAAATTTGGAAATGGGGTCAAAGATTATTTTCAAATGAATTGCTCTCTCTCCCTCTTTTTTTTATTATCAAGAATAAATTAATCAATTACCTAATTGGAATATTTAGAATTTTTTTTAAAATGAAGCTAAAGATTATTCTTAAAGTTTGGCTGTTAAAATCTGCAACCTGACGTATAATTTGAATTTTTAGAATAAGTTTGGGAGTGAAGGAAAATATCATTTTCAAATTAAACGCTTTCTCTCTCTCTCCCTCTCTCTTTTTCTCTCAAGAATAAAATCATCAATCGCTTAATTAGAATTTTTAGAGCAGGTCTTCAAATAAAACTAAAAATCGAAAATGAATTGCTCTCTTAAATAATGATATAATGAATTAGAATTTTTAGAGCAATTCTTAAAATGAAGCTAAAGATCATTCTTAACTGAATTGCTCTCTTTTAAAAAAAGCAATCTGACGTATAATTTGAATTTTTAGAATAAATTTGGAAATGAGGTCAAAGATTATTTTCAAATGAATCGCTCTCTAGCTCTCTTTTTTTGTAATTATCAAGAATAAAGTCATCAATTACCTAATTGGAATTTTTAGAACATTTTTAAAAGTAAATCTAAAGATAATTTTTAACAGATTGTCTGTTAAAAAACGGCAATCTGATGTATAATTTGAATTTTTAGAATAAGTTTGGGAGTGAAGTAAAAGATTATTTTCAAATGAAACGTTTTCTCTCTCTCCCCCTCTCTCTTTTTCTCTCAAGAATAAAATCACCAATCACCTAATTAGGATTTTTAGAGCAGGTCTTCAAATAAAGCTAAAGATCGAAAATGAATTGCTCTCTTAAAGAATGAAATAAAATTTTTAGAGCAGTTCTTAAAATAAAACTAAAGATAATTCTCAACTGATTTGCTCTCTTTAAAAAACTGCAATATGATGCATAATTTGAATTTTTTTTAATAAGTTTGGGAGTGAAGAAAAATATTATTTTCAAATGAATCGGTCTCTTTCTTTTTATCTCAAGAATAAAATCACCAACCACCTAATTAGCATTTTTAGAATAGTTCTTAAAATGGAGCAAAGATCATTCTTAACTGAGTTGCTCTCTTTAAAAAACTGCAATCTGACGTATAATTCGAATTTTTAGAATAAATTTGGAAATTAAGTTATAGATTATGTATATATATGTATATATATTTATAAAACTGTCATAAAAAAGACGCCAGGCATATAATTATTTTTAGAACAGTTCTTCAAATAAAGTTAACGATTATCCTTAACCGATTCTTAAGCGACCAGGCTCTTAAAAAATTACCATAAAACGTATATTTTTAGAATTTCGGGAATGAAGTTAAACATTAATCGTTCTTTTCAATATTATATTTTTGGGTAATTCGTTTTTTTTTTTTTTTTTTTTTTTTTTAAGTTCTTAAAATAAAACTATAGAATATTCGTCATCGATTCTTAACTGGACAGGTTCTATTTATGATAAATATAACTGGCAACAAAATTTGATGTTTACAGAAAATTTGGGAATGACATAAACAAGTCTTTTTTTCTTTTTTTATTTTTAAATGAATCTGTCTTTTTTAAGAAATAAAAACGTGTTATATAACTACAATTTTTTGCGCTGTTCTAAAAATGAGGCTAAAATTATTTTTAACTGAAATTTTCTTTTAATTTGTCGCATAATTTTGAATTTTTAGAATAATTTAGAGAATGAAATTATTATTTTTTTTTCAAATGATTTGGTCTTTTTTTTACGCTTTGTATACAAAATTAGAACGTTTAGAACTGTTTTTTAAATCAGCTAAAGATTATTTTTGAACGAACAATTCCTTTACAGAAAAATACAACTGGCCGTAAAACTGGCCACAAAACTGGCCACAATGTACTACAAACAAACCAAATACACAGAGTTTATTTCTAACGAATGAATATTTGAAATTTACGATTCGTTTCTCGTCCCTACCGTGAAGGAAGGCCATAAAATGATCAGATTTATGTAGCAGAAATGGATATAAATGTGAGAATTATTATGTCTAGACATTTCTGACGTACGACTGTATCTACTCTGGTCTTCAAAACTTAAGATACAATCAGTTTTTTGTATTTAGCTTGGAAACTCGTTTATACAAAAAATAGAGATTTGCATGAGTCCGGGGTTATATATTTTTTTCTAGACCCGGGACGGGCCTGATTTTTTTTCTTTTTTTCTTTTTTCTTTATGCAAAAATAATACTGATATTGTATATTACTTACCCATCATACGTAGTATAGGGTAAGTCTTGCAATCGTTTTCCAAAATCGAATTTTTTTTTTGACGGATTTACACGTTTCACACACTGGAAATTTCGCTAAACATATTTTTGGGGAAGAAAAAAAATTGCCGTCCGTCTGTCTGTGAGTGTGTGTCTGTAAAAGCTCTGTCACCTGAACAAATTGAGATAGAGACTTGAAATTTGGTATGTTCTTAGTATGTAATAATGAGAAGAAGCTTATTGAACTTCAGTAACCTCGATTATCCGGAACTAATTTTTTCGAACTCTCGAAATATTCGTTCTGATAAAAGGTATATAAAAATTTTCGAAATTGTTTATTTTAAGAAGATAATATAAAAAATAATAATAAACATAAATTTTTCATAAAGAATGAAGTCGTTCACGTAATTAGTTGCCTAGATATTTGTAATCCTATTTTTCACACTCTTCGATTTTTCATGACCCTGTATTTCATTCAGATTTCAATTCAAAGATATATTTTAATTGAAAATAAGAGGCTCAATCCGACACAGTAAACTGTTAGTTATTATAATTATCACTTTTGGAGTTATAAGGATGTTTCTTTTACGCAATTCAGTAATAGAGCATTTAAAGTTTATGACGTCATCAAGCATCGATTTTAAACACTCTATCTACGGAACAAATTGAAATAGAGACTTGAAATTTCGAATGTACTTAGAATGTAATAGTGCGATAAAGCCTATTAAATTTCAGTAACCTTATAGTTTAGAAATACTCAACGTATTTAAAAAACAGCAGCAGACGATATTTTAAAAAAGACTTTGATTCTTTGCCTATAAAGTGCAAAAATATTTTGGAATTTCAATGCATTTTATAAATAGTTTACACATGTTTTATTTTCATATTTTATATTATGCATTTCCATGATGGGTAAGTACAGGGGTCAGAAAAACTACTTTTTTATTGTAGCGAACTACAACTACTTTATCGAAAATGTAGTTAACTACAACTACAACTACTTGTTTAAAAAAGTAGCGACTACAAACTACTTTTCAAAAGTAGTCACTACTTCGCTACTTTCAGATTTTGTCAAAGGATTTAATTTACACTAGAAATTGAACACACGGATTAAATAATAAAGCGACCCCTCGTTATATCGCGTCTGCAGGGATACAATTAAATAAATGCGACACAAACGAGGGCATAAAAAATTAAGAAAGATAATATACAGGAAAATGTTTTGTGTTTGTCTCCAAAATATTAGTTTATACACACATTACGCATTTCGGACAAAATTAAGAGAAATATTATATAGAAAATTACAGAAAAACAACTCTGAATGCAAACAAGAAATAAATCTGTAAATAAAGCAGTTCCAAATAATAAGAAAACTGGCATTAAAACATGAAGACCTAATAACGATTAAATAGACAGGGGTTGCCAGCAAGAAGATTAATTCATTTAGTTAGTTAGTACTTGATTTTAGCAGCAAGTGTCAATGGGGAAAATCTATGACTTCATGCGATGGGTTGCTATACACTGCAGCTGAGATTCGCAAATTGTTGAGCAGAACAAATTTTGTAGAAATGAAACAAGTTTCGGCCATGTGAGTTGCAGAATCGTTTGGCACATTTTTTCCCGAAGTAGCGTTAAAAGTAGCGTTGGTTCTCGCAACAAACTACTGACTTTTTGTATCGTGATACTCGCTACACTACATTGTTCAAAATGTAGCGCACTACACTACAAACTACTGTAAAAAGTAGCGACTACTGTAGTTTCGCTACTTCTGTATTACAGTGGCCCCCAACGAATAGTTTTTGTTTGTGGTTATATTATATTTTCGTAGATTAAAATCTGTCATTTTTTAGAGTGTAATAATAATACATTGCAAAAGTCTTTAAGTAATACATATATTAAATCGCAGAAAACAAAAAAAGATCATGAAAGTTTTGATACATATGATCTATTTATAGATGTTAAACAAACGCTATTAAGTATGGGATGTTAATATTGGGTTGACAAACAAGTTTGTTCGGTTTTTTGTTGAGTGATGTTCATTTCGTTTACGCCTTCCTTTTCTTGGTGCCACCGTGCAATTCAGCTGTGCGATTGAAAGGTTATGTTTCAGGAAATCTGTCAGTGCATCATGTTTTCTTTCGTAAACATTTGTATTACGTGCACGGCGTAGCAACGAAAATGGACGCCAAAAATATGCATTACCATCATATTTTGTTGTACTATTTCAAAAAAGGCAAACGAGCGGTGGAGGCACAAATAAAGATACGCTATGTATACGAGAATGATCGCATAACAGAACACGTGTATCAAAAGTGAGTTACCAAATTCCGTTCTGGAGATTTTGACATCAATGAAACGCAATGCTACGGTCGCTCTAACGAGATTGATTCGAGTGATGTCAAAGCAATTGTTGATGCAAATCCATCCCAAACTGTTCGAGAACTTGCTACAGCGTTAAATATTTTCCATACAAACGTGGAAAACCATTTGCGCAAACTGGGATACATTTCCTGTCTCAATGTTTGAATGCCGCATCATAAACTAACCAAGGCAAAATTGATCAATCACATTTTCATTTGGAATAAACTGCTAAAACGTAAAAAAAAAAAAAAAAGTTTTTTAAGCGAAATGATTACGGACGATGAAAAATGGATCGTCTCAGGGTCGGCGAACCTATGGCACGCGTGCCTTAGCTGGCACGCGAGAGGATACTTTCGGCACGCCGTTGATTTAAGTTCTAAATCAAAATTCAGTCAAACTTCATTGTCAGTGCAATTAAAGAGAAAATGAAACTGTCGGCATCTATGATTAAATATGTGAGCAAGGATTTCCAAACTACTGTCGCAAGTTTCTCGACTGTGAATGTCATTGCCCTGAATGGTAAACATTTCTGAGATGGAGAGTTTCTGAAGGAAGCCTAGTTAACATGCGCACTATCACTTTTTGACAATTTTGAAAATAAAGATAAAATAATTCAACGAATTAAAGGTATTCCTTTATCAAGAAATACAGTCAACGATACAATCCTAAAAATAGCAGAAATGTAAGAGAGCAACAAAAATCTGATATATTTTTGTTTCATCTCATTATTTCGTGATGACAGTTCAGATGTAACCAAATCTGCTCGTTTAGCTGTGTTAGTATGATATTTGTTGAAAATGACACTAAGACGGAATTATTTGTCGGTGTTATTATTATAAACTACAACCAATGGTGCGGATATTTGTACAGCAGTTATAAATTCACTTTTTGAAAATAAAATATGTTTGTCTAAAATAGTTTCTGTTACAATGGTCCTAGTAAGGTGGATAAAATAAATGTTTTTTGAGTTTATTTCAAACTCGCATTGGACGTATTATTCTTGGATTTCACTACATCATACATCACCAAGTCTTGTATGCAAAGGCTGGCTTCGAATCTCTTGGTAATATTATGGTTGTAGTCACAAAACTAGTTAATCACCTATCGTCACAGGCTTTAAATAAACAGTTTGACGCTGTGTTAAATGAAGTCAACTCTGTGTACAGTGGATTACTGATGTATAACAATGTTCGCTGGTTAAGTCGAGGCAAAGTGCTGCAAAGATTTGTTGATTGTTTGGGAGATATCCTGCTTATCTTACATGAAGAGAGTAAAATTAAGAAATATACGCAGTGGATAGATGTTAAATAGCTTGCAAATTTAATGAAAATTACCTATTTGTGCCAGCATTTAAAAGGCTTAAATTTAAAGCTCCAAAGAAAAAAAAACACTGTTATTATCATGATAGATATGATTCGAGGTCTTTAAATGAGACTGTAAATATTTAGAAATGATATTGTGTTCAAATTTTTTAAGTATTTATCAAACTTAAAAAAAAAATAACTGAGGATTTTAATTTACATGAAAAAATAGACGAATCAAGACTCACTGAAGATATTATTTCAATAATAAAAGAATTAATCGAAGAGTTCGCGTCAAGATTTTGTGAACTCAAAAGTATTTTGGAAACACTTCAATTTATTACCTATCCAGGTGTCACTCTAATTAATAAACTGAACTTGGTTGTATTCGATTGGTTGGAAATTTCAGAAATTTAAATCGAACTTATCGACTTCCAATCCACCTCAATATGTGCTCAGAAATTTGTCAGATTAAGAGAAGATTTGGAGATGATAGAAAAAGAAAGACTATCAGGCATCTTAAACAAAAATGCTTATAATAAAATTATGTGCACTTGGAATTCAATTCCAGGCACTTATAGTTGTTTGAAGAGGTTAGTATTTGACATGTTGACAATCTTTCCTTCTACTCATGCCTGTGAATCATTATTTTCAGAGATGAACAATATTGAAAATTCAAATTGAATTCACATGTCAGATGACTTCAGTTCATAATGCATTTTATTAAAAATAACCAATTATGAGCCCGATATAAATTATCTAAGGTGCAAAATCAGAAATCACATTAATTTTTTTCAGTATTTTACTTTTTTCTTTTTTTTAAACACTTTAAAAGTATTACTATAATAAAACATTGATAAACCGTCACTCGCTTAAAGCATTACTCTGCATATTATGCCAGTTTTTAAAGTACCAAGCAAATGGATAAGGAAATAGCAGTAAGAAATTGTAATAAATTTTGGCTAGAAAAATATGAGATATTTTAAACCGCCATTTTCGGCTTAGAATTTACTTTTTTTTCTAGAAACGACTGCTGCAAATTGAAAGAAGAAACAAACATTTGTACAATGAGTTAAATGAACTCGGTGAAGAAAAATTAACACCCAAATTCCAAAACGCTGTGGCTGCATTACAAAGTTTTGTATTTTCTTATGGAAAAAAAAAAAAAAAAAAAAGAAGAAGATTTTGCAATGCTTGTGAAACTAGAAAATAAAATTGAATCAACGAAAACCAAAGAGAAAAAAGATTTATTTGCAGAAATTTTAGGTAATGTTTTTATATTTCCTAATTTCTTCTTATGCATTGTAATATATTTAAAAAATAATAATTTTCCATTTAATAGCAGTTGTAAAACAAATATTTTGCAGATATGATTCGTAAATGATTTTATTTAAAGTTTCCTTTCTCATTGTCTATTTTAAATTAAAATTACCTCAACTATAAAACCACCACCTTCCTTATAATGTCAAAACCAACAGATCTCAATGGCAACACTATGTATTATCATAATTATTACAGTCATTTGGCAAGATGTTTCGATTTAAGATTTTAATATTTTTTACGTTTACTATAATTATTTCCTATATATTATCTTCTTTCTATTATTATTACTATAATTAATTAAAATTTTCATGTGAAAAGTTGTTTTGGTTTTAGTTTTCAATATTATACGTTATTTAATTGAATGTGTATATTGATATTCCCTGTCGGTATGTTATCCCTATTTTTCTTAATTTAATAATAATAACAGTAATTTTATCCAATATTTTTATAGTTTTATTTGTGGAGGTTGGGGAGAGGGTTGTTGGCACGCCATAGTCCATTGATAAAACTCTTTGAAACAAATTGGCACGCGGATGTGAAAAGGTTCGCCGACCCTGGTCTACAATAATGTAGCGCGAAAAGATCGTGGGGACAAAGCACCGAGCCGCGGGAAAAAACTTCAAAGGCGGGACTGGATCCCAAGAAGATTATACTCTCAGTGTGGTGGGATTTTAAGGATTACTAGTTGTTACTAGCAGCCAGAACCAAGATTGAACTGTGTACTGCTCGCAGTTAAATAAACTAAGCAATGATTTAGGCCAAAATCGGTCAGAATTGGTCAAACGTAAATATTTTTTCTACCACGTCATTAACCACTGGCCAGAAATTGTTAAGTTTTGACTGGGATTTTTTGCCTCATCCTTATTAACCGGACTTAGCGCCGTCCGATTACCATTTGTTTTAGTCGTTATAAAATTCTTTGAACGTGAAAACCTTCACTGGCGAGAAAGGTTGTAAAAATACACCTGGAGAAGTTTTTCTCCGACAAGTCACAGACATTCTATGAACGCGGCATTATGGAGTTGGTGGAAATATGGCAAAAGGCCATCGATAACAACAGTCAGTATATGATTAAAATATAAGTGGTGAGTAGAAATTATTGTGTTTTCTTAACCTTAAAAACCGAACGAACTTATTTGCCAACCCAATGGTTCAATTTTACAATTCATTTTTTTTGTTTTTTATCCCCATAATGACGGCCATAAAATGATCAGATTTATAAAGCAGAAATATTCGATGAACATAGATGTGACAATTTCTACGTCTGGACAATTTCAATGTGATTTGTATCAGACATGCGCCCTGCTTCCGCAAACATTGAGATTTACAACTCTGGATTGCATATTTTGCATGATGCTACACGAGAGATTTTCATGCTGATATCCTTATATTGATGAAACAAATGATTATTAATTTTCTCTATCGCAGGAATGGAAAACGATATATTAGGAATCTTGTTTCGGAATCATGTTTCTTCCCTAAAATCATTAAATTGAAGAAAACGTACATTAGATTGTAACGGAAAATCCTGAAGGAATCGGCATACATTAAATCGCAAACATAAAACAGAAAATCAAAATTTTATTACATAAGATCTGTTTATAGATATTAAACAAACAGATAAAATGAACAGTATTTAAGTCTGAGAAGTTAATACAGTTGAACTTCCCTTTAACGAAGTCCCTATTTAACGAAGTTTTCTACTTAACGAAATTTTCTGCAGAACTTTGACTTTGAACACCATTAGCATGCAAATTAATCTCCACATTACGAAAAATATATTCTATATAACGAAGCTTATTCCACTTTTGTACGTGTACAGAATTCAAATTAAGCGATTGCTGTTCGAAGGATATGCAAATTTATTTCAGCGGATTCGATTGTATGAAAATGAACACATTTAAATAATTTCCATTCTGCTTGGTGCTAAATAAAACAATTTTTTTTTCACACTAAGAAAAACACTTGGTATCACTATTCTCCCACTCCGAGACTCCAGCTCTGACAGTTGGGGGAAGTCAAAATCCCCTTTTTACCTTCAATGATGTAGAAGATGAGGTGTCGCAATGGCATCAGATGCATTGAAACAAAAAATATCTATTAGAGTCAGACAGGTACCATTCTGACCTACCATTGCTGATAGACAATTGCTTTGTACATACAAAAGAACGTGCTTCAAAATACAAATCGAAGACCATCAAAGTTATTTTTGTTCCTGCCAATACAGCTAAACTTCAGTCATTAGTCTAAGGAATAATAAAAAATCTTGAAGTACATTATCGAAAAACACAGAAAAAAGCCGATGTAGTGAAAACATTAGTTCGAGATTCTGTGTATCAGAGCTGATGAAAGCTTGGGCCAAAGCTTGGGAATGTGACGTGATTTCATCGACCGTACACAACTGTTTTGTAAAAGACGGCTTCATAATTGAAACTGAATCAAATGCTTCTGAATCCAATACCTGTTGGTCATATCTCAAGAAAAAATTTCATGAATTTAAGTTAATTTCTATTTAACGAATTTTCTTCATAACGAAGTTTTTAAGTGTAACGATGAGACTTCGTTAAATGGAAGTTCCACTGTAGTTGAATTTTACGATTCGTTTCCCATCGGCAGAGCTCTAATACACTCTTGCATTGTTTATGATCCCGATAATGACGGCCATAAAATGATCTGATTTATGTGGCAGAAATATTCGATGGACATAGATGTGACAATTACTGCTTCTGTACAATTCCGTCGTGTTTCGCATCAGACATGCGCACTGCTTCCGCAAACATTGAGTTTTACAACTCTGCATTGCATATTTTTCATGATACTGCACGAAAGATTGGACTCCGTCTTAAAGCACCACCCGAACAAACAAGAGCTTTTCGAACAGTACTGAAGCAAGTCAGTGCGGTAAAATGTTCTAAGGCTAAGCATTTTTATAAATTAAATTAAGTCAAATGCGTGAAAAAAAAAGTTGTTTATAATCGGGTTGTTAACGAAATTCATTTATTTTGGTGTATGGTATATTTTATTATTATGTGGTAAAAAACTAAATGCAATTTAGCGCTACCAAATGCACTTTCAGACTGTTATGCAAAGAAGCATTGCTGGACGCACTACAAATACCTCAAGCGATGTACAAAGGAAGATCTAGAAACGAAGGATTAAATGGCCATGAGGCAAATGTAAGGGTTCGCAAGAACTTCCGAGTAATTAAATACACCTTCTTTGAAAAGCCAACATGTTCCTTAGCAAGTACAGGGGTTAACAGAGGAAAATGTAAGGAGGGTCGAAAGAACTTCCCAGCAATCAAATAGACCTTCTTTGAAAGGCCAACATGTTCCTTAGCAAGTACAGGGGCTAAGAGAGGAAAATGTAAGAAGGTTCATAAGAACTTCCGAGTAATCAAATACGCCTTCTTTGAAAAGCCAACATGTTCCTTAGCAAGTACAGGGGTTAACAGAGGAAAATGTAAGGATGGTCGAAAGAACCTCCCAGTAATCAAATAGACCTTCTTTGAAAGGCCAACATGTTCCTTAGCAAGTACAGGGGCTAAGAGAGGAAAATGTAAGAAGGTTCATAAGAACTTCCGAGTAATCAAATACGCCTTCTTTGAAAAGCCAATATGTTTCTTAGTACATTAAATTACACGAAAACGTATATTAAATTGTATTGGAAAATCCTGAAGGTTCGGCATACATTAACTCGCACACACACACAAAATAATACTAATAATAATAATAATAATAATAATAATAATAATAATTTATACGATCAATTTATAGATGTTAAACAAACAGATTATATTAACAGTTTTTAAGTCTGAGAAGTTAATAGTTGAATTTTACGATTCACATCGGCCGATCTCTAATACACTCTTGCATTGTTTATGATCCCGATAATGAAGGCCATAAAACGATCTGATTTATGTGGCAGAAATAATCGATAGACATAGATGTGACAGTTATTGCGTCTAGACTATTCCGACGTGATTCGCAATCAGACATGCGCTCTGCTTCTGAAAACATTGAATTTTACAACTCTGCATAGCATATTGCATATTTTGCATGATGCTACACCAGCGATACTAGGACACCACCTGAACAAACAAAAGTTTTTTCGGCCGGTACTGAAGCCGGCCATTGCGGTGGAATATTCTAAGCCCAAGAATTTTTTTTTAATTAAATTAAGTCAAATGTGTGAAAAAAAATGTATAAAATCAGGTTGTTATTCAAATACTTTTATTTGGCGTATATCTTTTATCATTCTTATGGGGTAAAAAGCTAAATGCAAGTTAGCACTTTCAAATGCACTCTCAGCCCGTTGTAAAGAAGCATCGCTGGGAGCAGGACAAACACCTCAAATGTTGTACATAGGAAACTCTTGGAGCGAAGGGGTTAAGAGACCGTGAATAAAATGTAAGGAGTTTCGTAAGAACTTCCGAGTAATCAAAAACACCTTCTTTGAAAAGCCAACATGTTTCTTAGGTAAATACATTCAATTGAATAAAACGTACATTATATTGAATCGGTAAATCCTGAAGGTTCGGAAAGCAATAAATCGCAAAAACAAAACACAACATCAAAACTTTAATACATAAGATCCATTTATAGATGTTAAACAAACAGATAAAATGAACAGTATTTAAATCTGAGAAGTTAATAGATGAATTTTACCATTCGTTTCCCATCGGCAGAAGTCTATAATACACTCTTGCTTTGTTTACGATCCCGATAATGACGGCCATAAAATGATCTGATTTATGTGGCAGAAATATTCGATGGACATAGATGTGACAATTATTACGTCTAGACAATTCCGACGTGATTCGCATCAGACATGCGCCCTTCTTCCGCAAACATTGAGTTTTACAACTCTGCATTGCATATTTTGCATGATGCTACACGAGAGATTTTAATGCTGATATCCTTATCTTGATGAAACAAATTAGCATTAATTTTCTCTATCGCAGGAATGGAAAGCGATATGTTAGGAATCTTCTAATTCGAAGAACAACACTATTCAATACACATATTTTATTTATATATTTTTTAAACTAATAGTTTGACAATATACAAAATTTGTACAGAAGGTTTTGCCACTAAAACATTTTGTGCAACATTAAAATTTGAAACAAATATAGTTCCTAGTTTTAGTCTCTTCATTATACTTAGCAGGCGATGCAACCCGGGCTTCCCATGTTATAAAACATATACTGCCTGGTATACAACAAGGCTGTATAACACGGAGCCGGTGGACGCCACGGCGTGGCGCCCTTTCGAATGATTCCTGTTACTAGGAGTTTTCATAAAAAAAAAAAAAATAGAAATCCGTTTTAAAAGATGCTTCTTTTAAATCATTATTTCTCCACACGATTTTTGGGTGCATTCATAATTATATAAATACATAGCACATGTAGTCGTCGCCTGCTCCGTCCGTCCGTCCGCATGTAACAGCGCAAAAACTACCCAACCGAATGGTTTGAAATTTAATATATATCATCGTTGCATAATTTTGTCGAGTCATTTCAAATTTATGAAAATCGAATCAAAACTTAAAAATATATTAATAGAAGGTTTCTTCATTCTATTAAAACCTATCATACGTAATCTGTATAATACAAGCGCAAGTCATGTGACTGAGGAAAACAAATACGGGCTAACTACTTCTTTTTTCATATGCCAAGCAGCCATTTTTATTCAAAATTATGTTTTCGAATAAAATGGCATTAAAGTTACATTTTTAGAAAGATCGTTCAAGAGAATTGTTTGTTTGAGAGATGAGTTACATTCAAAAATGTATTAGATTCTGAAATAACTTCAGTTGAAATTAGGTTGACAGCTCAATATGAATATCTCAATCCATTAAAGTAAATAAACACAAGAGATTCGTTCATCTTGAATCATAGAAATATTAAACCATGAAGGTAATCATTCTCAAAGCAAGATCGCTATGGTGAATTTTACAGCGCTGTCTTCTGTAAAAAAAAAAAAAAATTGCATCTGTACGTAATATGAGAAAATGCATGCTCTGTCGCTCATAACAGACGATATAATTCATTTCGCTCAAACAATAACGATGATTTTTTTACATTGTAAAACTAGTTATGGTACGAACGCACCTCATTGTAGCGTTTAACGTACAATTTCCGACTTGTTATTGTAGACGGCCTTAAATTTTCATCCCCTTTCTATACAGAATATTTTGATAGGCCTCAAGAAGATGTAGTTCTAAATTTACTATGACTTATGCTTATTCTGCAATTATTTTTCACATCGAACTCTGGATAGTAGGGGTTCTTATGGCTCACACTGTGAGGTGCCTGTGCATCTCATAAGGCGTCTGCATATTGTTACTCCCTACCAGGGTTGTCAGTTTGGCATCCTCTTTAATTCAGAAAAGTCGAATTCATACAAGAAATTCCAATTAGTACTTTTTACTTTATTTAATGGCAGGCATTTTAGGATTACTTAAAGTAAAATTTCTTCTTTCAGAATTTCCGGTATGAATTAGGAATTCCTGGAAATATAAAAAAAAAGTAATCTGGAACTGAGTCAAAAACGATTTAGAAATGGACCAATCAAATTCTGCGTAGATATTCCGGGTTATTCTCATCGCTTTTTTACTACGGACTTTTTTGAGGAGCTATTACTTTTTTTCTAGCTATCCTACGGATTCTAAAATCATACCACCAGACGCGAAATATAACAAGCTTTCAGAAATTAAAAAAATTATCACGGTCGGACAATAAAAACTCAAAAAATTCTTAAACAACGAGTAAAAAATCTTTTATTGAAAAAGTCATTTTTTATTGTTGCCAATTTCTAAATAAGCGCAAAGGATTAAGTTTTATCTCAAATAAAAAATGTATTTGCGCGAGACTATTAAAAACAATAATGAAAGTTTAAAATAATAATTAAATGATTACGTGTTGAAAGCAGGAAATAAAGAAAATTACGTCATAAAAATTGCGTTTACACATGAATATTAAAAATAAAAAAGATGAATTAAATGAAAAAGCATTATAACCTGATTACAAAAGAAAGTCGCCGTTCGTGATATCATCATCATCATCTTTTTAAAACAGGATACATTACAAGGTTTTAAGAGGCTGTGAAATCAGAACGGGCGTTGGTGAGCGTAGCGGGCAGGGGGCAGAGCCCCCTAGTTCCTGGAAATAAAAAGGAGGCCAAACTGACAACAATGCCCTACTATAATGATGTAATATTGCTCTATGTTCCAGATTTGTGAAAAATGGCGTCCGTCCGTCAGCGATTGTCACTAGATGGAGTACGCCCGCACTTACTGCCCTGGTGTACAGAATGTAGGTAAAAACCATATTTGATTGAAAACTCTAATAATTTTTTTTAGATTTAGTATTTTTTTTAGATTGTACACTAAAAACACCGAAAAGTATTTTCATACACTCTAATGAGTACATTTACACATTAATACAGGTATACTGATGATATACAAAAACGATTTATTCATATGTGTAAAGTGGCATGTAAATTACCAAATACACGTCTGGTGTCGCAATTTCAAAATGCACATTATTCTGTGTATTTTAATTATAACACTTTAAGTTGCTGAAACGTGCAAAAAGTTATCAGATAACTTTGAAATACACAGTTTAATAGGTAAATTACCAAATATACGCCTGGTGTCAATTGAAAAATACACGCCTATCGTCAATTGCAAATACTCGCATGGTGTGTCAATTTCAAAACACACATTGACCTGTGTGTTTTAATGATAACACTGTAAGCTGCTGAAATGTACAAAAAGTTACATCTGATAACTCTAAAACACGCAGTTTAATTTGTAAATTGCACATGAGTGCACACATTTATGTGTAATATACAAAAACGACAGATTTTTGTGTACATAGCTTAACATTATAGTTTGGGGTGTAAATTGTAAATAAAATGCTTTTATGGTCGCAAGACAAAATAACATTAAGAACAAACACATAATGCTTTGTGTATTTGTTCTCTTTCCAGCAGACTTGCTTTAAGACCGCAAAACAGTGTGCTTTACAATTTACAAGAAACAGGATCATCTGAAATTATATTGGGTTGTTCGGAAAGTAATTTCGTTTTTTTTAGTGAAAATGTAAAACGATTTTCTTATAGTGTACAAATATTTTATTGAACTATATATTCCCCATTTTGGTCCAATATCTTTTGCCATCTTTCTGGCAATTGCATGATTCCATGCTCATAAAATTTCTGATCTTTGCTGGCAAAAAAACTGTTCCAAGTCTCATTTTTAACGTCCTCATTTGAAGTATTACCATCTAGAAAATTTTGTAGAGACCGAAACAAGTAATAATCCGAAGGTGCCAGATCTAGAGAATATGGTGGCTGTGGTAGTACATCCCATCCAAGCTGTAAAAGCTTTTGTTGAGTTACCATACTTGTATGAGGTCTCTCATTATCTTTATTGAACACTATTTCTTTTCTGTTGATTAATTCTGGCCTTCTCTGTTTGAGTGAATCATTCAATTTGTCCAATTGATGACAGTACACTTCAGAATTGATCGTAGTATTGTCCGGTAGAAGCTAAAAAAAACTATTCCCTTGAAATCCCACCAAACAGACATCATCCCCTTTCTTTGATGAATATTGGGTTTCAACGTGCCTTGAGCCAGTTCATCTGTTTTACTCCAAGATCTCTTGCGTTTAACATTGTTGTACGCAACCCATTTTTTTCTCCTCAGTAACAATTCACTTCAAAAATGGATCATTTTCTTGATGTTTTAGAAGTAAACCACGGATGTCAATACGACGCAGCAAATTTCCTTCTGTAAGAACATGTGGAACGCATATGTCGAGTTTTGAAATTAAACCAAAGCGTTTCATGTGATCATGAACAGTCGGATTCGATAACTTTAATCTCTCAGTGATCTCCCGACTTGTTACTCGGCAGTTTGCATCAATCAATGCCTTTATTTTGTCTTCATCAGCTTCAACTGGCCTTCCAGAACGTGGTGCATCTTCAACATCAAAATTTCCAGAACGAAATTATGCAAACCAGTTATGGCACTGGCGTTCTGTCAATATATCTTCTCCATACATATCGACTATTTTTTGAAGTGAAAACTTCTTTAGGCGCGTTGGGCATTTTTTGAGATGGGAAAAAAACATTGAATTCGCGACACTGTTACCGTTACTGTTACCGTTACTGTTACCGACATCTCTGTATATTTGGCGA
This sequence comes from Maratus michaelseni, assembly GCA_963931845.1. NCBI lineage: Eukaryota > Metazoa > Arthropoda > Arachnida > Araneae > Salticidae > Maratus > Maratus michaelseni. Next base: position 5,641,787 of record OZ007600.1, read on the forward strand.
CGATTCTGTAGTAGCTAGTTCAGGTAAGCAACCAGATTTGCTTAAATTAATATCGCACTTTGACAGCAAAAGTGATATTAGTCTCTATTTAGCATTATTTGAAAGACAAATTTCTCGAATGAATATAATAAAAAAAAAAAACTGGGTCACACATTTGTTAAGTTTAATTCCGTTAGAAATCGCCAATCTAGCTAGAGAGCCAGAAACAATTACGATTGCGTAAAGGATTTACTTCTTAAACGCTTCAAAATGACGCCAGAAGAATTTAGGCAGAAATTAATGTCACATAAAAAGAATTTTCAGCTACTTGGCGCGATTTAGCATTTGAATTAAGAAATTATTTGGAAGAATGGATTAGCGGTCTTAAAGTATCTGATTTTGAATCCTTAAAAGAATTAATAGTAGTAGATCAAATTAATAAAAGGTTACCTATAGAAATGAAAGCACATTTTATTGATGATCTTCCAAAAATTAAAAATGTAGACGTATTAGTAAATAAACTAGACTATTATGATGCGGCGAGACGTAATGTTAAAACCATGAATAGAATTTCACCCCACTTTGAAGATAGAAAACCCGAAGGAAGTAAAAATGAAAATTCAGAATCTTTCTTTCATACCCAATACCAAAACAAAAGAAATAAATCTCAAATTAGGTGTTTTAGATAGATGTAACTCTCAAGGCCACATAGCGTCTCAGTGTAATAATAGCAATAACGGTCAAGCTAATGAGTTCAGTCAAGATTCTACCGAAAACTATCGAAATTATAATCGCCAAAATCACAATCCTAATCCTGATGTACAGGAAAAAGCTAACATTGCTACAATTCGAATCAGAAATAAGTCTAAATCTAATGGAATGGGTAAAATAATTAATATCAAAGGTAAAGAAGCAAATCTATTGTTTAATATAGGCAGGCAGCGATACTTCTTTATTCATTCTTTATTAATGTTATATCAATATTGGGTCGCCAAATTTGTCTTCTGTTGATATCTTATTAACTGACATTGGCGGAAAAACTGTAAATCTAATTGGATATTTTGTGCATGAAATACGTGTCGATGGGTTTCTTATATCAACGAAATTTTATGTTTCAAAATCTCTCGCATACGATATTGTAATAGGGCAATTGTAATTGATTCGCAAACTAAAGTTGGCGATAGATGAAGAGGGAGTTAAAATTGTTGGCGAGCGCAATACTTTTCAAGTAGGTTGCCTTAAAGTTGTAAATAATTCCGATAAAAAATTAAATTATGTTGCCAATTCATACAATGAAGCGAAAGTATCAAAAGGAAATAGTTCACGTGTAGAAAACGAAATGAGAGGTATTATGAATAAAAATAATTCAGGAAATAATTTCAAGATAAATTTAGCACGCGCGGTGAAAACAGATAAAAGTGACTCAACTCACGAGAACAAATCAAAAGATGAAAATGAAATAACAAAACACGGAAAATATATAATTACGTGGTTACCGATACGGAAATGAAGTGAAATCATTTTATAGAAAAGAAAAGTTTGTTGATAGAAATTATAGATACCGCAAACAATACGCGCAGTATGAAGATAGAAACAAGTGGGTAAGTGTGATCGAAGATCGCTCAAAGGGTTTCGTTTAATATTCCTTTCAAAACACTTTATCTTTTCTTTAATAAATTCAAACAAATTTCATTTAGCAACAACAACAAAAAAAAGTCATGTTTTTTTATAAAGTAAAAATTTACCGGTCTTATTTTTTCGTTTTTTCGAATATCTAAACCAGCCGGATAGCGGGCCAAGCCCGCTATTATATTCTGTCATAATAATATCCGTCATACGGACTAAATGCAATATTTAAAAAAATAATTTGAAAATTAAACAAATTGTACACCTTCAAAATGTTAAAATCTGCGAATATTTCCATAATCGGATTTTTATCACGATTCAATATGTTTCTCAAACTCATATATTTACTATTCGCTATTATTTATATGATACTCGCTTTGTATTATTCTCAAACATTTGAAAAATTCGTTAAACTTCCCATATGACATCAGATTTTCTTTTTAATTCTCTAATGAAGTGATATTAATCTGCTTTGTGCACTTACACACACTCATACTCCTTGTATTATTAAGAAATCTTAGACATTTTCCGTTTTATTACGACTATGACGTCAATCAATTTTATTTCATATTTATCTTTTTTTCAATAGGTGAAACTTTTTATTTCATTTTCATTTTTTCACGTGGAAATCGTCTGATAGAAAATTAATTATTGTAGAAAGAATTTCGATGTGGATTTTAAATCTTTGGCATCTGCTATAACGAAACATGTTTAAATTTAATAGAAAAGGCTGTTAGAATTTTGGTTTTTTATCTCTATTTATTAAATTAATACGAATTTTTCAAATTTTAATATTTTGAGCTCTTCACAGCTGGTATTCTTCTATATACACGAAGTTTAAACTCTGTAAGTTATGTAGTTTTCGAGAATGGCTCTGTGACGGACAGACAACGGAGCGGGAGTAATAGGGTTTCGTGAGATGAACGAAACCCTAAAAAGCATAATGTTCACGAATAGCGTAAACAAGACAGGCAGCAAAGAAGTCATCATTTTTGGAGTGATAGGAAGCGGGAGCCTTTTTTTGCAAATAAATGTTATTACAAAAGATATGAAACTACATCTCATGGAAGAAATGATGAATGTATTGAGAGTTGTTTAAATTGTGGATGAAAATTCATAAGTTTCATTGGTATTCATTTCAAAGAATACCGATTAATTAAATTTCATATTTCATGTATTTGTAAATTTACGTTTTAAGCAATAGATTGCAATTTTTGTATGTAAAATAATATGCATTATTTTTCATGTACAATAGTACATTAAATGAAAATTGTAATATAATTTTTGTAGTAGTAGTTTATAATAATGAATTAAAAAAACACTTCATTTAAAAGTATTTCCTGCACAATAAGACGTTTCCTGACGATTCAAAAAATACACACGTAATTGTTCAAGTTTTCACTTCTGTCTGCACTCCCGGAGTGTCAGAGTTTTTTTGTTTTTTCTTACTTGAATAGTATTTTTACCTTTTCGATAGTAAAAAAGTAAAATATTCCAAAAGTGCTGCTTTCGACTTTCCATATTTCATACGGCACAAAACAAAAACTATTCCACAAAATCAAACAAACCTTTTTTAAGAGTCAAAATATATAATGACACTAGCAGACTACGCCCGCTGCGCTGGTCGGTTTCTCCAAAAGAACCTTGAATCAAACGAAATATATCGGTGAATTTAACCTTGTATTTTAAAGTAATCTGCACCTTTACGGAATATCCTAAAATAACATAAAAACGGATACTTATTTCACTGAGTTATGTTTTTTTTTTTTAATACGGTTTATTATTACGTTTACAATTTATTACCTACCGTTTTCCATTGATTTATATGTTTTATAGCTACATTTTTTAATAACGTGCATTAACATATAATATTCACAACTAAAAAGAAATGGCGCATCTAGTATTTGTCGAGAATTAAATAAAAATAATGCACTCGTGACATCATAATTCACTTTTATATTTTAACAGAAGAATACGGTTACTATAATTTGTGACTCGTGCTGACACATTGCTGTTATTATTATTTTTTTACGCGTGAAGTTTTTGCTATGTGGTATTCCATTGTGAAATTTGGTAATTTTTGAAATTCAATAGTTGAAAAAAGGCATAATCAGTGGATTTGAAATTTATATCAAGAAAAATACAATTTTTTACCTTCCTAACACAGTTTGTCTAACAATTTTCTGACAAATACTTTTCAAGCAATTAATTTTTTCAGTAACTTCAAATGTTTCATTTTCCGAGATTAATGTGTGGCAACGATTAGCGAATCCCAGTCGTCAGCAACTCATACCTTTTTATTAAAGAGGATTGCGGCTTAAGTGTAGTTGGCTGCGAAAAAATACAATTAAAACATCTGTTGGAAAAAAAACGAAATTACTTTCTGAACAACGCAATACTTGCATGCCATCTTTCTGTTAAGAGTTGTTTTGGAGTCTTAAAATAGTATAGTCAGAATTTATGCACATAATCTGTATAATCTAAATAAATACACTGTTCAAAAAAAAAAGTATTAAAATACGGAAATTATACTCAGGGCTTAATTTCTAACACAGAAAGTACCTAAACTCTAATATTCTGTACGCTGTTCAAAAAAAAAAAAAAAAAAAAAAAAAAAAAGTCATTAAAATACGGAAATTATACTCAAGGCTTAATTTCTAACACAAAAAGTACCTAAACTCTAATATTCTGCAGTAATAACAGTTTAATTCCCCCCTCCCCTCCCCCACCGGATATTTATATTTCATACATTATTTGCAAAATTTAAAACAATTTTGTTTTCAACAAAAGAAAATTTTGAATATGTTTTGACTATATCTACATACATTTATATATAATAATAAAATCTAATAAATGAACAGAGCAAAAATTTATCAGGAGTGGGGAATTTTCAGAAAATTCTACTTGCCAAGGATTATTTTTGTATCAACTTAGCAAAACACAACACCAGTTGGCCAGTTCCAGTTGGCTCCAGAGTGCAGTATTTATGAGCTCCGGTGAATTCCGACCAATATTTAAATATTCACTAAAATTAAAGAAGTACCGGAGCTGAGCTCCGGTGCAAATTAAGCACTGATATACTGGCAATTGTGACACCTGTACTAATTTCGTACTTTATCGGCTTTTTTTTCCCTATGAATTTCACTCACAACTTTTTAAAGATACATTTGCATCAAGAGATGAAATTCTCTATCTAATTCAGTCTACAGCAAACAAGCAACACTTATCCGGAACGGGATACGAACAAGGGAACTGTGACTTTCCAGAGTACCACCCTGACCATACAGCTACGATTACTCGCATACACAAACCACTATTCCAAGTACAGTTATTTATTGAGTGCACATATTTCTGTGTAATATTCTTAGAGATATTTTTGTGTAACATTGTGTTTTTGCTCATATTTGATGGAAAATCCAATTAATCTAATCTCCTATTTTGGATAAAGAAATTACAAACATTCATCCAATTAGTGAAAGTGAAAGCGAACATTGCGCGCAAACAATCACAATCATTTTATCAGAAAACACTTTACTAATGATGAACTGTGAAAAACCACTACATGACGCTGAATCATAATCAGACTGTATCAGGCGGTAATTTCACGACATCATCACGTATTTTTATCACAAGGACTTATAAACTTTTATTCATTCATTTTCTCATAATGTGAAGTCATATAGCTTAGGGCCGAGGCTAACGAAAAAGACAGGCTACCGCGGTCCATTCCACTTATCTTTTTTTACAGACCGCTAGAGTGACGTGATGCTCCTTTCGTACACCTGCATTGATGGATTCGAGCATCACGTGACTCCCGCGGTCTGTAAAAAAGACACGCGGAAAGCACCGCAGTAGCCTTTCTTTTTCGTTAGCCTTGGCTCAGAGCCTATGTACGGTGCTCTGAATAACTTTTACTTAACTCTGAACTTTTACTTAAATTCTTAATTCATTAAATTATAATCGAGATCTAAAAATGGTCAATGATTTAACACAAATACATTTTTAATATAACTTTTCTTTACAGCCATAATAAATAAAATAGATGTGCAACAGTAAACTATTTATCACGAATGCAGTCAAATGTATTATTGTAGAAGCTCAAATTCTGGGATGTGCCATAACTGGATATACGATCTCAACTCCTCGAAGTAATTAAAAAGTTTTCCTTACCTCTATTAATGCTCATTGATGAAGAAAGAAAAAAGTAAACAAATATTTTATACTGCGCTGCCGACAATATTTCTGCGTAATATGCAAAATACACAGATTTTGGTGTATTATGCAAAATGTGTAAATTTACAGTAAAATGCCAACCCGGGTCAATCATCACTTTTCAAAGATAACATTTACATAAAGAGGAGGAAATCTCTATTGAATTCAATCTACTGCAAACAAGCAAAATGCTTACCCAGAACGGGATAAGAACAAGAGAATCGTGACTTTCCAGAGCATCAACTTGACCATTCAGCTAAGATTATACACAAACCACAATTCCAAGTGCAGTTGTTTATTGAGTGCCCATATCTATGAGTGCCATATATTTATGTAATATTCAGTTTTTACACATATTTCTGTGTAATATTCTGTTCTTACATATATTTGGGTGTAATATTCAGTTCTTGCACATATATCTGTGTAATATTCTTACACATATTTTTGTGTAATGTGTTTCCCTCCAAAGTGTGGTATATCAATTTCATTGTACTTGAAACAGTGTAACATTATTAAAATGCATTTAAAACGATTTTCCTCTATTGACTGTAATTTAATGGAATTCTTTTGAGTGTCCCTGTAAACGAACTATAATTGATACTTATTCCATACTCCATAGATAACTCATTGTCTTCCAACTCAATGATGCATATTAATTTTATCAGGTGAGTTCGTAATTATATAAATACGTAGCACCTATAGTCGTCGTCTGGTCCGTCCGCATATAACAGCGCAAAAGCTAACCAACCGAATGAATTGAAATTTAATATATCGAATCGTTCCAGAATTTTGTCGAGTAATTTATGAAAATCTAATCAAAACTTAAAAAGTTATTAATGGAAGTTTTCTTTGTTCTGTTAAATCCTATCATACGTAATCTATATAGTAAAAACGCAAGTCATGTGACTGAGGAAAACAAATACGGGCTAACCACATCTTTTTCCATATGCCAAGCTTTTATTCAAAATTATTTTTTTCGAATAAAATTGCATAAAAGTTACATTTTTAGAGAAAGATTGTTCATAAAAATTGTTTGCTTAAGAGATGAGTTACATTCAACAATGTATAGATTCTGAGATAAACTTCAGTGGAAATTAGGTTAACCGAATATATCAATCCATTAGAGTAAATAAACACAGGAGACTCGTTCATTATGAATCATAAAAATATTAAACCATGGAGGTAATCATTCGCAAAGCAAGATCTCCACGGTGAAAAAAAAATCGCATTTGTAAACGTAGCATACGTAATAAGAAGAAACAAGAAAGAAAAATCATGCGTCAAGCATAGATTATGTAACACTTTCCAACGCTTCCAAAATAATTTTACAAATCATTACCGTTTAATAAGCTGAAAGATAACATCTAAGTAAACAATTTGGAAAACGCATAACATATTTAAAAAAATAATTTCAGGAATTTCCAACATATATTTCCAACCTGTACAATATTCAGAAAAATATCCGAATACTTTTATTCAGCCCTGTATATGATCTATAGATTTGTATACATACTACATAGGATGCTAAATTTTAGTTTAGTTAGAAAACGCGTAGCACAGTTTAAAATTCTCCTTCTGGAGTTTCTGTCAATAAACGGAAATGTGTTCGCGAACTTTTGTGCTGCCCTGTATATGATCTACAGAATTTAAACACACACAGTAATAGACAAAAAAGGAGCAAATTTAAAATCGCATTCAGTAACTTAAAACGCACTTCCAGGAATTATTGTTAACATACAGTAGAGAATTCTTTTGTGTGTCCCTGTAAATGAACGATGACTGCTATACACACACTATTCTGTAGTAAGCTTCTTGTAATGCACCTTAGTGATATATATAAATTTCAATGCGTTTAAAATAGTGAAACGTTATTTAATTAAACCGCAAACGATTTTTCACTATAAACGTAATATAACGGAATTCTTTTGACTGTCCCTGTAAAAAAAACTATATGTTCTACACACTTCAGTTGAAATAGGGAACATGCTATAGATAACGACAATAACATATAAATAATTGCAAGGCAATCCGAGCCTATTTACGGGAGTTAGAGCACGGACAGGCGGCAGACGTCACACGGCCACAAACCGAAGTCATAAACACTTTTCAACTTGGTTGGAAAGTGTTAAAAAAAAGGCATGCTCATTTCTCTCCTAGCAGACGGCACAATTCATTTCACTGAAATAATGAGGATGATTTTTTTTTTTTACAATGTGAAACTAGTTATAAAACGAATGCACCTCATATGTCACGTTTAACGTGCAGTTTCCAACTTGTTAAATTTAAATAGTATAACGATATTAAAATGCACCGAATAAATATTTTCCTCATTCATCGTAATATAACGGAAAATTTTGAGCGTCTGTGTAAACTAACCATAAATAGTATACACTTTATTTTCAATAAAGAACATATCAAGGTGAACCTCAATAACATATATAAATTACATGTCGATACGAGTATATTTACTCGAGTTAGAGCACGGTCAGACAGACAGATAAACCGAATGCATAAACAATTTCAACTTTGTTGGAAAGTGTTAAAAACACGCTGAGTTATACAAAAGAGCGTCAAAACCAATGAGAAAGTGAAAATCTTGTGTGGAAACAGAAGACAAACACTTTTCCAACATAGTTGAAAAGTATAACAAATTATTACACCTTACATAATAATATATTTACAATAATATATTTCTTTTGAATGCTAAAAGATGTAAATTGACAACATAATAAATACGCACAGTAAAATAACTTTTATTAGGTTGTTTGACATGTTTCGACTCACTTCGAGTCATTTTCAAAAACAAATGAGAATGTTCCATAATTGCACGGGCTTTCAAGTTATCTATACTAATATTATAAAGAAGTAAAGATTGTTTTTTTGTTTGTAGGGGGTAATCTCTGGAACTACCAAACCGATTTCAAAAGTGATGGTGACAACCCCTGCTCCAACATAGGCTATATTTTAGTTCGGTGCCACTAACCCCCAGTGGGGTGCTGGAGCGAAAAACGTTCTAAAATTGCGATTTTTTTTTTTTATACTGAAGGAGCTAGAAATTTGAAATTTGGCATTCTAGTTACTTATAAGATGTAAATGCTCTCTAAAAACAAATTTTTAAAAAATTCGAAATTTAAAAGGGTGAAATGAGCGAAAAGCGTTCTAAAAACATTCTAAATTACAATTTCTATGGAATCTCTGGAACTACAGAACCGATTTCAAAAGTGATGGTGACAATCCCTGCTCCAACATATGGTATATTTTATGTTGGTGCCATTAATCCCAGGGGGGCGCAGGAGCGAAAAACGTTCTAAAATTGCAATTTTTTTTTATACTGAAGGAGATAGAATTTTGAAATTTGGCATTGTAGTTACTTATAAGATGTAAATGCTATCTATTTATCAATGAAAAAAAATTGAAATTTAAAAGGGTGAAAGAAGCGAAAAGCGTTCTAAAATCAGTCTAATTACAATTTCTATGGAATCTCTGGAACTACAGAACCGATTTCATAAGTGATGGTGGCAAATTGATGGTGACAATCCATGCTTTAACACCCTCTTTAATAAAAAGCTATGCGTTACTGACGACTGCGTTTTTCGATAATCGTTTCCACAGATTAAACTCGGAAAATTAAACATTGAAGTTACTGAAAAAAATAATAGCTCGAAAAGTATTTGTCAGAAAATTGTTAGAAAAACTGCGTTTGAAAGTTAAAAAAATGTATTTTTCTTGATATAAATTTCATATCTAATGATTATGCCGTTTTTCAAATATTGAATTTCAAAAATTACCAAATTTCACAATGGAGTATCATAGAGAAACTTTCACACGTAAAAAGATAATGATAAGGGCGACGTGTCCTGGACCTGTATATTGGCTATAGCACGAGTCACAAATTATAGTAGAATTATTATTCTGGTAAAATATAAAAGTGAATTATGAAATGTCAAAATTTTGTTTGATTAAAGGTTCGTTAAGAGAAATTGTCCTGCGTAGCGGGCGTAGCTTGCTAGTTATGAAAATAAACAACCAAGTAAGAATAAAAGATAACGTGCGTAATTTTTAAACAAGTGGGTAAGTGTGATCGAATCGCAAATCCAAATAAATTTTATTTGGCAACAAAGAAAAAAAAAGTCATGTTTTTTATAAAGTAAAAATTTACCGGTGTATTTTTTCCTTTTTTTCGAATATCTAAACCAGCCCGCTATTATATTCTGTCATAATAATATCCGTCATGCGGACTAAATGCGATATTTAAAACAATAATTTCAAAATTAAACATGTTGTACACCTTCATAATGTTAAAATATGCGAATATTTCCATAATCGGATTTTTATCACGATTCAATATGTTTCTCAAACTATTACTATTTACTATTCTGTATTACTACATATTGATACTCGCTTTGTATTATTCTCAAAAATTTGAAAAATTCGTTAAACTTCCCATATGACGTCAGATTTTCTTTTTAATTCTCTAATGACGTGGTATTAATCTGCTTTGTGTACATACACATACTCATACTCCTTGTATTATTGAGAAATCTTAGACATTTTCCGTTTTATTACCACTATGATGTCAATCAATTTTATTTCCTATTTATCTTTTTTTCAATTGGTGAAACTTTTTATTTCATCTTCATTTTTCACGTGGAAATCTTTTAATAAAAAATTAATTATTGCAGAAAGAATTTCATTATGGATTTTTAAATTTTGGCAACTGCTATAACGAAACATGTTTAAATTTAATAGGAAAAGGCTGTTAGAATTTTGGTTTTTTATCTGTATTTATTAAAATAATAGGATTTTTTCAAATTTTAATATTTTGAGCTTCATAGCTGGTATTCAGCTATATATATGCAAAGTTTCAACTCTGTAAGTTACATAGTTTCTGATTCTGAGAATGGCTCTGTGACGGACAGACAACGGAGCGGGAGTATTAAGGTTTCATGAGATGAACGAAACCCTAAAAAGTATATGAAAATTAAATGATAGCATTTTAAATAATAACTTCAAAGACCGTGCAATTATGGAATATTCTCATTTATTTTTGAAAATGGCTCGGAGTGAGCCGAAACTTGTCAAACAACCTAATAAAAGTTACATTACGTCTATGGAGAAAAATCGTCTGCGGTTTATTTAAATAATGTTTCGCTATTTTAAACGCATTGAAATTCATATATATCACTAAGGTGCATTACAAGAGGCTTACTACAGAATATTGTGTGTATAGCAGTCATCGTTAATTTACAGGGACACACAAAAGAATTCTCTACTGTCTGTTAACAATAATTCCTGGAAGTGCGTTTTAAGTTACTGAACGCGATTTTAAATTTAACTCACTTTTTGTTTATTACGTGGCGTGTATAAATTCTGTAGAATCATATACAGAGAAGCATAAAAGTTCGCGAACACATTTCCGTTTATGGACAGAAACTCCAGAAGGAGAATTTTAAACTGTGCTACGCGTTTCTTAACTGAACTAAAATTTAGCATCCTATCTAGTATATATACAAATCTATAGATCATATACAGGGCTGAATAAAAGTATTCGGATATTTTTCTGAATATTGTATATGTTGGAAATTCCTGAAATTATGTTTTTAAATATGTTATGCGTTTTCCAAATTGTTTACTTAGATGTTATCTTTCAGATTATTAAACGGTATGATTTGTAAAATTATTTTGGAAGCGTTGGAAAGTGTTACATAATCTATGCTTGACGCATGATTTTTCGTTCTTGTTTTTGTTCACACTGGTAAATTTCATATTGAAAATGAAGTGTGTAACATATATTAGTTCGTTTACAGGGGCACCCAAAAGTATTCCGCTTACATTATACGGTCTATGGAGGAGGGTCGTTCCCAGAATTTTAATAATGTTACACTATTAGGAATTTAATGAAATCGATAGGAATTTCCGAGATGCATCCGAACATGCTTTGTGCAAAGTATTTAACATTCATTTACAAGCTCACATAAAATAATTTTTTGCATAATGGTATAGGGAGGAAAACTGCTTGCTTTTCTAATCCTGTTACACTATTACAAAAATAATGATGCTGTAGATCATGATGCACATGTGTTTTTTTTTTTTTTTACGTTGATTTGCGCAGGAACACGCAAAATATTTAGGATACAAGACCTTCTGTTGAGCGATAGTTGCTGGAAATGCGTTTTCAGTTATTCGTCATTCAGTTATTATACTCTATCGCGCATCCGCGGCAGTTTATTATTGCTTATTCTACTGTTTATTAGTGTTAATTTTACTCTATAATACTAGTAACTGGGGTGCCAGTATTATTTCGTAAAATCAGCAATTTTTTTTTTTTTTTTTTTTTTTTTTGCAGTGTATAGACGTTTTTAAGTTAAGTTTTTTTTTTTTTTTTGCATACTATGTAACGTGTAAAATTTCTGTATATCATATGCAGGAGCAGGGCTACACAAAATAATTCGTATTCATTACTATGTGATTACTGCTTGAATTGCTTAAAGGTGGTTTTAATCGAGTTATCCATTTTCAAGCTTAATTATATTTAGTATACTAAAGGATATTTGTAGAATATAAATAAATTCGTGTACTCGGCTACGAAAAGAATTGGATATATTGCCTTCTAAGGATGGTAATTTCTGGAAATGGGATTTCAGTAGATAGTCTAGGCATTAGGGGATAAAAAAGAGCAAATAAAGGAAAGTTTTGATGTAGTTTTGTTTGGGGTGGGGGTCCTTTTATGTTTTTTGGGTCGCTGAACACAAATCCGAGGTTTTCCAGGGCCTATATCCCTAGTGTAGATAATTGGCCGTCAATAATCAACTCAACCCGAGGTTTTCCAACAAAATTTTTTCCGGGAAATACGTTTTTTTCGACTTTCTTTCGTTTTTTCAAAATAATTCCAAAATTGGGCATTTTACGTGAAAGTCAGCAATATATGAGATAAAGAGAATAAAATTTCCTATATTTTACGTAATGAAAGTTTTTTTTCTCTGATCAATGGTTTAGCCTTGATAGTGCCGCAAAAAAGAGAGTTAAAAACAAAAAACTGTTAAAAAACAGGAATTACGGTAGTGTATGTCGATGTAACATGGAAACTAACCATTTTACGCAAACGGTGTAAAAACCCCCTTTCTGTTGTTTTGATTGGCGAGATTAGGCGTCGCCAATAATAATTATTGTAACCCTTGCGTTTGTTGTCTTTCAGTTTTTAATTCTGATTCAGATGTGATGTAATTTTGAACCGAGTTCTCGGCGATATATCCGAGTTTCTGAACCAGGCTTTTGCTTGGTAATAATAATAAATTTATTAGTTTTATCTATCAGAACTTTTTATTTGATGTGTAAATTAATGAGAAATTTTTGGTATGAATAAGATCCTGATTCGAAGTAGAATCATTAATTTCGTTTTGCATTATCTTCAAACGGTAACCATTAATGATACTAAAGATTATATGTTTGACTATATTTTAGGCATTTGAGGTAGAGGAAAAGTGCGGATCCTGCGCCAGGGGAAGGTGGGAGCAATGGAGTAGTTTCACCTTCTCTCATGAGTCGAAGGTGCTCCTCTGCCGGAGTGCTCATACTGTAAGAGGCGGTAAAATTGGGAGGTGTAAAAGACAAAAAAGTAAAAAACGAGAATTACGACCGTGTACGTCGATGTAACATGTAAATTAACCATTTTAAACAAACGTTGACTGTTAATGATACTAAAAACTATATGATTGACTACATTTTACAATGAAGTTACCTGATAATAAATATGGCGACTCATTATGAATCATTATTTAATTATAAATTATTATGTACATTAGTAACAAACATTAGTGTATTTACATGAAGTCAAAAAACAAAATTCTTCTTTCCGCAATCTTTTATTTGAAGGTCCCTGCTGTCCATCGATATCTACAACATAGAAAATAGACGTATGGAATTAGTTGATTTTTTATTTACTACCAATATTATAGAATAAATGTTTTCTTAATGGTAAATATTTCATACCTTGTGGCATAGCTTGTTCCCCTTCCATTGGGTCCACGGATTCAATGGGTGGGCAATCCATCTCCAGCTCGGTTTCAGGGTATAACTCGTCTTCCTCATCTTGATTCACCACTGAGATGTTGTTGCAGTTCCCTTCGCAGTTGAGGCACATGTTGGAACAACAAAGACCTGCCTACTTGCACCCACAATTTTGTTGGCAGTTCTTTTTGAACTTACATGATACAAGCTTCAACAACGCAGGGGGAGAAGGGGGTAATAAAGTAAATATAGGCCCAATGCCAATATTTGTTTTTTTCCTTCCCTACTCTTCAGCATTTTTTTCAACTCCTAGCCATTGCTGCACCTGGTGATATACTCTTAAAGAGTGCTGTCGTGCTGTAGCTGCAGATGGTGGTAAAGCAGCAATATTTGAATTGTATTTAAATGCTGACTTCTTGTACGAAATATACCTTAGGTGGTTCAGCGAAGGCTACATTCGTCCCACTATAACCGTACAGAAAGACCAGGAAACGTTCCCCAGCAGCTGCAATCATCTCTTGAGTAGCGTTGGAGTCTTTAAATACTTTAACAGCGTCAGCAACATCTGAATTCTTCACAAGAGTTTTATGGAACTTCATTTTTCCTTGCATAAATGGTGCTGACGTTGTATCACACCCGCTCATAGCATGTAGGAAGAGGATGTTTTCCGCAACCGTTGAACTCACAGCATTAATTGGAGAAAATATCACTGGAGAAACAGCGTCCTTTCCAGGTTTTAAAAAGAAATCGTTTTCAGCCCTGCAGAGAGCTATCAAAATGACCAAGAGGTCTACATCCTCCCCAAATATAATTACCGTCTGATTTGATGGAGCCAAGGACAAAGCAGTGTTTATAATCAAGGTGTCTGCGTCTTCTTTTGCTTGCTTGCATGTAATATCTGCTGATAAGAACTTATCCCTCATCATAGATATTAACCGGCCCTTGTTTTTGGGGTTAGCAAGAAACTTTTCTTTGCAAATGGTAGGTATCATTGTACCGTCAAACAATATATCCGTTGAAGAATGTTTCCTTGCTCGTCTCATACGCTCGGCAGTTTTTGTACCACCTTGTAAGTCATCAGGGTAGCCATCAAAGACAACTATTGCCTGCGGTTGGTACCGTGACTGTACGTACTCAACATATTTATCGCATATTGTTGATAAAGGCTGATTCTTAGGCCAAATAACCCTATGTAATAAACCCCCTCCCCATCAATGACGAATTGAATTCTTCCGCTGAACCGCTTGTTTGTTAGGGGTTTGAATGCCTTGTAGAGAGTAGATTTGGTTCATTTTCTTAAACCATTGTCGAATAGGGATAAGGAATAAGGGCCTAGATCGTACGTCAAAAACTCCTCAAGGTCTTCATCCGAATGCTTTGCAACCGAAATTCATTGGAACATTTTAGTATCATTAATAGTCAACGTTAGCTTAAAATGGTTAATTTTCATATTACATCGATACAGGGCCATAATTCCCGTTTTTTACAGTTTTTTATCTTTTATCCACTCCCAACGCTACCGCCTTTTAGAATACGAGCTCTCCGGAGGAGTAGCACCCTCGACTCATGAGAGTAGCTAGATCTGCCCCACTGATCCCACCTTCCCCTGGTGTCGGATCCGCACTTTTCCTCTATCTCAAATGCATAAAATATAGTCAAACATATAATCTTTAGTAATATTATTAGTTAACATTTGCGTAAAATGATTACTTTCTATGTTACATTGACATACAGTATCGTAATTCCCGTTTTTTTACAGTTTTTTGTTTTTAACACCCATTTTTGAGGCACTCTCATGGCTAAACTATTGATCAGAGAAAAAAACTTTCACTACATAAAATGTAGGAAATTGTATTCTCTTTAATTCATATATTGCCGACTTTCACGTAAAATGCATAATTTTGAAATGATTTTGAAAAAAACGGAGAAAAGTCTGTTTTTTACACGTTTTTTGTAAAACAAACGTATTTCCCGGAAAAAAATTTGTTGGAAAACCTCAGATTCGTGTTCAGCGACCCCAAAAACATAAAGGGACCCCCCCCCCCCCAAAAAAAAAAAAACAAAAAAAAAAAAACTACACCAAAACTTTCCTTTATTTTCTACCAAATGACTGGACTAAGAAGCAGAGAGAATTCTACCCTCTGTGGACTATAAAACCAATATGACTCCATCTTCCTTCTTCTCTCCCCAGCATCCTCTGTCGTGCGGTATGCTTCGTAACTCTTTAGCCTATGGGACCGAATTCTCCCTTCCATTGGATCTTTGGGGTTGCATCACGACGCCAAGCGTGTCTGTGACGGAACTGCTGCAATAGAACTGTCTGAGTGGTCAAACGTATTTAATTATCAGCAGACCAGGGCGCCTCGGATTCTGGCCCTATTAGGTTAGTAGTCGAACTTGTCACACAGAAAAGATTAATGGGTGTCTTTGGTCTCGCCGTCCACATTCGGTGGCTTTCCTGATCGCGTAAAACATATCTCATAAAAGAAGCTGTACTAGCTGATATATTCAAGTACTTTGAAAATATCACAGTATCTTCTTTACCTTGTAACGTTCAAAAAATGGAAGGCTTGTACGGACGACAACACCACTTTATTTAACATTACACTCAGCACACTTTCTTAGCATATTAACGGTTACAAGCAACATTTAGGCAACAGTTAGTTTTTGTTAAAGTTTTTCAGGATGGGTGCTCGGTCTTGGGTTCGCTCCTTGAAGTTCTTAGTAAGAATTATGGGTCTTTTAACTTCAAAAAATCCTATTAAGGAATATAGATGGGCTCTTGAGTAAAATTTTATGATCACATCTGGTGGAAATCTCTTAACATTTTGAGAAGGCGGCTGGAATCTATCTTCCATCAGGGTTCAATGCACGTAATTAGAAAATAATTTTTAAATATACACTTTCGGTTCATTACAACCTAATTAAACGGCGAAGTGTTCTTAAAGTATTTTTGAAATGGTAGAAAGTGTTTTATAATCCATGATTGACGCATGTTTTTTCTTTCTTGCTATTTTTCTCTTCAAAATTACTTGTTTAATTGTCACCTTATTTAAACGAGTTTTATAGGATTCTACTATTTCTGACGAAAAGAAAGATTTTACTTTCATGTTATTATAATTTTAGTTTGAGCGAGGTAAAATTTAGTTTCATTTGTAGACAGATGCAGCCATTTTCGAAAGATTTTACTTTCATGTTACTATAATTTTACTTTGAGCGAGGTAAAATTTAGTTTTATTTGTAGACAGATGCAGCCATTTTCGAAACATGGAACATTACTATTCTAGTCTATCCCGCACACATTATATAATGTAGCCTCGGCCGCCAAACATAAACAAGATCTGACTACTTAAACATCACAATTAGTCCGCGAAAACTATTTATTGTGCTTGACGTCACAACGCAAACGTGACAAAATCCCGGCTCGTGAACTTGAACCTCCTTGTAAAGCATTTGGCAACATCGACCTTGCCCGCATTTTATTTCTTTTCTTTTTGTCAGAAAACAGTGGCAACGCCACGGGCATTCACGTATCGCATTAAAAGCCAACTTTTAACCAGAAAAAGACGGAAGAGTAAACTTTGTGGGAATTTTTTGTAATTGTTTTTTAATTATACATTTTTTATATGGCGTGTGTGTTTTCTTGGGCATGATTTATTTATGGAATCGTGGGATATGTTTCAATGGGAAGAAAAAATCTGACATGACGTGTTTTTTGCGGGAAATAATTAAACTTAATTTCCTACTTAATTTATCTTTTCTTTATCTTACGAATGACGTAAAAGTATCTTATTTATTTATTTATTGCAGGGCACTTCTAGAGTGGTTACTTCTGCTTTTCTAAATGTTCCATGCGTTCGAATCTAACGGTGAAAAATTCGTTCTTGTTGAACGCTTTGTTTCTCTACACTTAAAAAAGACAAATATTCTTAATCTAGGAAAATATAATATAACCACGAACGAAAATATTCAATAACCTCTTCCGATTCCGAAAAGCGTTTTTAGGTGCGTTCGTAATAATATAAATACGTAGCGCCTATAGTCGTCGTCTGATCCGTCTGTCCGCATAACAGCGCAAAAACTACCCAATCGAATGGTTTGAAATTTAATATATAGAATCGTTGCAAAACTTTGTCGAGATTTCAAATTTTATGAAAATCGAATTAAAACTTAAAAAGATATTAATAAAAGTTTTCATTACTCTATTAAATCCTATCATACGTAATATATATATAGCAAAAGAGCAAGTCATGTGACTGAGGAAAACAAATACGGGCTAACCACATCTTTTTTCATATGACAAGCGGCCATTTTTATTCAAAATTATTTTTTCGAATAAAATTGACATAAAAGTTACATTTTTAGAAAGATCATTAAAAAAATGAGATATGAGTTACATTAAAAAATGTATAGATTCTTATAGAAAACTTTAGTGAAAATTAGGTTAACAGCCGAATACCTCAATCCATTAAAGTAAATAAACAAAATATTCATTCATCGTGAGTCATAGAAATATTAAACCATGGAGGTAATCATTCGCAAAGCAAGATCTCCATGGTGAATTTTACAGCGCTGTCTGGTGTCGAAAAAGAAAATTCGCATCTGTAAACAGGGCATACGTATTAAGAAAAAAAAGGGGCATCCTCATTTCGCTCATAGCAGACGATATAATTTATTTCACTGAAATAATAACGATGATTTTTTTTTACATTGTAAAACTAGTTATAGGACGAAATGAACGAACTCATTTGTCACGTTTAACGTACAATTTCCAACTTGTTTACTTTTATAAACCTCAGAAACCAATATATTTTCGAGATTTAATGAATCATTTGTATAAACAATGTTTCTTTTGCTGCCACTGATTTTCGGAAACGTTCTGAGTAGTTTTTACAGTATCTCAAACCGGAATATCAGTTTTTCGGATGCTATCCATTCTTAAGTAAACATTTTCATAATCAACATACATGGTTTAGAGAGACAAACATGGATATATTAACAGCATTAACATATTAACATTAAAATTAATATTATTTTATTACACTTGCATGTATCAACTCAGCTACGCAGCTGAAAATGTTTCATTGAGAATGGATAGTATCCGAAAAACCGATATTCCGAGTTGAGGAAAATGTTTAATACACTCTAAAAATTACCCGGAAACGTTTCCGAAAATCTGTGGCAGTAAAAGAAATTTTGTTTATATACCGTATATACTCGTGTATAAGTCGAGTAATTTTAGATAAAATTTGGGAGTTGAAAATGGGGGGTCGACTTATATACTAGTTAGTAAAAAAAAAAAATGGTGGGCGCCAGTGATATATATACATGTATATATACATATGTATATACATATGTATATTTATATACACTGTAAAAAATTTTCGGAACGTTTCAGGAAATTATCCTGAAACATTTCGCATATTTTACCGGAATTTGAAATTTCTTTATGTCCCACTTCAATTACGGCAATAATTCGTGTAATATTTTTGAAAGGTTTCAACTTTTCCGTAAACTACATTCTGCGCATGCGTGCTTCATGATTTATGTTCCATTAGCCATTTTGATAACTAAAGAAGAATAAAAAAAACAGCTGCCTAGGTAAATATAGACAAAAGCAATCTGAACAAATGCCATTCTTTGTTTGGATATCAACCGATAAAGTAAGTAGCTAATTTAAATCTTTTTAGGCTTCATTATTTGAATTTTCATTTTATCAGTAATACGAAACTTTAAAATTTAATTGCTTAAATAAGACACCGAACATAAAAAAAATGTATATTGATTATTTTTTATAATGCCTAGTTATGAAATAATTATTCTTTGTAATAAAAACTGAATGTATCTGCCAATTGAGAAAATGCTTTTTATTAAAATGTATAGATAAGTAATGTTTCTCAATTTTCTTTTGAAATAAGCTTCTTACTATTTAATACGAGAATTGCATTAATAAGTTAAAAACATTGTGACATATATACATTTTTTAAGATAAACATCATATTTAATTTTAAAAAATTCATAAAATTGCAGTACAATCCAATTCAGTTATGCTATTAAAAATTAATATTTTTAATAATTTATGAAATAAAGCATATTTAAATGTGCCACAAACGGTGTTTATAATTTTTGTATTGCTTCATGAAATTTAGCCTTTTAACACTTTCCAACGTAGTTGAAATGTGTTTAAGACATCGGTTTGTCTGCCGTCTGGCAGTCTGTCCGTAATCTAACTCCCGTAAATATACTCGGATTCACCTGAAATTTTTGTACGTGATTGGCACTTACTATAGCATGATCCCTATTGAAAATGAAGTATGTAGCATTTATAGTTTATGTACAGGGGCAATCAAAAGTATTCAGTTACATTACGGTGAATGGAAAAAAATCATTTCAAGTGCATTTTGATGATGTTACGCCATTCGAAACATGATTGATATACAATTATGTGAAATTGATATACAATTATGTAGCGCACTAAAACATGCTTTTTCTAAAATAGGGTGTACAAAGCATTTGTTATTCATTTACAGGGTCACACAAAATAATTCTGTGACACAAGGTTCTACAGGAAAAAATCGTTTGCAATGTAATTTATATAGTTTCAATATTTAAAACATAATGAAATTTATATGTATTACTGAGATGCATTATAAATTGCTCACTGAATAGCATGGTGTGCATTGAGTTTATCGTTCATTTACACGGACACACAAAATAATTCGGTTACAGACTTTGTTCGATAATTACAGTCTATGAGTGATAAAAGTGTTTTCAATTTTGGTTTGGATTTTTAGGTTTGACTAAATGTCTGCATAGTACGTGGTGTGTATATATTCTGTTGATCATATAAGGGCTACACAAAGGAATTCGTACGTATTACTAACTATGAGAGTAAATTGCTTAATGGTATTTTTATTTGTGTTACGCATTTTCCTGTTCAACTATATATGTAGTATACTAATAGAAGTTTGTGGAATATAAATAAATTCATAAACAGGGCTAAGCAAAGAACAAGATATGTTGTCGTTTATGGTTGGTAACTGCTGGAAGTGAGTTTTAAGTTGCCTTATGCATTTTTTACCTTAATTAGATTTTAGCTTAATATGGGGTGCGTACAAAAATCTTTAGATAATATACAGGTCTGTACAAAAGATTTCGAGTGCATTTCCATCGATTCGCGAAAATTGCTATAAGTGAATTTTTTAACTGAACTAAATTTTATCACTCTATGTAGTATATATATCCAAGCCTATAGGTGATATACTTGGCTGCACTATATAATTTAACTACTTTTTTGACTAATATTTGGAAGGTAAATGCTAAAACTGGATTTTTAAATGTGTTAGATGTTTCCTAAACTATTTAATATCTTCTTTCACCTCATTTAACGGTGTAGTTTCGTTACAGTTTTCTAGATGTAATGGAAAGTGTTTCATAATTTATGCCTGATGCATGATTTTCCGTTCTTGTTTAGCTCTTTAATGGATGCCGTTTACATGGCGCAAACACTAAAAATTCACAAATTTGCCACAAGTATTTTCGAATAGAAATTTTTGCTTTTATATTTTGGAGATTTTACACGTAAAAATTATAGAAAAATACTGGTTGTAAGACATCGTACTTTTGATGTAGTATATCGGTGCCCTTCAAAGGATTAATGCATTTAAAATCATAGAAAAAATGTTGGTGCTACAAGCGTTTTTCTTTCTTTATTTATTTATGTATTTTTTAAATGAGTAATAAAATCAAGTCCATGTTCACCTTTTGTTATCTTTCAAAAAAATTATATATTTTGTTAATCAGTTTTGGTACTTTCTTTAATTTATAAATTAATTAAAATGTCTTTTAAATACATCATTAAGCCTATGTTATATGTAAATTGTTTTCAAAAACCTTATCCGTTGATACAACCATATATTGTCTTTTTTTCATTTAATTAATTATAAACAATGATTTTAATAAATTTGTGTCTAGGGCAGTTGAAATAATTTTAGAATTTTTAATGTCCCACATTTCCTATTTATAACATATGATAGATGTAAAATAATTTTAATGTACGATTTCTCTCATTTTATTATGTAAAATTTGGAAAAAAAAATTAACACATAAAAGAAGTTTTTGCACGTTTTATACTTATCTTTTGTATTGCTTATCGAATGTTCTAGCAAGGATGTAAATTATTAAATCAGAAAAAAATTGATTAAAAGGAAATTTTATATTTTCTAAAAACTTAAGATTTTAATAAAGGAAAAAAAATAATGTTTGCATTTTTAAAAATATAATTAACATTTTTACACTTTATTTACTCGCGTAAATCCGAGCTCGGAATTCAGTTTTATCAAGTATTTTTTATATGTTTAGTTATGAGTTTCGATTAATATATTTTTGTTGTACAGCTTCGATTTTGTTACCTGATAAATAAAAAATAATATTTTCAGAATAAAAAAAAAAAAAAAAAAGTTTCGAAAAAAGACGTTCTGTGAAACTCGAACATTTCAGTATTTTGATATGAAAGGTTCCGAAAAAAGAAATCAGCTGTAAACTTCTGAGAAACGATTAATAAACAAAATATTAGGGACAGTCAGCAATCATAATAAATCTTCACACTGTAAGAAAATTTCCGGAAGGTTCCGGAAAAAAATGGTGGCATTAAGATGCCACGGCTTTTTTGGCTGTTACGTTTCACAACAAAGTAGTGAAACATTCCAAGTTGGAATGTTTCAGCATTTTAATATGAAAGGTTTCGGAAAAATGCGTATCGTGACGCTGAAATATTTTAGTATTTTGATATGAAAGGTTTCGGAGTATATGTTACGGAATGTTTCTGAAAAATTGGACTGTTTCACTACTTTGTTGTGAAACGTAACAGCAAAAAGCCGTGGCATCTTAATGCCACCATTTTTTTCCGGAACCTTCCGGAAAATTTTTTACAGTGTATACATACATGTATATATATGTGTATGTATATATATGTAGATATGTGTATATATATGTATGTGTGTGTATATATACATGTATATATATCACTGGCGCCCGGCTAATCGAAAAGTACCAAAAAAATACTAATAATAAATACCGGAGTCATCGGGTCATCGAGAGATAAAAGCAGACAATGGTCATTTCCCTATGACTGACAAAAACAGCTCAACAATAATGTACCTGTAATTGTTCTGCATCCATTTTCTCTTGGAATAGAATTCCTTTCAGTACAGGGGCATTTTTTTCAACATTTTAATCCCCTTTTTAAAAAGAGTTCAACTTGAGAATGCTTCTAGATTTCTCTCCTAAAAGTCCTACAATACAAAGAAGTACTATATTTTAGCAGTTAAAAAAGTTGGGTACTTTTCGGTTAGCCGGGCGCCAGTGATATATTTACATACATACATACATACATACATACATACATACATATCTACCCTATATATATAAAATCCTAATGAAACGAATTTGTGAAACGATTTTATGAAACGATTTTATGAAACGATTTTATGAAACGACTGATTAAACGACTGATTATGTTTCAAGGCTATTTTTAATAAAATATTAAACGCTTGATGGGGAAATTAATACCAATTGTTCATAAAAATCCACGGATGTCAAAACTGGTAATAGAATTTTGAAATTGGAATTAGTTTTCGAGATATTAATTTTTTTCTAATTTTAATGACATTTCTGTAATGATGGCAACTAATTACTCAGTTTTTTTGTGACAAAAAAGGGAAAAACATTGAAAAGGATCCCGATAGGGATTATTAGTTTCTTTTTATTCGTCATTTTCAAATAGAAATTGAATTTATCTTTTATTTCAATCGATAATGAAGACAAGATTGTGATTAAATTATGTTTTTCAGGAAAATTTGAAAAAAAAATCACATTTCTATCATCCGGATTCAATCGTCTGTCAGCATTTAATTTAATTTATAAACTGAAAATATTTTGAATAAATTCGTCCAAATGACGTCATTTAGGTAAACGCAAAAGAAAGGGAGGAAAAGGAATTAATAGTAACTATTATTTATTGATATCATTTTGTTATTTTTTTGTAAAATTTAACTAAACGAATTTATAAAATCATTAATGCGGATATTTGAAACTAATATATAAAATAATAATTGCCCAACTGAACGGAAGAATAAAATATCCTGCTTGGTTTTTTCCGCCAAGCTTTTTAAAAAAGCGTCAAGACCCCTATAATAGAAAATCGCCAAAAGTTCATTGGGTTTATTTTCATAACTTTTGGCAACAAATCTATGTATATTAACGAATCTATCCCTTTTTGAAGCTCGAATTACGCCAAACCTAAAAGCAAAGGATCCTATAATGGAAAAGTACCCAATTTTTTTATGGACAATATTCAAGTGACAGAACATGGTGTAAAATTACCGCGGATAGCAAATTTGTTTAAATATCTCATCAATTGATGCCGAATAAATGCAGGCATGCATGCACAATATATTTAATTAATTTTGTATGATAAATAATTATTAGAAAATTCGTATATACATATTAATTAAAAAAAATAATTTACATATTTAAAATAACATGAAAATATGCATGATGGTGCACTAAAATAGAGAGAAAATTAAAACCTGTTACTGAAAATGTCTATAACATAGTACTTTTCAATACCGTGGTTCTTAATGTTATTCACAAGCAGATGGAATTTTTCTCATCCTTAAACGCAAAGGAAGAATAGAATAGAGATTGCTGTTATAAAAATCCGAGAGGTAGTCACAATTTAAACCTAACAATTTTATACAAGCTGGTTTTCAAGTAGTAATTGATTTTACTTATCAATCCCGAAAACAGTCGTCAGTTGTCGCAACAGCTGTGTATGAGGCCATGATAATCGAAAAATGTCCCATTAAAATGTTAAAAGCATGGCAACCCAATTACAGATTTACCAATATTTTTAAAATAAAGCACGCTGTCATGTTTTTAGAGGCCTCGAAGTCTGAGCGGGGGTTGGCGAGCGTAGCTCGCAGGGGGTAGCCCCCCTAGTATATATATATATATATATAGATAGATATATATATATATATGGCATTTTGACGAAGTTGAGATCTTATGAATGGGAGGAATAAAATGGAAGGATACGAAGGAAATAAATTTTTTATATAACATTATCCCCCCCCCCCCCTAAAAATCCGAATGACGGGTAGATCCGATGATCTACAAGTTCATTAAGGCAAGCAAGAATTTGGATTACAAAATATTTATCTGGTATTCTAGTTAATGCCAAAGATTCTTTGATTTTATTAAAGTTAATTCAATAGTTATTTTTGTCAACGCGAACCTGTGGGAATTGTTTAAATACAGAAATACATACAATTACAATATAAATAATTTAGTAACAAATAATATTTTTTCACTCTTCAAACATAAATCGTGAAAAGGATGAATATAAGGTAAACAAAGCATTTATGTCTAAGCAGTGAAAAGTATAAATGTCTAATAGTCCTCTTAATCAGTAACAGTCTGAGTCATAGAACTCTCATTTCCAATAAAAGTTTCTTGGTATGGATATGAAGGCACAGATATGTCATGTATTAGCCAGTAATATAGTTTCCGGCAATACAGTGTATTGATTCTCTAGTTGGATAATTCCAGTTAATCATAAAGTTCAAAAACATAAGAAAGTTCCATCAGTACTAAGTTCAATAAACAATTAAAGTACTGGTTTGTGATGCTTGATAAGTTTTGTGCCTTGATAAGTAGGTATAGCTTGATAAGTGCACTTATTAAGTAAAGTCCAGTCAGTTAATAATGTTCCACCAATTAGATATGAGTATTAGATGTTTTGCTAGTAAGATGTGACTTTTTATCATTAACTAATATACTATCAGTGGTTCTCTTTTATCACAATTCTCAAGAATATTCTCTTTTATAATCTTATCACATAATAAATAACAACAACAACAATTATAATAACAACATAATAATATCAACAATAACAAACAACTTCAAAATAATACTAAATCATTAATTCATCTGGTATATAATTTAATTCCTCATTCTTTTTCAATATCAGTGAGGAATGAAAATATAATTAATAAAAGAAAACAAAAATAAGAAATAGTAAAATAAGAAATATCTGTGGAAAATTATCAACAATTCAGTAAGATAATGTGCTCTTTCTGTTTTTAGTCAAACAAGAGAAACATAAGCTGTTCAATGAAAATAAGACCTTGAAGTGTATGGTGGATAATAAGTTTAATTATTACTATTAGTAGAGAGTTTTATTCTATTATTATAATTTAATTTGATCCAGTGAATTTTTATTCAATTTATTTTAATTTAATGTATTATTCTAATCTAATTTTCTATTCCAATTTACTTTATTGTTCTAATTCAATTCAATCCAATATAAAAAATTCTTAACTCAAATCAACTAATTTACGCCTGCATAAAAAGTTAACTCAAGCAAAAATATGGGCAGTAATATTCTTGGGAATTCCTATATTCAAGAACATACTGTTATACAGAAGAGAATTGATTAGTCAATTATAATTTGATTTAATTAAATTTAGTTAATTTTTGCTTTACTAAGTTTAATATTAAGCTATTGATTTAACATTAGTTTGTTGCTGCTCATGTGATAACTTTAATTTATCAGGAGGGTAATAAGGGCGTAATTTTGATACATGGACTATTTCAGTAAATTTATTTTGAGTCTGTCTATTAATTTCAACATTTACATCAGATAATTTTTTAAGGATTTGATAGGGACCACTAAAAACTTGTGAGAGCTTTCTGGTATTGGGATAATGGAATTCTTCATAGATAACAAGATCTCCTATCTCAAATTTTGGCTCCACATAGTTTCTATCATAATATTTTTTACTTTTCCAGTAAAATTCATCCGTGCGTTTTTTAGCAATGTTGAGGGCTTCCTGGACAGGAGGGTAATAATTTTGCTTAAGAGGGGAATCATAGGGTAATTTGCCAAAAAGTAAATAAGCAGGAGGGAATTTGGTTATGGAATGGGGTGTATTATTGTATTCATTAACTATTTCAGTAAGAAGTTTGGTCCAAGGAATTTTGGAGGTAGTAGAATTAACTTTACACTTTAATCTTGTAACTATTGATTGATTCACTCTCTCACATTTGCCACTCGTTTGAGGGTGATGTGATGTGGTTAAACGTTGCTTAATATTGTGATTCCGCAAAAAAATTTTTAATCTAGGTGAAGTGAAGGCTGCATTCCTATCACTTAATACCTTTTGAGTACCCTGTATATCGAAAATTTTGTTGAAACAGAATAATTGTTGAGGGAATTGAATGTTGAAGACTTGTTTTAAGCAATTTGTGTATGTTTCTGTGGTAACACTTTTTGAAGGAAATGCCCAAACATATCTGGTTGCATGGTCGATGATGAAGTGTAGATATTTTTGGTGGAGTTATAATAATTGAATCCTCCCACAGTATCAATAGAAAGACATTCAAAAGGTTGATCTGTGGTGGGCATAGCTTGTAATAAGCCAAATTTTTTCTGTCTGGGTTTTTTATTTTTTTGACAAATATCACAATGTTTTACAAAATTGGTTATATCATGAGTCATGTCAAGCCAATAATAATTAGGGGAGATTAAATTTAACATTTTTTGGATACCAGGATGACCAAATTTTTCATGAGCAACATTTAGTATTTTTCTCCTTAAAGACATGGGGACTACTATTTTTCGAAATCCTTTCCTTTTAATAATCATAAGTCCATTTTCATTTAGATAATTTTTATCACACACATTATCTTTTTCCTGCCTCTCTATAATTTCTTTAACGTCCAGAAGAAAAGTAAGTGGTTGAATAAAATGTGAAACTGGGTTTCTCGGCAACATGTCGGCTTCGACATTTGTGGATCCCTTTTCGTAAACTATATTATATTCAAACATGCTCAACTTCAAAGACCATCTAAATAACCTGCCTCTCAAATGTTTAGTATTTTTTAACCATACAAGAGATGCATGATCAGTATGAATGGTAAAATTTACACCAT
Source organism: Maratus michaelseni (assembly GCA_963931845.1). Lineage (NCBI taxonomy): Eukaryota > Metazoa > Arthropoda > Arachnida > Araneae > Salticidae > Maratus > Maratus michaelseni. The sequence goes on from OZ007600.1 coordinate 5,669,606, forward strand.
GAAAATAATGATAGAATTTGTCTAAGGTGTCAATGATGGCAAGACACTCTAACTCGGTAATAAAATAATTCTTCTCATAACTTCTCAATCCTCTAGAGTAATAAGCAACTGGATGTAAAAAATTATTACTATTAGGTTGTTTTAAGACTGCACCTACTGCCACCTGTGAGGCATCAACAAACATATGGAGGGGTAACTTCGGGTCATAAATTTTTAAGATAGGTTTGGCTATTAAGGTATCTTTTAATTTTTGAAAAGAATTTTGACAATCTGTATTCCATTCCCATAATGTATTTTTCCTGAGTAATCTGTTAAGAGGGACTCGAATTTCGGCATATTTATCTATAAACTTGTGATAAACATTGACAGATCCTAAGAATCTCTGAAGTTCCTTTACATTTGAAGGGGGTTTTAGTTTTTTTATTACTTCAATATTAGCATTAGCAGGAGTTAATGTGCCTCCTATAATGGATGGTATATCCTAAGAAGTTAATTTTATTTTGAACAAAATTGCATTTAGATAGTTTAAGTTTAATGTTTTCACGTCTACATAATTCAAATATTTGGTTTAAATGTTGCATGTGTTCTTCTAATGAGGAAGAAAAAATAATGATATCATCAAAGTAATGGCAAGCAAAGTCTATTTTGTATTTAGTAAGTATTCTTCTAAGGGTTCTATTAAATATCGGGGGGGCCTAATTTAATCCTGAAGGGCAGAACTAACCATTCAAAGAGCCCAAAGTTGGTAGCAAAAGCCAATTTTTCTGTATCGGATGGATGTATGGGTATGTGCCAGTAGCCAGAGGCTAAATCTAAAGTTGAAAAATACTGCGCACTACTCAGTTTATCTAAAATTCCATCGATACGAGGTAGGGGTTCGACGTCATTTTTCATTATTGCATTTAATTTTCTATAGTCAACACATAATCTAGTTTTCTTACCTTCTTCTCTTTTCATTACTAACGTAACAGGGGCAGAATAGGGACTATTGCTCTCTTTAATTAAAATAGCATCTATTACTGATTGAATTTGATCCGAAATCTCTTTTTCTTGTAAAAGGGAAGTTCTGTATGGCCTCAGAGATATTGGTAGGTCAGAATTAAGAAAAATACGTTGCGGTTCAATATTAATTCTCCCGACATCAAATTTATTTTTAGAAAAAATGTCTAAATAATCCCTTATACTTTCCCTTAAAGTTTCATTTTCTATAGAATTTATTTCCCCAATTAATTTAGAATTATCAACATTAGATGGAACAAAAGATTGAGGAGATATGATCTTTCCATAATCGGGTTGCACTCTCTGAAAATCATAGTTAACATTAAAATGAAGTAATCTTAATTTATCACTGGATATGCTCTTAGATTCATTTAAAACAAGGTCTCCTTGTAATACTCGACATGTAGCACAATCAATAATTAAATTAAACTTACAGCATTCTTGTAAACCTAATATGGCATAATCTAAATTTGTATTACATATCAAAAATCTAATATTTTGTTGCACATTACCTAATTTAAACAGTAAATTACAAGCTTTATCTATTACAACAGTTCCTTTGGCTTGGCCAATAATAACAGTTGGAATATTTATAACTTTAGCATTTAACAATTTAACAAATTTAAAAGGTAAAATACTTATGGTTGAGCCAGAGTCAATCACACAAGGTAATTCCTTGTTATTTACATATCCTGATACAATTAACTGTCATATATTATCAGTAGATGGTTGTGGTTGACTAAGAGAGGGTGCAGAAGATTGCAGAGGCCTAACATTGAATACACAATCCCTCTCCCAGTGGTAAGCATTTTGGATACCTCTATTTAAACACATTCGACATGGTCTACTTGGGTAATTTCTCTGAAAATGGGTAGTAGGCAACCTAGGATTGATAAATCTAGAATTTGGAGCATTAAAATTGCTCTGTGAATGAAAATTGGAATTTGGCACATGAAAATTTCGACTTGGGCGAACCCAATGTCTGGGTGCCTGATCATATTGTGGCAATGATCTATAATTCTGAAAATTACTCCTAGAATTACTATTGTTGACATGGGAAGTAGGAATTACTACTAGTTGTTTAGCCATTAGCTACCAGTCTATTGTATTTTTTGGAGGATTACTAATCATATAATTCTGGTACTCAGGTTTGAGACCGTCTGTTAATCCCTGTACTATTATAGTTTCACATAAACAAAGTTGTCTACCTATTTCAACCTTTTTTCGAAAGTACTTACCCACATCATTGAGATCATTTAATTTCATAGAAGCAAATTCTGAAAATCGAGGAACATGAACAGTTATGAATTTTTCAGTAAGAATATCAGTTATTTTGTCAAAAGCATTACATTCTAAACATTCATTGATAAATACCTTCAGAGCCTCTCCTTTCAAATATTTTGAAATATTTTTAATCTTCCAATTTTCATCTTTCTTTTCAGAAAGGCATGTTTTGTCAAAATGGTTTAACCAAGATTGAATGTCCATTCCAGATTCGAAATCAAAAGGAATGATGTTTATTTCGTTTTCACTCATTTTGGGATCACTAAGGACTTTTACAAGTCCAGATCGCAATAACATTAATATAAAAATTAAAGAGAATTAACACAACAGATGTAAAATAAAATTTAAATTAAATAACAAATGTAAATACCTCCATCTCTAATAAATAATGATAGTAATAATAATAATACAACAAATAAGAAAATCTGAGCGAAACTTAAATAACATAAAAATAAATAAAATAATAAATAATACATACAATAATAAATCTTTTCAAACTTACGTAACTCCGTTCACAAGTTGTCTGCCTGTTTACTTTTTAAAATTTTAATACGACCAATAATTTTATTAATTAATTTGTAGAATGATAATTTTTCATCATTTTTTTTTCTGTAAACGAAAATATTATTTTAGATTATTCCGTCACAATTGAGATGTTTTGTAGAACATTCACACAGGCCGATATCTGGTGTTTCCAGGGATAAGATTCCATCACTTTTTGAAATACTCGATGCACCCCCGTGAGAATAAATCACATCACACACGCCGCAGTGAATATGCACAGTAGCACCCGGCAATACATTCGCAGATCCTCCTTCCATCATAATAAGAAGATCAGAAGAACAAATTATCTTCACACTCTTCGCGAGAACCAGACGCACACACTGCAACGAAGATGCACAGCATTCAGCATCATGTTCGCAGTTCCTCTGTTTATCAAAATTTTGGCATGGCTCGGCGCAAATTCATAGAACCCTGCCGGCTTTATTGTGGCATTTTGACGAAGTTGAGATCTTATGAGGAATAATATTCGATGAGAAAATGGCAGTCCTTCAACGATATAGCAAGTTGCAGTCGAATTTAGCGAGTATGGCGAAGTAGTAAGGCAATGAAATGAGATCACAGAATTTCTCCAGTAAATCCAGCCAATCTCCAGACAAATAGTTTTATTTAGAAGACGAACAACGCAGAGACAATTCCCAAAGGTCTAAAACTTATAGCCCTCGGGCTCACGATGTTTCACTTCATTAAATTAAGATGTTACTGGGCCAGATGAATATTCTACGGAATTAAAAACACCAGATACATATTTGTTTAGACTTCCAAAAACGTCAAAAATTTAGTGCTCCGACAGTGCGGGCGAGTTTTGTTCTCTCCGCGGAGATATACAGAAATTACGTCACGAGCGCACAAACCAATGAGTGAGAGGCGACTTCCAGCCCAGCGAATGAGGCTAGAGGGCGAGGTTAAAACAGTAAAGAATCCCGTACTTGGGTGCGGATCAATTTTGAAGTTAAAATCCCAAGCGCGCGAAAAAATCAGAGCAATAATAATAATAATAATAAAAAGAAAATGGCTTTTAAAAAACATTCGAAATTAAAACGCGTCTAGGAATTTTATAGATTGGGGAGCTGATAAAAGCGACGAATGAACTTAAAATTTTAGATTAAGATTTGGAATAAAATAATTATTAATATACGGATATTTACTTTTAAAAGGACTTTAAATAGGAATAGATATTATTAAGAATTAAGGAAATACTGACTATGACAGAAGTTAGATTAAATTTAAAAGATTAATGTGAATAAAATGGAAGGATACGAAGGAAATAAATTTTTTATATAACATATATATATATATACACAGATATATATATATATATATATATATATACATATATCTACATACATATATGTGTGTACATACATATGTATATGTACTTATATATACGTATATACATATATATTTATATGTGCACATATATCACTGGCGCCCGGCTAACCGAAAAGTACCAAAAGTTGTTTAGGCTTAGATAGATTTTACAAAGAATTTTTTCTTTTTAAGTATCATTAAATTGATGTGAATAGGTTTCAAAATAGTTTAAGCTTCTTCAGTTTTACATAATTATACAGTTTTAAAACGTTGAATTATTAAAAAAAAAACTTTTTAGAAAAGTAAAAAAGTTTACTAATTTAATGAAAATTTATAAATCATTTTTCAACATACTATCAGAAATAAGGTTCCACTTATACACGAAAATTCAATTTTCTTTTTTAAATTTTGCATAAAAATTGGAGGTCGACCTATACACGAGTCGGCTTATACACGAGTATATACTTAAAAATTAATATTAATGATAATTATAAATTAATTTTTGATATTTATGATAAAAGATTTGATTTTCCATTTAAAGTAAATATTTTTACCAATTTTACTTCATGTTTACATAAATCAGTTTATAAAAATATAATTATCAATTATCTTCATCGTATAAAATATCTATGCTCAGATATAAATAAAAACAAAAATATTAGATTTATTCGAGATCATGCAAAACTATATGGTTATCCTATTTTTTTGATAAATTCAATTATCAACTCTTTTAAATAACATTTATTACATCATATAAATATAAACATGTTATGGAATAAATTATTGTTTTAGTGTGCAATAAAATATAGCAAATGATATAGCAAATTACAATTAAAACGTACATAAATACAATTAAAACATATAAGGACAAAAATTAAGATGATTGAACATTATTTACACTTTATATAGTTACTGTGATTGTGCGTTTAGCCGATCACTTTTATTTTAAGTTATACTAATGATCAGTTTTTAAAACATATATAAATACAATTAAAACATATACCATTAAAACATATAAGGACAATACTTAAGATGGTTGAAAAATATTTACACATTATATAGTTACTGTTATTGTGCGTTTAGTCGATCACCTTTATATTAAGTGATTCTAATGATCAGTTATAAAAGTCTATAAAATATGCATTGTATAAAAATAACTGTAAAAATAACTTATACAAAAACACATAAAATTATACATGGATAACATTCCATTTTTCTATATATATATAATTTTTTTTAATCTTTTTAATGGTGATATTAATTTATTAACTAATAAATAGAAGTATGAAATCTTAATTATTTTCGGTAAATACTATTTGCTATATAAGTAGATAGAAGGTAGCAATATGTATTATATAAGAATTCATTAACTTATTAGTAGAAGTATAAAAAATTAATTATTTTATGTAAATTCTATAATATATATAAGTAGATTACCATAGATGGCAGCACCAGCACTATGTATTAAAAGAAATATCTCTTTTACATAATATCTACTCTTGGTAAGAATCTTTGAAATACTATGTAAGATTAATTTAATTCTGGTTAAATTTAATTCATATAATAGGATTTTGTACGATGTTAATGTAAAACTACAGTGATATTATTATTTTTTACTATTTATATATTTTTAAATCTAATATAATAAATATGTAAATCAAACTTAATTTTGAATAATTATTATGCCAATAGAGGGCAGCACATTACTTGACAAATAAATGTTAATAATATTTTTAATTTACCTATAGAGGGCGCTTATCGCTTGTGTATTTACATTTTAATTTTAAAGATTAAAATTAAATGGATATTTGTAACAATTGAATCCATGGATATTTGTATATTTACAAATATAAATTTGTTTTTGAGTGTATTTATCACAAAAATAAATTTGTGTGTTTTAAATCAATTTGTGTTAAGGTGTAATAATTAAGGTGATATTTCACAATATGTTCTCGCAACTTAACTTTCAAATAATTTCTTTCAACTTGACTATATCATCAAGTATATGATATGTACGCCATGTGGTTGTATTTCCAACTGTTATCTGGTAATAATTCAGTATCGACAGTGAAAAAGTGGAGGTGCTCGCAGAAGTTTCAACCTCATAGTGATATTTTCAATGCAAGAACTATTGATCGGGTCGATCATGTTGTCAGTAGGTTCTTAGCCCATGAGGCTGTCAGATCAATTGAACCGACTACCCCTGAAGAAGTCATAACAGTGATAAAAAATCTCCCCAATAGGAAAGCCCCTGGACATGATGGGATTACCAATTCGGCCATATCTCCCAATCCAATACTCCATCTATCTAGCTCACCTCATCAATGCCATGTTCAAGCTGCAATATTTCCCAAATGTCTGGAAAAAAGCTATTATTATTCCTATCAGGAAACCCGGGGAAGACCCTTCTCTAGCCAGGAATTACACACTGGTTAGTTTACTCCCTGTTCTTAGCAAGCTGACAGAGCATATTTTTCTCTCACGCCTTCAAAATTTTTTACCTGACATACCTGAACAATTTGGTTTCAGGCCCAAACACTCCACTGCACTGTTGTATACGGATTTTTGGAAAATCATTGTGAGTAAAATATTTTATCTATTCTTTACAAGTTTTTTATTTCAAATTGTTTTCTGGTAATAATTCAGTATACCTGGATGATTATACTGATCTTAGCATATATGCCAGTATAATTATGAAATACTGAATTATTTTTTAAAACACGTGTGGGTACATCCAGGCTGAAGATTATACCTACACGTGTTTTTTCATATCCAATTCTAATTTAAATCTCTTGTTATCCAATTTTCCATTATATTTAGTTCATATTTCATTTCTTAATCCATTTGTATTCACTTGATATCAACTCCAAATTATTAACATTTTATAGTTTATTATAATTTTTTTTTTCTTTTCTCTCTCTCTCTCTCTCTCTTTTTAAATAATCTTCATATTTTCAGTATTTTTGGCCAATTACCATTGAAGCACATGCTATGGTAAAATTATGATTGCACTTGTTAATTTATTAATTATGTGGTATTCTGTCTACACATTATTATTAATTATCTCTTTGGAGATTTAATTAGAATGTTACAAGAACTTGATATGTTTTTTAAAATTCAAAGATATTATAATTATATATATATACTAGGGGGCCTACCCCCTGCGAGCTACGCTCGCCAACCCCCGCTCAGACTTCGAGGCCTCTAAAAACATGACAGCTTGCTTTGTTTTAAAAATATTGGTAAATCTGTAATTGGGTTGCCATGCTTTTAACGTTTTAATGGGGCATTTTTTGATTATCATGGCCTCATACACAGCTGTTGCGACAACTGACGACTGTTTTCGGGATTGATAAGTAAAATCAATTACAACTGGAAAAACAGCTTGTATAAAATGGTTAGGTTTAAATTGTGGCTACCTCTCGGACTTTTATAACAATGATCTGTATTCTATTCTTCCTTTGCTTTTAAGGATAAGAAAAATTCCATCTGCTTGTGAATAGCATTAAGAACTACGATATTGAAAAGTACTATGTTATCGATATTTTCAGTAACAGGTTTTAATTTTCTCTCTATTTTAGTGCACCATCATGCATATTTTCATGTTATTTTAAATATGCAAATTATTTATTTTAATTAATATGTATATACGAATTTTCTAATAATTATTTATCATACAAAATTAATTATATATTTTGTTCATGCATGCCTGCATTTATTTGGCATCAATTGATGAGATATTTAAACAAATTTGCTATCCGCGATAATTTTACACCATGTTATGTCACTTGAATATTGTCCATAAGAAAATTTTTGTACTTTTCCAGTATATGATCCTTTGCTTTTAGGTTTGGCGTAATTCGAGCTTCAAAAAGGGATAGATTCGTTAATATACATAGATTTGTTGCCAAAAGTTATGAAAACAAACCCAACGAACTTTTGGTGCTTTTCTATTATAGGGGTCTTGGCGCTTTTTTAAAAAGTTTGGCGCAATTCAGGCATCAGAAAGTGAGATTTGGTGCCAAATGACATAAAGAGCCATGGAAACAAATTCGACGATTTTTTTGTTTATATGCGTATTTTAATTATACGTATATTATTGTTTTGTCTATACAAATTACTTCTGATTATATATAAAATAGGATAAATGACATTTTACGCTAAACAAATTGTATAAATATTGAAAAAATGCTTCTGTATACAAAATGACAAAATTAATAGGTTGACAGAAAGTCTGTTGCCAAATTTCCTTTTCCGCCAAGGCTATTTTCCCTATTTCGTCAAGGCCCAATATACTGGAAAAGCACCGAATAAATTAAATTAAATGCTGACAGACGATTGAATCCTGACGATAGAAATGTGATTTTTTTTTCAAATTTTCCTGAAAAACATAATTTAATCACAATCTTGTCTTCATTATCGATTGAAATAAAAGATAAATTCAATTTCAATTTGAAAATGACGAATAAAAAGAAATCAATGATCCCTATCGGGATCCTTTTCAATTTTTTTCCCTTTTTTGTCACAAAAAATTTTGAGTAATTAGTTGCCATCATTACAGAAATGTCATTAAAATTAGAAAAAAATTAATATCTCGAAAACTAATTCCAATTTCAAAATTCTATTACCAGTTTTGACATCCGCGGATTTTTATGGACAATTGGTATTAATTTCACTATCAAGCGTTTAATATTTTATTAAAAATAGACCTGAAACATAATGAGTCGTTTAATCAGTCGTTTCATAAAATCGTTTCATAAATTCGTTTCATAAAATCGTTTCACAAATTCGTTTCATTAGGATTTTATATATATAGGGTAGATATATATTTAATCTGGCAACAGTAGATAAAAACGGATATTTAAAACTTTGAACTATATTTTTAATCAGATAGCGAAATTTGAAAAATAAAATTAAAAAAATAGATACATTTAAAAAGTGATATTGGACTTTGCATACCACAATCTATAGTCAAGTAACTATATGCCTACATAATATGGTTAAATTACTATACATAGTTTTGATCCAATAAAACTTATGTAACTGAACTGTGAAGACTGATTTCAACATTAAATAGCGCTTAAAATAATTCTTCGATTTAAAAACTGTCTGCTTCAGTGTATTTATAATACATTTTTCTATACAACTGCCACTTCTCATGTTTTAATGTGCAATAGTTGTCACATGATAAACCGAGAAAGTGAAACAGTCGCAATAGATTTATTTACGGCAGCAACAATATTCTCCCCCCCCCCCCTTTTTTTAAATTACTTCTTTGGATGTAGCAGTTTTGCTATGCACTGCTCACTTATAAGAGTATAAGGTTTAACCAAATGTAACAAGTGTTGCATTTTCATGGACATTATTTGAATAAGGTGCTTAGTGCTTTATAGGCTGTATTAAATCAGTTACGAAGAAAGTTCAAAACAATCGATTTTATGTTTGCATGTTTGTTATTGGATTTATATTCAGGAATGCCTTATACCTAATCCATCACCTACACAACTAACCTCATTAGTGAATTAGCTGCCCCCCCTCCCCCAGTGCTTGCAGAAGTTTATGCGATTAATAGGTTTCGTTAACAGCATTTTCAGAACATAACAAGTACATCTGACCATAGTGCGGCCGTTAAAATATATAGTCCTGACACTGCTAATTAAATTTGTCCATAGAATGTTAAAAAATATATCCAGAAACCGGAAAAAAAGTGTGATATTTTTCTCTCATTACCTGGTTAAAAGCTCTTTTTTTAAATCAATACTTCTTTGGATGTAGTAAATTTAGGTAGATTTCGTAAGAAATACTTACACATTACATTCTCTCCTACGTTAGAATTTCTGAAAATTTTTTACGGATCTACGCGGATCAGGACTCCTAGAATCCAAAACCACCCCCAGTTCAAAACTTTATCTATCTATCTATCTATCTATCTATCTATCTATATCTATTTATTTATCTATCTATATCGCTTTTTTATGGACACGATAACTTCGATAATACCGCACAAATCACTTCCAAACTGATACATAAAATCAAGGGGCATAAAATCTGGGTCAAATTCGTTAATGGGCAAAATCGAACCAGTGGGGGGTTGTGAAAACAGAAAAAATCCCATAACTTCTTAATCATATATCGAATACGTTAAAAATTATTATTACTTCAAGGAAAAGGGCCAAAAATTTATGCATGACAGATTTTTGATATCATTAAAAATGGCCTCAATAGGAGTTTAAGAAGAAAAAAATTCATAACTTCGTAAATTCACAAGTCCGTTAAGTAAATCAAGTTCATTTAAATTTATTATACATTTTTTTAATATTATCTACAACTTTTATATTGACAAGTTTTTTATAGGACAAACAGCTCTTAAAACTTTTACAGCCAAAATAAAATCAAACACAAAAAAATCCGTGTTGGCCCCGCCTAAAGGCACAGCTAAGATTTCTAAGTGGGAGGTTTCAACTGCCGCATCAGGGCAAAAAGGTCCTTCTGCTGCAATTCCCAATAAACAGGTGCCCCAAGGTCTGCATCTTCGAAATCTACCTGTGTCTATCGGCCGAGCCATCATTAATTTTTTTTAAAGATGTATGCAACAGATTTTGCCTTTGCAGGATATTTATTTGAATACACTGCAAAAAAATTCCGTGAGAAAACGGAAAATTTACTGGCAACAAAGCTGCCGTCTATTCTTTGTTTTGGTATTACCCGGTTTCTTCAATGGAAATTTTCCGCTATTCGAGACGGTAATTTCTGTTTCTAAAAATAAATATGTGCTATAGCGCATTATAAAAAAATCCATATAACAATTATAAATACTGATGCACATATTCATTACGGAATTGGTATTTGCATTGCATATTTTCACACCTTTTTTTTATCACATTCTCTGAATGCTTTGTCCCCTTCACACGGAACAACCAACGACTTGGTTATGGTCCAAAATTACGAAAATTTAACTGGATATTTTCCATTTTCTCTCAATGGAAACGAAACATTTCCATTTCTCTGAATTGGAAGGAAAATTTTGGTTTTTAACATTCAAGGAGTAAGGGGAAAAAAGGGAAATTTTCCGTTTATTCGAGGAAAGTGTACGATTTCCACTCAAAATAAAATGTTTTCGTCAGAAGACGAAAATTTCTCATAAAATCGCGTATGTAACCGATTTTTTTTTACAATGTAAGGTGCTTAGTACTTAGGCTATATTTCTCAAAGTCCTTAACTAAGTCAGTTGAGATGAGAGTTCAAAGCAATCGAATTTCTATTTACACGTTTGTTGTAAGATTTAACATCTATTTATATTCCTGAATGCCAAGCTAACCTACCTATATATCTAACTGCATTAGTGAATAAGCTGCCTTGCCTTAAACTTGGGTACCTGGAAACGGTTAGCGATGATTAGCTTTCCTTAACAGCATTTTCAGAACAATAAAGTTAAGCCCATAGTCGGGACTCCGGCCGTTAAAATATATATTCCTTAACATCACTAATTAAATTTGTCCATAGAATGTTTAAAAAGGTATCCAGAAAATAGAAAAATTGTACATGTTTTCTTTCATTACCTAGTTGAAATAATTTCTTTTTTTTTTTTCTTTCTTTTTTTTTTTATCCAATACTTCTTTGAATGTAGTCGTTTCGTTAAGATGTATGCACGATTAGAGTATACCTAAAGTTTGCCCGAATTCAACAAGTTTTGCATTTGTACGGTCTTTATTTGAGTAAGGTGCTTAGTACTCCAGGCTATATTCCCCAAAGTTCTTGAATTAGTCAGTTACGAAGAAAGTTGAAAGCAACGAATTTATATTTACACGCTTGTTATAGGATTTATATCGATTTATATTCATGAATGCCTACATAACCCACCTACACATCTAACCGCATTAGTGAATTAGCTGCCTTAAACCCAGGCGCTTGGAGATGGTACCCGATGATTAGGCCTTGTCAGCTGTGTTTCAAATAAATCATCTTAATGATATCTCCCCCTCCTGACTGGTCCTCCATTAAGATGATTTATGGGTGACTACTGGTGATTTATAACAATTTCTGATGCCCCATGGTATTGTTGTCAATGTAATTGCGGAGGTAGCAAGGCAAATAGAAGCTAACATTCGCTAGTAGCTTTAGTTTGTAGTTTTTTTTTTTTTTTAATATTTTGGTGAGAAACGTTTATCCAAAAATATGTCTAGGATTAAAACTCACGGTTAATTTCGTTTTATGGCTATTAATACGCATCTAGGGAACTTTCTCCGTGTCTGATGATCTGCCCAAGGCCTTCATGTCTTCATTAAGGGAATGGATGTGCGACTACGGTAGAATAAATTTAAGAGATTCTTCACTTCTGCTTAATAGAGACTTATACAAGTTCAAGCGGAGATACCAAACAAGGAGAGATACAATGATAAAACATCCGCGTATCTCATTGCATCTTGATATTTAAACATTCATCGGAATTTTAAGTATGTATTCTGTAGAATAACAAATAATGTAATGTTTCTGTAGAGAGTTGCGATACTTACTCAGGGCTGGATTGGATTGTGTTTTCGCAAGTGTTTACATCAGATATCTACTTCTCGACTTTTCTCGATGATGCGCAAATTTTAATTTAGACCTCCCCTCTCCACTTCCCGTCGAAAGGAATTTCTATAATCCGAAGAGAGATGCAAAAATCCGGGAGGAGGAGATGAAAACTTTGCTTCTGGTCATTAATATATTAACATTCTGGACTGGACTTTCACTAGGTGGTCATTGTCGGAATTCACCACCAAATTTATTTCTTTGAGAAGAATGCCTTTTTTTTTTTCGAATCTTAAAATACGTCAAAATTGACATCATTTATTTCTGAAAAAGCAATACAGAATTCCGATAAACCGATAAACCACGTATTTAATCAATAGCTTTTGAGCTCTTTATATATCCCTAGCAAAAAACTGTCTTAAGGTGCGATCAGAGAGCATTCTGCGACGATGGCTTGTTTGTCAGAATTCACCAATGCTTCAAAAATTTATTTCTTTGAGAGGAATGCCTTTTTTTTTTTTCGAATCTTAAAAGACATCATTTATTTTTGAAAGAAGCAATACAGAATTCTGATAAACCGATAAACCATGTATTTAATCAATAGCGTTTGAGCTCTTTATATATCTCTAGAAAAAAAAACTGTCTTAAGGTGCGATCAGACAGTATTCTGCGACGATGGCTTGTTTGTCGGAATTCACCACTGTTTCAAAAATTGATTTCTTTGAGATGAATGCCTTTTTTTTTTCGAATCTTAAAGACATCATTTATTTCTGAAAGAAGCAATACAGAATTCTGATAAACCGATAAACCACGTATTTAATCAATAGCTTTTGAGCTCTTTATATATCCCTAGCAAAAAACTGTCTTAAGGTGCGATCAGAGAGCATTCTGTGACGATGGCTTGTTTGTCAGAATTCACCAATGCTTCAAAAATTTATTTCTTTGAGAGGAATGCCTTTTTTTTTTTCGAATCTTAAAAGACATCATTTATTTCTGAAAGAAGCAATACAGAATTCTGATAAACCGATAAACCATGTATTTAATCAATAGCGTTTGAGCTCTTTATATATCTCTAGAAAAAATAAACTGTCTTAAGGTGCGATCAGACAGTATTCTGCGACGATGGCTTGTTTGTCGGAATTCACCACTGTTTCAAAAATTGATTTCTTTGAGATGAATGCCTTTTTTTTCGAATCTTAAAGACATCATTTACTTCTGAAAGAAGCAATACAGAATTCTGATAAACCGATAAACCACATGTATTTAATCAATAACGTTTGAGATCTTTATATATCCCTAGCAAAAAACTGTCTTAAGGTGCGATCAGACAGCATTATGCGAGGATGGCTTGTTTGTCGGAATTCACCACTGCTTCGAAAATTTATTTCTTTGAAAAGAATGCCTTTTTTTCTTTCAAATCTTAAAAGACGTCAAAATTGACATCATTTATTTCTGAAAAAGCAATACAGAATTCCGATAAACCGATAAACCACGTATTTAATCAATAGCTTTTGAGCTCTTTATATATCCCTAGCAAAAAAACTGTCTTAAGGTGCGATCAGACAGTATTCTGCGACGATGGCTTGTTTGTCGGAATTCACCACTGTTTCAAAAATTGGTTTCTTTGAGGAGACTGCCTTGTTTTTTTCGAATCTTAAAAGACATCATTTATTTCTGAAAGAAGCAATACAGAATTCTGATAAACCGATAAACCATATATTTAATCAATAGCGTTTGAGTTCTTTATATATCCCTAGCAAAAAACTGTCTTAAGGTGCGATCAGACAGCATTCTGCGACGATGGCTTGTTTGTCGGAATTCACCACTGTTTCAAAAATTGATTTCTTTGAGAAGAATGCCTTTTTTTTTTTTTAAATCTTAAAAGACATCATTTATTTCTGAAAGAAGCAATACAGAATTCTGATAAACCGATAAACCATGTATTTAATCAATAGCGTTTGAGTTCTTTATATATCCCTAGCAAAAAACTGTCTTAAGGTGCGATCAGACAGCATTCTGCGACGATGGCTTGTTTGTCGGAATTCACCACTGCTTCAAAAATTTATTTATTTGAGAAGAATGCCTTTTTTTTTCGAATCTTAAAAGACATCATTTATTTCTGAAAGAAGCAATACAGAATTCTGATAAACCGATAAACCACGTATTTAATCAATAGCTTTTGAGCTCTTTATATATCCCTAGCAAAAAACTGTCTTAAGGTGCGATCAGACAGCATTCTGCGAGGATGGCTTGTTTGTCGGAATTCAGCACTGCTTCAAAAATTTATTTCTTTGAAAAGAATGCCTTTTTTTCTTTCAAATCTTAAAAGACGTCAAAATTGACATCATTTATTTCTGAAAAAGCAATACAGAATTCCGATAAACCGATAAACCACGTATTTAATCAATAGCTTTTGAGCTCTTTATATATCCCTAGCAAAAAACTGTCGATCAGACAGTATCGTGCGACGATGGCTTGTTTGTCGGAATTCACCACTGCTTCAAAAATTTATTTATTTGAGAAGAATGCCTTTTTTTCGAATCTTAAAAGACATAATTTATTTCTGAAAGAAGCAATACAGAATTCTGATAAACCGATAAACCATGTATTTAATCAATAGCGTTTGAGTTCTTTATATATCCCTAGCAAAAAACTGTCTTAAGGTGCGATCAGACAGCATTCTGCGACGATGGCTTGTTTGTCGGAATTCACCACTGCTTCAAAAATTTATTTATTTGAGAAGAATGCCTTTTTTTTCGAATCTTAAAAGACATCATTTATTTCTGAAAGAAGCAATACAGAATTCTGATAAACCGATAAACCATGTATTTAATCAATAACGTTTGAGCTCTTTATATATCCCTGCAATCAGACAGCATTCTGCGACGATGGCTTGTTTGTCGGAATTCACCACTGTTTCAAAAAATTATTTCTTTGAGAGGAATGCCCTTTTTTTTTCAATTTTGACATAATTTATTTCTGAAAGAAGCAATACAGAATTCTGATAAACCGATAAACCACGTAATTTAATCAATAGCTTTTGAGCTCTTTAAAGATCCCTAGCAAAAAACTGTCTTAAGGTGCGATCAGACAGCATTCTGCGAGGATGGCTTGTTTGTCGGAATTCACCACTGCTTCAAAAATTTATTTCTTTGAGAAGAATGTCTTTTTTTCTTTCAAATCTTAAAAGACGTCAAAATTGACATCATTTATTTCTGAAAAAGCAATACAGAATTCCGATAAACCGATAAACCACGTATTTAATCAATAGCTTTTGAGCTCTTTATATATCCCTAGCAAAAAACTGTCGATCAGACAGTATCGTGCGACGATGGCTTGTTTGTCGGAATTCACCACTGCTTCAAAAATTTATTTCTTTGAGAAGAATGCCTTTTTTTTTTTTTTTTCGAATCTTAAAAGACATCATTTATTTCTGAAAGAAGCAATACAGAATTCTGATAAACCGATATACCATGCATTTAATCAATAGCGTTTGAACTCTTTATATATCCCTAGAAAAAAAACTGTCTCAAGGTGCGATCAGACAGTATACTGCGACGATGGCTTGTTTGTCGGAATTCACCACTGTTTCAAAAATTGATTTCTGTGAGGAGAATGCCTTGTTTTTTTCGAATCTTAAAATACATCAAAATTGAGATAATTTATTTCTGAAAGAAGCAATACAGAATTCCGGTAAACCGATAAACCACGTATTTAATCAGTAACTTTTGAGCTCTTTATAAATCCCTAGCAGAAAACTGTCTTAAGGTTCGATCAGACAGTATTCTGCGACGATGGCTTGTTTGTCGACTTCTTTCATGTGGTGAGTCTTTTAACGCTTTTGCAAAGATGGAAACACCACGGAGATATCCTGACATGTTTACCACCTCTTTATTTTGTTGTGATTCCCCTTTCTTTTTTTCATGACCAGAGAGCATTTGGAAAAGAAAGGTCAGAGATGTAATTTATGATTTCTAGTCTCAGAATTTTAAAATAGTGTCTGAATTTGACATAATTTATTTCTGAAGGAAGCAGTACAGAATTCCGATAAACATGTATTTAATCAGTAGCTTTCCGGCTGTTTATGTATCGTCAACAAGATGTTTTATTTTAAATTAAAGTCCTATAATGCTTAAAGTGATAAAAATAACACAGAATATTTAAAATACCTGTTTTTTAATGTAGATTACATATGTTTCATTCACAACTATCGGTGACATCTTCAGATCTTAATGATAAATACAAAAATTCTCGCATATTTGAAAACAGTAAAACATATACCACGAGATCGCATGTCCAAAGTTAGAAAGTGCTTAATTTGGCTAAAACTGGGAAACGTGCACAAATTATTATTTATTTTTATTTTTATTTTTATTGCTTTTCCATTTATCAATCATCTCGTGCCAAATTTTAGCAAATTCAAAGGAAACGGTTTCGTTTCAAATTGAATCTTTTCGCAAATATATTTCTATAGATTCACGGATAATGGATGGGAAATAAGGTCTTGATTGAAAAATTATCTTACTATTATTGAAATCTATTTGCAACTGCTCCTTACTATAAGATCCTTACTTCTTATTTATAAGATGTTTTATTTTGTGTTGTGGTAGTTTGTGGCCTTTGTTTTTGTGTGTGATCATAGTTTTATTTTGTGCTTTTTTATATTTTGGTGAGAAACGTTTATCTAAATATATATCTGGGATTAAAACTCGTGGTTAATACGCCTCTGGAAAATTTTCTCCGTGTCTGATGATCTGCCCAAGGCCTTCATGTCTTCATTAAGGGAATGGATTTGCGATTACGGTGGAATAAATTTAAGAGATTCTTCACTTCTGGTTAATGAAAACTTATTCGAGTTCAAGGAAAATACCAAACAAAGAGAGATAAAAGGATAAAACATCTGCATATCTCATTGCATCTGGGTATTTAAACATTCGCTTGCCAGGAGAATTTTAGTGTATGTATTCTGTAGAATAACAGATATTTTAATGTTTCTGTTGCGAGTTGGAATACTTACTCAGGTAAGAGATCTGCACGGCACGGGCCTGGCAAAAAGAAGACAAACTTTGAAACAGGCTGAGCCAGACCGGACCGAACCAGCAGAAAAAGACAATTGTTAAAAAAATTAAACGAGCCAGCCAGTCCGATAAAAAAAAAATTAAGCTTGTCGACAGGTCCAATATAACAAATTTTAAAATGTCGGAGAAGAAAATATGAGCAATTTTTAATGGACCTCGCTGTACCGAGAATAAGTTATAAATGTATGCTAGTAATGTATGCAACAATATCAATACAAAAATTTAACATGTCCAGCGTAGAGGACAGTTACATCGTGTCTGAGCCCGGGCTCAATTTTTTCGCTGACTTAAGCCGGGTCTGACAGGACTGGACTCAGGGCCCGATTAACCTCTGAATCCAAGGGAGTCACGGTATCCTTTTGGGGCCCCCTTTCATTTGCCAAACGTTTTATGAATTCTTCGTTCATGAAAACTCGCCAATGATGCTAATATTATTCCCTGAGTAGCTTAGTCGAGGTCACACATATTTTATTAAACAGCTTTTTTATTTTCCCTGTATATACTTGAGATATATTAAGTAAGCTGTATGCCCAATTTCCCGGGTGGTTTCTAACAGGCACATCAGATCATCTACGCTAATGGCGCCCCGTGCATGTAAAATCCACCGTGGGTGCAAAGTCCTTCAAGTTCACTGTTAATTATACCTCTGAAGGTGCCTAGTCAGGTGAAAGTCTCGTCACCTGATCAAGATTCTAAATTAAGAGACTAACTGAAATAGCGATGGCATGATGTATGGGTGTGCGATGCAGCATGAAATTAGTAAATACCCCAGCATCTCACATCTGTCCGGCAGGACTTCACTACACTGTGCAGTGCTGAACCGTCCCCTCCAACATCAATTAGCAACCGGCCAACTAAGGAAAAGCAACTCAGGCAACAAGAATACTGCCAAAGCCACGTCGGCCTATAGTAGATTCATAAAACAGATCTGCGTCATGCGGAGATCAGGCGAATCCTCGCCCCGTTGCCAGGGGAATCATGCGTGCTTCACGTGCCTTTTGGATAATCAAGCAATTGACTGGACTTAAATGTTCCCATAACGTGTCGGGCAGGCAATATATTTTGTAAAAATAATAGTGATAATGTACTTTTGTTAACGGAATCTTTGGAAATATACTTTAATAAACTATAGAGAAATATCTTTAAAAAATGTTTTATTATTATTATTATAACACAGCTTCGAAAGTTCTTTCGAAAGTTGTCTTTTTTCTTTCTTTTATTCTAAACTACATAATTTTTTTCTAATGAGTCTTTATTTGAATGTAACAGTCTTAGAGTCTAAATCAGCCATACTCAATCCTTTTTTCTCGCGGGTCACAAACAAATGTTTGCGATGTTACGCGGGCCGCTACACACTTAAAAAGGGGTAAATAATATAAATAGTATAACAAAGCAATATAACAAAGTTAGTATTATCAGTAGGGTTGAACGTTTTTCGCGGAACAAATGTTACCAAAACATTTTAACACCACTATTTCCAACCAATAAACTTCGTGCTATATTTTTACTGCAAATCTTGTAGAAATAAGCCGTGAAGTTTGAAATAATGGTGTCCAAATTGTCTGATTTCCGCGACAAACGTTCAACTCTAAAAATAAGTATTAGCTACAAACAGGACCATAACCGTAAAACCAAATAATGTAACAATGCAGAATTTACAAGCTCAAAAGGAAAAAGTGGGAGATTTTCTTACCTACCTTTCTTTTCTATCAGTCTTTTGCTCAATGCAAAAACTTTTAATTTATTAGATTTTTAATTTTAGAAATATATAGTGCAAATTTGACTAATTTAGAATAGTTAATTTGATTAGTGTTAAAGATTAAGAAATATATATATACCACATTAACACAAATAGGAATACATGCAAAAATAACTTTTGACTAAGGAAACGGCATTTAAAGTTGTTTTAACATAACTTAAAATTAATTAGAAATTTAAAGTAAGGACAGATTTCGTCTTCTTAAGAAAAAATATAAAACAGCAGTGAAGGTCTTAAATACATTTTATGCACATCTCAGTTAATTTTATAAATGTGGATTAATGACTATGTGCCTCGGGCCGCACACAAACCGTCGCCGGGCCACATGCGGCCCGCGGGCCGCAGGTTTAGTATGGCTGGCTCTAAATGATCATCAATGTTGCTATTCCGTATTCTATGGCATGGAAACGTGTAGTCTGAAACAGACGGTAAAATATATGTGCGCAGTATTCTTTGAAAGAATCTTCATGTTAAGAAAAATCGTAATTTTTACAGAAATTGAGTCGGGTTGGAACCGAAACCAAGGTAGCTTTCGTTCGGGCCCGGGCTGGAAATTTTGGCCCGTGCAAACCTCTAACTCATGTTTCGTTCGAATTGTGTTTTGGAAAGTCTATACGTGAGATATCTACTTCTCGACAGATTTTCGATTACGCAGCGTTGAATTCAGAATATCTCCCGCGAAAGGAATTTTTACAGCCCAAAGAGAGTTGCAAAAATCCGGGAGGAGAAGATGGAATCCTCGCTTCTGGTCCATTCATATAATAGAAATTTTCTGCGAGGGGAATTTCTCTCGATGGTCACTTTCTTCACCCAGCATTTTCCGAACATGCCGATTAATCGAGCCTTTATAGTATTTATTTTCTGTTCTTTTATTTTCCCTTTTTTTTTAGAGGTTGTAAAGAATTGAGCTTCGACATCCAGCTGCACTATGTGTCATTCTAGCATTTCCTGTGAGTACACTTAACTGCATACCTTCCCTCGCTATTTTTACCTTGAAGACTAGCAGACGCCGAATTCTATTGTACTGTGAGCGGAAAGTTCGGACAGTGATGAAGTGGTAAGGCGTTACCCAAAAAGGGGTCTTATGCTTTGATCCTTGCCGAGTTCGTGGGAAAGAGTTCATCTGCGAGAGAAGCGATCTCTGCACACGATTTTTAGGTTTGCGCCCGAAACTTTGCCCTTTGTCTTAGAACGTCCAATGACGGACTTAGTGAAAACGAAACAGAGGGATCTCAAGGCTGCTAAGAGGCTGGAGAGTTTCGAGGGGCTCGCCTCGACAAAGCCCCCGCCCCCAAAAGAAGTTCTCCTGCGAGAATGAAAAAGTGAGAGAGGACAGTTTTTGGAGAGATCGAAAAGGAGAGTGTTGACTCTCTGGAGAAGGGAAAAGGAAACGCCAGTTTCTAACTCAGCGTGGTGTAAGCGCTAGTGAGGTCCGACCTCTAGAATTGATACAGCAGGTATCCGGTGAAACTCCCAGAGAAGAGAAAAGCACACCAAGTGCGAGAGTGAGAGTCCTTAGACTCAGAATTAACGAGCATTAGTAGATCTTCCGAAGAGAAGGAACGGACGAGCCTTGGTCCGAATGAACTTTGTTTTGTAGTCACGACTGTCTGTAATGTTTAGAGATTTTTGTTTGTTTCAGTTACACTTGGAGTCAAGAGGTCATTAATTTATAAGCGATTGACTCACGAAAAATAATTAAATGCTGTATTGACGTCTTGTATATATTTTTCATTAGAATTAACATTGTTATACAATAAAATTCTATTTTCTAATTTATGCGAGAAATTCTCTGTGCCAACGATCCGATCTCGCTACCACTCACCATCTTTTATCGGGTCGGTATAGAGGAGTTACTACAACTGGTGGCTTGCGGTGATGGATTAATTAGCAAAAATTAATGACATTCTCTAAAGACAAAGAGTGGACTCTGAAATTTAAATCATCAAAGTGCTCCAAGAAAGAGTCTCCTTGTGACTTGTGACCTGAGTCTCCTTAGACGCCCCTGTGGATCAACACAGCATCAGAAAGAGAAATCTACCAAGAATTCTGGAGAGTGTTCCCCCATCAGAAAGAGAAATCTACCAAGAATTCTGGAGTGTTCCCCCATCAGAAAGAGAAATCTACCAAGAATTCTGGAGAGTGTTCCCCCATCCGGAAGAGTCCCCATCCGAAAAGTGTGACAGAGAACCCCGTCTGTGCTCCTGAGAATCTCTGAAGTCTGTGCTTCTGACGCCCTGAAAGACTCTTAGTAATGGAGGTAAGCTCTTTTTATACTCAGAGTGGCTTTAATTGTTATTAGTGTCTGTATAGGTGTTGTAGGCTTAAAAAAAAAAAACGGTTGTATGTTTATTTTTGTGAGAGTAAATATTTTGAGAAATTTTTCCGGTAGAAAAAAAAAAGTATGATGAGATATTTCCGATATAACTGTAACTTATTTAATAGACAAATTTTGTAGTTAAAATTAAATTATTGTTGAATTAATTTAATGCAAACTGAGAGTTGTGCAGTGTTACAAATTTTAGCTGAATCTATAAATGAGAGTTCATTGAAAAAAAAAAAAAAAAAAAAATATCGAACGCATGTCATATTTTAAGATAACAGAGTTGATTTTATATGTTTTTTGTGAATTATTCTAAATCTTTTAAGAGTGGATGCAGAGATTAAGACCACCATTGATTAAAAGAGAAAGGAATTGAATAAGACTTTTGCAAATTAAAATATTTTTACTGTGCTTTTTGAAATTGAAATTGTTGTTTTGTGTAAAATTTGATCCCATATGTATTTTATAACCAAATACCAAGGTGAATGTGGACGATAGGATAGGGTTGCTTATTTTTATATGTTGCATATTTCCTATATGTTATTGTTAAGCGTACCTTTTTTTATGAGTGTATATTTTGGTAATATTTTGAAGCACTTGGTAGGAATAGCATTAAATCTTATTGTATTGCTTTATATTTGTGGGAAAGATAATTTCTAATTTTAAACTTTAAAAAATGTCGGAGCTTAAATATTTTAGGAAAGCTGATTTGCAAACGTTAGCTTACGAATTTGAGGTCATTTTAGAAGAGAATGATACAGTACCGAAAATTATAAAAAAAATAGAGTCGTCAGAGGGATTTGATAAAGAGCTAGCCTTAGCGCAAATTAAACTGTTAGAAAAAGACAGGGAAAATAAATTATTGACAGAGAAGGAAGAGAACGATAGACTTCAAAAAGAGAAAGAGCGCGAACATGAGTTAGCTATGTTAAAAGCGACGCAAGAGTCAGATGACCGGAGTACCGCATCCAGTAGCATCTCAGTTAGAACGAATCATTTACCCCTAAAAACAATTATGCATCGCTTTGATGAAAAGAATTCGGATATTTCGTTGTTTTTGAATTTATTCGAGAGACAGGCAAAAAAATGTAATCTAAATTCGGATGAGTTGGTGACGAATTTACAATCATTATTACCTGTGGGAATGGCCGAGTTAATTTTGAGAGAACCCGAAGACAAAATTGATGATTTTCAATATGTGAAAGAAAAATTGTTAGAACGATATCGTTTGAATGCAGAGACGTACAGACAAAAATTTAGTCAGCATCCCCGAAATCCTAATTCAGTTTGGAAGGACCTGATCTTTGAACTTAATAGTTTTTTAGAAGGATGGCTGTCATGCTTACAAGTTTCGGATTTTGAGGGTTTGAAAAATTTGCTTGTCACGGACCAAATCAAACGGAGAGCGTCTCCAGAAATGCGCGAACATTTTATAGATAACTGGGCGGAGATTAAAGATCCCGAAGAATTAGTAAGGCTTTTAGATGCGTACGAGGCAATCAAGCGCCCCTCTAAAAAGACGTGGAATCCGAAACTCCCTTTAGAGAAGAATTTTGAAAGACCCAGGACTTTTGAAAATGGGCGAAACGGTAACAGAAATCCGGAGACTAACTTTAACTGGAGGGATCGCGATGATCATAAAGAAAGGGAAAGGGTTTACGAAAAAAGGCGAGAAGTCAAGTGTTACGCGTGTTTTCGAAACGGGCACTACAAAGTAGATTGTCCGGAAATTAAAAAGAGAGATGTTGCACGGGTCGGTCACTTAATAAGTATGCCGACACTTGAAGAAACTTTCTCCCCTTATTTGAGTAAAGTATTAGTGAATGGAATTCAGGCAACTGCTTTAAAGGACAGTGGGAGCCAGATAGATTTGGTCCCGCACCATTTAGTCAGTCAAGATAATTTGAATGGAGATCATGTTTGGATTAAAACCCCGGTGGACAGGAAATTGTACTGCTTACCTATAGCAGAAGTCACTTTAGAAATTGAAGGTGTAGGAATCATTGAAACCAAGGCAGGAGTAAACAATAGAAATTCAGATATGTACTACTATTTGTTGGGTAATCGCACTCAGAAATTGTTAGAACAGGCGAAGAAAAAACCCGAATTGATGAATGCAGTTTTGACACGCGCTCAAACGAGAGAAAAGTGTGGCCCAGCTCCGAATCAGGTAAATAAACAAATTATGATTTCCGAGGGGGAAAAAGAAATTTCTAGCGGGAATGTGGAAGCGGAAACTTTGAATTCCGAGGAAGAAAAAGAAGAGGATATTTCTAGCGGGAATGTGGAAGCGGAAACTTTGAATTCCGAGGAAGAAAAAGAAGGGGGAATTTTTCGCGAGTGCAGTGAAGCGGAAGCGTTGAATTCTAAACTAGAGGGTGAAAACCTAGAAAACCCTATTGAACTGGTCAGTGTGGATAAGGGATTATCGCCTTTGCCGATATGTGAGGAATCTTCGATCTTAGCAAACATTGAAAGAGGGGTTAGTAAAATGGAAAATGACAGGTATCCATCTCTCGAAGAGATTAGAGGGAAAGGGGAAATTGAAGAAACGCATTGTAATGCAGGAGATTCTTTAATAGTGGCAAATGCCAGAGACAATCGCATGAGTGGGGGAATGCGGGTGCTTGTCCCATTGCATTATAGAGTGGATATATTTGGCGCGTGCCTAGAAAAAGTGTCATTACACTTAGGGAAAGGGAAAGTTAAAGGAAATGTGTCAGGATACTTTGACTTTGGGAGAAGTTTGATAAATGATTTAGCGACCGCATTTCTAAAACGGTTCTGTGTTAAGATGAGAGATTCAATAAGCGATAGTATTGCATGTTGGCATCGAAAAGTTAGAAAGCTCTTGAAAGCGTTAGTATTTGGAGAATGGATAAGAGAAACGGAGGAAAATAAATTCGTGAAGGGATGTGTGTTTAATATCACGAACAGGTTAAAAAGAGGTCGAGTTTTAGCCGTTGAAAATTTGTCAGAAAAACGAGAAAAGATGAAATTTTGGTTTGACAGAAAGGCGGTAAAACGGAAGCTTAATGAGAAAGATGAGGTTTTAGTGTTAACTACCAGAAATCCAATTAAAATGTCAGATAGTCGGATAGGGCCGGGAAGAAAGGAGTCAATAATTACGGAAACAAATTGTATTGTGAATGTTCTTGGGAGGCGACAGAAATCCCAGATTTCTCACTTGAGTTTAGTAAAGCCTTACAGAAAACGGGTGGAGTTAGCAGATATCTTAACGCGGGAAATAAACGCACTTAAGAATTTCTGTTTACCGTATCTAGATGATATGGCGTTTTTTTCAGACAGTTGGGAGGAGCATATGCGTCATCTAGAAACAGTATTAAAAAGGGTTAATGACGCGAAACTAAAAATCAAATTGGCGAAATGCAAGTTCGCTCAGAAAACCGTAAAATATCTTGGGCATATTGTAGGTGAGGGCAGACGGAGGCCAGCTGAGGCGAAAGTAAGGGCAATTAAGGAATTACCGGTTCCGAAATCGAAAACTGAAATTCGTAGATGTTTGGGAATGGCTGGATATTATTCCCGGTACATAAAAGATTATGCAGTGATTGTAGAACCATTAACGAGGGCGCTTAAAGGGAAAAATAAAAAAGAAAAGATTGCATGGAGCGACGAAATAGGAAAAGCCTTTGAGACTTTGAAAATGAAACTTACTGAAGAACCGGTGCTATACGCTCCTAATTTTCAGAAAGAATTCATAGTACAAACGGATGCTAGTGACTTAGGTATTGGCGTGGTATTGGCTCAAAGAGAGGGATCGGAAGAGCACCCCATAATATATTTAAGTCGAAAATTTACTGATAGTGAGAAAAGTTTCTGCGCCACTGAAAGAGAGTGTGCAGGGATTATTTTTGCGATAAAAAAGTTAAGGCATTATATTGATGGACAAAACTTTTCTATCGAAACAGACCACAATCCCTTGGTATTTCTAAAAAGAAATTCTGGAAATAATCCCAGGTTATT
This sequence comes from Maratus michaelseni, assembly GCA_963931845.1. Classification (NCBI taxonomy): domain Eukaryota; kingdom Metazoa; phylum Arthropoda; class Arachnida; order Araneae; family Salticidae; genus Maratus; species Maratus michaelseni. Next base: position 5,695,419 of record OZ007600.1, read on the forward strand.
AAGGTGGTCCTTACCTCTGCAACCTTATAATTATGCCATTTCTCATCGCGCAGGCAAAGACATTCCGCATGTTGATTGTCTGAGTCGAGTTTAAGGAGATTTCTTGATAAACTTTTGTATATAATTATTTTAAGATTTTTTATTTTTTATTTCACTGTGTTTTATTTCATTATATGTTCATGATTTCTTATCAGAGCGCGAAAAAAAAAAAGGAAGGTAGTATTATCTTATTCATGTATGTTTTATTTCTTGCCACTCTGATGTAATTTGAGCTTGCAATTCTTTATCCGACTCTTAGAGATTCTTAGTGTTTCACCCTTAAGAATCGTTTGAGGAGGAGGTGCTGTAAAGAATTGAGCTTCGACATCCAGCTGCACTATGTGTCATTCTAGCATTTCCTGTGAGTACACTTAACTGCATACCTTCCCTCGCTATTTTTACCTTGAAGACTAGCAGACGCCGAATTCTATTGTACTGTGAGCGGAAAGTTCGGACAGTGATGAAGTGGTAAGGCGTTACCCAAAAAGGGGTCTTATGCTTTGATCCTTGCCGAGTTCGTGGGAAAGAGTTCATCTGCGAGAGAAGCGATCTCTGCACACGATTTTTAGGTTTGCGCCCGAAACTTTGCCCTTTGTCTTAGAACGTCCAATGACGGACTTAGTGAAAACGAAACAGAGGGATCTCAAGGCTGCTAAGAGGCTGGAGAGTTTCGAGGGGCCCGCCTCGACAAAGCCCCCGCCCCCAGAAGAAGTTCTCCTGCGAGAATGAAAAAGTGAGAGAGGACAGTTTTTGGAGAGATCGAAAAGGAGAGTGTTGACTCTCTGGAGAAGGGAAAAGGAAACGTCAGTTTCTAACTCAGCGTGGTGTAAGCGCTAGTGAGGTCCGACCTCTAGAATTGATACAGCAGGTATCCGGTGAAACTCCCAGAGAAGAGAAAAGCACACCAAGTGCGAGAGTGAGAGTCCTTAGACTCAGAATTAACGAGCATTAGTAGATCTTCCGAAGAGAAGGAACGGACGAGCCTTGGTCCGAATGAACTTTGTTTTGTAGTCACGACTGTCTGTAATGTTTAGAGACTTTTGTTTGTTTCAGTTACACTTGGAGTCAAGAGGTCATTAATTTATAAGCGATTGACTCACGAAAAATAATTAAATGCTGTATTGACGTCTTGTATATATTTTTCATTAGAATTAACATTGTTATACAATAAAATTCTATTTTCTAATTTATGCGAGAAATTCTCTGTGCCAACGATCCGATCTCGCTACCACTCACCATCTTTTATCGGGTCGGTATAGAGGAGTTACTACAAGGTATATAATTTGGATAAGTGTCATCAGTCAACTCAGATATTATCTTTCTAAATTATGTAGTGTTCTAAACTATGTAACTAATAACTCTAAACTATGCTTCTTGTTATTATTTTTTTCTCAATTCATTCATAAACAAGAACGAAAAATCATGCGTCAAGCATACATTATGTAACACTTTCCAACGCTTCCAAAATAATTTTACAAATCATTACCGTTTAATAAGCTGAAAGACAACATCTAAGTAAACAATTTGGAAAACGCATAACATATTTAAAAACGTAATTTCAGAAATTTCCAACACATATTTCCAGCATATAGAATATTTGAAAAAATATCCGAATACTTTTATTCAGCCCTGTATAGGATCTATAGATTTGTATACAGGGTGTTTTTTTTTTAAACTGACGCTATTCAGAGCCGCCTGTAGCTCGTTCTAATAACTGGATTGATACAAAATTTTGTGAATGGACTAAGAAAACCATGGGAAAAAAGATTCTTACAAAAAAAAAAAAAATAGTTCCAATCACCGCCGATAGGGGAAATGTGGCGCTGTACATTGAAAAAAAACATCAGAAACAGACAAAATTAATAATTTGGATAAAATGCCATGTTTTATTCATCATTTACACTTTCCCTTTCGTTGATTGCAGTTGAAACATCCATTATCACTTTTTCTGCCACCGGTTTACGTCCTGTGCCTGACCGAACTGCTAGCGAGCCTGTTTCTTCGAATTTCAGAATCATTGCTTTCAATACATTAACGGATATAGGTCTTTGCGCAGTTTATGGCGTGTTCTAAGTAAACGAAGAGCGGCTGGTGCATTGCACTGGTTACAATAATATAACTTCACAAGTAACGCGCGCTGCGGTAACGTGAGATTAATTTTCAACCTGAGCTGAAATTGTGTCTCGCTGTTTTTCGCATGCATTTATAACTTAAACTATTGGCGCTACTGTCGCTTGCGTAAGTAAAAATTTGCATTTGCATTTATTGCCCGTATTTTATGCTAATTCTCAGTTGCATAAATTACCACAGCGCCACATGTCCCCCTATCGGTGGTGATAGGAACTAATTTTTTTGTGTGTCCATTCATGACATTCTTTTGTGTGTCCGTGTAAATGAACGATGACTGCTATACACACCATATTCTGTAGTAAGCCTCTGGTAATGCACCTTAGTGATATATGTAAATTTAATGCGTTTAAAATAGTGAAGCATCATTTAACTTAATGTAACGGAATTCGTTTGACTGTCCCTGTAAAGTAACTATAAGTGCTATGCACACCCTATTCCATATTAAGCTTCTTGTAATGCAACTTGGTTATATACATCAATTACAATGTCTTTGCAATTGTGTAACATCATTAAAATAAACCGCAAATGATTTTTCCCCATAGACCGTCATGTAACGGAATTCTTTTGAGTGTCCCTGTAAAAAAAACTATAAGTGCTACACACTTCAGTTGAAATAGGGAACATGCTATAGATAACGACAGTAACATATAAAAATTGCAAGGCAATCCGAGCCTATTTGCGGTAGTTAGAGCACGGACAGACGGCCATACGGCCAGACAAACAGAAGTCATAAACACTTTTCAACTAGGTTGGAAAGTGTTAAAAAACCTTTCTGTTTTTTTTCGAAAATAAATGACTTGGGAAATGGAGGGAGGTGAGATAAATAATTTTTACTGGCGGCTAGAATTTTTCGCTGGCTACCAGATTTTTTCAAATTTGTAAAGCCCTGGAACTGATTATGACTTACAAAAACATTGGAGCTAATTTGTCGTCAAAGTACTGTCGGTAAAACAGACCAACAGCATACGGTGAAACTGCACCAACAAAAACATTTTAAACACTGAAATGTAAAAATATTATAAGCAATAAAAAGTGCAAATTTTTTATGTACAAAAAATACTCTTTTATCACTTATAAAGCTTAATATTAATAGAGCTAAGAATAATTAATCTCATCAAAAAGTCACCTGTAAAAAACGCAGCCAAGTCTCGTAACTCATTTACCGTAAAAAGTACTGAGATCGTATAAAGCCAAGTTTAACTATCTTATTAACTCTGAAATTTTCATTCACAAATCACTCCTAGTCTCTACATCTTTAGTTAATTATTATTTTGTGACTTGGCAATTACGCAGCACAGGGAAGTTATTACACCTTACTATGTTATGTGATGGGATGGGATAATTTAATTAAGGCAAATTATATACGCACAGGGAAGTTATTACACTTTAATATGTTATAGTATTATTTGATTAAGACTAACTATATACATCACATTCTCGTGCTACGTAATTGCCAAGTCACAAAATAATAATTAACTAAAGATGTAGAGACTAGGAGTGATTTGTGAATGAAAATTTCAGAGTTAATAAGATAGTTAAACTTGGCTTTATACGATCTCAGTACTTTTTACGGTAAATGAGTTACGAGACTTGGCTGCGTTTTTTACAGGTGACTTTTTGATGAGATTTCATTTCTTTTTGTAAGTAATCCTCCTTTTCTTTATTTTGGGTTCTTTTTGGAGATCATCCACTGATTTTCGCTAAGCCCACACTCTGTCCCTATTATTTAAAGGTATCAAAAATTTGAAGCTTTAGTTTCGTTTGCAAAGTACTGTAGATAAAAAGAGATTTCAGGTTCCTAGGCAAGTACTAAGTTATGGGAGGGAGAGTGTCAAAAGTACTCTCAATTGCTTCCAGGATAGATGCTATCCATCTGAGATATTACTCGCAGCCCTATATACTTGATATTTAACATAAAAGAACTTTTTAGTATAAAAAGAAAGCCAAAATTAAAATTTCCGGAAATTTCCAATAAATCAAACTATATTCCTTTTTTCGATGTTTTTTTTTCGTGTTTTTTTTTGTCTTTTTTTATTATTTACGGATTTTTTAATTTTTCCTTACTTTGTGTACTAAACCCGCCTTTCTGAAAAATGTCAAGCTTCTAGGACTACAAAATCGAATTATTTTCAAATTTTCGACTTTTTATAAATTTATTGATTTTTCGATTTTAATTCTAAGTTATTCGATTGTCATGCCAATATAGTAATTATTTGATCCGTCTTCTTAGGATCATTTAGGTTCAATTTAGAGATAAATGAAGTGAATCTTAGAGTCACCATGATTTTATTCAGAAAGGACTATCAAGCCATAACCAGCCAGTAATGTCGGGAGGGTAGGGGGAGCTGTGAAAATTTTTGTGGGGCTAACATCATTTAATAATCCATATTTCATATGTGAAGTAAATAGAGTACAACCTGTGAAAGAAAACAAACCTGTCTATAAAGAAATCGCCTATATCGTAGCCTGTCTGTAGCGGAATTTTTCTATAACGAAATTCGTAAACGAAATAAAAGAAAACCATGATCCGGGGGAAATAACATAAAACAATTAGGGGCGTTGTACTAGCTAATAGGACAATTATCTTAAAACTAATGTTTCTAGCAGTACAAAATCAAATTGTTTTCGAATTTTCGATTTCTTAAAGATATTTCGATTTTTCGATTTTATTTTCGAATTTAACGAATATTTTAATTGTTCCTTTTATTGAATAGTAAATACACCAAGTTTTAAGTTTCTAAGAGTACAAGATAAAATTATTTTCAATTTTTGATTTTTTCGAATTTTTTTTTAATTTTCTGGATTTTTTTTTTTTTCTTATTTTGTATACTTTATTACAAATTTCAAGTTTCTAGCACTACAAAATCGAATTATTATGAAATTTCAGATCTTTTTCGAGTTTTTTTATTCTATTTTCGAATTTATTGTGTTTTAATTTTTCCCCTTTTTCTGTATCCTAAACAATAAGTTTTCGCCGAATTTTAAGTTCTAAAGCTACAAAATCGAATTTTTTTCAATTTTTCGAATTTTTCAATTTTATAGATTTTTTCTTTCTTTCTTTTTTTGTATCCTAAATACTACCTTTATTCCAAATTTTAAGTTTCTAGCTTTAAAAAATCGAATTATTTTCAAATTTTCGTTTTTTTTTCGATTTTTTGATTTTATTTTCAATTTTTAGTTTCTAATGTTACGAGATCATATTATTTTCAATTTCTCTCTTTTTCTTTCTTTCTTTCTATTTTTTTTTTTTAATTTTCTATTTTTTTTTTTTAATTATCCATATTTTTTAATGTTTCCTTATTTAGTATCTTAAATATTACCTTTATTCCAAATTTCATGTTTCTATCGGTATGAAATAGAAATATTTTCAAAATTTCCTTATTTTTTGATTACTTTCGATTTTCTTATTTTATTTTCGAATTTTACTGCGTTTTTATTTTAACTTATTCTGAATCGTAAACACTATCTTTACCGCGAATTTTAAGTTTCTAAGGCCAAAAGATCAAATTATTTTAATTTTTTCAATTTTTTTCGAATTTTTCGAATTTTTGATTTTTTTTCGAATTTTCTGGATTTTTTAATTTTTCCTTATTTTGCAACAAAATTGGATTATTTGAAATTTTTCGATTTTTTTTCGATTTTTCGATTTTATTTTCAATTTTTTTTTTGTGTTTTTGATGTTTTCCTTTTCTGAATTCTAAACACTACCTTCACACCAAATTTTAAGTTTTTAAGACTACAAGATCGTGTTATTTTCAATTTTCATTTTTTTGATTTTCGAATGTTTTTTTTTTTTTTTAATTTTCCGGATTTTATAATTTTTCCTCTCTTTGAATGCGAAACACTAGCTTTATTCCAAATTTTAAGTTTCTGTGGCTACGGGATCTACCCAATCTTTTTGATGATTCGAGAGTGAGTGAGTGTGTGAGTGACAAAAAATCGAAACTTTGAGTTCATATATCGTCTGCACTAATTTATGGGTATTTTTTTAATTATCCATATTTTTGAAATTTTCCTTATTTAGTATCTTAAATATTACCTTCATTCCGAATTTCAAGTTTCTAGCGCTATGAAATCGAATTATTTTCAAATTTTCCTTATTTTTCAATTTTTCCGATTTCTTTATTTTATTTTCGAATTTTATTGCGTTTTTTATTTGAACTTATTCTGAATCCTAAACACTATCTTTACTGCGAATTTTAAGTTTCTAAGGCTAAAAAATCAAATTATTATAATTTTTTCTTTTTTTTTTTCGAATTTTTCGAATTTTTGAATTTTTTTTTTCGAATTTTCAAGAATTTTTAATTTTTTCTTATTTTGCATCCCAAATACCACCTTTATTCCGAATTCCAAGTTTCTAGCGCAACAAAATCGGATTATTTGAAATTTTTCGATTTTTTTCGATTTTTTCAATTTTGCTTTCGATTTTTTTGGTGTTTTTGATGTTTTCTTTTTCTGGATACTAAACACTACCTTCACAATGAGTCTTAAGTTTCTAAGACTATTCTAAGTCCTCCGGCCTGTACCGGCAGGAAAAGGTAGCTTTCCTATATCTTCGTTTTAAAATTTTAGCTAATGTTACTCGAAAACAGCCAGTTAAAATGCAAAGAAACCGTTTACAAAAGATTCGTTTACACTGAATTTGAATAAGAAATTCGCCAAATTATTGAGCTATAGCCAAGGTGGCTTCATTTATGAAGACTTATTTTTGTCGCCAAATTTGGCGAGATTTCGCCAATTGTCGCCAAGTTTGGCGAGAATTTGGCGCTAATGGATATGAATATATAGTTTTATGCGTATGATTGGGAAAATGATTACAACAATGAAAGATAATAATTTGCGAGAAATCGCGTTCACTAAAACTTATAAATTTATATTAAAATCATTAAAATTACAGACATTACAATACACTTTCATAAAACATTAAAAACATATTAAAATTGGACGTTTCGGATTTACATGGAAAATCCCTCTTCAACAACAACATTTCACTTAGCGTAAATCATAGTTCAAAAATATCAACAAATAGAAAATGCAACGTATCAAAATTTCGAAGTCAAAGTTACAGTTATAATAACACGGAGTATTCATTCGGGATTGCACCTGCTTGACCATTATTGACCATAAATTTATCGTTGGTTTTTTGTAATGTGCTGTTTTATTTCAAAATGTCAGCCACCCTAGAATTTCAAACTGCTCTATCTCAGCCAATTTTTAAGATAGAGGTAAAACAAAAAATGCTCTGGAATCCTTGTATCAAGTCCTAACACCTAATTAAAAAATAAACTTGATTTTTTAACTTTTTTGTATATTTATTTTAGTTTTAAAATTTTTCGTGGCCGCCATCTTGAAACAAGATGGCGGACCAAGCTGGCCAACGAACTCGGTCGAGGCATTGGTGAGCTTAATACACACAATTAGTTTCATCCAAATTAATTTATAAATACGAGCGTTATCGTATCAAATTATTTTCATTTTTTCAATTTGTTTCGAATTTTTTTTTTTTTTTTTCGAATTTTCTGGATTTTTTTAATTTTTCTTTTTCTGTATCCTAAATACTACGTTTATTCCTAATTTGAATTTTCTAGCGCAACAAAATCGGATTGTCTTCAAATTTTCGGTTTTTTTCAATTTCTTCGATTTTTTCAATTTTGCTTTCGATTTTTTTGGTGTTTTTGATGTTTTCTTTTTCTGGATGTTAAACACTACCTTCACACCAAATCTTAAGTTTCCAAGACTACAAGATCGTATTATTTTCAATTTTCAATTTTGATGGAATTTGTTGAATTTTCGAATGTTTTTTTTTCGAATTTTCTGGATTTTATAATTTTTCCTTTCTTTGTATCCTAAACACTACCTTTTTTCCAAATGTCAAGTTTCTGGGGCTACGGGATCTACCCAATCTTTTTGATGACGCGTGAACGAGTGAGTAAGAAGTGACAAAAAATCGAATGTTTGAGTTCATATATCGCCTGAACTAGAAAAGACAGAAAGTTGTAATTTTAAATTTTGGTCCTGTGGGCCAAATACTCTCTATAATTGAAGTTTAAAATTTTAGGGATACTCCAGCGCGGAGATATGGGGGGGTCAAAAGTGCCCTGAGTTGCTTCCAGAAAAGTATGCTTACGGCTGTCCTCTCTCGACTTGGCGGAGGCACTGCCGTGCCTCCAGATTAGCCTACTGCAGGTTATGAATCGCCAAAAATTCTTTAGGATTAAAATTATATACGAGTTTCAACAACAATGGATATACTGATGCGTTAAACCACGCTCGCTATAGTAAGCCAACTGGCTATGAAACTACAACAACTAAATATTTTAAACATTAAAAATAATAAAAAATAAGTAAAAAAATAAGGAGTGTATTTAAAAAAAAAAAAAAAAAAAAATCCCTGATGGCTCGGCCTACAGGCACAGGTAGATTTCGAAGACGCAGACCGTGGGGCGCCTGTTTGTTGGGAATTGCGAAAGAAATGACCTTTTGTTATGATGCGGTAGTTGAAACCGCTCACTTCGAAACCTAACTTGTTTGCAAGAGGAGCCAGCAGGGATTTTTTATTTATTTATTTATTTATTTTTTTGCTATAAGGGTTGGTCCTACAAAAAACATTGCTATAAGGGTTGGTCCTACAAAAAACTTGTCAATATAAAAGTTTTAGATAATATTAAGAGGATTTATAATAAATTTAAGCGGATTTGATATCTTTTGAATTGACGAAGTTATAAATTTTTTTCTTCTAAAACCCCCCTTTCCCCCCACCCTTGGGGGCATTTTTAATGATATCAAAAATCTGTCGTACATAAATTTACGGCCCTTTTTCTAGAAGTAATAATAACTTTAAACGGATTCGACAAGTATCATAATTAAGAAATTATGGGGGTTTTTCTGTTTTCACAAAATACCCCCCATTCCCCCCCCCTCCCTTGGTTCGATTTTGCCCATTAACGAACTTGACCGAGATTTTATACCCCTTGATTTTATGTATCAGTTTGGAAGAGATTTGTGCAGAATTATTGCAGTTATCGTGTCCATAAAAAAGTGACATAGATAGATTGATAGATAGATAGATAGATAGATAGATAGATAGATAGATAGATAAAGTTTTGAACTGGGCGTGGTTTTGGGTTCTGGGAGTCATGATCGGCGTAGATCTGCAAAAATTTTTCTAAAATTCCAACGTAGGTGAGAATGTAATAGGTGTAGTATTTCTTACGAAATCTACCTAAAAAATAAGCTTTTATCAGTTAAAAGTTTCATGTTAATTAAATTGTGATTACACGTTTGGGAATCACTTTAGAAATCCTAAAAAGATAGATTCAATTATGGTTTTTTCTTTCCTATTGCGATATCTTACAAAAAAAAAAAAAAAAAAAAAAAAAAACAGGGCAAAAATTATATATTTTTAGAATCCCGTTCTTAAAAAGTAAAAACGGAACCATTATAAGATCACTCCTGTGTCTGTCTGTCTGGGCCCTTTTTCTCGTAAACTATGGGACGTGGAAAGTTCCAACTTGTGAACTTATAAAGCCTTTTTACCCACATATTTCCAGATTATGAGCCATTCACAAATATGTGTAGGGAAAATTTAGGGGGCTAATAAAGTTACTTGAATTTTTGTTTCTTTTTGTATATCGTGTGAAAGACCTCGTAATACCGAACTCAAAAATATATTTGCTTTAATTTTAGGTATTATATTTTCAGAGACAGCGTCGAAAATAGACTGAAAAGATAGCCCCCCCCCCCCTCTATTTCCGAATCTATTGAAACTAAAAATCTGAAAAAATTAGGGGTAGTAGAAGTTTATTTTAACCTTGCGGAAAACTATAGAGATTTTCCTAGGTAATATAGTTTTTGAGTAAAACGCATATTTCCGTTACACACAAACTTTACTTTTCGAGCGGTCAGCGGGGGAGTTGACGAGCGCTCGAGGTATCTATCCACGCAGAATCATCCAAGGATATATGATAAAGATTTTCAAAAAAAAAATTATCGGTAATTAACCGAGATATTAATTAAGTTACTTGAAAAATATTTTTATATATACAGGGTGATTTTTCTTAAAGTTGTGAAAGTAAAACCCTATAACAAAAGAACTACTGATCCAAATGACCTGAAATTTCACCAGTATGCTCCCAAAGCAATGGGGATTTTTTAAGCGTGGTTAAAAAAAACTTAAAATCTCATCGACAGATGGCGCTGTACATGCACTAAAGTAGGGAGACGAACTTGCACCTGACACACGCACATTGGCGATAAAAATGTGAAGTACGCACGCTTCGTGTTCATTATTCTAGGGATATCCTCGCAATGACTGTGCCATTGACGTACCGTGCGCTGTTAGTGAAACTGTATTGTCAGAATAATGACAGCGCAGCAACTGCTCTTAGGAGATTTAGGACACTTAAGAATTTAAGAAAAGGTCCAATGACGACAGAGGAACTATAGAAGATGGTTTCTCAAAGTACCGTCCATTGTTTTCCTCCCAATGACGGTATTATTTGTTTCTGCTAACTTACAGCGCCATCTGTCGGTGCGATTTTAATTTTTTTTTAACAACGCCTAAAAAATTCCCATTGCTTTGGGAGTATACTGGTGAAATTTCAGGTCATTTGGATCAGTGGTTCTTTTATTATAGGGTTTTACTTTCACAACTTTAAAAAAAATCACCCTGTATATATTGTGTAGGGTATCGTTCGAAAGATCTCGTAACATTGAACTCAAAAATACATTTGTTTTAATTTTAGGTATTATATTTTCAAAGGTATTGTCGAAAGTACTGGAAAAATATCCCCCCCCCTCCCCAACCTATTTCGGAATCTACTGAAACTAAATTATGAAAAAATTAGGGGTATAGTAGGAGTCTATTAATTAATAAATTGTAATTAATAACTTCAATGTACGGAACACTTTGAGCGCGAGTTATACTCGCAGTTGGCCGATTTATTTAAAAATAAATTTACTAGCTTACGCTTTCTACCATGCATAAAGGAACGGTGAATATTCCATAATCGGGTTCGATGCCCGCGTTAAATTAATGTATTGTATCGTATTTTTTTTTTGGAAAATACATGACTTGTTGTCATGGCGTGATTTTCAAGATAAACATCGAATGCTTTCAAAACACTGTTTTTTTTTTTTTTTTTTTTTTTTTTTGGAAAATACATGCATTGTTGTCATGGCGTGATGTTCAAAATAAACATCAAATGCTTTCAAAACAGTGTTTTTTTTTTTTTTTTTTTTTTTTTTTTTTTTTTTTTTTTGGAAAATACATGAATTGTTGTCATGGGTGATGTTCAAGATAAACATCAAATGCTTTCAAAACAGTGTTTTTTTTTTGTTTTTTTTTTTTTTTTTTTTTGGAAAATACATGAATTGTTGTCATGGCGGCGTGATGTTCAAGATAAACATCAAATGCTTTCAAAACCGTGTTTTTTTTTTTTTTTTGGAAAATACATGAATTGTTGTCATGGCGTGATGTTCAAAATAAACATCGAATGCTTTCAAAACAGTGTTTTTTTTTTTTTTTTTTTTTTTTTTAAATACATGAATTGTTGTCATGGCGTGATGTTCAAGATAAACATCAAATGCTTTCAAAACAGTGTTTTTTTTTTTTTTTTTTTTTTTTAAATACATGAATTGTTGTTATGGCGTGATGTTCAAGGTATACATCAAATGCTTTCAAAACAGTGTTTTTTTTTCTTTTATTTGTATACTTATTTTTTATGAGATTGGAGAAAAGCGCACTCTCAAACACGGTTCATAGACCCATTGTTCTAAAATTTTACATGCTAATATGTCATTGACGGAGTTCAATGTTCTTTTAAACTTTACAACAAACAGCTCCGTAACTCAGAAAATCATTTCATGCTCTACAAATTCAATGTACTTTACTTTCACTTGTCACGCTTCAATACGAATAAATAAATAAATAAAAAACATGGTAGATTACGAAAATAAATAGCTTGGAGAGCAAAAACACCAAACGAAATTACAAAACATAAACAAAAGCTTAGTCTGCAATACAAACAAGGATTGTCATTTTTTTTCCGTTTATTCTAAAGATACTTTGAAGAAACACTCTTTTTTATCTCGCAATCATAAAAGTAGTCGAATTTCAAAAGATATAATAAATTCTATTCGTTATTTTTAGATCATATTTATGCAGATTTAGTGGGAAAACCAATTATTTTGTTTTCGTAAAGAGTTTTTTGGTTATTTACAGAAAAAATAATCGAATAAAAAAAAGGTAAAACTGCCAAAATAGCTTGAAGTTAGTTATTTTGTAATGGAAATTATTTTAAAGATTGCGTTGTTCGCTGTCTCGTTTCATTAATTTTAGAGTTTACAAGTTTATGTAATCTACAGTTGAATTGATAAAAACTTTTAACTTTGACTAACGACACCAGTTTGTATTTTTTCAGATAAAACTAATGTTATTTTATCTATACTAATATTATAAAGAAATAGAGTTTGTATGTTTGTTTGTAAGGGGTAATCTGGTTTGATCAGGGGAATATCGCCCCACGCTCAGGTAATAACTCGTCAAGCTAGGCACTCATGCCCTACAAGTAGGGGCCTGGTTAGCGGTATTAAAAAAAGGGGAGGGGTAATCTCTGTAACTTACCTAGCCGATTTCAAAAGTAATGGTGGCAAAATGCTGTGGATCATCTCTGCTTATACGTTACTAGCTGACATGCCCAAATTGTCCGGACTCGTGATAATAACCTTAAAAATACCTAAAATCAATGTTGAATGATTTTATATTTTTAAATGAAAATCTATCCAAACGAACTGAAGGACAGTCGTTACAGTTATTGCCGATTTAATGTCGATTTAATTTCTGACGTTTTGATATATTAAACTTTCAATTCTGACCAAAAGTTCCTGAGGAAACCTAAATCTATATATATAAAAGCCGTTCTTGGTATGTATGTTTTCCTTATACAAATCTACAGTTTTTGTCCGATTTGAACGAAACTTCATGTACATACGTTTTAGATCACGAGTAAAATCACTGTCAACTTTAAAATTTTCTCAGATGAATCATTACCACTTTTTTCAAACATCTCCCATAGTTTATCATTACATAAATCTTTTTTTTTTCTTAATTTCTAATGCAATTTTTTTCCCGATGTCATTCAAAGAAACTGCGTATGGACAATATTTTTATAAACAAATTTCAGATTAACTCGCTATAATTTAAAATCCGAAACTGACGTCAATTTTGGCAGATGTGATTTTTTTCACATAGTACAAAGATTACTATAAGTGCTTTAAACGACATAATACATATATTTAAATGTGTTTGATGAAAAATAAATAACTTAGCTCCTAATTTTACAAAGGCAAATTGTTTCCACTGGTTTGTTAATATTAAAGTAAATTTTCTAAGAAATAAAAAAATATTTTTGCGCATTCAAACTTCATGATTCATTTTATTCTACATAATCAAAAATCGTCTGTCAAATATTGACATTTTGCAATCATTACAGCGTAACTTATTTCAGCTTGAGCCTCAACCAAGGAGGCATATTTAAATTCCTCGGATGCAGGTGGACAGTAGATGCCCTATTAATAAAAACTGGATTTAAAAAAAACAATGCAGTATTTTCCATTATTTTTTCTTCAAAAATGTGTGTTAAAACAAATGGGATTAAAAGTAAAATGGTTTATCGGGAAAAAAATTTAAATGCATTTTTTTTAATATAAAACATCAATTTTAATTTTAAAAATTAATATATTTTTTATAAGTTCGAAAACGTGGCGACATTTTCATTTCACCAGCTTCGAAATTATTATTCAATTCTTAAAAGAACACTATATTTTTGAAAAATAATGTTTTGCATCAAAAATCACATAATTTCAAAACGCAATTTTAGCAAATTCTGTTTAAATTACATTGTAAATATAATTTCGGAGTTAAATTTAGTATTTAATAATATTGTTTAAAATTTTTCTATGAGTACAGTAGTATTGGATTTATTTAATCGCTTTCATGTTTTAAATACAAATGTGCATGTGACGTCACGCACTCAAGTAAAGTCGTTTTTCTCAATTAACTGTAGGCGAAAAGTAACAATTCTTGCAGAGTTAGTAATTTAAAATGTAATATTTCCTACACATAATATAATGTATTTTAACTATTTGAAAATTACGAAAAACTTGGCGAAACTTCAAGCAATTTAGCTCAACGTTTGACTAAGATGCACATTATCTATAAATATAAATGCATATCTGTGCATGATTCATGAAGTAAAAGAATTTGTTTTAACTAGACACGTATCGGTTCAGAGGAAAATCTACCCCGGTGAAAGTGTTGTCATATTTTAAATCATGTGCCTGTTTTCATTCACAAAATATTAGTATTTTATAGCAATTACACAAAGTAGCATAATTTGCATAGAATGTATTGGTCGCCAAAGTATATGTTTAACATTCTTTTTCCGTACAATTTTCAAGAATATTAAATTACTTTAAAATCCAAAAAACATCAGTAAATTGAGATACGCTTTTCAAACGAATAACATTGAGAGTACATATATTTTATTCGACTGCATAAAAATTGAATGTGCTATGTTTAGAAATAAATGTCTTTACTTTATAAAGATGTTACGGTTGGTTTCAACCAATTTTTTTTTTTTAATCTACATTAATTATTTAAATCACTTTCCCAACATTTATTTAAAAGCACTCTTTTTTTTTCTGTTTCTAATAAAAAGTTAAATAAATAAAAGTAATTGTAATAATAATAATAAAATCAGTTTTTATTTTTTCTTCTTTCTTTTTCTTTTTGCAAAGTAAATTCAACGTTTATAGTCTAGCTTTGCTTCCTGTTTTCAAATACGAAAGATATAGCAGGGAGGGAGGTTTCTCAGTAAAAGACCACACATATTGTATTGGGCAGTCGTGTACGTTTTCTCCCATACCCTTGAATCATGTGTTTGTAGTCACCTAGTCTGGCTTTGGTTAAAAGAAAGACCGTCCGCCCTGTATAAGAATTACGTTATCTTATGAGTGTACTATATACGCAATTAGGCTTTGTAAGTTTACGACAGGCTTCAATTGGCTCTGCTATCAGGCGGATAGCTGGCGCCCATGTAAACAGAGGCTCACAGGACCCCCCTTCAGCACACGCCATGGGGGTGAAGCATGGCTTCCTTCCCCCATGAAGCGGCCGGCAGAGTGGAGCGGCAAGCTGTAGTCTTCAGGAAGAGTCCATTTTTCCTTTTGTTTCCATTCCCGTACCCCTGGCAGAGTGGATCGGTCCCGTTTTTCAAGCAGCACGGGAGAGTGAATGTTTACGACACTTTCTGCTTGGCTGAGATACCTGTCGTTTTGGTTCGAAAAATTAGTGGACGTTGCGTAGCGGCACTTGTGATAATGAGCGAAAAGCTACTGGTCAAAGAAATGAAAATGATGGTCAGTGAAAGAGCGTCAACGATTCCAGATGCGTAGAGATTAAATTTTTTTTTTCCTTGTGCAGTCCAGAGAGGTCTCAACTATCTATGAGACGTTAATATTGTCTTGTTTATAATAAGGAAGACTGATCGCTGTGTGTGTTGGAGCTGGATTTGTGAAGATATGGGTAGTCCGAGAAACCTCCGTCGTCGGGAGATATATGAGGTGTTCAGTTGAATCGCAAAGTTGGCAAGCAAAAGACTCAACTCAAATGCTCGCGGATGTTACAAGAAATGCTGACAAGGAGTGAAGTTTGACTGATGCTCTGGTGATTTAGGAAACCATCCCCCTGAGGTGTAATTACGTCAGATGGTGCTCGTCCACAGTTTTGTTTCTTCTCAAGAGGGAAGGGAAATAGAGTCTGCCCACTGATGATTCGATTAAACCTTCTAACTTTGTAAGTAGTTTTTATTTCTTCATAAATGTATGTTCTCCCACTTGAAATTATCTATGGCTATTTGGAGAGATTAAGAATGATAAGTGTGTATTTTAAAACACTATTATATAATGTTTTTACAATTGATGGACTGTTAAACTTTAGACTGTTAAGCTTTAATGTAATGTTATATTTTTAAGATTCTCTGTGCCTAGTTGCAGTTAAAATAATAAGTGAATTCAGCAAAGTTGATCAACCTTAAAAGCATGATAGTGTGATAATTTTAAAAATGTGTTGTTTGGTTTAAAATATATTTAAGTAATTAATCCCCATATTACAGATCAACGTTTAGATTGTGTTTTTATAATAATTTGAAGTATAAATTTGAAGTGAAATAATTTGAAGTTGTTATAACTTTAAGTGTTTGAATAAAAGATTTGTTTGTTCTTAAAGATGGTATGTTTTTCTTTGTATAAACCTCTAAATAATTAATTTTTTTATATTCACAGTAGACCTATAAGAAAGGCCTAACCTTTCTAGAAGTAAAAAAAAAAAAAAAAAAAAGAGATAAAATCCAACTTTATTAAATTAGGACTTTAAAATTTCTTAAGTTTAAATTCATAACTGACTGTTTTAATGAACATTAATTGAAGTTCACTCAATGTTATACAATCGTATTTTTGATCTTGATTTAAGGATGGATAGATTAATAAGTGAACCAGTAATATTAATTCTAATTTCATAATTGTTTAAATTAAGCTTTAACCTTCCTCTCTCAGAAATATTGTTTTCTAAAATAAACACCTAAAATGCTTTATTTTAAAAAGTAAAAAAAAAAAAAAAAAGGAAAGGATTGCATTCCTTGTTTATAAGCCACTATACGATTTTGGTTAACCAATCTGATCTTGTTCAGAATCTCCATATTTTGTTCTAAAATTTTTGTATATCATCATATCCCTATTCTATTAACGGATTTAACTCTTTCTCCTTTTGGTCCTCACATTGGAGGAATTTCAGGTTGTCTTCATTTTTCTAAATCGAATGATGATTACATCTTTATTAATCTAATGTGTGTGGAGTTTTGAGCTTGATCGGGTTGGAGTGGAATTGGGTGTTCTTTCGTATTTCAGTATACTACTTGATTTAGAAATCTGTTGCCCTTTCTACATTTAGAATTATTTTAAAATTATGAATTCAAAAGTATCATGTTGTCTTAATTTATTCGGGTTTGTTTTAAATTTGGTTATTTTGATTAGTTTAATATAATTTGCTCCCTTTTCCATGGCAACAGATTTCAGTGGAGCTAATCAGGGTATACTTATTTTTTTTTAATATTTATTTGTCAAGTGAAGATTGAGTAATAAATGAGCCTTTTAAGTTTAAGTAAATTATTTTAGAAAGAACCCCAAACCCCACAACAAATGGAGCCGTAACAATTCGGTCTCTGGGTTATTGATTTTTTTTTACTTGTATGTATTTATGTATCAAAGAGCAACTGGGTGTTTTTGCAATTAAAATTTTATTATATGTTCAAGTGTAAAAGGAGGTCTAGGCTCTCTCTCTGTGCTATTAGTTACAGTCCCCAGTCAAAATTATGTTTTGTGTACATAACTTTAGCTTAGTTACTAAAAGCATAGTCCTGTACTTAAGTTTTATGTATTTATAAGGTTTTCCTTTCCCCTCTCTTTTTCTCATTTTTAAGTTCCCCCCCCCCCCCCATTTTTCATTTTTTTGGTTTGTCTGTCATTTTCTAACTCTAACTATGGCTGATAAGCACTCGGAAGCAATTGCCACTATTCAGCGAAAAAATGCTTTAGTGGATAATTTGTCTAATATTCCCCCATTCAATGGTGAGGCCAGCTCAGTCTGCTTCTCAGATTTTTCTGAGAAATTTGAGAGTTTTTCAAAATTATTCGACTGGACTGAGGAAGAAAAGAAGTTTGTTTTACTTGCTAGACTTTCAGGAGCTGCTTCTAGGCGAATAAAAATTCACAAAGCAAAAACATCTGATGAGCTATTAAAAATCTTAAAAGAGAGTTATACTTCACAGACCACACCAGATGTTGCCCTCAGTCATTTTTTAAATTTTAAACAGCCACCCAATATGAGTGTTCAGGAGTTTTATGACAAGGCATATGATATGTCATTAAGAGCCCTTGTAATTGAAGGTATCCAGGGTGAAGTAGTCGATAAAAGCCGAACGGCTCTACTACACTCCATGCTGTTGAGCAATCTTACACCAGAAGTGCGAAAGGGGGTAATTGCGAGAAATCCACAATCCCCAGAAGAAGTCCTCAAAATTGCGCTTCTTGAAGAAAAAGCTTATAGGAGCATTAACCCTTTCTACAACCACCGCGAGGAAATTCTCAACCCAAATTTGACCCAAAACCTACCTGTGCTGCTGTTTTTCAGCAAGATAGATCACAAAAGAAGGAGATAGACCAACTAAAATCTCAAATTGATGTTTTAGCAGCTAAGATAGACAGTTTAGTTGATCTTAGGGCTAGGGATATGCAGGAAAAAACCCAGGAAGTAAGACCCGTAACCTGCTATAGGTGTTCCGTACAGGGCCACTATGCCAGAGATTGTCCACTAAATTTTGTCGACTATAATTTTAGAAGGGGAGGTGGTCAAAATTTCAGGAGCCGTGGGCAAAATTATAGAAACAGAGGTGAAAATCCTAGAGGGAACCACAATCAGCGAGGCGGATATAGGGGAAGAAGAGGTGGTTATTACCAAAACAATAGGAGCACAGCTGCGAACAGAAATGAAGTGCAGGCGGTAAATAACACCCCAGTATCTAACAATGAAAGTGAGGCTTTAAACTATTAGTGGCCGGATCAAATGTGGTCAACTCGATCCCCCACAGGCCCCTGGACCCCCCAACTGTGTATAGTATGTTTCAGCCCCAATCATATACATTACCAACTGCAAGAATTTACATAAATAAAGTTTACCTAAATGCATTATGTGACACGGGTTCTGCAATTAATCTCCTGAGTGGTACTGATGTTAACTGTTTAGAGAATTTTGAAATGGAGAATTGCAATATCCCCATTATGACTGTCACCGGTGAGAAAGTGCACCTAAATAGGAAGATATTTTTAAATTTTATTTTTGATAATGTTCAATGTCAAGCTGAATTCTATGTAGTGGAAGGTAAATTAGCAGAGGAATTTAATATGATTTTGGGAATGCCATTTTTGAAAGAGTACCGGGCAAGTATAAATTGTGATACAAATGCTGTCGCTCTTAAAGTGCCAGTTACAGGCCAAAGTAAACAAAGCGTAGAAACCCCAAGTAATACTTCAGTGTCTAATACTTGCCTTGCTACTAATTCTGTAAATATTTCTAATTCTGTATATAATGTAAATTCAAATAATAATTGTATAAATAATGATTGTGTTGAAAATAGTTCTGTAAATATAAAATGTGTCAACAAAGTAGGGGAGAATTCAAAAAGTAGTAATGCCAATAGCCCCCCTGAAAGTTTTGCATATATTAATGTTCATGACTCAGTCAGTGTTGAAAATGGGAATCATAGTAGTGAAGATATGGTAGTTCAGGACCCGCAGTTGAGTAATATGGGAAAAGATGTTGAGATAATCATTCAAACTGAGTCAGATAAGGAAGTTAAAAGTGTTGCGCAGAACTTTTGCATGCAAACAATATCAGGTGGTAGCTCTGAAGGTAATAATACTGAAAATTCTTCAAGTATTCAAAGTGTCGACAACAATCTATCAGCAGCGAATCAGGTAACCCAGGGTAGTTTTGCTGAAGATACTACTGAAATTTGTAATATTGATGAAAGTGAAGATTTGGTAAGTATAGAGGATAAGGTACCTGAAGTCGAGGAGGAGAGCAATGAAGATAGCAGTAGTGATAAAACCAATAAAAATAAAAATATAAGTTTCGCTGTGTTATGTAGTAAAATTTCAATTCCCCCGCAGTCAAAAATGTTAGACCAGGTTAAAAGTTATAAGGAAAATTTTATTAAGGAAAATGATATTGTTATGTTAGAACCTTTGGCGAAAAATTTAAATCAAGGTCTCCTTACCTCCAGAGCCATTTGCACTAAAGAACATGGCCTATATATCTCATTTGCAAATTTTTCAGACAATAGTATTCATTTAAATAAAGGAACCTTTGTTGCCAAAATTCAAAAATGTGTAGACAAGTCGAATATACCCGTAACTAAAAATAACCTTACTTGTAATGTAAATTTGGCCCCTCCAATTGGTGACTTTGATCACGCTGATCTCACTTGGAGCTCTGAAATTAAGTTAGATCATTTAGAACCCCCATTAAAACTTAAAATGCAAAATTTTCTAGACAAAAACAAAGATGTATTTGCAGCATCGGTCTTAGATTTACCCGGCTGTGATACAATCCCGCATGAAATTAACTTAACTTCAAATAAACCAGTTAAAGGCAAGGCTTATAGAGTCCCCTACAAACTACGTCAAGAAATGGAAGACCAACTTAATACTTTATTACAGGCGGACATAATTTCCCCTTCCATGTCTGAATTTGCTTGTCCGGTTATTCTGGTTCGGAAATCAGACGGTTCCTATCGACTTGCTGTTGACTACAGAAGATTAAATAAAAATCTTGTTAAAGATGCTTATCCAATTCCTAACATCACCGACTCTGTTGATGCTTTAAGTGGGGCTAAATTATTTTCAACGCTAGATTTAACTAGTGGTTTTTTTCAACAGGTTATTCGCCCAGAGGATAGGCATAAAACTGCTATAATCACCCACAAAGGACTTTTTGAGTGGACCCGTAACTGTTTTGGGCTCTCAAATTCAGGTAACAGTTTCCAAAGACTTATGAATGCTATTTTCGGTGATTTAGGCAATCTTGGAATTCTTGTTTATATCGACGACATTGTAATTGCCTCCAGTGATGTTAATTCTAATTTTGAGAAGCTTAGCATGGTCTTTGAAAGGTTAAGACTGCATAAACTTAAACTTAAGCCCAGTAAATGCACTTTCCTTTCGAATAAAATACAATATCTAGGTTTTGAGATTTGTAGTGGCCAAGTATCACCTATCAATAAAAATATTGCCGTAATAGAAAATTTTAAACCTCCAACTACCCGAAAGGCTGTTAGGTCATTCATTGGAACTCTATCTTTTTATAGGAGATTTATACCAGATTTTACTAAGAGGGCCAAAAATTTAATCAATCTAACTAAAGAGACAGGAAAGTTTTCATGGAATGAAGAGGCACAGAAAGAATTCGAAGACCTTAAAATGGCTCTTATTTCAAAACCATGTCTTGCACTCCCTGATTTTGAGAAAGAATTCCACTTATATAGTGATGCCAGTGGCGAAGCATTAGGGGCAGTGTTATCACAATTAGATGAAAATAACATGCTCCATCCTGTTGCCTTTGCCAGCAGAAAATTGAAAGATGCTGAGACCCGCTACTCCACCACTGAAAGGGAATTACTAGCTTTAGTTTGGGCTACTGCCCACTTTAAATGTTACATTGCTAATACCCATTTTTTCATCTATACAGACCATGCGCCTCTAACATTTATGTTAAAAATTCACGACCCTACATCTCGCATGGCTAAATGGATCTGCACTCTCTCAGACTTTAATTTTACAATCAAGTTTGTTAAAGGTAAGTGTAACAGTGTCGCAGATTTCCTTTCGAGGTATGTCAACAATGATAACTCCAATGATACTGTTAATTGTAATTTTTGTATACAAGTCGAAAAGGAAGTTACTTTTATGCTTCATTCCAATCTACTTGAAAAAATTGGTGAATTACAAAAATCAGACAAGAAATGCTGCGAGATTGCAAGAAAACTAGACCAAGGTGTAGAAATTGCTCCTAAATACATGAAATTTTTTTTAGAGATGACATTTTAGTTTGTGAGGATACAAGGGAGTCAGCTATTTTGAATAAATCTGTAAAGTTAGTCGTGCCAAAAGAATTGGTTACTCAAGTTTTTGCACTAACACATGAGTCCCTAGCGGCTTGTCATCAAGCCTTTCAAAAGACCATTGATCGCATTCGTGAGCACTTCTATTGGCCAGGAATGTCGTCAGATGTCAAGCATCTAGTGGAGTCATGTATTAGTTGCCAGCAGAAGAGAGCTTATAGAGCGAACCAGCTCGCCCCTCTGCAACGCATGCCGACCCCCCAGTTTCCAATGAACAAGGTTCATTTGGATCTCATTGGACCCTTACCGCAAACTTTTTCGGGAAATAAGTATATTGTCGCATATATAGATTAATTTACTAAGTGGCCAGAAGCATATGCGGTTAGTTCAACCACTTCAGATGTCATTGCGGACACTTTAGCTGATTTCATCTCACGCTACGGAGCGCCCTGTTTTATTACGACGGACAACGCGAAGAATCTAATTTCAGATGCGATTGAACACGTGTATAAAATGTTTGGTATTAAACATATTAAGACCTCATCTTATCACCCGGCTGGCAACTCGCAAGTGGAGAGACAGAATCGTACTCTTAAAAATGCACTTTGTCACATAGTCAATCAAAATCAATCTGACTGGGACACTAAACTCAAATTTGCACTACTAGCTATGCGTTCAGCTGTCCACTCTTCAACTAAACTTAGCCCAGCTGCAGTTATGTATGGCAGAAATATGAATCTACCATATAATCTCTTTTCTCAACCACCTTCTTTTAATTATAATGATGCACCCTCTTTTTGCGAACTCTTAATCCCAGCTCTTCAAAAAGTATACACTGAAGTACATAGTAATTTAATTAAAGTTTCTGAGCAGCAGGAAAAATACCGTTAAAAGACAGCTGTTGATAAAAATTTTAAAATAGGAGATCTTGTGTGGTTATTTACACCCACAGTCGCCCCTGGTAATACAAAAAAATTAAGCAAGCAAAATAATGGTCCTTTTACTATAATTGAGAAGCTAAATGAGGTTAATTTTAAAATAGCGCTAGTTGCTAATCCCAAAAATTGTCAGGTTGTCCATGTTGACAGGTTGTCTTCCTTCAAAGACAGACTCCCCATCTGGTCCAGTGAACCAAAACAAACAATTGGCCTGGGATCGACTGAAAACGTGACCATCGATTCACCACACCAACCGCGCGATTCTCCTCCTGTACGCAGGTGTAAACGCAACCGATTCATTCCCTGGTAGTAACCGCGCACCAGCAGTTGTGAATATCAACAATAACGAAACTCCGGTAGCGCCGGAAGTGGAGGAAACAGACAGCGACGCGACTGAAGTCATAAATCCCTCTCCCCCACCTCCCATTTCTCCGGAGATTGCAGCGGCAGAGAATAACGAGATGTGCGTAAATAAAAATTTAGCAACGGCAGAAGGCAGCGAAATGCGCGTAGGTAAAAATTCAGCCACGGCAGAAAGCAGTTCAACTGCTGAGCACAGCAATTCGCGCAGGTCTCGTTCATCGATTCGTCCAGCTGCTAAATCGAATAGAAGTAGTCGTTCAATATCGATTTCTAGAACCGACTATTCGCTACGGGATAGACGAGACCGTCCGAGTTATAAATACTAACTACCTTTTTTCGTTATTCAAGCATTTTTATTCAATTTTACCTTGTTTATTTGTATTTATTTATAGTTTAGTTAATGTGTATGTATATTTAATTATTTTTTTTGACATTTTTAAAACGGAACTTAGTTTTTCTAGCGTATTAAAGGTTTGTTTTGGTTGTGTGTTGATACTTTCATGTAGGCATTTTTAACCCTTTTTATGCCTATACTTAAGGTTTTTGTCTGTTTTATGGTAGATTATGTGGTATATACCCCCGTCCGCACCCCGTTTTCATAGATTTTGGGTGTATTTTTGCAAAAAAAAAAAAAAAAAAAAAAAAAAAACGAATGTAATTTTTGTTACTTTAAATTTTTTTTAGGATGTTGTGTTTTGTATGCCCTTTTGCCGAGGTAGATCTGTTTAGTTCAGTTTTTTTTAATGCATCAGTGTTTTGTATATAACTTTTTATGTATGTGTTTACTTTAATTTCTGCATTTTAACTAGATAGATTTATTATTTACTATGCAATTTGTGGTTTTATTTGAACTTTAACTTTAAGGATTGTGGACCTTTTTTTTTTTTCTCTTTCTTGTACATACGTTCTCATGTACATACCTGGATGTGGTTGTGTATGGCTTAAATTACTAGAATTAAGTATTTTCTTAATTTTACTTCCTATTTTTGGTGGAGTGTGTGTTTTTCCTTCCTGGTGATATATGTCACCACCACTGTTTTTTATTTTATTTTGTGGAATGTTTTCCCTGTAGTACCCAAAAGCCCGAAACTGCTTTTGCTATAAGTAGCACAGAGGCAGAGATACTCTTTCCCATGCACATTACTTGTAAGTGCATTTGTAAAATCTACACAGTTACACGGTTCTAAGAACTTTCTTCAAATACAAACATAACTTCACGAACAAATGTATACGTGATTCTATAACATGGTCTATAATTACCAAATTGTGTGTCTTGCTCTTAATTTTCTATATGTATAACCTTCTATTACAGTATGTATATATTTTTATTTTTATGTCGCCAGTTGCTCTTGTGTATTTTTGTATAATAGAATTAATATGTGTTTTACAAATTTCATTGACATTTACAGTGTTGTAACTATGATATTACTAGTACTTATTTACATTAATAGATAGTGTTGTAATATACTGTGATGCCAATTATTGAAGTTATGTATATAAGCAGTATAATGACAATTAATCAGTGGGCACTTCTCTTCTTTTTCGGCTAATTTTTTTTTCAAAATTCAATTTATGTATTATTTACAGTTCTGTTACCAGAAATTTCAGGTAGGATGCAGTTATGCGTAGGAATGACAGTAGTAGGGAAGTGAGGTTTCACAGTCAGGTGGAACATGTGTTCCTTTACAGGTGCAGAAAATATCTTGGTCATTTTAGTGGTAAAATCAGCCTTGTGGTCCCTCCTCTGGTAGTACTCTTTTGTGGTCATGTTTCAGGTAATATTTTAGGTAATGGTTTCTACGGATGTGCGAGCTCTGGTTGTATATATCCGGAATATATTGTCAGGGTGGTACTTCAGCGGTGAACTCTCTGGATCCCGTCCCGGATCGATGTATGATTTGTGTTTGTGGGTCAGTTTTTTCAGTGTTGAGGTCCCAGCATGCCATGTGGTACCCAGTTACCTTTCAAAAAAATAATTTGTTTTCTCAAAAAAAATTTTTTTAATTAGCCGGGGGGAGCAATCTTGTTACGGTTGGTTTCAACCAATTTTTTTTTTTTAATCTACATTAATTATTTAAATCACTTTCTCAACATTTATTTAAAAGCACTCTTTTTTTTCTGTTTCTAATAAAAAGTTAAATAAATAAAAGTAATTGTAATAATAATAATAAAATCAGTTTTTATTTTTTCTTCTTTCTTTTTCTTTTTGCAAAGTAAATTCAACGTTTATAGTCTAGCTTTGCTTCCTGTTTTCAAATACGAAAGATATAGCAGGGAGGGAGGTTTCTCAGTAAAAGACCACACATATTGTATTGGGCAGTCGTGTACGTTTTCTCCCATACCCTTGAATCATGTGTTTGTAGTCACCTAGTCTGGCTTTGGTTAAAAGAAAGACCGTCCGCCCTGTATAAGAATTACGTTATCTTATGAGTGTACTATATACGCAATTAGGCTTTGTAAGTTTACGACAGGCTTCAATTGGCTCTGCTATCAGGCGGATAGCTGGCGCCCATGTAAACAGAGGCTCACAGGACCCCCCTTCAGCACACGCCATGGGGGTGAAGCATGGCTTCCTTCCCCCATGAAGCGGCCGGCAGAGTGGAGCGGCAAGCTGTAGTCTTCAGGAAGAGTCCATTTTTCCTTTTGTTTCCATTCCCGTACCCCTGGCAGAGTGGATCGGTCCCGTTTTTCAAGCAGCGCGGGAGAGTGAATGTTTACGACACTTTCTGCTTGGCTGAGATACCTGTCGTTTTGGTTCGAAAAATTAGTGGACGTTGCGTAGCGGCACTTGTGATAATGAGCGAAAAGCTACTGGTCAAAGAAATGAAAATGATGGTCAGTGAAAGAGCGTCAACGATTCCAGATGCGTAGAGATTAAATTTTTTTTTCCTTGTGCAGTCCAGAGAGGTCTCAACTATCTATGAGACGTTAATATTGTCTTGTTTATAATAAGGAAGACTGATCGCTGTGTGTGTTGGAGCTGGATTTGTGAAGATATGGGTAGTCCGAGAAACCTCCGTCGTCGGGAGATATATGAGGTGTTCGGTTGAATCGCAAAGTTGGCAAGCAAAAGACTCAACTCAAATGCTCGCGGATGTTACAAGAAATGCTGACAAGGAGTGAAGTTTGACTGATGCTCTGGTGATTTAGGAAACCATCCCCCTGAGGTGTAATTACGTCAGATGGTGCTCGTCCACAGTTTTGTTTCTTCTCAAGAGGGAAGGGAAATAGAGTCTGCCCACTGATGATTCGATTAAACCTTCTAACTTTGTAAGTAGTTTTTATTTCCTCATAAATGTATGTTCTCCCACTTGAAATTATCTCTGGCTATTTGGAGAGATTAAGAATGATAAGTGTGTATTTTAAAACACTATTATATAATGTTTTTACAATTGATGGACTGTTAAACTTTAGACTGTTAAGCTTTAATGTAATGTTATATTTTTAAGATTCTCTGTGCCTAGTTGCAATTAAAATAATAAGTGAATTCAGCAAAGTTGATCAACCTTAAAAGCATGATAGTGTGATAATTTTAAAAATGTGTTGTTTGGTTTAAAATATATTTAAGTAATTAATCCCCATATTACAGATCAACGTTTAGATTGTGTTTTTATAATAATTTGAAGTATAAATTTGAAGTGAAATAATTTGAAGTTGTTATAACTTTAAGTGTTTGAATAAAAGATTTGTTTTTTCTTAAAGATGGTATGTTTTTCTTTGTATAAACCTCTAAATAATTAATTTTTTTATATTCACAGTAGACCTATAAGAAAGGCCTAACATTTCTAGAAGTAAAAAAAAAAAAAAAAAAAAAAAGAGATAAAATCCAACTTTATTAAATTAGGACTTTAAAATTTCTTAAGTTTAAATTCATAACTGACTGTTTTAATGAACATTAATTGAAGTTCACTCAATGTTATACAATCGTATTTTTGATCTTGATTTAAGGATGGATAGATTAATAAGTGAACCAGTAATATTAATTCTAATTTCATAATTGTTTAAATTAAGCTTTAACCTTCCTCTCTCAGAAATATTGTTTTCTAAAATAAACACCTAAAATGCTTTATTTTAAAAAGTAAAAAAAAAAAAAAAAAAAAAAAGGATTGCATTCCTTGTTTATAAGCCACTATACGATTTTGGTTAACCAATCTGATCTTGTTCAGAATCTCCATATTTTGTTCTAAAATTTTTGTATATCATATCCCTATTCTATTAACGGATTTAACTCTTTCTCCTTTTGGTCCTCACATTGGAGGAATTTCAGGTTGTCTTCATTTTTCTAAATCGAATGATGATTACATCTTTATTAATCTAATGTGTGTGGAGTTTTGAGCTTGATCGGGTTGGAGTGGAATTGGGTGTTCTTTCGTATTTCAGTATACTACTTGATTTAGAAATCTGTTGCCCTTTCTACATTTAGAATTATTTTAAAATTATGAATTCAAAAGTATCATGTTGTCTTAATTTATTCGGGTTTGTTTTAAATTTGGTTATTTTGATTAGTTTAATATAATTTGCTCCCTTTTCCATGGCAACAGATTTCAGTGGAGCTAATCAGGGTATACTTATTTTTTTTTAATATTTATTTGTCAAGTGAAGATTGAGTAATAAATGAGCCTTTTAAGTTTAAGTAAATTATTTTAGAAAGAACCCCAAACCCCACAACAAAGATCAAATAAGTTAATCTATCGTAATTGGATTAGACACAGATTTAAAAATATACATGCTTTAAAATTACTTTAAAATCCATAAAAAATCAGTAAATTGAGATAAACTTTCAAACTACATTTGAAAGTGTATTTTTTTTTTCTAATTGATAGTTTAAAAAATGAAATTATGCGATATTTAGTAGTTACAAATATGCAGTACAAGCCAAATTTAATGAGTAGGTCGTTGCTACCGACAATATGATGTCGACATTACTCACGGATATGTTTTTGTTTTATAATATAGATAAGCGAATTTCACAAAATGTTTCGACAGTTGGTATTTTTTTTTTTCATTTTCAAGAAAATCGTATATTTTTATATTGTATGCGCAAAGAAAACGCGCATTCTCATTTATAAAGCTGAAAAATTTTACTATGGTTGAGTTAAAGTAACGCTTTTTTTCTAATTGTCTTTTTTATCGATTTATGGTTGAGTATGCACAAATCATAGTGTCGTCATTGTTATTGCCGTATTATTGTATTTCAATTTATGTTAACCCGGGCAAAGCCGGGTGGTTCTGCTAGTATAATATAAAGCGCTCCCCCACCTTTCCTCTTTTAAACTCAAAATAATATACAGTATTGGCCAATTTATTAGTACCATTCGAAAAAAATTTCAAAACCTTGTTTATAAGATGATTATTATAAAATTAAATAAAAACCATGAACTCGTGGCATCATAATTCCCTTTTATATTTTAACAGAATAGTAAGGCTACTATAATTTGTGACTCGTGCTATAGCCAGTATACGTGAAACACATGGGCGTTATCATTATCTTCTTACGCGTGAAGATTTCGCTATGGTACTCCATTGTGAAATTTGGTAATTTTTGAAATTCAATATTTGAAAAACGGCAGAATCATTAGATTTGAAATTTATATCAAGAAAAATACATTTTTTTTTTTTTTTTTTTTTTTTTTTTTTTTTTTTTTACCTTTCAAACGTAGTTTGTCTAACAATTTTCTGACAAATACTTTTCGAGCTATTCATTTTTTCAGCAACTTCAAATGCTTCATTTTCCGAGATTAATCTGTGGCAACGATTATCGAAAATCCCAGTCGTCAGCAACGCATAGCCTTTTATTAAAGAGGGTAGGGTAAGTCCAGGTTAGATGCCCCATCGGGTCAGTTACTCTAGTTACTGTATTTTAGTTATAGGATGTATGACAGTGCATTCTTCTACTATTAATTGTTATTTAAAAAAAAAAAAAAAAAAAAAAAAAAAAAAAAAAAACGTAGTAGACGAAGTTACAATGATTTATTTCTTCAAATAAATGTTTTATCTATCAAAGAAAGGTTATTTTGGCTTTTATTGTATGCTTTTGTAAAATATAGACAATTAAAAGATGAAATATAATGTAACGTACTAGAAATTTTTCATGAAATGTTGTGTGAATGTTGTTGAAACAATATCGAATAATGTGTTAGTTATAGGTTGCACCCATATTGATTCCTACTTCCAAAGCTACTAACTGGAGCATCTATCCCGGGTTAAAAGAAAACATGCCCCACCTACATCGGGGATATATGTCTCACTTATGATTCAGATAAAACCCCCATCTATAATTATGAAATAACTTTGATGCGTGAGAATATTTTTCTAAATCTTCAGGATTGTGAGAAAAAAAATTGTTTCTTCTTTTGGTTGATCCTGGTCCTTCCGGAGGATCATTACCTAATAAGTCACGGGGCGGTGTTAGTTGTGATAAATTATCCATTTAAGAGCCTACACTAGTCACGCGAAGAAACGCTCAAGCTAATGTTAAGTCTATGGGAAGGTTTTTGCGCGAATTCTCGCTCGCATTTTAATATATTTTTTTTACATAGGATAGCTGAGGTCGATCTCTAACGTTGTTAGTTTTTAATTTTTTGATTTTGGTTACAGTTTTTTTATAAACGGACATTTTCAATTTTGGAACTGGTTGGAACCGGTTCTGAAAGCGAAAGTACCCTTATATAAATAAAACTGAAACAAAATCAAAAAAGTAAAAACTAACAACGTTGGAGATCTACCTCAGCTATCCTATGTAAAAAATATATTAAAATGCGAGCGAGAAATCGCGCAAGAACCTAACCATAGACTTAACATTAGCTTGCGCGTTTTTTTCGCATGACTGGTGTAAGCTCTTAAGCAATGATTAAAAAAAAATTAATTTGTTTCATTTCAGGAAGTTGGTTTAAAAGACTGCAATTTCCTTGCATTTTTAAGTAAAAATATATAAGTGTTTGTTATTTGTAGCTGTGCTCAGAACATTTTAATTCACACATTCCGAACTTTCCCTCTCTTTATATTAGAATATATTCAGAAGCACTAAATAGAAATAGAAATACGAAATAAAAATCTAAAAACAAAATAGAAATCTAAATACGAAATAAAAATCTAAATACAAAATAGAAATCTAAATACGAAATAAAAATCTAAATACAAAATAGAAATCTAAATACGAAATAAAAATCTAAATACAAAATAGAAATCTAAAATCTCTTAAGTATACCATTCTCAGAGAAAATTTGGAAATAATATACCGGGGCACATAATCCCTTTTTATGCTTATTTGTTTTTTTTAATAATATTTCTGTTATTGTTGACAATTTTTCTGACACACCCCTCCTTAATTCAAATTACACAAGTTTAACCTTCCGTAGAATATATAAAATATTTTGAACTCATTTATTATGAAACATAAAAATCTAACGCATTTAATTTGAGGATTTTAAACTTGCTTCCCGAATTAGTTTCCAGAGTTTATACATCGAATTAAAAAAAAAAAGGGGGCGGGGGTATTCCCTCTCAGTTTAGATTAAACAAGTTTGCCTTCGTTAGAAATATCCGATTGGTTTTAAATTTTGTTTATCCATTTATTCCAACAATTAATAGCAAATATCCTTTAATGTGGGAGTGTAATGCAGGATTAGTATACAGAACTTGTAAGCTCAAATGTTTTTTCACAAAAATAAATAAATAAATAAATAAGATATTAAGTCAAATGCAAGTCCAGATTTTGTATTATAAATGTTAATTACCCATGCTCCCATTTCTTTTAAGAATGGGCATCTATCCCGAATAAGTGGGGCGTCTAACCCTGATGACCAGGATATATGGCCAAAATCATTGATTAAGTTTTTTGATAAAAGCATTATTTTATATGGTACTAGCAAAACCCGCGGCTTCGCTCGCGTAATTCTTGAAAAATGCCAAGTGGTATTCGTTGGCCTATTTTCATTAGAGGAAATTTTACTGCCACAGATAATTTAGAAGTTACTAACTAAGCCACACTAAAGTCGAAAAAAAAAATCGAAAATTTAGAACGTTTTTCGCGCTTTCAACCCCCCCCCCCCCCCCTGTGGTAGTGTCACCGATATAAAATATAGCCTATGTTACAGCAGAAACTGTTACCATCACTTTTGAAAATGGTTCTGTAGTTCCAGAGATTCCATAGAAATTGTAATTTAGAATGTTTTTAGACCGCTTTTCGCTCATCTCACAGTTTTAAATTTCGATTGTTTTTAGAATTTGTTCTTAGAGAGCATTTACATCTTATAAGTAACTACCATGCCAAATTTCATGATTCTATCTCCTTCAGTATAAGAAAAAAAAAAATCGAAATTTTAGAACGGTTTTCGCTTCTGCACCCACTGGGGGTAGTGGAACAGATATAAAATATAGCGTATGTTGGAGCAGGGATTTTCACCATCCATTTGCCACCATCACTTTTGAAATCGCTTCAGTGGTTCCAGAGATTACCCCCTACAAACAAACAAACAAGCAAAAAGACAAAAAAAAAACAATCTTGACTACTTTATAATATTAGTATAGATTCATATTGCAGTAATATATTTTATGAAATTTTCCAAAAAATATGGAGTAGATAGGTTACATGTGCAATACAAAAATCATTACTATAAAAAAAAAAAAAATGAAGGGGGAGCTTAAATAGGGCAACTATCCCGGACTTACCCTATATTATGTCGGTACAACCCGTAAGGGGGGTGCTGAAGCAAAAAACGTTCTAAAACTAGTCGTTGGGGGCCACCATAATACTTACCCATCATGGATATGCATAATATAAAATTTGAAAATAAAACATGTGTAAACTACTTATAAAATGCATTGCAACTCGAATAAAATCGTGGCTTGATGACGTCATAAACTTTAAATGCTTTATTATTGAATTGCGTAAGAGAAACATCCTTATAACTCTAAAAATGATAATCCTATTAACTAACAGTTTAATGCGTCAGATTAAGCGTCTCGTTTCCAATTAAAATCTATCTTTGAATTGAAATTTGAATGAAATACAGGGTCATGAAAAATCAAGCAGTGTGGAAAATGTGATTACAAATATCTCGGCAACTCATTATCCGATCAACTTCATTCTTTATGCAAAATTGATGTTTTTTTTATTGTCTTTTATATTCATTCCTTTTAAAAAAAAAAAAAAAAAAAAAAAAAAAAAAAAAAAAAAAAAAAAAAACGAAAATTTTTATATACATTTATCAGAACGAATATTTCGAGAGTCCGAAAGAAATAGTTCCGGATAATCGAGCTTTCTGAAATTCAATAAGCTTCTCCCCATTATTACATACTAAGTACATACGAAATTTCAAGTCTCTATCTCAATTTGTTCGGGAAATAGAGCGTTTACAGACACACAGTCGGGCGGCAATTTTTTTTTTCTAAAAATATGTATTTTTATCACTTTCCAACGTAGTTGAAAAGCGTTTATGAATTCAGTGTGTCTGTCTGCCGTCTGTCCGTATTCTAAATCGCGTAAATACACTCGAACTGCCATACATTTGATATATGTTAAAGATGTTTACTATAGCATGTTCGGTATTGAAAATGAAGTATGTAGCGTTTATTCTTCATTTACAGGGACACTCAGAAGAATTCCATGCAATTACCGTCTATGGGGGAAAATCGTTTGCAGTGAATTTTAATGATGTTATACTATTTCAAGCATATTGAAATTGATATATTTGTAGGATTTCAGTTTGAACACTTCACTTCATCAAATGAACTGACACTCTAATGCTATTATCCATGATTTAAATGCGTGAGCTGTAAATGGAATCGCGAGTTTTGGCAAAGAGCCAGTTTTCTAATTTTTGTTATGAAGCAAGATATAAAATGAATATAGCCGGTAAAGGCGCCATTAGGCCTAGTTGAATTATCGTAAGGTAAATTTATTGTATAGTTTTGACCAAAAGTGTATTAGTTGAAATTAAAGATCGTATTTTGTTGTTCATCGATTATTTGTCATATAATTCCAGTAAAGCGACTATTTACATATAATCTTCTTACATTTATGGGGGCTCGGATGCCAAGATTATTAAAAGTAAAAGCCACTAGTAGTGAAATGGAAACCAAACGTAAAGTGTTGTAAAAAGCCAGTATCAAAAGTTGGGTTACGAATTAGCAAGGTGAAACCGTAATCGTATTACTTCAAGTACAATTTTTGAAAGATGGGAACTCTAAATAAAGCTAAGAGAATTGATCTAATAAACCTCTGCGAAGAATGCGGAATTGAAGCACCAGAAAAACCGACAATACCCGTCCTAATAAAGCTGATCAAGAGTTGGGAGAGTCACGAAGAAGATTTTATAAGAGATCGATTGGAAGTAGTGATAGCAGCTAGAAATGAGAAAACAGAAGAAGAAAAGAGAAGAGAAAGAGAAAGAGAAGAAATTACAAGCAGAACTGGAAGAGAAGAAATTACAAGCAGAACTGGAAGAGAAGAAATTACAAGCAGAGATTGAAGAAAAGAAATTGAAAATGGAAATGGAAGAGAGAAAATGGAAAATAGAATTGGAGCAAAATTTTGAAATTAAGAAATTGCAAATACAAGAAAATTCAAGAGAACACATTAATGAAAACCCAAGGACAAATACAAGTAAGCAATTTGAATTGCTTAGATTATTAACTAAATATGATAGTTCGAATGATATTAGTTTATATTTAGCTATGTACGAAAGGCAAATGGCGCAAACGGGCATTGATTAAAAAGAATGGGTAAATTATTTAATTAATCTAATGCCGTTAGATGTGATCAATATAATAACAAGGGAAAACGAACCTGAAATTCACAATTAGGATTACATAAAAAATATTCTACTAAAACGGTACAAACTATCACCAGGGGAGTTTAGGCTGAAATTTTTCTTATCTAAAAAGGAGCCACCAGCCAATTGGCGAGATTTCGCTTATGAGATAAATGTGTATTTTCAACAATGGATTGAAGGTCTTCAAGTAAATAACTTTGAAGATTTAGCAGAATTAATTGTTGTTAATAAAATCAGGCATAATTTACCTTCGGAAACAAAGACACATTTCATAGAGGAATTATTAGTAATAAAGAAAATTGATGACTTAGTTAATAAATTGGATATTTACGAAACGGCACGAAGGGTTTGCAATAAACAAACTATTGGGAATACAAGCGGACATTTTGAGGACAGAAGATCGAGAGTGGCTGATTACGCCAATTTGTAAAGACGCCAAATTGACAATAGAGACAGTGTGAATCATGGAAGCAAAGAGTCGCATGTAATCTGTTTTAAGTGTGGCAACCCTAGTCACGTGAGTGCGAAATGTGCCATGGCGAGTAATACAGAACGAGAATATTAAAATGTTTACCCGCAACATAATCAAAATTGGCGAGAAACAAAATACCAAAATGAGACCCAAAACACGCAAAGAAAAATAGTTAATATGGGAATGTTAAATGGTAAAAAGGGAAGAATCTTAGATATTAGCGGAATAAAAACAAACGTAATAATCGATACAGGAAGCGATATTTCAATCGCCAGTTCAAGATATCATACTGCAATAAACGCGCCAAAACTAACCAGCGACAATATATCTATATCAGGCATAGGTGAAAAAAGAAATTAAGCCAACAGGTTTTTTCGGGCATAAAATCTACGTGGACGATACAGAAATCCAGGATAAATTTTACGTGGTACAAGAGACGGACTGCGATGTAATAATAGGTAGAAAAGCAGTAGAAGGCATGACGTTAAAAGTAAGGGAAGATCGTGTTAGAATAATAAGCGGCAAGAGAGTACGAGTAGGATACATTAAAATTAACGAAGTACCGACAAAAATTGATGAATCAAGTATAAAGAACGATAATCGAGGTTGGGAAGATTTGGTTAAAATCGACTGCGTAAATGATGGGGTGAATTTGACTCATATTACAAATTTAGCAAACAGAAAGAAAATAAGAAAATTAATAAAACCATATAAGCCGAATAAAACAAAAGATACAGGATTATCCGATGAATGGAATGTTGACTATCCATCTCCAGAAGAAAATTATGAAAGTAGTAGTCCTGCACATGGTAGAAAAGACTATGTGAAAGATCGCAATAGGAATTTCGATCATAAGGGAAAGAACAGAAATTTTAATAGACCATTTGATAACAGAAGCAATAATAGATATCGCCAGAGATATTTTGAACAGTCATTTAACCGTGGAAATTACAATAAATATAGATATGGGAAACAGAATTCTTGCTCAAGACATAACAGAAAATACTTCACATAATTCAAGAGCAAGGTACAATCCAAATTTTTCTCCTAGATACATGAATAGAGGCTACTATCATGGTCAAAATAATTATAATTATGATGGCCAACGATCATACAAGGCTAGTTATAATGAACAAAAATATTCACAACCATCACATAAAAATAATTCTCATCATGGATTTAAAGAAGCTTATAGTGGACGAGAAGTTTATTCAAATTCTTATCATTCTAGAAGCAATAGGCATGAAAAAACATAACAAATCAAGATGCTGATGTCGAGACGCCATCACGTCAGGATGACCGATTTGTAGGATTTCAGTTTGAACACTTCACTTCATCAAATGAACTGACAGTCTAATGCTATTATCCATGATTTAAATGCGTGAGCTGTAAATACTTTGGATCGCGAGTTTTGGCAATGAGCCAGTTTTCTAATTTTTGTTATGAAGCAAGATATAAAATGATTATAGCCGGCAAAGGCGCTATTAGGCCTAGTTGAATTATCGTAAGGTAAATTTATTGTATAGTTTTGACCAAAAGTGTAATAGTTGAAATTAAAGTTCGTATTTTGTTGTTCATCGATTATTTGTCATATAATTCCAGTAAAGCGACTATTTACATATAATCTTCTTACATATATACATCACTCAGGGGCACTAAAAGAGGTGTACTATAGAATGTGGTGTGCATAGCATTTATCGTTCATTTACAGGGATATACAAAATAATTCGGTTACAGTACGATTTAAGAAGAATGATTACTGGAAGCGTATTTTAAGTTCTGATATGTGTTTTTAAATTAAACTAACTTTTTTCCTATTACTTGGTGTGCACAAATTCTGTAGATAATATACACGGCAGCCCAAAAGATTTCGAAAACATTTCTGTTTATTAACGGAAACTACTGAAGGTCAATTAACAACCGCGCAATGCGTTTACTAACTGACTTAAATTATAGAATAATCTGTAGTATATACTATACAAATCTATATATCATAAACGGGAAGCACAAAAGTATTCGGATACTTTTCCGTCTATTGACGATAATTGCTGTCATTGGTATGATAAAGATCATATACATATATTCATTATTATTCTAAATTTATAGTTCCCTTATGTTTCCTAAAGATAAATTTATTTTTACTTAAACCCTTTCTATTTTAAAGATTAAAAGTAATTACATTTCATAAAATGTATTAGAGTTTTTTTTCTTTCATTTTTATGTCTGGCTTTTACTTAACCTCAAAAACGTATCTTCCTTTCCTGCATATAAATGCAGCTGCAATTTATTCAATATGTACGTTAAATGGTTTTTCATTTATCCTTTCAACTTTATTCTATGTCTGGAAAACTTAATGATAAATATAAAATGATTTTACATCTGCGCTTTTGTCCAAGCAGAACATATGCAATCTTTAATTAATTCCCAACGGCCAAAATTCTATTTAGCTCAGCATATGATTCATGCCCAGAAAATCACAGATGCCCTCTTTTCTCATAACATTCATTGGGTTACTTGTCAAAATTACGAAAGAAATAGCAATAAGTAGCCTGGTATTGCACTCCTTTCATTCCGTCCCCCCTTTAAATTAATATGCCAGAAGGCTAACTGTCACAAAAAAAATTTTGGCGAAATTGTTGATACACATGTATGTTGGTGCGTAACCAAAGCGTTGGCGCACAAACGCACTGTGAAATTAAATCGGATCATATCTGACTCTCGTGCTGAAAACAATTTAATCGTTTCTGGAGGAGGAGGCCACTTCTCACATGTCTCATGTCTTAAATAAATGAATAATACTTTCCATGGAATACTCCTTGTCTTCAATGTGTCCCAGCGTAACATTTTGCAGGAGGAGAACGCTGCGGTGTTGCATAAACGACGCATTTTCTAGCTACAAACGCGGTCTTCCAAAATGTAATATTTTTATCCTGAATTCAACCAAAAATACGTTTCACTCAGTCAACATCTTCACAATTGGCTTTTCAAATGTGTTTTCCAAATTTTTCAGTTAGACCTCATCTTTCACTTTATTAAACGGGGAAGTTTTGTCAAAGCATTCTGCATGTGTTGGAAAGTGTTTCATAATCTATGCTTGATGCTTGTTTTTTCGTTCATGTTATTTATAGTAACAAGTTCAGTTTTAATGAGTAGGATTGATATGCAAATCAAAATTTGTAGAACTTGATATTCCATTTGCAAATCCCACCACCTTATTAAAAAGTTAGTCATGATTGCAATTACGTAAGAGAGAAAATCACAGTTAACTAGTCGGATGCGTCAATCTCAAAACTTTCTTGAAAAATAGCTATCGTGATAATAATGAAAAAAGAGGCATAGCAGCGCCACCTCTTGGACTATTTACACCAACACGTAACTAGCATCTATTTATGTCAAGGTTTAACAGAATCTGAAGTTTGATGAAATTCCGTGCATTAGTTATTGAGATATAGCTACCGTAAAAATAATAAAAAAAGTGCTATAGCAGCACCACCTGTGGGGACATCCAGACCAAAATATAATCAGCGTCTATTTATGTCAAGGTCTAACTGAATCTGAAGTTTGATGAAAATAAGTGCATTAGTTCTGGCAATAGAGCTATTGCAGAAATCGCGAAAAATGCAGCATAGCAGCGCCACCTGTCGGGCGATTTTCACCAAAAACTAATCAGCACACATTTATATCAGAGACTAACTGAATGTAAAGTTTTATTAAATTTCGTGCATTAGTTCTTGAGATAGAGCGCCCACAAAATTTTTGTCACATACAGACAGACAGAGTCACAGACAGACATTTTCTAAAAACAGTCAAATCGTGTTCAGGACCTTCTAAAACGTATAAATCCGTCGAAAATTTTCATGAATCCAATACTTTCTTCTTGTAAAGATAGAAGAAAGTAAAAATATCATTTCATTTGTATATGACCTGTACTGCATCAATTGAGAAATTTTATAACTCTCATTGAAATGCAACTTCCAAAGTAAAAAGTGATACTCTGTATACATTTAACTATCTGTATATCAAGTCATATGTTTCTAGCACTGTGACCCCCAATGTATTTATTTAAAATGTCTAGACGTAATAAATATTAGTATTAAAGAGAAATATATATGTAAGATAATAAAAAATAATGGGAATATGTGCTATAATTCTAAGTTTTGGAATTGAATAGAACATAAATTGTACTCCAAGAATTGCGAAATAGTCGTTGCCTTTTTCTCTTAACCAAGTTTCTGCAAATCATTGCGATTCGAATGTTTTCCGCTTGTCTGTCTGAGATTATTTATAGTGGTTTAAGAATTTAATGCAAAATAAAAGCCAACGTTTTCACTGATTGTATGCAAAACAGTTTAAGAGTGGAGTATTTAATGTGGTACGTCCATAAATTATGCATTATGCTTTAGTATACATATTAAGTATTAAAGCATTTTATCAAAGTGTTGTAAAACTATTTTTCCCTGAATCAGAATCACATAAATAAAATCACTACACTTCAAGAAACAAAAATCGGGGCGTAAAGTCGAAAGGCTGAATTCCTGCCGCCCCTGCCCTCCCCTCCATTTCATTGCACAACAGTAGAATATAGAAACTATTTCTTGCCCCTTCCCCGACAAAAAAAACTAGTCGTTGGGGGCCACCGTAATACTTACCCATCATGGATATGCATAATGTAAAATATTAAAATAAAAATGTGTAAACTACTTATAAAATGCATTGCAATTCAAATAAAATCGTGGCTTGATGACGTCACAAACTTTAAAGGCTCGATTACTGAATTGCTTGAAAGAGGTTTTTCCTTATAACTCCAAAAATAATAATCCTATTAACTAGCGGTTTATTGCATCTGATTAAGCGTCAAATTTCAAATTAAAATATATCTTTGAAGTGAAATTTGGATGAAATACAGGGTCATGAAAAATCGAAGAGTGTGGAAAATAGGATTCCAAATATCTCGGCAACTAATTATCCGATCGACTTCATGCTTTATTCAAAATTTATTTTTTTTTATTGTCTATTATATTCATTTCTTAAAATAAACAATTTCGAAAATTTTTATATACCTTTCATCAGAACGAATATTTCGAGAGTCCGAAAAAAATTGTTCCGGTTAATCGAGGTTATTGAAATGAAATAGGCTTCTTCCCATTATTACATACTAAGTACATACCAAATTGCAAGTCTCTATCTCAATTTTTTCGGGAGATAGAGCGTTTACAGACACACACACACACAGACACACAGACACACAGACGGACGGCAAAATTTTTTTTCTAAAAATATGTTTTTCGGAATCTCCAGTGTCTGAAACGTGTAAATACGTCAAAAATTTTTTTTCGATTTTCAAAACGATTACAAGACTTACCCTATACTACGTATGATGGGTAAGTAAAAAGTAAGATAATAGTTCTTATGGGACGATGGACTATTTTTTACCAGATTATTTTTTATCAGTGGACCCGTCTATACCGTATATACTCGTGTATAAGTCGACCCCTCCAATTCTTACACAAAATTTTGAAAAATATTGAATTTTCGTGTATAAGTCGAACCACATATTTCTGGTACTATGTTGAAAAATGATTTGTAATCGAGGATAAAAAAATAAATAAATAAATAAATAAATTTCCATTAAATTAGTATTTTTTTTCTTTTTTTTTTTTTTTTTACGTTTTTAATCAGACTTTTTATAAAAATTTATTTATTTAATGTTTTAAAACTGTATAATTATGTAAAACTGAAGAAGCTTAAACTATTTTGAAACCTATTCACATCAATTTAAAATTGATGTGAATAGGTCACATCAACCGCGGGCGGTTTTTTATACTTTCTTGAAATAAACTGCACATTATTTTTATTCGCTATTTATAATAGTTATGAGGATTGTATCAATGGAATGTATAAAGAAAGCCAAAAATTATAAGCGCAAAATCGAAATTTTAAGATAGAAAAAATAAGCCAAAAATTGCGGTCCTCACAGAATTGTATAGATTAAGTGAAACGCGATACACGCGTTTCCCGCGGCTGGAGGGTTAATGATATACTTAAAAAGAAAAAATTCTTTGAAAAATTTATTCAAGCCTTATTTACAAGTGTAAACAACTTCTTAAACTTCTAAAATTATAGTACTTCTTTGCATTGTAGGACTTTTAGGAGAGAAATCCAGAAGCATTCTGAAGTTGAACTCTTTTTGAAAAGGAGATTGCAATGTTAAAATGATGTGTACAATGAAATATCGGTTTCCCAATTAATTAAGCTGTATGAATATTCAGATTCTGAACAATAACTTACATTTTGATAAGTTTAATTGAAAAATTTTAATCTTTAAATGAAACAATACAGGTTTTAGATTTAAAAAAATAACAATACAGGTTTTAGACAGGGTTTATACAGGTTTTTAGACAATAGATTCATGATTCCTACATAAGTATTATTTTCTGGCTTTAAAGATCCTGAATAGTGGCAATTGGTAAGCATTTATTTATTTTTTTACTAACTCGTATATAAGTCGAAACTCCCAAATTTTGTCTAAAATTCTTCGACTTATACACGAGTATATAAGGTAATTATTCTTCAACAATATCTAATATTTTTTTTCGATGCAGGTTTAAACTTTTAAAGAAAATGTGAGGGTAAAAATATCTGAAAACAACATTAGTCAAGCCAGAATAGCATCTCATTTATTCCATCAAAGTTACACTAAAAACTGATTAAAGATAGCAAAATGCACGTGCGAGAAAAAAAAATAGCAAGCGTAATTTAACTGCATTAGAGGATGACGCCATCCGCTTCTTGAAAAATACGGGACAAAGAAAAATAAATTAAATGCATATTAAATACAATTGAATCTAGTATAATAAAGCACACCTTTTAAGGTTACACGTGAAATACCACTACTTCGATCGATCGATCGATCGATGGTGAGTTTTTCTGCTAAACACCTTTTAATCACAAATATAAAATAAATCCGTGCGGAGGCCTTGCACTTTTTCTTTTTAATACTATTTATTTTTTATAATCATCGCGGAGCATAGTATAATGCGGTATTTTAGTTTTGTGGCAACATATATTTGAGAAAAACCTTTCATTTCATTTATAAAACAATGCTGATTTAATTTTTAATTAATTGCAATTTTTAATCAGAAAACATGTTTTAACGAAATGTGAGCATACTATGTCAGAAGCAGGTTCAGATTTTTTTTTGAATGATACCTCATTCGTTGTTGTGCATTTCGTAAGTGCCGGGAAAAGGGATGTTGACAACAGAAAAAAAATATATATTTGTTTATGTTATTCTAACAACATTCTCGGAAAAGAAATGTCGTCAAAAAACGTAAAAAGTACAGGCAGTAAGTTGCCAGAACACCCCTGCGATTGGAAGAGATTTTTCTCTTCTTTGAAGAAATTTCCGTCTTTTGATTGGAGAATTTCAGGAAATTTTGGGCTTAGGTTCGTTAATTTTTCGTGCTTTGAGGAAAAAAGGGACATACATAGAAATTCCGTTTCTAATACTAACAAGAACGAAAAAACATACTCTGAAAAAAATGACACTTTCAAATCTGAGTAAATCGATGTTTTCATTTGGTTATGAAACTTTTTGTTTCAAATAGGACGACCCGGTGTTTTCGATTCTGAAATACCAGAAATACTCAGAATTTTAAAACATGGACATACTCAAAAAGGATTAGAATCAGTTCAAACTCATTTTTGAAACATGGCAACACTCAAAAATGAGCACATAGAAGTCAGTTCATACTCATTTGAATGAAATGTAATATTTCCAGTTTTTCAAGAGAAAAATAATTGTGGCGTTAATGGGTTAAAATGTGTCAAAAAGAAAATTTAGTCAGTTAAATTTCAATGTCCAGGGAGCGCTTTTTCATTTAAGAAATATACTGATAAAAATCGAATTGAAAATTTGTATCATTCATATCTCCCCTTCCCCACATCAATAATAAAGTTGTACAATCTTAACCACCTTCTCAGATTGACCAAATGTATCCAAAATCCCATTAAAAATTTCCAATTTTCTCAGTAACAAACTAATGAATCCTATAAAAATATCAACATGCGTCAGAATCATTCGATGACTTTCATTTAAAATAACCGTCTCATGTAATCTGGATGGCGAAGTGGATAAGGCAATGAACTTATAACTAGTAGGGATCGGGTTCGATGCTGGCTCTGGGTAAAAGCATAAATTTAGTTTATCCCCCCATAATCGTAAATAGAACCAGAGATGGCAGCACCAGCGCTTTTTTATTCTAGCTGTTGTTTACAGTTGATTGAAACATGGACATACTCAAATATGGGCACATGATGTTTTATTCTTGAGTGTGTGCATGTTTTCAGATATAAGTATATACCTGTTTCAAACTTGAGTCATTTTGATTCGGAGCCATTTTGACTATGCATGCGACATACTCAGATTTGAGTATTTTTTTCTCAGTTTTGAAAATATCGTTTTTAGGGCATATGGCAAGCATATATTATTATTCACTTTCCAACATATTCAAAATAATATAACAAAACTTCACAGTTTACTAAGTAAACAATTTAGAGAACGCATATAATACATTTAAAAATCTCATTTCAAGCAATAACTACCAATAGCCAAACAAAATATCCGAATTATTTCGTCCTTCCCTGTACATGATCTATATATTTGTATGTATACTACACAAACTAAAATTTTACTTAGGAAATACATAGCACAATTGAAAATTTCGCTTCAGCAATTTCCGTAAATAAACTGAAATGTACGTGAGATCTTTTCAGCAGCCCTGTATAGGACCTATATAATTTATATGCACTGTTAACATGCAAAAAATTAGTTACATTTACAAACGCGTACCACAACTGAAGGCGAGCTACCAGCAATTATTGTTCATAGACAGAACTGTAATCAAATTATATTAAGTGTCCCTGTAAATGAACGATGAATTCTATACAAACTATATTCTGCACTAAGCGCATTGTAGTGCACCTCAGTAATATGTATCAATTTGAATATGTTTTAAATAGTGTAACGACATTAAAATACGCCACAAATAATTTTTTCTCATAGACCGTAATGTAACGGAACTCTTTTGAGTATCCCTGTAAAATAACCATAAATGCTACACACTTAGTTTTCAATACCAAACATGCCACAGTAAAGCGCAATAACATGTATCAATTTTAAGGAAATCCGTGTATATTTATGAGAATTTGAGCACGGACAGGCAGACAGACAAACCGAATTCATAAACACTTTTTTCAATTGTGTTGGAAAGTGTTAAAAAGTATACTAAACAGCCTAGTTGCCGGAACACCCCTCAGATTTGACGAAAATGCAACTTTAGATTGGAGTTTGTAGTATTTCACGTAATTTTTACGTAAGATGATTGTTTTCTATCTTTTTGGGGATAATAGACAAATCAAAGAAGAATTTTTTGTGTTATGAGGGCAGACAGACAAATCAAAGAAGAAAA
The DNA here is from genome assembly GCA_963931845.1 of Maratus michaelseni. Lineage (NCBI taxonomy): Eukaryota > Metazoa > Arthropoda > Arachnida > Araneae > Salticidae > Maratus > Maratus michaelseni. The sequence continues at coordinate 5,739,339 of OZ007600.1, forward strand.
TTTCGTGTTTTAACGCAATATAATCTATTGGTTTATGAAATTAAATAGTGTTTTCAATTTTTTTTATAAAGGCAGTGGATCTTTCAGAAAATGCTGCCATAGTTGGCATTTTGAATCGAATTTTCAGATGCGATACCTCAATTAAGGTCGCCATGAGACAACAATTCCTTACAAAAGCATAAAAAACTTCTTAATAACAGCATAAAATAAGGCCTAGTGCATTCCTTATTTTATGATGTTATTAAGAAGTTTTTTGTGCTTTTATAGTATCACACCAGCTTATTCAATCCCTTTCATCCTTATAACTCGAAATGCAATATATTTTTCGAAAACTAAAAACGTTATTCCATTCCAAATCGTTTTGATAGCCATACCAGCTAATTTCAGGCTTTAAGTAATAAGAATGAGCAAATAAATATGTGAGAAATTTTCATGTTGTTAGTGGTTCTTTTTTTGTTGTTGTTTAGAATTGCCTTATTGCCGAAACGTCAGTGAATGATCACTGTGGAGACGCGAAAAGTTTTTGGTTTCTGTCTATCTGTTTATCTGATTCGCGATAACTGCCACAAAAATCATCCGGTTAGGTTGATTTTTGGTGGGTATGTTGGCGAGGTACCCGGAATTACCCGTATAATTTTTGGTTCATTCTTTCGAAAAATGTAGAACATTTTCTTTTAAGTCATAATGCTTTTCAATGGGAAATCCGACGATTTTTTAATTTTAACATTTTACCGAAAAGAAAATCACGCATTGGGATAATTGTAAATGCTAAATTTACGAAATGGAGATCTAAATTTAATCCGATCGCTTTGAAAATTTGCCAATATATTTATTAGACTTTCGAAATTAGTTTGTATAAATTATTGGGAAATTTTACGCATTAATTTGAAAGACATATAACATTTTAATTTCTCTTTTTTTATACAAAAATTTTCAATGCATTTCTTTTTTTTCTCTCTTTTATTAAATGGTTACCAAGCAACTATATTTCAAAGAATATCAACAGAAGAAAATTCAAGTAAATCGCATTATTTTGACGCGAAATTTTATTAGCAAAATAACTAATTTTCTTGTGATTTAAGTTTTTAATATGCCTTTTCTAATGAAATAGATGAGAATTTATTTTAACTACGAAAGAAAGATTACCAAATCGGTTTTCCAAACGAAAATTATAAAAACATTCAATGTGTAAATTGAATATAAGTCTCATTAGAGAAATCTACATTTGCATAAGTATATTTAATACACGAAATTTTATTCAATTTCAGCAACATATGGTATTTAGTGATTGAAAAATACAGTCCCTGGCCAAATTATCAGGCGCAATTGTTTTTATTATAATTTATTAAATATCTGGAAAGATACATGAGGAATTATCCTGAAACTTCAGGAGTGTAAACAACATAATAAACGTCATATATTTCCGCGAAGATTTTTTCCCGAAACCCCATAAGGGGCCGTCAACAAATTGAAGAAAAACGAATATCTTTTGGATAACCCTGTAAAAACTAATGTTGCAAAAAGCATTCAAACTGTAGATTATGATTAAGTGGCTTATTGTAATAATTTGGGTTCATTTTTATGAAGATAGCATGTATAATCGAAGAGAAATTCACGTTTTTATAAAAACAGTCCCAAATTTTACCAAGTTTTTTGCTTATAATTTGCAGAGTTTTTAATATAAAAACAAGTTATTTTCAGAAAATATGACAAACAAAATTATACACAATACCCTGCAATCAGAATTAAAAAATAATAAAAATTGTATGAAAAATGAGCAGATTTACTAAATATTGTTTCACTGCGCATGCGCGAATTCAATCAAAATATACTGTGCATAATATATTAGCTTAATGTATAGACCAACTTTTATGAAAGTCTCAAAAACATAGCTTGAAAATTCTGATAGTAGTCGTCGATAGAATAAGCTCGAAATTCGCTGTTCCCAAAAGGAAGCAAAAAGGTAAGGGGTTGTATCCAGATATACAATGAGAGACACTTCATTCTTATTATGCCAACTTTCATAAGCTAGTATATTTGGATACAGCCCCTTATCTTTTTGCTTCCTTTTGGGAACAGCGAATTTCGAGCTTATTCTATCGACGACTACTATCAGAATTTTCAAGCTATGTTTATGAGACTTTCATAAAAGTTGGTCTATACATTAAGCTAATATATTATGCACAGTATATTTTGATTGAATTCGCGCATGCGCAGTGAAACAATATTTAGTAAATCTGCTCATTTTTCATACAATTTTTATTATTTTTTAATTCCGATTGCAGGGTATTGTGTATAATTTTGTTTGTCAAATTTTCTGAAAATAACTTGTTTTTATATTAAAAACTCTGCAAATTATAAGCAAAAAACTTGGTGAAATTTGGGACTGTTTTTATAAAAACGTGAATTTCTCTTCGATTATACATGCTATCTTCATAAAAATGAACCCACATTGTTACAATAAGCCACTTAATCATAATCTATAGTTTGAATGCTTTTTGCAACATTAGTTTTTACAGGGTTATCCAAAAGATATTCGTTTTTCTTCAATTTGTTGACGGCCCCTTATGGGGTTTCGGGAAAAAATCTTCGCGGAAATATATGACGTTTATTATGTTGTTTACACTCCTGAAGTTTCAGGATAATTCCTCATGTATCTTTCCAGATATTTAATAAATTATAATAAAAACAACTGCGTCTAATAATTTGGCCAGGGACTGTAAGTATTCTTTTAAGGATAGGATAAAATATCTTGTACAAAGAGATGGTTATTCTAATGAAATTAAAATAGTAAATACATTCAGACATATACTCAAGAAATGAAATAGCACAATTACTGGAAATTGAGAATATAAAATTAAAGCGACAACAGGGGGTCCAGGGGGGCTGAGCCCCCCCTGAAGTAATTTATTGTAATTCTGAAAAAAATACCGTAATAAGTAGTTTATCCTATCATTGCATAAAATTTTGTTTAATGTGTTACTTCTAAAATTTCCGGAACTTTCGATAAATCTTATATTCTTATAAATGTATAAATACCTTTAAAAAATTGAATTTTAGGATATCAAATGTTATGCAGATAATGTTAAAAATGAGTGAGATTAATGAAGAATGAATTGTAGAGCTGGCGTTGAGGCCTCTGATCTGTAGATTTACTAGTTAAGTAAAATGCGACGGTAGCAGGACATTAAGGAGGTGTTCAAAAAAATGTTTTTCTTAGCCCAAGAACACGAAACTTTCTGACGCATTTTCTGACTGCTTTTTAAACGCAAAAGCATGAAACTTGCAGGCATGACTAACTGAAGCGATTTGTAATGCAACAGTTGTTTTCAATTTCCGATAAGTGAATTATAGCTTGAGTTATAAGCGATTGTTGTCTCAGGATGGCAGATATTTTTTTTCCTTTTCCGCGCTGTTGCATCTGAAAACTTTGCCAACCTTCACAACATTTTCTGAAAAATCGTCTGCTTTTATATTATCATTTTAAAAAAACAAAAAAACATACATATTAATTTTCTATTGCCACACATAATTCTGCTTTTAGACATGAATTTGATGTTTCAGAAAATCGATGCTGCATGCTGTATCATGATAGATAAATGTTGAGTAAACAAAAATATTTAATTTAAAAATTTGAGCTTTAAACAATTTAAGTACAAAGCTAATTTATATGTAAAAATATCCGGCACGTATCCATGGATTTGGCAATTGCTAATTGCCTACATACGATTTCTAGTTAGAATTAAAAAAAAAAAAAAAAAAAAAAAAAAAAAAAATGTGCGCTTATATGCGCTTTTAGTGATACAGTACAGAAAAATTCTAAGCATACATGCGTTCTTAATGCAATGTGGTTAAGGCTGTTCTCAAATCTAATAGAGCTATTTTCTCAAACATTTCCGAATTCAATTTTGGTCACAAAAACATTAAATTAGCAGGTGCTCTTACTTAGCAACTATGTAATCAAAAGATTTTTTCCATTTTTTGATAAAAGCGGAAGATCTTTCAAAATATACTGTCAAAGTCGACATTTTGATTCGAATTCTCGACGCCGCAGCTGGAGAAAGGGGAAAAACTTGTCGTCAAATGACAAAAATCGCTTATAATTCGATAAGTAATTTATTTATCAAAAAGTGGAAAACGCACTTCGATTCCAAATCGCTTCAACAGTCAGGCATGTCAATTTTATGCCTTTACATTTAAAAATGAGTCATAAAATGTGTCAGAAAGTTTCGCGTTGTTGAGCAGGGAATTTGTGAACCCTCTTAAGGGGACAATGGACTTTCAAAATCACGAAATTCAACTAAAACATCGATATTCTTTTTATTTGGGAAAATTATGAAATTAGATGCTCAAATTTATCTGATGCAAAAAGAATTTTTAAATTCTGGCGCTTTTTCTCAGAGATATGATATAAGCTTCTAATATTTGTAAAAAAATCTATATAGTTAAACAGTTGTTTATACTTAAAATGCTGCTTTCTGAAAATTGAACATTTCGCAGATTTCTAACTTTTGAAACGTTTCATGCGAATTCCTAATTATCAGATTATTTTGAAATTTTTACTGTATATCCTCGATACAATAATATATAAATGTTAGCATAAAAAGTGTCATTTTATGGGTTATTTTAGCGTTCAAATTTAGGTGCATATGGAAATATATAGGGGAAGGTGGCCTAAAATAATCCTAACGAGCAAAACGATCCACATATGTTTTCTTCCAGACAGGTCGCACTGTCTACAAGGTAACACATAAACTAGTTGTGATAAAAGAAGAAGAAGCAATGAGAGTCTTCAAAAGATCTCAGTATTACGCGTTTGAATAGAATTCTTTGAAAATTTTGGTTTTATAACATCTGGTAAGCACTAATTATCATATTTATTTGAATATACAGTCTTTCATGTACAGAAATAGGACTTGGTTTACTTAATGGGATATATTTTTAGATGTGAATTACACTTATGTATTGTCATAATTACTTTTATATATTTTATTTTGCCGATAAAAAACAATTTACAATTATTTTTAAATGAACGTTCATTTTGCCCTGTGGTTAGGGTAAAATGATCCTTTGGACACTTTTTAAAAAATCTATTTTTTTTTCATTACTCAATTTGGGTTTAAAATATTATTAAAATGTGTTTATAATGCAAAATATAGTGTAGAACATACTAGCAAAGGGCCAAAGTTTTATTTAAACAGTTATGTTATTTTACACAAGTTTTTACCTTAAGGGGATCCTTTTAGGCCACTTTCCCCTAGCCTTTTTTTTTTAGGAAATACAAAGAAATATAGAAATATTTTTTTTCTGCTTATGCATTCAGCGAACTTTTACAATTCATGTCAACTTCTATTGTAATACATAAAAAGTATCTCATAAATAAATATTGTCATATTTTAAGTAAAAGAAATGCGCATGGGAAATTTTAAAATAGGACAATTATTCGTTACTTTAAAAATTTCAAAACTTAATAATTTCAAAACCTTTTCATTATTTTAACACCAAATTTTGAATATAACTTTTTGAGCTTGCCATTAATAAGTCTGCAAATTTTCAAATGAATCCATTGAAAATTGAAGGTTTTGTTTTTTTAATGTCCCCTTAAAGAACGTAGAATATACACACAACTTCTTTAAATTTATTTTTTGAACAAATTTTGAAACATCGCGTAATTATTCAATACTCTATAGAGGCTACAACTTGATCGTCAATCATTATTCCTTCCCCGTTTTCCAATAAGTAGTAGCTTAAGTATTCCAGGGTCAAATTGTTTTTTCTTTCTTTCTTTCTTTTGAAAGCGAGAGTTAACATTAAGTATGTCCTTCGCATGCTTTCGTGGTCAAGGTTACAAAATCATTTAGGGTCCGCTCTTGCCCGACATTCCTGGAGGTGCTATCAAAATTATACCTATTTAGTTGCAAGAAAGAAACTTGTTGTCAACTTGATTGAAACAGCTGGTTGAGTGCTTTTCTTCTGGAACCCGTTCATTCTTTTATATTTTTAATGAATGTAAAGTATGTATATAGATTTGAAAAGCTGTTAACGCATTGTTTATATCATAAATTATCTATCATTGTAAAATAGCGTGATAACACCTAGACGTATTTATATTTCTTAAATATCCTTTTCAAAGTATTCAATGAAAAGTGCGGTTATTTTAACTTGCGGAAAATCTGCATATTTCTTAAACATATTTTTCAAAGTATTCACTGAAATGTATCGTTACTTAAATCTGCGTAAAATAGTTATATTTTATCTAAACAGTCAATATATTTAAGCAACAATATCAATTATTATCCAAATATGTCATTTTGCTTGTGAAATTATGTCCTAAATTTTGTCCTTAAAGAATTCCCGCAGCAGTTTTAAGGCAGGTTTGGAGACATTTCAAGTTATAGAAAATATGTTTAAATTACTATATACAAAAATATTTCGGAAAAGAAAATTCGTTTTCAATTTATCACTTTATATTATAAAATAAAAAGGTATGATGGTATGATATGATCATGTAGAATAATACGACGTAATATAGTAATATGGTATTATGATATAATGTGAAATGATATTCTTTAAATGTAGGATTATGTGATATTTTGTGCGATATAAAATGAAAAAGTTATATAATATAAAGCTATAATAGAATGATACTATGTATAATGATGCGGTAAATCCAAATTTTCAAAAATATTTCTAAAAACAAGCTTATTTTGTATCGTCTACTATCAAAAGCTTTGCACACGTGGTTGTTGAAATATGCCAAGTAATAATTTAAATATACTACTAATTAGGTTCATTTTTGGAAAACTTCCTTTCTTTTGCCGCATCAGGTAAAAATGAGACTTAAATTAACCCATTAATAACGGAATTATTTTTCTCTTTAAAATGCAAAAATTGCATTCCGTACCAATTTTTTAGATAGCAACTTTGGTACCTTTTTATTGCGGAATTTCTGTCATCCGACAAACCGAATATTTCTCTTAAAAAATACTGGTACTTAAACAGCAAAATGATTAGCAACTATTCCGTTACCATATGGTGCCACTAGTCCTTAATGGGTTAATGAGAAAGAAGTTGAAGCTATCGTTACATAAAAGAGTATTTTCTGAAAAAATTATTGCACTCCTTTATGTCAACAGAAAAAAAAGCATTATTTAAGCTATGTTCTTAGTAAGATTTAATTTATATCAATTAGTTGTTCAGTTAATATTTACGAGCAGGGAAGACCGAGCTATGCTCGGTCAAAATTATATTTAAATTCAAATATGATCCATGACCAAAATGACCCACTAATTGAATTTTCTCGAACATGTGACTTAGCCCAACAGTCTTCTCGTGCCCGAAAACCATTGGATGCAAAATTTAGTGTAAATTGAGCCGCTTTTTAGATCATGACTCACAATGACCCAGAAATGACACACTAATCGAATTTTCTCGGACATGTGGCCTAGCCCAATGATTTTATCGTGCTCGAAACTCCTAGGACACAAAATTTAATCAAAATCGTTAGAGCCGTTTTTAGATAAAATTAATTTGACCCGCGTTGACCCAAAAATGACCCAGTAATCGAAAGTTCTCGAACATGTGACCCAGCCCAATAGTCTTCTCGTGCACGAAAATGGTCGGATACAAAATTTCGTCAAAATCGTTTGAACCGTTTTTTAGATACAATTAGCTAGACCATGACCCAAAATGACCAAAAATGACCCACTAATCGAATTTTCTCGAACATGTGACCTAGCCCAATGGTTTTCTGGTGCACCAAAACGGTAGGATTCGAAATTTCGCCAAAATCGTTAGAGCCGTTTTTAAGATAAAATTTGCATATATATATATACATATATATATATAACCACACACAAGATTTGCTCGTATTAGAATATATGATTAGTTAGTCTGTTAGATAACATACTGCGATACTGCTCAACTTTTAGAATGTTTTTTTTAATTCTTACATGAATTAATTAGTTATAGTTTGAATTTTGAGAATTTGCAGGGCATAAAGGGTTGCTCTTGTTTTATATTGTTTTTCTTTATTATCTTCGCCCATAGTTGGCTGGAGATATTATTTTATTATTTAATTCATTTAACATGAAATTATTTCGTAGGAAGATTGTTATTTTTAAATGCATTGGTATTCTAAAAGACTAGTTTTAAAACAGATTTTTGATCAGCTTTATGTTTTTTTTTGGCTGACAAGTTTATGTTATGAATGAGAATATAAAAAAAAGTAATAAAGATATGGATTTTTGTTTTAAAAAATTCTCCACATATGGGTTTAAAAAGAATGAATCTTTTTATAGATTTAATAAAATTATCATTTATTTGGTTCAAAGAGTCTATATTTTTACTTTTACTGCCCGAGAAGGACTGCTCAGACTAGGAACTAGTCTGTAGAGCAGCGGTTCCCAACCTTTATTCGTACGGGACCCACTTTTTAAGTAAAAAAAAATTTCTCGACCCACCTAATATGAGGGTGTTTCTAATATTAGTATGGAAATTGTTGTATGACCTCTATAAGCTATCGGCTATCCTAGCCTACGAAAAAGGCAAAATTTAGTACAAAGGATGCACTATCAACAAAAACAAGAATTGGTAATCCCAATGTGTGTGAGTGGAATAATAATTAAAACAACACATATATTACAAAGATAATGAAAAATACGTTTAATTATTATCAAACCACAACTTTGCAATCAGTGAGATTGCTGGCACTGGTGTTTACCAATGAGGGCATCTATATATCAGGGTTAAAATTGGTTAATTTTATTCTTAAGTCACATTCTACTCGAGAGAAGGGATCCAGGGTTGCCATAACGACTGCGCAACTGCTGGTCATAACATAATACCGACTGATTGTTTAAGAAAACACTGTCTTCTCACGAGAGCACGAAGGTTTAGTTTAAGCTTGCATGATTATTTCAGTTGTAAAATATTGTATTTGTTATATTTTTTAAACTGATGATATAAAATATATATTTTTGTAGTAAACCTTGATTGTTCTGCGACCCATCAAAACACCCGCCACGACCCACTAGTGGGTCGTGACCTATACGTTAGGAACCACTGCTGTAGAGCATAGATGTCCCTTCCGTTCTCCTTTATTGAGATTAAAAAAATAAAAAAAATTCTACCGATAAACGCTACAGAGGGCGGGGTAGTGAACATTAGATATGAATATATGAATATAAAGAAAACAATATTCGTGAAAAGATAAAAATACGAAATAATATCACTGTCGGAGAATACAAAGCTCCGACCCGACAAGGGGTAGTGAATAATGGGGAAACCCAGTCCCTGGATCAGTGGTGAATTAATAAAAAAAGGTCACATAGATAGTTACAGATGTTTTTAAGCTTCGATAGTAAAGCCGAGCGCTATAAAATATTAGCCAGCCAACCGTCCCGTCTGGAAAAACAGGAGGACGGCGAATATGCCAGCGAACTGTTAAAGGACAATTATAGAAGTAATGAGAAGCAAGAGCGACATTACTGTATTCACGAAGAGGAGACCAGTAAAAAAAGCTCTAGCGGAGGGAGAGAGCAGGAGAAGATCCAATGAAAACACTGGGATCAGATCATAAGTATATCTAACATTATCCGAGTAGTCTCAGTCATCCTGCCACTGCTTCATAAAATGAGCGTGAAGATGTCTTTTGATGTGTGAGTGTAGTACTGGAAGTGAAAAATCAACTGATGATCTAGAAGTTGCTTCCTTTGCCAACATATCCGTCGTTTCATTGCCCAGGATACCCTTATGGGCTGAAACGTGGCTGTGGCCTAAATAGATTTTACAGAGAAGATTTTAAGAAGTAATTTAATATCAATAACGTGAGTATTTGTTGATCTAAATGCATAGAACGCCTGCTGGCTGGAAAGACTGTCACTAAAAATCGGAATTAAAAAATTTACTTTTTGTTGATCGATCCACTCTAAGGCTTTAAAAATGTCAAAGGGTTCTGCTTGGAAAATCGAATTATTGTCATCCAGCTTGCAGGCCCACCGGTGAGTCACTTCATTCTCTTCCGTAGCGCAGAAAACTGCACCCACGCAGGTATTAGTGCGTGAGCCATCGCTGAAAACCATAATATTTTGAATGGGAGAGTAAGAATTTAAAGTCGGATTTACTTGGAGGAGGGAAGTCTCCTCTGCCAGCAACGAATCTTTCGCTGAATTGTCATTTGTGGGACGTATTGTTGTGAGACAGCTTCATTCTCTACATGGAGGATGCTACTTTTAGTGAACTCGTGTTTAATGGTAATGAAAAGGGGTGGAATACATGCTAATATATCACTGGAAATGGTTCTATAGCCCCTTGCAAAAGAAAAATCTTTTGTAAAGACAATAATATTCAAAATTTTTAATTGCTTAAAAGGCGTTTAGCCAACAGAGTGAAAAAGTATCCAAGCCGGGACTCGAACCCCTGTCATCAGTATAGCGCACTGACATTCTACCAACTGAACTACTTGGATCATAAGTAGTTCAGTTGGTAGAACGTCTGTGCGCTATACTGATGACCAGGGTTCGAGTCCCGTCTTGGATACTTTTTTCACTATGTTGGCTATACGCCTTTTAAGCAATTAAAAATTTTGAATATTATGATCTAAGTGGTTCAGTTGGTAGAACGTCAGTGCGCTATACTGATGACCCGGGTTCGAATTCCGGCTTGGATACTTTTTCACTCTGTTGGCTATACGCCTTTTAAGCAATTAAAAAATTTGAATATTATAAATGCAAGGTATGGGAAATTTTCTGTGGAAAAATTTCCAAGTATTAAAAATGAATTTAGAAAATAATTTATTAAGTGGTGCTGTTGTTGTAAGATTACTCCCCCCCCCCCCCCCGTACAATAGCGAAGTACCACATTTTTAGCATATAGTTTTTTAAACTCAACATTTAATGATTAATTTTGTTGAATTATGATAAAATTTTATAAGTTTGATTGTAAGGTAATTAATGTGAGAGAACCAGTTCAAGTGTTGATCTATCATTAAGCCTAGAAGTTTAAGGTTAGTAACATAATAGACGTTAGTGCCATTAATTTTGATGGTAGGTGTTCTTTTTAGTTTATACGTCTTTGCAAGAGTCTTTATTTGTATGGACATAAGGAATGCGAAACAATTTATGGTTAGCCATAGAAAATGCTAATTTACACCCATCTTTTTGTATTAAAAGAAGGGCATATTTAAAGAATATTTAAATATACCCTTTTAAATATAAACTGATTAATATCTATATATTTAAAACGCTAAACGATTTCTTTCGACAATCCGTGAGAACAAACTACTGCATCAAATGACATCATTCTTTTTTTTAAATGAAAGATATTTGGACACAGATTTGTTATCGTGCATTCGTTTGTTAAAAAAAATTAATTAAATAGCCGTAATTTTCAATTAAACTTTTACTTCTGCTAATGACGTCATATAGTCGGCAATTCGGATAACGCCCACTGTTGCGATGCATAGAGTTTATTCTTTGAACTTTGTGGTTACGAGGTTAAAAAAGAAATAATATATATTAAAAGCACGTGGCTTTTAGGCCGAATTTTTTAATTTGCAAGTTAAATTTCGGTAAAAATATTTATCCGCGTGTTTTATAAGCGAATGAAATTTCATATTAATTGTGACGTCACGGGAATATTGTCAATTGGGTTTATTTTATCATTATGCATTATAACTTTGTTGATGCCATTTTATCATTACAATTAAATACAAAGTATATTTTTATTTGTATATATAGTGTTTAAACATTAAAGTAACGTATATAAAGTACGTGTGAAAAGTTTGCGCCTGTGAAAATGACGTTATGTTTACCTTGAAATGCATTTTAACATTGATAAAACTAAAGAGAAATATGTATATAATTGTGTCAACATGACGTAATTTTATCTGATTTTTCCATTCTTAATTATAAAGATTAGAATTGGAGCCGTTATTGATTGCTTCATCTTGATTGCATACCTTGATTACATGTTACCAATTACTTTTTTAAAATTATAGGTTAGAAAATTTCCTTTTTTAATCAAAAAATGACAAAAGTAAAGGATTTCAGGAAATTTAAAACTATTAAATAAAAATAGTGTTATGGTAGAAAAAAAGAACTTGAAATATTGATTGTATTTTTAGCTCGAATAAACAATGTAAGACTAATATTTCATAGGAATTATTTTGGTAGGTTTATTATAAGTTAATTTAACAGTTCCTTATTAGCGCAAAGTCCTATTTCTTTCACTGTGAATTTCTCTTTCGATGTCAAAAAGTGGTTTTCTACTTTTTGACGCCAGCCAAAATACCGTGGCAATTTTTAGAAATGTACGACGGTTGTGACAACAAACGGCGCTATCGCTTTAGCTTTCATCGCGCTTGCATCACTTCTAAATATACTACAAATTTCTATTGTTTACTACATTTTACAATTTCAATTCTTACATCATCAATTAGAAAAAAAAATTAGCTTTCGATTGAAATTTATTTGAAAACTGCTGCTTAATTTAACGACTTTTTAAATAATTTTCAAGCATGAAATGTTTTTCAATTCTATCTTATCAATGACCACCAGTTTGCTTCAATAATGTAAATTAGCCCATGGAAAAGTTTCCATACCAACATAAAAAGTGAATAATAATAATATTAAAAACAGCGATAAATCATAAGATCAGATTATCCATAAGATAGAGCATTTTGGCGCTAAACGAAAATCTGTCAAAAAAAAAAAAAACTATTTTCAGTTGATGTTTAACATAAAATTGATATGTTGAATTCGTTGATGTATATGTTCCGTCAGTCTCAGAATATGCTAGGAATTTTTTTTTTTTTTTAAGATCCATTTGCGAATTGTATAAGAGGGAAAATATCCCCGAGTGTGATGGAAAAGGGATAATCATCCTGATTATGTGAAGGAACCGAAGAAACCAAACAAGTAAATTACACTTGAAAACATTAAAAATATCCCTCATCTGCAGATTGATTTATTACTGTAAAAAAATTCTTCATCTTTACATAAAACTTGATTAGCTTAAAACAATTGATGTGTTTTAGAAGATATGAATTTGAAACGAACAATGATTAAAGAGAACATTTTAAAACTTTTAATTTAAACATTTTAAAACTTTTTTAACGTCGAATTTCGACGGTGCTTTTGGGCAGATGCAATGCACATGCGCATAGGAGCTTATTCCGTTGCATAACCACAGGGGGAGGGTCGGGGAGACGTGCGCTTTATTTACTTTGTTCTTTTATTTACTGAATATGAGATGAACGTAGGAATATACTATTTGTTTGATACTTCATAGGTCCATGAATTTTTTTTCTTGCCGAGAGGAATATGGCGGTAATGTCAAACTGATTTGCATTACACAGTTGTTTACGGATTGTTTGTTTGGAGTTTGCATTGGAAATAGTACTGTATTTGGCTGGGGAAAAAACTTTTAAAATATAATATTTGAATGACTGTTTCACATGTAATAAAGAAGCTTATTTTACTGATATTGTTATAGTATTTTTTCCGTCAAGTTTTGACAGGTTCCATCTAGTTATTATTTAAATTATTAATTTTATTTAAATATAATTTTATCCCATATAATCCTATGGGATTTCCTCCCCATTTTATCAATTAACTCACTTTATTGACTGTATCGTTCTGAATTTTTGCGATTTTTGAATGGACTTTTTATGTAAGTTGCTCTTCAGAATTGACTACCAAATCATGAAAAAAAAAAAAAAAGATTCTTTGGTATAGTTCTCGCATGCGCAGTAAAAACCAGTTCAGTATCAACTGAACCACTTGGATCGTATAAGTAGTTCAGTTGGTTCAGTTGGTAGAACGTCTGTGCGCTATACTGATGATGTAGTTCGCGCACGCGCAGTAAAAACTTATTTCATACAAATACCCATATGTCATCAAATATTCAATATATTCATCTTTTAATTTCATTATACTATTTCTACTGTTCTTTGTCAAGTTTTTGGAAAGCGGTGGTAAATTTTGTTGAAAACTCTGCACGCTACATAAAATAATAATAATAATAATAATTTTTTACAGAAACGTTAACATCTTCAAGAATTTCCCTATCTGTTCTTACACAAATGCACAAAAACATTTAACAAGGCCTACATAATCATTTGCTACTGTGACGGATCATTTTGAGAATTTTCTGTTTCTTGGGGAAACGTAAATATTATTTTATTATTAAATTTATTATTACCTCCTAATTGTCCTCGGAACTAAACCTTCACTGAAAAACATGAATTCAAACATGTTCTTTACTTCCTCAAAGTTAAAGGCATTCCGGTCATTTCTTCACGAATTTCAGTAGATATTCGACAAAACGTTTGAAATCGAAAGTGTTCCGGTCACTGCCTTTTAATTTCTGAACATCAGTGTATATATGGAGATATATGAAGCATAAGTGAAATAAAAATCATAGAAAGTTGTGCAATGTTATTAAACTAATTGTTACGGCATCCTTGGCCTTGCAGACGATTTCAGCACATTCTTTCACAATTTTGTTTTCGCCGCATGGCAACAGTTAGTCTCTCCCGCATTTGTTGTGATATTCGCACGAATAATTCAACATAGAATAAACCGCATAATGGAGCTATTTTATTAGCTGAATGACTATGGGGTCATTTAGTATAGTAATAAGAAGTCATTTCTTAATCATAGTAAGGATAATATAGTTATGTCATATTAATCATAGTAAGAATAATATAGTTATGTTCTTCAAGTGGTATTGTCCACTCATTCATTATGATAGTGTTCGAAACCGACTATGGTGTCAGTTCTTTGGATTTAACCTAATGTAATGTAAATATGTATAACATTTTAGTAATTTAGAAACTCTTTGCATTATTCGCATCAATGCATTACATATTTTCGTAATACAGTCCACTCAATCAATAACTTTAGCGCAGCGTCAACACTAATCATTCGTGTAGAAGCAAAATTATTTACTAATTCACCTATTTATTTATTTATTATTTTCTTTTTCACAAAGTTTGAATTGCTTAACTGCAATTAATTACTTTCAAAAGCTTTTTCTTTTCATTATTTGTGGTAATTAATTTTTAGTAATTTGCATATGTCGCAGTCAAATGTTTTCAACAGTTTTCAATATAGCTGAAAAGTGTTTATAAATTCAATTTCTCTGTTAGTTTGGTCATCTGTCTGTCAGTCTGTTTGTCCACACTCTAACTCGCATAAATATACTCGGATTGCCATGTAATTCACATATGTTATTGTGGTTCACCATGGTATGTTCGGTATACAAAATGAAGTGTGTAGCATTAATAGTTCGTTTACAGGAACATTCAAAAGAATTCCGTTACATTGCGGTGTATGGGAAAAATCGTTTGCGATGAACCGTTCAAAAGCATTCACTTTACATTGTGGTCAATGAGGAAAAATCGTTTTCAGTGTATTTTAATTATGATACACTATTTCAGGTATAATGAAATTGATATGGGGGAAGGTGACCTAAAATGATCCCCTTAAGGGAAAAACTTGTGTAAAGTAACATAACCGTTTAAGTAAAACTTTGGCCCTTTGCTAGTATGTTTTACTACACTATATTTTGCATTATAAACATATTTTAATAATATTTTAAGCCCAAATTGAGTAATGAAAAAATAGATTTTATAAAAAGTGTCCAAAGGATCATTTTACCCTCACCAAAGGGCAAAATGATCCTTCATTTAAAAATAATTGTAAATTTTAAAAACACAAATTGCACAAATTGTGCTTATTAGTTGCTAAAATCAGTGTAAAAATTGTTTTAAACTCATAAAAGAGCTAAAATCCTACATGTTTCGGCTTCAAACTTAAAGCCATCATCGGGGAAGAGGAACAACACAAACGACTACATATGAAGCCGAAACATGTAGGATTTTAGCTCTTTTATGAGTTTAAAACAATTTTTACACTGATTTTAGCAACTAATAAGCACAATTTGTGCAATTTGTGTTTTTAAAATACTAGTTAACAGTGTAGTGTCCAAATGGATTCAATTGTAATTGTAAATTGTTTTATTATAGGCAAAATAAAGGATATAAAAGTAATTATGACAGTACATAAGTGTAGCTCACATCTAAAAACATACCCCGTTATGTAAACCAAGTCATATTTATGTACATGAAAGACTGTAATCTAAATAAATATGAAAGTTACTGCTTACCTTATAACTGATGTTATAAAACCCAATTTTTCAAAGAATTCTATTCAGACGCGTAATATTGTGATCGCTTGAATATAGCCTTGCTTCTTCTTTACTTATCACAACTAGTTTATGTGTTACCCTGTAGATAGTGCGAACTGTCTGGAATAAAACATATGTGGATCGTTTTGCCCGTTAGGATCATTTTAGGCCACCTTCCCCTACATCAATGAGGCACACTACAAAAGGCTGACTATAGAATAGGGTGTTCATAACATTTATCGTTCATTTACAGGACACACAAAATAATTCGGTGCACAGAGCCAAATTGACAGCCAAATTGAATTTTTCTCGGGGGAGGCCGTAACGCTCAACGGCATGGTTCGCCAAGCCGAGTGACCTCCCTTAGGCATTAAGACAAATTGAATTGTCTTTGAGCAATAATAGCTGGAGTTGCGTTTTTGTTTTGGAATGAGTTCTAAATTTAACTATTTTTTTTAGCATATTACTCGATGTGTATTAATTCTATAGATCATATACAGGGCAGCACAAGAATTCGAAGTTTTGTTACAGTATTCTGAAAGTGTTGGAAAGTGTTTCATAATCTAAGTTTGACGCATGATTTTTCTTTCTTTGTGTACGAATATATAACATTTTTGTTTTCTCCTTTTTACTTACCTATCATACGTTTTAAAAATCGAAAAAATATTTTTGACAGATTTGCACATTTCAGACACTGGGAATTCCGAAAGAAAATTTGCAGTCCGTCTGTCTGTGTGTGTGTCTGTAAACGCTCTATCTCCCAAACAAATGGAGATAGAGAGACTTGAAATTTGGTGTGTACTTAGTATGTAATAATGGGAAGAAGTTTATGGAATTTCAGTAATCTCGATTATCTGGAACTATTTTTTTCGGACCTTCGAAATATTCTTTCTCATAAAAGATAAAAATTTTCGAAATTCTTTATTTTGAGGAGTGAATATAAAAGACAATAAAAAAAAAAACACATAAATTTTGCATAAAGAATAGAAGTCGATCGGATAATGAGTTGTCGAGATATTTGTAATCCTATTCTCCACACTCTTCGATTTTTCATGACCCTGTATTTCATCCAAATTTCAATTCAAAGCTATATTTTAATTGGAAATGAGACGCTTAATCTGACGCTGTAAACTGTTAGTTCATATGATATAAAACCCAATCAATTTTGGAGTTATTAGGATATTTCTTTTACGCAATTCAGTAATAGAGCATTTACAGTCTATGAGGTCATCAAGTCATTATTTTATTCCAATGGCAATGCATTTTGTAAATAGTTTACACATGTTTTAGTTTCATATTTTATATTATGCATATCCATGATGGGTAAGTATTACGGTGGCCCCCAACGACTAGTTTAACTTGCTTTATTTCACAGTTTCATACACAGTTTATCTGTATCTAGAACTTCATGTTGAGAGTTATTTTATCTTCTTTATATCACGTCACAGTACTCTTTGTCAGAAAATTTATCTTGAAGAATTGGTTGGCTTTATTTTTGCATCTTACGACAATTAATATCATTTAACGAATCTAACTACCATTTCAAAACAGCAACGCTATAAGCCAGATAGGTTAAAATCAAATGTTCAGGTATTTTGAAACTCTTCCGACCTTCATTCCTTATGAAAAAAGAAAAGTAAGAAAAAACGGGACAAAAAAGAAAAAAGAAAAAGAGAAATAGAGAGAGAGAGAGGGGGGGGGGGGGGGAATTCCGTTGAAATCCCTTTTGTCATTTTGAAAGAAACTTTGATATAATTCTTCTTTAAGTGGATTTAGAAATCTTAAAATATCTAAAAGGGAAAAAAAGAAAAGACCATTTTTGTCATTTTACGTCTAAAAAAGTGTACTTACAAACACACAATTTAAAAAGACAGTAATAAATGCATTTTCTTCTTTTATTTCATTTTTTTTTTTTTCAGATCATAATGAGGAAAAATTAGTTTTTAAAAGGGATTTTTAATTTATCGACCAGAAAATTGGAATCACATGTTGCGCATGACTGTAAAAAAAAAAAAAATTCTACATGCAACAAAAGAAAAACAAGTGGGTAAGTGTGATCGAAGATCGCTCAAAGGGTTTCGTTTAATATTCCTTTCAAAACACTTTATCCTTTCTTTAATAAATCCAAATAAATTTCATTTAGCAACCAAAAAAAAAAAAAAAAAAAAAAAAAACCTCATGTTTTTTATAATGTAAAAATTTACCGGTCTATTCTTTCGTTTTTTCGAATATCTAAACCAGCCCGCTATTATATTCTGTCATAATAATATCTGCCATGCGGACTAAATGCGATATTTAAAATATAATTTCAAAATTAAACATGTTGTACACGTTCAAAATTTTAAAATATGCGAATATTTCCATAATCGGGTTTGTATCATGATTCAATATGTTTCTCAAACTCATATATTTACTACTCTCTATTACTCATATTGATACTCGCTTTGTATTATTCTCAAACATTTGTAAAATTCGTTAAACTTCCAATAGGACGTCAGATTTTCTTTTTATTTCTCTAATGACGTGATATTAATCTGCTTTGTGTAAATATATATACTTATACTCCTTGTATTATAGAAAAATGTTTGAAAAGTTTCGTTTTATTACCACTATGACGTCAATCATTTTTATTTCATATTAATATTGTTTTCAATTGGTGAAACTTTTTATTCCATTTTCATTTTTCACGTGGAAATCGTTCAGTAGAAAATTAATTATTGTAGAAAAAATTTCATTGTGGATTTTTAATTTTTGGCAACTGCTTTAACGAAAAATGATTAAATTTAATAGGAAAAGGCTGTTAGAATTTTGATTTTTTATCTCTATTTATTCAAATAATACGATTTTTTCAATTTTTAATATTTTGAGCTTCATAGCTGGTATTCAGCTAGATATACACTAAGTTTCAACTCTGTAAGTTACGTAGTTTCTGAGAATGGCTCTGTGACGGACAGACAACGAAGCGGGAGTAATAGGGTTTCGTAAGATGAACGAAACCCTAAAAATGATAACAAGATTATCAGTCGGTCTGCCAATCCAAGATTAAAAAATAAATAAAAATACTAAGACCGTTAAACGAACAAACACCAAGAATCAAAATCAGACGACTTACTGCTTAATATACAGGAGATAACTTCTCAACGTTAAATCCACCAAGCATGCCAGCATAAAATATCAGATATAAAATGAACCAAGCATCGCATAAAAATAAAACGAAAAGTAGAATGATATAATGAAGAATTTTTTTCGTTTGAGAACAAACACATTTTTATAAGTAAATTTAAACAGAGGTACAGAATAATAATTAAAAAAAAAAAAAAAAAACGTGGAGATACGGAAAATTAATTTTTGAAGTGAAAACTTCTTTAGGCGCGTTGGGCATTTTTTGAGATGGGAAAAAACCATTGAATTCGCGACACTGTTACCGACACCACTGTATATGTTGTCAATTCATACAATGAAGCGAAAGTATCAAAAGGAAATAGTTCACGTGCAGAAAGCGAAATGATTGGTATTATGAATAAAAATAATTCAGAAAATAATTTCAAGATAAATTTAGCACGCGCGGTGAAAACAGATAAAAGTGACTCGCGAGACCAAATCAAAAGATGAAAATGAAATAACAAAACACGGAAAATATTATAATTTAACGAGCACGAGAAAAACAGACGGAAGTAATATAAAAAGAAAAAAATAAAATAATGAAATATTTCACGAAAGTTTTAAGAAACGTGGTTACCGATACGGAAATGAAGTGAAATCATTTTATAGAAAAGAAAAGTTTGTTGATAGAAATTATAGATACCGCAAACAATACGCGCAGTATGAAGATAGAAAAAAGCATAATGTTCATGAATACAGTAAACAAGACAGGCAGCAAAGAAGTCATTTTTGGAGTGATAGGAAGCGGGAACCCTATTTTGCAGATAAATGTTATTACAAAAGATATGAAACTAAATCTCATGGAAGAAATGATGAATGTATTGAGAGTTGTTTAAATTGTGGATGAAAATTCACAAGTTTCATTGGTATTCAATTCAAAGAATACCAATTAATTAAATTTTATATTTCATTTATTTGTAAATTTACGTTTTAAGCAATAGATTGCAATTTTTATATGTAAAATAATATGCATTATTTTTCATGTACAATAGCGCATTAAATGAAAATTGTAATATAATTTTTGTAGTAGTAGTTTATAATAATGAATAATAAAAAAAAAAACACTTCATTTAAAAGTATTTCCTGCGCAATAAAACGTTTCCTGACGATTCAAAAAATACACACGTAATTGTTCAAGTTTTCACTTCTGTCGGCACTCTCGGAGTGCCATTGTTTTTTTGTTTTTTTTTTCTTCTTTGTCAACTTTATTTTTAGAACAACATATAGATTTAATATAATGGAAAAAAAAAAGTAAGAATTGAATTTTTGGACGGGTAAATACTTAATCTACGTTTTTTTTTTTTTTTTTCTAATTATACTTGAGTCTTCTGCTTACGCTGAACCAAAAAAATTGTTTATTTATAGTATTTTATGTTTAAAAAAATTGTTATATTCCTTATATAAAATTAAAAAAAAAACATTAGCAATATAACACCAAGAAAAAGTACTTTTTCAACAAAAATTGATTAAAATTTTGAGTTTATTTAATGGGGAGGAAACCTACCACATATACTATATATCCAGAAATTTTCATGAACAAACATTGAAAAGTTTTTTAACTACCTTGCGCGCCATGTCTCGTCTCAACATCACATTTTGAGAAAACTGACTTTTAACTAAGTTTTCTCTTTCAAATTTTCCTCGGGTAAATATAAGAACTTTTTTCATACAGTGTACAGAAAGTGTTCAGTGATTTCAAGTGTTCAGAAATGATTACTTTGAGCTCGGGGCTTGTCCCGACCATATGCCACAAGCGGGTCCTCAAGGTGGGTGACGTACTTTATCGAAAATATAATCATCTACAAGTACTTGTTGTAAAAAGTAGCGTTTACAAACTACTTTTCAAAAGTTGTCACTTCTTTGCTACTTTTAGATTTTGTCAAATGATTCAATCTACAATTAAAATTGCAGACACAGATTAAGATTTCTAAGATGCTTTAATTATTTTAGTATAATTTTGAATCTATGTTTGTTGTCTTTATTTTTGCCATTAATGTTTGTTGGAGATAGTTTAAATATTTTATACACGATCAGCGAATCATGAGTTTGTTTGGCAATTTTTAATGTATTTCATTATATCAATTTTTCTTTTCGAAAAACACGTCCATAACACAGTCGTATATTTACATATGCTTGTTTTTCTTTATTTTCATACATTAACATATGCAAACATTATGATGGTGTTACGAGAGCTCTATATCGTAAAAAAAAAAAAAAAAAATCGAATTAGATATCGTGTATATCTGAAGTACACTAATTTTTCTTAAAAATAAACTCATGATTTAGATTTCCGTATAACAAATTGAAAGAAATCTTCAAACAAAAATTAATCAGAGGAAGTACACGTAGAATCTAAATCATATCAAAACAAGTAAAACACCTCTGGAAAAAAAAAAAAAAAAAACCTTTCGGTAGGCCAAAAATCAATGCTTATCTACCCACCTCCGCTACATGGGCTCGAAAAATTAAGTATACATTTAATTACAGCAGATGTGAAATTTACAGCGAAACCTGTTGTAAATTTACTGCATTATGCGGGAAAATTGGATAAAATAAATACAACACACTGTACAGTAAAATTACATCAAGGTACTTGAAAATTCAAGCATGCGTTCATATTCAATAAAACTTGAATTTTACAACACATTGTGTTGTAAAATTATATCATCCTACTTGAAAATTAAAACGCACAATAATTACAACAAAACTTGAATTTTATAAAACATTATGATGTAAAATTACATCACCGTACTTAAAAATTCAAGAACACTTGAAATTTACACCACAACGTGTTGGCGATTTTTTTTTTTTTTTTTTTTTTTTTTACCCTCACGTTGTGCTGAAATCTGGCTTATTCATTTTTTACGCTGCCCAATGATCCCTCGTTATATCACGTTTGGCGGGATACAATCAAAGGCGATAAAGCATTTTTTTCCGTAAAAATCTGTAAGAAAAATTTAAAAAAATCCTAAGCAGGCAAAAATAAGAAGCAAATAAACCATTTATGTACTATTAATTACTTAGCTGCAATTTGAATTTTCTTCGCTTTCTTTTTACCTTTATTTGTGGTGTTGAACTTTTTAGTAATTTGGATATCTTCTCAACCGTCGTTTTTTTATTATAAAGAAAAGAAAAAAAAGTTTTTTTTTTTTTTTTTTTTTTTTTTTTTTTTTTTTTTTTTTTAAAGGTAGAATTCTACTGAGAAATATGTTTAGCCCTTTAAAAAAAATTCAATAGAATTCTTTTTTTTTTTTTTTTAAGTAGAATTATATTGAAATATATATTGTCCTTTAAAAATAATTCAAGAGTTTTTTTTTTAAGTTGATTTTTATTGAAACATATTCAGCCCTTTAAAAATACTTCAACAGAATTCTTTTTAAGAAATCAAATAATTCCAGTGCTTGCATTACCAACTCATTAGAGACACAATGGCCAAATTAGTAAGCAACCCTTTCATTTCTATATGTCGCAACGATTACTCTAAGTACACTTTCTTGCTCACAGCTCCAGAATTCTATTCTATAAAACAGCTGTCAAAAAGCTAGTAAAATCCCCAACAGACTAAAATAAGACATGCTCTTGCTCTCAGCCCCAGAGTGTATAACACTCTATTTGCATTTTTCTGCATAAAAATTTGTAAGAAAAAAAAATTGAAAAATCTCAAGCAGACAAAAATAAGAAGTATATAAACCATTTATGTACCATTAATTACTTGGTTGCAATTTGAATTTTCTTCACTTTGTTTTTACCTTTAATTGTAACATTGAGCTTTTTAGTAATTTGCATAAATTCTCAACCTTTGTTTTTATTATTATAAAGAAAGGAAATAAAATAATTCTTTTTTTTTCCCCTAGTAGAATTGAAATACATTTTGCCCTTTAAAAACACTTCAATAGAATTCTTCTTAAGAAATGAAATGATTCCAGTGCTTTCATGACCAACTCATTAGAGACACAATGGTCAAAAGAGCAAGCAATCATTTCATTTCTATAAGTTGCAAAGACTGCTCAAAAAACACTTTCTGGCTCACAGCTCCAGACTGTATAATACTCTTACAGCATTATTCTGCATAAAAATCTGAAAAAAAAATAAAATAAAATCCGAAGCAGACAAAAATAAGAAGCAAATAAACCATTTATGAACCATTAATTGCTTGGTTACAATTTGAATTTTCTTCGCTTTCTTTTTGCCTTCATTTGTGGCATTGAGCTTTTTAGTAATTTGGATACCTTCTTAACCTTCGTTTTTTTATTATAAAGAAAAGTTTTATTTTTTAAAAAGGTAGAATTCTACTGAAATATATTTTGCTCTTTAAAAAAAATTCAATAGAATTTTTTTTTTTTTTTTTTCTAAGTAGAATTTCATTGAAATACATTTTGCCCTTTAAAAATACTTCAATAGAATTTTTTTTTTAAGTAGAATTCGACTGAAATATATTTTGCCCTTTAAAAATACTTCAATAGATCTCTGTTTCTTAAGTAGATTTTTATTGAAACATATTTTGCCTTTTAAAAACACTTCAATAGAATTCTTCTCAAGAAATGAAATAACTCCAGTGCTTTCATGACCAACTCATTAGAGACACAATGGGCAAAAGAGCAAGCAACCCTTCCATTTCTGTAAGCCTCAACCATTGCTCGAAGAAGAAACCCTCTTCTTGCTCACACGCCCGGAGTGTATAACGCTCGTACAGCATTCTTCTCCATAAAACAGCTGTCAAAAAATTAGTAAAATCCCAAACAGACAAAAATAAGAAGCAGAAAGACATGAAGTCCAGTGCCCCAAGGAGGGCAGAAAAAAAAAATCACAGCCCCGTGTCACGCACAGCTCCCATTGGCAACCAACCCCATCTCGGGGTCACGTGATCGTCTTCCACCCTGCTTGTATACCTGTCGAGTTTTCGCCCCGCATCTAGTAGGAACTGAGTCTGGCGATCGGCGAAGAACGTATAATCTTGCTGTGTGCAGAGTCTCATGCAATGTGTAACATCTGCGATTGGGAGCGAACCGTTTTTCACTGAGAGAGCGCTCGCGGTGAAAAGATTTTCTTCTTTAACTATTTGGCCTTGGATTTATCAGAGGTTTTTTTTTTTCGCAATTGTAATTTTTTGTTCCAGTTTTGTGTTTTGTTTGTTTGGCTTAAAGAATTGTTGAAGTGTATCAGGATGTGTCTGGCAATGTTTTATAAATAGTAAAAGTATTATGCAAGATTTTTTGGACGTTTTTCTAAGCTAAACGTCAAGCGAAAAAGACCATAAATCGTAAAGATCACACGGACGTCTTTTAGTACATATTTTTTTTTAAATTTAAATCAACGTAAATCATCAAATGCTATACGTCAATCAGGATTTTTGTTCCAGTTTTGTATTTTATTGTTTGGATCAGAGAATTGTTGAAGTTTATCAAAATATGTCTGACAATGTTTATTGAGTATCAAAAGGATTATACAAGATCTTACGGATGTATTTTCGTAATTTTTTAACTTAAACCTAGTTGTCAAACATTTTAAAACAAGCAAAAAAAGTGCATTATTTATTCTTTTTTTAAATAAATGTTTTTACATATGCAAATTTTTGTATGACTAAAGGAATGTAATTTCTCTCTCCAAGAAAATATATTTAGTTGCTTTGTATTGTACATAGTGTAGAGCTTTATAAAAGAGTCAAAGAATGAAGTTGATAGTCTCCTGAACTGATAGTAAGAAGGTTTAAGCTTGAGTAAAATTTTATAAAATTAAATATAAAATTAAAGAAAAAAAGTTGGAATTTTCTTGAAGAACGATACCATTTTTTTGCCAAAATTCATCTATTAAATTTTAAATATTTACTCATCATATGAATAAAACAATTAAAAAATTTATCCATAAATTCTGAATACATAATTTTGGATGAGTTTTGTATATTTTACATATAATTTATGAATTTACGCTTCAGATAAATTTTGCATTAAATGTGACACAAGTACAGAAAATAATCAGTGCAATATACATAGCATCTTACAGTAAATGATAGAAAAGAAAAGTACTGGAAAATTGCTTAAACAGGATTTTTCCAGAAAATTTATTATATATTTTTCACATTCATTTTTTAAAATTGAATAAATAAACCGCACTTTTCATTCCACGCAATTTTGACACTGAAACGACGTGAAAGTGTTTTCGAACAAAGGTAAAGAGTAACGTTATTGTGACATTCTCGTTGGATTTACGTGTGTACATCGATTGGATAAACGATCTGCAGCAATTAACTGTGTAACTGTCATCGTAAAGGATTAAGTTTCACTCATCTTGTCAATCTGGATCACATGACTTCGCTTTGTATCGATGTTTCCCCTGCTATGACTGTGCAGACCGATTAATAGGTAAGCGGATTACTCTTTGACATCCTTGCTCTTATTAAAAGATAAAAGATAAATAGCATTTTATGATTTTAATGTAGAATTGTATGACATTGGAAAAATTGCTCTTTGACATTTTTGCTTCTTAAAAAATAATAATATGGGGAAGAAAATAGCATTTATGCAGTAATCGTTTTTAAAAGATTTTAATAGAGATTTATGTTACACGCGAAAATTTACTCATTAACATCCTTGATCTTCTTAAAATTAAAAAGAAAGATAATAACAGTAGTTATGAGAAAAAATTGTCTGTAAAAGATTTTAATATAAAAGTATATTGCATGCGAAAATCACTCTTTGACATCATTGCTCTTCTTAAAAGCTAAAATATAAATAACTTTTCATGATTTTAATGTAGAATTATTTTACATTGGAAAAAATGAGCATTGACATCATTGCTCTTCTTAAAAGCTAAAATATAAATAACTTTTTATGATTTTAATGTAGAATTATATTACATTGGAAAAATTGCGCTTTGACATTCTTACTTTTCATAAAAAAATATGGGAAAGAATATCATTTATACAGTAAATTCTTTTTCAAAAAAATTTTAAATATAGAATTATGCTGCACGCGAGAAATTACTGTTTAATATCTTTGCTTTTTAAAGATAAAATATGAATATAATTTCATGATTTTAATGTAAAATTATATTACATTCGAAAAACAGCGCTTAATCATTCTTGCTTTTCTTTAAAAAAATATGGAAAAGAAAATAGCATTTATGCAGCAAATTCATTTCTAAAAGATTTTAATATAGAATTATGTTACAAGCGAAAAATTACTCTTCAATATCCTTGCTCTTCTTAAAAGTTAAACAGCATTTTATGATTTTAATGTAGAGTTATATTACATTGGAAAATTGCTCTTTGACATTCTTGCTTTTCTTAAAATAATAAGGGAAAGAAAATAGTATTTATGCAATAAATTCATTTTAAAATACTTTAATATAGAATTATGTTACATGAGAAAAATCACTCTTTGACATCCTTGTTCCTCTTAAAAGTTAAACAGCATTTATGATTTTAATATAGAATTAGTAATTATATCACATCGGAAAATTTTCGCTTTGCCATTCTTTCTTTTTTTTAAATAATATGCGAAAATTTTATGCCGTAAATTCGTTTTTAAAATATTTTAATATAGAATTATGTTACATGCGAAAAATTACTCTTTGACATCCTTGCTCTCAGACGATAAAAGATAAATAACATTTCATTATTTTAATGTAGAATTATATTACATTAAAAAAAATAGCTCTTTGAAGTTCTTAAAATAATATGGGACATTTATGCAATAAATAGATTCATTTATAAAATATTTTTATATAATAGAACTATGCCACATGTAAAGAATTACTCTTTGGCATCCTTGCCCTTTTTATATGATCGAAGCTGAACAGTATTTTATTATTTTAACCTAGAATTATATTACATTGGAAAAATTGTGGTTTGAGATTCTTGCTTTTCTGAAAATAATATGGAAAAGAAAATATATTTTATGTAGTAAATTCGTTTTTTAAAGATTTTAATATAAAATTATGTTACTTGCAAAAAATTACTCTTTGACACCCTTGATCTTCTTGAAAGATAAAAAATAAATAGCTTCTCATTAATATGGAATTATATTACATTTGAAAAATTACTCTTTGACATTCTTGCTTTTCTGAAAATAATATGGAAAACCTTTTCTTTCGTTTTTAAAAGGTTTTAATATAGAATTATGTTGATTGCAAAAAATTTTTCTTTGACATCCTTGTTCTTCTTAAAAGATAAAAAATAAATAGCTTCCCATTATTTTAATATGGAATTATATTACATTTGAAAAATTGCTCTTTGACATTCTTGCTTTTCTTAAAATAATATGGAAAATCTTTTCTTTCGTTTTTAAAAGGTTTTAATATAGAATTATGTTGATTGCAAAAAATTTTTCTTTGACATCCTTGCTCTTCTTAAAAGATAAAAAATAAATAGCTTCTCATTATTTTAATATGGAATTATATTACATTTGAAAAATTACTCTTTGACATTCTTGCTTTTCTTAAAATAATATGGAAAATCTTTTCTTTCGTTTTTAAAAGGTTTTAATATAGAATTATGTTGATTGCAAAAAAATTTTCTTTGACATCCTTGCTCTTCTTAAAAGATAAAAAATAAATATCTTCTCATTATTTTAATATGGAATTATATTACATTTGAAAAATTACTCTTTGACATTCTTGCTTTTCTTAAAATATTATGGAAAATCTTTTCTTTCGTTTTTAAAAGGTTTTAATATAGAATTATGTTGATTGCAAAAAATTTTTCTTTGACATCCTTACTCTTCTTAAAAGATAAAAAATAAATAGCTTCTCATTATTTTAATATGGAATTATATTACATTTGAAAAATTACTCTTCGACATTCTTGCTTTTCTTAAAATAATATGGAAAATCTTTTCTTTCTTTTTTAAAAAGGTTTTAATATAGAATTATGTTGATTGCAAAAAAATTTTCTTTGACATCCTTGCTCTTCTTAAAAGATAAAAAATAAATAGCTTCTCATTATTTTAATATGGAATTATATTACATTTGAAAAATTACTCTTTGACATTCTTGCTTTTCTTAAAATAATATGGAAAATCTTTTCTTTCGTTTTTAAAAGGTTTTAATATAGAATTATGTTGATTGCAAAAAATTTTTCTTTGACATCCTTGCTCTTCTTAAAAGATAAAAAATAAATAGCTTCTCATGATTTTAATGTAGAATTATATTATATTTGAAAAACTGCGGTTTGTCATTCTTGCTTTTCTTAAAATAATATGGAATATCCTTTATGCAGTAAATTGGTTTTTTTTCTTTTTTTTTCTTTTAAATACAGAATTATGTTATATGCGAAAAAATACTCTTGCTTTTCTTAAAATAAAACATGAAGATAAATAGCATTTATGCAATAAAATTGTTTGTAAAAGATTTTAATATAAAAGTATATTGTATATGCGAAAAATTTCTATATCTCTTTGACATTCTTACTTTTCTCAAAATAGAATATAAAAAATTAATAGCATTTATGCAGTAAATTCGTTTCCAAAAGATTTTAATATATTGCATGTGTAAAAATATAAAAGTTAATAAAAAATTATGCAGTAAACTCGTCTCCAAAATTTTTTCATGTAGAAATTTATTGCGTGGGGAAAATTACGCTTTGACTTCCCAACTTTTCTTCAAAAAATAAATAAATAAATAAAATAATAATAATAATAATAATAACGTTTATGCAATAAATTCTTTTCTAAAATATTTTAACATAAAATTATGTTACATGTGGGAAATTACTCTTTGACATCCTCGTCCTTAAAATAATAAACAAAAATAATAAATAGCCTTTATGCAATAAATTTGTAAAATAGTTCAATATAAAAGTATTTTGCATGAGAAAAAAATGTAAAAAACCTATTTGACATTCTTAACTTTCTTAAAATAGAAAATAAAATAAATAAGTAGAATTTATGCAGTAAATTCGTTTCTAAAATACTCTAACATAAAGTATTTTGCAAAGAAAAATTACTCTTTGACTTTCTTACCTTTCTTAGAATAGGGAATTAAAAAAATTAGTAGCATTTATGCAGTAAATTCGTTTCTAAAACTGTTTAATATATTGCATGTGTAAAAATATAAATGTTAATAGTATTTACGCAATGAATTCGTCTCATAAGAGTTTTCATGTAAGAAATTTATTGCACGGGGAAAATTATGCTTTGACATCCCAACTTTTCTTTTAAAAATAACATTTATGCAGTAAATTCTTTTCTAAAGGATTTTAATATAGAATTGTGTTACATGCGAAGAATTACTCATCGACATCCTTGCTCTTCTTAAAATAAGAGAAAATAAAAAACAAGTAATATAAAACAAAATTAAGTCAATTCCTACTTAGGTCAACAAAGAAAACATCGCTAAATATTTTATATAAAATAATTTTTTTTCTCCCATATAAAACTAAAATTAATTAGTTAAATTTAATTAATGAATTAATATTTGAAAAAAAAAACTGTATTAACATCAAGTGTCATCCGCTACAAGTTTTAAAAAATGTATTTGAACTTGAGTGGATGAATAAAAAGTATTTTATTAATGATTGAAAATTTGAACAAGATATATAACTATATAAAGTAGTGCTGCACAACCTTTTTGTATGAAAATCGTTTGCCACCACTATCTTCGAAAGGTAAGCTTTGATATATTTAATAGCAAGGTTTCCGTCATTAACCTAAGGTAAATTTTTCTGTGTAAAAATAGTGGTAATATATAGAGAGAGTGTGAACTAATAGTAGGAATTAAAAAAAGATAATTATCAGTAAATTCGTTTGTAAAAGATTTTAATGTAAAATTTTATTACATGAGAAAATTACGGTTTGTTATACTATATAACAAACCGATATAACTATACCTCTAAAACTACCACTTTATGAATTAGCTGTTGGATGATGGGACATCCTGTATATAAATATGTACTTTAACCTTTTCGGGACGAGTGTGACGTATACGTGAAAATGCGTACAAGGTGCTTAGAATCCTGGATTTTAACCATTATATTCTACCATTACATTTTAACAGTAAAACTTGCCTTATTTAAATCATAACATTTCTGCGAATGCATTAGGCGAAATTTTCTATTTTCCTATTTTATAATTTCCGATGATAAAAGATTAAAACATCAGCAAAAGACGACGTCGCGAAGGGGTTAAATAATTGGATACTTGTTTGTTATAGGGACCTTGACGCGAGAGAGGAAACGACGAGAATTGAATTTGGCGGGAATAGCAAAAATTTCAAAAGCACTTTCTGGCAACCCGTATTTACATTTTAAAAACGTCATCAGATTGTTGTAGATTTTTCAAATAACTATTAATCATTAATGTATCAAATGTATAAGCAATTTGTTTTATATTTACACAATTTAATACATACATTAATAAGCAATTTGTTTAATTTATATATAAATAAACCATATAATAATGCAATACAAAATTTATAAACCATACAAGATTAGACATATTTCATTGGTTTTCATTGCCGTTTCATTTTCATGATTGTTTATAATATTTGGCGAGAAATTGCACTTTCTTAACACATTACCGGCGGGAAACGAGAAATCTTGTTTTTAGTCAAAACACACCATAGCTTCTACCTTACAGGATATGCATTTATATAATGTTATTCATATTTTTTTAGATTGTAAGACATTTTATATTAAATCCGTACATTAAAAGATATTTACTGGTGCATAGACGTAATTGAAAAACCTGTCTAGGTAACCAATTTACGGAAGACTTTAAAAGAGGGAGGAGCTTCTGCTGTTTTAAAACTCAAAATTCACAAAATTGAACGGTAATGTGTTAAGACGAATTATGCCTAGTCCCTTATAAGAAACAAATGTCAATAATTAAAGTATATTAAAGTATAAAAATATTTAATTAAAGTATAAAAAATCTAAAGAAAAAGTCACAGAAACACATTCATATATACTAAAAATATCAACGTTTGACACACAATAAAATCGTGTAATAAACAGACGCACGTTTCATGAGTATCCTGGACTCATTTCCTCAGTGTAAATAAACTTAAACCCTATTGTATCCCCCCAAAGACATGAAAATGAATCTAAAAAACAAATGAAAAACAACAACACACCGAGAAACTCCTCCAATCTGATTAAGTCGGTTGGTTGGTTGTAGAGGATTCACTATGACAAAGTAACTCAACCCAGAAAGGTGAGATGTACGGTACACTTGAAAAATCATTAACCAGGGAGTTACCAAATTTACACTGAGGAAATGAGTCCAGGATACTCATGAAACGTGCGTCTGTTTATTACACGATTTTATTGTGTGTCAAACGTTGATATTTTTAGTATATTTATCCACACAAGATTTTTTACACATTCATATAGTTTTATTATAGATTAAAGATAGGATCGGTTTCTTTCGTTGTAATTTAATGTAGTTCTCAAACGATCCGCTCAACAATGCGAAACTTTGTGACTCATTTTTAAACGCAAAGGCATAAACTTGGCAGGCTTGACTATGGAAGCGTTTTGGAATCGCAATGAGTGTTCCATTTTTGATAAATAAATTACTTATCGAGTTACAAGCGATTCGCATCACTTGACAACACGTTTTTCTTCTTTCAGGCTCTGAAGAATCGGTAATTTGGTTCAAAACATCGACTTTGACAGTGTTTCGCGAAATGTCTTCTGCCTTTATCAAAAATTGGCATATATAGTTCGTATTATAAATTCTATAGTTCGTAGTTATAAATTCTATAGACAATATACAGGGCTGCTCAAAACATATCACGTGCATTTCCGGTTACTGAAGGAAATTGCATTTTTAATTGTGCTATGTGTTTCCTTACTGAAGTAAATTTCAGAATACTGTGTAGTATATATACAAATCTAAAGATTATATACAGGGCTGCACAAAAGAATTCGAATAATTTGTATGACAATTCGTAAAAATGGCTTTTCAAATGTGTTATGCGTTTTCTAAATTGTTTAGTTAGTAAACTGCGAGAGTTGTTACAGCATTCTGAATGTGTTCTAATCTAAGTTTCGTAATCTAAGCTTGATGCGTGATTTTTCGTTCCTGTTTCACTGTAATTTTATTTATGAAATTTCTTATTGTAGCACACCTGTGTTGATTACGGCAGTACACTTGCAACTTCACGCTACTACACAAAATGTACGCTTCGCTACTTGTTTTTCTTCCTGCCAGGTAGTGAGCGGATATCCTGTTCACAATCTGGAGGAAATACTAATATCTCTTAACCCCCACCCCCCTTTTCTCTTCCAAGTGTTATGAAAAATGACTGAATGTTTGTGTCAAAAAATCGCTCTCGGAGGTAGAACAGGTGTACCTCTTTCTTTAAGATGAATACAATTTTATTTCAGGCATTTGTCTACTAAAAATATATAATAAAATAAAATAAAGGAGAAAGAAAAGTCAGGCATCATGGCATAAATTATGAAACACTTTCCGAGTATTGTTACACTATCGGAATATTGTTAAAAAAAACTGCAGTTTTGTTCATTCTATGAGAAATGATATATATAAATTAGTATTAAATAAATAAATAAAAAACCGCAGTAAAAATTCATTGTCAGCAATTGTTGTTTATATCTGCAAATGGGTGCGAATTTTTTCGTGCAGTCCTGTATATAATCTACACATCTCGTAATTCATTAAAATTATTTAAGTCTTAAAATGTACAGGGTATCCGAAAAAGGTTGGACCGATTTGAAAGAATAATAATTCTAAATGTAATTGAGTAAAAACAATTATTTTCTTTCCAAAGTACTCGGCAATTATTCAAGATTTGTTAGATGTAGATGTTTTAAAGTTCAGACGATGCGCAGAATCGATGATACGAAAATGCAGATCACAACACACATTCTCAATTTCTTCGATGATTCCGGAGTGGAAAGCGTATAAGTCTAAAACTATTGGAGGTATGGGGAAAATGTCAATTAGAAAGTTCTTCAGCATCTTCGATTTAGTAGGAAAGGATCCACTATGTACACGAATAACCTAAGCAAAAAGTTAAAATTGCGAATGTGTGGTGCGATTTGCATTTTCCGATCATCGATTCTGCGCATTGTTTGAATTTCACGACTATAAAACAACTACATCTAACAAATCTTGGATATTTGCCGAGTACTTTGGAAAGAAAATAATTGCGTTTACTTAATTACTTTTAGAGTTATGATTCTTTCAAATCTGTTCAACCTTTTTCGGACACCACAGCTTTTTCCGATATCACAGCTGTAAACATATATCCAGCAGTAATGACTGATAGTCTGTGCTGTAATTGAATTCTTTTGAGCGTCTCTGTAAATAAACGATAAATTCCACGCACTGAATAATTTATATAAAACATGCTGTAGTATACCTCAGTAATGTACATCAATTTCATTGAAATAGTGTAACATTATTAAAGTACACTGCGAACGATTTTTCAACCATATATCATAAAGTAATGGAATTCTTTTGTACGCCCCTGTAAACGAACTATAATTGCTATTTACTCTATACTCTATACAAAACATGTTGCCGTCCACCTCAATGATGCATATCAATTTCATTATGTTTGAAATAGTGTAACATCATTAAAATGCGCTGTAAACAACTTTTCCCCATTGACCGTAATGTAACGGAATACGTTTGAGTGTCCCTGTAAACTAACCATGAAAGGTACACATTTAATTTTCAATCTACCGAACACGCCATGGAACAACACCTCAACAACATATATCAGTTACATATTTGTTGATTGTAATAAACTTAAATGTTCTTTCCGACGATATTTTATTCAATTCTAATAAATCTCAGATTTCTACATTGCGGTATAACTCAAAATTTAGTAGAATACTAGCGGAGCTTCGCAGGTTTACTCCAAACGGTCCTCGAATTAAACGAACTTAGGATTGGGCGCCCGACTGTCTTCGGGTCCGGTCCACTCGGATTTAAATAAGACAAAAAAAGGAAATTTCGTTTAGAATCCTGCAGAAACTGCATCAACGTATTTTTAAAAACTGTGATTGTTGATTTATTTTTTGTACGAAGGGTGAAGCGTTTCTCTTCAACGAAAATTGACTCAGGCTCCCGGCAACAAAATGGCTGCCTGTAAAAGCTGCAATTAAAAAAAAAAAAAAAAGAGAAAGTGTTTCTTCCCATTGGAAGTGGGGTAGAATGATGAATGGGTTTGTTCCCTTTTGCTCAGACCCAGCCCACTCTCGAACTATAGAAGGGGAGAATCCCCCTGGTATTCTATTCTTGCTTTGAAACAAAAGTTGAAGCATGCGCATTGATGTCAATTTCATGTGGAGGTGGAATCTAAAAAAAAAAATCTTTTAGCTTTAAATATATAGATTATTTAACGTTATAAAAATATCTTCGATACTCCAAAAAACTCGATTTATTTCACACACAAAAATAGCGACATTTCAAGGCAGATAAATAAACAAACTCCTCTGTTCTTACAGGGTTACAAAAATTACATAAAGTAGATTAAATTCATTTGTTGCCAAACTACAACTTAAAATAAACAAAGATGAAAGTATATTAAAATTATAATCGCGCGAAGGCGCGTGCTTCAACAATAATTTTCTCTATTCGACGGTGTAAAAATGGAAATTTAATAAATTTGCGGAAAAGCGAAATTTAATTGCTCAGGCCATAACAATAAATTGATTATGGTAAAGAAACCATATATATTCTTTTCCAAATTAAAGTAAATCTAAATTTAAATTATTTTACTAAATATATTTTCCCTTTTCTTCATTACCGCATTTAATATATATTCCCGGCATTTAAAGATGCGCCTGTTTTCTTTCTCTCTCAACGAAAAGATACGTAGTCAAAATCATAGCTATTTTTATCAATTTATCGTTAACGTAATTTAATTTCCCTGCCAAGTATCACTTTAAAAGAAATAACGCAATGTATAAAATGTTCCTCTCATGGTCAAATTATCATCTTCCTAAAAATCCCAGGTCCTTTCAAAGAAGCCGCACGCCGTGTCGACATAACATGCATTCTCAGGCGTGCTATTCAATAAAATAAACAAGAACGAAAGATCATGCGTCAAGCATAGATTATGTAACACTTTCCAACGCCTCCAAAATAATTTAAAAAATCATTACCGTTTAATAAGCTGAAAGATAACATCTAAGTAAACAATTTGGAAAACGCATAACATATTTAAGAAACGTAATTTCAGGAATTTCCAACATATACAATATTCGGAAAAATATCCGAATACTTTTATTCAGCCCTGTATAGGATCTATAGATTTGTATATATACTACATAGGATGCTACATTTTAGTTTAGTTAGGAAACGCGTAGCACAGTTTAAAATTCTCCTTCTGGAGTTTCTGTCAATAAACGGAAATCTGTTCGCGAACTTTTGTGCTGCCCTGTATAGGATCTACAGAATTTATACACACTCAGTAATAGATAAAAAGTGAGTTAAATTTAAAATCGAGTTCAGCAACTTAAAACGCACTTCCAGGAATTATTGTTAACAGACAGTAGAGAATTCTTTTGTGTGTCCCTGTCAATGAACGATGACTGCTATATGCACACTATTCTGTAGTAAGCCTCTTGTAATGCACCTTAGTGATAGATATAAATTTCAATGCGTTTAAAATAGTGAAACATTATTTAATTAAACCTCAAACGATTTTTCTCCATATATGTCATGTAACGGATTTCTTTTGACTGTCCCTGTAAAGTTACTATAAGTGCTATGCACACCCTATTCCATATTAAGCTTCTTGTAATGTACCTTCGTGATATATATCAATTACAATGTGTTTGCAATTGTGTAACATCATTAAAATAAACCGCAAATGATTTTTCCCCATAGACCGTAATGTAACGGAATTCTTTTGAGTGTCCCTGTAAAAAAAACTATAAGTGCTACACACGTCAGTTGAAATAGGGAACATGCTATAGATAACGACAATAACATATAAAAATTGCAGGGTAATCCTAGCCTATTTACGGGAGTTAGAGCACGAATAGACGGCAGACGGCCATACGGCCAGACAAACCGAAGTCATAAACACTTTTCAACTAGGTTGGAAAATGTTAAAAAGAATTGCGAAACTGCCTTTGCAGTTGTTCCCATAACACGTATCCGTCGAAATTCAGAATCATTTCCATTTTTAGCCGAAATGGGCTGTAAGCCAAATAAATTTACCCGTCCCTGTCTCCAATTACAAAACTTAACATGCGATTGTTCTAATCTAAACGGTTCAAATAACCCATTCAAAAATTCACGCCTCTTCACTCAAAAATGCAAATCACTTGGCGAGATTTGTAACGCGTGCTTTTCTCTCATTGCTCTGCCACTCGTCTCCGGTCCATCAACAGCCCAATAGAATGCCTTGGCCCCTGGCCACCCATTGCTATACTTCAAAACCCTTCGGAATACTTCAATATTATCTCTAAGCAAGTCAATGATAATTATTCTCATTTTCTACACCCTTTTGGAATACTTCAATATTATCTCTATGCAAGTCGATGATATTTATTCTCATTTTCTACACCCTTCGGAATACTTCAATATTATCTCTAGGCAAGTCAATGATAATTATTCTCATTTTCTACACTCCTGATAAAGATTGGAAATGTCACCCATTTGGTGTTTATCAAATTCATTGCAAGATCTGAAATGTTATGTGTTGGGGGAAAATCTCATTGATGTGGAAGATTTTTGTGAATGTGACATGTTTCATCGATTAAAGAAAAAAAACTCCTGTGACATTATGTTTCGTCTCGTCTCCCTTCTTTCAAAATTTAAAAAAAAAAAAAATCAATCCAGTTCAGACTCCAGGACACGTGCTGTTGGGACTTGTGGAACAACAATGTGCCACTATACCTCTCTGTGTATCTATTTCATCGAAACTGATTTACTCCCTAAAATCCTTAATGCAAACCCTTTAACGAATTTCTCAACTTTGACAGTATTTTCTTCAATCCTCAACGCCCCGGAACTTTCACCGCCATATTGGTCATTTGCCATCGGATTTATGGTATATTGCAATCATCAATAGTTACTCAAAGGCGTGTTTTTAACACTTTTCAACATAGTGGAAAAATGTTTATGAATTCGGTTTATCTGTCTGTGTGCCCGTGCTCTAACTCGCGTAAAAATATTCGGATTGTCATGCAATTGATATGTTATTGAGGTTTACTATGGCATGTTCGGTATTGAAAATGAAGTGTGTGGCGCTTACAGTTTTTTTACAGGGACACTCAAAAGAATTCTGTTACATTAAGGTCTATGGGGAAATATCATTGGGGTTTATTTTAATGATGTTACACAATTTCAAACATATTGAAATTGATATATATCACTGGGGTGCACTACAAGAGACCATGATCAATAGTTACTCATGGGCATGTTTTTAACATTTTGCAGTATAGTTGAAAAGTGTTTATGAATTCGGTTTGTCTGGCTGTCTAACTCTCGTAAATATACTCGGATTCCCATGAAATTTTTATATGTTATTGAGGTTTACTGAAGAATAGTTGGTATTGAAAATGAAATGTGTAACATTTATAGTTCGCTTACAGGGACACACAAAAGAATTACGTTACATTATAGTCTATGGGCAAATATCGTTTCCTATTCATTTTATTGATGTTACTAGATTTGATATATAATTAAATTAATTTGCTTCACTGCACTACAATGTGCTTTCTGAGGAGCATAGGATAAATAGCATTTATAGTTCTTTTACAGGGACTCACAAAATAATTCCATTCCATTAAAATCAACGGGAAAAAATCATTTGCGATGCATTTTAATGATGTTATGATACTTCAAACATAATGTAGTCTTTGAAGTGCACTACAACAGGTTTTTTTATAATAGCAGTTATCGTTCATTTACAGAGACACGAAAAACAGAGCTGATAATTGCTGGAAATACGTTTTCCGCTGTGGTATGTATGCATTTTAAAACATATCTAATTTTGAGTGTATTGAGTGGTGTGTATAAATTCTCTAGATATCATAGGGCTACACGATAGACATCGCATTACATTAACGGATAGGGACAGCAATTTCTGAAAATGGATTTTTACTGTATTATTTGTTTTCTTAAGTTGTTTATTTAAATATCTCAATTCATTCTTGTTAAAAAAAATTTTTTTTTAATAGTAGTGTGTTAGCTTTGGAAAGCGTTTCATAATCTATGCATAATACATGATTTTAGGTAGATTTCGTAAGAAATACTACTTATTACATTCTCACCTAAGTTAAAATTTTTGAAAAAAAATTCGCAGATCTACGTCGATCATGACTCCCAGAACCCAAAACCCAGAACTCAAAACTTTATGAATCTATCTATCTATCTATCTATCTATCTATGTCACTTTTTTATGGACACGATAACTGGAAAAATTCTGCATAAATCTCTTTCAAACTGATACATAAAATCAAGGGGCATAAAATCTCGATCAAGTTCGTTAATGGGCACAATCGAACCAACGGAGAGGGGGAAATGGGGGGGGGGGGCGTTTTGTGAAAACAGAAATCCCCCCATAATTTCTTAATTATGATACGTATCGAATCCGTTTAAAGTTATTATTACTTCTAGGAAAAGGGCCGAAAATTTATGTATGACAGATTTTTGATATCATTAAAAATGGCCCCAGGGGGGGGGGGAAGATGGGGTTTAGAAAAAAAAAATCATAACTTCGTCAATTCACAAGATATCAAATCCGCTTAAATTTATTATTAATCCTCTTAATATTATCTAAAACTTTTATATTGACAAGTTTTTTATAGGATCAACCCTTATAGCAAAAAAAAAAAAAAAATTAAAAACAAAAAAAAATCCCTGCCGTCTCCGCCTGCAAACAAGTTAGTTTTCGAAGTGGGCGGTTCCCATCTGCCGTATCATGGCAAAAAGGTAATTTCTTCCGCAATTCCCAACAAACAGGCGCCCCACGATCTGCATCTTCGAAATCTACCTGTGCCTGTAGGCCGAGCCGTCAGGGATTTTTTTGTTCTTGGCGCTTTATAATCATCCTATATATTATTTCTGTTGTCAACATCCCTTTTTCTAAGCAAATACAAACAGAACGATAAATGAGATACCATATGAAAAGATTTTGTACAGGCTTCTGACATAGTACAGTTACATTCCGTCACAACAGGTTTTTTGCTTATAGACCGGGAGGCGGCAGCAGAGGCAACCACCTCATCGAGTTCATGGCTGAAATTCCAGAATTAGTTAAAACTTTATTCGCATATTAAAACGCAATCGGTCTGCCAAGTCATATCTTGGTGGAAAACACCCAAAACCCGATTTTAGCGGTTGGCTCGTAGGTTTACCATTGTGTATTCCTGCTCCCAGTCCTCCATGTTTTCATACCTTTGGGTGCAGGAAAACACAATGGTAAACCTACGAGTCAACCGTTAAAATCGGGTTTTAGGGTATTTTCCACCAAGATATGACTTGGCAGACCGATTGCGTTTTAATATGCTAATCGAGTTTTAACTAATTCTGGAATTTCAGCCGT
The DNA here is from genome assembly GCA_963931845.1 of Maratus michaelseni. Taxonomy (NCBI): domain Eukaryota; kingdom Metazoa; phylum Arthropoda; class Arachnida; order Araneae; family Salticidae; genus Maratus; species Maratus michaelseni. The sequence goes on from OZ007600.1 coordinate 5,779,164, forward strand.
GAACTCGATGAGGTGATTGTGCTGCCGCCTCCCGGTCTATTAAAAATTGCAGTTAAAATTAAATCAACTTTGTTTTCATAATTGAAATGAAATGTTTTTCTCAAATCAGTGTTCCCACTGAAATAAAATACCGCATTATATCGTTCTCAACAAATGATTATATAAAAGAAAATAATTTGTACAATAAAGATAAACTGGGATATTGTTGATGCACGGGTTTATTTTATATTTATGATTGAAAAGCAAAATTGAAACTCAAATGCTAAATTTATTTCTCTTTATCCAATGTTTTTTTCCAAAACAGATGATGTAATTACTGTAATGCAGTTTAAATACGATTGATAATATATTTTGCTTCGATCATCGATATTTTGGTTTACTGTAACTTTATTGGAATAGATGAGATGATATTCTGGCTTAACTAATGTTGTTTGCAGCTTTTTTTTTTTTTTTTTTTTTTTTTTTTTTTTTTTTTTTAAGTTTAAACCTGCGGCTAAAAAAAAATATATTAGATATTGCTAAAAAAACAAAAAAAATATTAAACTGCAGTGCGAAATCTTCGCGCTGGTATATACAGTATGCCCACTAAAGTCCCTTGCCACCCTTTTAACTTCGGAATGGCTGCTGCTATATTCATAAAAGTGGTGTCTAGATATAGTAAAGTAGGCATGCGCTACTAAATAAAACCACCTATTGCGCCACCTGGTGGAAAACTGCGAAGTTAGCATTCCTATCTCGAAAACGGAAAGAGATAGGGGGAAAAGTGATTTACAAAGTTGTAGAGCATCATCAATTTAGTACGAAAAGACACCTTGTGGACATTAATGCGAAGAATAGAATGGTTAAAACACGCATTTGATTTTTCGTGATTTCCTACACTGTGACGTTACGAAACTTGAACGGAAGGAGAAATGATTATCTTTCGGACAAAACACGATACTGCAATGTGGTACAGTGGTATCGCTTGTGATTCCCAATCAAAATGATGCATTACGGACGCTTGTGCCACCGTGTCACCCTCTATGCTCCAACGGGTGCAACTTGAAATTCAAACAAGGATCCAAATGTACATTGCAGCTGACGGTGAGACGTTTGAACATCTCAAATAAAGGTATATTGTTTCAAGTAGTTATTTTTTTTCTTTCTTTGATCGTTTTGTCACGTCACAGTGTAGGAAATCCCGAAAAAACAAATGCGCGTTTTAACCGTTCTATTCTTCGCATTAATGTCCACAAGGTGTCTTTTCGTACTAAATCGATGATGCTCTACAACTTTGTAAATCACTTTTTTTCCCCATCTCTTTCCGTTTTCGAGATAGGAATGATAAAAACCGCAGTTTTCTACCAGGTGGCACCGTAGACGATTTCATTCAGTAGCGCATGCCTACTTTACTATACCTAGACACCACTTTTATGAATATAGCAGCAGCCGTTCCGAAGTTAAAAGGGTGGCAAGGGACTTTAGTGGGCATACTGTATAATTTATGTTGTCAACATCCCTTTTTCTATGCATTTACGAAACGTACAACAACGAATGAGGTATCATTCGACAGGTTTTTGAAGCGGTTTCTGACATAGTGCACTCACATTTCGTTAAAACATGTTTTTTGATTAAAAATTGCGGTTAATTAAAAATTAAATCGGCACTGTTTTCATAAATGAAATGTAAGGTTTTCGTCAAATCAGTGTTGCCACAAAAATAAAATACCGCAATATATCGTGCTCAACAATGATTATAAAAAAGTAAATAGTAGAAGAAAGATAAAGTATGATTTCTTCGCACGGGTTCATTTTATATTTATGGTTAAAAAGCGAAATTGAAATGTTTAGAAGAAAAATACCCTATCGATCGATCGAAGCAATAGAATTTCACATGTCGAATAAAAGGTATGCGTTTGTTATATTAAATGAAACTGTATTTTATATGCATTTAGTTAATTTTTCTTTGTTTCATATTTTTCAAGAAGCGGATCACGTTATCCACTAATGCAATTAAAATACGATTGTTAATTTATTTTCTCACGCATGCCTTTTGCAATCTTCGGTCAGTTTTTACTGTAACTTTGATGGAAAAAATGCGATGATATTCTGGCTTGACTCAATGTTGTTTGAAGATATTTTCAGTCCTTAATTTTTCTTTAGAAGTTTAAACCTGCATCTAAAAATTATTAGTTACTGCTAAAAAGACTGCAGTGCGAAATACTTGCACGGATCCACTGCTATAGATTAAGATTCAAATTCTCTGGCATATAACTTAAATAATACTACATTTCTTCTCGAAGATTTTTAATCAATTGGAAGAAAAGAATCAACACCGAAACTGTTAACTTACTTAGTTGAAAGAAGAACTCTATCCGTCAGAAAGAACAACAAAACAAAGTTAAAAATAAATAAATAAATCATGAGCTATCATCATCAGGTTTCTCTTTCCGTCTCAGACTGAGGAGTGTCTCGTTCCCCATTTAAAATTCACTTAACAGGTTGGAAAAGGTATACAGTCTTTTTTGAAAAAAATCTCTTAGCGGTCAATGATTTTACCTTTTGCAAATAGTTATACAATTCAAATTCTATTGTGGTAATATCTGACTTATCTGCTTTTTATCATTTATATTATTAATACAAAAATGTGAAAAATTATTTAGGATTTTTTAGTGCAGGTGGAACGTTGCTGTATTACATAGGAATGGCAACTAGAAAGTTTATAACGAGAATTTAACAACATATAACATCAAATACGATTGAATAACTATAGCTTTAGCCAGACTAAAGAGAATAGAACCTTTGCAAATTAATTTTAAGAACGGCAAAATAAATTATTTATCAAGATTTTATTTCTCATCTATCCACGAATCAACAAAAATCTATATATGTGAACAAACTATATGTAAACAAACAAACAAAAAAAAGTTTCTAAATCTAGGAAAATATAATATAACAACGAACGAAAATATACAATAATCTCTTGCCAGTTAGCCACGATTCCGAAAAGTATATTTTACCTTTAGAAACTTCAGAAAACAATATATTTTCGAGATTTAAAGCAACATGTATTAAAAAAAAAAAAAAAAAAAAAAAAAAATGGGGAACGAGACACTCCTCAGTCTGAGACGGAAAGAGAAACCTGATGATGATAGCACATGATTTATTTTTTATTTTTTTACTTTGTTTTGTTGTTTTTTTCTGATGGATAGAGTTCTTCTTTCAACTAAGTAAGTTAATATAACCACGGACGAAAATATACCATACCCAACTCTTTCGAGTTACCCACGATTCCGAAAAGAGCTCTTTACTTTTAGAAATTTCAGAAACCAATATATTTTTGCGATTTTAAGCAACGTTTATAAAAACAACGTTTCTTTTGCTGCCACTGATTTTCGGAAACGTTTCCGAGTCGTTTTTAGAGTGTATTTATCAGTTTCCTTAAACCGGAATATCGATTTTTAGAATGCTACCTATTCTCAATGAAACATTTTCATATTCAACAAACATGTTTTAGAAACAAACATGATACATTTTCCGAATTTGCATTAACATTAAAATTAATATTATTTTGTAACTTTTACATGTATAAATTCAGTTACGCTGCTGAAAATGTTTACTTGAGAATGTGTAGCATTCTAAAAACCGATATTCCAGTTTGAGAAAACTGATTAATACACTCTAAAAACGAATCGGAAACTTTTCCGAAAATCAGTGGTAGCAAAAAAAAAAAAAAAAAAAAAAAAACATTGTTTTTATAAACGTTGCTTAAAATCGCAAAAATATATTGGTTTCTGAAATTTCTAAAAGTAAAGAGCTCTTTTCGGAATCGTGGGTAACTCGAAAGAGGTATGGTATATTTTCGTCCGTGGTTCTATTACATTTTCGTAGAATAAAAACATTTTTTTTTTTTTTTTTTTTTTACAGTGTAATTCTTCATTTTTTCTAGAAGGCTTTTTAATCAATTGGAAGAAAAGAATCAACACCGAAACTGTTAACTTACTTAGTTGAAAGAAGAACTCTATCCGTCAGAAAGAACAACAAAACAAAGTTAAAAATAAATAAATAAATCATGAGCTATCATCATCAGGTTTCTCTTTCCGTCTCAGACTGAGGAATGTCTCGTTCCCCATTTAAAATCCACTTAACAGGTTGGAAAAAGTGTAAAGTCTTTTTTGAAAAAAAAAAATCTCTTACCGGTCAACGGTTTTTCATTTTGAGAATATTTCAAACAATCGAAATTCTGTTGTTGTAATATGTGACAACTGCTTTCTATCATCCATATTAGGAAAAACATGTCTGTGCGTAACGCTGACGTCATGTTGACAGTAGCAACAACTCAGCATAAATTTCGCTACACTTTGTTACTACACTTTTTTTTTTTTTTTTAACTGCTAAACATCGCACAATTTCAATTTTTACACCGTCGAAAAGGACAAAAAAATTTCTTTCAAATGCAATTTGTTTGAAAACTGTATCTCAATTAACTGATTTTTGATTGTTTTTAAAATATCTATATTATAAAGGAAAAACATGCATGTGCGTAATGCTGACGTCATCTTGACAATGGCAGCACCTCACCATAAATTTCACTTTTATTACATTTTTTTAAACTGCTAAAGATCGCAAAATTAAATTTTCACATCGTCGAAAAGGACAAAAATTTTCTTTCAAATGCAATTTGTTCGAAAACTGTATCTCAATTAACTTATTTTTGATTGTTTTTCAAAATTGCTATATTATAAAGGAAAAACATGTCTGTGCGTAACGTTGACGTTATGTTGACGGTGGCAACACCTCACCATAAATTTCGCTTTTACTACATTATTTTTTAAAATACTAAACACCGCACAATTTAAATTTTTACATCGTCGAAAAGGACATAAGATTTTCTTTTAAATGCAATTTGTTTGAAAACTGTATCTCAATTAACTGATTTTTGATTGTGTTTTAAATAATTTTCAAGCATGATTTTTTTAAGTCTATCATCCATCGTGTGCAGATAATGAAAGATTAACCAGTTCGCACTTAAAACAATTTAAATACAGAGTGAGCACAAGGTTTTGCCTTGATTACAAATATTTATTGTGCGAATACTATTATAATTAGACAGGTGGTTGTTTGGATACATCGTAAGTACTGTTATAAAGTTTTTACTATAATAAGACCACATACTTCATGAAATTTCAACGTGTGCCCCCTTGATAGCACGGAGAATGTCAAAGTCATATTCTAGTTCTCGCCAAATGCTCTTCAACCATGGATTATCAGAAAGAAGGAGCACCCCTTCACTGGTGTTCTATCCATCGTGATTTCGTGAGTTCCTAGACGAAAAATTTCCGGAAGTGATGGACCAACACCGTGGCCTCCACGCTCTCCTGACATTACTCCTGTTGATTTTTTTTTTCTTTTGGGGCTATATCAAGGACATAATCTGTTCCACACCAGTTGCTGACGTTGAAGAACTGAAGGTTAAGTATAAAAGATGCTGTATGTACTGTTACAGAAGACATGTTAGCGAGCACTTGGCGAGAACTAGAATATCGCTATGACATTCTCCGACACATTGACGTTTTGACGCACAATTTGTGTCATCGCCATAAAATAGAATATTCGAAATAATTCGTTGGAAATGAGAGATTCCTGTATAGTGGATATTTAAAAAAATTCTGTAATTTTCTACGGAACAACTAGTAAGCATTTGCCTTTTAAACTCATGTCGCAAATTACGTAAATGAACTATAACTTGTAGATCATTTTTTATATTTTTCAGTGATTGTCTCCGATTGTAATTACTAAAGAATCGAATGCTTCTTTCTTAGTCAGAGATTTTAAGTCTCTAGAAAATAAGGCAGATAACTGTTTCAAAAAAATCATCCTCATATAATTAAACTCCAACAATAGCGAGGGAGAGAGACAGTGTTGAATTCAGACACTTTGCTCCGGGAGGGATTTCTATCGCTCCAGGGGGGACATTGTAGAGTTCCGGGGGGGGGGGGGGATTTCACTTTTTAACCATTGAAAGTATAAAATCTCAAACCTTCCGGTGGGGGGACATTTCAGTGCTCCAAGGAAGAATGCCCCCCCCCTCCCCCCCTGAATTCAACACTGAAGAGAGATTATTTACAGATACTGTAGAAATTAACGATTTAACTGCTATTCGAGATGAGAAAAGAAAAAAAGTTCAAATACGAGGTTGAAAAAAAATATATGCATAAATAAATCATGAACTTTCCCCAGGTTTCTTTTTTTTTTTTTTTTTCCACTCTTAGCATACCGCAGGGTTATAGCTACGGGAGTGTCTTTTGCACATTAAAAATTCACTTAATAGATTGCAAAAATGTATGCGACAAGCGTTTGGCAAAATCGCTTTTCGCGGTCAGTGATTTTTCATTTTGCTTGGGAAAAAAAGAACTTGCTCTGTCTAACCAAAGGCTGAATAGAGAAAGTTGATTTTCTGCAGTTGTTACGTAATATGTGCGATCTTTATCTCTTAACGTGGCAGTTAATGAATTTGATATTTTAAACTCCAGGAGACATATAATGCTACGATAAAAATCTATATTATAAGGCAAAAAAAAAAAGAAAAAAATGGTGGAAACATCTGCCTAATAAATTTCGCATTTTACTGCAATTTTATTAAATTAGACTTTAATCGCACAATTTCAATTTTACATCGTCAAAAAACACACACACAAAAAAAAAAAAAAAAAAAAAAATCAAATGAAATTTGTTTGAAAACTATATCTTAATTTACTGATTTTATTGTCTATCTATTTTTTTTTTTTAACTAACGCTGTCGCCGTAAATTATTTTCTTGTGACCGAATGTACTTCTCGGTTACTATTAAGAAAACTATTCATATGAAAATTGGTAGTTTTACAGAGAAATGTTCAATAAACACGCTGAAGCCGACAGTTTTTAAGTCGAAGAATTATTTAAAAAGCTATTTAATGTTGAAGTAGTCAAAATACTCCCGTTAAAAAAGTTTTATAAGAACAAAAAGTATGCATAGTAATTTAAACGTCTTTAGCAGGGACATATTTGATAAGCTTGCGGTGTGCAGATTGCAATTTTTTTTTTTTTGGACTAATTTTTGACTAATTTTTTTTTCAAATTTTTATTATTTCAATAGAGATTTATGTCATATTTAGAAATAGTCATATTTTAAATCGTTGCCAAATTTTAAGCAGCTCAAAGAATATGTCCTTTCAATTTAAAAATGTACGCTTCTTCCCTAGTAAGTAATTAAGCCTCCAGCAAATAATACTGATAATTGTTTCGAGAGATCATCCTGATATACTTAAACTCAAACAATAGGGATGGAGAGAGATTATTTACAGATATTGAATAAATCAACACTTTAACTGTTAAACCATTCTATTCGGGATATAAAATAAAAAAAAATCCGTCCAAATACGAGGTTGAAAAAAATATATGCATAAATAAATCATGAGCTTTCGCCAGGTTTCTTTTTTTCCACTCTTGGCATCCCGCAGGGTTACAGCTACGGGAGTGTCTTTTTACACATTAAAAATTCACTTAATAGATAGAAAAAAAGTATGCGACAAGCGTTTGGCAAAATCGCTTTTTGCGGTCAATGATTTTTCCTTTTGCTTGGGAAAAAAAGAACTTGCTCCGTCTAACCAAAGGCTGAATAGAAGAAAGTTGATTTTCTGCAAGTGGTTACGTAATATTTGTGATCTTTATCTCTTAACGTGAAAGTTAATCATTTTGGTATTTTTTAACTGCAGAGGAAATATAATGCTGAGATAAAAATCTGTATTTTATAGTGTAAAAACCGGTGGCAACAGACGATCGATAAATTTCGAATTTTACAGTAGTTTTTTTAACTTCTAAAATTGCACAATTTCAATTTTTACACCGTCGAAAAAATTTCTTTCACATGAAATTTCTTTGAAAACTGGTGTCTCAACTTACTGATTTTATTACCTCTCTACTAGATGGAACCCTTCAAAACTTGACGGAAAAAATACTATAACAATATCAGTAAAATAAGCTTCTTTATTATTTAACAGGGGGAGAGTATGAAAAAGTGTTTCAAAATTTTTATTTTAAACGTTTTTTTCCCCCCACTGAAATACAGCACTGTTTTTGATGCAAACTCCAAACAAACAATCCGTAAACAACTGTATTATGCAAATCAGTTCGAAATTACAACCATATTCAGTAGTGCAAGAAAGAAAATTTAAAGGACCTATGAAGTATCATACAAATAGTACATTATTACGTTCATATGCATGTCCATTGCATCTATCCAAAGGCACCGTTGAAATTCGACGTTAAAAAAGTTGTAAAATGTTTAAATACTAAAAAGTTTTAAAATGTTTAAATACTAAAAAGTTTTAAAATGTTTAAATACTAAAAAGTTTTAAAATATTAAAGTACTAAAAAGTTTTAAAATGTTTAAATACTAAAAAGTTTTTAATTTTTAAATACTAAAAAGTTTTAAAATGTTTAAATACTAAAAAGTTTTAAAATATTAAAATACTAAAAAGTTTTAAAATGTTTAAATACTAAAAAGTTTTAAAATGTTTAAATACTAAAAAGTTTTAAAATGTTTAAATACTAAAAAGTTTTAAAATGTTTAAATACTAAACAGTTTTAAAATGTTTAAATACTAAAAAGTTTTAAAATGTCCTCTTTAATAATTGTTCGTTTGAAATCCATATTTTCTAAAACGCATCCATTGTTTTAAGCAAATCAATTTTTATGTAAAGATGGAGAATTTTTTTTACAATAATAATATACAATCTGCAGATGAGGCATATTTTTGATGTTTTCAAATAATTTTTTTTGTATGGTTTTTTCGGTCCCTTTCCATAATTATGATTGTTCCTTTTCCACATTCTCTATTCTAAAAAAAGAGTAACTAACGCTGTCGCCGTAAATGAATTTTTTTGTGTATTTATTTCTCAGTAAATATTAAGAAAACAATTGCATATGTAAATATGAAAATTGGTAGTAGTTTTACGTAGTAAACTTCGATAAATACGCTGAAGCAGACAGGTTTAAATCGAAGAATTATTTTAAGCCCAATTTAATGTTGTAGTTCGTTGAAATGCTTCTGTTAAAAAAGTTTCATAGAAACAAAACATATGTTTAGTACTAGATTAATTTTGACACAATTATTCAAACTGGTAAAGAAATCATATAAGTTGTAATTTTCTCTATTGGGTGAAAAAGTCCGGGCCAGGATTCGAACCAGGGATCTCTCGGCTGAAGCTGCCAATGCTCTACCAACTGCTCGACAATTACAACTCCTATATACATATCAATTTCATCTTTTTCAGGGACATATTTGATAAGCTTGTTGTATGCAGTGTGCAATTAGTTTTTTTAATTTGACTTTTTGAGAGCTTTTTTCAAACTTCTATTTTTTCAATAGATTTATTTCATTATTTAGAAAAGGTCATATTTTAAATTATTGCCAAATTGTAAAATACCGCAAAGAATGGTGTTTAATTTCAAGTTTAAAATGTATGCTTCTTCCCTAGTAATCAATTAAGTCTCCAACAAATAATGCTGATAGTTGTTTTATGAAAATTGTTGCTGATTTTTTATGTAATTAAACAGAGGTACCAAGCTCTCAATTATATTCCTTAAAATGTGGGTTAATTTGACCCAGGTTTAAGACGTTTCGCACCAGAAGTAATGAAATGAAATAAATTGAACGTAGAAACCCGAAATTAAATAAATAAAGATTCATCCAATAATTTTTCTGGTTTGAAGCGTTGCTAAACTGGGTCAGATTAAACCACATGTTACGGAGGATTAGTGGGAACTTGGCACCTCTGAATTAAATAAGAAAATCACTCATTTTTTTTTTCAAACATTTTTTGCTTAAATTTATAAACTGTACACACTTTAAAGACTTATAAATACTTTTTAATGTATAGATCGACAAGTTTCATCGCTCAATCGGCGATATTTTCAAGATCCATAATGATAAATAAACTATTTTCGCAATTTTTTTAAAAAATGAAATTGATAAACAAAAATCACGAGATCACACGTATAATGAAGCAGGTGTTTAAAAATAGCCAACTGTAAACATGGAAATTATTATTTATCTTTATTGCTTTTTTTAATCTGTAAAGCATCTCGCGCCAAATTTTAGTTAACTCAAAAAGGAGGCTGATATTTATGTAATAGATATATAACTGATAATTCATCCATCAATATTTTATTTCCGTTTCATTGTCCGTGAATCAATATAAATCTATATGCGAAGCGAAAACGTATGCAATGAATCATCCTCTTTTGGATCACCAATTTAATATATAAAATTAGAATTTGTCTGTCTGTCTGCACTTCTATACAAATCAACAGTTTGAAAGTCAGAAATGTGAAATGTTACGTGTAGGTGTATTTTTTTTTTATATATACCGCTAACCAGGCCCCTACCTGCCCGGCATGAATGCCTAGCTTAACGGGTTAGTACCTGGGTGCGGGGCGGAAATCGCCTGATCACAGCATGGCTGTGATCCACCTGACTATTGATTTGTTCACATCGCTGCTGTGCTTGCTCTCTTGTGATTTGCTACCGTTATCTTTGTTTGCCGGTTCAAGGTTTCTGTTTAACTTTGTTGAATTGACAGATTTAATAGGTCTCGTAATTTAGAACCTTGATCAGGTGACGAGACCCTCACCTGACTAGGCACCCCCAGAGGTATTATTCACAGGTAACTTGGAGGGCTTTGCACCCACGACGGATTTTACATGCACCAGGTGCCATTAGCGTACATAGATTTACATATTTACCATGTCTGTTGGCTTGTCACGTTCATGGTGGGTTGTCGCTGTAGTGTTTATCGCCTCTTTTATGGGCCACGACCGAGGCAACTAAAGTAATCCGGAATCGAAATAATCTATAGTTAATTTTTAATTAATAAAAAAACAAAAATCTAACGACCTTTTCCTATCAAATTTAAACATTTTTCGAAATAGCAGTTGTCACCAATTAAAAATCTACAGTAAAATTATTTCTGCAATAATTAATTTTTTACTAAAAGATTTCCACGATAAAAATGAAAATGAAATGAAAAGTTTCAATAATTGAAAAAAATACATTAATATGACGTCATATTGGTAATATAAAGGAAATTTTCGAAAATTTCTCAATAATAAAAGGAGTATGAGTATGTGTAAGTATAGAAAGCAGGTTAATATGACGTCATTACAGAATTAAAAAGAAATTAATATGACGTCATATTGAAAATTTAAATGACTTTTTCAAATGTTTGAGAATCATACAAAGCGAGTATCAATATGAGTAATAGAGAAAGCAAGTAGATGTGACGTCTGCAAGTGAATATAGCGTCATATGAGTTTGAGTAAGACTAAGTTTGAGGAACGTATTCAATCAGGATAAAAACACGATTATGGAAATATCGGCATATTTTAACATTTTGAAGTTCTCTATACAACATGTTAAATTTTGAAATTGATTTTTCTACACAAATCATTCTTAAAATCCCGGACAACGCAGGGTACTTCAACTAGTTATACATAAATATGATATTATGCATTCTTTTCTTTCTTAGGTAAGATATATTTTTGGATGGTCGGGAAATGGGGGTGGGTGGGATTTTCTCATAGACCAGCGGTTTTTCTTATCAGACAATTCTCAACCCATTGTCTGTGATGCGAGACGGTGGATAATTTTTTCGTCTATTTGGAGGTATAACATTTTCAACTTTATAGCATTGGGTTTTTTCCCCTTTATATTTTTATTTTCCATTTTTTGGTCCGGAACTTCGCGCCGACAATTCTGTTTCTTACCTGCGAAAGGCCGACTGCCAGCTGTCGGCGGTTAACTTAAGCATGAAGAGAAGTGTCATTAAAAAAAAAGGAAACAATGGAAAATCGTGCCGACATTATGCCATCATTTCCAAACTTTCATGGATAGCCTATTATGTTACACAGATCAATTTCTATCATTTATATCAAAGAGCTAAGATCGATGTATAATTTTTCTAATTTGGAAAGGATATCTGATTAAATTATCATTAAACGGAATTTTTAATATTACGAATTTTTTTTGGACGATGAATAGGATTTTTTTTATCCTTTATGTCTCAAAGTATGAAATTATGAATTAATGAAAATTTCCTCCTCCAAACTATTTTTCTTGAATTTATGAAAATACGTTAAAAGAGTTGTACAATCATTAAATCAATTAGAGAATCCAACCTGGGTTTCCCGAGTTACAGAACATATTGTAAGTTGCACAAAACACAAGTGAAAGTCATTTACTATTATTATTATTGAAAACTCCAATAGATTTTTTTTACACTTAATTATTACTATTTTTTTTTTTTTTACATTGCGCATTAAAAACATTAAAAAAGATCTTACATGAAAATTATCAATAATGTATTCAATAATATAGAGACACAATTTTTAGCTTAAACCTAATGTCTCTATAGAAATCGACTGTTCTTTGCTTATATTTGTAAATGTTCTGCCCTTGAAGACGTGATTTACAATATAAGCTTTCATCTGTGTTTATACTATTGTTTTTTTATTTGAATTTTACATATTTCATAGGACTACATAATTTAATTTGTATTTTGACTCTGCTATTTAATGTAGTGATTTCATAATATTTGGTCAATATCTTATGTTTCAATGGTTTAATTGTACAGAAAGTTTATACATATATATATAATATACATAAGCACAGTATATTTTTCATTTTTCAAATTCATTTAATCGGCTGTAAACCCTCTAATGCTGCTGAATTGTCATAAGAGTTGTCAGATGGCATTTTTTTTTTTTAATTGAGATTGCTTTATTGTCACCACTCTTTTGAAACGGTAATTATTTCCTTATTTACAAGCAAAAATTAGCAGACTCATAATAATTATTTATCAAAAATATTTTACGTAATTTTTGCTTGTGGTTTCGCGTTGAAACCACTGGGAAACAAAACTCCACAGAGAACTGAATAACCATCACGCGTGAAAAGGATTAAAATGAACTCTCTGTTCGCTGAGGCAGCGATAATTTCATCAGCACGGTTTTTAATTCTTAAAGACGAGTGAAAGAGTCAGGCCATCGGAAGATGGCATGTGATACCTTTCATGTTCTGATTAAGTTTATTTCATTAGAGGCAGATATTATCGACTTCCTCCAAAGCAGTAACACGTCCCAGAAGAGGAGTTTATTGCTGCCACAGTCTCTTTGTCTGAGGATCTGTCGGCTGTCAGTTTCGGAACCAGTGAAGCGATGGGAAATCAGAAGAGTAGCTCCTCATCTGTCAGCTCCTCAATCTGATAATCACGAGAAAATATCACAATGCAACGAAGGATATCATTTGATACCTTATTTGTGTTTTCGCTTCATGAAAAAAAAGAAGCCCTCAAAGTAATATCGAATTCAGTCGCTTTGAGAGTTTTTGCACGACAGGCTCATTATTTCTTGTTGTCTGCAGTGCTTGGAAATAATTCCTTTTTATTTGGGAATATTGTAGAAAACAAGTATTTGAAGAAATAGAAAATGAAAATAAAACCAAATTCAACCCTTATATGTATTCGAATGTCTATCGAAGATTCGGATTCGTTTCAAATTATTACGACAAATACCCTAATAGCAAAGCCAGTCGAATATGACGTTACTATGAAGTCACAATGTTGACAAATGATCACAATCACAGCAATGACCAACAGAAAACGTCTTTAATAATCACATTATGACTGTCAGATGACCGTCACTGTATATATATATATGGATATATCTATATACAGGGTGTCCACGTATAACCTGACCGACTTTTATTTTCTCAACCGTTGGTCCTAGATGCATACTTCCAATTTCAAAAATGGTTTAAATAAGGTAAAGAATTATTTTTAAAGCGATTTGGGTCAAGAAAAACATTTATTTAAAAATTACGAAATTTAAATTTTTATACGGTCCCCCGGTCCTATAAGTGATATTTAGTAAAAATTTACTGTGATACTAACAAGTAAGATAAAAAAAAAAAAGTCCCATTCATCTACGATTAAAACTGACCGAGTAATAGCTGTTTAAAGTTGGAGTATATTTTTTGTTGCGAAATAGGGGTCATTCACAAATGTAGTAGATATATAAATAGATAGTTAGATATATCAAAAAAATAGTTGAGAGCAAAATTGACATTGCAATCTAATATAAATGTGAAATCTATAATCATTCTGATATATTAATGCAAAATATACAATTTGTACTGAACATATAAGAGGATATAAATAACAGAATTTTTGTTAAATAAAAGGAGGAAAAACAACAGCCTCAATTAAGATTTTAAAATGCTGTTAGATTACACTGCCTTTCAAATTTTGGGTTGTGCCATGTTTTTTAGCTTTTGAAAATTGATTCTAATGTATTTTTTAGCCGCTGAATCCGAAAATGACCTTCATTTTAAACCATAACGTCAGGACTTTTCTCAAATCGAAAATTTCAAAGTTAAAAACTCAAAGTTAAAATTGATCCCCCCTCCCCTCCCAACCTCATCGGACCCCTGAGCTATTTAGTTGTAAAAAACCCAGTATAAGCCAAAAAATTGAATAAATTATTTAATTAAATTAAATTAAACTGAATAAAAAAGTCTTACATCTATTTTATAGTATCAGATTTTTCGCTATTTTTTAACTTTTAAATTTACGATTTGCGAAAAATCTTGACATGGTGGTTAAAAGTGAAGGTAATTTTTTTATTCAGCGTTAAAAAATACATAAAACGTAATTATAAAAGTTAAAAAACACAACCATCGCAGGTTTATGTTATCTAATCTAAAACTTTTTTTTAAAACTTGTTGACGGTAATCTATCCGAATTTTTTTGTGTTGTCCTCTAATATGAGTATTATTAAGATGGTAAGTGTCAAAAATCATAATAATATTACATTGTCATCGGATTTAAGTCAGTATGTAAAATTTAACTTCGATCGGACATTTGAAAGTGAGTTCAAGTACAAATTTTAAACTGGAAAGACGATGCAAGTTAAATAAAACCTTATGAAAATAATATAAATTTTGTTAAAATAAATCATAGTCTCAAATCCTTACAAAATAAAACATATGATAAAATACAATTATTTTAACTAATATGAAACTTAACTAATAAAATTTAAGTCAACAGTTGTACGATTTTTTTCAAAGCGCAGATACCTTGAAATAAGTTTAAGTGCTTTATATACGACCCCTGAAAGCACGGCCGAAATCATCCGTTTTGAGATGCAAAAAAGTGGTATTTGTCATGCATTTCAAAATTTCATAATTCGGTCAATTTTAATGTTAGATGAGTGGGACTTTTTTTATCTTACTTGTTAGTGTCACAGTAAATTTTTACTAAATATCACTTATAGGACCGGGGGGACTGTATAAAGATTTAAATTTCGTAATTTTTTAATAAATGTTTTTCTTGACCCAAATCGCTTTTAGAATAATTCTTTACCTAATTTAAACCATTTTTGTAATTGGAAGTATGCATCTAGGACCAGGTTGCGAAAATAAAGGTCGGTCAGGTTATACGTGGACACCCTGTATATATATAAATCAACATTTGAACGGAGGGTAGTTTTGGGGTCTGGGGGTCATGATCGGTGAAAATATATCGAAATTCTCCGGAATTGCTTTCCTCCGAACGGTAAATAACGGAAGCAATAGGCAGCTTTATACTTTTTTGTATTGAAAGCTACCTAAAATATTTCTTTCAATTCACGTATTAAATATCATACGCAATATCTTTCAGAGCGTAAAATGTATGCTTACTTTTTACTAGAAACTGAAAATTTTAACATCACGGTAAAATTTTATTTCAAAAATTTCGCTTCCAGACTTCCGTAGTAAATCTAATATGCAATATCTTTCAGAGCACAGTGAAAAATAATGCTTAAATTTCACTACGAGTCGAAATTAAAGCGTAGTCGATTGTACAAGTAGAAAATTTAAACATCAAGATAAAATTTTATTTCAAAAATTTCGCATCTAACTCTCGTATTAAATATCATACATAATATTAGCCGCATGTAGTAAGAAAGCACGAATGTTTTCATAAATATTATTGAAGACGACATTAGTAAAATGACAGAATAAGCGATAACAGAGAATGGAGATGTTAAGTATATAAAATTACAAGCAGTAAAAAATATGTTATTTAAATCTTTTGAAGAACGTTATCTATAATTAGCATTCCGACATAAGTATTTTACCTGTGAATTATTTTCACGGCTTTTATCTCTGTCGAATTTTAATTTTCTTTCAATCTCTGTTTTCTGTAGGGGCTGTGCACATATAACGTTATAACTTTATAGAGAGGAAGGGGGTATCCGGCGCTAAGATATCGTAAGATATCTCCAGGAAGAAGGGGGAGGTTGTCTTTCGTTATCATTTTCAATCCAACCAAAAATTTCGCTTTTTTTTTTTTTTGTAATTTTTTTTTATATTAAGACTTTTTTTTTTAAGCTTGTATTTTCTTTGTATTTTAATGAAAATACAAAGTTATTATTAAAACTGTTAAATGATTGTAAAATTATTTCATTCCAAAATATAGAATACTCCAACGTTTGACATTTCTATTTATCTGTCATATGCGCATTTAATCCGCTGTTTGAGAAACCAGGTGCGAAGTGTGTTTGAAATAATACTTGTCTTGTCACTAGATTAATTTTAACACAATTATTCAAATTGGTAAAGCAATCATATGAGATTAATTTTCCAACTGGACGAAAAATGTCCGGGCCAGATTCGAATCTGGGATATCTTGGCTGAAGCTGCCATGCTCTTATAGAATTGTGTCTTCCAGATTCGACCGGGATGGCTCAGTTGGTAGAGCATGGCAGCTTCAGCCAAAATATCCCAGGTTCGAATCCTGGCCCGGACATTTTTCATCCAGTTGAAAAATTACAACTCATATAATACCTGTTGTGTTTACTAGAAAGCAAAGAGAAAGAATGTTGTCCACCTGTTTTGATGATAAGAAATTCTGCTTGCCCCCTCCCCGTGCAGGAGGCAAGTGCAAGAAGACAATATTACTGTTGAATGCATTATGCAACAAAAAGCTATTATTAAATAATAACTATATATTTTAAGTATTAGATGATGTAAAGTTATTTCACAGATATTCTATTGACTTCTCTGCATTTTAATCAGTAAAGTATGCGAATACTAAATGTAAAACATATCTGCATATCACTGCAAATATAAGTATAACTCGTCGAATGTGACAATCCCAAAACTTTCTTCTTTTTCATACATGTTAACTTTCATCATTCTGTTGTACGTCAGCTGCTTGCGAATCATCAGGTTACCTGGATGTGAAGCATCCTTCGTTGCACGAGCAGCCGATGTGCAACACGACTACAAAAGTCTTTCTGGCCTGTGTCGGTGGGAAAAGATAGCCTCCTTATTCCTTGGTTTTAAGACTTATCTAAGCTAATTTTACTGGAAAACACCAAGCTAAAATGCGTGGAATCCGATTACAGACGATTCATTCCAAGTTCTTGTCCATATTGAATATCAATCAAAATTTCGCCAAATCAGCCAGCTATATAACCAAGTTGGTTTCATTTACGGCAACCTATTTTTGGCGCCAAATTTAGTGGTATTTCGTCAAGTGTCGCCGAACTTGGCGAGAATTTGACGCAGGCGAATATTAATACATAGTGTTAAGCATAAAAGAGTTGGAACGATTGTTACAACAATGAAAGAAAATTTCCTAGAAAGCATATTCACTAAAACTCATAAATTAAAAAAAATTGTGGAGGAATCCTACTGTCTTTTTTCAAAATGTCAGCCTCCCTAAAATTTCAAACTGCTATATTATCTCAGCCATTTTTTAAGATAGAGGCAAAACAAACATTGTTCCGGAATCCTTGCATCAAGGCCGAACATTTTACGGAAAAAAAAAAAAAAAAAAAAAAAAAGGTTTTCTAATTTTTTTGTACATTTTTTTGAATTTGAAGTCTTTAAGTGGCTATCATAGCGCCCCCTTCCGGCGAAATATCCGCAAATTCAACTGGGACCAGCAGACCATAGTCAAAAAGATATACAGAAAACTTGGTTCAATTCTATGCATAATTTAATACACTCGTCGATGATACAAAGAGGAAACACACACGGGCAGACGGACGGACGGACAGACAGACATTTTGTAAAAACATGTTTTTCTGAATCTCTGACCCCTAAAACGTGTAAATCCGCCGAAAACCGGAAGTCGAAAAAAATGATGTCGATTACAATACTTTCTATTATAGATATAGAGAAAGTGTGCCTAATATGACACCCTTCCTAATATCGCACCCCATGATTTCTAAGTGAAGTACCTGCTGCATTCTGGTGGTCGTTGCCTATACTTGATTTTCCATTAGTAATTTTACTCTAGTGTCATACCTGTTGCCGTAGGGAAGTGCTGTTTCAAGTAGCGAAGATTTTATTGTTTTTTTTTAATTAAAAAATATTTTTTAACATTACCTTCAGAAAATTATAAATATACAAAGATAAGTAACAACAGTTTTTAATTATCATGGAAATGTTGTTATTGATCCAAATTTTGATTTTTTATGTTTTGATTGACTTATTATTTCCTTGAAGCTGTCAAATGACGGCCAATTTATATTTTTGTTTATATGTTCCTAATATGGCACCCACTAACTACTCCAAATTTAATTAATTAATTTCAAAACTTTTATTTGTGAATATTGTTTAAAAGGATAGGTGGATTATAGATTATTATTTTAAGCAATGTATGCGGTGTCTATTTTTTATCTTATATAAGCAAGACAAAAAATATCTAATTAAATCACGTTTTTTTTTACAATTTGTTTGCTTATAATTAATTAAACATATATTCCTATAGACAATTAATTTCTTGGCTGGGCAAAAAGGTTCTTCGTTAGTAACGTTATAACTCATATTTTTTTACAAAAAATTTGAAAAGAGTGAATTTTATTGTGTTCGCACGGAGTGTGCGATATTAGAAACGCTTTTTTTTTTAAGTTGGTATTAAGGAGTTTTGAAAATTTATTTGCAAAGGAAAAAATTTAAAAAAAAAAAATTATATTTTTTATTGGAAACCATTATAAGCAAAAGATGTTTTATCCTCCTGAGACCCCGCGTCCATCCTATTGGACATTTTTATTTTTCGTATAAAATATTTAATTTCAGTTGAAACTTGTAAAATCTTACTGTCCATTATAATGAACTAGTGTTATAATATTTAACTACATGAAAGATCATTATAAGCACTAGTGCTGCTATCTGTATATAGAAAGAGTTAAAAAAATTGCAGTAAATGTGTATTTCAATCATTTGAAAATGGCGGAGAACAGATTAAAGATTGTTGAAGCTAAGGTACACAGTTTTAACTCTATTTTCATATATATTTTTAAGTATTTTTATATTAATGCAGCATATATCTAATTTTAAATGTTCTATTAATTGAATTAAACTGTAGTTTAGGTAATTGAATGTATATTTTGGAATATAAAAACATGTTTTTATCGATGTCCATTGTATTGGACCTTGGTTCTTCATCAGTTGTTTACATTCATATTCGGATCTTTTTTAATACTGAAGGGAAAGATTGGTTTTTACTCAAAATTCCATACTGTATTGTAAAAAAAGTAAATACAGAAGTAGATAATATACATTTCTATTAGCAATTAAATAATTAATTAAATACTGTCGTAGAAGTGTATAATTCAACTGACAAAATGCTTTTTCTAAATTAGTACATTGTTTACTTTTTTTATTTCAGTGAAACGTGTTTTTTTTTTCTTTTTTTTCAGTATTTAATAAAGAAAGAAATTTACAAATAAGCTTTTCTTTTAATATGTTTTTCTTTTCTTATTCATTGCAATATTTTTGTATTGTTTTTTTTTTCTGTTAGTATGTTGTTTCTAATTAAATTGGTTGACTTAATCAAATTAAAATAACCAAATTTAAATACAAATATAATTAAAGATAACATTATAAGATTATAAATAAACTCATTTTTATTTCTTTTACATTTCCACTTGGCATTCAATTGTCAATTGTGCTAGTCGTGCCACTAATTATTATCATTATGCTAGGAAACAAAGGATTTTTGTTGAGATAGATTTACAACATAATTCTAATTGAAAATTACTTAAAAGTTTACTAAAGTGACCTACATTTTTTCTATTTGATTATGTAAAAATTGAAATTATGCGATGCTTAGAATTGATGGATAAGTAATAAAAACATACTTCTGACGACAGAAAAGTTTGCAGTGAAAGAAATAGAACTTTGTCGCTAGAAACCTGATTTTTGAGCCTATCTTTTTTTTTAGCGATATTTTGAAACCGGCGTTATTTAGATCTAGAGAAAGTTATTGAGACAATTTTGGAAGCAATAAAATGAATTGTGACGTGTCAGAGCTTGACATTAATGATAAAGTTGTTAAAAAGGAGGAAAAGAACAAAGAAATTGGATTCATGCAAATTCATCCAATTATTATACTTCGAAGTACTTAGTACGAATAAGGCGTCAGGTTTTGAAGTAATCGAAGTTGAGTTATTCGAGTCATTACGAAAAGCTCAAGCCCCAACACTTCTCCACCTAGATCGGACAGAAGTACCCAGTCTATCCAGTTCTAAAAGAGTTTTCAACAGTTACATAAAATAATGGACAAATAAAATGCATTGTGAAGCAAAATCAAATTTTATTTAAAAAAAAAATTGTACATGAAAGGCAACTTGTATATCTGTTTAACTACCAAAAATAACTTTTTTGCAGAAGCATATTCATAAAGTACTGAATTTTAAGTTCATTTTCATCTAGCCTTAAAAGTAGCAATAATCTGAATTATGGTAAAATTTGCGTGAAAAATACGAGCTTGGGTCTCAAGAGGATATTAGAATGTTTAATGAACCCATACTGTCAATCAGTTTCAATTTGTTGTGCTGTCAAGCCGAATTAGATCAAAATTTCAAAATGAGTCGATATTAGGCACACGTTTCCTACCATATAGGTATAGCAAAAAGATAAACAAAGAAAAAATTGTAAAAAGAAAAAGAGTTTTCAGACATTGATAAAGCTATCATAAGGGGTGCAGGATGTCCAAATTACCAATAAGTTGATATCGTTATACATGTACAGCCCCTTATGCTCACATTTCATATGCAGATTCAATTCCGTCGAGAATTTTTAAAGTAGGGTACGTTACGTGAGTCATATATGAAAAAACCGGATTGAGTGAACTATTTTTGCTTTTATCCAAACGTCGGACATTTTTCTACGTGTCATTCACACCTTTTGAAGATTATTTTCAAAAGAAGATCATGTCCAATTTCACTGTTAACAAGAACGAAAAATTATGCATCAGAAATAGATTACAAAACACTTTCCAACACTAACAGAATCAAGAAATTTCATTTTTAGTGTTTCGTTCATCTCACGAAATCCTATTCGTCCCTCTACGCTGTCTGTCCGTCACAGAGCCGGTTCTCAGAAACTATATAACTTACAGAACTGAAATTTTGTGTACTTATAGCTGAATACCTACTATTAAGCTCAAAATCATAAAATTTGAAAAAATCGTATTGTTTTAATATAGAGAGATAAAAAAAATATAAATTTAACAGCCTTTTCTTATTAAATTGAAACATTTTTCGTTATACAAGTTGGCAACCATTAAAAATCCACAATAAAATTATTTCTACAATAATTAATTTTCTATTGAAGGATTTCCTCGTGAAAAATGAAAATGAAATAAAAAGTTTCACCAATTGAAAAAAAATATTAATATGACGTCATATTGGTAATAAAACGGAAATTTTCAAACATTTCTCAGTAATACAAGGAGTATGAGTATGTGTATGTACAGAAAGCAGATTAATATCACGTCATTAGAGAATTAAAAGAAAATTAATCTGACGTCATATTTGATGTTTAACGGATTTTTCAAATGTTTGAAAAAATATTTTGCATTTGAAGAGATGGTGCTTAAAACGTCAAGAAGCTTCACGAACCTAACATTGAAATCCCGCCGTATTTTATTCATAAATTGATTCATCTATATTAATTCATAAAACGGTAATATTTTCTTTTAATTGCGTCAAAATGACATATTTTCCAGAATTTGTTTCCTTCCATCAGCTCTGAAATAATGTTTAGAATAGATCAATGGATCGAAACTTCAAATGAACTAATATTTTCATCAGCGAAATTTCATCAGCGTCATTTTTTAAGAAGTATTTGACTGGAAAAACTTCTATAAAGAGTTTTAATAGCAGAAAGGCGGAATTTTTCTGTCCAGGAAAATGACGTCATATTAAAATATAAATACATATCTACGAACATTTCTCAATAATACAAGAAGTATGAGTATGTGTAAGTACGGAAAGCAGGTTAATAGGATGTCATTAGAGAATAAGAAAGAAAATGAATCTGACGTCCTATTGGAAGTTTAACGGACTTTTTCAAATGTTTGAGAATAATACAAAGAGAGTATCAATATTAGTAATAGAGAAAGCAAGTACATAGGACGTCAGCAAGTGATTATAACGTCATATAAGTTTGAGGAACGTATTGAATCATGATAAAAACCCGATTATGGTAATATTGGCATATTTTAACATTTTGAAGGTCTTTATACAACATGTTTAATTTTGAAATTGATTTTCTTTTTAATATCGCATTTAGTCCATATGACAGATATTATTATGACAGAGTAGAATAGCGGGTTTCGCACTCTATCGGACCTTTTCAGATTTTCGAAAAAACGAGAAAAACAGACTGGTAAATTTTTACTTTATCAAAAACATGACTTTTTTTAATTTTTGCTAAATGAAATTTATTTGGATTTATTAAAGAAAGGATAAAGTGTTTTGAAAAGTGTATTAAACGAATCCCATTGTGCGATCTTCGAATCACACTTACCCACTTGTTTTCATATAATGAAATCGATCATAATCCGTCCTGTTGGCGAATTATTTTGTGCGTCTCTGTAAATGAACAATAAAGGCTTGCGCATTCCATAATCTATACAAAACATGTAGTGTATCTCTGCAATGCTTTTTAATTTACTTATGTCTGAAGTATCATAACATCATTAGAATTCATCGCAATATATTGTAATGTGGGGTATTTTTTGTTCGCCCTTGTAAACGAACTGTAAATGCTACTTATCATATACTCTTGAGAAGCATGTTTTAGTCCATCTCAGTGATGTTTATCAGGCTCATTATGTTTGAAGTATCGTAACATCATTAAAATGCACCGGAAGCGATTTTCCCCCCACGAACTATGCGTATACTATAAATGATAAACACTTAATATTCAGTGCCAAATATTCTACAGTAAACTTCAATAACATTTTTAAAAGCTGCATTTCCGTCAGCTAGCCAGCATCTCTCTAATAAAAAAAAATTTAATCACCCATACGCAATACTTAAAGTAATCATATAACATCGTTAGCAAACAATTGGCATTCCTGAAAATTTTAGTGTTAAACGTGAATTGCTTAGTATTAAGAATTTAGAACACCGCTAAAGCAAAATTCTTTGACAATAAACATTTTCAACAACTTTTAATTTATTTCAATAAAACTGGCATTTCCGTCAGCTAGCCAGCATCTCTCTAATAAAAAACATTTTAATCACCCATACGCAATACTTAAAGTAATCATATAACATCGTTAGCAAACAATTGGCATCCCTGAAAATTTTAGTGTTAAACGTGAATTGTGCTTAGTATTAAGAATTTAGAACACCGCTAAAGCAAAATTCTTTGACAATAAACATTTTCAACAAATTTTAATTTATTTCAATAAAACTGGCATATCTGTCAGCTAGCCAGCATCTCTCTAATAAAAAAAAATTTAATCACCCATGCGCAATACTTAAAGTAATCATATAACATCGTTAGCAAACAATTGGCATCCCTGAAAATTTTAGTGTTAAACGTGAATTGTGCTTAGTATTAAGAATTTAGAACACCGCTAAAGCAAAATTCTTTGACGATAAACATTTTCAACAACTTTTAATTTATTTCAATAAAATTGGCATTTCCGTCAGCTAGCCAGCATCTCTCTAATAAAAAAAAATTTAATCACCCATACGCAATACTTAAAGTAATCATATAACATCGTTAGCAAACAATTGGCATCCCTGAAAATTTTAGTGTTAAACATGAATTGTGCTTAGTATTAAGAATTTAGAACACCGCTAAAGCAAAAATTCTTTGACAATAAACATTTTCAACAACTTTTAATTTATTTCAATAAAACTGACATATCTGTCAGCTAGCCAGCATCTCTCTAATAAAAAAATTTTAAACACCCATACGCAGTACTTAAAATAATCATATAACATCGTTAGCAAACAATTCGCATCGCTGAAAAATTTAGTGTTAAACGTGATATGCTTAATATTTAGAATTTAGATCACCGCTAAAGCAATATTCTTTGACAATAAACATTTACAACAACTTTTAATTTCTTCAATAAAACTGTATTTCTGTCAGCTATAGCTATCATCTCTCCAATCAAAAAATTGTAAAAACCTATACGCAGTAATTAAAGTAATCTTATATATTGTTATCAAGCAATTCGCATCCCTGAAAAGTTTAGTGTTAAACGTGAACTGCTTAATATTTAGATAGCGACTTTATTAACGTCGAATATGACGTTAAATAAGATATTTAAGCGACATCAAATTGTTGAAAAACATCACGTAATCATTTCATTCCCAGTTGCGTTATCTCTAAGATGATGTGCTATCTTTTGCTTTGAAACATATCTCAAGAATTGTCATAAAAATCTATGTTTCATTTTTATTTTTATTTTTATTTTTATTTATTATTATTATTTTTTAATATAATATACGTTTGTTAGTAAATCAGTTCAATTCATTTTGGGAATTTAATGGGAAGTTTTATGAAGAAAGGGATTTTCTGTCTTGATGGGGTTCTTAAACCACTACTAATAAAAGCAATTATCTCTCTATATTAAAAAAAAGTAACCGCCGCCGCTGTCAATGAAGATTTTGTGCCTTGAGGTTTTTCTGGATTCAGAAAACTATTGCAAATAAAAATATGAAAAATGGTAGTTTTATAAAGAAATGTTTGATAAACACACTGAAGCAGTCAGTTTTT
The DNA here is from genome assembly GCA_963931845.1 of Maratus michaelseni. Lineage (NCBI taxonomy): Eukaryota > Metazoa > Arthropoda > Arachnida > Araneae > Salticidae > Maratus > Maratus michaelseni. Next base: position 5,804,262 of record OZ007600.1, read on the forward strand.
AAATCGAAGAATTATTTTAAAAGATATTTAATATTAAAGTCGGTCAAAATAGTTCTCTTAAAAAAGTTTTATAGGAACGAAAACTATGAATAGGAATTTAACCATAATTTACAGGGATATAGTTGACAAGCTTGCAGTGTGCAAAGTGCAATTTTTTTTATTATTATTTACTAACTAGTATATACCGCCCCGTCAAAAATGACAGGATATTGACTCAATATTCAATTTTTGAAATAGTTCAACAAATGGAAAAAACATTCAAATTAAACATAAAAAAAAAAAAATCCATGTGTGAAATTTTCTGTAAAAAAAGTTATCGATAAGTTTCTAATGAGCTTAACACATCACATTGCTAATCGTTATGTTACATACGCAAAATTAAATCGAGACTCGGAAAGTGTTTAATAATTGCACAAAACATTAAAATGTTGTTAGTTTTAAATAATTGTCTAGGTTAATAGTATGATAGTAGGGATGCACAACCTGTGGCATACAATAGGTTATGTTTGGGCCCGTGAATTTATCAAATTTATAACTGGAAAAATTTCAGTTTTTGTCATGGATGACAGAAAAAAAAATCATGAATTTCGACAATTTCCCTTGTGAAAAAAATTGCAAGTTTCGTCAGAGCCAGTTAAAAATCACAAATTTCGTTAATTGGCTAGCCAATACTATAGATATCCACATAGGAAATTCCCAAGTTGAGGATTTTGTCAGTCACTATTAAAAAAAATACTGTAAATATTGTCGATCTGGCCAGGAGAAATCACGAGTTTCATCAATCAAGCCCAAAGACATGAGTTTTGTCGATTGTATGCGGAAAAAATGCGAATTTCACCAATCGTGCACTTGAGAAAACACTAATTTCGTTGACCAAGCATGTGAAATTCGCGAGATTTGTTTATTGGATGTAAAAAAATCTCGAATGTTGTTGATTGGCTGCCAAAAAATTTGGAAAACTGCCTTCCCTTTGAAAACGTGTTTTTCATTTGATTATATGCCATAGATCATCCCCCCCACCCCCCAAAAAAAAGAGCATATTATCTGTGTTACTGATGTGGCCCTCGAGAACCGAGACATTTTCGTATGTGGACCTCCTCATAAAAAGGTTATGCATCCCTAGTATGATAGAGTATATTTTAGCTTTTCTTGAGGAACCAAATTTTACAGTAATAAAAAACAAATATAAAGCAGTAAGATACATAAAAAGTGACAGAAAATTGCATGTTTATGAATATTAGCTACTCAATTCACAGTAAGAAAGCAGTTCCTCAAAAATGACAGAAAAAATACATTATTCTAATAATAAAAAAAGATTTTAAAAATATACACGTTTTACAAAATACTATATAGGTTAGAGAAAGAAGAATTTGCCTTTTAGTGTAACAAAAACAACATCATTTCAACATCAATGTTAAACAAATTCAAAATGATAGCACATGAAATAAAATAGAAAAATTGTACACTTAGGAATATAATGTAGTTTTTACCAAAAAATAACATGACAAACATATTGTGAGTCAAAAAGTGGCAGTAAGAGCCATCGTGAACATAAGTTGTAATGAAAAAGGGCCGCCGGGCACATGACAAATTAAAAAGAGCTGCAAAGCACTGTGCCATGCCAAACTGGTCTAGAGTAAACACTAATATTACTATACAGGTTCCAGATTTTTTTTTTTTTTAGTGCAAAGTTCTGCAGTGATATTTACAAATACAAAAATTCAGCCCATAAAATATGACAGCAAATTGCATGCTTATGAATTGTAGAGATCTTTTCCATTAATAAAAACAAATATATTGTAAATTAGAATATTGCAAGTATCTGTATTTCAGAAAATAGTATAATATGAATTTTAATGTTTTCTTGAATAGCAAAGTATTCCAGTAATGACAAAAATCTAAAAAAAAAAAATAATAATAAAAAAACAGATAGGCCATCAAAAACAACAGAAATTAGGTGCAATTAAAGCACTTAGACTTACTTCATTAGTAATACAATAGATACAAAAGTTTTCTCGAAAATAATCGCTAGAAAAGCTATGTATTGTGTAAACACTCTACTATCAAAATTCATATTTTACATAATACAGGTTAGAAAAAAAAAGAAAAAAAAAAAGAATTTAGCCTTTAGTGTAAAGTTTAGCAGCAATATTAAACAAAATCAAAATGTTAGCACATCAAATAAGACAGCAAATTGTATGCTTATGATGTAGTTTTTCACAAAAACAATAACAAACATAGTGTGAAGTTGCTTCAAGAATCTAGTATTACAGTACTCTCCACATTAAGAAAGCAGTTCATCAAAAATGACAGTAAAAAGACATTTTTCTAATAATACAGAAAGATTTTTAAAATATACACATTTTACATCAGGGCTTGAATTTCAGGGCGGGATTGCGGGATTTGCGCCGAAAATTTTGAAATATCCCACCCAAAAGAAATCGTGAGCGGGAACCTCCCGCCCAAAAAATTTCAGCATTTTCGGAGAAATTTGTGTTATTTAATTTACCTGCAACTGAACGATAAATTTCGTGATTTTTTTTTTTCCCGCAACCGATTGACGAACTTTCCGTTTTTTCCGTGACTGATCGATGAACTTAGCGGTTTTTTCCATGACAGATCAATGAACTTGTGTTTTTTCCACGACTGATCGACGAACTTTGCATTTTTTCAGCGACTGATCGATGAACGTTTCATTTTTTTCCGCGACAGATCAACGAACTTTGCGTTTTTTCCGCGACAGATCGACGAACTTTGTGGTTTTCTCCGCGACAGATCGACAAACTTTGCATTTTTTCTGCGACAGATCCACGAACTTTGCATTTTTTCAACCACAGATCGACGAACTTTGCATTTTTTTTTTACAACTGATCGACGAACTTAAGGTTTTTTAAGAGACTGATCGACGAACTTTTCGTTTTTTAAGAGACTGGTCAACGAACTTTGCGTTTTTTAAACGACTGATCAACGAACCTTGCGTTTTTTGCGGACAGATCGACGAACTTTGCGTTTATTCTGCAATGGATCGACGAAATTTGCTTTTTTTTTTCCGCGACTGATCGACGAACTTTGCGTCTTTTCCGCGATCGATTGGTGAATCTCAATCAAATAAAATCTAAATTCAGAAATTTATTTAACAACCTAATTGTTAAGGGTCCCTAACACATTTAATGGAACTTGAAAAATACACTGCATATATAAAACTTAATTTTCTTCCCTTTTTTATAATAAAAATAAACATTTTACATATTCTCAGTTGACTTAATTTTTTCAATGGTATTTTGTCATGTCTGCATTAATGTAATTCTTTAAATAGCACGTAAAATAATAGTGGGGTTTAAAGATTTTTTTTCTCCCTCCCAAACATTACAACTCTCCTCCATTTAAAAATGTTGGTAGGGAGACTCCCCTCCTTGGAAAAATTGAATTTCAAGCCCTGTACATAATACTATATAGGTTAGAGAAAGACGAATTTGCCTTTTAGTGTAAAGTTCAACATGAATGTTAAACAAATTCAAAATGATAGCACATGAAATAAGACAGCAAATTGTACACTTATGAATATAATGTAGTTTTTACCAAAAATAACATGGTAAACATGTGTGAGTCAAAAAGTGGCAGTAAGGGCCATCGTGAACATAAGTTATAATGAAAAAGGGCCGCCGGGCACATAAGAAATTAAAAAGAGCTGCAAAGCACTGTGCCATGCCAAACTGGCCTAGAGTAAACAGTAATAATACTATACAGGTTCCAGATTTTTTTTTTTTTCAGTGCAAAGTTCTTCAGTGATATTTATAAATACAAAATGTTAGCCCATAAAATATGACAGCAAATTGCATGCTTATGAAATTGTAGGGATCTTTTCCATAAATAAAAACAAATATATTGTAAATTTGAATATTGCAAGTATCTGTTTTTCAGAAAATAGTATAATATGAATTTTAATGTTTTCTTGAATAGCAAAGTATTCCAGTAATGAAAAAACATAATTTTTTTTTTTTTTTTTTAAAAGGTAGCTTATCAAAAACAGAAATTAGATGCAATTAAATAACTGATTCCATTAGTAATACAATAGATACAAAAGTTTTCTAGAAAAGAATCTCTAGAAAAGCTATAATATATTGTGTAAACACTCTACTATCAGACAAAATTTACATTTTACATAATACAGGTTTAAAAAAAAAAATGAATTTACCTTTTAGTGTGAAGTTCAACATGAATGTTAAACAAATTCAAAATGATAGCACATGAAATAAGACAGCAAATTGTACACTTATGAATATAATGTAGTTTTTACCAAAAATAACATGATAAACATGTGTGAGTCAAAAAGTGGCAGTAAGGGCCATCGTGAACATAAGTTATAATGAAAAAGGGCCGCCGGGCACATAAGAAATTAAAAAGAGCTGGAAAGCACTGTGCCATGCCAAACTGGCCTAGAGTAAACAGTACTATACAGGTTCCAGATTTTTTTTTTTTTTTCAGTGCAAAGTTCTTCAGTGATATTTATAAATACAAAATGTTAGCCCATAAAATATGACAGCAAATTGCATGCTTATGAAATTGTAGGGATCTTTTCCATAAATAAAAACAAATATATTGTAAATTTGAATATTGTAAGTATCTGTTTTTCAGAAAATAGTATAATATGAATTTTAATGTTTTCTTGAATAGCAAAGTATTCCAGTAATGAAAAAACATATATATATATATTTTTTTTTTTAAAAAAGGTAGCTTATCAAAAACAGAAATTAGGTGCAATTAAATAACTGATTCCATTAGTAATACAATAGATACAAAAGTTTTCTAGAAAAGAATCTCTAGAAAAGCTATAATATATTGTGTAAACACTCTACTATCAGACAAAATTTACATTTTACATAATACAGGTTAAAAAAAAAAAAATGAATTTACCTTTTAGTGTGAAGTTCAACATGAATGTTAAACAAATTCAAAATGATAGCACATGAAATAAGACAGCAAATTGTACACTTATGAATATAATGTAGTTTTTACCAAAAATAACATGATAAACATGTGTGAGTCAAAAAGTGGCAGTAAGGGCCATCGTGAACATAAGTTATAATGAAAAAGGGCCGCCGGGCACATAAGAAATTAAAAAGAGCTGGAAAGCACTGTGCCATGCCAAACTGGCCTAGAGTAAACAGTAATAATACTATACAGGTTCCAGATTTTTTTTTTTTCAGTGCAAAGTTCTTCAGTGATATTTATAAATATAAAATGTTAGCCCAAAAAATATGACAGCAAATTGCATGCTTATCAAATTGTAGGGATCTTTTCCATAAATAAAAACAAATATATTGTAAATTTGAATATTGTAAGTATCTGTTTTTCAGAAAATAGTATAATATGAATTTAAATGTTTTCTTGAATAGCAAAGTATTCCAGTAATGAAAAAACAAAAAAAATTTTTTTTTTAAAGGTAGCTTATCAAAAACAGAAATTAGGTGCAATTAAATAACTGATTCCATTAGTAATACAATAGATACAAAAGTTTTCTAGAAAAGAATCTCTAGAAAAGCTATAATATATTGTGTAAACACTCTACTATCAGACAAAATTTACATTTTACATAATACAGGTTAAAAAAAAAAAAATGAATTTACCTTTTAGTGTGAAGTTCAGCAGCAATATTAAACAAAATCAAAATGTTAGCGCATCAAATTGTATACTTATAATGTAGTTTTTCGCAAAAAGAATAACAAACATATTGTGAAGTTTTTTCAAGAATCTAGTATACAATCCCCAATTCAAAAATGACACAACAAAATGGCAGCAATACCTGTAGAAGCATAAAGCAAAATCATTTCAGCTTGAGAATAAAAGCTTCGAGAGGTAGCCCTTCAAAAACAGCAGAAAATTAGATGCACAATTGAAAAATTTTTTTCATTAATAATACTATAGATACTAACATCATAGAACTACTTATTCATACTAATTATCGGGTATGTATTTTTTTTCTAGAAAATAATTTCTGGAAAAACTATATTTCTTGTGAAAACTCTACTATCAGACAAAAGTTGCCCTTGCAGATTTGTATTACGGATAAATACTTTTATTTTATTTTGTTCTTTGCAACGTGATAGTCCAACATAAAGTTGACCATGTGCAAAGACTGGCTCCTCTAAATGCAGACCAACACTGTTGAATGTTTGTCCCTGTGACTTATTAATAGTCATTGCAAAAGCAATAATAATAGGAAACTGTCTCCGAATAAGTTTAAATGGAAGATTTGTATCACTTGGTGAAAGGTCAATTCTTGATATAAACACTCTGTCGTTTTTATTAGCACCACTTAGGATCTCACAATCCAGGAAATGTCGATATAGACCTCGAATAATTAACCTGGTGCCATTGCACAAACCATTTTTAGAATTCATGTTCCTAAGAAGCATCACAATAGCACCAACTTTTAATATTAATTTATGGGGAGGCATTCCAGAGGGAGTTTGTTCATTTAAAAATTCCTGCGAAAAGTTTGTCTCACCTTCTGATAAATCTGACTCGAATGAATCTGCACTGTAAAATTCAGATGCGGCTCCAGGAAGAAGATTCAGAACTTCGTTGTTCAATTTCATTGCATCCTTGTTAGTAGTGGTCAAAATAATTTTTGAGGAAAGTTCTTGAATGCAGTTTGTATTAATTTCATTTCCATATATTTCTGTAATGACTGAACCAGTACATAACATGTTAGATGGAATTTGTACAACATCACATGGTAAATTTTGAAATGATAAAGTTTTTCCTTCACCAATATCTAAAAGCCATTGGTTGAACTCAGTTTGGCCTTCAGAACGCATATTTTGTGACAGTTTCAAATGAAGAAAATGTTCCCAAAGTGGACTTGATTTTATGCAAACTTCAATTACATGAGTTTTTGTTCCTCGTGCAACGACTGGTAATGTTTGACGAAAATCACCTCCCAACAACATAACTTTATTGCCAAATGGATTATCATTTCCCATTAGCTCTCTTAACAGAGCATCTATGCAACGTAAAGCATGAACTGTCATCATTGTAGCTTCATCAATAATGATAATCTTTGCTTGACGGATAGTTACTGCTTCATCTGATATGACACGCATTGAAGATGTTGAAGTTTCCAATATTGGAACCGGTAGTTTAAAACCACTATGAATGGTCCTTCCTCCTTTTAACAAAACGGCAGCAATGCCAGTGGTGGCATAAGGAAGAACAATTTCACCACGTCCCCGTATAAAGGCCAAAAGAGTATTATATAGATATGTCTTACCTGATCCACCTGGACCATCCAAATAGAAACATCGTGGAGTTATTTGCTCATCGTCAATTGCTTCTACGATTTTTGTAAAAGCTTCCTTTTGCTGCAAGTTCAAAGATGCAATTTTTTCAATAGCATCAGAGGCTTCACTGATATGGTTATAAACTAAAACCTGATCTTGATAATCCAGTGGACTGGGCGTTGGCAAATTAAATGTACTTAAGGTAACACCATGGCTCTTGAATATTGCTTGAATACTGTGTAAAGCATGTTGTTGTGCAATAAAATCATTGAAATTCATCCTAAAATCCTCACACAAAGAATCATTAAATTTTTCCCACAATTCAAGAGGATTAGATGGATTACAAAAGAGACAAATGAAAGCAAATACTTGCCTGAGCTGTGCAGGCATTTGAAAAACGCAGGCTTCTGATAAACATCTGTCCCATTCCTGATCATCAGCCAAAAGCTGCCTTTGGCGAGCTGCTTCAAGGAACGTAGGTAAGATAACCCCCTCGAAAGTTCGCAAGTTCTCAAAGCTAGTTGCCCCAGGAATTTTGAGCAAAAGTAGACGAAGGCAGTAACGCTCAATGTCTTTTGGAGAAACAGAAAACATTCTAGCCAAAACTTTTTTTCCTCCACGTCGTGGTTTCCAAATACCTTTTTCGAACACATAATGAAGAGGTATTTCTGCATATAGGTATTGTCTTGCATTTACATCTGAAAGATTTAATTTAAACCAAGCTGTGAGAGTTGTGTCACGATTTTGATTAAGTGCTGCATTTTCCATACCTTGTTGAAAATAAACCATTTGTTGATGTGGCAAATGGATGGCAAGTCTTATCATAGAATGTGATTTATCATGCATTTTGAATTCCAGGAGACGCCACATTGCCTCAGGTGCACTAACATATCTGGCATTCACATGATTTGAAATTTCATCATGTAGAAATTCATGTTGATTGTTGTTTTCATGAATGACAACATTAGCAGAATCGTAACCTTTATAAATATACTTGTAAATATATTTTACAGATTTGATACTGGTGCAGGCTTCTATGTTAATGTGCGAGTCGTACTTCAGCAAGAGTGCAGGATTGTATGGCACAACCCAACGATTATCAACCGGTTTTCCATTAATAATTACACTATTATCTTCACGGCGTTGATAAAATGGATAACCATCAACATTGACTCTAGTTTCAGGCTGGAATGTTTTTGGAAAATTCTTGCTACACTTACCATTTTCCATGCAAGGTGATTTTGGGTTAAGAGTTCCACATGGGCCATGTATCATAGTCCTCGAAACAATTTCATGTAATCGAGGATGATGAACTGAAAGCTCTGCCACTATGACTCTATCAATCTGTGAAGCATCATGGAATTTGAATTCCTGCTCAAGAATCAAAAGAATATGAGCATGGGGTAGTCCACGTTTTTGAAACTCTATTGTATATACGTGCGCAACACATTTTCCAAAGAGCTCCCCTTTTGTGATATCATCTAACAGTGCATGTAATTTTATATGAAACACGCGAGCTACTAAATCTGGTCTGTCAGATGATGTCTGTCCATCAGGCAAGTTATTCACAATTTCAGGCCACTTGGGATTACATGTAAAAGTACAAAAAATGTCTGGTTTACCAAATTTTGTCACAATTGCCATGGCATCATGATACCTTTCACGCATGTTTCGAGGTGAGCCTTGAAAGGAAGATGGCAGTATAACAGCTCTTCCAGCTGGTAAATTTGCATTTGCTGCTGCTTGAAAAACGTAATCTGCAAGTCCAGCATACTCTTCACATCGTAATTTTGATTGTTGGTACCTGACAAAATTTAGATTGTTTGCTTCCACTTGAAGGTAGGAATCAATAACCCACTGTTGAGTAAGTGGCCCTCCATACAAAATAGGATTAAATTCACCACGTCTAATAGTAGTTTGTGCCACTTTATACTGAAGCATAGATACGTTTTTTCGTAAACCTTCAGTAGATCCAGGATAGCGATCAAGCACCAAATTTGGTTGCCAGCCAGCTTCACCATATGGATAAAAAATTGCATACGTCATAGGATCTAAGTTTGGACTCAAAATATTTAAAGAAACAAAATTATTAGTGCTGTGCTCAGGAGTGCGAGGATAAATTCTGATATCTCTTTCAAATGGTGGTTCTCCATCGTCATTTTGAAATACCATGGCAACTTCATTTGCTGTTGGCAAATTAATACCGTCTTTGATCAGAGTGTCGATCTCTACGCAAGAACATGTGAACATTTGGTACTGGAAGATTATCTCTCGCTGCCTCTTCATGACTCTGCCTTTCAATTTCATACATCATTTTGTAAGCTTGAGCAAACGGGTTTATTTCCTGCATCATGAGATCTAAGTGCCTCAAAATATGACGTAAACACTTTTCATTTTGAGGAATGTTTAAGCGTTCTTGAACAGCCTGACTTGTATTAAGAACATATAATTGAGCAAATTTCCTTTGTTCACCTTCTTGAGGATGTAAATGTGAAGTGACATGATATATTTGTCCTTGCACCCGAAAACAGTAAGGTCCACGACCTGGAACATTTGATGCTAATTTTGCACCCATTGAAGCAAAAGAAATAGCACTATTGTAGCAGCGTATATTTTCACGAAAATTTCTGTAGTCTGGTGAATTTGGGTTGCTCATAATATCTTTCAAAAAAAGTGGAAAAGTTTGACGTGCAGGAAGTTTAACTTTTCCTTTATGACAACAGCTATTAAATTTTCCACTACTTAATCTTTCAGACGGAAAATGAAGTGCCTGACAGTACTGGCAGATAGATTCTAAAGAACCACAACTGTGACTTTCAATATCACCTTCAGTGTCAGAAACTGGCCCATGGTCTATTTGAATTGCTTCATTTTCAATTTGTTGACTGGCTCTGATCTCAGCTCGTTGACTTTGATGACGTTGGCGATCTTCTTCCCTTATACGGTCCAATGTTGCTTGTGATTGCGGAGCACGCCACCTCAACTGTCGTTCTCTAATTAATCGCAGCCTACGTTCAGTCGGCGTTTCATCAATTTCATCAGGCATCGCTAAAACGATCCTTAAACTATATAAAACGATCCCTAAACTATATAAAACGACAATAAAAACTGATAAATTGAACAGATTCAAATCCACCGCGTGTTCAAAATAGCATTTGGAGAATCAACAAAGATGTTAAAACAGTAAAGCACACGTTACGTTGCCAGTACAGTACAAATAATTTTTATGAATTATTCTCAAAAGTGAATGACTCACCACACTTTTTTTTTTTGCATTCAAATCATTTTTATAATAATGATTAGCAAAGTGAAATGTAATTTCGGAAATTTTCACATGAAATTTCTAATAATATGCAAATATTAACTTGTATTTTAAGAGCATAATCGGATGTTTTAATGAAACGTTCAAAGAGTCATTCCTTTTTTTTTAGATATGGGATTTGTGTTTTTGAATGGCAACATTATCCGTTTGTTTACATCAGGTAATCGGATTTTTAATCTGTTATTTTTAATTTAAAACTTAAAACATTATAACTGGATATGATATACATGTTTTATACGAAAATATGCTGAACAGACATTATTTCAAGTAGAAGAAATTATCATTTACTGGTTATGTGTTAGCATATCTTTTTCAGTAAGCCTAACATGGCGTTTAACTACAGTCGACTCGCAGAGCAGAGTGGTACAAACCGGTACCGTTACAGACACTTTCTCGCCTTTGGATTTTATTATAAGTAAGATGTTTTGAGGCTTTATTTAAAATTTTTATTCAAATTTTCATTATTTTGATGGAGATTTATTTCATATTTCAAAAACTCCATTATTTGAATTGTTGCCAATTTGTAAAATAGCGCACATAATAATATTCCCTTTCAATTAAAAAATGTTTTTACACATGACTATTAAGAACAGAAATAACACTTAAAAATAATAAAATGATCTCGTGTTAAAAGCAGTAAATGTAGAAAATTACGTAATAAAAAGGATACTTGCGCGTGAATAATAAAAAGAGAAATAACTAAAGTATTACGCGTTCAAAGCATTAAATGGGAATACTTACGCCTTATTTAAAATGCTCCAATAACAATATTTCCAAACAGTTTCAGTTGTAATATATATTTACACGCGCGCGAAAAATTCATTTACTTCGATAAATATTTTACCCATTGTTGCAAAATTGTAAAACAGCGTAAATAGTAATATTTCCTTTCAATTAAAAACTATATTTTAAAGTTTAATAATAGGAATAAATCTTTGGTGAAAATTGCGTCATATTGGAAACGATACATTTAAAACGTCTCACTGAAAGCAATTTTGGGCACTTCTCCATTATCCCGTTGACGACAGGAAATTTTGTGTCATGATGGAGGTTTTAAATCAGTACCTATCACCATCAAAATCGCCACACATACATCCATAAAAGTTACATGAAAAAAAAAAGTACATTATCAGGTACAAACTCAATTTGTTCGAGTTGTTTTTATCGTGAAATTATGCTTCGTGGAAGTTAAAAGTGTCTTAATATATTTCAAGAAGCCATTATAAAAAAAAGAAACATAAATCAAGGATTTTCATAAACATGTGCGTTTTATTGATTCTTTTAGAGAAAATATTTTAATAAATTAGTTCAATTAATCGCGGGAATTCAATGGGAATTTTTTATGAAAAAATGGCTCTTTTCTGTTCATCAAGCGTAAATGAAGCACCGAATTTTCAATATTCGGGTCGACGACAAATTAAAGTATTCTAAAAACATTTTTTTAAACTACGTGAAATGCAACCATGAAATCAGGCGTGATTTTAAAGATAAATACTGAATGCTTATAAAAAGTATTTCAAAAAAGTATTTTTAATTTTTACTTTATTTAATCTTTAAGAATACACCATTCATTACCATTACGACAGTGTTAGTGACAGGCACGTTTTTGCTTTTTAAAATAGATACCATACCGAAATGAACCAGCAATAGATGCCTTTATAACAAATGGCAGGACGTTCTTCCAACGAATGAAAGCAAGAAGCATCTCTGCTGCTTTAAATAAAATAAAACATCTCATCTTCAGTCCATAACATTCTGTATATGTAAACAGAAAGTCGTATGTAAACAAACAGAAGGTAAGCGCTATCCACCACTAACTAGAAAAGTGAAAAATCATTTAATGAATTCAGTAGCAGAAAACAGCAGATGGATCATCATTATTAACTATTAATAGATTCCTGAATTACACAGTTTAACCATCTGCTCGTAAAGTAATTACTTATTCCCTTAACTATCATAATAGTCCACTGCGAGGAACTGGTTTTTTGAATCGGCTCTTTAGTTATCACGTATTTAATAATTCAAAAATATGGTTATTAGGCTCATTAACATCGCTTCAACGCCTCTGGTGCAGAGAATTAATAATACCTTTCTCCAACTTATACATTTCAAACTTTTTTTTATTATTATTATTTTATTTTTTTAAAGATGAGATGCGTGCGCGTCTATGTGTGGCGTCACAAGTGATGTGTTTAAAGTAGTTTTTAACACTTCAGTTGGGACAATAAAAAATACGAAAAGGGGGACGGACACCTGTAACTGAGGGACGTTTAATATAATTGTGATAACAGCTTAATGGTAAAAATGCATCTCAATACGTTTGTAGCGCTGTCATTGTCTTCCTGTGATTGAAAATAATAATAATAAAAATAAAAACCAGCACCTGTATATTTGATAATTTGCTATCATTAACGTTATTTTCAATCGACTTAAAAGTATTAATAATGGGTTTTTAAAAAAGGGTTGTCTGCCCTCCGCTTATTTTTCTTTGCCACAAGAATGTGTGTTTTATTTTTTATTTTTTCATTTTTCAATTGTCCGAAAAAGACGTCAAATTTGAAACACTCGCTGATCAAGATAAACTGCTACACTGAGGGTAAATAAGTAAAATTAATTGCGAAAAAAGAATCACTAGTCAAGCATGGATTATGAAACACTTTTCAATACTTCCAGAATAGTATAACTAACATTTGCTGATTAATAAGTTAAATATCTAAATAGACATTTTAAGAAACGCGTAACACATTTGAAAACCAGATTTCAGCAATTACCGTTCATAGCCCCCCCCCAAAAAAACCACTCCAATTCTTTTGTGCAGCCCTGTACATGATCTATGGATTTATATATTTTCTACATAGTATGCTAACATTTAATTTAGTAAGAAAACGCATAACCCAGTTGGAAATTCACCTTCAGTATTTTTTAGCAATATATGCAAACATATTTGAATTATTCTGTGCATTTCTGTATATTAACTACCGATTTTTATGCACGCACCAAATTAAAATTTAATTCGGGCAAAAAACACGGTTAAAACTACTGAAATCATACTTCCAGAAATGAACAACCACAGACGGTCGTGTAGCCAGTTTTTTGCACGGCTCTGTATATGATTTTATTTATATTCCACAAACATATCTTTGTTTGATATATCTAAATATACTTCAGCTTGAAAATGCATAACTCGATTAAAATCCCCTTTAAGCAATTCATGCAGGAAGTATCACTCAGTAATACTTGCGAATTCTTTTGTGTAGAAAACGTCTTCCGAGTACAAAGTTTCTGAATAAGAACACCTGCCAATTTCATGCGTTTGCAAACAAAAATAAATTTAAAAATATGTCATAAAGTAGCTAGTTTGGATTTGAGAGCAGCCTTTTACGTGTTAGAAACGATGTCTATTTTTTTTTTTTTTTTTTTTACGCAAAAACTAGAAAAATGATATTTTCGTCAGTTTTCATAAAATAAAAAGTATGCCGACTCCCCTGAGGCTCTGCATCAGTGAGATTTCAAATTCCCATCGCGTTAATGTTAAACCTATGGCCGTGTGATGACTTCGTATTTATAAAAATCTGTATCCCTCAGAAAAATTTAAATATATTAAAAAAAAGAAACAAAAAATCTGTGTATTCTTTTTGAAGGATGTTTCCTTTTTAGGTGAGGTCGTAATTTAGATGAGTTCGTAGCACCTATAGTCGTCGTCTGGTCCGTCCTTCTGTCCTTCTGTCAGCATAGAACAGCGCAAAAACTGCCCAACCGAATAGCTTGAAATTTAATATATAGAATCGTTGTAGAATTTTGTCAAGTCATTTCAAATTTTATGAAAATCGAATCAAAACTTAAAAAGATGTTAATAAAACTTTTCTCCATTCCATTAAATCCTATCATACGTAATCTATATGATAATAAAAACGCAAATGATGTGACTGAGGAAAACAAATACGGGCTGACCACCTCTTTTTTCCTATGCCAGGCAGTCATTTTTATTCAAAATTATTTTTTCGAATAAAATTGCATAAAAGTTACATTTTTAGAAAAATCGTCGAAAAAAATTATTTGCTTGGTAGATGTGGTACATTAAAAAATTTATAAATTCTGAGATAACTTTAGTTAAAATTAGGTTAACAGCCCAACATTTATCCCAGTATCCATTTAAGTAAATAAACACAAGAGATTCGTTCATCGTGAATCGTAGAAATATTAAACCATGGAGGTAATCATTCGCAAAGCAAGATCTCCATGATGAATTTTGCAGCGCTATCTGGTGTCGAAAAAAAAAGTCTGTAAGCGTGGCATACGTAATAAGAGAAAAGAAAGGCATGCTCATTTCGTTCATAACAGAAGATATAATTCATTTCACTGAAATAATAACGAAGATTTTTTTACATTGTAAAACCAGTTACAGTAAGAACACACCTCATTTGTCATGCTTAACGTACAATTTCCAACTTGTTTTTTTAGTTGTCAAGATATTTCGGTACTTTCGTATTATAGCGCAAAGATATGCTTGTGGAATATAAATAAAATCATATACAGAGCCGTGCAAAGAACTGGCTACACGACCGTCTATGGTTGTTCATTTCTGGAAGTATGATTTCAGTAGTTTTAACCGTGTTTTTTGCCTGAATTAAATTTTAATTTGGTGCGTGCACAAAAATCGGTAGTTAATATACAGAATAATTCAAATATGTTTGCATATATTGCTAAAAAATACTGAAGGTGAATTTCCAACTGTGTTATACGTTTTCTTACTAAATTAAATGTTAGCATACTATGTAGAAAATATATAAATCTATAGATCATGTACAAGGATGAATGTTAAGCGACCAAGATTCATCGCCAAATTATAAAGCATACATGACATTACAATAATATATGTTGTATATAACATTTCGTGACGTATATGACCAAGCTATAGTCATATATGATGTATATATAGGACACTTGTATAAGACGTATATGATATATATACAATATATAAGACGTGAATAATATGTATATAATGACATATAGGGCACATATATGAATGTTTGGGGTATATAGGATGCATATATAAGTTTTGCGATGATCTTGGCGAAATCATAGCTGCAACCTTGGCATAATTGTAATTGTAAGGGCCGCTATAACACGAAAGTACCCATATTTCTTAAATATATAATTAAGTTAGTGTGAAGTGTTAAAATCTTACCCAGTTTCATTAAAATTTAAGCACATAAAATTATAAATTTAGTATATATTTTAGAAAGATTTTGACAACTAAGAAAATAAGAGACATCCTTCAAGAGAAGTTCACAGAAAAAAAAGAAGTTAAGATGATTAATTTACTGAGGAGATATTTTAAATTATACGAACATTAGCGTGGTAAATTTGAAATATGACTGTTGGAAAATTGATATTTTAGTAGACCAAGTCCCCTTAGAGAAGTTTGCTCTAACTTATCATTCTACGTGAGAGAGAGACAGGAAAAAAAAGAATAATGTGTTTTTTAATTTAATTTAACCCTACAATAGAAACTAGTCTTTAACAAATGAAATATTAGAGACACATCCCTCCCATGCACGCACGCGCGCCCAACTACCGCTCCCGTAAATTACATCTTATTCTAATGGATTTCTTATTTTTTGCGAGTCAACAAGATCCAAGGGGCAGTCAGGCTGACCTTTCCTGTATGCGCGTATGTCAAGGACAGTCTCACACACCTGCCCAAACCCCCTTGTTCTCTTCTCCTCTCTCTCCCATCCCAGACTGGAAAAATAGAACGAAAAGAAAAACTAGGGATGCTGCTGTGGAACGCCCACTTTGTGGTAGGGAAAGAGCTTCTCCAAGTGTTCAATGGGGAAGTTTTTTTTTTTTCCTGTCTCTTTTTTACTTTAATATTTATTTATCAATGCGGAATGTTTGTGATTGTCTCGTAATGCGTTGTGTGGTTTTGCGTATTTTTTCATCCATAAATCTGGAAATTTGGTGTTATTCAAATGTTTTAGTTTGGCATCATGAACAATTGAGAGGGAGGGGATGGACCTAATTGGGGCCGATATATATATATATATATATATATATATATACACATATTAGAGATGAGTTAGGGCTCTATTTTCGGAGCCTGCACCAGCACGAAAACTTTTGTGTCATCAGAGCCCGAGCTCGAAAATAAAGTGTGTCATCAAAGCCAGGGTCTTAAATTTGTTTTGTCATCGAAGCCGGAAATTTTTGTGTCACCAAAGCTAGGGTCCGAAAATTTTTGTGTCATCAGAGCCCGAGAGCGAAAAATTGTGTGTCATCAGTAGCATTAGGTTTCGAGCCAAATCATAAAATGACGTGCGACACTCGTCATGCGACAAAAGTTATTTTATTACCGCAAACTTTGTACAGTTATTTGTTTACAAGAAATTCTCGTCCAATGGAGTTAATTATCGGATCAATTTATAAAATGAAACATGGCAAAACGGGTTCTGGTAAAACGACGTGTCTAGCATTAGGTTTCATACCAAACCGTAAAATGACGTGCGACACTCGTCATGCGACAAAAGTTATTTAAAACATTTTTATTATCGCAAACTTTGTACAGTTATTTGTTTAAAAGAAATTTGCGTTCAATGGCGTCAATTCGGATCAATTTATAAAATGAAACATGGTAAGACGACGTGTTTAACATGAGGTTTCAGGCCAAATCATAAAATGACGTGCTACACTCGTCATGCGACAACAGTTATTTAAAACATTTTTATTGCCGCAAATTTTCTACAGTTATTTGTTTAAAAGAAATCGCATCCAATGGCGTCAATTCGGGTCCATTTATAAAATGAAACATGGTAAAACGGGTTCTGGTAAAACGACGTGTCTAGCATTAGGTTTCGTGCCAAACCGTAAAATGATGTGCGACATTTGTCATGCGACATGTTTCAAAAAGTTAATTAAAACATCTTTATTGCCTCAAACTTTGTACAGTTACTTGTTTAACCCCTTCGCGACAAGCGTCTTTTAGAGAATTTTTAACTTTTACCACTGGCTTTTTAAAAGAGAATTTTTCACCTAATGGAATCGCAGAAATGCTATGATTAAATAAGGCAAAGGTTACAATAAAAAAATATCTGGTGGGAATAATCGAGAATTCTGAGCATCTTATGCGGCACGTATACGTGTCGCTCGTCCCAAGAGGTTAAAAAAATTCTCGTTGAATGGCGTCAATTTATAAAATGAAACATGTTGCTTTCTCTAATCAAAAAAAATACTTTTTTCGTGCCCAATATTTTACAATTAAATCTTTCCGTAGAGTGTTAAACAAGAACCAAAAATCATTCATCAAGCATGCATTATGTAACATTTTCTAACACTTTCAAAATACTTTTAGAAATCAAGAATTTTCGAGAAGATTATACAAGAATTTTCATATTGCATATTTTTCAGCAGTCAAATTATGAAAACGGCGACCGCCTTAATACAAGAAACAAAAGAAAGAAAAAACAGCATATGTTAAAAGCATGTGGATAGTACATTAATATTCCGAATTGAAACCTCAGACCAGTAACGTACATTTAATGTTAGGATGAAATATCTGGGAACATTTTTAGATAGAAAAAATGATTGCTTTTCGGATTAAAGAATAAAAAGATTTTGAATAAGAAAATTAATTCACATAGAGGAACTTTAAGATAGGAAAATTAAATTTTGGAATAAAACATAAAATATATATGATTCTATATCATACGCACAAAGGGTTTCCTTTCAAAACATTCCTTTCAAAACATTTCGACGACAAAACATCTCATTTCGAAACATTCCTTTCAAAACACTTTATCCTTTCTTTAATAAATCCAAACAAATTTCATTTTCCAAAAAAAGAAAGTCATGTTTTTTATAAAGTAAAAATTTACCGGTCTATTTTTCTCGTTTTTTCGAATATCTGAACCGGCCCGATAGCGGTCGAAATCAGCTATTATACTTTGCCATAATAATATCTGTCATGTGGACTAAATGCGATATTTAAAAAAAAATGAATTTCAAAATTAAACATGTTGTATAAAGACCTTCAAAATGTTAAAATTTCCACAATCAGGTTTTAATCATGATTCAATACGTTCCTCAAACTCATATGACGTTATAATCAAAATTCTCTAATGACGTCATATTAAGCTGCTTTCTGTATTTACACATATTCATACTTCTTGTATTATTGAGAAATGTTTGAAAATTTCCGTTTTATTACCAGTATGACGTCATATTAATCCTTTTTTCAAATGGTGAAACTTTTTATTTCATTTCCATTTTTCACGGGGAAATCTTTCAATAGAAAATTAATTATTGTAGAAAGAATTTTATTGTGGATTTTTAATTGTTGGCAACAGCTATACCGAAAAAATGCCGAAATTTTATAGGAAAAGGCTGTTAGATTTTTGGTTTTTTATCTCTCTATATTAAAATAATACGATTTTTTTTTTTTTTTTTTTTTTTTTTTTTTTTTTTTTTTTTTTTTTATGATTTTCAGCTTCATGGTATGTATTCAGCCATAAGTACCCAAGATTTCATGCCCGTAAGTTATATAGTTTCTGAGAACCGGCTCTGTGACGGATAAACAACGTAGCGGGACGAATAGAGTTTTGTGAGATGAACGAAACCCTAAAAAACTAAAAGAGCAATTGAACTTCATCAATCAAAATAATTTAATGACATTTAAAGAGTTCAATGACACTTTTTTCCCAGAATCTTCTAAGGTTTTTAAGTTATAGTTATTTAAGTTTAAAAGTTTGAAGCAATTTTATAAATAATCATTAATCACTAAGTCTAAGACAGATAAATTTCGATAATTGCCGTGCCATGCACATCATTTGAGATTAAAAGTTTAAAAACGTTTTTATTAATGATCTGAAAATATTTCTGCCTTTACTACAACTAATAACTGGTTATTTTAACAGAAGTATTATTATCTAATCATTTGCATTTCTACTGGGGTACCATTTGCGTACCTGGGCTTTCGCAATTAATTCTAAAATATCTAAAAACATTTTAGGTCAATTTTCTTTATGTATATATATATTTTTTTTCAATCGCTATCCGTTTTAAAACATACGGTATCCATAGTACAGTCCTGCACGGTGTCGAGTTGTACCTGTCCCGAACCCAAAAATTCTGCATTAGTCAACCCGAAACCCATCCCGAACAAGACACAAAATTTCGTCAACCCAAAACCTAACCCGAACCAGAACTCGAAGTGAAAAAAATGTAATCGATATTTAATACAATTATGGAAAAGTAGTACCTTTCTTGTATAAGAATTAACACATATACACTCATTAATATTAAAGTTAAGTTTTTTTTTTCAATAGAAAAATATTCAGGACTACCTTTTGAAAAATTTGTTCAACCCAAACCCGACTCGAAAGAATCAAAAAAGCCCGACCCGAACAGCGGGTTGGGCTGGATTTGGGTAAAATCCGGTTACCCGACCCAATGCTGGACTCTAATGCATAAACCGAAGCTATTCACACACTCTTTCTACTGCAAATAGTATATACTATACTATATAACAAATAAAGCTTCTATGCTAATGCTTCTTCTATTACAAATAATGCTGCAAATATAGCAAATAATACAGCAAATAATACAGCAAATAATGCTTCAACTGGTCATCAAACTTCAATTCCCTTTGTGAATACTGGCTCAACACATGGGTTATAAAACGTCACATTTCAAGCATTTTTTGTTTCTTAAAAGTAGAAAATATAACTTAAAAAAACTAGTCGTTGAGGGCCACCGTAATACTTACCCATCATGGATTATGCATAATGTAAAATATGAAAATAAATCATGCGTAAACTATTTATAAAATGCATTGCCATCCGTATAAAATCATGGCTTGATGACGCCATAAACTTTAATCCTCTATTACTGAATTGCGTAAAAGAAACGTCCTCATAACTCCAAAAATTGATAATCATATTAACTAAGAGTTTACTGCATCGTATTTAGCGTCTCATTTCCAATTAAAATATATCTTTGAATTGAAATTTGGATGAAATACAGGATAATGAAAAATCGAAGAGTGTGAAAAATAGGATTACAAATAGCTCGGCAACTCATTATCCGATCGACTTCATTCTTTATGCAAATTTTATGTTTTTTATTGTCTTTTATATTCACTCCTTAAAATAAACAATTTCGAAAACTTTTATATACCTTTTATCAGAACGAATATTTCGAGAGTCCGAAAAAAATAGTTCCGGATAATCGAGGTTACTGAAATTCAATAAGCTTCTTCCCATTATTACATTACTAAGTAAATACCAAATTTTAAGTCTCTATCTCAATTTGTTCAGGAGACAGAGCGTTTACAGACACACACACAGACACACAGACAGACGGATGGCAATTTTTTTTTTCTAAAAATATGTTTTTCGGAATCTCCAGTGTCTGAAACGTGTAAATCCGTTAAAATATTTTTTTTCGATTTTCAAAACGACTACAAGATTTTCCCTATATAATTACGTTCAACTGCGTACTTCCGGTATCGGGCTCGGGCTCCGAAAAAGAGCCCTAACTCATCTCCAACGTACACACATAGAATAGGAACTTAGAAAATATAATAAGCTCAGAAGAAGTTAATAATATCTTAAGGAATTTTAATCAACTTGTTTATGTGTTAAAATTTCAGCCCACAGACAAACTTATAGAAGTATGGGTATGATTTCTTGAAAATATAATAATACTTGCGTGGAGGTGACTATTTTAAATATACTAAAAGAGCAACTGAACTTCTTCAATCAAAATAATTTAATGACATTTAAAGAGTTCAATGAAACCTTTTTCTCAGAATCTTGTAAGGCTTTTAAGTTATAGTTATTTAAGTTTACATGTTTGAAGCCATTTTATAAATAATCATTAATCACTAAGTCTCAGCCAGATAAATTACGATAATTGCCATTCTATGTATATCACTTGAGAATAAAAGTTTAAAAACGTTTTTATTAATGGTCTGAAAATATTTCTGCCTTTACTACAACTAATAACTGGTTATTTTAACAGAGATATTATTATCTGATCATTTGCATTTCAACTCGGTATCATTTGCGTACCTGGGCGTTCGCAGTTAATTCCAAAATTACCTAAAAACATTTTAGATCAATTTTCTTTATATACAGTAGACTCCCTTAAATCCACATAGCTTAAAACCAGAGGTTGTGCAGAGTTTAGAATTTTGTGGATTTCCGGTCACTGTTTTGTTTACATTTTTAAACAATAGTTTGAAATTAATAATGCACTCGAAATTATAATGAATGTTTACAATAAAGTAAAATAATTAAGTAAAATATTAAAAATCAAGAAAATTAAGAAAAAAAACATTTAAAATATTAAAAGTAAAGGTCAAGTAAATCATTAATAATGCATAGCTAAATATGCATATTGATGATGAGATAATTATTTCTTGAATTATATAGTGAAACTCGCCTCAGATGTACACTCATAATTGACATCAAAATCTTAAAATAACAAAATTTTATTTCATATTTAGTCATACTTAATAACGAAAAAAAGCTTGATTAATACATAAATTATTTGGTAAAAATATCGCGATCGCGACCGACTAATATCAGCACTACTATCTAGAATTCTTTCAGATAATAAATTTATACTTCCTTCATGAGAAAACATGAGTTGAATCCTATTAACCGGAATTACATATTAAAATGTGTACAGAATGATATAAAAAATTTTTAAAAAAACTTGAATTTTACACCTATATCTTAAGCTTAACTGTAAGTTTCATTGTTTACATCGGAAACGATATTCGTATTTTTGGAATTTGCGGATTTCAGGGTGGCGGATTTGAGGGAGTCTGCTGTATATATTTTTTTCCATCGCTATCCGTTTTAAAACATATGGTATCGATAGTATAGTCCTGCACGGTGTCGGGTTGTACCTGCCCCGAACCCGAACTCAAAGTGAAAGAAATTTAATCGATATTTTAATACAATTATGGAAAAGTAGTATCTTTTTTGTATAAAAATTAACACATAAACACTCATTAATATTAAAATTTAGTTTTTTTTTTCAATAGAAAAACATTTAGGACTATCTTTTGAAAAATTTGTTCAACCAAAACCCGACTCGAAGGAATCAAAACTCAACCAGAAAACGATCCAAACTCGAAACATTTAATGTCAACCCGACCGACATGGCAGTAAAAAAAAAATAGCGTCAACCCCCCTCGACCCGAACCACGGGTTGGATTGGGTTTGGGTAAAATCCGGTTACCCGACCCAATGCAGGATTCTAATGCTTACCGAAGCTATCCACACACTCATCCTACGGCAAATAGTATATACTATACTATATAACAAATAATGCTTCTATGCAAATGCTTCTTCTATTACAAATAATGCTGTACTATAATCTAGCAAATAATGCTTCTATGCAAATGCTTCTTCTATTACAAATAATGCTGCACTATAATATAGGAAATAATACTTCTATGCTAATACTTCTATTACAAATAATGGTGTATCTATAATCTAGCAAATAATGCTTCTATGCAAATGCTTCTTCTATTACAAATAATGCTGCACTATAATATAGGAAATAATACTTCTATGCTAATACTTCTATTACAAATAATGGTGTATCTATAATCTAGCAAATAATGCTTCTATGCAAATGCTTCTTCTATTACAAATAATGCTGCACTATAATATAGGAAATAATACTTCTATGCTAATACTTCTATTACAAATAATGGTGTATCTATAATCTAGCAAATAATGCTTCTATGCAAATGCTTCTTCTATTACAAATAATGCTGCACTATAATATAGGAAATAATACTTCTATGCTAATACTTCTATTACAAATAATGGTGTATCTACAATCTAGCAAATAATGCTTCTATGCAAATGCTTCTTCTATTACAAATAATGCTGCACTATAATATAGGAAATAATACTTCTATGCTAATACTTCTATTACAAATAATGGTGTATCTATAATCTAGCAAATAATGCTTCTATGCAAATGCTTCTTCTATTACAAATAATGCTGCACTATAATATAGGAAATAATACTTCTATGCTAATACTTCTATTACAAATAATGGTGTATCTACAATCTAGCAAATAATGCTTCTATGCAAATGCTTCTTCTATTACAAATAATGCTGCACTATAATATAGGAAATAATACTTCTATGCTAATACTTCTATTACAAATAATGGTGTATCTATAATCTAGCAAATAATGCTTCTATGCAAATGCTTCTTCTATTACAAATAATGCTGCACTATAATATAGGAAATAATACTTCTATGCTAATACTTCTATTACAAATAATGGTGTATCTATAATCTAGCAAATAATGCTTCTATGCAAATGCTTCTTCTATTACAAATAATGCTGCACTATAATATAGGAAATAATACTTCTATGCTAATACTTCTATTACAAATAATGGTGTATCTATAATCTAGCAAATAATGCTTCTATGCAAATGCTTCTTCTATTACAAATAATGCTGCACTATAATATAGGAAATAATACTTCTATGCTAATACTTCTATTACAAATAATGGTGTATCTATAATCTAGCAAATAATGCTTCTATGCAAATGCTTCTTCTATTACAAATAATGCTGCACTATAATATAGGAAATAATACTTCTATGCTAATACTTCTATTACAAATAATGGTGTATCTACAATCTAGCAAATAATGCTTCTATGCAAATGCTTCTTCTATTACAAATAATGCTGCACTATAATATAGGAAATAATACTTCTATGCTAATACTTCTATTACAAATAATGGTGTATCTATAATCTAGCAAATAATGCTTCTATGCAAATGCTTCTTCTATTACAAATAATGCTGCACTATAATATAGGAAATAATACTTCTATGCTAATACTTCTATTACAAATAATGGTGTATCTATAATCTAGCAAATAATGCTTCTATGCAAATGCTTCTTCTATTACAAATAATGCTGCACTATAATATAGGAAATAATACTTCTATGCTAATACTTCTATTACAAATAATGGTGTATCTATAATCTAGCAAATAATGCTTCTATGCAAATGCTTCTTCTATTACAAATAATGCTGCACTATAATATAGGAAATAATACTTCTATGCTAATACTTCTATTACAAATAATGGTGTATCTATAATCTAGCAAATAATGCTTCTATGCAAATGCTTCTTCTATTACAAATAATGCTGCACTATAATATAGGAAATAATACTTCTATGCTAATACTTCTATTACAAATAATGGTGTATCTACAATCTAGCAAATAATGCTTCTATGCAAATGCTTCTTCTATTACAAATAATGCTGTACTATAATCTAGCAAATAATGCTTCTATGCAAATGCTTCTTCTATTACAAATAATGCTGCACTATAATATAGGAAATAATACTTCTATGCTAATACTTCTATTACAAATAATGGTGTATCTATAATCTAGCAAATAATGCTTCTATGCAAATGCTTCTTCTATTACAAATAATGCTGCACTATAATATAGGAAATAATACTTCTATGCTAATACTTCTATTACAAATAATGGTGTATCTATAATCTAGCAAATAATGCTTCTATGCAAATGCTTCTTCTATTACAAATAATGCTGCACTATAATATAGGAAATAATACTTCTATGCTAATACTTCTATTACAAATAATGGTGTATCTATAATCTAGCAAATAATGCTTCTATGCAAATGCTTCTTCTATTACAAATAATGCTGCACTATAATATAGGAAATAATACTTCTATGCTAATACTTCTATTACAAATAATGGTGTATCTACAATCTAGCAAATAATGCTTCTATGCAAATGCTTCTTCTATTACAAATAATGCTGCACTATAATATAGGAAATAATACTTCTATGCTAATACTTCTATTACAAATAATGGTGTATCTATAATCTAGCAAATAATGCTTCTATGCAAATGCTTCTTCTATTACAAATAATGCTGCACTATAATATAGGAAATAATACTTCTATGCTAATACTTCTATTACAAATAATGGTGTATCTATAATCTAGCAAATAATGCTTCTATGCAAATGCTTCTTCTATTACAAATAATGCTGCACTATAATATAGGAAATAATACTTCTATGCTAATACTTCTATTACAAATAATGGTGTATCTATAATCTAGCAAATAATGCTTCTATGCAAATGCTTCTTCTATTACAAATAATGCTGCACTATAATATAGGAAATAATACTTCTATGCTAATACTTCTATTACAAATAATGGTGTATCTATAATCTAGCAAATAATGCTTCTATGCAAATGCTTCTTCTATTACAAATAATGCTGCACTATAATATAGGAAATAATACTTCTATGCTAATACTTCTATTACAAATAATGGTGTATCTATAATCTAGCAAATAATGCTTCTATGCAAATGCTTCTTCTATTACAAATAATGCTGCACTATAATATAGGAAATAATACTTCTATGCTAATACTTCTATTACAAATAATGGTGTATCTATAATCTAGCAAATAATGCTTCTATGCAAATGCTTCTTCTATTACAAATAATGCTGCACTATAATATAGGAAATAATACTTCTATGCTAATACTTCTATTACAAATAATGGTGTATCTACAATCTAGCAAATAATGCTTCTATGCAAATGCTTCTTCTATTACAAATAATGCTGTACTATAATCTAGCAAATAATGCTTCTATGCAAATGCTTCTTCTATTACAAATAATGCTGCACTATAATATAGGAAATAATACTTCTATGCTAATACTTCTATTACAAATAATGGTGTATCTATAATCTAGCAAATAATGCTTCTATGCAAATGCTTCTTCTATTACAAATAATGCTGCACTATAATATAGGAAATAATACTTCTATGCTAATACTTCTATTACAAATAATGGTGTATCTATAATCTAGCAAATAATGCTTCTATGCAAATGCTTCTTCTATTACAAATAATGCTGCACTATAATATAGGAAATAATACTTCTATGCTAATACTTCTATTACAAATAATGGTGTATCTATAATCTAGCAAATAATGCTTCTATGCAAATGCTTCTTCTATTACAAATAATGCTGCACTATAATATAGGAAATAATACTTCTATGCTAATACTTCTATTACAAATAATGGTGTATCTACAATCTAGCAAATAATGCTTCTATGCAAATGCTTCTTCTATTACAAATAATGCTGCACTATAATATAGGAAATAATACTTCTATGCTAATACTTCTATTACAAATAATGGTGTATCTATAATCTAGCAAATAATGCTTCTATGCAAATGCTTCTTCTATTACAAATAATGCTGCACTATAATATAGGAAATAATACTTCTATGCTAATACTTCTATTACAAATAATGGTGTATCTATAATCTAGCAAATAATGCTTCTATGCAAATGCTTCTTCTATTACAAATAATGCTGCACTATAATATAGGAAATAATACTTCTATGCTAATACTTCTATTACAAATAATGGTGTATCTATAATCTAGCAAATAATGCTTCTATGCAAATGCTTCTTCTATTACAAATAATGCTGCACTATAATATAGGAAATAATACTTCTATGCTAATACTTCTATTACAAATAATGGTGTATCTACAATCTAGCAAATAATGCTTCTATGCAAATGCTTCTTCTATTACAAATAATGCTGCACTATAATATAGGAAATAATACTTCTATGCTAATACTTCTATTACAAATAATGGTGTATCTATAATCTAGCAAATAATGCTTCTATGCAAATGCTTCTTCTATTACAAATAATGCTGCACTATAATATAGGAAATAATACTTCTATGCTAATACTTCTATTACAAATAATGGTGTATCTATAATCTAGCAAATAATGCTTCTATGCAAATGCTTCTTCTATTACAAATAATGCTGCACTATAATATAGGAAATAATACTTCTATGCTAATACTTCTATTACAAATAATGGTGTATCTATAATCTAGCAAATAATGCTTCTATGCAAATGCTTCTTCTATTACAAATAATGCTGCACTATAATATAGGAAATAATACTTCTATGCTAATACTTCTATTACAAATAATGGTGTATCTACAATCTAGCAAATAATGCTTCTATGCAAATGCTTCTTCTATTACAAATAATGCTGCACTATAATATAGGAAATAATACTTCTATGCTAATACTTCTATTACAAATAATGGTGTATCTATAATCTAGCAAATAATGCTTCTATGCAAATGCTTCTTCTATTACAAATAATGCTGCACTATAATATAGGAAATAATACTTCTATGCTAATACTTCTATTACAAATAATGGTGTATCTATAATCTAGCAAATAATGCTTCTATGCAAATGCTTCTTCTATTACAAATAATGCTGCACTATAATATAGGAAATAATACTTCTATGCTAATACTTCTATTACAAATAATGGTGTATCTATAATCTAGCAAATAATGCTTCTATGCAAATGCTTCTTCTATTACAAATAATGCTGCACTATAATATAGGAAATAATACTTCTATGCTAATACTTCTATTACAAATAATGGTGTATCTATAATCTAGCAAATAATGCTTCTATGCAAATGCTTCTTCTATTACAAATAATGCTGCACTATAATATAGGAAATAATACTTCTATGCTAATACTTCTATTACAAATAATGGTGTATCTATAATCTAGCAAATAATGCTTCTATGCAAATGCTTCTTCTATTACAAATAATGCTGCACTATAATATAGGAAATAATACTTCTATGCTAATACTTCTATTACAAATAATGGTGTATCTATAATCTAGCAAATAATGCTTCTATGCAAATGCTTCTTCTATTACAAATAATGCTGCACTATAATATAGGAAATAATACTTCTATGCTAATACTTCTATTACAAATAATGGTGTATCTATAATCTAGCAAATAATGCTTCTATGCAAATGCTTCTTCTATTACAAATAATGCTGCACTATAATATAGGAAATAATACTTCTATGCTAATACTTCTATTACAAATAATGGTGTATCTACAATCTAGCAAATAATGCTTCTATGCAAATGCTTCTTCTATTACAAATAATGCTGCACTATAATATAGGAAATAATACTTCTATGCTAATACTTCTATTACAAATAATGGTGTATCTATAATCTAGCAAATAATGCTTCTATGCAAATGCTTCTTCTATTACAAATAATGCTGCACTATAATATAGGAAATAATACTTCTATGCTAATACTTCTATTACAAATAATGGTGTATCTATAATCTAGCAAATAATGCTTCTATGCAAATGCTTCTTCTATTACAAATAATGCTGCACTATAATATAGGAAATAATACTTCTATGCTAATACTTCTATTACAAATAATGGTGTATCTATAATCTAGCAAATAATGCTTCTATGCAAATGCTTCTTCTATTACAAATAATGCTGCACTATAATATAGGAAATAATACTTCTATGCTAATACTTCTATTACAAATAATGGTGTATCTATAATCTAGCAAATAATGCTTCTATGCAAATGCTTCTTCTATTACAAATAATGCTGCACTATAATATAGGAAATAATACTTCTATGCTAATACTTCTATTACAAATAATGGTGTATCTATAATCTAGCAAATAATGCTTCTATGCAAATGCTTCTTCTATTACAAATAATGCTGCACTATAATATAGGAAATAATACTTCTATGCTAATACTTCTATTACAAATAATGGTGTATCTATAATCTAGCAAATAATGCTTCTATGCAAATGCTTCTTCTATTTCAAATAATGCTGTACTATAATATAGGAAATAATACTTCTATGCTAATACTTCTATTACAAATAATGGTGTATCTATAATCTAGCAAATAATGCTTCTATGCAAATGCTTCTTCTATTACAAATAATGCTGCACTATAATATAGGAAATAATACTTCTATGCTAATACTTCTATTACAAATAATGGTGTATCTACAATCTAGCAAATAATGCTTCTATGCAAATGCTTCTTCTATTACAAATAATGCTGCACTATAATATAGGAAATAATACTTCTATGCTAATACTTCTATTACAAATAATGGTGTATCTACAATCTAGCAAATAATGCTTCTATCCAAATGCTTCTTCTATTACAAATAATGCTGCACTATAATATAGGAAATAATACTTCTATGCTAATACTTCTATTACAAATAATGGTGTATCTATAATCTAGCAAATAATGCTTCTATGCAAATGCTTCTTCTATTACAAATAATGCTGCACTATAATATAGGAAATAATACTTCTATGCTAATACTTCTATTACAAATAATGGTGTATCTATAATCTAGCAAATAATGCTTCTATGCAAATGCTTCTTCTATTTCAAATAATGCTGCACTATAATATAGGAAATAATACTTCTATGCTAATACTTCTATTACAAATAATGGTGTATCTATAATCTAGCAAATAATGCTTCTATGCAAATGCTTCTTCTATTACAAATAATGCTGCACTATAATATAGGAAATAATACTTCTATGCTAATACTTCTATTACAAATAATGGTGTATCTACAATCTAGCAAATAATGCTTCTATGCAAATGCTTCTTCTATTACAAATAATGCTGCACTATAATATAGGAAATAATACTTCTATGCTAATACTTCTATTACAAATAATGGTGTATCTACAATCTAGCAAATAATGCTTCTATCCAAATGCTTCTTCTATTACAAATAATGCTGCACTATAATATAGGAAATAATACTTCTATGCTAATACTTCTATTACAAATAAGGGTGTATCTATAATCTAGCAAATAATGCTTCTATGCAAATGCTTCTTCTATTACAAATAATGCTGCACTATAATATAGGAAATAATACTTCTATGCTAATACTTCTATTACAAATAATGGTGTATCTATAATCTAGCAAATAATGCTTCTATGCAAATGCTTCTTCTATTACAAATAATGCTGCACTATAATATAGGAAATAATACTTCTATGCTAATACTTCTATTACAAATAATGGTGTATCTACAATCTAGCAAATAATGCTTCTATGCAAATGCTTCTTCTATTACAAATAATGCTGCACTATAATATAGGAAATAATACTTCTATGCTAATACTTCTATTACAAATAATGGTGTATCTATAATCTAGCAAATAATGCTTCTATGCAAATGCTTCTTCTATTACAAATAATGCTGCACTATAATATAGGAAATAATACTTCTATGCTAATACTTCTATTACAAATAATGGTGTATCTATAATCTAGCAAATAATGCTTCTATGCTAATGCTTCTTCTATTTCAAATAATGCTGTACTATAATATAGCAAATAATGCTTCAACTGGTCATCAAACTTTAACAAGTCCCTTTGTGAATACTGGCTCAACACATGGGTTATAAAACGTCACATTTCAAGCATTTTTTGTATCTTAAAAGTAGAAAATATAACTTAAAAAAAAAAAAGTAACACGCTTTTATTGCTTAATTTTATTAACTATTGTTGTAACTCTCATATAGTTAAAGCTATATTGTTTCTGCTATTACAAATGATGATGTACTATAATATAGCAAATAATGCTTCTATGCTAATGCTTCTTCTATTACAAATAATGCTGCACTATAATATAGGAAATAATACTTCTATGCTAATACTTCTATTACAAATAATGGTGTATCTATAATCTAGCAAATAATGCTTCTATGCTAATGCTTCTTCTATTTCAAATAATGCTGTACTATAATATAGCAAATAATGCTTCAACTGGTCATCAAACTTGAACAAGTCCCTTTGTGAATACTGGCTCAACACATGGGTTATAAAACGTCACATTTCAAGCATTTTTTGTATCTTAAAAGTAGAAAATATAACTTAAAAAAAAAAAAAGTAACACGCTTTTATTGCTTAATTTTATTAACTATTGTTGTAACTCTCATATAGTTAAAGCTATATTGTTTCTGTATTTTAGCAAGCATCATTTGACGCAAAATTAATTTCATTGTTGTAACCCTGTTATAATTCTATTGCTCTCAGCACCACCATTGTTTGAACGTTTCTGTAATATTTTCCGCCTGTGCGAAGAGGGGGTTTTTTCCCTGGACCCTGCTCCATGATTGATGTTAGACTGTTAGATTTTTTGATTTTTTATTAATTAAAAATTAACTATAGATTATTTCGATTCCGGATTACTTTAGTTGCCACGGCCGTGTTTTAATACACCTACACGTAACTTTTTTAACAATTCTGGCTTCCAAACTGTTGATTTGTATAGAAGTGCAGACAGACAGACAGACAAATTTTCATTTTTTATATATTAGATAGTGAATTTAGAATTTAGATCTAAGATATAAAAATTGCAAATGAAGGCATGTAACCCCCTCTCCCTCCCAAAAAAAAATAAAAAGACATGATACCCCTCTAAATGGAGGGCTGGATCCGTACCTCTGGGGGGGGGGGGGGAGGGTGGTGGCTATCAGTTGTTCTTGGGCCAACGACCAAGTTGGCTTATGATTTAATCAGGCCCTCTCAACGCGGTCGCTTTTTGGTAGCAGTTTCAAATTGCAATGACTAAAATAGATTTTGGGAAAACTGTCTCTTTTTTTACATGCTTCAAAGCTTTTATACAGGAAATAAGCTTTTATCTAAGTAATTTCGGTACTCTTCTTCGAAATTTCGACACAGGGGATTATAATTTTTATATATCTCCCCAGACGAACATTCAAGGTCAGAATGAGGATGGGATACTGAAAATATTGTTTCAAGATATCATCATTAAACTTTACGTTGAACGCTCTAATGATTCCGCCGCATTTGGTAAAACTAAGATTTGTGTGTTACAGGTGAGCCCGAGACCGACAGGGGGTTATTGGACTGATTTTTATCCCAAGTCTTCGGACTCTGGCTTAATGGAGAAATTTTATTTATTCCCAAATTCAAACAAGTTGGAAATTGTGCGTTAAACATGACAAATGAGGTGCGTTCTTACTATAACTGGTTTTACAATGTAAAAAAACCATCGTTATTATTTCAGTGAAATGAAATATATCGTCTGCTATGCGCGAAATGAGCATGCCTTTTTTTTTCTTACTACGTATGACATGTTTATAAATGCGATTTTTCTTTCCGACACCAGGCAGAATTCACCATGGAGATCTTGCTTTGCGAATGATTACCTCTATGATTGAATATTTCTATGACTCACGGTAAACGAATTTCTCGTGTTTATTTACTTTAATGAATTTAGATATTCGGCTGTTAACCTAATTTCCATTGAAGTTATCTCAGAATCTGTACATTTTTTAATGTAACTCATCTCTCAAGCAAACAATTTTTTTTTTGAACGATCGTTCTAAAAATATAACTTTTATACCATTTTATTCGAAAAAATAATTTTGAAAAATATGGCCGCTCGGAGTATGAAAAAGTGGTTACACCGTATTTTTTTTCTCTTGGTCACATGACCTGCGCTTTTGTTATATAGATTGTGTACGATAGGATTTAATACTGATACTGAAAATATCGCACACTCTAAAAACAACATTTTTAAAACTGAGCAAAAAATACTCAAATCTGAGCATATCGCATAGTCAAAATGGCTCCGAATCAAAATGACTCAAGTTTCAAACCTGCATATGCTCATTTCTGAAAACATGCACACACTCAAGAATAAGACATCATGTGCTCCTATTTGAGTATGTCCATGTTTCAAACAATAGTAAACAACAGCTAGAAAAAAAAGCGCTAGTGCTGCCATCTCAAGTTCTATTTACGATTATGGGAGGATAAACTAAATTTACGCTTCTACCCAGATCCAGCATCGAACCCGAGTTTTACAAGTCCATCGCCTTATCCACCTCGCCATCCAGATCACATGAGAGGGTTATTTTAAATGAAAGTCATCGAATGATTCTGACACACGTTAATATTTTTATAGAATTCATTAATTTTTTGCTCAGAAAATTAGAAATTTTACACGGGATTTCGGATAGATTTGGTCAATTTGAAATGGTGGTTAAGATTGTACAACTTTATTATTTATATGGGGAAGGAGAGATATGAATGATACAAATTTTCAATTCGATTGTTATCAGTATATTTCTTAAATGAAAAAGCGCTCCCTGGATATTGAAAACTAACTGACTAAATTTTCTTTTTGACACATTTTAACCCATTAACGCCACAATTATTTTTCTCTTGAAAAATGGAAATATTGCATTTCATTCAAATGAGTATGAACTGACTTCTATGTGCTCATTTTTTGAGTATTGCCATGTTTCAAAAATGAGTATGAACTGACCTCTATGTGAACAGTTTTGAGTATGTCCGTGTTTCGATATTCTGGGTATTTCTGGTATTTCAGAATTGAAAGCATTGGTTCGTCCTATTTGAAACAAAAAGTTTCATAACAAAATGAAAACATCGATTTACTCAGATTTGAAAGTGTCATTTTTCTCAGTGTAGGATTTAATAGAATAAAGAAAACTTTTATTAATATCGTTTTAAGTTTTGATTTGATTTTCATAAAGATTTAAAATGACTCGACAAATTTCTGCAACCATTCTATATATTAAATTTCAAACCATTCGGTTGGGTAGTTTTTGCGTTGTTGTATATAGGTGTAGCGCAACTTGCTATTTGAGAAACAAGAATCAAGTTCCTTAAAGTGTATAAAGAGAAATATTATATACGAAATAGGATATCAGTTGCACCAACGCCCCCTAGATAAGAAAGCCGTGACACGCGTCACGAAAACGTCATACCAAGCAGGCAAAACAAAGAAAAACATTCGAACAACTTGCATGTTTCGATTTCATTGGCTCATAGAATTATTAATTATTGTTTACGACTAATAGTTAATAATTCCACGAGCCATCGAAATCGAAACATGCAAGTTGTTCGAATTCTTTTCTTTGTTTTGCCTGCTTGGTATGACGTTTTCGTGACGCGTGTCACTGCTTTCTTATCTAGGGGGCGTTGTTTGCATACGGTCAACATTAGTAACACAAAGAAGCCATGTAATATCCCTTGACTATTCTGGCTTTCTGCCTTTTCCAGAATGACAGGAAACAGAACTCATCTCCTTCATGCCATAGTTGTACATGTACAATGATATTTTAAAAGAATAAGATTTATGACATTTGCACATTTTTGCCAGTCGTTTGGTATAAATAACAAATTGGCTGTTTTAAACACGACATTACAAGGACACGAAAATCACGAAACATTGTCATAAGGGATTATTTAGGATTAATCATTCTTAACACTTTCTAACAATGTTGAAAAGTGTTTATGAATTCGGTTTGTCTGTCTGGCTGTCCGTGCTCTATCTCGCGTAAATATATTCGGATTGTCGTGCAATTGATATGTGTTATTGAGGTTTACTATGGCATGTTTGGTATTGAAAATGAAGTGTGTAGCACTCAAAGTTATTTTACAGGGACACTCAAAAGAATTCCGTTACATTTCGTTCTATGCGGAAAAATCCTTTGCGGTTTATTTTAATGACGCTACACAATTTCAAACATATTGAAATTGATATATATCCCTGAGGTGCACTACAAGAGGCTTAATATAGAATATTGTGTATATAACATTCATCGTTCATTTAGATGGACACACAAAATAAATCGGTACTGTCTGTTAACAATAATTGCTGGAACTCCGTTTTCAGTTTCTGAACGCGTTTTTAAATTTAACTCCCCTATTACTTCGTGTGTATAAATTCTATAGATTGTATACAGGGCAGCACAAACGTTCTCAGAGCACATATCTCTTTATTGATGGAAATTCCTGAAGGGGAATTTTAATCTGTGCTTAGGCGTTTCCTAACTGAACTAAACTTTATCATTTTATGTAGTATATATAGAAATCTATAGATCATACACAGGAATACACAAAATAATTCGGATATTTCTCCGAATAATGTTGGTAATTCCTGAAATTGGATTTTTAAATATGTTATGCGTTTTCCAAATTGTTGACTTAGATATCATCTTTCACCATATTAAAAAGGTAAAGACTTGTAAAATTATTTTGGAAGCGTTGGAATGTGTTACATAATCTATGCTTGACGCATGATTTTTCGTTCTTCTTTCTATGTAAGAAAAAAATTATAAATGAGAATTAATCATGAAACATTTTTATAACGTTATTAACAATTTTCTACTGCATACTTTCGTTAAACGGGTTCGGATTTCAAATTGTCGAGCACCGAAAAAGAGCCCGAACTCATTTCTAACGCCTACATAGGATTTTCGGATTAAACATTCTTGGAAATTTTTCAAGCGCACTCCTTCTGTAACAATATGACTAAACATCTTCTCGAATTGAAAATTATTTGATCCAAAAATCATTTCCATGCCTTAATGAAAATCTAATACTTTGTAATCTATTATAATGAGGAAATAAGTTTGTGTGTGTATGTGGGGTGTGTTCTGAATAAGAGAACGCTGCACACAGAGCTACAATATTTGGCAGGAAGGTACCTCTATATCTGTAGTTATGCACCTCGAAGCCCAATTTTGGATTTTTATATTATATTTTGTATGCGATTTTTAGCGGTTTTTCACGTTTTGCCGCGATTTTTCCACATTAGTGAAATGAATCCGGTTTCAATCTTTTAGCCCAATATAGAAAATGTTGCCCTCTTTTCAATAAAATTTATTCAGAATTCGTAGAGCGATTTTTGAATTTTCACGATTTTTTATGCGATTTTTAAAGTTTTTCGCGTTTTGCTGCTGTATTTCCCCATTAATAAAAATAATTCGGTTTCAAACGTTTAGCCTAATTTATTAAATTTTGTTTTCCTCGATTTTTTAATTTTAAAGCAATTTTTATCGGTTTTTCACGTTTTACGACGATTTTTGTCACATTCACGAAAGAATTCCGTTTACAATGGTTTAGCACACTGTAGTACATTTTGTCCCTCTGCTATTTTTAAATTTTTAGCGATTTTCAATGCGAGTTTTAGCTTTTTTTCGTGATTTTGTTACGTGATTTTTAGAGTTAATTCGTATTTGGCCGCGATTTTTCGACATTAGGAAAATGAATTTGGTTTCAAACTTTTATCCTAATTTAGTAAATTTTGTCCTCCTCTATTTTTAGATTTTTATTGTAATTTTTATCGAATTTTTGCATTTTGTGGCAATTTTTTGACATTCGTTAAAGAATTACGTTTGCAATGTTTTAGCCTACTATAGTAAATTTTACCTTCTGCGATTTTTATTAGTTTTGCGGGGTTTTTTCCACATTAGTAAAAATAATCTGGTTTTAATCTTTTTGCAAAATATTGTAAATTCCGTTCTCATTCAATAAAGTATATTCAGAAATCGTATAGTGATTTTTGAATTTTTCGCGCATTTTTTATGCGATTTTTAAGAGTTTTAAAGCGATCTTTCAACATTCGTAAAATAAATCCTGTTTTAATCTTTTAGCCCAATATAGTAAATTTTGTCCTGTGCTATTTTTGAAATAAATTTTAGCGACTTTTATCGTTTTTTCGCAATTTGCTGCGATTTTTCCACATTAGTAAAGCGGATACGGTTTCAATCTTCTAGCCATCTTTTTCCAGCCTAATGTAGTAAATTGTGTTCTCTTTTCAATAGTTTCTTCGGAATTTGTGCAGTAATTTTTGAATTTTTCGAAAAAATTTTCATGTGATTTCGCATTTTGAAGAGATTTTTTCCTCTTTAGTCAAAATAATTGGGTTTTAAACTTTTAGCCAAATATAGTAAATTTTGTCCTACTCGATTTCAAAATTTTTATTATATAACTTGTATAGATTTTTATTGATTTTTAGCGTTTTGTGGCGAATTTTTGACATTCGTGAAAGAATTACGGTTACAATGCTTTAGCCTACTATAGTACATTTTGCCCTTTGCGATTTTTGAATTTTAGTAATTTTTATTAGTTTCGCGTTTTTTTCCCTAGTTTCTCGGCGATTTTTCCACATTAGTAAAATAATCCGGTTTCACTCTATTGTAGATTTCCTCCTCATTCAATAAAATTTATTCAGAATTCGCACAGTAATTTTTGATTTTTTACGCGCACTATTTTATGCGATTTTTAGAATGTTTGACGTTTTGTGGCGATTTTTCGACATTCGTAAAAGAAACCTTGTTTTAATCTTTTCGCTCAATATGCTAAATTTTGTCCTCTGTGATTTTTTTAATAAATTTTAGCGACTTTTAGCGTTTCATAGCGATTCCCTGTTATTTTTCCATATTAGTAAAACGGATCCGATTTAAATCTTCTAGCCCAAGGAAATACATTTTGTCCTCTTTCCATTAAAGTTTCTTCCAGAATCCGTGCAGCGATTTTAAAACTTTTCATGATTTTTTATTGTTCTTCCGCGTTTTATGCTTTTTTTATGGGCCTGAGCAACGACAGACTGATCAGCTAGTTACTAATATTGTTAGCTATTGATACAACTTTTTTTTTACTACAGGATTCTATTTATTATCCATTAAAATCACCAACACACACATCACGAGGTCAAATTAGAGGGAGCAGAGCAAAGACTCGCACCACAAAATCCCCCAACATCTGCCTGAAAGCCCACCTGGAGTTATTCCCTCTTGTGCACCAGGTAAAAGCCTTTTAACTCCCATAAGTACTCCGCAGGTGGGGTGAAATATTGCCCTGGAAATCTTTGCCCAGGACTTCCATCTGTTCCGGGGTAGAAGCAGAGGATTTTTCTTTTTTTATTCTTTATGCCAGGTAGGCCACCTTACCTTTAACCGTGACCGTCATATGTAAGCACGAAGGGGCGTTTGTGTCGGTGAAGTGAAAGAAGTCAGCTTTTGTTCGGAAGTTTGAGTGAGTGTTTTGTTAGAAAATGGTTCTTAAGTTATTGGCCCGATGTTGTTTTGTAAAATTCACAACTTCTGAATCAGAATATATTTATGTATTTTCTCTTTAACTTAGGTAAAAAAAGGGGAAAAAAATCCAGCAAAAAACCCCTCCAATTCAAATATATAAATATAATATATTTTTTAAATAAAAAAAACAAGAAGGAAAAGTCATGCATCTGGCTTACATTATGAAACTCCAACACTAGAAGATACTATTAAGAAATTTAATTTCTTTCACACAATCAAATAGAATATCTATATAAACAATTTAAAAAACACATAACACGGTAAAAAAGTATTTTCG
Source organism: Maratus michaelseni (assembly GCA_963931845.1). Taxonomy (NCBI): domain Eukaryota; kingdom Metazoa; phylum Arthropoda; class Arachnida; order Araneae; family Salticidae; genus Maratus; species Maratus michaelseni. The sequence goes on from OZ007600.1 coordinate 5,843,054, forward strand.
ACAGTTGCTGTCTATATCCGGAAATACGTGCGAATGCTTTTGTGCATCCCTGCATATGATCTGTAAAATTTATACACACCCCGTAATACACTAAAAATTAGATAAATTTAAAATGCATACTACAGCGGAAAATCAACTTCCAGCAATTATCAATCCTAGTCAGTCCTGCAACCAAATTATTTTATGCATCTCTGTAGATGAACGATAAATGTTACGCACCCCATAAACAGCAGAAAACATGTTCTAGTGCATCTCAGTGATCTTTTTAAGTTCATTATGTTTGAAATAGTGTAACACCATTAAAAGGCATCGCAAACGAATTTTTCCATAGATCATAATGTAAAGGAAGTCTTTTGTGCGTCGCTGTAAACGAACAGTAAATTCTACATTCCCGAGAAAGCATGTTGTAATTCACCGGGATAAACTGGGATTTTTGGGAATAAACCAGGTGTTTTGGGAATAAACCTGGGAATAAACAGGGTCTATTGGAAATAAACTTGGGAATAAACCGGGTTTTTTGGGAATAAACCAGGTCTTTTGGGAATAAACCGGGTCTATTGGAAATAAACCTGGGAATGAACCGGGTTTTTGCAACTCTACCTGAGTGATGCATATCAATTTTATTATGTTTGAAATACCGTAACATCAATAAAATGCATCGCAAACAAATTTTTCCATAGACCAAAATGTAACGGAATTCTTTTGTGTTAACGAACTATACACTTTCATTACCGAATATTCCATAATATACTTCAAAAACATATAAAAATTACATGACAATCCGAGTATATTTACGAGAGTTGGAGCACGGAGAGATAAACTTGGCTCATAAACAATTTTCAACCATGTTGGAAAGTGCTAATAAAAAGCCATTTTTTGCCATTTCATATTTCTATCTCAAAATCAGATGCATGTTCTGTCATGCTTAAAAGAAAAAACCTATCTCTTTGCATTCACAGATTTTCCTTTATTAAAATCGGCTATGTTAACCAGAAATATTTCTTCTAACATTAAATTTTACTTGAAAACAGAATGTACAAACAAATAAAAAAAATATATAATACTCAATTCTCATTGTATTAACAATTTCATCTCTTTGCAATGCACTCTCCCTTACATCGAATGACTATTAACACGTTGACTACCAACTGCGAGATAACTCGCAGCATGCATTTTTGGACTTGGTTCTTGGTTGCTACGGGTTCCTAGCTTTAGTGACATTTAGACAGGGAGGCGGCAGCACAGACAACCACCTCATCCAGTTCACGGCTGAAATTTCAGAATTAATTAAAACTTGATTCGCATATTAAAACACAATCGGTCTGCCAAGTCATATCTTGGTGGAAAACACCCGAAAACCGGATTTTAGCGGCTGGCTCGTAGATTTACCATTGTGTGTTCCTGCTCCCAGTCCTCCATGTTTTCATACCTTTGTGTGCAGGAAAACACAATGGTAAATCTACGAGTCAACCGCTAAAATCGGATTTTAAGGTGTTTTCCACCAAGGTATGAGTTGGCAGACCGATTGCGTTTTAATATGCAAATCAAGTTTTAACTAATTCTGGAATTTCAGCCGTGAACTCGATGAGGTGATTGTCTGTGCTGCCGCCTCCCGGTCTAATTGATATAGTTACTGAAATTGTGAACTAATCTTTATTTACGGCGATAGTCATGCGCAGCCTCGAACCTATTTGTGATTGACGTTTGAGCAGCCAATCTTTGATACGTAAGTTAGTTTTGAGTTAGTAATCTTGCAGTTCTTATATTACTGAGTGTTGATTTAAGGACTAAATTACCGTTAAGTGCAGAATAGCATAGGCTAAATTAAGAAGCTACATTGCTGCCCCTCCCTATTTGATTTAAATAAATAATGTTTTTAAATGTACACTTGACTATGTCTCAATTTTAAGACGGCGGCCCTGAAGGGCTGTAGTGGACTAACAACTATCTTAAAGATATTCTAGCTTTTTTAATGCAAACGTTTTGCCAACATTAATTTGTGTGCCCAACAGCGACATCTATACTTTATTTTACTTTAATTTTCCGAAGTGTGTTTGGAGCAGGTTGGCCAGGTTGGCCTTTTTTTTAATTAAAAAATTTCGAATTCTTCCCGGAAATTCTGAACGAAGAATTTTTACTTTAAGTAATCACGAAATGTCTGTTATTAAACAAAGAAATTAATATTGTTGGGAATTTCTGGTATGAATGCGAAATTTCGAAATTTAAAAAAAGGCCAAACTGGCAACCCTGGTTTGGAAGTCTTGGAGTCTGCGGTTAGTGCTTATCACTGTAAGTTTATGCAAATTTGTCTTCGTTGGTCAATCTGTGGAGTGTAAAAGGAGAAGCAAAAGTGTGTATCGGCGGATTTTGGTTGCGCCCTACGTTCCGGAGATCAAGGCCAGTACCGAAGGATTGGAGTTGCTGTTTCAACCAGTGCTTAGGAAGAGTTTAATCTAGTCAAGTGAAACGTGCCGGTTGGGTAAGATTCACTTTAGTTTATAGTTTGAATAAAGCTGATCGGCAACCACGGGGGAAACTTTAGTGAAGTTTAGTTTGTGCTTAAAGCTTCGAGTTAACTTTTGCTTTGCAGCCAACTTTTGCTTGCTATTGGACTTAATAGTGATTTAAGTCGTCAGCGTTCTGTACGCAAGAGAGTTTTGAAGTTTAGTAAATCTTATATTTATTATGAGTGAATATTGATTTGAGGGAAAATTTCTGTTAGTCGCTCATTTTAGGCAAAATTGTAAAGAGACGCCATCACGTCCCTTGCCCGATTAGTTTTAAATAAAGATGTTTTAACTATAAAATCTAGTCATGACTGAACTGCGGTCTTGTCAGGACACTACGGGGTATGACAAAAGTTAAAAAGAATAGCTTCAAAATCCCATTACAAATTCAGCAGACAAATTCTGAAATCATTTCTCAGACAAGGAAACAAGCTGATCAGCAAAGACAGCTAGTTTATGATAAAACCTTAAAAACTTTGTAACATTTCATTTTGCTACTGATGTAAAATATTTACATACAGTGTAAAAGCAAACGTGGTGAGCAGTCAAGTCGCCTCCAGCTACGAAAGACCTTAGCAGTCACCTTTGGACACACACACATCACAGCCAATATTTGTCCAGCAAACAATTTTCACACACATTTCACACACATAACAAGCGCATTCATTCGTGTTGCCAGATTTCGTGTGGGTTTTTTCTTCGAGCGTTGGCTGTTTATCTGACGGTTAGTGTACTTTTGGCCGCGTGGGTTACGATCGATGGCTCATTATCGATGAAGCAAACGATATTGTGATTAATGTTTTATGACCGAGACTCATCGATACGAGTATTAACATATTTTATGAACGTGAACTTAATGCAGCAATTTTTTTTTCTCTTTTTTTCTCTCTTTTCATCCTTTATTTTTTTCTGTGTGTGTGTCTACACTTTTCGAGATAGAATAAATGAATAAATAGCAGAGATAGAATAAACGCATGCTCCTCACGTCTTATTCTGATGCGTAAACAGAAATAAAAATTCAGTTCACACAGACTCTGTTTACCAAGATTTAGCGTTTGTGTTGACGTTTACGGGACAACAGCATACTTGTGATGGTTTTCGTACTAATAATATTTTATTGAACCATTGCTTTCTGCAATATTTTATTTAACTCAACTCTGTTTTTGTAAGTAAAGATGAAATTTTGTAATCAATTTTATTACCCACTTCTTAATAGGCTAGAATTATAAAAATTATGTCCGATAACAACACAACATTTTAATATTTTTTAACTTAATTTGAAGGCATTTTTCCGTTAGCCCACAACAAGTACATTTGATATTTGAAGGAGTGATGCTTTGAGACGCACCTATAGCTACAAAGTCTCGAATGATCTATATATATTTTATTCACAGAAACACATACATGACTTCAACAATTACATAAATCTTGACGAGATAGCACAAGGAAATTTATAACACCAGAGAGTTACAACCGGAAGCTCCACAATGTGCGTGCGATGGAGCAGGCGGGAGTCGAACCCGCCGGCCTGATTCCTACGCTCTCAAGCAATTAGCGGGATGGTGTCTTAACCACTCGGCCACGGAGGCCTTCCCACAACAGGTAATAAATTGCTAAATATTTCTTATGGTTACATTATCTCAAGAGTTTTGGCACAGCAACAACGGGCCTTAAACCTGAGAAACCTGGCTTAAGCCCTAGGGCCCAGCTTCTTTCTGGGTGTCTGGTTCCCGAAGCTGCTGGGGAACTCTAGCACGTCCCCAAGTTTAGCGCGGTGGGTCCCCTTACGGCACGGGTTCCATCTTCGCATGCTGTCGCAGCAACCGTGTCGTCAATCACTTTAGAAATGGGGGTGATGTACAGGTGGCGTTGCCCTCACCACCGTAGAGTACACAGGACTGATCCTGGTCGTGCTCGTTAAAAGTTCTCTAGAACTTGGGTTCGGCGGGGCTCAGTTTTTTATGGTTACATTAATTTGTATACGAGTTAGAACAACAATGGTTTTAATGATGCGTCAAACCACGCTCGCCAAAATAGGCCAACTGACTGAACAAACTAAAACAAGGAAATATTTTAAATACTAAAAAGTAGAAAATATCCGTCAATAACATAAAAGGGGTTTGCCCCTCTTTCAAAATAAACGGCTCATATATCTGAATGGACTTTTACGAATTAAAATTTTTGCAACTGGTTGAAAAGTTGTCCAGGAAGGGAATCGAAGCCAAGATCTTTGGCTCAAATTTCCAACGATCTGCCTGTTGTGCCAGCCATGTTCAATAGGTAGAGCGTAAACAATTTAAACCAAAGTTCTTGGGTTCGATTCCCGGCCAGGACACTTTTTATTATAATACTTTTTCTCAAAATAATAATAATAATAATAATAATAATAATAATAATAACATGATTCTCAAATTGTAAAATTACGAACGCTGTTTTAATTTTGGATTAATGAATTGGACTAATAAAACGAAAAAAAAAATCTCTGTAATTTTGCAGTTTTAGAAATGTATTCATATTGAGGGATAGTTTCTCTAAAAGTCTATAAATTTGTATCAGAACAATAAGTTTTTAGAGCTGCGAAAATTTCGCAATTTTTTTATCATTTAGAGTTTCTGCAAGGGTCCAGTTGTACCCAACCTGAACCCTAAATTTCTTTTAAAGTCAACCCGACCCAAACCCGACAAAGCAAATTTTGTCCAACCCAAACCCGAAATATTTAAACCAGAACTCAAAGTGAAAAAAAATTAATCCCATATTTTAATACAATTATGGAAAAATCGTCTACAATTATATCTAATATCAACTTCATCTTTAACACTTTCCAACATAGTTGAAAAGTATTTATGAATTCAGTTTGTCTGTCTGTCTGTCTGTCCATGCTCAAACTCGCGTAAATATACTCGGACATCCATGCAATTGATATAAATTATTGAGATTTACTATGGTATATTTGCTATTGAAAATTAAACGTGTAGCATTTATAGTTCTTTAACAGGGACGCCCAAAATCATTCCATTGCATCACGGTCTATGGAGAAAAATCGTTTGCTGTGTATTTTAATGATGTTACATTATATTTAAATTGATAAATATCATTTAGGTGCACTACAAAGGGCTTGCTATAGAATATGGTGTGCATAACATCTATCATTTACAGAGACATACAAATTAATTCGACTACATTACTGATTATTAACAATAATTGCTGGAAGTGCGTTTACAGTTGTGGTAAGCATTTTTAAATTTAACCAATTTTTTGTCTATTATCTGGTGTGCATACATTCTATAGATCATATACAGGGCAGTACAAAATATCTCGAGTAGCTTTCCGTTTATTGACGGGAATTTTCAAATGTGCTGTGGGTTGAACTAAATGTTAGCATACTATGTAGTATATATACAAATCTATAGATCATATACAGGGCTGCACAAAAGAATTTATCGTCGGAAATAAAGGCAAATATTTTTTTCGAATATTGATGATAATTCTTGAAATTGGGTTCACAAATGTGTTTCAATTTTCCAAATTGTTTACTTAGACATCATCTTTCGTATTCTGGAAGTGTTGGAAAGTGTCTCAAAATATGTGCTTGCGGCATGATTTTTCGTTCAAAAATTAACACATATACACTCATTAATATTCAAATATATATTTTTTTTTCATTAAAAAAATATTCAGGACTTTCATTTGTAAAATCGGGTCAACCCGACCCCATCCGAACAGCGGGTCCGATCGGGTTCGGATAAAATCGGGTTACCCGACCCAATGCAGGACTACACTTACATTCCAACCCTAATATTTGAAACGGTGAATATTTCTTTTTGGAATCAAGGCATTTATTGGTTATTAACACATTTATATACACAGATTTTTCTCTATTTTGGAAACGAGATCGACGAATGAAATGTCTTTATTTTGCAAAATTTTGTGCTAAAATTTCGCAAAAATGTAAGATTCTGGTTGATCAATCTCGTTTCCATGAAATAGATAAACATCTACCTGTATATTTGCACACGTTTTTGTTTTGTTGAAAACAATAAAGATAATTTACCGATAGGAATTACATTGATGGAATTGGAAATATTCAACAATCATTGATCAGAACTGCATTATTCATTTTTTAATCTAATTTCACTACAACCTTTAAATTATGTAAGTTTTTCTTATAATCATCGATTATATTCATTATCACTTGAACAAGAAAACTGCCTGAGCGCCAGAACTGCATTCCGCAAAAATTCTACCTTAAAAACTATTTTGCACCCGTTAAACAAGTTCTGATTAGATGAACTCGCCCATAATAAATCAAACATTTATCACTTATAGATAAAAACCAATAAGTTTTGACCCTCGAAAAGAAGGTTTTTGTTATTTAAACAGATTATTTATACGCTAAGGTTAAGAACCAGATAAAATCTACAAATTTCGTGAGACGCGAAATCACACTGTAATGTGGATCATTTATGAAGAAAAACGTTGGTTACCGTCGCATGGCGTCAATAAATTTCTCTTGTGTTGTCTTTCACGCGCCGACTGTTCATTGTGTTAATAAAAATCTATCTTCGACTATCCATATATTAATGGACAACGTATTTTAACCATGTCAAGTCATCTGCGGGTATTTTGAAATAAACACCAATAAGAGCGAAGGATATTTCAATTTTGCTTCCCTATGTCCAATAAACGGCCTTTCTTTGAAGGTATATACCGGAAGAGGCGTGGCTGTTTTCATTCGTAGGTGATGCCTAGAGTTGCAAAAATCCGGTTTATTTTCAATAGACCCGGTTCATTCCCAGGTTTATTCCCCAAAAACCCGGTTTATTTCCACGTTTAAACCGGGGTTTTCTAGCCTTTGCAACTCTAGTGATGTCCATATCCGCCTGACGTCGCACTTCGCCATCACGAGGCTGACGAAAAAGACAGGCTGCCGCGGTGCGTTACATGTGTCTTTTTTTTTCAGGCCTTTTGAGTCACGTGATGCTCGAATGCACGAATGCCGTTGCACGAAAAGAGCATCACGTGACTCTAGAGGTCTAATGAGAAAGGTAGTGTGGCAACCTGTCTTTTTTGTTAGCCGCGTCTTCATCATGCGACTTACAGGAGAAGCTAGCAGATGCAACTCTGAAAATAACTGAATTTGCGATTACAGGCTATTTGTTTATTTATTTGTTTATTGAGAACATACATCTGACTTGTGTGCTTGACATCAAGTGCCCGCTTATAAGTCATCGTCAATATACAGGGACGAGATAGCCACAAGGAAATTTACAACACCAGAGAGTTACATCCGGGAGCTCCACAAAGTGTGTGCAATGGAGCTGGCGGGAGTCGAACCCGCCGACCTGACTCCTACGCTCACAAGCGATTAGCGGAATGGTGTCTTAACCACTCGGCCACGGAGGCCCCATTTGTTTATTTTTACGCTTTTGATTTTTCTTTTGTTGCCAATAATGCATAAGCGTGACGTCAGCACTCGTGATGTCGAGGCAAGCGTAAAAGACAAGCTGCCGTACTGCTTTACAAGTTTGTCCCTTTTTGGATCATTTGAGTCACGTGTTGCTATTTTCGTGACGCAGGTGTACGAAAAGGGCATCACGTGGTTCTGATGATCCCAAGGGGAACGACCGCCAAACGTAGTGCGGCAGCCTGTCTTTTTCATTAGCCTCGGTTAATACAGATTCGCTTTTGTAAGGAATTGTCGTAACCAATCAAATATTTTACCCCGTATGTCGCCTATCTAATATCGAAGCACCCTAAGGAAAACTGATCAATTACCTGAACCAGGGTTACACTAGATACCGGACTGGCTCATTCATTATCATGACGTCTCAATGGTGGCTGGCCGCGACCAGCGATTGGTACAAAGCGACGCGCCCATCGTTTTGTGCCAATCGCTGTATGTCTTTCGTCGCGGCCAGCCACCATTTGTGACGTCATGATAATGAATGAGCCAGCCCGGTATCTAGTGTAGTCTTGCCTAAACGCACTTGAGAACACTATTGCTAGGGTTCCTCTATATGAAAGTGGCGACATATGGGATATAAATTTTGATTGGTAGAGGCGATTTTGGACAAAAGTGAATCGTCAAGTATTTTGGCGAGCCTGTCATTACAGTCTTGCTTGTTTGTTTGTTTGTTTATTGAGAACATACATCTGACTTGTGTGCTTGACATCAAGTGCCCACTTATAAGTCATCGTCAATATACAGAGACGAGATAGCCACAAGGAAATTTTACAACACCAGAGAGTTATATCCCGGAGCTCCACAAAGTGTGTGCAATGGAGCTGGCGGGAGTCGAACCCGCCAACCTGACTCCTACGCTCTCAAGCGATTAGCGGAATGGTGTCTTAACCACTCGGCTACGGAGGCCCCCATTACAGTCTTAAACTTGTCTCACTCATTTAATCGAATTCGTCTGGGTGAGAATCATCAAATTTTGGAATGTAGGTTTGGCATACTTTTGACAACAGCTTTTGTCTGAGCACAGTCTGAGCATGTGCTTTATGCGCATTTCGCTACTCTCATATTGAGACACCCCAACTCTGACTACATGCTTCGAAAATGACGTTAAATTTTGTTTGTATTGAAATTTCGCATTTCTACTTATATACTCTTAATTTTGTTATTTTTTATAGACAGATCTAGGTAGAGAATTTGATAGATTTTTTTTACAAAAGCTTGCTGTTTGACTGTGTATTATTCACATACAATAATCACTGAGCTCCATATATAACAGGAGATCTATCTTCCTATTCCCCAACATTATTTCCAGCGGTCAGCGCGGAAGTATACAGTGACGATGATTTTAGTTCGCATTCGAGGCAAAACATGTTATTTATCGCATTCCTTTACACGATTAGAGAATCATTCATTAGTTAGATAAGCGTAGCTTAATTAGAGAAGCGTTAATTAGGATAATAGTATAAATGATAACACTAATACCTAACCCTGACAACGCGGACTGCTTTTTACCTTTTCCTTGCATGCTTCATTTGCCTTTCAAGCTTCTGGCCGCCGATTTAGAACTCTTGTTATATATATGGAGATCAGTGACAATTTAGGCAAACTGACTAATGAGTTCAGCACATTTGTTTAGGGTGCCTTTATATTAGAGTGGTGACATGGGATATAAATTTTATTGGTTGAGACGTCTTGGCGAGCCTGCCATTATCGCCAAGCTAATGCTTGTTAACTTGTCTCATTTGCATAATCGAACTCGTCCAGGCGAATATCGCCAAGTTCAAGAACAGAAAATGCTTAGGTTTGCTATTGTTTGGACAAACGCGTCTGACTAACATCAATAAAAGCATTGTATATCGCCACTCTCATATCAAGGCACGCTAGAACATACAAGTCCGATATTTGTGTATCAAGGGGGAATTAGACATATTGTTGCCATGGAAACCGATGTCGAATTGTAAGGAAGGATCGAATTCTGTATCAAACTCTAAGTTTATCGTATAACATTTAAAATTTGCTTTGAAATCACGTATATTAAAAGTATCTATACACATCTAGGTATTTTTTTGCAAATATGAAAATTTTGCAAAAAATAAATATTTAAATATATAAATCTATACTAATATTATAAAGGAGTAATTCTTTTTTTTTTTTGTTTGTAGGGGGTAATCTCTGGAACTACCGAACCGATTTCAAAAGTGATGGTGGCAAACTGATGGTGACAACCCCTGCTCCAACATAGGCTATATTTTATGTCGGTGCCACTAACCCCAGGGGATGCAGGAGCAAAAAACGTTCTAAAATTGCGATTTTTCAGTTATCACACTGGCTGTCAAGCCCTGAGAGCTTGGCAACCGGTTCTGTACGTATGTATGTACGTACGTAATGCGATAACTCTTCATAGAAATATCCGTTTTCCTTCAAATTTTGTTTATAGGTTCACTGTGTTAAGGCGCTTCCCTGATTAGTTTTCGGGATTGATTGGTTAAGTATAAAGGGGGGGGGAACAAGGGGCTAATTCCCCCCCCCCTTAATTTATATAAATGGGTTTTTCATGCAGAATTATTCCGTTTTCCTTCAAATTTTGTTTATAGGTTCACTGAGTTAAGGCGCTTCCCTGATTAGTTTTCGGGATTGATTGGTCAAGTATAAAGGGGGGGGGGACAAGGGTCTAATTCCCCCCCCCTTAATTTATATAAATGGGTTTTTCATGCAGAATTATTCCGTTTCCCTTCAAATTTTGTTTATAGGTTCACTGAGTTAAGGCGCTTCCCTGATTAGTTTACGGGTTTGATTAGTTAAGTATAAAGGGGGGGGGGATCGGGGGGGGGGATAATCCCCCCTAAATTTATATAAATGGGTTTTTCATGCAGAATTATTCCGTTTTCCTTCAAATTTTGTTTATAGGTTCATTGGGTTAAGGCGCTTCCCTGATTACTTTTCGGGATTGATTGGTTAAGTATAAAGGGGGGGGGGGACAAGGGGCTAATTCCCCCCCCCTTAATTTATATAAATGGGTTTTTCATGCAGAATTATTCCGTTTTCCTTCAAATTTTGTTTATAGGTTCACTGTGTTAAGGCGCTTCCCTGATTAGTTTTCGGGATTGATTAGTTAATATAAAGGGGGGGGATCGGAGGGCTAATTCCCCCCTTAATTTATATAAATGGGTTTTTCATGCAGAATTATTCCGTTTTCCTTCAAATTTTGCTTATAGGTTCATTGGGTTAAGACGCTTCCCTGATTACTTTTCGGGATTGATTGGTTAAGTATAAAGGGGGGGGGACAAGGGGCTGATTCCCCCCCCCTTAATTTATATAAATGGGTTTTTCATGCAGAATTATTCCGTTTTCCTTCAAATTTTGTTTATAGGTTCACTGTGTTAAGGCGCTTCCCTGATTAGTTTTCGGGATTGATTAGTTAATATAAAGGGGGGGGGATCGGGGGGCTAATTCCCCCCTTAATTTATATAAATGGGTTTTTCATGCAGAATTATTCCGTTTTCCTTCAAATTTTGTTTATAGGTTCATTGGGTTAAGACGCTTCCCTGATTACTTTTCGGGATTGATTGGTTAAGTATAAAGGGGGGAACGGGGGGCTAATCCCCCCCTTAATTTATATAAAAGGGTTTTTCATGCAGAATTATTCCGTTTTCCTTCAAATTTTGTTTATAGGTTCACTGAGTTAAGGCGCTTCCCTGATTAGTTTTCGGGATTGATTAATTAAGTATAAAGGGGGGGATCGGGGGGCTAATACCCCCTTAATTTATATAAATGGGTTTTTCATGCAGAATTATTCCGTTTTCCTTCAAATTTTGTTTATAGGTTCACTGTGTTAAGGCGCTTCCCTGATTAGTTTTCGGGATTGATTGGTTAAGTATAAAGGGGGGGGGAACGGGGGATAATCCCCCCTTAATTTATATAAATGGGTTTTTCATGCAGAATTATTCTATTTGCTTCAAAATTTGTTTATAGATTCATTGGGTTAAGACGCTTCCCTGATTAGTTTTCCGGATTGATTGATTAAGTATAAAGGGGGGGGGGGAACGGGGGGATAATACCCCCTTAATTTATGTAAATGGGTTTTTCTTGCAGAATTATCCCATTTCCTTCAAATTTTATTTATAGGTTCACTGTGTTAAGGCGCATCTCTGATTAGTTTTCGGGATTGATTGGTTAAGTATAAAGGGGGGGGGGGAACAAGGGGCTAATTCCCCCTTATCTATACTAATATATAAAGTAGTAAAGATTGTTTGTTTGTTTGTTTGTTTGTTTGTAGGGGGTAATCTCTGGAACCACTGAAGCGATTTTAAAAGTGATGGTGGCAAATTAATGGTGACAATCCCTGCTCCAACATAGGCTATATTTTATGTCGGTGCCACCACCCCCAGGGGGGGTGCAGGAGCGAAAAACGTTCTAAAATTTCGATTTTTTGTGTACTGAAGGAGATAGAAGTATCAAATTTGGTATGGTAGTTACTTATAAGTTGTAAATGCTCTCTAAGAACAAATTATAAAAACATTCGCAATTTAAAAGGGTGAGATGAGGAAGAAGCGTTCTAAAAACATTCTAAATTACAATTTCTATGGAATCTCTGAAACTACAGAACCGATTTCAAAAGTGATGGTGGCAAATGGATGGTGACAGTCCCTGCTCCAACATATGCTAAATTTTTTGTCGGTGCCACTGCCCGCAGAGGGTGCAGGAGCGAAAAACGTTCCAAAATTATGATATTTTCAATAATGAAGGAGTTAGGAACTTGATATTTTGTATGGTCGTTACTTACAAGATTTAAATGCTCTATAAGAACAAAATCTAAAAAAAATCGAAATTTAAAAGGCTGAAATAAGCAAAAAATTTTCTAAAAACATTCTAAATTACAATTTGTATGGAATGTCTGGAACTACTAAAGCGATTTCAAAAGTGATGGTGGCAAATGGATGGTGACAATCCCTGCTCCAACATAGGCTATATTTTATGTCGGTGCCACTACCCCGAGGTGGGTGCAGAAGCGAAAAACGTTCTAAAATTGCGATTTTTGCGATGCTGAAGGAGCTAGAAACTTCAAGTTCGGCATGATTGTTATTTATAAGATCTAAATGCGCTCTAAGAACAATTTCTAAAGAAAAATGATCTAATGATTCTGCGATTTTTCAACTATTAAATTTCTAAAATTACCAAATTTCACAATAGAGTACCATAGCGAAACCTTCACGCGTAAAAAGATAATGATAAGGGCGACGTGTCCTGACGTGTATATTGACTATAGCACGAGTCACAAATTATAGTATCCTTATTATTCTGTTAAAATATAAAAGTGAATTATGAAATGTCAATATTTTGTTTGATTAAAGGTTCGTTAAGAGAAATTGACCAGCGTAGCGGGCGTAGCTTGCTAGTATTTAATATTATATATATTATAATATATGTTATAATATTTAATAAAATATTTTATATAAATATTTTTCGTCATATTGCGAATCATTTACACATCGAAATCCGGAAAATTAACCAATCAGTAGAGAGTATTTCATTACATTCTGACTCCAAAGACCCGAACGAAAGTAGAGTAACGAAATTCTCCTGCGTGGGAAAAATGACGTTATAAATATTTACTTTCATTCAAAAAACTAAAGAAAGTTACTAAAGTTACGTCAACAGGACATATCTCACTGACTTTCTTTCCGACATTAATGAGATTAGACTCCAAAGTTCTGAAAACTAGCGTGCCTCGAAATGAAAGTAGCGTCATACAGGGTATAACATTTGATTGGTTGATACGATTCTGGACAAATGCGAATCGCCAAGCATGTTGGCGAGCCTGCCATTATCGGCAAGTTAATTCTTGTTAACTTGTCTCACTTCTACAAAGAAACACCGTGGATGAGTGGTCAAGGCATTACACCGCTAATCACTTGCGAGTGTAGGTGAGAGCGGTTTCGAATCCCACTGGCTCCGTTGCACACTCTTTGTGGAGCTTGCGGCTGTATTTCTGTGTGTTGTAAATTTCCTTGTGTGTGCTATCTCGTCCCTGTATATATTGACGATGACTTATAAGCGGGCGCTTGACGCCAAGCACACAGGTCAGATGTATGTTAATAAAATGTCAAATGTCATTCGTACAATCAAACTCATCCAGACAAGTATCGACAAGTACTGAAATAGAAATCCCTAAATTTGCCATAGTTTTGGGCAAAACGCGTCTTTCTAAGCACAGTTTGTGCATCATAAGTCGCCCCTCTCATATAGAGGCAGGCTATTGAAAGCAACCTCAAGTTTCTCAAATGTAAAAACTTCGTAACTTAACTTGAATTCCGGCTATTATCGATTAAACCTGAAACAAATACAATTTCTTGTTGGTACGGTTTAGTAGACGACTGTTAAGACATTTCTAATTGCTAAAGCAGATCACGATTTTTCTTTCTTTGATGATACAAGCTGGTGTTTGCAGTTAAAAAGCTCTATTAAATTAATAAGTGTTTGCAAAATTGGAGATAGCTCGAAACTCCAATAACAAAGAGAAAAATTTCTTTCACAATACTTGCGTTTGAAATGGTTGTATCAAATACTTCAGCCACTACTAAGAGAGCAGTTCCTGAAATTGCTTCCAGAAAACTGTTTCATTTGAACGAAATGAACTTTGAAAATAAGATGTTCTCTGAACTGGATAGGCTTAGGTATGCGCCAGATTTGGGAAGTAATGTAAAAGCATGCATCAGGCACGGTCAGCTTGCCATAACTTTCGGTGATCTGACACGTATGAATAGTGGTCATTATAGTGGTTGTTCGCCTTCTTGCATGTACAAGGGCGTTATAGACATTCTTGTGCGAGGTAACAAGCTTTTTACATTTAAGGAAGCTTGCGCGATCCTGGAACACTGCGAGAAAAGTAAGGATTGGACTTTGATTCAAGAAACTATTCGAAAATATGGTATAGTTATCATTGGATTCCCTGAATGTGCAGAGGAAGATTTGCTTTTAGCTGTCTACTTTTTCATCGAGGATATGTTTGGAATTACACCAAACATTGAATTCTGCAGGAGAAGGACAGAAGGAGGTGAACCTGGTGTAGTTGATATTATATTCGATAATATTGTGACAAAAGAGAAAATCGCGGAAAAACATCGTATATTGGAAGGTAGTGGTATAGAACTAGAACCTTATTTGGATGTAAGCTGGATCATAGATGGTCTCTATCAAGGTGATTCCTGTGAATCTGACGAATCTTCAAGTTCACATTGAGTTGTTACCTCCATTTTATTGCATAATAATCAAACTTGTCTGCTGCATAGTATTATGACAAAGCTACAAACTGCTAAAATACATCATATATTTGAAAATTCTGACATAGAATTATATTTTACGATATAAGCTGGGTTTTAGATGGTCTTTATTCTGATGATTCAGAGACAGGGATAGTGTCAAGTTAATGTAGAATTTTATTCTGATTTTATTACTGTGGATTTTTTTCACATGTTTTGTTCGATTTCCTGCCCCATAATATGACTAACTGCTGAAAAACACCAGATATTGGAAGGTGGTGATATATAACTAGATAGTTATTTTGATATAAGATGGGTTGTAGAGGACCTTTTTAATACTGCCGACAGTGACAAACTTTCAAGCTAAGATTGAGATACAGCTTCATTTTATTAATGTAGGTTTTACATGGTGTTCCAGTTTTTTATTTTAATATTACTACGAAGCTGCTACAAACTGCTATAAAAAGTCATGTATTGGAAGGTTCTGACATTGGATACTTTTTTATGATAGTCTTTTGGTTGCACAGGATGACCTTTATTCTAATGATTCAGAGGCTGGGATAGTTTCAAGTTGAGATTAGTTATATCCCGATTTTATTACTGTAGAGTTTTTTCACATGTTTTACAAGATTTTCTGCTCTATATTATGACAAACTGCTCAAAAACACCGTATATTGAAAGGTGGTGGTATATAATTAGATAGTTACTTTGATATAAAATTTATTGTAGATGGCCTTAATTTATTCTGATGACTGCGACAAACTTTCAGGCTAACATTGAGTAATAGCTTCAATTTATTAATGTAGGTTTTACATGTTTTAAACTTTCATAATATAACGACAAAGCAGCAAACTGCTATAAAAAGTCGCGTATTGAAAGCTTCTGGCATAAGTAAATATTTAATGTTGATGTAAATTCTGTAATGGCTAATGCGCAATTTATAGACATTAGTTAAATGGAAAATTTATTTCTATACACTGGTTTGTTTTCTAACCTTTTTTTATGTGCTAAATAAATTTTATAGATTTTATAAATTGTTCTACCTTGAATAATGTGTTATCTTTATTCTGTCTGAAAGATACTTTCAAACTGATATAAACCCTTCGCTAGCGAATCCCGATTGCCAATTTTTATTGTCCAAATGTGTTGTATTCAATTGGATACCAGTATTTATGCACAGAAAATTTCGCCTTATCCAATCTCAAAATTTCAGAATTTAAATAATGCTAAAACAGTTTGAGAAAATATAGTGCCAAAACAATAATTGGAAACTTATTTGGACAATAAAAATTGGTTCTCGCCAATATGGCGACATTCGTTAGCTAAGGGTTAAATTGTCCTCGAATTCTAATAATAAAAGGGAAATCGATGCACAGTGGACTTCGCCCCCCCCCCCCAAATATTTTAAAAAACATTAAGTTTCTCTTTCCTAATAGACAACAGCACTAGATTGATTATTTATAGCCTTGAGATCACAGGTTTATCGCAGAAGGAACCATTTTATCCTGATTGGTTGTTTTGAGCTTCTAAAAGTTCATCACCATATTTTTTTTTTTTTTAGTAATTTAAAGTTGTAGATAAATAAGATAAAAGATATTTTGCAAAGGTAAGATACTGAATATTTTATTTTAAAGTTAATATGTTTAAAAGAAAGCTATAAACAATGTTAATATGGTTATTTATTGAACTTCAACATGGGGCACAGTGGACCACCCACTACTGGGGCATAGTGGTCTACAGTCCACTCTGCTCCTGTAATACAGATTGTTCAAAAATTTAATTGCTTATTTTCTATTTAAAAAAAAATATTATTTTAAAGTAGTTATTTAACTGTAATATAAAGTACACAAAGAGAAAAAATTATTTAGCATACTAAGAAATATTTTATGTATTTACTGCCTTTGAAAAATATAAATGTAGCCTGATTGGTGATGATTCTATTCAAGCAAGATTCACCAGACGCAAATTGAAGGGAAATCTGTTTATTTTTTCCAGAATTCTTCTCTGACCCAAAAGTATTTCAGGAAAATTCCTGTTTTTAATTAATCACTTATTTGCTATCATTTCTGTATCGTAATCTGTTATTTTCAAAATACAATATATATATATATATATATATATATATATACATATAAATTTTTTTCGTTATGCTTTGAAAAAGTTACTTGCAAATTTGTATCATGTGATTTTAAAAGTAAAGGCGAAATAAAGAATTATGTTAATGAAAAATATTTATATTGTATTTCAGATATCACATAATAGTGGTCCACTGTGCCCTAGTTGGTGGACCAGTGTACCCAGCTTCTGGAGCACACTGCTCCACTTAAAGGGTGCATAAAATATTTTTATTTTGAAAAATGTAATGAAAACTATGTTCTGGACAAATTCTGAGGCATGTAAAAAGGCTTAAGGAATATTCAAAAATATTTTCAGGCAGATCGGTCTGTCTGTTAAAAATTAACAAAAAGTGGTCCACTGTGTAAAAGTCTCCTCCTAAACATTTAATTTTTCTTTTTTCTCTTTTTCCTTTTCCCCCAAATCGTTTTCATAATGTTACGATGGAAATAGACACCTGAAAAAGCATCATCCATTAAACAACTCTAGGCTAAAACGAAATGCTTATATTGATATAAACTTCATAATCTAAATCTTTTCCTGGCGATACTGGCTTTCAAGCTAACACTCAATTTATAGATTAAAGTTTTGTTAAATTGAATATTTAAAATTATACAACCTGGGTGTTTCTAGCAGTTTTATGTAAAACACAAATTTTATAGATTTTATAAATTATTTGTATCTTTAAAAACTTGCTTTTTGTTCTGACTGATCTGTGTAAGTTAGTAAATGCGTTTACAACATTCGTAATACACCTCCCAGATGCATACAAACCCCTTTGGTTTTTACACATCATATTTAAATTAACAAAGTAAAGAAAAGCATAAAGGTAAAATTTGAAGTAAACAAAAATATTACGCCTGAACATATTTATATTAAAATCATTAAAATTACAGAAAACATTAAAAACATTAAAATTGGACGTTTCGGATTTACATGAAAATCCCTGATCAGCAAAAATGCTGATGAGGAATTTTCATGTAGATCCGGAACGTCCAATTTTAATGTTTTTAATGTTTTATGTAATTGTAATGTAATGTCTGTAATTTTAATGATTTTAATATAAAAGTAAAATTTGTTTGTACATTTTAAAAGTAACCTTCGTACCAAATGTAAAGTTTGTAGGTTCCAGCAGTATCTCAAAAATTCCAATTTCAGAACTTTTTTGCTACTGCACCACCATGGAGGGGGGGGGGGGGGGATAGTACCAACATAAAATATAGACTACTTTAAAGTAGAGATAATCGCTATATTTTTAAAATCTGTTCTGTAGTTAGAAATTATCCTCTACAAACAAACGATTCTATAGAATTTTAATTATCAACAATCCTGACTGCGCCACTATGAAAACTTTTGAGTTAATGTAAATAAGCTTTTCTTAAAAGTAAATTTGTTTAATTTACAATGAGAATAAAAATGCACAGGAAGTCAATAAGACATCCGAAAATACCACTCATTTTTATTTCTGGAGCATTGACATGGCGACGTTATATAGTTTGAGGCTCAATGTCCCAATACATATAATGTACAGATTTCATCATTCTTCCAATACTTTCTGCATGAATATTTACTCCATACAGTGTCTAAGATATTTTGTAAGATTAAATTTGGATTGGATAAAATATTTATAATAAAAACACTTCAATAATTTAGAAGCTAATTGTAATGATCTGCCTGACATTTCTTAATCTAGAACGTCTATGATGTTTACCCATGTCAAAGATTACCAGTTCCTTTAATTTTAATATTTAACCCTCAACTTCTGCTAGCGGTCTCACAAACCGCCTTTTTTTAAAATTTTTACTGTTAATGTAATTTTAGGTTTAACTATATAGATACTAGTGACATTTTATTTCGTTCGTTGCTCTAGTCTATCGCTAGAAGCGTTTAAATAAGTAAATTTTAATTATAGTCCTATGTACAAAAAGTTTAGTACAGAAACAATATCCTATGACTTTATGAAGCCTTCTGTTTCTTTCAATTGAGCGTTCTCGCAGACCGCTCACAGTAAGGGTTAAACGACTTTTCTGAAAGATTTCTTTCTATATAGATGTAAATTAACACTTAAGGGGCTACTTCACTCAGACGAAAACACCCGCTCGCTAATGTTAATCCTATGGAGGAAATTTTTGAAGATCTCTCGTTCGCATTTCAATACTTTTAAATGATTTTTTTTGCATTCGATAGCTGAGGTCAATCTCTATGCACGCTCCTTTCTACTTTTTCGATTTTTGTTGCAGTTTTTTTAATTGAGAATACTTTCACTTTCAAAACCGGTTTCGAAAGTGAAAGTATCTTAATAAAAAAAACTTGTAATCAAAATCGAAAAAGTAGAAAGGAGCGTGCATTGAGATTGACCTCAGCTATCCAATGCAAAAAAATCATTTAAAAGTATTGAAATGCGAACGAGATATCTTCAAAAATTTCCTCCATAGGATTAACATTAGCGAGCGGGTGTTTTCGTCTGAGTGAAGTAGCCTTTTAATGGGAAGAAACACTCAAGCTAATGTTAAGTCTATGGGAAGGTTCTTGACAGATTTCTCGATCGTGTTTTAATATTTTTAAACGATTTTTATTGCATAGAATAACTGAATTAGATTCCTAACGTTGTTAGTTTTACTTTTTTGATTTTAGTCAGATTTTTATAAGCGGACATTTTCAATTTCAGAACCGGTTGGAACTGGTTCTGAAAGTGAAAGTACACTTATATAAAAAAAAATCTGGAACAGAGAATCTTGGTTTAGAGGAAATATATGTTTAAAAACTAATGTATATATTTTTTATAAATTGCTTCATATCAAATAAAATTTACAGATATAACTATAGATTATTATTCCATAATTCTACATAAATATAGTATTCATTTCGGACCAATGCACTTCGGATTGTGGATCGACGAAAATATCTCTTCCGAGTTCAGATCAGGTTGCAGGACAATGAAAATAAACCAGATTTGAACCGGAAAAAGTGATTTTCGACGGGCCTCAACCCATCCCACTAGTCACGGGAAGAAAACGCGCAAGCTAATGTTAAGTCTATGGGAAGGTTATTTTCAAATTTTTCGCTCGCATTTTAATATTTTTAATTGCTAGTTTTTAACCCATTCGGGGCCATGGGTGCATATATGCACCCTCAAAAAGAGCATGCAGAATTTGTTTTAAGCACCAGTAAAAAATAAAAGTAGTATTTGTTTTGTCTAATTAGAGCATTTTTGTGATAGTTTAAGTAAAGGTAGCTTTTTAAAAACAAGTGGTGCCAACTGAATAAAATTTGTGTGAAAGCCGCCGGTCCCGAAGGGGTTAATAGGATAGCTGAGGTCGATCTCTAACGTTGTTAATTTTTACTTTTTCGATTTTTGTTGCAGTTTTTTTTTTTATAAGTCGGCATTTTTAATTTTGGAACCGGTTCAGAAAGTAAAAGTACCCTTAAATAAAAAAAAAATTTAAAAAAAGCTGGAACCAAAATCTGAAAAGTAAAAACTAACAGCGTTAAGAGATTGATCCCAACTATTTTATTTTTAAAAAAATCTATTAAAAATATTAAAATGAGAGTGAGAAATTTTGAAAATAACATTCCTATAGACTTAGCTTTCGCGTTTCTTCGCATGACTAGTAGACCGGGAGGCGGCAGCACAGACAATCACCTCATCGAATTCACGGCTGATATTCCAGAATTAGTTAAAACTTGATTCGCATATTAATTAACACGCAATCAGTCTACCAAGTCGTATCTTGGTGGAAAACACCCGAAAATCCGATTTTAGCGGTTGGCTCGTAGGTTTACTATTGTGTGTTCCTGCTCCCAGTCCTTCATGTTTTCATACCTTTGGGTGCAGGAAAACACAATGGTAAACCTACGAGTCAACCGCTAAAATCGGGGTTTAAGGTGTTTTCCATCATATGACTTGGCAGACCGATTGCGTCTTAATATGCGAATCGAGTTTAACTAATTCTGGAATTTCAGCCGTGAACTCGATGAGGTGATTGTGTGTGCTGCCGCCTCCCGGTCTATAGTGTAGCGGATTTTTTGTTTCGTTTGGAACCCTAGTACTATCGCTAGTGACTTATGACTAGGTGAAATTTAATTACAATATTGTCCTGTACTTAGAGTTTAGTACATAAACAGTATCCTATGAATTAATAGAGCCTTTTATTCTTCTTTTGATCAAGCGGTCTCGGAAACCGCTCACAGTTAACTGTGCAACAATATTTATGTCAGTGAGTTAAAATGCTAAAGCAGGTTGTATTAAACTCTACCAAGAGAATCTGACATTTAATTACTATAAATTAAACTAATTGCTGCTTAAAGTAATAAAAACACAACACATAAGGTTTAAAAATACCTTTTAATGTATATAGATGACATATGTTTCATGTGCTCTAACGGCGACTTCTTCAAGATCAAAATGATAAATAAACTATTTTCGCAAAGTTTTTGATATTTCAAATGATTTCAAAAATTTTGCGAAAATAGTTTATTTATCATTTTAATCTTGAAGAAGTCTCCGTTAGAGAGCATGAAACATATGCCATCTATATATATTAAAAGGTATTTTTCAGCCTTTTGTGTTATGTTTTTATCACTTTAAGTAGTAATTACGCTTTAATAAAGTTAACTGATTTTATTATATAATTTAATTACTAAATATTTAAAAATATTTAAATTGTTAAAATTAAATTATGGAGAGCGCAGCATTTATCGCACATTTACAGAGACGCACAAAATAATTCCATTACATTACATTATGGTGTATTTGAGGGGATCGGTTGATTTGCATTTTAATAATGCTGTGACACTTCAAACATAATAAAATTAAAAAGTAGCAGTGAGTGCACTACAACACATATTCTATAGATTATGGAGTGCGTAGCATTTATCGTTCATTTACAGGGGCGTATAAAATAATTCAATTTACTATATGATCTATTGTTGAAAATTGTTTGCAGTGTTTTGAAATGTTATGGTACTTTAAACATAATGACATTTAAAAGGATTACTAAAGTGCATTGTAACATGTTTTCTATAGATTATAGAGTGCGTAGCATTTATCGTTCATTTATAGAGACTCGCAAAATAAATCTGTTAAGGACCGACTGTGATCTATAATTGCTGGAAGTGCGTTTTCCGCTATGGCATGTATTTTTAAACATATCTAATTTTTAGTGTATTAAGTGGTGTGTATATGGTCTATCAATCCTATATCGGATTTCATGACAGAATTCGCACACATTATCGCATATCAAAAACAATTCCTGAAAATGGATTTTATTGGATTGTGTTTTTTTTCCCGTATTTAGAAATCTTCTTTCACTGAATTCAATAATGAAATTTCTTAATATTCTGTTATGCAGAATTAAAAGTGAATTATGTCAATTAGGATATCGTCCGGGTAGCTCAGCAAGAAGAGCATTGGCACGGCAAGCCAAAGACCCAGGATCGAACGCTGGCCTGGACATTTTTCGCTCTATTGGAATAAACCTCAACTATGCTACTCCAACTTTGAAGATATTCTGTTAGTGTTGAAAAGTGTTTGATAATCTATACCTGATGTATGATTTTTCGTTCCTGTTATTTTATGTAAAAGCTTGGCTCGTTACAATGTTGTTAGGTATTGTATGTGAATTTTAAGGCTTATAAGAAGGTTCACCATCTTGCAATTCGCAATCTCTAAGGCAATAACAGTGGGACAGCCTCAACTGCCGTTCCTAAGACCAGCCACGTTTACAGGGACACATAAAAGAATTCAGTTGTAGTACTGTCTATCAATAACAATTGAATAATAATTGTTGAAAGTGCGTATTCAGTTGCGAACGCTTTTTTAAACGTAATGTTTTTACATATTACGTTGTGTATATAAATTCTATAGCTCCTATACAGGACTGCACAAAAGATATCGCGTCCATTTCCGTTTACTGTCGGAATTTGCTGTAGGGTAATTTTCAACTGTGCTATGTGTTTCCTAACTGAAGTAAATTTTAGAATACTAGGTAGTATATATACAAATCTATCAGATCCTGAACAAAATAATTCGGATATTTTTCCGATTCTTGATTTCTGGCTTTGGGTTTTCAAATGTCATCTAGCCGAGCTCTATCTCGTTTAAATATACTTCAATTGCCATGTAATTGATATATATTATAGAGGTTTGCTATGGTTCGTTCGGTATCGAAAATGAAGTGTGTAGCACTTATAGTTTCTTTACAGGGACACTCAAAAGAATTCCGTAAATTACGGTCTATGGGGAAAAATCGTTTGCGGTTTAATTAAATAATGTTTCACTGTTTCAAACATATTGAAATTGATATATATCACTGAGGTACCCTACAAGGGGCTTACAATAGAATAAGGTGTACTTAGCGTCGTTCATTTACAGGGATACACAAATGAATTCGTTTACTGTCTATCAATAACAATTGAATAATAATTGTTGAAAGTGCGTATTCAGTTGCGAACGCTTTTTTAAACGTAATGTTTTTACATATTACGTTGTGTATATAAATTCTATAGCTCCTTATACAGGACTGCACAAAAGCTCTCTCGTCCATTTCCGTTTATTGTCGGAATTACTGTAGGGTAATTTTCAACTGTGCTATGTGTTTCCTAACTAAAGTAAATTTTAGAATACTATGTAGTATATATACAAATCTATAAGATCCTATATAGGGCTGGACAAAATAATTCAGATATCTTTCCGATTCTTGATGGCTGGTTTTGGGTTTTCAAATGTGTTATGCGTTTTCCCAAATTGTTTACTTATAGGCATCCTCTTTCAGCCATATTATACTGTGAAGTTTCATTAAAGTATTCTGTTAGTGTTGGAAAGTGTTTCATAATCTATGCTTGACGCATGATTTTTCTTTCTATTTTATGTAAAAACTTGGCTTGTTACAATACAGGGTATTCATAAAAGAACGTTCCAGTTATAAATTTTAATAGTATCAACTGTAAGCGTTGTAGAGTGTTGGTCGCCTTTACCGTGCAAGTGAATTAAGAGTGCACGATGAAAACCCTGACCGTTCGATGGGTCGTAATGGTCGGGAAGACAGAGCTCTTTGTCGCTGGCCTCCACGTTCACCTGACACAAAGCCATGCGATTTTTTTCCTTTGGGGCTTTATAAAAGATATTGTCTACGTTCCGCCGCTACCTAATGATTTGCCAGAGTTGAGACACGGAATTGAAGAGGCTGTTGCTTCCGTTACTCCGGACTTGTTAACCAAAGTGTGGAAAAAATTGGACTTTGGGTTGAATGTGTGCCGTATAACTAAAGGTGCATACGTTGAACATATGTAAGAAAAATCCCTGACGGCTTGGCCTACATGCAAAGGTAGATTTCGAAGACGCAGACCGTGGGACGCCTGTTTATTGGGTGGGACTGCCCACTTCGAAATCTACCTGTATCTGTAAGCGCAGCCGGCAGGGATTTTTTTTAATTTTTTTTTCTCTAAAGGTTGGTCCTATAAAAAAAATTGTCAATATAAAAGTTGTAGATAATATTAAGAGGATGTATAATAAATTCAAGCGAATTTGATATCTTGTGAATTGACAAAGTTTTGAATTTTTTTCTTCCTAAACCCCTATTCCCCCCCCCACCCCCTGGAGGACATTTTAATTATATCAAAAATCTGTCATACATAAATTTTCGGCCCTTTTCCTAGAAGTAATAACAACTTTAAACGGATTCGATACGTATCATAATTAAGAAGTTATGGGGTTTTTTCTGTTTTCACAAAAATCCGTTCCATTTCCCCCCTCTCCCTCCTTTGTCCGATTTTGCCCATTAACGAACTTGACCGATATTTTTTGCCCCTTGATTTTATGTATCAGTTTGGAAGAGATTTGAGCAGAATTATTGAAGTTATCGTGTCCATAAAAAAGTGATATAGATAGATAGATAGATAGATAGATAGATAGATAGATAAAGTTTTGAACTGGGGGTGGTTTTGGGTTCTGGGTGTCATGATCGGCGTAGATCTGTAAAAATTTTCCAGACATTCCAACATAGGGGAGAATGTGATAGGTAGTATTTCTTACGAAATCTACCTAAAACTAGGTAAGTTTGTCTTCAATTTGATGCATGATTTGTTGTAAATAGTCTAAATTAAACTCTTATAATATAACCATTGAAATTGGGACATTCTTTTATGGACACCATGTATGTAAATTAGTTTCACGCACTGGTCAAAAGGTTTGCAATCCTTTCTAATACATAACCTCTAAGGCAATGGCAGTGAAACAGCACAGACTCGACTGCCTTTCCGTCCTAATGCAAGACTGGTCATCAAAACGGATTACTCGTCTGGCGCCTTCCGTCATACCTTGCACTTGAGTGGACATCTGGGTCACGGCGTGATCAGTCCGTCTCCAAAATAAAAGTGATTCCGTGACCTCTAAAAGCCATACTAATAGGATTTTGATGAATTCGATCATTAGAGTATTTATTTTGATTTATTTTTTATTCTCTTCTCGCAGCTCACTTTTTTTGGCTTTATTTTCTGAGTGGCGTGGTGTAGTGCTTTGATTAAAACATTTTGATTTTTTTCGCGATCATGCGTACTTTTTAAGTTACATAGAGGAGAAAAAGGTTGTCCGATTACTTTTATTACATATGGTTTTATTTGACTAAGAGAAATTGCTTAATTGATTCGAAGGACATAAAGATAAACTAAAAAACTTAGTTAAGGCAGTACTCAAAAAAATATTTTTTCACGCTCAAACAACACGAAACTTCCAGACACATTTTCCGACTCATTTTTAAACGTAAAAGTTTGATACTTGCAGGCATGATTATTAAAGTGATTTGTAATCGAACAGTTTTTTTATTTTTTGGATAAATGAATTACATCTGGAATTATAACGGATTATTGTTTTATAACGGCAGTTTTTTCGCTTCCCCGCACTGTTGTGCTTGTGAAATCGAAGATGACGACAGCTTTGATAGCAGTTTCTGAAAAATTTTCTGCTTTTACCGAAAAATGAACAAAACTGTTCAATTACATAAATTTCGGATTAAAAGAATCTGCCGATTTCATGCATTTTCGAACAAAAATGAATTCAGAAATGTGTCAGAAAGTAACCAGTTTGGATTTGAGACCAGCATTAACTAAGTTTTCCAGTTGTCCACTGATGGGTCACAACACAGCCGAATGTAGGAAAACGGATAATTCTCTTTAAACCTCTAAGTGTTTTGCCCGTATTTTTCCGTTTCCCCAAAACAACTTAAATCGGCTCTAGACGAAAATCTTTTTTAAAAAATTGTATTTTAAGATATATGTAAAATAAAGAAATATGAAGTGTATTTTAGAAACAAACGAGGAAAGAAAATTTAAATTATTTTAAGTTTTACAAATATTTTTATGAAAAGGCAGGAAAGCCCTCAGACGCTCAGAGGGACCTTTCATGATTCACTCTAACTTTTTAAAGTCTATTAAAATTTTTTAAAAAAAGATTGTTTTTTAGAAAATAAGATTTTCGAAAGAAATCCAGGAAAACAAAGAGTGAAGTACATTTTAAAACAGCTTAAGTCATAGTAATGACCCGTTTGCATCTAATATAATGATGGTTAATATATGTGAAATTGAAGTCCCTTAATACATTTGTATAGAAGATTTTTGGAGGAGATGGAGGTCCAGGCCCAGGGACCGTACGGACTGTAAAAAATTAAGGGATAGAAAATACACAAAACTCTCCATTAAAACTTTATACTTCGTTATGAACTATTATTTGTAGGAGCACTAGTGCCCGCACTCTAATTCGAGTAAATATTACTCGGATTGCCATGTAAGTTTGATATGAGGGGGTTAGAATGACAGTGGAGTAAGTCAAAAACTTGAAAAATCTAGATAACCCTATTTTCACTGAACGTATATTACTTTCTGTTCAATGCGAAAATCAAATAAGTCATAGTTCACTTAAAGAGTCGCTAAAGGGCAAAACAAGTTGGTCCCCTTAATGCAATAGCAATACGACAAGTTTCACAAAGCCCTTCATTTTTCAAATTACTAAATATTGCCTTACTCCACTGTCATTCTAACCCCCCCCCCTCATATGTTATTGAGGAACTATAGAATGTTCGGTATTATTAAATATAAAGCATTTATAGTTCGTTTACAGGGACACACAAAAATATTTCCGTTACATTATGAGGTGTATGGGTAAAAATAGTTTGTGGTGCATAGTTTTGATGTTACGATATTTCAAACATAATGAGACTGTTATCAATCACTGAGGTGGAATACCACATGCTTTCTCAGGAGTATTAGATAGGGAGATCAGAAGTACAGTGTTATTAAAAAAATTTTAGTTGTATTTTACTAATATCTAATAATATTTTTCTTCGTGTTCTTAAATCAAAAGTTATGAGGTATGACTAGCTTGGTTACTGCGCTCATCCACTACTGGAGATGGTAAACTAAATTCTGACGACCATTCGAAGCTCTAGCGACGTAACTTGGCTTGTCTAGTGCAACGTCTTGCCTTCCTAGGTTTTACAGTTCGGCACGTGCTCGTGAGAGTTCACACTGGAAACTACGACAATAATTGAGGTGTCGGGGCAAGAAAGTGCCAAGCCACAGTTTTGGTGAAATAAATCTAACGCTGTAATCAGTTGCTTAATATTGTAAGTTGTAATATCCAACATATAATTTGCTTCTAATGTCACTTGGTGGCAGCCTATGTGACAGGTTTCGTTTTTGCCCCAGATGTTTATGCCCCCAATGAAGATAGATAATTTACAAAAAACGTAATAGTAATATCATTAAAGTAATGGCATATGGTTACTCAGAATATATCAAGACATTGGCGAAAAAACTTTAGGTTGAATATCTTGATTTGAGTATTGGATCAAATGTTCATATTGAAATATCTCAGAAGTTCAAAATTGTGGCTTCGCACTCTTTTGCCCCGACCCCCTCAATTTATGGACTCTCTGTATTTTTGACCCGATGCATTGGGTATCCAACGAAAAACTAAATTAGATCTACGGGAATAGGATCCAGATCAACTCACTACACAAAAGGTTTTAGTTAACAATTCATCAAGATAAACTTAACAATCATAAGAAATCAGCAGATCTTATCATTTCACTTCAAAAAATGTTTCAACTACTGTATATTTATTTCTATTGACGTTTATAAATGACCCATGTGATATCTATTCCGTTTTCGATGCTAATCTATAATGCCTATTGTAAACAGATTGGTTTTTGTCTTTAAACGAATGGGGACGATAAAATCATTGTTTTGTATTTGGGTTTTCTTTATGGCTGTGGGACAGAAAAAGTCTGGGGAACACGAAGGATGTGTTTTAAAACGCAGATCGATGTTTATTTATTACCAATTGTTACATTTCTGGAACGTTTTAAAATTTTCTTATTGTGCCAGTCAAATGAACCATGGATGGAGGGTATGTCGTGCTACTCAAAGTATGTACACGCCAATAAAATCATTTTGGTAACAATGTTATTGAAATATATAAATTTGATAATAATCTATCCATGTCTATATCTATATCTATCTGTGTCTATATCTGTTTAAATCATTCTCTGTCTTTCTCTACACATACATTGCAGGCTGGTATCGTTATTATTTACTTTTATAACATTAAATTTTGAATATACAGGGGGGGGGGGGCATAATAAAGCTGACAGTACTCAGTGAGTTGTGTAGTGCGATCTAAATGCGAGAATGGAGTCAAATTTTGTAGGATGATTAAACAAGACGGGAGACAAAGGATTCCATGAAAAAAAAAAAAAACTCGCCACATATCTCCCTAGCGGTGACTTGTGGAACTATTTTTTAGCGGAATCTCCGTCCCCGTCTTGTTTAACCATCCTACAAAATTTGGATAGATTCTCGCATTTAGATCGCGCTACAGAACATGCTGAGTACTGTCAGTTTAATTCTTTGTATCAGCGTGTTGCATATCTACAACATAGCCAAAGTCAATGTTATTTATACAGTGGGCTTTAAAAGATGATTTTTTTATTGCTGCTATCTTCCAACACAGCAGTTAATGTAAATTGATCATAGAATGCTTAACAGACGGCGATACTGAGTTAATATTTCATTTTAAAGTTTTATTTATCATTTGAGCAGTTTTACATCGTTATTTCTAAAATGAATTTAGTAAATTTTGTAAAATTAAAAAGGTGGGAAACGACCAAAAAGTATTTTTTTTTTTTTTACAAAAGTAAGTTAGTATACTTGCCGATTTTGCATTAGAAAATTGGCCATATATATGAGAAGTATGTAATTTTCTGTTTGTTTCGGATTGAAAAAAGTACCTTTTAGTCAATAGCTTTTTATTTTTATGTTTTAAATAAATAAAAACAGAAAAAGAAAAAAAGAAAATGTATGGGCTTAAAAATATGTTTTCTACCATTTGAGTAAGTAATTTTCAAATCGGAATCGTTGTATATTTAAATATATAATAAATCCAACATCAACAGAAAACAGGAAGAGAAACAAAATAGAAGTCAACAAAAACGGAGTAATATCAGCTACATCAAGAGAAATGTAATTAGGTTCATTTTAGAATCAAAACATTGTTTCTAATTTACACACATGAAAAATAAAAGCTGCTATTGGTGAGATTTGCTCCCGGCAACAAAAAAGTATTTTTCTTAATTGATTAGTTTGATCTGTAAGCAAGCAATCCTCGAAGCATGACATACTACAGCATATAATAACAATCCACAAAAAATCCATATCCATACTTGTGAATCTAAACACAATTCGTATTTGCGTTTGCGGATCTAGGCGCAAAAAAATCGGTATCTGAATCCGCGGGTCTAGGTTTTTTGCATAAAAGTAATGCTTTTGTTTGATATTAAAACAATTATAGTTCAAAATATGACCCGTATTCCACTCTTTTCTTGCACGGCAAGTCGTTTTAAAGGAATATTATTCTTAATTCATTAATCTGATCTGTGAAGATATAAGAAAGATTATCTGTAGTTCGTATCTGTGTTTGCGAATTTAGGTACAAAAATCCGTATTGCATCGCGGCTCTATATGTTTGAGACACATCGCTATTTAAAACTAGAGATTTTCTACGACATCTAAACAGTTGTAGTTCAAAATAAATATCCGTATTTTACTGCGACCTATGTTATACACGGCCGGTTCATGACTTTTAAATCGTCACAAGGAGTGGATAATCTTTATACGGCTATTTGCACAAAACAGTGAGCTTTTGTACCAATCACCGTGTAAATATGATCCACTCATCCCCTCCGCGTGACGTTTTAAACATCATGATCCGGCCGTGTATAGCGTAGGTCGCTATTCTACCTATTCTACTATTTTCTTGTACGGCAAGTTCTTGACGTTATAAAGTAATATTTTTCCTAATTGATTAATCTGATCTGTGAAGATATAAAAAAGGAGATCTGTGGAGATAAATCCACAAATAACCCATATCCGTATTTGCAGATCTAGACACAAATAATTCATATCTGCATTTGTGGATCTAGGTGCAAAAAATCCGTATCTGCATCCGTGGATCTAGATTTTTGGTGCATCACTATTTAAAACTTGCCCTTTTCTACGACATCAAAACAATTATAGCTCAAAATCTACTCTTTTCTGGCACGGCAAGTCATGTCGTTTTAAATGAAATTTTTCTTTATTGATTAATCTGATTTGTGGAAAGCAAACTTTAAAACATGATCTACAATACTTAATGATATTCCACAAATAATCCATATCCGTATTTGCGGATCTAGACACAAAGAATCCGTATTTGCATCCGCGGATCTAGGTTTTCAGCACATCGCTGTTTGAAACTAGTGCTTTTCTTCACCATTGAAACAGTTATATAGTTCAAAATACAGACCCGTATTCTACTCTTTTCTTATACGGCAAGGTTTTGTCGTTTTAAAGGAGTATTTTTCTTAATTGAGTAACCTGATCTGTGGAAAGCAAGCTTTGAAACATGATCTATAACGCTGCAGACGTAATTCAATCTCGGGCCGTTATCCGAGACAGACAAAAAAGAAACCCCCGTTCGAACCCACATATCTTTATTTCGTCACGACGGATAGTGATCGTTTTCAGCAAAAAATAAGTCTTTTTGCATGGGAAATTGTATAGTTGAACGCCTTCCTTCTATTTGTGTAGTTTTTTGTATATATTTATTTATATTTATATAGTGAAACGTGGTAACCTGACATAGCAAGAGGGATTTGTAGAAAAAAAAAGAAAAAGAAAGAAAAAGGACAAAGATGTGTTTAGAAGATGTCGATTTAAATTTTTTTAACTTAATTTCACTTCTTAAAATCTATATTATAATGCAAAAACGTGCCCGTGGGTAACGTTGGCGCCATATTGACTATGGCAACGACCTGTGTAATATATTTTGTTAACTTTTATTTCTATATAGTTTCAATTTTTACACAGTCGAATAGGAAAAATTAACTTTCTTTTAAATGCAATTTGTTCGAAAGATGTATCTCAATTTAATGATTTTTTATAGTTTTTAAAAATAATTTTATAGCAGGGATTTTTTAAATCAATCTCTATCGCAGTATAGATTGTAAGTAGAGAAATCTTTGGCAATTTCATCGGTTATAAAGATTTGGCATGCGCTTAATACTAAAGTGCCGTTTTCAATAAATTTCAACACTTTATTAGAATACATAAGTGATAGTTTCATATAATAAAGCCTTCTGGTGTTGTTATTGGCAATATAAAAATATATTTTGAATGTAAAATACTATTAGGTTTGTCAATAAAAAAAAAGAATGGTTTACACGTATGTTCCTTAATCGGGGAGCATGTTCTATCACCAGCGCTAAAGGGAAATCTTTAACTGTGTTATGTGTTTCCTATCTGAACTAAATTGTAACATGCTATATAGCATATCTACAAATCTATAAATCGCACACAGGGCTGCACAAAAGAATTCGGATATTTTCAGACTATATATAGATAGTAATTTCTGAAATTGGGTTTTTAAATGTGTTATGCTTTTTCAAAATATTTTATTTTTAGACATCATCTTTCACCTTATTAAATGGTACAGTTTTGTTACAGTATTCTGAAAGTGTTTCATAATATATGCTTGACGCATGATTTTTTTTTTCTTGTTTTCATTGAAGTCGCTTAACAATATGAATAGTGCAGATGCAAAAGTCACATTATCCACTTTTTTGAGGTATTGAGTTATTCATATCACCGTTTTTGTCTTTCTAAGGCGAATCGAACTGTAATAATGATTTGGACCATAAAACACATATTAAGGTTGAACAGAAAATGCTGAAAATCTCGTTTTGATGCATAACTCACATTATCCAAAAACTGTTTTGCAGCAAAAGTCACACTCTCTAATTCAACCAATCAGGGAGGTACAGAAGTAAGGAGTAGTGTAAAATGTTCCACTAGTGACTAGTTTAATGACAGTGAAGAAGTTGAGCCATGTCTAATAGTAAAATTTTTGCACAAATTATTTTTGATAAATGTTTTTTTGCGTTTTGATTTTTGTTGTTTATTACCCTTCAAAATAACATAGTGAAAACTAATGTTCAGAATTTTTTTTTTTAGTTCTTGTTTTAAATTCATGGCTATTTTGGTTTATAACTAACATTGCCCATAAAAGTTTGCTGCAAAACTCACATTTTCCATATTTAAATTTAAATTCTAGCTTTACCACAATGATTACAGGTTTAAGGCTATGTGCAACTAGTTGTTAACAAATATATCACAAAAAACAAATTGTGCCAACATATCATGTTTATTAATAATAATCAGTTTTTTGCATTTTTCTAAAAACTAGGCTAAGTGGAGAGTGTGAATTTTGAATCTACACCCTTCATATATCAAATGCAACAACGATATTACAAAACGTTTCTATAGAACCTGAGTTAACCTCTCTTTCCACTCTTATATGAAATATATCTCTGCCTTCAGCTCATCGTGTTGCCGAAGATGTACTTTTTAAATTCTAATCGTGTTTCGTCAGATCATTCCTCCAAGAAACAATATTTTACTCGAGCTGCAGGAAGAAATAAAATATGATCTTCGTTGGGTTTCTTGTTTCACTGCGAAGATAACTCTTCTTTATTCTCCATTGTTTTTTCTTCAGCCAATTCATTATTTTTGTTAAGCTTGAGTGCTTACAACTTATTTTTTTTCTTTTGCCGTAGATAGTAGTAATACACATTAAGGCTGCGCTTACATGAAAATTCTTGTAAAACTTCGCGTAATTCGGCAGTAACGAGTAGATATGAAAATGTCATGTTTTCATTGTCTTAAGGTAATGGTGTCTTCAACACGCCGATAGTATTTTAGTTTGCCCGCCGTATCATTTAGAATATCGAGAAACAAATGTTTAACGGGATACTGAAAAAAATATTCGAAGCTAATTCTTATAAGGGCAAATCCCTTGTTTAGATATACAGGGTTATTCTAAATGATGGACCCATTTTCAAAAAATTGTATTAATTAAAGTACAAATCCAAAATGAACAATCTTTATACCAATAAAAAGAGGAAGCTTCAAAGTTTTTTTAAGACATTATAAATGTTCAATGTATCCACCGTTTGCTGCACGGCAAACATCTACGCGATAGCCAAACTCGTCCCACACACGAGAAAGCGTATCTGCTGTTACTGAGTGCACGGCTTTCAAAGCGGTGATGGTTCCAGAGGCGGACGGTAGAGGTCCCGCGGCAATAGGCCACTGCGAGCTGAGTGCACTGCTGCCGTGCACTCAGTAACAGCAGATACGCTTTCTCGTGTGTGGGGAATTTTTGAAAATGGGTCCATCATTTATAATAACTCTGTATATTAGAAGATCCAACCCGGGCTACAGAATATGGGTGGAAACAAATTTTTTTAATTGAAAACAAATACATGTTTTAAATTATTTAATATATATATATATATATATAGAGAGAGAGAGAGAGAAAGAGAGAGAGAGAGAGAGAGAGAGAGAGATTGCTCACTAACAACACTAAAAAGCATTTTTATATGAGAAATAGCAATAATGTATTCAAATGCAAATATGAGGTGAAATAATTTATATTCTCGAAGTTTCAGAAGAATTCGTCAAGTATTTATCTAAGATATTTGACAAAACGTCTAAAATTGATAGTGTCTGGTTACTGTTGGCTCTATAGTGTATATCTGATACTTGGTGGAAAATAGGTGCTACTTGTACTAAAGTCGTATGTTTTGTACTGAAAAAGAACAATTCATGTATTTTGAGATATTATTTATACCTGAATTGAAACAAACCGTGTTATAACCGTGATAAATTTCATCGTTTCCAAAGAACTGCCTTTGCACGTATTACAATATACAAAATATATTTTCTTAGAATGTCCTAATAATTACTGTTT
Source organism: Maratus michaelseni (assembly GCA_963931845.1). Classification (NCBI taxonomy): domain Eukaryota; kingdom Metazoa; phylum Arthropoda; class Arachnida; order Araneae; family Salticidae; genus Maratus; species Maratus michaelseni. The sequence continues at coordinate 5,877,734 of OZ007600.1, forward strand.
ATTGTATGTGTAATAGAATATTCATTTGATATTAAACACAGTGTTTCGATAATTATAATCGTCATTACATGTTCAAAGGCCGTTCTGGTGCTACTTGGACAGTGGTGATTTAGTATGGTATATTTAATCTACATAAAATTTCTACTCTTAAATGACTTCTGCCATGTAGAGAAAACTTCTTTGTTTTAAATATAATATTCATTTTGCACTAAACACGGTATTTAGACAATTGTCATCGTCATTACCATGTTCAAAAAGCATTCTGGTGCCACTTGGGCAGTTGTGATTTAATAGTGTATATTTAATCTACATAAAGTTTCTACTCTTAAACGACTTCTGCCATTATAACAGAAGATTCATTTTTATGTTTTAAAGCAACGTGGTTAGAATTGAATATAAAACCTTATTGGAATGCCACGACTTAGCTGCTATCTGTAATACTTATCCTAATTTAAACACAGCTGCATCTAAACGCTATCGAATTTCAACGAGGGCATTTCATATTTCTAATTTAAATTAGGTGCCATTATAACCAAGTCTAATCTAATTGCTGAATGATATTTCCTGAAGGGATTTAACAAAAATAAATACATAACCGTAACATCCTGTTGTTTCTGGAAGCTCTACTGCACCACGCCTTTGTCTATGTTGGGACATTAGTGTAAATTATACAGTGGTCTAACTTTTGCAATTTATGCTGCTTAAGGAATTAATGTGGCCTGTAATTTATAGCAATACCGGTGGTTTCACGAGGCATCAGATCTAATGCTCTGTAAAAATCGAGACATATTTCGTAGTTTCAGAAAATCTACTATATCTATATTATAAAGGACAAATGTGTCCGTGCGTAACGCTGACGTCATTTTCCGAATGGCAACACTACACTAGAAGATGAAATTTCGGTTTTGCGATTTTTGGTACTGCAATTTTTTAATTTCTAAACATCGCATATTTTCGATTTTTACACTGTTATATGGGAAACAAAATCTACTTTCAAATGTAATTTTTTTAAAAACTTTATCGCAATTTACTCATTTATTATAGTATTTAAACTAAATTTCAAGCATGATTTAAAAAAATACCTAACATCCAGTTGCAGCTCGTCGAAGGAAATAAGAAGAGCCCTTCTATTAATATTTTACAGAAAATATTTCGCTTGAATATCCACATTTCCTTTCTTTCATCTTTACTATTTATTTAATTCGTATTTGCATCAGTTGTTTAATAAATGACTACCACAATACGATCGACATAATAACGTTTTCTTCAAAACCGATCTACGTGAAGTGCCAAGCAAACTCCATATTCATTCATTCATTTCAAAATATTCAAAAAGAGGAAGAAAAAAATATATCTACTTTTGTACATATCTATTCATTTTAAGATATCAGAAAACAGAGATATAAAAATTAAATCTATATTCTTATATTTATCCATATATTTTAAAATAGCCATTATTTTGATGAAGATTAAATCCATAAATAATTATTTCCATGGGTAATTTGTTGTTTCTTTTGTTTCAGGAATCCCATAATGCCTACGAAGAAATGACCATCGTCTGCCTATGTGCCAGATGTATGCAATTTTCGAGGAAGTCGTAGCGCCACAGCCGTCTGCCACCTTCACCAAAGGCTTGCAAAATTCAGGCGGTGATGACCAAGGGATCGTAGTGGACTGCGGCGACCAGGACAGGCAGACAGCTGATCAAGATACAACTTCCGAATCAGCTTCACAATATGGTTCGGGAAAACCGAAACCCAAAAGAAACCCAAGCAAACACCCTAGAACACACAGAATTAAAAATTCTGCGACGCTGCCTAGAAATGGCAGGCGCCGTCTACCATCAACCTCTGATGATGACGTATCAACAACGTCATCCTCCAATCCTTTGTTGGATACCATCAGTGTTCTCACGTATGACCCGCCTGATGACTCAGATGAGTACTATGATTTGACATACGAGTCATGTGGTACTAAGGATGAGACTAACAAGCAGGCAAAAAGTGCCAGCACGTCACACAGGACTGAAGGTGACAGAGATTCCATTGGATATGCGGGATCTAGTTCAATTGACAGTGGCTATAAAAGCTTCTGTCCAACGCCTGAGTTAACTGATGCGTCGTTTTACGGTACTGACAGGACTCAGCAGTATTCAGGTTATTACCCAGACTCGTCTGTATCTCAGGGTCGCGGAGGTAAGCCTCGCATCATGATGGGCACCAGAGTCATAAGTCGACAGGTTTCCCCTTCGCCTCTCAGAGACTCGCCCGCATCCAGAAGGTCTGATGCGAGTTTATACGACGTGAACTTAGATCATCTTATGTACCTCAGGCAGTCATTGTTGAGTGCCATTCAGAAGTGCGAATCCTCGAAATCTGACACTTTACCTAAACAACAAAGAAGTTCCTCAAATTTGGTAGAGGACCAGAGATACACCGACTATTCCCCTTCCAAAAGTACCGGTTATCAAAAAACTGTTCGGTTCAACACAGACGTGAAAGTCTCCACGGTGAATTCTTCCCAACCACCGTGTGAAAACTCCGACCAGAATCACTCTCGGACTGGAGATTTATCCAGTGATTCAACCAACAAAGTTCAGTCTAAGTCTATCCTAAAGGATCCCTTATGTGCAAATCTACGGTCTCAGTTAGAGGCAGGGTCTGCAGACTGTACTCTCGAAGAAGAGATCGATTCCCTCCTCTATGGGAGGGCAGAATTTTATGATCTCGAGAGTGTGGACGAGTTCCCTTGCAGCTATGTGACCATGATAGAAGAAAAATACAAAAGTGGAAAGCCAAGTTTAGCCAAAGTTCGTAAATTAAAAGGTAAGTTTCAAGTTTATTGTTAAATAATTTTTATATTAGTGAATTATATTGAATACGATAACCAGTTCATACATGCTCTTGACGCATGCTTAGAACATTTAAGATAGACAGTTAAGATTAAGATAGACTTAAGACAGTGTATGACATTTTTGTCTATATCAGGAGTAGTCAACTGTCAGTCGTGTTTTTCATCCGCACATGATTTGATTAAACCAATAAGCTAAGGTATGATACAAGATCATCTATTTACAATTTAATGTAATATATTTGTAAATCAATGCTATATTAAAAATTAATTAATATCCTTGATTTTATTTATAGTCTAAAATAAATCTTTTTTATCCCAGCTAAAATGCTTTTATTCGAGTGCAAGTAAATTAACTGTTTTTTTTTTCATAATCATTAATCTTTCATTCTTCTGTGGTTTAAAATAAGTAAAAGATTCACCTGCCTGTTGTCATTTCGACCATTGTCCATAAGCAAGAAAAAAAAAAAAAAAAAAAGAAGTTACGATATTAGATCACTGGTGCTGTTTTTTTCCAAATGTGGTAAATCAGGTGGTATTATTTTTGAAAGTTTCAAATGTATATAAACTAACAGTAAAATTCCTTTTTGTCTTCATGGCTCGATGCATGTAACACTATTGGCAATCAAAGTGCCATTAAGATAGACACTTCTCAATTAACTCTTGAAGAGAAAGGTTGCTTATTTTTTGTATGGGACACTTAGCCTTATGTCTCTCTGTTTCGTAATAAACTTGATTTCTCCATGCATAATTTCTGTCTCCTGAACTTATTTAATTTAGTTTAACCGGGTGATAATCTTGGTGTTCTTGCCTTTAAAGTTTGCAATGTCTTTTGAAATCTCCACTCGGTTTAGACCATGTATCGTACTTAAACCTGTTAATATACTAGACCACATAAGGCCATTAATGACAGGCAAGATTGATATTAGCTATAGTTGGTAAGAAACATTCATGTTGTGTCTAAGAACCATACCCACATGCACCGTCTACTATTAAATGGTCAAAGAGCGTATGTGTCTAAGGTCTCAGACATTCTCCACTTCAATATAAAATTACACAAACGATGTGATTCACTACCTAAAAGATGATTAAAACTTTTTTAACAATGTTAAAAAATTACATTAAAATCAAGTACTTTCGGCTATGTACCTAGCCTTCTTCAGAATTCAAGATTTAAACTGGTGTTACGAACGCCACTTGTCCAGATCTCACTCGCAAAGGGCATGCTTCAAGACTGGGAAAATCAGAGAGTCCAAAACGTTCATTCGGATTCAATGGTCGGTATCAAAATCAGACGAAACACAGGAATGAGGTAGGGGAGGAAAAAAGGGGTATTTTATTAAATTTCATTGCTTTCTTGTCATGCCTAAGCCATATGTTTGGAACGTGTTGTAAGATAATTATGTCATTGCATGCTTTTCACTCTTGTTTATTATTTCTAAAGATTCGCGGATTGTTAGTTCATAATAATTCTTCAGAGGACATATAATTCTTGCATTACTGTGATCTAAGTTGAATGGTCGATAATAATAATTAAGCAAAAAACAGGAAGGGGACAAAAATTGTTTTTTTTTTTCGTATAAGATAGTTTAAACCGTTTTAATAAATCCAAATTTTAACTTAGAACAAAATTGCCATGATCTAAGCAACTAATTCATTTGCATCAACAACTGTTCTCACGGTTTCTTGAAAATAATACCTATTGTAGACTGAACAATTTAGATTATCTTGGTTGTTAGTAAGTGTAAAAATAAAAAAAAAGTATTTTTTAATCTTCTTCTTTATAAGCATCCAATGTTTGCTTGAAAAATTATGCCTAGTTTCATGACTGCAGTTTATGTTTTTTCACAAAATAATTCATTTACCTTAAGTAAATTTGGCATGGACCCTGATTATGGAAAAATTCACTGCTTTTTACACGCATAGTAGAAAGCGCGAGTTAGTGACGTTATTAAAAAAATTATAATTTTCGCTCTGTTTTTTTTCTTAAGATATGGCAACAGGAAATAAAACATTATTTAAACTATTTTTTGAAAATTTCTTAATTGATTTCTCAACGCATGATCATAATTTAATTAATATTCCATTAATTGATTAAAGATTTTTTTACATACATTGCACACTTTATTTTTTTATTTGTGTATTCTACTTTTTAATGTTTAAAGTATTTCGTTGTTGCAGTTTCACAGCCAGTTGGCATCTTTTGATGAACATGGTTTGGCGCATAATGAACTTCATTGTTGTTGTAACTCGTAAAGAATTGTAACCCTAAAGAATATTAGGCGATTTATCACCTGCTATCGGCTAGAAAAGAAATTCATTAAAATGAAGTTATTATTTTATAATTAAGTTCTACAAATATTAAAATGCTGTATTGTCGTCGGAAACGCAACACTGTACATAATTTTTATACTTCTAGCACACCAGGAAGTGGATGAAAAACTGGTAAAATTCCATTTTTAGATGCAAAAACCGAGTTTAAAAGTTTGTAAAAGCAAATATAAGTAATTGGTAAATGCCTTTCATACATTTACTAAAAAGCAATTCTTATATCTTTTAGGGTTAAATTGTAGATATACCTCATTATCTTTTCCTGTTTTATAATACAGAACAATTTAGTCTTTTCTTTTTTCAACTGATGTTAAATGTGAACTGCATTGTTATAATCAAACAGAAATCACAAATGTTGTACAGTAACTTTAACTTCTTTAAATCTCAAAGTTTTTAACTGCTAGTAAAATAACTTGAAATAGTGGTTCTCGTGAGTTTCTTTCTGGTCATCTTTTTAGATTAAAAGAGAGCTGGATTTCTCCATTTAAATTTTATCTTGAATTAAATCATATCTTGAATCAAAAGATGCAAGTGAAGAAAGAATTTAACGACGCATTTGCGAGTCTTGTAATTTTGTTTCTGTATTTTTTTATAATTACATAGTGTTATTTAGCTCAACTTGGTTTTTGCATGCAAAGATGGGATTTCGTAATAGTTTTTCATTCACTTCCTCATAGGCTAGAATTATAAACATTATGTACAATGGTGTGTTTCTGATGAAGGTGTAATTTTTTGATATTTTCAGAACTTAATTATAAATTAATAAATTAATTTTAAGGCATTTTTTCGTTAAGCAGCCGCAGGTGATAAATCGGCCAATATTCTTCATGGTTATACAACTGTATGCGAGTTATAACAACAATGGATACCAGTTATAAGAAGAACTAGCTGACCACCGCCCGGCATTGCCCGGGCCCGTGATAATAAATTTAAAAAGAAACATCGGGTTTTTATTATTTTATATCTTTAACCGGATTTTGTATGAAATTATATTTTAACATGAAAAATTCTCGAGAAAATATTGATATTTTGTGATAAAAGCGCTCATTTTCTTGTTTTTTTTTATGTAGGGTCGTTTCATAGTTTTAAAATAAAAAGTTATTTTTGTCCGAACTCTTTGAAATCTTTATTTCGTTAATAAAACGGTTTTACAGCCCGTATAAAAATTTCGTGAAGAAATATTGTTATCTAGCTGTAAAAGAAATGTTTCTTCTCGCTTTTTTGTTTCTTTGTTTGTTTTCGCGTCGGCTCCTTTAACATAGCAATAAAAAAATTGTTCTTATCTTCCGAACTCTCTGACATTTCATTCCGTTATAAATATATAACTGTATCAAAGCTCTCTTTAAAATTTTGCGAAAAAAATATGCCTATTTAGTAGTGGAAACATGAGTTCTTTAAAAAAAAGCTTTAGCTTTCAATTTCAGAGCAAAAATGTATTAGAAGATCTTTGCTTTCAATGCAATGGTGACTCCATCCGTTTTCAATCAACCCTTTTCAAACTCCCTAGGCTAAAGTGAAGGCTAATCCATCAGGTTTCTCGTTTCTGAGGGGAAAAGCCTTCAAAAAACGTTGGCGCATGCGCAAAGAGACGATATTCGTGTAGAAAATTTGACAGATTGAGCTTTTCGTTTTAAATATATAGATGGGTCAAAACACGCTCGCTCAAAACAGGACAACTGGCAGTGTAGTTGTAACGACGAAATATTTTAAACACTATAAAGTAAAAAATATAAATAATTTAGTTCTTGTTTAACCTGTAAAACATCTCGCGCCAAATTTTTATGTAACTCAATGAAGGCTGATTCATTGCATAAGTTCTTGTTGCGGATATAGATTTCTATTGATTCTCGGATAATGAATGGGAAATTAAATCATGATAGATGAATTATTTTAATCTTAAAATTAATTTGCAAAGGTATATGTAGTCATGCTATGTAGCCTGGCCGATTGTCGCCGATTGAGCGTACGAAACTTGTTGATCTGTTTATTAAAAGGTATTTATAAGCCTTTATGAAGGGCTCGAAATGTACCGGAGCAAACCAGAACTATATTCGGGTTTGTGAAAGTATGGCATATTTGTTCCGGTTCGTGAAATTATGGTAAACGTCGTTCTCGTTGCGCATACGGATTTCGATTCATTCTCGGATAATGAATGGTAAATCATGATAGAGGAATTATTTTACTAATCTTAAAATTAATTTGCAAAGGTATATGTAGTCATGCTATGTAGTCATTCCGATTGTCGCCGATTGAGCGTACGAAACTTGTTGATCTGTTTATTAAAAGGTATTTATAAGTCTTTATGAAGGGCTCGAAATGTACCGGAGCAAACCAGAACTATATTCGGGTTTGTGAAAGTATGGCATATTTGTTCCGGTTCGTGAAATTATGGTAAACGTCGTTCTCGTTGCGCATACGGATTTCGATTCATTCTCGGATAATGAATGGTAAATCATGATAGAGGAATTATTTTACTAATCTTAAAATTAATTTGCAAAGGTATATGTAGTCATGCTATGTAGTCATTCCGATTGTCGCCGATTGAGCGTACGAAACTTGTTGATCTGTTTATTAAAAGGTATTTATAAGCCCTTATGAAGGGCTCGAAATGTACCGGAGCGATATTCGGGTTTGTGAAAGTATGGCAAATATTGTTCCGGTTCGTGAAATTGTAGTAAATGTCGTTCCAGTTCGTGCAATTTGTTTACATTCGGCACTCATATTACATACAGTGATCACGATCCAACATCCAACCTTTTTAAATGTGAGTGACTTTAAATAAATATGATAGGCGACATATCCAAAGTTTTTACTTTTAATCTTTTGATATAACTATGACGGAAGCAGGCTGAATATAGGGTTACCGCAGACACGGAGTTTGTTTACACTCCACTTGTTTCTATCGGCAAAAGAGAAAGTCTTCGCCGTTTTCCACCATGTAAACGTAGTGTTTTATATATATAGCTTATTGTGCTCTGTGTAACTTTTATTATTATTATTTTTTAGAATCTTGAATTCATTTCTAAAATTGTTTCTGTACGGTTAGAAACAAATGTTTCTACACTTAAAAAAAAAAAAAAAAAAAAAAATCAACAATAACTTTGAAACAGCATTCCGGTTCATGGTTTTTTTTTCCATTTGGAAACCTGCCTTTATGTGTACTGTTATGGCTGTTAAGTATGTACAATTTTTACTCTAAAATACTTTTACCCCTTCTTAGAAAGTATTGAGAACGTTTCAGTAAAGATTGCATGTAAATCGTTTTCCTTCATGTGCTCCTTTTATTGTTCTTTGACGTGATAATTGAGTGTTAACTTTCTGCATATCTCCTAATAACTTCTCTATTATCCTCGTTCCCATTATCACCCTCACACGAGGCAGACATTCCACACGAAAAAAGAAAAAAAAAAACTACTCTCGAATACATCGCTTCACTTCACCAGGCACAAGGAATGTGAGTGAAGTTGAAGTACTTAACACAATAGCTGACGTGTTAAGGTCTCTTTTTCGAGTTAGGATCGAAAATTAGTACTTAAGGATTCCGGCTCTAAAACATCATGCAAATTCCTCAGCAAATGGACGTGCAGCTATTTGATCCACATTCCAACCCCGGAGAACTGTCGCTGTTAACTGCGACCGTCACGGTTATCAGTATTACATTCCCAACAATTAAAATCCATATTTAGATACAACTTCACTTCGACCATTTCCTTTCTGCGAGAGCACGTTCTCTTCTCCGAATTGACACGGAATTCCACTCGATTTGATCATTCTATTAGGATAATCGGAAATAGCTGATGATTAATTCTCTGCATGTCTGAGATACTTGCAGTAACTTCAGCTATCTCTAATTCCCTCTTATTATCATTATGTATGGTATTAGAGCGTTGAGGTATCCGAATAATTTCCAAATATTTATTTCTTTTTTTCTTTTGGGGGGAAATAATATAGAAGAACACTGTCCGAGAAAACTGAGAAATCACACCAAAACATGCCAATAATTTCAATTCAAACGTTTTTTTTTTCCTTACTGCAAATTAACATTAAAAGATATAAAAAGGCTGTGTAACAATTAATGGTGGTTTCTTTTATTTAATTTTTCAACCAATTTCTTTTAGATGGTTGGATATATTGTCGCCTTAGAGCAACAGTAAGACATCTAATAATAACCGAAAATGAGTTGTCTGACTTATTGGTATGACAGAGAGAATCTGTGTCTGCATCTAGTGGAACAACTTCTGTTACACAACGTTATGTTTTGTATAAAACAGATGTGTTGATATAAAAATTCCCTAGTGTTCCACTGGAACAACTTCTGTTACACAAAGTTATGCTATATAAAACAGATGTGTTGACATAAAAATTTCCTACTGTTCCACTGGAACATTTTCTGCTATACAAAGTTATGTTTTATATAAAACAGATGTGTTGACAAAAATTTCCTACTGTTCCACTAGATGCAGGCAGAGTTTCTCATACCAGTAAGTCAGACAACTCATTTTCGATTATTGTGAGATGTCTTACTGTTACTCTGAGGCGACGATATATCCGTGGGGCCCGATTAACCTGTGAATCTCTAGGGGAAGCACAATAACATTTTGTGGTCCCTTTTCCACTGGCAAAAGTTTTCTTAATTCTCCATTCCTGAAAACTCACCATTAATACTAATATTACTTCCAGGAGTAGCTTAACCGAAGTCACATATATTTCATTAAAAAGCTTTTTTATGCTTCCTTTATATACATGTGATATATTTAGTACATATATAAGCGTATGCTTAATTTCCTAAGTGGTGTTTAATAGGCACATAAGGATGCTAGATGATTAATTAACATCCTATTGATGACATTTATATTTCCCTGTTAAAAATAATCAGCACCAATTTATATCAAGGTCTAACTGAATCTAAAGTTTTATTAAATTCCGTGCATTCGTTCTTGAGATATGACTATTGCTAAAATCGTGTAAATCCTGCAAAATGCAGCATAGTAGCGCCGCCTGTTTGGAGATTTAGACCAAAACCTAATCAACAACAACTTATGTCAACGTCTAACTGAATCTGAAGTTTGATGAAAATCCGTGCATTAGTTCTTGAGATATAGTTATCGTGTTAATAATGAAAAAAATAGCATAGCAGCGCCACCTGTTGGGCTATTTACACCAAAACATAAACAGGATCTATTTATGTCAAGGTCTAACTGAATCTGAAGTGTGATGAAAATGAGTGCATTAGTTCTTGAGATAGAGCTATTGCGGAAATCGCGAAAAATGCAGCATAGCAGCGCCACCTGCTGGGCGATTTTCACCAAAAACTAATCAGCACCCATTTATATCAGGGACTAACGGAATATAAAGTTTTATTCAATTCTGCGCATTAGTTCCTGAGATAGAGCGCCCACACAATTTTTGTCACATACATACAGACAGACAGAGTCACAGAGTCACAGACAGACATTTTCTAAAAACTGTCAAATCGTGTTCAGGACCTTCCAAAACGTATAAATCCGTCGAAAACCGGAAGTTGGAAATTTTTTATGAATCCAATAGTTTCTTCTTGTAAAGATAAAAGAAACGCTTGATTTTGTTACTGACAACGTTGTGACTAAGTTGCGCTATTGTATCACCTGTAAAGGTTCTCACGTTGAAAACCTTATCCATTAAATTCCTTTCCCACGTTCATTTCAATAAAAAAATATTTGCAGTGCAATATTTCAACACCTTCGTAGTTATTTCAGTTAAAAGTTGTAGGTTAATTAAAAGTCACCCTGTAAATGTAAATTAGACGAATGTTTAAATGTGTTTATTTTACGGGTCATCAAAAGTGTATAAATGACTAAAACATTCAAAATATCTGAACTCGATGTAATATAATTAATGTATTTAGGTATGACCGAGTTTAGGTCTCATTTATCAAGTTTTAAAAGTCTTTGTGTTTCACCTTCTTAAAATATCAAAAACACATCGGAATTGCTTTTATACTTTCTTCTGACAAAATTAGCATAATATTCATGTCGGTTTAATTCGAAGTCAATTTCCTGTCACAGCAGGCTATCCCACTAAAACAGAAAGGCTTTATTAATTTGCATAATGTTTTAAACAGTCATTCGTTATTCATCTGTCCTGTTCAATGTGTTGTGCTTTCAACAGGCTTCTCCGTGTTTTAAGTTGCCCATTGGTTTTTACACCCTTTTAACTATTTTCTTCTGTCTTTAAAAGAAGAAAGTATTAGATTCATGAATATTTACGACTTCCGGTTTTCTAAGGATTTATACGTTTTAGAAGGTCCTGAACACGATATGACTGTTTTTAAAATATGTATGTCTATGACTCTATGTCTGTATGTGACAAAAATTTTGTGGTCCCTCTATCTCCAGAACTAATGCACGGAATTTAATAAACTTTTCATCGAGTTAGTCCCTGACATAAATGATTAGTTTTTGGTCTAAATTGCGCAACAGGTGGCGTTGCTATGCTGCATTTTTTGCGATTTTCGCAATAGCTGTATCTCAAGAATTAATGGACGGATTTTCATCAAACTTCAGATTCAGTTAGACCTTGACATAAATAGGCGCTGATTATGTTTTGGTGGCGCTGCTATACTACTATAGACTTTGACATAAATAGATGCTGATTGCGGTTTGGTGTAAATAGCCCAATAGGTGACGATGCTATACGAGTGTACTACTGACATATACTAGTCGGATGTGCCAATCCTTAAAACTTTCTCCTGACTCATATTGTGTCTTTTGTGTCTCATATTGTTATGGTGTAGGTTTCACATACACCAAAAACAAATCAGCGCCAATTTATATCAAGGTCTAACTCAATCTAAAAAATTCCGTTCATTTGTTCTTGAAATATGACAATCGCTAAAATCGTGTAAATCCTGAAAAATGCAGCATTTCAGCGCCACCTGTTGGGTGATTTACACCAAAAACAGCACCAAGTTATATCAAGGTCTAACTGAAACTAAATTTTTATTAAATTCCGTGCTTTAGTTCTTGAGATAGAGCGCCCACAATATTTTTGTCACACACAGACAGACATTTTCTAAAAACAGTCAAATCGTATTCCAAGACCTTCCAAAACGTATAAATCCTTCGAAAGCTGGAAGTCGAAAATTTTCATAAATCCAATACTTTCTTCTTGTAAAAATAGAAGAAAGTAACTATACTAATAAATAACAAAGAAATATACACTGGTGTCCAAATGTTAAGCAATAAACACGGAGTATATTTAATGGAGAAGCTTTGTAACGTTTCATTTTCTTAAACAAGAATCAAAGTATCATTCGCGGATTCACTCATAACCTCGTTATTAGAGATAAGGCATACATGTTGATTACACAATCGGCAAAATCGACTGTCGTTTGTATGCTATCATGAAACTATCGATGGTGTGATTTCGTAATTCGCGTGTGATTGTGATGTGATGCACCGATGGGCATTGATTGTGGGGATTCAAATAAACCAATGAGACAATTGAAGTTTCATTAAAGAAAACTGACACACATTTATTTTCTTTACATTTAGTAACGAACTTCAAAGCAAGAAGATTAAGCAATTAAATACTACTTTTTTTGCTTTCTGCTGTCTTCACAAGAAGAAAGTATTGGATTGGTGAAAAATTTTGATTTCCGGTTTTCAACGGATTTATGCGTCTTAGAAGGTCGTGAACGCGATTTGACTGTTTTTAGAAAATGCCTGCCCGTGAGTTTGTCTTGCATCTATATGACACAAATTTTGTAGGCACTCTAACTTAAGAACTAATGCACGGAATTTGATCAAACTTCGGTTAGACATAAATAGACGCAGATTAGGCTTGGGTGTAAATCGCCTAAACAGGTGGGGCTGCTATGCGGCCTTTTTCGCGATTTCCACAACAGCTCTATCTCAAGTACTAATGCCCGGATTTTCACCTAACTCAGATTCAATTAGATGAACTGCATTAAAATCACGTAACTTGCAAGATGTCATTTTCGTAATTTTAAGTAAATTAATTTTATTGTAAACATTTTATTGTAAGTTTTATTGCAAACAAGGTATCTTGCTTATAATAAGAAATTTAATAAATTTAATAGTTATGAATATTTTCTGAATGTAGAATTAAGTTAGGTCCTCAACCCTCTCCCCCACCCCCCCCCCCCACACACACACATAGAAAATCATAAGTTTTCATGTAATGCAAATGAAACACACCGTGTTGCTATGTCAGTTAGTTAACGATAACATGCATTAAATTTATGCACATAGCTTACACAATTACATTTCCATACTAAAGAACAAACATAATTTAAAAATAGACAACATTTGTTAACACCAAACCCTAAATACATATTCGAATGCCTATTTGCATATAATCTAACCTGTAATGAAAAGTAAAGGTTATACGGAAAAACAATAATAAAGATAAAACAAGCAACAAGTAACTCTGGCATACATATTCAGATGTTAGAAGAAAGCACTAGAATATCTGTCGGATTGTAAGTAAACAGTAATAATTGACAGAGGTCATGACAGAGGTCAAATATCAAAGGTAAAAACGATAAAAGAATAATTTGAAAAGTTAAAAATTGGGTGCGCTCAACCACACGTCGGGAGAATCTTTCAATAAATCACTAAACAAACGATACAGCCACATTAATGAATTGAAACAAGGGAGAAATTAGGCCGTCTAGCTTCAAAGATTTTGAAGATGATTTATTAGACTAACGCAAAGGGAAAAGAGAGGGCGTTGGGACAGAAGTAAGTTTCATCTGAATTTATATACTCTGATTGATCATTCATATTTATTACTTTCTTCTATCTTTACAAGAAGAAAGTATTGGATTCATGAAAATTTTCGACTTCCGGTTTTCGACGGATTTATACGTTTCAGAAGGTCCTGAACACGATTTGACCGTTTTTAGAAAATGTCTGTCTGTGACTCTGTCTGTCTGTTTATCTATAAATGACAAAAATTTTGTGGGCACTCTATCTCAAGAACTAATGCATGAAATTTAATGAAACTTTATATTCAGTTAGTCTCTGATATAAATAGGTGCTGATTAGTTTTTGGAGAAAATCGAACAACAGGAGGCGCTGCTATCCTCATTTTACTAATGCACTCATGCAATCAAACTTCAGATTCAGTTAGACCTTGACATAAATACACGCTGATTACGTTTTGGTGTAGATATCCCAACAGATGGCGTTGCTATACCACTTTTTTCCAGATTTTTATGATAACTATATCTCAAGAACGAATGCACGAAATTTCATGAAACTTCATATTCTGTTGGACCTTGACATAAATAGATGCAAGATGCTGCTTACGTTTTGGTGTAAATAGCCCAACAGATGGCGCTTTTATGCTACTGTTTTCATTATTAACACGATAACTATATCTTAAGAACTAATGCACGCATTTCCATCAAACTTCAGATTCAGTTAGGCGTTGTCATAAGTTGTTGTTGATTAGGTTTTGGTCTAAATCTCCCAACATGTGGCGCTGCTACGCTGCATTTTGCAGGATTTACACGATTTTAGCAATAGTCCTATCCCAATTTAATAAAACTTTAGATTCAGTTATACCGTGATATAAATGGGTGCTGATTCTTTTTAGTGTATGCAAAACGTGTATGAGATAGAAGAAAGTTTTGGGATTAGCACATCCGACTTGTTTTTTTTCAATCCATGGCGATCTTCATGCTAAAAATCGTATGTTCTTACCTTCCGTTAAAGAAATCTTTTTCTCTCCTCGCAAACAAATAATCATTATGTAAATATCCCTTTGGGAATATCCATTTGGGAAGTATCTTGTTTGACCTTTTGATTACGGGCCAGAACTAGAGACTATTTTTATATTCAATCATACCACAATTTATAAAAGAATTTTTTCCTGATAGATTTCTGTTGCAAATATCCCAATATAAATCTATGGAAGACATTATTTTTTAAAAAGTCGTACGAATAGAATAAAGAAACAGTCACTGGGACGACATATGTCCCGACCCCGTAATCAAAGGGTTAATAGTCAGCAAGCTAAGCATATCTTGACACAGGGCTCGTGGTCTCACCAAGAAGGGCTGTATTGAAGAAATTTGAGACCACAAACTGGAATACAAAAATTTGTTCTTAAAATCAAACTTCATATATTCGAATGTGTACAGCCATAGATTGATGTTAGTGCAAGATCTTCAGATAGTGTATGTTGGTTTGTATGGGAGGAGGTGGATTTCAGCTCTCTTAGAAAATCCTCCTAAAAGCATTCTTCTTATAGCCGACTAACCCAAACTCTCTCCTTCCCTTAAGCACTTCTACAAATACACGTACGCTTTACACCAAAACCTAGAAATTTAGGTCGGTATGGTTTTTTAAGCCACGGTGATCTTTATGCTAAAATTGTATGTTCTTATCTTTCGTTAAAGATACCTTTTGGATCCTCTCACAACAAATAATTCTTATGTAAATATCCAGGGAAAATATCCTGCTTGATAGTTAGCAACCTCGGCAAATCTTGACACAGACACGTCGTCTCATGAAGATAGGCTGGTTTAAAGAAAGCTGAGAGTCTAAACTGGAATACAAAAAATAATTCTTAAAATCAAAATTCACATATTCGAATACAGCCATTGATTGATGTTTGTGCAAGATCTTCAGAGTGTGTGTGTGGGAGGAGGTGGGTATGCGTAACGAGATTTCAGATCTCAAAGAAAATCCTTCTAAAAGCATACTTCTTATAGCCGTCTAACCCAAACTCTTTCCTTCCCTTAAGCATTTCTGCAAATACAAGTACGCTTTATACGAAAACCTAGAAATTTCAGGTCGGTATTGTTTTTAAATCCACGGCGATCTTCATAATAAAACCCTATGTTCTTATCTTTCGTTAAAGATATCTTTTGGATCGTCTCGCAAACAAATAATTCTTATGTAAATATCCAGGAAAAATATTCTGCTTGATAGTTAGCAACCTCGGCATATCTTGACACAGGCACGTCGTCTCATCAAGATAGGCTGGTTTAAAGAAAGCTGAGACCATAAACTGGAATACAAAAAATAATTCTTAAAATCAGAATTCACATATTCGAATACAGCCATTGATTGATGTTTGTGCAAGATCTTTAGAGCGTGTGTTGGTGTGGGTCTACGTAACTAAATTTCAGCTGTCTTAGAAAATCCTTCTAAAAGCATTCTTCTTATAGCGCCTAACGCAAACTTTCTCCTTCCCTTAAGCACTTCTGCAAATTTAAATATGGTTTATACCAAAAGCTAGAAATTTTATGTCGGTATGGTTTTTTTAATCCACGGTGATCTTCATGGTAAAACCGTATGTTCTTATCTTTAGTTAAAGATACCTTTTGGATCATCTCGCAAACAAATAATTCTTATGTAAATATCCAGGGAAAATATCCTGCTTGATAGTTAGTAACCTCGGCATATCTTGACACAGGCACGTCGTCTCATCAAGATAGGCTGGTTTAAAGAAAGCTGAGATCATAAACTGGAATACAAAAAATAATTCTTACAATCAGAATTCACATATTCGAATACAGCCATTGATTGATGTTTGTGCAAGATCTTCAGAGCGTGTGTTGGTGTGGGTCTACGTAACTAAATTTCAGCTGTCTTAGAAAATCCTTCTAAAAGCATTCTTCTTATAGCGCCTAACGCAAACTTTCTCCTTCCCTTAAGCACTTCTGCAAATTTAAATATGGTTTATACCAAAAGCTAGAAATTTTAGGTCGGTATGGTTTTTTTAATCCACGGTGATCTTCATGGTAAAATCATATGTTCTTATCTTTAGTTAAAGATACCTTTTGGATCATCTCGCAAACAAATAATTCTTATGTAAATATCCAGGGAAAATATCCTGCTTGATAGTTAGCAACCTCGGCATATCTTGACACAAGGCTCGTCGTCTCATCAAGATAGGCTGATTTAAAGAAAGCTGAGAATATAAACTGGAATACAAAAAATAATTCTTAAAATCAGGATTCACATATTCGAATACAACCATTGATTGATGTTTGTGCAAGATCTTCAGGGCGTGTGTTGGTGTGGATGGGAGGAGGTGGGTTTACGTAACAAGATTTCAGATGTCTTAGAAAATCCTTCTAAAAGCATTTTGCTTATAGCACCTAACGCAAACTTTCTGATTCCCTTAAGCACTTCTGCAAATTTAAGTATGCTTTATACCAAAAGCTACAAATTTTAGGTCGTACATTATTATTTTTGAATCCACGGTGATCTTCATGATAAAAGCCTATCTTCTTATATTTCGTTAAAGATATCTTTTGGCTCCCCTCGCAAACAAATAATTCTTATGTAAATATCCAGGGAAAATATCTTGCTTGATAGTCAGCAAGCTAGGCATATCTTGACAGAGGGCACGTCACCTCATCAAGAAGGTCTGGTTTGGAGAAAGCTGAGAGTATTGTTGAATACCAAAAGAGGTTCTTGTCACGATTTGGAAGAGTTGCTAAGTAAGTAGACTTGAAAACATCTTCAGTTGCAGTGGGAAAAGGTAAAACAATGGGAATTATTTAGATTGGGGATACGTTAACCTCTTGGACTGGATATTAACCACTTAAAGTTTTGCCCGAACACGGTCGGGCAAGAAGCGTTTGCTTGCTTCGTTACTAAAAGCTTTTCGATACCACTAATTTTTAACTGTAATTTTCGCTGTGTTAATTGGCAGACATGTTTAGATTATATAAGGCAAATATTTTAGTACGGGCAAAGTGGTGTTTGGTCCTTATTTTTAGTTTATTGTGTAAAAAAACGAAACTTTTAAGAGGTTAATTTGCAAGAATCTAAGAAAAACTCTTATAAAGCAATACGATATTAGCTATTTTAATCGATTTTAATTGAGTTTTAACATTATAAAAAACAGCCGTAATTTTGACAGAAAACTATCAACTGGAATGACAGTAAAAAAATCTGTTCATTTCATGGAGAAAATCATTTTATTTACGAACTTACTGTTTTTTAAGAGTTAAATAATATTTTACAGCTAAAAAAAGCAGATTTTTTTTTTTTGCATAAAAGACACAGACTATTAGCAAGAATGGTATATTTGCTAACAGGATTTTCTGTAAAAATTTCGTATTTTTTATAAGAATTTGGTTTGTCGGTCTGTCCGCCTGCAGTCTGTACGTACTCTAACTTGCATACTCGGATTGGGATGCAATTGATGTATGTTATTGGGATTTATCATGACATGTTCGGTATTGAAAATGAAGTGTGTAACACTGATAGTTCCTTTATAGGGACACTCAAAAGAATTCATCTCTATAGGATAAAATCGTTTTTAATGTATTTTAATGATGTTACACTGTTTCAAGCATATTGAAATTGATATACATCATTGAGGCTCCCTACAAAATACTTACTGTAGAAGGGTGTGTATATCATTTATTGTACATTTACAGGGACAAACAAAAGTGTTCGGTGAATGAGCAATAATTTCTGGAAGTGCATTTTCAATTGCGGTATGCGGTTTTAAATTTAACCAATATTTTGCATATTATTTGGTCTATATAAATTCTATAGATCCTATACAGGGCTTCACAAAAGATCTTGAGTTCATTTCAAGACAGAAATTGATGAAGAGGAATTTTCAACTGTGCTATGCGTTTTTTAACTGAACTAAATTTTAGTATACTATATGTAATATATAATACACAAATTTATAGAACATACATAGCACTGCACAAAATATCCGGATATTTTCCCGACTATTGTTGATAATTCCTGAAATTTGGTTTTTAAATGTGTTATGCGTTTTCCAAATTGTCCACTAGACATTATCTTTCGCCTTATTAACCACTTAATTGGTTTACTCGAACGCCGCTCGGGCAAGAAGAGTTAATTACTTCTTTACTAAAAGCGTTTGGATACCACTAATTTTTAAGTGTAATCTTCGTGTTATTAATTGACAGACACTTTTCGATTATATATAAGGCAAATATTTTAGTAGGGAAAAATTGGCGTTCTGTCGCTATTTATAGTTTATTGTGTCAAAAAAAAAAAACTGTTAAGGGGTTAAACGATGAAGTTTTGTAATACTATTCTAAATGTGTTGAAAAGTGTTTCATAATTTACGCTTGACGCATGGTTTTCTGTTCCTGTTAAATAAAAGAAAGTGAAGAATTTGCGAACAACCTCAATATAAATACCTCCACATTTATCTAGACAGGGCGGGAAAGGGAATTTAACCCTTACAAACAACGTCGAGATCCATCTACCCATGCATTAAAGATAGGGACTATCAGCATCAGGTCCATGTACACGACCTTATCAGTCATATACTCATCCCACTCTTAGCGGCATAAACTCATTTAGATGATTTCGTTTTTTCTCGAATTTGATATCTGATGCAGGAGCACCTGATTGTCCTGCTTCCATCGAGTGCCTCTGGGCAAACGATGATCGATTTCCTGACCTGAGGCCTACCATTACCCGATTCTAAACTATTCATCAATGCGGGATTTCAGTAATTTGCCACGGGAGCCCCCTTGCGATATTTGGTTACAAAGTAGCCATGGCTAGGAAGAATTTGCTTTCCGCGATAAAATATTTATTAATTTCATCCCTCGATTTTGACAAGTGTAGATCTGGTAGGTATCTCGTCTTATCTGCCGTGTCAGAAAGACGGATTGGCAGAGCAATTCCGTGGTAGATACCGAGTTGGATGAACTTTGTGTTTGAAAATGAAAAGAGCCGGACATTTTTTACTTTGTTTTATCTATACAGCTTTCGATATCATCATCAGTAGCAGCGGAGATGCTTTAACAAAAATTTTGATGCTTTTAGCTGATGGCGTAATTATGTTTTACGAACTTCAGCAAATGCCCTGGAAAATTTAGAACGCTAACAACGTATATTATAGTAGTTAGTTTGAAAGTGAAAAGGGGCCACTATTTTTTTTTTCATTTTTTCTAGACGGCTTTCAATCTCATCATATTTAGTAAGAGAGGGGCTTTAAGAAAATTTTTATGTTTTTAGCTGATGATGTAATGATGTTTTACGAACTTTGGCAAATGCCCTGGAAAATTTAAAATCCCAACAACGTATATTATTGTAGTTTGAAAATGAAAAGAGGCCACTATTTTTACATTTTTTATCGATACAGCTTTCGATATCATCGTAAGTAGCAACAGCAACAGAGAGGTTTAAAAAAATTGATGCTTTTAACCGATGGCATAATTATATTTTAAAAACTTCAGTAAACACCCTGGGAAATTTAGAACACCAACAACATATATTACAGTTGTTAGTTTGAAAATGAAAAGAAGCCACTATTTCTTTTTCTATGCAACTTTCAATATCATCATAAGTAGCAGCAGAGAGGCTTTAAAAAAAAATCATGCTTTTAGCTGATGGCGTAACTATATTTTACGAAATTCAGCAAATGCCCTTGAAAATTTAGAACACCAACAACATATATTATAGTACTTAGTTCGGAAAATGAAAAGTGGCCAGTAGTATTTTTACTTTTCCTTCTATACAACTTTCGATATCAGTATCAACAGAGAGTCTTTGAGAATTTTTTTATGCTTTCAGCTGATGATGCGTAAATATATTTTGCGGACCTCGGCAAATCTGCTGGAAATTTTCAGTAACGTAGATTATAGTTGGAAAATAAAAAGAGGCCACTATATTTTCTTTTCATCTGCCATTTTTTATATCATCCTAAATAGCAGCGGAGAATATTTAAAATTTATTTTGAGGTTACTAGCTGAAGGCGTAACTATGTTAGGCGAACTTCACTAACTGCTCTATAAACTTTAAAACACCAACAATTTACATTTTAGTCGAAAATGTAAAGAAGCGCCAATTTTTACACTTTTTCATCTATGTATGTTTCGATATCATCATAAGTGGCATCGGAGAGGCTTTCAGTAATTGTCTTATTTTATTTGTTTAACTGATGGCATAATTATTTTCTGTACATTTCAACAAATGCTCTAGAAAAATTAGAACACCAACAACGTATGGCTAAAGCACTTGTTTGTAAGTGAAACTATTATGACAGTTTTACTTTTTTTATCTACTAGGGGGCTCTTTCCCCTATGGTCTACGTTTGCCAACCCGCGTTCTGACACCGCAAACTCTAAAAACACGCTGATTTGATCGGCTTTAAAACGATTACGGAAGATTGAATTATAATTAAACGACCAGTGGCGATCTCTTGTAACCAGGTTTCCATTCATTTTCCTTTGACTGAGGAATTTTAATGCCGAGTCAACTGCTCTCGAAACAGCTAACAACTGTTTTCGTGATTGGTTAAATAAGATCAATTAAACATATGAAAATCAACTTGTGTAAAATGGCTAAGTGGACAATGTAGTTGCATCAGGGAATTTTATAACAGTGATATAAGAAAATTGTTTTTAGTAAGACGTTTTAAATGTGTCGTTTTCAATATGACAGAATTTTCACCAAAGTTTTCTTATTATTATTGAACGTAAAAATATAGTTTTTAACTGAAGGAAGATATTATTAATTACGCTGCTTTAAAATTTACAACAATAGCTAAAGGATTTTGTTGAAATAAATGAATCCCTCGTGTAAATATATTTTTTAGTTGAAACTGTTTGGAAATATTGTTATTTCAGCCATTTAAATATGACGTAAGTTTTCCCATTTAATACTTTGAACACGTAATAATTTAATTATTATTTTCAAGTTTTATTTCTCTTTTTTAATATTCACGCGCAAGTATATTTTTTATGACGTAATTTTCTCCATTTACTGCTTTTAACGTGTGATCATTTAATTATTATTTTAAAGTTTTATTTCTGTTTTTAATAGTCACCTGTAAATACATTTTAAATCAACTAATTTCCTCTAGCCAGTCACTGAAGATAAAGTATGTATGTCTTTATCGGAATTTGACAACTTGAATGTCTAGTTAATAAATTTAACTCTGGATAGACCTCACAATTATAACTCTACTTAGATCGTAAAAAAAAGTTATATAGGTGTACGAATCATATGCTCTTCATCCGATACGAGATTAACAAATACATAACCGATCCATCAAAAATTTATCAAAATATGAATTCAGTATAATTTACGACGAGAGATCCCTCGCGATAGTTGGTTATGGAAAATTTTCCAATTAAAAAATCTTTTTTGGCTCATTTACTGAAGAAAAAGTCTTTATTAATGTATCTCCACAAATTTGACCACTTAAAAGTCTACTTAATGCCTTTTACTCTGCATATAACTCACATTTTTAACTCTGCTTATATCTTACCAAAAGTTATGTATTTGAAAGAATCATATGCTCTGCATCCGGTATAAAACTAACGTATACATAACCAATCCATCAAAAATTAATCGAAATAGAAATTCAGTAATTTCCTAAGGGAGAATCTTCACAATATTTGCTTATGGAAAGTTTTCAAATAAAAGAATGTTTTTCTGCCCAGTTACTGAAGATCAAATATGTATTAATGTCTCTAGAAATTTTACTACTTAAAAGTGTATTTTAAGCCTCCTACTCTGCATATACCTCATATTTATAACTCTACTTAGATCGTACCAATCAAAACTTAATCGAAATATGAATTCCGTAATTTGCCGCGGAAGATTCTTTGCGATGTTTGCTTATGGAAAATTTTCCAATTAAAGAATCTTTTTTGGCTCATTTACTGAAGAAAAAGTCTTTATTAATGTATCTCCACAAATTTGACCACTTAAAAGTCTAGTTAATGCTAGTTTATAACTCACATTTATAACTCTATTTAGATATTGTCAAAAGTTATATAGATTTAAGAATCATATGCTCTGTATCCGGTATGAAACAAACATATACATAGCCAATCCATCAAAAATTAATCTGAATATGAATTCAGTAAGTTTCTACCGGAGATTCTTTACGATATTTGGTTATAGATAATTTTCAAATCAAAGAGTCTTCTCCCCAAAATGCACTACTTTAAAATCTAGTTAATGCCTTCTGCTCTGCATATGCCTCATACATATAAATCTACTTAATAACAAATACATAACCAATCCATCAAAAATTAATTGAAATATTAATTCAGTAATTTCCTACGGAAGAATCTTCACGATACTTGCTTATGGATAGTTTTTAAATCAAGCAATATTTCCTGCCCTGTTACTAAAGATAAAATACGTATTAATATCTCTCCACAAATTTGGCAACTTCAAAGTCTACTTACTGCCATTTACTCTGCATATAACTCATATTTATAACTCTACATAGATCTTATCAAAGTTATATTGGTATAAGATTCACATGCTCTGCATCTGATATGAAACTAACATATACATAACCAATCCATCAAAATTTGATTGAAAAATGAATTCAGTAATTTTCTACCGGAGATTCTTCATGATATTTGCTTAAGGAAAATTTTCACATCAAAGGGTCTTCTCCTCAAACTGCACTGCTTAAAAGTCTAGTTAATGCCTTCTAATCTGCATATGCCTCATATTTAAAATTCTAACATAGATCGTATCAAAAGTTACATAGTATAAGAATCATATGCTCTACATACGGTACGAGATTTACAAATACATAACCAATCGATCAAAAATTAATCAAAATATGAATTCCATAATTTGCACGGGAGATTATTTACGATATTTGCTTATGGAAAAGTTTTCAAACCAAAGAATTTTTTCCTACACATTTATTGGAGATAAAATATTTATTAATTTTTCGCCCTGAATTTGTCAACTTCAAAGTCTAGTTAATGTATCTGCATATAACTAACTATAAATGACACTCTGCATAAAACCCACATTTATAACTCTATTTAGATCTTATCAAAAGATATATAAATGAAATAATCATATGCTCTGCATCCGGCATGAAACTAACATATAATTAACTAATCAATCAAAACTTAATCGAAATATGAATTTGTAAGTTTCTACCGAGTATTCTTCACGATATTTGCTTATGGAAAGTTTTCAAATCTAAGAATCTGTTTTGGCACATTTACTTAAGAAAAATATTTATTAATGTATCTCCACAATTTTGACTGATTAAAAGTCTACTTAATGCCTTTTATTCTAGCATATAACTAACATTTCTAACTCTAATTAGATGTTATCAAAAGATATATAGGTGTAAGAATCCTATGTTCTGCATTCGGTATGAAACAAACATATACATGACCAATCCGTCAATAATTAATCTAAATATGAATTCAGTAAGTTTCTACGGGATTACTATATTTGCTTTAAAAAAAATTTCAAATCAAAGAGTCTTCTCACCAAATTGCACTACTTTAAAGTCCAGTTAAAGCCTGCTATTCTGCGCATATGCCTCTTATATATATAAATCTACTTAATAGCAAATACATAACCAATCCATCAAAAATTAATCAAAATATTAATTCAGTAATTTACTACGGGAGATTCTTCACGATACTTGTTATGGAAAGTTTTCAAATCAAACAATATTTCCTGTCCAGTTATTAAAGATAAAATATGTATTAACATCTCTCCACAAATTAGACTAAATGCCTTTTACTCTGCATGTAACTCATATTTATAACTCTACTTAGATCTTATCAAAAATTATATCGGTATAAGATTCACATGCTCTGCATCTGATATGAAACTAACATATACATAACCAATCCATCAAAATTTAATTGAAAAATGAATTCATTAATTTTCTACCGGAGATTCTTCACGATATTTGCTTTTGGAAAATTTTCAAATCAAAGAATCTTCTCCACAAATTACACTACTTAAAAGTCTAACGCCTTCTACTCTGCATATGCCTCATATTTATAACTCTAACTTAGATCGTGTCAAAAGTTATATAGGTGTAAGAATCATATGCTCTGCATCCGGTACGAGATTTACAAATACATAAGCAATCCATCAAAAATTAATCGAAATATGAATTCCGTAATTTGCCACGAGAGATTCTTCACGATGTTTGCTTATAGAAAAGTTTCCAAATCAAAGAATTTTTTCCTACACAGTTGTTGGATGGAGATAAAATATTTATTAATTTCTCGCCCTGAATTTGGAAACTTCAAAGTCTAGTTAATGTATCTGCATATAACTAACTATAAATGACTCTGCATATAACCCACATTTATAACTCTATTTAGATCTTATCAAAAGTTATATAAATGAAATAATCATATGCTCTGCATCTGGCATGAAACTAACATATACTTAACTAATCAATCAAAAATTAATCGAAATATGAATTCGTAAGTTTCTACCGGGTATTCTTCACGATATGGAAAGTTTTCAAATCAAAGAATCTGTTTTGGCCCATTTACTTAAGAAAAACATTTATTAATGTTTCTCCACAAATTTGACTGCTTAAAATTCTACTTAATGCCTTTCATTCTGCATATAACTCATATTTCTAACTCTAATTACATGTTATCAAAAGATATATAGGTGTAAGAATCCTATGTTCTGCATCCGGTATGAAACAAACATATACATAACCAATCCGTCAAAAATTAATCTAAATATGAATTCAGTAAGTTTCTACCGGAGATTCTTTAGTATATTTGCTTTAAAACTAATTTCAAATCAAAGAATTTTCTCCACAAATAGCACTACTTAAAAATCTGATGCCTTCTACTCTGCATCTGCCTCATATTTATAACTCTAACTCAGATTGTATCAAAAGTTATATAAGTGTATAAGAATTATCTGCTCTGCATCCGGTACGAGATTTAGAAATACATAACCAATCCATCAAAAATTAATCGAAATATGAATTCCGTAATTTGCCACGGGGGATTCCTCACGATGTTTGCTTATGGAAAAGTTTCCAAATCAAAGAATTTTTTCCTACACAGTTGTTGGATGGAGATAAAATATTTATTAATTTCTCGCCCGGAATTTGACAACTTTAAAGGTCTAGTTAGTGTCTTATCTTATCTGTTGCGTCAAGAAGACGGATGAATGCGGAAATTCCCTGTGGTACATGTGAGTTGGATGAACTTTGTGTTAGTCAACGAAAGACATGAACACGTTTTATTTTTATATTCGGGCCTCCATAAAATGTTATCCAGAGGAAAAATCGAAAATCATATACAGAGTGATTAAAAAATATATTGGACAAACTTTAAAAGGTGGTCGGGCATACGACCAAAAACAATTTTTGTACATGAATGCTGGAGTCGCAATTAATGTTGCCAGATGTCCCGATTCAGAACTCTTTTTCATATGCCGACATGACATCGATGAATTTTCCACGATTGTTGTTATCCGACATCGATTGCACGCAAAATGTATTCATATACACTATGACGACAATATATCGTCTTCGAATCGGTAGGTGGAAAAGCGCGTAGCTTATATAAATGCATTTTGCGTACAATCGTGTATGATTTATCGGTGTCGTATCGGTAAATAGAAAGCGTTCTTACACAGTATGTCACAATTTTCAGTGATATTAAGACACGTCCCGCGGAGCTATAATGCGCGGGACGTCAATTTTTCGTGATGTACAAATTCTTAATTTTTTTAAAAAATTATAATGCTTTCCGTTAATCTGCATCGAGTGGAACAGTATGCAGTAAACCTTTTAAAACATAACCTGTCTATAACGGAAAATTTGTACGGTCTCGCCGAAAGGAATCTACCTGCTCAGATGGAAACTTGTCTAAAACGAAATGTTTTTACGCTCTCTGGCGATTCTGCTTTTAGAGGTTTTGATGTACATATTTCAGTAAAACCTGTAAAATCGGAATCTGCCTATAACAGATTCTGTCTTATACATAAAACATTCATGATCCCTATGGAATGAATACCATACAATTATAGCTGTTCAATCAAAAACCTCTCCAATACGGAATTTTGTTTTGGTCACTAGCGATACCGCTTCGCAGAATTTATTCGTTAAGATTATTGTGTTTATTCAATACCATAAAACCTAATAAGATAGAATATCACATGACCAGAAATATATTCCGTTTTATACAGTTTCCTTTTTTCGTAGGATTTATTGTAATTTTAAGTCCTGATGTAGAAGTCACTGTTTCTTTTTTTTCTGAATACCTGTCCCGCTTTTTAGTGACAGTAAATCGGGCAACACTAGTCTCAATTCACTTATTCAGTCATAAATACAGGGTCTTACAGAGCCATCTATGGACAATTTTCTGTACTAATTTTTTTAATTTTCTTAAACAGAACTTTCAAATATTTGATTTTATGGTGAAAATCCGGTAGTATCGCCTTTCCAAGCATATAGAAGAATGCGAATTCAGTTTTTTATGCATAAATCCTCTAAATGTGTTAGTTTGCATATGTAAACTTCAAATCAGTATTCAGTTTTATTTTTGCGGATACCTTAAAATTTGAGGTTTTTGCCAGTCCCAGACCACTGTGCGCCGCCAAATAGAAACATATTCAAAATTACATTTCTGATTGAACAAAAAAAAAGAACTAAGACATAACCAAATTTTTCTGGCATCAACTTTTTC
Source organism: Maratus michaelseni (assembly GCA_963931845.1). Taxonomy (NCBI): domain Eukaryota; kingdom Metazoa; phylum Arthropoda; class Arachnida; order Araneae; family Salticidae; genus Maratus; species Maratus michaelseni. The sequence goes on from OZ007600.1 coordinate 5,905,347, forward strand.
AGGAGGTTTAAAAAACCGAACAGCACTTTCACTGAATCTGTACTCAGAAGGTTATGAAAGCCAATCTCACATAAACATTTCCTCTGGCATCCAACTCAATTTACCAGCGAATCCTGCAAACCACATCCCTCTTCGCTCATTGTGTTATTCGCTTGGATATGTTTGCTCTCTAAAAGACTTTTCACTACTAATATTCAATATAATATTCTGCTAGTGTTGAATAGTTTCATAGTCTATGCCTGATACTTGATTTTTCGTTCTTGTTTATAATTTATGTGGTAATACAATTATTTATTACTAAGCCATTAAGTTTTGATGGACACCAATTTGATTTTCTTTATTCACGAAATCAAACAAGTACCAATGTAGAAACAAGGCACATTTAAAAAAATAAATGTCACAAATCATGTTTATTTAACTTGAAAAAAGTGTAAAAGTTTGCACTTATAAAGTAGTTACGCCACCATCAATATGACATCAACGTTACAAATGAACATGTTTTTGCTTTATAATTAGATGAAGTGTTACAGTTATTTATTACTAAGCCGTCAAGTTTTGATGGGCACCCATTTGTTTTTCTTAATACAAGAAATCAAACAAGTACCAATGTAGAAACAAGGCACAGTTTTAAAAGTAAATTTTCATGTACAAATCATGTTTATTTAACTTGAAAAAAGTGTAAAAGTTGGCAGTTATAAAGTAGTTACGCCATCATCAATATGACATCAGCGTTACTAATGAACATGTTTTTGCTTTATAATTAGATGTAGTGCTACAATTATTTATTACTAAGCCATCAAATTTCGATGGGCACCCATTTGTTTTTCTTAATACACGAAATCAAACAAGTATCACGTAGAAACAAGACAAATTAAATTAAATAAACTTTCTGGTACAAATCATGTTTAACTTGACTTTAAAAAAACCTAAAAGTTAGCAGCTACGGAGTAGTTGGTTATTTGGTTCCAATTGGAAACATTATTCTAAATATCGTTTCCGAATGAACAAAAAGTAATTGAATTAAAAACGTAACCAAATTTTTATGGCATCAACTTTTTTTCAGCAGGTTAAAAAACTGAACAGCACTTTCACTGAATCTGCACTCAAGATAAATGAAAGGCAATCGCACAAAAAGAAAAAAAAACCTTCTCCTCTGGCATCCAACCCAATTACCCGCAAATCCTGCAAACCACATTCCTCCTCGCTCATTGTCTATTCGCGCGGACTTGTTTGCTCTCTAAAAAACTTTTCATCACTAAATTTTTCTTTCTTCTTTTTCCAAAGAGTTATTATTGTGATTTCTTTTTTATTCCATTTCTCGTGTTCTTTCAGAGAGTGGTTTTAGCGTGTGGGTGCCGTGCCCCCTGTCAAAATCGTCTGCCTCGCCGGTTGTCAAAGATTATGGCTGGCGTGGTGTTAAGTCAGTGGGTTTGTATTGGAAAGTCGGTCTTTAACCCATGAAGCCGTGTTAGGGATTGCAAGAAGAAAATTGGAAGGCAAAGAGAAGTTTTAACGTGTGATTCGTAGATTTTTTTTTCCATTACTTCTTACTTAAAGACACTGTAACACCTACAACAGGTCATTCCCTTGACTGTTAAAGGATTTTGCAGTAAGATCACAACACAACACATGCTGTAATGTAGTTTCTGCTAGTCTACACTAGTCATAACTATTCGATTTACGTGCCCAAGTTCTTTAAAGGATCAGGGTCCATAAGCCGTGTTTTTGCCCCATGAAATAAGTCAATATAATAAAATCGAATTTTAGTCTTAATTATTTCACTTTTTAATATTAGAAGGTTTATCCTGTACGATTTCAACAATATTTTTTGCATTTTGTTCGAATTTATATAACTTGCACAAGCTCAAAGTTCGTATTATTCGTAGTTTTTGATGAAAAATACGCAATTTATTGAATACTTATAATAGGATCATACACAAAAGTAGGTCATTTTATAAAATGACCTCCTAATTTGACTCTTTACTATCTTTTTCTTTATATCAAATCTGATACCGGTCTCCCGTGTCTTAATTCTAATTTAGAACCAAACTGGTGATCATACATATCAATAAGTGATATGTCAATAAAACTAGACAGTACGATGTTTTCAGCAGATTGCGAGATACTTCTCTTATTAATAGCTTTATAAGGAAATGTGGGTAGCTGTTTGTTTTTAAACTTTGAACACCAATATTAGAAGCGAGAAAAATATATAGAGTTTCTATTCGATTAATTTAGGTTACAAAAGTGAATGAACTTGTATCAAATTTCGAGACGTACGGATGAATTTTAAAAATAAACAATGATATATTCAGCAAGAATGAAAAAACATGCTTCGTGCATAGATTATGAAACACTTTCCAATGCTAACAGGATTTGCGCACATTCAGAAATTTAATTTATTCATATCTAACTCCATTTGAATAACAAAATAAAATTTTCTTAAAAATTTTCAAGTCATTAATTTTGTTCGTGAAATCAGAATTTCGGGTATACCAGCATATGCTCATTAATCACAAAGTTGTATGCTACAATTTCCTAAAAAAAAAAAAAAAAATGCAATTTAAAATATTACAACAACCATTTGGAAAATGTTTCGAAAGCTGCATCAAAGTATTTAACAACGACGAACAACTATGTAAAAACATTTCGTCTGAACCATCGTCGCAGTTATCATAACCGATGCATAACGCTACAAATAAACACATTTTCCATTACTACACTTGAAGAGATCCGGGCATTCTCTTTCCTCCCAAAATTATTCGTCGGAACCATCTATACAGTACACATTTTCCATTACTACAGTTGAAGAGATCATGGCATTCACCGCCCTCGCAAAAATATTCATCGGAACCATCTACAAATAAACGCATTTTCCATTGCTACAGTGGAAGAGATCCTGGTATTCTCTGCCCTCAAAAAATATTCGTCTGAACCATCTACACAATCAATCTCTCCATCGCACCCCTGACAGCGTTGAATGCATTCGTCATTCGATTGTAAGCAGTGTGCCTTTCCATCATCGCATGTCGATGTCGCAGATGTTTCAACCAGCAAACGATAAACGTCGCGCGATACATAATAATATTTAACAGCATACTGTCTGGAAGAATTTTTTAAAGGAGTAAGTTGATAAGAGAAGCAACTGAACACTATTGAGTAACATTAAGTCGTGCAAATAAAGGGAAAGTGAGAACCAATGTTAACCAATATACCTTAATATTTTGTCGGGTCCTTCTTATAATAACTTAAACTCTTGTTTAGATTTGATGATTAGATTTTTGAGCTAAAGGTATTTTGAGGAACATAAATTTGAAGACCACGTTTTTTGCTTTATAAGACGATTTCTCATCCGACGTCCATTTTAGGTAGATTTCGTAAGGAATACTACCTATTACATTCTCACCTAAGTTGGAAATTTTTAAAAATTTTTGCAGATCTACGCCGATCATGACTCTCAGAACCCAAAACTACCCCCAGTTCAAAACTTTATATATATATATATATATATATATATATATATATATATATATATACAGTCAAACCTCGTTAACACGAACACTCTTAACGCGAATTACTTTTAGCACGAACTGTTTCCGATTGCCCCGTCCAGTTGTATGTAATGTATTTAAGTTCGGATGACACGAACTATTTTTAACACGAACAAAAAAAAATTCTCCTTGAGTGTTCGCGTTAACGAGGTTCGACTGTATATATATATATATATATATATATATATATATATGTCACTTTTTTCTGACCACGATAACTGGAAAAATTCTGCATAAATCTCTTCCAAACTGATACATAAAATCAAGGGTCATAAAATCTCGGTCAAGTTCGTTAATGGGCAAAACCGAACCAAGGGGGGGGGGGGAAATGGGGGGGCTTTTTGTGAAAACAGAAAAACCCTCATAATTTCTTTATTATTTATTACTTCTAGGAAAAGGGCCGAAAAGTTATGTATGACAGATTTTTGATATAATTAAAAAGGGCCCCAAGGGGGGGGGGGGGAAAGGGGGGGTTTAGAAGAAAAAAAATCATAGCTTCGTCAATTCACAAGATATCAAATCCGTGTAAATTTATTATTAATCCTCTTAGTATTATCTAAAACTTTTATATTGACAAGTTTTTTATAGGACCAACCGTTATAGCAAAAAAAAAAATTAAAAACAAAAAAAATCCCTGCCGGCTCCGCCTGCAAACAAGTTATTTTTCGAAGTAGGCGGTTCCAACTCCCGCATCTTTTCGAAACTGATACATAAAATCAAGGGGCATAAAATCTCGGTCAAGTTCGTTAATGGGCAAAATCGAGTGATGGGGGGGGGGGGGGGCTTTTTGTGAAAACAGAAGAAAACCATAATTTCTTAATTATGATACGTATTGAATCCGTTTAAAGTTATTATTACTTCTAGGAACAGGGCCAAAAACTTATGCATGACAGATTTTTGATATAATTAAAAATTGCCTTAAGGGGGGGGAGGGAAGGGGGGTTTTAGAAGAAAAAAATTCATAATTTCGTCAATTCCCAAGATTTCAAATCCGCTTAAATTTATTATAAATCCTCTTAATATTAAAACTTTTATATTGACAAGTTTTTTATAGGACCAACCGTTATAGTAAAAAAAAATTAAAAACAAAAAAAACCTGCCGGCTCCGCCTGCAAACAAGTTATTTTTCGAAGTAGGCGGTTCCAACTCCCGCATCTTTTCGAAACTGATACATAAAATCAATGGGCATAAAATCTCGGTCAAGTTCGTTAAGGGGCAAAATCGAACCAAGGGGGGGACTTTTTGTGAAAACAGAAAAAAACCCATAATTTCTTAATTATGATACATATCGAATCCGTTTGAAGTTATTATTACTTCTAGGAGAAGGGCCGAAAATTTATGTATGACAGATTTTTGATATAATTAAAAATTGTCTTAAGGGGGGGGGGAGGGGGGTTTTAGAAGAAAAAAATTCATAACTTCGTCAATTACCAAAATTTCAAATCCGCTTAAATTTATTATAAATCCTCTTAATATTATCTAAAAATTTTATATTGACATGTTTTTTATAGAACCAACTCTTATAGCAAAAAAAAAAAAAAAAAAAAAAAAAAAATCCTTGCTGGCTCCGCCTGCAAACAAGTTTGGTTTCGAAGTATGCGGTTCCAACTGCAGCATCATCGCAAAAAGGTCATTTCTTCCGCAATTCCCGACAAATAGGTGCCCCACGGTCTGCGTCTTCGAAATCTATCTGTGCCTGTAGGCCGAGCCGTCAGGGATTTTTTTCTGTTTGAATTCGGCTTTTTTTCATATCTGATAGTTTGCATCTATCCTTTTTGTAACTTTAACATTTTTGTAACCATTTTATGTATTTCTATTGCCTATTCAAAGAAAAATTCTTCTAAAGTTACAGAATTTCGTTAAAAACACTTTAAAAATTCTTCTAAAGTTACAGAATTTCGTTAAAAACGCTTAAAAAAAGTGACGACTCCAAGAGGTCCATTCTCGACCGAGAACAACAACCATTTTCCCAATGGTTAAAAAAAAAAAAAAAAAAAAAAAAAAAAAAAAAAAAAAAACTTTTTTCAGTCTAACCATAACCTAATTGCTCTATTGCCAATTGTTTTTTATTTCTATTCTTCAAATATTGGTTGAAATGCAAAAAACCGGGATTGCATTTGACCTCTTTGTGCCACCATAGCCTCTCTTTCTGCATTATCTCTTCATTCTTCGAGTCAGGTACAATTCTGAAATAAATAGTTTTATTCATTTGAAAAATATCCAAGACTTTCTGTTGAAAAATAAGGTCAATCCAAACCCGACCCGAAGGAGTCAAAACCCAAACCGAAACCGACCCAGACCGGACCGCAGCGAAAAAAAAATAGCGCCAACCCCACGCGAACCCAACCTGCACCGCGGGTCGGGTGGAGTTACAGCCCTGCATCAGGTCGGGTACGCAATTTTACCCTAATTCGGTGATCAGTTAAATGGTAAAATAATCGTGAAGATCTTTTTACAAGTATTAACAAAATATTATCATATCAAACTTATTTAAAAGAATAGATGGAACCCGTCAAAACTTGACGGAAAAAAATTACTATAACAATATCAGTAAAATAAGCTTCTTTATAAAAAAAGATATATAAAACAGTCTTTCAAATATTTTATTTTAAAAGTTTTTCCATCAGTGTAATACAGTACTGTTTCCGATGCATACTTCAAACAAACAATCTATATACAACTGTGTAATGCAAATCAGTTTGACATTATACTGCCATATTCCCCACTGCAAGAAAGAAAATTTTATGGACCAATGAAGTATCATACAAATAGTATATCCCTACTTTCATCTCATATTCAGTAAATAAAAGAACATAGTAAATAAAGCACACATGCCCCCTCCCGCTGTGATAATTTAACCGAATGAGCTCCTATGCGCATGCGCATTGCATCTGCCCAAAGATACCGTTGTAATTCGACGTTAAAAAAAGTTTTAAAATGTTTAAATGAGAAGTTTTAAAATGTCCTCTTTAATCATTGTTCGTTTCAAATCAATATCTTCTAAAACGCATCCATTTTTTAAGCTATTTAATTTTTATGTAAGAATGAAGAATTCTTTTTACAATAATAAATAAATCTGCAGATGAAGGAGATTTTTAATGCTTTCAAGTGTAATTTATATGTATGGTTTCTTCGGTTCCTTTACATAATCAGGATGATTACTCCTTTTCCATCACAGTCGGGGATCGTTTCCCTCTTATGCAGTTAAATATCCAATAGATCTTAAAAAAAAATAATAAAATACAGTTCCTAGCATATTCTGATGAAATATATACATCAACGAATTCAACATATCAATTTTATATTAATCATAAACTGAATATAGTAATATATTTGACAGATTTTAGTTTAGCGCCAAAATGGTCTATCTTATGGATAATCTGATCTTATGATTTATCAGGTTTTTTTATTAATATTTTTTTTTTCACTTTTCATGATGGTTAGGGAAATCTATTTTCAACTGTGGCAACTTTCCCAGGTGCTAACATTATTAAATCAAACTGATGGTCATTGTTGAGATAGAATTGGAAAGTATTTCATGTTTGAAAATTATTTATAAAGTCGTTAAATTAAGCGGCAGTTTTCCAATAAATTTCAATGGAAAGCTATTTATTTTATAATTGATGATGTAAGAATTAAAATTCTAAAATGTAGTAAAAAATTGAGATTTGTAGTATTTAGAAGTGATGTAAGCGCAATGAAATCTAAAGCACAACCGTGTCAACCGCACAACTATGTCACAAGCGTTATACATTTCTAAAAATTGCCACTGTGTTTTGGCTGTCGTCCAAATGTAGACTACCATTTTTTGACATCGAAAGAGAAGTGAAATAGGACTTTGCCGCTAATAAAAAACTGTTAACCCGTCAGCACATGCGCCTCTTTCCATTACGTTACTTACACGCGCGGGATAAAATTTACCCCAAAGGGTTTTCTTGTGTCAATTTCCCACCGGTTTGATTATAAACAAATACTTATATTTTGAAATAAACAGTAAATCAATAAAGAACATAATTTAATTTAAAATAAGAAGTTCTTTTATATTTAAAGCAAAAAATAAATATATTACTTTTAAATGCTAAAGGTGTAAAATTAACAAATATAATATAAATTAAAATAACTTTTATTAGTTGTTTTACATGTTTCGACTCTTCTGAGTCATTTTCAAAATTTCATTCATTCATTCAATTCATTTTGAAAATGACTCAGAAGAGTCGAAACATGTAAAACAACTAATAAAAGTTATTTTAATTTATATTATAGTTGTTAATTTTACATCTTTAGCATTTAAAAGTAATATACTATTACAAGGTGTTATATTTTATTATATTGTTATAAAAAATAAATAAATAAATAAAACCTAGCACTAAGATTTTTTTCTGCATAGCATTACATACAAAGCTTTTACAATCCGAATTCAGCCATGAAAATACAAAAAAATATAAAACTGATATATCGAAACTGTATGTGAAAGAGTTGTAAACGTTTAAAACGTAAAATTTTCCTATCATTATGCATTACGTTATAACACGCGTGGGGTAAATTTCCTCCCACGTGACAGTTTTATAACAAAAGAATAGAAAATCCACAACCGGTGGTAAATTCCTTTTATCCACATCTTGATATCATTCAGCTTGAAAGGTACTATGAAGCTCAGAATGCTCACGAACAATTTTCGCACATTTTTAAGTAATAGTTATGAGCTGGGGTAGATTTTATCCCAGGGCGTGTGCTGACGGGTTAAATGAACTTATAACAAACCTACCAAAATAGTTCCTATAGAATATTAGCCTTACACTGTTTATTCTAGCTAAAAATACAATCATTATTTCTAGTTTTTTTTTTTTAACCATTGGAGAAGTGGGTGTTGCTTTCGGTCGAGAAAGCACCAAATGAGGTTCGAATTTTACTATTTTAACCGTTTTTAACGAAATTCTGTAATTTAGAAGAATTTATCTTTGAATAGGCAATAGAAATGCATAAAAGCGTTACAAAAATGTTAAAGTTACAAAAAGAATCGATGCAAATAACAAAAAAAGGAGAAATTTGTTACTTTCGTGTTATAGCGGCCCCTAAGGATGAAATATTTTTGTTTCTGTTTTCATTAATATATTACAAATTTGGTACTTTCGTGTTGTAGCGGCACCCAAGGATGAATCGCCAAGCGACCAAGATTTATCGCCAAATTATAAAGCATGTATAACATTACACTAATATATGATATATATATAACATTTCTCGACGTATGTGGCCAAGTTATAGTCATATAGGATGCATATATGATGTATATATATGACATGTGTATATGATGTATAAACGACATATAAAACGTAAATAATATGTGCATAAAGACGTATATGGCACATATAGGAGTGTTTGGAACATATATATGCGCATATAGAATGCATATATAATCTTTGCGATGATCTTGGCGAAATCATAACTACGACCTTGGCATAATCATAAATGTGGGGGCCGCTATAAACCAAAAGTACGGTAATTTTTTATTTACTTATTTTTTTTAACCATAACATTATTTTTAATAATTTTAATATCCCTGAAATCTTTTACTTTTGTGATTTTTTTTCTTAAAAAAATAAATCTTCTAACTTATAATTTAAAAAAAGTAATCGGTAACATGTAATTAAGGAATGCAATCAAGATGAAGCAACCAATAAAGGCTCCAGTTCTAATCTTTAAAATTAAAAATTGAAAAATCAATTAAAATGACGTCATGTTGACACAATCATATAAATTTTTCTTTTTAGTTTTATCAATGTTACAATGCATTTCAAGCTAAGCATAACGTCATTTTTACCGGCGAAAACTTTTTAAAATTACTTTGTATATGTTACTTTTATGCGTAAATACCATGCACACAAATAAAAATATATTTGTATTTAATTGCAATGAAAAATGGCATCAACAAAGTTATAATGTATAATAATAAAATAAACCCAATGAACAATATTCCCGTGACGTCACAATAAATATGAATTTTTATTCGCTTATAGAACACGCGGATAAATAGTTTTACCGGAATTTAACTTGCAAATTAAAAAATTCGGTCTAAAAGCCACGTGCTTTTAATATTATTTCTCTTTATCCTTTCAACCATAGAGTTCAGAGAATAAACTATGTGCCCCACAACAGTGGGCGTTAATCCGATTGCCGACTTTATGACGTCATAAGCAGATGAAAAAATTTAATTGAAAATTACGGCTAATTAATTAAATTTTCGAACAAACGAATGCATGATAACAAATCTGTGTCCAAATATCTTTCATTTAAAAAAAGAATGATGTAATTTGATGCAGTAGTTTGTTCTCACGGATTGTCGAAAGAAATCGCTTAGTGTTTTAAATATATAGATTACACAGGTTGACATGTTGACACAATCACATACATTTTTCTCTTTAGTTTTATCACTGTTAAAATGCTATTCAAGCTAAGCATTATGTCATTTTCACCAGCGCAAACTTTTCACACGCACTTTATGTATGTTACTTTAATGCTTAAATACCATGTATACAAATAAAAATATATTTTGTATTTAACTGTAATGAAAAAATGGCATCAACAAAGTTATAATGCATAAAGATAAAATAAACCCAATAGTCAATATTCCCGTGACGTTACAATAAATATGAATTTTTATTCGCTTATAAAACACGCGGATAAATATTTTTACCGAAATTTAACTCGCAAATTAAAAAATTCGGCCTAAATTACACGTGCTTTTAATATTTATTATTCCTCTTTTATCTTCGCAACCATAGAGCTTAGAGAATAAACTTTGTGCCTCGCAACCGTGGGCGTTATCGATTATGACGTCATTAGCAGAAGTAAAAATTTAATTGAAAATTACGGCTAATTAATTAAATTTTCGAACAAACGAATGCACGATAACAAATCTGTGTCCAAATATCTTTCATTTAAAAAAAGAATGATGTAATTTGATGCGGTAGTTTGTTCTCACGGATTGTCAAAAGAAATCGCTTAGCGTTTTAAATATATAGATTATTTAGGGATAAAAGAGCTTCATTGTATTTTACGTTGTTTTTAAAGTTTGTTTTACAAAGGATTTCTATGGCATGATGGTACCACGCAAAAGCTATTTTTATCTATGTTGAGCCTTTTTGGTATCGAATATCCAAGTCCGTTGGAATAAGAAAATAAATTTTTCTTAAAAAAAATCAAGTCATTATTTGTTTTTCGTGAAATTTGAACTTTAGGTACCAGCATCTGCCTTATAATCACAAATTTGTATATGCTACAATTTACAAAATAAAAAACATTCCTCACTTTAACCATAACTTAATGGCTCCATTGTCAATGTTTTTTTTTCCTATTCTTCAAATATCTGTTGAAATACATAAATCTGGATTTCATTTGACTTATTTGTCTCTCTTCCTGCATTATCTCTCCATTCTTTCGGTCAGGTTCAACATTGAAATAAACAGTTTTATTCATTTGAAAAATATTCAAGACTTTCTTTCAAAAAATCGGGTCAACCAGAAACCGACCCGAAGGAGTCAAAATCCAAACCGAAACCGACCACAACGAAAAAAAAAAAATAGCGTCAACTCAACGCGAACCGGACCCGCAATGAAGAAAATCAGTGTCAACGCGACCCGATCTGATCTACGGGTCGGGTTGATTTAGACCCGATTCAAGACTCTAGTTACTATATATTCGGTATTCAGCTATAATCATGAACATCTTTTCACAAATATTAACAAAATAAAATCATTTCAAAATTATTTGAAAGGTAATTTTGGGTGTAAAAGAGCTTCATTCTATTTTGTATTGTTTTTAAATTTATTTTACAAAGGATTTGTAGAACAGAATGACATCACGCAAAAGCTATTTTCTTCCACATTGATCTTTTTTTTTATATCAAATATCTAAGTTCATTCGAATCAAAAAATGAAATTTTCTTAAAAAATTTCACGTCATTAATTTTGTTCGTGAAACCTGAACTTCATGTACCAGCATCTGCCCTATAATCACAAACTTGTATGCTGCAATTTACGAAACAAAAAACATTCCTCACTCTAACCCTAACCTAATGGCTCCATTGTCAATGTTTTTTGTTCCTATCCTTCACTTATCGGTTGAAATGCATAAATCTGGATTGCATTTGACTTCTTTGTGCCACCAAATCCTCTCTTTCTGCATTATCTCTTCACTCTTCGGGTCAGGCGTGCCATTAACCTTCTTTTGGTATTCATAAGTGTTCCTGAAAAAAAGTGATGAAAACTTTAATTTCGAAAATATCAAATGTAACGGCTTTTGTTAGAGGAAGAAAAGGGTCGTTAGTTACGAATGTGTTCTGGTGAGAATGATTATTGTGTATGATGGTCGTAAAAAAAGAGAGAGAGAGAAATTACAATGTAACTCACTTATAACATGCAATCAAAACGGTTTCGACAATCTCATTTCCATATTTCATTGTCAAAGATATCAGTGTAGGTTACTTTATGGTTTTATGGTCAAATTATAAAACAAATGTTCGAAAGAATACGTTTTTAAGCAAAAGATTTTATCAACTGAAGGACTCCCAACAAAAATAGAAGTTGTCTAAAAGAAACACCGAAATTTTTTAACAGAGTATTTTTTTAGTAGTATTTTTTAACAGATATTTTAAATATTAATTTGATTTGTTTTATTTGCTCACAGGCTATCAAAGTCTGAGAGTTAATGTGCCCGTCCGTCCGCCGGTTCTGTATGTATGTAATGTACGTATGTATGTAATGTATGTACGTAACATGATAACTCTTAGTAGAATTATCCGATTTGCTTCAAATTTTGTTTATAGGTTCATTGTGATAAGGCGCTTCCTTCATTAGTTTTGGGGGCTCATTGGTTAAGTATAAAGGGGTGAAATGGGGGGCTAATCTCCTTAATTGAGATAAATGGGTTTTTCATGCAGAATTATCCAATTTGCTTCAATTTTTGTATATAGGTTCATTGTGACAAGGCGTTTCCCTGATTAGGTTTGGGGATTCATTGGTTAAGTATAAAAAGGGGATGGGAACGGGGGCTAAGCCCTTTAATTTATTGTCGATTTCTTTCGTTTTCGAGGGCCATTAGTCTTTGAAATAAGAGTATAATATACAATTACTGTGAATAACCTGTGAGCTCAATGCCATCAGTTTAACTGGGCACTTTTCTTTTTATTATACCTGTGGTTTAGAAAACATGTAAGATAAATAAACAAAATATTTAAAAATTGACCAGGATTTTCAAACATTTCTTTTGTTCTTTTTGTAGGGCTATAGGCACTCCCAGTGGGACACTATGCCCAGTGCACCTTCAAAAATTACCACTGGACACAGCAGTCCCTGAAACGCTTGGAAAACCATGTCTGCTTGTCGTACTGGTCTCTCACGTTCATTTGGGATCGTAGTTGACCGTTGCTCGGTAGATGGCAGCCAAGGTGGGGGCTTAGCGTGTTAGCGTAGTAAAAAAAAATTGGTAGTCAAGGGGTTAAACACATTATTATGGCTGTTTGTGCTTTTCATTAAGTTTGTTTTAATGTATCACGTATTTACAATACTCTATGTAATTTCAATGGACTTCTGAAGGTCACAGTTTCTAGGTCCATATCTTCTGTCACTAACTATGGTAACACCGCATTTGGCTGACTGGTTTCTCTTTCTTCCTCACCCTGCTTGGGATCAGTAGAAAGCTTCGTTCTTTGTTCGATTATAGCAGTGGGGGAAAAAGGATCAGGGGCTCGCGTCTGCTAGTGACATGACAACGAAGGGATGAAGTGGGGAGAGCGGATGTCCTTGAGGAACTAATTGAAATTACATAGAGTATAAACAATACCTTATGAACATATTATGCGGCGAAATGGTTCATTTTAGGAGTAACAATAGTTCAAAAAACCCCTATATTAATTTTGAAACAATTATTCTAATCGGTAAATAAATCGCATGTAATTTTCCAACTGAGTAAAAAAGTATCCAAACCAGGAACCTTTTGCGTGCGCTGCCATTTCTCTACCATCTGAGTTCTCCTGGACATATCCTGGTGCGAACGGTGCGAATCCGGCCCGGACGCTTTTTCCCCCAGTTGGAAAATTACAGTTCATGCGATTTATTTACCAATTAGAATAACTGTGTTAAAATAAATATAGTGTAATTATATATCCATAGTTTCTTGGAGTTTCATTACCTGCGATTTATTCTGTTGAGCTGATTCGGATATCAGACCAGATGTAATAATCAACAAGGTTCTCTGGGTAAATTGTGTGTCCGCCAGATTTGTCCGGGATAGCTCAGTTGGCAGAGCATTGGCAGCTTACTCTAAAGATGTCTGGTTCGAATCCCGGCCTGAACACTTTTTCACCTTGTTGGAAAATTACAACTCATGGGGTTCAAAACCAATCCAGAGATCCTGACTGCGTCGCTGGTTCCGACACTTGTCAATTTAAGAGTGCGCCTCTGCTTATAAGGTATTCAAATACACTGCAAATTCCTTGCACACATTGAGAACACATTTCGAACACTTTGATTCAAAAAAAGTGTTCTAGTTACCTTAATGTGTAATGAAATTGAAATGTGTTCCGAATATGCTCCGCTATAAAGAAAGTGTTTCGAAAGTGTTCTGCTCAGGATATTTGTTAAATCTAAACTTGGGAACACATTTGAGAACAGATTGGGAACACACTTGGGCACACTTGAGAAATCATCGCTTTCAAAAAGGGCACTAGAAAGTGTGCTGAACAAAAGAAGTGTTCTCAGAAGTATTCTAAAAACTGTTCCAAAAAGTGCGCTTCAAAGTGTACTAAAAAGGTGACAAAATAAGTGTTCTAATAAGTGTTCTGAAAAGTGTATAAAGATTTGCAGTGTAACCGAATATCATATAAACAACTATGGGCCACTATAACTTGCTTCATAAAATGAGACTGAGTGACAAACAGCCGGGAAAACAATCAAACGATGTGACGGTAATCGTAATATGTGCGATGGTCATTCACATAACATTGCAGCCATCGAGTCTGTTACTATTCGACGTCTTATTCAAACCGCTCCACCCCTTCCCTTATACTGGACGAACACTTTAAATAAGGAAGACGGACAGATTAAACATGTCGATATTCTTTCGTTACCATTATTTACGACCAGTTCAATCAGTCTGGCCGCAGGAAATGTTCGAAATAGTTTCAGGCAATTAATATCGTAGCAACGCCCAGAAAACATACTAGCAGGTAGTTGGAGGGAGAGGGAGGGGGGGGGGGAGATATCTTCGTATCAGTTATGCTGTATGTCAACTATTATGGTTCGCACCCGAAGGATTGATAGGGGACGCATGGAATTACGGCCGTAATTCTTCACTTTTTGCTTTTTTCTTTTTCTTGTAGTAGTGGATCTATTCGTTATATGTCCGGCAAGTTTCTTCTTTCTTTTTTTTTGTCGCGTGGTTACGTGACCAGGCTGTTTGAATCGATAATAGAGGATGATGGTTTGTCATGGGATTACAAGTTGAGTTTTTATCGATGCTTCTTACCGGAAAGTATTTGAAAATTTCTCTTTCGTATCAAAGAGGTCTGGTTATCGTATGAGCAAAATGGAGCTGGAGCCTTGAATAGTGTATAGGAAATCTTGTATAGGAAACCAGGGTCGCAATCCACTTATTAAATAAAAAATACAGGGTGTCTCACACCAAGCGAAATCCGCATTTTCGTTCATGACTGTAACAATGAAGAAAATACGAGGGAAAGTCATTAAGTGAGTCACAAAAGATAATTAAATAATAACTTAGAATGATATTCACTTCAAAACTATTTTTATTTCTCAACATATTCTCCACCAATATTTATGCACTTATATCATCGTTTTATCAGTGCCCCAACACCACCTGCATAGCATTCTTTGGGTTGCTGTCTCAGCCACATTAGGTCTTCAAGTTGAACCTTTTCATCATCTGTGAACATCATCTTGCAACTTCTTCAACATCCACCATCCAGCTTCGACTTAGCCCCAAGCGATTTTTCATCTGTTTAGTCCACTAAAAAACCCTCTTGGAAGCAAGATGATGTTCACAGATGATGAAAAGGTTCAACTTGAAGACCTAATGTGGCTGAGACAGCAACCCAAAGAATCTTATGCAGCTGGTGTTGGGGCACTGATAAAACGCTGATATAAGTGCATACATATTGGTGGAGAATATGCTGAGAAATAAAAATAGTTTTGAAGTGAATATCATTGTAAGTTATTATTTAAATATCTTTTGTGGCTTACTTAATCACTTTCCCTCATATTTTAGTGCTATTTTCAGCATAGTGACTTTGTTTTCCACTAAACGTGATGAAAACACAAAAAGTGCTAGAAACGGCGGTCTTTCATGTTCAAGTAACACTGAGCTCGATGCTTCAAAACTCGGAAGGTAGCTGACAATGCATACGATGTCACTAATCGAATTACACTGAAAATCCAACAATTCCACCGATGCCACGACATTTCACAGAAAACATAGTTAATGTGTTGATGATATCGCTAAAATAGTTTGATTAGTGTAACGGTTACGAACGAAAGTGTGTATTTGGCTTGGTGTGAGACATCCTGTATTTTGGATTTAATAAGTGGATTCCGACCCTGGTTTCCTATGCAAAATTTGCTGGCCTTGACATGTATTATCCCTCTTTACAGTTCTGACCATCAATTGAGATACACACTGTATATCGTTATATACAGGGTGTTCCGAAATTCGATCGACAAATTAAGTGGGGTAAAAGAAGGCGTCAAGATACACTTGCAACTTGAGCACAAGACTTTTTTATCTGGAACCTGTTGGTATAAAAGCAAAAATATATAAATTATTTCAAAATACATAAATTATGAAATTAATCAAAATCCAAAAAACAAATTTGTTGTAACCAATAAAAAAATTAACAACAATCGCTTTCTAGAAACTTTAACCCTTTATGTACTGAGTTATGAATTCATGAAAATTTTATCTTCTAAAGCCTTTTTTGTGAATTGTTGAAACTACATTAGAAGATTTCCATAATCATTTAATATATTTTAGAGGGATTTTAGAATGATTAAAGGATTTAGGAGGATTAATAAAATTTGAATTTATAGTGATTTTGTGCAATTTTTATAACCCCATTCAAATATTTTATTTTAAATATTTTTCTTAGTATTTTGTAGAATTAGGAAATGTTCAAATATAATGTTCTTACAATAGAAATATAGAAATATTTCCGAATTGAAAATCCCCCCCCCCCCCCCCCCATCCAACGGCAAGAAAACTGAAAAGATGCTAAAGCAAACGAAATCATCCTTTTAAAAATATTTTTGTTTTGTGTATCCAATAACGCTTTTGGAACAAGATAAATTAATGCATCTATAACTCATTCTAAACTGTATTACTACTAATCGATGCATTAAGAGAATTTTATAACAAGTTATTTTACTGGTACTTATAAGTACCGTCAGTAGATAAAGGGTTAAATTTGCGAATTCAAAATTACAGATAATTCCGTCAAATAGTTTTTGAGTTATACTTTAAAAAATACCCCTATTGCAGTATATCAATATGTAATTTCACATTATAAATTCATAATTTTTACGCACAATTCTTATGCATAATTCTTAACTTATTTTACCGAATAACTTTCCGTTTGGTATCCTAAGGTAAAGTGTACCGACGATTCCAAATAGGATGTCAAGCGTGGGTGTTGATATTGAAAATTTCTGTTTGCTACGATTTCAATGTGGAGAAGGGCAGTGGCGTAGCCAGACTGTAGGTCCAGACACTCTGTATACCACTATTTTAAAGAAACACTCTTCGTCCTATATAATCGTAGAGTTCAGCGATTCAACAAGACGAAAATAACTTAACGAAATCAGTGGTATCCAGAGCATCTGGGGCCCCACCTTGGCTACGCCACTTTAGACGGACCCCCTAAGCTTATTTTTTTAAACATAAACTGAAAGAAGACATAATTTTCAATCGAATGGTTATTTGTGTTTGTCTCTGCGGCAATTTGGAGATTAATTAGATCGTTCTTTTTTGACACCGACTGTACATACTGAAATTGTAGAATATTAGATAGAATCATCATCGTTAAGATAGGAATCATTCGATGCCATAAGCGAAAGGGTATTCGAAGGGACAAAGGAGTTAGGATAGCTCAGTTGGTAGATCGTTGGGATCTTAAGCCAAGATTCTGATTTGTAAATAAATCATACAAGTTATAATTATCCAACTGAGTGAAAAAGTGCCCACACCAGAATTTGAACTCAGAATCTTGGCTTACGATCCCAACGCTCTACCAACTGAGCTATCCTGAACTCCTCTGTCCCTTCGAATACCCTTTCGCTTATGGCATCGAATGATTCCTATCTTAACGATGATGATTCTGTCTAATATTCTACAATTTCAGTATGTACAGTCGGTGTAAAAAAAGAACGATCTAATTAATCTCAAAATTGTCACAGAGAAAAACAAAAATAACCATTCAATTGAAAGTTATGTCTTCTTTCTCAATTTATGTTTTAAAAAAAAAAGCTTAGGGGTCCGTCTGAAATGGCATAGCCAAGGTGAGGCCCCAGATGCTCTGGATACCACTGATTTCGTTAAGTTATTATGTTAACATAATGAAGTTCATCAAGTATAGTATAATTTGTGTAATTTAATGCATAATTACAGCACATTTCATATTGTAAAAATATCAATAATTCTAAACATTCTTTTCTTTCTTTTTCGTTGCAGGTGGAAAACCGGGTGAACTATCTCCAAAGTCAATAAAGACATCCGAAACAGACAAACCTCCCATCTCCTCAACTACCACAGAAGAAGAGGACAGTCAGTCTCAAAAATCTTCCAAAGACAACAATTCTTCACCTCCTTCAACAGTCTCCATCAGCAAAACTGCCAAATGCAGATTCACAGAAGTCGCCCGTTGCATGCTAGAAATCATTGAAGACCTCCAAATGAAGAAGATGCAACCCGAAGCAGCTAAAGATTCCTCTTCTGCGGCTTCTGCTTCTGCAGATTCTTCCAAATCTTCCGAAGACAAATCTGAAGATCCAGCGTCCACATCTGGATCTAAATCACCATTTTACTCATCTGCAGCTGAATATCACGTGTATGAAGAAATCGACTATGACTGTGTAAAAGAACTTCCAGTTTTAAAAGCACCGGACATACCTCCTCCCCTTCCTGCAAGACCAATGACCTTGTTGGTCAAGTCTGACCAACAGCGCTCAAGGGCACCTTCACCACCTCCGAGGAAAAGTCGAAGTGTATCGAGAAGGGGCTCACAAAATATTGAAAGTAATACTGTTGAAGTAAGAAATAGGCCTAAACAGAGAGGCAACTTGTACTGTCTTTTTTCAGACCGTGCTGAACGGAGGAGCATTTCTAGATCACTTGAAAGAGAATTCAAGGTTTCTAGCACAGACGACCAAGAAGATGACTACGGTTTTAGGAAAGAATTTTTATCCATTTGATGAAACTTATAAAGTTTTAAACATTTGCTAAATACGAGAAGACATAAAGTCAAATCACGTTTTTCCATCGACGAAAGACATATTTCACCATGTAGTCATCATATTTTTTTTTTCTCACCGTTTTTATTTACTGAAGAAAAGGGTACTTACGTATCATCCGTGCAAAGTCAGATACCCCTCGCCAACAATGGCGCCAATTATACTGATTCCAATAACTATTTTTTCTAGATTGAAACGGCATTTCACATTCTATATTGTTAATTGTCACAGATGTTCTAACTTATTTTATTTCCTCACATTTTTTGATATTCTGCATTTTTAATAATCCGTTTGAAGGATTTCCAAAAATGACTACAAACTTTCCAAAGATGTTGTCATCTCTTTTTCTGAAACGATGTATAGTTTGGAAAATCAATGTTCCAAAGATGTAGCCATCTCATTCCAAACTTTCCAAAGATAACTACAAACTTTCAGGCAGTAAAAAATAGCCAGAAACAGAAGGTATTTTTTATTTCCAAGAATGTGGTACTATTATATGAAAATTATGTGAGTTTTACAATATTTAAGAATCATTCTTATTTAAGATATGATTAATAAACAAGGCGTAAATATCAATTTAAGTACTTACTAAAAGTTAATAATAGAAAACACCACATTCAAAGATGTCTGTTTAATTTTGTCTAGATTTATGTAATGACATAATCTTTCCTCTAAATTTTGCTTCATCTTTTAACGGGCTGAATAATTCTTGAGTATTGTTAAAGTGATCTTGAATCAGAAGCAAAAGCTCACACGGAAACATGATTGGCGCTTGGCAACCGTTTTTGGTGATCTATTTTCCTGGCACGAATAATACGTAAGTACCAAGAAATAAAACCCGAAAAAATGTAAAATATGACCTAAAAATTTAGCAGCAATGCTGATAGCTATAAGATTTATTGGAAATTATGTATTAAATACTGCTGATGCATGAGCAAGAAATTCTGGACATGATTGTAAAAACATGCTGTAATTAATAATTTAAAAGTGGTACTTTTCCGCTATACCAAAACCAGAATCGCCAAGTGTAATAACTGGCACCAAATGAAACATTTGAAAAACAAAATAACACTGTTGGTGAGAAAGTGATCATTTAAAAAAGATAACATTTGAAAATTACAGTCTTTAACGAGCTATTTTATTAAATCAATATCAAATATATGTTTAAAATAAAAGAACAAAAAATATATATACAAAAAAATATTGAAATAAAACTTAATTTAAACTTCAGGCATGAAATTATAAATGTCTCTTAGCACTGTAGTAAACATTTCATTTTTTGAATAAAGACGTCGCCACATGAACTCTCAAATAGCATTATAAATAATGATGATGTGCTATCTTTTATTCACGCCATTTTGCGATGCCCTATAATCTCTCAATAGATTGGATATGGTATCCACTGTTAGCATCAATGAAATTATATTTTCTGATTTACTGTTTAATTGTCATTTGTATAGAATTCCATAACCCTCAAACAATTTTATTGCGGCTTCCTCATCATCAGGTAACTTCCAGACGGTAAAATCCATCTCGGCGTCAGAGAAAAATGTAAGTTATAACTTAATAAATAATTTAAAAAAATCTATTCAAAAAGTAGCAAATTTAGATGTTTTTCCTGGTTATGATTTTAATAATACTAAAAAAGATTCCCGTTCAATAAATAGCGAGTCACACTGTTTGCAATGCAGATCCTTTGCCTGGTCGGTGTAGAAATAAATGGCGTATTAGCATATATTTTGACATGGTGTTGATGTAACGGAAAAGTACCAAAAATTATTAACATTAAAAAATGTCAATCTCTTCAACGAAAAGTATTTCGAGATGTATTATAAATAAAACATTGGATTACATAATATGTGCATTCTTTAAATTTCGAATTAAATTTTCAGTAGGACTGAAACTACGCCATAAAGAAGATTTATTACGCCTGTAAAGATTTATGGCGTAGTTTCAGTCCTACTGAAAATTTAATTGGAAATTTAAATATATATTATCCGATGCTGCGAATTTATTCGTCTCATGTACGCCACTGACAGTGTGCTCATGTTGATATTCCATCTTGCGCTGCGGAGTTGCAGCCTTGCCAACGTATATTAGTGAAAGAAGTGCCAGACTGGATGTCGTCCGGATGGCTTAATTGGTAAATCACTTGGTGTGCTATACCAAGGTATCTGTGTTCGATACCCGGTCTGTACACATTATTCACTCATGTTGGTTGTACGGTGTCAAGCAAAGTGAAAAGAAAATTCAGATCTTTGTATGTGCATTCTGTAACTACAAGTGAATATCTATACGATGGAATACGAGCAGATTTAGAAACTGTAAAATGCAAGACAGTTCAATAACTTTAGAAATGCGGGTATGACGTAAGAAACCTCAAAGTACATTTAATTTACAGCGTACAGATCACCTACTAAGTACAGTTCCATGAGCGAAAAGCTGTCACTGTGTATGTTTAATAAAATAATACATTTACTGCAAAGAGTACAAAAATATATGAAAGTGTTCACCTTTTAATTCGGATCAACATAAAAAGAATTCATTCAACGAACTTATATACAACCAATTCATTGAAAATAAAACTACTTTAATAAAATACATGTTTAAGCACTGTTTTTAATGCAACGAAATATTTTTGACAGTTGTTTATATTTGTATCTATGAAAGTGATTTACGACAAGAGTACTTACAAGTGTTATATTCAGTTATGACTGACTAACTTTATAAGTGAACTCTCAATACATCGTCAATGCAAGAATCTTGAATGTTGCTGGAATAATTAGACAACTGGTTGTACAGAATTCGTGTAAATGTAAATTACTATGTATTTTTTTATCATATGCTCAAGGTCATTTCAGATTTAAAAAGTTTAAAGTATATAAAAATAATGAGATTATGAGATGTATTTATTTCATTTATCCATTAAAAAATAATATTGATTAACACCAATGTCGTAGAAATTTAAGGAACTGAAGACTTTTCATTTCGCAATGAGGGATGAGATTTTATATTGACAAGAAAATTATTGTACAATAAGTAATTTCATTATAAATTGTACTCTCGCACTATTAAAAATGTTTAATTAAACATTGAAAAGCTGAAATAAATGTTTCAGTAAATAAAAATTATTGTTAAATAAAAGTTTCTTTTATTTGCTGTTTACTACACTTTATATTTGCTCATAAAATATAAACATGTTTGTTATTACTAATTCTGGTTCGCTATCATTCAATTATACTAAACTATCAAAATCAGTTTTTGAGACATGGCATGTGGTATTCGTGTGTCCATTTTCATTACAGGAAAATTACAATACTACGGATAATTCAACAATTACTAATTAAGCCACATTTTGAGTAAAATTCAATCTTTTACTGAATTAGACGAACATGAGAATTCAATGAGAAGAACCAAAATTAATTCCAAATAAATGGTCATTTAAAATATATTTTAAAGGTATTTTGAAAGGTTTCCGCTTATTTCATTTTTTATTTGAAATTTAGAAATTTTTAAAAACCGTTCTTACCGAGCATTTACATCTTAAAAGTAACCACCATGCCAAATTCCAAGCTTCTATAACAACTATATCACAGAAATCACAATTTTAGAACGTCTTTTTGTTCCTGCGCGCATTTTAATATTTCGAATTTTTGAAAAAACTGTTCTGTGGGTGCATTTATGGTGTCTCTAAAGTAACAGCAATGTAAAATTTCAAGTTTCCATCCCTAACATCTTCAGATAAATCATAGTTTAGAAGGTTTTTAGAATGTTTACCATTTATTTCACACTTTTAAATTTCGAATTTTCCTAGAAACCGTTCTTAGCGATCACAGAAATATTAAATATAATCACCATGTGCAATTTCAAATTTCTAGTCCAGCAGCATTACAAAAATCGCAATTTTAGGACTTTTTTGCTTCTGCACCCTTTTAAAACAGGCTTCCGTTCTGTGCGAGAATTTACGTCTAAAAAATAACAGGCATACTAAATTTTAAGTTTCTATCCCTAACAATTCTCAACAAACCGTAATTCAAAACGTTTCCCGCTCATTTCACACCTTTAAATTTCGAAATGTTAATAAAAATTTCGAAATTTAAAGTTAAAATTTAAAGTAGTAGACTTTTATACCCTGCATCTGCATCTTAAAAGTAACTTATACAATACTAAATTTCAAGTTTTTAAACTGTATAAATCGGACTAAATCGTAATTTAGGACGTTTTTTAAAAAAATTTTTGCTCATTTCACACTTTTAAATTTTGAATTTTTTAGAAGCCGTTCTCAGTGACCATTTGCATTTCAAAAGTATCCACCATGCCGAATTTTAAGCTTCTATACTAACTGTATCACATAAATCGCAATTTTAGAAAAAAAAATTCTGCTCTTACATACTTTTAAATTTCGAATTTTTAGAAAACTGTTGTGGGCTATCATTTACGTCTCTAGAGCAATAGCCCTGCCAAATTCAAGTTTATAGCCTTAACAGTTCCGAATAAATCGTAATTTATAACCCTTTTCGAACGTTTTCTGCTCATTTCAAACTTTTAAATTTCGAAAAAATTTTAAACCGCTCTTAAGGAGCATTTACATTTCAAAAGTAATCGACATGCCGAATTTCAAGCTTCTATACCAAACTGTATTACATAAATCGTAATTTTAGAAAGTTTTTTGCTCCTGTACCCTTTTAAGATTCGAATTTTTAGAAATATGTTCTGTTCTAGCATTGACGCCTCTAGAGTAACAGCCATGCCCAATTTCAAGTTTCTAGACTTAAGAGTTCATAATAAGTCTTAATTTAGAACTTTTTTTAGAACTTTTTCCATCACTCATTTCACAATTTTAAATTTCAAATATTTTTAGATCTTTCTTAGCGAGCATTTACATCTGAAAAGTAATCACCATGTCAAATTCCATGCTTCTATACCAAATGTATCACATAAATCACAATTTTAGAACGTTTTTTGCTCCTGCATCCTTTTAAATTTCAATTTTTTAGAAAACTGTTCTTTGCTATCATTTAAGTCTCTAGAACAACAGCCATACCAAATTCAAGTTTATAGCTTTAACAGTTCCAGATAAATCGTCTGCTCATTTCACACTTTTAAATTTGGAAAAAATTTTAAACCGTTCTTAGGGAGTATTTACATCTTAACCCCTTGGGGACGAGCGACACGTATACGTGACGCATAAGATGCTCAGAATCTTCGATTTTTCCCGCCAGTTATTTTTTATTGTAAGCTTTGCCTTGTTAAATCTTAGCATTTCCGCGATTCAATTAGGCGAAAATTTCTATTTTGAAAAACCGGTGGTAAAAGATTAAAAATTCAGTAAAAGACGCTCGTCACGAAGGGGTTAAGAGGCTACTTCACTCAGCCGAAAACATCCGCTCGCTAATGTTAATCCTATGGGGGAAATATTTTATGATATATTGTTCGCATTTCAATATATTATTTTTTTTATTGGATAGCTGAGGTCAATCTCTATGCAGGCCCTTTTTTACTTTTTCAATTTTGGTTGCAGTTTTTTTTTTTTTTTTAAGGATACTTTCAATTTTGAAACCGGTTCTAAAAGGGAAAGTATCTTAAGTAATAAAATCTTGTGATCAAAATCGAAAAAGTGCAAAAGGGCCTGTATAGAGATTGACCTCAGCTATTTAATACAAAAAAAAAATCATTTAAAAATATTGAAATGCAAACGAAATATCGTAAAATATTTCCCCCATAGGATTAACATTAGCGAGCGGGTGTTTTCGACTGAGTGAAGTAACTCCTTAAAAGAAACAAACATGCCAAATTCCAGGCTTCTATGTCACCTGTATCACAAAAATCACAATTTTAGAACGTTTTTTGCTGCTGCACCGTTTTAAATTTTGAATTTTTAGAAAACTGTTCTGGGCGAGCATTTGCGTCTTAAAAGTAGCATCCATGTCAAATTTCAAGTTTATACCCTTAGCAATTACATAGAAATCGTAACTTAGAACTTTTTAGAACGCTTTTCGCGTTTTCACTCTTTTAAATTTTGCTTTTTTAAAAAACTGTTCTGGTCGACCATTAAAGTAGCAGCCATGTCATATTTTAAGTTCCTATCCTTAGCAATTATACAGAAATCATAACTCAGAACGTTTTTAGAATGCAATCATGCTTTCACCCTTTTGAATTTCGCTTTAAAAAAGCTGTTCTGGACGACCATATACGTCTTAAAAGCATCACCCATGTCAAATTTTGTTTTATTCTTAGCGATTATATAGAAATCGTTACTTAGAACGTTTTTAGAACGCTTTAAGCGCTTTACCCCTTTAAATTTTGCTTTTTTTTTTTAAAAAGTGTTCTGGGTGACCATTTACGTCTTAAAAGTAGCAGCCATGTCAAATTTTGTTTTATTCTTAGCGATTACATAGAAATCGTAACTTAGAACTTTTTAGAACGCTTTTCGCGTTTTCACTCTTTTAAATTTTGCTTTTTAAAAAAACTGTTCTGGTCGACCATTAAAGTGGCAGCCATGTCACATTTTAAATTCTTATCCTTAGCAATTACACAGAAATCATAACTTAGAACGTTTTTAGAATGCATTCACGCTTTCACCCTTTTGAATTTCGCTTTAAAAAAGCTGTTCTGGACGACCATATACGTCTTAAAAGCATCACCCATGTCAAATTTTGTTTTATTCTTAGCGATTATATAGAAATCGTTACTTAGAACGTTTTTAGAACGCTTTAAGCGCTTTACCCCTTTAAATTTTGCTTTTTTTTTTAAAAAAGTGTTCTGGGTGACCATTTACGTCTTAAAAGTAGCAGCCATGTCAAATTTTGTTTTATTCTTAGCGATTACATAGAAATCGTAACTTAGAACTTTTTAGAACGCTTTTCGCGTTTTCACTCTTTTAAATTTTGCTTTTTAAAAAAACTGTTCTGGTCGACCATTAAAGTGGCAGCCATGTCACATTTTAAATTCTTATCCTTAGCAATTACACAGAAATCATAACTTAGAACGTTTTTAGAATGCAATCACGCTTTCACCCTTTTGAATTTCGCTTTAAAAAAGCTGTTCTGGACGACCATATACGTCTTAAAAGCATCACCCATGTCAAATTTTGTTTTATTCTTAGCGATTATATAGAAATCGTTACTTAGAACGTTTTTAGAACGCTTTAAGCGCTTTACCCCTTTAAATTTTGCTTTTTTTTTTAAAAAAGTGTTCTGGGTGACCATTTACGTCTTAAAAGTAGCAGCCATGTCAAATTTTGTTTTATTCTTAGCGATTACATAGAAATCGTAACTTAGAACTTTTTAGAACGCTTTTCGCGTTTTCACTCTTTTAAATTTTGCTTTTTAAAAAAACTGTTCTGGTCGACCATTAAAGTGGCAGCCATGTCACATTTTAAATTCTTATCCTTAGCAATTACACAGAAATCATAACTTAGAACGTTTTTAGAATGCATTCACGCTTTCACCCTTTTGAATTTCGCTTTAAAAAAGCTGTTCTGGACGACCATATACGTCTTAAAAGCATCACCCATGTGAAATTGTTTTATTCTTAGCGATTATATAGAAATCGTTACTTAGAACGTTTTTAGAAAGCTTTAAGCGCTTTACCCCTTTAAATTTTGCTTTTTTAAAAAAAAACTGTTCTGGGTGACCATTTACGTCTTAAAAGTAGCAGCCATGTCAAATTTTAAGTTCCTATCCTTAACAATACCATAGATATCGTAATTTAGAACGCTTTTAGAATGCTTTTACCTCCTTCCACCCTTTTAAATTTCGATTTTTTTTAGAAACTGTTCATAGAGAGCATTTACATCTTATAAATAACTACCATGCCAAATTTCAAGTACACCACTTCTGTATCATAAAAATCACAATTTTAGAAAGTTTTTCGTTCTTGCAACCACTTGGAGGTAATGACACCGACATTAAAATATAGCATATGTTGGAACAGGGACTGCCACCATTACTTTTGAAATCGGTTCAGTAATTCCTGAGATTACTCCCTACAAACAAACAAACGTTAATTTTTTATCATATTAGTATAGATCAATGAGTTCTTTAAACCGGTTTAATTCTTTATGAGCCGGTAAAATAGTTACTTTTGGGCGCTTCACAAAAAACTATTTTCCCCGCTTAACAACGCAAAACTTTCTGACACATTTTT
The DNA here is from genome assembly GCA_963931845.1 of Maratus michaelseni. Classification (NCBI taxonomy): domain Eukaryota; kingdom Metazoa; phylum Arthropoda; class Arachnida; order Araneae; family Salticidae; genus Maratus; species Maratus michaelseni. The sequence goes on from OZ007600.1 coordinate 5,932,558, forward strand.
GAAAGTAATAGCATGACAGATGACACCTGAAAGCATGTGATTATTGAAGTGATTTGTAATCGAACAGCTTTTCTGTCATTTTAAGTTAAATAAAACAGTGCAAAATAAAAATGAGCAAGATTTTTTTTTTAATGATAATATATGGACGATGTTCAAGCACATGGATTTTTGGATTTATTGAATTAATTTGCATGCTAAATTATGGTAAGAATATTAAAATAATCCAGCCAACCGTCTGAAAAAACAGGAGAACGGCGAACATGCCAGCGAGCTGATGAAAGACAATTATAAGTAATGAGAGGCAAGAGTGACATCACCGCACTCACAAAGAGGAGAAAGGGCACTTTTTAACTAAAAGAGGTAGGTCCCAAAAGGGACCATGACCGGTAAAGATAGCTGTAGTGGAGGGAGTGAGCAAGAGAAGATTGAAGAAAACCACTGGGACCACCAGATCATAGGTTTATCTACCCTTATCTGAGTAGTCCCAGGGATCCTGCCACTGCTTCATAAAATGAGCGCGAAGATGTCGTTTGATGCATGAGTATGGTACTGGGAGTGAAAAATTAGCTGATGATCTAGAAGTTGCTTCTTTTACCAACATATCCGCCGTTTCATTGCCCAGGATGAGGGCCTATGTATAATAATTGTCATATTAAAGGTTTATGGGTGCGAAGCGTGCAGTGTCTTCGTATTAGCGATTTATGAGCAGGAAGAAGGACGAAAGCCGGATCCACGCTACCGAATGCAGTCGGGGGTCCCATCACTATCATCACTTAGAAAACTCGCTCGGTTTGACAGGCGAATCCACTCTAGTATTCCTTTTAAATTTCGGGGTGTGTCATATATATATATATATATATATATATATACTTGGCCTTGTACTTTAATGAAGAGAATTAACCATTCGTCAACCAAAAAACCATTCATGGATTGTCATTATCAATAATAACCACATTTAAATGCATCAAATTATTTTACATGAATGCTATTATTTATGGAATTTTTAGGTGCTTAAAGCAAGGTTACTATTTGTAATTAAATTACTTTGTAATCACTTTCCTTTTGATAAACTGTGGAAAAGAAGTAAAAACAATTCTCCTGTCGGCAGTACAATTCTTTTTATCATCATAAAAAACAAGGTATACAAGGATAGTAAATAAACATGTAATAAATATATAAATGTACGAAAGATGTAAAATTTAACGTAGTGTATAAAAATCATTCAATAAATATTCGAACCGCCTCAATAATTCCCTAATCAAAAGCATTTGTATTAAGAAAACCTCATACATTTGAGAGATGCGGAGATAATTTTCCCAGAAACATAAAATTTAAAAATCTTTTCCATGGCCGTTCAATTATTGTCTGTGGAACATAAATGTGGAAATTATTTTTCAAATGTAAATTAAGCATTTATTATTCTTTTTGCTAACTGTCTGTGACACTTTTGGGGCTAATAATTTGAAATTTGGCATGGTTGTGACTTATAAGATGTAAATGCTTGCTAACAGCGGTTTCTAAAAAATTCGAAATTTAAGACGGGTAAATGAGCGGAAATGTTCTAAAAACTTTCTAAACTACGATTTATTTGGAATTGTTATGTTAGAAAATGGAAATTTGACATGACTGGTTACTTTTAAGACAAATGTTCATCGAAAAACATCACGCAGCTTAGTTTTGGAGAATTGGAACATTTTACGCGTCTTCTAGAAGTTCGTATTAACAAAAGTCTACTGCATTATTACGATCAGTTTTAAAATTCTGCATGCGTAGAAATATTCTACGAAATGTCTCGCCAACGTCGTAAATCCTACTAGTTTAAAAAAAGAAGAAAAAGAAACATTATTAGAATCAATTTGCAATTAAATGCAAACTTTGTATTTAATATGCATGATTTATTATAACCAGCCTAATTATGCACTTATAAAGGCCACAAGATAGGATGAAAAAGAGAGAGAAAGAAAAATGTGAAAACCATTGGTCATGTTTGAAGATTTTGCTGAGTTATGTTCTATAACCAACGTTTTCAAAACTATAAATCAAATTAAATTAATTTAATAAGTGGTTGTCACAACCTAAGAATCCACAAAACGAGAGAAACAAAAACTTGAAAATTATGGTCAAGTTTTAAAATTTTTGGCCATTTATCTTTTGTATCTTACGTCCTCTAAACTAAAATAAAACAAGAACGAAATATCGTGCGTCAAGCATAGATTATGTAACACTTTCCAACACTCCCAAAATAATTTTACAAATCTTTACCGTTTAATAATGTGAAAGATGATATCTAAGTCAACAAGGTCAAGGTCAAACCGGGCGGGGTGGTCTACATTTTGGCTTAAGCTCAACTAGCCCCGAAAATACCTAAGTCAACAATTTGGAACCAACAATATTCGGAAAGATATTCGAACTCTTTTGTGCAGTCCTGTATATGATTTATATATTTGTATATATAATACATAGAATTCTAAATTTTAGTTCAGTTAGGTAACGCGTAGCACAGTTTGAAATTCCCCTTCTGGAATATTCGTTAATAAACGGAAATGTGCTCTAGAACTTTTGTGCTGCCCTGTATTTTATACACACCAAGTAACTGACAAAAAATGAGTTAAATTTAAAAACATGTTCATCAGAAACTGACAAAGCACTTCCAGAAATTATTGTTAACAGGCAGTACCGAATTTTTTGTGTGTCCCTGTAAATAAACGATGAATGCTATACAAACAATAGTCTACAGTAAGTCTCTTGTAATGCACCTTAGTGATATATATCAATTTCAATATGTTTTAAATAGTGAAATAGGATTAAAATAAACCGCAAACATTTTTTTTCCATACACCGTAATGTAACATAATTATTTTGAGTATCCCTGTAAAGGAACTAGAAGTGTTATGCACACCCTATTTAATAGATAGTCTCTTGAAGTGCACCTCAGTGATATATATCAATTTCAATAAATTTGAAACTGTGTAGTATCATTAAAATAAACCTCAAATGATATTTCCCCATAAACCGTAATGTAACGGTTTATTTTGAGTGTGCCTGTAAAAAAACTATAAGTGCTACATACTTCATTTTCAATACCGAACATGCCATAGGAAACTTCAATAACATATATGAATTGCATGGCAATCCGAATATATTTACGCGAGTTACAGCGCGGAAAGACAGACAGACAGACAAACCGAATTCATAAGCACTTTTCAACTATGTTGGAAAGTGTTAATTAAATAAAATTAAACAAGAAAGAAAAATTATGAGTCAAGCATAGATTATGAAACACTTTCCAACACATTCAGAATACTGTAACAAAACTTCTCAGTTTAATAAGGTGAAAGATTATATTTAAGTAAATAATTTGGAAACGCATATGAAAACCCAATTTCAGTACTTACATTCAGAGTCGTAAAAGCATCTAAATTCTTTTGTGCATCCCTGTATAGGATGTGTACATGTACTAGATAGTATGAAAAAATTAGTTCCGTTACGAAACGCATAACACAGCTGAAAATTCTCATTCAGCAATTTCAGTCAATAAACAAAAATAAACTCGACTTCTATGGTGCAGCCCTGTATATGATCTATAGAATATATATACAACAAGTAATAGACATAAAATTAGTTAAATTTAAAAACGCATACCACAACTAAAACGTGGTTATAGCCATTGTCGCTCATAAACATTACTGTAGACGAATTCTTTTGTTTGTCCCTATAAATAAAAGATGGATGCTTTACACATCATATTCCACAGTTAGAATCTTGTAGTGTATCTCAGTGATGTGTATGTGTATAAGTTTCAATATATTTAAATAGTGTAACATTATTAAAGTACAATACAAATGATTTTTCCCCATGATGTTAACGGAATTCTTTGAGTGTTCCTGTAAAATAACTATAAGTTCTACTCACTTCATTTTCAATATCGAACATGTTTCAGTAATCTGCAATGGCATTTATCAGTTACATGGCAATCCGGGTATATTTATGTGAGCTAGAGCACGGCCAGACAGAAGACCAGACGAACCGAATTATTTTTTCAACTATGTTGAAAATAAATCTATACTAATAAAACAAAGTTTTGCTCTGTGTGTGTGTGTGTATGTGTTTGTTTACTCGTCTGCGATGGCTAGCAAAATCTAGCCCACCTAGAAGTCTGAAAATTTAGGTATGGATAGTTCAAGACCTGGCCTGGTGAACCTGAGACTCAGAATTTTAATTATTTACTGAAATATTAATTAAAATCCACAAAGAACTCTCATCAAAAATACGCTTTTTTTTCTTCGGTTGGTTGGTTGTATAGAGTCTTCACTGAAGTAATTAAATAAACCAGAATAGCGATGCATAGATAAGGACTTCTAATGAAATAGTGTTAATATGGATTGCAGTTACCGGAGTACAGCCATGTTTATGTAGCGCGTAGTGGGTTTAAGGTTACCGGAGTACATGCATGTTTATGTAGCGTGTAGTGGGTTTAAGGGTTCTTTTTTACATGACATATATTATTATGGTAGAAATTATTATTACAGAAACCTTTATTTAACATATTATATGTTATATTTGCGGGCATGGAGAGGGCTAAAGGTAAACAACTTATTATTAAATGTCGCATTTGTTTGCTTGACCGAGCGCCACCTGGCGGCGGATTTTTCCTCAATTGACGCGCTTATTAGTAAATTCAAATCTACTGCTCTGATTTCAACAGAACTAATTACATTTAACAATTTTAACATTTTTAGCTTCACCCGTAGCGTTTAATTGCTGTTGCGGGGTTGGAGAAGGGTAAGGGTAAACAACTTTTTATTAAATATCGCATTTATTTTACTTGACCGCGCGCCACCTGGCGGTGGTTTTTTCGTTAATTGACCCCCCCCCCCCTTATTATTATATCCAAATCTACGGCTCTGATTTCAACAGAACTAATTACATTTAACAATTTTAGCATTTTTAGCTTCACCCGTAACGTTTAATTGCTGTTTGCATTATTACATATAATCTAGTGATTTATATTTATCATTTTCAAAGACTTTGCGAAAATAGTTTATTTATCATTTTGATCGTGAAGAAGTCGCCGTTAGAGCGCATGAAACATGCCATCTTTCTATTAAAAGGCATTTTAAGCCGTTTTTATAATGTTTTTGTCAATTTAAGCAGTAATTACACCTTTAATTTTTGTTGGAAATGTTAAACATAGATATTAGCATCTACAGGCCTACAAAAAGAAAGAAAGAAATTTTTGAAAATCATAATCAGTTTTTAAAGATTTGGCTCATTTATCTTACATGTTTTCTAAACCACAGATAAAAAATGTCTTTTTTTTAATTACGTTCAAAAGTGGTAAGGAGAAGAAAACATCATTTGCATGATGTCAAATAGGATGATTAATAACACTATAGTCAACAAATTTTAACTGTTTTTTTTCCTGTATCTAACTTGTAAATGGGTGCATTTAACTAATTTTAGGGTGCTGAATTCTGTGGAATAATCAGATTTTCCTAATCACGTCGCATTTATTAGATACACAGCAGTTACGTAAAGTCAACAGTGACATATTTGAGAAAAATTGACCTTTGGAAATACAAGCACAAAACATAATATTCATCATTAGAAATGTTTTCTTGATCACTTAACAAACAAGAGCAAAAAATCATGCGTCAAGCATAGATTATGTAACACTTTCCCACACTTCCAAAATATTTTTGCAAATTTTTACCGTTTAATAAGGTGATAGATAATATCTAAGTATACAAGGGATGACCGCTCCAGAAACCCAGCTTTCGATTTAACCGAAGTAAACCATTTGGAAAACGTATAACATACTTAAAAATCAAATTTACAGGAATTTCCAACAATATTTAGAAAAATATCCGAATTCTTTTGTGCACCCCTGTATAGGATCTGTAGATTTGTATATGTACTACATAGAATGCTGAATGTCAATTCAATTAGGAAACACGTAGCACAGTTTAAAATTCCCCTTGTGAAATTTCTGTCAATAAACGGAAATGAACTCGGGAACTTTTGTGCTTCCCTGTAAATGATCTATAGAATTTATACACACTCAGTGATAGACAAAAAATGAGTTAAATTTAAAAACGCGTTCAGCAACTGAAAACACGCTTCCAGCAATTACTGTTCTTAGACAGTGCTGTAACGGAATTCTTTGAGTGTCCCTGTAAAGGAACTATAAGGTCTATGCACATCATATTCTATAGTAAGCCTCTTGTAGTGCACCTCAGTGATAGATATCAATTTCAATATGTTTGAAATTGTGTAACATCATTAAAATAATCCTCAACTGATTTTCACCCATAGATCGCAATGTAACGGAATTCTTTTGAGTGTCTCTGTAAAAAAAAAAAAAAAAAAGAACTATAAGTGCTAAACACCTCCTTTTCAATATCGAACATGCCATAGTAAACCTTATTAACACATATCAATTGCATGCCAATTCGAGTGCATTTACGCGAGTTAGAGCACGGACAGACAGAGAGACAAATTAACTATATTCATAAGCATTTTTCAACTATGCCGGAAAGTGTTAAAAACTATGAACTAATACGAGCACGAAACTGTTGCACAATAACCCACAATGTTAATACTTACAATGTTATTTTTCAAAATATAGGATGATGTCTTTCTTGATGTCAGAATGCATCCAAATGACGGTTTTAACCTACATAATCATTCATTTCTCTATTATTTATTGACCACAAACTATAAATTATAATTTACATTTCACCATGTATATAAAAATTACATTCGAAAATTCTGTAAAAATCTTACGTGATAGACAATTCCTGATATCAGATTTGGATTCTACATAAACAAATACAGAAACAAGAATGAAAAATCATGTGTGAAGCATTGATTATGTAACATTTTCCAATACTTCCAAAATAATTGTAGAAATCTTTACCGTCTAACAAGGTGAAAAAATTGCATCCAGGGAAACACTTTGGAAAATGCATAACATATTTAAAAACCCAGTTTCAGAAATTACCAAAAATACTCGGAAAAATATCCGAATTCTTTTGTGCAGCCCTGTATAGAATGTTTTGATTTGTTTATATACTACATAGAATGCTAAATTGTAAGTTAAATTAGGAAACGCGTAGCACACAGTTTAAAATTCCTCCTCTTGAATTTCCGTCAATAAACAGAAATGTACTCAAATACACAAATAATTAAAACTTCTTTTACTTAAGTAAGGTGTCATACATATAAAAACACAAATATCAAAACTTGACATGTTTCGGTTTACATTATAAAACCATACTCATAAGTAGATACCTCGTCTTCAAAAAATCAAACCCGAATGACACTGGACACCATCATATATACAAGATACAGTATAACAAAACAACGCCATCTATAATACAAAACACAAATTAAAAACACATAAAAACATTAACCCTCAAATCAAGCTTGTATACATAATTGTTTCCCTCTATTCAAATTCGCCCCACAATATTTACTCAAAAGCTCTAACCACAAAGGTGGAATAATAAAAGAGAAAGTATCATTACAGACTAAACCCCTTCGTAAATAAATTTCAATGGATTCTCTTATAAGGGACTTGCGGTAAAAACTCGAAATAAAAATTAATTTAATATCATTAAATAAAATTTTAATCCCCCCCTCCAAATATAATCTAGATAAAGCTGTTTTCATGCGGCCAAATTTAATGTCAGATTCATGTTCTTTCTTTCTTATACTTAACTTTCTCCCTGTCATACCAATATAATAACGGATCTCACCCCCCTCATTAACATACGGAATTTCATATACCCCTGAAAGATCCTCCTGCTTAACCGGGTCAAACTGTCTATAAAGTAACTCTTTTAATTTATGTGGTGGTTTCGCAATTAAATCAATATCAAACTTTTTTAATCTGAACTTTAACCTCTCAAAGCTACCCTTCATATAAGGAAAAGATACTCTTTTAACTTTAGAACCCTCACCCTCCCTCTCATAATTTTCACATACAGCTTGATCACTCCCCCCAATATTATCATTTCTATAATAATTAATCAACTTATTGATGCTACCCAATTTAAAACCATTACTCACAGCTGTATCACGGATAGTCTGTAATTCTTCCTTCAAAAACTCTTCAGAACAAACCTTAAAAGCCCTATTAACTAAAAAACGGAAAGTGGAAAACTTATAATTAAAAGGAGAATACGCCGAATTTGGGATTACATGCCTACTATTCAAACTCTTCCTATAAACCGTTCTCTTCAAAACCTTCCCCCCTCTGGTTAAAAAGGTATCTAAAAAAGGGAGACTACCCCTTTCCTCTAATTCATAAGTAAACTGAATATTACTATCAAGCTGTATGTGAAAATTATGAGAGGGAGGGTGAGGGTTCTAAAGTTAAAAGAGTATCTTTTCCTTATATGAAGGGTAGCTTTGAGAGGTTAAAGTTCAGATTAAAAAAGTTTGATATTGATTTAATTGCGAAACCACCACATAAATTAAAAGAGTTACTTTATAGACAGTTTGACCCGGTTAAGCAGGAGGATCTTTCAGGGGTATATGAAATTCCGTATGTTAATGAGGGGGGTGAGATCCGTTATTATATTGGTATGACAGGGAGAAAGTTAAGTATAAGAAAGAAAGAACATGAATCTGACATTAAATTTGGCCGCATGAAAACAGCTTTATCTAGATTATATTTGGAGGGGGGGATTAAAATTTTATTTAATGATATTAAATTAATTTTTATTTCGAGTTTTTACCGCAAGTCCCTTATAAGAGAATCCATTGAAATTTATTTACGAAGGGGTTTAGTCTGTAATGATACTTTCTCTTTTATTATTCCACCTTTGTGGTTAGAGCTTTTGAGTAAATATTGTGGGGCGAATTTGAATAGAGGGAAACATGTATACAAGCTTGTTTTGAGGGTTAATGTTTTTATGTGTTTTTAATTTGTGTTTTGTATTATAGATGGCGTTGTTTTGTTATACTGTATCTTGTATATATGATGGTGTCCAGTGTCATTCGGGTTTGATTTTTTGAAGACGAGGTATCTACTTATGAGTATGGTTTTATAATGTAAACCGAAACATGTCAAGTTTTGATATTTGTGTTTTTATATGTATGACACCTTACTTAAGTAAAAGAAGTTTTAATTATTTGTGTATTTAGTTCGAAAAGGTGAAGTTTTTGGGTTTTTAAATTTTTGTAATTTAAAAACAGTTAACAGAAATGTACTCGAGAACTTTACCGAATTCTTTTGTGTGTCCTTGTAAATGAACGATGAATTTTATACACACATTCTCTATAGTAAGCCTCTTGTAATGCACCTTTGTGATATATATCAATTTCAATGTGTTTGAAATAGTGAAACATTATCAAAATAAACTACAAACGAGTTTTCCCACATAGACCGTAATGCAACGGAATTCTTTTGAGTGTCCCTGTAAAGGAACTATAAGTTCTATGCACACCTTATTCTATAGTAAGTCTCTTGTAGTGCACCTCAGTGATATATATCAATTTCAATATGTTGGAAATCGTGTAACATCATTAAAATGCACCGCAAATAATTTTTCGCCATTAGACCGTAATGTAACGGAATCTTTTGAGTGTCCCTGTAAAAAATTATAAGTGCTACACACTTCATTTTCATTACCGAACATGTCATAGTAAACTTCAATAACATATATCAATTGCATGACAATTCTAATATAATTACGCGAGTTAGAGCACGGAGAGACAGACAGACAGACAGACAAACCGAATTCATAAACACTTTTCAACTTTGTTTGAAACGGTTGAAAACGTTTAATTTTCAAAAGGATTTTAATGTGCTTTTAATGTTTTATGTATGTTTTTACGCACCTTCAAGCAATATATTTACATTTAGTTGTATCTTTGTGATTTTTAATTAGAAAATTAATTATTGTAGAAAGAATTTTATTGTGAATTTTTATTTGTTGGCAACTATGACGAAAAATGTTTAAATTTAATATGCAAAGGCTGTGATATTTTTGTTTTTTCATCTCTCTATATTAAAATAATACGATTTTTTCAAATTTTATGATTTTGAGCTTCTTAGTAGATATTCAGCTATAACTACACAAAATTCCATGTCTGTAAGTTATATAGTTTCTGAGAATCGGATCTGTGACGTACAGGCAACGTAGCGGGACTAATAAGGTTTCATGAGATGAACGAAACCCTAAAAAAAGGGATAAAGAAAGGTTTATTACAAATCTGATACAAAATGGCTGTTGATTATTGTAATTAATGATGAATTTTAACTATTTTTAATGCTATAACACGACAATACACCTCTACTCTTTCACTTTCTGTCACTTTATCATAATTTCGAACTCCTGATGGGTGTTATTTGAAGGTCACATATGATTGTAAGTTTTCTTATGCATCACAAATGCACCCACATAAGTATTTTATGCCAAATCAAAATGGATTTGTGTGCAGGTAAACGAACGTGAAATTTCGTTTGCACCTAAGCTGCGCTCTCACGACACTTTTTATTACAAATACTAATCAACTTAATTCAGTGGAATTCAGTAGAATAATTGAACGGGTGGGTGAAAAAGGTATAACATTCCAGCTCATGTAAATGTTGAGGAAACAAAACAAAATTATGTAAAAAGAAAACTATCGATGTTAAGGAAATGTGCACCATTATTCGATTGTAAGGTCTAGTCGATGAGGGTTCAACGGCAACTTCTAAAACGTTGATGCACGCTCACAATGTTTTTTTTTTTTTAACACTGAAAAAAGAAGAAAAGGCAATCATTTTTCATGCTAGTATTAGATACATCTTTTCTGATCAATGGGATAAAAAACAGTAACTGATTATGAATAACTGCTGCAATTGAATAAAATGATACTATTAAAAAAAATTGATTGCCAACTTATGTAAGAAAATACACCTTTCGTCGTACAAAAAAATGACGGTTAAATATACTAAACCGCTGTTTTCCAATTTGTTAATTAACAGAATTTTAATTTTAATGGTGAATCAAAGTATACTAATCTATACAAATATAATAAAGAGAGAACGCCTGACTCACTGACATGTCAACGCAGTGTTGAAACGACTAAGTTCAGGATCTCGAAATTTGGACAGTCGATTGCTGTTATGACCTAGACAAGTAATAGGAAAGGATTTTTGAAAATTCACCACCTAAGGGTGTTAAATAGAGGGGGCGTCAAAAGTTTTAGATCATTTTTCGCCATATTTCAGCAGCAGTTTTAGGTAATTTCTCAGCAGAAGTTTTGAGTAAGAGCGTGAAATTCTGGATAAGAAATATATTAAAAAAATAGTTAAACACGTATTTCAGCTATTTTAAATATTCAACCATACTAGCAAAACCCGCGGCTTTGCTCGCGTAATTCTTGAAAAATGCCAAGTGGTATTCGTTGGCCTATTTTCATTAGAGGAGATTTTACTGCCACATATAAATCAGAAATTACTAATTAAGCCACACTAATTAAGCAAAATTCTGTAATGACTATATCACAGAAATTGCAATTTTAAAACTTTTCTGTTCCTGCTCACATTAAAATTACAATTTTTTTAAAAACTGTTCTATGGATGCATTTGTGTCTCTAACGTAACAGCAATGTAAAATTGAAAGTTTCTATCCCTAACAATGTCAGATAAATCATTGTTTAGAAGGTTTTTAGAACTTTTTCAGCTTATTTCACTTTTTAAATCGTTTTTAGCGAGCACTGAAATCTTAAAAATAGCCACCATGCCAAATTTCAGCTTCCTATACCAGCAGCATCACTAAAATCGCAATTTTGGAATGTTTTTTGCTTCTGCACCTTTTTAAAATTTCGAATTTTGTAAAAACTGCTCTTTGGAAGCATTTACGTATAACAAATAACAGGCATGTTAAATTCTAAGTTCTATCGGTAACAATTTAGAAAAAAAACATAATGTATATCGTTTTCCGCTCAGTTTACAACTTTAAACTTCGAATTTTTAATAGACTGTTTATACCGAGCGTCTGCATCTTAAAAGTTACAGCTATACTAAATTTCCAGCTTTTAACCCAAATAAATCCAATTAAATCATAAAGTAGAACGTTTTTAGACCGTTTTCTGCTGATTACAGCCTGTTAAATTTTGATTTGTTTAGATACCGGTCTTAGCGACCATTTGCATTTTAAGAGTAACCACCATGCCAAATACAAAGCTTCTATACCAGCAGTATCGCATAAATTTCAATTTTAGTACTTTTTTTTTTTTAATCCTGTCTTTTTACATTTCGCATTTTTAGTAAACTGTTCTGGGTGATCATTTACGTGAGTAACAGCCAGGCGAAATTTTAAGTTTCTAGCCTTAATAGTTCCAAATTAATCGTAATTTAGAACGTTTTTACAAAGCTTCTCGCGCATTTCACTCTTTTAAATTTCTTTTTTTTTTTTTAATTGTTCTGTGCGACCAATCAGGAGCCATGTAAAATTTTAAGTTTCTACCTAAGTTTCCCCTAACAATTCCATAGTAATTGCAATTTAGAACGCTTTTTAAATGCTTTCCGCTCATTTCACCCTTTGAAATTTTGAATTTCTTAACAAATCATTGTTAGCGAGCATTTGTATCTTAAAAGTAACCGCCATGCCAAATTTAAATTTTCTAATCCTGTTAGTTAAAAAAAAAAAAATCGTAATTTTTAACTTCTTTTCCTATTTTACCTATTTAAATTTCGATTTATTTTTAAAAACTTTTCTGTGTGTGCACTTGTGTCTTAAAAAGTATCAGCCATATTAACCTTCAAGTTTCTGTCCTTAACACTTCCATAGAAATCGTAATTTAGAATGTTTTTAGAACAGTTTTCCCTCATATCACTCTTAAATTTCGAATCTTATAGAAACTGTCCTTAGAGAGCATATATATCTTATAAATTACTATCTTGCCCAATTTCCAGTTTCGAATCTCTTGAATATAATAAAATTTGCAATTTTAGAACGTTCTTCGCTATTGCAACCCTCTCAGGGTAGAGGCACTGACATAAAATATAGCCTGCGTTAGAGCACAGACTGTCACCATAAATTTGAAAGCATTACGTTTAAAATCGGTTCGGTAGTTTCAAAGATTCCATAGAAATTGTAATTTAAAATGTTTTTAGAACACATTTAGTTCATTTCACCCTTTTAAATTAAGAACTTTTTAGAAACTGTTCATAGAGAGCATTTACATCGTATAAGTAACTACCATGCCAAATTTCAAGTTTCTAGTTAGTTCAGTATAAAAAAAAATCGAAATATTAGAACGTTTTTCGCTTTTGCACCCACCTGTGGTAGTGGCCCTGGTATAAAATATAGCCTATGTTACAGCAGGGACTGTTACCATTAATTTGCCACCATCACTTTTGAAAATGGTGCAGAAGTTCCAGAGATTCCATAAAAATTGTAATTTAGAATGTTTTTAGAACGCTTTTCGCTCATTTCATTCTTTTAAATTTCGAATTTTTTTTTTTTAGAAGTTCTTCTTAGAGAGCATTTGCATCTTATAAATAACTACCATGCCAAATTTCATGTTTCTAGCACCTTCAGTATAAAAAATATCGAAATTTTAGAACGTTTCCCGCTCTTGCACTCCTCTGTGGTAGTGGCACCGACATAAAATATAGCCTATGTTACAGCAGGGACTGTTGCCTCCATCCCTTTTGAAAATGGTTATGTAGTTCCAGAGATTCCATAGAAATTGTATTTTAGAATGTTTTTAGAACGCGTTTCGCTCATCTCACCCTTTTAAATTTCGATTTTTTTTTATAATTTGTTCTTAGAGAACATTTACACCTTATTAGTAACTACCATGTCAAATTTCATGTTTCTAGCTCCTTCAGTATAAAAAAAAATCAAAATTTTAGAACGTTTTTCGCTCCTGCACTCCCCTTAGGTGCAGTGGCACCGACATAAAATATGGCCTATGTTGGAGCAGAGACTTTCACCATCAATTTGCCACCATCACTTTTGAAAACGGTTCTGTAGTTCCAGCGATTCCATAGAAGTTGTAATTTAGAATGTTTTTAGAACGCTTTTCGCTCATCTCTCCCTTTTAAATTTCGAAGTTTTTTATAATTTGTTCTTAGAGAACATTTACACCTTATTAGTAACTACCATGTCAAATTTCATGTTTCTAGCTCCTTCAGTATAAAAAAAATCAAAATTTTAGAACGTTTTTCGCTCCTGCACTCCCCTTAGGTGCAGTGGCACCGACATAAAATATGGCCTATGTTGGAGCAGAGACTTTCACCATCAATTTGCCACCATCACTTTTGAAAACGGTTCTGTAGTTCCAGCGATTCCATAGAAGTTGTAATTTAGAATGTTTTTAGAACGCTTTTCGCTCATCTCTCCCTTTTAAATTTCGAAGTTTTTTATAATTTGTTCTTAGAGAACATTTACACCTTATTAGTAACTACCATGTCAAATTTCATGTTTCTAGCTCCTTCAGTATAAAAAAAAATCAAAATTTTAGAACGTTTTTCGCTCCTGCACTCCCCTTAGGTGCAGTGGCACCGACATAAAATATGGCCTATGTTGGAGCAGGGACTTTCACCATCAATTTGCCACCATCACTTTTGAAAACGGTTCTGTAGTTCCAGCGATTCCATAGAAGTTGTAATTTAGAATGTTTTTAAAACGCTTTTCGCTCATCTCTCCCTTTTAAATTTCGAAGTTTTTTAGAATTTGTTCTTAGAGAGCATTTACATCTTATAAGTAACTACCATGCCAAATTTCATGTTTCTAGCACCTTCAGTATAAAAAATATCGAAATTTTAGAACATTTTTCGCTCTTGCATCCCCCTGGGGGTTGTGGCACCGACATAAAATATAGCCTATGTTGGAGGAAGGATTGTCAAAATCAATTTGGCACCATCACTTTTGAATTCTCTTCGGTAGTTCCAGAGATTACCCCCCTACAAACAAACAAACAAAAAAACAATGGTTACTACTTTATAATATTAAGTATAGATTAAGAGGGTTAAATAGCGGGTCGGAAGTTTTGGGTCAATTCGCCAGTTTTAGGTAGGAGCGTGTAATTCAGGATAATAAATCTACTAGAAAAATAGTTAAACACGTATTGCAGTGATTTTAGACATTCAACCAGTCAAGGTGGTTAAAAGGGGGAGGGTCGAAATTTTTAAGTTACTTCAGCATATCTCAGCTACAGTTTTAGGGAGGAGCATAAAATACAGCTGAACCAAGCTACTAAAAAAATAATTAAACACTTATTTCATTTATTTTAGAACTATTTCAGCGATTTTGTCATCAACATCAGTAATGAACCCGATTATGGATGAGTAGACGAATAAGACATTTATTGCTGATTTTTGATTGGATATTTTGTGTAATATTTTTTTCCAAGGAGGTCGACACATTGTCCACCCGCGCGAAGCCGAGACCTGTACTGTATAAAAGAAATATTTGTTTGTTTATAGGAAATAAACTCTTAAACTACTGAAACGATTAAAAAAATTCACTGTAATACGATAGCTGATGAACACAGTTCCCAACTGTTTTTTTTGGTAGAGTAAATGTGTTGGAATGAAGCCATATTAATTTAAGTCCAATGTTCTTCTAATGTGGTAAAATAATGAAGTTTGATCAAAATGTGACTTAATTAGTAATTGCCGAAACGTCAGTTGAGGATCACTGTGGAGACCCGAAAAGTTTTTTGTTTCCGTCTGTTTGTCTGTCTGTCTCTCTGTTCCGCGGTAACTGCCGAAAAATTATCCGATTAGGTTGATTTTTGGTAGGTATGTTGGCGAGGTACCCGGAATTAGCTGTATAGTTTTTAGTTACATTTTGTTCATTCGTTCGAAAAATATAGAACATTTCTTTTTAGGTCATAATGCTTTACTATGGGAAGTCAGACAATTTTTTTAATTTTAACATTCACCGAAAAGAAAATGCCGCATTGGGATAATTGTAAATGCTAAATTATGAATGCTAAATTTACGAAACGGAGATCTTAAGTTAATCCAATTGCTTTGAAAATTTGCCAATATATTTATTAGAATTTCGAAATTAATTGTATAAATTATTGGGAAATTTTATGCATTCATTTGAAAGTTATAAAACGTTTTAATTTCTCATTTTTTACAAAAATTTCTAATGCATTTTTTTTTCTTCTCTTTCATTAAATGGTTGCTAAACAACTATATTTCAAAGAATATCAAGAAAGGAAAATTCAAGTGAACCGCATTATTTTGACACGAAATTTTACTAACAAAATATCTCATTTTGGGATGATTTAAGTTTTTAATACCTTTTTTTAATGAAATAGATGAAAATTTATTTTAACTACTAAAGAAGGATTACAAAATCGGTTTTCCAAATGAAAATAATAAAAATGTTGAATGTGTAAATTGAATAAGGTCACATACGAGGAATTTACCTTTGTATAAGTACATTTTATACACGAAATTTTATTCAATTTTAGCAACATAGATGTTTAGTGGTTGAAATATAAGCTTTCTTTTAAGGATAAGATAAAATGTCTAGTACAAAGAGATGGTTATTCTAATGAAATTAAAATAGTAAATACAGTCAGACATATACTTAAGAAATGAAATAGCACAATTACTGGAAATTAAGAATATAAAATTAAAGCGACAATGGGGGGGGGGGGGGGGTTCAGGGGGGTGGAGCCCCCCGGAAGTAATGCATTGTTATTCTGAAAATAAATACAGTAATAAGTAGTTTATCCTATCATTGCATAACATTGTATTTAATGTCATACTTCTAAAAATTTCCGGCACTTTCGATAAATTTTATATTTTTATAAATGTATAAATAAGTTTAAAAAATTGAATTTTAGGACATTAAATATTATGTAGATAATGTTAAAAATTAGTGAGATTAATGAACAATGATTTGTAGAGCTGACGTTGAGGCCTCTGATCTGCAGATTTTACTAGTATTTAAACTATCCTTAGCAGAATAAGTTCTCCCTAATGTTAGAACACAAATTCCACTCGCCATATTTCAGCAGTCACGCGTGCAAATCCGCAGGTTTCGCGAGTACTATAATAATTTAACAAATGTTTTACATCAAAAATCACGTTTCTACAATGAAAGACCATACACTTTTAGGAATTCTTTTGTTCGGTATTTCCTTTTCACCGGGTCAGAGGTGAGAAGCTGGTAGCTGACCACATAATTGCCGGGTGGAATTGCGTGGAAGCCATGTAAAGGCCTCCTCTTCAAGATCCGGTGTCTACTGCGACACTGGTTATTAGGCCAATCATGCGACTATATCATTCCACCATCGTGCAATTTTGTAGAAGGATTCTTTGTTATCTTTTTTTTTTTTTTCATTTTCCTAATTCAAAGCTGCGGTCTATGACAATTACCTGGTGTAATGAAAAAATGAATGCGGTTATGTTTTCAAATTTATTACTCAACAGTATTTAGATTTTAATGGTGAATCAAGGTATACTAATCTAAACTACTATAACTTAAATGTAATTAAAAAAAAACACGCTTTATACAAAAAAGTCAACTTATAGCACAAATGTGTGCGTCGCTCAATGCTGACGTCATAAGGATGCGGGCAACAATGTAGTTAAAATGGATAAATGTTGCAACAATGGAGCTATTTGTAACACTTTCCAACCTAGTTGAAAAGTGTTTATGACTTCGGTTTGTCTGGCCGTCTGCCGTCTGTCCGTGCTCTAACTCCCGTAAATAGGCTCGGATTGCCCTACAACTTTAATATGTTATTGTCGTTATCTATAGCATGTTCCCTATTTCAACTGAAGTGTGTAGCACTTATAGTTTTTTTACAGGGACACTCAAAAGAATTCCGGTACATTACAGTCTGTGGGGAAAAATCATTTGCGGCTTATTTTAATGATGTTACACAATTTCAAACACATTGTAATTGATATATATCACTAGGGTGCATTACAAAAAGCTTAATATGGAATAAGGTGTGCATAGCACTTATAGTTACTTTACAGGGACAGTCAAAAGAATTCCGTTACATTACGTCTACGGAGAAAAATTGTTTGCGGTTTAATTAAATGATGTTTCACTATTTTAAACGCATTGAAATTTATATGTATCACTAAGGTGCATGACAAGAGGCTTACTACGGAATAGTGTGTGTATAGCAGAAATCGTTCATTTAGAGGGACACACAAAAGAATTCTCTACTGTCTGTTAACAATAATTCCTGGAAGTGCGTTTTAAGTTGCTGAACGCGATTTTAAATTTAACTCACTTTTTGTCTATTACTTGGTGTGTATAAATTCTGTAGATCCTATACAGGGAAGCACAAAAGTTCGCAAACACATTTCCGTTTATTAACAGAAACTCCAGAAGGAGAATTTTAATCTGTGCTACGCGTTTCCTAACTAAACTAAAATTTAGCATCCTATGTAGTATATATACAAATCTATAGATCCTATACAGGGCTGAATAAAAGTATTCGGATATTTTTCCGAATATTGTATATGGTGGAAATATATGTTGGAAATTCCTGAAATTACGTATTTAAATATGTCATACGTTTACCAAATTGTTTACTTAGATGATATCTTTCAGCTTATGAAACGGTAATGATTTGTAAAATTATTTTGGAAGTGTTGGAAAGTGTTACATAATCTATGCTTGACGCATGATTTTTCGTTCTTGTTTTAAATTAATATTAAACAATCGCAACGTTATTTTTATGGGAAAAATTTTTGCAAGTTTTGGGCCGACGTTGCCTCCCTCAGGGATCGATTTTTAAAAAATCAATGTCCAACTCATATATTACCCTCAGGAATACATATATATTCCAAATTTCAAAGCTCTACGTCAACAGGAAGTGGGTGAAAAATAACTGTCACATACGCAGAAATAGAATTGTAAGTTAAAAGAAAATATGCAGTAATCATATATTCTAAAAGGAGCAAATCCTGTGTGTGTGTGTGGTTATATATACAAATTTTATCTTAAAAACTGCTCTAACGATTTTGACGAAATTTTGTATCCTACGGTTTTGGGGCACCAGAAAACCATTGGGCTAGATCATATGTTGGAGAAAATTCGTTTAGTGGGTCATTTTGGGTCACCATGGGTCAGGGTCAAGCTAATAGTATCTAAAAAACGGTCCAAACGATTATGACTAAATTTTGTATCCTACCATTTTCAGGCACGAGCAGACTATTGGGCTAGGTCACATGTTCGAGAACTTGCGATTAATGGGTCATTTTTGGATCAACTCTGGTCAAGTTAATTTTATCTAAAAAACAGCTCTAACGATTTTGATTAAATTTTGTATCCCACGAGTTTCGGGCACGAGAAAATCATTGGGCTAGGTCACATGTCCGAGAAAATTCGATTAGTGTTTCATTTTTGGGTCACTGTTGGTCAAGCTAATTTTATCTAAAAAACGGCTCTGACTATTTAGAATAAATTTTGCATCCTATGGTTTTCGGGTACGAGAAGACTGTTGGGCTAGGTCACATGTTCGAGAAAATTTGATTAGCAGGTCATTTTTGTTATGGGTCATTATGGGTCAAGCTATTTTTATCTAAAACATCGCTCGGAAGATTTGAACTAAATTTTTTATCCTACGGTTTTCGGGCACGAGAAAATCATTGCGCTAGGTCACATGTCCGAGAAAATGTGATTAGTGGGTCATTTTTGGGTCACTGTGGGTCAAGCTAATTTTATCTAAAAAACGGCTCAGACTATTTTAACTAAATTTTATATCCTGCAGGTTTCGGGCACGAGAAGACAATTGGGCTTTGTCACATGTTCGAGGAATTTCATTTAATGGGTCATTTTGGTCATAGCGTCATGCTATTTGAACTCAAAGCTAATTTTGACCGAGCATAGCTCAGTCTTCCCTGCTCGTAATAAAAAAGAGAGAACGCCTGACTAATTGACTCATCAGCGCAATGCTGAAACGACTAAATCCCTCTAAAAAAATCTACTAAAAAAATCTACTAAATTCCTCTAAAAAAACGATTAAATACTCTTTTGCCAGTAAATCCCTCTCCTTCAATGTACAGTAAAGCTCCAATTATCCAAATTCAAACCATCCGGATGCCCAAATATCTGGTTCGACATCAGGAAATAAAACAAGAAAGGAAAAGCATGTGTCCAGCATAGATTATGAAACAATTTCCAACACAGCCAGAAAACTGTAACGAAACTTCACCGTTAAATAAGGTGAAAGAAGATATGTAAGTAAACAGTTTAGAAAACATATAACACATTCAAAAATATAGTTTTCGAAATTACCTTCCAGTCTCAAAAAAGTAGTCAAATTATTTTGTGCAGCCCTGTATAGGATCAATAGATGTGGATCTATAGCATGATGAATTGTAGTTCAGTTAGAATATTCACATTTAGTAATTTTTACCAATCGATGGAAATGCACTCGAAATATTTTGTACAGCCCTGTATGTTATCAGAAGACTTTTGTACACACCACCTATTAAGCTAAAAGGCAACTTAAAACTCACTCACAGCAATTACCAAAGTGTCAACGACAATGTATCTTTTTCCTTGCGTAGCGTTGTATATGAATTTATTTATATTCCACAAACTTATATTAGTCTACTAAATATATTATAGTTCAGCAAGAAAATGCGTAACACAATTAAAAACTACCCTTAAGCAATTCACTTTCATAGTCTGTAGTACTTACGAATTTCCTTGTGTAGCCCTGTATATGGTCAACCGAGTTCATAAACACACACGTACTGTGAAAAAAAAAAAAAAGTTAAAAATGCAAACCAAAGTTGAAAACGCACTTATCACACATAGACATCACATCCATAATAATTTTGGGTTCCAGAATACTATAACAGAATTTCACCGTTTAAATAAGGTGAAAGATGCAAGAGATGACCACCCCGGGAACCCAGCTTTCGCTTTACAGTATAAGTGCAATCCCGGGGCGAAGCCACAAACCCACTGTTTACTCTAACATACACACAATGTGTTGAAGGTTAGACAGTTTTTACAATGTTTAAAATGCACAATTATTTCAACGTGTCTAACCAAATTAAGATCGCTTTTTAATTTGACTTAATTAATAACAAAGCTCACTTTTGTGTAGCTTTACATACTTAACTGTATTAAGAATGCACATTAGTTTAACATAACAAATTCGGTATAGGTAAAAGATGATTGGGAAAGAATATATACTATGTTTGTGAAGACGTACAGTGATATAGTAATACTAAACAAGTTGACAATTATTACTTTACCGAGATTAGTAAAATTAAAACAAACTAATAACATGAACTGATAATTATGTACAAAATTTACAATGGGAAAATGCCGGAATTTACCAGTCCTGATGAAACAATACAAATTGAAACAGTTAAAGAGCTCCTGTTCGGGAGAGTGAGAAGAGGAGTGCTGGCCGGAAGCTAAAAAAGCAGAGGATTTGAGAAAAGGAATTCATTGTTTTCTATAAATTTCATACAATCTATTATTTTATGCCAAAGATCTGGACGCCCAAGAAGGTTCTACAGTAAGCATCTTGTACTGCACCTTAGTGATATACAGGGTGTCCATAATTAAACGATCCTACTTTAAAGTTGTCTACTGACGAAACCATTGGTCAGAAAGTTCGGAAATTTTGTGAAGAACATACTGAAGTAATGGGAATTTGTTTAAGCGGAAAAAAAATAGTTCAAAATTTCGCACCAGATGGCGTTTTTAATGAATCAATCGCATTTGAAACATTTGGTAAGTCATGATAAACCAAGAACTTTACCTGATCTTAAATACAGCATTTCACGACATGTTTTTAGCCTTTCCCAGAACACACTGCAGTCAACTATGGTACATGCTATCCTACGATTCCAGATGGTAGCTGAAAATGATGGCCGTCATGTGGAACATGTTTTGTTGCAATAAAATATGTAAACTATCGTAAATGTATGCTAAATGTGTAATTCATTAAAAACGCCATCTCATGGCGAAATTTTGAACTATTTTTTTTCGCTTAAACAAATTCCCATTCCTTCATTATGTCTTTCATAAAATTTCACAACTTTCTAACCGATAGTTTCGTCTGTACACAGCTTTAACGTGGGGTCGTTTAACTATGGACACCCTGTATATATCAATATGTTTGAAATAGTGTAACTGCATTAACATACATTGCAAAAGATGTTTTCCCATATCGATTATAATGTAACGGAATTCTTTTGAGTGTCCCTGAAAACAAATTATAAATGCTACATACTTCCTTTTCAACAGCGAACATGCCATTGTAAATCGCAAAAACTTATATAATTTACATGGCAATCGGAGAACATTTTACGCGAGTTAGATATTTCTGAATAATTTAAGAATTGAATTTTTTTAATGTGTCAATCAACTTAATAGTAAATGTTACCACACATATAACAAAAACTACAGTCTAATTATAAATTTATCTTAACGCACAGCATTCTACTCTGTATTTTAAAAAAAAAGGTTTCTGGAATTTTTTTTTAGATGTTTCTAGGAAAATATAATATAACCACAAAAGAAAACATACAAAAACCTCTTCCGAGTTTCTAGCAATTGCGAAAAGCATTCTTTCTCCTTAGAAACATTAGAAACTAATATACTTTCAAGATTTAAAGAAGAATTTATAAAAACAAAGTTTCTTTTGCTGAAACTGATTTTCGGAAAGGTTTCCGAGTTGTTTTTATACTGTATTGATCAGTTTTCTTAAACCGGAATATCGGTTTTTCGGATGCTATCCATTCTCAATTAAACGTTTTCATGTTCATCAAACATGTTTTACAGACAAACAAGATAAGCTAACAGCACTAACATTAACATTAAAATTAATATTTTGTTAGTATTGGATGTAATAATTCAGTTACGCAGCTGAAAATGTTAATTTGAGAATGCATAGCGTCCTAAAAACCGATATTTCGGTTTAAAAAAAACTGATTAAAACACTAAAAAAAAAAAAAAAAAAAAAAAAATTATAATTTAACAAATTACAATAACCATTGGGAAAATGTTCCAAAAGCTTAAAAAAAAAATAAAAAAAATACCGTACTTTTGTGTTATAGCGGCCCCAAAATTATGATTAAGATTATGCCAAGGTTGCAGTTGTGATTTCCTTAAGATCATCGCAAAGCTTATACATGCAACCTATATACGCATATATATATTCCAAACACTCCTATATGTGCCATATAAGTCATTATACACATATTATTTACGTCTTATATACATCATATGCCCATGTCAGATATATACATCATAATGCATCCTATATGACTATAACGTGGCCATATACGTCAAGAAATGTTATATATATCTACCCTATATATATAAAATCCTAATGAAACGATTTTATGAAACGAATTTATGAAACGATTTTATGAAACGACTGATTAAACGACTGATTATGTTTCAGGGCTATTTTTAATAAAATATTAAACGCTTGATGGTGAAATTAATACCAATTGTCCATAAAAATCCGCGGATGTCAAAACTGGTAATATAATTTTGAAATTGGAATTAGTTTTCGAGATATTAATTTTTTTCTAATTTTAATGATATTTCTGTAATGATGGCAACTAATTACTCATTTTTTTGTGACAAAAAAGGGAAAAAAAATTGAAAAGGATCCCGATAGGGATTATTGATTTCTTTTTATTCGTCATTTTCAAATTGAAATTGAATTTATCTTTTATTTCAATTGATAATGAAGACAAGATTGTGATTAAATTATGTTTTTCAGGAAAATTTGAAAAAAAAAATCACATTTCTATCGTCAGGATTCAATCGTCTGTCAGCATTTAATTTAATTTATAAACTGAAAATATTTTGAATAAATTTGTCCAAATGACGTCATTTATGTAAACGCAAAAGAAAGGGGGGAAAGGAATTAATAGTAATTAATATTCATTGATATCATTTTGTTATTTTTTTGTAAAATTTAATTAAACGAATTTATAAAATAACTAATTCGGATATTTGAAACGAATATATAAAATAATTGCCCAACTGAACGGAAGGAGAATAAAATATCCTGCTTGTTTTTTTCCGCCAAGCTTTTTAAAAAAGCGTCAAAGACTATAATAGAAAAGCATCAAAAGTTCATTGGATTTGTTTTCATAACTTTTGGCAACAAATCTATATATATTAACGAATCTATCCCTTTTTGAAGCTCGAATTACGCCAAACCTAAGAGCAAAGGATCCTATACTGGAAAAGTACCCGATTTTCTTATGGACAATATTCAAGTGACATAACATGGTGTAAAATTATCGCGGATAGCAAATTTGTTTAAATATCTCATCAATTGACGCCGAATAAATGCAGGCATGCATGCAGAAAATATTTAATTAATTTTGTATGATACATAATTATTAGAAAATTCGTATATACATATTAATTAAAATAAATAATTTACGTATTTAAAATAACATGAAAATATGCATGATGGTGCACTAAAATAGAGAGAAAATTAAAACCTGTTAATGAAAATGTGTATAACATAGTACTTTCCAATACCGTGGTTCTTAATGTTATTCACAAGCAGATGGAATTTTTCTCATCCTTAAACGCAAAGGAAGAATAGAATACAGATCGTTGTTATAAAAGTCCGAGAGGTAGTCACAATTTAAACCTAACCATTTTATACAAAAGCTGTGTATGAGACCATGGTAATAAAAAAATGCCCCATTAAAACGATAAAAGCATGGCAACCCAATTACAGATTTACCAATATTTTAAAAATAAAACACGCTGTCATGTTTTTAGAGGCCTCAAAGTCTGAGCGGGGGTTGGCGAGCGTAGCTCGTAGGGGGTAGGCACCCTAGTATCATATATTATTATAATGTCATACATGCTTTATAATTTGGCGATAAATCTTGGTCGCCTGGCGATTCATCCTTGGGGGCCGCTATAACACGAAAGTACCCAATTTACAATATATTAATGAAAACAGGAACAAAAATAGGTTGTCAAGTGTTTCCTACAATAACTTTAACTCTTGTTTAGATTGATGTCTCAGCTAAAGGTATTTTGAGGGAAATAAAGTTGAAGACCACGTTTTTTGCTTTATAAGACGATTTCTCAACCGGCGTCCATTTTTTGAATTCGGCTTTTTTTCATATCTCATATTTTGGATCTATCCTAATTGTAACTTTAACATTTTTGTAACGATTTTATGCATTTCTATTGCCTGTTCAAAGAAAAATCCTTCTAAAGTTACAGAATTTCGTTAAAAATTCTTCTAAAGTTACAGAATTTCGTTAAAAACGCTTCAAATAATAAATTGCGAGCGTCAAGAGGTTCATTCTCGACCGGAAATAACAACCATTTTCCCAATGGTTAAAAAAAAAAAAACTGCTCGGAAACGTTTCCGAAATCAATGGCAGCAACAAAAAATTTAATTTTATAAATTCTTCTTTAAATCTTGAAAATATATTGGATTCTGAGGTTTCTATAGATAACGAACACTTTTCGGGAACTTGTGTAACACAGAAGAAATTATCGTATATTTTCGTTCGTGGTTATAATATATTTTCGTAGATTAAGAAGAATTAATCATTTTTTAAAGTGTAATTATAAATTTATTTTAACGCAAAATATTGTTTAAAGGTCTCGGTAAAGTGAAGTGAAGTCACTACAGATATTATTTTTATTTGATAGAATCTCTTTTGTTTGATGTTTCATTTCACCGGGTCAAATGTGAGCATCTGGTAGCCAACCATATAATTGCGGGGTTATTTTTTTGAGTGAAGAACATGTACAACTCACCTCCGTCCACAGATACTTGCAAGATCCGGTAATCTACGACACTGGGAGGCCGAAAATGCTTCCAGAGTTTTACCATCGTGAAATTTAGTAGCAGTTTTTTTTTTTTTTTTCCTTCAATTCCCCAATGGGAAAATGATTACTTGTTTTACAAACAAAATGATTGCATTTATATCTGCACGCACTATTGACGGTAAAACCTCTTTCTTGAGTAAATCGGAACTTCTGTTTTCACGACGTGGATCATTGATATTGTTTAAACGATTGATGAAACGATGTTTGTACTTGAATCGGGCGGTGATCAAGGATGTACTTTAGATGGGTGGAAGAAAAAAGGGTGGAGTTTCTCATGGAACAATCTGTTTTTGATTATAGGAAGCTTTCAAAACAAACATTACTATTTTTTTTTCTTTGGCCGATACTCCTCAAGTAGAACATTGTTTTTATACAGATCCACAAATTCGTGTACACAAAATACTTTATGAAAGGATAAATCTATTTTAAAGTAATAACCTGACTAACATCAGTAATTTGTTCCACAATTAGGGACATAAATTGAGGTAAATTTTTCCATTTTTCCATTGGTATTATTAAAAAAAGCTATTAAGTTTAATAAAAATCTAAGGACTAGTGTTATCGACCATAACCATATCCGATATATAACGACCATATTCTGTTGATTTTTAATGATAATATTTATATATATATGATCACATTTGCAACAAATTCGATTATGAAAAAAATATTTACTATGTCAATAAGTTTTTAATCACCAAGATGTAGTTACTAAAATTATTTCTAAACAAACTTTTCGCTCCAACAGTATCAAATTGTGGCATACCCTTTCGGTCTGTTCACTTGACCGGAGGCCATAGAACAGATTTAATCAAACACACCAATTTAATCAAACACCGTTAACTAAAAAGTAAATCGGCATTGTTTTATTGTTTTTATAAATGAAATGAAAGGTTTTTCTCTAATTAGTGTTTCCACAAAAATAAAATACCGCATTATATGATGATCAACAGTAATTATGAACAAAATAAAAAGTACAAAAGATAAAGTATGGTTTCTACGCACGGCTTTATTTTACATTTATGGTTAAAAAGCAAAATTGAAATTGAAATGTTTAGAAGAAAACTGCAACTTTCATGCGATAAATGAGACGATATACTGGCTTGACTAATGTTGTTTGAGGATATTTTTATCCTTAATTTTCCGTTAAAAGTTTAAACCTGCATCTAAAATTTATTAGACTGCAGTGCGAAACCTTCGTATGGGTCCACTGGTATTGTTATATTGTTTCACACCACAAAGTCACACTGTGACGCTGCTGTGACGTAATAGTGCTGTAAAAGTGTATTTATAAGAGATTGGGAAAACATTAGGAGGAATTTGAACATTGCAGCAATTTTCTTTTAGTCGTTAAACTTACAAAGGCATTTTTAGGAGATTTTTTCTATATATATTTATTATTATTATTGTTTGGGTAAAAGACCAAATTAACATGCATTTAAAACCGAAGGAAACTGTGACTTAATTGAAGTTACCACTACACGCAACTACGCCCGTTGCAAGAGGCACTCGCTAGTATCAGATCTACGATGAAGTTATAATTACGGGTTCATCTCAGAAAATACGAAAATTATTTTCAAAGAGATGCTTGCATGCAATTGTTGAGTCTTTAGCATCCGGTGCACGGTCCGTCCGTGTGGTTAATATTACAGTATTCCTTGATTAATTACTTTTATTACCACGTAGTTATTTCGTACCTTTTGTAAGTCCGAAATGTTTATTCAAATGCACGTAATATTTCGATATTTCGTGAGTAATGAGAGCTTTCTGAATTAGTCAACATTCTGATAACAATAGACCAAGAGAAATTTCAGGGCTTAAAAAATCGGACGATGAAATTATTTAATATACAGCATACCTTTTTCTGTTCCACCGTATAATTATGATTCTTCTCTGCAGAAAATACACCTATATTTAATCAAGATGAAAACCTACACATGTATTTAATTACCACTTTACAAGAATTGTAAAAAAAAAAAAAAAAAAAAAAAAATGGGAATAATAATTAGGTTTAAACAAGAAGTTTATCCAAATCTAAAGTACTAATTTGATGTAAATCTTTCTTTTAAAATTAGAAATTGGCAATTGTTCTAAATCAAATAAGACGATAATCAAAACGAAATGAGAAATACGTTCTCTATAAAAAATATAAAATATAAAATAAAAATAATTAATTACTTTTAAATAGAGAGTCCATTCCAATCTAAAGTACTAATTTGATTGATTTTTTTTTAATTCGAAATTTGCTATTGTTCTATAAACCAAATAAGACGATAATTAAAACGAAATGATAAGTAAGTTTTATATAATAGGGAGATAAAAATCATGTATATAGGAGGAAAATGGTCACATGTGAACAACGTACATTTCATCTAATTTACATAACACCAAAAAGATCTTTTAAAATTCGTAATTGGCAATTGTTCGTAATCAAATAAGACTATAACCAAAACGAAATGATAAATACGTTTTAAATAAAAAATAAAAAATAGAAAATGTAAATAATTAATTACTTTTAAATAAAGAGTTCATTCAAAACTAAAACACTAATTTGATTCAAATTTTTCTTTTAAAATTCGAAATTTGGGATTTTTCTAAATCAAAGAAGACGATAATCAAAACGAAATGATAAATACAATCTATGTAAATAATAAAAATAATTAATTACTTTTAAATAACGTTTTCATTCAAATTTAAAGTACAAATTTTACTCAATTTTTTTTCTTTTAAAATTCGAAATTTGTGATTGTTCTGAACTAAAGAAGATGAAAATCAAAACGAAATGATAAATACATTCTATGTAAAATAATAAAAAATAAATAGAAAATAAAATTAATTAATTAATTTTAAATAAAATTTTCATTCAAATCTAAAGTACTAATTTGATTGATTTTTTTCTTTTAAAATTCAAAATTTCCGATTGTTCTAAATCAAATAAGACGATAATCAATACGAAGTAATAAATACGTTCTATATAAAAAATAAAAAATAAAAAATATGAATAACTAATTACTTTTAAATAAAGAGTTCATTCAAATCTAAAGTACTAATTTGATAAAAAATTTTCTTTTAAAATTTGAAATTTGCGATTGTTTTAAACCAAAGAAGACGATAATCAAAACGAAATGATAAATACATTCTATGTAAAATAATTTAAAAAATAAAATAAAATAAAATTAATTAATTAATTTTAAATAAAATTTTCATTCCAATCTAAAGTACTAATTTGATTCAATTTTTTCTTTTAAAATTCAAAATTTCCGATTGTTCTAAATCAAATAAGACGATAATCAATACGAAGTAATAAATACGTTCTATATAAAAAATGAAAAATAAAAAATATAAATAACTAATTACTTTTAAATAAAGAGTTCATTCAAATCTAAAGTACTAATTTGATAAAAAATTTTCTTTTAAAATTTGAAATTTGCGATTGTTCTAAACCAAAGAAGATGATAATCAAAACGAAATGATAAATACATTCTATGTAAAATAATTTAAAAAATAAAATAAAATAAAATTAATTAATTAATTTTAAATAAAATTTTCATTCCAATCTAAAGTACTAATTTGATTCAATTTTTTCTTTTAAAATACAGAATTTGCGATTGTTCTAAATCAAATAAGATGATAATCAAAACGAAATGATAAATACGTTCTATATGAAAAATAAAAATATATAAAATAAAAATAATTACTTTTCAATAGAGAGTTCATTCAAATCTAAAGTACTAATTTGATTCAATTTTTTCTTTTAAAATTCGAAATTTGCGCTTGTTCTAAACCAAAGGAGACGATAATTAAAACGAAATGATAAGTAAGTTTTAGATAAAAGGGAGATAAAAATCTTGAATATAGAGGGAAAGGGTCACATGTGAACAACATACATTTCATCTAATTTACATAAGATAAAAAAATATTTCAAACTTCAAAATTTGCAATTGTTCTAAATAATATAAGACGATAATCAAAACGAAATGATAAATACGTTCTATAAGGAATAAAAAATAGAAAATAGAAATAATTAATTACTTTTAAATAAAGAGTTCATTCAAAAGTATTAATTTGATTCAAATTTTTCTTTTAAAATTCAAAATTTGCGATTGTTCTAAACCATAGAAGACGATAATCGAAACGAAATGATAAGTAAGTTTCAGATAATAAAGATAAAAATCTTCTATATAGGAGGAAAAGGGTCACGTGTGAACAACGCACATTTCATCTAATTTACACACGACAAAAAAAAATATTTTACAATTCGAAATTGGCAATTGTTCTAAATCAAATAAGACGATAATCAAAACGAAATGATAAATACGTTTTATATAAAAAACAAAAAATAAAAAATATAAATAATTAATTACTTATATTTTCTATATTTATATTTACTATATTTATTAAATAAATAGTTCATTCAAATCTAAAGTACTAATTTGATTCTAATTTTCCTTTTAAAATTCGAAATGTGCGATTTTTCTAAGCCAAAGAAGACGATAATCGAAACGAAATGATAAGTAAGTTTCACACAATAAAGATGAAAATCTTCTATATAGGAGGAAAAGGGTCACGTGTGAACAACGTACATTTCATCTAATTTACATGCGACAAAAAAAAATATTTTAAATTTCGAAATTGGCCATTGTTCTAAATCAAATAAGACGATAATCAAAACGAAATGATAAATACGTTTTATATAGAAAACAAAAAATAGAGAATATAAATAATTAATTACTTTTAAATAAATAGTTCATTCAAATCTAAAGTAACTAATTTGATTCAAATTTTCCTTTTAAAATTCGAAATTTGCGATTGTTCTAAGCCAAAGAAGAAATAATCAAAACGAAATGATAAATACATTCTATGTAAAAAATAAAAAATAAAGTAATTAATTACTTTTAAATAAAGTTTCCATTCAAATCTAAAGTACTAATTTCATTCAACTTTTTCTTTTAAAATTCGAAATTTCCGATTGTTCTAAATCAAATAAAACGATAATCAATACGTAATGATAAATACGTTCTCTGTAAAAATAAAAAAATAGAAAATAAAAATAATTAATTACTTTTAAATAAAGTTTTCATTCAAATCTAAAGTACAGCGTGTCCGAGAAAGGTCTTTATCATTCTAAACTTTAATAACAAAAATACTAACAGGTGAAATGGAATGCAGTGTTTTGCAAAAGAATGAAGAAATCTAAGAGTTTTTACTGGTATCACAATTGCCTGAAGTATGAAATGACAAATCATAAAATCATCACTCATCAATCTTCACTGTTACACTGCAAATGTTAAAAAACACTTGCCAAAAACACTTGGGAAAAAGTTTGTTAAAAAACTTCTGTTAAAAAACACTTGGGAAGTCGAGTACAGGCTCGACATTCTTCGTTCTACTAACGGAGTTAATGTACAGCTACATTGAAGGTACTGTAAAAAAACTCTTAGATTTCTTTCTTTTCCAGAAAGCTTCATTTCATTTCACCTGTTTAGTATTTTTGTTATTATAATGTTTAGAATGATAAAGACCTTTCTCGGACACTCTATACTAATTTTATTCAATTTTTTCTTTTAAAATTCGAAATTTGCGATTATTATTCTAAACCAAAGAAGACGATAATCAAAACTAAATTATAAATACGTTTTTAGGTAATAAGGAGATACAAATATTGGATATAGGGGGAAAGGGTCACATGTGAACAACGTACATTTTATCCAATTTACATAAGATAAAAAATCTTTTTAAAGTTGCCATTAGTTGTTAGGATTAATATCAAATATTGCCAATTTTTTAAAGATTTAGGTTTGAACAATAAGTAGATTTACAAAATTAATCGGTTCTGCAAATAGAAGATACTGATTTTATACAATCAAATACAATGCATTTTAACAAATGATCTATTACAAAACTATATTTAAACGGAACTGGAATCTTCCATTCCTTTATAAGTTATTAAGCTAGAGATTTTTACGAGCAAGATCAATCACGTTTTTTCCATGTTCACATGCCACTTTAAAACTTATTGTTTTCCATATTCGGCTAAATCCATTTTGTATTTTATGAACCTTTTTTTCTCTTTGATATATTCCTTTTTACATAATGCCCAGATGTTTTCAGATTTCAGATAAATAGTTAAATTTTTTTCATAATAAGAAGAGACCATTATTTCATCATTTTTATAATGCTTTTTAATACTTTCCAACCTAGTTGAAAAGTGTTTATGACTTCGGTTTGTCTGCCGGTTGGCCGTCTGTCCGTGCTCTAACTCCCGTAAATAGGCTCGGATTTCTCTGCAATTTTTATATGTTATTGTCGTTATCTATAGCATGTTCCCTATTTCAACGGAAGTGTGTAGCACTTATAGTTTTTTTACAGGGACACTCAAAAGAATTCCGTTACATTACGATCTATGGGGAAAATCATTTGCGGTTTATTTTAATGATGTTACACAATTTCAAACACATTGTAATGGATATATATCACTAAGGTACATTATAAGAAGCTTAATATGGAATAGGGTGTGCATAGCACTTATAGTTACTTTACAGGGACAGTCAAAATAATTCCGTTACATTACGTCTATGGAGAAAAATCGTCTGCGGTTTATTTAAGTAATGTTTCACTGTTTTAAACGCATTGAAATTTATATATATCACTAAGGTGCATGACAAGAGGCTTACTACAGAATAGTGTGTGTATAGCAGTCATCGTTCATTTACAGGGACACACAAAAGAATTCTCTACTGTCTGTTAACAATCATTCCTGGAAGTGCGTTTTAGGTTGCTGAACGAGATTTTAAATTTAACTCCCTTTTTGTCTATTACTTGGTGTGTGTAAATTCTGTAGATCCTATACAGGGCAGCACAAAAGTTCGCGAACACATTTCCGTTTATTGAAAGAAACTCCAGAAGGAGAATTTTAAACTGTGCTACGCGTTTCCTAACTAAACTAAAATTTAGCATCCTATGTAGTATATATACAAATCTATAGATCCTATACAGGGCTGAATAAAAGTATTCGGATATTTTTCCGAATATTGTATATGTTGGAAATTCCTGAAATTGCGTTTTTAAATATGTTATGCGTTTTCCATGTTGTTTACTTAGATGTTATCTTTCAGCTTATTAAACGGTAATGATTTGTAAAATTATTTTGGAAGCGTTGGAAAGTGTTACATAATTTATGCTTGATGCATGATTTTTCGTTCTTGTTAATGAAAGATTTTTTTTTTTTTTGATGATGATAAATGTTACTATAGATGCATTAAATTGACATAGTACCGTCATTTAAATGTATTTGGAGCTAAAACATATATTATAACACAAATATTTCAATCGGAAGAAAGGCAATTCAGGAAAATAGTAATAACAACAACAATAATAATAATAATAGTTTTCAAAATATGACGTCACTTTCCATGAGACGCTTTCAGTGTGACGTCAAACTGACACTAAACAAATGGTTGCTGGGTCATTTTCAAAATATTCATACATATAACTGTCCCCACTTTATGTCAAGTCTGTTACCTTACAATTTTTAATAGTTTTATTGTCATATTTATAATTTTTTTCTATCATTTTTTAACTTATTATGAAGATTGGATAGCTATTAAATATCTCTATAAAAGTTAATAATTGACGGACAGTTTTTCTAGCTTTGATAGAGGGTCATTTTCAATAAATGCCCTCTATCATCAATTCTGAAAATTCTGACTTGTATGCCTTTTATTAAAATGATCCTCTATCAAAGCTAGAAAAACTGTCTGCCAATTATTAACTTTTATAGAGATATTTAATAGTTATCCAATCTTCATAGTAAATTAAAAAATGCTAGAGAAAAATTATAAATATGACAATAAAATATTAAAAACTGCAAGATAACGGACTTGACATAAAGTGGGGGCAGTTATATATGAATATTTTGAAAATAACCCTCATAAAAATTTATACTTACAGCCACATCTAACATATACGCTATCACCTATTTCATATTTAATGTGAAATTTAAAGTTTTTCGTTTTCTGATTTTCGGAATTGTATGAATTTTTTGAAAATGACTCTGCTATGTTCCATTTCTTATTAGCAGAACCTCGCCCGCTTTCCTGGTTGATTTTTTCTACACGAACCTAAGCTTGGGGCTCCACTTCCTTCAGCAGCCTGAAATCGTGTAGACTACTCACGCCCCAGCCAATAATCAAGCGAATTTTGAATTAATTATGATTTTTAATTAAACCAAGATTAAATACAAATTTTCAGCATCGTCTTTTATATAGGAATATTCTGCCAACTTGTATTTAATCACGGTAGGGTCATTCCATGGTAACTTACGTTACATTTAGAATAATTTTCTTTAGTAATTTTCATAATATAATACCAAAAAATATTGAAAATGTAATGTTGATATGATTTGTTAATTAAACCTATCCAAAGCGAAATTTGGATGAAAATTACCTACCTTTAGTACTATTTTTTGAACACTGGCCGTTATATTTATTATGGTAACTTACGTTCTTTTTGTCAGAAACGTAAGTTACCATAGTAAATATAATTTTTAGCGTTCAAGAAATAGTACTAAATTTAAGTAGTTTTAATCCAAATTTAGCTTTATTAGGCTTAATTAACAAATCATATAAACATTACATTTTGAATATTTTTAGTGTTATATTACTAAAATTACTGAAGTCAATTATTCTAAATGTAACGTAAGTTACCATGGAATGACCCGGTAATAGCAAAATTTACTTTGAGTTTTTTCCGTTTCAGGAAAAATATTTCGAAAAACGTTAAAAATTGCAAAAAAAATCAGTAAAAATTCAAGAATCGCAGACAACAAAATTTACTATATTGGTTTAAAGATTGAAACTGGATTCCTCTTGCAAACGTTAAAAATTTTTCATAAAACACGAAAAAATGCTAAAAATTGCATAAAAAACTCGCGAAAATTTCAAAAATTGCATAGAACAAAATTTACTACGCTGGGCTTAAAGATTGAAACGGATTCCTTTTACAAATGTCAAATATTTGTCGTGAAATACGAAAACTAAAGTTCGCATATTAAATTTGTGAAAAATTCAAAAATCGCAGACGTCAAAATGTAGAATTTTGGGCTAACAAGGAGAGGACCAAGATTGGTAATCACAGATTTTGATTATTTTTATATGTGTTGTAGGGTAGAAGTCCCTTAGTTTCAGGTTCAATGTATTTTATACTACGCTCCTTAGTTTTTGAAAAATAGGGGGTTTAATATTACAACACAACTTAAATACTTATTTTGTAACAATGTTAAGGCGTTGATCGTAGCTCAGTTGTTATGGCTTCTGCTTGTTAATCCGCGGTCCCGGGTTCGAGACCGGGACTAGCTACGTTTGTTTCACTCATCTTTTGTTTA
Source organism: Maratus michaelseni (assembly GCA_963931845.1). Lineage (NCBI taxonomy): Eukaryota > Metazoa > Arthropoda > Arachnida > Araneae > Salticidae > Maratus > Maratus michaelseni. The sequence continues at coordinate 5,967,742 of OZ007600.1, forward strand.
TAAAAATACTTGTAATTACTATTTAATAAGACTAATTAAAAATTATAATATTGTGCATTAATTATAATCTTAACCCATTTATTTTTATTTGTAACTAAAGCGTTGGATAAAACGTCATTAAACAGTTTTTTTAAAAAAAATCATTTTAAAAATGTATTTCATATATGCTTTACCGATGCAATGATATTGAACAATTGTGTCAATTCGAGATTTTAAAGAAACATCATTTATATATTGCCTTAACAAGGGAAGTCAATGTGATGATAATACTACTCTTTTTTTAAAGTAAGAATCATAATTATATTAAAATTTTGCAAGAATTAAATTACAACATATTTTTTTTGCATATTAAAGATTTTTAAATTTGCAATACGTATGCTTGCGCTTTGAATTAATTTATAATTAATAAAATAAAGTGTGATTTTGTAACGATTTTTGAATTTTTATTAGTCACTAATAGATCTATTTTTATTTTTTTAACTCTTTAAATGACGAGAAATGTTTAATAATAGCTTAAAAATCAAAAAAATTCAATTTAAATTTAAATATGTTAACATTATAATTAATGTACGGTATTAAAAATTTTAATTGAGATTATTAAATTATAATTACAAGTATATTTAAAAAACAAAAAATGAGAAAGACAAACGTAGCGTCTTCCAGTCTCGAACCTGGGCCCGCGGATTAGTGAACAGACGCCATAACAACTAAGTTACGACCAACGTAAGCAGTTTTGTTACAAAGTGAGTATTTAAGTTGTGTTATAATATTAGACCCCCTATTTCTCGAGAACTAAGGAGCGTTGTATAAATCCGTTGAACCTGAGGCTAAGGGGCGTCTATCCTACAACATATATAAAAATAATCAAAATCTATGATTACCAAGCTTGGCCCTCTCCCTGTAAGATTGGAACTGGATTCCTTTTACAAATGCCAAATATCGCCACGAAATACGAAAAAACGCTAAAAATCGCTAAAATTACTAAATTAGTTGAGGACAAAATTTACTATATTGGACTAAAAGAATAAAGGCTTATTCTGTTTACTAATGTCAAAAAATCTCTCCAAAACGTAAAAAAAAAATCTAAAAAATTCACAAAAAATTACGCAATTCTTGTATGAATTCCAAATAAACACACTAAAATTCTTGATCCGCTCGAATCGATTTCCAAAAGAATACTGACTCATGCGTCTCGCCATCAACTATATATACTCTATCCTATATCGCCTACATCGCCTACTCTTCTGAGTTGGAACGTCCCCCACCACATCATTATAATGGAATATTCGAGAACACTCCAGAAGATTTCGGACTTCCATTTTCGGTTTCTAGAACATTCTAAAACGTTTCGGAACGTTTCGGAACAGGAAATCCCTTCTATGATTCAGAACCGCATGGAACATTCTAGAACATTCTCGAACTTTCCGGAACCGGAGGTCCTTTCGAAGGTCCAGAACCTTCTGTAACATTCTAGAACATTCTCAAACATTCTGGAACATTCTAGAACATTTCTCACATTCTGAACATTTAGAATAATCTTGAATCTTCTGGAAGATTCTCCAACATTCTCCAACATTCTCGAACATTCTGGCTAGTTTCGGCCACTTCGACACTCGATTCTCAGCTGCTTCACCGACTTCCCATAAGAAGTCCATTTCCATATACTTTAGATGCATCAGTTTCTACAATTTATATCAATCAGGATTTTTTTTTCAAACAGATTTGTATGACTGACCTCACAACTGAAAGCGTCTAGAAAAAGGATGTCATTTTCATGTAATCAATTTGATTTGATTTCCATTATGAAAATGTAAATTTCCATTTGAAAATAATGCCCATTTATATCTCTGTACTTGGGAAGAATTTGACGCTGGCACATATAACTATGTCGTTTTAACTCTTTCAGGGGCAAAGTACTTTTATTCGTAAAATGCTGAAATGATTGAATAACACCAGAATTTAGAAAGAAATTTATTTGTAAATAAGTAAGAGCTGTTCTTCACGGACATAATAATAAAAAAAAATCATTTCAAATTTACTGCGCCATTCTGGCATTTAGAGATTAAAATTAAGTGGTTCAAAAATGAACAACCGCCCTAGGGGTTAAGCGTATGAGAGTAACAACAATGTTTACAACAATTTAAGTAAATTTGCGAGAAACCACGTTTTCTAAAACTCATAAATGAAACATGTCATGTCAATCAGCCACCCTAGAATTTCAAACTGCTATATCTCAACCATTTTTTAAGATAGAGGCAAAACGAAACATGCTCCGGAATCCTTGTATCAAGGTCGAACCCTTAAGGGTAAGAACTTTATGGATATCTAATTTTTTATACATTTTTTTTTTATTTGAAATTTTAAATGGCCTCCATTTTGAAACAAGATGGCTGATGAAGCTGGCCAACAATCCTGTACGGACATACACACACACACACACACACACACACACACACATATATATATATGTATGTATGCGGCGTTTTGACTAAGATGAGACACCACGAGATGCAATACTCCACGAGAAAATGGTAGTGGGTTAAAGATATACAAAGTTGCAGTCGACATCAACAATCACGGCGAAGAGGTGAGGCAATGAAAAGAGTCCACAAGAGTTTCTTCCATAAAAACCAGCCAATTTCCAGACAAATCTTTTATTTAGAATAAGAGTGATGCCGTAACAATTCCCACGGGTATAAACTTATCGCCCTCAAATAGCTGATATGAATATTCTACGAAACTGCAACACCTGATACATATTTGTTTATATTTCCAAACACGTCAAAAATCCTCTTCTCCGAAGGATGCCAGCGAGTTTTGTTCACTCAGCGTAGAGATACAGAAAAACGACGTCACGTGCGCACAAACCAATGAGTGAGAAGAGGCGACCTCCAGCCCAGCGAATGAGGCGAGAGGGAGAAGCTAAAACACGAAAGAGTTCGTCCCTTGGCCGCGCACCAATTTTGAAGTGAAAAAACCCCAGCGCGCGAAAATCAGAGCATGGAATAATAATAATAAAAAGAAAATGGCTTTTTAAAAAACATTCGAAATGAGAAAGCGTCTCGGAATTTTATAGATTGGGGAGCTGATAAAAGCTACGAATGAACTTAAAATTTTAGATTAAGATTTGGAATAAGATAATTATTAATATACGGATATTTACTTTTAAAAGGACATTAAATAGGAATAAATATTATTAAGAATTAAGGAAATACTGACTATGTCAGAAGTTAGATTAATTTAAAGGATTAATGCGAAATAAATGCGAAGGATTTGCGAAGGAAATAATTTTTTTATATAACATATATACGTACTACATTTAAATCGATTAAAATTATTGATACTTCGTCGGCTATTTTTCAATTTTTAAAAAGAATTGCGATGTGTTTAACTGTAATTGTAACTATACAATAATTCGTGCTTGTCAAAATTATTAATATGGCTGTGATGTTGCCAATGAATTGGTTCGTGAAGTTTCTATATTTTTCTATTCGTTAATCATATTTTCATTACAATAGTTTGTTATTATTTAATAATGTTTCCCTGTAATTGATATTTATCTCTACTTTTTTATTTTCAATATGTATTTATTCTTAATTCAAATTTCTTTAACCTGCGGCATCGTGATCGATCGGGCAATTTGATTAAAATAAATGATGCTTTACGTCCTATTTTATTCAAACAGAAATCAATTACGTTTTGCTTATGGTATGAAATATTGCCCTTGATAAAGTGTTTCGCAGTAAAAGTTGCCATTTGTTAAAATTTTCACATTGTGCTTATGGGATTTTTCTCCACATACTTTTATTTAATCTCATCCTTTTTTAGGTAGATTTCGTAAGAAATACTACGTATCACATTCTCCCCTAAGTTGGAATTTTTGCAGATCTACGCCGATCATGACTCCCAGAACCCAAAACCACCCCCAGTTCAAAACTTTATATATCTATCTATCTACCTATCTTTCTATGTCACTTTTTTATGGACACGATAACTGGAATAATTCTTCACAAATCTCTTCCAAACTGATACATAAAATCAAGGGGCATAAAATCTCGGTCAAGTTCGTTAATGGGCAAAATCGAACCAGGGAGGGGGGAAACTGGGGGGCTTTTTGTGAAAACAGAAAACCCCCATAACGTCTTACTAATGATACGTATCGAATCCGTTTAAAGTTATTATTACTTCTAGGAAAAGGCCCGACAATTTATGTATGACAGATTTTTGATATCATTAAAAATGGCCCCAAAGGGGGGGGGAAGGGGGGGTTTAGAAGAAAAAAATGCATAACTTCGTCCATTTACAAGATATCAAATCTGCTTAAATTTATTATAAATCCTCTTAATATTATCTAAAACTTTTATATTGACAAATTTTTTATAGGACCAACCCTTACAGCAAAAAAAAAAAAAAAAAAAAAATTAAAAACAAAAAAATCCCTGCCGGCTCCGCCTGCGAACAAGTTAGATTTCGAAGTGGGCGGTCCCTTATGGAACCCAACTGCGGCATTATGGCAAAAAGGTAATTTCTTCTGCAATTCCCAACAAACAGGCGCCCCACGGTCTGCGTCTTCGAAATCTACCTGTGCCTGTAGGCCGAGCCGTCAGGGATTTTTTTTATATATATATACAGGAATTTTATATTCTAGGATATAAATTTTTTGTATTGTATTATAATTATTGGTGCATATACTTTGTCGATTTCACTAAAATTTAATAGTTATTATTGACAAAAGTTTTATTATATATATAGATAGATATATAAATAGATAGATAATAGATAGATAGATACCAACGTTGGGACGAAGGGTGGTTTTGGGGTCTAGGAGGTCTAAAATATATCGAATTTTCTTCCCACCGAACGACTGCAATAGGTAATTTAAAGCAAGAATTCTTACTTTTTCTAATTGCAGCTACCTAAAAGTATTTACTAATAAATTATTAAATTTTGTTAAGTACTTATTAATATATTCTACTTCTTTATTTCTGTTCGCGAATCTCATCTTCCAAATCCGCATCATCTTCTCACCATTAATTCCATACTTTCCATAAATCACACCCATTATTTCCTACGCGATTAACTCTGGTAAACAAGCATCACTTTAAAAAAAAAAAAAAAAAAAAAAAAACAGATGGGAGTGTCTGCCAAATAGACAGGTAATAACGCACCGATTAGACGAAGTAACGAACCATTTTTCAAAATATTAACCGATTCATGCGTTACACCGAGCAATTTTTACGTCACGCCTTTTCGGTTACCGTGTTTTTCATTTCTTCGGTTTCTCCATTCATTTAAACACGGATTTGATTTTAAAAGTATTCAAAGTAAATTAACCATTTTAGCTTGCCCCAAGCGTCATATTAATGTTTCATTTTTTTTATTTTTCATTAAAAATAATGTTTCCTGGTAACAAAAACGGGAAAAGTTATTTAATTAAAATACTTAAATAGTTAAATACAGTTATTATATAGTTACAGTTATTAGTTAATGTTTTATTATTATACAATACAGTTATTGGTAATCATTGTACAATTACAATTGTAATTACGGTAATTACTAATTATTGTAAATTATTTACTAGAAAAAAAATAACAAAAAACCATTGGGAAAATGGTTGTTGTTTTCGGTCGAGAATGGGCCTCTTGACGTCGTCATTTTATTGACGTCGTCACTTTATTTTTTTAAGCGTTTTTAAGTGTTTTTAACGAAATTCTATAACTTTAGAAGAATTTTTAACGAAATTCTGTAACTTTAGAAGAATTTTTCTTTGAATAGGAAATAGAAATGCATAAAATCGTTACAAAAGAGATAGATGCAAATTATCAGATATGAAATATAAAGTAGAAATTTGGAACTTTCGTGTTATAGCGGTCCCCCATGGATGAAATACTTTTGTTTATGTTTTCATTAATATATTGTAAATTTGGTACTTTCGTGTTATAGTGGCACCCAAGGATAAATCGCCAAGCGACCAAGATTTATCGCCAAATTATACAGCATGTATGACATTATAATAATGTATGATATATATATATATATATATATATATATATATATATAACATTTCTTGACGTATGTAGCCAAGTTATAGTCATGTATGATGCATATATGATGTATATATATGACACGTGTAATATATGATGTATATACGGCATATAAGACGTAAATAATATGTGTATAATGACGTATATGGCACATATAGGAGTGTCTGGAATATCTATCTACTATATATATAAAACACAAACGGAAATTTCGTTCCGTTCCTTTATAACTCGAGTTCCGCTGAATGGATTTTGATGGAACTTGCGCTGTTCGATAGATAATTTTTTCAGGGAAGGTTTTAGTATATAACATATTGTTCTACGTGTTAGACAATATTTACCTAACGAGTATTAAGGCGTGAGAACGGTTAATTACCTCCTTTATTTTATTTCTAAATACTTAATCATTTTTCTTCACAACATCTTATAGAAGTAAAAAAGAATGTTCTTACCGTTTGGTAGCTTCGTCAGTGATATATCCGAGTAATCCGTTTGAAACAACTTTGTTTGTTGTTGTGTGAATATTATTTTGTTTGGAGTATCCGTTGGAACAGAAATTATATGATTTCACTAGATAGATGATCACTGCTGTAAAATTATGTATTCCGTAGTATCGTAGTGGTACACTAAGTAGAGAAAATCATCTTCACACTTTTAAAGGAAAAGAAAGAATTTAATATAAGATAAAAATTGACTGAACATTTTGCACCCTCTTAGTCGGGTGTTCAAGCAAGAAGTGAGCAAAAAACATATATACGAAAATACACACGTGCTTTTCTCAAAAAGTGGGTTACATTCAAAAGGTTATATGCGTGATAAACATCATTATCTAAAATTGGCCATTTTGCATCATTAAAAGTCAAATTCAAGTGTTTATAAAATAGAGTCAGTCAAAGTCTCGTTAAAAAGAAGTTGAGCTAAACTGTCTTTAAAAGTGTTCGACGATACTTAACACAAATATTCTGCATATGGCTAACGAATAAAGTCTTTTCTAACAGGCAATAAATTTGCCTCATTACTGTCAGCTAACCAGATGTGAGCGGCACAGAAAAATTGTCCAGATGTAAGTTCTATAAGATGGAGATGTAACTTTTTCTTTATTTTTGTTTTAACACTTGTCTTAATTAGGATGCTTAATTCCGTAACACGGGCAACAAGGCCCCCTTAAGCCCCTAATGAAGATCACTTAGCAGATTCAGTTTGTCCCTGTTTTCTTGAAATACAGGTTTGGGTTCCGGTTTCGTAAACACGTCTGCAATCATAGATTTGCTTGGGCAGTAACACATTTCTATTGTTCCATTTTCCTTCATATGTTTGATTGAATAGTATTTCAAGTCAATATGCTTTGTTTTATTTGTATATTTGTCCGATTCAATCATCTTAATGCATTAAATGTTGTCTTCATAGACAGTAATCGGAAGAGATTGGGTTAAATTTAAGTCTTCTAACAATCTTAATAACCATGTAAGTTCTTGAACGGCTGTTGCAGCTGCTACAAATTCAGCTTCTGCTGATGATTGAGCAATACACGACTGGCGCTTTGTTATCCAATGTATTGGATTCTTCCCTAATAGGTATAAATTTCCAGTAGTATATCTTCTGGTTTGTGTATAACCGGCCCAATCAGCATCGGTGTACACTTCTAACACTGGTGGATGTTCGTTGCTGATTACCAAATTTAGATCTTTACTGTGATTTAGGTAACGAATAAGCCGTTTAACACCTTTCGAATCTTCTTCGGACGGATTTTCACATTTTCGACTCAAAATGTTCACTACCAATAATATGTCTGGCCTTGTAATTGTCGCGATATATAATAACACACCGATCGCTTGTCTAAATTTTGTGTTATTGGGCATTGGATTTTCTTCTTTTTCTGATCTTAGGAAATTCGTTTCCATTGGCGTCGCGTATGGCTTTGATTCTTCGAGATTAAATTTCTTAACAATTTCCATTATTTTCGCTGTTTGATTTAATTTAAAGCCATTGTGTGTTTTCTGAATTTTTATCCCAAGATAATTGCTGATTTCCCCTAAATCTTCGAGTGAGTATTGTGTTTTTAATTTATTTATGACATCTTCAATTAAATGGATGCTTCCTGCAACAAGAATGTCATCGACATACACAACTATATACACTGTATCTTCCCCTTGTCCTCTAGAAAATAGACAGGTGTCTGCTTTACTCTGTATAAAATTTAACTCTTTAAGCGATTCAGTAATTTTTGTATACCAAGCCCGGGCTGCTTGCTTCAGCCCGTATATGGCCTTACGAAATTTACAGACCTTTTCTGGTTCGTTTGCGTTCACATACCCTTCGGGTTGTGCCATGTACACTTCTTCATCAATTTTTCCATGCAAGAAAGCAGTTTTTATATCTATTTGCCTAACATTAAGATTTTTGTAAGCCGCGACAGTTAAGAAACATCTTAAGGTGGTGTGTGATACTACGGGAGCATATGTCTCATCGTAGTCTATCCCGTATTTTTGCTTGAAGCCTTGAGCCACCAATCTGGCTTTATAACGCTTTATTTGTCCATTTTCATCATATTTAGCCTTGTAGGTCCATCTGGATCCAATTACTTTGGCTCCCTGTGGTGGTTTCACCAAAATCCAGGTTTCATTTTCCTTAAGTGAATTTATTTCGTCTCGTGTCGCGTCAATCCAGTTATTTTTTTCTTGCGGATTCTCAATGTTTAGCATATCTTGCCAACCTTTCGGTTCATATACTGGATCGTGCCGGACTGCATATGCAAACCTGTCCGGTGGCACACCTCTATTGTGTCTTTCAGATCTTCTCGGTTGTGTTTGTTGAGACGCGGATGGTGTATCTGGAGCAGTTTGGTTTGGTGTTAGATCAAATTCTACTATACTAGTGTCATTCTGTTGCGCTTGTTTGTTTGTTTCTGACATCAGCTCAATTGTGTCAACATTTTTCTCAACATTTGAATTACAAATGTTATTTTCAGCGAATTTGACGGTTCTGGCTAAAATTACTCTTCCGTCTCCTGTAAATATTCTGTACGCTTTACACCGGTTGTCATATCCCACGAACGTGTCTTTCTCAGCTCTGTCGTCTAATTTGCCGCGTTTAGATTTATGAATATATGCGTAGGCGGTACACCCAAATACTTTCAAATATTTTATATTTGGTTTTCTGTTTAACCATAGTTCGTAGGGGGTAGAGCTAATGGATTTCGATGGTAAGCGATTCTGCAAATGATTGGCTGTACATATGGCTTCTCCCCAGAGTCTATGTGGGAGGTTAGCCTCACTTAACATGCTTCTAGTCATGTCTAAAAGTGATCTATTTTTACGCTCAGCAATCCCGTTCTGGCTCGGGCAGTACGGTACTGTGTGCTGATGCTCAATACCGTTATGCTTGAGGTATTCTTCTAATTTATCGTTAACATATTCTCCACCATTATCGGATCTGATGGCGGTTGGAAATTTTCCAAATTTATTTTTCACGGTCGAAATGTATTCCTTTAACTTTTCATACTCTTCACTTTTTTTCGTCATTAGATAGATGACACAGAATCTGGAGTAATCATCTATGAAAGTGATGAAATAGCGTTTTTCCCCTATGGTAGGAGTATTTATCGGACCACACACATCACTGTGCACTAACTCTAACCTTTTTTGGGCTCTATATGCGACCGATTTTGGAAATGGGGTATCGTTTGTTTTGGATTTAATGCATGCCTCACAATAGGTGTTGTGTTTGCAGAAATTTAGGGTTATGCCATTTACAAGTTGTTTTTGTAAAATGGTTTTAATTGCATCGTAACTTCTATGTCCAAGTCGCCTATGCCATAAGTCTATACATCTTGTATTTGTACAATTGTGCGTAATGTTCGCGTAATTATTATCCCTGGTTTATTATTATTTACATGCACTTCATATAAGTTATTCTTCAATCTACCTTGTAGAATTATTTCCCCATTATGTATGATGTCACACGTATCTTTATCGAACTTTACTTGACATCCATTTTTAGTAGCCCTGCTAACTGATAGCAAGTTTGTTTCGATATCGGGTACATACAATACGTCACGAAGTGTAATTTGCCTGTCTTGTTTTCCAGTGTTTATTACTATTTCACCTGACCCGTATGAAATTAATTTATTACCATTTGCAACAGTCACATTTGTCTCAACGTTGCTGGTTATTTTCAAGAACATTTCTTTAGAATTAGCAATATGACTTGAACTTCCACTATCAATAATAAATGTTTGTTTTCCGATTGTTCAGTCAATAACGCTACGTTTTTATTTTCAGTTTGTTTTGTATCACGCCGTTCCGCGATTTTGTCGGGTACATTTTCTTCAAAACACAAAGAAGTAGAATGATTTTTATTTTTCAACGGTTTGTTATGCTGTACTGTATGATTATTTTTCCATTTTTGAAACCAACATTCGCTGTATGAATGATTTTTCATTTTACAATACGAACAAAATTTATTGTTTCTTCTTTGATCTGTGTAGCCTAATTTACCCTGTGTTTTATAGGCTTTAAACCCATTGCCTGAATTTTCCGAATTCTCGACTCTGCGAGTACACTCATCTATAAGCTTTCCTTTAATAAAATCAGGCGTTAAATCTATTTCATTTCTCGCTTCAATCGCGGTAATCTATGTATCGTATGACGGGGGTAACGAACATAATAAAATGGCAGATATGTGTGAATTTGAGATATATTCTCCTATTCCGGCCAATTTATCTACAAGTTCCAATAATTTGGTAATATGTGTTATTAAATTCCCTCCTTCATTTAGCTTTGTGCTATAAAGTTTGCGAAGGAGATGTAATTTGCTTGAAAGATTAGAACGCTCATGTATATTTTTCAAAGTAGTCCAGGTTTCTTTAGCTGTGTTAAGATGCTTTATATTTATTATTTGGCTATCTTCGATACTAAGATTTATCAAGGCTCTTGCCTTCCGGTCCCGCTTCGTCTAATTAGCGGTCATCGGATTTGGAGCTTCGTCGGTGACGACTTCAAAAAGCTCTTCACGTATCAATAGCATCTCAACTTTAAATAGCCAATTTGAGTAGTTGTTCGCATTTAGTTTTTCAATAGCCGCACTGTCCTTTGCGTATGCCATTATCTCTCTTTTCTTTTCTTTTAAGTTCTTTAAGTTAATTGAATATATATATATATATTTTTTCTTTTATCGGATTACCGGATTTTTCTTTATTATTTGAGGATCAATGTTTTATTTTATCTACTTAACGAGACATTTCAGTCTCATAATCAATTTGTTAGACAATATTTACCTAACGAGTATTAAGGCGTGAGAACGGTTAATTACCTCCTTTATTTTATTTCTAAATACTTAATCATTTTTCTTCACAACATCTTATAGAAGTAAAAAAGAATGTTCTTACCGTTTGGTAGCTTCGTCAGTGATATATCCGAGTAATCCGTTTGAAACAACTTTGTTTGTTGTTGTGTGAATATTATTTTGTTTGGAGTATCCATTGGAAAAGAAATTATATGATTTCACTAGATAGATGATCACTGCTGTAAAATTATGTATTCCGTAGTATCGTAGTGGTACACTAAGTAGAGAAAATCATCTTCACACTTTTAAAGGAAAAGAAAGAATTTAGTTTTTAGTGTTTATAAAATAGAGTCAGTCAAAGTCTCGTTAAAAAGAAGTTGAGCTAAACTGTCTTTAAAAGTGTCCGACGATACTTAACACAAATATTCTGCAGATGGCTAACGAATAAAGTCTTTTCTAACAGGCAATAAATTTGCCTCATTACTGTCAGCTAACCAGATGTGAGCGGCACAGAAAAATTGTCCAGATGTAAGTTCTATAAGATGGAGATGTAACTTTTTCTTTATTTTTGTTTTAACACTTGTCTTAATTAGGAGGCTTAATTCCGTAACACGGGCAACACTACGTACATTAGTTATAGAATTATGATAGAAAGTTCTGTTATTTTAGCCGAAAGGTTATCATTGCTAATTTTTTGGCGACCATTATTGTTTCAGAAAGAATTGAAAAGTAATCCAAAAATAAAAGAAAAAACTTGGACTAATTTTATTAAAAAAGGAAAGAAAGAAAGACAAAAAAAAAAAAGAAAAAAAGAAAAAAAAAGAAAAACAGTTTTGATGCGAGATAATGTTATAAAACGAAAATATTTAATTTAAACATGATTGGGAATGTTCGTAATGCTTAAAAAATTATTGAATGGACAAGATTGCTATTGAAACAATATTTAGCGATTTATCTTTTGTTTTTGGCGATTTTGATTTTATTTTTTACCCCAAAAAATTTTATTTTAAGCCAAAATCTGCTTTTTTTTTTGCATAAAGAAATGAAATGGCTATACATCTCGAAAAATAAAAGAAAAAACTGTTACTAATTTTATTTTTTAAAAAAAAGAAAGAAAGAAAGAAAAGAAAAAAAGAAATACAGTTTTGATCAGAGATAATATTATAAAACGAAAATATTTAGTTTAAACATGATTGAGAAAGTTCGTAATGCTTAAAAAATTACTCAATGTGCAAGATTGCTATTGAAACAATATTTGCAGATTTATCCTTTGTTTCTGGCGATTTTTATTTCACTTTTGTCCCCAAACAATTTGATTTTACGCCAAAAGGTGTTTTTTCCAGTGTACGATAGCATTTTTGGAGTTTTTTTGGTACTTTTCGGTTAGCCGGGCGCCAGTGATATATATACGTATATATACACACACATATATATACACATATATCTACACATATACATACATACATATATATATATATATATATATATATATATATATATATATATATATATATGTATATACATATATATTTATATATGTACATATATCACTGACGCCCGGCTAACCGAAAAGTACCCTTTTTTATTCAAAAGTAAATTTTTATTACTAGCAATATACTTCTATTTACTTCTACCTTATACATGAAATTTCGTTCCGGCTGCTTTTAACTCGAGTTCTGCTGGATGGATTTTCATAGAACTTAAATTGTAAGATAGATAATTTTTCAGGGAAGGTTTTATTGTATAACATATTGTTCTACGTGGCTTAGTTATAGAATTATTATGGGAAGTTCTATAATCAGGTGGACCCGATTATGAAAGATTAGCCTTTTGAAAAAGCTCTACTGGACGGATTTTGATGAGAATTGTATTGTTAGTTAGAGGCTATTTCAGGAATGGTATTAGTGTGCTACATATTGTTCTACGTTGCTTAGTCAAACAGTTATGTGTGAAGGTTATATAGTCAAGTGAATCCGATTCCGAAAGGTTAGCCTTTTTGAAAGTTTTTACTGAGCGTATTTTTTGCAACTGGCATTGTTAAGTAGATAATTTTTAAGGATGTTTTTAGTATATTTCATATTGTTCTATGTTAGTTTTATAACTATTTGGAAAAGTTCTATAATCAGATGAACCCGATTATCAAAGATTAGCCTTTATAAAAACTTCTACTGGATGGATTTTGTTAGTTAATTTGTTTGCATTGTTAGTTCGATAATTTTTAGTGATGGTTTTAGTATATTGCATATAGTTTTATCGTTCTTTACGAAACCCTAACTCTAAATGACCGAATAAAAAGTTGGTCCTTAACAGCTAAAATTTTGACTGCATATTAGAAAATATAATAGCGCATTGGCGTCATTTTCCAGTAATGTGGAAGGATATTCCAGGTAAATATATATAGATTGCTTTCAAACACAAGGTCAAATTAAACGATATATTTCTTTTGATTCAAGGTTCATTTGTAGAAACATACCAGCGCAGCGGGCATAGCTTGCTAGTATATATATATATATATATATATATATATATATATATATGCGTATATAGGATGCATACATAAGCTTTGCGATGATCTTGGCGAAATCATAACTGCAACCTTGGCATAATCATAATTGTGGCGGCCGCTATCACACGATGTACGGTTATTTTATTATTATTATTATTATTATTATTATTATTATTATTATTATTATTAAGCTTTCGGAACAGTTCTCCAATTGTTATTGTAATTTGTTAAATTATAATTCTTTTTTTTATATATTTGATTTGTTCTAATTATATTAAACTATGTTAAATGATGAAATACAAAAATGGTTATCATTACGGTCATTGGCATTATTAGTTTAGTAAATATACAATTAATAGGGTGATGCATATGGATATGGTAACCAGTTTCACAACCTAAAATGGCATTAAAATATTAGTATAAAAACAATTTCTTTGCCTGAATTTTTTTTTATGAATGTTGGAAGAATGCTTTTATGTCCATATTATTTATCTTTTAAATATCTGATTTGTGATAAATATACTAAAAAATAAGTTAAAAGTTAAAAAACAAAAATTCTTAACCATCATTCGTATAGGTGCAATTTAATACACATTTAATGGGGGATACTAGTAAAATCACTCAAAACATAAAATGACAATATACAAACGGCACAATTTATAAAATACGATTTCTTGGCATGATCATGAATCTTTTTAATACTATTGGAGGAAAGCATAAAAGAATGTAATGTATATCTTTTTCATACTTTATTTGCTATATCTGTTTAATACTTTATTTGCGATAGTTTTATATAATATGTCAAGCATTATTTCATTCAAACCTTGTGTCTATAAAAGGAGCAAAACGAGATCAATAAAAATAAAATTTTATTTATTGTGATATTATTGTAAAAACTCACCAGACGATTTCCTAAAAAAAAATGTTTTATATATGTATCATAAGCAGGGCTTGACAAATGCCGTCGCCAGGTCGCCACTGGCTACCAAGTTTTTTGATCTGGGTACCAAGTCAAATCTTTAATCTTTAATCAGTTAATCTTTCGGGCGAATTTTTGTAAAAAAATTGACATAAGAAATGAACACAGATGGCATTTTTTCTCTCCCCTCCCCCTCTATTTGTGCGCAGCAAGCAGTGATCTTTTTCTTCTCTCGTAATTTTCCGCTATAGCGAGCTAGTATATGTCACATGATTAGAAGGTGTGGGGGGAGAGGAGATATTTCAATAAAATAGTAAGAAATAGTGTCAATCCAGCCTCTGTGGCATTTAAACTTGGATAAAACGCTAAAAAATTCTCAAGTTTTTTTGTAAGTTTCATATCCGATTTTTGTGTTTAGTTGCCAACATATAAGTGATTTTAAGTGATTATAATTTTTATAACTTTCGTTAGAAAACATAGTTTATATTATCTTTCTAAATTATGTACTATTCTAAAATATGTAACTAATAATTCTAAACTATGCTTGTTATTATTTTTTTTCAATTAATTCATAAAAAACTCTTGTGTTTTTTTTTTTAATCAATGACGGGGAAGGGGGTAAGAGGTAAATATTTTTTACTGGTGACTAGCATTTTTTTCTGTCTACCAGATTTTATCAGATTTGTAAAGCCCCTGATCATAAGTTTTATGTTACATTTGGAGATGGTTTTTCTATATCCAGTTGAATAATTTTTTTAAGTATGACGTCAACAGCGTTTTAACTTGTTAGAATGAAAAAAATAATCGAAATGTAATCTGTAAATATTACAGATAAATGTAATAGAGGACATTAAAAAAATTATACAACTGTTAAAAATTTACATATGAGCGTTATTGCTTTAATATTTTATTACACTTTTGAAGTAGAACACTTTTAACCCCTTGGGGACGAGCGACACGTATACATGACGCATAAGATGCTCAGAATCCTCGATTATTCCCACCAGTTATTTTTTATTGTAAGCTTTGCCTTATTTAACGATAGCATTTCTGCGATTCAATTACACGAAGACTTCTGTTTTGTAAAACCAGTGGTAAAAGGTTAAAAATTCTGTAAAGGACGCTCGTCGCGAAGGGGTTAAAGCACTTTTGAAGCAGTAAACTACCGCGCATGCGCGGCAGCGTATTACTGCTTATTCTACTATTTATTACTTTTAATTTTACGGTATAATACTAGGAGCTGGGGTGCCAGTATTATGCATGTAAAATCAACAACTTTTTTTTTGTTGTAGTGTAGCTGTAACAATAGTTCTAAGACGAGATTGAAACGGAACTAACCTAACACAACTCTAACAGAAACCACAAATTTCATTAAGCATAAGCATTTAAAAGTCAATGTGCAAAACATTGCTTTTGTATAACATACTCAATAATTTTATGGATGTAATATCTTCAGATACAAGCGCTTTTAAATTCCAGTTGTTACTTATATGTTGTACAAAATACAAAAGAACTTCATAAATCATATACGAGCAGCTCTTTGTGTCCACTTGTAATAATCTCTCTCGATATATACAACGGGTGTGACCAATAGACAAAGGCTAAAAATTCATTTTTCATCTCTTACAATTGTTTCGGCTATCTTGTTCGTCATACATTTATACGTCGAGTTACTACTAAATGATTGGATGTGATCATAGCTCTTACACCTCATCTCCTTGGGTGGTTGAATTTTAAGATGATGCTATATTTTGGCCCGAGGGGGCGATACACGCTATAAAGAGAACGAAAAATCATGCATTCGGCATTGATTATGAAACACTTTCGGACAGAAACAAAATGGTGTTAAGAAATTTCATACAAGGTGTGGCTATTAATTTCCAGGACCGGTGAAATAACTTCTGAAATATGAATGTGCAGTACATAACTGTTTAGTATGTTACGAAGTAACTTCCGTCTGACGTAATACACTTTTGCGCGCGGCTGTACAATTGTTTGAAACAACTTGTAAAGTCATCTTTGGGAATCTGGTGAAATAACTTCTGAAATATGAATATGCAGTACATAACTGTTTAATATGTTTCGAAGTAAGTTCCGTCTGACGTAATACACTTTTGCGCGCGGCTGTACAATTGTTTGAAACAACTTGTAAAGTCATCTTTGGGAATCTTGTGAAATAACTTCTGAAATATGAATATGCAGTACATAACTGTTTAATATGTTTCGAAGTAAGTTCCGTCTGACGTAATACACTTTTGCGCGCGTCTGTACAATTGTTTGAAACAACTTGTAACTTTTTCGCATTTTCCTTGATTTTATCAATTTCCAGTTCGTGAGAGAGTAGTCAAATAGTCAGTCGGCCATCAGAAGTCACAATCGTTTCAAGTGTACGTACAAATATTGATAGCCAAGTGCGCGGATCATCTTCGACGCTTTCCCCACCGTCCCGAAAACGTCGAAACCGTTCAAAACTATTTTTCTACTTATTTTATTTAATTTAAAATTTTTATGCTCCACCACGTTTTAATTTCTTTTTTAAATATCATTATAACTTTAAATATCATATCATAAACTGTTTTGGAAACGAAACATAATTTATCTTGATTTTTAGATTATTCTACTCAAATAAAAATCATATCTAAAGTGATATGTTAATTAACAAATTTCCTCAAAAATATTTACAAATATAATCACTTTGAAAAATATTCTTTGACACGAAAACTTAAATTAAATAAATCTCTATGAACGGAATAAATGTAAAATAGAATAAAAAGAAATGCTAAAATAGAATATCAAAGAAAAAAAATGTGTTCCACACTTAATCTTAATGAAAGAGTATGAAATTTCAAGCTCATAAAAGAAATTTAAATGGTCATATATATAAAAACAAAAATACACAAATTGGGGTTGTCTACTATGAAATATGATAAAGAGTTTGTTAATTGTATATGTTGCTGTGAATAATGCATTAATTTTCTTTAAATGTTACGTGAACGAAGTCACGGGAAACAGCTAGTAATTAAACATAGCACAAACCTTTAACACAAAATTATCACACAAAGAAATTGCAATCATTAAATATTGTTAAATAACAAGCACAAGAACCTTTTTATATTTACACTATTTCAGTACTTTTTTCATATCATACTTTCAAAAAATTAGGAATGGGTCTCCTCTCCATCCCCCCCCCCTTCATGATTATACCCATACATGCCGTAGCTTGAAGAAACACTAGTCACACATTAAAGTAATAAATGCTTCAAAAACTTATTTGTTCATCTAATAATTACCTCGTGAACAGAACTATTGTAATCCAAACATTCCAGGGTACCTTTGACCGTATTACCTCAGACACTAATTACTGAAAACAAGATTTCCAACTACGACGTCGCTGGGAGTGTGTAATTATTTTCATAAATTGGCCGACTACTGTAATAAAATATGATGCCAACAGATAAGAGATTAATATGGGACGAACTGTTTTAAAAGTTTTCTGAAATTTTTATTTTAACGGCTCTTTCTGACTTTTTCCAAACAATTTAACAAAAATTAGTTTATAAATGCCTCCGATTTTACTGATAAAAAGAACCATCATGCGCACTGTCAAATGGACCCTTAAAGTCCTTCATCGTACAGTACAAGCTTAATCGTATATATTATTTCTGTTGTCAACACCCCTTTTTTCTAAGTAAATAAAAAACGCAGAACGATAAATGAGATACTATATGGAAGGATTTTGAAGCGGCTTCTGACATAGTACACTCACATTTAGTTAAAGCTTGTATTTTGATTAAAAATTGTAAGTAATTAAAAATTAAATCGGCATTGTATTTCATAAATGAAATGAAAGGTTTTCCTAAAATGAGTGTTGCCACAAAAATAAAAAACCGCAATAATGATTATAAAGAAAAAAAAATGTTCAATTTATATAAAGTGGGACATAGTTGCTGCCCGGGTTTATTCAATTCCTACTATTAGCTCCCACTCTCTATATATTTATATATCTTGTTCAAATTTTCAATCGTTGATAAAATATTTTCTATTCACCACTCAAGTTCAAATAAAATTTTTTTAAACTTGTAGTGGATGACACTTGATGTTAATACAGTTTTTTCAAATGTTAATTCATTAATTAATTTAAATTAATTAATTTTAGTTTTATATGGGAGAAAAAAATTTCTCCCATTGTTTTCATAAATGAAATGAAAGATTTTCCTCAAATGAGTGATGCCACAAAAATAAAATACCGCAACGATGATTATAAAAAAATGTTCAAAAAGATAACGTGGGACATTAATGCTGCGCGGGTTTATTTTATATATTTATGATTAAAAAGTAGGAATTGACTTTTAAAAAAATTTATATTACTTGTTTTAAACTTATGATTAAAAAGCAAAATTTAAATACAAATGCTCAATTTATTTTTCTTTATCCCATGTTTTTTGTTTTTCATAAACAGATGATGTCATCCTCTAATGCAGTTAAAATACTTTTTCTTTTTTTTTAATTTAATTTTTTTTTTTTTGGTCAGTTTTTACTGTAACTTTGATGGAATAAATGAGATGATATTCTAGCTTGATTAATGCTGTTTGCAGTTATTTTTAGTCCTTATTTTTTTTTTTACCTACATCTAAAAAATATTAGATATTGCTCAAAAATATTAGACTGCAGTGTCTAAAATCTGTAGTAAATCTTCGCACGGATCCACTTCTAATTCTAAATTATTGGACATACAAGAAGAAATTTATTTGTTTAGAAATTAATATGGGACGAACTTTTTTAAAAGGTTCCGATATATTTATTTTCACAACTCTTTCTGGCTTTACAAACACACACATTTTAAAATAAAATTATTTACCAACTTCTCCAAATTTACAGATAATAATGGTCATTATGCCACCTTTCAAACGACCCGCAACCCTTAAATGCACTATTTTTTTTTAAATTTAATTAAACTTACACAAATTTGTCACTAATGCAATAACACTGATTATCAGTCACATCAGTTTTGTATTTTAATCTATGACCATCCGTTTGTGTTAGGGAATGAAATATGAATGTATACAAATGGTTTTAAAGTGTTCTGATTTTATTTTATTTTCATAGTTCTTTCTGACTTTGCAAACAATTTAAAGTAAATTAATTTATCAAATCCTTCAACTTTACTAATAATACTGATACATGATGCCCACTTTACCGATATATTTTACTTTACTGATAATAAGGGCTCTCATGTAAAGTTTCAAAAGAATCCTTAAAATACCCGCCTTGTACAGTAAAAGCTTAATAATTCTAAATTTTAGACATACAAGAAGAAATTTTTTTGTTATCTTTAGAAATTTATTTGCTCATCTACTACAACTGTTTCATGACTCGTCCCAGGATGCAAGAAGAAAAATTTGTTGAGAGTCGGGTACCTTTATGAATGGAAATTAAAATTGGATTCTTTAGGAGATTTTTAAAAGAAACCCCTCATGCAAAAATTTGCTTTAGAGGGGAAATTATGTCCAAAACAGTTTGAGTTTTTTTAATATGATCAAAGGGTAAACGGTGAATTTGGTTATTGCGCGCACTAGTTCTAAGAAATCACTGTATAGAATGTCATGAAATTTTCACTGAAGGTATTAAACTTATAGATGCACAAAATTACGTAATATTATGTGCATAAAGTAAGAGATTTTGAAATTATGACTGTTTTTATTTTTAATTTTTTTTTCAGTGTAGGTCATTTTAAACACATAACATATCTCTACTCAATAAAAAATTTTTGGCTCACTGTGACAATTCAATTATGAGAAAGCATGTGCGCAAGACATATAAGGTATGAATTCATTTATTAAAAAAGCATCAAATTTTAAATTAAATCAAAGCACTTTACATATATATATATGTAGCCTCTTTTTCAGTACAATAACTGTTAGATTATAATCTTTTTTAAAGTGAGTTTAAAATTTCATATCGAAAAGTTAATCAGATGGGAAGTTCTTGCAATCCATATTAGGCTCACTTTTACAAGTCATTTGTCAGTTTAAAAAGTACCTGACCCCTTAACTTTTGAAATTTATTTGCTCCTCTAATATAATTATCTCATGAGCGGTATTATCATCGCAGGGTGCCTTTGACCATAATGTTGACCGACAGTTTATATTAAAATAATTTATCAATTCCTTTGAATTTTCTAGAAACATGCCGACTTTCAATAAACTCTTTAAACGTCCGTCGTTATTCGATAAAAGCTTGATTAGTTCTAAATTACGAGACATAAAGAAATTTATTTCTTAACTTTAGAAATGTATTTGCACAATCTAATATAATTGTCTCATGAGCGGTATCATCGTCCCAGGGTGCCTTTGACCGACAGTGTGTTGACCGACAGTTTATATTAAATTAATTTATCAATTCCTTTGAATATTCTAGCAACATGCCGGCTTTCAATAAACTTTTAAAAACGTCCGTACAAGAAGAAATTTATTTCTTAACTTTTGAAAGTTATTTGCTCAATCTAATATAATTATCTCATGAGCGGTATTATCGTCGCAGGGTGCCTTTGACCATAATGTTGACCGAAGGTTTATATTAAAATAATTTATCAATTCCTTTGAATATTCTAGCAACATGCCGGCTTTCAATAAACTTTTAAAACGTCCGTACAAGAAGAAATTTATTTCTTAACTTTAGAAATGTATTTGCACAATCTAATATAATTATCTCATGAGCGGTATTATCGTCCCAGGGTGCCTTTGACCATAATGTTGACCGACAGTTTATATTAAAATAATTTATCAATTCCTTCGAATATTCTAGCAACATGCCGGCTTTCAATAAACTTTTAAAACGTCCGTACAAGAAGAAATTTATTTCTTAACTTTTGAAAGTTATTTGCTCAATCTAATATAATTATCTCATGAGCGGTATTATCGTCGCAGGGTGCCTTTGACCATAATGTTGACCGAAAGTTTATATTAAAATAATTTATCAATTCCTTTGAATATTCTAGCAACATGCCGGCTTTCAATAAACTTTTAAAACGTCCGTACAAGAAGAAATTTATTTCTTAACTTTAGAAATGTATTTGCACAATCTAGTATAATTATCTCATGAGCGGTATTATCGTCCCAGGGTGCCTTTGACCATAATGTTGACCGACAGTTTATATTAAAATAATTTATCAATTCCTTCGAATATTCTAGCAACATGCCGGCTTTCAATAAACTTTTAAAACGTCCGTACAAGAAGAAATTTATTTCTTAACTTTTGAAAGTTATTTGCTCAATCTAATATAATTATCTCATGAGTGGTATTATCGTCGCAGGGTGCCTTTGACCATAATGTTGACCGACAGTTTATATTAAAATAATTTATCAATTCCTTTGAATATTCTAGCAACATGCCGGCTTTCAATAAACTTTTAAAACGTCCGTACAAGAAGAAATTTATTTCTTAACTTTTGAAAGTTATTTGCTCAATCTAATATAATTATCTCATGAGCGGTATTATCGTCGCAGGGTGCCTTTGACCATAATGTTGACCGACAGTTTATATTAAAATAATTTATCAATTCCTTTGAATATTCTAGCAACATGCCGACTTTCAATAAACTCTTAAAACGTCCGTCGTTGTTCAATAAAAGCTTGACAGTTCTAAATTACTAGACATACAAGAATAAATTTATTTCATAACTTTAGAAATGTATTTGCTCAATCTAATTGTCGCAAGCGCAGAACTATAGTCCCAGGGTGCCTTTGCCCGTAATGTCTGAAACAACACTAATTACTGAAAATAAGCCTTCCAGCCACGACGTCACTGCGAGTGTGTAATTATTTCCATAAACTGGCCGACTACTGTTATGAAATATGATGCCAACAGATAAGAAATTAATACCGGACGAACTCTGACCTCGAAGCCTCGAACTATGGGATGATCATGGAGATTCGTAAACACTATGTGTATGTCTCGTTATAAACGCCTCCGGAGTGAGGTTTTTTTTTTTTTTTTTTTTTTTTTTTTTTCAGAAGAAAGAAAACATCTCTAAGTTATTGTGCAGCGCCTTAATTTAATTTTTGCGAGTTATGTTTTTTGTTCTTGGTGAATGAAAGAAAAGCTTGCTTGAGATTAAAATAAAGAACGACATAATCTGGTTCGGTATTCATTTAGCTTGACCGTCAGAAAGAAGAGGTTAAAACAATTTGGAATTGTTGGAACGGATGATAGTCCTTTAATGATATATATTATCTTTTCGACAATATTTTAATTTCTTATTGCAGTGGTCAAAATGTACAGTTATATTGTATTTCTATATAGATTTGAAGAAACAAGTTTATTATGAAATATCTGCTTCCGAAAAATCCCTATATTTTTTCAATTAATTTTTTATAATATCGTTCTTATTGGTTTAACTGTTTTTATTTTTGCTTTAATTCTGAATTGAAGAAAGACAACTTCCGTGAGTTATTGTGCAGAGCTAAAGTTTAATTTTTGTTAGTTAGTTTGTTTATTTCTTGGTGAATGAGGGGAAAGCTTGCTTGAGATTAAAATAAAGAACGACATCTATCTCGGTATTCATTTAGCTTTACCGACAGGAACAAGATGTTAAAACAATTTGGAATTGTTGGAAATGATGATATTCTTTTAATGATATATATTATCTTTTCCACAATATTTTAATTTCTTAACGCAATGGTTAAAATCTACAGTTATATTGTATTCCAATATAGATCTGAAGAAACAAGTTTATTATAAAATGTATGCTTCCGAAAAATCCCTATATTTTTTCAATTAATTTTTTATAATATCGTTCTTATTGGTTTAAATGTTTTTATTTTTGCTTTAATTCTGAATTGAAGAAAGGCAACATCTGTGAGTTATTGTGCAGAGCCATAGTTTAATTTTTGTTAGTTAGTTTGTTTATTTCTTGGTGAATGAGGGGAAAGCTTGCTTAAGATTAAAATAAAGAACGACATAATCTATCTCGGTATTCATTTAGCTTGACCGACAGGAACAAGAGGTTAAAACAATTCGGAATTATTGGAAATTATGATATTCCTTTAATGTATGTCCTTTAATATATTCCTTTAATAATGTAGTTCAAGTAAATAATGATATTCCTTTAATAATGTAGAACAATATATATTATCTTTTCGACAATATTTTAATTTCTTAACGCAATGGTTAAAATCTACAGTTATATTGTATTTCAATATAGATTTGAAGAAAAAAGTTTATTATGAAATGTGTGCTTCCGAAAAATCCCTATATTTTTTTCAATCAACTGTTTATAATATTGTTCTTATTGGTTTAAATGTTTTTACTTTTGTTTTAATTTTAAATTGAAGAAAGACAAATGCGTGAGTTATTGTGCAGCGCCATAATTTAATTTCTGCGAATTATGTTTTTTGTTCTTGGTGAATGAAAGAAAAGCTTGCTTGAAATTAAAATAAAGAACGACATAATCTGGTTCGGTATTCATTTAGCTTGACCGTCAGAAACAAGAGGTTAAAACAATTTGGAATTGTTGGAACGGATGATAGTCCTTTAATGATATATATTATCTTTTCGACAATATTTTAACTTCTTAACGCAATGGTTACTTTTCGACAATATTTTAATTTCTTAACGCAATGGTTAAAATCTACATTTACATTGTATTTCAATATAGATTTGAAGAAACAAGTTTATTATGAAATGTACGCTTCCAAATAATCCCTATATCTTTTCAATCAATTGTTTATAATATTGTTCTTAATGTTTTTATTTTTGCTTTAATTTTGAATTGAAGAAAGACAAATACGTGAGTTATTGTACAGAGCCATAATTTAATTTTTGTGAGTTAGCTTGTTTATTTCTTTGTAAATGAGAGAAAAGCTTGCTTGAGATTAAAATAAAGAACGACATAATCTGTCTCGGTATTCATTTAGCTTGACCGTCAGAAACAAGAGGTTAAAGCATACATAGCATTGATTATGAAACATTTTCAACACATTCAGAACATTGTAACAAACTTCGCCATTTAATAAGGTGAAAACTGCTGTCTAAGTAAACAATTTGGAAAATGTATAACACATTCAAAAACCCAATTTCAGAAATTACCATTTACAGTCGGAAAAATATTCGAACTATACCTAATTAAATTTTCAGCAGAGCTGAAATTACGCTGGACATTAATGACAGTAGCAAAGGATGTGAATTTTCACTCGCTACACAGCGTACAACCAGCAGAGTCAAAAATGTTCAGACCGGGAATCGAACCCGGATCCCTTAGTATAGCGCACCAAGTGCTTTACTATTTATACCGCCAGGACGGCATCCAGTCTGTTGGTTGTACGCTGTGTAGCAAGTGAAAATTCACATCCTTTGCTACTGTCATTAATGCCCAGCGTAATTTCAGCTCGACTGAAAATTTAATTAGATATAAATATATTATCCTATGCTGGGATGTAGTTCGTCTCATGTACGCCACTAAGTTGTGTGCTCATGCATAGCTTTCCATCTTGTACTGCAAGGTTGCAGCCTTGCCAACGCATAGGAGTGAAAAATGCCAGACTGTATGTCGTCCGGGTGGCTTAAATGGTAAAGCACTTGGTGCGCTATACCAAGGGATCCGGGTTTAATCCTCGGCCTGGACAGTTTTTACTGGACATTTATCATATTTGTATGCTGTGTAGCAATTGAACATTCACATCCTTTGTTAGTGTTATTCAAATTATTTTGTGTAGCCTTGTATATGATCTACAGATTTGTACATATACCACGTAGTATGCAAAAATTTAAGAAACGAATAACACAGCTAAAAATTATCTTCAGTGATTTCCGTCAATAAGCGGAAATGTATTCGAATTATTTTGTTTGGCCCTGTATAGGATTTGTAGAATCTATACACATACAAAAGGGGGAAAATTAGTTAAATTTAAAATGCATTCCACATTTGGAAACGCACTTTCAGCATATATTACTCTTAGACTGTACTGTAACCGAATTCTTCTGTGTGTCCCTACAAAAAAAAAAAAAAAAAAAAAAAAAAAAAAAAAAAAAAACGATAAACACACCCTATTCTATATGGTTTCTAGTTCTTGAAGTTCTCCTCAATTATGTATATCAATTTCAATATATTTGAAATAGTGTAGCAGCATTAAAATATACTGCAAATGATTTTTAATCCCATAGACCATAATGTAATGGAATTGAATATCCTTGTAAACGAACTATAAATACTACACACTTAATTTTCAATACGGTACATACCATGGTAAACCTCAATAACATACACTGTAAAAAAAAAAATTCCTGAAAAAAAAAAAAAAAAAAAAACAGAAATTGTACTGGCAATCGAGACGCTAGTACTATTTCCGTATTTTAACGGAAAAAAAATTCCGTAAATTCCAGGAAATTTTCCGTGATTTCTGAAATTTCTGTCCTATAACAGATATCTTCCGTATATTTTAGAAAGTTTCATGTCGTTAAAATAAAATTTATAGGATCAAAAAAAAAAGTTACTTCGCGAGGACAACCTTATAAGGGATACATACATTTCTGCTCATTTTTTCATTACTGTGTGAGTTTACAGTAATTAACCAACCCTTGCCATGAGCGGAATCGAACCCTTAATCTCCCGTATACTAACCTGACGACTTAGACCAACTCGCCATGAGGGATCACGCCTCCTTCTCAAATGTTGTTAGTTATTTTTTAATGCAAAAACTTGAGGTTTCATCTATAGATGGATTTTTTCAGTTCCAATGTTTTTAATATTTTCTTTTCATAATTTTCAATATTTTGCTGTATTATTTGGTGCCTTATAACAGATAAATTTTAATTTATTATAGATTATATGCGTAAAACATTGTATTAAGAATAATGATTGCTTCTTTTTGCAACAGTACCAACATTTTCTTTTTTCGAACATATACTTTTTTAAAATTATTTGCCTGATTATCTATTTATCAATTCCAATAAAAACAACAATTATCTTATCAATTGATTATTTTATAATGCAAAAACTTGAGGTTTCATCTATAGATGGATTTTTTCAGTTCCAATGTTTTTAATATTTTCTTTTCATAATTTTCAATATTTTGCTGTA
Organism: Maratus michaelseni; assembly: GCA_963931845.1. NCBI lineage: Eukaryota > Metazoa > Arthropoda > Arachnida > Araneae > Salticidae > Maratus > Maratus michaelseni. The sequence continues at coordinate 5,994,567 of OZ007600.1, forward strand.
TTATTTGGTGCCTTATAACAGATAAATTTTAATTTATTATAGATTATATGCGTAAAACATTGTATTAAGAATAATGATTGCTTCTTTTTGCAACAGTACCAACATTTTCTTTTTTCGAACATATACTTTTTTAAAATTATTTGCCTGATTATCTATTTATCAATTCCAATAAAAACAACAATTATCTTAATCAGACGTGTTTACTACATGCTTTTAAAAAATATTTTTTTATTAAAATTTTTTTACTATTAAAAAATATTTTTTTATTAATTTTTTTTTTTACTATTAAAAAATATTTTTTTAATGTCTTATTTTTTTTAAAAATATGTAAATAAACAATGTTATAATAAATTAAATTATTATATTTCAGCTATGCTGAGAGCTTTTGCGTACGGTTCTGTTAAACTAAATAGTTAAAAAAATGATTTTTAGAGACAAATTGGAAATTAATGACCTTGGGATAGGTAGGTTTAAATCTGGACTTATTGATTTAATTTAAATTAAATTAGTTTAATTTATAAAAATATAAGCTAACGAAATAAATTAAAAACGTTATAAAGTTAAAAACTTTATTTTTATAAAAGTAAAGAAAAATATTAACAAATTTTATAAATTTAAGGAAAAATTATAAACTTTGTAAAATTATAATTTATAAAATAATAAATTTTAGCGTAATTCATAAATTTGTAAGCCAAATCAGTTTAGTTTAATACCAATTTGCATACCTATAATTTGCAAAGATACTATGTTATGAAACTTTTAAATAACACAATATTGCCTCACGTTAAAAAAGTTAAAATAAATTTTTAAAAAATTAGAGGGGAAAAAAAACATAATTTTGAAGTACTATCAAGAAAAAAAAAGTTGATTTTAAAAAGTATATATTTTTTTCTGTAAATTATAAAAAAAAAATCTAAATATTGCATTAAAAAATATAATATTGCTATTCTATTCACAATAAACTGACATGCCCTCGGTTAGAATGGGCCAGACGGTCGAGCCGGGCCAGGCCTGTATCCTAGAAGAACTTTAGTAATTCTTCATTCCCATTTCAAAGAAGGCGATTTCTGTACTCAAACTTTAAATGTCATTTACGGAAATTGCACTGTTTTCGAAGAAATACGGACAATGTACTGCTGTGAAATAAATACGGAAAACATCCATTAAATTTACGGGAAACTTTCTGCATATTTACGGATTTGAAATCTTTTTAACGGAACTAATGTCATTTACGGAAATTGTACTGTTGTTTTGGAAACATGAAACTTCTCCGTAAAATATTACGGAAAATCTCTTGTATTTTCACGGATTTTTTTTAGAGTGTATTTAAGTTAAATGGCAATCCAAATATATTTATTTACGCGAGTTAGATAGCACGAACGGATAGGCGGCCAGACAACCCAAATTCCAGGCATGTGTTAAAAAGTACACTGCAAATTCCCAGCACAAATTAGGAACACATTTGGAACACTTTGATTCTAAAAAAGTGTTTCAGTTACCTTTTAATGTGTACTGAATGTTTTTCCTTAATGTGTTCCGAATATGCTCCGCTATAAAGAATGTGTTCTGAAAGTGTACCGAAAGTGTTCTGCTCAAGATATCTGTTAAATCTAAACATGGGAACACATTTGAGAACGGATTGGGAGCACATTTGGGCACACTTATGGAATCATCGCTTTCAAAAAGTGCGCTAGAAAGTGTGCTGAACAAAAGAAGTGTTCTCAGAAGTATTCTAAAAACTGTTCCAAAAAGTGCGCTTCAAAGTGTTCTAAAAAAGGTGACAAAATAAGTGTTCTAAAAAGTGTTTTGAAAAGTGTATAAAGATTTGCAGTGCTTTCAGTGCAATCAGTACCACGTTTATATAAAGTTGGGTCATGAAAAGCAACCCTAGTAATATACTCTACTCTACCACAAGCCTCTGAGGAACTAAACATGTCATCTCCAATACGGATTTCCGATTACAATCTGAATTATGTCATTGTTTAACATGTGCAGAGCATAATTCAAGCTCTTTTGATAACGCAGGTAGTGTTGGGAAATCAATTTTTCGAGACTTAGTCCATCGGGAAACGGTCTGTCAGCGGTTACGTCGGGGATAAGTAACTCTCCTTAGATAAAATTGGTGACCCCACGTTGCAAATCAACTTATTTTAGATGACACGCACGAGAATCTATCCATAGTGTCTCTGTCTTAGTTTTGTAAACTGTCACTCAATTCGCGTTATTTATTAGTTTCGCGGGATACTCTTATCGTAGGTGATAGTGTTAACAGTTGTATGCACAGTGTCTTTCTTCGAGATTGACCAAGATATAGCCGGGTTCGGGAAGAATTTCACGAGATTTTTGTCTCCGATAATTCTTTCTCCTATTTTTCTGTAAATGTTTACCGCTCATGATATGGTTGTCTGATATGACAACATGCTCGAAATCTTTTTAAAATGTTCTGGAATTTTTATTTTTTTTTAGCTTTTTCTGATTTTGCAAGCAATTTTTTCGTCTAAAATTCCCGACTGATTATTATTATTATTAGCGATATTGACATTTCGCTTATATATTTAATATTTGGTGTGTAAAAAAAAAAAAAAAAAAAAAAAAAAAAAAAAATGAATAATACGGTTTGTGCGGCGGAGAGCAATCTGCAGGTGCGATCGGGTGACCGTTTTTCTCCGGTCACAAGCAAATTGGGTTGCCAAATTACAGAAAGGGAATTAAATTGCCTAGAGTTTATACTAACATTTAGTTTCAAACGGTGATTTTTGACAAAGTCAACAGCTATTTGAACAAAACAGGTTATTTTTGTCGCCCTTTTTTTACCTTTTGCGAGATCGAAAAAATAATTAATCCATAAAACTTATTCTTTTAGGCGGTATAATGTCAAGCAAAAACGATTACCTTTCTTTATTAAAAAAAGAAGGAAATCGGACGAATAGTTCTCGAGAAAAATCATCGCCTTGTTTGAAAAACAAGATTTTGAGAAAAATGATTTAGAGAAGTATTTTCAACATGGTTTCGAGATTTTTTTTTTTCTCGGCATAGTTTCAAGATTTTTTTTTTTTTCACGGCATGGTTTCGAGATTTTTTTTTTTTTTTCACGGCATGGTTTCGAGATTTTTTTTTATTTTTTCACGGCATGGTTTCGAGATGCAATACACTTCAAGCGTAGATCTGCGTTTAGGAAGCTGTTTTCTGGCTGCTATACGTTCAGGGCACATCAACGAGCAAAAATGATTGTTGGGAATTTGAATATCACTAAACCGCTTTAGAACTACAACCTACACACTTAATGCAAATAATGCAAAAATAAATCGGAAATTTTAACCCAAAGTAGAAGAATTTCCTCTTAAGGTAAAATAATTTGCCAATTTCTTGATCTTTACTAATAATAAAAGTCATTCTGCCTACTTTTAAAGAATCTTAAAAATACCGCCATTGCACAGTAAAAGCTTAACAATTTCTAAATTACCGCATTTACAACTTTGAATTTTTTTCTACTTATGTATTAACATCTATGCTTACTATACTATAATATCGAATGTATCGGATCATAATATCAAATCTTAGTGAATCTCTTTGACACATTCATAAAAATCGATTGTATACATAAAATCATAAAATTTACACACATTATTATCTAATTGCCACACAAAATTGAGCAAAAGTTTCCAATAAAAAATAATACATTTTTAAATATAATTAATTGATCAGTAACAAGGACCATTTCTTGATTGTTCGTTTGACCATTTCTCGATCGTACCGTAAAATCTTGCTTAAAAGGCCCACTTTGAAAACAATTGCTAATAAAAAAGTAAAAGCTTTTTTTTTTTTTTTTTTTTTTTTTTTTTTTTTTTAAACAAAACAATATTTTGTAAGCATTCAATATTTATCCTAAAAATCAAGCCTAATGTTATGACCGCAATTCATGTAGTTCCAAAAAATTTACCGTTATCATGCGTTAATTTGGCGTGGGCCCTGATTATTGAAAATTATCACCGTTTTAATGAGCATGGCATTTAGTGAAATTCTATTTCGTATGGTTTGAGAGTAAAGCTTTCACTTTATAGATAATGAACGTTAATTTCTGAAGAGCCGGTGACATCCACTGATGATAAAACTTTATTTACTTTCCGGACACATATATTGTAAGAAAAGTATTGTAATCCTAATAAAAACCAGATTATAAACATTTTGGTATATTTTTACATTTTGAGGTTACATGCGTTCTTTTACGCTATTTTTAATCCTATTCCATATGTATGCGTGTATGTTGGTGTTTGTTTCCGTTTTAAGATCTCAGGAGTCTGATTTCCCGTTTTTACGATGGTGTCGGTATATACAGGGTGGTTATAAAATAAGTATCTCTATTGGGAGCTGTCTGTAGCTCGAAGGAATAACCCGAATGAAACCAAAATCGGTACACTTACTATTCGTGAAGGGGAAAGAAGAATGGAACAGTAAAAAAAATAATAATTGCAATAATCACCGACAGATGGCGCTACTGAGTGTGAATGGGTTGGGTTGGGTTGATTATTGACGGCCAATTATCTACACTAGGGATATAGGCCCGGGGGAGTGCCCTTCGTGGGGGTCTTACTAAGGGAACCTAATCCGTATTTACGCATGGATAAATCCACGGCTCGAAGAAAACCACGAAAACTCCGAACGATTAGGCCGACGGGCGCGATTCTACTGAGTGTGAAATGTAATGTGTAATAGAGCAAAGAATTAAGACGTCAAACCGGATGACACATCTAATTTATTGGAAAATGTCACAGTGAATATCGTTATGCTTTCGCATGGCGGTGCCGATCATGTTCAGGTTCCACATGGCCATTGTGCTGGAGGATACAATCCAGGCGTTGCACGACGTGCTCAACTGCGGAATGTAACGCATCAGGAGTGATGTTTCACACGTGACGTGATATGCGGTAAAGTCATTGAGGTTTGCGACACCTGCACGGTACACAATATTACATATTGCATTTCACACTCAAAAGCGCCATCTGTCGGCGATTATTGCGATTAATTTTTTTATTGTTCCATTCTTCTTCTCCCTTCTCCAATAGTATGTGTACCGATTTTGGTTTCATTCGGGTTATTCCTTCGAGCTACAGACAGCTCCGAATGGAGGTACTTATTTTATAACCACCCGGTATGTATGTGTGTGTGAATTCGATAGTGCTAAAACTTTCGATTGAGCTCCTATTTGGTAAATATGTCGCAAAAACTTATATCTTTTCGAAGAACTCGGCCGACGGGTTTGGTATTTAAACAATCTTCCAACCCCATTCTGCGACGATAACTGATAAATATTTTCTCTTATATCTCAATCATTCGATTAAATCATTTTTATTCACGTTTATTTTATGTTAATTCAACAATTATGTTTCACCTGAACGTAATTTAGTAAAATCTTTTTCCTAAATAAATAAATAAATAGCAATAAACAACAACAACAAAATGGGTTTTATTAATCTGATAAAAGGGTATGAAAATGTATGTATCGCATATTTTAGAGGGAAAATAATGAAATAGCTACATTTAAAACAACTTCAAACTAACTAATCAATCGAATTAATATTTTTATTCAAATAGACTTTAGACATCTTCTAACTAAAATTATTATAATTGAAGTACATTTTTAATCCACACAGTAATATTTACATAAAGTAATGCGTTGTTAAAACCGATAAAATTGAGTTTTATTAACCTTAGAAAGCGTATTTCTAAGATTAATATTAGTACTTTAATATCATTATATTAATAATAACTATATTAACATTATAATAAAATTATACCATAATGATGACATTAGTTAATAGTAACATTACAGTAACTAACTGATAACATTAGTTTTTACAATTAATAACATTAATAACATGCACATATACAATAATATGTATGCATACTATAATAATAATATACATTACTATAGCACATTAATAAAATTAATTTACACAACAAAACTATTTAATATAACATTAGTAATAATAACATTATCCTTATAACATTATACATTATAATAACAACATTAGATTTTTTTCTTTTCTTATTTAATTGATGTTTTAAATAAAAACACTCTTAGTAAAGAAAGTTAAATTATTCTTTTCATTCGATTTAATAACGTCTGATTCCAACAATGACATGCAAACACAAGAATAGTGTTATGACAGCTCTCTGAGTGCTTATTCAAAACATTATTAAATTAACAATTTTTCTGACTCTTCATTTGTTTTATTTTTTAGGTCAAGCAAGAAGACATAGATTCATAAGACAATGATTGACAAGCTATGAAATCATTTCGTTTTTTCAACGCATGTTTCACTCTCAATTTTTCAAAAATTATGTCATGTGTTTATTGTTTTAAATAAGATTGATGTAAAGAAATAAGGTTACTTCTAATTTCCATAAGGAAACATAATCGGATGGGTAAATTTTCTTTCCATGTATTCTAGAAAAAAGTTCGAAAGGCGTAATATGATAATGTATGCAAAAAAAAAAAAAAAAAAAAAAAAAAAAAAAAGAAAAGAAAGAAAGAAACAAAAAGAAAAATGTGTGTTTTTTAATCTAGGGAAAGGTAATAATGGACAACGAATTTGAACTTTTGCTCTGTCCCAAAATCGAAATCAGTTGTTTCTCATTCAGTGTTTTGCGCTGATTCTGAATCCAGTTTTAGATTTTCTCCAGCACGTCCATTTTTTTAAGTATTTGCCTATTTCCATTTATGCAAATTTCGGAATTTGTATACAATTACATGGAAAATTAAGGCATAAAGCATTATCAGACTGGCTTTTTTGTTAGGGTTTCGTTCATCTCACGAAACCCTATTCATCCCGCTTTTCTCTCTGTCCGTCACAGAGCCGGTTCTCAGAAACATATAACTTACAGACTTGAAATTTTGTGTACTTACAGCTGAATACCTACTGTCACGCTGAAAATCATAAAATTTTGAAAAAATCGTATTATTTTAATATAGAGATATAAAAAACCAAAAATCTAACAGCCCTTTCCTATTAAATTTAAACATTTTTCGTTATAGCAGTTGCCAACCATTAAAAATACACAATAAAATTCTTTCTACAATAATTAATTTTCTATTGAAAGATTTCCACGCGAAAAATGAAAATGAAATAAAAAGTTACACCCATTGAAAAAACGATGAATATGACTTCATATTGGTAATAAAACGGAAATTTTCAAACATTTCTCATTAATACAAGGCCGATTTCATTCCGATTTGAGAAAACTGATTAATACACTCTAAAACACTATTCGGAAACGTTTCTGAAATTCAGTGGCAGCAAAATAAACTTTGTTTTTATAAATTATCCTTTTAATATCGAAAATATTTCAGTTTCTGAGGTATCTAAAGATAAAGAGCGCTTTTCGTAATCGCGGATAACTCGCAAGAGGTTATAGTATATTTTCGCTCGTGGTTATATAGTATTTTCATAGATTAAGAAATATTTTGTCTTTTTTTACATTGTTGTTTTTAATCCACGCTGTAAAAAATGGCAAATGTTTCATAATCTTACGAAAATATAATATAATCACGAGTAAATTTGTAATATAAACTCATCCTTGTTCGCCATGATTCTGAAAACTGTTTCTTTATCTCTAGAAACCTCAGACATCAATAGCATTTCGAGATTTAAATAATCATTTGTAAAAACAAAATTTCTCTTGCAGCCCGTAATTTTCGAAACATTTACGCGTAAGCTTTTAAAGTGTAAATCAGTTTTCTAAGCCCGGAATATAGTTTTTTCCGATGCTATCCATTCTCAAGTAAACATTTTCATGTTCAACAAATATGTTTAACAGACAAACATTCAAAATTAACAGCGTTAACATTAAAATTAAGATCATTTCTTTATTCTTTCATACATAAATTAACTTATGCAGCTGAAAACGTTTACTTGAGAATGGATGGCATTTGAAAAACAGGTATTCCAGGCTGAGGAAGCTGACCCACACCATAAAAGCTATTTCGGAAACGTTTCTGAAAAAATACGGGCACCAAAAAATACTTTGCTTTTATAAATAATTCTTCAAATTTTGGAAATAAATTGGTTTCTGGGGATTCAAAAGACAATGGAACACACTTTTTGGAATTTCGAATAACTGAAAAGATTATATTATATTTTCGTTCGTGGTTATAGTATATTTTCATAAAATAAGAAACATTGGTCATTTTTTACAGTGCACACAGTAATATACTTCCTAAACTAAATACATTATTGAAAACTTGAAAATGCATAAAATAATAAAATTGAGTTTTAATAACCTTAGAAAACGTATTTCTAAAAACAACATTAGGTATTGTTTTTTTTTTCTTTGCTTATTTAATTGTTGTTTTAAATGAAAACGTTCTTAGCAAAGAAAGTTCAAATTTTTCTTTCCACCCGATTTAATAACTTCCAATTCCAACAATGACATGCAACAAAAGAATCATGTTATGACAGCTCTCTGAGTGCTTATTCAAAATATAATCTAAAAATATATATGAAACCAAGTACGAAAATCTAACATATAAAAATAAAAATTTGTCTGTCTGTCTGCACTTCTATACAAATCAACAGTTTGGAAGCTAGAATTGTGAAATGTTACGTATAGTCAGGGGTCGGAAAAAACTACTTTTTTATTGTAGCGAACTACAACTACAACTACTTTATCGAAAATGTAGTTAACTTACAACTAAAACTACTTGTTTAAAAAAGTAGCGACTACAAACTACTTTTCAAAAGTAGTCACTACTTCGCTACTTTCTGATTTTGTCAAAGGGTTCAATTTTCAGTCGAAATTGAAGACACGCATTAAATAATAAAGCAGTCCCTCACTATATCGTGTCTGCCGCGATACAATTAAATAAATGGGATATAACAAAGGGCATTAAAAATTTTAAGAAAGATATCATGCTAGAAAATGTTTTGTGTTTCTCTTCTAAATGTTAGTTTATACACACATTACATATTTCGTAGCAAAATTAAGAGAGATATTATAAAAGAATAAAATACTTCTTATATATAATAACACCATAAAAATAAGGAATGCGTTATTAAGAAGTTTTTTTTTTTTTAAATGTTTTTATAGTATCACACCAGTTTATTCAATTCTTTAATGAGAGATTTTATAACCTAAAAAATTACAGAAAAAGAACTCTAAATGCAAACAATAATTAAATCTGTAAATAAAGCAATTCCGAATAATACGAAATACCGCGTTAAAACATGAAGACCTAACAACGAGTAAATAAACAAGATTTGCCAGCAATAAAATTAATTTGGTGTGTTATTACCTGATTTTAGCCGCAAGTGTCAATGAGAATAATCTATGACTTCATGCGGCGTGTTGCTATGCACTGCAGCTGAGATTTGTCGCTGAGATTCGCAACTTCTTGAGCAGACCAAATTTCCCACAAAAGAAGCAGGTTTCGACCAAGTGATTTGCAAAATGGCACTCCCCGCCCACCTTAAGTAGCGTTAAAAGTAGCGTCGGTTCTCGCTGCAAACTACTGATTTTATATATCGCGCTACTCGCTACACTACATTGTTCAAATGTAGCTCGCTACACTACAAACTACTGTAAAAAGTAGCGAATACTGTAGTTTCTCTACTACTGACCCCTACGTGTAGGTGTATTAAAACACGGCCGAGGCAACTAAAGTAATCAGGAATCGTATAGGTAAATTTTAATTAACTAGAGGGCTCTACCCCCTACGAGCTACGCTCGCCAACCCCCGTTCTGACACCGCAAACTCTAAAAACACGCTAATTTGATCAACCCTAAAATGATTAAGGAAGATTGGAATTATAATTAGGCGACCCGTGGCAATCTACTGTAATCGGGTTTCCATTCATTTTTCTTTCACTGGGGGATTTTAAGGCCGAATTAACTGCTGTCGAAAGAATTAACAACTGTTTTCGTGATCGCATTCTCAGAAATAAACCACTCAATTTTGACGATTCGGCAATCCTCGAGCTTTATTTCGTTATTAGCTTATTCTTTCAAGCAACAGTAAAATTCATGTTAATGAAAAGTCACAGCCATCCATCGTTTGCCACGGGTTAATCTCGGAAAATGAAACATTTGAAGTTACTGAAAAAATTAATAACTTGAAAAGTATTTGTCATAAAATTATTAGACAAACAGCGTTAGAAAGGTAAAAAATTGTTATAAATAAATTTCAAATCGAATGATTATGCCGTTTTTCAAATATTGAATTTCAAAAATTACCAAACTTCACAATGAAGTACCATAGCGAAAACTTCACACGTAACAAGATAATGATATCGATCTGCTGCCATAGCAACATGATAAATTAAATTTCATTTTAAAAAATTGTAAAGTAGTAGAAAAATATTTTTCTAAATCGAATACTTATTGAACAACTCAACACTTTAACAGGGGAATTCTTATTTGTTATTTAGATATTTTAAAATTGTTTGTTGTCATTGCGTTTTTTTATTTTTTTTTGTTTACGTTAAGAACGGGTTAATCAGCTAGTTAATTTGGTTAGCTTATCGACACCTTTAATACACAGCTATACAAATAGTTGCTACTGACGATATTAAAAATCAAATTCTCTTTCTTTATTATGCCGATACGTCGATTTCTGAAATTGCACGTACACTGGATATTACGCATGCTACTGCTCGCTATTGGATTAAGAAGCACGAGAATGATACAGCTGGTGTTCCGCGCCTTAAAATGGGTCGCCCTCCTAATTCATTTCCCTCTAAAGAGGTTCATCGTAATAAAATGCTTAAAATTATGCAGTCTAAAAGAAAAAATCCCAATTTTCGCGCTCAAGAAGCTATCTCATTGCAAAGATCTAATAAACGTAATAAATTAGTATCTCCACTCGATGCGCCCGATGTCAAACGACAAAAATGGAACATCGATCTCAACTGGACCTGCGAACAATCAGAATTTCAAATAATAGCCAATCGGTTTTTTGACACTATATCCGATGGTAAAAAATGTACCTGCTCATTGGGAAAACGAGAAGAAACGTGGGTATGCCGCAATGCGACAGTGGAGAATCTCGATTCTATTTGTCATATTGTCTGCGGCCGAGCTACAATGGTTTTAATTGATGCAGGCATTATCTTTGAACGTCGCCAATCACATTTTGACGAGGGAGACAGCGCATTTGCCGCCCACACCCAAGGTCGCGCGTTCGAATCCCCTTGAAGACTTTAGAAAAGCGACGCAATTTTTCCCCTGTCAAGCACAGATGCTTCTAAAATTGTCAATAGATGGCACCACCGGTCTTTTTTTACACTTTCGAACAAGCAATTTGACGAAATTTGTATCCTAAAAAAAAAAGTGAAGAAATTAATTTACTCGATTTGACGAAATATTCGCTCGGAACATTTCCCAGGAAACGGTTTCGTCAAAGACGAAGAAATTTTCGTGGAATTTGAGTATCCATTTCTGACAGTGTGATTAAATAACATCAATTAAACATTTGAAAATCAACTTGTGTAAAATGGCTAAGTAAACAACGTCGCTGCATCGGGGAATTTTAAAATGATGTTATAAAAATTTGGTACTTATCCGTTATCCCATCGACCACTATCCAAAAAAGAAAAAAAACTGTCTCCAAAATATAGGATTTACCGCTAAAAGTGCGCTACCGTGGCGTTCCATTCAATTGACATCAGATGCGTTACACTTGTTTGTTATGTCATCGAGAGAGTTTTATTCGATATTTATCTGTATTTTTAATGATATTTTATCCATTTAATAGTTATTTTATTAATTTAAATAATAATAACGACCTTAAACGTCGCGCCATGATATTAAAAGAGAAAAAGGCGTTGAAAAAATGTTGCTATGCATAGTTACACACAACAGATCAGTTTCAACTGACGTCATAAACACTTATCCATCAGCCGAGGGGGATAATTAAGAAAAATATTGTAAATAAATAAGTATTTAAGATTACTTTTTTTAGGGTTTCGTTCATCTCACGAAACCCTATTACTCCCGCTCCGTTGTCTGTCCGTCACAGAGTCATTCTCAAAAACTATGTAACTTACAGAGTTGAAACTTAGTGTATAAATCTGAATACCACCTATAAAGAGTTCAAAATATTAAAATTTGAAAAATTCGTATTATTTTAATAAATAGAGATAAAAAACCAAACTTCTAACAGCCTTTTCCTATTAAATTAAAAAATTTTTCGTTATAGCCGATGCCAAAAATTAAAAATCTACGATGAAATTCTTTCTACAATAATTTATTTTCTATCAGACGATTTCCACGTGAAAAATGAAATAAAAGGTTTCACCAATTGAAAAAAAGATTAATATGAAATAAAATTGATTGACGTCATAGTGGTAATAAAACAGAAAGATTTCTCAATAATACAAGGATTATGTGTATGTGCACAAAGCAGATTAATATCGCGTCATTAGAGAATTAAAAAGAAAATCTGACGTCATATCGGAAGTTTAACGGATTTTTCAAATGTTTCAGAATAATACAAAGCGAGTATCAATATTATTAATAGAGAATAGTAAATATATGATATAAATGCTGGACGATTACACCATGAAACATTACTACATTAAAGACGTGAGTATAAAACAACACAAATTTACTGAATGGTGTATACAGAACGTTTGTATACACCATTCAGTAAATTTGTGATGTTTTATACTCACGTCTTTAATGTAGTAAATATATGAGTTTGAGGAACGTAGTGAATCATGATAAAAACCCGATTACGGAAATATTCGCATATTTTAACATTTAGAAGGTGTACAGCACGTTTAATTTTGATTTTTTTTAAAATATCGCATTTAGTCCACATGACAGATATTATTATGACAGAATATAAAAGCGGGCTACGCCCGCTATCGAGCTGGTTTAGATATTCGAAAAGACGAGAAAATAGACCGGTAAATTTTTACTTTATAAAACACATGACTTTTTTTTTCTTTTTTTTTTTTTTGGAAAATGAAATTTATTTGGATTTATTACAGAAAGGATAAAGTGTTTTGAAAGGAATATTAAACGAAACACTTTGAGCGATCTTCGATCACACTTACCCACTTGTTTTACTCGTTTCATTAATGTCTTAAAAATTTCATTTTTTAAAGTTACTGATAGTTGAGACTTTAATGGGTGGGGCTTTAGATTCCAATGGCAACATTCTTCCTTTGTATTTTGGGGCAATTGAGTTTGGCAAATAATTTGGCGATGTTTTTTTTTTTTTTTTTTTTTTTTTTTTTTTTTTACTGGTAAGTTGTCAACGGTATAATGGAGAAGTGCCAAAAATTGTTTTCAATAAGACGTTTTAAATGTATCGTTTCCAATACGACGTAATTCTCAAAGTTTTCTTCCTATCATTAAACGTAAAAAAATTTAATTGAAAGGAAATATTATTATTTACGCTGTTTAAAAATTTGCAATAATAGGTAAAATATTTTGTCGAAGTAAATTAATTTCTCGTGTAAATATATTTTTATATTGAAACTGTTTTGGAAATATAGTTATTTGAGCATTTTAAATATGTCGTAAGCTTCCTTTTTAATGCTTCGGACGCGTTAATTTAATTATCTCTCTAATCTAATTATCTCTATATTTAATTATCCACTGTTATGCATAGTGGTGTAGTCGTTAGCAAACCAGAGGGTATACGCTATAGGCAGAGGATATAACACTATAGGGAATGCGCTACAATTACGGAGGGCGTACAGCGTTTCTTTAAAAAATTCAGCAGGTATACTGTGTATATAACAGTATACCCTCCACTACATCCCTTTAAAAAGAATGAGTGATCTTGATGCACATCGTTGTAATCACACCAAGTGACGAGCCTTTTGAACACATTAGACAACATTCTAACGAGTAATACATGATTTTAAAGTGATGTGACGAACGCTAGGCTAAAAAAATTGCAACAATTTTTATTTCCACCCTTAGAAAAAATTATACTAAACTTGAAATTTAATGTCAACAAGAACAATTCTCTATAAGAAACACCGTACGCCAAGATTAAATCTACTGCTCAGTGCCCCAATAGCTCAATGGTCTAAGCAATCCTTCGCAATAGTACTTATTTCTGTGTAAGAAGAGATTTTTAAATGAGAAAATCTTGAAACAATTTTAAAATGTTATTTACAATTTTCTACAGCGTAATTTCGGTATCGGGCTCGGACGGGTTCTGATTTAAAATCACCTGTTTCGGGATCCAAAAAAAAAAAAAAATAGTCCGAACTAATCTTTTGTAGACGCTATCTAAAATTAGATATACTGGACAATTAAGACTATTTACGAACATTAGTTACTAATTAACGGAATATTTGTGATTAAACAATAAAAAAGAAAAAAACAGGATGGCAGTGAACTAATTTTGGCGGAAGTAAACGCTTCCCAGAGTCCAATAAGCTATCCAGTAACCCTTCCGTGGAACGCCAAGAATGTATGTCTGTGAGCGCGTGTATGTTTAAAAAATAAAGAAGATTATCTTTATTATATTTATTCACTAGCTACCACTATTTTTCAAGATACATAACCCGTAATCAAGGCATACACATTGAGGCAATTAATGCAATGCCCCGAGGGGTGATTTTTTATCGACTCATTTCGCTTGTATCACTGCTTAGGCAGAGATTCAACACTTGTACTTCGACCAATCGCAGATATTTTTATTTTTGCTTCACGTGATAGTTTTTATTATACGTTATTTTGTTGGCTTTTTTCCCCCCTTCAAATAGTTGACAAAAATAAAATAGGTAGAATGAGAGCTCGGGGCCAAGCTAATTGTTTACCTGTGCGTTTGCTTATTTGTTGATGACAGGGTGAAACTAGGAAGTGCCGATGAATATCAACTGACCTTTGACTTCTAATCATCTTTATGATGCGTAACTAATGTTCTAATTTCCAAAAGAGTTCTGCTTGTTTTTCTACCTTAATTGTTATTCTTTCATGTTACAGACATGAATACTATATTTATGCGCATATTTTTCGCACATTTTCCGTTTTTCTCACGTGCGAATTCTGTTTTTGAAGACAAGAAGTTTATTTATTATTTTCTCTTTTTTATGAAAGCATAACTTAATCGACAAAATATTAAGTTTCAAGATGAATAAAAGCATTCTAAAGAATAAAATAATAATTCGGGTTGAAACATTGCAAGGATTAAACATTTTTCTAATTTTAAAAGGAGTTAGAAGTTTTTTTTTTTAATTTTTTTTTATCCTAACTGTTTTGCTTTCATGTTACAGACGATAATACATTATTCATAGGTACATTTTTTGTTTTGTTTTTTTTCCTCACGCGCGAATTCTTTTTTGAAGACAAGTTTTTGCAGGAGACATTCGTTATTATTTTCTCCATTTTTATAAAAGCATATTAATCAACGAAATATTCAGTTTCAAGATGAATAAAAACATTCTAAAGAATAAAAAAATAATGTTAAGTAAAACATTGGAAAGATTAAACATTTTAAATTTTTTTAAAAATAATTAGAAGTTTTTTTTTATCCTAACTGTTTTGCTTTCCTCTTCCTTAATAGCTTTTTCATGGGCACATTTTTCCTTTTTCTCACGTTCGAATTTCTTTTTGAAAACAAGAAGTTTTCGCACTTGACATTGATTATTATTTTTTTCTTTCTCCTTTTTTTTTTTTTTTTTTTTTTTTTTTTTTTTTTTTTTTAATAAAAGCATACATTAAGTTTAATATTAAGTTTTAAGATGAATACAAACATTCTAAAGGAGAAAAAAATTAATGCTTGGCAAAACATTCCAAAGATGAAACAATTTTCTAATTTTAAAAGGAGTTAGTTAGAAGTTCTTTTTTATCCTAACTGTTTTGCTTTTATGTTGCAGACGAGAATACTTTATTCATGTACAATTTCAATTTATCTCATCTGAGAATCTCTCGAAAGCCAAAGATTTTGCACGGGACATTCGTATTTTTGAGTCAAAGCTTAAATCAATTAATGAAATAATAGACTGTAGGATGAATATAAGAAAAGAATGAGGAATGTGAGATATTCCAAAAAAAAAAAAAAATTCTAACTAAAATTTTGCGCAGTTTAAATAATTGTCTAACTTTTAATGGAGTTCAAATTGTTTTTCTGTGCGCACTATTATTTTTTTATGTTGCATATTTGAATACCACAAGTATGTGCCGCGTTTTTCGCTGTCGATCGCCATTCTGAAAAGCGCGGCAAAATGCTTTATTTGGCGAGGAAAGAAACGATCCAAATCCCTAAATAGCGAGAGCTGAATTCTTTTTATAAAATGTACAGGCGAGAAATGTTCCTAATACGGCCTTTTAGTCGTATATCTGAAACAGGAGAATTTTTTTTCCCGAAAATCAGCAGTTTTGCTCCTTTTTGTAGTGTACAGAAACCAGGTGTCAAGCCTAATTAAAATAGGTGTTAAAAAACGATTTTACAATCAATGTTTTAGGACGAAAATATTTTGTTAATATTATTTTTCCCTTTGGCTACAGTATTTTTTTGCTGATTAACCAAATTGCTATGATTGGTCAAAAGTCAGCGAGTATCCTGAGTATGTGCTTATTTTTCGAGCATTTGTGAAATTTCTCACATGTAAAATATTTGATGCCAAAAGCTTAGTTTTCGCATTCAGAACATTTGTATTTTTAAAATCCTAGTTTAAAATCTTCAATGAAATAATAAACTCTAGGATGAATATAAACGTTCTAACAGATAAAAAGAATTCATACTAAATGAAATATTGCGCAACTTAAATAAATTTCTAACTTTCAAAGGACTTCTACTTATTTTAATAACTAGTTAATCATATTTATGATGCATAACTACTTTTCGAATTTCAAAAAGAATATTTGTTTTAATTCCTTAATTGTGTGTTATTCTTTCATATTGCAATGAAAACAGTAGTACTCATGCTATTTTTTTTTTCGTTTTTCTCACATGCATTTCTTTCTTTCTTTCTTTCTTTCTTTCTTTTTTTTTTTTTTTTTAACGGAAGAAGTATGTATGAGGACTTTCAGGATTTTTTTATTATTATTCTTGCATGAAAACATAAATCAATCGGTAAAATAATAATTTTTAAATAAATAAGAGCTCTAAAGAATTACACAAGAAAGAAAAAATCATGCATTAAGCATAGATTATGAAACACTTTCCACCACATTCGGAATACTGTAATGAAACGTCACCCTTTAATATGGTGAAAGATAATGTTTAAGTAAACAATTTAGAAAACGCATAACAGTTGAAATCCAAATTCAGCAATTACTTTTTAGAATTGGAAAATTATCTGAATTCTTTTCTGCAACACTGTATATGATCTACTACAGATACTACAGAGTATGCTAAAATTTAGTTAAGTTAGGAAACGCATAATACAGTTTAAAATTTAATAGTTTAAATGTAATTAATAGTTTTCCGACCCATTTACGCGCATATTTTTTCGCACACATCTAGAATTTCGCAGGTGCGAACATTTTGAAAGCAGAAGAATTTATAAAGAACATTTCATTCTTCTATGAAAGTTTAAATTGATGACTGAAATCATAAGCTTCAAAACAAATGGAAGCTTTCTAAAGAACAAAAATAAAATAATTTATACTAATATGACTTCCGTTTTTATTTACATTAATGAATGAAATCGTAAGCTTAAAAATTAATGAAAGCTTTCTAATGAACAAAAAAAAAGAAAGAAAGAAAGAAAGAAAGAAAAAAGAAAGAAAGAAAGAAACATTAATCTATACTAATACATCAAATTGTTGTGTCTGTCTGTGATTTAAAAAATAATAATAATAATAAATAAATAAATAAAATAAAATATTTTTCTGAGTTTATTATTTAGATGACGTATAGTCAAAAATGATGTTTTACATTTTTTTTGTCTGTATGCATGTCTTTCTGTAGAATAGGCTCTTTTTTTTTTTTTTTTTTTTAAATACCTGAAGTCGTTTTTGATACAAAGAATAGTTTATTAACCCATTTACGCGCATGCTTTTTCGCACATTTCTACTTTTTCTGAGATGTGAACATTTTGAAAACAGAAGAATTTATAAAGAACATTAGTTTTCTTCTATGAATTTTTGAATGGATGAATGAAATGATAAGCTTTAAAATGAATGGAAGCTTTCTAAAGAACAAAAATAAAATAATTTATACTAATATTACTTCCTTTTTCATTTACATTAATGAATGAAATCATTCTAAAGAACAAAAATAAAATAATTTATGCTAATATGACTTACTTCTTTATTTACATTAATGAATGAAATCATAAGATTAAAAATTAATGGAAAATTTTTAATGAACAAAAAAAAAAAAAAAAAAAAAGAAAAAGAAAAAAAAAGAAAAAATCAATACTAATACATACCATTGTTGTGTCTATCTGTGATTTAAAAAAAAAAAAAAAAAAAAAAAAAACGAAAAAGAAAAGAAAATAATAATAATAATAATAATAAATAGAATAAAATATTTTTCTGAGTTTTTATTTGATCACTAGCAAGCTACGCCCGCTACGCTGGTCAATTTCTTTTAACGAACCTTTAATCAAACAAAATATTGACATTTCATAAATAACTTTTATATTTTAACAGAATAATAAGGCTACTATAATTTGTGACTCGTGCTATAGCCAATATACACGTCAGGACACGTCGCCCTCATCCTTATCTTTTTACGCATGCAGGTTTCGCTATGGTACTCCATTGGAAATTTTGGTAATTTTTGAAATTCAATATTTGAAAAACGGCAGAATCATTAGATTTGAAATTTATATCCAGAAAAATACAATTTTTTACCTTTCAAACACAGTTTGTCTAACAATTTTCTGACAAATACTTTTTGAGCTATCATTTTTTTCAGTAACTTCAAATGTTTCATTTTCCGAGATTAATCTGTTACAACAATTAGCGAAAAACCCAGTCGTCAGCAACGCATAGTTTTTTATTAAAGAGGCTGTTGGAGCAGGGATTGTCACCACCAATTTGCCACCATCACTTTTGAAATCGGTTCCGTGGTTCCAGAGATTCCATAGAAATTAAAATTTAGAATGATTTCAGAACGCTTTTCGCTCATTTCACCCATTTAAATTTCGATTTTTTTAAAAATTTATTCTTAGAGAGCATTTACATCTTATAAGTAACTACAATGCTAAATTTCAAATTTCTTGCCCCTTCAGTATAAAAAAGTCGCAATTTTCGAACATTTTTCGATCCTGCACCCCATTGATGTTAGTGGCACCGACATAAAATATAGACTATGTTGGAGTAGGGATTGTCCACATCAATTTGCCACCATTACTTTTGAAATCGGTTCTGTAGTTCCAGAGATTTCATAGAAATTGTAATTTAGACTGTTTTTAGAACGCTTTTCGCTCATTTCACCCTTTTAAATTTCAATTTCTTTTTTATTTTGTTCTTAGAGAGCATTTACATCTTATAAGTAACTACAATGACAAATTTCAAATTTCTAGCTCCTTCAGTATAAAAAATAAAAATAAAACTGCCCAGTTAAACTGAGGGCATTGAGTTCACAGGCTATTCACACTAATTGTATATTATACTCTTATTTCAAAGAATTTGAAATAAGCCCATCGAAAAATAAAGAAATAAACAATATATTAAGGGGGGGATCATCCCCCCGTTACCCCCTCATAGTTAACTAATGAACCCCTTAAACTAATCAGGTAAATCTCTAATTACAATGAATATATATACAAAATTTGAAGAAAATTGGATAATTCTGCATGAAAAACCCATTTATATAAATTAAGGCGGGATTAGCCCCCTCCGTTCCCCCCCTTTATACTTAACCAATCAATCCCGAAAACTAATCAGGGAAGCGTCTTAACCCAATGAACTTATAAACAAATTTTGAAGCAAATGGCATAATTCTGCATGAAAAACCCATTTATATAAGTTAGGGGGGGATTAGCCCCCCGTCCCCCCCCCTTTATACTTAACCAATCAATCCCGAAAACTAATCAGGGAAGTGCCTTAACACAGTGAACCTATAAACAAAATTTGAAGGAAAACGGAATAATTCTGCATGCAAAACCCATTTATATAAAATAATGGGGGATTAGCCCTCCGTTCCCCTCTTTATACTTAACAAATCAATCCCGAAAACTAATCAGGGATGCGCCTTAACACAGTGAACCTATAAATAAAATTTGAAGGAAATGGGATAAATCTGCATGAAAAACCCATTTATATAAATTAAGGGGGGTATTAGCCCCCCGTTCCCCCCCTTTATACTTAATCAATCAATCCCGAAAACTAATCAGGGAAGCGTCTTAACCAAATGAACCTATAAACAAATTTTGAAGCAAATAGAATAATTCTGCATGAAAAACCCATTTATATAAATTAAGGGGGGGATTATCCCCCCCTTTATACTTAACCAATCAATCCCGAAAACTAATCAGGGAAGCGCCTTAACACAGTGAACCTATAAACAAAATTTGAAGGAAAACGGAATAATTCTGCATGAAAAACCCATTTATATAAAATAAGGAGGGATATGCCCCCCGTTCCCTCCTTTATACTTAACCAATCAATCCCGAAAACTAATCAGGGAAACGCCTTAACACAGTGAACCCATAAACAAATTTTGAAGCAAATGGAATAATTCTGCATGAAAAACCCATTTATATAAACTAAGAGGGGGATTAGCCCCCCGTTCCCCCCTTTATACTTAACCAATCAATCCCGAAAAGTAATCAGGGAAGCGTCTTAACCCAATGAACCTATAAACAAAATTTGAACGAAAACGGAATAATTCTGCATGAAAAACCCATTTATATAAATTAAGGGGGGATTAGCCCCCCCCGATCCCCCCCCTTTATACTTAACTAATCAATCCCGAAAACTAATCAGGGAAGCGCCTTAACTCAGTGAACCTATAAACAAAATTTGAAGGAAAACGGAACAATTCTGCATGAAAAACCCATTTATATAAATTAAGGGGGGGGGAGAATTAGCCCCTTGTCCCCCCCCTTAATACTTAACCAATCAATCCCGAAAACTAATCAGGGAAGGGCCTTAACACAGTGAACCTATAAACAAAATTTGAAGGAAAACTGATATTTCTATGAAGAGTTATCGCATTACGTACGTACATACATACATACAGAACCGGCTGGCAAGCTCTCAGGGCTTGATAGCCAGTTTGATAGCTGAAAAATGGCAATTTTAGAACGTTTTTTGCTCCTGCACCCCCTGGGGTTAGTGGCACCGATATAAAATATAGCCTATGTTGGAGCAGCGGTTGTCACCATCAATTTGCCACCATCACTTTTGAAATCGGTTCGGTAGTTCCAGAGATTACCCCCTACAAACAAACAAACAAACAATCTTTACTAATTTATAATATTAGTATAGATTTAAACGGCATCCAGTCAAAAATCCTATTTTAATTTTTTTTGTCTGCATGTAGAATAGGCTCTTTTTTTAATTCAATTTTAGTTTTTTTTGTTTTTTTTAATACCTAAGTCGTTTTTGATACAAAGAATAGTTTATTAACCCATTTACGCGCATGCTTTTTCGCACATTTCTACTTTTTCTGAGATGTGAACATTTTGAAAACAGAAGAATTTATAAAGAACATTAGTTTTCTTCTATAAATTTTTAAATGGATGAATGAAATGATAAGCTTTAAAATGAATGGAAGCTTTCTAAAGAACAAAAATAAAATAATTTATACTAATATAACTTCTTTTTTCATTTACATTAATGAATGAAATCATTCTAAAGAACACAAATAAAGTCTGTCACATACAGACAGACAAATCCGTCGAAAACCGGCAGTCGAAAATTTTCATGAATCCAATACTTTCTTGTAAAGATAGAAGAAAGTAAAAAGATAAAACATAAATTAA
The DNA here is from genome assembly GCA_963931845.1 of Maratus michaelseni. NCBI lineage: Eukaryota > Metazoa > Arthropoda > Arachnida > Araneae > Salticidae > Maratus > Maratus michaelseni. Next base: position 6,016,415 of record OZ007600.1, read on the forward strand.
TCTGTACTATTATATAAAATTGGAGTGACTATCTGTGATTAAAAAAAAAAAAAAGAAAAAGAAAAATTCTAAATTCATTCGACGTACAGTCAAAAATAACATTTAAATAAAAAATTTTGTCTGTCTGTCTGTTTGTCTGTTATCGGCCCAGGTTTTGTTTATATTTTCAAAAAAAAAATTACAAAGTCGTATTTGATACCAAAAATAGTTTATCGACCCACTTACGCGCAATTTTTTTTTTTTTCATATATTTCTAGTTTTTTGTAGGTGCGAAAATCTTGAAAGCACAGAAAAAATTATAAAAAACATTCCTCTTCCTCTATGAAATTTTAAATTAATGAATGAAATTATAAGCTTTAAAATGATGAAAGCTTTCTAAAGAATAAAAATAAATTAATCTATAGTAATATATAAAATTGGAATGTCTGTCTGTAATTTAAAAAAAAAAAAAAAAAAAGAAGAAGAAGAAGAAGAAGAAACAGGCATCTCTAAGTTTATACGACCATTAAGACGATGTTTAGTCAAAAATAACATTAAAAAAAAATCGTCTGCCTGTCTGTATATAAATGTCTGGAATAGTGTTAGAAAAGGTTGCATAACAAACACCAAACTTATCGAAAGCAGATAATAGAGAATGTTTCAGCTACAATCTGGAGTTTGTCGCATTCCGGTGTTTAAAATAGTTTTTTTAGAAAACAGAGAAATACCAAGATAATTAATCAATCAACTAATTTTTCAATACTCAAAACATGAGAACTAATTGATTAATTTTAAGAAATCTCACGGTGATCGAAAGGTCAATTGAGATTTATAAATTATAAAAATTGAATTTTTAGCTTATGACTTATACATATTGCATTAAAAACTGAATTGGTGACTGCTTTTCCCAAAAAACACTCAGATCTTATGACATACCAATTAAACACAACGGGTTGCTACACAGCCCAGTCTGTACTAATATCATAAAGAAGTAACATTTGTTTGTGCGTTTATTTGTAGGGGTAATCTCTGGAAAAACGGAGCCGATTTCAAAAATAATGGTGACAAAATGCTGTCTAATCATCTCTACTCCAACATAGCGTATATTTTATGCCTGTGGAACAATGCCTGTGGAGTACAGAAACAAAAGACGTTATAAAGTTATGATATCTCTTATACTGTTGAGGCTAGAAACTTGAAATTTGTGTGGTGGTTATTTTTAAGATGTAAATACTCGCTATGAATGGTTTCTGAAAATTTCGATATTTCAAAGAAGGAAATGAGCGGAAAAGTTATAAAAACATCCTAAATTGCGATTATTTGAAACTGTTAGGGTAAGAAACTGGAAATCTATACTAATAAGAGAAAGTTTTGCTTTGTGCGTGTGTCTGTGTGTTTGCGATGGCTAGCAAACTCTAGCGTACCTAGAAGTTTGAAAACTTAGGTGGAGATAGTCCAAGCCTTCTCTTGATGCACCCGAGTCTCAGAATTTTAATATTTTAATAATTAATCAACACATTAATTAAAAACTGATCGAAAACTCATCTCTTTCTTTGCGAGCCAGCTTTCAGCACTCGCGCATTCCGAGAACCCAATTTACGGCAGCGAATGAGAAAGAAGAAACCTTTGAATGAAGAATGCGTTTATTTCGCAATTCTGTTTTAACTTCTGTCGACTAAACCGTTTAGTTTATTTAAAAACGAAAAAGATATTCTGAAAGATCGCACTCTTACGTCTCAAATGCAGCAATCAATTCGAAAAAAAAAAATTATCTTAACCTTTTGAAAAATTTTTTGAAAAGGGGTCGTTTTCCCAGGTGAATGTTTTCTCCCTTACGGCAGAGCGCGACTTTAGAGATAAAGACAAACCAAACATATGCTCTTAAAGCCGAAACCTTCTTCTAATAGACGGTATAATTAGTTTTAAAAAATACGATTTTTAACCCTATCAAAAACACCGACGAACATTTCGCGCGTCACGAGAAGATTTTTTTTCTTATGCTAAAAGTTACTAAACGTTCGTATTTCGACGCAGTCTTTTTAGAGCATCTTGGTAGACCAGGTTTACATCGCCTATATCAATTTCAAAACGTTCGGATGAGAAGAAATATTTTTTTTAATAAAATCTGAGAAATTTTCGGCGAAAACCCATAACCCGTTATCAATTTGGAAAACGCATGAATTATTTGAAAACTTAATTTTGGCCGTTACCATCTGTAATCGGAAAAAAAATCAAATTGTTTTGTGAATCTCTGTATATGATCTATCAATTTGTATATATATTACATATTATTCTAAAGTTTAGTTCAGTTAGGAAACGCTTAACACAGTTGAAAATCCCCTTTCAGCAATTTCAATCATTAAATAGAAATTTAGGGCTAGAAACTTGAAATCTATAATATTCGAATTCTTTTGTACAGCCCTGTATACGATCTATATAATTTATATCCAACCAGCAACATGCAAAACAATTTTATATTTAAAAACTCATATTACAACTGAAAACGCACTTCTAGTAATTTTCGCTCTTAGACAGTACTGTAACCGAACACTTTGTGTGTTCCTGTATATGAAAGATAAATCACCACATTCAACAGTAATCATCTTGTTGTGCACCTCAGTGTGATATATATCAATTTCAATACTTTGAAATCGTGAAACACCATTTAAATACTGTACAAACGATGTTTCCCTATAGACCATAATGTAACGGAATACTTTTGAGTGCCCCTGTAAACGAATCATCTTCATTTTCAGTACCAAACATGCCATATTAAATCTCAATAACAAATATCAATTACATAGCAATCCGACTACATTTTTATTATTTTGTGTGACCCTGTAAATGAATGATAGATGTTTTGCACTCTATTTTATATTGCAAGCATGTTTTAGTGTGCCAGAGAAATTCATACCAATTTCAATATGTTTGTAATAACATAACTTTATTTTTTTTAAACGCAAACTATTTTCCTCCATAGATCATAATAACGTAACTGAATACTTTTACGAGTGCCCTTTTAAGGTGCAAACTATTTTGCTCCATAGATCATAATGTAACTGTATACTTTTATGAGTGCCCTTTTAAGGTGCAAACTATTTTGCTCCATAGATAATAATGTAACTGAATACTTTTACGAGTGCCCTTTTCAGGTACAAACTATTTTGCTCCATAGATCATAATGTAACAGAATACTTTTAAGAGTGCCCTTGTAAATAAAGCATGAATGCTACATTTCAATTTCAATACCGAACATTCCTGAGTAAATCTCAATAACATATATTAATTGCAGGACAATCCGACTATGTTTACACGAATTAGAGATCGGGCAGACAGACAGACAAACCGAATTCATAAACACTTTTCAACTATGTTGGAAAGTGTTAAAAATGTAATTCGAATGATAAAAGAACGAAACACCGATAACAATAACTCCAAATGGAGTATTCTTCATCTCGAAACATCCCATAAAAGGGTTTTTCTCTGCTGCGATCGTGTCTAGCCAACTTTCATGTTTAGAATTCCATGACAGGGCGTCTACATGACAAAAATATCTGCCCCCGAGGCTACACTATCGACCGTTCCTGCCTACACACGCTGAATGCTCATCTTTACTAATGACTCCAAATTATTGGTGATTCACCCTTCGGTTCTTGGATCGAGAGTTTTAATACTTAATCACCGATCTTCAATCGAATGTGGTTCGATGAAAATATCGACAAATCAGCGCGATGACAGCGGTAAATCATGAAAATTCGAGATAAAATAATTTTGTTTCAGAATTTTTTTTTTTTCTTAAACTTTTACTTACCCATCATACGTAGTATAGGGTAAATCTTGTAATCGTTTTGAAAATCGAAAAAAAAAAAAAAAAAAAAAATTGGCGGATTTACACGTTTTAGACACTGGAGATTCCGAAAAATATATTTTTAGAAAAAAAAATTGCCATCCGTCTGTCTCTGTGTGTGTGTGTCTGTAAATGCTCTATCTCCCGAACAAATTGAGATAGAGACTTGAAATTTGGTATGTACTTAGTATGTAGTAATGGGAAGAAGCTTATTGAATTTCAGTAACCTCGATTATCCGGAACTATTTTTTCCGGTCTCTCGAAATATTCGTTCTGATAAAAGGTATATAAATTTTTTCGAAATTATTTATTTTAAGGAGTGAATATAAAAGACAATAAAAAAAAACATAAATTTGACATAAAGAATGAAGTTGATTGGATAATGAGTTGCCGAGATATCTGTTAATCTATTTTCCACACTCTTCAATTTTTCATGACCCTGTATTTCATTCAAATTTCAATTCACAGATATATTTTCATTGGAAATGAGACGCTTCATCCAACGCAGTAAACTGTCAGTTAATAGGATTATCACTTTTGGTGTTATAAGGGTGTTTCTTTTCCGTAATTCAGTAATAGATCATTTAAAGTTTAGGACGTCATCAAGCCACGATTTTATTCGAATTGCAATGCATTTTATAAATAGTTTACACATGTTTTATTCTCATATTTTATATTATGCATATCCATGATGGGTAAGTATTACGGTGGAACCCAACGACTAGTTTCACGTTGTTCTAACGTGTTTATAAAAGGGGTTTCCAATTAGGGAAATCTTTTCAATAATTACCCCTTTTTCGGGTCCTTTTTGGTTTTTCAGTTTTCTTTCTCTCTTATTTTATTTTATTTTATTTTATTTTATTTTATTTTTATTTATTTATTTATTTATTTATTTATTTATTACATTTGGAGACAGGAGTCATAGGATTTTTAAACTTTCAAAAATTTGATTATTTCAAAAATACAAATATTAAAGGATAATCTTTTCTAAACATTATTAAAAAAAAAAAAAAAAAAAAAAAAAAAAAAAAATCGTACAATTGCTCGAGTTACACCCCAAAATGTACAATTTTTTTCTTTACAATATAGATTTACACAGGTTTAAACAAAAACCTCTGCAATCAGTTTGATTCCCAATAAATTTGTTTACAGCCGTTCTTAAAATTTCTTATCATTAAAGAATGTGAAAATAAACTCCAGGCATCTTGTATTTGTGTTTTATTTTGAATAAATTACTGCTTTTCCTAGAAAGTTCATTCGCACAATTTGAACCTTTTCTTAGAAACCTGTTGACTACTAATAGTTAGACGAGAATAAAGAAAGACTATTAGGTGGAGTCGCTTTAATATTTAAATGAACTGAAATCAAACAGGAGTGATAATTTGCTCTACATGTTTTATTTCGGCTTAATGAGTTAATTACGACAGTGTCTCCATGGGTCGCGTTGTCTCATATGAACTCATTTGGGATGTGCTTGTCCCGTTCTTAATTGGCTGGACGGGTAGTAGAAGATAAAGTTTCCGTTAATAATGTCAAGGTTGAATAATGATTATTAAATGATAAAGAAAAAATAAAGCATACTATTTTAACTAGAATTGTTTTATTATTCTAGTCTTCCACGATGAAAATATTCAAGTGAAGAATATTTTGCTTTTGTTGAAGCTATTAGTAAAAACTATTTAAGATATAACAAATATTATTCTAGTCTTTCACGATGAAAATATTCAACCGAAGAATATTTGCTTTTATTGGGGATATTTATTAAAAACTATTTCAGTTATAATAAATAATTTTCTTGTCTTTCACAATAAAAATATTCAAGTGATGAATATTTGCTTAGTTTGATAATATTAGTAAAAACGATTTAACTATTTTTACAATAAATATTATTACTTCACGATGCAAATATTCAAACGAAAAATATTTGCTTTTATTGATGATATTTATTAACAAGTGGGTAAGTGTGATCGACGATCGCACAAAGGGTTTCGTTTAATATTCCTTTCAAAACAGTTTATCCTTTATTTAATAAATCCAAAAAAATTTCACCCCCCCCCCCCCCCACAAAAAAAAAAAATAAATAAAATAAATAAATAAATAAATAAAAGTCATGTTTTTTATAAAGTAAAAATTTTCCGGTCTATTTTTCTCGTTTTTTCGAAAATATGAACCAGTCCGATAGCGGGCCCGCTATTATACTCTGCCATAATAATATCTGTCATGTGGACTAAATGCAATATTTAAAAAAAAAATCAATTTCAAAATTGAGAATTTGTATAAAGACCTTCAAAATGTTAAAATATGCCAATATTTCCATAATCGGGTTTTTATCATGATTCAATAGGTTCCTCAAACTCATATATTTACTATTCTCTATTACTCATATTGATACTCTCTTTGTATTATTCTCAAACATTTGAAAAATCCGTTAAACTTCCAATATGACGTCAGATTAATTTTCTTTTTAATTCTCTAATGACGTCATATTAAGCTGCTTTCTGTATTTACACATACTCATACTCCCTGTATTATTGAGAAATATTTGAAAAATTCCGTTTTATTACCAATAGGACGTCATATTAATATTTTTTTTCAATTAGTGAAACTTTTTATTTCATTTTCATTTTTCACGTGGAAATCTTTCAATAGAAAATTAATTATTGTAGAAAGAATTTTACTATGGATTTTTAATTGTTGGCAACTGCTATAACGAAAAATGTTCAAATTTAATAGGAAAAAGGCTGCTAGAATTTTGGTTTCTTATCTCTTTATATTAAAATAATACGATTTTTTTAAATTTTAATATTTTGAGCTTCATAATAGGTATTCAGCTATAAATACACAAATTTTCATGCCTGTAAGTTATATAGTTTCTGATAACCGGCTCTGTGACGGACAGACAACGAAGCGGGGGTAATAGGGTTTCTATTTAAGTTATAATAAACAATATTCCTGTCTTTCACGATAAAAATATTCAAGTGATGAATATTTGCTTAGTTTGAGAATATTATTAGAAACCATTTAAGTTACAATAAATATTACTCTAGTCTTTCACGATCAAAATGTTCAAGCGATGAAATTTTGGTATATTTTCACCAATCATGACCCCCAAACCCCCAAACCCCCAAACCACCCTCCGTTCAAATGTTGATTTATATATATATATAAATATATCTGACATATGTCATGCTGTAACTCTCTTATTTATGAATCGATTTGGATGTAACTGAGTGTGTGTATAGGACATACCGAAGTCTGTATCGAGTTCGTTGGCCAACTTCATCCGTCATCTTGTTTCAAAATGGCGGCCCATTAAAAAATTTTATTTTTTTTTAAATTCAAAAAGATGTACAAAAGTTTTATAAATTGAAAAAAAAAAAGTATCTTTTAAGTGTTAGAACGTGATACAAGGATTCTGGAACATTTTTGAAATTCTAGGGTGGATGAGATTTTGAAACAATTTGACATTTGTTACGCTACTCTCGTAATTTTGAACCAATATGAATGTGACTGATCATGCGTACAGAACATACCAAGGTCTCGACCCTGTTTATTGGCCAGCTTCGTGCGCCATATTGTTTCAAAATGGCGGTCACTTAATTTTTTTTAATTTTTTTAAAAATTGAAAAAAAATTATCAAAAAAATTATAAATTGAAAAAGTTGTTTCTGGGCCATTCCATTGTGACGGGTGTGACATCCAGACAAAATTTTAAGAGTTTATAACTATATTTTGGGAAATAAATTAGCTAATAAATCCCTGAAAAGTATTTTAATTATGTTTTTCCATGCATATGCTTGGATAATTGAGCAAATATATAACTTCAATAGCTTTCAATATTTAAAAAACAAAAATTTTAAACTTGTGACGGGTGTGACTCTCTCGGGACAAGAGTTTTTACTTGCATACACATTTGTTAAAATTCCTGGGAATATTTAACTGTTTTATTATTAAAACAATTTTTTTCTAATGAAAGAGATTCAAATTAAACTTAATACATAATTTTCATAATAAATTCTAATTATTTTAATGTATAAGAATTTTTTTTCCTGCTGTGACGGGCGTGACAAAGAAGTGACGGGTGTGATATTATGCAAAGTGTACAATTTGAAAGTTGTTTACCAAAAAAATACAGTGATCAGTATAGAGAGTAAACTCAACAATAGTAAATCTACAAAAGAAATTTAATAAAACTTATTTATGCAGTTAGTTTAAAATTGGTAGTGCCCCCTACTCGTTCTAAGTGATGGGGGGGGGGGGCTACTTTTTTTTACAATAGCAGAAATTTTTTTTATTGAGATGTCATCGTCCTCTGGCCAAATCCAGTGTGGCCCACTGGCTTGCATGTATTTTAAGCTTATTTCTTCCTTACGGAAGTTGATATTCAAGACATTAGCATAGTACAAGCTATTACGCTTTTTGCTACTGGACAGGGAAACCAAAAGACAATCACCAATATCCAGACAAAATTTTAAGAGTTTATATCTATATTTTGGGAAATAAGTTAGCTAATAAATCCCTGAAAAGTATTTTAATTATGTTTTTCCATGCATATGCTTGGATAATTGAGCAAATATATAACTTCAATAGCTTTCAATATTTAAAAATATAATATATTCTTATAATGATAATCCATTAATGCAGTTGTGACGGGTGTGTTAACATCCAGACATATTTGTTTGATGTTACAAAGGTTTCTGGTAGTTTCGTTCAGAGACTACGCCATATTATTGCTGCGAATGGTTCAATTAAGTATCATGATTAAATCTGATATTTTCAAAATCTTTCTGGGGGGGGGGAGAGAAATCACAATTAGCAGTGACTGCCACATCCCTCAGTGTTGATTTGGCAGTCTTTCCCATCAAAAGGATAGTACTATCACTACATACTTTAAAGTGGTGATAAGACTTGATGCCTTCCCATTTTCTGTCAGTATTCGTTTAGTTTATAGTATTTTCACTGCTGAGACATACAATGCCTTTATTGCACCAATCTCCTGAGCACATTTAAAAAAATCCAAAGCAGAATTAACTTAAAAGTAAGTAATTTGCTACCAACTCACAATTTGCTAAAATAATTCAAATATATATTTCATGATTTATCTTCTCATTTTTGGTAAATTAGCCTTAATATGTTCAGAAACAAGAATGATTCAACCTTACACTTCATTTAAAAAATATTTAAATATATTTCAAAACAATTTAAAATGTTATCATACCTGTCACAAGAATTTTGCCAACCAGTCACAAGGATTCTGTCACACCCGTCACCCTAAAATTTCACACAAAATAAAAATTAAATGAATTTTTAACGTTTTGTAGTTATTCAGACTTGCATTAGTTAGACTTTCCGAAAGTTCCATGCATTTTCATGGAAAAATGCATTTTGTATAATAACTTAAGCATCTTTTTTGTGACGGGTGTGACAGAGAAACAGTGTAAATATATTTGTATTAAAAATCGGGACTTTTACATTTTTTTTGAAAAATTAAGTGTTTCAAAAGCTACACAAAGGTCACAAATCGTAATATATGCGTCAGGTTCTTCTCTTACAGTTGCAAGAGTTGAAAGCTATTCTTAAGGGATTAGCGTATTGTATATGTATCTATTGTGTACCGTTGAAGGCTTTATAAGAAAAATCTTAATCCGAAGGGGAACGACGTGAAAGAAGTATTTCCATTGCATTTGATAGATAAGAAAGAGAGTGCACCCTTTTATTTAAGAAGACAGATCAGTCAAGAGGGAGGAACGGAACTTAACGGTTCCTAGAAGTAATAATAACTGTCAGGTTTCTTAGAATCAGCTGCAAGAGTTGAAAGCTATTCTTAAGGGATTAGCGTATTGTATATGTATCTATTGTGTACCGTTGAAGGCTTTATAAGAAAAATCTTAATCCGAAGGGGAACGACGTGAAAGAAGTATTTCCATTGCAATGCGGCCTTTGATAGATAAGAAAGAGAGTGCACCCTTTTATTTAAGAAGACAGATCAGTCAAGAGGGAGGAACGGAACTTAACGGTTCCTAGAAGTAATAATAACTGTCAGGTTTCTTAGAATCAGCTGCAAGAGTTGAAAGCTATTCTTAAGGGATTAGCGTATTGTATATGTATCTATTGTGTACCGTTGAAGGCTTTATAAGAAAAATCTTAATCCGAAGGGGAACGACGTGAAAGAAGTATTTCCATTGCAATGCGGCCTTTGATAGATAAGAAAGAGAGTGCACCCTTTTATTTAAGAAGACAGATCAGTCAAGAGGGAGGAACGGTTGTCAAGCGACACCTTGGAAACAGAGCAGTAGCCCCGTAGACGAAAAGGTGCTCTGGAGAATGACCAGAGAGGAAGGTAGTTCTAGCGTGGCAGCGAGGTGTGTAGGTTGGTTTTCAGAGAGCAGCTCTGAGCACGTGGATGGAACGGGATCTCTCGGAAGGAAGAGAGATAGCGTGTGTGAGATTAAGAGAAATCTCGGTTCTGAGTGAATCAACGTAGTCTAACGGTACACGTAAAGCGTTTCTGTATTTATTTTGATTTAATATTAAACCGGATACTTTACCTCCGAGTTTAAGTGTAAATATTGTTAATAAATTGTTTCTTTAACTTTAATTGAAAGAGTTAAGTTTTTCCTGAATATACATCAAGTACCGTGCCCGATATCACGTTTTCATATCGGTGGTGGCAGCATATCAAAAGACCGGATTTATTTCGAAGTTGTGTGGACGGAGAAGTGGAATCCGACAATGTTGGCAGCGACGGGATCTGAATCACCGAAGACCAGTGCCAGTTAACCGTGTTACAGAGAGTTTGTGCCGGATCGCCCAGCGGAAGTGTTCGTGCCCTATCGTCGTAGACTAGTGCCAGATAGCTGTGTTACAGTCAGTTTATGCCGGATCGTCTAGCGGAAGTGTGTGTGCCCTATCATCGTAGACCAGTGCCAGCTAGCCTTGTTACAGAGTGCCTTGCCGGATCGTCCAGTGGAAGTGTTAGTTCCAGTGTTTGTGTGTAGTGTTTGTGGACACAGTGTTTCAAATTACAGTGATTGTTGCCCGAGAGTGCAAGATTTACCCCGTGGAAAAGTGAGCAGAGAATTGCCCCAGCGAATGAAGTACGAGGTAAGGTGTTTTGATCATTTTACTCTACTGACATTCTCGAACCTATTTTTTTTATTGTGTATAATTGATGGTAATTTAAGGTAAGGTTGTTTTTAATTTATAATAATTTATGTGCAATATAATAATTGGTCTAAATCAAATGAGATATTAACAACCATTTTACACTATTGTTTTAAGAAAAGGATCTTATATTAATTACTAGAAGTGATTTTCTAATTGTTTTAAACGGATAAGATTAATGATTAAAATTAATGCATTGTGTTAATAGTTGGAAGGAATAATTGAAATTTCTTAAATTTAAATTATTATTAAAGTAATATTTAAATTAAGTGATATTGTTTGCTTTAAGTTTGAAATATTGATAGTAAATGAGGAAAGCAAATTTGTGTAGAATTTAAATTAAATTGAAATAACCTTCAAGGAAGAACTGAAGGCCCAGAGGAAAAAAAAAAAAGTGCTGTGATTTACTTTTTAATGTGAGAACTAATTTTGAAATTGAAATATTTTATTGAGATTAAATTTAGGAATTTATGTGTATTTCATGCAAATTTTTGTTAGGTGGATATTTTTATGTAGTGATTGGCATCAGTGTTTTATTCAAATTGCAACGTATCAGTATTATTGTGTAAATTGTATTTTATTATTTAATGGTATAAATTTAAAATCTGTATTGCATAATAGTTAAATTGAGATTATTGTTACTTTGTTATTGGAAGCAAATTGTGGGGTATCACTGTTTAAGTAAATTTATTATTCTATTATTACTTACTTGAAATATGTTAAATAGTATAATATGTGGAGGTAACTTATGACGGTAGGATTTGAGGAAGTATTAATTTGATATTGTGATTAAGTATTATTGTAGGGTGGTAATAATTATCGGTAGAAGGTATGGCTTTCTTACTAAAAATAAAAAGGGTGGATCTTCAGGCGATATGTGGAGAGTTAGGAATTGAAGTCTCGGAAGATGATACCAGGTTTAAGCTTAAGAAAAAGATAGTGGAGAGCGACGAATATGAAGAGGGAGCCGTTATGGAATTATCTAGCACTATTGTTACGGAACGCTTAGAACAAGAAGCGTTAGTAGTAGAACGGGAAAAGTTAGAAAGGGAGGAAAATTTAAAGTTACAACGAGAAAAGTTAGAAAGGGAGGAGAGGTTAGACCGTGAGAAGTTAGATAGAGAAGAAAGGGCTGAAAAATTGAGATTGGAACATGAGTTAGAGTTGGAAAGGATAAAAAGTCAGAGTTCGGCAAATAATTCTAATAGGACTAGAGAATCTAATCATGAGAGTAGCCTAGAGAAATTGATTAAAAGTGTTAAAACTTTGTCTATCAAAGTTCCAGAAGGGACTGAGGGATGGAATCTGTTTTTTAGCAGTTTAGAACGAGCATTCCAAACAAAAAATGTACCGGAAACCCAGCAGGCCGAAATTTTACTAAATATGCTAGGGGATAAGGCTGATAATTTGCTAATATACACGACTAGAGAACAAATTGAGAGTTATGAGAAGTTAAAGGAATTAGTTCTAAGGGAACACGAGCCGACACCGAAGGCGTGTTTGGAAAATTTCAAGAAGGCTAGAAGGAATCAAAATGAAACTCATGTATTATTTGCATCGCGTTTAATAGCAACGTGGGAAAATTACTGTAAGATTAGAGGTGCAGATACGTATGAGAAGGTTAATCAGTTAATTGTCACGGATAAGTTGTTAACTACTCTAGATGAGGAAACCGCGACGCATATTGGATTAACTCAGCACAGTAATTGGTTAGAAGTTTCGAAAATTGCTAAGGAATGTGATAATTTCTTTGATGCTAAACAAAAATCTTATGCGGTAACTTATAAGGGCTATAAAGGTAAAGAAAGGTACGTAAATAATGGAGATTCTAGAAGGGAAAAAGATGAGGGATTTAGTAGTAATTGGAGACAAAATGGGAATAATGAGGTTAGTCCATTTTTGGGTAGAAAACCGGAATATAAGAAACCTAATGATACGATGCCTATCTGTTTCAAGTGTAATTTACGAGGACATGTTCAACGATTTTGTACAAAAGGAGATAATGAGGGAAGTAATCAAATTAATAACCGACAAGAACCAAGGGCTAGTATCAATAATGTCTCAGTGCGAGGAATTAAAGAATTACCAAGGGGAGCAAATATGGCAAGAATCGGAGCAAGAGGGAATTGGAGAGCTAAAGTTATTGGAGAGAAGTTAAATAATCTCGAGAAAGTGGAAGTTAGTGTAAATGGAAAGATAACAAAAGGATTGGTGGACTCTGGTTGCCAAATTAGCGTCGTTCATAAAGATTTAGTACCAGCAGAAAAATTAAGAGGGGCTGGGAGCATCTATTTACAAGGGATATTTGGTAAGGCAGTCAAATCGCCATTAATTCAGTTACCTTTAGCTATTCCAAAACGCGGAGAAACTAATGTAATTCATCAGGATGTATTTTGCGCGATAATTGATAATAGTAAGGAACAGGTAATTTTACATCCTGACGTGGCTAATGAATTGTCAGGGTTAAACAACGAGAAATCATTAAGACAATCGGTAGAAAGGGAATGTAAGGAAGATAGTAGGAATAAAGTGAAAGAAGGGGAAGGGATTAGAAATGGTAATAATAACCGCTATGTCGTAGAAACGAGATCGGAAAATTTACAAAGTCAGGAGAAGGAAAAAGCCGAGATAGAGACAAGTAAGATTAATCAAGTTACGGAAAGTAGATTAAATGTATTTCAGGAATCCCAAATGAGTTGTAAAGATTTAGAGAAAGCTTGGGAATTGGCTGAAAATGAGAAAGGGTCTTACTATGTTGTAAATGGGTTATTGTATCATAAAGAGAAATTAGTAGATGAAACTGTAGCTCAATTAGTATTACCTAAAATTAGAAGGGAGGAAATTCTAAAACTAGCGCATACCTCCTTATATGGAGAACATCAGACGGTTAAGAAAATGTTAGAAAGAATCGAGCATTCATTTTATTGGGAAAATGTGGCGAAGGAAGCTAAAATATATTGTGAATCCTGTGTAGAATGTCGATTAACGAGGGAAATGAAGGTGAGTAATAAGGAGAAAGAGGAAATATGTCGACCTGCAGTTATAGTTGAGTTAGGGGACGGGAGTAAGAAACTAGTGTATCAAGATGAAATGAGAGCATTTATGGCTAAAAATAAAGTAGTCGATATTGTCTTGGATAGTGACGGGGAGTTTGAAGCCTGTAGAAAATATCTTTTGTTAGACCGAGAACAACCGGAAAATAAAGACAGGAAGGGATTTGAGATAAAAGGGTTAACAAATATTCAATTTGGGGACATAAAATCAATCTTAAGGAAAAATAAGGAATTATTTATGGGTCCTATCGAACTGGTAGAAATGGAGAAAAATCGGATTGGTCGTAAACCGGAGAGGGGTAAGATAAGGCAGAAATTGTACAATGTCTTTATTACGTACAAAGAGGACTTGGACAGGCAAGTGCCTGATTGGCTAGAGGAAAATTTGATTAGGACATCAGAGGGAGAAGTCAGCCATTCAAGCGGGTGCATTGCGGAAAGGGATGTACCAATTAAGGTAACGAGGAAGGACTGGAAGGAAAAGGTAGTACCGCCTCCAGCAATCTCCGCCTGAGGACTGACGTTGAAATGACATAATACTAGTGTAACTTTATTTTTGTTTGTGTATTTATAATTGTATGTGCATCCTGTGTTTATAAAAGTGTATTAGCATATTGTGTATTTTTTTTCTGTAGTTATCACATTAGTATATGGTTCATTAGAGATGTCAGTAGTTAAATTTTCAGACACCTTGAAATATTTATGTAATTGTAGTAATGAAGAAACCTATCAAGGAACTGTTGAACTCTTCTCAGACATTACATAGTTTGAGGAAAATTAGCCCCTAAAAGGCATATTTTCCGCTAAGGTGGGGGGTGTCAGGTTCTTCTCTTACAGTTGCAAGAGTTGACAGCTATTCTTAAGGGATTAGCGTATTGTATATGTATCTATTGTGTACCGTTGAAGGCTTTATAAGAAAAATCTTAATCCGAAGGGGAACGACGTGAAAGAAGTATTTCCATTGCAATGCGGCCTTTGATAGATAAGAAAGAGAGTGCACCCTTTTATTTAAGAAGACAGATCAGTCAAGAGGGAGGAACGGAACTTAACGGTTCCTAGAAGTAATAATAACTGTCAGGTTTCTTAGAATCAGCTGCAAGAGTTGAAAGCTATTCTTAAGGGATTAGCGTATTGTATATGTATCTATTGTGTACCGTTGAAGGCTTTATAAGAAAAATCTTAATCCGAAGGGGAACGACGTGAAAGAAGTATTTCCATTGCAATGCGGCCTTTGATAGATAAGAAAGAGAGTGCACCCTTTTATTTAAGAAGACAGATCAGTCAAGAGGGAGGAACGGAACTTAACGGTTCCTAGAAGTAATAATAACTGTCAGGTTTCTTAGAATCAGCTGCAAGAGTTGAAAGCTATTCTTAAGGGATTAGCGTATTGTATATGTATCTATTGTGTACCGTTGAAGGCTTTATAAGAAAAATCTTAATCCGAAGGGGAACGACGTGAAAGAAGTATTTCCATTGCAATGCGGCCTTTGATAGATAAGAAAGAGAGTGCACCCTTTTATTTAAGAAGACAGATCAGTCAAGAGGGAGGAGCGGAACTTAACGGTTCCTAGAAGTAATAATAACTGTCAGGTTTCTTAGAATCAGCTGCAAGAGTTGAAAGCTATTCTTAAGGGATTAGCGTATTGTATATGTATCTATTGTGTACCGTTGAAGGCTTTATAAGAAAAATCTTAATCCGAAGGGGAACGACGTGAAAGAAGTATTTCCATTGCAATGCGGCCTTTGATAGATAAGAAAGAGAGTGCACCCTTTTATTTAAGAAGACTGATCAGTCAAGAGGGAGGAACGGAACTTAACGGTTCCTAGAAGTAATAATAACTGTCAGGTTTCTTAGAATCAGCTGCAAGAGTTGAAAGCTATTCTTAAGGGATTAGCGTATTGTATATGTATCTATTGTGTACCGTTGAAGGCTTTATAAGAAAAATCTTAATCCGAAGGGGAACGACGTGAAAGAAGTATTTCCATTGCAATGCGGCCTTTGATAGATAAGAAAGAGAGTGCACCCTTTTATTTAAGAAGACAGATCAGTCAAGAGGGAGGAACGGAACTTAACGGTTCCTAGAAGTAATAATAACTGTCAGGTTTCTTAGAATCAGCTGCAAGAGTTGAAAGCTATTCTTAAGGGATTAGCGTATTGTATATGTATCTATTGTGTACCGTTGAAGGCTTTATAAGAAAAATCTTAATCCGAAGGGGAACGACGTGAAAGAAGTATTTCCATTGCAATGCGGCCTTTGATAGATAAGAAAGAGAGTGCACCCTTTTATTTAAGAAGACAGATCAGTCAAGAGGGAGGAACGGAACTTAACGGTTCCTAGAAGTAATAATAACTGTCAGGTTTCTTAGAATCAGCTGCAAGAGTTGAAAGCTATTCTTAAGGGATTAGCGTATTGTATATGTATCTATTGTGTACCGTTGAAGGCTTTATAAGAAAAATCTTAATCCGAAGGGGAACGACGTGAAAGAAGTATTTCCATTGCAATGCGGCCTTTGATAGATAAGAAAGAGAGTGCACCCTTTTATTTAAGAAGACTGATCAGTCAAGAGGGAGGAACGGAACTTAACGGTTCCTAGAAGTAATAATAACTGTCAGGTTTCTTAGAATCAGCTGCAAGAGTTGAAAGCTATTCTTAAGGGATTAGCGTATTGTATATGTATCTATTGTGTACCGTTGAAGGCTTTATAAGAAAAATCTTAATCCGAAGGGGAACGACGTGAAAGAAGTATTTCCATTGCAATGCGGCCTTTGATAGATAAGAAAGAGAGTGCACCCTTTTATTTAAGAAGACAGATCAGTCAAGAGGGAGGAACGGAACTTAACGGTTCCTAGAAGTAATAATAACTGTCAGGTTTCTTAGAATCAGCTGCAAGAGTTGAAAGCTATTCTTAAGGGATTAGCGTATTGTATATGTATCTATTGTGTACCGTTGAAGGCTTTATAAGAAAAATCTTAATCCGAAGGGGAACGACGTGAAAGAAGTATTTCCATTGCAATGCGGCCTTTGATAGATAAGAAAGAGAGTGCACCCTTTTATTAAAGAAGACAGATCAGTCAAGAGGGAGGAACGGAACTTAACGGTTCCTAGAAGTAATAATAACTGTCAGGTTTCTTAGAATCAGCTGCAAGAGTTGAAAGCTATTCTTAAGGGATTAGCGTATTGTATATGTATCTATTGTGTACCGTTGAAGGCTTTATAAGAAAAATCTTAATCCGAAGGGGAACGACGTGAAAGAAGTATTTCCATTGCAATGCGGCCTTTGATAGATAAGAAAGAGAGTGCACCCTTTTATTTAAGAAGACAGATCAGTCAAGAGGGAGGAACGGAACTTAACGGTTCCTAGAAGTAATAATAACTGTCAGGTTTCTTAGAATCAGCTGCAAGAGTTGAAAGCTATTCTTAAGGGATTAGCGTATTGTATCTGTATCTATTGTGTACCGTTGAAGGCTTTATAAGAAAAATCTTAATCCGAAGGGGAACGACGTGAAAGAAGTATTTCCATTGCAATGCGGCCTTTGATAGATAAGAAAGAGAGTGCACCCTTTTATTTAAGAAGACAGATCAGTCAAGAGGGAGGAACGGAACTTAACGGTTCCTAGAAGTAATAATAACTGTCAGGTTTCTTAGAATCAGCTGCAAGAGTTGAAAGCTATTCTTAAGGGATTAGCGTATTGTATATGTATCTATTGTGTACCGTTGAAGGCTTTATAAGAAAAATCTTAATCCGAAGGGGAACGACGTGAAAGAAGTATTTCCATTGCAATGCGGCCTTTGATAGATAAGAAAGAGAGTGCACCCTTTTATTTAAGAAGACAGATCAGTCAAGAGGGAGGAACGGAACTTAACGGTTCCTAGAAGTAATAATAACTGTCAGGTTTCTTAGAATCAGCTGCAAGAGTTGAAAGCTATTCTTAAGGGATTAGCGTATTGTATATGTATCTATTGTGTACCGTTGATGGCTTTATAAGAAAAATCTTAATCCGAAGGGGAACGACGTGAAAGAAGTATTTCCATTGCAATGCGGCCTTTGATAGATAAGAAAGAGAGTGCACCCTTTTATTTAAGAAGACAGATCAGTCAAGAGGGAGGAACGGAACTTAACGGTTCCTAGAAGTAATAATAACTGTCAGGTTTCTTAGAATCAGCTGCAAGAGTTGAAAGCTATTCTTAAGGGATTAGCGTATTGTATATGTATCTATTGTGTACCGTTGAAGGCTTTATAAGAAAAATCTTAATCCGAAGGGGAACGACGTGAAAGAAGTATTTCCATTGCAATGCGGCCTTTGATAGATAAGAAAGAGAGTGCACCCTTTTATTTAAGAAGACAGATCAGTCAAGAGGGAGGAACGGAACTTAACGGTTCCTAGAAGTAATAATAACTGTCAGGTTTCTTAGAATCAGCTGCAAGAGTTGAAAGCTATTCTTAAGGGATTAGCGTATTGTATATGTATCTATTGTGTACCGTTGAAGGCTTTATAAGAAAAATCTTAATCCGAAGGGGAACGACGTGAAAGAAGTATTTCCATTGCAATGCGGCCTTTGATAGATAAGAAAGAGAGTGCACCCTTTTATTTAAGAAGACAGATCAGTCAAGAGGGAGGAACGGAACTTAACGGTTCCTAGAAGTAATAATAACTGTCAGGTTTCTTAGAATCAGCTGCAAGAGTTGAAAGCTATTCTTAAGGGATTAGCGTATTGTATATGTATCTATTGTGTACCGTTGAAGGCTTTATAAGAAAAATCTTAATCCGAAGGGGAACGACCTGAAAGAAGTATTTCCATTGCAATGCGGCCTTTGATAGATAAGAAAGAGAGTGCACCCTTTTATTTAAGAAGACAGATCAGTCAAGAGGGAGGAACGGAACTTAACGGTTCCTAGAAGTAATAATAACTGTCAGGTTTCTTAGAATCAGCTACAAGAGTTGAAAGCTATTCTTAAGGGATTAGCGTATTGTATATGTATCTATTGTGTACCGTTGAAGGCTTTATAAGAAAAATCTTAATCCGAAGGGGAACGACGTGAAAGAAGTATTTCCATTGCAATGCGGCCTTTGATAGATAAGAAAGAGAGTGCACCCTTTTATTTAAGAAGACAGATCAGTCAAGAGGGAGGAACGGAACTTAACGGTTCCTAGAAGTAATAATAACTGTCAGGTTTCTTAGAATCAGCTGCAAGAGTTGAAAGCTATTCTTAAGGGATTAGCGTATTGTATATGTATCTATTGTGTACCGTTGAAGGCTTTATAAGAAAAATCTTAATCCGAAGGGGAACGACGTGAAAGAAGTATTTCCATTGCAATGCGGCCTTTGATAGATAAGAAAGAGAGTGCACCCTTTTATTTAAGAAGACAGATCAGTCAAGAGGGAGGAACGGAACTTAACGGTTCCTAGAAGTAATAATAACTGTCAGGTTTCTTAGAATCAGCTGCAAGAGTTGAAAGCTATTCTTAAGGGATTAGCGTATTGTATATGTATCTATTGTGTACCGTTGAAGGCTTTATAAGAAAAATCTTAATCCGAAGGGGAACGACGTGAAAGAAGTATTTCCATTGCAATGCGGCCTTTGATAGATAAGAAAGAGAGTGCACCCTTTTATTTAAGAAGACAGATCAGTCAAGAGGGAGGAACGGAACTTAACGGTTCCTAGAAGTAATAATAACTGTCAGGTTTCTTAGAATCAGCTGCAAGAGTTGAAAGCTATTCTTAAGGGATTAGCGTATTGTATATGTATCTATTGTGTACCGTTGAAGGCTTTATAAGAAAAATCTTAATCCGAAGGGGAACGACGTGAAAGAAGTATTTCCATTGCAATGCGGCCTTTGATAGATAAGAAAGAGAGTGCACCCTTTTATTTAAGAAGACAGAGCAGTCAAGAGGGAGGAACGGTTGTCAAGCGACACCTTGGAAACAGAGCAGACAAAAAGGTGCTCTGGAGAATGACCAGAGAGGAAGGTAGTTCTAGCGTGGCAGCGAGGTGTGTAGGTTGGTTTTTCAGAGAGCAGCTCTGAGCACGTGGATGGAACGGGATCTCTCGGAAGGAAGAGAGATAGCGTGTGTGAGATTAAGAGAAATCTCGGTTCTGAGTGAATCAACGCAGTCTAACGGTACACGTAGAGCGTTTTCTGTAATTGTTTTGATTTAATATTAAACCGGATACTTTACCTCCGAGTTTAAGTGTAAATATTGTTAATAAATTGTTTCTTTAACTTTAATTGAAAGAGTTAAGTTTTTCCTGAATATACATCAAGTACCGTGCCCGATATCACGTTTTCATATCGGTGGTGGCAGCATATCAAAAGACCGGATTTATTTCGAAGTTGTGTGGACGGAGAAGTGGAATCCGACACACATATATGGAAAATGCTGCTGTTTTAAATATTGCTTCTGGCATAATGAAAATACCCTATTTTACAGGCTGAAAGTTTTTCAAATTTTTCCAACTTTGAGCCTAGATAAATTATAAAAAATATTTTTTTTTACAGCTTAGTTCTCTGTAATTTCATATGCGTCATATTGCTACCTTTAATTTGATATATTATTTGTAGTAATAAAAGACATTTGAAATTTACACCCTCATGTCCACTTTTTCATGGAAATGCCCTTCTGTTAAGTGTTAGATCCTGATACAAGGATTCCGGAAATTTTTCTGTTTTGGCTTTATCCTCCCGGTACAGGCCGGAAGGACTTTTTAATTTTATTGAGGATATTATTAAAAAATATTTAAGTTCCAGTAAATATTAGTCTAGTCTTTCACAATAAAAACATTCAAGCTATGAATTTTTACTTTTATTGAGGATATTATTAAAAACTAGTTAAGTTACAATAAATATTATTCTAAGTATTTTACGATGAAAATGTTCAAGCGATGAATATTTGCTTTTATTTGTTATATTAATAAAAACAAGAACGAAAAATCATGCGTCAAGCATAGATTATGTGACACTTTCCAACGCTTCCAAAATAATTTTGCAAATCTTTCTCGTTTAATAAGCTGAAAGATAACATCTAAGTAAACAATTTGGAAAACGCATAACATATTTAAAAACGCAATTTCAGGAATTTCCCACATTTACAATATTCGGAAAAATATCCGAATACTTTTATTCATCCCTGTATATGATCTATAGATTTGTATATACAATACATAGGATGCTAAATTTTAGTTTAGTTAGGAAACGCGCAACACAGTTTAAAATTCTCCTTCTGGAGTTTCTTTCAATAAACGGAAATGTGTTCGCGAACTTTTGTGCTGCCCTGTATATGAAACACAGAATTTATACACACCAAGTAATAAACAAAAAGTGAGTTAAATTTAAAATCGCGTTCAGCAACTTAAAACGCACTTCCAGGAATTATTGTTAACAGACAGTAGAGAATTCTTTTGTGTGTCCCTGTAAATGAACGATGACTGCTATACACACAATATTATGTAGTAAGCCTCTTGTAATGCACCTTATATAAATTTCAATGCGTTTAAAATAGTGAAACATTATTTAATTAAACAGCAAACGATTTTTCTCTATAGACGTTATGTAACTAAATTTTTTGACTGTCCCTGTAAAGTAACTATAAGTGCTATGCACACCCTATTCCATATTAAGCTTCTTGTAAGGCACCTTAGTGATGAATATATATCAATTACAATGTGTTTGAAATTGTGTAACATCATTAAAATAAACCGCAAATGATTTTTCCCCATGGACCGTAATGTAACGGAATTCTTTTGAGTGTCCCTGTAAAAAAACTATAAGTGCTACACATTTCAGTTGAAATAGGAAACATGCTATAGATAGCGACAATAACATATAAAAATTGCAGGGCAATCCGAGCATATTTACGGGAGTTAGAGCATAGACAAACGGCCATACGGCCAGACAAACCGAAGTCATAAACACTTTTCAACTAGGTAGGAAAGTGTTAAAAATTAAGTTACAATAAAATATGCACGATTTTCACCACTTTCTTGCACTAATGAGCTGGCACCTCGATGAGAAAACGCTATACATAAGAACGCACTTGAAATTGAAACCTCTTCCTCTTTTAGGTAGCTTTCATTACAAAAAGCTACCTACTGCGCCGTTTGGAGGAAAGCAATTCCAGAAAATGTTGGTATATTTTCACCGATCATGACCCCCCCAGGCCCCAAAACTATCCTCCGTTGAAATGCTGATTTGTATATGACTGAGTATGTGTATAGGATATACCAAGGTCTCAACAGAGTCCATTGGCCAGCTTCATCCGTCATTTTGTTTCAAAATGGCGGCCGTTAAAAAAATTTTAAATTTTATAAAAATTCAAGAAGATGTATAAAAAATTATAAATTGAAACAATTGTTTCCGTTAAGTGTTAGATCGTAATACAAGGATTCCGGAACATTTTTAGGTAGCTTTCAATACAAAAAAGTATAAAGCTACCTATTGCAGCCGTTCGGAGGAAAACAATTCCGGAAAATTTCGATATATTTTCACCGATCATGACCCCCAGACCTCAAAACCACACTCCGTTCAAATGTTGATTTATATATATATATATATATATATATTTATATATAATTAATTATAATATCTATGAATTTCAAAAAACATATCAAGTTCTTGTATATATATATATATATATATATATATATATATATATCTGATCTATGTCATACGATAACGCTCGTATTTATAAATTAATTTTGATAAAACTAATTTTGTGTATTTTGCTCACCAATGCCTCGACCGAGTTCGTTGGCCAGCTTGCTCTCCATCTTGTTTCAATATGGCGGCTACTCAAAATTTTAAAACTAAAATAAATATACAAAAAAGTTAAAAATTAAAATTTATTTTTTAATTAAGTGATAGGCCTTCATACAAGGATTCCAGAGCATTTTTTGTTTTACCTCTATGTTAAAAAATGGCTGAGATAGAGCAGTTGGAAATTCTAGGGTGGCTGACATTTTGAAACAAGACGGCACATTACAAAAAACCAACGATTATTTTATGAGTTTTAGTGAACGCGATTTCTCGCAAATTATTTTCTTTCATTGTTGTAATCATTTTCCCAATCATACGCATAAAACTATATATTCTTATCCGTTATCGCGAAACTTGGCGACATTTGGCGAAATATTGCGAAATTTGTCGACCAAAATAAGTTTTCGTAAATGAAGCCATCTTGGCTATAGCTCAATAATTTAGAGAATTTCTTATTCAAATTCAGTATTAACGAATCTTTTGTAAACGTTTTCTTTGCATTTTAGCTTGCTGTTTTCGAGTAACATTAGCTAAAATTTTAAAACGAAGATATAGGAAAGCTACCTTTTCCTCCCAGTAAAGGCCGGAGGGACTTTTTGTTTTGGCTTTATCTTACAAAATGACTGAGATATGGCAGTTTAATATTGTAGGGTGGCTGACATTTTGAAACAATATAATATTTGTTATGCTGTAACTCTCGTATTTATGAACCGATATGAATGTGACTGATCATTCGCACATCTAATAGAACGTGACAGACGAAGGATGAAAATTCTCGTCCCGGCCAATATAACACAGAAAGACCTGGAAGCGGAATTAACACAGAAAGGCCAACTCACCAATAAAGACTACAATTTTGTCAAATTTTTCCCAACTAACAACGGAAACCATAATAACTGGGTCATAGAAACGAATGCAACGGACTGCCGACGCCTAGTTAAGAAACAAAAAATAATAATTTATACTGAAACAATCAGAGTGCTAAATCACATAAGGGTGACACGCTGCACCAAATGCCAGATACACAACGACCACACTACCAGTCAGTGTCGCTAAGAACTAATTTGTGCAAGATGTGCAGGATCACACCACATTTCCTAAGGCGAAGAAGAATTCGAAGAATGCATAAACTGCCAAACAGATGGAAGATCCCACTCTAACCATCAAGCGATCTCGAATGATTGTCCAGTCTATCAAGAAATTAGAAAACAAAGACTGAACGACTACTACCACAACCATCTACAGAACAACAGAGACCACGTAGGAAGACCACGCGCACCATTAGAAAATCAAAACACAAGACTAAACGAATGCATCCACTACAGGCAGCGGCAAATAAGTCCTCAGTCGAGAGATGACACCTTCTTTGCACTTAGAAATCCCCAAAAAACACTAACAGAAGAAATAAGAACGGTTTACTATAATTCAAATGGACACTCACAACGAAATAGTGAAAATAAAGCAATCACTGCAAGTCTCAATCAAAAACCAGGGGAGGCACCACCTCCCAATCGCCGATAGAGGCACCACAACACCATTACCATCAAAGAAAGTCCTAAACATAGCCCAGATAAATCTCCAAAAAATAAGAACAGCTTCAGCCACTCTCTTTCACAACTTACTTAAAGAAGATTACACAGCCGCCTGCATACAGGACTGCGCACTAACAAATGGCCGCCCGCATGGTCTCCCATCTTCCCTGGCATGCTACCCTTCCAAAACGAAAAACTGCTTCATCATCATCCTTGACCCAGAAACAGAACACTTACAAGTTCACCGAAACGAGCACTCTGTATTCACGAATGTATTAGCATCTGAAGGCTACATCACCATCGGCTTTCAATACACACCACCATCCTCAGACCTGCAAGAAGACCTGGCCGAATGGTCGAACATAAAGGGCTTATCATCAAAATTCCTCTTCATGGGAGACCTGAACGCTCACAGCCAACTATGGGGATACCCAAATGAAGATAACAGGGGACAACATCTTATAAACCACATAAGTGCCCACCGTCTACTAGTCCTGAACAACCCTCACAGTACTCCAACCTTCGAATCAATACATCTAAAAGGCTGGCCAGACGTCTCATTGTCATCGTTCACTATGTTCCCCTTAATATCATCATGGGAGGTACAAGACGACATGGATTACGGAGATCATCGCCTAATAACCCTTACAATAGATGCCACAATACCAACTCTATCTAAAAGAAGATTTAGAACCAAAGATATATCATTTAAACGATTCAACAAAGAAATACATCAAACATTAGAAAACAGACACTTTCACTTTAACAACATCAACACCACAGAATCATTCGACAATAGATATGACATATTCCAAACCATAATCACAGAAACATGTGAAAAACCAAAAAACGAAAAAGCAGCTTTCGACCGACCATAACTTGGTGGACGCAAGACCTAAGGAAGCAAAGAAACTACACAAGAGCCCTCAGAAGGAAATACAAAGTACAAACAACATCTCCAGAAACATACACAAAGTACAAACAGGAGAGAGCAAAATACAGAAAGATGTTGCAGTCAGCGAAACAAGCAGCGTGGGAAAAATTTTGCAAAAAGACATCGAACCCATTTGGAAAACTAAAGAAAATAGCATTTAAAGATTTTTACAGACAAGAAGCGTACGCACTCTCTACATCAACCAGCGTCACACAGACAAAACAAAATCTCTTCAAAGAATTAACGACCTCAATCTTTGGCCCGTCATACTCACCACAGACCACACCTCCATCTCCAGACACCACAGCACCCCCATTCACAGTCCAGGAAGTAAAAGATGCAATCTACTCATTCAACAAGGACAAGGCATCAGGGCTAGATAAAATTGACCACTATATTCTAAGAAACCTTTTTAAAAACCAAGAAGCACTCCTACTCAAAATGTACAACACTTTATTAAAGCTCAACTACTTCCCCAACAGCTAGAAAATAGGAGAAATAGTATATTTTTTAAAAGGGGAAAAACCACTATCAGAGCACAGCTCGTATCGCCCAATCACCCTACTTCCAGTTTTTGGGAAGGTTTTTGAAAAACTACTACAAAGAAGAATTAATTTCTGATTTTCTCTCGCAACACGGCTTTGTTGAAGGTAAATCAACAGAAACAGCTCTTCAAGAGCTGTTCTCCCAAATTCGCATCCTCCAACAACAAGAAGTATATATATCCTTAATCTCACTCGATTTCAAAAATGCTTTGACTGCCTCTCATGGACGGAAAAACTGAACCAACTCAGAAGCCTAGAAGGCGAAATACCGTACATACAGACAGTCAGTTCTTTCCTAAACAAAAGAGGCGCTTTTCCACACTGGCTGGCAAAAAATATATACATTGGTTTCAAAAGGGATGCCCGCTGGGGTCTTGCCTCGGACCTTCTCTGTGGAAGGTATTTATGCAGAACCTTCTGAATATACTAAGAAGAAAAGGAATCAAAGCCGTAGCATACGCAGATAATCTCCTGCTAATTTTATATGGAAGCACACGTCGGAAAATAGAAGAAATGAGAGGTATTGCCCTACAAATAGTAAGTGAATGGATCACCAGGTTCCAGATGCAAATATCCTACACAAAATGTAAAACGCTAAATCTAAGAAGACCCAGATATCTCAAAAGAGCTCCGATATATAAAATAGACGCAATCACCATAAAATCAGAAAATACAATCTCATATCTGGGTATAACACTAGATTCGACTCTTTCATTCCTCCCATATCTCAGAACCAAAAGAATAGAAATTACAATAATAGTCCAAAATCTCCTGAAATTCGCATCCTCATCAGGAGGAGTCTCAAAAACCATACTAAAAACCTGGTACAACATCATGCTTGAAAACACAAATCACCCACGCACCAGCAATGTGGTATGAAAAGCTCCAAAAAGACCACGGCTTAAGAATTCTATCATCAATACAGGCACAATGTCTCCTCATGATATCAGGTGCCTACAAAAGAACCTCCACAGCAGCACTCTGCGTATTAACGGGCATTCCTCCAATCTATTTAAAAACAGAACAAACAGCAACACTAGGCAAGGTCCTACGCCTAGGAGTACCAGTGGGAAACAACAGTCCAGGCATTTACCAACCAAAATCGACAAAAAGTCGCATAAACACCGCGATAACTTATTACAAATCTCTAGAAGAAGCAAAAACACCACCAGAAATCAACATCTACACAGACGGGTCAAAAACAGATGAGGGAACAGCGTACGCTTTCTGTGCCTATAAAGATGACAACATCATAAAAACTCACCAAACACAAATAAACCAAGAAAATACAATATTTCAAGTAGAACTCCTTGCAATCTTCGGGACCCATGGTCATCCCCTCATCTCCATGGTCTCACCCATGGGGATGAGACCCCCATGGGTCTCATCCACTTCGCCCAAAACGTTTGCTATACATACAGACAGTCTTTCGGGTCTCATGGCGCTGGAAGACATCTCCACCAAAACAACAATAGTCTCACAAATCATCTCGCAATTACAAGAAACTCAAAAATCAATATATTTCAACTGAGTCAAGGGCCACTCTGGAGTAAGAGGAAATGAAAGGGCAGACGAGTTAGCAAAACAAGCCACAAAACCATCAACAACGACAATAAAGAAATTCGTACCCATTTCTCCATCACACCTAAAACGCTCACAGAAAATTCAACTACTTAAAAAATGGCAACAACTCTGGGATCTGGAACTCGCAGGAAGATATACCTACTCGCTCCGTCCGAAAGTAGCAGAAAATTTCCTACTACACCACAGAAACCTGTACATCTTCGCATCTAACCATGGTCCATTTCCTCACTACCTGCATAAGTTTGGCAAATCCCCATCCTCCCGCTGCACATGTGGAGCCCGCGGCACATCACTCTATTTCATCTTGGATTGTCCATTGACAGCAACACTACACGTAAGGAAACCAACTTCACCCCCTCTGTCGAACTGGTTTTATGTAATTCAAAAACAACCAAGAACCTTGCAAAAAATAATAGACTGCATTTCTCTCATGGAACGTAATCAACATCTGTTCCAATTCCCACCAGTGGACTTCTCCACGGACGAGGAAGACTAATCAACGATTCCCAAACAGAAAAAAAAAATCGAACCATTTTTCAAAAGCATAACCAAAACTCTAAGTTTCCACCAAACCCTCCACATCCACTGTAAGCTCTTGTAAACAATCCTCAACAGTATAAAAAGAATATTACGTCTTCATCAAACATCCTTCATCCATAGTGAACTCTTAATCAAAACAATCAACAGTGTAAATACAACTTAATATATCATCTGACTACCACCATTCATTGTGAACACTTTAAATCATAAACTCTGATGAACTTATCTTGTTCATGACAATCAAAAGTGTAAATAGGACTTAAACAATCATGTAACCAGCACCATCCAATGAGAACTCTAAATCATAAACTCTTATGAACTTACAAAAACTCAGCCAAATGTGAACCTATTGTAATGTAATTATGCAAAAGCCTAATGGCCTCATTTCTAATTTGTATTTTTTTTTTAATAAACTTGCCGAGCAGGGCTTGTAGAGCTTAAGCCATATGGTAGGCCTCCCTGCTTTGTTGAATTGAATTGAAAAATTAAAAAATTGTGACTGATCATGTGTACAGGACATACCAAGGTCTCGACTGAGTTCATTGGCCAGCTTCGTACGCCATCTTGTTTCAAAATGACGGCCAGTTAAAAATTTTATTTTTATTTTTTTTAATTCAAAAAGATGTATAAAAAGTTATAAATTTAAAAAGTTGTTTCCATTAAGTGTTAGATCGTGATACAATGATTCTGAAGCATTTTTTGTTATGTCTTTATCTTACAAAATGGCAGCGATATAGCTGTTTACTAAAATAGAGTCTTAAGATGAATTTATGTCTTTAAACAGTTTCATTACACTCTCTTAGATGTTTCTTCAGACAATTTATTATTAAACTAGCTGACATGCCCGGCGTTGCCCGGGCCCGTGATAATAATCTTAAAAATACCTAAAATCAACGTTGAATGATTTTATATTTTTAAATGAAAATCTAACCAAACGAACTAAAGGACCGTCGTTATAGTTATATCCGATTTAATTTCTGATGTTTTGCTATATTAAACCTCCAATTGAGATAAAAGTTGTTAAGAAAACCTAAATAATATAAAGCGCTCACCCACTTTTCCCCTTTTAAACTCAAAATAACACAGTATTTGCCAAATTATTAGTCCCATTCGAAAAAATTAACCAAAACCTGGTTTCGAAGGTGATTATATTAAAATTAAATAAAAATTATGAACTCGTGATATTCTAATTAACTTTTATTATATTTTAACAGAACTAGGGGGCTTTGCCCCCTGCTCGCTACGCTCACCAACCCCTTAAAACCGGGTAATGTATCCTGTTTTAAAAAGATGATGATGATGATATCACAAACGGCGACTATCTTCTGTAATCAGGTTATCATGCTTTTTCATTTAACTGGTTATTATGCTTTTTCATTTAATTCATCTTTTTTATTTTTAATATTCATGTGTAAACACAATTTTTATGACGTAATTTTCCTTATTTCCTGCTTTCAACACGTGATCATTTAATTATTATTTTAAACTTTCATTATTGTTTTTAATAGTCTCGCGCAAATACATTTTTTATTTCAGATAAAACATAATCCTTTGCATAATCCTTTTAATTTAGAAATTGGCAACAATATAAAAAAATGAATTTTTCAATAAAAGATTTTTTTCTCCATTTTTAAGAATTTTTTGAGTTTTTATTGTCCGACCGTGATAATTTTTTTAATATCTGAAAGCTTGTTATATTTCGCGTCTGGTGAATCGTCTGGTTTTTCGAATCCGTAGGATGGCTAGAAAAAAAGTAATAGCTCCTCAAAAAAGTCCCTAGTAAAAAAGCGATGAGAATAACCCGGAATATCTACGCAGAATTTGATTGGTCCATTTCTAAATCGTTTTTGGCTCAGTTCCAGATTACTTTTTTTTTTAATATAGAAGGATAATAAAGCTACTGTTATTTGTTACTCGTGCTATAGCGAGTAATACACGTCAGGACACATTGCCGTTATCATTATCTTTTCACGCGTGAAGGTTTCGCTTACTCCATTGTGGAATTTGGTAATTTTTGAAATTCAATATTTGAAAAACGGCATAATCATTAGGTTTGAAATTTATATCAAGAAAAATACAATTTTTAACCTTTCTAACGCAGTTTGTCTAACAATTTTCTGACAAATACTTTTCAAGCTATTAATTTTTTTAGTAACTTGAAATGTTTCATTTTCCGAGATTAATCTGTGGCAACGATTAGCGAAAAACCCAGTCGTCAGCAACGCTTAGCTTTCTATTAAAGAGGAGATATGATTGAATTTTCGATACTATATGACTCATCAGATTTACTTAAATAATTAATAATAAAAAATGATGAAATCTCTTCTAAAATTTCTCTTCAACTGTGTCATTTATGTGTATTAAGATACAAAACTAAGTTAAAAATAAAATTAATTAAAAAAATCATAAAAATAACAATGAAATAACCAAAATTGATCCAAACTACATTAAAATTATTTTAAAAAAGGGAACAAAACCTCTATAACAGAACTAGTTTTGAAAAAAAAAATCATTCTTTTTTGTATTAAATATGTTAAAATAAATAAATAAATAAATAAATAAATAAATAAAGAGTGAAATCACTCATTTTGAATATTAATTTTGTCAAAAAAGAGTGAAAAATTGCTTATAAAAAAAAGGAGTGCAGTCACTCGTTTTACCTATTCATTTAGTAAAAAAAAAAAAAAAAAAAAACGTGTGAAAATCTATACTAATATTATAAAAGAATAAAGATTGTTTGTTTGTTTGTTTGTAGGGGGTAATCTCTGGAACTACTGAAGTGATTTCAAAAGTGATGGTGGCAAATTGATGGTGACAATCCCTGCTCCAACACATGCTATATTTTATGTCAGTGCCA
Source organism: Maratus michaelseni (assembly GCA_963931845.1). Classification (NCBI taxonomy): domain Eukaryota; kingdom Metazoa; phylum Arthropoda; class Arachnida; order Araneae; family Salticidae; genus Maratus; species Maratus michaelseni. Next base: position 6,047,204 of record OZ007600.1, read on the forward strand.
CTACCCCCAGAGGGGTGAAAAAGCGAAAAACATTATAAAATTTCAATTTTTTTATACTGAAGGACAGGGCTTAATTTCTAACAAAAAAAGTACCGGAGCCCTAATATTCTGCAGTACTAATAACCGTAGCGTGCCCCCCTCCACCGTTCCTCCAATATGCATATTTATATTTCATACATTAAATGTATTTGCAAAATTTAAAGCAATTTATTTTTTTTAGCAAGATACAAATTTTAGATATATCTATCTGCATTTACTTAACTGTCAATTGTTCCACTTTTTAGTTATCACTCCGGCCGAATAGAAATCTTTGCCTAATTTTAATGTTAATTAATCACAGTATTCTGCGATTAAATAAAGTAATGATTGTGATTCGGAAATAGTGTTACACAAAAGAAAAGAATAGTTCGCAGCTATGCATTTTCATGAAAAAATTCATTTTTTAAAAATTAATATTTATATACTGAAGAATCGAACAAAGTTTATCAATTTCCTATAAAAGGTGCATCTCTTAAAGTATAATCGATTCCTTCCGTATAACAGTGATGAGTCCTTAAAAATCAGATAAAATTAAACATTTAGAAACCGTGATTGGAAAGATTCGATTACTTTTACGGAAAAAGGAGAACTGCTCAATTGCTTACTGTAAGAATAACATTACATGGTTTTGGGGATTGTTTTTTGGTACTGTTTTGGGGATTGATAAGTATTGATAAGTAATTATCGATTGATAGAAAAGAATGCAAAAGCATCGATATGGGAGGAAAAGGAAAGGGTAATTTAGGCTTCGGTTTTTCGGAAGCGCTTGCACTGGGTTCCGGAGCCCAGTATTTATGGGCTCCAGTGAATTCCGACCAATATCTAATTATTTACTTAAAGCAGAGAAGTACCTGAGCCGGGCTCCAGTGGGCTCCGGCGCAATTTAAGCCCTGCTAAAGGAGCTAGAAACATGAAATTTGGCATGATAGTTATTTATAAGATGTAAATGCTCTCTAAGAACAAATTCTAAAAAATTTCGAAATTTAAAAGTGTGAGGTGAGCGAAAAGCGTTCTAAAAACATTCTAAATTAAAATTTGTATGGAATCTCTGGAAATACAGAACTATTTTCAAAAGTGATGGAGATGGTGGCAAATTGGTGGTAACAGTGCCTGCTGTGACATAGGTATGTTGTATATCGGTGTCACTACCACAGGGGGGAGGGGTGAAAGAGCGAAAAACGTTCTAAAATTTCGATTTTTTTTATACTGAAGGAGCTAGAAACATGAAATTTGGCATGGTAGTTACTTATAAAATGTAAATGCTCTCTAAGAACAAATTCTAAAAAAAAATCGAAATTTAAAAGAGTGAGATGGACGAAAAGCGTTCTAAAAACCTTCTAAATTACAATTTCTGTGGAATCTCTGGAACTACAGAACCGTTTTCAAAAGTGATGGTGGCAAATGGATGGTGACAGTCCCTGATCCAACATAGGTTATATTTTATGTCGGTGCCACTACCACGGGGGGGTGCAAAAGCGAAAAACGATCCAAAATTGCCATTTTTTTTTATACTGAAGGAGCTAGAAACATGAAATTTAGCATGGTAGTTATTTATAAGATGTAAATGCTCTCTAAGAACAAAATCTAAAAAAATTCGAAATTTAAAAGGGTGAGATGAACGAAAAGCGGTCTAAAAACATTCTAAATTACAATTTCTATGGAATCTCTGGAACTACAGAAAAATTGATGGTGACAAATTGATGGTGACGGTACCTGCTCCAACATAGGCTATATTTTATGTCGGTGCCATTACCACCAGGGGAGTGCAAAAGCGAAAAACGTTTGAAATTTTCAATTTTTTTTTTATATTGAAGGTGTTAGAAATATGAAATTTGGTATGATAGATACTTCTAAGATGTAAATGTTCTCTAAGAACAAATTCTAAGAAAATTCGAAATTTCAAACTGTGAGATGAGCGAAAAGCGTTCTAAAAACATTCTAAATTACAATTTCTGTGGAATCTCTGGAACTACCGAATCCTTTTTAAAAGTGATGGTAGCAAATTGATGGTGACAGTCCCTGCTGTAACATAGGCTATATTTTATGTCTGTGCCACTACCACAGGGAGGTGCAAGAGCGAAAAACGTTCTAAAATTTCGAATTTTTTTATACTAAAGGAACTGGAAACTTGAAATTTGGCATGGTAGTTATTTATAAAATGTAAATGCTCTCTAAGAACAAATTCTAAAAAAATTCGAAATTTAAAAGGGTGAGATGAGCGAAAAGCAGTCTAAAAACATTCTAAATAACAATTTCTATGGAATCTCTGGAACTACAGAACCATCTTCAAAAGTGATGGTAACAGTCCCCGATGTAACATAGGTTATATTTTATATCGGTGACACTACCACAGGGGGGAAGTGGGTGAAAGAGCGAAAAACGTTTTAAAATTTCGATTTTTTTCGACATTAGTGTGGCTTAATTAGTAATTTCTGAATTATCTGTGGCAGTAAAACTTCCTCTAATGTAAATAAGCCAACGAATACCTCTTGGCATTTTTCAAGAATTACGCGAGCAAAGCCGCGTGTTTTGCTAGTATAATATAAAAAGGAATAAAAATAACCACTCCGTAAGATGAATGAAATTTACTCCTATAGGATAAGTGCATTTTCAATACTGGAAAGAAGTGAAAATTCACTGAGTCTGAGTTAAAAATCCCTAGATTTTTTTAAGAGAGTAGGTGAAAATTCGATTAGTGGCAGGGTTCATACGGCTCCTGGAATTTTGCTACCAGAAAATTCTTTGTTACCAATATTTTATTACAGAAAATTTCTCCTTAGAAGAAGGCGAAGTTTTGCGAGATTAACCTAGATTTCCTTTTCTGTAAAGAAAATACTGGTGAAACTCCTGGAAAATTCCCTAATTCGTACGAACCGTGTAGTGGGTCATTTTGGAGTCACTACAGGTCAATGAATTTCAATGGGAATGAAGGTCAACACAGTTATTAAGTTGTTGAACAGTTGGCAGTAAACGAATTCGCAAAGTTGGCAATATTTTGCCGAAATTTGGCGAATTGTTGAAAATCGATTTTCAAAATTACCAATGCTAAAACATATGCTTCGCACCAAGTGAAAGAATGTCGCAGAGTTTGCGACTTTACGAAAAGTTTCAGCGACATGTCGCGAAAAAATTAACTTTCAAAATCTGATGGAAATTTCTAGAAATTCCCAATAGAAACCTAGATACATGATTCAACGAATAAGAGTACATAGAACGTTCTCGAAACAGATTTCAACCAATCAGGGTACACAGAACTTTGTCGCAATAAACCCCACATCTATATAAGAAAGTGTTTCGGTCGAAGTCTAAAGTCTGTGAAGTTGGAGAGTAAATCTTGTGATCTGCAAAAGACTTAAAAGTCTACCAAACGATTGAAGTTTGTACCCAAATTTCGCGTTTCCTGCTGTACAGTGCAGACTGCTCTGAACTACCAGAATCGTGCTTCTTGTTGTAGTGAAGACTGCTCTGGATTACCAGAATTATGTCCTCTGGACATCCTACGAAGCGGAAAAATTTTAACTTCTAAAAGCAAGGAAGAAAGCGAGTTTCAAGGAAGGATGTCTTTTCATTGTAAATATGTAAGTAATGTAAAACTTAGAAATATGTACATACTTTTAATATTAATTGTTTCTGTACACTCTGAAAAAAAAAAACTTACAGCACATTTTGCTGGCCGAATTCCAGCATTTTCTACTGCAAATTAACAGCAAAATATGCCTTAAAAAGATTTATTTTTTGTATTTTACAGCAAAAAATATTGTAATTAAGGTAAATTTCACAGCAGTAAGGTGCTGGCAGTGTGAGTGCCAGCAAATTGTGCTGTAAAATTTACCTTTTTTTTTTTTTTTTTTTTTTTTTTAGTGTAAATAATATTGTTATGAAATAAAAGGTTTTATAGCAATAATACAGAAGGATAATTTGTTGATAATTTTATCAAGTTGAACACAGAGCTAATTTTAACCGACCTTAGCTCCGTTTTCCCCGCTGGTTTATATGAAATATTCTGACCAAAAATGCCATACCAATTCTGGTGTTTTAAATTCCTCTAAATCAAACTCTTTGGTCAATCCATAAACCACAAAGAGGAAAAGTTGTTAATTCTTGTTGCTAAATAAGACGTTTAAAGTATTTAAAATTCAAACTTATCATTAAATTGAAGAAAATTATTGTTAAAAAGACAATATAGAAATAAATATAGACGATTACGGCGGCAGCAGAGTTAATTATACATTTTTTTTTTAAACGTAGAGTCAACTTTAAGTGCTTTATCTCCTTTACATTTTTAAATAAATCTAGTTAAATTGATTATATTCCTAACAAGAATCGTAATAAACTCAAGTGTATCTTTTTGAAGACATTTACAAGCCTTTTCAATCATTCAGTGCGGATGCGAGTAGGTTTGATTATCAGCTTAAGTGATACAAGAGGTGTTTCTTCTTTTCTTTTCAAGTGTTGTATCATTTACATTTTAGTATCTCTAAATGTTGCTTTTAACCATGTTAGGATTTTTATTTTATTATTTCAACGAATAAATGAAGTAAATTAAAATGTAAATGTAAATGAACTGGTATCACATGTAGACTGTATAATATGTTAGGCTGATTTCTATGATGTTTAAATGTAATATGAGATTTAAAAAAAAATTCTTGTCAGTCATCCTATTTTATGATTAATACTTGGATTTTGTTTAATCTATATTATAAAGGAAAAACATGTCCATGAGTAGCGGTGACGTCATTTTGACGGTGGCAACACCTGACCATTAAATTTCGCTTTTACTGAAATTTCTTTAACTTATAAACATCGTACAATTTTAATTTTCGCAACGATGAAAAGCGGAAAAATGTACGAGGGAAATTTTTTTTCAAGGTTTGATCGGTTGTGAAATTTAAACCACAGTGAAAATTGAAACTGTTTTATTTGTAACATTTAGATAAACCTTCCATTTTACTTCTGTACATAGTCGTCGCTCCAACTGAGACATTTGTCGTAGCGTGATACCAACTTTCCTATACCCTCATCATAGAAGGCAGTCGCCTGTGCTTTCAGCCAATTACCTACGCTGGTCTGCAGCTCGTTGTCTAAGTCAAACTTCTGTCCTCCTAACCAGCGTTTCATGTGAGCAAAGAGATAGAAATCGGACGGAGCCAAGTCCGGGCAGTATGGAGGGTGATCAAACACTTCCCATCGAAAATGCCTGTACGTCCTGTTTCAAAATTCCTGCACCATTGCTGCAATTTGCTGTCTCTCATGGTAGTTCTACCGTACACATTATGACATTCGTCGATGAATTTTGGCTGCATTGCACCCCTCAGCATGCAGAAATTGAATGACAGCACGCACTTCACACGTAGCGGGAGTTTCTATTGTTCGAGGCATGTTTATGTTTTCACTGGGCGTTCAGAACTGATAACTGCGACCTGACATCCATTTTCAGCAATTGTTATCCAATGTGGTAATGTGTTTGATATCTGGCGTGCAGCACGGTATATGATCTATAGAATTTATACACAACTTAATAAGTAAAGATTAGATTAGCAAAAAAATGGTATACCACAGCGGAAAACGCAGCTTCTCAGTAAATGAATGACATATACTACGAACTCTATAATTCATAGAAAACATGTTGCAGTGCATCTCAATGCTCCTTTTTAGCGTTTCGTTCATTTCAAGAAACCCTATTACTCACGCTTCGTTATCTGTACGTCGCAGAGCCGGTTCTCAGAAACTATGTAACTTACAGTCATGAAATTTTGTGTACTTATAGCTAAATACCTATTATAAAGCTCAAAATCATAAAATTTGAAAAAATCGTATTATTTTAATATACAGAGATAAAAAACCAAAATTCTAACAGCCTTTTCCTATTAAATTTAAACATTTTTTGTTATAGCAGTTGCCAACAGTTAAAAATCCACAATAAAATTCTTTCTGCAATAATTTATTTTCTATTGAAAGACTTCCACGTTAAAAATGAAAATGAAATAAAAAGTTTCACCCATTGAAAAAAAGATTAATATGACGTCATATTGGTAATAAAACGGAAATTTTCAAACATTTCCCAATAATACAATGAGTATGAGTATGTGTAAATACAGAAAGCAGCTTAATATGACGTCATTAGAGAATTAAAAAGAAAATTAATCTGACGTCTCACATTTTGAAGGTTACAGCATGCAACAACTAATACAACATGTTTAATTAAAAAAATATATATATTTTTTTAAATATCGCATTTAGTCCACATGACAGATATTATTATGACCGAGTATAATAGTGGGCTTCGCCCGCTATCGGACTAGTTCACATTTTCGAAAAAACGAGAAAAATAGACTGGTAAATTTTTACTTTATAAAAAAACATGAGGTTTTTTTTTTCTTTAAAATGTAATTTATTTGGATTTATTAACCCCTTCATGACGAGCGTCTTTTACGGAATTTTTAATCTTTTTTTACCACCGGTTTTTAAAAACAGAAATTTTCGCCTAATTGAATCGCAGAAATGCTACCATTAAATAAGGCAAAGCTTACACTAAAAAATAACTGGTGGGAATAATCGAGGATTCTGATCGTCTTATGCGTCACGTATACGTGTCGCTCGTCCCCAGGGGGTTAAAGGAAGGATAAAGTGTTTTGAAAGGAATATTAAACGAAACCCTCTGTGCGATCTTCGATCACACTTACACACTTGTTAATTTCATTATGTTTGAAGTATCATAGCATCTTTAAAATTCATCGCAACCGACTTTTCACCATAGATCATAATGTATGCAATTATTTTGTGCGTCTCCGTAAAAGAACTACAAATGGTACTTATTCTATACTCTTGAGAAATCATGTTGTAGTCCACCTCAGTGATGCATATCAATCTCATTATATTTCAAGTGTCATAACATCAAAAAATGCACCGTAAATGATTTTTCTACATAGACCATAATGTAACGGAATTCTTTTGAGTATCCCTGTAAATGAACTATATATGCTACACAATCCATTTTCAATATCGACCATTCTATATTAAACTCAATAACATATACAAATTACATAATAATCCGAGTTTAATTTCGATAGTTAGAGCACGGACAAGCGGCCAAACAAGCAGACAAACCGAATTCATAAACACTTTTCACCTTTATTAGAAAGTATCAATAACAAATAAACAACTCACTCCCAATGCTCTCTAAATGCAACGAAAAAACGTGCTCCTTAATATGTCTGTACGAATACGTCAGTAATATCCACCGCAAATAACTTACACTTTGAAAAATAAATTACGAAAACCAAATATCAGCTGGGATAAAGGGAAAAATAATATTTATTTTATAGAAAAAATCTATTTTTTTTTTTTTACAAACTTTCTCCATTTTAATAGTCAGGTACTGCTTTCATTTAACGGTCAGATTGTTTCTATAAAAAAAAAAAAAAATCTCAGAATTTTTTTTTCCTGCCAAATAATAATGAAAAAAAAGTATTGTTGTCTCAACAGACAATTTTTTTTTTTTTTTTTGTCATACTTACGTTTTTTTTTCTTTTTTTTCCTTTTTTTTTTTTTAAGATATAGATAAATTACAAATGAAAAATTTTGCTTCGGAGACAGAGGTGGCGGAAAAAAAAATCAAACATACTCTTGCAACATTTCATCTATTTTTTTTCATCATATTTTTTCATCATTCACAATTCAGATTCATTCATCGTTCATTTACCACAAAAATGAAGATTTTATCTCATTTAACCGACTTGCTGAAAACTAATGTTAAGATTTGTATAGCAAGAAGCGTCAAAAGAAATTCCAACGTATGTCATGGTCGAACGTAGCTTAAAATTCCATCCACCCCGTAAATTTGATAAGTTTTCAGCAGTAACGGGGATTACCGGAGTTCAACAACCGCGCACTGTCATAAATTTGAAGATTACAGTGTAATAGAAGTCAATGAATATAAAGAACGGGCTAGACATGATGTTTACTAAAATACCCACATGGAGATGAAAATCTTTTTTCTTCTGTTCAAGTATTTGTTTTTTCCTTGGATTCAATGAAAATTTTTCGATGGATTAAAAATTAAATATTTATTATATACTACATAGTGAGATCCAAAATTTTCCGCTCTCCCATATAAAAAATCGTTTGGCAATAAATTCCTCTAGCAGACATGAATTGGCAATATTAAATGAATAAATTTGAAAGATTTGTTAGTAAAATCGTCTGCGCTCTTTCTTTTCTTTTTTCTTTTTTTTTTCTATTTAATGAATGAAGTTATGAGCTAGTTTGTTCTGAAATATTTAATAAAACTTGGAAGTTTTTTGTAATTAAATTTTAACTAAAAAGGTCTTAATTCCAAAAAAAATACAACAACAGTCATAAATTTTAAGCTTATACTGTAACAGAAGACAACAAAATAAAGAATAGGTATTTGTATTTACTGAAATATCCACATAGAGATTAAAAGTAGGTTTTTCTCAGAATTTTTTCTCTGAATTCAGTGGAAGTTTTTTTTAATGGATTAAAAATTGAATATTTATTACATACTACATAGTACTATCCAAAAGTTGTTTGACAAGAAATTCCCTCTTGCAGACAAGTAGTGGCAAAGTCAAACAAATTTATTTGAGAGTTTTGTTTGAGAAATCGTCTGCGTTCATTTTTTACTGTTTACTTAATGAAGTCATATGCTAGTTTGTTCTAAAACGTTTAAAATTAAGTATTACTATTGTTTGTGATGATTCCTACTCTGCAGTGAAAACATAGGCAAAACAATTTTACATCATGGCCCGAGAATTTGTAAAAAATTATCCTTGTAAGTTCGACCATTTAAGGTATGTCATAAGAAAATATTGTTCCCGTGTCGAGGAAGAAATATTGAGTGACAAGAGATTAAAAATCAAGGAGATAACAACGACAATGAATCTATCTAAAACAATTGTTTTCCTTATCACATAACAGCTTCACATAAACAGAATTTCAACAAGATGCGTGCTTTTCATTAAAAAAAATTTTTGATCTCCATCTGAGTATTTTAGTAAACACCCTCACTGAAGATTAAAATATTTTATTTTATCTTCCAATATTCATTCTTTGAATTCCATGAAAGGTATTTCAATGAATTAAAAAAATTAACCATTTATTACACACAACGTAGTATAATCTAAAAATTACCGGTCTCATATATAAAAAGTCTTTTGGCAATAAATTCTTTTTGGAGATATGCATTGGAAATATAAAATGAATAAATCTGAAAATAGTTAGTAAAATCGTCTATGCTCTTTCTTTTCTTTTCTTCTTTTTTTTTCTTCTTTTTACTTTCTTCTATCTATAATAGATGAAAGTATTGCAATCGAAATTTTTTTCGACTTCCGGTTTTCGACAGATTTACAAGTTTTAGTGGTCACAGATTCCGAAAAACATGTTTTTACAAAATGTCTGCCTGTCCGTCCGTCTGTCTGTCTGTCCTCATTATATATCATCGAAAAGTGTATGAAGTTAGGCAGATAATTGAAGCAAATTTTTTGTATATGTTTTTGATTATAGCCTACAGGTCCCAGTTGAATTTGGAGATATTTCGACGAAAGGGGGCGCTGCGATCGCGATTTTTGCTCCATTTTCACTATTGTATCATCTAAAAGTGTATGAAGTATCAGATAATTGAACCAAATTATTTTGTATATGTTTTTGACTATGGCCTGCAGGTCCCAGTTGAATTTGGAAATATTGCGCCTGGGGGGGACGCTGTGATAGACATTTAAAGATTTCAATTTCAAAAACTTGTACAAAAAAATTAGAAATCCTAAAAACTTTTTGCTTTAAATGTTTGACTTTGGTCTGAGGATTCCAGAGCATTTTTTTTTTATCCTCTGTCTTAAAAAATGGCACAGATATAACTGTTTGAAATTATATGGTGGCTGACATTTTGGAACAATACAACAGGATTCCTCCATAAACGGGTTTAATTTATGAGTTTTAGTGAACATGGTTTCGCCAAATTTTCTTTCATTGTTGTAACCATCGAATTAACACATGCTTAACACTATATATTTATATTTGCCAACGTCAAATTCTCACCAAGCTTGGCGATAATTGGTGAAATATCACCAAATTTGGCATCAAAAACACGTTGCCATATATGAAGCCAACTTGGCTATGTCTGTCTAATTTGGCGATATTCTCATTCATATTCAATATTGACGCGAACTGGGAATGACTCTTCTGTAATCGGGTTCCGCGCATTTTAGCTTAGTGTATTTTCAGTAGAATTAACTAAAATCTCAAAACCAAGCAATAGGGAGGCTATCTTTTCCTGCGCTACAGGCCAGAAGGACTTTTCGTAGTTTAGTATAATACATCGGCTGCTCGCATCCAGGTAACCAGACGATTCGCAAGCAGCTGACGTACAACAGAATTACAAAAAATATTGATTTTTTTTTTTTTTTTTTTTTTTTTTTTTGGAAGTGTGACAGCAAATTTTGAAGCATTAACATGTATGTGATAGAAGAAAGTTTTTGGATTGGCATAGCCAACTAGTTTTCTTTTTACTAAATGAAGTTATGTGCTAGTTTGTTGTTTTGCTATCTGCTGAAAACATTTAGCATCGAAAGGCACAGTCGAGCCGCCCTCATATATAAATGGATAGCCCATGACAAAGCAATGCAGTGAAAACAACCAGAAAATCTGTACAGGGAAAAAACCCACAAGTACAATCCGATAAAAGAAGCTTTGAGTAAGAGTACATATACTCTCAAAAAAATTTTCGACAAATAACATAAAAGTACAGGCAGTTACACTCCTGTGATTGCAACAGATTTTTCTGTTATTTGAAGAAATTTCCATCTTTTGACCGGTGATTTTTAGGAAATTTTGAGCTTAGGTTTACGAACTTTTCCTGTTTTGTAGGGAAAAGGACTGTGACAACTTCTCATTAACAGAACTCTAACAAGTTTAATTTAAAACAAGTCTAACTCACTAATTGGAAGACTTAAGTTGTGTATCATATGTTAAGAATTATTTCTTTCAATTGATGCCGAGATTGGTTCCAGATGTAACCGTGCTAGAAATCTCGGGAGTAATTGCCTTCTCAAGGAGATATAAATTTTAGATCATTCCTTTGATCTGACGTTATACAGACATTAATGTTACAATAAATTCAAGCTACTTAAGTCATAAGTTCAATATCCTTCAGCTACCTCAAAAACCGCTATCTGCTCATCCCCAGGATGCTAAGCTCTTGAAGCAACTTGAAATTCTCTCACTAGATATAATCAACTCGTGAGGGGCCAAAAGGAGGATTCTGAATTCTGTTTCAGCAGAGCTAACAAGCTCGTGGATTTCTCCCTTGAGAGAAAGGAAAGGTGTCTTCGGCCCTTGTGCCGTAACTTAAAAGAACTTTGCCCAGAAACGTGATGGGCGTCCTGACAATACCCCACAAACTAAGCTTTGCGTGTGCAGCTTTTCTATATTGTAAAATGTATCTGTACTGAGACGTAGCTTAATTAAAGTCCATGTTGCATCAGCAGTTCTTTGGATTAATTTTGTTACAGGACATATGTAAAAATCCAGTTCCTATAATACGAAAAAATACTAAGCAGCGCAGTTGCCAGGCGCAGCATCCCTGTGATTTGAAGAAAGTGTAACTTAAGATTGGAGGATTTCATGAATAATTTTTACGTTAGATTGATAATTTTCTGTATTTTGGGAGACAATAGGGAAAACAAGGCGGAAATTTTGTGTTTTAATGAAATACAATAAACGGAAAAATTCGTTCATTTCACGAATTTTTACTTTATTCTATCTTAAAAAGAAGAAAGTTTTGGATTTGTGAAAAATTCAGACCCGATTTTGGACGGATTTATAAGTTTTAGAAAGACCTGAACACGATTTGAGTGTTTTTAGAAAATGTCTGTCCGTCAGTCTATCTGTGTGTGACACAAATATTGTGGGCGCTCCATCTCAAGAACTAATTCACGGAATTTAATCAAACTTTGGATTAAGTTAGACCTTGACATAAATTGATGCTGATTAGGTTTTTGGTGTAAATCTCCCAACAGATGGCGCTGCTAAAATGCATTTTTCACATTTCCGCGATAGCTACATCTGAAGAACGAACAGGTTTTCATTTAATTTTGGTTGCAGGCGATTTTATTACTTTCTTCTATCTTTACAAGAAGAAAGTTTTGGATTCATAAAAATTTTCGACTTCCGGTTATAGAAGGTCCTGAACACGATTTGAGTGTTTTTTAGAAAATGTCACTCTGTGACTCTGTTTATCTATCTGTCAGTCTGTATGTGACAAAAATTTTGCGGGCGTTCTATCTCAAGAACTAATGCACGAAATTTAATAAAATTTTATATTTAGTTAGTCCCTGATATAAATTGGTGCTGACTAGTTTTTGGTGTAAATCGCTCAACAGGTGGCGCTGCTATGCTGCATTTTTCGCGATTTCCGCAATAGCGGTATCTCAAGAACTAATGCACTGATTTTCATTAAATTTCCGAGTCAGTTAGATCGTGACATAAATAGACGCTCAGTATCTTTTGGTGCAGATATTTTATCAGGTGGCACTGCTATGCTTCTTTTTTCATGATTTTCATGATAGTTATATCTCAAAAACTAATGCACAGAATTTCATCAAACGTCAGATTCTGCTAGACCTTGACAGAAATAAATGCTGATTACGTTTTGGTGTCAATAGACCAACAGGTGGCACGGCAGAGTGTACTTAGAATGAGGTGGGGGAAGGGGGGAACAGGAGTGACTCAATCGCTATCTGCCAACAACACATAGTATTGAGAATTGTAGCAGTCCACACACTCATAGAAACATCACATGACAAAACAACGCAGTTAAAATGTTAATTTTTTATGAACCCTTCAAGTGCCACACTGGAACACTCCTGAATTAACACATTGCTAAGTAATCTCCGGCGAACATAACTATGTTTCCTCTTCGTACTGCATTCCAGCTGTTAAACTACATTAGCTAGGAAAATATCTTCAACACAGAAACAAACAAACAAACAAAAAATATTTCTCCGATGGAAACACAGAAGAACTGCGGAAGAAGAAAAGAAAAAAAAATCATCAACTAAAACAAAGTGAAGCAGGAGGAACACCACACAACCCTGTCTTCCCAATTAATACATCTAATGACGTCCGAGGTTGTATTCTCCATTTACTGACACTCAGTGACAAATTGTTGTCCAGAAATATCCCTCCATTAATGGTCTGTAATGATAGGGTAAGAGCTGGCATCCCTCCCCGGCCCACGTTTCGTGAGACATAGCCCTCAGCGATGCTCTGGCCCGGCATGCCACAACAGCGCGCTTAGTCGGAGCGACGTCTTCTGCTATACTTGTGACGCATCCGTACGTGGACGTTGTCAGACCCAGGTTGCGTCATTCTCTCTACATCCTCTTCGTGAATTATCCATGAGGTTAGAGGTCTGCACGGGCCGTAATTTCCAGGCCCGGGCCTGGCCTGACCCATACAAAAATTGTTTTGGCTCGGCCCAGTACATTAGTTAAAACTTCGGCCCTAGCCTGGTCCGGCCCGTAGAAAAGTTTATTGCCCGAGCCCGGACCGGTATAAAAGGTAAAATCTCGGCACGGCCCAACCCGACTGAATTTCTACAAAACGTGACGATATTTCAAGTAACATTATACTACATTCAAAATTATTCAAAAAGCACACTTACTTATAATCCATAGATTTTATTTTTAGATTACGTTCGAAATGCATGGAATACAGAATATCAACGATATTAATAATCACTTAGACAATTATGTACATAATCACTAATTAAACTAGTCTGATGTGCCAATCCCGAAACTTTCTTCTATCTCACACAGATTTCACATACACTAAAACGAATCAGCACCAATTTATATCAAGGTCTAACTGAATCTAAAGTTTGGTTATAATCAGTGCATTAGTTCTTGAGATAGAGCTATTACGGAAATCGCAAGAAATGCAGCATAGCAGCGCACCTGTTAGGCGATTTACACCAAAAACTTATCAGCACCCATTTATATCAGGGACTAACTGAATCTAAACTTTTATTAAATTCCGTATATTAATTTTTGAGATAGAGTGCCTACAAAATTTTTGTCATAGACAGACATTTTCTAAAGACAGTCAAATCGTGTTCAGGACCTTCTAAAACGTATAAGTCCTTCCAAAACCGGAAGTTGAAAAATTTCATGAATCCAATACTTTCTTCGTGGGAAGATGGGAGAAAGTAAAAAATTGAATTAGACAATTACATTCAAATGAAGATTCAATAAGAGTATAAATATCTGTTATAAACAGGTTTCATTATTAGCAGGTATATCGTCTGTTGTATATATATTATGTTCTTTTCACACGGATTATGATATTCATTTTGCACGGATCAAGACATTTTTCCGTTTAAGATAGATTTCCGTCATAGACAGATTCTATTTCACAGGCTTTTACTGTAGGTTTATTTTTATTTTATTTTAATTATTTTATTTTATTTTGCCTAGAATTGTATGTACTATTCTTTAAAAAGAATTTTAATTGTAGAATAATGCCCATTTAAAATTGCATGCATTTTTTGCAAAAATTGTGACGCTGGGCCTCGTCTTAGGGATTTTTGCACGGACCAGGCAGAGCCAATGATTTTCATACAGGTTGGGTCGGAACCGGATCTGAAGATTTCGGCCCGTAAAGTCCTATAGCAAGAATGAAGTCCACGACCGAAAAAAATAAGTCCAGCCCGACCCGGATCGAGTCGCGTGAAGAAAAATTGGAACGATCCCGTCCCGTGGGCTGGGACCGGGCAGACCTCTACATCAGGTGTCATTCAGCAGTTTACTTTTCTACTACAAAAGTGTATACAGTTTAGAGTTTACCTCGTATATATTACAGTCGAACTGGGTTAATACCCGAGAAGCAAGGAAATTATAAAAGTCCTCGTACTAACCGTTACTCGTAATACAGGAGAAAATAAAATACACATATTAAACATACACAGATATTTACAACAATGAATTGCTCTAATTACTAGTAAATCTGCAGATCAGGAGACTCAACGTCAGCTCTGAAAGTCATTGTTCTTTAACCTCACTTTTCAAAATATTTAGCATCTTACAATCCTCAATATCATTCTTTTTTACATTACATATTTATAGGGATATAAAATACTTCGGAGGTTTCAGAAATTAGTAGCGTTCAATTAAACACGATTTACGCAATGATATTCTGAAATTCTTATGAACTTCTTATTCTTGTAATTTTTTAGATAAAAAAATACATTTGTTCAGGGAAGCACTTCCCCCCTGAAGATTGTAATCTTATTAAATTTATATTTGTGATTTCCTATTGATTGTGTTAATGATTCTAGTATACATTGGATTTCGTTCTATACAGTGGTTTTATTAGGATAAGCAACAATTTTGAAAATAATTTCATGTTATTCTAATACCCAAATAGCAATATTTACTTATCTGCCAACCACGAAACACCTGAATCTGATGGATAATTTGAATAATATTTCATGTACAAAAGCAACATATGAAAATGTAAACTGAATCTGCTATATTTCACCTATATCTATTTTAGACATCTAGTGAGAATTTTCGTTTCGGAAAAATAGTTTTGATAGTCATTCTATAATATTTATCTTATTTAAGTACATCCTGATCCAACTCGGTGGCAATATCATACTAAAATCTCCCCAAACTAGGCATATTTGGAAACTTTTAAACCTATTGGGTAATCATTCCTAATCGTGCCCACTGCCAAATCACTAAATAATAAACGCGATTTGGTACTATAAAGTGTTTTTGTGATAGCTTTTTGTGTTCTCAATTTCCAGTAATTGTGCTATTTCAGGATTCGACGATATGTAGAGATGTGTTTTACTACTCTCATCTGTTTAGATTAACCATCTCGTTGAACGAGAGATTTTATCCTATTTTTAGAATAACAAGGGGGCTCAGCCCCCTACGAGCTACGCTCGCCAACACCCGTTTTGACACAGCAAACAATAAAAACACTCTGATTTGATCATATTACGGAAGATTAAATTATAATTAAACGACCAGGGGCGATCTGCTGTTATCGGGTTTCCATTCATTTTCCTTTGACTGGGGAATTTTAAGGCCGAATCAACTGCTGTCGAAACAGCTAACAACTGTTTTCTTGATTGATTAAATAAGATCAATTAAACATTTGAAAAGCAACCTATGTAAACAATGTCGCTGCATCGGATAATTTTATAACGATGCTATAGAAAATTGGATACTTCTCCATTATCCGTCGACTACTTTCTGTAAAAGAAAAGAACTGTCACCAAACTATAAGATTCAACACCAAAAGTGCATAAACCGCCAAAAGTGCATAAACCGCCAAAAGTGCATGTAAATGCTCTCTAAAAACAAATTCTAACAAAATTCGAAATTTAAAAGGGTGAGATGAGCGAAAAGCGTTCTAAAAACATTCTAAATTACAATTTCAATGGAATCTCTGGAACTACAGAACCATTTTCAAAAGTAATGGTGGCAAATTTTTTATGACAATCCCTGCTCCAATATAGGCTATATTTTACGTCGGTGCCACTAATCCCAGGGTGGTGCAGGAGCGAAAAACGTTCTAAAATTGCATTTTTTTTATATACTGAAGGAGCTAGAAATTTGAAATTTGGCATTGTAATTACTTATAAGATGTAAATGCTCTCTAAGAACAAAAAAAAAAATCGAAATTCAAAAGGGTGAAATGAGCGAAAAGCGTTCTAAAAACATTCTAAATTACAATTTCTATGGAATCTCTGGAACTACAGAACCGATTTCAAAAGTGATGGTGGCAAATTGATGGTGACGCTCCCTGCTCCAACATAGGCTATATTTTATGTTGGTGGCACTAATCCCTGGGGAGTGCAGGAGCGAAAAACGTTCTAAAATTGCATTTTTTTTTATACTGAAGGAGCTAGAAATTTGAAATTTGGCATTGTAGTTACTTATAAGATGTAATGCTCTCTAAGAACAAATTAAACAAAAAATTTGAAATTTAAAAGGGTGAAATGAGAGAAAAGCGTTCTAAAAACATTCTAAATTACAATTTCTATGGAATCTCTGGAACCACAGAACCGAGTTCAAAAGTAATGGTGGCAAATTGATGGTGACAATCCCTACTCTAACATAGGCTACATTTTATATCGGTGCCACTAACCCCAATGGGGTGCAGGAGTGAAAAATGTTCGAAAATTGCGACTTGTTTTATACTGAAGGAGCTAGAAATTTTAAATTTGGCATTGTAATTACTTATAAGATATAAATGCTCTCTAAGAATAAATTTTAAAAAAAATCGAAATTTAAAAGGGTGAAATGAGCGAAAAGCGTTCTAAAATAATTCTAAACTACAATTTCTATGGAATCTCTGTAACTGCAGAACCGATTTCAAAAGTGATGGTGACAATCCTTGCTCCAACATCCTCTTTAATATAAAGCTATGCGTTGCTGACGACTGGGTTTTTCGCTAATCTTTGCCATAGATTAATCTTGGAAAATGAAACATTTGAAGTTACTGAAAAAAAATAATAGCTCGAAAAGTATTTGTCAGAAAATTGTTAGACAAACTGCTTTTGAAAGGTAAAAAATTTTATATTTCTTGATATAAACTTCAAATCTAATGATTATGCTATTTTTCAAATACTGAATTTCAAAAATTATCAAATTTCACAATGGAGTACCATAGCGAAACCTTCACGCGTAAAAAGATAATGATAAGGGCGACGTGTCCTGGCGTGTATACTGGCTATAGCACGAGTCACAAATTATAGTAGCCTTATTATTCTGTTAAAATGTAAGAGTGAATTATGAAATGTCAATATTTTGTTTGATTAAAGGTTCGTTAAGAGAAATTGACCAGCGTAGCGGGCGTAGCTTGCTAGTATGAAATAAATCTTCATCAAAATAATGAAAATTTGAATAAAAAAGATTAAATAAAGCCTAAAATAATTAACCAAAAAAAAAAAAAATTGAACTCTGCACACCGCAAGTTTGTCAACTGTATCCTTTTAAATTGTGGTTGAATTCCTATGCATTCTTTTCATTCCTCTAAATCTTTTAAAGAAAATTATTTTGCCCGACTTTAATAATAAATATCTCTTAAAATATTCTGTCGATTTAAAAACTGTTTACTTTAGCGTGATTATCTAACATTTCTCTCTAAATCACCAATTTTCATATTTTTATATGCAATAGTTTATTTTTTTTTTTTTAATATTAGTCCAGAAATACCTCAAGGCACCAAAAATGCATTGACAGCGACTGCGGCGACGGTGGTTACTTTTTTTTAATATAAAGAGATACTAACTTTTCAACCACAAAACATCCACATCTGTTCCAAAAAATGAATAATATCTCATGTACTAAATATCCTTATACAAATGTAAACTCATACTACGAGACTTGAATCCAAATTACACGTTTAACATTTTTATAATTTTCGTTTGGAAAAAATGTTTCGGTATTCATTCACTCGCATCAAAATAAATTTTCATTTATTTCACAGAATACTAAAATCAGCAGAAAATAAGTTATTTTGCTAATAAAATATTGCAACAAAATAGTGCGAATTACTTGATATTCTTTGAAAGATAATTTCTAGGCAACAGTTAAATTAAAGAGGAAATAAATATAAATCAATCTTAAAATTTTTGAAAAATGATAAAATAAAATGTTTTATATTATTCGAACAGATGTGTAAAATTGCACCAAAAGTTAATTTGTATTAACAAATGTATTAACAAAATTTTTGGATTAGTTTAAAACCTCTCTTGATAAATTTTAGCCTTCATAACTTGCCGTTTAAATGCATTAATCAAAAGCACCATTTTCTTTTCAACGAATGGAAAAGTTGAAAACCGACTGAATTCCGATAGGAAAACATTATGACCTAAAAAGAAATGTTCTATATTTTCCGAACGAGTGAACCAAATGTAACTAAAAACTATACAGCTAATTCCGGGTACCTCACCAACATACTTACCCAAAAATCAACCCAATCTGATGATTTTTGTGACAGTTATCATGGAACAGACAAACAAACAGATAGACAGAAACCAAAAACTTTTCGGGTCTCACCGTCAGCCTCAACTGACTTTTCGGCAATTAGAAAGGACATGAACGACGTGTAGTAATTGAACTGATCACTTCAGTTTTAGCCGGAAAAACTCAGCTAATATTACAATAGTTATTTTGCTGTTTTCAAGAGATTTTTTGATTTCACATATCCTTTTCATTTTAACAGTGCAATAAGAGAGTGAAAAGGCTAATTAATATAGTCCAGGAACCAGATTTAAAGAAAAAGCAAATAGAGATTTTGTTCTGTGCTCCTTTCTTTCAATGGCTCAGTTGTAAATCTTACAAAGGGGCGGTACTTGAAACGTCTCCTCTTTCTTTGATTCTTTCAAGACCTCAGGATATTCTTTTGCATTTTCTTGGGTGGGGAGTCTTCTTGAAGGTTGAAATTATGCCTGGTAAAACTGATAATCTATTACATTTTGGCAGGCAGTTAAATAGTAAAAATAAGGTAGAAGTGTTACGATGAGACAAAACGATGTTAAATAAGAAAGGGATTTTTCCCTAATTCAGGGATTCCCCTCCCCCCCCGAAAATCACATTATTGAAATGGAAAGATGTTTTGCTCATATTAGACGTGATCCTGCTTTTGTAAGCTCGTAAAAAGAGTGAAAATCTTAATCGAGTTAAAAAGATGAACTTTTCTTAACGTGCAATTTGCTCATTTTAATCGTGTCCTCCTTTTAAATATCCGCAAATTAATTTCTCGTTAAATAAGTATATACGAGGGAAAGTCATTAAGTAAGTCACAAAAGATAATTAAATAATAACTTACAATGATATTCACTTCAAAACTATTTTTATTTCTCAACATATTCTCCACCCATATTTATGCACTTATATCTCCGTTTTATCAGTGCCCCAACACTAGCTGCATAACATTCTTTGGGTTGCTGTCTCAGCCACATTAGGACTTCAAGTTGAACCTTTTCATCATCTTGCTACCAAGATGGTTTTTTAGTGGACTAAACAGATGAAAATCGCTTGCCGGCTAAGTCGAAGCTGGATGGTGGATGTTGAAGAAGTTGCAAGATGTTGTTCACAGTTGATGAGAAGGTTCAACTTGAAGTCCTAATGTGGCTGAGACAACAACCCAAAGAATGCTATGCAGCTGGTGTTGGGGCACTGATAAAACGGCGATATAAGTGCATAAATATTGGTTGAGAATATGTTGAGAAATAAAATAGTTTTGAAGTGAATATCATTGTAAGTTATTATGTATTTAATTATCTTTTGTGACTTACTTAATGACTTACCCTCGTAATTTAAAGAAAATCATTTTTCTATAAAATTTTCTTTAAACTCTCTAAAACAAAATTAACAACCGATTTCAATTTTACACTTACCGACTAGAGTTGCCAAGTCTTCGATTTTTTGTATACCAGTATTTTCTTACAGAAAATGATGTTCATTTAAATCGCAGTATTCTCCGATTAAATGAAGCAAAATTCTCTGTATTAAAATAACTGGCATTCAAAAAGCCGGTAGCTCTGTTACTGAACCTTATCTTACAAACTTATTATGTAATTAGTACTTATTATGAACAATAAATGAACAATTTAAACTATAAAATCTTCAGCATTTATATTGGGTAATAATTACTAATTTACACTCTTTTACTAAGTACTAATTATGCTATAAATAATTCATTTTAAAGAACTTATTATAGCAAAGAAATGCTAATTTTTCCTTGTTTTTATTTATACTAACTGGTCTTCGCTCATCTTAGACAGCCGTTTGTGGGCAGGGGATTGGGGAGGGGACAGCATAAAGCCCGGACTTTGCTCGAGGCTCACAAAATTAGTTTTACATGCAAACAGAAAACTTGTCTTTGGGGGCCACCGTAATACTTACCCATCATGGATATGCATAATGCAAAATATTAAAATAAAACATGTGAAAACTATTTATAAAATGCATTGCAATTCGAATAAAATCGTGGCTTGATGACGTCATAAACTTTAAATGCTCTATTACTGAATTGCGTAAAAGAAACATCCTCATATATCTAAAAATGATAATCGTATTAACTAAGAGTTTACTGCGTAGGATTGAGCGTCTCATCTCCAATTGAAATATATGTTTGAATTGAAATTTGGATGAAATACAGGGTCATGAAAAATTGAAGAGTGTGGTAAATACGATTCCAAATATCTCGGCAACTCATTATCCGATCCACTTCATTCTTTTTTCAAAATTTGTTTTTTTATTGTCTTTTATATTCACTCCTTAAAATAAACAATTTCGAAAATTTTATATACCATTTATCAGAATGAATATTTCGAGAGTCCGAAAAACATAGTTACGGATAATCGAGGTTACTGAAATTCAACAAGCTTCTTCCCATTATTACATACTAAGTACATACCGAATTTTAAGTCTGTATCTCAATTTGTTCGGGAAATAGAGCCTTTACAGACACACAGATTCACAGACATACAGACACACAGACGGACGGCAAATTTTCTTTTTATAAAAATATGTTTTTTGGAATCTCTAGTGTCTGAAACGTGTAAATCCGTCAAAAAAAATTTTCGATTTTTAAAACGATTACAAGACTTATCCTATACTACATATGATGGGTAAGTAATGAATAAAATGCATTATTTTAAATTATACGAAACTAATACAAATACAGGCATCCCCCGACTTACGTAATTAATGCGTTCCGCAGACTTTTACGTAAATCGAATTTTACGTAAGTTGAATGTGTAATTTGCTTAAAGTAAAATTTCGTAAGAAAGTGCAATATTTATTATATAGATCTTGAGGCACAATTTTGTAATGATTATAGTTGGTTAGCTATAAGAAAACATATTTTTAGTATTAAAAAGAAATATTTGAACCAATACTTCAAAGTATTTAAAAAGAATCAATATTCTCCACATTTTTGTGATATCTTTTATGATATTCTTCATTATAGAGCAAACCTATTAAATACACGTCTTTCTAATAAACCTAAATATAAAACTAATAATACACAACTAATTATAAATTTTTCCAATCATGTATTTAATAATATCAATTTACACAATATCATAAACAACACTACTAATAATTTTCCAATAAAAAATTTTACCATTCACAAGACATATAAATATAATCGCACACTTGGACGTAAAATTTTTAATTACAATTCTTTTGCAAAACAATTGGTCTCTTCAAATAATTACCCTTGTTATTGTAATGACCCAAAATTTCAAAAGTACATAAATACAACACATGGTCATATTATTACTGGTGATCTTAATATTGTAGAACAACCTATTTTACAAAACTTAATACATAATGGCACAAAATTTCGATTTCCATGTGTAAAATCAAATCCATATTATTGCAGTTTGTTCAAGATATTGATTTATTTATATATAAAATTGCTATTGATTACAATAAACCTATCGAGTATTTTAGTGAATGGAGATTTTCTGTAATAGATAAATTTAAAAATGAAATTATAAAAAAATATCAATATATTACACATGCAGCTTTTAAAGATATAAATAAACATATATCAGAACTACAAAACAAATTTATAATACTTATGTAGATACATCTCCAAATAATTATGCTATTATTTGTAAAGAGTACTATAAAGTGTTAATTCACTATGCAATTAACACAAGTAATATTTTTAATAAAACTAAATTAAATATTGAAATTAATAATAGAAAATTATTAAATTATCACAAATTACTAAAAATCAAATGTAATAATTTAAATTATCCTTATCTTGTTATAATTCCAAAATTTCATAAAAATCCAATTAAATTTCCAATTAAACAACACAGTTACCATCGGGTGTAACACATATAATAATAATGCAAGCAATTTAATACTTAATATTTTAAAGCAGATATATGATATAACGATAAAACATAATAACCAACATTGCATAAAAAACAGCTTTCAGCTTATTAATAAAATACATAATATCAATCCGGTAAAATTCATAAAAACATTGGATTTTAATGATTTATTTAATAACATTGATATAAAAGACTTACATAAAATAATGTGTATATTATTTAAAGAATTTAAATCTCAATTAAAATTAAAAGATCATATTTCCGTAATTTTTTTTTAAACTTTATTAAACTTTACATTGCATAATAATTACATCATATATGACAATATTATTTATAAACAATGCCAGGGAATACCGCAGGGTGGGACTGCTTCTAGTATTCTCTCTGACCTTTACTTTTATTATTATGAAAGAAATATTGGTCCGAACAATGATTATGTATTTTATCGCTATATTGATGACATTATCATTTTTTATTTCAATGATAAAAATTGCACATCACCACTCAATTTTTATCCTAATCAGCTTACATTAAGCGAAAATGATTTGATTAATACTGATATAAATTTTCTTGACTTAAAAATTAATATTAATGATAATTATAAATTAATATTTGAAATTTATGATAAAAGATTTGACTTTCCATTTAAAGTAAATATTTTTACCAATTTTGCTTCATGTTTACATAAATCAATTTATAAAAATATAATTATCAATTACCTTCATCGTATAAAATATTTATGCTCAAATATAAATAAAAACAAAAATATTAGATTTATACGAAATCAAGCAAAACTATATGGTTATCCTATTTTTTTGATAAATTCAATTATCAACTTTTTTAAATAACATTTATTACATTATATAAATATAAACATGTTATGTAATAATTTATTTTGTTTTAGTGTGCGATATAATATAGCAAATGATATAGCAAATAATACAATTAAAACATATATAAGGACTATTATTAAGCTGGTTGAACATTGTTTACATTTTATATAGTCATGGTGAATGTGCGTTTAGCCGATCACCTTTATATTAAGTGATACTAATGATCAGTTATAAAAAGTCTATAAAATGTCTTGTGATGTTCACGGAATTTTGGATAATTATTGTGAGTAAAATATTTTATCCATTCTTTACAAGTTTTTTATTTCCAATTTTACTATTTCCAATTGTTTTCTGGTAATAATACAGTATACCTGGATGAATATACTGATCTTAGCATAAATGCCAGTATATTTATGAAATACTGTATTATTTTTAAAACACGTGTAGATACATCCAGGCTGATGATTATATCTGCACGTGTTTCTTCATATCCAATTCTAATTTAAATCTCTTGTTATCCAATTTTACATTATATTTAGTTCATATTTCATTTCAAAATCCATTTGTATTCACTTGATATCAACTTCAAATTATTAACATTTTATGGTTTATTATATAATTTTTTTCTCTCTCTCTCTTTTAAATATTCTTCATATTTTCAGTATTTTTGGCCAATTACCATTGAAGCAAATGCTATGGTAAAATTCTGATTGCACTTGTTAATTTATTAACTATGTGGTATTCTGTCTACACTTTATTACTAATTATCTCTTAGGAGATTTAATTAGAATGTTACAAGAACTTGATATGTTTTTTGAAATTCAAAGATATATATATATATATATATATATATATATATATATATAGATAGATATATAGATAGATAGATAGATAGATAGATAGATAGATAGATTATTTACACTGTATTAATTTTTAAATAAAGCATCATGCAGCAATATTTACTCGGATACAAATTATACAAGTATGAAAAAATATAAAGGTAAACTAAAAAAACACTTTTCAAATAAAAAATATCTTGTGGAATTCGGGATTTATAAATTTAACATTGATGGAGTGATTTATTACAATTTTGAGATTACTTCAAACGACTACAAAAATAAGTAATAATTAAAGATGACTGACTTACCTCTTGACAAATGAATAACACTCAGAAAATAAAATAATTCTTGATAAGCACAAATTGTATTTATTAAAAATTAGATGACAACTATGAATAACGAACAATAAAGATTCATTGTTATGATAATACTATTTATATTTCACATAATCAAAATTGTATTGGCATTAATTTGGTTCTGTTGTGGGACAGCGCTGGAGATAAATGATTGTGAACAGAAATGCTGTTCTCTAGTAAATTCTACCCCTGTCGAAGTTGAAGGCTGTCATCTTGAAGATGCTGTGAGCGGCATATCACAAACCTATTTAGAGTAGATTGTGTGGTCACACGCTTTTTTGTCAACGTAGATGGCCTTGTAGCTAGACATATCTGAATGTATACGTCGGCTAACATTCTCAAACCGCTCAGTGTTGGGATCCATAGATTCAAATTTTGCTAGTGCCATGTCCATCAGGTTGAAAGCCTCGGCTACTCCTTTTGTTGTAAATTTCTTGCCTGGAGTTTTTTCAATCGGCATGTTATTTTCTTCAGAATTCTGGAATGCCTCTAAGTGAATGAGGTCATCATTGGTTAGTTCTTCATCTTGAGCCAAAATAAGCTCATTAATGTCAACATTACCCACTTCAAGCTCTAACTGATCAGCCAGTTGGACACACGAATCCGTCGCTTGCTGAAATTCTGTCAATTAACTACTCATATCAGTCATTGACTTCCATTTCCGGACAGAGTTTATTCCACGCAGCATTCATTGTTGTCCATTTGACTTCATCCCAACGAAGAGTAATGCCCTCACCACAATCAATGGCCTTGATTGCTTGGGACTTATTAGCAGTGCATTCGATTTTGCGTTTGGAAAACATTGTGCATTAAATAAAAACGAAACACTAACGGTAATAAACAAATGACTAAACTAACAGCGCCAAGCATGGACTAGTATTATCTGTCGTTCACGAGAACTATATTCCCGCCGCTAAGTCTGCGCTTGTCTGTTGTCATAAAAACCAACCCATTCCCATTTTCGCAGGTGAAGTTCGAATAAAAAATATATGCTCGTTCCTCTGTATCGAAACTTTAAAATTAAGTTTCGCTCTGGTTTGGATTCAGCTAACATAATGATAACGGTTGAACACGAGCTTTTTTTGCCTCATTTTAATTATTCCCAACAAAAATATAACTCTCTCTAATATATAAAACTATATTATTATAGTATAATCAGGGCTCGGAAGTAGCGCGCTACAAGTAGCGAAACTACAGTAGCCGCTACTTTTTCCAGTAATTTGTAGTGTAGCGCGCTGCATTAAAAAAAGTGTAGTGTAGCGAATAGCGCGATACAAAATATCTGTAGTTTGTAACGAGCATTGACGCTACTTTTGGCGCTACTTTAGGAGGGAGAAAAAAAGTGCCAATCTTCAAATCACATGATCATGATCGTTTCTTTTGTGCGAAATATGTTATCTGCAACAATTTGCGAACGTCAGCGGTAAATCTCAGTTGCAGTATCATATATTTCTCCATAGACGACGGGCACGGTCACAAATTAACTGTCATTTTCACAGTTTGGGTGTCAGAAACTTCGTGTATTGTTATTTAAATCCATAGAAATCTTCTCAATATAATGTATTTTTATACGACTACGATTGTTTTTACCAAAATATAGTCGTCTGGCTATGTTAAGTCTTTTTCTGACTAATTTCTTCTCCCTTTTGCCTCCTACCCCCAGCAAGCATAGAAATGTAAAATCTTTATTTAAAAAAAAAGAAAGAAAAAGAACGGATTTATCTAAACATAAATAATCTAAATTATCCCTAACCTTTCAAATTCACGCTTCCCCCTAGCAGAATACAAAGGAGTTTAAAATATTTTTAAATCCTTATTTTTATACAAAAATAAAATCTTTCATTCCATTTGTTGCTCTCTAATGGCAATAGATAAAAATTATTTCCTTGTACCCAAAATGTACGCTTCCCTTTTTGCCCCTCCTCCAGCATACAGTTTCAAACGTTTAAAACTCTTTATTTAAAAAAAAATGGCCATATTCGTTTCTACCTAATAATAATATATAAGTAACCATCTAAATTGTCCCCTAACCTCCCATAATTTACTCTCCCCCACCCCCCACCCCCCACTCCAGCATACAAATAAATCTAAAATCTTTAAGTTATTTTTATATAAAAAAAAAATCTTCTGCCCTATATAGTGCTCTGTAGTGACGAAAAATAATAAGTATTATAAACTAGGACTTCCCTCAAAGGGATTAGTCTGAGTGATATTGCTGAGAACATAGAGTTAACAATTACAATATAAAGAAAAAGAGCAAATTAAATGTAAGAATTGCAAAATATCATATATAAATTCATAATATACACTGTTAAAAAAATAGAAAAGAAGTACCGTTCATCAGATGTGTTGTCATAATTTTTTTTTAATATGTTGCAAAGAATCTCATTTTCTTAAGCGCGTATTGCGCAAAACTTGAAAAAAAAAAAAAAACGCCGGATTTTTTAAAACGCCAAGCTTTTTAAAGTTACGTAATTGGATTTGCAGCCAATAGATTATTCTATCAAGCGTGGCTTAACGCAAATTTAATTTCATTGTTGCACCTTTTTTTGTGTGTGAATTTAAAATTTTTCTTCCTTGATTGTATATCTATTATTTGTATAACTGTTTATAGAAACTCTTACACTTCAAACCACATTGATAGCATGCTTTGCTACAAACCAGATTGCAAAACTGTAGTCTAAATCGCTAGTAAAGTATACAAAAAATATTTCGATGATTTCTGTAAAATAACTTTTACATTAAATCTTCATATCGGCAAAATTGAAAAATTATATATATTTCAAAGTTAAGCTTAACAGATAGTTCTTGATTATTCTCTAGGAGGCTCTGCTCCCTGCGCCTTTACTGCGCCAATCCGCAGACTTTTCTTTTGCCTGTCTGTCTGTCTCTCCACAATCTGTCTGTTTCCCTATCCGTTCTTCTGCCCGTCTCTCTAACCGATTGTCTATCTCGCTACCTGTCTCTATATTTCTCTACCGGTCTCGCTACCCGCCAATCTATTTCTGTAACCGTCTGTCTATCCGTCTAACTACTTGTATGTTATTCGTGTCTCTATCCACTTCGCTACCCATTTGTCTATCTGTCTCACAACTTGTCTATCTGTCTCTCTACCCGTCTGGCTATACGCCACTCTACCCATCTTCTTACCCATCTTCGTACCCATCTACTGTCTCTCTACTCGTCTGTATACCCGTCTGACTATCCGTCTGTTTTTGTACCCGACTCGCTACCAATCTCATTACCCGTCACTCAACTCGTCTCTGTACTCATCTCTCTACTCGTCTCTTTACCTACCACGCTACGCGTCTTGCAACCTTTCTGGCTACATTCCTGTCTACCGGTGTCGCTACCCGTCTCGTGACCCATCTCGCTACCCCTCTGTCAAACCTCTTTTTACCTTTCTCTCTGGCCGTCTGTCTATTCGTTTCGCTACCCGTCAGCCTACCTATGTCGCTACTCGTCTCACTACCCGTCTGTCTACCCGTTTATTTACTCGTCTTTCTGCCTCTCGCCACCTCTTCCCAATATTTAAACAATTCATTTAATATACAGAAGACGTTTATCAGTTATTAAATGCAAACAGAAGTAATTTATCTAATGTGTAATCAGATGCATTTTTTTTTAAAATACATACATAAACCTGAATAATAATTCATCAGTTTTGTGTTCATAGTTGTTTATATCATTTGACAGTAAATCTTAACTTCTTAAACCTGAATTGAGCTTTTTTTAAAAACCGCAAGGTCTGTATAACTGCAAAGTTCCCTGAGGGCTATATTAGCTACATGTTATTAAGTTAAGTGAAAGTTTCGTTATCGCGTTTGCAGCCAATTGCTTATGTCAGGAAGCGTGGCTTAACGCTATTTTAAATTCATTACTGTATTTTTTTTTTTTTTTTTTTTTTTTTGAGGAGGGGGGAAGGGTTTTAAATATATACATTTAAATTAAAACTTTTGCCTCCATGCCATTAGTGTTGTTTGTAGAGCGAGCTTCATTTGAAACAAATGTAAAAGACTTCTTCTACAGTTTTTTTTAGGAGAAACTTTCGTAATTGGGCCCAAAGCCAATCGGAGCATTTAATATCATTATTGTAACTCTTATAAAAATAAAACAATATTGTTGCTAGCTTTACTCTTGTTTGAGACCAGCCTTGCCTGTGTATCTGAATGGGGAAAAGTTTCGTATCCTATGTCGGTTGGCGAAAAAAATTTTAAATGGTGCCAAAAGGTAGTTTTAGCATCTTACAAAATTTTTCAAGAGAGCGGTAAAACATGTTTTTCAAATATTTACAAACATACGTTTATTACAGCATGTTTTTGCACCATCTTAAAAATTTAAGCACGATGCTAAAATAAAATTTTACCAGAGGGCCCGTGCGAGGATTTCGCACTGAAATCTAATATTTTTTAGGTACTTCTCTATTATGATGTCGACCACTTTTCATAACAAAAAACTATCGCCAAATTGTAAGATTAAACGCCAAAAATGCAGTCCCATTTACTTTATGTCAGAAGCATTATACGTGTTTGTTAAATCATCAAGTGGTTCTTAATTCGACATTTGCGTGTGTTTTTCATTATGTTTTACTGGTTTATTAGTTATTTCATTCATTAAAATAACAATTGTGTCCTTAAATTCTTATATTTTATTTATTTATTTTGATATTCCAATGGCAACGTTCTCCCGTTTATTTGGCGATAGTTTTTTGTTATAAAAAGTGGTCGACGGGATAAAAGAGAAGTACCATTTTTTATCAATATGAAATAGTTATTAGATGCAGGTTTAAACTTCTAAAGAAAAAGCAAGGATAAAAATATCTGTAAACAACATTTAGTTGTTAGTCAATCCAGAATATCATCTAATTTATTCCATCAAAGTTAGAGTAAAAACTGATCCAAGATTGCTAAAGGCACGCGCGAGAAAAAAAAAAATTAACAATCATATTTTAACTGCATTAGAGGATGACGTCATCCGCTTCGGGAAAAACATGGGACATAGAAATATAAATCGAAACATTTCAATTTCAATTTCGTTTTTTAATCATAAATATAAAATAAACCCGTGCGGTGTTTTTTATAATAATTGCTGAGCATCATATAATGTGGTATTTTATTTTTTTGGCAACAATGTTTTGAGGAAAACCTTTAATTTCATTTAGGAAAACAATGCCGATTTCATTTTTAATTATCAGCAATTTTTAATCGAAAACATGTTTTAACGAAATGTTAAGTGTGCTATGTCAGAAGCGTTTTCAAAATCCTTTCATATGCTATCTCATTCGTCGTTCTGCGTTTTGTATTTTCAGAAAAAAGGGATGTTGACAGGAGAAATAATATATATGATCGCCATATTCGATATTTTAATAAGTAATGAAAATACATAAACAAACTTATTTAACAAACCTAAGAGGCATTTTTGTGATAAATAATTGTTATTGTCAGTCTGATAAATTGTAAACAATTAATAAACGGCTAGTAAATAATAAATAGCATTTAAAATCTAAAAATGGAGAAGTGGTCCGTATAAAAATGCAAAACATAACATTATACGCTTGATATATGTAAATCTTTTTTTATTTTTTAATATTTCCGAAGGCACAGATAAAAAGGTAAAAATCTCTTTTCCAAATGCCAAATAGAAAATATACAAAATAGAATGCCAAATATACAAAATAGAAAAAATATCTGCAAAAAAATATATTTACATAATACTACATCTGCAAAAAAATAAGATTTAGAAAAAGTAAGCCAAATCCTGCAGATCCCAACAATCACATCGAAAAACTTATCACCGAAAAAGAACTCGCCAAATCTTACGGCACAGGAGATGGATTTTTTCCTCTGAATGCAGAATATTAGTTTTTTTTCTTGTACGATGGGTGATTATAATATAATTGTTTCATTTCACATACTACATACCGTTTGATATATTGGTACTTTTATGTTATCCTGGCGCAGTTGATAAATCGCTAAATATTGTTCCTATAACATTTTCATATTGAATTCATTTCATTTAAATATAAACCTTTCACTCATTTAATTTAAAATACATGCCTTTCATTAATCCCATTTAAAATGCTAAAAAGAGAAAAAAAAAAAAGAAATAATGCCATAAATCGAAACCTTTTATTTAAACACCAAAGAATTTTTTTTTATTTACACACGTGAAATAAAAAAAGCTGCTATTGCTGAGATTTGCGCCAAATCTCTAATACCAAGTCTACCAAGTTATTGCGGGGGTTTTCTTTCAAACAGAAAAAAATCCAGATTAATTTTCGATTTCTACTAAATTGAAATATATTTTATTGTGCTGAATATTAGTGCGTGCATATTTTTTTGCTCCATGTACTCCATGAACTTTTCAATTCCGATTGTCTACGAAAATCTCCCGCCGGTGAAAATGACGTACGCACAAAATTTTCGTGACGTATGTATTTTAGTTGTGCTTTTTTATCTATTTTTTAATATAATTTCCAAACGGTTTGACATTTATTCTTGGTAATAAATAGACGTCGTTGTCACCTTTATAGGTACCTGCTGTAAAAATTTGAACGAAATCCGTTAAATATTTTTTGAGTTATGCTTGACGAAAGGTTTTAATATTCATCGTAGCTATATATGGGGCAAAGTAATACTGCGCTGTGTATGAGTCTTCGTTGCACTCAGACAATTATCCCCCTTCCCATAAAATCTCCTCTACCTCTCCATATACAAAATTTAAAACTTTTTTTTTTTAAGTTTCGTATTCTTTGCTGTCTAGTAACATTAAATAAAAAATCGATCATCTAAAATATTCCCTTTCGAACAAAATTCTGCTCGCTTCCTGCCAGTTTAAAATCGTTAGAACTCTAATTAATATATATATATATAATAATATCTATGAAATACTTTCAAATTATCAAGTAATATTATATATTTTAATTTATTAAATTAAAATTAAAATAAAATAATTAATGGTTTTTATTTATATGTATATCATAATTTTTTTTCTACATTTTTTTAAATGTTGTAATCTATTTAGTTAAATAAAAATAACTGTAACTGTAGGTTACAATTTATGATCTGAAGGATTCTCTATTTAACTGTGAATTTAACCTCTTCTTTTGGATACAAATTTGTACATGTGCTCACAATATACTAAATATCTTGGGATATTATCAATATAAGTAATATATATATTTTTTTATTTTTTTAATTCTTTTTCACACTCCTTTTCAAATTGTATGTATAATTTATAATATTCCATTGTAAAGGTCTTGTTATTCAATATTGTTTCAGCGATTGTTCGGGCAAGATATGGCACTATATTTAGCAAAAGCTAGTGTCATATACAGAAAACAATCGTTCTTTGCTTATAAATGTGATTTTCTTGCCCTTGAAAAAGTAAATTACTTTATAAGCTTTTATTTGTGTATATACTCGTGTGGTTTATATTTCATTCCTTATTTTCTATTTATTTAATTTTTTTTTTCTTCTTCTTAATTTGAATTAATAATGTTACTTTTATTAGGACTACAATTTTAATTTGTAAATTGACAGGGCTCTTTGGTATCGGGATTTCAGTGTATGTGGTCAGTTTCTTATGTTTCAATGGTTAAATTTTACTTAAAGTTTTATATATATATATATATATATATATATATATATATATATATATATATATATATATATATATATATTCAAAAATGCACAAAAAACGAACAAGTACACCATTTTTTATTAAAAGTGCACTAGGAAGGAATGATTTCTGCCTTCAAACAAACTAGCAGCTGAAACGTAAGGTGGCAGCATGCCCGTGATCTATTATTTGCTGGATATGCAGATAAAACCGCTCACTCATCAAAAATATTAATTTTCTTGCTGGGAACCCTTTGTCTTCTTACTCATTATTAGATCTTGTGTTTTAATGTGGGGATGCTTCTTTTGAGATTAATGTAATAGAATGACAGATAAAAATAGTATAGAACTGCCGTGGTCGGCATATAATGAATATTTTGACGTTATAGAACAACAAGATAGTGGTAATTATTCTGTAACATGTAAACGTTGACCAATTAATAAGAAGTTATCAGTATCAAAATCATCTGCTTACAACTTGAAGTTGAACATAGAGGTGAGTTAGCATTTTCTTTATTAATAATAATTACTGGATCGCATCTCGCATCGAATATCTAAGTCGTTATTCACTAAAATTCAAAAATCATTAAAAAGAGTAATTTCGAATTAAGATCCCTGATTCAGAAAATATTCTTATCGAACTGTTTATTATCGCAAAAATTATTTTATTAATACGTCTTTTGATCGTTGTGAAATA
Organism: Maratus michaelseni; assembly: GCA_963931845.1. NCBI lineage: Eukaryota > Metazoa > Arthropoda > Arachnida > Araneae > Salticidae > Maratus > Maratus michaelseni. Next base: position 6,080,484 of record OZ007600.1, read on the forward strand.
TTTGTCCAATGTATGCATACAAATTAATTTACTGTATATTTGCTTTTGAAGATTCCAATAGATAAAACAAAGGTGGTATTCGGGTTTTCAAAGGGAAACAAACAAAAAGAGATAGAAAGGAAAAGAAAAGCTAGGATTTAACTTATGCAAGTCTAAATGATCTTGTTCAATTTTTAAATTGCTTTCAGAAACTATATTTAAATTGTAAAGAAATTGGACGATTTAGCTCTATTTTTAAAAATTAATGATATTCAAATTTACCAAGGGCTATCAGCTCTTAAGGTTGTTCTAAAATCCAAACTAGCTACTTTATGACATATTCTTTAATTCATTTTTGTTCGGAAATGCATGAAAATGCAGGTGTTCTTATTCAGAAACTTTGTAACAGAAAGACGTTTCCCACTATTCTTTATTTTATTTTATTTTATTTTATTTTATTTTACTTTTTGGTAAAGACAAAAGATTTTTCAGAAAACACTGTCAAAGTCGACGTTTTTAACCGAATTTCCGACGCCGCAGCAGGGGAAAGGGAAAAAACGTAACACGAATTGCTTATAACCCGATAAGTAATTTATTTATCAAAAAATGAAAAATTCATTTCGATTCCAAATCGCTTCAATAGTCAGACCCGCCAATTTTATGACTTTGTGTTTAAAAATGAGTCAGATATTGTATTAGAAAGTTTCGCGTTGTTGAGCAAGGAATTTGAGAACCACCTCAAGCGCTACTGTGCTATATCACTCTCATAAATTTGTAAGATTATTACAATTTCTGTTTTCAAATGTCCTCTATTTAATACTTTTCAACATAATTAAAAAGGGTCTATGAATTCGCTTTGTCTGTCTGTCCGTGCTCTAACTCTCGTAAATATACTCGGATTGCCATGAAAGTTTTATATATTATTGAAGTTTACCATAGGATGTTCAGTATTGAAAATGAAATGTGTAGCATTTATATCTCGCTTACAAGGATATTCAAAAGAATTCTGTTACATTATGGTCTATGGGGAAAAATCGTTTGCAGTGTATTTAATTAGCGATGATAACTAAAGTAGCGAAAAGTAGCGAAGTAGTGACTACTTTTGAAAAGTAGTCTGTAGTCGCTACATTTTAAAATAAGTAGTTGTAGTTGTAGTTAACTACATTTTTCATAAAGTAGTTGTAGTTGTAGTTCGCTACAAACAAAAAGTAGTTTTTCCGACCCCTGGTTATAATTTTTATCTAAGTAAAATAATTATCAAAAGTATGCAAAAGCGTATCAAATGCGCTAGTGCGTTCATAAATGTAATTTTCAAAACATGTTTACGTAACTGCGAATTTACGTAAGTCGCGGTATACGTAAGTCGGGGGATGCCTTATTTAAAAAAAGCATGCAAATAAAGATTTCGCGTCATAAATAATAAATTTTATTCTTGAGCCTCGGACAAAAACCCGCTCGACCCTATCCGTGAAAGGGAGAGCTTCCTGATGAAATAAACAACAAGAACAAAAAATCATACGTTATGCATAGATTATGAAACACTTTCCAACGCATTCCGAATAATCTAACAAAGCTTTACCGTTTAATAAGTAAACAATTTTGAACACGGATAACAAATTTGAAAATCCAATTTCAGCAATATTACTATAAATAGTCAAAGAAAATATCCGAATTGTTTTGTGCAGCCCTGTATACAATCTATAGATTTGTATGCATACTGCACAGTATGCTAAAATTTACTTCAGTTAGGTTATATATAGCACAATTGAAAATTTCCCTTCATGAACGAAAATGAACGTAAGATCTTTTGATCTGCCCTGTAGATGATCTATAGAATTTATATATACCAATTAATATGCAAAAAATGTTACATTTAAAAACGGGTACAACAACTGAAAACGTGGTACAAGCAATTATTGTTCATAGACAGTGCTGTAACCAAATTCGTTTGAGTGTCCCTGAAAATGAACGATACATTCTATGCATATCATATTCTACAATAAGCGCCTTGTAGCGCACCTTTGTGATATGTATCAATTTCAATATGTTTAAGATAGTGTAACATTATTAAAATACGCCGCAAACGATTTTTCTCCATAAAGCTTAATGTAGGAATTCTTTTGAGTGTTCCTGTAAAAGAACTATAAATGCTACACACTTCATTTTCAACACCAAACATGCCATAGTAAACCCCAATAACATATATCAATTGCATGACAACCCGAGTATATTTACGCAAGGTAGAGCACGAACAAACGACAGACACACGGCAGACACACAGACAAACAGACAAACCGAATTCTTAAACACGTTCAACTATGTTGGAAAACGTTAGAAATTTGATAATCTAAGATATATGATAAGATAATCTAAGATATTCTAAAATAATCTAAGATATTTTAAGATAATCTAAGATATATCCTCAGGATATCACAATCGTGATATCCTGAGGATAATATCTTAACAGAAAAGGGATCCTTTTGTGGACGAATTAAAAGACGCGGGGTGAAATCCACATAGATAATCTTATTCAAGTTATAGGTCTATAGGTGTTGAACCGTGATGGTAATCCCCTAGCAGCGAAATAGGAAATGGCAATATTTGAAGTCTTGGGAACTTTTCTGAACCTTTATACAGAATTAATGATGTCACAAAAATCAATCGAATCGAGTTCTCTACGTCGGCAAAAAATTACTATCTTAGATATATTATAAATAATTTTTAAAAAGTCACTTTTTAAGATTATAAATAATCTATAGTAATGTTTAACAATGACCTTCCAATTTCTCTTTTTTGGTCATTATCTTAAACAGTATTTATGTAACTAGTTACTTATTTTTGAAACAATAACTTACTACTTTTAAATTATAAAAATTTTAATACCTATATTAGCAAAGAATTACTAATTTACATTTTATAACACTTATTTTAAATACTAATTACGTAGCATGCATTTTTAAAGTACAAATATGTTATCACTTATTACAGAAAGAAAGTGCTTTTATTCATTTATGAGTACTTAATTTAAATGTAATTAACTAGCTTACACTTGTTTTACATTCATTTAAAAACTATATTACATAAATTTAGTATTTATTTTAATTTACAAAATATTTCATACTTATTACAGTAAAGAAACTCCACTTTTATTTGCTTTAATTTCATTTTGTTTCAGTTAAAAGAATGGGTTAACCTTCAAAAATCAGTGAGTAATCACGTTCAATGTATTCAGAAACCTGTCGCAGAAGAGTGAATAGTTGGCGCATTCTTTCTTCTTTTCCCAAATTAGTCCCGATCTCGACTTCCGATCTTCTAATTACATGTTTACCATCACGAGTTTATTAAAAACTATTTTACTATGATTAGGTTAATTCATTGTAAATTATAAAAATTCATCATTTACTTCAGCAAAAATTTACTAATTTAGATTTATTATAAATAATTTTAAAAGTCACTTTTTTTTTTTTTTTTTTTTTTTTTTTTTTTTTAAGATTACACTCTATAAATAAATTATAAACAATTTAAGAATGAGCTGCCAATTTTGTCTTTTTTGCTCGTTATCTTAAGTAGTATTTTCGTAATTATAGTTACTTATTTGAAACAGTAAATTACTATTTATAAATTATAAAAATTTTAGCAAGAATTACTAATTTACATTTTATAGCACTTATTTTAAGTATTAATTACGTAGCATACATTTCAGAATATATTTTTAAAGTACCATTAATTACAGCAAGGAAGTTTATTTTGATTACTATTATTTATGAGCACAGAATTTAAATGTAATTACACAGCTTACACTTGTTTTACATTCATTTAAAAATTATTCTTAATACATAATTAAAATTTGATTTTATTTACAAAATGTTTAGCACCTATTTAAGTAAAGAAACACCACTTTTATTTGTTTTAATTTAATTTGTTTTATTTTCAAGAATGGGTTAATCTTCAAAATGAGTGAGTAATCACGTTCAGTGGGTTCAGAAGCTCTATACCTGTCGCGCAGAAGAGTGAAATAGCTCGCGCATTCTTTCTTCATTTTTCAAATTAGTCCGGATCTCGCCTTACGATCTTCTAATTAAATATTTTCTAACTCGAGTTTATTAAATCCTGATTTACTATAATTAGGTTAATTCATTGTAAAATATAAAACTTTCATCACTTACTTTAGCAAAAAATTACTAATTTAGATTTACTATAAATAATTTTGAAAAAGTCACTTAGTAATGTTTAACAATGACCTACCAATTTATCTTTTTTGGTCATTATTTTAAACAGTATTTACGTAACTATTTACTTATTTGAAACAATAACTTATTATTTTAAAAGTACACAAGAACGAAAAATCATGCGTCAAGCATAGATTATGTAACACTTTCCAACGCTTCCAAAATAATTTTACAAATCATTACCGTTTAATAAGCTGAAAGATAACATCTAAGTAAACAATTTGGGAAACGCATAACATATTTAAGAACGTAATTTCAGGAATTTCCAACATATATTTCCAACATATACAATATTCGGAAAAATATCCGAATACTTTTATTCAGCCCTGTATAGGATCTATAGATTTGTATATATACTACATAAGATGCTAAATTTTAGTTTAGTTAGGAAACGCGTAGCACAGTTTAAAATTCTCCTTCTGGAGTTTCTGTCAATAAACGGAAATATGTTCGCGAACTTTTGTGCTGCCCTGTATAGGATCTACAGAATTGATACACACCAAGTAATAGACAAAAAGTGAGTTAAATTTAAAATCGCGTTCAGCAACTTAAAACGCGCTTCCAGGAATTATTGTTAACAGACAGTAGCGAATTCTTTTGTGTGTCCCTGTAAATGAACGATGACTGCTATACATACATTATTCTGTAGTAAGCCTCTTGTAATGCACCTTAGTGATACATATAAATTTTAATGCGTTTAAAATAGTGAAACAATTTTTATTAAACCGCAAACGATTTTTCTCCATGGACGTAATGTAACGGAATTCTTTTGACTGTCCCTGTAAAGTAACTATAAGTGCTATGCACAGCGTATTCCATATTAAACTTCTTGTAATGCCCCTTAGCGATATATATCAATTACAATGTGTTTGAAATTGTGTAACATCATTAAAATAAACCGCAAATGATTTTTCCCCATAGACCGTAATGTAACGGAATTCTTTTGAGTATCCCTGTAAAAAAACTATAAGTGCTACACTCTTCCGTTGAAATAGGGATCATGCTATAGATAACGACAATAATATATAAAAATTGCAGGGTAATCCGAGCATATTTACGAGCGTTAAAGCACGGCCATACGGCCAGACAAACCGAAGTCATAAACACTTTTCAACTAGGTTGGAAAGTGTTAAAAAAATTGATAACTAATATCAGCAAAGAATTACTAATTTACATTTTATAGCACTTATTTTAAGCACTAATTACGTAGCATACATTTCAGAATACATTTTTAAGGTACAAATATTTTATTACTTATTGCATCAGGAAAGTGCTTTTTATCATTTATGAGCACATAATTTAAATGTAATTAATCTTTTGATTACGGGCCAGAAATGGAGAATATTTTTTTATTCAATCGTTGCACAATTTACGCAATATTATCTTTATGGTAGATTTATCTTGAAAATATCTTTATTTATTTTGGTTTATCTTAGTAAAAGTGTATGGCAGATATTATTTTTCATATAGTGGTACAAATAGAATAAAAAATATCTGTCATGTGCACTAAATGCGATATTTAAAAAAAATCAATTTCAAAATTAAACATGTTGTATAGAGACCTTCAAAATGTTAAAACATGCCAATATTTCCATAATCGGGTTTTTATCATAATCGGGTTATATACGTTCCTCAAACTCATATGATGTTATAATGACTTACTGGCGTCATATCCACTTGCTTTCTCGATTACTCATATTGATACTATTTTTGTATTAATCTCAAACATTTGAAAAAGTCCGCTAAACTTCCAATATGACTTCAGATTAATTTTCTTTTTAATTCTCTAATGACATCATATTAACCTGTTTTCTGTACTTACACATACTCATACTCCTTGTATTATTGAGAAATGTTTGAAAATTTCCGTTTTATTACCAATATGACGTCATATTAATATATATATTTTTTTAATTGGTGAAACTTTTTATTTCATTTTTATTTTTACCGTTGAAATCCATCAATAGAAAATTAATTATCTATTGTGGATCTATTTTATTGTGGATTTTTAATTGTTGGCAACTGCTATAATGAAAAATGTTTAAATTTAATAGGAAAAGGTTGTTAGATTTTTGGTTTTTTATCTCTCTATATTAAAATAATACAATTTTTTTTATTTTATTATTTTCAGCTTCATAGTAGGTATTCAGCTACTAGTACACAAAATGTCAAGTCTGTAAGTTACATAGTTTCTGAGAACCGGCTCTGTGACGGACAGACAACGTAGCGGGACGAAAAGGTTTCGTGAGATGAACGAAACCCTAAAAATGGTCGCTGGGACGGCATGTGTCCCAACCCCGTAATAAAAACCTTAAATAACTTACACTTGTTTTAAATTCATTTTGAAACTATGCTAACTACATAATTAGCATTTATTTTAAATTACAAAAAGTTTAACCCTTATTTCAGTAAAGAAACGCCACTTTTATGCGTTTGAATTTTATTTTGTTTCATTTAAAAAGAATGGGTTAACCTTCCAAAATGATGAGTGAGTAATCACGTTTAGTGTATTCAGAAGCTCTGTACCTGTCGCAGAAGAGTGAAATAGCTCGCGCATTCTTTCTTCCTTTCCCAAATTAGTCCGGATCTCGCCTTCCGATCTTCTAATTACATGTTTACCATCTCGAGTTCATAAAACTCATAAATTCAGCGACACTGACCTTCACTTTGTATTCCGCGTTGTTTCCATTTCTCGAACGGCGATTAGGAGAATTAGAGAACCCTTTTTCTCCTGGGGGTGTTCGACCCCTACGAACAAGGAGCTGCCCGGACAAAAAGTCACGAATAAATAGAAAAGCTTCCATGTTTGACCACCTTTACTATATTTGGTCTAATAAAGCATGTTTTTTTAAAGGTATCAGGTTAAAGATTTCAACTCAGTGGTTTTGCAAGTATATTTATTGATGCTTAGACAAGCTACATATTTTTTTTCATTCGTAAATATTTGAAACTTTACTTCATATAGAGTTTTACACGGGCCGGGTTGTACCCGACCCTAACCCAAAATTTCGGCTTAAAGTCAACCAGAACCTGTCAAAAAAAATTTCGTCAACCTGAACGTGAAAAGAAAGAAAAATAATCCATATTTTAATACATTGGAAAATAGTCTACAATTATATCTGTAATATCATTTTTTTAAATAAAAGTGAACACATATATACTCATTATTTTCAAATATATAGTGTTTTCATTTGAAAAACATTGAGGACTCTTTTGAAAAATCGGGTCAACCTGAACCCGATCCGAAAGAGTCAAAATCTAACCCGAAACCAACCCAAACCCGAAACATTTAGAGTCAACTCGACCCAACCCCGACTCTCAACAGAAAAAATTAGCGTCAACACGACTCGATCCGAATGAGTCAAAATCTAACTCGAAACATTTAAAGTCAACTCGACCCAACCCCGACCCTCAACAAAAAAAATTAGCGTCAACCCGACACGATCTGAACCGTGGGTTGGGTTGGGGTCAGGTAAAAACGGTTTACCTGACCCAGTGCAAGACTACTTCATACGACGGAGAGTATGTGTCATGCTCCTCCAATCGTGCGATAATTTTTCTCACGGCTTTGTAATTTGAAACCAATTTTTAGATTCTGAAAGATTATCATATTATTTGGTCGGTTGGTTGGTTATTTGTTACGGCCGATTATCTGGGCTAGGGATATAGGCCGGCGAGGGAAGAGCCCTCTGGGGGATCTTTCTAAGAGATCCTAACCAGAATTTACGCAAGAATAGAAGAAAACAACGGAAAACTCCGATCGGTTAGGTCGACGAGCACGACAGGAGTATGAACCCAGCACCTCCCGTATACAAGCTTTTCAGAGCAGAATCTCTCAGTCACTGGTGAGGCTTAATAATATTTAGAGTTTATACCATCATATAGTTTTAAAAGCCCATAATTAACAAAACGACGGTCATTAAAAAAATAATAATAATGGTTTATTTTTAAATTTAGTGCTTTATAAAAAATAATTATTAAAAGTTATACACATTGTAAGTATAAGCTCCAGAGAATATCATCATACTCTTTCAGAATGTAACTCAAAAAATAGCTTGAAATAACTGAGTCGCTCGATTGGAGGAGCACAGCATATACTCTCCGTGGTATGAAGCAAAGGTTCAAATATTTCCGAATAGAAAAATTTTTAGAGCTTGTCTAAATTTCAAAAAATAGCTTTAAAAAGTCACCGAGTTGATATTTGTATCCTAGTAAACACGAAATTTCACGAAAAAAGCGAGGGTTTTTTTACTTTAAGTATACAGAGGGTGTCCGAACATTTTGTGGAACTCAAAGAACAATTTTATGTAAAATATTTGTGTTTTAAATGTTCAGTTTGGTAACCCCTATTCTGAACTACCTCTCTACACCGTAATTTTCATGAAAATAATGCCTTATGTAGTTTTGGAAGAGGTATTGTGGCCCATTCCACTTGAACAGCTTTCCAAAGTCCATGAAGGGTTGTATATTTGGATAACACGCTTTTTAAAAGTCCAAACGCGAAAAAAAAAAATGGGTGATACATCATGAGATTTAGCAGGTATATCAGTGAAGGATATTGCCCTGATATCCGTTTCTCTTTCCTTGTTTTTCTAGGAAATTAACAGTGAATTGTGATGCGTCGTTGATTGCGAGTGATTGTTGATGGCTTTCCTTGATTCAGTTCAACAGACTGATGGCACTGGGGGATAAAGAGATGGTATTTCATGCTTGATGGTTGGGAGTAAAATGTCTTTCTGGTAGTATGTGGAGTTGATCTTAGCATTTTTATCCAATCTCTTTACTTTTAATTTTCCATTATATGCCAAAGCCAGCAACAATCATAAACCCTTTGCTAAAACTTTCTTTAGATACTGTAACATAATTAAGCCAAAGAACTGCGGATGCAACATGGAATTTAATTAGCTACGTCTCAGTACACATAAATTTTACAAATACAGAAAGCTGCACACATAAAGCTTGGTTTGTGGGTTAGAGTTTATAGTTTCGTCAGGACGCCCATCGCCTTTCTGGGCAAAGTTTTTAAGTTCACGGCACAAGGGCCGAAAACACTTCTTTCTCTAAAGAGAGAAAACCACGAGCGTCCTCGCTCGGATGAAACAGAATTCAGAGTCCTCCTTTTGGCTCCTCACAAGTTTGATTATATCTAGTGAGAGAATTTTCAAGTAGTTTCGAGAGCTTAACATCCCAGGATGAGCAGATGGCGGCTTTTGAAGTAGCTGATAGATATTGAACTTATGGATTTAAGTAGCAAGAATTTATTGTATCATAAATGTCTGTATAACGTCAGATCAAAGGAATGATCTAAAATTTATATCTCCTTGAGAAGGCGGTTACTCTTGAGATTTCTAGCACGGTTGCATCTAGAACCAATCTGCGACATCAATTGAAAGAAATAATTCTCCACATCTGGTACACAACTTAAGTCTTCCAATTAGTGAGTTAGACTTGTTTTAAATTAAACTTGTTAGAGTTCTTTTAATGAGAAGTTGTCACAATACATTGAACCCTATTTTAAGATTTTCTTCTTCTCTTTGGTAACAATAAATGTCCCGCAGTGGCGCGGACGAATAAGCTCGGTTCCCATAACATCACCGAAAGTGAAGCAGCATTGACCGTGGTCAATGCTTGGGGGGGGTGACAACCTCTCTTGACTGCGGCTGCTGTGGGACCGTGTACGTTAATGGGAGCTGTGCACGTAAAATCTGTTCGTGGCTCCAATGTCCTCCAAGTTTAAAATAAATATTACCTCTAGGGGTACCAATCCAGGTGCAGGTCTCTCATCTGGAATTGGTTCAAAATTAAAAGACCAACTCTTCTGGTCGGGGATTGTGAGTGCTTAAGCCATTTGGTAGGCCTCCCCATCCAGCTGACTCTTGACTCTTGGTAATAATAAATGGATCACTTTTTATTACAATCATTTAAATAGACCCAAGCTTCATCTATTGTAACAACATATCTCCATTTTTTTTCCGGATAAATGCTTCTTATAAAGAATTCCGCTTCGTGTTTTACGTTCGGCGAAATGTCGTGAAAAAAGACAATGGATACTGTTTTTTTTTTTTTTTTTTTTTGGCCCTTTTAAATTTCTAATCAGTGTTAATGATTTTATTAACAGTTGACACTGATCATTTTAACGATTTAGAAACAGTCTTTTGACTTGGAGGCTTTTCTTTTACGATAAAAGATCTTAACTTTGCAATATTCGAAGAATTCTTTTTTGTTTTTGGGTACATACTTTTCTACTTGAAGCCAGACATTCTCGTTTTTCCCCTGTCATACTGACAATATAACCTACTGTGGTTTAAGTGTTTAAGATATAGAAAAATCATGCCTTCCACAGTATTTTTTGATAACCGAATACGAATAATTGTTTTCGGAAAGTGCAGAAATATAGCCTTCCATCCATCGGTTCTTTAAAAGCTCTATTTTGCATGCTAACAAAAATTTCAGTTGTCAGACGAGAATTTACGCTTTCAAAAACATATTTCCTGTGAAAAATAAATTCTCTATGCAGACAATTTTTTTACACCAAAATGAACTCGTTTAAAAAAAAAAAAAAAATGTGCGAACAGCCCCTTTATCCAGCGCCTACTGTGATCGCCTACTGTGATCTAAAAGCGCCTATTTTAGATCACAGTAAATGAATGAGATTATCAAAGGATCAGGCACCTTTAAATCTGTATTCTGGACCTCCACCCTATTTTTAACTTTTTACAAAAGTAAAAAAATGAAGAGGTTTTGGGGAAAAGGGGGGGGGGGGAGGTTAAGCTCCTGACATTTTTCCACGTCATCCACCGTATATTTACGCTACTAGATGTAATATATAATTTTCTTTTTCAAAAACTTTCTTCATACGCATTATAATATGTATGCTTTTCAACCACAACGCTCAAAAGTAGACCATGTTATCATCTGTCAAATATTATTGCTTAAATAATAATCATCTGAAACCGCAAACCCAGACTAGTATAACCATTAACAGATCCTAATGCCTTAGTTTCTATCATAAATGTTAATTATGTTGAGTGTTCAGAATTCGAGTTGGATATAATTCATGGTTTTAGGCGGTTCTAAAAAAAATATTTTCCCCGTTGAACAACGCGAAACTTTCTGACACATTTTTTAACTCATTTTTAAACGTAAAAGCATGAAAGTTGCAAGAGTAAAATTTAAATTTTCACGTTGATTGATTAAAGAGGTCCACTGGTTAAAATCAAAATTCTTAAAAAAAAATGCATTTTTGTTGTTGTTTTTTGCCAATAAAATGCTACAAAGTAAAATAAATTGAATAAAGCAAACCACTCATTTATACGATGATTATGTCAGCAGATATAACAATTTTTGTGTTGTACTATAAGTGTTTCCCTGCCCGTAACACAAACTTCAAGTCCATTAATCACAGAATGTATTTTTACTTACCCATCATACGTACTATAGGGTAAGTCTTGTAATCGTTTTGAAAATCCAAAAAAAAATTTTGACTGATTTACACGTTTCAGACACTGGAGATTCCGAAAAACATATTTTTAGAAAAAAAAATTTGTGTCCGTCTGTGTGTCTGTAAATGCTCTATCTCCCGAAAAAATTGAGATAGAAACTTGAAATTCGGTATGTACTTAGTATGTAATTATGGGAAGAAGCCTTTTGAATTTCAGTAACCTCGATTAACCGGAACTATTTTTTTTCGGACTCTCGAAATATTAGTTCTGATAAAAGGTCTATAAAAATTTTCGAAATTGTTTATTTTAAGGAGTGAATATAAAAGACAATAAAAAACATAAATTTTGCATAAAGCATGAAGTCGATCGGATAATGAGTTGCCGATATATTTGGAATCCTATTTCCACACTCTTCGATTTTTCATGACCCTGTATTTCATCCAAATTTCAATTCAAAGATATATTTTAATTGGAAATGAGACGCTTAATCAGATGCAATAAACCACTAGTTAATAGGATTATTGTTTTTGGAGTTATAAGGATGTTTCTTTTAAGCAATTCAGTATTCGAGCCTTCAAAGTTTAGGACGTCATCAAGCCACGATTTTATTCGAATTGCAATGCATTTTATAAGTAGTTTACACATTTTTTATTTTAATATTTTACATTATGCATATCCATGATGGGTAAGTATTACGGTGGCCCCCAACGACTAGTTTTACTTGTCTTGTTTAAAAGGATATAACTGAACTTCCTTGAAATAGATACAAGACTGCCACTGGCGACTGACTATCTTTTAATTCTATCTTACATGACTTTCTCAAAACAAAAATCTTTCACATATACTTTGACAACATGTGCAAGCGAAACATACTACATTTTTGTTGTTGTTGTTGTTGTTGTTAAATAGTGGTGCGATGGAATTTAAAAATAGTCGCCAGTGGCAGCCTTGTGTATGTGTATGAAATTGTGTATAGAGTTTTATGCTATTTTTTTAATAAATTGTCTTCAAAATTTTTAATTTAATGTGAACATTTTGAAAATATGTTCTTTGAAGTCACTCTCAAAAAATCCTCAAAATAATTTCTTGCAGTATATGCATAGGTGCCAACCTCTCATTAATATTCCGTAATATGCGGGTTAATTTGACCCAGGTTTAACACCTTTCGTGCCAGAAATTTTTTTTAAGAAATGAAATGAAATAAATTCCACCTAGAAACCTGAAATTGAATAAATAAAGATTCATCCAATAAATTTTCTGGTTTGAAGCATTGTTAAACTGGGTCAAATTATCCCGCATATTACGGGATATTAATGAGAGGTTGGCATCTATGTATATGTAGGGCTGCCACTGGCAACTATTTTTAGGTAGCTTTCAATACAAAAAAGTATAAAGCTACCTATTGCAGCCGTTCGGAGGAAAGCAGTTCCGGAAAATTTCGATACATTTTCACCGATCATGACCCCCACACCCCAAAACCACCCTCCGTTCAAATGTTGATTTATATTTATATATATATATATATATATATATATATCTCCATATATATATATATATATCTCTGACCTATGTCATACGATAACGCTCGTATTTATAAATCAATTTTGATGAAACTAATTGTGTGTATTAAGCTCACCAATGTCTCGACCGAGTTCGTTGGCCAGCTTGGTCCGCCATTTTGTTTCAAGATGGCGGCCATTTAAAAATTTAAAACTAAAATAAATATACAAAAAAGTTAAAAATTCAAATTTATTTTTTAATTCAGTGTTAGGCCTTGAAACGAGGATTCCAGAGCATTTTTTGTTTTACCTCTATCTTAAAAAACGGCTGAGATAGAGCAGTTTGAAATTCTAGGGTGGCTGACATTTTGAAACAAGACAGCACATTACAAAAATTTTCATTGTTGTAATAATTTTCCCAATCAAACGCATAAAACTATATATTCATATCCGTTAGCGCCAAATTCTCGCCAAACTTGGCGACATTTGACGAAATATCGCCAAATTTGGCGACCAAAATAAGTTTTCATAAATGAAGCCAATTTGGCTATTTCTCAATAATTTGGCGAATTTCTTATTCAAATTCTGTATTAACGAATCTTTTGTAAACGTTTTATTTGCATTTTAAGTTGCTGTTTTCGTGTAACATTAGTTAAAATTTTAAAACTAAGATATAGGAAAGCTACCTTTTCCTCCCGGTACAGGCCGGAAGGACTTTTTAATTCTATCTCACACCACTTAGACAAATATCTTTCACACACACTTAGACAACATGTGCAAGCGAAATATACTACTTTTTTTTTTTTTTGTGATGCGAATGGAATATAAAAATAGTCGCCAGTGGCAGCCCTGTATATGTGTATGAAATTGTATGCAAAGAGTTTTTATATTATGTTTTTAATAAATTGTCTTAAAAAAATTAAATTTAATCGGAAAATTTTCAAATTAATTCTTTGAAGTAAAAATCACTCTCAATAAATCTTTTTTTTTAATACTCTTAAATTTGTTATAATTTTTTTATGTAATATTTTTATAAATCCTGAATACAAATTTACAAGAAAATTATTTTAATTACAATAGTGAACAAAGTAATGAAAACGAGAAAGTGGGTCATGAGTTAATCCAAAAATTAAATAAGTTCACATTTTTTTTTTATTATTATTAAAAAAATTCGAAGTTTTCAAAAAAAAAATGTATTTAAAAAGTAATATTTATAGAAAAACACGTTTCATGAGGAAAAAATCGATAAAAAAACGCCTATAATTAAAGAAAATAAAATTTTGACCCTTAAATAAGATCAAATTACACATTTGAAAACCAACTTGCATAAAATGGTTAAGGAAAAAAGGTCGATGCATCTCGGACTTTTACAACGTCTAAAAGAAAAGTTTTCTTTTACACGTTATAAGAAAATCCTTTTATATAAAATAAACTAGTTTGGAAAGCTAAAATTTATCTTTGTAAAACAGTATAAACATACACAAATAATGTGATGAATTACCTAAAAGATGACTATAAAATACTTAATAGATGTTAAAAATTTACATTAAAATCAGTAGCCGAAAGTACTAAATGATTTTAATGTAAATTTTTAACATCTATTAAAGTATTTTAGTCATCTTTTAAGTAATTGATCACATTATTTGTGTATTTTTATAAAATCCTCTTGAATATGACGTAATTTTCCCCCGTAAATGCTTTTCGCACGTAATTAATTAATTATTTCAAAGGTTTTTTTTTTTAACACTTTCCAACATAGCTGAAAAGTGTTTATGAATTGCGTTTGTATGTCTGTCTATCTGTCCTTGTTCTAACTCGCGTAAACATACTCAGATTGAAATGCAATTGATATATGTTATTGAGATTTACTATGGCATATTCGGTATTGAAAATGAAGTGTGTAGCACTTATAGTTACTTTACAGGGACTATCGAAAAGAAAAAGGAGAGCTTCGGAGTAGAATCAAGAATGGTTCGGAGTATGGGAATGGTCGAAGAATTTGTAGGCATCTGAAATATAGGAAAATTGTTTTCGGTGGGACATAAGCATTTAGGTCCCGAGAGACGTATAGTGAATTCATATGTTGTTTCCCGCCATAGGCGTAGCCTCGGGGGGGCACGTGCCCCCCCAACTTTCTGAACATCAATTTCTAAAATATGATACAGCCAATTAGGGCTTGTCTTGTATTGACACAAAATCGAAATGAAATAACTACTTTTATTTTCATTTTATATTTCTTTATTTTTTTTACTTACACAGATGTCAATAATGATCAATAAACAGACAGTTCAGCTCTTTTTCTTTGCAGTAATGAATTTGGTGCCAAAAATTGCTGGTTCAAATCGGAGTTGGACGAAATGGGATGAGGGAAAGTTTTTCAGAATTGACTTGTTCGTTAATAAAAAAATAAAGACATTTCCCTTCAAAAATCCTTCTTTAAAGTAGAGGTCTGCACGACCGCGGGCTTGGCTCGAAGCCCGTACCTGGCGCGTGGAGAGGCGGGTCAGCAGAATAAAAACAACTTTTTTAACGTCCGGGCCGAGAAAACAAAAAACGAACCGGGACAGGCCAATAAATAAAATTAAGCGGTCGATTGCCACAATATAACAAATTTAAAAAGGGTCGGACAAAGCAGAGAAAATATTTTTTTTTTTTCTAAATTCTCGGCCAGACCGTGATTTAATTGTTCCCAGGACGTGTCGGGCAGGCAATGTTTTTAGATAATAGAGATAATGAACTTTTGTTAACGGAATCTCTGGCTAACGGAATCTATTACTTTAATAAATTACAGATGTGTTTTTTTAAATCTTCATTTTTTTAATATACAGCTTCAAAAGTTATGTTTTTAATCATCTTTTTTTTTATTCTAAACTACACTAAATTTTTTTAATGAGTCCATATTTGAATGTAATAGTATAAGTATCTAAGTGATCATTAATGTTGCTATCCTGTATTATATAGCTTGTGGAGATATAGTCTGAAATATACTGTACAATTTTCCCATAAATATGTATGCAGTATTCTTTAAAATAATCTTAATTTTATTTTAAGAAAAATCAGAATTTTTTGTAAAAATTATGACTCGGGCCGGGTCTGATTTCATTGATTTTTGCATGGACCGGGCCGAACTGTCAGTTTTTACATCGGCCGGTCCGGGAAATTTCGGCCCGTGCAAATCTCTACTATAAAGGCATTCCATTATTGGCAGTAATGTCTTGTGCATAATTAAATATATTCCTTTCTCTTATTTATTATTATTTATTTTATTGACGGCACTTAATCTTCTGCTATATCTTCGAATTTTTGAGGTGCAATGGTTATGATTTTTTTTTCAAAGTGTGAGCCTTCTTGAATGAGATGTTTTAAAAGATATACAGCTGTTCCAGAAATACCGCTATAAACCCTTTCCGGCGCGGAGTCTGTTTTTAAAATGAAAATATCGACTGACACCAGAATTTACAAAAGAATTCATTAGAAAATATAAACTTGCTTATTTTTCCGTACTTTATAAAAGGAAAAATTTAATTAAATATTCTTGGTGCCGTTTGTCAGTTTTGGAATTAAAATTAGGTGTCATTTTTTGTGGACACCGACCGCTAAAGGGTTAAGCAAAACCGTTGCTATCCAAGGTGCAATCTTTCAGGCGTATATCATACTTTCTTATCATACGTTAAATGATTATAGTACTTCTTAAAAGTGCTGATTAAAATTATTTAAAATGTCTTAGAAGTTTGATAAACGACTTTTATTTATTATATTTGTTACAAAATATTAATTTCAATAAAAAGAGCTAGTGAAGCTTGCCTCATTTCCCTGGGCGGTTATTTTTCCAAGTAAACCTCGAATTAAATGAACCTGGTATTGGGGCCTATACTGTAGTCTTGCAGTGTGGAATATTTTGGAGTTTTACTTTTTTTAAGTTCCATTTTCGTATGTGGAGATATTCCCAGGTTGTAGTTAAAGGATACATAATAATAAGCATCTCTAGCAAGTCAAGGTAGTTGTTTTGTTCTCTTGTTACGTAAATGCACTATGGTTAGAAATTTTACATAGCACCGGAATGGGCCACAAGTGAACAGGAGCAAGTCTTAGAGCTGAATGAATCACAGACCGATGAAAAACAAAATGCCAAGCACATAAGTTTGGCGAATTGGAATTTGGACGAAGCAAGGATTACGAGTGGCGGTTAGATCTAATTAATAGTATATTCTTTTTATGCGCCTGGCTCACAGAGAAAGAATGTAGAACCGTTGAACCTCTACACTCGTCACTGTGAGAATAAGAAACGTATGCAAAACTTTTTGTGTGCTGAAACACATTTTAGAGTCTGAAAATGAATTAGTCAAAATATAGTCTGTCACGATAACCGTAGATAATTGCCCTATAAGATTTATTTTTGCAGCTACCCTTAGTAACATCGAAAGAGAAAAAAGATTTCTTTTATATATATGTTCTTTTATTTTTGCTGCAAGCATGACTCGGAAATAATTTTACTTGAGAATTCAAAGATTAAATGCCTGAGAAAATGAACAGCGAAATATATAAGGCTTGCGGTAAAGAGTTAATTTTAACATTGAAGAAAAAGGGAAAAATAAACAAAAATAATTTAACACAATAAAATTAATTATTCTAATTTACGATTAATTTTGATAAACGAAAACAGTATTTTAACAATGTGATAAACTTCATCACAGGGTCCAAGTGCTATCAACAGCGTACACACGTGCAGGCTACGCATGGTCTGGTCTCGAAAACAAACTAACTATGAATTTGTGATTTTTTTTATTTCGACCCATATTAGTTTAATATTTTGAGCATTGTAGTTCGTGTTACGACGATTTTGTATTCTTCCAACTTTAATTTAATCTCAGCAGAGCAAAATTTAACAGAGAGTTAGTTCTTTCCGTTTCGAGAAAAAAAAATGTCAAAAATTTGCCGCTAAAGGCGAAAAAACACTAAACAACTCGCGAAATATACTAAATTTACAAAATATACTATATTGGTCTAAAAGCATGAAAACGGATTCATTTTACAAGTGTTAAAAAATTACCGCTAACCACGAAACATCGCGGAAAATCGCATAAAAAATTTTATGCGATTTAAAAGCGAAAAATTCAAAAATTTCAGAGAACAAAATTTATTGTATTTGGGCATATATTATATTGATTATATTATATTATTTTATATTGAAACTGATTTCCTTTTTATGAATGTTTAAAAAACGGCGCCGCGGAATGCGAAAAAAAGCTAAAAATCTCATTTTTTCAATCACAGAAGACAAAATTTACTATATTGGGATGAAAGGTACCTGTAACAAATATTAAAAAATTGCAGCAAAACGCGAAAAAACGTTAAAATCGCATGAAAAATTAAAGCCATTCTTAAAATCATTCTTTTAATTCCGAATAAACTTTTTGAAACGAGAAACAAAATTACTCTATTGGACTAAAAGTTTGAAACAAGATTCTTTTTACGAATGTGAAAATATATCCACGAAACGTGAAAAAAATCTCGAAAAAATTCTCGAAAAATTCAAAAATCGCAGAACACAAAATATACTATATTGTGTTCAAAGATTGAAATTAGATTTCCTTTACGAATGTTAGAAAAATCGCCGCAAAACGCGTAAAAACCGTAAAAACTGCAAAAAATAATCGCGAAAAACTTAAAAATCGCAGAGAACAAAATTTATTATATTGGGTTAAAAGGTTGTAGCTGGAATTCTTTTACGAATGTCAAAAAATCGCCGCGAAACGCGAAAAAAAAACGTTACAATCGCATGGAAAATTAAAGACATTGTTAAGATCATTCTTTTAATTCCAAATAAACTTTTCGAAAAGAGAAACAAAATTACTCTATTGGACTAAAAGTTTGACACAAGATTCTTTTTACGAATGTGAAAATATCTCCACGAAACGTGAAAAAAAATGAAAAATCACATTAAAAAATTAAAAAAAAAAAAATAAAAATCGCAGAGAACAAAATTTACTATATTGGGTTAAAAGATTGTAACTGGATTTCTTTTACGAATGTCAAAAAATCGCTGCAAAGCACGAAAAAACGCTAAAAAACACTTAACAAATTAGTGAAAAATTCAAAAGTCGCTATACGAGTTCCGAATAAATTTTATTGAAAAGAGGCTAACATTTACTATATTGGGCTAAAAGGGTGTAACAGGATTCCTGTTACAAATATTAAAATCTTCCGCGAAATGCGAAAACAAAAAACCCGCAAAAAGTCGCATGAAAAATTTGCGAAAAGTTAAAAAATCCCCAGAGTACAAAATTTAGTATAATGAGCAAATGCGTTAAAAGATTGAAGCTTAACTCTTAACACAAATGTTAAGAAATTGTCGCAAAACGCGAAAAAAAGCTAAAAATCTCAAACATTTCGCGAAAAATTCAAAAATTGCTGTACGATTTCCGAATAAGCTTTTTTGAAACTAAGACAAAATTCATTATATTGGGCTAGAAGATCGAAAATGAATTACTTTTACCCAATGTGGTAAAATTGCAGCAACGTTGTTAACTTCGGCCATTTTTAACCAAGAAACCACCGTATATATATATATGGCTATGTGTGCGTGCGTGTGTGTTTAATAAACATTTGTGCCCCCCCCAAAATTTTCGGTCACACTACGCCTATGTTTCCCGCAATGACTCAAGTTGACGACATCCTGCTGAGAACTGGAAAAAGTTTTTGTTTCGACGAGGAAGAATCAAGAAGTATTTGACAAACATCTTTTCTTTATTTTAAAACGATGAAAAGAAGACATATCCATGTAGTTATTCCACAGTTAATAATCCACGGGTACAAGAAATCACATCTTGTATGATGGGGTGACAATCCAAATTTTTGACAGAGGAGCGAAGTAAGAATATCGAGAACTTAGGCTGCATATCCGAATTTTTAAAAGTGGGAAAGTGCTTTAGGAGGGTACCATAAGGGTGGCCAAGGGGCCAGAATATTTTTAGAGACGTTACATCGCGGAGATCAGAGAGGAAAGTGTATTTTTGATAATGACAGCGTGCGTTGGAAAGTATGCCAAACCATTTACATTTTTAGAGCCAAGAGTATTGTATTTTGCGTGGGAATTGTAACCGTTACATATACATCATATCAACTTCATAATTGACGTCATTGGTAGGGAAATCTTTATTGGCGAAGATTGCACTTTGGCAAAAAAAGAGAGTGAAATAGAATTTTAGTGGTTAGTTGTTTTGAGAAAATGCAGGAAAGATATTTCAGAAATATGTTATAAGGCGTCACTCAGACGGAATTAACATCTGGATTCAGTATGAAGTCAAAACTGACCATGAGAAAGGAAACATTTTATGCCTTGGATAATTTCATTTACATTGATGTGTGGAAGACCGAATAAAGTACGTTAATGATAATTTACAAACAATATGTATGATTTTGACTAAAAGTTATCGTTGAAAGAGAATGATAAAAAGGTGCGCGTTTTAACAGCCGGGAATGTATATAAGTTACGATAATGCAGAAAGGGGAAAGTATATTTAATAAAATACTTAAAATATAGATTTCTTAATTTTTGAAAAAGATATATATGGTATCTTTACCATAGGGACACTCAAAAGAATTTCTGTTATATTACAGTCTATGGAGAAAAATCATTTGCAGTGAATTTTACTGATGTTTACACTCTATCAAACTTATTTAAATTGATATATATCTCTGAGATGCGCTACAACAGACTTACTACAGAATAGGGTGTGCATAACACTTGTAGTTTCTTTACAGGCATACACTCAAAAGAAATCCGTCATATTACGGTCTATGTGAAAAATCGTTTGCGGTTTATTCTAATAATGTTTCACTATTTCAAACATATTGAAATTGATATATATCACTGAGGTGGATTACAAGAGGCTTACTATAGAATAGGGTGGGCATAGCATCCATCGTTCATTTACAGGGACACACAAAGAATTCTGTTGCAGTACTGCCTGTTAATAATAACTGCTTGAAGTGCATTTTCAGTTGCGCAGAGTACCCGATTTTAAATGTAACAATTTTTTTGCCTAATAATTGGTGTGTATAAATTCTATATATCATATACAGAGCAGCACAAATCATCTCGAGTATATTTCCGTTTTTTGACGGAAATTACTGAAGGAGAATTTTCAACTGTGCAATGTGTTTTCTAACTGAACTTAATTTTAGAATTCTATATACAAATCTATAGATCATCCACAGAGCTGCACAAAATAATTCGGATATTTTTCCAAATATTGTTAGGAATTCCTGAAATTGGGTTTTTAAATGTGTTATGCGTTTTCCAGCTTCCCGCGTGGTCCTTCCGGGCATCGCTCCTTGGGCTGGGGCCTCGCCACATAGTAAACAAACCTGCTGGGGCTCGTTGAGCTTAAGCCGAAAGGTAGGCCTCCCGCCTGGTTTGACCTTGACCTTGTTTATTTAGCCATCATCTTTCACCTTATTAAAACGGCAATGATTTCTAAAAGTATTTTGGATGCGTTGAAAAATGTTACATAATCTATACTTCACGCATGATTTTTCGGTCTTGTTTAATATTGACTTTTCAATATTTCTCGACTGTTACTTATTAAATTGGTCACATGTTCGCGTCAATAGAAATTCATGAAAATTAGATGAACTTTTCTTAAAGTTTCAAATAGATCTGTAATATGTATTTTTTATAACAATATTACATGAAATACAATATCATAGTACATTATTGCATTGTCTATTTATGTATATTGTGTTTTTGAGAAAATTGGTTGTGTATTGTGATCGATTGCCAGTTTTGTCCTTTCAATGTATGTTTCAATTATAGTGGCAATATCGTGGGATTAATTAACCCAGCTATACTCAACCTGCGACCCGCAGCCTGCATGTGGCCTGGTGGCCTTTTATGTGCGGCCCGAAACACATAATCATTAATCCATATTTATAAAGTTGAGATATACATAAAAGGAATTTAAGAACTCCCTTTATTTTTATATACATAGAAATACAAAATATGTTCTGTTATTTACAATTAGTTTAAAATTATGTTAAACCATCCTAAATACCGTTTACTTGTCAAAATCTCTAATTGTGCTACAGTAATGTATGAATTCCTTAATCTTGACCACTAATTAAACATTATTCAAAATTAATTAAATTTAAACTGTATATTTATACATTTAATATATATATATATATATATATATATATATATATATGTAATTGAACAAATGGCTGATTTATGAAAGAAAATCTGCTCATTTCTAACTTCTGCTATCTTTACAAGAAGAAATTATTGGATTCATGAAAATTTTCGACTTCCGGTTTTCGATGGATTTATACGTTTTAGAAAGTTCTCAACACGATCTGACTGTTTTTAGAAAATGTCTGTCTGTGAGTCTGTCTGTATGTATGTGACAAAAACTTCTATGGTCGCTCTATCTCAAGAACTATTGCACGAAATTTACTAAAACTTTATATTTAGTTAGTCCCTGATATAAATTGGTGCTGATTAAGTTTTGGTGAAAATCGCTCAACAAGTGGCGCTGCTATGCCGCATATTTCGCGATTTCCTCAATAGCTCTATCTCAAGAACTAATGCACTAATTTCCATCAAACTTCATATTCAGCTAGACCTTGACATAAATAGACGGTTGTTGCATTTTGGTGTAAATAGCCCAACAGGTGACGCTGCCATACCACTTTATTCATGATTTTTACGATAGCTATATCTCAAGAACGAATGCACGGATTTTCACCAAACTTCAGATTCTGTTAGACCTTGACATAAATAGTTGCTGCTTACGTTTTGGTGTAAATAGCCCTAAAGGCGGCGCTGCTATGCTAATTTTTTCATTATTATCACGATAACTGTATCTCAAGAACTAATGCACGGACTTTCATCAAACTTCAGATTCAGTTATACGCTGACATAAGTTGTTGTTTATTAGGTTTTGATATAAATCTCCCAATAGGTGGCGCTGCTCTGCTGCATTTTTCATTATTTACACGATTTTAGCAATCGTCATATTCAAGAACTAATACACGGAATTTAATAAAAATGTAGATTTAGTTAGACCTTGATATAAATGGGTGCTGATTCTTTTGAGTGTAGGCGAAACATGTGTGAGCTAGAAGAGAGTTTTGGGATTGTAACATCCGACTAGTTTTCTTTAGAACTTGAAATTTCTGCATTGTTATATTATTACGTTTTATACTTATTATATAGCTAAAACTATTTATTAGGGTTGAACGTTTGTCGCCGACAAAATTGGCACGAAAAAACTTTTACACCACTAGTTTCATTCATAGCGGCATATTTCTACAACGTTAGAATAGAAATCTACCACGAGGTATATTGTTTGGAAATTATGGTGTTAAAAATTTTCGGTAACATATTTCTTCCACGAAAAACATTTATCCCTTCTGATAATATTAATCTTGTTATATTGCACTCAGAAAAAGGAATTGATTAAAACTACAAAACATGTTTTGTTGAGTACATTTTGGTTGTTTTAGCAAAATTCAAGCAAAATTGAACCATTTTACTCCAATTAACAAAACATTTTTTGCTGACGATACAAAAATTTTTTTTGGATTGCAATTCCAACCGCACCAATCGAGGGAAAATTATAATGTCAAAAATTCGAAGTTAAAAGTGTTCATGAATTCAATACTCTCTTATGTACATAGAAGAAAGCAAAAATAACTGCGATCGAGCCAGTTACTTTGGTCAAAAATGGCGGTTGTCATATCTTGGGTTTTCGGAGAACTTAGTAATGGATGAAATATTTTCATCGATCCCGATTTTCTGTCGACACTACCATAAACCCCGGATGGAATTGCAGAAAGGTCTGAAAAAACAAACAAGATATTATTTGCTATCCAAACAACATGCATTATTCCTCCTGGCGTGAAAGTCTAGACACTGTTAATGAAGCCTATGTTCCTACAAGGGATGGTGATTTTTCTTACCAACTAGTCGCCCATTGCTTCTTCTTGCTACTGATTTAACTCATAGAAATAATGGTAATAATAAGGTACTTCAGCGAAGTTGCTTTCAATTTTGCTGCTGAAGCAGCCTTCGGTTTTAAATTATTCTGCACCGATCAATAATTTAACATCAGAGTTTTGTGGTTTCTTCGTCGACTAAAGAGGAATTCGTGAGAGTACATACTTGAATTACCAAATTTAAATCAAATCTATCTCACGTCTAGACATCTATAAAATCTCTCTATTCTAAAAAAAATATATTCTAGTTTAACAAATTACAACGACCATTTAAAAAATGTTCCAAAAGCTTAAAAAAAAAAAAAAAATTACTGATTTTTGTGTTATAGCGACTCCCACAATTATGTTTATGCCAAGGTTGCAGTTATGATTTCGCCAAGATCATCGCAAAGCTTATTTATGCATCCTATATATACGCATATATATATTCCAAACAGTCCTATATGTATACCCTATACGTCATTATACACATATTATTTATGCCTTATATGTCGTATATACATCCTATACCCCATGTCATATATATACATCATATATGCATCATACATGACTATAACTTGGCCACATACGTCAAGAAATGTTATATTATATATCATACATTATTATAATGTTATACATGCTTTATAATTTGGCGATAAATGGTCGCTTGGCGATTTATCCTTGAGGGCCGCTATAATACGAAAGTACCAAATTTACAATATATTAATGAAAACAGAAACAAAAGTCATAATGAATAGAGGAAAGTATATTCAACTAGGTCAACTAGGTTTTCGTTCTGTTGGAAAAAATCTCAACTATGACACTCCAACCATTGGATATAATTTACCTAGTTGAATATACTTTCCTCTATCCTCTATTCATTATGACCTAATTACATGGTATACAGGAGTTTCCGTACTATTTCAAGATTCATCATGTAAATGCTATAGTTATAGCTCGGATGAATGAAATTAGCGCTGCAGTTCGCAGCCTTGTCCAACAAATAAGAGTGAAATATGCCAGTCCAGGATATCGTCGGGATAGCTCAGTAGGGAGAGCGTTGGTACGGTAAACCAAAGTACCCAGGTTCGAGTCCTGGTCCCGGCATATTTTTGCTCTGTTGCAAAAAATCTCAACTATGACACTCAACCATTGGATAGAAACAAAAATATTTCATCCTTGGGGGTCTCTATAACACGAAAGTTCCAAATTTCTACTTTATTTTTCATATCTGATAATTTGCATCTATCCTTTTTGTAATGATTTTATGCATTTCTATTGCCTATTCAAAGAAAAATTCTTCTAAAGTTACAGAAATTCGTTAAAAACGCTTAAAATAGTAAAATGCGAACATCATTTGGTCCATTCTCGACCGAAAGCAGCAACCATTTCGCCAATGATTAAAATATAAAAAAGTTGGAAATTGTATGTTAAACGTGACAAATGAGGTGCGTTCATACTATAATTAGTTTTATAATGAAAAAAAAAAATCTTCGTTATTGTGAAATGAATTACATCTTCTGTTATGAGCGAAATGAGCATGCCTTTCTCTCATTACGTATGCCACGTTTACAGATGTGAATTTTTTTTTTTTCGTCACCAGATAGCGCTTCAAAATTCACCATGGAGATCTTGCTTTGCGAAAGATTACCTCCATGGTTTAATATTTATATGATTCACGATGAACGAGTCTCTGGTGTTTTTAACTTACTGTAATGGCTATCGGTATAAATGTTGGGCTGTTAAGCTAATTTTAGCCGAAGTTATCTCAGAATCTATACATTTTTTACTGTAACTCACCTCTCAAACAAACAATTTTTTTCAACGATCTTTCTAAAAATGTAACGATTATGCAATTTTATTAGAAAAAATAATTTTGAATAAAAATGGCCGCTTGCCATTTGAAAAAAGAAATGGTCAGCTCGTATTTGTTTTCCTCAGTCACGTGACTTGCGCATTTTTTATATAGATTATATAATATAGGAGTTAATAGAATAAAGAAAACTTTTATTAATTTAATTTTAAGTTTTGATACGATTTTCATAAAATTTGAAATGACTCGACAAAATTCTGCAACAATTATATATATATTAAATTTCAAACCATTCGGTAGGGTAGTTTTTGCGCTGTTATATGCGAACAGACAGATGGACCGACCAGACGACGACTATATGGTGCTACGTATTTATATAATTACGAACGCACCTAAAAATGTAACTAACGCTAATACTGGCATAATTGAATTTATTGTGACTGGGGCTCTTTCTTAGCTTATATTAAAAAACTATTGTATTATATGATAAACACGCTGAAGCAGACAGTTTTTAAATCGAAGAATTATTTTATGAGATATTTAATGTTGAAGTTGCACAAAATAGTTCAGTTAAAAAAGTTATATAGGATTAAAAACTATGCATAGTCATTTAACCATTTTCTGCACTCACATACTTGACCATTTTATGGTGTGCAAAGTGCAATCCTTTTTTTATTTGTCTTTTTCTTTTATTTCTTTTTTTTTTCTGTTTAAAATTTTATTATTTCTATAGCAATTTATTTCATTATTTCGAAAAAGTCATTTTTTACCTATTGTTGTGTTGTAGCCAAAATTTTTAAAAAGCGTAAATACACCGACGAATCCCAGAATCAAAGGGAAATGAATAGCAACCCGATTACAGAAGATTGCCACTGTTCGTGATAATATCACTTAATCTTCCGTAATTGTTGCAATGTTTTTAAAACAGAGCAAATTAGCGTCTTTTTAGAGCCTGCAGTGTCTAGGCGAGTATATCAAAATTTAAAAAAATAAATAAATAAATAGGACACAAACTATTTTTAAAACTTCCGGTATTTCACTGGAAAAAGGAAAATGCTAATCTAAATAACAACTATACGAAATAAAATGAACAAATTGGCAAACTACATTTTTGCATAGAAATGGTTAAGATAAACAAATATATTTTTTTTAATTTTAAAATTACACTTATTTTAAATATTCTTAAAAATTTTTCAAAATTCCTCCTTCCTCCACCTACGTTACAAAAATTTCTGTCTTCTAAATTTATAATTATATGATCAATGGTCAAGGCTGTGCAGTAATATGTCTGTCATTGTCAATTGTTGGTATGTCTGTTATATGATTTTCCTACAAGAAGATCGTATTATTATCATTATCATTTTATAACCAAACACCGTTATAGTGATGTTTGGCATGC
Source organism: Maratus michaelseni (assembly GCA_963931845.1). Lineage (NCBI taxonomy): Eukaryota > Metazoa > Arthropoda > Arachnida > Araneae > Salticidae > Maratus > Maratus michaelseni. Next base: position 6,107,825 of record OZ007600.1, read on the forward strand.
CAACATTTTTATTAATTTTTATTTAACATATATCAATTGCATGACTATCCGAATATATTTACGAGAGTTAAAGCACGGACAGACAGACAGACAGACAAACCGAATTCATAAACACTTTTAAACTATGTTGGAATAGGTTGAAAATGACCTATGTTCCCTAATCTATGAAAATATAACATAACCACGAACAAAAATATGCAATAACCTCTTCCAAGTTACCCACGATTTCGAAAAGAATTTTAATTATCTTTAAAAAGCTCAGAAAACAATGTATTTTTGAAATTAAAAAAAGCATTTATAAAAGAAAAAAGTTTCTTTTGTTATTATTGATTTTTGTAAAAGTTTCAGAGTCGTTCGTTTTATAGCGTATTAATCAGTTTTCTCAACTCGGAATATCGGTTTTTCGTATGCTATCCATTCTCAAGTAAACATTTTCATGTTCAACAAACATATATTTTACAGACAAGCAAGATAAATTAACATCATCAACATTAAAATTAAAATTAATATTATTTCGTTATATATTCTCCGTCATATATAAATTCAACGAGCAGGGAAGACCGAGCTATGCTCGCTCAAACTTAGCTTTGAGTTCAAATATCACGAAATATCAATTTGCGCCAAGTATGTGCTTTGTCATTGGTAATCTTGAAAATAAATTTTCCAGCCTAATGCCGCCAATACTTCTCCAAATTTGGCGAAATGATGACAACTTAGCGGCTTCGTTTACTGCCAACTATTCAACAACTTAATAACTGTTGCATTCTTCATTTCCATTGAAACGCATGACGCATAGTGATACCAAAATGATCCACTAATCTAATTTTCTCGAACATGTGATCTAACCTAATGATCTTCCCGTAATCCAAAGTGATAGGATAAAAAAAATTATTCAAAATTGTAAGATTCGTTTTTTAGATAAAATTAGCTTGACCCACAATGACACCAAAATGACCCATTAATCGATTTTTCTCTCGAAAATGTGACTTAGCCCAATGACTTTCTAGTGTCCGAAAACCGTAAGATACAAAATTCAATTAAATACTTAGAACCGTTTTTGATTAAAAATTTTTTATCGTCAGAGACTCAAAAATGACTCGCTAATCGAAATTTCCGAACATGTGAGCAAGCCCAATAGTCTTCTCGTTCCCGAAAACCGTAGGATACTAAATTTGGTTCAAATCGTCTGAACCGTTTTAAGATAAAAATAGCTTGACCCGTAATGACCCATAATCAAAATTACCCACTAATCGAATTTTATCAAACACGTGAACAAGCCCAATAGTCTTCTCGTGCCCGAAAATTTAATACAAAATTTAATCAAAATCGTTTGAGCCGTTTTTTTAGATAAAATTGGCTTGACCCTAACCCGTGGTGACCGAAAATGACCCACTACTAGAATTTTCTCGAACATGTGACCCAGCCCAATAGATTTCTCGTGCCCGAAAATGGTAAAGATATAAAATTTAGTCAAAATCGTTAGAGCCGTTTTTAAAATAAAATTTGCATAACCACACACACACAAGATTTGCTCATATTATAATATATGATATGATATCGCAACTGAAAATGTTTCACTGAGTATTAATAGTATCCTAAAGAAACGATATTCCGGGTTGACAAAACTGATTAATATACTTTAAAATCTATTCGGAAACGTTTCCGAAAAAAAGTAGCAACAAAAGAAATGTTTTAATAAATGATTCCTTAAATTTCGAAAATATATTGGTTTCTAAGTTTCTAATGATATAGGACGTTTTTCGGAATCAATGGTAACTCGGAAGAGATTATTGTATATTTTTTTTCTTGGTTCTATTATATTTTCACAGATTAAGAAACATCTGTGTTTTTTTAGAGTGAAGGGCTGTGTGTTGTAGGGTGTATATACACCGTATACAATTTAGATTTTTTAAAGAAGCTACGTATAACCTCTATTTTTCAAGTACACTATAGCGTGGCGTATAGTCTCTAGTGAAACGGTTCCAAAACTGTGGGTCGTGAGTAGGGTTGCCAGTTTTCTCACTTTAAAAAACGGAAAATTTTTATTGCCACTAGTTTGTTTTTGTTTTATCAAACCACCGCCATTTTCGACATTGTTCAATGTGTCATTAAATGTTTTCATTAAAGAAGTTTTCTTAAAAACAAATCGTTAATTAATTGTTATAATTGTTGTTGTCTAACTGTGTATTACATTATTCTAATAAGACTGTTTAATTAATTTTGCAACCACAATCTTGTGTTAAAAATCACTTCAAAAACTCTTATAATTGTTGTTATCTAACTGTATTTGCATTACATTATTCTAATAAGACTGTTTAATTAGTTTTGCAACCACAATCTTGTGATAAAAATCGCATCAAAAGCTGTTATAATTTTGTTATCCAATTGTATTTGTATTACATTATTCTAATAAGACTGTTTAATTAATTTTGCAACCAAAACCTTGTGATAAAAACCACATCAAAAGCTGATATAATTGTTGTTGTCTAACTGTATTTGTATCACATTATTCTAATAAGACTGTTTAATTAATTTTGCAACCACAACCCTGTGTTAAAAATCACTTCAAAAGTTGTTATAATTGTTGCTATCTAACTGTATTTGTATTACATTGTTCTAATAAGACTGTTTAATTAATTTTGCAACCACAATCTTGTGATAAAAATCGCATCAAAAGCTGTTATAATTGTTGTTATCCAATTGTATTTGTATTACACTAGGACTTCCCTCAAAGGGATTAGTCTGAGTGATATTGCTGAGAACATGGGGTTAACAATTAAGATATAAAGAAGATACAATATATGAAAAAGAGCAAATTAAATGATATAATTACAAAATATCATATATAAATTCATATATACTGTTATGTTTTCATATATATTTTTTTATAACATTTGGCAAAGCATAAAAAGCCGGATTTTTTAAAACGCCAAGCTTTTTAAAGTTTCGTAATCGGATTTGCAGCAAAGAGCGTATTTTATCAAGCGTAGTTTAACGCAAATTTAATTTCATTGATGCAACATTTTCTTTGTACCAAATATTCACATTTGAATTAAAAAATATTCCATCTTGTTTATTTGAATAACTATTTATAGAAACTCATACACGTCAAACCACATTGATAACATGCTTTGCTACAAACCTGATTACCAAATTGTAGCCTAAATTCCTACTAAAGTACATAAAAAATCATTCGATGACTTCTGTAAAGATAAATTTTACATTAAATCTCCATATCGGCGAAATTGAAAAAAAAAGATAATACTTATTTTCTAGGAGGCTCTCCCCCCTGCGCCTTTACTACTTCAAACCCCAGATTTTTCTTCTGCCTGCCTGTCTGTATCTCCCTAGCCTACAATCTGTTTGTTTCCCTATCCGTTCTTCTACCCATCTCACTACCTGATTGACTCTCTCTCTCCACATCTCTCTACATGTCTGTATATTTATTTACTGGTCTCGCTACCCGCCTATCTGTTTCTCTAACCGTCTGTCTACCCATCTAACTACCCGTATGTCTAGCCGTGTCTCTATATCGTGTCTCTCTCCGTACCCATCGGTCTACTGTCTCTCTACTCGTCTGTATACCCATCTCACTATCCGTCTCTCTATGTACCCTACTCTTTAACCATCTCTCTACCCATCTGTCTATCCGTCTCTCTAACTGTCTCGCTTCCCGTTTTGCTACCCGTCTCTCGACACGTCTGTCTGTCTATATACCCCTCTCTCTACCCGTCTGTCAACTCGTATCTGTGCTCATCTCTATACTTGTCTCTCTATCCACCACGCTACCCATCTCGCAACCTTTCCCTCTACATCCTGTCTAACGGTCTCACTACTCGACTCGCTACCCCTCTGTCAACCCTCTTTTTTACCTGTCTCGTTACCCGTCTGTCTATTTGTTTCGCTACCCGTTAGCTTATCTATGTCGCTATTAGTCTCTCTAACCGTCTGTCTACCCGTTTGTTTACACATCTCTCTACCTCTCGCCACCTCTTCCCAATATTTAAACAATTTAGTATACAGAAGCCGTTCATCTGTTATTAAATGCAAACAGGAGTAATTTATCTAATAAGAGTAATCAGGTGCAACTTTTTAAATACATACATAAACCAGCATAATAATTCATCAGGTTTATTTTCATAGTAGTTTATGTCATTTGGCAGTAAATATCAACTTCTTAAACTCGAACTGCGTCAAGCTTTTTAAAAAAGCCCTAAGCTCCGTATAACTGGGAAGGGAAAGTACCCTCAGGGCTATTAGATACATGTTATTAAGTTAAGTGAAAGTTTCGTAATCGGGTTCGCAGCCAATATGTCAGAAAGCGTGGCTTAACGCCATTTTAAATTAATTTCTGTAACTTTTTTTTTGGGGGGGGAAGGTTCCAAATATTTACACTTAAATTCAAACTCCCCCCCCCCCTGCCCCCCTGTTAATATTAATGTTGTTTGTATTATTAATTAATACTTTGGTGACAGAGCTTCATTCGAAACAAATGTAAAGGACTTCTACTACAGTTTTTTTTTCTAGGAGAAACATCCGTAATCGGGCCCAAAGCTAATAGGAGAATTTAATGTCATTATTGTTTGTAACTCTTATAGAGTTAAAAAAATATTGTTGCTAGCATTACTCTTGTTTGAGACCAGCCTTGTGTGTGTATTTGAATGGGGAAAAGTTCCGTATCATGTGCTGGTTGGCACCATTGGGGAAAAAATTAAAAATGGTGCTAATAGGCAGTTTTAGCATCTTACCAAATTTTTCTAGAGAGTGGAAAAACATGTTTTTCAAATATTTACAAATATACGTTTATTAAACCATGTTTTTGCGCCATCTTAAAAAATTAAGTTCGATGCTAAAATAAAATTTTATTGCCATTTTTGATATTTTAACAAGTAATAAAAATACATAACAAACATATTTAACAAAACTAAGAAACATTTTTGTGATAAATAATTGTTATTGTCAGAGGGGCAAATTGTAAACAATTAATAAGCGAACTAAAAAATTACCGAAAATAACTTGTGGGAATCTCAGGAAAGAAATATCTGATATAGATAGCATTTAAAATCATAAAATGGAGAAGTGGTCCATATAAAAATGCAAAACATTATACGCCTGATATAAGTATTTTTGGTACTACTCTATTATCCCGTCGACCACTTTTCATAACAAAAAACTACCGCCAAACTGTAATATTAAACGCCAAAAATGCAGTCCCATTTACTTGATGTCAGAAGCATTATACGTGTTTGTTATGTCATCAAGTGGATTTTAATTCGACATTTGCGTGTATTTTTTATTATGTTTTACTGATTTATTAGTTATTTCATTAATTAAAATAACAATTGTGTCCTTAAAATCTTATATTTTATTTATTTATTTTGATATTCCAATGACAATGTTCTCCCGTTTATTTGGCGTTACAGTTTGGCGATAGTTTTTTGTAATGAAAAGTGGTCGACGGGATAATAGAGAATTACCGTATTTTTTAATTTTTTTATCTTTCCGAAAGCACAGATAAAAGGGTAAAAATCCCGGCACAGATGTCATATACTCACCACGTTGACGCGATTTTTTTCCTCGCCAATTTGGCGAAAACTGTTTGTTATGTTTATTTCCTCGGTACTTCTCTATTATCCCGTCGACCACTTTTCATAACAAAAAACTATCGCCAAACTGTATGATTAAACGCCAAAAATGCAGCCCCATTTACTTGATGTCAGAAGCATTATACGTGTTTGTTATGTCGTCAAGTGGATTTTAATTCGACATTTGCGTGTATTTTTCATTATGTTTTACTGATTTATTAGTTATTTCATTAATTAAAATAACAATTGTGTCCTTAAATTCCTATATTTTATTTTTTGATTTATTTTGATATTCCATTGGCAACGTTCTCCCGTTTATTTGGCGTTACAGTTTGGCGATAGTTTTTTGTTATGAAAAGTGGTCGACGATATAATAGAGAAGTACCATTTCCTTTTATTTTTTATATGTATATCAATATTTATTTATATCAAACTATTATTTATTTCTTTTTATTTCTTTTTTTAAAATAATAGAAGCTATTTCATTTATTACGTTATTTTAATTTTTATTAAAATAAAAATTCACGTGCTATTATTGCACGCTAATTTGTAACTAATATTCAAAAATAAAGTTTTCGCCAAATTGGCGGGGGAAACAATCGCGCCAACGTGGTGTGTATAGGACATCTGTGCCTTGTTTTCATTTTACATAAGTATTGGTACTTTCATGTTAACTTGGCGCAGTTGATAAATCGCCAAATATTGTTTTCATAACATCTTAATCTTTCATTAATTTCATTTAACTATAAACCTTTCACTCATTACATACATTACAATACATACATTACATACATACATGTATTTTACTCATTTAATTTAAAATACATGTATTTCACTAATTCCATTTAAAATACTAAACAGGAAAAGAAAATAAGAAGAATTTAATGCCACAAATCAAAACCTTTTATTTAAACATCAAAGAAATGTTTCTGATTTACACACGCGAAATAAAAAAGCTAGGCTAATGATGAGATTTGCGCCAAATCTCTAATACTAAGTTATTGCGGGTTTTTTTCTTTCAAACAGAAAAAATTCCATATTAATTCTCCATTTTTATTAAATGGAAATATGCTTTATTGTGCTGATTTGATCATTGTACTGATATTGTATTTCACTGTGCGTGCATATTTTTTTGCTCCGTGTTACTTCATGAACTTTTGAAATCCTATTATTTACGAAAATCTCCCGCCGGTGAAAATGACGTACGCACAAAATTTTCGTGACGTATGTACTTTAATTGTGCTTTTTTATCTATATTTTTAATATAACTTCCAAACGGTTTGACACTTATTCTTGGTAATAAATAGACGACGTTGTCACCTTTATAGGTAACGTCACCTTTATAGTACCTGCTGTAAAAAATTGAACGAAATCCGTTAAATATTTTTTGAGTTATGCTTGACGAAAGGTTTTAATATCCATCGTAGCTATATATGGGGCAAAGTAATACTGCGCTGTGTACGAGTCTTCGTTGCACTCACACAATTATTCTAATAAGACTGTTTAATTAATTTTGCAACCACAACCTTGTGTTAAAAATCACTTCAAAAGTTGTTATAATTGTTGCTATCTAACTGTATTTGTATTACATTATTCTAATAAGACTGTTTAATTAATTTTGCAACCACAACCTTGTGTTAAAAATCGCATCAAAAGCTGTTATAATTGTTGTTATCCAATTGTATTTGTATTACATTATTCTAATAAGACTGTTTAATTAATTTTGCAACCACAACCTTGTGTTAAAAATCACTTCAAAAGTTGTTATAATTGTTGCTATCTAACTGTATTTGTATTACATTATTCTAATAAGACTGTTTAATTAATTTTGCAACCACAACCTTGTGTTAAAAATCGCATCAAAAGCTGTTATAATTGTTGTTATCCAATTGTATTTGTATTACATTATTCTAATAAGACTGTTTAATTAATTTTGCAACCACAACCTTGTGTTAAAAATCACTTCAAAAGTTGTTATAATTGTTGCTATCTAACTGTATTTGTATTACATTATTCTAATAAGACTGTTTAATTAATTTTGCAACCACAATCTTGTGATAAAAATCGCATCAAAAGCTGTTATAATTGTTGTTATCCAATTGTATTTGTATTACATTATTCTAATAAGACTGTTTAATTAATTTTGCAACCACAACCTTGTGTTAAAAATCACTTCAAAAGTTGTTATAATTGTTGCTATCTAACTGTATTTGTATTACATTATTCTAATAAGACTGTTTAATTAATTTTGCAACCACAACCTTGTGTTAAAAATCGCATCAAAAGCTGTTATAATTGTTGTTATCCAATTGTATTTGTATTACATTATTCTAATAAGACTGTTTAATTAATTTTGCAACCACAACCTTGTGTTAAAAATCACTTCAAAAGTTGTTATAATTGTTGCTATCTAACTGTATTTGTATTACATTATTCTAATAAGACTGTTTAATTAATTTTGCAACCACAACCTTGTGTTAAAAATCGCATCAAAAGCTGTTATAATTGTTGTTATCCAATTGTATTTGTATTACATTATTCTAATAAGACTGTTTAATTAATTTTGCAACCACAACCTTGTGTTAAAAATCACTTCAAAAGTTGTTATAATTGTTGCTATCTAACTGTATTTGTATTACATTATTCTAATAAGACTGTTTAATTAATTTTGCAACCACAATCTTGTGATAAAAATCGCATCAAAAGCTGTTATAATTGTTGTTATCCAATTGTATTTGTATTACATTATTCTAATAAGACTGTTTAATTAATTTTGCAACCACAACCTTGTGTTAAAAATCACTTCAAAAGTTGTTATAATTGTTGCTATCTAACTGTATTTGTATTACATTATTCTAATAAGACTGTTTAATTAATTTTGCAACCACAACCTTGTGTTAAAAATCGCATCAAAAGCTGTTATAATTGTTGTTATCCAATTGTATTTGTATTACATTATTCTAATAAGACTGTTTAATTAATTTTGCAACCACAACCTTGTGTTAAAAATCACTTCAAAAGTTGTTATAATTGTTGCTATCTAACTGTATTTGTATTACATTATTCTAATAAGACTGTTTAATTAATTTTGCAACCACAATCTTGTGATAAAAATCGCATCAAAAGCTGTTATAATTGTTGTTATCCAATTGTATTTGTATTACATTATTCTAATAAGACTGTTTAATTAATTTTGCAACCACAACCTTGTGTTAAAAATCACTTCAAAAGTTGTTATAATTGTTGCTATCTAACTGTATTTGTATTACATTATTCTAATAAGACTGTTTAATTAATTTTGCAACCACAACCTTGTGTTAAAAATCGCATCAAAAGCTGTTATAATTGTTGTTATCCAATTGTATTTGTATTACATTATTCTAATAAGACTGTTTAATTAATTTTGCAACCACAACCTTGTGTTAAAAATCACTTCAAAAGTTGTTATAATTGTTGCTATCTAACTGTATTTGTATTACATTATTCTAATAAGACTGTTTAATTAATTTTGCTACCACAACCTTGTGATAAAAATCGCATCAAAAGCGAAATTTTTGAAACAAAATGAAAAGATAAACTGATAAAAATTCTTGAAATGATAAAAGTCAGATATATATATAAAAAAAAAGGGGGGGAGGGGAGAATTCGTCGTACGGGAAAGATTTAAGTGCACAACGTACAATAAGCCTGGAAAACTTACAACTTGCAGGGAAAACGTACAATCTGGCTACCCTAATGGAGACTCGTTGGTGGGTCGTGGAACGATCGATTGTCTTGAAAGATATTATTATTAATTGTACGTGCTGTAACGATTTAACGAACACAATATATCAGAACTGCCGATGTCAATAAGTTGTTACAACTTCAAAGAGAATCAAAGTTAAAAAAATAATGATAAATTGTTTGTGAAAATACAGTGTTTAATTAAACTTTGGAAATGACTTGAGACTAAATTTAACAAATTTCTAAACTTATATGTGGTTCAAACAAAACTATGCCATAAATCACGTTATTTTCTAAATGGTATTTTTTAGAATACATTGATTAACAAACACTTTAGAAAAGCCTCTATACAACTACATATAAGGTGGGTCGCGAGAAAATTACAAACTCTAGGCAGTTCGCGTAACAATAAAGTTTGGGAACCGCTCTTTGAGCGTATACCCTTTGCTAGCAGCGAACAGCCTCTGGATTTTTTACGACCGTAGCCACTGTTCGTCACCTTATCGACCGTTAAATATTAGATACGGGGAAGATACATAAAATTTCTTTAGTTTTCATAAATTAGCCTTGTTTTTTCTACAAAGTTACTGCCTAGCAGTAAAATGAAAGGTTAATATTCCTTTTACTTTTGTTATTTGGAAAAATAAAATCGTTTCAATTTGTTTGATTTGAAGCTTCATAGATGGCAGCACCAGAATAAAATAGGCAAAACTAAAATACACAGGACAAAATCAAAAGTTAGTGCTGCCATCTATTAAATACTTATCTAAGTATCATTCAAGGTGATTAGGTACGTTTGATTCGTTATCTAGTCGCAGAATAATTTTGAAAAACAATAATATTGACCAAATAGACAACAAATAAGAAAACATATATATTTATGTCATTGATGATAAAGAGAAATATTCAGTATGAAACCGAAAGAAGAAGATATTACTTCACTGAATGTCTACTATTCTGAACATTTTTGAAATGGAGAATAAACTGAAAACTAAATATACATCCATTTTTTTTATATAAAGGAAGGAAACTTTCTACCACTCACATCATACAAATTTGCATATTTTACAGCTATACACTTCTTATAAGAGTGAGTGGATTACAAATTTTCATGGTTTTTCATGGGAAGATAAATCAGTATTTTTTTTTCTCTTTTATAAAATAAATAAACACTGAAAAAATTTAAATAAAATGACATAGAGCACAATCTCTAAAAATATAATCGGTAGGGACCAGAAAAAATCCCTTATAGACAGGTCTCGGCCTTAGTGTATATAATTTCATGACATTTTTTTCGTCGGCTCTGGTTGGTTGGTTGATTTATGACGTACAATTATCTACTCGAGGGATATAGGCCCAAGGGGGAGTGCCCTCCATGGGGGTCTTTCTAAGGGATCGTAACCCGTATTTACGGCAAGGATAGAAGAAAACCACGGAAAGTTCCGAACGGTTAGGTCGACGAGCGCGACAGGGGTTTGAACCCAGCACCTCCCGTCTACCAGCTTTGAGAGCAGAACCTCTCAGCCACTGGTGCGGCTTTCGTCGGCTCTGTGTAATTTTTTCGTTTAAGGCAGGATACAGTTATACACAGTTTCGTTTATACAGGTTTTTCTGTATAAATTTTTAACTCCATTTCATTTGAATTTTTAATTCGTCAGGCGTATGAAGTATATTCCATAAATACAAATGCTGTTTAGATTGTTCTTAAATCCAAGTTGGCTACTTCCTGACACATATTTTAGTTCATTTTAGTTTGCAATGCAAATGTATCAAACTGGCAGGTGCTCTTATTCAGAAACTATGTCATCGAACTTTCACGAAATTCTGTCAAAGTAGATGTTTTGCACTGAATTTCTGGACATGACAGCGTAGGAAGAGAAAAACTGCTGCACTTAGACAATAATCTCTAAACCTCAATATATGATTCATTTATCAAAAAATGAAAAAACTGTTCGATTACAAGTAATTTCAGTAATCATGCTTGCAAGTGTCATGCTTTTATACTTAAAAATGAACTTAAAAATGAGTCAGAAAGTTGAGCGCGGAAGAAAAAAAAAGCCTTTTTTTAGAACCGCCTTAATTATTTTAAATTTATATACTTCCTCAAAGCATGAATATTGCTAAAGTTTTGTTTGAAAGCTGAAAGAATATGTTTTCAAAAATATATTTTATATGCAAGTTGTATAATCATAGTCTATATTATTTTTGTTGTCACCATTCCCTTTTTCTATGCAAAACGCACAGCGATGACTGAGGTATCATTCGAAAGGTTTTTGAACAGGCTTTTTACAAAGTAAACCCACATTGTTTGAAGACTTTTTCGATAAAAAAAAGAGATGCAGTTAATTAAAAATTAATGTATATTAACAAATAGATTCTGGTGCGAGTGCGAAAGCATCGCACGGGTATGCTGGTGTTTATATACAGGGCGTCCCAAAAGTCCTTGACGCATTTTAAAATTTAATAAAAATTTATGCCATTGGCGTACGAGAGTGCGATTTGGATGAAAATGGTTCTTATAATCGAAAATTCGCTTTAAAAAATAAAAAAAATTAGTTCCAAAAATTTCTCATAGATGGCGTTAAATTTGCAAAGCTACCAAAGAACTAGAATGCATTTACAGATGAACAGTATGAACAGTTTTTGTCCAAACTATGGCAACCCACATTCCAGAACTTAAAAATACTTGCCTTCATGAATTCGATAGCTTGGTGATAATAGGAAACTCGTTAATGTTTATAGGATGCTTCTGTAAGATAAATAGCAACATACAGATAGAAAAATTCGATTGGTCGATAAGATTTTGGATAAAAAACGATTTACCAAGCAACTTGCCGAGTTTTCTATTATCGTCAAACTAATGTTTGTTGACTTGTCTCAATCGTGTAATCGAACTCATGAAGGCGAGTATTGTTAAGTTCTGGAATGTGGATTGCCATAGCTTGGACAAAAACTGTGTATACGCACTGTACGGAGGGGCGGCGTGCCGAAGGCTGTTTTAGTGGGGGGGAACTCAATTTTGCCGAGTACGGGATCGGGGGTGAGAAAGGCTTTGTGATACCCCCCCCCCCCCTCAGCGATGGAGTCTACTGTTCTACAATACTGTGAATTTAAAAAAATCATTAAAAGTCCTAAGTGCTCACCTGCACTCTGCCTAACCACAGTCTGTTGCCACAGTCAAAATTAAATGCTGTTATTCAGTATGTGTAAAAAAAAATGTTTATTCTTTTACTATATAAGTAGAGTTGAAAATCCTGTTATTAATTAGGATTCTGCTTATGATTTAAAAGGAAATGTGTACGGATGTACCGTACATTAACCAGTTCTCAAAAGTAACAAAGAACATCGAAGTACTTCAGAATTTATGTTTCTATAAATAAAATCGCATGCTGTTGTGTAATGTATGGGTATACATTTTAAAACAAATAAAACAGGCAAATCTTGCTTATTAAAAATAAGATATGTATTAGTATAAGAGACTAAAAATTATCCTTCTGTACATTTTTAAATTACCACCACCTATATCTTTCAGAATAGCCCATTTTCCAGCTACACTGTCTAAACCCAACATGTCAGTTATGTCTGCTTCACAGGTTAATAGCATCAGTTCGTCCAGTCGCTCTTCAAACATGGTGGTACGCAAGTGATTTTTAACTAACTTTAACCTTCTTTCATTACTTGCCACAGTTACTGGAATAATTAAGGCCAACTTGTAGGCCAAAGAAAGGTTAGGATACAAATAAGACTTCCCCGCAAGTTTTTGCGCTGCTGCACCAATTGTATCCGATTCAGAACTAGCTATTTCTGAGGAGATGAGATTAATTTCACATTCCAAGTTATCAACCTCTTTGAGATCATCAGGGAATAATTGACATAGTTTAGAAATGTCCTCGGTAGAGCTATACTTGATCCCAAATGAAAGGAGACAGGCAGTGGTTTAACTTTCTGAAATACCAACTCATGAATGTCTCCAAATGTAGTTGTGAGTCGATCTACCACCTTCAAATTTTCTGCTTTAAAATAGTTCTCTCGTGTAAATAGAACTGCAGTTTCAGGATTTTCGTCGATCATACAGAATCTTAAACAATCTTCCATTCTGTGTGAGAATCTCTTTCTTTTCTCCTTTAAAGACGGAGAACAGAGAATTGAAATGAAACTGACGACGGGAGAGGGGCCTTTTTTGCATTTAGTGTTCTTAACTTTCTAACTGTTCTAAATTTTACCAACTCTTTTAAATAAGTGTGGGGGGGGGGAGGTGTTACACCCCCAACACGCCCCTGACTGTACGTCTTTCGCCACTGTTATGTAATAAAGGCATTCTAACTCTTCGTTAGCTTTGCAGAAGTAACGCCATCTATGAGACATTTTTGGAACAAAATTTTTCATTTATTTAAAGAAAAATTTCGATCATAAGAAGCATTTTCGTCCAAACCACACTTTCGTATGCCAATTGCTAATTTTTTTTAATTGAATTTTTAAATGTGTCAAGGACTTTAGGGACACCCTGTGCTATGGCGATTATAGTATAGAAATCGTAATAGCAAAATGGCGATCGCTATTTCTTTAAAAGAATGGAAATGATTAAACATTTATAATTCCTAAAGTATTTGATTGAATAGCTTCTGTTTCTTATCCTAATATTTACCAAATAAGATGTCAACAAGAACGAAAATCATGCGTCAAGCATACTTTCCAATATACTCAGAATACTGTAACAAAACTTCACTTTGTAATAAGGTGAGAGATGATGTCAAGTAAATACAGGGTGTTTCACAAAGGACCCCTAACTTTAAAAATCAATAACCCGGAAACGGTGATAGATAGAAACATGAAACTAGTGGTATGTTTATTAAAAAAATCGTAAGAATCTTATACGTAAATCTCAAAATTTAGTTAAAAATAGCACCGATAGATGGCGCTGAGAGCGTTAAGAATCCTTCTAAAGAGAGTTCAGAGGCATAGAAAGACTAGCCGTCGAAGATTTCGCCATTGAAATCTGACCGCTATTTTTGTATAGTGAAAATAATTCGCATCGGCCACGTTGCCTGTCTGTTGAATTTTTTTGAAAAGCTCACGAATTGTTTTTCCATCTGGTCCGTTTGCGACTTGAAATCGCATTTGAAAACTTCTCCTTGTGGCAGTAGGACTCTGATTTAATGGGTGGTACTCCAACACAATAAACACACGTTCCTCCACGGTATACACCACTTTCGGAATTATTTTCACTATACGCTAATAGCGGCCAGATTTCAATGACGAAATCTTCGATGACTAGTCTATCTAATCTTCTGAACTCTGTTTAGAAGGATTCTTAACGCTCTCAGCGCCATTTATCGGTGCTATTTTTAACTAAATTTTGAGACTTACGTATAAGATTCTTACGATTTTTTTAATAAACATACCACTGGTTTCATGTTTCTATCTATTATCGTTTCCGGGTTATTGATTTTTAAAGTTAGGGGTCCTTTGTGAAACACCCTGTATTTTTGAAAATGAATAACATGTTTAAAAACACAATGCCACTAATTACTCTCAATAGTCGGAAAAGTATCCGAATGCTTCTGTGCAGTTCTGTATAGGATCTATACATTTTTAAATGTACTACATAGTGTTCTAAAATTTACTATAGTTAGAAAACGCAAATCACAATTGAAAATCCCCCTACAGCAAATTCCTCCACTAAACGGAACTGTACTCCAGATCTTTTTGTGCAGCCCTGTGTAGGATCTATAGAATTTATATACACCAAGTAATATGCAAACAAATGACTTAAATTTAAAAGCGCGTACCACAACTGAAAACGCACTTCCAGTAATTGTTAATTATTATTAATAGACAGTACTGTAACTGAATTGTTTTGTGTGTCCCTGTAAATGAACGATGAATGCTACATACACATTATTCTATAGTAAGCCTCTTGTAGCGCACCTCAGTGATATATATTAATTTCAATATATTTGAAATAGTGTAGCACTGTTAATGTACACTGTTCTACACAATAGTGTAGCACTGTTAATGCAAATTATTTTCCAACATAGACCGTAATATAAGGCCATTCTTTTGAGTGTTCCTATAAATGAACTATAGATGTTACACACTTCATTTTCAATACCAAACATGCCATAGTAAACCCCAATAACATATATAAGATGCATGGAAATCTGAGTATATTTAAGTGAGTTGGAGCATCGACAAACGGCAGACAGACGAACCGAATTCATAGACACTTTTCAACTACGTTGGAAAATGTTAAAAAATCCCTGACGGCTCGGCCTACAGGCACAGGTAGATTTCGAAGACGCAGACCATGGGGCGCCTGTTTGTTGGGAATTGAGGAAGAAATGACCTTTTTGCCATGATGCGGCAGTTGGAACCGCCCATTTCGAAACCTAACTTGTTTGCCGGCGGAGCCAGCCGTTTTTTTTTTTTTTTTTTTTTTTTTTTTGCTATAAGGGTTGGTCCTATAAAAAAAACTTGTCAATATAAAAGTTTTAGATAATATTAAGAGGATTTATAATAAATTTAAGCGTATTGGATATCTTGTGAATGGACGAAGTTATGAATTTTTTTCTTCTAAAACCCCCCTTTTTTCCCCTCCTTGGACCCATTTTTAATGATATCAAAAATCTGTCATACACAAATTTTCGGCCCTTTTCCTAGAAGTAATAACTTTAAACAAGATTCAATGCGTATCATAATTAAGAAATTATGATGTTTTTTTCTGTTTTCACAAAAGGCCCCCCCATTCCCCCACCCTAACGATTTTGCCCATTAACGAACTTGACCGAGATTTTATGTATCAGTTTGGAAGAGATTTGTACCGAATTATTGACGTTATCGCGTCCATAAAAGAGTGACGTGTATATATATATATATAAAGTTTTGAACTGGGGGTGGTTTTGGGTTCTGGGTCTCATGATCGGCATAGATCTGCAAAAATTTTTCCAAAAATTCCAACTTAGGGGAGAATGTAATAGGTAGTATTTCTTACGAAATCTACCTAAAAATAAGTGTTTGTATATTTTTTAATTGCTAAAAGATGCTAAATAAAACAGCAAAAAAGATTTATATATACAAACTGTCTACATGTTTCAGTTTCACGGAAACCATCTTCAAGACAAATGAGAAGATTCTACAGATGCACAACCTATAATACAATGATTTGAAATGCCTTCATTCACGTTTTTCACATTCTCACTCAGATTACTCACATTACTTAATTCAACTTTTGCTTTGATGTTTATTTATATATGCATAACCATGGAGTAACTCAACCTATAATTTCAGTAAGTTAAATGATGTTGAATCGTTACATGATGAATTTTCATGTGTTACAATTTCAATTGTTTCTCTTATAATGGATAGACAGTATAGTTAAGGGGGGGGGGGATGTTAAAAATGCTTTCCCACCAATCTATACTGTCCATCTGTTATAAGAGAAACCACTGAAATTGTAACATGTGAAAATTCATCATGTAACAATTCAGCATCATTTAACTTTGAGTTGAGTTACTCATAATAAATATCACAGTAAAAATAGATAAAATAACATGAGTAATCTGAACGAATATGTGAAAAACATGAATAAAGGTATTTCAAATTATTGCATTATAGGTTGTGCATCTATAAAATATTTTCATTTGTCTTGAAAATGTCTTCAGGGAAGCCTAAACATGTAGAAAGTTTGCATATAAAGCATTTTTAGTTTTATTTAACATCTTTCAGCAATTAATGAAGTGTATTATATCTGTGTGTTCAGATTTGTTATATATTAGGTGTTTGCATTGAAAATTAGAGAGTTTGGTACAATTTCAGTACAAAGATGACCCCTAAGCATATTTTTTTAACATAAATTGGAAGAAGCCATAAATTCCATTTGAATGGCTACTTACTTCTTTAGGCCAATTTGTTGATTAAAATGTATGAAATGTCATGGTTTTTTTTTTTTTTTTTTTTTTTACTTTCTTCTATCTTCACAAGAAGAAAGTATTGGATTCATGAAAATTTTCGACTTCTGGTTTTCGACGGATTTATACGTTTTAGAAGGTCCTGAACACGATTTGACTAGTTTTAGAAAATGTCTGTCTGTATGTGACTAAAAATTTGTGGGCGCTCTATCTCAAGAACTAATGCTCGGAATTTAATAAAACTTTATATTCCGTTAGTCTATGATATAATTTGGTGCTGATTAGTTTTTGGTAAAAATCGTCCAGCAGGTGACGCTGCTATGCAGCATTTTTCGCGATTTCCGCATTAGCTCTATCTCAAGAACTAATGCTTGGAATTTAATAAAACTTTATATTCCGTTAGTCTATGATATAATTTGGTGCTGATTAGTTTTTGGTAAAAATCGTCCAGCAGGTGACGCTGCTATGCAGCATTTTTCGCGATTTCCGCATTTGCTCTATCTCAAGAACTAATGCTCGGAATTTAATAAAACTTTATATTCCGTTAGTCTATGATATAATTTGGTGCTGATTAGTTTTTGGTAAAAATCGCCCAGCAGGTGGAGCTTCTATGCAGAATTTTGCAGGATTTACACGATTTTACCGAGAGTCATGTCGTAAGAAATAATACACGGAATTTAATAAAACTTTAGATACTGTGATATAAATTGGTGCTGATTCTTTTTAGTGTATTCCGAAACCTGTGTGAGATAGAAGGAAGTTTTAGAATTGACATATCCGACTAGTTTTTTTTTTTTTTTTTGGTTAATAATACCAGTTGTATTCCCCCCCCCCTTTCTTAACTGTCAAGAGTCATGAATAGAAAACAGAAAACAACGAATGGATACAAATAAACATAAATTTTATTTCACACTTAATGTAAGCATTATGAAAACAAGATTTTAATTTTTTTTTTTTTTTTACTATCGTAGCAAGGATTATCCTTACATATTTCTTGAATATTTTGTGTTAATTTGCTGAGAGGGAGTTGGAAAAATCATCTTCAACATTTAGTATGTATCCGTCAACATCGATATTTGAATCTCTTTGTTCATGCACTTTGAGAAACACAGTTACCAGATGGCTCCTTTATTCAAATGAGAAAACATACTAATTCTATAATACTAATATATATTACTAATTAATTTTTCAGCCGAGCTGAAATTACGCTGTAATTTAATGAAATACAAAGGATGCGAATTATCACTTTACTAAACAGTGTACAACCATTAGAGTGAAAAAATGTCCAGACCGGGGTTCGATCCCGGATCCCTTGGTATAGCGCACCAAGTGCTTTACCAACTAAGCTATCCAGACGACATCCAGTCTAGCATTCTCTCACTCTTATATGGCAAGGCTACAACCAGAGATGACTTTCCATGCTGTGCTGCGTGTTTGTAGCCTTGCCATATAAGAGTGAGAGAATGCTAGACTGGATGGCTTAGTTGGTAAAGCACTTGGTGCGCTATACCAAGGGATCCGGGGACCTGGTCTGGACACAGATTCCTCTGTACATGCTGCAGCACATTCTGTTCGACGGCTGGAGTCCGTGCTGTTCTTATACCCTGATCCTGTCAGCTCTTTCAAATGAACCTGTCTCAGCTAGCCTCTGGTGCAGTCTTGCAAATAACTTATGACTGGGAATACGCCTCGTCGGATATCGTTCCGCGTACAAACGCTGTGCGGCTGGCCCACTACAATTTGCAGCCCCGTACACCAAATGCATATCGGCTAATTCTGCGTTCGTGTAATCATCCATCCTACTAACTTGGCGTTCTTGTGCGAAATGAAGATTCCCTGCACGAAAGCTCGGAACATTCGCACAACGCCATCTACCGCGTCAGGAAAGCATTTCCGACTGCCCATTGGTATATGATTTTGGTTCGTCAGGATGTACCCTACCCCTCTTAGAAGTTCTGAAACGTTTAACTGAAACATCCTGTATATTATATAAATAAGCATAAAAGTTCATCAGGCTTGTTTTCATAGTTGTTTATATCATTTGACAACAAATCTCACTTTCTGAAGCCCAAATTGTGTTACGTTTAAAAAAAAAAAAAACCTTCACAACCTTTATAGAGAAAAAGTACCAAATATTATATTGCTATAAATTATTGTGAAGGGTTAATTTCTGTCGCCTTATTCAGTAAAATAGATTTCTTTTTCATCATTGTACTGAGATATTGAAAGCTGTTAAAAAGACTATGGAAAAGCAGCAAGTTCACATGATTTTTTTGCTCAAATCAAAAATGGAATGAAAACTAGCAGAAACAGCTTGAAATATCAACCACATATTTGACCTAGGGATGACTAGGGCAGCTCCCTCTAAGAATGACTAATGAACTCACAGTTGAATGTTGATTCCAGGGTTAAATATACAAGGTGGCCATAATTAAACTGACGGTACTCAGAGTGTTCTGTAGCGCGATCTAATTGCGAGAATGGCGCCAAATTTTGTAGGAAGATTAAACAAGACGAGGGACGAAGGATTCCGCGAAAAAAAAATTAGTTCCAAAAGTCACCGCCAGGGGAATATGTGGTGCTGTGTATTCGAAAAACAGAGTTTAAAAAAATGAAGAGTCAATACTGAAAGAAAATTACCGTTTATTTTAAGAATTTAGCAATTTAATCCAAGCTCAAAATGGTAACAGTTTATAAAAAGCTAAAAATCCTTATATATTATTTCTCCTGTCAACATCCCTTTTACTCAGAAAATATGAAACGCAGAAGAACGAATGAGATACCATATGAAAGGTTTTAGAACAGGCTTCTGACATAGCCCACTTAACAAATCGTTAAAACATGTTTTTGATTAAAATTTGCTGAAATTGAAAAATTAAATCGGCATTGTTTTCATGAAAGAAATGAAAGGTTTTCCTGAAATTATTGTTGCCAAAAAAATAAAATACCACATTATAGGATGCTCATAGCAATTATTATAAAAAACACCGCACGGGTTTATTTTATACTTATGATTAAAAAGCGAAATTGAAATTGAAATGTTTAGATTTATATTTCTAAGTTCCTTGGTTTTCCCGAAGCGGATGACGTCATCCTCTAATGCAGTCAAAATACGATTGTTATTTTTTTTTTTCTCGCACGTGCCTTTAGCAATCTTGGATCAGTTTTTAGTCTAACTTTGATGGAATAAATTAGATGATATTCTGGCTTGACTAACAACTAAATGTTGTTTGCAGATATTTTTATCCTTGCTTTTTCTTTAGAAGTTTAAACCTGCATCTAATAAATATTACATATTGATAAAAAATTATACTTCTCTATTATCCCGTCGACCACTTTTCATAACAAAAAACTATCGCCAAATAAACGGGAGAACGTTGCCATTGGAATATCAAAAAATAAATAAAATATAAGAATTTAAGGACACAATTGTTATTTTAATTAATAAAATAACTACTAAATCAGTAAAACATAATGAAAAATACACGCAAATGTCGAATGTAATACCACTAGATGACGTAACAAACACGCATAATGATTCTGACATCAAGTAAATGGGACTGCATTTTTGGCGTTTAATCTTACAGTTTGTCGGTAGTTTTTAGTTATGAAAAGCGGTCGACAGGTTAATAGAGAAGTACCTAAAAATATTAGATTTCAGTGCGAAATCTTCGCACGGGCCCTCTGGTTTACATAAACACTGCTAAAGTTTCTTTATCTGCAATTTCACTTACAGAGCCCCAAAGAAAGCAACAGCAGAAGAAGTTCTTTATTCAAATTTCATGTTGCATCTTTTGGCCCAGTGCCAGCTTGTTCGGCTTTAAAAGGTAATGTGCTATTGTTAGAAGCAATTTCATTGAAAGTTATCTCTCATAATGTCTTCTTCTTTAGTCGAGCGAGCTCTACTAGTCAAATTCTTTTACCTTAACCAGTGCAATGCGCCAGCCGCTCTTCGTGCTTTTAGAAACCACAAAAAAAAATGCGTAAAGGTAACAGTCCTTTGTCAGTTAATGGTTTAAAAGCAATGGTTGAGAAGTTTGAGAAAACAGGTTCTCTAAACGTTCAGTCAGGCAGAGGACGAAAACCCGTATCACAGGATACAATCGAAGAAGTGGCAACGGCGATTGTCGACAGAGCACCAGACAATATTGCTACCACTTCCAGCGCTCGTAGGATAGCTCGGAATCTGGATATGCCTTATTGTACGGTATGGAAAATCCTACGAAAGATTATCCACTTCTATCCGTACAAGATCAGCCGTGTATAAGAGTTACGTCACACCGACCATGATAAGCGATTGACTTTTGCTCTCACTTTTCTTGCCAGAATGGGGTTGGATGATGCTTGGCCCTGGAAAATCTTATGGGGAGACGAGACCCACTTTTACCTGAATGGAACTGTAAATACCCAGAACTGCCGAATTTGGGATAACAAGTCACCAAGAGCATTCAAGGAAATTTCTTTGCATTCACCAATGATAACTGTTTGGTGTGGTTTCGCAGCAGATATGATCATAGATCAATTCTTCTATGAGAACATTACTCCGACAGGACCTGTAACTTGTTCTGTTACCGGAGACAAATATCGCCAAATGCTAAACAACTTTGTTATCCCGGCACTTCAGCAAAGACAGTGCCTGGAGAAAATAATTTTCATGCAAGATGGAGCCCCTCCACATATTGCTTTGCGGGTACAGCAGTTGCTACGACAGAAATTAACAACAGAAAGAGTCATTAGCCGCTGTTTTCCACCTGCATGGCCACCTCGGTCCCCTGATCTTACACCTTGCGACTTTTGGCTATGGGGTTACCTAAAGTCCACAGTCTATCACGGAGGTGTCCAGGACCTGGCTACGTTGAAGGATAACATATCGCGAACTGTACGGGAGATTCCTGCAGACATGTTATTCTCTGCTGTCGTGCAGAGAATTTCTGCTGCTGTGCACAGAATGCAATATGTGGCCCACAAAAACGACGGCCACATCGAACCTGAGTTGGATGTGCTAAATAAACGGTAATTTTATTTCAATATTGATTTTTCTTTTTTGAAACTCTCTTTTTCGAATATACAGCGCAACATATTCCCCTAGCGGTGACTTTTGGAACTGATTTTTTTTTTTTTCGTGGAATCCTTCTTCCCCCGTCTTGTTTAATCTTCCTACAAAATTTGGCGCCATTCTCGCAATTAGATCGCGCTACAGAACACTCTGAATACCGTCAGTTTAATTATGGCCACCTTGTATATATTTGAATATCCAAAATATTTTGATACATATCTGATATTTTGATGTCTGTCTAATACTTTTAATATATATCTGATATTTTCTAAATAGCCAACTTATATGTGATTATAAATATTTTCAGACTTAAAATAAATTAGAAATTAAAACATATTGCACTAATGAAATTTTAATAAAACAATATTCTATAAACAATAATGTCTTCACCCTAGGAATGACTAGTGAACTTACAGTTGAATGTTGATTCCAGGGTTAAATATCATACTATTAAAATATCAAAAATATCTGACATTTTGATGTACGAGGGCTGTTCAATAAGTAATAAGACTAAAATTATAAAAAAATACAGATTACCTTTAATCGTCATCATTTACATGGTCTTTCAAAATAACTACCGCGGCACGTAATGCATTTACCCAACGTTCTGTCCACTTCTTAAAAACATATAAAAGTCTGTTTTTTGAGAGCTTTTTCAAAACCGCCTCCGCAGCCTTAACACATGCTTTGTTGCTTGCAAAATGTTTGCCTCGTAATGGTTTCTTAAGTTGAGGAAACAGCCAGAAATCGCATGGAGCAAGATCAGGACTGTATGGAGGGTGTGGTAAAATCTCTACGTTGTTCTGCTGCAAAAGATCCTGTACGAAACGAGCAATATGTGGTCGGGCATTGTCATGGTGCAATAGGAAGCCATTTTGCCATTCTGCGGTCCTCCTTGATGATAACCGCAGCTGTGTTAATCATTGTCTCTGTGATGGACATTCAAGGTCGTCCCTCACGTTCAATATCTTCCCCATTTACCTTCCTTCCTTAAAAGCTTTATGCCAGCGAAAAATACTTGCCCTTGACATTGCTTCATCGTTGAAAGCTTCACGTATCATGTCAAAGGTCTCCGATGCTGATTTTTGCACACGAACACAAAATTTAATCGCATAACGTTGTTCTATCGACGCTTCAATTTCGACAACTGGCCGCTCTCGTAGGCGTCCGCAAACAGGGTGCAACTCAAACGTGAAAGGTTCCATTCTCCCATTGGTTGACAAAAAAACCGGAAGTCACTTGATTTTTATATTTTCGTACAACTTTGCTTAAAGCACATTCTGTCTGTGAACGATATAGCGCAGTGGTTAAAGCACCGGACTTGAAAACTGAAGGTTTTACGTTTTGTCCTCTCTGATTTTTTTTTTTTTAAATCCTTTTTTAGAGTTTTGTTTTGCTCTTTACTGAATTAATTAATAAAGATTATTTACTTGACTTAAAGATCAGTATATATATATTTTTTAAATTATTATATAAATATATAATAAATCTTAATTAATATTATATTTAAATATATATAATTAATGTTAGTAATTAGTATTATACTTAAATATATATAATTAATAATATTTAATAGTTTATTTAAATATGTGTGTGTGGGTATATACATATATAATTAATATTTATTATTATTACTTAAATATATAATTAATATTAATAAATATTATTATTTAAATGCATATAATTAATATTTTCACTCAGTGGTTTGTAATACATTCTCTTCCATTTTCAGTAAATAATTAATAAGACATTTAAGAAAATAGGCCAATATATCTTAAAGAAAAACTTGGGATTTTTTTAAATGTAACTCAAACAATGAATTTTAGTTTTGGATGATACACTTTGTAGAAGCCCAAACATTACATGTACGTATGTTTAGGATTAAACTAAACTTTTTTTTATAAATATTATCTGTTATTAAAAATACATAATAGAAACGTATGCTTCTTGGTTCTTATTAGAATCCAGAAGTATTGACTTTTTTTTTTTTCATTTATTGTATATGCCTACATCAATAATATAATAAAATATCATTGTGATCTCAATAAATTTTTGAAAACTGGAGTAGCAAATAATATCTAAATCATATAAAATCTTCGACTATGTTAGAAACACAGACATACATATATAAATAAAAATTATGCAGACATGTATGCATGTATATATTCATATAATTATATATTACATATATATAAATATATGTAAATATAAATATAAATATACATACGTATATAAATATATATATTCATATATATATATATTCATACATATATCATACATGCAAATGTGTATTGTATATGTTTTCACTTTTACGAGAAAAAATTATGTCAGATTTATTGGATTGCAGTGTAAGAGTAAGAAAATGTTAAAACTACAGCAATAATACACCAATATTATACTGATTATAAAAAAACATTAATTGATTAATCTTTGTATATTACTTTACTGTCATACTGGAAAGAAACAACAAAAGTTTGATCTAGGGGCCCTGTATAAAATCTATATTTTCTTTAAAAAATTTTAATTGTCTTTAATAAGTAAAAATGTATTAAACAAAATATAATTTATTTTTAGGTGTCACTTTTTAAACTAATCAAATACAATAACATCTCTCTTTAATTTTTCTTCTTTTTTAATTAATTTTATTATTATTATTATAATTTACCATGTCATGATTTCATGACCAAGAATAAAAATATCACTATGGGAAATATTATTTTTATAAATATTTAATTTAAATTATTTACAAAAATTATAATAATAATAAATTATAATGTAAGAAATGCAAAGAAATATGTATTAAATTTTACAAATTAACATTATACAATTTGTTAAAACAATTCTCGTACATAATTAACTAGTATTTCTAATAATCAAATATCAATTAATTAAAAAGATCCCATTAAATACATTTTAATTTACATAAAATGTATTTAATGGAAATTAAATATATTTTATGTATACATTAAATGTACTTAGTTATTTGTATAATAAATTTATATTATCCCAAAATTTATTTTGTAAAAGACAGTTTAATTTACAAGCTAATTTACACAGTTTAATTTTTTAGTACGAAGTATTAAGGCATAATTGTGTTTTATTATCCTGTCCACAGAGGGCAGCAGCACAAAACGATGTTATGTTAGCTACAATGCATGCTGGTTTTTTGTCAACCAATGGGAGAATGGAACCTTTCACGTTTGAGTCGCACCCCGCAAACACGCTTCAGTTCAATCACGTGATACTCAGAAACATGAGCCTGTACACGCCATCTATCGGTAGCTTTTGTTAATACAGACAACAAACTTTTCTTATGCTACAGAAATTAACATTCCGATGAGTGGTTTCGCGGCAGTAAAATTAGTCTTATTACTTATTGAACAGCCTACGTATATCCAATATTTTTAATATATATCTGATAGATCAAAAAATAGTCAACTTATTGATGATTATATTTTTAGACTTAGTAAATTAGAAATAAAACATATTGCACTTAGCATGAAAACTTAATAAAACAGTATTCTATAAACAATAATATCTTTAATAAAATAATTCTTTTTGCCCTTATATAACAACATTGATGATCAACTAATTGAAAACAGACACGAATTGCTTTTTACACTCACAAAAAACAAACTTACAATTTAGTATCAAATATCAAGAAAAGTTTGTGTTTGATACAACATAATTTTAAATGCAAAATATTTTGGTTTTTATTGAAAAATTTTAGCATAAAAGTAAGCTTGTTTGCTTTTGCATTCCCTGACCTGTTGTGCAGTTTCAACTAAACTATAACAAAACCAGAAACGAATTTTTCTAATAAAGTTTAAATAGCTTATTTAAATTGGACAGATTATTTTTCAATAGCTTTACTATGTAAATATTATCCCATATTGTATTTGGAGTATTAATTTAGTGTAAAGAGAAGTACTTTTTTCTTTTTAGGTACCACCATTTTTTAATAGTACTTTTTGCCATATTTAATTGCAGAGTTTTGCAATTAAATAAGACAAAGATTAGTATTAAAAAATAATGGTACTCAAAAATAAGCATCTGTAAGCATCCTAATATAATAATGCTATTTTACCTTTTTCAGTGGCGGTACACAAAAATTATGAATTTCAATTTGGTGGTAGACTTGTCTAAAAGTTAGGGAACCTGTGGTCTATGTTGTGTTATTAACTCTTGATTTTGTCCTACATTATAAAAAATAAAATTTCATTCGTTGTTCATCACAGATTGCTACTAATTGATTAACTGTAATCTAGAGATTGATCACAAACTGCTACTAGTTGATTAACCCATTTTAGGCCAAGCATAGAAATCTTATAAAATGTGGTATTATTTGCATTGAAATTTGCTTAAATTACATTCATTAAGATATCAAAAAAGTTTCGTGCATGAAAAATAATATTTTATTTAATTTGACGTTACCATTATTAATTTACCATTAAATTTAAATAAACAAAATTAAGTTTTCTTATGGCATTTGTTTTATTTTTATTTTATTTACAGAACTTGCAACTTTACTCCATTATAAAAATATATGATTAATCTCAAGTGGAATAATTATACATTTTCAAAAAGTCGAATTTGTCAATAACCGTTTCAAGTAAGAAACCAGCGTATTTTGAAAATTTCTCAACAGAAAGTGATTACTTCAATTGAATTACTAATATTTTATAGATGTCTCCAGAACCCTTAAAAATAGCAGAAAAATAAAATTAGTGAAAAATATACGTCACAGTGTTAATAAAAAAATATTTATTGAAATGGTGCGTTTACGCACCTTTGGCCGAAAATGGGTTAACTAATCTAGAAATTGATTATATGTCTCCAGCCTCTCTTAACTACTACAAAAGAAGCAGTAAAAAACTTATGTAAAAAAACTATTTGATAGGAATAATATTAATTAACCAACTACTGTGGTCGATCAAATACTATTGCATTCACTTTATATCTGAAATAACATTATTCTCTTTTGCATGAATAAGAATATGCCTATTTAAGTTACACTTTTGATGAAATCCATGATTACATATTGCACAAACAAAAGGTTTCTCACCGGTATGCAAGAGAAAATGTTTATTCAAAGTGACCTTTTGAGCAAAATTTCTATTACAAATTCCACAAACAAATGGTTTTTCTACTGCGTGAGTGTTTAGATGCGTCTTTAAATTGTCCTTACGAGCAAATCCCCGCCCACATTCTTCACAAATGAAAGGTTTCTCATTAGTATGTGTCAGAAGATGACAATTCAAGTGAGCTTTCTGAACAAAACTTTTATTGCATACTTCACACCCAAAAGGTTTCTCATGTGTATGTGTAAGAATGTGTCTTTTTAAAGTACCTTTCTCAGAAAACCTTTTGTTACATATTTCACACTCAAAAGGTTTTTCACGTGTATGTGTGAGAATGTGTATACCTAAAGTACCTTTTGCAGAAAACCTTTTATTGCATACCTCACATTCAAAAGGCTTCTCTTGAGTATGGATGAGGAGATGCTTTTTTAAATGAGCCTTCTGAGTGAATTTACTGTTACATTCTTTACATGTAAAAGGTTTTATTTTTGTGTGGATCAAGAGATGCCTTTTTAAATTACCTTTATTAGTAAATTGCTGCCAGCATTCTTCACAAATAAATGGCTTCTCTTTTGTATGTTCTAAGGGATGCATAAAGCAATTCTTAAGAATGCTTTGTTGCATTTTTCATAAAGAGCTTCTCTCCAGTTAGGACAGATAATTATTTATTTTTTTCTGATAAAGTTTTTAAAGGAAAAAAATATTCTTGCTTGCTGAAAAAAAAGGAAGAATTACATCATTTTTATTGACGATTGCTACATTTC
Source organism: Maratus michaelseni (assembly GCA_963931845.1). NCBI lineage: Eukaryota > Metazoa > Arthropoda > Arachnida > Araneae > Salticidae > Maratus > Maratus michaelseni. Next base: position 6,135,941 of record OZ007600.1, read on the forward strand.
ATGTACATGTAAGTTTTCTCACACAACATCACTTATTTTATCACTTTGGTGTAATATCTAGTTTATGTCATCATAAAAGTCAGTGTCATTTAAAAAAGGATTCCACAGAGCAACACTTGAAAATGGAAATACATTAATTTGATTTTTTTGTAACTATCATATCAGAATTTACATTAAAGTATTCATGGGAGGAAAGAATATATATAAAATTTAAGTGACTTTTTTTGGGAAAATCTCCTTTAGCAAACTTTTCATACAAAAGTATGAACTTATGAGTACTTTTAAAAACAAAAAGGTATCTGTTTAGCTACAACTAAATAAAAATTTTGAGCAATTTTTTTAAAAATTAGACTTTATAAAAATTTATCACAGACATATTTTACAAACAATTGTCTCACTGTTTAATATGAAGATAAGATAAGTTAAACTGTATGTTGAATAATGCACCAAAGAAAGGCTTTTACATTGTGAGACAATTTGTACACACATAAATATTATCTTTTTTTTTTTTTTTTTTTTTTGTCATTGCATGATTGAACAGCTGGTAATTAAAACTGTTTTACAGTTATATAGATGACATGAAGTTATAAATTTAGCATGCAATACACAAAATCTGTTTAGAGATATCAACTCAGAACTGGAAAAAATAATTTCCTTGTTCAATGAGGTTGTTTTTTAAAAACTTCATTTTTTTTTTTTTTTTCAGTTCCAGTGTATTGGAAAAAGTTTTTCTATAGCTTTTTCTACAAATTCTTTTTGTATACAGTTATGCAAGTGGTAGTTTATCTTTAAAAGCGACTTCAAGGTCCACCATACCTGCAATAAATATATACACATTAATATATCAATAAATTATTATTTAAGAAGAAATATACTTCATGACATAAAAATACACATAATTACATAAAAGTTTAGATTTTTTAAGGAAAATTTTAACTAGAATTCATTTGAAACAAATTTCAATGTAAAAAATTACTTATGTAATGATCATCATAAAAGCAAATAAATATAGAAGAATACTGAAAGTTTTCTCACAGTTCATTTAACAATCATAGGAAATGTAAACATATGCATAAGATGTTTTGAGTGATAAACACTTTTAACAGTTTTTTACAAAAACTATAATAACACTGTTTGGTTATAAGTTTAATTTTAACAATTCAATAACAGACATGAAAAGGTTGATGAATATGGCCCAGAGTCCAAAGTAAAAAAAAAAAAGAAACAAAGACTTTTTCTGTGCTCCTTTCTTTCCATGGCACAGTTGTAAATCTTACAGTGAGTGGTATTAGAAACATCTTTATCTCTTCCTTCTTTCTTTCAAGACATCAGAACATTTCCTTTGCATTTTCATGGATGGGGCTTAAATGTTGAAATTCTGTCTGATAAAATATTACTACATTTAAACAGACAGTTATAATACAGAAAAAGTATTGCAGACAGAGACAGACCAGATGTCTGTCTAGACATTTCTCTCATGGTCTTGTTTTTGTGAAATTTTGAACAACTTTTTACATTTGCGAAAAATTTGGTCATAATTTTGTAAATTTGAAGTGATTGTTATATTCCTGTTCTTGTTTACTCATTTTTAAGAAGATATATGCATATAAAATACCCATATTTTCTTTATATATGTAAAAGTGACAGTCAGATTTGACTTTTAATTCACTAAATTTGTGAAAAGTTCAGTTTGGAGGGGGGAAAGTTTTGTGAAAGGCTTATTTTAAGATGAAGAATTTTATGAAGTTTCCTATTTTAAGGTGATAAGTTTTGTGAAGGACTCTGTTTTGAGATGAAAGAAAAAATGTGAAGCATTTTTAAAGGACCCAATTTCTTCCAAAACATATCCCTGGAGACAGTGTTTGATGAGAAAGGAATTTCTTTTCTAATTCTACCCTACTTTTTGCTGTAAATCACATTGAAATGAATAGACATTTTGCTCATATTAGCAACAATATTATCGAGAGAGTAATCATTCCTTTTGACGTTCTGATATTTTTTCTATATTTATAAACAATCATAAGTTCAAAATTTTTTGTGAAAATCAGTACCTTAACTTTGAACAGTCATCATTTTGTTCAAAATCAATTTTTCAAAAACCAAATGAGTACTCTCTAGTTTTAAGTGTTCAGGGTAAATACATTATGTTTTTTATAATTTCAGATAACATTTATAGATTTATGGTGATCACCATGGATGGCTACTAGAAAACGACACCATCTCAGTAAAGTGGGACCCAACTTTATTTTGTCATTACATTTTTTTTTTCGTTAAAGTGTAATAAACAAAATACAAAAAGAATTTTTCAAAGATCTTGTTTCATTTTCCTGAAGAAAAAAAATCCCAAAAATACAATATTTTTTCAACCTTGCAGGTAAGTATATCCCCTTGTGTCCATGATGAAATTTCACATTTTAAAATAATAAATTTGACATTGTATTAAGTTTAAAAAATACGCTTTTTTTTTTTGCTAAACTGTTTAAGTACTTGATAAAAGTCGACACGTACACTGGGCATTCCTTATACCATTTAGAAACCATACATTCCAAAAGCCAGGCTACAAAAATGCTAATGCCAATGATTGTGAATGATTCAAGCATGTATGTGAAAAACAGACATGTACACAACATTTAAATATCTGCTAAGTGATCGCAGTGCTAATAACCAATGGTAGAATTTCATCAAAGCACACACGATTGGGAATGTGAGTGCATGTAGATTAAATACTTGAAAAAAGGTAAAATTGACGCAACTTTTTTTCAGGCTTTGTGGTATATGTACTACAAAAGCTAGTCCATTTTAAGGGTTTTAAATATCTACCAGTTGAATGCAAATGCTAATGACAGAATTTAAATAAAGCCCATGCATTTATGATTGTGAGTGTATATAGGCTAAATGTTTGATAAAAAATAAAATCGACACAGAAACACTTTTTAAATACAGTTCATTTTAGAAGCTTCAAATTGAAATTCTATCATTGTGCTTCCATCACAAATCTTTAAAACTGCTAACATGAACTGGCTTTTGTGATATATATATATACTATGGAGACTTAGAAAAGGACATGTATCAATTTTATCTTTTATCAAGTATTTAGTCAAGATGACCTCGTATTCCCGGTGTACAGGCTTTAATGAAATTTTAGCATTGTGCTTGAAAAAAAAGTGGAAATTTTTATCAGCCCAAATGTGGTAGAATTGAAACAGTAGCTATTAGATAGGTCTTTTGTGGGCAGATTTGCTACACCTTTTGAAAGACAGTGGATACATTATTTATAACCCTTAATTTTAATCACCAACTGCAAAGACTGACCACAATTTTTGAATACAATTTTGCTTTCATAATGTGAAAAATGGAGATGTATATGAAAAAGCTTTTATTTATTTTTTCAAATCAATTTTTTTTGTAAATTTTAGTGGCAATCAATTTTTTTAACTTCAACATTTTATCAACAGAATTACTTTGTTCCTGAAAGCGTTAATTAGAGTTATCTGCTTATAAATGTTGAAAAAAAAAAAACAATGCAATAATATTTGAAAAAATTAAAATGCATATATGCCTTTATTTAAAATTCAGGAAAAATAAATTTGATTAAATTCATATTTTAATACTTGGAAATTTTTTCAGAGAAAATTTCTCACACCTTGCATTCGTAATATTCAAATTTTAATTGCTTAATAGGCGTATAGCCAACATAGTGAAAAAGTACCCAAGCCGGGACTCGAACCCTGGGTCATCAGATTAGCGCACTGACGTTCTACCAACTGAACCACTTGGGAACGATACTCAGCCTGGAACTTTTTCACCATAACATGTTGGCAAGGCTACAAACACAGCACAAGATGGAATATTTTCCGTGAGCCGCCAACCCTGGGACAAACACGAAATCAAAGAATATCCAGCATCGGCAATTGAATAAATTCATATTTTAATACTTGGAAATTTTTTCAGAGAAAATTTCTCATGCCTTGCATTCATAATATTCAAATTTTAATTGCTTAATAGGCGTATAGCCAACATAGTGAAAAGGTACCCAAGCCGGGACTCGAACCTTGGGTCATCAGATTAGCGCACTGACGTTCTACCAACTGAACCACTTGGGAGCGATACTCAGCCTGGAACTTTTTCACCATAACATGTTGGCAAGGCTACAAACACAGCACAAGATGGAATATTTTCCGTGAGCCGCCAACCCTGGGGCAAACACGAAATCAAAGAATATCCAGCATCGACAATTGAATAAATTCATATTTTAATACTTGGAAATTTTTTCAGAGAAAATTTCTCATGCCTTGCATTCATAATATTCAAATTTTAATTGCTTAATAGGCGTATAGCCAACATAGTGAAAAGGTACCCAAGCCAGGACTCGAACCCGGGTCATAAGATTAGCGCACTGACGTTCTACCAATTGAACTACTTTGGAATGATACTCAGCCTGGAACTTTTTCACCATAACATATATTCAACATAATATAATATTCACCATAATATAATATTCACCATAACATAATATTCAATTGTCGATGCTGGATATTCTTTGATTTTGTGTTTGCCCCAGGGTTGGCAGCTCACGGAAAATATTCCATCTTGTGCTGCGTTTGTAGCCTTGCCAACATGTTATGGTGAAAAAGTTCCAGGTTGAGTATCGTTCCCAAGTGGTTCAGTTGGTAGAACGTCAGTGCGCTAATCTGATGACCTGGGTTCGAGTCCCGGCTTGGGTACCTTTTCACTATGTTGGCTATACGCCTATTAAGCAATTAAAATTTGAATTTTATAAATTTGATTAACTATTTTTATTCAAAGATTGTGGTTAATTCTAGTGCCAGAAATTATTTTTATGTAGCATTTTTTGGATAAAAACAAAAAGTCAGAGTGATCAGTAATTCTCTTGGGTATGAACAGGAATTACTCTCATCAATTAATATTAATGTTATAATCCTATTTATTTTTTTTATTTTTTTGTACAAAATATATGTTAGTAAAATTACATGAAAATGCACCATATTCACGCAAAGAAATAAAACTTTACCTATATATTTTTTAATGTAAAGATGCTTGTAATTTTCAACCAAAAATCACTTAGCATGGCTCATCTAACTGTGCTGAACTGTTTTTAAAAGGGATGTTTCATAGCGACCTTCCCTCTTTGGATCTGGACTGTATGAAAACAAAAAACAAAATAGATTTTAATCATATAAAAAATATTTAGACTTTAAATGAAAGATTAAAACATAAACGTTCAAATTAAAATTATATATATATATTTATTTTTGTTTATAAAAAAAAATAGTATTTCTTTGATATTGTGGCTCATACAATTACAGTTATACCAAAATTGCAGTTATTATTTTGCCAAGGCTATCGGCAAGTTTATAAAAGCATCATATACATGCATATATACATTCCAAACATTCATATATGAACAATATATGCAAATATATGTGCAATATTTAGGTTTTATATGTCATATATACATCATATATAATACATGTCATACATGCATGATAACTTATACATATGCATCATATATGACTAAAATGTCATATATGACCTATTATTTGGTGATACATTTGGTCACTTAGCAATTCATTTTTGGGGCTGCTATAACAAAGAAGTACAAAAAATTTTTTTTTGATAAACATAGACATTGGAATAAAAAACATTGCAAAGTACACATAACTAGAGATGTAAAATTTCCGGAAATTTTGAAGTGGCGGAAAAAAACCAGTTTTTTCCGGGGGTTTTCTGGAAAAATTGATTTTTTAAAAATGTTTTTTTAAAATAAGTTACATTTTCTTTAAAAATATAAAAGAACACACATTTTTTAAATATCTGCATACTAAAAAAAAAATTTTTTTTTTCACTTTACATGAATATATTACAAAAGAGAAAAAAAAGTCAGCTTTTAAAAATTTAGCCTTTCAGTCTCAGAATTTTCACAGCAGCTTTTCTTGCTTAATTTAACACCATTGTTTATAATATATCATGTATCTGTTGAAATGATTTTTCAGTTGCATTTCTTCAATTACCAGTTGAGAAAATTAAAAAAATAAATACCAAAAAATCTTATGAGTTTCAACCAATATCACTGCAGTTTGAAAGAAAACTTCATTTTATTAAATATCACCTCAACATAGTATTGCTTAAGTATATAAATGATGCCATTTTAAAGAAACAAATTATTGTAGTTGTGACATTATAAATATTATCATTTTTAAATCTTCCATTCCTTAAAAATTTACACTAATTTACAATATTACATTTTTTTTCTTGCAGTTAGAATTTTCATTTCCTGTATATTTAGTTTTGGTATAACTTTCCAGCCTAAACCTAAACCAACCTATATGTTTTGGTTTTAGTTTAAGTCTTAGATTCTTAATATCAAAGTAGTATATATACGTGTGTATATTTCTTTATAATGAAAGTTATAAAATAGATGGATTTTTAATTACTTGGTTTCAACTAAATTTTTCACAGAAAATTAACATTTTCTTTTCTAAAAAAAAAACACAGTTAGACAAGTCTTAAAATCTATACTTTAAATAAAATGAAGAGAAGAGAAAAAAGCTTAAAAAGACTACATAATTTCAGTTGTATGTTATTAAAAAAGAACTTGTTTCTAATCATACTTAAATATTTTTGGAGATTATCATCTGATTGCATGGAAAATCGCAGGCATGCCAATAAAAATAAATATGCATGTTTCAAATTTTATATTCAATTTTCAACCTATTGGTATTATTAAAATAATTTTGCACACGGATTTTTATTTTTAACAAGAGAAGTTGCATGGATCTGCTTACATTTTTTCACATGATCCTGTTTTTGTAAATCTTTGTATAAAAAATATTGCCTGATAAAAAAAAACTAAAAAAAAAAAAAACTTACAAAATTGTCATAAAAAATATAATCAAAATTTTGCGAATTAGAAATTGTTGTTATATTTAGGTTCCTATTTAGATATTTTTAATAAGGTCCGTCATACATATATACAGCTAGATAATAGATTCATTGATGATTTCAGCTGTGACATTTCAGGATTCAGAAAGAAGATTGAATAATTTTCCGAATTTTGTGAAGGGTCTTACGTTTGAAGATGAAAAAATTGTGAAGGGTCCTTTAAAGGACTGAAGTTCTTCCTAAACTGCTTACAGATCATATTTTTCATGGTTAACATTTTCATACGAGTCACTGAACATGAAAAAATATCAGAATGCAGCCTTAATAGCATTTTGCATGTATTATTTAAAAAATCAAATTTCAATTTTTCCAATTTGGAAAAATTAAAAATTACACCTTCAGAAAAAAATGAAAAAAAACTAGTTTTTTTCCCAAAGTTTCCGTTTTTTTTCCGAGAATTCCCATCTCTACACATAACAAATTAAATTTAAAATCTAGAATGAAACTGATTGACCATCGATAAAATTAAGTATTACAAAAACATTAATCAACATGTAAAGTCTTAATAACTTAAATGTAAATGAAAGAACTTCAAACAATGGCTGCTCATGAATAGTAATGATCTAAAATGCTATTTTTAAAAAAGTAGAGAAGTAAGAAGTCATTCTTTAAGAAAATGCTTTGTAATATTTTAATAATATACCACTTTGCATATCATAACAATCTGAGCTTCTGTATAAATATAAATGATGGAGTGCTGTTTGATTGACAGACAAACAGTAAAATGAATTTAAAAAACATTTTTCAGGTAACGGTAACGTACCTATTAAAATTTTGTTACAATATATATATATATACATAGGATTACGAAAATGTGCCTAAAATGTTTGCATATTTGAACATCACACAACAACTTATTACATATTGCAATAAATAGGAGCCTTCTATTATATAGTGTCTTGTCACATTGCCCATTTGAAAATATTTGACTTATTTTCAGATCTCCTCAAATATATATATATACGAGGGAAAGTCATTAAGTAAGTCGCAAAAGATAATTAAATAATAACTTACAATGATATTCACTTCAAAACTATTTTTACCTCTCAACATATTCTCCACCAATATTTATGCACTAATAGCGCCGTTTTATCAGTGCCCCAACGCTAGCTGCATAACATACTTTGGGTTGCTGTCTCAGCCACATTAGGACTTCAAGTTGAACACAAGAGACAATTCAAAAGTTTGACTAAAATTCATAAAGATACAACTAAATGTAAATATATTGCTTGAAGGTGCGTAAAAACATACATAAAAAGTTTTTATTCAAAAGTTTGGTTGGCAACTTCTTCAACATCTACCATACAGCTTCGACTTAGCCGGCAAGCGATTTTCATCTGTTTAGTCCACTAAAAAACCATCTTGGAAGCAAGATAATGTTCACAGATGATGAAAAAGTTCAACTTGAAGACCTAATGTGGCTGAGACAGCAACCCAAAGAATTTTATGCAGCTAGTGTTGGGGCACTGATAAAACGGTGCTATAAGTGCATAAATATTGGTGGAGAATATGTTGAGAAATAAAAATAATTTTGAAGTGAATATCATTGTAAGTTAATATTTAATTATCTTTTGCGACTTACTTAATGACTTTCCCTCGTATATATATATATATACAGGGTGATTCATAAAAGATGGGCAGAACTTTAAGGGGTTATAGTACACTTAAAGACAAATAATATTAAATAGGAGACTAAGGGTCCCAGACGTATTCCCAAGGAGATAGGGGGCATTAAAGTTTAGGGTCCGAAATTTCAAATGATTATAAAACATGGAAAAATTGGTCGATTCGTTTGCGGTTTTTGCAAAAAAATTTCTTTATGCCAGTATTTTCTTGAAATAAAATTTTAAAGTTCAATTTCAAAAAATGCCGATAGGGGGCGCTTTAGACTTTGGAGTAACAAACAACTATTTTTTAACGTTATTTTTTGTATTTCTTTAAATGATTTCGAAAGCTTATTCTTAAACTTAAATTTTGATCTAAAAATCTGAGTCCTAACGAGTAGTTAAGTAGCGTAAACTGAAATTTGAAATTTGAAACCCTTCTCCCCCCAGAACAAAAATCAGTTATTCCCGATCTTTGTGTCGTAGATTAGGCTCTAACTACTGCCGCGTTTTGCTAAAATTATTCTTTATGTCAGTATTTTCTTGAAAATAAATTTTAAAGAAAATTTTCAAAAAATTCCGATAGAGGGCGCTTTAGACTTTGGAGTAACGAACAACTATTTTATACCGTTATTTTTTGTGTCTCATTAAATGCTTTCTAAAGCTTAGACTTAAATTTTCAGCCCAAAATCTGAATCGTTAGACGTGGTTAAGTTTCTGGGGAGAGGGGTTTGAAATTTCTACTCCTGAGCACAGTTCAGTTTACCATGTCCACACATTGTGTGCTGTGATACGAGGTAAAAAGACACAAATTAGGATTATGTTACCAAAGCATATTTATTAACATGTAATCACAATAAATGTTCAAAATTGTGACCACCAGAGGTTATGCACGCAGAACAACGGCGACCAATGGAACGGCGAACATTCGCGAAAACATCAGGCTTTTCGAGCACTTCCCCTACAGCGGCGGAAAGTCTGGCGACCAGTTCCTCGGGGGATTCAATGGGTGTCTCATACATAAGAGCCTTCAATCGTCCCCAAAAAAAGAAATCGAGGGGTGAAAGATCTGGCGAGCGAGCAGGCCAAGCAACAGGACCACCTCGACCAATCCATCTGTTCGGAAATGTGATGTCCAGATAGTTGCGGACGTCTCGTACGTAATGGGCTGGCGCTCCATCGTGCTGGAACCACATGACCCGCCGGATGCGTGGAGGAAAAACGTTTAACAGGTCTGGCAGCACATGTTGCAGAAATGTGAGGTATGTTTTACCGTTGAGGCGTTCAGGAAGAAGGTACGGTCCGATTAGGTGGTCTCCGAGGATTCCTGCCCAAACATTGATGGAAAAGCGTCTCTGATGAGCATGTGGATACGTAGCATGTGGATTGACATCCGCCCATACATGTGCATTGTGTGTGTTAAATGTACCTTCACGTGTGAAGGTACATTCATCGGTGAAAAGCACAGTTCGTCCAAAATGTGGATTTAGCGCGTTCTGCTGCAGAAACCAGCGGGCGAATTCAATACGATTTGGATAATCACCTGGAGACAGTTTCTGGACTCGTTGCACATGAAACGGGAGCAAATGTTCATCCTTCAGTACTCTCCAAGTCGTGGACTGTGAGGTATCCACCTGGCTAGCCACTGTTCGTGTACTTGTACTTGGCTGCGCCGCTACTACATCCAGAATGGCTTCTGCAACAACTACTGATTCGTCCTTTTTTGCACGACCTGCATTCGACCGGGAAGCGAGAAATGATCCCGTCTCACACAACTGTCTGTGCAAGCGCTCGAAAGTTTTGCGGTTAGGCAACCGCCTGTTAGGAAATCGCTCTCCGTACATTCGTTGTGCCTCTGCACCATTTCCATCTGCCGCTCCGTAAATTAAATGCATCTCAGCCTTTTCCTTATTCGTGAAGGGCACCATCTTCCGATTCATTACTACAGCGACTTACACTTGACTCACCGTTCAGTGGTTTTTATGCCTGAATCGTGTCGAAATTTTGCATACGTGTTCTTCTTCTTCCCCATTTGACATTTGCATACTTTCTGTTTCCTTCTTCACCCGGTGACTAGCGTCAGGAATGGAGCTTTAACGTTTGCATGAGCGACGTTTCCAACTGTGCCAGTGCCTTTATGAGTGAATTCCGACTATGCAGTCCTTGACGAAAGTTGTATTTTTGCCTCGTATCACAGCACAGAATCGTTGGGCATGGTTAAGTAGTGCAAACTGAACTATGTTCAGAAGTTGAAATTTGAACCCCCTCCCCTCGCTACTGAACCACGCTCAGCGATTCAGATTTTGAGCTGAAAATTTAAGTCTAAGCTTTAGAAAGCATTTAATGAGACACAAAAAATAACGGTATAAAATAGTTGTTCGTTACTCCAAAGTCTAAAGCGCCCTCTATCGGAATTTTTTGAAAATTTTCTTTAAAATTTATTTTCAAGAAAATACTGACATAAAGAATAATTTTAGCAAAACGCGGCAGTAGTTAGAGCCTAATCTACGACACAAAGATCGGGAATAACTGATTTTTGTTCTGGGGGGAGAAGGGTTTCAAATTTCAAATTTCAGTTTACGCTACTTAACTACTCGTTAGGACTCAGATTTTTAGATCAAAATTTAAGTTTAAGTCTAAGCTTTCGAAATCATTTAGAGAAATACAAAAAATAACGTTAAAAAATAGTTGTTTGTTACTCCAAAGTCTAAAGCGCCCCCTATCGGCATTTTTTGAAATTGAACTTTAAAATTTTATTTCAAGAAAATACTGGCATAAAGAAAATTTTCTGCAAAAACCGCAAACGAATCGACCAATTTTTCCATGTTTTATAATCATTTGAAATTTCGGACCCTAAACTTTAATGCCCCCTATCTCCTTGGGAATACGTCTGGGACCCTTAGTCTCCTATTTAATATTATTTGTCTTTAAGTGTACTATAACCCCTTAAAGTTCTGCCCATCTTTTATGAATCACCCTGTATATATCTTTCACTGAACTTTTCAAATAACTTTGTACAATATACAACATAGTTCTTAAGTTAAGACTTTTCTGTTCTCTTCCAGACTTTTAAGGACTCAAATGACCTGCTCAACAATGCAAAACTTTCTGACACATTTTCTGATTCACTTTTAAATGACAGAGCATAAAATTGGCAGGCCTGACTACTGATGTGATTTGAAATCAAAATGAGTTTTCCATTTTTTGATAAATAGATTACTTATCAAGTTACAGACAATTTGTGTCATGTGACAACACTATTTTTCTCATTTCTGTTCTACTGCCTCGGGAATTCAGTTCAAAATGCCAACTTTGACAGATTTTTTTTAAAGATCTTCTGCCTTTACCAAAAATTTGAAAATGTCTTTCAATTACATAGTTTCTGAATAAGAGCACCTGCCAATTTCATGGGTTTCCAAACAAAAATGAATTAAAAAATATGTCTTAAAGTAGCATGTTTAGATTTGAGAACAGCCTTAATAGAATGTAGATATAAATGGAGACATGTGACCAGCTAAATTTTTTCTGAAGCTTCTTAATTTATGTGACAGTATGGTGTCCTATGTTATAGTTAGATCCGATTGATGAATTATCAAAGTGATGAGAGTCCTTTGTAGCTATGGAAAGAATTGAAAAATAAAAACAATTTTCGCTAAATGATGGATGATTATTTGTGTTTGTAGGAAATATTTATGGATTATACAAAATCTACTCTGCTTTTTGCTAGCCTTGACGACTGCTAAATATGTTCTTCTTTGTGATCTCATTGTGAGTAAATGTGTACTGATTGATACTGTGCATGTGTTAGTTTATAAGTTTATATTACAAATCTTAATGAAAGCTATCTGAGTTTGTACCAAAATGTAGAAATGCTACATGTATGCGTTATTTATAATCAGGGTTCGTAATTATCATGATATTTTCGAAAATATCAAAAATATCCGATATTTTTATATCTATCCAATATTTTTTATGTATATCTGATATAGGGGAGATCGGTGCACACTGGACCTATGGGCACAGTGGACCACCCCCTAATATTTTATTTATTTAAAAAAATTTTAAGCTCCTCTTCTATCCTAATAGACAACATCACTGGACTGATTATTTATAGCCTTCAAAAAATATGTTTAGCTCAGATTGAACTATTTTATACTGATTGGTTGTTTTGAGCTTCTAAAAGTAAAAATTTTCATCATCATATTTTTATTTTTTTAGTAATTAAAGGTTGTAGATAAATAAGATAAAACAGCTTTTTAGCTAAGCTAAGACACTTGTTTTTATTTAACCGTAAAGTTAATATGTTTAAAAGAAAGCTATAAACAATATTAGTATGATTATTTATTGAACTTCAACATGGGGCAGAGTGGACCACCCACTCCTGGAGCACAGTGGTCCACAATCCACTCTGCTCCTGTAATGCAGAATGTTCAAAATATTTAATAATTGCTTATTTTCTATAAAGAATTATTGTTTTAAAGTAGTTATTTAGCTGTAAAATAAAGTAAACAAAGAAAAATAACAATTTATTTAACATAGTAAGAAATATTTTGTTTTGTATTTACTGCCTTTGATAAATATAACTGTAGTCTAATTGATGATGATTCTATTCAAGTAAGATTCATGAGACGCAAATTGAATGGAATTCAGTTTATTTTTCCCGAAACTGTAGATGAATCTATCGTTGATGTCAATGATTTCATAATATTGCTCCCAGACCCAAAAGTATTTCAGGAAAATTCCAGGCTCAATCTTACTCATAAGTATTTTGGAATTTCATTTGCAAATTTTAAGGTGCGCTGATTTTTTTGTACTTAGGTAATAACTTCATCTAAATTTCAATTGTTTCTGTATTAATCTGTTATTCTTTTCAAAATATAATTAATTTGTTTTTGTTTCAAAATGTTACTTGCAAATTTATATTACTATAATATTTTGGTGGTAAAGGGGAAATAAAAAATAATTAGATTAATGAAAAATAGATTTATATTGTGTTTCAGATAATAACTAATAGTGGTCCACTTTACGGGTGCATTAAATTTTTTTTTTTGAAAAGTGTATTGAAAACTATGTTCTTAGAAAATTATAGTGAATGTATAAAGATTTAAGGAATATTCAAAAATATTTTCATGCAGATCAGTTTATCCATTAAGAGAAAAAAAAATTAACTAAAAAAGTGGTCCACTGTGTACCAGTCTGCCCTATATCCAATATTTTCAACATAGTCAACTTATTCATGTTTATAAATATTTTCAGAGTTAATATAAATTAGACATTAAAACACATGTCACTTAGCATCAAAACTTAATAAAACAATATTCTAAATGTCTTTTCCTTTTTTTTCACTTACTTAACAAAATTTAAGATCAACTAATTGAAAACCAACACAATTTGCTTTTTACACTCACATAAAACAAACTATTAAGATTTAGTAATCAAGCTTTAAGAAAATTTTATGTCTTATACAACAAAATAATTTGTTTTTATTGAAAAATGTGAACATAAATACAGTAACCTTGGTCTGTTTAACTGAACAAGACCAAATCAAGAAAAAATTATTGCTAATGAAGCTGCAAGTTTATCTTTCAGTGACTTTTATAAGTAAATATTGTCCCACATAATTATTGATTCTACATTTTAAAATTCAGCTTCAAACATAAAGAGCTTAGAATTTTTTTTTGTTGTTGGTTGGTGGGGAGGGGTGGGGCTAAAAAAGCCACTATAAGAGCAAAAATTATTTATCTACAGAACAACACAGCCAATAATAGTTAAAAAATTCCTTTACAGTTGTTTTGACTGAAAACATCAAAAATATTATATGCAATATTTTGAAAATAAATATCAAATGTATAAAAATATTGAAAATATCAAACTTCATGATATTTTGAAAATAAATATTGGATATATATCAAGATATATATCCATTGATATATATCACCAAAACCTGTGTATAATGTAAATATATGTTATTCTCTATTGCTGATTTTATTAAGAAAAATGTCATATGCATATAAAACAATGTTTTTTAAAGCCAAACATAAAATATTTACTTGTAAATCTGCTACAAATCTAAACACCTAGAAATAATATCCATCATTAAATTGCTAAAGAGGTGTTAAATAAAAAGAGTGAAAAAGGTTTTCATAAATTTTTTACATGTTTTGGCTCCATTAAAGCCATTATTATCAAAACAAATAAGAATATTTAATAGTTCCATGATCCATAAGATTAAACTATATTCTGGCATAATATAAAATATGGCAAAAATAATAACAGTCTTAACAAAGTTAAACAATTGTGAGAACTTAAAAATAGACATTAAATAATATGAAAAAAAAAAAAAAGCTGGTGAACTACATAAGCAGAAATCATGCTTTATATTATAAAACAAAAGTGTTGAAATTTGTATAAATGAAGAAGCCTGTAACTTATAACATGCAACAACTGACAATAGATGGAGCCACATCCTCAAAGAAAGAAAGCAGATAATCAATGCAATAATGAATCAGGAAAACATTTTAATTTAAATAACTCATACTGAAGACATTCTTATATGTGACTAAAAATATTAAATATACTATTTTTAATGGTATTTCATAAAATACTACATTTGCTTATCAGAAAAAAAAAATATAAAAAAGCGATAGCTGCATTTAAAATAAGAATAAGTGAGCACTGAGCACAAGGTTTGCTATCGAGTTGTCTGTTTTCTGTGGGTGCTCAACATCACTGCATTGGCCTAAGGCCAACTCAGTAAATAAAACAATCTTTAGAGCATTAAAAATTTCACCAAATATTTCAATAATTGGTATTCTAACAGTGCTTAATATGTACTGGAGCTCAGCATTGTTTCTCTTTATTTTCAGTGAATATTTAAATGCTAGCCAAAGGTCACCTGAGTTTACAAATAGTTCTAGAACCAAACAACATTGTATATTGTACATTGCTGGTTAATAATAATTTTTTTAAAAATCCTTAGCGAATAAAATTTTAGGAAAATTCTCCATAAAAATGTTTTTGCTATTTGTTGATTCATTAGATTTAATTATATAATCAATGTGCCAACTAATCCTTTTTTATGTTTCCACTAATTCTGAATAGTAAGATTGACCTGATTTAATTACAAAATTCTGCAATTAAATCATGTCAATTATACAAAGATTTCTATTCGGAAGTAGCAGTAACAAAAAAATGGAATAGTTGAGAGCTATGTGTATTGCATATTATTAGATATAATATTTTTTTTTTCTTTTGCTGAAGAAAAAAATATGCTTTAAATTTTGTAAATGTGTGAAATATAAATATTCAGATGGAGGGGATGAGGGATATGCCACGGTTACTAGGGAAATCTAGTGAACTAGTTGTTAGGTGCAGGTGATAGGTAAATCCCCGAATATTGTTCCAATTGTCATCATTCACATTGAATTCATTCCATTTAAAATACAAATATTACATACATTTAAAATGCATACCTTTTGCATTCATTTAAACTACAAATATAATAAGTACATAAATAATAATAAAAAAAAAAAAATAAGAAGTGATATCAAAGTTCTTATACAAAAACATTTTATGGTACTTTTCTGTTATTCCAGGGGTCTGTCCAGTCTTTTTTCACAGAGTCCTGTTTTTGTGCAATTGTGTCAGCTTTTTATATTTATGAAAAATCTAGTCATAATTTTGTGAATTTGAAATGATTGTTATATTCAGGTTCTTGTTTAAATACATTTTTAAGAAGATATATGGATGTAGAATACATGTATTTTCTTTATATGTGTAAAAGTGAGAGGTCAGATTTTACTTTTAAATGATTAATTTGTGAAATGTTCAGTTTAAAGATGAAAAATTTTTATGAACTTTGCTATTTTTAAAATAAAGAACTTTGTGAAGGGTTCTGTTTTAGGGAAAATAGTTTTGTGAAATGTCCTGTTTTATGGAAAATAGTATTGTGAAGGGTCCTGTTTTAAGGAAAATAGTTTTGTGAAGTGTCCTGTTTTGAAATAAAAAATTGTGAAGGGTCCTTTAAAGGACCCAATTTTTTCCTAAACAGATCTCTGGTTATACCAACACAATGCCTAAATGTATGCCAATGCACCATATATTTCAACTCTGACCATGCAAAATATTTTTATTGTAAACCGTGCCAAACATTGTGACTCATCATTTATTAATCAGAAATCTTGGCAAAATCCTAGAACAAGCAAGACACCCAATTTGGCGATTTTTTTTACGTGCACCAACCGAAAAATCGGCAACCTCCAAATTGTGCACAATCAGAATGTATGCTTTCGGCGGCCAAGGAGACACTTACACACTTCTTACGACAAGCTTTTTCACAGTAAACATCAATTTTCATTTGCGAATATTTACAAAGTTTTAGCAAGTTTTCCTTCACAGTTTTCACAAACTTTTAGCAATATTTTCCTCCATATTTTTTCATTTTTACAAACTTTTAGCAATATTTCTTCTGGATATTTTGATTTTTACAAACATGTAGCAATTTTTTCCCCCGGATTTTTCTATTTTTACAAATTTTTAGCTTTTTTTTCCTCCTTGCTTAAACTTTGTAAATTAGTCACAAAATGGAATAAAATCAATGTTTACTTCGTGAAAGAAATTTTCCTAGGAACTGTGTAAGTTGTGAGTTCTCTGCCACAAAGCACACAGGTTATGATTGGGAAGAATCTCGAGATTTCTGTTTTTTCGAATGCACAAAACTCATTCAAGCACCTGTTAGTAACATATAATATGTACGCTTAGCATACATCAACTGAAAAAAAAAAAAAAAAAAACCTGGATGCATGAAACCCCCTGTGCAGCAATCTCTAGAATGCATGAAATTCATTCAAATAGCAGTTAGTAATTTATATATATGTACGCTTCGCGTACATTAACTGAAAAACAAAAATTAAAAAACCTATGGATGCACGAAATTCGCTGCGCAGCACTCTCTAGAATGCATGAAATCCATTCAAGCTGCAGTCATTAATGTTCACACAAAAATCGATTTACAGCAATCTCTAAAGTGCATAATAAAATACATCTTATCAAATAAAATCAACAAAAATGCACTTAACTTTATTTTTCATTTTTTGTTTTTTTTTAATATTTCACAGGAATTATTCTTTATGACATACAACAAAATGTCAAACCATTAAACTTCACAAAACAGATTCCACAAACGTAATTCAACAAATCAGACACACAACAAACCAACCCACAGACAATAGAATCCGTACAGACAATAGAATAGACAATACTCTAGAATATTCTAATCTGTCAACCAACCAATCCAATCTAATTCCCTCAAAAACCAGCTTAATATCCAGAACTATACATTCTGCCCGTGCCAGAACTGAGCACAGAAGGCGTGGAAAAAATGTAAGAAAAAAATTGGTAGCAAGAAAAACTCATTTATCGCTTCGCCAACTGTCTCGATTGTTCTAGGATTAAACCGAACTCTTTTTTTAGCATTAATATTTAATCATAACCATACAAAACATCTTAATTTGCCATTTTTTGAATCAGAAATGTTTTTTATTAAGTTTTTTGCTGACACCGAGATGGATTTTACTATTTGACAGTTATCCGATGATGAGGAAGCTGCAATAAAATTATTTGAGGGCTATGGAATTGTATACAAAGAAAGTATTGTTACGGCATGCTGGCTATGAAAATGTAACAGTAAATCATACATATAATTTCGTTGTCCATAACACTAGATGTCATATCCAATCTGTTGAGAGCTTATGGGGCATAGCAAAATGGCATAATAAAAGACAGCACAGATTAAAGTCCTATCTCATAGAATTCATGTGGCGGTGTCTTTATTAAAAAATATAAATATTTACTGCAATGCTGCTAAGAGACATTTACAATTTCATGCATGCAGTTGAAATTGAGTATTATTTTATTTTATTTTATTACATTATATTTATTTGTGGTCTTAATTTAAGTTTATATTTGTGTTTTTAAGAAAATTGTTCGTTAAAATCTGTAATTTTGAAGGGTTATATCAGAGTTTTTCCTCCAGGTTTAAAAAAGGGCAGGGTGCTGCTGGTGTGAAAAGGGCACTTTTTTATTCTTAAGAGCACTTTTTGGATTTTTGAAGGCACTTTTCAGATTTTTAAGGGCATTTTTTTAATTGTTGTATTTTTTTGGTTTTTAAAGCCACTTATGATATTTAAAAGTCAAGGCACTCTTTTTAACACAACATTGAGTCAATTTTTACTATGAAAGCAAAATTTTTAATGCAAAAAAAGAGAAAGGGCACTTTTTTTACTGAGGGGCAAGAAGGGTGCTATTTATTTTTATCAGGGGTAAGAAGGGTGCTAATTATTTTTATGAGGGGCAAGAAGGGTGCTATTTTGTAAACCAAAGGGCAGGCAGTGTGCTGCACCCTTCTGAAACTGTCTGGGGGAAACTCTAGTTATATTTTTAAGGGATCACTTTCACACCAATAATGTAATTTTTTTTTCAAATGTTTCATTTGACATCATCTATTACGTTTGGCGAAAATGGTGTTGGTATAATGGAAAAGTATTCATTTTATATCACCATAAAAACATTGTTTCTAATTTTCACACCTGAAGATTAAAAGTTGCTATTGTCGAGATTTGCATCCAACTAACATAAAAGTACCAAAATTGCATCAAGACAAAAAATTTGTTTATATGTATATATGAATACACTATCCAAATTCAATTTTCTTCTTATCCTTTCTTAATCTAATAAATTTAGCAATAATAATTGTGAAATAAATTTTAAAAAGTCCCCCAATTTAACTGTCTGGTCTTATTATAATTCCAGCAAAATACTTTATTATGCATAATAAATATCAAGCATAACTTGAAATTGTACCTGATTAAAATCTAAACAAAATAAAAACAGAGTTCAAATAAAAATTCATTGCAAAAAGTTTTTTATACACAAAAATCAAAATTATTGTTATTATTATTATTATTATTTTAAGAAAACGGATTTAAGATAGCCTTCATATTAATGTGGATACGTAATTATATTCTTAATGTTATTATTACGTATGTCATAATATTTTAACTAATTTAATTAACACCAGAAATTGTACAATACACCAAAATCTAGGTGTGAGAAAAATATTTATTGCATACCTCATTGCATAAAAAGCTTAATCCAAAACAGCTTTTTTTTTTTTTTTTTTTTTTTTTTTTTTCTCCTTTAAATGAAACCAAACAACTCTCGTAATTATTTTTTAAAAATAATCTGAAACAATATTATACTTTTCCAACTATCAACAAGCTAATATATTCGATTAAAATCAAATGCAATGTTCTCGTTCGATTATTTCCATATATTTCAAGGAGACATAACAGTTAATAGCAGCTCTAACAACAGTGATCGCAAATTAGAACGTACAGGTTTCATGATTGGGAATTCAAGCGCTCGAATACGCCATCTGGTGGAAAAAAGATATAACTGCTCCCTTCAGGAAAATCCCGTGCAATCCCATTGCGTTACATGCATTTTTAATTTGTTCATAATGATTATTTTTATGCACAATTTCAGATTTCATGTGCTATTTGTGTTCTGTGTTTATATGTCAAAGTAAAAATTATCCGAATTTGAATATCTAACACTTTCAAACGCGTTTACAATAAATAATGGTTTCAATGGCACTTTAGCATTAGTTAAAGGGCCAATTTTCCTGTACCGACGGCTACAACCAGCGCCTCTATAGGCCGTTTTAAGTCCCAATTGATCAATACGCCGTTGAATCTGGGCATAAATTTTGTATAACAGAAAAAAATACATATTTATCACAAGAAGTAAGGAAGTAATTGACACTTTTTTCATTTTACTTTCAATGGCTAATCATTGATCTTACATTTTTGCGGAATTTCCAATCATATCGAAAACTATGTAAAAATATAGCATTTGTAAGTTGCAATTTGCGATCACTGTGATTTATCCTTGCAATATATTTAAATAATCGAAACAATAATAATCGAAATTACGAAACCGAATTAGAACAGTGCTTTCGATTTTAATCGAAAACCCTAGCTTGTTTATAAATAATTAGAAATGTGAAAATGTAGATACTGTTCGTGGATCATTCGGGACGACAGCCGTGCAGCTATAAGTCTCAACCCCCCCCCCCCCCCCCCCCCCCCCTTCAAACTTCAAACTGTAGATACTGTTTAATTCTTTTAAACAAACAATTTTCGTTTGGTTTATTACTTGAATTTAAAATGCAGATATTGAGCTCTTTACTGAAAAACTGAGGTATGCATTAAATTCTTTTCTCGCATTAGATTTTGGTATATTGTACAATTTCATCTGTTTATTAAACCAGTTAATATGAGGTGTATCTTGAATCCGTCTGCTAAAAGAATAAAAATAATAAATAAATTTGTTTTTAGTGTATGAAAAAAAAATGGGTAAGCTGTGCTTTTCTCCTGCTTGGCGCCGATTTAGCACTGGCGATAATCATGCCAAGTATTTTCCTATTCTGCAATCCGAATGCTCGCAATGTTATTATTAGTGTGCACACAAAATGTAACTATAGAAATAATTTTGCCTAGATACAAGCACATCACGTGGATGTGTACGTTTGTTTGCAGCAAAAGCAAAAACTTTCAATTATTATTTTTTGAAGTTTTGTAAAGAAAAATTTTCAGGCATTAATGTATTATTAGGTGAGATTTGGGAATGGGACATCTGCAGTAATGCTTAAAATAAGCTTTATTTTTAATTTATGACTCTTCCACCAGATGGAGCAAACATTGCATCATACTTGCTGCTGAAAATCTTTTTAGTTGCAAGCACCTATGAGTTCGTGAATTAAAAAGACTTTTTGCAATATCAAAAGTAACTAACTATTCAGACTTTTAATGTAAATTTTTAATCTCATTCTTTGTTGCTGACTTAATTGTTTTTAATGTTTTGTAAACTCAACAATATATCTTTTATGAATGAACAGTTAAATTAAGACTAAAAGCCATAAGCTTGCTGTAAAAACCTTTTTTTTTTCTTTTTTTTTAATGTTTCTCTAAAGTAGGGATAGGACACTATGACTCAGGGGGTAATGGGACATGTCCATCTCTCCCAAATGATAACTATATTCGAATAATTATGTTTAACTACATACAATGTTTTGGTATTTTATATTATAAGATTATCTTGTTTTGGAATTGAATAGTGTAACAAATAAAACTTATTATTTTACAAGTTGAAAAGGAATTTTAACTATCATTTTTTTGTAATTTAATTTTTTTAATATGCATTGAAAAATGAAAGCAGTGCAAATTTTTATTTTCTTACTCATGCATTATTTATTAATATCAGCCATTAGTATTAAATATTTATATTTATTTCTATAATATCATTTTCCTTAGCATGAGAGCTAATGTGTCCACAGATTTTGGAATTTTTTTCTGCAGTCTGCAACACAAGTAGAAACTTTAAAAACAGTCTGCAGAACTTAAGGACAAACACCCTCTTTCCAATCCCTCGCATTATGTTACATGCACTCTACCCCCCCCCCCCCCCCCCCCAAGTATTTGTGATTAACATAAAAGAAAAGTACTTTTAAAAATAATTTACCTTTGTCCTCAGAATTTTTAACACCAAACATTGTCTGAAAAAATTTTCATAAAATTGTCAAAATTTCTGTGAAGTTAGAAAACACAGAAACAGTAAAAATAACATATGAATACCAATTTCTAAAATTTTTGAAAAGATTGATACAATGTGATAATATAAAAAATTATGTATACAGTCAAACCTCGTTAACCCGAACACTCAAGGGGAAACATTTTTTGTTCGTGTTAAAAGTAGTTCGTGTTATCCTAACTTAAATACATTACATACAACTAGATGGAGCAATCAGAAACAGTTCGTGCTAAAAGTAATTTGCGTTAAGCGTGTTCATGTTAACGAGGTTTGACTGTATATATGATAATATCAAATATTACTTGCAGCAATCAAATACAGCAATTTTGCCGTACCCAAATCGGGTAGCTGCACTTGCACTGCAGAAGATGTCGATGGAGCAGGAACAGGGTTGGCAAGTTTTTGACAGTGTGACGGTTTTATCCAGTTTTAACCATGGTTTTAACCGTCATGTCAAAAACCCCCTTTTGACATAGTTTTTGACAACAACTGTCAAAAACCTAAAATTGAGTCCAAAAACTGCTGAAAATTATTTTTAAAACAACATTAAATTTACCATTTTTCATAATTTTTAGTGTTAGATACATGGGTAAACTTTTTGACAGTTTTAGACATTAAAAACCACATATCCTGTTTAAAATCAGGGGTCGATCCAAGAAAAAGTACAGGCCTATCTAGAAGCCCTTCACAAAAATCGATTTAATAAATCAGGACCCCTTCACAAGATTCCTCTTAATAAAATTGTGCTCTTCACAAAATTACATTCCATAAAAACATACTCTCCATTTTTATTTTGTTAGGTTTTAAAATGTATAATTTACAAAGAAAACAAGTTTACGAGAAAGGAAAACTTTAACAGGAGGATTTAAAGAAGTTATCATTAAATGCTTGGTTTGAATTTGAGCAGCTGGATTTCATCTTTCATAACAAAATGGTCACAAAAATATGATAAATTTCACAAAAATAATTTTTAGTTTTCACAAAATGAGCGTCAAGAAAAAAAATCTGTGTCGTCCCCTGAAAACTCAAAACATGATTTTGGTTTAACAAATTACTTAGAAAATAATTGTAAGCTATAAATATATAATTAAAAATATAAACTAATCAAACTATTAAATAGTACTTGCAGAGTTTCTCCCAGGCAGTTTCAGAAGGGTGCTGCACCCTGCCTGCCCTTTGATTTACAAAATAGCACCCTTCTTGCCCTTCAGTAAAAAAAGTGTCTTTTCTTCTTTTTGTATTATATAAATAAAATACATAAATAAAATTTGCTTTCATAGTAAAAAATTACTCAATGTTGTCTTAAAAAGAGTGCCCTGACTTTTAAATATTAAAAGTGACTAAAAACCAAAAGTATGCCTTTAGAAATAAATGCTCTTAAGAATCTGAAAAGAGTCTTCAAGAATAAAAAAAAGTGCCCTTTTCTCACCAGCAGTACCCTGCCCTTTTTTAAACCTGGGAAAAATTCTGGTGTATAATTTAATGTATAAAATTTCATATAAATAATATATTTTTATATTGTTTGAATGTTTACCCCCCCCCCCCCCTAAAAAAAGGTACTAATGAACAGAAGAATGTTTTTTCAACTAGGTAAATCATATTCAAAGGTTGGAGTATCATAGTTGAGATTTATTCCAGCAAAGCAAAAAATGCCGGGACCAGGACTCACACCTGGGTCTGTTCATTATGACCTAATTACATGGTATACAAGAGTCTCCATGTTGTATCACATTCATCATGTAAAAATGTAATAGCTTGGATGAATAAAATTAGTGCTGCGGTTCACAGGCATATCCAACAAATAAGAGCCAATTATGCCAATCTGGATATCGTTAGGATAGCTTAGTAGGAAGAGTGTTGGCACGGCAAGCCAAAGTACACAGGTTCGAGTCCTGGTCCCGGCATTTTTCGCTCTGTTGGAAAAAAAAT
Organism: Maratus michaelseni; assembly: GCA_963931845.1. NCBI lineage: Eukaryota > Metazoa > Arthropoda > Arachnida > Araneae > Salticidae > Maratus > Maratus michaelseni. The sequence continues at coordinate 6,160,087 of OZ007600.1, forward strand.
CTCAGTTATGATACTCCAACCTTTGAATAAAAAAAGGTATTATTTTATAATGTATAAAAATTAAAATTTAACATAAAGAAATAGTTTTAAATAATTAAACTGAAACTAGCATAATAAAATGACGATATATTATATGTGTCTAAATATTGAAAATAACAAACCATCCTCTTTTAAGTTTTGATTTAAAGAACGTTTAATTATATAAATTTCATATTATAATTCATTTAATTACTCAAAGAACATTTGTGTTGCAATTGTGGTTTATATTTAATGTTTATGAACAAAAACAAACATTTAGAATCATTAAAAGTCCTAGGTAACTTATGATCAGTCATTGAATAGTGGCCAGTTTAGATTTCCACAAGCCTTTATTTTTTTAAGCATAAATTAGATCTATTATTATTATTATTATTTTTAGAATAAACCAAATACTTAATAGTAATAAATATATTAAAAGTACTTTGAAAAATGCATTTAATAGTTGTTTCAATATTTTTAGCTATTTTTCCTAGCATGGCAATTGACAAATAATTTGAATTATGATATATATATAATTTTATTACAACTTAATTATAGTATGACTAAATTAAAAATATTTATATAATATATAAATTATTATTTAAGCAGTTTTTAGCTTGATTTAATGTAAAATATCATTAATGATTGCTAAAAAAAAATGTGTATAAGGTTTTTGACAGTTCTTGACACTTTTCGACAGTTTTTGACACTTTTCGACAGGTTTTTGACATGTCATGTCGAAAACCACTTTTTGACGTGAAAAACCCAACCCTGAGCAGGAAGCAAATTGGTTTTCGATTGAGTTGTAGCAGCCACGTCAGCTGAATTCAGTGGTGGTGATGTTGGAACAACCATGTCAGTTGAATTCGGTTTCGGGAATCGGAGCTTCATCAATCGCATGTGACATGGATCGTATGGTTCTGCGTCAATTCGTCGCGCACAATTCATCGCGGAACAATTCATGGCGCACAATTCATCGCAGCGTCAATTCATCGCGGCGAAAACGCACAATTCGTCGCAGCGTCAATTCATCGCGGCGACAATTCGTCGCGGGCTCAATTCGTCGCGACGTCAATTCGTCGCAGCGAAAACGTCTTTGAAGGCTATTATGATAAAAATAAAGATAATTCATTAAAATTACTTAATGATAATTTGTTTTTTAGATTTAGAGAATTGTAACTAACATTTTACAGGCGATTTTGGAAGAATCTTTTTTCATATGTGATTTTTGTGAATTTACCTGATGAGAAAATGAAGGTTTAATGAATTAGATCAACTCAATTCTTATTTAAATTAGAGATCGAATAAATATTGCTTTAGATTACCGAAAAAAATGGCGAAGATTGAGGATAAAATCACCCAGAGCATGAAAAAATGATGAATACAAATTCCAGAAAAGAAATTACATATGCGTACACAAGGTACAAAAGAGGACCTCCCCCCCCCCCTCCTCCTTATATTTGAAAGAATTAGGAAGTAAAAAAAAGTATTTAGAGGTGTAAACATAAAAACTTTTTGTGATTATGATTGAACTGATCGCTTCATGAATGCAATTTCATTATATGATATTTTGGCTTTAAAAGTTTTATCATTCATTTCATCTATACTAATAAAAGAAAGTTGTTTGTTTTTCTGAGTTCTGTGTGTGTGCGAAATGACAAGCGAAATCTACCGCACGTAGAAGTCTGAAAATTTGGGTGCGGATAGTCCAAGGCAGTCCCTGAAGACCTGAGGCTCAGATTTTTCATACTTTAAGGTGGGTTCAGATTTTTCATACTTACCACTGGGGCCCTTTTAAGGTTTTTGCATCTAAATTGTTAATAATTTGCCCCGGTTTTATCCATCCTCCCTTGTTTTCGTGGCCATTTAATTTCGTGGTGGTTTAAGATGTTTTCCTCTTAAGGTCTTACTCAAAACTATCAGTTGGCCCCTTTTGGGACCTCTCCCTTAAAAATCGACCGATCCACTAAGCTTTTGTTTACTGATAACGTTTTAGGACTTCCAGCTACAAAAGAACGACAAAATTTTCTCGATTAAGTCCCGACCCTCCTGGGCAATTTAAAATTTTTGTGCCCTAAATTGTTAATAATTAGCCCCATTTTTACCCGATCTCGGCTTTATCTCCATTAAGCTTTTCACCATTTCTACGTTCTAGTTAAGACCCTTGGCCCCCTGGGACTCAGTATAGGGGAGAAAAAGAGGGGGAGATGAAGTAGGGGAAATGAAAGAAAATTTGCCGAAATCATGTTAACTAAAACTTATAAATTAAACCCGTTTATGGATGAATTCTGCTGTCTTGTTTGAAAATGTCAGCCACCCTAAAATTTCAAACCGCTATACCTCAGCTATTTTAGGTAGATTTCGTAAGAAATACTACCTATTACATTCTCACCTAAGTTGGAAATTTTTAAAAAATTTTTGCAGATCTACGCCGATCATGACTCCCAGAACCCAAAACCACCCCCAGTTCAAAACTTTATCTATCTATCTATCTATCTATCTATCTATCTATCTATCTCTCTAGCTATGTCACTTTTTTATGACCAAGATAACTGGAAAAATTCTGCATAAATCTCTTCCAAACTGATATATAAAATCAAGGGACATAAAATCTCGGTCAAGTTCGTTAACGGGCAAAATCGAACCAAGGGGGGGGGGGGAAATGGGAGGTCTTTTTGTGAAAACAGAAAAAAAAATATAATTTCTTAATTATTATACGTATCGAATCCGCTTAAAGGTATTATTAAATCTAGGAAAAGGGCCGAAAATTTATGTATCACAGATTTTTGATATAATTAAAAATGGCTCCAAGGGGGGGGGGGGGAAAGGGGGGTTTTAAAAGAAAAAAAATCATAGCTTCGTTAATTCACAAGATATCAAATTCGCGTAAATTTATTATTAATCCTCTTAATATTATCTAAAACTTTTATATTGACAAGTTTTTTATAGGACCAACCGTTATAGCAAAAATATTTAAAAACAAAAAAAATCTCTGCCGGCTCCGCCTGCAAACAAGTTATTTTTCGAAGTAGGTGGTTCCAACTCCCGCATCTTTTCGAAACTGATACATAAAATCAAGTGGCATAAAATCTCGGTCAAGTTCGTTAATGGGAAAGCTCGAACCAAGGGTGGGATGGGGGGGGGGGGGGGGGGGCTTTTTGTGAAAACAGAAAAAACCCGATAATTTCTTAATTATGATACGTATCGAATCCGTTTGAAGTTATTATTACTTCTAGGAGAAGGGCCGAAAATTTATGTATGACAGATTTTTGATATAATTAAAAATGGCCCCAACGGGGGGGGGAAGGAGGGTTTTAGAAGAAAAAAAAATCATAGCTTCGTTAATTCACAAGATATCAAATTCGCATAAATTTATTATTAATCCTCTTAATATTATCTAAAACTTTTATACTGACAAGTTTTTTATAGAATCAACTCTTATTGCAAAAAAAAAAAAATAAAAAAATTCCTGCTGCCTCCGCCTGCAAACAAGTTAGGTTTCGAAGTAGGCGGTTCCAACTGCCGCATCATCGCAAAAAGGTAATTTCTTCCGCAATTCACGACAAACAGGCGCCCCACGGTCGGCGTCTTCGAAATCTACCTGTGCCTGTAGGCCGAGCCGTCAGGGATTTTTTTAAGACAGAGGCAAATTAAAAAATGCTCTAGAATCCGTGGATCAAGACATAACATTTAACGGAAAAGTTTTTAGGATTTCTAATTTTATTTTTACAACTTTTTGAAATTGTAATCTTTAAATGGCTATACAATGAGGACAGACAGACAGACAGACAATTTGTAAAAACTTTTTTTCGGAATCTCTGACCCCAAAAACGTGTAAATCCGTCGAAAACTGGAAGTTGAAAAAAAGTTCGTTTACAATACTTTCTTCTATAGAAGAAAGTAAAAAATCATAAATTGGAAACATTTACTGAATACAACAAGCAGCATTAGTGGATGAAAATAATTAAAATATAATAAAATTATGGTTTACTTTCTAACTAGGTGACCCACCCGGTGTTTTCCGTGCCCGTGATAATAACCATAAACAGAACTCAAGCTTCTATGACTCTTTTAAAAGAAGCGGCATAGAGCGGCCCAAGAAGGGGATTAATATTCAAAATTGGTGGTACCTGAGGTACGAGATATTTTTTTGTCGTTCAAGTAGTAGTTGGAAGTCCTAAGTAGTTGTTAGACAAAAAAAAGCTAGTGAATCAGCCGATTTTTAAGGGAAGCTAACAAAGGGGGCTAATTGATAGTTTTGCGCAGGACCCTAAGAGGAAAACATCTTAAAAGATCAGGGTACTTAGCGCTTTAGAACTTCAATTAGTCGAAATTAAACATAGGGTATAAATTAATCATTAGAACAAAATTTAAAGAAATGCTTAAAAAAGGACCCTAAAGGCCCAATAAAAATATAAGCGTGGTGACCCGGGGAGAGAAATCCAAGGCTAAACTTTAAAGTCGCTTACTAAGCGGGTGACAGAATTATGCGGGTGAAAAATGCATAGCACACAAAAAGTTCAAGGGGCCTCGAGTCGGGCCCCAGGGTCCTAACTCGAATGTAGAAATGTAGGAATAACTAAATGGAGAAAAGGCACCAAAAACGAAACAAAAAATCGGATTTAAAGGAGCAAGTTATTAAAAATTTAGGGAACAAAAACTTCAACGGTGCCCCTATACCGAGTACCACGGGGGCCCGGGTCTTAACAGGAACATAGAAATGGGAGAAAAGCCTAATGGAGAGAAGGCACCAAAAACGAAGGAGATCTGAGAAAAATGGGGCAAAGTATTAATAACTTAGGGCGCAAACATTTTAAGGTGCCCAGGGGGCCCGGGACTTGTCCGAGAAATTTTTTTGTCGTTCATATAGTAGCTGGAAGTCCAAAAAAGTTACATTAAAAAAAAAAAAAAAAAACTAGTGGATCGGTCAATTTTTAAGGGAGCTATATTAGAGGTTCCAAAAATGGCCAAATGATAGTTTTGAGTAAGGCTTTAAGAGGAAAACATCATAAAAGATCCTAGTACGTAGCGCTTTAGATATTCAATTAGTCGAAATTGAGCATAGGGTATAAATTAATCATTAGAATAAAATGTGAAAGAAATGCTAAAAAAGGGCCCTAGTGCCACAGTAAATATATGAAGGTGTTGGCCCGGGGAAAGGAGTCGAATACTCAACTTAAAAGTTACGCATTGAGAGGGTGAAAAATGCATGGCGCACAAAAGGTTCAAGTCAACACCGCATCGGGCCCCAGGGGGCCAGGGTCCTAACTGAAATGTAGAAATGGGCGGGGAATTTAATGAATAAAGGCCCACAAAAAGAAGGGAGATCAGATGAAAATGGGGCAAGTTATTAACAATTTAGATGCAAAAACCTTAAAAAGGGCCCTAGGGGCCCCTGTTCTTAAAATATTAAAAATCTGAGCGTCAGGTCTGTAGTACCTGCCTTCGACTATCCACACCGAAATTTTCAGATTTCGACGTGCGGTAGATTTCTCTAGTCATCGCGCACACGTAAACAGAACTCAGACAGACAAACACTTTCCTTTTATTAGTACAGATGAAATAAATGAAAATCTTATAAAACCAAAATATTGCATTCATGCAGCAATCAGTTCAATCGCAATCACAAAAAGTATTTTATGTTTACATCTCTCAATACTTTTTTTACTTTCTAAATCTTTCAAATATAAGGGAGGGGTAGAGGGTTGTACCCTGTGTACACATATGTCAACTAATAATTTTTTTTTTTAATTTCTAGCATTTGTATTCGTCATTTTTTCTTGATCTGGGTGATTTTATCCCAAATCCTTCGCCATTTTTTCGGTTATCAAAAGCAATATTTATTCTATCTCTAATTTAAATAAGAAATGACTTGCTCTTATTCATTAAACAGTCATGTTTACAACAAGGAAATTCCCCCAAAAAAATCACTTATAAAAAAAATTCCTCCGAAATCGCTTTTAAAATGTTAGTTATAATTCTGTTTATCTAAAAAACAAATTATCATTAAATAATTTTACTAAATTATCCTTATTTTTATCATAATAGCCTTCAAAGACATTTTCGCTGCGACGAATTGACGTCGCGACGAATTGACGCCGCGACGAATTGTCGCCGCGACGAATTGACGCTGCGACGAATTGACGCTGCGATGAATTGTGCGCGATGAATTGTTCCGCGAAGAATTGTGTGTTGACGCTGCGACGAATTGACGCTGCGATGAATTGTGCGCGATGAATTGTTCCGCGAAGAATTGTGTGTTTTCGCTGCGACGAATTGTGCCGCGACGAATTGAGCTCGCGACGAATTGACGCTGCGACGAATTGACGCTGCGACGAATTGTCGCCGCGATGAATTGACGCTGCGACGAATTGACGCTGCGACGAATTGTGCGCGATGAATTGTTCCGCGATGAATTGTGCGAGATGAATTGACGCGACACCAGATCGTATATTACTATAGCACATGGCAAATAATTTCTAGCAAACTTTTTTTTTCTAAATTTTAACAGTTGAAAAATAGTCTACTGACTTCTCATGAGTCTGTGACGTGCGTCGCAGTGTTGCGCCAATTCTGCACCTGGGGATCCTGATTAGAATTGGAGGTTCATTGGTAAGTATAATGGGTTCATGCTTACACTGAAGATCAGAGATCAATGTTTTTTGTTTTGTTTTTCCTTGGGGCCCATTTTGGAAAATGTAAAAATTATTTTTGTAAAATTTATTATATTTTTGTGAAAAGTAAAATTTTTTAAAGTTTCGAAATTCAGTTATACTCAAATTCAAACCGTTTTTTTTAAGTCGCCTGGCTTAAGTTTTCTTTTCAGATGAGCTTGTTTTGCTTGCAGATTACACATATCCTAACAAAATAAAAATAATTAATGAAGAGTTATGGAAAGGAATTTTATGAAGGATTCTATTTTATTAGGAGTAATTTTGTGAAGCAACCTGTTTTACTAAGAGGAATTTTGTGAAGGGTTTACTTTATGAAAAAAAGTATTTTGTGAAGGCCGAAGGGCCAATTTTACTGAAAGGAATTTTGTAAAGGAGCTTGCTTTACTAAGAGGAATTTTATGAAGAGATCTATTTTACTAAAAACGAATTTTGTGAAAGGCCTATTTTACTAAAAGGAATTTTTTGAAAATAATAAAATAGGTCCTATTTTATTAAATGCATTTTTGTGAAGGGACTCTATATAGGTCCCAATTTTTGCTGGGATCAGCTCCTGTTGCTTATAATATAAATTTGGAATTTAAGTCTGTAGCTAAGATAAATTACATCATGTGTTACATGTTACTATAAAAAAAATTATGATACTTTATTTTGTTAGCAATTTGTGAAGGGAAATAGGTTGTTACACTTGGTGACGTGCAATCAATATTTTACACAGTTTAAATAAAACATTGTTTAAAGCACCAAATATTGTAATATTTAATTTAGTGTTACAAACATTATTTTATTTACTTTGCTATAAACGCTGAGACTTATCTTTAAGTATAGTTTACTTATTTACTGAGTTGGCCTGAGGTTCATGTGGCTAAGTGGGACATCCAAGGTAAAGGCAAACCTTGTGTCCAGAGCTCACTTATCTATATATTTAAAACGCTGAACGATTTCTTTCGACAATCCGTGAGAACAAACTACTGCATCAAATTACATCATTCTTTCTTTAAATGAAAGATATTTGGACACAGATTTGTTATCGTGCATTCGTTTGTTCGAAAATTTAATTAATTAGCCGCAATTTTCAATTAAACTTTTACTTCTGCTTATGACGTCATAAAGTCGGAAACTCCCACTTTTGCGAAGAATAGAGTTTATTCTCTGAACTCTGTGGTTCGCTAATCTTTTGACATTAGCTAATATCAACTAGGTAATATTTTAACATTGTAATATAAAATCTTAAAAAAAAAACTTCGTTAGCTAGAATGTAATCATAATAAAATATCTAAACATAAACATATCAATATGAATAACAAATCTCACGTAAAATGTTGCAATTTAAATGATTCCAATTGAAACAAGATTTGGAGAGTTATCACTGATGCTCAGCTAACATAAAAGTACCCATTTTATTTTATTTATTTACACACTATTCAAATTTATTATAAAACACCAGGTTGCCATACAAAGCAAAAATCGTCATTTAGGCGCCAAAAATTAACCCCAGTGCATCTACGATATCTGTACCGATTTAATCAAAATTGTTTTGGTTGCACCGCATATTGCAAAATTAATTAAATCCGTGATTATTGTTTCTTTCTCAGATTAAAAATAAGAAAATTGGTACTTCTATTATGCCGTCGACCACTTTTCATAACAAAAAACTATCGCCAAATAAACGGGAGAACGTTGCCATTGGAATATCAAAATAAATAAATAAATGAAATACAAGAATTTAAGGACACGATTGTTATTTTAATTAATGAAATAACTAATAAATCAGTAAAACATAATGAAAAATAGACACAAATGTCGAATTAAAAAAACACTTGATGACGTAACAAACACATATAATGCTTCTGACATCAAGTAAATCGGACTGCAGTTTTAGCATTTAATTTTACAGTTTGGCGATAGTATTTTGTTATGAAAAGTGGTCGACTGGATAATAGAGAAGTACCAGACAATTTAATGCTTAACGAAATTCAATTATTTGATCGATACAAATTTTGGTTCTTTTCCGTTATACCGACACCATGCCATACATGTAAATGTATGCTTGGTGACAATGGTGTCCGTATAATGGAAAAGTACTCAAATTTTTCTTAGTTCGGGCTATACCAAAAACAAACATTTTACAGGTAACAAAAAAATCGCCAAAAATGACTGCTTCATCAGCTGTTATGACAGCAAAGTTGAATAAAATCTAATAACCTGAATTATAACAACGTTTATGCGAAACACCATAAAGAACACACGGTATTTTTATATAAGTAGGGTATATTTAAACGAATAAGAGAACTAACAGCCTTCAATAATATAATGCATGAAAAAGTAAAATCAGAAAATCTGGGGAGATGCAATGCACATGCACATAGGAGCTCATTCGGTTGCATTATCACAGGGGGGGGGGGGAGGAGATGTGTGCTTTATTTACTGTGTTCTTTTATTGACTGAATATGAGATGAACGTAGGGATATATTATTTGTATGATACTTCATAGGTCCAGGAAATGTTCTTTCTTGCCTTGGGGAATAGGGCGGTAATGTCAAACTGATTTGCATTTTGTTTACGGATTGTTTGTTTGGAGTTTGCATCGGAAATAGTACTACTGTAATTCACTGGGGGAAAAAACTTTTAAAATAAAATATTTGTAAGATTGTTTCATAAGCACCCCTTCTTATGTAATAAAGAAGCTTATTTTACTAATATTGTTATATTGTAATTTTTTTCCGTCAAGTTTTGACGGGTTCCATCTAGTTTTTAGTTAAAATGCAGTGATGATAATTTTTTTTGTGACAAGCAAATGTTGTATTTATACTGAAAAACTTAATAAAATAGATTTTTATGATATAGCCATTTAAAACACTGTATTTAATGTTTTACTCGCACATAAAAATATCTTCAGTATAGTTATTTAAACTAAAGTGTTTTCTTAGTCCATTATTGCCCGGTAGCAGAAACAGTGCAGCAGAGCAGTGGGGCTGCAGATTATTTTAGACTTTGTAGATCAATCTAAAAGCTTAAAAATAAAGTCAGGGCTATGAAAAATTTCTTTTTTGTCTCTAGATCTATTGTTCTTCGTATATACAAATTTTATTTATTTTATGAGCTACTGTAATTTCTTATGATAGTAAGCTTGGTATAGCATTCTTGGGTCACAGATAAATTTTGGTTTGTTGCAGATAACACGGAAAATTCTGCTATTGGACATTATTGTATTGATTATGCACTTTCTTGCTTTGAACATTGTGGCTTCATCTATTGTTAATACTAGTTACATGTTCCTGTTATAGTTACAAGTTTTTTCATTTATAGAAATTTTAACAGGCTTTGCTTTGTGATATAAAGCATTGTTTCTAGTAATGAAGTTCACCAGCTTTTTCATATTATTAAAGTCTGTTTGAAAGTTCTCACAATTGTTTAACTTTGCTAACACCGTTATATTTATCCCATATTATATATCACGCCAGAACTCTGAACCTCTGAAAGTTCTCTTAATGATAGCAGCTGTAAGTAAGATGGTAAGGTTTTTGGGGTACAAATGGAAGTATGCTTCTAATTTTAACAGAAAAAAATCATGAGAAAAGTGGTTTAGCAGCGCCACCTGTTGGGATATCTACACCAAAACGTAATCAGCATCTATTTATGCCAAGGTCTAACTGAATCTGAAGTTTGATGAAAATGAGTGCATTAGTTCTTGAGATATAGCTATTGCGGAAATTCCGAAAAATGTAGCATAGCAGCGCCATCTGATGGGCGATTTTCACCAAAAAATAATCAGCATCAATTTATATCAGGGACTAAATGTATATAAAGTTTTATTAAGATTCGTACATTAGTTCTTGAGATAGAGCGCCCACAAAATTTTTGTCACATACAGACAGACAGACATTTTCTAAAAACAGTCAAATCATGTTCAGGACCTTCTAAAACGTATAAATCTATCGAAAACCGAAAGCCAAAAATTTTCATGAATCCAATAATTTCTTCTTGTAAAGATAGAAGAATGTAAAAAATTGTAATGACGATGCTGAAAGTTTAGTAAGTTGATATCTCTTGGATTATATTTGTGTTCTTTATATAATTTATTTTCTTGTTATGTGTTTTAATTCTGATATTTTAAGTGCTATTAATATACATACAAGAGAATATAATAACATTTTATATTGTTTTTAAACCTTTTTTATACTTTTTTAACAAGCTAATTTTATAAATAGCTACAGATTTATGAAATGAATATAATAGGCTAATTCCATGCGTGGACGTAGTGTCAGTCACAGGTATGTAAATGTCTGCGGTTTTGACTATACCAGTATTATAGTAAAGGAAAATTTGACTTATTCAATCCCATATATCTACAATTAAATACAGTGAAGACTTAAAAAAAAAATACCGGTGGCCAAGACCGGTAAACTTTTGTGGCTACGTGACTCAGGGTTGTAGTGGGTAGCTGCCCGGGTACCGTTTTTTTTAAACCGGGTTTTTTACAACCTTAAGGGTTGTAGTGGGTAGCTGCGCGGGTACCCACTGGGCTGGGTTTTAAAAAAAATCCCAAATTTTAATAAAATTTTACAACTTTGATGTGATTTACACTGCATTCAGGCATGGAATTAGCCAATAAATTTTTAGAGAAACTGGGAGAGGGGGGGGGCTCTACTTCATACGAGATATGCTTCCCAACCCTCATCCAGACCCTGCAGGCTCTATTACTGTATTACTGAGGGGGGACGCTCGAAAGCCAAAGCACCGCGACCAGAGGTCTATTGTACTATCCCCCCAGGTCTCCTAATTTTTGAACCAATTCCAGATGAGAGACCTGCATCTGGATTGGCACCCCCAGAGGTAGCGCTTATACAGAACTTGGAGGACTTTGGAGCCACGAACAGATTTAACGTGCACCAGCTCCCATTAACGTACACGGTCCCACAGCAGAGGCAGACGAGAGAGGATAGACGATGCACCCTCGCAAATAAGTGACCGTGGTCGATGCTGCTTGGCTTTCGGCGATCTTACGAGAGCCGAGCTTTACCGTCCGCGCCACTGCGGAACCTGCAGGCTCTAAAAACACACTAATTGTTCTGTTTAAAGATTAGTCGATTATGGAAAATTGAACGTTATTATCTTGATGAATTGTGATCTTCTGTAATCTGGTTGCTATTCATTTTCCTTTGATTAGGGGATTTTTCAGTTCCTAAGGCCACTTCCACCACTGTCACAACAGCTGACAGCTGTTTTCATGATTAAGTAACACATTTGGAAAACAGCTTGTATAAAATGGCTAAGTAAAAAATGCCTCCTGGACTTATAGGATGACACTATAAGAAAATTGTTTTAATTATGTCATTTCAAATGCATTATAGTTTTAAATATGACTATTTGTAATTTTCACCGTTAAATACTTTTCGCACGTAATAATTTAATTATTTTAAAGTTTTTCTTCTTTTTTAATATTTTTCATTTGAAAAGTGTTTCTAAATACTATTTTCTGAGTGTTTTAAAATCTTGCAACACTAGACAAAAAATGGCTATTTCAAACTATGAATTAAATGTCTGTTTAAATAATGAAATTTTAAATAAAAAATTTAAATTAAAAAATGATTGGACACTGCACACCACAATTTTAATGATGACCAGAATTTTTTGCTGATTACCAGATTTTTTTTCCAGTTTGTAGAGCCCTGCTCTATAAAGAATATTTAGTGATTTATCACCTGCGGCCGGTTAACGAAAAAATGCCTTACAGTTAATTTATTAGATTTATAATTATCATAAAATCTGGCATATAATGCGCACTTTTAAAACCAAAAATAAGATAAAATTTATGGGTTTGTGTTATACGCCGAATATAAAAGTGATAGATTTAAAAAGAAGGAAAATATGAGCATAAAAAAATTACTTTTCTACGTGTACCGTAAATACTGTTTATTTAAAAGTAATGATATTCCCTTATGAGCTTAAAAATTTTCATAATTGGGTAACATGAAAAATTCGTCATATTCGTCTTCTGTTACAGTGCGTCCCAAAAGTTTATAGACATTGGGTTTTTCTTACTTTACAATTGAAAAAGTGGAGTAACAATTTCAAAACAATTTATAATTAAAAATAATATCAAGACAATAATAATACTATACAAAAATAATATTACACAATCACAGACTTTCTGAGAAAAATTAAAACTTAAATTTCACTGTCCCATTTTAAGCCGTTTTTTCCCAATTACTTCAAAAACTAGAACAGGCATTGCTCAAAACAAGAGTTTGAAGAAATTCTGGCTTTAAAGAAAACCATTTTCGTTCAATTTTCAGCTTTAGATCTTGAACCGATGCAAATTGATTCCCATTAGCATATACGTCTCTAGTTAATATTCCCCAGAGGTTCTCTATTGGCTTCAGGTCAGGACTGGCCAGTCCATAACAGTTACTTATGTTTTGTCTAAACTGCTGCATTGTAGAGTTGGACACGTGAATGCAGCAATTGTCTTGAATGATTTCAAAAGATAAGAGCATTGCATATGTACGTACATTTCATGTTCCTTTATAAAGAAAAGGGTTATACGGTGAATGTACCTACCTAAAAATAGAAAAATACAGTCTCAAATCGTAGGTGCATGATATACGCCGGATTTTACGATAAATTCTAAAAATATTAAATTTATTATCAAAGTATCATTTGTGTATATAATTTTTAGGTATAGATTTCGTAAGAAATCTACCTATTACATTCTCCCCATAAGTTGGAATTTCTGAAAAATTTTTGCAGATCTACGCCGATCATGACCCCCAGAACTCAAAACCACCACCCCCAGTCCAAAACTTTATCTATCTATCTATGTCACTTTTTTATGGACACGATAACTTCCATGATTCTGCACAAATCTCTTCCAAACTGATACATAAAATCAAGGGGTATAAAATCTCGGTCAAGTTCGTTAATGGGCAAAATCGAACCAATGGGGGGAGGGGAGGGGGGCTTTTGGTGAAAATAGAGAAACCGCCATAACTTCTTAATTATGATACGTATCGAATTCGTTTACAGTTATTATTACTTCTAGGAAAAGGGCCGAAAATTTATGTAGGACAGATTTTTGATATCATTAAAAATGCCCCCAAAGGGGGGGGGGGTCAGAAGAAATTAATTCATAACTTCGTCAATTCACAAGATATCAAATCCGCTTAAATTTATTATAAATCCTCTTAATATTATCTACAACTTTTATATTGACAAATTTTTTGTAGGACCAACACTTATAGCAAAAATAAAATAAAATAAATTCTTACAGACAAGGTAGATTTCGAAGTGGGTGGTCCCAACTGCCGCATCATGGCAAAAATGTAATTTCTTCTGCAATTCCCAACAAACAGGCGCCCCACGGTCTGCGTCTTCGAAATCTACCCGTGCCTGTAGGCCGAGCCGTCAGGGATTTTTTTAATTCTAGCCTATCAAAAAGTGGGTGAAAATTCCATTCCAAAATTCCATCTTTACTTACATAAACTAAGTTAGGTTAAATTAAAGAGTATAAAAATAAACATAAGACTTCAATGCATTTAAAAAAATAACAATAATAATAACCTTGATGCTGGAATAGAATATTGTAAATCCGGTCTTTAATGTTTCATTGCATTTTCAGAAACCTCCCTAATTCATCAATGGACTTTATCCACCATGCAATTAACATTAAATTGTTAACATTCATTGAAAATACTATTAATGTATTAATAATTAGTATATAATACTACTTCATCATAATATTTAGACACTTGACTGCAAAAATGTAAGCATGACTCACTTCTCTGCCAGATTTTGCCTCTTACAGAAATTTTCGTAAGCACAAGTGCTCTAAAACATATCGTTGAAGACATTACTTCGGCTGAAGTTTATTTTACTAAGTTTTCTATATTTCTATTCTTCATGTTTTTGAATCTCAGTTATAAAATCAACTTTCATAATTTACAAATTTAACTTTTGTTTTGATAAAGAATGAAAATATTGCATAATTTTACATTCTGATTTATTATAAATTCAAAATTATGCTTATACTTTTAAAATACATTGTCCATTGCTTTAAAACATTGGGAATATAGTGTATTGTTTGCAATTAACAGTTATTTAAAATATAAGTCTCATGAGTTTAATTCTTAACTAGATTATTAACAAGTAATATAATTTTTTTTTTTGTTAAGTCAATTCCTACTTAGGTCAAAAAGAAATTTTTTTTCCAGCGATTTACACGCTTCGCCACTGACGGTATTTATTCCTAAATTTATATACTGCTAAATGTCTTATTTATTTTCGAGTACGGGATAATTTCCTCCCGTCCCAGGCGAAGTTTGATCCTGGGACTTTGTGGTTACTAGCTCAGAGCTTAACCAACTGCGCTATCAAGACTTATGAGTGAGTACTTTTAAATGGAACTAATGTCTGAAATAAGTTGGCTGCGTGTTGATATTTTTTCTCCCATATAAAACTAAAATTAATTAATATTTGAAAAAACTGTATTAACATCAAGTGTCATCACTACAAGTTTAAAAAAATGTATTTAAACTTAAGTGGATCAATAAAAAGTATTTATTAACGATTGAAAATTTGAACAAGATATATAAATATATATAGGGAGAGTGTAAACTAATAGTAGGAATCGAAAAAAAAAATAATAGTACTCTATTAACACCACTTGTTTAATGTCTTGTTTTAATTTATGCATATTTTAATCCACCTTTTGTCGATTTCAACCTAAATTATTTGATTATTTTTATCAAATTCATATCAAAATCACTATGTAGTCTTTAATTTTATAAAATTAATAATTGGTATATTTTCTCTTTCAGCCATTCTTTCTTTTCTTTGTGTGTGTGTGTGTGTGTAAATTCTAATTCTTCATGTGTTGATTAGGATTTCACCATAAACTATTTTATGCATTTTTTTAAATTCATTTTTAATTTACCATATATAATCTAGTTTAATGCACTTCATATATTAATATTATTCTTATTCATATTTATGCTTATTCAAATTCTCTTTGTGTTGACTTCATCGTAAATTATTTGATATTCGTATTTCATTTCCATATTTTTATAAGTTATGCGATGTAGTTAGGCTTTAAGAATCTTAGAACTCAGACATGCAAAAGTAGGTCATCGTTTGAGAAATACGATAGATTCAATTATTGAATACAAAATATGCATCTTTTGCGATTATCCACAAAATATTTTTCTCCTTGTAAGAAATAAAGATATATGTAGCCTGAAGGACCTATGACAGTTTTTGCATGCATCTTTTCTTCATTTTGTCAAAATTTAATTATATGCTATCGAGCATCTCCAGCATTACTGGATTTTTTATTTAATATGTTTATTTCTTCTATTTATGTGATAAAGGGTGGATCCTTAAAGAGGAGGTGTCATGGTATATATATATATATATATATATATATATTAAGCTGGAAAAAATCTAAAAAAAAAATAATAATGCAATTTTTTTCGCGGAATGCCGAAATATTCTTCATTGGAGGTTTGGAAGCCTTCACCTCTCGCAAATAGATATATGATCTTCATTAAGCTTGAAGCTGGATCTTCCCTTTATTACAACCACTGCATAAAAAAAAATAGAATTGTAAGATATGTATAGCATTTATGTTAACTGAACCATATTAATATGGTTTTCGCATTAAATAATTTATCACCCAAAATCATCTCATGCATGTACATATATTTCTTATGATTATTAAATTAATTGCTGAATTACCCATAGACATTCTTTTAGTAGAGTGTTGCACCCATCGTGACATTTGATTTAAAAAATATCATCTTTCTTTGCCCCTCATCCGAAAAATCGTGCCCTTCTTTCCCCTTAGTAAAAAAATTGTGCCTTTACTGCCTTTTGTATTAGCAAAATTTGCTTGCATAGTAAAAATTGGCTCAATGGTGTGTCTTGAAAATATTGCCTTAACATTTTCTCAGAGTTATTCCCAGACATATTTTAGGAGGGTGCTGTACTCTGCGTGCCTTTTGGTTTAAAAAATAGTACCCTTCTTTACTCTCATCTGAAAAATAGCACCTTCCCAACCTTAATAAAAAAAATGTGCCTTTACTGTTTTTTGCATTAGCAAAATTTGCTTGCATAATAAAAACTGGCCCAATACTATATCTTGAAAAAAGTATGCTCTGACTTTCCCTCAGAGTTACCCCTAGAAATTTTTTAGGAGGGTTCTGTACTCTGTGTGCTGTTTGGTTTAAAAAATAACGCCCTTCTTGCCCCTGATCCAAAAAATTGTGCCCTTCTTCCCTGTTAGTCAAAAAATTGTACCTTTACTGCCTTTTGTATTAGAAAAATTTGCTCGCATTAAAAAAACTGGCTCAATGTTTTGTCTTGAAAAGAGTGATCTGTCTTTCTGTCAGAGTTATCTCGAGACATTTTTTTAGGAGGGTATTGCACTCTGCGTGTCCTTTGGTTTAAAAAAAAATAGCGTCATTGCCCCTCAGTCAAAAAAATGTGCCTTCATTGTATTTTGTATTAAAAAATTTGCTTACATAGTAAAAACTTGTTTTTTTTTTTTTTTTAAATGAATGCTCTTACTTTTAAATGTTAAAGGTACCTTTAAAATCAAAAGAATATCTTAAGGCATTTTATAATTTTTTTTAATCGATTTTTTTGTGTATTTTTTTGCTTTTTAAACCCTCAAAAGATTTGTGGTAAAGAAGTTTTTTCGAATTCGTATTGGTTCAAAAGTTATCCGTCTTTTGGTGTTGCAGCGAACAGGCTCATTTTTAGCGTATTGTGTGCGGTGCGGCGCGCCGCAGATAAAAACGAAAGATTTGGGAAAGAGGAAGTCCAGGTGGGTTCATTATATGGGTATGGTATAGATGATTTTATGTAAGTTGAAAATTGTCACTGTTATCTATGTTTGTTTAAAAATGTTGTAAAACTTTAAAACTCTTTTTCTGGGAACTCTGTTTTACAAATCGGTACCAGATAGAACTCGAGTTGGATCGACCGATTTGATTGAAATTTTCATGATTTTCTTGTATATACTATTTTGTAGTCCCTCACGGACGCGTTTTTCAATATTCGAATTGTAAATTTTTTTTGCGCGATTTAAATCTGAAAAGTTTGTCTAAAATCGTCAAATTTCCATTTGAACGACTGCCATTTTCTCCAGGATCGAAAAATTGATAAACCCATCCGAGAATAACTACAAAATATCTTAAATTTTAAGAGGTTTTATTTTTTAATTTTTATTTATTTTTTGTCACAGATAAGCAGATTCTGATATTCATCTGGTACCACGGAACGCTTCACTTTTTGAACTCCCCTGTATCAAAGGCCGCCAGAGGACCATTTTTCCACCAATTTCCAAATAAAAAATTGTTTTTAAAACTTCAAGATATGCTCTTTCATTTGCAAAACACCCCATTATTATTATTAATGTATAAATGCGCTCAAAAAATTGCAAAAAGTGGAGAAATTTTAGGTATTTTTTTAATAACATGCCTTTAAAAAAACATGTCCTGGAGAATCTAAAATGTATCCTTATATCAATTAAAAAAGTGTCCTTTCCCACCAGCAGTGACCTGCCCTTTTTTAACCCTGATGGAAACTCTGTGAATTGCAAGAACTCTTTCAGCATTCTTTATATATATTTGCTTCTAATAATGATCATTGAAAGTTAATTTCTTACTTTTAAATTTCTTCTGAATGAATTCTGAGTGAGATCTTTAATAGAAAATCTAAAATTTTATGCAATTATGTGTATTTTTATGTCATGAAGTATATTTGTTCTTAAAAAATATTTTATTGATGTATTAATATGTGTATATATTTATTGCAGGTATGGTGGATCTCGAAGTCACTTTAATGGGAAAAGTACCACTCGCATAACTGTAAACAGAGAAAAATTGTAGAAAAAGCTATAAAATAACACTTTCCAATATACAGGAGCTGAAAAGATAATATATTTTGTAATGGACACATCAATTTGACATGATATTGTGATATAATATTTTTCTTTACTGAAAAAAATATTAAAATTTTAATTTCTAATTTGAAATTTTGAGCTCTTGTTTATCATTTTTGTTAGTCTTATTCAAGTAAATTAGATAATAAGCCTTTCATATAAAAAAAAAGAGAAAAACAAGTGGTGATGTTATGAATATTCGAATGCTATAAAAAGACAACCTCATGGAAAATGGAAATTTGCTTTTTCCAGTTCTGAGAGTTGATCTTTCTAAACAGATTGTGTGTATGGCATACTAAACTTGTAATATCGTGTACATGCAACTCTGAAACAGTTTTAATTACAAGCTGTACAATAATGAATAAAATACATAATTATAATGTATGCTTGCAATAAAAAGCGCCTTTCTTTTGTGCATTATCCAACATACAATTTTCTCAAAAGTGTAATTTATTTATCTTCACCCAAGAGTGAAACATGTACATGAAATATGCCTGTGATAATTTTTTGTAAAGCCTAATTTTTAAAAGATGTACTAAGGAAGATTTTCATTTAACTGTAACTAAACAGATAACTTTTCGTTCTTAAAGAAAGCTCATACTTTTGCTTGAAAAATTTGCAGAAAGAGATTTTCCTCAAAAAGGCACTTAAATGTAATATGTATTTTCCCCCCATGAATGCTTTAATGTAAATCCTAATATGATATTTACGAAAAAATCAGATTAATCTTTTTTCCATTTTCTCTATGAAATCCATGAAATTTTCCATTTTGCTGAATGAAATCACGTTTACAAAAACACTGACTTTTATGATAACATAAGCAGAAATCTTACATCAAAGTGATGAAAATGTACATTGTGTCAGAAAACTTAAATGTACATAAAATATAGAGTCATCGATAAAAGTGATGTAATTGTTCCTTTTTTTAAAGCAAGCGAGGATATTTTTTCCTTCAAAAACTTTCGCAGTAAAACAAAAGTAAATAACTTTCCGTCTATACTAGAGAGAAGCTCTTTATCTTTGAAAAATGCAGCAAAACATTCTTACTAGTTCTCATATGTGTCGCATGGAACTTGCAAAACGGAAGCCATTTATATGTGAAGCGTGCTGCCAACAATTTCCTTATAAAAGCAACTTACAAAGGCATCTCCTGAGCCATACAAAAGAAAAACCTTTTGCTTGTAACGAATGCGACAGCAAATTCTCTCAGAAGGGTCATTTAAAAAAGCATCTCCTCATCCATACTCAAGAAAAGTCTTTTGAATGTGAGGTATGCAACAAGAGGTTTCCTGAGAAAGGTACTTTAAGTAGACACATTCTTACACACACAAGTGAGAAACCTTTTGAGTGTGAGGTATGCAAAAAAGGATTTTCACAAAAGGGTAACCTTAATTATCACCTTTTAATCCATATGAAAGTAAAGCCTTTTGTGTGTGAAGTGTGCAATAAAAGTTTTTTTCAGAAAGGTCACTTGAATTGCCATCTTTTGACGCATACTAATGAGAAACCTTTCGTTTGCGAAGAATGTGGTCGGGGATTCTCTCGCAAGGACAACTTAACAACGCATCTGCACACTCACACACAAGAAAAACCTTTTGTTTGTGAGGTTTGTAATAAAATGTTTGCACAAAAGGGCACTTTGAGTAAACATTTTCTTATACACACCGGTGAGAAACCTTTTGTTTGTGCAATATGTAATAATGGATTTCATCAGAAGTGTAACTTAAATAGGCATCTTCTTATTCACGCCAAAGAGAAGAATGTAATTTCAAATATAGAGTGAATGTACTAGTATTAGATCAACCCCCAATAAATGGATCAAATAATTTCTTTGCGTAAGTTTTTTCTGCTCTTTTCATAGCCGTCATGCTTGAGACGTATGATCAACCCTTGATTACGAAAAAATTAACTGGTAGTAATCTATGACTTTTTATAAGGAAAGAGCAGCTGGCATCACTGTGGGATACCTGTCTGTCTGCATGGCTCCTACTTTACACAATAATTTAGGCGATCTGATTGGTCCATGATTAATAGTTTTGTGATGCGATTGATTTGTGTTACCATGATGATCCCTGCAGTGATCGCTAAAGCAAAAATGCAGGAAGTAGATTAGTTGACGGAAATGTTTCTTTGTATACGTGCCCTTTCCTTATACTTAGAATAGTATCAAGAGTTAACAACACTTGGGTAACTGTACCACTGAATTCAAATTCATAATTTTGCCGTACTACCATTGAAAAAGGTAATGTTAAAACTTAAAATGGCATTATTGTATCATTAACTCAGGTGCATAAAGTGCTTATTTTTGAGTATCATTTTTGAATGGTAATCTTCGTTTTAAAAATTATTTTTTTAGAAATAGTGATACCTGAAAATAAGCATTTTACGCACTCTGTAAATTAAAACTCCGATGATTTTCTTTTATTAATATTCAAATAAGAAAAACATCATGGTTATATTTTAGTAAAACGTTCATTTCAATATATAAATCAGAAAAAATTGTATAATTTTTTTAAATACTTCGAACCCTCTTAAAGTTGTGCAATATACAGGGTGGCTGAAAAGTATGGGCACGCAGAAAAAGGCTATATTGTCAAAAGCATACGCTACCTGATAAGTTTTTATTCTAACAAAACAAAAATATAACAAATAACAATATTTTAACAAATTGCTCAAATTCTTCACCATTCGCTTTTACACAAGCTTGAAAACGAGAGTAGTAGGAAAAGGGCAGTTCGGGTTCATCGGTGGCACCGTGCCACCACCTCAGCACCACCTGTCTCCCATGCCACCACCTTCCATCCCTCCTCTGAATTCGATTCAAGTGCCCCCTAACGGAAAAAAGGTTAAATATCAACTGTAAGAAGAGGGTGAGCATAAGAACTCTAAGATGAGGTTAAATGGACAAGATTATAATACTATAAGATGAATATTAAACATATATGTTAATTTGAATGACAAACACCTTAACGGGTATTACTAATTAAGCGAAACAATGGAAAATATCAATTTTAATGAAAAAAGCTTATTTCTTAAGAATTTTTCAACTATAAGACGAGGATTAAACATATATATTAATTTTGAATGACGAGCATCTTAAAGAGTATTACTAATTAGACGAAACAATGGAAAAATATCAATTTTAAGGAAAAAGCCGATTTTTTAAGAATTTTTCAACTATAAGACGAGGATATCAACGTATAAGAAGAAATTTAAACTTATATTTTAGTTTTTGAACATTCATCGCATTAAAGACTACTGATAATTAGACGAAATAATGGAAAATATCAATTTTAAAGGGAAAAAAGCCGATTTCTTAAGAGTTATACAATTATAAGATGAGCATATCATAATATAAGATGGAATTTAAACTTACATTATAGTTCCTGAACAATGGACACTTTAATGAGTATAATAATTAATCAAAAGAAAATGTGAATTTTTATTAAAAAATGCTGATTTTATAAGAATTTTTGGTACTTACGTATTATCCGTGTCAGTTTTAAGCCAACTGCGCCAGACATGGAGCCAATATTACTAATTATAGTAACCCTAATAATTTTTTTTTCTTGCTACATGGTACATGCCTGGGAATAATCTATAATATTATTCTTTCTTATTTACCATGCTATTTACCATTTATTAATTTTATTAAAATAATGTTATTTACTATTTTTAACAATGTTATAAATTTAATAAACATATTACATTTTATTTATTTTATATTAATTACCATTTTTAACAATGTTATTTGATAATGATAAATTACTGCGTTTGAAAACATGATTGGCAACGATAAACAAGATTGGTACTTAGCAACCATTTTTGGCGATCAATCTCCTGGCACGGATAATACGTAAGTACCGAATTTTTATACTATAAGACGAGGTTATCAACTTATAAGATGAAGATTAAACATACATATTAATTTTGAATGATAAACACCTTAACGAGTATCAATAATTAATCAAAGGAAAATATTGATTTTTAATGAAAAAAATGCCGATTTCTTAAGAATTACTCAACTATAAGATTAGCTATTATTACTGTAAAGGTAAATTATACTTATATTTTAGTTTTTGAACCGTAATATATAGAAAATATTCAAAATTTGAATGATTTTTGCTGAATTAATTGATTTTTCTATGCTATAATAAGAGTTTATTAACCAGTTACCTAATTTACAATGTTTACTTGATTTTATTCTGTTTAGACTGCACACAACATAATTTTTATATTAATTAGACTCGATATAGTAAGCCACATTCAAAATAAAATCACTTGTTTTTCCCCTGCAATACATAAACATCTAAAAAAGGATGCAATATTTGTTCCCCATTCGAAAGGGGGAGAAATACAATAGATCAGTTTCAACCACGTGATCACCAGCCCACCAAAAGTTATCAACCAATCGTAATCGTGGATTTGTAGCCTGTATTACGAGCCAACCAATCACAATCCACCATTTTTGATGGGCAAACAAAAAACAAATCTGGTTGCTAAGGTGGTTGCTAGGGTGTGACGTCAGTTGAAACTGATCTATAGTATGTGAAGTCGTTGGTCTTCGTCAAAAATGCACAGAAATATTCCAAATAAATAGATGATTTTTACATGTATTTGAGTTAACGTGGATATAAACATTAATTAACTTTATATATATATATATATATATAATTATAATATGCCTGTTTGTAACACTTGATGAAATCCCCTGAAAAAATAAATCCCCATTTTTGAAGTATGATGCAACTTACGAAAGTATATAACTCATAATCGTCAATTAACTTGATAAGTATCCCATGAGTCGCTACATAGAATTGTCTTTAACATGCAAATCTTTCATTCTTTTGTGGATTCCTCACCCCCCCCCCCCCCATAATAGTTATGAACTATAAAAACATCAAAAGACTTTAATTACCTTTTTTCCCCCTTGTACATTTATTCTTATCCACCAAAAAAGAAAAAGCTCCATAAATCTCATGAAATCATTCCGTGATCACTTTGGCTGGATGTAAGTACAATTATCACAATAGTGTTTTTATGAAATTCAAAACATACAGCATTCAATTAAAATTTGCCACAAGAAGTAAATAATGAAATGTGTACTGTTTGTAATCGGTAATTTTAAAAAATGTAAAATTTTACTTTGTGAATCATCTTAAGAAAATATTTTACAGTTGCCTTAAAAATAAATTGCAAAATTAAATTAAAGTAGAGTCACTTCCATAAAATTTCCATTGCAGCAAAAGTAATAACTAAAAATTTTGACATGGTTTAAATTTTCTTATCTCAATAATGGTTTTAAAAAGAAATGTAAAATTAACTATTTCATTTCAGGATTATCATAAAATCCAAAGAAAATAGTTTAGAAGGTTTCTTGAAGCCCAGACTTTAAATCCAAATTTCATTTATAAAAAGTATAACTTGAAAGTAAATATTAAAAGAAATAAATGAAAGATTACACTAATTACTTTATGGATAATATCAAATCAAGAGAAAACAATTTAAAGATGTCTTAAAAAATATAACATTAATATACAGTTAATACAATGAAAAATATAAAAGTTAAAAAAAAGTGGGGAATTATTTTTTTGTAAAAAAACAATCTAATTTTTTTTGTTTCTTAGAAGAAGAGTTTATGGAACTGATTTTTCTTTTCATTTGATTTCCAGATGTGGAAGGTTTGTTTTTGTAACCAGATCAGAAGACGTACTTTTAAAGCTAAATGTATGCTTAGTGCGTGTGATTTTTTTTGTTTTCGTATTTTGATATCAAACCTGAATGCAGAATTTTAAAGTATGCATAAAAAATGAAAGTCACCAAAGTTAGTTTTGGAAAGGAATTTTTTTAAAGGGTTAAATTATCTTTTTTCTATCAGGAAAAAAACCTAAGCAGTTTCTTACATAAGCATAAAACTGAGCAAACGCGACAAGTATCAGGATTAAAACGAGAATTCCCTCGATTGGATTGGATAATAATCCACAGCTCTCTTATTTATATTACAAAATACAGACTTGTCTGTTTTCGCTTAGTTATTGGAACACGTTGATATGGATCATTTTCTAGGCATTTTTACATTAAAAAGCCTGTTAGAATAACAGAATAACTAAAGACATTCACGGAAAGAAAGTTTCCACGCAGAATGGCGCACATAAAATACTACGTAAACAAGAGAATCTGTCCGCCAGGTGACGTAATGCGCAAGAAGTGAAGAATTTCTCACAACTGGTGCATCGAACAATTGGCCCCCCCAGCGCAGCGTTCAGATCGGATCTACGTTCAGATCGGATAGTTAAGTTATCTTAGACCGCTGAACTCACTGAGTGAGTTCGAACTTTCCATTGCTAGATACAGCCAGTACCGCTCACTCTGATTGGCTCTGGAGGCCGATTGGCTGTTGAGTTTGCTTTTAACATATGCGCATGCGCACTGGACACGGTGATGTTGAGTGAGTTATCTTAGATAAGTTTGGCGGTGTGGACAGGTATTCAATTCCGGGGAGGTACCACCTCAAAAATGGCGATCTAAGATATCTTAAATGTCCGATGCGAACAGGGTATAAGAAATCGAACTGGACTGTGGACCGGCGTTTCCATTCTGCGCTCTGGAAGATCATACCCTCTCCTGCCTGCTATTGGCTGACATGCGGAAAGCGATAGCCCGACCCTTTCAGTGGGAGAACACGAAGTGAGATTTTGACGCGATCTTTCGGAACAAAAGCTACTAGACCTTAGCAGCTAGGAAACTTGGTTTCCGAGTAACCAATCAGAATTCGTTAGTGGTGAAAATGCCTTTCGTCACTTTGACGTAGCTTATCCGCTTGTTCGCTGTGATTTGTTGCTTTCGAATCACGCTTCTCAGCTGTTAACGTCTAGATGAAAGATTCATAGAAAAGAAAAAAAAAAAAGCATGCCGATCAGCTGTATTGTAACTCCGGAAGTTCCGGGGCACTTTTTGTCAAATCCCCGGAATTCCGGGATTCCCCGGAACACAAACAGACATGTATCTATGAATTTCAAATAACATATAAAGTTCTTCTTAAATCACGAAAGAGATAATTAATGATAATGTGAAGACGGAATACCACATAGCTAATATTTAACCAGTGCAAACATAATATTACCATAGCTTATGCTTCAATGGTAATTGGCCAAAAATACTTAAAACATTAAGAAAATTTAAAAAAGAGAGTAAAAGATTTAATATATATATATATATATATATATATATATATATATATAATTTGGAGTTGCTAGCATTTGAATAAAAATGGATCAAGAAATGAAATATGAACCATATACATTTGAAAATTTGACAACAAGAGAAGAAATATGGAAAAAAACACATGTAGATATAATCTTCAGCCTGGATGTACCCACATGTGTTTTTAAAAAATAATTCATTATTTCATAATTCTACTGGCATATATGCTAAGATCACTAGAATCACCCAGGTATAATGAATTATTACCAGAAATCAATGAGAAATAATAAAATGTGAAATAAAATCCGTAAAGAATAGATAAAATTCCTTACTCACAGTAATTATCCATAAAACCTTATACAGCACGATACTAAATTATTACCAGATAACAATTTAAATTTTTAAAATTGGAAAAATCCTTAAAGAATAGATAAAATTTTAAAATTGGAAATAAATAAACTGTAAAGAGTAGATAAAATATTTTACTCACAATTATTATCCAAAAATCTTAACAATCACAATTTTTTCATGATCTCAACACGTCCACATGGCGATAATCATGAAATATCTCATACGTGATTATGATAGTGAAGTTGAGAGAAATTATTTGAAAGTTAAGTTGAGAGTACATTTTTTGAAATAACACCCTAATTATTACACCATAACACAATTTTATTTAAACACACACAAATTTATTTTTGTGATATAAACTTAAAAACAAATTTATATTTGTGAAAATACAAATTTTCCATTTAATTTTAATCTTTAAAAGTAAAATTAATACACAAGCGTTAAGCGCCCTCTATATATAAATTAAAATTACTATTAACAATATTATTAGCATTTAAATGACATGTAAAGTGCTACCCTCTATTGGAATTATTCAAATTAAGTTTGAGTTATATTAATTATATTAGATTTAATATGATATATAAATATTAGATAATATTATTATCATTATAGTATTACATTAAAATCGTACAAACTCCTATTATATCAATAAATCTACACATAATTAATTTTATCCTACATAGTATTTCATAGTTTCTTAACAACAGTATATATTATGTAAAAGAGATATTTCTTTTAATACAAAGAGCTGGTGCTGCCATCTATGTTAAACTTCTTATATATATTATAGAATTTATAAAAAAAAATTAATCTTTTTATATACTGCTACAAATAATTTAATGAATTCTGATTTAATACATATTTCTACCTTCTATCTACCTATATATCGAATAGTAATTACCAAAAATAGTTAAGATATCATACATGTATTTATTAGTTAATGAATTATAACATCCTAATAGGAAAAAAAATTGAAAAATAGAGATTGATTTAAATAGAAATAAAAATAAACTATATATATATTTATATATTACATATAGTGATGTTTGTGATTTATGGTCAACAATGTCATCCATGTATAATTTTATGTGTTTTTGTATAAGTAATTTTTACAGTATTTTTGACATTTTTACAGTATTTTTATATTTTATAGACATTTTTACATATCAATATACACACTTAATAAAAAGTAATCGACTAAACGCACAATTACAATAACTGTATAAAGTGTAATATTGTAAAACCAACTTAAGAATTGTTCTTATATGTTATAATTTATAAGTATTAAAAACTGAACACCAGTATCACTTAAAATATAGGTGATCGGCAACGCACAATCACAGAACAATATAAAGTGTATATTATGTTCAATCATTTAATTATTGTCCTAATATGTTTTAATTTTATTGATGTATTTAATTGTAAATTGCTATATCATTTGCTATATGTTATCTCACACTAAAACAATGATATTACATACCATGTTTATATTTATATGATGTAATAAATGTTATTTAAAAGAGTTTATGATTGAATTTATCAAAAATATAGGATACCCATTTTTTTGTGCATGATCACGAATAAATCTAATATTTTTGTTTTTATTATTATCTGATACGATGAAGATAATTTATAATTATATTTTTATAAACTGATTTATGTAAACAAGAAGCAAAATTGGTAAAAATATTTACTTTAAATGGAAAATCAATTCTTTTATCATAAATATCAAAACTTAATTTATAATTATCATTAATTTTAATTTTTAAGTCAAGAAAATTTATATTATTATTAATCAAATCATTTTCACTTAATTTAAGCTGATTAGGATAAAAATTGAGTGGTGATGTGCAATTTTTATCATTGAAATAAAAAATGATAATGTCATCAATATAGCGATAAAATGCATAGTCATTGTTCGGACCAATATTTCTTTCATAATAATATAAATAAAGGTCAGACAATATACTAGAAGCGGTCCCACCCTGCGGAATTCCCTGGCATTGTTTATAAATAATATTGTCATATATGATGTAATTATTATGCAATGTAAAATTTAGTAAAGTTTTAAAATAATTAACGGAAATATGATCTTTTAATTTTAATTGAGATTTAAATTCTTTAAATAATATACACATTGTTTTATGTAAGTCTTTTATATCAATGTTATTAAATAAATCATTAAAATCCAATGTTTTTATGAATTTTACCGGATTGATATTATGTATTTTATTAATAAGTTGAAAACTGTTTTTTAGGCAATGTTGGTTATTATGTTTTATCGTTATATCATAAATCTGCTTTAAAATATTAAGTAGTAAATTGCTTGCATTATCATTATATGTGTTACACCCGATGGTAACTGTGCGAAATTTAATAGGATTTTTATGAAATTTTGGAATTATAACAAGATAAGGATAATTTAAATTATTACATTTGATTTTTAGTAATTTATGATAATTTAATATTTTTCTATTATTTATTTCAATATTTAATTTAGTTTTATTAAAAATATTACTTGCGTTAATTGCATTGTGAATTAACACCTTATAATACTCTTTACAGATGATAGCATAATTATTTGGAGATTTATCTACAAAAGTAATTATAAATTTGTTTTGTAATTCTGATATATGTTTATTTATATTTTTAAAAGCTGCATGTGTAATATGATGATAATTTTTTATAATTTCATTTTTCATTTTATCTATAACAGAAAATCTCCATTCACTAAAATACTCGATTGGTTTATTGTAATCAATAGCAATTTTATATATAAATAAATCAATATCTTGAATAAACTGCAATATTATAGATTTGATATTACACCTATATGGAAGGCGAAATTTTGTTCCATTATGCATTAATTTTTGTAAAATAGGTTGTTCTACAATATTAAGATCACCAGTAATGATATGACCATGTGTTGTATTTATGTACTTTTGAAATTTTGGGTCATTACAGTAACAAGGGTAATTATTTGAAGAGACCATTTGTTTTGCAAAAGAATTGTAATTAAAAATTTTGCTTCCAAGTGTGCGATTATATTTATATGCCTTGTGAATGGTAAAATTTTTTATTGGAAAATTATTTGTATTGTTGTTTATGATATTGTGTAAATTGATATTATTAAATACATGATTGGAAAAATTTATAATAAGTTGTGTATTAATAGTTTTATATTTAGGTTTATTAGAAAGACATATATTTAATAGATTTGCTCTATAATGAAGAATATCAAAAAAGATATCACAAAAATGTGGAGAATATTTATTCTTATTAAATACCTTGAAATATTGGTTTAGATATTTCTTTTTAATACTAAAAACATGTTTTCTTATAGCAAGCCAACAATAATCATTACAAAATTTTGCCTCAAGATCATTAAGCTCCTGTTGTATCACAATATCATCAATGTATTTTTTGTTATTATGTTTACCTCTACCATGTCTTGAAGTTTTTATTATGTTTGAAATATTTAATCCTGAATAAAGATTTTTATAATTTTCATATTTAGTTAAATCTGAAAATACAGGATGTGATTTTTTGTATACTAATTGATTTAATCCATAAGGATAGGTAGTATTATAATGTCTTATATATTTAGATTCTAGAAAAAGTCGTTCAGTAAAATTTTTTTGTATTTTAAGTATTTTAATAGTAATATTTTGAAAATCATGATTTTTGAAATGAGTATATTCAATATTATGAGTGGTTTGAAATTTAGATTTTTTAAATTTATCAATATGAGAACGATGTAAATTTAGCCGCTTATGTAATTTTTGACAAGACTGTCCAATATATTCCATATTACACGAATTGCATTTCAATGAATAGATTACATTGTATGCTTTGCAAAATTTTACCAAATTAAGATTGTGATTATTTGAAATCTGGGACTTATCAGCTAAAGGACATGTAAGGCAACGCTTAGATTCACATTCTCGAAAACATAGTACAGGCTTGGGACAATAGAATAGGTTATCTGATAACGATCCAGGAAGATCCCTAATAATCTTCCTGTACCGAGCATTAGTCCTGGATCCACCAAGGCCTAAATTGCCAGTATCTAACATTTTGCTTATAACTGCCATATTATTTGAAAGCAATAAAAATTGCAAGAGATACATATATAAAATATAATTATAACATATATTAATAAATTTTGTTTAAAACAACCTTATTTTTATAAAGTACTTGATTAACCATAAAAGAAAAAATAATAATAAGATTAATAATTATTTTATACTTGATTAAATATAATAAAACTATTTACATATATACA
This sequence comes from Maratus michaelseni, assembly GCA_963931845.1. NCBI lineage: Eukaryota > Metazoa > Arthropoda > Arachnida > Araneae > Salticidae > Maratus > Maratus michaelseni. The sequence continues at coordinate 6,190,559 of OZ007600.1, forward strand.
AAAAGTCCCATTAAGCAATCTAACATCAAAAGACAACAATATAAAATCCCCTAGCAGTCACGATTCAATACAAAATTAATGTTGGCAAAAAAAAAAAGGAAAAAAAAGAATAACCTAAATAAGATGTTATGAAGATGCATTTGAGAATTCAATAGATGAACAATTGATACCAAGAAATAATAGTAATTTTATATAATTATTATTATTAAACTATTACCAAATACAACATTAAAAGCGCAATACAGCTATAATAACTATGTATTCCAAACAGAAGTTAATCAAAGTGATTTATGAGCCAATAGGCTAAATTATGGTATCATATAAAAAATCAATAATTTCTCCTAGATTATTATTGAAAAAAATTGAAAAAAATATATGTAAAAACCATTCCATACCAATTTGCGCAATGCAGCATAATTTTATAGAATGTTAAATAATTATAATATCTATGAATTTCAAATAACATATAAAGTTCTTCTTAAATCTCGAAAGAGATAATTAATGATAATGTGAAGACGGAATACCACATAGCTAATATTTAACCAGTGCAAACATAATAGTACCATAGCTTATGCTTCAATGGTAATTGGCCAAAAATACTTAAAACATGTTATGTATTAATTTTCAACAAAAAATCCACGTTCTGAAATAGAAGTGTACTACATTTTATTAAAGTTTACCGTCCTCAACCATCTGAATGAGTATTAATATTCGCATAAAACAAAAGAAAGTATCGATTTTCAAGGAAAAAAGGTGAATTTTAATGAATTTTACACAAGTTTTTGGTATTATTGTACACCAAGACGCATGGTTACCATACGTCTCAATACCTCTTAGATGACCATAGTACACAGAAATAGCGAAAGTATTTACTTTTTAGATTATTTTACATGAAATTTTAATAGTAATTCTATAAACTCCTGTTTACATCACTAAATTACATATGAAAATAATGATTTTGCAAGATAAATAACTAATCTTTGCTTGTATTTAATAATTGTTACACAATTCCAGTGATTTTACAATGGTTGCGTGATTTTTTTTACAGTTCATAGACTTATTTTTTTACGTAACACCTTATTTAACTATCATTTCTATGTAACGAATAATTATTTTTTTCTATTTTGATATACTCTTTTAAGTTTTATATATTAATTAGTGATTTTATATTAATCAACTTTCAATATTTCCCAAGATAAGATACCACTATCTAAAAATGTAACTTAAATCCATATTCTAAGTATTGATATTCACTTTTAGTTATACTTTTTTTAAACTTTTACTTAAAACCATGTGAATTTGTAGAACGATTACCCTGCTTACAGATACCGAGTTTAGCACATCACATTGTTATCTACATGAATACGAATACTACATTTTAAATTTTCAGTTTTAACAGAATATGCATGAATATAAACTTTAATTTTATCTAAACCTATTTTATTTCAAAAAGCCTAGTTTATGAAAACGATACATATTACCAAATATAGACAACATTCTAACATGAACTTAGATACTGCTCACCTACCTATTTTAGCATAGTTTAAATGATGTAATAGCATTTCACCCACTTTTTTCAGAAATATACATATAAATATATAGATTTATCGAGTAAATATCCAATTTTAGATTCATATGGTGATTTTTTACACCATTTCAATGATTTCAAGCTATTTTATATCACAGAAACGGAAACATATTTGAACGTAAACAACGGTAAAATAATATTTGAACTGTGTTTCCTATTCAAAAATTCAAATCTCAAGTTAAAATTTATGTTCTACCACTTATCAACTATATATCCCACATAATTTTTACCATAGAAACATCATAGAAATTAAATATATGTTAAATGAAAATAATAAATTGTAAGTATCTAAAAATATCAAACACAAAAACTATTAATCAAAAATTAAAAAAAAAAAAATTTTTTTAAGTTTTTACAAAGTTAAAAAAAAGATTGTTTTTACAAATTAAAAAATAAAAATAAAAAAGTTTTTACAAATTAAAAAATAAAAATAAAAAAGTTTTTACAAAATAAAAAAAAAATACAAAGGAAAAAAAGTTTTACAAAAGTTTAAAAAAATTACAAAAAATATCCGTTTTTTACAAAGTTTAAAAAAAAAAAAAAAATTAGAAGTTTAACTGCTATTATTGCCACTATCATTTCTCAGAATATAGCAATCTACACTTTACTATAAAGAAAATTTCAACTGCAATTGTATCAACACTATTATTAAGTTCGCATAAACCAAATTTTATACTGTATTTAGTGAATTTTCAATTAACATCTTCCGTGTAGAGTAACTTTTTCCTCCAGCATTTGAAAGTCGTGTATATTTGCTACTTTCATATATATAATTAATAATTCAAAATTAAAACCATACTAACCATTTTAATATAAGATCATATTTAAGCAAGATTTCATGATAAAGCTTATTATATTGATTATTTTTATTAAGTACACATGCACAGTTTTGTCACATGATCACTTTAACTGATGATCATATAAAATTTTGAAAAGTGATGCAGAGTTTCTCATTTCCCAACTCAAACTCTCGCATAAAGATGACTGTATATGTGTAGCTCCAGTAAATTTCCCGATTTTAACCCAATTGAAGAAACAATTTCTCTGTTAACAAATAAAGTAAGTTGTATTATATCATTGTAAAACATTAATAAATGATTATTTATCTATTAATTCTTTTCTAAGTATATAATTATATTTCTTTTATTGTGTAGATGTTACAGCAAGATGAATCAAAACAGCAGAAACTCTTTTTACCAGAAATGGATGCCCCGTATGATTCGTCGTTAACACATATAGAGTTAAAGAGTAATATACATGTTTGTACACATGAATAAACATACATTAGAATACATATATTAAACATAATTCGAGTGAATTTACAATAAAATATTGTATCATGTGTTCTATAAAATGTGATGTTTTTTTGTCTATAGTGTTAGAAGGAATTTTAAATATATGTATTTATTTCTCTTGCAGATGTGTTCCACTTGTAACAAATATTTTTCAAGTAAAAGGAATTTAAAAGAACACATACGAATCCATACTAGTGAAAAACCATATACTTGTAATCATCGTCAAACATCGTCTACAAGAAAGCAGGAATTATCTTTTGCTAGAAAATGCAGACTATCAGTTCATATAAAGACACATCCTGTTAAAAAATTGTTTTAGTGTGAAAAGTGTGAGAAAATATTCGTTATTCGTAATATAGTAGACATATGACTGTTATGTTGAACTTGTTGAAGACAGTATCCCAAATCATATTGAAGATGGATATTCAAAAATTAACTAGTAGTTTGAAGAATTTAACAGTCAAAGATCAGATTGGATACTTTGAAAAATTGACTGTATAGAACATAATATATAACCCCTTAGCTAGAATTTGTCTCTACATAGTGAAAAAGATACGTTCTTTAATCACTGAATTAAATTATTCTGTTATAAAATTTATGATTTTAGAACATTTACCCAAACTCACGCAACATTATAGATTTGACATATGATATCCAAAAAGTGAAATTTGTAAAGAAAAATCCAAAGTGTTGTAACGAATTTTATTGATATAATTGATAAAATGTATTGAAGAGAAATTGATATAAATGTAGACAATATTCACAATGTATTGTTTGAATACCCATATTATTAATAAAAAAATGTATCTATACATATCTGTGTTTATTTTTATAAAACATATTTCATCGTTAAAATATATTGTATGAACATTTTCACCATTTCATCAATGAATATCCAATTTACACACATACATATGAAAATCAACTTTTGATAATGCTATACATCAGGTTAATGAAAAATATATACAAGTCATTAAAAAAATGTTTTTACAAATAAAAAATAAAATTTTTTTTACAAAGTTAAAAAAAAAGTTTTTACAAATAAAATAAAAAGTTTTTACAAATTAAAAAAATAAGTTTTTACAAATTTAAAAAAAAAAAGTTTTTACAAAGTTAAAAAAAAAGTTTTTACAAAATAAAAATAAAATAAAATAAAATACAAAAATTTCAAGGTTTTCTAAAAATATTTACATATTAACAAAAATTTATTCAAAGTCAGGACCAGGCCTATGTCTAACATCGCATTTTTTCGACTTCAGTTGTTAAAATCCTAGTGGCAGCACTGTGAAAATACAAAATAATACCTTCAAATTATAATCTATGTTTCAAATTGGATCCAATATCTGGTATATTAAGAATCCTTAGTGATTTGAACAAATTAAATATGTATGAGAAAACCATTAAGGTACCAGCGACTGATGGGACTAATTTTTCTGATAAAATTTATTAATCAATAAATCTGAAAGTTAGTAACAGTAATCAAACGTTAACAGGTAAAGGTGCTTTAAGGTTGTTGACATTACAGACATATACAAGAAACAATTTAAATCTGACTAAATCAAATAAATATTCTTCATAGTTTCCTTTAGACTTACCTACTGAAGTCTGGATAAATGAAAACATACACATAAGTTCGGAAGTGACTAATATAAAAGCAAAGGATGCAGATAATGGGTATAGCGGACTTATAGTTTATGTTAATCGCTTCAGGTGATGAATACAGCTCATTTCGGATAGATATGCATACAGGTAAATTATATATTGAGTCGAAATTGGATCGAGAATTCATATCGGAGTATAATTTAAACATATGTATTTGCTATCAATAATTCATTAGAGGTTAGTTTAAGTCAAAAATGTATTTTTAACCATTTCAAATAATTCATGCCGGAAATAGCATGCATTATTTTTAAAAATTCAATATTATTTGTTCTGAAAAATTCATAACAAATCTATTTTAAGTGAAACGTGTGTTTTTCAGACATTTGAAATAATTCAAGCACGGAAATGCATGCATTACTTTTAAAAATTCAATATTATTTGTTCTAAATAATAAATTACAAATCTATTTTAAGTGCAACGTATGTTTTTCTGATATTTGAAATAATTCATGTATGAGAGTTTGCTTAATGTTCAAAACGTATTATCAATCTTTATAAAATGACCATGAAAAGAATAAAATTAAACCTCTTTCATATAGAAAGCAATATAATTGTGTGCAGATGATATTATAAAATTGACTGAGTCATAAAATAAACTATAATTTAGTGTTCTAATTGTAATTTTAATGTAACACATGGGCTGATAAGTTCCCGGTCTAATAAAGAAAACACAGCTTTTTAACATAACTTTAAAACTTTATAACTTTAATAAATAACATAACTTTAATAAATAATAATAATAATAATAATAATAATGATTTAATAATAATGATAATGATTTAATAATAATAATAATAATAATAATAATAATAATAATAATAATAATTTAAAAATAATAATTTAATATGTAAATAATAATAATAATTTAATATGTAAATATTCAAAACCTTATTTTAATAACTCGGCTAATAATGTTCCCATTTTCTCGAAACCAGCTCATCTTTGTAGCACGCCTACTATATAGTACCGTAGGCAGCGGGGACCTGTGTCAGAAGTTCGTTCGGAAAGAGGTTTGTTTAAAACAGAGCGTACGAGCATTCCCGGTATACGGTGCCGAAGCCATCGTAGACCGTGGCCAGAGTTTCGTTTTTTAACAGATTTAAGTTTATTACACTGGCTCGGGCAACGCCGGGTGGATCAGCTAGTATATATATATATATATATATTTAGTAATTAATTTACATCTTTCTTCATCCTTTTAATGCATGTTTAGTAAATTGTAGAACATTGTGTTGTTGTATATTGTATATGCTGGTTCAATCTTCAAAGATTTTATTTAACATATAATCTATATTAACCCTACTTCTTGCTTTAATTTAATGTGAAATATCAGAACAAAGACTCATTTTTCTAAATTTGTTGATCGCTCGGGACACTGAGTTATAAAACACATGTTATAAAATTGAGTCACAAAATAAACTATAATTTAGTATTCTAATTGTAATTCGTCCTCAAACTTCTCACAATAAAATCTACTTGACTAAAGGTTATTTCAGGAAATATATCAAAAGGAATTATGAGAGAAAGTAAATATTATTGATTTTGAATGTAAGTAAAGAAGGTACAGGGGCGGATTTAAGGGGTGGCGATGGCCGCAATCTCTAGGGGTCCCGCATCTGAAGGGGGCCCCAAATCTTTTTTGAGTTAACAGAAAAAAGGTGACTTTTTCATAAAATAATTTACTATTTTAATTTTTCAATTATTATTACTACATCATTTTCATGTAATAAGTAGGGTTTTTTTTTCTACTATCTGTTATTTCCAGAAATATTTTAGTTTTTCCTTATCTTTTTTTTTTTTTTTTTTTTTTTCTGTTATCTATTAGCAGGACTATCAACGACTTTTGGAATGTCCCCGTAAAAAAACTATAAATGCAACACACTTCATTTTCAATAGGGATCATGCTATCGTAAGTAAACGACAATTGCATAAAAAAATTTGAGGGCAATCCGAGTATATTTACGGGAGTTAGAGAGCACGGACAGACAAACCGAAGTCATAAACCCTTTTCAACTAGGTTGGAAAGTGTTAAAATGATATAGCTGCCTTTATTCGCAGACCATTTACGATAATTTAAGTAAACAAGTTGGAAATTGTATGTCAAACGTGACAAATGAGGTGCGTTCGTACTATAGCTAGTTATATAAATATTCAGATCTTGATGATTTTTAATTCTGTGAAATGAATTATATCGTCTGTAATAAAATAAGTATCTCGATCGCTTGACGATTAAACCCCAGAAGCTCCTATGAAAATGAAAGCACCGATTTTTATTTATGTATTTATTTATTTATTTTTAACACTTTCCAACTTAGTTGAAAAGTGTTTATGACTTCGGTTTGTCTGGCCGTCTGCCGTCTGTCCGTGCTCTAACTCCCGTAAATAGGCTCGGATTGCCCTGCAATTTTTATATGTTATTGTCGCTATTTATAGCATGTTCCCTATTTCAACTGAAGTGTGTAGCACTTATAGTTTTTTTACAGGGACACTCAAAAGAATTCCGTTACATTACGGTCTATGGGAAAAAATCATTTGCGGTTTATTTTAAAGATGTTACACAATTTCAAACACATTGTAATTAATATATATCACTAAGGTGTATTACAAGAAGTTTAATATGGAATAGGGTGTGCATAGCACTTATACTTACTTTACAGGGACAGTCAAAAGAATTCCGTTACATTACGTCTATGGAGAAAAATCGTTTGCGGTTTAATTAAATAATATTTCACTATTTTAAACGCATTGAAATTGGTATATATATATCACTAAGGTACATTACAAGAGGCTTACTACAGAATAGTGTGTGTATAGCAGTCATCGTTCATTTACAGGGACACACAAAAGAATTCTCTACTGTCTGTTAACAATAATTCCTGGAAGTGCGTTTTAAGTTGCTGAACGCGATTTTAAATTTAACTCACTTTTTGTCTATTACTGGGTGTGTATAAATTCTGTAGATCCTATACAGGGCAGCACAAAAGTTCGCGAACACATTTCCGTTTATTGACAGAAACTCCAGAAGGAGAATTTTAAACTGTGCTACGCGTTTCCTAAGTAAACTAAAATTTATCATCCTATGTAGTATATATACCAATCTATAGATCCTATACAGGGCTGAATAAAAGTATTGGGATATTTTTCCGAATATTGTATATGTCGGAAATTCCTGAAATTACGTTTTTAAATATGTTATGCGTTTTCCAAATTGTTTACTTAGATGTTATCTTTCAGCTTATTAAACGGTAATGATTTGTAAAATTATTTTGGAAACGTTGGAAAGTGTTACACAATCTGTGCTTGACGCATGATTTTTCGTTCTTGTTTTAATTCAAATTTCTTAATAAATATTTTTATTAATATCTTCTAAAGTTTTTGTTCGATTTTCATAAAATTTGGAATGTCTCGACAAAATTCTGCAAAGATAATAAATACATCTTAAATTTCAAACCATTTGCTTGGGTAGTTTTTGCGCTGTTATATGCGGACAGACGGACGGATCAGACGACGACTATAGGTGATACGTATTTATATAATTACGAGCGCACCTAAAAATGGACAAAAAAATGTTACTTTTACCCGACACCTGGTAATTTTGTGTCTTGTTTTCTAGTATTTTAAATGAAATAATCGTGGTAGCATAGTGATAATTCACATGAAAATAAGTGATAAAGAGTTACTTTTATACTTTATTTCTCAATCTTTTAAATGAAATAATCGTGGTAGCATAGTGATAATTCACATGAAAATAAGTGATAAAGAGTTACTTTTATACTTTATTTCTCAATCTTTTAAATGAAATAATCGTGGTAGCATAGTGATAATTCACATGAAAATAAGTGATAAAGAGTTACTTTTATACTTTATTTCTCAATCTTTTAAATGAAATAATCGTGATAACATAGTGATAATTCACATGAAAATAAGTGATAAAGAGTTACTTTTATACTTTATTTCTCAATCTTTTACCATGGCGATTAGCCTGTACAACCACAAAACCGACACGCCGGTTAAAGAACCCCCTTCTTTATTGGGCATTTCATTTAGGATTGCAATTCTTTCATCGCAGATTTTTTTACTACAGTTACATGTTTTTTCTCTCTCTGCTCTTCTTTTCTCTGTTTATGCGAACAGTCACCAATAATTTTCATGCAGCAATTTTTATTAACACTTTCTAACATAGTTGAAAAGTGTTTATGAATTCGGTTTGTCAGTCTGTCCATGCTGTATCTTGCGTAAATATACTCGGATTGTCATGCAATTGATGTATGTTATTGAAGTTTACTATGGCATGTTCAGTATAGAAAATGAAGTGTGTAGCATTTATAGTTCCTTTACAAGGACACTCAAAAGAATCCCGTTACATTACGGTTGATGGGGGAAAATCGTTTGCGGTTTATTTTAATGATAGACTATTTGAAACATGTTGAAATTGATATATATCACTGATGTACACTACAAGAGGCTTACTGTAGAATAAGGTGTAAGTAGAAGAATAATGGGTGTTCTGCGGCATCGGGAGGCGGAGGGCGTGGTCGAAAAGTGATGGATAGGTGACAAGGTTAATGAGCAGGTTAATGAGAAGGTTAATGAGATGGTTAATGAGTAAGTTAATGAGTAAGTTAATGAGACGGTTAATGAGAAAGTGAAGAAGATGAAAGCGGTTAGATCGTCGGAAAAAAGGGATACTTACGGAGAGCGGCGTGGACACAACCTTCTCTCTTGAAATCCAGGGAGCAACTGAACGGGGTTTCCGAACTATGCACGGACGATGTCATCATCCTCCTAGAGGGCGCTGCGATCGGCGCTGTGATAGGTCGAGACGAATACGGCGTTCTGATTGGACGAGAGCTTTTCCCCTGAGGGGATGACAATACCAAGTTGCTGCGAGCGGGATGCAAAGATTTTACACGTGTCATCCAGACTTAGTGCTGCTCATGAAGAAATTTTAATTAATTTTTAATTAATTAATTAATTTTTTTAATTTTTTAATTTTTTTAATAACATGAAATAAATTACTGTAATGATCCTAATTTAAGTGAAATAAAGTCATGAAAGTGTTAAACAAGTTTTGAAAACAATTCGTTTTTTAATTTTTAATGAATTAAGTGAAGGTTTATTTTTTTAAATGAAATGTTTTTGTTGAAAAGAAACAATTAGTTAAAACATTTTTTTAATTATCAGTTACAAAATAATCTTATATGAATTTTGTAAACGAGTACTTTGAGAAATAACTTCATGTTTTTTTTAAAGACTCTTTCTTAAAAAACATTACAGAATCACTTTAACTTGTTATTTTAAAATGTTTAGAAACATTTATGTAACTGATTCATAAAAAAGTTTTTAGAACAACAGTTTAAAACCAAAAAAATTACTCTTTTTTATCTGTAACATTAAATATCTGTTGTTCAAACATTAAACCTGCATATTGTTTTAAGCATGTAACATAAAAACTAAAGAAATATATGCTTAAACATGAATAATATTTTAAGAAAAGTTTCTTGTTTGATGAAAATAGTAAATAACATTAACTTTTTAATTTTCTAAATTATATTACACATAGTTACAAAAAACACTTACCTTAAACTTTCTTGAACACATCTATTTAACCTATCATCATTTTTCTTTTTCCCAAACTTTAACATCAACTTGTTGCAACAAACCCTTACTTTGAACTGAGAGAAATAAGTAATTTAGATGTAGATGGTGCACTTGTTGTATGATGTCACTTTTTCCTGCCTATAAGAATATGAAAAACCGTTTTGATTGGTTCTTTACTTTGAGGGAAGTGATGTCATGACCAGTTTTGCACACGATACTCTACATGATAAGAACTCCCTATAAAAGCAGCGTACTCAGTATTCAGATCATTATATTCGAGTAAGTTGTCTTGAACGCTGATCCTTGTTGCTGCTATAACCTTACCGGTTTTCCTGTCTGAACCTGTCTAACGTTGCTTGTTTACCTGCCTGACCTTGCTGCTTGAACTTGCTGGTTTACCTGTCCGAACCTGTCTAAACTTGTACAAAGCTGTCCGAACCTGTCTAAACTTGTACAAAGCTGTCCGAACCTGTCTAATCTTGTCCAAAGCTGTCCGAACCTGTCTAACCTTGTACAAAGCTGTTCGATCCTGCCTAACCTTGTACAAAGCTGTCTGATCCTGTTTGTCTGAAAAAAATGCCTCTTTCCATTTTTGATGAAAATGACCTGAATGTACATGTCATTTCTGACTGCGAAAAATGGTGATAAATACCCTACGAAACAAGGTGTAGTTTTAACTGTTCCTACATGGGATAATTTTAGTAGAAAATTACATAATCTTTGTTTTTACTCGAAAGATGATTCTTTCATTGCAAATAATCAACTGGCTGTTATGTGTATTGATGAGGATTTCTGCCTACTTCAACAGCTTTTTAATTTGAAAAACGCAGGATTTTATTTAAAAAATTATGGAATACGTTTAAGTAAGGATCAGATCTTGAAATTGGTTGAATTAACACCTCAAATTACTGAAACAGCAATCGATATTCTTTTAACTCGGGTTTTACCAAATGCTGTGTATAACAAGTTACCTGTATGCCATAATCATATGGATTTCGATGGTGCAAAGTCTCATTTCTTATTATGTTTAAAAGAAGAGCTTGGGTCTACAGCAGTAGATAATATTTGACAGTTCTACATCAGAGGCGTACGAGGCGTAGGCTCAAGGTTGAAGGAAGGTCACCGGAAGTTGTGCGGGCTGTGAAGGTCACCGGAAGTCGCAGGTGTGGATAACAAACATGTTGAGACAGGAAACCGGAAATAAGACCGGAAGGGATTTGGAGATAAGGGCAGGATGAGATGTATTTTTTATGGGTTTTGAACAGATTATTTCTTGAGAGGGAAAATTTTTCCGCATCAGCACAGTTCGCGCAGTCAACCTCAAGGTAAAGAAAGGTTATCGGAAGGGACTGGTGATGATAACTGACATGTTTATACAGGAAGTAATTCCGTAAGTAAGACCGGAAGGGATTAGAAGATAACGTTCGGATGTTCTACACCAGATGTGCTAACCTCGCAAGGTCATAGGAAATGACAGATGTTGATAATACACAGGTTGAAACAAGTATCTTTATACAGGAAGTAATTCTGTAAGTAAGACCGGAAGGGATCAGGAAGTGAAATGTGATAAGACTTTCTGACTTTATAAAAGTTTAATATGATTTTTTTTTCTATAAAAAGGGTTTTAATTAGATTCTTTCTTGAGAGGGAAAAAAATTTAGTTTTTTAATTTAATTTTTTTTTTTTTTTTCATAAAAGTTTTTTTTTTTTTTTGCTAGAAAATAAAGGGAGATGAAAGGATTGCGCTGACCTATAGACTAAATGAGATTTAAGAAAATTCACTGTGAGATACGTTAGGGTTGTTAAAGAAAAGGAGGGGATTGACTTTGACAGCATTTTTCTAAAAGTTTTCAATGTGATAAGGGAGAGAGAGGGAAGGCTTAATTTTTTTTCGTACATGTAAGGGAACGATCGCCCTCTATCGTTGGGAAAAGGAAGTGTGAAAAGAAAAATGAAGATTGAAAAGAAGGTTACCTTTGAGTTTCGAACCGGGAACAAAATAGTCTCATGGTTTGATCATTGATGGTGGGTTTAATGATCAAGCCATGGGACTACATCGTTGAAAGGCGATGTAAGCTATTTGTGAAAAAGAAATTACCTGATCTTGGTCGTGTCTTAAGAATCATGTGACATTTTTTAACCAATAAATGATGCGTAGCTTGAATCGAGCTTGATACAGCTACATGAGAATATTTGTTAATTAAAAAAAATTAATTCAAGTCTTTGAGATTAATCTTTTATAGGAAAAAAAGATTTGTTATACTTTCTGTTACATTATCTCTTCCGTTTTTTAAGTTTACAAATTTGTGGAGTAACTTAAATAATCGTTTTTATGCTAATTAAACAATATATTTTTTAATTATATGTTGTTGTTTTTTTTTATTGACTTGTAATATACCTTTTATTTTCTTTTTTTTTAAAAAAAGGGTACTGTAGAATAACTTATGTCACAAATACTACATCCTTCTTTAGTTAAATATGTTTCACTTAAGACATGACAAAGTGTCTTAGAAACATTTCATTTTGGAGTTAAGTGATTAAACAAGAAAAATATTATTTATAAAAACACAACACATAAGACCAGTGACTGAGAGGTTCTGGTTTTAAAGCTACTAGACGTTTGGGATTAAACTTCTCTCGCGCTCGTCGACCTAACCGTTCGGAGTTTTCTTCGAACCTTGTCAATAAGAGTTAGGATCCCTTAGAATGATCCCTAGAGTGATCTATATGCCAATCGTAGATAATCGGTTTTAACAAATAACCAACGAAACACAACACATAAGACATTTTAGATCATTCCATTTAGTCAAGAAATTATTTGACATGCAAAATATAATTTATAAAAACATACAATATGATATAAACAATACCATACGATATAAACGAACAACAATACATACAATTTGAACGATTTTTTCCTTTTAAATGAACAATTTTTAGTGACTATTTAACTTATTAAAGAGAGCGGGTATTTTGTTTAGAGTTATACGATTAAAATAAATTTTCAACAGATTTGACTTTATACAACCAACATTTTAAAAAAAGGGAATGGAATCTAGTTTTTATAAATTAACGTATTTTAATTTTACAAATACTTCATACCCCCCTCTTTTTCCCCTATTTTGGTAGATTTTTTACACATAAGACATAAAAGGCGTTTTAGAATACATCATTTAGAAATTAAGCGACTTGATAAGTAAAATATTATTTATAAAAGCAATAGACACGAAAGTAATAAGGATTTTTACTTACAAATGTACGAACTTCTGATAGGTAAGACTTTCTCAATCATTGTGCAAGAATTAAGTGATTATTGAACTCATAACATTGTATGATAAAATAATCATGTGTCATTTTAAACCAATAAAATGTTAGTATTTTTAAACCAATAAAATGTCAGCATTTTTAAACCAATAAAATGTTAGTATTTTTACACGAGCGCCCTCTACCATTATATAAATTTCACTGAAACGAGTTCATAACATTATACTGTACCCTGAAATCGTTGTAATACCTTGTTTTTTTTTTTTTTTTTAAGTTAGTTTTCATTTAAGTTATTATGGAACGAATTTTAGATTCTTGTGTTGGTGATGTGACCTTGGAGTGTCAACACTCATCACCAAAGTTAAATAATCAAGAGATGGATTCTACACTTTTATCCAAAGAAGGACTCGTTTCGAATTATGAAGTGAAACCCACCTCATCAGGACTAAAGAAACAGAAGTTACCCCATATGTGTAAGATGTGTAACAAAGCATTTCCTCGAAAAGTTAACTTAGTGTTTCATATGAAAAGTCATCTAATTGAAAAATCTTTTTGCTGTGAGGTGTGTGCTGAAGTTTTTTCCCAAAAGAGTGATTTACGTAATCATCAAAAGATTCACAAATCGCCCAAACAATACAAGTGTAGTGATTGCAACGAGATTTTTTCAAAAATGTATGATTTACTAATACACAAGAAGAACCATAAGATTCGTAAACAACATTCATGTACAAAGTGTTGCGAAATATTTAATTGTGAATCGGATTTATTACAACATTGTGATACTTATCATAAAGTTGTGAAATCACTCTATTCAAAAGATTTGTTATTTGAAAAAGTGAAACATTTTAAAAGACAAAATGATGTGCGAAATATTTGTACTAAAACTATCATTGTGTCAAATGAGATGAATCAAAAAGACTTTCGTTCGTTTTTTAACAGTGTTCGATCGGATATTTTAAACGAATTAAATTACCAATTACAAATGAAAAAGTCAATAAAATGGTATGCAGCCGTTAAAGTGGATGTCTATCGTGAAACACAGGATGCAGACTTAGAGAATGCGACTCCCTTTTTTATTTCCAAGAGTGAACTGGAATTAACAGACCAAAACATACAGGTGCATGTTGAGAATGCCTTTTTAAAGTTGTACAACGGCTTTGAAGATTTCACAGAACGAGTGTTTAATTGGACATTACGAAAAATTTTGAAATTAGAATTGTATACAGCACAATATGACAGGCTTATTTGATATGTATTATTTTAAATAATAAATAAACTTATTTGATTATTTTAAAAGTCTTATCTGTTTTGTTTTTTTCAACTTACACTGTTTTTACTAATGTTGTGTATTTTGAATGACTTAGACGAAATGTTAATTTAAAAAAAAGATTTTAACATGAGATAAGAGAGTTATATTAAAACTGGACTTACCTAAAATTTTTTCAAGGTAGTCTCGATATCTTTTTAATCACAATTGTTTTAAGAAAACAGAATTCAATTTTATTGTGAATAACACTCTGTTGTTCACATGATAACGAAGAATATAAAAATGGCTAACACAAGCTGATTTTTGCTACATGCTTGTTTGTGTGACTCATCTTTTCCTATCACAACTTGTTATCAGCTTGCTGCATGCTTGTTTGAGTGACTCATCTTTACATGTGTGGACATGTATGTTGGAAAAATGATTGCTATGTTTAACCCGTGTTATCCTTAGATTTTTATTCGGAAGCTGTTTGAGCTATCAAATTTCAGATATCACCCATTTTACTAGAACATTTAAATATTTTAATGTCTTTTCACCTGAATATTGAAAACTTAGGATTATCACTTTCACATCGGAACATGGAAGATAGAAAAATAACAACTTTACACTTAGACAATATTTTAATCTAAGAAGAATTAGACTTAACACATTGTTACAGTTTCTTTGAAAAATATCTAGTTGGTTATAAATTTTAGAAAATTCGACCTAACGAAATTAACACACTTAAAAATATCTAGGTTATACATTTTATAAAATAAGCAACAAATAAACATTTCGATACATTGACAAAAGAAAATAATTAAGTTTAAGTAAACTTTACACTTAGACAATATTTCAAACTAAGAAAAATAATAAATTTACACTTATACAATATTTTAAACTAAGAAAAATAATAACTTTAAATATCAGACTTAACACATTGTTAAAGTTTTTTGAAAATAACACGACATTTTGAAAGCAGTGGAAATAGTATACCTGTAAAAAATTCAACTTAGTGGAATTTAATATTGAAATTTTTTAACCTCACTCATTTAAAAAATAAAACTTTATAAAATTTTCACTTTTTTAAATAAGCAACTGTTAAACATTTTGAATGTTTTAGACAAAGTGTGAATAAAATTTGTTGAAATTATATAAAACATGAAAAATTTCATAACTTTTAAAGGAAATTTTATTTTTGGTGAAATAAACTCGAGGTATTTATTGTATGTAACTTAAACTACTAGAGAATTGATTGAAAATGTGTTACTTTTAAGCACTCACAAGATAAGACACGATGTTAGGAATTATAGATGTGTTTTTCCCCCACAATTGACGTCACTTGTAGCATATTTACTGACCAAGTCATAAAATCATAGTTCAGGGTATGTTTATGAGCACGGCGTTTAGTTGAGATTTAAGATATTTGAGAAATATAAACTACTACTTTTTGAAATTTCCCCCTACATAAGAAAAAGGACATAGGAAAATAAAATGAAAAGTTGTCTTTGAATGGAATCGAACCATTATCCTTTCACTTAACAGCTGAATGCGTTGGCAATTACATCACAAACGTTAAATTAATTTAATATTCAAGTTATTTCTTAATGATACACTTAAAAACAATAAATTTAATTAGCATTCAAAAAACAAACGATCACATTATTGTGTAAAACAATCAAATGTTTTGAAAGTCACGAGTTAAAATTTTGGAGGGTGCGATAACTTGGAAGTGCACTGCAGAAGGGGAGTTAAATTTTTGAAGAAGTTTAATCTTAGAAGACTAGAGTAAAATTTGAAATGACTTAGAGTTTAATTAGAATTTAGATGTGAACCTTTTAAAATGAAATAATAGTTTTTTTGTATCGCCCTCTATCGGTGGGTAATGGAATTAAGAGATAATTAAAAGTTTTAACTTGGATTCGAACCCACAACAAAAATTATTTTACGGTTTGATAATTTAGGGTAGGTTTAACTGAGCAAACCATGATATCATAGTATTTAGAGATGTTTTAAGATATTCGATAAAGGAAATCATCTAAATATTTCAATTTAATTGAATGGTTTACTGCTTAAAGTACTACAAAATGAATAGAACACGATACATAGTTTTTTAAATTAATTATATTTTTCGAAAGGTTAAATTGACTTATTGATAAACTTAGGATTTATGTTTAAAGTGAATAAATTTGATATGTTAGGTTTACTTAATAACAGAGGGTTGAATAAGTTTTTTTTTAATTAAAATTTCATAAAAATAAAGCTTACTAAAAGTTTTTAAAGTTAAAAAAATTGTAAGTTACGTTAAAAAAGTTAACAAAAATATAGTTTAAAAAAATTAAAAGTTTACAAAAAGATTAAAAATTTTCTATGTATAAAGATTCTTCATTATTAAATCTGAATATGTTTGAGTTATCCAAAAACATTTGTCGAAATTGTACTTGTCAATTTTCAAAGACATTTTTTAAATGTTTCGATAGTCAATTTTATGAAGAATTTTTAGAAAGTAATCTGTTCAACTAGGAATCGTTGTAAACCTTGTTATGTATATTTTATCTTAATAAACATTTTTTTATGCTTTTAAAACGAATCTGTCTTTATTCATATATTTAAACAAGAAATCTTTTACGAGTTAAAAAATAAATTAGTTAACTTATACTATATGTTTTTTTTCTGAAACATATGAAAAAGTTTGATATTTTTTCTAAGGACTTGTTAACATACATATATAACATATGTTTAATTTTTAAAAAGCTATCTAGTAATTTTTTTTTTATATTTTAAACTTATAACATTCGTTCAAAACATTTTTGAATATGTTTCTAAACGTTTAAAAAATAATTCTGTTGATCTTTTTTAATGAAAATAAAAAAGTTTATACTGATATTTTTTTTTGACAAAATATTTCTTTAACACTTGCTAAAAATCTGTTACATATAAAAAGTTTGTTATTTCTTTATTACATTTTAAAAGAGTTTGATACTTTTTCTGTTACATATATAGAAAGTTTGCTATTTTTTGAAGACTTGTTAACATACGTATAAAACATATGTATAAAACATATGTAACATATGTATAAAACATATGTAACATATGTATAAAACATATGTAACATATGTATGTAACATATCTAACATATGTATAAAACATATGTAACATATGTATGTAACCTATCTAACATATGTATAAAACATATGTAACATATGTATGTAACCTATCTAACATATGTATAAAACATATGTAACATATGTATGTAACCTATCTAACATATGTAACATATGTATGTAACCTATCTAACATATGCAACATATGTATAAAACATGTAACATATGTATGTAACTTATCTAACATATGTAACATATGTATAAAACATATGTAACATATATATGTAACCTATCTAACATATGTAACATATGTATGTAACCTATCTAACATATGTATAAAACATATGTAACATATGTATGTAACCTCTCTAACATATGTAACATATATATAAAACATATGTAACATATGTATGTAACCTATCTAACATATGTAACATATGTATGTAACCTATCTAACATATGTAACATATGTATGTAACCTATCTAACATATGTAACATATGTATGTAACCTATCTAACATATGTATAAAATATATGTAACATATGTATGTAACCTATCTAACATATGTAACATATGTATGTAACCTATCTAACATATGTAACATATGTATGTAACCTATCTAACATATGTAACATATGTATGTTACCTATCTAACATATGTATAAAACATATGTAACATATGTATGTAACCTATCTAACATATGTAACATATGTATGTATCCTATCTAACATATGTAACATATGTATGAAACATATGTAACATATGTATGTAACCTATCTAACATATGTATAAAACATATCTAACATATGTAACATATGTATGTAACCTATCTAACATATGTATATAACATATCTAACATATGTAACATATGTATAAAACATATGTAACATATCTAACATATGTATAGAACATAATGTTTAGTCTATAACGACAAATCAACTGCTGAAAACATGTTTTGAGTGGTCGTTATAACTATTTGAGCGGTCGTTACAACTATTTGAGCGGTCGTTATAAGCATTTGAGCGGGCGTTATAGTATTTGAGCGGGCGTTATAGCATTTGAGCGGGCGTTATAGCATTTGAGCGGGCGTTATAGCATTTGAGCGGAATTAATTTTTTTATTAATTTTTATTAATTTTTTATATATTAATTTAAAATTTTTTAAAGTTGGTACCAACTTTAAAAAATTTGAATTTTGTAAACGAGTAGTTTAAGAAATAACTTCATGCAAATTAAATTCACTAGTTTAATTTTTCTAACAATGGCATTAAATGTAAGCGTAAAAAGGACAAATGCGTAAGGTACCGGTTACAATGAGAACATACTTTCAGCATATATATAGGGTTGGTGATGTCTTTGTCATAGAAATCCCGAGTAGTTCGCATGCACTTAGACAAAATGTATCGACATACATAACTTACATACTTAACATATAACTTATTTGTATTACTTTCATAAAAAAATGTTATGAGCAGTCGATTTGTCGTTATAGACTAAACATACGTATTCTAATAGATCACAGCATATGTTTATAAGGCTAAATCACCCGCTCAAATGCTATAACGCCCGCTCAAATGCTATAACGCCTGCTCAAATGCTATAACGCCCGCTCAAATACTATAACGCCCGCTCAAATGCTTATAACGACCGCTCAAATAGTTATAACGACCGCTCAAACAATTATAACGACCGCTCAAAACATGTTTTCAGCAGTCGATTTGTCGTTATAGACTAAACATTATGTTTTATACATATGTTAGATATGTTACATATGTTTTATACATTTGTTACATATGTTAGATATGTTATATATATATGTTAGATAGGTTACATACATGTTACATTCCTGTCGAAAATTGGCACAGTATAGACGATCGCTATTGCTGTCGAATTGAACGTTCTTTCCACCAGACAATCGGAACATCTCAGTCCGAAACCACTAAAATTACCTGATAATCATATCGAGGTAGCCGCAGTCGAGATCGTTGAAATGTAGTCATGACACCCGGACAGGGCATCACTTCGAGTCACTCACCATGAAGACAAATCTCGAAGTATATCACATCGGAAATCGTAGTGTATTAGCAGTCGTAAAAATTGAGCAGAGGCAGTGAAATCCAGAAGAAATTTCCCAAAAACATTAAAAAGAAGACTTAATAACTTAATAGATGAGCAGTGGCTTTATTGTGATCACAGAGATGAAAGCAACTCCACCAACTTTCGCTTCATTAAAACTGAACACATTTGAAGATATTGAAGAATTAGTAGAGCTTGAAGAATATACTACCGATGCATTAGTGTAGACTCCCCAGTGACGGCAATTAGATGACAACCACTAATTCGTGTAAATTCCGTCTCCGAAGCCAGTGTAACCGTATAAATACTTCAAAATTTGGCCCAAAGGTACAAAACGCGCGAACAAGCTGGTCCACTCGCATCCATGTTCGGAGGGCGCTAGGGGGATAAAGAAGGCGGAGCTTTCTCGCTAATGGATGAAAAAATGAGGCCACGAAGACGTGTCTCTGACGTATGATTAAAACTCTTTAACAGAAGCGGCAAATTAAAAAGGTAAAAAGGCCTTTGGGCGCGAAAACCGCTTGGAATCATGGGATGCCGAATGAATTAAATAGAAATAAAAATGGTATTATAAAAGTTCCAAAGAATAAAAATTAAATGTCTCAAAAGAAGAAATTAGGCAGGTGCGTTTAGAGGCAGTGTTGCAATTTAAGAGAATAAGGTTTTAATAAATACGTGTAGCTTTTAACAGATTAAGATTTTTAGAATGATAAATAACAGAATATTTTGATTAAGTTATGGAATAAAATACAAAATAGATTTAAAAGATATTTTAAAAAGAGAGGGAAAAAAGAATTGAAGAATTTGGAATAATTTAACTAAAGAAATAGGGCAAAATTTTTTATTATTACATATCCCCCCACCCAAAAAGACGAATGAACCGGTAGGTCATATGACCTGCAAGTTCATTGAAGGGAAATGTTACACGGACTTGGATTACAATTTATCAACTGGAGGAAGTCAAAATAAGTACATTTCCAAAATTTATTCATTAATGCCCAATAACATTAAATTTAATAACTATAACGCGAATTGGTGGAGTTGTTAATAAAAATACAATTACAAGATATTAATCTTGTTAACAATGACATAAAAAGCTTTAGAAAATATTAAACAAAATAAGAAAAGAATTGTAACAATTTAAAATAATAGATAACATACTTCCAGAGTATCATCTTACAAAATTTGTTGCAAATTGCTTGTAGAATTGTTGCTTAATTTGTCGTTCAGTTCTCGTCTGAGTGATAGTCCATCCAAAAAAGTTATTTGCATACCTCACAAACTGAACAGTTTACAAATTGAAAGAGAAAAATCCTTCAAATTTTAGATCTTACTGATCTTCCTTATGAAAGTCTATTTCAGAATTAAAGTTCATCTGAATGCTTTATATTTACTAGCAACAACTCGAAAATAGTGCTAAGATTAATATTAACAACAATAAAACACAAATAATACAATAATAATAATAAGAAGAAGAAGAATAACATCAACAATAAAAATTTAAAATAATAATACTTAACAATAACAATAATCATAAGTTAATTTTCAAATATTAAACTTATGTTTGTCTGAAAAACTCAGTCCTGAATGGAATGCTAAGAAAAACTTAAGAGAAATGAGTATTTTGTTATGGTATAGTTTGTCTGACAAATGGTAATTACTCTAAAAAGGCAAATAGATAATGTAAGCAGTATAAGAGTTTTTTACTCAACATCAAAATTACTATTACCATTATTACCTTTATAACTTCCATTACCTTTACTACTTTATTACTTGTTTACTTCTAGAAGTAAAAATTTATATATCTCAACATATTCAAATTCAAGTAGTATTCAAATTCAAGTAATATTTAATCTCAATATCAAATTATAAATAGTATAACTAATAATAATAATATTCAACAATAAGTTCAGCAATAACAAGCATTATAATTCAAAAATATCACACACTTTCTTTAATTACTTTCTTAAGTATATAATTAATATCTCATCCATATAGTAGTGAATGAGGTATGAAATATACTCAATAAAATACATAATACAAAAAAAAAGGAATAAATAAGAAAAATTCGTGAAAACAATCATTATTGTGTAGATGATGGTTATGTAACTATCTTGCTTTCAGTCAAACAAGAAAACATAAGTTGTGAAATGAAAAAATGGGACCTTGTAGCATATTAAGAAAGGTTGGACAATTCTCAATTAGTATTAAGATATCATATTTGATTAGTTTAAGATATAATTTAATCCAGTTTATTTTATTAGTTTAGTTAATACTGTTTAATTTATTATTCTAATCTAATCCAATTCAGTATCAGAAACTCCTAACTTAAATCAACTAAATTACGCCAGCATAAAAAGTTGACTCAAGTGGAAACTTCAACAGTGACACTCTCGTGTGCACAATCAAGAACACCACGGTTATACAGAAGAGAATTGATTAGTTAATTATTAATTTATTTTATTTCGTTTATTTTTGGATTATATTAAAATCAAGACGAAACTATAAATTTAACATTAGTTTGTTGTTGGTTCTCATGGGATAATTTTAATTGATCAGGAGGATAATAAGGGCGTAATTTTGATACATGTACTATTTCAGTAGGTTTATTTTGAATTTGTCTATCAATTTCAAAATTGACATCAGATAACTTATTAAGGATTTGGTAAGGACCACTAAAGACTTGTGAAAGTTTTCTGGTATTAGGATATTGGAACTCTTCATAAATTACAAGATCTCCAATCTCAAATTTTGGTTCTAGATAATTTCGATCATAATATTTTTTACTTCTCCAATAGAATTCATCAGTGCGTTTTTTAGCAAGTTTAAGGGCTTCTTGAACAGGAGGGTAATAATTTTGTTGAAGAGGAGAATCATAGGGTAATTGGCCAAAAAGTAAGTAAGCAGGAGGGAATTTAGTGATAGAATGAGGGGTATTGTTATACTCATTAACTACTTCTGTCAAAATTTTTGTCCAAGGAATTTTGGAGTTGGTAGAATTGACTTTACACTTCAATCTAGTAACTATTGTCTGGTTCGCTCTCTCACATTTGCCATTCGTTTGAGGATGATGTGATGTGGTTAAACGTTGCTTAATATTGTGGTTTCGCAGAAATTTTTTAAATCTAGATGAAGTAAAGGCTGCATTTCTATCACTTAACACTTTTTGATGGGTTTGGACATTAAGAATTTTATTAAAACAGAATAATTGTTGTGGTGTTTGAATATTAAAAACTTGGTTTAGACAATTAGTATAAGTTTCTGTGGTAACACTTTTTGAGGGGAAAGCCCAAACATATCTAGTAGCATGGTCGATGATGATGTGTAGATATTTTTTGGTGGAGTTATAATAATTGAATCCTCCCACAGTATCAATAGAAAGACATTCAAAAGGTTGATCTGTGGTGTGCATAGCTTGTAATAAGCCAATTTTTTTCTGTCTGGGTTTTTTATTCTTTTGACAAATATCACAATGTTTTACAAAATTGGTTATATCTTGCGTCATGTCAGGCCAATAATAATTAGGGGAGATTAAATTTAACATTTTTTGGATACCAGGATGACCAAATTTTTCATGAGCAACATTTAGTATTTTTCTCCTTAAAGACATGGGGACTACTATTTTTCTAAAACCTTTCTTTTTTACTATCATAAGTCCATTTTCCTTTAGATAATTTTTACCACACACATTATCTTTTTCCTGCCTCTCTATAATTTCTTTAACGTCCAGAAGAAAAGTAAGTGGTTGAATAAAATGTGAAATTGGGTTTCTCGACAACATGTCGGCTTCGACATTTGTGGATCCCTTTTCGTAAACTATATTATATTCAAACATGCTCAACTTCAAAGACCAGCTAAATAACCTGCCTCTCAAATGTTTAGTATTTTTTAACCATACAAGAGATGCATGATCAGTATGAATGGTAAATTTTACACCATGAAAATAATGATAGAATTTGTCTAAGGTGTCAATGATGGCAAGACACTCTAACTCGGTAATAAAATAATTCTTCTCATAACTTCTCAATCCTCTAGAGTAATAAGCAATTGGATGTAAAAAATTATTACTATCAGGTTGTTTTAAGACTGCACCTACTGCCACCTGTGAGGCATCAACAAACATATGGAGGGGTAACTTAGGGTCATAAATTTTTAAGATAGGTTTAGCTATTAAGGCATCTTTTAATTTTTGAAAAGAATTTTGACAATCTGTATTCCATTCCCATAGTGTATTTTTTCTGAGTAATCTGTTAAGAGGGACTCGAATTTCGGCATATTTATCTATAAACTTGTGATAAACATTGATAGATCCTAAGAATCTCTGAAGTTCCTTTACATTTGAAGGGGGTTTTAGTTTTTTTATTACTTCAATATTAGCATTAGCAGGAGTTAATGTGCCATTCTGGATGGTATATCCTAAGAAGTTAATTTTATTTTGGACAAAATTGCATTTAGAGAGTTTAAGTTTAATGTTTTCGCGTCTACATAATTCAAATATTTGGTTTAAATGTTGCATATGTTCTTCTAATGAGGAAGAAAAAATAATGATATCATCAAAATAATGGCAAGCAAAGTCTATTTTGTATTTAGTAAGTATTCTTCTAAGGGTTCTATTAAATATCGGGGGGCCTAATTTAATCCCGAAGGGCAGAACTAACCATTCAAAGGGCCCAAAGTTGGTAGCAAAAGCCAATTTTTCAGTATCGGATGGATGTATGGGTATGTGCCAGTAGCCAGAGGCTAAATCTAAAGTTGAAAAATACTGCGCACTACTCAGTTTATCTAAAATTCCATCGATACGAGGTAGGGGTTCTGCGTCATTTTTCATTATTGCATTTAATTTTCTATAGTCAACACATAATCTAGTTTTTTTACCTTCTTCTCTTTTCATTACTAATGTAACAGGGGCAGAATAGGGACTATTGCTCTCTTTAATTAAACCAGCATCTAATAGTGAATGAATTTGATCCGAAATCTCTTTTTCTTCTAAAGGGGAAGTTCTGTATGGCCTCAGAGATATTGGTAGGTCAGAATTAAGAAGAATACGTTGCGGTTCGATATTAATTCTCCCGACATCAAATTTATTTTTAGAAAATACATCTAAATAATCCCTTATACTTTCCCTTAAAGTTTCATTTTCTATAGAATTTATTTCCCCAATTAATTTAGAATTATCAACATTAGATGGAACAAAGGATTGAGGAGATATGATCTTTCCATAATCGGGTTGCACTCTCTGATAATCATAGTTAACATTAAAATGAAGTAACCTTAATTTATCACTGGATATGTTCTTAGATTCATTTAAAACAAGGTCTCCTTGTAATACTCTACATGTAGCACAGTCAATAATTAAATTAAACTTACAGCATTCTTTTAAACCTAGTATAGCATAATCTAAATTTGTATTACATATTAAAAATCTAATATTTTGTGGCACATTACCTAATTTAAACAATAAATTACAAGCTTTATCTATTACAACAGTTCCTTTGGCTTGGCCAATAATAACAGGTGGAATATTTATAACTTTAGCATTTAAGAATTTAACAAATTTAAAAGGCAAAATACTTATGGTTGAGCCAGAGTCAATCACACAAGGTAGTTCCCTGTTATTTACATATCCTGATACAATTAACTGTCATATATTATCAGTAGATGGTTGTGGTTGACTAAGAGGGGGTGCAGAAGATTGCAGAGGTCTAACATTGAATACACAATCCCTCTCCCAGTGATAAGCATTTTGGATACCTCTATTTAAACACATTCGACATGGTCGACTAGGAAGCCTTCTTTGATAATGATTGACAGGCAATCTGGGACTAACGAACCTGGACGTTGAAGGGTTAAAATTAGTTGCTGCTTGGAAATTTGGATTCCTGTAATTAGGTTGAGGGCGAATCCAATGTCTAGGTGAATTAATTGGTTGAGAAAAAGGTCTGGAATTTTGAGACATATTTCTAACATTACTATTATTGTTACTGCTAGAATGAGATGGAATGACAACAAGTTGTTTAACTAATCTATACCAATCGGTAGTAGATTCAGGAGGATTTACTATTAAATAGTTCTGGTATTCAGGTTTTAAGCCATCTGTCAATCCTTGTAAAATAATAGTTTCACATAGTTTAAGTTGTCGACCTATCTCTATTTTCTGACGGAAATAATTTTCTAAGTTGTTTAGGTCATGCAATTTCAGCGAGGCGAAATCAGAAAAACGGGGGACTGTTACTTTCAGAAATTTTTCAGTTAAGATCTCAGAAATTTTTTCATACTCTTTACAATCTAGACATTCATTAACATACACCTTTAATGCTTCGCCCTTCAAATATTTGGAAATATTGTTGATTTTCCACTCTTTTTTATCTGGAGGGGCTGATCCTTCAAAGTGTCTAAGCCAAGACACAACATTCATCCCACTTTCTGGGTCAAAAATAATAACATTAAGCTCTTTTTCAGCCATTTTGGTTTGAGTACCCTTACTTTCAACAATAGCTTTAACAAACCCTGACTTTAATAACATGTAAAAAAGAATAACAATGTATAAAGAATTCTTTAACTTAACAACAACTGTAAATATCTAACTCTTAATAATTTAAATAACAAACTAAATAATATTCAACAGTAAAAAAGTCCAATTCATATTAAAATTCATTTCACTTAAATAGTAAATGTAAACTACTACTATAATCTTTCTATAAATAGATCCACTATATATGAATATCACAATTTAGAATGAAATAAATAAAACACTTTTTTAAAATAAGTATCATTATTTCGTAAGAACAATTTTTTTGGCTCTTGAATTGTACTCTCAGAATATAGCATCAAAAAACAAAAGTAATAAAATAAATTAACTGCACAATAATTTTACCCTTTCAATGTTACTCAACTTTCTTTTGAGATAACACATTTTTTTTTTTTTTTCACATTAATAAACTTCAAAAGCTATTTTTGCGATTATTATGCAATCAGTGAAGCTGTAATTTCAGATAATCTAATAAATTTTTATGCATTTTTAGAATGGCATAGAATATGTTCCAATACATGTTACTTGAAAAGAGATTACTCATATATTTTTTCAATAAATAGAAATTATTTCCTGTGAATAAATATCACCGAATGAAAAGGGACTATAATTAAATGATAAAATAAGAACATAAAATGAAGTTACTCTTGTAAAATGAAGTAATATAGGAATAAATATCAGAGCAGTTCAAAACTTTCAGTAATATTTGTGAGCTTAACCAAATAAAATTAATTTTTTAACAATACATAAGAATAAATATTAAATTTCGTAAGTTCTAAATGTTCAGGATAAAAGGAACAAAATTTTTCTAAAGTATTCTAAGAACAATTTTTGTTCTATATAAGCCAATAATAACAAATCAATAAAATAAGAAATCAATAAAAATAAAAGAATAATTTAACTTACAGACGTCACTTCTGGGATAAATTTATAAACACTTATGAGTGATAATTTGACAACTAATCGGTAGTTGTTCTCCAATATCACTGGGAAGTCTCCAAAATGTTTTTATTACACAGGTCATCAGTTATCCTGACCGGCTTTTTTGTTACATTCCTGTCGAAAATTGGCACATTATAGACGATCGCTATTGCTGTCGAATTGAACGTTCTTTCCACCAGACAATCGGAACATCTCAGTCCGAAACCACTAAAATTACCTGATAATCATATCGAGGTAGCCGCGGTCGAGATCGTTGAAATGTAGTCATGACACCCGGACAGGGCATCACTTCGAGTCACTCACCATGAAGACAAATCTCGAAGTATATCACATCGGAAATCGTAGTGTATTAGCAGTCGTAAAAATTGAGCAGAGGCAGTGAAATCCAGAAGAAATTTCCCAAAAACATTAAAAAGAAGACTTAATAACTTAATAGATGAGCAGTGGCTTTATTGTGATCACAGAGATGAAAGCAACTCCACCAACTTTCGCTTCATTAAAACTGAACACATTTGAAGATATTGAAGAATTAGTAGAGCTTGAAGAATATACTACCGATGCATTAGTGTAGACTCCCCAGTGACGGCAATTAGATGACAACCACTAATTCGTGTAAATTCCGTCTCCGAAGCCAGTGTAACCGTATAAATACTTCAAAATTTGGCCCAAAGGTACAAAACGCGCGAACAAGCTGGTCCACTCGCATCCATGTTCGGAGGGCGCTAGGGGGATAAAGAAGGCGGAGCTTTCTCGCTAATGGATGAAAAAATGAGGCCACGAAGACGTGTCTTTGACGTATGATTAAAACTCTTTAACAGAAGCGGCAAATTAAAAAGGTAAAAAGGCCTTTGGGCGCGAAAACCGCTTGGAATCATGGGATGCCGAATGAATTAAATAGAAATAAAAATGGTATTATAAAAGTTCCAAAGAATAAAAATTAAATGTCTCAAAAGAAGAAATTAGGCAGGTGCGTTTAGAGGCAGTGTTGCAATTTAAGAGAACAAGGTTTTAATAAATACGTGTAGCTTTTAACAGATTAAGATTTTTAGAATGATAAATAACAGAATATTTTGATTAAGTTATGGAATAAAATACAAAATAGATTTAAGAGATATTTTAAAAAGAGAGAGAAAAAAAATTGAAGAATTTGGAATAATTTAACTAAAGAAATAGGGCGAAAATTTTTTATTATTACATACATATGTTACATATGTTAGATAGGTTACATACATAAGTTACATATGTTTCATACATATGTTACATATGTTAGGATACATACATATGTTACATATGTTAGATATGTTACATACATATGTTACATATGTTTTATGCATATGTTAGATAGGTAACATACATATGTTACATATGTTTTATACATATGTTACATATGTTAGATAGGTTACATACATATGTTACATATGTTAGATAGTTTACTTACATATGTTACATATGTTTTATACATATGTTAGATAGGTTACATATGTTAGATAGGTTACATACATATGTTACATATGTTTTATACATATGTTACATATGTTAGATATGTTACATACATATGGTACATATGTTTTATACATATGTTAGATAGGTAACATACATATGTTACATATGTTAGATAGGTTACATACATATGTTACATATGTTAGATAGTTTACATACATATGTTACATACGTTTTATACATATGTTACATATGTTAGATAGGTTACATACATATGTTACATATGTTTTATACATATGTTACATATGTTAGATATGTTACATACATATGTTACATATGTTTTATACATATGTTAGATAGGTAACATACATATGTTACATATGTTAGATAGGTTACATACATATGTTACATATGTTAGATAGTTTACATACATATGTTACATATGTTTTATACATATGTTAGATAGGTTACCTACATATGTTACATATGTTAGATAGGTTACATACATATGTTACATATGTTAGATAGGTTACATACATATGTTACATATGTTTTATACATATGTTACATATGTTAGATAGGTTACATACATATGTTACATATGTTTTATACATATGTTACATATGTTAGATAGGTTATATACATATGCTACATATGTTTTATACATATGTTACATATGTTAGATAGGTTACATGCATATGTTACATATGTTAGATATGTTACATACATATGTTACATATGTTTTATACATATGTTACATATGTTTTATACATATGTTAGATAGGTTACATACATATGTTACATATGTTTTATACATATGTTAGATAGGTTACATATGTTTTATACGTATGTTTTATACATATGTTATATACGTATGTTAACAAGTCTTCAAAAAAATATCAAACTTTCTATATATGTAACAGAAAAAATATCAAACTCTTTTAAAATGTAATAAAGAAATAACAAACTTTTTGTATGTAACAGATTTTTAGCAAGTGTTAAAGAAATATTTTGTCAAAAAAAAATATCAGTATAAACTTTTTTATTTTCATTAAAAAAGATCAACAGAATTATTTTTTAAACGTTTAGAAACATATTCAAAAAATGTTTTGAACGAATGTTATAAGTTTTAGATAACTTTTTAAAAATTAAACATATGTTATATATGTATGTTAACAAGTCCTTAGAAAAAATATCAAACTTTTTCATATGTTTCAGAAAAAAAACATATAGTATAAGTTAACTAATTTATTTTTTAACTCGTAAAACATTTCTTGTTTAAATATATGAATAAAGACAGATTCGTTTTAAAAGCATAAAAAAATGTTTATTAAGATAAAATATACATAACAAGGTTTACAACGATTCCTAGTTAAACAGATTACTTTCTAAAAATTCTTCATAAAATTGACTATCGAAACATCTAAAAAATGTCTTTGAAAATTGACAAGTACAATTTCGACAAATGTTTTTGGATAACTCAAACATATTCAGATTTAATAATGAAGAATCTTTATACATAGAAAATTTTTCCTGAGTGTTAATTATCATACAATCATGTTTCAGTTGAGAGTTGCTTTCATATTTACAACCATCACAATTAAACATTTTACATGCTGTAGACCCAAGCTCTTGTTTTAAACATAATAAGAAACTAGATGGAACCCGTCAAAATTTGACGGCAAACAACTTGATAATACCATAAAAGTAAAATTTATAGTTGCTTTAACTTGACAAATTTCATAGTGGGGAGCATAATATGATTAAGTGGTCACAGACTTTTCCATCGATAAATCACATGAGGGGTGTATGCAAAATTTAGAAAAGTACACCCTTGGGGGGTCAAAGTGGGGGGATGGACATGGGAGATGCATAATATGATTAAGTGGTGACAGACCTTTCCAATGATATATAACATGAGGTTGTGTGCAAAATTTAGAAAGTACCCCTTGGGGGGGGGGGGGGCAAAGTGAGGAGATGGACACCGGAGATGCATAATATGATTAAGTGGTCACAGACCTTTCCAATGATATATAACATGAGGGTTGTGTGCAAAATTTAGAAAGTACGGGGGGGGGGGTCAAAGTGGGGAGATGGACATCGGAGATGCATAATATGATTAAGTGGTCAAAGACCTTTCTAATAATATATAATATGAGGGTAATGTGCAAAATTTAGAAAGTACCCTTTGGTGGGGGCAAAGTGGGGAGATGGACATCGGAGATGCATAATATGATAAAGCAGTTACAGACCTTTCCAATGATATATAACATGAGGGTAATGTGCAAAATTTAGAAAGTACCCTTTTGGGGGGGGCAAAGTGGGGAGATGTACATCGGAGATGCATAATATGATTAAGCAGTTACAGACCTTTCCAACAATATATGACATGAGGGGTGTCAACAAAATTTAGAAAAGTATCTCTTGGGGGGGGGGGGGCAAAGTGGGGAGATGGACATTGGAGATGCATAAAATGATTAAGTGGTCACAGACCTTTCCAATGATATATAACATGAGGGTAATGTGCAAAATTTAGAAAGTACCCCTTCGGGGGGGGGGGGGGGGAAGTGGGGAGATGGGCATCGGAGATGCATAATATGATTAAGTGGTCACCAGTGATGGAACACCAGGATCATCATTTTGGAGCAGCAAAACACCATTTTGGAGCAGCAAACCGCTCATTTTGGAGCAGAAATCGCTCATTTTGGAGCAGAAATCGCTCATTTTGGAGCAGCAAATGACTCATTTTGGAGCAGCAAATCGCTCATTTCGGGGCAGCAAAACGGTTTTTCAGCAGAAAATAACTATTATGGAGCTGCAAAATCCCTCTCTTTTAAGCATGAAAAAGCTTTTTAGAGAAAACGTACACACACACACACACACAAAAAAAAAAAAAAAAAAAAACTATGTTACAGCTATCACAAAACTTTATATCAATCAAATCGTTTGTAACCAAAATTAAATGACAATCTACTCGTTCTTGAGATAGAGCTATCGCGGAAATTGTGAAAAACAGAGAATTAGCAGCACCACCTGTTGGTTAGTATACATCCAAATCTAATAAGAATATATTTATGTCAAGGTTTAACATAATATGAAGTTTGATGAAATTCCGTGCATTAATTCTTGAGATATAGCTATTTCAGAAATCGTGATAAATGAAGTGCAATAGCGCCACCTGTTGGGCGATTTACACCACAATCTAACTGGCATCTGATTCAAGGGTAATTCTGAGTAAAAAAAAAAAAAAAAATTCTGAAATTCACAACAAATTTTCTGAAAGGTTACAACAAGGGAGACGGGGGAGGGGAGATCCACTCCCGGCACAATGATTTTTTTCCGCACCCCACTGACGAAATTTGCAGTTTTTCCTCGATCCTTTGATGAAATTTGCCGTTTTCTGCGATCCTTTGACGAAATTTGCCGTTTTTCCGCGATTATTTGACGAAATTTACCAGTTTTTCTGCGATCCTTTAACGAAATTTGTGTTTTTTTCGCGATCCTTTGACGAAATTTGCCGTTTTTTTCACGATCCTTTGACGAAATTTGCCGTTTTTTCGCGATCTTTTAACAAAATTTGTCGTTTTATCGCAATCCTTCGATGAAATTTGCTGATTTTTCGCGATCCTTTGACGAAATTTGCCTTTTTTTCGCGATTCTTTGACGAAATTTGCCATTTTTTCGCGATCCTTTGACGAAATTTGCCGTTTTTCCACGATCTTTTGACGAAATTTGCCGTTTTCCGCGATCCTTTGACGAAATTTGCCGGTTTTTTGCGATTTTTTTTGACGAAATCTGTCGTTTTTCCGCCATCCTTTGACGAAATTGGCGATTTCTTTTCGAACGATTGACGAAATTGATTTTTTTTCGGCGACCATTTGTCGAAAAACGCGATGTATTTTATGTCCGAATTTTCGGATTTATGACAAAATTTTTTTTAATTTTAGGAAATGACTGCCTTAATTTTTCGGAAAATTCGGAACAGAATCACCCCTGACATTATGTCAAGGTCTAACAAAATATGAAGTTTAACGAAGTTCTGTGCATTAGTTCTTGAGATATAGTTATTGTGAAATCATGCAAAAGTAGAATAGCAGCGCCACCTGTTGGGCTATTTATATCGAAACGTAATGAGCATCTATTTATGTCAAGGCCTAACATAATCTGAAGTTTGATGAAATTCTGGGTATTAGTTCTTGAGATACAGCTATCGTGAAAATCATGAAAAAAGTAGTATAGCAGTGCCACCTGTTGGGATAGCTACACCAAAATATAATCAGCATCTATTTATGTCAAGGTCTATAACTGAATCTGAAGTTTGGTGAAAATAAGTGGATTAGTTCTTGAGATAAGAGATTGCGGAAGTCGCAAGAAATGCAGGATAGCAGCGCCACCTGTTGAGCGATTTACACCAAAAGCTAATCAGCACGTACTCCCGCCACTTTTTTTTGCGTCCCTTTGACGAAATTTGCAGTTTTTTCCGAGATCTGTTGATAAAATTTGCGTTTTTTTCGCTATTTTTTGACGAAATTTGCCGTTTTTCGCGATCTGTTAACAAAATTTGCCGTTTTTACAGGATTCTCTGACGAAAGTCACGTTTTTCCCGCGATCTGTTGACAAAATTTGTTGTTTTTTCGCGATCTTTTGACGAAATTTGCCATTTTTCGCAATGTTTTTGAAGAAATTTGTCGTTTTTCGCAATGTTTTTGAAGAAATTTGCCTTTTTTCGCGATGCTCTGACAAAAGTCACGTTTTTCCCGTGATCTGTTGACAAAATTTGTCGTTTTTTCGCGATCTTTGGGTGAAATTTGCCGTTTTTTGCAATGTTTATGACGATATTTGCCGTTTTTAGCAATGTTTTTGACGAAATTTGCCGGGGTTTTTTTCGATTTTCTGACGAAAGTAACGTTTTTTCGCGATCCGTTGATAAAATTTGCCGTTTTTTCGCGATCTTTTGACGAAATTTGCCGCTTTTCGCAATGTTTTTGACGAAATTGGCCGTTTTTTCGCGATTTTCTGACGAAAGTCATGTTTTTCCCGCGATCCTTTGACAAATGGCGACTTTTCTTCGAACGAATGACGAGATTGATTTTTTTCGGCGATCATTTGCCGAAATACCGATACATTTTATGTCCGAATTTTCGGATTTATGACCGATATATATATATATATATATATTTTTTTTTTTTTTTTCGGAAACCATTGCCTTAATTTTTCGGAAAATTCGGACCAGAATCACCCCTGTAGCAGACTGTGATTGGTGTCTCGCGAGCCGAGCTTCCTAGCTGTAGTCATATATATAGTTGGTTCCTTTGCAGGAAACTCAATCCAATCAGAGGATCGACTGATCGGCGCGTGCGAGCACGTTTCGAATCGTAACAGGCACTTTAAAGAGGGGATTTCGTACCGCGAAGAATGACGAAATTTTTCTTATATAGCAAAATGTTGCTAGAAGAAAATTATCGAAGTGGCGCAGTTGGGCGCAATTTTGTTGAAAAATGATCGTTTTGGCGCAGAGTGGCGCAGCATTATCGTTTTGGCGCAATTGGAGCAATTGGCGCAGCTGTTCCATCACTGGGTCACAGACCTTTCCAATGATATATGACATGAGGGGTGTCAACAAAATTTAGAAAAGTATCCCTTAGGGGGGTGGGGGGGCAAAGTGGGGAGATGGACATTGGAGATGCATAATATGATTAAGTGGTCACAGACCTTTCCAATGATATATAACATGAGGGTTGTGTGCAAAATTTAGAAAGTACCCTTTGGGGGAGGGAGGGGGGCAAAGTGGGGAGATGGACATCGGAGATGCATAATATGATTAAGTGGTCACAGACCTTTCCAATGATATATAACATGAGGGTAATGGGCAAAATTTAGAAAGTACCCTTTGGGGGGGGGGGCAAAGTGGGGAGATGGACATCGGAGATGCATAATATGATTAAGCAGTTACAGACCTTTCCAACAATATATGACATGAGGGGTGTCAACAAAATTTAGAAAAGTATCCTTTGGGGGGGGGGGGGGAAAGTGGGGAGATGGGCATCGGAGATGCATAATATGATTAAGTGGTCACAGACCTTTCCAATGATATATGACATGAGGGGTGTCAACAAAATTTAGAAGAGTATCCCTTAGGGGGGTGGGGGGGGGCAAAGTGGGGAGATGGACATTGGAGATGCATAAAATGATTAAGTGGTCACAGACCTTTCCAATGATATATAACATGAGGGTAATGTGCAAAATTTAGAAAGTACCCTTTGGGGGGGGGGGGCAAAGTGAGGAGATGGACACCGGAGATGCATAATATGATTAAGCAGTCACAGACCTTTCCAACAATGTATGACATGAGGGGTGTCAACAAAATTTTGAAAAGTGCCCCCCTTAGGGGGGGGGGGCGGGATGGACCCCGGAGATGCATAACATGAAAAAGAAGTCACAGCCGTTTCAACTTGCAACCTTTTTCTCGAAGGCATTTGACAATATTAAATTTTTTTTTACCCAAGACAATTTAACGATATTCTTATTTTTTTTTGCGTAATTCGTCAAACGTTCATGGAAAAAATCAGGAAATTCGCTAATCAATAGTTGATAAATTATAAAATTCAACAATCGATAGCAGTAAAATTGGTCAATCGATAACGGAAAAATCACGAAATTCATCAAATGGTCTCCCGTAAAAAAAATTGTCCTGCACACTGATGTGATGATAAAAAGGGTTTTGAAGTATAGGACAAAATTAGCACTTGCCAAACAGCGAGTAATACTGAAAATTTGGCAATGGACTTTATTGCCACCACTGGTCAAACATAATAGTCACACTCACCAATTGCGATGATTGAATGGAAAAAGATTTTTTTTCTCTGCTGTCGCGCGACAAATTTTGAAACCATTTGGTAAATTTCATCCCCGAAATTGGCAGATTGTGAATTTTTTTCTCGAAGAAATTCGACGATATTCGAAAAATTTTTCTCCCGAAACCAGTTGATGAATTTTGCGATTTTTCCACTGTGTAGATTAATGAATTTTGCACTTCTTCCGCTATCGATTGACGAATTTCGAATTTTATCGACTATCGGTTAACGAATTTCACGATTTTTTCCATGAACGAACAAATTGCGCACTTTCTGCTAATTGACACATTTCGCCCTTTACAATTCAGTCAATGAGTTGAACGTTGTTTCTTTCGAGAAATGTCAGGAATGAAACAATGATTCTTTAGGTTGAATTTACTTCGTTCAATGCCCCATGGAAGAATGTGTGCGATGCAGCAACGGGCGTCACAGACTTTTTAGGGCACCTGCAGACTAAAAACATCTAACAATCTTCGCGGGGGGAAAATAACAGATTTTGTCAAATGATTGAGGAAAAAACACTACTTTATCAAAGGATAATGGGAAAACATGACTTTTGTTAAAAGACCACAGAAAAAACGTAATTATGCAAAAGGATCGCGAAAGATAAGCAAATTTTGTCAAAGAATCGCAAAAAAGGAAATTTCACCAAAAGATCACGCTTTTTTACTAAATTTCGTCTAAAAATTGCGGAATAAAATGTATTTTATCAAAGAATTGCTGGAAAATGCGAATTTCGTTAAGGATCGTGAGAAAAATGCGAAATTCTTCAAAGGATCGCTGAAAAAACACTAATTTCGTCAAAGAATTGCTGAAAAAACATGAATCTCGCCCAATAACAGAAAAATCATGGTTCATAATCATTATATCTAGTAGTATATGTAAATACAGTTTGTGATATAAGACAAAATTAACATTCACCAATCGGCGAGTAATACTGGAAATTGGTGATTGATGTTATTGCCACCACTGGCTAAACTTAGTCACACTCGCCAATTGCGATGATTGAATGTAAAATGAAATTTTTTTTCCCGCTGTCACTCAAAGAATTTTGAAACCATTTGGTGAAGTTTTTTCCGAAACCATTTTGTGAATTTCCCGATTTTTTCTTCAAAATCATTTGACAAAGAGACTTTTTTCTCGATGGCATTTGACAATATTCAAAATTTTTTTACCCAAGACAATTTGACGATATTCTTAATTTTTTTTGTGCAATTCGACAAATGTTCATGGAAAAAATCATGAAATTCGTTAATCAATAGTCGATAAATTGTGAAATTCAGCAATCGTTAGCGGTAAAATCGTAAAATTTGTCAATCGATAACGGAAAAATAATGAAATTCATCAAACGGTTTCCGGTAAAAAAATTGTCTTGCACGCTGATGTGATGATCAAAAGGGTTTTGAAGGCATTTATTTTATTTGTTGTATTGTGTATAAATACCTAGGTGGAAACAGTCTGCTTATTTTGTCAAATGTTTCAACAATATTCGACCCAATACGCATGCATAAAAAAAAATCTTCCGGTAGGACCGGCCAATGAGGTGAAGGTCTATTACGGTCTCTAGAAACGTGTTTGGGATCATCTCCTGTTGTTTTTTTCTTGCACTTTGCGTTAAACCTAGGAAGGTATTTATATAGAACTCACTGTGGAGTGTTTAGAAGGTATTTATTTATTTCATTTATTATAATTTGTATGAATACTTAGGTGTCCATTTCGGATTTACTGTTTAAAAATGAATTTAGGCTCTTTTAACGTTCGCGAAATCAATCCCGATGGAAATTGTCTTTTTAGATCTCTATCATTTTGTTTATATAGTACAGAAAATGATTATTTAAATGTATGTAAAAATATCGTAGAACACGTAATACAAAATTGGACCACTTATAGTCCGTTTATTATCGGGGATGAATCTTATGGTGTTCCGATTGCTAATGAAGACAATTATGTAAATATATGGTTCTTCATAGAGGTATATGGTTCTTCACACTTCAATAGAAGCATTGTTTAAATTAATATAATTCTACAAATATGATGCAGTTTTAAAATATCGAGTAATGATTAATACTGTCAAAGAATATACTCATATACGTAATTAAGTTTTGGTACTTCTCTATTATCTCATCGACCACTTTTCATAAAAAAAAAACTATCGCCAAATAAATGGGAGAACGTTGTCATTGGAATATCAAAATAAATAAATAAAATATAAGAATTTAAGGATACAATTGTTATTTTAATTAATGAAATAACTAATAAATCAAATAAACATGATGAAAAATACACGCAAATGTTGAATTAAAAACCACTTGATGACATAAAAAACACGTATAATGTTTTCGACATCAAGTAAATGGGACTGCAATTTTGGCATTTAATCATACAGTTTGGCGATAGTATTTTGTTATGAAAAGTGGTCGATGGGATAATAGAGAAGTACTCAAGTTTTTTATACCAAGTTTGAAAATTTATCTTTTTTTGACATTTAAAAAAAATAACATAAAAAAACATTACAAATTTGCCCATTTAAAACATTCAAGATTTGTATATATACAAACAATACAATGTAAATATTAATATTGTTACATGATACATTATATACATTGTTTGCATATATACTTCTTTGTATACATATATTGTTTGTATACATGCAAACAAATATAATGTAAACATTATTCAAATATTAAGAGTTTGCAAATCAAAACATTCTAAAGATTTGTATACATACAAACAATATAATGCATACATACTCTTTACAAATAAAATAGCCCACTTATATAATGACAAAACTTTTAAATCGAATAGAGATAATATATTTCTGTTTTGTTATGAAAAGTGGTCAATGGGATAATAGAGAAAAGTACCTAAGTTATTTATACCAAGTTTGAAAATTTATCTTTTTTTGACATTTAAAAAAAATAACAGAAAAAACATTACAAATTTGCCCATTTAAAACATTCAAGATTTGTATACATACAAACAATACAATGTAAATATTAATATTGTTACATGATACATTATACATTGTTTGTATATATACTTCTTTGTATACATATATTGTTTGTATACATACAAACAAATATAATGTAAACATTATTCAAATATTAAGAGTTTGCAAATCAAAACATTATAAAGATTTGTATACATACAAACAATATAATGCATACATACTCTTTACAAATAAAATAGCCCACTTATGTAATGTCAAAACTTTTAAATCGAATAGAGATAATATATTTCTGTTTATTTTATAACTTATATTCAGATGCTCAGATTCTGCTTTTTTCGAACACATAATAATAAAAATATTACTACCGTGCGTACTGTCTTTTGACATTATATTTACATAATCGAATTCATTATCAATCGGAACACCATAAGATTCATTCCCGATAATAAACAGACCATAAGTGGTCCAATTTTGTATTACGTGTTCTACACGTTTGAATAATTATTTTCTGTACTATATAAACAAAATGATAGAGATCTAAAAAAAAAATTTCCATCGGGATTTCGCCAACTTATGAGCCTAAATTCATTTTTAAACAGTAAATCCGAAATGGACATCTAAGTATTCATACAAATTACAATAAATAAAATAAATAAATAAAATAAATAAATAAAATAAATACCTTCTAAACACTCCACAGTGAGTTCTAGATAAATATCTTCCTAGGTTTAACGCAACGTGACAACAGAAAAAAACAACAGATGATACGATCCCAAACACGTTTGTAGAGACAGTCATAGACCCTCACCTCATTGGCCGGTGATTTTTTGACGCATGCGTATTCGATCGAATTTCGATGGAATAGATTTGACAGAATTACCAAACAGCTTTAAATATATGGATAAATACCTTCTAAACACTCCACAGTGAGTTCTAGATAAATATCTTCCTAGGTTTAACGCAACGTGACAACAGAAAAAAACAACAGATGATACGATCCCAAACACGTTTGTAGAGACAGTCATAGACCCTCACCTCATTGGCCGGTGATTTTTTGACGCATGCGTATTCGATCGAATTTCGATGGAATATTTGATTTGACAGAATTACCAAACAGCTTTAAATATATGGATGAGACTTTGCACCATCGAAATCCATATGATTATGGCATACAGGTAACTTGTTATACACAGCATTTGGTAAAACCCGAATTAAAAGAATATCGATTGCTGTTTCAGTAATTTGAGGTGTTAATTCAATCAATTTCAAGATCTGATCCTTACTTAAACGTATTCCATAATTTTTTAAATAAAATCCTGCGTTTTTCAAATTAAAAAGCTGTTGAAGTTGGCAGAAATCCTCATCAATACACATAACAGCCAGTTGATTATTTGCAATGAAAGAATCATCTTTCGAGTAAAAACAAAGATTATGTAATTTTCTACTAAAA
Organism: Maratus michaelseni; assembly: GCA_963931845.1. Classification (NCBI taxonomy): domain Eukaryota; kingdom Metazoa; phylum Arthropoda; class Arachnida; order Araneae; family Salticidae; genus Maratus; species Maratus michaelseni. Next base: position 6,230,560 of record OZ007600.1, read on the forward strand.
TTATCCCATGTAGGAACAGTTAAAACTACACCTTGTTTCGTAGGGTATTTATCACCATTTTTCGCTTCCTTGAAATTTCTTATATGAATTCTTAAAGAAACATGGTTTTCCAATCGAATATGTATATATGTACCCCAACACAGATTAAATTCTGCAATAAGTGGATCGCATCCTTCTAAATTTTGGAAATGTTTATCAAACCAGTCTTGATGATACATAGTTAAGTAAGAAGTGTCTTGCACGGTTGAACATGATTGTTCTAGTACAGTTCAACATGATTGTTCTTGCATGTTTAAACATGATTGTTCTTGTACGATATTATTTTCAAAAGCTGTAGACGTCACTCGTTTATCAGTTGTTCGCTCTGAACATTCTTCCATTATTTGAAGTGAAGAGACTTCGTTAGATGAGCCAGGAAAACATTCCAGTCTTTGTTTTTTTACAGAATCAGTGTTAGATATTATATGACGAAAGGTTAAACTTATTCTGAGTTGTTTTACATCGGGTTCTGCTATAATTGAATGTGTAAACAGTTTATTAGTAGGTTTAAACATAGAATACAGAGAGCCATGTTCTAAGCTTATTCGAACCTCTTGACACTTAAGTTTTTTAAACTCTAGAATTCGTTTTGCTCCGAAACTCAGTACAGTTATAGGAATATTCTCGTCTAAATCACTCTCATTATCCTTGCGATGTGATATGTAGCTTTTTCCATCTGGGTAAAAATTTAGCAACACAAAGTTATAGGTAAAACCACAATGCTTTTCCACTAAATCTCTTATTTCCAACATGAACGGTGTCCATTCTAATGCAGAAATGGTGGTTCCGCTGAAAGAATAAGACAGTCCAGAATCACCGAAAGCTAAAACCTTTCTCTTAGGCTTTATTTCTTTTCCTCGAACTTTCAAAGTAGGTGTATAAAAGGGTAAAGTTTGCAGTTCACTTAAATATCGATCTGCTAGATCATTCTGAATAAAGTCAGAAATGACATGTACAATCAGTTCATTTTCATCAAAAATGGAAAGAGGCCTTTTTTTCAGACAAACAGGATCAGACAGCTTTGTACAAGGTTAGGCAGGATCGAACAGCTTTGTACAAGGTTAGACAGGTTCGGACAGCTTTGGACAAGATTAGACAGGTTCGGCCAGCTTTGTACAAGTTTAGACAGGTTCGGACAGCTTTGTACAAGTTTAGACAGGTTCGGACAGGTAAACCAGCAAGTTCAAGCAGCAAGGTCAGGCAGGTAAACAAGCAAGGTTAGACAGGTTCAGACAGGAAAACCGGTAAGGTTATAGCAGCAACAAGGATCAGCGTTCAAGACAATTTACTCGAATATAATGATCTGAATACTGAGTACGCTGCTTTTATAGGGAGTTCTTATCATGTAGAGTATCGTGTGCAAAACTGGTCATGACATCACTTCCCTCAAAGTAAAGAACCAATCAAAACGGTTTTTCATATTCTTATAGGCAGGAAAAAGTGACATCATACAACAAGTGCGCCATCTACATCTAAATTACTTATTTCTCTCAGTTCAAAGTAAGGGTTTGTTGCAACAAGTTGATGTTAAAATTTAGGAAAAAGAAAAATGATGATAGGTTAAATAGATGTGTTCAAGAAAGTTTAAGGTAAGTGTTTTTTGTAACTATGTGTAATATAATTTAGAAAATTAAAAAGTTAATGTTATTTACTATTTTCATCAAACAAGAAACTTTTCTTAAAATATTATTCATGTTTAAGCATATATTTCTTTAGTTTTTATGTTACATGCTTAAAACAATATGCAGGTTTAATGTTTGAACAACAGATACTTAATGTTACATATAAAAAAGAGTAATTTTTTTGGTTTTAAACTGTTGTTCTAAAAACTTTTTTATGAATCAGTTACATAAATGTTTCTAAACATTTTAAAACAACAAGTTAAAGTGATTCTGTAATGTTTTTTAAGAAAGTGTTTTTAAAAAAACATGAAGTTATTTCTCAAAGTACTCGTTTACAAAATTCATATAAGTGTTGGAAAGCGCTACGATCTATGCTTGACGTATGATTTTTAGTGCTTGTTTTGAGTTACCACGACATAAACACTATTTGTCGACTACATGACTCTGCAGCAATTTAACAAGAGAGAAAGAAGTTTTCCTTTTTTTTTTTTTTGCAGGTATTACATAGATGCAACATCTCTAAATTTTTCCGGAGTCTAATCCAAAAAATTTTGATTAAATAAAATTTCTAGTTGTTAAGATGTTTGTCTTGGGTCAGACTCAGGAATAATTAAGAGATGTTGGCATCTATAGTATTACCAAAATTTATGTGGCGCTGAAAAAGACCTTTTGTGTATCAAGAGACAAGTGGTTTATTTAACCGCCAAAACAGTAAAACGGACGTCATCCGCGTTTTAAAATTCATACACATCCATGTCTGTGGTTGTTTTATGTTTAGCATGTTCGGTTCACTCGGTTATTTGAGTAAATTTCCGTTCATTGGTGGAAATTGTTGAAGATGAATTTTTGACTATATTATGCGAGAATAAAAAGGTAGAAAGAAAAAGGAGTCTAATACAGTAAGACATATTCTAATACTTCTTTGAGTAATTTAAACATTTAATTACTTTCTTGATTATATTATGACAAGATGAATATTTACAAATGATTACATGACATAGAGATAAAAAGCTATGAAAATGGCTCTGATAGCTACCTTATTATTAAAAGAAGATAATAGATTAAATGAGGGACAACGCCCTAAAAATTGAATAAAGGATTAAGAGAACGTCTCTCGCAGAGATGTTCTCTGCATCAAAGCTGAGAGCCATCTGCTACTTTTTTGAAGATTTGTCCGGTCTTCGCTCAGATCATCTAAAGATGACTCATTTTCCCGGGACCTCAGGGCCATCTGGACCTCAAGGGGGCATCTGTCTTGGCTATGTGTCTTTTCGGATGCCACATATTATGATTTTTGTAAGTTAATTTTAGCACACTATGTAGTGTATGTACATATCTATAGAATATGTAATGTGGGGATCCACAAAAGACTTCGAGTACTTGTCCGGCTATGGGCGGTTATTGGTGAAATCTGGGTTTCATACGTGTTATGCATTTTCTAAGTTGTTTACTTAGATATCTTCTTTCCCCTTTTTAAACGTTGAAGCTATATTACAATATTCTGAAAGTATTGGACAGTGTTTCATAATCTATGTTTGACGCCTGATTTTCTTTCTTGTTTATTTTTTATATGAATGGACAAAAATGGTCAATGGTGCAGCCACTCTGTGTATCTGGGAAAAATTTTTAATCATTATTGTTTTGCATGTTTATAAAACATGTTCAGTAAATAAAGAACGTTTAAAAACTGACATAATGATGTAACACACTATCAAGCCTGATAAATTTACAATTCTGCTATTTTAAGATTTTATAAAAGAAGCCCCTTCATCAATATTCCGATCAAAAAAGAACGGAAGAGGGTGCGAAACAGCAGTAGCAGTAACACACGCACTTTGCTGCTATTATTTTTCACACTGTTCTGCTGAACAAGGGGCTTCTATTCTAAAGCCTTGAAACTTTTGTATACGTCGATTTTTATACTTCATGTATTTATAAGGTGACTTTTAATTAACCTGCAACTTTTAACTTAAGTAACTCTTGAGTCGTTGCAGATAGCACAACAAACATTTTTTATTGAAAAGAAAGTGGAAAAGGAATTTAATGGATAAGATTTTCAAAGTGAGAACCTTCGCAGGTGATACAATAGCGCAACTTAGTCACAACGTTGTCAGTAACAAAATCGAGCGTTTATTTTGTTATACTTGGAAATGAGTCGATTATGGAGCTTTTGAGGCTAATAAGGTCTGTCGGCTTCTTTTTGTAAACCAAATCTTTCATACGACCCCAAAGATAGAAATCACATGGATTCATATCTAGTGAATAAGGTGGCCAATTTTCTTATCAGATCTCTTATTGTTTCTCTAGAAGGCTTAAGTCGGTTTCTGAATGTTGAAGACCACTTCCGTAGAAATACTGTTGCATTTTCACCACATAAATAAAAATTTTTAGCAATAAAGTACGATCTTCATTTTAATAGGACGCCTTGGGACACATTTTCAAAATTGCATGGTACTGACACGAAACAAATGCCCTTTTATGCCCTTTCTCACTGCACGCATTCGTGTCGCCATCTAGTGAAGGTCTGAGAAGTTATTTCAGTTTAAAGTTGTATGTTAATTAAAAGTCACTCTGTATTTTAACATTAAAGTTTTTCTATACGTGTGACTAGATTTTAATTGCTCTGGGAAGAGTTTAAACTCTTGAATCCCCTCTCCCCTTTGCTGATCCTGTGAAGTGATTTAAATAAAAACAAAATCAATTAACTAACGTAGGAAGTCCTAGACATTGAATACAAACAAGATTTGAAATATAAAGTTGCATATTTATTAACAGGTAAAAAAATTAAAAAGTACAAAGTTCACTTTTCAGACATAATTTCACATATAATTTAGACATTTTTCTAATATTCAACAAATATTTTATACTCAACTTACAAATACATCAAGAATTCATAATGCAAAAAAGTGAAAGTACATTTATTATTCACAGTTTTGTTTCGAAATTCTTGAAAAATCGTGCTTTTCCCTTTTACTAATACTAAAGCATCCTTCCCGGGATACAGAATATAGGTGAAAACTATTTCTTTTTCTATTGAAAACTGTAATAGGTTTTTTTTTTTACATTTAATAATTTTTTTAGCCCCTGTAATTTTTTTTATTGCCCCCTAACAACACCAAAGAGCATTTTTATATGAAATATGTCAATTATATATATTCAAATAAAATTTTGAAATTTATTAAAAGCGGTCATTTCGTATTGGCCTCGTGCCAGAAGTTAATAGCCGAATAAAGAGCTAAAAATTCCGTTATATACAGCCGTTTTTCTTATTCTGATAATTGCAGCATTTTTAAGCTTATTTTTAAGCTTATTTAAGCTTATTTCGATTAGATGTCTGTTAAATTAGTGTTTTATTTATACAATTTTATTGATTGCTTAATGAAGTTTTAATATCGTTATGGAATATGAGCTGTAAACAAATGATGAAATTTTTAAACTGAAAATGGATTAATATTTTGAAATTGTCTGCAAGTGACAGATGTTTTAAAAAAGCATGCTTGAAATTTAATTTAAATGCTACAATAGATGAATAAATTGCGATATAGTTTTCAAACAAATTGCATTTGAAAGTAGATTTTTTTTTCATATAAAGCGGTGTAAAAATTAAAAATGTGCGATGTTTAGAAAAAAAAAAAAAAAAAATTTGCAGTATCAAAAATCGCAAAACCGAAATTTCATCGTCAAGTGTTGCCATTCGCAAAATAACGTCAGCATTACGCACGGACACGTTTGTCCTTTATAATATGCCGTATATACTCGTGTATAAGTCGAGTAATTTTACACAAAATATGGAAGTTGAAAATGGGGGGTCGACTTATACACGAGTTAGTAAAATAATAATAATAATAATAATAATAATAATAATAATAATAATAATAAAACATGTCACACACTGGAAGCACTGGAAGAAGTGTGAAATACTGGAGTCACTGGGTATAGGTTGGAGAGAAAACTAAACGCCAATGGTCATTTCCCTGTGACTGACAAAAAAAAAGCTCAACAATAATGTCCCTGTAATTGTTCTACACCCATTTTCTCTTGGGATAGAATTCCCTTCAATACAGGGGCATTCTTTTCAACAAAAAAGAGCCCAACTTGAGAATGCTTCTTAGATTTCGCTGCTAAAAGTCCTACCATACAAAGAAGTACTATATTTTAGCAGTGTAAGAAGTTGTTTACCTTTGTATATAAAGCTTGAATAGATTTTTCAAAGATTTTTTCTTTTTAAGTATCATTAAATTCATGTGAGATTTCAAAATAGTTTAAGCTGCTTCAGTTTTACATAATTATACAGTTTTAAAGCGTTTAATAATAATAAAAAAAAAATCTGATTAGAAACGTAAAAAAAAAAAAAGTTTACTATTTTAATGAAATTTATTAATTTTTTTTATCCTTGATTACAAATTATTTGTCAACATACTGCCAGAAATGTAGTTCGACTTATACACGAAAATTCAATTTTTTTTTGCTCAATTTTGCGTAAGAATTGGGGGGGGGGGTTCGACTTATACACGAGTATATACGGTAGATAATATGAGTTGAATAAATTTTCTTTTTCGTATTTTTGCTTCTTCAAATACCCTGTTTAATCTTATAGATTTTTTAAAAATGAAAACACAACTAAATTCATCTCAAATCTATTCATTTTATCCTGAAATTCTCTTATAAAAAGGAAGGTCTCAAAGAAAATTTTTGTAAAAAAGTGGTAGAATGTCTGGTGATTTTTCATAATAAAATCAGTCAAATTTAGATAAATAATTCTAAAAATAAAATCTTCTTTTCGATTCATTCGTAAAACTCACTGCACGATTTGGCAAGCATTACTATATACCTTTTCCCCAAAAAGAATAAAAAGGCAGTTAATAATAAAAAAAAAATACAAACGAATTCGAAAAATATATTTACTTGGTCCTTTACTTTCAGGTTGCTGTGTGATCGTTATAAATATTTTGCTATACTTGTGTGATACCGGAGTCGGTTAGCACGTACTGTTCACTGAACAGGAGGGTTTCAACGATTAAATGTCAATAACAGAAATCATGACAATATTTATTGTACATTCGAAATTTTTCATGTTTTGTTTTCATAGGGTTTGTATTTATTGTACATTCGAAATTTTTCATGTTTTGTTTTCATAGGGTTTGTATTTTTTACATGAATTAACATAATGCTTAGTTTGAAAACACTAACAGTATATGGCACCAGCGTTTTATTTTATTTTGTTCATTTTTTTCTTTTGGAGTGAAATATAATATTTATATTATTATGTATCACGAAAAAAAAATGGGATTGTAAAATTGCAATTTTTAAATGCGATTCTTGATGAAGACAAAAAGAGCAAGGAATGTTTTATAATAAAAAATAGCATTATACAGTGGAAATTTTCTTTTACATATTAAACTTTTTAATCTAAGAAGTGAAACTTAATTACGATGTATTTTTTATTACTAATATTTTAAATTATTATTTACATTCTAATTCTTCATACTCAATGTTTTAGATTTATTTAACATTTGCCAAATTTCTCATTCATATCGCAATATTTTTTAAACATTGTTAAATCTAATTACACTGAAGCATTTTATTCATCTATTATAGTTTCTGTTGTTGCTTAATTGTATAATTAAAAAAATCCTAATTATTATTTTTAGTGTTTTTTTATAGGCATATGCATTTTTAAAATTGTATGTAGGTATTTTTCTGTGAAATTTTGTTTATGATTCTAAATTTTAAAGATTGAGTAATTTCAAAACATTAATTTATAGACATTTTGTATCAGTTGGAAAATTTACTTCTATTGCAAACGCATGTTCTACATTTATTGCACAAGTAATTATTGGCACAAAAAAAAATGAAACATGATAAAATAGCTTTTAAATAATATGTTGTTTATGTCTGATGTGAAGTTTTTGGATAAAACTGCTTAACTTAAAGTAAATAGGGTGTTTACACATATTGGAAACGACTTTGACAACAAAAATAAAATACATAAATTAAAACAATTATTTTTTAATGCTTTCTATCTGGCAGCCCTTGTTGTGGACTATCATATTGCAGCGGGAGTTCCAAGATAGTAGAGCTTTTTGTAAAACTGGAAGTGGAATTTTGTTTCATTCCTCCACCACACATTTCCAGAGTCCACTCAACGTAATTGGTCGGCGTTTCACAAAAACTTGTTTTAATAGTCCAAAGGCACATTAATCCATTGGTAACACATTTGGGGACTTGGTTGAACTATGATTGAACGGTATACACTTGATTCCAGTTTTTCTTGACAATTTTTCGAGAAATGCATCTGTACTTTTGGATGTATGGCTGCTCGCTTTATCCTGGTACAACTCAACAGTTTGAACGTCCGTAGGATAAAATTTGGCAATTTCTCTTTAAAAATAACAATTAGAACATTATTTTGATAATAAGTAGAGTTAATTTTGACATTTTTCTCAACTTTTCTGATCTTTAATTTTCCGTTGTAAGAGATTCCAGCAATCACCATAAATCCTTTAGAGAAACTTTTTTTGCAGTGTATGAACCAAAGTCTTTTTGGCCCCGGTAATAAATCAATCTTTTTTTATTACAGTCATTTAGATAAATCCACGCTTTATCTATTGTGACAATTTTTTCCATTTATCACCTGGTAAATGATTTTCATATAACGGAATATGAATAATTCTTTTCGGAAAGAACAAATATATAAACTTTCGAGCCACTCGCTTCTTTCGCGCGCCATTTCAGTAGCAGACGATATTTTTTCATAGCAGCCAATATTTCAGTTATCGCGTTATTACATGTTGCCAGATTTTTTTCCCCTGTTGTTTCTCCCTGTTTTTTAATTTATCATCAAAATAGTTCCTAATATTTATAAACACCCTCTGTTATACTTTTAAACAAGTTCATATTTACTTATACGAGACTGAAATTTTTTTACAGAGATTAATAACTACTTTAATTAGTTTATAATTCACGTTATATTCAAAATGATTTCCAAACAATTAAGAATAGTACATATGCAGCCATTTCTTTCCTATTTTTATTTCCTTCTTTTCTTTTCTGTTTAATATTTTTTTTTTCTTATTTTATGAAAAAATAAATTTAAAGGAAATAAAGTTTGATAGATAACAGTCATAAATAAATTTGAAAAGGCTTCGTGAACTTTTTACACGAAAATAAAAACGAGATCCCAATAAAACATAAAAACATATAATATGTCATATAAAATTAAAATATGAGCTAAATAGCTTATATTCGCAAGATACAAAATCAACAGGAATAGAAGATTAAAATTAAATACGCCTTAACGTGTCGTTGCATAAATAAGCATTGTAGTGATTTGCATTTGGCAGCAAAATTTGAAGGCAAACTATGACGGGAACTCTATATTGCATAGCTTGTCATATACTATACATTTTAAAGATCATATTTCATTAAAAATGACTAATCATCATACATGAAGAAAAAACATTAAACCTTACATAATTCACTTATAATAACTGAACATTGTTAGAAAAGAGATGGGTTGATAAGCATTAAATTTTGCCTTTCCCCTCAACCACGTTATAGGGTATTTTCTTTTAGGTAGCTTTCAATACAAAAAAGTCCTTCCGGACTGTAGCGGGAGGAAAAGGTAGCTTTCCTATATCTTCGTTTTAAAATTTTAGCTAATGTTACTCGTAACAGCAAGCTAAAATGCAAAGAAACGTTTACAAAAGATTCGTTAATACTGAATTTGAATAAGAAATTTGCCAAATTATTGAGCAATAGCCAAACTGGCTTCATTTATGAAGACTTATTTTGGTCGCAAAATTTGGCGATATTTCGCCAAGTGTCTCCAATTTTGCCAATTTTGTCGCCAATTTTGTCGCTAACGAATATGATTATAAAGTTTTATGCGTATGATTGGGAAAATTATTACAACAATGAAAGAAAATAATTTGCGAGTAATCGCGTTAATGTGCTGTTTTGTTTCAAAATGTCAGCCACCCTAGAATTTCAAACTGCTCTATCTCAGCCATTTTTTAAGATAGAGGTAAACCAAAAAATGCTCTGGAATCCTCGTATCAAGGCCTAACACCTAATTAAAAAATAAATTTGAATTTTTAACTTTTTTGTATATTTATTTTAGTTTTAAATTTTTAAATGGCCGCCATGTTGAAACAAAAGGGCGGACCATGCTGGCCAACGAACTCGGTCGAGACATTGGTGAGCTTAATACACACAATTAGTTTCATCAAAATCGATTTATAAATACGAGCGTTATCGTATGACATAGGTCAGATATATATAAATATATATATATATATATATATATATATATATATATATATATATATGGATATATCTATATATATAAATCAACATTTGAACGGAGGGTGGTTTTGGGGTCTGGGGGTCATGATCGGTGAAAATATATCGAAATTTTCCGGAACTGTTTTCCTCCGAACGGCTGCAATAGGTAGCTTTATACTTTTTTGTATTGAAAGCTACCTAAAAGTATAAAGCTACCTATTGCAGCCGTTCGGAGGAAAGCAGTTCCGGAAAATTTCGATATATTTTCACCGATCATGACCCCCAGACCCCAAAACCACCCTCCGTTCAAATGTTGATTTATATATATAGATATATCCATATATATATATATATATATATATATATATATATCTGACCTATGTCATACGATAACGCTCGTATTTATGAATCGATTTTGATGAAACTAATTGTGTGTATTAAGGTCATTAATGTCTCGACCGAGTTCGTTGGCCAGCTTGGTCCGCCATTTTGTTTCAAGATGGCGGCCATTTAAAAATTTAACATAATTTTAAAATAAATATACAAGAAAGTTAAAAATTCAAATTTATTTTTTAATTATGTGTTAGGTCTTGATACAAGGATTCCAGAGCATTTTTTGGTTTACCTCTATCTTACAAAATGGCTGAGATAGAGCAGTTTGAAATTCTAGGGTGGCTGACATTTTGAAACAAAACAGCACATTAACGCGATTACTCGCAAATTATTTTCTTTCATTGTTGTAATAATTTTCCCATTCATACGCATAAAACTATATATTCATCTCCGTTAGCGCCAAATTCTCACCAAAATTGGCGACATTTGGCGAAATATCGCTAAATTTGGCGACCAAAATAAGTCTTCATAAATGAAGCCAACTTGGCTATAGCTCAATAATTTGGCGAATTTCTTATTCAAATTCAGTTTTATCGAATCTTTTGTAAACGTTTCTTTGCGTTTTAGCTTGCTGTTTTCGAGTAACATTAGCTAAAAGTTTAAAACGAAGATATAGGAAAGCTACCTTTTCCTCCCGATACAGGCCGGAAGGACTTTTTCTTTTTAAGATGCTTTTGTTGTTTCAATTTACTTTCGGATTGGTATTTACTGCTTGTCTGATTGTTTTTCTTTCTTTCTTTCTTTCTTTTTCTTTTTTTTTCTTGTTCTTTTTTTTTTTTAAAGATTGCTTGCATATGTTATAGGAGCTCAGAAAACTAGGTTTATTTCGCAAATTATAATGCATTTCAATATTAAATTAGTTTGATTTTTCAGGTAGCTTTCAATACAAAAAAAATATAAAGCTACCTATTGCAGCCGTTCGGAGGAAAGCAGTTCCGGAAAATTTCGATATATTTTCACCGATCATGACCCCCAGACCCAAAAACCACCCCCTGTTCAAATGTTAAGTTATATATATAGATATATCCATATATATATATATATATATATATATATATATATATATATATATCTGACCTATGTCATACGATAACGCTCGTATTTATGAATCAATTTTGATGAAACTAATTATGTGTATTAAGCTTACCAATGTCTCGACCGAGTTCGTTGGTCAGCTTGGTCCGCCATTTTATTTCAAGATGGCGGCCACTTAAAAATTTAAAACTAAAATAAATATACAAAAAAGTTAAAAATTCAAATTTATTTTTTAATTAAGTGTTAGGCCTTGATACGAGGATTCCAGAGCATTGTTTGGTTTACCTCTATCTTAAAAAATGGCTGAGATAGAGCAGTTTGAAATTCTAGGGTGGCTGACATTTTGAAACAAGACAACACATTACAAAAATTTTCATTGTTGTAATAATTCACCCAATCATACACACAAAACTATATGTTCATATCCGTTAGCGCCAAATTCTCGCCAAAATTGGCGACCAAAATTAGTTTTCATAAATGAAGCCAATTTGGCTATTGCTCCATAATTTGGCGAATTTCTTATTCCAATTCAGTATTAACGAATCTTTTGTAAACGTTTCTCTGCATTTTAACTTGCTGTTTTCGTGTAACATTAGCTAAAATTTTAAAACGAAGATATAGGAAAGCTACCTTTTCGTCCCGGTACAGGCCGGAAGGACTTTTTTTTCGATATAAATCACTCATAACACCATCGTTGTTTTTATGTGTGTTAATGTGTGAATTATGATGTAACACATGCAAAACTACGACGGCGTTATGCATTCTTCGTATTTAAAAAAAATCAAATTGAAATATATTAAAATTTGATATATGAACCCAGGTTTCTGATTTTGTAAATAATCTTCCAATAAAAATTATTCGGAGAGGCCGTAAATATTACACCCTGAATTAAATTAAAACAGTCAGAACATTTTGGAAAGAAGAACAAATTATTTTACCCTATTGGGGGATGGTGAAAATCAATGCTTATCTATCTGCATTTTTTGATGCCTTATTCAAATGTTTGGTGCTAAGGTTGAACCGTAAATTGGTGCAATGTTGAACTATAAACTGGTGAAATGTTGAATCATTAATTGCAAAAATGGTGAACCATAAATTGCTGAAATGTTACATTTTGTGGTTCAAAATTTCATCAATTTATGATTTCACATTGCACTAATTTATGGTTCAACGTTTCACTAATTTATTATTCAATATTTAATCAATTTATGGTTCAAATTTAGCATCAAATGTTGGAACAATGTTTCACTATCTTATGGTTACAGCTATTGCAGCACCAAAAACTGGTGTTCAAAGTATAGTTCATTTTCACCTAGCTCTAAAGTTTTAATAGTGTACTTTTAAATGTATCCAATTGTTCTTAATATTTATGCTTTTGTCTGCCTTTGATATAACTTAAAATTTTCCTTGTAAATAAATATATATATTCAGTATAAAAAATTTAAATATTGCTAAAACAATCTTAACAAATTTTAAAATCTGTCTTGGAAAAACATATTTTATATATTTAAACAGGCTGTTAATGCAGTATAATTAAAAAGTCCTTCCGGCCTGCACCTGGAGGAAAAGGTAGCTTTCCTATATCTTCGTTTTAAATTTTTAGCTAATGTTACACGAAAACAGCAAGTTAAAATTCAAAGAAACGTTTACAAAAGATTCGTTAATACTGAATTTGAATAAGAATTTCGCCAAATTATTGAGCAATAGCCAATTGGCTTCATTTATAAAGACTTATTTTGGTCGCAAAATTTGGCGATATTTCGCCAAATGTCACAAATTTTGCTAATTTTGTCACCAATTTTGCCAATTTTGTCGCCAATGTTGCCAATTTTGGCGCTAACGTATATGAATATATAGTTTTATGCGTATGATTGGGAAAATTATTACAACAATGAAAGAAAGTAATTTGCGAGTAATCGCGTTAATGTGCTGTTTTGTTTCAAAATGTCAGCCACCCTAGAATTTCAAACTTCTCTATCTGAGCCATTTTTTAAGATATAGGTAAAACAAAAAATGCTCTGGAATCCTTGTATCAAGGCCTAACACGTAATTAAAAAATAAATTTGAATTTTTAAATTTTTTGTTTATTTATTTTAGTTTTAAATTTTTAAATGGCCACCATCTTGAAACAAAATGGCGGACCAAGCTGGCCAACGAACTCGGTCGAGACATTGGTGATCTTAATACACACAATTAGTTTCATCAAAATCGATTTATAAATACGAGCGTTATCGTATGACATAGGTCAGATATATATATATATATATATGGATATATATATATATATATATATATATAAATCAACATTTGAACGGAGGGTGGTTTTGGGGTCTGGGGGTCATGATCGGTGAAAATATATCGAAATTTTCCGGAACTGCTTTCCTCCGAACGGCTGCAATAGGTAGCTTTATACATTTTTGTATTGAAAGCTACCTAAAACCAAGTTCTGTTTACCAAAAAGAATATAAGATATTAAAATAACGTTACAAAAACTTCCACAAAAAGCAGCTGTTTTCAACAATAGCTGTAAAAGCCTATAAAAAAACTGATATTGGCGTAATGTATTCTTGGGGTCTACAGAAGGGATTTCAATATTTATTATGTATACATATATGCATATAGATATATATAGGTATTATAATTAACTATATTTTGATCGTTTTGTTTCTCTGGAAAAGCAATTATTTTTGTAAAGCTAATTTGAATAGATCAGGTAACTATTACATTTTTTATTTTTATTTTTTCTAGATCGATCAATTTATAATTTAGCTATTATCAAAACTGTTGATACTGGAATCGCTTCATTATTTCACTAATAAAGGATACTTCAATATAAGCTGTTTTTCACAGGATTTCGCAAGTATTCTAGGAAACTATGGACATTTCAAAAGGGAAGGAAACTATGGAAATAGAAACATGGGATAAAATAATATACAGGCTAAATTACATTAAACTGGTTTTATTATCTTTATCCTTCAATAGACCTCAGCAAAATTAAAGACATCCGGAAAAAGTTAAAATTATTATTACTTTCATTTCAGATGATGTAAAAACTTCAAGAATGAAAATGGCGTTTTATATTAAAATAATTGACTAAGAAAATGGAATAAAACTGAAATTCAATTGCTTATTATCTCAAAGTTTCCAGTTGTGAAGGATTTTTTATGATACACTGTTAAAAATTTGCAGCAAACTGTCCAGTCATTTGACCGTTTTTGTAGGAAACGGTTACATAACTGTAATTTAACTATATTCTGACAGTATTATTGCTCATTTTATGGTCAGAATATAGTTATATAACGGTTATGTAACCGGTTTCTACAAAAACGGTCAAATGACTGGACAGTTCGCTGCAAATTTTTAACAGTGTATTAAAATTTTTGATCTGATAAATCATAAAGCTTTAAATTAGATTTTAAAAAGGAGCGTGATTAAACCAAAAAGGATTATATTTACTAAATGCACAAAATACATAAAGACACAAAATACATATTTAATGTTTCTAGCAGTCCATGAATTAATTATAGGCTAACTTGCTTTGTTTCCTAATTATGATTTGTTAATTTGATCTTTTTTAAAATCAAATAAAATAACTGTTTCACTCTTTACGAGAAAATTTTTTTAATTGTTCAATTGCTTCTGATTTTTTATACTTTTGTTTTGCTTATTTTTATATTGAACAATGCGATCAATATATTTTCTTTCAAATGCTTTTAATTTACATACATATTGAAACTTCTAGAAATAAAACAATAATTATGCAAATGATTATAAGCTTTATATAAGTTTTTGTTCCTTTGAAAAGTTCATTTGGTTGTTTAAACAGTTTTAAGAAATAATCTAGGGAAAAAAATTAAAAATATGTGATAGGAGTAATAAAAGATTATACAGTTAGATAATGCAGAAAGATTTAATGATTAAAGAATTAAATTAAACTATAAAAATTTTTAATTAATTACTTTTTTAACAAATAATTTCTTCTAAAATATTCGCAACCCGTTCATTATTATCATTTTTTGCTTTAAAAATGAAACTTTCTATAATTTGGTTGACTTTATTAGCATGTTTTTTTTTGAGCACCTGAAAAGGGGTTTTGTTTTGTGAGTTACGGCTTGTTATTAATTCAATTAATGTTTCTCCTTCATCATTAATTTCTGTTGCATAAGAAATAAGTTCTTTGATAATATTTGTACGTCCATGCAAGCAAGCCATATATAAAGTATTACTTCCGAATTTTTCACTCTCAACAGCCAAAAGTAAAATTCTAAGTTTTTCTTTTGGATTGTTCTTAAAATGTTTAGCACAATCTAAAATATCTTTAACTTTTCTAAGCTTATTCCGTCTAATCGCCTCACCCAATCTCTTCTTATCAGCACTTAGCTTTTCTGCCAGTGGAATACTATTATACATTTCTATTATTTTTTTTCGGACACATCGATATTTATCTTCTTCAAGTATTTTAAAAGATTCGGCAAAGACATTTTCATCACTGTTTTTAAAAATTAGATATAAAAAATTCTTATCTTTCTTAATGAGATCAAACATAAATGTCTCGAATGTTTCATCCCCTATACTGGCTGCTGTTTCTAACAATGCTTTAATAACATTAAGTTGTTCTGTTTCTACAATAAATAAATCAGGGCTTACGCAATTAAAAAGCAACTTTCTCAATGTTTCATTATCATCATCAACGTCTTTAGCAGCATTTAATAATATTTCAATTGCAGCAATATTTCCCTTTTGAATTGCCCTTTTTAAAGGTAGATAACTTTCTTCGGGAAGAAGCAACTTTTTAAGTGTTTCGTTACTATCGTTTATAGATTTAGCAGTGAGCAACAAGTAGTTAACAATGGCTCTAGATTTCAATGCAGCGCGGTATAAAACATTACCCAATTCACCATTAAATAATAACAGTTGTTTAAGATAATCACCGTCGTGCTTAAATTCCTGAACTAAAGCCTTTACTATTCTTTCCTTTCGAACTTCACACGCTAGAATTAAAGAACTGGTCCTCTTTTCGTCATTCACAATCAGATCTAGTTTATTACTTGATCTTTTTAGTAGCTCCTTCACAATTCGGGCATTCTTTCTTTTACGTACAGCTTCATCTAACGCATTATATTTATCATAATCTAAAACGTAAAGGAATTCCTGCAATGTATCTTCCGAAATTCCAGCAGCCGCATCTAGCAATACTCTAATTATTTCATAATCAAGTCCTCTGCATGCTAAGTGCAATGCAGTTGTTCCACGTTTGCCACGCTTAAACAGAAATTGCTTCAAAACATCACTATGTCCTTTAAGGCTGTTTAGCAAAAAGCAGATTATATTTTTATTGCCTTCTTTAACGGCAATATGTAATATTGTTCCTGCTTTATCAATCAAAGGACTTTGTTCCTCTATAAGTAACTTTTGAATACTTTTCCCATACTGTTTCAAACTTTCTTCCAGTATTCCTGTTTCAACAATATTTTTTAGCTTAAGATTTATGAAAACTCGAATAAGTTTAAAATCTGCTTTCTTTAAGATTTCTTGTAATATATATTCTCGTTTACTTGTGTTTGATACTACATTCGATGTTTCTTTTATCCAATTAATAAAAACTTCAGCTGCAAAGTAATCTCTAAAAGTTGCATGAATAAATTCAATATTGCTGCCATTTGATTTAATTACTCCAACAGATAAGACTGTGTCTTTAAATGTTTCTAAAATATCTTTTGGTTTTGATTTTAAGACTAATGATTTAGCAAGATCTTTATTAAATTGATCAAATATATATTTATCTTTTTGTTGTGCCACAGTTTCATTAATACCCATCTTTTTAAAATAAATATTACATTTTCTATGAATAAATGTTTCATAAATTTCTAAAATATCATTACCTAGATAATCAAAATCTAAATTTTTACCCAAACCATTTTCTATCCAAATTTTAGAATGTCTTGCAGAACCTTCAAGCATTAAGTATAACTGTAATGGAGTCCCGATAAATCTAAATATATTTTCTTTGAAAACTAATTCCATTTTATTTAAAAACGCGTCAGTATACTTTTGAAGTCTTTCGTTTTCTTTGATTTTATCAGTGTTAGAGAAAAGTTCGGCAAAAACTTTGGAATTTACAATGAAATACAACCGATCTTTCAAGTAATTTTTTATGTATGCTGTTTTAATTTTATCATTCATGGGAGTAAAGTTAAAAGCAAACGTCGATAATTCATCTTCTAAAGTTTTTTGATAATGTTGACGAGTAGTAATCCATAATTTTGCAGCAGTTTCATTTTTTAAATATATAATTAATGTGATCATCTTATTCCTGTCTTCAGTATTTAAAATTTCATCAAATCCATCAAATACCAAAAGTAAAGGTTTTGGGAAATATTTATTTTTACACAAAGCAAATATCAATAAACTTCTAGCCACATTGTTATTTAATTTTAAATCAATTTTCGAAAAAAAATCAACTACATTGACTATGTTTATAGTGTCATTAACCAATCTTATATCTCTAATATCTTGTAAGTGATACTTTATATTTATTCTAATGATCCAGTGTGTTGAAATAAATGAATCGGATCCCACATTTGATTCATATAACTTTGTTATTGAGGTGGTTTTTCCCATGCCTGGGTCATCTGCAATGATTACAACCTTTCTATCTTTAATTTCTTTGACTAAATCTTTTTCAACTAAAGATGTTTCACTTTGCTCGCTATCAATGTATTTTCGCAGAGTATCCAGTGAGCCATGAGATTGGCACCAAATAAGTTGGTCATCTTCAAGCTTAAGACAATGAACATTTTCTTTCTGTCTGCAGAATTCCTGAAAGATATCTTCTACACCATCCTCTAGTGCACAAAGCTTAAGATTTTTGCAATTAATCAAGAAATGTTCAGTTACATTTATATTTGTAAAATTTAATGATTGAATTAAATCTTCCTCTTTGTTCACTGGGTATAGAATAAATATTTCTGAAAAATGCTTTTTCGTTAGCTCCTCTATTACTTCTTTTTTAATAATAACATTTTTAAAATTCCTTTCTAAATAAAAATTAGGGTTATAAAAGTGTTGTAAGTCAGCATTTTCTTTATCTTTTATATGAATCCAAAAGATAGTTTTATTTGGGTAACTGCAACAAGCTTTCTTAAAACTTTCATCTTTAAACTTATCATCATCAGTTTCCTCATCAAATATTTGTATTGTACTGTCACTACCAACATCTCCCAACATATTGTCAATCATTTTTTTTCTATTGTCTAAACCCAAGTATTCCTCCAGTTTTTCTATTTTTTCGTTTTCATTTGATCCCTTAATTCCATCAAAAATATATATTTCATTAGTACCATTATCAAAATTTTGTGGTACTCTATCGAAATTTGTTTTTTCAAAGATTGCAGATAATGCATAAGTATCATCGTTTAACGTAACTTCCTCTAACGTTTTATTTTCAGTAGTATTTTCACAATTCTTATTTCCTAGTAACTTACACATTAAAGTGTCTGAGTTTATTTTTTCGAAAAGTTCAGCATAGGCACCTTCTAAACTACTAGTTCCTGGTGGCTTACTTCCTACTTCAATTATATTATTATTAAGAATTTCAATCATTATATCTGCTATGACTGCCTTATTTAGAATTTTGTCTTGGGATAAATAAAAGACATAAGTGCTCCAATCCTCAAAGCCAGTTAAGCTAGTTAGACTTATATTTTCTTCTTGCCCTTGAAAAACAATTACTTCTTTTTCTAGGGGATTCTCTGCTGGTTCAAAATCATTTAAATCTATGTCATCAGTTTCTTGAACATGCATCTTCCTAAGATCACAATCATTTTGAAAAAGTTTCTTTAAATAAAATCTAAACCTCTCAGCTAAAATATTACGTTCGCCTTGCTTGTTAATTAGAATAATTTTTTTATTTCTCTTGCTTTCAATTATAGCAGAAAAATTGCGACAAACTTCTTCTGAATTCTGTTTATTAACATTGTGTCTGCATTCGATGATTAATAATTTGTAAGTTTCTGAACTAAAAGCTTTTTCTACACGATCTTTAATTTCTATTAATTTACTCAGCTCTATGGAAATATGTCCATTTTCTTCTCGGTAGTATTTAGAATTTAAGTGTTGCAGTATTTTAATAGTACTCAACAGAGTAATTTCAGAACAAACGCTCAAAACTTTACTTTCTTTCAGTAATAAATGATGCTCTTCTGTGATTTCATTATTTCTTTTATAGCTCAAGAAGCTGTCTAAGATCGTCTCTAATTCTCCTGACTCAATAAACTTACCGTACTTCAAAGCTCTATCTTCATAAAATAAAGTTATTATAGAAATATTAACTGCTTCCTCTTGTTCTTGAACAAATTGGATTGTTTTTTCCCCAGATAACCACATTTCTTTACGCGAAGCCTTTCCATAGAATCCGAGTTCTTTTTCTATACGGTCTCTAAGTTTTGGATACATATTATCGAGTACTTGCCCTAAATGAGTTCCTTTTAAAATACTGTCTTTTTCGGAATAAATTTGAGTTATTAAATACGTTACATTAGGTTGATTTACTAAAAAGACAAAACATTCTAAAAAGTCATCGATATCACTTCGTTTAACCGACGTCCATTCTAAGGGAAGTTCTGTCCTTTTGTGTTTAGTCTTACCAGAATTCACTGTTACTTTCAATTCTACTTTCTTTAAAATTATTTTCAGTCCATCCTCACTGGTATCCATCCCAGATTCGGCAAACTGTCTCATTGCTTGAAACATTGCATCTCTCAGTTCTTTTTTTGAACCATGTTTATCATTGTCTATAAAGTCATCTCGAAAATAGGCTACACAACACTGTCCATTTTCCATATCCAGTTTTTTTGGTGATTTTCGTATAACCTCCCTTTCTAATGCAACCTGATAAAAATTTACAGCCGTGTCACCTTTTCCTAAAATGTTGGATTTTCTATGATTTTCCCAAAGAACATGCTGTGCAAGTTCCCTTGCTATTCTGTGTAAATCAGAACTTTTTTCAAATATTTCGCAAAGTTCATCACTCACATCATTCAGCTTATAACATACAATAGATTCTGGATGTCCTAATGATGATTTCTCAAAGCTAAAAATGGATTTAATGTCATTAAGCGAATCATCATTATGGCTCTTAAGATTTAATTTATCGTTATCAAGACCAATATTAGTATATATCGCCACATGTTTAATTTTTCCACCTTTGAGCTCTTGTGATGTACCATTTTCCAATTCCTCTCTAATTCTGAGAAAAGAGATGAAGTATTTTTGCAAATTAAAAATTTTCTGGAGATCTCCTTTTGCCTTCCATTCTTCAGCTGATAGAATTTCATGATCTATCACCTGGTTGTCGTTTTGTTTGTGCTTTACTTGAACAAAGACAAGGTTCTTTGTATCGTCCATGCCTTTATAACTGAAAACGATGTCATCGAACTTCATATCTGGCGCCATGTCAATTTCTCTACCAATAGAAAATTCACCATCTTTAAATTTACCATCTTTTGAAAGTTGATAGCCTTTCTTTGCTAGTAATGTAAACAGTAACTGTTCATAAGTTTTTCCTTGCTCTGAATTACTATTGTCTGCAGCTTTTGCTTTAGATTTACATCCAGTTTCTGGTGATAATGTGGACATTTTTTTTTTTTTTTGGATTGACAGAATAAATTATATAGTTGTTGTAAAAGTTCTTCTAGATCACAAAAGCTTTATTTTACCAAACATTACAATGTAATACTTTTGCTAATTGGTAATTTCCTTTAACCGATATATATTTACCAACGAGAACAGAACTAAGATAAATAAAATATTGTCTTCTAATAATTGTTCCTGCATCCAAGTTTTCTTTTATATCTTGGAACACATTTCTCCAGAAATATGTTTGATATTTTTTTAGTTTTCTGCCGTACATAGCAATAGAGAGTCCTTCATTTTTAAGTAAACTTCTGGCTGTAGCACTAATTAACTCATAGTAGCATTTGAGGTGGATGCATAATTTTATTGCACTGCTTTGAGTTTTCTTCAAACCATCCTTGATCCTGTAACAAAATAATAGAAATATGTTTGAAATATGTTTGATAAATATGTTTGAAATATGTTTGAAATATGTTTGATATTTTTTTAGTTTTCTGCCGTACATAGCAATAGAGAGTCCTTCATTTTTAAGTAAACTTCTGGCTGTAGCACTAATTAACTCATAGTAGCATTTGAGGTGGATGCATAATTTTATTGCACTGCTTTGAGTTTTCTTCAAACCATCCTTGATCCTGTAACAAAATAATGCTAAAATTAATTACAAAAGTTTTTTCGTATGATTAACATAGATCATTATAGTAATTAGCTATTTAAAACTTTAATCTACATAATTTATATATTTAATCAATTCAGTGTTATTAAGAAACAACACAATTTTCAGCAAACAATTTTATTCGAAAAATTAATATATCCAATGGTTGGAGTATCATAGTTGAGATTTTTTCCAACAGAGCGAAAATATGCCGGGACCAGGACTCGAACCTGGGTACTTTGGTTTGCCGTACCAACGCTCTCCCTACTGAGCTATCCCGATGATATCCTCGACTGGCATATTTCACTCTTATTTGTTGGACAAGGCTGCGAACTGCAGCGCTAATTTCATTCATCCGAGCTATAACTATAGCATTTACATGATGAATCTTGAAATAGCACGGAAACTCCTGTATACCATGTAATTAGGTCATAATGAACAGAGGAAATTAATGTATGCTGTTTGAAAAGAATAAACAGCTAAAACATTTTAGTTAAGATAATTTTTTATTATAACAGATAACTGTGAAACTTTTTAATTATTGAAATGATTCATAGATCAAAATAATATTTCATATATATATACAAGGTGATTGCGACGTAATCTGCCAAACGAAAGGGGGTGATATAAGAGCTCATGTGTGTACTGTTAATATTACAATATTGGTATTAATTTTAAATTTTGTTGCGATGTGAATATTTAAAAACCCATATGAATGGTTCTTTCGGTCAGAAGTTACTTTATAAATTGAAGAGAGAATAAATAAAAATAAGTTGATCTTACTTGCTGGTGAAGAAAACAAACCAGTAGGCCATAAGTGAAGAGAAGAATATTGTAGTATAATTCATACTTTATTAATCCATCCAGAAAAATCAAGGAATGGTTTGAAGAATCACACCTTTGGTCACTGTACTCCATTTACTTTTAAGAATAAAAAAATCTTATTGAAGACATCTTGTTGGCAGATGGCATACGATGGAACTAAATCCCAAAGAATACTGGAGAATTTTAGTTGGAAAGGCAAGCTCTTTAAACTTTTAAATAAAACAATTTCATTACATAATATCTTTTTAATTTAAAATCAAACTGCTGGAATTTTAAGGAGGCTAAAAAGAATGCGAGTTCGGCATATTGAATGCAAAATTCCGATAATAGAAATTGCGCCGAAACAACAAAACGTTACACCATCAAAAATTAATCTTCTTCTTCTAAAACGAAACGCAGTTACATTTGTATATATATGAATAACGTGGGGTTTTCAAAAGTGATAGCAAGAGAAAAATTAAATTCATTTGTTAATTAAGAAATGACGATAAGCGTTAAAGAGCAAATAATTTAATCCCAAACCAGAACTCAGCTTATAATACGTCAAAGTAAACACACCCTTAACATCAGCGCTAACGTGGAAGGAAAAGTAACTGATAAGCCACGCCTCCGAGTGCACGCAGAACGAAAGCGATGTCACTGGGGTAACATCTCTGGCTAAAAACGCTCCTACGAAACAACGTAGTAGGCTTAGGAAAGAGCAATGCAGTCGGCTGGGGAAGGCATATCGCGGGCTAATATAAGACCAAAATGTGCGATAAAAACAGAAATGTGTTAGCGATATCACAATATGGACCATAAAACACCATAGAAACCCTCTCCTATCTCTAACCGATTCCAAGTTATGGCGAATAGACGAAAATGTGCCAAAAATTCGTCTAGTCGGAAGAAACCCAAATTTTAAAGATACTGCTCAATTTTAAAGATACAGAAAAACGAAAAAGGGTTCGGACATTAAGAACTATTTTGTTATAATATTAAACGATCCAACACGAAAAAATAATGTAAAGAAAACACAACCCTTTTACAATTAAATAGCAATATATTTTCAGGAATCTTTTATACAGGTTTCAAAATCATTATATTTATAATTGATAGCAATTTCAAAGAGTTTAAACAATTAGAACTATTTTATTAAGCTATCAAATGCCCCGATGAGAAAAAAATTATTCTTACAAGCGCCTTTACCGCTAAATAACAATAGTTTTTATACAGGTTTCCATACCATTATATTTATGACTCATAAAAATTTCAAAAAGTTTGGATATGGAGAACTATTTTTTTGAAATATTAAATGACCCGCTCAAAATAAAAAATTACATACACATTCTGTGACCCCGACCTCGGAACCTCTCTTTGTTAGAGGAGAAAGGCGCATTTCAAGATTGACCTGAAAATAATCGCGGCCGAGTCTGATTGTATGGCTACTTTTCCTTCCTGCTCGAAGATTTCTTATTTGATTACTAGCATCTGACCTATTAAAGTTTGCCTCAGCTTTCGGAAACGTTAACAAAATAATTCTGAAGATTTGGTACAATAGCATCTTGGAAAAAAAAATTACGTATGCTACAGTAACATGGTTTCACCGGATAAGCAAAGCACATGGACTTCGTCTGATTTCATCAATACAGTATCAATGCCTGTTATTAGTTTCACGTGCCTACAAAACATCTTCGACGGTTGCCCTCTGTGTTTTAACGGGTAGTGCGCCCCTGGCACTCCAACTTGAATATATAGCATCAACATGAAGAGATTTACGTCTTAGAATCCCGACACTAAATCTAGAGCCTATATTCTACCAGCCAAAAATAAAGTCAGATCAAGTTCAACCATTTAAAGAATATTTCTTTCAAATAGATCCGGAAAATTTTTCGCAAGCAGAAATAAACATTTATACGGATGGTTCCAAAATTGAGGATGAAACGACATATGCCTTTTGCATATATCAGAGAGGAGAGCTAATCTATGAGGATCAAACGAAGTTAAATAAAGAAAATACTGTATTTCAAGCAGAACTCCTGGTCATAGAAGAGGCACTACTGTGGATTAGGAACTACCCTCATAAAGAAGCATTAATATAATCGGACAGTCTTTCAAGTCTCCTAGCAATAAAAGACGTTTTTTCAAAAGATCTCATTGAAATACAAATAATCAAATTACTTCAAGAGACAAGAACAAAAATCTTCTTTAAATGAGTTCGTGGACATGTGGGTAATGAGGGAAATGAACATACTGATTCTTTGGCAAAAGAAGCAACCAAAGCACAGTAAATGCCAAATATAAATTTTAAGAAGCTTATAAAATCCTCTCTGCACCATAAATGACAGCTCATCTGGAGCAATGCTACTACAGGACGGTACACATATGCTTTAACCCCAAAAGTCTCGGAAGAGAGAATCCTCCCACATAGAAATCTTTTTCTGTTTGCCACTAACCACGGTACACATATGCTTTAACCCCAAAAGTCTCGGAAGAAAGAATCCTCCCACATAGAAATCTTTTTCTGTTTGCCACTAACCACGGTACACATATGATTTAACACCAAAAGTCTCGGAAGAGAGAATCCTCCCACATAGAAATCTTTTTCTGTTTGCCACTAACCACGGTACACATATGCTTTAACCCCAAAAGTCACGGAAGAAAGAATCCTCCCACATAGAAATCTTTTTCTGTTTGCCACTAACCACGGTACACATATGCTTTAACCCCAAAATTCTCGGAAGAGAGAATCCTCCCACATAGAAATCTTTTTCTGTTTGCCACTAACCACGGTACACATATGCTTTAACCCCAAAAGTCTCGGAAGAGAGAATCCTCCCACATAGAAATCTTTTTCTGTTTGCCACTAACCACGGCCCAGTTTCATCCTATCTTTATAAATTTAATAGCGTTTCTTCTTCATTATGTGTATGTGATCAGCGAGCCACATCATTGCATTATATTTTGAACTGCACCCCTACATCATATTATCATAGAAGAAAATCGTCAATAATCTCTTTGTCCCAGTGGTTCTCTGTGGTTTTATCGAAACTATTTTTTTTTCCAAAAGATAATTGAACGTGTCATACTTTTAGAAATCATTCATCATTTGTTTCAAACTGTTTTGCCTTTTATGGATGATGAGGAAGACTTATTTTAACAAAAACACGTTTACCATTATTTCAAAATAAATTCTAAACCACCAACAACACGACTGTACCATAAATGAGCTATTGCATGAACAATAGAACTTTTGTATATAATTATATGATAATCATCATAATTATTCACTATTTTACCTATTTTAGATATTTAGCATTATTTTTAAACTTATAAATCTCTTTCTAATTTAGTAAATAAATATGTAGTATTTTAATGTATTTTTGCAGAACGCTCAGCTTTGCAGCGAAATTGAGCTTCTCCCGCTCCAACAAGTTAAAATTCCCATTATTTATAATTTCATTATTTTATTAATTACTAAAATCTAAATTTTTCTCGGGAAACCAAGAAAAATTGAGCTTCGCATTGTAAATATACTGTATTCATATTGTATTTAATCTTTAAATTCTCAATCAGCTTTCCCTACGGGTGTTTTAGATGCAATCCGCTGGATGGGGCTTGTGATTGTCTTCACTCACTTGAAAACACCCGCTCGCTAATGTTAATCCTATGGCCAGGTTGTTTTCGAATTTCTCGTTTAAATTTGAATATTTTTAAACGATTTTTTTGCATAAGATAGCTGAGGTCGATCCCTAATATGGCTATTTTTTACTTTTTCGATTTCAGTTGCAAATTTTTTTAATAAAGGTACTTTCACTTTCAAAACCCAAGTCACTCAAGACCCATCCAGCTGACTCTCTTGACTCTCCTATTACTAGCATCATGATTTCATTAATACTTTCTTCTAGTCTTCCTGTTTTTAGAAAATATCAGTCTGTGACTCTGTCTGTCTGTCTGTATGTATGTGACAAAAATTTTGTGGGCGCTCTATCTCAAGAACTAATGCACGAAATTTAATAAAACTGTATATTCAGTTAGTCCCTGATATAAATGGGTGCTGATTAGTTTTTGGTGAAAATCGCCCGACAGGTGGCGCTGTTATGTTGCATTTTTTGTGATTTCCGCAATAGCTCTATCTCAAGAACTAATGCTCTTATTTTCATAAAACTTCAGATTCAATTAGACCTTGACATAAATAGACGCTGATTACGTTTTAGTGTAGATATCCCTATAGGTGGCGCTGCTATACCACTTTTTTCCTGATTTTTATAATAGCTATATCTCAAGAACGAATGCACGGAATTTCATCAAATTTCAAATTCTGTTAGACCGTGACATAAATAGATGCTGCTTACGTTTTGGTGTAAATAGCCCAACAGGTGGCGCTGCTATGCTACTTTTTCCATTATTATCACGATAACTATATCTCAAGAACGAATGCACGGATTTTCATCAAACTACAGATTTAGTTAGACGTTGACATAAGTTGTTGTTGATTAGGCTTTGATCTAAATCTCCAAACAGGTGGCACTTCTATGCTGCATTTTGCAGTATTTACACGATTTTAGCAATAGTCATATCTCAAGAATTAATGCGTGGAACTTTAATTTAGATTTTGATATAAATTGGTGCTGATTCTTTTTAGAGTATTCGAAACCCGTGTGAGATAGAAGAAAGTTTAGGGATTGGCACATACGACTAGTTTTTTAATTGATATAGAGACTAGTGACTAGCCGATTTGGATAACGAATTTATAATTTCTGCATTATATATTTTATTACATTTCGCATTATGCACATAATTTTTGATGAACTCTTTCATTATTGTTCTCCGTTTCTGCATTACATAGATTCCGTTTTATGAAAAAATACTAACACAATATTTCCAATATTTAAATTGGTTAAAATCAGAATTTTTCCGCATTCCGATTTGCACAAGTTTTATTGTGATTTTCTATATTTAACTTATCAAACGAATTTCCTTCTATTTTCCTTTGCATGTATGAATGGACAATGGACCAGTTGTAAAATTCAGAGCAAAATATGTGTCTCCTTGTTAAGGAACACCCTTTTCAAGAAATGCAAGCTTATTGGTACTTACGTATTATTGGGGTCAGGTCATGTTCACTGCGCCAACAATGTCACCAAAAATATTAATTATAGTAACCCCCCCCCCTTTTTTTTTTTTGCTTTCTTCATTTTAACTGCATAGTTAATATTATATAGTTGCCATATTAAAGACAGTGGCGAAAGTATTTATTAATCTACTCAAAATAGGAGGAGGTTATCAATTCGACGTGTATGTATTTTTTTTATGTATGTTCACCGATTACTCCAGAACTATGCGTCCCATTTATGTGATTTTTTTTATTCGAAAGAGAATACTCTCGAATTGGTCCCATTTAAATTTTAAGAAAATTGGTTCAGCACTTTTTCAGAAATTCAACAAAAACGAAAAAAAAATAAGCATTTTAAAAATAGTTAATTTGTTGGGCAAACGACTTTCATTTAATATCCTAAAATATTCTATTACGCGAATTTGCAAATAAAAAGACTGACATATTTAAATCAGCTTTAACTTATCGGATTATAATTCTGCATGAATAAATTAAAGGGGGGGGGGATTAGCCACTGTTATACTTAACCATCTTTATACTTAACCAATGAGCACCTTATCACAATGAACGTATCTATAAAATTTTAAGCAAATCGGATATTATCAAGAGTTATTACGTCCGGGTCACCAGTTGTTGGGCAGACGACTTTCATGTCGCAAATAATAAAAAGACTGACATATTTAAATCAGCTTGAACTTATTGGACTTATTATCATAGAACAAACTTTTTAAGATCCAAACAAAAACTAAAACTTTTGAGAGTTGCCAAATTTGAAAAGCAAAATTACATAAAATTGTGAATTGGATAAATATAATACAACGTACGGATAAAAACTATAAATTATGCCACAACAAATCTACTTTTAAATCTTTTAAAAGTTCCATTGTTGCAGTTTCACAGCGGTTTGGCATATTTTGATGAGCGTTTATTGGCGCATAATTAAATACATTGTTGTTTCAACTCCCATACAAACGTACGAGTTACAGAAAATATTTGGCGATTTATCCTGTGTGGCGCACTAGTTGGAAACTGCCTTTAAAATATCCAATTATCTGTATTATATTATACAATACAGTTGTATATAAATGCTTCTGCAATTGTCTTTTAATATTTCTACTACATAATATTAACTATAGAGTGACAATATAGAAATAAAGAAAGAAAGGGGTTACTCCGAATAGTATTATAGGCGACATTGTTGGCGCAGTGTATTTACCTTGTACGGATCGTAAAAATCAGTACACATTAAGCATAAGCACCGAAATCAGTGAGTTACGCAGTTATCAAAACTGTAGTATACAGCCCGATTATGACACATTATCCAAGACGATTAGGTGGGAATAATGATAAAATTTCTAATCTTCCGTAATCGAGTCTACTGCTAAGGTTAGCGTGAAATAAAAAAATATATTAGCAACAATATGGTTTAATATAAATATAGATATCATTAAAGGCTTTAAAGACATTAGATGAGAATAATGATAAATTTTCTAATCTTCCGTAATCGAGTCTACTGCCAAGGTTAGCGTGAAATAAAAAATATATTGGTTTAATGTTAATATAGATATCATTAAAGGCTTTAAAGACATTAGATGAGAATAATGATAAATTTTCTAATCTTCCTTAATCGAGTCTACTGCCAAGGTTAGCGTGAAATAAAAAATATATTGGTTTAATGTTAATATAGATATCATTAAAGGCTTTAAAGACATTAGATGAGAATAATGATAAATTTTCTAATCTTTCGTACTCGAGTCTACTGTTGTAAATATAGATATCATTAAAGGCTTTAAAGACATTATATGAGAATAATGATAAATTTTCTAATCTTCGATACTCAAGTCTACTGCCAAGGTTAGCGTGAAATAAAAAAGATATTAGCAAACCGACTTCAAAACTACTAAAAGGCGAAAAATAAACTTTTTAACCAAAAATAGAACCGACTTCAAAAACTACTAAAAAGCGAAAAATAAATTTTTTAACCAAAAATAGAACCGACTTCAAAAACTACTACAAAGTAAAACATATTTTTTTTAGATAACAGTTAATAAGAAATTAAATTAAGAGCATTGTATTTACCATGCATATTATTATATTTATGTACATTAATTTGATTTTTTGGAGTCGGTGCCAGCCAAGCCAAGTACAAAATTTAAAACAAAATATCCAATATAAATCGTAACATGCGTATAAATTATATCATTAAAGGCTTTAAAGACATTATATGAGAATAATGATAAATTTTCTAATCTTCGATACTCAAGTCTACTGCCAAGGTTAGCGTGAAATAAAAAAGATATTAGCAAACCGACTTCAAAACTACTAAAAAGCGAAAAATAAACTTTTTAACCAAAAATAGAACCGACTTCAAAAACTACTAAAAAGCGAAAAATAAATTTTTTAACCAAAAATAGAACCGACTTCAAAAACTACTACAAAGTAAAACATATTTTTTTTAGATAACAGTTAATAAGAAATTAAATTAAGAGCATTTTATTTACCATGCATATTATTATATTTATGTACATTAATTTGATTTTTTGGAGTCGGTGCCAGCCAAGCCAAGTACAAAATTTAAAACAAAATATCCAATATAAATCGTAACATGCGTATAAATTATATCTACATAAATACGAGACAATAAAAAAAAAATACATATAACTCATCAAATGATAGAAAATACAATGATTTAAATGATTAACTAGTTTCCAAAGCAATGTTTGTCGACATATAGTTGCTAATCTCATTTGAAAATACACATTTATAACATCAGATGAAATGTTTAAAAATGGTAACATGGCTTTAACTTGGCTTGGCTGGCACCGACTCCAAAAAATCAAATTAATGTACATAAATATAATAATATACATGGTAAATACAATGCTCTTAATTTAATTTCTTATTAACTATTATCTTAAAAAAATATTTTTTACTTTGTAGTCGTTTTTGAAGTCAGTTCTATTTTTGGTTAAAAAATATTATACGTATAAAAATAACTTAACAAATGTAGTCGCCACTGGTGATCAAGTTATTTAAACTGATGGAGTTATTTAAACTTAAGAAATGGGCACAAGCGCCATTTTCCCTCCCCCACCCCTACTCGTACGCGGCAAGCAGTAATATTCCTCTTCTCTGGTACTTTTAATAGAAGAACCAAGTTTGAAAGCCATTTTCCATATCATGCACAGTAAAGGCGATTCTTTAACTTTTATTTTAAATTTGACTGAAATAAGTTCATAAAATACAAATTTTAAAACAATAAAATTGGAAGTATTTGACTGACTTCCACAGAAAAATGGACAATTTTTTTCCGAATCACTATTTAATCGATGCCCCCCCCCCCTCATCAGGTATAGAATTTGTACCACTCAACTATCCGGACATTTGAAACATTCGGCAATAAATATTTCCTGAACATTCCTGTTAATTTCGCCTTTACAGCATATTTTTTCTTTAGAGATACGGAATTTTGACAAGTTTCATTAGAAAACTTAGTTTATGTTACCTTTTTAAATTGTGATACTATTCTAAACTATGTAACTAATCATTCGAAACTATGATTGTTATTATTTTTTTTTCAATTAGTTCATAAAAAACTTTTGTGCATTTTGAAAATCAATGACGGGGGAAGAAGAGGGAGGGATTTTTTTTTTTTTTTACGGAGACTGGGAATTTTGCTGACTACCAGATTTTGTCAAATTTGTAAAGCCCTGCGTATAACTACATAATATGATATAGATATAATATATTAGATTCATTGATACAATATATATTTACATTACATAATATTTAAATTATATTCATTCTGGTGAGCATAACAAACCACTGGAAATAAGTCTACCCCCATCAATACCATTTACTGTTAATTTGATGTTATATATTAAATAAGTATATACTAAATTCCTGTTTTGTTTTATTTTAGCTTATATTATTATTTTAGTATATATTATTTATCATTTTTTTAAATGTTTTGTATTTTTTAAAAGTACGTTAAATTATCATTTTGAACACGATTGGCAATTGACAATGATAAACAAAATTGGCGATTAATAACCATTTTTGGCGATCTAACTACCTGGCCCGGATAATGCGTAAGTAATACCAGATTATTTTTTATTTTAAAAAATTTCAAAACTCCTTAATTTTTTTTAAATGACAGCCAGTCCGCAAATTTTAGTCAATTGTAAAATCTTATCTGTGGGTGTTTTTAATAGGATTACAAAATCCCTCATTAAATTTTATCCTTTTGTTGTGGTGCTTTATATTCATTATTTAGTACCATTTAAGAAAAATATTTAAAAAAAAAGGT
Organism: Maratus michaelseni; assembly: GCA_963931845.1. NCBI lineage: Eukaryota > Metazoa > Arthropoda > Arachnida > Araneae > Salticidae > Maratus > Maratus michaelseni. The sequence continues at coordinate 6,262,449 of OZ007600.1, forward strand.
TTTTGTGCCACTAGTTTTTCTAAGTATAATAGTTTAAAAACAAAAAAATCTATGTTGATTTTATGAAAGAAAGAAATAAAAACAATCAAATAATTTTATTTTTTTAAAGGAATCGGATAGAAATTTTTATTTTGCACTTGATAAACTAAGATCGCTTCTATGACAGAGTTACAGCCTGCTAGACAAGATAATACATTTCATCTCGTGTTGCTTCGGTGGGTATAGTTAAAAAAGAAAGGAAAATCATGCGTCTGTCAGGAATTGTGAAACACTTTCCAACACATCCAACAGACTGTAACGTAACTTCACTGTTAAATAAGTTGAAAGTAAGTATGTAGTAAACAGTTTAGGAACCATGTAACACATTTAAAAATCCAGTTTTAGCAATTACCTTCCATAGTAAAAAAAATAGTCAAATTATTTTGTGCAGCCCTGTATATGATCTATAGATTTGAATATATACTACATAGCATGATAAAAATTAGTTCAGTTAGAAAATTCACTTTTAACAATTTTTGCCAATCGATGGAAATGCACCCAAATCTTTTGCACAGCCCTGCATATTATATAAAGACTTTTGTATACACTCCATATTAAGCTAAAATTTTATTCAGATAAAAAATGCATTAGTCAACTTAAAACTCACTTCTATCAATTACCTGCCGTAAACGAAAATGTATATTGTTCTTTGAGTAGCCATGTATATGAATTTATTTATATCCAGCAAACTTCTGTTAGTCTACTAAATATAGTTTAGCAGGACAATGCGTAACACAATTAAAAATACCCTTAAGCAATTCACTCCCATAGTCTGTAATATTTATGAATTTCTTTGTGTAACCCTGTATGTGATCAACATAATTTATACACACCACGTACTATGCACAAACTTATTTAAAATTAAAAACCCAAACAAAAGTTGAAAACGCACTTATCACACATAGACTGTAATTATCGCACAAAGACCGTAACCAATTTTTTTTTGCGTGTCCCTGTAAATGAACGATAAATGCAATGCACACCATACTATTTGGTGAGCAATTTATAGTACATCTCAGTAATACGTATAAATTTCATTATGTTTTAAATAGTGAAACATCATTAAATTATACTGCAAACGATTTCCCCCGTAGAACATTGTGTAAAATAATTCTTTCGTGTGACCTTGTAAAAAAATAATTGTCTCAGTGCAACGAAGACTCATACACAGCGCAGTATTACTTTGCCCCATATATAGCTACGATGGATATTAAAAATTTTCGTCAAGCATAACTCAAAAAATATTTAACGGATTTCGTTCAAATTTTTACAGCAGGTACCTATAAAGGTGACAACGTCGTCTATTTATTACCAAGAATAAGTGTCAAACCGTTTGGAAGTTATATTAAAAAAATAGATAAAAAAGCACAATTAAAGTACATACGTCACTAAATTTTGTGCATACGTCATTTTCACCGGCGGGAGATTTTCGTAGACAATCGGAATTGAAAAGTTCATGGAATACATGGAGCAAAAAAATATGCAAGCACTAATATTCAGCACAATAAAATATATTTCAATTTAATAAAAATGGAAAGTTAATCTGGAATTTTTTCTGTTTGAAAAGTATTAGAGATTAGTAAGAGTAGTATTAGTATTAGAGATTTGGCGTAAATCACACCATTAGCAGCTTTTTTATTTCGCGTGTGTATGTTCTTTGATGTTTAAATAAAAGGTTTCGATTTGTGGCATTATTTCTTATTTTCTTTTCCTTTTTAGTATTTTAAATGGAATTAGTGAAAGGCGTGTATTTTAAATTAAATGAGTGAAATACGTGTATTTTTAATGTATGTATTTCAAATGAAATCAGTGAAAGATTTATATTTAAATGAAATGAATGCAATATGAAGATGTTATGAGAAAAATATTTGGCGATTTATCAACTGCGCCAAGTTAACATAAAAGTACCAATACATATGTGGGTACTTCTCTATTATCCCGTCGACCACTTTTCATAACAAAAAACTATCGCCAAATAAACGGGAGAACGTTGTCATTGAAATATCAAAATACATAAATAAATAAAATATAAGAATTTAAGGACACAATTGTTATTTTAATGAATGAAATAACTAATAAATCAGTAAAACATAATGAAAAATACACGCAAATGTCGCGTTAAAAACCACTTGATGACGTAACAAACACGTATAATGCTTCTGATATCAAGTAAATGGGACTGCATTTTTGGCGTTTAATCTAACAGTTTGGCGATAGTTTTTTGTTATGAAAAGTGGTCGACGGGATAATAGAGCAGTACCTCTATGTGAAATGAAACAAGGCACAGATGTCATATACGCACCACGTTGGCGCGATTTTTCCCTCCACCAGCTTGGGGAAAACTTTGTTTTTGAATATTAGTTACAAATAGTGTGACAAATAGTACACGTGATTTTTTATTTCAATATAAAAATAAAATAACGTAATAAATGAAACAGCTTCTATTATTTTAAAAAAGGGAATAAAAATAAATAAATAATAGTTTGATATAAATAAAGGCGCGGATGTCATATACGCACCACATTGGCGCGATTGCAACAAAATGGCAATTTTATGCCTCACATGGTAACCCGGTTATTTTGTTTCAATTGTTGTTTATTAACTTTTATTTTTTATTTTAATTCTATAAATTGTTTTTATTATATATATCAATATTTATTTATATCAAACTATCATTTATTTATTTTTATTTCCCATTTTTGAATAATAGGAGCTATTTCATTTATTACGTTATTTTATTTTTATATTGAAATAAAAAATTACATGCTATTATTGTATGGTATTTGTAACTAATATTCAAAAACAAAGTTTTCGCCAAATTGGCGGGGGAAAAATCGCGCCAATCTGGTGCGTATATGACATCTGTGCCTAAATTAATATTGATATACATATAAAAATAATCTATAGAATTAAAATAAAAAATAAAAGTAAACAAACACAACAAACAGTTTTCGCCAAAGGGGCGGGGGGGAAATCGCGCCAACGTGGTGAGTATATGGCATCTGTGCCGGCATTTTTACCCTTTTATCTGTGCTTTCGGAAATATAAAAAAATTAAAAAATTCTTATATCAGGTGTATAATGTTTTGCATTTTTATACGGACCACTTCTCCATTTTAAGATTTTAAATGCTATTTATATCAGATATTTCTTTCTTGAGATTCCCACAAGTTTTTTCCGGTAATTTTTTTAGTTCGCTTATTAATTGTTTACAATTTGCCCCCCTGGCAATAACAATTATTTATCACAAAAAATGGGTACTTCTCTATTATCCCGTCGACCACTTTTCATAACAAAAAACTATCGCCAAACTGTAACGCTAAATAAACGGGAGAACGTTGCCATTGAAATATCAAAATAAATAAAATATAAGAATTTAAGGACACAATTGTTACTTTAATGAATGAAATAACTAATAAATCAGTAAAACATAATGAAAAATACACGCAAATGTCGAATTAAAAACCACTTGATGGCATAACAAATACGTATAATGCTTCTGGCATCAAGTAAATGGGACTGTATTTTTGGCGTTTAATCTTAGTTTGGCGATAGTTTTTTGTTATGAAAAGTGGTCGACGGGATAATAGAGAAGTACCCAAAAATGGCTTAGTTTTGTTAAATTTGTTTGTTATGTATTTTCATTTCTTATTAAAATATCGAAAATGGCAATAAAATTTTATTTTAGCACCGTACTTAATTTTTTAAAATGGCTCAAAAACATGGTTTAATAAACGTATATTTGTAAATATTTTAAAAAACATGTTTTTCCGCTCTCTAGAAAAATTTGTAAGATTCTACAACTGCCTTTGGCACCAACCAGTACATGATACGGAACTTTTCCCTATTCAGATACACAGAAGAGGTTGGTCACAAACAAGAGTAATGCTAGCAACAATATTGTTTTTTAACTCTATAAGAGTTAGAAACAATAATGATAATAAATTCCCCGATTAGTTTAGGGCCCGATTACGGAACTTTCTCCTAGAAAAAAAAAAACTGTAGAAGTCTTTTACATTTGTTTCGAATGATGCTCGATCAACAAAGTATTAATTGATAATACAAACAACACTAATATTAACATGGGGGCAAAAGTTTGAATTTAAGTGTATATATTTGGAACCCTCCCCCCCCCCAACCACCCACCAAAAAAAGAAAAAGAAAGTTACAGAAATGAATTTAAAATGGCGTGAAGCCACCCTTTCTGACACAAGAAATTGGCTGCGAACCCGATTACGAAACTTTCACTTAACTTAATAACATGTATCTAATAGCCCTGAGGACAATTTCCCTTCCCAGTTATACGGACCTTGGGGCTTTTTTAAAAAGCTTGACGCAGTTCGGGTTGAAGAAGTTGAGATTTACTGTCAAATGACATAAACTACTATGAAAATAAAACCGTTGAATTATTATGCTGGTTTATGTATGTATTTAAAAAAATTGCATCTGATTACACTCTTTAGATAAATTACTCCTGTTTGCATTTAATAACAGATAAGCGGCTTCCGTTTACTAAATTGTTTAAATATTGGGAAGAGTTGGCGAGAGATAGATAGACGTGTAAACAAACGGGTAGAGAGACGGATAGCGACAGAGATAAGCTAACGGGTAGCGAAACGAATAGACAGACGGGTAGCGAGGCAGGTGCAAAAAAGGGTTGACAGAGGGGTAGTGAGATGGGTAGGGAGACGGGTAGCGTGGTGGATAGCGAGACGAGTACAGAGACGACTTGACAGACGGGTAGAGAGAGGGGTATAAAACTATCCTGCGCCGCCAGGCGCCCTCGGGGGTAGCCCGCGGCACGCTTCCGACCATCGCGCCCAAGCCTCTGAAGGGCTTTTAACGCACCAGGACTTTGTCTCGTCCGGCGCTGCGATCGGTCATGGGCCGCCCCTCTGCGAACCCTAGACCATTTTACCAGGTATCGACCCCATAGGTCGTTGCGGCAGTAGCCCTGCTCTGGGGAAACTTCTGCGTGGAACATACACCTGATGAACCGCCGAAGAACCCCCGACGGCCTCGTTCGCGAAACCCCACAGGGGGAAACGGTCCCTCGGTCATATGTCGAGTTACTCCGACGGCTCTTGCTTTCTCACGGCTTCCGATCATAGACATGCATGGATGGGCAAGCTACTGGGCTCATCGGCCGTGAGGTTCACATGTTATGCACTAATAAAAAAAGGAGCAGAAGAGGCCTCTCTCCGACCCAGAACCACGAGGAAATTCGGTTCTTTCCCATAGACGGGATTCGGATAGGCTGTCCCTACGCAGTCTGGCGCGAGGTTGAACCCGACTAGGCAGAACTAGCCGGTAACCCAGCGACAACTCCAGAACTACGAGATCATCCACATATAATATCACTCAAAAACGGAAGAATCCTAAGACACCGCTATCGGACTCTAGAGGTTGCGGAAACTTCCTCTAAGCGCGCCAAAGAGACGGGCCCGATCGAGATTAGTAGCGAGAAAATTAGTAGGCGTGCCACTAGTCCGCCCGCCAGGTGTGGAAATTCCTGGCTGCACGAGAGACGTGCTCGGACTGGGTTTCGGACCGAGGTCTCGAGTTTCAGCTGATCGATGCCGCGTTAGTCGGCAGCCTCCGGCCCGGTTCCTCGTAATCACATGGCAGAAAGAGGGTGGTCCTTTCCTCGAAGAGAACGTTCGCGTCCCTGGCGTCTCTGGCTGACCGCCTTCGGATGGTGACCGTCTCCTCGATTCAGGCACTTCCTGCGGTGACCATTGAGGTCGGCTCACAACTCTCCAGCTGCAGTGGATTTCGTGAGGTCCTCTTCCACGAGTATGGGGGTTCGTGTTGGGACTATTTCACCTCTGCCTCCGTCTCGTTGCAGATAGTTGCTGCATGCCGTATCTCCCAACGATTGGTGAACTACAGATTCATCACGATTTCGTGCTCTACAGAGATCGATCGTGCTTCCGTCAATTCCTTAGTCAAGTTTTGGAGGGATCCGGCTGGCATTTGCTAGCCTTTGCCCAAGATCTACGTGAACCTTGGGATTGGCCTACGGAGTCGTCTGCCTGCCACCTACGGAAAATTCCGATCACAGGCTGTGCTCGCGTCGCAGAGAACCTGCGCTTGCGAGGAGGAGACCCACGAGCCCACAACCCAAATGGGCGAACCACAATGGGCCATAGCGTGGCGTCCCCGGCCCTGCGGAGACTCCTTTCCCACTGGCGGACCACGATGAGGAACCCAGACCGGTCTTCTCCTGTCCCCGTCTCGCAACGAACGCAAACCATGGAGCGCCCGCGCACTGTTCCGCTCCCGGTCACCTCCTCCATCTAAGGAGTCGGGTCGGGACCACGGAAAGTTACCCGCCAGTAGAGAGATTAAAGAGTCGGGTAGAAAGACAGACGGATACTGAGACGGGTATACAGAAGAGTAGAGAGACAGTAGACAGATGAGTTCGGTTAGAGACACAGCTAAGACATACGAGTAGTTGGACTGGTAGACACGTTTGTAGCAAAGCATGTTATCAATGTGGTTTGAAGTATACGAGTTTCTATAAATAGTTATACAAATAAACAAAGGAATTTTTTTTAATTCAAATATTAAATATTTGATTTAATATTTCAATATTTAATATTTTATTTTTTTAATATTTTATTTAGATATTTGTCACAAAGAAAATGTTGCAAAAATTAAATTAAAATTGCGTTAAACTACGCTTTCTAAAATACGCTATTGGCTGCAAATCTGATTATGTGACTTTAAAAATATCGTTTTAAAAGATCCGGCGGTTTTTTTTTTTTTTTAAGTTTTGAGCAATTTCCGCTTAAGAAAATGAGATTATTTGCCAAATGTTATAAAAAAATGCATATGAAAACATAACAGTATATGAATTTATATATGATATTTTGTAATTATATCATTTAATTTGCTATTTTTCATATGTTGTATCTTTATCTATCTCTTGTCTATCATATGCTGTATATTCACTTAGATTCTTGTTGATATCTTCTTTATACCGTAATTGTTAACTTTATGTTCTCAGCAATATCACTCAGACTAATCCCTTTGAGGGAAGTCCTAGTAAATGCTCTGCACACCACATTTTAGAAAAAAGCATGTTTTCGTGTGCTACACAATTGTATATCAATTTCATCATGTTTCGAATGGCGTAACATCATCAAAATGCACTTGAAACTATTTATTACCATTGACCATTAATGTAACTGAATACTTTTGACTGTCCCTGTAAATAAACTTTAAATACTACGCCAGACAAACCAAATTCATAAACACTTTTCAACTATGTTGGAAAGTGTTAAAAAGATGTACAATTCAAATATTAATTGATCACATGCTGAACTATTTTATATTCAAACTTTTAATAAGGCCTTATTAAAAATAAAAAAATAAAAGTGACCAGTTAAACTGATGGCATTGAGCTCATAGGCTATTCACTTTAATTGTATGTTATACTCTTATTTCAAAGAATAATGCCGCTCGAAAAATAAAGAAATCGACAATAAATTAAGGGGGATTAGCCCCCGTTTCCCCCTTTATACTTAATCAATGAACCCCTAAAACTAATCAGGGAAGCGCTTTATCAGAATGAACCTGTATACCAAATTTGAAGCAAATCGAATAATTCTGCGTGAAAAATCTATTTATCTAAATTAAGGGGGAATTACTCCCCCGTTTCCCCCTTGATACTTAACCAATGAACCCTTAAAACTAATCAGGGAAGCCCCTTATCAGAATGAACTTATTAACTAAATTTGAAGCAAATCGGATGTTTCTATCAAGAGTTATCGCGTTACGCACATACATACATATACACGTAACGTACATACAGATCCGGCAGGCACATTAGCTCCCAGCCTGTCATAGCCTGTGAGTTAAAAATATTAAAAAATCTAGAGTTACTCCATTGGACGTTACGAACACTTTACAGAATACTGTGCGTTCAAATAAATAACAATATAGCAATAAATAAAAACTTAGATCCTAATTTTACAAAGGTGCAATATTTCCACTGGTAAAAATAACCTCATGCATTAAAGAAAACGTGTACTTTCATTCATAAAGCTTAAAGATTTTTATAATGACGTAATTTTTCATAAACTTTCAATCTACCCGTGCTAAAATAAAGACCTACAAAATTAAAAAAAAATAATAATAATAATAATAAATATTTCTCTAAGTTAAGTCACTTACTGTGGAAACATAGTTGTTGCATCGATATAAGATGAACGTGAGCAATGAAGATATAAGAGAAAATCTTTATCAGTTATCGTCACAGAATGGTGAAAAATGGTTGAAAAAAAGGTTTCGATACCAAACACATTGGCCAATTTTTCGAAAACGAATTCAATTCTTGAGACATTAGCCTGTAACATATCCCCCTAATCGAAGCTCACTCGAAAGTATACTAGGACTTAGACGAGATTCTTTATAGAGTACCAGGAAGATATCCTTCCACACCTCTGATCATAACCTGTGGGATATAGCACTTTATGTCATAGCCAATGTCCAGAAAACGTAGCTCTGGAAACACGGGAAAAAGGGAAAAAAAACCAAACCAAAAAAGATTAGAAAGCCCCAAACAGGCAGCAAGGAGTTAAAAAAAAAAAAAAAAAGGTAATAATACTAATACTATAAAAATGCAATTTAGGGAAAAGTTTGAAAGAGAAATAAATGACAAAAGTATATGCAACCTGTACAAAATTGGGGGAGAGAGAGCAACCAGGAAGTTATGCCCTATCAAATCATGAGGGGAGAAAATAAAAACTAACCCGGGTCGATGTTTTCAGGAAGATGAAGGGTCGCCCTGGGTCTTCGCCAGCGAACTCCTTCATCATAGTTTGAAATAAGCTGCAGTGCAGGATTTGGAATATCCTGAACTTTGTTGAAAAATTTGGTGGCCTGATTTTTAATCATAGTTCTGATAGGTTCAATTCTGAGATCATTATGAATTGTTGTGTTCCTACGGTACCATGGAGAATGAACAATTCCTCTAAGGGTTTTGTTCTGTACAACCTGAATTTTCTGTAGATTGGTTTTGGCCGTAGAGCCCCAGATCTGTGCACAGTAGAGAAGTATGGGATGGAGCACTGCCTTTACTTTGGGCGCTATCGTGTTCTCTCTCTCTCTCTCACATACACACACACACGACGCATGCATGCAAGTCGACACCATTGAAACCCCACCAAAAATTAGCTCTGTGGACCTGGAAACGTGAGGAAATTCTAATACATAAACATATATATGGAATCATTCTAAAAATAGCGAATACAGTTTCAGGGGATCTCCAAATGTGTAAATATAAGGGCAGTTTGATACGTTCTCGGCCTAACACAGAAATGGAACAATGACCAATGACAATGTTAATTGTTTGTAAAGTATGATCCTTTAAATATCATGCCGCCGAATTTCAGACGCGTGAGTTTATTGATTATTTCTGGGCGATAAAGTAATGTAAACAAGTTTTGACATTTTCGAAAAATGGAAAACATTGAAGTTCGAGCTGTCATAAAATACTTTGTTAAAAAAAATTTAACCCCCCACGAACGTACAAAAAGAGTTACAGTCTATTTTAAAGGATTTTTGTCCGTCATATTCGACGATAAAAAAAAGTGGGCTGCTGAATTTAAACATGGTAGGAAATCCATCCACGATGATGAACACTCAGGACGCCCAAAAACCACTACGACTGACGAAATGGTCTCAAAAATTCACAATGTCGTATTGAATGATCGCCGATTGAAGATACACGAACTTACTGACATTGCCAACATTTTACACGATGTTTTGGGTTACAAAAAACTTTCCGCTCGATGCGTGCCGCGTTTGTTGAACGTCGCACAGTGGGGCGTTTTGATGATCTAGGTGGACAAAATTCATTTTTCCGATTATCTCGGAATTTAACAAGACCGCGTATACTGGTAGCTGAATGTCTCTTTTGTCGAGATCCGTACGAGTTTTGTCGAGAAAACCCGATGTGTCGATTAACTACGACCGTAAAGAAGGCAGTTGATTTGAGAGACTTTCAACAGTTGCATCATTTTTCTGTAAGTTCGAAAGCAAGTCGTGACTTTTCTGTTTTATTCGAAAGCAGGAGTTTACTGGACATATGTCACATGTTTGTCACACGATTTAACCTATTGTTGCTTGAAAATAAGCGCCATCTTGTTTTCAAACTTCATCTTGACTTTTAATACAGTACTAAGCATTATTAAGCAATAAGCATTTTTTAAAATCAAAGTACCATTCCTAAAGTATTGGAAACTTAAGAAAGCTCCTGCGAAAATTTGCGAATCATTAAGTTATATTAACCTGAAATGTGTGTTTGGATGTTTAATTCAAATCTTTCAAGTCAATTTTAAACCACTTTTAATTATCCGATTGAGCTGAAACTTTGAATACATGTGTAGTTTCAAGGACAATAAAATATTATAATATAAAAAAAATAATAATATAAATAATAATAATAATAATAATAATAATAATAATAATAATAATATAAATTATTAAATAAGCCAAATATTTATCATTGTTTGATTATTTTATTACTGATAGATTCGAAAACCCAGCAAAAACTTAATTAAACTTCAACGCAATAATTTTGTCCACCTAGATCCTCAAAACGCACCACTGTGCGTCAATCAAAAACACCAAAGAATGAACATTTGCCAAGATTCTTCTGAAATGTAATGTGTTGCAAGTTGAAAAATAAAATAAAATATTGTCAAAAATCTTGTATTTTCTTTTTCAGGCCGGGAACTTTTCGAACCACCCTCGTACAGGGCTGCACTATAGAATTCGCACACAAGAGTGTATCTTAAATGTATTGTGTTGAAAGGGGACTACATTGAAAAATAATATGTCAAAAATCTTGTGTTTTCAATGTTAGGCCGAGAACTTATCAAACCACGCTGGTATATACAAATATTTACATAATAAAGTTTTTAACATGATTACAATACCTTTCTTAAACTTTACGTGTACGGAAAATGCAAATACAATCTACAATAATCATGTTTAAAGAATAAATACGATACTATACCTGAACGACGTATCTGTATTTCGAAGAAATTTGTTCATCCGTATGGCTTGGCTATCGTGTATTTCCATCATTTTTTATGTGGTTATGTAAAAAAATGTCTTCTGTACAGTGAAATAACAATTTTTAAAAACGAAACTTCTATATTATATCGCAACAACATATTCAGAAATTACAACATTTGGAGTATTTTTATAGCGATTACACATACTGTATATACTCTTCAAAATTTTAGGTAGCCTAATAAAACTCTATGCATTAATGGTCATCTCCAATTACTGAATTTCACTTCCATATTATATTGAAATTTCATGAAAATTGAGTTATTATTATAATTACTAAAGGATCTAACCCGAGCTTCCGGGTTACAAAACATTGGTAAAAACCAATTAAAAAAAAAACACTAACAGATTTTTACATTTAATATATATTTTTAAGATTGTCCAATAACAACAACAAAATGGACGACGTATAACGTATTGCCTTATCAAAAGTATTCTTTATTCTATTAATCCTATCATACGTAATCTACATAATAAAAGGCAAGACATGTGACTGTGGAAAACAAATACGGGCTAACCACTTCTTTTTTCGTATGCCAAGCGGCCATTTTTATTGAAAATTATTTTTTCGAATAAAATTGCATAAAAGTTGCATTTTTAGAAAGATCGTTCCAAAAAATTGTTTGCTTGAGAGATCAGTTACATTAAAAAATGTATAGATTCTGAGATAACTTCAGTGGAAATTAGTTTAACAGCCGAATATCTCAATACATTAAAGTAAAGAAACACAAGAGATTAGTTCATCGTGAATCATAAAAATATTAAACTATGGAGATAATCATTCGCAAAGCAATATCTCCATGGTGAATCAACAACAGCGTCGTCTGGTGTCGAATAAAAAATTGACTTCTGTAAACGTGGCATACATAATAAAAAAAAAGCACGCTCATTTCACTCATAACAGGCGATATAATTCATTTCACTGAAATAATAACGATGATTGTTTTACATTGTAAAACTAGTTATAGTACGAATGCACCTCATTTGTCACGCTTAACGTACAATTTCACACTTGTTAAATTTTCATTTTCATTTTAAAAGTTTTTTAGGAAATTTCTGCAAAATGGTGGCAGTCTAATTACTGCCATTGTTGCAGAGAAATTAGAAATAATTGGGTTTATTTATCTTTACTGATTATATCCTTATTGATGCCATTTTCTCATTTCATTCAAAACAAATGTTTTTTTAAAGAAATTGAACAGAAAATGTTTTTTAAAAAAAGGCATCTTCTCTCATAAATCTGCTACACATCAATATTTTTTTATCCCGCTGATACTGAGATTGAGACGCTAGTCAAAATGCTTCAGTGAGTGAAAATGACGTCATACTTAAAAGAAAACGATAATTTTCTTTGATAAAACAAAATATGTTATCATGAATGCGCCTAAAAGGTATAAATATATGTTATTGACTAGCTGTTACCCGTGACTTCGTTCACGCAACATTAAAATAATAATAAATACATTAATTAAGCAAAATATTTCACTCCCGATAATTAAAAACGTTAATAATTAACTAACTCTTTATCACATTTCATAAGAGTTACTTGCGGTATTTTTTACGGTATTTTTTGTTATAGGCACCTTGACATAACTCAGTCTTAAAAAAGTGAAATTTTGTGCCAAATAATCGCGAAAATGAAATTGCAACCAATGCAAAAAGAAGGGCCAAATAAAATAGTGGAAATAGAGGAATTGGATAAAAACAGCTGTGAATTTTAGCTGATAAACAATTTTACTTTTAACGCCTTTGTGAAACGTTTTAACAGCCATCCTTCAAAAAAACATTAATTGGAATTAGTATATGCTTTTTCTTTAAATTCAATTCTGCCTCCGTGGTTTAATGTATAGCTGAAACAAATCTTGTTTTCTAAATGACAGTATGTTGACAGGCAATTTTTGTTCTCCCGAAGAAATTGATTCATGAAGTTTGAATATGTGAAAATATGTTTTTATTTTTCGGATAATTTACTGAAATCAAGATTTTGTTTTCACCATCTATCTATTCAAAGTGAAAATAAATTCTGTTTTTCAGTTTTAATGAGAAAATGGTGTAAAAAATATACTGATCTGTTTTATTTCTCCTTTTTCATACACAAATATGGAGTATGTTACTTTATGTTACTTTCCGTTTTTAGAAAAACTTCATTAAAATTTACAAAAAAAAAAAAAAAAAATTCTTGGTATCTAATTTATTTTTTTTTTAATTCTGAGAGTTAAGTCTTCGGATCAATGATAACCGGTATTAAGTAAATGGCGTTGCGTTCGATAGTCTAGGAGTAGTTTCGAAATACAAACACACGGTCAGATTTTAATATAATAGATTCGTGTTCATTTTCCTTTTCTTAAAATTATGATGTGATTTTTAGCAGAAAACTCTCATCTGCATATAATGAATACTCATGCTTAATAACCAGTGTAGATTTAAAAAAAAAAACATTTAAATTTTTCGTTATAAATATGGCGTGAAACTCATCTACTTTATATGCTTACTAATCCTTGTATTATTAATGTAAGGAATTGATTCACATTCATTTTAAAACATATCGGAAAATTCCCGTTTTATTTCAAATATATATTTCCCCAGAGAAATCTCTTTTAAATGACATAATACTTGTTAATTTTCTTTTCCAGGCAATTAATTTCAATACTGGCATAGGGGAAATTATGTTATTTTAACGAAATAATATTAAATCTTTAGGTTTTATCAACAAAACTGGAACTATGAACATTCGTCATTTTTTTTAGGTAATCGAGGTATTTCTTTTAGTTTTAAGAATGAAAATATTTTTTTCTCGCTATCCATGACATCATTTTCGACATGGATAATATTGCGGAGCATATTATTGACATTTGCTAACCATTTTTTTTTAAATTTCTTTTTACTTTTTTAAAATTTAAATAAAAAATACGGTATAGTTATATTAGCCTTGCGCAGACGGTAAAACACCACGTATTGTTACCATATAAAAGAAAAAAATTGAAGAAAAAAACCCCTAAGATAATTTTATTTCACCAATCAAAGCATATCAGCTTTATTTTCCATGTATCACGTCATATTAGCCTGTTTCCTATGGTTACGCATATTGAAACCTTGTATTATTATCAACAACTAAAAAAAGTACGTTTTATTTCTAATAATATTATTTAATCTTTTTAATTCTTTAATTTTTTTATTACATTTTCCTTTTTCACGTGAAAATTTTTCAATTGAATCTAAATTGTAGAGTAAAAATTATTATTTCAGGTTTTTAATTAGTTTTGGCAACGATAAAGTATTAGCAACGGTAAAGTAAATTTAACCATTTTAAAATATTATACGAAAAAATGTCCATTTATTCTCTATGAAAATAACGAAATTTGGAATTATTAAGAAAAATATTTGAATAAAAGTAACAGAAACAAGCCTATGTTCATAAGAGTGTTATAATCCACCTATATGCAAAAACACAGGATCATTAAATGCTCCATTTTGACGCTGGCTTCAGCCTAATATTTGCACACAATCAGATTTATAATATTACTAGCTGTTACCCGTGACTTCGTTCACGTAACATTAAAAGAAGAATAAATGCATTAATCAAACAAAATATTTCACCCCCGATAATTAAAAACGTAAATAATTAACTAACTCTTTATAATATTTCATAGGAGAAAATACGGTATTTCTTTGTTATAGGGGCCTTTATCAGTTTTAAAAAAGTACAATTTGTCAAAAAACAAATATCAGTTTTACCTGATAAACCATTTTACTTTTAACGACTTTGAAAAACGTTTTAACAGCCATCATTTAAAAATAATTCATAGGAAATAGTATATGCTTTTGGTTTAAATTCAATTCTTATGAATATGGAGGAATAATTCTACACCTAAATGCAAGGAGCTTCTATTGCAAAGCTTTTTGCAACCCAAAATTACATCCAAACGTAACATTTACATGTGTTACGTTTGCATGTAACAGTAACAGTTACATGCAAACGTAACACTTGCAATTGCAAAGCTTTTTGCAACCCAAAATTATATGTAAACATTACTTTTGCATGTAATTTTCAGTTCAAATTAACATTTATAAGGGTTCAAATTAAAATTAATTTGGGTGCAAATTACATGTAAATGTTACGTTTGCATGTAATTTGGGGTTGCGAAAAGCTTTGCAATTGCAAGTGTTACGTTTACATGTAACAGCAAATTTGCCGCCTTGGTTTAATCTATAGCTGAAACAACTCTTGATTTCTTGACAATATGCTGAAAAACGATTTTTGTTCTGCAGAATAAATTAATTCATAAAGTTTGAATATGTGGAAATATGTTTTTAATTTTCAAAAATTCTACTGTAATCAAGATTTTTTTTTCACCAACTATTAAAATTTAAAATAAATTCTTTTTTCAGTTTTAATGAGGAAATGGCATAAAAATGTATTAATCCGTTTTATTTCTTTTTTTTATCCACAAAAATGGAGTAATTTAATTACCGTTTTTAGAGAAATTTCGTTAAAATTTACAAAATAATAATAATAATAATAATATCTCGGAATTTAATTCAAAATTTTAAATTCTCAGAGTTTATATGACATCCTTAGATCAATGATGGTGTTAAGTAAATCGCATTGCATTAAGAGTAGTAGTTTCGAAATACAAACAGACAGTCAGATTTTAAAATAATAGACTTGTGTTCAATTTTCTTTTCCTAATAATCTTAAATAAATATATATGAAATGTTTATGTTTGGCGTGATGCTGAAAATGCAACCCTACAGTTGGCCTAAACAACTGGCGGCTTGCTTTGAAAACCTCTCCCCGTCCAATGAAGCACCCTAAAACGGCCCTTGGACCTAACGATTTGAGCCATAACCAGCTTCATATTGCAAGCCGATTTCACGGTTCACTGCCTCTCTATTCTTTCATTGTACTCTGTAATTATTAAGTATGAAATTGATTCACGCACCATTTGAAACATATTTGAAAAATCCCGTTTTATTTGAAATATGACGTCACTTTGATTCCAGAGAAATCTCTTTTCAATGAAATAATTCTTGTTAATTTTCTTTTCCTGGCAATCATGACGGGAATTTTATCAGAAAACTCACATCTGTATGTAACTGATTTTCAAGCTTATTATTAATCAGTATCAAAAAACATATTTCAGTTATTCATCTTAAATCTGACGTCCATTATGTATATACTTTTATTATACACTGATATTCATGCTCCTTGTAATGTTACGAATATTTGAAAATACATGTTTTACGAGGCTAACGGAAAAGATGCTTTTTCGCTAGCCTCGATGTTTTATTTATGACGTCATATTTGTTCAAGCCAAGGAGGATCCTTTTCATAGTTCCATGGTCCAAGCGAAATCTTTTCTTAATAATATGATTATTGTTTAGTTTTCCTTCTAATTATAACGCAGTTTTTGACAGAAAATATCTTCTCAACGTAACCAATATTCATACTTGATGTATAATAACAAATACTCCATATTTTTGTTTCAAATATCACGAAAATTCCTCTTCTTTTGAATTCTTTTGAATTTTCCTTTTTCACGGAAAAATCTTTCAATTCAAAATTAATTATCTAGTAAAAATTATTATTTCGGGCTTTGATTTAGTTTTGGCAACGATAAAATATTAGCAACGGTAAAGTAAATTTAACCATTTTAAAATATTATACGAAAAAAATGTCCATTTATTCTCTATGAAAATAACGAAATTTTGAATTATTAAGAAAAATATTTGAATAAAATAAACAAAACCCTGCCTATGTTCATACGAGTGTTATAATCAACCAATGTGCAAAGGTACAGGATCATTAAATGCTCCATTTTGACGCTGGCTTCAGCCTAACCTTTGCACACAATCAGATTTATAATATTATTAGGATTAGGATTACGTATACAAATAAAATTTAATTGAAGTTTGTGGAAATAGTAATTTTGGTAACTCTAGGTTAAAATAACATTTGTTTTAATAGTTAGATTAACGAACGTAAAATAGATTTTTGACTATAATTCATTTTGCAGGTTTATTATAAATTCAATGTAACAGTTCCTTTTTAAACATTTTCTTTCGTCGAAATTCGACAGGTTGCACCTTGTTATCGCTTAAATTGTTGGGGGTGACAGAGACATGCTTCCAATTGTAACTAGTTCTTTTTAAATTAAAAAAAAATCCTTCTATATATAAAAAAGTAATGGTTTAAAAATAGACCAATGAAAATCTGCGTAGATATTCCGGGTTATTCTCATCGCTTTTTTACTAGGGACTTTTTTGAGGAGCGATTACTTTTTTTCTAGCCATCCTACGGATTCGAAAATCATACCACCAGACGCGAAATATAACAAGCTTTCAGAAATTCAAAAAATTATCACGGTCGGACCATAAAAACTCAATAAATCCTTAAAAATAGAGTAAAAATCTTTTATTGAAAAAGTCATTTTTTTATATTGTTGCCAATTTCTAAATAAGCGCAAAGGATTATGTTTTATCTCAAATAAAAAATGTATTTGCGCGAGACTATTAAAAACAATAATGAAAGTTTAAAATATTAATTAAATGATCACGTGTTGAAAGCAGGAAATAAAGAAAATTACGTCATAAAAATCGTGTTTACACATGAATATTAAAAATAAAAAAGATGAATTAAATGAAAAAGCATTTATAAACTGATTAGTGATATCATCCTCTTTTTAAAACATTACCAGGTTTTAACAGGCTGTGAAATCAGAACGTAGGTTGGTGAGCGTAGCGAGCAGGGGGCAGAGCCCCCTAGTAAAAATAAAAAAAAGTTTAAATATTTTAATATAAAAACTTCGTTTTCTGACGATAGGCTTGCTAAAAAGACAGATAATAATAATGATAACATCTTCTTTTATTAAAACCATATGCTTACCAGATGAACTGATATGTTTGAATCTAGATCCAGAAAAGTTCTTTATTCCATAAATTAGACTAAAGTGTGAGTTGCTAAAATCAAAATGCACAAAGTTTCAGGAGAACAATTAATGGAACATTTACTCCGTTACATTGTAATGTTTGTCAATCTAGTCGTTCAAAAATAAAAATTATTTAAATGCCAATCATTTATAACCTTTGGAAACTGAAGTTTATAAACTAAATAAAAGAGTTAAAAGTAGTTGTTATCGGCGCAGACCGCTTCTATGAAATTTATCATATGAAAAGCAAGAATTTATCTGATAAACACGTTTATTCTAAATTTAGTCAATTTAAATGTTATCGATAAACCTTTACACCAAGATATAGGATTGTATTTTACACTATCGATATCAGCACTTCATAACGAGTGAAAAATATCTACGAAAAATACATGCAAATTCAATTAAAAATGACAAATTAAAAAGGTTGCCAAATATTTAGTACGCAATTGCGCAACATAATTTTGATTGTTTCCCGTTCTTAGATTCACATGGTCACTAGTAAAGTCCTGCATGGGTCAGATTGTACCAGATCTGAACTCGAATTTTGTACTTAAAGTCAACCCGAAACACACGCACCGAACCCGATACAGTTCAATTCGAACTCGGCCCGAATCCAAAGTGAAAGAAAACTAATTCACATTTTAATACAATTATGGAAAAATAATTTACAATTATATGTCTAATGTAAATTTTATTTTTTTTTCTATAAAAATGAACATATGTACAGTCAAAAAATATTCAAGACTTTCATTTGAAAAATGCGGTTGAAACCTAACCCGACCCAAAAGAGTCAAAACCTAACCCGAAATATTTAAAGTAAAATCGATCCGAACCCGACCCGCGACGAAAAAAATTAGCATCAATCCCATACGACCAGAACTGTCTGGTTGGGTAAAATCATGTTACACGACCTGATATAACTTTTTTTTTTCACTTAAAAAATATTCAGGACTTTCTTTTGAAAAATTGGGTCAAAACCTAACCCGAAATCAACTCCAGCCCGAAATGTTTAAAGTCAACTCAATCCGAACCCGACCCGCAACGAGAAAACTACCAATCGGTAAAATCAGGTTACGTGACCCGATGCAGGACTCTAATCACTACGCAACGAACGTTCGGGTGCATGGTGCATTTATTTAAAAGTTTGCAACCGACTATATAAAGAAATTCTTAGAGGTGTTAATACATGTCAAGACATAGATTTTAGTATAAGAAATCAGAGTTACAATCTATAGATTCAGTTACACATGTTCTCAGAGGTGTTAATATATGTCTAGACATAGATTTTTGTATAAGAAATCAGATTTACAATCTACAGATTCAGTTACACATGTTCTCAAAGGTGTTAATACATGTCTAGACATAGATTTTTGTATAAGAAATCAGAGTTACAATCTATAGATTCAGTTACACATGTTCTCAGAGGTGTTAATATATGTCTAGACATAGATTTTTGTATAAGAAATCAGATTTACAATCTACAGATTCAGTTACACATGTTCTCAAAGGTGTTAATACATGTCAAGATATAGATTTTAGTATAAGAAATCAGAGTTACAATCTATAGATACAGTTACACTTGTTCTCAGAGGTGTTAATATATGTCTAGACATAGATTTTTGTATAAGAAATCAGATTTACAATCTACAGATTCAGTTACACATGTTCTCAAAGGTGTTAATACATGTCTAGACATAGATTTTTGTATAAGAAATCAGAGTTACAATCTATAGATTCAGTTACACATGTTCTCAGAGGTGTTAATATATGTCTAGACATAGATTTTTATATAGGAAATCAGAGTTACAATCTGCAGATTCAGTTACACGTGCAGAGTGCCAAACTCGGATTTTCTTTCACAAATTTAATGAAGGTATTTTAGCGGAACTTTCAAAAACTCATTCTGATTTGTATGAAATCAGAAAACACTAAAAGTTCTCTAACCAGTCAGACGTCGTATATACAAATATGAGATTGAAGAAAAGTAAAACTAGTATGTTATGTTTTGGCTATCACAAAACATACAAACATTCTATCTAAAGCAAATCGTCTGAAACCAAAATTAAATGGCAATCTATTCGTTCTTGAGATGTAGATATCGCGGAAATCGTGAAACACAGAGCTTAGCAGTGGCACCTTTTGGGTGGTATATACCCAAACCTAATAAGAACCTAATCTATTTATGTCAAGGTTTAACAGAATATGAAGTTTAGTGAAATTCTGTGGATTAGTTCCTGAAATATAGCTATTGCGGAAATCGGAAAAATACAGCATAACAGCGCCACCTATTGGACAATTTACACTAAAACCTACTGAGCGTCTATTTTTGTCAAAGTCTAACATAATATGAAGTTTGATAAAATTTGGTGCATTAGTTCCTGAAATATAGTTATTGCGGAAATGGTGAAAACTGCAGCATAGCAGTGTCACCTATAGAACGATTTACACCAAAAATTTATTTTGTTGTTGTTTTTGAGCTGCTTGAACTATATACCCCCCCTCCCTTGATCCAAAAAGAGAATTTTAAATGAATACTTGAATAGATAAGAATTTATGCTGTTTTAAATACTTTAATCATGGGTTTTTTTAATATATATAATGATTATGTTTTCTATGCAATATTATTAGATATATTGCATGATATTTTTCAGTTTATATCAATATTATCATTAAATGTTTTAATCCTAATACTATTTAGGAATATTCACACAGTGAATATACGGGAATGGAGATATTTACCTTATTTTTAACAACATATGATAAAAAAATATGGGATTTATACAGCTTCACAAATCAAGTATATTTATTTTAAAATATTAGAAAAACAGTATATATACTAATAAAGCTACTTTTCAAAAGTTTTCGTCAACATGAAATTGATATTCTAAAGCTTTTCTTATATATTTGAGATACATTTAAAACAATCTAACTCTCAACAACATAAAATGACTCAAGCTTATGTATGCGCATTCGAAAAACAAGGCAGGTCAATAAAAATATCCAGGAAAAATTTCTTCAGACTGAGAATAAAATAAGAAATATAATTTGTTTACTTTAAAACAATATTTTTAAAGTCAGACAAGTCAATTTCCAATTTATAGTATTATGAAAGTTAGAGTTCTGAAACATCATTAAAAAAATATCTATAAACAAACGCACAGTACCGCCGAGACATTTTCTTTAAAAGATTAAATTGCTACTAAATGCTATTTATAAATTATATTTATTGAAACAACATTAAAAAAACTTAAAATGAGAGGCAAAGGATTTGTATAATTATATTTTAGAGCATTTTTTAATATTTATCCTTCCAACTCAAAAGATCTCTAAATGTTCGTTCGTGTAAATAGTCCTAAATGTTAGGGTTAAGACATATTTGTTAAAAATATTGATATAAACTGAAAAATATCACGCCATATATAAAATAACAATAAATATAAAACAGAATCATTATAAAAAACATGATTAGAGTATTTAAAACAGCAGAAATTCTTACCTTTTCAAGTATTCCTTCTTTAAAATTGCCCCTTTGAACAACGCGAATAATACTTCAACGGTCAACAACATGCTGTAGCCGCGTTAACTACACACACCAGACGACCAGACGGAGGCGAAATGCTTGCCTCCACTCGATGACGTCACACGCCTGTCGTCTGCTCAGCGAATGGTCATGTCAGCCGCATTGGCATATTCGCTCGCCAATGAGTGCTTTTTTTATCGAGATGAGTTGTTTAGTATTAGCTCTTCTGGAGTGCATTAGAAAAATAAAAATTCAAATCAAGATGAGTGAAACGTTTAAAAATCAACTCATTCACGATCCAATAAATTACAGCTCTTTTCTGAGAATCCAAATGCACTCTTTCGTTTTAAGAGAGTAGCAGTGTTACCTATAGGGCGATTTACACCAAAACCTAATGAGCGTCTATTTTTGTCAAGGTCTAACGAAATATGAAGCTTGATGAAATTTGGTGCATTAGTTCCTGAAATATAGTTATTGCGGAAATGGTGAAAACTGCAGCATAGCAGTGTCACCTATAGGGCGATTTACACCAAAACCTAATGAGTGTCTATTTTTGTCAAGGTCTAACGAAATATGAAGCTTGATGAAATTTGGTGCATTAGTTCCTGAAATATAGTTATTGCGGAAATGGTGAAAACTGCAGCATAGCAGTGTCACCTATAGGGCGATTTACACCAAAACCTAATGAGCGTCTATTTTTGTCAAGGTCTAACGAAATATGAAGCTTGATAAAATTTGGTGCATTAGTTCCTGAAATATAGTTATTGCGGAAATGGTGAAAACAGCAGCATAGCAGTGTTACCTATAGGGCGATTTACACCAAAACCTAATGAGCGTCTATTTTTATCAAGGTCTAACGAAATATGAAGCTTGATGAAATCCCGTACATTAGTTCTTGCTATAGAGCTATTGCGGAAAACGTAAAAAAATAATCATAGCAACGGCACCTGTTGGACGATTTTCATCCAAACCTAATCAGCGTGTATTTAAGTTTAAGTCTAACAAAATATGAAGTTTGATGAAATTCCGTGCATTAGTTCTTGAAATATAGCTATCGCAGAAGTCATGAAAAATGCAGCATAGTAGCGTTACCTGTTGGGCGATTTACACCAAAACCTAATCAGCACCAATTTATGCCAATCTGAAGTTTGATTAAATTCCGTGCATTAGTTCTTGAGATAGAGCAGCCACAACATTTGTGTCACATACAGACAGAGAGACATCAGGCACACATACTAACGGGATAAACAATTTCTAAAAACAGTCAAATCGTGTTCAGCACCTTCTAAAACGTTATAAATCCGTCGAAAACTGGATGTCGAAAATTTTCATGAATCCAATACTTTTTTCTTGTAAAGATAGAAGTAAGAAAAAAGAGGAAACATACGCTAACATACGCGAAAGAAAGAACATTAAAGTATGGAACAACTACAACGACTACTTTACGTAAGTACGACAAGCACATTTATGATCTAATACATAACCTCTTCCGAATTATCCACGATTCCGAAAAGTGTGCTTTATGTATTCTTATTCCAAGGGTCTGTCCAGATTTTTCTCCCAGAGTCCTGTCTTTGTGAAATTGTGAACAGCTTTTTACATTTGTAAAAAAATCTAGTCATAGTTTTGTGAATTTGAAAGGATCGTCGTATCCAGGTTATTGTTTATTTATTTTAAAGAAGATATATGTATGTAAAATACACATATTTTGTTTTGTATATGTAAAAGTAACAATCGGATTTTAATTTTAATTGATTAATTTTGTGAAAAATTCAGTTTAGAGAGGGGAAAGTTTTGTGAAAGGTCTATTTTTAAGATAAAGAATTTTGTGAAGGGTCCTGTTTTAAAGTGAAAAGTTTTGTGAAAGGTCTGGGAACTTACCATAGTCGTAGTATTTGAAAAAATAACAATACTGATTTTCTGAATATTTTTAAATTACTCGACCTTTATTTATTTATTTATTATTATTATTATTACTATTATTATTATTATTATTATTATTATTATTATTTATGAGTCTTACTCTAAAACCCTGAACTTAATATTTGTTATTTGCAGCTAACGATTTATAATAGATATTTTTTAATTACTTAAATTTTATTTTATATTTTCATACATTATATAATTATTAAATGATGGATATCAAGGTAATTTCCTTTAGAGTTCCTCTATGAATATTTTTTCTTCTATCTGTTTTCTCTCCTTTTACTTTTTCTTTTTTTATGAAAAATAATAACATATTTTTTCTTATTGGTAGTACAAATTAGTTCGATCCATTTTTTGTGTTCAAATATGCATTCATTTCAAAACAAAACGAATGAACAGATTATTGTCCATCGCTGCTACTACTTTTTGCCCCCTCTCAGGCAATTTTCGAATTCCATCTCGAAAAAATAACTCGTCTTTTGAGGCAATCCAAGTTTGGAGCTGATCTTCGATTTCTCCGAAAGAAGTGAACCGGTGACCTGCTAAATCGTGCTGCATCCGTCAGAACAAACAGCAATGAGAAGGAGCAATATCCGGAGAATACGGCGGGTGCGGTAAAACATCCCACTTGAGCGTTTCCAAATATTTTTTACGACTTTTGTGAAAAATCGCCTTGTTGACTCACTCCCAATGATTCTTCAAGATCCTCTTGCTTTTGACTCGGATATTCATCCAGTAACGCCTCTAAATTTTTGTCTTTGAATTTCTTTGGCTGTCCAAAGCGAGGATTGTCTTTAACACTGAAGTCCCCATTCTTGAAACGTCGAAACCATTCCCTATATGATTTATCCGTTGGAACAGAGTCAGCATAAACTTCCACAAGCATTCGATGGGCTTCAGCTGCACTTTTCGTCCAATTAAAGCAGAAACTAAAAAACCTCCCGCAAATGCTGCTTAACACAAAATTTGACATATTCAACACAGTAAAAAACAAGGATTTTGTATGAAACTCAAAGCGATATAACTGAAAATTATTGACAGATGTCTAACCTCTCTGAAACCACTGAAATCAGCTATTACTATAAAACATTCAGAACAGCCGGCGCCATATTTTGAAAACGGACTGAACTAATTTGTAAACCCAATGGTATATATATGATATCTTAGTATATATATATATATATATATATATATGACATCTGGATAATGGTCATACCAAATACAGCAAAAATTGTAGATCAGTTCAATTCATTTATTCGATAATTACATGCACAATCTATTAATTTAAATATTTTTAATATAAAATTAGTAATTTATAAAAATATTGATGGGCGTTAAATTTTACTATTATTACAGCGTCTATGTATGTCAAGGTCTAACTGAATCTGAAGATTGATGAAAATTCGGGAATTAGTTTTTGAGATACAGCTATTGAGGAAATTCCAAAAAATGCAGCATAGCAGCGCCACCTGTTGGGCGATTTACACCAAAAACTAATCAGCACTCATTTATAACAGGGACTAACTGAATATAAAGTTTTATTAAATTCCGCGCGTTAGTTCTTGAGATAGAGCGCCCACAATTTTTTTGTCACATACAGACAGATAGACAGGCAGACAGTCACAGACTCACAGACAGACATTTTTTAAAAACAGTCAAATCGTGTTCAGGACCTTCTAAAACGTATAAATCCGTCGAAAATATTCATGAATCCAATACTTTTTTCTTGTAAAGATAGAAGGAAGAAAAATTAATATTAATTTTAAGGTTACTGTTCATCCTGTTAATTTATCATTTGTGTCTGTAAAACATGTTTGTTCAACATGAAAATGTTTACTTGAGAAATGACAGCATCGGAAAAACAGATATTCCGGTTCAGAAAACTGAATACTAGAAATGAAATTCATAACTGAAGACTATAAAAACTACTCGGAAACGTTTCAGAAAATTAATGTCTGCGAAAGAAACTTTATTTTTTATAAATCCTTCTTTAAATCTCGAAAATATATTGTCTTCATGAGGTTTCTAAAGATAAAGAATGCTTTTCGGAATCGTTAGTAACTCGGAAGGGGTTATTGTATATTGTCGTTCGTGGTTATATTATATTTTCCTAGATTATAAAAAACATATTTGTCTATTTTGACAGTGTGCAAAAATACAAATGTTTCTTATAATCTAGCTGTTATCTTTCTTACGGTTTACGAAAATCTAATACAATTGCTTCAAAGTCAGTTAACCGCGAATCCGAAAAGTTCATTTCCGTTAATTTACCTTTACAATCATCTGAAACCAATAGATTTCCGAGAATTAAAAAAAAGAATTTCTGAAACAAAAGTTTCTTTTGCTGCCAGTAATTTCGGTAATGTTTCCGAGTAGTTTTTTCCGAGTAATAATCAGATTCCTTTACTCGGATGCTATCAATTCTCAAGTAAACACTTTCAGCTGCGTAACAGAAATTTATACTTGCAAGAGTAACAAAATAATGTTAATTTTATACTAAGATTTATAGATTTAATTTTAATGTTAATGTTACTCCTGTTAATTTATCACGTTTGTTGAACATGAATATGTTCAATAGAGAATTGATAGCATCCGTAAAAGAAAAAAAACTGATTAATACAGTGTGAAACTCGGAAACGTTTCCGAAAATTACGGTCTGCAATTGAAACTTTTGTTTCAGAAATGCGTCTTTAAATCTCGGAAATCTATTGGCGTCTGAAGTTTTTGCCGATAAAGGAACGCTTGTCGAAATCGTTGGTAACCCCGAATAGGTTATATTATATTTTCGTAAACCTTAGGAGACATAAAAGCTAGATTAAGAAACCCTTTTTTTTTTTTTGGAGTGCGTGAAGTATAGTTTAAATATGTGTACTAATCTAAATCAATTCTATATTTCTTCCCCAAGATATTGTGCATTTAAAAATAACAAGTTGAAACGCAAAAGTAGATATAAAAGACCGGTTCTGCATCCGCGGTTGGTGCGGTGTGACCTCTGTATACTGTAGAGGTCACGGCGGTGTGCGGTGGTGTGAAGGTCATGGCGGCGTGAAAATTACTGTGCGGTGGAGGGGAGGCGATAAGAGCATTGTGCTGGAGAAGGGTGATAAGGATGGTTGATAAGGAGTATTATTTTAATTAATTTTAATTAATTTTAATTGGGAAACTTAGAAAATTTCGAAGCATTTTTTTTTTCGCGGAGAAATGGTGGACGAGGTGAATGTCAACGGATTTATTTTAGCGAATTAGAAATTTCTATATTTTAATATATATATATTTTTAATCAATTTTAATTGGGGAACTTAGAAAATTTCGAAGCCATTTTTTTCCACTATAGTAGGGTAGGGTGTTTGAAAATATTTTTCGAAGTGTGGTTTGTGAATTGTATTTAAAAATATTAATTAAAAATGGTCATTAAAATATTAATTTATTTTAATTGGAGAACTTAAGAAATTTTTACGATTTTTTTTTCCAACTAGAGTAGACTATTCGATTCTCAACGAGAGTACGCAGTTTGAATGTGAACGAAAAATAGTAATTAAGAAATAATTACAAATGGTAATTAAAAATGGTCATTAATTAATTTTAATTGGCGGACTTAAACATTTTTGGGGCAAACAGAAGGGTTTTAATGAATTCGATAAATACAGGGTCCGGTATGAATTATACTGTACTAAATTTAATAGCTCCCCCCTCCCCCTCCCCCCTTTTTTTTACCCAGAGGGGCCCTTCAATCAAAGTTAGGCTAACAATATGAAATTCAAAAAATACAGAGCGGTACAAAAAGAAGAATTTTAACGTATGTATAAAATAGTAAATAAACAAGTATGAAAAATCATGCGTAGCGGTATAGTTTATGAATCACTTTCCAACATTATCGAAATGGTATGTGAACAAATTATAACTTTACCATCTAGTGCATAGTTAATTAAAATAGTGAACAGAACCCCTTTTGGAATAAAAAAGCATCCTTCACAAAAATCTAATTATGCATAAGATCCCTTCCTAAAATCAGATAATTTACACTTTACCCTTTTTATAAAATTGAAGTTAGGCTAAAAGTACAACTTACACATCGATATGTTCAAAATATAGAAATCTTTCAAAAGAAACTAGAAAAAGTTATAGATTTAAGCCCCTGCTCATAAAATAATGCGACTATTTGTATCCCAGAATCCTTCACAAAATAATATAACCCTATTTGAATCCCAGAGGCCTTCTCAAAATAATGTAAAACGTGTCCTATTTGTATCCCAGGACCCTTCACAAAATAATATAACCCTATTTGAATCCCAGTATCACTTCACAAAATAAATCCAATAGATTCATGTTATATTACAACGACAGAAATACGAGGGACATTGACCTTTCATAAAAATCCAAGATCACTGTTTGAATGAAAAGGCCTCTTCGCAATGTACCCTGCAAAAGTATTTTAAGAAATAGAGTACTATTCTCAAATGAATAAATATTCATGCAATGTAAAAATAGGTTTTATACGAATGCATTTTTAGTTTAACGTTTAAAATATATATTTTAGAATTGAAACTAACAAATGAGTGTTATCCTTTATCCCTTCAACAGACGGATTGCTGAATCATAACGAGTCATATTAGCAGACAAGCGAAGATCTTGCTTTGACTTGTCACGATGAATCACTCACGATAAGAAACACGTGTATTGGAGGTGTTTACAAATTTAAACAGTTTCTGACTCATTTTTTGTAGGTAAATGTATTAAATTAACTATTTAAAACCGTAAATGTATACGAATTATTTCGTGTAGTCCTATATAGTTATTAATCTGCTATGTTTTAAAAGGCTTCATTGTGTATTCATTGAAAAATAAGAACTAAGAAATAGTCATTCCCTTACGAATTTTGAGGATAAGAGACGGGTTTTAATGAATTTGATACATGTTATGGTAAAAAAATACAGGATCCCCTATAAGATATACGAATTAAATTTTAAATAATATAAATTTAAAATTAAATTACATTAGTTTATGCTTTTTGAATCGTAAAGTATAGAAAAAATATACTAAATTGTGTTTTTACTATTCTAACTTAAAAATTTCTTTTGAGGAATGAATAGACTAACTAACCTTTTGACTTTGCTTTGAATATATATATATATATATATATATATTGTACTATTTAGTTAGTGCAATATTTCAAAAATTTTTGTTTTTAATATTGAAAATACATATATAATAATGTATCTTATCTAAAAAGTTTAACCATAATGTACTGGACTTCACCCAAATTCTACTGTGTGCTTGTCTTAAAAGAACTGAACGGTAACGTGTTCGCTTATCTCTTAAAACCACGGGATATTGTGACGTCATTGATAAAGCGTATGGTAGAATGAATAGGTATTATTGCATGTTTCCTCTAATTGATTAAAAAAATAATTAATTTTAGAATACATACTAACAATTTATGGGATGAGTGACACCACGTGATGGGACGCTATGTCAGATTTATTTTTGTATCACACAAGTAAAATTTATTAAGACACGATTAATCAATCATATCTGTTTATTCATAAACCAATCCCATACGTTTGTTTTTAAAGTATATGCACACGTGCGCCCCCTAGTATAGTATAAATTTGGATGTAATGAGATAATTTCCTCATTTTGTATGTTACGATCATTGTGCGAGTACGTAGTCAAGTGTTTTATTCGTTTAAACTAGTTTATATTTAAATTATTATGGAACGAGATATGCATTCTTCTACGTTAAGTGATCCCGAGATGAGTCAAGCCCTATCACCAGAATTGAAGGAGCAAGACATGATATCTTCAGTGCAACCCAAAAAAGCACTCGTTTCGAATCATGATGTGAAACCCTCCTCATCAAGACAGGATAACCCAAAATTACCATTTGTGTGTATTACATGCACCAAAGCTTTCCCTCAAAAGTTTATGTTAAATAGACATATAATATTTCATCTGAAGAAAAAACCTTTTATGTGTACGATCTGTGAAAAAACAATTTGTTCAAAAGAGCGATTTATTAAATCATGTGAAGATTCATTCAAAGATTCTTGTCGTCTTTAACTGTAATGTGTGCTCTGAAGTCTTTTCGAGAAAGTATGATTTATACCAACATAAGAAGATTCACAAATCACCTAAACAATATAATTGTGATGTGTGCTCTGAAGTCTTTTCGAGAAAGTCCGACTTATTGAAACATAAGAAGATCCATAAACCCCAAAAGCGGTATGAATGCATCCAGTGTAGTGAAATATTTAATCGTAAATAGGATTTAATTCGACATGTAGATACTTCACACAAATTGCTACCCAAAGCTATCAAATCATCATTTTTAAAAGATTTGTTATATGAGAAAGTGAAACATTTTAAAAGACAAAATGCCCTTAATATATTTACTAAAACTGTAATTGACTCTAACGAGGAAAATGATAAAGATTTCCAAACATTTTTTAATAGCGTTCGACCAGACGTTTTGAATGAATTAAATTATCAGATAGAAGTTAAAAGGTCCATGAAATGGTATGCAACTGTAAAGGTTATTGTAAGTCGTGAATCACAAGACGGTTACGAGACTGCCACTCCCTACTTTCATTCAAAAACTATACTTGAATTGACGAATCAAAACATACCTGACCATGTTGAGGATGCATTTGCAAAAATGATTAACTATTTTGAGAATTTCACTAAACGTGGGTCTGGTTGGACATTAGAACAAATTTTGAATATAGAACTGTCTACAGATAAATATGGCATGGCTTGAAATTTTTGTACCTTTCTTTTGCAATATTTGTATCCTGCTATTGTAACTATTGAAATCAATCAATAAATGTTTTGTGAGGGAAAAAGTCTAGAGTGTTTATTTTAATATCTTATTATCTGCATAAATTACTTTCGTCACATAACTTACTTATTAGCATTTTAAAAATTCACACTGGAAATGTAACAAACTATTTTTAGGATTTTGGATAAACAAAAAATGTATAGATTTAATCTTTCTAAATCACATACATATTCTAAATGTGTAAGAGAAATAAACATTTTCATAATCTTTTTATATTGGAGAAACACAAATTTTGCATACTTTATACAAACACTTGCAGTATGAGAAATGATTGATACTACTAGGACTTCCCTCAAAGGAATTAGTCTGAGTGATATTGTTAAGAACATAGGATTAACAATTACGACATAATGAAAAAGAGAAAATTAAATGATAGCATTACAAAATATCATGCATAAATCCATATACACTGTTAAAAAAATGGAAAAGAAGTACCGTCCATCAGATTTGTTTTTATAACGTTTGGCAAATAATTTAATTTTTTTTTGCTTAATCTTATAAAACGCCAAGTTTTTTAAAGTTACGTAATCGGATTTCCAGCCAATAGCGTATTTTAGCAAGCGTGGCTTAACTCAAATTTAATTTCATTGTTGCAACATTTTCTTTGTGACAAATATTTACATTTGAATTAAAAAAATTTCCTCTACCCAAACTCTACCCAACTCTTTACCCGTCTCGCTATCCATATGTCTATCTGTCTTTCTACCTATCTTACTTCCCGTTTCATTACCAGTCTCTCGACGTGTCTGTCTGTGTACATACTCCTCTCTCTACCCGTCTGTCAACTCGTCTCTGTGCTCGTCTGTCTACCCGTCTCTCTATCCACCACGCAACCCGTCTCTCAACCTTTAATCTACATGCCTGTATATCGGTCTCACTACTCGTCTCGCTACTCGTCTCGTGACCCGTCTCTCTACCCATCTCGCTACCCCTCTGTCAACCCTTTTTTTACCTGTCTCGCTACCCGTCTGCCTATTCGTTTCGCAACCCAATAGCCTATCTCTGTCACTACCCGTCTCTCTACCCATCTCACTATCCGTCTGTCGACCCGTTTGTTTACTCGTCTCTCTACCTTTTCCCAATAGTTACACAATTCATTCAATATACAGAAGCCGTTTACTTGTTATTAAATGCAAACACCAGTAATTTATCTAACAAGTGTAATCAGATGCAATTTTTAAAAATACATGCGTAAACCAGCATAATAATTCATCAGTTTTATTTTCATAGTTGTTTATATCATTTGGCAATAAATCTCAACTTCTGAAACCCGAATTGCGTCAAGCTTTTTAAAAAAGCCCCAAGGTCCGTATAACTGGGAAGTACTCTCAGGGCTAGATACATGTAATAGTTAAGTGAAAGTTTCATAATCGGGTTTGCAGTTAATTGCTTAAGTCAGAAAGCGTAGCTTAACGCCATTTTAAATTCAATGCTGTAACTTTAGTTTTTTGGAGAGTTGGTGGGAGGGGAAAGGTTAACAAACATATACATTTGAATTCAAACTTTTGCCTCCATGTTATGTTAGTGCTGTTTGTATTATTAATTAATACTTTGTTCACCGAGCTACATTTGAAACAAATGTAAAAGACTTCTTCTACAGTTTTTTCCAGGGGAAACTACCGTAATCGGGCTTAAAGCCAATCGGAGCATTTAATATCATTATTGTAACTCTTATAGAGTTAAAACAATGCTGTTGCTAGCTTTACTGTTGTTTGAGACCAACCTTGCCTGTGTATCTGAATGGGGAAAAGTTCCGTATTCTGCGCCGTTTGGCGCGATTGGCGAAAAAATTAAACATGGTGCCAGAAGGCAGTTTTAGTATCTTACCAAATTTTTCCAGAGAGCAGGAAAACATGTTTTTCAAATATTTACAAACGTACTTTTATTAAACCATGTTTTTGCACCATCTTGAAAACATAAATACGATGCTAAAATAAAATTTTATCGCCATTTTCGAAATTTTTATAAGTAATGAAAATGCATAAACAAACATATTTAACAAACCTAAGAGGTATTTTTATGATAAATAATTGTTATTGTCAGTTGGCAAATTGTAAAAAAATAATAAACGAACGAAAAACATATCTAAATTAACTTTTGGGAACCTCAGGAAAGAAATATCTGATGTAAATAGCATTTAAAATCTTTAAATGGAGAAGTGTTCCGTATAAAAATGCAAAACATTATACGCTTGATATAAATATTTTTGGAACAGCTATCACTAGCGCACTGGGATTGGCGCAATTTTTGTTTGCGCCATATTTTGGCCAGAAAACCCCGTATTTGAGAACACGTTAGGCCAAGATTTCTAAAACAGCATACCAGTTTGATTTTATTATGTTATAAAACACACAATTTTTATTTTAAGCACACAGAAATTATTTTAGGCACAGATGTCATATACGCACCACATTGGCGCGATTTTTTTACCCCGCCAATTTGGCGAAAACTTTGTTTTTGAATATTAGTTACAAATAGCATGCAATAATAAAAGAACAATTATAAATAATAAACATAATATTAAATATAAATATCACAATAAATCGTATATATTAACACTTATTAACACATAAACAAAATAACCGGGTTACCATGTTTGGCATAAAATTGCCATTTTGTTTCAATCGCGCCAATGTGGTGCGTATACCTTATTTTACTATAAAACACACACAGTGATTAATTTATTATAAAACACACAATATTTAATTTAATATAAAACCACAGAATCTGCCCTACCGGGTTGCTGCATGAAGCAAAATCTCACAAAAATGGCCAGGTTGCCCACACATAACATCGCCATTTTAGTACCAAAAAGATACCCCGGTGCGCCTGCGACAGCTGTATAATCTTTTTTTAATGCTTTAATATTTCCGAAAGCACAGATAAAAAGGTAAAAATCTCATTCCCAACTGCCATTACAATTTAAAGCATATATATATACAAAATAAAAAAAAATATATCTACAGAACATATGTTTACATAATATTACATCTGCAAAACATAACTTTAGAAAAGGTAACCGAAAGACTGAGATCGCAACAACCACATCGAAACACTTATCACCAAAAAAGAACTCGGCAAATCTACCGGCACAGAATATGGAACTTTTTCCTCTGAATGCAGAATATTAGCTATTTTTATTCTACGATTGGTGGTTATAATAAAATTGTTTCATTTCACATACTACATACGATTTGATATATTGGTACTTTTATGTTAACCTGGCGCAGTTGATAAATCGCCAAATATTATTCCTATAACATCTTCATATTGCATTCATTTCATTTAAATATAAATTTTTCACTCATTTCATTTGAAATACATACATTAAAAATACATGTGTTTCACTCATTTAATTTAAAATACATCCTTTCGCTAATTCCATTTAAAATACTAAAAAGGAAAATAAAATAAGAAGAAATAATGCCATAAATAAAAACCTTTTACTTAAACATCAAAGATTTGTTTATAATTTACACAAAATACAAAAGCTTGTATTGGTCAGATTTGCGCCAAATCTCTAATACTAAGTTATTGCGGGTTTTTTATTTCAAACAGAAAAAATTCCAGATTAATTTTCCATTTTTTTATTTAAAAATTGAAATATATTTTATTGGGTACTTTTCGGTTAGCTGGGCGCCAGCGATATATGAACAAATACATAGATAAATATATATGTATATACATACATACATATATATATGTATACATACATTTATGTGTATATATATATATATATATATGTATATATATATGTGTGTATACACATCTCTCCTAAATACATATGTGTGTATGTATATATATATCACTGGCGTATCTTATACACACAACATGTATATATATCACTGGCGCCCGGCTAACCGAAAAATACCTTTTATTGTACTGAATATTAGTGCGTGCATATTTTTTTGCTCCATGTACTCCATGAACTTTTCAATTCCGATTGTCTACGAAAATCTCCCGCCGGTGAAAATGACGTACGCACAAAATTTTCGTGACGTATGTACTTTACTTGTGCTTTTTTATCTAATTTTCTAATATAATTTCCAAACGGTTTGACATTTATTCCTGGTAATAAATAGACGTCGTTGTCACCTTTATAGGTACCTGCTGTAAAAATTTGAACGAAATCCGTTAAATATTTTTTGAGTTATGCTTGACGAAAGGTTTTAATATCCATCGTAGCTATATATGGGGCAAAGTAATACTGCGCTGTGTATGAGTCTTCGTTGCACTCAGACAATTACACATATGAGAAAATGAATCATCAGCAAATCTTATCTATGTGTCATATTTAACCAACAGGCTCGATCATGAGTGAATTTTGACTAGAATTAATCATTGAATGCAAAAATGATTTGTTTTTAGATACAATATTTATATCGTTTAACATTTTAAAATCGTATTAAAAATATATACATAAACTAATCTTACCTTATTCACAAGCTTGCAATCCCATCTTCAACATATGACTACAGCATGAAAATAACATATGTGCTACTTCTATAGCAATTAGGACAAAAATGATTTTCAGTACAAGTCTATTATCTTTTCGTTAATCTATAGATTAGTAACACCACGTGACTTGAGGACGTCACTGATCGCGATAACATTCTAGATAAGATTTACCGATAAGAATTCATTTCTCCCAAAGTAAATGTACGAGTTGGTTGTAAGATCTAGGTAAGTACCTTTACTATATATGTTTAAAGTTATACTATGTGAATAAACATAGTTTAAATGTTTTTTTTAATTTGTAATTTTATGTAGTGTAGGCAAAAAAGAATATACACAAAGTGTTACAATTCAAAGTCAATCTTTATTTATATAAAGTCGTCCATGGGAATACAGTGCGTTTAATAACAGGTGTTTTCTTCTTTTTAGCTTTTAAAAGCATATTTTGAGAAGTTACAATCTTCTTGGATTTCAAAGACAAATATTCATTTTTTATCATGGTTTCGGGAATTCCTTCTTCTCGTAAAGCTTGTAAAAAGGACGTCGGGGGATTAACGGGAGGTTTTTTGTTAGTACAAAAAATTAAATGAAAGAGTTCAGCCATATTGGCCCCTTCCAAGTTTTGTTCGTTATAGGTGACTGCTCCTTTTCGATTCCATTTTAGTTTGCTAGAATCCGACTTCAATAAATTCAATAAGGCATCTGCCTGTTTTCGCATTGGTTTGGAAACAGAGGATAGAATAAACTGGTCATAATCGTCTTCGTCTCGTTTCGTTCCAGTAGAAGGTTCTTCTTTCAAAGGTTCTTGTTTCGAAGGTTCTTGTTTCGAAGGTTCTATGCGCTCGTCCTCATCAGGTAGCTTCACTCTCCAAGGCATGTTGTTTTCTTGCAAATTCATTTTCCTTTTTAAAAGCTCAGAGTATTGCTGAACTTTTTGATGGTCAGGCAAAGGACTATTGAGTATATTGGACATTGCCACATCGAACTCAGTCAATTGCTTTTTCGTAGGCACATGTCTCGTTAATTCCTTTCAGGTACCAGAGCATATTTAGTAGCGTGCTCCATTGATAAGACCGGTTAAAACACTGAGGGCAGCAGGGATTAAAATATTCAGAAAACCCCCTTGTTGAATAATAAGCTTTTTTCTGAAATAAGGCACCTTTTTTCGTACCAATTTTTCGTAATGTTGTCTTATATTTCCTCAAAGACTTCTTTTGATACGTGGATAATGGTATATTTACTTTTAACACGTTATGGCTACACTCGCAGATGGCTTTGACAGATCGTGACGGTAATTTTTTTTAAGTTCTTTGCGCAAAAGTTTTGGGCAAGTTTGAATCAACTCTAAATCACGCAGCTGTTTCTTCGTTAACGTCATAATCGAAATTAAATTAAGAACCCTTTGTCTTTCTTTTTAAACCTTTTTTCGGTACATACACGTATTGAGTTTGACCTGGTAAGATTTGTGTTCTCAAACGCATGCGCTCTGCCGTTTCATTTCTTAAATCCACGAGCAAATATGAGAACGGTTTTTGAGTAGCGTCTTCAAACACTGCTTGAAAAAATGTACTCTGCGTCGGGTATAATTGCCGACCTAAATGAATAATTTGACTCATGTCACGTCGATTTTTAAATAGGATCAAATATTGTCTGTTGAGGGAAACACCTCTTATTTCTTTGCCTTTATGAAACAAATTTTGTGTAATAAAGATTACACTAATGTTTAAATGATGACTTTCCTTTGTAAAGAGATCAGTGAGTCGTTCATCCTTACCGCATTCGATCATCAAATCATCTAAGATAACGAGTGAATTGGGTTCTAAATAATCATGATAATTGCACGGAAAACCCTTCACAAAGGTAATATGCGGCATTTCATCATACATAGTTTGATAAATTCCGTAATACTAAATTATTTTATCGGGAGGTGGGTTAAACATACTGTTTTTTACTTCTAGCAAATCCCGTAAGAACCAGGTTTTACCGACTCCCGTCGGACCAGCCAGAAACATAGTACAAGTATGTTTAAAGCGTGGAAGCTCCATTGTAAATAAACACACACACGTTAGGTAACACTATAAATAATCACAGACACATAGGTTTACTTCAAGAAAGATTTATTGATAAAAATTGGCATGGGTACCAAATCGCTTGGATACAAAATTATAGACTCGTCGGTCGTTTGATAAATTTTCAGTTACAAAATTCGACAGAAATTGTCGCAAAGTTCTTCCTCTATATCGAGAATAGAAGTAAAATATGCAATACTGCCCGCAGACGGCAGTCATTCGAGTTTGTAATACGAGCGGATTAAACATCACTCGTGAAAAACGGGATACATAGTTTGATATAGATCCTTTAAAAAAGAAAGGCTTGTTTCCATAGGAGTCAAAGAAATTCACTTCATCAGGCGAAGGAATGTAGAAGGCGACCCAATAGCTTCCGGGTTCTGTAGACTTGTCCACATTGCTGGTAAAACAGGCGGGATATCGCTTGATCTTCCTAGGGAGATGATCACTTGAAAATACACCCAGAAAGGAGTTTCGGGTCATTCGATCCTGTGATAAAATCTTCTCGATTTGAAACGAGTTCATGGTCTTCAGTTAGGAAAGTCGCAGATCACGTGACGTGATTTGTTAATTTCAATAATATTTTCAAATTCTGCATAGACTAACACAGTGGTCGTTTTCTGTAACAACTCATCGAACTTGATTTCAATACGTAGATTTCCTTGATGCTGTAAATTGAGGTGGGGACCATCACATAAATCAGGGCTCAAATCGAATACATATAATGTATGCCCATCAGCAAATTCTTCACGTGTTCTATAATAGCCGATATCTCTATGAAAACAGTTGATAATAGGCTCTTATATACAACCTGTGGCCAGAAATTTCGGTGAATGAATTTTTATTTCAAATACAGTACTGTACAGCATCAAATACAGTTTACTGTCCTTCAAAATAACCTCCATGGATGGTAATGCACTGTTGGGAACGAGTATATAAGTCCTGGAAATTCCTGTAAAACAGTTCTTTCGGAATGGCTTTCAGCTCGGCCGTCACGTTGCGTTGGATGTCGATGATTTCCGTAAATCTCTTTCCCTTCAGGGCTGACTTTAATCTGGGGAAGAGGAAGAAGTCTGCAGGTGCCAAATCAGGTGAATAAGGGGGTGATCAAGTGTCACAACTCCATTCGCGGCCAGGAACTGCCGTACACCGCCTTGGTTGTACGGCAGTTCACATCATCGACATTCAACGCATCGTGACGGCCAAGCTGAAAGCCATTCCGAAATAACTGTTTTACAGGAATTTCCAGGACTTATATACTCGTTCCCAACAGTGCATTACCATCCATGGAGGTTATTTTGAAGGACAGTAAACTGTATTTGATGCTGTACAATACTGTATTTGAAATAAAAATTCATTCACCGAACTTTCTGGCCACAGGTTGTAGTTCTTTCCGTCGAAATCCAATTCCAAGGGTTTAACAGTTACAGGCTGTCCGTCCACGTAAACACTTAAAAAGTTTACTTTGAAATGATGAAAGTAAAAGGGGTTCAAATCATATTGACCGGTATAAGCACTATTGTCTAACAGACCAATAATGACACGTTTCGGCATTGCCCCTAAACACACATTATTTTGCATAAAGGATTTACTTCCGGTGGGGATGGAATAGGTCTTGCACAAAACACGATCAATAGGATATTTCGCTGAAGTTTTTTCCAGTGCTTTCGCATGACCCAGTAGTACCCCAGGACTGACTTTCACTTTTCGAACAAACATAGAGGCATGTTCCAAATGACTTTATAGCTTGGGACTGGTGGTTTGGTAGCATCGAAATGGGTCATCAAACAGAATTCGGGTTTACTCCGTGTCATTTTAATTTTCAAGTCAACCATATTCAAGAGCAGGCGATTTTGTGGAAAAATGTCACAATGTAGGGGTCCGATCATATCGAGAGTTTGGCTTTTTTTAGTCAGTTCATAGCGTTTCTTTAATCCAGGATTTCCTTTGGCGGAATCTGTTTCAGTTAATTTCTCGTCTTTGTAAAAACATTCACATCCCAATAAATTTTTCTTAGCTTCTTCTCCATAGTTCAGCAAGGTTTCAAGATAGGCACGAAAGGCATGTGTATTACTGGAGGAGGATATGGCTCTGTCATTCAAACTAACGTCCACTTGTGAAAAGAGGGCATGTAAAAATAAATTGACAGGCACTGCAATATCGGTATTCGTTAAGTGTGATCCCTCGGACTTGGTGATTTTCACTTTCACGTAGATGTAGGAGGCGGATAAATCAATATAGTCTTCACTATTCCCAGAAATGAAAATCCACAGGCCCTCCATCTCGAATATTAGCAAGGGGGTGATATTCAACGAAAAATCCTTTTTCAATAGTCGTTTGAGTAGGTGGGATTAAAAAGAGGCCCAGTTCGGATTTAGCGCAGGCAGCAGAATCTTGATGAGTGAGTCCAGACATGTCTAAGCGAAAATATCATGTGCTTTCACTTTCTTGGCTTGACGTGGAATGACGACTTTGTTAAAACGTTTCCTCTTTTTATATTGATGACCAGATCCAATTATTGTCTTCACTTTAATAGCCGCTTTGTCAGTTAAGTTTTGGCCCGCTTCTTTAAGCCGTCGTTTAGCAGCGACTTTAATATTGTCGCCTCGGGATAAATCATTAAGAACATTCACACCAGTATGAAACAATTGTTTGCCTACGGCTTTCGCCCTGATTTGAAAAGGGGTACCGCAGCACGAAACAGAGATCGGAACAGGCCGCCGAATCCATAACCTCTCTGTAGAGTAGTACCTTGATAATAGTTTAAGCCACTACCCGACTGATGGGTACAATAATCTTCAAAAGATTTCGCGCAGCACTGGTAGAGAACAAACATCATGAGAGGTACTTTTGTCGAAAATGAAGCTTCACGTATGACCGCCCACGTTCAAATGGCATTAAATCACCCAGGTGCGTCCTTATAACGATTTCTATAGAATCAAAGGACTTTCGACTGATCGGTAAGTAATGCGGTCGATCGAATGTCATACAAATCACTTCGCCGTCTTCTCCCGTCACATTCACAATACGTAACAGGGGCGCTAAGACATCACCAACCACTTGCGGTTCTACAATATCCGAATAAATCATCAGCATTCTATAATGAGCGCACGGATCTGCTACATACGAACTACCGACTGTTTGCTCAATATTACTGTTAGGGAAGCAATTTCACACGGTTCGAATCCCAACATTTCAGATAATCCCGTTTCTAAAATTACTTTGGCGTTATCACGCACATTGGTGGTCACTCTTTTCGTGATAGAATTATAGGAAAAGGCTATTTTCTTGTCCAAGTCTGGAATGGCAATCGCTTTCAAAATATCAGGTACCGCCTCATAGAAGCCTGGTGGAATGCGTCTTGCAATGAGTTCTCCCTCGTTCAAGTCGAATCCAATCAAGTTCGTATGATGATTCACAATATACCAGGTATGCGGGTAAATAAATTCCACAGGACCCATTTCCCATTCCCCTCTCAGTTCAATAGGGGTGGGCAATCGTGTAATAAAATGAGAAATTTTATTCACAGGAAAATAATTCCTAGAACTGTCCGAGGGTAGTGTCAGGTAGAACGACATATTGATATATGATCTATCGTCCTTCTCGCAATCACTTATAAAGATGTTAAATCAGTGGAGGGAATCCATTGATTGAATTTGTTAGGATATCCCTTAAACTTCACAAAATATTCCACACGTTTTCTTCGAGTGCGCTTCTCTAAAATTTTTTCAATCGTATAAGCCTCTTTCATTTGCACTTTTTGAAGTTCTTGCGGGTAGAAGGTTCCTTGAATGGGTTCGTCTAACAAGTCTTTAATTCGATAGACAGGGGGATCTCTCGCTACACACTCCGTCACCACAAACAGTTCCTCCGTCCAATTGGTTTCATAGCCTTTTGCAAAAGTTAATTTTTGTTTCGAAACCCGAACCACATCCCCAGATTGAAATGCACAAGGTTTGCTTTTCACATTTTCTAGGTCCCCGTAGAGAATAAACCACACATCACTTTCATTTTCCCGCGTCACTTCAGCAGGGGCTCTCTTGATACTGGAATGGTAGGTATGGTTAACTATGGTTGTAACTAAGCACTAACGCACTTAATACATCAATCTATCGATACGTATGATTGTGGGTAAAATACTTCCAAATTTTTGTCTTTAGGGTGCGGTTAAAGCGTTCCACCATTGAGGCCTTGGTATTATTATGCGTTGTGAAAAATCGAACCCCTTCTTCTTTTAACAATCGTTGCAAAGGTTGGTTCTTAAATTCTTTTACAGCATCCGTTTGTAAAAACTTGGGCTTTCTCGTTGAGAAAATAGATCGAAAGGCTTTCACAATTTCTTCCCCTCCTTTTGTTTTCAAGGGAATCTCCCACGCATATTTAAAGAGAATGTCGATACATGTCAGAAAGTATCGAATACCTTGATTGTGCTTTCGTAAACTGCTGAGATCCGCCAGATCGGCCTGCCATTGTTAATCCATAGTGTAAACGATCACTCGGTTTGTCGGGAAGTGTCTCCGTACCGGTTTGTGAAGCGTGTACGAATCGACGCCGCTCAACCATTTCTGAATCGTCTTCTTCGTTACTTTGCCTTTGGCAGCACGATATGACGCATTTACACCACCAAAACTTGCTGCGTGACTTGGAACCGGATAAATCGCCTTCATTGCAACATAAAACTTGATTATTACTGACATTAATTTTAAAACGCATCATTTTCAGACCACTCTGTTCCGTGATGTCATCTCATAGAATGAACCTGTACGCTATCGATCTCGTCTTTAAATACTCTTTCGACGGCATGGTTAAAAGACTAGAAAATTACTGAGCCATGATTACATTTTGCTAGGGTTCGAACACTACTATTTTAAAACTATATCCTATAGAGGGTAGCAGTGAAAATAATCCTATTCACACATAGCGTACCATCACGTGGTGTCACTCATCCCATAAATTGTTAGTATGTATTCTAAAATAAATTATTTTTAAATCAATTAGAGGAAACATGCAATAATACCTATTCATTCTACCATACGCTTTGTCGACGCTTACGACTTTAGAGTGGACTGTAAATTATTCAACTACTATCGATAAAATTTCAACTTTTTACAAACGAACCATTTTATTTATTTACTTCGGAGCTCCCCATGGAGACATCCGAACGAAGCAAGAACAAAACAACAACTGGTTACATTTATCGCCAAGCGATATTAGAAGCCAAGAGTGGCGCCAACATACCGGCCACCACTGAAATATTTATTTCAGCAACATATCTTAAATGTCCTTCGTTGTGAACAATTAATTTTTTCTTTTTAACAATAAATCTTCAATTATAATACAAGTTTCAATTCAATCAATAATACAAATATACAATTCAATTCAACTATAATATCAAAATACAAAGTTACTGCAAAAAATTTTCAAATGTAAATGCACAGAAATACAAGAAAAATAAATATTTACATTATAATAAAGGATCATTTATGGGCAAAATACTAACATTAGAAATTGCACGTTTGAATATACCATTAGGGGTTTTTACAAGCACAACCCTAACTTTACCATCGCTCCCATAAACAACGTCTTGAATGCGACCGACTGACCAAGTACACATGGACAAATTACTATCCTTTAATAAGACCATAGTTCCAATTTTAATATTTTCTTTTTCAAATAACCATTTTGTTCGCTGTTGAAGATTATTTAAATAATCTCTACTCCATTTTTTCCAAATTAATTGACTAATTTTTGTAATTTGCTGCCAATGACTAAGTTTATTATTGGCAAGGTCAGTCAAGTTTGGTTCACAGATGCTATTTATAGGGCGGCCGATTAAAAAATGTCCTGGGGTTAACGTTTCATAGTCATTTGGATCCGAAGATAAAGGTATTAGAGGCCTACTGTTTAAAATACCTTCGATTTGATTAACGACAGTTAAAAATTCCTCAAAAGTTAGTTTTAAATCTCCAATAGTTCTTTTTAAATGGTGCTTAAAAGATTTTACTCCTGCCTCCCACAAGCCACCAAAATTAGGGGATCTAGGAGGAAGGAATTTCCAAGAAATTGAATTAGCCAATAAGTAAGCAGCCAATTCCTCGGATCGATTTTTTACAATTTTATGCAATTTTTTCAATTCTGAATTCGCACCAACAAAATTAGAGGCATTATCGGAAAAGATGGTGGCACAAATTCCGCGCCTAGCTACAAATCTTTTTAAGGTAGCTATTAAGGCTTCAAAAGTTAAATCTGTTACTATTTCTAAGTGAATTGCACGAGTAGCAAAACAGACGAAAATTGCGACATAAATTTTACTAAAAACTCCTTTACGTTGGTTTTTGTATTTTATAAAAAATCGGCCACATAAATCAATCCCTGAATTTGTAAAAGGGGGGTTGATATTTACCCTTTCTTTAGGTAACGAGGCCATGATTTGTTCTGCAATTTTAGGTTTGTTTTTAAAACAAACAATGCAATTATGCACGATTTTTCGAGCTATGTTTC
The DNA here is from genome assembly GCA_963931845.1 of Maratus michaelseni. Taxonomy (NCBI): domain Eukaryota; kingdom Metazoa; phylum Arthropoda; class Arachnida; order Araneae; family Salticidae; genus Maratus; species Maratus michaelseni. The sequence goes on from OZ007600.1 coordinate 6,305,816, forward strand.
TGCCATTTAAAGGCCAGAATTCTTGTCTCACAAAATGAAACAAGGTTTGAGCACCAACATGCAAATTTTTTAAGTGAAAATACTGGAAAATTATAAGGGTAAGCCTATGATCTTTCGGTAAAAGAATCGGATGTTTTTTATCATAAGATAAATTTGATTTATCTAAACGACCACCAACCCTAATAATTTCATTCCTATCAAGAAAAGGATTTAAATTACTTACTCGACTATCCTTTAGTTTCTCACCCTTCTTGAGTGCCTTCATTTCTCTGTCGAAATACATTACCTGAACCAATCTGATCAAATTAATCTTTGCTTGGTAAAATTCCTGCTTTTTAATAGGCCCTACAATCCTTTCTTTGTGCTTGCAATTATAAATAAATCTATAAATATAAACTAAAATACAAATTAATTTAAAATAACTGTTACTTAAGGCACAAAAATTGTTCAGAAAGTCATTAGTGTCCTGATTAATTAAATGCAAATTAATATGACAGTTTTTAAGTTCGTTTAAATAAGCATCATCATTTGGAAAGTCAGTTTTTTCCTTTTCTGTCAAGTCCAAGATATTATTAGTCAATAATGGACCTTTCCACCACAGTTCCATATCTGAGAGTTCCTGAGGAAATGTTCCACGAGATATTATATCAGCTGGATTATCACTAGAAGGAATGTGTTTCCATAAAAATTGTTCAGTGAGAGACTGAATCTTTGAGACTCTATTCGCTACGAAAGTTTTTAATAGATGAGCAGAGGCTTTTATCCATGCCAATGCTATAGTTGAGTCTGAGAATAAAATTACTCCTTGAATATCTAGTTGTAAGGAAGGGAGAATTTTGGCGACAAGTTGAGAAAGAAGCAAACAGGAACATAGTTCCAACCTTGGCACAGAAATGGTCTTTAGAGGTGACACTCTTGATTTGCTTGCAATGAGGTTTGATGTGGTCGATTTGGATGGATTTAAACAATATATAAACTGCAGCACCATAAGCTGTTATGGAAGCGTCAGCGAAACCAAGAACAAATATTGCTTCTGTGGAAGGAGTTAAAATGTATCGATTAATTGTTATATTTTCTATAGTTTTTAGTTGACTTACGAAGTTACACCAATCACTAGCAAGAGGTTCCGGAATGTTCTCGTCCCATCCGAGTTTACACAACCACAATTTTTGAAGATAACACTTAGCCTTTGAAATAATTGGGCCAATGAGCCCAAGCGGATCATACAATTTTGCTATGACAGAAAGAACCTGTCTTTTGGTGTATGATTCTTGCTCTTTCACCGAAACTCTAAACACAAACTGGTCTTTGTTGGATTGCCAAACCATACCTAGAGTTTTAGCTGAAGTGTCAGACTTAGTACAAAAGGAGACATCTTCGATTTCGTCATGATTTAAAAGCTCATTCAAATTTGAATTCCATTTGTGCAAAGCCATTCCACAAGAACGAAATATGTCAATTAATTGATTTTTCAGGGCTATTGCCGAGTCTGAATCTGGGGATCCAGTCACAATATCGTCCATATAGCTATCAGAAAGAATAGCTTTTGCCGCAAGAGGAAATTTATCCTTCTCATCTAAAGCCAATTGTTTGATGCACCTTATGGCCAAAAAAGGGGCGCATTTAGTTCCATAAGTGACCGTGTTCAATTTAAAGGCAACTGTGGAATTATTTTCGCAATCCTTCCAAAGAATGCGTAGAAGGTCCCTTTGCGAAGGATCTATCAAAATCTGCCGAAACATTTTTTTAATGTCCGCAGTTAAAGCAATCTTATATTTTCGAAATCTTAACAAAATATCAAAAAGATCTTCCTTAACTTCACCGGAAAGCAAAATATCATTCAAGCTTTTTCCGGTTGTGGTAGGTGCAGAGGCATTAAAGACAACCCTTAATTTTGTAGAGGATTTATCTGGTTTAAAAATGCCATGATGAGGCATGTAATAAACTACTGAGCGAGAGTCTTCGACTGAAATTCTTTCCATATGCTCCAATGTTTCATATTCATTTAAAAATTCGCAATAAAGTTTTTTCATAGCACTATTATTTTCCAATCTCCTTACTGTTTGTTGTAAACGCCTTTCTGCTAATTTTCTCGAATTTCCCAATGAATTTAATTGATCAGTTTGAATCGGCATTTCAACAATAAACCTTCCGGTATCATCTCTTTTGTGCGTTTTTTGAAAATGAGATTCACAGAATTCTTCTTCTTTACTTAGAAAACGGTCAGATGAAATATTTTCTATTTCCCAAAATTTTTTAAGATTAGATTCAATGTTCTCAATTTCATAATTAAATGTCAATCCACAATATGAATTAGAACTCTTGATTTTAACAGTTCCAGTAGCAATAAGGCCAAACACCGAATTTTGAAACATTAAATTTGGTGAAATGCGATTTTTTCCTTCTTTTATTATCTCATAAAAGAGTTCTGCGCCAATTATTAAATGAATTTTACCCGGTATGTCGAAAGTAGGATCAGCTAACAATACCCTATTTGGTAACAATGCTTTATCAATTTTAATATTTGAAGAAGGTACACAATCAGTAATTTTCGAAACAACAAAAAATTCGCTAGGTGAAGAGAATGAAGCATTTTTATTACGAATTATCGTATTAACCTTCCCCTTCACATTAAAGGCATTTCCACCTAATCCACTAACGGAAACATTTATTTTTTCTTTTTTCAATCCCAAATAAGAGGCCATCTCTTGCGTAATATAGTTTGCTTGGCTCCCGCAGTCCAGAATTCCCCTGGCCTGCACAAAAACATTTATGCAACGGACTATAAATATAAATATATGCCGTAGACAAAAGAACTGCTTTTTTACTTTCATTATTATGCGATGAAAAACTCTGAGATATTTCCGATACATTTTGCTTATTTGTTTCATCATTTTCTGTACCAGAACGACGGTCTGGCGCCAAAGACATTTCAATTTCAGAATCGGAGCTTTTTAATGACGTTTTATTTTGAAATGATTTATTTTTATCACGATGAAGTAACACGTTATGTTTGAGAAAACATCGTTGACAGCTATATTTTGAACCGCACTTCGAAAGCATATGCGAATCATTTAAACAATTTATACAAAGTTTATTCCTTTTTACTTCATCAAATCTTTGAATTGGAGTCATTTTTAGAAAAACAGGGCACTGGTGAATTGCATGTAATTTTTTACAAACAGGGCATGAATTAGAATTCAGAATAAAAGTTTTTTGTTTGTTCTGGGTTTTAAATTTTTGCGAATTTATTTGTGTTCCTTGAAGGTTTTCCAATATTTGAACACGATTTTGCAAGAATTCGATAAACTTATCCCAACTGGGTAGATCTGTCGTTGTTAATGTCATTTCGAATTCCTTACATGTTGTTCTATCCAATTTTGTCAAAATAATATTAATCAATAAATTTTCACTAAAATTGTTCATTTCGACATTTAAACCTTTAAAGCTCTTACATGCTTTAAAATACAATCAAGCAGCATTCTTAATTTTTCAGCTGAATCAGTACAAATATTATCTAACATTAATAAAGATTTAATATGACTGTTAACTATTAATCTTTTATTGTCAAATCTTTTTTTAAGTGCTTCAAATAATGACTCATATGTGTCATCAGTGCTTTGGATTTGTTTTGCTGTCCCCACAAGAGAGGATTGCAAATAAAAAAGTTTCTGATCACTAGTTAACAATTCGTTCGAATCAATTATACTATTAAATTGAGTCTTAAAGTTATTCCAATTTTCATACGAACCATCGAATTTCGGCAATGGAATTTCAGGTAATTTGACATTTAAATTTTTTGTTTTGTTAACACCATTATTTTCAATATTATTATCAACATTTTTACTTTTAGAATTATCAATAAGCCTTTTAAATCTTACCTTGAGATTTTGGAGATCTTGTTCGATTTCTTCAAATTCAGAATCACATTTATCCATTTCTTCATCTTTCAAAATTTTATAGAACTCATTTTTCAAGTCGTCTAATTTATCTTCTAACTTGTTCAAATTCTCAATTTTGTTCAGAATATCTACTGAGTCTATTACTTGAGCCTCATCGGCTATCAAATTTGTTAACTTCGTGATTTGGGCTTTGATATTGCCCCTCCTTCGATTCAACACCTTTATATCCATTGTTATTGTTCCGATTTCTTTTTTTTTTTTTTTTTTTTTTTAAGCAAAAACGAAATATAATCCTATGATGGCTGATTATTCTCCGCGAGCGGAACCATGTCGACGCTTACGACTTTAGAGTGGACTGTAAATTATTCAACTACTATCGATAAAATTTCAACTTTTTACAAACGAACCATTTTATTTATTTACTTCGGAGCTCCCCATGGAGACATCCGAACGAAGCAAGAACAAAACAACAACTGGTTACATTTATCGCCAAGCGATATTAGAAGCCAAGAGTGGCGCCAACACGCTTTATCAATGACGTCACAATATCCCGTGGTTTTAAGAGATAAGCGAACACGTTACCGTTCAGTTCTTTTAAGACAAGCACACAGTAGAATTTGGGTGAAGTCCAGTACATTATGGTTAAACTTTTTAGATAAGATACATTATTATATATGTATTTTCAATATCAAAAACAAAAATTTTTGAAATAATGCACTAACTAAATAGTACAATATATATATATATATATATATATATATATATATATATATTCAAAACAAAGTCAAAAGGTTAGTTAGTCTATTCATTCCTCAAAAGAAATTTTTAAGTTAGAATAGTAAAAACACAATTTAGTATATTTTTTCTATACTTTACGATTCAAAAAGCATAAACTAATGTAATTTAATTTTAAATTTATATTATTTAAAATTTAATTCATATATCTTATAGGGGATCCTGTATTTTTTTACCATAACATGTATCAAATTCATTAAAACCCGTCTCTTATCCTCAAAATTCGTAAGGGAATGACTATTTCTTAGTTCTTATTTTTCAATGAATACACAATGAAGCCTTTTAAAACATAGCAGATTAATAACTATATAGGACTACACGAAATAATTCGTATACATTTACGGTTTTAAATAGTTAATTTAATACATTTACCTACAAAAAATGTGTCAGAAACTGTTTAAATTTGTAAACACCTCCAATACACGTGTTTCTTATCGTGAGTGATTCATCGTGACAAGTCAAAGCAAGATCTTCGCTTATCTGCTAATATGACTCGTTATGATTCAGCAATCCGTCTGTTGAGGGGATGAGGGATAACACTTATTTGTTAGTATCAATTCAAAAATATATATTTTAAACGTTAAACTAAAAATGCATTCGTATAAAACCTATTTTTACATTGCATGAATATTTATTCATTTGAGAATAGTACTCTATTTCTTAAAATATTTTTACAGGGTACATTGCGAAGGGGCCTTTTCATTCAAACAGTGATCTTGGATTTTTATGAAAGGTCAATGTCCCTCGTATTTCTGTCGTTGTAATATAACATGAATCTATAGGATTTATTTTGTGAAGTGATACTGGGATTCAAATAGGGTTATATTATTTTGTGAAGGGTCCTGGGATACAAATAGGACACGTTTTACATTATTTTGTGAAGGCCTCTAGGATTCAAATAGGGTTATATTATTTTGTGAAGGATCCTGGGATTACAAATAGTCGCATTATTTTATGAGCAGGGGCTTAAATCTATAACTTTTTCTAGTTTGAAAAATTTCTATATTTTGAACATATCGATGTGTAAGTTGTACTTTTAGCCTAACTTCAATTTTATAAAAAGGGTAAAGTGTAAATTATCTGATTTTAGGAAGGGATCTTATGCATAATTAGATTTTTGTGAAGGATGCTTTTTTATTCCAAAAGGGGTTCTGTTCACTATTTTAATTAACTATGCACTAGATGGTAAAGTTATATTTTGTTCACATAACATTTCGATAATGTTGGAAAGTGATTCATAAACTATACCGCTACGCATGATTTTTCATACTTGTTTATTTACTATTTTATATATACGTTAAAATTCTTCTTTTTGTACCGCTCTGTATTTTTTGAATTTCATATTGTTAGCCTAACTTTGATTGAAGGGCCCCTCTGGGTAAAAAAAAAGGGGGGAGGGGGAGGGGGGAGCTATTAAATTTAGTACAGTATAATTCATACGGGACCCTGTATTTATCGAATTCATTAAAACCCTTCTGTTTGCCCCAAAAATGTTTATGTCCGCCAATTAAAATTAATTAATGACCATTTTTAATTATTTCTTAATTACTATTTTTCGTTCACATTCAAACTGCGTACTTTCGTTGAGAATCGAATAGTCTACTCTAGTTGGGAAAAAAAAAATCGTAAAAATTTCTTAAGTTCTCCAATTAAAATAAATTAATATTTTAATGACCATTTTTAATTAATATTTTTAAATACAATTCACAAACCACACTTCGAAAAATATTTTCAAACACCCTACCCTACCATAATGGGAAAAAAATGGCTTCGAAATTTTCTAAGTTCCCCAATTAAAATTAATTAAATTTCTAATTCGCTAAAATAAATCCGTTGACATTCACCTCGTCCACCATTTCTCCGCGAAAAAGAAAATGCTTCGAAATTTTCTAAGTTTCCCAATTAAAATTAATTAAAATTAATTAAAATAATACTCCTTATCAACCATCCTTATCACCCTTCTCCATCACAATGCTCTTATCGCCTCCCCTCCACCGCACAGTAATCTTCACGCCGCCATGACCTTCACACCACCGCACACCGCCGTGACCCCTACAGTATACAGAGGTCACACCGCACCAACCGCGGATGCAGAACCGGTCTTTTATATCTACTCGCAAGAAAGCGCGAGATCTTAAATCAAAATATTGAAAGATTTTTAAATTTAATTTTTTATAGTATTTGCCGTATAAAATGTTATGTGTTTCTATGTTGAAAATTACATTTTATTCTAGTTACTCTTTCCGATTTTACGTTCCATTAAAAAGCAATATGCATCATAGTTTCGTATTTTATTAATTTTTAATACGTTTTTAAGTATTTAATAAATATTTATAAAATAGTAAGGAACGTTTTAAAAAATTAATAAAATTCGGAACTAATGGTGGAGAAGCTGGCTTATGCTAACAAACACGTTTTTTTTTTTGTTTTTTTTTTTGACAAGTTAGACTTGGTTGAAAAAAACCTCAACGATAAAAGCCGTGGGTGGCCAATATATATTAAGTAGAATTTTCCCCGCTTGTATTGGATATTTGCGCATAGTATAATTTTAATGTAACAGAATTGTAATTAATTGTTTGTAAAAGTGTATTGATACTTAATTTCATAAAATAAAATTAATATCTGTAATATGAAAATCTGCACATAAAACAAATTTTGTATTCATGCCTTTTTGAATAAGAGTGCAACAGATATTGCATCAAGATCTGAATATTTATAAAACTAGACAAACGCACCACATTTCTGACGTTTGAAGTACAATTTCCAACTTGTATGGTTTTGTATTGTTGGTATAAATGTTTACATGGTTGGTATATAAATGTATATAGGTTATATGGTTATAATGTTTGAAAAGAAAATTGAATATTTTTATTTGATGTGTCGAAATTCTGTTGATGTTTGCCACTCCATTAAAAGGCACTACCACACAAAATATAAAATCACACAAATATCTGGCCAAACTTTGAAAAGATATAAACTGTCAGATTTGGAACACGAATACTTCATAAAAAACGAAGTCTATTCAACAAGCCTATTGAAAATAAGGTACTTACACATTATCCAGGCCAGATCATATTCACTGCATCATCAATGGCACCGAAAATATTAATTACAGTAACCCTAATTTATTTTCTTCATTTTAACTCCATAGTTAATATTTTATAATTGGCATATTAAAGGCAGTGGTGAAAGTATTTATATACGTATACCTATGTAACATGTTATAGCATATATATAGATATAATATATTATATTCATTGATATAGTATATTTACGTTACATAATATTTATACTACACTCATTTTGGTGGGCATAACAAACAAATGCAAATGAAACTACCATCGATATTATCATTTATTGCTAAAAGTTGTCAATTTAATATTATGTATTTAATAAATGTGTACTAAATTATTGCTTTATATTATTTTAGCTTGTTTTTATATTATTTGTAATTTTTAACAGTGTTGTGTATTTATAAAATATACATTAGATTAACATTTTGAACACGATTGGCAATCGACAACGATAAACAAAATTGGCGATTGACAACCATTTTTGGCGATCTATCTATCTACCTGACCCGGATAACACGTAAATACCTGAAATAATGCAGCTGCCTTTTTTTTTAAAAACACTTGTTTTATTACATTCAATTGCACACAAGTCGAAATCATCTATATCTATATACAGGGTGTCCGAAAAGTCTGGAAATGGTCAAATAAATCGAGAAACATACATCGGATTGAAAAACGGCAAAATGCATGTTCAATATTTTTGAAAAATATATTTAGGGATATGAAAGTTGCCCCCCCCAACTTTGCCCCCCCGGGGGGGGAAAGTGGGCAACTTTGAAATCTTAAATGATGACCCCCCCATTTTTTATTGCAGATTCGGATTCTACGGGAAAAAATACGTAACTTTTGTATTGAACATTTTCTTCGAAACATTGTAGATGGCGCTGCAATCGAGTGTAATGCTGTGAGAAGCGTTACCATCGCAATGTCTGGAAATACTCGAATAACTCGAGAAATATACATCGTATTGAAAAACGGAAAAATGCATGTTCAATAGTTTTGAAAAATCTATTTAGGGATATCAAAGTTGCCATTTTTCAAAAATATTAAACACGTATTTTCCCGTTTTTCAATCTGATGTATATCTCTCGAGTTATTCGAGCGTTTCCAGACATTGCAATGATAACGATTCTCACAGCATTGCACTCGATTACAGCGCCATCTACAATGTTTCGAAGAAAATGTTCAATACAAAAGTTACGTATTTTTTTCCGTAGAATCCGAATCTGCAATAAAAAATGGGGGTCATCATTTAAGATTTCAAAGTTGCCCCCCTTTCCCCCCCGGGGGGGCAAAGTTGGAGGGGCAACTTTCATATCCCTAAATAGATTTTTCAAAAATATTGAACATGTATTTTGCCGTTTTTCAATCCGATGTATATTTCTCGAGTTATTTGACCGTTTCCAGACTTTTCGGACACCCTGTATATAAAAGCCGTTCTTGGTATGTTTGTTCCTTATACAAATCTACAGTTTTTGTCCGATTGGAACTCACTGTCAACTTTAAAATGTCCTCAGATCATTCTTTATCACTTTTTTCAAACATCTCCCATAGTTTATCATTGCAGAAATCTTTTTTTTTTCTCAATTTCTAATGCAGTTATTCTTTCCTGTTGCCACACTCTACAAAACGGCACAAAAATTTAAAAACAAATGATAGCATGTTTATTTTCTTTTTTATAAGCCAATAAAAATTCAAACTCACTAGCTATATTTTTTTTATTTCCGAAATTGAAGTGATTCTAAGAAGAAAATGCGCATTTTGTTTCTATGTAAATAGGAAACTATAACTTTAAATGCGTTAAAATGATGTAGCACCTTAATTTAAATTTATTTGTAGTTAACACATTTATTTTAATGTTTCAATTTGAAGAAAACAGTTTAGTAAAAAGGTTAAAAAAAAAATGTAGGCATGACGTCACTATCTAATAATAAAGGTTTTCATTTTGATTTCTAATTGAGTCCAAGTAATCGTCTGCTATGTTTTTTTCCTTCTTCGGTTGTATACTAGAGCTGTACCTTAAAGCTATACATTGTACTGCTGTTTTATTGATTTAGAAGCAGTGGTAACATTTTTTTTAAAATTGTATTAAAGAGAGGGTCATTTCTTTCGTTTTTCATTAAAAAATTCATGACTAAAAGTACGTATAAAATTGACATGACTTTCAACTAATCATTATAGATTTACTTTTTATTAATGAAAATTTAAGTTTTAATTTTAAAATGATGTTTTATTATCAGTGAAAAGTCTTGATTTTCCAAAAATAACGTTTTATTATTATCCATAAAGTAAATAGGCTTACCCACGATTACGTTTAAGCGACACGAAATAAATATTTTTAATGTTACTGTAGTGGTTCGCTTATGCAATTTAGACCCAACTTAAAAGTAAATATTAAGATACTCCTTAATGTTATTTTTACTAACTCCATGTTTCCATTATTTTATTTTATTTTTGCTGTTAAATTATCAGCAAGCTATTTAATGAAATCTGGCAACTTTCCAGTTTTATAGTTTTTTTAGAATAATAATGAAAAAATGAAATGTTTTCTTTGGTGATATTAATTTTGGTATAATTAATAACTGATATTAAAACATTTAAAACTATTAAATTAATATATTTTGAACACTGCTTCTAATATTATGCGAGGCTTCCATATTTTCTTTCTTTATCTTTTTAAGTTTTAATTTAATTTGGCAATTTAGATATGGAATATAACACGTAAACCAACAAATGCTGAATTATTTACATTGTTTTAAGAGCAAACCAGTTAATCTTTTGTAATTGAGTCGCACGCAGATTTAAAAATATCCATTCTTGAAAATTACATTAAAATCCATAAAACATCAGTAAATTGAGATACGCTTTTCAAACAAGTAACATTTAAAGTACATTTTTTTATTCGACCGCATAAAATTTGGATGTGCTATGTTTAGAAGTAAATGTCTTTACTTTATAAAGATCAAATAAGTTAATCTTTTGTAACTGGATTGGACACAGATTAAAAAATATACATGCTTTAAAATCCATAAAAAATCAGTAAATTGTGATAAAGTTTTCAAACTACATTTGAAAGTGCATTTTTTTTCTAATTGGCAGTTTAAAAAATGAAATTATGTGATATTTAGTAGTTACAAAAATGCAATACAAGCAAAATTTAATGGTAAGGTCGTTGCTATCGTCAATATGATGTCGACATTACTCACGGATATGTTTTTGTTTTAAAATATAGATAGATGCCATATGAAAGCGAATTTCGAAAATGTTACGACATTTGGTTTTTTTTTTTTTTTTCATTGTCAGGAAAATCGTATATTTTTATATTGTATGCACAGAGAAAACGCGCATTCTCATTTGTAAAGCTGAGATATTTTACTATGGTTGAATTACAGTAACGCTTTTTTATAGTATTTTTTATCGATTTATGGTTGAGTATGCACAAATCATATTGTGGTCATTGTTATTGTCGTATTATTGTATTTTAATTTAAGTTAACCCGGGCAAAGCCGGGTGGTTCTGCTAGTATTTAATAAAAATTTTTAAATATAGTCAGTCTTCCTGCATTTAATTATGCGATGACCGCGCAAAAAATTATAATCCAGTAACTATGAAGAATCATTTGATAAAATTTGATAATTTAACGCGCATTCTCATTTATAAAGCTGAGAAATTTTACTGTGGTTGTGGCAAAGTAACGCTATTTTTTCTAATTGTCTTTTTTTATCGATTTATGGTCGAGAACGCACAACGCTCCGTCATTGTTATTGCCGTATTATTGTATTTTTATAATTTATATTAACCCGGGCAAAGTCGATTAGTCCTGCTAGTTCAGAATAAAAACGAAAGAATGTCCATAATAGTTAAATAATTTTGAATAAGTGTAAGAAATCTAAGAAAATATAATAATATAAAAAATGTATTAAAGTTTAAAAATAAAAACGATTTTCATCTACATTCTGTACACTAAGCGGTATATCGGGAACTTTTAGTCATATCCTGGTTATTATAAAAACTAAAAGAATAAAAACTTTTGCAAACAGAAAGCTATAAAAATGTATGCAGACAATGTTATAAAAATTTACTAAGTCATAAAAGAAACTATAAATGAGTGCTACAAAATACCACATAGAAATAAACAACACAATGTAAAGAGAAAAAAAAAAACATTTATTTAATTTCTGAAAATATGAAAAATCAATATAAAATTTCATATGCAAAGAGTTAATTTATTAATAAGTGAAATAACATTCTAATCAAACACCAGTTGCATTTCTCAGTACTGAATTTTTTAAAGTTAATAAGCATATTTTGGATGGTTTAATAATTAGCATGCATAACTGATTTAATAAATAAGCTTCTCACTTCTCAGAGAAAAGTAATATTTTTTTTTCCTTTATCAATTACTTTTCTTTGATTGCAGTTTTTTTCTGATTTCGATCAGTTTAAATAATTTTGTTAAAAGAATCAAACAATTCCATTAACATGATTTTGCTACAAATGTTTTGTTTACCAAATCTGTAAAAAAACATTAAGGCACTATACTTTCATCCCACAAGTGAGTATGAAAAATACAGAGTGGTTATAAATTAACTTGCACAATTCAATTTAAAATTGACTCACGAGTGTGTTGTTTTGAATTAAAATGCTTCCCATATTAAAAAAATATATATATTTCATAAAATAAAACATTTTAGGAAACAAAATGCCGATAGATGGCGCTATCTATAAGAAATCAAAGAAAGAAAAAAAAGCATCAAAAACACAAATCAAACAGTTATAAAACGTTTTTTGTAATCACAAGCAGTTATAGAGTGTTTTTTTTTATCACAAGCAGTTACAAAGTATTTACTAAGTGCAATTCATAACCATATTCAGCTGTATTTTAACAGACGTTTTTTTTTTTTTGTTTTGTTAGGTAAAGCGCCATCTATCGGTAAACTTTGGAATTAATATTTTTATTTGCTGAAGCAAAATTTTTCACTTTAGCACTTCAGTCTAAACGTGCGTAAGTTACGTGATTTCCAATTGATTTTTCGAATTTCCCAGTTAATTTATAGCCACTTTGTTTTTTAATTTTTGATTTTTAAAAAAATACTTTGCTTTTTGTAAAACCAAATATCCCTTTTCAAGAAATTAAACTGTTTCTTCTGGAGATTCATACAAATTACTTATCCAGTAAGATTCTTGTGTAAAATAATATCCATCAGAATATTTACTATAAATTTCTTGTAAAATATTTACAGCGTGCTCATTGTTATTCCTTCTAGCTTCAAGGATAAAACTTTCTACAATTTGCTTAGTTTTACCACGGTATCCACATTCAAGGATTTCAAATGGAGTTTCGTTATGAGAGTCTGTACTCGTGAGCAGTTCTTCCAACGTATCTCCTCTATCATTAATATTTATTGCATAAAAAAGCAGTTCCATGATAATTTCTAAATTTCCATTTTTACATGCAATATGTAAAGTATTACGCCTACTCTTTTCGTTGTCAACAGCTAAAAGTAAGCTTTTAAGGGTTTTATTTCGTCTGATATTAAAAGTTTTAGCACTACCTAAAATTTCTTTAACCTTATTGATATTATTGAAAGTAATAAAAAGAATCAAGTTGTGTTTTTGAATGCGGAGCGCATTTTTCTCTGATATACTATGGAACATAGGCATTACCTTTTTCCGAATACTTCGATAATTATCATCTTCAAGTATTTTAAAAGAATCAGCGAAAATGCTTTCATGGCCAAATTCCACCATCAAATGTATAGCATTCTTGCCATTCTTATTAACAGCGAAGACTAATTTCGTTAACATTTCATTTCCTGAAATAGCTGCAGCTTCTAATAATAATTTTATAATATCGACATTACGCCCCATGGCTGCAACATGTAAATGGGATACTTGCATTTCATCTTTTGAGATCATCTGCTTCAATGTATGTTTATCATCATTAATATCTTTAGCAACATTAATCAACATTTCAACGAAATGAACTTTGCCTATACAAACAGCAATTCTTAAAGGAGTTTGTTTTTCAGGTAAAAGCATTTTTTTAAGCGTTTCATTATTATCTTCTATTGTTTTGGCAATGCATAGTAAATACTCAGCAAAACTGATATCTAAATATACAGCTAAACCCAAAGCATTTCTACCATCAAAATCCTGAAATAATAATAATTTTTTAAGAGATTTTGCGTCATGTTCAAATTCCTGAATTAAAAATTTTACCATTTCTTCGTTTCCGGTACTAAGTGCTGCAATTAAAGAGCTGCGTTTTTTATTTTCCTTCATAATAAGATCCGGTATGTTTTCTGCTCTATTCAATAACTCTTTAAATATTTCAAAGTTTTTGCAAAACTGAGCTGCTGTGTCTAATATATTGAGCCCGTGTATTGCATCAGAAGAATAAAGCAGTTCTTGTAATGTATCTTCTGATATTTCTGCAGCAGCATCTAATAATAGTCTGAGGATTTCAATATCATGTGTAGCAAATACTAAATCCAAAGCACTCTTTCCAGTTTTAGTACGATGAAAAAGAAATTTTTCCAGCACATTTTCATGCTCTTTAAGGCTGTTTAGGAAAAAACAAACTATGTTTTTATTCCCTTCTTCAACTGCCCAACTTAACGCTGTTCCGTTATCATCTATCAAGAAACGTTCTTCTTCTTTGAGCAATTTTTCAACAATCATCCCATAGTGAATCACAATTTCTTTAAACGATTCAGTTTCTGCAGCTTTCTTTAACTTCAGATCAATGAAAATTCGAATTTGTTGATAATCTGGCTTCTTAAAAATCTCTTGTAGTAGAAATTTGTGTTTGGATAAATTTAATAGTTCATTCGGCACCTTTTTTATCCACAAACTTTAGCAGAAAAATAGTCTCTAAAAGTTGTATGAATAAATTCAATACTGGTGCCATTAGATATAATAATTCCAGCTGATAGAGCTACGTGTTTAAATTTTTCTAAATGCTTTTGTGTTTGTGATTTTAATACTAATGATTTGGCAAAAGCTTTATTATATTGATGAAACATAAATTTATCTTGTTTCTGCCGCACACCTTTTTTAATACCCATCTTTTTAAAATAAACATCATATTTCCTATCCAGGAATTTTTTATATACTTCCCATACATCAATACCAAGGTAATCAAAATTTGGACTTTGATCCTGACTATTCTCTACTCAGTATCTAAAATGACTTATAGAACCCTCAAGCATCAAATATAACTGTAATGGTGTCCCTATAAATTTAAATGTATTGCTTTTAAAAACTGATTTTATTTTATTTAAAAATTCTGAAATATATATCTGAATGCTTTCAGTTTTTTGTGTTTCATTATTCTGAACAAAAATCCCAGCAAATTTCTTCTCACTTAAAATTAAACACATCCGATCTTTCAGATATTTTTTTATATATGCAACTTTAGAATCATTATTCAATGGATCAAACTCAATAGCAAATGTGGATAATTCAAGTTCTAAAATCGCCTTGTAATGCAGGCGAGTTGTAATCCATATTTTTGCGGAAGTTTCATTCTTTAAAAACTTCAACAATGATATAATCTTTTCTCTATCAAATACATCTAAGACTTCATCAAATCCATCAAAAGCTAAAAGTAAGGGTTTTGTGTTTTTATTATGTTGATCCAGTAAAGACATTCTCAATAAATTTTTAGCTAGTTTAGTATTAAGTTTTAAATCCACTTTTGATAAAAAGTTAACTACATTCACTACAACTAAATATTTATTCTTTAATTCTATATCTCTGAGAGCTTCTAAGTGGTCCTTGAGATTTATTCGAAGAACCCAATGCGTTTCAATAAATGTCACAGTTTGATACTTTGATTCGTGCAACTTTGTTAAAGTAGTTGTTTTTCCCATCCCTGGGTCATCAGCAATGATTACTACTTTTTTGTCTTTAATTTCTGCAACTAAATTATCTTCTTCAACTACAGATATTTCATTTTGCTCATGGTCAATATATTTCATTAAATTATTCCGTGAATCTAGATAAACAAGAGAATCACACAAAATAAACTGATTTTCTTCAATTCTAAGCAAATGAACGGTTTGTTTTTGCTGCCAGATTTCTTGAAATGCGGTTCGTGCTTTATCCTCTTCATTAAACAGCATAATCTTACCATTTTTACAATTATTCTCAATTTTTTCTTTTTCATATGTATTTTCATATTGCAATGAGTCAATGAATTCTTGTTGGTTACTTGTAGAATAAAATATAAAATTTTCAAAAAGATACTCTTTCATAAGCTGCTTTTTTACACATTTCGAAATAACAACTTTTTTGAATTTTCTTTTTATGTAAAATTTGGGATTATAAAACTGCTGTAAGATAAACTTTGTCCCATTTTCTTCATGTTTCATAAAAATCCAAAATATCATTTTCTCTGGATAGTCAAAACAAATTCTCTTAAAATCTTCATCTTTAAACTGATCATCAGCCATTTGTATCCTACTGTCGCTGCCCATATCTCCCAAATGATTTTTAATTTTTTCTTGTTCATTCACTAATCCTAAATGTTGAATAAGTTTGTTTATTTTTTCTGCTTTATTCAATTCACTTATTCCGCTCATGATATAAATTTCGTCAGTTTTGATAACAGTTTCCTGTGATGCTAATTTATTAGCCAAAGAATTTACATTAATTTCTTCAAACATGACAGCATACGCACCATCTAAGTTACTGGTTCCTAACGGCTTACTTCCTACTTCTATTTCATCGCTGTTAAGAATTTCAACTAAAGCCATTTCATCAATTATGTCCTGCTTCTTTAGAAACGTTTCTTGCGATAAATAATCTACATAAGAACTCCAGGAATTGATTCCAGTTAACGTAGCTAAACTGACTTTTTTCCCTTGTCCTTGAAAAATAACCATTTCTTTCTTTATGGGATCCTCCACTGGCTCAAAATCTTTTAAATCTATAAAATCATTTTCTAGAACAAATGAATTTTCATTTTTATATTTTCCAGGCAGAATGGTAGGTGCATCTTTCTGTATAATAAATATTATTTTTTTATTAGTATTGCTACTAATGTTAATTAATTTGAAATAAAAATATTCCTTATCCAGTTCTTTAACAGTATCTCTATCTTCAATAAGTAACAAATTATTACTTTCAAATGCAAAAGCTTTTACAATAGTTTCTCTGTTTTCTTTACTTCTTACAATATCCAAGTTTATGGATATTCGACCATCTGACGCATATTCTTTTTTCGCATTTAAATATTGTAACACTTTAATAGAACTCAACAAAGTTGCTGTGCTGTTAATACGCAATATCTTATTACTATTTTTAAAAAAACTATCTAAACATTCTTCCAATTTATGCAATTTATTAAATTTACCAAATTGCACAATTTCGTTTTCATACATTATAGTCATTGCAGTAACAGTAAACGATATGTCAATCAGCTGCGTTTGTTCTTCAAAAAAGTGCAGAACGTTTTCACCGGTTATCCACTTTTCTTTGTACTTCGCTTTTTGGTCGATTTCCAAAACTTTCTCAATTTGCTTCCTGAATTCTGTTCCAGTATTTTCTATTTTATCAATAATTTCTTTAAATGAAGTACCTTCTACAACAGTATCTTGGGCTGAACTTCTGAAAAGGGTTTGTAATTCATCTACTCTAGGTTGATTAACTATAAACACTAAGCATTTCAAAAAGTCTGTTATATCCTCCTCATTCACTGTAATCCATTCACATGGTAAATCTGTTTTAATGTTTTGTTTACTTTTTCCGAAGTTAGGAACTGATTTCCACTTTGTTTTCTTTAAAACGCTTTTTAATTCGTCATCACTCATAGCCTGTTTTGATTCATCAAGCTGTCTAATAGCTTCAAATAATGCATATCTAAGTTGAAGGCGAGACCCAATTTCTTCACTGTCTACAAAATCATCTCTAAATTGGATCTCACAATATTGTCCATTTTTCATCTGCTCTAAGTATTCATGTTTTACTTGGTCTGATTTTTGGATGACATTTTTTTCTAATGCAACATGATAATGTTTTATAGGTGTATCATCAATTCCCATAATTTTGTTTTCCCTGCAATTTTCATAAACTACATACTGCGCTAATTCTCTCGCTAGTCTATGTAAATCAGAACTTTTGTTAAGTATTTTACGAAGATCATCACTGACATCACTAAGCTGATAACACTGGTTGAAATCTTCTGTTGTCGATGCTGCCTTCCTTAAAGAAAAAAGATTAATAATGTCACGAGGAGCTATTTTCAATCTAAATCCATTGCTATTTAATTCTTCAGTATTAAGTCCAATATTTGTAAATATGGCAACATATTTTATCTTTCCGTTTTTTAATTCCTCAGATGTAGTACTTTTAAGCTCCTCTCTAACACTGAGATAGGAGATAAAGTATTTTTGTAAATTGAAATCTCTCCACATTCCACCTTTAGATTTAGCTTTAGTTGCTTCAACAGATAAAAATCGAGAATCTATTTGAGAATCATCCTGTTTATGCTTGATTTGTACGAAGACAAGGTTCTTTATATAATCTTGATCTATGTAGCTGAAAACTATATCATCAAATTTCCCATCTTTGCCTATATCAACTTCCCTACCTATAGCAAAACTACAGAAATTAGTATTATCTTTTGTGAGTTCATATCCGTTTTTCCCGAGTAATGCTAATGATAATTTTTCATATATTTTCCCTTCTTCGGAGCCTTTTTTACTCTTAATGTTTGCCGCACAGCTACTTTTGCTAGTAGGCTCAGAAGAGGACATAATGGTTTTCTGTTATTAAACACTTCTTAAGAGTTTTAATAAAAAGGTATTTTCCAGAAGCATTAGAAATATTTCTGATAATTTTTATTGCCTGTTATAGTGGAAATATTTTAGAGCGGCTAAAATGAATTTATTTATTTATTCAAATGATATAAAAACTTTAATGTCGAACTTTTTTTCACAACTTAACACATGATGCTAATATGCATAGACATGTTTTCTGATATGCTCATTGTTTTGTATCAAGACTCTTAAAAGATAATTTTGTTTTATTTTAATTTCTGTATATGTCATCTATAAATTTTGATCATTGTTTTCTTACTGTCAGCTGCATTTATTTTGAGTCTTTGAAAATCACAAATCACAAATGTCAGCAGCAATTATTTTGAATTTTTGTAAATAACTCTTTGTAAATCTCACATCTCAAATGTCAGCACCATAGTTTTTGAGCGTTTGGAAATCACACATCACAACTGTCAACAGCATTTATTCTAAGTCTTTGTAAATTTCACATCACAAATGTCAGCAGCATTGCTTTTGAGTATTAGGAAATCACACATCACACCTGTCAACAGCATTTATTCTGAGTCTTTGTAAATCTCACATCACAAATGTCAGCGGCATCTATTTTGAGTCGAACATCACAAAAGTCAGCAGCAATTATTTTGAATTTTTGTAACTCTCACAGCACAAGTAATTGTATAAATCTTTTCACGAATCGTTCCGAAACTTGTTTTTGGTGATCTTCCTGTAATTAAACAGATTGAGAATTAATGCTATACTTATTTTATGCTGTATACAGAATATTATAGCTATGTTAGACAAAACAATTCAATAAAAATACACAAGATAGATTTTTTAACAATAATTAGCAAGCAATTTTCAGCAGATCGTTCAAATTTTTAAAATTATTACGGGAGAAAATATTTGAGTTGGTGATTTCAAAACTGCACAAGTCCAAGATTTAAAATTTTTCAGGAATCAATGAAAACTGTGCTTCATACAAATGCTGGATATTTTAAAAGCTTTTCTGTGCTCACCATATTTCGTAAACATTAAAATATGTTTGTTAGTTACCAGTTATTTATTTTATAAGAATTAAAATAATAAAAGAAACTTAAAAAAGTCCTTTAGACTGTTGAAGTATGAATGTATGTGCAAACTGCTTTATAAATATTTATTTGAAAGATATGAATTTTATTATTTGGCAACTCTATTTAAATTCTGTTTCTGTATTAGTAGTTTATAGTTTGACATGTTATAATGTAAGTTGTACCTTTTATTTGATCGGGTTTCTATTAATTATACTTTTCCTATTTAACTGCGGTTCTTACCCTGCTTTCAACGTATTTAAGTAGTGTGATTTACAAATTATTTTTAACAGGTTATGTTGCCCAGAAGCTTATTTTGTTTTGAATTAAAAAAAATTGTTTAACAGTTTAAACCATGTTGTACATTGTTTCTGTACAAGTACGATCCAGTATATGAAACGATTAAAGGAAAAAGTAACTTTACAATGTTAAATAACAATAATTATTATATAGAGAAATTTAAACTGGAATTGTTTATAACCGATAAACTCACTGAGGTAGGAGCTGATTGAGATGCTTGGAATAAAGCAAAAAGTCTGTCTGCTAAAACGAAAATTGTTAAGGCTGTTCTCAAATCCAAACTGGTTATTTTATGGCACATTTTTTAATTCATTTTTGTTCGCAAATGTGATAAATTGGTAGGTACTCTTATTCAGAAACTTTGTAATCGAAACACGTTTTCCATTTTTTGGTAAAGGCAAAAGGTCTTTCAGAAAATACTGTCAAAGTCGGCATTTTGAACCGAATTCTCGACGCGGCAGCACAAAAAAGGAGGAAAAACGTGTTGTCACATGACATGAATCGCTTATAGCTCGATAAGTAATTTAGTTATTCGAAAATGGAAAACTAATTTTGATTCCAACTTGTTTCCATACTCATGCCTGACAATTTGATGCCTTTACGTTTAAAAATGTGTCTGAAACTGTCTCAGAAAGTTTCGTGTTGTTGAGCAAGTCATTTGAGAAAGAACTTAAGTGTAGATGATAATCAGTTGATAAATATCAAGTATGAGGAATCAGCTAAAAATATGTGGAAATCTTTATGTGGTAAACTTTATGAACAAAAGCAATTAGATACAAAACTTTTCTTGCAAAGAAAGTTATGTAATGAAATATGATGAAGCATTAAATATGAAAAAATATATTCAAAATGTATTAAAAGTTATTGACCAACTAATAGGTGTAGGTAAAATAACTCCAGATGATATTGTTGCAATTTTACTATAATATACTAAACTAATATAATATACTAAAATAATATAATCCCCTTTAATAAAAAGGTATGTGTTGCTGACGACTGGGATCGTTGCCACAGATTAATCTCAGAAAATGAAACATTTGAAGTTACTGAAAAAATTAATTGCTCGAAAAGTATTTGTCAGAAAATTGTTAGACAAACTGCGTTACAAAGGTAAACTAGTCGGATGTGTCAATCCCAAAACTTTCTTCTATCTCACACAGGTTTCGCATACACTAAAAAGAATCAGCACCCATTTATATCAAGGTCTAACTGAAACTCAAGTTTTATTAAATTCCGTGCAATATTTCTTGAGATATGACTATCGCTAAAATCGTGTAAATCCTGCAAAATGCTGCATAGCAGCGCCACCTGCCGGGCGATTTTTACCAAAAACTAATCAGCACCAATTTATATCAGAAACTAACTGAATATAAAGTTTTATTAAATTCCGAGCATTATTTCTTGAGATAGAGCTATTGCGGAAATCGTGAAAAATGCTACATAGCAGCGCCACCTGCCGGGCGATTGTTACCAAAAACAAATCAGCACCAATTTATATCAGGGACTAACTGAATCTAAAGTTTTATTAAATTCCGAGCATTAGTTCTTGAGATAGAGCACCCACAAAATTTTTGTCACATACAGACAGACAGAGTCACAGACAGACATTTTCTAAAAATAGTCAAATCGTGTTCAGGACCTTCTAAAACGTATAAATCCGTCGAAAACCGGAAGTCGAAAATTTTCATGAATCCAATACTTTCTTCTTGTAAAGATAGAAGAAAGTAAAAATTAGTATTTTTCTTGATATAAATTTCAAATCCACTGATTATGCCATTTTTCAAATATTGAATTTCAAAAATTACCAAATTTCACAAAGGAGTACCATAGCTATAGCGAAAACTTCACGCGTAAAAAAAAAATAATAACAGCAATGTGTCAGCACGAGTCACAAATTATAGTAACCGTATTATTCCGTTAAAATATAAAAGTGAATTATGATGTCACGAGTGCATGATTTTTATTTAATTCTCGACAAATACTCGATGCGCCATTTCTATTTAGTTGTGATAATATAGGTTTATTCCCGTTATTAAAAAATATAGCTATAAAACATATAAATCAATGTATAACGGTAGGTAATAAATTGTAAACGTAATAATAAACCGTATTAAAAAAACATAACTTAGTGAAATAAATATCCGTTTTTATGTTATTATAGGATATCTAGGTAAAGGTACAGATTACTTTAAAATACAAGGTTAAATTCACCGATATATTTCGTTTGATTCAAGGTTCTTTTGGAGAAACCGACCAGCGCAGCGGGCGTAGTCTGCTAGTATACTATAACATACTATTTACTAAAATTATAATTCTTGAATTACGAGTTTAGAAGCTTGTCCTTCTGAAGAATTATCATTAGAATGTTTAAAAAGTAAGCTTATTTCAACGCATGAGTGTCACTTAGAAACATCTATATTAAATGATGTAGCAGCAATGGAAATAATTAAAGGCCCTAAGAAGAAAAATGAAATATATTTAGGGTTAACGCTGAGAATAAACAGAAACAACTTTGCTATTACTGTAAACAGTCAGGACATAGTAAGAAATTTTGTTATCTAGGAAAAACTAAGCAGCATAGTACAGGAGAACACAAAGTTAAAAAGATTACAAATGATGAGGAAGTTAAAACGGAAATAAAATTTTGCAATGTCTTAAAGCTTCCAATAAATTCTCTCATACTGATTGGTATATTGACTCTGTGCTGCAATAACTTATAAAAATATTTACTGTACTGAAATAAAACCAAAACAAGGCCAAGTACAAGTTGCTAATGGTCAGTTTCTTGAAATTACAGGTATTGATGGTGTATTAAATACAGTAAAACAGATAATGAAGTAAAAAAATATCAAAGTTTGTAGTTTTAATATGCAAACAACTTGATGAAAACGATTGTTTTGTAAACAGGAAACGTACACAGGGTTTCCGAAAAGGTTAAAAAGCACATAGACAATGCAAATTGTAAAAGTTTGTAGTAAGGTAGGAAATAAGATTATACTAATAAAATTTTCCCATTAATTTTCAGAGAATTACAATTTTTAATTTTAAACAATTTTTTAAAATTCAACAATAAGTGAAATCATGGAAGTCAAGCAAGATGCTTTACAGACGATTGAATATAATAAGCTCAGATAGTATAAGTATGTTCGCAGAATTAAAGAAGAGCACTTGCCAAAAATCCTTATGGAATATAGCCTGAAAGGAATACAAAGAAGGGGCAGATGAAAAATAAGATTGAAGAGTCATTGAAGGGTTACAAATTAAGTAATGGTATTGCATTGGACAAGGAGGAATGGAAAGTATCCTCAATATACTATTTTTGGTATTTCCACTATTTAGTGAAAATTCTTAAGGATGATGATGATGACGACCCCCTTAGACAAAAAGAGTCCATTAGCAAATGTCTCCTTTTCCTTTGAAAAGATACATACGAAAAACTGCATACCTATATCTTTAAAATTAATTGAATTATAACAAAGAAAAAATCTGACTTCCACCACTTTTTTGTACCATTTTAAATGCTATTTCACCATTGAAAATAGGAATCATATAATAATTGATGATAGCTTCCTTTAAACCAAAAACATGTTAACAAGTTTTTAAAAAAATGCATTCTTAAAAAAAGAATTACACTGGCATAGATTTTATAAAAATACAAATGTAGTATTAATTCCTAGAAACATAGTAAAGAAAGCAATTCTCAAAACATTATCAAAGTGTATTCTCTCATTACCAGTACATAATTGAACTCTTTTAACCCATTTTCGGCCAAAGGTGCGTAAACGCACCATTTCAATATATATATTTTTATTAACACTGTGACGTATATTTTTCACTAATTTTATTTTTCTGCTATTTTTAAGGGTTCTGGAGACATCTATAAAATATTAGTAATTCAATTGAAGTAATCACTTTCTGTTGAGAAATTTTCAAAATAAACTAGATTTTTACTTGAAACGGTTATTGACAAATTCGACTTTTTGAAAATGTATAATTATTCCATTTGAGATTAATCATGTTTTTATAATGGAGTAAAGTTGCAAGTTCTGTAAATAAAATAAAAATAAAACAAATGCCATAAGAAAACTTAAATTTTTTTTATTTGGTAAATTAATTTTAATGGTAAATTATTAATGGTAAATTAACATCAAATTAAATAAAATATTATTTTTCATGCACGAAACCTTTTTGGTGTGTTAACCACATTTTATAAAATTTCAATGCTTGGCCTAAAATGGGTTAATAATGCCTGTGTAAGTATTTTGGAGTTCTTCACAACTAATATTGTCGCAAGCATTTATTATCTTTTGTTTAAGGTTAGATACATATGTATTATCGTCTATGTTACAGTTGAACCTCGATCGATCGTTTCTCAAGGGACCCTTCGTTTCCAACGATAGTTACGGGAAAACGATTAATGCGGGTCAACATAAAATATTTTCGTGTGAAAAAGTATATGGCATAAATAAATTTATTACATTGAAATATAGAAAATTTGAAGGAGAAAAATACTTACTTACAACAAAAAATTTACGAAGCGGAATAAGGAGGAATAGATCTATTTATTTACTGGAAATATTGGGAAATTTTAGCTTGTACACACTGATTTCTTCTTAACCCAAACAATAAATTTTCCACATTAGTGACATCTTTATGCTCTCTTTCGCTTAATGCGTGTGAATAAAGAAAATTTCTCATTGTTTCAAATCTTTTAAGTGCTTCAACAAACGTTGGAACTGGTTATGTATTGACATTTTCTTCTTCATCGGTATCATCATCCATTTTTTTCATTCTCTGCGATCATTTCTTGAACAGAAATCAAGCCACATGTTGCAACCTCTTCATCAATTGATGCATAATCGCCAGAGGTGATGTTGGAGACATTTGCCCCAAACTGTGATAAATCACTTTCCGTTTCATCGTTAACATCAGCAATTACATTTTCGAAAACTGTGACATCCCCCTTAGCCTTATTAAAAGATTTAATTATAGTTTCTTGGGTTACTCTCTCCCAGGCAGAGACAACGAAATAAATGACTGGTAAAACATCAATTTTGATGCTATTGCATTTTCCTTCATGCATTTTCCTTCATCAGCAAGGCTTTTCTAACTAAATTCTTTCTGTAATGGCGCTTGAAACTGTGAATAATACCAAAATCCAGGTTTTGAACCCTACTAGTGCAATTAGGGGGATAAAAATGAACTGTCACATTTTTTAATGAAGATATATCCGGAGGGTGCGCTGAACAGTTGTTAATGAATAAATCTACTTTTCTTTTTTCTTCCAACTGACATCCATGCTCTTGAATTAGCATGGTACGATACAGATAATTTTTTTATGTTTTTGAAACACCTTGGCTTTCTGACTTTCCGATTACAATCGGCATTCTTTTATCGTTTCCATCACTATTTGTGCACAATAAAACAGTCAGTCTTTCTTTAGAACTTTTGATTCCATGACAAGCCTCTCCTTTTAGTGCCAGAGTACGGTCCGGCAAACATGTATAAAAAAACCCGTTTCATCCGCATTGTAAATGTCACGAGAGTCATATCCTTCAATTAATGCCGGTAATTTGGAAAACCAATCTTGAACCACTCTGTCATCAACAGTTGCGCTTTGACCACACAATTTTTTTAATTTTAATCCATGTCGCTCTTTAAAGCGTGAAATCCATCCATTTGAGGCTGTGAAATTTTCAATATCTTTTAAAGCAACGATTTCTAGGCCTTTTTTTTCACAAAATTGTTCTATCTATTGGAATTTGTGATTCTCGAGCTTGACGATACCAGTCGTACAAAACAGTTTCTAAATCTTTGTATATTGATTCTCGACCAGTTTTTCGTTTTTTCGCCGAAATACCGTACTTAACAAACTGCTTTCTAACTTCGGCTTTTTTTTAAATTATAGAATTCATTGTTGAAGGGGGTAAATTTAAACGTTTAGCAATTTGAACTCTTTTTTCAAACGGATGTTTTTCTACTTCTTCAATGATACGAATTCTTTCCTCTAAAGTACGAATTTGCTTAGCCGTGTTAGTCACAAACAAGTGAAAAATAATGAAAAGAATAGACACACAACAATAGCCTATCACAGCCAAAACTGAAATGAGAGCCTAACGTAAAGTGACAATGTCTTAACTTCTAGAAGCTATGACGTTTGCAGCTAATCCCCGCCCTCTCTGTCAATCATTCACTCTTTCAACATTTTTCAAAAAACACACGAAGGATCTACTGCCCTCCTTAATTGGTTGAAAGGCCTCCATTCACCTTACCTCCCTCTATCGCTCTTAAGGTGACTACTTTAATAAATACAGATATCCGACGCCACGTCGTTAACTAAAATTAAGTTCTTATTGTACTTTTTATAAAGACAATTAACTGCTCATCATTTTACATTTTCTTTCTATTGCAAACTTTTTTTTCATTCCACCTGTACACTGGAGGATTGCCACTTACAGAATGGCACGTTTATCGCCCGTTTGGGGATTGCATTTAAATATCACCACACTCTCATGGAATCGCTCTCTGTGTGTCAATACGCACGTGCATCTAAGGTCACAATTAGAACAACTTTTTTTTTTTCTTAAATATGAATACAATGGGATAAATTCTCCATTTTTTTCAAAGGTCGATAAAATTTTTGAACAATAGATGCGGGAATCTGCATGTTTCAAAAGCGACCTAAGCGGGTATAATTAACATTATTTAAATAGTATTCGTGACGGGACCTTTAAAACTAGACGATACATACGGGATAACGAAAGATGCGGAAACGATGGATCGAGGTTCTACTGTATTTCTTTCTTGTGATATCTCACAGATTTATATTTCGAATTTGATGTATGGTCTCCATATCACTCCCATACTCATAATAGTAAATTTTTAGTTAAGCATAACGCATTCATATTTAAAGATACAGGTACACATTTTTTGGCAATGATCTTGTTGCAGCAAAAGTAAAATTTTTCTAATTGGGGTGGAGGTAGGGGAATTATAAAGTTAAAAGCGTAACTTAACTGTTTATTAACATATTCTTGTTTCCTACTTTATTTTAAACGCTATAGAAAATTATATTGCCTATTTATCTCCAACAGATTAAAAAATTAAAGTGCATTTCAACATTTTTAGGATACTCTGTTTAAGTACTGCGAATGGTTCAAAAATTAGCTGTTAGTCAACGATAAGGGTGGATACCTTGTACATTACTTTAGACATAAGCATGCACTTATGCAGTACTTAGATTGTTTATTGTTTATTTATTTATTTTTTACGGTTAAAAGAAATACGGTAATATTTTATTTGTTTACTTTAACGCCAAATGAAATCATGTTTTAAATCTAAAGTAGAAACCGAAATATTACGTTTATTACTTTTTTTTTCTATGAAGCGAAGATGAATTAAAATGTTATTCATTTATTCTGTAACTGCGATATAGCCAGCAGAATCTTTTAAGACAGTTTTCTGTCCCATTTATAGATACCTCGCATGGTGTGCAGATTAATTTTAAAAACTATCATGTAATGGCCATTAGAAATTGTCAAAAAATTTCCGATTCTGAGGACGTTATTATTATTATTATTCTTATTTGCATTACCTCTTCTGGAAATATTATACTGCAATATTTATCTGTACAAAACTTCTGCAACACTTGTAAAAGGCGTATTTGTAGCTTTTAATCCTATTTCAAAATTGACCTCATTTCCACATTTAATAATAATAATAAAAAAATTAAAAATTAAACAAAAAAAATTAAATAAATAAATTAAATAATAATTAAAAAATAATTAAATAATAAAAAAATTAAACGAATTTAAAAAAAAAATTATTTTTGAAAGTCCCTTGTTCGAATTTCATTTTTTCTGCAAATTTTAAAATTCTTGCATCCGCGCTTCTGATCAAAATACGTAAAAACAAAACATATCTTCTTAGTCAGCGTTCATTTTCCTTTCGAGCAGCGCAATTCGTTAAAAAAATATTAATATTAATCCTTAAAAAAAAATTCCTTTCTTGAAGCAACATGTTAAACGCAATTTATCCAATACTCAAAATACCGAAATCTACAGAAAACACCCCACTCGTGGATAGCCACCGGGATTACCGCCGGGACAAACTTCCACCAGTAAAATTGGAATAGAAATGTCCACGTTTTTTAAACGCCTTATGCAAAGTTTCTGATATAATTAAGGCAAAATATCTGTTAGATTTTATTGGTGGACGTTTACCCCGGCAGTAGTCAAGCCCTGCGATTCCACCATATTTTAATTACAGAACCAATTCTCATGTCAATGTCGGTGCATTTTATTACCATCGGGGCAAATTTACACCAGTAAATTTGAATAGAATATTTTGCCTTATTCATAGAGAATTTCTGGTATGAATAAGGCAAAATTTTCTCTTCAGTTTTTTTCTGATGCAAGTTTGTCCTGGCGTTAATCCGGACCTGACACATTGTAAACAAACAAGTGACGCCATTTTGTGACTATACCCTAAGTACTTCACTTGCAACCGGTAGACACTACACTATCTGTCTTCTCCTCTTCATTCATAGCTCCATTGAAAATATAAGCGTTATTTGAAGTGTTACGATAGACATAATCCTTCTATATTAAAAAAAAGTAATCTGGAACTGAGCCAAAAACGAAATGGACCAATCAAATTCTGCGTAGATATTCCGGGTTATTCTCATCGCTTTTTTACTTGGGAATTTTTGAGGAGCTATTACCTTTTTTCTAGCCATCCTGCGGATTCGAAAATCATACCACCAGACGCGAAATATAACAAGCTTTCAGAAATTAAAAAAATTATCACGGTCGAACCATAAAAACTCAAAAAATCCTTAAAAATCGAGTAAAAAATCTTTTATTGAAAAAGTCATTTTTTTATATTGTTGCCAATTTTTAAATAAGCGCAAGGGATTATGTTTTATCTCAAATAAAAAATGTATTTGCGCGAGACTATTAAAAACAATAATGAAAGTTTAAAATAATAATTAAATGATCACGTGTTGAAAGCAGGAAATAAAGAAAATTACGTCATAAAAATTGTGTTTACACATGAATATTAAAAATAAAAAAAATGAATTAAATGAAAAAGCATTATAACCTGATTACAGAAGATAGTCGCCGTTCGTGATATCATCATCATCATCTTTTTAAAACAGGATACATTACCAGGTTTTAAGAGGCTGTGAAATCAGAACGGGGGTTGGTGAGCGTAGCGAGCAGGGGGCAGAGCCCCCTAGTAAATCCTAAATAGAAATAATTAACCGATAAAAACTAAAACCTGGCTGACCAATGAAACTGTACGTTTAAGGTAAAATTTTTAATATTACGTAATGTTATCGAATTTCTCCATTTTTATTTTAAAAGTAATTTGTTACTTACAAGAATTATATATAAAAAATTATTTATATTCTGTTTACAGTTTCTTTTCTTTTTCTATAAGTGACGATTCTAATAATTTTATTACTTTAAATCTAACGATTATGTAAATCTTTTTTTAAATTTTCTCTGCAATGATAAATGCATCACCTTTGGAATTAAGATAGATTTTATAATTTTGTTGGATTCACAAAATACGTCCTTTTATGAAGTGTTAAAGAGTTTATCTTTTAAAGTGTTAAAGAGTCTTCTTTATCTAATGGAGCCATTCAGTATAATGGTTAGCGTATTGTTCGTGAAGTGCGAGAAGTTCGAATTTGATAATTTTGTGTTCGTTAATAGTGCAGTATGAAAGGGGTATCAGTGTACATTTTTCCCCTTTTTTATATATATGTCGATCTCAAATGAGTTAAGTTTCATTTCATTGATTTACATCAATGTTAACCTGGGAATGCTACGCTGTTGTTGGCACCGCATCGATGCCACTAACAGGAGCAAAAAATCTATGGCGGTGAGAGTCTTCTCGTTGGGAAAGAAATTAGCGAGCCCGCAGATTCCCCTTCTGTTTGGGATAAAAATTTTGGGGAAACCTTTGAGCCGATGTCAGACTTCCAGAACAGTAGTAGTAATTCGCAAAAGGGAAGTTTCCAATGCCTTCGGATCCTGACCACCTGTTTGTTAGAATATGTCATCTCATAACTCTACTATCAAATAATAAGTAATACATTAATCAAATTAAATGAATCAAGGATGATTACATAAACAAGTAAAAGCCATCTCTTTCACCCACACAATGCAACAGCGTATAATTACTTACTCTGGTGAAATCAATTTGAATTTTGACCGGGATTATCCATAATAAAATGAGGATATATTAATCATGTATATTATTTCTGTTGTCTACATCATTCTTTCTAAGGAAATATAAAACACACAACGGTAAATGAGATACCACATGAAAGGATATTAAACAGGCTTCTGACATAGTAGACTCATATTTCGTTTAAACATGTGTTTTGAATAAAAATTGCTGTTCATTAAAATTTAAATCGGCATTGTTTTCATAATTGAAATGAAAAGTTTTACTCAAATTATTGTTGCCACAAAAATAAAAACCGCATTATGTAATGCTCAACAATAATTTTTTTTTAAGTACAACCGTGGCATACGTAATAAGAGTACATTATTTGTGTAATACATAATGCGTAGCATACGTAATAAGTATAACAAATATAAAGTGTGATGCCAGCGCACGGGTTTAGTTTATAGTTATGATTAAAAAGGAAAATTGAAATGTTTAGAAGAAAAAAAACACCATCGATCGAGCAAATTAAAATGGCAGTTAATTAAAATTTAAATCAGCATTGTTTTCATAAAAGAAATGAAAGGTTTTCACAGTTTTTCCAAAGAGTGTGACGTCATCCTCTAATACAGGTGAAATATGATTGTTCATTTTTTTTTCTCGCACGTGCCTTTTGCTAACTTTGATTAGTTTTTATTATAACTTTGATGTAATAAATAAAATGATATTATGGCTTCACTAATATTTGCAGATATTTTTATCCTTAATTTTTCTTTAAGAGTTTAAACCTGCATCTCAGAAATATTAGATATTGCTAAAAAAATATTAGACTGCAGTGCGAAATCCTCGCACGGGTCCACTGGTAAAGAACTATTCAAGAGAAATAATGATTACATCTAACGAGAGTTTTTCCCAATCTATTTTAAGATCTTTTATAAAGCACAATGTAAACACATTGATAAGTTACGTTACTATCGAGATGCAATAAATAGAAATACAGCTTCAAAACCTTAAAACTGTAAGATGTTAAAATTTCATGAGCTTTCGGCTAAACATTAGCCTTCCTCAGATGAACTACAAGCAGTCGAGGAGACGCCGCTCCGAAATGGCGCGTTTTGGACAGGGTGGGAATGGGCGAAACCAAACAGTCATGAAATGAAGGGGGTGACTGAAGTCCGAATGATACCATTACAAGCTGGGGGGGTCAGGAGAAACCGAAATCCCCAGTGATACCTAGTATATTGTACCATAAACGAGGGATCTGATAAGATAATACATCATTACATGCATTATCACCTCTTTTCAAAATCTCTAGGGACTCTCTGATTATGCAACTATTATACTGTGAACCTCGTGAAATTATTTTAGCTTTACTGAAAAATACATCAATATCTTTGGCTTGATTTAATCTGGATAAAGCAGTGGAGAATTTACCTTTTTTCATATCAGCTGTATGCTCTTTAATCCTTTCTTTTAATTTGCGAGCTGTCATGCCTATATATGAATATATTTTGGAACTGCCATTAACTTTAAAAGGAATAATATAAATGCCAGATTTATCTCTGTTATCAATAGGGTCAATCATTCTATGTACCAAATATTTAAGCTTGGTTGGGGGTTTAGCGATAAGAGTTACATTATATTTCTTTAATGCGTATTTAATCTGCTCAAAAAGATGCGGGATATAATCTATACTGTAGAATTTTGAAGATTGCATATCTTTTTTAACTATTGTAGCTTGTTTATTTCTGTACTCATAAATTAACTTATTAATAAATTTGTTTGAAAAACCATTTTCATATGCAATCACTTTAATTTTGTTCAACTCCTCATTTAAATAACATTCTGAACTAACCTCATACGCCCTTTTGATATAAAACCGATATGCTGCTGCTTTGTAATTAAACGGAACATTACTATTGTATGATATTGTGTTATTGGATCTGCAAGTTTTTCTATAAACTTTCCTATCAATGCTACGTGTTGAAATATTTTTAATAAGTTCTATATCTAAAAATGGTAATGAACTATTTTCTTCAATTTCACAAGTAAATTGTATATTTCTATCTATACTGTTGGCATGCGCCAGAAAATCATTTAATGCAGAGATACCGTGATTCCATATGAGCAGTATGTCATCGACATATCTAACCCATAATGCAGGTTTAAAGGGGGATGTAGAAATTATACGTTTTTCCAGAGGTCGTAATTTTAATTCTGCCAGTAATCCAGAGATAGGTGAACCCATAGGGGCTCCCTCAGATTGTTTATAATAACATCCGTTAAATAAGAAAACGTTGCTGTTAGTAATTAAGTTTTTACTGGAAATCAGAGTATGTTTAATACTGATTAACGTAACTTATCAATGTGTTTACATTGTGCTTTATAAAAAATTTTATTGGGTGAATTTGACGTTCGTATTATATAGATTTTTCTATATATTTTTATTTATATTTTATCGATACTGGATATGTCAGAACGCACAGAAGTAATGAGGAAATTCAGGACAGAAAGTTTGCGATTAGACAGGGAAATTATTAATATTAGATTTTTGCAGTTATGTAAGGGATCTAAAATTATACCTACGTTTTTGAAGAATAGCAATAAGCTTGTTCATAATATCATTCCTACAGTTGCATTTAAATCGGATTTTTTGGCCTTAAAGGCGATCATAAGAAGTAAATTTAAATTAATTGATCAACTTTCAGAAAAAGTGTTGTATCTTTATAATAGCTTAACAAAATCTTTGGAGCAAACGGATTTTGATGATTTTCTACGCATAGTAGACATCTACCGTACTAACCAGCGTGTAAGGAAGGAGGAAATTATATATCGGAAGTTCAACAAACTTAAAGATAATATGTATTATAAAATACCACAGCAAAAACCAGTACAGTATATCAATCTTACCAATATTGACTTGGATAAACGACTACACAATACTTTAAGTTTGGGACCTAAACATATGTTTGAAAAACAACCAAATGTAATGAATATAATTACAGATTGTGAATTGATTGTTAATAAAATGGACAATAACAATAAAGATGAAATTAGGTGCATGTTATACAATAATGTCCAGAGGCACTTATAGGAAAAGACTCATAAACAAGATAAACATACTAATATTATTAAACAATCTAAAAATAGGTCAGACATTACCATTATACAAACAGATAAATCAAATAAGTTAGCAGTTTTGTTTACTCAGGATTATATCACTAAAATGGAGCAATGCATTACCGATATGAATTGTGAAAAATTGAACAAGGATCATAATACCAATATTAATAGGAAAACTCATGAACTGATTAAACATGGTACATGGCCAAGTGACATTAAAATTAAACTGGCTATTAATAAAACTGCAGCCACCCCCCCGATTACAGGGGCGTTTAAAAGACCAGAAGAAAGATTTCCCCCTCCGCCCTATTGTTTCAACATGTACAGCACCAACCTACACAATAGAGAAATCATTTGTACCACTACTTAAATCAATGCTACCCCCCACTGAGCATGTAGTCAATTCTACTGCAGATTTAGTTAGCATAATTAAAGGCTTTAAACTGGAAGATAACAGCATTCTAGCAAGTTTTGATATTAAATCTCTGTATCCTTCTATTGATGTTCAGGAAGTTAAACCTATTATTGAAAATAGCATTATAAATAACCCAGTTTATAACGGCAGTATTAAATATACTCTGATTTCCAGTATAAACTTAATTACTAACAGCAACGTTTTCTTATTTAACGGATGTTATTATAAACAATCTGAGGGAGCCCCTATGGGTTCACCTATCTCTGGATTACTGGCAGAATTAAAATTACGACCTCTGGAAAAACGTATAATTTCTACATCCCCCTTTAAACCTGCATTATGGGTTAGATATGTCGATGACATACTGCTCATATGGAATCACGGTATCTCTGCATTAAATGATTTTCTGGCGCATGCCAACAGTATAGATAGAAATATACAATTTACTTGTGAAATTGAAGAAAATAGTTCATTACCATTTTTAGATATAGAACTTATTAAAAATATTTCAACACGTAGCATTGATAGGAAAGTTTATAGAAAAACTTGCAGATCCAATAACACAATATCATACAATAGTAATGTTCCGTTTAATTACAAAGCAGCAGCATATCGGTTTTATATCAAAAGGGCGTTTGAGGTTAGTTCAGAATGTTATTTAAATGAGGAGTTGAACAAAATTAAAGTGATTGCATATAAAAATGGTTTTTCAAACAAATTTATTAATAACTTAATTTATGAGTACAGAAATAAACAAGCTACAATAGTTAAAAAAGATATGCAATCTTCAAAATTCTACAGTATAGATTATATCCCGCATCTTTTTGAGCGGATTAAATACGCATTAAAGAAATATAATGTAACTCTTATCGCTAAACCCCCAACCAAGCTTAAATATTTGGTACATAGAATGATTGACCCTATTGATAACCGAGATAAATCTGGCATTTATATTATTCCTTTTAAAGTTAATGGCAGTTCCAAAATATATTCATATATAGGCATGACAACTCGCAAATTAAAAGAAAGGATTAAAGAGCATACAGCTGATATGAAAAAAGGTAAATTCTCCACTGCTTTATCCAGATTAAATCAAGCCAAAGATATTGATGTATTTTTCAATAAAGCTAAAATAATTTCACGAGGTTCACAGTATAATAGTTGCATAATCAGAGAGTCCCTAGAGATTTTGAAAAGAGGTGATAATGCATGTAATGATGTATTATCTTATCAGATCCTTCGTTTATGGTACAATATACTAGGTATCACTGGGGATTTCGGTTTCTCCTGACCCCCCAGCTTGTAATGGTATCATTCGGACTTCAGTCACCCCCTTCATTTCATGACTGTTTGGTTTCGCCCTTTCCCAGCCTATCCAAAACGCGCCATTTCGGAGCGGCGTCTCCTCGATTGCTTGTGGTTCATCTGAGGAAGGCTAATGTTTAGCTGAAAGCTCATGAAATTTTAACATCTTACAGTTTTAAGGTTTTGAAGCTGTATTTCTATTTATTGCACCTCGATAGTAACGTAACTTATCAATGTGTTTACATTGTGCTTTATAAAAAATTTTATTGGGTGAATTTGACGTTCGTATTATATAGATTTTTCTATATATTTTTATTTATTTTAAGATCTTTAATGATAATATAAATACTGATGTTTATCTGTGCTACACATTCAGTTTCATTCTGTAACATGTAAACTCTCAAACAGAACGGAGCAAAATGTTGACGCTCCTTAAATGTAAATATTACTCAACTGTAAAGCTAAATTAAATGTAAATTAAACTTTAAAAAATCCAATTAAATTATTTAATTAGAATAATGAGTTCAATTAATGAATATAAATGAATAATGAATAATAAATGTTTTCCTCCAGAACTAAGTAAAACATGCGGAATAACAAAACCCTTCGATAAATCGAACAGGCAAATGGACATATGCGCACAAAATAGATAGATGTACTACACTGGATATATTAGAGAAGTAGATAGATAAAAAATGAATGAATTTACCTTAACTTTCTTAATAAAGAACAATTAAGATAAATATGGTGTCACGTCAATTCGTCGTTGTGTCAATTCGTCGCAGCGTCAATTCGTAGTGATGTCAATTCGTCGCAACGAAAATGTTTTTGAAGGCTATGATGATAAAATAAAGATAATTTAGTAAAATTATTTAATGATAATTTTTTTTTCAAATATAATCACATGTAAATTGTTAGTTATGATTATCTATATCTAAAAATACTACTTATCATTAAACATTTTTACTAAATTGTCTTTATTTTATCATCATAGCCTTCAAAAACATTTTCGTTGCGACGAATTGACACGACAACGAATTGACGCTG
This sequence comes from Maratus michaelseni, assembly GCA_963931845.1. Taxonomy (NCBI): domain Eukaryota; kingdom Metazoa; phylum Arthropoda; class Arachnida; order Araneae; family Salticidae; genus Maratus; species Maratus michaelseni. The sequence continues at coordinate 6,341,813 of OZ007600.1, forward strand.
CGATGAATTGTGCGCGATGAACTGTTTCGAGATGAATTGTGCGCGACGAATTGACGCAGAACCGACAAATATTTCGATGATGTAATGAGGAAAATGAGTCACAGTGCTCTGCCGAATCGAATTCACGCATTTAAATATTAACCTACTATTTCTAACACAGTTTTAATTGGCCAGGTGGGATTAATAAAAATAATAATAATAATAATAATAATAATAACATCAATATTAAAGAGAAGTGTTTTAGCCATTACTATTTACACAATTTTCTTTAAATTTGTCTTTGCTTTGACCAGAGCCGTCTTCCAAGGATAGACCAAGGAGTTGACAATTAAACAGCTATGTGACAGTTTTTCAATTTCTGTTTAACTGATTCAGCCCTATACTATTCACGCTCGAAGTAAAGTATGTATAGGCTGTATTTCCTAAAAATAAATCAATTTAATTACCATATACAACAAAAAAGAAAAATCAAGCATAGATTATGAAACACTTTCCAACACTATCAGAATAGAGCAACAAAACTTCACCAATTAATAATGTGAAAGTTGATGTCTAAGTAAACTATTTTGAAAACGCGTAACACATTTGAAAACACAATTTCAGCAATTACCATCAATTGTCGGAAAAGTATCTGAATTCTTTTGTAAAGCCCTGATATGATCTATCTACAGATTTACTTATATACTACAGAAAAAAAAATTCTATTGAAAATGTAAATTTATTTTCGCACTAATGCTCTAAATTTTTAATACAAAAAACCAACCTTTTATCTGTTGTTCGAGTAAAATTTTGGTTTAGAAATTATGAGATTTGAAAGTAAAATAATCAGTTTGAAAATAGAAAAATTTCCCTTAGATTACATTAAAACGATCGTGTGTTCTGGATGCGTGGATTTTTCGGCAATGGAAGATTTACTCATAGACCGGGAGGCGGCAGCACAGACAACCACCTCATCGAGTTCACGGCTGAAATTCCAGAATTAGTTAAAACTCGATTCGCATATTAAACCGCAATCGGTCTGCCAAGTCATATCCTGGTGGAAAACACGTGAAAACCCGATTTTAGATGTTGACTCGTAGGTTTACCATTGTGTTTTCCTGCACCCAAAAGTATGAAAACATGGAGAACTGGGTCTATCAGCGGCTATGTTCTACTAATCTTTCTACCTGTTATTTTATTACTTAACCACTTTTGTGCCTTCTGAGCAATGTATTCCCCTGGCACTGTCCATGTGCTTAAGAAGAGCTGCATGTTTGTGTAGTTATTTTAGCTTTCTTGTGTTAATATGCTCCATATTAGTTTGCGAGTGAAGTTGCCACCTCTCCCCCCTCTTCTGCAGCACTTCTTAATCAGGGATTGAGTGGGATAATCTCGGTTGCGGGGTCCCTAACACTGGGTTTCTTTCGAAAGATTTTCGTTTAAAAATATAAAAACAAAATAGGCCGGAGCGTGCGTAGCACTCCTGGTATACGCTGCCGAAGGCAGTGGGGCCCCCAACTCTGCGTTCGTTTGGATATATTTTCATTTAAAAACATAGAGTCATGCAACTTCGAGGGTGTACGCTGCCATAGGCAGTCGCGCCTACAACATTAGGTTCGTTTGTAAAGATTTTCATTTAAAAATATAAAATCATTCGACATTGATTTTAGGTATATTTAAGATTATTATCACGGGCCCGGGCAACGCTAGGCGGGTCAGCTAGTTCATGTAAAAATTATCGTTCATTTAAATAAATTATTTTTGGGGGGGTTTTGCTTCATGAGAGAAAGAGAAAGAGAGAGAGACGGCCAAAAGCCATCATGCGATCCGAAATCGTTTTGCCTAAGCCAAAGGCGATCCAAAATCGTTCTTCATATTCGGGGAAAAAACTGCTGGTAAAACTGGTTTACCCAGCTCAAATTATGATACTAGATTAGAAGTCTGCACGGGCCAAAATTTTCAGGCACGTGTCCGGGCTGACTGGTACAAAAAAAATTTGATCCTGCCCGGTCCATTATCAAAACAAAACGTTCGGTCCGAATCCGACCCGACTAAATTTCTCTAAGCATGCCAGTATTTCTGAAGCAACATCATCTTACAGTTAAATTTATCCAAAAAACACACTTGCTTATCCATAGATTTTATTTTCAGATTATGTTCGAAATGTATGGAATACACAATATCAACGATATTAATGGCCACTAAGACAATTACGTACATAAACATTGATTAAAAAAATGGACTTAGACAATTACATTCGAATGAATATTCAGTAAGAGAAGAAAAATCCGTTTTAGACAGGTTCCATTCTTAGCAAGTACATCGTCCGTTGCACATGTATTATATTTTTTTCTCAGTGTTTTTTATATTCGTTTTATACGGATCAAGACATTTTTTCCGTTTAAAACAGATTTCCGTCATAGACAGGTTCTATTTTATAGGTTTTACTGTACTTTTTTTTTGCCTACGAATGTATGAACTATTCTGTAAAAATAATTTTAATTATATAATAGTGGCCACTTAAAAATCTATGTAATTTTTGCAAACATTATTGTGCCGGGCCTCATTTTACTGATTTTTTTTTTCTTCTTCGGCCAGGCCTAGCTGGGCTAAAAAACTGTCGGTAGATTATAGGATTGCTATAATTAAGCAATTTTAGTATACACATTCGGTTTTTAAATTGAGTAATACGTAAATTATAGGACTCCATCTTAAGTATGGCGTAATCAGCATGGCAACCTAGAATCATTACTTATTAGGGGATACCATTGAATTAATTACGTATGGTAGAATTTAATAGAATGAAGAAAACTTTTATTAGTACCTTTTTAAGTTTTGATTCCATTTTCATAAAATTCGAAATGACTCGACAAAATTCTGCTACAATTATATATATTAAATTTCAAACCATTCGGTTGGGTAGTTTTTGCGCTGTTATATGCGGACAGACAGACGGACCAGACGACGACTATAGGTGCTACGTATTTATTTAATTACGAACGCACCTAAAATAGTTTTTAAAAAATCACTGTTTTATAAGCATTTCTTTAAAATCACGCTGTGTTTCAGGACTGCAATCCATGCATGCAGTTCCAAACAAATATACTGTTCTGTACAAATCGTTCAGTACTGTTTCTTTTTTTAGATATGGCAACAGGAATTAAGGAAAAATATTATTTAAGCTTGTAAGCGGCGAACGATATAAGCGGACAGACGGACGGACCAGACGACGACTATAGGTGCTACGTATTTATTTAATTACGAATAATAATTAAAAACTATTTTAGGTGCGTTCGTAATTAAATAAATACGTAGCACCTATAGTCGTCGTCTGGTCCGTCCGTCTGTCCGCTTATAAAATAGTTTTAAAAAAATCACTGTTTTATAAGCATTTCTTTAAAATCACGCTGTGTTTCAGGACTGCAATCCATGCATGCAGTTCCAAACAAATATACTGTTCTGTACAAATCGTTCAGTACTGTTTCTTTTTTTAGATATGGCAACAGGAATTAAGGAAAAATATTATTTAAGCTTGTAGCGGCGAACGATATAAGCGGACAGACGGACCTGACCAGACGACGACTATAGGTGCTACGTATTTATTTAATTACGAACGTAAAATAGTTTTAAAAAAATCACTGTTTTATAAGCATTTCTTTAAAATCACGCTGTGTTTCAGGACTGCAATCCATGCATGCAGTTCCAAACAAATATACTGTTCTGTACAAATCGTTCAGTACTGTTTCTTTTTTTAGATATGGCAACAGGAATTAAGGAAAAATATTATTTAAGCTTGTAGCGGCGAACGATATAAGCGGACAGACGGACGGACCAGACGACGACTATAGGTGCTACGTATTTATTTAATTACGAATAATAATTAAAAACTATTTTAGGTGCGTTCGTAATTAAATAAATACGTAGCACCTATAGTCGTCGTCTGGTCCGTCCGTCTGTCCGCTTATAAAATAGTTTTAAAAAAATCACTGTTTTATAAGCATTTCTTTAAAATCACGCTGTGTTTCAGGACTGCAATCCATGCATGCAGTTCCAAACAAATATACTGTTCTGTACAAATCTTTCAGTACTGTTTCTTTTTTTAGATATGGCAACAGGAATTAAGGAAAAATATTATTTAAGCTTGTAGCGGCGAACGATATAAGCGGACAGACGGACGGACCAGACGACGACTATAGGTGCTACGTATTTATTTAATTACAAACGCACCTAAAATAGTTTTTAAAAAATCACTGTTTTATAAGCATTTCTTTAAAATCACGCTGTGTTTCAGGACTGCAATCCATGCATGCAGTTCCAAACAAATATACTGTTCTGTACAAATCGTTCAGTACTGTTTCTTTTTACTTTCTTCTATCTTTACAAGAAGAAAGTATTGGATTCATGAAAATTTTCGACTTCCGGTTTTTGACGGATTTATACGTTTTAGAAGCTCCTGAGAACACGATTTGACTATTTTTAGAAAATGTCTGTCTGTGACTCTGTCTGTGACTCTGTCTGTATGTGACAAAAATTTTGTGGGCGCTCTATCTCAAGAACTAATGCTCGGAATTTAATAAAACTTTAGATTCAGTTAGTCCCTGATATAAATTGGTGCTGATTAGTTTTTGGTAAAAATCTCCTGGCAGGTGGCGCTGCTATGCAGCATTTTTTGCGATTTTCGCAATAGCTCTATCTCAAGAACTAATGCTCGGAATTAAATAAAACTTTAGATTCAGTTAGTCCCTGATATAAATTGGTGCTGATTAGTTTTTGGTAAAAATCGCCCAGCAGGTGCCGCTGCTATGCAGCATTTTGCAGGATTTACACGATTTTAACGATAGTCCTATCTCAAGAAATATTGCATGGAATTTAATAAAACTTGAGTTTCAGTTAGACCTTAATATAAATGGGTGCTGATTCTTTTTAGTGTATGCGAAACCTGTGTGAGATAGAAGAAAGTTTTGGGATTGACACATGCGACTAGTTTTAGATATGGCAACAGGAATTAAGGAAAAATATTATTTAAGCTTGTAGCGGCCTTATTAAAACGTCCGCTGGTGTGGTAGAGCACGAGGAAATAAGTACAACTGTTTTAAAACCAAAAACTGGTTTATTAACACAATTAGCAGGGGGTTTGAGCGAGCTCCACGAAATTTTCCTAAAAGTTTAAATTAACTAAAGAGTTTTTTTGCTAACAACTTGTAGCTTTAACAAAACTGAAACAATATAATTAAACCTTAACCTTTTAAATATATAAGCACGATCCAACACTCTTCTCCTTCAAATTAAATAAGCACTGATGCAGGTTCAAATCAGCTTTACAACTGCATAAAACTCCAGTATAAAATACTAAGGCCGATTATTAATCCTGAGATTCGATGCGATATCTCAAGGCTAAATCTAAATCTCAATCTAAGTCGCAATATTACACTTCCCAGGCCAAGTTTACTCTAGCTCTCCTGAGCTCTGAACTCAAGTCAAAATTCGCTGCTTATATACTTCAGTGTCGATCGACCAGCTCCAGAAAATTTGCATAATTGAAATTACACGGCGACTCACAATTTCAGGGATTCAGCTGTCCTTCGAAAGTTAAAGAAAGATAGAGAGCTTTTATAACTTGTACGCACATAGTCGGTTAATGGACAAAACGATCTCATTCACACATTGCCTACTCACGTGACGAGAGTAGTCAATACCTTACAAGCTATCTATTCAGGATTTCCATTTTTACTTTCTTCTATCTATAATAGAAGAAAGTATTGTAATCGAAATTTTTTTCGACATCCGGTTTTCGACGGATTTACACGTTTTAGGGGTCAGAGATTCCGAAAAACACGTTTTTACAAAATGTCTGTCTGTCCGTCTGTGTGTCCTCATTGTATCATCGAAAAGTGTATGAAGTTATGCTTCAAATTAAACCTAATTTTTTTTCAATGCTTTTGGCTATGGCAAGCAGGTTCTATCAGAAGTTGGGGATATTTCGACAAAATGGGGCGCTGTGATCGATATTTTTGTTCCATTTTCACTATTGTACCATATAAAAGTGTATGAAATTATGCTTCAAATTGAACCACATTTTTTTTTCTATGTTTTTGGCTATGGCAAGCAGATTCTATCAGAATTTAGGGATATTTCGATGAAAGGGGGCGCTGTGATCGATATTTTTGTTCCATTTTCACTATTGTACCATATAAAAGTGTATGAAGTTATACTTCAAATTGAACCACATTTTTTTTCTATGTTTTTAGCTATGACAAGCAGGTTCTATTAGAATTTGGGGGTATTTCGACGAAAGGGGGCGCTGCGATAGCCATTTAAAGATTTCAAATTCAAAAGGATGTGCAAATTCAAAAAAATTAGAAATCCTAAAACTTTTTTTCGTTAAATGTTCGGCCTTGATCCGGAGAATCCGGAACAATTTTTGTTTTGCCTCTATCTTAAAAAATGGCTGAGATATAGCGGTTTGAAATTTTAGAGTGACTGACATTTTCAAACAAGACAGCAGAATTCATCCATAAACGGGTTTAATTTATGAGTTTTACTTAACATGATTTCGGCAAATTTTCTTTCATTGTTGTAACCATTAATCCTATTATATGTTTATCACTATATATTTATATTCGCCAACGTCAAATTCCCGCCAAACTTGGCGACAGTTGGCGGAACATCGCCAAATTTGGCGACAAAAATAAGTTGCCATAAATGAAGCCAACTTGGCTGTAGAGGACTAATTTGGCGATATTCTCATTCAAATTCAATGTTGACGAGAACTGGAATTGAATCTTCTTTATTTAGGTTCCACGCATTTGAGCTTCGTGTTTTCCAGTAAAATTAGCTAAAATCATAAAACCAAGGAATAGGGAGGCTATCTGTTCCTGTCGGTTCAGGCCAGAAGGACTTTTCGTAGGTTAGTATACATCGGTTGTTCGCATCCCTGTAACCCGACGATTCGCAAGCAGCTGACGTACAACAGAATGACGAAAAATATTGATTTTATTGGAGATGTGATAGCGAATTTTGAAATATTAACATGACTGAGATAGAAGAAAGTTTTGGGATTGGCACATCCGACTAGTTTTAAAACTTATAATCATAATTTAATTAATATTAAACTATGAATTCATTAAAAGTATTTTTAAAACAAATTATAACACTCTTTATTTCTTTCTCTCTTTAATTTAATTAATATTAAACTATTAATTTTTTAAAGAGTATTTTTAACACAAATTATAACACTCTTTATTTTTCTTATGCATATTTAATGTTTAATATATTTATTTTTTGCAGCTTCACAACTGGTTGGCTTATTTTGGTGAGTGTGGTTTGGCGAATAATTAACTCCATTAATGTTGTAAGTCGTATACAATTGCAACCACAATGAATATTGGGCGATTTATCATCTGCAGCGGACAAACCGAAAAATGTCATACAGTTATTATTTTTTTAATTATAATTAAGTTAAAAAAATATTAAAATATTGTATTGTCACCAAAAGCACACCTGTGTATGTAATTTTTTTTACAAATAATTTTAGCATATCACGAAGTGGGTAAAAAATCGGTTACAAAATTCCATTTGTACGTAAAAAACCCACGTTAAGTTAAAAAAGAAAGAAAAATCATGCATCAAGCATAGATTATGAAACACTTTCGAACACTTTAACAAACTTTCACTGTTTAATAAGGTAAATAAAAAACCTAAATAAACATTTTAGAAAACGCATAACACATTTGAAAATCAGATTTAAGCCCATAGACGGAAAGGTACTCCAATTCTTTTGTGAAGCCCTGTATTTGATCAACAGATTTCTATGTATTCTTAATACTAAAATTTAGTTTAGTGAGAAAATTCCTAATAAGTTCAAAATTCACCTTCAACAATTTCTACCAATAGACGGAAACATACTCGAATTCTTTTGTAGAGCCTTGTACATTACCTACAGATATTTATACACGCCACATATTAAGCTAAAATTTAATTCAGGCAAAAACACGCTTAACTACTGAAATCATACTTCCAAAAATTATCATCCATAGGCAGCCACGTATTCAATTATTTGCTTTGGCCTGTATATGATTTTATTTATATTTTACATATACAATCATCTCTTATTATACTAAATATAGTTCAGCTTCAAAATGCATAACTCAATTAAAAATCACCTTTAAGCAATTCACGCTCATACTACGTAATGCTTACGAATTTTTCGTGTAGCCCTGTATATGATCTATAGTATTTATGCATATGACGTAGTATGCAAAAATTTAGTTAAACTTAAAAACGCATACCATAACTGAACACGCACTTCCAGCAATTATTGCTGATAGACAGTACTTAGGTTTAAAAAATATTAATATTAACTCTTTTAAAAAAATTCCTTCGGATACAGTACTGTACACGAAACCGTGTGTCGCTATAAGTGAATGATTAATGCTATGTACATCCTATTCTATAGCAAGTATATTGCAGTAAACCTCAATAATGTATATCAATTTCATTATATTTGAAATTGTGTTTCGTAATGCACTGCAACCTGTTTTTTTTTTTTTTTTTTTTTTTTTTTTTTTTTTTTTTTTTTTGTAGACCATTATTTAACAGAATTCTTTTGTGTGGCACTGTAAATGAATAACAAATGCTTTGCATCCCATATTATACAGAATGCATATTTCAGTGCACTTCATAGTTACTTATCATTTTCATTGTGTTCGAAATAGTGTAACATCGTAAAATGCGCTTTAAACGATTTTTTCCCATTCACCGTAATGTAACGAAATATGTTTGACTGTCCCTGTAAAATAACTATAAATGCTACACACTTCATTTTCAAGAGCCATGGTGCTATAGTAAACGTTAATGACATAAAATAAAAAATACAGAGCAATCCGAGTATATTTACAAAAGTTAGAGGACGGACAGACCAACCAAAGTCAAACACTTTTCAACTATGTTGGAAAGTGTTAATAAAAGAAAATAACAATAAAAGCTGAGTGTTCTTGGATTATCAGTGATATTATTATTATTTTTAAATGATAGGGCGAAAGTAATTTTTTTGACGAATTTCTAAGGAATGTTTTACGAAAAACCAATCTATCTATTTAATTAATTAACATAAAAATTGGCATTCTGGATTGGGTGGTGACTGAAGAACTTTTAAATAACAAATAGCTTTTTCTTAATATACTTACAGATTTGTCCTGTTCTAGTAAATTATTTTTATTCCATAATTATATTATACTATAAACTGCAATAACCACAGTTCATTAAATCTAAAAGAGAAAATGTCGAAATATGGGAAACACCGCAGAAGTCGCTGTTGAAATGCAATGGAAAATTTCATCTTTGTGAGATAACATTTTAAATATTAAATGCAAATAATGAATTCCTGATAAGTCCACGATGATAACACGCTCTCTGATTAGTATTAAAAAAAATCGAAAATTTATCTGTTCGCCGACACAGGTTGAACTTTGTTTGCATGATAAGCGATACCTGATTTTAAGTTAAGTGTTACATATAGTATTCCATTTACATCCAAAATTTACATTTTCTACGCTATTAAAAATTTATAGAAAACTGTCAAGTCATGCGACAGTTTTTATATAAAACGGTTACGTAACCGTAATTTAACCCTATTCTGACCATAATATGGTCTATAATATGGTCAGATGCGCTGCATTATAAGATCAGCAGACAGTTATCTTTAAAAACGATCCAATGACTGGACAATTTGCTGAAGATTTTATATAGCTTTCATTATAAAAAGCAAAAAGCTACCTATTGCAGCTGTTCGGAGGAAAGCAATTCCAGAAAATTTCGGTATATTTTCATCGATCATGACCCCCAGACCCTAAAACTACCCTTTGTTCAAATTTTGATTTATATATATATATATGATTTATATGTCATGCGATTGCACTCGTATTTATAAACCGTTTTGGATGAAAATAAGCGTGTGTATTAAGCTCACCAGTATCTCGACCGAGTTCGTTGGCCAGCTTGGTCCGCCATCTTGTTTCAAAATGGCGGCTACTAAAAGATTTAAAACAAAAAAATATATATACAACAAAATTAGAAATTCAAATTTAATTTTTGCTTAAGTATTAGACCTTGATACAAGGATTCCAGAGCATTTTTTGCTTTGCCTCTATCTTTTAAAAATGGCTGAGATATAGTAGTTTGAAATTCTAAGGTGACTGACATTTTGAAACAAGACAGCAGATTAAAACAAATCAGGGATTAATTTATAAGCTTCAATGAGCGGGATTTCTCGCAAATTATTATCTTTCATTGTTGTAATCATTTTCCAAATCGTACGCATAAAACTATACTCATATCCGTTAGCGTCAAGCTCTCGCCAAACTTAGCCATACTTGGTGAAATATCGCCAAATTTGGCGACCAAAAATAAGTCTCCATAAATGAAGCCAACTTGTCTGTAGTTGACTATTGAATATCGTATACAACTTATTCTCGTCTCAACTTATTTGGCGAGAATTTGACGCTAACGGATATGAATATAGTTTTATGCGTATGATTGGGAAAAGGATTACAACAATGAAAGATAATAATTTGCGAGAAATCCCGTTCATTAAAACTCAGTATTAACGAATCTTCTGTAATCGGGTTCTTTGCATTTTAGCTTGCTGCTTTCGAGTAACATTAGCTAAAATTATAAGACGAAGATATAGGAAAGTTACCTTGTCCTCCCAGTACAAGCCGGAAGGACTTTTTAATTGTGTATTACAAATAGAACCCTCATATGCGCTGTCTGTTCACATGTTATGTTCGGAATAATATGATAAATGGTATTTTAAGGAAACGATGATTTAATTAAAAATTTATATTATTGGAGAATAAAGAGGTAAAAAAAGCAACAAAACAGAAAATAACAAGAACGAAAAATCATGCGTCAAGCATAGATTATGTAGCACTTTCCAACGCTTCTAAAATAATTTTACAAATCATTACCGTTTAATAAGCTGAAAGATGACATCTAAGTAAACAATTTGGAAAACGCATAACATATTTAAAAACGTAATTTCAGGAATTTTCAATATATACAATATTCGGAAAAATATCCGAATACTTTTATGTAGCCCTGTATATGATCTATAGATTTGTATATATACATAGGATGCTAAATTTTAGTTTAGTTAGGAAACGCGTAGCACAGTTTAAATTCTCCTTCTGGAGTTTCTGTCAATAAACGGAAATGTGTTCGCGAACTTTTGTGCTGCCCTGTATAGGATCTACAGAATTTATACACACCACGTAATAGACAAAAAGCTAGTTAAGATTAAAATCGCGTTCAGTAACTTAAAACGCACTTCCAGGAATTATTGTTAACAGTCAGTAGAGAATTCTTTTGTGTGTCCCTGTAAATGAACGATGACTGCTATATACACACTATTCTGTAGTAAGCCTCTTGTAATGCACCTTGGTAATATATATAAACTTCAATGCGTTTAAAATAGTGGAACATTATTTAAATAAGCCGCAGACGATTTTTCTCCATAGACGTAATGTAACGGAATTATTTTGACTGTCCCTGTAAAGTAACTCTAAGTGCTATATACCTACTATTCCATATTAAGCTTCTTATAATGCATCTTAGTGATCTATATAAATTTCAATGCGTTTACAATATTGAAACATTTTAAAAATAAACCGCAAATGATTTTTCCCCATAGACCGCAATGTAACGGAATTATTTTGAGTGTCTCTGTAAGAAAACTATAAGTGCTACACACTTCAGTTGAAATAGGGAACGTGCCATAGATAACGACAATAACATATAAAAATTGCAGAGCAATCCGAGCATATTTACGGGAGTTAGAGCACGGACAGACGGCCAGACGGCCATACGGCCAGACAAACCGAAGTCATAAGCACTTTTTAACTAGGTTGGAAAGTGCTAAAAAGCATGCATCACTCATAGATTATGAAACACTTTCCGAGAATTCCAGTTACACATCTTGCATAATCTATTCGAAAGTATCGAATATTTTTGTGCAGCTCTGGTCATAGATATAAATGCTTAGTACATTGCATAGCATATTAAAAAATTCATATCTAATTTTCTTTGCAAATAAAGCGTTCTGCCATACTTTAGAATTTTCTCAGCTGAAAAAAGAAAAAGGGGTTTCAGTTATTTCTGTATTTATTTGGATAAAAGTAGTAAAAAAAGGCAAATGATTCTTCATCTAACTCTTATCTTTCTTAAGGTTTACGGAAATATAATATCCCCAATCTCAGTAGCACAGTTTCGTTTCTAAACCGTTGGGAAAACGACGACACGTTCATTGAAAAAACGTTATTCGCTGACGTAATAAATTCGAAAATATGTCTTGTTGATCCAATTATTTTTTAACCGTAAATTTAGCTGCATTTTCAACACAATAGAAACCGTCATGAGAACGTTGTTCAAAGTCGCAATAAGTCTTCCGTACTGTTTCCTTAGTTATACTTTTTTGTCAACGGCATTTTGATGCAGTAAAAACCTTTAAAAATAGGAATATCTCCGTAATACCGTCTTGTTAGTTTTAATTTTTTTCAACAGCACTTTAATGCCGTAAAATAAGGTTTAAAAATAGCGGAGGTTGGGGGGGGGGGGAGTAAAATATTAAATCTATTATAATAATATGAAATTAGCTTTTCAGTGATATTTATTTTAATTTTGATTATTACAAACAGCAAAATTTTCATTTCTTTAAAAGACATTTTGTAAAATGATCTTTGATAATATTTCTTCCATAGAAAAACAGATTAATTTATTTTTATTAATCAGTTATCCCATACTAAATTTTTCAGTAAACATGAAATTTTTTTTAAAAGAAAAATCATATATTTTTTAGCAAATAATCTGAAAATAAAGTATTTAATATCTTTTAAATATTTGCTCTATGTCAATGGACGGAGATTCTTATATAAATTATCCCACTTCAAAACTAAGCAGAATACTGCTAAACTTTGCAAATGTTTTCCATAATTTATATGTAAGTATAGTTCACTCTTTTTTTCTAAGTTGCTAATCGTATATAGCAAATTCTTTTCGTTTTAAAAGAAATTTTGCAAAAACATTTTTTATTATCATTTTATAGGTATTCTTTGTTTTCATAGGAAACTTATGAATTTATTTTATATTAATCAATACTGTTTTTTTAATTTCTTTTCTCAGTAAATATGGAAAAAAAAAAAGCTTTTAAAGATATGTATTTAATTTTATTATTATTTTTTTTAATATAAAAATTTTCCGTAGACTTTATGTAAAAGTTGGTTTTAAAAACATCTTTTAAACTTTTGTTCCACCCTTCATTACTTAGACAGTGTTTAAATATACTTATTAATATTATCGCACTTTTTAAAATAGTATAGCAAAGTATAAGTAATAGTCTCATTTTTCTTATTCTAACTTTTCTTCCACGTTTTTATTAACTGCTAATTATATTCATTGACCTTTGTTGCACTTTGTAGTTTGAATTAAAATATGAATTATTAATTAATAGTCTCACAGACAAAATAAATTCAGCATTCAATCTGTAAATAAGGTTTTTGCAATACGCACGTGTATTGATGCTGCATTGCAAAAAAGCGCGGCAGCTTATTGCTGCTCATTTTACTGTTTATTATTGTTAATTTTATGGCATAATACTGCCATCTGGGATGCTAGTATTATACTGTAAAATCAACACTTTTTTTTTCTTTTTTTCAGTGTGGCTATCTTAAATGTCAGTGTGCCATCCTCTGTTAAATGTCCTCTTTCAACACAAAGAACAAGTTTTAAAATTAATATAAAATTCTTATTAGCAGTATTATTTTTTTCCACAACACACAAATTTGGGATAAGCCCATATTAATTAGAGTTTAAAAAAATATTTTTTTTTCATACATATATAATCATTTTTAACTATCAATAATTAATAAAGTATAACATTTTTCCCTTCATAGTGGGTGTGTACTTTCATTAGGTTTCTTGCTACATCACAACATACGGAAATGTTTACATTGTTTACATGATTGGTTGGTTTCTTGGTTGGGTGAGCATGTGGCTGGAATATTATTTCATGTCAGTCAATCTGACAGTTAATTGGTTTTGCTGATTCATGGTAAATAAAAAGTTGCATTGTAATCTTTAGCTCCTTGTTTTCAGCTAGCGCTTAAGCATTGAGATTTGACTTCAAAGTGAGTAGTTCAGCACCTCAATACCGCAGTCCAGTTTAATAATTGATATTGCTGTTTAGTGATGTCGTCTGGTATAGCTCATTATTACTTGATCAAGTATGGCTCATTTCTTTACATTGTTTCACCCATTTTTAAATGCTCATCTATGCCTATGAAACCATCTAACCTTCATCTCTGTTGTAAGTTGACCTGTGATACTATCAAAGATGAATTGCTGATGTGTTCCGTCTGGAGTTACTGCGAGACCATCATTTTATGCTGAAAGCTTGCAATTCAACTTTTACTAACTGCGTTTTTAAAGGAATTTGTTTTTATCGATTTTGTTATTTTGCTTAATAAATTTTATTGCTGTTAAAACTTTTGTTTTTAATGCATGGCTCATACACCTAAGTGAAGTATTGATGTATCATTGCTGAAACTGATTGATTTGTCTTTGGTAAATTGATCCCCGGCCCAACACATGACAGGACTTACCAATGTCCCGAGCGAGTTTGTTGGTCAGCTTCAGCAGCCATCTTGTTTCAAAATATCGGCCAATTAAAGATAAAAATTCAAAAAGATGTACAAAAATTAGAACACCAAAAACTTTTTATCGTTAAGTGTTTGGATTAGATATAAAGGTTCTGGGATTTTTTTTATATAGATTTTTTTTTTGTCTCTATCTTAAAAAATAGCTTGAGATACAGCAGTGTGAAATTTTAGTTTGACTGATTTCTTTTTAATCAGGTTTCATTGGACTTTTTAATTTTTAAATGTCACGATACATATTCATACACTGTTTAATAGGTTCCTATAGGCCTTTAAGAGGTACTTGTTAGGCCTTTTTTATGTGATTAGGTGCAGAATATGAGAAGTTGCATCGAAAACTATTACTTTTTTACTTTCCTCGATCTTTACAAGAAGAAAGTATTGGATTCATGAAAATTTTTGACCCGGTTTTCGACGGATTTATACGTTTTAGAAGGTCCTGAACACGATTTGACTGTTTTTTAGAAAATGACTATCTGTGAGTCTGTCTGTATGTCTGTCTGTATGTGACACAAATTTTGTGGGCGCTCTATCTCAAGAACTAATGCACAAAATTTAATAAAACTTTAGATTCAATTAGTCCGTGATATAAATTGGCGCTGATTAGTTTTTGGTAAAAATCGCCCGGCAGGTGGCGCTGCTATGCAGCATTTTTCGCGATTTCCGCAATAGCTCTATCTCAAGAACTAATGCTCGGAATTAAATAAAACTTTAGATTCAGTTAGTCCCTGATATAAATTGGTGCTGATTAGTTTTTGGTAAAAATCGCCCAGCAGGTGCCGCTGCTATGCAGCATTTTGCAGGATTTACACGATTTTAGCGATAGTCATATCTCAAGAAATATTGCACGGAATTTAATAAAACTTGAGTTTCAGTTAGACCTTGATATAAATTGGTGCTGATTATTTTTAGTGTATGTGAAACCTGTGTGAGATAGAAGAAATTTTGGGATTGACACATCCGACTAGTCAATTTTTAATATCAAAATTTTCTTCACCTCATGAATTTTGATATCGCAGCATGTGGGATGGAAAATGAATGAAAATTGCGTCATTTCATAAAATGTTTCGAATTTTTTAATGAAAATGTACTTGTTCTTTTAAAAATGATAACATCTTCAACAATAAATCATTTTTTTCACACAAAGTTTCTTTTTATTTCACTTAAAAATTAGAAAATTTACGGCAGCTTGATTGAACCGTGTCATTTGTTTTTTAAAAGGCCTTAGTCTCACTTTAGTGGAATGAAATACGAGTTAAAATAACTTCATTTCTTTGCAATCATAGTAAATGTTTCAAATCGATAAATTAAAATTTAAGTTTTCTTTTCAATATGATTATATGATATAATGATAATTATCATCAGTAGAAGCATTTAACCCTCCTGAAAACAGTGTTCATAGATGAAAAAAATGTATTTATTTTTATTTATTTATTATTTTTTTTAATATGACATTATTTTTACAAAAGCAAAAATTTTCGAAGGCACGTGTTTGATTATTGTTCATTTGTAAGTATGCATAATTTGTTAAAAATCATGAGACATTGCTTAGATAGAAAATGGTAACAACGATACATGTTGAAGTTGCACACTTGAAGAAACTTTTTGTCGTTTTATCAGCCTTTTATTAGTAATAACTTTATTACCCCACCTATTGCAATATTATTTTCAGTTTATGTTACACAAATACTACTTTATGCATTCGAAAAACCACACGTGCAAGACCGCTGTTGTGCTAAACAAATACACAAATATTGGAGAAAGATAAAAAATAGATCAGCAGTAGAGACAAAATAGATGCAGTAGATTAGAGATGATAGTTGTTAAGAACTAGAAGCACATCTTTAATATTTAGACAAAGCTGAGTTGAACATGTGGATGGCAATTATAGAATTAGGTTAGTGACTGGAATTAGAAAGACAATGGTCACTTCTGATTTAGAATGAATTATATGTTCGTGGAATTTGTTCGAAATTGTGGAGTAGACTTTGAAGATAGGTGGTAAGAATTAGAACTGAAGCACATCTTTAATATTTAGACAAAGCTGAATTGAACATGTGGATGGCAGTTATAGAATTAGGTTAGTGACTGGAATTAGAAAGATAATGGTCACTTCTGATTTAGAATGAGTTATATGTTCGTGGAATTTGTTCGAAGTTGTTGAGTAGACTTTGAAGATAGGTGGTAAGAATTAGAATTGAAGGACATCTTTAACATTTAGACAAAACTGAGTTGAGCATGTGGATGGCAGTTATAGAATTAGGTTAGTGACTGGAATTAGAAAGATAATGGTCACTTCTAATTTAGAATGAGTTATATGTTCGTGGAATTTGTTCGAAGTTGTTGAGTAGACTTTGAAGATAGGTGGTAAGAATTAGAATTGAAGGACATATTTAACATTTAGACAAAACTGAGTTGAGCATGTGGTTGGCAGTTATAGAATTAGGTTAGTGACTGGAATTAGAAAGATAATGGTCACTTCTAATTTAGAATGAGTTATATGTTCGTGGAATTTGTTCGTATTTATTTTAATATAGATAATTAATTAAACACAAAACATACTACATATGGGAAAGGGAAAGGGGGTATAGCTGTAGGAATTTTCCTCGGAGGGATTGTTCCTTAATTTCCTCCTTCATGAATGTACAAGAACTCACTCAATGGCGCAGCCAATTTCTCTATTTGTGAAAGATATTCAGTCATTATTGTTTCGCATGTTCATAAAATAGTTTTTAGTAAATAAAAACGTGCAAAAAGTAATATAATGAACCATACAAGCAAGCATGATAAATATACCTCTCTGCTGTTCCAAAGATTCATAAAAGAAGCCCCTTGATCAATCTTCAGAGCAAAACAAAAGGAAGGGGTTGTGAAACATTGGTAAGCTAAGAACACGCATACATTGATGGTATTGTTTTTCTCTTGCTGTTTCATTAATCTTTCTCTGAACAAGTGCCTTCTATTATGAAGTCTTGAAACAGTTTTATGCTTTTCTTTCCGTCTATTTTTACAGTTGATGTATTCCTTTTAACATCATTTATTTTCTTTATATTTTATTAGATTTCAAGTGTTCTGGGACGAGATTAAACTCTCGAATCCTCTCTCGCCTTTTGTGCGGCTGTCATTTAAATGAAATGAAAATCAATTACTCATGCAGGAAATACTAGTCATTGAATAAAAACAAGATATGGGACGTAAAGTTACTTATTTATTAACAGGTAAAAATTTACAAAAGTACAAAGTTAATTAATCCACACACAAACACAATTTAGGCACTTTTCAGTACACACAAATTTATATTCAACTTAGAAGTACATCATTCATTCATAATGCAAGGACAAATATATTTATTATTTTTCTTTTCAACTGTTTCAAAAATCGTGCTTTTTTAATATTTTTTAAAAACTAACATATTTTGAACGTCTTTCTTCTATTCATATTTTTTACCGCTTCAAATGTTTGTTTCATATAATTACAGATCTTTGGACAATTAAATTACCACTAAATTCGCCTTAAATCTATTTATTAGCTTATACCCTGAAACTCTAATGTAAAAATGAAGATCTCATCGAAAACATTCTTATAAGTACTTCAAATATATAATATATCCAATGGTTCCAGATATTTATGCTAATTGTCTGCATTAGAGGTAACATAAAATTTTCTTTGAAGATATTTATATTCATTACAAAATCTTTAAATGTTGTAAAATAATTTGGCGAAATTAAAGCCTGGCTTAGAAAAATATATTTGAAGTATGCAAACTGATTCTTGTGCAAAATGATTTAAAACCAAAGTCAGTTTATCAAAAAATGTATAAGATAATAAAATAGCATTAAAAATATTCAGCAGTCATCATCAAATGTCCGCAATGTGAATGACAAAAATAAAATAAAAATCAGTTTTTCAGAAGGTAGCTAAGAAAATAGGTACATGGGATATAAGAATACAGTAAATTCCTGTTACTTCCGAGGGAGGCCTTTTTTCGTCCTCACAAACCGAAGTCCGCATTAAACGATGTAAACATTCGGAAGGTTTTAAATAACAGTGATTAACAAGGTTTCTGTTCCTCATTAAGTAAGTGGTGACTTTTATATTTTAGGGGGTGTTGAAAAAGAATATGACATTAAAAATATTCCATCACCCACAGATTTTAAAAAAATTCAAAATCTTGAAAATCTTAATTTTGTAGTATTTATTCAATACATGTACCTTATAAATTTATAATCTCTTGCGTGCGTCGATTTGATTTATTTAAGTTTTTGACAAGAAATTAGATAGAATATTAACTTTATGATAAAATAAACAACTTTTTTCTTTAATTTAGTAATTTTAGTATAAAAGCAAATTAATGACAGATTGTTAATATAAAAGAATTAACAAAATATGGAAATAAATTGCCATGCTTACGTAATTTAATTTTAACGACAGTTATCTCTTACTACTTTCTTCTATTTTTACAAGAAGAAAGTTATTACTTTTTTCTATCTGTACAAGAAGAAGGCTTTAGGCTCAGTGAACCAGTCTGTTCAAATTCCAAAACCATCTTCCGTAAGTCTTCTGTCGTCATTGGACCTTTTCTTAAATTCTTAAGTGTCCTAAATCTCCTAAGAGCAGTTGCTGCGCTGTCATTATTCTGACAATACAGTTTCACTAACAACGTACGGTCCGTCAACGGCACAGTCATTGCAAGGATATCCGTAGAATAGTGAACACGAGGTGTGCCTGCTTCACGTTTTTAGCGTCACTGTACGCGTGTCGTGCGCAAGCTCGTCTCCCGACTGTACTGCATATACAGCGCCATCTGTCGGGGGATTTTATGTTTTTTTTTTTTTTTTTAAACCATGTCTAAAATATTCAATTTGCTTTGGAAGCATACTAGTGAAATTTCAGGTCATTTGGATCAGTGGTTCTTTTGTTATAGGGTTTTACTTTCACAACTTGAAAAAAAATCACCCTGTATATCTCTCTCCATATATATATATTTTTATCTGTTTTCATGTAATTTTTCCGATGTACTTAAACGACCTATCCGCTCGCGAATTTT
Organism: Maratus michaelseni; assembly: GCA_963931845.1. Lineage (NCBI taxonomy): Eukaryota > Metazoa > Arthropoda > Arachnida > Araneae > Salticidae > Maratus > Maratus michaelseni. The sequence continues at coordinate 6,361,547 of OZ007600.1, forward strand.
TCTGAAATTTTCAGAATAAGGTTCTTCCACGGTCAAATTGTTTTTTTTTTTTTTTGTTCCATATTTTACTATATTGTTTTAAATACAGCAATTTAACATGATAGGATTATTATTATTATTTTTTTTTTTACGAAGGTAACTTACCGGGTGGAAATTTCCATAACTAAAGTTTTAAAATGGTTTTCTTTTATGTTTACACATATGACAACCTTACTGTAAATTAAAATTAGATGGGACAGATTCAACTCAATTTTCTTTTATACCGATAATGCCCCCTAGCAGCAAATAGAGCAACCAAATTTAAATAAAGTTGTTTATGATAATCTATGTTTATTCTATATAATAGTCATACTCAAGTTAAACGTGGGGAGGAAGGATTAACACATTTTTTTTTCTTGCATTTATAGCACCTCCTGGCGGGTAACTAAATGTTTGAAAATGAATTTGTTTGTTTTTCATATGAGAATTCCATTGAAATACAAGTTGATTTCAGAAAATGAAGGTTAATAGTCTTAATTATGTTAATGTGGAAAATTCAATTTGCAGCTAACATACTCTTAGTGGGAAATGTATCGCATTGCAATACATCTTTAAAATGCTCGTGAATATTTTTCATTATTTCTATTTTTATTTTATTTTATTCAAGTGTAATTTTTTCTGAAATGAAACATTTCTAAACTTATACTTTCAAACATAATATAAACTATTCCATTTAAATAAGTTTGATAAAACGTTTCAGCTGAAAAATAACAATACGATATCTTGCTGAAATTCCTTTTTAAATCTAAAAGTTTGTAAATAATGTAATACAAAAATTTAAAACTCTGACATTTATTTAACTAAAACGCAGTAAAATTTTTCAGAGGTTCTCTCTTCTGGCCTGCTCACTGTAAAATTATATTTAAATTATGATTTTCTTTGCTTTTTAATGCTGAATAAAACTGTGAATAGAACATTTGACTACGCTGTGTCGGTAACTGTCGACACTATACTGTTTTAAGTATTAAAAAAAATCAAGTTTCACTAGCAGTTGATCACTACCTACTGCTATTAGTTCATTAACGTTATATAAACGATGATTATACGTCTCAAATAGTGCATAATTACTGCAAAGCAAGCACAAAGTACGAGATTTTATTCAATATGATAATAATATTAACTGATGAACTAACAGGGGTTGATCAGCGACTAATGCGCTGATCCTATGCCTCATTACAAATGTATATTAATAAAAGAAAGTTTCTCTGTCTGTGTGTTGTTGACGGCTAGCGAAATGTACCGCATGTAGAAATCTGAAAAATTGAACGGGAATAGGTCAAGGCAGATTATGAAGTGCCTGAGGCTCTGATTTTTAATTTTTTGATAATTAGCTAATATATTAGTTAAAAACTCATTAAAAAACTACGTTTATTTTTTTTTCTCAAAAATCGGTAGATGAGAGCGTACATGCTCGCTCAGTCCCTGTTTTCCTGAGAGCATAAAAGGGAAGAACTAAATGCTGATTTTTTTAGCCGTTTGTCTTAACGTTTATCGACCGAATCTTTCGGGATACGGAAAAAATAAAAACCTATTCTTAAATTTCGTACTTTTATGTCTTGTCCGCCGCAATCAGTTCCAAAAGATATTGTTGTCAACCTTTGACATTTTTTTTTCTAAAATGTTCGTTTTTGCGGTTTATTTTTTTCTACTTATCGGTGACGCTCCCTTAGGGCTCGATTTCAGAGGTACCGATCACAAAAAATAGATATCTCAAGCTGAGACTTTCTACTCGTCAACGGTGCAATCGGTTTTGAAAAATATGAATTTTAACAAATAAAATATGAGAAATTTTTGATGAAACTGTGGGTGTAGGTGCGGGAACAAGGATTGAACCCGGGAACCCACGGGCAGTAGGTGAGATCGTTACCGCCGAGCAAAAGGCTAGCTCTATCGCTTCCTGCGAGATACTCGTTTTCTACTGCCCGTACAAGATGGCGTCGCCACAAAACATTAAAACGTGGGGTGTATCGGAGCAGCTTCGGCTCATGTTTTCAAGACTAAATATGCATATTTTTTCACGAACATTTACAGAGAACTTGGATACAGTTATATTTATAAACGATTAAAATTTCAGTGAATTCGGACGATAAGAACTATTTTTTTTGTCATGTTAAAGGACCCGACGCGAAAAAAAAAAAGCGAGAAGAAAACATTGTTCTTTTATGATTACATATCAATATTTTTTCACCAAATTTTTACACGGGCTGCAAAACGGTTATATTTATAACCGATAAAAATTTCAAAGACTTCGGACAACAAGAACTTTTTTTAGAAACTATGAAACGACCCTACGTGAAGAAAACAAGAAAATGTCTTCTAACGAGCACTTTTACCACTAAATATCAATATTTTTTCGCGAATTTTTAATTTAAAAATATAAATTCAAACAAAATGGGGTTAAATATAAAAAATCATACAAATTTGAGGTTTATTTAAGGTTATTATCACTGGCCCGGGCAACGCCTAGCGGGTCATAATAAAATTTACCACCTTGCCTTAAATTAATGTGTATGCCTAATAAAATATAAATACATAGAAGTTATTAATGATAGAAAATATTTTCCCTTTTATTCAGTGGAATAAAATACAGGGTGATTATAAAAAAAAACAACTATCCCGATATATGAGCCCCTAACTGTCATACCGTTCACAGAAACTGAATGAAATACTTGCCTAAGGTATTTTGAGGTATGCGCTCAAGAATCATGTGAAAAACAACAGTTAAATTCTAACAGTTACGGTTACAGTGACAAAATTTCGAAAATTTCAAATGGCAACACCTACTTTTTTTTATTGGAATGTGATCTTCATAGTGAAAAACCATACAAAGCGTTGGAACGGTACCTGTAGCACGAAAATCGCCGGCGCTAGACAGACTAAGAAGAATAGTGAAAACAACCAATAAAGGACAGAGAAGCAACAGAAAGTAAAACATTTTATTGTTCAGTGCTATCCACCATCTGCCGCATGTAAAGTGTCGTCGTGTGTGAAATGGAAAATGTATGAAACACAATAAAATGTTTTGTTTTCTGTTGCTTCTCTGTCCTTATTGGTTGTTTTCACTATTCTTCTTAGTCTGTCTAGCGCCGGCGATTTTCGGCTACAGGTACCGTTCCAACGCTTTTGATGGTTTTTTACTATGAAGATCACATTCCAATAAAAAAAAGTAGGTGTTGCCATTTGAAATTTTCGAAATTTTGTCACTGTAACCGTAACTGTTAGAATTTAACTGTTGTTTTTCACATGATTCTTGAGCGCATACCTCAAAATACCTTAGGCCAGAATTTCATTCAGTTTCTGTGAACGGTATGACAGTTAGGGGCTCATATATCGGGATATTATAATCACCCTGTATATATATTCAACTTTTTAGTACGTTTTATTTAAATAAAAGTCAGAGTTCTTCTTCTTCTTTTTTTTTTTTTAAATCTTATTTTTAAAATTAAACAATGCTATCAATATACTTTCTTTCCAATGCTTTGGTTCTCCTACTAACTGAAACTTTTGGAAATAGATAAATCAGTATATAAATGATCACCAACATTACTGTAGAACAAGCAAATCTTTCAGTTAGACGATGCTGCAACACTGTGGAATTCTATTTCTACTTTTCACTCCCAGAATGCTGTTTGATTTTGGAAAGCAGCAGAAAAAGGCTGCTTGATGGTTTTAATTTTGAATGTTTGGCGATTTGTCATTAATTTGAATATGAAATGGAGAATTGCGTCTTAATATATTCGAATTAAATCATATATCGAGCTGTAAATAGGATGACTGTATTACACTGATTATTAAAAGTTGTTTATTTACATTTTTCATCCACTTCTCTTGATTTCTGAAATAGCACATTTTTTTGTTAGGTAGTTTTTGTTCCTTGGAAAAGTTCTTCATATTCTTTAACCAGTTTCAAGAAGTAACTTACGAAAGTGAATTCTTGTAAAGAAGAAATCAGAAAATTAAAAATAGATGATAGTTAAAATTTAAAATTAATCATCTACTTTTCTTTTCATTCACTTTTGTAAAATATTTGTAACTTGCTCATTATTAACTTTTCTACCTTCAAGCATTAAACTTTCTATAATTCGGTTAATTTTATCAGCATGTCTATTTCTAAGAACCTGAAAAGGAGTTTTCTTGAGAGAGCCACGACTTTTTATTAATTCCTTTAATGTTTCTCCTTCATCATTAATTTCCATTGCATAAGAAATCAGTTCTTTGATAATATCAGTATGTCCATACAGACAAGCCATATGTAAGGTATTACCCCTGAATTTTTTATTGTTAACTTCTAAAAGTAAAATTCTAAGATTTTCTTTTGGATTGTCACTGGAATTTTTAGCACGATCTAAAATATCTTTAACTTTGCTGATCTCATTCTGTCTCATTGCTTCAATCAATATCTTCTTATCAATACTTAGCTTTTCTTTAAGTGGGATACTATTATACATTTCTATTAATATTTTCCGGATGCTTTCGTATTTAACTTCTTCAAGTATTTTAAAAGAATCAGAAAATCCTTTTTCATTACCATTCTCAAAAATTACATACATCACATTCTTGTCTGTTTTAATGAGATAAAAAACATATTTCTCGAGCGTATCATTACCTAACCTGGCTGCTGTTTGTAACAATTTCTTCATAACACCACGATATTTTCCTCTTGTCATGAGTAACACAGTTTTTTGACTTACACAATTCCAAAGCAACTGTTTCAGTGTATAATTATCATCATCAATATTTTTAGCTGAATTTAATATTAAATTAAATGCAGCAAAATTTACTTTTTGAACAACTCTGTTTAATGGCAGATTACCTTCCCCAGGAAGAAGCAACTTTTTAAGTGTTTCGTTGTTATCGTTTATAGATTTCGCTATGAGCAACAAATATTTAACAATGGCTGTGAATTTCAATGCCGCGTAGTGTAGAACATTACCACTACCAGGTACATGTTTATATAATAATAGTTGTTTAAGAGAATCATCATCGTATTTAAATTCGTTAACTAAAGTCTTGAAAAAAATAGTCTTGAAATTTTTTTTCTTTCGAACATCTAATGCTAAAATTAAAGAACTTTTCTTCTTTGTTTTATTCATAATAAGGTTTAGTTTATTATTTGCTCCTTTTAATAACTCCCTCAAAATTCGGACATCTTTACTTTTACGTATAGCTTCATCTAATGCATTGGATTTATTTTCATCTAAGCGAGAAAGGAATTCCTGCAGTGTATCTTCAGAAATTCCTGCTGCAGCATCTAACAATACTCTAAATATTTCATTATAATTTCCTCTACATGCTATGTGCAATGCAGTTTTTCCATTTTTGTCATGCATAAACAGAAATTGCTTCCAAGTATCTTTTTGTTCTTTAAGGCTGTTTAACAAGAAGGTTGCTATATTTGCATTGCTTTCTTTAACGGCATTATGTAATACTGTTCCTTCCTCATCAATCAAATGACTTTGTTCTTCCATGAGTAATATTTTAATACTTTTCCCATACTGTTGCAAACTTTCTTCCAGAATTCCAGTTTCAGCAATATTTTTTAGTTTAAGATTGATGAAAGTTCGAATAAGTTGAAAATCTGGTTTCTTTAAGATTTCTATTAATAGATATTCTCGTTCACTTGTGTTTGATACTATATTCGACGCTTCTTTTATCCAGTTAATAAAAACTTCAGCTGCAAAGTAATCTCTAAAAGTCGCATGAATAAATTCAATATTGCTTCCATTTGATTTAATTACTCCGACTGATAAGACTGTATCCTTAAACTTTTCTAAAGCGTATTTTGGTTTTGATTTTAAGATTAATGATTTAGCAAAATCTTCAGTAAATTGATTGAAAATATATTTATCTTTTTCTTGTGGCATATTTTCATTAACGCTCATCTTTTTAAAATAAATACTATATTTCCTATCAATAAATGTTTCATATATTTCCAAAATATTATTCCCTAGATAATCAAAATCAAAAATTTCGTCCAAATCCTTTTCTATCCAAGTTTTAAAATGTCTTGTACAACCTTCAAGCATTAAATATAACTGCAATGGAGTCCCTATAAATCTAAATATATTTTCTTTGAAAACTGATTTCATTTTATTTAAAAACGCTTTGGTATATTTGCGAAAGTTTTTGTTTTTTTCATTTCATTGTTAGAAAAAAGTTCTGCAGACTCTTTCGGATTTAAAACTAAATACAAACGACTTTTTAAATAATTTTGTATGTATTCTACTTTAATAGGATCATTCGTTGGAGTAAATTCAAAAGCAAATGTTGATAACTCGTTTTCTAAAAATGTTTGGTAATGTCGACGAGTAGTAATCCACAATTTGGCAGCAGTTTCATTTTTTAAAAATTTCGTTAATGTGATGATCTTGTTCATGTCTTCTCTATCTTCAATTTCGTCAAAACCATCAAATACCAAAAGCAGAGGTTTTGAGAAGTATTTGTTTTTATGCAAAGCAGTTTTTAATAAACTTTTCGCTACATTATGATTCAATTTCATATCAATTTTTGTTAAAAAATCGACAACATCGACTATATCTATAGTGTCATTAACTAATTTTATACATCTGATATCTTGTAAGTGATACTTTATATTTATTCTAATGATCCAGTGTGTTTCAATAAATGACTCGGATCCAGCCTTTGATTCATATAACTTTGTTAATGTTGTGGTTTTCCCCATCCCTGGGTCATCTGCAATGATTAAAACATTTCTGTCTTTAACACCTTTAACTAAATAGTCTTCTTCCACCAAATATATTTCACTTTTTTCGCAATCGATGTAATCTCGTAAAGTATCCAGTGAACCATGAGAGTGGCACCAAATAAGCTGGTCTTCTTCAAGCCTAAGCCAATGAACAGTTTCATTCTGTCTACATTGCTCTTGAAAGATAGCTTCTACATCCTCTTGTAGTGTACAAAGCAGAATCAGACCATTTTCACAATTAATCGAGAATTGTTCAGTTACATTTATATTCGTAACATTTAATGATTGAATTAATTCTTCCGGGTTGTTCACAGGATATAAAATAAATATTTCAGAAAGTGACTCATCCATTAGCTCTTCTATTACATCTTTCGAAATAATAACATTTTTAAACTTCCTTCGTAAATAAAAATCAGGGTTATAAAACTGTTGTAAGTTAGCATTTTCTTTATCTTGTATATGTATCCAAAAGATCGTTTTATTTGGAAGAGTGCGACAAATTTTCTTAAAAATTTCCGCTTTAATCTGATCATCAACATTTTTATCATCAAAGATTTGTATTTTACTATCACTACCAATATCTCCCAACAGATTTGCAATTATTTCCTGTTCATTTTCTAATCCCAAATATGCATTTAGCTTTTCTATTTTTTCTTTTTTATTTGATCCTTCAATTCCATCAAAAATATATATTTCATTAGTACCGTTATCAAAATTCTGTGCTACACTATCTTCTTCAAAGAATGTAGGTAATGCATAAGTATCATCTTCAAACGTATCCTCCTCTAACGTTTTTTTTCCAGTTGTATTTACAAAGTTCTGCTCTCCTAGTAACTTATCCAGTAAAGTGTCTGAGTTTATTTTTTCAAAAAGTTCAGCATAGGCACCTTCTAAACTACTAGTTCCTGGTGGTTTACTTCCTACTTCAATAGCATCATTATTAAGAACTTCAATCATTATATCCGCTATGTCGACATTATTCAGAATTTTATCTTTGGAATTTTCAACATAACTATGCCAATCCTCAAAGCCAGTTAAGCTAGCTAAACTTAATTTTTCTTCTTGCCCTTGAAAAACAATTACTTCTTTTTGTAATGGATTCTGTACTGGTTCAAAATCGTTTAAATTTATATCGTCAATTTCTTGGACATAGATTTTCTCAGGATCACAATCTTTTTTAAAAAGTGTCTTTAAATGAAATTGGAACTTGTCAGTTAAAATACTAAATTGATTTCGTTTAACAATTAAAATTATTTTCTTATTATGCCTTTCCTTCATTATAGCTGAAAAATTGCGACAAAGCTCTTCCACATTTTGTTCACTGACTGTATATCTACATTCGATGATCAATAAATTATGACTTTCTGACATAAAAGCTTTCTCTACACGGTCTCGTTTCTCCATTAAATCACTCAGTTCTAGGGAAATCAGACCATTTTCTACTCTGTAATTTATAGCAATTAAGTGTTGGAGCATTTTAACAGTACTAAACAAAGTAATTTCAGAACAAATGGTCAACATTTTACTTTCTTTAAGTAAGAAATGACGCTCTTCCGTGATGTCTTTACTCCTTTTATTGCTCAAAAAACTGTCTAAGATTGCCGATAATTCACTTGAATCATTAAATCTACCATACCGCATAAGTTTTTCTTCATAAAAATTTGTCATTGTAGCAATATTAACTGATTCCTCTTGTTTCTTGAGAAAACTGTATGATTTGTTCACCAGACAACCACATCTCTTTACGTGAGTCCTTTTCGTAGCATCCCAGTTCTTTTTCTATACGTTCTCTAAGCTTTGTATATATATTATCCAATGCATAACCTACGTGAGATCCTTTTAAAATACTTTGTTTTGCGGAATAAATCTGTGTTGTCAAGTATGTGAGATTAGGTTGTTTTACTATAAGGACAAAACATTTTAAAAAGTCATCTATGTCTTTTTCTTTAACTTTCATCCACTTGCATGGCAGTTCGACCCTTTTGCTTCTAGTCTTACCGAAATTTGATGCTACTCTCAGTTCTACTCTCTTTAAAATTATTTTTAATTCATCCTCACTGGTATCCATTTCTGATTCGCCAAACTCTCTCATTGCTTCAAACATTGCATCTCTCAGTTCTTTTTTTGAACTAGGGTTATCATTGTCTATAAAGTCATCTCTAAAATAGGCCACACAGTATTGTTCATTTTCCATATCGATTTTTTCGGGGTATTTTCTTATGACTTCCCTTTCTAACGTAACTTGATAAAAATTTACAGCAGTTTCTTAAAACGATCCGTTTTTTATGATTTTCTCCAAACACATGCTGTGCTAATTCTCTTGCTATTCTGTGTAAATCGGAACTTTTTTCAAATATTTTGCGAAGATCGTCACTCACGTCGTTTAGCTGATAACAATCGTTAAAATTTTGCGTTGTTGATGATGATTCCTCAAAAGTAAATATAGATTTAATGTGATTAAGTGAATCATCATCACTGCTCTTAAGATCTATATTTTCGGCATTAAGAACAATATTAGTATATATTGCTAAATGTTTGATTTTTCCACCTTTGAGGTCTTTAATTGTAGAATTTTCCAGTTCCTCTCTAATTCTGAGAAAAGAGATGAAATATTTTTGCAAATTAAAATTCTCCTGCAGATCTCCTTTTGCCTTCCATACTTCAGCAGATAGGATTTTGCAATCTATCATCTGACTTTCGTCTAGTTTGTGTTTGACTTGAACAAAGACTAGGTTCTTTGTATCATCTATACCCTTATAACTTAAAACGATGTCATCGAACTTCATATCTGGCGCCAAGTCAATTTCTCTACCAATAGAAAATTCACCATCTTTAAATCTACCATCTTTCGAATGTTCAAAGCCTTTAATTGCTAGTAATGTGAATAGTAATTTTTCATACGTTTTTCCTTGCTCTGCACCACTCCTGTCTGCAGCTTTTGCGTCTGGTTTATTTTCAGCTTCTCGAGGTAAAACAGACATTTTGTAATATAGATTGAATTAATAGAAAAACTATTGTACACTTCTAAATCACGAATGATGTATTTTATCTTGCATTATAGTGTAATAGTTTTACTGATTTTAAATTTCCTGCATCGTACAGCTATTTATCTATAAGAGTAGAAAAAAGCTAAAGCATTTAACATATTTCGATAATTGTCCCAATATGCAAGCACTCGCTTGCATTTTGAAATGTATTGCTCAAGAAATATGTTGGAATTTATGTAACGTTTTATCGTAAGTTCTTACGTAAGAGTTTTATCTTAAGAGTTCTTTAATTTTAAGTAAACTTCTTGCTGTAGCACTAATTAGATTACAGTAAGATGAATGCACAATTTTAATACGTCGCTTTTAATTTTCTTCATTCCATCTAAAATCCTGTAAAGGAATATGTGAAAATTAGTTACAAAATATTCTTTTGGAACTGGCATAAATCATTATATAGTAATTAGATATTTTAAACATTATAATCCATGCAATTTATATACAGTCAGTTCGATATTATTAAGTAACAAAAGAATTTATATTAGAAATTTTTATATAAAAAAATATGTATATTTCAAATAACTAAACATATTAGTATGTCTGAATCAATATTTAAAAAAAAACATTTAGTAAAACAAAAAACACAACATTGAAATCACATAATAAAATCAATTACAGTAGACGTTTCAAGCTGTATGCAAGTTCCTCATCAGTTTACTGACGTGTAAGCAACAGTTTAATCGATACCGAAACTGTTGCTTACACATTGTCGGATTCCACTTCTCCGTCCACACAACTTCGAAATAAATCCGGTCTTTTGATATGCTGCCACCACCGATATGAATACGTGATATCGGGCACGATACTTGATGTATATTCAAGAAAACTTAACTCTTTCAATTAAAGTTAAAGTAACAATTTATTAACAATATTTACACTTAAATTCAGATGTAAATTATCCGGTTTAACACTAAATCAAAACAATTACAGAAAACGCTCTACGTGTACCGCTAGACTACGTTCATTTATTCAGAACCGAGATTTCTATTAATCTCACCCACTCCAATCCTGCGTTCGAACTCACTCCGGTCTCAGCGCTCATTTCTCGAGCAACTTTCATCCTTCGCCACCACGCTCGAACTCCACACCGGTCTCCGAGCTCCAACTCTGAACGACCTTACACCTTCGCTTCCTACGTTAGAACTAACTTCCTCTCTGGTCATTCTCCCTAGCACCTTTCTGTCTACGGGGCTACTGGTCTGTTTCCAAGGGTCGCTTGACAACCGTTCCTCCCTCTTGACTGATCTGTCTTCTTAAACAAAAGGGTGCAATAGTTTTTCTTATCTATGAAAGACTACATTGCAATGGAAATACTTCCTTCATTCTGTTCCACTCGCCACCCTTCGGATTAAGAGTTTCTAAAGGACGCCTTTAACGGTACACAATAGATACATATACAATACATACAATATGCTAATCCCTTAAGAATAGCTTTCAACTCTTGCAGCTGATTCTAAGAAACCTGACACCCCCCACCTTAGCGGAAAATATGCCTTTTAGGGGCTAATTTTCCTCAAACTATGTAATGTCTGAGAAGAGTTCAACAGTTCCTTGATAGGTTTCTTAATTACTACAATTACATGAATATTTCAAGGTGTCTGAAAATTTAACTACTGACATCTCTAATGAACCATATACTAATGTGATAACTACAGAAAAAAAATTACACAATATGCTAATACACTGTTATAAACACAAGATGTACATACAATTATAAATACACAAAAAAAAATAAAATTACACTAGTATTATGTCATTTTAATGTCAGTCCTTAGGCTGAGATTGCTGGAGGCGGAACTTTTTCCTTCCAGTGCTTCCTCGTTAACTTAATTGGTACATCCCTTTCCGCAATGCACCCGCTTGAATGGCTAACTTCTGCCTCTGATGTCCCAATTAAATCTTCCTCTAACCAATCAGGCACTTGCCTGTCCAAGTCCTCTTTGTACGTAATAAAGACATTGTACAATTTCTGCCTTATCTTACCCCTCTCCGGTTTACGACCAATCCGATTTTCCTCCATTTCTACCAGTTCGATAGGACCCATAAATAATTCCTTATTTTTCCTTAAGATTCATTTTATGTCCCCAACTTGAATATTTGTTAACCCATTTATCTCAAATCCCTTCCTGTCTTTATTTTCCGGTTGTTCTCGGTCTAACAACAGATCTTTCCTACAGTCTTCAAACTCCCCGTCACTATCCAAGACAATATCGACTACTTTATTTTTAGCCATAAATGCTCTCATTTCATCTTGAAACACCAGTTTCTTACTCCCGTCCCCTAACTCAACTATAACTGCAGGTCGACATATTTCCTCTTTCTCCTTATTACTCACATTCATTTCCCTCGTTAATCGACATTCTACACATGATTCACAATATATTTTAGCTTCCTTCGCCATATTTTCCCAATAAAATGATTGCTCGATTCTTTCTAACGTTTTCTTAACCGTCTGATGTTCTCCATATAAGGAAATATCCGCTAATTTTAGAATTTCCTCCCTTCTAATTTTAGGTAATACTAATTGAGCTACAATTTCATCTACTAATTTCTCTTTATGATACAATAACCCATTCACAATATAATAAGACTCTCTCTCATTTTCAGCCAATTCCCAAGCTTTCTCTAAATCCTTACAACTCATTTGGGATTCCTGAAATACATTTAAACTACTTTCCGTAACTTGATTAATCTTACTTTTCTCTACCTCGGCTTTTTCCTTCTCCTGACTTTGTAAATTTTCCGATCTCGCGTCTACGACATAACGATTATTATTACCATTTCTAATCCTTTCCCTTTCCTTCACTTTATCCCTACTACCTTCCTTACATTCCCTTTCTACCGATTCTCTTAATGATTTCTCGTTGTTTAACCCTGACAATTCATTAGCCACGTCAGGATGTAAAATTACCTGTTCCTTACTATTGTCAATTATCGCGCACAGTACATCCTGATGAATTACATTAGTTTCTCCGCGTTTTGGAATAGCTAAAGGTAACTGAATTAATGGCGATTTCACTGCCTTACCAAATATCCCCTGTAAATAGATGCTACCAGCCCCTCTTAATTTTTCTGCTGGTACTAAATCTTTATGAACGACGCTAATTTGGCAACCAGAATCCACTAATCCTTTTGTTATCTTCCCATTTACACTAACTTCTACTTTCTCGAGTTTATTTAACTTCTCTCCAATAACTTTAGCTCTCCAATTCCCTCTTGCTCCGATTCTTGCCATACTCGCTCCCCTTGGTAATTCTTTAATTCCTCGCACTGAGACATTATTGATACTAGCCCTTGGTTCTTGTCGGTTATTAATTTGATTACTTACCTCATTATTTCCGTTTGTACAAAATCGCTGAACATGTCCTCGTTGACCACACTTGAAGCAGGTAGGCATCGCATCGTTAGGCTTCTTATATTCCGGTTTTCTACCCAAAAATGGACTAACCTCATTATTCCCACTTTGTCTCCAATTACTACTAAATCCCTCATCTTTTGCCCTTCTAGAATCTTCATTATTCACATACCTTTCTTTACCTTTATAACCCTTATAAGTTACCGCATAAGATTTTTGTTTAGCATCAAAGAAATTATCACATTCCTTGACAATTTTAGAAACTTCTAACCAATTACTGTGCTGAGTTAATCCAATATGCGTCGCGGTTTCGTCATCTAACGTAGTTAACAACTTATCTGTGACAATTAACTGATTAACCTTCTCATACGTAACTGCACCTCTAATCTTACAGTAATTTTCCCACGTTGCTATTAAACGTGACACAAATAATACATGAGTTTCATTTTGATTCCTTCTAGCCTTCTTGAAATTTTCCAAACACGCCTTCGGTGTCGTCTCGTGTTCCCTTAGAACTAATTCCTTTAACTTCTCATAACTCTCAATTTGTTCTCTAGTCGTGTATATTAGCAAATTATCGGCCTTATCCCCTAGCATATTTAGTAAAATTTCGGCCTGCTGGGTTTCCGGTACATTTTTTGTTTGGAATGCCCGTTCTAAACTGCTAAAAAACAGATTCCATCCCTCAGTCCCTTCTGGAACTTTGATAGACAAAGTTTTAACACTTTTAATCAATTTCTCTAGGCTACTCTCATGATTAGATTCTCTAGTCCCATTAGCGTTATTAGCCGAACTTTGAATCTTTATCCTTTCCAACTCTAACTCATGTTCCAATCTCAATTTTTCAGCCCTTTCTTCTCTATCTAACTTTTCACGGTCTAACTCCCTTTCTAACTTTTCACGGTCTAACTCCCTTTCTAACTTTTCTCGTTCTAACTCCCTTTCTAACTTTTCTCGTTCTACCACTAACGCTTCTTGTTCTAACCGTTCCGTAACAATAGTGCTAGATAATTCCATAACGGCTCCCTCTTCATATTCGTCGCTCTCCACTATCTTTTTCTTAAGCTTAAACCTGGTATCATCTTCCGAGACCTCAATTCCTAACTCTCCACATATCGCCTGAAGATCCACCCTTTTTAATTTTAGTAAGAAAGCCATACCTTCTACTGATAATTATTACCACCCTACAATAATACTTAAGCTCAATATCAAATTAATACTTCCTCAAATCCTACCCTCATAAATTACCTCCACACATTATACTATTTAACATATTTCAAATAAGTAATAATAAAATGATAAATTTCCTTTAACAATGGTACTTGCTTCCAATAACACAGTAACAATAATCTCAATTTGACTATTATGCAATACAGATTTTAAATTTATACCATTAAATAATAAAATACAATTTACACAATAATACTGATACGTTGCAATTTGAATAAAACACTGATGCCAATCACTACATAAAAATATCCACCTAACAAAAATTTGCATGAAATACACATAAATTCCTAAATTTAATCTCAATAAAATATTTCAACTTCAAAATTAGTTCTCACATTAAAAAGTAAATCACAGCACTTTTTTTTTCTCTGGGCCTTCAGTTCTTCCTTGAAGGTTATTTCAATTTAATTTAAATTCTACACAAATTTCCTTTCCTCATTTACTATCAATATTTCAAACTTAAAGCAAACAATATCACTTAATTTAAATATTACTTTAATAATAATTTAAATTTAAGAAATTTCAATTATTCCTTCCAACTATTAACACAATGCATTAATTTTAATCATTAATCTTATCCGTTTAAAACAATTAGAAAATCACTTCTAGTAATTAATATAAGATCCTTTTCTTAAAACAATAGTGTAAAATGGTTGCTAATATCTCATTTGATTTAGACCAATTATTATATTGCACATAAATTATTATAAATTAACCACAACATTAACCCAAATTACCATCAATTATACACAATAAAATAAAAAAAATAGGTTCGAGAATGTCAGTAGAGTAAAATGATCAAAACACCTTACCTCGTACTTTATTCGCTGGGCAATTCTCTGCTCACTTTTCCACAGGGTAAATCTTGCACTCTCGGGCCACAATCACTGCACCTTGCTTCACAATGCACAAAAAACACTACGCACAACACTACACTAACACAGCACCACCACTAATTCACTTCACTGTAATGACGATAGGCTAGCTGGCCCTGGTCTACGACGATAGAGCACACACACTTCCGCTAGACGATCCGGCATAAACTGACTTAATACGGCTAACTGGCGCTGGTCTTCGACGATAGAGCACAAACACTTCCTCTAGACGATCCGGCACAAACTCTCAGTAACATGGCTAACTGGCACTGGTCTTCGGTGATTCAATCCCGTCGCTGCCAACATTGTCGGATTCCACTTCTCCGTCCACACAACTTCGAAATAAATCCGGTCTTTTGATATGCTGCCACCACTGATATGAATACGTGATATCGGGCACGATACTTGATGTATATTCAAAAAAACTTAACTCTTTCAATTAAAGTTAAAGTAACAATTTATTAACAATATTTACACTTAAACTCGGATGTAAATTATCCGGTTTAACACTAAATCAAAACAATTACAGAAAACGCTCTACGTGTACCGCTAGACTACGTTCATTTATTCAGAACCGAGATTTCTATTAATCTCACCCACTCCAATCCTGCGTTCGAACTCACTCCGGTCTCAGCGCTCATTTCTCGAGCAACCTTCACCCTTCGCCACCACGCTCGAACTCCACACCGGTCTCCGAGCTCCAACTCTGAACGACCTTACACCTTCGCTTCCTACGTTAGAACTAACTTCCTCTCTGGTCATTCTCCCTAGCACCTTTCTGTCTACGGGGCTACTGGTCTGTTTCCAAGGGTCGCTTGACAACCGTTCCTCCCTCTTGACTGATCTGTCTTCTTAAACAAAAGGGTGCAATAGTTTTTCTTATCTATGAAAGACTACATTGCAATGGAAATACTTCCTTCATTCTGTTCCACTCGCCACCCTTCGGATTAAGAGTTTCTAAAGGACGCCTTTAACGGTACACAATAGATACATATACAATACATACAATATGCTAATCCCTTAAGAATAGCTTTCAACTCTTGCAGCTGATTCTAAGAAACCTGACACACATGTTCACGTTCAAGAGCACGTCATTTAATATTTTTAAATAACATATTCTTGAACGTGTAAGCAACAGCTTTGGTATCGATTGACGTTTATACTGATGAGGAACTTGTATAAAGCTTGAAACCACTACTGTAATTAATTTTATAATGTGATATTTATGTATTGTTTTTAGTTTTATTAAATGTCTGATTTTAAGTGTATTTTTAATTTTATAATATATGTTGTTTGAATAAGGGGGATAAAATAAGATGCAATTTAAGCCTACCTTAGCTTAAAAAAACATTTAATATAGTTATTTAAAAAAAAAAAAAAAACAAGTAACAGTAGGTGATTTTAGTTACTAAAATGATGCATGGATCAAAAGTATTATTCATATATTTTTCAATATATATTCATTGAGCTGAGCGGGCGAAGCTCTTTGCGGCTACTCTAATGGTAACTTTGTGACGCTCTATACTCATCCTAAACTGTATGACAGACGACTATCTAATTCAGCATAGTGATATCTAAAATAGCCGGCATAATTCGTGTAAAATAAATTTGACATAAATCGTGTTCTTGCGGAATAATTATACATCATAACTGTCATAGAAGTAATGTTAAAACGCGCTCGGAATTCAACATACGCCTTTTTTAGGCTTTAAAAATCACAAGTGCCACTTACTCAATTTCAAGACGCGCACGGTTTTCAATATAAGCTTTTTTCACGGTTTGAAGATCTTCAGTGTCAAAACGCGCGGGCTTCAATTTATGCTTCTTCGTTATTTTCAATTACAGCTATTTTAAACAGATCTCAAGCATTTAATCAAAAAAGGTGGTGGCCATGAAAAGATTCCGGTTTGCCTGCTACTTACTATTCGTAGTCTTTGACAGCCAAGAACTTTACCAGAGCTCTTGCATATATGTTGTTGCTGCTCTGAACAAAATAGTTGGGTGGTGTTGAGGATGTTAGTCAGTCAAATTCCCAATTGTTTTCGCTAATGTAAAACCTATGGGCGTAGGATTCATTCGTACATTTAAAATATCTCCTCAGGAAATAAATATTTTTTTACTTCTTTTCCGTGTATTCTTCTTAAAAGATGCTACTTTTTTTCTTAGTTTTCAAAATATTTCTAATCATATATACTTAATTTTATCTGGAGTGTTAAAATGTTACTCAGTTTCGCTAATATTTTATTACATAAAATTTTAAATTATGTATATACTTGGTAAAAACAGAAATAACGAAATTTGGACAAAAAGTCATGCAATGGGACATACCAAAGTAAAATTGTATTCTTTGACTTTATAATTGTCTGAGTGCAACGAAGACTCATACACAGCGCAGTATTACTTTGCCCCATATATAGCTACGATGGATATTAAAACCTTTCGTCAAGCATAACTCAAAAAATATTTAACGGATTTCGTTCAAATTTTTACAGCAGGTACCTATAAAGGTGACAACGACGTCTATTTATTACCAAGAATAAATGTTAAACCGTTTGGAAATTATATTAAAAAAATAGATAAAAAAGCACAATTAAAGTACATACGTCACGAAATTTTGTGGTACGTCATTTTCACCGGCGGGAGATTTTCGTAGACAATCGGAATTGAAAAGTTCATGGAGTACATGGAGCAAAAAAAATATGCACGCACTAATATTCAGCACAATAAAATATATTTCAATTGAGTAGAAATCGAAAATTAATCTGGATTTTTTTCTGTTTCAAAGAAAACCCCCGCAATAACTTAGTAGACTTGGTATTAGAGATTTGGCGCAAATCTCAGCAATAGCAGCTTTTTTTATTTCGCATGTGTAAATAATAAAAAAAAAATTCTTTGGCGTTTAAATAAAAGGTTTCGATTTATGGCATTATTTCTTTTTTTTTTTTTTGTTTTTTTCTCTCTCTTTTTAGCATTTTAAATGGGATTAATGAAAGGCATGTATTTTAAATTAAATGAGTGAAACGTATATATTTAAATGAAATGAATACAATATGAAAATGTTATAGAAACAATATTTGGCGATTTATCAACTGCGCCAGGATAACATAAAAGTACCAATATATCAAACGGTATGTAGTATGTAAAATGAAACAATTATAATCACCCATCGTACAAGAAAAAAAAAACTAATATTCTGCATTCAGGGGGAAAAATCCATCTCCTGTGCCGTAAGATTTGGCGAGTTCTTTTTTGGTGATAAGTTTTTCGAGGTGATAGTTGGGATCTGCAGGATTTGGCTTACTTTTTCTAAATCTTATTTTTTTGCAGATGTAGTATTATGTAAATATATTTTTTTGCAGATATTTTTCTATTTTGTATATTTTCTATTTGGCATTTGAAAAAGATATTTTTACCTTTTTATCTGTGCCTTCGGAAATATTAAAAAATAAAAAAAAGATTTACATATATCAAGCGTTTAATTTTTATACGGACCACTTCTCCATTTTTCGATTTGGTACTTTTCGGTTAGCCGGGCGCCAGTGAAATTTATATATCTATGTATACATATATATACATATATCTATACATACACACATTTATATATGCATGTATGTATATATACATATATATATACACATACATATATGTGTGTATGTATACATAGATATGTATATATAGATATATACATTTCACTGGCGCCCGGCTAACCGAAAAGTACCTTAGATTTTAAATGCTATTTATTATTTGCTAGCCGTTTATTAATTGTTTACAATTTACCCCCCTGACAATAACAATTATTTATCACAAAAATGCCTCTTAGGTTTGTTAAATAAGTTTGTTTATGTGATTTCATTACTTATTAAAATATCGAATATGGCGATAAACTTTCATTTTAGCATCGTGCTTAAATTTTTAAGATGGCGCAAAAACATGGTTTAATAAACGTATGTTTGTAAATATTTGAAAAACATGTTTTACCGCTCTCTTGAAAAATTTTGTAAGATGCTAAAACTACCTTTTGGCACCATTTAAAATTTTTTTCGCCAACCGACATAGGATACGAAACTTTTTCCCATTCAGATACACATGCAAGGCTGGTTGGTCTCAAACAAGAGTAAAGCTAGCAACAATATTGTTCTAACTCTATAAGAGTTACAATAATGATATTAAATACTCCGATTGGCTTTGGGCCCAATTATGAAAGTTTCTCCTAAAAAAAAACTGTAAAAGAGGTCTTTTACATTTGTTTCAAATGAAGCTCGGTCTACAAGGTATTAGTTAATAATACAAACAACACTAATGGCATGGAGGCAAAAGTTTTAATTTAAATTTATATATTTGAAACCCTTCCCCCCCAACCCCCCCCCCCCCCCCCAAAAAAAAAAAAAAAAAAGAAAAGAAAAGAAAGTTACAGTAATGAATTTAAAATGGCGTTAAGCCACGCTTTCTAACATAAGCAATTGGCTGCAAACGCGATAACGAAACTTTCACCTAACTTAATAACATGTAGCTAATATAGCCCTCAGGGTACTTTGCAGTTATACAGACCTTGTGGTTTTTTTAAAAAGCTTGAGACAATTCAGGTTTAAGAAGTTGAGATTTACTGTCAAATGATATAAACAACTATGAACACAAAACTGATGAATTATTATTCAGGTTTATGTATGTATTTAAAAAAAATTGCATCTGATTACACTTATTAGATAAATTACTTCTGTTTGCATTTAATAACTGATAAACGGCTTCTGTATATTGAATGAACTGTTTAAATATTGGGAAGAGGTGGCGAGAGGTAGAAAGACGAGTAAACAAACGGGTAGACAGACGGGTAGTGAGATGGGTAGAGAGACGAGTAGCGACATAGGTAGGTTGACGGGTAGCGAAACGAATAGACAGACGGCTAGAGAGAAAGGTAAAAAGAGGGTTTACAGAGGGGTAGCGAGATGGGTCACGAGACGGGTAGCGACACCGGTAGACAGGAATGTAGCGAGAAAGGTTGTGAGACGCGTAGCGTGGTAGATAAAGAGACGAGTAGAGAGATGAGTACAGAGACGAGTTGACTGACGGGTAATGAGATTGATAGCGAGACGGGTGAAGAGTCGGGTACAAAAACAGACGGATAGTGAGAAGGGTATACAGACGAGTAGAGAGACAGTAGATGGGTACGGAGATGGGTAAGAAGATGGGTAGAGAGGCGTATAGCCAGACGGGTAGAGAGACAGATAGACAAATGGGTAGCGAAGTCGATAGAGACACGGCTAGACATACAAGTAGTTAGACGGATAGACAGACGGTTAGAGAAATAGATTGGCGGGTAGCGAGACCGGTAGAGAAATATAGAGACGGGTAAGAAGATGGGTAGAGAGGCGTATAGCCAGACGGGTAGAGAGACAGATAGACAAATGGGTAGCGAAGTCGATAGAGACACGGCTAGACATACAAGTAGTTAGACGGATAGACAGACGGTTAGAGAAATAGATTGGCGGGTAGCGAGACCGGTAGAGAAATATAGAGACGGGTAGCGAGACCGGTAGAGAAATATAGAGACAGGTAGCGAGACGTGTAGAGAGATAGACAATCAGTTAGAGAGACGGGCAGAAAAACGGATAGGGAAACAGACAGATTGTGGAGAGACAGACAGACAGGCAAAAGAAAAGTCTGCGGATTGGCGCAGTAAAGGCGCATTAAAGGCGCAGGGGGCAGAGCCTCCTAGAGAATAATCAAGAAGTATCTGTTAAGCTTAACTTTGTAATATATATAATTTTTCAATTTTGCCGATATGGAGATTTAATGTAAAAGTTATTTTACAGAAGTCATCGAAAGATTTTTTGTGTACTTTAATAGTAATTTAGACTATAGTTTTGCAATCTGGTTTGTAGCAAAACATGCTATCAATGTGGTTTGAAGTGTAAGAGTTTCTATAAACAGTTATACAAATAATAGATATATAATCAAGGAAGAAAAATTTTAAATTCATACATAAAAAATGTGCAACAATGAAATTAAATTTGCGTTAAGCCACGCTTGATAGAATAATCTATTGGCTGCAAATCCAATTACGTAACTTTAAAAAGCTTGGCGTTTTAAAAGATCCGGCGTTTTTTTTTTTTTTCAAGTTTTGCGCAATACGCGCTTAAGAAAATGAGATTCTTTGGCACATGTTAAAAAAAATTATGACAACACATCTTCTTTTCTATTTTTTTAACAGTGTATATGAATTTATATATGATATTTTGTAATTCTATCATTTAATTTGCTCTTTTTCTTTATATTGTAATTGTTAACCCTATGTTCTCAGCAATATCACTCAGACTAATCCCTTTGAGGGAAGTCCTAGTCTTTGCTTTGAACAAGGTCGGTTTATCTATAAGCTGGGCTGCCAAAACAATACGATAGAATTCATCCAAGATATTAGCAAGATCAATACACTGTCTCTATCAGGTTTGAATTGTGCACTATTTTGGACGTTATCGTGCAAACAAGTTTTGCATGTTTTTATTTTTGTGTGTCCCTGTAAACGAACTATAAGAGCTAGATATTTGACTAACGAACGCATCTAATATAATGGTAGACCAGTGTACCGAGGATTTCGCACTACAATCTAATATTTTTTATCAATATGTAATATTTATTAGATGCAGGTTTAAACTTCTAAAGAAAAAGCAAGGATAAAAATATCTGCAAACAACATTTAGTTGGTAGTCAAGCCAGAATATCATCTAATTTATTCCATCAAAGTTAGAGAGTAAAAACTGATCCAAGATTGCTAAAGGCACGCGCGAGAAAAAAAAAATAACAATCGTATTTTATTGCATTAGAGAATGACGTCATCCGCTTCGGGAAAACATGGGACATAGAAATATAAATCTAAACATTACAATTTCAATTTCACTTTTTAATCATAAATATAAAATAAACCCGAGCGGTGTTTTTTTATAATAATTGCTGAGCATCATATAATGTGGTATTTTATTTTTTTGGCAACAATATTTTGAGGAAAACCTTTCATTTCTTTTATGAAAACAATGCCGATTTAATTTTTAATTATCAGCAAATTTTAATCAAAAACATGTTTTAACGAAATGTTAAGTGGGCTATGTCAGAAGCCTGTTCAAAATCCTTTCATATGCTATCTCAATCGTCGTTCTGCGTTTCTTATTTTCTTAGAAAAAGGGATGTTGACAAGAGAAATAATATATTATATGATATGATGATCAATTTACTGTCCCAATTAGATTCGAATTGAAATAAACCAAAAATATTAAGATAATGCACTTTCTAGCAATTATTTCATATTTAAAATAAAAAATAAAAGCAATGGATCGAAAACTTCTGTTTATAAATTTATTTTGGAAATGATACAAGGAGAGGGGTTAAAATCCATGCTTGCCCCGGATGAAAGAAGTCCTAGTTTTGGTCCTGTCTTTCGTAAAAAAGCTCTCCCCTACTCCAATGTTGGTGGTCATTTCCGTAGTTTAATTTCCGTGAGAGTGACCCTCGAAGAAATCCTCTAACCCAGACATACTCAACCTGCGGCTTATGGGCCGCATGTGGCCTAGAGACATTTTATGTGAGCCCCGAGATACATAATCAATAACCTCCATTTATTACATTAATTGAGATGTGTATAAAAGTTTTTAAGTCCTTCACTGCAGTGTTGGGTACGAGTGCGTTCATTGAACGAAAACTCGCGAACTTAGTTCACTTTCTGTGAACGTGAGTTGAACTTGACTCACTTTTTGATAAACGAACGTGAACTGAACGAAAGCTCAAAAAATCTGTGAGTTTGAACGAAATTTACAACTCAAACTCATTTTTTTTTTTTCATAATTTATTTAAAATTTTTCCAGCCATTTAGAACACGTTTTTCCCATTCAAATGCCATTTAGATGCCTACATGGACTCGAGACGGGTCGAGTCTGATCATCAGTTTTTCTGGGTCGTGCCCGGGTCTTGCTTTCTCTGGAGGCTCGGGCCGAGCCGAACCAGGCTTATTTCTGGTCCTGTACTTTATTTTTCCTAGAAGTTTGCACCGACCGAAATTTTATGGCATGGTCACAACAACCTTGGTTGTATGAAAATCATTGATCCGCCCTGTCTGATTCATGCAAAAATCTGTTTAAGGAACAAACTGCTTGGATCAACAACTTTGGCCGAAAATACATAAATTTTAAAATTACCATTGTTCTACAATTAAAATTTACTTTAAAGAATAATGCGTATATATTTCTAACGGGGGAAGGAGGATATACAGTACTGTAAAACAAATTATAAGAATCTGTGTATGATGAAATCCTGTTTTAAACTGAAAAATTTCTTGATCGGTGCAAAATGGATATAATAATCCGTTTGAAAATAAATAATACTTTGCAAGAGACGACAGACATGGTAAAAAAGGAACTAAACCATAACGATTTTTTTCTCTCCTATGGGATTCCGTCTTAGAAGGTTTTTCGATATAGAATTTTTCAGATTTTTAAGTCTCCAAGCCGTTTAAATGGATAAATAGATTAATGGTATTAATAATAATTCAGATATTTACATACAAATAGAGATCCATTAAAAAATCAATACATTTTGCAATAAGATATATATAGAAAGAAATGTCATAGAAACAGTATTTTGGAACGGAGGTCTCTATACAATGGAGTCTAAGGTATAGAGGTCTGCAGGGGGCGAAAATTCAAGGCCCGATGCATAAAAGAAAAATTCGGCCCGGCCCGGTATAAAAATTAAATGATCGGCCCGTGCCCGGCCTGGACCGTACAAAAAAATATTGGCCCAACCCGGTATAAAAGTTAAAATTTCGGCCCGAGCCTGGCACGTAAAGATAAAATTATTGGCACGATCCGGCCCGGCATAACAGCTAAAAGTTTCGCCCGAGACTGGCCCGGCCCGGAAAAAGGTTAAAATCTCAACCCTAGCCCGGTCAGAGATAAAGCCCTGCGCGGGTCGAGACCGTGAGCTCGACCCGAACCCGAAAATTCTATTTGAAATCAACCCGCAATCCGACCCGAACCCGCAACAAGAATAAGTTCTATCCGCAACCCCCGAACCCGAAATTAAAGGAAAGGAAATTCTGTTTTAATTCAATTGTGAAAAGTGACCTACATTTACATCTCTACTACCAATTTTATGTTTTTATAGAAAAAAAGGCAAGTGTTTAATATTCAGATATTCATAAAATTATTTTTTTAATATTCAAATATAGTAAAACCTCTGAATAGTAGAGACACCGGGATCATTGAATGGAGTCTTCCATCGGGTCAGGTTGCGCATAAATTTCTGTTTTCAGGTTTTAATGATTGTAATATTCTTTTTGGGGGGTTGGGTAGCCTAGAATAATTCTTGAGAGTCATAATTAGATCTTTTGGAATTCGGGATGTTTGCATTTTCACAAAAAGTTTGAGCTCAACTATGTTTCAGATGAAAACAAATATGTTTTTGAGTATGAATGAGCATATATTCAAATTACTGCATGAGAAATAAAATTTATAAGAAATGTGAATATAGATTATTCTTTCTTTACGGTACAGTTAAGAACGTTTTTTCTTCTCTTGGAATATAAGAATATTGCTAACATTTAATTTTTGATACACACAAAAACACATGTATGATACTTGTGATAGTTTATGTACACATACACATGTTGCATGTGTGTAGATTGGGAGGTTCCCATATTCAATGATATAAGCATATAAATATACAAGTATTAGGAATTACAAAAGTGTTCGCTGACTAGATGTGTACTTTCCGGAGTATCCATTATGAAGATCTTATTGTATATAGATTTTTATTATGAAAAAATATTTTGGATATTCTTTTGAAAAATCTGGTCACACGAACGCGAATCACAAGAGTCAAAATCTAATCCGAACCCGAAAAGGGATAGTCAACCCGACCTGCAGTAAAAAAGTAGAAGTGAACTTAACCCAAACCAGACTAGCAACGAAAATATATAACGCCAGCCCGACCCGAGCCGCTGGTCGGGTCGGGTGCGGGTAGCTCGACTCGATGCAGGATTCTAATCAGATGTAAATGAAATTCAATTTACGGTAACTGTATCTTTTTCGAATGAGAAAGTAAAACAATTAAATTAAATCTTAATTATTATCTTTCATGTTTAAAAAATTAAATCAAAACGTACTTAAATCAAACGTACTTAATAAAAAATATTCCCTTTAAAAAAAAGTGAACTTTAAAGTTAACATTAAAAGTTACTTTAAAAAAATGTGTAGAAAGCATGCGGCAAAGTATACAATTTTTTTTATTTTGTATAAATTAAATTAAAAAAAAAAGATATAATTTTTGGAAATCTCAAAAATGTATATATTTTTTAACTTCTTCATTGCAATCATATTTTCTTTCGTATGAAAATACGCTAATTTTAAACTTTGATAATTCGCGATCAAATTGTCACAGCACGCTGAAATTTTGTGTGAATGAACAACATGACATAATTTTTCCGGGTACATCAACCCCCCCCCCCTTCCTCTCTTTTTTACAGGGGCTAGTTAAGTTTTAATATAATGAAAATATAAAAGCCGAATAACCGCAAACACTTATAATTAGTATCGAAGATTCTCCCAGACTACATAAACATCCCCATGGGAATAAAAAGGACTCTTTTGAAGAAATAGGAGAATTTGTAGAACAGATAATATCTTCTTCGCAGGTCCCAGACAGACTAGTATAAGAAAAGAATAGAGAAAAGAAAGCATATAAAGGAAAACTCCACACTGTGCAGGACAAAAAGTCATGTACATGTTCGGTTAAATTATATAAGCAACACCGTGTCGATTCGTTACGTACGGTACTATTACAAGGCGAGGCGCCAGTCATGTTTGTTTTGTGTTTTGTTGCACAGGCTTTAAGTAATTGGTGAATTTCTTATTATATCCATTTTAAAAGCTTTCACTTATCATGCTTCAAACAAAATCCTTAGATGTGTGATGTTTTCTCCCATACTCTGATAAGAAAACGTTTTTGACTCGGAGCGACTGTTTGTTTTCCCTTTTATCCATTTTCAAGGTTGCTTTTGAGTCAATCCATTTGACCCCACGTAGCGCGTATTGCAGGAACTGGTTGCTAGTGATTTTTAATAGCTTTTTTCAAATACTCTTGCATTATTCATTAACAAAGAGTTTTCCGGATTTCTCTGTTAATTTCTGTGAAAGTCAAATATATATTTCAAACATCTGAATATTTGTATTGTACCAACATGTCGTAATCGAACGGATAAAAATCCCAAATCTATCAGAAATGTCTTTAAAAAAATTATATAATTTTTTTTTTTGTTATATGAAAGTGTAGGTTGGTAGTTAAAATTGATATGCGTGAGGTGCTACGCGATGAATGTCAGTGTCTTCATATAAATGCATTGAAGAAGCTAAAGATTACAAGTTATTTTTAATATATTTTACTGAAATTCATTTAAAAAAATTAATATTTTTGATAATCTAGGAGGAAACAAAAATGAGATTTTAAAATATTACACACAAAACATAAAAAAATCTCGTAAAAACTATTTTTTTATATTAGAACACCATTCATTAAAATAAAATTAGCTACTCTAAAGAAACTCATAAAAAGTAATAGTTTATTTTATTGGAATACATTGTTCATTCAAATAAAAACAGCTACGATTTCTAAAATTAAATTTATTATTAGATAAATTTTAGCTAATATAAATTAACAAAATCTGAAACCAGTATATTGAAATAGAAATAACATGAAGTGTCTCAGAGAAATACATACTTAAAATATACTCTATAGTACAGTTGTATATTTGACGTGAATGCATATATTGATAAAACATAAAGTATTATTAAATGAATTTCTAATTTTGTTTTCTTTGATTGATCTTGAAACTTGATTTCAAAATTTTAAAAAACATGCATTTCGTATAGGATATGAGATATGATGCACATTTAATAATTATAAAGATATGTATTGCTTGCTGGCTTACGATACTTTAAATAGTTTCCTCCAAAAAAATATCAAACTTTATTTAATGAGTACAATCTCCAGTATTTCACAATAAATTTAAAAGATTTAAAATATTTTATTTTTTTATTTTTCAAAGCAGCTGAAATTTATTAATCATGGAAATCTTCTCTGAGTATAAGAGGGACTAGGATGAATTGCGATTCTAAACAAACATCAATTAAAACTATTATATATTTCTTATAAATAATAATAATAATTATTATTATTATTATTATTATTATTTCCAACAATACTAGTGAGTTCCGAATCTTTATCAATGACATTGTTTAGTAAATTAAAATGGTGGTGACAGTTTTATTCTATTTTTAAGAAGGGGGGGGGGAGATAATAAGGACTATTGTTTCATTGATGCATTTCATTTTCTCTATGAAATTAAAAAGAGACGAATTTTTAATATGAATATATGGTGTGTTGAGTATTCGCCTTAAATTACATAATTTCTCGATAAAATTTTTATATTTTTTAAAACAAAGCGTAAATTTTAATTGATAAAATCAAAATACTATTTTATACATTTGAACACATATTTTTTAAAGACCTGCTCCAAAAAATAAGGATTAAATTTCCAAAAGACAAATGTTTGCATTTGCATCCTTGAAAATGACATCAGTAAAAATTTGTATTTTTATTGTGAAAACTGCAAGGTATGATTATAAAGGTATCACAATGAAAAAAGATCAATATGCAAATTTTGTATTTTCTTTTCAAACTTACATTAAATGGGATATGTTTTTGTGCTTAAAATTAATATTGTATATATTTTCTAAACGTAGAAATGAATTTAGGCGATTCTTTTCTTTTTTCATTCCTTTTCTTTCTTACTCGCCCCTCCCCCCCCCCCCCCCATACACACACTTATTTTTATTTTTTTTTACAAAGTCAAAATATTTTATGCAGTCCAAAGTCAACACATCTAATTTTCCAGTTGTTATTATTTTTGATAAACGGAAACATTTTTTCATCAAAAGAAATCTTGCATACATACGTATCACAGTTTTAGGTTTTAGACATGTTTTTATCATTTTTTTAATCTATTATTATTACTATTATTATATTACAAAGAATCTTCATATTAAAATATTTACAGAATTTTTTTTATGCTATTTTTAGGTTCTCCTTTATAGCTTATACCATCAGTACTATATGCTTTCATGATAGTGATGAAATTTTTTTCCCAGGAAAAAAATCCTATCGCATTTCCCTTCTTATAGAGGCGGTGGACTTCTTAAGGCATGTTATAACAATTTTTATAAAATTGCCTAAAAATGTTCAACTTTTTTTTAATGCAATTATGGAATTTTTTTTTTTTTTTTTTTTTTTTTTTTTCAAATGAAAGAGTATATCTTGAAGTTTTATGTTTCATTTGGAAATTAGTGAAAAAATGGACCTCTGGAGGTCTTTGGTACCGGGATGTTCAAAAAAGTAAAGCGTTCCGCGCGCGGTACAAGATGAATCTCGGAATTTGCTTTTGCTTATCTGCCCAAAAAAAAAAAAAAAAAAAAAAAAAAACCTTAAAAATTACGATATTTTATAGTCCTCGGATGGGTTTATCAATTTTTTTATACTGAAAAAAAAAATGGCGGCCGTTCAAATTTTAAATTGTGGATTTTAGACAAAAATTTTAGGATTTAAATTGCGCAAAAAAATATTTACAATTCGAATATTGAATAGTTCGTGTGAGACTATAAAATAGTATATACTGGAAAAGCATGAAAATTCCAACCAAACTGATGGATCCAATCTCGATATCTACTTGGTATCGATTTGTAAAACAGAGTTTCTAGAAAAAGAGTCTTACAGATTTAGAACGTTTTTAAATATAGATAACAGTGAATTAGTAACATTGAAGTTATTTTATGAATTGGTACAAAATAAATAGTTTTGAAAGCTGTAGAGTCTTTACAGCTGTAGAGTCGCCGCACACAATGATACAATGCGCTAAAAATGAGCCTGTTCACGCACCAAAAGGCAGATAACATTTAACCAATATGAATTTTGTGAAAATTGTTTCGCCACAAAGTTTTTAAGGATTTAAGAAGTAAAAATGTGTAAAAAAAAAAAGAATTTATATATATATATATATATATAGTATATATATATATATATATATATACATTTAAAAATGAAAACACATGTGAAAAACAAAGGATAAGACATTATAAAAAGCAATGGAATGGTCACTGCAGGAATTATACTTGATAGGATAAACAATGGAAAACTATGAATATCTTATAGAATCTACAGAAGCGCTTTTTAAGAATATTCATAGTAAATATATGTTATTTCATCAAATATTGTCAGCATTGTGCCTAAAATCGGCAATATTAAGCCCCTAACAACATATATATATATATATATATATATGAAACAAGACAATTAATAACCTACACGAGTTCAAATAACAAAATAAATAAATAAATAAATATGCAACTTAAATAGAAATAAGATAGATAAACAATTATACAACTTAAAAAGAAATTAGATCATGAAATAATGTGCAAGACTCACTAAAAAAGACTAATGTTACTGTAGATTGAACAAGATTATAAGTACTTGACGAGCAGCCAGTCATCATTAACTCAAAATGGCTGCTATATCTATACAAACATTGCTTTGAAGAAAAAAATGCTAGTAGGAAATAAATTGATTAGAGCTGCAATCTATATATATGTATTAATTCAGGAATAATAGCGATTTAAAAATCCGTGCATTTTTTGAAAAAAAAATTGGGTCGGGCCAAATTTTACTGATATTTTTACTGGACAAGCCTGAGCCGTGCCGGTCAAATGATTTTTATCTGAGCTGGGGCTGACAATTTCTGCCTGTTCAGATCTCAAGAAAAATGCAGTCCAGCTCCGACGTGAGCCGGAAAATAAATCTAGTCTAGGCCCACCTGGGTCCGAACCTCTAGAAAAGTAATCCCCAAACCAAACTCGGACCGAGTGTCGGGAAGGAAAATTGGGCCGGGCCCATGAAGGCCCTTGCATCGAATTATCAAAAGTTTAGTTCACAAAATTTTGTAAATTTGGACGATAAAATTCAAATTCATTAAAAAAAAAAAAAAAAAACGAGTTTTTTGTGAACTTTGGTCATTTTTATAATTGAGTTTGAGCTGAGCGAGTTCGTTTGAAAAATTTTGAGTTTGAACGTGAACTTGGCTCATTTTTGAAAAATTGAACTTGAGTTTGAACTGTTCGTTTTTTTCGCGAGCGTGCCCAACACTGCTTCACTGTTCTTTTATATATTTTCATGGGAAGACAAAATCTGTCCTGTTATTTAAAATTATCTTAAATACCGTTTCCTTAGTCAAAAGTTCTTTTTACATACAGAGGTATTTGTGCTATGGTGGTGTATACATTTCTTAACCTTTAACACTAAACCAATATTATTCCAAATTTATTACATTTCTACACTTTGTATTGAGAAAACGATTGATTTATTAAAACAAGTGGGAAAATTCTACCTTAGGACAGAATATGGATTGACCACCCACGGTTTTGATCGTTGAGATTTTTTCAGCCAAATCTAACTCGTCAAAAAAAACAAAAAAAAAAACGTGTTTGTTAGCATAACCCAGCTTCTCCACTTTAGAATTTAGTTAGAGCTCTAAGATTTTTTGTGAGGCTGGCGGAATATATTAGGAACGAACACACCAAGTTTTAAAAAGATTCGGTACTAGAAGTTTTTTTAATAAATATAATAGTAAAAAGATATGGCTCCAATGGACTGAGACATGGTGAGGTAGATGTTGTTTACAAATGTGCTGGCTTAATGACACCCTTTAAACTATTTTTAAGGGTTTAAGACACTTTAACACTTAATAAGATAACTTTAAAAAAGTAATGAAAAGTTCTATGATAGCAGCTTTTAAGATGGATACAGCTATGAGAAGTTGTTTAACAAATGATGAGTTAGCATTAACTGACGGGATTTTGGAGAGCGATGGGGGGGGAGGGAGGGGAGAGCTATACAAAACACAAGTGCTCTACGAGACCTTTAAAATGAATCCTCACTTGCAATTGAGAGTTGGGACTTTAAAAGGGATGCCCCATTTGCGCCCCTCTGACGGGCCCCCCTCAAGACATACGTAAAAACCGAGGACACCAAAAGAAGCGGAGGGAAAAATACCTTTAGGCGGTTTGCAGCTAATTTTGGTGAAAATTTGAAGCTGTCCGGCCCATAGGAACAGAAAAAATGGGAAAAACTAAAATAATTATGAGAAATTGAAAAAATTAAATAAGGAAAGTGCTCCTGACGGGAGGGGGGAGCGTAGGATCAGACAAAAGTGCATGGTGAGATCAAACTTTTGATATGTTACATGATGGGGGTTGAACACCTTGAATGTCTCCCTCCGGGGTGGGGGGTAACTCTGTTCCTACGGGAGATTGTGCCTCGGGACCCTCTTAGAAATGTCGGCCTCGGCGAGTTTAACTTCTTTGGATCCTTTAGAAGAGGCCTACGCCCTCTGTGAGGCTTAAAGAGACTGAGAAAGATGGGAAAAACTAAAATTTAAAAAGAGTTGAAACAGAGAAAAATGCTTCTTAAGGGAGGGGGGGGAGTGAGAGGGGGATAGTAGGACTAGACTATAGTGCTTGACGAGATCTATCTATTGATATGTTACATGAAGGAGTTTAAAGACCAAAAAGGTCTCTCCCCAGGGGGGTAACTTCGTTTCTATGGGAGATAGGGCCACGGAACCCCCTTAGAAATGTCCGTTACGACGGACGAGTTTAACTTCATTGGATCCTTTAAATGGTGTCTGGCCCACTGTAGAGCAATTAGGGACTGAGGAAGGAAATACAAGCGGACGTATCGGCATAACAAAGAGAGACAATTAGATGTTTAATATCGTCAGTAACAACCATTTATATAGCTATGTATAAAGTGTGTCCTCCTTTATATATGGAGTGGCAGCGACTTTTCATAAACATGAATTTTACTGTACACTGAAAGAATCAGCCCTGTGTGTGGCTAACAAATCACCTGATTTTTTCCTTTTGAACTAATCGTAATTTCTATTATTGTAACATAATAGAGCGCCAAACATGCGGTCTCTCCCCCCCCCCCCCCCCCGCAAGAGAATTTCAAGCTATGCCCTTGGAGAGCACAATTAAAACGAGCAAGTAGCACGTAAAGAATGTTTAATCATTAAAACCGTATTAAGAGCCTACGCTAGTCACTCGAAGAAACGCTCAAGCTAGTGTTAAGTCTACGCGAAAGTTCTAGCGCGATTTCTCGCTCGCATTTTAATATTTTTAAATGTTTGTTTTTTTTGCATAGGATAGCTGAGGTCAATCTCCAACATTGTAAGTTTTTACTTTTTCGATTTTTGTTGGAGTTTTTTTTTATAAGCGGGCATTTTCAATTTTGGAACCGGTTGGTACCGGTTCTGAAAATGAAAGTACCCTTATATAAAATAACTGGAACCAAAATCGAAAAAGTAAAAACTAACAACGTTAGAGATTGACCTCAGCTATCCTAAGCAAAAAAAAAAAAAAAAAAAAAAAAAAAAAAAAAAAGCATTTAAAAATATTAAAATGCGAGCGAGAAATCGCGCTAGAACCTTCGCATAGACTTAACATTAGCTTGAGCTTTTTTTCGCATGACTGATGTAGGCTCTTAAGAGGGTTTCATCATTAAAACTGTATTAAGGTTTTCACGCTTTTTACGAGTTACAGAAGCAGGATCATGGCTAATATGAGCAAAACAGCTGTTCATTTAAATTGGATTTTTGGAGAAAATAGGAGAAATAAATCCCTTTCTTATCGAACACTGTTCTCTGTCAGCGATAATATTTCTACATTACAAATATCTGCCAAAAGGTAGGAATTTATCAGCTTTACGAGACAGAAATTCAAATTTCAAGGACATCCCCCGTCCAAGAAAATGCAAAGATTATCCTGAGGTCTTGAAAGAATTAAAGAAAGAAAAGACATTTCAAATACCATACCTTTGTAAAATTTACAACTGAGACTTGGAAAGGAAGCAGCAAAAAAGAAAATCTTTACTAGTTTATTTCTTTAAATCAAGACACCGGGCTATATTAACCAGCCTTTTCATGTCTCTTATTGAACTGTTAAAATGAAAAGGATGTGTGAAATCAGTAGCTCAAAAATTGCAGTGACTATTGCAATGTTAGCCGAGTTTTTCCTTTAAAAAAGGAAGTTTTCCTTGCTTTTTTGTGCGTCGTTCATGTCCACGGAATTACTAGTTCTTTAGAGGCTTTGACTTCAGTACTGTGATTTTGTCTATAGGAAAATTAGCCTACAGAAAATAACACTTACAAAGGTAAAGACTGAATATTGTACGTTCACTTCATAATATTAAGTTCATTTTAGCATTGCTATAATAGAGCAATTAATAGTAGTAATTACGTTAATTATGCGCGTGTTTTTCAGATTTTTATTATCTTCACGTATATTACCATAATAAGAGGGGTTTTATGAGCCCTTTACCTTTTCCCTTGCTAACCTTTGCCCTTAAACGAGTTCAACTGTATTTTATTACTCTGTGATTCTAAAACTGATCAATAAACGAATAAAAGAGTAATGCAACATAAACTCAGCTGTCACATTTATTAAAGATTGTGTATTATTAAACTAAAAATATCTACTTACATAACTCTAAAATTTGTTTATCATGTAAAAAATTATTTTTTATACACAAATACTGGTTATACTTATTCACCGGGTGTAACCCCTATCCCTCACTTTTCAGCATAGAACAATACTCAACACAATCTTTTAATTTTTATTTATTTGTCTAACTCCATTTCAGCTTTAGCTTTGTTTTCAATTAAAACCCACACTTTTATAGGTGTAGAACTTTTATCATGGCTGACAGATAAAATGTCGACAGTTTGTAATACATTTGTTTGTTTCTGAGAATTACTTTTACATACTTTACCAAGATGGCCTCTTTTTTCACATATTTTACAAATAGTATTTATATGCTTACACTTGTTGGCAAGATGTGATGGATTTCCACATCTATAACATTGTAATTTATTTCTATTTACTTCAAAATTCCCCTTATTTACATTGTTAATTTTCGGTTTCTGGAAATTATTTGAAATTTTATTCGGTTGAACATTTTAAAAATATGCCAATTTATTAACATTTACATTTTTGTGTTTCAATTCAGAAATGTCATGTTCATTATTTTGCAAAATAATTGCTTTTTCAATGGCTTTCTCAAAAGTTAAATCTTCTATTTGTGAAAGTAATTTACTTTGGATACTTTCATTTTTTAAACCTCTCAGAAATTGTTCCAACAAATTTTCATTTAATGTTTCACCAGCAAAAGCACAAAACGTGGTTAACTCCTTTAATTTTGAAACAAAATCTTGTATAGATTCGTTTTCATTTTGATAAGAATTACGGAATTTAATTCTAGAACAAAATTTATTAGGGGCGAGGCTTAAGTGCTTTAACAGAATTTCAACTATTTCCTCATATTTTAATGCTTCCGGATTTTTAGGAAACGTTAAATCTGACAGTAAATTATATAATTTAGCATGAAATAATGGAAATAATGATGATAATTATACATGAAATAATTATACATGAAATAATGGTAGGTACCTTTTTTTTTCTGCAACATCATGTAATAAAAAACTCTGTTCCAATCTCTTAACATATGATTGAAACGATTCAATGGAATCATTGAATTCATTAAAATTAGCAAACATTATTAACTTTTATTTATTGCAGAGAAGAAAAAAAAATTCAGCACTTACCACCCTCGAAATGACGTACGCATTCAAAATATTACTACAGCATAGTAAGCTTTATCAGATTTTTTGTGTGTTATTAGACGTAGCCTTTTGTCGTTCGTTGTAGTTATTTTCTCAGTAATTTAAGAAAATAGTTTCCTTTAAATTAAAGATTTGTGATTAAAAAAATAAACATAAATGGCTCTTTAAAAGTTATGAGGTTAACACTGAAAGTTCTCAGTTCTATTAATGCAGAATGAAGCGACATCCATGTTGTGCCAGAATCGCCAAATAATGTCATTAAATCACTTCCTGAACTGTATGAAATTGTGCACCAGAAATCATGCACAGTTTTTCAGGAAATTGTCTACTAATTCCTTGTTGTTGAAACATGGACAGTGCAAATCTATACATTATCTCAAATTACTTTCCTAGTTTACCGCTTTAACTCAACTTCTTTTGATTTCATTGTTTTCTAGTCTTGACTGAAGCAGCATTTGCTGCTATTTTCAAATAACAAATAATAAACTGACAAATAAAATCATTGATTCGTGGAATAGTTTGAATGTACAGAATAGCATATCATATTATACTAGGGAAAAGCATTCGGTGCCTGAACAAAATTGATTTGAGCTAGTTAATTTTCAAGTATTCATTTGATGTCGTCAAGGAAACATACAGGCTTTGTATGAAAAGTAATGAGAAAAAATATGTATAAAGATATTGCTGAAAACAATTTTTTTCTTCAAAATAAGACCCTTGGGCGTCGCCACGCTTGGAAGTCGCCCTGGAAGTCATTTCTGGAACGTCCTTTAAGCAGCGCGTCGAAGCCGCTTTGACCTCTGCTATGGTCCCATGGCGGTATCCTTTGAAGGCTGTCTTCACTCAGAGGGAACAAGAAAAAGTTTGGCGGGGCCAGATCGGTACTGTAGGGGGGCTGGGGAAGCGTTTCAATGCCGTTCCAGGTCATGTAGTCGTATAGCATTGAGACCATTCAAAAATGTGAGAACGTAATAATGCGTCATCACCGTATACTTGTTGAAATATTTTACGTGTTTCGCTAGCACTTTTTTCCAATTTGAAATAAAATTCAATATTCATTCTCTGCTCCAATGTTTTCACTTCAAGAGGAATGCTTTGTTTCAACATCATAAAGTAAAACGAGAATGACACGCAGCGCAGATATTGTGCGCATATACGTGACCATCCAAATATCATCGTTAACCAACCAACGAACTTTCAACTCTAATAATTGTTGCTACAGTCCTGGAAATTAATGGCCACACCTTGTACATTTTTTAGACTGGCCACTAACAATACCAAAGAAAATTCTTAGTTGTAAAATATCAATAATGTATTCAAGTAGTTTTGAAATTTATAAAATGTTATCGTAATAGTCGCATGCCAAGAGTAAATAGCCGAAGAAATCACCAAGATTCCGCTACTTACAGCAGTCTTTTTGATTCTGATAATTTCAATTTTTTAAGCGTGTAGTTCGATTACACGCCTGTTAAATTTGTGTTTTATTTAGATTATTTTATTTATTTATTGATGAAAGTTTCTTTTCGTTATGGAACATTAGCAGGGGACAAATGCTGGACTATTTATATTGTTTTAAGTGGAAACAGGTTATTATTCTTCTGTCATTGTGCATTAGAGATCAATTTTAAAAAAACGTGCTTGAAAATTATTTTAAAACCAATAAAATATCAGTAAATTGATACACAGTTTTCAAACAAATTGCATTTGAAAGTACATTTTTTTTCTCCTATCCGACGATGTAAAAATTGAAAAAGTGCGATGTTTAGAAGTTTTAAAAATTGATATAAAAGCTTAATTTAAGCATCAGGTGTTGCCAACGTCAATATCACGGAAGCGTTCTTCACGCACATGTTTTTGCTATATAATATAGAGTATTATTATTAAATGAGTTAGAACACCGATATTACAGACAAGCAGGTCCGTATCGGACACTTATTCAATTTCCATTGAACCTCGAGGGAAGCAAAAACTTTCAAAAAGGAATTACGCATAAATTTTAGACATTATTATCTTCAATCAAAAGTTATTGGTTAACATCTGAAAAAAATACAAGTTGAATATAAGAAACTTCCTTATTTCAAAGAGAACAAGAGCGAAAAATCATGCGTCAAGCATAGATTATGAAACACTTTCCAACACAGCCAGAAAACTGTAAAGAAATTTCAACGTTAAATAAGGTGAAAAATGATGTTTAAGTAAACAATTTTGAAAACTAATAACACATATGAAATCTCCATTTCAGGTATTGTCATCATAATATAAAATTACACAGATAATGTGATTCGCTACCTAAAAGATGTTTTAACACTTTAAAATATGTTAAAAATTACATTAAAATCAAGTACTTTCGGCTATGTGCCTAGCATTCTTCAGGATTCAGAATGTAACCTGATGTCAGGAACGTCACTTGCCCAGATCTCACTCGCAAAGGCAACGTTTCAAACACCCCTTTGCATAACCAATGGGCCTAAACAATGGGCTTTGCGAGTGAGATCTGGACAAGTGACGTTCCTGACATCAGGTTACATTCTCAATCCTGAAGATGGCTAGGTACATAGCCGAAAGTACTTGATTTTAATGTAATTTTTAACATATTTTAAAGTGCTTTAATGATTTTTGGGGCAGGGAATCACATTGTTTGTGTAATTTTATATTGTACTAGATGGTACCCGTCAAAACATGACGGAAAAAATTACAATAACAATATTAGTAAAATAAGCTTCTTTATTACATAAGTAGGGGTGCTTATGAAACAATCTTCCAAATATTTTATTTTAAAAAAAATTCCCCCAGTGAATTACGTTATTATTTCCGATGCAAACTCCAAACAAACAATCCGTAAACAAAATGGAAATCAGTTTGACATTACCGCCCTATTCCTCACGGCAAGAAAGAAAATTTCCTGAACCTATGAAGTATCATACAAATAGCACATCCCTACGTTCATCTCATATTCAGTCAATAAAAGAACATGTTAAATAAGGCACACATCCCCCCCCCCCTTGTGATAATGCAACCGAATGAGCTCCTATGCGCATGTGCATTGCATCTCCCCAAACGCACCGTCGAAATTCGACATTAAAAAAAAGTTTTAAAATGTTTTGATCAAAATTTTTAAAGTGTCTTCTTTAATCACTGTTCGTTTCAAATCCATATCTTCTGAAACGCATCCATTGTTTTAAGCTAATCAATTTTTATGTAAAGATGAAGAATTTTTTTTACAATAATAAATCAATCTGCAGATAAAGGAGATTTTTAATGTTTTCAAGTGTAATTTATTTGTATGGTTTCTCCATTCCTTTACATAATCAGGATGATAGCTCCTTTTCCATAATTAAGAGAAATAATGTAAATAAATAAATATCCAAGATTATTTTTGATTCTGTTTTCATTAATATATTGTAAATTTTATTGTTAAAAGTTACTGATAAATGATACTTTAGTAAATGGGGCTTTTCTTAATTATTTTTTATTATTATTATTATTTTTCTTTTTTTGAGATTTAATGGCAACATTCTTCCGTTTGTTTATTGAGCGCTACAGTTTAGCGAATTATTTAAGGTACTTTTTAGTTAGCACGGCGCCAATGAAGTATATATGTATATATATATATAGTATATACATACATATATACAAATATATATAATGTATATAGTTTTGTTTTTCTAGTACTGAATTTATGTGGTTTATACATTTTGGTTGGCTTTTGTGATAATGATTCTGCAAGTAATTTTCCATTGGAGTTTATTATTATATATATATTACTGGCGCCGCCTAACCGAAAAGTACCTAATTTGCATATAGTTTTTTTCTCTTAATGGGACGACGGGATAATGCACGGAATTTCGACGGGATAATGAATATTTTTGATGGTACCAGAATATTTTTCTGTATTCTATAGTTATATTAAGAAATACATATTTTTATGATTTGCTGAATCACTTATTTGTTTACTTTTTCATGCATTATATTATTGAAGGTTGTTAGTTCTCTTATTATAGGTTGTTAGTTCTCGTTTAAATATACCCTACTTATATAAAAATAGCTTGTGTTCTCTGTGGTGTTTCGCATAAACGTTGTAAAATTCAGGTTATTAGATTTTATCCAACTTTGCTGTCATAACAGCTGATGAAGCAGCCATTTTCGGCGATTTTTTTGTTACCCGTAAAATGTTTGTTTTTGGTATAGCCCGAACTAAGAAAAAAATGAGTACTTTTCCATTATACGGACACCATTGTCGCCAAGCATATATTTACATGTATGGCATGGTGTCGGTAAAACGGAAAATAACCAAAATTTGCGATCGATCAAATAATTGAATTTCGTTAAATATTAAATTTTCTGGTACTTTTCTATTATCCGGTCGACCACTTTTCATAACAAAAAACTATCGCCAAACTGTAAAATTAAACGCCGAAAATGAAGTGCGATTTACTTGATGTCAGAAGCATTATACGTGTTTGTTACGTCATCAAGTGGTTTTTAATTCGAGATTTGCGTCTATTTTCCTTATGTTTTACTGATTTATTAGTTATTTCATTAATTAAAATAACAATTGTGTCCATAAATCCATGTATTTTATTTATTTATTGATTTTGATATTTCAATGGCAACGTTCTCCCGTTTATTTGGCGTTACAGTTTGGCGATAGTTTTTTGTTATGAAAAGTGGTCGACGGGATAATAGAGAAGTACCAATTTTCTTATTTTTAATCTGAGAAAGAAGCAATAATCATGGATTTAATTAATTTTGCAATATGCGGTCCAACCAAAATAATTTTGATTTAATCAGTACATATATCGCTGACGCACCTGGGTTATTTTTTGGCGTCTAAATGGCGATTTTTGCTTTGTATGGCAACCTGGTCTTTTATAATAAATTTGAATATGTGTGTAAATAAATAAAATAAAATAGATACTTTTATGTTAGCTGGTTGTCAAGGATAACTCTCCAAATCTTGTTTCAATTGGAATCATTTAAATTGCAGCATTTTACGTGAGATTTGTTATTCATATTGATATGTTTACGTTTAGATATTTTATTATGATTATATTCTAGCTAATTAAGTTTTTTTTTTTT
Source organism: Maratus michaelseni (assembly GCA_963931845.1). Classification (NCBI taxonomy): domain Eukaryota; kingdom Metazoa; phylum Arthropoda; class Arachnida; order Araneae; family Salticidae; genus Maratus; species Maratus michaelseni. Next base: position 6,401,640 of record OZ007600.1, read on the forward strand.
TAAGAATTTATACTACAATGTTAAAATATTACCTAGATGATATTAGCTAATGTCAAAAGATTGGTGAACCACAGAGTTCAGTGAATAAACTCTATGCCCTCAAAAGTGGGAGTTGCCGACTTATGACGTCATAAGCAGAAGTAAATGTTTAATTGAAAATTACAGCTAATTAATTAAATTTTCGAACAAACGAATGCACTATAACAAATCTATGTCCAAATATCTTTCATTAAAAAAAAGAATGGTGTAATCTGATGCAGTAGTTTGTTCTGACGGATTGTCGAAAGAAATCGCTTAGCGTTTTAAATATATAGATTACTAAGAAAAATTTTAGCATTGTGAAACTAGTTTATTACCGTCAATAGTCGGAAAAACATCCAAAATATATATGTCTCTCTGTATATGATCTAAAGATTTGTATATATACTACATAGTATGCTAAAATTTAGTTCAGTTAAGAAACACATAGCACACTTGTAAATTCTCCTTCAGCAATTTCCGTCAGTAAACGAACATGTACCCGACATCTTTTGTGCTACTCTGTTTATCATCTACAGAATTTATGTAGACCAAGTAATAGGCAAAAAATTTTAATTATTTAAAAAAAAAATTAATTTAAAAGTACCACAATTTACAACGCACTTTTAACAATTATTGTGATTTGACAGGGCTCTAACGAAATTATTTTGCATATCCCTATAAATGAACAAGGAATGCTATGTCCATCATACTTTTTAGTAAGCCTCTTGTAGTGCACCTGAGTGATATATATCAATTTCAATATATTTGAAATAGTGTAGCATCATTAAATTTCAAGGCAAACGATTTTTACCATAGACTGTAATGTAACGGAATTATTTTGAGTGTCCTTGTAAATGAACTATAAACGCTACGTACTTCTTCAATTTCAATACCGAGCGTGCCATAGTAAACCTCATTAACATATATCAATCAATTACATGGAAATCGAGTTTAGAGCATTGGCAGACAGACAGACAAACCGAATTCATAAACACTTTTCACCTATGTTGGACAGTGTTAAAAAACGGACAAATAGTGAATAGTTTCTATTCTGGAAGCACACGCTAAAAGTTCGCTATAAACTAAGGCACTCATGTAATTTATAGACAGAAATTATTGCACAATATGAACTTTATATATATACTAGGGGAAATACCCCCTGCGAGCTACACTCGCCAACCCCCGCTTAGACTTCGAGGCCTCTAAAAACATGACAGCGTGCTTTGTTTTAAAAATATTGGTAAATCTGTAATTGGGTTGCCATGCTTTTAACGTTTTAATGGGGCATTTTTTTTTATTATCATGGCCTCATACACAGCTGTTGCGACAACTGACGACTGTTTTCGGGATTGATAAGTAAAATCAATTACAACTTGAAAACCAGCTTGTATAAAAAGGTTAGGTTTAAATTGTGGCTACCTCTCGGACTTTTATAACAACGATCTGTATTCTATTCTTTCTTTGCGTTTAAGGATGAAAAAAATTCCATCTGCTCGTGAATAACATTAAGAACCACGGTATTGAAAAGTACTATGTTATAGACATTTTTAGTAACAGGTTTTAATTTTATCTCTATTTTAGTGCACTGTCATGCATATTTTCATGTTATTTTAAATATGTAAATTATTTATTTTAAGTAATATGTATATACGAATTTTCTAATAATTATTTACCATACAAAATTAATTAAATATTTTGTGCATGCATGCCTGCATTTATTCGGCATCAATTGATGAGATATTTAAACAAATTTGCTCTCCGCGATAATTTTACACCTTGTTATGTCACTTGAATACTGTCCATAAGAAAATCGGGTACTTTTCCAGTATAGGATCCTTTGCTTTTAGGTTTGGCGTAATTCGAGCTTCAAAAAGGGATAGATTCGTTAATATGCATAGATTTGTTGCCAAAAGTTATGAAAACAAACCCAATGAACTTTTGGTGCTTTTCTATTATAGGGGTCTTGACGCTTTTTTTAAAAGATTGGCGCAATTCGGACATCAGAAAGTGAGATTTGGTGCCAAATGACATAAACAACCATGGAAACAAATTTGACGATTTTTTGTTTATATGCGTATTTTAATTATACGTATATTATTATTGTTTTTTCTATACAAATTACTTCTGATTATATATAAAATAGGATAAATGACATTTTACGCTAAACAAATTGTATAAATATGTTTTTGCTCCTTTCTTTTGCGTTTACATAAATGACGTCATTTATTCAAAATATTTTCAGTTTATAAATTAAATGAAATGTTGACAGACGATTGAATCCTGACGATAGAAATGTGATTTTTTTTTTCAAATTTTCCTGAAGAACATAATTTAATCACAATCTTGTCTTCATTATCGATTGAAATAAAAGATAAATTCAATTTCAATTTGAAAATGACGAATAAAAAAAAATCAATAATCCTATCGGGATCCTTTTCAATTTTTTCCCTTTTTTGTTACAAAAAAACTGAGTAATTAGTTGCCATCATTACAGAAATGTCATTAAAATTAGAAAAAAATTAATATCTCGAAAACTAATTCCAATTTCAAAATTCTATTACCAGTTTTGGCATCCGCGGATTTTTATGGACAATTGGTATTAATTTCCCCATCAAGCGTTTAATATTTTATTAAAAATAGCCCTGAAACATAATCAGTCGTTTAATCAGTCGTTTCATAAAATCGTTTCATAAATTCGTTTCATAAAATCGTTTCACAAATTTGTTTCATTAGGATTTTATATATATAGGGTAGATATATATACAGTAGTGGCCAAAAGTTTGGACATTTTTTGAAAATTTCATGTTTTTCAACTTTGTGTGCTTGTAGAATATATTAATTTTCACTTAATTACAAACGTTTATATATCAAATTGAAGGTAAATTAATGTAGAATTTAATAATAAAAACAGTATAACAATATCTGTATTACACAAAAAGTTATGCTCATTTTAGTAGAACAAACAAACACAAATCGTTTTGAATAAGGACGTGTTTTGTAATAAAAACGTACTAGCCAATCACAAACATTTTTCTGAGGACCAATCAAATGTCTGTAACTAGAGTTTAGGTTATTTGGATGATAAAATAGTTATTGTTGTGGAAATATTTTGCGGAATGATGCATACTAGTACAATTAAATAGAGTATTGCTGTTTTTGAATATTTAAAGTCCTTTTTTTTAATTAAACTAATTTTAAACAATGTCAGCAACAAGAAGAACTAATCGGACATCTACAAAAAGAAGACGAATTGTCATATTGAGAGAAAATGGCCTCTCTTATACTGAAATTGCAAAACAAGTTGGTGGTTCAGTGGCTTGTTCAGGTGTACGAAAGTTCTGTTGTGTTTACGTTATGAAAAAAACGAAATCAGTGGAAAATAAGGCCAAATCATGCCGAATAAAATACATAAGTGCTACTGCCGATAGAAAAATTAAACGGCTATGCCTTCAAGATAGAAAAATTTCATCAGATGCCATTAGATGTGAAATGAATGCAGCGGGTATTGCAGTAAGTTCAAGAACAATAAGAAGAAGGTTATCAGGATTTGGACTACAAGCTAAAATTCCAAGGAAAAAACCATATTTAAATCAAAAGCAAAGCGAAAAACGAGTTAAGTGGGCAAAAGAACACATTAAATGGTCGGAAAATCAATGGAAGCAAGTAATCTGGAGCGATGAGAGTAAAATATCGCTCTTTGGTAGTGATGGTAGAAAATACGTGAGACGTAGAGTAGGAGAAGCACTTCATCCTGATTGCAATGAAGCAACTACAAAAAACCCAACAAATGTCATGATTTGAGCATGTATATCTGCAGATGGTGTGGGCCGAATTCAAGTGATTGATGGCATCCTGAATGCCAAAAAATACATCGAAACTGTCCTGGAACCAAAATTGATACCTTCCATCAGGGATCTCTTCCCAACAACGCACCATTTATTTTGCAGCAGGATTCAGCTCCATGCCATACAGCGAAAGTATGCAAAGCATGGTTTCAAAATAAAGGCATAGGTATATTACCATGGCCAGGAAACAGCCCTGATCTCAATCCAATTGAAAATTTGTGGCGACCGACGTTTGAAAATTCTTGTACGAAAAAAAAGTCCATCCAATAAAAGACAACTTATTGAAGCTATAATTGATTCTTGGCACCATGTGATTACGAAAGATGAACTCCAAACACTCGTTCACTCGATAAAAAGACGCAGTGAAGCTGTCTTAAAAAATAAGGGTTATCCTACTAAGTATTGATTGTGTAAGTATCACTTTAAAAAAATGCAAATCTAAGATAGATCTTACTATTAGTTGCATAACTTTTTTTGTAATACAGATATTGTAATACTGTTTTTATTTTTAAATTCTACATTAAATTACCTTCAATTTGATATATAAACGTTTGTATTTAAGTGAAAATTAATATATTCTACAAGCACACAAAGTTGAAAAACATGAAACTTTCAAAAAATGTCCACACTTTTGGCCACCACTGTATATATTTGTCTATTTTTCATTTAATGCATATAAAAAAAGATGATATGATTGCAGACATGTATCATGAAGTTATTAAAATTCGGCTGTCAAAGTTGAAGCCAAAGCACTGTTTAACAACAACAACAACAACAATAATAGTAAAACAATAACAACATTAATAACAAAATACACACATCGTTTACAACTTTAAAACTGTATTCAAAATAATGGTAGAATCTGTGTAAAAAAATGTAATAAAAAAAAATTCTACAAATTCTGACTCATAAAATATCACTATAACCAATCAATTAGTAATAACGTTTACTAAGTAACGCTATACTTAAATTTTTCTTAGGAGGTCGTCTACATATAGAAATTGTAACAAACTTTTGAATACAAACACTTTATTTTGAAAACATATTTGAAATCGTCGGTGAATTTTACCTAAGGTTACCCAACGGGAACTCATTCAGTCAAGTAGTTTAGAAATTATGAAGGTTTAAAGTGTGGAATTCCTAATTTTAAATTCATTTTTAATCGTTGCAAAACAAATTGCAATGCGGATAGTTTTTTTAAACAAAACTCAAAAACTACTTAGTGGAATATGATCTGTAATTTTGAATTCGCATATTTGAAGTTTCTATAAACCTATATCTCTTAATATTCTATATATTTAAAACATAAAGCTGTTTTTTAGTCATCTGCCCTGAGCTTTCTACTAAACCAATTGAGGGCGTCGGGGCAAGAAAGTGCCAAGCCACATTTTTGGTGAAATAAATCCGACACTGTAATCTTTTTTCTTAGTATTGTAAATTATAATATCCTACATATTATTTTTTTTCTAATGTCATTAGGTGGCAGCATATGTCCCAGGTTTCATTTTTGCCCCCAATAAAGATAGCTAATTAATTTACAAAAAACATAATAGTAATATGCTATTATAATTATAATATCCTACATGTTATTTTTTTTCTAATGTCACTAAGTGGTAGCATATGTCTCTGGTTTCGTTTTTGCCCAATATATTCCTAGAACTTTTTTACCAGAAAGAAAGTGTATATCATTAAAGTAATGTCATATTGTTATTCAGAATATCTCAAATGTTGCTTAGAAATTGTCAAAAGCACTTTATGTTATACAGTTTGATTTGAGTATTTGATTTAATTTTCAAATTGAAATATCTCAGAAGTTCAAAAATGTGGCTTAGCACTTTGTCGCCCCGACACCCTCAATTTTACTACAAAAAAATTTAATGAAAGTTGTTCATTTGTAGATGTGCCCGCAACTAACCACTTTTAAAAATATTCCCATTGCTGCAGAGAAGATAGAAATATTGGAATTTATTTATCTTTACTGATTATTATCCTTATTGATGCCATTTTCTCATTGAAATAATATGTATATATATATATATATATATTAAGAAATTGAACAGAAAATGACGCCGCGTTTTAAAAAACACGCATCTTCTCTCATGAATCTGCTACATTTCAATATTTTTTTATCCCGCTGATACTGAGTTTGAGACGCTAGTCAAAATGCTTCAGTGAGCGAAAATGACGTCATACTTAAAAAAAACGATCATTTTCTTTGATAAAACACAATATGTTTTCATGAATGTGCCTAAAAGGTATAAATATATGTTATTGATTACATATACAAATAAAATTTAATTGAAGTTTGTGGAAATAGTAATTTTGGTAACTCTAGGTTAAAATAACATTTATTTTAATAGTTAGATTAACCAATGTAAAATGGATTTTTGACTGTAATTCATTTTGTAGGTTTATTATAAATTTAATGTAACAGTTCCTTTTAAGCATTTTCTTTCGTCGAAATTCGACAGGTTGCACTTTGTTATCGCTTAAATTGTTGGGGGTGACAGAAACATGCTACCAACTGTAACTAGTTCTTTTTAAATCAAATTTTAACCAAAAAAAAAGTTTAAATATTTTAATATAAAAACTTCGTTTTCTGACGATGAGTTTGCTAAAAAGACATATAATAATAATGATAACATCTTCTTTTATTAAAACCATATGCTTACCAGATGAAGTGATATGTTTGAATCTAGATCGAGAAAAGCTCTTTAATTCATAAATCAGACTAAAGTGTGAGTTGCTAAAATCAAAAGGCACAAAGTTTCAGGAGAAAAATTAATGGAACATTTACTCCGTTACATTGTAATGTTTGTCAATCTAGTCGTCCAAAAATAAAAATTATTTAAATGCCAATCATTTATAACCTTTGGAAACTACAGTTTATAAACTAAATAAAAGAGTTAAAAATACTTGTTATCGACGCAGACCGCTTCTATGAGAATTATCATACGAAAAGCTAGAATTTATCTGATAAGCACGTTTATTCTAATTGTAGTCAATTTTAAATGTTATCGATAAACCTTTACACCAAGATATGGGATTGTATTTTACAACAATAATATCGATACCAGAATTTTATAACGAGTGACAAATATCTAGGAAAAACACATGCAAATTCAATTAAAAATAATAAATTAAAAATATTGACAAATATTTAGTACGCAATTGCGCAACATAATTTTGATTGTTTCTCGTTCTTAGATTCACATGGTCTCTAGTAAAGTCCTGCACGGGTCACATTGAACCAGATCTGAACTCGAATTTTGTACTTAAAGTCATCCCGAAACACACGCATCGAACCCGATACACTTCAATTCGAACTCGGCCCGAATCCAAAGTGAAAGAAAACTAATTCACATTTCAATACAATTATGGAAAAATAATTTATAATTATATGTCTAGTGTAAATTTTATATTTTTTTCTATAAAAATGAACATATGTACAGTCAAAAAATATTCAAGACTTTCATTTGAAAAATGGGGTTAAAACCTAAGCCGACCCAAAAGAGTCAAAACCTAACCCGAAATATTTAAAGTAAAATCGATCCGAACCCGACCCGCGACGAAAAAAAATTAGCATCAATCCCATACGACCAGAACTGTCTGGTTGGGTAAAATCAGGTTACACGACCTGATATAACTTTTTTTCGCTTAAAAAATATTCAAGACTTTCTTTAGAAAAAATGGGTCAAAACCCAATTCGAAATATTTAAGTCAACTCAATCCGAGCCCGAACCGCAACGAAAAGACTACCAATCTGTAAAATCAGGTTACGTGACCGGATGCAGGACTCTAATCACTGCGCAACGAAAGTTCCAGTGCATTTTTTTAAAGTTTGCAACATAAAATTTGCAACCGAGTATATAAAGAAATTCTCACAGGTGCTAATACATAGCAAGACATAGATTTTTGTATAAGAAATCAGACTTACAATCTACAGATTCAGTTACCACATGCAGAGTGCTTTCTCGAAGCTGAACTCGGATTTTCTTTTATAAATTTAATAATAACGAAGGTATTTTAGATGAACTTTAAAAAACTCATTCTGATTTGTGGGAAATCAGAAAACACCAAAAGGGTTGTAACCAGTCAGACATCGTATATACAGGCATGAGATTGAAGAAAAGTAAAACTAGTATGTTATGTTTTGACCATCACAAAACATACAAACATTCTATATAAAGCAAATCATCTGAAACCAAAATTAAATGGCAATCTATTCGTTCTTGAGATGTAGCTATCGCGGAAATCGTGAGAAACAGAGCTTAGAAGCGGCCCCTTTTGGGTGGTATACACCCAAACCTAATAAGAATCTATTTATGTCAAGGTGTAACAAAATATAAAGTTTAGAGAAATTCTGTGCATTAGATACTGAAATATAATTATCGCGGAAATCGGAAAAAATGCAGCGTAAGTGCGCAACCTATTAGACAATTTACACCAAAACCTACTGAGCGTCTATTTTTGTCAAGGTCTAACAGAATATGAAGTTTGATGAAATTTGGTGCATTAGCTGTCGCAAAAATCGCGAAAAATGAAGCATAGCAGCGTTATCTATTGGGCGATTTACACCAAAACTTAATCAGTACCAATTTAAGAGTCAATCTAAAGTTTGATTAAATTTCGTGCATTAGTTTTTGAGATAGAGCACTCATAAAATTTGTGTCACAGAGAGACAGACACACAGGCTCATGGCACAGATAATTTTTAAAAACAGTCGAATCGTGTTCAGGACCTTCGAAAACGTATAAATCTGTCTAAAACCGGAAGTTGAAAAATTTCACGAATCCAAAACTTTCTTCTTGTGAAGAAATATGCACGAACATATAAAACGAAAGAAAGAACACTAAAGTACGGGACAACTACAAAGGTTACTTTACGTATAAGTATGACAAGTGTGTGTTTAAATCTAATACAAATCTGCTTTATAACAAAACAAAAAAAATCACTTCAAATTTAAATAACTTGCAAAACCCACGGTTTTGCACGCGTAGCTGTTGAATAGTCCAAGTGGTATTTGTAGGCCTATTTTAGGTGCGTTCGTAATTATATAAATACTATGTAGCTCCCATGGGCGTCATCTGGTCGTTCCGTCTGTCTGTCCGCATATAACAGCAACAGCGCAAAAACTACCCAACCGAATGATTTGAAATTTAATATATATAATCGCTTCAGAATTTTGTCATGTCATTTCAAATTTTGTGAAAATCGAATCAAAATTAATATATATATATATTAATAAAAGTATTTATAATGTAATTTGAATGTTTTAAAAATCTGTACTTCCTTGTTATTGCAGTTTCCGAGGATTAATCGTCAACCGACCGAGATGTATCGCCAAGTTATCCGACATGTATGACGTTATAGTCATACAGGGTTATTCTAAATGATGGGCATCATTTTCAAAATTTCAAATCATTTTCAAAAAAAATTGTATTTATTAAAGTGTAAATCCAAAATGAACAATCTTTATACCAACGAAATCAGGTTTTTTTAAAACATTATAAATGTTCAATGTGTCCACCGTTTGCTGCACGGCAAGCATCTACACGAGAGCCAAACTCGTCCCACACACGAGAAAGCGTATCTGCTGTTACTGAGTGCGCGGCTTTCAAAGCGGTGATGGTTCCAGAGGCGGCCGGTAGAAGTCGCGCGGCAATAGGTGCACTGAGTTCACTGCTGCTGAGTGCACTGCTCCGAGCTGAGTGCACTGCTACCGTGCACTCAGTAACAGCAGATACGCTTTCTCGTGTGTGGGACGAGTTTGGCTCTCGCGTAGATGTTTGCCGTGCAGCAAACGGTGGACACATTGAACATTTATAATGTCTTTAAAAAAACTTTGAAACTTCCTCTTTTTATTGGTATAAAGATTGTTCATTTTGGATTTGTACTTTAATAAATACAATTTTTTGAAAATGGGCCCATCATTTAAAATAACTTTGTATATGACTTTAACCAAGTTATAGTCACATTCTTCATTCTATTAAATCCTATCATACGTAAATTAATTCAATGATATCCCATGATATTTAATCATTCTAGGTTGTCATGGTGATTACGTCCTATTTAAAATGTAGTCCTATTATTTCCGTATTACTGAACATAAAAACCGAATTTGTATACTAAAATTGTTTAATTATAGCAATCCTATAATCTACCGACAGTTTTTTGGATAGATGCTTCCGAAGAAATAGATATAAAGTGGAAAAAGAGTCTAAATATGGATTTCAAGTTCTGAAATTTTCATAGCTAGGCTTAAGTTTTCCATTGGAATTTTCAGACAAAAGATAAAATGTCGCCAACTAAAAATGTGCTTATTTTATTACGGATATTACTCATATCATACAGTGGCGCAGCCAGAATTCGGTTCTAGGGGGGGTGGGGAGGTTGAGTTTATAATACAGATTTTCGCCGGTTATATGAATCATCGGTTAATGGAATCAGTCTTTTAAATGAATGAAATCATAATGCTTTTCTCCGCAATTACGTTGGTTATGATTCATTTAAACAGCGTTTACAATATTAGAGTTACAAACTATAAAATGCACCAATGAAATAACACAAAACTAGGTTAGATTTATAAAGCGTTTAAAAATGATGAGGGGAAAACTTAAAGATGGAAGAGCACAGTACAGCAAATAATTTTTACATAGAAAATAACAGTGTTGGAATCCATTTGTTCAATCAAAAATACACAAGGTTTCATTACAAGAGAATCACGAATTCTTATTCCTAACTTTAATAATAATGAAGCAATTTTAACAAAATTTTCAATAGACTTACTTACTTTACTTTTTGCCAAATGTAACAAGTCATTTAGAACTTTTAGGGCTAGAATCGTAAAATTTTATATGGATGTTACTTAAAAGACGTAAATGCTCCCCAGAATTTACTTTTTCAATTCGAAATTTAAAAGAATGCAAGAGTAAGAAGCATTCTAAAATTGCGACTTATGTGACACAATTGGTATGAAAACTTGGAATTTAGCATGATGATTACTTTTATGTAGTAAATGCTTCTTTATAACATTTTTAAAAACATTTAAACATTTAAAAGGACGAAATGAGCTGAAAACTTTCTAAAAGCGTTCTAAATTATGATTTAGTTGAAACTGTTAGTGTTAGAAACTTGAAATTTAGTATAGAGATTACTTTTAAGATGGAAATGCTTGGCATCCATCTATTTAAAGCTAACCTGGTATTTCGTTTTTCATGCGAATTTGACTTTTATACGCATGCGCGAGCATTCCGCCAATCAGCTAGAGGCTTTTACTCTCTACAGACAGATTTGTTTCAGCCAATGAGGTGAGGGCATTTCCTGTCTCTAGAGATCTTTAGTCGGGAGTCATCGTAAGCAGCATGTTTCAAAGTTTGGATTACTATAAATATTAGGTATTTTTTCATGTTATCTTTATATATTTTGTTATATTGAGCTCATGAACATAGAAACACATATGTATTTCTGTGTTCATGATTGAATTCTTTGGATATGTCGTATGTATATTTTGCTACTTTAAATTTCTTAAACCAAAAAGTAATGGTGGAGTTTTTATTAGGATTTATAAAGCTGAAATTTACCTTTTTGAATATAATACTACAGATGTTTTAATAGTTGCATTCGGCTGTAAAAATTGATTAAAAATTTGACCAGCAGTTGCATGAAAAAAAAAAAAAGTTTCACTAACATGGACAAATCCAGAAACTTGCTGAGTCGGCAATTGTGTTTATATGTAAAAAAATAACAAAATTCATAGTTTAATCACAATAAAACATCGTGAAATTTATTTATTGGTTGCGAGAAAAAGATCACAAAATTCAACAATCATTCGGGAAAATGTAACAAAATTCTACTAACAACAGGAGCTTCTAAACAGCTTTACCACCTGTGCATTTTGATGATTTTGTTATGATAGTGTGTATGGATATGTTTTGCATGGAATTTTTTGGTTTGTTGACAATTTTTTTAAAGGTTTTGGAACTTTCTTATGACAATTTATTGGTATTATGTCGGGTAATAGAAAAGCATTCTAAAGATTGAAATACGATCAAATCTTAACAAAACTTTCAATGATTCAAATGGATTTAGATAGATAATTTTAGTATATGTGTATATATATATGCAGTAGGCTCCTTAAAATCCACTCATGTAAACAATGAAACTTACGATTAAGATGTAAGTGTAAAATTTCAGTTTCTAAAATGTTTTATATCATTTAGTACACATTTTAATATGTAAATGGACAGATGGTACAGCATCTAATGTATATGAATGCATATTTTGAACTGGTTTGTTTAGAGGCTCCTGTTGTTAGTAGAATTTTGTTACATTTTCTTGAATGATTGTTGAATTTCACAATACTTTCCCGCAACCAATCACCAATAAAACATCATGAAATTTATTGATTGGTTGAGGGAAAAAAGATGACAAAATTCAACAATCATTTCGAAAAATGTAACAAATTTCAACTAATAAAATGCACCAGAATGTATATAAAGCATGCTTTACAATTATATTATGTGCACTAAATAATTTTGCTAACAATATACGAAGAATCAAAACATATCTAAAGAACTCAATCATGAACACAGAAATAGATATCTGTTTTACCTTCAATGATTCAATAAAATAAAATAAAGATAAAATGAAAAACTACCTAATAATATAATAATCTAAACTTGAAACCTAAAAACTCCATCAAACGCGATAAATTGTACACAATTGTCATTATACAAGGTGACAGTCAATGCAGAATTCATTTATATACACTACACACTTTTCCTTTTCCATCCATTGATACGATAACCATTTTGTCAGGATAAAAATAGCACTTGCCTATCAGCGAGCAATACTGAAAATTGGCGATTGACTTTATTGCCACCTAAAGGTGAAAATAAGCACTCGGCGATAAAACTTAGAAAACTGGCGATTAAAAATATGAAAAAAACTGGACAAATACAGGATTTTCTGATTTTCTTTTTTCCTTTTGTGTTTTTTCTGCATCTGTTTGACAAAATTCAGGATTTTTCCTCACCTGATCGATGAAATTAATGATTTTTCTGAATCTGAGGGACAAAATTTACGATTTTTATGCACTCAATTGAAGAAATTTGTGATTTTTATGTGCCCACTTGACTAATTCGTGATTTCACTCACCCACTTGATGAATTTGTGATTTTTAGTGCCCGTCCTACAAAATTCATGATCTTTATGCACCCGATTTAAGAATTTCATGATTTTTACATGCCTGATAAATGAAACTCATGATTTTTACACACTTGATTGACGATTTTTTTTTTTTCTGCACTCGACTGACGAAATTAAGTATTTTTATGCACCCGATTGCCAAATTCATGATTTTTATGTGCTGATAGAGGAAATTAATAATTTTTACGTGCCTGATCAACTAATTTCTTGCTTTTTATGTGCCCGTTTGAAGAATTTTGTGAATTTTAGGTGACCGATAAATGAAACTCATGATTTTTACACGCCCGATTGATGAAAAAAAAAAATTCTGCATCCGTTAGACAAAATTCATGATATTTATGTGCCGATGGATGAAATTAATGATTTTTTCAGCAATCATTTGACGAAATTCGCGTTTTTTCTGCTATCTTTTGACGAAATTTGTGTTTTTCTGTGGTCCTTTGACGATCTTCGCACTTTCCCTGCTGCCTATTGACGAGATTCATGTTTTTTCAGCGATCCTTTGAAGAAATTCGTGTTTTTTCAGCGATCCTTTGAAAAAATTCGCATTTTTCTCATGATCGTTTATGAAATTCGCTTTTCCCAGTGATTCTTTTATAAAATACATTTTATTCTGCAATTTTTAGACGAAATTTGGTAAAAGATTATGAAATTAAGTATTTTTATGCACCCGATAGACAAAATTCGTGATTTTTATGTGCCGATAGAGGAAATTAATGATTTGTACGTGCCTGATCAATTGATTTCTTGATTCTTATGTGCCCGTATCAAGAATTTTGTGTATTTTAGGTGACCGATAAATGAAACTCATGATTTTTACACGCCCGATTGATGAAAAAAAAAATTCTCTACCCGACCGACGAAATTAAGGATTTTTATGCCCCCGATAGACGAAATTCATGATATTTATGTGCCGATGGATGAAATTAATGATTTTTTCAGCGATCCTATGACGTAATTTGTGTTTTTTCAGCAATCATTTGACAAAATTCATGTTTTAACTGCAATCCTTTGACGAAATACACGTTTTTTCTGCTATCCTTTGACGAAATTTGTGTTTTTCTGTGATCCTTTGACGATATTTGCACTTTCTCTGCTTCCTTTTGAGGAGATTCATGTTTTTTCAGCAATCCTTTGACGCAATTGGCGTTTTTTCAGCAATCCTTTGAAGAAATTCGCATTTTTCTAACGATCGATTATGAAATTCGCGTTTCCCAGCGATTCTTTTATAAAATACATTTTATTCCGCAATTTTTAGACGAAATTTAGTAAAAAAGCGTGATTTTTTGGTGAAATTTCCTTTTTTGATAATGTATGATATAATGATTATGAACCATGATTTTTCTGTTATTGGGCGAGATTCATGTTTTTTCAGAAATTCTTTGACGAAATTCATGTTTTTTCAGTGATCCTTTGAAGAATTTCGCATTTTTCTCGCGATCCTTAACGAAATTCGCATTTTCCAGCGATTCTTTGATAAAATTCATTTTATTCTGCAATTTTTAGACTAAATTTAGTAAAAAAGCGTGATTTTTTGGTGAAATTTCCTTTTTAGCGATTCTTTGAACAAATTTGCTTATCTTTCGCGATCCTTTTGCATAATTCATGTTTTTTCTGTGGTCTTTTAACGAAAGTCATGTTTTCCCATGATCCTTTGATGAATTTAGTGTTTTTCCCTCAATCATTTGACGAAATCTGGGATTTTTTCACGCGCGAAGATTGGTTAGATGTTTTTAGTCTGCAGGTGCCCTAAAAAGTCTGTGACGTCCGTTGCTACATCGCACACATGGGGCATCGAACGAAGGGAATTCATCCTAAAGAATAATTGTTTCATTCCTGACATTTCTGGAAAGAAACAACGTTCAACTCATTGGCTGAATTGTAAAGGGCGAAATGTGTCAAACATTAGCGGGAAGAAAGTGCGCAATTTGTTCATTCATGGAAAAAATCGTGAAATTCGTTAATCGATAGTCGATAAATTGCTAAATTTGTCAATTGATAGCGGAAAAATTGCAAAATTCATTAATCGACAGTGGAAAAATCACAAAATTCATCAACTGGTTTTGGGGGGAAAAGTTTTCAAATATCGTCGAATGGCTTCGAGCAAAAAAATCACAATCCGTAAATTTTGGGGGAAAAATCGTGAAATTCGCCAAATGGTTTCGAAATTTGTCGAGCGACAGCATAGAAAAAGAATCTTTTTCCATTCAATCATCGTAATTGGTGAGTGTGACTATTATGTTTGACCAGTGGTGGCAATAAAGTCCATTGCCAAATTTTCAGTATTACTCGCTGTTTGGCAAAAGCTAATTTTGTCCTATACTTCAAAACCCTTTTGATCATCACATCAGTGTGCAGACCATTTGATGAATTTCGTGATTTTTCCGTTATCGATTGTTGAATTTTATAATTTATCAACTATTGATTAGCGAATTTCATGATTTTTTCCATGAACATTTGACGAATTGTGCAAAAATATTAAGAATATAGTTAAATTGTCTTAGGTAAAAAAAAATTTAATATTGTCAAATGCCTTCAAGAAAAAAGTTGCAAGTTGAAACGCCTGTGACCTCTTTTTCATGTTATGCATCTCTGGGGTCCATCCCCCCCCTTCACCCCCCCTCCCAAGTGAGACACTTTTCTAAATTTTGCACGCACCCCTCATGTGATATATCACTGGAAAAGTCTTTGACCACTTATTCATGTTATGTATCTCCGGGGTCCATCCCGCCACTACCCCCCCCCCTAAATTTTGTTGACACCCCTCATGTCATATATTGTTGGAAAGGTCTGTGACTGCTTAATCATATGCATCTCAGATGTCCATCTCCCCACTTTGCCCCCCTCCTCCCCAAAGGGTACTTTCTAAATTTTGCATACAACCCTCATGTTATATATCATTGGAAAGGTCTGTGACCACTTAATCATATTATGCATCTCCGATGTCCACCTCCCCACTTTGCCCCCCCCCCCAAGAGATACTTTCTAAATTTTGTTGACACCCCTCATGTCATATATTGTTGGAAAGGTCCGTGACTGCTTAATCATATGCATCTCTGATGTCCATCTCCCCACTTTGCTCCCCCCTCCCCCCCAAGGGGTACTTTTTAAATTTTGTACACAACCCTCATGTTATATATCATTGGAAAGGTCTGTGTCCACTTAATCATATTATGCATCTCCGATGTCCATCTCCCCACTTTGCCCCCCCCAAGGGATACTTTCTAAATTTTGTTGACACCCCTCATCTCATATATTGTTGGAAAGATCCGTGACTGCTTAATCATATTATGCATCTCCGATGTCCATCTCCCCACTTTGCCCCCGCCCCCCAAGGGGTGCTTTCTAAATTTTGCACACACCCTTCATGTGATATATTGATGGAAAGGTCTGTGACCGCTTAATTATATTATGCTCCCTACTATGAAATTTGTCAAGTTAAAGCAACTATAAATTTTATTTTTATGGTAGTATCAAGTTGTTTGCCGTCAAATTTTGACGGGTTCCATCTAGTAAAGAATTTATTATAAATGGGAAATTTAAAGGTGTGAAACAGCTGAAAGCATTATAAATTACGATTTATTTAGAACCACACGTCATATCGGGCCTTTCAAAGACGATCTTTTTTCTATGCTAAAAGTAACTAAACGTCTGTATTTCGACACAATCCATTAAAAGCATCTTGGAAGATCAAAATTACAGCGCCTACAAAAATTTGGAAACGCTCTGATGAATAAAAGTATTTAAAAAAATCTGAGAATTTTTCGATGACAATCCAAAAAGAAAGTTGGGTATTTTGCAGTGGTGTAGTCGAGGGGGGACGCGAGGGGACGGCGTCCCCTCACTTTTTTAATTTATCTCGAGCTTTCCCTTACTTTTTATTTTCAAGGGGGAAGCTAGAGACGCGGAAGGACGCAGGCTTTCCAAAATTATTATTTTTTTAAAAAGATGAGCACACCAATAAAATAAGAATTTTAAGAAATAAGGCTTTTATTTTAAATACTTTTAATGAACCATGGAAAAGTGTTTACGGAGTCCGATCACCTGTCTGTCTCCATCTGTTTGCATTTTAACTTCCAGAATTGGCTTGAATTGCGACAAAATTTTATGTATATTTTTTAATGTAGTATTATCAGTATTGTAAATGATATATATGGCATCAGTATTTCGTTTATACGAGCGATCAAAAAGGAGTTCTTTGATATTACGGTTTATGGGCGGAGATTGTTTGAAATACACATAAATGAAGTTATAATACTTTAATTTCAACGAAAATGACATATGGTGAAATTCGTTACATTTCCTATCGAAAATAGCATTTATCTTTCGCTTACAGAGACATTCAAAAATATTTCGAAACACCATGAGCTATTAACGAAAACTCTTTGTAATGCATTGTAAACTATGGAAAGCAGTGCCTGAAACATTTATAGCTCTTTTACTACAAGACCAAAGAATCCGGACACATTGTCATCTATGGATTCAGTTGCTTGAAACGTGTTTTCGATTATATTATGCATTTTTCAGCTGAATAATATTTATTACCTGAGTGATACTTAAATGATATTCGTATACTGAGCCGCACAAAAGAATTCAAGTACACTACCGTCATGGCGGGATATTTCTTTAAATGCGTTTTGCAGCTGGTTTAATTTTTAGTGTGTTATGTGATGCGCATCATTAATTTCTATACATGACCACTCAAAATAATTCGAATGAATACACTACATTTATAGGTAATTATTGCTTGATTTGTGTTTAAATGAACAAAATTTTATTTTTGATAATAATAATAAAAAAAATGTTAGACTTGCTTTTCCCTCACACATTGTTGTTGTAAAATTAATTTTACAAACATTTGTGTGTAAGGAATATAATATATATTGGCCGGTATACAGTGTGTATTATAAAGGTTGACGCGCGCTTTAATTTTTTACCTGCTTGAGATCAGTAGGTAATGTAAATTATAAAAGTGTCTAAAATAAGGTAATAAAATAACATTGTCAATGTCAATGGAATAATTATCTCGTTAATTTTCAAATATTTATACAATAACTTTTTAAATTTTTATACGACTCTTCTATTCAAAAATTGTCAGTTAAACTTTAAAATTAAGTAAAAAAGTGAAGGAAGAAAGCTGACTTATACAACCTTTTCGAACTATTTAAATATTACTTAATCAGTGAAAATTGGGACTGTATGCATATTGGCGATAGTATTTTTAGAACAAAATTAAATATTAACAAGTGTGAAAAGAAAAAAAAAATACATCGCAAGTATATCTAATTAAAAAGCTATACGAGCAGAGATCATGTAAAGAGATAATGTAGTTTTAAAACTTAGATACATAATTTTTTTAAATTATAATAATTGGCTAAGCATTCTCTATGTATTTTCCGTAAGCTCCAGTACATGTAACTGGTGGGTCAACCGCATATGTTTATTATCGTCCATGTTACTGTTACCTCTTTCTTGTAATAGAGATTTTCTAATTTATATAGTCGTTGTCCCTTTCCTCCCCCCTGCACACTTTCTACCTTATTTTAAACGGTTTTGCGTCTTACATTCACTACTTATCTTCAACAGTTAAAAAATTAAAATGTGTGTCATTTTTTTCGGACTCCCTATATACGTCAACCTTAGCCCAAACATGAAGACTTCATCGGAAAATATTCAAGACTTTGATAGCAACGTGGTATTTTTAGTGACAAAACGTGATGCTTTTAATTTATAACAATACTTTAACTTTAATGAATAATCTGTTTAACCATCTAATGCTAATCTTTAACGATCCATCCTTATCTAAGTGAAAACCACAACCTTACTAAAAATTTGGAAAGCATAGAAGGGCTACTGACACAACATCTAGAAAATATAAAGAATTGAGAACTTTAATGAGAATAAATATTTCTGGAAAGTTCTTTGAAAGAGGAAAAATAATACATATTATTAAACTGCGACCGAATTAAATATATTGCTGTTGTTTTAAACCCATTTTTCACTTTTATTTAAATATTTGATAAATAAAAGAAATTAATATGAACCACATTTTTTTTATTAACGTCAAAAATAATTTGTTAGGAAAGTGCTTCTTAAATAAGCCATTTGGTACAACTATAAGTGTTATTTGCATACAAACTCTTACTTCAAAATCATATCTTTAAAAAAATTCCGCTCGACTTTCTAAACACTTATAGAATGGCATGCATTCAAATCAGTTTATAATTAGAGTAGACTTTTATATTCTGTTAATAGTGTTGTAACATTCACTGAGACGATTCACACATTAAAATTTCAATTGTTCTTAGGGAATATCTACGCGTACCTTCTATGTCAAATTTGAAGTTTCTAATCCTGAAAGTTTCAGTGAGTTAAAAAAAAATTCCGCTCATTTCACCACTTAAAATTTCAAATATTTTAAATTTGTGAGCATTTGCATGTTAATAGCTTCCACATGGTTTAACTTGCTCGAATATTTCCACCAAAATCTTGATGATTTTTGAACGTTTTTTCTACATTTCAAAAAAATCCTCTAGTATTCATATGCACTTACATATAGAGAGTAACCTTTATTACTGCGATTTAAAGAATTGCTAATTCTACAGAAATCATGATGAAATACCATTTACAGAAAGACCATTTTCACATTCTTCGGAAGGATACTTATCTATTGCACTCCTTTAAAAATTGTATTTTTAAAAACTCCGATTTGGGTTAGCATCTGTATCCTAAACGTAGTCTTCGAGCCAATAAAAAGCATTAATTATTGGTTATCCTCGGCCTCGGTCACGCTTTTTGATGATTTTTCCTACAGAAACTTCACTTATTTTTACATTTGATCACAAAATGGCTTAAAAATTGTCTGGATACGAAACACAGTGGCATATAGTCTAGAGGATATTAAATAATCTTTTATTATATATAACATATCTGCGACATTTTAGTTCAGTCGAAAACTTCCTTTAAACGCTATCATGCTCAGAAACACATATATATTGACTCATCGTAAAAACACCAAAACTGACTTTGGGAATCTGAAAAAAAAAATCCCGACTCACACACATAAATACGCACATACATAGAAATAGGAAA
This sequence comes from Maratus michaelseni, assembly GCA_963931845.1. NCBI lineage: Eukaryota > Metazoa > Arthropoda > Arachnida > Araneae > Salticidae > Maratus > Maratus michaelseni. The sequence continues at coordinate 6,421,808 of OZ007600.1, forward strand.
CACGGATTCAGAGGACCTCAAAAAGTAAAAATATAAATTTCATAGTCTTTTTATTTTCTCGTGATTACAAAATTTTCCTTACACTAATACGTATCCGTAAAGTAAAAATGCAATAATTTTCAATGTTCTCAGAGGACAGCTGTTATTCTACGACTAATTCCAAAATAAATAATTCAAGACAATTTCTAACAAAAGTCTAGTTGCATGAATTAGCGTAATTAAATTATGAATTCTATTCTAAAAATTTTCAGACATGAAATAAGATTTTCAATTTTTTTATTTATGGCAAGATATTTAACGACCAACAGATAAAGAAACTTTAATTAATTTAATTTAAATTTAATTTTTTAATTACTTTTTTCTACAATTCAAAAGGAAAAGCAAGATTCATAATCAAGTTTGCCCTATGGCTGATTACAGGCCTTAATGATAGAGACTATGAGCGTCCCCCCACTTTTTTTCTCAGGACTACTACTGATATTTTGGCGTGGGTTTGCTCGACGTCGGCTCATGTTTTCAGTATTAAATGTGACTTAGTCTTTTTTGACGTGACTCTGTGTTTCTGTGACTCTGTTCTCTTCGACTTTAGTCAAAGACTTAGACTTTTTTCACGGAATTTTAAAGAGGGGTTGGATACAGTTATATTTACAATCGAATAAAATTTCAGAGAGCTCGGACAATAACTTTTTTGTGTTGTTATTTTAAAGGACACGTCGCCCCCCCCCCCCCCAAAAAAAAAAAAAAGACGCGAGAAGAAAGCATTTCTTTTACAGCTAGATATCAATATTTTTCTACGATCTATAAAACCATTATACTTATAACCATGGCTTTACAAATTTGATAAAATCTGGTAGCCAGTAAAAAATTCTAATTACCAGTAAAAAATATAACCTGCTCCCCTCCGAAGTCACTACTTTTCAAAAGCACAAAGGTTTTTTATCAATTAATTGAGAAAAATAATAAGCCTATTGTAGGATTATTAGTTACACTAGATGGAACCCGTCAAAACTTGACGAAAAAAAATACTATAACAATATCAGTAAAATAAGCTTCTTTATTATTTAAGAAGGGATGCGTATGAAACAGTCTTTCAAATATTATATTTTAAATGTTTTTTTCTCAGTCAAATACAGTACTATTTCCGATGCCAACTCCAAACAAACAATCCGTAAACAACTGTGACATTATCGCCATATTCCCCAGGGCAAAAAAAAAATCATGGACCTATGAAGAATCATACAAATAGTATATTCCTACGTTCATTTCATATTCAGTAAATAAAAGAACATAGTAAATAAAGCACACATCTCTCCCCCCCCCCCCCTTCCCCCTGTGATAATGCAACCGAATGAGCTCCTATGCGCATGAGCATTGCATCTGCCCAACAGCACCATCGAAATTCGATGTTAAAAAAGTTTTTAAATGTTTAAATTAAAAGTTTTAAAATGACCTCTTTAATCATTGTTCGTTATAAATCCATATCCTCTAAAACGCATCCATTATTTTAAGCTAAGTTTTCAAGTGTAATTTGTTTGTATGGTTTCTTCGGTTCCTTTACATAATCAGGATTGTTATTCCTTTTCCATCATAGTCGGGGATATTTTCCCTCTTATACAATTGGCAAATGGATCTAAAAAAAAAAAAAAAAAAATGCAATTTTTACCATATTCTGATATTTGCTGGTACATATACATCAACGAACTCAGCATATCAATAATTTTATGTTCAACATAAACTAAAATTAGTTTTTTTTTCTTTTTTTTTTTTTTTTTGACAGATTTTCGTTTAGCGCCAAAATGCTCTATCTTATGGATAATCTGATCTTATGATTTATCACTGTTTTTATTATTATTATTATTATTATTATTATTCACTTTTTATGATGGTTAGGGAAATCTATTTTCAATTGTGGCAACTTTCCCAGGGGCTATTTTACATTATTGAAGAAAACTGGTGGTCGCTGATAAGATAGAATTAAAACACTTTTCATGCTTGAAAATTATTTAAAAAGTCGTTAAATAATGCGGGAATTTTCAAATAAATTTCATTCGAAAGCTAATTTTTTTTCTAATTGATGATGTAAGAATTGAAATTGTAAAATGTAGTAAAAAATAAAAATTTGTAGTACCTAGAAGTGATGTAAGTGCGATGAAAGCTAAAGTAATAGCGTCGTTTGTTGTGACAACCGTTGTACATTTCTAAAAAATTGCCACTGTATTTTGCCTGGCGACCAAAAGTAGAAAACCATTTTTTGACATCAAAAGAGGAATTCACAGTGAAAGAAATAGGACTTTGCGCTAATAAGGAACTGTTAAATGATTTATAATAAATCTACCAAAATAATTCCTATGAAATATTAGTCTTACATTGTCTATTCTACCTAAAAATACAATCATTATTTCAAGTTTTTTTGCTACCATAACATTATTTTTCATAATTTTAAATTTCCTTAAATCCTTTACTTCTGTGATTTTTTTAATTAAAAAATGAAATTTTCTAATCTATAATTTAAAAAAGTAATTGGTAACATGTAATCAAGGTATGCAATCAAGATGAAGCAACTAATAAAGGCTCCAGTTCTAATCTTTAAAATAAAAAATTGAAAAATCAGTTAAAAATACGTCATGTTGACACAATCATATAAATTTTTCTTTTTACTTTTATCAATGTTAAAATGAATTTCAAGCTAAGCATAACATCATTTTCACCAGCGCAAACTTTAAGTATTTTTCTTTGTACACATTACTTTTATGCTTAAACACCATGTTAACAAATAAAAATATATTTTGTATTTAATGGTAATGTAAAAATGGCATCAACAAAGTTATAATGTATAATGATAAAATAAACCCAATGGACAATAGTGCCGTGACGTCACAATAAATATGAATTTTTATTCGCTTATAAAACACGCGGATAACCGAAGTTTAACTTGCAAATTAAAAAATTCGGCCTAAAACCCACGTGCTTTTAATATTTATTATTCCTCTTTTATCCTCGGAACCACAGAGCTTAGAGAATAAACTCTGTATCTCGCAACAGTGGGCGTTAACGGATTATGACGTCATTAGCAGATGTAAAAGTTTAATTGAAAATTTTGGCTAATTAATTAAATTTTCGAACAAACGAATGTACGATAACAAATCTGTGTCCAAATATCTTTCATTTAAAAAAAAATGATGTAATTTGATGCAGTAGTTTGTTCTCACGGATTGTCGAAAGAAAAAGCTTAGCGTTTTAAATATATAGATAGTTCAGAACAGTTACATCATTTAAAAAGATGGTATAAACAAAGTTTTCTAATGAAATTTATCAAAATTATTTATCTATGAAAAAAAAATGTAAAGGCTGCATTAACCGGTGTGTTCAGGAAATGCTGATTGCCGAAGGTTTCAAATGTCGGCATAAGTGAGTGCTGCAAAATCTATATCTGATGAGGGGAGCATGGATAAAACAGTGAAGCAGGAAAACAATTTCTGCCTATTTTCGTGTCGAAGTCAGTCAAATAATTATTTTTTATTAATTTAAAATTTGCATTTGTTAAACTTATTTTTACCTAATTAAAAATGCCAAAAATGATAAAAAATGCCACTTATGGTCATTTCTTTGGTAAATTTTTGTACAAAAAATTATAATAATAATAAACAAAATCGGGTTAAATAACTTGGTGGCTAGATAGAAAAACTAGGTCGCCAGTGGCAACCTGGCGACTGCATTTGTCAAGACCTGTTTATAACTGATGAAAAATTTATAAAATTCAGACAACTGGGGTTATTTTTTTTTAAACTATGAAACGAGAGACCCTTACGAGGAAAAGAAACAAACAACAACAAAAAAAAAAAAAAAACAACAACCAAACACGAAGGTGTCTTTTAAAAATGCTTTTCTGTCTAATAATCAATATTTTTTAGTGAAAATTTCATTTAAAAATATAAAATTGATATAAGATATATAATCATATACAAATTTGAGGTAATTATCATGAGCCCAGGCACCACCGGATGGGTCATCTAGTATAATTTTAATGACATGCAGATAGCATTCGTTAAAATGTAATAAGTGTAAATCAATGTCTAACTAATTTATTGCTGATCAATTTAAATTAATGCATGGTTAGCGTAAAATTGTGTGTAATTATAGATAGTATTTTTCTAAAAAAAATGCATTTCACACACATTTAACGCCTTTTTTTCAAAATCCATATTCACAGGCAGGGCTTAAATTCTAGGGGAAAAGAGTACCGGAGCTCATACATATACGCTATAAGCAAGAATCCGAAGCCTCTCATCCTGTGAAGAAACATATCGGAGACTTGAGGCTTCCATGAAAAAAAAATATTTTATTTGAAGAAAGATAATTGAAAAAATGAGGCAGTCCCCCAGCACTCAGAACGTCTATATCTTCACATCATGAAAACTCCAAATCGAATGACTTTTTTTGAGATGCCACAAATTTATCCACGTCGACCCATAGGGTACAGAAGCAAATTCGTTAGGGAGAAACACATTCTAATTTTTTTGAACGCAAACTGCCAAACCAGATTACCTTATCAGCATCTTTATAACAACAGAAAACTAACTGTCCGAACTTAACATCTGCAGGAATTTTAGCATGCAGATGTATCGAGAAATAGATGTTGCATTTTATCTTTCTTTATTTATTCTGTGATCCAAAATGTATGCATTAGGAAGGCACGCAGATGCCAAACTGAAATGATTTCATTTCTCATATGAAAACCGCAAGCACATACGAAAGAAAGAATTTAGACATGTACATTAATTGAAAAAGGATCACTTCAAGCTGCGATAAAAGAGTTTAAGAATTACTGAATTTTAAATAGAAAAGAAAGAGATTTTCTTTTCACAGAAGCGCGATAGAATTAAAAATAGCTAAAAGAGGAACCACAACTAATTTATAAAATTTTAACGATAAATATATGAATCTCCATCATAAGTAAGATGTCGTTGCTACATTACCAACAAATGAAATATAGTATTTAAATTTGTATACAAACCCCCTACGAAGCAAATGATTCGAAAGAAACACCGATTGCAAAAATCTGCTCATAATTGACAAATAGCTTTTTATAACTTTTAGTACTTTTTTTAAATTCTTACTTTTGCAAAGATTTTTTTCCTGGGTACGCACATAGCTTGGTCTTAGATATAACTGAGAGCAAAAAACGCAAAAAAGCTGCTTGAAACTGAGAGAGACTTATGTTTTTTTTTTTTTTCTGGAATTCGATGATCTGTTATTGTTTCGAACGTGGAACAAAGACAGAAATGCAATTAAAAAACAGACCACTGTATACTATATAACTCAAAGCGTCTGTGTGAGAGTATATGACCCATCTTTTACTATAAGACATCTCGGCAAAGAGACGCAGTCCAAAAATCAAGTTTTGACATAACCGATGCGTGTAATATGCGCTTTCACAGTTTTAAGTAGACTTTTCGCCATTTAATTGAATCACATTGTTGAATAGAATTTGATTTAAAAAAGCGGTGGATTCTGCCAAGGCGGAAAGGCCAAAAAACTTAATTTAAACTTTAGTAGTTTTGATTCATATAAGCGGCAGTTATAGTAATTTTTTTAACTCTGGGGACGGGGGGGGGGGGGGTTCCCTTGGCTGCGCCACTGTATCATAATAACAGACGATATAATTCATTTCACTGAAATTAGTTACAGTACGAATGCACCTCATTTGTCACATTTGACGTACAATTGCCAACTTGTTATTAGATGAAATCATACTTAAACGGATAATTCAAAAATTACTAATTAAGCCACATTTTGAGTAAACTTCATTCTTATACTTCACTAGGCGAACATGAGACTTAAAATAATTAGACATTCTAAAATTAATTCCAAATAAATCGTAATTTAGAATGTATTTCCAAGTCAAGTTTCTATTTACTAACAATTTTAAATACATCAGAGTTTAGAATGTTTTTTGCTCATTTCATCGTTTTAAATATCGAATTTCTTAGAAACCATTTTTAACGAACATCTGAAATTGTAATAAGCCTGGATGAAACTACTTCGCTTGGACAAACAACTGTTCATTTTCTAATTAACCTAATACTACATAGACTCAATGAAATGAGACAGGAAAAAATCAGCATGATTTAGAAATAAATTTTCATTTTCGAATTAGCTTAACACTGCACAGGCTTTTTCCAATTAGCCTGAAAAATTACCAGGCTGGTTGAGAAACAAATTGCTATATTCCAATTAGCCTAACGCTGCAAATGCTCTTTGCAATAAGCCTAACAACTATCAAGCTGATTGGCGAAAGGAAGATGATTCGAAAAAGCAGTTCCAATCGGCCTGGCTCTTTGCAAACAGCCTAGTATCTTTGCAAAGAGCCTGATTTGTGATTTCTCAATAGATCAGTTTGAACCACATAATCACCAGCCCACTGAGTGGTATCCAACCAATCATAATCGTGGATTTGTAGCCTGTATTTCGAGCCAACCAATCACAATCCCCCATCTTTGGCATACAAAAACGAATATAGTTGCTAGTGTGTGACGTTAGTTGAAACTGATATATTAGCCTACGACATATCCATGGCACAATCAAAATTTTCTCACCTCAAAAGAAGATCGAATAATCATCATATATATTATTTCTGCTGTCCACGTCTCTTATTCTATGAGTTTACGAAACGCACAACAGTGAACGAGGTATCATTCGAAAGGTTTCTGAAGTGATTTCTGGCATAGTACACTCACATTTTGTTAACACATGGTTTTTTATTAAAAATTGCTGTTAATTAAATCGACATTGTTTTCATAACTGAAATGGATGCTTTTCCTCCAATCAATGTTGCCACAAAAATAAAATACCGCATTATATCATGCTGAGCAATGATAATAATAATAAAATAATACAAAAAAAAAAGTGTAATGTCTCGCACTAAATATTTTGCATAATTACTCTGAGTTGACTTAAATTTTTTCTATCGTATTTCATCATATCTGTATTAATGTAATTCTTTAAATAGCACGTAAATAAGAGTAGGCTTTAAGGATTTTTTTTCTTCATCCCAAACAGCCCAACCCAACTTCACTCTATTTATAAATGTTATGAAAGAGACTCCCCACATAGAAAAAATTTAAATTCAAGCCCCGATGCCGGCCTTTCAGATGTTCATTGTTGTCCTTCCTTCTACTGACATCAAACTAATATTTAGTCATGAGGACAATTAGGGAGCCAATAATAAATTTAATAATAAACTAATATTTGCGATCACCCAAGTAACAGAAATTGCTCAAAGTGGTCTGTCACTATAGCAAATGACTATGTAGGTCCTGCTCAACACTTGTGTGCATTTGGATAAGCATAGGTCGCATATTCGTGAAAGTGTTAGCGTTTCTGTGAAAAATTCAAAAGTTTGTTTATAGCAAACAGAACTTTCAGCCAAATTTAATACTATTTTCCGAAAACTTGGCAAAGAACAGTAAAAACAATATCCTGCTGTTAGAAAATGAATATTGATGAGATATAGGCATTTGTATGAAATAATATTTAACTGTGCATGCATGAAATATACCAAAATTTTTATTTCAGAATATGGTAGTCAGCTTTTTAGGGCAACTTATGTAAAAAGTCTAGTCAAATATCGTGAAAATCAGAGGCAATATAATGAGTTGCTTTCTAAAAGTAGCTGGATGATAGATTTTCCACAATTTGTCAACAAACTCACTGTATTGCCGATATCATTCCACACGTGCACAATTAAAAATTATTTCATATAAATGACCGTAGCTCATCAAATATTCATTTTTTAATTGCAGTATGCTATTTCTACTATTCTTTGTCAAGTTTTCGGAAAGTGGTGTTAAAATTGGTTTAAAACTCTATGCTATGAATAAGAAACCTTTGTATTTTTCACAGTAACATTAACATCTTCATGAACATGCAAGCTATGCTTAAACAAATGCACACACACGTTGAACAGGAACCACATGGTCATTTGCTACAGAGAGAGCTTTTGAGCATTTTCTGTTACTTGCATGATCGCAAATATTATTTTATTATTAAATTTATTATTGGTCTCCCAACTGTCTCCATGACTAAATATCCACTGAAAAATATGAAATCAAACATGCTCTTTACATCCTCAAAGTTCAAGGACAAACTGTGTAAAATCGAAAGCATCTGGTCACTGCCCTTTAATTTATGGACATGAATGTATTTTAAATGAATATTTTTGAAGTAAACATATGTAAAGAGCGGTTTTGATTTTCATTTGATATTTGTACTGATGGGGAGCTTTTGTGTAAAGCTTTAAATTTCTACTGTAATTTATTTTATTATGTGATAATATGTTGTTTTTAAGCTTTATTAAATGTCTGATTTGAAGTTTATTTTTCTTTTTAAAATTCTGATTCAGATGTAATATGCTTAATCATTATAAAAACTTTCATATATACATCTGATCAATTTTTATAAGTTCTGAAAAAAGCTATTAATCCTTAAATTCTCTCCCTTCATATGTGCCAGTGAATTGAGTCACGTAAATAAAATTAAAATAAATTATCTCACATAGTGAACCCTAGTTTCTGAATAAAAACAAGATTATTAGTGTGAAATTATGTATTTATTAACAGATAAAAATTTACAAAAGTACAAAATAAACTTTCATTATCAAAGACAATAATTTATATAAAATTTAGGCACTTAAACAAGTTTGATATTTAGAAATACAGTAATAATTTTAAATGCAAACAAAAATACAGTATGTAAAAAAATAGAAAAATATATAAATGATGGTCATTACTCTTACGAACACGTTAAGTTCTCTTTTTCTAAGGCATTAATTCACAGGCACTTAAACAAATTTAATATTTACAATAATAATCTCTAATACAAGTAAAAGTACAGTACAAAAAATAGAAAACAAATCTGAATGATGTTCTTATTACTCATGACATCATAAGTTCTCATTTTTTAAGATTTCACATGTAATTTAGACATTTAAAATATTTACAAATACAATAATAATTTCTAGTGAAATTAAAAATACAATACGTAAAAAAATAGGGAAAAAATCTGAATGATGGTCTTACTCATAAGAAATTATGGTCTAATTATTACAATATTGAGGAATGTATTTTGAAAATAGTGTTTGATATTGTGGCAAAGGTATTAAAAAATAATGATGAAACAATAATTTGTAAATGAGAGTAACAATATTTATCAGGAAATTCGTAAATACACAGTAGAGGAAAAAAAATTTAATTTAATACAGTAAAATCCTGATTATACGAGTTAATATAGACCAAGCTGACTTTGGATAAGTGAAAAACTTAAATAAACCAGATTTACATAAATCATCACTAAGGATATGAAATATAAATTTACACTCAATTTATACATTTTTATGATATTACTTACAGTCTTTATGTACAGTTCCATTGTTTTTATAAAAATGGGGAATGAAATTGAACGGGTGAGTGGAAAAAGGATAACATTTCAAAAATAAAAAAAACAAACTGAGATAGTTTAATTAGTAATAACTAAAAAAATTAATCAGTATTTTTCTTTGAAATTTATAGGATGAACCCTTATCGACCTGTCCTGCAATTGAATAATGGTGAGCGTTTCTCTAAAATTTATAGTGTTTTTTTCCATAAATATTTTTTGTGCTTCTTCAACATTTACATAATTTGGAATGTTCTCCCTTTTCCACTCACTCATTCAATTGTTCATTTGTAGAAGTCCTTTGTTGCATGATAAATTTTCTTTGCTACAATATTACACCTGATGGCATTAATACAATGTCATAGCTGCTAACTAGTGCAGTTTTTTCTTACCACTAAAATTTAATAGTGAATTTTGCCTGATTCAGTCGCTGAAATCTAACAATCTTTAATAATTAAATAAAGCAAAACTTCTATTAAATTTTAGTGTTAACATAAAACAGTACAACTTGGCAGATATGCCACTGTATTAATGCCATCACAGAATTGCAGGCGTAGCCTCTTCTTGCTGCTCAATGTATTCAATAGTTTTTCTTTTAAATCAAACTTAAACCTTCGGAATGCGTCATTCTGATGGACATCGTTTTCATCATTAAGAAACAGTCATTGTCAATGAAGAGTTAGGTGAAGATGAAAGAGCCATCGTAAAAATTTAGAACTTTTTTTTTTCAAGTCAGAATAGGAAAAATGACCAAATTTTTTTCAGTGGTTAAAATGGAAATGTTTGTTAAGAGGACTGATACTTTTTGAAATCTTTCCAGCTCCAGAGAAAAAGTGATGTGGCTTTGAGTTCTTGTAAATTTTTAAATACTTATTGAAATTACATAAACCTTGTAATATATTTAAATCATATTTCTGGTTTTACAAAATGTAAAAATAAACACTTATAATATAATAAAAAATACAGTTCTGTTAAAATGGCAAAAAAAATTTCACATGGTATGTCACGATCCGCAAGAAAAGTTAACTAAGAATGGATATATGAACATAAAACTTATGTTAAAATAATCTTTAGCAGTCATTTTAACATAAGTTTTATGTTCATATATCCATTCTTAGTTATCTTTTCTTGCAGATCGTGACATACCACATGAAAAAAATTTTGCTATATTAATTTAACCGTATTTATATTATATTATATTATATTAAAGGTATTTATTTTTACATTTTATAAAGCCTGAAATATGGCTTAAATATATACCAAGGTTTATGTAACTCAAAGCCACATCAATTTTCACTAGCCGTGGAAAGATTTCAAAAGGCATAAGCCTCCTTAACAGGCTACTTCACTCACGCAAAAACACTGGTTTGCTAATGTTAATCCTATGGGAGAAATCTTTTCAAATATCTCATTTGTATTTCAATATTTTTAAATGATTTTTTTGCATTGAATAGCTGAGGTCGATCTCTACACAGGTCATTTTTTACATTTTCGATTTTAGTTGCCGGTTTCTTTTAAGGAGGATACTTTTAGTTTTGAAACCAGTCCCGAAAGTGAAAATTTCCTCATAAAAAAAAAAACTGTAAATAACATCACAAAAGCAAAAGAACGGCCTGCGTAGAGATCAACTTCAGCTATCAAATGCAAAAAAATCCTTTTATAATATTGAAATGCAAACGAGATATTAAAAAAAAAAATTTCCATAGGATTAACATTTAGTGAGGAATGTTTTTGTGGGAGTGAAAAGCAAGACTCGGATAATTGGGACACTACTGTAGAAAAAAAAATACTTTCAACTTTAATCTAAGTATGGCCCCTAAAAGTTGCCAATTTTATATATCTACTGCTAACTTCAACTTTTGGTTAGAAGTGAAAGAAAAATTATATTGGGGGGGGGGGGGGGGGGGGATAGGGATTCTAATTGCAAAATTTTTCTTTTCTATTTATGAATTTTTAATAATCACATTATTAATTAATATTTCAAACACATATTTATAGAAAACGTGTGTGCACTATGTTTGTACGTTTACAAAATATCATATAAAACAATAAGTTATGAAATACATAAAATATTGTTGTTTAAGTTATACCTAAATAATGGACATTTATCTTTAACATTGAATTAATGATACATTAAGGGAGGTGGTGAGGGAGAATGAGATTTTATGCTTATCAATCGTTAAAAAGTACAATTTCTCCCCCCCCCCTCCTGGAGAAAAATGTCTGAATTCAATGGTTCATTTTTAAATAATTTATATCTATTATTCAATCACAATTTGTATTTCCACATCTTTCAGTACTGCGTATTTAGATATGCAACTTTAATGTTGCTACTAAACTTTCAAAAGTTTAATTCAATTTTAATATTTAGATGAATTGTTATAAGAAAATAAACCACATAGAATTGAGGGGGTGGGGTAAAAAAGTGCCAAGCCACATTTTTGGTGAAATAAATCTGACTCTGTAATCTGTTGCTTAGTATTGTAAATTATAATATCCTCCATTAGGTGGCAGCATATGTCCCAGGTTTCATTTTTGCCCCAGATGTTTCTAGAACTTTTTTTTATCAGAAATAAAGTGTATATCATTAATGTCATTGAAGTAATGCCATATTGTTAATCAGAAAATCTCATATGTTACTCAGAAATTGGCAAACAAACTTTATGTTATATATTTTGATTTGAGTACTTGATCTAATTTTCAAATTGAAATATCTCAAAAACTCAAAAATGTGGCTTAGCACTCTCTTGCCTCAACCCCCTCAATTATAAAGAGCTTTCCATGAATTAAAATGGTACTTTTTGTCTTGCATTAACTAAAAGTGCATTTAGAGCTATTGTTTGGATTTATTTTTCTTTTACATATTGTACATTTATCACTCACACTGCTGACTTCAAATGCTTGAAAAATCAAGTTTTTTTTCTTTTATTAATATGATTTTAATGTTGTTTTCTCTATTCACATTCTGTTTAATGTATTATACAATTCCATTTCCTTTAATTTACATCATACTTAATACAAAGTTTTATCCTAAATAAGACTAAATAACATGGTTTACATTGACACACAGTTTACAGTATGGAACCATTTATCCAGAATCCAGTTAACCGGAAAACCAGTTATCCAGAATGATATTTCCAACTGACTGATTTCAGAATCTTTCCAGAAAAAAGTTCCAGTTGGATTGCTTGATAGATTACCACATGCATTGTACAACTTCATCGATATCTAGGGTTTGAAATGAAAGCATATTTAATTGGATATTGAGCATTTTGAGTTTTATGCAGTATTGTTGTTTCCAAGGTATTGCCTTCTTTCAAACTCTTATTAATATTTGATCTTGATAGGATAGGATCCTTAATCAGAGTAATCTAATAATTTGAAATCAGTAACAATGTTACAGCCACATATATTCTACAAATCTCATCAAATGGATGTTGCTTTAACGTCCAACAAGTTATCCAGAAAAACCAGCTATCCGGAATATGTCTGGCCCAGATCATTCTAGATAAATGGTTCTATACTGTATTTTGTTTTGGTCTGATTGAGAATATAGTAATATTGTATACTTGATTTCAAAACAGCATTTTTAGACATATCACAATTACCAAAGAACGATGAAGTCCCCAAAAAGGAAATTTTGATTGACGGAATATAGTGTATATGCTGATACCGCTTTTAATAATTAGATCTATCTCGTAGAAACTAGAAACTCCTATAACTAAAAAAATCATGCTTTTTCCATTTACAAATATCATTTGAATGTTTTTTACTTTATTCACATTGAGTTTAATGTTTCATACAATTCCATTTTCTTTAATTTACAACAAAATTAATATAAAGTTTTATTTTAAATAAGACTAACAAGGGAACCAATTTTGGGAAATCTCACACCGAGCTTTGAGACGTGATGCATCAAAGTTAGAAAGTCAATAAAATTTATCTGCAAAAATCATATTACATATTTTTGTATACAATAAATTTTAAAGTAATGAATGCTTAGCTGTTAATTTCAAGCCAAAAGTGAATTAAGTTGACAAACATGATGCAACAAAACCAAACCTCTACTTACACACAGCAGATGACTATGACATTCAGCTGGATTTGCAAGAAAAAATTCTACAATAATGAATAAAGCCTATTTCATGCTACCTAAAATGCAATTATAATGTTGTATTTTTTCAAAATGAAATTCATAGTTTCTTGAAGGAATTTTAAAACTTTTTCCATATTTTATTCTTATTATTAACTAAAAATCTTCTATGTTAATAGTCAGATAAGTGGTCTCACAATTTGCATTTTCAGACAGTTATACTGCTGTAAAATTAATAAATATGATTTTTTGCATTCAAATTTCATCAGTTCTCTAACTTTGGTTTATAGTGCTATAAAATGCAGTATGTCTCGAAGCCAGGTGTGAGTTTCAGCAAAAGTGGTTCTCTTGTAAGTAACGCGTTTGACGTTGTCACAAAGTTTACTTTATTTTGGTCTGTTTGACAATATAATAATATTGCACTTGATTTCAAAACAGCATTTTTAGATATGTCACTGGGTCTTACAATTACCAAAAAATGATGGATCCCCCAAAAAGGAAATTTTTATTAATTGATGAAACATAATGTTTAATGCTGACACTGTTTTAATAATTAGATATATCTTTTTTAAAAAATAATCTTCTATATCAAGCATGTTATTTATTCTATTAATTGTAAGAGTAAAATAATATTTTTCTTATTATTTTGCCATCAGGAAATAGTCTACATTTTAAACATTTTTCAAGTTAGGCTTTCACACCCTTGTCAAAAGAAATATATATATATATATATATATATTAAAAACTTTTCATTGTAAATATAGGCTACAGCTGAGAAAATAGACAAATATATTCAGAAATTTTTTATGAATATGTGTAAATAAAAATTTAAGAATAACAAAAACGTTGCAGAATATAAAATATAATTTCGAATAAAGGTACTATCAAAATTTCAACATATAAAAAACCAAAATGTGTTAAGATGTTTGAATTAAATTTCTGTGTCCCATTTAGCATTGATAATTCCCTATACTTTTACAGAAAATTTAATCTAAACTATTTTTTGAAATACAATAAAATATTTTTTTACTTTGTAATAAATTTCATTTTTTTTTTTTTTTTTTTTGATAATCTGATTCAAAATCTACCAATAGTCATGAAAACAACAATTTGAAAAATTTTATTGCATGGCCATCACCAAATAGAAATTAATTGTCAATTAATGAACATTTAATTATTTTTTGAAAGATGAAATATGATTTCCTCTGATATATTTTTTAAATAATTTTATTTATCTTTAAAATTATAGACTTCTGTTTTATTTTAAAACTAATATGAGAATATGCCTATGGAGACCTTCCTAGTGAGTGTTTGAAATATATTGAATAATTTCCAATAATAATGTTGTTGTTTGTACTGGATAAAACAAAAAAATTTCTTTTTCTACATAAATTCAATATCAAAAGCTTTATATGATAAAATAGTTTCAGTGAAGATTGACTATATTTATCTACATTTTAGGTGGGTCTAGAGAAATTTTCAAGTTTTGTGGTAGATTGAATAATAATAAATTGAAAATCGCTGTGCAAAGGATAAAATACATTGAATTTGGTCCCATTACACACATAATAAACCTAAGCAATATTGAATACAATATCTTCCACTTATGGAAAAAGTTATTACTTTCACTTCAGATAGTATAAATACTTCAAAAATCAACACACAGCTTTATATTCAAACAATTAAATAAATAAATGAAATAAAGTAGAAATAAATTGCTGATTGGACTATACTTCATCCAAAACATTTTCAACTATAAAACATCTAGTTTAACGGTTTCATTTCTCAATAATATTTTGAGGATCGATTCTCTTTGATCATATAATTATTACTTTATTGGTTGCTTCAGTTCTTATACATCATGTATTTATAGATATTGCCAATAACCTATTTTCTCTACCAAAGCATTGTTTTCCATGCCAATAAAGCTGCAAGAAATGTAAAACAATTACACAAGTGGTTACAAAAGTTATGTTAGTTTTTTTTTCTTCAATGAATTTTAGGAATATTCCAAACAAATTATTTAGGGCAAATAAGTCATGAAAAAGGAGAAAGTTCATCAGGCTTCATTTGCTATTCCTCAATAGTTCCTGATGACGTCAATGGTAAGATCTTCTCTGCTACTGGGGAGGGAAGAGGGCGGGGAATCAGTTCTTCTTGGGTAGATAATAGAAGGGCAGTGTAATAGGCAGTGTTTGCAACTTTCTTTAACAAATTCTTCATATTTCTGAATTCCTTGTAAAATTGTTGAAGCTTGTTCGTTATTAGTTTCAAGGATTAAAATTTCAATAATTTGTTTGATTTCACTAATATATCCACATTTAATCATTTCAAAAGGAGTTTTGTTTTCATAACTACGGCTTGTTAATAATTTCTTCAATGTCTCTCCTTCATCATTAATATTTATGGCACATGAAAGCAGTTCTTTGACAATATCTGTACATCCAAACAAACAAGCCCTATGTAAAGTATTCCATCTAAGTTTTTCATCCTCATCAATTAAAAACAACAAAATTCTTAGCTTTTCCTGTGAATTGAAATTGGAATTTTTGGCACTATCTAAAATACCTTTAACTTGACTAATGTTATTATCCCTTATTGCATTAATTAATGCCCCTTTGTCAAATCTAAGCCTGTCTGACAAAGGGATACTGTAATAGAAGTCTATAATTTTTTTCCGAATACTGCAATATTTATCTTCTTCAAATATTTTTAAAGAATCCACAGAAATTTTTTCATAACCATTTGCATCAATGACTCGTATTGCAGTTTTGCCATTCTTAATAAGAAAAAAGATTAATTTCTGTACCATTTCATCATCTACAACTGATGCTGTTTCTAACAATACTTTTATAACATCACAATATCTGTTTACGGCAGCAAAATTTAAAGAAGATTCTTCCTTTATGACATTCAAAAACAACTGTCTCAATGTAAAATTATTATCATCAATATTTTTAGCTGAATTTAATATTACATTAATTGAATCAATTCTTCTCCCTGCAACAGCAACATTTAAAGGACACAGAGAATCATCCTCAGGTAAAAGCAACATTTTAAGTGTCTCATTATTATCGCCTATGGATTTAGCAATGCACAAAAAGTATTCAACAATGGTACTGGAACTTATTACAGCATAGTTTACAGCAGTACCTTCACTATCTTTAAATAATAATACTTTTTTAAGAGACATATCATCTTTAAATTCCTGAAGCAATACCTCGACAAATTCTTCATTGAAACACTCACAGGCTAAACATAAAGAACTGTGGCTCTTTTCATTATTCACAATCAGATCTAATTTATTGTTTGCTTTCTCAAGTAACGTTTTCACAATTTGGATGTCAGCCTCCTCCATTAATGCTCGATCTAACGCATTATAACCAGATTCATCTAAAAAATGAAGGTAGTCTTGTAATGCATCTTCTGAAATTTCTTCTGCAGCATCCAACAATGCGCAAACTATTTCATAATTATCCTTGTCACATGCTAAATGCAATGCTGTTTCTTCACTTTCATTACGCATAAAAAGAAATATTTTCATATCTTCATGTCCTTTAAGGGTGTTTAGCAAAAAGCAAGCTATATTTGTACTGCCTTCTTCAACTGCAATGTGCAACACTGTTTCATCTTCTTCCTCATCATCTAAAGACTCTTGTTCACATACGATTAGTTTTTCAGCAATAACCCGATAATTATTTGAAATTTCTTGTAATTCAGATTTTGTAATTTTGTTTAACTTAAGATTTATAAAAGCTCGAGTTAGCTCGTAATGTGGTTTTTTGAAAAGATCAATTAACATGTTTCGTTGCTTATTTGTACTTAATAATTCAATTGGTACTTTAACCCAATCAAAAAACAATTTAGCAACAAAATACTCTTTAAAAGTTGCATGAATGAACTCGGTATTGTTACCTAGATATTTAATAATTCCAACAGATAAAAGTACATCTTTAAATTCAATGAGAGTTCTTTTCGGTTCTACACCAAGAATCGAAGAACTAGCTAGGGCTTTGTGACACTCATCAAAATTTAGTTTTTGAAATTCCTGTTGCTGACGTTGTAAAATGCATACCTTCTCAAAATAAACACCATATTTTTTATCAATAAATTTTTCATACACTTCCCATAAATCTTGGCCTAAATTACTGAAATTTAGATTTTGATCTTCATTTTCTATCCAATTTTTTAAATGACTGGTAGAGTCTGCAAGCATTAAACGTAACTGTAAAGGTGTTCCTATAAATCTATGTATGTTGTCTTTGAAAACTAATCTCATTTCATTTAAAAATTCTTTGGTGTAATCATGGATACTTCTACGAATATATGAGCAGACTCTATTTTCTTGCATTTCATCATTATTTAGGAAAAATTTAGCAAACTTCTCTTCACTTAAAATTAAATACAAACGATCCTTTAAATATTTTTCTATGTATGCTTTCTTAACTTTCTCATCCATTGCAACAAATCCTATTGCAAGAGACGATAATTCATCTTCTAATGTATCTTTATAATAATGACGAGTAGTAATCCATACTTTTGCAGAAGTTTCTTCTTTTAAAAACTTCAACAATGAGATAATTTTGCTTCTGTCTTCTTCATCTAATACTTCATCGAATCCATCAAATGCTAAAAGTAAAGGCTTCAAGAAATTTTTGCTTTTATCTAAAGCAATCTGCAGAAGACTTTTAGCCAGGTTATGGTTTAATGTTACATCAACTTCAGTCAAAAAATCAATTACATCAATGTTTCCATTAGTTTGTTCTACATTTCTGATTGCTTGTAAGTGATCTCTTAGTTTTATTAAAATAACCCAATGTGTTGCAATAAATGATTCATATAACTTTGTTAATGTAGTTGTTTTCCCCATTCCTGGATCATCTGCAATTATCACCACTTTTTTTTGTATAATTTCTTTAATGAGATCATCTTCTTCAACTTCTTTGTAACAAAAATATTTGCGCAAATTATTTACTGCCCCGTGTGTGTTACACCAAGCAAGGTGATTTTCTTCAAATTTAAGCCAATGAGCACTTTGTTTTTCCTTGCAAAGTCCAATAAAAGTAGCTTCTGCAGCATCTTCTGAAAAAAGGAATTGAATTTTTTCATTTTCACAATTAGTTTTAATTTTCCCTTTTTCTGTTTCATCTATTAAACCAAGTGATTCCAGGAATTTTTCTTGATCATTTACACGACTGATAATAAAAATTTCCGTACTATTATCATGCATTAATAGATTTTTCTTGAAAATAACTCTTTTAAATTTCCTTTTCAAATAGAAATTTGGATTATAAAACTGTTGCAAGATAGCTTTTTTTTCATCTTTTACACAAATCCAAAAAATCTTTTTTTCAGTATGCTTGTGGCAGATATCTTTAAAGTCCTTATCTTTAAATTTATCATCAGTTATTTTTATTCTACTGTCACTGCATATATCCCCCACCTGCTCTTCAATTTCTACTTTTTTATTGGTCAAACCTAAATATTCAATCAGTTTGACTATTATTTGGTTTCTATTTAATCCACGTATACCACTTACAATATACATATCATTAGTATCACAATCATTTCCTTTGTGTAATAATTTATTAGCTAAAGTGTCTTCATTAATTCTTTCAAATAAGGGAGCATATGCACCTTGTAAGCTGTCAGTTCTTAATGGCTTACTTCCTATTACTATCTGATTATTCTTAAGAATTTCACCCAGCATTGTTGCATCTATTATGAGTTTCTCATTCTGAATTCTGTCTGGGGATGAAGCAGATATATAATTATTCCAATTCAAAATTCCAGTTAATGTAGCTAAATTAACTTTTTCGTTTTGTTCTTGAAAAACAATTACTCGTTTTTCTAAGGGATCGTCATCTGATTCAAAATCTGTTACAATTATATCATCAGTTTTCTTAATACAAAGTTTCTCATGATCTTTGTGGTTTTTATAGATGTCTTTCAAATCTGATCCAATCTTTTCAGTTAAATTATCAAGTTTGTTTCCATTAATTATAAGAATTATCTTTTTATTAGTATTGCTCTTTATTATATGAGAAAATTTGCAATATAATTCCAAAATGTCTTCACTGACTGCATTTTGACAATCAATAGTTAATAAATTGTAGCTTTCTGACATAAAAGCTTTCTCTATAATGTCTGAGATTATTTTACACTTTGCATCATCCAGTTCTACAGAAATGCATTTTCTTTTTACTGGAGAATTTTTAGTATTTAAGTACATTAATACTTTTAACAAAGTCAAGATGGTGGTTGAAGAGCAAAGGCATAACACTTTACTGAATTTATCATTCAAGAAATTACGTAAATTACTTTTTAATTTTCCTAATTTCTTAAACTTTCCATACTGCATAACTTTTTCTTCATAGATACAAGTTAGCACAAAAACATTAACTGCTGCCTGTTGCTCTTTAATAAAATCATTAATTTCTTCATCATACATCCAAACTTCCTCATTTGAGTCATTTTTATAAATTCTGAGTACCTTTTCTATTCTGTCTTTAAGTTTTAGATCCATATTATCCAATGCTTCTCCCACACGAGTACCTTGTAAAAAAACTTCTTTAACAGAACTTATTTGAGTTATTAAATCTGTCTCGTTAGGTTGATTTACTAAAAATACCAAACATTTTAAAAAGTCAGCAATGTCGACATCCTCAATTGGAATCCATTCATTTTGTAAATCCTCCTTTAAGTTTCTAGTTTTAACAAAATAAGGGTCTACTTTTAATTCTAATCCCCTTAAAAGGTTTTCTAATTCATCATCACTGGCATCTTTTTTTGATTGAAATTCCCTTATTTTATCAAATATTGCATTTTTAAGATCTTGTATCGGTCCAGTTTCTCTATTGTTTATAAAATCATCTCTGAATTGGGCTTTACAATATGATGAATTGGCTTGATCTGATATTGTAATGACTTCCTTTTCAAATGCAACATCATAATGAGTTAATGCAGTTTCTTTTTTGCCAAAAATAATCTTGTCCCTTTCATTTTCATTAGCAATATATTTTGCAAATTCTTTAGCTATTTTACGCATTTCAGAACTGTTTTTTTTTGGTAAATAGTCTCCAAAATGTGAAACTACTTTCCATTCTGTGTTTCTCAAATAATTTTTTAGAACTTCATCACTGTCATTCCTTTTTGATTTATCAATCTCTCTAATAGCTTCAAATATTGCATTTAAAAGTTGTTTTTTTGGTCCAGTTTCGTTATTGTCTATAAAATCATTTCTAAACTTGGCGACACAATAATGTTCATCTTTCATACTGTGCTCCTGAACCGTATTTGATTTTTCAATGACTTCCTTTTCTAAAGCAACATGATAATATTTTATTGGAGCTTTATCCATTTTCATGACTTTCTTTTCTCTATGACTTTCCCAAACCACATACCGTGCAAATTCTGTTGCTATTTTATGCAAATCAGAACTTCTTTTTAATCTTCTTTCAAGAACTTCACTAATATTAAGAAGCTGATAGCAATTGTTAGTTTCTTGTGTTCCTCGTGGTGATTTTTTTAATTGAAAAAGAGTCCTAACATCCTCAGGTGCTTCATTCAAATCAAATCCCTTGCTTTTTAAATCTTCCATATCAAGACCAATGTTTGTAAATATAGCAATGTATTTTATCTTTCCATTTCTGAATTCTTTAGATTTAGTAATTTGTAACTCTTTTCTAATCCTGAGGTAAGAAATAAAGTATTCTTGCAAACTAAAATCACTATTCATTTTACCATTACCAGAACCTGATAAAATACGTGAGTTTATTTTTAAAGAGTCATCTTGTTTATTTTCTTCTTTATGTTTAATTTGTATGAAGATAAGGTTTCTTGGACCATTATCTTCATATCTGAAAACTATATCATCAAGTTTTCTATCTTCTCCAATGTCAACTTCTCTACCAATAGCAAACTGACGGAATTGAGAATTATTATCTATTGAAAGTTCATAACCTTTTTTTGCAAGTAAGAGTAATAATAATTTTTCATATTCTCTCCCACTTTTAGATCCTATGACACTAGTGTTCCCCCCAGAACAACTTCTGTTTTTAGATTGAGAAGACATTTTGTCTTTTTGTATTTAAGAAACTTTCAGAAATCATCTGATGCAGTGAAGACAATATATTAATATATATATATATATATACATTAAAACTGATGATTATTTTTTCCAGGTATTACTTAGATATCATTTTTATTATCATCTAGTTCTTTATGTATATGATTAAAACAAGCACTTCATTATTATTTCTGATTGGCTATATCATTAAACTTGAATATTTGATGATGTCACATTAGTTGCAAAAATGCTTATCTTCTCATTGGTAATTGGGTTCCTGCAATGAAAAATTACATAATTATGATATTTTGTATGATAAATATTATGATAAATAGATTAAATATTAGAAATAATACTTTAATAATATTTGAATTGGAAAATTCAACATATAATCTATCAGCGATAGAGTGGCCACTATTTCTTTCATATAATGGTCGAAACCTCATTAACAAAAAATATAGATTACCAAAAAATGTAATATAAATACAGTAACTTCCTTAAATCCGTATAGTCTAAAACCTGAGGTAATGCAGATTTTAGAATTTTGCAGATTTCTGATCACTGTTTTGCTTACATTTTTTAAAACAATAATTTGGATTTAATAATGAACTCGAAATTATAATGAATGCTTACAATAAAGTAAAATAAGAAAAATTAAGAAAATTTAAAAAAACATTTAAAATATTAAAAGTCAAGTAAATAATTAATATTGCATAAATAAATATGCATAATGATGAGATAATTTTTTCTTGAATTATTCTGTGAAACTCGCCTTATAAATGTACACTAATAAGTCAAATCAAAATATTAAAATAACAAAGTTTTATTTAATGCTTAGCCATACTTAATAACCAAAAAAGCTTCAGTAATACATAAATCATTTGGTAAAAATATTGCGATCACCACTGATATCAGCATTATCTTGAATTTTTTCAAAAATAAATTTATACTTCCTTCATGAGAAAACATGAGTTGAATCATATTAACCAGGGATCGATGCAGGTTTTTTTCTTGGGGGCCCATTTTGTGAAGAAAAAAAAAAGTTATTTTTGTGAAATTTATTATATTTTTGTGTAAAATAACATTTTGTAACGAAAGTTGAAATCCAGTTAATCAAATTCGAACCAAGCATTTATAAACAAAAACTTTTTAAAATCCTTTTGCTGAAGTTTTCCTCTCTGGTGAACTTGTTTGCTTACAAATTACACATTTTAAAACATCACAAAATAATAAATAAATAAAAAATGCTAAGTTTTTATGGAATAGAATTTTGTGAAGGGTCCCATTTTATCAAATAGATTTTTGTGAAGGGGCCCATTTTATTAAATAGATTTTTGTGAAGGGGGCCCTAAATAGGCCCCAAATTTTTCCTGGATCGACCCCTGTTAACCAGAATTATATATTAAAATGTCTACACAATGATATAAAAATTTAAAAAAAACTTGACTTTTACACCTACATCTAAACTGTAAGTTTAATTGTTTACATCGGAAATGATGTGCAGATTTTAGGTATTTGTGGATTTTAGGGTGGCAGATTTGAGGGAGTCTACAGTATAACATTTAAAATAAAAATTATAAAAAATACTCATTTAGTTAAAAAAAGAACTTTAAAATTGAACTTTTAATAAGATTTTCATGTGATTCGTGTAAAACTTTAATTGTAGAGTTTGTGGAATGTGTATGACTACGAAACTGTAATATGTTGTTATAGATAACCACAGTATTATTTTTATTGAAGCTAGTGTGTATATCAGTCATTACAGTTGTTTCATGTGGCCACACTATAGAATTTGGATACTCTAGAGGTGATTATGTTAACCCCAGTAGCAGAAACAGTGCAGCATGGCAGTAGTGTTGTAGATTTTTTTTTTTATACCTTGCAGATCAATTTAACCACTTTAAAAAAAATTTGGGGCTAAGAAAAATTGTTAATATTTAATTTTTGTTTTTAGATTTATTGTATTTTCTTCTTATATTTTCTTTGTAAACACAAATTTTCCTTATTTTATGGGCTACTATTATAATTTCTTACGATAGTAAGCTCGGTCCAGCATTTTTGGGTTGCAGATAAATTTTGGTTTGCTGCAGATTAACATAGAAAATTCTGCTACTGGGATTGTTAACTGAAAATGTTGTATGAATTATTTATAGAGTAAAGCCCCCAAAATTCATCTTGTAGCCCAAATTTGTCACCCTTGCTAACTTTGCTGCTATCTTATGGCGTTTAATTAAACACTTCTGCACTTCCTAATCACTCAATAACTAGTAAATCTGCAGATCAGGAGCCTCAACGTCAGCTCTGAAATTCATTGTTTTTTAATCTCACTTTTCATATTATTTAGCAATCTGCAATTTAATTTTTTTTTGAATATTACATACATATTTATAGGCATATAAAATACTTAGGAGGTTTCAGATATTAGAAGCGTTCAATTAAACACGATTTATGCAATGATATTCTGAAATTCTTATTCTTGTAATTTTTTAGATAAAGAAATGCATTTCTTATTTTGATATCTTATTTGATAATTTGATTTGTTGATTGCTAAGCAACTAACAAAATAAAGAAAAAAAAATAGATGCATTTTAAAATTTGTAAAAAATAGAAAAATAAAATGTTTATATTTCCCGAAAAGTTGCAAAAAAAATGTCCAATAATTTAAACAATTAATTTTTAAATTCTAATCGATATATCAGCAAATTTTCTAAAAAGCTATTGCATATATTTAAGACTTCCATATCAAACATTTAGTATCTGTAATTTTACATTTAAAATCACTATGCAAATATGCGATTTTCATTTCAGTTAAAAATGAAATTTGAAATCGTCTGCATTCCCATAGGAAAGCACTATGACCTAAAAAGAAATGTTCTATATTTTTCGAACGAGTGAACCAAATGTAACCAAGAACTATACAGCTAATTCCAGGCCAAAAATCAACCTAATCGAGTGTTTTTTATGGCAGTTATCGCGGAACAGACAGACAGACAAACAAACGGAAACCAAAAACTTTTTGGGTCTCCACAGTGAGCCTCAACTGATGTTTCAGCTATAATAAGATGGAAAGGTTTTTTAGTGCAGGATTTTTCAATCATAGTTTGAAGAAAAGCTTGTTACGGTTTTTGTTCAAATTCAGAATGTTATCCTGATGCCTCAACGTACGTTTTTTAGCACTGCATGATTGATATTTGTAGATTGGAGCATCAATGTCATGTTTAAAACCTACATCACCTGCGAAGTTAATCTTTAAGTCTGAAGCAACCAAATCTTTTTAATACATGTAGTCCTAAATTCATCCACCTCAACATTCCTAAAACTGTCTCCTACAAACAGGGTTGACAACTTTCTTCTAATGTGGAAAAAAATGCAGAAAAAACCGGCCAGAAGAAATAGGTTTCTTCCAAGTGGAAGAAACTGTTTTTCTTTAGGAATTTACCACATAAGTTGCAATTTTGTAAGATACAATAAAAACAAATGCATTTTTCTAACACATAACCTTAAGTAAATTTAATTAGATCTATAAAAATTTGATTAAATATGATAAATTGATATTTACATCAGTTTCTTTAGCCAAGATTATGCACCTGTCTAAAGCTTTCCAATCATTGCCTATCTGAATAAAATAAAGGGTACTTTTCCGTTATACTAACACCATGCCAAAATGTATGTTAATGTGCCATTTATTTCAACCCTGAACATGCAAAGGATTTTTATTCCAATTTATTGTGATTTGCTATGTATTGAACATGAATCTTTTTAATTATTATTACCTAATCATAACCTCGCAAAACATTTAATTTGCTATTTTTCAAATAGAAAATATTTAATATTAAGTTGTAACTTATATTTATTGTTGACAGTGATATGGATTTACCATTTGGCATTTACCAGATGATGAGGAAGCTGCAATAAAATTGTTTCAAGACTTTGAATACATAAAAACAGTTTTATTAAAAAAAAAAAAAAAAAAAAAAAAAAAAAAAAAACATGAGTGTCTATTCAAAAAGTAAAATGTTCACTGTAATGCTAAGAGACAATTACAATCCCATGCCTGTAGTTTAATAAATTGAGATTTATTTTATTATTTTATCATATATTTATTTGTTCCTTTATTTTAAGTCTAGATTTGTATTGATGTTATTGATATAATTTGATTTACTGAAAAATAGTTCATGAAAGTCTGTAATATGTTATATTTTAATTGTTCAATTTTGTGCCAACAATTTTTTTTTAATGAATTATTATACATGAATTTCATTTTACGCCAATTATTACGCTTGGCAACGACAATCGTGCTGGTATAACTGAAATGTACCAAATAAATCCCTCCAAAATACACAAAATCAATTCAAAACAGGCACATTTTTTTTAATTATTTAAATTTCTATAACCAGTAGTAAATAGTATATGAATCATTTACCTAGTGTAGAATGAAACTCCTTTAAATAAAAGACAGTGTTTTTAATTTACATCCATTTTATTAAGGGAACTAATATACAATAATTACTGTATTGAAAGATTTCCTTAAAATCAATTCAAAACAGGCACATTTTTTTTAATTATTTAAATTTCTATAACCAGTAGTAAATAGTATATGAATCATTTACCTAGTGTAGAATGAAACTCCTTTAAATAAAAGACAGTGTTTTTAATTTACATCCATTTTATTAAGGGAACTAATATACAATAATTACTGTATTGAAAGATTTCCTTAAAATCTCCATTTTCCTTACTACAGTGCAACAGGGCATAACAAAACAAAAGTATTTTAGCAGTAGGATGCTGCAATCAATTTCTCAACTTAGAATGAATGAATGCAAATGATGAAAACATTCTTTCAAGCCTTGCAGAACGTGGAGAGTTTAAAAGAATTATGGCATACCCGTAGAGTTTATTTTTAGAACATTTATCTTTTAAAATCAGAATTGAGGTATGCATGCTAGTATACATAATTACAAATTTGTTTATTTTAAATGTTGCACAATAGTTTTTGAAATATTGCATTTTTATGTGATAAATAAAGAATTGGTAGGTTTTTTTTTTTTTTTTTTTTTTTACAGAAATGACATAAACAATGAAAAATATCCCACCCCCCCTACCTCTAAAGTTGTAAAAAATATAACCTGTAAATACCTGCTAAACCTGAAGTTTATTAAAAAATAACTTATTTTTCTATAAATAATATTTTTAATATTAATTTAAATTTATATAATCAGGTTTTGAATTTAATTATTTTATATAGTTAATATACTTTAATTTTGAGCATCTGTTTTGTTTTCTTCTGGTTTTTTCCAGTTTCTTCTACTGTCCTGGAAGAAACCCAACCCTGCCTACAAATCTCACAATGAAGTGATCAACTAAAAGTGCCCAGTACAAAAGATATCAGAGAAGTTCTTACAATCCAATCTTCCATCTTTGCTATAGTTGGAGAAAGCCTTAGAAGACAGTAGGCAAAATCTTGACACAGCCTTTTTACTCCCTTGGCGTTAATTTCATTGCCACCTAGGTGATATAAGCACTCATTTTGGTGACTTAAAGGATAATCTGTTATATTTGGGGATTTTGTTGAGGCAGAATCACTAAGAACAAAAGAACAGTTCCATTTCAGACAGTTTTCTGTTATGAATTTTAGGCCTGGGCCTTAAATCGATTTAAGCCTTAAATCGATTTAAGACTAACATCGGAAATCCGATTTATCTATTGGCTTAAATCGATTTAAGCTAAATCGCAATTTAAGTTAAAGCGATTTAAGTTAAATCGCGATTTAAGCTAAATCGCGATTTAAGCTAAATCGTGATTTAGCTAAATCGCAATTTAAAGCTAACATCGGAAATCTGATTTAACTAAATCAATTTAAAACTAACCTTGGCAATCCGATTTAAGACAGAAAAATAGATTTAAAGCTTACATCGGGAATCGTATTATCTATTGGCTTTAAATCGATTTAAAACAAAATACCGATTTAGTGCTAACATCGTAAAAACAATTTATCTACATTGATGTATCTACTAGGCCTGGGCCTTAAATTGATTTAAGTCATAAATCTATTTAAAACTAAAATAGGAAATCCAGTTTATCTATTGGCTTAAATCAATTTAAGCTAACATCGGAAATCTGATTTAACTAAGTTAAATCGCGATTTAAGCTAAATCGTGATTTAGCTAAATCGCAATTTAACTAAATCGATTTAAAGCTAACATCAGAAATCTGATTTAATTAAATCAATTTAAAACTAATCTCGGCAATCCGATTTAACTAAATCGATTTAAGACAGACTTTAAAGCAGAGTCATGCATCGAGTTGGACATCTGATTTCAACACTGGCCACATGGATTTTTTTTTTTTTAGTGCAATTTTGATAAATCTTTTTTTTTCAATTGAGAATATTTTCCTGAAATTGTTTTAGTACTTATGGTTATGGTTGAAAAAAATAAAATTTTACATTTTAAATCTAAATTCATCGAATTTCAATTTATATTTTTATACATTCTTTTAAATGAAAAATTAATTTTTATATGTTTAGGTACTATTTGAACATTTTAGTTTTAATTAATTATTATCTTGCAATTAATTAAAAATACCTTAAAAAAGAGTATTGTATTGAATCTGGTAACCCTATTTTTACAGCAGATTGAAAGTGGGGATGGGGGGTCAATTATGATATTGTCTGCTTTTTTGTTGTTTGCTGATTTTGCTCATTACAAATAGATATATTTTATTACTAATCTTACAGGTTTGCCAACGTTAGCAAAAAAAATCAGCAATTTCAAAAATTGGGTGCTTCGAGGCTCACACTTTCAATCCTCCTCCATCCACTATATAGATGTCAGCATTTATGTTAAACAAATTTTATTATAATAGGAAACTTTAAAGGAATTAAAACTGCACCATATTTCTAATATATTTTTCTTTCTTTTTTAATAACTTATTTGCTCATCATGTTAAATGAATGGTTAAATGCATCGTTAAATTAATTGAATCTGGTTCTGCTTTACCTCAATAATTTTTAATACTGTGTCAGTTAAAAAAGGTTTGTTTCCTTTTCTTTTGTATTATTTCTTAAAGAATGAATTCATTAAATTTATTAAAATAGTTCACTAATTTTTTTAATTAAAAAAGCCAAAGGTTTGGGTTTTCTAATTTTTTTCCATGTATAAAAAATATACCTATTTTCAAAGTTATTTGAAAAATTAAAAACTCTATATAAGGTGTTACACTTAAATATTTAATGATTTAATAATGAATCCTTTTTCCCATCAGCAATATTACATTTATATTATCTAATGGAGAAAAAATATTTAACAATTGAAACTTTGAAATAAATAAAAATGCACTAATGAATGATAGTTTGTTTACACATAGTATTTATTGTACAACAAATAAATATGTAAAGATTATTTCAATGAATTTTTCATTTGAGGTGAAATAATTCTTTTACTTCAAATTAAAATTATATATTCTACTTTAAAAAAATGATTTATTGATAAAGACATTGTTATGAAAAATGTTCATAAACATATCTATATAAGAACTTGTGTCTATGGGAAGGAGGGGTTCCAGTTTTTTTTTTTTTTTGTCTAGATGTAAATATCTTTTTTCAAAATAACAACTAAGTGTACTAAGATTAAAGATGGATGATAAATCGATTTAAGAAATCTCTACATCGCCCAGTCCTAATGACATTCCATTCGCCCAAACTGTGAAAATTTTCTACTTAAAATGGGATTTTGTTTTAAACAGTTTCAGTTTCACAAATTTTATGGCATTTTTTTAATTTATGATAATGTATTACTGAAATCTTTTTGAAAATTAAGGTTAGCTTAATGCTTGATTTTAAATAGTATGAGAAATACTATTAGGTTTAATTAGGTTAACATAATTTTTCTACTTTTAAAGAACTGGAGTTTTTTTTTTAATAAAGAGCTATTCTAATGGTAATAAAATACAGTGAAACCTGATCAGAAGGAATTGCTTAAGGGACCTAAGAAAAGTTCCATTTTAGTCAGGTTTTTGTTTTAGTAGCTATAATTGTACAGTATACCTTTTGCCAGGACTATGGAATTCTTCCGTTTATGCAGGATTTTGCTATAGACTGTTCATTCGTTACAGGCAAAATTTTATGGTCCTGGTGAAAAAAATACCATACTTACAACCTGCTAAAATGGAAACTTATCCAAAAAGAAACTTTTTCTTGGTCTTTAATATTTCCCTCTTCGCTGGTTTTACTATAATGAACTACAAAATGTTTCATTACAAATTCCATTTTTACAGGTTTTACTGTACAGTGCTATGTTGATTATTATGTAAATATGTATTGCCACACCCTTAAAAAGAAGAATTATCTGGATCTGCTCCTGGACACTGACTACAGAAGAGTCATTTGATGACAAAGGGTGTAGTAAGCTAAAAAGTAAATAAAAAGGAGGGTAGAAAAAATAATTTATACTTTTGATATTTTACAGTTGTGAAAAACATAGGATTCTCATACACGTCATCATATTCTAGGGGTGCACAACCTTTTTAAGCAAAGGGCCTGTTAAAAAATAACTGGGTTGTCGCAGGCCACCATCAGTAGCACAGAGAAAACTTTGTTTCGAGGAGATATGGGGGGAAGGGGGGAATCTAGGCCTCTAATCAGATTTTAAAAAATATCAATTTCAGAAAGGTAGATTTAGCTCCCTAGGTTCCCCTCCTTCCCAGTCAACATATACAATTCTGTTGGCAAGGGTATATCAAGAGTACGGGTGCACAACCTTTATAAGAAGAGGGCTAGTCACAAGAATGACTGGATTGTCAAGGGCTAACATCTGTAGCGCAGAAAAAATTTTGTTTCGTGGAAGGAGGGGGGGATTGAAAAAAATCTGCGATTCTTTCCGTGAGTGATTGTCAAAATTTGTGTTTTTTTTTTTCCATGAGCAATTGAGAAAATTTGAAATTTTTTTTTCCACGGCTGATTGACAAAATTCATGATTTTCAACTGATATACATTGATGAAATTCGCATTTCTGCAGCTGACGGACAAAATTTGCAATTTTTTAACATAAGTGATTGACGAAATGTGCAATATTTTCTGCCAGTGGTTGACAAAATTCAGGATTTTTTTCGCAGCGAACTGACAAAATTCAAAATTATTTTAGCATCTATGGTTTCCGTCAGCCGATTAATGAAATTCACAACTTTTTTCTCTTGACAACGGTGAAATTTGCGATTTTTTTTCCTGCAACTGTTTGTCGAAATTTACAATTTTTCTACAAACATTCGACGGAATTCTTGATTTTTCCATGCCCAATTAACGAAATTCACGATTCTCCATACCTATTGACAAAATTCATAATTTTACAGACCCGATCGACAAAATTCATGATGTTCTACGTCTCTGGTTCTACGATCTATGGACTATGGTTTTTTTTTTTTTCTTGAGTAATTGACTAAATTCACAACTCCAGAATTTCTGATTTTGGCATATCTGGTTTCTGTCGACAGATTATTGAAATTTGCAATTTTTTTTTGCGACAAAATGGCGAAATTTGTGATTTTTCCGTGCCCATTCGATGAAATTCGTGTCCAGTCAATGCAATTCATGATTTTATCTGCCGGATAGACGAAATTGATGATGTTTTCTACGATGTATGGACAAAATTTGCAAATTTTTCTCGCGAATTAGTAAGGAAATTAGAAATTTCTGGATATGTTGGCACGTATGGTCTCCGCGGGCCACCAGTTACCCATCATGGGCCACAGGTTGTGCATCCCTATCATAATTTTTCAAATAATGCTCAAGCAATCTGTGGATTTATGATTTTTGTTGTTGTAAAATAATATTTGCAGTAATATGAGCCGAATAAGCTTCGTTGCTACAATTTGAATTTGACTGTCCATGTTTGACAGTTTTTTCACTTTTTTGGTACTTATGTTTGTGCCAGAAAGATAGATTGCCAAAAATGGCTGCCAATTGCCAATCATGTATACATGTGGGCCTCTTTTTCTAATTCAAAATCACTTTAACACTGCTCCAGAATTATTAATCCATAAAAAGTAACTAAATTTATATGAAAGATTATTGCATTATCACAACAAATGTTGTTATGAACGTCGTATATCAAATGAATAAACATCATTAAACATAGTGTTTTCTTATGTTAAATTTTAATAAGTATTTAAATTGATGTCTATGCAGGACCTGATCACCTATGGGTGGGGATTAGGGCACACAGGCCGTGTTGGCCCTCATTTCACTGGAAAATTCATGCATTATAAACATGACATACAGCTTTATGTGCATTTTAAAATTTAAATCACAGCTTTATACAAAAGAATATACTGTACACACATAAAAATGGATTAAAAATTTATATGAAGGTAAAGTCTTCTGCACTGTATGCTATTTAGAGTAAATCAATCTTTAAACCTAAGAGATTGAATAAAACATGTTTGATGCAATATCAGTTTACAACATACTTCATTGTTATTAATGAAGAACAATGAGATAGTTTAGTTTACATGACTGGCAACAAATTATTTTCTCTATGAACTATAAATAAAACTTTGAAATAAATAAAATACGTGACATCGCAATAAATAACAGATACAAAAACAGCACCATCAATAAATTAATTACGAGTATGGATAATAAAAAGAAGAAAATTTTTAATGAACGGAACTCAAAAATATCAACTTTACAATATTTTCCAGGTTTCTTTGAAAGATTAAAATATAAACTTAGAAAATTTAATATCTGCCTTATTGCAAAACCAACCATGAAATTAAAAAGTGCAGTTTGTAAGAAAATAGACCCAATAAAACCATATCAACTATCAGGTGTTTATGAAATCCCATTCACCAGAGCAGATGGAACGTTACAATATTATATAGGAATGACCACCAGAAAATTTCAAACAAGATTAAAAGAGCATATAGCTGATATCAAATATGACAGGAGTACTACAGCACTGGCACGACTAAATAGAACCGAAGCAATAGAAATTGATTTTAAAAATAGTAGAATAATTTACCCATCAAGAGTCTACTACCCATCCATTATCCGTGAATCCATAGAAATCTACATGCATAACACAAACATTTGCAACAAAACCACTTCATTTGAATTGACCAAAATTTGGCCCGAGATTCTTTTCCCTTTGAAAAAGCAATAACGAAATATAATTTTTATGATTACAGTTGGCTACTTCAAGCACCTGCTTTTTTCTTTCTTTCTTTCTTTTTTTTTTTTTTTTTAGATATTTGGATCTTGTGATTCGTGTCTTCAAGGTTAATTTTTTCAAAATTTGCAAGAATACTTTGTTTTATTATATTTTTCTTGAAAATGACGCCGAAATGAGCGTTGAAACGTATGTTGGATCATTAAAAAGGTTTTTATAAGCCTTTTGTTATTTCTTTTAATATCACTTAAGCATTTTTCTACATTTTAATTATATTTAGTGATCTTATTTTATGGTTTAGCAAATGTTTTTCAATTGACTCACTTTTTTTTTTTTTCTTTTAGACAATTCTTAAGGTGTACTTCATAAAATTAAAAATAAGATTTTCAGCAATATAAATAGTTTATTTTCTAAAAATAAAAATATTAACACTAGAACTACCAGAAATTTTACTCAAGTTTTATAAAGCTATTTCACACCAGAATTTTTATTTAAAACTATGTAACATATTCATTTAGCACATTCCTGCGAGTTTTCTATGTAATTTATTTTGAAAAGAAATTTCTGGTTTGAATCGGAATATATTCATTTGATAGTAAAGGTGAAAATAAGGAATTTCGCTTAGTAGCCACTGGCCGGTAGGTTGATTTTTTCAGTAGCCAGTTACTGGCTAATGAAAATAATTTCTCTAGTAGCCAGTAAATACACTTATGTCACTGAATATTTAATTTTTTTTAAAAATACAATGACGTAACAGTAAAAAAGTAATTTATGTACTAAATAAAAATATTTTAATTTATATTGTTTTGAATAAACTTGAGATATTAATTTCCAATCTATTTAAAAATTTAAAATAAGTTAACAGTAAAGTTCTACACAACATGCTTATGTAGCTAACTACATAAGTTACACTAAGCATAGGTACTGGTATAGCTAACTACATAAGTACCTTTAAAAAATATATATCTGTCTAGAATTAAGGCCTGACAATGATAAAATAGGTATGTTTATGCACTAAATAATAACCCACAACATAATATGCATTATACATACTTAACCTCAGCAGGCAAAATTATCCACAAATTCAGGAATTGTGTGTTTTTCGGCAATTAGTTTCGGAAAAAATTGTAAATTTCGTCATGCAAGAGTGTAAAAATCATGAATTTCGTTGATCGGGCGCTTGAAAATCATGAATTTCGTCGATCGGGTGCAAAAAAATCATGAATTTTGTCGTTCGACAACGTTAAAATCACAAATTTCGTCATTCAGGAGTGTAAAAATCATGAAGTTCGTCGATCAAATGCATAAAAATCATGAATTTCGTCAATCGGGAGTGTAAAAATCACAAATTTTATCGACTGAGCACGTAAAAATCATGAATTTTGTCGAACGGGTACGTAAAAATCATGAATTTCGTCGAATGGGTACGGAAAAATCAAGAATTTCGTCAATAGGGTGCAGAAAAATCTTGAATTTCGTCGATCGGCTACGTAAAAATCTTGAATTTCGTTGATCGGCTAAGTACAAATCTTGAATTTTATCATTCGGGAGCATAAAAATCATGAATTTCGTCGATCAAACGCATAAAAATCAGGATTTTCGTCTATATGAACACGTAAAAATAATGATTTTCTTCTATATGAACGCGTAAAAATCAGGAATTTTATCGACCGAGCATGTAAAAATCATGAATTTTGTTGATTACGCATGTAAAAATCATGAATTTTGTCAAATGGGTGCATAAAAATCATAATTTCGTCGGTCGGCTATGTAAAAATCTTGAATTTCGTCGATCGGCTACACACAAATCTTGAATTTCATCATTCGGAAGTGTAAAAATCATGAATTTCGTCGATCGAATGCATAAAAATCATGATTTTCGTCTATCGAACACATAAAAATCATGAACTTTATCGACTAAGCGTGTAAAAATCCTAAATTTTATCGATTATGCACGTAAAAATCATGAATTTTGTCGATTGGGCACACAAAAATCATGAATTTTGTTGATTATGCACGTAAAAATCATGAATTTTGTTGATTATGCACGTAAAAATCATGAATTTTGTCGAATGGGTGCATTAAAATCATGAATTTCGTCGAGCGGACGCAAAAAATCACAAATTTTGTCGATCGGGTGCAGAAAAATCTTGAATTTCGTCGGTCGGCTATGTAAAAATCTTGAACTTCATCGATCGGCTACACACAAATCTTGAATTTCATCATTCGGAAGCGTAAAAATCATGAATTTCGTCGATCGAATGCATAAAAATCATGATTTTCGTCTATCGAACGTGTAAAAATCACGAATTTTATCGACTAAGTGTGTAAAAATCCTAAATTTTGTCGATTATGCACGTAAAAATCATGAATTTCGTCGATTGGGCACGTAACAATCATTAATTTTATCAATCGGGCGCATAAAAGTCATGAATTTTATCAATCTTTAATTTTGTCGATCGGCTACGTACAAATGTTCAATTTCGTCATTTGGGAGCATAAAAATCATGAATTTTGTTGATTATGCATGTAAAAATCATGAATTTCGTCGATTGGAAACATAAAAATCCTGAATTGTATCGATCGGATGCCTAAAAATCATGAATTTCGTCATTTGGCCGTCTCTTTCCATATTTTTAATCGCCAGTTTTTAAAGTTTAATCGATGAGTGGCGACTGGCGAGTGCTTATTTTCACCTTTATTTGATAGCTGTGAAAACGACGACTCATGGTAGTTCTATTGTTAAATAAAAAAGTCCTTTTTATTGTATTTTAAAATTTGTCATGATATTTTAAATAATTAGCTTTTTGAAAATCTGGTTCTAATAGTTATAAAACAGAATTGTAAGAAAAGTACTTAAAAAAAAAAAAGTTGCGAAAACTTAAAAAAGTGTGGTTTTAAAATTTGAATTAAAATTTTTTCAATTAAATATTTTTATTACAAGAATTCCGTTTTTGCTTGATTAAATCATGAAATTTCATAAAAACATTTAATAATATCAATAAAAGCTGTACCTTAAAAATTTACAATGATGCACCCTGATTGCAAAGTTTAATTATCCTAAAATATTTACTTTGATTAGCCCAAAGAGAAAGAAAGAAATATATCTTTGTCCATTCTGATGAAATTGTATTATTTTCTGTGAATCATAATGGTTAATCCTGGTTTGAAAAACAATCTAAATTACTATTTACAAACTTTATGAGCTTGTTGTTTTAAAAGTAGACTTCTATTGTGTCCCCGAAACTTAAATATTGTAGCTATAAAAATATAATATTGTGGCTTAGCAACTTATAATAAATCCTGGATACAACGAGTGAGGAATTTGATTTCCAATATAGTAAACCTGCAAAAGTTTGGTATTTCTTCTTCCAGTTTTGCTGGTGGCTTTTTTTTAATTACCGTATATACTCGTGTGTAAGTCGAAGAATTTTAGACAAAATTCGGGAGCTGAAAATGGGGGGTCAACTTATACATGAGTTAGTAAAAAAAAAATATATATATATATATTTAGCAGAGTGAAATACCTGTGCTATTTCTTTTGAAGATAATTGGTGAATGTGCAAGTCTTTTCATTAATCACATATGGGTCTAGGTTGAAGAGACAGATAAAAGCGGACAATGGTGATTGATAAAAAAAAGCTCAACAATAATGTCTCTGTAATTGTTCTGCACTCATTTTCTCTTGGGATAGAATTCCCTTCAATACAGGGGCATTCCTTTCAACATTTTAATCATCTTTTTAAAAAGAGTTCAACTTGAGAATGCTTCTAGATTTCTCTCCTAAAAGTCCTAAAATACAAAGAAGTACTATATTTTAGCAGTTTAAGTTGTTTACCCTTGTAAATAAGGCTTGAATAGATTTAAAAAAAAAAAAAAAAAAGTAAGTAATCATTAAATTGATGTGAATAGCTTTCAAGATAGTTTAAGCTTCTTCAGTTTTACATAATTATACAATTTTAAAATGTTGAATTAAAAAAAAAGGAAGTCTGATTAGAAACGTTAAAAAAAAATCCTTGATTACAAATCATTTTTCAACATACTACCAGAAATGTGGTTCGACTTATACACGAAAATTCAATTTTTTCCAAAATTTTGCATAAGAATTGGGGAGGGGGGGGGGGGGGGGGGGGGGGGGGATCGTATACACGAGTATATACGGTATTTATATTTAATTTATAAAGTTTTGCTCTTTTAAAAAATATATTTGTGAAGGTCTAATAAAACATTTCAGATCTTTACCTTTGTAATACATCTATTATGCTTGTGTCTTTACTCAAGAAATAAAGATTTCATTCATACTACATGAATTCCTCTCTTTTATTTAACTTTGCTTTTGTATGTAAAGATGGAATTTTCTAATTGATTTTTCACTCCCATCCTGATAGGCTAGAATTATAAAAATTACGTACGCAGGTGTATTTTCGCTGACAGTACAACATTTTAATATTTTAAGAACTTAATTATAAATTAAAAAAGTAATTTTAAGGCATTTTTCCGTTAGCCAGCCACAGTAAATCTCCAAATAATCTTTATGGTTAGTTACAATTGTTACAAGTTACAAAAACAATGGAATTAATTATGCACCAAAATATCTCATCTGACTGTGAAAGTGCAACAACGAAATATTCTGAACACTAAAACGTAGAAAATATAAATGAAAACAAAGAGTGTAATAGTTAAAAAAAATACCCTCTTTTATCATTAAATTAATATTAAATAAATTATGACTATACATTGAAAAAACAGTTTAGAAATCCTGAATTGATAGTTTAAATAATGCTTTTTTCCTATTGCATATCTTAAAAAAGAAACAGAGAAACATTATAATTAAAAAATAAATACAATTACCAGTTTGCCCTTTCTACCAAACGTAAATCAAATCAGTGAATTTTCAATTATGGGGACCCATACCAAATTAACCTATTGTAACAGATTTTTTTTTTAACTACATGAATATCAGTCATGCAATTAAGTGTGATTTTTCAAAAAATGACAAAATATCATTTTATCAATTCTGTGTTTATAAATGTATTTAAACCTCTCTAGTATACTCAGGTGAAGTTACCTAAAGATCCGATAGTTATAAATATGTGGATTCCCTTTAAATGATTCCAAGTTACAATCTTTAAAATAATTTTCTCGCAGTTAGAGTTTAAACATTTTGCTACTTTAAAATCATTTAAACCCCTCTACATCTTAACTGTAAGTTTCACTATTTACATCTGAAATAATGTGCAGATTTTAGGGTTGCAGATTTGAGAGAGTCTACTGTATATATATATATATATAACCCCATAGTAAAACATCTCATGCTTATCTTCAATAATCATTTCAAAAAATAAAATATACACATGGAGCAAAGAAAATATGTCTATTGTTTAAATGTTAATAAAATTATTTATTTATTTTCATGAGACTTTAAAATGACAGATACGTGAGACTTTAAAATACAGATATGTAACATGGTGATACAATGGGTTAACAAAAAATAAGAATAAATCTTTAAGGGGCTACTTCACTCAGATGAAAACACCCGCTCTCGCTAATGTTAATCCTATGAAGGAAATTTTTGAAGATATCTCATTCGCATTTCAATAGTTTTAAATGTTTTTTTTGCATTGGATAGCTGAGGTCAATCTCTATGCACGCTCCTTTCTACTTTTTCGATTTTGATTACAAGTTTTTTTTATTAAGATACTTTCACATTCGAAACCAGTTTTGAAAGTGAAAGTATCCTCAATAAAAAAAAACTGCAACAAAAATAGAAAAAGTAGAAAGGAGCGTGCATAGAGATTGACCTCAGCTATCCAATGCAAAAAAAATCATTTAAAAATATTGAAATGCGAACGAGGTATCTTCAAAAATTTCCTCCATAGGATTAACATTAGCGAGCGGGTGTTTTCGTCCGAGTGAAGTAGTCTCTTAATGGTAACCTTTATTTATCTGCCAGTAAGCTCCAATTATGACAAACTTGGGCACCTAAGCAAATTAATCTGGGAACACTCACACTGTTGTTAATCATAATGGGTTTGAGGGAGGACAATTATCACCCTAACATGATGTGTGGACATAAATCACATATTCCCAGGTATCACAGTGATATCGGTCAATACCCACCCCAATATTGGCCAATATTTCAAAAGTCATTGAATGTCGTACGTTAAATTTACAACATCTGCTGATATTCACAGACATAACTTAAAGTTAGTTTTTAAAAGAAAGCATTGAAGAGTTTTTTGCAATACTTATAACATTATAATACAGAAATAGAATTCTAAACAATGAAATTTAATAAGTTTGTCATTTTTAAAAAATTGATTTTTAATGCCTTATTTTTAATGTCTTGTTTACATTGGCTAATGTTGTAAAAATGATATTATTATTACAACACTCAGGGATATCTATCGACATTCGTGAAAAATAATATCCTTTTTCAGACATTTTGAGATATCTGTTGATGACATTCAGCATATCTGATGATGTTTGTAATCTTTAACGAAGTTAATCGAAAGCTCTAAAGGAGTGCCCCTGCCCATATATACTGTTTTTGTCAAAGTGCATTTGATGGAGGTGTCCATCGTAAAATTTGCACAGAAAGAAAATGCTTATATAAAAATTTTCTGTATGAAGTAGTTATTTTATTTATAGTATATTTAAAAAACGTTTGAAAAATTGTTAGTTTTATAAAAAACTAAAGATTTTTTTACACTGTTTTTAATACTATTTTTAATAATGTTTTTACATGTAAGAAAAAAAAATTATATAATTTTTAAATGTTTTTGAATTTTTAACTTTTATAAGAATTGAATACAAGTTTAGTTTCAAAAGTAGGTCATTGATTTTTAGGTGCGTTCGTAATTATATAAATGCGTAGCACCTATTGTCGTCGTCTGGTCCGTCCGTCTGCATATAACAATGCAAAAACTACCCAATCAAATGGTTTGAAATTTAAGATATATAATACAGTATGGAACCATTTATCCGAAAACCAGTTATCCAGAATATTTCCAACTGTCCAATTTCAGAATCTTTCCAGTAAAAAAGTGCCATTTGGTGCCAGTTTGACAAATGCATTTCTTGAAACATTACAACATGCATGGTATAACTTCATACTAACATATAGGATTTGAAATGGAAGCATATTTAGTTAGATATTGGACATTTTGATTTTTATGCAGAGGAATTTTTATTTCCAAAGGTTTTTCACAAATTGCCTTCTTTTAAACTCTGATTAATCTTTGATCTTGTTTGCATCTGATTCTTAATATGAGCAATCTAATAATTAATTTGAAATCTGAAACAATATCACAACCACACATATTCTACAAATCTGATCAAATAGATGTTTTAAATTTAATATTTTAAGTTGCTATGCCCAACCAGTTATCCAGAAAAACCAGTTATCCGGAATATGTCTGACCCCAACCATTCCGGATAAATGGTTCAGTACTGTATATTATCTTTGCAGATTTTTGTTGAGACATTTCAAATTTTATGAAAATCAAATCAAAACTTTAGAAAATATTAATAAAAATATTTATTAAGACATTTGAAGATTTTAAAAAGAAATCTGTACTTTTTTATTATAGGAGCTTCTGAGGTTTAGTCGTCAAGCCACCGAGATACTTATTTTATTACAGAAATTAATCTGAAGACGATATAATTCATTTTACAGAATTAAATATCCTCATGATCTTAATATTTATATAACTAGCTATAGTACGAACGCACCTCATTTTTCACATTTGACGTACAATTTCCAAGTTGTTTAATTAGACACTGTTCATTTAAGTAATACTAATGATTATTTTATATAAATAATAATAATAATAAGCTTTTAGGGTTAATTTATGTGCATGTTAACTTGTATGTAGTGCATCAATTTTTGAAAAAAGAAAATTACACATATTTAGGACTTAAAATTAATAGAAAATATGTATTTAATTTCTTACAAAGCAAAAGTCAAAGTATGGGGTTGTTAAAATCTTTCTTTATAGTTTTGTGCAAGGGGAACACATCATTTTTAAGAAAGCAAGCTTTAAAATTTCTCATTTGCTATAATTTTCTAGGTTTCAAATTTCTTACCAGCTTTAAAATAATTTCTTACAAAATTTCTAACAAACTTAATAATAAAAAGTGATATCTTAATAAAACTTTGCTAAAAGAATGTAAAAAAAGTTGATTGGGATTGAAAAAGTATTAGAGAATTAAATGAGTTTTGTGAGTCATTTTTCCTTACTAACAGAAAAATCTACTCCCATTACTTTTTGCTAAAATGTATTAGACATACTTTTCAGTTGCTTCCTCCTGTTTATACTTAAATAGTACCAGCCTTGGTACATAGGAGACTATTGAGGAGATTCTCCTTGAGCAGGGGTTTCTGTGCACCACATTTGAGGTGTAAAAAAGAAATTCTTTGATATCTCAAAATGTTATTCAGCAATGAAAAAAATATGGCATTTAATATCCAAAAGTGTTATTGAGGAATGTTAGAAAAAAATATCATCAGATGATATTTAGCAATGACAGAAGAAAAAAAAAAACTAAATGTCAAAAAATGATATTCAGAGATGTTGGGAAATATTGACTAACATTGACAGATGTCAAAAACTAATATTCACGAATGTCATTTAGAGGGTCATTCAACGTTGGCCAATATCAAATTTTGATATTGACCAATATCTTTGTGCTACCTGGGTGGCACAAAATATGTAAAGAATAACAAAAGAAAATTATTGTAATTAACCAACATACACATCTGAAATAGCTACAAATCTTCTTTTCTTTCTCCCACAATGTTTTCTTTAGGTCCTGCCTGTGATTGAGACTCGCTGGGCATGCAGATATGCAATAGCTGGCCTTGTTATATGACCTAATCAGGTTTATCTTGAGTAGTGGTCCAGATGTCCTGTTCTGAAAAAAATATTTAATTTTTACTTTGATAACTGGGAAATTTAACTTTCATCAGTTAAAAACACAGAGATAAAGGGAAGAAATTTATTTAATAAGGCACAAATCAGCTGTTTACCCACAATTGTGATAACTCACCATGCAAATGAGATCTGTATTTTCCAATACTAAGTTTTCTAAATTAAGCTTTATCTGCTCATATGCATCTTAAAATTTAAGCTTGGGGATAATTTTTTCTACACTTGGGGAAAGGTTAAGAAGATAGCGCCTAGCTCGGCCTGATCACAACCTTTGGCTTAATTAGGTTGCCATATCGGGCGATTAGCTCGTTTCGGCGACATAAATAGACTGCTTGCAAAAACCTTATTTCTGGGATTTTTTTTCCGTCTTCTTTTGAAAAATTAAATATAATTGATTATTTACAATCTATCACAAATGCACTTTATTTGTGATAAATAAATATATATATATAAAATAAGACGTTATTATAAAGTCGAAAGAAGAATCCAAATAATTAAAGCATAAGTAAATTACTGCATATATACACTATAAAAACATGTAAAATAAATTTATAAGCTTAAAAAATATTTCTAGTCTTCTTTTGAAACATTAATTATTATTCGTTATTTATAATCTATCACAAATGCACATTATTTAAATTAGGATAAACATACGTAAAAGGTTCAATGAAAATTGTGATAAATAAATAAATATATATATATATATATATATATATATATATATATAATAAGCCGTTTATAATAAAGTCGAAAGAAGGATCCAAATAATTAAAGCACGATCAAATTACTGCATATATACACAATAAAAACATATAAAATAAATTTATAATCTTAAAAAATATTAGGTAGATTTCGTAAGAAATACTACCTATTACATTCTGCCCTAAGTTGGAATTTTTGAATAATTTTTACACATCTACGGCGATCATGACTCCCAGAACCCAAAACCACCCCCAGTTCAAAACTTTATATATCTATTTATCTATGTCACTTTTTTATGGACACGATAACTGGAAAAATTCTGCGTAAATCTCTTCCAAACTGATACATAAAATCAAGGGGCATAAAATCTCGGTCAAGTTCGTTAATGAGCAAAATCGAACCAAGGGAGGGGGGGGGGGGATTTTTGTGAAAACAGAAAACCCCCCATAATTTCTTAATTATTATAAGTATCGAATCCGTTTAAAGTTATTATTACTTCTAGGAAAAAGGCTGAAAATTTATGTATTACAGATTTTTGATATCATTAAAAATGGCCCCAAGGGGGGGTTTTAGAAGAAAAGAAATCACAGCTTCGTCAATTCACAAGATATCAAATCCGCTTAAATGTATTATTAATCCTCTTAATATTATTTAAAACTTTTATATTGACAAGTTTTTTATAGAAATAAATTGTAAGAAAAACACAATCGTAAAAAACAAAGCATAAAAACGTAGAGAAATATTTCCGTTTGTTTTTCGAGATAAGTAAAATTTTGCTCTGATATCCAGTTTTCACACGGCTAAAGAATTAAGCAGTACTGGTACAAGTATGGAAAACAGGTTTAAAATTAGAAACCAGGTGTTTAACACATAAGGTGTGTGTCATATGTTTAACACATGTGGCAAACATAAATTAACAATGTTGCATTACAGCCATATGACTATTGTTGTCATGTTGGGGAAAAAAAGCCTAACAGTGAATTTCTCTCTCTCTCTCTATATATATATAGTTTTTCCACTGAATAATGTTCATAATTAATTTATTAATCCATTTGTGTTTACTTAATAGCAACTCCAATTTATAATTTTTTTTCCCCCCTTTCTCTCTCTTTCTTTTTAAATGTTCTTCAGGTATGAGTAAATTTGGCTAATTACCATTGAAGCACATGCTATGGTAATTTTATGATTGCACACGTTAATTATTAGCTATGTGGTATTCTGATTACACAATATCATTAATTATCTCTTTGTAGATTTTAGTAGAATGATATTAGAACTTGATATGTTTTTGAAATTCATAGATATTATAATTATTTAACATTCTATAAAATTATGCTGCATTGCGCAAATTGATATGGAATGGTTTTTACATATTCTTTTCAATATTCTTTTCAATTATAGCTGGTTGAAAGTATTGAGTTTTATGATACCATAATTTAGCCTAGTTGGCACATAAATCACTTTGATTAACTTCTGTTTAAAATACATAGTTAGTATAGCTGCATTGCGCTTTTAATGGTGTATTTAATAATAATTTAATAATAATAATTTTAGAATATTACTATTATTTCTTGGTATCATTTGTTTATCTATTGAAATTTCAAATGCATTTTTTTAACATCTTATTCAGGTTCTTTTAATTTTTTTTTTTTTTACCAACATTAATTTTGTATTGACTTATGAATGCTAGGGGATTCTATACTGTTGTCTTTTGATGTTAGCTTGCTTAATGGGAC
This sequence comes from Maratus michaelseni, assembly GCA_963931845.1. Lineage (NCBI taxonomy): Eukaryota > Metazoa > Arthropoda > Arachnida > Araneae > Salticidae > Maratus > Maratus michaelseni. The sequence goes on from OZ007600.1 coordinate 6,465,934, forward strand.
TTTATGTATATATGTATATAGTTTTATAATATAGCCTTATTATATTTAATCAAGTATTAAAAGTCAATCTTATTACTTTTATTTTATTTTATTTTATTTTATTTTTTATGGATATTCAAGTACTTTATAACAATAAGGTTGATTCAAAACATTTTTTATCTTTAAATATATTTTTATATGTATCTCTTGCAATTTCTATTGCTTTCAAACAATTATGGCAGTTATTAGTAAAATGTTAGATACTGGCAATTTAGGCCTTGGTGGATCCAGGACTAATGCTCGGTACAGGAAGATTATTAGGGATCTTCCTGGATCGTTATCAGATAACCTATTCTATTGTCCCAAGCCTGTACTATGTTTTCATGAGTGTGAATCAAAGCGTTGCCTTACATGTCCATTAGCTGATAAGTCACAGATTTCAAATAATAACAATCTTAATTTGGTAAAATTTTGCAAAGCATACAATGTAATCTATTCATTGAAATGCAATTCGTGTAATATGGAATATATAGGACAGTCTCGACAAAAATTACATAAGCGGCTAAATTTACATCGTTCTCATATTGATAAATATAAAAAATCTAAATTTCAAACAACTCATAATATTGAATATACTCATTTCAAAAATCATGATTTTAAAAATATTACTATTAAAATACTTAAAATACAAAAAAATTTTACTGAACGACTTTTTCTAGAATCTAAATATATAAGACATTTTAATACTACATATCCTTATGGATTAAATCAATTAGTATACAAAAAATCACATCCTGTATTTTCAGATTTAACTAAATATGAAAACTATAAAAATCTTTATTCAGGATTAAATTTTTCAAACATAAAAAAAACTTCAAGATCTGGTAGAGGTAAACATAATAACAAAAAATACACTGATGATATTGTGATTCAAAAGGAGCTTGATGATCTTGAGGCAAAATTTTGTAATGATTATTGTTGGCATGATATAAGAAAACGTTTTTAGTATAAAAAAGAAATATTTGAACCAATATTTCAAGGTATTTAAAAAGAATCAATATTCTACACATTTTTGTGATATCTTTTATGATATTCTACATTATAGAGCAAACCTATTAAATACATGTCTTTCTAATAAACCTAAATATAAAACTAATAATACACAATTAATTATAAATTTTTCCAATCATGTATTTAATAATATCAATTTACACAATATAATAAACAACATTACTAACAATTTTCCAATAAAAAATGTTACCATTCACAAGACATACAAATATAATCGCACACTTGGACGTAAAATTTTTAATTACAATTCTTTTGCAAAACAAATGGTCTCTTCAAATAATTACCCATGTTATTGTAATGACCCAAAATATCAAAAGTACATAAATACAACACATGGTCATATCATTACTAGTGATCTTAATATTGTAGAACAACCTATTTTACAAAACTTAATGCATAATGGAACAAAATTTCGCCTTCCATATAAGTGTAATATCAAATCCATAATATTGCAGTTTATTCAAGATATTGATTTATTTATATATAAAATTGCTATTGATTACAATAAACCAATCGAGTATTTTAGTGAATGGAGATTTTCTGTTATAGATAAAATGAAAAATGAAATTATAAAAAATTATCATCATATTACACATGCAGCTTTTAATAATATAAATAAACATATATCAGAATTACAAAACAAATTTATAATTACTTATGTAGATAAATCTCCAAATAATTATGCTATCATTTGTAAAGAATACTATAAAGTGTTAATTCACAATGCAATTAACACAAGCAATATTTTTAATAAAACTAAATTAAATATTGAAATAAATAATAGAAAATTATTAAATTATCACAAATTACTAAAAATCAAATGTAATAATTTAAATTATCCTTATCTTGTTATAATTCCAAAATTTCATAAAAATCCTATTAAATTTCGCACTGTTACCATCGGGTGTAACACATATAATAATAATGCAAGTAATTTACTACTTAATATTTTAAAGCAGATATATGATATAACGTTAAAACATAATAACCAACATTGCCTAAAAAACAGTTTTCAACTCATTAATAAATACATAATATCAATCCGGTAAAATTCATAAAAACATTGGATTTTAATGATTTATTTAATAACATTGATATAAAAGACTTACATAAAACAATGTGTATATTATTTAAAGAATTTAAATCTCAATTAAAATTAAAAGAACATATTTCAGTAAATTTTTTTAAAACTTTACTAAATTTTACATTGCATAATAATTACATCATATATGACAATATTATTTATAAACAATTCCAGGGAATTCCGCAGGGCGGTACAGCATCTAGTATTCTCTCTGACCTTTACTTATATTATTATGAAAGAAATATTAGTACGAACAATGAATATGTATTTTATCGCTATATTGATGACATTATCATATTTTATTTCAATGAAAAAAATTGCACATCACCACTCAATTTTTATCCTACTCAACTTAAATTAAGCGAAAATGATTTAATTAATAATAATATTAACTTTCTTGACTTAAAAATCAATATTAATAATAATTATATATTAATTTTTGATATTTATGATAAGAGATTTGATTTTCCATTTAAAGTAAATATTTTTACCAATTATGCTTCTTGTTTACATAAATCTGTATATAAAAATATAATTATCAATTATCTACATCGTATAAAATACTTATGCTCAGATATAAATAAAAACAAAAATATTAAATTTATTCGAGATCAAGCAAAAATATATGGTTATCCAATTTTTATGATAAATTCAATTATCAACTCTTTTAAATAACATTTATTATATCATTTAATTATTAACACTGTATGTAATAAATCTATGTTTTAATGTGCGATAACATATAACAATAGATATAATATTACAATTATAATATACATTAATACAATTATAACATATTAGGAAATTTAAAATTTGATTGAACATTATATACACTCTGTTTAGTATGTGATTGTGCGTTGCCGATCACATATGTTTAGGGTGTCTTTGATGAGCAGTTTTCATACATTTATAATTTAATTTATACAATAACACATAAAATTATACATGGATAACATTGGTTATTATAACTCACAAACATATCTATTTGCAAAGTGTATAAAAATATATATAGTTTTTTATTTTTATCTATGAAATTAAATTTAATAAGTATTTTTAATTGCTGCATAATATATATATAGTTTTTTATTTTTATCTATGAAATTAAATTTAATAAGTATTTTTAATTGCTGCATAATATATATATAGTTTTTTATTTTTATCTATGAAATTAAATTTAATAAGTATTTTTAATTACTGCATAGTATAAATTTGATTGATGCACAGTAGTAATAATAATAATTATTTAATTTGATATTAAATTAATCTCTGAAATCTAAAATATAATTAAGTATAAGTATAAACAATACATTAATTATTTAATAACAAGTCTAATATATATTTAAGTAGAAGTAACAATAAAAAATTAATAATTTAATTATATGTTTACAATATATATAAGTGGTTTAACACAGCTGGCAGCATAGCACTTTGTTTTAAAATAATATCTCTTTTACAAAATATACTCTTGTTAAGAATATCTGAAATGCTGTGCAGGATGAATAAATTCTGTGTATATTTATTCATATTGTAGGATTTTATTCGAATTTAATGTAAAAACTACAAGGAAGTATTGTTTATTAAAATTTATATATTGATTAAATATAATGAAGTGATTATGTTAATAATAATATGGATATGTAACTAAATATTAATTATGAATAATTATAATACCAACAGATGGCGACACTTTACGTTTAAGTTAGATGATGATATTATAGATATTATTTTTTATTTAACTATAGAGGGAGCTATTGCTTGTATATTAATTTTACTTTCAGGAATTAAAATTAGATGGAGTAATTATATATTCACGGATATAATTTTGTTATAAGAGTATTATCAACAGAATAGTTTTGTGTGTTTATGAATTATTTTGTGTTGGGGTGTCATTGATCGAGTTGTGTTTTAAAAAATAAAAAAATGAGCTCTCAACTTGTCTTTCAAATCATTTCTCTCAACTCGACTCGAATGTCAACATGTTTGATACGTGCCATGTGGAATTGATCATTATGCAGAAGTTGCTATATTTTGAGGATTCTGGATCATTCTTGTGAGTAAAACATTTTTTCTACAATTTAACGGTTCTAATTTCAAATATTATTTCAAAAATGATATCTGGTGGTCATTTAGAGTGGTGATTTATAAAGATTTTAGGATAATCGTTGTAAGTGATATATTATATATTTCTTAATGGTTTTTTATTTACATTTTATATATTTCCAATTTTAAATTTTTCCAATTGTTGTCTGGTAATAATTCAGTATACTTGGCTGATTCTACTGTTCTTAGCATCATGCCAGTAGAATTATGAAATACTGAATTATTTTTAAAACACATGTGGGTGCAGCCAAGCTGATGAGTACATCCACATATGTTTTTCATATCCAATTCTTGATTGGTTCTCTTGTGGTCCAGTTTTTCTACTGAATAATGTTCATAATTAATTTATTAATCCATTTGTGTTTACTTAATAGCAACTCCAATTTATAATTTTTTTTCCCCTTTCTCTCTCTTTCTTTTTAAATGTTCTTCAGGTATGAGTAAATTTGGCTAATTACCATTGAAGCACATGCTATGGTAATTTTATGATTGCACACGTTAATTATTAGCTATGTGGTATTCTGATTACACAATATCATTAATTATCTCTTTGTAGATTTTAGTAGAATGATATTAGAACTTGATATGTTTTTGAAATTCATAGATATTATAATTATATATCTATATATATATATATATAGAGAGAGAGAGAGAGTCCCACATTGCTAAAACCAAGCCCTCCCCGCACGCACATACACCACCCCCAACAAAAATATTACATTTACATTTTTAGTGATTTTTTAAAATTATTAATTTTTTCCAAAGATTTAGAGGGGTATTTCTCCTTCAACACCCCCCCCCCCCTTACCCCTTGCATATGTCTATGTTTCTGTTTAATGAAAGATTCGTGTTGTTGAGAGCGATTTTCTTTTGTTTATAACTTACCCATCATACGTAGTATAGGGTAAGTCTTGTAATCGTTTTGAAAATCGAAAATTTTTTTTTGACGGATTAACACGTTTCAGACACTGGAGATTCCAAAAAACATATTTTTAGAAAAAAAAAATTTGCCGTCCGTCTGTGTGTCTGTAAACGCTCTATCTCCCGAACAAATTGAGATAGAGACTTGCAATTTGGTATGTACTTAGTATGTAATAATGGGAAGAAGCCTATTTCATTTCAATAACCTCGATTAACCGGAACATTTTTTTTCGGACTCTCGAAATATTCGTTCTGATGAAAGGTATATAAAAATTTTCGAAATTGTTTATTTTAAGTAGTAAATATAAAAAACAATAAAAAAACATAAATTTTGCATAAAACATGAAGTCGATCGGATAATGAGTTGCCGAGATATTTGTAATCCTATTTTCCACACTCTTCGATTTTTCATGACCCTGTATTTCATCCAAATTTCACTTCAAAGATATATTTTAATTGGAAATTTGACGCTTAATCAGATGCAATAAACCGCTAGTTAATAGGAGTATTATTTTTGGAGTTATAAGGAAAAACCTCTTTCAAGCAATTCAGTAATCGAGCCTTTTTATGACGTCATCAAGCCACGATTTTATTTGAATTGCAATGCATTTTATAAGTAGTTTACACATTTTTATTTTAATATTTTACATTATACATATACATGATGGGTAAGTATTACGGTGGCCCCCAACGACTAGTTTTTACACAACGCAGCATTTAGCAAACACATTTCTATTTATTTAGTGGTGGTTTTTAAATTCCTTGCTAAATAACACGAAACTTTCTTACTCGTTTTTAAACATAAAGGCATGAAATCAGCAGACCTGGCTATTGAAGCGATTTGGAATCAAAATGAGTTTTACCTTTTTGGATAAATAAATTTCTTATTGAATTATAAGCGATTCGTGTGACGTGACGACACGTTTTTCCCTTTTCTCGTGCTGCGGCAATGGGAATTCGGTCAAAACGCCGACTTTGGCTTTTTTTTCTGAAAGATCCTTTGACTTTATCAAAAAAGGGAAAATGTATTTATATTACAGAGTTTTTGAATAAGAAAACCTGTCTATTTTATGCGTTTCCTAACAAAAAGATTCCGAACAAAAATGAATTTAAAAAGGTCATAAAGTAACCAGTTTAGTTTTTAGAAAAGCCTTAAATATATAATTCACATCTCCTCTCTCCCTTCATATGCCTATGTTTCTGTATCATGAAAAATTCGTGTTGTTCAGTGTGATTTTTTTTTTTTTATTACAACCACAGCATTTAAAGCTGTTCTCAAATCCAAAGAAGCTACTTTTTGACACAATTTTGAATTCATTTTTGTTCGGTAACGCATAAAATTGGCAGGTCTTATTCAAAAACTATGTCACCGAAATTGGTTTTCCATTTTTTGGTGAAGGCAGAAGATCTTTCAGAAAATACTGTCAAAGTCGGCGTTTTGAACCGAATTCACGAGGAGATCAAGAACGGGGAAAATCATGTGGTCTCGTGACGCGAATTGCTTATAACCCGATAAGTAATGTATTTATCAGAAAATGTAAAACTCATTTAGATTCTAAAATAGCTTCCTGTAACGACAAAAAATGGGTGGCAATGGGGTTAAATTAAAATTTAAAGAATTACTTGAAAGTGGGGTAAAGTAAAAGAGAGGGGCGAATGTTAAAAATTTGGAATATCAAAAAGAAGGAGGAGAATTTGAGATTTTTGAAGAAGAGCCAGTGATCTAAATATTGATAAGTATAGTGGTAATACCTGGAAAAATATAATGAAGAACGTTCATGGTGAATAACAGAAAGATATCTTACCTGATTCATAAGTAGTAAATACCTTTAACATATATGTCCTCTACGCTGAAATTTATATATATATAAATATTTAAGCCTAAGAAATTTCCTTAGAATTTCTACGAGTATCAAATCAATAGTATTTATACAATTGTTACATAAATAGCGTAGATATAAATATAAGAAATAACAGGACATTATAATGTTTAAATTATTTATTATATATATATTCAAAATAAGAAAAGGAAAGTTACTGCGCAGAAACCCCTATACAATAATTATTTATTATAACATTAAACAAACATTATGGCATATGACTTAGGATGGATTTAAAACATTAATTGATGCAGTACTCTACAGTCTTAAGGTAATCAATAAAGATGTTGTCTTAGAGAAAGTTCATACTTAACGTTCCTTAACACAAAAAGGTTTCTTCAGAAAACAAAATAAAATTGTACATTACCCCATGTTGTAGAAATCATAATTGATTATACTCAGAACAAATAGTTGTACAGTTGAAGAAAGACAACGAACATCGTATATTCGTCATAACTCTCGTTACTGATATTGCACACAAAATGATACATCTTGAACATCAGTTAACACGAAATCTGAGATTGATGGCTACCGTCAAAATTTCGATATTATATCTATTTCGATGATTACTCTAGGTGATTGAAATGATGAAGAGTTTCTCAAGATATTTGACTTGTGAAATTTATTTTCAAAATGATACTGAGATCAGTATCTGGAGAACACCTGTAGAATCTCAGCACCCATTGAGAAGTAGTATTACTCTGAGCTGCAGGCATCATTGGTAATAAGTACTGAGTAATCGTACTCGAAGGGATATAGAAACGCCAGTATTTGTACATTCTGAAGTTGCCACTGCAGAACTGAATTTAATTAAATGTATACCATCTTCAACGCCTACAGTTGTTGTTCGTTGCAGAATCTGTATGGTTCTAACGATTAACTTTTTTTTAAAGTTATTTTTTGGAGCACCGGGATGTACGTCCTTACACCCCGGCGTCCAGACAAGCAAGAGAGGGGATGCTACAAAAATTTTTAAGAAGTCGCGGGAAACACTAGCCGTTAAAGGCCAGTTAAATTATCTTAACCGCTGGGATTGAAGAGTTCCTCCAATCAAAAAAAGGTATACTCGATCGGGGTAATCGCAATTAACCGATACTGTGTTCAAAATCCCCGAACGGCTGCATGTCGCTGAAGCAGTGAACCGTAAAATCAATGACCTCAGCACCCGCACAGACACGCTATGAAAGGAATGTTACTGAGAGGCGAAAAAGGGGGATTCTTCCTTTCTAGACTAAACAGAAACGTTAGATAAGATATTGGAAAAGGAAGATGCAGAAATATTATGAATGTAATAGTATTTTATAAAGGACTATCTTTTAAAGTAAAAAATGAAGAATAATATTAGAAATAAATAACTTAAAATGATTAAAATTAGGACTTAATAAAAATATAGATTTTAAAATAATTAAATTGCAAAAGATTTAAATTAAAGATATTTAAGTTTTGAAAATAGAATTATTACACCGCCGTCGCGTAACACTTCCATAGTCAGGCCTGCCAATTTTATACTTTTGCGTTTAAAAATGATTCAGAAAATGTGTCAGAAAGTTTTGCGTTGTTAAGCACTTCATTTGAGAATCACCTTAATAAACACATTTCCATTCATTTAATTTTCAAAAGTTTTTTTTTTTTTTTTTATTGTTATTTTAAATATATTATTGGCATGCTTGGTATGTATTTCAGATAAAATTTCTCGAAAAGTTCAAATTCACAAACATTTTTGCTCTTTTTTTAATAGTTTCAAAAATAAAAAACATATATTGTGCATTTAAAACCACTATCTTAATGTAATTATCTGAAATTTGACGGAAGTGGGGTGAAGTTATCATCAGTAGGTTTGCAGTTTCTCTTCAACCTGTCCCCGTCTTTCGTCAAAATTCCGCCAAGCGAATAGATACATTTTTTATAAAATATTAATATATATATATCATAACAGTGGCACATTTTAACTTAAATCGGTTTCATTTAAGCGGTCAATAGTTTCTTTATTTCAAGATTTTAAAAAAAAACGATACAGAGCGATATTTTAATAAAATAGGCAGCGCACTACTTCTTCTCGCGGAGGCATAATGTTCACAGTATATTCTGTACTGTCAACTTTCACGTTCCTCAATTATAGTTGCAGATCAGTGATTTTGGACTATAAAATATTGCAGGGTCTGTTAATTTGGCTTCTTTCATATTAGTTAAACTATTAACTTCATTAGCTTTTTGAATGAATTCTTATTTTTATAGATCCAGCTATAAAATTTTTGTACAAACAAGTGTTTGAAGTAAAATTTCATCAATACTTAGATATATTTTAAAAAGATGGTTAACATTACCATTTTCACAAATTGTCTATTATTCTATAAAACCTCACTTATTACACAAATGATCATTTATTTCATAAAACCATCACTAATTTCAGAACTTCTCTACTGTAGCAAAAGAAGTTTTATGTCAAAAATGAGAAATTTTATGGGCAACTTAACTATGACCAAGATTTAAGGACAACCTGAAAATTTTGCAAGTTTGTGAAACTGGTGAAACTTCTTCCCCATGTGTGGTGCAATAATTCATCTTGTTGCTGCTTTATTCTAATCTTTCAGCTACTGAATCATTGTGTGTCACTTTAAAATCTTATGCTCTGAGCAAGCATATGCACATATGGTATTGCTGCCAATAAAGTTAGCTCTAGATGCACATTAATAAAAAGCATTGTCATGTTTTATATATCTTGCACTCTATTTTAATTTCAAAATTTGAGGACGGTTAAACATTTTGCGGAAAGTTTTCTCTTACTAATGTTTCTTTTTTAAATAAAATATGTATACTACAAGGGGTGTTCAAATGAAAAGGTACGAAATGACATTGTGGGTATAAATGAAGACTTTATTCAAAGTATACACACCATAGGCCTGAGCACAATAATCCCATTTATTAACGAGGCAAAAGATTCCTTGTTCCCAGAATTCCTGTAGCCGTTACGAGACCCAGTCCTTCACAGCGTCGTCTGAGTTGAAGTGCTTCCCTTTTTGTCCACCTTGTCGATGAGATGGGCCATGATGACTCTGTTTGCCTGGCCTGGTCTTCAGTCATCAACTAAACTCTCACAGCCTGCACGAAAACGGCCATTCCATTTCCTCACTGACTTGTCAGACACACAGTCACCATCCGTGAGATGAATAGTGGGCGGTTTAACACCATCCACTGTCAGAAATCGGATAATGGCTCGTTGCTCCTAAATCGTCGAATTTTGCAATGTAAACGCTGTCCTGTCCTCACACGCACTGCCGCATCAATTGGACGGCGCTCTGTCTTTATAAGAGCCTCTGCTCTCTCTCCTGCGCATGCGGGCTCCTGCACATGCTCTGATCCACGCAGAGACTACAATAGCATCCCTATATGTCTCACTACGTTCTCTCATAGCGGCATAGGCAAATATGTTAACGATTATGTTGTTACGACATTTCATACCTTTTCATTTGAACACCCCTTGTATTAATCAAAATAAATGTATAGACTTAAAAAGGAATATGTTGCAGGAAATTTAAGTCCATTAACAAAATTGGGAATTCAAGTGCTTGAATACGTCATTTGGAGGAGAAAAGATATAACTTTTGGCTTCAGGAAAATCCCTTGCAAGCCCATTGCATTACATGCATTTTTAATTTGTTCATAATGATTATTTACTTGCACAATTTCAGATTTCATGTGATATTTGTGTTCTGTGTTTATATGACAAGGTAAAAATTACCCAAATTTGAATATCTAACACTTTTAAATGTGTTTACAATAAATAATGGTTTCAATGGCACTTTAGCATTAGTTAAAGGGACAATTTTCCTGTACCAACGGCTGCGATCAGCACCTCTATAGGCCGTTTTAACGTTTTAAGTCCCAATTCCAAAAGTAATTAATGAATCAGTTAACAAAAAAGAATCTTTGGATATTATTTATATATATAACTGTTGTAAATATTTCAACTAATAAACAATTCGTAAAAATTATTTTAGTAATGTAATAGTTGCACCACATCACTCCATCGATATAAAAGTAACAAAATTAATTTTTTTAAGGGAACGGGATATGATAATTTCTACTCATATTGCTGGCAAAATAACGAGAAATAGTGCAATTGCCTCTAATGCAGTAGAGCACATTCTATGTCACATTCTGCAGAACTTCACAACTAAAAAGTAATCAGCTTTGGGTTGTGATACATTTCTATCAGTATAACAATATGTTTTTTGTTTTTCTTTTTTATTTCATTAGAATTAATTAAAGGTTTAAAAAAATTTAAATAAGTCTATATTATGTAAAATATAATTAGTATAGTTAACTGAAGATTAATTAATTTTCATTATATTATACATATCACATTAACAATATTTTGAAAAAGTTTCCTTGGCTCCACCTTTTTGCCATATGAACTGTTTCTGAATGTTTAATAAGTAAATTATCTTGCTTTGGAGTTAAATCCAAAAATTAAATCAAGCTTGGTTATTGATTGAATATATGTAAGTGTTATATGAACTTATAGATGCTCCAATCTATCCATTCTATATGAATCAAAGTCTTTCTTACATCCATTTTATATCTGTTACCTCAAATGAAAGAAGTTTTAACAAGTTTAAATTCACCAAAGCAGGAATTTAACAAAAGAGCCACAATTAACAAATTTAATTATTTTTTAATTTTTAAGTATTTATAGCTCACAAACTGTCTTTTGGCGATATAATGAAACTCTTGAATCCAAAAATGTTTATAAATTACATTTTTAATTGATAGATAACTGATTTATTTTCTGTAGGGTGTCAACAATTGTAATCAAATTGTTGACCCCACTTCTGGGGCACACTGGTCCACTTTACAGGTGCATATAATTTCTTTTTTTTTGAAAAATGTATTGAAAACTATGTTTTGAGAAAATTATGATGAATGTATAAAGGTTTAAGGAATATTCAAAAATATTTTCATGCAGATCGGTTTGTCAGTTAAAGAGAAAAAAAAATTAACTGAAAAAGTGGACCACTGTGTACCAGTCTCCCCTACATCAAATAAAGGAATTCGTTGGGAATAGAAAAACTTTTTTTTTTTAATTTCAAATACTGAATGCTAATAATCACCACTAGAAGGTGATAATGCTTCTAACAGTAATTTTTCTAAGTACAAATGAAGAAGAAGCTGCAAATGATATTTGTTTATTTTGTTATTTGTATTACAAACTAATGAAATTATGCTTATTTAAAGTTTTTATCAATTCTGTAATTACTTACTGTTTTGTCTGGGCTATTTTGTAAGGATGCAGCAACCTGCCTTTTTTTAAATTGACAAAATGCATGCTGCTTTTTTTTTTTTAATAGATTTTACTTATATAAAAATAATTTCCATACCACAATATCTAAATCTATGTGCCCAAGACCCCAGTAGCAGAATTTTCTGTGTTAATCTGAAGCAAAACAAAATTTATTTGCAACCCAAAAATGATGGACCAAACTTACTATCATAAAAAATTACAGTAGTCCCTAAAATAAGCAAAATTTGCAATTACAAATATATATATATATATATATATATATATATATATATATATAATTATAATATCTATGAATTTCAAAAAACATATCAAGTTCTATTAAAATACAATAAATCTAGAGACAAAAATTAAATTTTAGCAATTTCTTTAGCTGAGATTTTTTTAAAAGCTGTTAGATTGATCTGAAGGGTGTAAAAAGAAATCTGCTGTGCCGCTGCCATGCTGCACTGTTTCTGCTACTGGGCCCAAGACCTTGCAAAAATTATAGAAAAGGAAAATTGTTAATCCTGTTGTATTATATTTTTTATTTGTAATTCATAAAGTCAATAAAAATTTATGTCCCTTTATTTATCAGATTACAAAATTATATACTTTTTTCTTAAATTGTTACTAAACACATTACCAATATATTTCTTCACGAAATAGGATCAGGTGGGGTAAAAAATAGTCATAAAAATAGTACTTTTTTTAATTCATACTTAGTTTGCCAAAAATATATTATTTTAATCTGTAAAAAAATTACATCGAACATTGAAATGAACATTGCTCTCAACATTTCAAGCACAATTTAAACAATAAAACTGCACATTATTACTGACATTGGTATATTAAAACACATTTTTAATTATTCATTTTACCTCATGCCATGGGGTAAAATAAGTATACTTATTTGCTCATGAATTGGATTAAAAGTGTTCTTTAGAAGACTGAAAATATTAGTAAACAACAGATTTAAGAGAAGAAATTTTAGACAGACCATATTTATTATGTTACTGATATTTGTACATCCATGCAACTTTAACTTTGTAATTCATTAAAATTTCAGTTAAAATATATAATGTAAATTAAAGTTTTTTAATGCATAATTAACTGTGTTTTCACTTCTTAGATTACTAACACTGATATATAACAGCCATATAAGATCATATATTACAAGTATAATTACATATAAGTTTATAATTATAAATTTTAATTTGGTATCATTGAATACAGAAAGGAAAATATTTGTGTCCCACCCATCCCTGCTGTGGGGATGATTGGGACAGAGAGGAATTATTTTTAAATTTCATAATATATTTCTGTATAATAACAATCTAGAATAAATATTGTGCATAAGATGTAGACAAATACCTAATGTATGAAATGCAATATATAATATTAATAATAACTTAAATAAAACTAGATGGAACCCGTCAAAACTTGACGGAAAAAAATTACAATAACAATATTAGTAAAATAAGTTTCTTTATTACATAAGAACAGTCTTTCAAATATTTTATTTTAAAAGTTTTTTCCCCCAGTGAATTATAGTACTATTTCCGATGCAAACTCCAAACAAACAATCCGTAAACAAAATGCAAATCAGTTTGACATTACCGCCATATTCCCCATGGCAAGAAAGAAAATTTCCTGGACCTATGCAGTATCATACAAATAGTATATCCCTACGTTCATCTCATATTCACTCAATAAAAGAACATAGTAAATAAAGCACACATCCCCCTCCTTGTGATAATGCAACGGAATGAGGTCCTATGCGCATGTGCATTGCATCTCCCAAAACGCACCGTCGAAATTCGACGTTAAAAAAAAGGTTTAAAATGTTTTGATCAAAATTTTTAAAATGTCTTCTTTAATCATGGTACGTTTCAAATCCATATCTTCTGAAACGCATCCATTGTTTTAAGCTAATCAATTTTTATGTAAAGATGAAGAAATTTTTTTTTACAATTATAAATCAATCTGCAGATAAGGGAGATTGTTAATGTTTTCAAGTGTAATTTATTTGTATGGTTTCTTCAGTTCCTTTACATAATCAGGATAATTATTCATTTTCCATAATTAAGAGAAATAATGTAAATAAATAAATATCCAGCATTATTTTTGATTATGTTTTCATTAATATATTGTAAATTTTATTGTTTAAAGTTAGTGATAAATCATACTTTAGTAAATGGGGCTTTTCCTAATTATTTTTTTTATTTTTGAGATTTAATGGCGCATATATATATATATATATATATATATATTATATTTATATATTTTACTGGCGCCAGCTAACCGAAAAGTACCTAATTTGGATAGTTTTTTTTTTTCTTAATGGGACGACGGGATAATGAACGGAATTTCGACGGGATAATGAATATTTTTGATTGTACCAGAATATTTTTCTGCATTTTATAGTTATATTAAGAAATACATATTTTTAAGATTTGCTGAATCACTTATTTGTTTACTTTTTCCTGCATTATATTATTGAAGGTTCTTAGTTCTCTTATTCTTTTAAATATACCCTACTTATATAAAAATAGCGTGTGTTCTCTGTGGTGTTTCGCATAAACGTTGTAAAATTCAGGTTATTAGATTTTATCCAACTTTGCTGTCATAACTGCGGATGAAGCAGTCATTTTTGGTGATTTTTTTGTTACCTGTAAAATATTTGTTTTTAGTATAGCCCGAACTAAAAAAAATTTGGGTATTTTTCCGTTATACGGATACCATTGTCGCCAAGCATACATTTACATGTATGCCATGTTGTCGGTATAACAGAAAAGAACCAAAATTTGCGATCGATCAAATAATTGAATTTCGTTAAGCATTAAATTTTCTGGTACTTCTCTATTATCCGGTCGACCACTTTTCATAACAAAAAACTATCACCAAACTGTAAAATTAAACGCCAAAAATGCAGTCCGATTTACTTGATGTCAGAAGCATTATATGTGTTTGTTACGTCATCAAGTGGTTTTTAATTAGACATTTGCATCTATTTTTTATTATGTTTTACTGATTTATTAATTATTTCATTAATTAAAATAACAATCGTGTCCTTAAATTCTTATATTTTATTTATTTATTTATTTTGATATTCCAATGGCAACGTTCTCCGGTTTATTTGGCGTTACAGTTTGGTGATAGATTTTTGTTATGAAAAGTTGTCGACGGGATAATAGAGAAGTACCAATTAATTTTCTTATTTTTAATCTGAGAAAGAAACAATAATCATGGATTTAATTAATTTTGCAATATGTGGTGCAACCAAAACAATTATGATTAATTCGGGACAGATATCGCAGATGCATCGGGGTTAATTTTTGCCGCCTAAATGACGATTTTTGCTTTGTATGGCAACCTGGTGTTTTATAATAAAATTGAATATGTGTGTAAATAAATTAAATAAAATAGGTACTTTTATGTTAGCTGGGCATCAGGGATAACTCTCCAAATCTTGTTTCAATTGGAATAATTTAAATTGCAACATTTTACGTGAGATTTGTTATTCATATTGATATGTTTAGGTTTAAATATTTTATTATGATTATATTCTAGCTAATTTTAAGTAAGACTTTAAGATTTTATATTTCAATGTTAAAATATTACCTAGTTGATATTAGCTAATGTCAAAAGATTGGCGAACCACAGAGTTCAGAGAATTAAACTCTGTGCCTTGCAAAAGTGGGAGTTGTCGACTTTATGACGTCATAAGCAGAAGTAAAAGTTTAATTGAAAATTATGGCTAATTAATTAAATTTTTGAACAAACGAATGCACGATAACAAATCTGTGTCCAAATATCTTTCATTAAAAAAAAGAATGGTGTAATTTGATGCAGTAGTTTGTTCTCACGGATTGTCGAAAGAAATCGCTTAGCGTTTTAAATATATAGATATTTAAAATAAATATTTTTGGGAAAATGTCCCATTCATCCCCTATCTCCATACAGTTCATTATAACTCATTTAAAAGTACAGTTTTAACAATTACCTTACATAGTCAAACATGTAGTCTAATTATTTTGTGCAGCCCTGTATATGATCTATAAATTTGGATACATATATGCTACATAGCATGATAAAATTGAACTCATTTAGAAAATTCACATGGAGCAATTTTTGAAAATCGATGGAAACATACTCAAAATCTTTTGTACAAACCTGTATATTATCTAAAGACGTTTGTACACACCCCATATTAAGTTAAAATTTAATTCACATAACAAATGCATAGCATAAAGCAACTTAAAAAACTTCCAGCAATTACCAACCATTAACGACAAAGTACCTTGTTCTTTGCATAGCCCTGTATATAAAGGTGAAAATAAGCACTCACCTGTCGCCACTCGTCGATTAAACTTGAAAAACTGGCGATTAAAAATATGGAAAGAACCAGCCAAATACAGGATTTTTCAATATCCTTTTTTCTGTAAAATTTGCGATTTTTCCGCATCCGTTCGACAAAATTTGTGATTTTTCTGCACCCGAACACCGAAATTCATGTTTTTTTTTTCTCTTGTTCGACGAAATTCATGATTTTTCCACGTCCAATCACCGAAATGTATGTTTTTCCTGTGTCCGATCGATAAAATTTATGATTTTTCCACGTCTGATCGCTGAAATTTATAGTTTTTCCGCGTCCGATCAACAAAATTCATTATTTTTCCACTCTCGAATGACGAAGTTTGCAATTTTTCCCGGACTAATTGACGAAATACACAATTTCTGAAGATGTTGGGCACTTTTGGTCCACAGGCCACAGGTTGTGCATGTGTAATGTATATCATGTTGTGAATTATTATTTAGTGCATAAACTAGGGGTGCACAACTTTTATAAGGGGAGGGCCACTCACAAAAATGACTGCCTTGTCAAGGTCCACAATCTGACTCATTCGACAAAATTTGCTATTTTTACATGCCTTATCGGCTAAATTCGAGATTTTTATGTGCCCAATCGACGAAATTCACGATTTTTACGTGCCTGATCTGCTAAATTCGCAATTTTTACTCATTTTATCGGCTAAATTTATTATTTTTACGCGTCCCCTTGACTAAATTTGTGATTTTTATGTGCCTGATCGGCTAAATTCATGATTTTTACGCAGCCGATCAGCTGAATTCATGATTTTTACGCGCCCGATTGGCAAAACTCGCAATTTTTATGTGTCCGAGTGGCAGAATTCATAATTTTTGCGCTCCCGATTGGTGAAATTCACGATTTTTCTCATCCAATCGGCTAAATTCATGACGTTTTTATGCGACCTATGGACAAAATTTGCAATTTTGTTCGCAACAAATTGGTGAAATTTGCAATTTCTGGAGATGTTGGCATTTAGGGTCACTGCGGGCCGCTTTTGGCCTGCCGGCCACATGTTGGGCATCCCTAGTATAAACATACCTATTTTATTATTGTCATATCTTAATTCTAGACAAATATTTTTTTTTAAAGTAGTTAGCCACCCAAGTACCTAAGCTTAGTGAGATTTATGTAGGTAGCTACATAAGCATGTTGTGTATAACTTTGCTGTTAACTTATTTTTAAATTTTAAATAGATTGGAAATTAGTATCTCAAGTTTATTCAAAGCAATATAAATTAAAATACTTTTATTTAGTACATAAATTACTTTACTGTAAACTAATTATATATTTTTTAAAATTAATTATTCGATGACATAAATGTACTTACTGGCTACTAAAGAAATTATTCTCACTCGCAACTAACTGGCTACTAAAAAAATTCAACCTACCGGAAAGTGGCTACTAAGCAAAATTCCTTATTTTCACCTTTACCTGTATATGAATTTATTTTTCACAAAGTCCTATATGTCTACTAACCAGGGCTGCGAAGTCGGTAGGAAAAATGCACGACTCCGACTCTGACTCCTGAAATTTTAAAGGAACCCACTCCAACTCCGGGATGTCTAAAGTACTAGTATTGCCTGTTGAGTTCCTGTTATTCAGATTGCTTTATTGCTGTCATTTGTTTTGAAATAGCAATAGTCACTTTATTAAATTTGTCATTAAATAAAGGAAATATTACTATTTAAAAAAATGTTAGCAATCAAGCAATCAGAATTAAAAAAAACTCAACTGGCAACAATGCAATCTGCTGTTACATTCCTGTTTGACCTTGATGTGTATACTTTTGGATGAATTATGGGTATAAAGCTGTGATAGGTAGTCAAAACCAGGGGTCGATCCAGGCAAAATTTGGGGCCTATTTAGGGCCCCTTCACAAAAATTAATTTAATAAAATGGGCCCCTTCACAAAAATTAATTTAATAAAATGGGCCCCTTCACAAAAATCAATTTAATAAAATGGACCCATTCACAAAAATCAATTTAATAAAATGGGCCCCTTCACAAAAATCAATTTACAAAAATCAATTTAATAAAATGATCCCCTTCACAAAAATCAATTTTATAAAATGGGCCCCTTCACAAAAATCAATTTGACAGAATGGGTCCCTTCATAAAATTCCTTTTACTAAAATAGGCCTTTTCACAAAATTCCATTCCATAAAAACTTGCTATTTATTATTTATTTATTGTTTTGTGATGTTTTAAGATGTGTAATTTGTAAACAAACAAGTTCACCAGAGAAGAAAGTTCACCAAAAGGATTTTAAAAAGTTTTTGTTTATAAATGCTTGGTTCGAATTTGATTAACTGTATTTCAACTTCCGTTACAAAATGTTATTTTTCACAAAAATATAATAAATTTCACAAAAATAACCTTTACTTTTCACAAAATGGGCCGCAAGAAAAAAACCCTGCATCGACCCCTGAAAACTAAAACTCATTTACTGCAGCGGCAAACTTCTGACAGTATTTTAGTATAAAAAGTTTCATCTTTTTTCACCAAAATATGGGTGAAAGGATGTTTAATTTTGGTTTTATATCTATTCCTGCAGACCCCCCAAAATAGGAGGTGAAAATTTTACAACTTAAGTATCAGTTGGGGTTTCCAGCACCCAAAAAATTACAGGGGAATGCCAGAAAAATAAAAATGAAAATTTTACTATTTTAGCATTAATTCTGTTCTCACGGCTTCGTAAAAAAAGGGCAGAAATTTTATATTTTCAGCATTATTAATTGTACAATTTTGGGTCCTGCAGACCCGAAAAATCCAAATATTAAAATCTAAAGAAGTAAATAAAATGGAAATTTTACAATTTCAGATCCCACTGACTTGAAAAAGGAAATGCAAAATGTTGTAATTTTGGAGTTATTGCGTCTTCCAGACCCGAAAAATTACGATGTAAGGGAAGAAAAATAAAGAGGAAAATTTTGTATTTCCTACATTAACTTTATAAATTTGGCTTTATTTCGGATCTGCAAGACCTGAATATCGAAAGAAGAAATATAACAGAAATTTCACTATTTCATCATTATTTTGAGTACTGCAGACTCAGAAAAAAATTATAATTTCACCACTTTTTTTTTTTTTTTTTTTTTGGGGGGGGGGGGGGGGGGACCTATGCATACGATTTTTTCTCCTTTTTCCTATGCACGAAAAAGGGGAAAAAATTTACTACAATTTCAGCATTACTCCTGGTCCTACAAGCCTGAAGAATCTGAGGGAAACAAGAAAACAAAAGGGAAAATTTTTTCTATTACAATGATATTTTGGATTCTGTGGACTCCAAAAAGAGCAGAAACTTCCAATTTTCGCATTACCTCGGGTTCTGCAAACCCCAAAAACCGAGAGAATGTACTGCATACTAATATAAAATATAAACTAGAGATTTCAGTTAAAAGCAGTTTTCATATATGCTGTAAACTGGACAGTATATTGGGCCTGTTTAACCTGGGTTTCCTTGTATATATAGTCCAAATATAAAAATAATAATTTAGTTTATAAATTTAAAATTACATAGAATTGGTTTAATTTCACTTCAAACTGTCTAAAAAACATGCTGGAGTCGGAGTCGGCCTGTTTTTTAGTGACTCCGACTCTGACTCTTTTGTCCAAAAATAGGCCTGACTCCGACGCCCTGCTACTAACTATAGTTCAGCAGGAAAATGTGTAACACAATTAAAAGCTACCCTAAGCAATTCACTCACATAGTCTGTAATATTTACAAATTCCCTGGTATAGCTGTGTATATGATCAACCAAATTTATGCACACCATGTACCATGCAAAAATTTAGTTAAACTTCAAAATGCAATCCAATATTGAAAATGCACTTATCACACTAGACTTAATGCCTGAGTGGGGCAGATCGGTCTGACTATGCAGACCGTAGACCTGTAGCGCCCCACCCGGTATCACACTAGACTGTAATTATTGCAGGTATACTGTACCCGGACCATGTACCATGCAAAAATTTAGTTAAACTTCAAAATGCAATCAAATATTGAAAATGCACTTATCACACTAGACTGTAATTATTGCATGTACACTGTACCCGGTATCTTTTGTGTGTCCGTGTAAATGAACGATAAACAAAATGCACACCATACTTTTAAGTTAGCAATTGATAGTGCACCTCAGTAATGCATATAAATTTCATTATATTTGAAATAGGGAAACATCATTAAATTACACTGCAAACGATTTTCCCCTGTAGAACAATGTGCAACAGAATTCTTTTATTTGACCCTGTAAATGAATAATAAATGTTTTGCACCTCATATTCTACAAAAAGCATGTTTTAGTGCACTTCATAATTGCATATCAGTTTCATCATGCTTCAAATGGCGTAGCATCATCAAAATGCACTTAAAACAAATTTTTCCTATTGACCGTAATGTAACAGAATATACATTTGACTGTCCCTGTAAAAAAAACCATAAGTGCTACACCCTTCATTTTCAATAGGGATCATGCTATAGTAAACGACAATAACATACAAAAATTTCAGTGCAATCCGAGTATATTTACGCGAGTTAGAGCACAGACGGAAGGCAGACAAACACTTTTCAACTAGGTTGGGAAAAATTAAAAACAGAAGAAATAGTTGTACATAGAGAGGGAAATGCTCCGAAAAAAACCCAGAAACTTTGGGGAAAAAAACGTTTTTTTTTCCGAAGGTATATTTTTCAATTTTTCCGAATTGGAAAAATTGAAATTTA
The DNA here is from genome assembly GCA_963931845.1 of Maratus michaelseni. Classification (NCBI taxonomy): domain Eukaryota; kingdom Metazoa; phylum Arthropoda; class Arachnida; order Araneae; family Salticidae; genus Maratus; species Maratus michaelseni. The sequence goes on from OZ007600.1 coordinate 6,487,342, forward strand.
ATTTATAAAATAATACTTTCAAAATGCTATTATGTCTGCACACTGATATTTTTTCATGTTCAGTGTCTCGCATGAAAATGTTAACCATGAAAAATATTATCTGTAAGCAGTTTAGGAAGAACTTCAGTCCTTTAAAGGACCCTTCACAGTTTTTTTCACCTAAAACATTAGGATCCTTCACAAAATTCGGAAAATTTTTCAATCTTCATTTTGAATCCTCTAGAAATGTGACAATTTTAGAATAACAAAAACTGTGATATAACAGCTGAAATCATCGATGAATCTATTATCTAGCTCTATATATGAAGAATCTTATTAAAAATATCTAAATAGGAACCTAAATATAACGACAATTTCTAATTCACAAAATTTTGATTATATTTTTTATGACAATTTCATAAGATTTTTTTATAAGGCAATATTTTTTATACAAAGGTTTACAAAAACAGGATTGCATGAAAAAAATGTAAGCAGACAGAGACACATGCAACTTCTCTGGTTAAAAATGAAAATCCTTGTGAAAAATTATTTTTATAATATCAACAGGTTGAAAATTGAATATAAAAATTGAAACATACATTTATTTTTATTGGCATAGCTGTGACTTTTCATGTAATCAGATCAGATGATAATCTCCAGAAATATTTAACTATTATTAGAAACACATTCTTTTTTAATAACATGTAATTGAAATTATTTAGTCTTTTCAAGTTTTTTTTCTCTTCTCTTCCTTTTATTTAAAATATAAATTCTAAGACTTGTTTAACTGTGTTTTTTTTAAATATAAATGCATACAAATAAGCTTTGCAAAGAAAATGTAAATTTTCTGTGAAAAATTTAGTTGAAAACAATTTTTATAAATATTCAAAAATCCACCTGTTTTATAACTTTTATTAAAATATATATTTAAAATAATATATATACATACGTATATATATTATTTTGATATTAATAATCTAAACTTAAATTAAAACCAAAACTAAATATACGTGAAATAAAAATTCTGATAGTGAGAATTTTTTTGCAATTATTGTAAAATTAATATGAATTTTTAAGGAATGGAAAATTTAAAAAGGATATTTATAATGTCACAACCTACAATAATTTGTTTCTTTAAAATGGCGTCATTTATATACTATAGCGTCATATACAATACTATGTTGACTTGAGGTCATATTTAATGCAATTTAAATTTGCTTTTAAACTGCAGTGATTCGCGTTTGTAATCAACGACAGGTGGCGCTGTTAGACCTGCTAATGTTTGCAAACAAATCCACGTGTAAGCCGATATCACTGCTTGCTTTTGCTGGTGTTTGCCTTGTGTGACTTAGTTAATTGTGAAATAAAGCTTTTTTCTTTTTCTTTTATCTCATGGAAGTGGAAAATTTTGTTAACGGTTTACTTTTAAGACAAAGAATTTTGTGAATGGTCCTGTTTTAAAGTGACAAATTTTGTAAAGGGTGTGTTTTGAAATGAAAAATTTTGTGAAGGGTTCCCAATTTCTTCCTAAATAGATCTCTGCTGTAACAGGTAAGTACTAGTTTGTTTATTTCATATATAGTCTGTATAAATTTGCTTTGCATGTATTTTTTTTAAATAATGTATTTAATTTTAAAGAAGTGTTTTATAATCATGCAAAACGTTTCACTGCACTTCAAGAAAATTTAATATAGTATAAGCTCGTGTAGCTGTGTATTATGCATGTTATTGTGTAAATTAGAAATTTAACGGCGAACGCAGATTGAATTTAAAGAAAATTTTGGTATTTCGTTTTAATATTTCCATACATTATTTATTAAAACTGTCAAAAATAGTATTTTTTTAAAATTACAATTTAAAAAAAAATTTCACAATCTTGACCATAACATACATTACATATGTAATTTCATCTAATTCTGTAACATTGAGAATTTTTATGTTTATAATGTAGGGTGTAAAACAAATCATAAGCATATGATTTTTTTGGATTTTGTATTGTCTTCCTGTATTAAGGTAATGAATAGTAAAACAAAAATTGTAGGTTTTAAAACAATCAAACCTGTAATTAAGTGTTATTAAGTATTTTTATGCTTTAATTAATAAAATTATAATTAGTAATTGAAAAAATAATGGAAACTGCAAATTATAATTTCATTAGTTAAGAGCACATATAACAAATTCCATTGCAATTCTTCCTGTACTTGTTCTTTGTAAAATTATTTGCAATTTCATAATTCTAAGATTATGCAGATATATGTGCATTAAAAAAGAAAAAAATTCTGTTAATTTATACATATACGGAAACTAAATATAATTATATTAATAGTCAGTCATATTTGCTATCCACGTTAACTACCCAAAATTTTAAATACCATTTTTACCAGGGGTCGATCCAGGCAAAATTTGGAACCTATATTGCCACTTCACAAAAATCCAAACAATAAAACAGGACCTCTTCACGAAAATCCTTTTAATAAAACAGGCCCCTTTGCAAAATTCCTCTTAATAAAACAGGGCACAAAATTCTTCTTAATAAAATATGCTTCTTCACGGAATTCCATTCCATAAAAACACTCTTCATTAATTATTTAATGTGTTTTTATTTAAATTTCGTTTAACCCTTTAACGGGCAGTGTCCACAAAGAAGGACACCTAATTTTAATTCCAAAACTGACAAACGGCACCAAGAATATTTAATTAAAATTTTCCTTTTACTAAGTACCGGAAAGTAAGCAAGATTTTATTTTCTAATAAATTCGTTTAAAAATTCTGGTGTCAGTCCATTATTTCATCATTTTACAAGCAGATTTACTCCGCGCCGGAGAGGGTTAATATATTTTTATTTTGTTAAGTTTTCAAATGTGTAATTTGCTAACCCAAAAGGAAAACTTTTGCAGAAGGACTTTAACAATTAATAAATGCTTGGTGGCTTGATTTGAGCAAACGGATTTCATGTTTCGTTACAAAATTTTATTTTTCATAAAAATAATAAATTTCACAAAATTGGTCCTAAGAGAAAACAAGTTGGAAATTGTACGTCAAACGTTACAAACGAGGTGCGTTCGTACGCACGTTGTAGAATTAAATTCATGATATCCCGTGCGTAGAACGGGTTAAACAGCTACTGCTCAGCCAAGCTTTAAAGACTGGTCACGTGAGTAACAGGTCCAAATATGACCAGTCTATTCTTCATAATAGGGATCGGGGTAATGAAAAGGAGTCTCCCCGGCTCCCTTAGTTTTGCTTTCGTGGGGGGAATGAGTTGATTTCCGATAGTTTCATGTTTACTTGTTACAAGATTATAAAAAGGATTTTTGTTCTTATGTAATAAAGCACATAAAAATTGTAGTTTTCACTTCGATGAAGGGGATATCTTCAATCTAAAGAAACATGTTATGATAATTTAGATTATTTAATTATCGGATATAAACATGTTAAGTAAATAAATACTATTTTTTACTGTATTTTTACACATGACATTGCAATTTCTTGTTTTCTTAAATAAATTACGATTTTAAATATCGGTTCCTTACAGTTATAGGGCACACTTATGTAATTGTAGGAGAAGTGTGGTTTTAAAATGTTCTTTTATTATTATGATTATTAATATATATACATATATTTAATTTTACCGCAAGAATTCCATTTTTTTTTTTCTTGATTGCTCATGTTTATTTTCCTACATGAAACCATTTAATAATATGGTGAAAATGTATGACAAAATACTCAATTAATAATAAAAGAAAATAGTTCAAAGAGTACAGAGTCATACAAAAGGATGAAAAATATTTTTTACACTCAAATATTTTTAAAAATGTGCTCGAATTCAAATTAAGTTTTCGGATACCTTTTTCTAAATCTTTTTAATTCATAAATACGCGAAAGTTTCAGACTTTCTTATTCAGATATCAGGAAATCGAACAGCGTTTTTCGTTTTATTATAAAAGTAACTAATCTTACTGAAAATGTCGTTGAAGGTCGCCCTTTGAACCTATTTTTCGGATAAGTTCACGAAAAAATTGTAATTGTAACTCACAATGTGCCGAATTTATAGGAAAATTAAAGACGCTGTTCGATTTTTAAGTATTTGAATGTTAATTCTTGAAAAATTTCAGGCAAATAGGAATAAAAATGAAATTATTGTCAAAATGAGATGAAAGAACTTAAAAAATATATGCTAAAGCTGGTAAAAATAAAATTATTTTAAAGTGAAGGTCTCAGAAAAAAATAAAGCAATAAAAATGCTTGTATTTCATAATATCATCACAGACCTTCTTAAAAAAAAAAAAAAAAGTGCAGGGCAAACTTATTCATTTTCGATGTCATCATCAGAATCATCCGGAAAAAAATCATCATCATCGTCGAACGAAATAATTAATGGATCACACATTTCTTCTATTATGCCGTCTTTCTTCCAATACTCATTTTCCAGGTGTTCTATGTTCGTGCAGTAGTTTTTCCATTTCTCAGCATTAACATTTTCTAGTGCAAGGTTGGTCAATTTAAAAAGTTGATCCATATTTAAATCCGCCGTTATATTTCTTTTTCGAATGAATTCCTTCATATCCGCCCATACATACTCTATTGTCACAATATTTTACATTAACTTATTATCACAATATTTTACAACATTGTTTAACATATTTTTCACTGCACTGTGAAAATGTTTGCCTTGAGAGCTTTTAGATTCTTTTAAATCCATTTTATACAAGTAGAAACAAATACAAAATGAATAGCAAACAAAATAAGGAGAGAGAAAACAAACGCTAATAGTACTAGAACAGCCAGTGAAGAAATGACAAGCGGTCAGGCAAGATAAGGGAAACCTGTATTTTGTCTCCTCCTAATATAACGCTTCCCTCCCTTCGGATGGGTCTATTTTTTTGGCAGCATGCCAAGGTCCGTCTTTTTAGAGTGGTTCCACAGTAGTTAAGTATATATTTTATGACACTGTTCATACAAATATCTTAACTTACTTATATAAATATTCAGATATATATGTATCAGCTAGTTATATAAATATTCAGATCTTGATGATTTTTAATTCTGTGAAATGAATTATATCGTCTGCAGATTAATTTCTGTAATAAAATAAGCATCTCGGTCGCTTGACGATTTAACATCCATCGGAAGCTCCTATAACAAAAAAGCACCGATTTAAAAAAAAAAAAATCAAATTTCTTAATAAATATTTTTATTAATATCTCCTAGAGTTTTGATTCGATTTTAATAAAATTTGAAATGTCTCGACAAAATTCTGCAAAGATAATATATTTTAAATTGCAAACCATTTGGTTGGGTAGTTTTTGCGTTGTTATATGCGGACAGACAGACGGACGGACCAAGCGACGACTATAGGTGCTACGTATTTATATAATTACGAACGCACCTAAAAACGTGCATAGACCCCTGATTACACAGTCAGCAGGCATTATTAGTATTTTCATTTGGGAATAAATTAAAACTTAAATCTAAATTATTGGAGTCTAGAGTTTCACTGTAGCAAACAGAAATATAAATATCGTTTTTTGCAGGTTTATTCATTTTAATTCAAATTTACAGATCTCAAATGATGTTTGACACACAGTAAGCAATGCTAACACGATGAAAGAAGCAGTGGTATTGTAATTCCCCTATAGACCACTAGAGGGCGAGCATTTTGAAACGCGAATATTGATTGAAACTCATAAGATTTTTTTTTTTTTTTTTTTGTTATTTTTAAAATTATCTTTACTGGTAATTAAAGAAATGCAACTGAAAAATCATTTCAACAGAGACATGATATATTACAAACAATGATGCTAAATTAAGCAAGAAAAGCTACTATGAAATTCTGAGATTGAAAGGCTAAACTTTTAAAAGTTTACTTTTTTTTTTCTTTTTTGTAATATATTCATGTAAAGTGAAAAAAAAATATTTTTTAGTATGCAGAAATTTTTAAAAAGTTTATTATTTTGTATATTTTAAGAAAATGTGACTTATTTTTGAGAAACATTCGTAAGAAATCAATTTTTCCAGAAAAAAACTGGGGTTTTTCCGTCACTTCAAAATTTCTGGAAATTTTACATCTCTTGTCGTACAGGAATGGTTTAATCGTACAATAGAACATAAAAATGTACAAATTACGGGGGAAACGTACAATCTGGCAACAATCACAAAGAAAACCCGGGTGTGTCTGGCACATCTGTATTGAAAATTTTAACTTTACTGAATTTTCAGTTTTGACCTTCACATTAATTTTAATTTCCTTTACACTTTACTATCAATTTCAAGCTAAGCGGAAAATATTTAAAAAACAAATACAAAAAAAATGAAAACAAAACAAGTGACATTATCTTACGTACGAAGATGGCTCATGCAACTATGGAAGAAAGGGTTTATTCTTTGGAGGAAGTGTGCTCATATACGTTCACATAGGTGCAGATTCCCAAAATTTGCAAGGAGCCAGTGGCTCCTAAACCCAAAAAATCCAGTGGCCACAATTGTGAAACAAATGCATAAAAACAATAGTGTTTATATGGGGTAAAATGCTAAACAAAAAACTTGGGAATTCAAAGTGTAAAGTAATTTGTTTAATATACACACATGTAAACAAAATTTGAATATTAAGTGTACTATAAATCTTAAATCATGCACAGTCAGAAGATAAAGTTGGGCAAGAAATTTAAAAAAAAAAAAATGTATAAGCTAAGCAATCATGATAGCGGGTAATATAAGAAAAAAAAATTCTTATTTTGATTTTGGCATACAAAAGTACATATACAAAAAAATCTGATTGTGTGGGATTATTTTGCACTATAAACATCAAAACACTTCAAACATTTGTTTTTCTATAAGAAAAATATTATTATTACTTTTTTAAATCACAGACTATGTAAAATTATCAGACAAACTGTTACGAATAACATTGCTATTCGAATATATTTAATAGTTTGCTGTGTTCAACACATAATTCAGAAATGTTATTAAAAGGTAAAGTTTATTATGTGTTTTGTTCTTAATCTTTTTTTAAAAAAAAAAATCAAAATTTCATGATGATGACTGGGAATATCAGAAATTGATCGCTTTTTTTTAAATCACATGGCGACTTAAACACTGAAAGTAAGTGGCCATAGCAAAACGCGTAGTCGCCACGTGGCGACTGGGAACCGTGAATCTGCACCTTGTTCAGATGTTCGATTAAACAAAAAAAAATTATAAGATAAATACATTATTAGATTACCATCACTCACAGCAAATTTTATGGTTTCTCGGAAAAAGTTCCTTTCTCTCGCATGTGCTTTGTTGTTGTCTTTTTTGTGCTCGAGGTGAGGTTACAAAATAGAATAGTTCTTAATCGAGAATGTGTTTTTTAATCGAACACGACTCAACAGGTTTTGGACCCAACATATGATCCAAGACCCGACCATTCGCCGAATTGCTGCGTGCTAGTTTTGGAAGGGGAAGTTTGGCGCATGGAGATTTCCATGGTTTGGCGTCTCGTGGTCAGCACTAGAACAATAAACTGCATTTTATTGAACACGTGAATGATAGTTATACGTTTTTTTTTTTTTTTAATTCTGGTTGTATATTTTTACAAATATGAGTTGTTGCGTGCCTTTTTCTGTAATATTGACAGTCGAGCAGACTATTTCGACCCAGATGATAATAAAATATCGATGCATTATTTTCCGAAAGAGGAAAAAATTAAGGAAGCATGGATTCAAGCAATCGGCAAGCAAGGCTTAATCGGCATGTTTATTTCCCTTTTACTATTTTATTTAAGTTTATTAAATGTTAATTATACATTTAATCTAATAAGATGGCTCATAATTTTACTATAAAAGGAACAGAAACGTATAAAAAACTTATAAACTTAAGAATAATAAAATATCTGTTCTAAACATTATGGCTATTAAATAAAGCTGCTTTTTTTTTCATCACAAGCACGCCATACCTAGAGCCACATGTGCGTCTAGCGCTATACATTTGTAAAATCATAAATCTTTAAAACATTCTAATTAAGAATTTATACAATCATACTTTCTTTTATCTATCACTGTAGCTTGGGATGTGCATAGGAAATTATCCTGATTTCTGTATTTTTTGGCTTTTGTATTTCAGGAATTTTTTTATTAATTTTCAGTGTCATTTATAATAATTCACGTGTATGTGTAACATAATCTTTTGAATTAAAAACTTTTATTGCAACGACGTTTTAAATTAATCTTTTTGCAACTTGAATCATTCAAAGATAATCGATTCGCGATTCCAGCACTTGAATACGCCCTCTGGTGAGATTATGAAGAATTATTTCTGAGTCGTCAAACATTTCGAAAGCCTATTAAATAACATTGGAAATGTGCTGTGTTTTATCGCTAAAAACTTGAATTTATTTTGTGTGTAATTTACATTTTCAATGTATAATAGTTACAATATTGTGTATCATTGTAATTCTTGTGGATCTGAACATCCAACAACCAGTTTCTACTGATTTTCAAAGAAAAAATATTTATCCTCTGTACGCCTTCGTGAAGAGTGGATTCGAGTGTTCAAAATCGGCAAGAAAGTTTCAAAAAGCATCGTCGTTTGTGACAAACATTTCCAGCCTTCATATTTTTATCCACTAGGTAAGAAAATTGAATATCTTTTATGTGTTGCTTTGTTAGATTTATTTTAACATTAAAAATTAATAACATGTCGCTGGAACACAATATGCTTCTAATTTTTTAAATGTCGAAATCAGGCTTGACAGAATTTTGATGCACTATATAGTTTTAACACTGGTCAAAAACCTGTAAAAAAGGCATTCCATATAATATTTATTTTTATGAGCATGTTTTTTAATTCAGTGAAAGTTTTAAATTAGGTTAGGTGATGGCGGTTTCTTGCTTCCCGTTTTAGTAGTTTTAAGTTTGTATGTTTATAAAACTATTTCAAAAGAGTACATGTAAGCAGTGATTGATTGAAAAATATACAGATGTCTTGGAATGCTTAAATTTAAAAGTTCATGCAGTATATATGTGATGCTAACACTAGCAAATAACTGTATGGTAAACATAAACTATATACTCTGCAATTAAGTTTTTTTTTTTTTTTTTTTTTTTTTTTTTTAAATACGATAGTTTGCATCTAAAATCCTTTAGTTATACTTGTATAATAAAACTTCACAAATTAAAGAAATATAATAATGAAAAAAATTAAAATTAAACATTTTCTTATGTAAATATTAATCAGAAACTTCATTATTCTAATAACATATTGTGACATTTTAAAATATGCACCTGTGAATACCTTAATTTTGTTCAGTCGCCTGTCAATCAATAAACTTTATTTAGTCGTGTTACATAAGATTAATTTTTCATCTCTAAACTGAATTTAATTTATAGATTAAAAGAGCTTTTATTATATAATAGATTTATAGATTAAAAGTTTGTTCCTAGATACGATTTAAAGCATAATACATGTTTCAAAATGAGAAAGAATGTTTATACATTTAAAAAATATCTTTTTTCTTTACTAATCTAGACAACCTTTCATTGATATTTATTATCCAATGCTTATTGTTATAATTAAAATTTGACAAATTTTGGTTCCTTTTACCCTCAATTTTAATTTTTTTTTTCCTGTTTAAGAAAAAAACCTTGTAAGTTAAGTTTAAATTAAAAAAAAAATTTCAACTATCACATTTATTTTGTGTTGAAAATGCAAGTAATTTGAAATCTTTATTCTTTTCTAACTAATAATCTTTATTTTATGAAGATTTTTTAGAATTTTAAAAGTGTATACTTTGATTATTAATATCCATCGTATATTTTGCTGGCAGTGAAGTTTTCTTTTTTGGTAGGGTTGGGGGGGAGGGGATTGTTTATTGAATATTTAACATGTATATTCATTTTTATTTGAATTATAGTTTAGATTTTTATATGCATTTTACGTTATGTGTGTAACTATGCTAAAGTTAAAAATTAAAAATGTAGGTTATGTGAGAGCGTTAATTTCAGCCATTTGCTACATTGTCTGAATAATACATACTATATAAAAATATTTTATGAAAAGAGTTTTTTTCCATGTTTTGACATTATTGAAGTGTTATAAAAATTTTCAAGCAATGACAGATTGCTATTCTTGAATTATATTTTTAAGGCTGTTCTGTAGCTGTTTCATAAACAAAGCACCCTGAAGATATTCACAAGATAGTGAGTTTAAGATACAGTAGATGTTGCTTAATGCAATAACCTCAGGACTATGAAATTTTGATAACAATGAACGATTTAGTAAAATACTTAATTTATAGCATTGCTAAGTAAATATCTTACTCGTGATGAAATGATGATTTAAAAAAAAAAAGTTACACATTTATTAAAAGAAATCCAGTAATTTTTGCTTGTTTACAAAATTTAAAAGATCATCATTTGTTTATGCTCACATTATATTTTAAAAGTCTGAGAGATGTTGTAAATAGGAAAACGAGCATTTGTTTGAATGTTACATATGAACATTCAATAAGAAAAAAAATCCATCTTCCAGTTTTTAAAATCTAATAAAAATCAATGCATCTTTTTAGTTTTTGATATTTTTCTGTATCTTATTAGAAATAAAAAACCTTTTTTTATAGTGATTTTTTTTTTTTTATTACAACAAATTTAATGACAGTTTTTTAACATTTTCTTTTTTACTTTATTTTCAGGAGATGGGCCATTCTTCAGGACAAAACAACAACAACAAAAAGTGCTGTGCTCAACTTTCCATTGACTTCGTGAAAACAGAAAGAAATTAAATAGAAAAAAGGGAAAGAGCTATTGAGGATTTCTAAGAAAATTCAGGACAATAGCCTGGAGGACATCTCTAGTGAACAGAGCCTTTTTCAGTGAAATGTGGCCGTGCACTAGGGAATTCTCTCCCGGATCACTACTCAGAAAATGAAGCCGTGAAACCAGATGTACTTAGATGTCATTAATCCCAACAAATCGTAGTAATCCAATGCCTAACATAAAAACATTTTCACTGGTTACAGAAGAACCCTCACAGCAACCAATCAAAGACAACATTTTACAGTGCAAGTGTTACTCTTCTCATTTATGGATCAGCTGTCAATAAACAAATAATTGCTGGTTGTGTCATATTATTAACGAATATTTTGTATGGAAAATAATTGAACAGTTTTGACTAATTTTGCTACTTTAAGTCTTAAATAATGCCCACAAATCAATGTTTATCAAAGTTCCTGCTATCCATAAAAAAAAATAACAATATTGATTTTTTTGTGCTTTAAACAAAACAATGCTCTATTATTTTTATAATTATTAATGACGCTCATGAATATTAAGATTTAGAAGTAATTCAGAATTGAATGAAAGCTCATTTTTCATTATATTAACTTAGTTAATAAATATATTAAACCAATTTTGCATTATATTTTACTTTTCTATTGTAATTTTTGTGTAATTGTTCCTAATTTATAGTGTAACTTTAAAAAATAAAATGTAAACAAAGATATGATCTGTAAATCGCAAAAATGTATAATCCACAAAACTATCACTAAGTATACGGATTTCACATTCACAGAGTTGACTGTATAAAAATAATTGGCGGTACTTCTCTATTTTCCAGTCGACCACTTTTCTTAACAAAAAACTATCACAAAACTATAGGATTTAACGCCAGAAATGCAGTCCCATTAACTTAACATCAGAAGCATTACACGTGTTTGTTATATCAAGTGATTTTTAATTCGACATTTACCTTTATAATTTTACTCTGATTTCACATTTGACACTTTGATGCTGTGTGCCATTCGATAAAAATAAAAGTATATTTCTATATTATTTGGTTGTGTTTTTTTGAAATCGTACATACAGGGTGTTTCTGAAATGGACAACCATTTCAAAGTCAGGGAGAAACCCCAATTTTTGAAACGGTGGCCCTTTTCAAATCTTGGAATATTTATACTTATTCTGAGCACCACAATTTTTTTTACAATCAATGGTTCTCCATTGTTTCAATGATATGATAAGGCTGAGTATGCTTGCATACAATGTATTATTATTATTATTATTATTATTTTTGACAAAGTGACAACAATTTCTGTTTGTTAAAAAGCATTAACTAAAAATTATACAGCAGTCTGATAATTGAAGATTCCACAATTTTAATCTATTTAGGAAGTTTTAGTTCAATGAATTTTTTTCTCTTTAGTAAAAATCTACAAGTAATGAATTTAAATTTTAAATAAAATGTGCTTTTCATTTAAGGATATATTGTATACTTTTCTTGTAATTTTATTTATTTATTTTTAACTATATATTGTGCATGCCACTTCATATGACAGAAAAGAACCTCATTCATGCTAACGAGATTGGCTACATGGATTAAGGAAAAAGTATCAGATTGTCAATTGAAAATGTTTTAGCTAATACAGCAGTTTTCTGAATACTTTTAAATGTAGCACAAAATGTTACTCATGATGGAAAGGTAGGATTCCTGCTAAAAATTATGAAATTCTGTCTTTGAAGCATATTAGAATGGGAGACTCCTGCCCCGACTCTATTGGGCTAGGTCACATGTTCGAGGAATTTTGATTAGTGGTTCATGATGGGTCAAGCTATTTTTATCTTAAAAATGGCTCAGACGATTTGAATTAAATTTTGTATATGGTTTTTGGGCATGAAAAAAATCATTGAGCTAGGTCACAATGCTCGAGAAAATCCAATTAGTGGGTCAAGCTAATTTTATCTAAAAAACAGCCAAGACTATTTTGACTAAATTTTATATTCTACGGGTTTCGGGCATGAGAAGACAATTGGGCTTGGTCACATGTTCGAGAAAATTTTATTAGTGGATCATTTTGGTTATGGTATTTGAACTTAAAGCTAATTTTGACCGAACAGAGCTTGGTCTTCCCTGCTCATAAAATCCTGATTAAACGAATATATGTTAATTGTGGGATTTGTAGAATACTGATGATAATGCAATTTTAGTATGTTGTTACAGTCACTTACAGTATGTTCTTCCTCGAAGAGGGTGTACATAGCATTAAAATTATTTTATGAGGCGCACAAAAGAATCTGAATATATAAAAAAAATATATGTTAAATGCTTGATTTTTGTAATGCTGATGGTAATGAAATTTTATTATGTTGTTACAGTCACGTTTTTCATCAAATAGTGTGTGTATAACATTTATAGTTATTTTATAGAACTGCACAAAAGAATATAAATATATATGTTAAATGCGGGATTTGTAGAATACTGACGGTAATGAAATTTTAGTATGTTGTTTAAGTCAACTACAGTATGTGTTTTACCGAAGGTGTATAGTATATAGCATTTATAGCTCTTTTACAGGCCTACACAAAAGAATACAAATATATGTCAAATGCAGGACTTGTAGAAAGCAGACAGTAATGAAATTTTAGTATGTTGTTACAGTCACCTACAGAATGTTTTTTTTTTTTTTTTGAAGAGCATGGCTATAACATTTATAGTTATTTTACAGGACTGCACAAAAGAATACAAATATATATGTTAAATGCGGGATTTGTAGAATGCTGAGGGTAATGAAATTTTTATATGTTATTACAGTCAACTACAGTATATCTTTTATCGAAGAATGTGTATATAGCATTTATAGTTATTTTACAGGGCTGTACAAAAGAATACAAATATAGGAAACAAATATATGTTAAATGCAGGATTTGTTGAATGCTGAGGGTAAGGAAATTTTAGTATGTTGTAACAGTCAACTACAGTATGTGTTTTATCGAAGAGGGTGTATATAGCATTTATAATTATTTTACAGGGCTGCACAAAATAATACAAAACGAATATGTATTGAATGTGGTATTTGAAGAATCCTGACAGTAATAAAATTTTAGTATGTTTCACAGTCAACTACTGCATGTCTTTCCTAGAAGAGGGTGTATATAACATTTATAGTTATTTTACAGGGCCACACTAAATAATGCGAATTTATTGCAAATGCAGGATTTGTAGAATGTGAGTGGTAATGTAATTCTAATATGTCATTTTACAGTCACCTACTACTTGTTTTTCCTAGAAGTGGGTGGTTATAGCATTTATAGTTAGTTACACATGGCAGTAGATATATAAAATGAATGTATGTTAAATGATGGATTTGTAGAATCCTGATGGTAATGAAATATAAGTGTATTGTTACAGTCACCTACAGGATCTTTTAATGGAAGAAGGTGTATATAGCATTTATAGTTTTTTTAGAGGCCTCATAAAAGAATACGAATATATGAAACAAAAATGTGCTGAATGTGAGATTTTCAGGTTGCTGACATTAATAAAATTTTAGTATGCTGTTACAGTTATCTACAGCATGTTTTTCTTTGAAGAGGGTGTATATAGCATTTATAGTTATTCTACAGGGCCGCACAAAGAATGCAAATATATGTTAAATGCAGGATTTGTAGAAGGCTGATGGTAATGAAATTTTATGATGTTGTTACAATCAAGTAATGGGGGTTTTTTTGTTGAAGAAGGTGTATGTAGCATTTATAGTTATTTTACAGGGCCACTCAAAAGATTACAGACATATGAAATGAACATATTTTAAATTCATGGTTTATGGATACTGATGTTAATGTATTTTTAGTATGTTGTTACAGTCAGATAGACAGGCAGTAAATAGTATACATACAGATAGTTAGCATGCAGACAGTAGTCAGTCATACAGCAGATAAGTAGACAAAGCAGACTAACAGACAGCTGATTGAGTATAGACAATCTGAGAAACAGTAGACAGATGATAGACATATATCAGACAGACAGAAAGAAGTCCTGCGATTGGTACTCAAAGGGGGCAGGGGGCAGAACCCCCTTGTATACATATAAAAAAAAGCTTAATTTTTGATTTTCTAATATTTTATGAAATTTATTTTAATGTGCCTTCTTACTGCAAATATATAATATATTTTTATTTCTTCCCTTTATTTATTTTGTCTTGTAATAAAGATAAATGCTGTAGGATTTTTTTGGGGGGCATAATAGAGATCTGGGGGGGGGGATTGCACTTTCTGACAATTAAAAACATAAAATCTCAAATTTTCCAGAAGGAACATTTCAATCCTCCAGGGACAGAGGTAATATCCTCCTGGGCCACTCCCTGAATTCAACACTGCTACTTTTTTAGTTAAAATAAAATGATTAAACATTTGAACTCTTGTAGCCAAAAATGTCATATTAAAATAAAATGAAATAGGAGAAGTAATTGATATTTTGAAAGAACATGTTATTCAAAGTCAACTTTCATGTGATTTTATTGTAAGCTATCCCCAAATAACAGCGAGTGTATTAATTGTTATAAATGAGACTGAACATTCAGATTTTTACATTGTCTTAATGTTTTATATTTATAATATATTGCACATTCAATTGTGATTTATTTAATTATATACAATTCTGTTCAATTTAGGTAAAAGTGAGTTTGAAAAGCAACATTAAATTGGTAATTTATTTATATTACATACAGAGTAGTGTTTCCCCCAGAATAAAAAAGGGCAGGGTGCTGCTTCAAAAAAAGGGCACTTTATAAAAAGTGATATTGAAATTTTTTGTTTTAATTGCAGTTCATTCTAGAGCTGTTGCGTGTATCTGATGGACACAGCATGACTGTTTTGTTAAAATATTAAACTTTTCTTACTATTTGAAAAAAAAAAATCATATAATAAAATGTATCTTGCATCAAAATAAATTGCAATTTCATTTCTTATTATTTATTACAATACAATTTAATAAAAACAACGTAATTTTAAAACAAAATCAGCATGGAGTCCAATAGATGCCACGCAACCTCAGGCGCGAAAGTTTTAGAGCTGAGATTGCTATAGGATTAATGTTTCTCGTTTCTCAATATTGGGAGGGAATCATACAATTAAGATAAAAATCATCATTTTCTCAAAAACATTTAAAGAAGTTTTGTTGAAGAATTGATATGTCAGGAGTAAAATTGGCACATTTCATTATCTCTGTAATAAAACTGAAAATTCTCAAACAATAATATTACCTTTTAAGCCTAATTTAGTTAATTAGAAAATTCCATGAATTGTATTAACTAGTAGAAAAATTCTCAGGTAAAGTGAAATACATATGTAAAAAACAAAATAAAAATTAATATAAAGTTTGCAAAAATAAATGAACTTTTTGCAATAATTGCGGTTATTCTTCTTTACATGCCTCTTAAATGAATAATTCACAACTCTTTTTAATATCAAACATAATAGCATACAAAATTATTGCTTTAAAAAGGTGAGTCATAAAAATTAATTTTTAAAAATCTGGATTCACCAAATAAAATTTATTTTGTTAATAAAAACCATTTTAGCAATATGCAAAGAGAAGCATATGTACAAAAGAGGTATATTAGAGATGAGCCCCACCAATAATTTTCCAAACTCTACACCTATGGTTTGGTGTATTTTCTGAAATCGTGCCAAAATGGTATTTCTGAAATGGTCTACCATTTCAAGTCAGGGAGGAACCCCAGTTTCGTAAATGCCATTTCAAATCTTAGACTATTTATAGTTTTATGTTTGAGCATCATAGTATATATTTAAAAAATAACAATCAAAATAATTTAGAATTAAAAGAAAGCACATATATATTTACATTCTACGTTAGCTAGATTTCAGAAAGGACATCGAGGGCTAAACCACGCGAGTTTTGCCACAATTTTTAATACCTTAAAAATGTTAATATTAATAAAGTGCGATAAATACATACTTTTGGCAAAACTTTCATCCTGCTGTAGATGAGTTGCTGGTGAATGGAGCTTCCCCTATTTTACATGCCAGAATAGATTTCATCAATAGTCGAAAAAATATTGCTTGCGTGTAAGATTCAAATAAATCAGTACACTTCAGACAATATTTATTCAACTGTGCCAATGAAAAATGATGCTGTTTTGATACACCGTACCCATAAACGAAAAGCAGAAGATGCAATCAGTACTTCAGAGGATGACTCATGGGAATTCCTTGTCAATGCTACAGGCTAGCATGCAGAATCTCTCACTTGAAAATCAATAGATGAAAACCTTTAATCTAGTGCCTTTGGGACCTGATCCGATGTCTAGAGTCATCCAGGTAGAATAAGTCAACAACAAAATTGGCTCTACAAAAAAAAAAAAAGAAAAAAGAAAAAAAAAAAATATATATATATATATTTCAGATTTTAAATGCTTGGTTGAAGCAAAAATTTAAGATATAAATATTTTATAAAATTTCCAGTTTGATAATAATACTCAAATATACTTAAATGAAGTAGATAATGATAATTTCAGGGTCTCTTTAACATAAAAAATACTTTTACATTTTGTATATTTATTTAAAAAAAAATATATATATATATTATTTTTAAATACTCATGAGTATATCAAATAATATTTTCTAATCTATAATTAAAATTATACCATAATCATAGATAAATTACAGAGGATTACTTTTTTTCACACTACTTTACTACTCTACTGTCTGTAATCTTCAGATAATTTTAACCTATCTCTCGGGCTCAGGCATCATCACACAAGAATAAATTTTTAATCAACAGAACTACACAATACAACATATTGTATTACAAAATTATCATTAGAATATTGACTAAATTTTGTTACAAAACTTGTTTTTCCAATTAATAGATAGTATGTAATTTGTATGTTGCTATAAAAATGATAAACATCAGAATATGCAAAGACATATGCACAAATCTTGATAGAAATTCTCAGTAAACCTATATATTACACTATAATATGTGTTGAAAAGATTTTGACAATGAGTCTTTATTTGGTTGCAGAATTTTCAATCTTATGTCAATTTATGATTTTGTAAGCAATCTTAATTTAAAATAAAATTTAATCATATACATTGTTAAATCAGGCAGATAAGAAATTTCTAAGAATTAAAGATGCAACATACACAAACAGAAAAATCAGCAATATGATAGATGCAGACTAAAGCTAATTTAGATGTTTATGCTAACAATGTTTATTTATTTTATTTTTGCGAGAGGAGGAGGGACTAAAATTAAATTTTCTTAGATATTTGTAAAATAAATAACAAAATTCAGAAGATTCTAAAATTACTCAGTATAGTACTTTAAATCACTACACAACATAGTTTATTATTTTTAAATCTCAAATAACAAACTAGCATTAAATGGCCAAAAACATGCATCTTTAGAATTTTTTTTTCTTTTAAGAATATTTATATTAGCTACAGTAGTTTGCTTCATATTAAACAGAGATAACCTGATATTATATAAGATAACTATCCGTGTATAGGTTTCATTGATGCATATAAGAAATTTCAAATCCTTTTGGCAGTTTATGATTAGGGCCTTAATTTAAGTCTGACATATTTGAAAATTTTAATCTAACGAAATATTATTGCAAATTTTGCCGTAAACACAAGAAGAAGAACAGAACACAGACAAAATAAAGACACACACAATATAATTACAGAAAAAAATTAATTGGTAACTTACCGATAAAAAAAGCAACATGACAGCCGTTTTTACAGTAATACAAGTAACACTCTTTCATGGCACTTGTTTAGAGGCAAAGTGCTAAACTTTCGAGTTGTTTTTCAGTAATTTTACTGACTATTATTATTCATTACTGACTATTATGATATAATTATTACGTTTGAATTTAAAATTCTTGTTGTTTGACAAAATATTTCGAATTTACGTAATAAAATTACTGAGAAAAGATTTATATTTCAAATAGAAAAACACATACAAATAGCTTATGTCGTCCTTTGATTGCCGACTCAGGACTCCCCCTATAGTCCGTTTGAATCGCGAATATTTTATATTTTAATGAGTAAATTTTGAATTTTCTCTGCATTTTTAATTTATTTTGTACAATTGAAACTTTTGAAAACCAGTGATAGAAAACAAAAAAAAATTAGAATAGCTTTAACCCTCTCACTGACAAGGCCGTGTTAACACGTTCAGAAAACTGTCATCCGAAAAAGGCGAGCCCTTCTTAAGTCGGTCTCCTAGAACGGCTTCTATACCGGCGAAGCCGTGATAAGTCGTTTGGAGAAAATACCTCCAATACTGGCGTGCCCGTGTGTAAGAAATATGCCTACCCCCTTTCATTAGGCGCCGTATCTTCTCAACAATAGATAATTGCTACAATCCCCGACCCTACCTCAGGGGGGCGAGGGGCAGTTTCCTGTTCCTTTCAAATTGTCCCTTCCTTTCGTTTCCGGAGATAGATGACCAAATGGATCAAGAATTTCGACTAGATTTGTAAAAATGAAAAATCTTATCATTGGGAAGAAATTGGTTTTTATTTCTGAGTATTGAGTTATATAATAATATTATTCTATTTTTCTATACATAATTACAAGTTTTATTTGTATGTATTCATTGCAATAATGAAATCCCAAGTATTTAAAAATCGTTTAAAGATGTGATGTGTACGAAATTTTAAAGTTTAAAATTTGCACAATTTTGCGAAAAGGGGAACAAATGGAACCTTTATTCCGGAGCTCGGAAAATGAATGGATGCCAAATTTTTACTACTAACCACGGTTTTAATAATTTATTTATTCATTTTTTGACCGGCGATCATTTACCCGGGGAATTTCTTTTTCTGTTTTCGTCATTTTTTTTTTTTTTTACAGTCGCAAGACATCATGATTTCTCTAACAAATAAGAGCAATTATCTGTAAAGTTATTTATTAGTTGTTTAAGATTTCTGAATTAAAATTAAACCTTTTAAAGTTACAAAAGAAACGCCAAATATTTATTAAATAGAATTTAATTATGTTTCTGTACTTTATCAGTTTTGTGACACAATTTTATTACAAAGAGAAGTGGAGGGGGGGGGGGGGATTGAAACTTGCGCTCAGTTTTCTCTTCGCACGGTCCTGCCGAAATATACCAGAATTTCTAGCTACTTCATGCCTTGTCGAAAAATTATCAAGTAACAGTCATTAAAATAATTTGTAATCTTTGCATAAAAAGAAAACAGAAAAAGTTCTGTGCCCCGCATCGATCACTATACTCAACTTAAATTATGCATCTTCCGTTAAAAATATGCTTCAAATGGCAGAAAAATTACTTTGCATTCCACAAATGTTAATTTCATGTTAAATATTAAATTTTACTTAATACTTCAATTTTAAATAGTTCGTATACTATAGTCTTTCTAAGGTAAGTCACGTTACATCTAATGAAAACCTCCCAAAATTCAGGACAACGAGATCGACCGTACAAGAGTACACAAATCTGCCTTACACCATCACATCGGTCAACCAAATTTTCAATTCTTGTAGCAACCCCTGAGCTTCATAAAACTTTGAACAAACTGTAACACATTTCGTAGCTGTCAACAGTACTGGAAATGTTTTCGTTTCTCTGCACTTGCTCGAATTTTGCAATTTGAAACCGTTAATCAAATGAAGAGAATAATAAAATCAAATAAAGCAGGTCCAAAACAAGAAGGGTCAGGAGGTGATTTGCCCTCCCTCCACACTTCCTTACACTCTCCCAGAATTTTAGAACACTAAAGTAAAATAAAATAAAATTTTGAACACCCCCCCCCTCCCCATATTTTCAACTAGAAGCGCCAAACGTAGGTAATTAATTTTTTTGTTAAATTATGTTTTGAAAGTATGTTATGTTTTATGGTGCTAATGCATCCTAAATACCATATTTATCAAGTAATAAACCTAACATGGCACCACATTCCTTCAAAATGTTTTTCGTTATGAATTGCATTCCACGTTTTTGCTACAATTTTTATGTGCAGTTTAACTCAGTTTCTTCTATTTCTTATTTGTTGTTGTTGTTGGTGTGGCCCGTGGGCCCGGTGAGCAGCTTTTTATTACTATATAGCTGACTTACTCCGCAAGTATCCAGCTCCTACCAGAGGTGAAACAATCCGAAAAAAACAGCAACCAACGACCGCCAAACACTACAAACAAAACCCGATAAACCCCTATCCAGCACCATCAATCCAACTCGGACACTGTTCATAAATCGCATCCAACAACTGAGATAACAAAACTATATGTTCTCCACCTCTACGCCCAGTCACTCCAAAAAGATCCTCGTACGAAGTATTGCTCAAAACCTGCAGCTTACGAAACACTATATCGCGCAACCTCGAAAACCTCTTACATCGCAACACCAAATGCTCCTCAGTTTGATCTTCCAACCCACAAAGGTTACACGTCGATACCCCTCTACCAAGAAACCTCTTACGCCGGGCCTGTGTTAGAATAGTCTTCGTTAAAAACCGTGCAAATATAACACCACTTTTCCTCTGTAATGATTGATGCGGATGCCCGATGCTACCATAATCCCAACAACGACCGGTACAGTTATTCAGATATTGCTCCCACTCCCATTCAGATTCTGTCTGTTTATTATTCCTTACCTCCATCATCCAATCTTCAGCCGAAAACCACGGAATGCTTACGTTGCTGAAAGGACCATTCCTAGCCAAGTTGTCCGCACACTCATTTATCTCAATCCCTTTATGCCCAGGAACCCAGATGAAATGCATGTTATACTGCTCATTGCTTTTCCTATTAATCTCTTCTCTCAATTGTGTGATTATACCGACTGATTTCCGATTAACCTTTTGTAGGGCCTGTAGAACGCTTTTAGCATCCGTGAAAAACATATATTCCCCACTGTCCACCGTATAAAATTTAATTGCAACCAATAAAGCCATGGCTTCAGCCGTGAAAATCGTATTGATATGCGGAATCTGAAAGGCCAACTGACTACCTGTCTTCTGATTCATCATCCCAATTGTAGTCCTTTGGGTATCTTTTGAAGCATCAGTTGCAATGAACGTGGCCGTGTTTTTATACGTCTGAGCAAAGTTATGGAAGGAATTCTGGATCACCTCGTCCGGAAAGTCTTTATTTTGAAATGCCCATGTATTGACCACTATCCGACAATGGTCACTGATTTTCGTCCCCCACTTATAATTTACCAACTCATTAATGTCCGTGCCATACCTGCTGAGTGTATTTAGTTCCCGGTAGAGCAAGTCAGTCGAAAGCATTTCCGTATGATCCTGGTATTTTACTTCTGAAATAGATCGTTTGGTAGCAAGATACTCAATCCTCTGTCCACACCTCCACACCCCACTTTCCTGTAATAAGACCGGGATTGGGCACCACTTAGGCAAGCCGCTAGCCCACCGTAAAGCCATGTTATGGATAACCTGGAGTTGCCGACCTTCCGTTTTATTCGCATGCGTTAGAATCCGAGGATTTCCTTCTAACAGAACTCCCATCATACTCCTTGTTATACGCAGTAAGTGTTTAGTCTCCGCACCCCAACTCATCCCTGCAATAACTTTTATCAAATTCAGCCGCTTGCTAGTTTTTTCCCTTAACATGGCAATATGATCTTTTAAGTTCCCCTGGCGATTGAAATAAACCCATAAAACTCTAAGGGAGCCGGAAAAATCCACCTCCTGACCACGCACCTGTAAATGATTTTCCTCAACCTCCCTCCACCTACCAATCTTGATGATTTGACATTTGTTGGGATTTACCTCCAAGTTCCAAGCCTGAAGCCATTGAATCACCCTGGCAATGTTCTCCTGTAAGATTCCTTTCAACCAAACCACGTCATCACGAAAACCATAAAGAAAAATGTCATCCGCATAAACTACACATTGTATACAAGAATCAAAGATTTCGAAAATATCCACTAGATAAAGTGCAAACAGTAAAGGGGAGAGAGGACTTCCCTGTAAAAGACCCCTGTGATACTGGAATGGAGCAGACAGCGAACCCCTCCATTTCACCCGAATCCTAAGCTCTTGAACCAGATTCCGAATCAGAACACAAAGATCACCACCAAGGCCCAGCTTTTTTAATTTGAAAAGCAATCCATCCCACCAGACATTGTCGTAGGCCCCTTTGATGTCTAATGCCACCAAATAACCTTTCCGCTTTGAGTGCCTTGCCCTACTGATATCTCTATAAATCTTGTATGCCGCAGCCTCACAGTCCCTAAAAGGGATGAATCCGTAATGATTCCAATGGAAAATCTTCTTTTCCATGCACCAATTAAGTAAATTGTCCAGGATCATTTTCTAAAAAATTTTTTTGCTGGTGACTGTTAACGCTATTGGTCTATAACCCCGAACATCATTCCTACTTTTGCCAGGTTTCTTTATAGGGAGCATGATCACCTCTTTCCAAACCTCAGGGATATTCTTTTTCTCCAAAATTGCATTGTACATATCTAGGAGAGTAGCCAGCGTCCTAATTTTCAGTTTTTAAAAAAAACTCATCTTTATGCCATCAATACCAGGGGTCGTGGATTTGCCCTTACTGATTGTGTTTTGTAACTGCTCCATTGTGAATTTAAGGTCCATTCCATCATTTCCCGAAAAGTCGATTGGAATACCCTGTACCACCGGACTGTTTTGGAAAATTATTGAAAGGGCATTCGCTTGGAAAGTTGCGTCAGGCGGACAATTCGGGAAGCAAAAATCCGTGTTCACCTCTCCTTCGTTTTTTTTCTTGATGCCACGAATGATTTTGAAAATTTTTGGCCCCCTACCAGCCTCTCTGGCCACTGTATCCCAAAATTTTTTTTTGTCCTTTTTTATTTCTTTTCTAAGTTTAGCATTGTACAGCTTGTATTTAACCCATAAATCTAGCTTGCACTCCCGAACCGCTTTCCGATAATAGTATCGTTTCAACGCCAACAGCCGACGAGTCACCACTCCCCACCACGGCGGAAGATTCCCACTACTAATCGGAACCCGCTCCTTACAATTTTCTATAGTCTGGGTAATCATTTTTGTCCACTTATCCAAATCTTCCTCGTATTCATGTTCACCAACACCAGCCACCGCCGAACCAACACGATCCCAATTAACCAGAGTCAAAAAATGTATCCTGACCTCATAATCACTATTCGATACCTGAATCGCAATGGGATAGTGATCAGAGCCCATCGGATCCGGATGAACAACCACATTACACTCACCAGCTAACCTACTCGACACCATACTCAAATCTAGGAGAGATCCACTACCACCGCCAGAAAATCTCGTTACCTGGTCCGTATTCAGGAACACTACATCATTCCGATTAATCCAGTTAACAAGATTAACCATTTTTTGACCTTTCGGATTAGTCTGCCAGTTGAGAAAATTAATATTAAAATCACCGATAATTAAATAATTATCACCAATCATATCTTTTATGTTATCCAACCAATTCGTAGCCCCGTAGCCTTTAGGAGCGTAAATATTTATAATGGCAATCCACCTCTTTTTAAACCAAATTTTAATCCCTTGCACCTCATGATCCCGGTCAATAGTAGGCAGGTTAAAGATTGTAACAGGAATTTTCTTGTGGACTGCTAAAAATAAACCTCCACCCCCTCTCCCTAAATTTCCTGTCCGATCAGCACGAAAAATGTTCCTATCCCTAAAAAAAACTTGATGCTTATTCTTGAGCAGAGACTCTTGAAACGCCCAGACCACACTCTTGCGAAATAACCCAGTATGAAGCCAGGGTAAGTTGGCCCGTATACCTCTAATATTCCATTGTATCAAAAAAGTATCCATACAACACAACCCGACAAAACAAGTAAAACAACTAACCACCAAAAAATACAAGAAATGAAACAACAAACACTTACCCCAATAAAGCACACTAACACAAAAAATCCAGCATATGACAGTCCAAAATAACTACAACATAACACACATAAACTTTCCGCACCGCAAGCATACAAATTCTTATCCCACATCTGTAATCATATCATCATTGTCCTGGGAATCTTGAATCTGGATTTTTCCACTGAGCGGACTCTGATCACTTTTTTTAAACTTTTTATTCTTCAAGACATTGTAGAGTTCCGTCATGACATCTCTTTTAATAACCTTGGAAGTCTCGGTCGGCTCTTTGGCATTATCTTCCGATACTGTAGCTTTTTGAGTATCGCTTGTCTGAACTACATCACTCTTCTGAACCACATATTCAACTACACCCCATAGATGCATAACTATCTCCATCATTTTTTCAAATTTCTCTTCTATCATTATGGCCAATTTATGCATATTTTCCTCCACCGTGTCATTCACAACATGTTGTTTAGTTTTTGCCGCGTAGCTGTTCAAAGTTTTCAAGTTGTATTGTCTGCGTGCTTCTGCCAGTGTAATATGATTTTCGCTTTTCATTTTTAAGATCTCTGCTTCCTTCTTCCTCTCGACACATTCGCTATCATCTGCTTCGTGTTCTTGTCCGCAATTTGCACACTGAATTTCCAATTCAGTACAGTTTAGCTCGGGATGAGATTTACTACACCGTTTACATTTTTTACCATATGTGCATTTATTTGACCCGTGAGTGTAACTTTGACATATGTTGCACCTCCTCGGTCGGTCTACGAACAGTTTACTCTTCTGCCTGATATAGAACATTTTCACATATTCTGGAATAGTATGTCCGTAAATTGTGATCAGTACTGTTCCAGTAGGAACCATTAGACCGTCTTTTCGTGTCAAAAAACGCTTCACATTTTGAACTACAAGTTCATTTTCTTCTTCAAGCTCTTCCTGTATTTCTTTCGGTGTAATGTCCACATCTATTCGGAAAATGAGGAATCTAGTAGTAATGTTCTCATTCATGAGATTGTGCTTGACCTGTCTATCAAATATTTTTTTTTTTCGTGACAATTTCCTTCGCACATTCATAACTCTTGGTAGTTATGAGTAATTTGTCATTTCGGGTATATCGAAATGTGTCGATACCACTGTGCCTGTCGAATGTTTTTTTTATCTCCTGTTTCACCTGCATAGGATTTAATTTCTGAAAATTTCCGTGTTCGCATTCCGTAATTATCACATATTCTTTCAATTCCGATATTATGGATATTTGTTCCTCTGCTGTTCTACCATCATTCCAATTATATTTCTTATATTCCTCTCTGTCAATGACAGGACTCTCTTTTATCTTGAACTCAGACCCCGCCATTGCTGTGGAAGGAAAACTGAGGCCCACCGGCCTTTTCAAAGTCCATCTATCAATATCACCAGTATTGACAACAATGGAAACAATTAAAAATTCACTATATCCCGACTATTAATGTATTCTACAACTACCACTACCAAAATAACTAACTTCAAACCCGAAATTTAAATCAAAAGTAGAGCTGGAAAAACTACGCTCACCAGGCTCCAACCACGCGACCAACTCCTCATATTTCTTACTTAAATATATATATTATTTCTAAAGGCTTATTTCTGTGCATACTGGTGAAAAAGGGTAAAAATGGGGGGGGGGGGGGGTACAATTATAGGTCTCCGTGAATTTCATTCCCAGGATATTTTTTTACAGGGTAAAACTTTAGTGTGTATTAAATTTAAACTGTTATTTTTTTGTAATGGAATCAAAGTAGATCGAGTCAGCTCTCCCACGTGTTGGAAGAAAGAATCATCAAGAATTAATCAATCGCATTCCCAGAAGTTAGTGGAGAGGGGAGGGGGACAAAACACATTTCCTAACTATTAGGAAGAAGGAAGTCCCGTGTTGTTTATATCACCTACCAAGAAAAAATAATCAATGTCCCCGTCGGCACTTGATCGTAAAAGCCAGGCCCCACAAGGCACAAAGGTATATTTTCATTGGAAACCAATATGACTTCAGGCCGTTTGTTCAAAAATTTAACATTTCTTTCAGGACTTGTTTTTTCAGATCTTATCTTCTAATGATTTTTCAGAATTCGAGCTTGACTACATGTAAATTCCTTTTGACACTGTGTGTGCCATGTGCCGTGTGTACTCTATTACTATTTACTACTTGTCCTCATTTGTCTCTGAGCAAATATAGTCAAAGTGATGCCACTGTGATGTTAAATTTTTTTGAGGGACTAGTGTTGAAACAACTACTCCCCCCCCTCCCCAACCAAAATATAATAATGTGCAAAAATTTATTTTTCCCAATAGGTACATCCTCTTTCCCTACCCCAGCCAAAATTGAACTCTTGGGTGAGTTTCTGTGGTTAATAATTTAAAAGCCCGTCTCACACTGTACAAATTTGCTGCGAAAAAGGAAAAAAAAATAAGTTGCATCCTCTTTAGAGGTAAATAAATTCACACCCCCTCCCTTCCTCGAAATGTTAAAAAAAAGGAGGGGGTGTGGAAGAGAAATCAATACAATAGGTATTTCTAAAAACTGTTCAACATTTTTGGATGTTTGTACTAGTTACTCCCCCCCCCCCACCACCACAAAATAAATTCTGCATACGCCACTAGAATTGTGGCATCAATCAGACAAATCACGGTGTAAATTGCATAAGAAACGCTTTGGCAGGAAAATA
The DNA here is from genome assembly GCA_963931845.1 of Maratus michaelseni. Taxonomy (NCBI): domain Eukaryota; kingdom Metazoa; phylum Arthropoda; class Arachnida; order Araneae; family Salticidae; genus Maratus; species Maratus michaelseni. The sequence goes on from OZ007600.1 coordinate 6,514,648, forward strand.
GTTTACTTATAATATAATCGAAATTGCCACGCTTTCGTTTTTATACACAATTTTGCATAGATGTATTCTTTTCATTTATCATCCATTTTCTGAAATAATGATTTTCCCGCTCTTTTAAATAACTAAATTAACCCTATACCTCTTTTTCTATATTTTATACGTGTAAAAGTGGCCTTTTTTCCGACCACGTAAGAAATACATGATATTTGAATTCTAAGGTAATTTTTTTTTATTTTATGCTTCCTAAATACGTTTAGGAAATAAATAAGTTTTCCTTAATAAGTTTAATTAGTTCTGTGGCAATTGTAAGAAACAGTTGAAGTTCTTGCAATAAAGTGCCCTATTTTACATGATTTTATAAACTATGATATGTCCGATTAAGGGGGGGGCAAATTATTAACATATAAATATATATGGATTAGAGTTCGTCGGATTATATACGATTTTTTTTCAACCCAAAACATTTTCATCAACCCATAACCCAATCCGAATCCGACATACTTTCACCCAAAAACTACTCATTGAATGAACCCGAATGAAGGAAAACTACTCCATATTTTAACGCAATTATGTAAAATTAGTATACAATTGTATATCTGAATTTCATTTTAAATTTTAAGAGGAAATTGAACATATATAACAATATTTTACCCTACCCTCTGTTCGGTGAGGTCGGGTTGACCTATTTATTTTCACTTCGGGTCGGGTTCAGGTAAGGCTCACTTTAATTGTTTCAGATTCGGCTTGGGTATTGACACTTGCAGTCCGTGTTCGTGTTGATCCAATTACTCAAAAGAATCTCCAAAATACTTTCTCAGGTGCAAAACTATATGTTTGAATATACTAATGAGTACATATTGATTTTTAAAGATAATACTAGCTGGCTCCGCCCGCTAGCGGGCCCCTAATTTACATCGGTGCCTCGAAATGTAGAAAATCTCGAATCTTGTAAAACCGGACGAACCTCCGACCCGGGTCCCCGCTGCCTTCGGCATCGTATACCGGTCGTGCTACGCACGCGCCGGATAATCCCTTAATTTGCACATTGAACAGTACAAACCTCTAACCGAACGAACCTCCGACCCTCTATGGAAGTATTAAAAGTTGCTTTTCCTAGAAACTACATTATCAAAAACATTTACAATCAATTACTTCAAATTCCTGATAAATCCATTATAATAACATGGACTAAATCTCATGTGGGTGATACTGGCAACGAAAGAGCTGATCTCCTAGCAAAGCAAGCCATCTTACAAGACCAATATCAATCAAGAAAAGATCTGTTGTTCCCCATTTCAATAGCAAAATTGTATTTTAAAAAGAAAACCATCTCTGACTGGCAAGCCATTTGGGACTCATGTAATAAGGGCAGAGATACCTATAAAATTATAAATAAAGTCGATCCAAATTATCTCTGCAAACAGCCAACACTGCCGTATTATCTGAGTAACCATGGCAGTTTCCCACAATACTTACATAAAATAAGAAAAAGAGCCTCACCTAGATGTCCATGCGATAAAGCAGAAGGAGATGCAGTTCACTACATATTCGGATGCTGCCCTCTTATGATCCATCACTTCCCTTTTGATAAGAACGAAACTCTCAGATATAACCTTCGTAATATCATTTTCAATCCTTCAAACTCTCAAAAGTTAAACGAGAATTATAATATTCTCAATAAAAATTTCTCTTTCATTACGAAAGAATTAAAAAAAAAAATTGACTGAACTGACCATTGACTTTCTGAACTAAAATACCATAAATTTAGGACATCATGAACTTATAGTACTTCGAAAATATTTTATATTTAACTTTCAATTTGCAAAAAATTGTTATTTTTTACCTTTTATATTTTATTATTGTTATGTAATTATATTTATTGTTTCAAATCTAATAAACAGGCGCCTCCTGCGGTGGGGGTTGGAACGGATGGGTGCTATCGGTGCCGGGTAGCGTTTATTTTTCCCCTCGTGGACTTATTGTTCCTATACCTCACGGGTGGCTGTCCACGAGTGGGTGATTTCGGTCCCCGCTGCCTTCGGCATCGTATACCGGTCGTGCTACGCACGCGCCGGATAATCCCTTAATTTGCACATTCAACAGTACAAACCTCTAACCGAACGAACCTCCGACCCTGGTCCCCGCTGCCTTCGGCACCGTATACCGGTCGTGCTACGCACGCACCGGATAATCTCTTAAATTGCACATAGAATAGTATAAACCTCTAACTGAACGAACCTCGGGCTCGGGTCCCCGCTGCCTGCGGCACCGTATAGCAGTCGTGCTGCGCACGCGCTGCAGTATACGTTAGATTACTTTAATTATGATGTTTGGAATCAGTTTGGTGGAAATCCGTAACATAGTTTCTGAAAGAAGTATAGAAACGGACCACAGTTAAAAGAAAAAAGCGTGGGGGGGGGGGGGGGGGCGATGACACTGCTTTTCCTTAAACAACTTATTTAGACTACCTGAGTTCTAGTTCAAAGACAGTGAGCTGTAGAAAAACTTAAAACTAAAAAAACAAAAAATCGGTAACGGGCGAAGCCCGCTTTTCCCTAAAAATACTCGTAATGCAGTTTTTAGGGGCGGCCTACTTCTTAAAATCATAATATCTAGCTGGCACTGTCATAGAAATCTTTCTTTTGCTTTAATTATACGAATAATGATGATTAATTATACAATTAAATAATATATCGTCTCGTTATGCAGATATGAGAATAATTTTTAGATATTCTGAAAGCAGAAACAATTTTGAGTCGCCCTGTAAAAGTTAGGAATTACTGCGCCCCTTACATTCGGAGATGGGGCGCCCCTCTGAAAAAACCCAGTTGAAACCCACGTGACCTCCTTCAGAGAAAATGCGCCTCGGCTCTGGAAAATCGATCCGACGATCGTCTGGCCACGTGTCTGCGATCTGGCGTTCGCAGTGCCGAAAGAAATGAAAAATTATTTCTTATCGATCGATTTTTAAAGGATTTTTTCGGTTCTAATCGTTGTACTGAGATGATTTTTCGAATTTATGAAAGCAAATGCTCTCGTGAATCTGTCTGTCCAATTTCCGAATTTCTGGACCCCCGACTTCATTGTTTTACGAAAGCGCACTGGAGCGATGAATACAGGCCGGTCACGTGAAAATCCTCCCGAACACCTGCGGCGGCGGAGAATAAAATCATTTCGCAGCCGTGTCTCCAGCTGTCTGACATTCTCAGCGCTGAAAGAATTCAAAAATTATTTTTTATCGATCGATTTTTAAAGGATTTTTTCGGTTCTAATCGTCGTACTGAAATGAATTTTCGAATTTATGAAAGCAAATGCTCTCCTGAATCTGTCTGTCCGATTTCTGAGTTTCTTCCGAAGATACGGGTCGGTTTCAAAACCCCCGCTGCGGTTTGGGGCGCTTAATTTGCTCCGCGGCAAAACCGCTGCCTTTTCCTTCCCCGATCCGAGAGAGACCGGCAACCCTGTTCGGAGGCGAAAATGTTTGCTGTTTTGTATTCCTTTCCAAGTTCGGTTTCGGTCGGTAATTAAAACAGTTTCGTCGATTAATAACGCCCCGGGTCCGGGTCGGACGCCCGACCCGATCAAAACTTGAGCACCGCGCTATTTTTCCGAATTTTTCGGTCCGCGTCCGCCGCCGGTGCGTCGATTTGTCCCGGAGCCTTTGCGTGTACAGCGGGGAGTGCACAGACAGACAGAAAGAAACACACACAGACGTTTACCGTTCTTAATATTAGGGACTAGCTGGCTTCGCCCGCCAGCGGGCCCGTAATTTACATCGGTGCCTCGAAACTTTTGTATTCTCCGGCTCGCATCCCCCTCGAACCGAACGAACCTCCGACCCGAGTAATTATTTACACTTGTTTCAAAAAGGAATGGGGCGATTTGATCTCGGATCTGTCGACCCTGCCTTCTTTACGGCAACCTTTTTTTACGTCTGGGGTCGATGTTGGATGTCTGGTCAGTTTTTGGCCGAAATAAAGAAAAGTTACGGTCCGAATTTCAAAAAATTTGACATTTTGGAACGACAAAAATCGGCCGCGTGTGTACCCCGATTTTTGGATCGATACCTCCGGTACATTTTTTTTTATTCGATGATGCGTTAAAAAGCGACGATTTGGATGTCTGCGATTATCAAAACGGAAATTTTTTTCGATTCTTTTTCCAGTTCGGTTTGCGGTAGTTGGAACCGCCCACTTCGAAACCTAACTTGTTTGCAGGCGGAGCCGGCAGAGATTTTTTTGCTATAAGGATTGGTCCTATAAAAAACTTGTCAATATAAAAGTTTTAAATAATATTAAGAGGATTTATAATAAATTTAAGCAGATTTGATATCTTGTGAATTGACGAAGTTATGAATTTTTTTCTTCTAAACACCCCCTCCCCCCCTTGGGACCATTTTTAATGATATCAAAAATCTGTCATACATAAAGTTTTGCCCTTTTCCTAGAAGTAATAATAACTTTAAACGGTTTCAATAGATATCATAATTAAGAAATTATGGTTTTTTTTCTGTTTTCACAAAAGTCCCTCCATCCCCCCCCCCCCTTGGTTCGATTTTGCCCATTAACGACCTAGACCAAGATTTTATGCCCCTTGATTTTATGTATCAGTTTGGAAGAGATTTCTGCAGAATTATTGCAGTTATCGTGTCCATAAAACAGTGACTATATATATATAAGTTTTGAACTGGGGGGGTGGTTTTGGGCTCTGGGAGTCATGATCGGCGTAGATTTGCAAATATTTTTCAAAAATTCCAACTTAGGTTAGAATGTAATAGGCAGTATTTCTTACGAAATCTACCTAAAAGAAAAAGAGAAAATTTTTACTTGGTCGACAACGAGAGACTCTAAAAGCACAGAACAAAATGATAAATGCAAAATGACAAATGCAGAGATAACTATGTAAATAATTTGGGATCCAATAGTTTTTTTTTTTTTTTTTTGACAAATGAAGTCTTGAGTTATAAGCACATCTTGAGTTATAAGTGAGTTTTTTTCATGATTACATTTATTGGGCTGTCGCGTGCAGAAGTTATATTCAAAACGACAATTTTCACAGCATTTTCTAAAAGACCGCCTGCCTTTTTCGAAAAATGGAAAAAACTGTTCGACTTCATAGTTTCTAAATAAGAGCATTCGTCGATTCCATGTGTTAATGAACGAAACTGAATTCAGAAATCTTGTTAGAAAATAGTCAATTTGGATTCCAATATAAAAAGACTAGCAAGCTTCGCCCGCTACGCTGGTCGGTTTCTCCAAACGAATTTTGAATCAAACTAAATATACCGGTGAATTGAATTCATCTAACAATGTACACTTTTGGTCAGACGGTTACAGGAAAATATGAAAAGAGACTGGATATCAAATTATTGCCTTGGACTACTAAGTATTTGTCTGGCTTTAATTATGATCCTCATATTGATTATTTCAGGAATAAGGCTGTTGATTTCGGATCTCAGTTACCCTGCACCTCGTGCCGTGCCTTGAAGTGGCAGGATGAGACTCTCTGGATATGTTGCAGTGGCGGTAGTAAAGAAGATATAGTAATGGATGCATTTTTAGAAATTATAACTTGTAATGTTAGAAATATTGATGCGTTGGCGCTAAAGGCATAACCAAATTATAGAAAATGTGCAATATCGAAACTGTACAGACCTTCGAAACTTTACTTCAGCAAGAATATTTTATTTAAAAATCACAATTACATAAATATCCGTAAGAATAATAGGTACATTTATATTGCTGGGCGCCAGTAAAAACTCACCAAATCTTGTTTGAATTGGCATCATTTGATTTGGAACATTTTGCGTGACATTTTATTTGTATCGATATGTTTGTGTTTATGCATTTTATTATGATTATATTTTAGTTATTTTAAATAAGTTTTTTAAGATATTATATTGCAATGTTAAAATAATGGCTAGTTGTTATTAGCTAACGTTAAAAGATTAGCAAAAAAAAAGAAAAAAGTATTGGCGAGATTAAAAATTTTGGCGATCACTGGCACCCAGCTAACATAAAAATATCGAATAATATTCAATTCCAAATTCCCGAAGCAAACAAAAAAGTTAAAACAAAAAGCCCGAAAACTGGCATTATTGAGATTTCATCTAATCAAAATATCAGGTGATTTTTTTCTTATCCAGTATCTTATAAATCGCCAAGTATTGTTTGATCTTTAACAATGACGAATGTATTTTAGAAAATATCACTTGGCGATCAATGCAATAAATTTTAAGGTTTTGTGGCCAAAGGCAACGCCAAATTCGAAGTTGTTTGAGTTAGAATATTTTTATTTGTTACCATTCGATGCAAAAATACATTGAAATATGTTATCATTTGACAAATAATTATAAAACCCGATTTTTAAGAAATTTTGTTATTGTTTGTTCCCATTTTAACTCCTTTACGGATAGAATTTTAGGAAAACTTTCTTATTGCTCCTCTACGTCCTAAGAAGTATTTTCCCCGCAATTTTCGTGTTTGTAGCTTCAGTAGTTTGTACTGTGCTTTGATGATCTCCCAAGTCAGGACTTTCTTTTACATAATATAGAACTTTATATACAGATAAAATTATCCATTATTATTACCTAGCAGGCTTTGCTCGCTACGCTGGTCGGTTTCTCCAGAAAAAAAAAAGAAACTTGAATCAAACGAAATATATTGGTGAATTTGATTGTGTGTTTTAAATAAACATGAACTTTTACCTTCATGTCCTTCCGCATTGGTGTAAAACGATACGAAAGCCATTATACTGTTATATTTTCTAATGTGTTACACGAAATTTAGGCTTTTAAAGACCAACTCGTTTATTTAATCATTTACAGTATGATTTTCTAAAGAACGATATAACGATGATATGCAATATACTAAAACTATCCCTGGAAAATTAACAATGCAAGTTCCATAGAAATCCATTCAGCAGAATCTTTAAAAAAGTCTAATGTTTCATAATTGGGTTCAACTGATTATAGAAATGCCCCCCCCCCACCCCCCTAATTCTTTAACTAAGCAACATAGAACTATATGTTATGCACTAAAACTTCCCCTTAAAATTTAGCTAACTAACAGTGCAAGTTCCAGCAAAATCCATTCAGCAGAATTCAAGGTATAAGCGGCAGGATCGAAATTCCCTTTGCATTATACATATACAGTAGACAGATAAATGTATCTTTCATAATCACCTGTTGATAGAACTCTCAGGGATTTTGTAGAAAGTATACGCTGGTATACGCCATCAACCTTCTGGAATTTTTAAGACGAAGTTCTGCACACCGTCCGTAGCTACAATATATACTCTCTAGTATATATCCTCTGTCTATAGAGTATATGCACTGTTTTTTTTTACGACTACACCACTGACAACTTTCTCCCATAGCTCCATAACTAAACAATGCAGAAAATCAATTCCTGATTTATATAATCACACTGCGAAACTCCCATCAGAATCCGTTCAGTAGAACTTTAAAAAAGGTAATCTTTCATAATCGGTTTCACCTAATTTTACGTATAACTTCCTCTCGTGGCTCTATAAATAATCAATGTAAAACAATGTGCTTTATTTTAAAACCTTTCTAAAACAAATTACCTAACTAACAGTGAAATCATATAAAAATCTGTTCGGTAGAACCTGAGTTTTAACCGATCGGAATGGAATAAGAATTTGCGTTTTATAAATATTATAGATGATTATATGATTTTTCTAATCGGATTCGTTGTCAAGCTTTCGCTTCAGAAAATACATCGCAGACGACAACTTTGCTCCAGAGAAGTAACAACCATCCCCACAAAATTGCCTAACTAAGAATGTAAATCCCACCAAAGTCCGTACAACAGAACACAAATTATAAACGGTCGGAATGAAATACGAATTTGCATTTTAAATATATAGTAGATATATCTTTCATAATTGCATTCACCTTTCCCAATCACTTTCCCATTAGCTCTATCACTAAGAAACATAGAATGATATGTTATAGGGTCATTCATTAACCATACCTGAAAAATCACTTCCATTAAAGTTTGTTCAGTAGAATTTTTTTAAGTAATCTTTAATAATCGAGTTTACATAATTTTAGAGCTTTCCTCTTTAGCTCTATAGCAAAGCAACGTAGAATAGCTATACGCTAAAACCTTTCAAAAAACATTACCTGATTAAAATGTGAATATGCGGTTTATACTCATAGTAGATGATGATATGATTTTCTGTAACAGGATTAATCATGAAGATTTCGCTTCAAACATAAACGATGCTTTCAACATTGTGGCTAATACGCCAATTGGCGAGGTATCCGATTGCGGAAAATTAGCCCGAAATCGTATGAATAACTACCCAAAGAAAAAGAGAAACGTGACTGAAGACTGAAAACAAATAAAGAAGTAATACATAATACTAATCAGACCTTCGACACTTTATTTGGTACTTCTCCATTATCCCGTCGACCATTTTTCATAAAAAAACTATCGCCAAACTATAAGATTTAACGCCAAAAATGCAGTCCCATTCACTTGACGTCAGAAGTATTAAACGTGTTTGTTATGTCATGAAGCGGTTTTTAATTCGACATTTACCTGTATTTTTCATTTTGTTTTTCTGATATCTTAGTTATTTCGTTAATTAAAATAAAAATTGCGTCCTTAAACGGCTGTGCCATGACATTAAAAGAGAAAATGCATTGTAAAAATGTTGCGTTTGATAGTTAAGTGCAATAGATCAGTTTCAACTGACGTCAAAAACATTTATTCACCAGCCGAGAAGGATAATTAAGAAAAATAATGTAAATAAATAAATATCCAAGATTTTTTTTCTATTTTTAACCGACTTAAAAAAAGGAGGAGGTTAAACTTACTGGACACTTTGTTACTTTGGTGAGTGGGGCTTATCCGAATTTATTTTATTTTATTTATTTATTTTGATGTTCCAATGGCAACATTCTTCCATTTGCTTATTTGGAATTCATGTTTGGCGATGTTTTTTTTTTTTTTTTTTTTTTTTTTTTTTTTTTTTTTTTTTATGAAAAGTGGTCGACGATATAATTGAGATGTACCCTTTAATTTAGCAGTCACGTTTTATTTTAAATCGTGGCGTTTGTAGAAATAATAATAATAATACACAATTACATAAATATCCGTAAGAATAATATTCAATTCCCAATTGAGCAGTTAATGTTTCTACCTGCAAAAATAAACAAAAAGATTTAATTTGAATTTCTTCCATTGCTATAGTAACGGACGTATTTTTAGAAATTATCACTTGTATTGTTAGAGTTGTTAGATTTTGACGTCAAAGACTTCGCCAAATTAGAAAAATGTGCAATATCTCGCGAACTATTTGACTTATGAGTATTTAATTGATACTATTCGATTCAGCATACAAAAATACATTAAAATATGTTATCATTTGTCACGTCACTATAATACCCGATTTTTAAGGAATTTTTTTAAAGTTTGTTCCCCTTTTTACCCCCCTTAGGGGTGGAGTTTTCGAAAATCCCGTCTTAGTGCGCCTCTACATACTAAGAAGTATTTTTCCTGCAAGTTTCGTCTTTGTAGGTTCAGTAGTTTTGGCTGTGCGTTGATCATCTAACCAGAAAGGACTTTCTTTTATATATATAGATTATACGATTTTTCTATGGGCAAGTTCAATTTTAGTAGCATACTTTTTTTTTCTACTTTATTCGAAAAACATAAAAGCCTTTATAATATATTTTATGTGATCTCTACGCAACCTCTTATAAAAGTATTTTTTTAATCATTTATTATATAGTATTAGTACTAATTCTAACCATGAAATGCATTTAATAAATTTCTTTTTTTCCTTCTTTGTGTGTGTCTGTTATTTTTATCTTCAAAATGTTAATGCTTGGTCATATCTATATATTTAAAACGCTAAGCGTTTTGTTTCGACAATCCGTGAGAGCAAACTACTACATCAAATTACATCATTCTTTTTTTAAATGAAAGATATTTGGTCACAGATTTGTTATCGTACATTCGTTTGTTCGAAAATTTAATTAATTAGCCGTAATCTTAAATTAAAATTTTACTTCTGCTTATGACGTCATAAAGTCGGCAATCGGATTAACGCCCACTGTTGCGACGTACAGAGTTTATTTTCTGAACTCAATGATTGCGAGCATAAAAAATAAATACTAAATATTAAAAGCACGTGACTTTTAGGCCGAATTTTTTAATTTGTAAGTTAAAATATAGTTAAAATGTTTAAGTATTTCGGTAAAAATATTTATCCGCGTGTTTTATAAGCAAATAAAAATTCATATTTACTGTGACGTCACGGAAATATTGTCCATTGGGTTCATTTTATCATTAAGCATTATAACTTTGTTGATGCCATTTTTTTCATTACAATTAAATACAAAATATATTTTTATTTGTATGCATGGTGCTTAAGCATAAATGTACGTGTGAAAAGTTTGTACCGGTGAAAATGACGTTATGCTTAGCTTGAAATGCATTTTAACATTGATAAAAACTAAAAAGAAAAATTTATATGATTGTGTCAACATGGCGTAATATTAACTGATATTTCAATTTTTAATTTTAAAGATTAGAACTGGATTTCCTTTTTTAATAAAAAAATTCACAAAAGTAAAGAATTTCAGGAAAAAAAAACTTGAAATAATGATTGTATTTTTAGCTAGAATAAACAATGTGAGGCTAATATTTTATAGGAATTATTTTGGTAGGTTTGTTATAAGTTCATTTAACAGTTCCTTATTAGCGGCAAAGTCTTATTTCTTTCACTGTGAATTTTTCTTTCGATGTCAAAAAATGGTAGTCTACTTTTGGACGCCAACCAAAACACAGTGGCAATATTTAGAAATGTATAACGGTTGTGACAACAAACGGCACTATCGCTTTAGCTTTCATCGCGCTTACATCACTTCTAAATACTAGAAATTTAATTTTTTTACTAAATTTTACAATTTCAATTCTTACATCCTCAATTAGAAAATTAGCTTTCGATTGAAATTTATTTGAAATCTGCCGCTTAATTTAACGACTTTTTAAATAATTTTCAAGCATGAAATATTTTTCAATTCTATCTCAACAAGGACCATCCGTTTGTTTTAATAATGTAAAATAGCCCCTTGGAAAGTTGCAACAATTGAAAATAGGTATACCTAACCTTCATGAAAAGTGAAAATAATAATAATAATAATAAAAACCTGATAAATCATAAGATCAGATTATCCATAAGATATTTTGGCGCTAATATAAAATCTGTCAAAAGAAAAAAAAACTATTTTTAGTTTATGATTAACATAAAATTGATATGTTGAATTCGTTGATGTATATGTTGAATCAGAATATGCTAGGAACTGTTATTTATTATTTTTTTAAAGATCCATTGGATATTTAACTGTATAAGAGACCGACTGTGATGGAAAAGGAATAATCATCCTGATTATGTAAAGCGATAGAAGAAACCATACAAATAAATTACAATTGAAAACATTAAAATTCTCCCTCATCTGCATATTAATTTCATATTTTTAACAAAAATTCTTCATTTTTACATAAAAATTGATTAGCTTAAAACAATGGATATGTTTTAGAAGATATGGATTTGAAACGAAATGATTAAAGAGGACATTTTAAAACTTTTAATTTAAACATTTTAAAACTTTTTTTAACGTCGAATTTCATCGGTGCCTTTGGGCAGATGCAATACATATGCGCATAGGAGCTCATTCGATTGCATTATCACAGGGGGGGAGGGGGTGCTTATACTATGTTCTTTTATTTACTGAATATGAGATGAAAGTAGGAAATTTGTATGATACTTTATAGGTCCATGACCTTTTTTTTTTTTTTTTTTTTTTTTTTTTTTTTTGTCGTGGGGAATATGGTAATGTCAAACTGATTTGCTTTACACATTTGTTTACGGAGTGTTCATTTGTAGTTTGCATCAGAAATAGCATTTTACTGGGGGGGGGGATTTTTTAAAATAAAATATTTGAAAGACTGTTTCATACGAAGCCCTACTTAAATAATAAAGAAGCTTATTTTACTGATATTGTTATAGTATTTTTTTTCCGTCACGTTTTGACGGGTTCCATCTAGTATTTATTTAAATATTTAAAAGGATTTCCAGTTGAACATTATATCATATGTAAAAGATTTAAGAATAGGATTTGGAGAGGTATTTTATTTATTTCTTTTCTCTTTCTCTCTTTAAATTTAAATATATTATCATTGATGATTTTTTTTCTCCTGCAGTTGCTTCGTTTTTTCCTAAACTCTATTAGACAAAAGCTATTCCTTAAGACTGTTCTCAAATCTAAAAAAGCCACTTTCTGACACATTCCTGAATTCAGTTTTGTTCGAAAACAAATGAAATTGGCAGGTGCTCTTATTCATACACTATAAAATTTGGCAGTTTTTTCCATTATTCGATAAAGGTAGGAAGTCTTTTAGAATTTGCTGTCAAAATTGGTGTTTTGGATAGAATTTCTGCACGCATAAAGGTCATCATGAGAAACTATTCGCTTATAATTCATTCGTCGAAAAATCAAACAAATTGGAAAATGTACGCCAAACGTGACAAATGAGGTGCGTTCGCACTGTAACTATTTTCAGTGAAATGTATTATATCGTCTGTTATTATGATATGATTAATTTCCGTAATGAAATATGAATATTTTAAACTGGCAACATTTTATCTTTTGTTGATATTTACAGAAAATTCCAATGGGAAGCCTAAGCCTAGCTTTGAAAATTTCAGATCTTGAAATCCTTATTTAGAGTCTTTTTTCCATTTAATATCTATTTCTCCGGAAACATCTATCCAAAAAACTATTGGTAGATTATAGGATTGCTATAATTAAACAATTTTACACAAATTTTATACAAATTTTGTTTTTAAATTCTGTAAGACGGAAGTAATAGGACTCCATCTTAAATAGGATGTAATCACCATGATGGCAACCTAGAATCATTCCCATCATGGGATATCACTGAATTAAGCGTATGATAGGATTTAATAGAATGAAGAATGCGACTATAACTTGCTCATAAAGTTTATATAATGTCATGTACGTCATATATGATTATGACGCCATACATGTCAGATAAATTCAATTTTTATATTAATTACATGATATAGTTTTAATAGTCAAACTGAAAATATAATAATTATGTAAATGCCTATATAGAGTAGTTAATTGAACAGTGAAATAATCTCAATCTCTATAAAAGAGTAAGTGTCTGTCTGCCTGCCTGCCCGCGGATTTCTCCGTAATTATAACACCTAGGACTCAGAAATTTTTGTCATGTGTAGATGTTGTCACCGGACAGTATACCTCGCGGCCGGATTTTTAAATTTTAATTTAGATTTTAAAAAAAAATAAAACGTGTATATGGAATTTTGGGTTCGAGGCTATTTCAAGCTCCTCCCATGAAATAGCCTCGGCAACGCCATCCGTGGCAACGAAGCAGCCAGCCAATGAGAGCAGTATAACGACCGAAGAAATCTATGGCCTAGCCTGACTCGTGAGTTGCTGGCCTAGAGTTGTCCAGTTTTTGTCCATGGTTTTGTCGCCTAGCTTCGGAGGTTGACTGCCGTGTAATCGAATCGAAAGGACAGTTTTCGATATGCAAAGAGACTGCAAGAGATGTTAGTTGGCAGGTCAAAAAGAAGTGAATCGAGCTACGCTAAGAGAGATGCAGAGAGAGTTGAACAGACGATGGTGAGCGGAAAATGATGTGTGCGCGTGAACAGTATATGATGGTTGTGTACGCTGGGGTTTTGATGGCAGAGTGTAATGTTTTTTAATTGTTTTTAATCTTATTTTAACTTGTGTATCAACGATGCCTAATAAAAAGTGCTGGATGTTAATCATCACCTTGGATCACTGGAGTTCGTTAAGTCATTACAGTATGGCTCTTTTCATCCGACATCAATAGAGCTTACTGATTTTAGTTCGGATTTTCACCACAGGGGGCGCTTTCGTATCTTTGGTTCTATGGGCTGGATCATGACGGGGTATGCCTCATTCGACTCGACATCGATAACCTTAATGAATTCAGTTTTGTTCATATAGAACATATTGTGCCCCCTGGCGGTGGAAGGTGTAACTAAAGGATTTTGCAGCTAACTCGGGTTCTGTGGGTCACATCACGACACGGTTTGGCTCATTCGACACAACATCAATAGAGCTTACCTATTTTAGTTCTGAATTTCGCCACCAAGGGGTGCTTTCCTATCTCTGTTTCTATGGGCTGGATCACAATGGGGTATGGCTCTTTTCACTTGACATCGATAGAGCTGACTGATTTTAGTTCGGATTTTCACCACAAGGGGTGCTTTCCTATATCTGGTTCTATAGGCTGGATCACGACGGGGTATGGCTCATTCGACTCTACATAGATAGAGCTTTTCGATTTTCGCCACCAGGGAGTGCTTTTCCATCTCTTGTTCTATGGGCTGGATCATGAAGGGGTATGGCTCTTTCGACTCAACTTACGGTAATATATGGGAGTGTGTATGGCACGCCCAGTGTTTGCTGTCTAAGGTAGTGGGGCCCCCAACATTAGATTTGTTTAAAAATTAAAAAAATGTTCAACACTGATTTCAGGTACATTTAAGGTTGTTGGCACGGGCAACGCCGGGCGGGTAAGCTAGTGGATGATAAATAAAATATTTCTTTGCAAAATGCATTAAAGACATTTCCAGCTTACAATGGAATATTTTTCGGATTTGCGCACCTGTCTAGTATAATATGACAATATGAGACAAAATATTCTTCCACTCCCCTTTACTTTACAAAAACCAACTTATTTAAAACCTTTCTCAAGTTGAATCCCAGAGTGGAAAGTAAAGGGGGAATAGACAATAGGATGTGTCCTTTCTTCTGTTGCTAACTTGTTTGCAATAACTTTCAACCTATATGGATCATTGGAAATGCAATTACATGCAACCTGCAACTTGTACATAGTAATGTTAGGGTTACTGATACACGTTCTTAAATAACACGTTCTTTACTTGAGAAAACATAGAATCGGTTTTCTATAACTTATATACATCTCAATAAATAATCTATACCAATTTTATGTTCAATGCTATGTAATGTATTATCTTTATTTTGATTGTTGACCATTTTACCTGTTGACGTTTTCACCGTTGCCCTTTTTACCTATTGACGTTATTACTGTTGCCCTTTTTACCTAACTTCGAACCTGCGTATGCAATGTCAGACTTGATAGCCTGTAAGCTAAAAACTTACATCCATTTAATGCATGTCGTTTTAATGAGAAATTGTGTCAAATTCACAATCAAAACATAATTTTGTGTTTTCATATTAATTAAAATAATTTATATTTTAATTTACAGTGTATTTTTTTCCATATGAATTTTTATCTGATGTAGGTGTGCTTTCTTCAAGCTGCGATTGCTTCAAGGTGCGCTTTTTTCCGGTGCGCTTTTTTCCATGCGCTTTTTTCCGGTGCGCTTTTTTCCGTGATTCCATAAATCTGCAAATATTGTAAAATTTCCTTTTAAAATAACATTCTAAAACTGGAAAAGAAAAATAAGATTTCTGCTTCCCCTTTTATTCATTCTGATGAAACTAGCATTAAATGACTTAAAATGAAATATGTAATTTTTTAAGGGAAAAAATGTTATTTTTATTTTTACGATATGAGAATAAATAAAATTGTCAGTTTCAGAAAGAATGAGCCCGCCCGGGCCCGAAGACCATTATAAAAATCGAGCCCGAGCCCGTGTCGGACCCTATAAAAACTAAACTATGAATTAACAAGGGGTTAAAAATGTATTCCATAAACTAGGTATGTTGGAAGAAAAGTTATCATTACAAATATAATCCTTCCTAATTTTAATCTCCAATGATTCCCTAATGGCGGCTTTAAATGGGTTATTGAATCTATAGATAATTCTTGCTTTATCGAAATTAATTACAGTATCATTATTTTTAGCGCAAAACCGGGAGAGTGCAGTGGATAACTTTCCAAGTTTTATGTCGTTTTTATGCTCTTTTAATCTTTCCAAAAACTTTCTTTTAGTCATACCAATGTAAAAAATTATACTATTATTATGTAAGCTAATGGGGATTTCATAAACACCTGCGAATTGATCAGGGGGGATAGGATCTAATTTACATGAAACTAAGTCAACCAATTTTCTGGGAGGGACAGCAATAAGATGGATATTGTATTTAATGAGGGCCCTTTTAATCCTTTCAAATATAATAGGTATATATTGGAATTTCCGATAGTTTGGTTTATTATTGCTAGGGACAGGATGCTGAATTAAATGGCCATTGAGTTTTTCTATAATTTCCTGTACTAATTTATTTTTAAAAGTTTGAATTTAACACCAGAATTTTGGCTAAGATACGTGGACGATATCTTTATCACATGGAATCATGGAAAGCAGGAACTCCTATCTTTCCTCTAAAAAATAAACGAAATAGACGAAAATATTAAATTTACGTTGGAAATAGAAGAAAATTCATCACTGCCGTTCCTGGATATTCAATTAATTAAAGATGGCAACAACTTAAAACGTAAAGTCTACCGTAAACCGATGAGAAGTAACACAATAATCCCATTTAATGCCTCTACAACTTTTTCTTATAAGATTGCTGCCTTCAATTCGTTCATCAAGCGTGCTTTTCTGGTTTGTTCAAGTGAATTCATCCAAGATGAACTTAATTTTATCAGAGATATCGCCACTGACCATGGATTCCCTGCTCATCACGTACAGAAAATTATAGAAAAACTCAATGGCCATTTAATTCAGCATCCTTTCCCTAGCAATAATAAACCAAACTATCGGAAATTCCAATATATACCTATTATATTTGAAAGGATTAAAAGGGTCCTCATTAAATACAATATCCATCTTATTGCTGTCCCTCCCAGAAAATTGGTTGACTTAGTTTCATGTAAATTAGATCCTATCCCCCCTGATCAATTCGCAGGTGTTTATGAAATCCCCATTAGCTTACATAATAATAGTATAATTTTTTACATTGGTATGACTAAAAGAAAGTTTTAGGAAAGATTAAAAGAGCATAAAAACGACATAAAACTTGGAAAGTTATCCACTGCACTCTCCCGGTTTTGCGCTAAAAATAATGATACTGTAATTAATTTCGATAAAGCAAGAATTATCTATAGATTCAATAACCCATTTAAAGCCACCATTAGGGAATCATTGGAGATTAAAATTAGGAAGGATTATATTTGTAATGATAACTTTTCTTCCAACATACCTAGTTTATGGAATACATTTTTAACCCCTTGTTAATTCATAGTTTAGTTTTTCGCTCTTTGGCAACAGAGAGCGCCCGCTTATTTTATTTAAATTTTTCCAAGCTGTTGATTTCAATTTTCTCGTGTCGAAAATTAAAAGGTCCGTAGTCGTTTGTGTTGTTCTTCTTCCCCGATGATGGCTTTAAGTTTAAAGCCGAAACATGTAGGATTTTAGCTCTTTTATGAGTTTAAAACAATTTTTACACTGATTTTAGCAACTAATAGGCACAATTTGTGCAATTTGTGTTTTTAAAATTGCAAGTTATGTATTTAAAATCTTATGGAGATGAAATATTGATGAAGTGTTTACTTTCATGGGATGAAATTTTGTCAGGGGCATCAAAGCGGGACTTTGATGCCCCTGACAAAATTTCTTTCTCAAATTCATACACAGGATGTAAAGCAAACTTTCCCTTAAAAGTTGAAAATAATTTTTAAGGTGCTTAAAAGTGATTACTTTTTTCTGTAAAGTTCATATTTAAAAAAAAAGTTTCAAGGATATTTACTGATTAAAATATGATGAAAGGGATAAATATTATTGGCCTTCAATGAATGTTAGCTTATTGTTTTTTTCAATCAGCGCCTGAAAGAAACATGGGCTACGGCTCTAGGGCACCTCAAATTTTAGTGCACAATTTTCATAAAACTGATGTTTTAAATCCATTTTGATTCTGCATTGTTTACAATAAATGTTTTGTTCATTTAGAGTAGAATAAAATTAAAAACCAAAAATATATTTATATAAATATGTATTTATATACAAAGTGATCTTTTTTGAAGTGACAGTGTTTGGAACGCCCTGTAGCGCGATCTAATAGCCGAAATGGCACCAAACTTGGTATTTAGACTAATCAAGACATGGGAAAAAGGATTCCGTGAAAAAAAATAGTTCCAAAAATCGCCGCTAGGACATTTTGTAGCGCTGCTATAGCTTACAATAACGAGAATTAGCATAAAACACGGGTATCAAAGAAAAATGCAAATGTTGTGCGATGACAGCGCCAGTAATAGGGGCTATAAAAGCAAGTAGTAGACAGCTCCGACAAATAATCTCAGCTGAAGTAAACGAGCTCCAATGGACATGCCTCTCACGTTACCGGAACGTGCGTTACTGGTGAAGCTGTATTATATGAATCAATGTAATGCATCCGCAGCTCTTCGGGAATTTCGAACCAGAAAAAAATTACGAAAGGTGCCTTTATCGCTGAATGGTCTTAAGAATATGATTAAGAAGTTCGAGGAAACGGGGTCACTGACCATTCGCGCTGGGAGACGACGTAAACAAGTATCAGAAGATGTAATAACTGATGTGGCAACTGCAATTGTCGAAGGTTCGCAGGGAACCATTGCTGGTACTAGCAGCGCCCGGGGTGTAGCTCGACAATTGGACATGAATTATTCCACGGTATGGAGAGTTTTGCGGCGCGTTATTATATTTTACCCCTACAAAATCAACCTCTTCCACGAACTGAAACCAAGTTATTATGATAAGCGAGTGACATTCGCTCTATCGTTTCTTGCCAGGGTAGAAATTGATGATGCTTTCCCATGGCACATTCTGTGGGGAGATGAATGCCACTTTTATCTCAATGGGTCCGTAAACACACAAAATATATAGCCGAATTTGGGCTTCTGAGCATCCTCACACCGTGCATTAAATTCCCCAAAAGTCACTGTTTGATGTGGTTTCACAGCCGAATTCGTAATTGGGCCATTCTTTTTTCAGACCATCACTCCGACAGAACCCGAAACGTGCACCATAAATGCAGAAAGGTACCACGAAATGCTGCAAACGTTTGTTATTCCACAACTTCAGCAAGAAACCGTCTCCAACAGACAATCTTTATGCAGGATGGTGCTCCGCCACACATTGGTAATAAGGTAAAGCAGCTGTTGCGCCAAACTTTCACTGATGATAGAGTCATAAGTCGTAGTTTTCCAGTTGCAAGGCCACCTCGTTCCCCTGACCTCACGCCGTGCGATTTTTGGCTCTGGGGTTATTTGAAATCTCAAGTTTATGTTAGTGGAGTATCAAATTTGTCAATTCAAAGGACAACATAACAAAGACAGTGCGGAATATTCCTCGTGATATGTTACGTACGGCTGTGGAGAACGTTGTGCACAGAATGCACGGTGTTATTTCTGAGAACTGTGCTCACATTGTAGGTGGTCTAATTCCTCACCGGGGAAGTTAATGTAGTAAATAAACATTAATAATTTAACTGTACGATTGTATGTGTTAGTATTTTTCTTTTCTCACATTTTATACATTGCAAAGCGCCACAAAATGCCCTAGCGGCGATTTTTTTAACTATTTTTTCACGGAATCCTTTTTCCCATGTCTTGATTAGTCTAACTACCAATTTTGGTGCCATTTCGGCTATTAGATCGCGCTACAGGGCGCTCCAAACACTGTCACTTTTAAAAAAGATCACCCTGTATTTAAAACTTTGCTCTTGTTTTAAAGAAATGCTAAAAAATGTTTTAGCACCCAATTACTCCCTTGAGGATAACTGGATGCTACATCTTTTATAACTATATGACAGTGCATGCTAATTTTTATAGCAAGTAGGTGCTAGAAAAGAAAAGCAAAAGTAATTTATTGATATATATATACAGTAAAACCCGTTTAAGAAGTTTATTATATTATATTTTCAAGGTGTTTTTATATTTTCGATTCCCATTTTTTCCCTATTCTGACAATGCTAAAATAACCCGTTTAAAAAGTTTAGTTCCAAATTTTTTCCCTCTTAAGAAGTTTTTTCTCCCCTTAATTTTACTTTCAAAACACGTTTACTTCAGTCTTTTGAGGGATTTCCCCCCCCCCCCCCCATTCTGTACTGGAAAAGCATTTCTCTATATTCTTCGCTATTCAAAAGGGCACATTTAAGATTGAAAAGGATTGTCGTCACTTTTATTTCACCTTCATATCAGTTTGTCTGATGAAATGTAGAGTTATTACTTTGGTTCAAGCAAGCTAGATCCGCCAATCTCTATCTCTATAAAACAGTATGTATTTGTCTGCCTGCCCGCGGTTTTCACCGCAATTATAACACCTAGGACTCTGAAATTTTTGTCATGTGTAGATGCTGTCACCGGAAAGTATACCTCGCGGCCGGATTTTTAAATTTTAATTTAGATTTTAAAAAAATTAAAATATGCATATGGAATTTTGGGTTTGAGGCTATTTTATGCTCTCCGCCAATCCCTGGCAATGAAACAGCCAGCGAATGAGAGATCCAGCAAAGCGACGGCAAACGTGTATATGACATTCTGGTTTGAGCCTATTTACAACTCTCCGCCAATGAGAGCCTGGTGAAAATACTGTCGATAGCGACTACATTTCCCGCTCGGCTAGCAAAAGCAAACGACAGTTTTACAGTTGAAACTTTTTTATATTGTGAAATTAAACTAAACTAACTAAAATTCCCGTAAGTTAGTTTTTTTACTTCCTGTTCATTTTTATATATTTGTGAAATCTATTGTTTTTATTAATTTAAGTTTCCGTTAGTATTTTTAGTCAGTTTTTTTAATTTTTGAACATTTTTAGTCGCCCAAGAATCAAATGATTTTCTTGAACTTTACTTTCTATAAAATGAAAACATTCAGTAAATAATTTGAGATCTTGGGCGGTTAGGAATCCATTGCGATTTATTTTTTTACCTCATACTTACAAATTAAATAGTTTTGATGAAAATATACATCTTACATTAAATTTTTGAGTATTTGTTGTTTACAATTTTTGTTCCTGTAATTATTTTGGACTACATTTTTAGTTCCCGAGAATGGTGAATTCATAACATGCGATAAATTGTCAAGATGTATGTCCTCATTAAGATTTGTTATTGAACTCCATTTAAGAACCATTTTTAACTCCATTTAAGAACTTTTTTAGTCGCTCAAGAATCTAATGTTTTTCTTGAACTTTACTTTCTATAAAATGAAAACATTCAGTAAATAATTGTTAAATTATTTGATGAACTGATTGGAAATTCCAAGTGCTTGAAATATTTATGATGTGCATTTTGTGACATGAGTTTCATAAGAATCACACATGAATGGACTCTTAGAATGGAAATTATTTACTGAATTGTTTTCATTTTATAGAAAGTAAAGTTCAAGAAAAGCAGTCGATTCTTGGGCGACTGAAAATATCCTTTAATGAAACAGATTTGCTGAGCTGTTTCTA
This sequence comes from Maratus michaelseni, assembly GCA_963931845.1. NCBI lineage: Eukaryota > Metazoa > Arthropoda > Arachnida > Araneae > Salticidae > Maratus > Maratus michaelseni. The sequence goes on from OZ007600.1 coordinate 6,536,134, forward strand.
TATATTCATTATTTTTTTGTTGGGGCTTTTTTGAGGGATGTTTATGACTTCATAGATAGAAACAATATTTACTTAATGTTTTACTTTTTGATAAAACTCACATATAGGACAAAATTAGCACTCGCCAATCGGCGAGTAATACTGAAAATTTGTCGATTGACTGTTTTGCCACCACTGGCAATCTTAATAGTCACACTCGCCAGTTTTTTCCCCTGCTATCGTTTGATGAATTTCAAAACCATTTGGTAAATTTCACAATCCCCCCCCCCCCCCCGAAGTCATTTGAAAAATTGTGATTTTTTTTTATTATTCGAAGCTATTTGCATTTTTTCCCCCCGAGACCATTTGATGAATTTTGAGATTTTTCAACTATCGATTGATGAATTTTGCAATTTTTCAACTATCGATTGATGATTTTTGTGATTTTTCTGCTATCAATTGATGAATTTTGCGATTTTTCTGCTATCAGTTGATGAATTTTGTGATTTTTCCACTATCAGTTGATGAATTTTGATTTTTCCGTTATCAGTTAATGAATTTTGTTATTTTTCCGCTATCGATTGATGAATTTCGTTATTTATCGACTCTCGATTAACGAATTTCAAGATTTTTTTTTTCATGAACGTTCAACAAATCGCACACTTTCTTTCCACTGACGTTCGAATTGCGTCGTACTATATTTCCACTGTCGTTCGACGAATTTTGCAATTATTAAACGAATTTCACAATTTTTTTCTGAGACTATGACGGATTTTTCGATTTTTTTTTAATTTTAATTTTTTTTTTCACGACAGTTTGACAAAATTATTTTTTTTCCTGCAATAATTTTGAGAAATTCGCTATATTTTTCGAGATTGATTGACAAATTCTGCTATTTCTTTCCACAATTCCTTGACAAAATTGTTTTTTTTTTCAGTCATTTCACGAATTTCGTGATTTTTCCTCAACTGACAAATTTTGCGATTTATTAACCGAGACAATTTGCCGAGTTCTATCACAGGGTTTTAGGCCTATTTCAATTAAGCAAAAATTTTGAGTATTTATTGTTATTTACAAAAAAGATAAATAAACAACGGAAAGATTGTATTGAAATTTAAAAATCCGGCTATTTTTCCCCCTTGCCAATAAATAAATACTCAAAAATTTAATGTAAGATGTATGTTTTCATCAAAACAAAACAATTTAATTTGTAAGTATGAGGTAAAAAATAAATCACAATGGACTCCTAATCGCCCAAGAACTCAAATTATTAACTGAATGTTTTCCTTTTATAGAAAGTAAATTTCAAGAAAATCATTTGATTCTTGGGCGACTAAAAATGAAACTAACTGTCTAAAAATACAGTCAAAAACAGTAATAGGAAGAAAGATTGTAAATAACAATGAATAAATACTCAAAAATTTTGTGGAAGATTTATGTTTTCATCAAAATAAAATAACGTACCAAATGAAATAGCTTCTATTATTTTTAAAAAGGAAATAAAAATAAGTAAATGATAGTTTGATATAAATAAATATTGATGCACGTTATTAGTATTGCAGACACATGAAGATAGTTCTGTCTCAGGGGTTTAGGCCTATTTCAATTAAGCGAAAATTTTGAGTATTTAATGTTATTTACAAAAAAGTAAATAAACAACGGGTTCCATATAACACGTAAATACTGATGTCATAATTAATTAGCACTACAACAGTAGCAATACTAGATTCATACTGAACAGAAAGTAAATAAACTAACTTACGGAAACTTAAATTAATAAAAACAATAAATTTCGCAATATATAAAAAGGAACAGAAACTAAAGAAACTAACTTACGGGCATTTTAGTTAGTTTAGTTTAATTTCACAATATAAAAAAGTTTCAAATGTAAAACTGTTGCTTGCTCTTGCTAGCAAAGCTAAGCTCGGAGCAGGGAATGTTGTCGCTATCGACAGCTCTTTCGCCTGCTCTCTTTGGCGGAGAGTTGTAAATAGCCTCAAACCAGAATGTCATATACACGTTTGACGTCGCTTCGCTAGATCTCTCATTCGCTGGCTGTTTCATTGGCGGAGAGCATAAAATAGCCTCAAACCCAAAATTCCATATGCATATTTAAATTTTTTTTCCGTCTAAATTTAAATTTAATATTCCGGCTGCGAGGTGCACTTTCTGGTGACAGCATCTATACATGACAAAAATTTCAGAGCCCTAGGTGTTATAATTATGATGATATCCGCGGGCAGGCAGACAGACATCTGCCATTTTATATATATTGAGATTGAGTTCCAAAGGAACGATACCTGTAGTTAGCGCAGGCAATTTTTTTTTCAAATGCCTAAAAGAAAGGCTTTTGGTTTATGGCTAAAACATAAAATAAATATTTGCTTCTAAACGCAATTGCCTTTCTTTTAGCCAGTCCTAAGCCTGGATAAAAGCTTGAAGGAGAAAATAATGCCATTTGGCTTTTCATAAAATTTTTTTGAGAAATTCCAGGTTTGCTTACAGTAACATATGGGATTGTGCATGGCAAGCCCAGTGTATGCGGTCTATGGCAGTGGGGCCTCTAACATTACTTTCATTTAAAATTAAAAAATCATTCAACCCTGATTTCAGGTACGTTTAAGGTTGTTGGCACGGGCAACGCCGGGCGGGTAAAAGCTAGTATTCCTATAAGTGGACCTATTCTTAGAGAAAAGGCTGAGGAAATTGCCAAAAAATGGAGATTGAATTTGCACCTTCAAATGAATGGATTGATAGAATGAAAAAAAGAGCTGGTTTAAGTTACAATTCTATAAAAGGTGAGAGTAAAAGCGTCGATCCACAAGAAATCGAAGAATGGAAACAAATCTTACCAGATTTGATAACCGGCTATCATCCTAAAGATGTCTTTAACATGGATGAGTGTGGGCTTTTCTATAATCTTTCACCGGATAAAACGTATGCATATAAAGGTGAAAATTGTCACGGAGGTAAAAAAAATAAGGAACGACTTACAGTTTTATTGGGTGCAAACATGGACGGTTCCGAGAAATTGGTAATTTTGGTTGTTGGGAAATCCAAGAAACTCAGATGTTTTCAAAATGTGAAATCACTGCCTTGTGATTATGAAAATAACAAAACTGCGTGGATGACGATTACAATTTATGAAGCCTATTTGAAAAGATTAAACGTTAAAATGAGGAGAGCTGAACGGAACATCATCATCTTTGTAGACAATTGCACCGCCCATTCCAAAGACATGCGTAACTTTACTAACATAAAAGTGCATTTCCTACCACCAAACTCGACTTCGGTTTTGCAACCGATGGATCAGGGAGTTATTAAAGTGTTTAAGCAGCACTATAGAAAACGGCTTGTGAAATGGATGATTAAAAAACTTGACAATACTGGAGAGATAGGAAAAGTGAACGTTTTGCAATCTATTCATTTTATTTTATCTGCATGGGAGTTAATAACGCCATCTGTAATTGCCAATTGTTTCCAGAAAGATTAATTGTCCAATTTTTTCCAGATTTTTGGAAGGAGAATCAACAGAAGAATATGAATTGGACATTGAAGATGAATGGAAGACATTACAAAGAAGGATGGATTTCACATCATCGTCTGAGGAGTATGTGTCAGTAGATGACGAACGAAATATTGCCATGTGAAATGCTTACAGTAGATGATATTTGTGAGGTTACAGAAGATGAAGAAATGAGTGACACTGAGGAAGAGCACGTGGAAATTCCTAGTTTTTCGGATGCTGTGAAAGGACTAGAAACATTTCGCCGTTTTATCGAAAGTGTTGAAAATATGCCTGAGGAAATTTTTAAAAACTTAAGACAACTGGACCGTTATCAACTAAAAATTGCCGAGAAAAAACATAAACAAAAATCTATAACCGATTTTTTCTGTAAAAGCATATCAAATGATGCTTAAAGAGAAATGTCCCCTCTCTGATGTCTTCAAACATTGGATTAAATAAAGAGTTTCTATGGTAATTATGCATTTTTACTTGATTGACAGATTTTTTAAAATGTGCAAATCAGTTTAAATTTCTTAAGTAAAACTCAACTTTATATCTACCCTATATATATAAAATCCTAATGAAACGAATTTGTGAAACGATTTTATGAAACGAATTTATGAAACGATTTTATGAAACGACTGATTAAACGACTGATTATGTTTCAAGGCTATTTTTAATAAAATATTAAACGTTTGATGGTGAAATTAATACCAATTGTTCATAAAATTCCGCGGATGTCAAAACTGGTAATAGAATTTTGAAATTGGAATTAGTTTTCGAGATATTAATTTTTTTTTAATTTTAATGACATTTCTGTAATGATGGCAACTAATTACTCAGTTTTTTTGTGACAAAAAAGGGAAAAAAATTGAAAAGGATCCCGATAGGGATTATTGATTTCTTTTTATTCGTCATTTTCAAATTGAAATTGAATTTATCTTTTATTTCAATCGATAATGAAGATAAGATTGTGATTAAATTATGTTTTTCAGGAAAATGTGAAAAAAAAAATCACATTTCTATCGTCAATATTCAATCGTCTGTCAGCATTTAATTTAATTTATAAACTGAAAATATTTTGAATAAATTCGTCCAAATGACGTCATTTAGGTAAACGCAAAAGAAAGGGAGGAAAAGGAATTAATAGTAATTATTATTTATTGATATCATTTTGTTATTTTTTTGTAACATTTAACTAAACGAAATTATAAAATCATTAATTCGGATATTTGAAACTAATATATAAAATAATAATTGCCCAACTGAACGGAAGAATAAAATATCCTGCTTGGTTTTATATCCTGCTTGGTTTTTTCCGCCAAGCTTTTTAAAAAAGCGTCAAGACCCCTATAATAGAAAAGCACCGAAAGTTCATTGGGTTTATTTTCATAACTTTTGGCAACAAATCTATGTATATTAACGAATCTATCCCTTTTTGAAGCTCGAATTACGCCAAACCTAAAAGCAAAGGATCCTATAATGGAAAAGTACCCGATTTTCTTATGGACAATATTCAAGTGACAGAACATGGTGTAAAATTACCGCGGATAGCAAATTTGTTTAAATATCTCATCAATTGATGCCGAATAAATGAAGGCATGCATGCACAAAATATTTAATTAATTTTGTATGATAAATAATTATTAGAAAGTTCGTATATACATATTAATTAAAAAAAATAATTTACATATTTAAAATAACATGAAAATATGCATGATGGTGCACTAAAATAGAGATAAAATTAAAACCTGTTACTGAAAATGTCTATAACATAGTACTTTTCAATACCGTGGTTCTTAATGTTATTCACAAGCAGATGGAATTTTTCTCATCCTTAAACGCAAAGGAAGAATAGAATACAGATTGTTGTTATAAAAGTCCGAGAGGTAGTCACAATTTAAACCTAACCATTTTATACAAGCTGGTTTTCAAGTAGTAATTGATTTTACTTATCAATCCCGAAAACAGTCGTCGCAACAGCTGTGTATGAGGCCATGATAATCGAAAAATGTCCCATTAAAATGTTAAAAGCATGGCAACCCAATTACAGATTTACCAATATTTTAAAAATAAAGCACCCTGTCATGTTTTTAGAGGCCTCGAAGTCTGAGCGGGGGTTGGCGAGCGTAGCTCGAAGGGGGTAGGCCCCCTAGTAAACTTATATATTATTTTAACAATGTAAAAGACCTCTCCTGACTAGGAAAACTTAAATTAATGATTGTTTCAAACATTCTTAATTTCCCGTTTAAGAAGTTTTCCCGTTTAAAACGTTTTTGCCTTCCATTCCCTTGGAAAACTTCTTAAGCGGGTTTTACTGTATATCACAAATTAAATCAAACTAGATGGTGCCCGTCATAACTTGACTGAAAAAATTACAATAACAATATTAGTAAAATAAGCTTCTTTATTACATAAGTAGGGGTGCTTATGAAACAATCTTTCAAATATTTTATTTAAAACAAAAAATTCCCCCAGTGAATTACGTTATTATTTCCGATGCAAACTCTAAACAAACAATCCGTAAACAAAATGGAAATCAGTTTGACATTACCGCCCTATCCCTCATGGCAAGAAAGAAAATTTCCTGAACCTATGAAGTATCATACAAATAGCATATCCCTACGTTCATCTCATATTCAGTCAATAAAAGAACATATTAAATAAGGCACACACCCCCCACTTGTGATAATGCAACCGAATGAGCTCCTATGCGCATGTGCATTGCATCTCCCCAAACGCACCGTCGAAATTCGACGTTAAAAAAAGTTTTAAAATGTTTTGATCAAAATTTTTAAAGTGTCTTCTTTAATCATTGTTCGTTTCAAATCCATATCTTCTGAAACGCATCCATCGTTTTAAGCTAATCAATTTTTATGTAAAGATGAAGAATTTTTTTTACAATAATAAATCAATCTGCAGATAAGGAGATTTTTAATGTTTTCAAGTGTAATTTATTTGTATGGTTTCTTCATTCCTGTACATAATCAGGATGATTATTCCTTTTCCATAATTAAGAGAAATAATGTAAATAAATAAATATCCAAGATTATTTTTGATTCTGTTTTCATTAATATATTGTAAATTTTATTGTTAAAAGTTACTGATAAATGATACTTTAGTAAATGGGGCTTTTCTTAATTATTTTTATTATTATTATTATTTTTCTTTTTTTGAGATTTAATGGCAACATTCTTCCGTTTGTTTATTGGGCGCTACCGTTTGGCGAATTATTTGAGGTACTTTTCGGTTAGCAGGGCGCCAATGAAGTATATATGTATATATATATATATATATATATGTTATATAAAAATTTATTTCCTTCGTATCCTTCCATTTTATTCGCATTAATATTTTAAAATTAATCTAACTTCTGTCATAGTCAGTATTTCCTTAATTCTTAATAATATCTATTCCTATTTAAAGTCCTTTTAAAAGTAAATATCCGTATATTAATAATTATTTTATTCCAAATCTTAATCTAAAATTTAAGATCATTCGTAACTTTTATCAGTTCCCCAATCTATAAAATTCTGAGACGCGTTCTCATTTTGAATGTTTTTTAAAAAGCCATTTTCTTTTTATTATTATTATTATTATTGCTCTGAATTTTTCGCGCGCTTGGGATTTTAACTTCTAAATTGGTCCGCACCCAAGTAAGGGGATTCTTTAATGTTTTAACCTCGCCCTCTATCCTCATTCGTTGGGCTGGAGCTAGCTTCTCACTCATTGGGTTGAGCGCTCGTGACGTAATTCTGTGTATGTTTCCGCGGAGAGATCAAAACTGGCCCGCGCCGGTCGGAGCGGCAGATTTTTGACGTTTTCGGAAGCTAAACAAGTATGTGTCTGGTATTTGTATGACCGTAGAATATTCAACTGGTCCAGTAACATCTTAATTCAATGAAGTGAAGCAACCTTAGCCCGAGGGCTATAAGTTTTAGACCCTTTGGGAATCGTTTATATGTTGTTCGTCTTCTAATAAAATGATTTGTCTGGAGATTGGCTGGATTTACTGGAGAAATTCTGTGATCTCATTTCATTGCCTTACTACTTCGCCATACTCGCTAAATTCGACTGCAACTTGCTATATCATTGAAGGACTGCCATCTTTTCATCGAATAGTATTCATCGTAATATCTCAACCTCGTCAAAATGCTACATATATATAGTATATACATACATATATACAAATATATATAATGTATATAGTTTTGTTTTTCTAGTATTGAATTTATGTGGTTTATAGATTTTGGTTGGCTTTTGTGATAATGATTCTGCAAGTAATTTTCCATTGGAGTTTATTGTTATGTATATATATATATTAAAGGCGCCGGCTAGCCGAAAAGTACCTACTTTGTATATAGTTTTTTTTTCTTAATGGGACGACGGGATAATGCACGGAATTTCGACGGGATAATGAATACTTTTGATGGTACCAGAATATTTTTCTGTATTTTATAGTTATATTAAGAAATACATATTTTATGATTTGTTGAATCCCTTATTTGTTTACTTTTTCATGCATTATATTATTGAAGGTTGTTAGTTCTCTTAATCGTTTAAATATACCCTATACTTATATAAAAATAGCGTGTGTTCTCTGTGGTGTTTCGCATAAACGTTGTAAAATTCAGGTTATTAGATTTTATCCAACTTTGCTGTCATAACAGCTGATGAAGCAGCCATTTTCGGCGATTTTTTGTTACCTGTAAAATGTTTGTTTTTGGTATAGCCCGAACTAAGAAAAAATTGAGTACTTTTCCATTATACGGACACCATTGTCGCCAAGCATATATTTACATGCATGGCATGGTGTCGGTATAACGGAAAAGAACCAAAATTCGCGATCGATCAAATAATTGAATTTCGTTAAACATTAAATTTTCTGGTACTTTTCTATTATCCGGTCGACCACTTTTCATAACAAAAAGCTATCGCCAAACTGTAAAATTAAACGCCGAAAATGAAGTGCGATTTACTTGATGTCAGAAGCATTATACGTGTTTGTTACGTCATCAAGTGGTTTGCGTCTATTTTCCTTATGTTTTACTGATTTATTAGTTATTTCATTAATTATAATCACAATTGTGTCCATAAATTCATGTATTTTATTTATTTATTTATTTTGATATTTCAATGGCAACGTTCTCCCGTTTATTTGGCGTTACAGTTTGGCGATAGTTTTTTGTTATGAAAAGTGGACGACGGGATAATAGAGAAGTACCAATTTTCTTATTTTTAATCTGAGAAAGAAGCAATAATCATGGATTTAATTAATTTTGCAATATGCGGTGCAACCAAAATAATTTTGATTAAATCAGTACATATACCGCAGACGCACCTGGGTTATTTTTTTGCGCCTAAATGACGATTTTTGCTTTCTATGGCAACCTGGTGTTTTATAATAAATTTGAATATGTGTGTAAATAAATAAAATAAAATAGGTACTTTTATGTTAGCTGGGCGTCAAGGACAACTCTCCAAATCTTGTTTCAATTGGAATCATTTAAATTGCAACATTTTACGTGAGATTTGTTATTCATATTGATATGTTTACGTTTAGATATTTTATTATGATTATATTCTAGCTAATTAAGTTTTTTTTAAAGATTTTATACTACAATGTTAAAATATTACCTAGTTGATATTAGCTAATGTCAAAAGATTGGCGAACCACAGAGTTCAGGGAATAAACTCTATGCCCTCAAAAGTGGGAGTTGTCGACTTTATGACGTCATAAGCAGAAGTAAATGTTTAATTGAAAATTACAGCTAATTAATTAAATTTTCGAACAAACGAATGCACGATAACAAATATGTGTCCAAATATCTTTCATTTAAAAAAAGAATGGTGTGATTTGATGCAGTAGTTTGTTCTGACGGATTGTCGAAAGAAATCGCTTAGCGTTTTAAATATATAGATGTTTAGGCATTGTACAGTCCAATCTATGAAATTATATACTTGCTATTATTCATGGCACAGATGTCATATACACACCCCATTGGCGCATCTTAATAGATGGGGGTGGGGGGAGTTGGTAAAAAAGATATAATCGATCTTTAAATAAGGGAAATTTTTGATAAAATAACATATCAATGTTAGTTATGTTAAAAATGAATTTTAGAAATTGAAACTGGGTCATAGGCACACCTATTAAAAATGTTTGCCCCTCCCTAGATTTTATTTTGCCGGTGCTCATATTTTTTAGTATTTGTCACCAACAAAATTAACTCTCAAATCATTGTGTATTATATATATTATATAAGTAATAATTTAAATGTGTAAAATCTAAGCAATAATAGAATAGTCTTGAAATTACTTTTATCCTAAAATAAAGGGGGAAATTATAAAAGGATATATAATACAACCACGCCCAAACACAATTTCTGAGAGGGATGTTTAAATTACTGTCTCAAAAATGAAAATCCTAGATATTGTTGAAATATTTAAAAACTTATCTTTATATCTCTTACATATCTAGTAGTTTACTAATCAGATATTCTTTTTACACAATATGAAAATTTTGTTAATAAAGAAACACTTTTTTGTGATGAGACTTTAATTCTCGACTTTAAATATGTTCTTTTCACCAGTTTCATTCATCCTGAATAGAAATATATGCTAAAAATATTAATAAACAGAAAACATTATTAACGTATTTATCTCATAAAAACTAAACGTCATTTTGAATATAATATGTTTTTTGTATTTTCATCAAAACAAATTGTAACGGAAGTATAGATAAGATTTTGGATTTAGATATTTGGTAAACATAAACACGCATAATATGACTGGCGCTTAAATCCTAAATTACTAAAGATTCAAAAACTATGCTCCGTAGGTAGCGCAGATGGAAGATTTTACGATAATCAAATAAATATGAGAGTTTGAATGTTTATTTTTTGTAAATGGGGAATTCTTTCAAAAAAAAAAAAAAAAACTTGATTTGGAGAAAATTTTTGAATTTAAATTAGTTAAATATCTTTTATTGTGATAAATTGAAAATTTACTTTTTTGAGTAAAAACTCAGTTGGGGACTTTTTCTAAAAAAAACACTGATTTGGTGAAAATTTGGGAAAATTTGCCTTCAACTCTCTGGCAACACGGATTTCAGATCATAAGAACCATTTTTGCCCAAACCGCACTCTCGTACGGCAATTGCTTGATCTTTTATGGAATTTTAAAATATGTCATGGACTTTTGGGACACCCTGTATATCTGATTTTTGTAATGCTGTAGTACTTATATTTATGAACTGATTTGGATGTGACTGAGCATGTGCACAGGACTTACCAAGGTCTCGACAGAGTTTTTTTTTGCCAACTTCATTCGTCATCTTTTTTCAAAATGGCAGCCACTTAAATGTTTAAAAATTTAAAAAATGTATAAAAAATTAGAAATTCAATTAAAAAATTCTTTTAAGTGTTTGGCCTTGATACAAGAATTCTGGAGCATTTTTTGTTTTGCCTCTATCATAAAGAATGGTTGAGATATAGCATTTTGAAATTCTAGGATGGTTGACATATTGAAACAATCTTTTTACTTACCCATCATACGTAGTATAAGGTAAGTCTTGTAATCGTTTTAAAAATCGAAAAAAAAAAATTGACAGATTTACATGTTTCAGACACTAAAGATTCCGAAAAACCTATTTTTAGAAAAAAAAAAATTGCCGTCCGTCGGTGTGTCTGTATGTCTGCAAACGCTCTATCCAAATTTCAATTCAAAGATATATTTTAATTGGAAATGAGACGCTTAATCCGACGCAGTAAACTCTTAGTTAATACGATTGTCAATTTTGGAGTTATGAGGATGTTTCTCTTACGCAATTCAGTAATAGAGCATTTAAAGTTTATGACGTCATCAAGCCACGATTTTATTCGAATTGCAATGCATTTTATAAATAGTTTGCACATGTTTTATTTTCCTATTTTATATTATGCATATCCATGATGGGTAAGTATTACGGTGGCCCTCCAATCACTAGTTTTTTATCCATGTTCTAAAATGTAAAATAGTAAAAATTTATTCTTCTATCACCAAAACTTACCGAGTTATGATACTTAGAATTTTATGAATTTTAAGTGTTTTAGTTATCAGAAATCATGTTTTTAACACTTTCCAACCTAGTTGAAAAGTGTTTATGACTTCGGTTTGTCTGGCCGTATGGCCGTCTGTCGTCTGGCCGTCTGCCGTCTTGCCGTCTGCCGTCTGGCCGTCTGCCGTCTGTCCGTCTGTCCGCGCTCTAACTCCCGTAAATATGCTCGGATTGCTCTGCAATTTTTATATGTCGTTATATATAGCATGCTCCCTATTTCAACGGAAGTGTGTAGCACTTATAGTTTTTTTACAGGGACACTCAAACTAATTCCGTTACATTACGGTCAATGGGGAAAAATCATTTGCGGTTTATTTTAATGATGTTACACAATTTCAAACACATTGTAATTGATATATATCACTAAGATGCATTACAAGAAGCTTAATATGGAATAGGGTGTGCATAGCACTTATAGTTACTTTACAGGGACAGTCAAAACAATTCCGTTACATTACGTCTATGGAGAAAAATCGTCTGCGGTTTATTTAAATAATGTTTCACTATTTTAAACGCATTGAAATTTATATATATCACTAAGGTGCATTACAAGAGGCTTACTACCGAATAGTGTGTGTATAGCAGTCATCGTCCATTTACAGGAACACACAAAAGAATTATCTACTGTCTGTTAACAATAATTTCTGGAAGTGCGTTTTAAATTACTGAACGCGATTTTAAATTTAACTCACTTTTTGTCTATTACGTGGAGTGTACAAATTCTGTAGATCCTATACAGGGAAGCACAAAAGTTCGCGAACACATTTCTGTTTATTGACAGAAACTCCAGAAGGAGAATTTTAAACTGTGCTACGCGTTTCCTAATTGAACTCAAGATTAGCATCCTATGTAGTCTATATACAAATCTATAGATCATATACAGGGCTGAATAAAAGTATTCGGATATTTTTCCGAATATTGTATATTTTGGAAATTCCTGAAATTATGTTTTTAAATATGTTATGCGTTTTCCAAATTGTTTACTTAGATGTATCTTTTAGCTTATTAAACAGTATGATTTGTAAAATTATTTTGGAAGCGTTGGAAAGTGTTACATAATCTATGCTTGACGCATGATTTTTCGTTCTTGTTAGTATCTGAAAATGTATGAAATTCAAAGTATCATAACTAGGTAAGTTTTTCTCACGCAAAAATCGAGTTTTAATCTTATAAACTGATTTTAATGGTGTGATTCATCTCAGCAGAAAACAGTGTTACGTTCCAAAATTATTTCAAACATTCTATTTAAAGGCCTTTTTCTTAAAACGCCCATTGCCACCATACATAGCGATTAGTTATACGTTGCAAAAATAATAGGTTGTTGGAACCTGTTGCTTGCGCAACATTGGAACAATACAACCTGTTAACAAAAAAAAAAAAAAACTCTATGTCCCATCCCTACAACTGGGACTGGGATAATTGGAGGTTTGTTATACAATTATTTTACATTACATCATTTTAATTAAAACAAGTGATGTTAAATTAATTAAAAAAGTAAGATAAAGTGTAATTAATTACTAATTAGTTAATTAATATTATAATAATTAGTTGAGTTTTAAAATGTGAAATTATTTGAGATTTTTCACACACATATCCCATAAAGTCGGCAGTCAACAATGGATTCTCCCCCATAGAGAAGTCAGCCCCTATGATCTAATATAAATATTTTCAAAATATAATTTTTAGGTACTTGTCTGTTACTCTGCACACCACTTTCTATAGAAAAATAACTGCCACCAAACAATAGGATTTAACACAAAAAAAGGCATAATAGTGATGTCACATTCACTTAGTGTCGTTTTTGTTAAACGTTCATGACTCATGACTGTGGTCGTATAACCCTCTCGTGTATCCTGAATATGGAAGATTGTCAGGAAAGTACCCAGCTGAAATTTTTAAACAGTAATGTGGAAAGACCACCACCCTAAAAGTTGCAGGATGAAATAAAGTTTTTCATCAAAATTCATTGATTATGATTTTATATACTATTGTTACAGTCAAGTTTTCTGGAGGGATGAAATAAACGGCAATAATAACAGAAGTTTGGATGGAACAGATTGTTCTTTATTTAATCAGATATAACATAATCATCAGTTTGCAACAGTCAAGTAACAGATATAACTTATGAAATGTATATAAACATTAAATACAACCTTGAAATTATGAATCAATAAAAGTTAGCAAAATTTGCATTATCATTTTTTTTTTCAAAATGCGAAAGAAAAAAAAATTGCAGCTTCATTAAAAAAAAAAAAAAATTGGACTTATTTACAAAATAAATAAAAATGAAATGTGTACAGTGCATGCTAGCATTGCATTTGAAATCGTCAGTAATGGCCTACTTTGATATTATTGCTGATGTTTTTTTTTTTTTTTTTTTTTTTTCTTTCTTTAATGGAAAGCGTTTGACACTATAATAGATAAGTACCTATTTTTTATATTTAATATTGCTCACATTCTTTCAGAGCATTAAGAAAATCCTCAAATCATCTTCCTTCAAAAATAAGGAAAATACACATGAGCGATTTTTGAGACTATTATTTTCTATTTTTACCTGCTAACTTATTAATTTATGAATTTATTGTTTTGAAATCAATTATAACGTTGATTTTATATGAATGATATTAATAATTAACTTGACAAAAATCTAAATTCTTGCAAAAATTTATTAATTTTTAATATTTCTAGTTCGTAAGTTGTTTTGATTGTTTAAAAATGACAATTTGAGTTCCTTCTATAATTTTAATTACTACTCCTCTGCATTTTCTGTTTATATTTTGTCACTTTTTATATATATTTTTGAATAAAATATGACTCTATGACCTTTTAATTCCAGGAACATGAGAACCAGCAGGAAGATATGAGATGACTTGTGCAACTGGTCAGTGGTGACCATCCCCCCCAAACCCCAATGACGCAAATCCCCCCCCCCAAAAAAAATCTTCATACATTAACATCGAACCCCCCCCCCCCCCCCCCCACCTCTAAACAGAACATCAATTGTAAAATATATTCTATTAATAATTTAATTTTAGTATTCTTACGTATTATCACACAAACATGAAATAAAAGTTTTAACAGCGTAATAAATAATGAAGATATATATTTTATTATTAGCAATCTGATTGTTTCCACATTTATAAGTGCTGACTGACAAGCCGTGTTAATACGTTCACTAAGCTCCAGTTTTCACTGCAATACAAGCATTATTTCAATTAATATAATTCTAAAGCTATAATGCAATATTAATGACTGAAGAAATGATTGATACTCTTAACAATTACATTCATATACGTAATCATTTTTTCATGTTAGAAAAATTAATTATTTTTAGCATTTATGATAAAATACAGAGAAAGCAAGATTACAATTTTGCCCATTTGTTCTTTAGCCGGAGGATATGAAAATTTAAATTCGTCCCAACATCAGGGCTTGTGCCTTGCTTTCCGCAGGACATGAGGATCACTCTTGCAAGGCAGTACTTGTTTCTCGAGATCAGTATGATAGCTTGATATATTAAAAAAAAGGAACTTGCAAAGCAAATTAAAAAAATAAATTTATTTCCATATTGTTAAGCCCGAGAAGGGACAGATATTAAAATTATTTTATTTAGTCAAGGCTAGAATAATGTTGCATTTTTATATTAAATCTTGCTCAGTCTATTTAATCTTAAAAAATTAAATTTAAATTTGAAACATGATATTAAAGCAACTTTAAAACATTTCATTTAGAAATCTAAATAAATCTTCAACTTTTTAAATTATTTGAACTTCTCATGTTTCTTGTCTGTTAGAATTTGCTACAATAAAAATTTTGCATAATGCATGTAAAACTGAAAAAAAAGTTGAAGATTTATTTAGATTTCTAAATGAAATGTTTTAAAGTTGCTTTAATATCATGTTTCAAATTTAAATTTAATTTTTTAAGATTAAATAGACTGAGCAAGATTTAATATAAAAATGCAACGTTATTGTAGCATTGACTAAATAAAATAATTTTAATATCTGTCCCTTCTCGGGCTTAACAATATGGAAATAAATTTATTTTTTTAATTTGCTTTGCAAGTTCCTTTTTTTTAATATCTCAAGTTTTTTAATAACAATTTAATATGAAGCAGATAAGATTCAAACGAGGCAAGTATGTAAAAGACTGCACATATGAAAATGAGGATTGGTAATAGGAAATATACAGTTCAAACATTGATTATTCTGTAAACAATTAAAATAATAAAAGTAATTTTTAACAAAAAAATGTATATAACGGACTTTAACGGATTGTTTCTCATCTTCATAATGATAATAATAAACGAATCATGTTTATTTTTGCAAATAATTTTATTCCATCGTGTAAAATACATTTGCAACCACTTTGGAAAGAGACACTAGTAAGCGGTGTGTGAAAGCTATTATTAAAATCTTATGTTGTTTCATCACATAAGAAGCATAAAAATAATAATGAGCATATATGAAACAACTGTATTCTGATTTTGTTATAAAATGTGTAGTTATGGAGGATGAAATTTTCACAAAAATATTTCTTTTTGTAGCTGAATAAATATTTTACCTTATATTGACAATTTCTTAATTTAACATTTCTGTAGAAACAAAATGTAAACATCTGCAAGATTTTTTACAAAACGTGTACGATCTGTTATTTTCATATCCTCACAAACAGTCCATTTATTGATCTCGTTTTCATTTAAATGCACCATTGTTATATAATGGCCTGAATCAATGAACTTTCCTTTATGCAAAATAGCAGATTTTGTTTTAAAGGTTATATATTATTTATTAAAACCTTTTGGTTTGAAAATCCTGTTATAGGGCACGAAATTTTAAAAGTTCTATTCTGACCCATAGAGACATTTGTTGAAGAAAATCTGGCTAGTTGCACAAACAAATATTTACCACAAGAATTTAATCGAGTTTGACACATTTTAGTTCTGTTTTTGCAATGAACACAGGCAATGTTTTCAGTCTGCCATCGTGTTTGGAGTTCATTGAAATCAACTGCATCTTCCCTATTATTAAAGTCATGTGGAAATCTCACAATAAATTCATTAAATGGTTCTGTACTAATACATATATCTCGATAACTTGGGCAATTACTACATTTCTCCCAAAGATCTTGCTTCAGTTGAAAAAGATCTATGGCATTGACATTTTCTTTTGACAAATTTTCCAGTAGGTAATCAAGAAATTCTAACGGGTCTTGATCAGTACCATCATGAAACTTTACATGAAGTGTTTTTCTCACTCAAGTGTATCTACGGTTTCAATCTGTGGATTTTGCAAAGTAGTGAATATTTGTTTCAAAGCTTTTGTTGTAGGACCAGGATCAATAACTCTTTCCTGAATTTTTTAACAAATTCTGTGATACAGAGAGTTTGCAACATAGCATTTGCGTAACACGAACGATCTGTATTTGTAAAGCCTTTAAAGACAAAGTAATTTAAATCAGTAATATGGTTTTTATTATTTTTTTCACTAACAATTACTGATATGTCAGATGAAACAACCATTTTACTCTCAGAGTATTTTCTGGAACATGCAGCTAATTGTGGCAAATCAGTTCACTACAATTACCACAAATATAATCAGTGTTACACTGAGAAACATGAATATCAGCATACAAAGGATTAATTTCTTTTAACTTTCTCAGTTCTTTCATTATCTTTTCAAGCCTAACAATTGATTGCCAAACTATTTTATTTTTAGTTGGTTGGCCATTAACTAATATATGAAGTTCATGATTATCTGGTAAACCTCGAGGAATCATGTCAATATTATTTCGCAGAGGCAAATGTAAATAAATAATTTTACCTTTAATTGCCTTTGTTAAGCCAGAATGGTTTAAAGTCTTTAGCTTGGTTCCTAGTCTAACTACCACTTGAAATGCTTTACACTTCTGAATAAGTATTTTTTCAAACATATTCAAATTTTTAATTTCATCAGGTATTGGATGCACTTGTAATCCATTGAGGAAGGATCGCTCAGGAATTTTACCTGATATAATTCTCTTGTAGCAGTAATCACAAAGATTTAATTCCTCAAACAGTTCTATATCAGAGCCTGGTTTTTGCAAAAGCCAAGCTGTTCTTAATATATTGAATGCAATATTTTGTGTATTTTCTAAGTCATGCTTGGAAACCAGTTTAGACACTGGTGTAAGTTTCCTTTTTTGGTACAATTTTTCACAGGAATCGCAAAGGTGTGTCATGAAATTCATGCATTTCTCGAAAACAGTGTGCCAAGGGCTTTTCAAATTGTTCTAACAATTCAGCTTCTTTCCAAATAGGTCTTATGACAGATGTATTTGAATTTGTTTCACAATTGTCTTTCTTTTTTCTTTTTCTATGAGACCTCCCAATTCTTCGACTACCACTTTTAAATCAATAAAATCGGCGTTTAGAATGGCTTTATCAATTAAATTGTATGCATCATAAAGTTTTTTTATTTCCTACACATGTCTAAGAAGAGTTCTCAAGCCACTATAGTGAGGTAACAATTCAGTCATGACTCTCAAAATGCTTTTACATTTGCAATTGTCTAAGCAATGAACTGCATGACCCAACTTAACAGCACACATTTGATCTTCTTTTATGTAATACGATTTATACTCACAACAATCTATGTTTGAAAATAATTCCTTTGTAGAACTGCCCTGAGAAGAAGCAAATATATGAAGAATATGCAATAACCTTCGAACTGAATTCTCTCGAATGTTACAGAGAGGTCCACATTTCCACATTAGAGTTTTGGGATGATGACCATCAATGTTTTTCTCGAATTGTAAATCACCTAAAGGAATATGTTCTATTTTAGAATTGGAATGACTACTATAATTATGATCTAAATGTATGTGAACTAATGGGTGATATGCTATTTCCCCAAAATAGGGTTCTGCATTGGAGTTGTGAATTCTTTCGCCACCAATTATTTCACATAAATTTTCTGCAGTGATATTTTGAGTTGATTTTGATAACATCTGTTGACATTTGTTTGAAAAATTTTTTGAAGCCGATAAACTCTTTGCATACAAAACATTTTTAGTATGAATAGCTTTACGCGCAAGTAATTGAGCTTTTATTTGAGTTTTTACAAATTGAATATTTGTTCTGCTTTGCTGAGCTATGTTAGATTTATAACTCTTTAGCAGATTTTTCACTAAAGCAAGCTGTCAATATCTTGAAGGATTAATTTTCTTAGAGGTGAGAATCCTATTATGATTTGAGTTTTTTTTTGTTCCAGTATTTTAGCTTATATTTATTAGCCTTTGATTTATTTCACAAACAATATGAAGTATTACGCTTCTGTATCTGGCTTTTACATTTTTTATAGTATGCGGCTCTTTTATTTTTGATAATTTCACGATTTCCTCGATAATATCGTGAATATTTATTTGATGTATCACTTAACGGTTCCGACAGAGATACTCTTTGTATAGGGTTAGGATACTCTTCAGTTGGGCCATTTAAATCAATGAAATGCCGAGAGCAAACATACCAGTCTCTAGCCACCGTTTCTGTATTTGTTATACCACAAGCAGAAAGCCAATCGTTACATTTACTCAAGTTTTTCTGTGGTTTAGGAAAAGGGAAAAACAAAACTCCCAGCATATAGTCTTTGTAAAAGTATCGTGCATCACTCTTGCAATCAGAAAATTTGCATTTTTTCACCATGTTGAATTTTAGTAATCATCGATTAAGAGAGAAATTTAAAAAACGCATTTCGTAACATCACAGGATCACTAGATAAGTAAATATCCAACATTCATCCAATTTTGATAAAGACAGTAACATCTAAATTAAAGTCCAAATACCTTTTAAAGTGATAAAAACTTAACACGGAATATTTAAAATACCTTTTTAATGTAGATCGTTCACAACTATTGGTGACATCTTCGGATCTTAAAGATAAATACAATATTCTCGCATATTTTTGAAATAGTAAACATATACCACGAGATCGCATGTCCAAGGCTAGCAGGTGCTTAAATTGGCCAAAACTGGGAAACGTGAAAAATTATTATTTGTTTTTATTTTTATTGCTTCTTCAAGCTATCGATCATCGCGTGCCAAATTTTAGCTAAATATTTTAAATATTCCGTGTTATGTTTTTATCACTTTAAACAGTATTTGGACTTTAATTTAAAGACTCCACGTTTACTACATATAAAGTTTTTTGATTGGGGGATTTATTTTTTTACAGAATTAGGTGTTTTGAAGAAAATTTGTGGAAGCGCGTACAAAAAGTGGGAAAAACTCTAGTAAATTAACTCGTTCAATGGGATTTCCTGTGTTAAATTAACATTAGGATGTCACACTAGAAATAAATAAGCCTTGCGCTACCGCGCAAGGCTTAATTACACTTAATGGTTCATTTTAAAATAATTTAATAACAAATAAATACAATATAAACTTTAAAAAAAATTATAAAAAAATTTCATCTACACATATTATAAACAATACAAAATATGTCCCTTCTAAGCATTGACTAATAGATGATTTCTGTACCATTAGTCTTGGATAAACAGTTACAATTTCAAAAATATTTAAAATTAGCTGAAAAATATTTTAAATTATATGCCGTTTGGGTCAAAAAATGCATTTTTGAAGACGTTACAAAACTTAACTTTTTTTTTGTCCGTGGGTCCAGTAAGTTATATTTAGTAAAACAGTCCTCATGCTCTGACATGCAGGGGAAAAATCATTTTAGTACGGCCAAAAGTTACTGAGTTTCAAATTTGGAAAAATTGGAACACAGTGCCTGAAATAATGTACGATTTCGATCTAACCGCACATCAGTTCAGGCACCATGTTAAAAGCGAAAATTTTCCAAATTTTAAACTCGTATAACACGGTGAGTTTTGGTCGTAGAAAAATGATTTTTTTTTTTCATTTGATATATCAGAGCTTCAGGATTGTTTTACCAAATATAATTTATAGGACCTGTAGGCTGTATAAAAAGTTATTTTTTGTAACTTATTCATCATAATTGCATTTTTTATCCAAATTGTGTCCAACATAATTATTTAGCTAATTTTAAATACTTTTGCAATTGGAACTATATGCCTAAGACTAACGATTAAGAAATTATTCATTGGTCGACGTTTGGAAAAAAAATATACGGTATGTTAACAAATATAGAAAACATATTCTGGAAAAAATGGAAAGGTAGAACAATTCTATAAAACAAATTTGAAAAACGTTTGAAAACAAGTTGAAGTAAATTAAAATAATAATGAACTTCATTTTTTTCTTTCCGCACACTATGCGGTTTAACATATGAAATACTTTTCATTATTTTGCGTAAAAGAATACATCAATCTGAAATACATTACCATGTTGGAAAAAGTATTTTCAGAAATGCGAGCAACAAGTTTAAAAAATGCAATTTTTAAGCCACTGAAGTTGTCATATATTCAGAAAAATTATTAAACTTTTGATTAAACTTTTTTTCACCTCTCTTTGAGAGAGAAGACTAGATGTTTTTAGAATTATCTGACAAAATTTAAAGCACTTTTTTCACATATTTGGTTGCATGAATGCAAAACTAAGTTTTAATATTTTGCCTAAATATGAATTATGCTTTATAAATTTTTAAATATGGAAATAATTGTTTTAGAGATTCTAAGAAGATTTTTTTTAAAGAAAAGACCTTGTCTCAAATCATAGTCTGAAAAAAAAAATATCGCATAAAACAAGAAAGTTTAAAAAATCTAAATTTAAATTTGAAATAAATTTGAATAAATTCTAGAATTAAGAAAAAAAAAATCTGATTGATGTTTGTTTCATCTCGATCAAATATAAAAAAGCCAAAAGATGAAAAACGTCAAAAAAATATTATTAATATAACCAGAAATTAAGAAAGAATGATACATTAGAATTGAAATTATCAACTAGCAGAACTTAAATATCTGGAATAATATTTTTTGGAAACTGTTATGAGCAGGGCTTGACAAATACGGTTGCCAAGTCGCCACTGGCAACCAAGATTTTCTATCTGGTGACCAAGCTGCGTAATCTAGCGTTTTCTCTTTTCTCTCTCTCTCTCTCTCTTTTTTTTTTTTTTGTACAAAAATTTACCTATGAAATGAGCACAAACGTTCTTTTTTTCTTTCCCCAACACTACTCGTGCGCAGCAAGCTTTGATGATCCTCTTCTCTCGTACTTTTAATGGAAGAACAAAATTTAAAAGACATTTTCCATCTCAGGCACAGAAAAAGCCATTCCGTGCCTTTCTAACCAGCTAGCATGTTACATGATTAGGATGTGGAAGGAGGGGAGGGGGTCAATAAAACAGTAAGAAATACTGTCAATCCATCCTTTGAGGCACCTAAAATTGGATACAATGTTAAAAAATGTTTAAGTTTGATTTTTTTTTTTTTTTTGTAAGTTTAAAATTAGATTTCTGTATTCAGAATTAAAACTGATTAATCTATCACGTTCATTTTAACGAATAATAATATGTAAGCGATATAAGTAATTCATTTGAAGTATAAAACTAAATTATGTACTATTCTAAAACTATGTAACTAATAAATTCTAAACTATGCTTGTTATTTATTCTCGATTAATTCATAAAAAACTTTTGTGTGTGGGGGGGGGGGAGGGGGGGGGTGGCAATTATTTTTTACTGGAGACTAGAATTTTTTGCTGGCTACTAGATTTTATGAAAATTGTAAAGCCCTGGTTATGAGTTGAAGTAAAAAATAAAGATGTTAAATTTTCATTTAGACTAAGTTTTTAAATTTTTGTCAATTGTTTTTTTCTGACTATTGTAGATGGGGCAAAATAATTCTGCATAAAAGCAGAAATTTTTTTATTTGTTGCGATCCTAGAGTAAACACCAATAACTTTTATATAATTTAAGTTATCTACTAAAAGTCAAATATTTTAATAAATAAAGCTACTTTTTATGAAAATAAATATTTACTTACAAGTATTTAAAAGTAAATCTTTTAAATTATTATGAAATAAATCTTAAATACAAAGATTGCATATTATTTTAAGAAGACTAAAATATTAAAGACAAGTCGTTTATATCAAAGGTGTATGTACATTTGCATGTACATACGCCCTTGTTTAAAATTAAATCTTAATGCTTAAGATTTCCCAATCTTATTTTTTATACTACCTAGTCATACAATTTAATCCCCCCCCCCATAAAAAAAGAAATAGAAAAATCTAAATCACCCCCCTCCCCCCTAAAATAAACTGTGGATTGAAGAATTTATTTCAGTACAAGTTGTTGCCTTATACTGCTTTAACAACAAACTCTTACAAGTACCGATTCTTATAAAATGGCAGACACTGTACCATTAAAACATAGTCCTAAATCTATTGCAAGCCCCTGTATTATGTATACGTTTTTCTTTCACACTATAATTTTTCAGTCTTATTACCTAGTAATTAATCCTCCTCCCCCTCCTAAAACAAAAAACTAATTTTTTTTAAATTCCATCCTTCCCCTTAAAATAATTGATGGCTGGAAGTTGTTTTCTCTGTAGAGGTTGTTTACCTTATATTGTTTTAATGACATACAATATTACTCTTCTAACATCACTAAAATATACTGTACTTAAATTCTAGTTTTCTGAAAATGGTCAAGTAATTTATTTTAGCGTTGTCTCTTTCTCTGAAATGCATTTTGTTGTTCTCTCTTATCTCACCCATCAATAATGTATTTTGGCCCTCGGACCGTACGATATGGCCCTGTCAAACAAGACAATAAATCACTTAAGACGCGTCTGGAAAGCTATTCCTTTTAGGTAGCTTTCAATACAAAAAAGTCCTTCCGGCCTGTACCGGGAGGAGAAGGTCGCTTTCTTATATCTTCGTTTTAAAATTTTAGCTTCTGTTACACGAAAACAGCAAGTTAAAATGCAAAGAAAACGTTTACAAAAGATTCGTTAATACTGAATTTGAATAAGAAATTCGCCAAATTATTGAGCAATAGCCAAATTGGCTTCATTTATGAAGACTTATTTTGGTCGCCAAATTGAGAATTTGGCGCTAACGGATATGAATATATAGTTTTATACGTATGATTGGAAAAATTATTTCAACATTGAAAATTTTTGTAATGTGCTGTCTTATTTCAAAATGTCAGCCACCCTAGAATTTCAAACTGCTCTATCTCAGCCATTTTTTAAGATAGACGTAAACCAAAAAATGCTCTGGAATCCTCGTATCAAGGCCTAACAATTAATTAAAAAATAAATTTGAATTTTTAACTTTTTTGTATATTTATTTTAGTTTTAAATTTTTAAATGGCCGCCATCTTGAAACAAAATGGCGGACCAAGCTGGCCAACGAACTCGGTCGAGACATTGGTGAGCTTAATATATACAATTAGTTTCATCAAAATTGATTTATAAATACGAGCATTATCGTATGACATAGGTCAGATATATAATATATATATATATATAAATCAACATTTGAACGGAGGGTGGTTTTGGGGTCTGGGGGTCATGATCGGTGAAAATATATCAAAATTTTCCGGAACTGCTTTCCTCCGAACGGCTGCAATAGGTAGCTTTATACTTTTTTGTATTGAAAGCTACCTAAAAGTATAAAGCTACCTACTGCAGCCGTTCGGAGGAAAGCAGTTCCGGAAAATTTCGATATATTTTCACCGATCATGACCCCCACACCTCAAAACCACCCTCCGTTCAAATGTTGATTTATATATATAGATATATATATCCATATATATATCTGACCTATGTCATACGATAACGATCGTATTTATAAATCAATTTGGATGAACTAATTGTGTGTATTAAGCTAACCAATATCTCAACCGAGTTCGTTGGCCAGCTTGGTCCGCCATTTTGTTTCAAGATGGCGGCCATTTAAAAATTTAAAACTAAAATAAATATACAAAAAAATTAAAAATTAAAATTTATTTTTTAATTACGTTTTAGGCCTTGATACAAGGATTCCAGAGCATTTTTTGGTTTACCTCTATCTTAAAAAATGGCTGAGATAGAGCAGTTTGAAATTCTAGGGTGGCTGACATTTTGAAACAAAACAGCACATTAACGCGATTACTCGCAAATTATTTTCTTTCATTGTTGTAATAATTTTCCCAATCATACGCATAAAACTATATATTCATATCCGTTAGCGCCAAAATTGGTGACGTTGGCGACAAAACTGGCGACATTTCGCGAAATATCGCCAAATTTGGCGAACAAAATAAGTCATAAATGAAGCCAATTTGGCTATTGCTCAATAATTTGGCAAATTTCTTATTCAAATTCAGTATTAACGAATCTTTGGTAAACGTTTCTTTGCATTTTAACTTGCTGTTTTCGTGTAACATTAGTTAAAATTTTAAAACGAAGATATAGGAAAGCTACCTTTTTCTCCCGGTACGGGCCAGAAGGACTTTTATCACATCTTGTGGTCCTAATTGCCTTTCAGCATGTGTTAAACATTTTCCCACCTGTATTCCAAGTTTTTTTTTTTTTTTTTTTTATTACCGCACCTTCAAAAGGTAGCAAGATGCAGAATGGGTTCTTATTGTCTTTATCTAGAATTTAAAGAATGAAAAAACAGGAAAATTTCTGGAAATTGAATGTTGAAAAAAAGTTTAAAGTTATATTTAAAAAATCAAAAGATTTTTTATTAGTGAAAAAAAAAAAAGAAAAGAAAAAAAGGAAATATTAAGAATTTAAAAATCCCCCCCAAAATGTACTTATTTTTCTCTAAATTCCCCCCCAAAAAATAAATTTTACGACTCACTTTGCGTCACCAAACCCCTCTCTGGGCATCCCTGCAACTGGTGTGAGATCAACAATGACTCATAGTAAATGATGCTGCCAAATGGAAAGTATTCAGAAAGACACATAATTCAGGTTTATACGCACAAGAAAGTATAAAGCAAATTTTTTCTCCAGAAAAAAAAGAAGACATTAAGCAGCTATCATATAAAATGATTAAAATCATCAAAATTTCTTTTTAGTATTTTTATTTTTGTTAATTTAAAAAAAAATATTTTGAGAAGTTGCTTTATAACAGAATCCTAATCATTTTCCTTAGAGCTAATTAGAATAAAGCATAGTGTGTTGGCACTCCACTCACTTTATTGACTGCTATAAAAATATTATAATGCTTCAATACTAATATTTATGGGGAAATAAAATATCAAATATTCCTACACCTGGATGAATTAAAATGAGTAAATATCCAACAGACTATGTAGTAAAAGTTTTTAGATCTGAAAGATATATATTTTTAAAATATGAAATGTTGATAGTGCCGTTAACCCTTTAACGGATACAGCACTCCAATTGCTAAAATGTTGAAATAAATGATTGACACCGGAAATTATGAACAAATTTATTTGTATATAAGAAAAAATTGATATTTCACATACATAATAAATAGAAAACATTTCTATTAAAATTCTGCTGTAATTGTTGAATTTCGTAATTAAAATTTTGTGGTTTCGTGGGGAAACCAATGACCGTTAAAGGGTTAATCAGCAAGATGGGGAACAACATCATTTTTAGTATAATCAAAAACAGGATTTTAAAAATCTAATTTTAAACTATTTTTGAAACAGTATTTTAAATATTGACATTATATATGCAGTTAATGTACAGGATAAGAAAGAACATTGTTGCAGCATATCTCGTATAATTAAAAACAGAATTGTTTAAACAATTTTTGAACTATTGTATGTATATATGCAGTTGATGAAAAGAATGTGGAAGAGCATTGTTGCAGCATTTCTAGTACAATCAAAAGCAGAATATTTTAAAAACTTTCTTAACCATTGTACATATATATGCATATAGTGGACAGAGTGTGGAAAGCATTTCAGGTAATAAAAGCAAACTCGGTAAAAAAGCAAATGTAAATAATAAACATAACTGGATATTTTAGCTGAAAAGTTCAGAAAAGTTAAATAATCCTCGTAAAGAACATTGTAATTCTGAGAAAATGTATATGTAACAAAACGATAATATGAGTTTAGGGGATTTTCAGCCTGTGGAGAATCCCCTAGAAAAAGAAGTAATTGTTTTTCAGGGACAAAAACAGAAAGTAAGTCTAGCTGCATTAACTGGTATCATGATGCTGTATATGACGCAGGAATGGCGTCTTTGATGAATCCAGGCTCTGTATGCAGCATCATGATGCCAGCATCCATGTTTGGCGGCATCGTGGAAAACGCACATTGCCAGCTTGTATTCGAATCGTCATACTGTCATATCGCCTGGAGTGACGGTATAAAGTGCCATTGGATACACGTCTCGGTAACCTCTTGCTCGCATTGCCGGCAATTTCAACAGCAGCCGTTACATTTCTGATGTGTTACGGCCCGTGGTTCTACCTTATCTTCGATGCCTCCGCAACTCTACGTTTTAGCAGTACAATGCACGACCGCATGTTGCTCGTACTATCCTGATCTTCCTTGATACAGAACATGTTCGACTGTTGCCCTGGCCGGCATGTTCTCCTGATTTCTCACCAATTGAAAATGTCCTGCCAATGGCTTCTGAGCGACTGGCCCGCCACCACTCGCCCGTCACTACGGTTGATGAACTGTGGCATAGTGTTGAAGCTGTACCCGTACATGACATCCAATCTCTGTTCGACTCCATGGCTAGGCAGATCAGATAAATGCTGTTATTGCGGCTACGTGTGGCTGCTTTGGGTAGTGTTTTCTCAGGATCTATACATCCAAATTTTCTGAAAATGTAATTACTTGTTCTTCCCATTATAATGTATTTGTCCAATAAATATCCTTCTGTTATTTACATTCCTTCATGGTGTTGCATTTTGGATGGACAGCAGTGTACAATAAAACTGATTATCCCACTTCCCCGGCGTTACCTGGACCCGTAATAAAAACCTTAAATATACCTTTAAATGGAAATCTATACAAACAAACCTAGAGCTGTGGGCTCCAAATCGCTTTCATTTTACGAATGTGAAAAAATCGTCATGGAACACGAATAAACGCTAAAACTCGCGGATGACAAAATTTTATTATAGCGGGCTAAAACATTGTAAATGCTATTCTTTCATACCAAACGAATCTGTGGTTTGAATCTGCTCAAGAAATTTGTTTATTCTGAGTGAAAATGATAGAAGACATTATAGCCATTATTTTGATAACTCTCTATAAATCAGTTGAAAAGTTAAATTATTTAAACCTAAACCGTAACAAATTTTGTATTTTCAAAATGTCTGAAACTAAGAAGAAATGTCCCTGCTGTAACATAGGCTATATTTTATATCGGTGCCACTACTCCCAGGGGATGCAGAAGCGAAAAACGTTCTAAAATTACGATTTTTGCGTTACTTAAGGAGCTAGAATTTTGAAATTTGGCATGATAGTTACTTACAAGATGTAAATGCTCTCTAAGAACAAATTCTAAAAAAATTCGAAATTTCAAAGGATGAAATAAGCGAAAAGCGTTCTAAAAACATTCTAAATTACAATTTCTATGGAATCTTTTGAACAACAGAACCTTTTTCAAAAGTGATAGTGGCAAATTGATGGTGACAGTCCTTGCTGTAACATAGACTATATTTTATGTCGGTGCCACTACCACAAAGGAGTGCAACAGCGAAAAACGTTCTAAAATTACATTTTTTTTCGATACTGAAGGAGCAAGAAACTTGAAATTTGGTATGGTAGTTACTTATAATATGTAAATGCTCTCTAAGAACAAATTTAAAAAAAAATCGAAATTTGAAATGGCGAAATGGGCGAAAAGTGTTCTAAAAACATTCTAAATTACAATTTCTATGGAATCTCTGGAACCACGAAACCGATTTCAAACATAATGTTGCAAATTGATGGTGATGGTAACTGCTCTAACATAGGCTATATTTCATTTCGGTGTCAATATCCCAGAGGGTTGTAGTAGCGAAAATTTTTCTAAAATAGAAATTTTTGCAATACTGAAGGGGCTAGCAATTTGAAATTTGGCATGGTAGTTGCTTACAAGATGTAAATGCTCTCTAAGAACAAATAAAATAAAATAAAAAGTCGAAATTTAAAAGGCTGAAATGAGCGAAAAGCGTTCAAAAAACATTCTAAATTACAATTTCTATTGAATCTCTGGAACTATGAAACCAATTTCAAACATAATGTTGCAAATTGATGGTGACAGTAACTGCTCTAACATAGGCTATATTTCATTTACGTGTCAATATCCCAGAGGGGTGTGGTAGCGAAAAACGTTCTAAAATAGAAATTTTTGCAATACTGAAGGGATTAGAAACTGGAAATTGGGCAAGGTAGTTACTTATAAGATATATATGCTCTCTAAGAACAGTTTCTAAAAAAATTGAAATGTAAAAGGGTGATATGAGGGAAGATGTTATAAAAACATTCTAAATTACGATTTCTATTGAATTGTTAAGGACAAAAACTTGAAATTTGACAGGGATGATACTTTTTAAGACGTAAGCGCAAACCCACAACAGTTTAAAAAAAATGAAATTTAAAAGTTTGAAGAAGGGAAAAACGTTGTCAATTACGATTTTTTTTTTAAACTGACAGGATTAGAAACTTCAAATTTGGCATGGCAGTTACTTTTAAGATACAAATGCTCGCTAACAATGGTTTATAAAGAAATTGAAAATTTCAGAGGGAGAAATGAGCGGAAAGCGTTTTAAAAGCGTTCTAAATTACAATTTCTATGAAATTGATAAGGATAGGAACTTGAAATTTGATGTGGCTGTTGCTTTTAAGACATAAATGGTCGCACAGAACAATTTAAAAAAATCGAATTTTAAAAGAGTGAAAAGCGTTCTAAAAACGTTCTAAATTGAGATAGATTTCTACGGAATTGTTAAGGATAGAAATTTGAAGTTTGTCATGGTTGTTGCTTTTAAGACGCAAATGGTCGCACAGAAGAGTTTTTTTAAAAATTGAAATTTAAACGTGTGGAAGCGCGAAAAGCGTTCTAAAAACGGTCTAAATTACGATTAATTTAGAGCTGTTAAGGCTAGAAACTTGAAATTTTGCATGGCTTTTACTCACTTAAATGATCAACCAGAACAGTTTACTAAAAATGCGAAATTTAAAAGGGCAGGAGCAAAAATGAAACGTTCCAAAATTGCAGTATATGTGGTACCGCTGGTATAGAAGCTTTGTATTTGGCATGGTAGTTACTCTTAAAATGGAAATTAAGAGACCGGTTTCTAAAATATCTGAAATTTAACAGGCTGAAATGAGCGGAAAACTTTCTAAAAACTTTCTACATTATCATTTAATTGGATCGGGTTAGAAACTTGAAATTTAATATAGTGGCAAATTTAAAGATGCAGACGCTCGGTATAAAAACAGTTTATTAAACATTCGAAATTTAAAGGTGCAAAATGAGCGGAAAACGCTATAAATTATGATTTTTCTAAGTCGTTAGGGATAGGAACTTAAAATTTGACATGCCTGTTATTTTTTAGACGTAAATGCTCGCACAGAACAGTTTTTACAAAATTCTAATTAAAAAAAGGGTGCAGAAGAAAAAACTTTCTAAAATTGCGATTTTAGTGATGCTGCTGGTCTAGAAAGTTGAAATTTAGCATGGTGGCTATTTTTAAGATTTCAGTGCTCGCTAAGAACGGTTTAAAAAAAAATCAAAATTTAAAAGATTGAAATGATCTGGAAAAGTTGTAAAAACCTTGTAAACTATGATTTATCTGAAATTTCTAGAGATAGAAACTTGAAATTTTACATGGCTGTTGCGTTAGAGACACAAATTCATCCACAGAACAGTTTTTAAAAATTTAGAAATTTTAATGTGTGCAGGAACAAAAAAGTTTTAAAATTGCAATTTCTGTGATATAGTTATTACAGAAATACCGGGGGCGTCATAAATTCGTGCAAACTTCGAAAATTCGTAATAAAAGAAGTAATGCTCGGAAAAATTTACGGTTTACGCGAGTATGATCAGAAGGATTTTAGATTTTTTTTTCCATACATAATAAAAAATGATTCCAAAAGTAACCGATAGAGGGCACTCACACGTCATACTGAGGCGTTTTATGCAAATCAGGCTCGCAATAAAACACCTGGCTGGAAATGGATTCGTCATTCGATCTCGGCAGTATGCTGTCGTTACCAGATCGAGAGCTGGTGGTTAAAATTTTCTACAAGAATGGTTAATCCACAACTACTGCATTGCGAAAGTTTCGCTCGGAGAAAGGACTTAAGGCGCTTAAGCCCTATTTCATTAAATGGGATACTCAATTTAGAACGATGTTTTGAGGAAACGGGGAGTTTGGAGGATCGTCCACGTAGTGGCAGACCATCCTCGAGCGCGGATCGCGACCATGTTGTAAAAAGTGTCATGGAAGAATTGGCAGCCGAGACATCAATGGGGAGTAGCAGTGGCTCGTGAAGCAGGGAGAATAACGGGGATTCCGGAATCGTCGATTCGACGTATTCTGCACGGAATATTGGATTTGTATGCGTACAAGATACAGACACTTCATCAGTTATAACCGGCAGATACAGATAAAAGACTAAAGTTTACTACATGGGCGCTGCCACAAATGGAGCGTGACCCACAATGGTTGCTGAACGACATGTGGACGGATGAAGTCCACTTTTCACTGCATGATGACGTCAATACCCAAAACAGTCGTATCTGGGCGACGTCAAATCCTCATGAGTACCTGACCAAGCCACTGCATGCTCCTCATGTGACTATTTGGTGTGGTTTCACCGTGTCTTTCATTCTGGATCCTTTCTTTTTAACACTTTCCAACCTAGTTGAAAAGTGTTTATGACTTCGGTTTGTCTGGCCGTATGGCCGTCTGCTGTCTGCCGTCTGTCCGTGCTCTAACTCCCGTAAATATACTCGGATTGTTCTGCAATTTTTATATGTTATTGTCGTTATCTATAGCATGTTCCCTATTTCAACGGAAGTGTGTAGCACTTATAGTTTTTATACAGGAACACTCAAAAGAATTCCGTTACATTGCGGTCTATGGGGAAAAATCATTTGCGGTTTATTTAAATAATGTTTCACTATTTTAGACGCATTGAAATTTATATATATCACTAAGGTGCATTAGAAGAAGCTTAATATGAAATAGGATGTGCATAGCACTTATAGTTACTTTACAGGGACAGTCAAAAGAATTCTGTTATATTACGTCTATGGAGAAAAATCGTCTGCGGTTTATTTAAATAATGATTCACTATTTTAAACGCATTGAAATTTGTATATATCACTAAACTGCATTACAAGAGGCTTACTACAGAATATTGTACAGGGCAGCACAAAAGTTCGCGAACACATTTCCGTTTATTGACAGAAACTCCAGACGGAGAATTTTAAACTTTTCTACGCGTTTCCTAACTGAACTAAAATTTAGCATCCTATGTAGTATATATACAAATCTATAGATCCTATACAGGGCTGAATAAAAGTATTCGGATATTTTTCAGAATATTGTACATGTTGTAAATTCCTAAAATTATGATTTTTAATATGTTATGCGTTTTCCAAATTGTTTACTTAGATGTTATCTTTTAACGGTATGATTTGTAAAATTATTTGTGAAGCGTTGGAAAGTGTTACATAATCTATGCTTAACGCATGATTTTTCGTTCTTGTTTGAAGACGTATAGTCACTGCAGAACGGTATCTTACGCTTTTGACAACGTGACCACGTTGTGCCTTCATTGCAGGAAAGACATACGTTACCTGTCGTCACCTTCATGCAGGATAGTGCCCCACCCCACTTTGCACATGAAGTCAATACGTTCCTGTTGGACACTTTCACTGAAGAGCGAGTGATAAGTCGAGGTTGTAAATTTGAGTGACCTGCACGATCTCCAGGCTTGACCCCGGCAGATTTTTGGTTGTGGGATACTTAAAGTATCATGTATACCGAGGCTCCCCAGCCCCTTTGGTATAACTGAAAGAGGCCATTCGACGGACCGTCAGTGGCATCGATGCCAACATGCTACACTCAGCTGTAACAGGCGTATTGACGCGCCTCACTTGCCTTCTACCTGGTGGTGGTGGTCATGTTGAACACGTGACGATGAAATTTCGGTTTTTTAGATTTTTGGTATTGCAATTTTTTTAATTTCTAAAGATAGCACATTTTCAATTTCTACACCGTTATATAGGGAAAAATTTCTACTTTCAAACACAATTTGTTTGAAAACTGCATCGCAATTTACTCATTTATTACAGTATTTAAAATAAATTTCAAGCATGACTTAAAAAAAAAATCTATATCGCGTGCCGACGATTACAAAATATTAATCCGTTTGCACTTTAAATATATAAAAGGTTCAGCATTTGTTTCCAGCAAATATTCAACAACGAAATTAAAACTTCACTCAGCAATCAATAAAATAGTGTAAATAAAACACAAATGTAAAAGATATGTAATTGAAATAAGCGCTTAAAACCGCTGAAAGTATCAGGATAAAAAACACTGCTGTAGATAACGAAGTTTTTAGCGATTTCTACGGCTATTAACTTCTGGCACGTTGCCAATACGAAATGACCGCTTTTGATAAATTTCAAAAATTTATTTGAATATATAATTGACATATTTCATACCAAAATGCTCTTAGATGTTATTAGGGTGCAATCTAAAAAATTACTAAATGTAAAAAATCTATTAGAGTTTAAAAAAAAAAAAGAAAAAAGTTATCCCCTATATATTTTAGACCGGACTGGATGCCCTAGTTATCATAAAATTGCATTTATATCATACTTAAATTGATTTTCAATTACTGTACAATGTGCTAGAATGGAACGCTTTCATAAATTTATATTATAAATAATTTTAGAATGCTATATTATGAGGACGCTATATCGAAACTGTTTGACCTTCGATGAAGTGTAATATGTAGCATTTAAATGAAACACAGGTATATCTTATCATGTAACCAAGGTTTTATCTGGCCATGGTAACGAAAGTATTGCTCGATTTTTATTAACCCCCGGAAAGAAACCTACTGCTGCCGATTTATCAGTATATGCCATTATTTGAATTTAAAAGGTTATCTTTTAGAATCGACATTTTCGATTAGTTTTCACGAGCAAGTTCTGCAGCAATCACTTTGTTGTAAGAGATATTTGTGCACTGCGGCTGTGGCATTTTGTAGTTTAGCCTTAATTATGGCATGAAAATTTTACCAAGTAGGAAGTCAACAATGCCAGTTTTAAATGGTAAGCATAATTACGGAGGAATTATTTCCAGTCTTGTGCTTGATTTAGATTGTATGTGAGTTGGTCCTTTCAAATACTATGTACGTCACAGGTACAACAAGTTTCAGAATCAATGCTATACACAAATATTAGATATTTTAAGAGTTAGTTTATGTTCATTATTAACACTTAATATAGTTGAAAACTGTTTATCAACATTGGTTATTCGGTTTGTCTAGACGTATCTCTAATTGTTAATTGATATATGTTATTGAGATTTCCCATGGCATATTTGATATTGAAAATGAAATGTGCTCTAACTCGGGTAAATATGCTCGGATTGCTAATTTATATATGTTATTGAGATTTCCCATGGCATGTTTGATATTGAAAATGAAGTGTGCTCTAACTCGGGTAAATATGCTCGGATTGCTATTTGATATATGTTATTGAGATTTCCCATGGTATGTTCGATATTGAAAATGAAGTGTGCTCTAACTCGGGTAAATATGCTCGGATTTCTATTTGATATATGTTATTGAGATTTCCCATGGCATGTTTGATATTGAAAATGAAATGTTCTCTAACTCGGGTAAATATGCTCGGATTGCTAATTTATATATCTTATTGAGATTTCCCATGGCATATTTGATGTTGAAAATGAAGTGTGCTCTAACTCGGGTAAATATGCTCGGATTGCTAATTAATATATGTTATTGAGATTTCTCATGGCATGTTTGATATTGAGAATGAAGTGTGCTCTAACTCGGGTAAATATGCTCGGATTGCTATTTGATATATGTTATTGAGATTTCCCATGGTCTGTTTGATATTGAAAATGAAGTGTGCTCTAACTCGGGTAAATATGCTCGGATTGCTATTTGATATATGTTATTGAGATTTCCCATGGCATGTTTGATATTGAAAATGAAATGTTCTCTAACTCGGGTAAATATGCTCGGATTGCTAATTTATATATCTTATTGAGATTTC
The DNA here is from genome assembly GCA_963931845.1 of Maratus michaelseni. Taxonomy (NCBI): domain Eukaryota; kingdom Metazoa; phylum Arthropoda; class Arachnida; order Araneae; family Salticidae; genus Maratus; species Maratus michaelseni. The sequence continues at coordinate 6,570,870 of OZ007600.1, forward strand.
CCATGGCATGTTTGATATTGAAAATGACGTATGCTCTAACTCGGGTAAATATGCTCGGATTGCTAATTTATATATCTTATTGAGATTTCCCATGGCATGTTTGATATTGAAAATGAAGTGTGCTCAAACTCGGATAAATATGCTCGGATTGCTATTTGATATATGTTATTGAGATTTCCCATGGCATGTTTGATATTGGAAAGGAAGTGTGCTCTAACTCGGGTGAATATGCTCGGATTGCTAATTTATATATCTTATTGAGATTTCCCATGGCATGTTTGATATTGAAAATGAAGTGTGCTCTAACTCGGGTAAATATGCTCGGATTGCTAATTTATATATCTTATTAAGATTTCCCATGGCATGTTTGATATTGAAAAGGAAGTGTGCTCTAACTCGGGTAAATATGCTCGGATTGCTAGTTAATATATGTTATTGAGATTTCCCATGGCATGTATGATATTGTAAATGAAGTGTGTAGCATCTGTAGTTCGTTTACATTTATACACTTAAAGGAATTCCGTTACATTATAGTCTATGGGGGAAAATCGTTTCCAGTGCATTTTAAGGATGTTACACTACTGAAAACATATCACAATTTATACACGTCACAGAGGTGCACAGCAAGATGCTTACTGCTGAATAGGATGCACATAACATACGTCGTTCATATACAGAGACACACAAAAATGTTATATTACATTACAGGCTATGAGCAATAATTGCTGGTAGTGCGTTTACATTTGTATGCGTTGTTAAATTCAACTAAATTTTTGCATATTATATGGTGTGTTCAAATCATATAAATCATATATAGAGCTGAACAAAAGAATTCGAATACATTTTCGTGACGGAAATTGCTGAAAGTTAATTTTCAATTGGGTTAAGCATTTCCTAACTAAACTAAATTCTAATATAATATGTAGTATACATACAAATTGATAGATCATATACAGTGATTCACAAAATAATTTTATATTCTTTTCCGACTATAGATGGTAATTGACGATACTGAGTTTTCAAATGTTTTGTTGCTTTTTAGGGTTTCGTTCATCTCACGAAATCATATTATTACCGCTTCGTTGTCTGTCCGTCACAGAGCCGGTTCTCAGAAACTATAGAACTTGCAGGCATGAAAATCTGTGTACTTGTAGCTGAATATCTACTATGAAGCTCAAAATCATAAAATTTGAAAAAATCGTATTATTTTAATTTATACAGGTAAAAAACCCAAAAATCTGACAGACTTTTCCTATTAAATTTAAACATTTTTCGTTATAGCAGTTACTAACAATTAAAAATCCACAATAAAATTCTTTCTACAATAATTAATTTTCTAATGAAAGATTTCCGCGTGAAAAATGAAAATTAAATAAAAAGTTTCATCAAGTGGAAAAAAGATTAATATGACGTCATATTGGTAATAAAACGGAAATTTTCAAACTTTTCTCAATAATACAAGGAGTATGTGTAAATACAGAATGTAAATACAGTATGTGTAAATACAGTTTCATATGACGTCATTAGACAATTTAAAAAAAATTTAATCTTACGTAATATTGGAAGTTTAACGGATTTTTCAAATGTGTGAGAATAATACAAAGAGAGTATCAATATGAGTAGAATAGTAAATATATGAGTTTGAGGAACGTATTGAATCATGATAAAAACCCGATTATGAAAATATTGGCATATTTTAACATTTTGAAGGTCTCTATACAACATGTTTAATTTTGAAGTTGATTTTTTTTTTAATATCGCATTTAGTGCACACGACAGATATTATTATGACAGAGTATAATAGCGGGCTTCGCCTGCTATCGGACCGGTTCAGATTTTCAAAAAAAACGAGAAATATATACCGGTAAATTTTTACTTTATAAAAAACATTACTTCTTTTTTTTTCTTTTATTTTTTTTTTTTTTTTGGGGGGGGGGATGAAATTTACTTGGATTTATTAAAGAAAGGATAAAGTGTTTTGAAAGGAATATTAACCCCTTCAGGGGCAAAGTACTCTTGTAGCTAAAATATTGAAATGATTGATTGACACCAGGATTCACGAACGAATTTATTTTAAAATAAGTAAAAGCTTTTCCTCATGTACCTTATAAATAAAAAATTTGATTATAAAATTCTGGTGTCATTGTGGCATTTTGGGATTGCAATTAAGTGGTATATATAATATACCGGTGCCCTTCAAGAGGTTAAACGAAACCCTTTGTGCAATATTCGATTACACTTACACAATTGTTCTTTTTTTTTTTTTTTTTTTTTTTTAGGTATCAATGTTTTTTGGGAGGACTCAAATCTTTTAACACTAAAATACCAGAGATCGACCGAAATTTCGGTTTCGGCGCAAAATCGGAGTTTTGCCGAATATTCGTTTTCGACGAAACTGCTGCCGAAATTTCGGCCTGACCGAAACTCGACCGAAACTCTCTGTATTTCAAAATATCGTTCCTTCTTTCGGAAATTTTCAACTTTACTCATTGATATGAGTTGTATCGGTTCAAATAAGACAATGTTTATTGCTGTGAATTCCACTGTTTATCATTATCCGTCATGACTGATTCATGATGCGAGTGTAAATTATAAAGCAAGCAATGCATATATGACTAAACTTAAAAGACGCTTATTACGTGATCTTTAAAAGCTGCAAACTTAACAGTAATTGAAAATTGCTACTTTGAATCTCCAGATTGTTTCAAATGCTTTATGAGAATGGTGTTGTTAAAACATATGAAGATTTACGAAATTTATTACAAAAGATATATCGAAGTATGTATACTTAAAATATTTTTTTATTAGATGAAATTCGTATAGTTGGAAACTATTTCTGTCTTATTGATAAATTAATTACGTTTTATTTTATATGAAAATAAATAGTTTGTGATAGAGGCACAGAGAGTCAACTTGGCACCGGAGATAACATTTTCAAACAGGGTGCCATTTCAATACTTTCTTAGGGAGGCAGGGAGTGGCAAAGCTTTTTTTTAAGTAAACATGTTATTTAAACATATGTACCATAAAAATGTTTGTACAAAATTTTAAATAATTAATAATAATATTCAGCAGTATTTAAATATATATCTATATTTAAACGTCTATTAAATTAATAATATTTATAATTATAAAAATGGTTAAAACGTATTCAATGTTAATTTCCTAAAAAACAAACTTTTAAGTACTTTATTTCAATCAATTTAAATGCAAAATATTAACGAATTGAAGATATGAATATATTTAAAAATTAAATATTCATTATTGAATTTGTTTTACATTATTTAACTACATTGTTAATTAATTATTGATAAATGCCTATAATTATTGGTTGTTATAAAATAGTAAAATATAAAAGTTGTATTATTTATGTTTAATTTTTGTTTGAAACTTATACACACACATATATATAGGTACGTTTGTTTGTTAGAAATGTGGTTCAATACACGTATAATTAATAAATTAATTAGTTATTATCAAGTAATTATTAATTATTTGTTATTAATTAATTAATTAATAATTATATGCAGTTATGTATGTATTAATCAGTTTTATTTTTTTTGCGGTTTCGGTTTCGGCCGAAAGTGGGAAGACCTCCGAAATCCGGTTTCTGTTTCGGTCTTAAAAACCTGTTTCGGTCCATCTCTATCAAATACCAGCGTCTCTATACTATAGAGACTCAACTTTGCTAAATGCTAAATGCAAGTAATACATTAAGCCTTGCGCAGCAGCGCAAGGCTTATTTATTTCCAGCGCGACTTCCCCATGCTATTCTAACATAACAAATCCCGTTGACCGAGTCTACTAGAGTTTTTCCCACTTTTTGTACGCGCTTCCACAAATTTTCTACAAAACACCTAATTCTGTAAAAAAATAAATCCTCCAAAATTCTAAATTCTGGTGTTGTTACTTTCTTTAGAGACCTGTCAGGCTTCGACTAGCGCTTAGACCAGGAAGATAGATTGCCCCTTATTTCGACTATTCATCCAATCTGTTTAAACTGCATTATGGGTAAATTAAAGCTTTCTATTACAGTGCGGGCGAGATTATGATTTTAAGAACTAGGCCGCGTCAAAAATTATGTAAAAGGGGGGTTGCTCTTTCGGGAGGGGACGGGGAAGGCCGCGAACACAATTAGGAAATTCAATGAAGCGATCTGTTTTACACTTTACGATATTTTATAACACATAATATGACTTTTTAAAAATGAAGTCGCGTCGAAAATTAGTGGGAGGGGGGGAGCGCGTTTTGCCCACACGGGGGGGGGGGCTTTTTAAATTTTGCCGACACCACTCATGTGACATATCGTTCGAAAGGCCTGTGACCGCTTAATCATATTATGCATCTCCGGTGTCCATCCCCCCACTTTGCCCCCCCCCAAGGTGGTACTTTTCTAAACTTTCCTCACATCCCTCATGTGATATATTGTTGGAAAGGTCTGTGACCGCTTAATCATATTATACATCACCAGTGTCCACCCCCGTTTGCCCCCCCAAGGAGGGCACTTTTCTAAATTTTGCCAATATCCCTCATGTGATATATCATTGGAAAGGTCTGAGACCGCTTAATCTTTTTATGCATCTCCGGTGTTCATCCCCTCACTTTGCCCCTCCCCGAGGGGGTACTTTTCTAAGTGTTGCACACATCTCTCATGTGATATATCGTTTGAAAGGTTTGATACCACTTAATCATATTATGCATCTGCGGTGTCCACCCCCACTTTGGCCCCCTCCCCCCAAGGGGGCACTTTTCTAAAGTTTGCCGATACCCCTCATGTGATATATCGTTTGAAATGTCTGAAACCGCTTAATCATATTATGCATATCCGGGGTCCATCCCTCCACTTTGTCCCCCAATGGTGGGACTTTTCTAAATTTTGCCGATACTTCTCATGTGATATATCGTTGGAAAGGTCTGAGACCGCTTAATCATATTATGTATCTCTGGTGTCCATAAGGGGGTACTTTTCTAAATTTTGCCGATACCCCTCGTGTGATATATTGTTTGAAAGGTCTGTGACCGCTTAACACGACTGCTATACGGTGCCGCAGGCAGCGGGGACCTTGAGCCGGAGGTTCGTTCAGTTAGAGGTTTATACTATTCAATGTGCAAATTAAGGCATTATCCGATGCCGAAGGCAGCGGGGACCCGGGTCGGAGGTTCGTTCGGTTTGAGGTTCTACAAGATTCAAGGCACCGATGTAAATTAGGGGCCCGCTAGCGGGCGAAGCCAGCTAGTTTTCTTATTATTTGTGTTATATAACAAAAACTGTACACAGATTCAATGTTTACAATTATATTTAAGAACATTCTGCTCATATATACTCGTTATTATTTTTTTCTTATTATTATGTGATAAAACAACATAAGATTTTATCGATAGCTTTCACACACCGCTTACTAGTATGTCTTTCCAAAGTAGTTGCAAACGTATTAAGCACAATGGAATAAAATTATTTGCAAAAATGAACATGATTCGTTTATTATTATTATTATGAAGATGAGAAACAATCCGTTGAAATCCGTTATATATTTTTTGGTTAAAAAATACTTGTATTATTTTAATTGTTTACAGAATAATCAATGTTTGAACTATATATTTCATATTACCAATGCTGATTTTGATCTGTGCAGTCTTTTACATACTTGTCTCGTGTGAATCTTATCTGCTTCATATTAATTTGTTATTAAAAAACTTGAGATTTAAAAAAAAAGTAACATGCAAAGCAAATTAAAAAAATTAATTTATTTCCATATTGTTAAGCCCGAGAAGAGACAGATATTAAAATTATTTTATTTAGTCAATGCTACAATAATGTTGCATTTTTATATTAAATCTTGTTCAGTCTGTATAATCTTAAACAAATAAATTTAAATTTGAAACATGATATTAAAGCAACTTTAAAACATTTCATTTAGTTGAAATGAAATCTGAATAAATCTTTTTTTTTTTTTTTTTTTCAGTTTTACATGCATTATGCAAAATTTGTATCGTAGCAAATTCTAACAGACAAGAAACATGAGAAGTTCAAATAATTTAAAAAGTTGAAGATTTACTTAGATTTCATTTCAACTAAATGAAATGTTTTAAAGTTGCTTTAATATCTAATTTCAAATTTAAATTTATTTTTTTAAGATTATATAGACTGAACAAGATTTAATATAAAAATGCAACATTATTGTAGCATTGAGTAAATAAAATAATTTTAATATCTGTCCCTTCTCGGGATTAACAATATGGAAATAAATTATTTTTTTAAATTTGCTTTGCATGTTACTTTTTTTTTAATATATTATATGCATTGACTTACATATCCTAATACTAATATCCTAATCCTAATAATATTATAAATCTGATTGTGTGCAAATGTTAGGCTGAAGCCAGCGTCAAAATGGAGCCTTTAATATCCTGTATTTTTGCATATAGGTGGGTTATAACCCGGAAATGAACATAGACTGGTTTTTGTTTATTTTATTCAAATACTTTTCTTAATAATTCAAAATTTGATTATTTTCATAGAGAATCAATGGACATTTTTAGATAAAATTTAACCATTTTACTTTATCGTTGCTAGGGCTTTGATCGTTGCTAATAAATAAAAATGCGAAAAAATATTTTTTACTCAACAATTAAGTTTCAATTGAGCGATTTTCACGTGAAAAATGAAAATAGTAATTCAAAAGAAGATGAATTTCTGTGATATTTGAAACAACAATATGGAGTATTTGTTATTATACATGAAGTATGAATATCGGTTACATTAAAAAGATCTTTTTCTGTCAAAAACTGCGTTATAATTAGAAAGAAGAATTAACAATAATTATATTAAGAAAAATATTCGGCTTGAACCATGGAACAATGAAAAGGATCCTTCTTGGCTTGAACAAATATGACGTCATAAATAAAACATGTATTTTCAAATATTCGTAATAAAATAGTATTACAAAGAGCATGACTATCAGTGTATAATAAAAGTATATACATAGTGGACGTCATATTTAAGATGAATAACTGAAATATTTTTTTGATACTGATTAATAATAAGCTTGAATATCAGTTACAAACAGATGTGAGTTTTCTGCTAAAATTCCCGTCATGATTGCCAGGAAAAGAAAATTAACAAGAATTATATCGTTGAAAAGAGATTTCTCTGGGATCAAAATGACGTCATAATAAAACGGGATTTTTTAAATATGTTTCAAATGGAGCGTGTATCAATTTCATACATTAATAATCACTGAGTACAGTGAAAGAATAGAGAGGTAATGAACCGTAAAATCGGCTTGCAATATGAAGCCGGTTATCACTCAAATCATTAGGCCCAAGGGCTGACTTCATTGGATGGAGAGAGGCTGCACGTGGAACAATGACTGGATTCATTGGACGGGGAGAGGTTTTCAAAGCAAGCCGCCAGTTGTTTGGGCCGACTGTAGGGTTGCATTTTCAGCATCACGCCAAACATGAACATTTCATTTCTATTTATTATCTGAACTCTGTGATTAATAATACAAGCATCAGTAAGATTATTAGGAAAAGAAAATTGAACACAAGTCTATTAAGTTAAAATCTGACAGTGTGTATTTCTCAACTACTTCTCTTAATGCAACGCGATTTACTTAACACCGGTTATCATTGATTCGAGGATGTCATATAAACTCTGAGAATTTAAAATTTTGAATTAGATTCCGAGATATTAATATTTTTTTTGTAAATTTTAACGAAATTTCTCTAAAAATGGTACTTAAATTACTCCATTTTTGTGGATAAAAAAAGGAGAAATAAAACGGATTAATATATTTTTATGCCATTTTCTCATTAAAACTGAAAAAAATTATTTTATTTCCAATTTGAATAGTTGGTGAAAAAAAATCTTGATTACAGAAAAATTTCTGAAAAATAAAAACATATTTCCACATATTCAAACTTTATGAATCAATTTATTCTGCAGAGCAAAAATCGCCTGTCAGCATATTGTCAAGAAATCAAGATTTGTTTCAGCTATAGATTAAGCCAAGGACACAAATTTGCTGTTACATGCAAACGTAACACTTGCAATTGCAAAGCTTTTTGCAACCCCAAATTAATTTTAATTTGAACCGTAATAAATGTTAATTTGCAATGAAAATTACATGCAAAAGTAATGTTTACATATAATTTTGGGTTGCAAAAAGCTTTGCAATTTAAGTGTTACGTTTGCATGTAATTTTGGGCTACAAAAAGTTTTGCATTGAAGCTCCTTACATTTAGGTGTAGAACTATTCAATTCATCCCTATTCACAAGAATTGAATTTAAAGAAAAAGCATATACTATTTCCAATGAATTATTTTTAAATGATGGCTGTTAAAACGTTTCTCAAAGTCGTTAAAAGTAAAATGGTTTATCAGGTAAAATTGGCATTTCTTTTTACCCAATTCGTTGATTTACACGATTTTATTTAGCCGTCCTTTTTCCATTGGTTGCAGTTTCCTTTTCGCGGTTATTTGGCACAAAATTTTAGCTTTTTTGAACTGATTTATGTCAAGGCCCCCTATAATAAAGAAATATCGTATTTTCTTCTATGAAATGTGATTAAGAGTTAGTTAATTATTTACGTTTTTAATTATCGGGAGTGAAATATTTTGCTTGATTAGTACATTTGTTTTTCTTTTAATGTTACGTGAACGAAGTCACGGGTAACAGCTAGTAATATTATAAATCTGATTGTGTGCAAATGTTAGGCTGAAGCCAGCGTCAAAATGAAGCATTTAATTATCCTGTATCTTTGCATATAAGTTGATTATAACCCTCAAATGAACATAGAATGGTTTTTGTTTATTTTATTTCAATATTTTTCTTATTAATTCAAAATTTCATTATTTTCATAGAGAATAAATGGACATTTTTTCGTATATTTTAAAAGGGTTGGATGGTTTGATTGGTTTGGCCCAAAGGACCCGGTTTTGCAGCTTTTTTAAAAATGGTTAAATTTATTTTACCGTTGCTAATGCTTTATCGTTGCCAATATAAAATAAAACCCCTGAGTAATAATTTTTAATCAACAATTTATTTTCAAGTGAAAAATTTCCACGTGAAAAATGAAAAGGAAATGAATTATTTAAGAATTAAACAGAATATGAAATGATGTCATATTAAAAACAAAACGTGCGTTTTCAAATCTTTGATAATAATACAAAGTGCATAAATACAAGTAAGTATCGAAAACAAGCGAATATGATGTCATATATAGAAAAATAAAACAGATTTGTTTTGATGTTGAAATAAAATGATCTTGGGTTATCAAATTATTTGTGATTAATTTCTCTTTTTTTTTTCTTTTTCTTTTTGACATGAAAGGAATTATTTTAAATGTACGTAATATATGTATTTTAAATGTATGTGTTGTAAATTAAAGTTCGGTGTTTTAAATGAAATGAGTGAAAGATTTATATTTTTAATGAATTCAATACGAATGATGGGATAGGTTGGCGATTTATCGTCTGCACACGGCTAACATAAAGATACCATATTTTTAATTTAAATTTTAAAAAGTAAAAAAAAAAAAAAAAAAATATTGGATGGCAAATGTCAATGATATGCATCGCAAAATTATCCGTATCGAAAATCAGAAAATCTTAATAAAAATAACTATAATTTTTAAAAGAAAGTTGCTTTTCTCATAAAAGCTAAAGATTTAATATGATTGTGTCGAAGTAACAGCATTTTTCCTCTATCATTTTCCCACAATCGAAACACATTTGTAAATCGTCGTTTCGAACCGGAATTTAATTTTACATTTCTTTTAGTTTTAAAATAGGAAAAACTTTGTTGTCGTTTTTAAATATAGCTTTTTTTAAAGTTGTTTCAGAATAGATTTTTGTAAAGTCTTGTAGGATAAGAAAAATTGCATAGATTTTAAAGCAATGTTTAAGTAAAATTACAATATTTTTTAAACTTAAAAAACAACAATGTTATCGAAAACAAAATCGATTTTACCAACAAATTCGCGTGATGCAAAAGCAAAGAAGAAATAAAAAAGTAATGAATCTTTTCTTCCAGCCGAATTGTGTAAACTTGAACAAGCCGATCGTGCCAATTCATAACATTATAAACGTGAAAGCGCGTTCTATATAGTAGAATTTTTTTTACATATAGGTAGAAAATTTCCGAGTATAACAAGGTTAGGGGTCTGTAATTAAGTCCATAGTCAATTTGCTTTTTTTTTTTTTATCAAGTGAAATTTGGCGTAAAATTAAATACATTGTTGTAACCAGATTTGTTTTTTGCGTGGTAAACACTTAATGGTATTTTAGATGATCATTTTCCCGCTCACCTTTGATGCCAACTATGACTGTAAAGCATATTAAAAACTATTAGCCGATAATTTTCTAATTTTCTTATTGCTTCATGATGGTTCATACTTTAAACCTGAATCGGTCATGCCATTGTCGTTCAATTTTTATTCCTAATCCTAACCCTAATCGTATCCTATCCTAATCCTGATAATAACTTTAAAGAATATTCTTTGACACGAATATGTAAATTAAAACAATATCCATAAATGGAATGAATGGAAAATAGAATAAATTGAAATGGCAAAATAAAATAACAAGAAAGTACATTTATTCGACACCTCGATTTTCACGATTTTACTGGGTCCTCCGTCTGAGGTGCGTTCGTAATTATATAAATACGTAGCACCTATTGTCGTCGCTTGGTCCGTCCGTCTGTCCGTCCGTCTGTCTGTCCGTCTGTCTGTCCGTCCGTCCGTCCGTCTGTCTGTCTGTCCGTCCGTCCGTCCGCATATAACAACGCAAAAACTACCCAACCGAATGGTTTAAAATTTAAGATATATTATCTTTGCAGAATTTTGTCGAGACATTTCAAATTTTATTAAAATCGAATCAAAACTTTAGGAGATATTAATAAAAATATTTATTAAGAAATTTGATTTTTTTTTTTTTTAAATCGGTGCTTTCTTGTTAGATGAGCTTCCGATGGATGTTAAATCGTCAAGCGACCGAGACACTTATTTTATTACAGAAATTAATCTGCAGACGATATAATTCATTTCACAGAATTAAAAATCATCTAGGTCTGAATATTTATATAACTAGCTATAGTACGAACGCACCTCGTATGTCACGTTTGACGTACAATTTCCAACTTGTTTCATTAGTTGCAGTTTCATTTTCGCGATTGTATATATTATTTGGCATGAAATTTCACTTTTTTAAGACTGGGTTATGTCAAGGCCCCTATAGCAAAGAAATACCGTATGGTCTCCTATAAAATGTGATAAAGCTTTGGTTAATTATATATGTTGTTAATTATCAAGTGAAATGTTTTGCTAAATTAATGCATTTATTCTTTTTTAATGTTACGTGAACGAAGTCACGGGTAACAGCTAGTAATATTATAAATCCGATTGTGTGCAAATGTTAGGCTGAAGCCAGCGTCAAAATGGAGAATTTATTGATCATGTATCTTTGCATATATAGGTTGATTATATCCCATAAATGAACATAGGCTGGTTTTTGTTTATTTCATTCAAATATTTTTCTTAATAATTCAAAATTTCATTATTTTTATAGAGAATAAATGGACATTTTTTTCGTATAATATTTTGAAATGGTTAAATTTACTTTACCGTTGCTAATACTTTATCGTTGCCAAAACTAAATCAAAACCTGGAATAATAATATTTACTCAACAATTTATTTTCAAATGAAAAATTTCCACGTGAAAAATGAAAATGAAATTAATTATTTAAGAAACAGAATATGAAATGACGTCATATTAGAAATAAAACTTGAGTTTTCAAATATTTAATAATAATACAGGGTGCATAAATACGAGTAAGTATGGAAAGCAAGCGAATATGATGTCATATATCGAAAATAAAACAGATTTGCTTTGATGTTGAAATAAAATTATCTTGGGTTATCAAATTATTTGTGATTAATTTCTCTATTTTTGTTCTTTTTCTATTTCACATGAAATGAATTATTTTAAATGTATGTAATATATGTATTTTAAATGTATGTGTTGTAAATTAAAGTTCTGTGTTTTAAATGAAATGAGTGAAAGATTTATATTTTGATGCGAATTCAATACGAATGATGGTGATAGGAATAATACTTGGCGGTTTATCGCCTGCACACGGCTAACACAAAGGTACAATATTTTTAATTTAAATTTTAAAAAGTAAAAAAAAAAAAGTTTGAAAGATATTGGACGTCAAATGTTAATAATATGCACCGCAAAATTATCCGCATTGAAAATCAGAAAATCTTAATAAAAATAACTATTTTTTAAAAGAAAGATGCATTTTTTCTTAAAAGCTAAAAATTTAATATGATCGCATCGAAGTAACAGCATTTTTCCTCCATCATTTTCCCACAATCAAAACACATTTGTAAATGGTCGTTTCGAACCGGAATTTAACCCCTTCGCGTGTTTTACAGAATTTTTAATCTTTCGCCACCGGTTTTTCAAAACAGAAATTTTCGCCTAATTGAATCGCAGAAATGCTACCACTAGGACTTCCCTCAAAGGGATTAGTCTGAGTGATATTGCTGAGAACATAGGGTTAACAATTACAATATAAAGAAAAAGAGCAAATTAAATGATAGAATTACAAAATATCATATATAAATTCATATACACTGTTAAAAAAATAGAAAAGAAGTACCGTTCATCAGATGTGTTTATTGCATAATTTTTTTTAACATGTGGCAAAGAATCTCAATTTCTTAAGCGCGTATTGCGCAAAACTTTAAAAAAAAAAAAAAAAAAAAAAAAAAAAAAAAAAAAAAAGCCGGATTTTTTTAAAACGCCAAGCTTTTTAAAGTTACGTAATTGGATTTGCAGCCAGTAGATTATTCTATCAAGCGTGGCTTAACGCAAATTTAATTTCATTGTTGCACCTTTTTTTGTGTGTGAATTTAAATTTTTTCTTCCTTGATTATATATTTACTATTTGTATAACTGTTTATAGAAACTCTTACACTTCAAACCACATTGATAGCATGCTTTGCTACAAACCAGATTGCAAAACTATAGTCTAAATTACTATTAAAATATACAAAAAATCTTTCGATGACTTCTGTAAAAAAACTTTTACATTAAATCTCCATATCGGCAAAATTGAAAAATTATATATATTACAAAGTTAAGCTTAACGGATACTTCTTGATTATTCTCTAGGAGGCTCTGCCCCCTGCGCCTTTAATGTGCCAATCCACAGACTTTTATTTTGCCTGTCTGTCTGTCTTTCCACAATTTGTCTGTTTCCCTATCCGTTCTTTTGCCCGTCTCTCTAACCGATTGTCTATCTCTCTACACGTCTCGCTACCTGTCTCTATATTTCTCTACCGATCTCTCTACCCGCCAATCTATTTCTCTAACCGTCTGTCTATCCGGCTAACTACTTGTATGTCTAGCCGTGTCTCTATCCACTTCGCTACCCATTTGTCTATCTGTCTCCCAACTTGTCTATCTGTCTCTCTACCCGTCTGGCTATACGCCTCTCTACCCATCTTCTTACCCATCTACTGTCTCTCTACTCGTCTGTATACCCGTCTCACTATCCGTCTGTTTTTGTACCCGTCTGTCAACTCGTTTCTGTACTCATCTCTCTACTCGTCTCTTTATCTACCACGCCACGCGTCTCTCAACCTTTCGCACTACATTCCTGTCTACCGGTGTCGCTACCCGTCTCGTGACCTATCTCGCTACCCCTCTGTCAACCCTCTTTTTACCTTTCTCTCTCTAGCCGTCTGTCTATTCGTTTCGCTACCTGTCAGCCTACCTATGTCTCTACTCGTCTCTCTACCCATCTCACTACCCGTCTGTCTACCCATTTGTTTACTCGTCTTTCTACCTCTCGCCACCTCTTCCCAATATTTAAAGAATTCATTTAATATACAGAAGCCGTTTATCAGTTATTAAATGCAAACGGAAGTAATTTATCTAATAAGTGTAACCAGATGCAATTTTTTTTTTAAAATACGTACATAAACCTGAATAATAATTCATCAGTTTAGTGTTCATAGTTGTTTATATCATTTGACTGTAAATCTCAACTTCTTAAACCTGAATTGTCTCAAGCTTTAAAAAAAAACCCACAAGGTCTGTATAACTGCAAAGTACCCTGAGGGCTATATTAGCTACATGTTATTAAGTTAAGTGAAAGTTTCGTTATCGCGTTTGCAGCCAATTGCTTATGTCAGAAAGCGTGGCTTAATGCCATTTTAAATTCATTACTGTAACTTTCTTTTCTTTTTTTTTGGGGGGGGGGGAAGGGTTTCAAATATACACATTTAAATTAAAACTTTTGCCTCCATGCCATTAGTGTTGTTTGTATTATTAACTAATACCTTGTAGACCGAGCTTCATTTGAAACAAATGTAAAAGACTTCTTCTACAGTTTTTTTTAGGAGAAACTTTCGTAATTGGGCCCAAAGCCAATCGAAGCATTTAATATCATTATTGTAACTCTTATAGAGTTAAAACAATATTGTTGCTAGCACTCTTGTTTGAGACCAGCCTTGCCTGTGTATCTGAATGGGGAAAAGTTTCGTATACTATGTCGGTTGGCGAAAAAAATTTTAAATGGTGCCAAAAGCTAGTTTTAGCATCTTACAAAATTTTTCAAGAGAGCGGTAAAACACGTTTTTCAAATATTTACAAACATACGTTTATTAAAGCATGTTTTTGCACCATCTTAAAAATTTAAGCACTATGCTAAAATAAAATTTTATCGCCATATTCGATATTTTAATAAGTAATGAAAATACATAAACAAACTTATTTAACAAACCTAATTGGCATTTTTGTGATAAATAATTGTTATTGTCAGGGGGGTAAATTGTAAACAATTAATAAACGGCTAGTAAATAATAAATAGCATTTAAAATCTAAAAATGGAGAAGTGGTCCGTATAGAAATGCAAAACATAACATTATACGCTTGATATATGTAAATATTTTTTTTATTTTTTAATATTTCCGAAGGCACAGATAAAAAGGTAAAAATCTCTTTTCCAAATGCCAAATAAAAAAATACAAAATAGAATGCCAAATATACAAAATAGAAAAATATCTGCAAAAAAATATATTTACATAATAATACATCTGCAAAAAAATAAGATTTAGAAAAAGTAAGCCAAATCCTGCAGATCCCAACAATCACATCGAAAAACTTATCACCAAAAAAGAACTCGTCAAATCTTACGGCACAGGAGATGGATTTTTCCCTCTGAATGCAAAATTTTAGTTTTTTTTCTTGTACGATGGGTGATCATAATATAATTGTTTCATTTCACATACTACATACCGTTTGATATATTGGTACTTTTATGTTATCCTGGCGCAGTTGATAAATCGCCAAATATTGTTCTTATAACATTTTCATATTGAATTCATTTCCTTTAAATATAAACCTTTCACTCATTTAATTTAAAATACATGCCTTTCATTAATCTCATTTAAAATGCTAAAAAGAGAAAAAAAAGAAATAATGCCATAAATCGAAACCTTTTATTTAAACACCAAAGATTTTTTTTTTTTTAATTTACACACGCGAAATAAAAAAAGTTGCTATTGCTGAGATTTGCGCCAAATCTCTAATACCAAGTTTACCAAGTTATTGCGGGGTTTTTCTTTCAAACAGAAAAAAATCCAGATTAATTTTCGATTTCTACTAAATTGAAATATATTTTATTGTGCTGAATATTAGTGCGTGCATCTTTTTTTGCTCCATGTACTCCATGAACTTTTCAATTCCGATTGTCTACGAAAATCTCCCGCCGGTGAAAATGACGTGCGCACAAAAATTTCGTGACGTATGTACTTTAATTGTGCTTTTTTATCTATTTTTTTAATATAATTTCCAAACGATTTGACATGTATTCTTGGTAATAAATAGACGTCGTTGTCACCTTTATAGGTACCTGCTGTAAAAATTTGAACGAAATCCGTTAAATATTTTTTGAGTTATGCTTGACGAAAGGTTTTAATATCCATCGTAGCTATATATGGGGCAAAGTAATACTGCGCTGTGTATGAGTCTTCGTTGCACTCAGACAATTAAATAAGGCAAAGCTTACAATAAAAAATAACTTGTGGGAATAATCGAGATTCTGAGCATCTTATGCGTCACGTATACGTGTCGCTCGTCCCCAAAGGGTTAATTTTACATTTCTTTTAGCTTTAAAATAGTAAAGACTTTGCTATCATTTTTAAATATAGCTTTTTTAAAGTTCTGTTTCATAATAGACTTTTGTAAAGTCTTGTAGGTTGAGGAAAATGGCATAGATTTTAAAGCAATGTTTAAGTAAAATTAAAATATTTTTAAAAACTTAAAAAGCAACAATGTTATCGAAACGAAAATCAATTTTACCGACAAATTCGCGTAATGCAAAAGCAAAGAAGAAATCAAAAAGTAATTAAACTTTTCTTCCAGCCGAATTATGTAAACTTGAACAAGCCGATCGTGCCAATTCATAATATTATAAACGTGAAAGCGCGTTGTACATAGTAGAAAAGGTTTTCACATATAGGTAGAAAATTTTCGAGAATAGGAAGGTTAGGGGTCTTTAATCGGGTCCATAGTCAATTTGCTTTTTTTTATCAAGTGAAATTTGGCACAAAATTAAATACATTTTTGTAACCAGATTTGTTTTTGCGTGGTAAACACTTAATGATATTTTAGATGATCATTTCCTCGCTCATCTTTGATGCCAACTATGACTGTAAAACATATTAAAAAATATCAGACGATAAATTTTTAATTTTCTTATTACTTCATGATGTAAATATACATCCTGGTTCATCCTTTAAACCGGAATTAATCATACCATTGTCGTCCAATTTTTATTCTTAATCCTAACCCTAATCATATCCTATCCTAATCCTAATAATAACTTTAAGCAAAATTCTTTGAAACGAATATGTAAATTAAATCAATATCCATAACTGGAATGAATGGAAAACAGAATAAGTAGAAATGGCAAAATAAAATAACAAGAAAGTACATTTATTTGACACTTAACCCTAGAAAAAGCGTAAAAAATTTCAAGCACACGAAATAAATTAAAATAATCCTATATATACTAACAAAAAAAATGTAAATTTAGGTCATCAGATTGGTGTTGTCGGTATTTATTTATTTATAGTGTCCTTGACGCGATAGAAAAAATATCGAGGTTAAATTGGGCAGAATTTAAAGTACTCTCTAGCAACCTTTATTTACATTTTAGAATCGCATCAGATTGTTATATTTTTATGAAACATCTATCAATGTATAGAATCCACAACCAGTTTGTTCAATATTTACACCACTTAGCGAGAAGCACTTTATTTAATATATACATAAACAAGACATAAAATAATAATGTAGTAAGAAATATATAACACATGTCTGTACAAATAAACAACATAATAATGTCCATTTAGAAGTGAATACATATACAAATTTCACACCAAATACCACCTGAAAAATTAGCCAGTGCCAGGAATCGAACCTGGGTCCTGGCTCTGGCTAATTTTTCACTCCATGTTGGATTATTCTATTTATTGTATGTATCTCTGTATTATAATAATTGTATATCTTTAAATGCTGAATGCAGGCGTTGTTTATGTGTGTTTTAATATGTATCTATCAAGTTTGTTTCCTTCCCTTTCCGTCCAAATCATGACTTTCTTAATTATGATCCGATTTAAATGGGATAATTAAACAGTAAGAAAGTCGAATTTTTTTTTTTTGTTCAGAAATAGTGGTCGCTAAGATTTGCAGAAACAATATCAATGTTTAGTTGATAACCAAATGACTTGGAAAGAATGTCAAAAAAGGTCACATTCAAATCGGATCATAACTAAGAAAGTTATGATTTGGGGGGAGGGGGATTGTTATATTTTTAGTTTAGAGACTAGTTATTTGGTTTACTAGTTTATTAAGTAGTATTTTTCAAGTTCGTCCCTTCACTTCTCACCCTTTCCTCCCAAATCATAGTTTTCTTAATTATGGTCCGATTTGAATGGTGCATTTTTCGCATGCTTCTCAAGTCATTTGGTTACCAATTGACATTGATATTATGTCTGCAACTCTTAGTGACTAATCGATCTGCAATGAAGATTTAAATGAAAATAAAAATGATCGATACTTATTGAGAGGTTGTTTAGTGTATATTTGTTCTAAAAATTATTATTTAATATTTATAATTTAATATCTCCAGTTTTATGGGTCAGATCCTCACAGAACTTGGACAATTGGTCTTGATTTGTTTACTCCCACCATCACCACCATTTATGTTCTTGTTATTTCCGCCAAGAAACCAGCAAGTTCCTGTATTTACTGCCGCGTAGTGTATATTTTTTCTTTATTAGATATCTCAGATTCTATGGGTTCGATGCTCCCACAACTTGAAGAATTCGTCTTGGTTTGTCCTCCTTTCGCACGACCAACATTTTAGTTCTGTTCTCTGTGACAGGGAGTGCTGCAATTTCCTATATTGGCTTTCATCTTGTCTTCAGCTTCCATTTTTGACGAGCTTTCGGTGAATGAAGCTTTGCTTAAGCTTTTTGGCTACTCTCTTCTCTTCTTGAAACCTTAAACAATATCCGCAATGCTTAAAGAGCTGATGTGAAATGATACAAAATTTGTCATATTACAGTAGTCTAACAGCAAAACTAATCTTAATTTTTTTATGGTGGCTTCATAAAAACGGATTTAACGTCGGTTAAAAATAACAATTATTGACTAGAGACATCGATAGTAAAAAGATGGTACCGATAAAATCAAATTGGCCATAGTATCGATAAAATCTATAAAAAATAACGACATAGCCCATCACTAGCTTTAACACATTTAACACTGATGACTTAAAAACTTCTTTTTGGTGGCGGTTGTAACATTTGTGCTGCTTCCTACGATAACCGATCTATCGACTATCTGGATCAGATATTATATGAAACATACGTGAGTCAACAGCCTCTAATGTCTAAATAATAAATCTTGCAATAAAAACAGATTCAAGGTGGTTCATAGAAGATCAAAAAAATTTTGAAGTCAGAAAACAAATTACAAAACAATTCTTAAATTATGTGAAAAATAAACATTATCATTCAGCGAAATGATGCATTATGATCGCAGAGAAGAGACATGGTCACAACACTTCGCTTTCACAAACGTCAGTTGAGGTTTACTGTAGAAAGCCGAATTTGGGCCGCTACTGTTATCTTTCGTACAACGTACTTATCTTTCGTTTTCGATCTAAACAGGCTGGGAAATCTGTATAAAGAAAATCAGACCCATTTCGAATATAAAATAGTACATGATTGAACCAGAATTCGAACTTGACATCCCCTGTCTAGGATGCAGCGCCCTAACTGTTAGTCAAGTTAGCGGGTTACTTAAACATGAAGATGCCCCACCCCATACCACAATTTATGTATACTATGTCCCTTTTGAAATATACATTATTCAATGCCGATTAATATTGTATAATATTTTCAAGATTATTTGTTCAGAATTAGTAGGAGATTTTAACATTTTATACTAGGACTGTAGTTTAAGCAAATGAACCTTTTTTCCATTTTTAAGGAATCCAGCCTACATTTGAATTACCATCTTCCCAAACTCTTCACAGCACAGTCAATAAAATCGAAGGCTAATTTAAAGTCCTCTAATGGTTTTGACGTCATATCCTCGGGTCATCTTTCAAAGACTGCTGTTCTCTAATTGAAGCTTGACATCAAAAGAGGTAATTTTATTTATTTATCATAGTTAATTCTCGATTATCCAACGAAATTTAACACTTTCCAACATAGTTGAAAAGTGTTTAGGAATTAGGTTTGTCTGGCCGTCTGTCTGTCTGTCCGTGCTCTAACGGGCGTAAATAAACTCGGATTGCCAAGCAATTGAAATATCTTATTGAGGTTTATTATAGCATATTCGGTATTGAAAATGAAGTGTGTAGCACTCATATAGTTATTTTACAGAAACACTCAAAAGAATTCCGTTACATCACGGTCTATGGGGAAAAATCATTTGTGATTGATTTTAATGATGTTACACTATTTGAAACATATTGAAATTGATATATATCACTGAGAGGCACTACAAGAGGCTAACTATAGAATAGTGTGCGCATTAAACTTATAGTTCCTTTACAGGAACACTCAAAATAATTCCGCTACAATACGATCTATGGAGAAAAATCATTTGCGGTTTATTTTAATAATATTTCACCATTTCAAACATATTGTAATTGATATATATCACTGAAGTGCATTACAAGAGGCTTACTATAGAATATTGTGCGTATAGCAGTCATCGTTCTTTTACAGGGATTCTCACAAAAGAACTCGGTTAACGTACTGTCTATCAATAATAATTGCTATAAGTGCGTTTTCAGTTGCGGTGCTCATTTTAGGTAGCTTTCAATACAAAAAAGTCCTTCCGGCCTGTACCGGGAGGAAAAGGTAGCTTTCCTATATCTTCGTTTTAAAATTTTAGCTAATGTTACACGAAAACAGCAAGTTAAAATGCAAAGAAAACGTTTACAAAGGATTCGTTAATACTGAATTTGAATAAGAAATTCGCCAAATTATTGAGCAATAGCCAAATTGGCTTCATTTATAAAAACTTATTTCGGTCGCCAAATTCGGCGATATTTCGCCAAATGTCGCCAAGTTTGGCGAGAATTTGGCGAGAATTTGGCGAGAATTTTGCCTATTTTGGCGCTAACGGGTATGAATATATAGTTTTATGCGTATGATTGGGAAAATTATTCCAACAATGAAAGAAAATAATTTGCGAGTAATCGCGTTAATGTGCTGTTTTGTTTCAAAATGTCAGCCACCCTAGAATTTCAAACTGCTCTATCTCAGCCATTTTTTAAGATAGAGGTAAACCAAAAAATGCTCTGGCATCCTTGTATCAAGGCCTAAAACGTAATTAAAAAATAAATTTGAATTTTTAATTTTTTTGTATATTTATTTTAGTTTTAAATTTTTAAATGGCCGCCATCTTGAAACAAAATGGCAGACCAAGCTGGCCAACGAACTCGGTCGAGACATGGGTGAGCTTAATACACACAATTAGTTTCATCAAAATTGATTTATAAATACGAGCGTTATCGTATGACATAAATCAGATATATATATATATATATATATATATATATATATATATATATATATATATATGGATATATCTATATATATAAATCAACATTTGAACGGAGGGTGGTTTTGGGGTCTGGGGGTTATGATCGGTGAAAATATATCGAAATTTTCCGGAACTGCTTTTCTCCGAACGGCTGCAATAGGTAGCTTTATACTTTTTTGTATTGAAAGGTACCTAAAAGTATAAAGCTATCTATTGCAGCCGTTCGGAGGAAAGCAGTTACGGAAAATTTCGATATATTTTCACCGATCATGACCCCCAGACCACCCTCCGTTCAAATGTTGATTTATATATATATATATATATCTGACCTTTGTCATACGATAACGCTCGTATTTATAAATCAATTTTGATGAAACTAATTGTGTGTATTAAGCTCACCAATGTCTCGACCGAGTTCGTTGACCAGCGTGGTCCGCCATTTTGTTTCAAGATGGCGGCCATTTAAAATTTTAAAACTAAAATAAATATACAAAAATAAAAATAAAAATTTATTTTTTAATTACGTTTTAGGCCTTGATACAAGGATTCCAGAGCATTTTTTGGTTTACCTCTATCTTAAAAAATGGCTGAGATAGAGCAGTTTGAAATTCTAGGGTGGCTGACATTTTGAAACAAAACAGCACATTAACGCGATTACTCGCAAATTATTTTCTTTCATTGTTGTAATAATTTTCCTAATCATACGCATAAAACTATATATTCATATCCGTTAGCGACAAAATTGGCGACATTGGCGACAAAATTGGCAAAATTGGCGACATTTGGCGAAATATCGCCAAATTTGACGACCAAAATAAGTCTTCATAAATGAAGCCAATTTGGCTATTGCTCAGTAATTTGGCGAATTTCTTATTCAAATTCAGTATTAACGAATCTTTTGTAAACGTTTCTTTGCATTTTAACTTGCTGTTTTCGTGTAACATTAGCTAAAATTTTAAAACGAAGATATAGGAAAGCTACCTTTTCCTCCCGGTACAGACCGGAAGGACTTATTAAATTTAACTAATTTTTTGCCTATTACTTGGTGTATATAAATTCTATAGATCATATACAGGGCAGCATGAAGCATCTCGAGTATATTTTTCGTTTATTGACTGAAATTGCTGAAATTGCTGAAAAGAGAGGAAGGCAAAAAGACTAGGGGCTCTACCTCGAACGTGTCGAAATTCCCTCTGACTCGGAAATTTTCCGAGTTTTCCGATGTGACGTCCGCCTTCCGATCCCCCTGGGATAAATGCTACCAGGATAACATCGTGAACGCCTCCACTCGGAAAAACACATCGGACTTTCCCTTGAAATTTCCCGACACCATAAAATGCAGTGGAAAACGCACACATTGTCGGAAACGAGTCTTTGAAAGAGATTTTGAAGCGGTTGATATTGATTCGCTGTTTATTAAAAATGCCATCGACACACATTTAATTAAGATATTTTGATAATCTTTGTTTTAAACAAGAGTGAAATGTTCAGATGTCCAGCTGTCAAAAGCTCAAAATGATATAATGGGTAGTTTTATAGAAAATGAAAAATAAAAATCAAATTTCCTTTTTTGACCAAAAAATGGCTTTAAAAAAAATTAACAAAAAATTAACAACTTACTCTTGAAATATTTAATAGCTATCATAAGAAAGGCCTTATTCTACACTTTTAAATGATATGAAAATACATATTTTATAACTTCTTGTTAAATAATTATGAGTATGAATGCCGCAAATTTTCAAGAAATTCTGCTTAAATATAATATAACAGGAAAAATATTATAAGCTTTGAAACTAATTTTAAACGCTAATAATAATCCTTCATTGAAAATGTTGTAAGCAATTTTTTGTAGACTTAGATTGATTTTTTTTTTTTTTTTTTTTTTTTTTTTTTCGGGACGCTTTTTTTTCAAAATGAAAATTTAACATAAAATAAGAAAATATTTGAAGTCTAATTTGAATTTCAAACAGTGGTCGATGCAAGTTTTTATTCTTGGGGCCCATTTTGTAAAAAGTAAAGGTTATTTTGTGAAATTTATATTTTTGTGAAAAATAACATTTTGCAAGATAAGTTGAAATCCAGTTAATCAAATTCGAATCACGCATTTTTTAAGCAAAAACTTTTTTTAATCCTTTTTGCTGAAATTTTCCTCTCTGGTGAACTTGTTTGTTTACAAATTACACAGTTTAAAACATCCCAAAATAATAAATAAATAATAAATAGTAAGTTTTTATGGAATAAAATTTTGTGAAGGCCCCATTTTATCAAATTGATTTTTGTGAAGGGATCCATTTTTTCAATTTGATTTTTGTGAAGGGTGACCATTTTATCAATTTGATTTTTGTGAAGGAACCCATTTTATCAATTTGATTTTTGTGAAGGGGCCCATTTTATCAAATTGATTTTTGTGAAGGGACCCATTTTATTAAATAGATTTTTGTGAAGGGTCCCTAAGTAGGCCCCAAATTTTTCCTTGATCGACCCCTGATAATGCAGTGCTTATTAAAACATACGCTAACAAAGAAAATGTTATTAATCTGCTTTAAATAAACAGTGCGCTATGCCAATAAAACTAATTATATCATAGTTCTCGCATAAAAAAAAAAATAACGGAGTAACCAAACGTTGCATACCCGAAAAATAATTGTCCAGATATTTTTACTAATACTTCACTATACTAAATATACCATTATGCTTGTCCATTTGGGCGCTATCGTTGTTTACCAAAATAAAATAATAATCCCAAATTTTCACAAGTTTTTTTTTTTCTTTTACTATTTTTTTTAATTATTATTAAATTCTGTATCAATTGTAATGACTTATATATATGTATTATACATGTATATAATGAAATTAAAAAAAATATGTATTTAAAAATGAAAACACATGGGAAGAACGAAATGTAAATCTACTTGATTATCTATCATCACTATAGCTCGTTTTTAGCTTTACACATTTTTAAATTTCATTATTAATCTTTAATAATCTTTTCAATTAGTAGAAAATCAAAATATTCAACTTAAAATTTTTCGAAAAGAAAAAGAAATTTTTGAAAAGTATTACAGGTTCTTGAAGACTTTAAGATACAAAATTTTTGATACGGCATATTTCATTGCACATAAAATAAATTGTAAAGTTTCGAAATGACATCAAAAAGCAACGTATTTCACGATAACTTTACAGTTAATTTCGAAAAGCTTCCAAGATAAAATATATACATATATACTATTTAAAGATGATGTAAATACGTCTTCTTGGCTTTTGTTTCTTTTCCCCTTGTTCATGGTTTCTATATAAAACTAATTTTTCAGAATATAAATTAAATAATGCTCAAATTTTCAGAAAAAAAAGTAGCTTTGACATTAAATGAAGCTTAATATCAGGACCGCATATATATATTATATACTTAGCGACTGTTATTATTATTATTATTATTATTATTATTATTCTGAAAATTTGAGCAATTTTTAATTTATTTTTTGGAAGATTAATTTTATATAGAAGTCAAGGACAGACAAAAAAGAATCAAAAGATAAGAAGCTATAAGATCATCTTGAAATAATATATTTTTTATCTTGTTTGAAACTTTTCGAAATTTACTGTAAAGTTACTATAAAATACGTTGCTTTCTGATGTCATGAGAAACTCTACAATTTTTTTTTAAATATCCAATGAAATATGCCGTATTAAAAATATAGTAAATTAAAGTATTCCAAAGCCTGTATACATGAAAGTTATAAGTTCTTATACTTACCAAAGATTTTCTTTTACGAATAATTTTAAATTTAATATTTTTATCTTCTAATAATCGGAAATACTGACGAATTGTTATTAAATGATTTTATTATTTATACAACGAATTACAATCATTAAAATTAAAACAACATTTTATAATATATTTTTAAAGAAATTTTTTTTGGAAGTGTTGAATAATTAGTTTATTTGGGTACAACGATAGTGCCGACATGAAGTTGATTATTTGCTCTAATGCTATATTTAGTATGGAAAAGTTTTAGTAAAAACATGGATGTATTATAAATACATCCATGTGTTTATTGATATTTATAATACATCTATGAGTAAAAATATCTGGCCAATTATTTTTCAGGTATGCAGTGTATCTTTACACTGCTATTTTTTTTTATGCGGGAGCAATGGTATAGTTAGTTTTGTTAGCATAGCGCTCTATTTATTTAAAACAAATTAAAGACATTATACATGACACTTTGTTAGGCAATGTTTTAATAAGCACTGCAGTTATTTTTTTTTTAAATTCATATTAGATTGTTTCTTATTTTATGTTAAATTTTCATTTTGAAAAGAGAGCGTCCAGCAAATAAAAAATATTCTAAGTCTACAAAAAATTGCTTGCAGCATTTTCAAAGTATACTTATTATTAGCGTTTAAAATTAGTTTCTAAGCTTAGAATATTTTTCCAGTTATTTTATATTTAAACAGAATTTCTTGAAATTCTTGGCTATTTATGCTAATATTTATTTAACAAAAACTTATAAAATTTTTATTTTTATACCATTTTAAAGTTTAGAATAAGAGCTTTCTTGTAATAGCAATTAAAAATGTCAAGCGTAATCTGTTTATTTTTTATTAATTTTTAAACGAAGGCCTTTGTTTGGTCAAAAAAAGTAAATTTCATTTTTATTTTCCATTTTCTAAAAAACTACCGGCCATATCATTTTGATCTTTTGACAGCTGAAAATCTGAATATTTCACTCTCGTTTAAAAAAAAGATTATCAAAATATCTTAATTAGGCGTGTTTTGATGGCATTTTTAATAAAAACAGAAAGCAATATCAAGCATTTCTTTTCTGTTTTCTTACAGGAGAAAAAGAGGGAAGATCCGTGGAAACGTACTTTTTCTAACGCACTCTCATTGGTCAGTTTGTTTTTTTCCGATATCTATTTGAAAAGGAATCTTCAAATACGACGGCTATAACCGGTTGCTTCGTGGTACGGCTTAAAATGTCTTTCGGATATTTTTTCCGAGAACCATGATAATCCGACATCGGAAGCTTGCCGTGTCGGGAGGATCTCGATGCGTTGGTAGTAGGGCCCCTGGTTATGTATTGATTATCGAAAATTAAATGCAATAGTAAAAAATGACGCCGAACCATTACCTCGTATCGATGGGATCTTGGATAAATTGAGTGGTGCTCAGTATTTTTCAACTTTGGACTTAGCCTCCGGCTACTGGCACATACCCATACATCCCGCAGATACTGAGAAATTAGCTTTTGCCACTAGCTCTGGGTTATTCGAATGGTTAGTCCTCCCATTCGGGATAAAAACGGGACCCCCGATTTTCAATAGAACTATTAGAAGAATCCTAAATAAATACAAAATAGATTTTGCTTGCCACTATTTAGATGATATTATAATTTTCTCCTCCTCTCTAAAAGAACATCTTGATCATTTAAATCAAATATTCAAAATTTGTCAATTAGAAAACATTAAACTCAAATTATCCAAATGTAAATTAGCTCAGACTAAGATTAACTTTTTAGGATATGAAATTTATGATGGAATTATAACTCCTGCAAATGCAAATATTGAAACTATAAAGAAATTAAAACCCCCGACAAATATTAAACAATTGCAAAGTTTCCTAGGATCAATAAATGTTTATCATAAATTTATAGATAAATATGCTCAAATTCGACAACCTCTTAATAAATTACTTAGAAAAGATACAATATGGAATTGGACTCCAGAATGTCAAGATTCTTTCAATAAATTGAAAGATGCTTTAATCCAAAAACCTATTCTTAAAATTTATGATGCAAAATTACCACTTCATATGTTTGTTGACGCCTCACAGATGGCAGTAGGTGCAGTGCTTAAACAACCAGATAAAGAGGGGTTTCTGCATCCAATTGCTTACCATTCAAGGAATTTGAAGAGTTATGAACAGAATTACTTCATTACAGAGTTAGAGTGTTTAGCAATTATTGACACTCTTGATAAATTTTATCATTACTTTCATGGAGTCAGATTTACCATCCATACTGACCATGCATCTCTAGTTTGGTTAAAAAATGTTAAGAATCCTAGAGGAAGATTATTTAGGTGGTCTTTAAAATTAAGCATGTTTGAGTATGAAATTAAGTATGAAAAGGGGTCAACAAATGTCGAAGCTGACATGTTGTCCAGAAACCCTGTAACTTTTTTCAACCAACATATTAATTTATTGTTAGATAAAGATGAAATACTAGAGATGCAGAATAAGGAAAATGTAAATGATAGGAAATATCGATCAGAGAATGGAATAATCATACTTAAAAAACATGGATTTCGAAAAGTGGTAGTACCAATGGCTTTAAGAAAAAAATTATTACATATTGCACATGAGAATTATGGACATCTAGGTATACAAAAAATGCAAAATTTAATTTCTCCAAACTATTATTGGCCTAATATGACAATAGATATAACCCAATATGTAAAACATTGTGACACTTGTCAAAAAAATAAAACAAAAAGATTTGGCTTACTACAAGCTCTAACAGCCACAGATCAACCTTTTGAGTGCCTCTCTATTGATACTGTGGGTGGATTTAATTATTATAACTCAACAAAGAAATTTTTACACATAATAATAGATCATGCCACAAGATATGTCTGGGCTTTTCCATCAAAAAATGTTACATCAGCCACATATATTAATTGCTTAAAACAAATTTTCAATAGTCAGGTTCCCCAAACAATACTCAGTGATCGGCACAAGGCATTCCGGTCACCTCAATTCAAAAAATTTCTCAAGACACATAACATTAAACAAAGATTTACCTCTCACATCATCCACAAACGAATGGGAAGGTTGAAAGGGTTAACCAGACAATAGTCACTAGATTAAAATGTAAAGTAAACTCAATCTCATCTAAAATTCCATGGACTCGATTATTAGAGCAAGTCATTCAAGAATACAATAATACTCCCCATTCCATAACTAATTTCCCACCAGCATATCTATTTTATGGCAAATTACCTTATAACTCTCCTTTAAATCAAAATTATTATCCACATGTTCAAGAAGCACTAAAAATTGCTAAAAAACGTACTAAAGAATTTCATTTCAAAAATAAAAGGTTATATGATAGAAAATTTGTTGAGTGTCCTTTAAAAGTAAATGATTTTGTAATTTATGAAGAATTCAAATATCCCAATACTAGGAAATTAGAACCCACTTTTTCAGGTCCATACAAAATTATAAACAAACTTTCAGAAGTGACTTATGAAATAGACAGATTTAATTATGAAACTAAAGCCAACTCAGTAATTGTACATGTGTCTAAATTGCGACAATATTATTTTCCAGATGACTTCAAATTATTTCATGAAAATACACAAAAACCAACACAAACAACTTCACCTACAGAGTCACAAAATCAAACTAAAGTAAAAACAATAGATTAAACTCAAATTCTTTTAAATGTCGCTTATTACCATAATTTCAACATTATCAGGTATGTTCTTGGGTCGACACAGGAATATTACTTGTTTTTGAAAGTTTTTGAGGTTAGGTAGACACCTTATGCAGGCATAAGATGTGTATTATGATTTTAGGAATTTTCAAATTGATGTTGAAAAATGAAATTAAAATTTTTATATAATTACAGTTTTTAGTAAATATTAGTTACATTATTTAATGGATTCACAGAAGCTATATTTATTTTGTTTAATACAATAAAGGTCTTGAATTATTCTTGAATGCTGATATTCTGTATTAGTCAGAGTTGATATTGTGATATTGTAGTAAAATGTTAAGAGAGATTAGTTAAAATTTAAGGATTGCAATAGTGTAAATAATAGTTTTATATTCCAATTCTCTGTCACCTATCTATCTAACAATTATTATTATTATTATTATTATTGCTTATTACTTAAAAAGTGTAAAAAGAAGTAGATGATTCTACACTTAAATTTTGGTAATTAGCTATACCCGATTATGTCATGGATTTTTTAGTAGTTAAAAGAAGAGTATCAGAAAGGGATATTATTGTTCACAATTGTTGGTTGAGTGAATCCTATCTAAATATTTGGGCATCTAAATTATTTAGTATTGGAAAATAATGTAGAGTTAATTTTTTTTTATATAGATTTCGGCTAGCAAAAAAATTATTTCCTTATCCTTTCAAGTAAGGAAACAAACAGATTTTGCTATGTACTTTTTTTTTCCTCAACCAAGAATTTTATATTGAATGTAATATTTACTGTGATATATTGCTAGAGTAATTATTGAAGTTTGTTGATATTATTTATTATTTGAAAAGATTTATTAATGTTATTATTTATTAAGAGAAAATATTAGAAAAAATGTTGAGAGATATTATTAGAGTTTTATTTACAAATTGAGTAAACTGCTTACAATGAATTGCAGTTATAAAATATATGATGGATTAGAATTTTTGTACCAAGGTTGTGATATTTCAAAGTAGTATGTATACCATGTTGTGCAATATGGACATTTATTAATTCAAAAATTTTACTGATTGTGACAAAAAGGATAGCTATCGAATGAAATGAATTAGCTCTGGTCTTCAGTGTGACCACAAAAAGAGTGGCACCACAGATTAGAGTGGGGGTAATCCCAAAAACCACAATGGAGAAAGACTGAAATTTAGTCAGAACTGTTTGAGACTGTTGTTGACTGCTGTTGTTGTTCAAACAGTGACTGTTTAAGACTATTGAAGCTTCAGTATTCAGTATTCAGTATTCAGTATTCAGTTATTCAGTATTAGTGTAATTAAGTTTTTCAATAGTATTCTGCAGAATACAGTTTTTTTTAATTGGTAATATTCTTCAGTTTTCAATGTAACTAATTTCCAACTTTATTATTTATTATATTATTTATTATATTGATTTATTATTTATTATTATTATATTATGTTGGTAATATTATTTATTATGTTAGTTATTTCTTAGTTTATCTTGATGTATTCTCATTTATTTACACTTGCAAAAAGTAAGTGTTGCTGTAAACTTATGTATTTGAGGTTATGCTTTACTCTAAAAATATTTTAATTTCCATTCTTCCAAAATTTAAGGCAATTGCTTTGTTAGTGATTCTTGATGATTTAAAATTTTTAGAATTTTATATTTTAGGAAAATTCTCTATTTTTTTTTCTTATCTGAACTGCTGTTAGGGAACTGCTATTCAGATAAGCTTGTTTTTTTTTTTTGGGGGGGGGGGGGATATTGAAACAAATTAAAAAAATTTTTCGCCGTTGACTTCATTAAGACTATAATTCTGTGTAAATCCCATTATTCTAAATTATTTTCTCGCTCCAGTATTCGATTGTCAAAATTACATCTAGCGAAATATATAGTTTATTCCAAATTCATTCTCTTAAAAAATGGCACTGATAGAATGCTCTATTAAATTTACGCACTTTTATTTTCTTTAAATAAAAAGCATCCTAGATTTTAATTCTTCAAAAAAAATACCCATTTCCCAGCTAAAAATATTTTACTCTTTTGAAATAACAACATATGAATTTCTTTTCTTTATTTTTTATTTCCCTACGATTCCTGACAAAATATTACTTTTCAAATTCTGAAAGATTTTAATCTCAATGTAAAAATTATTTTGGCATATTGCCATACTTGATAAAACATATGTACTCCTTTTCTCTCTGCTTTTATTTATTCGAAGGAAGTAGAATTCACGAGATTGTTCTAGAACATTTTTTGGCGCGCTTTTGCCAGCTTCGGTAAGTTCACTTCGATATTAATTCGCCGAAGGAATTAAGCCGTGAGCGTTGATTGGCCTAGAGGCTTTTTAGATAGAATGTATTCTGGCGCGCTCGGGAAATGATATACGGATTTTTTCCCGCGTTTAGAGCAGAAGGTTCCGGGATTCGGTGGTGGATGCAGCTAGTCATGTACTTCCTAATCTTCGAATGTTCTCCTTGGCCGCCGATTGATTTTAAAGAATACCTGCCTGTACTAACTAAGATGTCTTCTTATATTTAAATTTAAATCATCAAGTTTCGCCACGACACTAAAATTAGCAGTGCATGGAGTGAGATTTCAATAGAGTAAAGCTTAATCGATTAATCTTTAAATTTTTCGAATAAAATGTGAATTGGAACGAACTGCCTCTTCTCTTTAGCTTATACGTACACAATGAAGTAAGTCTCGGTGTTCGACTGCAAATCTCCTCGGAGAAACCTCCCTTGCCTTGAATATGAGTCTACAAAAGTATGGTGATTCCGGTTAAATCGTCACATATATATATCTGATCTATGTCATACGATAACGCCCGTATTTATAAATCAATTTGGATGAAACTAATTGTTTGTATTAAGGTAACTAATGTCTCGACCGAGTTCGTTGGCCAACTTGGTCCGCCATTTTGTTTCAAGATGGCGGCCATTTAAAAATTTAAAACTAAAATAAATATACAAAAAAGTTAAAAATTCAAATTTATTTTTTGCTTACGTGTTAGGCCTTGGTACAAGGATTCCGGAGCATTTTTTGTTTTACCTCTATCTTAAAAAATGGCTGAGATAGAGCAGTTTGAAATTCTAGGGTGGCTGACATTTTGAAACAAGACAGCAGATTACAAAATACTAACGATTAATTTATGAGTTTTAGTGAACGCGATTTCTCGCAAATTATTTTTTTCATTGTTGTAATCATTTTCCCAATCATACGCATAAAACTATATATTCATATCCGTTAGCGCCAAATTCTCGCCAAACTTGGCGACATTTGGCGAAATATCGCCGAATTTGGCGACCGAAACAAGTCTTCATAAATGAAGCCAATTTGGCTATAGCTCAATAATTTGGCGAATTTCTTATTCAAATTCAGTATTAACGAATCTTTTGTAAACGGTTTCTTTGTATTTTAGCTTGCTGTTTTCGAGTAACAATAGCTAAAATTTTAAAACGAAGATATAGCGAAGCTACCTTTTCCTACCGGTACAGGCCGGAAGGACTTTTTTATTTTTAATATTCATGTGTAAACACGATTTTTATGACGTAATTTTCTTTATTTCCTGCTTTCAACACGTGATCATTTAAATATTATTTTAAACTTTCATCATTGTTTTTAATAGTCTCGCGCAAATACATTTCTTATTTGAGATAAAACAATCATTTGCGCTTATTTAGAAATTGGCAACAATATAAAAAAAATAACTTTTTCAATAAAAGATTTTCTACTCGATTTTGAAGGATATTTTGAGTTTTTATTGTCCGACCGTGATAATTTTTTGAATTTCTGAAAGCTTGTTATATTTCGCGTCTGGTGGTATGATTTTCGAATCCGTAGGATGGCTAGAAAAAAAGTAACCGCTCCTCAAAAAAGTGCCTAGTAAAAAAGCGATGAAAATAACCGGGAAGATCTACGCTGATTTTCATTGGTCCATTTCCAAGCCATTACTTTTTTTTTATATATAAAAGGATTAATTACAATTCTTCGAGCTGAACAGAATGGAGTTTTGACACCTCTGTAGCTCGCGTTCTATTTGTCATAGGTACAAACGTCTCACTTCAATAGAATGGGACATAAAAAGATGGTAATAAATAATAATAATGGATAACAAAAAGAAGAAAAATTTTAATGAACGAAACTCAAAAGTATCAATTTTGCAATATTTTCCAGGATTCTTTGAAAGATTAAAATATAAACTTAGAAAATTTAATATCTGCCTTATTGCAAAGCCTTGCACAAAATTAAAAAACATAGTATGTAGAAAACAGATCCAATAGAACCTGATCAACTTTCCGGTGTTTATGAAATCCCATTCACCAAGGCAGATGGAACAGTGCAATACTATATAGGAATGACAAACAGAAAATTTCAAACGAGAATAAAAGAGCACAATGGCAGACATCAAACATGACAGAAGAACTACTGCCTTAGTCACACAATATAGAAAAGAGCCATTGCAGATTGATTTCAAGAATAGTAAAATAATTTTTCAATCAAAAGCTTATTTCCCATACATTATCCGTGAATTAATAGAAATATATTTTCGAAAAGATAACATTTGCAACGAAGCCGCTTCTTTTGAATTAGCTAAAATTTAGCACGCGATGATCTACAGATTGAAAAAGCAATAAAAATAAAAATAAATAA
Source organism: Maratus michaelseni (assembly GCA_963931845.1). Lineage (NCBI taxonomy): Eukaryota > Metazoa > Arthropoda > Arachnida > Araneae > Salticidae > Maratus > Maratus michaelseni. Next base: position 6,604,126 of record OZ007600.1, read on the forward strand.
TAATTTTCCCGTTTCCCAGTTTGACCAATTTAAGCACCTGCTTGCCTTGGACATGCGATCTCGTGGTTTATGTTTACCATTTTCAAAAATATGCGAGAATATTGTATATATCATTTAGATCTGAAGATGTCGCCGATAGAGCGAACGAAATATATGTAATCTACATTAAAAATGTAATTTTAAATATTTCGTGTCAGGTTTTTATCACTTTAAGCATTATTAGACTTTAATTTAAATAAAAATAATCACAATTAATTGTACATTTTTGTTATTCATCAATAGATAAGAACTCGTTCAATCCAGTTTTCGTTGAACGAAGGGTAAAACCGAATTCAGAAATTGCAGAATTGTTTATCAGATTCTACAAAAAAAAAAACCCTTAAATTTCAGCCTTACGATAATAACAATACTCGAATGATAGATAACAAACAATGGACAGTAGATAAAAGGTTTTCTTTGTGATTTCGAGAACATTATGGGAGTGATAACATCAGAAGTAATCTATTAAATTCTGACAGATAGATTGATTTAGGGAGCTATTTTTAGGCTACCAAAGCTGCAATCCCTAATGATTTTACGCATTTTTTACTAGGACTTCCCTCAAAGAGAATTAGTCTGAACGATATTGCTTAGAACATAGATTTAACAATAACTTCTGACAAGTAATGGAAATGAGATGCTGTCTTCAATTAATTAAACGAGCAGGGAAGACCGAGCTATGCTCAGTCAAAATTAGCTTTGAGTTCAAACATCATGTTTGGTCTTGCTCATGACTAAAATGACCCACTAATCAAATTTTCTCGAAAATGTGACCAAGCCCAATTGTCTTCTCGTGCCCGAAATCAAAATAGTCTGATCCGTTTTTTAGATAAAATTAGCTTGACCCGCAGTGACCCCAAAATGACCCACTAATTGGATTTTCTCGAGCATGTGACCTTGCCTAATGATTTTCTCGTGCCCCTAAACCGTACGGTACAAAATTTTGTTCAAATCGTTTGAGTCGATTTTAAGATAGAAATAGCTTGTCCCATAATGACCCATGACCAAAATGACCCACTAATGGAAATTTCTCGAACATATGACCTAGCCCAACAGTCTTCTCGTTCCCTAAAACTGTAGAATACTAAATTTAGTTCAAATCCTCTGAGCAGTTTTTAAGATAAAAATAGCCTGACCCATAATGACCTATGACCAAAATGACCCACTAATCGAATTTTCTCGAAGATGTGACCTAGCCCGACAGTCTCCTCGTGCCCCGAAAACCATAGGATTCAAAATTTAGTCTAAATAGTTCGAGCCGTTTTTAAGATAAAATTAGCTTGACCCACAGTGATCCAAAAATGACCCACTAATCGAATTTTCTCGGACATGTGACCTAGCCCAATGATTTTCTCGTGCTCAAAACTCGTAGGATACAAAATTTAATTAAAATCGTTTGAGCCGTTTTTTAGATAAAATTAACTTGACTCTGACCCTTGGTGACCCAAAATGACCTACTAACCGAATTTTCTCGAACATGTGTCGAAGCATAATGGTTTTCTGGTGCCCCAAAATGGTAGGATACATGAATTTCGTCAAAATCGTTAGAGTCGTTTTTAAGATAAAATTTGCACATATATATAAATAATAAAACCACACACACACACACACAACATTTGCTCGTATTAGAATATATGATATCCGTATACAAATTCAAATGATGAAAATAAGCAAATCAAGTGATAGAATTACAAAATATCATCAATAAATTCATATACACTGTTAAAAGAAAATAGAGAAAATCATGAAAGACAGCCATACATGGGTATACAATTAGAAGTACTTATACATTAAAGGTAAAATAGAAAACAAAACATCGTGTATCGGAATTTTAACTCTCTGAAATATGTCAAGAACTTGAAAAGATGCTCCAATGCACAACATCATTGAAATACATTGCAAACGATTTCCCCCCTGGACCATAATGTAACGAAGACTTTTTGAGTGTTTCTGTAAATGAACTATAAATGCTACACACTTCATTTTCAATAGAGATCATGCAACCTCAAAACCATGTATGAATTACATGACAATTATAGTACGGACAGATGTTAAGACAAACCGAAGCCATAAACACTTTTCAACTATTTGAAAAATGTTTAAAAATCTCGTAATAACTTGCAGAGATTGGTTTTCATTAAAAAAAAATCCCTGACGGCTCAGCCTACAGGCACAGGTCGATTTCGAAGACGCAGACCGTGGGGCGTCTGTTTGTTGTGAATTGCGGAAGAAATGACCTTTTTGCCATGATGCGGTAGTTGAAACCGCCCATTTTGAAATCTAACGTGTTTGCGGGTGGCGCCGCCAGGGATTTTTTTTTTTAATTTTCTTTGCTATAAGAGTTGGTGCTATAAAAACTTGTCAATAAAAAGTTTTAGATAATATTAAGAGGATTTATAATAAATCTAAGCGGGTTTGATATCATGTGAATTGACGAAGTCATGATTTTTTTCTTCTAACCCCCCCCCCCTCCCCCCCTTGGGGTCATTTTTAATTATATCAAAAATCTGTCTTACATAAATTGTCGGCCATTTTCCTAGAAGTAATAATAACTTTAAACGGATTCGATACGTATCATAATTAAGAAATTATGGGTTGTTTTTCTGTTTTCACAAAAAAGCCCCCCCCCATTTCCCCCCCGTTGGTTCGATTTTGCCCATTAACGAGCTTGACCGAGATTTTAGGAACCTTGATTTTATGTACCAGTTTGGAAGAGATTTGTGCAGAATTATTGCAGTTATCGTGTCCATAAAAAAGTGACATAGATAGATAAAGTTTTGAACTGGGGGGTGGTTTTGAGTTCTGGGAGTCATGATCGGCGTAGATCTGCAAAAAAATTTCGAAAATTCCATCTTAGGGAAGAATGTAATAGGTAATATTTCTTACGAAATCTACCTAAAAATCTTTTTGGGTTATTTATCAGAGTCAAAATTAAAATTTAAATGAAATCTAAAAACAATTCCACTACTTTTATGTTAGCTGGACACAAATCACGCCTACAGGGCAATAGGATTTTTTAATCGTCAAAAGCAGCTTTTATACTTCGCAAATGTTAATTAGAAGCTTTTTTTTTTTTTTTTTAAACTAGCTGACGTTGCCCGGTCCCGTCAAAAAATAATACAAAACGCGAAATCACTCTAAAAATCACGGCACGAAACCGTTCCTCTGGTAACTCTTTGTCTTTCGGAATTTAAATAGAGAGATGGACTCCGAAGTGGAAGTAAACTTAATAACCTCCTCAAATGCCTGGATCATTTGATTCAAAACGAGTCAGTTTTTGGTCAAAATTTAAAAAAATGTTACCGTCGGATTTTCACAAAATTTGCTTTTTAGGAATGAGAAAAGTAAATTACGTAGTCTGCGAGTTTCGAATCAATACCTCCAATACTTTTCTTAATTTTCGAGGATGAGTGAAAATGAAACTATTTCGTTGTCTGGGATTATCAAATCGGTAACATTCTTTTACGGTTTCAATAAAAATAGCCATTTTTGGCGTACGCGCAGTAAAATATTTTAGTTCCACCGCCAAGGGATGCATTCTGTTCTAAATAAATTTTCCGACACGTGTCTCCGCTGCCTACAATACCGTGTAGAGCAGATGTGTTACGCACGCGCTACAAAAAACTTTTAGTTCCAGTTTCCATCAACAGGTGGAATATTCTGTTTTAAATAAATCTCTTTCCGAACGAAACTCCGGCACTCGTTCCTGCTGGTTATAGCACCGTGTAGAGGGCGTGCCATGCACGCGCGAAAAATCTGTTAGTTCCACATTCCACCGCTAGTGGGTACCAAATCTATGTCTTAATTAATTAGCTATATCTTAATTAGTTTCTGTTAAGTTGAATTAACCAATTTTCGTTGAAATCGGGCCCATAGAACCCAAGAAAATAAATCACCCCCCTGCCTGGATATTAATATTCATAAATGATGGTAACCAAGGGCTGAAAAAATTAGACCGGAGTTTATTTAGTACCTGGGAGACCTCGGAAGAATGTCAGAAAAGATTTCGTTTGAATCGGAACAAGATTAACTGCAAAATATTTTAGTTACGTTTTCCACCGCCAGGGGGTGCACTCTGCTCTAAGCAAACCTCTTTCCGAACAAAACTCCGGCACGTGTCCCCGCTGCTTATGGCAACGTATAGAAGTCATGCTGTGCCCGTGCTGAAAATCTTTTAGTTCCACTTTCCACCACTAGGAGGCACCAAATGTACGTCTTAATTAGTTTTCTTATCTTATTTAATCTTATATTAATTACTTATCTTAATTAGTTTTCTTATCTTATTAGTTTTCTTATAAGTTTCCTGATTAGTTTTCTTAATTAGTTCTCTTAGTTTTCTATATCTTAATTCGTTTATGTTAAGTTGAATGAACGATTCTCGTTGAAATCGAGCCCTTTGTTTGAATCGGACAAATTTTAAATGCAATTTTTTTTAGTTCCACTTTTCCTGCTAGGGGTGCACTCTGTTCTAAATAAAACTCTTTCCGATTGAAACTCCGGCACGTGTCCCTGCTTCCTACTACATCGCATAGCAGGCGTGCTGCGCACGCGCTGCAAAATTTTTTAGTTCCATTTTTTTACCGCCAGGTGGCGCCAAATCTGTATCTTAATTAGTTATATATATCTCAATTAGTTCGTGTTAAGTTAAATGAAGTAATTCTCGTTGAAATTGTTCCATAGAACCCGAAAAAATACCCCTCTCTGGTGATTAATGTTCAGTAATAGTGGTATTCAAAGGCTGAAAAAAATTATACCGAAGTTTATCTAGTACCTGGGTGACCTGAAAAAATGTTTCGTTTGAATCGGACTAACAATAAAAAAAGTTCTTATTTTGGACGCAGGGGGAAAGGAGGGAGTTTCGATCAGAGCATTAACGCGATATTTAAATTACAAATGAACACTCACCCCCCCCCCCCCCACACACACACACAAAATTAAACCAACGACATTAAAAAATTGGGAATTATTATTAACTTTTGAATCAGAAACAAAATGATTTTATTTTATTTATTTATTGACATGAAAAAACAGTAAGTTACAGGCCCGTAGCTAGACCTAACTTCTAGGTGGGGCAAATATTTTTTCAGGAGGGGCAGATTATTTCTTAATTTTTTTCACGTCTCTCATACCTTGAAAAATATGTACTGTACTTTTAATGTAATTTTTTTCTCATTTAAAACGTAAGATCTCTCCAAAGCCAGAATGAAATTTTTAATGTTTGTTCCAAGACACAATAAAAGTATATCAAAGACACATAAATAAAATATTTACATTTACATAACGTAAATAAGTTGTTTCCTTTTAATTAAGTAATTTAAATTTATGTAGGTTTTATGTTCGTTTATATTAATAGATGCATTCAAGTACAATTTATTAAATGATGTTTTGTTATACTATTTACATCACGCAATAAAGATATGAGAAAGAAAAAACAGAATGAATAAAATAAATAGAACAAGTAACGAGGATGTCTTTACCGATAATGAAAAAATATATTTTTAAATTTTCATTTCATCGATGTTTTTCCAATACATTTTCATTGATTAAAGTCGATACAGATGTAGAGGAATTTACTCGAATCTGTTTTTCTTTCCACTTTGCCATGGCTTGGATGTGAGCTTCTGATTTTTCGTGTTTTGGAAAACCGCGGCCATTGTCTAAAGCATTTTTACAAGTTTTAAAACCATGTTCGGTGTATGCAGCTTCTTTGGATCCGAACCGGTTAAAATGTCTATACGCATAACAGAATGCTGCGCCCTTTACCACAGAATACTCCAGCCATTCAAATTGCTTATACCATGCAGCTCGAAAAGAACGTTGATTTTTTCGTGGGAATTCCTTCAAAATAATTTGTTGAACTGGCTCGTCTCTTTTAGGCAAATCGAGATCGAGAATATCTGGTTTACTTGTAGTAGGTCCAGTTAATGATAATGAATTTTTATCATTACTATTTGCACAATATTCAGGAGCAGGACTCTCTATTTTCTGTTCTAGTCGACGCTTCTTATACATAAATGAACGGATACCCATATTTTCAAATATAACTTGTATTCACAGATAAAGTAATCCGTTCCGTTCACAGATACATATACTTATCCAAATATAATGTATACAGCTTTTAAAACGAGAACCTTTTTTTTTTTTTCACTGTCACCAAAAGCATCTGGAAACCACAACGGTTAAACAAACTGTAAGGCAGAATGCATTATTTTCCCAAGCGGATTTTCAAGAGTCACTAAATATATTCCTCGAAATCGTAAAACGGGACACAAAAACATCCGGGTGGCCCTGCACAAACACAGGCCCGCTGTCGGCACAATCACAGGAGCAACAAATTGCACCTATATCGTCCCATTGTAAAATTGTCAAAATCTTTCTTTCAGAAAATAGTTCATACTACTTCTCTATTTATATTTCAGAGGACGGGTAACACAGTTTCATACAACAGGTGGTCCAGTGAAGATGTGTCAGAATGTCAAAGTCAAAAAACACTTAAGTACTAAAGGGTGCTGAGTAATTCGGCTGCTTTGATGGCGCTTGATTGTGACAGGCGATTTAATAGTAGTCTTGAAGTCAAGTTAAAAACTTTTCGTGCAATCCTAACTATAAGCGTTACAAATGAAACAAAATGAAGAAATAATAATAATAAAAGGAACTTGTAAGAGGCAGAAAATGCAAAATCGCATACGGACGCTCTGGTTTTACAAACAGATAAAGTCTTAAAATTCTCACGCTTCTGTTGTTATGTGTTATTCTGTATGTCGAGTTCTGAAAAAGCCGTAAATTATGGAAAAAAATAGCATAAAAACAGTATATTTTCATCTTTTTTTTAAATGGATTTTCATGAGAGATTATTAAGATTAATACAGAATTAATGTAAATATTGTTAACACTGTATGGTAAATTACACTGCATCAACACTTGCTACAATAACACGGAATCATTTATGTTTAAAGTATTAAACATAGATTATTCAAGATCTAATTAGCACAACCCAGTGCTGTCTCTGTTTCAGACAAAACAATCCCAGTTTAGGTGCGTTCGTAATTATATAAATGCGTAGCACCTATAGTCGTCGTCTGGTCCGTCCGCAAAAAACAAAAACTACCCAACCGAATGGTTTAAAATTTAATATATAGAATCGTTATAAAATTTTGTCGAGTCATTTCAAATTTTGTGAAAATCGAATCACAACTTAAAAGGATATTAAAAAGTTTTCTTTATTCTATTAAATCCTATCATACGTAATCTGTATAATAAAAGCGCTAGTCATGTGACTGAGGAAAAAGAATACGGGCTAACCTGCTAACCACTTCTTTTTCATGTGCCAAGCGGTCATTTTTATTCAACATTACTTCTTCGAATAAAATTGCATAAAAGTTACATTTTTAGAAAGATCGTTCATAAAAAATTGTTTGCTTGAGAGATGAGTTACATTAAAAAATGTATAGATTCTGAGATAACTTCAGTAGAAATTAGGTTAATAGCCGAATATCTCAATCCATTAAAGTAAATAAACACAAGAGATTCATTCATCATGAGTCATAGAAATATTAAACCATGGAGGTAATCATTCGTAAAACAATATCTCATGTTGAATTTTGCAGGGCTGTCGGGCATCGAAAAAAAATTCGCATCTGTAAACGTGGCATACGTAATAATTAAAAAAAAAACATGCTCATTTCGCTCGTAACAGACACTATTTATGCAGAATGTTTAGTGTCGAAGAGTATGTGCAAATATAAAATATTTTTTAATTTATTTATTTCACTGTCCATTTCCTATAAAGCATCGCTATTTCTTCAATCACCGTATATTTTTTGAAAAGAGCTATACATATTGTTTATGCTTAAGACAGTTATGACATTAAGGTCACATTTACCCGTAATTAAATACCATATCAGATATCCTCCATGAGGTTCCAAAAATATATATATATATATATATATATATATATATATATATATATATATATATATATATGTATGTTAATTGTGTGTATATACAGGGGTCTGTCCAGACTTTTTTCCCAGGGTCCTGTTTTTGTGAAATTGTGAACAGCTTTTTATATTTGTGAAAAAATCTAGACATAATTTTGTGAATTTGAAATGATCGTTATACTCAGGTTCTTGTTTATACATTTTAAACAAGATATATGGGTGTAAAATACATATATTTTCTTTATATATGTAAAAGTGACAGGTCAGATATTACTTTTAAATGATTAATTTGAAAAATGTTCGGTTTAAAGATGGAAAAGTTTTGTGAAAAACCTATTTTTCAGACAAAAATTTTTGTGAAGGGTCCTGTTTTAGGGAAAATAATTTTGTGAAGGGTCCTGTTTTAAGGAAAATAATTGTGTGAAGGGCCCTGTTTTGAAATGAGAAAGTTTGTGAAAGTTTGTGTCCTTTAAAGGACCCAATTTTTTCCTAAACAGATCCCTGATATATATATATATATATATATATACAATTTTTTCCGGCTGAACAACACGGAACTTTTTTGCTGTATTCGCACTGTCATTTTTATACATAAAAGCATGAAATTTACAAGTTTTAACTACTAAAGTGATTTAGAATCGAATAACGTTTTTCACTTTTCTATAGATTTTGAGTTGTAATCGATTTCTTTCTTATGAACTTTATCAGACTGTCATGTCCAGAAAATTGATTTATATCGTTAACTTTGACGGTCATTTTCTGAAAACTGATTTGCTTTTACAAAAAAATGGAAAACACTATTTAATTTCCTTGCTTTTAATAAGAGGACCTAAATTTTTTTTAAATTTAAGAATAGTGAATGACTTTGTGAATGTGTCAGAAGATAACTAATTTGGATTTGTAAAATCGTAAGTAGCCCGGCATATTTTATTCTTTAAATTTGAAATAATGATTGGTTTATTTCAGAGGCGCCAACTTTTGAAAATTTCAGAGGGGGCGGGGAGGGGGCGGGGAGGGGGCGTCGGGGAAGAGTATATTGAACAGATAAATCGACAGACCTTCTATTAATTTTTATTCCCAGAGGGGGGGGCGATGCCACTGTGAAAAATTTCCAGAGAATTTCTATGACCTTGTAGTCGGCGCCGATGATGGATTTAATTTGTTTTCTTGTTCATTATTATAAATATTTTCAAGCCGTAAGCAAAAGTATGAACTTTTTTAAACTACTTTTATCATATTATTTCGATATCTGCAAATAAATTCCTTTAAAGAATATATTTTACGCGAAATAAAACATTTTATAAAATCTAAGTATACTTAAAAACTTAACAATATCATATCGTTACATTTTTCTTTTTGTTCCTTGATTTATTATTGATTGATATTATTTCGTTCCTTGAATATTTTGTACTTAAGATGAAAAGTTATTTATGTTATGTTACATGAAAGTTATTTAAAGTGAAATACATTCAAACGTGTAACGCGGTAATAATTTCCTCTACTAACCACTAATTGGGGTACCACAAATTTTTATCATTCCCTAAATGATAAAAATTTGTGAAACCTATGTCACAATAAAAAAAATTATAGGAGGAGTTTTTCAGCGTAAAGAAGAAATGGAATTGCAATGAAAATATCATATTTAACCAATAGAATATAAAATTTGTTTTAATTAAATGATATAAATTTAATTTATAAATAAGAAATTTACAGAATTATCTGTGAATTGTTTTTAATATACATGTGTCTTAAGTTATATATATATATATATATATTTCCCCCACGGGTTTTACAACTAGTGGTTAGTAGAGGAAATTATTACCGCGTTACACGTTTCAATGTATGACATGTCATACTTACTGTTTGAAGGAAATGTCTTATGTAAGGAAAGATCAGAAGAATAAAAGACATTAGTCCCCTCTTCCCAAAGCAAACAAGTAAACATAACAATCTGTTTCATGGATTTGGTGCCAGTTCCATGAAAGAAGCAGCAAACTTGTCATGTACGACAAATTCAAAAACATTATTTTAGGCTGTTTCGCTTTATTTTCAGATTCAGAAGCCTTTGGTTTCAACCCCGCTTTCTTAAGATAAATTTCACATGGTGACAATCCTACAAAGAAAGTAAGCTTTATGGATATCAGTCAATACAGAATTGTTGCTGGGTCGGTACGGGCAGGAATATCCTGCGGTATGGTGTATTTTCTACAAAGCAACAAAGCGGGGAATGTCCTACGGGACAATCCCCGACAGTTTGTTGTATGTTAGAGAAATAGAGAAAAAAGAAGGTGTATAGATGAAATTTTTTCTGGTTTTGTTTCCAGTTTAAAAACGAAATTGGGAGGAGGAGGGGGGGGGGGGTCCTCTTTGCTTAGATCTGGCAAGAAGATGGAAAAAATTGGGAATTTAAAGTGAAATTGTGGCTGATAAAGTGATCGGAATGTCCACACTAGATTAGACAAAAAATTATTTAAAAAAATAATAGAAATTTAATGTTGTTTTAATCGGGATGTAAAGTTTCACGCTAGGTCGGGCAAAATCTTTTGCAGGTCGGGCTTTGCCCGACCTGGCCCCCACCTAGCTACGGGCCTGGTAAGTTATCGTTGTTAATTTCTGAAATCAAATACATAAATGACGTTACGTACATGAAAATATTCTAAAACTCGCATAAAACAAATCGCGAAAAGTGCACAACTCGCTATTCGAATTGCAATCAGCTGACGACTTTTTCATCTGCTAATCACAATTGCCCGGTTGACTATCATCTGTGCCTACAATCCTATCAGCTACCAATCACAACTGCCCTCCTGTGGTGTTTGACTTCTAGTGAGCAATTTGTGACGTCATTTGAAACAAAAAACTCTGCAAAACATTAACTAAAGGTTAAAAAACGCATAAAAAATGAAATAAAAAAAATCTAATAAAAAATAGGGATAATAAATGATCCACCCTTCCCTTTTAAAATCAAGATTTTTTTATCTGTAAAGAATTATCAACTTTTTCGAAGCTAGAAAGACAAAAAAAATGACGATTCTGAGCGTAGCTGAGGCTGAAAGGAAGCAATCACCGAATCAATCAAGTATTCTGAGCAAAATTTATTCATAGTGTCAAAGGAAAAAATTCGCCAAAAATTCAGAAATTACCGTAAGAAATTCACATAAACTTTATTGAAAAGAGGACAAAATTTACTATATTTGGCTAAAAGATTGTATCCGGAATCCGGTTACTAATGTGGAAGAAAACGCAGCTAAACGTGAAAAAACACAAAAAATCGCAGAAAAATTTAATTTAAAATATCTGCTCAAAAATTCCAAAATCGCGCTTCGAGGTGCAAAACTACATACACAGTTCACCTTCCCACTACACTTTCCCCCCACAGAACACAACTAACAAACACACAAACTTCCTTCTTTATTATAGTTGGAGACGAAATTAGTGAAATGTATGTATTTTTAATGAAATTAGTGAAAGGCATGTATCTTAAATGTATGTATTTTTAATGAAATGAGTGAAAGGCATACATTATAAATCTATGATTTTAAATGAAGTAAGTAAAAGTTTAATATCTATACTAGCAAAACCCGCGGTTTTGCTCGCGTAATTGTTGAAAAATGTCAAGTGGTATTTGTGGGTCTATTTTCATTAGAAGAAATTTTACTGCCACAGATAATTCAAAAATTACTAATTAAGCCTCATTTTGAGTAAACTTCATTCTTATACTGCATTAGGTGAACGAACATGAGACTTAAATGAATGAGAAGAGCTAAAATTAATTCCAAATTAATGATAATTTAGAATATATTAAGGATTTCGATCATTACATTTTTCATTTGAAATTTGGAAATTTTCAGAAACAGTTCTAAGCGAGTATTTACATCTTAAAAGTAAGCATCATACCAAATTCCAATCTGCTAATTAAGCAAATTTTTATATTTTCCTGCACACATTAAAATTTCAAAATTTTTAAAAACTATTCAGTTGATGAATTTGTGTTTCTAACGTAACAGCCATGCATAATTTCAAGTTTCTATCCTAACAATTTCAGATAAATCATAGTTTAGAAGGTTTTTAGAACTTTGCCCGCTCATTTCACTCTTTTAAATTTCGATTTTTTTTTATAGAAACCGTTCATAGAGAACACTGAAATCGTAAAAATAGCCACCTTGTCAAATTTCATCTTTCTAGACCAGCAACATCATTAAAATCGGTTTTTTAAAAACAGTTTTACTTCTGCACCTTTTTCATATTCAAATTACGTAAAAACTGTTCTGTGCGAGCATTTACGTCTAAAAAAAAGGAATGCCAAATTTTAGGTTTTTATCCCTAACAATTTAAAATAAACCATAATTTATAACGTTTTCCCCTCATTTTACACCTTTAAATTTCGAATTTTTAACCCGAATAAATCCATTTAAATTACAATGTAGAACGTTTTTAGAATGTTTTCCAGTAATATAAACATTTTAAATTTCGAATTTTTTAGAAATCGTAAAAATAGCCAACATACCAAATTTCATCTTTCTAGACCAGCAACATCATTAAAATCGGTTTTTTAAAAAGAGTTTTACTTCTGCACCTTTTTCATATTCAAATTACGTAAAAACTGTTCTGTGCGAGCATTTACGTCTAAAAAAGAGGAATGCCAAATTTTAGGTTTTTATCCCTAACAATCCTTAAAATAAACCATAATTTATAACGTTTTCCCCTCATTTTACACCTTTAAATTTCGAATTTTTAACCCGAATAAATCCATTTAAATTACAATGTAGAACGTTTTTAGAATGTTTTCCAGTAATATAAGCATTTTAAATTTCGAATTTTTTAGAAATCGTAAAAATAGCCAACATACCAAATTTCATCTTTCTAGACCAGCAACATCATTAAAATCGGTTTTTTAAAAAGTGTATTGCTTCTGCACCTTTTTCATATTCAAATTACGTAAAAACTGTTCTGTGCGAGCATTTCCGTCTAAAAAATAACAGGAATGTCAAATTTTAGGTTTCTATCCCTAACAATTTAAAATAAACCATAATTTATAACGTTTTCCCCTCATTTTGCACCTTTAAATTTCGAATTTTTAACCCGAATAAATCCATTTAAATTACAATGTAGAACGTTTTTAGAATATTTTCCAGTAATATAAGCATTTTAAATTTCGAATTTTTTAGAAATCGTAAAAATAGCCAACATACCAAATTTCATCTTTCTAGACCAGCAACATCATTAAAATCGGTTTTTTATAAAGTGTTTTACTTCTGCACCTTTTTCATATTCAAATTACGTAAAAACTGTTCTGTGCGAGCATTTACGTCTAAAAAGTAAGAGGAATGTCAAATTTTAGGTTTCTATCCCTAACAATTTAAAATAAACCATAATTTATAACGTTTCCCCCTCATTTTACACCTTTAAATTTCGAATTTTTAACCCGAATAAATCCATTTAAATTACAATGTAGAACGTTTTTAGAATGTTTTCCAGTAATATAAGCATTTTAAATTTCGAATTTTTTAGAAATCGTAAAAATAGCCAACATACCAAATTTCATCTTTCTAGACCAGCAACATCATTAAAATCGGTTTTTTAAAAAGTGTATTACTTCTGCACCTTTTTCATATTCAAATTACGTAAAAACTGTTCTGTGCGAGCATTTCCGTCTAAAAAATAACAGGAATGTCAAATTTTAGGTTTCTATCCCTAACAATTTAAAATAAACCATAATTTATAACGTTTTCCCCTCATTTTGCACCTTTAAATTTCGAATTTTTAACCCGAATAAATCCATTTAAATTACAATGTAGAACGTTTTTAGAATATTTTCCAGTAATATAAGCATTTTAAATTTCGAATTTTTTAGAAATCGTAAAAATAGCCAACATACCAAATTTCATCTTTCTAGACCAGCAACATCATTAAAATCGGTTTTTTATAAAGTGTTTTACTTCTGCACCTTTTTCATATTCAAATTACGTAAAAACTGTTCTGTGCGAGCATTTACGTCTAAAAAGTAAGAGGAATGTCAAATTTTAGGTTTCTATCCCTAACAATTTAAAATAAACCATAATTTATAACGTTTCCCCCTCATTTTACACCTTTAAATTTCGAATTTTTAACCCGAATAAATCCATTTAAATTACAATGTAGAACGTTTTTAGAATGTTTTCCAGTAATATAAGCATTTTAAATTTCGAATTTTTTAGAAATCGTAAAAATAGCCAACATACCAAATTTCATCTTTCTAGACCAGCAACATCATTAAAATCGGTTTTTTAAAAAGAGTTTTACTTCTGCACCTTTTTCATATTCAAATTACGTAAAAACTGTTCTGTGCGAGCATTTACGTCTAAAAAAGAGGAATGCCAAATTTTAGGTTTTTATCCCTAACAATCCTTAAAATAAACCATAATTTATAACGTTTTCCCCTCATTTTACACCTTTAAATTTCGAATTTTTAACCCGAATAAATCCATTTAAATTACAATGTAGAACGTTTTTAGAATGTTTTCCAGTAATATAAGCATTTTAAATTTCGAATTTTTTAGAAATCGTAAAAATAGCCAACATACCAAATTTCATCTTTCTAGACCAGCAACATCATTAAAATCGGTTTTTTATAAAGTGTTTTACTTCTGCACCTTTTTCATATTCAAATTACGTAAAAACTGTTCTGTGCGAGCATTTACGTCTAAAAAGTAAGAGGAATGTCAAATTTTAGGTTTCTATCCCTAACAATTTAAAATAAACCATAATTTATAACGTTTCCCCCTCATTTTACACCTTTAAATTTCGAATTTTTAACCCGAATAAATCCATTTAAATTACAATGTAGAACGTTTTTAGAATGTTTTCCAGTAATATAAGCATTTTAAATTTCGAATTTTTTAGAAATCGTAAAAATAGCCAACATACCAAATTTCATCTTTCTAGACCAGCAACATCATTAAAATCGGTTTTTTAAAAAGAGTTTTACTTCTGCACCTTTTTCATATTCAAATTACGTAAAAACTGTTCTGTGCGAGCATTTACGTCTAAAAAAGAGGAATGCCAAATTTTAGGTTTTTATCCCTAACAATCCTTAAAATAAACCATAATTTATAACGTTTTCCCCTCATTTTACACCTTTAAATTTCGAATTTTTAACCCGAATAAATCCATTTAAATTACAATGTAGAACGTTTTTAGAATGTTTTCCAGTAATATAAGCATTTTAAATTTCGAATTTTTTAGAAATCGTAAAAATAGCCAACATACCAAATTTCATCTTTCTAGACCAGCAACATCATTAAAATCGGTTTTTTAAAAAGTGTATTGCTTCTGCACCTTTTTCATATTCAAATTACGTAAAAACTGTTCTGTGCGAGCATTTCCGTCTAAAAAATAACAGGAATGTCAAATTTTAGGTTTCTATCCCTAACAATTTAAAATAAACCATAATTTATAACGTTTCCCCCTCATTTTACACCTTTAAATTTCGAATTTTTAACCCGAATAAATCCATTTAAATTACAATGTAGAACGTTTTTAGAATGTTTTCCAGTAATATAAGCATTTTAAATTTCGAATTTTTTAGAAATCGTAAAAATAGCCAACATACCAAATTTCATCTTTCTAGACCAGCAACATCATTAAAATCGGTTTTTTAAAAAGAGTTTTACTTCTGCACCTTTTTCATATTCAAATTACGTAAAAACTGTTCTGTGCGAGCATTTCCGTCTAAAAAATAACAGGAATGTCAAATTTTAGGTTTCTATCCCTAACAATTTAAAATAAACCATAATTTATAACGTTTTCCCCTCATTTTGCACCTTTAAATTTCGAATTTTTAACCCGAATAAATCCATTTAAATTACAATGTAGAACGTTTTTAGAATATTTTCCAGTAATATAAGCATTTTAAATTTCGAATTTTTTAGAAATCGTAAAAATAGCCAACATACCAAATTTCATCTTTCTAGACCAGCAACATCATTAAAATCGGTTTTTTATAAAGTGTTTTACTTCTGCACCTTTTTCATATTCAAATTACGTAAAAACTGTTCTGTGCGAGCATTTACGTCTAAAAAGTAAGAGGAATGTCAAATTTTAGGTTTCTATCCCTAACAATTTAAAATAAACCATAATTTATAACGTTTCCCCCTCATTTTACACCTTTAAATTTCGAATTTTTAACCCGAATAAATCCATTTAAATTACAATGTAGAACGTTTTTAGAATGTTTTCCAGTAATATAAGCATTTTAAATTTCGAATTTTTTAGAAATCGTAAAAATAGCCAACATACCAAATTTCATCTTTCTAGACCAGCAACATCATTAAAATCGGTTTTTTAAAAAGAGTTTTACTTCTGCACCTTTTTCATATTCAAATTACGTAAAAACTGTTCTGTGCGAGCATTTACGTCTAAAAAAGAGGAATGCCAAATTTTAGGTTTTTATCCCTAACAATCCTTAAAATAAACCATAATTTATAACGTTTTCCCCTCATTTTACACCTTTAAATTTCGAATTTTTAACCCGAATAAATCCATTTAAATTACAATGTAGAACGTTTTTAGAATGTTTTCCAGTAATATAAGCATTTTAAATTTCGAATTTTTTAGAAATCGTAAAAATAGCCAACATACCAAATTTCATCTTTCTAGACCAGCAACATCATTAAAATCGGTTTTTTAAAAAGTGTATTGCTTCTGCACCTTTTTCATATTCAAATTACGTAAAAACTGTTCTGTGCGAGCATTTCCGTCTAAAAAATAACAGGAATGTCAAATTTTAGGTTTCTATCCCTAACAATTTAAAATAAACCATAATTTATAACGTTTTCCCCTCATTTTGCACCTTTAAATTTCGAATTTTTAACCCGAATAAATCCATTTAAATTACAATGTAGAACGTTTTTAGAATATTTTCCAGTAATATAAGCATTTTAAATTTCGAATTTTTTAGAAATCGTAAAAATAGCCAACATACCAAATTTCATCTTTCTAGACCAGCAACATCATTAAAATCGGTTTTTTATAAAGTGTTTTACTTCTGCACCTTTTTCATATTCAAATTACGTAAAAACTGTTCTGTGCGAGCATTTACGTCTAAAAAGTAAGAGGAATGTCAAATTTTAGGTTTCTATCCCTAACAATTTAAAATAAACCATAATTTATAACGTTTCCCCCTCATTTTACACCTTTAAATTTCGAATTTTTAACCCGAATAAATCCATTTAAATTACAATGTAGAACGTTTTTAGAATGTTTTCCAGTAATATAAGCATTTTAAATTTCGAATTTTTTAGAAATCGTAAAAATAGCCAACATACCAAATTTCATCTTTCTAGACCAGCAACATCATTAAAATCGGTTTTTTAAAAAGTGTATTACTTCTGCACCTTTTTCATATTCAAATTACGTAAAAACTGTTCTGTGCGAGCATTTCCGTCTAAAAAATAACAGGAATGTCAAATTTTAGGTTTCTATCCCTAACAATTTAAAATAAACCATAATTTATAACGTTTTCCCCTCATTTTGCACCTTTAAATTTCGAATTTTTAACCCGAATAAATCCATTTAAATTACAATGTAGAACGTTTTTAGAATATTTTCCAGTAATATAAGCATTTTAAATTTCGAATTTTTTAGAAATCGTAAAAATAGCCAACATACCAAATTTCATCTTTCTAGACCAGCAACATCATTAAAATCGGTTTTTTATAAAGTGTTTTACTTCTGCACCTTTTTCATATTCAAATTACGTAAAAACTGTTCTGTGCGAGCATTTACGTCTAAAAAGTAAGAGGAATGTCAAATTTTAGGTTTCTATCCCTAACAATTTAAAATAAACCATAATTTATAACGTTTCCCCCTCATTTTACACCTTTAAATTTCGAATTTTTAACCCGAATAAATCCATTTAAATTACAATGTAGAACGTTTTTAGAATGTTTTCCAGTAATATAAGCATTTTAAATTTCGAATTTTTTAGAAATCGTAAAAATAGCCAACATACCAAATTTCATCTTTCTAGACCAGCAACATCATTAAAATCGGTTTTTTAAAAAGTGTATTACTTCTGCACCTTTTTCATATTCAAATTACGTAAAAACTGTTCTGTGCGAGCATTTACGTCTAAAAAATAACAGGAATGTCAAATTTTAGGTTTCTATCCCTAACAATTTAAAATAAACCATAATTTATAACGTTTCCCCCTCATTTTACACCTTTAAATTTCGAATTTTTAACCCGAATAAATCCATTTAAATTACAATGTAGAACGTTTTTAGAATGTTTTCCAGTAATATAAGCATTTTAAATTTCGAATTTTTTAGAAATCGTAAAAATAGCCAACATACCAAATTTCATCTTTCTAGACCAGCAGCATCACTAAAATCGCAATTTAAGAAAGTTTTTTTGTTTCTGCTCCTTTTTAAATTTCAAATTTTGTAAAAACTGTTCTGTGGAAGCATTTACATCTAAAAAATAACAGGCATGTCCCATTTTAAATTTATTTCCCTGGAAATCTAGAAAAAAACATAATTTATTACGTTTTCTGCACCTTACACCTTTAAATTTCGAATTTTTAATAAACTGTTTATACCGAGCGTCTGCAGCTTAAAAGCTATCACTATGTTAAATTTCAAGTTACTAACCCGAATAAATCCAATTAAATCATAATGTAGAGCTTTTTTATAACGTTTTCTGCTCATTTCAGCCTGTTAAATTTCGAACTTTTTAAAAACCGGTCTTAGCGAGCATTTGCATTTTAAGAGTAACCACCATGCCAAATACGAAGCTTCTATAGCAGCTGTTCCACATAAATTGCAATTTTAAAAACTTTTTTTTGCTCCCGCTCTTTTAAATTTTGTATTTTTAATAAAATGTTCTAGGATCATTTACGTGAGTAACAGCCCTGAGAAATTTCAATTTTCTAGCCCTAACAGTTCAAAAGAAATCGTAATTAAAAACGCTTTTAGAACTCTTTTCACGCTTTCGCACTTTTAAATTTCAATTTTTTAAAAACTCTTCCGTGCGTCCAATTACGTCTTAACACGTTCGCTACCAGGTTAAAATGAACACACTCAAACTATGTTCCATCAGATAAAACGTGTTATGCTCAGGACGACTGTGGAATGTCAAATGAGTAACCAAGCATCGCCACGTATGCTTCCGCGGTAGTGAACGTGTTAAAAGCAACATCCATGTCAAACTTCAAGTTTTTATCCTTAATTCCATATAAATCTCAATTTAGACCATTTTAGAACGCTTTTCGCGCATTTCACTCTTTTAAATTTTGATTTTTTTTTTTTTTTTTCAAATTGTTCTGTGCGACCATTTATGTCTTAAAAGCAACAGCCATGTCAAATTTCAAGTTTCTATTCGTAACAATTCCATAAAAATCGTAATTTAAAACGCTTTTAAAGCCTTTTCCGCTCATTTTTCCCTTTGAAATTTTGAATTTCTTTATAAAACTTTGTTAGCGAGCATTTGTATCTTAAAAGTAACCGCCATGCCAAATTTGAAGTTTCTAATCCTGTCAGTATATTAAAAAAATTCGTAATTTAGAACGTTTTTTCCTCTTTCAACTTTTTAAATTTCGATTTTTTTTTAACTGTTCTGTGTGTGCACTTGCGTCTTAAAATGTACCAGCCATGTCAAATTTCAAGTTTGTGTCCTTAATAATTCCATAGAAATCGTAATTTAGAACGTTTTTAGAACACTTTTCCCTTATATCACCGTTTTCAATTTCGAATTCTTTAGAAACTGTTCTTAAAGAGCATATATATCTTATAAGTAACTACTTTGCCCAATTTTAAGTTTCTAATCCCTTCAGTATCACAAAAATTGCAATTTTAGAACAATTTTCACTCCTACAACCCCCTGAGGGTAGTGGCACTGACATAAAATAAAGCCTATGCTAGAGCAGAGACTGTCAACAGAAATTTGCGACCATTACTTTTAAAATCGGTTCAGTAGTTTAATAGATTCCATAGAAATTGTAATTTAGAATGCTTTTAGAACGCGTTTAGCTCATTTCACCTTTTTAAGTTCTGAATTTTTTAGAAATGTTCTTAGAGAGCATTTACATCTTATAAGTAACTACAATGCCAAATTAAAAAATTTTAGCCCCTTCAGTATTGGAAAACTTTAAATTTTAGAACGTTTTTCGCTACCACACCCCTCTGGGATAGTGGCTCCGACATAAAATATAGACCTATGTTAGAGCAGGGACTGTCACCATGAATTTGCCTCCATTACCTTCGAAATCGGTTCGGTAGTTCCAGAGATTGAATTGAAATTGTAATTTAGAATGTTTTTAGAACTTATGCTTTTCGCTCATTTCAGCTTTTCAAATTTCGATTTTTTTTTTTTCTTAAAGAGTATAAGTAACTATCATGCCAAATTTCAAGTTTCAACAACTAACGGAGTTCGTACGAGGCCGCATCGTCGGTATGCGAGAAGGTGGATTTTCGTATCAAGAAATCACAGTGCTCACGCAGTGTAACGCCACAACAATAAATGCGTATTTGGAAGAAATGGATAGAGGAAAATCAAACAAGGCGAAAACCTGGCAGTGGGGCACGCAATAGCACAACGGCACGGGACGACAGACATCTCATCCGCATAGCTGTGACGGACGGACCGTACAGCGTCCTCTCGTGTGTTAGTGCAACGTTGGAGCACAGATACAAGTAGAGTTGCAAAGGCTAGAAAAAAACCCGGTTTAAACTTGGGAATAAGCCGGGTTTTTTGGCAATAAACTTGGTTTTTTGGCAATAAACTTGGTTTTTTGGGAATAAACCATGTCTTTTGGCAATAAACCTGGGAATAATCCGAGTCTATTGGAAATAAACCTGGGAATAAATCGTTTTTTTTTGCAACTCTAGCTACAGGTATTTTGTTGTCTAGCTCCACAGTTTGTCTCTGTCTGCTGCAGCATGAACTGCGTTCAAGGGTTCCTCTGCGCAGGATTACCCTCTCGCTGAATCATAGACGCCCCCGACTATACAATTAGCTCAGCAACACAGCGCGTGGCAACAAGTTGCTTTTTTCGATGAATCCCGCTACAATCTTGAGTACAATGATGAAAGAGTACGCCTCAGACGTTACAGAGGGGAACGTCTACTCCCATAGTGTGTTATCCAATGTCACACCGCACAAACGCCTGGCATCATGGTGTAGGGAGCTACAAAGTATTAACTGTGATATTTTCTGAATGCATACTGACGGAGAAACCTTTTTTATGCAGTTAATAATCTCCACGTGCAGTGAACGATCGAAAGAACATGTTAAAAACCAGACCCCAATTAACTATAAGTACTTTAAGTGATAACCGCAGATGCAAAACATAGTGAATAAAACCAGAGACTGTCGAAACCAATTAACTGTGAAATTCTGCAGACCTCCCTACTTCAACCTGCAGCTGATATCCCGCGCGCGTGCACTGAACTTAATAACAATTCTCCCTCAGTTTCCAAAATGTATCCAAGCAGTTAAGGCGCTCTTGTATATATATGATGTAAATATATCTCAAATATAATGTAAAATTGGAGCACCTATATGCAGTCTCCAAAACGCGATAAAAATGTTTATATCTAGCCAAGAACGATAATATTATATTCAAAGGAAAATGGATCTACTTCTTATTTCCCACAATGTTATTTTCTAATAATAATGTTTCTTACTATTCAAATACAGTGACACGACGATCATTCAAAGGGATAAATATTTGAATACACTGTGGATATTCTGTGCGTCAAAGGAAAATCTCAGGTAAGCCGAAACAATATTCTTTACCATTATCGAAAGATGAAAATGTATATTAAAATATGAAGACTGATATAACAATTTATTAAGATAGAAAATTAATCATGCTACCGACGGTTCCCCTAACAAAGATTATGAAAGACTGAAAATAGAATATCCCAGTATTAAAAAAGATAATATAACAATGTCTAAAAATATAATAATAAATAAAAGATCACTAAAAAAGAAATAATGAATGCGATAAAAGAAAATACTCAATTTATTGAGAAACTCAATTCTACAAATTATAGTACATGAAAGTTCAAGATGCAGATGTTCCTGATTAAAGAGGAACTCGACGATATTATAGCACAAGATCCACCGGATCCACCCGACCCCGCATGGAACAAAAAGGATCGAAAGACTAGGGCTCTAATAAACTTAAGCATCGATGATTCTCAAATCGTAAAGGTAAAAAACTTAGATACTGCCAAATTAACATGGGAAGCTCTGAAAAATATACATGAGAGAAGCAATTTATCTAGTAAGCTTTACCTGTTACGGAAGTTATACAGTACTAAATTAGCGGAGGGTGGAAACATGATCACGCATATCACTAATATCTTGCAAATTATAGATAAACTTAATGCCATTGGAGATAATATTAGCGATTCACATATTTCCGCGCTATTTCTGTGTTCTCTTCCCCCCCCCCCCCCAGTTACAATACTTTGATAACTGCGTTGGAGGCGAGACCGGAAAACGAGCTCACCCCTCATTTTCTCAAAAACAAATTAACGGACGAATATAATCGTAGACATGAAATGTCAGAACAATCACATAGAGGATATAACAACAACGAGAGAGCATTTAAAACAAATAGGAGATATACACACACTGAAAATAGAAGAGAACAAAAATATTGCAATAACTGTAAAATGAAAAATCATTCCACTAAATTGAATGCTGGCACTACAAGAGCAGAAACACGGTACAATCCGGAAATCCTCGTAATAATCAAAACAAAAATAAAAAGAATTTATCATCTTCATTATGTTATGAAAAGACCGAAACTCGTAGAGAAAATAAAATTCCAAACGAAAGAAAATACGCAAATGATCAAACGCAAGATAAAGCATTAATCACCGAAAAAGTAGGCAAAAATAACTGGATTCTCGATTCAGGATCTACCTCGCACATTTATAACGATAAAAGCCTATTTAGTAAATTTATTGATTATAATAAAACTTCAGTAACGATCGCGAATGGTAATAAACTGACAGCGTTAGGCTCAGGAGAAGTTTTTATAAAAACATTAACCCCCGAAGGAAAAGAAAAACTAACGAAATTACGCGAAGTACTTTATGTCCCAGACTTAGAGTCGAACCTAATTTCGGTTAGTAAAGCCGCTGAAAACGGGTGTAAACTAATCTTCGACGATAATAAATGCGATTTGATCTTTGATGAAGAAATATATATTAGGGTGAAAAATGAGAAAAATTTATACATTATTGAGGAAATAGACGATGTGGAAGAACCACAAAATTATGTAAACATAACGTATAACTGTGACAGCAAACAATGCATAGATCTCTGGCATCGCAGACTAGGTCACAGAGATTATGACGCGATTAAATCTATAATAACAAATCAACTTGCGGACGGAATAAAGATAGGAAATTGTAAACATAAAAATAAAACATGCGTAACTTGTATCGAAACTAAATTAACTAACATGCCGTATCTAAATCAGCAACAAACCGAGCTACTAATATTGTGGATTTGATCCACAGTGACGTATGTGGTCCTTTAGATACACCGACTTTAGGCGGAAAAATTTATTTTATGACTCTTATTGATGATTATTCCCGATATACTACAATATATTTATTATCTAAAAAGAGCGAAGTTGCTGAAAAGATAAAAGAGTATATAACGATGATATACAATCAGTTCGGTAAAAAACCTAAGGAAATTAGATCGGATAACGGTCGTGAATATGTAAATCACGAGATAGATGAATACTTAAAACAGAACGGAATTTTACACCAATATTGACTGTCCCGCATAATCCGAGCCAGAATGGAGTTGCGGAGAGAAAAAATAAAAGTTTATTAGATATGACTAGAAGTATGCTATCACAAGCAAAATTAAGCAAGCATTTTTGGGGTGAAGCCATAAACACCGCAACATACTTACAAAACCGACTCCCAACCAAAGCTAATAACAACAGAACACCTTACGAATTATGGAAAGGAGTTAAACCGAATTTAAAACACTTAAGAACATTCGGTTGTAAAGCGTTATTTTACGTCGATAAAGTAAATAGAGGAAAACTTGACAACAGGGCTCAAACCGGAACGTTCGTAGGCTATGACACACGATCGACTGGTTATAGAATTCACATACAAGGAAAACAAATTATAATAGCGAGAACGGTGAAATTTCTTGAAAATGAAAATGTACACTCAGATAACATTGAGGAGATACAAAACACCACAAAAACATCCAATGACAATACACAATTACGGGATAGACATGAAAATCACTTAGAAATAAAACTTGACAGTGAGGAGACACCATCCGGGCCCAAACAGCAACCAATTGAACCAAGAAGGTCTAATAGGACAAATAGAGGCGTTCCTCCTGACAGATATGTTTGTCTCATAAATAGTTCATCTGAAAACATTCCCGAAAATTGGGAAGATATCGAAAAAATGGAAAATATTAATGACAAACAAAATTGGATAAAAGCAACACAAAATGAAATACAATGCCTAAGAAAAAATAACACTTGAACTTTAACAGATCCACCACCCGGAACAAAAATTATCGGTTCCAAATGGACTTTTAAACTAAAAAAGGACAATTTAGGAAATATTCAAAGCTATAAAGCGCGTTTAGTAGCACAAGGATATAGTCAAAGATTCGGGATTGACTATGATCAAACCTTCGCACCAGTAGTTTCGCACGCTTACGTGCATTTCTCATCTCCGCATTGCATAAAAATTTGAACGTGAAACATGTTGACATCACCACAGCATTCTTGCATGGTGAATTAACTGAAACTGTTTATATGAGTCAACCAGACGGGTATATTAAACCCGGCGATGAGAGAAAAGTTTGTAAACTTCAAAAGGCTATCTACGGTCTTAAGCAAGCCGCAAAGGCATGGTACACCAAAATATCGGAAACACTCAAAAACAATAATTTCATACAGAGCAAAAATGATCCATGTCTGTACTTTAAATCAAATCAAGAAAATCCGATATACATCATCATCTATGTAGACGATATCCTGATAGCAGGAAAGGACAGTGACATCGAAGAAACAATAAACCAACTTAAGAAAGAATATGAACTGAAAAACTTAGGAGAAGTGAATAATTACCTAGGCATAAACATTAATAAAATCAACGATACATATTACCTAAATCAAAATAATAAAATACACGAACTAGTGAAAAAACTGAATTTAAAAGACATGAAACCTCATTACACACCCATGATTGCTGGATTCAACAGACTTGAGGACGACGATAATCTTTTACCTAATAACACGAAATATCGACAAGTCACAGGCACATTACTTTACATATCAACAATCACGCGTCCTGACATATCTGTCGCAGTCAACATACTATGTCGTAGAAACGAAACACCACGCCAAAAGGACTGGACAGCAGTGAAAAGAATCATTTCATACCTTAAAACTACAGAAAATTTGAATTTAACTCTTAGCGCAAACAGCAAGCCCATCCTAACAGCATACGCCGATGCAGACTGGGCTGGTGACTTGAAAACACGTAAATCAACGTCAGGAAATCTGTTCATGCTAGGAAAATCGCCGATTTACTGGATCACAAAAAGGCAAAATTGTATTGCACTTTCGTCAGCCGAAGCTGAATACGTTTAGCTAGCAACGCAGCACAAGAACTAAGTTGGATAACAAACTTGCTTAGCGATCTCAACATTCCACAAAAACTACCAATCACGATATTTGAGGATAATATGTCCTGTATAAAAATGACTGAAAATGATAAAGATACTAAGCGATCCAAACACATCGACATACGTTTCCACAACATCAAACTGATGAAAGAAGAAGGAAAAATTGATTTACAATACTGCCCCAGTGAAGAAATGACAGCCGATACTCTCACCAAACCCACTCCCAAACCTGTGTACGAAAAACACCGTAAGAAACTGAACCTTCAACCATTCCCCACACAGGAGATTACGGGGGAGTGACGGAGAAACCTTTTTTATGCAGTTAATAATCTCCACGTGCAGTGAACGATCGAAAGAACATGTTAAAAACCAGACCCCAATTAACTATAAGTACTTTAATTGATAACCGCAGTTGCAAAACATAGTGAATAAAACCAGACACTGTCGAAACCAATTAACTGTGAAATTCTGCAGACCAACCTGCAGCTGATATCCCGCGCGCGTGCACTGAACTTAATAACAATTCTCCGTCAGTTTCCAAAATGTATCCGAGCAGTTAAGACGCTCTTGTATATATATGATGTAAATATATCTCAAATATAATGTAAAATTGGAGCACCTATATGCAGTCTCCAAAACGCGATAAAAATGTACATATCTAGCCAAGAATTATAATATTATATTCAAAGGAAAATGGATCTACTTCTTATTTCACACAATGTTATTTTCTAATAATAATGTTTCTTACTATTCAAATACAGTGACACGACGATCATTCAAAGGGATAAATATTTGGATACACTGTGGATATTCTGTGCGTCAAAGGAAAATCTCAAGTAAGCCGAAACAATATTCTTTACCATTATCGAAAGATGAAAATGTATATTAAAATATGAAGACTGATATAACAATTTATTAAGATAGAAAATTAATCATGCTACCGACGGTTCCCCTAACACATACTCTTGTTATTATTATTGTTATTATTATTACTATTGAATTCTATTATTATTGTTTATTATAGATTATATTATTTACTACATATTATGATTGAGTTTCTATTTTATATTGTTAAAGAATACTATAACGACTATGAATTGAATACTCTTGTATTAGAGAGATAAAAATGAATGTTACAGTTCTATCCTTGTTGAAAATAAAACTCATTACAAGTACCTGAAAACTAATGAGACAAACCAGTAAATTATAAACTACTAGTAAAATCACTAATTTAGAGTAAGGATTTTTAGCTGGCATACAGTTGTGTATTAGATAAACAAACAGTTGTGAAATAGGTAATAACTACCAAACTTGTTTATTGAATTTATTATTCTGATTGGTAGGATAATTATACCTCTAGAGATGACTAATGTGATTAATAAGATATATTATAAAAGTGCACAAGATTATAAAAGTGCACAAGAATTTATACTAAGGTCAAAGCAATTGACAAATAATGACTGTTGAATTTTTTACTTATATTGATGATAGGACTCTATGAGAAATTACAGTGGAAATATCATGATAAGAATTTCCAAAAAGACTGAATAAAATTTTTAAAACTTTAGTAAAATTTAAAAATGGACTGAAAATAAAAATTTCAGTGAAATATCCATAAACTTTATTAGATATTCCCAAAATTTTAAAGATATTCTATTAATTTAAAATATTTTTCCTCTATTTATTTCTTGTTACTTGTTACTTATTATTTATTGATATTATGGTAATCTCTTGTACACTTACAAATTGTAAATGATGATGTAATTTATATTTTGTATTTATTTTTCAGGTGAATGCTCTCTCTCTCTCTCGCCCTCTAAATTCTAAATTTACTCTAAAGCTTCTAAAATTTTTAATAATGATAATTATTTATCATTGCTTTTGTTTTCTCTTTATTCCTCTCACTATGGCAATTTCAAAAATTTTATTATTCAGATTTCTACATTTTTATTGTCTGAACTTGTAGTTTAAATGAAATACCAGGTTCATCCAAATTTTGGGGAGGAGGGATAGTATTACAAAATCTAAGTTTTCCGCAATCTGCTAAATCAGAGGTTCCCAAAGTGTGCTCCGCGGAGCCCTTAGGGCTCCGCCTATTCTTTTCAGGGGCTCCGCGGCGTTCCAGGAAAATGAGCAAAACATGAAAGAAATTAGCATATTGCAAGTAAAAAATTTTCGAAAGTATATAGGAATTTGTGTGTGTGTGTGTGTCAAAAATAACTACATCTATCACTAAGTTCAAAAATATCATAATATGTTTTTTTTTAATCGTGTAAATATTTGCATTTTATTTATGTATCTATTTTCTATGTAATATTCATGGTTTGAACTACTTTATTTTATGTTTCTGTATTTAATATGTTTTAAAAATTCGATTCAAATTAAGCTACATGAAATAGTATTCTGAATCGAATGCACAACGTGAATCAAAAGAGCAAAGGCACTGTTTATATTATTTGGATTAATTTTTAATTACTAAAATTTTCTATACCGTTTTTCATAGTAAAACAATGTTTGTCGATTCAAACATATTTTTTAGAACATCTTGTATCATTTAAAGCCCCTCATTAGATTCATTTTACATTTGTGTATATTGTGTATATATACTTCTTTTTTATTATAACTTTAATTTCTTTCATCTGTTTATGTTATTCGTATATTTAAATTTTCTATACTGTTTTTCATAGTAAAACAACGTTTGTTTAAAACGCCTTTTTTTTGTAACATCTTGTATCATTTAATAAACCCCACATTAGATGAATTTAATAATTTTGTACGTTGTGTATATAGTTTTTTTTTATAAATTTAATCCCTTTAATCTGTTTATTTTATTTTTATAAATTCTTAGTTATTTAAAATTTATATTCTGTTTTACATTTTTTAAAGCAATGTATGTTGCTGAAAACGCATTTTTTTTAACATCTTGTATCACTTAACAACGCCTTTTTAAAATTTTGGTTTAATTGGTCTCAGTATTGGCTAAGATTCTTATGTTATGATGCCACATTTTCCTATCAGAAATAAGTCTGCAGTAATTTAAAAATATACACTGGTATATTTTAAAATTACTGCAGCCACACTTATTTATTAAATGCGACATAGAAATTTACTTAAGTTAAACGTATAAATGAAATTACAACAAAAAAGCACTCATGGTGGAAAATTCCATTCTTGGAGAAAGCAGTACATCGCAGTATTATGCAGTAAAATGGGACAGAAACATTAAAAAATTGGTTCTAATACGGAATATGTCCACCCCGGATTTGAATGCATTGGCGGCATCGACTTTCCATGCTCTCAATTAAATTGTCGGACACCGAAATAGGTAACGCTGCCCAGACTTTTTGCGTAAGTTTTTTTAAAGCTTATTATTTTCATTCATATAAACTATGAAGTTTAATCTGACTGCCATTTTTTGTCTGGTGAGCTTTGAAACACATGTTGTACCTTAACTTTTGGAGGCCAGTGTATATTAGTTTTTACATTTGTCATCACACTAACAATCTAAACTTTTGCTCAGCTCCATCCCTTGCTTAGACTTTTCGTCAATGAGTACCCGCTCTGATATAAATTTTACCCCACCCATATGTAAAGATATGTTTTGTTAGTAAAGTTTTTCTACTAGTTGCAGTTCTTTTAACATGTGTAGTTTTTAACCGTATATGTATTTTGAGGCAAAAACAATGATGAAATAAAGTTTCGAAACTATAATTGATAGCTCAATACTTCAAATGAAACATCCAAAAAAAGTGAACGATGCTCCATCTAACAATACCGGTTATAGATATTGCCCCGCCCACTTAAACGCTAAAACGAATTTCTGCTTCTAAATGAATTTTTAAAAAATGATTCAATAAAAGAAGCTCGGAGGCGATACGTTTTCGTTGCATGTTTAGAAGTACTAGAAACGTAAAGAAGAACGAAAAAAGAATCCGTAATCACATGATTCAATTACGGGTAGGCGGAACTAGCAAAAACGTGTTATATAATTACTCATAGGCGACTGGAACTACGCATTTTCTTTCTTTTCGCGAGTAGCCTATTGGGATTATACAAAAGTCTCTCTTTGTAAATGAAAACTGTACAACTTATCTTTTTTTCTGTGTGTGTGTGTGGTTTTCGCCCTAAATAATAATAATTTCACGTAATCTCCAGTGCAATGCATGGCCCAAACAGGATTACCATTTTTATTTTTAATTCCGAGTTCATACTGGAAATCCCGAAATAATACTTTTTATTTTAAAAATGGATGTCATTAACCGCTTAACAGTATTGCTGGAACGTCCTTAGTGTAAGAAGAGCTTGTTTTCTTCGTCACTGAAAGCTTTCAGAAACCACAAATTTTTAACTATAATTTTTGTTGTATTTGGTGGACATATCTCGATTATACAAGACATATATTTTAATACAAAAAAGTGGTTTTTAGTACTTATTTTTAATTTATTGTGTCCAATAATAGTAATAGTAAATAAAACTGTTAAGCGGTTAAATAACAGAAAATTTGATTTTCAAAATTTCTAGTATGAATTCCGATTTTCTGTATCAAGAAAAGGGCCATATTGAGAACCTTGGCCCTATGTTGGAAACTACTGCTTCGGACTCTTATCTAGAAGATCTTTCTCTACTCCATAGACATAAAAGAAAAAATATTAATTGTAAACCATAGAGTACCGTGGGGTTAAGTGGGGCTCCGCCTTAGAAATTCTTCCCAAAAAGGGCTCCGCGAGCCCAAAAGTTTGGGAACCACTGTGCTAAATTATTCTATAAAATATTTCCATTTAGTAATGTTCCGTATATGACCCCGGATTATTAAAATAATTCTTATTCTTCAAATAGTCCTTCACTATCCAAGCCATTTTATCCGAATCCACTTAATAGTATTTATTCTATTTTACTCTATTCTGAAAATAGCGCTTTCCGCTTATATTTCTCATTTTTAAAACCCCTTTTTTTTTTTTTAAATCCTTATTAAATAATCCCTATCATTTCCCGTATCTAAAATCACTCTAAGTTCTTTAAATAAAATATAAAATATCATGTTTCCTAAATTATTCCATCTTAAAACACCCTGTTTCCGTAAATTCTTTCTTATATTAAAATATTAAATGTCTCCTATTATGTTTCAATATTTACATATTTCTCACTTTTAATATGTGTCAATTATTACATTTCTTCCTTCGTATTCTAAAAATTCGTCTGCAGCCAAAGAATATATTTTATCCCTATTCTTAAAGCTAAAATATTACTTCATTTTACCGCGTTTTTAAAACATCTCGAAAATTCCAGTTCAAACCAGAAAAATAATTTGGTAGGAATAACATCCGGAAGTCTAATAACTACGATATCTCTACGCCGGAAATTGGATTAATTCCTTCAAATTTAGACTATGATTGGCTAAAACAGATCACATGTCGCGTTTGTATCCTAGCGCCTAGCTCCCCTTAAAATCGCTTGCACTGCTCGGAGAACAAAATTTTTTGACGGATTCGCTTGCCTACGAAGTTGTTGATAAATAATTCTGGAGTCGTTAGTGAGAAGAATGGAAGTCCCTGTAGTATTTTCGAAACCTTAAATATCATGGAAACTCAATAGCTTATAATTTTTAAGAGCATTTCCCTCATGTGCTTGATGTGTTGGACTGAATAAAATAACTGAAGCGAAACCACTGTCTGCTTGTTTCCTGTGTTTTCCATTCCATTCCTACAAATATGTTTTCCGAGTGTGAACAATTGCCTGTGCTATTAATTGAGGAACACTGCCTTATTCACTCCAAAACCTTCCAAAACGTCACACACACACCAGAAGGGGATCAACTACCTCCCGAGCCCCTATACTTGATCTTTTTTTTTTACTTCTCTTCTCCTACAAAGCAATATATACCGGATGAATCAAAAGACATGCTAGCCCATTTATCTCGTAAACCACTGATGAAAGAAACATACTTCCAATTGCAAGAGGTACACAAATCAAGTAAAAGAGTTTAGGCATGGTATTTGTTTTAAAAGGAACTGTATACATATTAAAAAAATAAATTTATTTTTTATACGGCACCTGGTTCCTATAAGGTATATTTAGAAAAATATCCTTCGTTTAGGAAGGATATAAAATAATTCTATTATTTTACGATCAAAACTTACTAAATTATGATACTTCGAATTTTATGAAATTTCAGTGTTTCCTAGCCCTAATAATGGAAAAAAGCACTTTTAGTGCAAGTAAACGCTGAAATTTCATAAACTTCAAAATGTCATAATTCGGTAAGTTTTGATCGTAACAGAATGGTTTTTTTTAATGTTCTTCCTAGAGAAAGACAATCTTTTTTCTAAAAAATAAGTTATTAGGACCCAGAGACCATGTACAAAAATAAAATTTCGTTTTTTAATATGTATACAGTCCTTTGCCCCACTAATGTCTGAGAGGTTCTGCTCTCAAAGCTGGTAAACGGAAGGTGCTGGGTTCAAACCCCTGTCGCGCTCGTCGACCTAACCTTTCGGAGTTTTCCGTGGTATTCTTCTAACCTTGCCGTAAATACGGGTTAGGATCCCTCAGAAAAAACCCCAGGGCACTCCCCCCTAGGTCCTATATCCCTCGAGTAGATAATCAGCCGTCATAAATCAATCAATCGTATACAGTCCTTTATAAAACAAATGCCTTATCTAAAAGCTGTACTAGAATTGTCTAATTTTTAAAATTGGAATTGGAGATACATTTTTCTATCAACAGCGGTTTAAGAGATAATCAAGAAGACTAAAATAATAAGAACATTTTTTAATATTATGCATAAATTTTCTTTCAGAAAGGATTTACATTAAGTAATTTTACATATTAAACTATTTCCATGTATATGTATATAAAGTCTCTAACCTCAAAAGGACTTTCTTAACTTAACAATGCTTGAATAAATGGGCGACGTCGGGTGACCGCCCAGGGTGCTAAAAACTAAGGGACGAAAAATAGGCAAAATGCTTCATTAAAACTTAATAGCTTCTTTAAAAGATATCATTCGTAGAGGTGCTGATAAGAGGTGCTGCCCAGGTCGCCGTGGTTACAAAAGCCGTCTCTGTGTAAATCCATCACAAACTGGAAGCTGAAAAATTTTATGAATCGATTATTTCCTTCTTGTGAAAATAGAAGAAATTAAAAGGAAATAGATTTTGGAATACCATCTATATAGTATTAATAACATAAAAGATTCAATAAATGAGTGAAACAAAGAATATTGCGCTCATTTCTCTTTTGCATAAAATATTAGCCGGATACGAAGAAAAAACCCAACAGAAAATCTTAGCACCGGGAAACTTTTCTCCCGGGCCTCTAGGCTTCAGCCTACTCAGCCTAATGGATAATCCGCTTTTGACACACACACAGACACACATACATACACAGACATATATATATGAGCTTTGACATACGATAGCATTTGTATTTATAAACCAATTTGGATGAAATTAAGCGTGTGTATTAGGCTCACCAATATCTTGATGGAGTTCTTTGGTCGGCCAGCTTGGTCTGCCATCTTGTTCCAAAATGGCGACCATTAAAACATTTAAAACTAAAAAATATATACATAAAAATTCGAAATTAAAATTGTATTTCGTGAAGTGCATCGTCGAATGAAGGCAGTGTACAGAAAAATCCACAGCCATTGACTCCTGTGCAGGACGTACACAAGAACTAAGGCGAGGGAATATGTTGAAGCTTCGGTGGACAGTGTTGGAATACCAACCGTATAGCCCGAATCTTTCGCCATATGACTTTCTTATATTTGGTCCGCTGAAAAAAGCATTGAAATGTTGCATTTTTACTCGGACAGCAAAGTCGTGGACAATGTTCAAAACTGTCTTCCTATCTCAACCAAAGGACTTCTATGAGCAAGGTATTTACCACGTAAGTCAAACAGTGTGGGACAAGTGCTTGTGTAGCTTTGTAGATTATGTTTGAAATAAACTATGAAATTCCTTTCTGTGATCTCTGTTCCGTTTTCATTTGATCCACCCTAATATATTTTATGTTAGTCTGCAGAAATAAACTTAAATTTCCATTTTTATTGTTGAAAACTTGAAAATTACTAATCTTGAAAATTTCAAAATTTTGTATAATCTAAACACAATTTTGTATTAAAAATATAACAATGCTTTAAAAACAAAGTTATTTAGGTGCAGGGTAATTATTACAATCTGAAGTATAATTAAGTACCAAAATTTTTCTTCTAGATGAGGAATTTC
Organism: Maratus michaelseni; assembly: GCA_963931845.1. Lineage (NCBI taxonomy): Eukaryota > Metazoa > Arthropoda > Arachnida > Araneae > Salticidae > Maratus > Maratus michaelseni. The sequence continues at coordinate 6,638,006 of OZ007600.1, forward strand.
TTTTGCAATCCTGCGCGTAAGCTCTCATGCCAATTTTCTGCTCGACAAATGTCCGACAGTTTGAAGCCCCCTATAAATATTGATTCTGAATATTGTATTTTTTAAAATATATGAAATGAAAGATCATACTTTTATCTTATTTCATCCCTCCAAAAATTATGTTTCTAAATCATATACATTTTAAGACATTAAATGTTGAAAATGGTCGTCCTTTTTCTTCATGTTTTCCAATTTAAAAGTCTTATGACCTCTTAACACAGGTTCAAACATCTATACCATATCTACATAATGAAACTCTTATTAATTTTCAGAAATAAAATTGTAGACACACGGTTTCAACCTAAGTATTATGAAAGTATTACTACGGCAATCCAGAAAGCAAGTTCCTTTAAGCAATTAAACAAAATAAAACGATTGTTAGAAAAACACTGTTATTGTATAATAAAATGCAATGCTTAGGTTATTTTTCAACATAGTTTCCATCAATGTTGAAGCATTTATCATAGCGGAGCATGAGCTTTTGTATGCCCTCGTCGTAGAAAGATGCCACCTGCGATGCGCCAACCATGTTGTAACGGTATTTTTCACTTCGTCGTCTACCGTGAACTGTTTTCTCCTTAATCTTCTCTTGAACTTCTGTAAGCAAATCATCATCAATCAGAGACAACCGCTCACTTCGTTCTTCATCGTGAACATTTTTACGCCCTTTATTGAAGTGCCGCACCCACCTTCTAACCATGGAATCGCTCATCGCATTGTGTCCGTAAACTTCACAAATTTGTCTGGGAATTTCACAAACTTTGGTGTTCTTCGCATTGAGAAATCAGATGTCCGACAGTTATCTCTCATGCGGCGGGATGCTCGATTGTTTTAAACATTTTAAACTCTCACCAAACAAGCGCCGCATAAGTCAGCAATCTGAAAATGCCTTTCCTCGCTTGCCAATGACTCAGCAAAAAGATCGCACATGCTTGAACTAACAAACGCAGCTATTCCGCAGCGTAAATGGAAAACGGAACTTACTTTCTGGATTACCTGATATTTCATATATTTATCATATTTTGATTTTACAAATGAAAAATTGTTTGTAATTTCAAAAACTTTGTAATTGCAGGAACACGGATGAGAAGATTCGAGACGACTTGTGCAACGGACATAAGATCAAGACAAAGGATACTGGCCATCACAATGTCAAAGCGAACAATTATACTGTTCGTATGTACAGAAAACTAAAAGAAAGGAAAATAATATTTCTTAAATTACGTATCTAGATATAAGGTAACATATGAATTAAAAATATATATATCAGAGAATTTTCAATATTTTAGTAAGTGTTTTCTAAAATTTGATTTACAACAAAAATGAGATCGAAAGAAAAACCGAAAAAAGAAGGAAACGAATACGAAGAATTATTACTACTGCTACTTACAAAAAAAGCATGCGAACTTGGTAATTCTCAATTTAAAGATTTTGCCATTGGTAGGGAAGTTAAGTTAGGATTTGAAAAACTTGACGATATAGTTTTTAGATATGAAGATAATGACAAGACGAGGAACTTTATCTTCGGGCAAATTAAGCATATGAAAGATAGTCCTTCAAAAATATCTTACGACAGTCTAACTAAAGCTAAAATGTCTGGTAATATGGGGAAAAATTTTAATTTACTAAATTACATGATTTCTTTCCGTACTATCAGAGAGGACTTAAAATCTGCAACGTCTAACCAATTAAGAAATGGGAAGCTAAAGTATGTTGCTATATTTACAAATGTCGGTATTGATAGTGAAGATTTAATTGATAAAGGATGTAGTTTAAAAGAAGCACCTTCTGATATTAAGAATCTTTTTACACAAGAAACTAACACGTTTTATCAATTTGGCAACATCAATGATGACTTTAAAAATATCTTAAAAAAAACTTCCGATTTACATGTAATAGCGAGAGAATTTGCACACTTTGTGCTATCAAAACAAAAAAAGTTCATTATGGGATCGAATAAAGCTATGTATCATTATATCATAAAAAGATATCATGTAGCATTAGGAAAGGTCATAACAAAAACTGAAATAAAAAATGAACAACATTATATTGCACATTTCAATGAAGATTTTATAGACAATAAAGAACCTGGAAGCAAAAAAGAACTTAGAGATGCAATATTTGAAGCTATAAGGGAAATGACTCAAAAGGATGACTCGAAAAAAAATTTCAGTGAAGATGAACTAAAAGAAATTTTAAGGGAAGCAAGATGGAAAGTAACCTGCGATTTTGGTGAAGGCGAAGAAAGCATAATGAATTTGCCCGATGAATGGATGCGAGTTGTTGATACAGACATTGATGAATTTTTAAAATGTTTAGTGCTTTCAGTAAATCAACCTAATGTAAAAGATTTACTAGGTCAACTTTTTCCCGAAAAAGAAAAAAACTTCTTTTTACAAGATACACCTGAAGGAAAAGCACTTGATATTATGAATGAAAAATTTAAAGACCGATTATTAAAGTCACTCGGAATGCCAAGACGTGAAGAAAAATGGATAACTGGTGAACAAATTAAACTATTTGTTGAAGAACAACTAGCAGCACTTAATGTCTTTATTTTTACTTCATTATATGAGGATGAAATCATGCAGTATGGGGAGTTTAATGGAAAAAGTTTAGGAAAAATAACAGCAAGTTTAGATAGTTTTTTAAACTACGACAGAAATGAAGAAATTGATGAAAAATACCACAAGCGGCTTAAAAAAAGCAAGGTTTTCTGTGCCTTGACCCCAATGACTCTGCTGACAACTATAAAAATATTACAGTATCTAAATATTAAAGATCACAAAGCAAAAAATGGCCAGATTTTCGTAAAGCTGGGTGATTTAAAGGTAGAAAAATTCGCAGATCGTGTAGAGAAAGCTTTTAGGTCAGAAAATCACAATTTATTAATTGTTGAATGTATAGATGATTTTAATGAAAAACTAGAACGGATTGTCGATCTATATAGCAGATTTTCTAATGTAATCAGAGACAATGATAATAAAAAAATAGTTCTAATTATTGAAGAAGAAAATCTCAATATTTTAACTACAAAAATCGAAAATTATTTAAATAAATCTCCCGAAAAACGTAAACCAATTTCTGATCCCAGTGTACTATGTGTTCATGAAACTGATGATATAATTGTAACAGATTTTAAACCAAGGGAGGATCCCTTTAAAAAGCAAATAATATGTTTTCAAGGACAAAAAGAAAAAATGAATTTAGAAAAATTAACTGAAATTGCGGATTGGGAGAGTTATATAGTTCTAGTTGATTCATCCCTGAGCGGAATCAAGGATGAAGAGTATGTAATAGATGCAGTAACACTGGTTAAAATTCTAAAGAATGAAAAAATAACTGTAGGAAGTAGGCTAGAAGGAACTTATTCATTAGAATGTGCGTATGCTTCTTTGCCTGAAGAAATTAAAGAAATTAACAAAGACAATTTAGTTAATAAAATGTCACAGAAAGAACCTGATAGTAATACTAATGTCATCTATATTCTAAGTGGAATACGAGAATCAAATAAAAAAGAAAACATGAACAAACTGTTTAATAATTTAGAATTAATCAATAAAAATGAAAAAATTAAAGAGCAATTGGGAGATATTGGCAGTGACAGTAGAATACAGATAGCGGGCGATAAATTTAAAGATAAAGATTTTAAAGATATTTGCCACAAGTATCCTGAGAAAGAGATCTTTTGGATCGATATGAAAGATGCAAAAAAAAGTTTGTTGCGATATCCTCCACGAACTGAGATCTTTGAAGATGCATATGCTCCCTTGGCTGAAGAAATTAATAAAGAATATTTAGCTAATAAATTATTATGGCCAGGATCCGGTAGCAGTAATAATGATATCTATATTGTAAGTGGGATACTTGAAATAAATATAAATAAAAAATTGGAAAAACTGTTTCAGTATTTGGGATTAGTTTGTGAGCGAGAAGAAATTAAAGAGCAATTGGGAGATATTGGCAGTGACAGTAGAATACAGATAGCGGGCGATGAATTTAAAGATAGAGATTTTAAAGATATTTGCCATAGCCATCCTGAGAAAGAGATCTTTTGGATTTGTATAAAAAATGAAAATAAGTTTTTATTGGAAAATCTTTATAATCCAAATTTTTATTTAAAAAGAGAATTTAAAAAAGTCATTATTAGAAAAGAAGTAAAAAAATTATTATTAGTCGAAAATCTGTCGGAAATTTTTATTTTCAGCTGTGCAAATGATACAGAATTTTTTATGAAATCACTTGGTTTAATTTACGAAAGTGAAAAAAGAAAAGTTAAACAAAATTGCAATAAATCAACAGTCAAACTATATATTTCAGAAAACGATGCAGGGGCTGCTTTTCAAAAACTTTGTAAAGAAAATAAAACTGTTCATTGGATTAAATGTGAAGAAAATTCACTTGTGTGGTGTAACACTCATGGGTCAGTAAGTAACTTACGAGTATGTATTGAAGAAAGCAAAACAGCTCCAGTTCAAGAAGCAAACCTGATAAAACAAATTCGATACAGCAAAACAATTATCATTGTAGGAGACCCAGGAATGGGAAAAACCGCTCAATTAACAAAATTTTATGAAACAGAGTCTTTTGTTAACTCCCTGTGGATTATAAGAATAAATTTGAGATATCATGAAACTGTTATTAAAAATATAAAATTAGAGAAGGGATGTATTAAAGTTATTGATGTAGTAAATTTTATGTCAGAGATTGATTCAAAATTGAATAACAGCCTTTCTAAAAGTCTTCTAAAAAATGCTTTGCGTAAGAACACACTTTCAAGGTCTTTACTTTTAGTCGTCGATGGTTTTGATGAAGTTTTAGATAAAAAAGCTAGGGAGAATATAATATCAATTTTTAAGTTTATAAAAGAAGAAACTCCTTCAAAATTATGGGTGTCTTCTCGTCGACATTACAAGGACACTTTAGAAGAAGAACTATCAACATTTGCGATTGAATTGAATCGTATGTACGACGACTCGGCAATTGCGTACATTCAAAAATATTTAAGAGATCGTTTCTGTTTGATTTTAACTGTAGAGCATTTCGATAAAAAGGATGAAAAACAAGAAAATAAAAGTATCCAGACGTATGCCAATGCGTTTTTAAAAAAAATGAAATCCATCTTCGAAGACGATATGACGGGATTTGTGGGGACACCACTTCTATTCCATTTAATGCTAAAGAATTCTGAAATTCATTTTAAAAATTGGATAGAAAAGAATGAAGATCCAAATCTAACTTTTAGTTACTTAGGTACTGAAGTACAAATATATGAAAAACTTATTAACGGCATGTATGATATTTTGTTTGAGAAGTACAGAGACTGTAAGGACACAAAGTTTTGGTCTCAATACAAAGATATTACTCAAAAGTATAACCGAAAACTAGCGAAATGTTTAATTTTTAATTTAGGAGTGGACGAAATTTTTGAAGAAACAGACGAGAAGGACATTCAGGAATTAGTTTTCTTAGCTGGAATAATTAGATGTGATGGCAGCAATATGGAATTTTTTCCTACAAAATTAAAAGATTTCTTTGCTGCTGAATTGTGTGTTAAGTGGATAAAAAAAAAGAAAAATTCATTCACCAACCGAGGAAAAAACGAACATTTATTAAAAGATATTTTAAAGGAACCTAATTATAAACAGATTCGGGGTTTTATAAATGTTAAACTAATTAATGCAATGGAAACAGGGCGGTTTAAAGGATGTCTGAAATACTATGGGGAGATCATTGAAAAATTACTCGGAGAAGAAGAAAGTTCCTGGATTGATGAAGATGGAACAGTGTTGCACATTGCAGTTGCCGAAGGCAATAAAAACATAGTTTGCTTTTTACTAGAGAGCCTTCAAGAAAAGAGAGACGTCCGTATGAGATTTCTCTCTATTCTTGATACCAATAAAAGAACTGCATTGGACTTAGCACGCAATAGAGGTGATGATTACATTGTTAAATTGTTGTTAGATGCTGAAGCAGGGAGCTAGTTATTACACACTGATAAAGATATTAATGGTGGAAATCATACACCTGAAACAATTGTTTTCAAATTATAGAACTTAAGAACCTGTTTTGCATGTTGCAATTAAAAAATATACATAATAATATTATAAAATTTCTTTTAGAATCAGCAACTAGTTTAACCATTGAGTTGTTGGAGAATGTAATTCTGTCTGTTAATAGATTTGACAAGAATGCTTGAAATTAACCAAAAACAAATTTTTGCTGACTCTTTTAAAATACTTGAACATAATAATTATCAAATATTCGTGAAAACGTATTGGAAGTGTTTGATAGTGTATCTGTGGTAAATAAGATAGGACAAGGAAAAATTGATTGAATTGATCAGATAAAATGGCATTAAGAATGTTAAAAATATTTCAGATAATACTAAAAATTCTAAAATTAATCCGAATGAAAAGCTAACTTTTTGCTTTTGGCAATAACAACACTTGGCCACAGCCATGATTCTTTATACATTCCATGTGAAAGTGGATATTGAGAAATTACCCAAGTACTGCCTTTTCATATTACACTGTAAAAAAAATTCCTTAAAAAAACGGAAAATGTACTGGCGGCAAAATTGCCGTGTGTTCGTCGTCTGTTGAGAAGACTTCCGTTTTGATATTTTCCAGTTTTTAAGGTGGAATTCTTCCGCTATTCAAGACAGGAAATTTCTGGTTTTAGAATTAAATGGGAGCAATAGCTCAAGATTTAAAAAAAAATCTATATGATAATTATATACAGGGTGTCTCAAAAGTCCTTGACATATTTAACAACTTGGAAATTGTACGTCAAATAAGGTGCGATCGTACTGTAACTAGTTTCAGTGAAATGAATTATACCGTCGGTTATTATGATATGATTAATTTCCGTAATAAAATAAGTACATTTTAAGTTACCAACATTTTATCATTTGTTGACATTGACTGAAAATTCCAATGGGAAACTTAAGCCTAGCATTGAAAATTTCAGAACTTGAAATCCATATTTCGGCTCTTTTTCCATTTAACAGCTATTTCTCCGGAAACATCTATTCAAAAACTGTCGGTAGATTATACGATTGCTATAATTAAACAATTTTAGAATACAAATTTGATTTTTAAATTGAATGATATGACTCCATCTTAAATAGGACGTAATTACAATGGCAACCTAGTATCATTACCTATCATGTGATATCATTGAATTAATTACGTATGATAGGATTTAATAGAATGATGCATCTCGGTCGCTTGACGATTAATCCTTGGAAGCTGCTATAACAAAGAAGTACCTAGTTTTAAAAAATTCAAGTTACTTAATAAATATTTTTATTAATATCTTTTTAAGTTTTGGATTTTCATAAAATTTGAAATGACTCGATAAAATTTTGCAAAGATTATATACATTAAATTTCAAATCATTTGGTCGGGTAGTTTTTGCGCTGTTATATGCGGACAGACGGACGGACCAGACGATGACTATAGGTGCTACGTATTTATATAATTACGAATGCACCTAAAAATTCAATAAAAAATTAAGCAATTGGTGTACGAGAGTGCAGTTTAGACGAAAATGCGTCTTATAATCGAAAGTTTTCTTTAAAAAAATAAAAAAATTAGTTCCAAAAATTTCTTATAGATGCCGTTACTTTTGCAAAGCTACCGAAGAGGTAGAATGTCTTTATACATAACAGTGGCGAAAGACAAGCAGTGCGTATGCACAGTTTTTGTCCTAACTATGACAATCCACATTTCAGAACTTAATAATACTCGTTTTCATGAGTTCTATTAGACGAGTGAGACAAGTCAACAAACATTAGTTTGACGATAATAGAAAACTCGGCAAGTTGCTTGGCGGTTCATTTTTTTTTCCAAGATCGCGTCGACCAATCGTATTTTTTTTTAGTCCGTATGTCGCTATTATCTTACAGAGGCATCCTACAAATCTTGGCGGGTTTCCAATTATCTCCAAACTAATGTTTGTTGACTTGTCTCATTCGTCGAATCGAATTCATGAAGGCGGGGGCCTCCGTGGCCGAGTGGTTAAGACACCATTCCGCTGTAGCATTGTGAGCGTAGGAGTCAGGTCGGTGGGTTCGACTCCCGCCAGCCCCATTGCACACACTTTGTGGAGCTCCCGGATGTAACTCTCTGGTGTTGTAAATTTCCTTGTGGCTATCTCGTCCCTGTATATTGACGATGACTTATAAGCGGGCACTTGATGTCAAGCACACAAGTCAGATGTATGTTCTCAATAAACAAACAAACAAACAAATTCATAAAGACGAGTATTTTTGAGTTCTGCAATGTGTGTTACCATAGTTTGGACCAAAAACTGTGCATACGCTCTGCACGTGTTTCGCCACTGTTATCTATAAAGGCATACTATTTATTTGGTAGCTTTACAGAAGTAACGCCACCTATAAGAAATTTTTGGAACTAAATTTTTAATTTTCTGAAAGAAAATATTCGATCATAAGAAGCATTTTCGTCCAAACCGCACTCTCTTTCGCATATTTCTTATTTTTTTATTGGATTTTAAAATGTGTCAAGGACTTTTGGGACACACTGTATACTGATGTAGATTTATGCGAAAGAGGTATTTTTATTGCATATTATTAGACCCATTTTTTTATTGTCTTGCCTTTCTCAGGATTCGAACCTTTATTCTCGCCATTAGAGGATGAATGTCCTGTTTTTGTTACCACCTGGACACGTCCAATGGCTTGATTATATAGGCCAAAATATCAATTATGAAAATTCAGTTGGATATTTCCCGTTTTCTTTTAATTGGAAAGGAACACTTCCGTTTGTCTGTATTGGAAGGAACATTTTTGTGTTTAACATTCAACGAGTAAAGATAAGAATGAAAATTTCCGTTTACTCCAGAAAAATCTACAATTTCTCCTTAAAAAAAAAAAAAAAAAAAATATATATATATATATATATATATATATATATATATATATATATATATATATATATATACCATTGGGAAAATGTTCGGAGAGCTTAAAAAAAAAATAAATAAATAAATTACCGTACTTTCGTGTTATAGCGGCCCTCACAATTATGATTATGCCAAGGTTGCAGTTATGATTTTGCCAAGATCATCGCAAAGCTTATATATGCATCCTATATACCCATATATATATATTCCAAGCACTCCTATATGTGCCATATACGTCATTATACACATATTATTTACGTCTTATATGTCTATATACATCCTATACACATGTCATGTATATACATCATATATGCATCCTATATGACTGTAACTTGGCCACATACGTCAAGAAATGTTAATATATATCATATATTATTATAATGTCATACATGCTTTGTAATTTGGCGATAAATCTCGGTCGCTTGACGATTCATCCTTGGGGGCCGCTATAACACGAAAGTACCAAATTGACAATATATTAATGAAAACAGAAACAAAAATATTTCATCCTTGGGCGTCGCTATAACACGAAAGTACCAAATTTCTACTTTATTTTTCATATCTGATAATTTGCATCTATCCTTTTTGTAACTTTAACATTTTTGTAACGATTTTATGCATTTATATTGCCTATTCAAAGAAAAATTCTTCTAAAGTTACAGAATTTCGTTAAAAACGCTTAAAAAATTCTTCTAAAGCTCCAGAATTTCTTTAAAAACACTTAAAAAATTCTTCTAAAGTTCCAGAATTTCGTTAAAACGCTTAAAATAGTAAAATGCGAACATCACTTGGTCTATTCTCAACCGAAAGCAACAAACATTTTCCCAATGGTTAAAAAAGATTTCCGTAAGAAAGACAGAAATTTCTCATAAAATCACCAGTATATAACGGACATTTTTTTCACAGTGCACGAACATTAATGATTAATTTTAAAACTATAATCGTTTTAAGATTGTATTATCATTACATTTAACGTTTTTTACGGAATTTTTTTTTAAATTGTATTGTATTATCTAGCAATTATTGCTAAAAAATCCTGTTTTAAATAACTAAATACTTTATAAATTATTAAAAATGGACACTATAGTGAAATTGAGAAAATTGTAGAGAGGCTAACCCTTTATGCTCCAACGGTACTATCAAGGAAAATTTGATGTAAAATTTATTTAATACGTCTATTAATAAAAGAAGATTTTATAATTGATGCAAAATACTTTCGTTTACTACGTTTCGAAAAGGAAAGGTAATTTTACGAAGCTAAACATTTTAAAAAAGTAACAATTTTTCAGCCTTTTACTATGGATAGCTTTTTACACTCTTTTATATAACTTAACTCCTTTTTCGAATGCAAAAATGGAATTTTGCAATCGATTTCTCGCTCACATTGTGATAGGTTAGTATTATAAAAAGTTATGTACACAGGTGTATATTCCGAATGACAATATAACATTTTAATATATTTAGAAAACCTTTAGAATTTTTTAATTATGAATTGACAAATTAATTTCAAGGCCTTTTTCAGTTAGCCGGCCGCAAGTGATAAATCGCCAAATATTCTTTAGGGTTTCAACCTTAGAATAAGTATTATCTCGAGCGCTCATTCCCATTGCTTTTCCATTATATAAATTCGCGACAGATAAATTCACAAAGTGTTTAGTTTTATTATTTTTTAAGTAATGAAAGATTTCATAAAACAAATTTTTTTATTAAATAATCTAAGTATTGTTGTAAATGACCCAAAACTATTCAAATTCTACTGAATAAAATTCATGTTATATTTTATGTAAGTTGTGTAATCTATCTTTAGATATTAGTGCTTAAGATATCTTAACATATTAGTGCAGTGGTATTTTACCTTATTTATAAGTTGTAGCATAAAGGGTTAGTTCTTGATTGTTAAGTACAGTAGAAATGAGCATGTTGTAAATGTTTTACAAGAAATTGATAAAATATTCCAAATCAAATTCTGCTTCACAAGAATTCAGTTGGTAAGCAATTTGTATCAAACTTTAGAACAAATCAAATAACTAGTAATATAATTTGTTAAAAAATGATATTCTTTTAAAATAAATGTAATTTCGGCAGTTCAATTTCCTTTATGCAATAATCGTTTGGCTTCCAGCAATTAAGGATAGTTGTGGTAAATAAAGAATTTAGAAAGGAAATAAGTAAATGACTTTGCTCGATCTATTTTTTAAAAAAAAAAGTGTTGAACATAGGGTGTATCAAAAACCAGAAGAAACTGAAATTTAAGAAAAATACCTGATATATTATGAAAGAATTATTATTTTGTTAAGCAGACGCAATTCATAAATCAGCTCAACACATTAATAATTGAATTATTTACAGATGATCATTAAGGTAGTTCTCAAATCCAAAGGAGCTGACACATTTTTAAATTCATTTTTGTTCGAAAACTTATGAAATTGGCAGGTGTTTTTATTTAGAAACTATGTAATCGAAAGACTTTTTTAATTTTTTGGTAAAGGCAGAAGATGTTTCAGAAAATGATGTCAAAGTCAGCGTTTTGAACTGAATTAAAGACGTGGCAGCACGAATAACGAAAAAACTTGTCGTCACGTGACACGAATCGCTTATAACGCGAAGAGTAATTTATTTATCATTTCGATTCCAAATCATTTCAACAGTCAGACCGATCAATTTTATGCCTCTGCGTTTAGAAATGAGACAGAAAATGTGTCAGAAAGTTTCGCATTGTTGAGCCGGTCATTTAAGAACCACCTTCAGGGAAGATGCCGGTGTAACGCTCAATAAATCCTGGCAGTAGTTGCGTGCCGGTCCTTTTGTCACCCACACATCAATTATCTTTATCTAAACCATCTCTCCTCTTAGAAATACAAGAGTGAGATTTCATGTACCTGATCTTATGTTCACCTCTACCATAGTCAAGCTTTTCTTTAAGCATACACTGTAAAAAATGACAAATGTTTCTTAATCTACGAAAATATGATATAATCACGAATAAATTTATAATATAAACTCATCCTAGTTAACCATGATTCTGAAAAATGTTTCTGTATCCTTAGAAACCCCAGACTTCAATGCTATTTCGAGATTTAAAGAATCATTTATAAAAACAAAATTTCTCTTGCTGCCCGTCATTATCCGAAACGTTTACGAGTAGCTTTTAAAGTGTATTAATCAGTTTTCTAAGCCCGGAATATAGTTTTTTCTGATGCTATCCATTCTCAAGTAAACATTTTCATGTTCAACAAATATGTTTAACAGACAAACATGCAAAATTAACAACATTAACATTAAAATTAAGATTATTTCTTCACTCTTTCATGTATAAATTAACTTATGGAGCTGAAAACGTTTACTTGAGAATGGATGATATTCGAAAAACAGGTATTCCAGGCTGAGGAAATGGATTAATACACTATAAAAACTATTCATAGAAACGTTTCTGAAAAATACAGGCAGCAAAAAATACTTCGCTTTTATAAATAATTCTTTAAATTTTGGAAATATATTGGTTTCTGGGGATTCAGAAGACAATGGAACACGCTTTTTGGAATTTCGGATAACTCAGAAGATTATATTATATTTTCGTTCGTGGTTATAGTATATTTTCATAAAATAAGAAACATATGTCATTTTTTATAGCGTATATTGTAAGAAAAGCATAAATACGTTGAAAAGACTACGCAATAATGACTAGTTGGAGTTCATTTTTACGATTTCCAAATATTCCACAGCCCATTAGAAAACTGACTAATTTCATTGAAGTACAAATCTGTATTTTTTTTTTTTTTAAGTAAAAGTTGAATAATTAATGAAAATTTTTGTTATTTTCCTTTTTTTCCGACTACAAGAAGACCGAACGTGACCAACAGCGGTGTAAAAAAAACTCGCGACTACATTCGGGTTAAATTAAATCCCTTTCGTGGGTTTTGAGAAAAAAATGACAATTTGTTTTCAAAGAGCAGTCATCATTAGATTAGACAAACTTTAAACAACAGACTCCATAAAAGTAAAATTAATGTCGTTATGAAACAAATAAACAATAGTTTTAAATTTTTAAATTGAATGTAAAAATGCCATCTTATTTTATTTTTCTAAAGCAAACCCTATGAAAAAAAAAATTTGAACTGCTATACTGCAATACTATACTGCTTATAAAACTATTTTTGTTAATTATTGAATTGTTTGTTACAAGAATGCCTGTGATATGTATTTTGTATTTTTGTATATTTATCTGTGAATAAATGTAATTCTATATTTAAAATCTTGTTTTTATTTAATAACCTTTGGCATGCTCTTTGAACCTCATGTAAAATCTGATTTTTTTCTATCCGTTGTGGCATCACTTTGTCATGGTGTATAAGCTTTGAACAAAAAGTACCACAACATCATGTTACGTGTTTTAATTAGTATTAGAACCTTATGAGGAGTACAGCGCCATCTATCGGTCAACTTCTGATTTTTTTTTCTTTTGCAAAACAAATTTCCATTGCTTCACGTATACTCAAGTGAAATATCAGGTCATTCTGAGCAGTGGTTCTTTTTTCACAGCCTTTTGAAAGTGCAACTATAATTATAATCACACTGTATACCAATTTCAATATTTTGAAACAGTGTAAAATCATTAAAACACATTCCAAACGATTTTTCCCCATAGACCTCAATGGAACGGCATTCTTTTGAGTACCACTGTAAATGATTTATAAATGCTCTACACTTTATTTTCAATATCGAAAATGCCATGGTAAACCTCAATAATACATATCAACTAGTAAATCTGCAGATCAGGAGCCTCAACGTCAGCTCTGAAAATCATTGTTTTTTAATCTCACTTTTCATAATATTTAGCATCTTACAATCCGCAATTAAATTTTTTTTTAATATTACATACATATTTATAGGCATATAAAATACTTCGGAGGTTTCAGAAATTAGAAGCGATAAATTAAACACGATTTATGCAATGATATTCTGAAATTCTTATGAACTTCTTATTCTTGTAATTTCTTAGATAAAAAAATGCATTTCTTATTTTGATAAAATACTAATAAAATAAAGAGGAAAAAAATAAATGCATTTTAAAATTTGTAAAAAATAGGAAAATGAAATGTTTTATATTTCCCGAACAGTTGCAAAACATTTTCCAATAATTTAACAATTAATTTATGAATTCTAATAGATGTATCGGACAGTTTTCAAAGCTATTGCATATATTTAAGACCTCCATATCGAAAATTTAGTATCCGTAATTTTACGTTGAAATCCATTATTCAAATACGCGATTTTCATTTCCGTTAAAAATGAAATTTGAAAATCGTCTGCATTCCCATAGGAAATCATTATGACTTAAAAAGGAATGTTCTATGTTTTTCGAACAAATGAACCAAATGTAACTAAAAACTATACAGATAATTCCGGGTACTTCACCAACATAAACACCAAAAAATCAATCTAATAGGACGATTTTTACGGCAGTTATCGCGGAACAGACAGACAAACAGACAGACAGAAACCAAAAACTTTTTGCGTCTCCACAGTGAGCCTCAACTGACTTTTCGACAATTATATGACAATACGACTATCTTTCCGCGAGTTATAGCATGGATGGACGCCCACACAGACACACAGTAAACTAAAATGCCTGAAATTCCGACACGTATGTGTCTGGAATGGAGTGTTCAATGTTAAGACGTTTTAAAATATCTTATCTTTTTCAGACACTTTTTGCGTCTGAATTTCAGACAATTAAAATGTCTGTTTCGCGGGCTTTTTAATTTAATTTTATTATTTTTTTTAGCATTATACGTAATCATGTTTGACCACATTGACTACATCTTGATAAATGAAAAAATATTTTACCATATAGCAGTGTTGGGTTTCTTCCAGCAGCACGGCCTGATTAAAATAAATGAGAAAATTTGGCATGTCCCCTACCACCCCAGATTGTAGGACCTCCTAAATGTGGTATGCAATTTTCGTAAGGATAATATTTTAAATCTATTGCATTGATTGAAATCAATGTTTTGAGCTTTTAGAGTAGGATAAGATTAAAAACAAAAAGTCCTTCTAGCCTGTACCGGGAGGAAAAGGTAGTATTCATAGTCCATGTTTTTAAAAATTCAACTCATTTTACTCAAACACCCGAAGCTAAAAAACTTGGAACCCGATTATAGAAGGTTCGATCCCGCGTTTAGTTAATACTGAATTCAAATTCGAATTTCAACATGACAGTTACAGCATAACAAAAATCAGATTGTTTCAAAATGTCAGCCACCCTAGAAATTCAAACTGCCATATCTCAGCCATTTTTTAAGATAAAACCGAAACAAAAAAAATGTTCTGGAATCCTTGTATCATGATCTAATAACTTTTTCAATTTATAATTTTTATACATCTTTTTGAATTTAATTTGTTTTTAATTTAACTTGCCGCCATTTTGAAACAAGATGGTGCATGAAGCTGGCTAACGAACTCGGTCGAGACCTTGGTATGTTCTGTACACATGATCAGTCACATTCATATCATACGGAAAATTACAAACCTACCAACCCCCCAGTACAAACACAGGAGGTCAAACCAAGGGCGCCGGCCACATATGCCCAGGCCATAAAGGCAGCGACATCAACGGTCATAATACAAGGTACCGATGAAAGAAGTGCAGAAGAGGTAGAAAAGCAAGTTACGAATACAGTAAAAGACCACGAAGGAATCAACAGAGTGACAAGAATGAGAAATGGTATACGAATTGAGTGTGAAAATGCAACAGAGGCCACAAGGTTAAAAGAAACACTGAAAGAAAACACGGAAACAAGCTCAAACCTGAATATCAAGACGGCAAACCTGAGGAAGAAAAGAATAATGATCTTCCACGTTCCAAACACGGTAAGTAAAGAAGCCATACAAGTAAAACTGGAAAAACTACTAGGTTTGGATGGATCAAAGGATCCTGAGGAAGTAGTAAATATACTCAAACCAATACTGATACCAACGGAACGAATGCACATACCAGTCACACTCCCGGAGCCACTGGCAGACCATCGCCTCAAGAGAAGAACGGTGTGCCTTGGGCTCAGGAAATGCCCGATAAAAAACTATGTGACGATTCTGAGGTGCCACCGTTGCCAGGGATTTGATCACATTGCACAATACTGCGACCAGCGACAAGTCTGCTCTGAATGTGCTGGAGATCACAAGCATGACGAATGCCCTAAGAGAAGAGAAAGATGTATCATGTGTCTAAACTACAATGAGATGACTAAAGGTTATTTACGCTCTCAGCTATCAACCGACCACACGGCTCACGGTGGGAGGTGCACGGTGTACCGGAGACTCCTCACTATTAGACAAATAGAATTGGAGGAGGGAAAAAAGAGGTTAACAAGCGGGTTAGAAGTATTGCGTGGACAAGCCACAGTGGTAACGTACCGCGGGGTCAAAAGAATACAAAGGAGGACGCAGGAAGAAATAAATAACATGCAACACAGACAAAGACAAGGGCAACGTTTTCGCGGACACCGATAAAAGACAGTGCCCGCGTGGCGCAAAACAAACACAAAATACAAACTTAAACACACCCGCCACCACAAACCAAAGTAAATCTCCTTCGAATAAACCAAGCCCAAACACAACTCTCACAAACAATGATGCAGACACAAAAAAAATTATACAAATAAATCTACACGGTAGTGCAAATGCCACAAAATCACTTGCGGAGTATATGAGAGGAAATGAAATCAACATCGCGCTGATCCAAGACTTTTACCAAAATAGACAAACAGGAGACATGATAGGTTTTAGCTCAAAATTATGGAAAATATCAAAAACAAAAACAAACAAAGCGGCAATAATCACAAACACAGGAACAAACCCAATAACACTAAAAGAAACCGACCACACAACAGCAGTAACAATAGAAAATAAAAAGGAAATAATAACGATAATAAATGTATACGTCCACCCCCCCCCCCCTCAACAGACTTCATGAGCGTGCTTCAAGAGGTCAAAGACACATTGAAAATAGCCAAAGGTGAAATTCTGCTGACGGGAGACTTCAATGCACACTCTCAGGTCTGGGGTTACAATGATATATAGATACAAGAGGAGAACAGCTAACAGATTTTTTACTAGCTAACGACTTATACGTACAAAATCCACCAAACGCACCAGCCTCATTTAGCACAATGCGGAGGAAAAAAGTTATCCAAGGGTGGCCAGACCTAACAATAGCAACGATAAACCTTGGGGACAAAATAACGGAATGGGAAGTAAGTGACGACGAATCCCATAGCGACCACAAATACATTAAATTCAAACTAACATATGACAACATAAGTTATTACAGACACAAACTAGAGACAAAACATGGAAAACATGCAAAATTTGAGAAAAAAATAAAACAAATAGGGAACAAATATATAAATGAACTTACAAGGATAACCAGCAAAGAACAATTAGACAACATAGCAATGAAAATACAAAATGAAATCACAGCAATAGCATTACAATGCTACAAACAAAGAAAATCACCAAATATAACAGCTCCAACATGATGGACAATGGAGATAAAAACAGCCCGAAACCGAGTTAGAGCATTTAGAAGGAAATATCAAAAACAACAAGATGAAGAACTAAAATACAAACAACACATAGAATATAAAAAAGTAAGGGCAAAACTTAAAAAACTAATCAACAGAACAAAAAGGGAAACTTGGAAAAAATTCTGTAACGAAGCCATAGATACATACGGACCACAATACAAAGCTGCCTCAGGTAAAAAACCAAAGCCATCACGATTAGTAAATGTACTACCAAACAACCAAACAGTAACAGTAAAAGAAACACTTAACCACTTTCTAGATAACCTGTACTTAACAAACCCAAACACAGAACATAAACTCACACCGGCGCCACCAAAATTCAGAGACATTAACCCACCAGACATAACAAAACAAGAACTTAACAGAATAATAAAAAATATAAAGCAAAACAAAGCTCCAGGATTTGATTACATAGACTACAATTTAGTTAAAAAAATACACAAAGCGACGCCAAAGTTAATGCTCTCGTTATTCAACGCATGCCTCAAGCTAAAACACTTCCCAAAAACATTCAAAATAGGTACAGTGGTCCTGTTCCACAAACCGGGAAAAAAAACCCAGGACCTCAAAAACTATAGACCAATATGCCTGCTACCGGCCTTCAGTAAAATCCTAGAAAGAATAATATACGGTAGAATAATGCACCATCTGACATTAAACAAATATTTGAGCAAAAAGCAATATGGTTTTAAACAAGGTACTTCAACAGAACACGCACTAAACAACCTTATAAAAACGATAAAACAAGATAAAAAAGATAAATTCCAAACACTACTAGTAGCAATGGATATTAAAGGGGCCTTTGATAATATTAGATGGCCAATAATAGCAAATATACTAAAAAACTCCCCGAACCCAACTTATTTAACAAACTGGATAATTAGTTTCCTTGAAAACAGGTTTGTCACACTAGAGGAAAACGGAATAAAACAATCAAGACAAACCTTTGGCGGCTGACCGCAAGGAAGTTGTCTCGGCCCGCTACTTTGGCTGCTAATAGCAGACGTAGCCTTAAAAAATAACTGGGGTAAAAAGGTTAGAATCCAAGCATTTGCCGACGATTTCATCCTAATACTCAAAGCTAAAACTAAAGAGCAATTGGTAATCTTAGCAAATAAAATAATAGAAGAATTCAACAACTGGATAAAATGCAACAATCTTACGCTAAACAAGGAAAAAACAGAACTACTGTATCTAAACAGACCTCGCTTACACAACCTCCCAGATCAAGTCTCGGGAAAGATAGAGGGAATCAAATTGGAGGACAAGGATCTAGAAGGTAAAGACCAAATCAAATACCTAAGAGTCATAATACACCGTAACCTAAACTGGCTGCCACATTGCCAACACCAAACAACCAAAATACGCAAATCATTCAATATGCTGGGACAAATGGCAAAAAGAGGTTGGGGGAATAACACCAGACATCATAAAAATTTGGTATCGAACAGTAGCAGAAAAAGTGCTAACATATGCAGCTCCAATCTGGGGACACAAATTAAATGCCAGAAGCAAAGCGGTCCTAACCACTTGCCAAAGACATTTTCTGCTGACCATAGTCAAGGCATACAAAACTGCCCCAACAGCAGCCCTTCAGGTACTGACAGGTCTGATTCCAATACACCTACAGGTCAAATATGAAGCAACATATGGAACAATAACAAGGTTAAGAGAAACATGTAAATTATACGGTAATACAATTCAACCAACAGACTACGATAACAAAATAAACATATGGGAAACGCACCCAGCAGAAACAACAGAACCAAAGATAGGCTACAACAAAACAGATATAACAATTTATACAGACGGCTCAAAATTGGAATCAGGCGCTACGGGATCGGCTTTCGTAGCATACAAAAACGACAAAAAAATTAAACTATGGTCAACACCATTGCGGAAACATAACAGTGTCTTCCAAGCCGAACTACTGTCGATACTAAAGGCAACAGAATGGGGCAACGAAACAGGGATGGATTATAGCATTCACTCGGACTGCCTATCAGCAATATTAGCACTCAGCAAACCATTCAACACAATAAAACTAATTGCAGACATACAAAACAAAATAAGAAAATCAAACAACAAATTTAAAATTAATTGGGTTAAGGCACACGTTGGCATCCAAGGAAACGGGGATGCTGACGAATTAGCAAAAGAAGCGGCTAAAAATAAAAAAATGATAGACCCTACCACATAGAAAGACCAATATCAAACCTTAAGCGTATATAAAAAGAGTTAACAATAAAACAATGGCAGTTCGAGTGGGACTACGGGGATAGGGGAAGAACAACCCATGGATACTTCCCAAAAGTAGACGCAAAAAGGCTTATAAGCTGTAAATTACTGAGCCAAATCTACACAAAACATGGAGCATTCCCACAATACCTACATAGATTTACTAAATTTAGCTCTCCAGAATGCATATGCGGGGAATTAGGGTCCATAAAACACTACCTTACGTCCTGCCCACTCACACAACCACACCATCTGGTCACCATCACAGTTAATAACGAAATACTATGGCACAGACAACTTGCAAACAACAAACATGTACAAAACAAAGGTAGAGCAGTGATCAGATGGCTAATGAACAATGTAGACGACATGAAACAGACAAACATAGACTAATACAACAACAACAACAAAAAACATAAAAGTCCCAGCAGCCACCATACCTCTATATTCAAAGTGTGTATAACCTCTGCCTAATTTATCTTATCTTTCAGGGAAAAAAAAAAGGAAATATATATATATATATATATGTGTGTGTGTGTGTGTATATAATAAAAATAGCAGTGTAATGTATACCTCTTTCCTGCGAAAAAAATCGTTCTTTTAGCGTTTAAGAGGGTGGAAGATAATAAACTAATTAACTGACTAATGGCCAAGGAATATGCCCCACCCCATAGCGCACCAAGTACTCAAATAGCTTCATCGAATTCATGAAAACATCCATAAGGTATATATGGACTGATCGCCACTAGAGCGCATTCATAACAACAAATTCAACGTTTACCAGTGATGCAACAGAGTATAAAATCAACAGCGAAATATGAAAAACCCAAATCACAATGAGAAACCTGCAACAAATGAGAAACCAAAATAAATGCAACAAAAGAGAAGCAACTGCATCACATGAGAAACCAAAAAGCAACGAGATAAACCTAAATGTGCAACAAAAATCAAGCAGCAAAAGAAAAACAACAGGTAACTGGAAAGTACAGTAGAAAAAAGTGAGGGAAAAAAACAATCCAACACAGGTAAAAGTAATCATTTTCTTCTATTTTTTATGTAAAGTTAAATAAACATGTATTAACCCCCTTCCCTTACAGGTTTTTTTTTCGTTTTTTTATAATCATGTACGCTAATGGCGCCCGGTGCATGTAAAATCCGTCGTGGGTGTAAAGTCCTCCAAGTTCCCTGTGAATTATACCTCTGGGGGTGCCTAATCAGAAGGTCTCGTCACCTGATCAAGGCTCTAAATTACGAGACCAACTCGCATAACGATGACATGACGTATGGGTGTAATGCCAAGCGCAGGTCCATATAAAAAGAATAACATCAATTAGCAGCAAAACAAAAATGGGAACAAAACTAAGTCCTCCACATAGCCGTCCTGCCAGCAACGGCCAGCCGCTACGCGGCATCTCTTCAGTTGCGCTACGCGCCCCTGTGCCAGGCACTAAACCCGTTTAAGCTAGGGAAACCTGGCAGGTACGGGCCTGGTCGCCGGTCTCAAAAAAAAAAAAAAAAAAAAAAAAAAAAAAAGATGTAGCCAAAACAAAAAATGTTCCAGAATCCCTTTATCACGTTCTAACACTTAACAAAAACAATTTCTCCAATTTATAATTTTTCTGTACATCTTTTTGAATTTGTAAAAATCAAAAATTTTTTAACTAGCCGCCATTTTGAAACAAGATGGTGGATGAAGCTGGACAACGAACTCGGTCGAGACTTTGATATGTCCTATACACATACTGAGTCACATCTGAATCGGTTTATAAATGAGAGAGTTACAGCATGGCATATGTCAGATATATATATATATATATATATATATATATATATATATATATAAATCAACATTTGAACGGAGGGTGGTTTGGAGGTCTGGGGGTCATGATTGGTGAAAACATACCAAAATGTTTTGGAATGGCTTTCCTCCGAACGGCTGCAATAGGTAGCTTTTTGTAATGAAAGCTACCTAAAAATATATTTATCTATATGCACTAAAACTTCTCAATCGCGAACACTTCTGCACCGCTTCACTTTGTCCACTATTTGGAGGTGTCTGCTTTTCAGAGGTAAAAATATACAAATATATATATGTTGTGGATTGAAAAAGGTTTTCGCTTAATTGAGGTGTCCACACCCAGAAAACGGAATTGATTAAGACAACAAAACATGTTTTGTTGAGTACATTTTGTTGTTTCAAGCAAAATTTTTAGTTGAAGTAAAAAGTTGGTTTTGTTGCATTGACAAAAATATATTGTTAACACTCTTTCAAAATTTCATCAATTTTACTTGAATTAACAAAATCTGTTTTTTTAATTACCATAATTTTGTAATTTAAATTTGTAATTCCAGCAAAATTTTGTTGTTTTTTCAAAATTTAAATTGTTGTGTAGTAGTCATAACTCTCTCACGTAACTTGGTTTATTTGACTTATATAGCTGTATAATTAAAGGATTAACATAATTTTTGGATAATTAAAACTGTTTAATTGGGACGGACCAAGGTAGTTTTAAAAATTCCCCTATCCCATTTATTACTTTCTTCTATCTTTACAAGAAGAAAGTATTGGAGTCATGAAAATTTTCAACTTCTGGTTTTCAACGGATTTTAGAAGGTCCTGAACACGATTTGACTGTTTTTAGAAAATGACTGTCTATGACTCTGTCTGTCTGTATGTGACAAAAATTTTCTGGGCGCACTATTTCAAGAACTAATGCACGGAATTTAATAAAACTTTATATTCAGTTACTTCCTGATATAAATTGGTGCTGATTAGTTTTTGGCGTAAATCGCGCAACAGGTGGCGCTGCTATGTTGCAATTTTCACGATGTCTACAATAGATTCGCGATTTCTCACGAACTAAAGCACTGATTTACATCAAACTACAGATTGCGTTAGACCTTGACATAAATAGAAGCTGATTACGTTTTGGTGTAAATAGTCCAACAGGTGACGCTGCTATGCTACTTTTTTCATAATTTTCACTATAACTAAATCTCAAGAACTAATGCTCGGATTAATTTTTAATTCATTTTCATCAGTGATTTACACCCTTAATTCTTAAATAATAACCAGTTAATTTTTATCCTGCTTTTTTTCAAGCGTAAACCGACAGAGTGAAAAATGTCCCAATCCGGGAATCGTACCCAGGTCCTCAGAATAGCGCTCTGAGGCCCCAGCATATGGCAATACAGTTAATTTTTAATTAATTTTCTGCAGTGAATTACGCCTGTAATCCTTGAATAATAACCAGTGAATTTTTATCCTGCTTTTTACAGGCGTAATTCACTGCTGAAAATGAATTAAAAATTAACTATATGTTGCCGTATGCTGGGCTTTGTATTTTCGTCTCATGTTTGCCGCAGAAATTTGCATGCTCATGCAGGGCCTGTTTACCGAATAGGCTCGGGAAGCCCACAAAGAAATACAAGGGGGCCCCAAATTTACTTTTCAGAATAACTTCTTATGGAAAAAAAAATCAATCAAGGTAAAAAATGCATTTTTTCCTTACGAAATTTTTATCTAAGAAGCTCGCTCTTTCTAAATTGTTGTTACTCGAAATTTTGATGGTAAAATTTCCAATTGTTGCAGCATACCAAAAATGGATTTAGTAAATAACAAAGCAATTGGTAGAGGGGGGGGGGAGCAGAGTAATGTCGGACTTCCCTTACTTTTATGTCTTAAGCGGGCCCTGTAGCTCATGATGACATTTCCAACTTGTGCTGCGGTTGCAGCCGGTCCGACATATATAAAAGTGTGAAATTTCGAGTTTGACTATCGTTCCTTGTAGCTCAGTGGTAGAGCCTCAGATCGTTATTCTGAGGACCCGGGTTCGATTCCCAACTTGGAACATTGTTCAGTCTGTCGGTTTACGCTTGAACAAAAGCAAGATAAAAATTTACTTGTTATTATTCAAGGGTTACAGACGTAATTCACTGCTGAAAATGAATTAAAAAATAGTTAAGTTTAGATTGGTTCTAATACAAAAACTAATTTTAAAGTAAATATTATGATTGTTTCTGTAACAAAAACCTTTTGTTAAAACAAAGAAAATTCTTAAAATTACACAAAACAATTGTTCTTTAAAAAAAAGTTTTCGTTGCCGAAACTAAAAAGAACTTTTTAAGTAACAGATAATTATATTTAGTTTGAGAAAACTTTCAACAAAAGAATTTTGTTAATTCAAGTAAAATTGGACTATTTTATTTGAATTAACAAAACATTTTTTTTTTTTGCTTACGATACAAAATTTTTTTGTTGGAATTGTAAAAAAATGTTTTTGTTGATTCAAACAAAATTTCCATTGACCCATATTTATACGGAAAGTTTTGTTGGGCCAACCAAATTTTTGTTGATTCAACAAAACTTTTCTCTGGGTGCACTATTAAGCCGCTATCAGATTCACCAACTTTTCGAGCAACTTTTGAGCCAACTCTTGATTTGAGCCGATTTTCCGTGAAAAATCGTCCCAACACCCAGTGTGATAGCAAACAAGAATATCCCCAATTTATTTGCCACAGCTCTAAAAAATCGTGGCTAGGAGCGACATTTCATCCAACTTCCAACATTTCAGCCAATCAGAGGGAGGCGTTTGGAACGCCTCTTTGCTATGAAATGAGTTTGGCGTGATTTGGCTTGCCTAGTTTGATCGCCAATGTTTGTAAACATTACAGGGGTTGATGCAGGGTTTTTTTCTTGGGGCCCATTTTGTGAAAAGTAAAGGTTATTTTTGTGAAATTTATTATATTTTTGTGAAAAATAACTTTTTGTAACGAAAGTTATCTAGTTGCTCAAATTCGAACAAAGCATTTATTAACAAAAACTTTTTTAAATCCTTTTGCCGAAGTTTTCCTCTCTGGTGAACTTGTTTGTTTACAAATTACACATTTTAAAATGTCACAATGTAATAAATAATTAATAAATAGTAAGTTTTTATGGAATAGAATTTTGTGAAAGTGCCTATTTTATTAAAAGGAATTTTGTAAAGGGGTTGTTTTGTTATAAAAAATTTTGTGAAAGTGCCCATTTTATCAAATTGATTTTTGTTTAGGGTCCCATTTCATTAAAGTGATTTTTGTGAAGGGGCCCCTTTTGTTAAATAGATTTTTGTGAAGGAGCCCTAAATAGACCCCAAATTTTGCCTGGATCGATCCTTGCATTACAGGAATAGCAGAAAGTGTTCATTTTACTACTTTTGCCATGTAATGAATTCTGCATAAAAAGTATTGCTCTGTATTGATTTTTAAAGCTACTACTTATGAATCTCTAGAGTGTAATCAAAGTTTTGTATGTAGTTATTAGTCCTACGATATAATTATTCTGGATGCATACAAAAACATTGTAAAATCAGTTATAGGTATCCTATTACATGTTTTTAATGTTTAATTGCTTGTTTCTATAAGGTTTTCCATATTTTCAGTAAAAAATTACATAGATTAATTTTAACTTGGAATTAAAAATCAGTTAATATATAAATAATCAGCTTAAAAAATTAGTTCAAACATCTGATCCTCAATTTAAGTATAATATTTAAATAAATTTAAAACCCATTTTCAAAATTAAAATACTTCTTTTATAAGAGAAATATTTAGAAAAAAATTTTTTGTTCTTGTGTTTGTTGATATTTAAATTTTATCACATATTTTGTCGTTGAATGCATAAATAATTTAAAATAGTTTATTAAGAAATGTAGAATAACAGTTTTTATGTTAAGTGAAGTATTTTAATTTTTAATTCTTGCTTGTAAGTTTAATAGGTTGGCTAACCTATTGAAAATATTATTCAATATCAATCAAAATATTGGATTTGTTTGATATTTTTGAAAATAGCTTGGTATTTACGTACTTTTTTACAATGGCTGTATTGCTTCATCAGTGAAAAACTTTTCTAATTTTGGCCAAACAAGCCCAAACTGCACAATTGACTAGAGACTGAAAAAGCCAATAAACTTTTATTTGTGTTTAAATATTGAGAAAAATAATAAGAATAATTTGTGTTTTTAAAATCTTGTTATTTTTTTATATATATATTTAAAATTTAATTCTGTGTTTTATGATTTAAGAAGGAGTACAAAAATCAAAATACTTTTTTAATATTTATGCCTTGTGTTTTTCTTATTAATTGCTAAAATGGGTTTAAAATGTTTTGTTATGAACAAATATGACACTGTAGTTTTACATTAAACAAGTAATATAAAAGAAATTTTTTTAAAGTCAATTCCTACTTAGGTCATCAAAGAAAAAAATTATTTTAGTTACTTTTTATTAAATAATTACAATTAATATAAATATGTATATACATATGACAGAATCACAGTATTAAGTGGCAAAATAGAAATGAAATTTAATTAATGAATTATTATTTGAAAAAACTGTAGTAACATAAAGTGTCATCCACTACAAGTTTAAAAAAATGTATTTGAACTTGAGTGGATTAATAAAAAGTATTTTATTAACGATTGAAAATTTGAAAATATAAAACTAAAATTAATTAATTTAATTACAAACATAAGTTGGAAATTGTACATCAAATGTGACAAATGAGGTGCATTCGTACTATAGCTAGTTATATAAATATTCAGATCTTGATGATTTTTAATTCCGTGAAATGAATTATATCATTTGCAGATTAATTTCTGTAATAAAATAAGTATCTCGGTCGCTTGACGATTAAACCTTGGAAGCTCGTATAACAAGAAAGCACCGATTTTTCTATAAATATAAAACTAAAATTAATTTAATTACTGAATTAATATTTGAAAAAACTGTATTAACATGAAGTGTCATCCACTACAAGTTTAAGAAAATGTATTTGAACTTGAGTGAATGAATAATAAAAAGAAAAGAGTCCAATTAAACTGATGGCATTGAGCTCACAAGCTATTCACACTAATTGTATATTATACTCTTATTTCAAAGAATAATGCCCCTTGAAAAATAAAGCGATCGACAATAAATTAAGGTGGGTGGGAATTAGCCCGCTATTTCCCCCCTTTATACTTAACCATTGAACCCCCAAAACTAATCAGGGAAACGCCTTATTACCACAATTAATCTATATACAAAATTTGAAGCAAATTGGGTAATTCTGCATGAAAAACCCATTTACAAAAATAAAGGGGGAAGGATTAGTCCCGCATTCCCTCCTTTATACTTAACCAATGAACCCCCAAAACTAATCAGGGAAGCGCCTTATTACTATAAACATGTAACCAAAATTTGAAGCAAAACTGATATTTCTATCAAGAGTTATCGCGTTAAGTACATACATACGTACACACAGAAACGGCGGGCACATTAGCTCCCAGGCTTTGTTAGCCTGTGAGCTAAAAAGTATTTTATTAACGATTGAAAATTGGAACAAGATATATAAATATATAGAGTGTGTGAACTAATAGTAGGAATTGAATAAAAGATATCAGGTATTTGCAAATTCCGAGTGCATTACTTATTGTAAAAATGAATAAATATGAAAACTGCTAAAAGCATTTTAGCTATTGTATGATAGTTTTTCAAATTAATAATAGGGGAGAGGGGGGGGGGGGGGCACATGAGAATAATTTTTTCATTTTTTCCATTTTACAATTTACATACAACTTCTAATCCAAACTTCTCTTTTCTGTTTCTTCTTTCTGCTATCTGAATCTAATAATAAAATTGCTAAACACACCTTTTTTTTATCCTTCAACGATAAAAATTTGCTGTTTACCATATTGTCGATACAAAGATTGGAACAAAAGAAAGCAAAAACAATTTGAAGAAAACAAAACGTGTTTTGCAGCAAGTCGATAGTACGGAGCGATTTATTTACGCCAACAAAAGAGTGATAAATAGTAACAACTGGTACTCGTAGTAACCGGTTTTTCCTCCAACTTTATCAACGACAATTGCAACCCTTCTTTCACTTTGAGCGCGAAAAAGTTGGGGTTAAATTTGGCTGAAAAATTGGTTGCTCGAAAATTTGGTGAATCTGATAGCGGCTTTAGGGAGTCAGTTAGAGAGGTTTTACAGAAAACCTTCATAACAGACTCTTCGATTCAGAGAACACCATTTTTCTATCCGAAACATATACAATATACATGTTTGTATATTTTTACCTCAGAAAAGCGGACGCTTCCGAATTCCGCTATCTTGAGGTGTCCGTTATTGAAATGTTTTACTGCATTTAGATAAATGTATTTACTTTCTTATACTATTTTTAAAAGTTCAAAATATTGATTATAACTGGTACAATGTCGAGAGGGGACAGTAACAATCAAGAGGGGGAGTACAATCAGAGAAGGGGAGGGAGAGGGCGACGGGACCGTTTGTCCATGCTTTAATCAGGTCCTGCTTCTGGAAGAAATCCACACCTGCTTTATGGTTCGCTAAATCGAGTATCCTATATACGATATGTATTTACAGTAAAATGTTCATAACGGAAATTCCTGAATAGCGGATACCTCTACTTAGCGATAATTTTTTTTTAATCCACAACAAATACGTATTTGTATACTTTTACGTCTGATAATTTCCATGGTACTGGTGTGTCCATTATTGTAATGTATTCCTGCATATATTCATTTATACAGGGTGATTTTCTCGTGCCCAAAAACCGTAGGATACAAAATTTAGTTCAAATCGCCTGAGCCGTTTTTAAGATAAAAATAGCTTGACC
The DNA here is from genome assembly GCA_963931845.1 of Maratus michaelseni. Classification (NCBI taxonomy): domain Eukaryota; kingdom Metazoa; phylum Arthropoda; class Arachnida; order Araneae; family Salticidae; genus Maratus; species Maratus michaelseni. Next base: position 6,666,455 of record OZ007600.1, read on the forward strand.
CATAATGACCCACTAATCGAATTTTCTCGAACATGGGGCCTAGCCCATCAGTCTTCTCGTGCCCGAAAACGATAGGATGCAAAATTTAGTCTAAATAGTCTGAGCCGTTTTTTAAATAGAATTAGCTTGACTCACAGTGACCGAAAAATGAACCGCTAATCAAATTTTCTCGTACATGAAACTTAGCCCAATGATTTTCTCGTGCCCGTATCTCGTAGGATACAAAATTTAATCAAAATCGTTAGAGCTGTTTTTTAGTTAAAATTAACTTGACTCGCGTTGACCCAAAAATGACCCACTAATTGAAAGTTCTCGAACATGTGACCCAGCCCAATAGTCTTCTCGTGTACGAAAATGGTAAGATACAAAATTTAGTCAAAATCGTTTGAACCGTTTTTTTTAGATACAATAAGCTTGACCCTGACCCATGGTGACCCAAAATGACCCACTAATCGAATTTTTTCGAACATGTGACCTTGCCCAATGGTTTTCTGGTGCCCCAAAACGGTAGGATACAAAATTTCGTCAAAATCGTTAGAGCCGTTTTTAAGATAAAATTTGCATATATATATATATATATATATATATATATAACCACACACACACACACACAAGATTTGCTCGTATTAGAATATAAGGTAAAGCTAGGAGAGTCTGCGCACAGTTCAAAAGAATAACAATAAAAAATCTAAATATTAATATTTTGCTAAACTATCCATGAATAATTTTACTTCATTTGTTTTTTATGCATTTCCATTGCTATTTTGTTGTTATGTTGCAATTTAATAGAGCAGTTGTAATAAAACCAAAAAATTAATTTTGCGCAATCTGTCCTTACAGTGTTGGTGTGATTGCGCACATGGGTAGGAGAAATTGTTGCTAATAATAACTACAATTAAATTGTTAACAATAATAATTACACTTAAATGACATTGTTGTAAGGTTTTTGTGAATAAATATTATTGTATTAGGAGTGAATATTTCAAACTAATGATTAAAGGATTAGAAAAAGGAAATAATTTTAAAATCGAGTAAAACATTTTAATTAAAGGGGAAAAAATTAAAGAATCAGAAAAAGCAAGTGCAGATAAGATTACAACATAACATTAAGTTACTTGATAACACGTTTAAATTAAAATTAGTCCATTTTCATTTTTCATTATTTATGCAAATTTACCAATAAGCTGCGTAATCTCTCCTAGCATGGAAACTAATGGAAACAATGCGCCATCTCTCCTAAGTAGCAGATGCGCAAACTCTCCAATTTTGGTAGGAGAGATTTCGCGGCCTTTCATTTAAACATGGCCGCTACTAAAACGTACCGTTGATGTTCACATTGTTAGTCTAGTTTAGTAGCTTATGAGAAATCGTCCAAGTTAAAAATATTTTGTACTACTGACATTGTATAGAAATTCTGATGAATAGCTATGAAAATTCAAGCACTTACTTTGCGAAAACAAAACAAAATAGCAATGCTTTATCTAAGACGCTCAAAACAATCAATGTGCACTTTCAAGTAGACACTCCACTACTGCTGTTGTACAACTACCTGGAGTCGCTGCGCGCTCACTCTACTCCTTCACCCCGAACCTCTATGTGCGCAATCTCTCCGACCGCGCCATCTCTTCTGGCTTTACGTTATGATACGAGCAGGGAAGACCGAGCTATGCTCAGTCAAAATTAGCTTTGAGTTCAAATATCATGACCCATGACAAAAATGACCCACTAATCAAATTTTCTCGAAAATGTGACCAAGCCTAATTGTCTTCTCGTGCCCGAAACCCATAGGATATAACATTTAGTCAAAATAATCTGAGCCGTTTTTTAGATAAAATTAGCTTGACCCACAGTGACCCAAAAATAACCCACTAATCGGATTTTCTCGAGCATGTGACCTAGACAAATGATTTTCTCGTGCTCAAAAACTGTAAGATACAAAATTTAGTTCAAATCGTCTGAGCCGTTTTTAACATAAAAATAGCTTGACACATAATGACCCATGACCAAAATGACTCACTAATCGAAATTTGTCGAACATGTGATCTAGCCCAATAGTCTTCTCGTTCCCTAAAACTGTAAGATACTAAATTTAGTTCAAATCCTCTGAGCCGTTTTTAAGATCAAATAGCTTGACCCATAATGACCCATGACCAAAATGACCCACTAATTGAATTTTCTCGAACATGTGACTTAGCCCAAAAGTCTTCTCGTGTCCGAAAACCATAGGATGCAAATTTTAGTGTAAATAGTCTGAGCCGTGTTTAAGATAAAATAGCTTGACCCATAATGACCCATGACCAAAATGCCCCACAAATTCAAGTTTCTCGAACATGTGACCTAGCCCAACAGTCTTCTCGTGCCCGCAAATCATAGGAGGCAAAATTTAGTGTAAATAGTCTGAACCGCTTTTTAGATAAATTAGCTTGACCCACATTGACCCAAAAATGACCCCTAATCGAAAGTTCTCGAACATGTGACCCAGCCCAATAGTCTTCTCGTGCCCGAAAATGGTCGGATACAAAATTTAGTCAAAATCGTTTGAACCGTTTTTAGATACAATTAGTTCGAAAATGACCCAAAATGACCCAAAATGACCCACTAATCGAATTTTCTCGAACATGTGACCTAGCCCAATGGTTTTCTGGTGCCCCAAAACGGTAGGATACAAAATTTCATCAAAATCGTTAAAGCCGTTTTTAAGATAAAATTTGTATATATATATATATATATATATATATAACCACACACAAGATTTGCTCGTATTAGAATATATGATATATTTAAAATTACTTAAAATCATTCATATAAACCATATTTTGTACATTTATTTTCATTCTTTTAATAGTGAGTGTCAAAAAACTGATTGTACATTAACGTTTGGAGGCCAGTGTACATGAAGATGCCCACAGCTATGCCACTCACGGTTATTATAAATAAAAGATAGCCTAAAACAGGCTACATTTATGCTTTATTGGATATTTTGAATGAAAGTTAGCCTCAGCTAAGCCATTAACGATCATCCTCTTTAATAAAAAGCTACGCGTTGCTGACGACTGGCTTTTTCGCTAAACGTTGCCACAGATGATCTCGGAAAAAGAAACATTTGAAGTTAATGAAAAAATTAATAGCTCGAAAAGTATTTGTCAGAAAATTCTTAGACAAACTGCGTTACAAAGGTAAAAAATTGTATTTTTCTTGATATAAATTTCAAATCTAATGATTATGCCGTTTTTTCAAATATTGAATTTCAAAAATTACCAAATTTTACAATGGAGTACCATAGCGAAACCTTCACACGTAAAAAGATAATGATAACGGCAATGTGTCGTGACGTGTATACTGGCTATAGCAGGAGTCACAAATTATAGTAGCCTTATTATTCTGTTAAAATATAAAAGTGAATTATGATGTCACGTGTGCATGATTTTTAGTTAATTCTCGACAAATAGCATATTTTAGTCCACTCAGTGTGGCATATCAATTTCATTATATTTGAAATATTGTAACTTCATTAAAATCCAACGGAAATGATTTCTCCCCATAGACAGCATAATGTAACACAATAAATCATTTTTTTAAAGCTGACCTATTCCATAATAGAGTCTGCAGAGATTTGGCCTAATTTGGAACCAACTTTTTTGGATTCCTTTTGGTACTTTTCCGTTATACCAACATCATGCCAAAATGTATGTATGCTAATGCGCCATTTATTTCAACCCTGAATGTGCAAATAATTTTTATTTCAAACCGTGCCAAGCATTGTGACTCGCTATTTTTTCAACGCGAATCTCTTTTTTTTTTATTATTATTATTTAATTGTAAGCATGCAAAACATTTTAATTTACTATTTTTTGAATCGTAAATACTTTTTATAAAATTATAACTTGCATTTTTCGCTGATTCAAAAAGGAAATGTTTACTAACCTTGCGGAATGGATTTTGGCGGGACTTGTACTCTTAGTTATATAATTTATCAGAGATGGTTTTAGTATCTCGCATATTGTTCTGCTTTGCTTTTTTATAGAATTATGGGGGAAAGATTTATAATCAGATGAACCCGATTATGAAAGCTTAGCCTTTTAAAAATATTTTGCCGAATGGATTTTGACAGAACCTTTACTGTTACCAAATGATGTTTCAAGGATGAGGTTGATGAGTAGTATGACTCAGATGAGGTAGATGAGTTTTCAGGGATGTTTATAGTATATAGCATATCGTTTTATCGTTCTTTATTAAATCTTACTGTAAAAGATCAACGAAAAGAGTTTGTCCTTAACAGCCCAAATTTTGTCTGACACATTCAAATTGTAATAACGCAATGGCGTTCTTATCGTTTTCAGGACATTCCAAGTAAAGGTCCATATGGTTTTAAAACACAAGGTCAAGTTCAAGGTCAATATTTCGTTTGATTAAAGGTTCGTTAAGAGAAATTGACCAGCATAGCAGGCGTAGCTTGCTAGTCTATATACTATATATAAAACGCTAAAGTACGTAGAGGCAAAAAAGTTGTTATTTCTCTTTTGGTAATGACAACGAGTGGATTGTTTAGAAAATAACACCAACCATATAAATCTAACTTTAGCCGGCTTCGTTATTTGCTGTATTAAGAAAACTATTGGAGGTATCGATTCGAAACTCACAGTATATAGTACGTAGTTTATTTTTCTGATTCCGAAAATGCAAATTTTGTGAAAATCGAACGGTAATTTTTCTTAATTTTGGCGAAAATCTAAAAGATTTGTTAACAAACTATATTGTTGCCACTTTAAAAATGTTTTTAATAATAATAATTGCATGAAACAATGACAATAAATGTTACTTGTAACAATCGATGAGAATCTTGCACGTGAATATTGCACAAATGAAAATATGCAGTTTATCGTACAAAAATAATAATAATAATAATAATAAATAAATAAAAATTAAATTAAAAATACGGCAAACACATAATCGATATTGGAAACAATAATATTAAAAATGAATATTGATATGGTGTATTTGTTAATCTATAGCTAATATACGCCATCATTTAGATAACACCAAAAGGCAACAATAAAAAAACTCTCCATATCTTACTACTATTGTTGCTTCAGAGGGTGGACATAGAACATGATAACGAATCATAAAAACATCAGAATGAAGTTATCGTGAAATTCTGAATATTTGATAAATAAATTTTCCATATTTCCTATGGCAACGGATTTTTTTTTTTTTTAATGTTACCTTATGAAAACTTGTTAAAAAAAAAAACTATATTTAGATGTATTTTCTGTGTTTCATCTCGATAACATATATAAATTTCAAGACACACAGCCATTTTGAAAATAAACTGCAAACAAAGAATCAAAATCGTTTTACTTAATATGATATGAGCTGGAAAAATATATGAAAAAAATCAAATTGAATAATATCTTTAATAAAAAATCAAAATGATATGGAACGAAAAAAAAAGGGGGGAGGATGGGTATATAAGACCCATGTTTGGCCCAAGACAGATCCAAATATATTGTTTAAGGAATTTACGTACATTTTTGTAATAAAATTTAGAATTTAACTGGTTTTATGATTTTTTCTTTACTCCAGAATGTTTACGTATGCTGTACAAGATATAAAATATAGGTTGCCTAGCAAATTTTAATATACTTTGACATTTTTTGAAAATTCTTTTTCTTTTTCTTTTCTTTTCTAATAAGAAGGACTCATAACACCAGCCTGGTTATTATACATATTAATATTTTAATGAAAATGTAAAACATTCAGAGAAAGAAAAAAGCTTCATTTTGCACTATTTATTATTGTTATTATTGAACTATTCTATTCAAATGTTAAAATAATTGAAAGCATACTTCAAGGAAAGAAATTTGTACATCCTACTAACAAAATGAACTGATGGTACAATAAATTTATTTTATACCAATTTTAATTTGGTGAAACTTTAAACAAAATTAATCATATGTATTTCTCTTGCAGTTTTCCATTTGAAAATTCGTTTTAAGCATAAACAGATTTTGATGAAAATTACCAGTGTTCCTCTAAAATAAAATTACAGTTATAATCTAATATTGCAGTGTTGAATTCTCATTCTAAATTTGTAAAATTAATACAAAATTAGTCAGGCCGTTGTGAGGCCGTGAATGAAGTCATTGTATGCAACAGCGTGCATAATAATTGGGCGGCACAGAAAAGTTACAATCAATATTTTACACTTTTCGAGTAGGGTGAGGTAAAGACAAATGATATATTTATCCAAACATGTATTTATGTGTTCATATATAATATATTTAGTGTCATCGAATGTATTTAATTTTTCTGATAGTATATGAAGAAGGGGTAGGGGGGTTGTGAATGTCAACCACTGTGCCTGAAATTCATTTAAAGAACATTTCATATACAGTCTCAAAAAATTGAACACTTTCTATACTTAAGAATATACATACAGGGTCATTCACAACTGGAGGAACAAACTTCTAGGTGGGGTGAGTGAGGTACACCTAGAAGACTCGGAATCACATCGCAATGCAGGGTCGGAAATGCAATCCTAACGAGATAGGGGGGGGGGGGGGGGTGTTGATAGGGGCTGAATCATCGTGATCGAAAGTTGGCATTTAAAGATTATAATCTTAAAATAAGTCATGACTTTCCTGATAATGAAGTTCGCCGAAGTTTTCTGCCTACGTGCCTGGTTCTTACCATCTACAGATTTGCACGTTTGAGGGGTACCAACTACATCTGTAGCGAAAAGCGCCTTCGTGCAGATAACCAGTGCCCTCAAATGTTCAAAACTGTAGATGGTAAGAACCAGGCACGTACTGTGTGGCTCAGATTAGAAAAACCCTGAGTAGGTTTCCTGTTTTCGAAGGTTCCAAAACTTGTAGGGAGGGAACTTTGTCCGTAGGAGCGGGAGGACAAAAGACTGCGACAATTCTCGGAATGACCGATTGAACGGAAGGAAATTGGCAAGAAAAGAAAATGCCGGACTTCCCTAAAATAAAGTCGACTGATCAGTTACCCTGGAAACAGGACTGAGCCGAGACCTGTTCCAGAGTCTTTCTTATCTGAGCCCCACAGTAGGTAGAAAACTTTGGGAAACTTCATTATCAGGTAAATCATGACTCATTTTAAGCATATAATCATTACATGTCAATTTTCGATCACGATGGATCAGCACCTAACAATCCCCTATCTCGTTATGTTGCATTTCCGATCCTTCATTGCTATGTGTTTCAGAGTCGTCTAGGCTCCTAGAAGTTTGTTCCTCCTCCAGTTTTGGATTGGGTTAGGTCACATGCTCGTGGAATTTCGATTAGTGGGTCTTTTGGTCATGGGTCATTATGGGTCAAGCTATTTTTATTTTAAAAAGGCTTAGAGGATTTGAACTAAATTTAGTATTCTACAGTTTTAGGTAACGATAAGATTATTGGGCTACATCACATGTTCGAGAAATTTCGAATAGTGGGTCATTTTGGTCATGGGTCATTATGGGTGCAGTTATTTTTATTTTAAGAACGTCTCAGACGATTTGAACGAAATTTTGTATCCTACGGTTTTTGGGCACGAGAAAATGATTGGGTTAGGTCACATGCTCGAGGAAATTTTATTAGTGGGTCATGGGTCATTATGGGTCAAGCTATTTTTATCTTAAAAAGTGCTGGTGAGATTGGCAAAATTTGGCGGGAAATTGACTTTTAAGATTACCAAAGCCAAAATGCTTGGAGCTAAATGAAAAAATATCGCCAAATTTGGCAAATTTGGCGACACTTGACGAAGAAATTGGCTTTCAGAATCTGAAGGAATTTTCCAGAAATTCCCACTAGGAGCCGAGATACATGATTCAACCAATCAGAGTCCGTAGAACGTTCTTGAAAACAGAATTCAACCAATCAGGGTACATATGATAGGGAAAATTGACTTTTAAGATTACCAATTCCAAAACACATGCTTGGCGCCAAATGAAAAAATATCGCTGAAAGGTAATTTTGACCGAGCTTATTTCGGTCTTCCCTGCTCGTTAAAGCATAAACACTACGTCTGATTACTTTATTTTACAATATTATAAGAACACACATTTTATCAGACAAATACATTAAACCAACATGAGTGAAAAATTGACGTGGGCCAGGACTCGAATCTGGGACCTTCAGCGTACCGTGCTGATGCTCTGCCACTAAGCCACCCAGATCGACATCCTAGCCCGGCAATTTCGCACACTTATTCATGTTGGAAATAGTCATTGGTCAGCAGTATTGCAGCTTCAGATGACAAAATACGGCAGCAAAACTGCTGGCCGATGACTATTTCCAACATGAATAAGTGTGCGAAATTGCTGGGCTAGGATGTCGATCTGGGTGGCTTAGTGGCAGAGCGTCAGCACGGTACGCTGAAGATCCCAGGTTCGAGTACTGGCCCAGGTCAATTTTTCACTCATGTTGGTTTAGTGTATTTAATTGTCTGATAAAATGTGTGTTCTTATAATATTGTAAGATCTTAAGTAACTTCAATAAAACCATACAACAATTATACCCATCTCTATTTTTTTAAATAATTGCACACTTATATGGCAAGTGGGAAAAACTTGCGAATATCCCACTTTTGTAAATTTATGTGGAATTTTTTTTTATGCTTGACTTTTATGCTTGCTTGCTGGATGACTATATCTTCAATTGTTGGTCCTAAAATATTGTTGTCCATATGTAGGAGATGTCGTTTACCTGATTCGTTAAGATGGTGGGTAATCGGATGGGTGAAAATGGGGTTATCACTAGTTGATGCTGTTAGATGTCGTAATGTGTCTCGTAATCTGGTGCAAAGACGCTGGGAATAATTTGAATACAAAAATTCAGTTTCAAGAAGACTTGTTTTAGACCGCTCATGGGTTACAACCCCTGAACATGATCACTTTCTAGCTCTTTTGGCCCGAAAGAGGAGCATCACTACTGTAGCTAAGCTCATTTCAGATCATTGTAAGGCAACAGGGATGACAATATCTTCTACTTCGGTGCACAGACGGCTTCACAATTAAGGACTCTGTGGCCGTGTTCAGCTTACACTACCACATCGACCATGGTCGAAGGAGAAAATATACATGGAGTGGGTCTCCTTAGAAGCATGGAAATAAGCCATTATTGAATTATATTCTGTTTCTGTGCCTTATAATAGGTGAAGCCAGCGACTATACGTCCTTATCCTTCCAAAAAAGTGGCTCTTGTAATAGGAATATCATAATAGGAATATCATAATAGGAATCATGAACACAACACATCACGTGACACAACAAAGCATCACGTGATCTGATTTAGCCCGATGCGCCTGCGCAGACTTCGCTCTGTTGACCCAAAAAAAATTGTGGGCGATTTGACACGTGATTGGGCTTTTCGTTTGGAAGGTTGATTGAACACCTTTAACAGTTTGATCGGAAATCTAACAATTTTCAACTTTATAACTGATTTTTTAAACTTTCGTATTTCTTAACGAAACAGTATATAAAATACCGGAGTACGATTAATATATCAGTTTTAGTGACATATAAGTTGATGACAGGCCAGATATTCGATCACCGATTTGTGTCAGCTTTTGGCCTAACCACTGAGTTCCAATATAATTCTATATAACTCAGTGGGTCTGCTGTAGCATAATTTATAGTCTTTATACGGGCATCATATTATGTGTAGCTCGTTGTATTATATTTATCTAATTCATAATTTTATGTAATTTAGCTTTTCAAATTTGGCAACACTCTAAAGTTTTAGTTTTTGTTTGGAAGTTTGCATGAGCCAATTTGGCTAAGTAGAAAGCTGCAAAAACAAACAAACAACAAGTTTGGAACTTTAAAAAGTTTGTTCTATGCAAATAATTTATCTGAAAAGTTAAAACTGATTTAGAGATGTCAGTCGTTTTTATTTGGAAATACACATATATTAAAATAATTAAGGATCGTATATGAAAGTCGTCTCCCTACAGGTCTAACACAGAAAGCTTTAAAATAATTTGGCACAAGCTCTCAAAAATAAAAATTAAATAAAAAATATTACATACACTTACGATGTTTTGTCGCACTAAACAAATGAACCTGGATCTTAAGCCTCTCCTTTTGTTTCAGATTTTTCTTTTCAATTTTTATTAATGTATAAAAATGCTTCATCAGTTGCTTATATTTTCATTAAAATGGAATACTGTTAATATAACAAAACTGTGATATCAACATGTTATGAGATTCATTTGTATTATAGTAAATAAAAATATTTGTTAAAATTTGATAAGACTTTCTAATATTTTTATTAAAACATTTATTTCGATAGCAAATTGTTTGAAACTTAAATATTCAAGGTTTTGAATTATCAAAATTCATTTTTCAATTTGATTTTTTAAAATTTTAACGTTATATGTATAGTTTTATTTTTATAGTATTTTACACATTGAATTTTATATTGTAAAATATGCTTTGCATTTTAGTTTTAGTAATAATAAACCATACTCCATAAAAAAAACGCACACCCATCGTATGTGCAGATATTTTTGCACAATTCTTATTTGCTAAAAAAATATTAACGAATTGGAATGAAATTTTAAATATTATAAAGCGCTGTAAAAGAAAATTTTAATCGGGAGATTGCCCATTTATCGTATTTAAATGAGCATTTTATAATAAAAATAGAAATAAATCTGCAATTGTTATTAATATCAAAATTTCCTTTTATTAAAAATATTCCATTTATCATGAAAAATATAAAGCAACCAATAAATATTTTAAATAAAAAAAAAATACAAAATAATCTGAAATACAATATTTAAATAAGTATTTTATTTTAATAATAAATATTAATCTGGAATTGTTATTAATGTCAAAATTTACCATTTAGCATGAAAAATATATAGCAACTGACAAAACATTTTAAAATAAAAAGCAGAAAAAAACACTCGAAGAGAGCGTGAGGTTTGTACTCAAATCATCTAGACAGAAAGTCAATGCTCTAACCATTCACCCACCGAGCACGCAACCAAGAGCCAACAAAATATTTATATAAGTACGCAAATGCGTGATCTAAACATTTGGTTCTCAAGTTCACTGTAACTGTATGTTTTAAACCTACTCCATTTTCCAGTCTCCTTCGATCATGGTCGAAGTGGTCGTCAAAGTTGAACACGCTCTATGCAAGACGTTCTGTGTGGCCCTATTAATCGACAACACAGTAGTTCTCGTTTATGTTGGCCAAAAAAGCCCGTAACCTGGAACAGACAACAGTGGGCTTACGTATTGCTCACAGACGAGTCCTGGTTTGCTTTGGAGAGTGATTCAGTTCGTGTGCTGATCTGGAGAGAACAAGGCCTCAGATTCTACCTATGTAACACTGTTGAAAGACACAGGTATAGAGGAGGTGGAATCATGGATTGGACTGGAATCTCTCCGGGGGCCACAGTAACATCCATGTATGCCATAGAAGAGCTCTGACTGCTGTTAAATATCGGGACGAGATCCTTGCTCCGTTTGTCACACCGTATGCTGGTGATATTGGTGATGAATTAATGTTAATGGATGATAATGCCCGATCGTATTGCGCTACAGTTGTTGATGAATATCTTGAAGATAAAGGTTTGGAGCTAATGGAATGCCCAGCTCAATCTTCGTGACTTAATCCGATAGAGAATCTTTGGGACTATCTCGGCAGACAGGTGGCTGCCGCAAGTCCTCCTCCGAATTCGTTAAATGAGCTGGAACAAGCGTTTCTCCATATATGGTCTTTGTTTCCCATTCCAGTGTCCGATAACTTAATTGACAGTTTGGAAAGTCGATGCCACAAATGCATTACAAGTAGGGCCGGACACATTCTTTATAGTCCAGTGAAATGGTAATGATAATTGCCGATTAGATACATTAATTAGGGTAGAGCTAATTTTTTAATATGTTGTATGAGTAAGTACTATGACTAATTTCCACAGGTTTGCCAACAAAATTTTTTGCCGCCGGCGACGCCATCTTGAAAAAATGACGAAATTTTCACACTTTTTTTAGTTTTCGCCATATATCTGCCAAATCAAAGGTCTGATAAAAAAGTTATACTTTGTTTTTCAAAGTAGACTAATTTCTTTACAATTTAAGCCCAGACTTATTATTTTAACTGAAATAGTTTTGGAGTTACAACTCTTCAAAGTTAGGCCAAACTTTCCGAAAAAGAGAAATTTTGGAGCTTTTCACCATATTTATCCAATAGTATCTCCTAAATAGCGACTATTTTCACCCTCTACCCTTGAAACGTTATTTTAAGCTTGCCCTCATAACAGCTGTAGGCAGTAAGTATATAAAAACCGTTAAAAAAAAGAAAAGAAAGGAAAAAACATTAAAATAAATATTTTCTCAGCATCCTACCAATCAGGCAGATTTGTGTGTGTGTGTGGGAGAATACAACGACCTTCGACTTTTATAGCATGAACCAATACAAGTTGTAGCATGCGAGAGCAATGGGGATAGAAGAAGGGGGAATTCTAACCAATAGCAGATGGTTACCCTTTAAGCGCTGATCAAATATTCACCAAAAACTGTGAACTACTTCGTAGGTCTACCCATTCTGCTCCGGACATCATCTTCGACTGTGTTGAAAATATCAACCACTGTGTTTCAAAGTACACAAGAAACATTTCTTACCAATGATAATAACAATCATTGATTTTTTGAAAAATGTATTAGAAAAAGCTTCAATACAAGTGCAACAGGCAGTTGAAGACGCTGATGTATTAATTATCAACACTGCGATTTCAAAGGCCTTTCAGTATGATAATGTCTTCGTAGTCTGGGAGGACATTGATCTTCTTGTACTCCTCACTGCATTACCATCGCCTCACAAAAGTAATGTATTTTTTCAAAAGTGCGGAAGAGGTAAAGCTCCTGATGTATTTTACTCAGCTAATTCTTTTCGCTACAGCTTTTCCAAACTCCTGCTGTTCCTCCACGCTTTCAGTGTGTGTGATACTACCTCAGCACTTTTTGGCCACGGGAAAAACCAGTTTTGTTCACTGGTTGTAAAGCATCCCGAACTTGAAGAGGAGACAACAGCTTTCTTGAACCCTAATGCAATGTTAGAAGAATTGGAAAAAATGGGAGAACACATTTCCTGGTTCGATTCTATGGAGGTGACCTAACAACACAAAACATCGATGAGCTTCGATACTACATCTTCATAAAATCTGCTGCCAGGACGAAATTCAATCTAGCTAGGTTACCTCCAACAATAGATGCTGCTCTGTTGTATACGAAGCGTACATACCACACAGTTCAAGCATGGTTAGGCAAGAACAATGATCCATTGATTGGGGTTGGGGGAACACTTCACTGGGCCTCTTCCCCATAAAAGCTAAGAATGAGCAGTTCCAGATTCGATCCTTCAGACCATCTTCTTCACTTGAAAAAAATGATGTTTAAAACATGTGAGTGTCGAAAAGCAGGACTGAACTGCACAAACATTGCAATGACCAGTCTTGTGAAAATACACCGGAACTGTTCCCAGCCTCTGACTTGGAGGAAGAAGACGATCTTATCGACATGCTGCAAGAAAATGAGGACGAAGATGCAGAAAATCTTTCGGTCGACATTATAAACATTGGCACAGCAGTGGAAAATGACGATGAAAATCCCGCTATCGTACGCCCATGCCCTTCTAAGCGCCAAAAATCGTAAGTGATTTGAACATTATAAACTTTATGTAAAGATTTTTATAAATTGTAAAACTGTGTTTGAATGTGTAAATAAATTCATTAAGTTATACGTAACTGGTTTTTGATGCGGTTATTGACCCTTACTTAAATAAATATGAAAGAAAAATTTCAATATTAGAGGGATGCATTTGGCGAAAACGATATTTTCCAAAACTTTGTATCTCGTGATATTTTTAACACAGGGAAACCAATCGGTAGTAAAATTGTAGCAAATTAACTCTTGTGTGAAAGTTATTACATAATTTTCTATCGTAGGACTTGTAATTTTAAAATTATGTGTAAAAATTGGCGGTAAATTCCCGAATTTTGTTTTTTTTTGGAAAAATTTGCCTAAATTTGAAGAGCTATAACTCGTCAACTATTAAAGGTATAAAAACCGCTCTCTACTCAAACTGTAGCAAATTTAGCCCACTTTGAAAAACGTGCAACAATATTTTTGTTAGATGGCGAGTTAAGCAGATATTTGGTAAAAACTAACAAAAGTCCGATAAATTAGAGATTTTTCCAAGATGGCGGCACCGGTGGCAAAAAATTTTGTTGGCGAACTTGTGGAAATTAGTCAGAATACCAGCCCATAAATCATATTCAAAAATTAGCTTTACCCTAATTAATGTAATCATTTTCTACCATTTGACTGGACTATTATTAAAATCCGTTTATTTAATTTTTTTTCACAAAAAACTAGCATTTATTTTTTTTTTTTATCAAATAGTGGACTTTTGCAAAAAATGTAAATTTTTATTTGTAAATCATGCTTGATGTTAAAATTAAATAAAATTCGAGAAATAACTGTTTAAAGCACAATTTCTCTAAATTTTATGTCTTTTTGTTCATTTGTTTTCAAATTAGACACAAAAAACTGATTGTACATTAAGTTTCAGTGGCCGGTGTATTTACGGCCAATTGTTATGCGGCCTCATTATGGCCGGCTTGACACTTATTTGACGGAGCTGTTACGGCTAATGATAGTGGGACCCCCTATCAAGCACTTTGTGCCATGTCTAACGTAGTCGTCAGTGGTTCACAATGTCTGCGATGGTTGGGTAAAAGATTCAGAGCCCACTCTTTCAGAGATAATTTATCCATTCGGTTTTTTCACTATCAGCCTTTCCTAATATAAAAGATGTCTTAGAACGTACCATCTGTTGAGCATGCATGAAATTTATTCTCATAAAGTTGTAGAATTTTCTAATGTTTAGCAGTGAATATGATGTTTTTTCTATTGATGGCCAATATGGTTGCTTTCCATTGCTTTAAGAGCGCTTAACAATGTGCGTAAAATATGTAGTTTGGCAATAAAGCGTTCTTAATTCCATGCATCATCTTGTCATTTGCAGTGATTGTATGAGCGAACTCCGAAAATGCATTTAGGATTGTTGAAGCATCCAAATGAGAAAAATTTAAGTTGACAAAATAATATATCTGCTAAATATCTGCCATAAATGATAAATGGATTTTTATATGATGAGAGTATTTGCACTTAAATATATCTACAGAAATCAGCCCAATTCGGCAAGAAAAAAAGCAACCTCGGGTACTTTCGTTTTATCTGCATGATATTGCTCAACTTTAGCGTTCAACAAACATTTTTTGTTTTGGGTGGGAAATATGTAATAATTGTCGTTATATAATAAAACATATAATGAAAATAATAATACATACTTATAATGAATGAATACATATCTGTATATCTTTTAATATATGTATAAGGTTAAGTTATGTAATTGGGTTCGTAGCCAAGATTCACATCAAATTTGAGGGATGTTGGCTATAATGTGGTTTAAAGTGTATGAGAGCAGTTAGAACGCAACCACAAAACAGACAGGACGCGATACTTCCAGCCCTCCTGACCGTGGCGTAATGAAGATAGGCTTATCTCAACCATTTTTTGCAATGCATGTGATCAAGGTTGGCTGAAAAGTAGCCAATTCGGTAGGGTGCCGCCGCCTGTCTCTTTCGTTAGCTGCAAGTTATATAAACAGGGAGGCCAATATTTATATTGAAATGCACGGTTTCTCTAATAAATATGCAGACAGCATTTATATAAACATAGCGATAAATGGTTAAATTCGTGTGTAAATGTTTATCTGACACACAAAATAAATAAAAACAAAAGTCCTCAGTTAAACTGATGGCATTAAGCTCACAAGCTATTCACAGTAATTGTATATTATACTCTTATTTCAAAGAATAATGTCCCTCGAAAAATAAAGAAATCGACAATAAATTAAGGGAGGGATTAGTGACCCGTCCCCCCACCCTTTATACTTAACCAATGAATCCCAAAACTAATCAGGGAAGCGCCTTATCACAATGAACTTATTATATACAAAATTTGAAGCAAATTGGATAATTCTGCATGAAAAACCCATTTATCTAAATTAAGGAGGGTTAGCCCGCCGCTCCACCTCTTTATACTTAACCAATGAACCCCCGAAACTAATCAGAAAAGCACCTTATCAGAATGAGCCTATATACAAAATTTGAAGCAAATCGGATATTTTTATCAAGAGTCATCGCGTTACGTACATGCATACGTACATACATACGTACATACATACATACGTACATACAGAACCTGCGGGAACATTAACTCTCAGGCTTTGATAGCCTGTGAGCTAAAAAGCAGGTTAATACAGTGAAATAAAATTTGCGCAAGCCATGCTCACTAAAATACGCCAACTGTCTGCGAACTCGATTACTGAACGTTTCCCTATACAAGCATACATACATATGAAAACATACATGCATACATATACGTGTAATGAATACGCACATGACATGAAATATTAATCGACTGCTTTGGTGACTATCCGCTGGCATGCGGCTCATACGAAGGTATCCAAATTCGTATAAGTACTGAAGATAAAAATAATAATTAAATTTGAAATTCAAACCAAATTATATTGATTTGAAAGTTTTAAAGAATTTAACATCTAATTTAGATACCGATCACAGGCCTCGGAGCGGCCTCTTTTCTGGCCACCACTAATTTATTTTAAATTATTTTCTTGGCAGATTATTACAACAACTAAAAGAAAACGCTCAACCCGAAGCGGGTATCTGCGACATTTGCAAGATAAATCTAAAACAAAGATTTTCGTAAGGAAATAGTGGTACTAAAATGTTTGATTTGGTCTATATTAATAGAGACCGCTCTCCGAGGCCTGCTATCAGTTCGTGCTTATAGAAAAAAAAAATCCCTGACGGCTCGGCCTACAGGCACAGGTAGATTTCGAAGATTCAGACCGTGGGGCGCCTGTTTGTTGGGAATTGCAATTGCGGAAGAAATGACCTTTTTGCCATGATGCGGCAGATGGGAACCACCCACTTCGAAACCTAACTTGTTTGCAAGCAGAGCCGGCAGGGATTTTTTTTTTTTTTTTTTTTTTTTTTTTGCTATAAGGGTTGGTCCTATAAAAAACTTGTCAATATAAAAGTTTTAGATAATATTAAGAGGATTAATAATAAATTTAAGCGGATTTGATATCTTGCGAATTGACGAAGTTATGATTTTTTTTCTTCTAAAACCTCCTTTCCCCCCCCCCCCCCCCCCCCTTGGGGCCATTTTTAATGATAGCAAAAATCTGTCCTACATAAATATTCGGCCCTTTTCCTAGAAGTAATAATAACTTTAAACGGATTCAATACGTATCATAATTAAAAAATTATGGGGGGGGTTCTGTTTTCTCAACCCCCCCCCCATTCCTCCCCCCCCCCTGGTTCGATTTTGCCCATTAACGAACTTGACTGAGATTTTATGCCCCTTGATTTCATGTATCAGTTTGGAAGAGATTTATGCAGAATTTTTCCAGTTATCGTGTCCATAAAAAAGTGACATACATAGATAGATAGATATATAAAGTTTTGAACTGGGGGTGGTTTTGGGTTATGGGAGTCATGATCGGCGTAGATCTGCAAAAAAAATTTTTAATTCCAGCTCAGGGGAGAATGTAATAGGTAGTATTTGTTACGAAATCTACCTAAAAACACGTGGTTGCCACATATGTTAGAGGCAAAAGTTATAAAAGCTAATCAGTATACACAAATTTTTGCGCCAGTTACGTTGACGTCTTAAAGATGCAGGTAACAATGTTGTTAAGTTGTAAGAAAGTTATAACAATGGAGCTGTTTTTTCAAGTAAAATTAAACAATCGCAATGTTATGTCTATGGCAAAAATGCAAATTTTTGAGCAGACGTTCCGAAGCGATTGAGTTGACGAATATTTTTTGATTTTCAATCCCCCGTGAGATCTTGGCATTATAAACTTCCAGATGAATTTTAGTGTCAATGCGAGTAATATTTTGTAAGCCATTGTGTTAACAAAAGTGTAATTTTTCACGGGAAGCCAGAGCTGTGCTCCGACAATAAGCAATTAAAAAATACATAACTCATTAAAAATCCTTTTTAAGCAGGTACTCCCCTATCCTGTACTGTGTGTGAATTCTTTTGTGCAGCTCTGTATATGATTTATAGAATTTATACACAGAACGTAATGTACAAAAAGTTTTAAAAAAGCATATCATATCAGAAGATCCACTTCCAGTAATTATCAATCATAGTCATTCCTGTAACCGAATTCTCTTGTGCAATTCTGTAAATAAACGATAAAAGCAACGCACTTCAAAATCATTAGAAAACATGTTACTGTGCATCCCAGTGATTTTTTAAAAATTTATTTACGTTTGAAGTATTATAATATGATTAAAATGCACCACAAACTATTTTTCTCCATAAATCATAATGTAACGGAATTCTTTTGTGTGTTTCTATAAACGAGCTATAAATATTACGTATTTCATTTTCAAAGCTCAATAACGTATAAAAGTTACACGGCAATTTGAATATATTTACTACAGTTAGAGCATGGACAGACAGTCAGACAAGCCGAATCATAAACACTTTTCAACAAGTGTTAAAAAGGGATATTGGACACCCTGTATATTAAACAAATTTAATCTGACATATCAAGAATATTCTATTAGAAACTGTAAACGTATAATGTAAAAGAAAGGATCTATCTCATATGACACCCACAGGGGTATCAGATATCTCTTATCATCTAGGCAAAGTTCAACCTATGCAAGCGAAAACGGACGCGCTTTTTATTTAGCACAGGTACGTTATCATCTCAGTTTTATCAGAAATTCATTGTTTGCATTTAATGTTGGAAGCATTATCTCACAAATGTAAAATTTTCAATTATTTATCAGCAACGAATTCTGTGCTGACGCACCTGTTGCGATATTACTTCTTGTGAAATTTAGTGCAATTTGTCTATTGTGATTTATATTAGTCCAGTCTGAAAATGGAATAAAATGTTTGACTGAAACAAGAAACGATGTATCAGTTAAAATAGTAAGTATATTATGATATAGTTTTTACATTTTTTTTAAATAATATATCTAACTAATACTACAACTACAATCAAAATCCTTTTAAATTATTGAACTTGCTTCCATAGCTCTATAACTATAAGCAATGTAGAACGATGTGTTATACACTAAAACCTTCCTCCAAAAAGTATTTAACAAGGAAGGTCTCCTTAAAGCGGACACTCAAAATATTTTTTAAAAATACTAATGAAACTACTTACATACATTATAAAGGTTCAGACAAATTTGGCTGCGGAATTCCAGTAGAAAACTGTAAAAAATTATAATAATGTCAAGTATTTGGTGCAAAAAGACGTGATTTGGTGAGCAACACTTTTTTCTTGTGAAATTCAAGAGATTTTAATTCATTTGGAAATGGCTTGTTAAATCAGTGTTCAAATGCGCAGTATTTAATGAATTTAAACTTAAACGATAAAATTGTTTATTATTATTTATATAAGCTTATATAAGTTATACGTGTTGGTGCAGTTACTTAATTTTATGCGGATCATCGGCTGGATGAGTTTTAAGTGTATTTTGAAAGTAACTGCCTGATTAAAAATGCCGTCGTTGTAAATTTCGATATTGAATAAGTCGTTGTATCCATGGCAACAATACTGTTCTCTTGTTGTCTCCTACATTAAAAATATGGAAGCTGAATTGACAGTACTCAGAATCTGACATTATTTGAAACAATTTTAATCAATGTAAATTGTGTTCTAAATCGTATAATGCGATTGTTACATTTCATTATAGTAATATATACATATAAGACAAAATTGTAGTTATAAATGTGTATTTATTTAAATGCAACTTACTTAAACTAGTTCAGTAAACTAGTTCAGAGTCGAAAAAGTTTTTCCTTAAAGAGTATTTATCATAAAAGCGTATTTTGAAAAAAATTCATTGTGTCACCAACCGACGCTTAATCGTAAAAAAAAAAAAAAAAAAAAAAAAAATTCATTATTTTTTTTACGGACGCTATATCGAGGTTCCGCAGAATTTTTTGTTTTAGAAACATACATATGTAGCATTTTGACGAGGTTGAGATATTACGATGAATAATATTCGATGAAAAGATGGCAGTCCTTCAACGATATAGCAAGTTGCAGTCGATATTAGCGAGTATGGCGAAGTAGAAGGCAATGAAATGATTCCACCAAAGTTTTCCAATAAATCCAGCCAATCTCCAGACGAATAATTTTATTAGAAGACGAACAACACAGAAACAATTCCCAACGGTCTAAAACTTATAGCCCTCGGGCTAACGTTGCTTCACTTCATTGAATTAAGATGTTACTGGGCCAGATGAATATTCTACGGAATTAAAAATACCAGACACATATTTGTTTAACTTCCGAAAACGTCAAAAATCTCCTGCTCCGACCGGTGCGGGCGAGTTTTGTTCTCTCCGCGGAAACATACACAGAATTACGTCACGAGCGCACAACCCAATGAGTGAGAAGCTAGCTCCAGCCCAACGAATGAGGCTAGAGGACGAGGCTAAAACAGTAAAGAATCCCTTACTTGGGTGCGGACCAATTTTGAAGTTAAAATCCCAAGCGCGCGAAAAATTCAGAGCAATAATAATAATAATAATAAAAAGAAAATGGCTTTAAAAAACATTCGAAATGAGAACGCGTCTCAGAATTTTATAGATTGGGGAACTGATAAAAGCTACGAATGATCTTAAATTTTAGATTAAGATTTGGAATAAAATAATTATTAATATACGGATATTTACTTTTAAAAGGACTTTAAATAGGAATAGATATTATTAAGAATTAAGGAAATACTGACTATGACAGAAGTTAGATTAATTTTAAAAATTTAATGCGAATAAAATGGAAGGATACGAAGGAAATAAATTTTTATATAACATATATCCTCATCAAAAGAATATTAGTAATTTTTTTAAAATGTTCTGAGCATGCGCGTATGGAGACCTTCCTTGTAAATGACAATGTGAGTCCCATAAAAATCCGATTCGCAGAACGTGAGTTATAAAGAGTTCAGAATGAAATTTCCACTTTTATTTCATATATATAGTAGACAGATAATTAGATTATTGAAAAGAATTATCACAGGCAATTATTGAAGATGTTGACTTCTAAACAGAACTTGCTGTTATAAACTGATGCTTTGAATAAATGTTTTACTTCTTCCCACAATTTTTGACTCGTAAAACTTTGATGTTGCCTATGTTTTGTGTTTACCATGAATTCTAAAAGTCTTATAGACATTTAATCACAATTTATCGCTATTATAATAGTGTCAGATGTATCTACTTATAATAAAATACAAAGGCAATAAAGTGTTGGTAACCATGCCGGGTGTGACCACTCTGTTCTACGAATCGACCGTAGATAAACGCCACGATAGGCTTAATGAAAAACCTATGCTAACATCGAACGGTTAAATGATATTTTTTTCTACTTGAAATTATCTCTGTTCAGCTCATTTTCCTATAAAACATGTATATCATATCCTATAATAATATTTTTAAGTTCTTAATTAAAAATCCAGATTAAATATCGGATTCCCAGATATAAACAGACGAACACTGTTGCTATTCAGAATCACAAATTCAAATGAATCACAAATGAACGGCTCTTTGAAAGCTTCACGTCCGATTCTACTCTTAAAATATTTGTAAAAACATATTAAAGCTTTTAAATATTTGAATTTTGTTTAAAAACTTCAAAAACTATTTTAGCAGCAATCTATCGGAAAATCCAAGTGTAGGAAAGTGTAGGTAATCATTTCAAAGCGAACAGAGTCGGAGCTGCGAACCCGAACGTAGTTAAACGCCATGTTAGGCTTAATGAAAAACATATGCTAACACATGTCAACTAAACGATAATTTCTTCTACCTCAAACTATGCCTGTTCAACTTATTTTCATATAAAACATGTATATAAATATTTCTGTAAACATTTTTTTCTGTAAACACTTTTTCAGAAATAGCGGTGATTGCTTTCGTAGGGAGGCTTTGCGGTGATTGATCCAGTATTACGCTTCGTTTTAACACTTTCCAACCTAGTTGAAAAGTGTTTATGATTTCGGTTTTGTCTGCCGTATGGCCGTCTGTCCGTGCTCTAACTCCCGTAAATATGCTCGGATTGCCCTGCAATTTTTATATGTTATTGTCGTTATCTATACCATGTTCCCTATTTCAACTGAAGTGTGCAGCACTTATAGTTTTTTTACAGGGACACTCAAAAGACTTCCTTTACATTACGTCTATGGAGAAAAATCGTCTGCGGTTTAAATAAATAATGTTTCACTATTTTAAACGCATTGGAATTTATATATATCACTAAGGTGCATTAAGAGAGGCTTACTACAGAATATGGCGTGCATAGCAGTCATCGTTCATTTACAGGGACACACAAAAGAATTCTCTACTGTCTGTTAACAATAATTCCTGGAACTGCGTTTTAAGTTGCTGAACGCGATTTTAAATTTAACTCACTTTTTGTCTATTACTTGGTGTGTATGAATTCTGTAGATCATATACAGGGCAGCACAAAAGTTCGCGAACACATTTCCGTTTATTGACAGAAACTCCAGAAGAATTTTAAACTGTGCTACGCGTTTCCTAACTAAATTAAAATTTAGCATCCTATACAGTATATATACAAATCTATAGATCATATACAGGGCTGAATAAAAGTATTCGGATATTTTTCCGAATATTGTATATGTTGGAAATTTATATTGGAAATTCCCGAAATTACGTTTTTAAATATGTTATGCGTTTTCCAAATTGTTTACTTAGATGTTATATTTCAGCCTATTAAACGGTAATGATTTGTAAAAGTATTTTGGAAGCGTTGGAAAGTGTTACATAATCTATGCTTGACGCATGATTTTTCGTTCTTGTTTAAATATTGTTTCGGCCCCATCTGCTGGCAGATAATATAAACGAAGGAATTTTCTGTTGGGAAAAAAATAACAATAAAGTTGTATAAAATAAATATAAAATAGTGTATAAAATGTATATAAGCATATTTTTAAAATAAGAAAAATTCCTGCCTTATTAATTTATTTCAAGATCAAATTTTAAAAGCTTCAGCTTAATGTTATTTCTTTCTTAATGTTATTTCTTTTCTTATATCAATTTTTAAGATCCTAGCTTTTTGAAATTTCGCTCCCATCGTAAATAAAATGATTTTTTCTTATGAAACGTAATTAAACTATAAGGAATACATATTACCGCGTAATTTGCATTTAATTTTGCTTATGTAATCAAACAATGGGCTATGTAGTGAATCAAGCTCTTTAGAAACTCATTGACAACACCTATTTACAAAAACTTTCGTACAGGGATTATTTTTTAATATATAATTTGAATGTTTTGTCCAATCGTTGAACTATTTCAGAAATTTGATACTGAGTAATATATATATATATATATTCTATCCTCATCATTTGTATTTGTAGAAATCATTTGTCATTTTTAAAATTGAATTTTTTACAATACAAACCTTTCAATAATAAAATCTTCATGCTGTTTATGTGTATGAAGTCTTATGAAAATGCATGTATAATAAGCATATCAACAATCCGTCATTTTTAAGGGCGGTTATGTAATAGTTATACAATAAAATCATGAATGAATTAGTGCTTTAGTGCCCAAGCGCACTGCACTGTATGGTTCCATAACAACCAACTAAAAACACGCACATACACAAAAATTACTAGTAAATCTGGAGATCAGCGGTTTCAACTTCAGCTCTACAAGTCATTGTTCACTTTGCATAATATTGAATTACCTAGAATCCTCTTTTTTTTTTTTTTTTTTTTTTTTTTTTTTTTAAGTTCTATATATATTTATAAGCATATAAGATTTCTCGAAGCTTCAGGAAATTTTAGAAGTGTCATTTTAAACACGGTTTTATGCAATAATATTCTGATGAACTGCTTTTTCTTGTTTTTTTTTTGTTTTTTTTTTTTTTTTTCAGAATGAAAAATACATTTCTTCAGGTGGGCTCTGCCTATATAATTTTATATACTAGAGAATCCCGGGCTTCCCGGTTTAAATAACTTAGGTGAAAATCATTTTTACTAACTCTAATAGAATTTTTTAATTTAATATATTTTTTAGATACTACAGCTATATTTTGTCCATAATTGCCTATAGATTGTCCATTAACGGTACCAAAATGCATTTTTATATGAAAATATCAATAATGTATTCAAATAAAGCTTTGAAATTTATTAAAAGCGATACTTTCGAATTATTACTTGCTTGCCACGAGTTAATAGCCGGAGAAATCGCCAAAAATTTATCTACATAGTGCAGCCTTTTTCATTCTGATAATTTCAGCGGTTTAAGCGCGTAGTTGGATTAGCTGTCTGTTAAATTTGTGTTTTATTTATATCACATTATTATTTTTTATTTATTGATGAAGTTTTAATTTTGTTCTGAAATGCTGAATTGTTTATATTGGAATTATTTATATATTTTTTTTAAGTGCAAAAGAATTAATCTTCATAATCGGGCTGCACGCGATAGAAATAAATTAAAAAATTATTCACGCTGGAAAATTATTTAAAAAAAACATAAATAATCACTAAAATGAGATACAGTTTTCAAACAAATTGTATTTGAAAGTACATTTTTTTTTTCCGGATTCGTCAGTGTAAAAGTTGAAATTGTCCGATTACATATATGTTAAATTGGTGTTTATTTTATTTATTGATGAAGTTTTAATTTCGTTGTGGAAAATTAGCCGGGGACAAATCCAAGAGACCATCCGCTCACTAATATATGTCAATTGTCTGTAGATCCGATTACGGAATTTTTTTCCTTAATTAACGCACACGGTACAAACGACACATACACAGCCTTCCTATTTTCATGATTTTAGAACCAGTGTTTAAAGCTAAATGTAAATATGCCTGTCATTGTCGTGAGATTTTAGTTTGACCTACGAAATATTATCGTAATTAATTAATATTCAATATTAGCAATATTTCTGACATTATTAGCAGGCATCAGAAGGTTTCATTTATTGGCAACCGCTAATTTTTTTTTAATTATTTTCGTGGTAGATTACTTCAACAGTTGTAAGAAAAGAGCTCATCACAAAATGTGTACCCACGACATTTCCAAAAGAAATCAAAAACGAATTTTTTTTTTAAAAGAAAATAGTGATGATAAAAAGAAGATCGCTCCGAGGCATACATTGTAAAAAGTTTTCGTAAAACTAAGGTCTGTGGACTGTAAATTTCGCAGTCCATGAACCGTAAGCCTGAATTATCATCCGCGGACTGTAAATATACTGACTATACTCCATGATGTTCCGTAACCTTGAACCGTATTCAATGAATCAGGTTCGCAAACCGTATTTTTCCCCGCGCGCAAGCGCAGATTGATTCATTTCCGCCTGTGTAGAAGTAGATACTACAACAGCAACTTCAACGTGCTTTGCTTCGTCATTTTTTACCGCGTGTAGTACAACTGATATATATATAGTGTTTTATTCCTTAAGATGGACGAAAGATGTAATGAAATAGAGGGTAAGTTTCACCATTTCTTATATTTAACAGTGTTCATACTCATCAGGGGAAACCTGGGAATCAGGGGATAAATTTTGTGTCTTAAAAATCAGGGGATTTTCCAAAAATTACCAAAAACCTGGGAAAATTTGGCAAAACGATCGGCTACTCTGGGAAATGAGGGCACTCGCTGCTATTTGCATGCTTCGTGAAGTAAAAGCATGTATCTGCAAAATGTTCAACAATTTGTAAATTTTGCAAAAAATTCTTTAACAAATCAGTAGTTTGTGCTTCAGAATCAGTTGTGAACTTGAGAGTGGAACTTTCACAACTCTTAAGATTTTTGTGTGTAACATAACAAAATCTTGATACCTAGGAAATTTGCTGCTGATCTGAGAAAAATATATATATATATTTATTTTTTAAACTTCTGATGTAAAATCTTAACTTTTGTGATTACCTCTTTATTTATTTATTTATTTTTATTTATTTATTTTTATTTATTTATTTTTATTTTTTATTTTATTTTTTTATTTATTTTTTATTTTTTTTTTTTGGGGGGGGGGAGGGGTAATACTACTTACTAAGTCATGGCCTACTATAATATATATATATACGGCCCGCTCATTTCGCCAAAAACCGCCGAAAATGTGAAGCCGGATTAAACTTCAAACCCTGAACCATTTCATTGGACCACGTGGTCTTTGTTTACATTAAACCCTGCCCAGATAACGGCTCGTATTTTATTAACGGCTTTTATTTCGATCATTATCGAAGTTTGCGATACATTAATCCTATTTTCAAATAAACGAATTAAATAGTTATACCATTCAATTTCACACTATTTATAAACATATTTTTGTAAAGATTGTTGCATTTTATAGCTACATTAACAAATGTGAATTTTTAAGGTTTGCTAGATTCTTATTTGTTTATAATTGCATGCGATACTTTAACACTTTTTCTACCGTTGTCTAATGTCACCTTTTTAAAGTTTTTATTTATGTTTATTTTGCTTGTAGTTTTTGAATAAGCTTTAAAAAAATAAAAATCCCTGACGGCTCGGCCTACAGGCACAGGTAGATTTCGAAGACGCAGACCGTGGGGCGCCTGTTTGTTGAGAATTGCGGAAGAAATTACCTCTTTGCGATGATGCGGCAGTTGGAACCGCCTACTTCGAAACCTAACTTGTTTGCAGGCGGAGCCAGCAGGGATTTTTTTTTTTTGCTATAAAAGTTGGTCCTATAAAAAACTTATATAAAAGTTTTAGATAATATTAAGAGGATTTATAATAAATTTAAGCGGATTTGAAATCTTGGGAATTGTCGAAGTTTGTTTCTTCTAAAACCCCCTCCCCCTCCCCCTTGGGGCCATTTTTAATTATATCACAAATCTGTCATACATAAATTTTTGGCTCTTCTCCTAGAAGTAATAATAACTTCAAACGGATTCGATACGTATCATAATTAAGAAATTATGGGTTTTTTTCTGTTTTCACAAAAAGCCCCCTCCCCATCCCCTCCCCCCTTGATTCGATTTTGCCCATTAACGAACTTGACCGAGATTTTACGCCCCTTGATTTTATGTATCAGTTTCGAAGAGATCTGTGTAGAATTATTGCAGTTATCGTGTTCATAAAAAAGTGACATAGATAGATAGATAGATAGATAGATAAAGTTTTGAACTGGGGGTGGTTTTGGGTTCTGGGAGTCATGATCGGCGTAGATCTGCAAAAGTTTTTCAAAAATTCCAACTTAGGTGAGAATGTAATAGGTAGTATTTCTTACGAAATCTACCTAAAAGGGGTCTTCAATGTATTAAAAATTATTTGTAATTGTTTCAATGAAAAATCATAAATCGAAATCTTTTAAAATGTGCCATTTGACACCTGTAGTGTGTGAGATTATTGTGCAGTATAAAAATTAAAACACACTTCAAACATTTGTTTTTCTGTAAAAAAAAAAAAATCATCAGAACATTATGTAAATTCTGAGACTCAAACTGTTACGGAGAACACTAGCTACACGAATACATTTAAAGCAATAGTTTGCTGTTTTAAGCAGAACATTCTACAATGTTCTTAAAATAAGTAATAATAAAATTGATTGTATTTTGGTATTAATATTTCTTTCTGACTATGTTTTAAAAAAAATTATAGATATTGGTTTTGCCTATAATTAAACCAGATTGTTCTTCAGGAAAATAATTATTACGCAAAACTACGATATATTAAGAATTTAAGCCATAAAGATGTTATCATTTATTCGTAAAGGAACAGATGTGTTACACTCACGCATCGATCTTTGTCAACTTTTCGATTGGCGCGATTTTCAAGTCCGCGCCAAACCAGTAACTTAATACAATTGCCAGGTTACCACTAAAGGAAAAAATCCTTAAAATTTGGCCACTTTTTTCCTTTTTATAACCGATTAAAAAAAAAAAAAAAGAAAAGGAAACGATATTTATGAAACGATAGTTTTTCGCCGTTATCTCCAACACTGCAGCTACGATCACTTCGAGATTTACAGTTATAAACGCAACAATTTACCATATTTTCCCTTGCAATACTATTTTAATAATCGAAAAATGAACAGTTATTGGAATTCGCTGTCATTTCTATTCTTGATTGGAATGTTAGAAGAGTTGGAAACCATGGCGACGTGACGTAATTTTGGTGTTTGTTTACATTTCAACCCTGCCCAGGTTGTTTCAGTTACGGTCAAAGTCAATTTTCAATTTTGGGCAGGGTATCAGAGTCCTCTGGCGGGAAGCTTCATACATTAATCTCAATTGAATATGCCTGTAGATCTAGTCTGCCTTGACTAAGTTTTAAAAAATGTCATTAATTGTCAACATGGGAAAATTATTCATCCTCGAAAATACATCAGGGGATTCTCAGGGGATTTTTTGCGGGGAAATGAGTATGAACCCTGTTTAAGTTGAATATTTTGTATTTTAGTTTATTATTCATTTTTTATTCGTATAGCGATAACTTTTTATACACATTGTGTAGGGTAAAATGTACCAGTAATGGATACCCCTAAATGTTTTTGGTTAATAAAAAAATAACCAATGAAAATTTTGCTTTTTTTTTTCATAACTTCTTGCATGCTTTATAATCTGGATTATTGTCGAAACTCTTAATTAGGTAGATTTCGTAAGAAATACTACCTATTACATTCTCACCTAAGTTGGAAATTTTGAAAAATTTTTGCAGATCTACGCCGATTATGACTCCCAGAACCCAAAACCACCCCCAATTCAAAACTTTATATATATATATGTCACTTTTTTCTGACCACGATAACTGGAAAAATTCTGCATAAATCTCTTCCAAACTGATACATAAAATCTCGGTTAAGTTCGTTAATGGGCAAAATCGAACCAGGGGGGGGGGGAATGGGGGGCTTTTTTGTGAAAACAGAAAAACCCTCATAATTTCTATATTATTATACGTATCGAATCCGTTTAAAGTTATTATTACTTCTATGAAAAGGGCCGAAAATTTATGTATGACAGATTTTTCATATAATTAAAAATGGCCCCATGGGGGGGGGGGGGTTAGAAGAAAAAAAATCATAGCTTCGTCAGTTCACAAGATATCAAATCCGCGTAAATTTATTATTAATCATCTTAGTATTATCTAAAACTTTTATATTGACAAGTTTTTTATAGGACCAACCGTTATAGCAAAAAAAAATTAAAAACAAAAAAAATCCCTGCCGGCTCCGCCTGCAAACAAGTTATTTTTCGAAGTAGGCGGTTCCAACTCCCGCATCTTTTCGAAACTGATATATAAAATCAAGGGGCATAAAATCTCGGTCAAGTTCGTTAATGGGCAAAATCGAACCAAGGAGGGGGGGATGGGGGGGACTTTTTGTGAAAACAGAAAACCCCCTATAATTTCTTAATTATGATACGTATCGAATCCGTTTGAAGTTATTATTTCTTCTAGGAAAAGGGCCGAAAATTTATGTATGACAGATTTTTGATATAATTAAAAATGGCCCCAAAGGGGGGGGGGGAAGGGGGGTTTTAGAAGAAAATAATCATAGCTTCGTCAATTCACAAGATATCAAATCCGCGTAAATTTATTATTAATCCTCTTAGTATTATCTAAAACTTTTATATTGACAAGTTTTTTATAGGACCAACCGTTATAGCGAAAAAAAATTAAAAACAAAAAAAAATCCCTGCCGGCTCCGCCTGCAAACAAGTTATTTTTCGAAGTAGGCGGTTAACACTCCCGCATCTTTTCGAAACTGATACATAAAATCAAGGGGCATAAAATCTCGGTCAAGTTCGTTAATGGGCAAAATCGAACCAAGGAGGGGGGGGGGATGGGGGGCTTTTTGTGAAAACAGAAAACCCCCTATAATTTCTTAATTATGATACGTATCGAATCCGTTTGAAGTTATTATTACTTCTAGGAAAAGGGCCGAAAATTTATGTATGACAGATTTTTGATATAATTAAAAATGGCCCCAATGGGGGGGGGGGGGGGGGTTTAGAAGAAAAAAATCATAGCTTCGTCAATTCACAAGATTTCAAATCTGCTTAAATTGATTATAAATCCCCTTAATATTATCTAAAACTTTTATATTGACAAGTTTTTTATAGGACCAACCGTTATAGCAAAAACAAAAAAATCCCTGCCGCTCCGCCTGCAAACAAGTTATTTTTCGAAGTAGGCGGTTCAAACTCCCGCATCTTTTCGAAACTGATACATAAAATCAAGGGGCATAAAATCTCGGTCAAGTTCGTTAATGGGCAAAATCGAACCAGGGAGGGGGAATGGGGGGGGGGGGACTTTTTGTGAAAACAGAAAAAAAACCATAATTTCTTAATTGTGATACATATCGAATCCGTTTGAAGTTATTATTACTTCTAGGAGAAGGGCCGAAAATTTATGCATGACAGATTTTTGATATAATTAAAAATTGTCTTAAGGGGGGGAAGGGGGGTTTTAGAAGAAAAAAATTCATAACTTCGTCAATTCCCAAAATTTCAAATACGCTTAAATTTATTATAAATCATCTTAATATTATCTAAAACTTTTATATTGACATGTTTTTTATAGGACCATCTCTTATAGCAAAAAAAAAAAAAAATCGTTGCTGGCTCCGCCTGCAAACAAGTTTGGTTTCGAAGTATGCGGTTCCAACTGCAGCATCATCGCAAAAAGGTCATTTCTTCCGCAATTCCCGACAAACAGGTGCCCCACGGTCTGCGTCTTCGAAATCTACCTGTGCCTGTTGGCCGAGCCGTCAGGGATTTTTTTAAACCAATCCGAAAGAATCAAAATGTTTCAATGTTCTGTTGTTTTTCGGCGAAAATTTTAAGGACGTGCTACATTGAATAAATTTATAGAGTAGATGTGCCAGTAATGGACACCCTTAAGGAATTTTTTAAGTATTTTTTAATTATTAGTTTATAATTATTATATTCCATTTTTTTTTAATATTATATCAGAGTTTCCCCCAGGTTTAAAAAAGGGCAGGGTGCTGCTGGTGAGAAAAGGGCACTTTTTTTATTCTTAAGGGCACTTTTTTTTATTCTTAAGGGCACTTTTTGGATTTTTGAGGGCACTTTTCAGATTCTTAAGGACACTTTTTTAATTGTTAAAGGTATTCTTTTGGCTTTTAAAGCCACTTTTGATATTTCAAAGTCAAAACACTCTTTTTAAGACAACATTGAGTTAGTTTTTACTATGAAAGCAAATTTTTTTAATGCAAAAAGGAGAAAGGGCACTTTTTTTACTGAGGGCAAGAAGGGTGCAAATTATTTTACTGGAGGAGGCAAGAAGGGTGCAAATTATTTTACTGGAGGAGGCAAGAAGGGTGCAAATTATTTTACTGGAGGAGGCAAGAAGGGTGCTAATTCTTTTTATGAGGGGCAAGAAGGGTGCTGTTTTGTAAACCAAAGGGCAGGCAGGGTGCAGCACCCTTCTGAAACTGTCTGGGGGAAACTCTGTTATATTAATCTACCAACAATATTTAATCATACTCATAGTCACATTTCCCAATGTGAATCGAAATTTAATTGTAAATAACAGAAATAAATCAAAACATTTAAATTCCAGTAATGGACACCCTCTGTTCCAGTAATGGGACACTCTCTGGTCCAGTAATGGACACCCCACAAACAGTAATAGATAATTGATATTATGATTGTATTTAAAACTAGAATTTAAAGAAAGCATATTAATGAAATAAAATAGTCATTTTCAAATACATTTAACAATTAGGATATCAATAATTAATAAAATATGTATGAGAATAATTCACTGTTTATATTAATTGTCACTATCACAAGATCAATATTTTAATTATTTCAGATAGAAGGTTTAAAATACTAAATTTCAAAGAATTACATTTATCAAACTTATTGATACATTGGGGAGGTGGGAAGGGTTAGAAGAGTTAGTTAAAAAAAAAAAAAAAAAAAAAAGTCTGAGTACTACTGCATGGAATCTTATTTCCTATTATTTTTAACAGTTTAAACTTCCTAAAACTGCTTAATATATTACTTTTAGTAATTTATATAAAAAATATCAAATAAATGAAAGTATGTGTTGAATGTTTTTTAAATACTAAATAAAATTACTTCAAAATAAAATTGCAGGATTGAGATTTGAGCCCCTTATTCTGCAGATTTACTAGTTTCATTGCTACTTACTATAATTTTATTTTATTTTTAATGTATGCACTAGTTGTTTTGTTAGAGATGAAAAATCAAACATTTAAGATAGAAAATAGATTTTTAATAACTTCTGTGACTTAAAATATGAAATAAATTTGGTAGCATCCCCTCCAGTTAAATTGAATGCGTTACTACATAAGAAGATTGATCCCATACCGATTGAAGATTTAGCAGGAATTTATAGAATCCCAGTTAGTATGGAAATAGTTGAAAATAGGATAAAATCTTATAAAGTTAAAGACTACATTGGTATGACTTTAAGGAAATTTAAAATTCGGTTAAAAGAACATATTGCAGATGTCAAGTATAATAGAAGTAAAACGGCACTTTCCAGATTAAAACAACAGCAGTCGATTATAATAGATTTTGATAACGCTAAAATTATTAAACCCACATCCTCTTTTTATGAAGCAATAATAAGTGAATCAATAGAAATTTTAACCAGGAAAAATAAAACATGCAATGATTCAGTTTCGTACAATATCCCTAAAGTATGGTATAAGCTTCTACAGATAGTTCAAGAATGAATAAGATTGGCACATCCCTCCCTATGCTTCCCACCCTGTTTATAATGGTTTGACCTTGTCTTCAGCAGACATTGATGTTTTTACAGTGTTTCAGACTAGTTGTGTTTTTGTGTGTATCTGCGTGGTGATGTTTTAACCCTGATGATGAGCCAGGACGGCTCGAAAGCGCTAGGTGTGAAATGCAGTGACATGTGAAAACATGTGAAATGCAGTTTTGTATATTTTTAAAACACCTAAAGTAAAAGTTTTTAATAAATGATGCATATATGTTTTTTGTGACATTTTGTGTTGTTTTTAAACAATTATTATAGTACAGAGGTGAATTTGATTCAATTGAGTGTTGTGTTTTTCATGACTCAAGTTTATTTTGCTAAAATATAGTCTTTATTTAAATGGGAAGAGCTTGAGCCCCATGAGCTCCACTTTTTCCTGTGCCCTTAAACATTATTCCCTGCTTCCTAATTGGATGTTGATTGCCATATTATAAAGTATGAAAGGCACGGTTAAAAAAAAGATTTTGATTACAATCTAAAAAAAAATTACACAGGCCTACAAAATTTAACTTTTTTTCTGGGGTTTTCATGAATTTATGTAAATTGTAAGATATATGCTATGCTTATTTCAAAAATAATATCCATTTTTATGTATCACGTCAGGATTTTTTACAATTAAGAAACTAAGAATTTGTAATTTGGGAACATACAATTTACACAACATTCATTAAAAAATGTACAAATAAATCAGATAAATAAATACAATCATATATACATATATAAATGTGTGTGCATGTTTTATAAGGAATATATTCTATTATATACAGTAAAATTACTTTTCTTTATCATCAAAAGAACGCTTGTGTCCTTTAGATTTGGAAGCTCTTTTAGTGTCTCTTTTTAGCCCCCAGCAGTAATCTGCCAACATATTTACATTCCAGTGTCCTTGATAGCGTTTTTCCATGCATTCTATGTCCTGATGAAATCTCTCACCTTGTTCTTCACTCATTTCACCAAGATTTTCAGGAAAATATTCAAGATGGGAGTGCAGAAAATGCATTTTTAAGCTCATGTTACAACCTAGTTTTTGAAAGTTTTGAAGCATTTTTCAACGATCGTAATTTTTTATTCTTAAGTCGAGATCCTAAAACTTTAGCACTTTGTTTTGAAAGATTTAAATCGCGTATTAAATCGTTTAACTCACCTTACATGAATTTTTGTGGTTCAACGTCAGTTGCTTGGTTTGTGTACAAGATTTCGATTTCATCACTGCTCAATTTTTGAGAATCTGATGATAAATCAAGATATATTGGAGGTAGAGGCACAGGTAGATCTGGACCATGCGGTACAGGTCTAATAACTGAAATAATTTCTGGGAACACAACATTTGCTTTTTTTTTTTTTTTGCTATTGTAGCCTTTTATTTTTGTTAAACAAAAATAGCAATCCTCATGACTAGCTGGCTCTCACCATACCATTGGAATAGCAAAAGGAAGAGATTTTATTTTATCTTGAGTCCATTTCCGTAAATGTTCAACACATGTGTGACAAACTTTATGTGGGGCCCATTTCTTTTCCTGGTCACCAAATTCCATACCGAAGTAAGCATAATATGCCTTTTTAACGAAATCGGTTATGTTCTGCTGCCTTTTTTGACTACGTATCCATCACAAATGCAACAAAATGAGTTCAGGTTATTTATACAACCTCTTTATGCCATATTGCTATAAGAAACTGACAAAACAAACGTAAGATATCAATAAACCAACAAAATAAACGTACGTTCTCACTACAAATGCGCGGGAGAAAATTGCGCCTTCTCAAGCAAATATCAACGCATAAAGTGGCTCCATCTATATTTATATTTCACATCCTTTAGTGCAGTATTGTATTTTAACATTTATTAATGTCATTTTACTAAGAAATTAATTTTTGTTTTTATTAAGAATTTATTTTATTTAATAAACATTACACAATAATTTCATTAAGAGGCACCCCCTTCTTTTTTGTTTTGTGAAAAAACTGTCGGTGATAGCCAAAAACTAAAGTCATATTTGTGATCAGCGTGACTGATTTACTAAGAAAAAAGTGTTATTCAACAAACCCCAGATTTGTGTTGACCTGTGTTATTAATTACGTGAAATTAATAAAAACAGCTATTTATAAAAGAAATATTGTTATTACATTCTGGTAAGTGCAATTTAAAAAATTAAATTTGATTACGTAGCTTTTCAGTTAAATAAAAAATTTTATGCACTATGAACATTATTGAAATTGCTTTTTTAGTAACATCCACATGGGGTTCCATTACTGGAAATTGACTAATTAACCATTCCAATAATGGACCATGGTCATAAAATCTGAAAAATAAATAAAATTTTGTAAATAGCCATTAGTATATAAAATTCAAAGTTTTCTATTACTATTAAAACAAAAACCTGCAATTTTTTCAAGAAAATAAAAAAGATATAAATTAAGTGAAGCTCTTAGCATGTTCATTAAGATTTTCACAGAAAAACAGTGCAACTGTGAAACATTATTTTCTACTTCCTGAATGGTTTAATTAAGAGTGTCAACAATAACCCAGATTATAAAACATGGAAGGGGGAATAATGAAAAAATATATAAAAAGCTAAATTTTTATTGGTTATTTTTTTATAAACCAAAAACGGTACTTTTCGGTTAGCCGGGCGCCAGTGATATATGTACATATATAAATATATATGTATATGCATATATAGGTATATTCATACATATATGTGTGTACATATATGTATGTATATATATGTGTATGTAGATATTTTTGTATCTATATATATGTGTGTATATATACATGTATATAAATCACTGGCGCCCGGCTAACCGAAAAGTACCCCAAAAACTTTGAAGGTGGCCCATTACTGGAAGGGGGTCCATTACTGGCACATCTACCCTATATCTTTATTTTCTTGCAAAATTTGTATGTTTTTGCTTCGCTAGTAATAGAAAACTTGAATTTTATATACTAATAGCCATTTATAAAATTTCATTTATTTTTAAGGTTTTAAGACACATGTTTATTACTGGAAGGAAAATAACTATTTTGTTTTATTAGCATGTTTTTATTAAATTCTAGTTTAAATACAGTCATAAAAACAATTAAATCTATTACTTTTTGTGAGATGTCCATTAAACAGACGGTATCTATTACTGGAATTTTGGGTGTTTCAATGTATTTCTGTTATTTAAAATTAAATTTTAATTCATATTGAGAAATGAGACTATGGGAACGGTTAAATATTGTTTATAGATTAATATAATATCGAAAAATACGGAATATAATAATTCTTATGATGTCATACACTCACGCAGTTTTTTTTTTTTTTTTTTTTTTTTTTTAATCAGTTATAAAAAGGAAAAATGTTGCCAAATTTAGGGGATTTTTTCCTTTAATGGCAACCGAGCTATTGTTTTAAGTTTTTGGTTTGGCGCGGGCTTGAGAGTCGTACCAACCAAAAAGTCGCCAAAACTCTCTGCGTGAGTGTAAAGCATCTGTTCCGAAATGAGTTGAGACTTATTTATTATATTGGACTTTCTATTTTGGATACTAAAATTATGCTTATAATAATCTAGTTTATTTACTAAGGTTTTGAATTTTTTTATAGGTTGTTTATAATTTCTCATATTCAATGTTCTCACTTGTTACAATTTGCTTTTCATCTATGTTTTAATCAAAAACCTCTTAATATTAGAAATTTAAAAAAACGTTACACTAAATTTAGATTTTGAGTTGTGCAATTATTAGTTTTTTTTTAAAGTATAAATTTCTTTTAAAAAATGAAATATACATACAAAAAAAAGTAAAGATATGATTACATATGAATGATTTGTTTTAACGAAAAAAAATAATTTTGCAAGCTTATAAAGCAATCTGATAATTTCTATTTCCATTTTCTTTTAATTATAATTTAAGATTGGCAATAATTTATCTTAGAGTATAAACCACTAAACTTGCATTATTTACTAACCGTATATACGTATTATTAATACAGGGTCATTCATAATTCCCTCCGGGGTTTCGAAACGTTATAGTAAAAAAACGAAGACGAATATGAAAAAAAGAAACATATGAAATTATTCCGAAACTATTCAAGTTTTACTTACATACATTACAGGTGTTCTATGTGTGTGAACCCTTGGTCACACCGCATACATCCATGCGATAGTCCAGTTCCTGCCATACTCCGTTTCTTTAAATTTCCGGTACCACACATGAATTGTTTTGTCAGTTGGTCCCTGTTTTCGATATTTATTACGAAAGGCCCGTTGAACTGACACCACTGATTCAGATTTAAAGAAACGGAGTATGGCAGGAACTGGACTATCGCATGGATGTATGCCGTGTGACCAAGGGTTCACACATAGAACACCTGTAATGTATGTAAGTAAAACTTGAATAGTTTCGGAATAATTTCATGTTTCTTTTTTTCATATTTGTCTTCGTTTTTTTACTATAACGTTTCGAAACCCCGGAGGGAATTATAAATGACCCTCTATATTAAAGGTGTGTGTTGTCCACTTATTTCATTTTAAGTATTTGTAATAGCTTTTGTATATGAGCACAATTTTATATAGTAATTCTACCACTTGAACATTTTTTAGTCCTTTGAGAGAGTACCGCTGCCACTGAATTGAATTATCGGACCATGTATCAATGTAGATTCTGTGATAATGTGCGTTTTTAAAGGACAAATCATTATTTAAGCTTAAAAAAAAAAATCTGATTAATTTCTATTTCCAGTTCAGGTTGATTTTAATTTGAAAAAGAAAATAATTTATCTTGGTAGTATAAACCCCTGAACTTTTACTTACTAACCCTAGATACTTATTAATGATGTATAAAATATATTGTCTATTTATTTCATTTTAAATTTGTAATCACTTTTGTACATGAGCAAAATTGTATATAGTAATTTTGGCACTTGAAAATTTTTATCGAGGTCATTTGTGTCTTTGACCATGTATTGGTGTAGATACTGTGATTTCACCTGCTTTTCGTTAAAATGGTACGTTAAGCACATGAGTGTGCACAGATTTGAAAACAATTCAAAATTTCCTTGCGGTGTAGCAGAATGTTCGGCCTCGTTTTCTACTTATAGTGCCTTCAATATGCATGTAACTAGATACCACCAAAAAAAAGACAAATAAAATATCATCAAGATGTCAATTTAAAGTGTAACAAACCACTCTGCAATAAAACCTTTGACAATATAGGGATATTATTATCACACCTAAAATGGCACATTCAAACATCTGGTAGTGTCAACTCCTGTTTCAAAGGTTGCAAGAGAGAATATAAAATAAAGTCATCTTTTTCGGCGCATATATCTAGAGTTCATAATTATAACATATCATTTATTTCTCAAGATTGTTTCAATGAAAATGCTGATATCGTACCATCTATTGATACAGAAACATTACCTATGGTAAATGAACAAATATCAAATGCATAATACTAATACATGTATTAGTGATCCACAGCCAATTTTGCGTCAAACGTTAGTCAGCAATTGATTGAATCCTACGAAAACTTCTCCAAAAATTGGCGATGATTAGTCAAGTGGCGAAGCTGTTATCCGAGCTTCTTTCATTTTCTATTACCTGACAAAAACCTAATTAATTATTTTAAAACACGTTGGAAACTGTACGTTAAACGTGACAAATGAGGTGCGTTCGTTTGATAATTAATTTCACAATGTAAAAAAATCATCCTTATTATTTCACTGAAATGAATTATCGTCTGCTCTGAGCGAAATGAACATGCCTCTATTTTTTTTCTTTATTACGTATGCCACGTTTACAAATACGATTTTTTTTTTACACCAGACAGCGCTGCAAAATTCACCATGGGGATCTTGCTTTGAGATTGATTACCTCCATGATTTAATATTTTTATAACTCATGATGAACAAATCTCCTGTGTTTATTTACTCTAATGGATTGCGATATTCGGCTGTTAATGTAGTTTCCACTGAAGTTATCTCAGAATTTATACATTTTTGAATGTAACTCATCTCTCAAGTAAACAATTTTTTTCAACGATCTTTCTAAAAATGTAACTTTTATGCAAATAATTTTGAAAAAAAAAATGGCCACCCGCATATGAAAAAAGAAATGGTCAGCCCGTATTTGCTTTCCTCAGTCATATGATTTGCGTGTTTATTATATAGACTAGCAGGCTATGCCCGCTGCGCTTGTCCATTTTCCAAATGAACCTTGAATCAAAGGAAATGATGAATTCGACCATGTATTTTAAAGTAATATGGATCTTCAATTGGAAAATCCGTCCGCATTGCTGAATGCAATGCGAATGCCATTATTTTAATTTTATTCAAATAATTGAGCTTTAAAAAAACGCACTTTTTATGATTCACATTTCTTCTAAATATGAAAATTAAACACTGTTCTTTGTGTGCAAATAATTTATAATGTTTTTCACTGTATTTACTCTGCTGGAATCCAAAGATAGAAAACTGTAGTAGAATTGCTGGAAGATGACGTATATTACGTTTTATAATGTAACATATAGTGAGATTGTACAGGGAACGATTTAGAAATTTGGGGGCCCTGGGCACAGATGCGTATGAGGGCCCCCCTCACACAGATTCTTTTAATAAAAAAAATATAATCTCGAAAGCAGCACTTATTAAGATAACCACTATTGACTTTGATAATTTCTTTAAAATATTAATTAAAAAAATTAAATTTGATAATCATTATTTTACTTTTAAATAATTATTTGATAATTATGAATTTTTAATTGAATTTTATAATAAACTGTGTGGTGTTGATTACCTTTCTCTATTCAAGTCCATACATCTGAAATGATAAAGTAGGCAACAACTAATAATAAATTTACCGCAGTACCAAGCTATAATTATTTAAAATACAGTGGAACTTTCCTTTAACGAAATCCCTATTTAACGAAGTTTTCTACTTAACGAAATTTTCTGCAGGACCTTGACTTTGAACATCATTAACATGTAAATTAATCTCCATATTACGAAAAACTTATTCTATGTAACGAAGTTTATTGCACTTTCGTGTGTATACAGCATTCAAACGAAGAGGTTGTTGTTGCGATGGGTGTATGAATTTGTTTTGGCGGACTGTATGGAAATTAATACATTTGAATTATTTAATCAAAACACACACATTTAATCACATTTTAACGAAAAAAGAAAAGGTACGCTTCGGTTTCTGTTTACTTCTCTTTGTTATGTGTTCTTTTAGGCATTATTCTAATTAACTGATTCTCATATCTACATTGCATAAAAAAAAAGACTGCCCGAATTAAGGTACATTTTTGAAATATTTCCATTTTATGTGTACTTTTCATTTTATGTGTGTTATGTGTATACAAGTTACATAAATTTAAGTTTATTTCTATTTAACGAATATTCTTCTTAACGAAGCATTTAAGTGTAACGATGAGACTTCGTTAAATGGAAATTTCACTGTATTAGCATATCCTATTAATCAAACAACTTTTTTCTTTCAAATACAAACTTTGTATGAAATAATATGGCGATCACAAAAATGGAGTTTTGTACATTACTGCAAATAAATTGTTAAAAAACAATCAGCAAAAGGTGAAGTTACTTTGACATATAGACAATCTCTGACAAACAGATTTTTCCATTTTAATTTTGTTTTTTGACAGTTAATTGACAGACTGTTTTGGTAAATAATTGAAAATACTTTAGTAGCATGTGGGGGCCCCTGAAAATCGGGGGCGCTGGGCCCATACCCCGAATGCCCTGCCGTAAATCAGGTACTGAGATTGTATTTAAGCTACCAGAACAACACATAGCACCAAGCTGAGATGCCCGGAGTTCAAGTACTAACAAACGAAAAATAATAATCCAATCATTATTTAAGTTCAATCGCCAATCTCTGCAATGATTTTAAAGCTTTTAGTAGTGTGGCATAGGTACATTTCTCTACCAAACTCTACTATAAATGATCAAATAAAAGAGTTGCTTCTTAATAACCCAAATTTTGTCAAACGCATTATAAAATATAATATCGCAATGGCGTTCACATTGTATTGAGCAATGTGGAAAGACTTTCGACGTGAAGGTTCATATTACCTTAAAATAAGGTCGAATTTACTATTTCGTTTGATTACAGTTGCATTTGGGAAATGGACCAACGCAGCGAGCATAGCCTGCTAGTAATATATATATTATATTATATATATTATATTACATATACAGTGGTGGAAAAAATTATAAAGCCACTTGAAAATATGATATAATTAAAAAACAAAATACAGAACATTTATGAAATTTCATACATATATATTATATGCTACAAGGAAGTAAAGAAAAAAATAAATTCATTAATAACTACATTAATAAAAGATTAATAGACTTAAGAAAATTTTCTGTACAAAGAAAGTTGGAAATAATTATAAAGTCGATACATGTATTTCCTCAATAATCGATGTGAGACCCATTTTTTTCGATGACTTTGACTAGTCTTTTGTTCATTGAATCTATCAGACCACACAAAGTACTTGCATCAGTATTATTCCTGCAGTTTTTAAAAGCATTCATCAAATCTAACTTTAAATTGAATTTTCGTCCATTTTTGTGAACATTTCGAGCTAAAATTCCCCAATGATTTTCTATTACATTCAGATCGGGTCTATGAGCTGGCCATTGAAGGCATTTCACTTGATTAGGTTCCAGCCAAGATTTAGTTGACTTCGAAACATGAACGGAAGCGTTGTCCTGCTGAAATGTCCAGTCTCCTGAAGTTATAAGAGGAGCAAATGGGTAATAAATTATCTCCTAACATTTCTTTATACATAACCCAATTATTTTTGTTATGCATGAAAACAATTGGAGTGGTTCCACAGGTAGCTAATGCAGCCCAAACCATAACCGAGCCACCTCCAAATTGACGCTTTGAAAAAATATCAGGCTCCTGTCGTAAATCATGCGAAAAATATTTATAGCCGTCGGGTCCATCGAAATTAAATTTCTTTTCATCGGAAAAGACATCTCTCCAATTTGTGCCTTCGGTTAGGTTACATGTTTTCGTGCAAAGTCTAAGCGATCATTTTTGTGGTACTTAGAAAGAGGTGGTTTTCCTTTAATTTTTTTAAATTGAACAATAGGATTGTTACTTAAAACATTTCTTACCGTTCGGCTTGTACATGGTAATTGTAACTGTTCTTGAATTTGGGCATACGACATTTTTTGTCCGCAAACTAGCTTCCGGATTTGTCTTCATTGCCTTACAGTTAAGTATTTCGGTCTTCCTGTATGCTTACTGCCGTAATCTTCGGGATTTCTGAGAAAACTGTTTACTGCAGGCTTGGACCTTCCTATTTTTCTTGCAATATTAGAACCAGACATTCCAACTTCATTTAAAGTTAATATTTTAATTTGTTGACCATCGGATAACTTTTTTCCTCTTGGCATTGTATTAAACAAACCAAATACAAAATGAATGCACGTAATGCGTTTACATTTACCTAAACTTCATGGCGACCTATTTTCTTAAGTCTGGCATTATGCCAAATGAGGCTAGAACCATCGGCTTTATACTTTTTTCCAAGTTGTTTTTCATTGGTTGTAAGAAATTAGCATAATTTATGTTCCCCCTTCCGTTTTTCCAAATAAAGTTTATGTGTATTATTGCAATGTTGATCATGCAAATGAAAATAGAATTCGCGTTATCAACAATTCCATTACTTTTTGAATTTTGTAAATTTTTCTATCGGCTTTTTTTCCAGCACTGTATATATTTTTTAATTATATATATATATATATATATATATATATACCGCAATAGCTGTATCTCAAGAACCAAAGCACGGATTTTCATCAAACTTCATATTAAGTTAGACGTTAACACATAAGTTGTTACTGATTAAGTTTTGGTGTAAATTTCCCAACAGGTGGCGTTGCTATGTTGCACTTTTCACGATTTCCGCGATAGCTATGTTTCAAGAACTAATGCACGGAATTTGTTCCAACTTCATATTCTGTTAGACCTTGAGATAAATAGACCCTTATCAGGTTTTGATGCATATTGCCCAACAGGTGGCATTGCTATGCTGCAGTTTTCATGATTCCCGCCACAGCTATACCTTGGATTTCCTAGCACTTTAATTTTTTTTTTTTTTTTTTTTTTTTTTTTTAGATGATTTTGGAAGCTACCGGACTTGATAACAGCTGTTGGGGCGTACTCCTACATAGAAAGACCTAAAACTTGCTCTAATGAAAGAGACGAGGAATTTGAAAAAAAATAAAAATATTTGCAGATGAATGCTTTACGAAATACCCGGTAAAGAAAAGGTAACTTAAATCTATATTCACTCAGTTTTTTCTCTCGTATAATATCCTATTATGATATTAAATAAAAGGGGAAATTAAAATTTTTGACATAGAATATTTAGCTATAAAAAAGTCATTTGAAAATAAACGGATCCATTGATCCCCAGAAGTTTATTTTAGTACTAACTGACACGCCCAAAGTTGTCTGGGCCTGGGATAAAAAAAAAATCAAAGGAAAAAATGTACTATATCACAGGGTTGCAAAAAACTGGCTAAAATTTAAAAAAGCTACGCCTGAACATCATTGGTTGTAAGCGTTTTTTTTTTTTTTTTTTTTTTTTTTTTTTTGCCAAAATTGGCCTTTATACAGTGAAGCATTTTAATTATAAACTGCACATTTTTAAGTGTTTTTAATTAGTTTTAAAGACATTTAATTGAGTTAGAAATTAATAAATAAATAAATTTTTCAATAATGAACTCATTAATATTGGAATACGACATAGTGGAACTGCTAGCGATTTATAGACAGAATTGCGAAGATGT
This sequence comes from Maratus michaelseni, assembly GCA_963931845.1. NCBI lineage: Eukaryota > Metazoa > Arthropoda > Arachnida > Araneae > Salticidae > Maratus > Maratus michaelseni. Next base: position 6,710,138 of record OZ007600.1, read on the forward strand.
CCGCTATATATGGAATGGATGTGGAATTAATTAAAATTAATTAATTAACAAATCTTACGTAAAATTCCATAGAAACCATAATTTAGAACGTTTTCTGCTCACTTCACCCTTTTAAGTTCCTTTCTCTTTTTTTTTTTTTTTTTTTTTTTTTTTAAAGAATTCTTAGCGAACATTTGTATCTTAAAAGTAACTGTCATGCCAAATTTCAAGTTTCTATCCTTAACAATTCCACAGAAATTGTAATTTAGAACGCTTTTTGCTCACTTCATTCTTTTAAAATTTCCAATATCTTAGAAACTGTTCTTGGAGAGCATTTGCATCGTATAAGTAACTATCATGCCAATTTTCAAGTTTCTAGCCCCTTCAGTATTTCAAAAATCGAAATTTTAGAACAATTTTCGCTCTTGCACCCCTTGTAGGTAGTGGCACCGACATAACATATACCCTATGTTGGAGCAGGGACTGTCATCATCAGTTTCCCACCATTACTTTTAAAATCAACTCGGCAGTCTCAGAACAAGCCCCTAGCAGAGGTAACCCGTCTACAAACAAACAAAAAAACCTTCAAACAAACGTTACTTCTTTATAATATTAGTACATATTACACATGCTATAAGTATGAAAATTTATTGATATATGCATCCAGAATACACATTTAACTATACAAGTTGTAGCAAGAAAGGTTTGCTTGTCATTTGTTATAAATTTTTATATCCATTGAAAAACAACATGAAACAATATATAAAATTTTGCACCCTCTTTTGAACTGAAAACTATATTTTTTTGTTATAAATGATTGTTATTTAAAGTTAAATATTTCAGAAATTTCTTTTCATCGAAATTGGTTTTATGTATTATTGAAAAATGTTGTATAGAATGTCTCTGAGCTCCTAAAAAATATACGGAATATCATGCATCAGGCAAGGCATAGATAATGAGGCACTTTTCAACACTATCAGAATATTGTTGAGAAATTTCATTTTTTCGTATAATGAGATGCAACAATTTAATAAACGCATAATGCAGTGAAAATCAATGTTCAGCAATTGCTATCCATATCCGGTACTGAGTACGAATTCTTTCGTGCACCCTGTATATGATTTATAGAATTTATACACAGCACGCAATGCACCAAAAAGGAATATTGCTCATAGTCAGTCCTGTAATCGAAATTTTAGATCACGTGTTTCTGTTAATGAACAATAAGTGATACGTACTCCATAATCTATAGAAAATATATTAAAGTGCATCTCAGACATGCATATGAATTTCATTATGATTATTAGTGTAACATCATTGAAATACTCTGCAAATATATATACATCATAATGTAACGAAATTATTTTGTATATACCTGTAAACAAACTATAAATACTACTTACTCTACATTCTACAAGATGGATATTATAGTCCACCGCAGTGACGCATTTCGATTTCATCACGTTTGAAATATTATAACATCATTAAAATGCACCGCAAACGATATTTCCCTACGATAATGTAATGGAATTATTTTTTGTATCCCTGTAAACGAACTATAAATGGTACTTACTCTACATTCTACAAGATGCATATTATAGTCTACCGCAGTGACGCATTTCAATTTCGTCTCTTTTGAAATATTGTAACATCATTAAAATGCACCGCAAACGATTTTTTCCTATAATGTAATGGAATTATTTTGTTTGCCTCTGTAAACAAACTGTAAATGCCACATACTTAATTTTCAATAGACAACATTTGATAGTAAATCTCAATAACATATATCAATTATATGACAATCTGGGAATATTTGCGAGAGTTAGAGCTTGAGAAAAGAACTTGTGGTGCTTTGCACATGTTGCCAGAAATGTTATTACCATATAGTAAATAATTATAATACTAGTATGAACGTTTCAATTTGATTCTTTTATCCTAGGAGTCAAGGTCAAGAGAATATTGTGAATATCACGATTTGACCTCATGCGGAGAAATTAGAACAGATATAGTGCTGTCATCTATTATTAGACATTGCAATTAAATAGAAATATCAAAATCTATATATTTAAAACGCTAAGCGATTTCTTTCGACAATCCGTGAGAACAAACTACTGCATCAAATTACACCATTCTTTTTTTAAATGAAAGATATTTGGACATAGATTTGTTATCATGCATTCGTTTTTTCGAAAATTTAATTAATTAGCTGTAATTTTCAATTAAACATATACTTCTGCTTATGACGTCATAAAGACGGCAACTCCCACTTTTGAGGACATAGACTTTATTCTCTGAACTCTGTGGTTCGCCAATCTTTTGACATTAGCTAATATCAACTAGGTAATATTTTAACATTGTAGTGTAAAATCTTTAAAAAAAAACTTAATTAGCTAGAATATAATCATAATAAAATATCTAAACGTAAACATATCAATATGAATAACAAATCTCACGTAAAATGTTGCAATTTAAATGATTCCAATTGAAACAAGATTTGGAGAGTTATCCTTGACGCCCAGCTAACATAAAAGTACCTATTTTATTTTATTTATTTACACACATATTCAAATTTATTATAAAACACCAGGTTGCCATACAAAGCAAAAATTGTCATTTAGGCACCAAAACATAACCCAGGTGCGTCTGCGATATATGTACCGATTTAATCAAAATTGTTTTGGTTGCACCGCATATTGCAAAATTAATTAAATCCATGATTATTGTTTCTTTCTCCGATTAAAAATAAGAAAATTGGTACTTCTCTATTATCCCGTCGACCACTTTTCATAACAAAAAACTATCGCCAAACTGTAACGCCAAATAAACGGGAGAACGTTGCCATTAGAATATCAAAATAAATAATAAATAAAATACATGAATTTAAGGACACAATTGTTATTTTAATTAGTGAAATAACCGATAACTCAGTAAAACATAATGAAAAATAGACGCAAATGTCGAATTAAAAACTACTTGATGACGTAACAAACACGTATAATGCTTCTGACATCAAGTAAATCGGACTGCATTTTTGGCGTTTAATTTTACAGTTTGGCGGTAGTTTTTTGTTATGAAAAGTGGTCGACCGGATAATAGAAAAGTACCAGAAAATTTAATGTTTAACAAAATTCAATTATTTGATCGATCGCAAATTTAGGTTTTTTTCCGTTATACCGACACCATGCCATACATGTAAATATATGCTTGGTGACAATGGTGTCCGTATAATGGAAAAGTACTCAAATTTTTCTTAGTTCAGGCTATACCAAAAACAAACATTTTACAGGTAAATAAAAAAATCGCCGAAAATGGCTGCTTCATCAGCTGTTATGACAGCAAAGTTGGATAAAATCTAATAACCTGAATTTTACAACGTTTATGCGAAACACCACAGAGAACACACGCTATTTTTATATAAGTAGGGTATATTTAAACGAATAAGAGAACTAACAACCTTATGCATGAAAAAGTAAACAAATAAGTGATTCAGCAAATCATAAAAATATGTACTTCTTAATATAACTATAAAATACAGAAAAATATTCTGGTACCATCAAAAATATTCATTATCCCGTCGAAATTCCGTGCATTATCCCGTCGTCCCATTAAGAAAAAAAAAACTATATGCAAATTAGGTACTTTTCGGTTAGCCGGTGCCAGTAAAATATATATAATAAACTCCAATTGAAAATTACTTGCAGAACCATTATCACAAAAACTAACTAAAATCTATAAACCCCATAAATTCAATACTAGAAAAACAAAACTATATACATTATATATTTGTATATATATATATATATATATATATATATATATATATATATAACATTGGTGATTATAACTCATATATATATATCTATTTGCAATATATATAAAAATAAATATATATAGTTTTTATTTTTGTCTATGAATAATTAAAATTAACAAGTATTTTAATTACTGCATTGCATTAATTTGATTGAAAAACAGTAGTAATACTATTAATTATCAACATTATAAATTTTGAGATATTTTGAATTGTTTATGAATTATTTAATTAGATATTTAAATTAATCTATAAATATAAAATATATTTACAATGTAGTATAAATTAAACATTAATTATTTAAAAACAAGTCTAATATATATTTAAGTAGTAGTAAAAATAAAACATTAATTATTTAATAAATGTCTATAATATCAGTGGATTAACACAGCTGGCAGCAAAAATAATTTGAATTAAAATAATATCTCTTTTACATAATATATTCTTGTTAAGAATATCTGAAATGCTGTGCAAGTTGAATTAATTCTGTGTAGATTTATTCATATAGTAATATTATATTTTATTTGAATTTTGAGTAAACTTACAAGTTAGTATTGTTTTTTAAAGTTTATTTATATAAATAAATCTAATGAATAGTATGTAACTAATAAAGTGGATATTTAACTAAATATTAATTATGAACTATTATAATACCAATAGATGGCGACACTTTACCTTTCAGGTAGTTGTAGATAATATTGTTAATATTATATTTAATTTAACTATAGAGGGAGCTATTGATTGTATATTAATTTTACTTTCAGGAATTAAAATTGGATGGAGTAATATATATTCACGGATATAAATTTGTTATAAGTGTATTAAAACCAGAATTATTTTGAGTGTTTTTGAATCATTTTGTGATTGGGTGTCATTTATGGGGTTGTGTTTTATAAAAAAAAGTGTGCTCTCAACTTGTCTTACAAATCATTTCTCTCAACTCGACTTAGTTAACATGTATGATGCATTGCCATGTGGATGTGAATATTATGTAGACGTTGTGACATTTTAAGGATTCTGTATAATTATTGTGAGTAAAATATTTTATCTACACTTTACGCGTTCATATTTCCAAATTTATTATTTCAAAACTGTTATCTCGTGGTAATTTAGTGAGGTGTTAATTACAGTTTTTTGGATAATCGATGTGAGTGAAATATATTGTATTTTCTTAATGGTTTTTTATTTCCTATTTAAATATTTCCAAATTTTAATATTTCCAATTGTTGTCTGGTAATAATTCAGTGTACCTGGATGATTCTACTGATCTTAGCATTATGCCAGTAGAATTATGAAACACTGAATTATTAATTAAAACACATGTGGGTGCATCCAGGCTGATGAGTACATGTGCATGTGTTTTTCCATGTCCAATTCATATTTAATTCTCATGTGGTCCAATTTTCCATTGTGTATGGTTCATATTTAATTTGTTAATCCATTTGTGTTTACTTAATTGCAACTCCAATTTATATATTTTTTTTTCCCCTTTCTCTCTATTTCTTTTTTCAATATTATTTTGGTATGAGTAAAATTTGGCCAATTACCATTGAAGCATCAGCTATGGTAATATTATGTTTGCACATGTTAATTATTAGCTATGTGGTATTCTGTATACACAGTATCATTGATTATCTCTTTGGAGATTTAAGTAGTATAGAACTTGATATGTTTTTTGAAATTCATAGATATTATAATTATTTAACATTCTATAAAATTATGCTGCATTGCGCAAATTGGTATGGAATGGTTTTTACATATTCTTTTCAATATTCTTTTCAACAATTAGCTAGTTAAAATATTGATTTTTATATGATACCATAATTTAGCCTAATTGGCTCACAAATCACTTTGATTAACTTCTGTTTGAAATACATAGTTATTATAGCTGCATTGCGCTTTTAATGGTGTATTTAATAATAATTTAATAATAATAATATTTTAGTATTACTATTATTTCCTGGTATCATTTGTTTATCTATTGAATTTTCAAGGGCATCTTTATAAAATCTTATTCAGGTTCTAATGATTTATTTTTTTTTTTTTTTTATTTTTTTTTTTTTTTTTACCAACATTAATTTTGTACTGACTTATGACTGCTAGGGGTTTTTATATTGTTGTCTTTTGATGTTAGTTTGCTTAATGGGACTTTATGTATATATGTAAATAGTTTTATTATATAGCTTTATTATATTTAATCAAGTATTAAACAGTCAATCTTAATATTTTTTTTTATTTATTTATTTATTTTTTTTTTTTTTTTTTATGGATATTCAAGTAATATTAAGATTGATTCATAACAATTTTTTTTTTTAAATATGTTATAGATATATTTAATATGTATTTCTTGCAATTTTTATTGCTATCAAACAAATATGGCAGTTATTAGTAAAATGTTAGATACTGGCAATTTAGGCCTTGGTGGATCCAGGACTAATGCTCGGTACAGGAAGATTATTAGGGATCTTCCTGGATCGTTATCAGATAACCTATTCTATTGTCCCAAGCCTGTACTATGTTTTCGAGAGTGTGAATCTAAGCGTTGTCTTACATGTCCATTAGCTGATAAGTCACAGATTTCAAATAATAACAATCTTAATTTGGTAAAATTTTGCAAAGCATACAATGTAATCTATTCATTGAAATGCAATTCGTGTAACATGGAATATATTGGACAGTCTTGTCAAAAATTACATAAGCGGCTAAATTTACATCGTTCTCATATTGATAAATATAAAAATTCTAAATTTCAAACAACTCATAATATTGAATATACTCATTTCAAAAATCATGATTTTAAAAATATTACTATTAAAATACTTAAAATACAAAAAAATTTTACTGAACGACTTTTTCTAGAATCTAAATATATAAGACATTTTAATACTACATATCCTTATGGATTAAATCAATTAGTATACAAAAAATCACATCCTGTATTTTCAGATTTAACTAAATATGAAAATTATAAAAATCTTTATTCCGGATTAAATTTTTCAAACTTAAAATAAACTTCTAGATCTGGTAGAGGTAAACATAATAACAAAAAATTCACTGATGATATTGTGATTCAACAAGAGCTTGATAATCTTGAGGCACAATTTTGTAATGATTATTGTTGGCTTGCTATAAGAAAACATGTTTTTAGTATAAAAAAGAAATATATAAACCAATATTTCAAGGTATTTAAAAAGAATCAATATTCTCCACATTTTTGTGATATCTTTTATGATATTCTACATTATAGAGCAAACCTATTAAATACAAGTCTTTCTAATAAACCTAAATATAAAACTAATAATACACAATTAATTATAAATTTTTCCAATCATGTATTTAATAATATAAATTTACACAATATAATAAACAACATTAATAATAATTTTCCAATAAAAAATTTTACCATTCACAAGACATATAAATATAATCGCACACTTGGACGTAAAATTTTTAATTACAATTCTTTTGCAAAAAATTTGGTCTCTTCAAAGAATTACCCATGTTATTGTAATGACCCAAAATATCAAAAGTATATAAATACAACACATGGTCATATCATTACTGGTGATCTTAATATTGTAGAACAACCTATTTTACAAAACTTAATGCATAATGGCACAAAATTTCGTCTTCCATATAAGTGTAATATCAAATCCATAATATTGCAGTTTATTCAAGATATTGATTTGTTTATATATAAAATTGCTGTTGATTACAATAAACCAATCGAATATTTCAGTGAATGGAGATTTTCTGTAATTGATAAATTAAAAAATGAAATTATAAAAAATTATCATCATATTACACATGCAGCTTTTAAAAACATAAATAAACATATATCAGAATTACAAAACAAATTTATAATTACTTATGTAGATAAATCTCCAAATATTTATGCTATCATTTGTAAAGAATACTATAAAGTGCTAATTCACAATGCAATCAACACAAGTAATATTTTTAATAAAACTAAATTAAATATTGAAATAAATAACAGAAAATTATTAAATTATCACAAATTACTAAAAATTAAATGTAATAATTTTAATTATCCTTATCTTGTTATAATTCCAAAATTTCATAAAAATCCTATTAAATTTCGCACTGTTACCATCGGTTGTAACACATATAATAAAAATGCAAGCAATTTACTACTTAATATTTTAAAGCAGATATATGATATAACGCTAAAACATAATAACCAACATTGCCTAAAATATAGTTTTCAACTCATTAATAAAATACATAATATCAATCCGGTAAAATTCATAAAAACATTGGATTTTAATGATTTATTTAATAACATTGATATAAAAGACTTACATAAAACAATGTGTATATTATTTAAAGAATTTAAATCTCAATTAAAATTAAAAGAACATATTTCAGTAAAATTTTTTTAAAACTTTACTAAATTTTACATTGCATAATAATTACATTATATATGACAATATTATCTATAAACAATGCCAGGGAATTCCGCAGGGCGGAACCGCATCTAGTATTCTCTCTGACCTTTACTTATATTATTATGAAAGAAATATAAGTCCGAACAATGATTATGTATTTTATCGCTATATTGATGACATTATCATATCTTATTTCAATGAAAAAAATTGCACATCACCACTCAATTTTTATCCTACTCAGCTTAAATTAAGCGAAAATGATTTAATTAATAATAATATAAACTTTCTTGACTTAAAAATTAATATTACTAATAATTATAAATTAATTTTTGATATTTATGATAAGAGATTTGATTTCCCATTTAAAGTAAATATTTTTACCAATTATGCTTCATGTTTACATAAATCTGTTTATAAAAATATAATTATCAATTATCTACATCGTATAAAATACTTATGCTCAGATATAAATAAAAACAAAAATATTAGATATATTCGAGATCAAGCAAAAATATATGGATATCCTATTTTTATGATAAATTCAATCATCAACTCATTTAAATAACATTTATTATATAATTTAAATATAAACATGGTATGTAATAAATTATTGTTTTAGTGTGCGATAACATATAACAAAAGATATAGAAAATAATAATTATAACATACATTATTACAATTATAACATATTAGGAAATTTAATATTTAATATTTGTTTGAACATTATATACACTTTATGTAGAAAATTACAAATATAACATACATAATTACAATTATAACATATTAGGAAATTTAATATTTGATTGAACATTATTTATACTTTGTATAGTTGTGATTGTGCGTTGCCGATCACCTTTGTTTAAGGTATTATTGATGTGCAGTTTTCATACATTTATAAATTAACTTATACAATAACAAATTAAATTATACAATGATAACATTGGTGATTATAACTCATATATATATATCTATTTGCAATATATATAAAAATAAATATATATAGTTTTTATTTTTGTCTATGAATAATTAAAATTAACAAGTATTTTAATTACTGCATTGCATTAATTTGATTGAAAAACAGTAGTAATACTATTAATTATCAACATTATAAATTTTGAGATATTTTGAATTGTTTATGAATTATTTAATTAGATATTTAAATTAATCTATAAATATAAAATATATTTACAATGTAGTATAAATTAAACATTAATTATTTAAAAACAAGTCTAATATATATTTAAGTAGTAGTAAAAATAAAACATTAATTATTTAATAAATGTCTATAATATCAGTGGATTAACACAGCTGGCAGCAAAAATAATTTGAATTAAAATAATATCTCTTTTACATAATATATTCTTGTTAAGAATATCTGAAATGCTGTGCAAGTTGAATTAATTCTGTGTAGATTTATTCATATAGTAATATTATATTTTATTTGAATTTTGAGTAAACTTACAAGTTAGTATTGTTTTTTAAAGTTTATTTATATAAATAAATCTAATGAATAGTATGTAACTAATAAAGTGGATATTTAACTAAATATTAATTATGAACTATTATAATACCAATAGATGGCGACACTTTACCTTTCAGGTAGTTGTAGATAATATTGTTAATATTATATTTAATTTAACTATAGAGGGAGCTATTGATTGTATATTAATTTTACTTTCAGGAATTAAAATTGGATGGAGTAATATATATTCACGGATATAAATTTGTTATAAGTGTATTAAAACCAGAATTATTTTGAGTGTTTTTGAATCATTTTGTGATTGGGTGTCATTTATGGGGTTGTGTTTTATAAAAAAAAGTGTGCTCTCAACTTGTCTTACAAATCATTTCTCTCAACTCGACTTAGTTAACATGTATGATGCATTGCCATGTGGATGTGAATATTATGTAGACGTTGTGACATTTTAAGGATTCTGTATAATTATTGTGAGTAAAATATTTTATCTACACTTTACGCGTTCATATTTCCAAATTTATTATTTCAAAACTGTTATCTCGTGGTAATTTAGTGAGGTGTTAATTACAGTTTTTTGGATAATCGATGTGAGTGAAATATATTGTATTTTCTTAATGGTTTTTTATTTCCTATTTAAATATTTCCAAATTTTAATATTTCCAATTGTTGTCTGGTAATAATTCAGTGTACCTGGATGATTCTACTGATCTTAGCATTATGCCAGTAGAATTATGAAACACTGAATTATTAATTAAAACACATGTGGGTGCATCCAGGCTGATGAGTACATGTGCATGTGTTTTTCCATGTCCAATTCATATTTAATTCTCATGTGGTCCAATTTTCCATTGTGTATGGTTCATATTTAATTTGTTAATCCATTTGTGTTTACTTAATTGCAACTCCAATTTATATATATATTTTTTTTTTCCCCTTTCTCTCTATTTCTTTTTTCAATATTATTTTGGTATGAGTAAAATTTGGCCAATTACCATTGAAGCATCAGCTATGGTAATATTATGTTTGCACATGTTAATTATTAGCTATGTGGTATTCTGTATACACAGTATCATTGATTATCTCTTTGGAGATTTAAGTAGTATAGAACTTGATATGTTTTTTGAAATTCATAGATATTATAATTATATATATATATATACTTCATTGGCGCCCTGCTAACCGAAAAGTACCTCAAGTAATTTGCCAAACTGTACCTCCCAATAAACAAGCGGAAGAATGTTGCCATTAAATCTAAATAATAATAATAATAATAATAATAAAATAATTAAGAAAAGCCCCATTTACTAAAGTATCATTTATGAGTAATTTTTAACAATATATTAATGAAAACAGAATCAAAAATAATCTTGGATATTTATTTATTTACATTATTTCTCTTAATTATGGAAAAGGAATAATCATCCTGATTATGTAAAGGAATGAAGAAACCATACAAATAAATTACACTTGAAAACATTAAAAATCTCCTTTATCTGCAGATTGATTTATTATTGCAAAAAAAATTATTCATCTTTACATAAAAATTGATTAGCTTAAAACAATGGATGCGTTTCAGAAGATATGGATTTGAAACGAACACTGATTAAAGAAAACATTTTAAAAATTTTGATCAAAACATTTTAAAACTTTTTTTTAACGTTGAATTTCGACGGTGCGTTTGGGGAGATGCAATGCACATGCGCATAGGAGCTCATTCGGTTGCATTATCCCAGGGGGGGGTTCCTTATTTAATATGTTCTTTTATTGACGGAATATGAGACGAACGTAGGGATATACTATTTGTATGATACTTCATAGGTTCAGGAAATTTTCTTTCTTGCCGTGAGGAATAGGGCAGTAATGTGAAACTGATTTGCATTTTGTTTACGGATTGTTTGTTTGGAGTTTGCATCGGAAATAATAATGTAATTCACTGGGGGAAATTTTTTTTTAAATAAAATATTTGAAGGATTGTTTCATAAGCACCTCTACTTCCGTCAAGTTTTGACGGGTACCATCTAGTATTATTTTAAAAAAGAAAAAAACGAATTAATAATATGTGTCGATTAAACTGTAAAAAATGTAATTCAATTAAGTCAATATAAATGATGACTATTAAAGTAAAAATAAATATATGAGGTGCATGAGAAAATATTTAATTATAATTTAACTTTCTATGACAGAGCAGAATAATAAATTTAAATAAATTAATATTTAAATAAAATGTCCATTACAGTGCAGAATAATAAATCTAGGTGATGTATAAAATTACTTTAACGGTTTGAAATAATGAATATATATATATATTTATTTATTTTACATTTTCTATAACATTGCATAATATTAAAAATAGGTAATTTAATATTTACATATAGGGGATGGAGATAATAAAAATACAATTAACATTTAAAAAAGACAACATATATTACTTTATATTAAAGTGAGATGATGTACCAATGAAGTTATATAAGTATGGGATTGTCCAACACTGGGCTAAAAAGTTAATTAAAAGTGAAATTTTGACAAATATCAATAATTAAATTAGTTGAAACAATTGATGTAAGACAGAACTGTAGTGCGCTGAATCAACAAAGGAAATAAAAGATGTAATGTTATGATGTATAATGGTACAAAAACCCCACTCACTCTTCTTTTTTTCCCCTTAAAAAACATACGAAGCACTATTTTCCATACAACACCGCCCTCCTCCGTACTCTAACATCTACCCCCCAGCCATCATATTATTTTATTTTTATTTTATATATTTAAAAAAAATAGATTGTTTTTTATTATATAAATATTATAAAAAATGACGCAATTAGTTATTTATGTGCAAACAACACTGCCCATTTTCGTCTACCCTTCCAGCCATCCTGTGGTGATATCATGAGTGTACTAATTGTATATTAGAGAATTTATGATTTTTTAAGGAAAACAATGATGTAATGCATCACAAATTAGTTATTTAATATTTTTATTAATAAGATGAGACGGACATAAACTATTTATTCTAAACATATGATTCAGAAGTATATTACGATAAACACATATATGAAGACACAACTTAAAATGGTTAAATGTAGTAACTTTGAATTTAAAATCTTTACTCTTGCCATAAATGTCAGTAATAGTTTTGTTATCCTTCAGTGTAAGTTTATTAGATCTAAAAAGTGAATTGTATTGTTTTATAGGAGGTTTTCTGTTAAATCTAAATTAGTAGGATAATGACTGCCGGAAATTATGAAATATTAGATTGATGAGTCTATTAAAATGATGCCGTCAATATAACGATATATAAATAAATAATAATACTATATGTGCGCTCATAGTGTAGTGATATAAATATAAATCTCAAAAATATACTCGAAGTAAATCCACCTTGTGGAATTCCGACTTTCTGCTAATAAATGGTATTATCTTGTAAAATGTAGTTATTATAAATAATGAAATTATTAAGTACTAGCTAACCCGCCCGGCGTTGCCCGGGCCCGAGATAATTACAATCTCAGAGAAAGGCATTAACCCCCTCCCTCCCCATACCCGCAAATATAATGAATAATTTGTTCAAGAGAACCACCGTCACCTACATTAACGCGATCATTAAAAAAAGAATTACATTTTTCTGATAATTAGAACATAACGAAGACACTACGCTAAAATAGCCGGCAGATGACACCCCTTCCCGACCCCAATTTCAAATCTATATCTTAATTAGTTACCTAAATTTTTGTTCATTAGTAAAAATTGGCAATTATTTTCTTTCATTTTTGCAAGCTAAATGGAGGGATCGGCCAGAGAAACAGTTCTCTTTGTAGTTTAGTTTTTAATGAAAGCAGATCCCTGTCTGAAACTTTCTCGGATTTGTTTTCACTGGGGCGGCAGATTTTTGGCAGTTTTTTGCATAAATTAAGAAAACTTACTGACCGAATTTTTCAAAGATTACATAGATGCAGAATATTTTTTTACATATGCTCAGAAATTTTCAAATTGATATCGCAATTAGTTTCCTTAAAATTCGCTAATTAGTAAAATAATTTCGAATTCGTTCATTTCCGCTTGCAAATCCAATGCGCTTGTTCGTTTCTTTAGCCATTTTGATTTAAAAGATGTCATTTTAGAAGCGATGGTTAATGAGAATCTAATTAATATCGTGGGTAATTATCAAAATATTAAAATTCTGAGACTCAAGTGCGCATGGCCAGACCTTGGACTATCCACACCTAAATTTTCATACTTCTAAGTGGGCTAGATTTTGCTAGCCATCGCAGACAAACACACACACAGAGCGAAACTTTCTTTTATTAATACTAGGGGGCTCTGCCCCCTACGAGCTACGCTCGTCAACCCCCGTTCTGACACCACAAACTGTAAAAACACTCTGATTTGATCAACCTTAAAATGATTGCGGAAGATTGAATTATAATTAAACGACCTGCTGTAATCGGCTGCTATAATCGGCCTTGTGTAATCGGCTGCTCGCTGTAATATCTGCTATAATCGGGTTTCCACTCATTTTCCTTTGACCAAGGGATTTTAAAGCCGAATCAACTGCTGTCGAGACAGCTAACAACTGTTGATAAAATAAGGTTAATTAAACATTTGAAAATCAACTTGTGCAAAATGGTTAAGTAAGCAATGTCATTGCATCGGGAAATTTTATAACGATGCTAATAGAAAATTGGGTATTACTCCATTATCCCGACTCCTACTTTCTATAAAAGAAAAGAACTGTCGCCAAAATATAGGATTTAAAGCCAAAAGTGCATATCTGTGGCGTCGCATTCAATTGATACCAGATGCGTTACGCGTGGTAGTACGTCATCGAGTGATCTTTAATTCAACGTTTATCTGTATTTTTAATTATATTTTACCAATTTATTAGTTATTTCGTTGATTTAAACGTAATTATTAAACGTAAAAATATAGCTTTTAATTGAAGGGAAATATTATTAATTACGCTGTTTTAAAATTTGCAATAATAGATAAAATATTTTGTCGAAATAAATCAATCTTACTCTACTTAATGCTTTGAAAACGCGGAATAATTTAATTATTTATCTTTTTAATATTCATGCGCAAGTATATTTTTAATTCCGTCATTTTCTACATTTATTGCTTTTAACACGTGATCATTTAATTATTATTTTAAAGTTTTATTTCTGTTTTTAATAGTCTCGTGTAAATACATTTCTTAATTGAAAGGGAATATTATTACGTGCGCTATTTTACAAATTGGCAACGGTTCAAATAATGGAATTTATGAAATATGAAATAAATCTTCGTCAAAATAATGAAAATTTTGAATAAAAAATTTAAATATAACCTCAAAAAATGAGTCAAATTGAAAAAATAATTGCAGTCTGCACACCCCAAGCTTGCCAACTATATTCTTACAAATTATGATTAAATTCCTGTGCATAGTTTTCGTTCCTATAAAACTTTTATAAGAAAAATATTTTGACCAACTTTAATATTAAATATCTCTTAAAATAATTCTTCGATTTAAAAACTGTCTACTTCAGCGTGTTTATCGAACATTTCTTTATAAAACCACCAATTTTTAAATTTTTATTTGCAATAGTTTTCTAGATATTAGTCCAGAAAGACTTCAAGGCACAAAATCTTAATTGACAGCGGCGGCCGCGGCGGTGGTTACTTTTTTTTAATATAGAGAGATAGATATGAAAGTCATCTGCAACCACATGTATAGGTAGAATCAATCAATTTTAATATTTTTTAAATAATGTATTTATTATATTATGAAGATCTAATAGAATTACGTTATTAAAAAGATCACTGAAATCATATGTCGTTATATTTTTTACACGTTTAAGATCTTTGAGAATATTGATCAGCTGATACTTGTTTTTTATACAATGTGTTTATTATCTATTGTAGTTGTATGTGTATATGTTTGATTACGAATTTTTAATAGAAATTTGTTTGCTTTATTATTATCATACGTATTGCATCCAATAATAACAGTTCTAAATTTAATGGATGTTTATATATATACTAGGGGGCCTACCCCCTGCGAGCTACGCTCGCCAACCCCCGCTCAGAGGTCGAGGTCTCTAAAAACATGACAGCGTGCTTTGTTTTAAAAATATTGGTAAATCTGTAACTGGGTTGCCATGCTTTTAACGTTTTAATGGGACATTTTTTTTTTTATTATCATGGCCGTAAACACAGCTGTTGCGACAACCGACGACTGTTTTCGGGATTGATAAGTAAAATCAATTACGACTTGAAAACCAGCTTGTATAAAATGGTTAGGTTTAAATTGTGGCTACCTCTCGGACTTTTATAACAATGATCTGTATTCTATTCTTCCTTTGCGTTTAAGGATGAGAAAAATTCCATCTGCTTGTGAATAACATTAAGAACCACGGTATTGAAAAGTACTATGTTATAGATATTTTCAGTAACAGGTTTTAATTTTCTCTCTATTTTAGTGCACTATCATGCATATTTTTATGTTATTTTAAATATGTAAATTATTTATTTTAATTAATATGTATATACGAATTTTCTAATAATTATTTATCATACAAAATTAATTAAATATTTTGTGCATGCATGCCTGCATTTATTTAGCATCAATTGATGTGATATTTAAACAAATTTGCTATCCATCCGCGATAATTTTACACCATGTTATGTCACTTGAATATTGTCCATAAGAAAATTGGGTACTTTTCTAGTATAGGATCCTTTGCTTTTAGGTTTGGCGTAATTCGAGCTTCAAAAAGGGATAGATTCGTTAATATACATAGATTTGTTGCCAAAAGTTATGAAAACAAACCCAATGAACTTTTGGTGCTTTTCTATTATAGGGGTCTTACGCTTTTTAAAAAAGCTTGGCGCAATTCGGGCATCAGAAAGTGAGATTTGGTGCCAAATGACATAAACAGCCATGGAAACAAATTCGACGATTTTTTTGTTTATATGCGTATTTTAATTATACGTATATTATTATTGTTTTTTCTATACAAATTACTTCTGATTATATATAAAATAGGATAAATGACAATTTACGCTAAACAAATTCTATAAATATTGAAAAAATGCTTCTGTATACGAAATGACAAAGTGAATAGGTTGACAGAAAGTATGTTGTCAAATTTCCTTTTCCACCAAGGCTATTTTCCCTATTTCGTCAAGTCCCCATATACTGGAAAAGCACCGAATAAATTAAATTAAATTCTGACAGACAATTGAATCCTGACGATAGAAATGTGATTTTTTTTTCAAATTTTCCTGAAAAACATAATTTAATCACAATCTTGTCTTCATTATCGATTGAAATAAAAGATAAATTCAATTTCAATTTGAAAATGATGAATAAAAAGAAATCAATAATCCCTATCGGGATCCTTTTCAATTTGTTTCTCTTTTTTGCACAAAAAAAAAAAAAAAAAAAAAAAAAAAAAAAAAAAAAAAAAAAACTGAGTAATTGGTTGCCATCATTACAGAAATGTCATTAAAATTAGAAAAAAATTAATATCTCGAAAACTAATTCCAATTTCAAAATTCTATTACCAGTTTTGACATCCGCGGATTTTTATGGACAATTGGTATTAATTTCACTATCAAGCGTTTAATATTTTATTAAAAATAGCCCTGAAACATAATCAGTCGTTTCATAAAATCGTTTCAGAAATTCGTTTCATAAAATCGTTTCACAAATTTGTTTCATTAGGATTTTATATATATATAGGATAGATAAATCAACATTTGAATGGGGGGGGGGGGGTGATTTTGGTGTCTGGGTATCATGATCGGTGAAAATATATCGAAATTTTCCAGAATTGCTTTCCCCCGGACTGCTGTAATAGATAGCTTTTTACTTTTTGTGATGGCAGCTACCTGATACTAATCTGACATACAGAAAAAAATACAGCCGACACGACCCAGGTCGGTCAACTTTGTATAGAATCTAGTTACCTAACTAAACACATTTCAAAATCGTGTTATCCGACCTGATGCAGCATTCAGATCTGAACCCGAGCTCAAGTAGAAGCTAAATTAAATTAAATAAGATAAAATAAAATGAAATAAATAAATAAAAACCTATCGTCCAGGTTGTTCCGGGTCAAGGTAAAATCTAGTTAGATGGCCTTATGCAGGATTTTAATCCAAATTCGACCTGCAATAAAATAAAATTGAGGCCGGCTCGACCTGGATCGAGCTTTCCCGAAGTCAAATTACTTGACCTGAAGGCGAATTTCTAATCTGCCCTCTAGAAAAAAAAAACGCAAATTTTTTGGCTTAGATTCGGGTGAAATTTGGTCACCCGATCCGAAGCAGAATCATCACAAAAGTCGCAGTTTTTAAATTGAAGGCACACTGTGACTTCCCAAAGTAGTCACAAAGTGTCTTCACAAAATAGGTAAAAAATGGCCATAACTTCACATCGACAGTTACAAAGTCACAGTGTGACGTCTCAATACTTTACGTGTATGGTGATTTTCCTTTTGAACATGAAATTTCTTTGAGTAGCATTATTTTTATGAAGATGATGAATTGAAAGAAGCTATAACATCAAGGCTAACATCACCGGGCCACCTTCTTTCATGCTGACATACAAACACTTGTATCTCGTTACTGTAATTTTTTTTAATGTGCTAGGTGACTATGTAGAAAAATAGCGCAATATATCTTAATAGTTAATAAGTATGTATCTCCGCCCACGACTGAATTCTCCTTTTGACACCGTCACGGAACATATTTTCCGTATAATGCTTGAACTTGAACATTTTAAAACATTCTCTAACGTCGAATTTCGAAAACTTATATTCTAAAAATAAATCAAAAAATATAAAAAAGTTTAAGCAGCAATTTGACGGAACAACCCTGTGCTGGAAGAGATTTTTCTGCTATTTGAAGAAATTTCAGTCTTTTGGCCGGAGAATTTTAGGAAAATTTGCGAATATTTCGCGTTTTGAGGGAAAAAAGACATAGGCAAAAATTACGTTTCTAATACGAAAAAATACTAAGCAGCACAGTTGCCAGAACACCCCCAAGTAATTTGAGAAAACTGCAACTTTACTGACAAAGGATATGAATTAATTTTCACTTTGCTAAACAACGCACAATCAACACAGTGAAAAATGTGTCTAGACCGGGGATCGAACCCAGATACCCTGGTATAGCGCACCAAGTGCTTTACCATTTAAGCCATCTGGACGACATCCAGTCTGACATTTTTCACTTATACGTTGTCACGGCTGCAACCTTGCAGTGCAAGATGGAATGTCAAACATGAGCACACTACCCAGTTTCATACATGAGACAAATAAATTCCCAGCATCAGATAATATCTAAATTTCCAATTAAATTTTCAGCAGGACTGAGACTGCGCTGTAAATTAATAATACTGACAAAGGATGTGATGTCGTCCAGATGGCTTAAATGGTAAAGCACTTGGTGCGCTATACCAAGGTATCTGGGTTCGATCCCCGGTCTGGACACATTTCTCACTCTGTTGGTTATGCGTTGCTTAGCAAAGTGAAAATTAATTCACATCCTTTGTCAGTATTATTAATTTACAGCACAGTTTCAGTCCTGCTGAAAATTTAATTGGAAAATTAGAATGCTTCTTTAAATTGGAGGATATTAGGTAATGTTTACGTTAGATTGGAAGATTTTAGGTAATGTTTACGTTAGATTGTAGAATTTTTTGTATTTTGTGGAGGAAACGGGCAAAGCAAAGCAAAAACTTACATGCTTGAACGAAATATAATTAACTGAAAAATTCGTTCATTTCACGGACTTTTTGAGAGTGTAGTTTAGCATATCTGAAAAAAGATTGAGTTCGAAATAAAATTGCCTGTTACTATTGTTAATGTTGGGAATAAAAATAGATGTTGATACACTTTATGTGTTGTTTCTTTAATTATAAATATATAATTATATGTGCATAAGCATAATTCATGATTAAATTTAAATTTGCAATATAGTTTAGAACATAGTTTAGAAGTAATATATAAAAAAAAAATTTAAAGTCAATTCCTACTTAGATCAAGAGGGAAAAAATTTCCCAGCGATCTACACGCTTTGCCACTGACGGTATTTATTCCTAAATTTATATCCTGCTAAATATCTTATATAACAGAAATTTATTTTCAAGTACGGGAGAATTTTCTTCCGTCCCAGGCGAGGCTCGGTCCTGGGACCTTGTGGTTGCGAGCTCAGAGCTGAACCGACTGCGCTATCAAGACTTGTGAGTGGGTGCTTTTAAATGGAACTAATATCTGAAATAAATCGGCTGCGTGTTGATATTTTTTCTCCCATATAAAACTAAAATTCATTAATTTAATTTAATTAATGAATTAATATTTGAAAAAACTATATTAACATCAAGTATCATCCACTACAAGTTTTAAAAAATGTATTTGAACTTGAGTGGATGAATAAAAAGTGTTTTATTAACGATTGAAAACTTGAACAAGATATATAAATATATATAGGGAGAGTGTGAACTAATAGTAGGAATTGAAACAGTACGTTCAAACTTTAAAAAGCGGAAAGTTGTTTTCTAATTATTGTTACAAATTTAATATTTTGGTGTTTTAAAGATATTTTATTTTACAAATGTGTATCATAGACATTTGAATCTTATTAATCTGAACTTTTTTAATTACAGGAAAAAGAAATACAGAGTGAACATTTGGCAGATTTCGTAGAACACGTCCACTATTTACAGAGACTCAAGTTAAAAGCTGCTACGAATTACAAAACAATTAAAATCAATTTTTCTGAGTATTTATACAAACACTAGAAAACTTTCTCAAGAGGATGAATTTATAAAGGATTGAATATATGAATAAAAAAAGCGAGGGACAATAAAAGCATAGAATAATAAACTCTAGAATCCAAAAGGCCTAAACAAAAAAGAAAAATTACAATATTTGAAAAAATATATATTCACTTCAACACAGGCTTTTAAAAAGTTGACTTAAAGAAAACGAAACAAAATGTCTTCTTTTCAATCTAGTAACAAAAAAGGTGACAGTGCAGACGTTAAGAGTATGAAAAGTTCTGAAGAAGGTAAAATTTATGAACATTTAGTATTACCATTACTTGCAAAAAGAGGATACGAACTTTTAAAAGGTGTTAATTCTAAATTCAATGATTTTGCTATTGGTAGAAAAATTAGTATAGGAGAAAAAGTTTATGATCTAGTTTTCAGGTATGAAGATAATGACAATAAAAAGAACCTTATTTTCGTACAAATCAAGCATAAGAAAGGTCATTATCAAATGGATTCTCAAGCTTTATCTGCTGAAACATCAAGAGAACGTGGTGGCCGTTATAACGTGAGGAGTAATTTCTGTAATTTAGAAAAATATTTTATCTCTTATCTTAGAGTTAGGGATAAACTAAACAGTACCAAATCTAAAGAACTGGAAAACGGAAAGATAAAATATATTGCTATATTTACAAATATCGGTCTTGATATTGAAGAGTTAAATAACAAAGGATTTAGTTTGAAAGAAGCTCCTTATGACATTATTAATCTTTTTTCTTTAAAGAAGCCATCATCGAGAACAGATGATTCCAATCATTGCTATCAGCTTGGAGATGTCAGTGCCGTTCTTCGAAGAAAACTGAAGAAAAGTTCTGATTTACATAGATTAGCATGGCAAATAGCATATTACGTAATACGGAAAAGTGACACAGAAAATTACATTATGAGAATTGATGAAGATCCAATGAGATATTATCACGTCGCATTAGTAAAAGAGGTGATCAAAACATCATATGTTATAAATAAATCATATCGTGAAGCCAAATTCAACGATGATTTTCTAAACAATAACCAAACTGGTCCTAAAAAGGAACTTAGAGACGCTATATTTGATGCAGTGAGAGAGCTTGATTTATCAAAAAGGTATACCAGTGATGATGAACTGAAAAACATTTTAAGAGGAGTAAATCTGAAAGTAGATCCTAATTTTGGTAAAGGTAGAAACAAGAATATGAACTTACCAGATAAATGGCTGAAGATTGAGAATGATGATATAGCTGACTTTTTAAAGTGCTTGGTGTTTATAGCAAATCAACCTAATGTAAAAGATTTATTAAGCCAAATGAATCAAGAAAAAGAAGCTTTTTCACAAAGTGATCGTGAGATGCCTGATGAAATATATCCAAAATTTAGAAAACAGATAGAAGAGGAATTGCGAATCTGCATAAAAACATATTTTAAAGAAGGGTGGTTGTATAGCGAACAGATTGAACAGTTCGTTCAGGAAATACTAGAAGCGTATGGTATTTGCATGAGGAGTGCAAGATATGAAAATCAAGTTATGCAGTATGGTAGGTTTAATAGGCTAGGCGAATTAATAGAAAGCCTTAACGCAAATAAAGCATTTTTTGTTTACACTGCAATGCCTCCGTTGACTCCTGCACAAATAGTACAATACTTAAATATTGAAAATAGCAAAACAAAATATTGTTACATTTCGATAGATATGGATAATTTAATGCATGCGAAAATCACAGACTGTGTAAAGAACGTTCCTAGAACAAAAGGTGACAATTTGGTAATTATCGGATGTAGACAGATGAATGAACAGATTTCAAAAGAAACTTGTATCAAACTGTTTAATATAATTATTGGCAATCGTTACAAAAGAATAATTCTAATTGCTATGGGAAATGTGCTTGAGATGTTCAATAGTTATCTAAAGTATCTCTATAAAAGTCAGTGTGATTCAGATAAACTCTATATTGAAAAAACTGATGATATAAGTTTAAAGGACTTTGAACCAAAGGAGAATCTCTTAAAAAAAGAAGTAATTGTTTTCCAAGGACAAAAAGAAAAAGTATGTTTAGCTAGATTAACCGACATCACTAACTGGAAATATTTTATAAATTACTTAGTGCGAGAAAGGTTTTTCATTAAGCAAGATGTATTTGATTTGATTACATTAAATTTTAACAATGATAAAGTGGAAATAGGAAGCCAGCTGTTAGGAACTTGTAGCTTAGATGGCGCATATGCTATCTTGTTTGAAGAAATTAGCACAGAAACTTTAGCTAATAAATTGTTATATCTAAATTCTGATAAAAATAGTCGTAGTTTAGAAGGTCCATCTGCTGGAATCGATAACAATAACGATGTTTATATTATGAGTGGAATGAAAGGATCAAATATAAAAGATAAAATACATGAATTGATTCAATATTTAGATTTAGTCAATGAGGAAGAAGAAATTGAAAATCTGTTTGGGGATATTGGTAGTGACAGTAAAATACAAATAGCTGACGATCAAATAAAAGAGGAAGATTTTAAGAGAATTTGTTGTGAAAAACCAGAGAAAAGAATATTTTGGATTGATATAAAATATGAAGAAAATGGATTAAAGTTCATTTTACGACAGCTGTATAATCCCAAATTCTATCTGAAGAGGAACTTTAAGCAAGTTATTGCTATGGAAGAAGTAAAAGAACGGTTAATGGAAAAGTGTCTTTCAGAAATATTTATTTTTTGTTGCATTGAAGACCAAGAAGTGTTAATTGATTCATTGACATTTACAAACGAATGCGAAAAAGAACTATTTAAGAATAAATGCAAAAATAGTGAGATTCTTCTCTTTACTGAAGAGACTGATGCAAAAGCTAAATTTCATGAACTCTGCAAGCACAATAAAGTTATTCATTTTTTAAAATTTATTAACAAAGATTTAAATGAAATTTTTTTTATTAAAGAACATAATTTAATTAAAGATATTAAAGACAGAAAAGTAGTAATCATTGCAGGTGAACCAGGAATGGGAAAAACAACCACTTTAACAAAATTATACGAAACAAAGGACGAATCGGAGTCATTTATCGAAACACATTGGGTAATCAGAATAAACCTAAAATGTCACATACAGGCTATGAAAGAAATAAAGTTCGTTAATGGTAGTATTGATGCAGGCAGCGTGGTTAATTTTTTGTCAAGTATTGATGCAAAATTAAATCATAATCTAGCTAAGAGTCTGTTGGCAGTTGCATTAGATAAAAGAGAAAAATTCTTGAAACCTTTGCTGTTAGCATTTGATGGATTTGACGAAAACTTAGATGAAGATGACAGGAACAATGTCATATTACTATTAAAATTTTTAAAGGAAGAAACAGCAGCAAAGTTATGGATTACTACTTGTCTGCGTTACAAGAGAATCTTAGAAAATGAGTTATCGGAAATTGCACTTGAGTTTGATCCAATGGACGATGACTTTAAAGTAACATGCGTAAAACAGTATTTAAAAGATCGATTGTGTTTAAGTGAGAAGAAAATTGCTGAACTTTTTGTTCATGATAATGAAAGACAAGAAAAAGTTCAAGTGTATGCTACAGAATTTTTAGATAGAATGGAATCAGTTTTTGCAGGCAATATATCTCGATTTATAGGCACCCCTTTGCAGTTATATTTAATGCTCGATGGTTCAGTAAGACATTTTAAAAAATGGATAGAGAAAGGTGAAGTTGAAAGTCTAACTTTTAATTACTTAGGTGATGATCCTTGGGAAGTGTACGAAAAATTCATTGATAGGAAATATGAGTTTTATTTCCAGCAAATAGACATTACAGACTATTTGCGACAAAAGACAAGTAAATTTATTTTTGATCAGTATAATGAAGATCTGGCAATGTCTTTAATTCTTGGTGTAGACCCTAAAAACTCTTTGGAAGAATTTAAGGATACAGTGTTATCAGCTGGAATTATTAAATCCCATGGCAATCATGTTGAATTTATTCATACAACTTTTAGAGATTACTTTGCTGCTAAAGTATTTGTTCAATGGATAAAAAAAAGACCCAATGTAATATCAAATTCATTTAAAAAAAAATATGTATTGAAAGAGATTTTACGGAAACCAGATTATCAATTAATTCGATGTTTTATAAATGTTAAGTTAAAGAGTGTGATGGAAACAAAGTCGTTTGAAGAATGTTTGAAATACTATGGGATGGTCATTAAAAAAATGCTCAAATGCAAAGAAGAAGAGAGTTCCTGGATTGATGAGGGAGGAACGGTGTTACACATTGCAGTTGACGAAGGCAACAAAAACATAGTTTGTTTTTTACTAAAGAGTCTTAAAGGACATCCAGACGATCTAAAGAAATTTCTTTTCATTCGTGATAAACTTAAAAGAACTGCGTTGGACTTAGCCCGCAGTAGAGGAAATGATGATGAAATTGTTAAATTATTATTAGATGCTGAAACAGAACTTTCGAAAGATAGAAGTGAGCAGTTAAGTGTTCAGAGAACAGCTTTCATTGATTCTAAGAAACGGGTATTTCCCTCAACTTACAGCGAAATGTCTTGTGACTACCGTGAGAAAGTCCATCAAGGACATTCCTTTAAACGTGCCAACACAGGATTTAAGAAATTCTGTCCTGAAGAAATCGAAGGTCGCAGTCTGAGTGCGAAATTTCCGGACCTTTGAATTTTTATTTAAATACAAAACGAATCTCCTTTTCATTAGACCCCAGCCTAGCTATAAATAATGTTAAAAAAATCAAAATTATGTTTATTGGTGCTCTTTTTCACACCTTTTCAGCTGGTTGGCACCCTGTGAGGTGGAACGGCACACTTTGCTCAGCCCTTGGGGCCATCCCTGTAGATGCTTGATGTAAAATAGTTTGCATATTGTTGCAGAAAGAACTTTATAAGATTAATTGCAGGAACTTTTTCTTTATTCATTAATGACTTTTGAAAAAAATGCATAATATGAAGAAATGAATGTAATGATTATGTAGTGAATATATGAAGAAAATATTCGGATTTTGATATTTTTTGACCCATTTGAATAAAGTGATGAACAATGTATCGAAATCAGAGGATAGTGAAATGTAAGAAAAGTAACTTATACAGGAATACTAAGCTTCGGGGGATTTGAATTCCAGTTTTTTCGAAAATCAATAGTTGCCTCATTTAATGAAGGAATTCTGATTTTAAATATGGCGGCTATTAATTTTAGAAAAAAAAAACAGGTATTCAATTCCTTTAATAAAAATTAAAAGAAGCATTACTTGCTTGGTCAAGAAGTTTTTTTTTTTTTTTTTTTTGCATGATTATTTGTAAAGTTTATTTTGTGTTTACTTTTGTTTTTTATCTGTTAATAATGTATTTACATCTCTGTGTATATAATGTACATGTATATGTGCGTATATAGCATATATATAATGTATATATATGTCTTATAATGTTTTTATTTAGTATCTAGGGATACTTTTCATTAAAATTTTCATTTATTTTAATTAAAATAGCTACATTGTACAATTATAAAGACATGCAAAGGATATTCATCCGAGTTTGAATACCTGCAAAAGATTCCACACTTTTCCCTTAGCTTTCTTTAAATCAATAAACGTAGTGCTAGGTAAATTAAATTTCTAACAGCTTTTAAAATTCCTTCAAATCTTGTTTTAACCAATCCAATTTAACTATCCTAAAAAATATTTACTAAATCATAAGTTTTAAATTTTAGTACAATTGATAATACATTTTAAAAACAAATTGAATAGAAAATTGTAAGGATAAAAATATATATATATATAAGTCGTGTGTTCGTATATGAGGCTGTTAAGATGTTTTGGGGCACAAATATCTCGAATAGGTGACTTTTTTGCTTTAAGTTATACCTACTTGCAATGTCGAAAAAAAAACTTGTATTTTGGGGAATTTTTTTCAGTAAAATGAAACAAGATATTTGGAAAAAATTCTTTACATATTTTGTTTGTTACCCTTAAAAAAAATTGATTTTTGTAATAACAAAATTAATTTGGTTGTCCCTAGAAGACCCTCTCCCCGGAGATGGTGTCGTTCTGGTAGCTGTACACGGTGATCACCATAACTCTGTCAAATGTTATCTGAAATTATAAAAAGCATAATGTCTTTTCAAATCCGAGTATTTAAAACTAGAGAGTAATCGTTCTGTTTTTCGAAAAAAAATTATTTTGAACAAATTGTTGACCGTTAAAAGTTAAGGTACCAATTTTGATAAAAATATTTGAACTTTGATTGTTTATAAAAAATAGAAAACAATCATCAGATCGCCAAAATGAACGATTACTCTCTAGACAATGTTAAAAATTTGTCAAAATTTGAAGGAGATTGGTTGAAATTTGTTCGAGTTACCAAGATCACCGGCTTGACATCATGATAGCCGGTGATCATGGTAACTTGAACAAATCTCAACCAATCTCCTTCAAATTTTGACGAATTTTTAACAACATTATCTAGAGAGTAATCGTTCATTTTGGCAATCTGATGATTGTTTTCTATTTTTTTTTAATAAACAATCAAAGTTTAAATATTTTTAAAAACATAGTTTTGTGATAATCATGTTTAAAAATCCAAGTTTTGACTTATGTATGATTACACAAAATAAATTAAAACGATGTAACTTTCTAATTTTTATCAGATCGAATAGAACATATAGCTGACTATTCTTTACTAATTATACTTTCATAAAATGCAATTTAAAAAATGCATTTTTTGAAAGTTTGCAAGCAGGTATAAGCACTTAAAAATTACTTTGGAGTTAAAAAATAAAATGACAGAGACTGCATATAAAGGCGAAAATTAGATCAACAGATATAACCTTTTTCTTTTTGACAATTTCCAACAAAAGTTAAAAGTGTTTATGAATTCGGTTTGTCTGTCTGTCGTCTGTCCGCGCTCTAACTCACGAAAATATACTGGCATTGCCATGCAATTGATATATGCTCTTGAAGTTTACTATGGCTTGTTCGGCATTGAAAATGATGTGCTAAGCATTTATAGTTCAATTACAGGACACTTAAAAGAATTACGGTATATAGGGAAAATTTGTTTAGGTGTACTTTAATAATGTTACACTATTTGAAACGTATTGGAATTGATATATATCATTGAGGTGCACTGCAGCATGCTTACTATAGAATAAGGTGTGCATAGCATTCATTGTTCATTTACAGGGACCCACAAAACAATTCGATTACAGTACTCCTTATCAATAATAATTGATTAACAATTGCTGGAAGTGCATTTTCAGTTGTGATACACGCTTTTTAATTGAACTCATTTTTTGCATATTATCTGGTGTATGTAAATTCCATAGTTCCTATACAGGGCTGCACAAAAGATCTCGGGTACATTTCGGTTTATAGACAGAAATTGCTGTAGGGAAATTTTCAACACTGCTATACGTTCTCTAAATATAGTAAATTTTAGAATACTATGTAGTGTATATACAAATCTATAGATCCTATACAGGACTGCACAAAAGAATTCAGATACTTTTCGAACTATTGACGGTAACTGCTGGCATTGGGTTTTCAAATGAGTTATGAGTTTTCCAAATTGTTTACATTTTGTTCTGCATTTAAGATGCTCATGCTGTTTAATTATATTCAGGCTTAATTAGCATCTAGTTAAATGCACTTCCTTTATGTTTACTGTTTTCAATATATGTTGATTTATAATGAATAGAGGAATTTTTATCTTTCTACGTGAAGATCGTGAATGTATTATCTTCATTGTATAAAAAAAATTGTGTATAGTAAACCACACGTTTCTACTGAATGGTGTATAAATATTTATGTAAAATTATACTTTAAAATTACATCAATTTGACGTTTCGGTCAACTTCTATGACCATCATCAGAATAAGATAGTAAGTAAAAATTACACTTATAAACAAAAAGCTTCCATCTTGACAAATTATTCACATAGCTAACTCATGCTTATGACATGAGCAAGGTCAAATCACAGGCCGTGTAGTGGCGCCACGTACTAGAAAAAATCCGAGTTACAGAAGTACTAGTAGGTGGCGCCACTACACGGCCTGTGATTCATGTCATAAGCATGAGTTGGCTATGTGAATAATTTGTCAAGATGGAAGCTTTTTGTTTATAAGTATAATTGTTACTTAATATCATATTCTGATGATGGTCATAGAAGTTGACCGAAACGTCAGTTTGATGTAATTTTAAAGTATAATTTTACATAAATATTTATACACCATTCAGTAAAAACGTGTGGTTTACTATACACAAATTTGTTTATACAATAATGTTTTGATGGTGTAACGGTCCAGCTCAATCATTGGTATTATCTTCAGTTCTGTAAAATGGGATAGTGTTCCCGATTTCTTTTGTTCTTAACTATCGCCCGCTGTCTAGGCTTGTGCCCTTGCCAGTGTGTTTGCTGGGTGGTGTCGGTAACTTACCGCCGGAGGGTTATAGCGTGACCTTCGATACTCTGCCCAAATAACTGGTTTCAACATGGGCGGTATACGTCATTGCAGAGTGATCTACGACCGACCTTTAGAAGATCCGCCGTAATCTCTCTAGAGTGACGTCAGAAACTAGTATTTTGGCCAGAGTATCGAAGGTCATGGTTGTTTCGGCTGAGTGTTCAGTTTTACTTGGACATCATCTTTCACCATATTATACTGTGAAGTTTTATTACAGTATTCCGAGTATGTTGAAAAGTGTTTCATAATCTATGGTTGGCGCATGATTTTTCTTTCTTGTTACACTTGAAACGTTAAATATATTTACTTCAGAGTGCATTCTTTCAGGAGTCGTCATGTTTAAACTGATATATTTAAATTTCTACGGAAGATAAAGCTATGAGACTTCCTAAGATTATTTTCAGTTACATATTCATTGAATTGTCTTCAGGACTTTTCGTTAAGAGAAAAAAAATTCTGAAAATATGAAAAAGCACCCATAGAAAAGAAATAATTTTTTTCTTAAAAGATATTGATTTATTAAATAAATATTTATTGTAAATCCAAAAAAAAATTAATAAATATTTATTTCTGTACTCAGAAAAAAAAAAATTATTTTTTCCTTATGTCAATTTTAAATGTGGCGAAAATTAATATATATTTTTATTTTTTTTTAAATTAAATTAATATTTTTATAATGAATTTTTATTTGAAAACGTGTATTCACACACACATATATAAATAATATAAAATTATGCAAAAATATCAGATATCAATTAGTCTATATTTGAAAACAAAATTATATCATAATAGGCTGATTTCCATAAATCGTACTCAAACCAAAATGAAAAGAGAAATAAAATGAAACAAAAATAAAACAAGAAAGAGAAATATCGCGTCAAGCATAGATTATGAAACACTTTCCAACACATTTGGAATATTGTAACAAAAGTCTAAGTAAACAAAAACCAACCGAAGCAACAACCCGAAGGCCATAACGCTCCGGCGCGGTGGTAAGTTCACATACACAATCTAGCTAACACACTGACCCAGCAATGGTCTAGACAAGCCCAGGCAGTGGGCGATAGTTAAGAACAAAAGAGATTGGGAACACTATCCCATTTTACAGAACTAAAGATAATACATGCACAATATTCACGTAGGGAGATAAAAGTAACAATAACAGTAATATAGAATAAAAACGATTTAAAAAAAACAAATATCTACACTAACTTAAGATCAATGACCAACTAACAGAACAGTAATAGTTAAAATTAATTAGACCAAATCAGATAATGAACATATTTTAAAGACAATCACAGTTGAAATTGTCTGATTAACCTATAAATATATAATTGTAAAATATACATAACTAAAACTAACCCAACATACACAGAAAACAGTTAATATAAAGCAAGTACAATTAACTAGATAATAACTAAGCCTAAATATAATTAATAAGTATCAGCCTCTAAAATGTAGGAATAAAAATATCAAGAAAAAAAGGATGCTTAAACAAGGTGAACAAAGCATCCCGAACAGGGAGCTGCAGAAGAACAGATATGTAATGTTAATATAGGATATGTTACTGCATAGGCGCTCATTGTTCTGAGCTACTCCATGGTAGTCCAGAAATATCTATTACAATATCTAAAAAAGTTCACAGCCCAGAGACATTATTTCTCTTGTCTAAATAAACAATTTGGAAAACGCGTAACACATTTGAAAACTCAATTCCAGCAATCCCCGCCAATAGTCAGAAAAGTACCTGAATTTTTATATGCAGTTCTGTATATGACATATAGATTTGTATGTAATTGTTTTGCAAAATTTAGTTGAGTTCGGAAACGAATAAAATAGTTGGAAATTCTCCTTTAGAAATTTCCGTCAATAAGCGGAAATGTATACGAATTCTTTTATAAGATCTATAGAATTTATATACACCAAGTAATAAGCAAAGAGTGAGTTAAATTTAACACAACTTCAAACGCACTTCCACCAAATGTTATTCAATTATTATTGATAGACTGTACTATAACTGAATTATTTTGTGTGTCTCTGCAGATGAATGCTGTGTACAACTTATTCTAATGTAAACATCTTATAGTGCACCTCAGTGACAAATATCAGTATGTTTTAAATAGTACAATATTATTAAAGTACGCAGAAAAAGATTTTTCCCCACAGAGCGTCATGTAACGTAATTCTTTTGAGTGTCCCTCTAAGTGAGCTAAAAATGCTGCACACTTCATTTTCAATACCACAACAAGCCATAGAAAAGGACAGAATATAATAGTCATTAAATACATTTATGTATAATGATTAATATAATTAAAAACTAAAATTATTTAAAGATGCTTAGCAATAAAAACATTTGAAAGTGAGTAATGTCGCCATCTATGAATAATTTAAGAAAACAATACAAATCGCACTTAAATGGAATTATTTAATTAACAGATATTTAACTATATATAATTAGGACTAAAACTAAATTAAACATCTAATAAAATATGCTGAAAATACAGGGTTATTCTAAATGATGGATCCACAATACATTTTCAAAAAATTGTATTTATTAAAGTACAAATCCAAAATGAACTATCTTTATACCAATTAAAAGAGGAAGTTTCAGAGGTTTTTTTTTTTTTTTTTAAGACATTATAAATGTTCAATGTGTCCACCGTTTGCTGCACGGCATACATATACGCGATAGCCAAACTCGTCCCACACACGAGATAGCGTGTCTGCGGCCTCATTCACAACTGACAGTGAAAATAAATCGCGGCCTATTGCCGCGTGTCCTCTACCGGCCGCCTGTGGAACCATCACCGCTTTGAAAGTCGTGCACTCAGTAACAGCAGATACGCTATCTCGTGTGTGGGACGAAGTTGGCTATCGCGTAGATGTTTGCCGTGCAGCAAACGGTGGACACATTGAACATTTATAATGACTTAAAAAAACTTTGAAACTTCCTCTTTTCATTGGTATAAAGATTGTTCATTTTGGATTTGTACTTTAATGAATACAATTTTTTGAAAATGGGTCCATCATTTAGAATTACCCTGTATGTTCAAAATATAAGTTCGCAAAAAATTAGAAAGGTATTCTAATTAACATATTGTGTTATGAAGGTATGATAAATAACAATACATCATTCAATTTTACAATGTAATGTCTGGGACAAAGCAATTATATAATCCATACGCATGGAAAGAAAGTAGAAAGTTGTGATAAGTTCCCATTTAAGGCAAAGTGGCGTAAAAAGCTTATTGTTTTGTTTATTTATTTTTGTCCTTGTTTATATATTATATTTTTTTATGTATTACTTTTTTATCTATAACAATAGTAAAAGTAGATGAATGTGTCACAAATTCCTGTGATAGATATCGTAGTCATTACAAAAACATAAAAAAAAAAAAAATCCCAAATCTGTATTTATTTTTTGTACACATTTCAATGCTCCCAGGGAAAAAAATGGATGTTATGTAAATATGAAATACATCATATAAAATAAAAATATTATTTATGTATTATATAGATTGATGTGGGATAGATAGATGTGATGATTGATTAGATTGATGTGTAGAAGATAGTCACAATGTTTAGCTTCTGTACAAATATATTTAAGAATTTTGTCTTTATTTATTGTTTTCTGAACATAGTAGTTTAATGAATAACGTGTGCATAGTTGAGTAGAATGTTAATAAAGACCAATTTATGCAAACATGAACTATAGTGTGTGAATGTGTTTACAATAAATAGAAAATCAGAGCATTTATCACATACATTGAAAGGGTGATTCAAAACTGGAAGAACAAACTTCTAGGAGGGGTGAAGTACATCTAGACGACTCGGAATCACATAGCAATGCAGGATCGGAAATGTAATCCTAACGAGATAAGGGGGTTATTAGGTGCTGAATAATCGTGATTGAAAATTGACATGTAATGACTGTAAGCTTAAAATAAGTAATGACTTTCCTGATATTGAAGTTCCCGAAGTTTTCTGCCTACGTGCCTGATTCTTACCATCTACAGTTTTGCACGTTTGAGAGGTCCAATTAGAGCTCTGGCGAAAAGCGCCTTCACGCAGATAACCAGTGCCCTCAAACGTACAAATTTGTAGATGGTAAGAACCAGGTACGTAGGGAGAAAACTTCGGGGAACTTCATTATCAGGTAAATCATGACTTATTTTAAGCTTATAGTTATTACATGTCAACTTTCGATCACAATCACTCAGCCCCTAACAACCCCCTATCTCGTTAAGATTGTATTTCTGGCCTTGCATTGCTATATGTGATTCCGAGTCGTCTAGGTGTACCCAACCTCTCCTAGAAGTTTGTTCCTCCAGTTTTGAATCACCCCGTATATCAAATATTAGAGAATTCTTTTTTACGATTTTCGTATTTAAGTCAAGAAAATGAATTACATTGTCAGTGATAACATTTTTACGAAGTTAATTATCGTGATAATCAACAAGTAATGAATAGGTAAAAGTGATTTTATATAAAGAATAATGATGTTATCAATATATTTGTAGAAGATAGAATAATTTACATTGATATTTTTTTCATAATAATGTAAATATAGATCTGTAAGCATGCTAGATGAATTTCCGCCTTGTGTCAATACGACAGATTACTTATATTATTATCAATTATATAGTTGTGATATAAAGTACATTTCTTTAAAGCGATAAAAAAAATTCTCTAATTTTTTCATTTGATCGATGTTTGTTTTCTTTGAAAATAATATTTATAAATCTATATAAGTCTTTCATCTCAGTATTATTAGCGAGATAAACAAAGTCATAGGTTTTGATGTAATGAATATCATTTACAATTTTTTGTTGTTGTTGTTGTTTATTAACAAGTTGGAAACTATTTTTAATATAAAGAATAACTAAAATTCATAGCGATACAATTAAATGTAAATATATTGCTTCATCATCATCAGTGAAAAAGAAATTGTTGAGTTGTTGTCTCTTCGCGTTTATCGCGTTGTATCTTCTCGTACTCAACAATTTGTTTTTCACTGATGATGACTGAGTAGTTCGGTTGAAAACGTTTTGAATTTTTAAAAGGACTTTAATGGGTTTTTAAATATTTTATGTATGTTTTTACGCACCTTCAAGCAATATATTTACATTTAGTTGTATCTCTGTGAATTTTAGTTATTAAACAAGGTGAATTTGCACTGAAATTTTAACTTTTTATTGAATATAAAGAATGTTGTCAATATCAATTGTAATGTTGTATATTTTGTTGAGAATATTTAACAATATGTTACTTGCTGTATTGCTATATGTATTATACCCATGTATCCATAATGTATGTATACATAAAACATTATATGTATTACTGTGGAATTGCAAATTGTGTGCTTGTTTGTTTTAACCAACTTTTGGTGCTACAGTAGCTGCAACCATAAAATGATGAAATCTCGTTGCAACATTTAGTGATCCTGTTTGGACCATAGCTTCAAATGTTCGAACGAAATTTCAACATCTTATGACAATACTAAATATAAGTGATGAATATGTCCATTCTTGTTTAGCAGTGGTCAGTTGTTTTTTTTTTTTTAATAACATATTACTAGAATTAATTGCATTTGAAATAAGTTATTTATAATGTTTTTTTTTTCTAAATAATAACATAATTGTTGGGTGAGTTATCAACATAAGTAATAATAAATTTATCTTGCAAGTTTTTAATATGAAGGGTTTTTTTTATAACATATTACTAGAATTAATTGCATTTGAAATAAGTTATTTATAATGTTTTTTTTTTCCTAAATAATAACATAATTGTTGGGTGAGTTATCAACATAAGTAATAATAAATTTATCTTGCAAGTTTTTAATATGAAGGTTTTTTTGTTTTTTTATAACACATTACTAGAATTAATTGCATTTGAAATAAGTTATTTATAATATTTTTTTTTCTAAATAATAACATAATTGTTGAGTGAGTTATCAACATAAGTAATAATAAAATTATCTTGCAAGTTTTTAATATGAAGGGTTTTTTTTTTTTTAATAACATATTACTAGAATTAATTGCATTTAAAATAAGTTATTTATAATATTTTTTTTCTGAATAATAACATAATTGTTGAGTGAGTTATCAACATAAGTAATAATAAAATTATCTTGCAAGTTTTTAATATGAAGGGTTTTTTTTTCTTTTTTTACAAAAATGCAGGAAGTACTTTGAAAGTTATTATATAATTCAACATTTAATTACACTTTGTTGGAAAAATCAAGAGTCTTATTGTAATCAATTGCAATTTTATAGATGAAAATGTCTAGATTTAAACTAAATTGTATTAATATAGCTTTTATAGAAATGTAGATAAAATACAAAACTCGGTGTCATAGTACATAAAGTTGCGCAAACAATGATTTTCCCGGATATGGAAATCACCAGCGATAATATGACCACGATTGTTATCAACATAATCGTTATATTAAGTTTAATACATAAACAATGTATATTATCAGTTGAGACCAACTCTTTTGCTAAACGATTATAATTCTTAATTTTTCTTTCTACATTAGTATTATATTTGAATGTTTTGTATATAAATAATTTTTTGATTGGAAATGACTTTTTATCATCATATAGTGTTAAATGATTTATACATATTTAATTTAGAATGTGATTAGAAAAGGTTACAATCAACTTTGTTTTTTTTATAACATTATTTTTATTTTTATACGTGTCTCTTAGAAAGTTGTACATAAAGAATTATGGTTTTATAATGTAATGAAACAAAGAAAATATCAATAAAACGAGATGAGAAATTGCATAAGAGTTACAAACATTAAAATATTTGTTTATCTATTTCTTTTTTATACCAACTATAATTTTTCTATTCATAATCCAATTTTAATTAATTTTGAATAGTTCTTCCAAATATTCTAAATAATTTTTAATAATATTTCTAGAAATATACTTGGAATTTTTATTATTTTTTCGAAGTGATGTCCTCGAAATTTTATTGGTCACAGAATGATTTAAGTCAGAATAAATATTTCTATAATTATGAAATTTTGTTATAATTCAATAATTATGAATAGTTTAAATCATAGAATTTAATCCATATAGACATGATGATGTTATGTGATTTCATATATTTGAGTGTGAATTGGATGTTATGTGATTTCATATATTTTTGGAAAATTTAGAATAGTTATGGTGATGTCAGTAAAAATGTGAATATCAAAATGTATCTATATATTTAAATGTATGTAAGAGTTGTTTTTATCTTTATTTATATTTGAGCGGTTTTGATGAAGGCGGAAATGTGATAAATTGCAAGTTTGACCAATGTATTTCATATTACATTTGTTATATTTTATTGAATAAATGATTTTATATGCCTTGCAAATGTGTACAATTATTCTCAATGTGTGTGTTATCAGCAACGGGATAAGTTAGACACCGAATGGATAAACATGTTTTAAGGAGATGTTCTACTTCTTTAGATCAAAATGTTCGATTTTAGGTCGCTTTCATTACAAAACGCTACCTATTGCAGCCGTTCGGAGGAAAGCAATTCCAGAAAATTTTGTTATATTTTCACCGATCACGACCCCCAAACCACCCTCCGTTCAAATGTTGATTTATATATATCCATATATATATATATATATCTGACATATATCATGCTGCAGATAGTCCGTTATAAAATCTAAAGATTAGTGAGGATCCCTATGAAAGCCTTATTGGCCATACGCGGCACGTACCAAAAACTGAATATTCAACTTCAACCCGGTTCCTGTTCGTGCTGTTTATTTTTTTTATAGTTTATTGATCGGTCCTACTCAATTTCTGCAAAGTATGCCGATATTTCTTATTCAGTATCATCCTACAATTTAAGTTCTTTTAACAGAATATTCCATACATATGTATGTAAACATTTTAAGGTACAGCAAATTATATGTCCTCGATCTATGAAGTACGGAATAACAAAATTAATGATCATTTTTGAGACAATGACATACATGAACACGATCTGAAAAATGAATGTAGTTTGGAATGAAAGAAAAAGTTGGCTCATACATTTAAATCATAATTTTAAAGCCCCGTGTAAAAAACAGGACACTTGACACCTGCTATTTAAATATTTTTCTATCATTTATTAAACCAAAATCCATTTCTAAGGTATTTTTAAACAAACATGCAACATCACTATTAGTTTTACAAAAAACCTGTCACCATGACGCAAGATCACGGAAATTTTCTTTGACTCGGCTTAGGCCTGGAAAGAATTAAGTCCAGTTTCGGACAGGCCCGAGACTGGGTTGGGTTGGGTTGATTTATGACAGCCAGTTATCAACAGGAGGGATATATGCCCAAGGGGGAGTGCCTTCCGTGGGGGTCTTTTTAAGGGATCCTAACCCATATTTACGGCAAGGCCCGAGACTGGAGAAAAAAGTAAGAACCAGTTCCAGCCCAAAATCTATCGAAAAAAATGTAAACCGGGACTCCACTGGTCCGAATCTAATGAAAGAAAATTTGAACCATACTAAACTGTAACACCGGTTTATAATTTATGGTGGAAACGGAATCGGTAGGGAACGGAAAAAAGCCCGTTTTTAAAAAGTTTACGTCTTAACACATGGGCTGATAAGTTCCCGCTCTAATAAAGAAAACACAACTTTTTAAGAAAGCTTTATAACTTTAATAAATAACATAACTTTAATAATAAATAATAATAATTTAATAATAATAATAATAATTTAATAATAATAATAATTTAATAATACTAATTTTATAATAATTTATAATAAAAATTTAATAAATGAATAATAATAATAATTTAATAATAAATAACATAATTTTATAACGAAAAAGCTCCAAACAGTGCTCAGATCTCGTTGTTGTTTTTGGTCAAAAGTCAACACGCGCGGCAGCCACTTTGACAACAGCTTTTTCATAGATAAATATTCATTCAAAATAAAACCTACACATTCCTTGGATATCTTCACAGTCTGAGCTATCTCCTGCAACTTCACTTTACGGTTCCCCAAAACGATTTTGTGGACTTTTTGGGGGTTTTACGGAGTAACCACCTCTTTTGTGTGGTGCATCACTGGTGTCCGTACGACCACGTTTAAATTCAGCAAACCAGTCAATAATGGTTGATTTACCTGGTGCAGTGTCCGGATAACACTTATCAAGCCAAGCTTTTGTTTGGACGGTGTTTTTTCCCATCAAATAACAATTCTTGAAATTCTTGTTTATCAACAAAGTTGTTCAACTGAAACCACTCTAACGTTTTACCCACACGGCGAATCGTCATGGCATTTTTCTGCTACCTTTTAAAGGTTAGTATTTACTAAAAAAAAACATCGGTTCGGCGATTGCAACGCCATCCGTGTGCCAGACCGGGAACTTATCAGCCCATGTGTTAGCTCATATAATTGAATTTTTCTTTTCGTCGGGACCATAAATTATTTCGATTTAAGACAGGATTCTGTTATAGACAGGTTCTGTTTTGACAGGGTTTATTGTATTTAGATCAAAATCAGGGGTTTAACTTTTTCATATAACACAGAACACAAATGTCACATGAAATCTGAAATTGTGCAACTGACCAAATTAAAAATATGTTCAATGATCTTTCATGGGATTTTCCAGAAGCGAAAAGTTATATCTTTTCTGCACCAGATTCGAGCGCCAGCAATACGCCGCTGAAGTGTGACGTTTCAACATGGCGCTGGGCATAAACAGATCGAAGTGCCCAATGAAATAACATGGACGTAAAAAATAAAATCATCTAGGAATAATAATTTTCATATTTAAGAACTTTCAGGCACTGTTCTGCAAAGTTTAAGGTACGCTTTTCATTACGAATTCACCAAACTTCTGATTTTGTGATTTAAATTTGATTAATTTATTAAAAACTCATCAGCTTAACTCCAGTTAGACAAACATGGCTGGTTGTGTACATCTGCTTAATCGGTGATGTTTAAATTCATGTCTGTCTCTCTCTACTTATAAGTAATTTGATGTTTTAATTATAAGTAAAAAGAAAATCATATTAAAATTAATAAATTATTAGATTATTTTTAATAATTTATATATTATAATATTTTATATATTTAATATATTAAAATATAGTATTTTAATTTAATATATTACATTATTAATTTAATGTAGCATTAATTTAATATAATTCATTATAATATTATTTATATATATAATATTAATTATTTATTAAGATTAATACTAATTTAAATTATAAATATTTTATTAATATTAAATAATTATTTTAAAGTATTAAATATAATTATTAAATAATTAATATTTTAGTTCATATTATTATATTATAATTATTTTTAATTAATAATAATTAAATTATTTTACTAAGATAATTTAAATGTATAATTTGTAATAATATTTTTATTTATGTTATTAAGTTATATTAAATATAAATATGTTAATATAATTATAAATATTGATAATAATATAATATAAAATTATAATATATATATATATATATATATATATATATATATATATAATTAAATAATTATTAATTAAAATTATTAATAATTAATTTTATATTATTTATTAATATCAATTATATTTATTAATCATTTAAAATGATAAATAATTATTTATTATTAGTATTAATTATCCATAATATTAATTTAATGTAATATATAATTTATTTAATATATTTAAATTGATTTAATATTTAATTTCATCATTTTAGTATATAATAATTTAAATATTATTTATAATTTATGTATTATAATAATTTATGAATATAAAATATCTTTGATATTTAAAAAAAAATAAATTAGTAAACTTATTAATTAAAATTAATAAAAGTTTTACTTATAAGTAGAGAGAGACAGAGATATCTTGACAGACCTGAATGTAAATATCACTAATTCAGCCGATGTAAACAACCGCGATGTTTGTCTAACCGGAGTTAAGCTAATGAGTTTTTAATAAATAGATCAAATTTAAATCACAAAATTAGAAGTTTTGGGAATTCATAATGAAAAGCGTACCTTAAACTTTGCAGAACAGTGCCTGAAAGTTCTTAAATATGAAAATTATTATTCCTAGAAGATTTTATTTTTTACGTCCATGTTATTTCAATGGGCGCTTCAGTTTGTTTAAGCGCGACCTGCGTTATACAAGGCCGGTGCATGAGGTTTAAAACGTCATATTTAGTGGATCATTTTTACACAGCGATTGGTGCAAAACGAGCGACATGTCACTTTGCACCAATCACCTTGTAAAAATGATCCACTACATGTGACGTTTTAAACGTCATGCACCGGCCGTGTATAACGCAGGTCGCGGTATACGCCGCTGAAGTCGTGACGTCATCAATATGGCGCTGGGCATAAATAGAGCTCCTATAATACAGGCTGAATCATACCGCCATTTAATGACCCAGCGGACCAAAAACCAAGCTAAAACCGGTTAGCTTACCGTACTAGTGGACGGCGAGTGACAGTAACGAGGACGGCGAACACCTGCTCAGGCGGTTTCCTAATGCTGAACTAGGTCACAATATGGCGGTTATTTTGGGCAACAGAATGGATATGCGTCAGCCTTAGGCATAAACAGGCTGAAGTGCCCATTGAAATAACATGGACGTAAAAAATAAAATCGTCTAGGAATAATAATTTTCATATTTAACAACTTTTAGGCACTGTTCTGCAAAATTTAAGGTATGCTTTTCATTATGAATTCCCCAAACTTCTGATTTTGTTATTTAAATGGCTAAATTAGTGATATTTACATTCATGTCTGCCAAGATATCTCTGTCTCTCTCTACTTATCTGTAAAATTTTTATTGATTTTAATTAATAGTTTTACTAATTTTACATATTTTTAAATTATTAAAGTTATTTTATAAATTAT
The DNA here is from genome assembly GCA_963931845.1 of Maratus michaelseni. Lineage (NCBI taxonomy): Eukaryota > Metazoa > Arthropoda > Arachnida > Araneae > Salticidae > Maratus > Maratus michaelseni. The sequence continues at coordinate 6,750,928 of OZ007600.1, forward strand.
TATAATACATAAATTATAAATATTATTTAATTAAATATATAAAGTATATTAAATATATAAAAAAGATATATTATAATAATATAAATAATTATAAAATATAATATATTAAATTATAATATTAAAAGGATATACTATATTAATTTAAATATAAAATCAATTTAAACATATTAAATCAATTATATATTACATTAAATTAATATTATGAATAATTAATACTAATAATAAATAATTATTTATTATTTTAAATTATATTAATAAATAATATAATATAAAATTAATTACTAATAATTTTAATTAATAATTATTTAATAATATATATATTATTAGAAATATTTATAATTATATTAATATGTTTATTTTTAATATAAATTTAACATAAATAATTATATTAAAAATTAAAAATATAAATTATCATAGTAACATAATTTAATTATTATTAATTAAAAATAATTATAATTTAATAATTTAAAATAACTATTTAATATTAAAAAGTATAATTAATAATTATAATAAAAAATATTTATAATTATAATTAGTATTAATTTTAATAAATAATTAATATTATATATATATATATATATATATATATAGTATTACAATGAATTATATTAAATTAATATTACATTAAATTAATAATATAATATATTAAATTAAAATACTAAATTTTAATATGTTAAATATATAAAGTATTATAACATATAAATTATTAAAAATAATCTAATAATTTATTAATTTTAATATGATTTTCTCTTTACTTATAATTAAAACATCAAATTACTTATAAGTAAAGAGTGATAAATGCATATTGACAGACATGAACGTAAACATCACCGATTCAGCAGACGCAAACAACCGCCATGTTTGTCTAACCGGAGTGAAGCTAATGAGTTTTTAATAAATTATTCAAATTTAAAGCATAAAATCAGAAGTTTGGTGAATTCATAATGAAAAGCATACCTTAAACTTTGCAGAACAGTGCCTGAAAGTTCTTAAATTTGAAAATTATTATTTCTAGAAGATTTTATTTTTTACGTCCATGTTATTTCACTGGGCACTTCGATCTGTTTATGTCCAGCGCCATGTTGAAACGTCAGACTTCAGCGGCGTATTAATAACGTAGGTCGCGGTTTATGCCCAGCGCCATACGAGGCTAACGAAAAAGTAAGGCTACCGCGGTGCTTCTCGCAAATTGTTTTTTACAGACCGCGGGACTCACGTGATGCTCGAATGCACCAATACAGATGTACGAAGAGAGCAATACGTCACTCTAGCGGTCTGTAAAAAAAGATAAGTGGATAAGGCACAGCGGTAGCCTGTCTTTTTCGTTAGCCTCGAGCGCCATATTGATGACGTCACGACTTCAGCGGCGTATGTCTGTGAACTTCCATGGTAATGACCCACTCCATACTATTAAACTCCTTTGATCAACGTTTGTGAACAGAGCCTTTGTTCTCGACGAAGCAAAATAGTCCAGATGTCGCCAACCAATCAATCAACCAAACAGTTTTATGTTTTATTTACTTTTCTTCGTGATGTGATCGCTACGATGTTATATCGTTTTACAATTGATAAAATCTACGATTTCTCATATGACTTAGTTTTAAAATTTTTGTCTCATCAAAATCAAACTAATTCCGAGAGAGTAAAATAAAGATTTGAATTTACGTTCAAGCAAAGAAAGTCTCTGTAAGGAATTAAGTACCACAATTTTGAAATGGTATATATAGGTATATATTTAAAATGATTTATTTTTCCTAATCAAAGCACTGCGTAGTTATGTGGTTTTAGGCAGTGATGAACTTGTCCTATTATATAATGTGGTAAAGTTTTCATGTTGGTATAGAAATGTAATATTAACTCACTGATATATCATGTTATGGCATGTTAATTTGAGAATGCTTTACTCTCGACTGTTTTGTTTTACGAAAAAAAAAAACGATGTTTCGTTTATGTTAGCCGAAGGATGGTGAATTTAAGCTAAGGATTTTCTGTAGTGAAGTTTGCTTATTGTATGGTGTCCAAGTATTGTTTTAGATAAGTTTGTTTAGATTTGCATTCCCTATGTCAAGGGTTAAATTGGTTAAAACAGGGTATTTTTGTTTGAATCTTTATTTTGTGATTTTTTTTTTCTTTTTGGCTATGATGTCATACACTCACGCACAGTTTTTCTTTTTTTTAATCGGTTATAAAAAGGTAAAATGGTCGCCAAATTTAGGGGATTTCTTACTTTAATGGCAACCTAGCTATTGTATTAAGTTATTGGTTTGGCGCAGGCTTGAAAATTGCACCAACCGAAAAGTCGCCAAACATTGGTGCATGAGTGTAACACATCTGTTCCCTTAATTTTTCTATAAAATATCCAGTGTGCTCTTCAAAGAGTCCTTTCTGTTTATCAAATTCAGAGATGCTAGTCTGTCAGAATTCTGCAGAGTTAATTGCAAAAAATAGCAAGAGGTTTGTTTACTACAGACTTCGGGAAGCAGTAATTTATGAAAAATATAAAAGTATATTTATGTATTGCTTTTTATAAATTTCTACAAACATTAAAAAAATTATTTCAACTGTTCCTAGCAATGGCACCAGGGTTGCTGGCTTTTAGCCAGGCCAAAAAAAGCCGGCCGGCTTTTTTTTGGTTTTAACCACTTAAAAAAAGCCGGCTTTTATTAAAAAAAGTGGTTTACAGCTAATTCACATTAAATTTGCATTAATTTTTTTTAATGCAATAAAAAATATTTCCTTCTAAAAAATTTATATACTCGTTGAAAAGAATATATTAAATTAGTCTGCAAGGTGGTGTTTTGAAATTCTGTATTACATAGCTCGACATATACTATACATTTTAAAGATTATATTTAATTAAACAATAACAAAACATCACCATCAAAAATGAAAAATTCTTATATATACTGCTTTTTACTTTTAAAATTGTTGTGGATTAAAACTTTTTAATAAATGAAATTAGCATATATAATACTTGAGAGCATCCATATTTAGTTAGTAATCACTATTCGAATGTCTTATAAAAATATATTTTAATAAGTTTTTTTTTCTACTAAGCAATTACAAAACTCATACCAGATAAGTCCATATGATGAGATTAAATTATGGAATGATCAACGTTGAAAGAGGAATTAGGAAGAATATATAATATTTGAGGAGGTTTTAGTAGATGCAAGTGTATAAAAAAAGAGAGAACGGTTAAAAAAAATAATAATAAAACTTGTTGAAATGAAAAGCAAATTTTATTCATATTACTGTTTTTAACAGTGGAAAATGGTGTTTTTATTAAATTGCTGTATTTTAAAGATATGAGAAATGTTAAAACTTGCATATCAATATCCCCAGTAACTAATTTGTGTGTGTGTGTCAGTCTGCAGCAAAACAAAATTTATCTATGATGCAACAATGTCTACTACTACAAGAAATAATAGTAACCCATTAAATAAGCAAAATTTTCAATTACAAAGAAAATACTGTAAGAAGATTACAGTAATCCAGAGACAAAGTAAAATTTAGCCTTTTTTTTTTTTAAGTACTGTATTTTTTAAGCTATTAGATTAATCTTCAAAAATCTTCTAAAATCTGCAGTGCCCACTGTCATGTTGCATTTTTTTCTACTAGTGGGTTAATAGTCTTTAAAATTAGTTGATTAATAAAATATGTAATTAAACAACTGTTGTCCTATTTAATTATTTAAAGAAGTAAAACTGAAAAAAAGTGTAAATTAAATTAATAATAATGAAAAAAAGCTTTTATTTAAAAAATATAGCAATAGTTAAGCACTGAGTATGCCTTGTTAAAATTTTGGTAACATATTTACAATTCTGACTCAAATCACCAGTCTGCTATGTGTTATTCCAATATTAATGTCTTCATTATTGAGAAATTAAGTTATTTATTAAATTCTAACTCAATAAAATGTCTTCAAAATTAGTTAAAAATACTTAAAAATCTACAGTTTATAAATAAATTGCTTCAATATATAAAAGCCAATTTTGACCAAAAAAGGCCAATTTCGGCCAAAAAAAGCCGGTTAAAACCAATAAAAGCCGCTGGCCTGGCTTTTATTAATTTTAGCTGGCTTTTTTGCAACCCTGAATGGCACTAACTAAGACATTGTCGTTAGTGGCAGTGGCGTATGTAGACTTATCATTTCGGAGGGGGCTGAGATACAGTAAAACTTTCTAAGAAGGAATCGCAAGAAATGGGGAAAATTCCACTTTAAACAGGTTTTTATCTTATTAGCAGGTAACACATCTAGTGTACAATCAAATCTACTAAGATGAAATTGCATGGGACAGGGGAAAATGTCAGGTTTTTGTCACGTTCGTTCATTCGTTTTAAACAGGTTTTTGTCTTCGCAAGTATAATTACATCGTTACACAGCATTTTTTAAAATGGAATACTGAAAATTATCTACTAAAAGTATTTAATAAATAGTAAATAAAACCAAATAAACAGCAAATTTAAAATTATATAACAGCATTCTCGATCTACCCCACCTCTCCCTCAACCCATTCGTAGACTCATTGTGGAGCACATACACGCACAGCATTTGTGAAATAACACACTTTCTTAGAAGAAAATCTGTCTAAAACGGAAATTTTTTTCTGGTTCATTTTGAATTTTATCTTAGCAAGTTTCATCACATTTTGCTAAACTTTCGTAATTAAACGATATTTTCTACAAATTTCGGAGGGCGCTGAAGCCCCATCAGCCCACCCCCTAGATATGCCACTGGTTAGTGGTTATTTTAATGCAAACTTTAAGAGTGCATGTATTGGACAGGGGTTGTATAGGTTCAGAACTGCAAATGGAAATATATTTAGCATGAATCTTTTCAGCTATTATGGAAATAACTGACATTTTAAATTTCATGGAATTTGACAAGCATTTCTAAACAGTGGTGATAGTTTTCTTTTATAGGAAGTGGTGGATGGGATAATGCAGAAATACCATCCGTAAAGGCACAGATGTCATATACGCACCACGTTGGCACGATTTTCTCCCCTCGCCAATTTTGTGAAAACTTTTTTGAATATTAGTTACAAATAGCATGCAATAATAGCACGTGATTTTTTATTTCAATATAAAAATAAAATAGCATAATAAATGAAATAGCTTCTATTATTTTTAAAAAAGGAAATAAAAATAAATAGTTATACAGGGGATATTGATGCAGCTAAGAAAAATGCACAAAATTTTTTCAAGCTGCGTTTTTGAAAAAAAATTGTTGATTTTTCAGTGACAGGTGTGCTTTGTTTTTACGGAAGCACAGATGTCATATATGCACCACGTTGCCGTGTTTTATGCCTCACATGGTAACCCGGTTATTTTGTTTATATTGTTGTTTATTTACTTTTCTGTTTAATTTTAATTCTATAAATTATTTTTATTATATATATAAATATTTATTTATATCAAACTATCATTTATTTATTTTTATTTCCTTTTTTAAAAATAATAGAAGCTATTTCATTTATTATGCTATTTTATTTTTATATTGAAATAAAAAATCACGTGCTATTATTGCATGCTATTTGTAACTAATATTCAAAAAAGTTTTCACAAAATTGGCGAGGGGAGAAAATCGTGCCAACGTGGTGCGTATATGACATCTGTGCCTTTACGGATGGTATTTCTGCATTATCCCATCCACCACTTCCTATAAAAGAAAACTATCACCAAACTGTAAGATTTAATGCCAAAAATGCATGATATTGTGAGGTCATATTCACTTGAGATCAGATTCATTATCCGTTCACAATTTTCGGCAAATGTCCATGTGTCCCGAATATGGTAAATTGTTGGGAAGGTATCCTACCAAAAATTTAATAAATACTAGGCAAGACTCATTTCATGAAAGTTGTGGGATGAAGTTGTTTGCATGAAATTCCTTGCTCTATGTTTTGTATACTGCTGTTGCAGTTAAATTTCCTGAGATAAGTTATAAACGTTAATAATATAGAAGTTTGTAAACAATAGAATGATCATTAGCTACTTTTCCATTATCCCGTCGACCACTTTACATGAACAAAAAGTATCGCCAAACTATAGGATTTACTGCCAATAATACAAAAACGTTGATTTTAAATGCGATGCTAGAACGTGATGTTTGTATTCTATTTTTATTTATTTTGTGTATAAGTCAGCAGTGGTCGATGCAGGTTTTTTTTTCTTGGGGCCCATTTTGTCAAAAATAAAGGTTATTTTTGTGAAAAATAACATTTTTTAACGAAAGTTGAAATTCAGTTAATCAAATTCGAACCAAGCATTTATAAACAAAAACTTTTTAAAATCCATTTGCTGAAGTTTTCCTCTCTGGTGAACTTGTTTGTTTACAAATGATACATTTTAAAACATCACAAAATAATAAATAAATAATAAATAGTAAGTTTTATGGAATAGAATTTTGTGAAGGGGCCTATTTTATCAAATTGATTTTTGTGAAGAAGCCCTAAATAGGCCCCAAATTTTTCCTGGATCGACCCCTGGTCAGTTTAGTTTTCCTAAGAAAGATGTTAGTTAACTGCTATTTCTCTGCTTTCTCTCCCATTTTGAGAAAAATGATAAAGATCTTGGATCTTCCATCTACAGAACTTGATGCGATAAGCTATTTTCAAGATTCTGCCATAAAAAAGGGTGCAATAATGGGCATGATACTAGATTGTCTTTGCAAATAGATAAATAATGGCGATGTAATGTTAAGAACTAATTTTGATATTTTTTCTCCTCATAATTTCAAGGCTTTATCCAATGTGTTTGTGTATGTACATTTTATATGTTATACCTGTTTAGATTTTCTGACTAAATAATGATCATTCCTTCCAAACTTCCATTAATATTGGCCTTATTACTTCCCCCAGGAAATTTAACTGTAACAGTAATATACAAAAACATGTACAAGGAATTTGATGCGAACAGCTTTATCCCACAACTTTTAGGATGGGAGTCTTACCTAGTATTTATTAAATTTTCAGTGTTCAAATTCATTTTTCACCTTCCCGACAATCTTCCGTATTCGGGAGACATGGACATTGACCGAAAATCAGAAACAGATCATAAATCTGACATTAAGTGAATGTGACGTCACAGTCATAAGCTTAGAGTTGTATGGGCTCGTAGCTCGTAGGGCTCAAGCCTCAAGCCCCACCAATAATTTCTAAAATGGATTTTTTTTCCTTTTAATGTAAAAAGAAAAGCTTATTTTTATTTTATTTTTTTTTATATACTTTCTAGTATTTTATAGAATTTTTAAATGCTCTATTTTTTTCTATTTTTCTCTTGTTATAAGGATAAATGACATTAGGAAAACATTTTCGCTTTATGTTCTATCTTTTTTTTTTTTTTTTAATATAATAAAATGCTCAACATTTGAGCTTATTATATTAAAAATTAAAATTGAAAATAATTCCATAATCTGAAAAAAAAAGACATTATTCAAAGTCAACTTTCCTTGTGATTTTATTATAAATGATTCGCGAGTATCATTATATAAACAAGTCTGTACATTCGAATTTTTATATTGCCTTAATATTTTATTTAATTTGTTATTATTTATCAGTATGCAACTCTGTTTAATTCCTTTAATAGAAAGTTAAAAAAGCCGCATTTAATTGGGTTTTTTTTTTACACTAACATACACATATTTGTGTAAAAAAGAGTTGTGCCCCACCAATAATTTTCAAAACTGTACGCCTATGGTCACAATCATCATTTTTGGCATTAAATACTATAGTTTGGCGATAGTTTTTTTTTATGGGAATTGGTCGACACATAGAAGTAGGAATTATTAGCAGAAGGAATATAAGGGGTGTTTTCGCCCATCTTCCTCTTTCCCAGTTTGCCACAGGTTTTTTTTATTTACTCCTGCTTTCAAAACTATTTCAAAGCAGGGGGATAGTATGGCGTACTTATCGCTGTCTTGGCACCTTTTTATTACCCTCATTATTTTCTTATTTATTTAAATGTTTGATAAGAATGTTTTGATTTTTGCTACGTCTGTTATGCGAAGGATATGTTATCTAAGGAGTGTAAACATAATGCAATCTATTTAAAGCTTTGTTTTTAAAGTTACGTATACAGACAAAGTTCTTTAATCCGCACAAGTTGGGACCAAAGGTTGTGCAGATTATAGAATATTGTGGATTATGGATTATATGTCATTCTTTTTATTTCTGGACAACAGTTTAATTCCATTTTCAGTATGACATGAAAAGTTAAATATGAAATCAAATAATTAATTTAATATCCTATCTCAAAAAATGTAATTTAAATTTTTTTTATTAAAAAATTGATATAGATATACATATATTTAAAGAATAATTACATTTATAATTTGATATATGAGAATTCAGATTTTTTTTTTCCAGGAGCATTTTCATCAAGAAGTATAGCAAAAATGCTTAAAAATAATAAATTATGCGCAAAAAAATAATAATAACCAATACAAAAATAAAATTAATACAGAAAATTATAATAATGGGAAAGTATAAAATAATTTCATAACAGATACTGATGAGCAGAATGATTAACAACTGCAAAAGGAACTGTTCAATAAACTATGATGAAGGATAAAAAATAGCATCTTGGAATATTGAATAATAATTTATATAAAGTTTTTTGTATAACAAAAATAGAGTCAAGTGTTTTAAAACTTTAAGAAAGTTTATCTTGCATTCTATGAACAGTCATTAATTCTTGTTGAGAAATGCACCTCTGTTGCTCTAAAAAGTTCAAGTATTGTCTACCCAAAGCTAGTCCCTGATCAATTGAAAAATTTTCTGCATTTTTAGGATCTGATTCAGTTCCAGAATCTGTAGGATGTAAAACACTAGAGATTATTTCAGCATCTGTTACACGTTCAGTAATTGATGCTTTATCATCTGCTGTCAGCAGATTCACTATGAAATTTTCTGTTACAGATGTAGAGACATTACTTCCAATTTTTTGCACATACTGTAAAAGTTCTGCAGTTTTGTCTTGACATGTGAGGGCTTAAACCCATGAAATTCTTCATTGTCACATGGAATATCAATAAACCAAGATTCAGTCCATATATTATGCCATACATTCACGAGACACGACAAGCACACAAAATGATACGTTTTCATTGGTTATTTACTCTCCTGAACTTACTCAAATTAAAATAGCGATGACTGAAAAACAGTAAAACATGTGCATGTGTTCAGAATGTCCTGTTAGCTTACGTGTGTTCTGTAATGCAGTTTGGTTTTTACTGGTATATAAGAAAATATATGTATATTAAAAAATAATTAGATATTTTATGAACTTTTACTACATTTTTTATTTCTTTTAAAAAATCATTTTTTGGATCAATAATTTGTAAATTTGTTTAGCTGTTTACATTTGTTAAGCAACGCGAATTATAGAAAATTGTGGATTACGGGTGCACGGTTAATCTATCATTGACTGTATTTTCTTTTTGTTATGGGGTGGAGGGGGGAGGGGGAGGTTTGTTTTTACTAAATACCAATAAAATAATACTTAAAAAACAATAATTAGTTGCTTTTATAACTAATATTTAATTCAATATTTTCAATTTTCCGATATTTGATATCTTTATTTTTATGACAATAAAGAACTCTGGTGTAATTTCTTTAAATACCTCATAAAAAAGAACTTTGTTCAAGAATCAGTTTAAATTCGCTATATTTTAAAACTTTATTACGCTTTCTTATGTAATGCAGCTACTTACAGTGCCTGATTTATGGCAGGGCATTCGGGGCACGGTCCCAGGGCCCCCGATTTTCCGGGGCCCGCAAATGCTACTGAAGATTTTTAAATTATTTGCCAAAATCTGATGAAGTTTTAACAATTAAAAAACAATATTAATATGTAATTTTTTCTTTTTTTCATGTAAAAATAAATTTTAAGGGCTACATCACTCACGCAAAAACACCTGCTTGCTAATGTTAATCCTATAGGAATTTTTTTTTTAAATATCTCATTTGCATTTCAATATTAACCCTCTCACTGACAAGCCCATGTTAATACGTTCACTAAGCTCCAGGTTTCACTGCAATGTAAGCATTTTTTTTATTAATATATTTCTACAAATATAATGCAGTTTTAATAATACATTGAGTATTGATTTACACACTCAAGGTTTGTATTCATATATATAATTCAGTTTTTTATGTCATTTTGGAATAATCACCATTTTTTTAATATTTAAAATAAAATAAAGAGAAAACAACATTACAATTTAGCCCAATTGGTAAACAGTCAGAGGGTTAAAAATATATATATTATTTGTTATTCTGTTTTAATTAAAATTTGTTACAAAAAAATTGTTGCAAAAAAGTACCATTTGTTAATTTTTTATCAATTTTAAAGATTACTATTAAATTTTTAAAAAATTTCAAACGTGCTGCTTTTTATTATGCTATTGGTCTGAATTGGTCTTACACATTGGACACAATATAAAAGCCTTGTATTAATATTTTTCCATTTATTGCAGGTATATATATATATCAGCTCTTTTATGGTGATTTGAGGTGAAAGCGCTTCACTAATTACTGGGCATAAATTGACAAAGGTTCAAATGACAGAAGAAAACTGATTCATTATCAAATTGTTTTCTATTTAAAAAAAAAAAAAAAAAAACTAGTTATCTACTACACATATGTCTATCTTCTCACATCTCAACATTTTTTCAGAAGAGAAACTTAAAGAATCATATTTGTTTTCTTCCTAATATGACTTTTTGTTTCAGAAGGTATTTTTCATTACATTTCCTCTTCTCTGAAAAGTAACTTATCTAAACCCTTTTAATAAATACTAATAAGAGATCTTCTGTTTCTAAGGTATGAAGAAAATGTTGTTTCAAAGTGCATCTTAAATACAAAAATTTCACGCATACAAACAAGAAGGCTTTTGTTTGTGAAGTGTGCAACAAGGCGTTTTCTCAAAAGTTTTATTTAAGTCAGCATTTTCATGCATACAAACGAGAAGCCTTTTATTTGTGAGGTGTGCAACCGGAGATTTTCTCAACCATCTGCTTTAAAATATCATTTGCGTATACATACAAATGAGAAACCTTTTGTTTGTGAAGTGTGCAAGAAAGCATTTTCTCAGAAGTCTTATTTAAATCGTCATTTTCGTACCCATACAAACGAGAAGCCTTTCATTTGTGAAGTGTGCAACCGGGGATTTTCTCAAACATCTACTTTAAAATCTCATTTGCGTACACATACAAATGAGAAACCTTTCGTTTGTGAAGTGTGCAACAAAGGATTTGCTCACAAGAGTTCATTACTTTATCATTCTAGTACTACGCATGCAGAAAATAAACATTTTGCTTGTGAAGTGTGCAAAAAGGAATATTCTTCAAAGGCTGGATTAAATAATCACATTCTCTATCATACAAGACCTTTTACGTGTGGGATATACAACAGAAGATTTTCCCATGAGAGTTATTTAAATAATCATCTCTACATGCATACAAAAGATTAATTTTTTATATATTCATTGTAATTTATATGTCATTAAATAAGACAAATATTACTATATTCGGAAATAGTGGTAAATATCTGAATTTAAAAAAAAAAATGCTAAGTTGGCAACATTGGAGAAGAGAGAAGAAATTCATATCTTTGTCTATAAATTTAAAAGTGAGATTTTATACCTCAATAGACCAATTTATATTAAGCTGGATCGCCTAATAACAGTTCACATATTAAATCTGATATTTTTGCATTAATCTTATGGGCTATGGTCAAGGGATCAGAAAAAAATCTGCATATTAACAGTGAATGTCTTAACCGAGTCTGACTGTATGTTGAATTTAGGCCATCTTCTTTTCCATTTACATTACCTTACAATAGATGCTATTTTATGAATATCAAATAATATGTGTTAAAACTACCAGCGCTTTTGTTTTCTGTATTGTTATTTTTTGTATCAGAAATATAAAGAGCAGTGAAATGAAAATGAGACAAGTTAAAAAAAGTAAGTAAACTACTTATTATTTCAAAAGTAATCACCATAACTGTTAATACATTTATCCTACTGTGAGACAAGACGGCCAATGCCTTCATAGAATAATGTTTGCAGTTGCCTACAGAACCATGATTGTACCCAGGCATGCACATCTTCGTCAGAAGCAAATCAACGGCCACGAATGTCTTTCTTCAGGGCTGCAAAAATATGGAAATCATATGGTTAGAGATCTACACTGTTTATGTCATGCACACACACGACTCACTCACCTTGCTTCGAGCACATCTAACAGATAAATGGCACAGCGGTAACTGCTTGAGCTGTTCCTTCCTGATTCCCTATAGAGAGTACTACTACAGACATGCCTGCCTGCATTACCAACTTCCGTGCCATGGTTGTTATTTAGTCTGTCTTGTTTTCATTTGACTGCCCCTTATAAATGGTTTTGAATAAATATGATACCTAAAATTTGTTATCAATTTTAAAGATTACTATTAAAGGATCAGGGTCCATAAGCCGTGTTTTTGGCCCATGAAATAGACTAAAACTCAATTTTGTTATACTGACTTAATTATTTACTTTTTAATACTATAAGGTTCATCCTGTACAATTTCAACAATAGTTTTTGCATTTTGTTCGGATTTATATGACTTACACAAGCTTAAAGTTTGTATTATTCGTAGTTTTTGATGAAAAATATGCAATTTCTCTTAATTTTACCTCAATTAATTATATGAGCGCAATCGTGCAACACTTTCTTCTTTACATATATTATTAAATACATCAAATTATACAATATATGTAAAAATAAAACTGTTGCAAAGCTGCGCTCATAGTAAAATATTAAGAAATATATTAAAAATTGTGGTAAAATTAGGAAAAATTGCGTATTTTTCATCAAAAACTACGAATAATATGAACTCTGAGCTTGTGTAAGTTATATAAAAACGAACAAAATGCAAAAAATATTGTTGAAATCGTACAGGATAAATCTTCTAGTATTAAAAAGTGAAATAATTAAGTCAGTATAACAAAATCGAATTTTAGTCTTATTTCATGGGCAAAAAAACATGGTTTATGGACCCTGATCCTTTTTAAAAAATTTGCAACCTGCTGCTTTTTGTTATGCTTTTGGTCTGAATTGCTCTTACACATTGGACACAATATAAAAGCCTTGTATTAATATTTTTCCATTTATTGCAGGTATATATATATATCAGCTCTTTTATGGTGATTTGAGGTGAAAGCGCTTCACTAATTACTGGACATAAATTGACAAAGGTTCAAATGACAGAAGAAAACTGATTCATTATTAAATTATTTTATATATATAAAAACTAGTTATCTATTATACATATGTTTAACTTCTCACCACATCTCTATTTTTTTTTACTTATTTACAAAATTATTGCACTTTAATGAATAGCAGAAATATTAGTGGCAGTACATTCAATTTCATAAGTATGCTATCAAGAAGGTCTAAAAAAGTTATTTTACATGTAAATGGTAATTGTGATGTGAAAGAAATATATTTAGTGAGCATGTGGTCAAACAATTTTTCCAGAAGAGAAGCTTAAATAATCATATTTCTTTTCTTACTAATATGGCTTTTTGTTTTGGAAGATATTTGTCATTAAAGTTCCTTTTTTCTCAAAAGTAACTTACCTAAAAACTTTTTATTAAATAATAAAGAGAGATCTTTTATTTCTAAGGTGTGAAGGAAATATTGTTTCAAAGCGCATCTTAAATACAAAAATTTTCATGCATACAAATAAGAAGACTTTTGTTTGTGAAGTGTGCAAGAAAGCATTTTCTCATAAGTCTTATTTAAATCGTCATTTTCGTACACATACAAACGAGAAGCCTTTCATTTGTGAAGTGTGCAAGCGGGGATTTTCTCAAAAATCTACTTTAAAATCTCATTTTCGTATCCATACAAACGAGAAACCTTTTATTTGTGAGGTGTGCAACCGGGAATTTACTCAAACAGCTACTTTAAAAAATCATTTGCGTACTCATACAAATGAGAAACCTTTTTTTTGTGAAGTGTGCAACAAAGGATTTGCTTACAAGTCTTCATTATCTCATCATTCTGATACTAGACATGCAGCGAAGAAACGTTTTGTTTGTGAAGTGTGTAAAAAGGAATATTCTTCAAAAAATGGATTAAATAAACACATTGTGTATCATACAAGACCTTTTATGTGTGGGATATGCAACAGAAGATTTCCCCATGAAAGTTATTTAAATAATCATCTCTACATGCATACAAAAGAGTAATTTGGGTACTTCTCTATTATCCCGTCGACCACTTTTCATAACAAAAAACTATCCCAAACTGTAACGCCAAATAAACAGGAGAACGTTGCCATTGGAATATCAAAATAAATAAAATATAAGAATTTAAGGACACAATTGTTATTTTAATGAATGAAATAACTAATGAATCAGTAAAACATAATGAAAAATACACACAAATGTCGTATTTAAAACCACTTGATGACATGACATAAACACATATAATGCTTCTGACATCAAGCAAATGGGACTGCATTTTTGGCGTTTAATCTAACAGTTTGGTGATAGTCTTTTGTTATGAAAAGTGGTCGACGGGATAATAGAGAAGTACCATAATTTGTTTGTGAAATAAAAAAATCTTCAGTTTGTGAAGTGTGGAGCAGAAGTTTAATTTTACAGTACAAGTTCATTTTATATAATCACATTACCATGCATACAAAAGAAGAATCTTTTGTTTGTGTGGCGTGCAACAAAAATAAATTTCACAAGAGCAGTTTATATAATCACATTCTTTTCCACAAAATGAAATGCATTTTCATTGTAAGTTCTGTAGAAGATTTTCTTAGCAGACACAGTTGTAAAGATTTCTGTTTCTGTTTTCTTTCTGAGGAATGCTGTCCAATTCTCTCCAAAAAAGTCAAATGTGGATTTTTGTCCAATTGCAAAATGAAGTAGTTTTTATATGTTGAATGTTAGGTGTACAAAAAATTTCTACTTGTTTTTAGCATTAAAAAAAAAAAGAATTATAATTAAATAAAATACAAACCTCAATCAATATGGTCATCTTTAGCTTCTAGTAGCCTTTGTCAATGCTCAGACAGTTGATGAATTTTTTTTTAATATCCGTTATAAATTGAACTGTTTTTTGCACCTTATCTTCAGTCTAAAATGGCTACTTTGTTAAGCTATTATACAGGGTGTTCAGGCTAAAAGTATCTGAAAGTTATGACGTATTTTTACAGAACTATCCATTAAAATATTTTTTAAATATTTAAATAGAATGAACATCTCGCCAAGTTTTAATATCAATAGATTTGTTGAGTAGGATCAGCTGTGTTTATTTGAACAAGAATTAGTAACCTACGCTTAGGTCTCTTTTATGCTATTTCATGAAAAAGAATAAAACTTTTTTGTACACCTAATATGAAGCAGAAAATATTTTTGGTACAACTTTTCATTCCTTTCAAACGAAATCTGCTAATTTATGATAAATATATAAATACAACTACTGTAGTTCCTTTTTGGGGGAAAAAAATGTTTTAAGCCTTTTTATTGTATCAAAGACAACATGTATTTTCAATGTGACGTAATAAAGTTCCTTTTAGATAATTTCTTTTAATTTCAATTATTCTTTTCTTGAAAACTAAATGTGCTTTATCCTATTAATCCTAATATTTGTTCAACACTGAATACAGTCACCACTGGTGACCAAAATATTTTATTTGGTGGTATCTCTTTAGGAATGATCCTATTCATCTCACTCCTCTGTCTGTCACCGAGTTCATACTCAGAAACTGTATAAGTTAGACACTTGAAATTTTGTATACTTATAGCTGAATACCCAGTACATGACATATCATAAAATTTTGAAAAATTCTTTGTCATATTATCGGCTTATAACCAGGCCCCGTCATGACGAATTGGGGCCCTGGGCAATGATAAATTAGGACGCCCTTTTCGAATCGTTACAACAATATTCAAATAGAACTGATGGTCAGTCATATATGTAATGCATAAACAATATTTTCGCACCTTGGATTTTAAATAGAAGAAAATTCTTAGCTCTGCCAATTCTAAATTAAGTACCTTAATTAATAAAAATAACAAAACTCTTTTATATAACTTTAGCAACTTGTTATATTAATTTAAGATGAATTTAACAACTTCAACTTATGGAAGAGTGTCAAATACTCGAACATGAGTATGAATTAATCAAGTTACTTTTTTTTACATCTTTTTAAGTTGTACTACACACAACATAATATCAAATAAAATATATTCTACTTCACAAGTAGAAAATGTTTTTTCAATAAATCTAAAAAGATGGCAATTTAGCTAATAAAACATATAGCTAATCTGCTCTGTGTTTGCAACCAAAGCGGAGCAGTGCTTTGCTACCAAGTGGTTGAGGTTAGCTTTGCGAAAGCACTGAGCTGTGCGAGTTCAAAATGAAATTTGTTTTTCAAAAAGTTTAGTAGAATCTTTTAAAGAATGAAATTTTTCTGAGTTGGAATTGGGGAGGGGGGTAAATATTTAGAGATTAATATATGGATTTGGAGGCCCCTGGGCAAAGTACCGATTTGCCCATGTGATTATAAGGGCCTGCTTATAACTCTTAACAACAAGGGGAACTCATTTGTAACATTGAAATACCTTTCATTCTATCAAGTTGTAAGTGCTAAAATATCAGGTTTCTCTGGAATGTATATACTGTTATGAATTTTGTAAATATTTCATTCTTTTTAATTTATTTTATTTTATTATTGTGAAAATTGCAGCATTATTAATGTATTTCCTATTGAGCATCATGTAACTCAGTGCTAAAGGCCTCAGGTGGTTTGCAAGGAAAACAACCTTACAGCATCGGTTTCTATAATGAGTTCTATTGGAAAATCGCCAAGGAATGGGTTTATCGCCAAGTTGGCGATGGTTTTGGCGACTTATTTTTGTCGCCAAATTTGGCGATATATCGCCAAATGTCGCCAAGTTGGCGACGGATTTGGCGACTTTTTGTGCAACCACCCCCCCTTATACCTGTACATTGGGATCCTTTCTCGCTTTGGTTCTCTATCGAAGGTTAAAGAACTTTCTGGTAATTTCTGGCATCTGAAGGCTCTGGAATAATCTGGAAAGATCTCTGAAACCTATATAAGGACCTCCATCAGTTAGGTTAGTTAGTTGTCTGTCAACTGCGATTGAATTCATACGAGAGGCTTTGCATTGAGAACTGTGTTTCTCTGAGCGATTTTGTATTTGATTCGCCGTATTGAACAATACGCTATATTGTTCTGTGTGAAACTTTGCTGTGCTGTTATTAGATTTGAAGATTACTGAATATCTTGTAATTTTCAGACGATATTTGTGATCGTATTGCACTGTTTATAGTGAATAAAGCCTTTTTATTGTTCTTATATATTGGCATCAGTCCTTTTGAACCCCGAGCTCACAACATTTGGTGTCAGAAGTGGGATTGAATGCCGATCACCAGAGCAATGGAGGCTGAACTGAAACAATTATTGGAGAAATTAGCTGCGAATCAGGCTGAGATGTCAACCAACCTTGGCGAGATGAAAGAAGACCGTGTCCCGAAAGTTGTCGCTATTGTTCAAGAGCGGAGAACAAGTTTAATCCCGAACATGTCATACGCCAGACGAAGACTTCACTATCAACGCCACCAGATCCTTGGAGCGATGAGAAGATTCGAGAAGATCAAATGGCAGACTCTGACATCAAACCAATTTTGGAGTTATTAGAATCTTCTAGCACGAAGCCCAGTTGGAAAGACATCTCGACTTACAGTCCTACGACGAAGCAATATTGGGCTCTTTGGAACTCCCTCCACGTCAGGAATGGTGTCCTGTACCGAAAATTCGAATCGGAAGATGGGAAGACATCTCGGTGGCAGTTGGTACTTCCTCGATCCCGAATCCCAGAGGTCCTCGAAGAATTACATGGCAGTCCCACCGGAGGCCATTTTGGAGTCATGAAAACATTACACAGAGTCCGAGAGCGCTTCTTTTGGGGAAGAGCGAGAGCTGACGTCGAACAATGGTGCAAATCTTGCGATGCATGTGCAGCTCGAAAAGGACCAAAGAAACGTAGCCGAGGAAGACTACATCTCTACAATGTAGGAGCACCTTTTGAACGCATCGCCCTTGACATCCTAGGTCCTCTGCCAAGAAGTGCTGATGGCAACAAATACCTCCTTGTTGTCATGGACTATTTCACAAAATGGCCTGAAGTTTATGCCATCCCTGATCAAGAAGCTTCTACGGTTGCGGATGCCTTGGTACACCAGTGGATATCAAGGTATGGAGTCCCCCTTCAAATGCATTCTGACCAGGGGAGAAATTTCATCTCTGCTGTGATTGAGGGTCTCTGTCAACTTCTCGGAATGGACAAAACTAGGACGACGCCTTTACATCCACAATCGGATGGCATGGTTGAGAGATTTAATCGTACCATCCTCAACAATCTCTCACTGCTAGTCTCAAGAAATCAACAAGACTGGGACCAAAAACTTCCCTTGTTTCTTCTCGCCTATCGCAGCGCCGTCCATGAAACAACCGGCTATTCCCCGTCTCAGATGCTTTTCGGTCGTGATCTTCGTCTACCTTGTGATCTGATTTTTGGTCGCCTTCCAGATGCGCCTTCATCGCCAGAGGGATACGTGCAGAATCTCCAGGCACGATTTGAAGACGTCCACAACTTGGCTCGAGAGCGGATCAATATACAGACGGAGAAGATGAAGACCAGGTACGACACGAAAGCCACGGGACATCAATTCAAAGAAGGTGACAAGGTTTGGTTTTATAATCCGACTCGACGTAAAGGACTTTCTCCCAAACTGCAATCGCACTGGGACGGTCCTTATACAGTCCTAAACAGACTGAACGATGTCGTAATTCGGATCCGAAAGTCACCAAATTCGAAGCCTAGAGTCGTTTATTACGACAGGCTAGCTCCATACTATGGCCATAGTACATAGTTCCCATAGTACTTAGTTCATTGATTGTAAATAGTGTAATGTAAATAATGTAAATTAGTATGACCATGGTCTTGTATATAAATTAATGTAATTATTTATTTTGCTTAGCATTATCATTATTATTGTTATTATTATTTAAATACTTGTATGTAATAATGTCTATGCTTTAATTTTATTTTATTTTTAAATAAGTGTATATTTTGTATAATTCAGCATTATGAATGTGTTAGCATTTGTTGGTAACGGGTTTGCTTTCCGATCAAGGGTTGAACTGCCCGGGACGTGCAGTCCTTGAGAGGGGGGCAATGTTATGAATTTTGTAAATATTTCATTCTTTTTAATTTATTTTATTTTATTATTGTGAAAATTGCAGCATTATTAATGTATTTCCTATTGAGCATCATGTAACTCAGTGCTAAAGGCCTCAGGTGGTTTGCAAGGAAAACAACCTTACAGCATCGGTTTCTATAATGAGTTCTATTGGAAAATCGCCAAGGAATGGGTTTATCGCCAAGTTGGCGATGGTTTTGGCGACTTATTTTTGTCGCCAAATTTGGCGATATATCGCCAAATGTCGCCAAGTTGGCGACGGATTTGGCGACTTTTTGTGCAACCACCCCCCCTTATACCTGTACATTGGGATCCTTTCTCGCTTTGGTTCTCTATCGAAGGTTAAAGAACTTTCTGGTAATTTCTGGCATCTGAAGGCTCTGGAATAATCTGGAAAGATCTCTGAAACCTATATAAGGACCTCCATCAGTTCAGTTAGTTAGTTGTCTGTCAACTGCGATTGAATTCATACGAGAGGCTTTGCATTGAGAACTGTGTTTCTCTGAGCGATTTTGTATTTGATTCGCCGTATTGAACAATACGCTATATTGTTCTGTGTGAAACTTTGCTGTGCTGTTATTAGATTTGAAGATTACTGAATATCTTGTAATTTTCAGACGATATTTGTGATCGTATTGCACTGTTTATAGTGAATAAAGCCTTTTTATTGTTCTTATATATTGGCATCAGTCCTTTTGAACCCCGAGCTCACAACAATACATACTTTTTTGATTGCAAGATATGCTAATAAACAGTGTCTCTCGGAACTTTGTTTTTTTTTTCTTTGAAGTTTTTTTTACGCACAACAGTTTTCTCACGATTATTTAGTTTTTGTACCTGTTTATTGCTTTAAATCACAATGCACAATGATAGTCTCTATATGAAACACAATTTCAATTTTCGTCTTGAACTCTTAATGAGTTTCCTCTTTCAAAGTTCTGTAATTATATCTGTAAGTTTTACATAATTTAACTTAATGGTGTTTCTTCTTTTTAGCTACATGACTACATTTTAACATTACAGTCTTATATTATTTTAATTCAATTAATGACGTTAATGACATCAGACTATTTCTGTGATTTTCTTAGATTTTAAAACTGAACCTTAATTTCAGTCTAGATGGTGCAGTGGTATCGCATTTTCCTCCTAACCCAAAGATTCCGGGTTCTATTCTCTATGACAGAAGTGGAAATTTTCAATTTTTATATTTCATTGTCCGATGGATTTAATTAAAAGAACTTTTTTTTTTTTGCCATTTTAAAGGGTTTTTTTCTTTTGTTTTTTTAGCTAAAACGGAATCATGTAATTAAATATGCTTTCCAGATATACCAACATCTGGTGTTATGGTTTTACAATTGTCTGAAAAGCAGTTCTTGAATAGTTTTAATTTGATTTAAAAAATAGCTTCCTCTTGTTATCATTTTAACATTAGATTTAATGGTGCTGCCATCTATGTTCTTATTGATAATGTGTATTGATAAATGGTAAGGATAATTATAAATTAATGATTTGGATTTATTAAAGAAAGAATAAAGCGTTTTGAAAGGAATATTAAATGAAACCCTTTGTGTGATCTTCGATCCAACTTACCCACTTGTTTGGTATAGTTCCATCCCCTCCAACTTACTCTTCTTTCCTTTTTAAAAAATATTTTATTAGCACATAAAGGGTTTTATTATGCCATCCCCAGCTTAAATATATAAATAAGCTTATTTTTCACAAACAACATGTTTATGGCAATTAATTCCCCACGATTTCTATCTGTTACTCATCTTAGTCGCAATGTTAAGTTAAAATCCCTTTCAGATGTCTCACTACAGATGTTGCAATGCTACAAAATATTAAGAAATAAACTTAAAAATTATATTCAAACATTTTTTCTTTTTAATTCGGAAAATATAAGTGTCTCAAATGCAAATTTTAAAATGATAAAAGCATAATTGTTTGATTGACTTCGATAGGAGAATTGACGAAAAAATTGTTTCCCTGCTTCACTATTAGACTGATGTCCGCCATCCCCTCTGTTCCTGTTTTTGTAGCACTCAACTATCCAGGCATTTGTAATATCCAGAAATCAGAATGTCCAAATATGCTCGTTAGTTAATGCTTTTGTTTGATCATAGATGCTATAAAGTGTCATATACGTCATATGAAAATATGTCAAATGTCATATGCAAATACGTCAAATGTCAGATACGTCATATGCTTAAGTAGTTGCCAAATGAATAATATCCTCCCCCCCCCCCCCCCATCTCTGATTTTCCGCCTATCACTACGATTTTAGCATCTTTTAAATAATAAAAATTTTTAAAGAGCTATGTTGTTAAAAACAAGGCCGGCGCATATATGAAAGCTAAAGAACACTTTTATGCCTTAATTTTTAAGAAACGTATAAATTATATAAAATTCCGAAATGTAGGATTTTAGAACATAAAATTATGCATAATAAACCTATTTAGTGATAAGACTAATCTTTAAAAGAGTAACACTTAGCTATTTAATTTATTTCGATTGCAGGGCTTAAATTTAAGGGCGGGATTCACACAAAAAATTTTGACATTCCGCTCAAAAGAATATCGTGGATGGGACTCACTCTTAAAGAATTTGGGTGGTTAATCCACCAGGCTCAAATGGTAAAGTAAAAGTAAACTGACTCTTAATAAGAGGATGGCTTAAATTAACAAAAAACATTTATTAAATATACTTTAACATTATAAGAATTAACAACAAACAGTCTGGCAAACTTGCACAGACAAAAAATAACTAAACTAAAACATCGTACGATATGCAGCAACCACATAAGCAAAAAAAAAAGCGAGCAGACAAGTCATGCAGTGGTATTTAAGCCAGTTGTTCAACACATGCGCAGTCATGGCATCCAATCAGGAAACTGCACATGGCAATGACACAATGCATACGTAGGAGCAAGAAAAACACACTCTAAAAAATAAATGAGTAAATTTACACATAAAAACAGGTATATCGATGATACAAAAGCGATTTGTCTAGGTGTGTAAATTGCCAAAATACACACTAAATGTGTAAATTTCTAAATACACATTTTAGTGTGTAATTTGATGATAACACTAAGTGCGTAAAAGTTATCTGATCACTCCTGAAAGACACACTTTAATGTGTAAATTGCATAAGAATACACATATTTCTGTGTAATATTTTGTGATTACACATACATTGGTGTATTATGCAAAATACACATATTTTTGTGTAATGTGCAAAATACATAGTTTTTACTGTAATATTCTGTTTACACATACTTATGCACAATATGCAACACACGTAGTGTGATATTAAAAATACACATAGTTTTGTATAATATTCAAATTACACAGCTTTTTTGTGTACATAGCTACTTTGGGTAATCTGTAAACTATAGATGTTTTATATTGTAAAACAGAACTGTGCAAAGAACATACTCATATGCTTGATGTGTTTGTTAGCAGGTTTGATTTAAGGCCATAAAACAGTGTACCCAGAATATATTTTGGCAAATTTCACAAGACAAATCGTTTTTTTATCATCGATATACCTGTTTTAAAATTAAGCATAAAACAGGATCGTCTTAAATTATACTTATGAAAATATATTTGTAATTATACTTATGCTTACTACCATATCGTCACAATATATGCGTAGAATATGTATAATCTGAATAAATAGCCACTTAGAGTGTAGAGATTGTCTTCATAATTTTCATTTATTATTATTCTTATAGTAATTATGCACTGCGATATAAGATTAATATTGACATATACAGAAAACCTCAGAATAACGGACATGGAGCGCGGAATTTCTCCGCTATTCAGAGATTGGTGTGGGGGATCGAAAATATTTCCTCCAAATAAAGATGTCCGTTATGGTGGATTTATTTTATTTACCTCTATATTTGTTTACATAATTCTCCAATACAATCTTAATGTATCAAATGAATTGAGTTCTGCTGATTGTTAATTATATTGAGTTGTCTAATTTTATAATCTAGAAAATTACACAAAAACAACTCCAATGTAAACAATAAATAAATCTGCAACCAAAGCAATTCCAAATAATAAGAAACCCGACATTAAAACGTGAAGACCTAATAACGAGTAAATAGACAAGTGTTAAGAGCAAGAAAAGTAATTTGTTTGGTGGGTTAATACTTGATTTTAGCAGCAAGTGTCAATGGAGAAAAACTTTGATTTGATGCGATGCATCACTTTACACTGCAGCTGATATTCACAAAATTGTTCTTGCATTTTGCACAAAAGAAACAAGTTACGATCACGGGATTTATAGATTGGTACATTACCCCCTGAAATAGCGTGAAAAGTAACGTCGGTTCTCACTGCAAACTACTGATTTTTTTTTGTATCGTGCTTAGAGATGTAAAATTTCCAAAAATTTTGAAATGTCGAAAACAAAAGTTTTTTTTCTGTTTTTTTACTGGAAAAATTACAAGTTTTGAAAAAATTGATTTCTTACAAATATTTCTCAAAAATAAGTTATATTTTCTTAAAGCATATAAAATAATAATAAAAAAAAATTCTGCATTTATATATAATCATTTCCATTTTACATGAATATATTACAAAAATAAATAAATAAAATAAAATAAAATAATAAAAATATCTAGCCTTTCAGCCTCAGAATTTTGATAATATCATTTCTTGCTTAATTGAACACCATTGTTTGTAATATATCATGTCTCTGCTGAAATTATTTTTCATAGTTGCATTTGTTCAATTACCAGGAGAGCTAATTTAAAAAATATCAACCACAACAAAAAATAATTTTATGAGTTTCAATTAATATCATTGCAGTTTTGAAGAAAAATTAAATTGCATTATAGATCCTCTCTACATAGCATTATTTTTTAAGTATATAAATGATGCCATTTTAAATAAACAAATTATTATTGCAGTTGTGGCATTGCAAATATGATCATATTTAAATATTCTATTACTTAAAAATTGGTAATAATTTACAGTATTACACTTTTTTTGAACAATTTAAATTTTCATTTCCAGTATATTTAATTTTGGAATAGCTTTTCAGTGTAAACCAAACTTAAATGTTTTGGTTTTAGTTTAAACTTTATATTCTTAATATGAAAGTAATATATATAATATTTTTCTTAATGAAAGGAATAAAACTGGTGGATTTTTAATACTTATAAAAATTGATTTAAGCAAAATTTTTCACAGAAAATTGTTTAAATTTTCTTTGCATAGTTTATTTATATGCGTTTATATTTAAAATAAAAATACAGTTAGACAAGTCTAATAATCTATATTTAACGAAAAGAAAAAGAAGAGTAAAAAAGCAAATCATTACAATTGCATGTTATCAAAAAAATTTTTGTTTCTGTTATAATCGAGATTAGTTGTATTGTATCTCGCTAGGTGGCGCCACGTGCGCATGTAAATGTTCCCCGGTCGTGATCGGCGATCGGACCTCAGTCTGATGCTAGCCGCGATGTATGAAGGTTGGATCTTGGATCCACTAAGAAACATAGTAATCTTTTCACATCCAGTGTAATTCTTTGCTTAACTACAAACTACGAGTCAACAAATGTTTCAGTGGCGACGAGGATTAAACTTATCGATGTATTTTTTGAAAATATAACGTATTTTCGCGTATTTTTGAAAAAATCGCGACTTCGGCAGATGACGGCGTGCTAGGCCTAATCGCCGTTCGGCGACCGCGTGGTGGATATGTTTACGCTTTATCATGGCATCTTTTGGCTGCATTGGGGAATTCAACCCTGAAAACGAGTGCTGGAGCGAATATGCTGAAAGAATTGAGCAATTATTCATCGCAAACGCGATCGAAGAGGCTAATGAAAACGTGCTGTTTTCTTAACGGTGGTTGGACCTGCCACTTACGCACTGCTCCGAAACTTGATATCGCCGGAAGCACCTACTTCCAAGACGTTAACAGAACTTATTGGGATACTAAATAGACATTATGATCCGGTGCCCTCAGAAATCGTGGAGCGATTCAAGTTCAATAGCCGCGGGCGAATCGGTGGCCGATTACATCGCGAAACTCCGGAAATTGGCGAAATATTGCAATTTTGGAGCCACTCTGGATATGATGCTACGAGACAGAATAGTGTGTGGTATACAGGACGAAGGAATACAACGAAAATTGCTGTCAGAATCGAACTTAACCATTGTGCGTGCGTCGGAAATCGCCGTTTCGATGGAAGCAGCAGCAAGGGATGCAGTTGATTTGAAGGTATCTCCGATTTCTGAAGTTCAGAAACTGAAAATTACGGCGTAAAGGCCGCGGAAATACGAAAACGCTAAATCGGCATCCACTGCAGATACAGGAAAACATTGTTTTCGTTGTAGAGACCCAAAACATAAGGCATCAGAATGCAGGCATAAAAACACAATATGCCATACCTGCAAGAAACTTGGGCACCTAGCAAAGGTATGTTTGTCTAAAAATAAATTTAGTTACAAACCAAAAGTAAATCTTTTATCAGAAACAAAGGAAAAGGTGGAACATACACAGTATACTATGTATCACTTATTTGATGTTAAGGAAAGTTACCCTCCACTTAAAATCAAATGTAATGTGCAGGGACAACCCATAACCTTTGAAATTGATTCTGGTGCTCCATTTTTATTAATGCCTGTAAAAATGTTTGAAAAAATTCGAAGGTTTTGCCCTCCTTTAGAGCAAACAGGAATTAAACTCCAGTCCTTTACTAGCCATCCCATTGGCATACTGGGAGTGACAAATGTAGATGTGGTGTTCCAGTCAAGAACAGAACATTTGCCTTTACTGGTGGTTTCTGAAGGAAACACAAATTTAGCTGGTCGGAACTGAATTGTTCCACTAGGCCTCATGAATGCATTTGACTCAAATATGAATCACAGTTTACATAATGTAAGTGCTAGTCAACCCACATTAGATGGGCTTCTAAAAAACTTTAGTGAAGTTTTCTCACCAGAATTGGGGTTGGTTAAAGGAGTCAAAGTTCACCTTACATGTAAGAAGGATGCAGTTCCCAAATTCTTCAAAGGCCGTCCTGTTCCATATGCCTACAAAGAGAAAGTTGACACAGAAATTGATCGCCTCATTGCAGAAGGTATTTTAGAACCTGTAAAAACCTCAGATTGGGCAACTCCAATAGTTCCGGTGCTAAAACAAGGTGGAAGAATAAGAATCTGTGGTGATTTTAAGTTGACGGTGAATAAAGCAACAGAGCTGGAACAATATCTCCTTCCAAAGATGGAGGACTTGTTTGCTGAAATGTCAGGTGGTACGGCATTCACAAAGTTAGATCTTCGGGATGCGTATTGCCAACTAGAACTGGATGAAGAGTCGAGACGCCTGGTGGTGATAAATACTCACAGGGGCCTTCAACGTTACACTCGACTTGCTTTTGGCATTGCCTCTGCTCCTGCAATTTTCCAAAGAGAAATTGAGAAGATTTTGCAAGGCATAAAAGGAGCTTCTATATATTTAGATGATTTGCTAGTAACTGGTAAAGATAGAGAGGAGCATTTGCAAAATTTAGAGGAAGTTTTCAGCCGTCTACAAGCAGCAGGTATAAGATTACACTCTGAGAAATGCGAATTCCTGAAATCATCTGTGGAATACCTTGGGTATCGCATAGACAAACGTGGGCTGTACCCAGTTGAATCGAAGGTGAGAGCAATTGCAGAGGCACCTGAGCCAACAAATGTTGATGAACTGCGCTCGTTCATTGGTTTAATAACATATTATGCCAAGTTTTTACCGAATATGTCTATCTTGTTAGCACCATTATACAAGTTGTTAGAAAGTAAGCAGCCATGGAAATGGGAATTACCCCAGAAAGAAGCTTTTCAAAAAGCTAAAGATGTCTTGCAGAACTCTTCCTTACTTGTGCATTTTGAGCAAGACGAAGAAGTCATTCTGGCTTGTGATGCAAGTCCTTATGGTCTTGGTGCGGTACTCTCACACAAAACATCAGATGGCGACCGCCCAATTGCATTTCCTTCTCGCTCCCTTACAAAAGCGGAGAAGAATTACAGTCGCATCGAGAAAGAGACTTTAGCTTTAGTTTTTGGAGTGACTCGTTTCAGGAACTACCTGTTAGGACGCAAATTTACTTTAGTCACTGACCATCGCCCATTAGTAACCTTATTGTCTAAATATAAGCCAGTGCCATCAGTTGCTGCAGCTCGCATACAACGATGGGCCTTAACTTTATCTGCATATGTGTATAAGATTGAGTATCGTAAAGGGAAGTTGCATGGAAATGCTGATGCTTGCAGTTTCCGCTAAAATCTGAGTCTGTAGATCCTCCAGTGCCAGTCGAGTCAGTCTTACTCATCAGACAGTTGAACGATAGCCCACTGACAACACACCTAATTGAAAGGGAGATAGACAAGTGTCCTGCACTGAGTCGTCTGAGGTCACATATTCAGAATGGATGGCCGAAGAAAGTGTTAGAAAATTTACAAGCTTTTTGGCACATCCGGAATGAACTATCAGTGGAAGAAAATATCATTCTTAGAGGTTCCCGTGTGTTTGTCCCAGGAAAATTTCGTGAATTCGTTTTAGATGAACTTCACAGTGCTTATCAAGGGATTAATGCGATAAAATCTCTAGCCCGCTCACATGTTTGGTGGCCTGGTATTGATCGGGACTTAGAAACAAAGGTTCGCAGCTGTGTTGACTGCCAAGAAAATGCTACAGCTCCCTCCATCTACACGAAGCTCTTGGCTTGCACCTGAGAAACCTTGGGAGAGAATTCATATTGACCATGCAGGTCCTGTGGAAGGTCATTGGCTATAGATTGTAGTCGATGCTAAAACAAAGTGGTTGGAAGTGATCCCTGTTCCTAATGCGACAGCAGCTTCAACAATACTGACTCTGCGCAATCTTTTTGCACGCTTTGGTTTACCACAGAGTTTAGTATGTGGCAATGGTCCTGGATTTCGTAGTGATGAATTCGCTGATTTCTTACGTCTAAATGGCATTATGCCAAAAAAAACGGCACCCTACCATCCAAACTCAAATGGATTAGCTGAAAGAGTGGTGCGCACTGTGAAAGCTGCAATGCTGAAAAACAAGGAAGGAAGCTTTGCAGAGAGGCTGGCTAGATTCCTGCTGAATTTCAGGAATACGCCATCAGCACCAACAGGTATATCCCCTGCTATGGCTATGTTTGGACGCCCTCTTCTCACCCGCTTAGATCTGATTCGAGATTCGGGTAGCCCAGCTCCTGCAAAACCAGAAACCAGTGCAAGGAAATTTACAGAAGGCACTCCGGTTTGGGTGCGCTCTTTTAGCCGGGGCCCACAATGGGTGGCTGGAACTGTTATTTCCCCAGTGGGAAATATGATGTGCAAAGTGAAAACCAGTTGGGGAGATTGGTCTCGGCACATTGACCAACTTCGCCACAGACTTGAAGGTGCTAGTGACGTTCCTCTCGTTCCACAGCTGCCAGCTCCAACTGTTCTTCAGCCCGAATGCTCAGTGGACTTAACGCCAGCTGATGTTCTAAGTGGAGAATCACCAACTGTGGAAGTTCCAAACACCCCGGTACCCCCCTTCTGTCTCCACAGGTAAGGGTTCTAAACAGGGAGAACAGTTCGCAAGCAGACCCTCCAGCACTCTCGCCACAAGCGATTAGGCAGGACCCAGGAACCCCAAAGCTCAGACGTTCAAATCGCCCAAGGAGGAAACCTGATCGTCTGTGATTATAGACATTAGAACTCTTTTGCATTGCTGATTATGGACATTAGAACTCTTTTGCATTGCTGTTGATTTTGAACTGTTCCCTGTTAAAGAACTTTTAAATATTTGCTCTTAGCTTTCTTTAAGAAGGAAGAGAATGTTATAATCGAGATTAGTTGTATTGTATCTCGCTAGGTGGCGCCACGTGCGCATGTAAATGTTACCCGGTCGTGATCGGCGATCGGACCTCAGTCTGATGCTAGCCGCGATGTATGAAGGTTGGATCTTGGATCCACTAATAAACATAGTAATCTTTTCACATCCAGTGTAATTCTTTGCTTAACTACAAACTACGAGTCAACAAATGTTTCAGTTTCTAATAATTGTTAAATATTTCTGGCGATTATCATCTGATTACATGAAAACTTGCAGCTATGTCAATAGAAATAAATGCATCTTTCAAATTTTATATTAAATTTTCAACCTATTGGTATTATCGAAAAAAAATTTCATTTTTAACACGAGAATTGCATTTAATTACCTTTCCAAGGGTCTGCTTACATTTTTTCACGCGATCTTATTTTTCTGAACTTTTGTATATACTTATAAAAACATAATCAGAAATTTGTGAGTTAGAGATTATTATTATATTTAGGTTCCTGTTTAGATATTTTTAATAAGGTTCTTTGTACATATATACAGCTAGATAATAAATTCATTAGTGATTTCAGTTGCTATATGACAGGTTTTATTATTTTAAAATCCAATGTTTTAAGGTATGAAAAAAATGTGACGGTTTCTTTAAATGACTCAAGTTCTTCCTAAATTGCTTACAGATCATATTTCCCATGTGAACGTTTTCAAAATTGGACACTGAACATGAAAAAATATACAGAAATAAAACAGGATATCAAAATGTATCCATAATAAAAATTTGAATAGATTATTTTATAGCTGAATTTTTTTTTTTTTTCAAATTTGAAAAAAATTGGAAAATACTACTTAAAAAAAAAAAAAACTAAGTCTTTTTCCAAAGTTTCCATATATATAAATTTAGAACATTCCCATCTTTAATCGTGCTACACGCTACACGACATTCTTTAAATTATTGTGCGCTACACTACAAACTACTGTAAAAAAGTAGCGATTACTGTAGTTTCCCTACTTGTAGCGCGTTGCTTTCGACCCCTGCACAGTAAAAAGAAAAAATAAATTTATCCTTCTTTGCTTCAAGTATATGAATCATTATATTATTATTTAGATAATTAAAATATTTTAGTAAAATTATATTTAAACTCTTTCGATTTCAAAAGAACAAACATTTTTTCAAGCCCTGTTGTTGGAGCTATTCATTTTAACTACATAGAATAGGAAAAATTATATTTTTACATACCTATTTTGATGAGATGATATGGAGTAATCCCGTGTTTTTTAATCCGAAGTCATACTCACCTATTTTTTTTTCTAGAGAATATTTCTAATCTTTTCCAACAGTTAAATATCCTGTTTTTATATAATGTACTGTATTGAAACCACATAAGCATAAAAACTACATAAGCATATTTTCCCCCTCGTCGGAGGATGTTTATGGCAGGTGATATTGATCGCAGGTGTTATTTCTTCTATAACTTTAACAAATGCTCTGTAAAAAGGTGCATGATCAGGACGTTAAATTCACAATGATTTTATGAAATGTTTAATTCCAATTTAAAGAACGAATTTTCACAACGATAGTTATTTTCTTAACGGAAAGCACAAAATTCTGGCCTTTGACTAACAGTTTATTTGTATCCGTCATTTTGAAAGAATAAAAAAAAATAGCAGACGATAATTTTTTTCTTCAAATAATAAAGTGTCACTGTCTTTTAACATTTACACACTTATCCGTGTATATGTAATTATGTGTAAATTACAATAACACACCAATCCGTGTAAATTCATGCATTTTACTACATTTACACACTTTTTGGTGGTTTTCAAGTGATAACAAATTATACACTTATTTTCATAAGCTAAAATACACATAAAAACAGGTAATATTAGAGATAATAATACATTACAATAATACATAAATTAGAGATAAATAGAGTAATAATTTGTCATACAAATTACACAAAAAATGTGTAATTTGTATGACAAGCGTGTAATTTTAGAAATTTACGCATATATACGTGTAACATTGTCTAATTTACACATTTATTTTTTAGAGTGCATGTGCATTTGTTTACACTAAGAGATCGCGTATCGACGAACGTACGATCGCCATAGATGCACTTAAACTAGAATATCTCAGTGGCGCGAGACCTAAAAGAAAAACAACATATATGGGGAAGTTAAGCTTCCACATTAAGGTTTTCACAACACTCACCCGCCCAAAAAATTTCACCATTTTCCGGAGAATCTTACTTTTTGAAACGAGGATCAAATCCCGCAACTGACTGACGAATTTGGCTATAGTTTATCGCAGCCGATCGACGAATTTTGTAGGGTGTTTCCCGCGACCGATCGACGAATTTTCTCTGCAACCATTGACAAATTTCACGATTTTTCTAACTTCCCAGTTTCTTCTTGTGACATATTGACAAAATTCACGATATTTTCCCGTGACCGTTGGACGAAATCTGCAATAATTTCTTGCGACCAATTGGCAAACTTCGCGAGTTTTTTTTATTTTTAATTTCCGATTTTTTGACGAAATGCGTGGTTTTTTCGTGATCTTTTGACGTAATTCGCGGTATTTTTGCGATCCTTTGACGAAATTCGTGATTTTTTTTCGCAATTTTTTGAAGAAATTCGTGATGTTTTCGCGATTTTTTTAATGTAATTCGCGTTATTTTTGCGATCTTTTGAAGAAATTCGCGGTTATTTTTCCGATCCTTTGACGAAATTCGCGGTTTTTTCGCGATTGAAGAAATTCAATCTTTTTTTCGTAGTTCGTTGACGAAATTCGCGATCATTTGATGAAATTTGCATTTTTTAGCGAAATTTGCATTGGTTTCGCGGTCCTTTGACGAAATTCGTGATTTTTTGCAAGCTTTTGACGAAATTCGCGCCTTTTTCGCGATCTTTTGACGTAATTTGCGCTTTTTTCGCGATCTTTTGACGAAATTTGCACTTTTTTCGCGATCTTTTGACGAAATTCGTGGTATTTTCGCGATCCTTTGATGAAATTTGCGATCTTTTGACGAAATTTGTGATTTTTTAAAGAAATTCATGATATTTTTGCGATTTTTTTATTTAATTCGCATTATTTTAGCGATCTTTTGACGAAATTCGTGGTATTTTCGCGATCCTTTGATGAAATTTGCGATCTTTTGACGAAATTTGTGATTTTTTGAAGAAATTCATGATATTTTTGCGATTTTTTTATTTAATTCGCATTATTTTAGCGATCTTTTGACGAAATTCGTGGTTTTTTCGCGATTATTTGATGAAATTAGCGATCTTTTGACGAAATTTGAAATGTTTTTCCGATCCTATGACGAAATTCGTGATTTTTTCCTGATCCTTTGTCGAAATTCGTTCTTTTTTCGCGATCCTTTGACATAATTCGCAATTTTTTGCGATTCTTTGATGAAATGTGCGTTTTTTGACAAATTTCGCATTTTTTCCGCGGTCCTTTGACGAAATTCGCGGTATTTTCGCAATTTTTTGATGAAATTCGCGATCTTTTGACAAAATTCGTGATTTTTTGAAGAAATTCGTGATGGTTATGCAATTTTTTTTAATTCGCGTTATTTTTGCGATCCTTTGACGAAATTCGCGGTTTTTTCGCGATCTTTTGGCGAAATGTGGGATGTTTTTCCGATCCTATGACGAAATTCGTGATGTTTTCCCGATCCTTTGACGAGAATCGTTCTTTTTTCGCGTTCCTTTGATGAAATTTGCGGACTTTTTTTACGAAATTTTCATTGGATTCGCGATCCTTTAACGAAATTTGATCCTTATTCGTTGTCCTTTGACGAAATTCGTGATGTTTTTGCGAGTTTTTGACGTAATTCTCATTGGCTTCGCGATCTTTTGACGAAATTTTCGGGTTTTTTTCGCGATCTTTTGACGAAATTCGCGGTATTTTCGCAATTTTTTGATGAAATTCGCGATCTTTTGACAAAATTCGTGATTTTTTTGCGATTTTTTGAAGAAATTCGTGATGGTTATGCGATTTTTTTAATTCGCGTTATTTTTGCGATCCTTTGACGAAATTCGCGGTTTTTTCGCGATCTTTTGGCGAAATGTGGGATGTTTTCCCGATCCTATGACGAAATTTGTGATGTTTTCCCGATCCTTTGACAAAATTCGTTCTTTTTTCGCGATCCTTTGACATAATTCGCAATTTTTTTGCGATTCTTTGATGAAATTTGCGGTTTTTTTTTACAAATTTCGCATTGTGTTCGCGTATTTTTGAAGAAATTCAATCTTTTTTTCGTAGTTCGTTGACGAAATTCGCGATCCTTTGATGAAATTTGCATTTTTTTAGCGAAATTTGCATTGGTTTCGCGGTCCTTTGACGAAATTCGGGATTTTTTGCAAGCTTTTGACAAAATTCGCGCCTTTTTCGCGATCTTTTGACGTAATTCGCGCTTTTTTCGCGATCTTTTGACGAAATTTGCACTTTTTTCGCGATCTTTTGACGAAATTCGTGGTATTTTCGCGATCCTTTGATGAAATTTGCGATCTTTTGACGAAATTTGTGATTTTTTGAAGAAATTCATGATATTTTCGCGATTTTTTTTTATTTAATTCGCATTATTTTAGCGATCTTTTGACGAAATTCGTGGTTTTTTTGCGATTATTTGATGAAATTAGCGATCTTTTGACGAAATTTTTAATGTTTTTCCGATCCTATGACGAAATTCGTGATTTTTTCCCGATCCTTTGTCGAAATTCGTTCTTTTTTCGCGATCCTTTGACATAATTCGCAATTTTTTGCGATTCTTTGATGAAATGTGCGTTTTTTGACAAATTTCGCATTTTTTCCGAGCTCCTTTGACGAAATTTGCGGTAATTCGCAATTTTTTGATGAAATTCGCGATCTTTTGACAAAATTCGTGATTTTTTGAAGAAATTCGAATATTAAAAAAATCGCATAACCATCACGAAGAAATTCGTGATGGTTATGCGATTTTTTAAATTCGCGTTATTTTTGCGATCCTTTGACGAAATTCGCGGTTTTTTCGCGATCCTTTGATGAAATTTGCGATCTTTTGACGAAATTTGTGATTTTTTGAAGAAATTCATGATATTTTTGCGATTTTTTTATTTAATTCGCATTATTTTAGCGATCTTTTGACGAAATTCGTGGTTTTTTCGCGATTATTTGATGAAATTAGCGATCTTTTGACGAAATTTGAAATGTTTTTCCGATCCTATGACGAAATTCGTGAATTTTTCCTGATCCTTTGTCGAAATTCGTTCTTTTTTCGCGATCCTTTGACATAATTCGCAATTTTTTGCGATTCTTTGATGAAATGTGCGTTTTTTGACAAATTTCGCATTTTTCCGCGGTCCTTTGACGAAATTCGCGGTATTTTCGCAATTTTTTGATGAAATTCGCGATCTTTTGACAAAATTCGTGATTTTTTGAAGAAATTCGTGATGGTTATGCAATTTTTTTTAATTCACGTTATTTTTGCGATCCTTTGACGAAATTCGCGGTTTTTTCGCGATCTTTTGGCGAAATGTGGGATGTTTTTCCGATCCTATGACGAAATTCGTGATGTTTTCCCGATCCTTTGACGAGAATCGTTCTTTTTTCGCGTTCCTTTGATGAAATTTGCGGACTTTTTTTACGAAATTTTCATTGGATTCGCGATCCTTTAACGAAATTTGATCCTTATTCGTTGTCCTTTGACGAAATTCGTGATATTTTTGCGAGTTTTTGACGTAATTCTCATTGGCTTCGCGATCTTTTGACGAAATTTTCGGGTTTTTTTCGCGATCTTTTGACGAAATTCGCGGTATTTTCGCAATTTTTTGATGAAATTCGCGAACTTTTGACAAAATTCGTGATTTTTTTGCGATTTTTTGAAGAAATTCGTGATGGTTATGCGATTTTTTTAATTCGCGTTATTTTTGCGATCCTTTGACGAAATTCGCGGTTTTTTCGCGATCTTTTGGCGAAAAGTGGGATGTTTTCCCGATCCTATGACGAAATTTGTGATGTTTTGCCGATCCTTTGACAAAATTCGTTCTTTTTTCGCGATCCTTTGACATAATTCGCAATTTTTTTGCGATTCTTTGATGAAATTTGCGGCTTTTTGTTTTACAAATTTCGCATTGTGTTCGCGATTTTTTGAAGAAATTCAATCTTTTTTTCGTAGTTCGTTGACGAAATTCGCGATCATTTGATGAAATTTGCATTTTTTTAGCGAAATTTGCATTGGTTTCGCGGTCCTTTGACGAAATTCGTGATTTTTTGCAAGCTTTTGACGAAATTCGCGCCTTTTTCGCGATCTTTTGACGTAATTTGCGCTTTTTTCGCGATCTTTTGACGAAATTTGCACTTTTTTCGCGATCTTTTGACGAAATTCGTGGTTTTTTCGCGATTATTTGATGAAATTAGCAATCTTTTGACGAAATTTGAAATGTTTTTCCGATCCTATGACGAAATTTGTGATGTTTTCCCGATCCTTTGACAAAATTCGTTCTTTTTTCGCGATCCTTTGACATAATTCGCAATTTTTTTGCGATTCTTTGATGAAATTTGCGGCTTTTTTTTTTTACAAATTTCGCATTGTGTTCGCGATTTTTTGAAGAAATTCAATCTTTTTTTCGTAGTTCGTTGACGAAATTCGCGATCCTTTGATGAAATTTGCATTTTTTTTAGCGAAATTTGCATTGGTTTCGCGGTCCTTTGACGAAATTCGGGATTTTTTGCAAGCTTTTGACAAAATTCGCGCCTTTTTCGCGATCTTTTGACGAAATTTGCACTTTTTTCGCGATCTTTTGACGAAATTCGTGGTATTTTCGCGATCCTTTGATGAAATTTGCGATCTTTTGACGAAATATGTGATTTTTTGAAGAAATTCATGATATTTTCGCGATTTTTTTTTATTTAATTCGCATTATTTTAGCGATCTTTTGACGAAATTCGTGGTTTTTTTGCGATTATTTGATGAAATTAGCGATCTTTTGACAAAATTTTTAATGTTTTTCCGATCCTATGACGAAATTCGTGATTTTTTCCCGATCCTTTGTCGAAATTCGTTCTTTTTTCGCGATCCTTTGACATAATTCGCAATTTTTTGCGATTCTTTGATGAAATTTGCGGCTTTTTGTTTTACAAATTTCGCATTGTGTTCGCGATTTTTTGAAGAAATTCAATCTTTTTTTCGTAGTTCGTTGACGAAATTCGCGATCATTTGATGAAATTTGCATTTTTTTTAGCGAAATTTGCATTGGTTTCGCGGTCCTTTGACGAAATTCGTGATTTTTTGCAAGCTTTTGACGAAATTCGCGCCTTTTTCGCGATCTTTTGACGTAATTTGCGCTTTTTTCGCGATCTTTTGACGAAATTTGCACTTTTTTCGCGATCTTTTGACGAAATTCGTGGTATTTTCGCGATCCTTTGATGAAATTTGCGATCTTTTGACGAAATTTGTGATTTTTTGAAGAAATTCATGATATTTTTGCGATTTTTTTATTTAATTCGCATTATTTTAGCGATCTTTTGACGAAATTCGTGGTTTTTTCGCGATTATTTGATGAAATTAGCGATCTTTTGACGAAATTTGAAATGTTTTTCCGATCCTATGACGAAATTCGTGATTTTTTCCTGATCCTTTGTCGAAATTCGTTCTTTTTTCGCGATCCTTTGACATAATTCGCAATTTTTTGCGATTCTTTGATGAAATGTGCGTTTTTTGACAAATTTCGCATTTTTCCGCGGTCCTTTGACGAAATTCGCGGTATTTTCGCAATTTTTTTATGAAATTCGCGATCTTTTGACAAAATTCGTGATTTTTTGAAGAAATTCGTGATGGTTATGCAATTTTTTTTAATTCGCGTTATTTTTGCGATCCTTTGACGAAATTCGCGGTTTTTTCGCGAGCTTTTGGCGAAATGTGGGATGTTTTCCCGATCCTATGACGAAATTTGTGATGTTTTCCCGATCCTTTGACAAAATTCGTTCTTTTTTCGCGATCCTTTGACATAATTCGCAATTTTTTTGCGATTCTTTGATGAAATTTGCGGCTTTTTTTTTTTACAAATTTCGCATTGTGTTCGCGATTTTTTGAAGAAATTCAATCTTTTTTTCGTAGTTCGTTGACGAAATTCGCGATCCTTTGATGAAATTTGCATTTTTTTTAGCGAAATTTGCATTGGTTTCGCGGTCCTTTGACGAAATTCGGGATTTTTTGCAAGCTTTTGACAAAATTCGCGCCTTTTTCGCGATCTTTTGACGAAATTTGCACTTTTTTCGCAATCTTTTGACGAAATTCGTGGTATTTTCGCGATCCTTTGATGAAATTTGCGATCTTTTGACGAAATTTGTGATTTTTTGAAGAAATTCATGATATTTTCGCGATTTTTTTTTATTTAATTCGCATTATTTTAGCGATCTTTTGACGAAATTCGTGGTTTTTTTGCGATTATTTGATGAAATTAGCGATCTTTTGACGAAATTTTTAATGTTTTTCTGATCCTATGACGAAATTCGTGATTTTTTCCCGATCCTTTGTCGAAATTCGTTCTTTTTTCGCGATCCTTTGACATAATTCGCAATTTTTTGCGATTCTTTGATGAAATGTGCGTTTTTTGACAAATTTCGCATTTTTTCCGAGCTCCTTTGACGAAATTTGCGGTAATTCGCAATTTTTTGATGAAATTCGCGATCTTTTGACAAAATTCGTGATTTTTTGAAGAAATTCGAATATTAAAAAAAATCGCATAACCATCACGAAGAAATTCGTGATGGTTATGCGATTTTTTAAATTCGCGTTATTTTTGCGATCCTTTGACGAAATTCGCGGTTTTTTCGCGATCTTTTGGCGAAATGTGGGATGTTTTCCCGATCCTATGACGAAATTTGTGATGTTTTCCCGATCCTTTGACAAATTCGTTCTTTTTTCGCGATCCTTTGACATAATTCGCAATTTTTTTGCGATTCCTTGATGAAATTTGCGGCTTTTTTTTTTACAAATTTCGCATTGTGTTCGCGATCTTTTTACGTAATTCGCACTTTTTTCGCGATCTTTTGACGAAATTTGCACTTTTTTCGCGATCTTTTGACGAAATTTGTGATTTTTTGAAGAAATTCATGATATTTTCGCGATTTTTTTTTTATTTAATTCGCATTATTTTAGAGATCTTTTGACGAAATTCGTGGTTTTTTCGCGATTATTTGATGAAATTAGCGATCTTTTGAGGAAATTTGTAATGTTTTTCCGATCCTATGACGAAATTCGTGATTTTTAACGATCCTTTGTCGAAATTCGTTCTTTTTTCGCGATCCTTTGACATAATTCGCACTTTTTTGAGATTCTTTGCTGAAATGTGCGTTTTTTGACAAATTTCGCATTTTTTCCGCGGTCCTTTCACGAAATTCGCGATCGTTTGATGAAATCTGCGGGTTTTTTTCCATACGAAATTTGCATTGGTTTCACAATCTTTTGACGAAATTTGTGAGGTTTTTGCGATTTTTTGACGTAATTCGCGTTATTTTCAGCGATCGATTGACGAAATTTGACCGTATTTTCCGAAACAGATTTGCGAAACGCGCGATTTTTCCGCGATACTCGGCTAAACACCGAACGTCAATAAAAATTTAAATGTCTTAACAGTATTTAAAAACGAACTTTACGGACCTAATAATGAAAAAACGCATTAATACGGACTTGAAGCAAAAAAGGACCAGTTCCCTAAAAACGGACCTAGTGGGAGCCTTGTATAGCATAAATTATAAAATAAATATCACGTTAAATAACTTTTACTTGATATTAGATTAGAATTCTACCAAAAATTTAGCATTAAAACTCGCATATGTTAATTCAAGATTATTAAAAATAAATTGTATCGGTTTAAATCTAAAAAAAAGGGAAATATCTCCATATTTTCCGGGATTTGCCATGGATGTATTATAAATCATTTATAATACATCCATGAGATTTGCAACATCCACGAATCCGCGATTATAATACTTCTGAACCAATCATTGAAGCGTATCGTTGAAAATAATCGATATGCGGTAACAACTTTGTGACGGTCACAAGTGTTTCTTTTGTATCGCTCTTTTCAAGCTGGTAACAAATTTCAGATTTATGACCGCAACAGTTTGTTACTGTTACCGTTTCATTTGTATCCACGCCTTGGTCAATCGGCCGCAGAAAAATCGCGAATTTCGGAAAATGATCAAGAAAAACAAATAATTTCCGTGGAACGATCACGGGGGAAGAAAAAATGCGTATTTCGTCAAATGGTCGCGGAAAAAATCCGTAAAATTCAACTGGTCATGAGATAATCAGCACCACAAACATCACCAATATATTACGAAATTTTCAGATTTGCTGATTTATGGGAAGAAGAACCTTTTCATTAATGATTTTCTGTCAATAAAAATTTACCTTAATCATTTTCAGCAACTGCAACCCCAGCCCCCTTTAAATGGCGCCCCTGCGTGACAGATCGACGAAATTCGTAATTTTTTTCTTGCGACCGATCAAGGAATTTCGCAGTGTTTCTCCGCAACCGATTGACAAATTTCACGATTTTTTTCCGCGACTGATTTTTCTAATTTCCCGTTTCACGAATTTTGCGATACTTTCTCGCAGCCGAGTGGCAATCTTCGCGATTCTTTTGTTGTTGTTGTTGTTGTTTCGAGCGACCTAACGACAAATTTTGCGATTTTTTTCCGCAACAAAATGACAAAATTCTTCATTTTTTTTTCTCCGCGGCTATTGACGATTGACGAAATTCACGATTTTTTCCTCGCGTCCGACTGATAAACTTCGCGGGTTTTTTTTCTTTTAAGCGAATGGAAAATGTTGCTGTTTTTTTTTTACTCCGACAAATTGGTGAAATTCGTGATTTTTTTTCCCACGAACGATCGGTGAATTTCCCGATGTTTTTCCTACGATCAATGAACGTATTTCGCGATTTTTATTCCCGCAATCGAAAGAGGAAAAGAAACAAAAGGGCAATAAGTGGCACCAAGCATTGTGCCCTGTCATTTTGTGAAGTGTGCAAACGGGGATTTTCTCAAACATCTACTTTAAAATCTCAACCGGGGATTTTCTCAAACATCTACTTTAAAATCTCAACCGGGGATTTTCTCAAACATCTACTTTAAAATCTCATTTGCGTACACATACAAATGAGAAACCTTTCGTTTGTGAGGTATGCAACAAAGGATTTGCTCACAAGAGTTCATTACTTTATCATTCTAGTATTACGCATGCAGAAAATAAACATTTTGTTTGTGAAGTGTGCAAAAAGGAATAATCTTCAAAGGCTGGATTAAATAATCACATTCTGTATCATACAAGACCTTTCACGTGTGGGATATGCAACAGAAGATTTTCCCATGAGAGTTATTTAAATAATCATCTCTACATGCATACAATGATTAATTTTTTATATATTTATTGTAATTAATATGTCATTAAATAAGACAAATATTATTATATTCGGAAATAGTGGTAAATATCTGAATTTAAAAAAAAAAATACTAAGTTGGCAACATTGGAGAAGAGAGAAGAAATTCATATCTTTGTCTATAAATTTAAAAGTGAGATTTTATACCTCAATAGACCAATTTATATTAACCCTTTCAGGGGCAAGTACTTGTGCTCCTGTAACGTCGAATTCCCACCGGAATTTAGGAAAAAATTTAGTTCAAAATAAGAATAAGCAATTTTTCAACTTTTTCTCGTCAAAGTTAAAAAAGTAAAATTTAATTAAAAGTTTCTGGTTTGAATCGGATTAAAATTAGGTGGTATATAATATATACCACCGCCCCTCAAAGGGTTAAGCTGGATCGCCTAATAACCATTCACATATTAAATCTGATATTTTTGCATTAATCTTATGGGCTATGGTCAAAGGATCAGAAAAAAAAAATCTACATATTAACAGTGAATGTCTTAACCGAGTCTGACTGTATGTTGAATTTAGGCAATCTTCTTTTCCATTTACATTACCTTACAATAGATGCTATTTTATGAATATCAAATAATATGCGTTAAAACTACCAGCGCTTCTGTTTTCTGTATTGTTATTTTTTGTATCAGAAATATAAGGAGCAGTGAAATGAAAATGAGACAAGTTAAAAAAAGTAAGTAAACTGTTTATTATTTCAAAAATAATCACCATAACTGTTAATACATTTATCCTACTGTGAGACAAGATGTTCAATGTCTTCATAGAGTAATGTTTGCAGTTGCCTACAGAACCATGATTGTACCCAGGCATGCACATCTTCGTCAGAAGCAAATCAACAGTCACGAAATGTCTTTCTTCAGGGCTCCAAGAATATGGAAATCGTATCGTTAGAGATCTAGACTGTTTATGCTATGCACACACACGACTCACTCACCTTACTTCGAGCACATCTAACAGATAAATGGCACAGCGGTAACTGCTTGAGCTGTTCCTTCCCTACTACTATAGACATGCCTGCCTGCATTACCAACTTCCGTGCCATGGTTGTTATTTAGTCTGTCTCGTTTTCATTTGACTGCCCCCTATAAATAGTTTTGAATAAATATGATACTTAAAATTTGTTATCAATTTTAAAGATTACTATGAAAGAATCAGGGTCCATAAGCCGTGTTTTTGGCCCATGAAATAGACTAAAACTCCATTTTCTTATACTGACTTAATTATTTACTTTTTAATACTATAAGGTTCATCCTGTACAATTTCAACAATAGTTTTTGCATTTTGTTCAGATTTATATGACTTACACAAGCTCAAAGTTTGTATTATTCGTAGTTTTTCATGAAAAATATGCAATTTTTCCTAATTTTACCTCAAATGTTTATATGAGCGAAATCGTGAACACTTTCTTCTTTACATATATTATTAAATACATCAAATTATACAATATATGTAAAAATAAAAGTGTTGCAAAGCTGCGCTCATAGTAAAATATTAAAAAATATATTAAAAATTGTGGTAAAATTAGGAAAAATTGCGTATTTTTCATCAAAAACTACGAATAATACAAACTCTGAGCTTGTGTAAGTTATATAAAAACGAACAAAATGCAAAAAATATTGTTGAAATAATACAGGATAATTCTTCTAATATTAAAAAGTGAAATAATTAAGTCAGTACAACAAAATCGAATTTTAGTCTTATTTCATGGGACAAAAACACAGCTTATGGACCCTGATCCATTTTAAAAAATTTGCAACCTGCTGCTTTTTGTTATGCTTTTGGTCTGAATTGCTCTTATATATTGGACACAATATAAAAGCCTTGTATTAATATTTTTCCATTTATTGCAGGTATATATATATATCAGCTCTTTTATGGTGATTTGAGGTGAAAACGCTTCACTAATTACTGGGCATAAATTGACAAAGGTTCAAATGACAGAAGAAAACTGATTCATTATTAAATTGTTTTATATATATATATATATATATATATAAAACTAGTTATCTATTATACATATATTTAACTTCTCACCACATCTCTATTTTTTTTTACTTATTTACAAAATTATTGCACTTTAATGAATAGCAGAAATATAAGTGGCAGTACATTCAATTTCATAAGTATGCTATCAAGAAGGTCTAAAAAAGTTATTTTACATGTAAATGGTAATTGTGATGTGAAAGAAATATATTTGGTGAGCATGTGGTCAAACAATTTTTCCAGAAGAGAAGCTTAAATAATCATATTTCTTTTCTTACTAATATGGCTTTTTGTTTTGGAAGATATTTGTCATTAAAGTTCCTTTTTTCTCAAAAGTAACTTACCTAAAAACTTTTTATTAAATAATAAAGAGAGATCTTTTATTTCTAAGGTGTGAAGAAAATATTGTTTCAAAGCGCATCTTAAATACAA
Organism: Maratus michaelseni; assembly: GCA_963931845.1. Taxonomy (NCBI): domain Eukaryota; kingdom Metazoa; phylum Arthropoda; class Arachnida; order Araneae; family Salticidae; genus Maratus; species Maratus michaelseni. Next base: position 6,793,925 of record OZ007600.1, read on the forward strand.
AAATTTTCATGCATACAAATAAGAAGACTTTTGTTTGTGAAGTGTGCAAGAAAGCATTTTCTCATAAGTCTTATTTAAATCGTCATTTTCGTACACATACAAACGAGAAGCCTTTCATTTGTGAAGTGTGCAAGCGGGGATTTTCTCAAAAATCTACTTTAAAATCTCATTTTCGTATCCATACAAACGAGAAACCTTTTATTTGTGAGGTGTGCAACCGGGAATTTACTCAAACAGCTACTTTAAAAAATCATTTGCGTACTCATACAAATGAGAAACCTTTTTTTTTGTGAAGTGTGCAACAAAGGATTTGCTTACAAGTCTTCATTATCTCATCATTCTGATACTAGACATGCAGCGAAGAAACGTTTTGTTTGTGAAGTGTGTAAAAAGGAATATTCTTCAAAAAATGGATTAAATAAACACATTGTGTATCATACAAGACCTTTTATGTGTGGGATATGCAACAGAAGATTTCCCCATGAAAGTTATTTAAATAATCATCTCTACATGCATACAAAAGAGTAATTTCGGTACTTCTCTATTATCCCGTCGACCACTTTTCATAACAAAAAACTATCCCAAACTGTAACGCCAAATAAACGGGAGAACGTTGCCATTGGAATATCAAAATAAATAAATAAATAAAATATAAGAATTTAAGGACACAATTGTTATTTTAATGAATGAAATAACTAATAAATCAGTAAAACATAATGAAAAATACACACAAATGTCGTATTTAAAACCACTTGATGACATGACATAAACACATATAATGCTTCTGACATCAAGTAAATGATACTGCATTTTTGGCGTTTAATCTTACAGTTTGGTGATAGTTTTTTGTTATGAAAAGTGGTCGACGGGATAATAGAGAAGTACCGTAATTTGTTTGTGAAATAAAAAAATCTTCAGTTTGTGAAGTGTGGAACAGAAGTTTAATTTTACAGTACAGGTTCATTTTATATAACCACATTAGACATTACCATGCATACAAAAGAAGAATCTTTTGTTTGTGTGGCGTGCAACAAAAATAAATTTCACAAGAGCAGTTTATATAATCACATTCTTTTCCACAAAATGAAATTCATTTTCATTGTAAGTTCTGTAGAAGATTTTCTTAGCAGACACAGTTGTAAAGATTTCTGTTTCTGTTTTCTTTCTGAGGAATGCTGTCCAATTCTCTCCAAAAAAGTCAAATGTGAATTTTTGTCCAATTGCAAAATGAAGTAGTTTTTATATGTTAAATGTTAGGTGTACAAAAAATTTCTACTTGTGTTTAGCATTAAAAAAAATGAATTATAATTAAATAAAATACAAACCTCAATCAATATGGTCATCTTTAGCTTCTAGTAGCCTTTGTCAATGCTCAGGCAGTTGATGATTTTTTTTTTTAATATCCGTTATAAATTGAACTGTTTTTTGCACCTTATCTTCAGTCTAAAATGGCTACTTTGTTAAGCTATTATACAGGGTGTTCGGGCTAAAAGTATCTGAAAGTTATGACGTATTTTTACAGAACTATCCATTAAAATATTTTTTAAATATTTAAATAGAATGAACATCTCGCCAAGTTTTATATATCAATAGATTTCGATGTATGGAGATGTTAGATTCGGATGTTTGACAGTCATACATGGGTACAGTAGTGAGCTATTTGACAAAGTCGAAAAACCTATTTTATGGATTTCATTGGTAAAGATGTGGGAGCTACAGCAAAAGGTGCAATGCGTGCTTTGGTTAAAGAAATTTAAATCTGTGACACATGGTAACACATGGACAGATGCGACATGTGCAAACAAAATGGAATGTCGATCTTCTGATATCAAAATCTATCTGTCAACGGATTAGAACTTTAAGGGAGATGAAACTTTGGTATCTGAAAGTGGCAAACATCCAAATTTAACATCTCCACACATCAAATCTATTTATATTAAAACTTGGTAAGATGTTCATTCTATTTAAATACATTTTTTTAAATTCTAATGAGTAGTTCCGTAAAAGTAAGCATAATTTTTGGATACCTTTAGCCTGGTCACCCTATATAACTAGCTAAAAAAAAGTGGTATTTACATGGTGCAATCTCTTGTGAATGCACTGGATTTGGTGAAATTTCCATGGTTTATAAGCCCATAGAACTTCTGTTTGCTCTGGTATTATTTTGCTGTAGAATTACTGAAACCGATAATATCACTGACCATGTCCAGTATAAGTTGATTTTTCTTGGATTTTTTTTCTGCAAAATGATTTATGTGAAGAAGAATCTTTTGTTTGTGTGGCGTGCAACAAAAGTAAATTTCACGAGCAGTTTTTATAATCACATTCTTTTCCACAAAATGAAATGCATTTTCATTGTAAGTTCTGTAGAAGAATTTTCTTAGCGGACACAGTTGCAAAGATTTCTGTTTTCTTTCCAAGGAATGCTGTCCAATTCTCTCCAAAAAAGTCACCTGTGCATTTTTGTCCAATTGCAAAATGAAGTAGTTTTTATATGTCTTGAACATAACATATGCTAGTTACCCCTGGTTTGGGAAGCTCCTAATACCCTTCACCACCTCCTTTATTCCAGCAAGTACAAAGCACAAGTTTTGTATTATATTCACACTTAATATCTTGTACACATTTACCGAGTGTCCCAAAACTGACAGATTTTTTTCCTCAGTGTTTGTACAGTCCCTCAAACTTTAACACCAATAATATCTAAAAGTTTTCTTTGACTTATTTGATCTCAGAAAAACTAGGCGAAGAAAACTTTTAGAAATTATTGGTGTTAAAGTTCGAGGGACCGTTCAAATGCTTAAATAAATATCCGCCTGCGACAGCCGCCATTTTTATCAGCCCACAGGCCTAGTATTCAGGGGGCAGTCGGCAGTGCATCAATGCTGGGGGGCATCAGTTTCAGCTTCGACTGAGCGCCAATCGCTGTCAGCGCCATCTATTGCTTGAAATTCAAACTAAAATCAAGAATCACTGTAAAAAAAACTCCTGACATCATACATAACCTTCCTGCAAGAATTTTTTTAAATATTTGTCACCATTGGCAAGTTATTGAATTTTAAAATCCATCGGTCGTTTTTGGGACACCCGGTATTTGTTGAGTAGGATCAGCTGTGTTTATTTGAACAAGAATTAGTAACCTACGCTTAGGTCTCTTTTATGCTATTTCATGAAAAAGAATAAAACTTTTTTGTACACCTAATATGAAGCAGAAAATATTTTTGGTACAACTTTTCATTCCTTTCAAACGAAATCTGCTAATTTATGATAAATATATAAATACAACTACTGTAGTTCCTTTTTGGGGGAAAAAAATGTTTTAAGCCTTTTTATTGTATCAAAGACAACATGTATTTTCAATGTGACGTAATAAAGTTCCTTTTAGATAATTTCTTTTAATTTCAATTATTCTTTTCTTGAAAACTAAATGTGCTTTATCCTATTAATTCTAATATTTGTTCAACACTGAATACAGTCACCACTGGTGACCAAAATATTTTATTTGGTGGTATCTCTTTAGGAATGATCCTATTCATCTCACTCCTCTGTCTGTCACAGAGTTCATACTCAGAAACTGTATAAGTTAGACACTTGAAATTTTGTATACTTATAGCTGAATACCCAGTACATGACATATCATAAAATTTTGAAAAATTCTTTGTCATATTATCGGCTTATAACCAGGCCCCGTCATGACGAATTGGGGCCCTGGGCAATGATAAATTAGGACGCCCTTTTCGAATCGTTACAACAATATTCAAATAGAACTGATGGTCAGTCATATATGTAATGCATAAACAATATTTTCGCACCTTTGATTTTAAATAGAAGAAAATTCTTAGCTCTGCCAATTCTAAATTAAGTACCTTAATTAATAAAAATAACAAAACTATTTTATATAACTTTAGCAACTTGTTATATTAATTTAAGATGAATTTAACAACTTCAACTTATGGAAGAGTGTCAAATACTCGAACATGAGTATGAATTAATCAAGTTACTTTTTTTTACATCTTTTTAAGTTGTACTACACACAACATAATATCAAATAAAATATATTCTACTTCACAAGTAGAAAATGTTTTTTCAATAAATCTAAAAAGATGGCAATTTAGCTAATAAAACATATAGCTAATCTGCTCTGTGTTTGCAACCAAAGCGGAGCAGTGCTTTGCTACCAAGTGGTTGAGGTTAGCTTTGCGAAAGCACTGAGCTGTGCGAGTTCAAAATGAAATTTGTTTTTCAAAAAGTTTAGTAGAATCTTTTAAAGAATGAAATTTTCTGAGTTGGAATTGGGGAGGGGGGGTAAATATTTAGAGATTAATATATGGATTTGGAGGCCCCTGGGCAAAGTACCGATTTGCCCATGTGATTATAAGGGCCTGCTTATAACTCTTAACAACAAGGGGAACTCATTTGTAACATTGAAATACCTTTCATTCTATCAAGTTGTAAGTGCTAAAAAATCAGGTTTCTCTGGAATGTACATACTTTTTTGATTGCAAGATATGCTAATAAACAGTGTCTCTCCGAACTTTGTTTTTTTTTTTTCTTTGAAGTTTTTTTTACGCACAACAGTTTTCTCACGATTATTTAGTTTTTGTACCTGTTTATTGCTTTAAATCACAATGCACAATGATAGTCTCTATATGAAACACAATTTCAATTTTCGTCTTGAACTCTTAATGAGTTTCCTCTTTCAAAGTTCTGTAATTATATCTGTAAGTTTTACATAATTTAACTTAATGGTGTTTCTTCTTTTTAGCTACATGACTACATTTTAACATTACAGTCTTATATTATTTTAATTCAATTAATGACGTTAATGACATCAGACTATTTCTGTGATTTTCTTAGATTTTAAAACTGAACCTTAATTTCAGTCTAGATGGTGCAGTGGTATCGCATTTTCCTCCTAACCCAAAGATTCCGGGTTCTATTCTCTATGACAGAAGTGGAAATTTTCGATTTTTATATTTCATTGTCCGATGATTTAATTAAAAGAACTTTTTTTTTGCCATTTTAAAGGTTTTATTTCTTTTGTTTTTTTTTAGCTAAAACGGAATCATGTAATTAAATATGCTTTCCAGATATACCAACATCTGGTGTTATGGTTTTACAATTGTCTGAAAAGCAGTTCTTGAATAGTTTTAATTTGATTTAAAAAATAGCTTCCTCTTGTTATCATTTTAACATTAGATTTAATGGTGCTGCCATCTATGTTCTTATTGATAATGTGTATTGATAAATGGTAAGGATAATTATAAATTAATGATTTGGATTTATTAAAGAAAGAATAAAGCGTTTTGAAAGGAATATTAAATGAAACCCTTTGTGTGATCTTCGATCCAACTTACCCACTTGTTTGGTATAGTTCCATCCCCTCCAACTTACTCTTCTTTCCTTTTTAAAAAATATTTTATTAGCACATAAAGGGTTTTATTATGCCATCCCCAGCTTAAATATTTAAATAAGCTTATTTTTCACAAACAACATGTTTAGGGCAATTAATTCCCCACGATTGCTATCTGTTACTCATCTTAGTCGCAATGTTAAGTTAAAATCCCTTTCAGATGTCTCACTACAGATGTTGCAATGCTACAAAATATTAAGAAATAAACTTAAAAATTATATTCAAACATTTTTTCTTTTTAATTCGGAAAATATGTCTCAAATGCAAATTTTAAAATGATAAAAGCATAATTGTTTGATTGACTTCGATAGGAGAATTGGCGAAAAAATTGTTTCCCTGCTTCTCTATTAGACTGATGTCCGCCATCCCCTCTGTTCCTGTTTTTGTAGCACTCAACTATCCAGGCATTTGTAATATCCAGAAATCAGAATGTCTCAAATATGCTCGTTAGTTAATGCTTTTGTTTGATCATAGATGCTATAAAGTGTCATATACGTCATATGAAAATATGTCATATGCAAATACGTCAAATGTCATATACGTCATATGCTTAAGTAGTTGCCAAATGAATAATATCCCCCCCCCCCATCTCTGATTTTCCGCCTATCACTACGATTTTAGCATCTTTTAAATAATAAAAAATTTTAAAGAGCTATGTTGTTAAAAACAAGGCCGGCGCATATATGAAAGCAACGCATAAAGGAAACTTTTATGCCTTAATTTTTTAGAAACGTATAAATTATATAAAATTCCGAAATGTAGAATTTTAGAACATAAAATTATGCATAATAAACCTATTTAGTGATAAGACTAATCTTTAAAAGAGTAACACTTAGCTATTTAATTTATTTCAATTGCAGGGCTTAAATTTAAGGGCGGGATTCACGCAAAAAATTTTGACATCCCGCTCAAAAGAATATCGTGGATGGGACTCACTCTTAAAGAATTTGGGTGGTTAATCCACCAGGCTCAAATGGTAAAGTAAAAGTAAACTGACTCTTAATAAGAGGATGGCTTAAATTAACAAAAAACATTTATTAAATATACTTTAACATTATAAAAATTAACAACAAACAGTCTGGCAAACTTGCACAGACAAAAAATAACTAAACTAAAACATCGTACGATATGCAGCAACCACATAAGCAAAAAAAAAAGCGAGCAGACAAGTCATGCAGTGGTATTTAAGCCAGTTGTTCAACACATGCGCAGTCATGGCATCCAATCAGGAAACTGCACATGGCAATGACGCAATGCATACGTAGGAGCAAGAAAAACACACTCTAAAAAATAAATGAGTAAATTTACACATAAAAACAGGTATATCGATGATACAAAAACGATTTGTCTAGGTGTGTAAATTGCCAAAATACACACTTAATGTGTAAATTTCTAAATACACATTTTAGTGTGTAATTTGATGATAACACTAAGTGTGTAAAAGTTATCTGATCACTCCTGAAAGACACACTTTAATGTGTAAATTGTATAAGAATACACATATTTCTGTGTAATATTTTGTGATTACACATACTTTGGTGTATTATGCAAAATACACATATTTTTGTGTAATGTGCAAAATACATAGTTTTTACTGTAATATTCTGTTTACACATACTTATGCACAATATGCAACACACGTAGTGTGATATTAAAAATACACATAGTTTTGTATAATATTCAAATTACACAGCTTTTTTGTGTACATAGCTACTTTGGGTAATCTGTAAACTATAGATGTTTTATATTGTAAAACAGAACTGTGCAAAGAACATACTCATATGCTTGATGTGTTTGTTAGCAGGTTTGATTTAAGGCCATAAAACAGTGTACCCAGAATATATTTTGGCAAATTTCACAAGACAAATCGTTTTTTTATCATCGATATACCTGTTTTAAAATTAAGCATAAAACAGGATTGTCTTAAATTATACTTATGAAAATATATTTGTAATTATACTTATGCTTACTACCATATCGTCACAATATATGCGTAGAATATGTATAATCTGAATAAATAGCCACTTACAGTGGTCATCTAACATCCTCGTACGAAGTGTTCTTCGATACCTGCAACTTTCGAAACACTATGTCTCGCAACCCCGAAAATCTCTTGCATCTCAACACCAAATGCTCCTCATTTTGGTCTTCCAATCCACATAGGTTACCCCATGACCCCGATACCCCACGACCAAGAAATCTCTTACGCCGGGCCTGAGTTAGAATTGTTTTCGTTAAAAATCTGGCAAAAATAACACCACTTTTTCTTTGTAGTAACTGATGTGGATGTCCGATGCTACCGTAATCCCAACCACGACCAGTACAGTTTTTCCTATATTGCTCCCACTCCCATTCAGCTTCTTTCTGTTTATTATTCCTCACATTCGTCACCCAATCTTCAGCAGAAAGCTACGGAATGCGTACATTGCTGAAAGGTCCATTCTTAGCCAAATTGTCTGCACACTCATTTATCTCAATTCCTTTATGCCCAGGGACCCAAATGAAAGTCATGTTATACTGTTCATTACTTTTCCTATTAATCTCTTCTCTCAACTGTGTGATAATAGCCGCTGATTTTCGGTTAACCTTTTGTAGAGCCAGTAGGACGCTTTTAGCATCCGTGAAAAACATATAATCCCCCCTGTCCACCGTATAAAATTTAATTGCAACCAATAGAGCCATAGCTTCAGCCGTGAAAATTGTATTGATATGCGGAATCTGAAAGGCCAACTGACTACCAGTCTTCTGATTCATCATCCCAATTGTAGTCCTATGAGTATCTTTAGAAGCATCAGTTGCAATGAACGTGACCATATTTTTGTACGTCTGAGCAAAGTTATGGAAGGAATTTTTGATCACCTCGTCCGGAAAGTCTTTATTTTGAAATGCCCATGTATTGATAATTATCCGACAATGATCACTGATTCTCGTCCCCCACTTATAATTCACCAACTGTTTAATATCCGTGCGATAGCTTCTGAGAGTATGTAGTTCCCGGTAGAGTAAGTTATTTGATAGCATATCCGTATGATCCTGGTATTTCACTTCCGAGATAGACCTTTTAGTAGCCAGATACTCAATCCTTTGTCCACACCTCCACACCCCACTTTCCTGTAATAAGACCGGGATAGGGCACCACTTAGGTAAGCCGCTAGCCCACCGTAAAGCCATATTGTGGATAACCTGAAGTTGCCAACCTTCCGTTTTATTAGCATGCGTTAGAATCCGAGGATTTCCATCTAACAGAGCTCCCACCATACTCCTAGTTATACGCAGTAAATGTTTGGTATCTGTACCCCAACTCATCCCTGCAATTACTTTTATCAAATTCAAACGTTTTCAAGATTTTGCCCTTAGCATGGCTATATGATCCTTTAAGTTACCCTGGCGATTGAAATAAACCCCTAAAACCCTAAGAGAATCGGAAAAACCCACCTCCTGACCTCTCACCTGTAAATGATCTTCCACTACCTCCCTCCACCTACCAATCTTAATGATTTGACATTTATTGGGATTCACCTCCAAATTCCCGGCCTGTAGCCATTGAATAACCCTGGCAATATTTTCCTGTAAGACCCCCTTTAACCAAAACACGTCATCATGAAAACCATAAAGAAAAATGTCATCAGAATAAACTACACAATGTATACATGAATCCAAGATTTCGAAAATATCCGCTAGATAAAGTGCAAACAGTAAAGGGGAGAGAGGACTTCCCTGTAAAAGACCCCTGTGATACTGGAAAAGAGCAGACATGAACCCCTCCATTTCACCCGAATCCTTAGCTCTTGAACCAGATTCCGAATTAAAACACAAAGATCACCACCAAGCCCCAGCTTTTTTAATTTGAAAAGCAACCCATCCCACCAGACATTGTCGTAGGCCCCTTTGATGTCTAATGCCACCAAATAACCTTTCCGCTTTGAATGCCTTGCCCTACTGATTTCTCTATAAATTTTGTATGCCGCAGCCTCACAGTCCCTAAATGGGATAAATCCATAATGATTCCTATGGAAAATCTTCTTTTCCATGCACCAATTAAGTAAAATGTCCAGGATCATTTTTTCAAAAATCTTTTTGCTAGTGACTGTTAACGCTATGGGTCTATAACCCCGAACATCATCCCTACTTTTGCCAGGTTTCTTGATAGGGAGCATAATCACCTCTTTCCAAACCTCTGGGATATTATTTTTCTCCAAAATTGCATTGTACATCTCTAGGAGTGTTGTCAACGTCCTAATTTTCAGTTTTTAAAAAAAGCTCATCTTCATGCCATCAATACCAGGAGTCGTGGATTTGCCCTTACTGATTGTATTTTGTAACTGCTCCATTGTGAATTTAAGTTCCATTCCATCATTCCCCGAAAAGTCGATTGGAATACCTTGTACCACCGGACTGTTTTGAAAAATTATTGATAGGGCATTCGCTTGGAAAGTTGCGTCAGGCGGACAATTCGGGAAGCAGAAATCCGTGTTCACCTCCCCTTCATTTTTTTTTCTTGATGCCACGAATGATTTTGAAAATTTTTGGCCCCCTACCAGCCTCTCTGGCCACTGTATCCCAAAATTTTTTATTGTCCTTTTTTATTTCTTTTCTAAGTTTAGCATTGTACAGCTTGTATTTAATCCATAAGTCTAGCTGGCACTCCCGAACCGCTTTCCGATAATAGTATCGTTTCAACGCCAACAGCCGACGAGTCACCACTCCCCACCACGGCGGAAGATTTCCACTACTAATCGGAACCAGCTCCGTACAATTTTCTATAGTCTGGGTAATAGTTTTTGTCCACTTATCCAAATCATCCACATATTCATGTTCACCAACACCAGCCACCGCCGAGCCAACACGATTCCAATTAACCAGAGTCAAAAAATCTCTCCTGACCTCATAACCACTATTCGATACCTGAATCTCAATGGGATAGAGATCAGAGCCCATCGGATCCGGATGTACTACCACATTGCACTCACCAGCTAACCTACTCGACACCATACTCAAATCTAGGAGAGATCCACTACCTCCGCCAGAAAATCTCGTTACCTGGTCCGTATTCAGGAGCACAACATCATTCCGATATCCGATTAATCCAGTTAACAAGATTAACCCTTTTTTGACCTTTCGGATTATTCTGCCAGTTGAGAAAATTAATATTAAAATCACCGATAATTAAATAATTATCACCAATCATATCTTTTATGTTATCCAACCAATTCGTAGCCCCGAAGCCTTTCGGAGCGTAAATATTTATAATGGCAATCCACCTCTTTTTAAAATAAATTTTAATCCCTTGCGCCTCATGATCCCGGTCGCATATAAGCAACCTTTACATGGATACGGACATGGGAAAGAATTCTGAGCTGTGATTGGCTGATCGGCTCTTTCGTCCATTTAACCCGATTTTAAAAGGCGTTTGTTTTGTTGATACTTGTCATATATATATTTTTTAATATAATAACTGAATATACTATATTTGCAGATACAATTATATTATTAATGCATGAATGATAAAGGGTGATAATGATTTCAAATAAGTTTTGCAAAAAAAATATCTGCTCAACATTTCAAATAGCAATAAAATAATCATAAATATTTAATTATATAAATCTAAATGCTCATTTATCAACATCGGTAAGTTTAAATTTTCTGAAACATTCATGTAATTGTTGTTTATTTCAATGTTATAGTTTATTTATTTATTTATTTTGGTGTGTGTGTGTGGGGGGGGGGGGGGATTTTACCTTGCTAACAAAGCAAAAGTGTAAATAAAAGTCTGTTTTTATAAAATTGTAATATAATATTTTTAATTTATTAGTTTATTTTTGTTTAATTTAAGATTCAGGAAAGCAAGGAACAAACATAAATAATAAAAATGTAATATAATCTTTTAAATTTATTAATTTATTTTTTGTTTAATTTAAAGTTCAGAAAGCAAGGAACAGAAAAAAAGTTAAATTTAAAATTCAAAAGAAAAAATACCGAATTTCTTCGAAATCCTAACTGTAAATGTCATTGTTTATATCTGAATATGTAATAAATAATATGTTCCCATAAATAGAGTAAGTATGATATTTAAAAACACATGCCTAAAATTAGTAAATGTATTGTCAATGCATTAGGACTATAGATATTTATATCTTAATTTTAAATTGATTTAATTTTAAGGAGTTTCACATAAATGAATGGATAAGAAGAAGAAAAATATACTACATTTTATTTCAAATCTTTTAAAAAATAGATGAAATATTCTGCCATAAAATAAATTTAACATAACAATATCGAGATAAAAATGAGACATACCTTAATATAAAATAAATCTACAATTCCTAAGGAAATGCACACCAGTTATTACTTACATACATTTTATTAAAACAAGGAAATAATAGAATTCTTTGATACATCTTTAAAAAAAAAAAAAAAAAAAAAAAAAAAAAAAAAAAAAAAAAAGATTGGCCTGCAATAGTTATTTATTAGAACTTTTGAATTAGAATAAAAATAAATAAATAAATAAAATCCTGACAATTACTGAATATTTAATTCTACTTTTCAAATTTCTCAAAGAATTGAGATAATATAATCAAATCCAGACAAAAAATCAACATGATTAAATTGTCCACATAAATAAAAGACTTAAAAACTTTTTTTTTTTTTTTTCTTAAGAGTTAACTGTTTGGTGCTGCCATCTACAAACACGGCTGCGAAACAAAAATAGTGATTTCTTGGAAACTTCAAATGCATTTAATAAATTATTTCATAAAATATAATAAACAGTAATTATAATTTATAAAAATTATCAATTAAATAGATATCTTTTTATAGATTTTCATTAGAAATATTGATTTTTTATAAGCATTTAATATTTATAGCAAAGTTAATTTAAAAAATACGACTAGCAATATAAAATTAAAAAAGGGTAATCGGAATTAATTTTTGTTATAAAAAAGGATTTTTTTTTAGATACAATCATTTTTTATTATTAATATTATATAAATTTTGTTCTCAGCATATTTAATTGTAATTTTAGAAATAATTTAACACAATTTCTTCATATTTAAAATTTTACAACTTTGATAGTTACACAGATATGTTATAATCTATATATATAAAAGAAAGTCATTTCTGGCTAGATGATCAACGCATAGCCAAAACTACTGAACCTACAAAGACGAAACTTGCAGGAAAAATACTTCTTAGTATGTAGAGACGCACTAAGAAGGGATTTTCAAAAACTCCACCCCTAAGTGGGGTAAAAAGGGTAACAAACTTTAAAAAAATTCCTTAAAAATCGGGTATTATAGTTACATGACAAATGATAACATATTTTAATGTATTTTTGTATGCTGAATCGAATGGTATCAATTAAATACTCATAAGTCAAATAGTTCGTGAGATATTGCACATTTATCAAATTTGGCGAAGTCTTTGACGTTAAAATCTAACAATTCTAACAATACAAGTGAGAATTTCTAAAAATACATCCGTTACTATAGCAATGGAAGAAATTCAAATTAAATCTTTTTTTTATTTAATTCTTTTGTTTATTTTTACAGATAGAAACATTAACTGTTCAATTGGGAATGGAATATTATTCTTACGGATATTTATGTAATTGTGTATAATTATTAATTCTACGCCACGATTTAAAATAAAACGTGATTGCTAAAATAAAGTTTCGAAGGTCTGTTTAGTATTATACAAGTATATTGCTTCTTTATTTGTTTTCAGTCTTCATCCATGTTTCCCCTTTTCATTGGGTAGTTAGTTATTCATACGATTTCCGGCTAATATTCTGCAATCAGATACCTCGCCAATTGGAGTTTTAGCTACCATGTTGGGTACTTCTCTGTTATCCCGTCGACCACTTTTCATAAAAAAAAAAACTATCGCCAAACTGTAACGCCAAATAAACGGGAGAACGTTGCCATTGGAATATCAAAATAAATAAATAAATAAAATATAAGACTGTAAGGATACAATTATTATTTTAATTAACGAAATAACTAATAAATCAGTAAAACATAATGAAAAAATACACGCAAATGTCGAATTAAAAACCACTTGATGACGTAACAAACACGTATAATTATTCTGACATCAAGTAAATGGGACTACATTTTTAGTGTTTAATCTTACAATTTGGCGATAGTTTTTTGTTATGAAAAGTGGTCGACGGGATAATAGAGAAGTATCCAATGAGGAAAAGCATCGTTTACGTTTGAAGCGAAACCTTTATGATGAATCCTATTACAGAAAATCATATCATCATCTACTATGAGTATAAACCTCATATTCATATTTTAATCCGATTATTCGTGATATTTTGTTAGGTTTTACACTGTTAGTTAAGTAATGTTTTTTGAAAGGTTTTAGAGTGTAGCTATTCTACGTTACTCTGTTATAGAGATACAGAGGAAAGCTCTAAAATTAAGTGAACCCGATTATTAAAGATTACCTTTACAAAAAAATGCTACTGAACAAATTTTGATGGAAGTGACTTTTCAGGTATGGCTAATGACCCTATTATATATCATTCTATGTTGCTTAGTGATAGAGCTAATGGGAAAGTGATTGGGAAAGATGAGTGCAATTATGAAAGATATATCTACTATATATATAAAATGCAAATTCGTATTTCATTCCGACTGTTTATAATTTTAAAACTGCTGGACGGACTTTGGTGGGATTTACACAGTTAGTTACGCAATTTTGTGGAGATGGTTGGCAATTATCTGTAGAAAAGTTTTCCTCTGCGTTTCTTTTTCTGAAGCAAAAGCTTGACAACGAATCCGATTACCGAAATCATGTCATCATCATCTACTATATTTATAAAACGCAAATTCGTATTTCAATCAGATCCATTAAAACTCAGGTTCTACCGAACATATTTTTATAGGATTTCACTATTAGTTAGGTAATTTGTTTTAGAAAGGTTTAAAAAGAAAGCACATTGTTCTACATTGCTTATTTATAGAGCTACGGGCTGAAGTTTTAGATAAAATTAGGTGAACCCGATTATGAAAGATTACCTTTTTTAAAGTTCTACTGAACGGATTTTGATGGAAGTTTCACAGTTAGTTAGATAATATTTCAGGGATTGATTTTCTACATTGTTTAGTTATGGAGCTATGGGAGAAAGTTGTGAGTGGTGTAGTCGTAAAAAACTGTGCATATACGCTATAGACAGAGGGTGTATACTAGAGAGTATATGTTACAGCTACGGCGGGTGTGCAGAGTTTCTTTTTGAAAATTCCAGAAGGTCAAGAAGAAAATTCCAGTTCTATCATAAGGACAAGATGATTATGAAAGATACATTCACCTATCTACTGTATATATATATAATGCAAAGGGGAATTTCGATCCGGCCCCTTATAACTGGAATTTTGTTGAATTAATTTTGATGGGACTTGCACTGTTAGTTAGCTAAATTTTGAAGCAAGGTTTTAGTGCATAACATATCATTCTACGTTGCTTAGTTATAGAATGAGGGTGAATTTCTATAATCAATTGAACCCGATTATGAAGCATTATCCTTTTAAAAAGATTCTGCTAAATGGATTTCGATGCAACTTCCATTGTTAATTTTTCAGAGATAGTTTTGGTGTAGTGCATTATCTATATATATAAATGAAAGTCCTGACTGGGTAGATGATCAACGCGCAGCCCAAACTACTGATACTACAAACACGAAACTTGGAGGAAAAATACTTCTCTAAAAAACAAACTATAAAAAATTCCTTAAAAATCGAGTATTACAGTTAAATGGAAAATGATAACATATTTTAATGTATTTTTGTATGCTGAATCGAATGGTATAAAGTACATTCTTCAAAGTCCTATTGTTCATGAGATAATGCTTATATTTGTAACGATTATCGTATAATAGTTCTACGTTGTCTAATTATATAACTAGGGGTGAAATTTCTATAATCAGTTGAAGCCGTGAAACATTAGCCTTTTTATAAAATACTGCAGAATGGATTTCGATTGAACTTGCATTAATAATTTTCCAGTGGTAATTTTAGTATATTGCATATTGTTACATAGTTCTTTAGCAAATCATACTGTAAATGATTAAATAAAGAAGTTGGTCTTTAATAGCCAAATTTTGTGCAAAAAATAAAAAATATAACAGAGCAATGACGTCTATTTCGTTTTACAGCATTGCGAAGGACAATCAAAGTAAAGGTGCATATTGCTTTAAAACACAAGATGACCAAATTCACGGATATATTTCGTTTGGAGAAACCGACCAGCGTAGCGGGCAAAGCCTGCTAGTGTATTTATAATTCAAATGTTCAAGTAATACATAATTTCAAGCAAAACCGATTTTTATGCATCTTTAACAATATATGTATATAAAAAAAATTGTTATCTAA
Source organism: Maratus michaelseni (assembly GCA_963931845.1). Taxonomy (NCBI): domain Eukaryota; kingdom Metazoa; phylum Arthropoda; class Arachnida; order Araneae; family Salticidae; genus Maratus; species Maratus michaelseni. The sequence continues at coordinate 6,809,711 of OZ007600.1, forward strand.
AATAAGTTTATGTCTTACAGATGTAGCTGACTAAAAAAATATGCATCCATTATAATTTTACACAAATAAGCAATTGTTGCACAAATCACAAGATATTATAGTTATACAAAAAGTACCGAATTAAAATTATTTTACGCAAACATGATATTTCTAGAAAATAGCTGAATGTTTCGTTTTGTATTTGCCAAATGACTATTGAAATGTCTATTTTCATTTAAAACTATGGTTATTATAACCAATGAACTAGCAAGTATGCACTTAGAGACTGAAACGAAATATGCACTTTGCAGCCTCTCAGTACATTCCAGCTGGATTTTTTTTCTTTTTATATTATTGTATTAAAATAAACTTAGTCTCGTAAAGCAATCATTCCATATTTTTGCACTTACGTTGTAAACATGCAGATAAATATTCATTTACATAATGTGGATTTTCTGCAGTTCATTTGATTTCGAGTAGCTTTATTAGATACCATAAACAAAATTTAAACCGGAAGAAAATAATCGTCCACAAATTGATATTTTTTCATTGAAATTCCACATTTGTATATGTAAATAACCTTGTTATTCAGCCATAAAACCATTCCATTACACTTGTCGATTCTCTCCTCCACTCGCCGAAAAACGTGGGCGTGACGCGTGATGTTGGCCTATACCATTAGCCAATCACAGCGCACGATTCTTTCCCATGTCCGTAAAGGTTGCTTATATGGGAGACTTCCCAAGCCGCTCGCTTACTCCCCCCTAAGGTCAAGGAAGGGAGAAAGACGTAGATTAAAAGAAAGATAGCCTGAATTCGAACTCCGTAAATGATTGGGGTAACAGGGCTTCCTTTTTACCCGAAAATTTTCTATCTGGAAAGAAAATGAGGGATATTTTACAAATCAAAATACAGAAACGAGATTCCACTCTCTTCGCGGAATATAAATACCCTAGAAAAGAAAATAGGATCTTCTTAAATTTATTGGTATTTATGAAAATTAACAGGGCAAATTAATGTGTTTTTAGAGTCTACCAGGTGTGGACGAGTCTTTGCGATCATACTCATAGGGGGCAGAGAATACGTAGAATGCTAAGGATGATTGATTTAAATCAATATTTTAAAAAATTTCTGCTGAAATATGTATTTTTGCTTTGATTTAGATTATAATAAAATTTAAGCGACCCACATGTTATTTATTTGGATTTAAAAAAAAAAAAATCTCCGCTTCTCTGAAATCTTTTTTTAAAATTCTCAATTTTAAATTTTATATTTGCAATCTGTACATATTGTTTTTTTTTTTCTTCTAACTAATGATAGAACAGTATTTATTACAAAAAGGTTATCCTGATGGCATTTCCAGAACAAAAGTGGCCCAAAATTCATTTGGTCATTAATATGGCATTATTAAAAAGGATATAATATTTCACTTAGATGCTATTTAACATGATATTGTTGTAATTTGTTTGATAAATCAATATTAATATTTATTTTTAAATATCTTGCAATTGTTTTATCCATGGCTGTGTCACACGCTGTAACAGCACAGAAAGGCAAAATAAAGTGGATGAATACTGTCAATCTACAGATCTTTATAGCTGATCAATTTTTGAATGAATTTTGAATGTTTTCTTTCTAACAATAGCTTGTTTCAATACTTCGTCACCAAATGCAGCAAGGATTGGTATCTTGTGGATTCTATTGACACATAAGAAAATTCACACAGAACCGAATATACCTTAAAAAATTGCTCATGAAGTAATATTAAAGTGCAAAGCTGAATGTAACTGTTTTATTGGTAGCCTTGTCCTTGTCCCAGATATTGCAGCAAATGTCAAGAGCATGCATGATGAATTAAAAAAGATGCGATTTGACTGAGATCGGAAATATATATATATTTTTTAAATTTTCTAAGAAGAATAAATTTACTAGTAGTTTTATAACTTTAATCATGAGATTCCTAGCTAAGGCAGATGCTTTTTATGACTTTATTTTTGAGCAAAATACTGTATTCGAAATGTCTCCTTCGGAGAGGTGGAGAGCCCATTTCAAGTCAAGTTTTTGTGAAATGTCAGGTGAAAAAGCAATAAAGCAACTCTGTATTAAGGACTATTTTCTACTTACGGTTTATAGGACATTCAAAACTTAGAAACAAAGTGGGGAATGAAAAAGCAGGAAAATTGTTTTTATTATACAAAGCCTGCTTGCATTCCAAACCCTTGAGTGTTTTGAAAAAATAATACATTTTTCATATTTTCTAAAGTATTCGTCTATTTTTCATTTCAATATATCTACTTATTAAAAGTCACCAAGGCAAAAAAGTAACAAGTAGTAACAAAAGTACAAAGTAATTTCTTTCCATTGACTTTCAATATCAGGTATTAATAAAATTAGAAATGAAAATGGAGGTGACTCTAAAATACTATTAATTGTTATATTTTTTAACTTTAATCTTTTGAGAAAAACCTTGAACATTTATGTCATATATTTAAAATTAATTGTATTAACCAATGTGTATATATGCATATTTTTTATGAGAAATGCAATTTCAAAAGATTTTAGATATTTTATATATTTTACACTTACACATTTAAATATTTTTTAAAAATAGGACATATCTTATATGCTGACAAATACTATCTAATATTGCAAAAAGGAAAAAAAAATCTGTTTTTCTTTTCTTCACATATTTTCATCCATTTAAAAATTAATTAATTTATAATTATTAGTTTTCATATGGTACTTGCATTTAAAATTTAAAAAATCATCAAGCATTCTTGCTAAATTTATATGTATAATGTGTAGAAAAGTTAACTTTCTAACATAATAATTTAAAATTTAAAAAAATCCGATTTAAATAACAAAAAAATATATGATTTAAATGAAATAAATCCCTTTTTTAAAAAAAAACAAAATCATGATTTTTGCGTACCCTGATTTGAAGCCTTCATGAATGTTTTAAAATGTATAATATCAATGATTTTTAACTCCCAATTAGTAATTTTTAACGTTAAGACATTTTTAGAATATTTATAAGACTATTCACTTTAAAAAACAATCTGTTTTTCCATTGAACTTAAATATTTTTCGACATCGAAGCGAATCAAAAGAGTATTTCTGAGATTTCAATTACCATCGATAGTATTTGTTTTCTATCCAAAATAAAAGTTATGTACATCTATAAATAAATCTTTTTTTTAAGGGGAGGGGCAACTTTAGAAATTATAATAATTATTTCTTTATTAAACTGGGCTAACGACTGATCATTGGCAAAAGAATATAAAACGTTTTAATTGCTTTAAATATATATATTCGTTTTTCTTATGAATTTGGTTTGTCTGTCCGTCTGACAGTGTTCTAACTCACGTAAATATACTCGGATTTTCATGTAAATGATGTTATTCAGGTTTATTATGGCATGTTCTGTATTGAAAATGAAATATGTAGCACTTACGGTTCATTTACAGGGACACACAAAATAATTCCGTTACATTTTGGTGTAGTATCAGGAAAAATCGTTTGCGGTGTATTTCAATGATATTTCATTATTTTAAACACATTTAAAATATACATCACTGAGGTGTGCTACAAGACGCACTTACTGTAGAATTATGGTATGCATAGAATTTGTCGATTTTTCACAAATACACACAAAAGAATTTGGCTTGAGTACTGTCTATCAAAAGTAATTGCTGGAAGTGCGTTTTCAGTTGTGGTACGCATTTTAACATTTAAGTTTTTTTTTTTTTTTGCATACCACTTGGTGCTTTCCCTCCGCTGAGCTTAATTATAAAATGTTGCATTTAACTGAGGAATAAATTTTGACATATATGTGTATGATGGTATTGAAGAATTCAGAAATGTATTGTAGTGAAAGGCTGCAATTGTTTATTGAATATATTATTCTTGATTATTTTACAAATTAAGAATAAAAAACTATTATTACTTGTGTAAGAACGTTGAACTTTTCAAATTCATCAAAACGCACTTATAAAACATTTCTTATAAGAAGTTTAAAAATGTGTTTTCATAGAATAAGTTTTTAAAACCTGATATTTCTATTTCTTAATTCACTTTTCTTCTGATTTACTTACCAGATATATGCATTATGAAGATCTTTTAATAAATGGTAAAAGTTTCAGTATTTGTACGTGCAGAATAAAATCTATTGACTATTGACACAATAATAATAAAGTATTTTATTTTTATATGTCAAAAGTCATTTTTCTTCTTTTTAGAATAACTTCATTATCACTACCTAAATTGGTTACCTGAGTTAAGTATATTAATTATTTCAATCATTTTTAAATGTCTGAGTTTTATAGATTTACTTATTTTTATTTCAAGGAAATAATGTAATTTTCGGAAACTTTTTAATTTGGTGCATATAAAATTTATTTTTAAAAAAAATGGGGGGGGGGGAGGGAATATAAGTAGGAACTTTATTTGCAGAACTAAAAGTTATTGAATATGAGTTCATACTGACTCAATCATACTAAATTATTTCATTCTCATAAACGAAAATGATCTTTTTCTTTGAGAATGATGTCAATATCACCATCCGAACTAATCTGTCAATCAATAAGACAACTTGAATCTTTCTGACACATTCACGGACTCATTTTTAAACGGAAAATTGATGGCACTTGCATGCCTGATTATTGAAGTGATTTGGAATCGAATGGTGTTTACAATCTTTTGATAAATGAATATTGTCTATCGCTATAAGTGATTGTTGTCACGTGAACAAAGGTTTTCTTCTTTCCCGCGTTGTTACGTCCTGAATGTCGATTCTAAACACAAACTTCGATAGTATTTTGTGTCTTTATCAAAAAACAGCATTTGTTTGTATAGTATCATAATAAAAGCAGCTGCCAATTTCATTCGTTTCCAAACAAAAATGAATCCAGAAAATGCAATCTTTTAATAAAATTACAGTTTTATGAATGCCAATGCAATATTTCTTGAAATATAACGTCATTTTCATTTGTCGAAGCATGATTCTGATGGGTGATTTATGATCGGGGAATTTTATGTTATAGAAATATAGTCTTTTTTTATTATGTTACTTAAAGTAAGTACTTTAACAACTTATTTAACAGAAAGAGCAACAGAAGTTTACTGGCATATTTAAAATAACCTTTATTTCTAATTGCTAACATTCCTAAGCATGGTAAATTTCGTATAATTCAGAATTGAATCTATGAATTTAACGATTATCGAATTTAACTTGTGAAATGGCGAAAGTTATAAACATGAAAAAATTAGCAAATACAAATCAAAAGCTATAACAGATAGGATTAATCAACAGATAGATATATATGAATGTAATTATATTTGCGCAAAATTAATGTGCAAATTATACTTTTGATTAAAATATATTTATATACAATTGGTTAATATATATATATATATATATATATATATATATATATATATACGACCCCCTATATTTTACCATCTTACTTACTTTCAACTGGTAAGAAATTCGACTAGAAAGGAACAACCTAGTTTTCTCCCCACCGGAGTTCAGATCTGCCGGGAGATAAGAAAGGGTACTCTAATAGGGTTCTATTGTGGGGCTTGACCCAGCGCACCGTGGGAGTGAATCGCTTATATGCATCCCGGTCAACAGTAGGCAGGTTAATGATTGTAACAGGAATTTTCTTGTGGACTGCTAAAAATAAACCTCTACCCCCTCTCCCTAAATTTCCTGTCCGATCAGCACGAAAAATGTTCCTATACCTAAAAAAAACTTGATGCTTATTCTTGAGCAGAGACTCTTGAAACACACTCTTGCGAAATAACCCAGTATGAAGCCAGGGTAAGTTGGCCCGTATACCTCTAATATTCCATTGTATTAAAAAAGTATCCATACAACACATCCCGACAAAACAAGTAAAACAACTAACCACCAAAAAAATACAAGAAATGAAACAACAAACACTTACCCCAAAAATGTCTTTACACAACAACCACCAGTAAAACAAACAGTCCATAAACACATGATTACCATACAACAAAAAACAGCATCACCACTGTTCCAACATCGTTATGTCTCTCCCGATTGGAGAGACATAACGATGTTGGAACGTCACGATGTCTTCACTATCCACAGTTATATGAATCTGAGACTGTCCTCTTTGCTGACTTTGCTCACCCATTTTTATTTTTTATTTCTCAAGCAGTTATATAGCTCCGTCATGACATCTCTATTTACAACTTTATTTTTTCCAGTTACTTCTTTCGTATTTTCCTCCGGTACGTTTTCTTTTTTAGCTTCAAATTTCTGCTGCATATTATCCAATACTTCCCAAAAGTGCATTATAAAGTCCATAATCTGTTGAAACTTATCTTCTATGACAAGAGCCAAGGCTACACTAGATACTGGGCTTGCTCATTCATTATCATGACGTCACAAAAGGTGGCTGGCCACGACCAGCGATTGGTGCAAAGCGACGAGTCCGTCGTTTTGTGCCAATCGCTGTATGTCTTTCATTTTGACGTTTCGCTTTGTACCAATCGCTGATAGCGGCCAGCCGCCATTCGTGACGTCGTGATAATGAATGAGCAAGCCCGGTATCTAGTGTAGCCCTGCAAGAGCCCATTTATGGAGATTACCTTCCATATTTTCTTTTCCCACATGTTGTTTTGTTTTTGCCGCGTAGCTGTTAGTTAGCCTTGAGTTGGATTGTCTACGGGCTTCTGCTAGCGTTATGTGCTTTTCGCATTTAATTTTTAAAATTTCTGCTTCTTTTTTTCTGACTTCGCATTCGATATTGTCTGCCTCGTGTTGTTTTTTGCAATTTGCACATCTTATTTCTATTTCATTGCAGTTTATTTCTGGGTGAGATTTTCCGCAGCGTTTACATATTTTTTCATTTGGACATTTGTTACTACCATGCGTATAACTTTGGCACACATTACAGCGTCTCGGACGATCAATAAACAGCCTGATTTTTTGTCTGACATAAAACATTTTTACATATTCCGGTAGTTTATGGCCGTAAATAGTAATAAGCACCGTTCCCGTGGGAACCATTCGTCCCTCTTGTCTTGTTAGGAATCTCTTGACATTTTGGACAACAATTTCATTTTCCTCCTCTAGTTCTACCTGGATATCTTTAAGCATTATGTCTACATCCATTCGGAATATTAAAAATCTTGTAGTGATGTTTTCGTTCATTAGGCTATGTTTGACCTGTCTTTCAAATATTTTTTTTTCTTTATTATTTCCCGCGCACATTCATAACTTTTCGTCGTTATCAGGATTTTATTATTTCGAGTGTATCGAAAAGTGTCTATCTCGCTATGTCTTTCAAAAGTCTTCTTAATTTCTTGTTTCACTTGAATGGGGTTTAATTTTTGAAAACCTCCTTGTTGGCATTCTGTGATAATTACATACTCTTGGAGTTCAGGGATAATTTCAATTTGTTCTTCTGCTTCTCTACCGTCACTCCAATTGTACTTATTGTAGTCTTCTGTCCAAAACAGGACTAGCTTTAAATTTGATCTCGGACCCCGCCGTCGCTGTCGAAGGTATCCGGAGACCTTCTCGCAATAGAGGACTCTATGTCAAAAGAAAAAAAAAATCACCAAAACTGATAAATATGACCTAACCCTTTTTGAAATACCACAAAAACCACACCTTAACGCACCCCCACTAATCAACTAACACAAACCACGTATTTTGAATAACCGTCAGAGCTAGGAAACCCTACTCGCTCACCGAGCTCCAACCATCCGGGATCGAAAATATTTCCTCCAAATAAAGATGTCCGTTATGGTGGATTTATTGTATTTACCAATATATTTGTTTACATAATTCTCCAATACAATCTTAATATATCAAATGAATTGAGTTCTGCTGATTGTTAATTATATTGAGTTGTCTAATTTTATAATCTAGAAAATTACACAAAAACAACTCCAATGTAAATAATAAATAAATCTGCAACCAAAGCAATTCCAAATAATAAGAAACCCGACATTAAAACGTGAAGACCTAATAACGAGTAAATAGACAAGTGTTAAGAGCAAGAAAAGTAATTTGTTTGGTGGGTTAATACTTGATTTTAGCAGCAAGTGTCAATGGAGAAAAACTTTGATTTGATGCGATGCATCACTTTACACTGCAGCTGATATTCACAAAATTGTTCTTGCATTTTGCACAAAAGAAACAAGTTACGATCACGGGATTTATAGATTGGTACATTACCCCCTGAAATAGCGTGAAAAGTAACGTCGGTTCTCACTGCAAACTACTGATTTTTTTTGTATCGTGCTTAGAGATGTAAAATTTCCAAAAATTTTGAAATGTCGAAAACAAAAGTTTTTTTCGTTTTTTTTACTGGAAAAATTACAAGTTTTGAAAAAATTGATTTCTTACAAATATTTCTAAAAAATAAGTTATATTTTCTTAAAGCATATAAAATAATAATAAAAAAAATTCTGCATTTATATATAATCATTTCCATTTTACATGAATATATTACAAAAATAAATAAATAAAATAAAATAAAATAATAAAAATATCTAGCCTTTCAGCCTCAGAATTTTGATAATATCATTTCTTACTTAATTGAACACCATTGTTTGTAATATATCATGTCTCTGCTGAAATTATTTTTCATAGTTGCTATGATATGAGAATCATATATTAAGTTTTAACAAACCCTATCCTTTATTTAATTTATATTTTCCCCCTTCCTTTGTCAAAATTTAATCGTGTTATCTTTAACTTCAAACAATAAGCCCGCTGTAATTTATACCCTTTCCCTTTTTCATTTTCACTTATGCTCGATCACTAATATCTCACGGCTTTTCGATTAAAATAAAAAAAAGAAAAGAATTAAATCAGCACAGATGCCTTTTCGTAATTTTACTTTCCGTAACCAAGCTTATAACACAATATGTGCATAGCACATTTTTGTGGCTACAAAAGTTATGCGAATCTTCCATTTGGCCCAAATGCATGCCCTTATATGTTAGTGGTAAGAACGCAATCACTCACACCCATGTCTAAAAATATATTCTCATTGTTAAAGGCATATACTATTTTGTCTGTCGAAAATCCGTTCTCATGAGAAAGGTATTTGTCGGTTATAATCGCCAGGGTGATATTAATTTTTGAATCAAAATTCGTCCTGTCGCCAAAATCTGGTGACCCTGCTGGGTAAATACCATTGGTTATGCCTATCTCTGTCTGAAAGTATTTACGCCTAGACACTCTGTAACAACCCTATTTTGGCGAGATTCTTGTCAGTGCAATTCCAACTTGTATCGTGGAAACAACTCACTTCGTCTTCTGTCTCCGAATAATAATGACTGCTTAAGAGCGGCCTTTCTTGTTTCCCCCTCTTCTGTCCGCGACCATCTTGACATCCTCATGGTGATCTTACAATAAAACGACTTGACATCTATTCTGGAGTTTTTTTTATTATACACGAACCTGGTTCATGTGGATTGTGTTATTTGATCACGTACAACAACTACGAAATATGATCTGATCAGCCAAACTCCATTATAAATTTTGGTGCCTAACCAGCTTTTTCTCCAGTTAAAAAAAAAAAAAAAAAAAAAAAAAGAGGTATATTGTTGGCAGAAGAGGGGACGCTTTTTTTTTCTTCACCTGCACTCTCCCGTGATCTCCCGTGCTTTGGATTATCAGCATGCATCTAAGAAAATTACCGCCTGCATATTTCCATCCCACCGGACCGAGTGGACGGTTTTAAAAAAAAACTTTTGCTTCACCTTACCCCAAAGTTATTCTCGGGACTTTGCTGCACATATCTCCACTAAATTTATTCTCCAGTCTCTTTCCTACAACTCTCATCTATATGTCTGTGGATGAACACCCGCCTGCTATCTTCCAGTCCCATGCTCCGTAGATGTCTCCCACTGGTACGAACGACGGAGATCCACTTAACTCCAGTTATTGTCCTACATCGGATATCGTCGGTTGACTTCTTTGCTCGAAATGTGTCCTCTCTACGCCACATCCATCTCGTCTTGCTGTCTCACTCAACTGCGCCCAGTGCCTGCCAACCCCATGCTCAGTGTTCTATGCCCAACGTGCTCCATCTGCATCACGCCCAGTGCCACGAACTATAATACCAGTGTCCATGTTTGTCTGCAAATGTGCCTATTACAAAAAATCTTGCTACTAAATTGTGCTAAATAGAAGTTCATCAATTTTCCAACCTGCATTCCTCCGTGTTAATCTATGCACGATTCCTGTGTGACTGTGCTTCATGCTCCATGTGAATGACGCCCAGTGATACGTTTCTACAATCAGTGCCATGTATTGTGCTTCGCTCCCTATGAGCCCCTGTGATTTCTGCACGTATATTTTTTTAAAATATATCACCGTTCCATATGCCGTTAGAACTCCTACAGGAATTCTATTTCTTATATTTTCTAAATCCGTCAACTTTTGGCGCTTCCCTGTAGATGCACTCTAAGCCAAAATCCTGCAGAATTCACGGACTTCCAAGCATTCAAGTTCAACAGTGAAGTTAATGTTTCGGTGCTTTTATTCTTCTTTATCCAACTGACAATAAGCTAAATAGAAGTTCCGTATCCCGCATTTAAGAACCCTTTTTCTCTTCATTAAACACTAGAATATTAGCAACAACAAAAAAAAAAAGGACTATGACGTCAAAAGTACTCTTAGTAACATCTGCTTAACCCAAACGATTCAAAACTTTCGAACTATGCGTTCGTAATTCTGCATTCGTTTCGATATTCACTAGCCAGTGGACTTCGATCTACATTCAGATCATTGATAGTTCTGTGTTTTTTTTCTCTCTCTCCGCAACTGAGATTCAAATAAAGTGAATAATGTCAGCTGTTTAAGTTTCCAGCTGATAAGGAGAACAAATTAACAAAGAATGAACTGTTTGCATCCATACTCACATAAACCACGATAAAACTTAATTATATTAAATTTTTCTCTTACAGCTGATTCATTAGATAGATATTTTTAAATAACAGGGTATGTTAGAACAAATCTTTTATAAAAAAAAATTCTCGTACAACAAGGTAAGTTATCCTTTAAACAAAATTTTTTGTTATGTCAATAATGTGCAGTATCTAATTGAATTATAAAAAAAAAGAGAATAATAATGATAAGATCACTTCAGTAATTTTATTTTTTTAAACCAATGTAACAAACAGAACTTATTAAATTTAAACAATTTCTGATTATTTTCTGTTTTAATGTTAATTTTCTTGCCAGTTATAGGTAAGTTGGTAAATTATATTCTGTATGTAAAAAAAATTATTAAATTAAACATTCACAGGAGAAGTTTTTAATAAAGAATAGGTGAAGAAGAGAATTTTTGCATATTATTGATTAATTCTAAAATTTTTGTTCCTTTTTCCTATTATGCAATGACATTTTTTTTTTTCAAATATTGAACGTATTATTATTTTGAAAGGAGAAAGGATAATTCTATATGCATTTCTTTTAATATTTTTATAAAAGCTTATATATTTAGAAGAAACAATATTTATAATGAAAGGTATAATATAATTCTTATTATCTCTCGAAGGTTTGCCTAGATAACACATTTCTTTTATGACTGAAATTTTATTTAATATATTGCATAAAATTTTGATTTTATAATAAGGCAGACATACTTTTTCTATATAAAGTTCATATTACTTTTTATTTATCTGCCACAATGAGTATTGCAGTCTGCAGAATGAGCGATTAATTTATATATTTGCATAATTTTTTCCAAATTGTTGGTTCTTTTGAAAATTAAGATATCTCTTGGTTAAGAATAAAAAAAAAAAAAATAAAAAAAAAAATATATAGATCGATAATAATAAAAAGGAAAGATAATATATTTTTGGTGTGAATAATTGTTCATTCTGGAGATATAGGTATTTTGTTCTTTTTTTCTTTTTTTTAAAAAAAAAAAAAGAAAGAGAGATTGCATTCATTTTATTTATTCATTTTTTATATATTTTGCTTATAAGTAATTTTTTTTGCGGTAAAATATTTTCTGGTAAGTTACTGTGAATATTTTAGGTAAACAAAATTTTCCCCACCTGAATTTTAATATTTTAAGGTAAAGATTTATTTAGCTAATAATTTATTGCAAACAAAATATTTATATTGGCTCACTCGTTAGCCAAACATGGCCAGCAAACTAACATTTAAAGTCACTAATTTTGATGGTGAACCCACGTTACTAGACTTTTTTTTTAACCAGTTACGAACATTAGCCCGTATACAAAAATGGAAACAAGATGAAACTATTCAGTTTCTGGGTGGAAAATTGACAGGCCCAGCCTTAACCTTTTTTACGCAAAACCCTGAAATATATAAATCTAACGACTTAGATTTCGTCGAGAAAGAGTTCAGAGCATTTTTCGCTCCCCCGAGTAAAACTGCAGCACTGGTTGAATTCAATAATCTATTATTATTGCCAGAAGAATCAATTAGAAATTTAGTCCATCGTATTAACACTCTCACTGCTCGCGTGCATGACACTATAACAGATAGAACGGCTCTTGATAATATTAAATTTACAAAATTTATTTCAGCGATTCCCTCGAATTTAAGGGTAAAAATACAAGAAGAGGGAATATCAACGTATAAACAAGCAGTAGATAGAGCACAAACTCTCCAGGAAATTATGCAAAACGAGAAAATATTGCAGCCCTGCGCGTCATCTAGCTCCGCAGACACGATCGCAATGCAGTTGAAATCACTAAATGAAAAAATTAACGCTTTGTCGTTAACAGGTAGCGAGGACAAAAATAACACCCATAATCAACCCTCTCGCCCACAAAACTCGCATGATCAGTATAAAAAGGACTTTAAAACAAGACACACTGGTCATGGATATGTCCGCACAAATAAACATAACAAATCGAATTCTCCACCCACTTGTCAGTTGTGTTTGAAACGTGGCCACACTGCAAAATTTTGTTTTAAATGGAGAAGATCAAATGCGAATAGAGGTGGATATCAAAACTACAAATTCAATCCAAATTTTCGCAAAAAAAGTAATCAGAAAGGGGAATCTTTAAACTATTAAGGAGATGTAATTTAGCTGATGGCTTTGCATCTCAGGAAAACATTTTAACATCAGCAACTTGCCCTACATTCCCATGGTCGTTTGATGAAACTCTTCCAAAAATTTCTAAGGAAAGGCTAGTCAATTCGGTCGCTTCACAGACCACAACAAACATAAAAATGACCAGGAATGGGTCGTCACAAACAGTGCACAGATCAACTGAAAGTTCATCACAAACTGTATCGCCAGGTGACGAAAAGAAAGTTGAGGTTATTTCAAATGTGAATAATAATTCCCCAACACTCCCCCTTATAAAGGCCTCTATAGCAAGAACAGACACAATCTTACTTTTAGACACAGGGTCGACAATTTCTCTTTTATCACAGTCCCTTTTCGATTCTATTAAGGACAATCTTAAATATAAAAGGTTAGGCACAACAGTTACTCTTAAAACAGTAAATTCCGATGTTGACTTCACCGCATGTATAAAAGCATCAATCAGAATTCATCACAAATCTTTTAGCCACAACTTTTATATTGTTGACATTCCCGATACTTCTAGTTTTCAAGGAATATTAGGATTTGATTTTATTCATAAACACAGGATCATAATTGATGTTCACAAAAATAGAATGTCAACAAATGAATTTCACGTGCCATTACTTAGCGCGTCAGCTGATGGCAAAGACATAAATCTTCTAAGTGAACATGTAAACTCTCCGTCAAATTCAGTCAAAACGATTCGCCTTGCACATAAATTAAAACTTGAACCACATGAGAAAACATGGATTTCCATCGACACTGATTCTTTAAACCCTTCAATGCAGTACTGTTTTGAAAGTTCTATTTCTAATAAACAAATTATTTGTTATGACAGTCTGCTAGGTAACAATAATGATGTTGAATCGGTCGATCAGGAAAATCATAACAAACACCTACAAAAATCACATGTATACATATTTTTACAAAATTCTTTTAACAAACCAGTACACATAAACAAAAATGCACGAATAGGAATTTTATATGAAGTTTCAGAAATTATGGAACCATCTAAAAGTGACAATTTTTCACAGACCATGAAGTCATGCGACAACATCAACAGCTTCAATATTCAACCTCATGATAATTTACAACAGTTTATTTGCAATTATATTCAAGCTTCAGATGAGGTCTTAAAAAAAAGAAAGGAAGATTTAACAATACAAGACTTCAAATTGGATCATCTAGACACTCAACAAGCAAAAACCTTAGGCTCATTATTGTTAAAATACTACAGTTCTTTTTCTAAATCAATGAAAACATTAGGTCACACAGACAAGGTTATTCCAAATCTCAAATTCATTAATGACTACCCAATCAAAACATTACCTTTTCCGGTACCACAATCGTTACACCAAGAAATGAAAGAGCAAATAAATCAACTTCTGGAAGCAAACATTATTGAACGTAACTGTTCAGAATGGGCATGTCCTATTTTGCTGGTTAGAAAGAAGTCTGATGGGTCTGCAAAACAAAAATACAGACTAGCTCTTGATTTAAGAATGCTAAATTCCGTCTTACAAGGATCTTCATATCCACTTCCCAAAATACAGACAATCATTTCAAATTTATCTGCATATAAATATTTCACTTCGTTAGATTTTCAACATGCCTACCATCAGATAAATTTACCTGAAAAATATCAAGATCCACTTACATTCACATGCATATACGGTACTTTTCGTTTTAAAAGGTTGGTATTTGGATTAAAGAATAGTAGTAGTTTCTTTCAAAATTTAATGGACACTATTATTGATGAATTAGAAATAGAAGGTATTTTTGCATATCAAGACGATTTGATCTTGGGTTCTAATTCTTTTGAGGAAACATGTGCAAAATTACAGAAAGTCCTTGAAATTTTATCCAAATATAATTTAACGCTCTCGCCCAATAAATGTTCATTTCACAAAACCGCTGTTGACTACTTAGGTTTTCACATTGAAAATCATTCCATTTCTCCCGTCCAATCAAATATTGTCAAAATAAATTCTTGTCCTACACCGACAACAAAAAGACAATTAAAAAGGTTTATTGGTCTTGTCACATTTTATAAATCTCTAGTTCCTTCATTTTCAAAACTTATCCAACCACTTATCGATCTCACTACACCAAAAACAACATTTAAATGGACTCAAAAACATCAAAAATTATTTGATCAAATGCAACGGGTGTTCTTTAAGTCTCCCATGGTTCGTTTACCCGATTGGTCTAAAACTTTTTATGTAAACACAGATGCGTCAATTATAGCCATAGGAGGTGCTCTGTTACAGGAACATGAAGGACAATTACTTCCCATTGCATTTTTTTCAAAATCTCTTAAACAGTCTGAAAAACGTTATCCAGCACTAAAACTTGAATTAATGGCCATTTACAAATCTGTAATCGCTTTTAAATACTACCTATATAACAGAAAGTTTGTAATTTTATCCGATAGTGCTCCTTTAAAAAAATACAAAAAAACAACTAATCCCGCTGATATAACAACTAGATGGTTAACAGAATTATCAGAATATACATACACTTTCGATCACATTCCCGGCTCTTCTAATGTACTTGCAGATTATTTGTCCAGATGTTCTTTCGAGAAAAACACAAGTGATTTAAATTCCAACCCAGAGCTCATCAATGAACCATATGCATTGCCAATTGTCGATAATGATCTTCCAGACACTAATAATGATCATTTATCATACAGTACACATTCTCTAAATTACTTAGTTATTGGTAACAAGAATCAAAAAGACCCTTTATTGGAAATTTCAAATGAAACATTTGTAAACGAACAAAAGAAAGACACAAAATTATCCGAAATTTACAACGAAATTATGCAAAATGGCTCATCGAAACAATTCCCTATGTACTTCATTCATCCCGATTCAAAGGTTTTAATGTTAAAAAAAGAAAATATTTGTAATGACACCTTTTCTTACCACATTATTGTCCCAAATTCATTAAAAGCCAAAGTTCTAACAATATGTCATTTTTCACATTTTGGATTAACAAAAACTTATGCATTTGTCACAAAAAAATATTTTTGGAAAGGAATGTATGCTGACACTTTAAATTTTGTAGCGTCTTGCACAAAATGTTTACAGGCAAAACATCACAAAACTCCACTTGCTCCACTACAACCTACATACACACCTACGCACCCAGGAGACACAGTCAGTGTCGATTTGGTCGGTCCCTTTAGTAATGGACAGTCGGTATTGACAGTAATTGACCATTTTTCTCGACACCTAGAACTCGTCCCTTTGCGTACCATCACTTCTGAAAAGATAATTAAGTGTTTATTCAGTTACATAACTATCTTTGGAAGACCTTCCGTAATTTTGTCAGATTTGGGAAAACAATTCACTTCACACATATACGACAAATTTAACGACACATTAGGCATAAAGGTCCGTCATTCCAGTGTAGCGAGGCCACAAAGCAATGCCGTGTCAGAGCGAATCAATAAATCAATTAAATACTCTGTTTCTACTTTACTTCAAGAAGGTCACACTTTTGAAAATGCTTTATCAATTCATAAATCTCTTTATAATGGATCTCTACATTCCTCCACAAAATATTCTCCCAACTTGCTTCACTTTGGAAGAGAACTATCCTTAATATTTGATACTTATGACCATAATGTCAATCAAGTTCTAGACAAAGATTTTGAAGCTTACAAATTGTTACAAGATTTAAATTCTATTTACAGGAAAGCATATAATAACATCAAACACTCTCAAAACAAAAGAAATGATCATTTTCAAAAACGTGCTAAACTAAGAAAAATTATGAATAAAGATATTGTGTATTTAAAATCAGTAGATAAGTTCAAACCAAAATATTCTGGACCTTACATTGTTATACACAAATATTCACCTGTCTCTGTTTCAATCAAACGCTTACATGCACCTGATGACTCTGCTTTTAGAGTACACATTGATAGGTTAATCATCGCTCCACCAAGAAGCGATCACTTACTTACAAGTCATGATGGTTACAATAATATTAACTCTTCAACTTATTCAACACGTTATAATTTAAGACCTAGAAAATAGCGTATAATTTTTATAATTGTTGTATTTTGTGCGAATTTTTGGTTTTGTTCACACTTGTGTATATTGATGTACACAATATACTGATGTTATATTTGATGTTTCCTTGTGAAAGTTCTCGGCTGGTCCAAGTTTGTTTCATCAAGGGAATGGCAGATATGGCAATCTTGTTGTGAACATTATCTTTTATGTTTATGGGGTGTTTGCGGATATACACTTTATAAAAAAAAAAAAAAAAAATCTTAACTTTTGTCGTCATATTTTTTTTAAATCTCATAAATAGCTATAAACATAATTATAGTAACATTAATTGCACTAAAAAAAATTTTTTTCTCTTAAGGTCAGTTTTTTTTAAATTTTAATAATGCTAATTAAGTAAATATGTACCTCATGACTTAACATTTTTACCGAACTTGACAAAACTCTCTCTCATTACTCTAGGATTGACTTTTATTCGACATACACTAGGTGTATATATTTTTATTTTTCTAATTATTCCCTTTCGGAGTGGTGATCTGTTCAAAATTATTGCCCTTAGGATCTTCCACCCCATTGTAATGAGAGACACATTCGAATTGGTATTCCAATTCACCTTAAATCCCCTGTCAAAATGAGTATACGAGACTGCTCCTCAGTTTGTTGCATTACTGCTGCGGGAGCAACGGGGTCTATGTTGTGACAACAATGTGGACCTCGCCCTAAATATTCCCTCCACAAATAAGGCAATAGTCCTAAACTTGCGCCATCACACTTGTCCTTAGACAAGATTTAGGGCAGGAATTTTTTTTGGATCGTGTGTCACTTTCCCTATCCTGTCCTGTGCGAATGCACAAATTTTTACTTTTTAAACCCAAATTTTATTCATTTTTTATCTTCATCATTTTTTTGTATTTCATTTTTACACATGTGTAACAGTAAATGTAACTGTAATTGTAACTGTATCCTATTTTTATATTTTGTATTTGCATTTATATACTTGATGTTTATTTTATATAATATTATATATATTAGTATCTTATATTCTGTTCGAACAAAGAGAATTTTATTATATTGTAGTTGCAACTTAACATAAGCTTATATGTTCAGAGTTATGAACATTTTAAATTCATTTAGCATGCTTACGACCAGTTATCAGTAAAATAAACATTAGTTGATGATAATGCAACTTTTCTGGTCATATTTTGGTCATCACTATATATATGTAGAGTAATTAAACTGCTATATGTTCCGGAACAGCAAAAACAACAACAATAATTTCTACATCTACAAAAATAAACTGTTAAGAAACCATGGACTCAAGGAATAAAACAGTGTACACTATGAGACCAGTAGCAAAAATTTTGGTATACCATTTCCATTTTCATTTCCATTTTCATTTTCATTTTTTATATTTGTATGTGTTTATATTTTTTTTTCTTATATTGTGCATTGATTATATGTAAACTTTCAGACGGAGCATGCCTGAAATTTAAACCCTAACAAATTATTCTTTTATCTGAGCAAACGGGGGAAATATATGATATGAGAATCATATATTAAGTTTTAACAAACCCTATCCTTTATTTAATTTATATTTTCCCCCTTCCTTTGTCAAAATTTAATCGTGTTATCTTTAACTTCAAACAATAAGCCCGCTGTAATTTATACCCTTTCCCTTTTTCATTTTCACTTATGCTCGATCACTAATATCTCACGGCTTTTCGATTAAAAAAAAAAAAAAAAAAAAGAAAAGAATTAAATCAGCACAGATGCCTTTTCGTAATTTTACTTTCCGTAACCAAGCTTATAACACAATATGTGCATAGCACATTTTTGTGGCTACAAAAGTTATGCGAATCTTCCATTTGGCCCAAATGCATGCCCTTATATGGTAGTGGTAAGAACGCAATCACTCACACCCATGTCTAAAAATATATTCTCATTGTTAAAGGCATATACTATTTTGTCTGTCGAAAATCCGTTCTCATGAGAAAGGTATTTGTCGGTTATAATCGCCAGGGTGATATTAATTTTTGAATCAAAATTCGTCCTGTCGCCAAAATCTGGTGACCCTGCTGGGTAAATACCATTGGTTATGCCTATCTCTGTCTGAAAGTATTTACGCCTAGACACTCTGTAACAACCCTATTTTGGCGAGATTCTTGTCAGTGCAATTCCAACTTGTATCGTGGAAACAACTCACTTCGTCTTCTGTCTCCGAATAATAATGACTGCTTAAGAGCGGCCTTTCTTGTTTCCCCCTCTTCTGTCCGCGACCATCTTGACATCCTCATGGTGATCTTACAATAAAACGACTTGACATCTATTCTGGAGTTTTTTTTATTATACACGAACCTGGTTCATGTGGATTGTTTTATTTGATCACGTACAACAACTACGAAATATGATCTGATCAGCCAAACTCCATTATAGTTGCATTTGTTCAATTACCAGGAGAGCTAATTTAAAAAATATCAACCACAACAAAAAATAATTTTATGAGTTTCAATTAATATCATTGCAGTTTTGAAGAAAAATTAAATTGCATTATAGATCCTCTCTACATAGCATTATTTTTTAAGTATATAAATGATGCCATTTTAAATAAACAAATTAGTATTGCAGTTGTGGCATTGCAAATATGATCATATTTAAATATTCTATTACTTAAAAATTGGTAATAATTTACAGTATTACACTTTTTTTTTAACAATTAAAATTTTCATTTCCAGTATATTTAATTTTGGAATAGCTTTTCAGTGTAAACCAAACTTAAATATTTTGGTTTTAGTTTAAACTTTATATTCTTAATATGAAAGTAATATATATAATATTTTTCTTAATGAAAGGAATATAACTGGTGGATTTTTAATACTTATAAAAATTGATTTAAGCAAAATTTTTCACAGAAAATTGTTTAAATTTTCTTTGCATAGTTTATTTATATGCGTTTATATTTAAAATAAAAATACAGTTAGACAAGTCTAATAATCTATATTTAACGAAAAGAAAAAGAAGAGTAAAAAAGCAAATCATTACAATTGCATGTTATCAAAAAAAATTTTGTTTCTAATAATTGTTAAATATTTCTGGCGATTATCATCTGATTACATGAAAACTTACAGCTATGTCAATAGAAATAAATGCATCTTTCAAATTTTATATTAAATTTTCAACCTATTGGTATTATCGAAAAAAAATTTCATTTTTAACACGAGAATTGCATTTAATTACCTTTCCAAGGGTCTGCTTACATTTTTTTCACGCGATCTTATTTTTCTGAACTTTTGTATATACTTATAAAAACATAATCAGAAATTTGTGAGTTAGAGATTATTATTATATTTTAATTTAGGTTCCTATTTAGATATTTTTAATAAGGTTCTTTGTACATATACACTGCTCAAAACAGTTAAAGGATATTGCAGTTTTAGGTGGATTTTGTATCTGGGAAACTTTTTAGCTGATTGATACATGGTCGACAGACATAGTAGGTTATATGAGAATAAATTACACATGTTTGGCAGAAAAAAATGCATTTTATTGCGCATTTGTGTACAAAAAAAAAAAAAAAAAAAAAAAAAAAAACACTGTGCATATGAGAAAAAATCATTTTCAGTAGGGGGTATGGTTTCCACGGGCGGCCAGCAACGTTGAACACCTTTGAGGCATGGACTCAATGAGGCTATTCCCAGATAACAATTTTTGATTTTTAAAACATTTTTATAACCCTAACATGTAAATGACTAGATGCTTTTTAAAGGCTTTGTCTGAAAGGTTTGCAAACATTGTAAAAAGCATTATAAAAGGTTGCTAGTTGACACAATCTGAGGTACTTTGTAAGTGTTTTAGGACAAGCATGCCAAAATGTAGAAACGTAAGGCTAGTTACAGTATTTCATATTAAGCATTGTAACAAGATTTACAATCAAAGGTAGATAATAATGCTTTTATCATAAGCATCTTCTATAAAGGAAATGAAAAATGTTTTGATTAATCTGTTAGTTTTAAATCTTAATTGCCAGAGGCATGAGATTTTCATTAAAATAACTTGACTTAGAATTTTTTTTTGTTTCTGTGGGAAATTAAATTTTAGCCTAATATTTATATACTGAAAAAAAAGGCTTTTTATTAGCTCTTATTATATTTAAGAAGTCATATTACATAGCAAGTTACATATTTTAATTAATATATTGTTTTTTTCCCTTTAATGTATTTGCTATTTTTTATTATTATTATTATTAATACATAGCTTTTTTTCTAAGTAATTGCTAAAATTTTAATATATTTTATTTTTTAAGTTCTACTGATTGAATTTTGCCTTTGTTTCTGTGGGAAACTAAATTTTAGCCTAATATTTATATACTGAAAAAAAGGGAAATAATGCTATTTATTAGCCTACATTATATTTAAGAAGTCATATTACATTTAGCAAGTTACATATTTTAATTAATGTGTTTTTTTTTTTTCTTTTAAAATAATTGCTAAAATTTGAATATATTTTATTTTTTAAGTTTTACTGAGTGTTTCTTTTGTTTGTGTGGGAAACTAAATTTCAGCTTAATATTTATATGCTGAAAAAAAAATAATAATGATTTTTATTAGCCCATATTATTTTAAGAAGTCATATTACATTTAACAAGTTACATATTTTAATAAATATATATATTTTTTTTCCTTTAAAGTAATTGCTAAAATTTGAATATATTTTTTAAATTTTACTAAGTGGGCTTTTCTTTTGTTTCTGTGGGAAATTAAATTTTAGTCTAATATATATATACTACAAAAAAAAAGAAAAAAAAAAAAAAAAAAGAATAATGATTTTATTAGCCTATATTATATTAAATTAAGAATTCATATTACATTTAGCAAGTTACATATTTTAATAATTATATCGTTCTTTTTTAGTAATTGCTAAAATTTGAATGTATTTCATTTTTTAAATTGTAATATATTGTTTTTTTTCCTTTAAAGTAATTGCTAAAATTTGAATATATTTTATTTTTTAAGTTTTATTGAGTGTTGAACATTGTACTCAGGGGTGCCATGTCAGAACTTTCTTCGAGAGGGTAGGGGGGGGGGTGTTTATTTTTTTAATCTTGTTGTGGACAGCCTAGAAATAATTGATTAGTTTTTCTTCATATTTTTAAAATTAACCAAAGTACTCATTGATGATGTGTCTCACTTTGAGAATATTGCAATAGGACGGATAATTTGTGCGCTTAAACTGTTTATTTAATGCAAATGTTTCTATTCTATTCAAATCAGACAAGTTATTTCAGAGTTTATGCAATTTCTAATTCTTAAAAAAAAAAAAAAAAAAAAAAAAAATATATATATATATACAGTCAAACCCCGATTTAGTGCCATCTCGAAATAGCGCCAATTCCGTTTAACCGCCAATTGCGTCTATGAACAAATCTGCCAAATAGGAATTTCAATGTAATGTATCCGTTAAAGCGCCAACTCGATATACCGCCAAAAAAAAAAAAATGTCTAGAAATTACTGTATTTTCTTTACATATCTTTCTTTTTTAAATTTTTTGTTAGAATTTCAAAGGACACTTCCTTTTCATGTGTCTAGATGTTTCAAGCTCAATTCAAACTTTATTGAATAGCAAAGAATTTATATTGTTCTCAACACCTGCCAAAATGCACCTGCTACCCATTCTACTTGTCATTGGGAGAAGAAAAATAACGCGCACTGAGTGCCGAGCAAGTAAAACTTCTGATTCAGACTGGCGAGTCACGTGATCCGATCCGCTTCTGGAGCGGGGAGAAAACAAGGCATGGCACGCCATTGGCTGAAAGGGTCTCTCCTCTCTCAGGTGAGAACAATGTAAAAAATAACTTCTGCCTGTACTTTATGTCGATTTCTTAGAAAGAAAACGGTGTGCAGTGCAAAATCTCTCATTCAAAATTTTGGTCGGACGTTGATTGAAACATCGAAGAATTCACCAGCTAAATCTGTAAAATATCATTCTGTCTCTTTATTTTAACTCATTATGGCGAAAAGAGCAGTTTTATCAATTTCAGAAAAGCGGGAAATTTGTGAATATAAAGAAAGAAATGTGAATGTATCGAAGCAACACATCTCCAATCATTTTTCTACACTCTGGAAAAAGCCTGTTAGCAGGCGTTGCATCGGAGACATTTTGATGAATACAGAAAAATGGATTAACACCAACGAACTGCAATCATCTGTAAAAAGACTGAAAACAGTGAAACATGAAGACTTAGAGGATGCCCTTTGCACATGGATACAACAAATGAGTGCTAAAAATGCCACTATCAACGGAGATGTCATCAGAGAGCAGGCAAAAGTTCTTGGCCAGCAAATGAATATTACAGATTTCGAATACAGTAGTGGCTGGTTGAACAGATTTAAAAAGCGACGAGGATTCTCTCAGTACATACGAAGTGGTGAAACTGCAGGTGTTGATGAAGATATTGTGTCAAATGGTCGCAAAAAACTGAGTGCGCTGATTTTAGAATATAAACAAGAGGACGTTTACAATATGGATGAAAGTGGTCTTTTTTACCGCTTGCAGCCAGATAAAACAATTTCGAGTGGGCCTGCTAAAGGATTAAAAAAAAAAAAAAGATTGTGTGTCTCTTGTGTTCTGTACGAATAGTGATGGATCTGATAAAAGAACTATGACAGTGATTGGAAAATCAGCTAAGCCACTATGTTTTAAAAATTTTAATCCTGCTCTTTATGTAGATTATGATAATAATAACAAAGCGTGGATGACTTCAGCATTATTTCAAAAATGGTTAGCGAATTTCAACATAGAAATGAAAAGAAGCAAACGCCATATTTTATTGATTTTGGATAATGCCCCTTGTCACAAAGCATATCCAATGAGTAATATCCGCATTGAATTTTTACCTCCTGACTGTACTGGATTTTTGCAACCTTTGGATGCTGGTATAATAAACTCATTCAAAGCTCATTATCGAAAGTATCACGTCCGCCATATCATTGAAAAAATCAGTAAAGATGATTTTTCTCCAATCCTTTTACATGATGCTATTCGCATGATAAAAAAAGCATGGGATGAAATTTCATCAGAAACTATTGTTAACTGCTGGAAACATACTGGATTGATTAAACCTGAAGGATCTACTAAAAAACAAAACAGTACAGCACTTCAGGAACTACAAGACGAAATGCACAAATTAACAGAAATTGAGCATCCTCTATCGGCAATTGAGTACATTAATATAGACAAAAGTGTTTCAACATTTGAAGATTTGACAATCGAAGAAATTGTTGCCAATCAAAATGAAAATGAAAATTCATCTGACAGCGAAGCTGAAGAAGCTGAAACGCCGCATGTTACATCTGATGAAGTTAAAAATTGCATTGGGAAAATAAGAATTTTCTTAGAAAAACATGCAACTGATAAAAAAATGATGAACAATCTTTTAGTTGTAGAAAAAGATATTGAAAAAATCAATATTGAAAGGAAAACTCAAACTAGCATATTAAAATATTTTCCTGTAAAAGATAATTAAAGTAAAATAATTCAGTGTGATATTTAATGTATGTGTGTGTCTGTTATGTGCATAATTATCTACTTTATCTAAAATTGACTATATAAAGAGGTAAGTGCATGTTAATTTCATACATTAATTGGATAATTTTGAATCATGTAGCATTAATTATATTATGTATATTAATTATATTATATTAATTTATACTATTATAATATACTATATACCATTGGATAATTTAATAAAAAGGCATTACTGATATTTATTTTTATAATAATAATAATATTAGTATAATAGTATGAAAATTAATTTTTATTGTATTTTAATTCGATATACCGCCAAACTCGTTATAGCGCCAAAAATTTCTTGAACGGATAATGGCGGTACAACGAGGTTTGACTGTATATATATATATATATATATATATATATATATATATATATATATATATATATATATATATATATATATATATATATATATATATATATTATTCTGACATATTTTGGAATATCAAATTCCTTGGAGTTGGGGGAGATAGCACGATAGCACTATTTGTACCGATTCCGTCCAAATATATTTCTTACTATGTATGTGTGTATAATATATGTATATATATATATTGAATATGTAATCAATCCACTACATTAATAGATAATATTTTCATATTCAAATGTTCCTAAATTATGTTAAGAAGTTTTCTTTAGGAAAATTTATTTTATTATTTAAAATTATTCTTATGCACATTGGTGTAGTTTTGAAAATTATTGGTGGTGAACTTGAACATAATTTTTTTTTTTTCACACACATTTGTGTGTGTAAAAGACATTACTTACAGATTCAATGTTGCTGTTTTAACTACCTTTTAAAAAAATTAAACAGAATTGTATATTTATAAATAAATCACATTAAGACAATGTAAAAATTCAAATGTACAAACCAGTTTATAAAATGATATACTCGCTGTCATTCACGAATCTTTTATAATAAAATTACAATGAAAATTGACTTTGAATAACATTTTTTCAGAATATGAATTCTTTTCGTATTTTTACTTCTTATATGGCTTTTTGGCTACAAAATTTCAAATGAAAAATAAATAAAATTAAGTATTAGTGGAAGATGAAATTTTTTTTCTAATGTTGTTCATCTTTGTAACAAAAGAAAAAGAGGAAATTCTAAAAATATATATATTAGAGGGGAGGGAAAGTATTTTTTTAATTATTGGTTGGATTCGGACATATACAAGTCTACTCTACGCCTACATACATAGTAAATGTGATTATATTTTCAGTTACTTACCTTTTGAATACAGTTCACTGGTACAGGATCAGCTAATTATACATTGTATGAGGGGAAAAAAAACAACCTGTGTTTACTCACAGTGCTAACACAAATACCACACCAAATATGTACAATTTCAATATACCGTACATTATACACTGTTGCAATATGTATTCTAGTTGAAAGTTAAGAATACTTTAATTTAAAAAAAATCTGTATTTCTATGTAGCTATGATTTTTTTTTTTTCATTTCGTCTACAAGAGAAATACTTTCCTATATGTGACAGAGCAAACACAAACTAATGTTGTTACTTTTATTTTCTAATATAACTCATTTAAATTACTGTTTTTCTTTTATAATAATTTTTAATAACTTTCTCTTAAAATGAATTCTTTAATGATGCAAAAAGAAACTTTTTTATATATTCAATGATAATCTTCTCAAAACATTTTTATGCCAAAGTAATAATTTCTTGCCCATTTAATAGCTTCATTAAATAAATTTTACAGATTACAATGTGACAAATAAGTATTAAAAATATAATTTTTAATCTACACCCAAAGATTACTTTAACTAATAATATTTTTTAATATTGTAATCTTTGCATTTCCTCATCTAATATTCCATAATTCCTTTCTAGTTAAAAGCTAAGAATACTTTAATTTTAAAAAAATCTCCATTTCTATGTGACCTTGTTTTTTTTTTTTTTTTTTTTTTTACAAGAGAAATACTTTCCTATATGCAACAGAGCAAACACAAAGTAATGTTGTTACTTTTACTTTCTAATTTAACTCATTTAAATTACTGTTTTTTCTTTATAATAATTTTTAATAACTTACTCTGAAGCAAACAAAAGTATTTCTCAATATCCAGGCAATATTTTCTAAAACAAATGAAACATTATTCAGTTTAAATAATTCTATTTATTTACATACAAAAAATAATATAATAATCAACAGCTCGAGTAAAGTCTATTTTCTTCTTGATTCTTTCTTTTCTCTCTAGCAAATAAAAAGATAAATAAATAAATAAATATAGACACACGCATCAAATATGTATAGTAAAAGGGAATAAACTACACAATAAGCAGTAGCACAGCCAGGATCCCCATCTGGGATTGTTACTCATTTAAAAAAAGAAAAAGAAAAAAAAAGAATGTTGTGTGACAAAAAGTAATGAAAAATACAAATAGCCGTAAAATACTTAACATTTGTGTGCTTAAAGGTTTCATAAAAGAGCATTTTCTTTAGACTTCAGAGAAAAAAGAAAGAGGAATGCAGTAACATAGGGTTATTTTACTGCTATTGCTCCTAACCTAATCTTTCATTGATTTTGTGTTTAAATAGAGGCCCTTATTACAAAGCATTGAAACTGTTGAGAATGACATTTTATGCTGCTTGCTTATACTTTTCTTTACTTTGTTTTTTACATAACATTACTTTACCTTAAGACAAGTGGTTTTCTATACATCTTCTCAGTTTTCTAAATACTCTGGAAGGGATTTTAACCCCAAACTTGCCCCCTTTGCTAAGCTAGTGCAATAGGTGTACAGAATTCAATAGTCAAAATATGGTATGACATGCACTTTATATAGGCTACTTCACTCAGGCGAAAAAACTCGCTCGCTAATGTTAATCCTATGGGGGAAATATTTTACGCTATCTCATTCGCATTTCAATATTTTTAAATGTTTTTTTTTGCATTGGATAGCTGAGGTCAATCTCTATGCTGGCCTTTTTTTGCTTTTCGATTTTTGTTGCAGTTTTTTTTTTTATTGAGGGTACTTTTACATTCCAAACCGTTTCCGAAAGTGAAAGTATCTTAATAAAAAAAACTCGTAATCAAAATCGAAAAAGTACAAAGGAGCTGCATAGAGATTGACCTCCGTTATCCAATGCAAAAAAAAAATAATTTAAAAATACTGAAATGTGAATGAGATATTGCAAACTCCCCCCCTCCTCATAGGATTAACATTAGCGAGAAGTAGTCTCTTAAAAATCTGCATAGCTTGAGACAAAGTGCTTTATAGATTTCTGATGTAGATTCTTTGTTTATATTTTAAAATATTATTAAACTAGGCATTTTTAGAATCCATTAATCAAATATAGCAATCTTGTTTTTGTCACTGTCTTAATGGAAAATTTCATTATTTTATATTGTGTTTGATGTGGGGTTCTTGCAGTTGCAGATTTTTTTTAAGTTTGATATAACAACAAAAATGTGCCAAATGGTTAAGCCTGTATTATTATGCCTGTATTAAAAAAAAAAAAAAACTTTGATATTTATTCATTTACATTATTTTTCCTAATTATCCCTCTCAGCTGGTGAATAAAAGTTTTTGATATCAGTTGAAACTAATCTATTGTATGTAACTATTCATCGCAACATTTTTCAATGCTTTTTCTCTTTTAATATCATGGTACTGCCATTTAAGGACACAATTACTTTTTTTATTAACGAAAGAACTAATAAATCAGTAAAACATAATGAAAGATACAGGTAAATGTCAAATTATAGCCACTTGATAACATAGCAAACACATGCAACACTTCTGAGTCACGTGAATGTGTCGCCACAATAATGCATCTTTGGCCTTAAATCCTATAATTTGACGATAGCTTTTTTCTTATGAAAAGTGGTCGATGGGATAATGGAGGAAGTACTTAAAAACATACCATTTAATTGTAAAACACATATAATTTTTATTATAAACACACAAAAATAAATTTATTATAAAACACACAATGTTTAATTTAATATAAAACACACACAATCTGCTCTACCGGACTGCCATAGGAAGAAAAATCTTACCCAAATTGGTGGATTGCCCAGGCATTAAATTGCCTTTTTGGCACCAAAAATATACTCCAGTGCGTCAGTGACATCTGTACGTACCATTCATATAATCAAGGTTGATAAAAATCACGATTAAAAAAAAAAAAAATTGATTTATTTGATTTAAATCAGATTTTTTAAAATTAATATTATTTGTGTACTGTGCATGAATTTATTTTTTCTGCATACATTTCTATTAATTTAATTACAGTTCCTAGATAAAAATTCAAAATAATTTAAATTAAAAAAAATTGTTGCAAACAAATTCAGATTTATTTAAAACTTAAAATCATATTATTCTACTATTAAATTGTTGTAGATAATATACACGTATGTGTGTTGTGTGCATAAATATCTAGTTAATTTAAGTTATTAATTTTTTCATTAAGGCATAACTCTAATAATATCTAATCACATAGTAAATGCGGCAAAGAATGCTAAATACATACGTGTATTTCAATCAGGGTTGGCCAATTTTTGTCTAAGTGGAAAAAACTGTCCTGGCAAAAATACTTTTTGCCACTGGCAAAATTTACTAGTATTTAAAAATAGGGTTTTAAGGATTTTATTTTAATTACATGATTTCAATGTTTAAATCATAATTTTAACAGATTAAAATCAGTGATTTATATTACAATCTTATCATATTAAATACTTTTATATTGAATATATTTAACTTTAAAACTTCAACATCTAACTTGCAAAAATGAAGTGATCTAGGAAAGACAAAAGTTTAAAAATGAAAGAGCATTTATATCAGTATTTATTTTGTGATGCACTAAGGACAAATAATATTTTAAATGTAGTGTTGCATTTAATTTCATAAAATAATTATTTTCAACTTATAAAAGTTTTAACATTATTAAACGGTAATTTTTAATCTGGACATGAATGATGACATTTATTTGAATACGAACGATTAATTTAATGCTTATTCAGCTTGTAAATATCAATGTTCAAAATACTGATTTAAATCAAAGATTTAAAAAAAATCATTTGATTTAAATCAAACAACCCTGCATCTAATAATACCAAAACATTACCCACACACACACTCTCAAAATAATAACAATAATAATATCCTAATAAATATCTCTATAATGAAAGCAAGTCAATATTTCGGAGAGAGCAACAATATAAATATTTAAAATTTTCTTTCGAAAGCTGATGAAAGTAACAAACTCAGAGGCATACTCCAGATTCACCCCACCCCCACCAGTGTTGAATTCAAGGGGTGGCACAGGGGAGGGCATTGAAATGTCCACCTCCCCAGAAGTTTACAATGTACCTCCAGAGCCACAAAAATCCCTCCCGGAGAAAAAAGACACAAAAAAAAATTAATTTATTATGTAAATATAGAATTTATAAAGAAAAATTAAATGAGTTCAGAAACGGTTATAACCATATCAATTTATCACAAGGAAAAAGCAAAGATATCTTAAAAATAAAAATTCGATATGTATGCAAGAAATAGAATGCACAATACAGTTTCTTTCTTTTTTAGTATTATGTTATCTTTCAATTTGAATAAATTTATAAAAATTCAATTTTAAAATAAAAAATAATGAAATAAATAGTCAACTGAAATTATTAAAAATAAATTTTATAACATTAAATTTGTTATTATATATGTGTTAAAATCATTTTTCTTACCTTAAAAAACAATCACCAATCCTGTATGAGCTTGTAAACATGTCTTTTCGAGGAATTCTGTTGTAGTTCCTTCTTTTAGCAGCTTTTCTGTTCAAAAAATCACATGCTGGCAACCATGGACCTTGACCAGATGATGTCATTGGAATTTGTAACTACAAAAGGCAAAATAAAATAATGACAACCAAGAAATAAACTTTAAACCCTTCATGACAAGCTTCCCTGCACCATTATTTCCAAATAATATTGACCTTATTTAATGCTGTTTTATTAAATAAGATGAAAATTACCATTCGGATATAGAAATAATAGTTAAAATCTAGGACTGTGTACACATCTTATATCACACACATCTCCTGTCATAAATGGTTTTAACATTACAGTAAAAGTCTATGCATTATGCATACTTCATGCTATTTTATTTATAATTATATTTTAATAAAAGAAATTCATTTTCTTTTGTTTTATTATTTTATGTTCATTTCGATACAATAATTTATACTATTTAAACATTTAGCATAAAAGCAAAAAAATATTATTTTCCAAATGTCATGTTTGTCATAATTGCACTGTAATGCACTGTAATTGCACTGTAATTTTAAATACCTCATTTGAGAAAAAAATTTCAAATAAATTTTATTCAATTAAAATTTAACATTTATTATTAATATTGTACATTGTTCACAATGTTTTATGGTGTTCTTCATGGTTTTGTAAATTTAAACAGAAAATGGCATCTAATGATTTTAAGCAGTGACCAGTGGTCATATATATTCAGAGAACAGTCAAAAAAAAAAAAAAAAAAAAAAAAATCATATATTGCACACATCTCAAATTTAAAGAACATTTTGAGATGAAAGCAAGAAAAAACATTGCTGTATGATAAACTCTAGTTATTTGGATCCACGACAACAACAACAACAAAACATTTTAAATCAGTCCTAGTTTTATTTTGTTGAGTATTGATATAATTCAACAATACTCTGTAAATCACGTAAATTCTTTCAATACAATAGGACCCAAGACTAATTTAAAACTTTTTTTTGTTGTTTGTTTGCTGTTGTGGGCCCCACAAACCCCAGTTTAATTTAAAATAAAAACAAACATAATTTTTGATGTATTCACAAAAAAGTTGCATTATCACACATAATATAAAAAATTATTCAAGGGGCAGATTTAATTTATACAGGTAAATGTTAAAACTTCAGGTTAATGGCCAGATTATTATAAGGCTATTTTGTACTGCTAATACAGATAATTCTGGTGGGGGGGGGGGGGACAAGAACATTTCATATTTACTAACTTAATAATAATTTTTAAAAAATCAAAAATTTTTATGTTGTGTGAATTTTCAGAAACATTTAAAATAATTATGGTACTTTTCGGTTAGCCAGGCGCCAGTGATATATGTATATATATGTATGTATATATATATTCATACATATATGTATATATATATATGTGTATGTATATATTTGTATATATATAACTGGCGCCCAGCTAACCGAAAAGTAACATAATTTTTATTTTGCTTTCATTTTTTCCATTTACCAGTACTAACTAAAAGTATTGGTAGGTAATCATAATTAATAAGTTAATTGACAAACATTTAAGACTCACGATCATTATATTAAGGATTTTGCCAATTCTCAATCAACTGGCAATTTGACACATCAAAATTAATTTCTGCTATGAATGTATTTGTTTTTTATTTTTAATAAGTAATTTGTTAATCCACCAATACATATATAAAACAAAGTTATTCATGTTTTGAGATGTAATACAGGCATATGATTAAAAAAAAAATTCAGAATAACTGTAGGGCAATTATTTGTGTTTGCAGACATTTTTTTACTTTTATTAGTATAGGAAAGGGGAGGGAGGAGTTCATGTAATATAGGCAAATGTTGATATAGATGAGATATTATCAAATATAATTAACTAATGTTTATAATGTTTAACTAATGAAACATTATTATAATCATAGCATTATCTTGTTTACTATTATGTGACAAAACATATATGTTTTTGAGGAAAGAGAAGGAGGGTAGGGAAGTAAATGATTTTTTTTTAAATTAAAGTACATTTTTCTACGAATATATTACGGAAACAACTTTTGAATATAGCTACTTTTAATAATGCTAATATATTTTAAAAAGAGAGTTTGTTTGAATGTAATTTGTGGAAGTTCAAAGTATGTTTTTATTTATAAATCGGTCATAAACGCCGACCAGGGGTGGTGGCGATTTTGAAACAAAATATATAATATTTATTTACCGACATAAGTTAATTAATCACTAAAAGCAAAATTATGATTAATGTTAGAGTGCTTTTAATTCGATCATAATGAAAAGGTTGATTATTAGTTGACAATAAAACATGTTAAACACTATCCCTGATTTCTTTTTTGCCTCAAAATTTCGTGTTTTACCGTTCGCCCATGTACTTTAATATTTATACGTAGTAAAGTATATATAATGGGCGTTCGTTCATATATGAAGCACTCCTGTTATGCATTTCCTGAAATTGAAACCACGTTTTAAAAAAATGTGATAATTAAGAAACGCTAAGGTCATAAGTAAATCATGTTTACATAAGTTTATGTAATAATAATTTAAAAAAAAAAACTTATAATCATATTTTTCCCTGTGTGCAATTTACACTAAAGCATAAGATAAATTTCATTATTTTATGAATAAGGATTAAATCTTGTTAAAAGAAATACATTATTCAGTTATCATAGATTAAAAGATTTAACTAATAACAATATACTAGTAACAAACTTACCGTATTTTCTGTAAATATTGAACACATCTTTTACACTTGACAAGATTATCAGAATGACAGCATCAGCGAAGCGACATTTTGTTTTGGAAAGCAACAGGCAACGATACGACCACGACAGTTGGTTGCGCATGCGCAAAAATCAGATGCGTGAGGTTTGATTTGAGAATATTGGTTGCCTGAAGCTTATCTCCAAAACGGAGTATTGCAAACATTCCTGCACCCATGCTATATGGTGAAGATAACTCACCTTTGCAGAACAATGGAACGAAAATGAAAAATGACCGTTTTCGGAACCTTGCTTGCTATCTGGGTTAATGACGAGTTGGGGTATTCTGCCCCACTCTTCCAGAAGAGCTCTTTCCAGTTCTTGGAGAGTTTGTGGGGGTTGTTGGCGGCCAGAAACTCGTCTTCCTAGAGCGTCCCAAACGTGTTCGATTGGATTCATGTCTGGAGAACACGCTGGCCATTCCATTCGAACGATTCCTTCCTCGAAAAGGAAATTCTCCACCAGGTTTGCACGATGTGGCCTGCAGTTATCGTCCATTAAAATGAAGTTATCTCCGATTGCTGCAGCGTAAGGGACTACAATAGGTCTGAGGATCTCATCCCTATATCGGCGACCAGTCAGAGCTCCATCTCGAATGATGTAGAGGTCAGTGCGCCCGTCAATGGAGATGCCACCATACACCAACACTCCTCCACCGCCATATCTGACACTTTCGTGCACGAACGCAGGATTATTCCTACTGCCACGGTCCCTCCAGATGAAAATACGCCTATTATCCGGATGCACAGAAAAACGGGACTCGTCAGAAAACAGAATATTGCTCCATTCATTTCTCCTCCAGTTGACATGCTCGGTTGCCCACTCCCTGCGGTCGCGACGATGCCTTGATGTTAATCTAACACATACCATCGGTCGGCGAGCATACAGACCTACAGCATGGAGCCGGTTTCGGACAGTCTGAGTTGAAATCGTGGTGCCTGTAGCCCAGCGAAGGTGTTGTTGGAGAAGAGTAGCGTTCATGTTTCGGTGTCTCCGAGCTGTTAACGCTAAATACCGATCTTCATTGGGCGTTGTTGCCCGTCTACGACCTTGCCCTGGTCTTCGGCCTGCACATCCACTCTCCAAAAAACGCTTCCAGATCCTGGAAATGACACTTTGTGACACTCCAATGGCTTGCGCTACTTCGGCTTGAGTTTGGCCACAGTTTGAAAACCAGAAAAATTTGCATTTGTGATTCTCTTCTTCTATTTTCGGCAAAAAAAATTTCGTTTATATCTTTATTTTATATAAAACTTCAAATATCCTTTAATTGTTTTGAGCAGTGTATACAGCTAGATAATAGATTCATTAGTGATTTCAGTTGCTATATGACAGGTTTTATTATTCTAAAATCCAATGTTTTAAGGTATGAAAAAAATGTGAAGGTTTCTTTAAATGACTCAAGTTCTTCCTAAATTGCTTACAGATCATATTTCCTATGTGAACGTTTTCAAAATGGGACACTGAACATGAAAAAATATACAGAAATAAAACAGGATATCAAAATGTATCCATAATAAAAATTTGAATAAATTATTTTATAGCTGAAATTTTATTTATTTTTTTTTTTTCAAATTTGAAAAAAATTGGAAAATCTTACTTTTTGAAACGAGGATCAAATCCCGCAACTGACTGACGAATTTGGCTATAGTTTGTCGCAACCGATCGACGAATTTTGTAGGGTGTTTCCCGCGACCGATCGACGAATTTTCTCTGCAATCGTTGACAAATTTCACAATTTTTCTAACTTCCCAGTTTTTTCTTGTGACATATTGACAAAATTCACGATATTTTCCCGTGACCGTTGGACGAAATCTGCAATATTTTCCTGCGACCAATTGGCAAACTTCGCGAGTTTTTTTTATTTTTAATTTCCAATTTTTTGACGAAATGCGTGGTTTTTTCGTGATCGTTTGACGAAATTCGCATTTTTTTCTCGATCCTTTGGCGAAATTCGTGGAAGTTTTTGCGATCTTTTGACGTAATTCGCGGTATTTTTGCGATCCTTTTACGAAATTCGTGGTATTTTCGCGATCTTTTGACGAAATTCGTGATTTTTTCGCGATTTTTTGAAGAAATTCGTGATTTTTTCGCGATTTTTTAAATGTAATTCGCGTTATTTTTGCGATCTTTTGAAGAAATTCGCGGTTATTTTTCCGATCCTTTGACGAAATTCGCGGTTTTTTCGCGATCATTTGATGAAATTCACGACCTTTCGACGAAATTTGTGATGTTTTCCCGATCCTATGACGAAATTCGTGATGTTTTCCCGATCCTTTGACGAGAATCGTTCTTTTTTCGCGATCCTTTGATGAAATTTGCGGACTTTTTTTACGAAATTTTCATTGGATTCGCCATCCTTTAACGAAATGTGATCCTTATTCGTGTTCCTTTGACGAAATTCGTGATGTTTCTTCGAGTTTTTGACGTAATTCTCATTGGCTTTGCGATCTTTTGACGAAATTTTCGGGGTTTTTCCGCGATCTTTTGAAGAAATTCGCGGTATTTTCGCAATTTTTTGATGAAATTCGCGATTTTTTGATGAAATTCGCGATTTTTTGACAAAATTCGTGATTTTTTTTGCAATTTTTTGAAGAAATTCGTGATGGTTATGCGATTTTTTTAATTCGCGTTATTTTTGCGATCCTTTGACGAAATTCGCGGTTTTTTCGCGATCTTTTGGCGAAATGTGGGATGTTTTCCCGATCCTTTGACAAAATTCGTTCTTTTTTCGCGATCCTAATTCGCAATTTTTTTGCGATTCTTTGATGAAATTTGCGGCTATTTTTTTACAAATTTCGCATTGTGTTCGCGATTTTTTGAAAAAATTCAATCTTTTTTCGTAGTTCTTTGACGAAATTCGCGATCCTTTGATGAAATTTGCGTTTTTTTAGCGAAATTTGCATTCGTTTCGCGGTCCTTTGACGAAATTCATGATTTTTTGCAAGCTTTTGACGAAATTCGCGCCTTTTTCGCGATCTTTTGATAGAATTCGCGCTTTTTTCGCGATCTTTTGACGAAATTTGCACTTTTTTCGCGATCTTTTGACGAAATTCGTGGTTTTTTTCGCGATTATTTGATGAAATTAGCGATCTTTTGACGAAATTTGTAATGTTTTTCCGATCCTATGACGAAATTCGTGATTTTTTCCCGATCCTTTGTCGAAATTCGTTCTTTTTTCGCGATCCTTTGACATAATTCGCAATTTTTTGCGATTCTTTGATGAAATGTGCGTTTTTTGACAAATTTCGCATTTTTCCGCGGTCCTTTGACGAAATTCGCGATCGTTTGATGAAATTTGCGGGTTTTTTTTTTCCCTACGAAATTTGCATTGGTTTCGCAATCTTTTGACGAAATTTGTGATGTTTTTGCGATTTTTTGACGTAATTCGCGTTATTTTCAGCGATCGATTGACGAAATTTGACCGTATTTTCCGAAACAGATTTGCGAAACGCGCGATTTTTCCGCAATACTCGGCTAAACACCGAACTTCAATAAAATTTAAATGTCTTAACTGTATCTAAAAACGGACTTTACGGACCTAATAATGAAAAAACGGATTAATACGGACTTGAAGCAAAAAAGGACCAGTTCCCTAAAAACGGACCTAGTGGGAGCCTTGTACAGCATAAATTATAAAATAAATATCACGTTAAATAACTTTTACTTGATATTAGATTAGAATTCTACCAAAATTTTAGCGTTAAAACTCGCATATGTTAATTCAAGATTATTAAAAATAAATTGTATCGGTTTAAATCTAAAATATTTAAAGTATTTAATTTTAGATGAATTTTGTAAGTTCTCCATG
The DNA here is from genome assembly GCA_963931845.1 of Maratus michaelseni. NCBI lineage: Eukaryota > Metazoa > Arthropoda > Arachnida > Araneae > Salticidae > Maratus > Maratus michaelseni. The sequence continues at coordinate 6,846,701 of OZ007600.1, forward strand.
TAAAACATGCATAATGACTGAAAACTTTTAAAACTGTATATATAAGCTTTCCCCACGATTACCAGGTGAGCACCGCATTATAGCTGCATCACGAGAATTGCATCTCCCGTGTCAAATACTGCTCCTGCTATTGCAGTTAATGATATGTTTGAACATTAGTTCATTGTGATTTGCGTTCCATTCTTTAAAAAATCCCTGACGGCTCGGCCTACAGGCACGGGTAGATTTCGAAGACGCACACCGTGGGGTGCCTGTTTGTCGGGAATTGCGGAAGAAATGACCTTTTTGCGATGATGCTGCAGTTGGAACCGCCTACTTCGAAACCAAATTTGTTTGCAGGCGGAGCCAGCAAGGATTTTTTTTTTTTTTTTTTTTTTTGGCTATAAGAGTTGGTCCTATAAAAAAACATGCCACTATAAAAATTTTAGATAATATTAAGAGGATTTATAATAAATTTAAGCGGATTTGAAATCTTGGGAATTGACGAAGTTATGAATTTTTTTCTTCTAAACCCCCCCCCCTTCCCTCCCCCCCTTAAAGCAATTTTTAATTATATCACAAATCTGTCATACATAAGTTTTTGTCCCTGTCCTAGAAGTAATAACTTTAAACGGATTCGATACATATCATAATTAAGAAATTATGAGGTTTTTTTCTGTTTTCACAAAAAGCCCCCCCCCCCCCCCCTTTGGTTCGATTTTGCCCATTAACAAACTTGACCGAGATTTTATGCCCCTTGATTTTATGTATCAGTATCGAAAAGATGCGGGAGTTGGAACCGCCTACTTCGAAAAATAACTTGTTTGCAGGCGTAGCCGGCAGGGATTTTTTTTTTTTTTAATTATTTTTTGCTATAACGGTTGGTCCTGTAAAAAACTTGTCAATATAAAAGTTTTAGATAATACTAATAAATTAAGATAAAAAAAGATTAATAATAAATTTACGCGGATTTGATATCTTGTGAATTGACGAAGCTATGATTTTTTTTCTTCTAAAACCCCCCTTTTTCCCCCTTGGGGCCATTTTTAATTATATCAAAAATCTGTCATACATGCATTTTCGGCCCTTTTCCTAGAAGTAATAATAACTTTAACCGGATTCGATACGTATAAAAATAAAGAAATTATGAGGGTTTTTCTGTTTTCACAAAAAGCCCCCCCATTCCCCCCCCCCTTGGTTCGATTTTGCACATTAACGAACTTGACCGAGATTTTATGACCCTTGATTTTATGTATCAGTTTGGAAGAGATTTATGCAGAATTTTTCCAGTTATCGTGGTCAGAAAAAAGTGACATAGATAGATAGATAGATAAAGTTTTGAACTGGGGGTGGTTTTGGGTTCTGGGAGTCATGATCGGAGTAGATCTGAAAAAAATTTTCAAAATTTCCAACTTAGGTGAGAATGTAATAGGTAGTATTTCTTACGAAATCTACCTAAAAAGGGAAATATCTCCATATTTTCCATGGTTGTATTATAAATCATTTATAATACATCTATGAGATTTGCAACATCCACGAATCCGCAATTATAATACTTCTGAACCAATCATTGAAGCGTATCGTTGAAAATAATCGATATGCGGTAACAACTTTGTGACGGTCACAAGTGTTTCTTTTGTATCGCTCTTTTCAAGCTGGTAACAAATTTCAGATTTATGACCGCAACAGTTTGTTACGGTTACCGTTTCATTTGTATCCACGCTTTGGTCAATCGGCCACAGAAAAATCGCGAATTTCGGAAAATGATCAAGAAAAACAAATAATTTCCGTGGAACGATCACGGGGGAAGAAAAAATGCGTATTTCGTTAAATGGTCGCGGAAAAAATCCGTAAAATTCAACTGGTCATGAGATAATCAGCACCACAAACATCACCAATATATTACGAAATTTTCAGATTTTCTGATTTATGGGAAGAAGAACATTTTCATGAATGATTTTCTGTCAATAAAAATTTACCTTAATCATTTTCAGCAACTGCAATCCCAGCCCCCTCTAAATGGCGCCCCTGCGTGACAGATCGACGAAATTCGTAATTTTTTTCTTGCGACCGATCGAGGAATTTCGCAGTGTTTCTCCACAACCGATTGACAAATTTCACGATTTTTTTCCGCGACTGATTTTTCTAATTTCCCAGTTTCCCGTTTCACGAATTTTGCGATACTTTCTCGCAGCCGAGTGGCAATCTTCGCGGTTCTTTTGTTGTTGTTGTTGTTTTGAGCGACCTAACGACAAATTTTGCGATTTTTTTTTCCGCAACAAAATGACAAAATCCTTGATTTTTTTTTTCTCCGCGGATATTGACGATTGACGAAATTCACGATTTTTTCCTCGCGTCCGACTGAAAAACTTCGCGGGTTTTTTTTCTTTTAAGCGAATGGAAAATGTTGCTGTTTTTTTTTTACTCCGACAAATGGGTGAAATTCGTGATTTTTTTTCCCACGAACGATCGGTGAATTTCCCGATGTTTTTCCTACGATCAATGAACGTATTTCGCGATTTTTATTCCCGCAATCGAAAGAGGAAAAGAAACAAAAGGGCAATAAGGGGCACCAAGCATTGTGCCCTGTCATTGTCTTATAGTTAGCACTAAACAAAAATGAGATTAGAAATTCAAAAATCTTGAAGAAAGTGCACATAAAGAAAAGATTTTCCCGAATTCAAAGGAAACATATTTAGAAACAACAAACTAATTTATTTGTTACAATTCACCGAAATTAGTATTTGACATTTTCAACGTACATTTATCGTGCAATAGAAAGAATAAGAAATGAATCCATAGTTTTCCTTTCAAACTTTGGTCATGGATTTAAAATTTCAATGCATAGAACTTTGTTCAGGTCAAAGAAAATACTGGGAATTCCTAATTTGGCTAAAACCATTCTGTTCAGAAATGGATATTGATGGTGTCACCACCCCAAATATGCATTGTTCATGCATGTAGTTAAAAATGAAGGCACATAAAATTTTTCAGTTTTCTGAAATTGTTTAAAAAAAGCATAACTTTAAGTTTCCAATATTTTCTAAAGTTATAAAAGTTGCTCTTGTGCTACCTACCTGTCACAAGAGTATCTTGTGAAAGAAGCTTCAGAACACAAAATCGAATAAACTCTAAATTCAGAAATTCATATAACAACTCATTTTTTAAGAGTCCACGAGCAGGGAAGACCGAGCTATGCTCGGTGAAAATTAGCTTCGAGTTCAACTCGATATATTTTTCTCTCTGTATTATTACTATAATGCCTTTTATTTTATAAAAATAGCTTGCTTGACCCATAATCAAAATTACCCACTAAACAAATTTTCTCGAACATGTGAGCGAGTCCAATTGTCTTCTCGTGCCCGAAACCCGTAGGTTATAAAATTTAGACAAAATAGTCTAAGCCGTTTTTAACACTTTCCAACCTAGTTGAAAAGTATTTATGACTTCGGTTTGTCTGCCGTCTGGCCGTCTGTCCGTGCTCTAACTCCCGTAAATATGCTCGGATTACCCTGCAATTTTTGTATGTTATTGTCGTCATCTATAGCATGTTCCCTATTTCAACTGAAGTGTGTAGCACTTATAGTTTTTTCACAGGGACACTCAAAAGAATTCCGTTACATTACGGTCTATGGGGAAAAATCATTTGCGGTTTATTTTAATGATGTTACACAATTTCAAACACATTGTAACTGATATATATCACTAAGGTACATTACAAGAAACTGAATATGGAATAGGGTGTGCATAGCACTTATACGTACTTTACAGGGACAGTCAAAAGAATTCCGTTACATTACGTCTATGGAGAAAAATCGTTTGAGATTTAATTAAATAATGTTTCACTATTTTAAACGCTTTGAAATTTATATGTATCACTAAGGTGCATTACAAGAGGCTTATTACAGAATATTGTCTGTATAGCAGTCATCGTTCATTTACAGGGACACACAAAAGAATTCTTTACTGTCTGTTAACAATAATTCCTGGAAGTGCGTTTTAAGTTTCTGAACACGATTTTAAATTTAACTCACTTTTTGTCTATTACTTGGTGCGTATAAATTCTGTAGAACATATACAGGGCAGCACAAAAGTTCGTGAACACATTTCCGTTTATTGGCAGAAACTTCAGAAGGAGAATTTTAAACTGTGCTATGTGTTTCCTAACTAAACTAAAATTTAGCATCCTATGTAGTATATCTACAAATCTATAGATGATATACAGGGCTGAATAAAAGTATTCGGATATTTTTCCGAATATTGTATATGTTGGAAATTCCTGAAATTACGTTTTTAAATATGTTATGCGTTTTCCAAATTGTTTACTTAGATGTTATCTTTTAGCTTATTAAACGGTAATGATTTGTAAAATTATTTTGGAAGCGTTGGAAAGTGTTACATAATCTATGCTTGACGCATGATTTTTCGTTCTTGTTTAGATAAAATTAGATTGACTCACAATGACCCACTAATCGGATTTTCTCTAGCATGTGACCTAGCCCATTGATTTTATCGTGCCTAAAAACCGTAGGATATAAAATTTAGTTCAAATCGTCTGAGCCGTTTTTAAGATAAAAATAGCTTGACCCATAATGACACATCACCAAAATGACCCACTAATGGAAATTTCTCGAACATGTGACCTAGCCCAATAGTCTTCTCGTTCCCTAAAACTGTAGGATACTAAATCTAGTTCATATCTTCTGAGACATTTTTAAGATAGTAATAGCTTGACCAATGACCAAAATAACTCACTAATCGAATTTTCTCGAACATGTGACCTAGCCCAACAGTGCCCGAAAATCGCAGGATGCAAAATTTAGTTTAAATAGTCTGAGCCTTTTTTTAGATAAAATTAGCTTGACCCACAGTGTCCCAAAAATGACTCACTAATCAAATTTTCTCGGATATATGACCTAGCCCAATGATTTTCTTGTGCCCAAAACTCGTAGGATACAAAATTTAATCAAAATCGTGAGAGCCGATTTTTAGATAAAATTAACTTGACCCGCTTTGACCAAAAAATGACCCACTAATCGAAAGTTCATGAACATGTGACCCAGCCCAATAGTCTTCTCGTGCCCGAAAATGGTAGGGTACAAAATTTAGTCAAAATCGTTTGAACCGTTTTTTAGATACAATTAGCTTGACCCTGACCCAAAATGACCCACTAATCAAATTTTCTCGATCATGTGACCCAGCCCAATGATTTTCTGCTACCCCAAAACGGTAGGATACAAAATTTCGTCAAAATCGTTATAGCCGTTTTTAAAATAAAATTTGCATACCTATACTTATAAAAGAGTAAGCCACTGACTCATAATCAACGCCGAGCCTAAACCGTTGGTCCTTGAACAAGGAAATTTGGAAGACATGTTTCTTACACAATGTAGGCGCCCACTAAGAAAGGATTTTTGAAAATTCACATCCTTAGGGCGTTAAATCGGGAGAGGTTGAACATTTTAGGTCATTTCGCCATATTTTAGCAGCAGTTTTAGGTAGGAGCGTGAAATTCGGGAGGACAAATCTACTAAAGATTAGTTAAACATGTATTTCAGGTGATTTTAGAAATTCAACCTCTAAAGGGTTTAAAAATGGGAAGTCGAAAGTTTTAGGTCATTTCACTTTTCGCCATATCTCAACATCAGTTTTAGTTAAAAGCGTTACATTCAGGATAACAAATCTACTAGAAGATAGTTAAACACATATTTCACAGATTTTAAAAATATACACCCTAAGGGAATTAAATGGGAGGTTGAATGTTTTAGGTTATTTCGTCTTTTCGCCATATCTCAGTAGCAATTTTAGGTAGAGGCGTGAAATTCGGGATAATAAATGTACTAAAAAATAGTTAAACATGTATTTCAGACGATTTTAGAAATTCAACCTCTAAAGGGGTCAAATGGGGGGGGGTCGAAAGTTTTAGGTCATTTCACTTTTTCGCCATATCTCAACAGCAGTTTTAGTTAAAAGCGTGAAATTCAGGATAATAAATCTACTAAAAGATAATTAAACACGTATTTCAGCGGATTTTCGAAGTTTAACCTCTAAAGAGGTTAAATGGGGAAAGGGGGGTCGAAAGGTTTAGGTCATTTCGCCCTATCTCAGAAGCAGTTTTATGTAGGATCGTGAAATTCAGGATAATAAATTTACAAAAAAAAATAACACATATTTCAGCAATTTTAGAAATTCAACCACTAAGGGGGATAAATGGCGGTCGAAAGTTTTAGGTCATTTTGCCTTATCTTAGCAGCAGTTTTAAGTAGGAGTGTGAAATTCAGGATAACAAATCTATTGACAAATAGTTAAACATATATTTTAGCGATTTTAAAAATTCAAACATTAAAGCGGGTTAAATAGTGGGGTCGAAAGTTTTAGGTCTTTTCGCCATATCTCAGCAGCAGTTTTAGGTAGGAGCGTGAAATTCGGGATATCAAATCTACTAAAGAATAGTTAAGCATGTATTTCATGCAATTTTGGAAATTCAACCTCTAAGGGGGTTAAATGGGGGTCGAAAGTTTTATGTCACTTCGACTTTTCATCATATCTCAGCAGCAGTTTTAGGTAGCAGCTTGAAATTCAGGATAAAAAATCTATTAAAAACAGTTAAACACATATTTCAGCGATTTTAAAGATTCTGTCGCCACCGTCGGTTATGAACCCGATTATGGAAGATTAAACGAATAAGACAACTATTGCTGATTTGTGATTAGATAGTTTGCGCAAAACATTTTTCCAGGGATTTTTTTATCATCTACATATAAAAGAACATGTCCTGACTTACTCACTATCAAACCTCAACCGTTGCTCCTAGGACAATGAAATTTTGAAGATATAGTTCATGCACAATGTAGGCACGCACTAATAAAGGATTTTTTAATATTTAACCCCTAAGGAAGTTAAATGGGGAGTCAAAAGTTTTAGGTTTTGCCATATCTCAGCAATAGTTTTATGGATGAGCGTAAAATTCAACCTATCAAATTTACTAAAAAAAGGTTAAACACGTATTTAATACTAGCAAGCTACGTCCGCTACGCTGGTCAACTTCGTTATGTTAATTCAAGATTATTAAAAATAAATTGTATCGGTTTAAATCTAAAATATTTAAAGTATTTAATTTTAGATGAATTTTGTAAGTTCTCCATGTAAAACATGCATAATGACTGAAAACTTTTAAAACTGTATATATAAGCTTTCCCCACGATTACCAGGTGAGCACCGCATTATAGCTGCATCACGAGAATTGCATCTCCCGTGTCAAATACTGCTCCTGCTATTGCAGTTAATGATATGTTTGAACATTAGTTCATTGTGATTTGCGTTCCATTCTTTAAAAAATCCCTGACGGCTCGGCCTACAGGCACGGGTAGATTTCGAAGACGCACACCGTGGGGTGCCTGTTTGTCGGGAATTGCGGAAGAAATGACCTTTTTGCGATGATGCTGCAGTTGGAACCGCCTACTTCGAAACCAAACTTGTTTGCAGGCGGAGCCAGCAAGGATTTTTTTTTTTTTTTTTTTTTTTTTTTTGGCTATAAGAGTTGGTCCTATAAAAAAACATGTCACTATAAAAATTTTAGATAATATTAAGAGGATTTATAATAAATTTAAGCGGATTTGAAATCTTGGGAATTGACGAAGTTATGAATTTTTTTCTTCTAAACCCCCCCCCTTCCCTCCCCCCCTTAAAGCAATTTTTAATTATATCACAAATCTGTCATACATAAGTTTTTGTCCCTGTCCTAGAAGTAATAACTTTAAACGGATTCGATACATATCATAATTAAGAAACTATGAGGTTTTTTTCTGTTTTCACAAAAAGCCCCCCCCCCCCCCTTGGTTCGATTTTGCCCATTAACAAACTTGACCGAGATTTTATGCCCCTTGATTTTATGTATCAGTATCGAAAAGATGCGGGAGTTGGAACCGCCTACTTCGAAAAATAACTTGTTTGCAGGCGTAGCCGGCAGGGATTTTTTTTTTTTTAATTATTTTTTGCTATAACGGTTGGTCCTGTAAAAAACTTGTCAATATAAAAGTTTTAGATAATACTAATAAATTAAGATAAAAAAAGATTAATAATAAATTTACGCGGATTTGATATCTTGTGAATTGACGAAGCTATGATTTTTTTTCTTCTAAAACCCCCCTTTTTTCCCCCTTGGGGCCATTTTTAATTATATCAAAAATCTGTCATACATGCATTTTCGGCCCTTTTCCTAGAAGTAATAATAACTTTAAACGGATTCGATACGTATAAAAATAAAGAAATTATGAGGGTTTTTCTGTTTTCACAAAAAGCCCCCCCATTCCCCCCCCCCCCCTTGGTTCGATTTTGCACATTAACGAACTTGACCGAGATTTTATGACCCTTGATTTTATGTATCAGTTTGGAAGAGATTTATGCAGAATTTTTCCAGTTATCGTGGTCAGAAAAAAGTGACATAGATAGATAGATAGATAAAGTTTTGAACTGGGGGTGGTTTTGGGTTCTGGGAGTCATGATCGGAGTAGATCTGAAAAAATGTTTCAAAATTTCCAACTTAGGTGAGAATGTAATAGGTAGTATTTCTTACGAAATCTACCTAAAAAGGGAAATATCTCCATATTTTCCGGGATTTTCCATGGTTGTATTATAAATCATTTATAATACATCTATGAGATTTGCAACATCCACGAATACGCAATTATAATATTTCTGAACCAATCATTGAAGCGTATCGTTGAAAATAATCGATATGCGGTAACAACTTTGTGACGGTCACAAGTGTTTCTTTTGTATCGCTCTTTTCAAGCTGGTAACAAATTTCAGATTTATGACCGCAACAGTTTGTTACTGTTACCGTTTCATTTGTATCCACGCTTTGGTCAATCGGCCACAGAAAAATCGCGAATTTCGGAAAATGATCAAGAAAAACAAATAATTTCCGTGGAACGATCACGGGGGAAGAAAAAATGCGTATTTCGTTAAATGGTCGCGGAAAAAATCCGTAAAATTCAACTGGTCATGAGATAATCAGCACCACAAACATCACCAATATATTACGAAATTTTCAGATTTTCTGATTTATGGGAAGAAGAACATTTTCATGAATGATTTTCTGTCAATAAAAATTTACCTTAATCATTTTCAGCAACTGCAATCCCAACCCCTCTAAATGGCGCCCCTGCGTGACAGATCGACGAAATTCGTAATTTTTTTCTTGCGACCGATCGAGGAATTTCGCAGTGTTTCTCCGCAACCGATTGACAAATTTCACGATTTTTTTCCGCGACTGATTTTTCTAATTTCCCAGTTTCCCGTTTCACGAATTTTGCGATACTTTCTCGCAGCCGAGTGGCAATCTTCGCGGTTCTTTTGTTGTTGTTGTTGTTTTGAGCGACCTAACGACAAATTTTGCGATTTTTTTTCCGCAACAAAATGACAAAATTCTTGATTTTTTTTTCTCCGCGGCTATTGGCGATTGACGAAATTCACGATTTTTTCCTCGCGTCCGACTGAAAAACTTCGCGGGTTTTTTTTCTTTTAAGCGAATGGAAAATGTTGCTGTTTTTTTTTTACTCCGACAAATGGGTGAAATTCGTGATTTTTTTTCCCACGAACGATCGGTGAATTTCCCGATGTTTTTCCTACGATCAATGAACGTATTTCGCGATTTTTATTCCCGCAATCGAAAGAGGAAAAGAAACAAAAGGGCAATAAGGGGCACCAAGCATTGTGCCCTGTCATTGTCTTATAGTTAGCACTAAACAAAAATGAGATTAGAAATTCAAAAATCTTGAAGAAAGTGCACATAAAGAAAAGATTTTCCCGAATTCAAAGGAAACATATTTAGAAACAACAAACTAATTTATTTGTTACAATTCACCGAAATTAGTATTTGACATTTTCAACGTACATTTATCGTGCAATAGAAAGAATAAGAAATGAATCCATAGTTTTCCTTTCAAACTTTGGTCATGGATTTAAAATTTCAATGCATAGAACTTTGTTCAGGTCAAAGAAAATACTGGGAATTCCTAATTTGGCTAAAACCATTCTGTTCAGAAATGGATATTGATGGTGTCACCACCCCAAATATGCATTGTTCATGCATGTAGTTAAAAATGAAGGCACATAAAATTTTTCAGTTTTCTGAAATTGTTTAAAAAAAGCATAACTTTAAGTTTCCAATATTTTCTAAAGTTATAAAAGTTGCTCTTGTGCTACCTACCTGTCACAAGAGTATCTTGTGAAAGAAGCTTCAGAACACAAAATCGAATAAACTCTAAATTCAGAAATTCATATAACAACTCATTTTTTAAGAGTCCACGAGCAGGGAAGACCGAGCTATGCTCGGTGAAAATTAGCTTCGAGTTCAACTCGATATATTTTTCTCTCTGTATTATTACTATAATGCCTTTTATTTTATAAAAATAGCTTGCTTGACCCATAATCAAAATTACCCACTAAACAAATTTTCTCGAACATGTGAGCGAGTCCAATTGTCTTCTCGTGCCCGAAACCCGTAGGTTATAAAATTTAGACAAAATAGTCTAAGCCGTTTTTAACACTTTCCAACCTAGTTGAAAAGTATTTATGACTTCGGTTTGTCTGCCGTCTGGCCGTCTGTCCGTGCTCTAACTCCCGTAAATATGCTCGGATTACCCTGCAATTTTTGTATGTTATTGTCGTCATCTATAGCATGTTCCCTATTTCAACTGAAGTGTGTAGCACTTATAGTTTTTTCACAGGGACACTCAAAAGAATTCCGTTACATTACGGTCTATGGGGAAAAATCATTTGCGGTTTATTTTAATGATGTTACACAATTTCAAACACATTGTAACTGATATATATCACTAAGGTACATTACAAGAAACTGAATATGGAATAGGGTGTGCATAGCACTTATACGTACTTTACAGGGACAGTCAAAAGAATTCCGTTACATTACGTCTATGGAGAAAAATCGTTTGAGATTTAATTAAATAATGTTTCACTATTTTAAACGCTTTGAAATTTATATGTATCACTAAGGTGCATTACAAGAGGCTTATTACAGAATATTGTCTGTATAGCAGTCATCGTTCATTTACAGGGACACACAAAAGAATTCTTTACTGTCTGTTAACAATAATTCAGCCCAATAGTCTTCTCGTGCCCGAAAATGGTAGGGTACAAAATTTAGTCAAAATCGTTTGAACCGTTTTTTAGATACAATTAGCTTGACCCTGACCCAAAATGACCCACTAATCAAATTTTCTCGATCATGTGACCCAGCCCAATGATTTTCTGCTACCCCAAAACGGTAGGATACAAAATTTCGTCAAAATCGTTATAGCCGTTTTTAAAATAAAATTTGCATACCTATACTTATAAAAGAGTAAGCCACTGACTCATAATCAACGCCGAGCCTAAACCGTTGGTCCTTGAACAAGGAAATTTGGAAGACATGTTTCTTACACAATGTAGGCGCCCACTAAGAAAGGATTTTTGAAAATTCACATCCTTAGGGCGTTAAATCGGGAGAGGTTGAACATTTTAGGTCATTTCGCCATATTTTAGCAGCAGTTTTAGGTAGGAGCGTGAAATTCGGGAGGACAAATCTACTAAAGATTAGTTAAACATGTATTTCAGGTGATTTTAGAAATTCAACCTCTAAAGGGTTTAAAAATGGGAAGTCGAAAGTTTTAGGTCATTTCACTTTTCGCCATATCTCAACATCAGTTTTAGTTAAAAGCGTTACATTCAGGATAACAAATCTACTAGAAGATAGTTAAACACATATTTCACAGATTTTAAAAATATACACCCTAAGGGAATTAAATGGGAGGTTGAATGTTTTAGGTTATTTCGTCTTTTCGCCATATCTCAGTAGCAATTTTAGGTAGAGGCGTGAAATTCGGGATAATAAATGTACTAAAAAATAGTTAAACATGTATTTCAGACGATTTTAGAAATTCAACCTCTAAAGGGGTCAAATGGGGGGGGGTCGAAAGTTTTAGGTCATTTCACTTTTTCGCCATATCTCAACAGCAGTTTTAGTTAAAAGCGTGAAATTCAGGATAATAAATCTACTAAAAGATAATTAAACACGTATTTCAGCGGATTTTCGAAGTTTAACCTCTAAAGAGGTTAAATGGGGAAAGGGGGGTCGAAAGGTTTAGGTCATTTCGCCCTATCTCAGAAGCAGTTTTATGTAGGATCGTGAAATTCAGGATAATAAATTTACAAAAAAAAATAACACATATTTCAGCAATTTTAGAAATTCAACCACTAAGGGGGATAAATGGCGGTCGAAAGTTTTAGGTCATTTTGCCTTATCTTAGCAGCAGTTTTAAGTAGGAGTGTGAAATTCAGGATAACAAATCTATTGACAAATAGTTAAACATATATTTTAGCGATTTTAAAAATTCAAACATTAAAGCGGGTTAAATAGTGGGGTCGAAAGTTTTAGGTCTTTTCGCCATATCTCAGCAGCAGTTTTAGGTAGGAGCGTGAAATTCGGGATATCAAATCTACTAAAGAATAGTTAAGCATGTATTTCATGCAATTTTGGAAATTCAACCTCTAAGGGGGTTAAATGGGGGTCGAAAGTTTTATGTCACTTCGACTTTTCATCATATCTCAGCAGCAGTTTTAGGTAGCAGCTTGAAATTCAGGATAAAAAATCTATTAAAAACAGTTAAACACATATTTCAGCGATTTTAAAGATTCTGTCGCCACCGTCGGTTATGAACCCGATTATGGAAGATTAAACGAATAAGACAACTATTGCTGATTTGTGATTAGATAGTTTGCGCAAAACATTTTTCCAGGGATTTTTTTATCATCTACATATAAAAGAACATGTCCTGACTTACTCACTATCAAACCTCAACCGTTGCTCCTAGGACAATGAAATTTTGAAGATATAGTTCATGCACAATGTAGGCACGCACTAATAAAGGATTTTTTAATATTTAACCCCTAAGGAAGTTAAATGGGGAGTCAAAAGTTTTAGGTTTTGCCATATCTCAGCAATAGTTTTATGGATGAGCGTAAAATTCAACCTATCAAATTTACTAAAAAAAGGTTAAACACGTATTTAATACTAGCAAGCTACGTCCGCTACGCTGGTCAACTTCGTTATGTTAATTCAAGATTATTAAAAATAAATTGTATCGGTTTAAATCTAAAATATTTAAAGTATTTAATTTTAGATGAATTTTGTAAGTTCTCCATGTAAAACATGCATAATGACTGAAAACTTTTAAAACTGTATATATAAGCTTTCCCCACGATTACCAGGTGAGCACCGCATTATAGCTGCATCACGAGAATTGCATCTCCCGTGTCAAATACTGCTCCTGCTATTGCAGTTAATGATATGTTTGAACATTAGTTCATTGTGATTTGCGTTCCATTCTTTAAAAAATCCCTGACGGCTCGGCCTACAGGCACGGGTAGATTTCGAAGACGCACACCGTGGGGTGCCTGTTTGTCGGGAATTGCGGAAGAAATGACCTTTTTGCGATGATGCTGCAGTTGGAACCGCCTACTTCGAAACCAAACTTGTTTGCAGGCGGAGCCAGCAAGGATTTTTTTTTTTTTTTTTTTTTTTTTTTGGCTATAAGAGTTGGTCCTATAAAAAAACATGTCACTATAAAAATTTTAGATAATATTAAGAGGATTTATAATAAATTTAAGCGGATTTGAAATCTTGGGAATTGACGAAGTTATGAATTTTTTTCTTCTAAACCCCCCCCCTTCCCTCCCCCCCTTAAAGCAATTTTTAATTATATCACAAATCTGTCATACATAAGTTTTTGTCCCTGTCCTAGAAGTAATAACTTTAAACGGATTCGATACATATCATAATTAAGAAACTATGAGGTTTTTTTCTGTTTTCACAAAAAGCCCCCCCCCCCCCCCTTGGTTCGATTTTGCCCATTAACAAACTTGACCGAGATTTTATGCCCCTTGATTTTATGTATCAGTATCGAAAAGATGCGGGAGTTGGAACCGCCTACTTCGAAAAATAACTTGTTTGCAGGCGTAGCCGGCAGGGATTTTTTTTTTTTTAATTATTTTTTGCTATAACGGTTGGTCCTGTAAAAAACTTGTCAATATAAAAGTTTTAGATAATACTAATAAATTAAGATAAAAAAAGATTAATAATAAATTTACGCGGATTTGATATCTTGTGAATTGACGAAGCTATGATTTTTTTTCTTCTAAAACCCCCCTTTTTTCCCCCTTGGGGCCATTTTTAATTATATCAAAAATCTGTCATACATGCATTTTCGGCCCTTTTCCTAGAAGTAATAATAACTTTAAACGGATTCGATACGTATAAAAATAAAGAAATTATGAGGGTTTTTCTGTTTTCACAAAAAGCCCCCCCATTCCCCCCCCCCCCTTGGTTCGATTTTGCACATTAACGAACTTGACCGAGATTTTATGACCCTTGATTTTATGTATCAGTTTGGAAGAGATTTATGCAGAATTTTTCCAGTTATCGTGGTCAGAAAAAAGTGACATAGATAGATAGATAGATAAAGTTTTGAACTGGGGGTGGTTTTGGGTTCTGGGAGTCATGATCGGAGTAGATCTGAAAAAATGTTTCAAAATTTCCAACTTAGGTGAGAATGTAATAGGTAGTATTTCTTACGAAATCTACCTAAAAAGGGAAATATCTCCATATTTTCCGGGATTTTCCATGGTTGTATTATAAATCATTTATAATACATCTATGAGATTTGCAACATCCACGAATACGCAATTATAATATTTCTGAACCAATCATTGAAGCGTATCGTTGAAAATAATCGATATGCGGTAACAACTTTGTGACGGTCACAAGTGTTTCTTTTGTATCGCTCTTTTCAAGCTGGTAACAAATTTCAGATTTATGACCGCAACAGTTTGTTACTGTTACCGTTTCATTTGTATCCACGCTTTGGTCAATCGGCCACAGAAAAATCGCGAATTTCGGAAAATGATCAAGAAAAACAAATAATTTCCGTGGAACGATCACGGGGGAAGAAAAAATGCGTATTTCGTTAAATGGTCGCGGAAAAAATCCGTAAAATTCAACTGGTCATGAGATAATCAGCACCACAAACATCACCAATATATTACGAAATTTTCAGATTTTCTGATTTATGGGAAGAAGAACATTTTCATGAATGATTTTCTGTCAATAAAAATTTACCTTAATCATTTTCAGCAACTGCAATCCCAACCCCTCTAAATGGCGCCCCTGCGTGACAGATCGACGAAATTCGTAATTTTTTTCTTGCGACCGATCGAGGAATTTCGCAGTGTTTCTCCGCAACCGATTGACAAATTTCACGATTTTTTTCCGCGACTGATTTTTCTAATTTCCCAGTTTCCCGTTTCACGAATTTTGCGATACTTTCTCGCAGCCGAGTGGCAATCTTCGCGGTTCTTTTGTTGTTGTTGTTGTTTTGAGCGACCTAACGACAAATTTTGCGATTTTTTTTCCGCAACAAAATGACAAAATTCTTGATTTTTTTTTCTCCGCGGCTATTGGCGATTGACGAAATTCACGATTTTTTCCTCGCGTCCGACTGAAAAACTTCGCGGGTTTTTTTTCTTTTAAGCGAATGGAAAATGTTGCTGTTTTTTTTTTACTCCGACAAATGGGTGAAATTCGTGATTTTTTTTCCCACGAACGATCGGTGAATTTCCCGATGTTTTTCCTACGATCAATGAACGTATTTCGCGATTTTTATTCCCGCAATCGAAAGAGGAAAAGAAACAAAAGGGCAATAAGGGGCACCAAGCATTGTGCCCTGTCATTGTCTTATAGTTAGCACTAAACAAAAATGAGATTAGAAATTCAAAAATCTTGAAGAAAGTGCACATAAAGAAAAGATTTTCCCGAATTCAAAGGAAACATATTTAGAAACAACAAACTAATTTATTTGTTACAATTCACCGAAATTAGTATTTGACATTTTCAACGTACATTTATCGTGCAATAGAAAGAATAAGAAATGAATCCATAGTTTTCCTTTCAAACTTTGGTCATGGATTTAAAATTTCAATGCATAGAACTTTGTTCAGGTCAAAGAAAATACTGGGAATTCCTAATTTGGCTAAAACCATTCTGTTCAGAAATGGATATTGATGGTGTCACCACCCCAAATATGCATTGTTCATGCATGTAGTTAAAAATGAAGGCACATAAAATTTTTCAGTTTTCTGAAATTGTTTAAAAAAAGCATAACTTTAAGTTTCCAATATTTTCTAAAGTTATAAAAGTTGCTCTTGTGCTACCTACCTGTCACAAGAGTATCTTGTGAAAGAAGCTTCAGAACACAAAATCGAATAAACTCTAAATTCAGAAATTCATATAACAACTCATTTTTTAAGAGTCCACGAGCAGGGAAGACCGAGCTATGCTCGGTGAAAATTAGCTTCGAGTTCAACTCGATATATTTTTCTCTCTGTATTATTACTATAATGCCTTTTATTTTATAAAAATAGCTTGCTTGACCCATAATCAAAATTACCCACTAAACAAATTTTCTCGAACATGTGAGCGAGTCCAATTGTCTTCTCGTGCCCGAAACCCGTAGGTTATAAAATTTAGACAAAATAGTCTAAGCCGTTTTTAACACTTTCCAACCTAGTTGAAAAGTATTTATGACTTCGGTTTGTCTGCCGTCTGGCCGTCTGTCCGTGCTCTAACTCCCGTAAATATGCTCGGATTACCCTGCAATTTTTGTATGTTATTGTCGTCATCTATAGCATGTTCCCTATTTCAACTGAAGTGTGTAGCACTTATAGTTTTTTCACAGGGACACTCAAAAGAATTCCGTTACATTACGGTCTATGGGGAAAAATCATTTGCGGTTTATTTTAATGATGTTACACAATTTCAAACACATTGTAACTGATATATATCACTAAGGTACATTACAAGAAACTGAATATGGAATAGGGTGTGCATAGCACTTATACGTACTTTACAGGGACAGTCAAAAGAATTCCGTTACATTACGTCTATGGAGAAAAATCGTTTGAGATTTAATTAAATAATGTTTCACTATTTTAAACGCTTTGAAATTTATATGTATCACTAAGGTGCATTACAAGAGGCTTATTACAGAATATTGTCTGTATAGCAGTCATCGTTCATTTACAGGGACACACAAAAGAATTCTTTACTGTCTGTTAACAATAATTCCTGGAAGTGCGTTTTAAGTTTCTGAACACGATTTTAAATTTAACTCACTTTTTGTCTATTACTTGGTGCGTATAAATTCTGTAGAACATATACAGGGCAGCACAAAAGTTCGTGAACACATTTCCGTTTATTGGCAGAAACTTCAGAAGGAGAATTTTAAACTGTGCTATGTGTTTCCTAACTAAACTAAAATTTAGCATCCTATGTAGTATATCTACAAATCTATAGATGATATACAGGGCTGAATAAAAGTATTCGGATATTTTTCCGAATATTGTATATGTTGGAAATTCCTGAAATTACGTTTTTAAATATGTTATGCGTTTTCCAAATTGTTTACTTAGATGTTATCTTTTAGCTTATTAAACGGTAATGATTTGTAAAATTATTTTGGAAGCGTTGGAAAGTGTTACATAATCTATGCTTGACGCATGATTTTTCGTTCTTGTTTAGATAAAATTAGATTGACTCACAATGACCCACTAATCGGATTTTCTCTAGCATGTGACCTAGCCCATTGATTTTATCGTGCCTAAAAACCGTAGGATATAAAATTTAGTTCAAATCGTCTGAGCCGTTTTTAAGATAAAAATAGCTTGACCCATAATGACACATCACCAAAATGACCCACTAATGGAAATTTCTCGAACATGTGACCTAGCCCAATAGTCTTCTCGTTCCCTAAAACTGTAGGATACTAAATCTAGTTCATATCTTCTGAGACATTTTTAAGATAGTAATAGCTTGACCAATGACCAAAATAACTCACTAATCGAATTTTCTCGAACATGTGACCTAGCCCAACAGTGCCCGAAAATCGCAGGATGCAAAATTTAGTTTAAATAGTCTGAGCCTTTTTTTAGATAAAATTAGCTTGACCCACAGTGTCCCAAAAATGACTCACTAATCAAATTTTCTCGGATATATGACCTAGCCCAATGATTTTCTTGTGCCCAAAACTCGTAGGATACAAAATTTAATCAAAATCGTGAGAGCCGATTTTTAGATAAAATTAACTTGACCCGCTTTGACCAAAAAATGACCCACTAATCGAAAGTTCATGAACATGTGACCCAGCCCAATAGTCTTCTCGTGCCCGAAAATGGTAGGGTACAAAATTTAGTCAAAATCGTTTGAACCGTTTTTTAGATACAATTAGCTTGACCCTGACCCAAAATGACCCACTAATCAAATTTTCTCGATCATGTGACCCAGCCCAATGATTTTCTGCTACCCCAAAACGGTAGGATACAAAATTTCGTCAAAATCGTTATAGCCGTTTTTAAAATAAAATTTGCATACCTATACTTATAAAAGAGTAAGCCATGACTGACTCATAATCAACGCCGAGCCTAAACCGTTGGTCCTTGAACAAGGAAATTTGGAAGACATGTTTCTTACACAATGTAGGCGCCCACTAAGAAAGGATTTTTGAAAATTCACATCCTTAGGGCGTTAAATCGGGAGAGGTTGAACATTTTAGGTCATTTCGCCATATTTTAGCAGCAGTTTTAGGTAGGAGCGTGAAATTCGGGAGGACAAATCTACTAAAGATTAGTTAAACATGTATTTCAGGTGATTTTAGAAATTCAACCTCTAAAGGGTTTAAAAATGGGAAGTCGAAAGTTTTAGGTCATTTCCCTTTTCGCCATATCTCAACATCAGTTTTAGTTAAAAGCGTGACATTCAGGATAACAAATCTACTAGAAGATAGTTAAACACATATTTCACAGATTTTAAAAATTTACACCCTAAGGGAATTAAATGGGAGGTTGAAAGTTTTAGGTTATTTCGTCTTTTCGCCATATCTCAGCAGCAATTTTAGGTAGAGGCGTGAAATTCGGGATAATAAATGTACTAAAAAATAGTTAAACATGTATTTCAGACGATTTTAGAAATTCAACCTCTAAAGGGGTCAAATGGGGGGGGGGGTCGAAAGTTTTAGGTCATTTCACTATTTCGCCATATCTCAACAGCAGTTTTAGTTAAAAGCGTGAAATTCAGGATAATAAATCTACTAAAAGATAATTAAACACGTATTTCAGCGGATTTTCGAAGTTTAACCTCTAAAGAGGTTAAATGGGGAAAGGGGGGTCGAAAGGTTTAGGTCATTTCGCCCTATCTCAGAAGCAGTTTTATGTAGGATCGTGAAATTCAGGATAATAAATTTACAAAAAAAAATAACACATATTTCAGCAATTTTAGAAATTCAACCACTAAGGGGGATAAATGGCGGTCGAAAGTTTTAGGTCATTTTGCCTTATCTTAGCAGCAGTTTTAAGTAGGAGTGTGAAATTCAGGATAACAAATCTATTGACAAATAGTTAAACATATATTTTAGCGATTTTAAAAATTCAAACATTAAAGCGGGTTAAATAGTGGGGTCGAAAGTTTTAGGTCTTTTCGCCATATCTCAGCAGCAGTTTTAGGTAGGAGCGTGAAATTCGGGATATCAAATCTACTAAAGAATAGTTAAGCATGTATTTCATGCAATTTTGGAAATTCAACCTCTAAGGGGGTTAAATGGGGGTCGAAAGTTTTATGTCACTTCGACTTTTCATCATATCTCAGCAGCAGTTTTAGGTAGCAGCTTGAAATTCAGGATAAAAAATCTATTAAAAACAGTTAAACACATATTTCAGCGATTTTAAAGATTCTGTCGCCACCGTCGGTTATGAACCCGATTATGGAAGATTAAACGAATAAGACAACTATTGCTGATTTGTGATTAGATAGTTTGCGCAAAACATTTTTCCAGGGATTTTTTTATCATCTACATATAAAAGAACATGTCCTGACTTACTCACTATCAAACCTCAACCGTTGCTCCTAGGACAATGAAATTTTGAAGATATAGTTCATGCACAATGTAGGCACGCACTAATAAAGGATTTTTTAATATTTAACCCCTAAGGAAGTTAAATGGGGAGTCAAAAGTTTTAGGTTTTGCCATATCTCAGCAATAGTTTTATGGATGAGCGTAAAATTCAACCTATCAAATTTACTAAAAAAAGGTTAAACACGTATTTAATACTAGCAAGCTACGTCCGCTACGCTGGTCAACTTCGTTATGTTAATTCAAGATTATTAAAAATAAATTGTATCGGTTTAAATCTAAAATATTTAAAGTATTTAATTTTAGATGAATTTTGTAAGTTCTCCATGTAAAACATGCATAATGACTGAAAACTTTTAAAACTGTATATATAAGCTTTCCCCACGATTACCAGGTGAGCACCGCATTATAGCTGCATCACGAGAATTGCATCTCCCGTGTCAAATACTGCTCCTGCTATTGCAGTTAATGATATGTTTGAACATTAGTTCATTGTGATTTGCGTTCCATTCTTTAAAAAATCCCTGACGGCTCGGCCTACAGGCACGGGTAGATTTCGAAGACGCACACCGTGGGGTGCCTGTTTGTCGGGAATTGCGGAAGAAATGACCTTTTTGCGATGATGCTGCAGTTGGAACCGCCTACTTCGAAACCAAACTTGTTTGCAGGCGGAGCCAGCAAGGATTTTTTTTTTTTTTTTTTTTTTTTTGGCTATAAGAGTTGGTCCTATAAAAAAACATGTCACTATAAAAATTTTAGATAATATTAAGAGGATTTATAATAAATTTAAGCGGATTTGAAATCTTGGGAATTGACGAAGTTATGAATTTTTTTCTTCTAAACCCCCCCCCCTTCCCTCCCCCCCTTAAAGCAATTTTTAATTATATCACAAATCTGTCATACATAAGTTTTTGTCCCTGTCCTAGAAGTAATAACTTTAAACGGATTCGATACATATCATAATTAAGAAACTATGAGGTTTTTTTCTGTTTTCACAAAAAGCCCCCCCCCCCCCTTGGTTCGATTTTGCCCATTAACAAACTTGACCGAGATTTTATGCCCCTTGATTTTATGTATCAGTATCGAAAAGATGCGGGAGTTGGAACCGCCTACTTCGAAAAATAACTTGTTTGCAGGCGTAGCCGGCAGGGATTTTTTTTTTTTTTAATTATTTTTTGCTATAACGGTTGGTCCTGTAAAAAACTTGTCAATATAAAAGTTTTAGATAATACTAATAAATTAAGATAAAAAAAGATTAATAATAAATTTACGCGGATTTGATATCTTGTGAATTGACGAAGCTATGATTTTTTTTCTTCTAAAACCCCCCTTTTTTCCCCCTTGGGGCCATTTTTAATTATATCAAAAATCTGTCATACATGCATTTTCGGCCCTTTTCCTAGAAGTAATAATAACTTTAAACGGATTCGATACGTATAAAAATAAAGAAATTATGAGGGTTTTTCTGTTTTCACAAAAAGCCCCCCCATTCCCCCCCCCTTGGTTCGATTTTGCACATTAACGAACTTGACCGAGATTTTATGACCCTTGATTTTATGTATCAGTTTGGAAGAGATTTATGCAGAATTTTTCCAGTTATCGTGGTCAGAAAAAAGTGACATAGATAGATAGATAGATAAAGTTTTGAACTGGGGGTGGTTTTGGGTTCTGGGAGTCATGATCGGAGTAGATCTGAAAAAATGTTTCAAAATTTCCAACTTAGGTGAGAATGTAATAGGTAGTATTTCTTACGAAATCTACCTAAAAAGGGAAATATCTCCATATTTTCCGGGATTTTCCATGGTTGTATTATAAATCATTTATAATACATCTATGAGATTTGCAACATCCACGAATACGCAATTATAATATTTCTGAACCAATCATTGAAGCGTATCGTTGAAAATAATCGATATGCGGTAACAACTTTGTGACGGTCACAAGTGTTTCTTTTGTATCGCTCTTTTCAAGCTGGTAACAAATTTCAGATTTATGACCGCAACAGTTTGTTACTGTTACCGTTTCATTTGTATCCACGCTTTGGTCAATCGGCCACAGAAAAATCGCGAATTTCGGAAAATGATCAAGAAAAACAAATAATTTCCGTGGAACGATCACGGGGGAAGAAAAAATGCGTATTTCGTTAAATGGTCGCGGAAAAAATCCGTAAAATTCAACTGGTCATGAGATAATCAGCACCACAAACATCACCAATATATTACGAAATTTTCAGATTTTCTGATTTATGGGAAGAAGAACATTTTCATGAATGATTTTCTGTCAATAAAAATTTACCTTAATCATTTTCAGCAACTGCAATCCCAACCCCTCTAAATGGCGCCCCTGCGTGACAGATCGACGAAATTCGTAATTTTTTTCTTGCGACCGATCGAGGAATTTCGCAGTGTTTCTCCGCAACCGATTGACAAATTTCACGATTTTTTTCCGCGACTGATTTTTCTAATTTCCCAGTTTCCCGTTTCACGAATTTTGCGATACTTTCTCGCAGCCGAGTGGCAATCTTCGCGGTTCTTTTGTTGTTGTTGTTGTTTTGAGCGACCTAACGACAAATTTTGCGATTTTTTTTCCGCAACAAAATGACAAAATTCTTGATTTTTTTTTCTCCGCGGCTATTGGCGATTGACGAAATTCACGATTTTTTCCTCGCGTCCGACTGAAAAACTTCGCGGGTTTTTTTTCTTTTAAGCGAATGGAAAATGTTGCTGTTTTTTTTTTACTCCGACAAATGGGTGAAATTCGTGATTTTTTTTCCCACGAACGATCGGTGAATTTCCCGATGTTTTTCCTACGATCAATGAACGTATTTCGCGATTTTTATTCCCGCAATCGAAAGAGGAAAAGAAACAAAAGGGCAATAAGGGGCACCAAGCATTGTGCCCTGTCATTGTCTTATAGTTAGCACTAAACAAAAATGAGATTAGAAATTCAAAAATCTTGAAGAAAGTGCACATAAAGAAAAGATTTTCCCGAATTCAAAGGAAACATATTTAGAAACAACAAACTAATTTATTTGTTACAATTCACCGAAATTAGTATTTGACATTTTCAACGTACATTTATCGTGCAATAGAAAGAATAAGAAATGAATCCATAGTTTTCCTTTCAAACTTTGGTCATGGATTTAAAATTTCAATGCATAGAACTTTGTTCAGGTCAAAGAAAATACTGGGAATTCCTAATTTGGCTAAAACCATTCTGTTCAGAAATGGATATTGATGGTGTCACCACCCCAAATATGCATTGTTCATGCATGTAGTTAAAAATGAAGGCACATAAAATTTTTCAGTTTTCTGAAATTGTTTAAAAAAAGCATAACTTTAAGTTTCCAATATTTTCTAAAGTTATAAAAGTTGCTCTTGTGCTACCTACCTGTCACAAGAGTATCTTGTGAAAGAAGCTTCAGAACACAAAATCGAATAAACTCTAAATTCAGAAATTCATATAACAACTCATTTTTTAAGAGTCCACGAGCAGGGAAGACCGAGCTATGCTCGGTGAAAATTAGCTTCGAGTTCAACTCGATATATTTTTCTCTCTGTATTATTACTATAATGCCTTTTATTTTATAAAAATAGCTTGCTTGACCCATAATCAAAATTACCCACTAAACAAATTTTCTCGAACATGTGAGCGAGTCCAATTGTCTTCTCGTGCCCGAAACCCGTAGGTTATAAAATTTAGACAAAATAGTCTAAGCCGTTTTTAACACTTTCCAACCTAGTTGAAAAGTATTTATGACTTCGGTTTGTCTGCCGTCTGGCCGTCTGTCCGTGCTCTAACTCCCGTAAATATGCTCGGATTACCCTGCAATTTTTGTATGTTATTGTCGTCATCTATAGCATGTTCCCTATTTCAACTGAAGTGTGTAGCACTTATAGTTTTTTCACAGGGACACTCAAAAGAATTCCGTTACATTACGGTCTATGGGGAAAAATCATTTGCGGTTTATTTTAATGATGTTACACAATTTCAAACACATTGTAACTGATATATATCACTAAGGTACATTACAAGAAACTGAATATGGAATAGGGTGTGCATAGCACTTATACGTACTTTACAGGGACAGTCAAAAGAATTCCGTTACATTACGTCTATGGAGAAAAATCGTTTGAGATTTAATTAAATAATGTTTCACTATTTTAAACGCTTTGAAATTTATATGTATCACTAAGGTGCATTACAAGAGGCTTATTACAGAATATTGTCTGTATAGCAGTCATCGTTCATTTACAGGGACACACAAAAGAATTCTTTACTGTCTGTTAACAATAATTCCTGGAAGTGCGTTTTAAGTTTCTGAACACGATTTTAAATTTAACTCACTTTTTGTCTATTACTTGGTGCGTATAAATTCTGTAGAACATATACAGGGCAGCACAAAAGTTCGTGAACACATTTCCGTTTATTGGCAGAAACTTCAGAAGGAGAATTTTAAACTGTGCTATGTGTTTCCTAACTAAACTAAAATTTAGCATCCTATGTAGTATATCTACAAATCTATAGATGATATACAGGGCTGAATAAAAGTATTCGGATATTTTTCCGAATATTGTATATGTTGGAAATTCCTGAAATTACGTTTTTAAATATGTTATGCGTTTTCCAAATTGTTTACTTAGATGTTATCTTTTAGCTTATTAAACGGTAATGATTTGTAAAATTATTTTGGAAGCGTTGGAAAGTGTTACATAATCTATGCTTGACGCATGATTTTTCGTTCTTGTTTAGATAAAATTAGATTGACTCACAATGACCCACTAATCGGATTTTCTCTAGCATGTGACCTAGCCCATTGATTTTATCGTGCCTAAAAACCGTAGGATATAAAATTTAGTTCAAATCGTCTGAGCCGTTTTTAAGATAAAAATAGCTTGACCCATAATGACACATCACCAAAATGACCCACTAATGGAAATTTCTCGAACATGTGACCTAGCCCAATAGTCTTCTCGTTCCCTAAAACTGTAGGATACTAAATCTAGTTCATATCTTCTGAGACATTTTTAAGATAGTAATAGCTTGACCAATGACCAAAATAACTCACTAATCGAATTTTCTC
The DNA here is from genome assembly GCA_963931845.1 of Maratus michaelseni. Classification (NCBI taxonomy): domain Eukaryota; kingdom Metazoa; phylum Arthropoda; class Arachnida; order Araneae; family Salticidae; genus Maratus; species Maratus michaelseni. The sequence goes on from OZ007600.1 coordinate 6,871,781, forward strand.
GAACATGTGACCTAGCCCAACAGTGCCCGAAAATCGCAGGATGCAAAATTTAGTTTAAATAGTCTGAGCCTTTTTTTAGATAAAATTAGCTTGACCCACAGTGTCCCAAAAATGACTCACTAATCAAATTTTCTCGGATATATGACCTAGCCCAATGATTTTCTTGTGCCCAAAACTCGTAGGATACAAAATTTAATCAAAATCGTGAGAGCCGATTTTTAGATAAAATTAACTTGACCCGCTTTGACCAAAAAATGACCCACTAATCGAAAGTTCATGAACATGTGACCCAGCCCAATAGTCTTCTCGTGCCCGAAAATGGTAGGGTACAAAATTTAGTCAAAATCGTTTGAACCGTTTTTTAGATACAATTAGCTTGACCCTGACCCAAAATGACCCACTAATCAAATTTTCTCGATCATGTGACCCAGCCCAATGATTTTCTGCTACCCCAAAACGGTAGGATACAAAATTTCGTCAAAATCGTTATAGCCGTTTTTAAAATAAAATTTGCATACCTATACTTATAAAAGAGTAAGCCATGACTGACTCATAATCAACGCCGAGCCTAAACCGTTGGTCCTTGAACAAGGAAATTTGGAAGACATGTTTCTTACACAATGTAGGCGCCCACTAAGAAAGGATTTTTGAAAATTCACATCCTTAGGGCGTTAAATCGGGAGAGGTTGAACATTTTAGGTCATTTCGCCATATTTTAGCAGCAGTTTTAGGTAGGAGCGTGAAATTCGGGAGGACAAATCTACTAAAGATTAGTTAAACATGTATTTCAGGTGATTTTAGAAATTCAACCTCTAAAGGGTTTAAAAATGGGAAGTCGAAAGTTTTAGGTCATTTCCCTTTTCGCCATATCTCAACATCAGTTTTAGTTAAAAGCGTGACATTCAGGATAACAAATCTACTAGAAGATAGTTAAACACATATTTCACAGATTTTAAAAATTTACACCCTAAGGGAATTAAATGGGAGGTTGAAAGTTTTAGGTTATTTCGTCTTTTCGCCATATCTCAGCAGCAATTTTAGGTAGAGGCGTGAAATTCGGGATAATAAATGTACTAAAAAATAGTTAAACATGTATTTCAGACGATTTTAGAAATTCAACCTCTAAAGGGGTCAAATGGGGGGGGGTCGAAAGTTTTAGGTCATTTCACTATTTCGCCATATCTCAACAGCAGTTTTAGTTAAAAGCGTGAAATTCAGGATAATAAATCTACTAAAAGATAATTAAACACGTATTTCAGCGGATTTTCGAAGTTTAACCTCTAAAGAGGTTAAATGGGGAAAGGGGGGTCGAAAGGTTTAGGTCATTTCGCCCTATCTCAGAAGCAGTTTTATGTAGGATCGTGAAATTCAGGATAATAAATTTACAAAAAAAAATAACACATATTTCAGCAATTTTAGAAATTCAACCACTAAGGGGGATAAATGGCGGTCGAAAGTTTTAGGTCATTTTGCCTTATCTTAGCAGCAGTTTTAAGTAGGAGTGTGAAATTCAGGATAACAAATCTATTGACAAATAGTTAAACATATATTTTAGCGATTTTAAAAATTCAAACATTAAAGCGGGTTAAATAGTGGGGTCGAAAGTTTTAGGTCTTTTCGCCATATCTCAGCAGCAGTTTTAGGTAGGAGCGTGAAATTCGGGATATCAAATCTACTAAAGAATAGTTAAGCATGTATTTCATGCAATTTTGGAAATTCAACCTCTAAGGGGGTTAAATGGGGGTCGAAAGTTTTATGTCACTTCGACTTTTCATCATATCTCAGCAGCAGTTTTAGGTAGCAGCTTGAAATTCAGGATAAAAAATCTATTAAAAACAGTTAAACACATATTTCAGCGATTTTAAAGATTCTGTCGCCACCGTCGGTTATGAACCCGATTATGGAAGATTAAACGAATAAGACAACTATTGCTGATTTGTGATTAGATAGTTTGCGCAAAACATTTTTCCAGGGATTTTTTTATCATCTACATATAAAAGAACATGTCCTGACTTACTCATTATCAAACCTCAACCGTTGCTCCTAGGACAATGAAATTTTGAAGATATAGTTCATGCACAATGTAGGCACGCACTAATAAAGGATTTTTTAATATTTAACCCCTAAGGAAGTTAAATGGGGAGTCAAAAGTTTTATGTTTTGCCATATCTCAGCAATAGTTTTATGGATGACCGTAAAATTCAACCTATCAAATTTACTAAAAAAAGGTTAAACACGTATTTAATACTAGCAAGCTACGTCCGCTACGCTGGTCAATTTCTCTTAACGCACCTTTAAGAGTCTACTTCACTCAGACGAGAACACCCGCTCGCTAATGTTAATCCTATGGAGGAAATTTTTGAAGATATCTCGTTCGCATTTCAATATTTTTAAATGTTTTTTTTTTTTGCATTGGATAGCTGAGGTCAATCTCTATGCACGCCCCTTTCTACTTTTTCGATTTTCGTTGCAGTTTTTTTTATTGAGGATACTTTCACTTTCAAAACCGGTTTCGAAAGTGAAAGTATCTTAATAAAAAAAAAACTTGTAATCAAAATCGAAAAAGTAGAAAGGAGCGTGCATAGAGATTGACTTCAGCTATCCAATGCCAAAAAAAATCATTTAAAAATATTGAAATGCGAACGAGATATCTTCAAAAATTTCCTCCATAGGATTAACATTAGCGAGCAGGAGTTTTCGTCTGAGTGAAGTAGCCTCTTAACCCTTTCAAGGGCGGTGTTTGTAAGGCGCGAACACTTAATTTTAATTCTAAACTGCCAAGTGGCACTCAGAAATTTTTAACAAAATTTTGCTTTTATAATATTTGCAATGAAAAGCTTTTAATCATTTTCAAATAGATTTGTTCGTAAAATCTGGTGTCATTCAAATATTTCAACATTTTAGTAAAATAAGTACTTTGCCCTTGGAAGGGTTAATTAAACGATATATTGACCTTGTGGAATGTCCTTCTGTATTTCTAAAACAATTCGAACGCCATTGTGTTATTACAGTTTTAATGTGTCAGACAAAATTTGGGCTGTTAGACAAACTCTTTTAGTTGATCATTTACAGTAGGATTTGGTAAAGAACAATAAAACGATATGCTATATACTACAACAATCCTTGAAAACTCACCTAACAGTGAAGGTTCTGTCAAAATCCATTCGGCAAAATATTTTTAGAAGGCTAAGGTTTCATAATCGGGTTCATCTGATTATAAAACTTTCTCCCGTAATTCTATATCTAAGCAAAGTAGAACAATATGCGTTTTACTAAATCTCTGATAAATTGTTTAACTAACAGTGCAAGTCCCGACAAAATCCATTCCGCAAGGTTAGTAAACATTTCCGTTTTGAATCAGGGAAAAATGTAAGTTATAACTTAATAAAAAGTATTTACGATTCAAAAATAGTAAATTAAAATGTTTTGCATGCTTACGATTAAATAATTATTTTCAAGAAAAGAGATTCGCGTTGAATAAACAGCCACAGTGCTTAGCACGGTTACAGTGCCTAGAAGTATATAGTGTTGTTATCGGCGTCAATATTATACTTCAGAAATAGAGGAAGCCGATAGATGGCACCAGTGTTCTCGCCGCGGCTATGGTAACTTTCGTTTTTACGTACACCTCATTTTAAATCTATTTTTTTCTGTATAAATCAGTACTTTAAAATGCTCTAGATAAAAAATAAACAAGGAAAAAAATTCTAATAATGAAAATACAGTTGAAGAGAAATGTAATTGATTTCATAACAACTAATTGTAATGAACTCAAACAGTTACAAACTTTATCATAGGACAATGTTTTTCTTCCTACAATATTTAGTTATTTCTTAAATTGGATAAATACAATATATTGGATAAATACATTATACTATGATGAATTCTTGCAAAAACATGTCCCTATTTTGACAACTTTTTAATCGGTATTCATTATTACATAACTTGTTTACATCCTGTTAACAAACTAAGAGTAAATTGAGTTGTTAAAAATTTCTGACATTTCGGAGCTTTAGTTTTGAGTAAAATAATTTAAGGTATACTAGCAAACATCAAACATTAAATTAATGATAATTTCAAATCTAGAAAAAAAAAATAATTACTCTCCTGAAAGTATGACAAGAATGCATTTTCTTTAAATTAGGATAGATGCGCCAATCATCCTTAAAAAATTATTTAAGATTAATATTATTATTATTTTTATAATTATTTTTGATAAATAGTTATTATTATATATATATTATTATTATTATTAATATTATTATTACATTAAGTTATCAACAATATTTAACCATTCTCATACTCACATTTCTCAAATGTGAATCAAAATTTTAATAACAGAAATAAATCAAACACTTTCCAGTTTTTTTCGAGTAATAGACACCCTACAAAAAGTAATACATTGATTTTGTGTATGTATTTAAAACCATGATTGAATGAAAGCATACTAATGAAACAAAATAGTCATGTTAAAATAAATTTTAAAGTTAGGATATCAATAATTAATAAAATATTTATGATAATGTTCATTGTTTAAATTATTTATTGTCATTATCACAAGATAAATATTTTAATTATTTTAGATAGAAAAATTAAAATACTAAATTAAAAATAATTGAGCAAATCTTCTTTCCCTTCAATAGTGTATTTGTAATTTCTCTCAATAAATCGCTCATGAAAATGCGATTCACATTAGAGTCCTGCATCGGGTCGGGTTACCCGCACCCGGGTTGGCGCTCTTTTTTTTTTGTTGAGGTTCGGGTCGGGTTGACTTCTACTTTTTGCTGCGGGTCCGGTTGACATTCACTTTTTCGGGTTCGGGTTGGGTTTTTACTCTTGCGGGTCGGGTTCGGGATGACCCGCTTTTTCAAAAGAATGTCCAATATTTTTTCAGATTAAGGAAATCGAGGTAAATTTTTTGTTGGGTTCGGGTCGGGTTGCTAGTTGACTTCAAATGAAATTTGCGGCTTCGGGTCGGGTACAACCCGACCCGTGCAGGACTCTAATTCACATGCAACCGAATGTTGGTTCAGATCTTTGTCGGCACGAGGAATGACTTTTAACCATTTTTCAAATTAGTTTTAGTCTTTGGGGGGGGGGGGGATAGAGTTATGTTAGTTTTGTTGCTTTTATATCCACTAGTATATCCGGGAATGAAGCATGTTCAGGGATTAATTTGCGCCGGAGCCCACCAGACCTCAGCTCCGGTACTTCTCTATTTTTAGTAAATGTTTAAATATTGGCCAGAATTCACCGGAGCTCATAAACACTGCGCTCCGGAGCCCAGTGTAATAACGCTTCCGAAAAACGAATTCTAAATTACCCTTTCCTTTCCCTCCCATCCCCAAATTTTTGCCTGCTTTTGTATCAAAACACTTATCAGTGAGGTAATGTGTCGCTCACGTAAGAGATTGAGATAAAACGGGCTCGGTTTTTATATCAGTCTTGGGAGGCTTGAACTCAATCTGTCTTAGTTGAGTTGAGTTGAGTTGATTATTGACGGCCAATTATCTACACTAGGGATATAGGCCCGGGGGGAGTGCCCTTCGTGGGGGTCTTTCTAAGGGAACCTAATCCGTATTTACGCATGGATAAATCCACAGCTCGAAGAAAACCACGAAAACTCCGAACGATTAGGCCGACGGGCGCGATTGGGATCGAACCCAGCACCTCCCGTCTACCAGCTTCGAGAGCAGAACCTCTCAGCCACTGGTGGGCCCTCAATCTGTCTTAAATTCAAATTTTATTTATTTCCATTTCAAATCATTTTAATGCTATTTTGATCAGAATAACGAGTAAACAGAAATAGTCTTTTTTCTATCCCGCATAGCTGCGAACTATTAATTTTTTGTGTTAACACTATTTCCGAATCATAATCCTGAGCTTATTTAATCGCAGAATTCTGCGATTAATTAACATTAATATTAGGTAAAGCAAAGGTTTCTATTTGGAAGTAGTAATAACAAAAAAATGGAACAGTTGATATCTAAGTATACGCAGATAGATGTATTTAATGATTTTTATTTTGCTAAAAAAAAAAAAAAAGTGTTTTAAATTTTGAAGATAATGTATGAAATATAAATAGCAGACTGGAGTGACGGTGTGTGGGGGGGGGGGGGCGCGTGTTAGTACCGCAGAATATTAGGGCTCCGGCACTTTTTTTCTTAGAAATTAAGCCCGGAGCATGTTCGATCAGCTTTTCTTTTCTTAGTATTTGCAGATTTATCCATACTGATTTATCATTAAACAGGCATAATATATGTTTACTTTAAAATATTATAGAAATAGAAACATTCGTATAGTTTGTTTGAAAATACAGCGTTAATTACATTGAAACTAACATTAGGATCAAGCCTGTTAAATGAAACTTCAAACGTTAATAACGGCGGTGGGAACTCGACGCCCTCTCGCGGAGAATCTGGTTTTCCTCCTGTTAGGGACATTTTTTTTATTGCGGTTGTATTGGCGATAAGCACACTACTTACTTCTAGGCACTGTAGCACGGTTAGAAGTAAAAATTATTTGCACATTCAGGGTTGATATAAATGGACACGAGGCGTCAAGTTGCCGCTATTTCCAGGCGACACCCATGTAAACCTATGGTTTAAAAAGAGTTGCTCGAAAACCATCTATTTTCTACGTCCTACCAAAATCGCCCAGAACAGCCAATGAAATGCCTGGAAAACTGACGCTGGAAAAGCCTTTCCTTGAACAGCCAATGAAATGGAAGCTGAGGAGTCTCTTCAATTTTTGTTGCTTCCAATTATCACATGCTACTTCCAGTAGATTCCTTGTTCAATGCTCAGACGGCTCACGAGAATCGATTAAATTATTTATCGAATCACTTAATTAATCGCAATCACAGTGTATACTATTTATATTTTTGTTTAGATGAGAAATGTACGCGGTTCTACTCAAGAAAAGTGATTATACTTTAATTTTTTTGTCATAAATATTTAAGTGGCTTATTCTATTTAAATTTTTATGTTGAATCTATAAGAATCAAACTGTCAATTCGATGCAGTTTCATTTTCTCTTGTTAAAAGTGAAACTCTTTGATGAAGAATGGTATAATATTGTGTTAGTGGATGATGTATAATTCATTTAATATGTTTATTTTGTTATATAATGAGATATGTTACACCGTCATTGGATTTTTCATAAGGCTATTGATTATTTGTACTTAAGTAAATTGTTAAAATTGATGTAGTGAATTTTAATAGTATACTAAGCTTTTAAAAAAGTAATTATTTCTCATAGGAATTACATTGGATTTCGCTATATTTTTTTTGTATTACAGATAAAATTAAATGTCTGATTAAATAATATAACTTAGTTTCACTTCCTAAAATATTGCTAAGTTTGGTTTGTAGTTTTTTCAAAATATTCAATTTAGAAATTCTTGATATAGATGATTCAAAATAGATATTATATCGATAATCTTTTAAACCGTTAATTGAAGGATAATTTCCAGTTACAAAAAAGGTTCTTATGTATTATCTGGGCCAGGTCAGATGCAATTGTTCCAAGTCCAAGCATGGTGCCCCAAGCATTATACTAAAATCAGACTAACCTTTATATGTTACAGTTTTTTTAATTATAATTTATAGTTATTTTTTTATTATTCACTTATTATACTTTATTTATTTTATATTATTTACCATTTTTAACAATGTTAAATTACTGGTTTTGAAAATGATTGGTAATGATAAACAAGATTGACAATTCACAACTATTTTTAGCGATCTATCTCCTGGTCCGGATAATACATAAGTACCACAAAAAGTACACAAATCAAGTACAACTTTTAGATCTATAGCATTTATTTTGCAAGGGGATGCATACATATTAAAATACAAAATTTATTGCTTTATACAGTCTTAGATCCTATATAAGTTATAGTTAGAAATATTTTCTCAACACTCTGACAATCTGATTTGTTGTATTTTCTTTTTTGTAGGTGAGGAGAGGAGTATAGCTATCTTAATCAGAATACCATATTGCTTATATGATTAAACATTGTTTTTAACTGTCCAGCATTGCATTTCTATGCATAAAGAATCATGTCTAGGAAATTGCAGCTTTGGCTATCAGAGATGATCAGTATATTGGCTTGTCCTCTGTTTTAGGTAAGTCAGCAATAGATCTTAATTTCATGTTTATTTACATTTGTCTGCTCGTTACAGTTGAGCTCACTTGTTGGAATAACTATTTTTTAAACTTTCCAACATAGTTGAGAAGTGTTTGTGAATTTGGTTTGTCTGTCTGGTTGTGCTTTAACTCGCATAAATATTAAATCTTATTGAATTTTCATGTAATTGATATACACTACCCCTCTGTTGTTGTTTTTTTTTCCTTTCCATCAAAAGCATGCAAAATATGGTACCTTAAAAGAATATTTACATAGCTGTTGTTTGTAAAGCTGCTTCCATTTATTTTTCTATCAAACATTGGCCATAAAAATATTGTTTTGGCACATTACCTAAAAACGAAAATTTTAGAGCAAAGTGTAAAAGTATACATGAGTGACATAGTAAGTTGTTCGGCATAATGTTAGGTGAATAGCCACATGCTTAGTTTTAAAGCAAAACTGGAGAGTAAAGCAAGACTGTGTAAGAGAATTTTCTAGGTAGTGATTATGTTACTATTTTGAACAAAAGTGTTACTTTTTTTGACTATATATAGAGAAAATTTCAAAAAGAGGGTTTTTTTGGGAGGACAGCACAATATGGTTACAATTGCATACAAGTTAGAACAGCAGTGAAATTAATTTAATTATGCTTCAAGCCACATTTGCCAAAGTAAGTCAATTGTCTATGAAACTGCAATAACAAAATATTTTTACAGTATAAAATATAAATAAAAAATGAAGAGTGTAATATATTTTTTAAAATATATGCTTTAATCAGTTAATAGTTTCATATTTGTGTTGCATGATATATTTTTTTTTTTTATGAAAGTTATTTATCAGAAATATATTGTTGATCCAAATTCCAAGGAGTTGCAGGTTAATGAAAAACTTCATGCCAAAGATTTGTAAGAATGAGACTTGTGTTGCCCCTTCTTATCGTTGATGAATAGCTCATTCCAAAATATTTTAACAGTATAAAATATAAATAAAAAATGAAGAGTGTAATATATTTTTTAAAATGTATGCTTTAATCAGTTAATAGTTTCATATTTGTGTTGCATGATATATTTTTTTTTTTATGAAAGTTATTTATCAGAAATATATTGTTGATCCAAATTCCAAGGAGTTGCAGGTTAATGAAAAACTTCATGCCAAAGATTTGTAAGAATGAGACTTGTGTTGCCCCTTCTTATCGTTGATGAATAGCTCATTCCAAAATATTTTAACAGTATAAAATATAAATAAAAAATGAAGAGTGTAATATATTTTTTAAAATATATGCTTTAATCAGTTAATAGTTTCATATTTGTGTTGCATGATATATATATTTTTTTTTATGAAAGTTATTTATCAGAAATATATTGTTGATCCAAATTCCAAGGAGTTGCAGGTTAATGAAAAACTTCATGCCAAAGATTTGTAAGAATGAGACTTGTGTTGCCCCTTCTTATCGTTGATGAATAGCTCATTCCTAAACCTTTAGTTTTAGTTCTGATTACAAAAATGCTTCAAATCTTGTTTTTCATTACATTAAAGTCTAATTATTGTGCTGTCCTCTAAAAAAAAAAAATCCACAGTGAAAAGTTTCCTTAAAAAAAAAAAAAAAAAACACTCTATAGTCTGTTCAGGGAAAGGAGATAACGAAAGTAAACAAACGGGTTGCAGAAAAATCGCCAAGGAGCTACACATTTGGCACAAATCCCTAGGTTGGCGAATTTTATTTTTTATTTCGATTTGTTAATTTTTTAAACATTTATTTTGATAACTATATGAAAACAACACAAGTTGCTAACTGACTTACATCAAGATTTTAAACAAAAATGTAAAAGTTTAAGACGTCAAAATATAAATTATTCTCTATTTATTTTAAACAGCGTTGAATTCAGACATATTTTTTCCTGGTGGGATTTCTGTGCCTCCAGGCGAGACATTATATAGTTTCGGGGGGGGGGGGGGGGGGATTATACTTTTTGACCATTAAAATTATAAAATCTGAAATATTCCGGGAGGGGACATTTTAATGCCCCGAACGGAATTTCCTCCCGGGGCAAACTTTCTGAATTCAACATTGTTATAAACCATCATCAGGAGTTAATTTTGTTAAATACAAAATAGTACAAAACTATTTATATCTTACATTATTGAAGCCCACTTACCTCATAAATCATTCAGAAGATGAAGTTGAAGTATCGGAACTATTAGAATCTAGATTGATTATCATGGAATCTACTATATTATCTATAGCATTATCTAAATCCCACATTTGTTTTTCCACTGTATTTGTTACATGTTGAATGCATCTTTTCCATTCTTCAGTGCCAATTTTGCTTATACTTTGAGAGAATATTTCTTTTACATGAGGCATTTTGAATGTTTTGTTTTCTTTCGCAACGAAGTTCTTTATTTGTGCCCAAATCAGTTCAATAGGATTAAGCTCGCAATGATAGGGGGGTAATCGTAAGACAGTTTTATTTTGTGCTTTTGCCATTTCATCGACAGCGTACTTGTCATATTTATTTTTATTTTGCTTCACTAACTGCAACAGTTCCACTTTTAACATTCCGTCCTCAAAAGGGATATTTTTTGTTAAAAGCCAATCAGCAATTTTTTGTTTTCTCCACGAAGTATTCGGTATTTTTTCTGATTTTCGGGAATGATAAGGAGCATTATCCATTACTATCACACAGTTATCTTCCAGTCGAAATAAGATATCACCAAACCACTTTTTAAAACGTTCTGAATTCATGTCTTCGTGATAATCTTTATTTTTATTTGATTCGAATAAGTCAAGCCCTCCATCCACGAAACCAGAATCGCTACCAATATGGGTAATTATCATCCGTTTTCCTTTTCCGGAAGGAGATTTTAATCCGGAAGAAAGACCAGACAAAAATGCTTGTTTTGATGATTTTACTGAGGTATCTTTCCAAACTTTACTAACTGTATGGCCTGCATTCAACCAAGTTTCATCCATATAATATATTTTGCGCCCTTCTTCTCTGAAAGATTTGATTTGCCTTAAATATTTTCTTCGCCACACAATTATTTCGTTTTTATCAATGAGAGTACTGTCTTGTCCTCTCCGTGAATATCTAAAGTTTAATTCTTTCAGGAGATGATAAAATGTTGTCCTTTTAAAGGTTGGCAAATCAGGGTCATCATTTACAACTTCCAAAACTTTATTTATAGTGGCCAATTCATTCCTCAAAAAGAACTCGTGGATTTTTCTCCTAATAGCATTCCTATCAAAATCATCTATATTTTCTAAAACACTACGTAATTTTATTTTCTTCGGCGAGTTTAACACACCACATTTTTTATACTCTCTTAACACTCGAAAAACAGAAGCTTTACCTACGCCTGTTATACGAGCAGCATTATCTCCTATATGAGAAATCGGAAGTTCAGGATTCGATTCAAGTTCCGTTTTATATACATTTAAAATCATATCTTTCTCCACCTTACTCAAAGCTTTTCTTTTTATTCTCTTCTTAGGCGGGCTCAAAGAAGAATTTTCACACTCCATTTGTGTATATAAAATACCAAATCAATCGAAAAAAATCGTCAATTTTAAAAGTGAAAGACAAGAAACAAACAGCCGTTTGGGAAAAAAAGCAGAGGCTCAAACAATTGGCGCTTCTGGCACAATGCCAGGTTTAAGCATCGCCAATCCGCACGCGTATTTGTTTACTTTCGTTATCTCGTTTCAGCGAACGGAGTATAGTACTACATCAAATATTTCACTAAAGTCTTTTTTTTTGTTGTTTTTTTTTTGTTCTGTTTTTATGCACCAATTGGAATAATAAAAATAGTTAAAGATATCTAAGGAGTGCTTATTTAATTTTAAAATAATCTAAACTAACAATTGCGGAATTCTGGCAAACACGAGCTTCATTTTTACAGATTTTCCTGTTATAATAGAAATTTAGAATGATCTACATAAATTTTAACTTTTTTTTATGTTGAACTATTAATATATAATAAAATGCTTCGTTTTCAGCTGATTATGTCAAGTGTGGGTGTTTTTCAGGTAACAGGTTATTTTTTGGAAACAAGGTTTTTTTTTAAATTCTCACTTAATTGGCTACCGTTTTGTAATAAAGTGATAAAATGAAAAATGCTCAACATTAAAATCTTGGTCAGAACAAGCTGTGAAAATTTAGCCATGTTTAATTTTTTTTTAATTCTTTATTAGACTTTATATAGAGAAAATTTCAAAAAATGTTTTTTTTTTAAAGGACAGCACAATACATCACAGGGGTCTATCCAGACTTTCCTCCTAGGGTCCTGTTTTTGTGAAATTGTGAACAGCTTTTAACATTTGATGAAAAATCCAGTCAGAATTTTGTGAATTTGAAATGATCGTTATATTCAGGTTCTTGTTTATACATTTTCAAGAAGATATATGTATGTGTGTAAAATACACAATTTTTATATTATATGTAAAACTGACAGTCAGATTTTACTTTTAAATGATAAAATTTGTGAAAGGTATAGTTTGGAGAGGGCAAAGTTTTGTGAAAAAATCTATTTTTATGACAAAGAATTTTGTGAAAGATCCCGTTTTGAGATGAAAAATTTTGTAAAGGGACCTGTTTTGAAATGAAAAAAAAATGTGTAAGATCCTTTAAAGGACCCAGTTTCTTTTCTAAACATATTCCTGCATCAAAATAGTAATTTTTAAAAAGGTTATAATATTTAAATTTTCATATGGTCCTGGGGTCCTGTAAGTTATGTTTAGGAAATATCTCTCCATGCAAATATCCTCCACATGTCAAACAATAAAAATTCTATTTTTGTACAAACAAAACTTACTGAGTTATGATACTTTGAATTTTATGAATTACTGGTATTTTCTGGCACTAAAAACCGAAGTGCCAGAAAACTATGAAAATTTATCAAATTTAAAGGTATCATACAATAGCTTGGTAAATTTGGTTGTAGAAGGATGGAATTTTTAATGTTTTACTTATTAGAACGGAGAGAAAGTTTTCTAAATATATCTTATAGAATCCAGGGACTACATAAAAATTTAAATTTTGTAACTTTAAAAAAAGAACTATTTTAATTTTAATTTAATTTTGATTTAAAATAAATTTTCATATGATGAACAACAACATATGAGACATTTTTACAATTGGAATTATACCTCTTGTTGTTTTTCATTACCACCCCCCCCCCCCCCTAGAGGTCTGCACGGGTCCGGGCTTGGCCCGAGGCCCGTACCCGGCCCGGCAAAATGGAGGCAAACTTTCAAACTGGCCGGGCCGGCAGAATTAGGACAATTTTTTCAACGGGCCGGCCGAAAAAAAATTAAGCGGGCCTCTCGGCCCGATATAAAAATTTCACCGAAACAGATAAAATACAAGTCATTTTCAATGAATGACTTTCTGGAGAAGTATAAATGTGCGTCACGAGCCGATGCCAGTTTAACAACATCAATACAGAAATGTAACATGTCCATCGTAGAGATCGGCATCGGACAGTTACACAGTGTCTGTTTCCTGGTTTAATTGCTTCAGCTTACTCGTGCCGGGTCGAGATCAGGCTTGCATTTTTTCCCCTACATAGTCGTGCCGGCACGGAACTGGTCTTAATCGTTCTCAGGATGTGTAGGGCAGGCATTATGTTTTGTAAAAGTATTAATAGCGATAATGTACTTCTGTTAACAGTATCTTTGGAAATATTCCTTGAGGTGGTTCTCATATTCACTGCTCAACAATGCGAAACTTTCAGGCACTTTTTCGGACTCATTTTTAACTGTAAAAGCATAAAATTGAGAGGCCTGCCTATTGAAGACATTTGGAATCGAATAGCTTTTTCCATTTTTGATAAATTACTTACAGAGATTCGTGTCACGAAACTGTAGGTTTTCTCCTCTTCTGTGCTATCGCTTTCGGAATTCAAAACGCTAACTTTGGCAGTATTTTCTGAAAGATATATTGCTTTTATCTAAAAAAAGAAAAACGGTATTTACATAGTTTCTGAATAATGATACCTGCCATTCTTACGCGTTTCCGCAAAGGAATGAATTCACAAATGTGTCAGAATGTAGCTCCTTTGGATTTGAGAAAAACCTTAAAAATGAGAGAAATAGTTTCACAAATCTACTTTTTATTATACAGCTTCAAAAGTTAGCATGTTTTTAACCCTTTATTCTAAACTACATTAATTTTTTAATGAATCCTTATTTGAATTTTGAAACGTCTGTAGAGACGATGACTAAAAGACTAAGTAATCATTAATGTTACTGTTGTGTGTTTTCTGTTTTGCGAACACATAGTAATCTAAAATATACTGTAAAATGTTCCCATAAATTTGTGTGTAGCATTCATTAAAATAATCTTAAATGTATGTCGAAAAAAAACAGAACTTTTTGTAAAAACTGAGCAGGGCCGGGCCTTTTTTCACTGATTTTTCTACTGGCCGGGCCAAGAACTGTAAAAATATAAACGGGCCGAGGCCAAACTTTTAATTTTTACACTGGGCCGGGCCCGGGCCTGGAAATTCCGGCCCGTGCAGACCTCTAACCCCCCCCCCCCTCCCCCCCCAAAAAAAATAAATAATAATAATAATAATAATAATAATGTAAAAAAGAAAGAAGACTTTTAAAGTAGTATATAGATTTTTTTTTTTAATACTTTTCCAAGCTTAAAAGATTTTTGATAACATTTCACATTCAAGTCTTTGTCATTGTATGGTGTTAATTACTTGGCAGATCTCCCGATTTTAGATACTCCTATTCAGATAAACATATTTGAACCATAAATTTTATTTAATGAATCAAATCAAGCAAATTTCAAATGACAACCACATAGAAGCGTGATATATTTAATTAAATAAATTTTCTAGTTCGAAGTATGGCATTTTGGTAATAAAAATCTGGAAGGTTGGCAAGTATGTATTGACCTGAAAGCTTGTGAAAATGTACGCGTTATTATTTTATATTAAATAATTTTGCATCAACAGTATACAATGTTGAATTCAGGGGGTTGCTCAGTTGGGGGTATTCCCCCCTCCAGATGGTTTGAGAATTTATGCTCTTTAATGGTCAAAAAGTGCAATTTCTCCCCCTCCCCCCTTCTTTGCTCACTCAAAAATCCCTCAGAGAAAAATGTCTGAATTCAGCACTGAGTAGCGTCCATTCTAGAAAAAAAAAACCTAGATGCTAGTCACTAAGAAGGGTTCCACTGAAGCAGAAAAAATGCACTAGCTGAGTTGAAAAGGCAGGAGAAAATTTACTACTGTGCTTAACAATGATAAAAAAAGAAACAAAAAATATGTCATTTTTAAATATGGTTAATAAAATAACATTAATTGCAAATGATTTTATAAATTAAAATATATATATACAATTTTAATTTTAACATGATTTAATAATCTCTCATTGTTTTTTCTAAAGAAATTCTATAATTCTTTAAAGGTTGAGGAATATGCATATAATAGAAATATTGTGGCATAAAAAAGCATTTTATAAGCGACCCCTGTACAACTGCATTTCACTGTTTTTTAAAAAGAGCAGGTTGCTGCACCCTCAGAAAAAAGACTCAGGGGGCAGAGTTGGGCAAATTTGTAATTGCAATGATATGCAATGAATTACAATTTAATTGTATGAAATTGATTATAGTTACTCGCATTAGAGGTCTGCACGGGCCGAAATTTCCAGGCCCGGATCCAGCCCAACCCATACAAAAAATAATTTGGCCCGGCCCGATACAAAAATTAAAAGTTCGGCCCGAGCCCGGCCCAGCCAAACAAAAAAAATATTGGCCCAGCCCGGCCGATTTAAAAGTTAAAAGTTCGGCCCGAGCCCGGCCCGGCCCGGAAAAAAGTTAAAATCTCGGCCCGAACCCGGCCCGGCCTGAGTGAATTTCTACAAAACATAATTTTTACATCGATTTGGTTAAAAATTTGCCCCACAGGAGGAGATCTAACCAAAAATTCCTATCTCAGCCTTTTTTTTTTCATGTTTATAATCTTCATTTTTATAGAGGTGCCGCAAGCTGGAATATTTATTTTTTTAATAAATCTCTATTTGTTGTATGTATGTGTTAAGTTATCATCGATATTGTTAATCCATATTCCATTTATTGAAGTGTTAAAAATCAGAAAAATGCTATACAGTAAAATCTAAGATGGAATTGCATAGGGAAGAAAAAAAAATGAGTTATACACAATTTGCCTTCTTAGCAGGTGTAAATGTATTATATATTCTTTTCTTACATATTAGTATATTCATTTTTAATGGATCAACACATTTTTCAATTTAAGACAGGATTCCATCATAAGCAGGTTCTTTTTCACACGTTTTACTATATTTTAATAAGTGTATAAATCTACTATTCTTTAAAAAGAATAAATTTTAATGTTTATTTATAAAATAATGGCGATTTAAAAATATATGCATGTTTTGAAAAGATTTTTATGCCAGATCTTATTTTACTGACCTTCGAACGGACCAGGTACGCCGAGACAATGATTTTCATACGAGTCAAAACCAGGACTAAAAATTTTAAGGCATGAAGACTAGGAAGAATGAAACCAGTCCCGGCTCTGTGTGGAAAAAATAATTTAAGACACGGCCTTATCCTTCAGGAAAAAAGTAGGGCCCGGCCCGGCCCGTAAAGAGTAATCACTTGGCCCGGCTCGGCCCGAGCTGAGTACCATGAAGAAAAATAGGCCCGAGCCCAGCCCGGCCCGCGGGCCGAGTACGGGCTTCTGGCCTTGGCCCAGCCCGTGCAGATCTCTAACTCGCATTCCAGCACATAAGATAAATTTCATCAAATAATGGGATGGAGGGTAGGGAGTGGGCGGATGATTCCGGCTACAGTGCTCTAAGAATTTTTATGGTATGTAATTGTAACTATAATTAATTACATACAGTTAAATTGTAATTACAAAGATAATTGCAATTACAAATTTGCCCAACTTTACCAGAGGGAACACTAGTGTAATGTAGTATTTTATAATAAAAATTCAGTTAAAAAAAGTTTTATAGTAAAGTGCTTTATATATATTTTTTTTTTTCGGAAAAGTGCATGAATCCTGCCTATTTGTACTTATATTATTCTTATTATTTCTCTTTTTTATTTCATTAGGTTGCTTCATTGGTTGGTTGGCTGGCTTGGGAAACTGCAATAATATATTAAAATATTTATAAACAATATATTAAAACGAAGTCTCTAGCTTAAAGTTTTTTTTAAATTATTAAACTGCCGCAATGAAACTCAACACCACTCCACGGCATTACATGCCTCTTTCCCAAAGCCAGAGTGATGACGATGAATCTGGACCATGCAAAGAAGAAAATAGGAAAAAAATCATTTTTAAAAATTCCTTCATTGCCTCAAGTGAATCGACGAAAGACGAAGTGCGTGTGGAGAACTTTGAAAGGGATCCAAAGAAGCTTCCCATGTCTCCTTTACGAAGACTTTCTTTCATCTTGTCTTTGATTGCATGTGTTCTTTTTATTGTCATTTTTGTGTTCCTCATTCCCTGCACAGAACTCAATAATCTGAATAGCATCTGTCATCTGACTAATCGTTGGAAAAGTGTGCATCAGGATATGTGTGAGTAATCTTCTATTAGTGTCTTCTATGTGTGAGTTTCTTATCTAGTTATTCTATTTGAATAATTGGTACTTTTATCTTGGCCAGGCACATATCTCACCAATAGCAGCTTTTATTTTTTGGATGTGTGAATTAGAAACAATGCTTTGATGCTGAAATATTTTTTTTTTGTTTGTAGTATTATTTCTTACTTTATTATTATAGATTTATATTTTTTAGTATATTAAATGAAATTAGTGAAATCAACGCCACCTAGATAAGGGAGAAAGCCTAGACATGCCTTTTTGACGTTACCAAAAGCAGAGAGAAAATCAGATCAGATAAATTAAAATAATATTTCAATTTTTTTTTTTTTTTTTTGTTCTTTTTCTTAATTGCTTAAAAGGCGTATAACCAACATAATGAAAAAGTATCCAAGCCGGGACTCAAACCCAGGTCATCAGTATAGCGCTCTGACGTTCTACCAACTGAACAACTTGGAACGATACCCAGCCTAGCACTTCTGACTATCACATGTTGGCAAGACTACAAATGCAGCACAAGATGGAATATTTTTCTGTGAGCCACCAACCCTGGGGCAAACACAAAACTAAAGTTCCATGTCGTTCAGTTGGTAGAACGTCAGTGTGCTATATTGGTGACCTGGGTTCAAGTCCCGGCTTGGATACTTTTTCACTATGCTGGCTTTTAAGCAATTAAAAAATTTGAAATAATGAATGCAAGGCATAAGAAATTTTCTATGGAAAAATTTGTATTTTTCTGTTCTGAAAGAGTGCCTCTTTTGATAAGAATAAAATATTATATAATATTTTATAAAATAAATTGAATATTGTAAGTTTAAATTAAACATTTTCTTTTTTTAATACATTTATATCAGTAAAAACCTATCAAAGAATTTCAAGTAATGTTCTAAATCTTATTCAAACTGATGTATTAGTTAAAATTAACAGTTTGGTTAAAGTTATTATATGTAAAACTAATTACTTATAAAGAGAACACATAGATGAAAATAAGTACAAACAAATTAAAAAGTTGGGGAAAATTCCAGAGTTTCCCCCAGACAGTTTCAGAAAGGTGCTGCACCCTGCCTGCCCATTAATTTATAATATAGCACTCTTCTTGCCCCTCATAAAAAGAATTAGCACCCTTTTTTTCCCCCTCAGTAAAAAAAGTGTCCTTTCTCCTATTTGGATTTAAAAATTTGCTTTCATGGTTAAAATTAACTCAATGTTGTTGTGAAAAGAGTGCCCTGACTTTTAAATATTAAAAGTTGTTTTAAACTAAAAGAATGCCTTTAACAATAATAAAAAGTGCCCTTTATGAATCTGAAAAGGTGCCCTTA
Source organism: Maratus michaelseni (assembly GCA_963931845.1). NCBI lineage: Eukaryota > Metazoa > Arthropoda > Arachnida > Araneae > Salticidae > Maratus > Maratus michaelseni. The sequence continues at coordinate 6,890,823 of OZ007600.1, forward strand.
AGAATCTGAAAATGTGCCCTCTAGAATCCAAAAAGTGTCCTTAAAAAAAAAAGTGCCCTTATCTTACCAACAGCACCCTTCCCTTGTTTTAAACCAGAGGGAAACTCTGTGTTATTCTATTTGAATAATTGGTAATACTTTTATCTCTTTGCTGGATACAATTCTCACCAATAGCAGCTTTTATTTTTTGGATGTGTAAATTAGAAACAGTGTTTTGATGCTGAAATATTTTTTTTTTTTTTTGGTTTGTAGTATTATTTTTTACTTTATTATTATAGATTTCTTATTTTTAATTATATTTTTTAGCATATTAAATGAAATGAATGGAACTCATGTATTTTAAATGACAGTTATGTATTTTAAATGACAATTATATGTATTTTTAATTAAATGAGTGAAAGATTTATATTTTAAATGAAATGAGTAAAATATTTATGTTTTAAATGAAATGAGTGAAATATTTATGTTTTAAATGAAATGAGAAATGACTGCAATAAGAATGATGGTGATGGGGATAATATTTGAAAATTAATCGCCTATAGCCAGCTAACATAAAAGTACCAAACAATTTTAATTGTATTTTGAGCAGTATTTGTATTACATAGTATTAGAGCTGCATACTAGAGATGAGATTTACTCAGCCATACCAGGCTGAATCAGTAGAATCGGGCTTGAAACAAGCTCAGGATACAGGGCTAGAAATTCAATTTTTCCTAGGAGGGGAGTCTCCCTTCCAAAATTTATAAATTGATGGAAGTCGAGCTATTTTTTTTGGGGGGGGGAGGGGGGGTAAAAAAAAATCTTTAAACCTTACTATTATTTTACATGCTATTTAAAGAATTACATTAATAAAGACATGACAAAATACCATTGATAAAATTTAAATCAACAACTCAGAATAATTATGCAAAATGTTTTTTAAACTATACATTGTCTATTTTTCAACTTTCACCAAATGTTATGAGTCCTTAACAATTGGGTTTGTAAAGGAATTTCTGAATTTAGATTTTATTGGATTTTAGGTGCTGAAGCCTCTTTCACAATGTACACTCGTGACAGGCAGCACAAGAACAACTTTTATAACTTTGGAAACTATCGAAAATGTATGGTAATGTTCTCTGAAAAAATATCAGAAATTTTGCGTTGATTGGTTGCGGAAAAAAAAATCTAATTTGATCGATATGTCGCAGGGAAAAAAATTGCAAAATTCGTTTATCAGTTGTTGGAAAATATGAAATTCGTTAATCGGTCGCTGGAAAATATAGAGAAATTTGTCATTTGGTCATGAGAAAATATTGTGTCGGTTAAACATAGAAAAAATTCTAGAAAATTTTCTGTTGGATGCAGAGAAGAAATCATGAATCTTGTCAATCTGGCACAAGAAGAAACTGAAAATCACCAATCAATTGTGAGAAAAAATCGCAAAATTCATCGATCAGTCACGGAGAAATAATTGTGAAAATTGCCATTCTGTCACTGTAAAATATCCTGTGAAATGCACCAATCGATCACGGGAAAATATTGCATAATTTGACAGTTGGTCACAGGAGTTGATCATCATTTAAAAAAGGAAAATTCTCTAGAAAATGGTGAAATTTTTTGGGCGGGATTTTAAAATTTTTGGGTGCAAATTCCGCTATCCTGCCCTGAAGTTCAAGCCCTGGGATAGTTTTTTTTATTCCAGTCTTTGTGCTGCAATTTAAATTGTAAATTTTATTTATTCACAAATTAAAAAGAAAAAAACTTGCTATTTGAGAAACAAGAATGTTGTCTATGATTCTTAAATGTTTTACTATCCTTTAATGATCAGGTTGAAAGGGAATTGAATTGTTATTGGTAGAATATAAGAAGAAATATTATAATGGACTCTGAAGCCTTTGCATCATCAGTGTAAAGAAACTGTTCAATATCTCTTGTCTATCCTTGCTTTCTATTAGAAGTCTTGGAAACATATCTATTTTCAGAATAACTGGAAAATAGAACCCATGTCTTTCTGCAATAGTTCTACAATGTTATTTTAGAAGAATTAGAATCGGGAATTTTTCAGATTTTTCCAATGGTTGGGTATAAATAATAAACTTGCTATTTTTAACAGATTTTCAGCAACATGAAAATCATGAAACGTTGTCATGGGGGATTATTTCGGATTAATACCTATTTCTATATAAGGAGAGATTTTTAAATAAGAAAATTAATCTGGAAACAATTTTAAAATGTTATTAACAATTTTCTACCGTGTGCTTTTGGTTTTCGGCTCTGATGACTCAACAGTTTTTCAGTCTTGGATTTTAAATCATCAGGCTCAAACTCTGAAAAAAGAGCCCGAACTCATCTTTAGTACTATATTTAGGCAATTCTTCCAGAAAAGTGCATTTTCAGTGCAAAATTTTCTGAAAAAGAAATTTCTCATTAAGGATTTTAAAAATGCTTTAAGCTTATCTAACCACATGTCAGTATTTTCTTAAATTGTGAGAACAATGTTATTAAAAATGAATTTTTACGCAATGTTTATGCTATATTTATAACCATAATATCCACAAACCTGTTTTTTTAACACTTTCCACAAAGTTGAAAAGTGTTTATGAATTTGGTTTCTCTGTCTGTCTGTGCTCTAACTCGCATAAATATACACAGATTTCCTTGTAATTGATATATGTTCATGTTGATTATAGCATATTTGGTTTTAAAAATGAAGTGTGTAGCATTTATGGTTCTTTTAAAGGGACACTAAAAAATATCTCGTTACTTTATAGTCTATGGGGAAAATCGTTTGCCGTGTATTTTAATCTTGTTACAATATTTTACACATATTCAAATTGATAAGTATCACTGAGGTGCACTACAAGGTGAATATAGAATGCATCGTTCATTTACAGGGACACTAAAAAAATCCTGTTACTTTATGGCCTATGAGGAAAATCTTTTACAGTGTATTTTAATTTTGTTACTCAAAAGAATTTATTACAGTACTGTCTATGAAAAATAATTGCTGGTAGCTCACTTTCAGTTGTGGTACGCATTTTTAAATGTAACTAATTTTTTTGCATATAAATTCTATAGATCATATGCAGGGCAGCTCAAAAGATCTCAAGTACATATCTTTTTATTGATGGAAAGTGGATTGTGTAATCAGGATGTTTTTTTTTTTTTATGTGAATCTTTATGCAAAGTCATGACTCTATCAAGAAAGATAAGATGTCTAATGATCATGGAAATTATCTCTAATGAAGCTGAACAAATTCTTTATAATTACAATAGTAACTTTATCATGATGGTGTGAATTATCAATTCTTTTATTATATTTAATAAACTATCTAATCCTAATATGCTCTCCCATTCTTATGATTTTGATTCTTATTTTTAAATGTTTCATGGATCACCATATATAGTTAGAAAATAACAATTATACATATGTATTACATTATTCTAACATTACTGTTTAGTTAGTTTTGCAGTCATGTTTGTGTGCTAAAATGTGCATCAAAAGTGAAGTTTTTGAAGGAAATTAAAAAGGTAAAAGGATAAAAATTCTATAAATTGTAAAAGTCAGGTAGGTCTTTAAAAAATGATAAAAATCATTGTACAGGGAAAGGTTTAAGCTTATAATGTACAATAAGCCTGGAAAGCTTACAACTTACTGAGAAAATGTACAATCTGGCAATCCTACAATCCCGTCTAAATGAACATGGGTCTTATTAACATGAAATATTTTCAAATCAAAGAATTTGAATTCACATTTGTAGAATATGTACTACTATCTATATATATATTACGCTATCGTACGTGGCACAGAAATTGTGATTATTTATCATTTGCCAATGGCAACAAGAGGTTTGTTTTCACCAATTTGCGAATATTAAGAAAAGTATTTGAAGTATATCAATTTAAAAGTCATCACACATACATAGAAAATTTTTTTGCATCCGAAAATATTCGGATTCAAAAATCCGAATTTCAGTTTCCAAAATCCAATTTTTATAAAAATTTGGCCAGTATTTTTTTTTATTTATTTTAAAAAACTAGCTACTTTCTAAAAAGGAAAAAAATAAAGTGCAAAATCAAACCAAGAAACGTGTCATTTTGTTATTAATTAAAACATTATCTCCATTGTTGTACCTTATGGAATTTAACCTCATTGTTCTCTGCATCATTATGACATCAATGTTACGGATGCACATACTATTTGTAATTTATAATATAGATTGAGTAATAACAAATAAATAATAATAAATGAATAAAATAATCTTATTGGGTGGAGATTTCCGTCAAGTCAGTCTTATCTATCATTTTTAGACGTTCAAGATCACTAATAGTTTCATGTTGCATAAAGAAGAGAAGATTTTACATTATGCAACTTACAGAAACTATGCGTGCCATTCAAACAGAGAGAGAATTAGCAAGTTGGCTGTTACAGGTTGGTGAATGTTAAAGTGGGAAAACTATTAAGTTGCTCCCAATTTGCTATCCAGATATACAAGATTCAGTGCAGCAACTTTTCCGTAACATTGATTTTTTAACGGTGACACCTCAAAAGCTTAAAGGACGAGACATACTAACAGAGTGACAAACAATTTGTCAATTTGAAATTAATAATAATATTTCTGAGCTCTGAAATGTACAATTGTGTATAAAAAGACATTTTCGATGCAGCAAATTAAAAAAAAAAAAAGATAAAAAAAATATTTTCCTAATTGTGAATGGTGTAGATATTTCAAAGTACCCAGTCCTCAGTGGAGAAGTTTTTATGTATGATATCTATATATATGTAAGCCGTTCTTGGTATGTATGTTCCTCATACAAATCTACAGTTTTTGTCCAATTGGAACGAAACTTGATATTTTAGAACACGAGTAAAATTACTGTCAACTTTTAAATTTTCTCAGACCATTCTTTACCACTTTTTTTAAACATCTCCCATATTTTATCATTACAGAAATCTATTTTTTTTTTCAATTTCTAATGAAATAATTCTTTTTTGTTGCACCATAATGGCAAAAAAAAAATTAAATCAAATGATAACACATTTATTTTCTTTTTATAAGCCAATAAAAATTCAGACTCACTCTCTATATTTTTTAATTTCCGAAATTAAAGTGATTTTAAGAAGAAAATGTGCATTTTTTTCTATATAAAAAGAAAATGATAACTTTAAACATGTTAAAATGATGTAGTACCTTAATTTAAATTTATTTGTAGTTAACACATCTAATTTAATACAGACGTTTCACTTTTATTTTAGCCTTTATTTCTCCACTGGATTTTGTCCATTCTCAAATATCGGGAAGCTATATCATAATTCTGGGATATGTGAGTGATGAATCAGGAATTATTGCTATTGAAGGACCTACGGGAAAGGAACGGTGGAGACTCTCCCTTCATGCTACACCAACGTCTAGCATCTGTGATGCAATTGATGTGAATTCAGATGGCCATCCTGAATGCATCATCATTGGTGACAATGGTCTCTTAACAGCAGTTGATCCTAAGAAAGGTAATAGCTATTTTTATTTATTATATTATATTTATTTTGTAAAATGTGGTACTTTTCGGTTAGACGGGCGCCAGTATTATATGTACATATATAAATACATATGTATATACATATGTATTTATATATATACATACATATATGTATATATATATATATACGTAGATATGTATATATATGTGTGTGTGTGTATACATGTATATATCTATCACTGGCGCCCGGCTAACCAAAAAGTACCTAAAATTTTTTTAATTCTGTATCCTAATAATATTATAAATCTGATTGTGTGCAAATGTTAGGCTGAAGCCAGCGTCAAAATGAAGCATTTAATTATCCTGTATCTTTGCATATAAGTTGATTATAACCCTCATATGAACATAGGCTGGTTTTTGTTTATTTTATTTCAATATTTTTCTTAATAATTCAAAATTTCATTATTTTCATAGAGAATAAATGGACATTTTTTCGTATATTTCAAAATGGTTGGTTGGTTTGGCCCAAAGGGTCCGGTTTTGCAGCTTTTTTTAAAATGGTTAAATTTATTTTACCGGTGCTAATACTTTATCGTTGCCAATATGAAATAAAACCCCTGAGTAATAATTTTTAATCAACAATTTATTTTCACGTGAAAAATATCCATGGGAAAAATGAAAAGGAAATGAATTATTTAAGAATTAAACAGAATATGAAATGATGTCATATTAGAAATAAAACGTGCGCTTTCAAATATTTGATAATAATACAAAGTGCATAAATATGAGTAAGTATGGAAAGCAAGCGAATATGATGTCATATATAGAAAAATGAAACAGATTTGTTTTGGTGTTAAAATAAAATGATCTTGGGTTATCAAATTATTTGTGATTAATTTCTCTTATTTTTTTCTTTTTCTTTTTCACATGAAAGGAATTATTTTAAATGTACGTAATATATGTATTTTAAATGTATGTGTTGTAAATTAAAGTTCTGTGTTTTAAATGAAATGAGTGAAAGATTTATATTTTTAATGAATTCAATACAAATGATGGGATAGGTTGGCGATTTATCGTCTGCACACGGCTAACATAAAGTTCCCATATTTTTAATTTAAATTTTAAAAAGTAAAAAAAAAAATAAACAAAAAATATTGGATGGCAAATGTCAATGATATGCATCGCAAAATTATCCGTATCGAAAATCAGAAAATCTTAATAAAAATAACTATAATTTTTAAAAGAAAGCTGTTTTTCTCATAAAAGCTAAAGATTTAATATGATTATGTCGAAGTAACAGCATTTTTCCTCTATCATTTTCCCACAATCGAAACACATTTGTAAATCGTCGTTTCGAACCGGAATTTAATATTACATTTCTTTTAGTTTTACAATAGGAAAAACTTTGTTGTCGTTTTTAAATATAGCTTTTTTTAAAGTTGTTTCATAATAGATTTTTGTAAAGTCTTGTAGGATAAGAAAAATTGCATAGATTTTAAAGTAATGTTTAAGTAAAATTACAATATTTTTTTTAACTTAAAAAACAACAATGTTATCGAAAAGAAAATCGATTTTACGAACAAATTCGTGTAATGCAAAAGCAAAGAAGAAATCAGAAAGTAATGAATCTTTTCTTCCAGCTGAATTGTGTAAACTTGAACAAGCCGATCGTGCCAATTCATAACATTATAAACGTGAAAGCGCGTTCTATATAGTAGAATTTTTTTTTACATATAGGTAGAAAATTTCCAAGAATAGGAAGGTTAGGGGTCTAAAATTAGGTCCATAGTCAATTTGCCTTTTTTTTTTTTTTAATTAAGTGAAATTTGGCGCAAAATTAAATACATTGTTGTAACCAGATTTGTTTTTTGCATGGTAAACACTTAATGGTATTTTAGATGATCATTTCCCCCGCTCACCTTTGATGTCAACTATGACTGTAAAACATATTAAAAAATATCAGCCGATAATTTTCTAATTTTCTTATTGCTTCATGATGTAAATAGACATCCTGTTTCATACTAACCTGAATCGGTCGTGCCATTGTCATTCAATTTTTATTCCTAATCCTAACCCTAATCGTATCCTATCCTAATCCTGATAATAACTTTAAAGAATATTCTTTGACACGAATATTTAAATTAAATCAATATCCATAAATGGAATGAATGGAAAATAGAATAAATAGAAATGGCAAAATAAAATAACAAGAAAGTACATTTATTCGACACCTAACCCTAGAGAAAGCGTAAAAAATTTCAAGTACATGAAATAAATTAAAATAATCTTATATATACTAACAAAAATATGTAAATTTAGATCATCAGATTTGTGTCGTCGGTATTTATGTGCTTATAGTGTTCTTGACGCGATAGAGAAAATATCGAGGTTAAATTGGGCAGAATTTAAAGTACCTTCCAGCAACCTTTATTTACATTTTAGAATCGCATCAGATTGTTATATCTTTGTGAAATAGCTATCAATGTATAAAATGCACAAGCAGTTTGTTCACTATTTACACCACTTAGCGTTATTTTAATAATTTAAATAAACTTCATTGTACAATTTGGGCTATCAGCACTTATTTAGGCTATATAAAATATGTTGGGGGAAAGCATGTCATTTATGATGTCATGTATAAATAATAATGATCAGTGTAGGTATTATATATACTAGAGAATCGAACCCGGGCTTCCCGGATTACAGAACATAGGCGAAAACCATTTTTTTCTAATTATAATAGATTTTTCATATTTAATACATATATTTTTAACTGATTCATTAACAACGTAGAAAAGAATTTTTATAAGAAAAATATCAATAATATATTCAAATAAAATTTCGAAATTGAATAAAGCGATACTTTTGTATTAGCCGCATGCCAGGAATTGTCAAAGATTTCGCTGCTTACTGCAGGTTTTTTATTATGAAAATTTCAACTGCTTAAGCGCGTAGTTCGAGAATATGTCTGTTAAATTTGCATTTTATTTATATTATATTATTATTTATATTTATATTTTGATGAAGTTTTAATTTCCTTCTGTAATATTAGCCGGGAATAAATGCGGAACTATTTATCTTGTTTTCAATGCAAACGGATTAATCTTTCGCAATTGGACTGCACGTGATAGAGATAGATTTAAAATTAATTCATGCTTGGGAATTTTATTCCAAAAATAATTAAAAAATCAGTAAATTCAAATACAGTTTTCAAAGAAATTGCAATTTTTTTTTCTATTTGACGGTGTAGAAATTGAAATTGTGAGATGTTTAGAAGTTTAAAAAGATGTAGTGAAAGCGAAATTAGTTCGTTGCTACCATAAAAATCACTTCAGCAATAATCAGACATGTGTTGGTTTATAATATAGATTATTATTCTCATTAAACCCTATTCTTGATAACATCATTTGTGTATAACTCTCCTTTGACATGGACCCGATTACGTAAGATTAGCATCAAAATTTAATAAAAGAATTTTATTCTATATGTTTGAATCAAGGCAAATATGATATGAGAATCATATATTAAGTTTTAACAAACCCTATCCTTTATTTAATTTATATTTTCCCCCTTCCTTTGTCAAAATTTAATCGTGTTATCTTTAACCTCAAACAATAAGCCCGCTGTAATTTATACCCTTTCCCTTTTTCATTTTCACTTATGCTCGATCACTAATATCTCACGGCTTTTCGATTAAAATAAAAAAAAGAAAAGAATTAAATCAGCACAGATGCCTTTTCGTAATTTTACTTTCCGTAACCAAGCTTATAACACAATATGTGCATTGCACATTTTTGTGGCCACAAAAGTTATGCGAACCTTCCATTTGGCCCAAATGCATGCCCTTATATGGTAGTGGTAAGAACGCATTCACTCACACCCATGTCTAAAAATATATTCTCATTGTTAAAGGCATATACTATTTTGTCTGTCCAAAATCCGTTCTCATGAGAAAGGTATTTGTCGGTTAGTGTTGCCGTGGTGATATTAATTTTTGAATCAAAAATTCGTCCTGTCGCCAAAATCTGGTGACCCTGCTGGGTAAATACCATTGGTTATGCCTATCTCTGTCTGAAAGTATTTACGCCTAGACACTCTGTAACAACCCTATTTTGGCGAGATTCTTGTCAGAGCAATTCCAACTTGTATCGTGGAAACAACTTCACTTCGCTTTCTGTCTCCGCATAATAATGACTGCTTAAGAGCGGCCTTTCTTGTTTACCCTCTTCTGCCTTCGATCATCTTATGTTTACTGAATAAATCCTGAAGTTATACCGGATACTGGAGTTTTTCTTTTCCCATCAGACAAAAACCTGGATATTTCGTTAATCTCACAACCAATGAAAACATAAACTTTCTTCAACAATTAACATCATTATAGAATTTATGGTATCCGTGACCTGCTCTTTTCTCCAGTTTAAAAAAAAAAAAAAAAAAGAGGTATATAGTTGGCAGAAGAGGGGACGCTTTTTCTTCACCTGCACCCGCCTGTCTCTTTGGATTATCAGCACGCATCTAAGAAAATTACCGCCTGCAAATTTCCATCCCACCGGACCGAGTGGACGGTTTAAAAAAAAAAACTTTTACTTCACCTGTCTCCCCCAAAGTTATTCTCGGGACTTTGCTTTCTTCTGTTCCGTGCCTAATGTGCTCCATCTGCATCACTCCCAATGCCACGAACTAGAATACCAGTGTCAATGTTTTACTGCAAATGTGCCTATTACAAAAATCTTGCTACTAAATGGTGCTTTTCGTCATTTGTGGATTAAATAGAAGTTCATCAGTTTTAGAAACTGCAGTCATCTGTGATAATCTTCCCTGTGCCTGCCAACCCCCATGCCCTCTAATGTGTTTCATGCTCAATGTGCTCCATGTGAATGACTCCCAGTGATACGATCCAGTCTACAATCCGTGTCATCTACTGTGCTTCACGCCCTATGAGCCCCCGTGGGTTCTGCCCAGTGTCTACACCGCTCAGTCAATATGCGTCCACAATTCCGTGAAAATTTAGTCGTTTATATTTATACTTCAAACTTTTGGGCCTCTCTGTAGATTTATGCTTCGCCAAAAATCCTGCAGAATTCACGGACTTCCAAGCATTCAAGTTCAACAGTGAAGTTAATGTTTCGGTGCTTTTATTTTTCTTTATCCAACTGACAATAAGCTAAATAGAAGTTCCGTATCCCGCATTTAAGAACTCTTTTTCTCTTCATTAAACACTAGAATATTAGCAACAAAAAAAAAAAGGACTATGACGTCAAAAGTACTCTTAGTAACATCTGCGTAACCCAAACGATTCAAAACTTTCGAACTATGCGTTCGTAATTCTGCATTCGTTTCGATATTCACTAGCCAGTGGACTTCGATCTACATTCAGATCATTGATAGTTCTGTGGGTTTTTTTTTTTTTTTCTCTGCAACTGAGACTCATCTAAAGTGAATAATGTCAGCTGTTTAAGTTTCCAGCTGATAAGGAGAACAAATTAACAAAGAATGAACTGTTTGCATCCATACTCACATAAACCACGATAAAACTTAATTATATTAAATTTTTCTCTTACAGCTGATTCATTAGATAGATATTTTTAAATAACAGGGTATGTTAGAACAAATCTTTTATAAAAAAAAATTCTCGTACAACAAGGTAAGATATCCTTTAAACAAAAATTTTTGTTATGTCAATAATGTGCAGTATCTAATTGAATTATAAAAAAAAAGAGAATAATAATGATAAGATCACTTCAGTAATTTTATTTTTTTAAACCAATGTAACAAACAGAACTTATTAAATTTAAACAATTTCTGATTATTTTCTGTTTTAATGTTATTTTTTTGCCGGCATATTATAGGTAAGTTGGTAAATAATGTTTTGATGTAAAAAAAAAAAAAAAAAAAAAAAAAAAAAAAAAAATTAATATTCACAGGATAAATTTTAAATAAAGAAAAATAGGTGAAGAAGAGAATTTTTGCATATTATTGATTAATTCTAAATTTTTTTTCCTTTTTCCTATTATGCAATGATATTTTTTTCAAATAGTGAACGTATTATTATTTTGAAAGGAGAAATGGTAATTCTATATGCATTTCTTGTAATATCTTTATAAAAGCTTATATATTTAGAAGAAACAATATTTATAATGAAAGGTATAATATAATTCTTTTATCTCTCGAAGGTTTGCCTAGATAACACATTTTTTTTATGACTGAAATTTTATTTAATATATTGCATAAAAATTTTGATTTTATAATAAGGCAGACATACCTTTTCTATATAAAGTTCATATTACTTTTTATTTATCTGCCACAATGAGTATTGCAGTCTGCAGAATGAGCGATTAATTTATTTATGTATTTACAGATATTTTTCCAAATTGTCCTTCTTTTGAAAATTAAGATATCTCTTGGTTAAGAATTAAAAAAAAAATATATATATATATATATAGATGGATAATAATAAAAAAGGAAAGATAATATATTTTTGGTGTGAATAATTGTTCATTCTGGAGATATAGGTATTTTGTTCTTGTGTTTTTTTTCTTGTTCATAAAAAAAAAAAGAGAGATTGCATTCATTTATTTATTCATTTATTATATATATATTTTGCTTATAAGTAATATTTTTGCGGTAAAATATTTTCTGGTAAGTTACTGTGAATATTTTAGGTAAACAAAATTTTCCCCACCTGAATTTTTTAATTTTTTAAGGTAAAGATTTATTTAGCTAATAATTTATTGCAAACAAAATATTTATATTTGCTCACTCGTTAGCCAAACATGGCCAGCAAACTAACTTTTAAAGTGACCAATTTTGATGGTGAACCCACCTTGTTAGAGTTCTTTTTTAATCAGTTAAGAACATTGGCCCGTATACAAAAATGGAAGCACGAAGAAGCAATTCAATTTCTGGGTGGGAAACTCACAGGCCCAGCATTAACCTTTTTTACGCAAAACCCTGAAATATATAAATCTAATGATTTGGATTTCGTCGAGAAAGAATTCAGAGCATTTTTCGCTCCCCCGAGTAAAACTGCAGCACTGGTTGAATTCAATAATCTATTATTACTACCAGAGGAATCGATTCGAAATTTAGCTCATCGCATAAACACCCTCACTGCTCGCGTCCATGACACTATAGCAGATAGAACGGCTCTTGATAATATTAAATTTACAAAATTTATTTCAGCAATTCCCTCGAATTTAAGGGTAAAAATACAAGAAGAGGGAATATCAACGTATAAACAAGCGGTAGATAGAGCACAAACTCTCCAGGAAATTATGCAGAACGAGAAAATATTGCAGCCCTGCGCGTCATCTAACTCTGCAGACTCGATCGCCCTGCAGTTGAAATCACTAAATGAAAAAATTAACGCTTTGTCGTTAACAGGTAGCGAGGACAAAAATAACACCCATAATCAACCCTCTCGCCCACAAAACTCGCATGATCAGTATAAAAAAGACTTCAAAAAAAGGCATACTGGTCATAGCTATGTCCGCACAAATAAACATAACAAATCGAATTCTCCACCCACTTGTCAGTTGTGTTTGAAACGTGGCCACACTGCAAAATTTTGTTTTAAATGGAGAAGATCGAATGCGAATAAAGGCGGATATCAAAACTACAAATTCAATCCAAATTTTCGCAAAAAAAGTAATCAGAAAGGGGAATCTTTAAACTATTAAGGAGATGTAATTTAGCTGATGGCTTTGCATCTCAGGAAAACATTTTAACATCAGCAACTTGCCCTACATTCCCATGGTCGTTTGATGAAACTCTTCCAAAAATTTCTAAGGAAAGGTTAGTCAATTCGGTCGCTTCACAGACCACAACAAACATAAAAATGACCAAGAATGGGTCGTCACAAACAGTGCACAGATCAACTGAAAGTTCATCGCAAACTGCATCATCAAGTGACGAAAATAAAGTTGAGGTTATTTCAAATGTGAATAATAGTTCCCCAACACTTCCCCTCATAAAGGCCTCTATAGCAAGAACAGACACAATTTTACTTTTGGACACAGGTTCAACAATATCCCTTTTATCGCAGTCCCTTTTCGATTCCATTAAGAATAAACTTAAATATAAAAGGTTAGGCACAACAGTTACTCTTAAAACAGTAAATTCCGATGTTGACTTCACCGCATGTATAAAAGCATCAATCAGAATTCATCACAAATCTTTTAGTCACAGTTTTTATATTGTTGACATTCCCGATACCTCTAGTTTTCAAGGAATATTAGGATTTGATTTTATTCATAAACACAGGATCATAAGGATTTGATTTTATTCATAAACACAGGATCATAATTGATGTTCACAAAAATAGAATGTCAACAAATGAATTTCACGTGCCATTACTTAGCGCGTCAGCTGATGGCAAAGACATAAATCTTCTAAGTGAACATGTAAACTCTCCGTCAAATTCAGTCAAAACGATTCGCCTTGCACATAAATTAAAACTTGAACCACATGAGAAAACATGGATTTCCATCGACACTGATTCTTTAAACCCTTCAATGCAGTACTGTTTTGAAAGTACTATTTCTAATAAACAAATTATTTGTTATGACAGTCTGCTAGGTAACAATAATGATGTTGAATCGGTCGATCAGGAAAATCATAACAAACACCTACAAAAATCACATGTATACATATTTTTACAAAATTCTTCTAACAAACCAGTACACATAAACAAAAATGCACGAATAGGAATTTTATATGAAGTTTCAGAAATTATGGAACCATCTAAAAGTGACAATTTTTCACAGACCATGAAGTCATGCGACAACATCAACAGCTTCAATATTCAACCTCATGATAATTTACAACAGTTTATTTGCAATTATATTCAAGCTTCAGATGAGGTCTTAAAAAAAAGAAAGGAAGATTTAACAATACAACACTTCAAATTGGAACATCTAGACACTCAACAAGCAAAAACCTTAGGCTCATTATTGCTAAAATACTACAGTTCTTTTTCTAAATCAATGAAAACATTAGGTCACACAGACAAGGTTATTCCAAATCTCAAATTCATTAATGACTACCCAATCAAAACATTACCTTTTCCGGTACCACAATCGTTACACCAAGAAATGAAAGAGCAAATAAATCAACTTCTTGAAGCAAATATTATTGAACGTAACTGTTCAGAATGGGCATGTCCTATTTTGCTGGTTAGAAAGAAGTCTGATGGGTCTGCAAAACAAAAATACAGACTAGCTCTTGATTTAAGAATGCTAAATTCCGTCTTACAAGGATCTTCATATCCACTTCCCAAAATACAGACCATTATTTCAAATTTATCTGTATATAAATATTTCACTTCGTTAGATTTTCAACAGGCCTATCATCAGATTAATTTGCCTGAAAAATATCAAGATCCACTTACATTCACATGCATATACGGTACTTTTCGTTTTAAAAGGTTGGTTTTCGGATTAAAGAATAGTAGTAGTTTCTTTCAAAATTTAATGGACACTATTATTGATGAATTAGAAATAGAAGGTATTTTTGCATATCAAGACGATTTGATCTTTGGTTCTAATTCTTTTGAGGAAACATGTGCAAAATTACAGAAAGTACTTGAAATTTTATCGAAATATAATTTAACGCTCTCGCCCAATAAATGTTCATTTCACAAAACCGCTGTTGACTACTTAGGTTTCCATATCGAAAATCATTCCATTTCTCCCGTCCAATCAAATATTGTCAAAATAAATTCTTTTCCTACACCGACAACAAAAAGACAATTAAAAAAGTTTATTGGTCTGGTCACACTTTACAAATCTCTAGTGCCTTCTTTTTCAAAAATTATCCAACCACTTATAGATCTCACTACACCAAAAACAACATTTAAATGGACTCAAAAACATCAAAAATTATTTGATCAAATGCAACAGGTGTTCTTTAAGTCTCCCATGGTTCGTTTACCCGATTGGTCTAAAACTTTTTATGTAAACACAGATGCATCAATCATAGCCATAGGAGGTGCTCTGTTACAGGAACATGAAGGACAATTACTTCCCATTGCATTTTTTTCTAAATCTCTTAAACAGTTTGAAAAACGTTATCCAGCACTAAAACTTGAATTAATGGCCATTTACAAATCTGTAATCGCTTTTAAATACTATCTATATAACCGAAAGTTTGTAATTTTATCCGATAGTGCTCCTTTAAAAAAATACAAGAAAACAACTAATCCCGCTGACATAACAACTAGATGGTTAACAGAATTATCAGAATATACATACACTTTTGATCACATTCCCGGTTCTTCTAATGTACTTGCAGATTATTTGTCCAGATGTTCTTTCGAGAAAAACACAGTTGATTTAAATTCCAACCCAGAGCTTATCAATGAACCATATGCTTTGCCAATTGTCGATAATGATCTACCAGACACTAATAATGATCATTTATCATACAGTACACATTCTCTAAATTACTTAGTTATTGGTAACAAGGATCAAAAAGACCCTTTATTGGAAATTTCAAATGAAACATTTGTAAACGAGCAGAAGAAAGACACAAAATTATCCGAAATTTACAACGAAATTATGCAAAATGGCTCATCGAAACAATTCCCTATGTACTTCATTCATCCCGATTCAAAGGTTTTAATGTTAAAAAAAGAAAATATTTGTAATGACACCTTTTCTTACCACATTATTGTCCCAAATTCATTAAAAGCCAAAGTTCTAACAATATGTCATTTTTCACATTTTGGATTAACAAAAACTTATGCATTTGTCACAAAAAAATATTTTTGGAAAGGAATGTATGCTGACACTTTAAATTTTGTAGCGTCTTGCACAAAATGTTTACAGGCAAAACATCACAAAACTCCACTTGCTTCACTACAACCTACATACACACCTACGCATCCAGGAGATACAGTCAGTGTTGATTTGGTCGGTCCCTTTACTAATGGACAGTCGGTATTGACAGTAATTGACCATTTTTCTCGACACCTAGAACTCTTCCCTTTGCGTACCATCACTTCTGAAAAGATAATTAAATGTTTATTCAGTTAAATGTTGTTCAGTTATCTTTGGAAGACCTTCTGTAATTTTGTCAGATTTGGGAAAACAATTCACTTCACACATATACGACAAATTTAACGACACATTAGGCATAAAGGTACGTCATTCCAGTGTAGCGAGGCCACAAAGCAATGCCGTGTCAGAGCGAATCAATAAATCAATTAAATACTCTGTTTCTACTTTACTTCAAGAAGGTCATACTTTTGAAAATGCTTTATCAATTCATAAATCTCTTTATAATGGATCTCTACATTCCTCCACAAAATATTCTCCCAACTTGCTTCACTTTGGAAGAGAACTATCCTTAATATTTGATACTTATGACCATAATGTCAATCAAGTTCTAGATAAAGATTTTGAAGCTTACAAATTGTTACAAGATTTAAATTCTATTTACAGGAAAGCATATAATAACATCAAAGACTCTCAAAACAAAAGAAATGATCATTTTCAAAAACGTGCTAAACTAAGAAAAATTATGAATAAAGATATTGTGTATTTAAAATCAGTAGATAAGTTCAAACCAAAATATTCTGGACCTTACATTGTTATACACAAATATTCACCTGTCTCTGTTTCAATCAAACGCTTACATGCACCTGATGACTCTGCTTTTAGAGTACACATTGATAGGTTAATCATCGCTCCACCAAGAAGCGATCACTTACTTACAAGTCATGATGGTTACAATAATATTAACTCTTCAACTTATTCAACACGTTATAATTTAAGACCTAGAAAATAGCGTATAATTTTTATAATTGTTGTATTTTGTGCGAATTTTTGGTTTTGTTCACACTTGTGTATATTGATGTACACAATATACTGATGTTATATTTGATGTTTCCTTGTAAAAGTTCTCGGCTGGTCCAAGTTTGTTTCATCAAGGGAATGGCAGATATGGCAATCTTGTTGTGAACATTATCTTTTATGTTTATGGGGTGTTTGCGCATATACACTTTATATAAAAAAAAAAAAAAAAAAAAATCTTAACTTTTGTCGTCATATTTTTTTTAAATCTCATAAATTGCTATAAACATAATTATAGTAACATTAATTGCACTAAAAAAAATTTTTCTCTTAAGGTCAGTTTTTTTAAAATTTTAATAATACTAATTAAGTAAATATGCACCTCATGACTTAACATTTTTACCGAACTTGACAAAACTCTCTCTCATTACTCTAGGATTGACTTTTATTCGACATACACTAGGTGTATATATATATTTTTATTTTTCTAATTATTCCCTTTCGGAGTGGTGATCTGTTCAAAATTATTGCCCTTAGGATCTTCCACCCCATTGTAATGAGAGACACATTCGAATTGATATTCCAATTCACCTTAAATCCCCTGTCAAAATGAGTATACGAGACTGCTCCTCAGTTTGTTGCATTACTGCTGCGGGAGCAACGGGGTCTATGTTGTGACAACAATGTGGACCTCGCCCTAAATATTCCCTCCACAAATAAGGCAATAGTCCTAAACTTGCGCCATCACACTTGTCCTTAGACAAGATTTAGGGCAGGAATTTTTTTTTTGGATCGTGTGTCACTTTCCCTATCTTGTCCTGTGCGAATGCACAAATTTTTACTTTTTTAAACCCAAATTTTATTCATTTTTTTTATCTTCATCATTTTTTTGTATTTCATTTTTACACATGTGTAACAGTAAATGTAACTGTAATTGTAACTGTATCTTATTTTTATATTTTGTATTTGCATTTATATACTTGATGTTTATTTTATATAATATTATATATATTAGTATCTTATATTCTGTTCGAACAAAGATAATTTTATTATATTGTAGTTGCAACTTAACATAAGCTTATATGTTCAGAGTTATGAACATTTTAAATTCATTTAGCATGCTTACGACCAGTTATCAGTAAAAAAAAATATTAGTTGATGATAATGCAACTTTTCTGGTCATAATTTGGTCATCAATGTATATGTAGTGTAGTTATACTACCACATGTTCCGGAACAGCAAAAACAACAACAATAATTTCTACATCTACAAAAATAAACTGTTAAGAAACCATGGACTCAAGGAATAAAATAGTGTACACTATGATGACCAGTAGCAAAAGTTTTGGTATACCATTTCTATTTTCATTTTCATTTTTGATATTTGTATGTGTTTATATTTTTTTCTTATATTGTGCATTGATTATATGTAAACTTTCAGACGGAGCATGCCTGAAATTTAAATCCTATCAAATTATTCTTTTATCTGAGCAAACGGGGGAAATATATGATATGAGAATCATATATTAAGTTTTAACAAACCCTATCCTTTATTTAATTTATATTTTCCCCCTTCCTTTGTCAAAATTTAATCGTGTTATCTTTAACCTCAAACAATAAGCCCGCTGTAATTTATACCCTTTCCCTTTTTCATTTTCACTTATGCTCGATCACTAATATCTCACGGCTTTTCGATTAAAATAAAAAAAAGAAAAGAATTAAATCAGCACAGATGCCTTTTCGTAATTTTACTTTCCGTAACCAAGCTTATAACACAATATGTGCATTGCACATTTTTGTGGCCACAAAAGTTATGCGAACCTTCCATTTGGCCCAAATGCATGCCCTTATATGGTAGTGGTAAGAACGCATTCACTCACACCCATGTCTAAAAATATATTCTCATTGTTAAAGGCATATACTATTTTGTCTGTCCAAAATCCGTTCTCATGAGAAAGGTATTTGTCGGTTAGTGTTGCCGTGGTGATATTAATTTTTGAATCAAAAATTCGTCCTGTCGCCAAAATCTGGTGACCCTGCTGGGTAAATACCATTGGTTATGCCTATCTCTGTCTGAAAGTATTTACGCCTAGACACTCTGTAACAACCCTATTTTGGCGAGATTCTTGTCAGAGCAATTCCAACTTGTATCGTGGAAACAACTTCACTTCGCTTTCTGTCTCCGCATAATAATGACTGCTTAAGAGCGGCCTTTCTTGTTTACCCTCTTCTGCCTTCGATCATCTTATGTTTACTGAATAAATCCTGAAGTTATACCGGATACTGGAGTTTTTCTTTTCCCATCAGACAAAAACCTGGATATTTCGTTAATCTCACAACCAATGAAAACATAAACTTTCTTCAACAATTAACATCATTATAGCAAAATTTGTCTAAAGTCGCCAGCAAATACAACTACTATTCCAACAAATAGCGAATCATTGTTTTTTATGTATTTAAGTGTACGGTCTACACATTCAAATACTAATTTACTCATCAAGAGTGCTTCACCCCAGACGATTAACTTACTAATGGCACACGTAGATGATTCGTTCAAATTCAGCGGTATTTTGAATTTTGAATGTGCTATTTTACCTTCATCTAATAACAAAACTGCGATCCCAGAAGATCCAACAGCTAACGCAACCATATTATATGATCTCACCATTTTTAAAACTGCATTAAGTAAAAATGTTTTGCCAATCCTGGCGCGTCAATAAAAAAACCCTTAGAATTTTCATTCAAAACAGCAAACGAAACTTCCTCATAAATTGATTTTTGAACGTGATAATCCTGGCGCAAACGATAAATAGCCAAATATTGTTTTGAGTCACAATTGAAAAATATTTTTATGTATCACAAACATTCCTTTAATTTTAAAATTAAATTATTTTGAGTTGTAAAATTATCACTCATCAAAACGTTTATTATTATTATTATTATTTTGTATTTTATATAAAATCAGTAAAAGTTGTTCTTTCTCTTTTCAAGTGGTCTGTATTAATTTCCAACTAATAATAGTAATTTCAATTCTTTAATCAACGATAATATGCGGTCACCAAGAGGGAAAAAAATTACCAATGGCAACCATTAAACACGAAAAAAGTGAAAAATACCAATTTTTTTAAATTTCAAAAGCCATAATAAATCAGCTAATTAAGATACAGTTTTCAAACAAATTGCATTTCAAAGTAGATTTTTTTTCCCTATATAATGGTGTAAAAATTAAAAATGTGCGATGTTTAGAAATTTAAAAAAATGCAATAGTAAAAATCGCAAAACTGAAATTTCATCGTCAACTGTTGCCATTCGCAAAATGACGTCAGCGTTACGCATGGACACGTTTGTCCTTTATAATATAGATAGCCGAACTCAGTCAATATGAGAAGCAAGGAAATTATAAAAGTCCTTGTATTAACTGTTACTCTTGATACCCGTGAAGATAATAAAAATCTTAAAAACACACACATAAATAAACTAATTAAAGCTATTAATTGATTTAATTATCTCAATGCTAAAATTAACATAGTATAATTTTCCATGGAAAAACTCAGCGAACATTTCAATAGTCACCTCAATTTTCGAGCTATTGATTTCACATATCCTTTTCATTTTAACGTGGAATAACAGACATACAAAGGTTGGTTAATATGACCCACAGTCTGAATTTAAAGAAAGAAATAAAGATTGTCTTCTATGCTCCTTACTTTCTATGGTTCAGTTATCTTACAATAGGGTCAGTATTTAAAATGTTTTTATCTCTCTCTTCTTTCTTTCATTCTTTCATGATCTCAGGATTACATTTTCTTGGATGGGAGGAGGAGGGGCTCCTTGAAAGTTGAAATTCTGTCTAGTAAAATTGATAAATTACTACTTTTTGACAGACTGTTGTAATGTAGAAATATTCTCGCTGAAAGAGAAACTGTTTGATAACTAAGAGATTTCTTACCTAATTTTACTCTACTTTTCACCGAAGACAGAATGATCAGATGTTTTGCTCATATTTGCTGCTATCCTGCTTTTATAGCTTGTAAAAAGCATGGAAATATTAATTTAGTTTAAATGATCAATCATTCTTAATATGCAAATTACATATTTTAACCATGTCCTCATTTTAGATTAGACATGCCCATATTAAGTGAGTTCAGCTGTATATATGTTCTGTCACCCCCAATCATTGATTGTCATCCTTAGGATAACACAATTAATTCTTATAACTAGAAAAAATAAGTGGCATTATCTGGGGAAAGACTTTTGTATTTCCTTCTACTGCTGCAGAATAATAAGCCTTTTTATTTTTTACTTTGTAAGAGACCTGCATTGGGTACACCAAAGAGAGGGGGGTCATTTCTCCATTCAAATTCATGACAATTTTTTAAGTAACATGAATTGTTCTGAAGAGTATTATTTTCTGTCTACAGTGATTGATATTAGTCCTTGAAAAAACAATGTGCAGCCAGTGTCCAAAAAAAAAAATAGACTCCATCCATTTTTAATCTCAAAATTCTTGTAGAGAAAAACAAAAATAGCCATTCAAATGGGAATTAAGTCTTCTTTCAATTCGTATTTTTTTAAAAAATCTTTAGGGGACAGTCCCCAAATTGAAAATGTAAATTAGTTAGAAATTTTAAATACATACATCCAATGTTGACGTCATATTTAGATTCTTCAGTGAATTTATTTATTGCATGTCCTTTGGAAACAAATCAAGAAGTCATTCGGTGAAGTTGTTGTTTAGAAATTATGCAGATATAACGTTTTTAACTTAAATATAAAATTTCTTTTTAATATTTGCAAAACAAACTGTGATACAGTATACACGTAATTAAACTGTGACACAGTATACACGTAATTCAAGAACTACCTGCATATTTACAGTTCCTAAAAAAAAAAAAAAAAAAAAACAGCTTTTAATTTTTATAGGTAATTTTATATATATATATATATATATATATATATATATATATATATATATATATATATATATATATACATAAATATGTATTTTTCAAATGTTAATTTAATCTTAAATTTAATATTTGAAATATTATTAATAATAGGAATTTGAAATAATATTTTTAATTTGTAAATTATAAAAATTATTACTTATAAAAATTCAACATAAATTAATATCTAGAAGCTTTAGATATACAATAAACTCTCGACTATCTGGTCCTCCGTAGTATCCGGCCTAGTAAAAAAAATGAGGAATGTTGCGAGTGACCGATACAGGCAGGTTCTCGTCCATGGGAAGTGCTGACTCACGACAGGAAGAAGCAAGCAATCATCTATCAAAGACTTTTTCAAAAACTAAAAACTAAGTTTTGGCTCTTTTATCTTATGCATAACTTTTCGTATTTGTGCAATCATTTATCAATAAACAGTAAAATAGTATTTACTAATTTTTTTTCTGAATTAGGTTTACATTTTACTTTAATGTTTTGCTTATTTTGAAACTGTATGTACTGTATATATAAAATGTATCTTAACATGTGTAACATGTGTTTTAATATTATGGAGGGGGAAAAGCAAGAAGTGAGTAAATATTTATGGAACTTCGGCCTATCCAGCTCTTTTGTTACCCGGCCTACCCTTCTGCCACATTAGGCCGGATAGGCGGAAGTTTACTGTACAAATATAAAGTAGTTATAACTCATTCTGCCAGCTAACTTCTGAGTTATACTTTAAAAAAAACTGTCTGTATTGCAGTGCAGTTTGAAAAAAAAAAAGTAATTCTTTTCGTAAAATTAAAAAAAAAAGTAAATTTTAAAACGCTACTTCTCTTATCATTTTAAACTTTTCAAAACTTTTTTTTTTTTTTTGATAGGTGTATTCAATAATGTTATTCTATTGGATTTCGAAAAATTTAATTAGTTTAAGAAATAATAAATAAAATGTCATCACATGTGCAAAAAATACAGTAAAAATGACTATTTACTTAACATTTTTAATTAAAAAAAATAAACCATTTATAGTACTGAATATTCGGTCCCTAATTTTATAAAATGCACCTTAAGGATTATCAAAAAAAAAAAAAAAAAAAGCAGGTCAGTTGAAAAAATGTATGTTAGTTTTAGAAATTTGTTCAAACTGATATATTAAAACACAAACTGATAAAAAACAAGAACGAAAAATCTTGCACCCAGCATATATTATCAAACACTTTCCAACACAGCCAGAAAACTGTAACGAAATTTCACCGTTAAATAATGTAAAAGAAGATATGTAAGTAAACAGTTTAGAAAACATATACAACATTTAAAAATACAGTTTTTGAAATTACCTTCCAGTGTCAAAAAAGTAGTTGAATTATTTTGTGCAGCTCTGTATGTTATCAATAGATGTGGATAGAGAGCATGATAAAACTTAGTTCAGTTAGAATATTCACATTTAGCAATTTTCTTCGATCAATGGAAATGCACTCGAAATCCTTTGTATAGCCCTGTATATTATCTGAAGACTTTTGTACACACCACATAATAAGCTAAAAGGCAACTTAAAACTAACTTGCAGCAATTACCAAATGTAAACGACAATGTATTTTTTTTTTCGTAACCCTGTATATGAATTTATTTATATTCCACAAACTTCTATTAGTCTACTAAATATAGTTCAGCAGGAAAATGTGTAAACACAATTAAAAACTACCCTTAAGCAATTCACTCCCATAGTCTGTAGTACTTACGAATTTCCTTGTGTAGCCCTGTATATGCTTAACCGAGTTTATGAACACACACGTACTATGAAAAAATAAAAGTTAAAAATGCAAACCAAAGTTGAAAACGCACTTATCACACATAGACTGTAAATATCGCACATGTACTGTAACCAATATGTTTTGTGTGTACCCTGTAAATGAACACAATACACACTAGAGAGCAATTTACAGTGCACCTCAGTAATGCATATAATTTTCATTATGTTTGTAATAGTGAAATATCACCAAATTACACTGCAGACTATTTTTCCCCATATAATGATGTATAAAAGAATTCTTTTGTTTAACCCTGTAAATGAATAATAAATGCTTTGCATCCCATAGTCTACAAAAAGCATGTTTTAATGCGCTTCATAATTACATATCAATTTCATTATGTTTTAAACGACGTAGCATCATCAAAATGCGCTTGAACCGATTATTCTCCATTGACTGTAATGTAACGGAATACTTTTGACTGTCCTTGTAAAAAAACTATAAGTGCTACACACTTCCGTTGAAATAGGGAACATGCTATAGATAACGACAATAACATATAAAAATTGCAGAGCAATCCGAGCATAATTACGGGAGTTAGAGCACGGCCATACGACAGACAAACCGAAGTCATAAACACTTTTCAACTAGGTTGGAAAGTGTTAAAAAAAGAGGTACTTGTCTATTTTCTTGTTGACCACTTTCTATAAAAAATAAGTATAAAACTAAAAATAGTTTAAAAGAAAAAGAAAAACACTCTTTTACAAGCATTCAGTGTTTATCTTGAAAATTATGCCTAATTTCATGACTGCAATTCACGATTTTTCCAAAACAATTCCGTTACAATACATTAATTTGGCGTGGGCACCGAACCCGATTATGGAAAATTTGCCACTTTTTTATGCTTGGCAGAAAACGCAAATTAGTGAATTTATTAAAAAATATATCATTTTTGTTCTTTTTTAAGATATGGCAACAAAGAAAGCAAAACAAGCACTATGCCCTCCAGATTCGACCGGGATAGCTCAGTGGTAGAGCGTGGCGGCTTCAGCCAGGCGGTCCCAGGTTCGAGTCCTGGCCCGGACATTTTTCATCCAGTTGGAAATTTACAACTTGTATGATTACTTTACCAATTTGAAATAATTGTGTTAAAAAATAATCCAGTGTATTCACGTATCCAGCGTTTACTGGAGTTCCATTACCTGCGATCTTTTCTGTTGAGCTGATTAAAATATCAGACCAGATGCTTTGATCAATAAGGTTAACTGGATGAACTATGCCCTCCAGATTCGACCGGGATAGCTCAGTGGTAGAGCGTGGCGGCTTCAGCCAGGCGGTCCCAGGTTCGAGTCCTGGCCCGGACATTTTTCATCCAGTTGGAAATTTACAACTTGTATGATTACTTTACCAATTTGAAATAATTGTGTTAAAAAATAATCCAGTGTATTCACGTATCCAGCGTTTACTGGAGTTCCATTACCTGCGATCTTTTCTGTTGAGCTGATTAAAATATCAGACCAGATGCTTTGATCAATAAGGTTAACTGGATGAACTATGCCCTCCAGATTCGACCGGGATAGCTCAGTGGTAGAGCGTGGCGGCTTCAGCCAGGCGGTCCCAGGTTCGAGTCCTGGCCCGGACATTTTTCATCCAGTTGGAAATTTACAACTTGTAAAACAAGCATAGTTTTTTAAACTACCTATTTAGGATTTGTAAATTGTTTTCTCAATATATAATCATAATTTAATTAATATTAAATTGTTTATAAAAGTAGGGTTTTTTTTTTTAATTATTACACTCTTTATTTTTAATTTTTGCTTAATTTTCTACTTCTTAGCGTTTAAAATATTTTGTTGTTGCAGTTTCACATCCATTTGACCTATTTTGGCTAGGATGATTTGGCACCTCATGAACTCCATTGTTTTTGTAACTCGTAAAGAGTTGTAACCGTAAAGATTTCTTGACGATTTAGTACCTGCAAAGGGCTAATGGAAAATTTTTGTAAAATTAAGTTATAAATTTATAATTTGGTTCTAAAAATATTAAAATGTTGTATTGTCATCGAAAACATACATTTATGCATAATTTTTATAATTCTAGCATACCAGGCATTGAGTTAAAAATCGATTACAAAATTCCATCTTTACATGCAAAAACCAAGTTGAGTTAAATGAAAGAGTGTGAAAAGAAAGTAAAATAGGCTAACAGTGTGATTTAATGCCAATAATACAAAAGTATGATGCACACTTGATTTCAAATGTAGCACTAGCATGTAAAGCATGTATCCTAATTTCCGGCCTATAATCCGCGGATTATACGTTAAAAAACTTTTTCTTGTAATGCAGATTATACGCCGCTGCGGATTATCTGCGATTTTTTTCCTACTCGATATTTTTGCAAATGTCAATAAACATAATTTTTTTGAGCAAATTTCAAGTATCGTTCTTAAAAATCAACAGATGGCGCTACCGCGCAACTTATTAAATCTTGTTAAGAAAAGTCACGCCTTCATCTCATATCTAGGTCTTACTGCCTCAAATACACTCTTTAAACACAAGCATTCATTACCATTTATTCATATGTCATCTTTATTTAAAGTTATTTAATTTCAGTATAAAGTTCATAAACAGTACATATCAACATAATAACTTTATTATAAAAACGTAATTATTATTGTTAAAGTACTTTTAACTTTGCAATAATCTTTTGATTTCTGTTTTATAATAAAAATTGATTCCTTAAATCCATTTATTTCATGCTTTACAATAGTTTTTAACTCATATTTAGTTTACAAACATCGCACTCTATGCTTCATCCATTACAGCTATTCATTCTCCGCATATCGCGATATTCGATTCAAACGATAATCGAATGGCATAGTAAGCTTTTACTTCGACAGATGGCACCAGACAAATCTTTGTCTGATTCGCTGATCTCGTAATATTAAATTAAAAATAAGACAAAAGAAAAAACAAACTAGTACAAGGATTTTATATTTAATTTAAATAAATATTTAAGTAATTAACTTACTTAATTATAATTTTATACTAAGTAATGTAAATCTTCTGAATTTATTCTTACTTATGTGTAATAGAATTGCAAATATCTTTGTACTGAATTATCGATTTTTTATTTCAGATTTATTTATTTATCGAGTGTTATATTAAATACAAAAGTTAAAAATTAAAAATATTTTACAATAGATTCAATATTTTTTCTCTTATGGCTGAACGTTAGTCCTGTAGATCTTGTAAATTTTTTTTAAAGTGAAAATTTCACCTGCGGATTATACGCCGCTGCGGATTATAGGATGATTTTTTTTCAAAATATCATGAGATTGACACCTGCGGATTATATGCCGACGCAAATTATAAGCAGGAAATTAGGGTACTCTATTTATATTTATTTTTTGAGTAAGCCAGTTTATTAAGTTAATCTTTCATTGACTTAAATCCTTTATTTCTCTGTTTTCACTTGTGTTTTTTTTTTTTTTTTTGTATCTTCTTTGGTGTGTGGGGAGGAAATGATATAGATCTGGGATTCAAATTCATATTAATGATCTTGGATTTATATTTGCCAAAACCTCACTGATGGTTCACTGTTGAGACCCAAAAAGTTTTTGGTTTCTGGTCTGTCTGTCTGTTCTGCAATAATTGCCGCAAAAAGGATCCGATTAGATTGATTTTTGGTGGGTATGTTATCTAGGCACCCAGAATTAGCTGTATAGGTTTTGGTTAAATTTGGTTCATTCCTTCAAAAATATACAACATTTTATTTTTAGTCATAATGCTTTTCAATGAGAAGTCAGACGATTTTTTAATTTTAACATCCACCGAAAAGAAAATTAATAATAATTAGGGATAATTGTAAATGCTAAATTATGGATGATAATTTATGAAATAGAGATCTTAATTTAATCCGATCACTTTGAAAATTTGCCAATATATTTATTAGAATTTCGAAATAATTGTATAAATTATTGGGGAAATTTTACGCATTAATTTGAAAGATATGAAACATTTTTATTTCTCATTTTTTACAAAAATTTCCAATGCATTTCTTTTTTTCCTCATTTATTAAATGGTTGCCAAGCAACTATATTTCAAAGAATATCAACAAAATAAAATTAAAGTTAATCGCATTATTTTGACACAAAATTTTACTTACAAAATAGCTAATTTTCGGGTGATTTAAGTTTTTAATATGCTTTTTCTAATGAAACAGATAAGGATTTATTTTAACTACTAAAGAAAGATGACCAAATCAGTTTTCCAAACAAAAATTACAAAAATGTTGAATGTGTAAATTGAATATAAGTCTCTTAAGAGGAATTTACATTTGTATAAATATATTTAATACATGAAATTTTATTCAATTTCAGCAACATATGATATTAAGTGGTTGAAAAATAAGTATTCTTTTAAGGATAGGATAAAATCTCCTGTCCAAAGAGATGGTTTATTTAATGAAATTACAATAGTAAATGCACTCAGATATATTCTCGAATAATGAAATAGCACAATTACTGGAAATTGATAATATAAAATTAAAGTGACAATGGGGGGTTCAGGGGGCGGAGCTCTCTTTACGAAATGTAATCTTATTCTGAAAAAATACAGTAATAAATAGTTTATCCTATCATTTATCTGCTATAAAATTGTGTTTAATGTGATACTTCTAAAATTTCCTGAACTTTCAATAAATCTTATATTCTTATAAATGTATAAATAACTTTTAAAAATCTAATTTTAGGCTATCAAATATTATGCAGATTATACTAAAAATTAGTGATATTAATGAACAATTATTTGTAGAGCTGACGTTGAGGTCTCTGATCTGTAGATTTACTAGTTCAGTGAGTGTATGTGCCGCCAAATTCATAAAAATCTCCGTTTCATTGCAAATTTGAATGGCATTAGAGCCTATTGGTTGCAAGAATGATTGCTGAAAATTTTTTTTTACTTATAATTTCAAGATTGTATCTAATTTTTATGTATATTATATGTGTTACATATGATTGTTGTATCTATATAATAAAAGCACAAACCATTTGACTCTCATGAACAGTTACGGGACGCCCTCAATTATGTATATATTCTGAGATAACTTCAGTTGAAAATCGGAATTTGAATAAGGAAATGTTTACTCTGAGATAGCAGAACAGTTTAAAAGATCAAAATTACGTAGATTGCATAAATTACTTGAAATTTATATTATAAAATACATATTTTGTGATTTTTTTTAATGTTGCTTAAAAATATACTTTGCAGCACTGCCTGGTGTTAACAAAGTATTAGGACAATTTTTACGAAGTTTGTATGTATTTGAGGTCCCAATGTAATTAGGGGCCTGCTAGTAGGTACAAGTCAGCTTGTATATATACGTGTATATACAGCTAGTAATATACTTATATTTTCTAACTAAATAAAGCATAATCTATTTCTTCCAAATTAAGTTATTATTGGCATGTATTACATCTCTCCAGAAAACTTACCTGTAACAGTAGTATATAAAACCATAAACAAAAAAAATTGCTGTGAACAGCTTTATCCTGAGACTTTTAAGACAGGAGTCACGCCTAACATTTTTTAATTTTCCAGTGAAGTACCTCTGTCACAATCTTACATATTTGAGATACGGATGAAGCATTTGACCACAGTTATTAGCCAAAAATTGTGAACATATAATGAATGTAACGCATCTGTGTTTATCCATTTTTTATGTTAAATCCCATTGTTTGGTGAACATGACAATTTTATAGATAAATTTTATGGTACTTGTTTGTTGAGGCCTTGGCAAGATAGAGAAAGTAACCTTGGCAAGAGAAGGAAAATTCTCATGCATATTTTCTGGCAATCTATTCACTGTTTCAAGCACACAAGCAATTCTTTTTAAATTTTTGTACAATTTATTTAATATAAAGAAGTCATTTATCTAATTTTATATATAAACAGGAGTAGTTTATCCAATATATGTAATTAGGGGCAATTTTTTGATTACATATAAAAACAAGCATAAAAATCTGTCATGTTCATAGCTGTTTATAGCATTTGACAACAAATCTCACTTCTTGAAGCCCAAATTGCACCAAGCTTTGAAAAAGGAAAAAAAAAAACTCACCAAGACCTCTTTAACAAACAAATACCAAATTTACAAATTTGGCTAATTTTTATTCCAAACTTTATCCTCCTATTGACAACAAAATGTTATCCATAGTATGCTATGAATTATATGTAACTAAACATTTTATTTCTTGCTTCAGGTGCAAGTTTGTGGTACCTTCACGATCACAATAACTTACCTGCTGTGGTGACTGTCGACAGACCAATGCCAATGCCTGATTGTGATGATGATGGCATTGATGACTTATTCGTACCATACATCAGTATTGGTGATAATGTGACTTACATAGCTGTTGTTTCTGGAGGCACTGGTCAGTTCATTGGTTCCCTTTTGGAAATTCCACAATGTGTAGAACCTGTAACTGCACATTTTACTTGGAGAAGTCTAAATGAAACTGATTTTGTTTTGTATTGCAGAGGAAAAGATATTGGTAAATCTGAAATTGTTGATAAAACATTTGATATAGCATTTGATGTGTTGTGTGGTAAGTAATAAATAATGATGTAATGTTTCAGGCAATTTGTGGCTGATATCCTCTAAGTCTGTCTGTGAAGTTGCTTTGAACGAGACAACGAGATTGGTTTTAGAAAATGTTTTTAGGTATAGAAAAATTTGTTATTTTTTGTTTATCTAGCTAACCCTATCACTATGTCCTGGGGTCCACGTGGACCCCAAGCACTTTCAACAAGTTGTCAAAAAATCTATCACTCACTGAGTAGTTTCAGCCGGTGACATCTCATATCATAATGTTTGTAACACACGGTAAAAATTAAACTGTAAAAATATAAGTGGTACTTTTTTTAAAAAAAATAGATAGCATATTTGTCTTGGGCAACAACAGGGCATGTTTTGATAGGACATAGTGATAGGGTTAAACTATTAACCCCTTGGGGACGTGCGACGCGTATACGTGATGCATAAGATGCTCAGAATCCCCCATTATTCCCACCAGTTATTTTTTATTGTAAGCTTTGCCTTATGTAATCCTAGCATTTCTGCGATTCAATTAGGCAAGAATTTCTGTTTTGAAAAACCAGTGGTAAAAGATTAAAAATTCTGTAAAGGACGCTCATCGCGAAGGGATTAACTGTAACAGAATTGTAATTTTTTCCATGTTATACAGTGATATCTCTCGACTAATTAAGAAAATTCATTCCGGAATTGCATTCATTAGTTGAAACATGACTTCCCTTCCAATTAAAATGCAGTTGCAGCTGTATTATATTTGTTTACATACCTAATAAAACATTCATTAGCCAAGTAATAAATAAATAAATAAATAATGAACAGTGAAAAAATTATTTATTAGCAGAGGCATTCATTAACCAAGGTATTACTATATTTCTGTTTACTTCTGCATAATATTCTTACATTATCGTTTTAAAAATTTCAGTATAATTTGTATTATACTTGAATAAACTAAAAAAAAATATGTAACATTTATTGAGTAATGCCGCTAAACTTTTCTATTCCTTATCTAAATAACTTGTTTTCACTAATGCAGTCATGTATAACATCTAATACTAATATTTGTTTTTTTAGTAATGTAGTATTTAAAAAATCACCATTATATTCCTTAATTGCAACTTTTTAAAATGTTGTCTTAAGCAGGGTTTCAAGTGCTGCGCAATTTGCGCATATCTGCGCAGAAATACAATTGCTGCGCATATCTGCACAGAAATAGCATTTTTCCTTAAATTTGCGCCAAACCTGTGCCAAAACATACTTCTGATCCAGTACCGATCCGAGAAACAAAAAAAAATTCCATTTTTAACTTTTTCCTGCCGGTAGTTTTTCCCCTAATACACTAAAAGCCGGGACTTCCCCTCTTCTGCAAAGAGTTGGATGATTTGATTGACATACTCTCCGTAGGGGAGAGTAAGCCACGCTTCCTCTAGACAGCGCACGTGTGCTACTGTTCTGGGTCAAACAAAGAGATTCTACTCAACCTACCAGAAATGAAACAAAAGTGACTGACACCATGGACGAAAGTTTTCTTCGCGAACTCTCTCTTTCCTCCGTGAACTGACACTAGTTTAGATTGACTGGGTTGGTTCCTAGGTTATTTGTCCGAATCGCCGAATGCAAGTTTACTCAGTTCACGAGAGAGAGAAAGACCATTTCTGTACTGTACAGTGAACAGTGAACTTCATATATCACTGTGTCTGTTATCAGTTATGCCATATTATTGTTTTAAGTTTGTTAAAATAAAATAACTCGCTTTCTCTCACAGCTAAATCACAATGAAAATGAAACAAATATTTCTTCCTTTGTTCATTCTCCTGATTGGTCGAATTGTGGGTGTGCGACGTCAGAGGCTTGCCGTTGTCATGAAAGATTAAAATAGGATTTTCTGTCTTCGAAACGTGTGCTAATGAAAGAAGGAGGAAAAAAAAACATGCATCTGACGGTTGCGTTCATTCAAATTCTATTTTTGTCTTCCGCGTAGCATGCAGTCGTAATGATTATTATATGATTACAGTACCTCTGATTAATTTACGATTTTTCGTCGCATCTGCGGTGGGGGGGGAGGGGGCGATTTACAGGATTTTACAGTATCATCTATTGGGGACTATATTTAAATTTATTGTGTTTTAACTTTTAAGCGTTATGTTTTAGTGTATTATTCCTATTTTATTATTCGTTATATTGTCATAAAAAATATTTTTTTTTTTTACATATCTTGAAAATCCGGAATTGCTGAGATTTTGCCAATTCCGGATTTTCAAGGTTCAACCAGGGGTGATTTTGGTCCTAATTTTCCGAAAAATTAAGGCAGTGATTTCCGAAAATTAAAAAAAATATCTCATAAATCCGAAAATTCGGACATAAAATGTATCTGTATTTCGGCAAATGATGGCCGAAAAAAATCAATCTCGTCGTTCGTTCGAAGAAAAGTCGCCAATTTTGTCAAAGGATCACGGGAAAAACGGGACTTTCGTCGGAGAATCTCGAAAAAATGGCAAATTTCGTCAAAAACATTGTGAAAAACGACAAATTTCGTTAAAAGATCGTGAAAAAATGGCAAATTTTGTCAACAGATCGCTGGAAAAACGTGACTTTCGTCAGAAAATCGCGAAAAACCGGCAAATTTCGTCAAAAAATGGCAAATTTTGTCAAAAACGTTGCAAAAAACGGCAAATTTCGTTAAAAGATCGCGAAAAACGGAAATTTTTGTCAGAAAACCGCAAACTTTATCAACAGATCTCGAAAAATGGCAAATTTCGTCAAAAAAAAAAACACAAATTTTATCAACAGATCTCGAAAAAACTGCAAATTTCGTCAAAAGATCGTGAAAAAACACAAATTTCGTCAAAGGTACGCAAAAAAAAGCGCCGGGATTTCACCCCCCCCCCCCCCCTCTGTTAACTTTACAGAAAATTTGCTGTTAATTTCAGAATTTTTTTTAAAACTCAGAATCACCCCTGGGTTCAACTGTACCACTGTACTATTGCTTTTTAGGAGTTTATTAACATTAAAAATTTTAATCTGCTTCAATAACAGCTTTTATTGCTACAAAATTAGATTTTTGCTGCTACAAAACCCGATTTTTACTGCTCCAAAAATGGATTTTACTGCTACAAAATAAGATTTTTGCTGCTCCAAATCTGCTACAAAATGGCTGCACTTTCATCCCTGCTTAAGTAAAAATTTTCATGTTCTTGAATTTTTATTGCAAATTCTTAATCAAACCCATCTTTTCAACGTATTAGAAGTAATATTTTACAAATTTAGCTTAAAATCTAAGTAAAATTTAACATTAATTTATTGCTTTTTTGTGAAAATGCATTGCTTTGGATGAAACTTTGATATTTGTGTACTCTCCCAGCAATTATTTTTGGTAAATATAATCTGTCATCAAAAGCCGGATCAGAAATTCAAGTAAAACACTGCATGAATATTTTCTTGATACAAGAGGGCAGAATTGACATCATGAAGGATTGCTATATGTTACTTAGAAAAGTTCATGTAAATTGGTAAAAGCCCTTTCAGACTGTGGAGGGAGGTGAAAATTCAAGTGCTATGACAGCTAACTTTAATTTTCCACTATTGATATAATCATGACTTGACAAATGTGATCAAGTTTCTTTTCTGCCGACCAAGTTATATAATCTGGTGGGGTTTTTTCCCCTTGGTATAAAAGTTGACTCAAGGAATGAGCACAAATGACTTTTTTTCTCTTCCCCACCCATATTCATGTGTAGCAAGCAGTGATTTTCTCTCATACTTTTAATAGAAGAACTAAGTTTAAAAGGCATTTTCCATCATGTGCACAGAAAATGCTTTTTTTCCTCACTCTAGCCAGCTAGCATGTCACGTGATTAGAATGTGGGAGTGGGGAGGTTTCAATAAAACAGTAAGAAATACTGTCAATCCAGCCTCTGTGGCATCTAAAGGGAATTTGGTTTTCATTTTTCAAGGAACTTTGGTGGGAGGGATGTATGAGAGAGAGTTTTCAATTATGTGACTGATTTTTATTAATCAAGCCGTATTATGTATGTAAGTGTTTTTTTTTACAATCAATATGTTTACAGGAATTACTCAACTACAATTTCTATCAAGAGTGGCATCTGTTACTCTTCTTAGTCACAATGTTAAATTAAGATTCTCATACGATGTCTAATTATAGATGTTCCAAAGTTATAAAATATTAAGAAATAAACTTGGGAATTATATTAAAGCAAAAATTATTTTTAACTTTAACTTTTTAATTTGGCAAAAATAAGTTCATTAAATGCAAATTTTTAAATAATCAAATCAGAATTATTTGACAGACCTCGACAGGAAAAGAGGCAAAAAATTGTTTTCCTTCTTCACTATTTCATCGATGCTCTCCTCATCAGATATAGGTATTGTCAGGGGGTCGGAAGTAGCGCGCTACAAGTGGCAAAACTGCAGTAGTCGCTACTTAGTGCAGTGCGCTACATTTTGAACAATGTAGTGTAGCAAATAGCGCAATACAAAAAATCAGTAGTTTGTAGCGAGAACCGTCGCTACTTTTAATCCTACTTCAGGAATTTTAAAAATGCCATTATGAAAATCACATGGTCAAAACTTGTTTCTTTTGTGCAAAATTTGTTCTGCTCAACAATTTGCGAATATCCGCGGTGAATCTCAATTGCACCACATGAAGGCATAGATTTTCCCATTGACACTTGCTGCTAAAATCATATACTAACCCACCAAAGGAATTAATTTTCTTGCTGGCAACATTTGTCTATTTACTCGTTACTAGGCCTTCATGTTTTAATGCCGGTTTCTTAATATACCAAATTGTTTTATTTAGATTTATTTATTGTTTTGCATTCAGAGTTGTTTTTCAGTAGTTTTCTAGATTATACTATCTATAATTTAGATAGTACAATCTAATAGATAATCTTTAGATAGTTTAGCTCTCTTAATTTTGCTACAAAATCTGTAAACTAACTTATAAAATTAACATTTTGCCGGGAAACACAAGACATTTCCTTGTTTATTATCTTTCTTAATTTTTTAATATCCTCAGTTATGTCACATTGATTTAATTGTATCTCGGCAGACGCGATATAATGAGGTGCCTATTTGTTCTTTAATGTGTGCCTTCAATTTCTAGTGTAAATTGAGCCCTTTGACAAAATCTGAAAGTAGCGAAGTAGTGCATACTTTTGAAAAGTAGTTTTTAGTCATTACTTTTGAAAAGTAGTTTGTAGTCATTACTTTTTAAAACAAGTAGTTGTAGTTTGCTACAATAGAAAAGTAGTTTTTCCGACCTCTGGGTTTTGTAGCACTCAACTATCTGGACATTTGAAGCATTTGGCAATCAGCATTTCCCAAATATAAGTTTTATTAGAAAACTTAGTTTATATGGGCAATATTCATCTTTTGGGTTTGAGACTACAAACATTCATCTGCTTGGGAATAATATACAGGCATTGCGCTTAGAACATTTACACTTATATTTTATTTTTACATGGAGATTTTGATCTTTTCAGGGACAGCTGTTGGTTATAATATGAATTCTTTTCTCTGTTTTAATGCATTTTCATGCCTATTTTTCATTTTATTTATAAAAGGAAAATTTTAAATCTTCATTAATAAGTATATATGGATTTTAATTAATATGTGTTTATCAGAAATAATTCTTACAAAATCTGAAGTATTTTACACATATATTTACCTGTATTTATGCTGCATCAAATGATGCAATAAGATAAACAGTTAGCTGCTACTTTTACACCATGTGATTCCCACTGTGATGTCAAATGAATACTGCCCATCATCTTTCTAAATTATGGACTTTTCATATTGCTAACGAGGTGTACGTAGACTCCCTTAAATATGCATAGCTTGGGACCAGAGGTTGTGCAGATTTTAGAATTTTGCGGATTTCTGGTCACTGTTTTGTTTATATATTTTAAACAGTAATATGAATGTTATAATACATTCGATATTATAATGAATACTTACAATAAAGTAAAATATTAAAATAATAAAAATTAAAGAAATTTTAAAAATGATTAAAATAGTAAATTAAAATTAATTATTTAAATTAATTAATAAATCAATTAAATAATTATAAATGCATAATAATAATATGCATAGTAATTATGAGATAAATTTTACTATAATTATTCAATGAAACTCGCCTCATAAAGGTACACTAATAATTTACATTAAAATCATAAAATAATGAAATTTTATTTCATGTTTAGCCAGACTTAATAACCAAAAAAGTTTGATTTTAATACATATACAGGGATCACTCTAGAGAGTTTCAGAGGGGCGGCCTACCCTCATGCCCTTTTTAGATAAAATCCTACCCTCCTTGCCCTTTTTCCAGGTAGAATTCTACCCTCCTTGCCCTTTTTCTGGGTAGATTTCTACCCTCTTTTTATTCCTGTGTAGAATCCTGCTTTGTTTGCATTGTACTTTCAAAAATTCTTTACCTATCTTTTATTTTTAGAATGCTAGTATGGTACGTCAGGAGTACTCTTCTTTCCCTCTTTATTTCTCTGTGAAATGCCCTGGTATGTCTAATCTTTAACTTTAAGTGATTCATCTTTCCATTTATCATTTTTTCCATAGAACAAGACATAAAAGGTAACTAAGGGTCATTGATTAATTTCACCTTCTATAATGAAATA
Source organism: Maratus michaelseni (assembly GCA_963931845.1). NCBI lineage: Eukaryota > Metazoa > Arthropoda > Arachnida > Araneae > Salticidae > Maratus > Maratus michaelseni. The sequence continues at coordinate 6,928,015 of OZ007600.1, forward strand.
TAGTGTTGGATCAGGCATTCTGGCCTTTGACCACATGATAGCTTACATAAGTTCTATAAAAAAATTTGAGAAGTAGCTTTAGAACTTTTATTTTGTAGCTTTTTCAAAACCAGTTTTGCTAAAACCGGGAAACAGTTATCTGGTGAATAAAAGTTTTTGAGAGAGAGGTTTTTGAATATTGTAGGAAAATGGGAAAATTACTGTGAATATAGTAAACAATTTTACAATAAAAATCAAGAACATATGTTTCATTTTGCTACATTTAATACTTTTCAAATGGTGAAGTTATGAAAATTAGAAATGTTATTGGATTTTTTAAATTAAGGAGTAGGGGAGACCGGGATACAATGGACCAAGGGGTACAATGGACCACCCCTTATTATTCATATTATTTCTGTTTTTGAATGCTTCATATTTTGGCATATAGATGATAGCACTACAGTGGTGAATCAAAGTCTAAAGTTATGTGTCCAACTGACAAATTAGCCATTTTATTCTAGAAAGATGGTTTGTGGCAGGTAGAAGTAAATATTTTTCAGCGAAACACGTCTTCTTTTCTTCATTAAAGAATTATGATTTGAAAGACATTGCTGAGCACAAATTAAAAGCTAAGATAATCTATTCTTATATTAAATGTAGCTAAAATAATTGAATATAATTTTTTTTTTTTTTAACTTTTTTCTGTCAAACTTTCATATGGGGAACAATGGACCACCCAAAACTGGGGTACAATGGACCATGGTCCATTGTACCCCAGTTTTGTATCTGGGCATTATATATGAAATTAAGATTAATAAATTGTTTTATTTTTAGTGAGTAATTTAACCATGATTCACGTAGTTTACATTTAAAAAATATTTTACTTATTCATTTATTTATTTATGGTTTCTTTACTTTTTATAAACATTCAGTTAATTTTAAATTTCTATATTTTTACAAACCTGCAATTATATTAAACAAGTACATTAAAAAAATTAATATACCTATTAGTCTGTATCTATTTATATTAGTGTAGATAAATTATAGGTGTTAAGTAAAATAAAACAGTGCTTTTTTTTTTTTTTTTTTTTTTTTTTGATGGTTTGGTAACAGGATTATGATTATGTTTTGTCAGATTCATGCAGTGAAAACCTAATCAAAATGTGTTCATTTTACCTGATCTTGTTGATGAATCTCTTGTAAATGTTCAAGATATTGCAATGAGTTTGCCGAACTCTACATATTTACAAGAAAACAGCATACCTTCAGCGACACAAAAATGTTTTAGTATTTGCTAACTTTAATATTTATTAATCTTATATGTTTGAACTGAAGCCACCAATAAACAAGTATAATACATTCTATGTTTGTGTCATTAAAGAATGTACTACATAAATGTTTTTTTTTCTTAATTTACTTGTGGTCCATTGAGCCCCATGCTGCGGACCATTGTACCCCGACCTTGGGGTACAATGGTCCACTTTGTCACTTGCTATTTAAAAAAATATAGTAAAAAAAGTAAACATAATTATTGATTTTGAGTGAGTGCAACTTAAACCCTAATATATCCATAATATGCGCACTTTTTTCAAACACAAAAAAACAGTATTTTAAGAGTAAACAGTCAAAATTTACAGAAGTGGTCCATTGTACCCCGGTCTCCCCTACTTTAAGCTGCTACCAGACTTCTCTCCTCACCAGTACTGTGGAACCACTCTTAAAAGAAGGACCTTGGCATGCTGCCAAAAAAATAGACCCATCCGAAGGGAGGGAAGCATTATATTAGGAGGAGACAAAATTCAGATTTCCCTTATCTTGCCTGACCGCTTGTCATTTCTTCACTAGCTGTTCTTGTACTGTTAGCGTTTTTTTTTCTCTCTCCTTATTTTATTTGTTATTTATTTTGTATTTGTTTCTACTTCTATAAAATGGATTTAAAAGAATCTAAAAGCTCTCAAAGCAAACATTTTCACAGTGCAGTGAAAAATATGTTAAACAATGTTGTAAAATATTGTGATAATGAAGCAGATAAAGGCTGCCTAACTATTCCATTAGCACATGCAACAAAAAGAGCTAGTGCAATTGCCGGTGTTTCGGATAGCGCTATAAGAAGAATTCGGAAAGAAGTTAATAACAATGCAAATAATTTCGCTTCTCTTAAACAGAAAAAGGCGAAAACAACCATAGAGAATGTCAACTTGGATAATTTTAACTTGGATGTAATTCGAAGAACTATCCAGGACTTCTACACTAAAGATGAAAGAGTGCCTACTGTTCCGAAATTGCTAGCCAAGTTGAAAGAAAACATACAATTTTCGAAAGCAAAAGAGACATTGCGCAAAATTCTTCTTGAAATGGGATTCCGCTGGAAAAAAATGTCAAAATAAGAGGAAACTACTCTTGGAACGAAGTGATATTGTTTTATCTCGCACGAAATTTTTACGGACTATTCACCAGTTCCGAAAAGATAGAAGACTGATAGTTTTTGTTGTTTAAACATGGATTGACAGCAATTTAACTGTCGAGAAATGCTGGCAATCGGAAGAGGTGTTCGGTGTTGTGAAGACGGGGGCGGCATCGAGACGCATTATTGCTTTATGTGCAGGGGGGGAAATGGGATTTATTCCAAATTCATCGTTGATTTATAAAGCCAACACGACGACAGGTGATTATCACGGACAGATAAACGCACAAATTTTTGAAAAATGGGCAAATGAAAAATTCATTCCAAACTTACCGAAAAATTCTGTTGTTGTGATAGACAATGCGCCATATCACTCTATTCAATTGAATAAGCCTCCGAATTCTTCCAAAAACAAAAGGGAAATTATGGATTGGTAGGCACTGAACAAAGTGCCATATTGTTCAAACATGCGAAAAGTTGAATTGATGGACCTTGTTAAGACGAATTCGCCCTCTACTAAAATATACAAATTCGACACCATGTTAGCCGAACGTGGGCATTATGCGTTAAGATTGCCTCCATACCATTGCGACATAAATGCAATAGAGTATGTATGGGCGGATATGAAGGAATTCATTCGAAAAAGAAATATAACGGCGGATTTAAATATGGATCAACTTTTTAAATTAACCAAATTTGCACTAGAAAATGTTAATGCTGAGAAATGGAAAAACTACTGCACAAACATAGAACACCTGGAAAATGAGTATTGGAAGAAAGACAGCATAATAGGAAAAAATGTGTGAGCCATTAATTATTTCGTTCGACGATGATGACGATGATGATTTTTTTCCAGATGATTCTGATGATGACATCGAAAATGAATGAATAACCCCCTCTGCACATTTTTTTTTTTTTTTTTTTTTTTTTTTTTAAGAGAAGGTCCGTGATGATATTATGAAATACAAGCATTTTTATTGCTTTATTTTTTTCTGAGACCTTCACTTTAAAATAATTTTATTTTTACCAGCTTTAGCATATATTTTTTAAGTTCTTTCATCTCATTTTGACAATAATTTCATTTTTATTCCTATTTGCCTGAAATTTTTCAAGAATTAACATTCAAATACTTAAAAATCGAACAGCGTCTTTAATTTTCCTATAAATTCAGTACATTGTGAGTTACATTTATAATTTTTTCGTGAACTTATCCAAAAAATAGGTTCAAAGCGTGACCTTCGACAACATTTTCAGTAAGATTAGTTACTTTTATAATAAAACGAAAAACGCTGTTCAATTTTCTGATATTTGAATGAGAACGTCTGAAACTTTCGCGCATTTATGAATTAAAAAGATTTAGTAAAGGTATCAGAAAACTTAATTTGAATTCGAGCACATTTTTTTAAATATTTGAGTGTAAAAAATATTTATCATCCTATAGTATGACTCTGTACTCTTTGAACTATTTTCTTTTATTATTAATTGAGTATTTTGTTATACATTTTCGCCATATTATTAAATGGTTTCATATAGGAAAATGAACATGAGCAATCAAGAAAAAAAATGGAATTCTTGCGGTAGAATTAAAAAAATATGTATTAATAACCATAATAATAAAAGAACATTTTAAAACCACACTTCTCCTACAATTACATAAGTGTGCCCTATAACTGTAAGGAACCGATATTTAAAATCGTAATTTATTTAAGAAAACAATAAATTGCAATGACATGTGTATAAATACAGTAAAAAATAGTATTTATTTACTTAACATGTTTATATCCGATAATTAAATAATCTAAATTATCATAACATGTTTTTTTAGATTGAAGATATCCCCTTCATCGAAGAGAAAACTACAATTTTTATGTGCTTTATTAAATAAGAACAAAAATCCTTTTATAATCTTGGAACAAGTAAACAAACTATCGGAATTCAACTCATCCCCCCCCCCCACCCCACATGAAAGCAAAACTAGGGGAGAGTCCCTTTCATTACCTCGATCGACCTGTTACTCACGTGACCAGTCTTTAAAGCTTGGCTGAGCAATATATTGGTATATGCACTTATTACAAAAATGCCCTTTTTATGAAATGATGTGCTCTTATTATGTAATGTACGCCCTGCCCTTTTTATGTTCTAGAATGATCCCTGCATATACATAAATGTATTTGATAAAAAGATCGCAATCGCCACTGATATCAGCGCTATCTTAAATGTTTTCAAAAATAAATTTATATACTTCCTTCATGAGAAAGCATCATTTCAGTCATATTAATTAGAATTACATATGGAAATGTATACAGAATAATACAAAAAAAAAAAAATCTTGAATTTTTCTCTTATATCTTAACTGTAAGTTTCATCATTTACATCTGCAACGATGTGCGGATTGTAGAAGTTTGTGGATTTTAGGGTTGCGGATTTGAAAGAGTCTACTGTATAACCAACAGAGTGAAAAATGTCCATTCGGGGAATCAACAGCCTGAATGAATGATACAAGTTTTGGTGAATTTCTTTGATTTTTTAAGGCTTTATCTAGTATTTATTTATTTATTTATTGAGGGGGGTGGGGTTAATATGTTATATCAGTTACTTGTAAGTGTTTATTTTCTAACTAAATAAAACACAGTTTGTACCTTCAAACTTTTGTCATTGTTGTTAAATCAAACTGTTTGGTTACAGATTTTGTTTTCTGAAAATGTTTCATAGGAAAATACACAAGAATTGAGATTTCTTAACAAAAGCTTTTCACACACCCTTGGATAAAAAACAAAAACTTTTTAAATTTGCCTTGTATTTTCTAAAACATTAATTCCCATAGATGAAATAATTTCTTGTGATATTAAACAAATCTAAATACTTTTTATGATATGGATCAAACTTATTTTTTTACAATATTAATTAATTTTAATTAAATTAAAAAATAATTATGATATTAATTTTTTTATTATTATTCTGATAATCTTTCACAATTATATTAAAATCAATCTCTTAATTTTTCTAGTGTTCCAACAATTATCAAATCTAAAATATTTATTTATTGATCAAACCAAATTATCTCTACAATATTGATCAAATCTAAAAATAATTTTTATGGTATTAATCAAATCTTTAAAAAAAGAAAAGAAAAATTTATAGTACTAAACAAACCAAAGCTTTTTATGATATGAATCAAAACTAATATTTTTTATATATTTATTAAACCTACATTTTTTTTATAATATTAATAAACCTTAGAAAAATCTGATATTGATCAATCCCTATATATTTTTTAACTAAGCTTAAAAATATTTATGGCATTGATTAAAATTTTTATAATTATCTTAGGATAAATCTCTTAATTTTTCTAGCATTCCAAAATCTGTCAGAGATGTTAATTTCTACAAATTGTCATCATATGACAATTACCTTGTGGCAGTGTTGAACGGAAATGAAGTGATGTTGTTGGAAAAGTCCCCTTTCACGTTTCGTACTGTATGGAAGATTTTCTTGGAGAATCACCGACATATCCGGTAATTTTTATGCATTTTTATCAATATGTAAATGGATTTCATAGACAAAGAATCCCTAGACTTGCATAGATGATTTTCATAGTACTTTTAGAACTATTTTACATAAAATATTTGTGTTTAAATGTTCAATTTGGTAACATTTTGAACTGCCTTTCTACATCATAATTTCCATGACAATAATGCCTTTTGTAGTTTTGGAAGAGGTATTTTAGCTCATTCCACTTGAACAGCTTTCCAAAATTCATGAAAGGTTGTAGGTCGACATTTAGATAATGCATTTTTTAAAAGTCCAACAGCACAAAAATCGATAGGGGATACTTCAGGAGATTTACCAGGTTTATCATTGAAGGGTATAAACCTGATACCCGTTTCTCATTCCATTTTTTCCAGGAAATTAACAGTGGGTTGTGATGTGCAGCTATTTGCTTTATTTTGATGAAGTTCAACAGATAGATGGCACTGGAGGATAAAAACATGATATTTCATGTTTAAAGATTGAGAGTAAAATATGTTTCTGATAGTATGTGGAGTTGATCTTAACATTTTTTGCCTCTCTTTATTTTTAATTTGTGTTATTTGCAAAGCTAGCAACAATCATAAATCCTTTGCTAAACCTTTTTTAGATACATTGTATCATGTTTTAAGATTTTTTTTTCTCCTCTTCAATGATAATAAATGGATCTCTTTTTATTACAATCACTTAAATAGACCCAAGCTTCATCCGTTGTCCAAACATGTTTTGATTTTTCTCTGGATAAATCCATCTCATAAAGAATTCTGCATCATGTTCTATGTTCGCGATATGTCGTGGAGAAAGACGATAAACATTGTGTTTTTTGGCCTTTTTAAAATTCAAGTCAGTGTTAATGATTTTGTTAACAGTTGACACTGAATATTTTAACGATTTAGCAACAGTCATTTGACTTGGAGGATTTTCTTCTACCATAAAAGATCTTACCTTTGCAGTATTCGAAGAATTCTTTTTTGTTCTTGGATACATATTTAGAACAACCTTTCCACTTGATGCCAGACATTCACGTTTTTTCCTTGTCTTATTGACAATATTATCTACAGTGGCTTTAGACATAGAGAAAATATGCCTTTTACAGTATTTTTTAATAACTGAAGTGAATAATTCTCTTTGGAAAGTACAGAAATGTAGCCTTCTATTCATTGGTTGTTTAAAAGTGTCATTTTGCTTCTAAACAAAAATTTCAGTTGCCAGATAAGAATTTATACTTTCAAAAACACATTAGCTTGAAAAATAATTTCTGTATGCAGGCAATTATTTTTTTTTTACACCAAAACTAATATGTCTAAAAAAAATTATAAATTATATTCTTTTAATTTCTGTACATTATTTGTAGAGATAAAATAACTGTGTTATGTAATGTTTGCAGTTGTTTTATAATGAAATATAATACAGTGTGTAATGATGTGTTCTAACTTATAGTTTAAAATTAACTTTATTTTGATGTTTTAAAAATTAAAAATGAACTTTCTTAGCTTTTATTTTTGCTCTTTATAACATTATGCAAATAAAAATTATCACAAACTAAATTCTGTAATTTAACAAAAGTTTTTATTGAATAACAAAAATTAAATAATTAATAATAAAATAAATAAAACTGTTCTTAAATTTATCCCAAAATAATGTTTATTTAAAAAAATATATATTTATCTAAAGTTTTATTTAAATTAAGAGCTAACACAATTTTTCTTTGTGATGCCCTGAAACTTAAAAGCTTTTCAGGATATATATATACTTTTTTTTTTAAAGAAATGCAAAGTGTTGTTAAAAATGTATTTACACTAAATTATTATATATTAAAGTAGAAAACTGTGTATATGTTGAATTGATATATTAAAGAATGTTGGTTTGACAGCTGATGGGTGGGGCATTTAGCAAAACGAGGGACAATTAGTAGACACAATAACCCATAGACTAAATCTAGAATAATAAGATGAAAAAATTTAAGTCTTTTTAGTCCAAAAGCTATCAAAATATGTAATTCCTTTTTAAAAAATACATTTTTAGTGTTATGGCATCGATTCAAAGTAAAATGTATTTGAAAATAATAAAAGTAAATTCTCAACCAAACATTTCATTACTTAAAAGTTACACAGAAAAGCGAGATGTCGATATTTTAAAAAAGAAGCATATTTCACTAGAAAAATATGTAACGATTAATTTTCAAAAAGATCAGGTTGATTCATTGAAAATCAGCAGAGCCACAGTGTCCATTGATATTTGAAACTGCTGTTCTGAAGAAAAAAAAAACTCTTAAAGTTTACATCACTGTATACTTGCTGTAGCTTTTTTTCTTCTATAACTCCTAAATTGCCTTTTCATTTTTGATATCTATTTCTAACTAATAGAATATGCTTTCATCTGTATAAAGAGTATTTTAAGTGACCCAAAAAATAAATAAATAAAAAGTTATCATTTAACAAATTACAATAACCATTGGGAAAGTGTTCTGAAATCTTTTTTTAAAAATTTGCCGTACTTTCGTGTTATAGCAGCCCCCACAATTATTATTATGCCATGGTCGCGGTTATGATTTCACCAAGATCATCGCAAAGCTTATATATGCATCCTATATACGCATATATATATATTCCAAACACTCCTATATGTGCCATATGCGTCATTATACACATATTATTTACGTCTTATATGTCGTATATATATAATGTACACATGTCATATATATACATCATATATAACTGTAACTTGGCCACATACATCAAGAAATGTTATATATATATCATATATTATTATAATGTCATACATGTTTTATAATTTGGCGATAAATCTTGGTTGCTTGGCGATTCATCCTTGGGGGCCACTATAACATGAAAGTAGCAAATTGACAATATATTAATGAAAATAGAAACAAAAATATTTATTGGGTCCTTCCTACAATAACTTTAACTCTTGTTTAAATTGATGTCTGAGCTAAAGGTATTTTGAGGAAATTAAAGTTGAAGACCACATTTTTTATGCTTTATAAGACGATATCTCATCCGACGTCAGTTTTTGAATTCAGCTTTTTTTCATATCTGATATTTTGCATCTATTTTTTTTGTAACGATTTTATGCATTTCTATTGCTTATTCAAAGAAAAATTCTTCTGAAATTACAGAATTTCGTTAAAAATTCTTCTAAAGTTACAAAATTTCGTTAAAAACACTTAAAAAAATAAAGTGACAATGTCAAGAGGTTCATTCTTGACCAAAAACAACAACCATTTTCCCAGTGGTTAATAAATAAATAAAAATAATTGAAATTTTGAACGAATTAAGGTGTTGTTTGTTACCTCTTAATAAATTACAACTATCATAAACAAAATTGATTGTTCTATAGACATGTTTTTCAGTGTGTTTTTTTTTTTTTTTCTAATTTTTTTTTAAATGTCTTTTATGTAACTTAACTTGGTTTTTGTATGTAAAGATGAAATTTCGCAATCGATTTTTCAGTCACTTGATATGTTAGAAATATAAAAATTATGCACACAGATGCTTTTCCAATGACAATACCATATTTTAATATTTTTAGAACTTAATTATAAATTGATGAATCAATTTTAAAGGCATTTTTTCACTGCTGTATGCTGTGCTGTTTTTTGATATGGACATTATAGCTGTATCTCAGTTTTTATTGGATAAAAATGCATCAATTTGAATTCCTGAGGTTAATTAATATATGTATGTATGTGTGTGTGTGTGTGTGTGTGTGTTTGTTTCTTTATCTAATTTTGGCTTTGAATATCGAACAGGGGGTGTTGAAAAAAAACTGAACATTTACTATACCTGTGCTCGAAAGAGCCTGGTGCAATGTTTTTTCACTGATCAGTGTAACTTCAATGTTAAATTCAACGAAAAACATTTTTCTTTATATTCATAATTGCTGGTATATAACTGCACTATTTAAATTAATGTGTATTATTTATATAGGAGAAAGTTCTGTGACAACCATAGCATATTATTTTTGTTAGAGGTAATTTAATCTAAATTTTTATATTTATATTTTCATTAATATCTTAAAACATTTCTTTTTTACAAACTCATTCTATTTTAATATTTAATCAAACCCCCCTCCTCCTTTTTCTTATTTTTCTTAAACATTATTAATTAAAACTCTTATTTTCAAAATCCAAACATTTGTATTTCTCTATAAGTCAAGACCACCCAAGTTCTCCCTTTTTCACTATGAGATAGTTTCCACGCAAACAACTTTTACTCGAAATTCTCACGTAATTTAAGGGATCGTAAATTCGGAACACACACAGGCAGTTTGAATAAAGTACAAAAGGCCTTTATAAGAAGTCATGGGAATAACTGAAGCATTATTGTCAGTTGTATTGTGTACAACTTTTATTACCCTAAGTAAAGAGAGTCATAAAACTATTTCGAAGGCTTGTTAGGAAGATGCATAAGTATATTGCTTTCGAGTCGTTGTTTACGTGATAGCAGGTGCAAGCGTGCACGTGATTTCTTTCTTTTCGTGGGACCCGACATACAGCTGTTTTTCAACGATGCCCACGAGCGCCTTATTTCCAGGAATTGTAGCTAGGATTTTCCACCTAGCAACAACTAATCCAATAGGCGTGTTATTTGCTCCCCCCACTCATCCAATCAGCGTTGATTTTTTTTTACCCCCTGGTCCAACGTTACCAAGGAAACGAAGTGCTAGTTAGTAGAGGCAGTGATGTTTTAAGACGGCGAACAGTGAGGTTGTGTGTGAGGGTGGTGGGTTGCTTCCCCCACCCCGCCGGTTAGGCAGTGGCGATTTTTTTTTCGAGAGAAACACTTCTCTCCTGGCAGTAGCGACAGTGGGTTGATAAAATATGTTCGTTCGTAAAGCAACCTGCAACAACCAAAGGAATTTTTGCTTTTCCTATGAGTGCATACCTACGAAGGAGATCTACCATAGTGTCACGATTCGCATGTTCTAAACAGTTCGTTATAGTGACACCGTATTAAATGCATAATATTTCTCGAGAGCGATAAATTGTGAGAAAATACCTGCTGAAGTGATGATGACAGCGAGAATTTTATCGAGTGCTCTAGCCGACACTACACATGCTTTTTGTAGTGTATTCTGAGAATCTGTGGACTCTGTGCCGATGATAGTAAGAAGATTAATAGATGTTCTTAATTTTCGTGAATTTTAGAGCTTGTTTAAAGCCAGTCTCACCCTCTACAGGGTAACTTTATTCGTGCAAATGAATGGTTGATCGTCCCATCATTATTACAAAGCACGTCATCAACTTGGTAGTCTTATTATGATTCCCATAGAATAACGCTATGTTCACTAACTTAGCTACAGTGTGAGAAAAATACAAGTAATGTAGCCGCAAAACGAATCGTCAATACATTAAATATTCACTATGCTAGAAGGTTTGTTGTCACCTTCGCTCCATTATATCGAGATGTAAGTAAAAATAATTCTTATCATTATTATGATTTTTAAAATTATGTTTTCTGTCTGATATGACGGAACTTATCTGTGTCTTAGTATTTTGATACATATATATATCTAAAATGATATTTAAATCATTTAAAGTGTTGTTTGTTAATAAATGTTTGTTCTTTCTAATTTAATTCCTTCTCTGTCTTCTTTTTTTTTGATTATTTGCTTAATTACTTCAAAAGGTCTACTTTCAGTATTTTACCTTTTATTTAACTTACGAGAGTCAATCTCCCTAGGATTTATATTCATCCTTTTACTTAATGTCTTTTAATTGATTAAAATGTTAATTCTGTTGGACAAATAGATAAATAAATAAATTAATTATTTAAAGTAAATTATTGTATTCCCTAGTCATGGAATTTCTAAATATTATTTTAAGCATTAAATCTAATAAAAAAATAAACTGCTAATTTGCTGGATGTTGTAATTTTTTATATTCAGACTTATTTTACTTAATTAACTGAGACCTTTTACTATTCTTTAATTAATTACAGGACTTACTTATCTGAATTTTTTATATAAAGTAATTTTAACTTTTTGATCTAAAGTCTTATGAGGAGCATTTTATAATAATAAATTACTTATTCAAAATTTAATTATTTACTCATGGTCTCAAACAAGGATTAATCTATACGATCACAGCTCCAGTGTTGTGAATTCTTGGAATTGATTTTGCATTTTTTTAATATTGGTCAAATATTATTCTGTTTAACCTATCTCATTAATTTTATACCCCCCTTTCTGTACTTTCTTTAAAAGAAAGACTTTGTCCCCTTTATTCCAAAATTTTCACTTAGTCTAAATTATTATGTCTATGAAAATTCCTTGTTGTTACCCTTCATATTAATTCTTGAATTCACAATGCTGATTGTTGGGGAATTGGATGTAGTGCAAATTGAGAATCTTGTCAGTGCTTTTAAATGATTAATTCTTATACTATTTTGAATTCAAAACTTAGAATTCAAGTAAATTTAAATTCTTTAAATTTTAATTGTTTCTGTTTAATTTAATCCATTTCCCTTTTTTCTAAATTTATTTTAGTTTGAGAATAATTTTGTAAGTATGCATGTTGACAGGATTCATTTCAATTTTTAGTCATAGGTAATTTGCACTCATTCATAATTTTTGCAAAAGGTAATAGTACCAAGGCAAGAAAACAAATCACCCAACATTTTAATTAGTTTTAAGTTTAGTATTTTATTTTTGGAAATTTATTATAAATACTAAATCTTTATCTTTATTTTTTATTTTTTCATTTTCTTTGTGTTTGCTTTTAAATACTTTATTAATGAAATTACATCTTTTCTGTAGGGTTTTGACTGATGGGAAATTTTCCGAAAGAAGCAACCAGCTTGTTGTACTGAGCGATTATTTATCTCATGAAAAGGTCTTTATTTGCTTTTTCATTTATTTATTTATGTAACCCATTCCCTGCTTTTGGTACAAAAATGCACCAATTTTTTTAAAATATTTATTTTTCTGCCATAATTATTAATTTGAATTAACAAATTCTTTTTGTTGAAATCTATAACATTTGTTTTAGCTAATTAAATTATTATGTAGTACAAATACAATTAGTAAATAATTGTAACTATTAATTAATTAAGTATTTCTAAGAAAAATTCTGTTAAAAAGACATTATTCACACATTCAGCTTAGTTTGTACTCTATGTAATATCAATTGACTACTCAAAGACATCTGTCCACCCCATTTCATCCCTTCGTTGCTATGGCAAAGGAAGAAACAATTCCTTGATCCCATTTTTCCCATTGCTATAATCAAACAAAGGACGAAGCTGCTTTCTGATCTCAGGTGGAATGAGAAAAAAGCACAGCCAGTCAGTCAAATGCAGTGTTACCATAGTTACTGATCTAAGATAAGGACTGGGAAACTAACCTCGAGAAGTCAATTGAAATTAAATAATATAGCAGGATGCAGAAAATAATGATAGTGTGATAAACTAGTGTCAGTTTTATTTATTTTTTTATTTTTTGAGGGGCAGAGAGAGAACTGGTAACCCTAGTACAGGGATGGCAAACTTATTGCACACGTGCCAATTTTTGGCATAGCATTGATTGAAGTTCTAAAACAAAATAGAATGAAATATACAAAACATATGAATTTAAACAAACTGAGCTTTTCTTAAAATCTGAATTTAAAGAAATTGAAGTCATTGAATTCCAATCTACAGGGTGATTATAAAGAAACTTTGCCAACATCTGCACTTCTAGCGGCCGTTCTATTTAACCGATCAAGATGAAATTTTAAATATAGTTGTTTGAAGGTATGCGCTCGAGATTCTGTGAATGGCAATACAGTGGTGCTCACGGTTACGGTTATAGTTACAGAAACTCGAAAATTTCGAATGGCAACGCCTACTTTTTCCTGTCTCAAAATGTTCAGCGCATGCGAAAACCCTAAATAGCGTTGAAACGGTACCGATATGTCCAAAAACAAACGTGTTATGCATACACAAAGAAGAGTTCTGAAAACCGGCCAACAAAACACGATCTGTGCACACGCAGTAACTTTGCATATGACACAGGCAAGATACCAATCACAGAACGCCGTTCGCCAGATATTCAGCGGAGGAAGCCTATAAAATACCAAGCGGGTATGCGAAGTCGTCATTCATGAACTCGCACATGCCGACGATATGACTCTTCCTGGGAAAGTTCGCGGTGAATTGATCAAACTCTATTATCTAAATGGGATGAACGCTGCGGAAGCCTTGCGTGTGTATCGCCGCAATCATCGACAACGACGTGGGCCATGTACTCTGCAAGCTGTGCGTGATTTAGTGCGCAAATTCGAAGATACAGGCTGCACCTGTGACAAACCGCGCTACGGACGGCCAACAGTTTCTGAGGACGTTGTCATGGAAGTGCATCATACAGTGACTACAGGGCACACAGAAACTGCAAGAGGATTATCGCGCTTGTTGGATATTCCGAACACAACGGTCCGCAAGCTCTTGCGCTCAGTACTTCACATGTTTCCCTATCGATTTCAGCGCGTCCAGATGTTGCAGCCGGGTGACCCACAACAACGTCTGGACTTCGCAAATGAATTTTTATTACGATATGATGCTGATAACGACTGGCCACTTCGCATACTATGGACGGACGAGGCGCATTTCACCTTACATGGCAACATTAACACAAAGAATTGTGTGCACTGGGGAGAGACGAATCCTCACGCTGTGGCACCAGTACCATTATTTGACGCCAAAGTGACTGTGTGGTGCGGCATTACAGCTACATTTGTTCTCGGCCCGTTCTTCTTTGAGGAAACGACCCCAGCGGGTCCTGCAACATGTTCTGTAACAGGCTCTCGGTATGCAGCCATGCTGAAAAATTCTGTACTACCGGAGTTGCGTCGGCGGAATGCACTCAATGACGTTGTTTGGATGCAAGATGGTGCACCTCCACATATAGCGAGGTCAGTTAAAAGGCTCCTAGATCAGCATTTTGGTGATCGCATCATCTCACGCCATTATCCTATTCCGTGGCCTGCGCGATCCCCAGATCTGACGCCTATGGATTTCTGGTTTTGGGGATATCTCAAATCCAGAGTTTACCTGTGCAATCCGCAAACATTGTCGGGCTTGCAGGATTCTATACGGCGTGAGATTAGAAACATTCCTCGCGTCATGTTGCGTTCAGCGGTATTGTCCGTCGTCTCCCGCATGCAATGCGTAATTGTTTGTGATGGCACCCATGTGGAAAATGTTTGATGCCAATAAAGGTTTTCTTTTGTCTGATATGTGTTCTCATCATTCAGCAGTTTCTTGTCTCTGTCGAATGCATTATTGCTCGGTGCGCCTTAAAGAACGGTTTGTATGTCTATAACACGTCGGTTTTTGGACATATCGGTACCGTTTCAACGCTATTTAGGGTTTTCGCATGCGCTGAACATTTTGAGACAGGAAAAAGTAGGCGTTGCCATTCGAAATTTTCGAGTTTCTGTAACTATAACCGTAACCGTGAGCACCACTGTATTGCCATTCACAGAATCTCGAGCGCATACCTTCAAACAACTATATTTAAAATTTCATCTTGATCGGTTAAATAGAACGGGCGCTAGAAGTGCAGATGTTGGCAAAGTTTCTTTATAATCACCCTGTATTTCAGTGTGGTCTTAATAATTTTGCCAATTCATACCTGTCAACCATCCATGTTTTTCCAAATCATGTATTAAATATTTTTCTGGTTCAAATTATATTTTTATGACTTAAAAAAAACTGGAAGGTTGGCAGGTATGCAAATTAAGAGGTTATGAAAAAGAATGATCATCAGGCAATATAAGCAAAAATACCAATAATGAAATTGTAGTGACTTAGTATAAAATTTGCCATTTTGACAATTTTCCCCTTTACACATGCTTGCAAGTCAATATTTTTAGAAATGAGGGATATGAAATACTCAAATAGAAACCATGTGTCAAATGATTCTGTGTATTTGTTACTATAAGTATACCTACATCTATGTTAACCACATATTTTTTATTCCTAATAAACAAAAATAAGTAATTTTGACAAAACTGTAAAAATACTAATAATAATAATTTTAATCTTTATTATTTTATTTTTATTTTTATTTTTTTTCTGAGGGTGTAGGGAAGTTGTTGCTAAGCTCTTGTAAAGCTTTAAAAAAAAAAAAAAAAAAATTGGCATGCAGATGTGAAAAGCTTTGTCATCCTTGCCCTAGTATGTGGCAAAAATTTTATTAAAAATTTATTACAGCAGAGAATAGATTAATCATAAAATTTTTGTTTTGGATTATTTTGTGATGACTTAAAAATGTCTATTTTCATCTTGTATAGGTTACTGGACTCAGTCTTAAAGAAGGAAAGGAAGTTTGGACAATTACTCAAGAAAAAGGAAACATCACATCCGCTTTAAAACTACCAAAATTTTTTGCTGATTCAGATGGCCTCATTTTGAAAGTGGTTTCATCTCTGCTCACATTCTCATCTCATGCTGAGGATAAGGTGAGATGAGTAGGCTTATGTATCATTAAAGAAATTAGAAAATAACATAATGATTTATCTTTTTATTTTTTTTTCAATAAAACTCAATTTTTAACACTTTTTTAAATACTTGAAAAGTGTTTATGAAATTGGTTTGTCTGTCTGTCGTCTGCCTGTGCTCTAACTCTCGTAAAAAATTTATTTTGTTCTACATTTGTTTCACGAAAACAAATATGTAACAAGTGGGTAAATGTGATCGAAGATTGCACAATGGTTTTGTTTAATATTCCTTTCAAAACACTTTATCCTTTCTTTAATAAATCCAAATAAATTTTATTTAAAAAAAAAAAAAAAAGTCATGTTTTTTATAAAGTAAAAATTTTTGGTCTATTTTTCTCGTTTTTTAAAAAATCTTAACCGGTCTGATAGAGGGCAAAGCCCGCTATTATACTCTATCATAATAATATCTGTCATGTGGACTAAATGTGATATTAAAAGAAAAATCAATTTCAAAATTAAACATGTTGTATAGAGACCTTCAAAATGTTAGACAACAGATTACTTCTACTACTTTTCTTTTTAATTCTCTAATGACATCATATTAAGCTGCTTTCTATATTTACATATACTCATACTCCTTGTATTATTGAGAAATGTTTGAAAATTTCCATTTTATTATCAATATGACGTCATATTAATCTTTTTTTTTCTCAATGTGTGAAACTTTTTATTTCATTTTTCATGTGGAAATCTTTTGATAGAAAATTAATTATTGTAGAAAGAATTTTATTCTGGATTTTTAATTGTTGGCAATTGCTATAATGAAAAATGTTTAAATTTAATAGGAAAAGGTTGTTAGATTTTTGGTTTTTTATCTCTGTATGTTAAAATAATGCTATTTTTTCAAATTTTTTTATTTTGAGTTTCATTGTAAGTATTCAGCTAGTACACAAAATTTCATGACTGTTTAGGAGATGAACAAAACCCTAAAAAATCAAAAGTTGAATGTAGTAAAAACAAATAAAATTTTTATCACATTTTCAGCTTTTTTTAATTTTAAACATATACAAAAATTTAAATTTTATGAAATTCTTCCACAAATTTTGCACGATTGTTTCCATGACAAACTGTTGTTTGATCTGGTATACAGCAGAGTATAATTTTAAAGATTTGAGTGTAACTTCTTTATATTTCATAGTGTAGTATGTCATAATTTCAATCTTCTAAGTAAAAGAAAATTCAAATTCTACTTACAATTGAAGAGCAATAATATTGCAATAAGGAGTATGAAATTCATGTTGAAGCTTCAGCAATAAACATTACTGGGGTAAAATCAAACAGTTTTATTAACACCAGGAAAAAGCATCTTCAGAATATACATCAAACAAAAACCAGATAACATATATGAGAAACCTTCTCATTTTATAATGGTTTGCAACCAATCACCACTAGCCAGCACATGCTGGAACCGTTTTGCATAAAACAAAGTTGAACAACATTTTTGAACCTGAAACAAAACATTACTTCTTGTTCAACTGACACATTTCAACCAACCATTCAACCTTATTTTAACTATGAATTTAACTGAAAAAATGTAAACTAAGATGGATGCCTGCATGCCAGTGAAGTTAAGTGTTAGTTTTCTTAGTAAGTTAGTAGTTTCAGTGAAATACAGTATGAAGGTACCTTTTAATTTTAATAAAATAAATAAAATACTTAATACAAGAATAAAAGTTGAAAAATGATGGAAAAAACTTTATAAAGAATTGTGGTTCTTTCACACAAACACTTATCGCTATAATTTTAAACGTATACAAAAATTGTTGTTTTTTTCTTTTAATTTTTCATAATTCTTCTACAAATTTTACACGATTTTCTTCATAAGTTTTTTTTTTCTTTTAATTTTTCAAAATTCTTCCACAAATTTTTCATCACTTTTCCCATGGCAAATGCTTATCCCTAATCATTCGTAACAAAAATGAGGTAAATTTGATAAGGAAAGTCCGAGAAATGAGCGAAAATTTTTTCTCAATTTCTGTAACTGTCCTGTAAGATGTATAAATAAGGAAATAATATTCAGCTTGAAAGAAATAAAAATATTTTCAAGACAAAACAAACATGCATCAATCAGAGATTATGAATCACTTTCCAATATATTCAGAATACTATAACAAAACTTCACAGTTTAATAATTTGAAAAATGATGTCTAATTAAACAAGGTCAAGGTTAAACCGGTCAGGGAGGTCTACCTTTCGTCTAATTAAACAAAGTCAAACCGGGTGGGGAGGCCTACTTTTTGGCTTAAGCTCAACTAGCCCTCGTATAATTAAACAATACGGAAAATGCATTTTAAAACCCAGTTTCAACAATTAACATCTATAGTCGGAAAAGTATTCAAATTCTTTTGTTAAGCCCTGTATATCATCTATAGATTTGTGTGTATATATATATATATATATATATATATATATACTGCATAGTATGCTAAAATTTATTTCAGTTTGGAAATGCATAACACAGGTGAAAATTTCTCTTCAGCAATTTCTATCAATAAATGAGAATGTACTCAATATCGTTTGTGGAGCTCTGTATATGATCTTTAGAATTCATATCTTTGTATATTTATACACACCAAGTAATATGCAAAAAATTAGTTAAATTTAAAAATGCGTACCGCAATTGAAAACTCGCTTCTAGCACTTATCACTCATTGACAGTACTATAACTAAATTCTTTTGCGAGTCCCTGTAAATGAACGATAAATGCTATGCACACCATATTCTACGATAAGCATTTTGTAGTGCACCTTAGTGTTGTATACCAGTTTCAATATGTTTGAAATAATATAACATCACTAAAATACATGGCAAATGAATTTTTTTTCATAGGCTATAATGTAACAATTATCTTGAGTGCTCCTGTAAATGAACTATAAATGCTACACACTTCATTTTCAATACCAAACTTGCTATGGTAAATCTCAATAACATCTATCAAAATTGCATGGTAATCTGAGTATATTTACACAGTTAGAGCATGGACTTGGACAGAAAGACAGCCAGACAAACCTAATTCATAAACTTTTTTAACTATGTTGGAAAGTGTTAAAAAGCACTTATTAATTGTAATAGTGGTGTAAATATAATTGGCATTTAAAACAATTTTTTATTTTTTTTTCCTTATTGTTATTATTAATTTTTAAAAAATATATGAATAAAGTATTAAAAAGTGTAAAAGACAAACTTTTAAAACATGTAATTTCATCCTGTTGGTAAAAATATTATTAAGTAATAAATATTTATTTATTGTAGAACACAGAGAATAATTTTACATCAACTGAAAAGAAAACCAAGATCAAGATGATTGGTTCTTTTACACAATTAAGGGAAGATTATGTTTTAGTCAAGCCTGAAAAGATTCCAATTGTAACGAATTTAAATACAGAAGAAATATGGAGTTTTTGTGAAGGTATGAAGAATAAATCTTCAAATATATTTTTAGTATGATATCTCTTTGTTTTCATTATAAAATAAAATTTTCAGAAGAGAAAAAAAAATAGCAGTTTTTTAAGAAATTTTCTTCAAATCTTTAAAATTTACATTTTAAGAACATTTCTATGCCCTTTTAAATGGGAAGAGTCTAGAATTCAGGATGAAGTTAAATAAGATTCTTCTAATTGCTGTGAAATTAAAGAAAAGTACTTTTAGAAAGGTAATTAACCAGAGAATTATAAAATACAATAAACTCAAATTGATATTTTTTATGTCTTTTTAAATGGGCAGAGTCTAGAATTCAAGATAAATAGAATTCTTCTAATTATTGTGAAGTTAAAAAATAATATTTTTAGAAAGGTAATTAACCAGTTAATTAAAAAATGCAATAAACTCAAATTGATATATTTTTTTATGCCCCTTTAAATGGGCAGAGTCTAGAATTCGAGATAAAGTTAAATAGAATTCTTCTAATTAGTGTGAAGTTATAGAAGAGTACTTTTAGAAAGGTAATTAACCAGAGAATTATAAAATGTAATAAACTCAAATTGATATATTTTTTTATGCCCCTTTAAATGGGCAGAGTCTAGAATTCTAGATAAAGTTAAATAGAATTCTTCTAATTATTGTGAAGTTAAAGAAAAGTACTTTTAGAAAGGTAATTAACCAGAGAATTATAAAATGCTATAAACTCAAATTGATATATTTTTTTTTATGTCCCTTTAAATGAACAGAGTCTAGAATTCGAAATAGTGAAATAGGATTCTTCTAATCATTGTGAAGTTAAAAAAGAATGTTTTTAAAAAGGTAATTAACCAGAGAATTAAAAAATGCAATAAACTCAAATTGATATTTTTTAAAGCTTTTTTAATTTTAATGACCTTTAAGACTTTCAAATCCAAACTGGCTACTTTCTGACACATTTTTAAATTCATTTTTGTTTGCAAGCTTATCGAATTGACAAGTGCTCTTATTCAGAAACTATATAATTGAACCATTTTTTGATAAAGGCAGAAGATTTTTCAGAAAAGGCTGTCAAAGTTGGTGTTTTGGACTGAATTTCCAGACTTGACAATGCAGGAAAGAAAAAAAAACTGTTATCCTGTGACAACAATTGCTTATAACTCAAGATGTAATTTGTTTATCAGAAAATGAAAAAAAATGCAATACAAATGTTCGATTACACATCATTTCAATAATCCTGCCTACAAGTATCATGCTTTTATGTTTAAAAATGAATCAGAAAGTTTCCCATTGTCCAGCGGGAAAAAACAGTCTTTTGAGAATTGCCTCAAGTCTCTCCTCAAAAAAGGAATTTAGGTCTGTGTAGTAAATACTCTTTTCTGAGTTTATCTTCAATTGGTGGAGTTCATGTGAACTGATAATCCATCTTGACTTCATCTGATTAAAAGCTGGTAGATAGCTCTGTGTATCGATGCTTCAAAAACTAATACTAATTATAAAAAAAAAATATTAATAAAATAAAAGAAATAGAATATATTTTCTAAATTTTCCTTTTAATAGAATCTTATGACATGTAAACTATGGCTAAACAAAAAATATGTATTTATTTTTTAGGTACTTCTCTATTATCCCGACGACCACTTTTCATAACAAAAAATTATCGCAAACTGTAAGATTAAACGCCAAAAATGCAGTCCCATTTACTGGATGTCAGACGCATTATACGTGTTTGTTATGTCATCAAGTGGTTTTTAATTCGACATTCGCGTGTATTTTTCATTATGTTTTACTGATTTATTAGTTATTTCATTAACTAAAATAACAATTGTGTCCTTAAATACTTATATTTTGTTTATTTATTTATTTTGATATTCCAATGGCAACGTTCCCCCGTTTACTTGGCATTACAGTTTGGCGATAGTTTTTTGTTATGAAAAGTGGTCGACGGGATAATCGAGAAATACCTTTTTTAAATATTAGAAATATTTATTTATAACTCTGTTTTTGTTTTTTTAAGTTAACTGTATTAAAAAGTAAAAAAATTATTAACATTCTGTTTTTTGTAAATATATACAATGAAGCACTGTTTATAGGTTTCTTATTTATTCATTTTTCTAAATTATTTCTAGAACTTTTAAAACATTTCTTTAACAACATATGAATGCTGCTTTACTGTATTATTTTTCCACCTTTTATTTAAGATAAAAAATTGGTATGAGTGTTTTGTATAAACATTTCTTATTCAATCTAACATTATGTTCCTGATTTATAGAAAATGTGTGCAAACCTGATGCCTTTACAACACATCCAGCAGGTAATTAATTTATTATTAATTGTAATTAGTTTTGTGTATAAATAATTTTGTAACGCATATTTAAAATATTTGAAAAAGGGTTATTTTGTCAATCATTATTTACTTTCACTGAAATAGATTTCTATATTAAATTTGAGAGCAATTGAAATGGATATTAAAAATGGGTATTATAATGGAATGACGATAATAATTTTCTACCAACAACCTAAATTCTTTTCCCTGTATGTACATATTCAAAGAAATTGTTTAAATTGTCTTATGCAAGGTTCATACACCCGTGGAAAAATCTGGAAGGCGGGAAAAACATTTTAGTCTTAAAATCTCTGGGGAAAATCTGTAATTTTCTCAAAAAAAAATTGTTCAGTTACTTTAGAAAACACATCAGTCTATTTTTAAAGTTAACATTATGTCAGCAGTTATTTTCATTTGTTATGCTTCACTTTTGATTCTTAAGAGGCTAATTCACTCAGGCAAAAACACCGGCTTGCTAATGTTAATCCTATGGGGGAAATATTTTATGATATCTCGTTCGTATTTCGATATTTTGAAATGATTTTTTTTTTTGCATTGGATAGCTGAGGTCAATCTCTATGCACGCTCCTTTGTAGTTTTTTTTTTTATTTTTGTTGCAGTTTTTTTTTTTTAATTGAAGATATTTTCACTTTCGAAACCGATTCTGAAAGTGAAAGTATCTTAATAAAAAATTGTGAACAAAATTGAAAAAGTACAAAGGAGCGTACATAGAGATTGATCTCAGCTATCCAATGCAAAAAAAAAAAATCATTTAAAAATATTAAAATGTGAACGAGGTATCATAATTTATTTCCAACATGGGATTAACATTAGTGAGCGGGTGTTTTCGCCTGAGTGAAGTAGCTTCTTAATATTGAAAAATTATCGATCCTGGAAAAAAAAATTTTAAAAAGGAAAAACTTAGTTTTTTTTTTTTAGTAAGTAGGATTACATGTTCATTGATATACAGTAAAAGCTTAAGGGGCTACTTCACTCAGACGAAAACACCCGCTCGCTAATGTTAATCCTATGGAGGAAATTTTTGAAGATATCTAGTTCGCATTTCAATATTTTTAAATGATTTTTTTTGCATTCGATAGCTGAGGTCTATGAACTCTATGCACACTCCTTTCTACTTTTTCGATTTTGATTACAAGTTTTTTTTATTAAGATACTTTCACTTTCGAAACCAGTTTTGAAACTGAAAGTATCCTCAATAAAAAAAACTGCAACAAAAATCGAAAAAGTAGAAAGAAGCAATCATACAGATTGACCTCAGCTATCCAATGCAAAAAAAAAAAAATCATTTAAAAATATTGAAATGCGAACGAGATATCTTCAAAAATTTCCTCCATAGGATTAACATTAGCGAGCGGGTGTTTTCGTCTGAGTGAAGTAGCCCCTTAACGAACCGATTTGCTCAGGAAATGCCAGGAAAAGTAAAATGTACTTTTTGTTTGTATATAATTTCTAAAATTATTTCTTACTCTTTCGTAATGGTTCCATTATTTATACTGAGTCATCTCATAAAGATTTTAATTTAGCACTAACAAGAAAGGTCTCCTTAAAGCACATATTTAGAAAACAATTCTGATGATTCTGCATATCGACCTAATATGAGATCTGTGAAATTTAACTGTGGAATCTCAATAAAAAATCTGCAGAAAAATTAAAAATAAATAAACTAGTGAGTTTTTATCGCACATCATTGAATTTGTAATGTTTACAAAATTTAAATAGTTTATTGCTTTTTTGTATAAAGCTGTGTTACAATACATGCAAGTTGTATGTATTTCAATTATTTAATTTCATTGTTAAAAAAATTAATAGATTTTATTTTGCAAGCTGCAAATAATTATTTTAATGTGTAGCCAAGTTATTGCTAGACCTTTTCTGTAACCAGATAATTAAATTGGCATCAGGGTTTTTTAAAATAATGGCTATATATATGAGAATCAGGGTGTTCAGTATTGCCTGGTTTTTACTTAAGGATATGCAAAGCAATATGAGAAAGGCAAATGTTAAAGAAGAGGAAACTACATTAAAACACTATTTTTCTGAAATTTTAAAATGATATGAATGTATAAACAAAGTTAATGTACATGAAGAATATAAAGAACTTTTAGATATCATAAATATTCTATCAAAAGAAGCTATTGTTTCAGAAAGTTATTATAAAATACTAATGAAGAAATAAAAGAAGAGAGTAGCGGGAAGGAGATGTCACATATCATAATGAAGTATTTTTTCCTTATAAAATCCCATATAATCCAATGGGATTTTCTCCTCAATTTATGTTACTGTAACCTTTTAAGTTTTCACGATATTTCACTGGTCTTTTTATATGAGTTGCACTATAGTATTGACTATCAAATCAGGACAAAAAATCTTTGCTGCAGTTCGCGCATGTGCAGTTAAAATTTATTTCATACAAATACCCATATCTCATCAAATATTCAATATATTAATATTTTAATTACAGTATACTATTTCCACGATTTTTTGTCAAGTTTTTGGAAAGCGGTGTTAAGTTTGGCTGAAAACTCTGCACGATATAAAAAAAAATTGAAATTTTCACAGAAACGTTAACATTTTTACAAATATACATGCTATGTTTACACAAATGCATACAAATGTTGAACAGGTGACAGACCATTTTTAGCATTTTCTGTTACTTGGGTGATCAAAAATATTATTTTATTATTAAAATAATTATTGCCCCCTCCCCTCCTAATTGTCCTCGTGACAAAATCTTCACTGAAAAACATGAGGTCAAACATGTTCTTTACATCCTCAAAGTTCAAGAGCATTTCGGGCATTTCGTCATGAGTTTCAGTAAATATTCGACAAAATGTCTGAAATTGGTCACTGTCCCTTAATTTCAGGACATCAATGTATTTATAAAAATTAATCTTCTGAAAATGAAGTTTTAAATTGATTTATCATCTGTTTTTTATAAATAAAATCTGAAAAATTTATAAAATGTGTAGTATAATTTATGATAGTTAGTTCTAAATAATTATCTGAAATTAACTATCCATTTATGATATGAATGAAATAGAACAGAATTGAAATTATAAATTTATCTGGTTTTTATAAATAAAATTCATTTTAAAAAATGTGTAGTATAATAATTTATGCAAGAAAAAGTATTTAATAATTATAATCTGAAATATTATTGAACATAATAATTAATAGACATTTAATCTTTTATATTTATGCAATTTTTATAAATGAAATTTGAAAACTTTATAAAATATATATAACAGTTTATAAAATTTAATGCTAAATTATTATAATCTGAAATTAACTTTAAGTGCATTTTATGAATAATAATAAATTAAAATAGCTGAAATATATTGAATATAATAAGTCTCATATATGTCAGTCACTTTGATGACATAAGTCAATTAAAGGGATGAAAGAATAGATCTTATAGGATAGAATTATTTATTTTATATTTTCAGGGGGGTAGTCAATGCCCCTTCTGAAAATTTCCAGAGGTCACATGTCTTGTCCCCCCGCCCCTTCCTTCAATCAGCACTGATTCTTTGTGTCATTATAGAATTTTTTTTGTTATAAACCATATTTATTATATCAAACTTTTATTGTAAAATAAAATTATTTTTTGGTATTAAGAATGAATATTTTTCCAGTTATTTACAATTTTCTTCTGTCTTTAACAGCCTTAGTAAGTACGTCTGAATTTGGAACATCTATTGATGTGCTTGCTGTTTCATCAACACTGCATCCTTCCAACAATTCTATGTCTGTCAAAGAAGAGGTATTCATTAAATACTGGAACTTGAAGAATGTTTGTTATATTTCAAGATGTAATTCATAGAATTTATTTAATTTATTATTCTGTCACAAGATTAAGTGATTTTTAGACAAATCAATATATAATTGGGTTTTAATGTATATATGCAGTGACCTCTCTCTTATATGCATTTGAGACGACTTTTAAAGCTGAATACAAATGGGAATAACATAATACATAAGTGGCAGAATTTTATTTCTATTCTAAGAGATTTGATTAATGTTTTTAGACTATAGTTTAATGCTCAATAATAGTAATTACAAATGCAATGTCATGCTTGGTAAAAATATTAATTTTAATTGTTCACTTTAGTTCAATAGTATACATATTTTAAAAATGTAGAATGCATATTCAAGGTTCGTATACATTTAAAAAAAAATAAAATCAAGGACTTTCAAGGACAGAACCTAAAAAAAAATTAAGGACCTACAAATTGAATAAAATATAGAATTGTAGCATTCATTTTTTAATACAGGGTTTCATTTTTATAAATACAACTTTTAAATATTTAAAAGGTGTGTGTGTGTGTGGTTGGGGGGGGGGGATTTCAGCATATGGCAGTAGAAATTTAGAAGACTATTACTTATAGTTTTTTCAAAATAAAAATATAGCAAAAAAAAAAGGGGGACATTTAAAGATTGTAAACCTAGTGTGCAGGAGGAAAGGGGAGGAGTGGGAGAATCCAAAATTCTGGAAGGGGGAATTAAGATGATTATTTAATTATATTGTCACTGCAAAGTGTAAGGGAGAGAAGAAAATTTTTTTTTGTGGGGGAGGGGGGGTGGAGTTCCGATTAGATGATTATTTAATCATTATTATAGAGTTACAATTGGGGCAGGAAAATAAATATTAAAGAGCTCTAAGGTTTGTAACTTTTAACTTGTATTTTGTACAGGGGAGAGGAAAGGGACAATTAGCCTCACTAAATTGGCAACACTGATGGTAGCATATATGCTACCATGGGCATTGCAGGGTTAAAAACATCCAGTATCTCACATCTGCAAATCATGTCATTGTTGCTCTGTGCAGTGCTCGATCGACCCAGCGAAACATTAGTTAGCAACTGACCAATTCAGGAAAAGAAAGGAAGGCAACAAAAAATATTGCAGCCACGATAGCCTACTGCTGAGCCAAGCTTTAAAGACTGGTCACGCGAGTAAGAAGTCTAGGTAAGACAAGTCTATTTTTGATAATATGGAAGTAGGTAATGAAAGGGAAGTCTCTCCTAGCTTTGCTTTTGTGGGGGATGAATAGGAGAATTTCGCTAGTTTCATATTTACTAGTACAAAATCAGCCAGTGAAGAAATGACATGCGGTCAGACAGGTTAAGCGAAACCTGAATTTTGTCTCCTCGTAATCCAATACTTCACTCCCTTCGGAATAGTCCATTTTTTGGGCAGCATGCCAAGGGCCATCTTTTAAGTCTGATCAAGCAGTAAAGGTTTGTGATGTAGATCTCTTCCATGCTGCGATCAGACGAAACTTTGCCCCATTGCCGAGCATTAACCCGTTCAGCTAGACAATAGCACGGCAGGTAGGGGCCTGGTCAGCAGTCTTAAAAAAAAAAAATGTAGAAAATGGAAATATTTATGACTTTTATGCGAAGTCAATTGCGTGTAGTTGCTCAAGAAGAGTGCTTACAAGAGAAACATCTAAAACATTATTTTCCAATTCATCATAGTGGGACATTGAAACTCAGTACATTGCAACATATATAATTTGAAGATGCATATAAGTTAGAGGTTTCTATATATAAATAATTGTTATACTTAAAAAATTCATATTAATGCATGTAACTCTTTAAAAGTATATACAAATTATTTTCACGTTAAATTGTATTTATGCAAAAAAATCAGAGAATATTTCAAATCAAATTTGCCTTTTTTACTATGATAAAATCAAAATAATTAATCTGGTTGAATTTTCATGTTACAGAGGTCATTTTAATCTTTTATATCATCATGTTTTAGATATGCAGCATTAGTATGACATTTCACCTTGAGTTAAAAAAAATATTTTATTCATATTATTATATTTCATTAATTATTCATTATTGTTGTTTATCTGCAATATCATAACTGGTAGAATTCTCAAACAAATGACACTGTTGTGTTTGAAAATTTTCATTTGTATATTAATACCTCTACATAATATAATGATTGCTGAAATTACAATTTAGTGTTTTGTTGATTTTTTTTTTTTTTTTTGATTTATTTAACCATTGGGAAAATGGTTGTTGTTTTCGGTCAAGAATGGACCTCTTGACGTCGTCACTTTATTTTTTTAAGCGTTTTTAACTAAATTCTGTAACTCTAGAAGAATTTTTTCTTTGAATAGGCAATAGAAATGCATAAAATCGTTACAAAAATGTTAAAGTTACAAAAAGGATAGATGCAAACTTTCAGATATGAAAAAAAGTCTAATTCAAAACTGACGTCGGATGCGAAATCGCCTTATAAAGCAAAAAACGTGGTCTTCAACACTAATTTCCTTAAAATACCTTTAGCTCAGACATCAATCTAAACAAGAGTTAAAGTTATTGTGGGAAGGACCTAACAAAATATTAAAGTATATATTAAGGATAAGGTATAGTAATGGAAAATGCGTTTCAATAACTGCGGCTATGTTTCAAACGAATATTTTTGCGAGGACAGAGAATGCCAGGATCTCTTCAACTGTAGTAATGGAAAATGCGTTTATTTTAGTTGGTTCCAATGAATATTTTTGAATAATTAATGAATTTTTTTTTTTAATGTCTAAAAATAAGCCTGTTTTATAGATAAATGCACATTTTAAATATTAGGATTTTTTCTTATTATTCCAGGAAGTTTGTAATTCTTGTAAGAAATATTTAATTTTAATCACATTTTGGTGTGTAAATATTTATTTTTTATGCATTTAAAATGACACTTCTCATTATTTTTTCCCTTAAAAAATATTTTATTTATCATCACCAGAACTTGATAACAGTATATTTTTAGGCTCTTTTTTTTTCGTTTTAGAGCATTTTTTAAAGATTTCTAGAACATTTTTAGGTTTCAACTTCCAGATCCTGGCCATCACATATCCAAATCAAAATGATGAAATAATTACATTAATTCAACTATAATGTTTTCTGAAATAAATATCATGTTTTTGTTTACAATAACTATACATTATAATTTCTGAAATATCACCCCCCCCCCCCCCTGTACTTTTATACAGAAATAAATACATCACATAGATTTTTTTTTTTCATGTCAGTATTTCCATAATACTTGTAAGAAATACTTAGTTTTGGTCACATTTGATTCAATAAATCCTTAGTTTTTATCATTTTTATATGTTTAAAATAACATATCTGATATTTAAAGTAAATTATTTTTCAAATTGGAATCATTGTCATACAAAGGATTAATTATATGAATTTTTATATTGCTAACAAATCATATAACCAACAGAGAGGGGGAGGAAATGTCCAGCCGAGAATTTTTTTTTTTTTTTCTCTCTGTTTATTATATGCTTTGTTAGCAATATGAAAATTCATGTATTAATATATTCAATAATTTCGGCGTAATTTCACTGCTGAAAATTAATTACATACAAAGCATTCAATACAGAAATCTATCTTATCTAATATATTTTACCATAGTGTAATTATCCTTTATAGTAAATTGAATTATTTTTGAAAATCAAAGTGAAGGCATGTCATAAATATTGTTAACAAGTAATTAAAATTCTAAGAACTAGTAAGTAATCTAATGTTACTATTGAATTGACAAGTCATGTGTTGATATATTTTCTTGTGTATATACTCGTATATTTTTATTTTAATATATTGTTTGCACATTCCTTTCCTTTGTAGTTTTTGTTCTGTGATATTTTGTCTTATTGATTAGGCAGTCTAAAATATTTACACTTATTATGTTATATAGTTTTATTTATACACATTCTTTTGCTATGATGTGATAGATTTATTTTATTAGACTTTATATTGAACGAATTTTTTTTAAATAGTAGACAAATATTGAAACAGTTAGAGAAAATTTAAAATGAGTATCAATTTGTTTTTATCCTAACTTTAATACTGATGTGTGTTAATATAATTTATTTGTTTGTTTAAAAAAATTGGTTGGTTGGTTTTATGTCAGTGTTTTTATTTTCTGAACATGAGGGTTTTCACATGAAAGTGGATTATGTACCACTAGGAATCATTGTTACAGCAACTTTGTTTGTTGCCTACTGTGAACAGTTTTGTTGATTTTTCTGCCTATCATTGGTGCATTGGTCTTGGTAATTTGTAGCATCAATGAAGCACCTATCAGGGTACCAGAGCACTATTTGCACCTATCTTGCAGCAGCTTTGACAAAATTGACAAGCTTGATTCAAGATTCAAACATGGCACTTTCCAATTAATAGCCAGCACAAAATGGTGGGCAAAAAAATATAGGTATGTTGTCACATGATATATACATAATTGCCAACCTTCTGGCTATTCTAAAATCAAATAATTTCATACCAGATAATTTATTATAAAAATGTGTCTTGGGTACTTTTCCAGTATAGGAGCCTTGGCGAGAGAAAGAAATTTGGCAACTTATTCACTGTTTCATGTACACAAGCAATATTTCCAGTATTTATACAATTTATTTAATATAAAGAAGTTTGGTATATTAAGGTAAACCACATTAATAAATTAATCGTGGACAGGGCTTGACAAATACGGTTGCCAGGTCGCCACTGGCGACCAAGTTATTTGATCTGGCGTCTTTTTTTTTTTTTTTTTTAAATAAAAATTGACCAAAGAAATGGAAACAATTGGCATTTTTCGCCCCTCCCCCCAACCTCCCAATATTAAGAAATAAACTTAGAAGCTATATTCAAACATAAGTTTATCAACTGCAAATTTTAAAATAATGCAAACAAAATAATTTGCCTGACTTCGACAGGAAAATTGGCATTCCAACTTCACTATTTTATCAATGTCCTCCCCCACCCCTCATCAGAAGACATAGATTTTGTAGCACCCAACTATCTGACATTTGAAGCATTTGGCAGTCAGCATTTCTTGAACACCCCGGTTAATACAGCCTTTACAGCATTTCTTTTCTTTTTCAGAGATATATGATTTTGATAAGTTTCATTAGAAAACTTAGATATTATCTTTCTAAATTATATACTACTTTAAGATGTGTAACTAATAATTCTAAACTATGATTGTTATTATTTTTCTTCTCAATTAATTCATGAAAATCTTATATTTTATACTGACGAGTAAAATTTTAAGCTGGCTACGAAATTTTATCAAATTTGTAAAGCCTTCATCGTGGATATTGCCAATAATAAGAAACCAGACAAAAAAGTTGATTCGCAAAAATACAAACTTTATACTCTTCAGTATTATCTAAGCTGTTTTGAAAAATTAAAATACAGCCTTAAATGTTTCGATATCTGCTTAATAGCCAAACCACCTAAGAAATTAAAGAATATCATTTGCAGTAAAATTGACTCAATTAATTTTGAGAATTATTCAGGAGTATATGAAATACCTTTTATTAAAGAAGGCGGATCAAAGAATTACTATAGTGGCATGACAAGGAGGAAATTTAGTTACAGAAAAAATGAGCCTATAGCTGCTATTAAGTATAATAGAAAAAACACAGCCCTGCAAGATTATATCAAGAAGAAACCATCTAAATAAATTTCAATGAAAGTAAAATAATTTTTCCCTCCATTGTATACCATCCATCCATAATAAGAGAAACCATAGAGATAGTAACATGCAAAAATACAATATGTAACGATGCGGCATCTTTTAACTTGCTGAAATTGTGGCTCAAGTTACTCCATGGTTATAGATATAGAAATAAACAATCAAGTAAAAATAACATGCATAATTTAAAGAAAGTACATGAAAATTAAAAGATAGCATTTCAAATAATAACTTCAAAGACTGCAACTATGGAATATTCTCATTTGTTTTTGATAATGGCTTGGAATGAGCCGAAACATGTCAACAATCTAATAAAAGTTATTTTAATGTATATTATGTTGTTTAGTTTACACCTTTTCGCATTTAAAAGAAATATATTATTACAAGGTGTTATAATTTATCATATTTCTCTATAAAGAAGCCATTTATCTATTTTTATATAAAAGCAAAAGTAAATTGTATATGAAAAACAATAATATATATATATATATCTGTATAAACAAGCATAAAAGTTCATTAGGTTTGTTTTCATTTTATATCAATTGGCAACAAATCTCACTTTCTAAAGCCCGAATCACATGAAGCTTCAGAAAAAAAAAAAAAAAAAAATGCTAAGGCTCTATAGTGGAAAAGTACCATGTCTTGTTTTTGTTTGGCAAATATTTGTCTTTATTTATTAAATAAAATTTCTCAGCCAGAATATATTGGTTTGACATAGGAAAAACCATACAGTTGGCAGCTATATGTATATACTGATCACTAGCATTTGTGTTTATAATTGACATGCAATTCAATATTAATTTAAGAAACCATGAAAATTTTATGCTATGACTCAGATGAATATATATATATATATATATATATATATATATATATATATATATATATATATATATATATATATATATATATATATTACTTAAATTAATATTAGTATTTTATTTATTTATTGAAATTTCTCAGAAATGAAAGAATTTTTGATTTATGTGATTAATTTTATGCCATGACTCAGATTAAAATATATTTGTTTTCATTTCAATGTTGATATTATATTTATTTATTGAAATCACCTAAAACAAGAAGCATTTTTTTATTCATGTGAAATTTATTATAATCACTTGAATTTATAGTTGAAGTATAATTTGATATACTTTATGAAACTATGATGTTTATTTTATGTCGTTACTCAAGTGAAAGTATATTTATTGCTTTTACTTAAAAACAGCATTGATATGTTTGGTATATTTATTTATTTATTAAAAATTCCTTGAATTCAAGAAAGGAATATCTGCTTTTTGTGATATTATGGTGGATTCTTGTGATCACTCATATATATATAGTTGTAAAGCACCATTTTATTTTATTGAAATTTCTTGGAAATGAAAGAAGCATTTTTGATTCAGGTGATTAATTTTATGCCATGATTGAAATTAAAATATATTTATTGTTTTCACTTCAATGTTGATATTATATTGATTTTATGATTTTGATAAGTTTCATTAGAAAACTTAGATATTATCTTTCTAAATTATATACTACTTTAAGATGTGTAACTAATAATTCTAAACTATGATTGTTATTATTTTTCTTCTCAATTAATTCATGAAAATCTTATATTTTATACTGACGAGTAAAATTTTAAGCTGGCTACGAAATTTTATCAAATTTGTAAAGCCTTCATCGTGGATATTGCCAATAATAAGAAACCAGACAAAAAAGTTGATTCGCAAAAATACAAACTTTATACTCTTCAGTATTATCTAAGCTGTTTTGAAAAATTAAAATACAGCCTTAAATGTTTCGATATCTGCTTAATAGCCAAACCACCTAAGAAATTAAAGAATATCATTTGCAGTAAAATTGACTCAATTAATTTTGAGAATTATTCAGGAGTATATGAAATACCTTTTATTAAAGAAGGCGGATCAAAGAATTACTATAGTGGCATGACAAGGAGGAAATTTAGTTACAGAAAAAATGAGCCTATAGCTGCTATTAAGTATAATAGAAAAAACACAGCCCTGCAAGATTATATCAAGAAGAAACCATCTAAATAAATTTCAATGAAAGTAAAATAATTTTTCCCTCCATTGTATACCATCCATCCATAATAAGAGAAACCATAGAGATAGTAACATGCAAAAATACAATATGTAACGATGCGGCATCTTTTAACTTGCTGAAATTGTGGCTCAAGTTACTCCATGGTTATAGATATGGAAATAAACAATCAAGTAAAAATAACATGCATAATTTAAAGAAAGTACATGAAAATTAAAAGATAGCATTTCAAATAATAACTTCAAAGACTGCAACTATGGAATATTCTCATTTGTTTTTGATAATGGCTTGGAATGAGCCGAAACATGTCAACAATCTAATAAAAGTTATTTTAATGTATATTATGTTGTTTAGTTTACACCTTTTCGCATTTAAAAGAAATATATTATTACAAGGTGTTATAATTTATCATATTTCTCTATAAAGAAGCCATTTATCTATTTTTATATAAAAGCAAAAGTAAATTGTATATGAAAAACAATAATATATATATATATATCTGTATAAACAAGCATAAAAGTTCATTAGGTTTGTTTTCATTTTATATCAATTGGCAACAAATCTCACTTTCTAAAGCCCGAATCACATGAAGCTTCAGAAAAAAAAAAAAAAAAATGCTAAGGCTCTATAGTGGAAAAGTACCATGTCTTGTTTTTGTTTGGCAAATATTTGTCTTTATTTATTAAATAAAATTTCTCAGCCAGAATATATTGGTTTGACATAGGAAAAACCATACAGTTGGCAGCTATATGTATATACTGATCACTAGCATTTGTGTTTATAATTGACATGCAATTCAATATTAATTTAAGAAACCATGAAAATTTTATGCTATGACTCAGATGAATATATATATATATATATATATATATATATATTTACTTAAATTAATATTAGTATTTTATTTATTTATTGAAATTTCTCAGAAATGAAAGAATTTTTGATTTATGTGATTAATTTTATGCCATGACTCAGATTAAAATATATTTGTTTTCATTTCAATGTTGATATTATATTTATTTATTGAAATCACCTAAAACAAGAAGCATTTTTTTATTCATGTGAAATTTATTATAATCACTTGAATTTATAGTTGAAGTATAATTTGATATACTTTATGAAACTATGATGTTTATTTTATGTCGTTACTCAAGTGAAAGTATATTTATTGCTTTTACTTAAAAACAGCATTGATATGTTTGGTATATTTATTTATTTATTAAAAATTCCTTGAATTCAAGAAAGGAATATCTGCTTTTTGTGATATTATGGTGGATTCTTGTGATCACTCATATATATATAGTTGTAAAGCACCATTTTATTTTATTGAAATTTCTTGGAAATGAAAGAAGCATTTTTGATTCAGGTGATTAATTTTATGCCATGATTGAAATTAAAATATATTTATTGTTTTCACTTCAATTTTGATATTATATTGATATTATGATTTTGATAAGTTTCATTAGAAAACTTAGATATTATCTTTCTAAATTATATACTACTTTAAGATGTGTAACTAATAATTCTAAACTATGATTGTTATTATTTTTCTTCTCAATTAATTCATGAAAATCTTATATTTTATACTGACGAGTAAAATTTTAAGCTGGCTACGAAATTTTATCAAATTTGTAAAGCCTTCATCGTGGATATTGCCAATAATAAGAAACCAGACAAAAAAGTTGATTCGCAAAAATACAAACTTTATACTCTTCAGTATTATCTAAGCTGTTTTGAAAAATTAAAATACAGCCTTAAATGTTTCGATATCTGCTTAATAGCCAAACCACCTAAGAAATTAAAGAATATCATTTGCAGTAAAATTGACTCAATTAATTTTGAGAATTATTCAGGAGTATATGAAATACCTTTTATTAAAGAAGGCGGATCAAAGAATTACTATAGTGGCATGACAAGGAGGAAATTTAGTTACAGAAAAAATGAGCCTATAGCTGCTATTAAGTATAATAGAAAAAACACAGCCCTGCAAGATTATATCAAGAAGAAACCATCTAAATAAATTTCAATGAAAGTAAAATAATTTTTCCCTCCATTGTATACCATCCATCCATAATAAGAGAAACCATAGAGATAGTAACATGCAAAAATACAATATGTAACGATGCGGCATCTTTTAACTTGCTGAAATTGTGGCTCAAGTTACTCCATGGTTATAGATATGGAAATAAACAATCAAGTAAAAATAACATGCATAATTTAAAGAAAGTACATGAAAATTAAAAGATAGCATTTCAAATAATAACTTCAAAGACTGCAACTATGGAATATTCTCATTTGTTTTTGATAATGGCTTGGAATGAGCCGAAACATGTCAACAATCTAATAAAAGTTATTTTAAAGTATATTATGTTGTTTAGTTTACACCTTTTCGCATTTAAAAGAAATATATTATTACAAGGTGTTATAATTTATCATATTTCTCTATAAAGAAGCCATTTATCTATTTTTATATAAAAGCAAAAGTAAATTGTATATGAAAAACAATAATATATATATATATATCTGTATAAACAAGCATAAAAGTTCATTAGGTTTGTTTTCATTTTATATCAATTGGCAACAAATCTCACTTTCTAAAGCCCGAATCACATGAAGCTTCAGAAAAAAAAAAAAAAAAAATGCTAAGGCTCTATAGTGGAAAAGTACCATGTCTTGTTTTTGTTTGGCAAATATTTGTCTTTATTTATTAAATAAAATTTCTCAGCCAGAATATATTGGTTTGACATAGGAAAAACCATACAGTTGGCAGCTATATGTATATACTGATCACTAGCATTTGTGTTTATAATTGACATGCAATTCAATATTAATTTAAGAAACCATGAAAATTTTATGCTATGACTCAGATGAATATATATATATATATATTTACTTAAATTAATATTAGTATTTTATTTATTTATTGAAATTTCTCAGAAATGAAAGAATTTTTGATTTATGTGATTAATTTTATGCCATGACTCAGATTAAAATATATTTGTTTTCATTTCAATGTTGATATTATATTTATTTATTGAAATCACCTAAAACAAGAAGCATTTTTTTATTCATGTGAAATTTATTATAATCACTTGAATTTATAGTTGAAGTATAATTTGATATACTTTATGAAACTATGATGTTTATTTTATGTCGTTACTCAAGTGAAAGTATATTTATTGCTTTTACTTAAAAACAGCATTGAGATGTTTGGTATATTTATTTATTTATTAAAAATTCCTTGAATTCAAGAAAGGAATATCTGCTTTTTGTGATATTATGGTGGATTCTTGTGATCACTCATATATATATAGTTGTAAAGCACCATTTTATTTTATTGAAATTTCTTGGAAATGAAAGAAGCATTTTTGATTCAGGTGATTAATTTTATGCCATGATTGAAATTAAAATATATTTATTGTTTTCACTTCAATGTTGATATTATATTTATTTATTGAAATCCTCTAAAACAAGAAGCATTTTTTCATTCATGTGAAATGTATTATAATCATTTGAATTTATAGTTGAAATATAATTTGATATACTTTATGAAACTATGAAGTTTATTTTATGTCAGTACTCAAGTGAAGGTATATTTATTGTTTTTACTTAAAAACAGCATTGATATGTTTGGTATATTTATTTATTTATTAAAAATTCCTTGAATTCAAGAAAGGATATTTCTGCTTTTTGTGATAATATTATGATGGATTCTTGTGATCACTCATATATATAGTTGTAAAGCACCATTTTATTTTATTGAAATTTGAATTTTATTTATTGAAATTTCTCTTGGAAATAAAAGAAGCATTTTTGATTCAGGTGATTAATTTTATGCCATGATTCAGATTAAAATATATTATTGTTTTCACTTCAATGTTGATATATTTATTTATTGAAATCCTCTAAAAATGCAACAAAAAGCATTTTATTATTCATGTGAAATTTATTATGATAATCACTTGAATTTTTAGTTGAAGTATAATTTGATATACTTTATGAAACTGTGAAGTTTATTTTATGTCCTTACTCAAGTGAAGGTATATTCATTGTTTTTACTTGAAAACAGATTGGTATATTTGTTTGTTTATTAAAAATTCCTTGAATTCAAGAAAGGAATATTTCTGCTTTTTGTGATATTATGATGAATTCTTGTGATCACTCATATATATAGTTGTAAAGCACCATTTTATTTTATTTATTTATTGAATTTTCTTGGAAATGGAAGAAGCATTTTTGATTCAGGTGATTAATTTTATACCATGGTTCAGATAAAAATATATTTATTGTTTTTACTGAATGTCAATGTTTTATTTATTTAGTGAAATTGCTTAAAAATGAAACAAGAAACATCCCCCCTCTCCTCTTAATACTTTTACATAATTTGACTGGCCAAATTAGTTTATAATATGGTTGAGAAGAAAATGTGTTTGATTGTTTTACTGGTTATGGATGTGTGTTGAATGTTTTATATCTATTTTTAAAAAATCATGAAAAAATATTTGCTTTATGTGGTATTATCATGATGCAGTGTAGTGATCACTAGCATTAATTCTTGAAATGCAGTTTAGTGTTGCTTTCAAAACCATAAAAATTTTAATACCATGACTCAAATATAAATTTATTCATTGTTTTTTTTCTTAAAAAAACAATGTTGATATGTGTTAATGATTATTTCACAAGTTCTTGGAAATGTAAAAAAAATATTTTGTTGTGTATGACATTATGATGATGATCATTAGCATCTATAGTTGAAACAATATAAGAGATTATAAATGCTTTATGCCATGACTCAGATGAAATTTTTTTTTTTATCACATTCTGCCAGAATGCTGTTGTTTTATTTATTTATTTATTGAAATTCCTTGGAAAGGGAGAATATAGCATTTTTGTGTATGATTTATTTATTAAAGAATGGAATTGAAAAAAAGAAATATTTGTTTTACTTACATCGTATTCTAAGTTTTTTTTTTTTTTTTTTTTTTTTTTTTAATAACTTGCATTTGGTGCATATTATTTTAAAATACCTCAAGTGTTCTATGCCATGATCTAGATGACAATTTATTCATTGTTTTCTTTGTAAATGAATATTGATATATATTAATGTTTTATTTATTTAAATATTTTTTAAATAGAAAAGGGGAATATTTCTGCTTATGTGATATCTTCATGTGATCAGATTATTGTTAAATGTTGAAATGCAGTTTAAAGTGCTGTGAAGGTTTTTTATTGTGATGGTTCAGGAAAGTTCCTTATTTAAAAAAAAACTAAAAGTAAAAAGCTATACCACAAAGCAAAATATCCTGGTTAATTGTATTTGATGTATAATTATATGAAAATATTCAAAATTGTATGAATTTGTGGCCATACAAATGATGCCATTTTACTTTGAATGGAGAATCATCTCAAATTCAGCTAATAACAGTGAATATTATCATAGACAATCCAAATCCTGTAAGTAATATGATAATTAAAGAGAAGTGTAAATCTACTACTATTTTTCATCTGCTTTGAACTCATTTTTTGAAAGAAATTTAATTAGGTTACAACTTTGTGCTAAAAGTTACAATGTTTTTAATTTAGCAGTTCTAGTAAAAATGTATATTAATGAGAATGTTGTTAACACAAAAGAACTAATTACTCAGGATAAACAAAATATGGAAATAAATTGCCATATTTGGATATCTTAACTTTATTTAAAGTATTATGTTACTTTTCTTTGCAATAGCTTAACAAATGATCCAGTGTTGCCAGTAGGTTATTTTTTTTTTTAATTTAGATTGCTTGATTGTCACCACTTTTTTGCCAGAATAATATCTGTCATGTAGACTAAATGTGATATTTAAACAAAATCAATT
This sequence comes from Maratus michaelseni, assembly GCA_963931845.1. Lineage (NCBI taxonomy): Eukaryota > Metazoa > Arthropoda > Arachnida > Araneae > Salticidae > Maratus > Maratus michaelseni. The sequence continues at coordinate 6,967,578 of OZ007600.1, forward strand.
TCAAAATTAAACATGTTGTATAGAGACCTTCAAAATGTTAGACGTCAGATTAATTTTCTTTTTAATTCTCTAATGACATCATATTAAGCTGCTTTCTGTTTTACTCATACTCCTCGTATTATTGAGAAATGTTTGAAAATTTCTGTTTTATTACCAATATGACGTCATATTAATCTTTTTATTCAATTGGCGAAACTTTTTATTTCGTTTTCATTTGGAAATCTTTCAATAGAAAATTAATTATTGTAGAAAGAATTTTATTGTGGATTTTTAAGTGTTGGCAATTGCTATAACGAAAAATGTTTAAATTTAATAGGAAAAGGCTGTTAGATTTTTGGTTTTTTATCTCTATTAAAATAATGAGATTTTTTCAAATTTTATTATTTTGAGCTTCATAGTAGGCATTCAGCTATAAAGTACACAAAATTTCATGACTAAGTTATATAGTTTCTGAGAACGGGCTCTGTGACAGACAGACAACGGAGCAGGACTAATAGGGTTTCGTGAGATGAACAAAACCCTAAAAAGTAACCTACTGATAACACTGAAGTAATATTTTCCCAGCATCATTTTCCAGTATAGCAACACAATCAGAAATTTCGTCTGTTACAGCAGATTTTGATTGTAAATATTATTGAACATCTAAGAGCATTGTTTGAACCCCTCACATTGTCGGTCATAAAATAACTTTTTTATCCCAATAAAAATTGTTGGCAAAATTTTCTTTTTAATGTACAAAACTATTCTTCCAATTCTGCTATTTAATTTATAAAAAAAATTGTCTGCATTTTATGAGGAGGTTGGAATGACAGTGGAGTAAGTCAAAATTTAGTAATTTGAGAAATGAAGGGTTTTGTAAAACTTGTTGTATTGCCGTTGGCATTAAGTGGTCCAACTTCTTTTGTCTTCTAGCCATAAATTTCTCTTCTAGCCATTTTGTAAAACTAGCCATAGACAATTAGAATAATAATATCTTTTTTTTTAAAACCATGTTGTGTGAAGTATTTTGTCACATAAAATTATTTTATTATATTCCATGTTACAGATGTAAATGTGACAATTTTTTTGTGACAGCAAAGAAGACTGCAGCTTAAATTTGGCTAAAATTTTCTGGATGTTACTGTAGATAGTCCAAATCCTGTTATGAAAATTTATTTAAAAATGTGTGCATAATTTACAGCAAGCTTCTAAAATAAATATGTTAATCAAAACATTTGTACCAGCTATCATCACAATTCTCATAAAAATTTATCTTATGCTCTATTGCAAACTAATCTGAATAACTATGCCTTTGTTGAAACATGCATTTGATGAAAGCAATATATATATATTTTGTATTTCTTCTGTGGTGTTTTGTTGCATTATGTTTGTAAGTCTAGAATATTCATGTATATTTATTTTATTTGTTTCATTAGTTTATATATACAGTATCGGACCTCTTATCCAGCATTTTTTTACAATCTCATCGTGGATTTAAAAAAAAAATTTTTTTAAACTAATTTAAAAAATATTTTTGGCTTAGAATTTGGTCTTTTCTTCTATGTTTTAGCCCCATCTGATTATCAGGAAAAAATAATAATCCTTTAGCCACATCTTACTGTTAAAGAAAAAAAAATCCATAAACACCTTTCTATGGAGAGTTCGTTGAAAGAATAAATGAGATAAAAAGCATAATTATACTCCCCTACTTCAAGATCGAACGGCAGAATGTTAGTAGGTCATTCATTTGTTCCAGGAGGGGGAAAAGAAACTCTTGCCTTTAAAAGTGCAAGCCATGCAATCAAACACAAATGTGTTTATCATTTTTCAGTTGAGTATTTATGCAGATTTGAGGTTGTTTGCTTATTTTTGCATCTGTCAGGATGTCTTTTCCAGATCAGCAATGAATTTCCCTGACTTTTCCATACCAATAAAAGAAAAATTCCAGGTATCGAGATTTTGTGATGTTACACACAGAAAATCTTAAAAGTTGTCAATTTGAAAGTGAAGCTTTCACAACTGATTCTAAGGCCCAAATTACTGATTTGTTACATAATTTTTTGCAAAACTTACAAATTGTTGAACATTTTACATGCTAAACATTTTGAAGGTACACACTTTTAGCATCAGGTTCTATCCATTTTGTCAAATCAGGATGAAATTCTTTATCACATCAGTCATAGTTAAATACAGATTACTTTGATGTATTTTAATACAAATAATAAATATTCAATAAATTAAGGTAACAAAAATAAGTAAGCAGAGTGAAACACCTAGTCAATTCTACAACATTCAGTAGAAAGTTTCAGTGAAATGAACTGAAAATCTCAGAGTTAGAAGGATTGAAAGGGCGTACACCAAATGTTTTGCAAAAGAAGTTGAAATAAACTTTGCAGTACTTATGATTAGCAACGTTCGATTTTAATGACATTGCAATTTCAAATCCTTAGTTTTATAAGGAACATTTTCAAAGTTTTCTTACTTTTCCTCAGAAATGGTAAATTTCCCAGACTTTTCCTGGTGGCTAGACATCATGATCTGTGTTTGTGCAATTTCATTTTTCAATTTACGATGTCTAAGAGACTGGGAGAAAAGCGATTCACATGGGGGGGGGGGGGGGAGATAGCTCTAAGACTATTTCCATAGAACATTGTAGCGAATTAACAAAAGAACTAATCCACGAAATGAAACAAAAATCCCCTTTTCTCTGTATATAAGATACAAGAAACATCATTATTAGAACATCCAAATTGTTTGAAACAAAAAAAGATTAGCAATATGTTTGCAGTCATGAACAAAAAATAAGAGATTTTTGAAAATTTAAAGTTATTATTATTGTTTTAGAAATCGCTTTCAAGAATAGTACAGTACATATTTTCTTTAATAATTGTAACTTATTTTCTCTAATATGTGTCTACCTAAAAAATTAGATCACAGGAACAAAACAAAAAAAAATTGGGGTACAGGAGAAAAGAGGATTTTTGCAGATGTGATATTTATGTTTTTGACATAGATCTAAAATTCTGAAAACCAGATTCGGATCGATTCTCATGTCGGATAATAGATCACGTAATGTATACAGAAAATGTATTCATTTTTCAAAGAAAAAGATGTGTTTAAACTTTGGATTTTTTTTTTTTTTTCAGTCAGCCCTATTACATTTAAAGTTATTATTATTGTTTTAGAAATCGCTTTCAAGAATAGTACAGTACATATTTTCTTTAATTGTAACTTATTTTCTCTAATATGTGTGTCTACCTAAAAAATTGGGGTACAGGAGGAGAGGGGATTTTTGCAGATGCAATATTTATGTTTTTGACTCAGATCTAAAATTCTGAAAACCAGAATCGGATCGATTCTCATGATGTCTGATAATAGATCATTTACTGTATACAGAAAATGTATTGAAACCAATTTTCAAAGAAAAATAAAGATGTGTTTAAACTTTGGATTTTCTTCTTTTTTTTCAGTCAGCCCTATTACATTTGTGTTTCTTTATTGTATTTTTTGTTTATGTTGCACTCTCATGTGATGCATGCATGCTGATGGAATTATTGAGAAAAAAGTAAGAGAAAACAAGATTTTATTCAAACAGATTTTATTCCATTAAAATCAAACAGTTAATACTAAAATTACACAATATTCATAATGTTTTTCTTCATAAATTTAAATACAAAATTACTGTCAAACAGTTTTATGTAGTGACCAATGATTACGTATATAAAAGCCATTCAAATCACAAATACTTATGTATCATGCGTACACAGATTTTCAAATACATTTTGAGAGGCAAAAGCTGTAACATACACACAACAAAATATGCATTTTATACATAAAATAGTGAGATGGCAATAAGCTAAGTCAAATAAAATTAAAACTGCAGATAATTTTTTATCATAAAAGAATAAAAAATCTGATATCGCCACGATTAAAATATATAAAACACAAAACAGGGAGACTCGCATCCCCATATTACCATGAAGCTTAGTAAGTACAGCTATCCTTAGCAAAAGTGAGGCTGGGTGCAAGAATTTTTGCAAGGCCCTTCCACTCTGACCAATGTAGCCAATTCAGCTGTTTTTTTTATTCATCTACCAGAAATTTTTAATAGTAATTTTTGCTTTATTTAATGACAAATAATATATGATTAAATAAAGAGAAGATAACTGGGTCATTCCATGTCAAATCAACCAGTGACTCAACCTGACCATTTTAGATTTTGATAAAACTTACAGGAATCATTCTCCCTGATGATACAAATGAGAATATACTTTTATAATTTTTTTATCTCAGTAAATTTTCATAGAATTAATTTTTTTAAATTTCAAAAAATCATCATTTTTTGGCTTGTATAGATGTTTTCAATTTTATATTTTTCAAGTTCTATCAGGCGTAGAGAGTTGTTTGACCCCTCATTTTAAAAAGAATTTCATAAGGTTTAATTTGATATGCAAGTTGACTATGCTTGGTTTTTAAAAAGTTAATTTAATTAAATTTAAAAAAAAATTAAAATAGTGTTTTATAAAAATTTTGAAAAAAATATATGTTTATTGTAATGTTATAAACTTTAAATTCTGAAAGTTTTAGAGTGGGATCTCAATGGGATCAGCAGTTATGTTAAAAAAAGTAATGTTAAACACCAATTGGGGCTGTTTTTTGAAGTTGGCACCTTGCTAACTTTATGATTGTGCTAAAGAGATCATTGTTTTATTCATTTTTAACATTTTTTTTAACTGCTCATCCCATTGAAATCCCACTCTAAAACTTTCAGAATTTAAAGATTATAATATTACAAAAAACATATAATTTTTTCAAAATTTTTAAAAAACACTATTTTAAAAAAATTAATTTAAAATTTTTAAATTAAATTAACTTTTTTAAAATCATGCATAGTCAACTTTCATATCAAATTAAACCTTATGAAATTCTCTTTAAAATTAGGGGTCAAACAACTCTCTACTCCTGATAGAACTTGAGAAATTTAAAATTGAAAACATTTATACAAGCGAAAAAATGATGATTTTTTTAAATTAAAAAAATTAATTGTATGAAAATTTACTGAGATAAAAAAATTATAAAAGTATATTCTCATTTCTATCGTCAGGGAGAATGATTCCTGAAGGTTTCAGTAAAATCTGAAATGGTCAGGTTGAAAATTGAAAATTTTTGGTTGATTTGACATGGAATGACCCAACTATTCAAAATTCTGGTAGATATTTTGAATAAAAAAAAAGCCTCTAAATTGGCAATATTATTTCTCGCAATATGATCGGCTTTTGAAAAAGCTCATGCTCGCATAACATACACCATGAAGATAGAGAGATATTATTTTCTATCTTCATGACAAACACAGTGGTGCATCAAAGAATTATATTTTTTTTTTTTGGTGGGAGAGGGGGGATAATATGTTTTTAGTAGAGGTTTATAGAGATTCGGACCAGTTTCCTTTCATGATACTCTGACTGGGCTTGGTATATTATTTTTTCAGCATATTTAGTTTCTTTCTTTTTTGGGGAGGTGGGGAAGATAAATTAGTCATATTGTAGTCTTTAAAAAGAGAGAGAGAACATCCTTATACTTTTTAATCATCAAATTGATGCAGAGGGATGCAAAAGGTACTGTTCGACTACGAATTGTGTCTATTTCTCAAATTTGAATGTAAATTTTGAAAGAGGAGTCATCTACATATTAAAAATTGTATGTACTTAGAAATAAAAATATTTCCATCAGCCAACCATCAGCTCCCTTTGTTCTGTCAACTTTTTATCGAAGCCCCCCCCCACCCCTTATATTTTAGTGTTTCATAAATATAAGGGGCTGACAATTTAAAACACTTATATGCAATCCATAATTAACGTAGAATACTCTCATATTTTGCATGATAATATAATATTTATAAAAAAGGAACTTTGGCAGTTTTTTTTAACCAAAGCCCCTAAATTTTAGTATAGCATGAATGTAAGGGCTCATTCCAAAAACACTTATAAATCGGATCCAAATTGTTGCAGCTCAAACAAATTTTGTATGTTTCAAATTTAGGCGTATAGCCAACATAGTGAAAAAGTATCCAAGCCGGGACTCGAACCTGGGTCATCAGTATAGCACACTGACATTCTACTAACTGAACCACTTGGAACGATACCCAACCCAGCACTTCTCACTATCACATGTTGGCAAGGATACAAACGCAGCACAAGATAGAATATTTTTCCATGAGCCACCAACCCTGGGCAAACACAAAACCAAAGAGAATCCAGCATCGATAATTGAATAAATCTATTTTAATACTTGGAAAATTTTTCCATAGAAAATTTTTCACACCTTGCATTCATAATACTTCACATTTTAATTGCTTAAAAAGGTGTATAGCCAACATAGTGAAAAAGTTTCCAAGCCGGAACTCGAACCCGGGTCATCAGTATAGTGTTTAGTATATTATAGTTCAGTTGGTAGAACATCAGTGCGCTATACTGATGACAAAGGTTCGATTCCCGGCTTGGATACTTTTTTATTAATAAAATAGTTATAAGAATAATTGTTCAAATTAATTATTGTCATTATCAAAAGATATTTTAGACAGAAAAGTTTAAATACTGAATTTTGGAGAAATACAGTTATCAAATTATTGGGACAGTGGAAGTTTAAGGAAGCTATTTTTAAAAAACTGAAAAAGTGTCTTGGAACATCAGTACATTGAATCACCATTTCCCATTAAAGTACTTGATATATTTTACTTGTAGTATAATTAGTAATACAAGTGTGAAAGAAATGAAACTGCAGATTGTATGCTTTATGTACTAAATATAAGTATATGATATAGGGTGAAACCACCAGTAACTGACATTTTAAGGATTTTTTCTTCTTCAAATCACTATTACAAAGTTTTAAATCTATTTTATACTTATCTTTGTTTTTTAAAGTATAGTAAAGATACATTAAAATTTATTGTTGACAAAATTTTGAAAAAAAAACCCATAATTTTTATTACTAAAAATTACTTTTTGCCATAAATTTGGTCAATATCTCCAGTAACTGACACTATCCCTTTTTAAAAAAAACCAATAGCTGAAAAATAAGTTTTAATAGTTAAGATAAATGAGTTACCACTAGATGACATTACGTTGCAGAATTTTACAAGAAAATGCTTATTTGAGTTAGATTTCTGCTGAAGTTTCAATTACTGGTTAGGTGTCAATAACTGGGAGTTACACCCTATTAATTGTATTTAGTAATACAAATATGAAAGAAATGAAACTGTGGGTGTAATGTCTTAAATACTAAATATAAATTATTTCAAAATAAAACTGCAGAAATATCATTTGAGGATGCTGACTGAAGATTTATTAGTTTCATTACTATAAGCATCATTAAATATACAATTTTTGCAAGAAAATAACGAAGATATAAATTAAGTAAAACCAGCTCTTAGTTTTTGCTCAGTAAAAATTTCCCTGAAAAATGGTGGAACCGTGAAACATTTTATGATCCCTGGCTGGCTTGATTAAGATTGTCAACAATAACTCATATTATAAAACATGCACAGAAGAGTTGTGAAAAAAAAAAAGCTTGATTTTTATAGTTTTTTTTTTTTTAAACCAAAAACTTTGAAGGGTGTCCATTACTGGCACATTTACTCTGTATGAATTGAAATATTTTTGAAAATTAATATTTATACTAATTTTCATTTACAAATGAAACTTCTGTTTTTAAAAAAACATAAATCTATGCAAAAAATAAGAGAAATAATAGCTTTAACCCCTTCGGGACCGTCAGCTTTTACACAAATTTTATTCGGTTGGCACCACTTTTTAAAAAGAAGCTACCTTTACTCGAACTATCACGAAAATGCTCTAATTAGAGAAAGCAAATATTACTTTTATTTTTTACTGGTGCCTAAAACAAATTCTGCATGCTCTTTTTGAAGGTGCATATATGCACCCATGGTCCCGAATGGGTTAAAGGGCACTTCTATGAGGCAATCAATGTAAATGCTACAACATACCCCAAAGAGTAGTGACATCTATTAGCTCTTAGCTGACTTCTATTTTTGAGTCAAATGTATCAGGCATTTAAGCATCGTTTAGAAACTACACTGGAATCCTGTTTCAATCCGCGTCGATTCTATCATTATATTTCCGAACCCATTTACAATGAACAAGCCGGTTTGAAGATGAAACTAGCCTAGGTCATTTTCACCCCTGCTAGCTCCTAGGGCATTAGTCCAGCATTTACCCATTATTCCTGTCGGTTAAACAAACAGCGCCCGTTCACCCGTCAGTGTGTTGTTGTGTCCATCGTTTAAAAGTTTTGTCAGTGCTTTTATTTTTGCGCTATTTATTGTTTTTTTACAACTTTATTTTAAATTCTTTTTTGTTTTCAAAAATGCAAAATTACGTCAATTTTTCGCGATGGACGGTCGAAAATTTTGCTTTCTGCGATTTTTGAATTTTTAGCGTACTGCCGCGATTTTTCTGATCTTCATGAAAATAATTTGTTTTTAAACTTTTCGACTAATATAGTAAAGTTTGCCCCCAAGTTTTTTGATTTTTTACCGATTTTTAATAAGATTTTCAATACGATTCTTGGCGGGTTTTTCCGTTCTGTTGCGATTTTTTACAATCGTTAAGAAAAAAAATCAGTTTTAAACTTTTAGCCTAATAGTAAATTTTGTCCGCCACGATTTTGGAAGTTTTTGCATTTTTCAATGCAATTGTTAGCACCCCCCCCCCCTTTCTTTTTTCTTTCCGCGATCATTTTTTGATAACCACAAAAAGAATTCTGTTTTAAACATTTAGCATAATAAATTAAATTTTGTTGATTTTCAATACGATTTTTTGTGTTGTTGCGCTTTTGCGCCAATTTTTTTTATATTAAAAAACGAATTCCTGTTGGAATGTTTTAGCTCTCACTGTTACTGTAGTAAATTTCAAAGTAACTGTAGTAAATTTAACTAAAGTAAAATTAAAGGGGTTTTTTCTTTCTTTCTTTCTTTTTGTTTACTCGGCGATTTTTTAACATTAATAATAAGGAATCCGGTTTTAATCTTTAAGTTTAATTTAAAAAAAAAAAAGTTCTCTTTCAATAAAGTTTATTCGCAATTACGCATAGGGATTTTTGGAATTTTATTAGCATGGCAGAGATCTGCAAGGGCCGAACTCGGGCCCGGCCCGGCCATACTTTTTCTGAAAGCTCGGGCCGGGGCTTATTGTTTTCCTGAAGGATTGGGTCAGGCCGGTCTAACTTTTTTTTTCCGTACTGAGCCGGCACTGGTTTCATTCTTCCTACTCTTCATGGGCCGAAATTTTAAGTCCCGGTTTTGACCCGGCCCGTATGAAAATCATTGTCTCGGCGTCCATTCAAAAAAATAAAATAAAATAAACAAAGCATACATTTCTAAATCGCCATTATTCTGTAATTAAACATTAAAATTTATTCTTTTTAAAGAATAGTGGATTTTTAGGCTTATTAAAATATAACTAAATTAAAATATAGTAAAACGTGTGAAAAAAGAACCTACCTATGACGAAATCCTGTCTTAAACTGAAAACTGTGTTGATCCATGCAAAATGAATATACTAATACGTAAGAAAAGAATATATAATATATTTACACCTGCGAAGAAGGGAACTTGTCTATAACGCATTTTTTTTCTTTCCTGTGCAATTCCGTCTTAGAAGATTTTACTGTACAGCATTTTTCAGATTTTTAAATCTCCAATACATGGAATATGGATTAACAATATTAATGATAACTGGAACATTTACATACGACAAATAGAAATTCATTAAAAAAATAAATATCGCAGGTTACAACATTTCTATAAAAATGAAGATTATAAACATGAAAAAAAAAAAGCTAGTTAAGTGCTTTTGGTCAGAACTCCCCGTACGAGACAAATTTTTAACCAAGTCGATGTAAAAATTAACATTTAGTAGAAATTAGCTCGGGCTGGGCCGATGAAATTTTAACTTTTTTCTAGTCCGGCTGGTCCGGGACGAACTTTTAGCTATTACACCGGGCCGAACCAATAATTTTTTCTACGGACCAGGCCGGTCACGAACCAAACTTAACTTTTATACTGGGCCGAACCGGGCTTCGGCCGAACTTTTAATTTTTATACCGTGAATATATATATATATATTCTTTCTATGGGTCTGTTTGGCCCATGCAGACCTTTATAACATATTATATAAATTAACATATAATGGGATTTTGTTTTGTGTATACGATTTCAAAAAGATATTTAACTTGTTACTGATATCATTATTTTGCTATTTGAAATTCATACACAAATTTTAATTGATTTGATTGATTAAATGTTTGACATATTTTGGCTCAATACTGTTTATTAAATTTAGCCACAGCCCTCGCTAAGAGGGGGGGGGGCGTAGCCCCACCCCCGCAAACTTTCGCGAATGCTGTTACACTTGACAAATTTACAAACTTGATTGGCAAATTTGTTTAAAACTTTAATAAAAACTATGATACACTTTCTATTTCTCATAGACTTGGCAAAAATTAGAAATATAATTATAAACATTATTAAGCTTTTTACAAATAAAAACTGTTTATATTTTCTAATTGTGGTAACTTGGCAATATGTATATATAACTTGGTTATAAAACTAATTGGCAAACGTCAAGAACTAGCTATCTTTGTTTGCCAATGGGTTGGCAGATACTGAAATTTCACTTGCTAATTTAAGGTCCCCCCCCCCCCTCCATTAAAATCTCGTAGCGATGGCCCTGAAAGGGCCGTAGCGACCCCATGGGGGGGGGGAGAGTCGGGCAGAGTCAGGTCCAAAACTAGAGAGGGTCAGTTGGGGCTTGTGCCCTAGGCGCCAGAATTTCATTTTCACAGATAGTGAAAATGAAATTAGTCAAAAATGCTCCCACAGTTTTAACATTAGCTTGCCATTAACTGTCTTCGCTTAACATTATGTGTCCTCATTTAGATAGATAATGTTAAGCATGTAGATAATGTTTTATAATTAAGATGAAAATGTTTTATTTGTAATAATTAAAATTCTAGTTTCGGTTTAAGAAATAAAATGGAATTTTAGTCTTTTCTGGGACCCCTTAGAAAAGGGATTTTGAAGTGTAAGTTTTACTCTTTGTATGAGGCTTTCTTGTAAATACTAGTAGAATATGATTTATTCATTTAATGCCAAGTTAGCAGTATTAGTAGTATTTTTTTTTAAATGCTAAATATCTTACATAGTTTGATTTTTTTTAAATTTCTTAAATGTAAACAAATTTTATACATATTTGTTTTCTATTAAAAAATATATAGTTATATTATTTACTTATTTTTTAAAAAAAGTTTGAGTAATGGTGAAAAAACGATTGTGTCATAAGGGCGGAAAAATAATGTTCGCCTCAAGCAGAAAATTGTCTAGCGGTGGTCTTGGCTCTGGTGTTACAAAGATGTCAATCAAAGTTTGCATTAACAAAAAGCGGCCAGACATTTTTATTCTCAATAAAGCAAAAGAACGAAGATTATCACACGCGAAAAGGACTGTAGGCGGTTTCTGTTTATGTTTACACCGAAGTTTGTACCGCAGTTCCCTAATCAGCCAATCATAATTCAGAAGGAAAAATTACGCAGTTTCCGTTTTTTTTGCAGGGGAGTTGTTTTATGCTTGCGTTTGTAAATGGGTGCAAAATGAAAGCAGGAACGATAGCGGCATATTAACACGTCCTTTGAATCCGGTTTGATACCAAGTGATATTGTAAACGCTGCTTTAGTATTACTGGAGTAGTGGTAGCATGCAATAAGAGGGGACCTTAAGATTAAAATTGCAAATACATTTGCTAAAATGCTTTTTGGAAAAATATGAAAATTTTATGAAACATGTAAATTTTAGTTAAAACAAGGATTAAAACTGTTTTCAAATAAAATTTTGATTGAATTTTAATTAACTTTTCAAATTTTGACAACATTTAGTTAAATTTTAGTAAAAAATAACGTTTATACAAAACCTATTACAAAATCTAGCCAATATATATATATATTTTTTTCCCCCATCAGTATATTAGTAAATCACTTACTTGTGTTATTGAAGCAAAATATTTGCAATACCTCTTAAATTTACTAACATATACCAAAATTTGTCTCTTGAATTAATAAATACATATTTACAAATCATACTTTTACAAATCCTACTTAAAAATTATACTTACTACAAATCATATTTACACATCCTAAATACTTACAAGCTATATTTTGCTTCACAAAATACCAATAGATGAACAGAACCTTATAACAAAATTTTATTTCAATATCTTAAAAACTTTTTAATAAACAGGGGTCGATGCAGGTTTTTTTTTCTTGGGGCCCATTTTGTGAAAAGTAAAGGTTATTTTTGTGAAATTTATTATATTTTTGTGAAAAATAACATTTTGTAACAAAAGTTGAAATCCAGTTATACTCAAATTCGAACCAAGCATTTATAAACAAAAACTTGGTGTTTTTGTTTTTAAATGAAATTCACCAGATAAGTTTTCTTCTCTGGTGAACTTGTTTGTTTACAAATTACACATTTTAAAACATCACAAAATAATAAATAAATAATAAATAAGTTTTTATGGAACAGAATTTTGTGAAAGGACCTATTTTAGTTAAAAGAATTTTGTGCAGGGGCCCCATTTTATCAAATTGATTTTTGTGAAGGGGCCTGAAATAAGCCACAAATTTTGCCTGGATCAACCGCTGAGAAATGAGATTTTTCATTTTTTTTTTTTTTTTTTGGGGGGGGGGGGGGGGGGCAGTTTAATTTTAGAAAGTTCAGTTCTAGTTTATAATTTGGGCTAGACCTTTGCTTCTACTTATCGTTGAATCAAAAGTAAAGCATTTTTGGAATCCAAAATGTTTGAACTTTAATTTAAAATAATAAAAATTCAAAATGTTTCACCAAAACAGCAATTTGGAGGTAGACACATACCTTATATCATATCCCATTCAGATCAGATATTTAAGATATCTAAGATTGCTGAATTCACTCAGGAAGTTTGTGGAACTCCCTCAGTGAGTTTGAACTTTCTATGGCTAGATACAGTCACTACCACTTTTCTCATTAGCTGTGGAGGCATGCTTTAACTGATTGGCTGGTGAGGCTGGATTTAACTTACGTGCACGTGCACACTTTACCTCCTTTGGTCAGATCTCAGACAGAGGGGCATTCAATGAGTTATCTTAGATGAGTTTTGCAGTGCGAACAGGTTTTATAATTCTGGGTGTACTATCTCTAAAATAGTGTGCTAAGATATCTTCAATATCCAAGCTGAACAGGGTTTCAAGCAGTTTTTAAATACTCAAGAAACCATGAGTAATGCTTGAATGTAAAGGGGAAACTCTTTAAGAAATAGGAGACTTGGCAGGTATGGAAATGCAGTAGAAATACGTAAAAAATATATATTCATACCTGCCAATTTTAGAAGAAAAAAAAATAAGAGATTCATCTAGCAACATTTTTTGAGAGGTTTGTGCACAATTCAGCATTTTAAAAAAGAAAATATTTTATAATATTATTTAGCATAAATAAGAAATTTTCTTTAAGAAATCACTTAATTCTATGTAAGCACCAAGATAAATATCACTGTCATTGCTAGCTGATATTACTTTTTAGAAAGAAAAATAATTATATCCAATTATTTACCGTAACAGATTTATCTTTCAAATCAAAAATCTTCCTAGAAATTTATCATTTTGATTATGAAAGTATTCTAGAAAACACTAGATATGTTTAAATGTAAAGGAGATAGTGTCAAACTAAGGGAAAGGGAGAAAAACAGAAAACTTGGCAGGTATTGAAAAAACAGGCAAAAATTTGAAGAAATAAGTAAAAAAATTTAAAATATCAAGAGAAATGTCAAAAATAAGGAGTTTAAAGGCAAAATACAAAAGACTAAACAGGTACAGAAATGAAAGAGAAATACAGGAGAAATAAGTTTTTAAAAAAATATCAGAAGTAAAGTTTTCTGCTAAAAATTGAGATACTTCAATAGGTATGAACTAGAGATGAGACGGGCTCGACTTTTATACCAGCCTTCAGGTCCGTGCCCAATCTTTGGGAAACTGACAATTTTATTTATTCTCATATAGAAAAAATAAAAATAACCTTTTTTTTACCCTAAAAAAATTACATGTTCCATTTCAGGTCATTTTAATGTTACTTTGATCAGAATGAATAAAAGAGGAAACAGATTTTTTTTTTTTTTTACTTTTCTAGTAGTATTAGAATGCTACTTTAAAAAGAAAATTTACAACATTTGTGACCGACAGTCAACTGGGTGATATGGCACCATTGCAGGGCTGCCACTGCCTAATGACACTGAAAATAGTAGCTTTAGTAGCCTACAAAGAAAGAAATAGTAGCCAAAATAGTAGCATTTGTACAAAAATAGTAGCCAAAATAGTCGCATACTTACCTAAAAAAAGGACAATATTAAAAAGTTTCCATAATAACTGAAGGGTCTTTATGAATGTCCACATCTTATTTCAGTGTTTATGTTTCTGCCCAAGTCACTTTTTATACTTTTATTATAAAAAAAATACACATTTCTATAAAAATGAATATGATATGAATGAAAAAATGCTACAAATTGTGTAAACAGTTCTGAACTCTCCTTAATAAATATAGACGCCAACATTGTAAAAACTACATCAGGAGTAAAATAGTTACATTTCAGGAGTTTTGGACATCCATCAGGAGTAAAATTTAAGCAATTCAGGAGTCGTTTCAGGAGTCATACGAGTGTTTTGAAGATATACTTTTTTAATAGTTCGGCTTCATTTCGAAGATCAATAATGGTAAATAAACTAATTTTGCAAAATTTTTGTGAAAATGAACTTGGTAAACAAAATAAAGAATAAAATAAGAGTCCTCAGCTTTGAAAGATAAACTAGGAATCTGTGAAGGAAAATTGATTCCACGGGGTTTTGAAGTTTTTTCTGAATATATGAAAAAAAAAAATATTCTGAAAAAAAATTCGCCTTTGATCTTTTGACCAAATTTGCCGTTTTTTCAAGATCCTTGGACGAAATTTGCCGTTTTTTCGAAATCCATCGACGAAATTTACCGTTTTTTCGATATCCTTCGACGAAATTTACCGTTTTTTCGATATCCTTCGACGAAATTTGCCGTTTTTTGGCGATCTTTCAACAAAATTTGCCGTTTTTTCGAGATCCTTCGACGAAATTTACCGTTTTTTCGAGATCCTTCGACAAAATTTACCGTTTTTTCGAGATCCTTCGACAAAATTTACCATTTTTTCGAGATCCTTCGACAAAATTTGCCGTTTTTTGGCGATCTTTCGACGAAATTTGCCGTTTTTTCGCAATCCTTCGACAAAATTAGCCGTTTTTTCGCAATGCGATGACGAAATTTGCCATTTCTTCGACGAAATTAGCAGTTTTTTCCACGATCCTTTGACGAAGTTGGCGTTTTCTCCATGGCCCTTCGGCGAAATTCGCATTTTTCCGTGATTTCGCCGAAAAATTCGCCGAAAATGCAGTTTTTTTACGGCCTTTTGACGAAATTCACGTGTTTTCACGGTCTTTTGACTAAATTTGCGTTTTTTTCGCAATCTGTCAACGAAATTAGCCATTTTCCGCGATCTTTTAATGAATTAATTTCGCGTTTTTTTCACGATCATTCAACGAAATTCCCCGTTTTTTTTACGATTCTTTGACGAAGTTTGCCGTTTTTCGTGATCCTTCGACAGAATTCGCCATTTTTTAACGATCTTTTGACGAAGTTTGCCGTTTTTCGCAATCCTTCGGCGAAATTTGCCATCTTTTCGGATTATTCGACAAAATGATTTCGCGATTCTAGGAAGAATTTACGCGTGTAAAAATTGCACGTCGCATGGGATGCGTAAGAACTATTTTTTTGCGTCCCAATTCCAATTTTTCGCGTAATTTACGCGCTATAGCGCGTCCGCGGCATCGCTGTAAAAGACGCAATTTCCATATTTTCAACGTTATTTCCATACTACCATATTTTACCACGCATTTCCGGAGTTGTTGGCATCTATGTATACTAGACACCAAGCTTTTCTGGGCTCCAAAACCACCTACCACCAAACGTGATTTCCATTTCCACCTACTAAGCCAAACTAGTTTTTCTCCGACCAAAATCTGCTTGGAATTTCTGTATTCCTGCCGAAACTTGAACATTCCCTGGAATTCAGAAACGATCCCATCAGCACAGTACCTGCCTCCCCTAATTTGCAAATAGAAGCAACCGCTTGCGTACGTACGGAAGGAGGAAACAGCGAGGCAGGTGACCGAGTGCGTTTGGGAAGATGGCTTTACAGGCGCTTTGAGGGAGAAAAAAAAGATCGATTCTTCACTAAAAATAGTCGCTGGAACCTGAAAAAAGTCGCCTTTTTTTGCGTTTTAGTTGAAATAGTCGCTTTTTAATGGTTTTTGGCCTATAATAGTCGCCATAGTCGCCTGATGCTGAAAATAGTCGCTTTTAGTCACATTTTAGTCGCAAATGGCAGCCCTGCATTGGGACAGTAGGATATTCTTTAATTGGAACGTTTATTTTATTATTATTTTTTTCTTTTTTAGAGATCTAACGCGAAATGAATATTTTTTTTTTTTTTTTTTTTTTAGTCAATGAGCAATAGCTTAGGTTTGCAAATTTTTAGTCTTCTATTGTGTGCGAGTCATAATTGCTCTTCATATGAAAATAACGTTAGTGATTCTAGATTCTATTTTTAATTATGAACTCTACTCATGCTAAAGCTCTGCTCTGCACATTTACGAAGTCACTTTCATTCGTAAGTAGATATAATTGTCATGTATTGTTATTCCGATAGAAAGCAATCGAACAGTGTTTTCACTTTTCCTATAAAAGCATATGATCTTTCAGATAACGGTTTAAAATTTTTAATTTAAGCTACTTTTCAGGAACACGAAACATTGCTTCAATTAAGGGATCAATTATAATTTACAAAAAACCTTTTATAGGAAATAGAAAACATTGTTCGATTCTTCGGCATTGAAATAGCAATTTCTGCAAATTCCATGCATTTATTCGTAAAAACACACTTTGTTAATGTGTCCATCAGATTTGCTTGTTCGGAGAGAAAAATATGAACATCCTGTAAAGGAAGTTATTTTTATTTGATACCAAACTTCTCTTTTGATAAGATTGAATGTAAATTTCCATAAAATCAATTATGTCTACAGGATTAACAGTTATTTTAAAGTACAGAGTTTTTAAAAAAATGATATATTACTTTTAAAACAATTTTTAAATACGCAATTTTTTTTTATATCAGCCTCTTGCGAGCTTGGGCAATAATGACAAAAAATGTTTCGGGCTCGGGCAAGCTCGGATTTAAAATCGTCGGGCCCGAACTCATCTCTAGTATGGCCCGAACTCATCTCTAGTATGAACAGATTATAGAAATTTTGCGGTCTATCCCACTGGCTAAGGGTCCCCGAGAGGACATTATAAAATGGAGATGGGCTGGTAAGCATTGATTTTTGCCTCTCCCCCTGAATAATGTAAATTTTTTCTCCTTTTTTTGTAAGATGTTCTGATGATTTTAAATATAGTTTAGTATCCATATTGACTGCCTCTCTGATTTTAAAGCAAAACATATGCAAATACTATGATGGTGTTATAAGCACTTCATATCAAAAAATTAAAAACTTATGCAATTAAAATACATTGAAACATTTCCTAACCTTTGATTTTGCAGAAAACATTTAAACAATCCTCAAACAAAAATCAGAGATGCAGTAAATATTAGATCCCAACCTATATTATAAAGCAAAAACATGTCTGTGAGTAACGCTGATGTTATATAGATGGTGGCAACAATCTAAACAACCCTTTAACCCCTTTTTCAAAAAAAAAAATATATATATATATTTATTTATTTCTAAACATTGCATAATTTTAATTTTTACACTGTCGATTGGAGAAAAAAAAATGTACTTTCAAATGCAATTTGTTTGAAAAGTATCCCAATTTACTGATATTTTGTAATTTTTAAACATTATTTTAACAAAAAAAATCTATTGTGTGAAGCTTGATTACAGAAAATTAACCCGCTTCCACTTAAAACAATATAAATAATTCAACTTTTTTCGACTAATATTCTCTAACAAAATTAACACTTCTATAAATAAAATATTAAGTCCAAATTTAAACGATATGTATTAGAACTGCATGCTTAAACATTGAAATGATCACAATAAAAAAGGCTGCAGTAAGTAACAAAATCTTTAGCAATTTCTTTGGCTATTAACCCTCTTGCATACAGCTAATTAGAAAGTATCGCTTTTAATAATAAATGTCAAAACTTTAATAAAATACATTACTGATATTTCAGGGTTCCCAGCAAAACATGACTGGCAAATTCCCTGACAAAATCTCAAAAAATTCTCTGACCAAACGGGCATACAACGAAATTTGTTACTTATTTTTGCAATCCTTCGTCAAAAATAGCGATTTTTTCCTGTGATCACTCTTCAAAATTCTCTATTTTTTCCCCCAAGACGATATGATGAATTTCGCATCATTTTTCATTTTTTTCTCCAAAACTTTTCCATGACTTTTTAGAAAATATTTGTAAATTCCCTGACTATTTTGAAATTCCATGATGCTGGGAACCCTGTATTTTTCATATAAAAATACTCTTTGGTGTTGTCAGTGGGCAATCTAAAAATAAATATTAAATGTAAAAAGTTCTGATAAAGTTTTCAATAAAAATAAAAAAAGGTTTTATCTATTTTCTGAAATTGTGTGCTATGTTCTGTAACCTGGGAAGGGTCGTCTGGTTATATTAAAATAAGCAAAACACCTTAGAAAAAAGAAAAAAAAATTGTTGAACCTAAGGAAAGGGGGGAGGGGAAATCAATGCTTATCTGTCCAACTCTTGTGATAATAATACTCTCTATTATCCACTCTTTAGTGGGGGTATCACGTCTAACCAAGACGCTCATTGTAGCCCTCTTTGGGGATAAAAAATAATTTATAAATCAAGAAAGCATAATCATAAAAAAACATATGTACTAAGAGAATGTGAAGGAGATATTCAATCTAATATATACACAGGATATCCTTCTTATAGGTGACCAATAGCTAATTCCTAAACTGATAGTTTTTTTAGACTTAAATGTTTCAAGTGTTGTTTACCACATTAAAAGTTATTCACGTTAAAAACAGCTGTTTTTGTAAAGGTTAAATACAATTTAAATTTTTATAGGGTCCTACAAGTTCTTTAGAAAAACTTTATACATTCTCAAACAAATAAAACTGAAAAAAGTTTCTTTTTGTAATGACTAAATTTTGCTATGATATTTACACTTTTAAGCAGTTTCTTTCACTAAAAATGGAAAGATTCATTTTTAGGAAAATTCAAGCATCGTAACTCAGTATAAGTTTGTAGTAGAAGTTTTTTTTTACTTTGTTAGAGCATAGAAAATTTTAAATATGACCAATAACCTTAACTCCAAAGACAGTATAAAACCTCTGACCACTTATCCTGTGATTTCTACAAGCAATGTATTTTTAGAAAAAATTGCATAATACACTGAAGTTATTTTGTTTTAACAATTCCACAGTCAAATGATAAAATGAAAATCATAAATTTACTACATATTTCAAATGCATGATGATTTGAAATATGTAATAGAGGAGATACTGGTCAATTATATATCGGTCAAAAGGATTTTTTTTTTTTTAATTAAGCGATCACAAGGTTAAAATTTTGTAAAACTTTGGAAAAAAAAAAAAGCTACTGACATAAATTGCTTTTAATATGATAGAGAACAACATTTGAAACATTTTTGCAATTTGTTTAAGAGTTAGTTATTGACCAATGATAAGAAAAAAAATACCTTACACATATTCATTAAATAAAATCTGTCTTCATATGCTAGCAAAACATTACTTACTTTTTATTCAAAAGATTTTTCTATGACCATAAACGTCTTTTTATTTACCCATCATACCCATCATAGGGTAAGTCTTGTAATAGTTTTGAAAATCGAAAAAATTTTTTTTGAAGGATTTACACGTTTCAGACACTGGAGATTCCGAAAAACATTTTTAGAAAAAAATTTTTGCTGTCCGTCTGTGTGTCTGTAAACGCTCCTCCTGAAAAAATTGAGATAGAGACTTGCAATTTGGTATGTACTTAGTATGTAATAATGGGAAGAAGCCTATTTCATTTCAATAACCTAGATTAACCGGACCTATTTTTTTCGGACTCTCGAAATATTTGTTCTGATAAAAGGTATATAAAAAATTTCGAAATTGTTTATTTTAAGAAATGAATACAAAAGACAATAAAAAAACATAAATTTTTCATAAAGCATGAAGTCGATCGGATAATGAGTTGCCGAGATGTTTGTAATCCTATTTTCCACACTCTTCAATTTTTCATGACCCTGTATTTCATCCAAATTTCAATTCAAAGCTATATTTTAATTGGAAATGAGACACTTAATCAGATGCAATAAACTGCTAGTTAATAGGATTATTGTTTTTGGTGTTATAAGGATGTTTCTTTTAAACAATTCAGTAATCGAGCCTTTAATGTTTATGACGTCATCAAGCCACGATTTTATTCGAATTGCAATGCATTTTATAAGTAGTTTACACATTTTTTATTTTAATATTTTATATTATGCATATCCATGATGGGTAAGTATTACGGTGGTCCCCAACGACTAGTTTTAAGTATGCAGCGAATAATTTCTCTTAGAAGCATGTTCAACATTTTCCCTTTCATACCAAGAAAGATTTATTCGTATTCATGTTTCATCTACATGTGCTGGTCCCACATATTTTGAAAAGAAAATCAAGAGTTATAACAGGACACATACAATGAAACATACATTAGAGTAATGTCTCTACCCTGTAATCCACACTGTATATATGAATGTAAACAAAGAAATTTAACTCTTAAAAAATAACTTACCAATGGCATTTTTTTCCCTAGAACTTTAATTTTACTTCTGATATCATACATTATTTAATATACTCTTTCTTAATTATAGTTTAAAATGGCAGTACATAAATAGTATGTTATTTATTTAATTAATCATTAATATCGTAAATAAAAAATATTTTTGCCTTTTAAAAAAAAGTATTAGTCTTGAAGAAAGATGATTACTTAGACAATATATTTAATCTCTCATCTATAAATATTTATGGAACTAAACATGAAATCAGGTTATTTAAAATTAATTGATCCCTTAAATCAATGTTAAAAAATATATAAATCATTAAATTCTTATTGAAACCTCACCCGTGGATTTAAAAGTAATTAGCCAAGGATATTGAAATTTCTAAAAACAAAAGTTGTGGTTCAGCAGACAATTGTGGTTATTTATAGACTGCAACATAAAATATAAAAACATAAACCAAATG
The DNA here is from genome assembly GCA_963931845.1 of Maratus michaelseni. NCBI lineage: Eukaryota > Metazoa > Arthropoda > Arachnida > Araneae > Salticidae > Maratus > Maratus michaelseni. The sequence goes on from OZ007600.1 coordinate 6,988,960, forward strand.
GTTTAGTACAGCTAACCATTAATGAAACATTTAAAAATATATAAAAATCAATAATTTTAAAAATAATTCTTACTTAATTCGGTACTTTTCGGTTAGCCGGGCGCCAGTGATATACACACATGTATATATACACACAAACATATATATATATACACACATATCTACATATACATATATATACATATACATGTACATATATGTATGTATATACATATATATGTATTTATATATGTACATATATCACTGGCGCCCGGCTAACCGAAAAGTACCCTTAATTCATATGTTTAAGTGAGTAATTTGTTTATTTCTTTTTAAGTATTAACAATCTAAAATTGACTAAAGTATGAATAAAAAAATAATAATAAGCCAATTAGATACTACATGCAACCTCTACAGGTCATCGCAAATTTATCTGCTGAAGCAGATCGTGGCGATTGATATACATTCACTTGGGACATAGTGACTGCCCAACCGCTGCCCCTGCACTCATGTCTAAACATGCTTGTTCTGCTTTTTCATGTTGTTATGTGATATCCTTTTTCACTTCTCACTGACGACCTAGGTCTTAGATTAAATAGACATGATCAATAATCTGAAAAAAGTCTCAAATCTGCAAAGAGCAGTACATTAAAATTTGCCGAATAAACCTATTTGTAAAATCATAACACATTTAAACAATCTTAGAGATGCAGTACATAAAGATCCTAAATTATATTAAAACAATCAAAATATCTTAGAAAAAAAGATAAAGAAACATGATTTACTTTCCAAAGTTTTCCCTTAGAAACATGGCTTCAATTTTCTTCAACAGAAGTTTCTAGTATGCAGGCAATTTTCTTTGAAGAGTATCTTTTTTTTTTTTTTTAATTTATACCAAAGAGAAGACCCTCTGTGAGATAAGTAGTAAAATACAGGTTGTGCCAAAAGTCCTTGACACATTAAAAATTAATAAAATATCAAGTTATTTGCATATAAGAGTGTGACTAAAGTTGTTTAAGCAAATTAAAATATTTTGTAATAAAAGACCCATAGAGGGCATTATACAATTAATGTTGCAAAAAAGCATCAATAACTCAAGATAAACAACTACAGATCAATTATTTTATACAATCTACTACAATATTTCAATAAGTGGAACATGGCTCTACATGGTTTATTGGGAATAAATAAAATTCAAGCTCTTTTCAAGGACTTATTTAAATATTTTCAAGCACTGTTTAGATATATGCAACATTACATGCATTAAAATGACTCTAGAATAAGTATAATACATAAGGGAAAGAATCACCACATTGCCTGTCTATCTGAAACAATTTTTATCAGATCATTAAAAATTTTTATATTGGGTATTTTCAAGACAATATATTAGAAAGATTTTTAAAAAGTGAAGTATTTTAACTAACTTGGTACGGTACATTTACTATACCATGGAAACAAATTCCATACATGATAAAATATTTAAAAAATATAGCTTCATCCTTTTTCTTTTTTTTTTGAGCAAAAAAAAAAAAAAAATCACATCACTACAAGACTGCCTCAAATGAAGTTTCTTTTTACGATATTGCATTTTTATCCGTATTTAAAGATTTTCTTGTAAAGAATATCACTTCAAAATTAAAAGTAAGCTTCTCCTTATTAAACAATACTATTACTTACTATTTATCATAATACATTTTGTACCTACAAACAGTTTAATATATTAAAAAGAAAATGACAGTTTAATAATTTCTTTCAACACTTTTTTGGTACTTCTCCATTATCCTGTCGACCACTTTCCCTTTAAAAAAAATATATATATATCGCCAAACTGTAAATCCAATGTAGATAAACAAATGGAAGAATGTTGCCAATGGAAACTAAAAAAAATACAAGAATTTCGGAAAAACACCACTATCAGCAATTTTATGCAATAAAATTTACAATATACTAATGAAAATGAAAAAAAAAATGGAAGATATTTATTTAGTACATACAAACAGTTGAACATAATCCTAATGACAAGTTGAACAATTTCCTTCAACATTTTTTTTTACCTTCAATCAGCAGCCAAAGATACTGATAAAGCCATCAAATTTCAAAAATCAATTTGAAAATTCAAGAACTATTACTACATTTTGCAAATTTTCAAAAACGTTTACACTTGATATTACTTTTTTTTCTCCTAAAAACTTATATTTTTCCCCAAAACATACAAACCATGTAGAATGAAATTGAGTACTGTTAGGATATGTTCAAGCTACAAAAGATGCACATGTTGAAATATGTTAATAGTTTGTATTAAAAAAAAATGACCTGTAGCTGATATCTTAAATATTAATTTTTGTTTTTTAGCATTGAAGTTGTGGCGTCATCTACAGCAATTTTTTTTTTTTAAATTTGCTTGAATTTCTGTCTTATATGCCAATTACTTTATTTTTTTATGGGAATTTTATATGTGTCAAGGACTCTTTCCCCACCCTATATTTTCTCATAAAATAAAATCATATAAAGGTTGGTGAACTTATACCAAAGAGAAGCCTTGAGCCTGGAAGAATTACAATATGATGTGGACGTTTTCTTTTCATACCTAGGAGAAGCCTTTCATTTGTGAAATATGCAACATGGAAATATATGTAGACTACTGCTGGAATCCTTTACCAAGAATGGCTTCAAAGAGAAGCTTGTTACTGTAACAAAAAGAAACCTTTTGTTTGTGAGGCAAGTTTATAAACATACTGCATTGCCCTCTGCAATTTGCAGATTCTTTTCTACAACTGACCATACTATTATCTGCAATTTGCTGCATTCTTTTCTACAACTGACCATACTATTATCTGCAATTTGCTGCATTCTTTTCTACAATTATCCATATTATCATCTGCAATTTGCTGAATTCTTTTCTACAATTATCCATATTATCATCTGCAATTTGCTGAATTCTTTTCTACAATTATCCATATTATCATCTGCAATTTGCTGAATTCTTTTCTACAATTATCCATATTATCATCTGCAATTTGCTGCATTCTTTTCTACAACTGACCATACTATTATCTGCAATTTGCTGCATTCTTTTCTACAATTATCCATATTATCATCTGCAATTTGCTGAATTCTTTTCTACAATTATCCATATTATCATCTGCAATTTGCTGAATTCTTTTCTACAACTGTCCATATTCCCCTCTGCAATTTGCTGCATTCTTTTCTACAATTATCCATATTATCTGCAATTTGCTGAATTCTTTTCTACAACTGTCCATATTCCCCTCTGCAATTTGCTGCATTCTTTTCTACAACTGTCCATATTATTTTCTGCAATCTGCTGCATTCTTTTCTACAACGGGCGACTTTTCCCTCTGCAATTTGCTGCATTCTTTTCTGCAACAAGCTTTATTCTTTTGGAGCTTGCTATTCAACGCTCAGATAGCTTACCCTTGAAACATAGCAGCTCAGTATTTTGTTCTAAACAAGAAAATGCCTTTCAGAAACTCTGGTATTGCATGCTGATCCTGCAATACCAGAATTATTCCAAACAAGAAAATTCCCTTCAGAAACTCTGGTATTGCATGCTGGTCCTGCAATACCACAATTATTCCAAACGAGAAAATGCTCTTTAGAAACTCTGGTACAAACTGGTTCTGTAATCAAAAAGGTCAAAGAAAAATAAATGACAGGCAGACAGAAATGATCAGGAAAACTAAAATATGGCTGTTTTGCACAGCAAATGTTGGTATATAAAAAAAAAAAAAAAATCAGTCTAAAATTTTTTATGGCAGATAATAAAGATTTTAACATAGCCACAGACATGAAAAATCCATGACTTTTATAACCAACTAATAAAATTCCTGGCTTTTTCGTAATTTGATAATTTACATGAATGGCAGACACTTCATTATTTTCGCTTTCATTCTGAACTGTACCAAACACTCGTATATATATATATATAAAATCTACACCACTATCCATAAGTCAGAAACAAAATAATAAATTCTACGAATAAAAGTTGGCAAGTACACATATGTAAAATTAAAGTCTCTAGCTAACCCTTCTGTATGCAGCATTATGATGCAACAGCAATAAATAGAACAAATTTGAACTGGAAGAGTGGAGAGAAGTAGCAAAGACATTAAAACTATCTGACAAGTCTCAAGGTGTCTTAGATTATGTTTCAGTAGCCTAAAAAGCAGTGTTAGAAATTTTAATCCTTATGCTAGATATCATTATATGATGCCTGGAGTATTTTTCTTAAGGTGCCAGGTGCCAAATGGAAAAATTTATGTATCAACTTTAATAACATATTGTTTGGCTGTCTCTGGCACTATGGTAGTCATTTACACATAACAGCTTAGGATCTTCTTTTAAAGTAGCTATCAGCCAAGCAACTGACCAGCTACATACGAGGGCAGTTTGATAAGTCTGTGACTTTGAAATGAAAAACCTATATACATATCAAAATGAATTTTTTTTTCGACATAATCATAATGATACACTTTTTCCAACGATGTTCTAACGTTTTTAATCCTTCCAAAAAATAAGATTTCTCAAACTCCTCAAAATAGGCATTTATGATCTCAGAATTTGAAGAAAATCTCTTTCCATCAAGCCATTTTTTTAAAATTTGGAAAAAGAAAAAAAATCACTGGGGACCAAGTCAAGAGAGTAGGGTGGATGAGAGAGCAATTCGTAACATAATTCAACCAATTTAGCAGCCGCGATTGCAGATGAGTGCACTGGCGCATTGTCGTGATGAAAAAAGCACTTTTGTCTCGGACAAATGCGGCCGCTTTTCTTTCAATTTTGCATTAAAATGGTCTAATAAATCAGCATAATACTGTCCGGGGATAGTTTTTCCTTTTTCCAGACAGTCAATGAGGATTACACCCTTTGAGTCCCAGAAAACTGTGGCCATAATCTTTCCGGCCAATGAAACGTTTTGGAAATGAAACTTTTTCGAAGCACGTTCATCAGAAGTCCACTGTTTAGACTGTTCTTTTATTTCTGGTGTGTAGTAATGTATCCATGTTTCATCAACTGTACCATAACGCCGCAAAAATTCACTTTAATTGCGCTCGAACTTGTCCAAACATTGCTTTGTAATGGTTACAGGAGTCCACTTTTTGATCAAATGTCAGCAAACGCGGCACCCATCTTGCTGATAACATTTTCATGCCCAAATGTTCATGCAAGATATACACGCTCATTTGAAACGTTTACCTTAGGTATCTCATGCACTTTCTCATGGCTGTCTTTTAACACGATATCATGGATTTTGTTGACCATTTCTTCAGTCATGATATCAATTGGACGTCCAGAACGTTCTGCATCTGTTGTGCTAATACGGCCACAACGAAATTCCGTAAACCACTTGTGAACCATATCACGTGATGGAGCAGAGTCCTCATAATATTTTTTCAACTTTTCTTCAGTTTTGGTAATTGTTTTTCTGCGTAAAAAATAGTGTTTTATCAAAACACGAAATTCTTTTTTCTCCATAATCAAAACAAACATATTAGTTGAAATTACATATGAAATCACAAAAAATCATTAACCCTCTGAGTCTTGTAAAAAGGCAAATCTGTAATGTTTTTTTCTTTGTATTTTGTTTTAAATGCTAAGAAAAACTAATTTTTCTACATTGAATATAAAAAACTTAATTACAAATATGAATGCAATTTCTGAGAGTATTATTCATTGCCTAGCACATTAAAAATGCATTAAATCAACAGAATTTTATTACCTTAAATAATGCTTATATTGCAGTGAAACCTGGAGCTTAGTGAATGTATTAAAACAGGCTTGTCAGTGAGAGGGGTTAAAGGTTAAAACTGAAATTGAGTACCAATGCAAAGTAGCTACTGTTACGCCGTTTTTTTACCGTATATATGAAAATAATTTGCATCAGAATTTTAAAAAAAATGAAATTTTATTTCATGTTTATCCAGATTTAGTAAACAAAAAAGCTTGATTAATTAAAAATTATCTTGGAAAAAAAAGATCGTGATCGCCACTAATATTAGTGCCATTTTGAATTTTTTCGGAAGAAATTTCATATTTTTTTCATGAAAAAAGTTTGAGTTTGGCCATATTAACCATAATTACATAAAATGTGAACATAATAATGAAAAACTAAAAATAAATATTGAAAAATGGGAAAATGAACACAAGAAAAATAAACAATTTGGTTATAGTTTACACTTGCGAATATTGTGCAGGACACAATATGGTGAATATTTGCAGTAGATACACCAATTTATATCAAAATCATAAGCAAATAAATTTTATTTAGTAATTAACCAGCTGTAATAAGCAAAAGAACATGATTAACAAAAAATTAAAAAAACATAGTGATTGCTGCCAATTTCAGCACCATCTTGAATTTTGTTCTTTCAACTTAATTGTAAGTTTCACTGTTTACAATTGCAACGATATGCAGATTTAAGGGACTAACTGTATACAGTTTAAATGAAGAATCATTTTGAACGTAAAAATTGCTTGTTTTAATCGTGTCCTCATTTTAGCTGTGTTCATATTAAGAGCCCACATCAGTCATGCGAAAAAACGCTCAAGCTAATGTTAAGTCTATGGGAAGGTTCTAGTGCGATTTCTCACTCGCATTTTAATATTTTTAAATGCTTTTTTTTTGCATAGGATAGCTGAGGTCAATCTCCAATGTTGTTAGTTTTTACTTTTTTGATTTTGGTTCCAGTTATTTTATATAAGGGTACTTTCACTTTCAGAACCGGTTAAAAATTGAAAATGCCTGCTTATAAAAAAAACTGCAACGAAAATCAAAAAAGTAAAAACTAACAACATTGGAGATTGACCTCAGCTATGCTATGCAAAAAAAAAAAAAAAAAATCATTTAAAAATATTAAAATGCGAGCGAGAAATCGTGCTAGAACCTTCCCATAGACTTAACATTAGATTGAGCATTTCTTCCCGTGACTAGTGTAGGCTCTTAAACGAGTTTAACTGTATATTTCGATAAACAAGAGAATGGGTTTTTGAAAATAACAATAAGTAAAGACAAATAAACAAAACTGAATAAGATCTTAATATAATGCGACCATCTATATACGGGACTTTGCAATCAGAGTGGATAAGTCCATAAAACATTATTCAGAGATATTTGGAAATAAAGTTAATTTTCTCGCATGCATTTCATTCAGAATCATAAGAAACTAAACTAGCACCAATTGATGCTCACATTTTAAACCTAAGACTTGGTTTTTTTTATGACACCAAGCAAATTTTTATATACAGAACAAGAATTAATCTTAACCCTTTCAGGGGCAAGCACTTGTGTTTCTGTAATGTTGAATTCTCACCGAAATTTAGTTCAAAATAAGGAAAAGCAATTTTTCTACTTTTTCCCATCAAAGTTAAAAAAGTAAAATTTAATTAAAAGTTTCTGGTTTGAATCGGATTAAAATTAGATGAGATATAATATATCTCACTGCCCCTCAAAGGGTTAAACTGAGCTATATGGAAATATAGATCTGGATCCATTTTTTAACTCTGAATTTCTCATATAGTTTTAATAAAAATAATGTACTCTTCTAGTATAGGGGCCTTGGCATGATAGAGAAAATGGCTTTGGCAAGAGAAAGAAATTTGGGAACCTATTCACTGTTTCATATACACAGGCAATTTTTTCAATATTTCTACAATTTTAATTTAAGAGGCTACTTCACTCAGGCAAAAACATCCACTTGCCAATGTTAATCCTATGGGGGAAATAATTTACGATATCTCGTTCGCATTTCAATATTTTTAAATGATTTTTTTTTTTTTTTTGCATTGGATACCGTCAATCTCTATGCACGCTCCTTTGTACTTTTTAAATTTTTGTTGCAGTTTCTTTAATTGAGGATACTTTCACTTTCGAAAAAGGTTTCAAAAGTAAAAATATCTTAATTAAAAAAACTTAAAATTGAAAAAGTACAAAGTAGTGGGCATAGAGATTGACCTCAGCTATCCAATGCAAAAAAAAATCATTTAAAAATATTGAAATGCGAATGAGATATCGTAAATTATTTCCCCCATAGGATTAACATTAGCGAGCAGGTGTTTTTGCCTGAGTGAAGTAGCCTCTTAATATAAAGAAGCCTGTATATAATCTATTTTTATATACAAACAGAAGTAAATTGTATATAAAGAACAATAAAAATACGCAGATAAAATGTTTATATGTATAAAAATCAGGAATCTTTCTAGGAAAATTTAGGTCCTTTTAAGGACTCCTATTTTCATCTTAAAACAAAACCCTTCACAATTATTTTCTTCTTAAAACAAAACCTTCACAAATTTCTTTGTCTTAATAATAGACCTTGCACAAATTAAATCCTTTTAATATAAAAACTGACCTATTAGAAAACAGCTGGTCACCAAAGAATCTATTATCTACTTTTTACACATATAAAGGATCTTGTTAAAAATACACTAAAAATTTGAATATATAACAATTTCAAATTCATGAAACTATAACAATTTTCACAAATATAATATTTTTTCACAATTTCACAAAAACAGGATCCTGTGAGAAATACCTGGACTAAGGGTGTACAACCTGTGGCCCGCGGGCCAAAAGTGGCCCAAGGTCGGATTACTGGTGGCTCGTGGATCAATTTTGGCGATCAGAAGCAAAAATATCCTGAATTTTGCCAATCAGGTGCGTAAAAATCGCGAATATTGCCAAATTTCGCCCATCGGGTGCGTAAAAATCGCAAATTTTGCCGATCGAGTGCATATAAATTGCAAATTTTGCCGATCACCTGAGTAAAAATCGTGAATTTTGCCAATCGCCTGCGTAAAAATATCGAATTTTGTCGATCGGGCCCGTAAAAATCGCGAATTCTGCCGATCAGGTGCGTATAAATAGTGAATTTTGCCGATCAGGTGCATATAAATCTTAAATATCATGGATCGTACGTGTAAAAATCGCAAATTTTACTGATTGGGCCCGTAAAAATCACGAATTTTGCCGATCAGGTGCATATAAAATTCTAATTTTGCCGATCGGGTGCATGTAAATTGTAAATTTTGCCGATCGTCAGCGTAAAAATTGCAAATTTTGCCGATCGGACACATAAAAATCATAAATTTTGCCGATCGTGTGCATAAAAATCATGAATTTTGCCAATCGGGTGCATATAAATTGTGAATTTTGCCAATCGGGTGCGTGTCAATTGTAAACTTCGCCGATCGTCTGTGTAAAAATCGCGAATTTCATCGATCGTATGCATAAAAATCATGAATTTCGCCGATTGGGCACGTAAAAATCGCAAATTTTGCCGATTAGGCGCATAAAAATAAAAAATTCCACCAATCGGGCACGTAAAAATCATGAATTTTGCCGATCGACATACGTAAAAATAGCGAACGTGTGCGTAATAAATTTCATCAATCACTAGGAAAAAGCTATGAATATTATCAATCGCGCATGGAAAAAAAAGTGCAAGTTTTTTTCCATCCTTTCCAACTGAATTGGGTTAAGCTGACTAAGGAGGTGGTTGAGTATAGGGAGCTAACCCTCCTTTTAAAATTAGCCATTTTTATGAACTTTTATGCTGACCCCCCCCCCCTCTTTGCCCGAAACAAAATTTTGTCCACCCTATGGATGTTGGTTCTCGGCAATCCAGTCATTTTTGTGACTCCCCCTCCTCTTATAAAGGTTGTGCACCCCTTTGATATCCACATTTTATGACTGAATATGTTAAGAAGTACAATTTAGAATAATGTATGTTTCTCCTCCTCTCCACCTTCATTCATGAAAGCAGAATTTTTTTTTTTTGGCACTGGCAATCATTAAAGCTAAATTTATTCCTTCAAATAAAGTCAAGAAGTATTTTCACTCTTTAAAATAATCTTAGCTATATCTCTTTTATAAATACAAACGTAAACTGTTGATATATCATTGTCAACAGAGCTGAATGCATTGACTGGAAGGAAGGAACCTAGGGGCTAAATCTACCCTTCCGAAATTTGTCCGGTCACACCTCCGCGAAACAAAAATTTTCTGATGGTGGCCCTCGACAACCCAGTCATTTTTGTAAGTGGCCCTTCGCTTAAAAAGGTTGTGCACCCCTAACCTGAACAGACAATAAAAATACAATATGAACAAACATAAAATCTTCATCAGATTTGTTATCATATAGATGTTTCTCATTTGGCAACAAATCTTACTTTCTGAAGCCTAAATTGCACTTTTTTTTTTTTTTTAATGGCAAGGCCCTTGTAGTAGAAAAGTACTTAAAATAATTTGATTTATAAGAAGATAAAATTCTGAAACAAAAATTAACTTATCAAAATCTTTTCTTCTCATGCCTTACTTGAATGCTCACACCAGACTACCATTTAACTGGCCTTCTTGAGATAATGATCGGTTTGGCAAGCCTCAATTCAAAAGGGGCTGTCCACAAATGATGTCATGCTTGGATGGGGGGGGTTCATGAAATTTCGACAGTTTGTGACAAGGGGTAGGAGGGGGTAAGAAGAAGTGTGACATCACACATTTTGGTTAAAATAAAATCATTTAAAATCAGCAGATTAAACTTTGAAGTTATTTTGAAATTACCAGAATTTGAGGGTATTTTATAATCGGGACTAAAACAACTTTCATGTGATTTGATTTCACTTATATTCCTTTCTTTAAAAAAAATAATAATAATAATTAATATTTTAGTACTAATTGTATTACTTTATTGTATATTAGTTATGTTTTCTGTTGCAAACCTTAATCTTATTTTATACAAAATAAGTATTTGAATCATTTTTATTGTTATGCTCACAAATGTCATTAGTTAAAGTTTAAAATAAAATTTGAAATATGATCTATAACACAGCGCTTTGTTTCTGAACTGCAAGTATATGTCTATGTAATATAGTGTGACATGTGACAAGGGGGGGAGGGGTCAAAAATATTGAAAAAAAGTGTGACATTTATGCAGTGGCTTAAAAAGGCAGATGCAATGTTAACTTTATCACTTACAACTGCTGCTTTACCAATATCCTAAAGAAAAGAAAATACTTGTTAGTAATTGCAAAATAATAATAATAATAATATACTTGTGACAAACAAAAAAGATGCAAAATTAATTACAAATTTACAATTTGAAACTATCAATTACTAGCTGACGCCCCCCCCCCCCCCCCCTCCCCGGGCTTGTGATAATTTTTTTTTTAAATCAAGTTTTTATTATTTTATATCTTTAACCCGATTTTGTATGAAATTATATTTTAAGATGAAAAATTCGCGAAAAAATATTGATATTTAGTGATAAAAGAACTCATTTTCTCTTTTTACGTGTAGGGCCATAGATTTAAAATAAAAAGTTATTTTTGTCCAAACTCTTTAAAATCTTTATTGGTGATAAATAAAACTGATGGCGAGAAATACCACCATCTAGATCTAAACTAGCACACACTATAAAAAAAAAAGTATTTGGTTTTTTTTCTGCATATTAACAGAGTATTTGGTATCATTTTAATCAGTGAACAGTGAACAATACAAATTAATGATCCATTTTAGGATCAGCGCATACAGATAGATAATTGTGGAACAAAGTGAACCACGGCAGTCAAGGAAATATTTGGTTTTCCGTTCCCACGAATGATTTAACTACACCTAATAAAAATGTCATGGAGAAAATTGTCAGAACAATAATATGACACATTTATTTATGAGAGCTTAAATAGGCACGAAGACCTCACAAGTAAAAGCATCTTTACCTCCCAGACACAGCACGGCGTCAAGAGGAATCGCTATTGTACCGACGGACCTATGAAACACTCAAGGGGAGTACCAAATTTCTCCCGCATGCCAATGGTCATCTCTCTAAAATCAGAGGTATGGCCGAAACATGCAAATTTTCAAGAAGTTAAAACGTATAAGGCCTTAATTTTATGTGAAAAGGGAAAAATGGTTCCATCCCTTTTTTTTTGCTCCACGAAAAGAATGTGATTTTTCTTGAGAGTTCAGATTCAAAAAAGATGGAAAAGTAGAAGGTTGACTGCTCTCTAACTAAAAAAACAGATTTTGAGTGTGTGTGCCAATAGATGGAAATGTACGCGCTAAGAAAAAGCGAAAACGCGTCAGCCATTACCTCCTGCTGTCAACGTTATCTAGTAATATAAGGTAACAAACAATCTTCCTTCACCATTGTTCCATTTTATTTAATTAAGCTATATTCTTTTAATAATACGAATTTAAGTGTGTATGAAGATCCTACCCCGATCTAAACATAAAAAGGCTAATCAAATAAATACTTCTAGGGTATGGAACTCTGCCTTTCAAAATCGAATTTTTTTAATTCAGTAAGATAAACTGTAATTCTCAGAAAATAAATGTTGAGAATACAGTTCTCAACTAGGATTGAATATTTTTATTTTTTTTAAACATTTATGTTTGTTTTTAATCATATGCTTATAATTACCTTGTAAATAAACTCAATTTTATATTCAATTAATTTTAGTCAGTTTTCCTTTTGTTTACATAATTTATTGAATTAATATTAAGTCTTTTATTTTAGGAAATGTTTTCTTTAATATTACAATCTAGGTTTTAAAATAAGCCATTATATATTTAATGTTACATAACTCTCTGCAGGTAACCTTTGATGATTGTAATTGGCTCAAAGAGGATCCGAACATCAAAAATAATTCACAACGCAACTTTTTCTTTTCTATAATTAATTGATAATTTGTCTAATAAAATTTTCTAAGTATAAATTATCATATCAGATCCTTAGAGTCATAGGTGCAAAATAAATACTATACGTCTCGGATAATTTAAAATACTCATATTAATCAATTAACAGCAATATAGTGGTAAATCCTATGCAGTCAGACTTAAATTCAAATAAATTTAATTGATCACTCTGTAGCATTCCATCATAGGGTTTACCGAATTAGAAGTGGTACCGTTACCTCTTTCTAAATTATTTTAATATATTAATTTAATTTTAGAAATAGAACTTTAGGTTATTGTATAATTTTTTAAATATAAAAATATATATGCAATATTAAGACTAATAAAAAAAAAAAAAAATTTTTTTTTGCTAACATAAATGTTCTTAATTCTAATTCTTTTGAAAAAAAATTTTTTTTTTCCTCTTTTCAACAACTAATTAAAAAAAAAAAAAAAAAAAAAAAAATTTAAGCATTCATTGGGGAATCTTCATACACTCTGTAACATGCATATACCTGGCAATTCTTTTTGGGTACCTCACTAAATATATAATGATATATTAAATAATAATAAGTGTTATTGGATTGATTTGTATTAACAAAGAATTGAAAATATGACTTGTGTTACATATACTGCAACAGCAGCAAATATAAAATAAATACATAATAATGCTCAAATATTGAAATGATATATATTATATATAATTAATTTCTCGAACAGTGCATAACAATTCACCATTGGGTATCTTTTATTTTATGTTAAACAATTTTTTTTTTTGCTCTCTCTCTATTTTATGATTTTTGTACTTTAATTGGATGAATAAGCGTAAAAGTCAAAGAATTAGTAGAATAGATACTGGTGTCAAAACTAGACAACAATTACGCGAATTAAATAATCAAACTGTAGACACTAATATTATTTGTAATAATAGTAATAATAATAATAAGAAAAAAAAGAAAGAGAAGAAAATTATAAATTCTGAAAAAGCTACTCCTAAAATTACTACAATGGACACCCCAAATGCAGATAGCCTAATTAATCTGATTCCATACTATGATGGAAAAAAGGAAGCAAATATTAACCATTTTTTCTTACAATTTGACAATCTCATCAATAAAACTGAATTGAATAATGATTCTAAATTAACTATATTAAAGGCGAAAATTGTAGGACCTGCTAAAGATAAATTGATGAGGGATCAAAATTTGTTCGTGGAACAGAACTTAGAAACCTTTAAAACAAAGTTAAAACAATTATTCGAACCCAAAACCACATTTCTAGAAGCGCAAAAGAAATTTTGCAATCTCAAACAAAAACCGGAACAAAACATGAACGAATTTATATTAGAGTTTAATGCGGCAGCAGACCTTTATCTAAAAAAAAGTGGGCAAGATATAGGAGCTAACAACAGCTCTACATTCATGGAAATGATCAAATTATCTCAGTTTTTGGAATCAATTCGTAGTGATTTAAGTCTGGAAGTAAGAAAAAACTCTCCGCCGGACTTTAAAACAGCGTGCAACATAGCCTTAAAATTAGAGGAGGGTTATTCACATGTCAATTTAAAGGACATCAACAACATTTCCAAAACTAAAGATTCTGATTTGTTAAATGAACTGCTTAAACTCAATGTAGAAAGTGCAGAGAATATAAAATTATTAACCGCGGAATTAAATAACATAAAATTAAAGGTAAATGCCACTAACAATGATACAACTAGGTTTTGCAAGTACTGTAAATCCACATCCCATACGAACCCACATTGTTGGTTTTACAAGGGCAACGAACAAAACAGCAGTAATTACGTGGACGAAAATAAAAAAATTCCTGAGAATATTCAAATCGAAAAACCAAATTTTTATCAAGGGGGAAACCAACAAGCTCAGGGAAACTTTCAGCAAACCCCAAATTACACGCACCAAAACTTCAACCCTATGCAATATTCTGCTCCTCAGTACATGTACTATGCACCACCCCCACCCCACCAACAATTTATGCCGATATCATATCCCAGTTTCGGAAATTATGGAGGCAATTTCAACGAACAGAGATCATATGACCAGCGAAGAAATTATAGAGGGCATAGAGGGGGCTACAAGCAAAATAATTATAAAAAACATGATTATACAAAAAAAAATAATTCACAGCAGACATTTGAAAACAATAAACAAGATAAAGATCATGATCAGAATTCTAGTAACAATAAGGGAAACTAAAGTCGGGACTTACATTCTCAAATACAAGGCACCCGCGTAAGTCTCACTGCGGGTCTAAAAAAAATAACAAAATTATTGCTAGTGTCAAAAGTAATGACAATTCTCAACTTCCGATTATTACTTTTGAAATTAATGGTGTTAAGATTAATGCTTTGACAGACAGTGGGGCGGCAGTAACTTTGGCATCACCTATATTGTTCGAACAATTAAAGAATGCACACGTAAAATATAAAAATCTCTGTAACCAGGTAAAAATTCAAACATTAACAAATTCAACAATCTCTTTTAAGCAATGCATTAAATTAACTTTCAAATTGGAAAACGTTTTTGTATCGGGGGCATTCTATGTTACAACTCAAGATTTTGGTCGGAACTACAATATGCTATTGGGATTCGATTTCCTCAAAACAAATAATATTATCCTAGATTTTGAAGATAAAACCATGAAATTAAAAAACAAAAACATTGCACTTCAATTTCTAGAAAATGAACCTCAAAGTCTGATAAGTAACTTAACTGCTAACTCTAATGAGAATCAAAATAAAGAAACAATACGCAAAAAGAAAAAAAAACGTATCTCGCACAAAAATTTTGTTACAGCAAAACTAACACAGACAACGGAGTTACTACCAGGCGAAAAAAAAATTGTTGCATTACTATTAGATCCAGATAAATTCGCAACTACAAATACAATACTCTTGGAACCGATTAAACATAATATGAAAATTTATTATAAAACATCAATTCACGAAATTGCCAAGGATAATAAAATTCATATAATAATCACTAACAAATCACAACAAAAATTAATCTTAACAGAGGGAATGAACATTGGCAAAATTTCTAAACATTTTGAAATAAAATCAGTTGACACTGAGGGTCAAGAAGTAATGAAGCAGGTAGTGCACATTAATAATCTGAATTTAGAGCAAGTTCGTGAACGGAGAAAAGCAGAACTTAGATCAGACGACTTTAATTTACAACATTTAGACTCGGACACAGCAGAAAAATTAAAAAAAATACTTCTAAATAATGCACATGCCTTTTCTAAGAATTACGATACACTCGGACAATCTTCATTAGTCGTCCCAAGATTTAATTTAATACATAATTATCCTCTGCAGACTAAACCATACAAAACTGCACACAATGTTAAGGAGTATGCTAAAAAAGAAATTGAAAAACTTTTGAGAGCAAATATCATTCGTAAATCCAACTCTGATTACGCTTTCCCTGTTATTTTCGTTAAAAAAAAATCTTTGCAGAAAAACGAACAGGCTAATGAAGTTAAATATCGTATGGCGGTCGATTATAGACTTTTAAATGAAATACTTCAAAATTATGCGTACCCCATACCCGAAATTAAAGAGATTCTGCGGAGAATGAGTGGAAAAAAATATTATACAGTACTGGATCTACACAGTGCGTTTTTCCAAATAAATTTACGTGAAGAAGACACTGAAAAATTAGCTTTCATAACGGAGCACGGTAAATTCTCCTTTTTAAGATTGCCCTTCGGAACGCGACTCAGTACTGCGGTGTTTGCAGAATTAATTGATAAAGTGTTGGGCCACTTTAATGAAGATCAAGTCGCTTATTTTATTGACGATGTGATCCTAGCAGCCGACTCACTCGAAGAAATGTTAGATCTGTTAGACAAAGTCCTTAAAGCTTTTATTGAAAATAATTTAACTATTGAGCCTACTAAAATACAAGTCTGTATGTCAGAAATCGAATTTCTCGGTTTCACCCTAAACAGCGAAGGATACTCTCCTTCAAAAAGAAACATAGATAAAATTCAAAATTTAGTTAAACCTAAAAATAAGAAGGGAGTTAAATCTCTACTTGGTCTTTCGAATTATTTTAGATCACTTATTAAAGACTATTCTAAAATAGTTGACCCATTAATTAATCTTACTAAAGACAAAGTGAAATTTAAATGGTCTGACATAGAAGAAAATGCTTTCAAAGAAATCCAAGCAGCGATAGTTAAAAATCCCACATTAAAACCCCCGGATTTCTCAAAAGATTTCATTTTAATCACAGACGCTTCTAAAACAGCTATTTCTGGAATTTTAGCACAAGAATACGACGGAGAACAGCTGCCAATTGAACATTTTGGGCGAAAATTAAGGGATCCCGAAAAGAACTACCCCAGTTTCAAACTCGAACTACTGGCGGTTCATGAAGCGGTGATGTATTTCAAGCATATTCTCGCAGGGAGAAAATTTAATATTTATACAGACTCCAAAGCGCTAACGTATTTTTTAAATTTGGAAAAGCAACCAGACATTGTAGCAAGGTGGTTGGACAATTTGTCCCCTTTTAACTACTCTTTTCAGCATATCGAGGGATCTAAAAATCCTGCTGATTATGTTTCGAGGAACATTAATAATATAATTTCAAGAGAAAAATTGCAAAATTCATTGTTTACGGTAAACAAAGCTCTATCAGATGAAAACATTAAACTACAACAATTAGAAGACGAAAAATTAAATAAAATAATAAACAAAATTAAAACTGACAAACAAAACAAAACCACAAAAAAATTCACTCTCAATCAAAAAGAAATATTAATATTAAAGCCAGGCTCTGATACAAATGAACTGTTAATTGCTCCGGATAAACTTAAAGCTGAAATAATACAGGAAGCTCATAAACCACATTTCGGATTTTTTAAAACTTATCAAATAATAAAAGCTAGATTCTACTGGTACGGGATGTACAGGGATGTAAAGAATTATTGTACTAAATGTATACCATGTAACACGACTAAACAACATCAAACTATTAAAGTTCCCACACAAAAAATAATCAAAGATAAAGAAATCGGATCAGTTTTGCATATAGATTTAATTGGTTTGCTTCCAATGACGCTACGCAAAAATAAATTTGTATTTATGATTATTGATTCCACATCAAGATTCTTGGAGGCTGTACCGGTTCGCAATTGTGAATCACAAACACTTCTAAATGTATTGAATCGCTATTTTAGTAATTTCGGATTGGCGCGATCCATAAAATTGGATAATGGCCGGTATTTTCACTCTGATTTATTCAAAGAATACATGGATTCTCTTAACATAGACCTAGATTTTATGTCCGTGAATAATCCACGCAGTAATGGGCTCTGTGAAATCAGTAATAAAATATTAAAAAATTCAATTGTGGCTATGTGTAAAAACTCTTTAGAATGGGATACCAGGATTGATTTTTTTAAAATTAATTATAACAGTACGCCGCACAGAGCTACGGGATTTTCTCCGGCACTTCTATTTTTCGGTAGAGAAATAAGAACTCCTTTTTCCATACACTTGCCCGACCAAGACATAATTGTCAAAACCTACGTTAAAAATAGAGTCCAACATATTGAGGAAATAAAGAAATTAGCCTTACAAAACCAAAAAAAAATGATGGCGGAGTACATCGACAGTACTCCAGTCCAAAAAGTAAAATTTCTACAAACGGGACAAGAATGCTACTTAAAAGTCGTGGGTAAACCAGGTGTACTTCAGCCAAAATTCTTGGGACCATTCGAGGTGGTAAGGAAGCTTAGGAATAACAATTACCTATTAAAGGAAATTGCATTCCCAGATAAAGCGACTATTAAACGCCACATAAATAAATTATTCTCACCAACGAAAGTGGAATCACAGACTATACACATAAATTCCTAGATAGGGAAGCGAGAAATTTTTTTTCTTTTTTATTGCTGTCGAGGCAATATGTATATATTTATTTTAAATTTTTATCGTTTATAGATGTCTTATTTTTCTTTAGTTTAGTACACATTTTATAATTTTCCATTATTGTTTATTTACAGTACATTGAGGACAGGTTACTATTTAAAAAAAAAAAAAAAAAAAAAAAAAAAAAAGATCATTTAGGGAGGATACTGCAAGTTTTTTTTTTCTTTGCTACACAGTGTACTACTGAGGGATTTGGCTCGTCAGAGGGAGTTATGAACAAACATGCACGTTAAATAAAAAATAATAATAATTACGGTAAAAATAAAAACAGAGGCAGCCTTGCCAGGGTATCACCCTTTCAAACCCATTTTATACTAATTTATATAACAAAACAAAAAAAATTTTTAATATATAACCTTACCCCCTCTACTAAAAGTGAAAATAAAAGTCTTTATATGTAGCACAAAACATATAACTAATCGATTTAAAATTACAAGTCAACATCTATTCACTCGGCGACACAAATATAAATAATAATAATACAACATTTTATATTGACCAATATTTATAATAATTCATCCTTTGCTTAAAGCCACGGATTGACGAATCCACTTGAATTATTATAACAAAAAAAAAATCGGTCAGATTTTACAAAATTATTTTAGTTTAATATTTGATATAATCTATAACTTGGTTAGAACAACGCGTTTCAATTTTAATTTTAGAATAATCGTACGATTTCATATTATAAAACAAACAAGTAAAAAAAAAAAAAAAAAAAAAAAAAAATTTATTAGTTGTCCCTAAGGATTAACATTTCAGATAATTTAATTACAAAAAAAAAAATAAAAAAAAATACCATTGAACGTTTCAATTATTACAAAACATAAATTGGATGTTTAATTTATACCTTAAATATTTAGGTAAATTATTTCATACTTAAAAAATAATAATAATAAAAAGGTGTTGGATACATGTCAATGATCATTTCAGCAATTTATTGGATGTTAAAGTCTCGTTTTTGCAGGCAAAATTGAGACTATCTGCGCAGAGCATCTAATAATGCATTTAGCTGAGATATTTCTAATTAACTAAATTTCCAAACTTTACAAAAAAAAAATTTGTTTAATTTTTTTTTTCTAACTATATGTAATATTTTATAAAACAAAAAATAATAAGAGAAAAGAAAAGCGAACGCTCGCTTTCGATTCCTTAAATATGTATATTTACACGTTAATATATTTTAAAATAATAATAATAAGAAGAATAAATAATTAAATAAATATTTTACAATTGCATGCACATTTTCGTTTGTGCAAAGCAACGCTCGCTTGTTCTCGCTAACTTAAATTGTAACTAGAAAATCAATATTATATTAAAAAAATATATATATTATAATACATTACGTTTTTATACACAATATAAATAAATAAGTAAATATATAAATTGACGAGAAGATAGTGCGATGCAAACGGATTTGACCACGTTACACGTGTACCGATTTTTTTTTTTTTTATAGAAAATATTAAGCAGATATACAGATTTAAACATACCTCATTTTTTTTTTAAATCCAAGCCGGGTATACACGACTTTTTTTTATTTTAATCACACCTGTAATCTTATTTCAACAATAAAATACAGATAGCTGAATTTTGGCGAGTAATCCAAAATCTGCACAGACACACGTGCAATCAAATCGTTTCACTGATTTTTTTTTTTTTTTCCCCACTGTCAGTAATACAGGAGTTTAGTAAACGTCACCCACAGGTGAGGAAAGATACCTAATACATGGCTTATCATTTCGCAAATCGTCCCCTGGATACAACTGAATCCGAAGGTAGGGAGATGAGTCATTGTCCACAGGTAGGGTCATCTAGCTGTCATTCTCTATCCTTCCGCTTAGCGGTGATGGATTAGAGGGAGAAAAGATTACTGTTTTTTTTCTTTTTCTTCTTCTGCCTTGTTTTTTTTTTTTTTTCCCAACCCCGTCCATTCCAAGGCAGGCAGTTTAAAAGGGTATTGTGTTTGACTTTATAGATGGATATTTAAATTTTTGGTATCGAAAGAAGAAAACAAATTTTCATTTTTTCGATCTGTTTCTTTTATGAAAATATATTATTATTGAGAATATCTTTCATTCAGAAAAGTAGCCTTTTCACATATTCCAAAACAATTGTTTTAGTAAGAATGATAAGATTTTTTTTTTTTAACATAACATTTTCTTTATATATATATAAAAAAAATAAAAGAAGTTTTCCTTTCTGCTCAAGAGAAAATAATTCATGTGAGAATTAGATTATAATGTTTATAATACAGATTGTAGTACAACAGACATGTGATTATATAGATGTGTTTTCTCTCAATGTTTTTCATATATTATATAATTTTTTTTTTAATTGTATGGTATTCATTATCAATGCATACAGCTTACTGATTATATTGAGTATTTGTTTTAAATGATTCTGTATATTGTGTTTCAACGTATGGGTACCTAATTAGCCTGTAATAATTAAAATAAAAGATTTGCCAATTTATATGTATGTATTAACTAAAAATATAAGAGTGGAAAAGAAAATTAATTTTTTTTTCTTTCTTCTCTCGGGCATTTTATTTTATTATTTGGCTTATTCAAATTTTCCTGCTTTATTTGGATTTGGACCTATTAAAACTCAAAATTTTAATAAATGTTTTTGGAACAATGGAAATTGAAACCAACTACACATGATAACTTGCTGAAGAAGTCATGTCTTTCATCAGATTTTCAACAGTGAACTTTTGATTACGCTTTATTTCACCAATGTGTAAAACTTTTTTCTGGTGTTGCAAACCTACTTACACTCCAAACCTAGTGACACCCCAGCTTATCCCAAGTTCCTAGACTTTTCCATGTGAACATTTTCAGTTTTGATCTTCAATATAATACGACGATGGACTTTAATCGAGTACTTTGTGGCTATATATATATATAAAAAAAAAGATACTGTGGACCTTTTTTTTTCTAATGTCGGGGGAAGAGATGATGGCGAGAAATACCACCATCTAGATCTAAACTAGCACACACTATAAAAAAAAAAGTATTTGGTTTTTTTTCTGCATATTAACAGAGTATTTGGTATCATTTTAATCAGTGAACAGTGAACAATACAAATTAATGATCCATTTTAGGATCAGCGCATACAGATAGATAATTGTGGAACAAAGTGAACCACGGCAGTCAAGGAAATATTTGGTTTTCCGTTCCCACGAATGATTTAACTACACCTAATAAAAATGTCATGGAAAAAATTGTCAGAACAATAATATGACACATTTATTTATGAGAGCTTAAATAGGCACGAAGACCTCACAAGTAAAAGCATCTTTACCTCCCAGACACAGCACGGCGTCAAGAGGAATCGCTATTGTACCGACGGACCTATGAAACACTCAAGGGGAGTACCAAATTTCTCCCGCATGCCAATGGTCATCTCTCTAAAATCAGAGGTATGGCCGAAACATGCAAATTTTCAAGAAGTTAAAACGTATAAGGCCTTAATTTTATGTGAAAAGGGAAAAATGGTTCCATCCCTTTTTTTTTGCTCCACGAAAAGAATGTGATTTTTCTTGAGAGTTCAGATTCAAAAAAGATGGAAAAGTAGAAGGTTGACTGCTCTCTAACTAAAAAAACAGATTTTGAGTGTGTGTGCCAATAGATGGAAATGTACGCGCTAAGAAAAAGCGAAAACGCGTCAGCCATTACCTCCTGCTGTCAACGTTATCTAGTAATATAAGGTAACAAACAATCTTCCTTCACCATTGTTCCATTTTATTTAATTAAGCTATATTCTTTTAATAATACGAATTTAAGTGTGTATGAAGATCCTACCCCGATCTAAACATAAAAAGGCTAATCAAATAAATACTTCTAGGGTATGGAACTCTGCCTTTCAAAATCGAATTTTTTTAATTCAGTAAGATAAACTGTAATTCTCAGAAAATAAATGTTGAGAATACAGTTCTCAACTAGGATTGAATATTTTTATTTTTTTTAAACATTTATGTTTGTTTTTAATCATATGCTTATAATTACCTTGTAAATAAACTCAATTTTATATTCAATTAATTTTAGTCAGTTTTCCTTTTGTTTACTTAATTTATTGAATTAATATTAAGTCTTTTATTTTAGGAAATGTTTTCTTTAATATTACAATCTAGGTTTTAAAATAAGCCATTATATATTTAATGTTACATAACTCTCTGCAGGTAACCTTTGATGATTGTAATTGGCTCAAAGAGGATCCGAACATCAAAAATAATTCACAACGCAACTTTTTCTTTTCTATAATTAATTGATAATTTGTCTAATAAAATTTTCTAAGTATAAATTATCATATCAGATCCTTAGAGTCATAGGTGCAAAATAAATACTATACGTCTCGGATAATTTAAAATACTCATATTAATCAATTAACAGCAATATAGTGGTAAATCCTATGCAGTCAGACTTAAATTCAAATAAATTTAATTGATCACTCTGTAGCATTCCATCAAAAACAGTTTTACAGCCTGTGTAAAAATTTTGTGAAAAAATATTGTTATCCAGTTGTAAAAGAAATATTTTCTTCTCGCTTTTTTGTTTGTTTTAGCGTCGGCTCCTTTAACATAGCAATAAAAGAATAGTTCTCTTCTCCCAAACTCTGACATTTCAATCTGTTATAAATATAACTGTATCTAAGCTCTCTTTAAAATTTTGTATTAAATTATATTTTTAAATGAAAAATTCGCAAAAAAATATTGATATTAAGTGATAAAAGCGTTTGTTTTAAATAGGGTCGTTTCATAGTTTTAAAATAAAAAGTTATTTTGTCTGAACTCTTTGAAATCTTTATTGGTGATAAATAAAACAGTTTTGCAGCCGGTGTAAAAATTTCACGAAAAAATACTGTTAAATAGTTGTAAAAGAAATGTTTTCTTCTCACTTTTTTGTTTTCACGTTGGTTCCTTTAATATAGCGATAAAATAGTTCTCATCTTCCGAACTTTCTGACATTTCAATTGGTTATAAATATAAATGTCTCCAAGCTCTCTTTAAAATTTTGCAAAAAAATATGCATATTTAGTAGTGAAAACATGAGTTCTATATATATATAACAAAAAAAAGCTTTAGCTTTCAACCTCAGAGCAAAAATATATTAGAAGGTCTTTCAATCTCCCTAGGCTAAACAGGCTAGTCAATCAATTTTTCCGTTTCTGAGGGGAGAAGCCTTAAAAAAAAACATTGACGCATGCATAAAGAGACGATATTCATGTGGAAATTTGACAGAATGCACTTTTTGTTTTAAATATATAGATGCTTCCTAAGTCAGGGTTAACTACCTGCTCATGTACTCCAAAAAATCCACATACAGGCAATGACAGATCCAAGAGGGACGTCACAGGGGCAACTCCTCTCTGAATGTAGAGAATTTTCTATACAACAATAACAAATTTTATTAAAATTAAATATACAATACATCAAGGTTGTTTTTTAAAAAATTATGAAAATAATTTCAAGCTAACAGAGCAAAATTAGTGCTGGTCACAGGAGTACTAAATGAAAAAACAGCTGTTAAAAAATTATCTGCCTTTTCTACAGGGAGAGAGTAAAATTTTTTCGCATGTCCTTAATGATTCCACTTTTGCTGGTTGCTATATGTTAATATTTAATTGGGTTATTTAATTTTATACTAATGGAAATGTTAAGTTTATTGTTTGTTTGTCAATTTTAAATAAAAGGTGACAACTAATAAAATTGCTACTAATAGCCACTAATGAAAGTTCCCAGTTTTACACTTTCGCTAACAATGTAAATACTTTTGATTGCTCAAGAAATCATTTAAAACACAAGTGCATGAAATTTGCAGACATTACTCTTCAGCATAAAAATATTGAACAATGTTTTTCATTTTCTAGTACAGTAAACTCTCTCAAATCCGCATAGCTTGAGACCAGACATTGAGCAGATTTTAGAATTTTATGTCACAGTTTTGTTTACTTTTTTTAAACAGTAATTTGGATGTAATAATGCACTGGAAATTATAATCAATGCTTATAATAGAGTAAGATATTAAAATAATTAAGTAAAATAATAAAAATTAAGAAAAATTTAAAAAGATTAAAATTAGTGTTCACTCTAGAAGATAAAAGGGCAGGGTGCTAGTCACAAAAAGGGCACTATTGAAGCATAAAAAGAGCACTAGTTTCAGCGAAAAAGGGCATTGTTTCATAAAAAAGTATACATTTTCGGAACCAATATAAGAAACTCATTATTGTTCATCATATACTCATCAATGTTTGTACACACATTTAGTAACATAAATTATAGAAATACATTTTTATTAAATTGATATTTTAAGGTTCTAGTAAGTAATTAGGTTAACATATGTGAATATAAAATTATTAGCAGCCTCTAAACTATGAATTTTAAGGGGGAAGCACAAATTTTGAACTTAAGATGACTGATTTAGTTACCTTACTAAAGATTTAAAAATAGGACAAAAAAATTTAAATAAAAGAGTTTTAACTTTAAATTTTGTGTGCTTGGAAAGAAGGGGGGTGGGCATCAATTTTGGGTGAGGGTGTGGAAAATTACTTGATCGATTATTTGCTATAATAAAGTGACAGAGCAGAAAAAGTAAAAAAAAAAAAAGATAAGGATTTTAAGCTTGGTGAGCTGGGAGAACAAAAGATGAGTTTTTTTTTTCCCAGGGTGTTAAGGGGGGGGGGGGGGATTGCGTCCCTTTGACGAAATTTGCATTTTATCGCGATCTTTTGACGAAACTTGCAGTTTTTCGAGATCTGTTGACAAAATTTGCCGTTTTTTCGCACTGTTTTTGACGAAATTTGCCGTTTTTTCGCGATCTTTTGACGAAATTTGTCGTTTTTCGCGATATTTTGACGAAATTTACTGTTTTTCGCAATGCTTTTGACGAAATTTGCCTTTTTTTGCGATATTTTGACGAAATTTACCGCTTTTCGCAATGCTTTTGACGAAATATGTTTTCTCACGATCTTTTGACGAAATTTGTCATTTTTCGCAATGTTTTTGACAAAATTTGCTGTTTTTTCGCGATTCTCTGACGAAAGTCACGTTTTTCCCGTGATTTGTTGACAAAATTTGCCATTTTTTCGCGATCTTTTGACAAAATTTGCCGCTTTTCACAATGTTTTTGACGAAGTTTGCCGTTTTATCGCGATATTTTGACGAAATTTGCAGTTTTTTCGAGATCTGTTGATAAAATTTGCAGTTTTTTTCGCTATTTTTTGACGAAATTTGCCGTTTTTCGCGATCTGTTGACAAAATTTGCCGTTTTTCGCAATGTTTTTGACGAAATTTGCCGTTTTTCACAATGTTTTTGACGAAACTTGCCGCTTTATCGCAATTTGTTGACTTCCGTTTTTTTGCAATTTTTTGATGAAATTTGCCACTTCTCGCAATATTTTTGACAAAATTTGCCGTTTTTTCGCGATCTTTTGACAAAACTTGCCGCTTTTCGCAATGTTTTTGACGAAGTTTGCCGTTTTATCGCGATTCTCTGACAAAATTCATGTTTTTCCCACGATCTGTTGACAAAATTTGTCGTTTTTTCGCGATCTTTTGACGAAATTTGCCATTTTTTTAAGATATTTTGACGAAATTTGACGTTTTTCGCAATGCCTTTGGCGAAATTTGCCGTTTTCTCGCGATCTTTTGACGAAATTTATCGTTTTTCACAATGTTTTTGACGAAATTTGCCGTTTTTTCGTGATTCTCTGACGAAAGTCATGTTTTTCCCGCGTTTTGTTGACAAAATTTGACGGGGTTTTTTTGCGATCTTTTGACAAAATTTGCCGCTTTTCGCAATGTTTTTGACGAAATTTGCAGTTTTTTTCAAGATCTGTTGATAAAATTTGCGGGTTTTTTCGCTATTTTTTTTACGAAATTTGCCGTTTTTCGCGATCTATTGAAAAAATTTGACGTTTTTTCGCAATATTTTTGACGAAATTTGATGTTTTTCGCGATGTTTTTGACGAAATTTGCCGTTTTATCGCGATTTGTTGACAAAATTTACCTTTTTTTGCGATCTTTTGATGAAATTTGTCACTTTTCGCAATGTTTTTGACGAAATTTATCGCTTTTCGCAATGTTTTTGACGAAGTTTGCCATTTTATCGCGATTCTCCGACAAAATTCACGTTTTTCCTGTGATCTGTTCACAAAATTTGCCGTTTTTTCGCAATATTTTTGACGAAATTTGCCGTTTTTCGCAATGTTTTTGATGAAATTTGCCGTTTTTTCGCACTGTTTTTGACGAAATTTGCCGTTTTTTCGCGATCTTTTGACGAAATTTGTCGTTTTTCGCGATATTTTGACAAAATTTACCGTTTTTCGCAATGCTTTTGACGAAATTTGCCTTTTTTTGCGATATTTTGACGAAATTTACCGTTTTTAGCAATGCTTTTGATGAAATATGTTTTCTCGCGATCTTTTGACGAAATTTGTCATTTTTCGCAATGTTTTTGACGAAATTTGCTGTTTTTTTGCGATTCTCTGACGAAAGTCACGTTTTTCCCGTGATTTGTTGACAAAATTTGCCATTTTTTCGCGATCTTTTGACAAAATTTGCCGCTTTTCACAATGTTTTTGACGAAGTTTGCCGTTTTATCGCGATATTTTGACGAAATTTGCAGTTTTTTCGAGATCTGTTGATAAAATTTGCAGTTTTTTTCGCTATTTTTTTTGACGAAATTTGCCGTTTTTCGCGATCTGTTGACAAAATTTGCCGTTTTTCGCAATGTTTTTGACGAAATTTGCCGTTTTTCACAATGTTTTTGACGAAACTTGCCGCTTTATCGTAATTTGTTGACTTCCGTTTTTTTGCAATTTTTTGATGAAATTTGCCACTTCTCGCAATATTTTTGACAAAATTTGCCGTTTTTTTGCGATCTTTTGACAAAACTTGCCGCTTTTCGCAATGTTTTTGGACGAAGTTTGCCGTTTTATCGCGATTCTCTGACAAAATTCATGTTTTTCCCACGATCTGTTGACAAAATTTGTCGTTTTATCGCGATCTTTTGACGAAATTTGCCATTTTTTTAAGATATTTTGACGAAATTTGACGTTTTTCGCAATGCTTTTGGCGAAATTTGCCGTTTTCTCGTGATCTTTTGACGAAATTTATCGTTTTTCACAATGTTTTTGACGAAATTTGCCGTTTTTTCGTGATTCTCTGACGAAAGTCATGTTTTTCCCGCGTTTTGTTGACAAAATTTGACGGGTTTTTTTTGCGATCTTTTGACAAAATTTGCCGCTTTTCGCAATGTTTTTGACGAAATTTGCAGTTTTTTTCAAGATCTGTTGATAAAATTTGCGGGTTTTTTCGCTATTTTTTTTACGAAATTTGCCATTTTTCGCGATCTATTGAAAAAATGTGACGTTTTTTTGCAATATTTTTGACGAAATTTGACGTTTTTCGCGATGTTTTTGACGAAGTTTGCCGTTTTATCGCGATATTTTGACGAAATTTGCAGTTTTTTCGAGATCTGTTGATAAAATTTGCAGTTTTTTTCGCTATTTTTTGACGAAATTTGCCGTTTTTCGCGATCTGTTGACAAAATTTGCCGTTTTTCGCAATGTTTTTGACGAAATTTGCCGTTTTTCACAATGTTTTTGACGAAACTTGCCGCTTTATCGCAATTTGTTGACTTCCGTTTTTTTGCAATTTTTTGATGAAATTTGCCACTTCTCGCAATATTTTTGACAAAATTTGCCGTTTTTTCGCGATCTTTTGACAAAACTTGCCGCTTTTCGCAATGTTTTTGACGAAGTTTGCCGTTTTATCGCGATTCTCTGACAAAATTCATGTTTTTCCCACGATCTGTTGACAAAATTTGTCGTTTTTTCGCGATCTTTTGACGAAATTTGCCATTTTTTTAAGATATTTTGACGAAATTTGACGTTTTTCGCAATGCCTTTGGCGAAATTTGCCGTTTTCTCGCGATCTTTTGACGAAATTTATCGTTTTTCACAATGTTTTTGACGAAATTTGCCGTTTTTTCGTGATTCTCTGACGAAAGTCATGTTTTTCCCGCGTTTTGTTGACAAAATTTGACGGGTTTTTTTTGCGATCTTTTGACAAAATTTGCCGCTTTTCGCAATGTTTTTGACGAAATTTGCAGTTTTTTTCAAGATCTGTTGATAAAATTTGCGGGTTTTTTCGCTATTTTTTTTACGAAATTTGCCGTTTTTCGCGATCTATTGAAAAAATTTGACGTTTTTTCGCAATATTTTTGACGAAATTTGATGTTTTTCGCGATGTTTTTGACGAAATTTGCCGTTTTATCGCGATTTGTTGACAAAATTTACCTTTTTTTGCGATCTTTTGATGAAATTTGTCACTTTTCGCAATGTTTTTGACGAAATTTATCGCTTTTCGCAATGTTTTTGACGAAGTTTGCCATTTTATCGCGATTCTCCGACAAAATTCACGTTTTTCCTGTGATCTGTTGACAAAATTTGCCGTTTTTTCGCAATATTTTTGACGAAATTTGCCGTTTTTCGCAATGTTTTTGATGAAATTTGCCGTTTTTTCACACTGTTTTTGACGAAATTTGCCGTTTTTTCGCGATCTTTTGACGAAATTTGTCGTTTTTCGCGATATTTTGACAAAATTTACCGTTTTTCGCAATGCTTTTGACGAAATTTGCCTTTTTTTGCAATATTTTGACAAAATTTACCGTTTTTAGCAATGCTTTTGACGAAATATGTTTTCTCGCGATCTTTTGACGAAATTTGTCATTTTTCACAATGTTTTTGACGAAATTTGCTGTTTTTTTGCGATTCTCTGACGAAAGTCACGTTTTTCCCGTGATTTGTTGACAAAATTTGCCATTTTTTCGCGATCTTTTGACAAAATTTGCCGCTTTTCACAATGTTTTTGACGAAGTTTGCCGTTTTATCGCGATATTTTGACGAAATTTGCAGTTTTTTCGAGATCTGTTGATAAAATTTGCAGTTTTTTTCGCTATTTTTTTGACGAAATTTGCAGTTTTTCGCGATCTGTTGACAAAATTTGCCGTTTTTCGCAATGTTTTTGACGAAATTTGCCGTTTTTCACAATGTTTTTGACGAAACTTGCCGCTTTATCGTAATTTGTTGACTTCCGTTTTTTTGCAATTTTTTGATGATATTTGCCACTTCTCGCAATATTTTTGACAAAATTTGCCGTTTTTTCGCGATCTTTTGACAAAACTTGCTGCTTTTCGCAATGTTTTTGGACGAAGTTTGCCGTTTTATCGCGATTCTCTGACAAAATTCATGTTTTTCCCACGATCTGTTGACAAAATTTGTCGTTTTATCGCGATCTTTTGACGAAATTTGCCATTTTTTTAAGATATTTTGACGAAATTTGACGTTTTTCGCAATGCTTTTGGCGAAATTTGCCGTTTTCTCGCGATCTTTTGACGAAATTTATCGTTTTTCACAATGTTTTTGACGAAATTTGCCGTTTTTTCGTGATTCTCTGACGAAAGTCATGTTTTTCCCGCGTTTTGTTGACAAAATTTGACGGGGTTTTTTTGCGATCTTTTGACAAAATTTGCCGCTTTTCGCAATGTTTTTGACGAAATTTGCAGTTTTTTTCAAGATCTGTTGATAAAATTTGCGGGTTTTTTCGCTATTTTTTTTACGAAATTTGCCATTTTTCGCGATCTATTGAAAAAATTTGACGTTTTTTTGCAATATTTTTGACGAAATTTGACGTTTTTCGCGATGTTTTTGACGAAATTTGTCGTTTTATCGCGATTTGTTGACAAAATTTACCTTTTTTTGCGATCTTTTGATGAAATTTGTCACTTTTCGCAATGTTTTTGACGAAATTTATCGCTTTTCGCAATGTTTTTGACGAAGTTTGCCATTTTATCGCGATTCTCTGACAAAATTCACATTTTTCCTGTGATCTGTTGACAAAATTTGCCGTTTTTTCGCAATATTTTTGACGAACTTTGCCGTTTTTCGCAATGTTTTTGATGAAATGTGCCGTTTTTCACAATGTTTTTGACGAAATTTGCCGTTTTTCACAATGTTTGACAAAATTTGCCGTTTTATCGCAATTTGTTGACAAAATTTACCATTTTTTTTGCGATCTTTTGATAAAAGTTGCCACTTTTCGCAATGTTTTACACGAAATTTATCGCTTTTCGCAACGTTTTTGACGAAGTTTGCCCTTTTATCGCGATTCTCTGACAAAATTCACGTTTTTCCTACGATCTGGTGACAAAACTTGTCGTTTTTTCGCGATCTTTTGACGAAATTTGCCTTTTTTTGCGATATTTTGACAAAATTTACCGTTTTCCGCAATGCTTTTGACAAAATTTGCCGTTTTCTCGCGATCTTTTGACGAAATTTATCGTTTTTCACAATGTTTTTGACGAAATTTGCTGTTTTTTTGCGATTCTTTGATGAAAGTCACGTTTTTCCCGCGATTTGTTGACAAAATTTGCCGTTTTTTGCGATCTTTTGACGAAATTTGCCGCTTTTCGCAATGTTTTTGACGAAATTTGCAGTTTCTTTCGAGATCTGTTGATAAAATTTGCAGGTTTTTTCGCTATTTTTTTGACGAAATTTGCCGTTTTTCGCGATCTGTTGACAAAATTTGACGTTTTTTCGCAATATTTTTGACAAAATTTGACATTTTTCGCAATGTTTTTGACGAAATTTGCCGTTTTTTGCGATCTTTTGACAAAATTTGCCGTTTTTCGCGATATTTTGACGAAAGTCACGTTTTTCCCATATTTTGTTAACAAAATTTGCTGTTTTTTCGCGATCTTTTGACAAAACTTGCCGCTTTTCGCAATGTTTTTGGACGAAGTTTGCCGTTTTATCGCGATTCTCTGACAAAATTCATGTTTTTCCCACTATCTGTTGACAAAATTTGTCGTTTTATCGCGATCTTTTGACGAAATTTGCCATTTTTTTAAGATATTTTGACGAAATTTGACGTTTTTCGCAATGCTTTTGGCGAAATTTGCCGTTTTCTCGCGATCTTTTGACGAAATTTATCGTTTTTCACAATGTTTTTGACGAAATTTGCCGTTTTTTCGTGATTCTCTGACGAAAGTCATGTTTTTCCCGCGTTTTGTTGACAAAATTTGACGGGTTTTTTTTGCGATCTTTTGACAAAATTTGCCGCTTTTCGCAATGTTTTTGACAAAATTTGCAGTTTTTTTCAAGATCTGTTGATAAAATTTGCGGGTTTTTTCGCTATTTTTTTTACGAAATTTGCCATTTTTCGCGATCTATTGAAAAAATGTGACGTTTTTTTGCAATATTTTTGACGAAATTTGACGTTTTTCGCGATGTTTTTGACGAAGTTTGCCGTTTTATCGCGATATTTTGACGAAATTTGCAGTTTTTTCGAGATCTGTTGATAAAATTTGCAGTTTTTTTCGCTATTTTTTGACGAAATTTGCCGTTTTTCGCGATCTGTTGACAAAATTTGCCGTTTTTCGCAATGTTTTTGACGAAATTTGCCGTTTTTCACAATGTTTTTGACGAAACTTGCCGCTTTATCGCAATTTGTTGACTTCCGTTTTTTTGCAATTTTTTGATGAAATTTGCCACTTCTCGCAATATTTTTGACAAAATTTGCCGTTTTTTCGCGATCTTTTGACAAAACTTGCCGCTTTTCGCAATGTTTTTGACGAAGTTTGCCGTTTTATCGCGATTCTCTGACAAAATTCATGTTTTTCCCACGATCTGTTGACAAAATTTGTCGTTTTTTCGCGATCTTTTGACGAAATTTGCCATTTTTTTAAGATATTTTGACGAAATTTGACGTTTTTCGCAATGCCTTTGGCGAAATTTGCCGTTTTCTCGCGATCTTTTGACGAAATTTATCGTTTTTGACGAAATTTGCCGTTTTTTCGTGATTCTCTGACGAAAGTCATGTTTTTCCCGCGTTTTGTTGACAAAATTTGACAGGTTTTTTTTGCGATCTTTTGACAAAATTTGCCGCTTTTCGCAATGTTTTTGACGAAATTTGCAGTTTTTTTCAAGATCTGTTGATAAAATTTGCGGGTTTTTTCGCTATTTTTTTTACGAAATTTGCCGTTTTTCGCGATCTATTGAAAAAATTTGACGTTTTTTCGCAATATTTTTGACGAAATTTGATGTTTTTCGCGATGTTTTTGACGAAATTTGCCGTTTTATCGCGATTTGTTGACAAAATTTACCTTTTTTTGCGATCTTTTGGTGAAATTTGTCACTTTTCGCAATGTTTTTGACGAAATTTATCGCTTTTCGCAATGTTTTTGACGAAGTTTGCCATTTTATCGCGATTCTCCGACAAAATTCACGTTTTTCCTGTGATCTGTTGACAAAATTTGCCGTTTTTTCGCAATATTTTTGACGAAATTTGCCGTTTTTCGCAATGTTTTTGATGAAATTTGCCGTTTTTTCACACTGTTTTTGACGAAATTTGCCGTTTTTTCGCGATCTTTTGACGAAATTTGTCGTTTTTCGCGATATTTTGACAAAATTTACCGTTTTTCGCAATGCTTTTGACGAAATTTGCCTTTTTTTGCAATATTTTGACAAAATTTACCGTTTTTAGCAATGCTTTTGACGAAATATGTTTTCTCGCGATCTTTTGACGAAATTTGTCATTTTTCACAATGTTTTTGACGAAATTTGCTGTTTTTTTGCGATTCTCTGACGAAAGTCACGTTTTTCCCGTGATTTGTTGACAAAATTTGCCATTTTTTCGCGATCTTTTGACAAAATTTGCCGCTTTTCACAATGTTTTTGACGAAGTTTGCCGTTTTATCGCGATATTTTGACGAAATTTGCAGTTTTTTCGAGATCTGTTGATAAAATTTGCAGTTTTTTTCGCTATTTTTTTGACGAAATTTGCAGTTTTTCGCGATCTGTTGACAAAATTTGCCGTTTTTCGCAATGTTTTTGACGAAATTTGCCGTTTTTCACAATGTTTTTGACGAAACTTGCCGCTTTATCGTAATTTGTTGACTTCCGTTTTTTTGCAATTTTTTGATGATATTTGCCACTTCTCGCAATATTTTTGACAAAATTTGCCGTTTTTTCGCGATCTTTTGACAAAACTTGCTGCTTTTCGCAATGTTTTTGGACGAAGTTTGCCGTTTTATCGCGATTCTCTGACAAAATTCATGTTTTTCCCACGATCTGTTGACAAAATTTGTCGTTTTATCGCGATCTTTTGACGAAATTTGCCATTTTTTTAAGATATTTTGACGAAATTTGACGTTTTTCGCAATGCTTTTGGCGAAATTTGCCGTTTTCTCGCGATCTTTTGACGAAATTTATCGTTTTTCACAATGTTTTTGACGAAATTTGCCGTTTTTTCGTGATTCTCTGACGAAAGTCATGTTTTTCCCGCGTTTTGTTGACAAAATTTGACGGGGTTTTTTTGCGATCTTTTGACAAAATTTGCCGCTTTTCGCAATGTTTTTGACGAAATTTGCAGTTTTTTTCAAGATCTGTTGATAAAATTTGCGGGTTTTTTCGCTATTTTTTTTACGAAATTTGCCATTTTTCGCGATCTATTGAAAAAATTTGACGTTTTTTTGCAATATTTTTGACGAAATTTGACGTTTTTCGCGATGTTTTTGACGAAATTTGTCGTTTTATCGCGATTTGTTGACAAAATTTACCTTTTTTTGCGATCTTTTGATGAAATTTGTCACTTTTCGCAATGTTTTTGACGAAATTTATCGCTTTTCGCAATGTTTTTGACGAAGTTTGCCATTTTATCGCGATTCTCTGACAAAATTCACATTTTTCCTGTGATCTGTTGACAAAATTTGCCGTTTTTTCGCAATATTTTTGACGAACTTTGCCGTTTTTCGCAATGTTTTTGATGAAATGTGCCGTTTTTCACAATGTTTTTGACGAAATTTGCCGTTTTTCACAATGTTTGACAAAATTTGCCGTTTTATCGCAATTTGTTGACAAAACTTACCATTTTTTTTGCGATCTTTCGATAAAAGTTGCCACTTTTCGCAATGTTTTACACGAAATTTATCGCTTTTCGCAACGTTTTTGACGAAGTTTGCCCTTTTATCGCGATTCTCTGACAAAATTCACGTTTTTCCTACGATCTGGTGACAAAACTTGTCGTTTTTTCGCGATCTTTTGACGAAATTTGCCTTTTTTTGCGATATTTTGACAAAATTTACCGTTTTCCGCAATGCTTTTGACAAAATTTGCCGTTTTCTCGCGATCTTTTGACGAAATTTATCGTTTTTCACAATGTTTTTGACGAAATTTGCTGTTTTTTTGCGATTCTTTGATGAAAGTCACGTTTTTCCCGCGATTTGTTGACAAAATTTGCCGTTTTTTGCGATCTTTTGACGAAATTTGCCGCTTTTCGCAATGTTTTTGACGAAATTTGCAGTTTCTTTCGAGATCTGTTGATAAAATTTGCAGGTTTTTTCGCTATTTTTTTGACGAAATTTGCCGTTTTTCGCGATCTGTTGACAAAATTTGACGTTTTTTCGCAATATTTTTGACAAAATTTGACATTTTTCGCAATGTTTTTGACGAAATTTGCCGTTTTTTGCGATCTTTTGACAAAATTTGCCGTTTTTCGCGATATTTTGACGAAAGTCACGTTTTTCCCATATTTTGTTAACAAAATTTGCTGTTTTTTCGCGATCTTTTGACAAAACTTGCCGCTTTTCGCAATGTTTTTGGACGAAGTTTGCCGTTTTATCGCGATTCTCTGACAAAATTCATGTTTTTCCCACTATCTGTTGACAAAATTTGTCGTTTTATCGCGATCTTTTGACGAAATTTGCCATTTTTTTAAGATATTTTGACGAAATTTGACGTTTTTCGCAATGCTTTTGGCGAAATTTGCCGTTTTCTCGCGATCTTTTGACGAAATTTATCGTTTTTCACAATGTTTTTGACGAAATTTGCCGTTTTTTCGTGATTCTCTGACGAAAGTCATGTTTTTCCCGCGTTTTGTTGACAAAATTTGACGGGTTTTTTTTGCGATCTTTTGACAAAATTTGCCGCTTTTCGCAATGTTTTTGACAAAATTTGCAGTTTTTTTCAAGATCTGTTGATAAAATTTGCGGGTTTTTTCGCTATTTTTTTTACGAAATTTGCCATTTTTCGCGATCTATTGAAAAAATGTGACGTTTTTTTGCAATATTTTTGACGAAATTTGACGTTTTTCGCGATGTTTTTGACGAAGTTTGCCGTTTTATCGCGATATTTTGACGAAATTTGCAGTTTTTTCGAGATCTGTTGATAAAATTTGCAGTTTTTTTCGCTATTTTTTGACGAAATTTGCCGTTTTTCGCGATCTGTTGACAAAATTTGCCGTTTTTCGCAATGTTTTTGACGAAATTTGCCGTTTTTCACAATGTTTTTGACGAAACTTGCCGCTTTATCGCAATTTGTTGACTTCCGTTTTTTTGCAATTTTTTGATGAAATTTGCCACTTCTCGCAATATTTTTGACAAAATTTGCCGTTTTTTCGCGATCTTTTGACAAAACTTGCCGCTTTTCGCAATGTTTTTGACGAAGTTTGCCGTTTTATCGCGATTCTCTGACAAAATTCATGTTTTTCCCACGATCTGTTGACAAAATTTGTCGTTTTTTCGCGATCTTTTGACGAAATTTGCCATTTTTTTAAGATATTTTGACGAAATTTGACGTTTTTCGCAATGCCTTTGGCGAAATTTGCCGTTTTCTCGCGATCTTTTGACGAAATTTATCGTTTTTGACGAAATTTGCCGTTTTTTCGTGATTCTCTGACGAAAGTCATGTTTTTCCCGCGTTTTGTTGACAAAATTTGACAGGTTTTTTTTGCGATCTTTTGACAAAATTTGCCGCTTTTCGCAATGTTTTTGACGAAATTTGCAGTTTTTTTCAAGATCTGTTGATAAAATTTGCGGGTTTTTTCGCTATTTTTTTTACGAAATTTGCCGTTTTTCGCGATCTATTGAAAAAATTTGACGTTTTTTCGCAATATTTTTGACGAAATTTGATGTTTTTCGCGATGTTTTTGACGAAATTTGCCGTTTTATCGCGATTTGTTGACAAAATTTACCTTTTTTTGCGATCTTTTGGTGAAATTTGTCACTTTTCGCAATGTTTTTGACGAAATTTATCGCTTTTCGCAATGTTTTTGACGAAGTTTGCCATTTTATCGTGATTCTCCGACAAAATTCACGTTTTTCCTGTGATCTGTTGACAAAATTTGCCGTTTTTTCGCAATATTTTTGACGAAATTTGCCGTTTTTCGCAATGTTTTTGATGAAATTTGCCGTTTTTTCGCACTGTTTTTGACGAAATTTGCCGTTTTTTCGCGATCTTTTGACGAAATTTGTCGTTTTTCGTGATATTTTGACAAAATTTACCGTTTTTCGCAATGCTTTTGACGAAATTTGCCTTTTTTTGCGATATTTTGACGAAATTTACCGTTTTTAGCAATGCTTTTGACGAAATATGTTTTCTCGCGATCTTTTGACGAAATTTGTCATTTTTCGCAATGTTTTTGACGAAATTTGCTGTTTTTTTGCGATTCTCTGACGAAAGTCACGTTTTTCCCGTGATTTGTTGACAAAATTTGCCATTTTTTCGCGATCTTTTGACAAAATTTGCCGCTTTTCACAATGTTTTTGACGAAGTTTGCCGTTTTATCGCGATATTTTGACGAAATTTGCAGTTTTTTCGAGATCTGTTGATAAAATTTGCAGTTTTTTTCGCTATTTTTTTGACGAAATTTGCCGTTTTTCGCGATCTGTTGACAAAATTTGCCGTTTTTCGCAATGTTTTTGACGAAATTTGCCGTTTTTCACAATGTTTTTGACGAAACTTGCCGCTTTATCGTAATTTGTTGACTTCCGTTTTTTTGCAATTTTTTGATGAAATTTGCCACTTCTCGCAATATTTTTGACAAAATTTGCCGTTTTTTCGCGATCTTTTGACAAAACTTGCCGCTTTTCGCAATGTTTTTGGACGAAGTTTGCCGTTTTATCGCGATTCTCTGACAAAATTCATGTTTTTCCCACGATCTGTTGACAAAATTTGTCGTTTTATCGCGATCTTTTGACGAAATTTGCCATTTTTTTAAGATATTTTGACGAAATTTGACGTTTTTCGCAATGCTTTTGGCGAAATTTGCCGTTTTCTCGTGATCTTTTGACGAAATTTATCGTTTTTCACAATGTTTTTGACGAAATTTGCCGTTTTTTCGTGATTCTCTGACGAAAGTCATGTTTTTCCCGCGTTTTGTTGACAAAATTTGACGGGGTTTTTTTGCGATCTTTTGACAAAATTTGCCGCTTTTCGCAATGTTTTTGACGAAATTTGCAGTTTTTTTCAAGATCTGTTGATAAAATTTGCGGGTTTTTTCGCTATTTTTTTTACGAAATTTGCCATTTTTCGCGATCTATTGAAAAAATTTGACGTTTTTTTGCAATATTTTTGACGAAATTTGACGTTTTTCGCGATGTTTTTGACGAAATTTGTCGTTTTATCGCGATTTGTTGACAAAATTTACCTTTTTTTGCGATCTTTTGATGAAATTTGTCACTTTTCGCAATGTTTTTGACGAAATTTATCGCTTTTCGCAATGTTTTTGACGAAGTTTGCCATTTTATCGTGATTCTCCGACAAAATTCACGTTTTTCCTGTGATCTGTTGACAAAATTTGCCGTTTTTTCGCAATATTTTTGACGAAATTTGCCGTTTTTCGCAATGTTTTTGATGAAATTTGCCGTTTTTTCGCACTGTTTTTGACGAAATTTGCCGTTTTTTCGCGATCTTTTGACGAAATTTGTCGTTTTTCGTGATATTTTGACAAATCTTACCGTTTTTCGCAATGCTTTTGACGAAATTTGCCTTTTTTTGCGATATTTTGACGAAATTTACCGTTTTTAGCAATGCTTTTGACGAAATATGTTTTCTCGCGATCTTTTGACGAAATTTGTCATTTTTCGCAATGTTTTTGACGAAATTTGCTGTTTTTTTGCGATTCTCTGACGAAAGTCACGTTTTTCCCGTGATTTGTTGACAAAATTTGCCATTTTTTCGCGATCTTTTGACAAAATTTGCCGCTTTTCACAATGTTTTTGACGAAGTTTGCCGTTTTATCGCGATATTTTGACGAAATTTGCAGTTTTTTCGAGATCTGTTGATAAAATTTGCAGTTTTTTTCGCTATTTTTTTGACGAAATTTGCCGTTTTTCGCGATCTGTTGACAAAATTTGCCGTTTTTCGCAATGTTTTTGACGAAATTTGCCGTTTTTCACAATGTTTTTGACGAAACTTGCCGCTTTATCGTAATTTGTTGACTTCCGTTTTTTTGCAATTTTTTGATGAAATTTGCCACTTCTCGCAATATTTTTGACAAAATTTGCCGTTTTTTCGCGATCTTTTGACAAAACTTGCCGCTTTTCGCAATGTTTTTGGACGAAGTTTGCCGTTTTATCGCGATTCTCTGACAAAATTCATGTTTTTCCCACGATCTGTTGACAAAATTTGTCGTTTTATCGCGATCTTTTGACGAAATTTGCCATTTTTTTAAGATATTTTGACGAAATTTGACGTTTTTCGCAATGCTTTTGGCGAAATTTGCCGTTTTCTCGTGATCTTTTGACGAAATTTATCGTTTTTCACAATGTTTTTGACGAAATTTGCCGTTTTTTCGTGATTCTCTGACGAAAGTCATGTTTTTCCCGCGTTTTGTTGACAAAATTTGACGGGTTTTTTTTGCGATCTTTTGACAAAATTTGCCGCTTTTCGCAATGTTTTTGACGAAATTTGCAGTTTTTTTCAAGATCTGTTGATAAAATTTGCGGGTTTTTTCGCTATTTTTTTTACGAAATTTGCCATTTTTCGCGATCTATTGAAAAAATTTGACGTTTTTTTGCAATATTTTTGACGAAATTTGACGTTTTTCGCGATGTTTTTGACGAAATTTGTCGTTTTATCGCGATTTGTTGACAAAATTTACCTTTTTTTGCGATCTTTTGATGAAATTTGTCACTTTTCGCAATGTTTTTGACGAAATTTATCGCTTTTCGCAATGTTTTTGACGAAGTTTGCCATTTTATCGCGATTCTCTGACATAATTCACATTTTTCCTGTGATCTGTTGACAAAATTTGCCGTTTTTTCGCAATATTTTTGACGAACTTTGCCGTTTTTCGCAATGTTTTTGATGAAATTTGCCGTTTTTCACAATGTTTTTGACGAAATTTGCCGTTTTTCACAATGTTTGACAAAATTTGCCGTTTTATCGCAATTTGTTGACAAAATTTACCATTTTTTTTGCGATCTTTTGATAAAAGTTGCCACTTTTCGCAATGTTTTACACGAAATTTATCGCTTTTCGCAACGTTTTTGACGAAGTTTGCCCTTTTATCGCGATTCTCTGACAAAATTCACGTTTTTCCTACGATCTGGTGACAAAACTTGTCATTTTTTCGCGATCTTTTGACGAAATTTGCCTTTTTTTGCGATATTTTGACAAAATTTACCGTTTTCCGCAATGCTTTTGACAAAATTTGCCGTTTTCTCGCGATCTTTTGACGAAATTTATCGTTTTACACAATGTTTTTGACGAAATTTGCTGTTTTTTTGCGATTCTTTGATGAAAGTCACGTTTTTCCCGCGATTTGTTGACAAAATTTGCCGTTTTTCGCGATCTTTTGACGAAATTTGCCGCTTTTCGCAATGTTTTTGACGAAATTTGCAGTTTCTTTCGAGATCTGTTGATAAAATTTGCAGGTTTTTTCGCTATTTTTTTGACGAAATTTGCCGTTTTTCGCGATCTGTTGACAAAATTTGACGTTTTTTCGCAATATTTTTGACGAAATTTGACATTTTTCGCAATGTTTTTGACGAAATTTGCCGTTTTTTGCGATCTTTTGACAAAATTTGCCGTTTTTCGCGATATTTTGACGAAAGTCACGTTTTTCCCATATTTTGTTGACAAAATTTGTTGTTTTTTCGCGATCTTTTGACGAAATTTGCCGCTTTTCGCAATATTTTTGACGAAGTTTGCCGTTTTTTCAATATGTTTTTGGGAACTTTTGACTAGTTTTAAAAAAGGAAGGGTGCATTTTGCCGATTTCGAAAAGGGCAGGGCGCATTTTGCCGATTTTAAAAAGGGCAGGGCGCTGCGCCCTTCAAAAAAAGCCTAGCGGGAACACTAATTAAAATATCAAAATGTAAAAAGCTAAGTAAATAATTAGTAGTGTAACAAAATGTGCATAATAATGACGAGATAAATTATTCTTGAATTATTTAATGAAACTCGCTTCATAAAAGGTAGCTAATCATTTACATCAGAATCATAAAATAAATAATCTATTTGATGTTTAGACAGACTTCAATAACCAAAAAAAAAAAATCCCTGACAGGTCACCCTACAAGCACAGGTAGATTTCAAAAATGCAGACCATGGGGCGCCTGTTTATTCGGAATTGCAGAAAAAAGGGCCTTTTTGCCATGATGTGGCAGTTAGAACCGCCCACTTCGAAATCTACCTGTGTCTGTAGGCGGAGCTTTCAGGGATTTTTTTTTTTGCTGTAAGGGTTGGTCCTATAAAAAATTGTCAATATAAAAGTTTTAGATAATATTAAGAGGATTGGATTTATAATAAAATTAAGCAAATTTGATACCTTGTGAATTGACATAGTTAAATTTTTTTCTTCTTAAACCCATATTTTCCCCACCCCCATGGAGGCCATTTTTAATGCTATCAATAATCTGTCAAACATAAATTTTCGGCACTTTTCCTAGAAGTAATAACAATTTTAAACGGATTCGATATGTATCATAATAAAGAAGTTATGGGTTTTTTTTCAGTTTTCACAAAAAGCCCCCTTCATCCATCCCCCCCCCCCTTTATTCTGAAAAAATACAGTAAGTAGTTTTTCCTATCATTTATCTGACATAAAATTTTGTTTAATGTGATACTTCTACAATTTTCTGAACTTTCAATAAATCTTATTCTTATAAATGTATAAATAACTTTAAAAAATCTAATTTTAAGACATAAAATATTATGCAGATTGTATTAAAAATTAGTGAGATTATAAACAATGATTTGTAGAGCTGACGTTGAGGCATCTGATCTGTAGATTTACTAGTTATCATTAATTTAGAAGTAAAACAACTGTTAATTAAAAATATTGAAGAGGAATAAATATTATAAAAGTTAGTGATAAAGCTAATATACATCTGGAGAAAGTAGTTTTTTGAAGATCAAAACTTCTTTGAGATCACAAATTTAAAAGGAATGTTTGAAGAGCTTAACAAACTCTTGAAATGTACATTAGCCAAAGTTTAAACTTTGAGAAAATTCTAAAAGAATTTACAGAGAAAAAAACCAGAAAAATAACTTTTTCATAATTCATGTTATAGCGACCCCCAAGGATGAATCGCCAAATTATAAAGCATATAGTATAATATTATACATGAAGTATATAACCTTTCGTAACGTATATAGTTACAGTCATATACATATGATGTATATATATGGACAGGTCAGGGCTTGAATTTCAGGATGGCGGAATTCGCACCCAAAAAATATCGTGGGTGGGATTCGCGCCCCAAAAATATTGTGGGCAGGGGTTTCCCGCCCAAAAAATTTCACAATTGATGTAATTTGCATTATTTTCGCGATATTTTTACAGATTCAAAAATGATACAAGTCAACTAGACTTACTGAGGTAAAATATCATTATTTTTCAAGTTCCATAATTCGGAAGTTGTTAAAAAATGAGCATACATTTCTATGTACATAAAATATAGACTGTAACTGAAATTTACGAAAGATATCCTTTCAAAATGAATAGTATATCAACAAGGAGTGGCAATATGAAACGCTATGCATTATAACAATAACAGTTTTACATTCATTTTATGCATCACACATATACTTAATAGTATGAATTCATATTATGTAGTTCATTACCTTGAAGCGACGCACGAGGCCTAACGAAACTTTAAAAAAAACACCATAATGACCATATGTACGTAAAACTAGCTAGATAAATGATATGCAAAAACTTTATATTATTTATTAATTTATTATTTTTCGTAGGATGATTTTCTAACATTCGGATAACATGGGATGAGAATTGACATGAATGATGAATGGCGCAAGCTCTGGTTTTCTGGTATGTACATGTCGTCGTCATTCATGCATCATATTCGATTAATCGAACACTTTCGAGCAGTCAGGTTGCACAATTTTCGCAAAAACGAGGCTAATACCCTGTTCACATCGGACATTTAAGATATCTTAGACCGCCATTTTTAAGGTGGTACCCTCCCGGAATTGAATACCTGTCCACACCGCAAAATTCATCTAAGATAACTCACTGCTCATCACTGTGACCGATATCTGAATAAACATAGAATGTGCGCATGCGCATATGTTAAAGGCAACCTCAACAGCCAATCGGCCTCCAGAGCCAATCAGAGTGAGTAGTGCTGGCTGCATCTAGCAATAGAAAGTTCGAACTCACTAAGTGAGTTTCTGGAACTCCCTCAGTGAGTTCGGCGGTCTGAGATATCTTAACTATCCGATCTGAACGTAGTATAACGAAAGAGAAAGGCTACGCCTATCTTTTTTTACAGACCGCGTGGTGTACGAAAAGATCATCTGATTGGTGGAAGTACCTTGACCTCCAAGTAAAGTACAATGGTTGATCAGCTGATTGCGCAAAAGAAACTTCGATAAATAAGGAAAACTTTAGAGATTTAGAAAAAAAAAAAACATGCTTCTCTTCACTTTCTACGAAGTGCTTTGAAATTGAAAGCTAAGTTAATCAAGATTCAATGGAGGTCAAACTGAGAAGATTGTGGGTGAGAATGGAGGCCAATCGGACAGTTGTGATTGGCCGCGACCTACGTTATACCAACACTACCTACAGGGCCTGTTTATCGAATAGGCCCGTGCCAGGGAGATAGAGAAAAGGAGAACAAAGATAATGTTTCTACTTATGGAACTAAAAGCGGTACCTAGTATGGCGGCGTTTCTGGTCTTTTGGGCCTTTGGGGAGTGTAACGCCCTCTATTTCCGGTTTCGACTGCCAACTCTTTACCATGCTCGAAACCAAAATGCAGGAAGAGCAGACAACAATTTGTCATTGACAGGTCACATGACCGGCCTTTGGGAGCACCAGCGCCGCGAACTGGGTACTAATTCCCGGTCCATGTTCTGATCTTGAATGCCTATCTTCACTGTTCTCCTTCTTATTTCTATCTCCATGGCCCGTGCTTACCCACTGAAATTCGCGATTCCAGCACTTGAATACGCCCTCTGGTGAGATTATGAAGAATTATTTCTGAGTCGTCAAACATTTCGAAAGCCTATTAAATAACATTGAAAATGTGCTGTGTTTTATCGCTAAAAACTTGAATTTCTTTTGTATGTAATTTACATTTTCAATGTATAATAGTTACAATATTGTGTATCATCGTAATTCTTGTGGATCTGAACATCCAACAACAAATTTCCACTGATTTTCAAAGAAAAAAGATTTATCCTCTGTACGCCTTCGTGAAGAGTGGATTAGAGTCTCCAGTGTTCAAAATCGGCAAGAAAGTTTCAAAAAGCATCGTCGTTTGTGACAAACATTTCCAGTCTTCATATTTTTATCCGCTAGGTAAGAAAGTCGAATATATTTTATGTGTTGCTTTGTTAGTTTTATTTTAACATTAAAAATTAATAACATGTCGCTTGAACTTTTAAATGTCGAAATCAGTTTTGACAGGATTTTGATGCACTTATATAGTTTTAACACTGGTCTTAAACCTGTAAAAAAGTCAT
This sequence comes from Maratus michaelseni, assembly GCA_963931845.1. Taxonomy (NCBI): domain Eukaryota; kingdom Metazoa; phylum Arthropoda; class Arachnida; order Araneae; family Salticidae; genus Maratus; species Maratus michaelseni. The sequence goes on from OZ007600.1 coordinate 7,033,371, forward strand.
TGCAGATAAAATTGATTTTTATGAGCATGTTTTTTAATTCCGTGAAAGTTTTAAATTAGGTTAGGTGATGGCGGTTTCTTGCTTCCCGTTTTAGTAGTTTTAAGTTTGTATGTTTATAAAAATATTTCAAAAGAGTACATGTATAAGCAGTGATTGATTGAAAAATATACAGATGTCTTGGAATGCTTAAATTTAAAAGTTCATGTAGTATATATGTGATGCTAACACTAGCAAATAACTGTATTTTAAACATAAACTATACTCTGCAATTAAGTTTTTTTTTTTTTTTTAATACGATAGTTTGCATTTAAAATCGTTTAGTTATACTTAAATAATAAAACTTCACAAATTAAAAAAGATATAATAATGAAAAAAAATTAAAATGAAACATTTTCTTATGTAAATATTAATCGGGAACTTCATTATTCTAATAACATATTGTGACATATTAAAATATGCCTGCAAATACCTTAATTTTGTTCAGTCGCCTGTCAATGCATAAACTTTATTCAGTCGTGTTACATAAGATTAATTTTTCATCTCTAAATTGGATTTAATTTATAGATTAAAAGAGCTTTTATTATATAATAGATTTATAGATTAAAAGTTTGTTCCTAGATATGATTTAAAGCATAATACATGTTTCAAAATGAGGAAGAATGTTTATATACATTTAAAAAATATCTTTATTCTTTACTAATCTAGACAACCTTTTATTGATATTTATGATCCAGTGCTTACTGTTATAATTAAAATTTGACAAATTTTGTTTCCTTTTACTCTCAATTTAATTTTTTTTTCCTATTTAAGAAAAAAAACTTGTAAATTAAGTTTAAATTCTAAAGAAAATTTCAATTTTCACATTTATTTTCTGTTAAAAGTGCAAGTACTTTGAAATCTTTATTCTTTTCTAAATAATAATCTTTATTTTATGAAGATTTTTTAGAATTTTAAAAGTATACTTTGATTATTAATATCCATCGTATATTTTAATAGCAGTGAAGTTTTCTTTTTTGGTAGGGTTGGGGGGGGGGGGGGGAGGGAGAGAGGATTGTTTATTGAATATTTAAAATGTATATTCATTTTTATTTGAATTACAGTTTAGTTTTTTATATGCATTTTACATTGTGTGTAACTATGCTAAAGTTACAAATATAGATTATGTGAGAGTGTTAGTTTCAGAAATTTGCTACATTGTCTGAATAATACATAGTATATAAAAGCTTATATTTTATGAAAAGAGTTTGTTTCCATGTTTTGACATTATTGAAATATTATAAAAATTTTCAACCAATGACAGATTGCTATTCTTGAATTATATTTTTAAAGCTGTTCTGTAGCTGTTTCATAAACAAAGCACCTTGAAGATATTCACAATAGTGAGTTTAAGATACAGTAGATGTCGCTTACTGTGATAACATCAGGACTACGAAATTTTGATAACAATGAGCGATTTAGGAAAATACTTAACCTATAGTATTGCTAAGTAAATATCTTACTCTTGATGAAATGATGATTTATTTTTTTAAAAAATTACACATTTATTAAAAGAAATCAGTAAGTTTTGCTTGTTTACAAAATAATTTAAAAGATCATCATTTGTTTATGCTCACATTATATTTTAAAAGTCTGAGAGATGTTGTAAATAGGAAAACGAGCATTTATTTGAATGTTACATATGAACGTTCAATAAGGAAAAAAAAAACTATCTTCCAGTTTTTAAAATCTAATAAAAATCAATGCATCTTTTTAGTTTTTGATATTTTTTTGTATCTTATTAGAAATAAAAAACCTTGTTTTATAGTGATTTTTTTTAGTACAACAAATTTAATGACAGTTTTTTAACATTTTCTTTTTTACTTTATTTTCAGGAGATGGACCATTCTTCAGGACAAAACAACAACAAAAAGTGTTTTGCAAACACTCACATTGACTTCGTGAAAACAGAAAGAAATTAAATAGAAAAAAGGGAAAGAGCTATTGAAGATTTCTAAGAAAATTCAGGACAATAGCCTGGAGGAAATCTCTAGTGAACAGAGCCTTTTTCAGTGAAATGTGGCCGTGCACTAGGGAATTCTCTCCCGGATCACTACTCAGAAAATGAAGCCATAAAACCAGATGTACTTAGATGTCACTAATCCCAACGAATCGTAGTAATTCAATGCCTAACATAAAAACATTTTCACTGGTTACAAAAGAACCCTCACAGCAACCAAAGACAACATTTTACTGTGCTAGTGTTACTCTTCTGATTTATGGATCAGCTGTCAATAAACAAATAATTGCTGGTTCTATCATATTATTAACGAATATTTTGTATGGAAAATAATTGAACGGTTTTGACTAATTTTGCTACTTTAAGTCTTAAATAATGCCCACAAATCAATGTTTATCAAAATTCCTGTTATACATAAAAAAAAGGAAAAAATAACAATATTGATTTTTTTGTGCTTTAAACAAAACAATGCTCTATTATTTTTATAATTATTAATGACGCTCATGAATATTAAGATTTAGAAGTAATTAAGAATTGAATGAAAGCTCATTTTTCATTATATTAACTTAGTTAATAAATATATTAAATCAATTTTGCATTATATTTTACTTTTCTATTGCAATTTTTGTGTAATTGTTCCTAATTTATAGTCTAACTTTAAAACATAAAATGTAAACAAAGGTTTGATCTGTAAATTGCAAAAATGTATAATCCACAAAACTATCCCTAAGGGTACGGATTTCACATTCACAGAGTTGACTGTATAAAAATAATTGGCGGTACTTCTCTATTATCCTGTCGACCACTTTTCATAACAAAAAACTATCACAAAAATATGTTAAATGCTTGATTTTTGAAATGCTGATGGTAATGAAATTTTATTATGTTGTTACAGTCACATACAGAATGTTTTTCATTGAATAGTGTGTGTATAACATTTATAGTTATTTTATAGAACTGCGCAAAAGGATATAAATATATATGTTAAATGCGGGATTTGTAGAATACTGATGGTAATGAAATTTTAGTATGTGTTTACAGTCAACTACAATATGTGTTTCACCGAAGAAGGTGTATATAGCATTTATAGCTCTTTTACAGGCCTACACAAAAGAATACAAATATGTGTTAAATGCAGGATTTGTAGAAAGCAGACAGTAATGAAATTTTAGTATGTTGTTACAGTCACCTACAGAGTGTTTTTTGCTGAAGAGCATGTCTATAACATTTATAGTTATTTTACAGGACTGTACAAAATAATATGAATATACCCAGGTAGCACAGCAATATCGGTAAACACTGGACTGGCCGATATTGCATGGCTAGCTTTTTTTCCAATATCGGTGAACGTCGGACCGACCGATATTGGCCAAAACTGGATTCAGCACTATAAAATGGCAAATCTTTTTTTTTCTCATCTAGGGAGATATTGATTAATTGCCTTAGTTAAAATATTAGAAATCAACTCTTTACATTAGGAAAAAAAAGGTTTACCATTTTATATTGGTGAGTTTAGCTTTGAATTAGCTAATCCATGTATATAAGCATCTGAAATGCCATATGGATTAACTGTTTTGTTAAAGGCCTCAGTTTTTATTATATCCATTAGATATAATTGTAATATTAAAGATTATGAATGAAAGAATACTAAAAAAGCATTTTATTAAATTTAATATTAATAAAATAATTTATTCAAAATTTTATAATAGCTACATTTTGATGTTTTTTTCTCTTTTTTTCAGCTTCAGTGTTCTATGTGAAAACATTAAAATGTAAAAAAGATAATTAAATGTTACTTTTCTCACTAAAAATAAAAAATCATATTCTATCCATAATAATAATTTGAATTTGTGGAAGTGGTAAGATTGAAAATTGTAACATACAGCATTTTTTTTTTTTTTTTTTTTTTTTTTTTTTTTTTGCCATATTACCAATTTTTTATATATTTTTTTTCACATAATCAATAGAAATATTTAACCATTATTAAAAATTTAAGAAAGATAACATGTAGCTGTAGGGATTTATTCTTTTCTGCTCTTACCATAAATATAGATCTTCAGATTTATTTAATTGTATTTATATAAACTTTGAAAAAAAAAAAAAGTAATCTTCTGGCAAAGTTTAGTTGAAAACAATTCGTTAAATTACCTATGCCAAAATCCACCTGTTGTATAACTTTTAAAACTGAATTACTTTATAGTAAAAATTATCAAAAATCAATACAAAAATTTATTAGTTTCAAATTTTTTCTTTGAAAAAAAAAATTATATCTTATCTCTTTAGGACTCTCTTCATTCTGAATCAGAGACTCATGTATACAACTAGAGGATAAACACTTGGTTAGAATTCTATATTATTCAGTGAATATCATTATATTTTTCATTAAATTTTAATAAGTTTTAATTAAAATTCTTTTTTAATGGCAATTTTAAATAGAAAGTGCAATTGAAATGACCATTTAAACAGTCAATAATATTTTACAAAGGCATTAAACAAAGTCAGGAAAGCTATTCTTTTCTCGACATTATGTACAATTAATGCATTTGAAATAGAAATTTTAATAGAGCTTAGCTTTCAAATATCACAATAATTTATGTATGTTTACTAAAATTCCAATTTTAATTGGATTTTATGAATTGTTTCACAAAGCCTTTAAAATTAATTTTTAAAGATTTGTAAATTTTTTATAAATAGTATTCTATTAAAAATATCTCAAACATGGAACACAGCTTTAAAAGTGCTAAAACAAGACTCAATTATTATAAATAAATAAAACTTCCTAAAAATTGAGTCATTAGAGCTAGGTGGCAAAGCAAGACACTTTGCCCTTACCTTATATGACAACTTTCCCTCTGCAATTCTTTTCTGGAGAATGATTGGCATTAGGCTTAAGGGGACTCTTCACTGACACGAAAACACCTGCTTGCTAATGTTAAACCTATGGGCTGGTTCTTTTCTAATTTCTCATTTAAATTTGAATATTTTTAAACAGTTTTTTTTTTTTTTTTTGCATAAGATAGTTGAGGTCAATCTTAACTATCCAATGCAAAAAAAAAATCACTTAAAAATATTCAAATTTAAACAGGAAATTAGAAAAGTACCTGCCCATAGCTTTAACAAGCTAGCAGGTGTTTTCGAATCAATGAACAGCCCCCCTTAATGTCTTCTGCTCGCTAAATGACCTGCTGTCGTGAACAAGATAAATAAAACATGGCAAAAATTACAGACCATTGCGGCATTTATTTGAAATTACAACATATCAGATTAAACTTTTTTTTATTCACAAACTATCACTATTTATACTATCATGTTACAAGCAAATTTTCTCCAAGTCATCTATTTCTCGTTCCTATGTTCTCTTTCTTTTCCTTTAAAAAACAGTTTCTATCCCAATTGGAAGATCTCACAGGACTTTTTCAATGTGGCTGGAGTTAACAGTTGTTTTTGCTTTTTCAAACATCATTTTCACACTCACTAGAAAAGTAGAAATGAGCAAAAATCAAAATTTGTCCAAGTGAATTTTCATCATGAAAATTAATAACTTATTACTACTTATACTATGCTTACTTATTCTCCTTTTTATTTACAAATTATGTAATGTAAATGCTAGATTTGAAGTTAACAGTAAAAAATTAAGCTTGAAAATTATTTTTTTTTCACCCGAAATATTTAACCAAACTTGTGTTAATATATTTTATCTTTTTAACTGTCTTCACTCTGAATCAGAGTATGAACTTACTGATTCTAGATTTTTCTGCATAATATGAAACCAATCTTCTGAACATACAATAATTATTTATAGAGATATAAAGAAATTATAGTGAATAAGAACAACAAAGTACCTAAAATATTTAATTTACAGCAAGACTTTTATAAAAATGAAATGGTTACCAATGAAACACGGGATAGTTCGGAATGCAATTATCAAAATTTGGTTTTCACCATGAAAACCAGAGTTAGAAACACAATTTTTTTAATTTTAATGTATGAATGATAATCAAAATAGTTTTGTTTAGTTTTAGTGTGTTTATAGTATAAATGACACTTATTAAGTGTGTGGGATAGGGGCACTACAACAACAAAGTACCTAAAATTAATTAATTTGCAGAAGTATTTTTAAAAAAGGAAATGTTTACTGATGAGCCACAAGATAATTCAGAATGCAGCTATCAAAATTTGATTTTCACTATCTTAAAACCGCAGATTAATCGAAACATGCTATTGTTAGGAAAACATAATTTAGCTGTAATGATTAGCTAAATAATTTAGTATACATAAAAAAAAAGCTTGTTTCCATATCGATATTATTTTTGACGTTACTTCAATAAACTTACTTCATTTTCGGCACAGAAGCGATACTCCTATTCTATCAATAGATTGTAGATCTTCAAGGAAAAATTTCAATCCAAAATATTTTTTAAAGTAACAGCTAGCACAGAGGAACATCAAATTTTACGTGCTTGCAGAAGATCACTCATGGTAGTCGTTTGTTACACAATAAAACTACACACTCGTGATCTTCCGAAAGCAATCAAACCCGGGGTTATCCACTAGACATTGATTTCTTCATCTGTTTCACTTTTCATAGACTGAGATATTAGTTCTTGCCAGAAGTGACGTCAAAAATAATATAAGTGTTCCCTAGAAAGTAGTTTTTACCAAAAGCAGAATATGGTTAAAAGTGTGATGCATGTCGCAGAACAATGGGCTTCTTTACAGAACATTTCAAATTCTCAATTTCAATGTTAGAATTGAGTTGAATTGAGTTGTTGCATTGAATGTTCAATGCAGAATATGGTTAAAAGTGTGATGCATGTCGCCGAACAATGGGCTTCTTTACAGAACATTTCAAATTCTCAATTTCAATGAAATTTATCATTCAGTCTTAGTAAAAAAGTACAAAATTCATCAGTCGATCACCACAAAATTGCAAAGTTTTATCAGCCTAACATCATTTTAAAAAAAAAACTGCGAAATTCTTCAATCATTCATGTAAAAAATAGCAAAATTCATCAATCTGCAGACTTATATAAAACCAAAAATTTTCTGCGCACATAAATATTGGGTCAAAAACTTTCTGCAAATCAATTTAATGTTTAATAAAATTAACAATTTATTAATTTTATCTTTTTGACTGTCTTCATTCTGAATCCAAGTCTGAACTTACTGATTCAAGACTAATAAGTGATGAACAGTCTGTTGGGAAAAATATTATGTTCTAAAATAAATAAATAAAATCAATAATTTTGAAATATCTTAAGTGATAAAAACTAAAAGTGTCTTCAAAGAAGAAAAAAAAATAAACCAAATAGATAGTATGTAATTGGTATGTTGCTATAAAAATGATAAACATCAGAATATGCACAAATCTTGATAGAAATTCTCTCAATAAACATATATATTACACTACAATATGTGTTGAAAAGATTTTGACAATGAGTTTTTATTTGGATGCAGACTTTTCAATCTTATGTCAATTTATGATTTTGTAAGCAATCTTAATTTAAAATAAAATTTAATCATATACATTGTTAAATCAGGCAGATAAGAAATTTCTAAGAATTAAAGATGCAACATACACAAACAGAAAAATCAGCAATATGATATATGCAGACTAAAGCTAATTTAGATCTTTATGCAAACAATGTTTATTTATTTTATTTTTGCGAGAGGAGGACGGACTAAAATCTAATTTTCTTAAATATTTATAAAATAAATAACAAAAATTCAGAAGATTCTAAAATTACTCAGTAGTACCTTACATCACTACACAACTTTGTTAAAGTATTATTTTTAAATCTCAAATAATAAACTAGCATTAAATAGCCAAAAATATGCATCTTTAGATTTTTTTTTCTTTTAGGCATATTTATATTAGCTACAGTAGTTCGCTTCATATTAAACAGAGATAACCTGATATTATAACTATCCGTGTATAGGTTTCATTGATGCATATAAGAAATTTCAAATCCTTTTGGCAGTTTATGAGAAAAAGTACATTAAGTAAACATGTCATGTTTAGGGCCTTAATTTGTTGTTGTTGTTGTTGTTGTTGTTGTTGTTTGACCCTTCAGGCCCGGTGAGCAGCTTTCTATACCTATATAGCTGTCCTAATCCACATACCGTACCAACTACCGAGACCATAAACTATAAAAACCCGTCAAACCAGTCCTACTCCGATATAACGACTACTGACAAGCAACCACAACTAGGTAACATCAAAACCAACTACTAATGTGACTATAAATCTCATTCAAGAACTGTGAAAACAAAGCCAGGTCTACACTTCCCTGTCTCCCCATCGCCGAAAAAATATCCTCATACTTCATACTCTTCGACACCCGTAATTTTCCAAACACCATATCTCGAATCCCTGAAAACTTTTTGCACCTCAAAACCAAGTGATCTTCAGTTTGTTCCTCACTTCCGCACAAGTCACACTTCACCTCACCTCTACCGAGAAACTTCCTCCGACGAACCAGAGTAAGAACAGTCTTAGTAAGGAAACGAGCAAAAATAACCCCACTCGTCCTCCGTAGATTGTGATGCGGATGTCCGATGTCCGCGTAATCCCAGCCACGACCTGAGTGATCATTCCAGTATTGCATCCACTCCCAGTCAGACTCTTTCCGTTTTTTCTTTTTCACGTACACCATCCAATCCTCTGGAGAGAACCACGGTATATAAATATTGCTATACGGGCCCTTCCTAGCCAGCTCATCCGCACACTCATTGATCACTATACCTTTATGTCCTGGAACCCAAATAAAATCAATCTGATACTTGTCAGTACTTTTGCTGTTAATTTCCTCCCTAAGCATAGTGATGACAGTCACAGATTTACGATTGACCTTATCCAAAGCCGTAAGAACACTCCTAGCATCAGTAAAAAACATATACCTCCCACTCTCCACCGTATAAAACTTAATAGCTACCAATAAGGCAATCGCTTCAGCAGTAAAAATAGAGTTGATATTTGGTATTTTAAAAGCCATCCGACTACCTGTATTTTGATTGATCATCCCAATAGCCGTGTTATTCTCCTCTTTGGACGCATCCGTAGCAATGAAAATTGCCTTGTCAATATGCCTCTGAGAAAAACTGTTGAACGAGTTTCTGATTACAGCTTCCGGAAAATCTTTATTTTGGAAAGGCCATGTATTAACATAAATTCGAATATTCTCATTTACCTTTGTGCCCCACTTGTAAGTGATCATTTCCTCGACATCCGTGCTATACCCACTCAGACTGTTCAGCTCTCTGTGGATTAAATCCTTGGAAAGGATATCCGTGTAGTCTTTATGCTTGATGTCCAATATCGACCTTTTGATCGCCAGATATTCTCTTCTTACGTTGTTCCTCCAGACCCCACTTTCCTGCAACAATACCGGGATCGGGCACCACCTAGGCATACCACTAGCCCATCTAAGCCCCATATTGTGAATCACTTGAAGTTTGTGTCCTGCAGTTTTGGTAGAATGCATAAGAATTCGCGGATTCCCATCCAGAAGAGATCCCATCATACTATTGGTAATCTTTAAAAGGTACTTAGTTTCGGTACCCCAACTCATACCTGCAATAGTTTTGATCATGTTGAGTCTTTTGCTAGTTTTCTCTCGCAGCATATTTATGTGACTTTTAAGGTTACCTTGACAGTTTAGAAGAACCCCTAAAACTCTTAACTCCCCTGAAAAATCCACCTCCTGTCCTTTGATCTTAAATTTTTCCTCCTCACGCTCCTTCCACCGTCCGATCTTCATGATTTGGCATTTATTTGGATTTACCTCAAGATTCCATGCATTCAACCACTGAATTATTCTGATAATATTCTCCTGTAGGATGTTCCTTACCCATTCCAGATTATCATGAAATCCGTATAAAAAAATGTCATCCGCGTACACCACGCAATGGATACTTGAATCACAAATCTCGAAGATGTCAGCGAGATATATGGCAAAGAGAAATGGAGATAGAGGACTGCCCTGTAAGAGGCCCCTCTGGTACAAAAATGGATTCGACAGTGACCCTCTCCATTTAACCCGAACCCTAAGATCCTGCATCAGATTCCGTATCATGATACTCAGGTCAGCTCCGAGTCCCAGTTTTTTCAGTTTCATAAGCATTCCATCCCACCAGACATTGTCGTAGGCACCTTTGATGTCTAAGGCCACTAAATATCCCTTTCGTTTGGATTGCCTTGCTCTTCTCAAGTCTCTGTAAATTTTGTAGGCAGCCGCTTCACAATCTCTAAACGGTATGAACCCATAGTGATTCCTATGAAAGTATTTTTTTTCCATGCTCCAGTTTAGCAGAACCTCTAGTAACATCTTCTCAAAAATCTTCTTGCTAGTAACCGTCAGAGCTATTGGTCTATACCCTCTAATATCATTCCTATTTTTTCCTGGCTTTTTGATGGGTAACATGATAACCTCCTTCCAAATCTCAGGTATTTTTTGGGTCTCCAGAATCTTATTATACATGCTCAGCATCTGATTCAATACACTGATTTTTTGTTTTTTGAAAAAGCGCATTGTGATTCCGTCTATCCCGGGCGTTGTTGACTTGCTTTTCTTAATTATTCTCTGTAACTGGTCCATTGTAAGCTTTGTGTCTATAGCATCGTCGCCCGAGAAATCTATGGGGATACCTTCTGTGACCGGAGAGTTCTGGAATAGAATCGATAAGTAATTTGCTTGGGATGCCGCATCAGGTGGACAATTTGGAAAATTAAACTCAGTGTTTGTCTCGCCATTATTCAGTGTATTTATCCCACGGATGATCTTGTAAATTTGATACCCTCTCCCTGCCTCCCTGACCACCGAATCCCAAAACCTCTGATTATCTTTTTTGATCTGCTTCTTAAGCTTTGCGTTATAAAATTTATATTTGCACCATAAGTCCATCTGAGCCAACCGAATCGCCTTCCTATGGTAAAACCTCTTTAATGCCAAAAGCCGACGGGTAACAATCCCCCAACCCGGCGGGAGCTTACTGCCACTCACTGGGATCCTATCAGTATACTGACCCATAAACTTTGAAATTTCCTTGGACCACCTGTCCATCCCCTCTGCATAGACCTCATCCCCCAACCTCTCAACCGCTGATCCAACACACTGCCAATTGACCTGCGTCCGAAATAGTTTCCCATCACTGCGGCCACCAGCAATTTCCTTAATCCCGATAGGATAATGATCCGACCCCATCGGATCCGAAAGCACATCCACTTGAAGTCCACTTGCTAAACTACTTGAAACGATAGTCAGATCCAGTAATGACCCTTCACCCCCACCTCTAAACCTAGTAACATGATCCAAATTCATTAAAATGGCGTCCGTACGATTAATCCAGTTAATCAAATTTATCAATTTCTGAGCCTTGGGGTTATTGTACCAATTTAGAAAGTTAATATTGAAGTCACCGACTATAATATAATGATTCCCAATCATATCTTTAATCCTGTCCAACCACCTAATGTCAGCAAAACCCTTCGGTGCATAAATGTTGATTATCGCGATCCAGCGATTTTTATGCCATATTTTAATCCCTTGCGCCTCATGATCCCGGCTAGTATTGGGAAGATTAATAATTTGTACTGGAATCCTACTTGACACCGCTAAAAGTAAACCACCTCCCCCCCTCGTTAAATTGCCAGGTCTGTCAGCTCGAAATATATTTCTGTTTCTAAAAAACAGCTTATGATTATTGTTCAAAAGCGTTTCTTGAAACGCCCAAACTATGCAATCCCGAAACGTACTAGTCCGCAGCCAGGGCAAGTTTGACCGAATGCCTCTAATGTTCCATTGATATAATAATATATCCATACAACAATCAACTATAAAAACCACTTAAAATACACAAAACAACGAAAAACCAATAAAACTTCCAACACTTACCCCAAAAGACAGTTTTTATAGACGTCCAGAAAAAATACAGTCGTCCCGTCCACCAAGAAAACCAAACCATTAAAAACAGTGTAAAAAACCAACACAAACAACAGACCTTATACATCGTCAGAGTCCGTAAGCATACTTTCATGTTCTGGAGTTGAAATTAATTGTTGTAACTGTCCTTCTTCCTGCTCTACTTCATTCATCAGCTTCATTTTCTTGTCTCTTAGGTGGTTATACAATTCTGATATCACGTCTCTTTTCGCTATTTTACTTTTTGTTGTCATTTCACTGTCTTTTGCTTCCGAATCCTTTTCTACCACATTTTCCGACTTTTGCTGCGACATAACCATCACTTCGCAAATTTTTAACACTATGTCCATAATTTTGTTGAACTTTTCTTCCACCAGTATAGCTAACTTGTGAAAATTACTCTCTGCTCGTTCTTTATCGACATTTGTTTTGATTTTTGCCGCGTAGTTGTTTGTTGCTTGAAAGTTGAATTGTCGTCGTGCTTCAGCCAGTGTAATGTGATTTTCACTTTTGTATTTTTGGATGTCAGCCTCTTTTTTTTTATCTCGCAGTCGTTGTCATCAGCCTCATGCTCTTTCCCACAGTTTGCACATCGTACTTCCATATCTTTACATACTAACTCGGGATGATTATTTCCGCAACGCTTGCATTTCTTCTCGTTTTGACATTTATTCGATGCGTGATTGAAACTTTGACAAATATTGCATCGGCGAGGTCTGTCGATGCAATAGTCGGATTTTTTGTCTCATATAGAACATTTTTACGTGTTCCGGTAGTTCGTGTCCATATATCGTTATTAGTACCGTACCCGTAGGGATTACACGTCCTTCCTGTCTGGTAGTAAATCTTCTAACATTGCGAACTATCATTGAATTTTCTTCTTCAATCTCCTCCTGAATTTCTTTTACTGTAATGTCCGTATCGATTCTGAATATTAAAAATCTTGTTGTGATATTCTCATTCATTAGGTTATGTGTTACGTTCGTATCAAATATTTTTTCCTTGTTAACCACCTCACTTGCACATTCGTAGTCTTTCGTAATTAGCAACATTTTATTATTTCTAGTGTATCTGACAGTATCGATTTCTTTGTAACTCTGCAAGCTCTTTTTTATTTCCCGTTTCAGCTGGATTGGGTTAAGTTTATGAATTCCACCCTCTTGACTCTCAGTAATTATTACATATTCTTTTAAGTTTGGTATTATCTTGATTTGTTCTTTTGCTGTGCGTTCATCGTTCCAGTTGTATTTCTTGAATTCTGCACTGTCGAAACCTATACTTTCTTTTATTTTCACTTTCGTCCCCGCCATAATGCAAAACGTACCTGGAGACCAGACTAACTCTCACCAACTTTATCCACACCCTTCCGCTACTACTCCCAAAGACAAAAATTCAATCACACCGAAATTGAAATATTTCGATACCCGAAGCCTTTTCCTCACCCGCACTGGAAAATTACCCGCAACGCGCACGTGAAACTCTCAGCTGACGCCAGAACCTCACCCACGCTCACCGGAAATCACGGCAGAGCAGGGCCTTAATTTAAAAGTCCGACATATTTGAGAATTTTTAATCTAACGAAATATTATTGCAAATTTTGTTGCGCGATCATTAACATTACTGCTACATACTATAACACTATATTTAATTTGCCGTAAACACAAGAAGAAGAACATAGACAAAATAAAGACACACACAATATAATTACAGAAAAAAATTAATTGGTTACTTACCAATAAAAAAGCAACATGACAGCCGTTTTTACAGTTTACAAGTAACACTCTTTCATGGCACTTGTTTAGAGGCAAAGTGCTAAACATCGAGTTGTTTTTCAGTAATTTTACTGACTATTATTATTAATTACTGACTATTATGACACAATTATTAAGTTTGAATTTAAAATTCTGTTTGTTTGACAAAATATTTTGAATTTACATCATAAAATTACTGAGAAAAGATTTATATTGCAATTAGAAAAACACATACAAATAGCTTATGTCGTCGTTTGATTGCCGACTCAGGACAGCGCCAAAATTCCCCCTATAGTCCGTTTGAGTCGCGAATACAAAGGGGCTCCCAAATTTACTTTTCAAAACTAATTTTTAAGGGGAAAAAAATTCAGTCAGGGTAAAAAATGTATTTTTTCCCCTTAATTATAGCTACTAAATTTTACCTCAGACTATTACCGACACATTTATACTCTATTTTTATTCTGTTGATATAATAAATGGTATAAAAACAATGATTAAATGCACCTTATTTTCATTTCTCTTATGTTTTACATTTTGATTTCAAACGTGCTAAAAGTAACAGAAAATTTAATCTCTACTAGATGTACCCGTCAAAACGTGACGGAAAAAATACTATAACAATATCAGTAAAATAAGCTTATTTATTATTTATGAAGGGTTGCGTATAAAACAGTCTTACAAATATTTTATTTTAACCCCCCCCCCCCCCCCCTCCCAGTGAAATGCTATTTCCGATGCAAACTCCAAATGAACACTCCGTAAACAAATGTGTAATGAAAATCAGTTTGACATTACCACCATATTCCCCACGACAAAAAAAAAAAAAAAGGTCATGGAGCTATAAAGTATCATACAAATAGTCCTATCATAAAGTATCATACAAATTTCCTACTTTCATCTCATATTCAGTAAATAAAAGAACATAATATAAGCACCCCCATCCTGTGTTAATGCAATCGAATGAGCTCCTATGCGCATATGTATTGCATCTGCCCAAAGGCACCGTTGAAATTCGACGTTAAAAAAGTTTTAAAATGTTTAAATTAAAAGTTTTAAAATGTCCTCTTTAATATCATTGTTCGTTTCAAATCCATATCTTCTAAAACGCATCCATTGTTTTAAGCTAATCAATTTTTATGTAAAAATGAAGAATTTTTGTTAAAAATAATAAATTAATATGCAGATGAGGGAGAATTTTAATGTTTTCAATTGTAATTTATTTGTATGGTTTCTTCTATCCCTTTACATAATCAGGATGATTATTCCTTTTCCATCACAGTCGGTCTCTTATACAGTTAAATATCCAATGGATCTTTAAAAAAATAATAAATAACAGTTCCTAGCATATTCTGATTCAACATATACATCAACGAATTCAACATATCAATTTTATGTTAATCATAAACTAAAAATAGTTTTTTTTTTCTTTTGACAGATTTTATATTAGCGCCAAAATACTCTATCTTACGGATAATCTGATCTTATGATTTATCAGGTTTTTATTATTTTTTTTTTTCACTTTTCATGAAGGTTAGGGATATCTATTTTCAATTGTTACAACTTTCCAAGGGGCTATTTTACATTATTAAAACAAACGGATGGTCATTGTTGAGATAGAATTGAAAAATATTTCATGCTTGAAAATTATTTAAAAAGTCGTTAAATTAAGCGGCAGATTTCAAATAAATTTCAATCGAAAGCTAATTTTTTTTTTCTAATTGAGGATGTAAGAATTAAAATTGTAAAATGTAGTAAAAAAATTAAATTTTTAGTATTTAGAAGTGATGTAAGCGCGATGAAAGCTAACTAAAGCGATATTTTTAACTAAAGCGATAGTGCCGTTTGTTGTCACAACCGTTATACATTTCTAAATATTGCCACTGTGTTTTGGTTGGCGTCCAAAAATAGACTACCATTTTTTGACATCGAAAGAAAAATTCACAGTGAAAGAAATAAGACTTTGCCGCTAATAAGGAACTGTTAAATGAACTTATAACAAACCTACCAAAATAATTCCTATAAAATATTCTAAATATATAAAATCTAGCTAAAAATACAATCATTATTTTAAGTTTTTTTTTTTTTCCTGAAATTCTTTACTTTTGTGAATTTTTTTTATTAAAAAAGGAAATCTTAATAATTTAAATCCTATAACTTAATCCCATAATTTAAAAAAAGTAATTGGTAACATGTAATCAAGGTATGCAATAAAGATGAAGCAACCAATAAAGGCTCCAGTTCTAATCTTTAAAATTAAAAATTGAAAAATCAGTTAATATTACGCCATGTTGACACAATCATATAAATTTTTCTTTTTAGTTTTATAAATGTTAAAAATGCATTTCAAGCTAAGCATAACGTCATTTTCACCGGTACAAACTTTTCATGCGTACATTTATGCTTAAGCACCATGCATACAAATAAAAATATATTTTGCATTTAATTGTAATGAAAAAAATGGCATCAACAAAGTTATAATGCTTATGATAAAATGAATCCAATGGTCAATATTTCCGTGACGTCAAAGTAAATATGAATTTTTATTTGCTTATAAAACATACGGATAAATATTTTTTACCGAAATACTTAAACATTTTAACGATAATTTAACTTACAAATTAAAAAATTCGGCCTAAAAGTCACGTGCTTTTAATATTTAATATTTATGCTCGCAATCATTCAGTTCAGAAAATAAACTGTGTACGTCGCAACAGTGGGCGTTAATCCGATTGCCGGCTTTATGACGTCATAAGCAGAAGTAAAATTTTAATTTAAGATTACGGCTAATTAATTAAATTTTCGAACAAACGAATGTACGATAACAAATCTGTGACCAAATATCTTTCATTTAAAAAAAGAATGATGTAATTTGATGTAGTAGTAGACGCTTTCAGTGTGACGTCAGTGATGACGTTTTGGTTGGATACTGACTCCAAACAAACGGTTGCTATATTTCATTTCTTATTAAATATAAATCTTAAAAAATGTTACCGCTGCATATAATGTATTGAAACACTTTACCGTGAGATATAGCTATAAGATATAGCTTACATATATAAAATATAATAGAAAATACAACATAGCAACCGTTTGTTTGGAGTCAGTTTCCAAGCAAAACGTCATGATTGACGTCACGACTGAAAGCGTCTGTTTGTTCTCGCGGATTGTCGAAAGAAATCGCTTAGCGTTTTAAATATATAGATATTTATATTTTGTTTATATTCATAAAGAGTCGAGAAATGATATAAAATATAGAGAATAGGTTATTTAAATAAAGAGGAACGTAATTAGCATTCAGGTGATATCAAATTTCTGTTTATAAAATAGAAGCAAAATTGTGTTGCAGCTAAGCATAAGTTTGCGTCAAATATTTGTTTTCTCTGCACTGTTCTTAGCACTGACAAATCCTCCAATTTGTAAAGCATAAAATATATTTTGAAGTTTAAATATTCGCACCTGTTCCATATTTGTAAATTCATTTATAAAATTAATTTGTTATGTATAATTATATAAGTAATAAAATGTTTTTTATAACTAGTTTAATATTAAAAGTGTTGTTTACTCAAAATTTTTATGGTAAAATTACAAATTGTTGAGGCATAATTGGTAGAGTAAAAGGGAGGCCCTCTGTGTGACGTCGGACTTCCCATATTTCTAAGTCTTAAGCCACAGATTAAATACCACAGATTAAATATAGTCATACAGATTTGACAGTGGAGCGAAAACCCGAACCGGCGCGATACAAGCGCCGCTACTGAGCACAGTCAAGAACTAACGCACACGCGCGCGATCTATAAACTGTCAGATTGTCACGGTCACATGTACCTGTTGGCAGTTTTGTTTATTTAATATCGACACAACAGTTTCTCAGTTTAAATTATTAAGAAAAAGGTGTAAATCTGTAAGAAACTCGTGTAAATATGTATATTTGTAAGTATTTGTATGATAAAATAAAATATGTTCGATGTTTTAAACAATAACAAACTGCGGCGACGCATTTACATAAAAAAAGATAGATACTATGCAAATAAGATAAGTAATACCTACCTGTGGCGACACGCGCGGAACGTTTGCGACTGTTGTCACTAGGGGCTCTGAAGGTGCGATTCGGTTACCATTGAGCTTATGGAAGTGTCCTATCTGGTGGAATATATTTAATCTGTGGGCCGTACCTACCTATAGATTATAGAGAAGTTGCAATCAGCTGATCAACCATATTGTACTTCACTTGGAGGTCATGGTACTTCCACCAATCAGAACTGTCTATTCGTAGTGTGTGACCTCCAACCTGACGTCAATTGCAACTGCAGTTGCAATTGGGCATGTCCTATAGCTTTTGCCGTTCAGAAATTATTGGGGTGACAATGGACTTTAGCGGGCACACTGTATAATGGATGATAAATATTTTAGATTTGCAATTCTCCAATCATGAACAAAATAGCACTATTACTTATTTTAAGCAGAAATTCTGAAAATTCTTATTCAACTAGTCTTGATCGCATAATTTTTATTAACTGCCCGTTGTTTTAAAATGGCGTTATTTTCACCAGTGGAAGCATTTCGTCCTTCTGAGATTAGGTCCGAATCTCAGTAGCCACAAAAGAAAAATATATTAAAATAATTTAAAAATAACTGCATTGAAATTTAATAATTTAATGAACGAAAATGCCTCGGTTTATTTATTTATTTTTTTATTTTTAGCGGTAATGTATCATTTTCCCACTACAAACTGATCTGTCGTCTCAAATAAATAAATAAATAGTAGTTTAAGCTTTTTTAAAAAAAATACCTAATAAAGGTAGCAAGGACAGGCGCTATGGATTTCGTTTTTATTGCTCTTACATCATTTCTAAACATTTAAAAATTTCACACCATCAAATAGGAGGAAAATGTACTTTCGAATAAAAATTGTTTGAATACTGTATCCCTATTATTGTGACGTCAGTGTCACGTGCCCGACATCGTAGCCCATACTGTTTGTCGACCACAAGAATAGCTCCCACCAAGAAGTCTGGTTTGTGGCGGTCGCTATAGTAACAAGTCCTACCCATTTCGATTGGGGAATACGAGAGTGAGGAATTTGCGGAATAAAAGGTTACCCCACGTCATTCTTCTTCTCGGATCAGCAGTTGCACGCGTTATCTTATTTTTGAGTTAATTTTGATTTTGCTTTTTAAATTATTTGTTCCCATTTGTTTAAATAATTTTGCTAATTTGTTATCTAAAGCTGTATTAATTCCGCTCCCACCAGCTCTGAAACGGGCTTAACGAGCAAGTGGAGTTTCTGAAGCTACAATTAAAAAAAATAAGAAATGAAATTTCTGCATTGGATTCATCGACAGATTTAAAATCACCTGGTAAACATCGTAAAAGACCTAGTGAACGAAACTGAGAAATAGATGACTTTGACAAGTGCGTTATACGTCAAACGATTCAAGACTTTTATATAAGAGAAAGAAAAGTACCATCTCTCAGAAAATTATTACCCGTGTTGAATGAAAAAAATTGGATTTTCGTGGAAAAGAGACACATTGTGCAAAGTCTTACATTCAATGAATTTTCGAAGGAAAAAGTGTGAATAAAAGAAAAGTTCTTATGGAAAGGCCAGATATTGTTTGAATTGCGACGAACAAATGCGGAACTGTTCTCTCTCATAGACAGTAATCGTCCAAATAAAACCATCTATAAAATTGATAATTTAATAGAGAAAGAAGGACATGAAGTTCTACGACCCCCCCCCCCCCCCGTATCATTGCGATCTAAACGCAATAGAATTTGTGTGTCCTCTGTGAAAAGAAAAGTAAAAGAACGAAATGTTACTGGTGATTCAAGCTTGGACAATCTAAAATCTCTACTTCAAACAGCTATCACTGAGGTTACTTCGGCAGAATGGGCAGCGCATTGCAAACATGTGGAAAACGTTGAAAATAATTACTAGAAAAAAATGGACTGTTAGAGGATTTATTGGACGAACAGTCATTTAACATTAATACCGGTGATTCTGATTCAGAAGAAACCGATACTTCTGAGAGTGATTTACAGGATTTTCACATGCTTGAATAAAATTCTAAAAGTTTAAAGGTACTATTATTTTTTATATTTTTAATGATAAAAAAATTTCTCCGTCCTCGTAAATTGTTTGAAAATGCATGCTGAAATTTATAATAATCACTGAAGTTCGGTCATTGTATTAATATTTTAAAGTCATTGATAATTATTAATGACTATGAAAATATTAATTTTGAAACAATTATTTAAGTTAATTTAATTTTATTTTATTGTAATAAATTTCATAATTAATTCATATTGATTCATATTTTATTTTCATTTGTAAAATCTAAATATTATCATATAAATAATATATAAAATAGTTTTCTTTCACTCGATGAATCGATTAAAATAATTACATAAAAAAAGTAAACCAATGTGAATGCCTATCTTCTTGCTTTCCTTGTCGAAAATGGAGCGAGTCTTGTTTCCACGGCAACAGACAGGCACAGACTTCTTGGCGAGAGCTATTCTTGTCATCGACAAACAGTACTTAACCTTTTCTCATGAGAAATGATGTTTTTCACTCTTAGCATCTAATTTAAGTTCTCTCGAACAAAGACGTAAGATCTGAGAGATGTTTCACAAAGGTGTCTGACAAAACGATGATGTCGTCTAGGTATGACAAAGCAAGGACATCCTCAAGACCACTTCTAAATTGATCTATCATTCTCTGAAACGTAGTAGGAGCATTTTTGAGTCCAAAAGGCATCTTTAAAAAACGAAAAGTACTGAAAGGACAGACAAATGCAGTTTTATCTTGATCTGGTGGGTAGACTCAAACTTGGCGATATCCTGAACGAAGATCTAAAGTTGACATATAAGAAGTATGCTTGGCTTCATGTAAGAGGTCGCCCATTCGAGGTAATGGATATTTATCTGCCACTGTAACTGCATTTAATTTTCGATAATCAATGCATAATCTCATACTACCATCCGTCTTTGGTACGAGAACCACCGGTGAAGTATAAGATGATTCACATTCCTCTATGATTCCCTGAGTTAGAAGATTATCTATTTCTTTCTTAGCAGGAGTCATCCGATAAGGTGGCACAGCAATAGGAGCACTATCACCTGTATTGATACGATGCTCTACATACGGAGTAGTCTCTCCCCCTGGTTGAAAACATTTTTCATACCTTTTTAGAAGACCATTATAAGTTTTTCTCTTTTGTCAGAAGTTAAATTTTTGCCTTCATCTTCACGTAAGGCGTATGGACTGACTTCTACCGCACCAGCAAACAAATTATTTTCTTCAACATATTCATCTACAAAATGAAACTTTTTCTGAGGTTTATTACTGAAATACCACGTTTTGTTGGCAGTATCTAACACCATGTTAGCATTGTGCAAAAAATCCATGCCTAAAAGCATTCTATTAACCTTAGCATTTGGTAATACGTAGGTTGATCCAAAAAAAGTTTACAGGCAGAAGCATTTGAAACGTAATAATTGTGGAGCGAATATTTCCACCCAGGGTGGTTGACAGATGGCGCTAGTTGTCCTACAGCGGTTCTACGAGTAAGTAGCGTCAGTACGCAGACACTTAAGAGCGACAATAATGGCACGACGTCTAGAAAAGTGGTCTCGCATAGAGGTGCGAGCCGTAATTCAATTCTTATGAGCCAAGAATGTGGCCGCATCCGAAATTCAACAGCGTCATTCTTCTGCATGACAATTCCAGGCCCCATACATCTCGCCAGACTCAGGAATTGCTGCAAAGGTTCAAGTGGGAGGTCTGGAATCACCCCCATACAGCCTCGATTTGGCTCCAAGTGACTATTTCCTTTTTCCGGCGTTGAAGCGAAACTTATCCGGAACACGGTTCACCTCAGACGATGCAGTGAAAACAGCTGCCGAGAAATGGCTCAATGAGCAGGGCCCTGATTACTACCAAGACGGGATAAATAAGTTGGTCGAACGTTCTGACAAATGCCTAAACAGGTTTGGCGACTATGTGGAAAAGTAAAGGCCAGATGTGTCTCTTGATTGCCATTTGTATCTTGTTTCTATTGTTAATAAATACTTTTTCCTTTGCCTTGTAAACTTTTTTTTGGATCACCCCTCGTACAATGAACTCCGTTTTGAAGACTCGACCTTCAATCTTTACTGGAACTGTAGCAGACAAAGTTTCTCTGGCTTTCGTAATTCCGTCAGCCAACGTGACATCATGAGTATGAGGGTTCAGTGCAACACCAGTTTTTAAAAATAGTTCATACATACGTTCTCCCGCAATGGAACGATTCGCTCCCGTATCTGCACAGACTAACATTCTCTTATTGCAGATCGTGATAGGCACATTTGGAGCTGAAACTGTTGAAATATTTAAATATTTAAACTAAACAACTGCAGACGATGTGCTTGCACATTTTTTTTAACCCAAGGGTACAATCTGCTTATTTCTTCTTTATAAATCCCACTTTACCACAACCATAGTAAACAATATCTGATTCTAAGCATCGATTACCAAACTTAGGAGGAGATCTGTCTTCTTTTGGAGGCTTACTCAGCTTCCAATTATTATCTCGACGAGAAAACTCTTTTTTCGCTTGGGGTACAACCGGATCTCTTTTTGGGAACGTACTTCGTATAATTTCATAGCCATCTAGTTTTTCGGCGAGGTCGACTGGCAAGTTTAAATTTTCCCACTCATCTAACATATGATGTTTGCATTCAACAGGCACGCGCCTTTTCATTTGATCAGCTATGATCAGATCCTAGAGTGCTTCAAAAGACGTTACAGTTAACTCTTTAAGCCAGTTTTCAAAATAATCTCGAAGTTCGAAGTAATAATCTCGCCAAGAAATTTCTTTTACCTTGCGATGAGCAAAGAACAGCTGCCTGAATTTTTCGCCACTAATTTTAAACCGTTTTAGAAGTAAATCTTTAACGTGCGAAAAATTCGAAGCGTTTTCTTCCGATTCACGAGCGATAAGTTTAGAAATAGAAGATGAGACAACACTGAGTAAATACGATACCCATAGATGCTCAGGTACCTTCGAGAGCTTTAACTGGCGTTCCAGGAGCACCAAAAACAAAGTTACATCATCTGTTTCTGGCCTGAATGTAGGCAACAACCTTTGGACATCTATCTTACTTTCCGCGTGAGATATTATCCCTGTCGCATTACCACCAACCACTCTACTGGAAACACTTAGGCTTTGGCTCTGAGCTTGTAGCTTAAGCTTCTCAAGCTTTTTAAACTCCCTCTCTTCTAATTCCAGCTTACGCTGTTCTAAATCTGTTTCTTTTTGTTTATCCTCTAATTCTCGCTTACGTTGTTCTTCTTCCCGAGTTGCAATTTGATTCCTGACTAATGAATTTACAAAATCAACATCGAACGAGGGGGAGGATTTAATTTTTTCCCGCAATGTGATAACGGTCATACTGGTTTGCACATCTAAATTAATTTCTAACGCAACCTGAAACAATCCTCTTTGCGAGCTTTATTAAGTTCAGACATTTTAAATTTTAGCAATTGTTGGCAAAAGAAATGAAGTTTGGTAAAACAGACATTCAGATACAAAATTTGTGAGACATGTTTAATTTTTATACGAATAATAGAACAGTAATTATACTTTCAAAATGGAAATATGCCTTGCCTTTTAAAAATTCAACGTGGAGAACTTAATACCGTATAGGTGCTCACACGCTATGTTCATAGCTTTATGAGAATTCTAAAACTAAACCTAATTAGTACATATTTTATCATTAAAATATAACTGCTTAATTTTTCCGGGTTGAGTGGATTATTTTTATCCAGGTGCTATTTGATATTCGGATTATTGTTATTCAGGAAACGCAAACGTTCAGGTTCCATCCTACGTGGGTTTGTTTTGATGTATTTAAAGTGAAGTTTTCTTTCGCAAAAAAGCTAAACAGACAAAAATCATTCAATTTAATGAGGAAAATGTGCTTCGAAAATATTTTGAACGGTATATCTAATGAAATTTCAGCTATGAGATACTGCTGTTATTGATACTAGGGCATCCAAGCCGGGCTTTTCCAATTTTCAGAATATAAGTGAGAACCATGTGTTTTAATTGAAAACTCTAAATGATTTTTGCATATATATATATATATATCAGATTGCCCACTGACAATAACAACAGAAAAAAAAATCATTTTTATATGAACAATAGAATAGTAATTACACTTTCAAAATAGGAAATGCCACTAGCTTCTCAATATAGAATGGCCTACTTGTGAGAAGCTGCAGCGCATTCTTTAAAAAATTTATACTGTAAATACTTTAATACTGTATTAGACAGTTTATCGCTTGTTTGGCTAACTGAATTTAATATTTGTATAAAAAATAAGCATATGGTAGAATTGGCTCCCACTGAACAC
Organism: Maratus michaelseni; assembly: GCA_963931845.1. Taxonomy (NCBI): domain Eukaryota; kingdom Metazoa; phylum Arthropoda; class Arachnida; order Araneae; family Salticidae; genus Maratus; species Maratus michaelseni. Next base: position 7,057,436 of record OZ007600.1, read on the forward strand.
GAAAAGGGAAAGAAAAAGGAAGTATTGACTTCCACTCTGCCAATTAGAGGAAAATAAGTGTTTCGTGTAGAAAAAAGTGTTTATGTTTAAAGTTGTATTTATATTTTATCTGAGTAACATGTTATAACTGTTAATGTACATTAACATTTATACTTGCAAATTATGTTACTGGTCTCGTTTCAAATTATGTAGATGAAAATAAAATATTATATTAAGTAATATAATTAATGTTGATTTAAATGTATTCATGAAGAAAACGTGATAATAAAAATTTATTCTCATTTTTTTTTTTCGCAACATATTTTGAAGTTATCGCGCTTACCCTTACAATCAGCAGCGAGAAAAGTTCGGTTAGAGCTTTTCGCTCTTCAGCTCTTTGGCGAATCGCCAAGTAATAAGGCAGCAGGCAACACGCGCAAGCGCCGTACATGCCCGTCAAGAGCTCACTCTATACGCCAGCGAAGTGTGACGTCACTGTAATGGCTACTGGAGACAAGAAGTTTCGGTTTCCTATTAAACGTTAATGTAAGCAAAAAATAAAGTCGCGTCAACAGTATTAATAAATTTTTTAAAGAAATTTCTGTTACAGTTTTGCTAAATCTTAGGTAAGGCATTCATATGCATTCAACAAACTTCTGATTAAGTGCGTCCTTTTTTTTAATTCATCAAAAACAAGAACGAAAAATCACGCGTCAAGCATAGATTATGTAACACTTTCCAACGCTTCCAAAATAATTTTACAAATCATACCGTTTAATAAGCTGAAAGATAACATCTAAGTAAACAATTTGGAAAACGCATAACATATTTAAAAACATAATTTCAGGAATTTCCAACATATACAATATTCGGAAAAATATCCGAATACTTTTATTCAGCCCTGTATATGATCTATAGATTTGTATTACTACAGGATGCTAAATTTTATTTCAGTTAGGAAACGCGTAGCACAGTTTAAAATTCTCCTTCTGGAGTTTCTGTCAATAACCGGAAATGTGTTAGCGAACTTTTGTGCTTCCCTGTACATGATCTACATAATTTATACACACCACGTAATAGACAAAATGCGAGTTAAATTTAAAATCGCGTTCAGTTACTTAAAAACGCACTTCCAGGAGTTATTGTTAACAGACAGTAGAGAATTCTTTTATGTGTCCCTGTAAATGAACGATGACTGCTATACACACAATATTCTATAGTAAGCCTCTTGTAATGCACCTTAGTGATATATATAAATTTCAATGCGTTTAAAATAGAGAAACATTATTTAAATAAACCGCAGACGATTTTTCCCCATAGACCGTAATGTAACGGAATTCTTTTGAGTGTCCCTGTAAAAAAACTATAAGTGCTACACACTTCCGTTGAAATAGGGAACATGCTACAGATAACGACTATAACATATGAAAATTACAGAGCAATCCGAGCATATTTACGGGAGTTAGAGCACGAACAGACGGCCATACGGCAGACAAACCGAAGTCATAAACACTTTTCAACTAGGTTGGAAAGTGTTAAAAAGATAAACCTTCATGGAGAGCATCAATGGCGGATGTTTTGAATATTTGAATGTAATTTTAAAATGTTTTTAAGGTTTTAATTTCTTTTAGTTGATATTTCTATTACTCAGGCGTACTCTATGTTAAGGCTGGGATTGCGGTGCCTCGCTTAAGATCAATCTTGAGCGTAAGTCTGACTTACGATATAAACAAACGGTAATCGGTATTGCAGTGCCTTGCGTTCTTACGCTAACCAGAAAGCTATCTTACGACGAAGCGCAAGTGTATGCGCGCGCAACCATAACAAATCGAACTGTGGCCTCTGATTGGCTAACTGCAGGAGGACTTACAATGAGGCACCACAATACGAAGTTAAGATAGATCGTAGGAACGCCCATCCTAAGATCGAGCGTAAGATTTAAGAAAGCGAGGCACCGCAATCCCAGCCTAAGTTTCATCTGAGTTAAAATGTGTTTCTGCTGTTCTTTTTTTTCTTTTCTTTTTTTTTTTAAATTTTTCTAACAGCTAGAGCACTAATGATAATTTTATCAAATGATTCTTCATAGTTACTGGATTATATATTTTTGTGCGGTCATCGCATAATTAAATGCAGGAAGACTGACTATCTTTATAAAATTTTATTAAATATTAGGAAAGTAAACAACTGAATATAGACATTTTCGGTAATCAAGTAAAATAATAATAATAAAAAAACACAAATTACATGAAAACGACTGAAAAATACATTTAAAATGCAGGAATATCAAGCAAAATATATTAAAATATCACCCTTGCTTTACGATTCAGCAGAAAAATTTATTTAAATAATACACCAAATGAAGGAAAAAAAAAAAGAATAGAAAAGAAAAAAACCCAGCAGAAACACAATTTAAGTCAGATGAAACTTAACATAGAGTACGCCTGAGTAATATAAATATCAACTAAAAGAAATTAAAACCTTAAAAACATTTTTAAATTACATTCAAATATTCAAAACATCGGCCATTGATGCTCTGCATGAAGGCTTATCTTTTTTGATGAATTAAAAAAAAATGACGCACTTAATCAGAAGTTTGTTGAATTCATATGAATGCCTTACCTCAGATTTAGCAAAACTGTAACAGAAATTTCTTAAAAAAATTTATTAATACTGTTAACACGACTTTATTTTTTGCTAACATTAACGCTCAACGGGAAACCGAAACTTCTTGTTTCCAGCAGCCATTACAGTGACGCCATTACTTCGCTGGTGTATATTGAGCTTCTACTGGAAATGCCTTGCCTTTTAAAAATTCAACGAGGAGAACTTAATACCGTATAGGTGCTCACTCGCTGTGTTCATTTAGTAAGAAATTGAACTTGAACTTGAACTTGTGATAGGTTCAATGGGCTTCCAAGTTGCGAAGCAACTGCACACCCTGGCTTTGAGTAGGTGTATATCAAATCCTGAGAGAGCCATAAGAAATGTCTAGCCGTAGTCCAATTGACTACATAAAATAGGATAGTGTTAAGTATATCTATAAAATAATGAAAATTTACTAGTTAAAGTATAAAAGTAAAAATAGTTCATAGTTCAAAAAAAACAAAAATATGCCAGACGAGGTAAAGTAAAGATGTTAAGAGAAGTTTAGGAGAAAAGTCAAAATAAAATTATCAGTAAAAAATTATATAATAATATATATATATATATATATATATATATATATTTTAATTAAAGAGAAAAATTTTGAGGTAAGAATTATAGCTCGGAAGGACTATTCATCAAGAATAGTGGAGTACCTTGGTTTTTTCCGGTTGGATGGACTGCAAGCATCGTAGTCAGGTAGCTCATATATGAGTTCATTTGGAATGTGATTAATGTCATTGTAGAATTTTTTCGCAAGGTGTTTAATGCGATGTTTGAGTGAAGTCGTTTTCAGATCCTTGAGGATTGTGGAATTTTTGAGGTATCTAGACCCGTTCCTGATGTAACGGAGCTGTTTGTAATGGGTACTAGAGAGGCTGTTCATACTGGTTTTGCAAGTGAAGCCCCAGATTGGACATGCATATGTGATAACAGAGAGAATGCAAGCATTATATATTAAGAGTTTGTTGTGTATGGAGAGTGAGTGACTGCGAAGAAGGGGGGCGAGGGTTTTGGAAATTCCGGCGACTTTACCGCGGATATTAAGAATATGCTTTTTAAAGGTAATGCGTTTGTCAATGGTAACTCCCAGGTACTTGGCATCGTCAGACCAGGGAATGGTAGTGTTATTGATGGTTAATCTATTAGGAGTAGAGAAGGTTCTAGAGAAGTAAACAGCAGTAGTTTTAGATTCGTTTATCTTAATGCGCCATTGATCACACCATTCCATGAAGATGTTGAGGTGGTGTTGTAGATTTTTGTAAAGATTGTATGGGTGATGTGCAGTGCCATAGAGAACAGTGTCGTCCGCATAGAGTGCGAGTGATGTGAAGAGTGTGCGTGGAATGTCATTAAAGTATATTATGAATAAAATAGGGCCAATGACTGAACCCTGAATAATACCACAGAGTATTATGTGTAGTAGAGAAAGTGAGTTGTTTACACGGACATAGAAGTCACGATCACGAAGGTAAGAGTGTATTAAATGGATAAGTCCAGACGGGAATTTAAGCCGAATTAATTTGTAAATGAGGCCCGCGTGCCAGACTTTGTCAAAGGCCTTGGCGACATCAAGAAATATGGCAGCAGTAGGCTTCTTCTCGTTGAAGTTTTCAGTTAAGAATTCCACAAACCGAAGAAGTTGGTGTTGGGTGGAGTGCTTGGCTCTGAAGCCGAATTGTTCAGGCATAAGAATGTTGTTGTTGTGAAGGAAGTCATTGAGCTGTGATCTAATGACGCGTTCGATGACTTTACTTAGACAGGAGAGAAGACTGATGGGACGGAAATTAGTTGGGTCATTAAGATTGCAGGATGGTTTAGGAATAGGAGAAATGATAGAGGTTTTCCAGGGTTTAGGAAAATAACAGTGTTTGAGGATAGAATTAGTGAGCTTCGTAATGTAGAGAATACAGTTGATAGGAAATTGTTTAAGAGTATAGTTGGAAATTTTATCGTACCCAGGAGATTTTTTATTATTAAGTTTTTGAATAATATTGTTGATCATGATGGGTTGAATTTCGGGGAGAGGGATAGGAGGGGTTGAGAGGAAGTCATTAACAGTATCATTGACATTCTTAAAGTGTGCTTGACTTGCGAGGAAGGGATTCGGAGAGAATTGCCTTTCATATGAGCTAGCGAGGCATTCTGCCTTGTCCTCGTCAGTATACGCAGTTTGATTATTGGCAGTAAGGGGAGTAATAGGGGTATAATTATTATTGAGTTTCTTTTTGATTTGCCAAAGAGAGTTATCCTCGCAAGTAAGACTTTCGAGAAATTTAGACCAGTTTTTTTGCTTATCTTTCTGAATAAGGGTTTTAATTTTATTGCTGAGCCTGTTGACAGCTGTTTTAAGGGTGGGATCTCTGGTATTTTGGTAGAGTCGACGGAGTGTGTTGCGTTGTTTACATATATTATGTATGTAAGTGGGTAAGATGTAAGAGTTATTATTTTTGAATTTGGTGTAAGTGGCATCTTTTTGAGCTTTGTAAATGATGTTGTTGAGTTTATTAACTGCGTTATCAATGTCAGTAGTGTTGTTGATTGTGGGGTAGGTAAGGTCGGTGTTGTTGATGTAATTTTGGAATTTATTCCAGTCAATAGCTACTGAAGGAGGAGGAGGGATAGGGTTGATAAGATCAATTTTGAAGAAGACAGGAAGGTGGTCAGAGCTTAGGTCATTAATAACAGAAGTGTTGATAGGGAAGGTAAGATTTTTGGTGATGGCGAAGTCAATAATAGAGGGGTGCTGGTTGCGAGCAACAGGAATGTGTGTTGGTGTAGTAGGTGCGTGGAGACTGAGATTGAAATGGCTAACCAAGTTGTGAAGAGATCTACCTCTGGTAGTGGTGGAATGACAGTTCCACTGCCTGCTATGTGCATTGAAGTCACCAGCGATAAATGCGTGTTGGTGTTGTGTAATGATGTGTGTCAGGTCATTTATGGGGTATCGTCGCCCGTGTCGTGCGTAAAAAGATGTGAAGTTGATTTTGGCATGGGGCAAGTTGACGACAATACTGGTGTAGTCAATGCCTGGGAGTGGAATATTTTGAGTTGTGTGATGTGGGATATAATTTTTGATGTAGATGGCTGTGCCACCCCAGTAAGAGTTGGCACGTGGTGTATGATGGAGTTTGTAACCTGGGATGGTAATACTGCAGGAAGGGTTAAGTGTTTCTTGGATTAAGAGTATATCGATTTGTGGATTAATGGAAATAAAGGAGCGGAGTTCGTTAATCCTGGGTTGCAATGATTGGCAATTCCAGGAGAAAATAAGAAGAGAAGAGAAATTTTTGTTATTGTAATTATTCATAATTGGTAATGTTGAGCTCCGTAGAAAAGGCGTCTAATTCTTCTATTATGATATACATTTTGTCGAATGGGTTGTTGCAATTTTTTGATTTGATGGCGATGTTTTTTAAATGTTTTAGGAGTTTGGTAATTTGGAGAAGTTCCTTCATGTCTTTGAAGGTGTCAAACATATCTTTGAATGTGTTTGTATAATTATTTTGTATAACAGGTGGTGTTTTATTTTGTTTGGTGTAACTGGAAGTGTCCTCAACTGGGGCTTCCTGGATATCGTTATTCTCGTCAGTAGTGGTCTCACTGTTGTTGATATCGTTTGGTTTATCATGAATGGTGTAATTGTAGGGTTTGAAAATGTCTGCGATGTCAGCAATTATATTTGGTTTTTGGTGTTGCGGTTTTGTTTTGGTGTTGAGTGTTGGGGTATTTTTTTTCTTAATGTTGTTTGGATTTTTTGGGCAACCTCTGTATGAGGCCGGATGGGCACCGTTACAATTGGAACATTTTGGAATTATTTTACCTGTCTTGGGGCAGTTATCAGTGAGGTGCTCTTCTGAGCATTTAAGACATTTTGGTGTTAGGCTGCACGTCTCGGAGGCGTGTCCGAACCGTTGGCAGCGGTAACATTGTTTTGGGTTATTGTTGTTTCTGAAGTATTCAATACGAACACTTATATCACAAAGTTCCTCAATTTTATAGATCTTCTCAAAGTTAGTGCAAGGGAGGACGTTGACCATGTAAATTGGCATACCTCTGCCAGTTTTGCGACTCTTAAGCATGGCGGCTCGGGTGGCCTTAAATCCATGGTTACCAAGGTCTTCGATAATAAGTTGGGGGTCTGTGTTGGGGGGGATTCCCCTAATACAGATTTTTTTTGGTCGAAGTTCTTTTGAGTTAAGGGTGTTGAAATTCATATGTTTGTCAGTTAGGTATCTTTGGATATCTCTAAATTGGCTGACAGATTTGAGTAGAGCTTTTAGAAGTTCCCCGGAGAGGCTGACTTGAGGAGGATTATCAGAATCAAGGGCTTTTATCTCTTGGGCAACTTTGCGCCAATCCATATCTTTGAATTCAATAAAGAAGGGGTGCTTGTCGTTTTTTGAACATTCAACATCGGTGCTTGCAGCACCATCTTGAGCAGATTCCTGATCCATAAGATCATGGTTATCAAGATTAGCTTCGGAGTTTAGATTTCCGAATTTATTTTTGAGGGGAATTGGATTTTCAGATTCAGAATTTTTTCTTTTTCCTGTACGGGGGGGATTAGAATGTGAGCTAAAATTCTTTAGAATTTCGAGTTTTTCCCAAGAAATCTAATATAACCAGTTCTACAGGCTAAATCAATTAAATCTAATCTAGATGGCTCCCCCAAAATAGATATAGCAAAAAGACAGAGGTCTTTTACCTGAGCCTTGTGGGTGTCGTTGTAGTCCTTTCGTTGTTGGAGAGACTGTATTTCTTCATCTATACCGGATAAAAATTCTCGAAAAACATCGTTCACTTGCTCATCTAGAGTAGGGAAGGCGTTGAATTCTCGTAACCAGTCCGCAGGAACATATCCGTTTATGATCCCATTCATAAGGTCGTCAAGCTGTTGGTTCTCTTTCATGGCCATGGCATTCAAAAGAGCAGTCACGGAAGATTAGCAGAGATCAGGTGGGCGGGAGTAACACGCCTCTTTTCCACGCGACGAACACCAGCAGTGGAGAAGGCGGGAATAACACGCCTCCTATCCAAGCTCCGCCCGACAAAGACACAACTGAAGATACTGGATAGCAAGAGGGCAGGAATAACACGCCCCCTTTCCAAACTTCGCCCGAACACGCAGCAGTCGAAATATGCAGAAACTTGACACTCAGAGCGTCAGAGAGCAGATAAAAACCTTGAGTGAATTCAGTAAGAAATTGCCGAACAGTTGCCGAACAGTTGATGTCGGTTAAGGGGCTTCCGAGTTGCGATCAACTTTACGCCCAGTCTATATGTGAGTAACCTGTCTTGTAAATATTGAGCCGTTGGGAAAAGTTAAATGTAGTATTAACTACACAAGAAAGAACAATTAAAAATAGAAGAAAAATTAAACAATGGGAATAAAAAAAGTAAAGCTATAGAGATTACGGAAAGAGTCTAATAAATGGAAAAAAGTAAAATGGTATAGCTGTAGTTAAAATTAACTACTGAAAAAAGTTGAGAAAGTGTAAAATAGGGTTCGGAACATGTTCAAAAACAGTACATAAATGCCAGGTGGGAAAGGCAGGCAAAGCTAAGCTTTAACAAAAATAGCACTTAAAAAGAACAAACATATTTATTATTTACAAAATTTTTTAATTTAAATTTATATTTTATTATTATATTGTATAGCATAGGAATAAGATATATAAAAGTAAGAGAGAGAAATTTGCAGAATGGTGAGCACTAATGATCATAGTCAATAATGCAAGAATATTTTGGACGCTTGCGGTGATGTGGTTCGAATGCGTCATAATCCGGCAATTCTGCGATTATATCATTAGGGAGGTCATATAATTTTTCGTAAAATTTTTTGGCAAGGTGGTTGATTCTTTTATTTAATGTGGTAGTTTTGAGGTCTCTGCGAACAGTGCTATTACGGAGATAGCGAGAGGCATTTCTGACAGTACGCAGATTTTTGTTATGAAGTTGGCTGAGGTTTTTCATGGAGGATTTGCAGATATAGCCCCAGACCGGACAGGCGTAGGTGATAATTGGTAAAATGCAGGAATTATAGAGGAGAAGTTTGTTATGGATATCCAGTGTTTTACTATTAAGAAGAGGTTTTAGTGCAATCGTAGCTCCAGCGACTTTCCCCCTGTAAGCACATATTTTACCATCACAATATATCTAGTTAATTTTTCCGGTTTGAGTGGATTATTTTTAATCAGTTGTCAGTTGATATTCGGGCTATTGTTATAGTTATTCAAGCAAACGCAAATGTTCAGGTTCCCTCCCACGTGGTTTGTTTTGATATATATCAAAATTTGATATTGGCCAACGTTAAATGACCCCCCCCCCCTAAAATAATATTTCTGAATATTAGTTTTTGACATCTGTGAATGTGGGCCAATATTTTCCAACATCTCTGAATATCATTTTTTGACATTAAGTGATATTTTTTTCTGACATTGCTGAATATCATCATTTGATATTGAGCGATATATTTTTCTAACATTCCTGAATAACATTTTTGGATATTAAATGACTTATTTTTTCATTACCGAATAACAATCTCTTTTTTGCACCCCAGATGTGGTGGACAGAAATCCTTCATTGTATGTAAAACGAGAGATCTCTGCTTTAGGAAAGTTTAGTCTCGTTATACAACAAGACAAAAGCAAACCCAAATACTAATAAGCATAATCAGTATAAACGCAGGGGAAAAACTTGATATAAAGAGATGTTAACAAAAGCTGGTGGGAGCAGATTTTTCTGTTACTGGAATAAAAAATATCTAACAAATGACAAAACTATCATTTAATTATCTCGTATTTTTCAATCACAATCGACATATTTTTTTTTACGTTCTTTTAGCAAATATTTATTTAAATATCACTTTTTATTACTGAGTTTGTTGGAAATTTTGTAAAAAAAAAAAAAAAAATACTTTAAAATAAGTAAGAAATTAAAAACTTAAACGAAATACGAAATTTTAAAGCTTGCTGTGTTAAAAATAATGTGTTCCCCTTGCACAAAACTATAAAGAAAGTTTTAAGAACCCCATTACTTTGAAGTTTGCTTTGTGAGAAATTAATTATATATATTTTATTAATTTTAAGTCAGAAATATGTGTACATTTTTTCAAAAATACACTACAGAAAAGTTAACACCACATAAATTAGTCCTAAAAGCTTATTATGTAATAATAATAATAATTAATTAGATGCATTATATAAAATATTTATTATTAATTGTGTCTAATTAAAAAATCAGTGACCTACTTTTGAAACTAAACTTGTATTCCTACAATAATAAAAAATAAAATTCTTATAAAAGTCGGAAATCGAAACATTTTAAAAAAGATAAACAAGCATTCATTTAAAAATTACATAAATTGAATTTTTTCCTGAACACGAGAGATCTCTGCTTTAGGAAAGTTTAGTCTCGGTATACAACAAGACAAAAGCAAACCCAAATACTAATAAGCATAATCAGTATAAACGCAGGGAAAAACTTGTTATAAAGAGCTGTTAACAAAAGCTGGTGGCGGCAGATTTTTCTGTTACTGGAATAAAAAATATCTAACAAATGACAAAACTATCATTTAATTATCTCGTATTTTTCAATCACAATCGACATATTTTTTTTACGTTCTTTTAGCAAATATTTATTTAAATATCACTTTTTATTACTGAGTTTGTTGGAAATTTTGTAAAAAAAATACTTTAAAATAAGTAAGAAATTAAAAACTTAAACGAAATTTAAACGAAATACGAAATTTTAAAGCTTGCTGTGTTAAAAATCATGTGTTCCCCTTGCACAAAACTATAAAGAAGGTTTTAACAACCCCATTACTTTGAAGTTTGCTTTGTGAGAAATTAATTATATATATTTTATTAATTTTAAGTCAGAAATATGTGTACATTTTTTCAAAAATACACTACAGAAAAGTTAACACCACATAAATTAGTCCTAAAAGCTTATTATGTAATAATAATAATAATTAATTAGATGCATTATATAAAATATTTATTATTAATTGTGTCTAATTAAAAAATCAGTGACCTACTTTTGAAACTAAACTTGTATTCCTACAATAATAAAAGATAAAATTCTTATAAAAGTCGGAAATTCGAAACATTTTAAAAAAGATAAACAAGCATCCATTTAAAAATTACATAAATTGAATTTTTTTTCCTGTAAAAACATTTTTAAAAATAGTATAAAATACATAGTATAAAAATAGTATAAAAACATCTTTAGTTTTTTTATAAAGCACAAATTTTCACATGCTTTTCTTATATATAAAAATAACTATAGATTCCTACAGAAAATTATTATAGCTTTTTATTGATAGCTTTTTCTTTCTGTGCAGATTTCACGCCCGACACCTCCATCAAATGCACATTGACGAAAACTACACAAATGGGCGGCGGTCTTTTAGAACTTTCCGTCCACTTCCGTCAAGATTACAAATTTCGTCAGATATGCTGAATGTCGACAGATATCTTGAAATGTCCGAAAAATGCTATTGTTTTTTACGAATCTCGATAGATGTCCCTGAATGTTGTAATAGTAATATCATTTTTACAACATTGGCCAATGTAACCAAATATTGAAAATAAGGCATTAAAAAGTCAAGTTTTTTAAAAATTGCAGAATTATTAAATTTTATTGTTTAGAATACTATTTCTGTACTATGATGTCATAAGTAATGCAAAAAGCTCTTTTGAATGCTTCCTTTTTAAAACTAATTTTAAGTTATGTCTGTGAATATCGGCAGATGTTGTAAATTTGACGTTTGACATTCAGCGACATTCGAAATATTGGCCAATATTACCGTGGATATTGGCCGATATCTCTGTGCTACCTGGGAAGTTTTCAGGAATTTATGTGTAAAATGCGAGCAAATGCCAAACCCTTTCATGTTTTATTAACTTCTTTCAATAGCCATAGTTTATCATATTAATAATCTACCACTATCATTAGCACCAGTGCTTGAAAATATCACATAAATGCAATAATTATCACATCACACACCCATTAGTAAAGTGACACAATTCATAAAATCAAACTTCTAACAAAAGGAGGAAAGTAAAAAAGACATTAAACAAGAAAGAAAAATCATGCATCAAGCATAGATTATGAAACACTTTCCAACACATTCAGAATATTATAAGAAAACTTCACAATATAATATGGTAAAAGATCATGTCTTTGTAAACAAGGTCAAACCCGGTGGGGAGAAGTTTTGATTCTCTTAGTAAACAAATTGGAAAATGCATATCATGTTTAAAAACCCAATGCCAGCAATTTCCGCCAATAGTCAGAAAAAGTATCTGAATTCTTTTGTGCAGCCCTGTATAGGATCTATAGATTTGTATATATATATATATATATATATATATATATATATATACTCGAAATATTTTATGCAGCCCTGTATAAGGTCTATAAAATTTATATACAATGAGTAATATGCACAAAAATGAGTTAAATTTCAAATGCAAACCACAACTGAAAACACACTTCCAACAATTATTATTGATAGACAGTAATCAAATGTTTGTGTGCCCCTGTAAATGAACGACAATGTACACCACCTTCTATAGTAATCCTCTTGTAGAGCACTTCAGTGATATATATCAATTTCAATATGTTTGAAATAGTGTAACATTCTTAAAGTACACCACAAATGATTTTCCCCCATAGACTGTAATGCAAAGGTATTCTTTTGAGTGTCCCTATAAATGAACTAGCTACACACTTCAATACTGAGCAAGCTATAGTAAATCTCGATAACATATACCATAAAATCCCGATTGTAAGCCCCCCCCCCCTTTTTCCAAATCAAAAAAGTTAAATTTGGGAGGGGGCTTATAATCGGGATTTTTTCTAAAAATCATTTAAAAACCTGTTTTTATCATTAATTTAGAAGTAAAAAAGGGGCGAGAATCTTCCGTATTTCAGCAGATTAAAAAAAAAAAAAAATAAAATAAAATAAATTCCCAACCCTAAAATCCTGCCCCCCCCCCCAAAAAAAAAAAAAAAATTAAAAATCATTTTTAAATATTTTTCTTTATTTTTTATTTTATTGTAACAGTAAATACTATCTATCTAAAATCAATCTAAATCTGCTCTCAGAATTACTGTTTGCCCCCCTACCCTCTGGTACCAAAAATGCATGGTTTAACCTTTATATTTTATAATTTTAAACTTTTTTCAGACTTATTAAATACTCTATATTAAAATAAATAAATCCAACCTACCATCTAAGTTAACCCCACCTCCTAAAATCTCTGCTTCTCTCCCTCTGCCCCCCCCCCCCAACCTTATCTCATGAAGATCCTCCCCCTCCAAATGCATCGCGTAAAATTGTAAAATTTAAAAAAAAAAGAGCGAGAGTCTTCCGTATTTCGGCAGTTAAAAAAATAAATAAATAAATAAATAAATAAAAATAAATTCAACCCTAAAATCCTGCCCCCCCCCCCCTCAAAAAAAAGAGAAAAATTTAAAAAAAACATTTTTTTATTTTTTATTTTATTGTAACAACAAATAATCAATCATATAAATCTGCTCTCAAAATTATTGTTTCCCCCTTTGCCTCCTCCCCTCTGGTACCAAAAATGCATAGTTTAACCTTTATAACATTTTAATTTGAAACTTCTTTTCAGACTTATTAAATACTCTATATTAAAAATAAATAACTCAAACTTACCACCAAAATTAACCCATCCTCCTAAAATCCCTGCTTCTCCCCCCCCTGCCCCCACCCTTATCTCATGAAGATCCACGACCCTTACAAATGCATCTCGTAAAAATTAAAATCTGTAAAATTTAAGAAAAAGGGCGAGAATCTTCCGTATTTCGGTAGATTAAAAATAAATAAATAAATAAAAATAAATTCCCAATCCTAAAATCCTGCCCTCCCCCCCCCCCTCACAAAAAATAAATAAATAAAATTTTTAAACATTTTTTTTAATTTCTTATTTTATTGTATAACAATACTAGGGGGCCTACCCCCTGTGATCTACGCTCGCCAACCCCTGCTCCGACTTCGAAGCCTCTAAAAACCTGACAGCGTGCTTTATTTTAAAAATATTGGTAAAGCTGTAAACGGGTTGCCATGCTTTTAACGTGTTGATGGTGCATTTTTTCATTATCATGGCCTCACACACAGCTGTTGCGACAACTGACGACTGTTTTCGGGATTGATGAGTAAAATCAATTACAACTTGAAAACCAGCTTGTATAAAATGGTTAGGTTTAAATTGTGGCTACCTCTCGGACTTTTATAACAATGATCTGTATTCTATTCTTCCTTTACGTTTAAGGATGAGAAAAATTGCATCTGCTTGTGAATAACATTAAGAACCACGATATTGAAAAGTACTATGTTATAGACATTTTCAGTAACAGGTTTTAATTTTCTCTTTATTTTAGTGCACGATCATGCATATTTTCATGTTATTTTAAATATGTAAATTATTTATTTTAATTAATATGTATATACGAATTTTCTAATAATTATTTATCATACAAAATTAATTAAATATTTTGTGCATGCATGCCTGCATTTATTCGGCATCAATTGATGAGATATTTAAACAAATTTGCTATCCGAGATAATTTTACACCATGTTATGCCACTTGAATATTGCCCATAAGAAAATCGGGTACTTTTCCAGTATAGGATCCTTTGCTTTTAGGTTTGGAGTAATTCGAGCTTCTAAAAGGGATAGATTTGCTAATATACATAGATTTGTTGCCAAAAGATATGAAAACAAACCCAATGAACTTTTGGTGCTTTTCTATTATAGGGTCTTGACGCTTTTTTAAAAAGCTTGGCGGAATGATGATTGATGATTGAATCCTGACGATAGAAATGTGATTTTTTTTTCAAGTTTTCCTGAAAAACATAATTTAATCACAATCTTGTCTTTATTATCGATTGAAATAAAAGATAAATTTAATTTCAATTTGAGTTGGGTTGGGTTGATTATTGACGGCCAATTATCGACACTAGGGATATAGGCCCAGGGGGAGTGCCCTTCGTGGGGGTCTTTCTAAGGGAACCTAATCCGTATTTACGCATGGAGAAGATCCACGGCTCGAAAGAAAACCACGAAAACTCCGAGCGATTAGGCCGACGGGCGCGATTGGGATCGAGCCCAGCACCTCCCGTCTACCAGCTTCGAGAGCACAACCTCTCAGCCACTGGTGGGGCCAAATAATTTCAATTTGAAAATGACGAATAAAAAAAAATCAATAATCCCTATCGGGATCCTTTTCCATTTTTTTCCCTTTTTTGTCACAAAAAAAACTGAGTAATTAGTTGCCATCATTACAGAAATGTCATTAAAATTAGAAAAAAATTAATATCTCGAAAACTAATTCCAATTTCAAAATTCTATTACCAGTTTTGACATCCGCGGATTTTTATGGACAATTGGTATTAATTTCATCATCAAGCGTTTAATATTTTATTAAAAATAGCCCTGAAACATAATCAGTCGTTTCATAAAATCGTTTCATAAAATCGTTTCATTAGGGATTTTATATATATAGGGTAGAAATAATCAATAATCTAAATCTGCTCTCAAAATTCTGTTTCCCCCTCTGGTACCAAAAATGCACAGTTTTCTTCTTAATTATTTTTCTGCTCTATTTGTAATTTTTTCCCAGCAATATTTAAATAACGATCTACATTATATCCTCCTCTTTTCCAAAAAGTCCTCTTTATTTCCTTTGTCCCCCCCTTTCCCCAGTACATTCTTTAAAGTCTTTAAAAGTTTTTTTTTTTTATCTAGTTAGAACTTTCTGGCAACTATAATTAAATAATTATCTAAATTGCTTCTCCCCCCCCCTCCCTCAGCACACAAACTTAAAAATCTTTTAAACTATTTTTTAAAAGATTTTATGTGGTATTGTCACTTTGTAGCAACAATAAATAAATGATCATCCAACTCTCCCTTTAAAGTTCCATTCTCCATCCCAAGAAAAAGGGATGAATTTCTAGACATGGAGGGGGGGAAGGGCAAATAGAAAGATTTTAGTCTTTTTGTAGTTTGGCTGTTCTCACAGCTGATATTTTGTTAATGGTTGGGGAGCAATTTTAGAGAAACATATTTATTTCAAAACATAAAATATACACATGATTCAGGGAAGAACAGCCAAACTGCAAAAAATATGAAAATTTTTGCTTTCCTCTCACATATTTAGAAATCCACTCCTCTTCTTTGGGAGAATAGGACAGAGAAAAAATTTCCAACGGAATGATGATTTTAGATGAGTGATACTTCTATGAGATGATGTAAATGAGATGAGTTACCTTACTACAAAATAAGAAATAGATCAACATTTAAAAAATAATAATAATACTATTAAAGATTTTAAACTATATGCTGGGTGAAAAGACAGAGGAGGAAGTGGAATTTTTGGGAGAAAGGGGCGTAATTTAGATGATTGATTATTCATTAATATTGTTACTAAAGAGAAAATAAATACAGCAGTTTAAAAAAAAATAGTTTTAAAGATTTTAAAATTTGTGTGTGTGTGGGGGGGAGGAGCAGACGCTTTTGGAGTAGACAGAAAACGTAAGTGACAAATTAGAAGGCAACAAGTAGGACATTAAATTTCTTCACATAAGAGTTTCATAAATTTTAAACTTTGTACTCTTTGGATGAGAGGGAAATATGAATTTCGATGGAAGCAGTTTGTGATTTAGATGATTCGTTACTTATTTATTGTTAGGTTACCTTAGAAAGACCCCCACGAAGGGCACTCCCCCGGGCCTATATCCCAAGTGTAGATAATTGGCCGTCAATAGTCAACTCAACTCAACTTATTTATTGTTAATAGAAAGCAACAAAGAGGGCAGAGGATTTTTTTAATAAATAGTTTAATTTTTTTTTTTTTTTATAGGGGTTAGCTAAGTGAAAGAAGCAGACATTTTGGTGGTAAAGCGATAATTGAAATGGTTGATTAGTTATTTATTGTTACTAGACAGCAAACTTTGTATCCTGAGAGGAGAAGGAGGGAAGGAAGGAGAAGTGTAAGTTTCAGAGAGAGAGAGAGAGGAGTAGAGTGGAGGATAATTTATATGATTAATTATTTACTTATTTTTACTAGAGAGCAACATGTAAGACAGAATATATTTTTTAAATAGAGTTTTAAAGATTTTTTTTCTGGGGGGAAGCAAAAGAGCGGAAGCAGACATTCTGGTGGTAGAGAGAAAATTTAAATAGCTGATTATTTATTTATTGTTAGTAGAGAGCAACAAATAGAGCATAATTATTTTATAAAGAGTTTTAAAGATTTTAAACTTTATATTCTGAGGGAGAAGAGGCATAAATTTTAGAGTGGAAAGGGAGATTGTGTAGAGGATTGAATTTTTTACTAATTTTTACGTTACTAGTGAGCAGAAAGAAGTACAGAAGGATTTAGGATTTTCAAACTTTTTATGTTAGAGAGGGCATGGAAGGGAAACAGACATTTCATGTGAGAGTAAGGATTTAATTAACATCATATAAAAACGTAAGTAAAAATCTGCCAAAAATGTCAAAAGATTGAAAATTCTCTTTAAAATCAATTTTTTGTACATAAAAATTTTTTGTGTGTGTGAGGGGGGGGGGGTGCTTATATTCGGGAATGGAAAAGAAAACCAAAATTGCTTAAAAGTGGGAGGGGGGGGGGGCTTACTTTCGGGATTTTACGGTATCAATTGCATGGCGATACGAGTATATTTATGTAATTTAGAGCACAGACAGACAAATCCATAAACACTTTTCAACTAAGTTGGAAATTATTGCAGTTGGATTTAATTATTTTAATATTTTTTAAATCTGGTATGTGGTCGGTATCTATTAAATGATTAACAAGTTTAGATTGTAAATTTCTGGATTTGTAGGTGTGTTTATGCTTTTCCAAGAAGATGTTGTATGATTGTCCAGTTGCACCAGTAAAAACAGAGTCACGATCTTTGCAAGGGATACTGTAAACTATACTTGCATTCAGTAAGGAAAGGAAGGATTTTAGGCTAGCATTTGCATAACTTATTCTTGATAACATTCTGAGGTTTAAAGGTTGTACCAATATTAATTGATGTGAATAAATTTTGATTAATCTGTTTAGTTATTCGAAAAAAAGGAGAAAAGTGTTTCAAATTTTAAACACACACACACATATATACAGTAGAGTCTCAAAAGTCTGAGGTTCCGTTTAATTCGAGGCGTAAAAATAAAAGTATCTACGTTTTTTTTTTCCACGTCCGAAAGAATGCCAGTTTTTTTCGTTTCCTCTTGGAAGGAATGCCATTGCTGTTTGCAGTCACCCACCACAATTTTTTTATTCTCTTGTTTAGGCAAATGGCTAAGGGTTGTAGTTGGTTTTAACCCTTCTTTGCATGAGTTTTTCTTTTACAATTGTGTTTTTTTATACATATATTAAATATTAGACACCAGAAATTTTAAGACAGATTTTTAACTTTGTTCAGCAACATAGTTCACGGGAAATTTACTGGATTAATATTTCTATATAAATATAGTGGTGGCAAAGAAGTTGATTTATTTATTAAAAGTTAAGTAAAAAGTGATGGAAATTTACATCACTATGCAATTAAGGGTTAAAGGGGTTTTTAAACTAATTTTACAAGATTTTCCTTTTTCTAAGTTTCTTTAAGCACTAGGGGGGGGGGGGGGGGGGGGGAGAAACTCTGTGACCAGTTGCCTTGTAGGTTGCTCTGTCATTTATTCAAAGTTAGCTTTTTTCACATTCCTAAATCGACTGTTGTAGAAATGATAGAAGTTGAGGAGGAATGCAATAATACAGAAGAAAACGACTCTCTGGCATCTGAAAAAATAATCTATAGTCAAGGTTCTGCATCTTTAGAACTGGCTTTAAAATATGCAGAACAGCAAAATGAAGCCACCCCTGCTGATGTTATGCTTTTTAAGTGTTGGATATATAATGTGTTAAAGCAGCAAAAATTTTTAAAACTTTTTAAATTTTAAAGTATACTGTATATCATTATAAAAGGAATAAAGGTATGTACATTCTTTGTCATCCTAATTGAGTAAAATTATAATTGGTAAGAATTTTCTACTTTTTCAGAAAATCTGAGGTGGTGTCAGCCCCAATTACCTCAGATTTTCGAGACTCTACTGTAATTTAAAATGGATTGCAAATAAACTCAAAGCATTTATATACAAGGTAAAAAGTAATTTATTTACATATGAAACATGTTAGTTACAGAAGATTATCAAGATTTATAGACAGCAGGTTTATAACATCAGATACATAGACTGGTAAATTTGCTCTAATGTAGCCATTTAAAAAAATATTTATTTAACTCTTTCATGCATGTATTATTTTTAAATGGTTGGAAAGTAGATATTATACACTAAATAAGATTTTAAATGGATTATTAAGAACAAGTAATGCTGAGTCTAAAAAAATATTACAATTATTATAAAACTATCTTGATATAAAATTTACAGGCATTAAAAATATATTATTAAGAGTTATTAAACAGTTTTTTGTTATTTTTTTAAAACTTTGACTACCTTATATCAAAACACACAAAAATATTGCCATTTTTTTTAGATCCAAGAGCAGAAATTCTTTGAGAAAATCTTGTCTCATGCAGAACAGAAAAATAATTGTCAAAAATGGATTTTCTAATTGAATATCCGAAAAAAAAAAAGCTCTGCTATCTATTGCTATATTTGATTGCTATTCAACTTTACATGAAGTTTATATGTGATGCAGAAATAAAAATAACATGTATAGTTTGCAGGGGATTGATTATCATCCTCACATAAGGTTGCCATGCATTAAAAGTTTAAATGGTTCTTTTAATGAAAGGTCGGGAAGTATTTTCTTGATTAGTTCATATAAATACATAAAATATCACATTTTTTCGTTTTATGAATAACTGTGTGTTAAAAGCCATTTCAAATACTTTGCAATCATTATGACAGTTATTTCAGTAGTTTGTTGTTGTAATAACCCATTCTGTTCATCTAAAAATGCCAATTATTTTTCAAAAAATTCATATAATTTCTCTGAAGATTCATCTGAGTCTAATGAAAATTCATATAGATCTGTAAAATAATCACTTTAACTAATTTATTGTGCTGAATTAATTTCTTGTAAAATGTTTACAACATGCTGATTATTATTGCTTTCAGCTTCAAGGATTAAGCTTTCTATAATTTCTCTTACTTCATGATGATTATAGCCATTTCTAAGAAATTCAAAAGGAATTTTGTTTCCAAAACCAGAGCTTGTTATCAACTCTTTTAATGTTGTTCCTTCATCATTAATACTAATAGCATAAGAAAGCAAAACTTTGATAAGAGTTGAGTGACCATATTCACATGCAATATATAAAGTGTTACAATTACATTCTTTACCATCAACAGATAAAAGTAAAATTCTAAGTCTTTCTTTAGAATTAGTATCAGATTTTCTAGCCCTCTCTAAAATATCTTTAACATTGCTAATCTGATTAAATTTAATTGAGGGAATCAATTTATCTTTGGCATCATTAAGCCTGTCACTCAACGGTATACTGTCAAAAGTTTCTAGTACTTTTTTCTGAATATTGTGATACTTATCTTCTTTAAGTATACTAAATGAATCGGTAAAAACTTCTTCATGACCATATTCTACCATTAAATGTATAGCATTCATCCCGTCCTTATCGACAGAGAAGATTAATTTCTCCAACATCTCAATGCCTAAACCAGCTGCTGTTTCTAACAACAGTTTTATAATATCACAGCATCCATTTCCAGCTGCTTCAAGCAATGCAGATTTTCCAGTTATGATGTCAATCTTCAAAAGCATTTTCTTTAATGTATGATAATCATCATTAATACCTTTAGCAGCATTTAATAACTTTTCAACTTCATCAGTATTCGAATCAAGACAGACAGCTAAGTTAAATGGCAATGCACCTTCATCAGGTACAAGCAACTTTTTAAGTGTTTCATTATTATCTTTGATTGCTTTAGCAACAGATAATAGGTATTCAACAATGGTGGTCTGAGAAATAGTCGAGTAAAGAGAATTACCAGATCTGTCTTTATATAATAATAAATATTTGACAGAATTTTCATCATGTTCAAATTCCTGGAGCAGAGCTTTGACATATTCTACCTTTCCATACTCACATGCTAAACTTAAAGAACTGTACATTTTCTTTTCATTCACAATAAGATCTAGCTTATTATTTGCTCTTTTTAACAATTCTTTCAAAATTTCAACATTACTACTCTTCATTACTGCTTCATCTAATGAATTTGTTTGATTATCTTTGGATAAATAAATAAATTCCTGCAGTGTATCTTCTGATATTCCGGCTGCAGCATCTAACAATATTCTAACTATTTCAATTTTGTCTAATTCACATGCCAAGTGCAATGCAGATTTTTTGTATCCACTCGGAGTGAAAAGAAATTTCTTTAAAATATCTCTATGTTCTTTAAGGCTATTAAGCAAAAAACAAGCTATATTTGAATTGCCTTCCTTAACTGCAATATGTAACACTGATTCATTTCCATATACAATATGAGTTTGTTCCTCCACAAGCATATCTTCAACAATTTTCCCATACTGTTTCACACTTTCCCTTGTTATTTCAAGTTGTGAAATTTTTTGTAGCTTAATATCTATAAATGTTCTAATCACTTGATAATCTGGCTTCTTTAAAATCTCTTTTACAAAGTATTCTTGCTTGGTTGTATTTGACAGTTCATTTGTAAATTTTTTGATCCAATGAATAAATACTTTAGCAGCAAAATAGTCTCTAAAAGTTGCATGGATAAACTCAATATTGCTGTCTTGTGATTTTATAATTCCAGCTGATAAGATTATATCCTTAAAATTTTTTAGTGTCTTTTTTTGTCTTGAATTTTGAATTAATGATTTAGCAAAATCTTTGTTGCACTGATTAAGAAAAAATTTATTTTGCTTTTGTTGCATATATCCATTAATATCTAACTTTTTAAAATAAATATCATATTTCCTATCAATAAACTTTTTATATACTTCACATATATCATTACCTAAATAATTAAAATCTGGATTTTGATCACCATTTTCAATCCAATTCTTTAAATGTCTCAATGAACCTTCAAGCATTAAATACAACTGTAATGGAGTTCCAATGAATCTACATGCATTGCTTTTGAAAACTGATTTAATTTTATTTAAAAATACTTCAACATATTTCTGAATTCTTTTATTTTCTTGCTCTTCATCATTAACAAAGAGTTCCACGAATTTCCCTGCACTTAGTAGCAAACTCAAACGGTCTTTTAAATATTTTGTTACATATGCAACTTTAGCTTCATCGTTCATTGGATCAAATTCAATAGCAAATGTTGATAATTCATGTTCCAAATTGTACTGGAAATGCAGACGAGTAGTAACCCATAATTTTGCAGAAGTTTCGTTGTTTAAAAAATTCAGTAATGACATTATTTTTCTTCTATCATTTATCTCTAAGACTTCATCAAATCCATCAAATGCTAAAAGCAAAGGTTTTGAGAAATATTTGTCTTTTTTCAAAGCAATTCGTAACAGGTTTTGGGATAGATTATGATTTAATTTTAAATCCACTTTCACTAAAAAACTAATTACATTCAAAATGTCAAAATCCTTATTTTTCAATTCCATATCTCTGATAGCCTGTAAGTGATCTTTCAGATTTATTCTAATAACCCAGTGAGTTTCAATAAATGACTTGGACTCATTCTTTGTTTCATATAATCGTGTTAAACTACTAGTTTTTCCCATACCTGGGTCATCTGCAATTATTATAGCTTTTTTGTTTTTAATTTCCTTAATTAAATTATCTTCTTCCACTAAAGATGTTTCACTTTGTTCATAGTCAATGTACATTCGTAAACAATCGAGTGAACCACGAGATTGGTGCCAAATAAGCTGATCTTCTTCTAACTTAAGCCAATGAACACTTTTATTTTGATGTTGCTTACATATTTCTTGGAAGAAAGTTTCTATATCAGCTTCTAAAGTAAAGAGCCGAATCTTGCCATTTTTATAACTGTTCTCAAATTTTTCTATTTCAATTTTATTTGTAAATTTCAAATAGTCAATTAATTTCTCTTGCTTTTGTACACAATAAAATAAAAATATTTCACAAAGATGCTCATTAATTAGCTCATCTTTAATTTTTTTCTTAATAATAACATTTTTAAATTTCCGTTTTAAATAAAATTTAGGATTATAAAACTGTTGCAAGATAAATTTTACTTCATCTTCTTTGTGTTTTATACAAATCCAAAAAATCTGTTTCTTTGGATAATTATGACAAATTCCCTGAAAATTTTCATTGTTAAACTCATCATCAGCTATTTGTATTTTACTATCACTGCCAATATCACCCAATTGATTTTTAATTTTTTCTTGCTCATTGACTAATTTGAGATATTGAATAAATTTGTATATTTTTTCTTCCTTATTTAAACCATTTATTCCACTCATAACATAAATGTCTTCAGTATTATTATCAAGATTATGTGATAATAATGTTCTAGATAATGTTTCTGCATTAACTTCTTCATACAATATAGCATATGCACCATCTAAGCTACTGGTCCCTAATGGCTTATGTCCAATTTCTATTTCGTCATTATTATGAATTTTAAATAATGTTGCCATGCCAATTATTGTTTCATCCTTTTGAAAATTTTCTTGAGTTAAATAATTTACATAAGAACTCCAATTGTTAATCCCAGTTAAGCTAGCTAAACTGACTTTTTCTTCCTGTCCTTGAAAAACAAGTACATGTTTACCAAAGGGATCCTCCTTAGGCTCAAAGTCTTTTAAATCTATTGAATCGTTTTCTGCAACATACAGTCCTTTATCCTGAAACTCAGTTCTAAAATTGTCAGCCAAAATTGTAGATTTCGATTGCTGTATAATGAGTATTTTTTTACTAGGATTACTTTTGGTTATATTAGATAATTTGTAATAAAATTCTTTCACATCTAGTTCATTAACTGTATGTCTACATTCAATGGTCAACAAATTATTGCTTTCTAACTCAAAAACTTTTAATACACTGTCTTTATTTCCTTTATTATTTAAAATATCCAAGCATATGGAAATTCGACCCTTTTCTGCTCTATAATCCTTTTTACTGTTTAAGCATTGTAATATTTTAATAGAACTCAATATAGGTACTGCAGTATTAATACACAATATCTTAATATTACTCAATAAAAAGCTATTTAAGCTATTCATCAATTTTTCACATTGAATAAACTTACCATACTGCATAACTTCACTTTCATATATTAGAGTCATTGCTGAAACAATAAATGATATGTTAATCAGCTGTTTTTGTTCTTCAATGAAATTCAAAATTTTTCCACCAGAAATCCATTTTTCTTTGTATTTTGTTGTTTGGTCAATTCCCAAAACTTTTTCTATGCGTTTCTTGAATTCTGGACCTGTATTTTCTATTTTATCAAGAACTTGCCTCAGCGAACTACCTTCTACTACAGTACCTTGTGTGGAACTACTGAAAATATCTTCCAATTCTTTTACTCTGGGTTGGTTTACTATAAAAACTAAGCACTTTAAAAAGTCTGTTATATCTTCATCATTTATAGAAATCCATTCGCATGGTAAACTGAATTTACTATTTTGTTTACTTTTACCGAAATTTGGAACTATTTTCCATTTTACTTTTTTTAAAATCCCTTTTAATTCATCATCAGACATAGCCTTCTTTGATTTATCGAGTTCTCTAATAGCTTGAAATAATGCATCACAAAGTTCTTGTTTTGATCCAGATTTGTCATTGTCTAGAAAATCATCTCTAAACTGAGCTTCACAATATTGTTTAGCTGTCTTATTCTGCTTTTCAGAGGATATATTTTTAACTTGATCAGATTTTTTGACGACATGTCTTTCTAAGGCAACATGGTAATGCTTTATAGGCGATTCATCAATTCCTAAAATGCTTTTTTCTCTATAATTTTCCCAAACTACATATTGGGCTAATTCTCTTGCTAGTCTATGCAAATCAGAACTTCTCTTGAACATTTTACGAAGATCTTCACTGATATCATCGAGCTGATAACAACAGTTCAACTCTTGGGTTTTTAATGATGACTCCTTTAAAGTAAAAAGTTTAATAATATCATAAGGAGTTTTCTTCAAATTAAATCCTTTACTATTTAACTCTTCAGTATTAAGACCAATATTTGTAAATATAGCAACACATTTTATCTTTCCATTTCTGAGTTCTTCAGATGCAGGATTTTTTAACTCTTCTCTAACATTAAGAAAAGAAATGAAATATTTTTGTAAATTAAAGTCCCTACGCAAGCCTCCATCTCTGCCACCTTTTGCTCTAGATGCTTCAGCAGATAAAACTTCTGAATCTATTTGATAATCATTTTGTTTATGCTTTATTTGAACAAAGATAAGATTATTTGTGTCATCTTTGTCTATATATTTAAAAACTATATCATCAAATTTTCCATCTTTACCTATACCAACTTCTCTACCAATAGTAAAATCACAAAGTTTAGTGTTATCATCTGTTGAAAGCTCGTATCCTCTTTTTGCAAGTAATGCCAAAGATAATTTTTCATATATTTTACCTTCATCAGAACCTTTCTGGCTCTTAGTATTTGCTTCAAAAGTTTTTTCTTTAATAGACTGAAAGCAAGCCATTCTATTTTGTAATTATGAAGCGACTTCTTCAGAACAACTTAATAAAGCTGTCATTCTAAAAATATAAATAATGTTCCTGATTATTTTTATCCTTCTTTTACAAAGGAATTTAAGAATGTTCTAAACATCTATCTACCACCCTGTTTTCTTTTTCTTTTTTTAAAATTAAAAATAAACTTAAGTTCTTTGTGATCATTGTAAATAGTTGCATGCAGAATAATATATTTTCTACTTCATAAGTAATTCTTACTGTTCAGAAGTTTGTTTGCTTTATCCTCATTTTTAGAGTAGATATTTTCTGAAGAATATGGCCGCAAACACTTTCTACTAAGCAGGTTCGACTCTAATCTTGCATCTCTACTTGATATATGGATAAAAGAAATGGCAGAGGGTTGTGACTACTAAATATTGGATATTGATTGTTTATCTTTTGACTTCATATGTTCACAGCAGATGGCAGCACAACAAATGATTTTTCAAATAAGGATCATTCCTCTCAGGAGGTCAGCACAGGCCGAAATTTCCAGGCCTGTAGGCCCAAGCTCGGCCGCATATAATAGCTAAAAGTTTAGCTCCTTAGAAATATTGTATTAATTTTAGGTGTTGGTTGGAAACATCACTCAGGTATTATTCTTCCTGTAATTAAACAGAGACAGAAATATAAGATTTTTCTTTTTACAAGTGTGGATACAAAATGTAATATTTATGTAAAATACTTAAAATAAACTTTCATAATATTTAAAGTGGAACTTTTAGCGCCTAATTTTATTTTAAAATATTGCTAGATATATCTTTTTAACACTTTCCAACACAGTTGAAAAGTGTTTATGAATTCGGTTTGACAATCTGTCTGTCTGTCTGTCTCTAACTCAAGTAAAAATACTCAGATTCTCATGCAATTGATATATGTTATTGAAGTTTACTATGGCATATTTGAAAATGAAGTGTGTAGCACTTATAATGCATTTACAGGGATACTCAAAAGCATTTAGTTACATTACGCTCTATAGGTAAAAATCATTTTCGGTTTATTTTAATGATGTTATACTATTTCAGTAATATTGAAATTGATATATATTACTGAAGTGCACTACAAGAGGCTTACTATAGAATATGGTGCGCATAACATTCATAGTTCCTTTACAGGGACACTCAAAAGAATTCCGCTACATTACGGTCTATGGGGAAAAAATCATTTGTGGTGTATTTTAATGATGTTACACTATTTCACACATATTTAAATTGTTGTATATCACTGAGGTGCAATGGAAGAGGCTTACTATAGAATGTTTTATTGACAGAATTTGCTGAATAGGAATTTTTAACTGTGCTATGCGTTTTCTAACTGAACTAAATTTTAGAATACTATGTAGTATATATACAAATTTGTAGATCGTATAGGTTGCACAAAAGAATTTTTATAAATTTTCCATTTTTGGTATTAATTGTTGAAATTGGGTTTTCAGATTTGTTATGCATATTCCAAATTGTTTACTTAGACATCAACATCCACCTTATTAACTGGTAAAGTTTTGTTAAAGTATTCTGAAAGTGTTTCATAATCTATGCTTCATGCATGATTTTTCATTCCTTTTTAAAAGATAACATTAAAAGTACTTTTTGAAAATAGTTTTAGTTAAAATGAAAGCTAAAACAGGATTTTCTTTGTGAGAAAAAAACATTTATGATATTTTTCTGATTCTATTAAATGATTCTAAAAAAATAACAGGGTGTCTTGCTTTAATCTGAATATAACTATTGTTCATAATTTTTAATTAAAATAAATATATTTGAAAGGAGTTTTCAACAGACTTACTTTGCTCTGTGTCAAATGCAATGATACCATGAAAACTGATGGATATATAGTGGACTATATCCACTTAAAGACTGCCAAAATATGCACTAAAAACAACTTACCTGAATATGCAGTTTCTGTTTTCTTTAAATTGTATTTTGTTTAAACATAATTGTTACTCAAATGTATATTTATTCTTTGAAAACATTATTCTTTATAATAATTTTATTAAAAGACGTATGAATATTTTGATACATTTTCATCTCATTGTGAATAATTTTTTTTTGCAGTACACAACTATGCATTTTTCTAAATTTTCAACACATAGATTTTATTTTTTAACACCTGAAACTATTTTAAATGCAAAATATGTTCTTTCAACATTAACTGATGTTACTAAGCAGTATTTGTAATACTTTTCTGTGAATCGTCTCCACTTTAGTTAGTATATTATCTCTGTTATTATTTAAAAAGTCATTTATTTCTTCCTCATGTTTAAAACTTAAATTGTTACTTAAAATAAAATTAAACCTGTGTGATTTGAAACCTGGAAAAGTCAGGGAAATTTGTATCTGAACAGGAACAGACACTTTGTCTCAGGATTCTGTTTCTTGCATATATGTTGAATAAAACCACACCCCTTTGTTCTGATTCTAGTCTAGTGGTACTTTGCTAAGATATCAGAAATAGATAAGTTTGACTAAGCCTGATCCCTGATAAATATTTTTGAAAAATTTGAGTATTGGATTATCTTCTTTCAAGAGAATTAGAATATGAAGCAGATTCCCAGAATTGTGTTAACCTCTAAAACTTCTTTTAATAAGAAAAACCATGATTTTTAATAATCACTTTCATACATTTCACTACTTTTGTTGGAGGAAATTCTGTAATCAGACTTGCAGCCAACTGCTGTATGTCATCAGGTTTGGATTGACGCAAATTTAATTTAATTTCTGTAAACGGTTTCATTTATTGCAAACATTTACACTTGAATTAAAACATTTGTCTCTGTGCTTATATAACTGTTGTTAGTATAATTAATTATATAATCACAATATAATTATATAATTCACACTTTAATATAAACATTTGCCTCTATGTTTATATAATTGCTCCCATACACACTGAAACCCCATTGTTGCCAACATCACTTGCATGTGATGTCAACCTTGCTTGCAAACCCGATTAAGGAATTTCAGCCCTTTTGTCATCAATGTAAGATGATCAGATTATCTGGTTACAAATGGAAACATTCTTGTAATTTTGTAGGAAAGAAACCTTAACAATTATTGAAAATCTGTAATTGTTGGCAGTTTTAAAGGCACACAAGACAAATACCAGACTACTTTATTCTGATAGCTATACCTTTTCATATGCAAATGTTTAAGTATTACTTTATTTGAAGATAATTCAAAAACAAAGGGTTGGGTATTATTCGATATACATACAAACAACAAAATGTCTATTCCAGTTCAGCTATAAATTTCCCTGACTTTTCCAGGTTTCAAATCAGAAAGGGTTTAATTTTATTTTAAGTAACAATTCAGGTTTTAAACATGAGGGAAAAAAAAATGGCTTTTTAAATAATAACAGAGACAAAATACTAACTAAAGTGGAGACGATTCACAGAAAAGTATTACAAATACTGCCCAGAACCATTTGTTAATGTTGAAAGAACATTTGGTGCATCAGCTGCTAATGTTGAAAGAATATATTTTGCATTTAAAATAGTTTCAGGTGGTAAAAGACAAAATCTATATGTTGAAAATTTAGAAAAATGCATAGCTGTGTACTTCAACAAAAATTATTCAAAATGAGATGAAAATTAATAGAAATATTCATATGTATTTTAATAAAATTATTATAAAGAATAATGTTTTCAAAGAATAAATATACATTTGAGTAACAATTATATTTAAACGAAATACAATTTAAAGAAAACAGAAACTGCATTTTCAGGTAACTTGTTTTTCATCAAAAGTACATATTTTGGATAGCAAAAAGCATATTTTGAAGTTTTTTAGTGCATATTTTGGCAGTCTTTAAGTGGATATAATCCACTGTATATCCATCAATTTTCATGATATCATTGCATTTGACACAAAGCAAAGTAAGTCTGTTGTAAACTCCTTTCAAATATCTTTATTTTAATTACAAATTATGAACAATAATTATGTTCAAATTAAAGAAAGACACCCTGTAATCTTTTTTTTTTTTTTTTTTTGGTGAAAAAATGGATTACAACCCTTGTTTTCCATATAATTTTGTTTGTTTGTTTAGATGTGCATTACACTGCTTAAAATTTGTCCAATCTTTTTTTAATCACCCTGTATATAGAGTAATATTGTCATTGGAAAGAAAGAATTAAAAGAGCAGAAACTGTTTTTCATAGTGTAATCAATAAACAATGCCATGCAAGAAATAAATAATTAGCATAGGTCAAATTCTACCAGATTTTATAACCCAGAAATTTGTTGATAGAAACAGAACTATATAAATATCTTGATTATTCTACAATCACTAACTGGTCTATTGAAATAACATTTTAAATGTTCATCTTTTTATTTTCTTCTCTATTCAACTTTTCTTCATGTCTACAAAGTTAAAATCAAACTTTTAATGCTTTTCACAATTTCACACGAAATCAGCATTAATGAAATCTGGCAGCACAATATAAATTTGTGTGATTGTGTGTGTGAATAATATACAATTAAATTCAAAACTGCTCAAAATTAAAACAGAATTATGACTAAAAATTTTTATTCAGAGGATTAACAAAAAACTATGGAAAATAATTATTTACAACCATATTAAACACTAAGTTTTTTACAAGCATGAAAAATATAGATTTTGTGATCACCACTTTTGAAGAATACAACTGATTTCAATACAGCTACATATTTTAAAAGGATCTCCTAAGATTAACTTTTTAAAATTTTCAGAGGATTGTTTTAAAGTTCCCAGTATCAGTTACACAGATCAGATTTCTCTTTTATACAAAAAAATAATAAAAATATTATATTATAATATCTCCCATTTTTGCTCAGTAATTTAATGTTTCAATCAATAGTTACTACATCTATTTCATCGATAGTTATTACGTCAATATCTTTGATAGTTATTACCTCTATTTCTTTCTGGCATATTACTTCACTAATATCCCTTTGTTCAAATTTTAAAGGATGCGAAGAATTATTTGTAATTTCTTGATATAACAAATGTAGTACTTGTTCAGTTTCATATTCTGTAATTAGAGTATTTAAATATTCTGTTAGGTTTCCTTCACTATCAAAACAAATACTGTGTAAATTTTTAAATATGAGACAAGTTTTGGCTCCTGCTCCACACAACAGATGAGATAACTTTTTGGGATCAAAAAGACCTTCTTTTGCAAAGAAATGATATAAACATCTTCTTTTCTTGTGGAAGCAGAGTTTATGAAATTTACTTAAAACAGAAGCAGCATCAACTCCTGACAGAGATAATATTCGAGACAAATCACGCATTGTAAAACCCACATTAACAAAATCCTCTAAATATTTTGTTTCACTACCATCTTTATTAAAGCAAACTTTATATAAATCTTCCAGAGCAGAACAAATGTTACTTCCTGCTCCACATAACACTTTAGATAAAAATCTTGGTTTGAACTTTATTGCAATGAAGTCATGTAAATATTTTGTTGGATTTCCTTCCTTATCAAAACAAAAATCATGAAATTCTTTTAAACTATTTGTTGCTTGGCTTATAACATGGCATAAATCACTTGGTTTGAAGTTTATCCCTATTTTAGTGAAATTACTTAAGTATTTTGTTGGATTTTTTGTGCTATCAAAACAAAGATCATGGAATGTTTTTAAATTATCGGATGCTTTAGTTCCTGATGAACAGAATGCAGTTGATAGATGACTCATTTTAAAACCTGTCTCAGTGAAATCCTCTAAATAGTAACTTGGGTTTCCATTCTCATCAAAGCAAACATTATAAAAATCTTTGAAAGCTGAACAAACATTAGGTCCAGCTCCACTAAAAATAGCACATAAGTTACTCAATGTTAAACCTGCTTTTTTAAAATCTTCTAAATATTTTGTTGGCTTTCCTTCACTATCAAATGAAAGATCATAAAATTCCTCAAAAACTTCTATAGCTTTAGCCCCTGTTTTACATAAAATACAAGAAATGTTAGACACATCAGCACCATTTTCATTTAGAATTTGTAAATATTTTGTTGGATTTCCATTTTTATCAAACCAAAGATTCAAAAGATTGTTTAGCCTTAATTCCTGCACCAGCTAATATAACAGATAGAGTGAATAGATGTATTCTATTTTTATACAGAATTTGCAAATATTCTGTTGGATTTCCATTTTTATCAAACCAAAGAGTATAAAGTCCTTTAAAAGCTTCTCCAGATTTAACTCCTGCTCCTTGCAAAATGTTAAGCATGTCAGATAGATTTATTTTATTTTTAGCTAGAATTTGTAAATAATCTGTTGGAAATCCATCTTTATCAAACCAAAGATTGTAAAGCTCTTCGAAAACTTGTCTAGCTTTAACTCCAGTTCCATGTAAAATAAGAGATATATCACATAAGTATATTTTATTTCTATATAGAACTTGTAAATATTTTGTTGGATTCCCACTTTTATCAAACCAAAGACTGTACAATTCTTCAAAAGTTGCTTTAGCTTTAATTCCTGTTCCATGCAAAATACCAAATAAATTAAATAAATTTACTCCATGTTTAACAAGAGTTTGTATGTATTTAGTAGGATTTCCATCTTCATTAAACCAGAGTGCATAAAGTTCATTAAAAACTTCTTTGGATTTAGCTCCAGTTGCATACAAAATACCATATATAGCAGATAAAGTTATCCCATTTTCATTTAAGGTTTTTAAATACATAGTTGAATTTCCATCTTCATCAAAACAAATATTGTAAAGCTTCTCAAAAACTTCTTTAGACTTAGCTCCAGCTCCGTGTAGGACATTAGATATATGATGTAAATTTACTTCATTTTTATAAAGAGTTTTTAAACATGTTTTTGGTTTTCCATGTTCATTAAACCAAATATTATACAGCTCCAGAAAAGCTTGTTTTGATTTAGCTCCAGCTCCATGTAAAATACTAGTTATAGAGGATAAATTAATTTTATTTTTATCTAAAGTTTGTAGATATTTTGTAGGATTTCCATTTTCATCAAACCAAAGTGCATAAATTTCATTAAAAGCTTCCCTGGCTTTGGCTCCTGTTCTGTTCAACATACTAGAAATGTTAGATATAGTTACATCATTTTCTTTTAGAGTTAATAAACATTTTCTGGGATTTCCCTTTTCGTCAAACCAAAGATTATAAAGTTCCTGAAATACTTGCTTAGTTTTAACCCCTGCTGCACTTAAAATAGCACATATACTGGGTATATTTATTCCATTTTTATTGAGGGTATAATAACATTTTGTTGGATTTCCATTTTCATCAAACCAAAGATTGTAAAGTTGTTCAAAAACTTCTTTAAATTTACCTTTTGTTCCATTTAAAATACCAGACATATTAGAAAAACTTATTTTATTTTTATGTAGAGTTTGAAGATATTTTGTTGGTTTTCCATTTTTATCAAACAAAACATAATAAATCTCTTCATAGGCACCTTTGCCTTTAGCTCCTATGTTATTTAATATCCCAGAAATATTGGAAATTTTTATTCCATTTTCTTTTAGATTCTGTAAATATTTTGTTGGATTTCCTCCTGAATTAAACCAAAGATTATAGAGATCTTTAAAAGATTGTATAGAACCACAACCTGCTCCCGTTAAAATACTAGACATATTACGGTGCACTTTATTTTTATACAGAATATCAAACATACTGGTGCCTTCTGGGGTATATAAAAAACTTTCAAATCTTTGATGATCATGCTGTGCTACAATTTTAGCAAACTTTCTTTTCGCTTCATCATTATCTTGTCGTGATTTTTTTCTTTCTTTATTTTCAATATAACGTTTTCTTTTTTGTACTTTCATTGTGATACAAATTTTGACCATCAGCTATATATATATATATATATATGCAGTATCTGGAAGCTTATTGCATGTTATAATTGAAAACGAGACATATCTTCTCAGTATTTCTTAAAAAAAAAAAAAAAAGCGAGAGAGAGATTGTATTCAATAGATTTCTTGGAATTTCAATTCATATGGAATTTTTAAAATTAATTTTTCCATCTTAGGAAACCTGTATTGGATTAGATTATATTCTTTACAAGAATAAACACATAACTACAGCTTAAAATATGTATTTTTTATTTATTATGAGTCATAATTTCAAACTAAGAAGTTTTGATGCAGTCTGCCATGTTACTATAACTATGAAAAAATTCAGTTGATAAAGTATGAATAAAATATCTTTAAGAGAGATTAAATTTTGAATGACTAAGTTATTGTTCTGCAAAGATATATTTCTTCAAGTTTTTTACAGCTCTTTCTTGTTACTCTCCAGCAGTTCTGCAATAACATCTAGTTCTTTTCTCTTTAATACTAACACTTCAGGATTGGCAGGGTTAACCTAGAGATGGATTACAGGAAAGGTTTAGAATTTACTATTTTATTTTGCTTCTTAAAAATCTGAGCAAAATAGCAAGTATATAAGGACAAATAGCAAATACATAAAAAAAAGAAATATATGTGGCTTAAACATGGACCTTTATTAAGATAAAAACAAATGTTAAAAATTACTAATTTCCATAATTAATTAAATAACTTTTCAATGATTCATTGGGATAACTTTTCATTTAATAATACAGTAGAAGATCTTTATAACGCAATTCTCCATATAACGCACAACTTCTCAGATGTAAACAATGAATTTTCAGTTAAGAAACATCTGAATTTCCACATTATAAATAGTTGCTATTCTCTAGAGGACTAAATTTGATGCATTAGTTCAACTTTATCTCCTTAATTCAGAGCTAATTACTATGAGAAAAATTGCTATGATTTGATACAGGTATGTTTGGGCAATGTTTATAAAGTAAATTTAACAATGTGCGTAATGATCTATATTATGCAAAAAATTATAATCTGCACAACTTCTGGTAATAAAGAATGCAATATAAAGATACTCTAATGTATTTTGGTATGTTTCACACATATTTGTCCCTGTTTTACAAGCTAAATTTAATGATGTATGAAATGTGATCTATATAACGCAAAATTCTATATAATGCACAACCTCGTATTTTTAGATTTGCGTTATAAAGATCTTCTACTGTATAAATTCAAACAAATTCGAGGATATACATTGTCAAAGGCAGTTGGGCTCACAACAGTAGATTCGTTTTAAAAGATTGTTTAAAACTATAAAATCATTCAACGCTGATTTTATGTATATTTAAGGTTATTATCCTGAGCCTGTGCAATATCAAGCAGGTCAGCTAGTAAGTATTTGATGTAAAAAAAAAAAAAATAACATATACATATCATATCTGCTAACCTCTATTACAAAAGAACAATAAGCAGATTTACAAAAGAAATAAATAAGAAGATGAGGAGACATGAAGATTTGACATGGAGAGATGGAGATTTTAGGAGACATGAAGATTTAATATGAAGAGATGACGATTTTAGGAGACACTATTTTGAAATAAACAAATACATAAAAAGTAATACATAGATTGAATGAATAAATTGTTTTTTCCAATCTACTTCTATATAAAATGAAAGCAAAGTAAACTTTAAATCTGAAGAAAGGAAATAAAATATTTTTCTTTCCTTTTCAGAAAACTAATAGGAGTTTCATTTTTTAAGAAACTGATTTCCTTTAGATAGATAAGGTACCACTTTGATTTTCATTTAGATTATAGCTGGAATTGTTATGAAATGCATGATTAGTTATTTTTGAAAATTTAAACAATTTCAAGCACAGCATTTTTTTTCTTTTTACTGTGAGAAAACCTACTAATGGTTACCAAATCATCTGTAAGCATCAACCGAGTGACAACAATCAAGTTCAGCATGCTTATGAATTTTCCCAATTTCAACATCATATAATTCCACCCTTTTTTTTATGCGTGTCCCATTGACACTAAATTTCAAACAATATATGGCAGAAGTTGTTTTGTGTGCTACAAAACTTAACAGATAAGCACAGCTAATTACTACAAAAATTTGTTTCTGCAATTTCTTTCTGTGAACATTTCTGAGCATCATTTTTTCATTAAAAAAAAAATATAAAAGTAAAAATAGTTTAACTCTTATATAAGCATTCAATGTTTATCTGAAAAATTTCTCCTCCTTTCATGACTGCAAGCTGTGTTGTTAAGAAAACATTTCCGTTACAATAGGTTAATTCGGCTTGTGCCTGATACTGGAAAATTATAATTGTTTTGATTTACACTTGGTAGAAAGTGCAAACTAATGATTTTATAGCAAAAATGTATAATTTTTACTATCTTTTTTTTTTTTTTAAGATATGGCAACAGGAAAAAAAAAATAAGCATTTTAAACAATCTACTAGCTACATGGTAACCCAATATGTTATCTATTGCATATGTAATATTGCATTTACATTGCACAAGATCTTTTGATTTCTTCAGGGAAAAAGAAATGCCATATTATTGTACTACAATAAGATAATTTTATTTTATTAAATACTGAATTTCAAGTAAAAAAAAAATCTTATTTACAATGTAAGTTAAACAGGAATTGCAAAAAATCCATTTTGCAGATTACTCGAATTTTGAAGCAAAACTTTATTTGACAAAAGTATATTGTTCTTTTAAGATTCAGGTTTCTAATTTCTGAGCTAAATGACATCCTTTTGATGAGCTTATAAAAGAACAGTTGAACTTTTTTTTTATTAAAATAAATGTTTTACAAGAAAAAAAAATAGTATGTAATTTTTACCCCAAAACACAATTTTATTTTTAGTGCTTTTGTGAAATGTGTTAACTGCCATCTTTCAACCAAAAAAAAAAAAAAAAAAAAAAAAAAATTGAAAACAGTACCATAAAATCCCGAAAGTAAGCCCCCCTCCCACTTTTAAGCAATTTTGATTTTCTTTTCCATTCCCAAATATAAGCCCCCCCCCCCTCCTCTCACATACACAAATTTTCTTATGCACAAAAAATTGATTTTAAAAATCCAAGGGAGGCAATTTTTATTCTTTTGATAATTTTGGCAAATTTCCACTTATGTTTTTATATGATGTTAATGAAATCCTTCCTCTCACAAGAAATGTCTGTTTCCCTTCTATGCCCTCTCTAACATAAAAAGTTTGAAAACTTAAGAATCTTAAATGTCTCTGTACTTCTTTCTGCTCATTAGTAACGTAACAATTAGTAAAAAAAAAAATCAATCCTCTACACTACAATCTCCCTTTCCATCCAAAATTTATGCCCCTCCCTCCCTCCTCAACATATAAAGTTTAAAATCTTTAAAACTCTTTATATATATAAAAAAATGCTCTATTTGTTGCTCTCTACTAACAATAAATGAATAATCAGCCATTTAAATTACCTCTCTACCACCAAGATGTCTGCTTCCACTCTTTTGCCTACCACCAGCAAAAAAATATTTAAAACTCTATTTAAAAAATATATTCTGTCTTACATATTGCTCTCTAGTAAAAATGAGTAAATAATCAATCATATAAATTACCCTCCACTCCACTCCCCTCTCTCTGAAACTTACACTTCTCCTTCCTTCCCTCCCCCTTCCTCCCTCCCAGGATACAAAGTTTAAAATCTTTATTAAAAATTTGCTGTTTAGTATAACAATAAATAACTAATCAACCATTTCAATTACCTCTTTACTACCAAAATGTCTGCTTCTTCGACTTAGCTAACCCCTATCAAATAATAATAATAATAAAATAAAATAATTAAACTATTTATAAAAAAAAAATCTTCTGTCTTCTTTGTTGCTCTCTATTAACAATAAATAAATAATGAATAATCTAAATTACAAACTCCTTCCATCGAAATTCATATTTCCCTCTCATCCAAAGAGTACAAAGTTTAAAATTTATAAAACTCTTATGTGAAGAAATTTTATGTGAAGATATTTTATGTCCTACTTGTTGTATTCTAATTTGTCACCTATGTTTTCTCTCTACTCCAAAAGTGTCTGCCCCCCCCCCCTCCCACACACACAAATTAAAAAACCTTTAAAACTCTATTTAAGAAAAAAAAAACTGCTATATTTATTTCTCTTTAACAATATTAATGAATAATCAATCATCTAAATTACCCCTCTTTCTCCCAAAAGGGGAGACCACTTCCACTTCCCCCTCTGTCTTCTCACCCAGCAAATAGTTTAAAATATTTAATAATATTATTATTTTTTTAAATGCTGATCTATTTCTTATTTTGTAGTAAGGTAACTCATCCCATTTACATCATCTCATATAAGTATCACTCATCTAAAATCATCATCCCTTTTGTAATTTTTGCTCTGCCCTATTCTCCTAAAGAAGGAGTGGATTTCTAAATATGTGAGAGGAAAGCAAAAATTTTCATCTTTTTTGCAGTTTGGCTTACAATTGGGATTTTACGGTATATGCTTTTTCTATAAATTCAATTGTTGTGAATAGGGGTCAATAATTTCCCACCCAAATGCAAGTTTAAAGCTTATTCCTTGGTTGAATGAAAAGCTGAAAACAAATTTACGATGTAATGATTTCTAAATGTAAATATGCTTACAGACAATTTTTGTTTCTTTAGAATAAAATTGATTCATGAAGCTTATATATAAAAAAAAAATATGTTTTTATCTCTTCGAATTTTCTTGGAAAATTTAATTTGAGATTTTTTTTTTTATCAACTCAAATTGAAAATAATTTCTCGATTCAATTTTAATGCAGAAATACAGAGAGGCAGATTTTAAGATAACCGACTTGGGATTTCTAAATTGTTTTCCAAACTTACAATCATAAATGAATTAATATTAAACAATTAATTGATATAAGTGTATTTAAAAAAAAAACATTATTACTCTTTATTATTTATTTACCTTTTATTTTCTATGTTTTAGAGTTCAAAAAATTTCTTTGTTGCAGCTTTAAAAGCCAGTTGAGCTATTTTAGTGAGTGTGGTTTGGCATATATTTAACTCCATCATTGTTGCAACTTGTATAAAGTGTAACCATAAAGAATATTTGACGATTTATCACCTGCACCTACTAAAAGAAAAATGCCTTAAAATTAATTTATAATTAAGTTCTAGAAATATTAAAATGTTGTACTGTCATTGGAAACACACCTGTGATTATATATTTTTTTATAATTCTAGCACATCAGGAAGTGAGTGAAAATTAGATTACAAAATTCCATCTTTACGTACAAAAACCAAGTTAAGCTAAATAAAAGAGTGTAAAAATAGTGGTATCTTGCTGGCTCATGAGTCAGCAGCTGTGCACCCCTAATTTAGACATAGATATTTGTAGAGATTCCCTGGGTGCAAGATAAAGGGGTGGTGAGCACAAGTGCACTTGTGCAATCGTGCTTGGTAACCTCCTGATGTATGTTATTAGATTAAACTCATACATGCTTCAAAAAAGAAAAGAAAAGAAAAATAATTAATTGCACTGAAAAATTTGTCAGGAAATTTATTTTTAACAATATGGTTTCAAAAAATGTTATAATTAACAATGTTGAAATTTTCCATGAATTGCACATACAGTTGATTTTCAAGAAAATAAGGCTACATGAAACTGATATAATTACAAGTACCAACTTTGTCACATAAATGTTACACAATAGTGTCTAAGATTGTGAGATATAAAGTTAATACAGTAGAAGATCTTTATAATGCAATTCTCCATATAACACACAATTTATCAGACGTAAACAATGAATTTTTAGTTAAGAAACACCTGAATTCTTACATTATAAATAGTTGCTATTCTCTAGAGGACTAAATCTGATACATTAATTTAACTTTATCTCCTTAATTCAGAGCTAATTACTGAAAAAATTGCTATGATTTGATACAGCTATGTTTGGACAATGTTTATAAAGTAAATTTAACAATGTGTGGAATGATCTATATTATGCAAAAAATTATAATCTACACAATTCCTGGTAATAAAAAATGCAATATAAAGATACTCTAATGTATTTTGGTATGCTTCACACATATTTGGCCCTGTTTTACAAGCTAAATTTAATGATGTGTGAAATGTGATCTATATAATGCACAACCTCATGTTTTTAGGTTTGCCTTATAAAGATCTTCTACTGTATGTAAATAGAACAATTTTATATATACAGGGTGATTAAAAAAAGATTGGACCAAATTTAAGAGACGGTAGCGCACACTATAACAAATGATTTTTGTATAGGAAATTTAGGGTCAAAATCCATATATTCTGTCAATTATGCAGGGATCTCATTCAAAACTGAATTTTTGTTCATAGCTATAACAATAATGAAGATATTTTAAGGAAATTTGAAACAGACTGACTTTTTTAATGTGAAATGTAGGGATATCATGAGAAATGGTAGAAGTAGCTGCCATTGTTAACTATATAGCGTTGAACTAGGCACTTCATATTTCTGAATGTAATTGATAGTTCATATAGTTCCACTAATTCAAAATGTTGAGCAATTTCATCAGTGGACAGTGAATTATATGTAATTGCATATTTTAAGGATTTTTCTGATTAAAATATAGAAATGCATATTTTAAACTTTTTATCTGTAGCATGTTCAATTAGCTTTAAATTTCCAACAATTCTTTACAGCACTATATGAAAAATATATCTGCAAAGTTTAATGTATTTTATTTGACAATTTTGTTTTACATAAAGCAAGTAAATACGATCATCAAGGTTAGATACAGGTGTCAAGGATGTTGTACAATACACACAAATGCACATTTTCTTACATACGGTATATTCTAGAAATTTGTTGATAGAAACAGAATTTAAATATCTTGATTATTCTACAATCACTAACTGGTCTATTGCAATAACTTTTTTAATGTACATCTCTCAATTTTGCTCAGTAATTTAATGTTTCAATCAATAGTTACTACGTCTATCTCTTCGATAGTTATTACGTCAATTTCTCCGATAGTTATTACTTCTATTTCTTTCCGGCATATTACTTTACAAATATCTCTCTGTTCAAATTTTAAAGAGAGCGAAGAATTGTTTGTAATTTCTTGATATAACAAATGTAGTACCTGTTCAGTTTCATATTCTGTAATTAGAGTATTTAAATATTCTGTTGCATTTCCTTCACTATCAAAACAAACACTGTGTAAATTTTTAAATATGAGACAAGTTTGGGCACCAGCTGCACACAACAGATGAGATAACTTTTTGGGATCAAAAAGACCTTCTTTTGAAAAGAAATGATATAAATATCTTCTTTTCTTGTGAAAGCAGAGTTTATGAAATTTACTTAAAACAGAAGCAGCATCAACTCCTGACATAGATAATATTCAAGACAAATCACGCATTGTAAAACCCACATTTACAAAATCCTCTAAATATTTTGTTTTGCTACCATCTTCATTAAAGCAAACTTTATATAAATCTTCCAGAGCAGAACAAATGTTACTTCCTGCTCCACATAACACTTTAGATAAAAATCTTGGTTTGAACTTTATTGCAACGAAGTCATGTAAATATTTTGTTGGATGTCCTTCCTCATCAAAACAAAAATCATGAAATTCTATTAAACTATTTGTTGCCTGACTTATAACACGGCATAAATCACTTGGTTTGAAGTTTATCCCTATTTTAGTGAAATTACTTAAGTAT
This sequence comes from Maratus michaelseni, assembly GCA_963931845.1. Taxonomy (NCBI): domain Eukaryota; kingdom Metazoa; phylum Arthropoda; class Arachnida; order Araneae; family Salticidae; genus Maratus; species Maratus michaelseni. The sequence goes on from OZ007600.1 coordinate 7,098,306, forward strand.
TTTGTTGGATGCCCTGATATATCAAAACAAAGATCATGGAATGTTTTTAAATTATCCGATGCTTTAGTTCCTGATAAACAGAATGCAGTTGATAGATGACTCATTTTAAAACCTGCCTCAGTGAAATCCTCTAAATAGTTACTTGGATTTCCATTCTTATCAAAACAAACGCTATAAAAATATTTTAAAGCTGAGCAAATGTTAGGTCCAGCTCCACATAAAATAGCACATAAGTTACTCAATTTAAATCCTGCTTTAGTAAAATCTTCTAAATATTTTGTTGGCTTTCCTTCACTATCAAATGAAAGATTATAAAATTCCTCAAAAACATATTTAGCTTTATCTCCTGTTTTATATAAAATACAAGAAATGTTAGATACACCAGCTCCATTTTCATTTAGAATTTGTAAATACTTGGTTGGATTTCCGTTTTTGTCAAACCAAAGAGTCAAAAGACCTTCAAAAGATTGTTTACCCTTAATTCCTGCACCAGCTAATATAATAGATATAGTGAATAGATGTATTCCATTTTTATACAAAATTTGCAAATATTCTGTTGAATTTCCATTTTTATCAAACCAAAGACTATAAAGTCCTTTAAAAGCTTCTCCAGCTTTAACTCCTGCTCCTTGCAAAATGTTAAGTATGTCAGATAGATTTATTTTATTTTCAGCTAGAGTTTGTAAATAAACTGTTGGATATCCATTTTTATCAAACCAAAGATTGTAAAGCTCTTCGAAAACTTGTCTAGCTTTAGCTCCAGTTCCATGTAAAATAAGAGATATATCACATAGGTATATTTTATTTCTATCTAGAACTTGTAAATATTTTGTTGGATTCCCATTTTTATCAAACCAAAGATTATAAAGTTCTTGGAAAGCTGCTTTAGCATTTGGTTCAGTCCCATGTAAAATACCAAATACATTAGATAAATTTACATCATGTTTAAGAAGAATTTGTAAACATTTTGTGGGATTTCCATTTTTATCTAACCAGAGTGAACAAAATTCATTAAAAACTTCTCTGACTTTAACTCCAGCTCTATACAAAATACTAAATATGTTAGACATAGTTATTCCATTTTTTTTTAGATTTTCTAAAAGTATTGTGTAATTTCCATTTTTGTCAAACCAAAGATTGTAAAGTTCCTCAAAAACTTCTTTAGATTTAGCTGCAGTTCCGTGTAAGATATTAGATATATGAAGTAAATTTACTCCATTTTTATAAAGAGTTTTTAAATATTTTGTTAGCTTTCCATGTTTATCAAACCAAAGATTATATAGCTCTACAAAAGCTTGTTTTGATTTAGCACCAGCTCCAGATAAAATACCAGTTATAATAGATAAATTTACTTTGTTTTTGTCTAAAATTTGTAGATATTTTGTGGGATTTCCATTTTCTTCAAACCAGAGTGCATAGAGTTCATTAAAAGCTACTTTGGCTTTAGCTCCACTATTACGCAAAATACCAGAAATGTTAGTTATAGTTATCCCATTTTCTTTTAGAGTTAGTAGACATTTTGTAGGATTTCCATTTACATCAAACCAAAGATTATAAAGTTCTTCAAATGCTTGCTTAGCTTTCATGCCTGCCCTACCTAAAATACCGGATACATTGGCTATATTTATTTCATTTTTAATGAGAGTACAAAAGCATTTTTTTGGACTTCCATTTGTATCAAACCAAAGGTTGTAAAATTGTTCGAAAGTTTCTTTAAATTTATCTTTTGTTCCCTGTAAAATACCAGATATATTAGAAAAACTTATTTTATTTTTCCATAGAGTTTGAAGATATTTTGTTGGATTTCCACTTTCATCAAACCAAATATGATAAATTTCTTCATAGGCATCTTTACCTTTAGCTCCTGTTCTATTTAACATACAAGAAATATTAGAAATTTTAATCCCATGTTCCTTTAGATTCTTTAAATATTTTGTTGGATTTCCTTCAGAGTCAAACCAAAGATTATAAAGATCTTTAAAAACTTCTATAGAACCACAGCCTGCTTTACATAAAATACTAGACATATTGCGGTGCACTTTATTTTTATAAAGAATATCAAACATGTGAGTCCCTTCTTGAGTATATAAAAAACTTTCAAATCTTTGATGATCATTTCGACCTATGATTTTGGCAAATTTTCTTTTTGCTTCATCATTATCTTGTCGTAGTTTTTTTCTTTCTTTATTTTCACAACTTCTGTTTCTTTTTTGTCCTCTTTTTATTTCCATTATGATAATAACTTTAATCACCAGTTATATATTTATTTTTTAAGTTATAAAGCATCTGTGAACACAACACGTATTACATGTTTATAATTTGAAAATCAAATAAATAAAAAAAAACCCCTCAATTACTTCATATTGTATAAAAGAATTTACTTAAGATATTTTTTGCAATTTCAATTAATCTGAAAGCTTTTATAATTAATTTTATATGCTTAGAAAACTTATATTGGTTTAGATTATATTCTTTACAGGAATAAACACATACTATATTTAAAATGTGCAGCTGCTTTGTTATTTAGATTCATAATTAAAAAATAAGTAGTTTTGATGCAATCTTTCATGGTGCTAATATTGTATAAAACAATGCAGTTGATAAAGTAAAATACAATACCATTAAGAGAGATTAAAAAATTTGAAGACTGGATAATTGTTTTGTCAAATTAAATTTCTTCAAAGTTTTTACAGCTATTTTTTGTATTTTCCAGCAGTTCTGCAATAACTTCTACTTCTATTCTCTTTAATAGTACTCCAGAATCGGCAGGGTTATCCTACAGATGGATTACAGCAAAAGTTAGAAAGTTTTATAGAATTTGCTATTATTTTGCTCTTGAAATTGCTGAGCAAAATAAGAAGCATGCAAAAAGAAACAGAATACACATGAATAAATAAAAAAGAAATGTGTATATCTTAAACAAGGAATTTTATTTAAATATAAATGTAAACTAAAAATTATTGCTTTTCACAATTAATCAGTTACTTTCCCAGATTATTTTCCAGAAAAGTAAATAGCAAATATTTGCAATATTAAGTAATATATAATTGTAACCAGGAGCAACTTCATACCCCCCTCCCCCTTCCTGAAGCCCAGGTCTACATTGCTTAATGGCAGCAGAGCCACCAAGAATATTTAATTTTTTATTATACCATCAGTCGAATGTTAGAGAGACTGACAAAGTCCTGGTCTATGCTGTCAAAGGCAACAGTTATCCTGATATGTCTGGCTAGTATATATTATTAATATTGTGTTAAATAATACACTGATGTTCCCCATGGCCATTTTTTAAGGGCACAGTATGCTGTCCTTTTCAAAAATAAGCAAATGCACCCTGCCCTTTTTTAAAATAGTAAAATGCATCCTTAATTATACCAAGAGAACTCTTCAAAAAATGTTCCTCATACCATAGTATTTTAAATCTGTCTATCCAGGATCTTGGAAAAATTATAGAACTGTCTCATTTCTTTTAGAAAAAAATGAAGGAAATTGACACAAAAATAATAATAATTTTGTTTTATTTATCATACTTAAAAAACACAAATTTTTTCTTTCTGTTTTTAATGTTGCAAAACACAATGATATATTTTCTTTTGAATTAATGTCCTTTTCTGTTGAATCAGTGTCCTTTCTTTGCTTGAGTAGTGTCTTTTTTAGCGACTAGCTCCCTGCCACTTTTTTTTTTTCTAGAGTGAACACTACTAATAATCATTACAAATATATTTTTATGAGAAAAATATGAAAAAAATTATAATACATATTAAGAAACTGATTTTAAAGATATATAGGATTTTTTTTTTCTTTTTAAAGAATGTCGGAGCAAAAACTTATTTAGAACAGGACTTTATTTTGATACAATGAAAATGAAATCTGAACTCATTCTTTTAAAATTACTAATCAAATTAAATATCATCCCCTTACATTCAGCATTTATCATCATTAAAAGTGGAGTTGGAAACTAACTCATGATTTAAGAGAAGAAAAATGGCACTTCAGAAAAAGTGTAAAAAGGTAAGTGTATGGGTGTAAAAAGCAGGGTTGTCTGTTTTTTTCCACTCTGGAAAAAAACGTCCTGGACAAAATATAATTTTGTCCACTTTTAATAAATTGAAAATTAAAAATGAAGAATTTAACAATAATAAATGAATATATTGATTCTTCCGATTCAAGAACCAACTATTATATCAAAATATCACATATACATATTTATATACACAACAGTATGTGAAATAATTTTGCATGGAAATGAAAAACTAAGCTCAGTTCATCTAGAAGCTTTTTTATGCAAACATGTTTATACAATAAAATGTATATCAATATTAAGTTATAATGTATTAAAGAGCAATTGTAAAACATATACATTTGCAGTAAATTTTAACTTGTTTATCTGTCACATGGCAGTTCCATTGCAATTAATAATGAGTTTACAAAATTAAAAATAGAAATAAAAAATGTTTAACAGCCTCAAACCCTAATAAAAAAAGAAGTCATATGATGAAATAATAAGTTAATTTAGTTAAGAAAATGTTACATTGAAATGAAACCTGTGCTTGTAATGAATGCATTAATAATTTATTATATGCATAAAAACATTCAGCATATACACATTTTACTATGGGGGGGGGGGCATTAATAAGAAGTAGAAAAATATAATGATGAAAATTTTCTTTTAGTTAAAATATCAAATGCAAAATAACTAGGAAATAATAAAGAAATTAACAGAAATGCATACTATGAAATTTTGTTATTCAAAATACATAAAGCTTGTAAAATATTTAATAGTCGTCAAATGCTTCAGGATCAGGAGCAAGTTGTTTGTCTTTAGAATTTAACATTTTATAAGGCATTAAAATTTTTGTAGCAGTTTGCAACCCAAGCCTATTACTAAGTTTGTTTTGAATCATGCTGAATTGGAAGAAATTCGTTCAATGCTTGCTGATGAGGCTAAGCAATATTTCCCTGCTGGTACGACTTAGCTATTGGCAATTTTTTTTTTTTTTTTTTTTTTTTAATTTCAGAGGTTTTAATTGTCTTTCCTCAAAATTCTCCCCCATTTTTCAAGCTAAGTTGAGTACCAAAGTTTTGGCACTAAATTGTCCAGCCCCATTCCAACTATCATGACAAGTATGTGGCGTGCGGCAACAGATCTCAGAATACTAAAACTTAGGAGTGATCAACACAGTAAAATCTGGACTTTATTGGTCAGCCGACCTGGGTACTTGTCATTGTGGATCGCCCCATGAGGCGATCAGGCAAATTTCGCCCCACTCTCAAGGCACTAAAACCCGTCAAACTGGGTCGATTCCCGGTAGGTAGGACCCTGGTCAGCGGTCTCCGAGGCTAAGCAATGAAAAAAATGACATCCAAAATTTGAAATATTTTCTAAGTTACTGTATCTTTTCAGTGATTCCCACTATTCTGTTGGTGATAGATTATTTATGATTGTATCAGAAAAATATGTATCAGGAAATCGAGATGCCTTAATGGAAAATTTAACAATCAATAGTAAAATTTGTTTATCAATATCATTCACACATTTCCTTGCTATTTCTTCTTGGTCATTAGTAAGTACTTCACCCATGTATTTCGGATGCAGCATGTATGATAAAATTTGAGCTGGCATGATACAGTCATCAAATCTTTTCTGTAAACATTTATTATAAATTCCAAGTTCTTCAGATTTAAAGTGTCAAGAATTCATTGGTTACATCTGCAACAGTAGAGGAATAACTCTGTAGCACATCCAGTGAAACACTGATGGGTTTCAACAGACTGATTAGATGTTTCTGTTCTTTATATAAATCAATATTGATAACTATTTTCCTTGTGTTAGTATCTACTTCTTCTTCATGTTCATCAATAATTTTTAAGAAAACATCTTTGTTTTACACATACATCTCCAAGCATTTAATGTGACCGTTTCATCGAGTTTAGTTAGGACGTTGAGGAAGATATTCACCATAAGAATTTAGAAACCATTTAGCTACGTGATGACTGGAATTCTTAGACTATAGGCTAAAATACAAAACAGTCAACTCCACCACTGATAAAAGTCATTATAAATAAGAGAGCCTAAGTTTAAGTTCAGCTTCTTTAGTTTTGGTTTAGGTTTTTTGTTTCTGTTCAAGTTTTCAGTTTTGGTTTAGGTCCTGATTCAACTTTTATCAAAACTGTTTGACATATGCAGCATAAGATTATTTTTACAGTAAAATATTATCTAAAATTAACTGTACCAACATGTAATTAACATTTTCTTTGTGGATTTATTAGATTATGATTAATGGGTAGTCATTCTATTTTAAAATGATTAATTGAAATAATATATTCTAATATTAAAAAATAATGTAGGAATATATTTATATTACATCATAACAATACTTTTATATGTCAAACATATGGAAAATCAGCAGATTTTCATTTTGTCCAATTTCTTCCAGCGTCCCGGACTTTTTACAAAAAAGTGGACAAAATAGCAACCCTGGATACAGGGGTCAAGAATGTTGTACAATACAAACACATGCACATATTCTTATATGCAAACCATATGTAAGAATTTATCATTCCACGATAGCAATATTTGTGAAATATTCTTAGTCAATATTGTGATCTGACAGAAACATGTATCAAAAGTGCTAATTTGTGTTTACTTTTGCAGCTTCCTATATGATAAAAGCTTATTTTATCCAAATATGATACACTTATATTGTTTATCTTACAGTCTTCAGAAAAAAGCAAAAAAAAAAAAAAAAAAAGAGAGAGATTTGTAGCCTTTGTAAATGAGATTATTGCCACTGGAAAGAAAAATTTCTTAAAAGCTCCTTTACTAATTAAAACATACACAAAAAGATATGCTAGTCTTTCTCTACCTCCACATAAAGTATTTCAAGATGGGGTACATCAATATTTTATGCACAGAATTTAGATTATGTAAGAGAAGTTATTAATAATTTTGATAGCCCAGACTAGAGATCTGCACGGGCCGGGCCCAGGCCCGAAGCCCGGGCTCGGCCCGGCCCGCGGGGTGGGCTCGGGCCTAGTTTCCTTCACGGCACTCAGGCCGGGCCGGGCCCGGACCATACTTTTTTCTGAAGGCTCGGGTCGGGCTGGGCCTAGTAATTACTCTTTACGGGCCGGTCCGGGCCTTACTTTTTTCCTGAAGGATAAGGTTGTGCCTTAAATTATTTTTTCCGTACAGAGCCGGGACTGGTTTAATTCTTCCTAGTCTTCACATCCCAAAATTTTCAGTCCTGGTTTTTATCCGTATTAAAATCATTGTCTCGGCGTGGCCTGGTCCGTTCAAAGGTCAATAAAATAAGACATGGCACAAAAATCTTTGCAAAACGTGCATACATTTTTAAATCACTATTATTCTACAATTAAACATTAAAATTTATTCTTTTTAAAGAATAGTAGATTTATACACTTATTAAAATATGGCTAAATTAAAATTTATTAAAACGTGTGAAAAAGAACCTGCTTATGACGGAATCCTGTATTAAACTGAAAAATGTGTTGATCCATGAAAAATGAATATACTAATACATAAGAAAATAATATATAATACATATACACCTTTTAAGACGGCAACTTGTCTATAACTCATTTTTTTTCTTCCCTGTGCAATTCCATCTTAGAAGATTTTACTGTATAGCATTTTCTGATTTTTAACACTTGAATAAATGGAATATATTATAACATTAACATTAATATTAACAATGTTAATGATAACTTACACACATACATACAACAAATAGAGATTTATTAAAAAATATATATTCCAGGTTGCGGTACCTCTATAAAAATGAAGATTATAAATATATGGAAAAAAAAGGCAAAGATAGGAATTTTTGGTTAGATCCCCTCCTACGATGCAAATTTTAAACCAAATCGACGTAAAAATCAATGTTTTGTAGAAATTCACTCGGGCCGAGATTTTAACTTTTATACCGGGCCGGACCAATATTTTCTTTTGTTCAGGCCGGGCCGGGCTCGGGCCGAACTTTTAATTTTTGTATCGGGCCGGGCCGGGCCGAATTTTTTTTTGTATGGGTTGGGCCGGGCTCGGGCCTGGAAATTTCGGCCCGTGCAGACCTCTAGCCCAGACTGTTCTTGCGTTCCCTCTGCTAAAGATATGCTAAATGATAGATTTCTTCTGAAACATCTCTCAATGGTAAAAACTCATTTCAATTTTCTAATTCATCACAAACTTGAATCAAAGAATTTTTTGCTAAAGGATGTTACTCATAAATAAAGGGGAAAATCTGGGAAATTTCATTAGTAGCCAGTGGGCAGTAGTAGCAATTTCATTAGTGGCCTCTTTTTTAAACCAATGGCCATTTTTTAAATTTAAAAGTACTAAACAATAAAGTTTTGTTAAAACTTCTGTTATTATTAATCTAAAATTAAATAGCTCAAATAAATATGTTAATATTAACATATTGCAACACATAAGACTAGAATCATTCATGACATGCAGGAGAATTCAACTTTCTCTCAGAAAGCAGTATCAAGGTAAAAGGTCAACAAAGACTCAGTTATCTGGATTTTAGGTATTCAAGTGGCAGAATTAATTGTGAATCTTCGGAAAAACAACGAAAGGACAGTAGCTGCCACTAATTCTGTTTTTTATTCATAAAATAAATAAAGTTGAAGAGTGTATTTCTATCATTGCTGAGACTGCTGGGTAAAGTAAAATCAAAGAGGTTTAATTTTATTTTAAGTAATAATTAGTGTTTTAAAGAAGGGGAAGAAATATATGACGTTTTAAATAATAACAAAGATAAAGTACTAACTAAAGTGGAGACGATTCGAAGCAAAGTATTACAAATACTGCCTAGCACCATTTGTTGATGTTGAAAGAACATTTAGTGCATTTAAAATTGTTTCAGCTTTTAAAAGATGAAATCTAACTGCTGAAAATTTAGAAAAATACCCAGTTGTGCATTGCAACAAAAAATTATTCACAATGAGATGAAAATTTGTGGAAATGTGCATATCTCTTTTAATAAAATTACTATTAATGATATTGTTTACAAAGAATAAATATTCATTTGAGTGACAGTTACGTTTAAAAAAAACAGAATTTAAAGAAAACAGAAACTGCATTTTCAGGTAAGTTTTTTATCAAAAGTGCATATTTTGGATAGCAAAAAGTATATTCTGAGGTTTTTTTAGTGTACATTTTGGCAGTCGATAAGTGGATATAATCCACTGTATATGCATCAATTTTCATGACATCATTGTATTTGATACAAAGCAAAATAAGTCTGTTGAAAACTCCTTTCAAATATCTTTATTTCAATTAAAAATTATGAACAATAGTTATGTTCAGATTAAAGCAAGACACCCCACAATTTTTTTTTTTTTGGGGGGGGGGGGGGGGAAGGGTGAAAATCTGGATTACAACCCATGTTTTCCATATATATATATATATATATATATATTTAACGATCTGCATGACATCACTTAAAATTTGTCCAATCTTTTTTTTATTTTACTACCCTATATATATAGTGATATTGACATTAGAAAGAATTAAAAGGGCAAACACCGTTTTTCATAATGCAATCAATAAACAATGCCATGCAAGAAATAAATAATTAACATAGGTCAAATACAACCAGATTTTATATTCTAGAAATTTACTGATAGAAACAGAACTTTAATATCTTGATTATTCTACAATCACTAACTGATCTATTGAAATAACTTTTTAAATGTTCATCTTCTTAATTTCTCTCATATTGAACTTTTTTTTCATAAGCAACTCTACTAAAGCAAACTAAATCTTTTAATGCCTTTCACCATTTCACACTAAATCAGTGTTAATGAAATCTGGTAGTACAATAGAAATTTGTGTATGTGTGCGAATAACATTCAATTAAATTCAGTATTGCTCAAAATTAAAACTGAATTATGACTGAAGATTTTTATTCAAAAGATTGATATACAACTTTGAAAAATAGTTATTTACAAGGATATTAAACACTAAGTTTTTTACAAGTATAAAAATAATATGTTTTGTAATCACCAGTTTTGAAGAATTCAGCTGATTTCAATGCAGTTACATATTTTGTAAAGGATTTCCTAAGATTTGCGCTTTCAAGATTTCACAGGATTGTTTTTAAGTTCCCAGAATCAGTTACACAGATCAGATTTCTCTTTTTTACAAAAAAAAAAAAAAAAAAAAAAAAAAAAAATATTATAACATCTCTCAATTTTGCTCGGTAATTTAATGTTTCAATCAATAGTTACTACGTCTATTTCTTCGATAGTTATTACCTCTATTTCTTTCCGGCATATTACTTTACTAATATCTCTCTGTTCATATTTTAAAGAAAGCAAAGAATTGTTTGTAATTTCTTGATATAACAAATGTAGTACCTGTTCAATTTCATATTCTGTAATAAGAGTATTTAAATATTCTGTTGCATTTCCTTCACTATCAAAACAAATACTGTGTAAATTTTGAAATATGAGACAAGTTTGGGCTCCGGCTCCACACAAAAGATGAGATAACTGTTTGGTATCAAAAAGTCCTTTTGCAAAGAAATGATATAAATATCTTCTTTTCTTATGGAAGCAGAGGTTATGAAATTTACTTAAAACAGAAGCAGCATCAACTCCTGACAGAGATAATATTCGAGACAAATTACGCGCTGTAAAACCCACATTAAAAAAATCCTCTAAATATTTTGTTTTGCTACCATCTTCATTAAAGCAAACTTTATATAAATCTTCCAGAGCAGAACAAATGTTACTTCCTGCTCCACATAACACTTTAGATAAAAATCTTGGTTTGAACTTTATTGCAATGAAGTCATGTAAATATTTTGTTGGATTTCCTTCCTCATTAAAACAAAAATCATGAAATTCTTTTAAACTATTTGTTGCTTGGCTTATAACATGGCATAAATCACTTGGCTTGAAGTTTATCCCTATTTTAGTGAAATTACTTAAATATTTTGTTGGATTTCTTGTGCTATCAAAACAAACATCATGGAATTTTTTTAAATTATCTGATGCTTTAGTTCCTGAGGAACAGAATGCAGTTGATAGATGACTCATTTTAAAACCTGCCTCAGTGAAATCCTCTAAATAGTAACTTGGGTTTCCATTCTCATCAAAACAAATATTATAAAAATCTTTTAAAGCTGAACAAGCATTAGATCCAGCTCCACTTAAAATAGCACATAAGTTACTCAATGTTAAACGTGCTTTTGTAAAATGCTCTAAATATTTTGTTGGCTTCCCTTCACTATCAAATGAAAGGTTATAAAATTCCTCAAAAACATATTTAGCTTTATCTCCTGTTTTATATAAAATACAAGAAATGTTAGATATACCAGCTCCATTTTCATTTAGAATTTGTAAACACTTCGTTGGATTTCCATTTTTATCAAACCAAAGATTCAAAAGACCTACAAAAGATTGTTTAGCCTTAATTCCTGCACCAACTAATATACTCGATATAGTGAATAGATGTATTCTATTTTTATACAGAATTTGCAAATATTCTGTTGGATTGCCATTTTTATCAAACCAAAGACTATAAAGTCCTTTAAAAGTTTCTTCAATTTTAACTCCAGCTCCTTGCAAAATATTAAGCATATCAGATAGATTTATTTCATTTTTAACTAGAGTTTGTAAATAATCCGTTCGATGACCTTCTCTATCAAACCAAAGATTGTAAAGCTGTTCAAAAACCTGTCCAGCTTTAACTCCAGTTCCATGTAAAATAAAAGCTATATCACGTAGATTTATTTTATTTCTATCTATAACCTGTAAATATTTTGTTAGATTCCCATTTTTATCAAACCAAACACTGTACAATTCTTCAAAAGTTGCTTTAGCTTTAATTCCTGTTCCATGCAAAATACCAAATAAATTAAATAAATGTATTCCATGTTTAACAAGAGTTTGTATGTATTTAGTAGGATTTCCATCTTCATTAAACCAGAGTGTATAAAGTTCATCAAAAGCTTCTTTAGATTTAGCTCCAGTTCCATACAAAATACCATATACTGCAGATAAAGTTATTCCATTTTCCTTTAAAGTTTTTAAATGCATAGTCGAATTTCCATTTTCATCAAACCAAATATTGTAAAGCTTCTCAAAAACTTCTTTAGACTTAGCTCCAGCTCCGTGTAGGACATTAGATATATGATGTAAATTTACTCCATTTTTATAAAGAGTTTTTAAATATTTTTTTGGTTTTCCATGTTCATTAAACCAAAGATTATACAGCTGCAGAAAAGCTTGCTTTGATTTAGCTCCAGCTCCATGTAAAATACTAGTTATAGAGGATAAATTAATTTTGTTTTTATCTAAAGTTTGCAGATATTTTGTGGGATTTCCATTTTCATCAAACCAAAGTGCATAAAGTTCATTAAAAGCTGCCTTGGCTTTAGCTCCAGTGCCATTCAAAATACCAGAAATGTTATTTATAGTTAACCCATTTTCTTTTAGAGTTAAAAAACATTTTGTAGGTCTTCCATTTTCATCAAACCAAAGACTACACAAATCTTTAAATGCTTGCTTAGCTTTAATGCCTGCCCTACATAAGATACTGGATATACTGGGTATATTTATTCCATTTTTTTTTAGGGTATAATGACATTTTGTTGGATTTCCATTTTTATCAAACCAAAGATTGTAAAGTTGTTCAAAAACTTCTTTAAATTTACCTTTTGTTCCATTTAAAATACCAGACATACTAGAAAAACTTATTTTATTTTTTTGCAGAGTTTGAAGATATTTTGTTGGTTTTCCATTTTTATCAAACAAAACATAATAAATCTCTTCATAGGCATCTTTTCCTTTAGCTCCTGTTTTATTTAATATACCAGAAATATTGGAAATTTTTATTCCCTTTTCTTTCAGATTCTGTAAATATTTTGTTGGATTTCCTCCAGAATCAAACCAAAGATTATAGAGATCTTTAAAAGATTCTATAGAACCACAACCTGCTCCCGTTAAAATACTAGACATATTACGGTGCACTTTATTTTTATACAGAATATCAAACATACTGGTGCCTTCTGGGGAATATAAAAAACTTTCAAATCTTTGATGATCATACAGTGCTACAATTTTAGCAAACTTTCTTTTCGCTTCATCATTATCTCGTCGCAATTTTTTTCTTTCTTTATTTTCAGTATAACTTTTTCTTTTTTGTACTTTCATTGTGATACAAATTTTGACCATCAGCTGTATATATATATATTTTATGCAGTATTTGGACTCTTACTGTCTGTGGAATTGAAAACGAGACAAATCTTATCAGTATTTCTTAAAAAAAGAAAAAAGGCGAGAGAGATTGTATTCAATAGATTTCTTGGAATTTCAATTCATATGGAAGCTTTTACAAGTAATTTTTCCATCTTAGGAAACGTGTATTGGTTTAGATTATATTCTTTACAAGAATAAACACATAATACAGCTTAAAATATGTAGTTATTTTTTTATTATGATTCATAATTTCGAACTAAGTAGTTTTGATGCAGTCTATCATGTTACTATAACTATGAAAAAATTCAGTTGTTAAGTATCAATAAAATATCTTTAAGAGAGATTAAATTTTGAATGACTAAGTTATTTTTCTGCAAAGATAGATTTCTTCAAGTTTTTTACAGCTCTTTCTTGTTACTCTCCAGCAGTTCTGCAATAACATCTAGTTCTTTTCTCTTTAATACTAACACTTCAGGATTGGCAGGGTTAACCTAGAGATGGATTACAGGAAAGGTTTAGAATTTACTATTTTATTTTGCTTCATAAAAATCTGAGCAAAATAGCAAGCATATAAGGACAAATAGTAAATACATAAAAAAAAGAAATATATGTGGATTAAATATGGAACTTTATTAAGATAAAAACAAATGCTAAACATTACTAATTTCCATAATTAATTAAATAACTTTTCAATGATTGGTTTGGATAGTTTTTCATTTAATAATATAAAATCAAACAAAATCGAGGGTATACATTGTCAAAGGCAGTTGGGTTTCCAACAGTGGATTCATTTTAAAAGATTGTTTAAAACTATAAAATCATTCAACACTGATTTTATGTATATTTAAGGTTATTATCATGAGCCTGTGCAATATCACGCAGGTCAACTAGTATTTGATGTAAAAAAATAACACATACATATCATATCTGCTAACCTCTATTACAAAAGAAAAATAAGCAGATTTACAAAAGAAATAAATAAGATCAGGAGACATAAAGATTTGACATGGAGAGATGAAGATTTCAGGAGATACTATTTTGCAATAAACAAATACATAAAAAGTAATACATAGATTGAAAGAAAAAAAATGTTTTTTCCAATTTTCTACTTCTATATAAAATGAAAGCAAAGTGAACTTTTAAATCTGAAGAAAGGAAATAAAATATTTTTCTTTCCTTTTCAGAAAACTAATAAGAAATTGATAAATTGCTTTCTTTTAGATAGATACGGTACCACTTTGATCTTCATTTGGACTATAGCTGGAATTGTTATCAAATGGATGACTAGTTAATTTTGAAAATTTAAACAATTTCAAGCTCAGCATTTTTTTTTTTTTTTTTTTTTTTTTACTGTGAGAAAACTTACTGAGGGTTACCAGATCATGTGTAAGTATCAAACAAAAGACAACTATCAAGTTCAGCATGCTTATGAATTTCCCAACTTCAACACCATATAATTCCACCTTTTTTTTTTGTCTGTGTCCCATTGGCACTAAATTTCAAACAATATATGGCAGAAGTTGTTTTGTGTGCTACAAAACATAATAGATAAGTACAGCTAATTACTACAAAAAATTGTTTCTGCAGTTTCTTTCTGTGAACATTTCTGAGCATCATTTTACCCTTTAAATAAATATAAAAGTAAACATAGTTAAAAAAAAAAAAAAAAAAAGTCTTATATAAGCATTCAATGTTTATCTGAAAAATCTCTCCTCCTTTCATGACTGCAAGCTATGTTGTTAAGAAAACATTTCTGTTACAATAGGTTAATTTGGCTTGTGCCCAATACAGGAAAATTATAAATGTTTCGATTTACACTTGGTAGAAAGTGCAAACTAATGACTTTATAGCAAAAATATATAATTTTTACTATCTTTTTTTTTTAAGATCTGACAATAGGAAAAAAAATAAGCATTTTAAACAATCTACTAGCTACATGGCAACCCAATATGTTAAATTTAGATTGCAAGAGATCTTTTGATTTTTTCAGGGAAAAAGAAATGCCATATTATTGTACAATTAGAAAAATTTATGTTATTAAATACTAAATTTAAAGTAAAAAATTTTTATTTACAATGACATCATTTTGACGAGCTTATAAAAGAATAGTCTTTTTTCATTAAAATAAATGCTTTACAAGAAAAAAAAATAGTATGTAATGTTTACCTGATAAATCATTTTACTTTTAGTGCCTTTGTGAAATGTGTTAACTGCCATCTTAAAAAAATAATAATAATAATTGAAAACAGTATATGCTTTTTCTATAAATTCAATTATTGTGAATAGGGGTCAATAATTTTCCACCCAAATGCAAGTTTAAAGCTTATTCCTTGGTTGAATGAAAAGCTGAAAACAAATTTACGATTTAATCATATATTCTAATACGAGCAAATCTTGTGGGTGGTTATATATATATATATGCAAAAATTATCTTAAAAACGGCTCTAACGATTTTGACGAAATTTCGTATCCTACCGTTTTGGGGCACCAGAAAACCATTGGGCTAGGTCTAGCTAATTGTATCTAAAAAACGGTTCAAACGATTTTGACGAAATTTTGTATCCGACCATTTTCGGGCATGAGAAGTCAATTTTAATTTTAATTTTAATGCCTGAGGAAGACCACTCGGCTGAGGGCGAACCCAGCCGTTGAGCGTTTAATGTCTTCCCCGGCTAGCTCCCCGGCACGCAGGGATTAAACGATGAGAAGTCAATTGGGCTGGGTCACACGTTCGAGAACTTTCGATTAGTGGGTCATTTTTGGGTCAACGCGGGTCAAATTAATTTTATCTAAAAAATGGCTCTAACGATTTTGATTAAATTTTGTGTCCTACGAGTTTCGAGCACGATAAAAGCATTGGGCTAGGTCGCATGTCCGAGAAAATTTGATTAGTGGGTCATTTCTGGGTCAAGATCTAAAAAGCGGCTCAATTTACACTAAATTTTGCATCCAATGGTTTTCGGGCACGAGAAGACTGTTGGGCTAGGTCACATGTTCGAGAAAATTCAATTAGTGGGTCATTTTGGGTCATGGTCAAGCTAATTGTATCTGAAAAACGGTTCAAACAATTTTGATGAAATTTTGTATCCGACCATTTTCGGGCATGAGAAGTCAATTGGGCTGGGTCACATGCTTGAGAACTTTCGATTAGTGGGTCATTTTTGGGTCAACGCGGGTCAAATTAATTTTATCTAAAAATCGGCTCTAACGATTTTGATTAAATTTTGTGTCCTACGCGTTTCGAGCACGATAAAAGCATTGGGCTAGGTCGCATGTCCGAGAAAATTCGATTAGTGTGTCATTTCTGGGTCAAGATCTAAAAAGCAGCTCCATTTACACTAAATTTTGCATTCAATGGTTTCCGGGCACGAGAAGACTGTTCGGCTAGGTCACATGTTCGAGAAAATTCAATTAGTGGGTCATTTTGGGTCATGGTCAAGCTAATTGTATCTAAAAAACGGTCCAAACAATTTTGGCGAAATTTTGTATCCGACTATTTTCGGGCACGAGAAGACTATTGGGCTGGGTCACATGTTCGAGAACTTTCGATTAGGGGGGTCGTTTTTGGGTCAAAGCGAGTCAAATTAATTTTATCTAAAAAACGGCTCTAACGATTTTGATTAATTTTTGCATTTTACGAGTTTCGGGCACGCGAAAATCATTAGACTAGGTCACATGTTCGAGAAAATTCGATTAGTGGGTCATTTCTGGGTCAATATCTAAAAAGCGGCTCAATTTACACTAAATTTTGCATCCTATGGTTTTCCGGCACGAGAAGACTGTTGGGCTAAGTCACATGTTCAAGAAAATTCAATTAGTGGGTCATTTTGGTCATGGGTCATGATATTTGAACTCAAATTTAATTTTGACCGAGCATTGCTCGGTCTTCCCTGCTCGTGATTTCTAAATGTTAATATGCTGACAGACAATTTTTGTTTCTTTAGAATAAAATTGATTCATGAAGCTTATATATACAAAAAATATGTTTTTATCTCTTGGATATTTTCTTGGAAACTTTAATTTGAGATTATTTTTACTATCAACTCAAATTGAAAATAATTTCTCGATTCAATTTTAATGCAGAAATACAGAGAGGCAGATTTTAAGATAACCGACTTGGGATTTCTAAATTGTTTTCCAAACTTACAATCATAAATGAATTAATATTAAACAATTAATTGATATAAGTGTATTTAAAAAAAAAACATTATTACTCTTTATTATTTATTTACATTTTATTTTCTATGTTTTAGAGTTCAAAACATTTCTATGTTGCAGTTTTAAAAGCCAATTGAGCTATTTTAGTGAGCGTGGTTCGGCATATATTTAACTGCATCATTGTTGCAACTTGTATGAAAGTGTAACCATAAAGAATATTTGACGATTTATCACCTGAATCTAACTAAAAGAAAAATGCCTTAAAATTAATTTATAATTAAGTTCTAGAAGTATTAAAATGTTGTACTGTCATTGGAAACACACCTGTGATTATATATATATTTTTTATAATTCTAGCACATCAGGAAGTGATTGAAAATTGGATTACAAAACTCCATCTTTACATACAAAAACCAAGTTAAGCTAAATAAAAGAGTGTAAACATAGTGGTATCTTGCTGGCTCATGAGCCAGCAGCTGTGCACTAATAATTCAGACATAGAGATTTGTAGAGGTTCCCTGGGTGCAAGATAAAGGGTGGTGAGCACAAATGTACCTGTGCAATCGTGCTTGGTGACCTCCTGATGTATGTTATTAGATTAAACTCATACATGCTTCAAAAAAGAAAAGAAAAGAAAAATTATTAATTGCACTGACAAATTTGTCAGGAAATTTATTTTTAACAATATGGTTTCAAAAAATGTTATAATTAACAATGTTGAAATTTTCCATGAATTGCACGTACAGTTGATTTTCAAGTAAATGAGGCTACATTAAACTGATATAATTAGAAGTGCCAACTTTGTCACATAAATGTTACACAATAGTGTCTAAGATTGTGAGATATAAAGTTAATATGTAAATAAAACAATTCTATACATACAGGGTGATTAACCTTCTCACTGCTGTGAACTGATATATCCGTTCATTATGTTGTAGGTTTCATTGCAATAGAAGCATTTTTTAAATTAATATTATTTCTACAAATAATGCAGTTTTAAAACACTGAGTAATGATTAATACTCTCAAGGATTATACTTATATACGTAATTAAGTTTCTTATATCGAGTTTGAAAATTCATCTTTTTTTAGCATTAAAAAAAAAATACAGTGAAAACAACATTACACATTTGCTCGGCGGTCAGGGGGTTAAAAAAAGATTGGACCAATTTTAAGAGATGGTAGTGCACACTATAACAAATGATTTTTGTATAGGAAATTTAGGGTCAAAATCCACATATTCTGTCAATTATGCAGGGATCTCATTCAAAACTGAATTTTTGTTCATAGCTTTAACAATAATGAAGATATTTTAAGGAAATTTGAAACAGACTGACTTTTTTAATGTGAAATGTAGGGATATCATGAGAAATGGTAGAAGTAGCTGCCATTGTTAACTATATAGTGCTAAACTAGGCACTCCATATTTCTGAATGTAATTGATAGTTCATATAGTTCCACTAATTCAAAATGTTGAGCAATTTCATCAGTGGACAGTGAATTGTATGTAATTGCAAATTTTAAGGATTTTTCTGATTAAAATATAGAAATGCATATTTTAAATTTTATCTGTAGCATGTTGAATTTGCTTTGCATTTCCAACAATTCTTTACAGCACTATATGAAAAATATATCTGTAAAGTTTAATGTATTTTATTTGACAATTTTGTTTTACATAAAGCAAGTAAATACGATCATCAAGGTCAGATACAAGGGTCAAGGACCAGGGTTGGCAAAAAACCGGGTTTTTTTTTTAAAAAAACCAAAAAAAACGTTTTTTTTGGTTTAAACCGGGTTTTTTTGTATCTTTTTTAATTACATATATGCACATCAGTAAATAAAATTTAACATTGACAAGAATGATTAATATTACAATAACAATATATATATATATATATATATATATATATATATATATATATATATATATTCTGAAAACAGTTTAAACAAAATAAATAAACAATTGTTATTAATTATGTACAAATTCAAATCATTAAATTTTATTTAGAGCTGAGCTAACATCATTTACATTCAAATTCAAAACAGTTATATATATACAAAAGTTTCCTATGTAATACATAGAACATGATCACTTGTGCCGTCAGGTTCCACAGTAATGGTGATAAGTTTTAAATAATTTTTAAAGATTACTTTTTAAAAAAGTTGAAGAAATAATTGCTGTTTTATATATACATATTTCCAAATGCAACCTGTAATTCATGTTACCAAATGATTTAGCACACTTATAAAACATATTAATATGTTTATGTATTTCATATTGCATTCATAGAATGGATTCTGTATCTTAATGTTGATACTTAAAAGTTTTTAATAGTATTTAATTGCAAGATTTATATTAAATTCTTTAAAGACTTAATCTATTGCCTTCCTATATTTTTTCATTTTAATAAGCAACACTTAGTTGTGTTACATAAGAATATAAAGATATAATGTAGAATTTTACCTTGGTATGCTATACTAATTTTTTTTTTTAAATAAAAATAATGCAAAGAAAAGAAAGTGAGACTTACTTTTTTATTCAATTTAAAAAAACAAATTGAATTTCAGTAAGAAAATTAAATTGAAATATATTTAAAAAATATATATAAAAGAAACATTTTAAAAACATGGAAATTGAATAAATTTTCAAAATTTTAAGAAAATGGAAGTACGACACATGTCTATAAAGATTCTATGTTAATAAACAGGATTATTAGGGTTTAATGTTTTAAACAAAAAAACAAGTTTTGCCGCTTTTTGTAAACCCAGTCTGTTGCGTAACTTTGATTGTACAACACCAAATGAAGAAAAAATTCTCTCTACATTTGCAGTAGTCGCTTTTGCAGTAAGAATCGTTTCAACTTCTTTCAACACACCATCATTGAACTTTTTGATTTCATTTTCTTGAATATGCCACCATTCTATAGCTGATACATCTTTACTAAAATCATTCTCAAAAAGATATCTTTGAAATGGAGAACTTTTGGCACAAAATTTTAGTATCAGAGATAATAAATTGTTTTTGGGAAATTTTGTTTTAGCATATTCCAATGCTTCTTTTTTTTCCTCTGATGACAATTCGAGATCAGCATCCTTGGCTCTTGGATCCAACAGATAAGCAAGAAGATGGGCTGGTGTTATTGCCATTTTATAACGAGTATCTAGTTTTTTCATAATGTCTTTATTCAGTTTCAAATATTCCATCTGTTTTTTTAAATTTTTAAAAAGAAAAACAGTTTCTCCAATTGTACAATTTTGGCTTTGTACTTTATCTAAAGCTACACTAATTGGCTTTAATTGTTGAAAATAGTCTTCAGCATTTCTTTTCAATGAAATGTTTGAAACTAGACTTTGGATATTTTTATCAATTTTGTCTTTATTATTTTCGCATATAGTTACAAGAACTGACCATGATTTCAGATAGCTGTCTAAAGCGTCAGCAAATGAGTTCCAGCGAACTTCACAAGGCATTATTAGTTTTGATGTACTTGCATCTTTTCTGAAGCACGCATTTGCATATTGGTTGTTTCTGAAGTATTTGATTACATGCAAAATTTGTTCTTTTACATTTGGATAACTTATATCATTTGCCAGTAAATTTAAAATATGGGCTGCACATCCATAAGTAATAATATTAAACTCTTCTTTTACATCAAACATATCCCTCATTTTTCGGACATTTCCAGTATTGTCTGTCACTAATGCTTGTATTAAACATTGAAATTCCGATTGGCATTTATTAATGGTTGTAGTCGCAATATCATACAGATTTTCACTTGTATGAGCAATTCCCGATGTATCAATAGTGTCTGCTAAGTATGTATTCCCGTCTTTTGTTGTTAAAGTAACACAGATCACAGGTTCGTTGTGAATGTTTGACCATCCATCTAATCCTAATGTGACAACTTCATTTTTTAATATATTTGCACATTTTTCTTTTTCTTTGCTGTAAGTATGATCTAATAAATCCCCAGCAATTTGTTTTCTTGATGGTGGAGAATATTCTGGGCGGAAACTCTGAACCATTTTAATAAACTCAGGATGCTCTACAGTGCTAAATGCCGTATTTGTAGCATATATAAACCTAGCAAATTGTTCATCAAACATTTGCTTTTGAGATGGTGTTGATTTACTGACAAAAAAGTCCATAGTATCTCTTTTCCTTTTTAAAGAACCAATTTCACTTCTTGCTCTTTGTGTTATTGCTGAATCCAAAAAACTTGAAATACAGGATAGTGACACTGACACATCATCTACACAAAAATAAAAATAAGAATTGCTTAATGATACAGAACATATTACTTCAAAAATCATAATCATATAATTAACAATAATTCAATACAAAGACATTTTTTTTTCTTTGTTTTACTGCAAAGTAAACATCTCTATCATATTGATATATTTATTTTTGATAATTTATTTAATACCCGAGATAAAATTACCATGTCTTTTATAATTTTGGATATTTATGATAGGTGAAAACTTAGTTAATCTCTAAGAGCCATGCATAAATTAAAAATTAACAATTTCATTTAATAACAGTTCTGATCACATAATTTGTTCTTAATAATATGATTAATTTGTAAAACTTTCAAACTTTTATCAAATGTAATTTTAAGATTATCAAAATAAAGTTCTCTAACAAAAAAATGTCTATTTAAAATTTTCTTGTTTTTTCCAAAATTTCATTACTTAGAATTACATAAATATTTTTTATTTCATAGAATATAACTTTCTAAAATCAAATAGCATATGCAAATTAAATAATAATATATGTGATTTTTATAATTTATCTTCTCAATCAAATAGCATTTCAAATAATAATGTAATTTTTTATAAGAGTTTAGAATCATCTGAATGAAGATATACATAATGTGTTCTCAATATGCATTACTTGTAATTTTACAGATAAATTAAAAATTTTGAATTTAACAAATATTTAACTTATTAACAAATTTTTAACAATTTTCTTTCAAAATTAAAAATAATAGCAGCAATAATAATGATAAAATAAGTACTTACCATTATCAACAGAATCAGAATCAGAATGATGATGAGAATTATTACAAGTTTCAATGTGTTTCTTCATCCTAGCTACTTGACCTTCCATTTCTTTATTACAATTTTTGCATCTAGCTCTACAACCTTTCCTTTTATCATTTTTTACTTCATTAAAATATAACCAAACTAAATCTTTTCTTCTACCAAAATTAGACATTTTTTGTTCTCAAATGCTAACTCTTGGACCATTCATACACAGGTGCATACACAGGTGCAACTATGATGCAACTGTGACTTATGCAGGTTGACTGCTGAAATGAGTTGAGCTGTTCAGTTAGAAGTAGAAGTTATTTGTACATCAAATAATTTGAAAACTTAATTATATAAAAAAAAAATCTTAAAAAAAATTAACAAAAAAACCAATTGGTTTTTTTCAGAAAAAAACCATTTGGTTTAAACCGTGCCAACCCTGTACAAGGACACAAACACATGCACATTTTCTTACATGGAAACCATATGTAAGAATTTATCATTCCACAGTAGCGATATTTGTGAAATATTCCTTGTCATTATTGTGGCCAGATAAAAACATGCACCAAAATGTGTTAATCTGTGTTTACTTTTGCAGCTTCCTATATGATAAAAAAACCTTATTTTATCCAAATATGATACACTTATATTGTTTATCTTACAATCTTCAGAAAAAAAAAATTCTTAAAAGCTCCTTTACTAATTAAAACACACACAAAAATATATCCTAGTCTTTGTCTTTCTCCACATTTCTTCAGAAACATCTCTCAATGGTAGAAACTCATTTCAATTTTCTAATTCATCACAAAGTTGAATCAAATAATTTTCTGTTATAGGATGTTACTCGTAAATAAAGGGCAAATCTGGGAAATTTAATTAGTAGCCAGTGGCCAGTAGTAGCAATTTCATTAGTGCCCCCCTTTTTTTAGCCAGTGGCCATTTTTTAAATTTATAAGTACTAAACAATAAAGTTTTGTTAAAACTTCTGTTAGCATTAAATCTAAAATTAAATAACTCAAATAAATATGTTAATATTAACATAGTGCAACACATAAGACTAGAATCATTGATGACATGGGGAAGAATTTAACTTTCTCCTAGGAAGCGGGCTCAAGGTAAAAGATCGGTAAGATCATAGTTATTTGGTTTTAAGGTATTCAAAAGACAGAACTGATTGCGAATATTCTGAAAAACAATGTGATAAGGAATAGAAATAATGTCTTTTGGAGCACATGGTATACATTTTCAGAGAATTTTAAAATAAGAAAGTTGGCTGCAAAGACACTGTTAGCAGATACATTTTAAACTGCCTCTTTTTTCATTTAGTAGGCCTGTGGCCAGTGGCTGCCACTAATTTTGTTTTTTAATCATAAAATAAATAAAGTTGAAGAGTGTCTTTCCATCTCATCACTGAGACTGCTGGATGAAGTAAAATCAGAGAGGTTTAATTTTATTTTAAGTAATAATTTAGGTTTTAAAGATAAGGAAGAAATAAATGACTTTTAACTAATAACAGAGATAAAATACTAACTAAAGTGGAGACGATTTGAACGGTATTACAAATAATGCCCAGCACCATTTGTTAATGTTGAAAGAACATTTAGTGCATTTAAAATAGTTTCAGCTTTTAAAGGACAAAATCTAACTGCTGAAAATTTAGAAAAATACCCAGTTGTGCATTGCAACAAAAAATTATTCACAATGAGATGAAAATTTGTGGACATGTGCATATCTCTTTTAATAAAATTATTATTAAGAATATTGTTTTCAAAGAATAAATATTCATTTGAGTGACAATTACGTTTAAAAAAAAAACAGAAAATTAAAGAAAACAGAAAACGCATTTTCAGGTAAGTTTTTTATCAAAAGTGCATATTTTGGATAGCAAAAAGTATATTTTGAGGTTTTTTAGTGTATATTTTGGGAGTCAATAAGTGGATATAATCCACTGTATATCCATCAATTTTCATGATACCATTGCATTTGATACAAAGCAAAATAAGTCTGTTGAAAACTCCTTTCAAGTATCTTTATTTTAATTAAAAATTATGAACAATAGTTATGTTCAGATTAAAACAAGACACCCTACAATTTTTCTTTTTTGGGAAAATATGGATTAAAACCCATGTTTTCCACATATATATAAAAATGTGCATTATATCGCTTAAAATTTGTCCCCCCCCTTTTTTTTCCTTTAACCACCCTATGTATAGGAATATTGACATTAGAAATGATTAAAAGGGCAAACACCGTTTTTCATAATGCAACCAATAAACAATGTTCTGCAATCAATAAACAATGCCATGCAAGAAATAAATAATTAACATAGGTCAAATACAACCAGTATATTCTAGAAATTTGTTGCTAGAAACAGAACTTAAATATCTTGATTATTCTACGATCACTAACTGGTCTATTGAAATTACTTTTTTAATGTTCATCTTCTTAATTTCTCCTATATTGAACTTTTTTTCATAAGCAACTCTACTAAATGAAAATAAAGCTTTTAATGCCTTTCACCATTTCACACTAAATCAGTGTTAATGAAATCTGGCAGTACAATAGAAATTTGTTAAGTGCGTGAATAACATTCAATTAAATTCAATATTGCTCAAAATTAAAACAGAATTATGACTAAAGACTTTTATTCAGAAGATTAATATACAACTTTGAAAAATAATTATTTACAAGGATGTTAAACACTAAGTTTTTTACAAGTATGAAAAATATAGATTTTGTGATCACCACTTTTGAAGGATACAACTGATTTCAATACATCTACAAATTTTAAAAGGATCTCCTAAGATTAACTTTTTAAAATTTTCAGAGGATTGTTTTAAAGTTCCCAGTATCAGTTACACAGATCAGATTTCTCTTTTATACAAAAAAATAATAAAAATTTTATATTATAACATCTCTCATTTTTGCTCGGTAATTTAATGTTTCAATCAATAGTTACTACATCTATTTCATCGATAGTTATTATGTCAATATCTTTGATAGTTATTACCTCTACTTCTTTCTGGCATATTACTTCACTAATATCCCTTTGTTCAAATTTTAAAGGATGCGAAGAATTATTTGTAATTTCTTGATATAACAAATGTAGTACCTGTTCAGTTTCATATTCTGTAATTAGAGTATTTAAATATTCTGTTAGGTTTCCTTCATTATCAAAACAAATACTGTGTAAATTCTTAAATATGAGACAAGTTTGGGCTCCGGCTCCACACAACAGATGAGATAACTTTTTGGGATCAAAAAGACCTTCTTTTGCAAAGAAATGATATAAATATCTTCTTTTCTTGTGGAAGCAGAGTTTATGAAATTTACTTAAAACAAAAGCAGCATCAACTCCTGACAGAGATAATATTCGAGACAAATCACGCATTGTAAAACCCACATTAACAAAATCCTCTAAATATTTTGTTTCACTACCATCTTTATTAAAGCAAACTTTATATAAATCTTCCAGAGCAGAACAAATGTTACTTCCTGCTCCACATAACACTTTAGATAAAAATCTTGGTTTGAACTTTATTGCAATGAAGTCATGTAAATATTTTGTTGGATTTCCTTCCTCATCAAAACTAAAATCATGAAATTCTTTTAAACTATTTGTAGCTTGACTTATAACACGGCATAAATCACTTGGTTTGAAGTTTATCCCTATTTTAGTGAAATTACTTAAGTATTTTGTTGGATTTCCTGATATATCAAAACAGAGATCATGGAATGTTTTTAAATTATCCGATGCTTTAGTTCCTGATAAACAGAATGCAGTTGATAGATGACTCATTTTAAAATCTGCCTCAGTGAAATCCTCTAAATAGTTACTTGGGTTTCCATTCTCATCAAAACAAACATTATAAAAATCTTTGAAAGCTGAACAAACATTAGGTCCAGATCCACTTAAAATAGCACATAAGTTACTCAATTTAAAACCTGCTTTAGTAAAGTTCTCTAAATATTTTGTTGGCTTTCCTTCACTATCAAATGAAAGATCATAAAATTCCTCAAAAACATATTTAGCTTTATCTCCTGTTTTATATAAAATACAAGAAATGTTAGATACACCAGCTCCATTTTCATTTAGAATTTGTAAATACTTGGTTGGATTTCCATTTTTATCAAACAAAAGAGTCAAAAGACCTTCAAAAGATTGTTTAGCCTTAACTCCTGCACCAGCTAATATAGTAGATATACTGAATAGATGTATTCTATTTTTATACAGAATTTGCAAATATTCTGTTGGACTGCCATTTTTATCAAACCAAAGACTATAAAGTCTTTTAAAAGCTTCTCCAGATTTAACTCCTGCTCCTTGCAAAATGTTAAGCATGTCAGATAGATTTATTTTATTTTTAGCTAGAATTTTTAAATAATATGTTGGATATCCATCTTTATCAAACCAAAGATTGTAAAGCTCTTCAAAAACTTGTCTAGCTCTAACTCCAGTTCCATGTAAAATAAGAGATATATCACATAAGTACATTTTATTTCTATCTAGAACTTGTAAATATTTTGTTGGATTCCCATTTTTATCA
This sequence comes from Maratus michaelseni, assembly GCA_963931845.1. Taxonomy (NCBI): domain Eukaryota; kingdom Metazoa; phylum Arthropoda; class Arachnida; order Araneae; family Salticidae; genus Maratus; species Maratus michaelseni. The sequence goes on from OZ007600.1 coordinate 7,125,271, forward strand.
AACCAAAGATTATAAAGTTCTTGGAAAGCTGCTTTAGTCTTAGTTTCAGTCCCATGTAAAATATCAAATATATTAGATAAATTTACTCGATGTTTAAGAAGAATATGTAAACATTTTGTGGGATTTCCATTTTTATCTAACCAGAGTGTACAAAATTCATTAAAAACTTCTTTGGCTTTAGCTCTAGTTCTATACAAAATACTAAATATGTTAGACATAGTTATTCCATTTTCTTTTAGAATTTGTAAATGTATTGTGTAATTTCCATTTTTATCAAACCAAACATTGTAAAGCTCCTCAAAAGCTTTTTTAGATTGAGCTCCACTTCCAGTAAAAATACTAGATATATTGAGTAAATTTACTCCATTTTTATAAAGAGTTTTTAAACATTTTGTTGGCTTTCCATGCTCATTAAACCAAACATTATACAGCTCTACAAAAGCTTGTTTTGATTTAACTCCAGCTCCACTTAAAATGCTAGTTATAATGGATAAACTTACTTTGTTTTTGTCTAAAGTTTGTAGATACTTTGTGGGATTTCCATTTTCATCAAACCAGAGTTCATAAAGTTCATTAAAGGCTTCTTTGGCTTTAGCTCCACTATTCTGCAAAATACCAGAAATGTTAGTTATAGTTATTCCATTTTCTTTTAGAGTTAGTAGACATTTTTTGGGATTTCCATTTTCATCAAACCAAAGATTATAAAGTTCTTCAAATGCTTGCTTAGCTTTCATGCCTACCTTACATAAAATACCGGATACACTGGCTATATTTATTTCATTTTTAATGAGAGTACAAAAGCATTTTGTTGGATTTCCATTTGTATCAAACCAAAGATTGTAAAATTGTTTGAATATTTCTTTAAATTTATCTCCTGTTCCCTGTAAAATACCAGATATATTAGAAAAACTTATTTTATTTTTCCATAGAGTTTGAAGATATTTTGTTGGATTTCCACTTTTATCAAACCAAATATGATAAATTTCTTCATAGGCATCTCTACCTTTAGCTCCTGTTCTGTTTAACATACAAGAAATATTAGAAATTTTTATCCCGTGTTGTTTTAGATTCTTTAAATATTTTGTTGGATTTCCTTCAGAGTCAAACCAAAGATTATAAAGATCTTTAAAAGCTTCTATAGAAGCACTGCCTGCTTTATATAAAATACTAGACATATTACGGTGCACTTTATTTTTATAAAGAATATCAAACATGTGAGTCCCTTCTTGAGTATATAAAAAACTTTCAAATCTTTGATGATCATTTCGACCTATGATTTTGGCAAATTTTCTTTTTGCTTCATCATTATCTTGTCGTAGTTTTTTTCTTTCTTTATTTTCACAACTTCTGTTTCTTTTTTGTCCTCTTTTTATTTCCATTATGATAATAACTTTGACCACCAGTTATATATTTATTTTTTAAGTTATAAAGCATCTGTGAACACAACACATATTACATGTTTATAATTTAAAATCAAATAAATAAAAGAAAACCCTCAATTACTTTATGATGTAGAAAAAGAATTTACTTAAGATATTTTTTTCAATTTCAATTAATTTGGAAGCTCTTCTAATTAATTTTATATGCTTAGAAAACCTGCATTGGTTTAGATTATATTCTTTACAGCAATAAACACACATTATATTTAAAATGTGCAGCTGCTTTGTTATTTAGATTCATAATTATAAAACAAGTAGTTTTGATGCAATCTTTCATGGTGCTAATATTGTATAAAAAAATGCAATTGATAAAGTAAAATATAATACCGTTAGGAGAGATTAAAAAATTTAAAGACCGGATAATTGTTTTGTAAAATTAAATTTCTTCAAAGTTTTTACAGCTATTTCTTGCATTTTCCAGCAGTTCTGCAATAACTTCTACTTCTATTCTCTTTAATAGTACACCAGAATCGGCAGGGTTATCCTACAGATGGATTACAGCAACAGTTAGAAAGTTTTATGGAATTTGCTATTATTTTGCTCTTGAAATTGCTGAGCAAAATAAGAAGCATGCAAAAAGAAATAGAACACAAATGAATAAATAAAAAAGAAATGTGTACATCTTAAACAAGGAATTTTATTTAAATACAAACGGAAACTAAAAATTATTGCTTTTCATAATTAATCAGTTAAATTACTTTCCAAAAAAGTAAAGAGCAAATATTTTCAATATTAAATAATATATAAATGTAACCAGGAGCAACATCATACCCCATCCCCCTCCCCCTCCCTTCCTGAAACCCAGGTCTACATTGCTTAATGGCAGCACAGTCACCACGAATATTTAATTTTTTATTATACCATCAGAGAGACTGACGAAGTCCTGGTCTATTCTGTCAAAGGCAACAGGTATCCTGGCCTGTCTGGTCAGTAAAAAAAAGAAAGTCCTTCCGGCCTGTATCAGTAAAAGAAGATATATTCTTTATTCCATAGTTTTAAGAAGTCAGCTAATTTTACAAGAAAACATGAAAGCTAAAATTCATAGAACCCTATCACAGAAGATTTCCAGTTTTTATTAATATTGAATTTGAATGGGATTTTCTAGAAAGCTGACTTCATTTATGGTAACTTACTTTTGTCACTAAATTTGGAAATAATTCACCAAATATCGTCAAGCTTGGAGAGAATTTTACGCTGGTGGATACCCTTATGTATGAATGTTTGGATGTGTCTGATTATTTTATGAATACCAATATATATATTCTTTTAAATATGATGCCGTTTTATGATATGACTATGCATTTTTAAGTGTATGAAAGTTAAAACAATAGTTACAATAATGAAATTCGGCAAAACACAAATTAACAGTGCAGACGATTATGGAAGAATCCCTTATTTTTAATCTGCTGTCTTGTTTTAAAATGTCAGCGACCCTAGAACTTCAAACTGCTCTATCTCAGCCATTTTTTTAGATACAGGCAAACCAAAAAATGCTTTAGAATCCATACTTCCATACCTGCCAATTTTTGAAAATGGCAAAGTGTAAAATGATGTGTGAGTACATTTTTTTTTCTTATGAACATATGTCCCATGTAACCCACTTTTAAGTAACATATAAACAATATTTTTGGGCTTTTTAAAAGTATATAATAGATGAATATTGTTAAATAATACACTGATGACTAGTGTTCCCCTAGGCCATTTTTTAAAGGAACAGTACGCTGCTCTTTTCAAAATAAGCAAATGCACCTTTTATAAAATAGTGAAATTCATCCTTCATTATACGAAATGATCTTTTGTTAAAATGCTCCTCATACCATAGTATTTTAAATCTGTCCATCCAAGATCTTGGAAAAATTATAGAACTGTCTCATTTCTTTTAGGAAAAATAAAGGAGATTCACACACACGCAAAAAAAAAAAAAAAATAGTTTTGTTTTATTTATCATACCTAAAAAATACACATTTTTCCTTTTATTTTTTACCGTTGCTAAACATATCTTTAAGTGGCTGTCATTATCAAATGAGATGGCAGATCAAGCTAGCTAACAAACTTGGTCAAGTTCTTGGTAAGCCATCTACATACTATGCTCAATCATATCCAAATCAGTTTAAAAATACGAGTAATGAGTCACATGAGAAAAATTATATATATATAATATACATATATAAATCAATGTTTGAACGAAGGATGATTTTGGCATCTGAAGGTCATGATCAGAGAAAAATGTACAGAAATTTTCTAGAATTGCTCTCCTCTGGATGACTGCAATAGATTGCTTCTTACTTTTTGTAATGGAAGCTACCTAATGCTGCATTTCTAGTATGTTAATTTTTTTTGTACTTCTCTATTATCCTGTGGACCATTTTTCATACAAAAAACTATCGCCAAACTGTAAGATTTTAAATGCTAAAAATGCAGTCCCATTTACTTGATGTCAGAAGCATTATACGTGTTTGTTATGTCATCACGTGGTTTTTAATTCGACATTTGCATGTATTTTTACTTTCTTCTATCTATAATAGAAGAAAGTATTGTAATCGAAAATTTTTTCGATATCTGGTTTTCGACGGATTTGCATGTTTTAGGGGTCAGAGATACCAAAAAACATGTTTTTACAAAATGTCTGTCTGTCCGTCCTCATTGTATCATCGAAAAGTGCATGAAGTTCTGCTTCAAATTGAACAGAATTTTTTTTCTATGTTTTTGACTATAGCCTGCAGGTTCCAGTTGAATTTGGGGATATTTCGACAAAAAAAAAGGGGGGGGGGCGCTGCAATCACGATTTTTGTTCGTTTTTCACTATTGTATCATCGAAAAGGGTATGATGTTATGCAGATAATTAAACCAAATTTTTTTTCCATGTTTTTGGCTATGGCAAGCAGGTCCTATTTGAATTTGGGGATATTCTGCTGGAAGGGGGCACTGTGATAGCCATTTAAAGATTTCAAATTCAAAAAGTTGTACAAAAAAACTAGAAATCCTAAAAAATTTTTCCGTTAAAGGTTCGGCCTTGATCCGGAGAAATTTTTGTTTTGCCTCTATCTGAAAAAATGGCTGAGATATAGCAGTTTGAAATTTTAGGGTGGCTGACATTTTCAAACAAGACAGCAGAATTCATCCATAAATGGGTTTAATTTATGAGTTTTAGTTAACATAGTTTCGGTAAATTTTCTTTCATTGTTGTAACCACTGTTCCTATTCTTATATGCTTAACACTATATATTTATATTCGCCAACGTCAAATTCTCGCCAAGCTTGGCAACAGTTGGCGAGATATTGCCAAATTTGGCGACCAAAATAGGTTGTCATAAATGAAGCCAACTTGGCTGTAGAGGACTAATTTGGCGATATTCTCATTCAAATTCAATGTTGACGAGGTCAGGAATGAATCTTCTTTAATTGGGTTCCATGCATTTTAGCTTCTTGTTTTCCAGTAAAATTAGCTAAAATTGTAAAACCAAGGAATAGGGAGGCTATCTGTTCCTGTTGGTACAGACCAGAAAGACTTTTCGTAGTTTAGCATACATCAGTTGATCGCATCCCGGTAACCTGAAGATTCGCAAGCAGCTGACGTACAACAGAATGACGAAAAATATTGATTTTTTTGGCGACGTGATAGCAAATTTTGAAGTATTAACATGATTGAGATAGAAGAAGGTTTTGGGATTGGCACATCCGACTAGTTCATTATGTTTTACTGATTTATTAGTTATTTCATTAATTAAAATAACAATTGTGTCCTTAAATTCTCATATTTTATTTATTTATTTATTTTGATATTCCAATGGCAATGTTTTCCTGTTTATTTGGCAATAGTTTTTTGTTATGAAAAGTGGTTGACGGGATATAGAGAAGTACCATTTTTAAAAACATATCTAAGAAGTTTTTACTTATTATATATGTAAATTATTACTAGCATTAGATGCTGTCTGTCAATTAAAAAAAAAATCATTAATAAAGCATTTTGAAGGACCGAATCAGGAGATTATACACATGAGAGACACATTTTGAGAATAGTGGTAAAATAAGAAAAACAGTGGGGACAAAAAAATATGACTTGAAATTATAATAAACCACCCTTAATTCAAATAGCAACCAGTATTGAGTGCATGTATATACATATACACTTAAATATTAAAAAATATCCTAAATATGTGGGAGGAAAGCAAAAAAGTTTTCTCTTTTATGAAGTTTGGCTGTTACAATAAACTAACAAATAAAATAAAAAAAGATTAAAAAAAAATATTTGTAATTTTTTTAAATTTTGTTAAGAGATTTTTTGTTGTTGGGGGTGATTTTTTAAAGTGGAAATCTGCTGAAATATGGAAGATTCTCACCTCCCAACCCCAACAAAAAAACCCTAAGCAAAATTTAAAAAAAAATTTAAAACCTTTTTCTTTATTTGTTATTTTATTGTAACAGCCATGACTTTGAACAGCCGAACTTCATAAAAGAGAAAAAAATTTTGCTCTTTTTGCCCCCCACCCCGTATTTACATTTTTTACTTCTAAATTAATAAAAACTGGATTTTAATGGGAGGGGGGATGCATCGATGTAACAGTGAAAAGGGAAAATGAGTTTTTGGCCTATTTTCCTGTCATTGAGAAGTCGATCAAATAATTCTTTTATCATTATTAAATTTGCATTTAATAAAGTTAATTTTGGCAAATTAAAAGTAAACAATATTTTGTGTTAGGATGTTATTTCTAAAATTTATTTATTAATCTTTTATAACATTACATTATTTATAATTAGACATCTCATAAAGATTTTCATTTAGGACTAAGATGATTAACAGATGCTGCTCTTACTTTATGTACTATTAAAGTAAACCTCAACATAGGAAATAACAAAACAAATGAGGTTAACTACTCAACTAGACGTTTTTCAAAGGGCACTGTGCTCTGCTCTTTTCTTCCTAAAACATCAACTTTGAACACTGTAATTTTTTTAAAAAATGGTGCCCTTTTTTCCTTCCAGAAAAAGCACGTGGACGCTTAGAAAATTAAGTTCTGTATGATTCATCACTGTGTTGCCTCAATTACATCCGCATTACACAGGCCAAAAAAGGTGCAACAACCCATTGTAATAATGAATTCTTTCTGCATAACTACGAACATTAACAGATGCAAGCTGATAATATCGGATTTCACCTCTCTGATCCCCATAAAAACAAACTACAGCTGTCAGCATTTTATTTTTGGAGTTGCTCAGATAGTAGGATTTTTTTTTTTTTTTGGGGGGGGGGGGGGGGGGGCTTTAAGTTTCTGAAAACTTATTTGCTTTAAATTTAAATAGAAATTTGGTAAGCAGCTTAATTTACTAATATTTGAATTTGCTGAAAATTTAAACAAAATCGGACAGTTAAAAACAGATATACATTATATATATATATATTAATAAAAAGTAAGGAAAAGAAAAGGGTATCATTTCGTTCTTTTTTTAATTATTATTATTTCTGTTTGCCATTTATTCTGTTGAAAAAATATTTTTCCTTGGCAGCCGGCTGGGAAGAAAAAGTTTGAACTGTTAAACATACAACAATAAAACAAACACAAAAGAAACTAACTTACTCTGAAGTATCTTTTTTTTATTTCCAGTTAAGTGTATATAATCCAAAAACTTTCAATTATAAACACTACTGTGCATATGAAGTTGAAAAAAGAAACCTTTGATACCTGAAATGACCATATATTCCCTATCCTAATTCTTAGAAAATGCAAAGTAATTTTAATCCCTCCTCCTGCTTCCTCACTTGGCTGTTCAGTTTTCAGAAAAGATGTAAAAACGGTACTTTTCTACCGTTTAATTGCTTCCCTCCCCCTGGTCCAGTTTTGCCAAGAGCAAAAGGATTAATTATAGTCTCTCTTCTCTCCTCGCATCGTCTTTTCCCTTTCCCTCCTCATCTCTTTCGCCAGGAAAAAAGCTGGCAGGTGATTGCTGACTATGACGCAACATAAAGCTATTCTGTGCTATCGAGCTATATTTTTTATTTAATGCTATATTTTTATTTTATAACATTCACTGTCACGAACATACATAGATTTGTATGCCAAATCAGTCGCTGTGATAATTTGAGAATGCTAACAGTAAAGTTCCTAAGATAGCAGTAAAAATTTTTCAACTGTTTATGGAAAAGAAAAATAAAGGAGCTCTGCGAATTTTTCCGGTAAGTTGAATGCTGGATAATCGAGCTTTTACTGTACTAATATATTGCCTCATGAAATAATGCCCTTTTCTATTGAACTAGTGCCCTTTTGGGGAACTAGGAACGTGTCCCTTTTTGTTTGTAGACTGAATACTAAATTATTAATTATCGTTTTAGCAATTAAAGCATAAAAATGTATTTTATTTTCCTAATAAGAAAGTTGTTTATTTAATAATTTATATTTTAAACCTTATGAAATTCTCTTTAAAATGAGGGGTCAAACAACTTTCTGTGCCTGATAAAACTTGAGAAATTCAAAGTGGAAAACATTTATACAAGCCAAAAAATGATGATTTTTCGAAATTAAAAAAATTAGTTGTATGAAAATTTACCGAGATAAAAAATGATAAAGGTATATTATCATTTGTATCATCAGGGAGAATGGTTCCTGAAGGTTTCATTAAAATCTGAAATGGTCAGGCTGAATATTGAAAATTTTTGTTGATTTGACATGGAATGACCCCTGTGTGCTGTTCGTTGATACTTTGAAGCACATGGTGGAGACTACAATTTGATATATCCATTAGAAAACAAAGTAGAAAATGCAGTGTCCGAAGTATGAAAAAAAAAAAAATCTATAAAGCATTTTTTTTTTGTAAGCAATAAATAATGGATAAATTGGCAAATGCTGTAAATAGTTATTGCCCATGAATATTTATCATATCTGTCGTGTATAATGAAATGATAATGTATACTAAGAACATTAATTGCTGTTCTTGCTCAAATACATACAATTCAGTGGAACCAACTGTATACAAAATAATAATTAAAAAACAAACACCTGGTTCCTAAGCCTATCGGACATATTTCTGATTTCATTAATCTTCGACCACGAACAGAAGGCGGGTGAGACGTCAATGTCACGTGGTGCCAGACGGGTCTATTTGACTGATTTAGCGAAAGAAGGACGATTGAGAGAAGAAACTTCAGGACTAAGTTATTTGAACTCGGATTACCATATCTGGCTAGTTAGCGTCTTTTGATGTAGAATGAAAATAAGATTACATTTATATGTGTTATACAAGAATACAAATTCGAAATTCTTTACTATAGTGATATGGCAAAAAATGCTTGGAAAATAGGAAGTAGTGAATTTTTATTGGGTGAATTCATTGTTGAGAAAAATTTTTGTTAGGGTATTGTAGGTAAGAACAGTTTTTACACAGTGAGAGACCTTGTGAATTAAATATACAAGCTGATCCATAAGCAATAAATAAAAAATTTCAGTAAAATGTGCTTTTTTATCCAAGATACTTTTCGCATAATGTTATATCATATATATTTTTTTTTCTGTTTTTTTTTTTTCAAATAAAAGTTTGAAAACTTTTTTACACACCGAAACTTTAAAAGTATTTGAATATTATGTATTATTAAATATTAAGTTGCGATGGAGATATTTGTATAATGTTCCGGTGTTATATGAAATATTCATGATATTTTGGTCAGAGTAAGATCTCTCGGCTAAATCATATTCTAAAAAAATCCCTGACGGCTCGACCTACAGGCAGAGGTAGATTTCGAAGACGCAGACCGTGGGGCGCCTGTTTGTTGGGAATTGTGGAAGAAATGACCTTTTTGCCATGATGCAGCATTTGGAAACTCCCACTTCGAAACCTAACTTGTTTGCAGGCGGAGCCGGCAGGGATTTTTTTTTTTTTTTTTTTTTTTGCTATGAGGGTTGGTCCTATAAAAAACTTGTCACTATAAAAGTTTTAGATAATATTAAGAGGATTTATAATAAATTTAAGCGGATTTGATATCTTCTGAATTGATGAAGTTATGAATTTTTTTCTTCTAACCCCCCCCCCCACTCTTTCCCCTCCCCCTTGGGGCCATTTTTAATGGTATCAAAAATCTGTCATACAAAAAATTTCGGCCTTTTTTCTAGAAGTAATAATAACTTTAAACGGATTCGATACGTATCATAATTAAGACGTTATGGTTTTTTTCTGTTTTCGCCAAAAGCCCCCCCCCCCCCACACACACACTTGGTTCGATTTTGCCCATTAACGAACTTGACCAAGATTTCATGCCCCTTGATTTTATGTATCAGTTTGGAAGAGATTTGTGCAGAATTATGGGAGTTATCGTGTCCATAAAAAAGTGACATAGATAGATGATAAATAGATAGATAGATAAAGTTTTAAACTGGGGTGGTTTTGGGTTCTGGAAGTCATCATCGGCATAGATCTGCAAAAATTTTTCGAAAATTCCAACTTAGGTGAAAATGTAATAGGTAGTATTTCTTACGAAATCTACCTAAAAAATTGTTTTTATAAATTATTTTCTCAGAATATTTTAACTAGATTTTATATACACCTATATTAAAATACAAAAATGCGATGCCTGAAAACTTTGTCCCACCAGTGGCTGAGAGGTTCTGCTCTCAAAGCTGGTAGACAGGAGGTGCTGCGTTCACACCCCTGTCGCGCTCGTCGGCCTAACCGTTTGGAGTTTTCCGTGGTTTTCTTCGAACCTTGCGTAAATACGGGTTAGGATCCCTTAGAAAGACCTCCACGGAGGGCATGCTCCTCACCGGGCTACATCCCTAGCACAGATAATCGGCCGTAACAAATAACCAACCAATCAACCTAGAAACATTCTCAAAACGAGTATTTCAATATAATCTAAATTGATTTTGCATAAACCATATAGGTTCAGGGATCGATGCAGAGATTTTTTTTTTTGGGGGGGGGAGGGGGGGTTATTTTGTGAAAAGTAAGTTATTTTTGTGATATATTTTGTGTTACATCTTTGTGGAAAATAACATTTTGTTACGAAACATGCAATCCAGCTACTCAGCTACTCAAATTCAAACCAAGCATTTTTTAATAATAACTTCTTTAAATCCTTCTGCCAGTGTTGAATTCAGACACTTTTTCCGGGATTTTATCTTACTTTACTACGGAAATTTATCTAATCAAATAGTTGGAACTTTTTTATTTGCGTTTGCGTAAAATTCATTTACTGTATTCCGAACGACGCATAAATCAAAAGTATCCAAAACTGCATTCTGTTTTGCAGGGCGAATGCGATTTTTTCCTGGCGTTGAAAGCCTTCCATCAGGAGCAGATTTCGACTCACGTTTAATTCTTTGGATAGTTCGAAGAGGAACGCCAGTAGCAGCAGACCTACGCTCCTGTGCTTTCTGAATCGGAATGGAAAGAGACGAAGATTTTGCTTCATTTTCAAAAAAATTAAGCACATTATTAATGATGTTACGTTCATCAGAACGCAAAGTTTTCCCTGTACGAGACATTTTGTGTTGTTCTGAAAAGAACAGTTTAAATAGAGAATAATGATCAAGAGCACTGAGAATATAACAACCTTTTAGGACAAATGAAATTATATCAGTGAGAGGACGAGGAGAGGACAGACGATAAACAGAGAGGGGAATGTATATCGCCAAAGGCAGGAACGCTCGAATATGTTACAACCCTAAATACTTGCTCTTCCACCGTCCTAACCTTTGAGAAAATGAACTCTTCTTCCAAGCGGCGATCTCACCCGCCTTCTTGTTACGGTCGCATTATAACAGTGAACCACATAAATATCAATTTTTACAGATAGATTAAACTTCGGTTAAATAATTTTTTAAACTGTCATTTAAAAAATATCCAATTACATTTTTTAAATACGAAAATCTAATGTAAGTAAAAATTCCTGAGTGCGCAACTCACCACTAAATTGGCAACTGAATCCATCTAAAATTATCTTGTTTTAAGATCGTAGATTAAGAAACTGTTCTAAAAAAATTAAAAATTAATCACATAATTCAAATACAGGACACGTTGTTGTTGTAAAATATAAACAATTACCGATCAGTCGAAATTCTTCCTAGTACATTCGATTAAAAATCAACAGATTAATCGAATCACCTTTTGATTTAAAGTAGGAATTCTATTGCATATTAGCTTAAAAAAAATGCAGATAAACTGATAACAGATTGATTATAAAAGGGTAAAAGATAATAAATTTTCTGGTTCAAAACCCAAAAACTTTTTTGAGCAGATCGTTTCTGTCTAACATCATGTGCGTTTATTCTCCATGGAATGAATACTCCACATTTATGATATATGAAAGAGTCTAAACAGCCTAATTCTGACAGCGTTCGAATACGAAAAGTCGGTGGAAACGCCTCCGTGACAACATTTTGACGTCATCGTATCATACGGGAATTTTCGTACATGGGGAAAAGTTAGATGCGAAATATTATTTCGAATGTTTACAAAATTTCGGACGTTGATTTCACCCTCTCAAAGTAGGTGAAAAGCCCTTTTCGAACACAACTTTTGTGATTGTTTACATGTAATAGGACATTTTAATAAGAAATTTTCTAGTGTTTTTCAATATTAAGAGACTTTTATCCCATTTGTGATGAATATTATAGTATATTTTGTTAATTTTGCTTAAAAACTAAATATTTATTACGATATTTTTGACTTGTCCAGCTTTTGCTGATATTTTGCTAATAAAAAACTTTTATTTAATTATTAAATAAATTACGTATATTCTTTTTTAAAGGTAGATTAATATGCACCATGGATTGCAGAAATTAAAGGTGCATATATTTATCAAATAAAAATTGTGTATGTTTATAAAGACACATGTTTGAATATAAAAAGTTTTGGTACCCATCTAGAGTAGATAAATATGAATTGTAACATACATTAATGAATTATTTTTAGTTGTGAAAAGATTATATGAATGTCATGATCACTTGAGAATCACATTTTAGTTACAGTTTTATAATGTTATGTTAGTAATGTACAGATTTTTAATGTTTTTTGCAACCTCAATTTAATTTTGAGATAACAAGCAGTTTACTTGAAATATTTATTTCGACCATTAGATGATATTTTTTAAACGTTTAATAATTGTTATTATTTTTTTTTTTAATAATTAGAAGTACCTAGGATATTCTCATAGCATTGGTATCAACTGAGCAAAATCCTTGGAAGTGGAGGGGGGGGGGGGTGCTTAAAATATATAAATTGATTATGACTACTATTATAATATATAAAAAGCACTTTTACATTAAAATATAACTGCTCTCTCTAAATGTTTAACTATTTTAAGTCACATGTGTTAAGTAAATTTAAACATTTTTGTTTAGATGTCAAAGTTAAAAAAAACAAATATTTAAAGCTTCAAAATTCAGAGGGGTTGGAATTGATTTTCTTCTTATGTCTTTATACAAAGAGCTACTAATTAAATTGTTATGTGCTGCATATATTTTAAGCATAATACTTGTTTCAAGAAATACATGCTATTAAAATGCGATTTTATTTAGTTATTTTACATATAACCGTAGGTTTTGATGAATGCTTAGCTGAAAATTTTCTCCTATGCTGCATCTTTTTTCATTGCAGTAATTATTAATTATAATATAATTTTTTAAACTACATGTGTATTATCTACTAGAAAAAAAATATATATAGCCACTTTTTTGTATTTTTGAAAAATGTTGAAGAATAAAAAATTTTTTAATTTAATTTCATTTTATTTGTGTATTATTATATATTCAAATTGTTTATTCATTAATTAGCTGATGCACACTTTTTATATATTTTATACTTTTTATATATACTCACTTTTTAACTTGAATAGCCAAAAACTCAGTCAAAAAGATTTGAAATTTAATTACTGATTAATAATGCATTAATTTGAATTTAATAGGTAAGGCACATAAACAGTGCTGCCACTGGTGGTTTTTATTATTTTCCCCACCGCTATTTCTAAATCAATCTACCCCAAAAATTTGTGATGAAGGTCATTGTTTTGAAATAGTGGTGGATAAAATAATAACAATAATTGCCAGTGGCAGCGATTTATAAATGATAAGTTAGAGATTTTTTTCTTTGTTTTTAAATCCTTATCCATCTTTTGCTGTTGTTATCTCACATAACTTGTGCTTTTTAAAAAATTTTATCTTTTAAATAATTATACATTAAATAAAATTAGAAAGAATAATCAATTTCTTTTACTTTTTATTGGACTTTCTCTTTTTAAAAAAATATGTAGCAGTTATGTAAAAAAAAAAAAAAAATCGCAGTTCCAGGACAGTTAAAATTTACATTTTTCTTTTATAATCTGCTTCGAATCTTATTAAGAGAATAATTAATCAATGTGTCAGAATTATATTCGAATACATTTGAAAAGGAATAAAGGGTACTTTTCGGTTAGCTGGGCGCCAGTGATATATATACACACATATGTATACATATACACATATAGCTACATGTACATATATATACACATATATGTATGTATTACGTATATATATATGTATATACATATATATTTTTATATGTACTTGTCAGGGTTGGCAAGTTTTTGACAGTGCGACGGTTTTATCCGGTTTTAACCATGGTTTAAACCGTCATGTCAAAAACCCCTTTTTGACATAGTTTTTGACAACTGTCAAAAACCTAAAATTGAGTCCAAAAACTGCTTTAAATTATTTTTACAACATTAAATTTACCATTTTTTATAATTTTTGTGTTAGATACATGGGAACATGGGTAAACTTTTTGACAGTTTTGGACATTAAAAACCACATATCCTGTATAAAATCAGGGGTCGATCCAGGAAAAAGTTAAGGCCTATCTAGAACACCTTCACAAAAATCGATTTAATAAATCAGGCCTCTTCACAAAATTCCTCTTAATAAAATTGGTTTCTTCACAAAATTACAGTCCATAAAAACATACTCTGCATTATTTTTATTTTGTCCGGTTTTAAAATGTATAATTTAGAAAGAAAACAATTTCACAAGAGAGGAAAACTTTAACAGAAGGACTTAAAGAAGTTATCATTAAATGCTTGGCTTGAATTTGAGCAGCTGGATTTCATCTTTCATAGCAAAATGTTCACAAAAATATGATAAATTTCACAAAAAATTTTTTTGGTTTTCACAACATGGGCCTCAAGAAAAAAAAAATCTGTGTCGACCCCTGAAAACTCAAAATATGATTTTGGTATAACAAATTACTTAGAAAATAATTAAAAGTATCGTTACATTAAAAATATAAACTAATCAAACTATTAAATAGTACTTGCAGAGTTTCCCCCAGGCAGTTTCAGAAGGGTGCTGCACCCTGCCTGCCCTTTGATTTACAAAATAGCACCCTTCTTGCCTCTCAGTAAAAAAGTGGCTTTTCTCCTTTTTGTATTAAAAAATTTGCTTTCTTAGTAAAAAAATACTCAATGTTGTCTTAAAAAGAGTGCCCTGACTTTTAAACATTAAAAGTGACTTTAAAAACCAAAAGTATGCCTTTAGCAATAAGTGCCTTTTTCTCACCAGCAGCATCTTGCCCTTTCTTAAACCTGGGGAAAATTCTGGTACTTGTATAATTTAATGTATAAAATTTCATATAAATAATATACTTATTCTTATATTGTTTTAATGATTTTCCCCCGAAAAAAGGTACTAATGAATAGAGGAAAGTATATTCAACTAGGTAAATCATATTCAAAGGTTGGAGTATCACAGTTGAGATTTATTCCAACAGAGCGAAAAATGCCGGGACCAGGACTCGAACCTGGGTCTGTTCATTATGACCTATTACATGGTATACAAGAGTCTCCATGTTGTATCACACTCATCATGTAAAAATGCTATAGTCATAGCTCGGATGAATAAAATTAGCACTGCAATTCACAGCCATGTCCAACAAATAAGAGCGAATTATGCCAACCAGGCTATCGTTAGGATAGCTTAGTAGGAAGAGCGTTGGCACGGCAAGCCAAAGTACCCAAGTTAGAGTCCTGGTCACGGCATTTTTCGCTCTGTTGGAATAAATCTCAGCTATGATACTCCAACCTTTGAATAAAAAAAGGTATTTTATAATGTATAAAAATGAAATTTAACATAAAGAAATAGTTCTAAATAATTAAACTGAAACTAACATAATAAAATAAAGATATATATATATATATATATATATATATATATATATATTGAGAATAACAAACCATTTTATTTTAAGTTATTGATTTAAAGGAATGTTTAATTATATAAATTTCATATAATTAATTTAATTACTCAAAGAACATTTGTGTTGCAATTGTGGTTTATAATTAATGTTTATGAACAAAAACAAACATTTCGAATCATTAAATGTCTAGGTAACTTATGATCAGTCATTGAATAGTGGACACTTTATCTTTACACAAACCTTTATTATTATTTTTTTTAAATAAACTGAATACTTAATAGTAATAAAGATATAAAAAGTACTTTGAAAAATGCATTTAATAGTAGTATCCATATTTTTAGTTATTTTTCCTAGCATGGCAATTGACAGATATTTTGAATTATGATATATATAATTTTATTACAACTTAATTACAGTTTGACTAAATAAAAATTATTTATATAATATATAAATTATTACTTAAGCAGTTTTTAAGTTTTGTTGAATTAGCTTAAGATTTAATATAAAATATCACTAATGATTGCTAAAAAAAATCTGTATGAGGTTTTTGACACTTTTCGACAGTTCTTGACACTTTTCGACAGTTTTTGACAGGTTTTTGACATGTCATGTCAAAAACCACTTTTTGACGTCAAAAACCCAACCCTGGTACTTGTACATATATCACTGGCACCCGGCTAACCGAAAAGTACTGAATAAAGTTCTTGAAATCATCTTTTCAAATATAGTAGTAATTTTCGGTTAGCCGGGCACCAGTGATATATATACATGTGTATATATATCACTGGCACACATACATATATATATACATACATATTTATATATGTACATAATATTTATATATGTACATAATATTTATATATGTACATATGCACCCAATTTTCTATTGTTCCTAAATCTGAATGTCTTTGTTATTAAATATTTTATTGCATTTGCAATATTTTTAAAATAACATGCAAAAAATAAAAAATACATGGTAAAATTTAATTATTGAAGTTTTTTTCTTTTTTTTTTTTAAATATTGCATATTATGTGGTATGGTAATCTAAACATTAAAATACCAATGAAAAGATACTCAAAAACATAATTTTAGTTACAATCTGTTTACTACAATTGCAAAATCAATTTCAATTCTACATGAATAAAAATTGCAGATTACAAAAATATACATATACACATGTTATTTATTCATCATTGATTAAAGTTATTTCATTTTTAGGGTTTATATTCTCTAAGAATTGTTTTTTTATAAACATTTGTTTTCTTCCCTCTTTGGAGGGGGGGGGGGGGGAGACAAATGTTCATGTAATAGGAATGTGAAACTTTTATTCATGTGTTTTATAGCATTAATCACTTATACATCAGAAATTTTATTATTGTATAAAAAATAAAAGTTTGAACTTGAAATTAGTGTT
Organism: Maratus michaelseni; assembly: GCA_963931845.1. NCBI lineage: Eukaryota > Metazoa > Arthropoda > Arachnida > Araneae > Salticidae > Maratus > Maratus michaelseni. The sequence goes on from OZ007600.1 coordinate 7,142,276, forward strand.
ATTAAATGAAAAAAAAAACAATAATTATTGATTTCATAAAAATTGTTGAAGTAATTTCAAAAGAAAAATCACCAGTACTTTTCCGTTATATGGACACCATTGTCACCAAGCATACATTTAATACATACATTATGCATTATCATACATTTTGGCATGGTGTCCATATAATGGGAAAGTACCAAATCACCTACTTGCATGTAATTATAAACTGCATGTTAAATATAAAACAGATAATGAGAAAATTCAATTTTTTGAGATTTTTATGAACCCACTTTTTTTTCTTCGTTTACAGTTAAAAATATGCTTTTTATTTTAGATTCATATAAAAAAAAAAAAAAAAAAAAAAAAAAAAAACTGTATTAATTAATCTTTGAAAAGAATGTTTGATTTTTTTTATTTCTTTTTTTTTTTTTAATTTTTAATCATTATTTTAATAAGATACATGATGAATAAATATTAGCTGATAGTTATGTAGAAATATGCTAAGAAAAAAAGGAGGTCATGGTATGTTACTATACTGAAATATAGTGAATAAAAGCTTTTAAACATTTAACTTGTAACTATTTTATTTCATAAAGATGTATTAATACACTGACTTTACACTTTATGTTTCGTAGAAACCTGAAATTAACATAAAGGTAAAAGAATAATTACTAATTATTTTTTTATCAGTTTTGGAGGGTGCAGGGACTTTTTTTTTTAACTTATGAAAAATATTTTTTAGAAATGAAACATATTTCTTTATTATCTATATTTAAAGATTAAATCCAAAGAGTGAAATAGAAAAAAGAAAAAAAAACTTGTTTATGTGACCAAATTTTACAAAGAATAGATCTCAAATGCTTTTTATTTGGGGGGAGGCATATTTATTTTTTTTTACTTACTGTGTTTGAAATTGTGTAGATGGCTAGCATGATTTACTAGTTAAGATCATGATCTTTTTTGTCAGTCTTCTTTATTTTATTTAAGCATTGTTCTGTCAGCTGTTTATATTGACAGAACACCGAACCCTAATGACTATAAATGGTTTTAAAAGTATTTAAGTATATGGATTGCACAATTAAATTGGTACTTGTTTATCTTCCAGTAGCCCATTTACAATAAACAAAATTTATCACCAAACATTGTGATTTAATGTCAAATCATAATACCATGTTCAATCAAGTGGTGCATTGCATATCATAATACAATGTACATAATTTCATTATTATTTATCTTATGAATAAATCAGTTTAGTTTTTATAATGAAGCATATAAGGTAACTCCTACAATAATGAATCTTGTAATATTAACGATGAAAAATTGGAAAATAAAATAAAAATATTGGTGTTTTTATAAAGTTTAAAAGAAAAAAAAAATCGTTAAAGCATGAGCGGCTGAAAACAAAATAAGAAAATACAGAGTTAAGCCATAATAAAAAAATCCTAAATATTAATTCAAAATATTAGCAATATGATTAAAATCCAAAATAAATACAGTATTTCTATCAGCTCATCATGCTTTTATGAGTTTAATTTAAAAAAAAAAGAAAAGAAATTATACCTTTTAAATACACTAATAAAAGCAAAAAAAAAAAAAAAAAAAACAGGTTAATCACATGTTTGTATATAATAGATAAGACTTCTATATAAGTAAATAAATTGTATAAGTATTAAAAAAAAATTTGTTGCCTTTATAACAAAGAAGTATAAAAAATTCTGTATTTCAGATTTGTAATTTCCTACTCTACTAAATCAGACTGGCTTTGTTATTAAATACTTGTGTATTTCTAGTAATCATATTAATATAACAATATAAAAAAAAAAAAAAGAGAAAGCGATTATAACAAATGTTAAAATAACATTTAATTGTTGAATTTTTTTTAAATATTGCATTTTGCATATGAAAGATATTAAACTTTAATATACCAATGAAAATAAATAATATTTTGAAAGCTTCTGCTGATTATCTCTGTATAAACAACTCTGGCACTTGATATAAAGTTAACTTTTTAGCAGGTTTTATTAAAGCCATTCTTGCTATTTTGTGTATAGTTGAAAATATGCATTTTTATTACAGTTATAAATATATAAATTAAAAATAAATTACATTAATGAGTCTTTTGACTTTTAGAACTTTCTATCTCTATTTTAATAAGATGCAAGGAATAAATAAGCATTGTTTACATATAATATTTATATGTTAAATATAATATTAGGGTTGGAAGGGAATATTGAAATGGTGATTAAAAGCTTTCTACAAGTTTAACTTTCAAGCATTTTATTTCTTACAGAATTTTTCACAGAAATCTCAAATTAATGTAATAATTAAAATTTTTATCACAATTTTAGACAAAAACAACAACAACAAAAAAAAAAAAAAAAAAAAAAAAACAGAGCTCTATACATTTTGTTTGACGTATGAAAATAAGTAATTAGAAATAAAATAAATTTCTTTATCATTTCTTTTTAAAATGCAAATTTAAGAAATGAAATTTTAAAAAAGCCAGTTCATGTGATGATTCATTTTTACAAAGAATTTTCTTTTAAGTGGGGGGGGGGGGGGGGGGGAGATTTTATTTACCAATTTAATCACATTAGAGGAGGTACCTTTGATAACAGTAAAAATAATGTGGCAAACATAAATGTTTATATCCTGACACATTCATAATTTTTTAAAAGAGATGATTCATTTTACCCACTAAGTAAAATATACCTAAACATTCAATAAAATATTAACATTTGGCATTTGGGAGTAACATGACATATAATCAATGAATAATAATAAAAAAAATTATATAGGTTTTTTTTCTTATCCAATCAGAAAATTATTTCATCAGTAGTGAGTAAACTGATGTAATTCCTGACCCCCCCTCACCATAAACATCTTAGTTCGTTATTTTCCCTTGCAGAAGCTTACAAACTTTAAATAGTGTCAAAAAGAGAAAATCTTTACTTTAATTTGTTTCTGAAAGTATAACTTTCTACTACATTGTAAAATATTGAATAAACAATAAACAAATTTCCTTCTGGTTTTCTCTTAATCAAAACTGCATTTCTCTGTATACTATCTCAGAAAAAAAAAGTCCCATACTTTATTATTAAAAAATGAACATGTCACTGAAATTCAATATTCTTCAGTTATTCACAGAAAAGATTTGAAAATCTGAGCTTCATTAATTTGGTTTTTATAACTTTCAAAGGGAAAAAAAATGTTAAGATTTAGAAAATCTCAATGTAGGGTAGATGTGCCAGTAATGGACACCCTTAAGGAATTTCTTTAAAAATTATTTTTTAATTAATAGTTATAATTATTATAGTCCACATTTTTTAATATTATATTAATCTATCAACAATATTTAATCATGCTCATAGTCACATTTCCCAATGTGGATCAAAATTTAATTGTAAATAACAGAAATAAATCAAAACACCCTAAATTCCAGTAATGGGCCACCTCTCTTCCAGTAATGGGCCACCCAGTAATGGACACCCCACAAAAAATAATAGGTAATTGATTTTATGATTGTATTTAAAACCAGAATTTCATGAAAGCATATTAATGAAATAAAATAGTCATTTTAAAATAAATTTAACAATTAGGATATCAATAATTAATAAAATATTTATGAGAATAATTCACTGTTTAAATTAATTATTGTCACTATCACAAGATCAATATTTTAATTATTTTAGATAGAAGGTTTAAAATACTAACTTTCAAAGAATTAGGGTGACCTAACCAGTAATTGACCACATGCCAGTAATTGACCAACAACACACTAAAATGTTAGAAACAAGAATTATTGTGTAGATATAGCACTTTTGAGTGGTGAAAAAAAAAATCTAACATCCAATGAAATGGCTAGGAAAAAATAAATTTGAAACATTACTCTCATTAGATGTGGAAGTACAATGAATGAAGGTACAGCTTCTAACAGAATCAGAAGTGGATACTTGCTTATTAGCATTGGTGTTTTGTGAGTTGTTTTGTTAATCTTGTAGCATCAAGTTGAATTTAGTTCCACTGGTTCATCAAGTGAGGTATGTAGTCCATTTTTGTTTATTTTAAGTTAATTATTATGTATTTATTGTTAAAATGATAAATTAAATGGGGTTAAGGGGGTGGTCAACTACTAGTTGTGACAGTATTGTACTGTATCCAGTAAATGACCAAAGTGGTCAACTACTGACTTTTTGCCTATTTGCATCCATTCCTTTCCATACTTAAAGTAAATACATATATCTTTGCTTAGAAAGCAATATTCACCTATTTTTCGTCAGAAAAACGAGTTCTTTCAGTAGTTGACCAGTGTGGTTAATAACTAAATACTCTTGGTCAATTACTGACCAAGCACATTTAACTATCAACCACTTGTATAATGCCTAGTATTTTTAGATTCTTTTTTAGTAAGCTTCAAGCAGTTTTAATTTTAAATAATAATATGGGTCCAGGGTGGTAAAAGAAACCAATTAAAAAAATTATCCATGTAAAATTAAATAAGCTCAACTGAACTTTTTCTTCCAGATTTAAATTGACAGAAATTGAATGCAACTACCCATTTCAATCTAACATGGAAGAGAAAAAGAAAGTTTTTTTCAAGTACTCTGAAGAGGACCTTAGATCTGCAATAATTGAAATTAGAGAATAAGATGGTAAAATTAGAGAAACTGCCAGGAGATACAGCATTCCTCATTCAACTTTGCTGAATAAATTAAAAGGAAGAACTCCTGAAATGAGGAAAATGGGTCCTTCAACCATCCTAACTCCTGCAGAAGAACAACTTCTATGTAACTGGGTGATTGCCAATGCCAAAAAAGGATTTCCTCTCAGTAAACGCATGCTTATCGAAACAGTGCAAGAAATCATAATTGCTGATGGTCGCTCTAATCCGTTTAATGATAATAAGCCTGGTGATACCTGGTTCAAAGCTTTTCTTAAGCGTCATCCACAGATTTCCCAAAGACATGCTGAAAGCATTGATTCGGGTAGAGCTCTAGTGAATGAAGCATCAATTAGAAAATGGCACAATGATTTACAGAGTTATTTAAAATCTGAAAATGTCTTGGACATTTTAAATGAGCCGCAAAGGATTTCAATGCAGACGAATCTGGTTTCTTAACGAACCCACAATCGGGCTTAGTCCTGGCACCTAAAGGGATGGGCAATCTTTATTCTATAAATACAGGATCAGAAATACATGATGAGGTCATTTCTGTAGAATGTGCATCTATTTTTCAACTGAATAACTTGGAAAAATTCCCCATTATTCCAAATGTTTAATTTTAAGTAGGTATATCAGTTCAACTTAATGGTCAATTACTGACACAATGATGGTCATTTTCTAACTTTTAGTGGTCAGTCACTGACAAAATCTTACTTTACAACTAATATAGTAAATAAAATAATATTGCAGAAAAGAAGGCATAAAATGTTTATTTATTATTGATCCTTATAAGTGATTGTTATTTTTGAGAAAGTTTCAAGAAATATGTCCTGAAATTTAGCACAGTAAAATATATAAGGTAAAGAAACTTCCACTAAATGGTCAATTACTGGCTGGGTCACCCTATATCTATCAAATTATTAAGTCATTGAGGGGGGGGGGGGTTTAGAAGGGTTAGTTTAACAAAAGAAAAAGATTTTTTTTTAAGTGTCTTGAAGTACCAGTGCATGGAATCATATTTCTTTTTATTCTTAACAGTTAAACTTCCTAAAACTGCTTTATATATTACTTTTAGCAATTTGTATAAAATATATCAAATAAATGAAAGTGTAGGTTGAATGTTTTTTAAATACTAAATAAAATTATTTCAAAATAAAATATCAGAACTGACATTTGAGCCCCCTGATCTGCAGATTTACTACTTTCATTGCTACTATAAATTTAATATTATAGGGATTTTTTATGTATGTAGTTATTTTGTCAGAGCTGAATAATGAAACATTTAAGACAGAAAATAAATTTTTAAGCACTCGTTATGACTTAAAAATTTGTCTTTTTTTAAATGGTGAAAGTGTGAACCCCATAAGCCCCTCATTTTCCCATGCCCTTAAAGATTATTGTCTGCTTCCTGTGGGTGTTAGTTGCCACATGGGTGTTGTTGCTGATGGGTGTTAATTGCCACATTACAAAATATGCAAGGTACGGTTTACAAAAAAATAATTTGATAGCAATCTAAAAAAAATTATTAATTACATGAAATTAATAAAAAAAAATGTATTATTACAGTCTGGTAAGTAAAATTAAAAAATTTAAATTTGACTACTTAGCTTTTCAGTTAAATAACAAAAATATATGCACTATGAACATTACTGAAATTGCTTTTTCAGTAATGTCCACATGGGGTGTCCATTACTGGAAATTGACTAATTAAGCATTCCAGTAATGGGCCATGGTCCTAAAACCTGAAAAATAAATGAAATTTTGTAAATTGCCATTAGTATGTAAAATTCAAAGTTTTCTATTATTGTCTAAACAAAAACATGCAATTTTTTCAAGAAAATAAAAAAGATATCAGTTGTTTAAGTGAAGCCAGCTCTTAGCATGTTCATTAAGATTTTCACAGAAAATCTGTGGAACTGTGAAACATTATTTTCTGCTTCCTGATTGGTTTGATTAAGAGTGTCAACAATAACCCAGATTATAAAACAAGCAAGGAGGAATTATGAAAAAATATATAAAAGGCTAAATTTTTATTGGTTATTTTTTTATAAATCAAAAACTTTGAAAGTGGCCCATTACTGGAAGGGGGTCCATTACTGGCACATCTACCCTATATTATTTCCATACATGAATATCTGCAGTATATCAAATATATATTAATTATATAAAGCATGAAACAAATAATAATAATAAAGTAATCTATAAATTCAAGAAAGCTGATCGCTTAAAATAAAGCTGCTTTGTACATAATCATAAGATCATTTGTGTTAAATTTGAACATTCACACATTCATTTTTTTTTTCTAAATTATAAAAAATACTGTTATATCCTACTAAAACTGAAAACTTTCCCTGAAGCAGTCGGTTCTTAAGTAAATACTAATTAAAATTAAGTTGCTGGCTTCCTACCTATTAAGGCCTGTACGATGCTGGAGAATCCTATCTGCAAATCAGTCGTAGTAAAAACTGAATCATTATTGCTAAAGTATGTGTCTTATAATAAACACACATACATATGACAATACTTATTCAGTAAAAGTTTTATTTCTCGGAGAATATACACAGCTCACTTAATTATTTAATAGACAGACATTCTGAAACAGCTACCTTTTCATTATAACAGGAATTCCATTACAATTGAACATTAAATTATCAATAAGACGAAAATTATCCTCACCAAGCGAATTATAAACATCGCAGCCATTGAATTGAAAGTTTTATGTCAACTATTGAAACTACGATACGATGACGGATTCTCATTGGTTACCTCTTAATATCGATCATCGTAATCGGTAAAACTAACGTGGATTTGGGAGGAGCTATTCCGCGACGGTCGCGCCCTTTCGAACACTGGATAGCATAATTGCTTACGAACGTACGGAAACCTGATTCCAGAATAGCACTTTTTCCCAGATGTGAAATGGATCGCATCCGAAAAGAGAGTTTTCACCTGACGTCATGTGTCCGCCATCTTTTCGTTTCGTATCCTGCAAGAATTGGGCTGTAAATCATTCACTGATTCATTCGTGTGAGAACTCGTGTTTTGTCAACAAACACTATTGTCATGGAGATAGAAATAAATCTCTCTATCTCCCTGACTATTGTTTTTGTTACGAAGTATGATTGTTGATTGATAACTAGCCTAAATAATAGTTACCATATTGCTACGTGTGCATTATTTTCAAATAATAGTTGTAAACAACTAAGAAAATTATTAAAATTGACATGTGTTCCATAAGCACAAAATCTGAACTTAATTATTGTTCTTATCTCTTTGACTATGAATTGTTTGTATAAGGAGAAAACAACATAAAATAAGGGAATTCTAAGATGGCATCTAAAATGGATTCGAATGTAAGATCTCGATTTGGAAAAATGAAACTTTCTGATGGCCAAAAATCAACTGATTCCGATCTTTATCCTTTGCGTATGACGGCTGATAAAAAGACTGAAATGTATGTAAAATTTGCTAAAGTTCTTTTAATATTCCAAGGTCCGGGTACTGATAAAAGACGTGCAGCAGTAAATGAGCTATCTTCCCATTTTAGGTCTGCTGGCCGCATTGTATCTGATGAATCATTTGAGAGAGAAACTGCAAGTCGTTTTGCTGATTATAAAGTGGATGACTTCTATCGATATTTTAGGAGTCGAGTGAAAAAATCGATGGAAGAAGGATGTAACTTAATAGTTATTGATCAATCTATGGCCAATATGCGACAGGTGAAATATTATTGCTATCTTGCTCAGAAAATGCAATATTTAGTAATGCCATATCCACCTTTTGTTGATAACGACCGCCCTCAACGTGAAGCTGTCGTGAATCAAGCTGTAAAATTTAAGATATTTAGTGAACGACCAATTTCCCAACCAAATTATTTTAAACATTTATTTTGTGGTTGGTTTTTACATGATGTTGATTCAACTGAATTGCGTGGAGAAGCAAGTTTATATGTGCAAGATTGTTATGATAATATTGTGGATTTCAGAGAGATGCTTTCTAACATCTGTAAATCGTGCGACTTTCAGTCATATTATAATATGGTAGATAAAAGACAAGATTTGGCGTTTTGTGCAGTCAAAATCTTACAAAATCCTCTCGATACAAGAAATTACATGTCAGATGAAGCTTTTGTGAAAGCTTATGGGAAAATGTCAAAATTGCTTATTGTTGGCTTTATTATTTCTCCTCATATGATAGCAGCAAGAGTAAAATTAACCCATGAACAAAAGAAGCTGTGGGAAATGCCAGATGATTTAGATGAGAAGAATCAGCCAACAGTTTTTCCAACAAAATTATTAGAGAGCACCAAAATTGATATGCCAAATGAAGAAGTCACATTAATTGCATCAAAAAGCAACAGGACCATTATAAGTGGAGAACCAATACTTGAACCCACTGAAGTTATTCATCATCTCGCCAAAGGTAGATCTTGTCATATTCTTCTTGGTAAAGTAGATGGTGCTCCCCCGCGCAATGTTAATTATGATGCAGCGTTTGCAGTTTTTAGAGAGAGGAATGTTATAGAAAAATATTCTGATGAGTTAAGACCGTATGATCTTGACAGATGTTTAGCAAGAAGAATTGGAAAGTATTGGATTATATATCTCAAAGAAACATTGATAGTTAATGGTTTGTTTGCTTCATGTTGCTCCGTGGACAATACTTAAGTGCAGCTGAATTTGATATTTTAAAGTACATGTGTTATATGTGCCTTGTTTTAAAGATCCTAAAAAAGAATATTTTAAAGATATTTTTCTATTATATGTACAGTTACTTTTTAAGTTTGATGATAATGGTAGTGATTACTTCACTTTTAATTTAAAATTATTATATAAGCTGCATGATCTTGAAAAATCTTTAGCAAGAAGAATTGGTTTATTTAAATCTAAAAAACATTGAGACATAGTGGTTTAGTGGCTTTTTGTTACTCCATTGATAATATTTGTGTGCAACTGATTCTCATCTTTTAAATAAAGTACATATGTATTTTTCAAAGATATGTATTTAAGATGTTTTTTATTTGTGATCCTTTAATGAATAAATATAGAATTTATTCTGATGTTTGGCAATCAAACTCATGATTTTAATTTATTGTCAGAAATGATATTACGATAAAGTTTATAATAGGTAGTGTGATCTTGTCAAATGTTTATGAAAAAAATTAGAAAATATATTTATCTCAGAAACACTAATTATTAACGATTTATGGTGGAAAATGTTAAAGATACTTTTCAATTTTATCTTTTATAGGCTATAGGGGAGACTGGTACACAGTGGACCACTTTTCCAGATAAATTTTTTTTTCTCTTTAATGGACAGATCAATCTGCTTGAAAATATTTTTGAATATTCCTTAAACCCTTTTCCATTCATCATAATTTTCTCAGAATATAGTTTTTAGTGCGTTTAAAAAAAAATATATAATTTATATATACACCCGTAAAGTGGACCAGTGTGCCTTGGAAGTGGGGTACACTGGTCCACCCACTGACTGGGGTACAGCAAACCGCTATTAGACATTATCTGAAATACAATATAAATTTATTTTTCATTAATCTAATTCTTCTTTATTTCCACTTTACCTCTAAAATAACTTAGTAATATAAATTTTCAAGTAACATTTTGAAACAAAATTAAAAATTATCAAAATATTTATTATATTTTAAAAATAATAATTGATTAATACAGAAACAATTGCAATTTAGATGTAGTTATTACTTAAGTAAAAAAAAATCAGCATAGGGGAGACCGGTACACAGTGAACCACTTTTTCAGTTAACATTTTTTTTTCTCTTTAACAGACTGACCGATCTGTATGAAAATATTTTTGAATATTCCTTACACCTTCTTACATCCATCATAATTTTCTCACAGCATAGTTTTCAATACATTTAAAAAAAAAAAAAAAAATTATATACACTTGTAAAGTGGACCAGTGTACCCGGAAGCGGGGTACAGTGGACCACTATTAGGTATTATCTAAAATACAATATAAATCTATTTTTCATTAATCTAATTCTTTTTCGTTGCCCCTTCACCCACAAAATAACATAGTAATATAAATTTTGAAACAAAAACAAAAAAATTGTTATATTTTGAAAATAACAGATTAATACAGGAACAATTGCAATTTAGTTGAAGTTATTACTTAAGTACAAAAAAATCAGCTCATATTAAAATTTGCAAATGAAATTCCAAAGTACTTATGAGTAAGATTGAGCCTGGAATTTTCAAGAAATAATTTTGGGTCTGAGAGCAATATTATGAAATCATTGACATCAACAACAGATTCATCTACAGTTTCGGGAGAAATAAACTGATTTCCATTCATTTTGCGTCTCATGAATCTTACTTGAATAGAATCATCAACAATTAGACTACAGTTATATTTATCAAAGGCAGTAAATACAAAACAAAATATTTCTTACTATGTTAAATAAATTGTTATTTTTATTTGTTTACTTTATTTTACAGTTAAATCTACTTTAAAACAATCTTTCTTTATAGAAAATAAGCAATTATTAAATATTTTGAACATTCTGCATTAGAGGAGCAGAGTGGATTGTGGACCACTGTGCCCCAGGAGTGGGTGGTCCACTGTACCCCATGTTGAAGTTCAACAAATAATCATATTAATATTGTTTATAGCTTTCTTTTAAACATATTAACTTTAAAGTAAAATAAAAACAAGTATCTTAGCTTTGCAAAAAAGCTGTTTTATTTTATTTATCTACAACCTTTAATTACTAAAAAAATAAAAGTATGATGATGAAAAATTTTACTTTTAGAAGCTCAAAACAACAAAGCAGGATAAAATAGTTCAATCTGAGCTAAACATATTTTCTGAAGGCTATAAATAATCATTGCATTGCTGTTGTCTATTAGGATAGAAGAGAAGCTTAAAAAATATTTAAATAAATAAAATATTAAGGGGCGTTCCACTGTGTACATAGGTCCACTGTGTACCGGTCTCCCCTACATTAAAATTTGCAAATGAAATTCCAAAATACTTATGTGTAAGATTGAGCCTAGAATTTTCCTGAAATAATTTTGGGTCTGAGAACAACATTAGGAAATCATTGACATAAACAACAAATTCACCTACAGTTTCTAGAAAAATAAACTGATTTCCTTAGAATTTGCATCTCATGAATGAACTTGAATAGAATCATCACCATTTAGGTTACAGTTATATTTTTCAAAGGCAGTTAATACAAAACAAAATATTTCTTACTATATTAAATAAATTGTTATTTTTCTTTGTTTACTTTATCTTACAGTTAATAACTATTTTAAAACAATATTTCTTTATAGAAAATAAGCAATTACAGTACAGGTTCTCAAATCCGGACTGGCTGGTGCCGCGATCGTTCCGGATTTTAGGTACTGCGTATTAGCCCGCAGTCTGCCATTTTGTTTCTCAAACAATATCAAAATAAAGGGAACATCTGGCTAAAAGACATACAACAATAAAAATTTATATTATTTCATAAATACTTCTACACAAGCTGTTCCAAATCAATAAAATATTTTCATAAATCTTATAAATTTAACTAAAATTATGTAAAACAGAAATAAAAAGTTTTTCATGGAATTTTTATACCATACTCTCTGAAACAAAACACATGTATGCTCAGAAGTAACATCTACCTTCAAAGTTGAAGTATTTATGAAATAATATAAATTTTAATTATTTTATGTCTTTTAGCCAGATGTTACCTTTATTTTGATATCGTTTGAGAAACAAAATGGCGGCCCACGGGCTAATACGCAAGGGTAGCCCTAAAATAATGCATTAAGGGTAGCATTTAAAGGCATGCAATAAAGGCAGCATTTAAAATAATGATAAAAATATGAAAACATTTTTGAGAAAATGAAAAGGGGCCTAGAAAACAACAGAACTCCCCATTTTCTTTTCTGCTGAAACGCCGTGAATGGAAAACTCTACTAGTGAGAAACTATTATTTTATTCTTTAACTTATAAAAAGGATTTGGTGAATGTGTCAGCAAGTTATTAATAAAAAAAAAAAAAAAACTCTATACAAAATCGAAAAAGTAAAAAAAAAACGGCTTTTGTAGAGATTGATTTCAACTATCCAATGAAAAAAAAATATATATATTGAAGTGCAAACGAGATATTTAAAAAAAATGTCTCCCATAGGATTAACACTATTAAGTGGGTGTTTTCACTTGAGTGAAATAGCCCCATAACACATTATTTTAAAATGAAATAAATGTAATTTTTTTAATAGTTAAAAAACTTCATCTGATTTTGATTTTAGCCAATAATTGAAAAATCTTTAGGAGCATTTGGGAGCCCCTAAAATTCGCGGGCTGTGGGCCCATACCCCGAATATCCTGTCGTAAATCAAGCACTGATTGAGCTGCAAGCAAATAGGAAAAAATATTAAAAGTAAAAGAACGAAAAGCAAAATCCGTTTTTTTCTTGCTATTAAAAAAATATTTTTTTATCTCCATTGTTTATTTGCCAATTTTGTTGAAATTTTCAGCATGTTGCAATAATAATAAATGAAGCTATGTAACAATTTTTTATTAAAATATAATAAGTTATTAGCAAATTTGAGTCCCCTATAAAATTGGCCACTAAAGAGCTACCGCAAATAAAGGAGAATGGTTTGTTTTGTTTATTCATTCAAACTCCGTGAAGTCAGCAGTCAAAGGTTATCAAAATGAGATCATGAACTTGATGGAAGATGTTTCATTATGCAGAAGGAAATCGTGCAGATTTTTTTAAATTATTATTATTTTATTATTAAGTTTGTTTTCAAATGATCTGGTCACTAACATGAATCTTTCTGACTCCTTTTTTAAACGCAGAAGCATAAAATTGGTAATTCTGACTGTTGAAGTGATTGGATTCGAAATGAGTTTTCTATTTTTCAATAAATAAATAAATTACTTATCTAGTTATAAGCGATTCATGTCACGTGATATCATGCATTTTTCCTTGCTCGAAGCACTGAAGCAAGAATTAGGTTCAAATCACCGACTTTGACAGTATTTTCTTTTTTAAAAATCTACCTTTACCAAAAAATGAAAAACGTGATTCGATTACATAGTTTCTGAAGAACACCTGCCAATTTCATGCGTCTCGGAAAAAAATTAATTAAAACTTATGTCTGAAAGAAGTCACTTTGGATTTGGGAAAGGCCTTAAAGAAAAAAAAAACATACAAAAGCATTCATCCAAAATAGAATTTTTTATGTTTTACTATGCTTAGCTAATCAATATAGAAAATGATAAAGATTCTGTGGCGAATAGTTTTGTTTCATTATAGATAAATAATGTTATCATGATCATATAAGATTTATAAATCAGTTTCTGTTTTCCAATGTCATGTGTTTTTCTAAGGAAAAAAAAAAAAAAGTGGTCCTAATGAAATGCATTGAAAAGGGACAGAGTACATTTTCCACGTCTAAAAAGAGCAGGGGGCATCGGCTGTTAAAACAAAAACGCCAGGGTACGGCGTCCTTTGAAAAAGCCAAACTATAACACTGGGGAGCATGAAATAGAAATCTGCACATCTCCAGGCCCTTTTTTATTCATGGTAATCTGGTCGGGCCTGTGGCAGTATTCTGCCCTCATCGGAAAGGGAGACTTTCTCGTAATGCGCCGACGAAGTGATAATTTCGCATTCTGCCCCTATCGTCTCGGAATTGGTTCCGGTATTTCGGGGTTGTTTTGTGGTAATTTCTCCGACTGCTTTAGGCAGCCAGAAAGCCTTCGCTTTGTCGTTTTAAGATGGCGCAAATATATGCAGCGCTCTTGTATATATGAGAATACAGGGCCAAAAGACAGTGTTTTAGAATAGGTACATTTTCTAATGAATACAGTTTACACGAAATTTTTAAACATAAATTATTTTTCAGTTAAATTTTATTTTAATACTATTTTGAATTGTAAATAATACAATATTTATTATACACCCGTTAGGAAAATAAAAATAAAAGCCCTAATCCAATAGTACTATTTAAATTATAATTAGTAAAAAGTTCACTAGATTGAAAAAAAAAATTTTTGCTCACGAAATTATTTTTGCATGTTACGAGAAAACAGTTTTACACTACCGATGGAAATTATATACTAATGAAATTTACCTGATTTGTTTTGCACTGTCTTGCATATGTATGAAATATAATGTCTGAGTCATAATACATACATAAAGATTGAAACATATTCTCTATTGAAAACTAATAAAGGAAAACATTACTTCTTATTTCGTTAACAGTTTCCAAAATGTAATTAACACATTTCGTTAAAAAAATAATTCGTTAAGAAAAAAAAAATCAATTTAATAAAAGATTTTGCCAACATTAAATATTTATTCAACATTAAAAAATTGTTTAGTTTAAATCATATTTCACAAACAACATTAAAAATGTATATAGTTTAATTAATATATTTCACTAACAGCATTAAAATTTTCCAACATCTCATAACATAATTAGCATAATCAGGGGTCTGTCCAGACTTTACTCCCTGGGTCCTGCCTTTGTAAATTGTGAACAGCTTTTTACATTTGTGAAAAATCTAGTCATAATTTTGTAAATTTGAAAGGATCGTCATATTCAGGTTCTTGTTTATACATTTTTAAGAAGATATGTGTATGTAAAATATGAATACTTTCTATATGTAAAAGTGACAGCCAGATTTTACTTTTAAATTATTAATTTTATAAAAAATTCGGTTTGTAGAGGAAAAGTTTTGTGAAAGATTTTTTTAAAGACAAAGAATTTTGTCAAGAGTCCATTTTAAAGGTAAAAAGTTTTGTGAAGGGTCCTGTTTTGAGATGAAAGAATTTTGTGAAGGGATTAATTTAAAATAAAAAAAATCCCTGACGGCTCGGCCTACAGGCACAGGTAGATTTCGAAGACGCAGACCGTGAGGAACCTGTTTGTTGGAAATTGCGGAAGGAATAACCTTTTTTCCATGATGGCACAGTTGGGACCGCCCACTACGAAATCTAACTTGTTTGCAGGCGGAGCCGGCAGGGATTTTTTTGTTTTTATTTATTTTGCTATAAGGGTTGGTCCTATAAAAAACTTGTCAATATAAAAGTTTTAGATATATTAAGAAGAATAATATATTATAACCTATATAATAACCTATAATATAGGTTATAATAATAACCTATAATAAATTTAAGAGGATTTGCTATCTTGTGAATTGACGAAGTTATGAATTTTTTTCTTCTAACCCCCCCCCCCTTTTCCCATCTCTTGGGGCCAATTTTAATGATATCAAAAATCTGTCATACATAAATTGTCGGCTCTTTTCCTAGAAGTAATAATAACTTTAAACGGATTAGATACGTATCATAATTAAGAAGCTATGGGGGTTTTCTGTTTTCACTAGAAGCCCCCATTCCCCCCCCCCCCCTTGGTTTGATTGTGCCCATTAACGAACTTGACCGAGATTTTATGCCCCTTGATTTTATGTATCAGTTTGGAAGAGATTTGTTCAGAATTATTGAAGTTATCGTGTCCTTAAAAAAGTGACATATATATATATAAAGTTTTGTACTGGGGGTGGTTTTGAGTTCTGGGAGTCATGAAATTTTTTTTAAAAATTCCAACTTAGGGGAGAATGTAATAGGTAGTATTTCTTACGAAATCTACCTAAAAAAAGTGTGAAGGGTTCGGTTTTGAAATTAAAGAATTGTGTGAAGGATCCTGTTATGAAATGAAAAAAATTGTGTGAAAGGTTCTTTAAGACCCAATTTCTTCCTAAATAGATCCCTGATAATTTACTAATAAACATAATAAAAAAGGAAGGGGTGGGCGATATTTTAATGCAACCGGGCTATGTGTAATTGATTTAAAACATGTTAATACACAATTGAAAGCCTCATCATTATTAATCACCCACTAGAAAAAAAAAAAAAAAAAAACTCGTTTCCCGAAAGCTTTTATTGCATTTCATAAGAATCATCACAATGAACCTATATACGAAATTTGAAGAAAAATGGATACTTCTGCATGAAAAACCCATTTATCTAAATTAAGGGGGAGTTAGCCCCCCCCTCCGTTTCTCCCCTTTATACTTAACCAATGAACTCCCAAAACTAATCAGGGAAGCGCCTTATTAGAATGAACCTGTAAACAAAATTTGAAGCAAAACGGATAATTCTATCACGAGTTATCGTGTTACGTACATACATACATACGTACATATATACATACAGAACGGGCGGGCACATTAGCTCTCAGGCTTTGATAGCCTGTGAGCTAAAAAGAGGGGTGGGGAAGGGAAGGTGTCATATGAATATGAATATTTCATTTCAATTGAAAATATTATAAGTCTAAATCACAATAAAAAATGCGCAAGAACAATTCATATTCACTGAATAGTTAAAGGGGAAAAAAAGGAGGGGGGGGGAGAGGGAAGTGTCACATGGCTACGAATATTTAATTTCAATAGAAAATGTTTATTTAATTTCAAGTCTGAATCACAATGAAAAATGGGTTAGAACAATTGAAATTAACTGTAACTGTAAAAAAAATATATACATAATTTACATAATTTATAAATTAGCAATAAAGCCTTTGCTGCATGTCATCAGAATATGTAGTATATTTATTTAAACAACAATGTGTATTTATGTAATATAGATAAATACCGCATAAAATTTTCATAAAACTTGGTGTATTCTCCTTTATTTCACCAAAATATTTAAATCCTTTTCCAAAAATTTTTAAGTCCCATCAGTAATTAGTATTTTAAAATTATTTCTTTATTAATATTTATAAATAAAATTTTTCATTGACTTTTAAATAATTCCCGCAAATTTAACTTTGAAAAAAAAAAATCCGCCACGCTAAAAAAAAAAATCAATATCCCGAAAAAAAAATTCTAAAAATTAAAATATTGTATAACTAGACGCAAATTTTCTATTCTCTATCTGTCTATGATTGGTGATAAAATCAACCATGATTTCAAATTTTTGTTCTCTTAGATCTTTTATTATCTGCTAATCCAAGGATTTTTCTTTTTTTTTCAAATTAAGTAAACGAGACAAATCTTTTTTTCCCTTTTTAATAGCATCGCAAACACCCCGGTAAAACACACGTTCACATCTCACGTAAATAAACAAACCAAGCGTGATCTTGTCTTTGATTGGTCGAAACATGTTAACTCGAACGCAGTGAGTTTGAAGGTCACTCACGTATACCGATCGGAGGGCAGAATTGCAAACTCTTGAATCTCGTTATGAATTACGTTAACGTTTGTTTCCGCGTCGGTTTCTTCCGTTGAGGGCAGAATACTGCCGCTCGTCTTCATTCATTCCTAACTTTTTACTACAGACTCGGGATGTGTCGGGACAGACTTTTTCCTGGTCTGAGCAAAAATCAGTAAAATACGCCCCGGCATAACTTGAAAATAAAATCAATGCATAAATAAGTGTGTTTTTAAATTTTAAATGTAGGATAATGTTGCTTCAGAAATATCGGCAAGTTTTCTAGAAATTCAATCTGGCCAGGCCGGGCTCCATCTGAGATTTATACCGGACCGGACTTGGGCTGAACTTTATGCTTTTATACCGAGCTGAATCAGGCTAACAAAATTTTTGAACAGGACAAGCCGAAATTTTAACTTTTTTTCTGGGTCAGACCAAATATTTTCTTCTACGAATCGGATCAGGCTTGGAAATTTTGGTCTGTATAGACCTGTAGCATGAAAACAAAGAAACTAATCTTGGAGCACTTATCAACACCGTAAAAATTTCGTTAAAGGATGGGTAAAAACATATTCTAACTATACATTTTTGGTATGGAAGAAAAAAAAAAAAGAAATTTGTTGAAAATTAGGGAGGGGGGGGGGGGGGGGGGTATTTTTTATATTTTACGCTAATTTAGATTAAAAACATAAAAAAATATTCAGAAGAGTGTAGTTTCATTTAACTCATCTGGAAATTGTGATACGAGTGCACAAAGCGCCATCTATGCGCTTTTTCGTAAATTAATTTTTTCCGGTTCTATCGCGGTCCGTATTTTGGATCTCCCGTATTTGAGGTCTTGTACTGTATTAAATATTTCGAACATTCTGCATTACAGGAGCAGAATGGATTGTGGACCACTGTGCCCCATGTTGAAGTTCAATAATTAATCATATTAATCTTGTTTATAGCTTTCTTTTAAACATATTAACTTTAAAAAGTTAAATAAGAACAAGTATAAATAGTTGTTTTATCTTATTTATCTACAATCTTTAATTACAAAAAAAAAAGAAAAATATGATGATGAAAAATTTTACTTTTAGAAGCTCAAAACAACAAATCAGGATAAAATGTTTCACTCTGAGCTAAACATGTTCTCTGAAGGCTATAAATAATCAATCCAGTGCTGTTGTCTATTAGGATAGAAGAGTAGCTTAAAATTTTTTTAAATAAATAAAATATTAGGGGGTAGTCCACTGTGCACATGCCTCCCCTATGGACAGTTTATTTTTATGTTTAACAGGAATGAGTGAGGACTTCATTTTTAATGAATTGATGTGTAGGTCGTATGATTTTGACAGATATTTACCAAGAGGAAACTCAAAATATTAGATTATTTATCTTAAAACTCAAAGAATATATAGATTGTTAATGATTTATTTGCTTCTTATTGCTTTATGGACAATACTTAAAATATAATCCATTCATATTATTTGAAAGTATAATTGTTACTTGTACTTTTTAAGTATGCTGAAATATATTTTAAGGAGTGTCGAGAAATTCTATACTGATCAGATTTAATAGGCCATTTTTTATGTAACTTTTCTTAAAATCTATAACTTTTTTTTTTTTTTGGTGAATCAAATACCTATTATGTTTAATATTGTGCTAAAATGCTTATAATTTGGTGAATTTTAGAAATTTTATAATAATGAATTTTGGTTATAAAAATTAAAAAAATATTGATGCATAATAAACATACAAATTTATTAAGAATTATAAAAAAATATATAATAATAATAAAAAAAAAAGAAAAAATATTTGAATTATGAAAAAAAATGCACTGGACTTTAAAAACATTTGTGTAAAAAAAAAAAAAAAAAAAAAAAAAAAAAAAAAAAAAAAAAAACTCTCTTCAAATCGATGATGAAGTTTAAAAAAAAATCAGAATGTTTTTAATTACTGTAGAACTAAAAATAAGGTAATATTAAAAATGTCATTAATTGAATAATTTAAAAGGACAGTAAACTCAAATTGACATAAAAAAATGATTTTAAGTTTAAATGTCCATTAACCTTGTAGGTCAGTCAGCTAACCAATTCTTATTGCTAATGTTAAACCTATGGACATTCATTTATTAAAAATATTGTGTCAGGAAATTTATATTTTTGACTTCTTATTTCTTTGTATTCTTCTTAAAGGATGTCTCTTTCTTTTTCTTAGTTGTCAAAATATTTCTAAAATATATGCTTAATTTAATATTTTATGTGTTAAAAGCTGACAAGCTGTGAGTAAGATTTTAACACTTGAAATCAAATTATGTATATATTTTCAAAATATTTTGACAACTAAGAAAAAAAAAACATTCTTTGAGAATACTACACACAAAAAAGGTTTAAAATATTTCTTTCCTTAGGAGATATTCAGGGCTCAAAATGTACCAGAGCAAACCGGAACGATGTTCTGTTTCGTGAAATCGTGACAAATATTGTTCCAGTTCGTGAAATCATGACAAATATTGTTCTGGTTAGTCAAAATTATGGTAAATATCGTTCCGTTTCATTCAATTATTAAAACATATTGTTACAGTATGGAAAAACATTAATATCTCCATTCCGATCGAGGTTTATCCAAAAAAAAAAATAGAACGTGCAGTGATGCACTTAACATCACTGTATGTAATAAGTCACCCACCACCCATACCCACGGCTGTGAAGCGATTGCTATAGTACCTTTTGATGAAAACTGAAGTACAACAAAACAACAATTGTTTGCAAGTCGTTTTCAGTTGCTTTTTAAATGTAACTAATTTTTTGAAAATTAAGTGGTGTATATAAATTCTATAAATCATATACAGGGGTGCTACAGAAATCTCACGTACAGAACGGTTTCAAATTATTGACTGAAATTGCTGAAGGAGCATTTTCAATTATGCTATGTATTTCCTAACTGAAGTAAATTTTACCATACTGTGTAGTATACAGAGTTTCTAAAAAATTTCAGATATTTTCCTCGGCAATTGGTAGTAATTGCTGAAATTGGGTTTTCAAATGTGTTTTGCATTTTCTAAATTGTTTACTTAGTAAACTGTAAAGTTTTTCCCCAGTATTCAGAATGTGTTGGAAAATGTTTCATAATCTATGCTTGATGCATGAATTTTCATTTTTGTTTAAATGTAATTTGAGACTGATTATATCCTAGCATCAAAACAATATTTGGCTAATATTGTTTGTTTACATTGGGTTGAAATATTGTTCCAACATCAGGTGGTCATTTGCTCATTTTGGCAAAGAAATATTCAAACCCTCATTCCTAAAATTTCAAGTGAAAAGCAAATTTTTTGAGAATATTTTTTAGAAACTTAAATATTTTCAGTGAATTCAATATAACCAGTATTTGTTTACTAACCAAGATATATACTGATCATGTATCAGTTCTTTGCAAAATAAATTTTAATACTATAACACAACTTTACACAAAACTGTCAAATTGGAGGCTTGAAAATAAATTCAACACTTAAGACTGTTCGTTAGTGAATTTCCCAGTTTTCCTCACTGGTGTTAAACCTGTGGTCATAAGATGCATTCATATATTTAAAATATCTCCTGAGGAAATTAATATTTTTAACTCCTGTTTTCTTTGTATCGTTCTTAAAGGATGTCTCTTTTTAGATGTGTTCGTAATTATATAAATACATAGCAGCTATAGTCGTCGTCTAGTCTGTCTGCATATAACAACGCAAAAACTACCCAACCGAATGGTTTGAAATTTAATATATATAATCGTTGCAGAATTGTGTCGAGTCATTTCAAATTTTATGAAAATCGAATCAAAACTTAAAAAGATATTAATAAAAGTTTTCTTTATTCTATTAAATCTTATCATACGTAAATCTATATGATAAAAGCACAAGTCATGTGACTGAGGAAAACAAATACGGGCTAACCACATCTTTTTCCATATGCCAAGCGGCCATTTCTATTAAAAATTAATTTTTCGAATAAAATTGTAAAAAAGTTACATTTTTATAAAGTTCATTCAAAAAAATTGTTTGCTTGAGAGACAAGTTATATTAAAAAATGTATAGATTCTGAGATAACTTCAGTGAAAATTAGGTTAACAGTCGAATATCTCAATCCATTAAAGTAAATAAACAAAATATTCATTTATCGTGAGTCATAGAAATACTAACCATGGAGGTAATCATTCACAAAGCAAGATCTCCATGTTAAATTTACAGCTCTGTCTGTGGTCGAAAAAAAAAAAAAATCCACATCTGTAAATATGGCATACGTAATAAGAGAAAAAAAAAAGGCATCCTTATTTCGTTCATAGCAGACGATATAATTAATTTCACTGAAATAATAACGATGATTTTTACATTGTAAAACTAGTTATAGCATAAACGAACGCACCTCATTTGTCAAGTTTAACGTACAATTTCCAACTTGTTTTCTTAGTTATCAAAATATTTCTAAAATGCGTGCTTAATTTATAATTTTATGTGTTAAACGAAACTGAATAAGATTTTAACACTTAACTTAAAATTAAGTACAGTAGACTCCCTCAAATCCCTAAACTCCTTGTTAATATGGCTAAACACATGTTTTCTCATCAAGGATGTATAATTTATTTCTGAAAAAATTCAAGACAGTGCTGATCTCAGTGGTGATTGCAGTATTTTTACAAATACAATTCTGTATTAATCAAGCATTTTAGGATATTAAGTTTGGCTAAGCATGAAATAAGACTTTTTTATTTTATGACTTTTATGTAAATTATTAGTGTACCTTTAAGAGAAGTTTCATTGAAAAATTGAAAATTTCAAGATTTTTTTAAATTATTACATCACTTTATGCACATTTTAGTATATAATTCTTGTTAATATGGCTGAACACATATTTTCTCATCAAGGAAGTATAATTTTATTTCTGAAAATATTCAAGACAATGCTGATCTCAGTGGTAATTGCAATATTTTTACAAATACAATTCTCTATTAATCAAGCATTTTTGGATATTAAGTTTGGCTAAGCATGAAATAAGACTTTTTTATTTTATGACTTTTATGTAAATTATTAGTGTACCTTTAAGAGAAGTTTCATTGAAAAATTGAAAATTTCAAGATTTTTTTAAATTATTACATCACTTTATGCACATTTTAATATATAATTCTTGTTAATATGGCTGAACACATGTTTTCTCATCAAGGAAGTATAATTTTATTTCTGAAAATATTCAAGACAATGCTGATCTCAGTGGTGATTGCAATATTTTTACAAATACAATTCTGTATTAATCAAGCATTTTTGGATATTAAGTTTGGCTAAGCATTAAGACTTTTTTTATTTTATGACTTTTATGTAAATTATTAGTGTACCTTTATGAGGCAAGTTTCATTGCAAAATTTCAAGATTTCTAAAAATTATTACATCACGTCATGCACATTTTAATATATAATTCTTGTTAATATGGCTGAACACATGTTTTCTCATCAAGGAAGTATAACTGTATTTCTGAAAATATTCAAGACAATGCTGATCTCAGTGGTGATTGCAATATTTTTACAAATACAATTCTGTATTAATCCAGCATTTTTGGATATTAAGTTTGGCTAAGCATGAAATAAGACTTTTTTATTTTATGACTTTTATGTAAATTATTAGTGTACCTTTAAGAGAAGTTTCATTGAAAAATTGAAATTTTCAAGATTTTTTTAAATTATTACATCACTTTATGCACATTTTAATATATAATTCTTGTTAATATGGCTGAACACATGTTTTCTCATCAAGGAAGTATAATTTTATTACTGAAAATATTCAAGACAATGCTGATCTCAGTGGTGATTGCAATATTTTTACAAATACAATTCTGTATTAATCAAGCATTTTTGGATATTAAGTTTGGCTAAGCATTAAGGCTTTTTTATTTTATGACTTTTATGTAAATTATTAGTGTACCTTTATGAGGCAAGTTTCATTGCAAAATTTCAAGATTTCCAAAAATTATTACATCACGTCATGCACATTTTAATATATAATTCTTGTTAATATGGCTGAACACATGTTTTCTCATCAAGGAAGTATAACTGTATTTCTGAAAATATTCAAGACAGTGCTGATCTCAGTGGTGATTGCAATCTTTTTACCAAATACAATTCTGTATTAATCAATCATTTTTGGATATTAAGTACGGCTAAGCATGAAATAAAACTTTTTATTTTATGACTTTTATGTAAATTATTAGTGTACCTTTAAGAGAAGTTTCATTGAAAAATTAAGAGAAAAAATTATCTCATCATTATTATGCCTATTTAATTATATGCATTATTGTTTACTTGACCTTTACCTTTAAAATTTTAATAATGTTTTAAATTTTCTTAATTTTTATTACTTTACTTAATTATTTTAATATTTTACTTTATTGTATGCATTCACTATAACTTCCAGTATATTCTTAGATTCAAATTACTGTTTAAAAATTGTAAACAAAACAGTGACCAGAAATCTGCAAAATTCTGAAATTCGCACAACCTCTGGTTTCAAGCTATGTGGATTTCAGAGAGTCTACTGTATATATTTTAGAAAAATTTCGAGAACTAAGAAAAAAAAAAAAAAAAAAAAGAGGTATCCTTTAAGAAGTGTACACAGAAAACAGAAGTTAAAAATATTAAGACATCCTTTAAGAAGTGTACACAGAAAACAAGTTTAAAATATTAAGACATCCTTTAAAAAGTGTACACAGAAAACAGAAGTTAAAAATATTAATTTCCTGAGTAGATATTTTAAATATACAAATACATCCTATGCCTCATATGATTAACATTAGTGAGGGGAATCGGGAAGTTCACTGACAAACAGCCTTGACTATCATTAAGTCGGTCACAATTCCAATGTTGATACTGTTTGACATATGCAGGATAATCTATTATTATATAAAAATATGAAAATCTTAGATGTATTCAGGTTTCAAGGAATCAGACAGTAGTTTTCCCTTTCCTAAAATTCCAAAACATCATTTCAACATTGAAGTCAAACTTGGGAGTTTTTAAGTGGAATTCTCGACAGACAGTCACAAAAAAATAGCCATTGAATACTGCTTGACTCTAGTGAAAAATATTTCACATAATATATATATAAAGTGTTTGAATCATTGCACAGCATGTTGGATTGTTAATAAATTTATTGTTGAAACAGAGGAAAGTAAAAAATGACAGCATTCTTAAATATTGAAAAAAAAAAGATCTTTCAGAAGTTCCATAAAAGGTATGAAATTCTTATAAGCAACACAACATACATGTATATAACTGATAAATTCTTATTTGTTTAGAACTTTAACCCCTTGCCTGTGAAATATTTTTGAGAGGGATATGTCAAAAATTAAAACATTTTTTTTTCTCTCTTTAATTTTGTGCATTACACCATTAAAAAGGTTAGAAATAGGTTATTTTATATTAAAAAAAATAATAAAATAATTACTATACTTAATATTTTCACATATATGAGAAAAATGAATGGTTTATAGTCGAATTTTACTCAACTGTTATCTATTGTAAAAGTAGTAAATTAAATTACATTACACATTTGAAAAAGGAAATAGAACTAATGGAACAAAACCACTGATTTTTCACCTCCCCAAAATCAGTTTGGTCATTCCAAATATGCAGGGCCTGATTACCACAGAGGCCAACTAGGCCACAGCCGTGGGCCCATTGGAAACAGAGGCCTCAAAATGAGAAAAATTTAGAAAAAAAATTTCATAGAATGTTTTTTATTTCAATCTTTGATATGTAAGAAACAGGTACTTCTATAAACTCCTTACCTGTACTTTTCTGTTCTCCGAAAACAGTTCCTATTAAGAATGATGTATAAAAAATATTTTTCACAGTAAATTTTTCAAAAGAAATATTGAAAATTAAAATATTATAATATCAAACAGCAAAAGAAAATTTAGGTTAATCTGAGTTTCATCAGCATTTTTATAAAATGCAGGAAAATTTCCGAATACTTCCAGAAAATATTTCTAGCTGCTATTTTGATTTGAGGGCCTGAAAAACTGCTCACCCTTGGGCTTTCGACAGTCTTAATCGAACTCTGCAAATATGGCAAGTTTGAGTGTCTCGAACTGGATTCGGGTGACACAGGCAAGGGGTTAAAATATGTCATATTCTGAATAAGGATAATAGTGATAAGCAGGGAAGAAAACACATTTATGTAAAATTGTTATGGAATAAGACTCAACTCAATGAAGCAAATGATGAAAATCTAAATAAATTTCCTACTTTCTGATACATTTTCAAAATCATTTGTAACAGCCATGTATAAGATTTTCGGATATTCTGATTAAAAAGTCTGAAGTACTGTAGACTCCCTCAAATCCACAAACTCCTAAAATCTGCACATTGTTTCAGATGTAAACAATGAAACTTACAGTTAAGATGTTGGTGAAAAATGTAAGTTTTTTTTAAAAAATTTTATATCATTCTGTACACATTTTAATATGGAAGTCTGGTTAATAGGATTAAACTCATGTTTTCTCATGAAGGAAGCATACATTTATTTCTGAAAAATTTCAAGATAGTGCTGATATCAGTGGCAATCACAATCTTTTTATCAAATACATTTATGTATTAATCAAGCTTTTTAGTTATAAAGTATGACTAAACATGAAATAAAACTTTGTTAATTTAAGATTTCGATGTGAATTATTAATGTATATTTAGAAGGAGAGTTTCACTGAATAATTCAAGTAAAAACTCTCTCATCATTATGCATATTTAGTTATGCATTATTAATTAATTACTTGACAATTACTTTTAATATTTAAAATTAATAAATTTTCTTAATTTTTGTTATTTTACTTTATTATATACTAGCTAACCCGCCCGGCGTTGCACGGGCCAAAAATACTAATAATCTGTTCTATACGAAACTTAAACCAATCGTAATTGGGTCCATAGAACCAGATATACTCTTATGTTCCACCTTCCACTGCCAGGAGACGCAGTCTGTTCTGGAAGAGGCCTTTTCAGAACACTTGACCCAACCAAATTTCCTAGTAGAATTGAAATTTAACCACAGGTAAACAGTGCCAAAATAGCGAAAGCAGGCTACGTAAACGATCGGTTTCGAAAGGGTTAATGTAGATATTTTTTTAAAACCCAACAGTGCGTTTTGAAGAAAATGAACATATCTATGATCTGGAGTTTACTGTTTGTCCGTACTCGCATTTGTCGAGTCGATGCCGATTTTTAAATCTGGACCAAAAAACGAAAATCGCGTGAGTGAGTTTTGGAAAGGATTTTTTTTGGAGGGTTAAAATTAAAAATTTTCAAAATGGATACCAGATTTTAAAAACAAAGGGATGTAGATTAGTCGAGGTATTTTTAGTTTTTCTTATCTTGTTTATAAATGCCAATTCGGATTTTTAAAGATAGGGGAAATACAGTCAACTCCCTCTAATCCGCACAGCTTGGGACCAAAGGTTGTGCAGATTATAGAATTTTGCGGATAATAGGTCATTGCTTTGTTTACATTTTTTTCTCCTGCAATTTGACAGTAAATTAATTATTAATGCATAAATTAGTTGGTTAAAAAAGGAAGATATTGTAAAACAGATTATTTAATTAAAAATCCCATTATGTTTAAGGAAAAATTTCTTTAAATTTTATTTTGCAATTTCTTTTGTTTGTTTTTACAATTTTCAAACATAGCATTAATTGTCATTTGTTTGAAAACTTTTGACTTTTGGTCTAGTATTTTTTCTTGGAGTCTTTGTATAGTCATTGTTTCTTGTTCTGAGACAAACCTCTTTTCTGAAGAAAATCTAGATATTTATAACCTATATCCAAGACCTGCTCAAGAGTTACTTTTTCACCTTCATCATCATACTCTGTGTCAGAATTATTCTATTTTCAGGAGATTTTAACATAGTATTCAGTACTCGTAATGAGTACCTGAGTACTCATAATGTCATTTGTGAAACACTCTTTATTGCAGCTTCATCTTGGGAGGATATTCATCCAATTATATTTTCTCCATTCAAGAAATCCGGCACAACAGTTAGTGAATTTTTTAGTTTTAGATTTGTGTTAGTGAATTTTTCTGCAGATTTCTGTTTAGCACTAACCAAATTGAAGCCACCTAAGTCAACATCATCACCATTACTGTCTATAACTAAAGATGCCGGCCACAAATTTTACTTTGCATCTACTAAAGTGTTTTTCTATACAGAGACTCATGCATCGGCCAAGAGAAATATACAGCACTTAGTTGTAAATTGCCTTCTATACTCCTCCATATTAGCCGATAAATCAGAGGTTATAATTTTGTGCATAAATTCCATTTTGTATTGGCATTTCATTCTACGAGTAATTCCTGATCTATTGGCTGAATAAGAGAATTTGTATTCGGGGGTAAAAGTAATGTAATGTAGATACATTGCCTTTTTGTAATAATTTTGGCACAATTGTGTAAGAGCAATAATATTTTACAGCGTACAGGTAAACAGACCTTTGTACTACAATGCATGTAGTCTTCATTTATAAAATGTTTTCCAAACCATTATGTGAAAATTTGCTGGTTGAAACCACGCTGTTTTATTGTTACAACATGTAATAGGCAAGAAAAAAGTCTCGTGATTTTTTACTTTTTTTTTTTCAATGTGAAAAATAAAGTTTTACTTCATTGAAATACAAAAATTTAGGGAGGAGGGGACTGTCTACTGATAATCAATCAAATTGCCACCATTCCTGAATTTCTCTCGCACAGTTAATGGTAACCAAATTTTCATTGTTTACATCTGAAACAGTGTGCGGATTATAGGCGTTTGCGGATTATAGAGTTGCGGATTAGAGGGAGTTGACTGTAGTTAAAAAAGCGAAATTGACTTACGGTAAAAAACATTTTCGAAAGGGTTAACGTGTTTTTATTTTTAAACTAAAGGTTTCTGCCTAAATCCAACAGAACGTAGATGTCTTTAGGTGTGTTTGCTTTTTGTTTGGTTATTTTAGAAAGCCGATGAGAGATTTTATATATCATAGAAAATCGGAATTTGCAAAAGAGAGTCCTGCGCACGAATTTTTTTTGAAGTGTTAATATTCGTATTTTTCAAAAACAAATACAGATGTCGAAAAAGGAATAAATGTAGATATTGTCTGGCATTTTTAGTTTTTCGTACCTTTCTCTGAATTGCCAAAATCACAAAACGGCATACTTTTTTGAAGGGTTAATTTTTGTATTTTTTAAAACCAAAGGGGGCTTTGGAAAGGGCAAAGTCAGTTCTTTAATTTGGTGACCTTCGTTTTTCCGTATTTTTTGTATTCCGGTGGATGCAAGGCTCGGAAAACGGGAGAAAATAAAAAACATGAATTCGATGCTTTTTGATTTTTTTTTTTTTTTTGAAAAGGTTAAATGTAATTTTTTTTCAAACCAACCAGATCGTTTGAGACGTAAAAATATTTTCTTTCAGAATATGTAGACGGTTTTTCCGTATTTCTAACCGTTTGCCCATGGCGAATTTAGAAAAACTTAAAACAAAAACGGGATGTGTTGTGCTTTCTTTCTTCTATTCCAGAAGGTACGGATATTGGTTTCTGCGCATGCACCAGCTAGCTTTTGAATAATGACGTTTTTATTTGTGATCTTTGATCAGTTTTTAATTAATAACTACTTTAATTTTCAAAATATTAAAATTCTGACGTAATGGTGCACCAGGAGAGGGTTTGGACTACCTATATCTAAATTTGCAGCCTTCTAGGTAGGCTAGATTTTCCTAGCCATCGCCAACAGACACACACACAGAGCAAAACTTTCTTTTATCAGTATAGATAAGCATTCATTATAATTTCAAGGGCATTATTAAATTCAAATTACTGTTTAAAAATGGAAACGAAACAATGACCAGAAATCTGCAAAATTCTAAAATCTGCACAACTTCTGGTTTTAAGCTATGCAAATTTAAGGGAGTCTACAGTATTTTTAACCTTTCAATAAAAGCACAACTTATTTCAGGAAATATTGCCAAAGTTGGTATTTTAAACTGATTCCAAGTCATTGATAGCCACATAAATGTGATCACTAGTTATCATCCATTTAAAATAGAGATATGTATTGTCTGTATTAAAAGAAAACATTTTATTCAATATTTGGAGCATGAATAAGACTAACTTAAAATCTGTAGCTTGCATGAATGAAAAAGATATTTTAAAATTACACTAAAGTCTCAAAATGCAGAAGGCGAATAATTAAAAAGATTTGCTTCAAAAGAATTTTTTTTAAACATGCATATGAGTAATTTGAGAATACATAGCTTTTAACTAAATAAAACACAACAATGTGAATTAATAAAAAATTTATTTAAAAGTACAATCCTTAAAATATCTCTACATCATCACTATGATTACAATCCATATCTTTTACAATTTCCAACTTGCAACTATTGGCAACAATAAAAGGATGTTCTGCAACAGATTCAGCCAAATGTTGAACATAGATATTCTTCAAAGAAGGACAAGACTGGATGAGGGAAACAACACTCTCACAATTCACACCAATTCCCTTATAAAGTTCGAGGCAGATTGTCTCTAAGTGAGGAAATACTGGATTATTAAAATCAAAATCTGGATAGTCTAGATCAGCCAAATTCAAGCATAATTCTTTTATATTCAATCCATGACTTTTTATTGCTGAAAAAATCCTGGAAGTAATATGAGTGTCTCCCAGAATTAACACTTGTAACTGATTGAAGAAAGAAGTTTCACCTTCAAACCATGAGTCACCACCTATATCTGTAAAGGATGCATGTATTTCTTTCAAGTATGGCATTCTTGAGAATGGGGGCTTATTAAGGGGGGGATAATGATCATCAATATAAGGGTCACAATACCCAAGATTACAAGCATAGGCATACAAAAGCTCAATTTTAGAAATCCCATCATATTCACCTGTTGAAACATGATCAAGAAATATACAATTAGAAAATGCCAGTTTCTTCACATCCGGTAAGAACTGAGTGCATAAATCTATAACTGATGAAAAACTAACTGAAAATTCACAATTAACCAAATGTAATGCTTCAAGATGAGGACACTTTTCCTGCAGTATCACACAAAGTTCCACAAAATCTAATGCTATAAACTTTTCACTGTAATGTAGTCTGATGGAAGTTACACAAGATGACAGTCTATTAATGAATGATTTAGTTAGAGCAGTCGGGGATCTATGAGATGGAAAAATTTGCACATTTACTTTTTTCCAGAGAACTGGGATCCTTGTCAGTACATTCCATCTTCTGCAAACCCTGTAATAAGAAATGAAAATGTAAATATGAAAAGGCTTGTTTGTACTTACACTTGATACTGTAATTTCAACTGTTAGATCACATTGTACTGGAAACTAGAGAAAAATACAATATTTATAATTCACATATTAAATTCAGTAAGCTATCTCAAAAGAAATATTTAAAAGAAATATGACATTAAAAATAGCAAATAAAGCCTTTGTACAAGAATATTAAAAATCAGGAAACCAATGTTAAAAATGCACAAATAACATTTAAAAAAGCAGCAAACAGCTGTTTTGAATCCATAAGCAAGATTCTTCTTTAGTGCGACAAAGAGCAAAGCATAGCATGTTAGAAAAAGCGAGACTGGGCATAACGACACAGAGACAGTGGTTTATATACCCAATGCAGGTAGAGAAAGTGCCAAAAAGCAACCAATGAGAAGAAAGCAGCATGGAACAACTGAGTGGACAAGTAGAGACTACCGGAGAACGAAAGACAACAAAAGAAACCAAAAAAGAGAAATTACATTAATGCTTTCCATATACTTGGAAAATCAGGAATATTAGATAAGTTATTGACTAAGGAGTGAGAATTTTTAATGATGTGGTCAGCTTCCCAAAAATCAAGATCAAGGTTTGAAGAACATTTTTGGATAATGGTGACTGAGGAAAAGTTGAACCTATGTTCAAAAGATCAACAATGTTGAGCAATAGAAGAACGTTTATGCTCCTGATTTTTAATATAACCTTCATGCTCTTTTAAACAAAATCTAAGAGCATGGTTCATCTGACCAATATAAGAGAGACTGCACTGGCAAAAGATTTGGTAAATACCTCAGTTATCTATATGATCAACGAGGTGTTTGAGATTTGAAAAGAGATTTTATTAACAGGAGAAAAAAATAACATTGAATTCAAACCTTAAAATTTTAGCAACTTGCTGACAGATTTTAGGAAGCAGCAGCAGCAAAACAACTGAAGTATTAGAGTTGGAATTAAAATTCTTTTCAGAATGGATGGGTTTTGTCAATTTCTTATAAAATAGAATCTATAATATTAGAGGAATAACCATGATCAACAAAGTTCAGCACTAAATAACTGAGGAGTGGAACAAATATTGGAAGCCTGAAAAACAAAAGTATTGAAAGCAGCAAATTTTTGGTTAGGAAGGTAGAAGACTGACAGCAAAAGGTTTATGAAAAACAGTAATCTGAATGCCATCATCACTATGAATAACAAGGACATTCAAGAAAGAAAGACCGTTTGTTGAAAGACCATTGTTGGCAAATAAAATCAAATCCCCCCCCCCCCCCCCAAAAAAAAAAAAAAAAAAAAAAAAACAGTTGAAAGACCTTATAACATTTAAATGCAACACAACATGGTGCTATGCAGCTAGTATTAAATAAATTATGTAAAAATTGGGGAAATGCTCTTGTGTATGAAACAGAGAATAGATTGCCTTGAAGTACTTGTGAAAGTGTTGCTTCTCTTGCGAAATGCCAGCTTAACATTCTTTTTTTCAGCTTCACTAATCTAGAGATTTTATGGAAAAGTCACTTTTTCAACTGTCATTAAGAAATTGGTTCTGTAATCGAGTTTATATTGGCATATTTTAGCTAGCATGATTTACTGAGAAAATATGCATGGATTTGTAAATTACTTGGAGTGGAACTTTCACAGACCAAAGTTATGCAGACAAAATATTCAGATCTCAGGTCTTATCTGATGCTGAAGCCATTATGTATTCATTTTTTTAATGTATGCTAATGTATAAAGCAGCTCAACTTGTGAAGAATGTGTTTAAAAAGGAAATAAAAAGGCACATGTAGTGGTCAGTATGCTCTCCTCAGTTAAGTCCAATCAAGCATGTCTGGATCACACTTGGATGACACATTGCAGCGAGAGCAATGTCTCTGTTGAAGTTGACTGTTTGGGACTTTGAGATAGCACTTTTTGAAAAGTAAAACAGAATTCCCAAACTTCTATTGACAACCTCATCACATCCATGGAAAACAGATGTGCAACAGTCTTAATTGTTCAAGGAAGCCATACACAATATAAAATAGCCATTGCCAAAAAACACATCTCTTTGAGGGAAAATATGAAATCTATAAACTTTACATACCTTGCAATTTTACCTAGTTCATTTTGTTTTAAACAACCAAAAATTTTCAAAATAACTTCATTTGGCAGGGAATTAATATTCAAAGCATCAGAATTTGTTTCGTTAACCTAGAAATTAAAGTATAAGATAATGAGTGAAATACAGATACGTGCATGGATTCTTTGTAGCTGCAAAATAAAGATGAAAGAAATGTGAAAAGATAATTTGGTTAAAAATAAACTTTTAAAAATAAGAAAAACATCATTGAATTAAACATAACATTTAAAAGTTTTACTCTGGGGAAACATTGCTTTCCCTTTCGCTTCTCCCTCCACCAGATGATAAGTACATGAAATAAACACTGTTTATCATTATTATCGAGACTGAGAAAAAACAAAGTTCTTCCTGGGATCTAACTTTATTCTTTTTTACATATATGTGCATCTTTTGGAAGTCAGATGCAGGGATTGACAGTCTTAACATCTTTTGAAAATCACATTCCTCTAAGCAACAATAACTGTATTAACCAGGAATAGTCAGTAAAAGTCTTCCGTCTGCTCGTGCAGTTTTTGTTGATGTATTTCAAACTTCTCCCAGCAGAGGAAAGAAATATCAAAGTAGGAGGTTATTTTTTTTTCTGATTGGTCCAGTATCTTTTTATTGCTGTGGTTTTGTAGTAGCAACCATCTTGAGTCAGGTCTGATTGCATTACTAACAGCCAATTCTAAATTTGATGTTAATTGGTATTTATGAATTAATTAACTGTCAGACAGATAAAAGTTTAAGATTTACGGCCTAAAATGTAATCATCAATTTCTTATTTTAACAATAATTTGAATTTATATTCTAAACATAATCATTTACTTTGATTTCATGATCCGAATGTAATAATTGTCATTTTGCGGAAAATTGATAAAACTTTGATTGAAATATAATTCTGGATCTTATAATTGACAGATTTTTAAGATGTTTTGGCGTAATGCCAGCCATCTTGCAAGTATAATCATTTATTGTTTATAATTTGATTCCTAAATAATCAAGCATGGCATGAAAACCAGTTTGTTTATGTTACAAAATATAATGATGAAATTCTTGACTATGATAGGAAATATATAATTTAATTACATTCTTGGATCATAAAAGAGATTTATTACTGTTATAATGAATTTAAAATCATTTAAACTGTTTTATGTAATGAACAATAAGTGTATTATGTCAACATTATGTTGCAAAGGATAATTTCTTTTCTTCTGAATCCACTGTTTTATAAATACTAATTAATGTCACTGATGTTTATGATGGACAAATTCGTTTTAATTATTGGGTTTAAAAGTCTATGGAAAATAAGTTGGGTTTTCTGATTTTAAATTTAGAACTTTTATTTAAGTTTTGAATTTTTAAAAGTGTTTATTTTTTTTTAAATATTTTATTTTTATCCTTTCACACACACATACAGATATATACCAAATGTGCCATAAATTCATTATAACTTTAAAAATTCATTAAAAAGGAACCAAGAGGCTAAAAAAATGCGGTTTGCATGAATGGGATTAGCGGGAGATCAAGTTTTTTTTTAACAACAAAAGTTGTGTTTAAAAAATTTCCAATAAATTGTGCATAATATGGCGTACATAATATGATGCAGATGTCAAGGAGGGCCTTCCACTTCATGGACGATCTTCTAAATGTCCCGTCTCTTCAAAGCACCTGACAAGCTTCAGTATCCACGCACCCTGTGCTCATCTTGAGTCATTTGCCATGTGGAATTTTTGCAATGCGTCAGTTTTTGACTCCCCTTTCTTGTTAAAGAGTTTAACCAACAATGCATAATCTGGTAACAATAGCATTGAATGAAGAATCTTATGCATTGAGGTGTTTTATTGACAGCCTGATTTGAATAAATCTGCTTCATATTATGCATGCCAGCACCATCTATCTGTAATTACTTAAACTATATATTTTTTCTTATTAAAAAAAAAATAAATTCAATCTCCCTAATTCCATTCATGCAAACCACTATTTTTTAGCATCATTTGCTCTTTTGTAATGAATTTTCAAAGTTTTAACAAACTTATAGCACACTTGGTATATACACATCGGGTAAAGACCAGCATGGATCAGGTTATACCTGCCTTGAACCCACAAATTTAACCTTAGTTAACTCGCTACCCGACCTGAAACCAAAGAAAGTTTATCTACAATTTAATGAAGTCTTTTAATGCCTATAATCATATCTCTGATATCAGTTTGATCTCTTAAGTAGAAAAACAAACATGTTCAAAGTCTTTCGAATTCAATTAAAAAAAAAATTTAAATGGTGAATATGAATCATGGCATGAGAAGAAATGATAGGAAAAACAGTCTGATGTCAGTGACTATCTGATGTTTCATGCCTTGCCTTCGAAGATTATATCATCTCATCCAGCAGAAATGATTTAATAATGATAAGATTGGATCAGATAGGAATGACAACTGGTTGACTGGTGTAATTGAGAAACAGGTTGACACATATCACATTCAAAAGAATATGACATAACAATATTCAATGTGACACATTCAAAACAATATCGATATTCAAACAATCAAGAGATAAGACTAAAACATCTCAATATTGCCCTACACTAGTTGACACTGTTAACAAATGGTTTGGGAATGTAGAAACCTACTGTCTTAAAATTTAAACAAGTGCATGTGGATAAATATTTTTACCGAAATGTAACTTGCAAATTAAATAATTCAGCCTAAAAGCCATGTGTCTTCAAAATTTATTATTTCTCTTTTATCCTCGCAACAGTGGAAGTTATTCAATTGCTGACTTTATGATGTCATATGCAGAAGTAAAAGTTTAATTTAAAATTACGGCTAATTAATTAAATTTTCAAACAAACGAGTGTACGATAACAAATCTGTGTCAAACTATCTTTCATTTAAAAAAATAATGATGTAATTTGATGTAGTAATTTGTTCTCATGGACTGTCGAAAGAAAACGTTTAGCGTTTTAAATACATAGATTATGGAAGGAAGTAATTTTTCATTTGCCACCTCTTAATAATAGCAGCATTAAAAAACAGAACAGGGGTAATTCTGAGTAAAAAAAAAATCTGAAATTCACAGCAAATTTTCTGAAATGTTACAACAGAGGGGAGGGGTGTGTCCACTCCCGCCACTTTTTTTTTTTTTTGCATCCCTTTGATGAAATTTGCATTTTTTTGCATCCCTTTGATGAAATTTGCATTTTTTCGCGATAATTTGATGAAATTTGCAGTTTTTTTAAGATATGTTGATAAAATTTGTGGGTTTCTTCACGATTTTTTGATGAAATTTGCTGTTTTTCGTGATCTGTTGTCAAAATTTGCCGTTTTTTTACAATTCTCTGATGAAAATCATGTTTTTCCTGTGATCCTTTGACAAAATTGATGACTTTTCTTCGAACGAATGAAGAGATTGACTTTTTTCGGCGATCATTTGCCGAAATACTGATACATTTTATGTCCGAATTTTCAGATTTATGACCAATATTTTTTTTAATTTTCGGAAATCATTGCCTTAATATTTTGGAAAATTCAGACCAGAATCACTCCTGTTGTAAAATTTGATAAAGAAAATATTTTGGTTACTTAAAAGTTATGTCAAATCACAGTATTTTGGTGACATTTCTGGAAAATTAAGCAATCTGTTAAGCTAAAGTTAATACTATATTATTGTCAAGAAATATTGATTACATTTTACATGTATTAGTACAAATTTTATATTGAAATTTCAGGTAGTTTTTCTGATAAATTTTAATATGAAAAAAAATATTTTTAAAGATGCATTTCTTTCACATTCCATCCTACTCCTCCCAATCAAATATTGAGTAATGAAGGTTTGTGCTTATAATGTATGTCATAATTATGATGGACAGATTTTATCACTGTAGAACTTTTAATGACATTATCTCTTCTGAAAAAATAAAAATACAATCAAAGCAAAAATAAATTTAAATTATGTAATGTAATTATATATTTTCTAGCCATGCAATTAAAAAAAATTTTTAAAAATAATATTGGTTTGGCAACTAAGCAGTTTTTTAATATAACCAATTTGTTTTAAATACTTTTAATTGAATGCATGGGATACATAGAGCTTCTGTACAATATCACCTGCTGAGCTTATAAGGATCCAGTGTCTGTAAATATCACGATATTTTCGAAAATATCAAAAATATCCGATATTTTCAAAATAGTCAACTTACTGCTGATTATAAATATTTTCAGAGTTAATACAAATTAGGCATTAAAACATGTGTCATTTAGCATGAAAACTTAATAAAACAACAGTCTAAATGTTTTTTTTTCTATTTTTTTTTTCACTTACTTAATAAAATTCAAGATCAACTAATTGAAAACAGACACAATTTGCTTTTTACACTCACAAAAAACAAACTATTACGATTTCGTAATCAAGTTTTAAGAAAATTTTATGTTTTATGCAACAAAATAATTTGTTTTTATTGAAAAATTTGAACATAAATATGGTCTAATTAACTGAACAAAACCAAAATGAGAAAAAATTATTTCTAATGAAGTTGCAAGTTTATCTAAATTAGATAGTTTATCTTTCAGTGGCTTTTCTAAGTAAATATTGTCCCACGTAATTATTGATTTTACATTTAAAAATTCAGCTTCAAACATAAAGCTTGGAAAAGTTTTTTTTTTGGTTAGGGGGGGGGGGGGGGGGGGAAGCTAAAAAGCCACTATAAGAGCAAAAATTCTTTTATCTACAGAACGACACAGCCAATAAGGGTTAAAAAATTCCTTTACACTTGTTTTGACTGAAAATATCATAAACATTATACGCAATATTTTGAAATTTGATATCAAATATGTAAAAATATCCAAAATATCAAATTTCATGATATTTTGAAAATAAATATTGAATATATATCATGATATATATCCATTGATATATATCACCGAACCCTGTAAGGATCAGCACTGGTTATTGTCGTAATCTGGTTATCATCAACTTCAACTAGATAACCAAGGTACTGCTCATTGTTGAGCGAATAAAAATCTGCATAAAACTTTGAAAACCAATTTTGATATTGTTTTCTCTTAAGGAAGGGGGGGGGGGGGGGGGGGAGGAGCTAAAAAGCCACTATAAGATAAAAAATTCTTTTATCTACAGAACAACACAGCCAATAAAGAGTTAAAAAATTCCTTTACACTTGTTGTGACTGAAATGTATAATGTATAAACATTATACGCAATATTTTGAAAATTAATATCAAATATGTGAAAATATCCAAAATATCGAATTTCATGATATTTTGAAAATAAATATTGGATATATATCATGATATATATCAAGATATATATCACCAAACCCTGTAAGGATCTGCACTGGTTATTGTCTTAATTTGGTTATCATCAACTTCAACTAGATAACCAAGGTACTGCTCATTGTTGAGTGAATAAAAATCTGCATAAAACTTTGAAAACCAATTTTGACATTGTTTCCTTTTAAGGGGGGGGGGGGGGTATCTAAAAAGCCACTATAAGATAAAAAATTCTTTTGTCTGCAGAACGACACAGCCAATAAAAAGTTAAACAATTCCTTTACACTTGTTGTGACTGAAAATATAAACATTATACGCAATATTTTGAAATTTGATATCAAATATGTAAAAATATCCAAAATATCAAATTTCCTGATATTTTGAAAATAAATATTGAATATATATCATGATATATATCCATTGATATATATCACCGAACCCTGTAAGGATCAGCACTTGTTATTGTCGTAATTTGGTTATCATCAACTTCAACTAGATAACCAAGGTACTGCTCATTGTTGAGCGAATAAAAATCTGCATAAAACTTTGAAAACCAATTTTGACATTGTTTCCTTTTAAGGGGGGAGGGGGGGGTATCTAAAAAGCCACTATAAGATAAAAAAAAAGGGAAAGGACTGATGCCAATATATAAGAACAATCAAAAGGCTTTATTCACTATAAACAGTGCAATACGATCACCAATATCTTCTGAAAATTACAAGATATTCAGTAATCTTCAAATCCAATAAAAGCGCAGCAAAATTTCACACAGAAACAATGCGTTCAATACGACGTATCAACGGCAAAATCGATCCGGGTAACACAGTTCTCAATGCAAAGCCTCTCGTATGAATTCAATCGCAGTTGACAGACAACTAACTGAACTGAACTGGTGGAGGTCCCTTATATAGGCTTTAAAGATAACTGTAGAATTTTCCAGAGCCTTCAGATGCTAGAAATTACCAGAAAGTGCTTTAACTTTAGATAGAGAACCTAAGCGAGAAAGGATCCCAATGTACAGGTATAAGGGGGGGTGGTTGCACAAAAAGTCGCCAAAACCATCGCCAACTTGGCAATAAACCCATTCCTTGGCGATTTTCCATAGACTTCCATTATAAAGATGAGGGTGTAAGGTTGTTTTTCTTGCAAAGCATCCGAGGTCTTTAGCATTGAGTTACATGATGCTCAATAGGAAATACATTAATAATACTGCAATTTTCACAATAATAAAATAAAATAATTTAAACAAATGGAATATTTACAGATATATACAAAATTCATAACAATATATATATATATATATATATAGTCACAAAAGATAATTAAACAATAACTTACAATGATATTCATTTCAAAACTATTTATATTTCTCAACATATTCTCCACTAATATTTATGCACTTATATCACCGTTTCATCAGTGCCCCAACACCAGTTGCATAACATTCTTTGGGTTGCTGTCTCAGCCACATAAGGACTTCAAGTTGAACCATTTCATCATCTGTGAACATCCTCTTGTTTCCAAGAAGTTTTTTTTTAATGGACTAAACAGATGAAAATTGCTTGGGGCTAAGTCGAAGCTGTATGGTGGATGTTGAAGAAGTTGCCAACCAAACTTTTGAATTGTCTCCTGTGTTCAACTTGAAGTCCTAATGTAGCTAAGACAGCAACCCAAAGAATGCTATGCAGCTGGTGTTGGGGCACTGATAAAACGGTGATATAAGTGCATAAATATTGGTGGAGAATATGCTGAGAAATAAAAATAGTTTTGAAGTGAATATCATTGTAAGTTATTATTTAATTATCTTTTGTGACTTATTTAATGATTTTCCCTCGTATAAAACATCAGATATTTTTGATATTTTCAAAAAATATCATGATATTCATGAGCCCTGTACATAGCACTGTTACTTTGTGGAAGTAAAAAAGTAAAACAAGTTCATTTGTTTCCTTTTTTTTTCAGTTGATACTGAACAAAAACTGCACACCTGATCAATACAAGATATTTACCAAATACAAATTGTAATACCAACTATGAAACAACAATATGGCACTGACCGTAATCACTTAGTTGCCAAACAAATAAAAAATGCAACTTATGTCATACCAGGGGATCCATGCTGCAAGAGTAGTAACTGTATTTGTAGGAAGAATTCAAACGACAGGAAAAATGGGTATGAAAGTACCTAAACAGAAATATAAGAATTCAGCATATAAAAGGAATAAATATTCTACAAAGAGAAATATCTTTACAAGAAAAAGCAAACATGTATGATCATGGCTTAACAAATGCAGTCGCCAGGCAACGTTTTTTCATCTGACAACCAACTTATTTAATCTGTCATTTTTTTTTTTCTGGGTTTTCTTTTCTTTTTTTTGGTACAAAAATGGACTTAAAAAACAGAAGGATAAGACAAAGGGTATTTTTTCTCTTATGTCTACTCATGCGTGGCAAACAATGATTTTTCTCTTCTCTCATACTTTTAAAGAATGGAAGAACCAAATGATTTTTCTCTTCTCTCATACTTTTAAAGAATGGAAGAACCAAGTTTAAAAGTGATTTTCTATCTTATGCACAGTAAAACGTCATTCTTTTCTGCTCTAGCCAGCTATCATGTAACTTGATTAGAATACTTGGGGTAGAGGGAAAGAAGTTTCAATAAAACAGCAAGAAATAGTGTCAATCTAGTCTCTGTGGCATTTAAATTATGATACAATGCTGAAAAATGTTCAAGTTACAAATCAGATTTTTGTGTTCAGAATTAAAGCTGATGAATCTATCGCATTCATTTAAAAAATAATAACATATAAGTGATTATAAGGACGGTTCACCGTTACATGTGTGACTTTTAGAGAGTGTTTTTTTTGCAAATTGAGACAAATTTAGAAGTGAAATTATTTAAATAACGTTTTACTTTTTTTTATTGCTATTATAGGACACATACAGAATCATTTTTGTAGACACCTTTAGTCTAAAGTAATAACAATTTAAAAAAAAAAAAATAGTAAAGTTGTTGTTACATGTGTGATTTTTCTGAGTCACACACATAACGACGACTTTACTATTTAAAAAAAAAATTGTTATTACTTTAGACTAAAGGTGTCACTACAAAAATGATTCTGTATATGTCCTGTAAAAGCAATAAAAAAGTAAAATGTTATCTAAATAATTTCACTTCCAAATTTGTATCAATTTGCAAAAAAACACTCTCTAAAAGTCACACACGTAATGGTGGAATCGTCCATAAGTATTTCATTTGAAGTAAAGCTATAAAACTTATGAATATAACATACAAATATAATGACATAATATGAGTTTAGTATTAGTGCAGTTTAGTATGCTAAACTATGTAAGTAATAATTCTAAATTATGATTTTTTTCTCAATTAATCAATAAAAAATGTTTGTATTTTTGTAATCAATTTTGGAGAGGTGGGGGTGGGAAAATATTTTGTACTGGCGAATAGAATTTTTTGCTGGCTGTCACATTTTATCAAATTTGTAAATCCCTGTGTATGATAATTAAGGTGAAAAAAAAAATATTACTAAAAAATCATACTATATGTTTTTGGGTAATTTACCACCATAAGTCCTTTTTAAAAAAAGCTTGGCACAATTGAGGCTTCAGAAAGTAAGATTGTTCTGAAATTATATAAACAGCAATGGGAACAAAACCCGATGAAATTTTATGCTTGTTTATATAGATATTTATATACTATATATACATGCAATATGCAATCAAACAGTGAATGAAATTTTCTGTATACCAGTAAGCAATATGGTACTACTTCTGTATTTTATATGAATCAACTATATAATTATGAATGTTTTGGATTACTTTACTGAAATTTGTTAATATTTTTAATAAATAATTTTTTTAAAGGCTATATATATATATATATATATATATATATAATTTTTTGGTTTGGATTATCCAAAGTTTGTTGCTAATGGTGTTCAAACTGGCAACGTGTTAGTGTATTGCACTGATGATGGAGCTTTATAGAGGTTCTGAAACAGCTGTCTGCCTTTTAACATAAAAAATATATATTTGTGCTTTTACCCCATTGTCTATTTGTTTCATAATAGTTTATTATACAGGCATGATCAGGGCTTTGCAAATTTGGTAAAATCTGGTAGCCAGCAAAAAATTGTAGTTGCCAGTAAAAAAATATTTACCACCTCATACCCTGTCATTGATTTTCAAAAAACAAAAAGATGTTTTATGAATTAATTGAGAAAAAATAATAACAAGCATAGTTTAGAATTATTAGCTACATAGTTTAGAAAGATAATATAAACTAAATTTTATAATCAAACTTATCAAAATTATATATTTTTGAAAAAGAAATACTGTAAAGGCTGAATTAACCGACATGTTCGAAAATCTTGATTGCTGAATGCTTCAAATGTCCGGATAGTTGAACACTACAAAATTTATAACTTTTGAGGAGGACATCGGTCAAATATTGAAGAAGGAAAACAAGTTTTTACCTATTTTTC
Organism: Maratus michaelseni; assembly: GCA_963931845.1. Classification (NCBI taxonomy): domain Eukaryota; kingdom Metazoa; phylum Arthropoda; class Arachnida; order Araneae; family Salticidae; genus Maratus; species Maratus michaelseni. The sequence goes on from OZ007600.1 coordinate 7,185,309, forward strand.
TGTCGAAGTCAGTCAAATAATTCTGATTTTATTATTATTTTAAAATTTACATTTGATGAACTTAGTTTTTGCCAAATTAAAAATAAAAGTAAAAAATGTTTTTTGTTTGAATATAGTTTATAAGCTTATTTTTTAATACAGGGGAAAAAGGAAACTGGTACATGTGCTCATTTCAAGAAATCTAAGGTCAATTTTTGTCGAAAAGGAAAAAAAAAAAAAAAAAAAAAAAAAAAAAAAAAAAAACACACGCCAGAATAAGTAATTTGGTAGTCAGATTAAAAAAAAATTTAGTAGCTGAGTTGTAAATTAAGATGCAAATTGCTGTACTAATTTCAAGTTAAAAATTCAGGCCGCTTAAGTTTATATTGTATACTTACCTATAACTTATGTGTACATGCAAGCATTAATGAAGAAAAAAAATTTAGTAGCTGAGTTGTAAATTAAGATGCAAACTGCTGTACTAATTTCAAGTTAAAAATTCAGGCCGCTTAACTTTATATTGTATACTTACCTGTAACTTATGTGTACATTGAAGTATTAATGAAGAAAAAAAAATTTTTTTTCATTGTAAAATTCACAAAAAATTTTTCCTTTTTTTTTTTGGAGGTATGGGGGAGGCCGAAGAAGGTTTCGTAGCTATGGAGCAAGTAAATCTATGTAGTATCTTAGTAAACAAACTATTGAATCATTCCACATCAAATCAACACAGACAACTTTTTTATGTTTCAATGAAATTTGAGGTACTTAATAGTATTATGGCATAATTAAAAATTTAGGAACTGCCTGAAGTTACAGGGTAAAAATTCAAAATTTAAAAATTGGTTAAAAGATGATTTTCTTTATCTTATTGTTGCAAGTAATCCAGTTGGTGCTAAAGAGCCAATTTTAGTATCATTTTAAAGCTTATTTTGTGAACTTTAAATGCAACAAAATGAATATTATATTAAAAAAATGTTTTCTTAAATTTCAAAATAAACTTTTAAAATATTTTCTCTGCTGTCAATTTCAGTCAGTATCAGTGGAATGAAAATTTTTAGAAATGTAACAGCTTTATGAGGGAAAATGGTTTTTTTCCTTAAATGTAACGTCATTTTCTGTTCACATTGAAACAAATTTATACATAATTTGTAACAGGGTTCATACTCTCTTTACATGATAAAATTCAAGCACCTTACCCAAAATTCAAGCACCTTTTCAGAAATGAAAATTTTAACGTTACAAAATACTATGTCTGTTTGTATTTGTATAATGCAAATATATAAAGTTATTAACAAATAAGTATTTGATTAATCAAAACAAAGTCACGCAACAAAAATGAATTTCATTATTTTTCTTAAAACTAAAATTAAAGTAAATCCAAATAATTTAAATTATCTAATTAAAACAATTAGAACTACAACAAGGACGACGACCTTTCCTAGCTCCCGTTTGCTGGTACCCATGATTCACGACACGTGAATAACATTGCTATCACATCGCCTCCAATCTTCCTCACATTTTACAATAGGTATCAGAATTATATATTTATTGTTATGGAAAACACTTCCCTCTCATATGATTTGTTAATGCAGATTCTCCCATATTCTCCAATTGCCGGGTAACACAGCATAACTTACATCGGAACTGGTATGCACTATTCGGTACTGCTCCTAACCAACACTTGTATTCTTCTTGTTCTAGCCACAAGTCACTGAAATTGTACGTTCTAGGCATCGTTATAGCATCGATCTCAACGAATAATTACACTACTACAGATCTACAGAATACACTACAGATGAAAACTACTTGTTGTGAAAACCGGCGTACATGCATGTGTGCATGCGTCAACTGACCGAGTTTTAGCGGTGAAATAGGTGTAGCAATATTGAAGAAACAGAACGTACAAAGGAAGAAACATAAGAACAAAATTTCCGATCTTGCTGTCGGTAGTAGCAACACGTTACCCTTCTTTTCATTTTTCTTTTGTTAACTTAATCCTATAGAGAGAAGGGAGAAGCGACAAATGCTCGTACTCTGAACCCCTGAAAAGAAAACGATCTCAAAACAAATATTTTCGCTTTTTTTCTTAAGCTTGCAATTATATTTTAATTCGAATATCTGAATAAGAAAAATTAAGCACCTATAAAAAAAATAATGAAAATTAAGCACCTTCATTAAAATATAAACAAATTCAAGCACTTTCAAGGACCTTTTTTCTCTCTTAAAAATTCAAGGACTTTCAAGCACCGTATGAACCTTGTTGTAATTGTAATGAGAAAATGGCATCAGCAAAGATATAATAATTCACATTATTTCCCTTTCCCTTGTAACTATGGAAGTAGCCCAATTGGCACCACTGTAAAGAAATTTCATTAACAAAACTTTTAAAATTAAAATATAAAAGTCAAAATATTTAAAAAAATAGCTAGTGAGGGCACATCTACAAATGAATAGCTTTTATAAGAAAAAAACTTTAAAACTGGTTCACATGGCAGATGACTAAAAAACAGCCTTGTGTAAGTATACAGAAAGTCATAGAATACTAGTACATAAAATCATAGAAATGCAGGGTTCCCAGCAAAACATGTATGGCAATTTCCCTGATTTTCCCTTACCAAATCCATAAAAATTCCATGGCCAAATGAGCATACACAAAATAACAAGCAGCATTGAAAATCAGAATCTGTATTGTAATAACAGGGTTCATACTCTTTTCCCAAGAGAAAATTCAAGCACCTTTCAAGAAAATTACAAAATGAAATTCGATAAAATACTATAATGCAAAAAAACTTAACCTTTGACAGTTTTCAAATGAATGCCATACAACAAAGTCTAAAATGTGAAATGTCATGAAAAATGTAGAAAACTTTTGTCCATATTATGGTTTTCACATATTATGGTTTTACATTGCATTTGGAGGGATTTCTCGATCTTGAAACCAACAAGAGTCTAGAAATTTTTCAGAGGCGAGAAATATAGTAACTTTTCTGAAAAAGAAATGATTTCAAATTCTAATTATTTTTTCCCCCAGACCTTTCCATGACTTTTTAGGAAATACCAGTAAATTCCCTGACTTTTCCTATATATTTTTTAATTTCCATGACTTTCCCTGACTCAGGGGTAATTCTGAGTAAAAAAAAAAAAAAAATTCTGAAATTCACAGCAAATTTTCTGAAAAGTTACAACAGACAGGGAGGGGTAGTCCACTCCCGCCACTTTTTTCTGCATCCCTTTGACGAAATTTGTCTTTTTTTCGTGATCTTTTGATAAATTTTGCTGTTTTTTTCACAATTTCTTGACGAAATTTGTGTTGTGTCTTATCACAACTAAAAATCACCTCTTCAAAAATATATTGGACTTCAATTTAATTTCTCATTAAAAGCAAAATAATTGTTAATCATTTACAAACATTATTTACTTCTATAAAATTAATTTATTATCTGAATTTGAATAAAAAATTCTTAATTATATTATTGTGCAATATAAGGTTAAAAAGTATTGATATTTCTCATTTCCAATATAAATCATAATAATTAAATTCTCACTGAATAATTATTAATTTACTTCTTACATTTAAAACTTTCTTCTTAACTAAAGTAACATCATTTAATTAACTCCTCATTTTAATCTATATACAGGTTGCGTTGTGTTATCAAAATAATAAAAAAAAACTACAATAAACCAGATGCTGGGCCTAGAAAAATGTGAGGTGATCATGACTTAAACTATCATGAAACTGATGATCCATTTTGATGGTTATTGGTTTCCTCCTAAAACTAATATAATTTCCATGACAGAACCAATAATCAAAATAGCCAAAAGAATATTAAAACATATAAATTACTATTAATGAAAAAGAATTAATAATGCATGATTAAAATTTTACTTCTATAATTTAAGCTTCTACTTGTTTATGAAATATAAGTGGTTCAGTCAGAATTATTTTGTTTTCTTCATGATAATAATTGAATATCAACAGTCATAGGAAGAGTTATAAATTAAATAAAAGTTGTTCAAAATAACATTAATTTACTAATTATCCAAATTTAATTTAAAAATACTAACTAATGAAATATTTACTTATATAACAGAAATTTAGAAAAACTAACTCTTACGATGATCGCTAATATTCATCTGAAAAGGAAGGTACATATCCAACACTTAAGAATAAGGAGTAGCACTGCAGGTATTGAGTACAAAATTCATTAACGTAATTAAATTTTGTTTATTGTGGAGAACATAAGTAATTCAAGATACAATATCAGCCTTCAGAATTAATTAAAGAAAATTCTCTTTTCAACACAAAATTCCACAATACATAATCGTGTGAAACATTCTGTATTTCCAACTCAAATTTCGACATACATAGTCGTGTGACACATTTCAATTATTCATTTAATATTTTATTATAAAAATCGGAGCTGCTGGTTTTGTTTCAAAAAAGATAATTAATCATAATTTAAATTAATTTAATTAAATCAAGCTTAATGCTTGAAATTAAGGTGCACATAAACTAAATGAAAATATTAGGAAGCATGCAGAAAGTTAAAGAGAAAAAGGAAAGAAAAGAAGGACTTATTTATCATCTTGGGGACCCGGGTCCATTCAGTACTGTCAGATCACTCTCAAGGCCTGCCATCGCCGCCGCTGTCAGAATCAAGAAAAGAAAGGACTTCTCTCCAGCTCGCTTATAGTCAGAATGTGTCTCTCTCCTCGATTTTTAAAAATCACCTCCTCTCAGCTTCTCTTGTGCTTGATCACTTACTTTTGATCTTTATGCGCGCATGGTAAATAGTTACATGAATGTCTTGAAGAAAAACTTTAATTATGAGGAGCTATTGTGAAAAATCATCTTAATCTGAGCAATAGAGCATCAGATTCTTAATTGCATTTAATCATTTTCCTTACTTAATTTCATTTAAGGTTTATGATTAAAAATGCATATGTATCTCTACGCACATGTGGTAAACTCATCATCTATTTCCTCCTCGCCACTGCCGGAAGTCTGACGTTGTTGATCACGTGGTGACGCTAAAGTCTTATTCCCTCTTTGATTACTTTAGCAGAAGCTCTCGTTCCGATGTTCGTTGTTCTCATATTCTTGTAAACAAGGGGGAAAAAGGGGAAAGAGAAATAGAGAGAGAGAGAAAAACAGAATTTTCAACACATGCAAGAAAGTAAATGGATAATCGTTTATATTTAATTTAACCAGCAGCCTCCATAAAAGCCTTTTAAAATACCAGCAACTCCTTTCAATTAATATTTAAAATACAACCACATATTTAAAAATATATCTGTTAATAATGGTGCAGTATGATTGTTCCAAAAATAAACATTTTCAAAATTAACGTTAAACAAGTTGAAGTGCGCTTTAATCAACCAATTAAAGGCCAATTCCAAAAACATTATGTTAATAAACAAACATTCAGCCCAAATAATACAAATATAGAATTAATCCATTATTTATTTAGAAACTATTGAACTTAGTGGACAGTGTGAATACATTTTGTTTTGGTAAAATTCTGTGCCAATTTATTTTACTCAAATAAACTTTCCCCGTAATTAAATTATTAACTATAATTAGAAAAACATCAATAACAATTTAATTGAATTGTGACTTAAATTAACTCTCAATTTTGTAACACAACATTTGTTGTTTTTTGCAATGTTTTTGACGAAATTTGCCGTTTTTTCGCGATCTTCTGACGAAATTTGCTATTTTTTCGCAATGTTTTCGTCAAAATTTGCCGTTTTATTGCAATTGTTTGACGAAATTTGTTGTTTTTCGCAATGTTTTTGACGAAATTTGCCGTCTTTCGCAGTGTTTTTGACAAATTTTGCCGTTTTTTCGCCATTTTTTGACGAAATTTGCCGTATTTTCTCTGACAAAAGTCACATTTTTCTCGCGATCCTTTGACAAAATTGATGACTTTTCTTCAAATAAATGATGAGATTGATTTTTTTCGGCGATCATTTGCCGAAATACTGATACATTTTATGTCCGAATTTTCAAATTTATGACCGATATATTTTTTAATTTTTGGAAATCATTGCCTTAATTTTTCGGACCAGAATCACCCTTGCCCTGACTTTCCAGTTTTCCCATGACTTTCCATGTCACTGGGAACCCTGAAATGCTTTGATATACTGTGGAGCTCCACAGTCTTTCTTCGTTAGAGTTTAAAAACTATCGCCTCGGGAGGAGCTGGGGATGCCTGAATTCAACAATGCTATTAACAAGTAAGAGGAAAATTGTATTAAGAAATAATTCATACTATCAGTACTGCTTTTAGCTTTGATTATGCATAAAATTATTTTTTCTGCCTAAATTACAGTAAACATGACAGTCCCATCCTCATCTGAAGCCCCCCCCCCCCCACACACATACAAGAAAAAAATATGTTTGTGAACTTTACAATAAAAAAGATTGTTAATAATGTAAAAATACAGAAAGAGAGGGGAGGGATAAAGATATGGTATGTAGGTAAGTCATCTAAGCGATTTTGGTGATGAAATTCGGATAAGTAGTTTACATTTTAATTTATAACTCAGCATCCCATGATTGTCCCAAAATGATACTTTCAGATATTATAGAAAATAAATATAATAATAACATATATTTTTATGAAAAAAACTAAAATGTCCAATTTTGAGATATAAAAGATCAAAGGTCAAAATGTTTTACCTTGAAATTGAAAATTCAAAAAAATATGTTCATGTGATATATCATACAAAAGCCCAATTCAAACACTTTTTAACAACACCAAAAGCAAGTTTCTGTGACAATTACGGAACCAAATATGACTAAATTTGTAATGCAAGAAATGCAAAAATTTATGATTTTTGTCCATTTTTGAAGTTAATTATCTCCAAAACCAAGAGAGATAGAGACTTATCATGGAGTATTTATTCATTTCTCTATGATCTTAACAACTGAGCTTAATATAAAAAAAATTGAGGTGGTCAGGTTTTTAGCTGTGTTGATTTGACATGGAATGACCCTGCAGTAGAAAAATATAAAGTGTTGAAGTTGTTTGCAATTAGTATGCCTGCACTTGCCTTTCCATATTATGAAATCACCCAAATGCATGTTGATGCAATACAAAGATTAAATTTTATAATGTGTTAGAAAATTTTATGTTATGACAAATAGCCACAAGAGTTACTGACAGACAAAGACCTGACCCTGTCAACGACTCACATGAGCCCTTATATTTCTATACAAAAAAAAATTGTGTATTTTATCATCTGTTAAAGTTTTGAAAGTTTTTTGTGATACCCTGTATACGTATATGAATTGTACCTTGTTCGAAATTTATATAGACATACAGTAGATATGAAGTTTACTATTAGTTAATCCAGCATAATTCAGTAACAATTTCTATAGATAGAATGATGCTTGCCCAGGGGCCCCAGATAGTGTAAGTCGGGCCCTGTGTATAGCAATGTCATCTTTAATAGTAACAAAACATATATTATAATAACATGAAAAACAATTATTTTAGTAAGCACTCTTGCCTGAAACTAAAGAGAACACGATTAGATGACCGTAATTAAACAACATTTAGTAATGCAAAAGTTACCAGACGCTTGAATCTTGGCTCGCTAGTCGCTAAGCGTGACGAGACGAGACGAAAATATCGCCTTTGTTCGATTAAAATGTAATATAATCGATTAAAAAATAATTTGTTTTTTGCGTATTTTTTTAAAATTTTGACTTGACTTGGATGAAATGTAAATAAGAGTTCCCGGAAGATATCCTTCCAAACCTCTGGTAGTAGACCTGTGAAATATAGCAATTCATGTCATAGCAAAATTTTTAATTCACAGAGAACAAATTCTTTTGTAATCGACTGTTATATTTTAATCGAATATAAGTCGATATTTTCGTTTGGGTGTAGCGAAAGTTGATGCGGCGCATCATCCTAGGCTACAGTTTTGGCTTGGAATTCGAATAATAGCACGAGCAGAGTTGGCAAAGTGGTTTGTCGATGGTTTGGTGTAATTGCTAATTGTTGTTAATTTACAGTCATTTAATCATTCTAATAGTTTTCTCTTTAGTTGTAGGTAAGAATACTTATTAAAATAATTGTTTTTCCTGCAGTTATAATATATGTTTTGTTAAACTGCCTACATGTGCTTATGTTTATGAATTTTCTTAATATAACCTTTTAATTTAATTTGCTGTTTAACTTCTTTTTATTATTATATCAAGGGGATTTTAAATTAAATTTCTTTCTAGATATTCTGTTATCTGTTACTAATAAATCTTAGTTAAATAATTGCTAAATGAACCTACTTGAATATCTGAAACTTTTTTTAATTAAGATTTTCCGCTAATTTCCAATTTTATATGTAATGACGTTTCCAATATTTGGCGTTAAGAACCGCAAGGAACTTTTAAAAACACATTTTTTCTTATTCCAAATTAAGTGTGGAACCCATTATTTCATCTTATACAAGTCATTCAAAAAATGCTTATAATCTTTTTCTGTCTATTTCGTTTTTTTTTTCCAACTACTAACTGTTTCGAAATGCAAAATAAGGGGGGAGGGGGGCCGAGAAACTAAAATAAGAAAAAATAAATAATTCTATAAAAAAAACTGTACTTTTCGGTTAGCCGGGCACCAGTGATATATGTACATATATAAAAATATATGTATATACATATATTATATATATATTCATTCATATATGTGTATGGATATGTATGTATATATATGTGCGTATATATACATGTACATCACTAGCACCCAGCTAACCGAAAAGTACCAAAAGAACTTCCTTTTAAAAGAATAAAACAACAATGCAAAGGGATTTTTAATATTGTTTTTTATTATGCTAAAATCACTCTGCTTTCTGTTTAGTGTGTGTGCATGCTGCATTGTTGTTTGCTTCAGTTTCATTAGCTATACTAATATAGTACAAATGAAAGAAAATTGTTCAGTATTTTGAGAATTAAAAAAAAATAATAATAGTTTTAATATATTCAGGGTGTCAAGCCACCTGGATAACCTGGAAAAGTCAGGGAAATTTATATGAACTGGAAAAGTCAGGGAAATTTATCCTTTCTGAGGAAAAGTCAGGGAAATCTGAAAATTCTGAGAAAATTTTGAAACTTCCAAGAAAAAAAATAGCAGAATGTTTCTTATAAAAGTAAGGATTTGAAATTGCAGCGCCACTAAAATTAAACTTTGCACTTCATAAGTACTGTAAAGAGTATTTCACCTCTTGTGCAAATAATTTTGTGTGCCCCCTTTCAGGTCTTCTTTGTCAGAGTTTCCACCATGTTTAAAAAAGGGCAGGGTGCTACTGGTGAGAAAAGGGCACTTTTTATTCTTAAGGGCACTTTTGGATTCTTGAGGGCACTTTTCAGCTTCGTAAGAGCACTTTCCAAACTAGTTGAAAAGAGTTTATGACTTCGGTTTGTCTGCCGTCTGTCTGTACTCTAACTCCTGTAAATATGCTTGGATTGCCTTGCAATTTTTATATGTTATTGTCGTTATCTATAGCACGTTCCCTATTTCAACTGAAGTGTGTAGCACTTATAGTTTTTTTACAGGGACACTCAAAAGAATTACGGTCTATGTCGAAAAATCATTTGCAATTTATTTTAATGATGTTACACAATTGCAAACACATTATAATTCATAAATATCACTAAGGTGCATTACAAGAAGCTTAATATGGAATAGGGTGTGCATAGCACTTATAGTTACTTTACAGGGACAGTCAAAAGAATTCCGTAACATTACGTCTATGGAGGAAAATCGTCTGCGGTTTATTTAAATAATGTTTCACTATTTTAAACGCATTGAAATTTATATAGATCACTAAGGTGCATTACAAGAGGCTTACTACAGAATATTGTGTGTATAGCAGTCATCGTTCATTTTCAGGGACACACAAAAGAATTCTCTACTGTCTGTTAACAATAATTTCTGGAAGTGCGTTTTAAGTTACTGAACGCGATTTTAAATTTAACTCATTTTTTGTTTATTACGTGGTGTGTATAAATTCTGTAGATCATATACAGGGAAGCACAAAAGTTCACGAATACATTTCCGTTTATTGACAAAAACTCCAGAAGGAGAATTTTAAACTGTGCTACGCGTTTCTTAACTGAACTAAAATTTAGCATCCTATGTATTATATATACGCAAATCTATAGATCATATACAGGGCTGAATAAAAGTATTAGGATATTTTTCCGAATTTTGTATATGTTGGAAATTCTTGAAATTATGTTTTTAAATATGTTATGCGTTTTCCAAATTGTTTACTTAGATGTTATCTTTCAGCTTATTAAATGGTATGATTTGTAAAATTATTTTGGAAGCGTTGGAACGTGTTACATAATCTATGCTTGACGCATGATTTTTTGTTCTTGTTTTAATTATTAAAGGTATTGTTTTTTAAAGCCACTTTTCATATTTAAAAGTCAGGACACTCTTTTCACGCCAACATTGAGTCAATTTTTACTATGAAAGCAAATTTTGTAATGCAAAAAAGAGAAAGGGCACTTTTACTGAGGGGCAAGAAGGATGCTAATTATTTTACTGAGGGGGCATGAAGGGTGCTAATTCTTTTTATGAGGGGCAAGAAGGGTGCAATTTTGTAGACCAAAGGGCAGGCAGGGCGTAGCACCCTACTGAAACTGTCTGGGGGAAACTGTTTGTAACTCAGAGATTTTCAGTTTCAACTTCACCGAAACTTTCTACTGAATGTTGTAGGATTGGGGAACTGAACATCTGTTAGCTTAATTTATTAAATATTTATTATTTGTATTAAAATATGTCAAAGTAATCTGTATTTAAATGTGACTGATGTGATAAAGAATTTCATCCTGATTAGACAAAATGGATAGAACCTGGTGCTAAAAGTGTGTATCTGCAAAATGTTTAGCATGTAAAATGTTCAACAATTCATAAATTTTGCAAAAAATTATGTAACAAATCAGTAATTTATGCCTCAGAATCAGTTTTGAAAGTTCCACTCTCAAATTCACAACTTTTAAGATTTTTTGTATGTAACATCGCAAAATCTCGATACCTTAAAAATTTTTTTTATTGGTATGGAAAACCTGGAAATGTCAGGGAAATTCGTTGCTGATCTGGAATAGACACCCTGTATATTTTTTTTAACTTGGTTATTTTATGGGATATATACATAAGTAAATTTTTTTCATAATTTTCATCCATTTTATTCTGTATGTTTATATGCATTGTTATTGTGATACATTTATTACGAGTTACATTTATTACTTTTTCAGCAAGCTTCAGCTTTCATACCTGTATTTTCTTGAGTATTTAATACAGGACTGAATTAAGGTTTTCACACAGATGAGCAATCTTTTCTCTGTAGTTGAAATTTATTTTCCTTATACTTTTCCCCGAAGGTGGAGAAAACTGGTTGAAACCATCCAATTGGAAAATAAGTATATAATGCTGTAGTATTGTAATAAGTTGTTTAAATTTTTACTAATTTTAACTCTTATCAATATGTAACTTTGAATTTTATAACTTAAAACATTTAATGCATTATTAAATGCTATTAAATTTGCATTGTTTTAGTTAAAAATTGGTACTTCTCTATTATCCCGTCGGCCACTTTTCATAACAAAAAACTATCACCAAACTGTAAGATTAAATGCCAAAATTGCAGTCCCATTTACTTGATGTCAGAAGCATTATACGTGTTTGTTATGTCATCAAGAGGTTTTTATATAGGTGAAAACTGGGAAATTTAGTTAGTAGCCAGTGGCCGGTAGATTCAGTTTCATTAGTGGCCACTTTTTAAAGTTAGTGGCCACTATTATGCTTCAAACTTTCTTGACATCTAGATAAATTATAATTGTTGTATATAAACATGTTTTTCTATAAGAGTTTTATACCTATTGTATGAGTACGATTTTCGCATGTAGTATGAGTAGTATTTCGCATGATTAAACAGTATCTCTTGAAGAAACAATCCAACTGGTGAGCATGTGGCAGGAGTCAAAATATTGAAGATACTGAAATGTCCTTAAAATCCGCTTGTATCCAGTGGGAAAAAAAGGAATAAATTACTTGAAATGCATGTGGAATGAATCAAAGCTAATGAATATATTTTGCAGAATGAAACTGTATTTCTTGAAAAAATAATCCAACTAAAGTGTGCACATGAGAAAAAGCTGAAATATTGAAAATACAGCTAAGTCATTGAAATCTGTTTGCATCTGGTAGGAAAAAGAAATTAACCAGTTCTCTAATTAGATGTAATCAGTGTAGAGATGCATATTTCCATGAAAAATGGTGTATTTCACTTGGCGATTGATAACAGATTTTTTAATCGCCACTTGGCGAGTGGCGATCGAGGGCTGATTTTTTAATTGCCACGTGGCGACCACTAATTTTCACCTATAGGTTTTTAATTCGACACTTGTGTGTATTTTTCATTATGTTTTACTGATTTATCAGTTATATTCATTCATTAAAATAACAATTGTGCCCTTAAATTCTTATATTTATTTATTTTGATATTCGAATGGCAACGTTCTCCTGTTTATTGGGCGTTACAATTTGGCGACAATTTTTTGTTATGGAAAGTGGTCGGCGGGATAATAGAGTAGTGCCAAATTTTTTAACTTAAAACATTTAATGCATTATTAAACGCTATTAAATTTGCATCGTTTTAGTTAAAAAATGGTACTTCTCCATTATCCCGTCGGCCACTTTTCATAACAAAAAGCTATCACCAAACTGTAAGATTAAAGGCCAAAAATGCAGTCCCATTTACTTGATGTCAGAAGCATTATACGTGTTTGTTATGTCATCAAATAGTTTTTAATTCGACATTTGCGTGTATTTTTCATTATGTTTTACTGATTTAAAGAGTTATTTTATTAATTAAAATAACAATTGTGTCCTTAAATTCTTATATTTTATTTATTTATTTATTTTGATATTCCAATGGCAACATTCTCCCATTTATTTGGCTTTACAGTTTGGCGATTAGTTTTTTGTTATGAAAAGTAGTCGACGGGATAATAGAGAAGTACCAAAAAAATTTTAGTTTACTATGGATGGAGAGGACGGGGAAGAGGAAAGTAAATGAGAAAAATATAATTATCTGGTTTTGGTTTAAACAGTCAACAATTATTGAACAACTAATTATTTATGCTTTGGTTAATCATTAAAAAATCTAAAAAATATTACCTAATTTGCTGTGCTAAAACAATATAGGGATTTGAAAATATGAAGTATACATAATACCTCCCCTCCGGAAAATGCGCTCAGTCCCTTTTCCATGTATCTTATTACTCTCTATTTTATTTATTTTTCGAAATATTTTGCCTTATTTTTTTTTCATAGAAAAAAGTGCGATATTGGAAAACAGGAGTTGATTTATAAATCTTATACAATTATGATAACATTATTTATCTATAATGAAACAAAACTATTCGCCACAGTCTCTTTACCATTTCTAATACTTAATTTGTTAAGCATGGTAAAACATAAAACATTGCATTTTGGATGGATGCTTTTGTAAGATTTTGTTTCTTTAATTTAAAAAAAAAAATCTGCATGATTTCTTTTTGGTTAACAAAACATTATCCATCTAAAGCTGATGATCTTATTTTCATAATATTCCATTTCTAACCTGATGGCACAGTGTTTAAATAAACAAATAAAATCATATTGCTTTTTTTTTGCAGTTGTGCTATAGAGGCCAATTTTTGTTGGGGGCTCTAACTTTTTAAAAACCTATTATATCTTAATGAAAATTTGCTAAACTACCTAATTTACTATTATGGCAACTTACTGAAAATTAGAACAAAATCAGCCAATTTTATCAACAGAGATATCAATTATATTTTTTAATAGTAAGGAAAAAAGAGGTTTTACTTTTCCTTCTTTTCTTTTAATTATTTTTTCTGTTTTCTTACTGGTCAATATCTTTTTCTGCACTCAAACAATGTGAACTTGCTGACACATTCACAGAGTCCTTTATATACACAAAAGAATAAAATTTTAATAGTTTCTCTCTCGCTTTAAAAAGTAGAAAAGAATGAAGTATGTTTTTTTCAAGGAAGCAAAACTATTCGCCACAGTCTCTTTACCATTTCTAATACTTAGGTTGATTTGTTAAGCATTGTATTCATGCATCAGGCATGTGATTTGTTTTGTTTATTCAAACACTGTGCCATCAGGTTAGAAGTGGAATATTACGAAAATAAGATCTTCTGCTTTAGATGGATAATGTTTTGTTAAGCAAAAAGAAACCATGCAAAGATATTTTTCTTTTAAATTAAAGAAACAAAATCTTACAATTAAGTATTCATCCAAAATCTAAAGAAGCTACTTTCTGACACATTTCTTGATTCAGTTTTGTTTGGAAATGTATGAAATTGGCAGATCACAGTAAAGGTGAAAATAAGGAATTTTGCTTAGTAGCACTGGCCAGTAGGTTGAATTTTTTTAGTATCCAGTTACTGGTTAGTGATAATTTATTTAGTAGCTAGTAAGTACGTTTGTCACTGAATATTTAATTTTAAAAATGTAAAATGGGTTTACAGTAAACAAATAATTTATTTACTAAATAAAAATATTGTCATTTATATTGTTTTGAATAAACTTAAGATACTGATTTCCAACTATTTTAAATTTAAAATAAGTTAACACCAAAGTTATACATAATATGCTTTTGTAACTAACTATATAAGTCCCACTAAGCTTAGGTATTTGTGTAGCTAACTACATAAGTACCTTTTTTTAAAAAAAAAATTATTTGTCTAGAATAAAGATCTGACAATAATAAAAGAGGTATGTTTATACACTAAACGACAACCCACAACATAATATACATTACACATGCACAACCTGTGGCCCGCAGGTCTAAAGTGGCCAACATATATAGAAATTCATGAATTGTTTATTTCATAAATTAGTCTCAGGAAAAAATTGCAAATTTCGTCATTCAGGAGCGTAAAAATCATGAATTTCGTCGATCGGGAGCGTAAAAATTATAAATTTCGTCAATCAGGAGCATAAAAATCAGGAATTTTAGGGTAAAAAGGAAATGGGAAAATCTTGCATTTGGCCGGTTCTTTCCATATTTTTAATTGCCAGTTTTTCAAGTTTAATCGCCGAGTGGCGGCTGGCGAGTGCTTATTTTCATCTTTAGATCACAGGTATTCTACTCCGAAACAGAAACTATGTTTTCCAATTTTTGGTAAAAACAATCTTTCAGAAAATATTTTCACCGTTGGCAGTTTGAACTGAATTTCTGGATGTGACACACGGGAATGAAGAAAAGCCTGTCATCAAAAGACAAAAATCGCTTATAACTTGATAAGTAATTTATTTATCAAAAAATGATAAATGCCATTCGATTCTAAATTGCTTTAATAGTCAAGTCTGCTCATTTAAATAATTTTAACCTTACATCAGCAATTCCATTCAAAACCCCAACTTTGACAGAATTTTCTGAAAGATCATATGCCTTTATTAAAAAATGAAAAACACCTTTCAATTATAAAGTTTCTGAATAAGAATACCTTGCCAATTTCATATGTTTCCGAACAAAAGTTAATTAAAAAAGTCATAAAATAGCCAGTTTGAATTTGAGAAAAGCTTTTATACACATTAATGTTAAGGGTTAGTATTAGTGTTTCCCCTAGTAATTCCCCTGTATTTTCTTCATTTTTCTCCCATTTGAGGTATTAGGATGCATATTTTATACAAAGGCATCGCATATACACAAAAAAATATATAACATTTTGATTTTTTTAAACATATTTTTTTATTTTCTTTTTGATTCTCATACATGTTTGCTGTTTCTTGATAAGGGATTTTCTTTGTATAATATTTATTCCTTTTTTATGCTGAATTCTTATGTTTCTCTTTAGGTACATTTATACCCACTTTTCCTGTCATTTGATTCTTCCTACAAATACAGCTAGTACTTTTGCAGCATGGATTCTCTGGTATGACATAAGTTGCATTTTTTATTTGTTTGGCAACTCGTGGATTTCATTTAATCAAAAAGTCAGTGCCATATTGTTGTTCTATAGTTATTACTACAGTGGACCATTTGGTAAATATGTTGTATTGATCGGGTGTGCAGTTTTATGTTTTGCATAGATTAAAAAAAAACATAATGAACATTTCTGTCATGTTTTATCTTTTTACTTCTACAAAGTAAACAGTACTGTGTACAGAGCCAAAACTTAAGAGAAAGGCAATGTCAAAATTGGTTTGTAAAATTTTTTGCAGATTTTTCTTTCATTGAAAGAAGAGCAACATTCTGGTCATCCAATTTAAGTTAATGACCACCAAATGAAGATAGTAATTCATGCAGAACATTATAGGTATTAAGCACACAAGATCATATAAAAGCTCATTGTCTTCCATGCATTCAATTAAAAGTGTTTAAAACAACTTGTTTACATAAAGAATTACCCAGTTGCAAAACCAGTATTATTCACTTAAATTTATTTTATTTGCATGATTAATAATTATATCATTAAATTGCATAGTTAAAATTTATTTTTATGTTTAGTCTATATTAAAATTTTTCTGTTTTCGAAACAGATAATGTCATTAAAAGATTTACAGTGATAAAATCTATGCATCATAACTTTCATTACTCAATATTTTATTGAGGGGAGAAAGAGGGATGGAATGAAAAAGGAATACATTTTCAAAAACAATATTTTTTAAGTTTCATATTAAAATTTTTATCAGTAAAACAACCTGAATTTTCAATATAAAATTAGTACCACATGGAAAATTTAATCAATATTTCTTGACAATAATATAATAAACTTTGGTTTAACTGATTGTTTAAATTAATAAATTTTACAATACCGCTATTATTAAAAGGGGAAAAATAAAAAATTGCTTCCCTCCATTATTTAAATTTCAGATAGTAAGTTCCACATTTACAAACCACTTGTTAATAGAGTCAACTGATATTGGATGATGAACATCAAACATCATTATGACATACATCATAAGCATAAACCTTCATTACTCAATATTTTATTGGGAGGAGAAAGAGGGATGGAATGAACAGGGCCGTGCGAAGAGGGGGGTGAGGGGGGGGGGCTTCGACACGTGCGCGGAAATTGAGGGGGCACCAAATTCATGGGTGAAAGAAGTTCATCTAAGCCAAGACTGAAAACTTTTCTGAGTATTAGAAATAACCAAGTGGAAATGGGCTAGAAGGTTTCTACGCTTTGCATTATGGCTAAAAATTGATCTCTTGCAACAAAAGAAACTGATTAAAAGTTCTTGATAGTAAAATTGCTATTATTTAAGTATATAAAGCAGAATTTACTATCAATCCAAAATCTCTCCAAGACTGAAATCAGTCCTGAGACTAAAGTCTTGCACCCATGACCAAATTTATACCAGCAACCATGGTTTAATTTACTTATTTATTCATTTTTTGGTCATCGATCATTTTCTGGGGAATTTATATTTTTTCTTTTCATCATTCTTTTTTTGTCTGTCTCAAAATATCATGATCTCTCCAACAAATAAGTGCAATTTTCTCTTACGCTATTTAGTTGTTTACAATTTTTGAATTAAAATTAAACCTTTTAAAGTTCCAACATAATCGCGAAATGTTTATTCAATAGAATTTATTTCTGTTTCTGTACTTTATGAGTTTTGTGTTACCTGTCACAAAAGGGGGGGGGGGGGCAAATTGAAACTTTGCCCCGGGCACAGTTTTCTCTTCGCACGGTCCTGGGAGTGAAAAAGGAATATTATATACATTTTCAAAAATGTTTTTTTAATTTCATATTGAAATTTTTATCAGTAAAACAACCTGAATTTTCAATATAAATTTAGTACCACATGTAAAATTTAATCAGTATTTCTTCACAATAAGAAACTTTGGTTTAACGGATTGTTTAATTTAATATATGGCAGAGTCAGTGCCATATTGTTGTTCTATAGTTATTACTACAGTGGACCATTTGGTAAATATGTTGTATTGATCGGGTGTGCAGTTTTATGTTTTGCATAGATTAAAAAAAAACATAATGAACATTTCTGTCATGTTTTATCTTTTTACTTCTACAAAGTAAACAGTACTGTGTACAGAGCCAAAACTTAAGAGAAAGGCAATGTCAAAATTGGTTTGTAAAATTTTTTGCAGATTTTTCTTTCATTGAAAGAAGAGCAACATTCTGGTCATCCAATTTAAGTTAATGACCACCAAATGAAGATAGTAATTCATGCAGAACATTATAGGTATTAAGCACACAAGATCATATAAAAGCTCATTGTCTTCCATGCATTCAATTAAAAGTGTTTAAAACAACTTGTTTACATAAAGAATTACCCAGTTGCAAAACCAGTATTATTCACTTAAATTTATTTTATTTGCATGATTAATAATTATATCATTAAATTGCATAGTTAAAATTTATTTTTATGTTTAGTCTATATTAAAATTTTTCTGTTTTCGAAACAGATAATGTCATTAAAAGATTTACAGTGATAAAATCTATGCATCATAACTTTCATTACTCAATATTTTATTGAGGGGAGAAAGAGGGATGGAATGAAAAAGGAATACATTTTCAAAAACAATATTTTTTAAGTTTCATATTAAAATTTTTATCAGTAAAACAACCTGAATTTTCAATATAAAATTAGTACCACATGGAAAATTTAATCAATATTTCTTGACAATAATATAATAAACTTTGGTTTAACTGATTGTTTAAATTAATAAATTTTACAATACCGCTATTATTAAAAGGGGAAAAATAAAAAATTGCTTCCCTCCATTATTTAAATTTCAGATAGTAAGTTCCACATTTACAAACCACTTGTTAATAGAGTCAACTGATATTGGATGATGAACATCAAACATCATTATGACATACATCATAAGCATAAACCTTCATTACTCAATATTTTATTGGGAGGAGAAAGAGGGATGGAATGAACAGGGCCGTGCGAAGAGGGGGGTGAGGGGGGGGGGCTTCGACACGTGCGCGGAAATTGAGGGGGCACCAAATTCATGGGTGAAAGAAGTTCATCTAAGCCAAGACTGAAAACTTTTCTGAGTATTAGAAATAACCAAGTGGAAATGGGCTAGAAGGTTTCTACGCTTTGCATTATGGCTAAAAATTGATCTCTTGCAACAAAAGAAACTGATTAAAAGTTCTTGATAGTAAAATTGCTATTATTTAAGTATATAAAGCAGAATTTACTATCAATCCAAAATCTCTCCAAGACTGAAATCAGTCCTGAGACTAAAGTCTTGCACCCATGACCAAATTTATACCAGCAACCATGGTTTAATTTACTTATTTATTCATTTTTTGGTCATCGATCATTTTCTGGGGAATTTATATTTTTTCTTTTCATCATTCTTTTTTTGTCTGTCTCAAAATATCATGATCTCTCCAACAAATAAGTGCAATTTTCTCTTACGCTATTTAGTTGTTTACAATTTTTGAATTAAAATTAAACCTTTTAAAGTTCCAACATAAACGCGAAATGTTTATTCAATAGAATTTATTTCTGTTTCTGTACTTTATGAGTTTTGTGTTACCTGTCACAAAAGGGGGGGGGGGGGCAAATTGAAACTTTGCCCCGGGCACAGTTTTCTCTTCGCACGGTCCTGGGAGTGAAAAAGGAATATTATATACATTTTCAAAAATGTTTTTTTAATTTCATATTGAAATTTTTATCAGTAAAACAACCTGAATTTTCAATATAAATTTAGTACCACATGTAAAATTTAATCAGTATTTCTTCACAATAAGAAACTTTGGTTTAACGGATTGTTTAATTTAATATATGGCAGGGTTCGTACAGACTCCTTAGACTACTTAGAAACTCCTTATAAAGGAAAAAGTTTCCAAGCAGTGCTTAGAACTCCTTAGACATACAAAATACTCCTTAGAATTTCGAGAAGCAAAATCAAGTGACTTCATGCACTTAATTGAAGTATACAAGATTATAAAATAGAGACTGAATAATATTGCCTTAATTAATCATCTTTCTTAGCTATGTCATGAAAGCAATTCACTTTTAAAGGAAGTAAAATAAAAAATCTTTTTCTGTTTACAAAAGTAAAATTCAAATGATTAGTGTGAGTACGAATTATGAAACCAGTAAGCAATACATTGTGAATACTGTGCAATTGTAGCACTGACATTAAATTCTAATAGTATACAAGAAATTTTGGAAGACTTTTCTGTTAATCTTTTTTCTTATTAAAAATTGTGCATGTTACATAAGAGGACAGTGTTCTTAAAAAAAAATAATAATAATAAATCCTTTAAAATTCGTAGACTTCTTGGATTTTTTCTTCTGAAGTCTGTATGAACCCTGGATGGACAGTGTCCCTTTGTTGCCAGAAATGTCAACGAAAAATGTGATTTGAAATAACTTAAGTAACCTAAATATTTTCTGTATAAAATTTTGCAATGCTGCTATTATTAAAAGGGGACAAATAAAAAAATTGCAGAAAAACAACCTAAATTTTCAAAATAAAATTAGTACCGTAAAATTTAATGAATATTTATTGGCAATAATACAAGGGTAAATCACAAAAGATAATTAAATAATAACTTACAATGATTTTCACTTCAAAACTATTTTTATTTCTCAACATATTCTCCACCAATATTTATGCACTTATATCACCGTTTTATCAGTGCCCCAACACCAGCTGCATAACATTCTTTGGGTTGCTGTCTCAGCCACATTAGAACTTCAAGTTGAACCTTTTCATCATCTGTGAACATTATCTTGCAACTTCAACATCCACCATGCAGCTTCAACTTAGCTCCAAGCGATTTTCATCTGTTTAGTCCACTAAAAAAAAACATCTTGGAAGCAATATTGTAAACTATATTTTCAACATAGTTACTTTGATTTCTGCGAATCACGATAAGTACTGTAAATTTCCACCATTCATATCTACACAATCTACACTGAGCTAGATATTTCTTTATTCAGAGTGCAGCTGACAATACTACTTATACTGTGTCACTGGCCAAAATTCAGCCACTTCCAATAGTATATTTTCTAAAATCAAAATTAATACAATACAAATATCACTAAAATATCTTCATTGTTGTTAAAGTTTTAAACAAAAATTCAGTTTCAGCTTTTTGATTGAATGTATTGTATTTTTGATGGAATAAGTGGATTGAGATAATGTTTCTTGCTCAAAAATTTTTTGCCTTGACCACATTATCTACACAGAAAGTTTGTTCCAAGATGTATGAACACCCTGTAGGGGTAATTGTGTTCAGTTTATATACCTGAATTCAGGAATTTTTTTTATTTTCAGTACCAAAATTCAGGTTTTTCTGATGGTTAAATTCATAAAATAAGACTAAAATATAAAATTCATATGATTGCTAAACACAACTAAAATTCATATTTTCCTTAATTTGAGCTCCCTGTAATAAATTATGTGTTCCCTCCCCCTTCTCTCCATACGGAAACGTTTTCATTCTAAAATTTCAGGTATTTTTCCATGAACCCACAATCACCCCTGACCCTGTATGTTTACAACCTCTGAATAGGATCGCCCATTCCAGACACCTGCTCTCTGGTTCATTTAAAAGCTTCCTCGCCAAATCAAAAGGAGCAGGAAAGTTATTGTTGCTGATTTGCCAGCATTTTAATATATTGTGTTGTTTTACTTTAGTCCCTTCCTGACAAATAAACACTGCAAAATGTTTCTTCTTATTCATTAAAAACATTTGTTTGATTTTAAAATATTTGTTATAGAATATAAGAACATTTTATAAATTTATTTTAATATCACAGAAGAAGTTACGAAGCTTAAAGCTTTACTAATTAAAAAAGTTTTAAGACTATCCTCTTTTTAAATTATAACTCAAAACACAGATTTTTTTTTAATGTAAAGGTTTCTTGTAAAAAGGTCTACTTCATAAAATGGTGTTAAATATCTGTGTTAAATATTATGTAAAATTCTTTTATAATTTAATTTTTAATACTTTTAAACTCTGAAATATAAAAATATTTAGCCAGCCGAATATTCAGTATTCGGCCTCACTGTTTCTATTCGGCTTACTTGTGGGCCGAATATTCAGTATTCGGCCAAAATCCCTATTTGATGCTTCCCTAAGGGATACATAAATTTAAAGAATGTTAATTAGTTAATAACTATGTTCCTTGAAAATTTCGTTGGTGACATAGTATTCTTGCTCTGGGGAAGCACTTCCTTCCCCCAACCTCTGTCAGATAAGTTCCTGAAGGAAACACTGTTTATAATTATCATTATATCACTAATCCATAATCCATTTTTATCTGAAACGATTTTAAATATATCATTGTATGTCCTTCAAATGATTGTGTTCGTGTACATACATTTATCTAATGTCAAATTATACATGTTATAGGCTTTAATTCGCCTCAGCAGCAGATTTCATTGTCTCAAATCAACTGATTCTAATTTATGAATAAAAAAAATATTTTGAGTGTATCATAGATTGAAGAATGTTTCCTTGACAGAATTTTTTTTTAAGACTTTTAAATGATATGTTTAATTTTATTATTATACTTCCCTAATTTTAAATCTATTAAAAGTTTATTACAGATCAGTTTATTTCTTCTCAAATAATGCATCTTTATTTTGTAGTTAATGAGAATGCTGCATGTATGTATCTATATTTCACTCATAATCTTATACTTTAATTTCTAGGTTAATGAATCAAATGATGATGCTTTGAATATTAACTCTCTGCGTGATGAAGTTATTTTGGAAATTTTTCATTATTTAAAACAGAACCAACTGGCTCAAATTGCGCGGTATGTAAAGTTTATTTATAGCTTTTATATTTAAATATTAGACATAGAATGGATATTCAAAGCTCGTATATATGTTATTAACACTGCTGTACATAAATTAAGGGGCGGTGACCGGACGCTTTTGATTTTACATCATTTGTCAAATATCTACTGAAATTCTTCATAAATTGCCCTTGAACTTAGTGTTTGTACAGAACATATTTGACTTCATATTTTTCAGTTAAGATTCAGTTGTGAGGACAATTAGGTGGCCAATAATAAATTTAATAATAAAATAATATTTGGGATCACCCAATTAACAGAAAATGTTGAAACAGGTCTGTCACTGTAGCAAATGACTATGTGGGTCTTGTTCAATGTTTGTGTGCATTTGTGTAAGCATAGTGCGCATATTCACGAAGATATTAATGTTACTGTGAAAAATTCAATTTTTTTTTAATAGCATACAGAGTTCTCAACTGAATTGAATATCACTTTCCGAAAACTTGACAAAAAAACATGGTAACAGTATACTGCAATTAAAAGATGAATATAATGAATATTTGATGCGTTATGGACATTTGTATGAAATAATTTTTAACTGTGCATGCATAAAAGATACCAAAACTTTTATTTCATAATTTGGTAGTCAGCTATTCAGGGAAACTTATATAGAAAATCTATTCAAACACCATGAAAATTCAGAAAGATAGTAGCGATGTAGCGAGTTGCTTTCTAAAAGTAGCTGGATAATAAGGGATTTTTCCCCCTAAATCCGATCACTGTATTGCTGAAATCTTTCTGAGTTTTCACGCTATTTGACTGGCCTTTTTATATCAATTGCTTTATAGAATTGACTACCAAATCATGAAAAAACTCTTTGGTGTAGTTCATGTGTGCATAGTGGAAATTTATTTATACAAATACCCATATCACATCAAATATTCAATGTATTCATCTTTTAAATACAGTAGACTGTTCGTGCAGTTTTTGGAAAGTGGAGTCAAATTTGGTTGTAAACTCTGTATATGCTATAAACAAAAAAAATTTGAATTTTTCACAGAAATGTTAACACTTTCATGAATATGTGTGCTATGGTTACACAAATGCACACAAACATTGAACAGGACCCACATAGTCATTTGCTACCATGACAGACCATTTTGAGCATTTTCTGTTACTTGGGTGTTGTCAAATATTATTTTATTATTACACTTATTATTGGGCCCCTAAGTTGGTTTCACGACTAAATCTTTATTGAAAAATATATAATCAAACATGTTTTTTTACATCCTCACAGTTCAAAGATAATTCATCAAAAATTTCCGTAGATATTCGTCAAACTGTGTAAAATCAAAAGCGTCTATTCACTGCCCTTTAATTTTTGTACATGAGTGTATTTTCCTTGTATAAAACATTCATTTGGTACCAAATCTTCAAAACATGAGATCAACCTTTATGCTTATTCTTTTGCAAAAATTGGATTTTAAATCTCTAAATAGATTTCAAAACAATATATTTTACTGCAACATGATTTTAATATTTTAAATATCTAAGCATAGATGATTCATCTGCATCTTATTTTTATTTTCTTAAAAAAATAAATCTAGACTATGGATAATAATACTCATAAAACATTCAGTGTATAAATTGATACACTTTATTACCTTCCCTTCCTCCCCAAAAAAATGTTAAAATATTATTTAAACTTTTTATATAGTTTGTCACATTTACTGTTTCAGTTGAGGTAATGTTCAAGAAGACTGAAATATCAGCAGTGTGCGTTCTCACTCGTACAACTTTTGTATTCAAAGATTGTGTCAGCAGTTCAAAATTGCCATTGAAATGCAGGTGAATAGATCATGAGGGATTCAAATGATTGCTGCAAAAGTTTAATGGACAGATAAATGTAAGGACTGCTATAATCGACCATTTCTTGGAATGTTTCTTCATCCACCTTTTAGTCCATATCAGTCATGGCTCAACTCTTTTTTTTTTTTTGTACCTGATATATGATCTATAAAATTTATACACGCCAAGTAATATACAAAAAAATTAGTTAAATTTAAACACACCGTTCAGCACTTGAAAAAGCACTTCCAGCAATTATTGTTAATAAATAGTAGCAAATTATTTTGTGTATCCCTGTAAATCAGCGGTTCCCAACCTGGTGTACATGATAATTACATTGGTAATGGCGGATAACGCAAAAACTAAAACTTCAAATGAAAACAGAAAAATAAAACTTTTTGTTTACAAAGAGACACTTGTGTAAAAGTAAAATGGGATATTCGTATAAAATGAAGAAAAAGTCCTAAAATTAGTAATTGGTTGATAATTTGTTGTCTTTATCTCTACCCACTTCTAATAAAATCTTGTGATTTTGCATGTGTCTTTTTTTTTCTAGTAATTCTAGAAATATCTAAGACAGAACATGAATCGTATCGGGGCTTCAAGTTTCGATGTTATCATTTAACACTAGAACGGCCAAGAGCGGTCATTTTGACCGTTACCAAATGAATACAATCTGATTTAACCAGAAAATTCTTTTAAAAATAAACTAAATATATACCTTACAGATATATGTTAGATGGATAAGTTAAATATTTTTAAATAAGAATTCTACTGTGAAATAGTTTTATAAAACTTGAGTAAAATTTCCGGCCGTTCTAGTGTTAAAATCCATTTAGAAGCAGGCCATCATTTTTGTGTAGATTGGTCAGCGTTAGCATAAACTCCATAATGTGCATTGCTTTGTGACAGAGCCAAAACTAGAATTTTTTTTCACACGCGGCAAGCATGAATCTTGGCATCCCCCTCCCGTCCTTTCCAAAATAAATTTATAAACAGATGTATTGGATTCATTGCTTTTATTCTTTATTATAAATATGAAATAATTTCTAGAATGTATATTAATCTTAATATATTTAATTTCAACCTATTGCAATAACTTTGTATGTATATATATATATATATATATATATATATATATATATATATACACACTATATTGCCAAAGGTGACCGGCCACTTGCAATTTTAGACATTTTGTTAACTATCTAGAAAAATACATGAGGAATTAACCTGAAACTGCAGGTGTGTAAACAGTATAGTATAGGTTATATATTTCCACGAAGATTTTTTCCCGAAACCCGATAGGGGACTGTCAACAAATTGAAAAAGAACAAGTAGCTTTTGGATAACCCTGTAAAAACTAATGTTGCAAAGGCATTCAAACTCGAAATTGTTAATAAGTGGCTTATTGTAATATACAGTGTTCATTTTTATGAGGATAGCATGTATACTCGTAGAGAAATTAAGGTTTTTATAAAAACAGTCCTGAATTTTGCCTAGTTTTTTGCTTATAATTTGCAGAGTTCTTAATGTAAAAAAAAGTTCTTTTCAGAAAATATGACAAACAACATTGTACATAATACTCTGTAATCAGAATTAAAAAATAATAAAAATAGGATGAAAAATGAGCATGTTTACTAAAAAATGTTTCACTGTGCATGCGCGAATGCAATCAAAATATAATATGCATAATGTATTAGCTAAGTATATAGAGCAACTTTTGTGAAAGTCTCAAAATCATAGCTTGAAAATTCTGAAAATTATCATCCATAGAATAAGCTCGAAATCTGTTGTTCCCAAAAAAAAGCAAAAATATGAGGGGTTGTATCAAATGTATGTTGATTAGTGCCAAGATAGCGTACACAATATTGCACGTACTACTATATTTGGATATAACCCCTCATATTTTTGTTTTCCTTTTGGGAACAATGGATTTCAAGCTTATTCTATCGACGATAATTTTCAGAATTTTCAAGCTATGATTTTGAGACTTTCACAAAAGTTGCTCTATATACTTAGCTAATACATTATACATATTATATTTTGATTGCATTCGCACATGCGCAGTGAAACATTTTTTAGTAGGCCTGCTCATTTTTCATCCAATTTTTATTATTTTTTAATTCTAATTGCAGAATATTATGTGCAATGTTGTTTGTCATATTTTCTGAAATAACTTTTTTTTATATTAAGAACTCTGCAAATTATAAGGAAAAAACTAGACGAAGTTTGGGACTGTTTTTATAAAAACCTTAATTTCTCTACGAGTAAACATGCTATCCTCATAAAAATGAACACAGTTTATTATAAGCTACTTATTAATAATCTCGAGTTTGAACGCCTTTGCTACATTAGTTTTTACAGGGTTATCCAAAAGATATTCGTTCTTTTTCAATTTGTTGACAGTCCCCTATGGGGTTTCATGAAAAAATCTTCGCGGAAATATATAACCTATACTATATTGTTTACACACCTGTAGTTTCAGGTTAATTCCTCATATATTTTTCTAGATAGTTAACAAAACGTCTAAAATCGCAAGTGACCGGTCACCTTTGTCAATATAGTGTGTGTGTGTGTGTATATATATATATATATATAATACAAATCTTGTAATCACGATAAAGTCTGAATTACTGAACCAATTCGAACCTTGATTGCGACAATAAATTGATCTGACAGTATCTTGTATGAGTTCGTTAATCAAGTATGTAGCTGTTATAATTCATTTACAGTGACACACAAAAGTAAAAAAATGTAAAATTTGTTATCACGAAAATATCCAAAATTCTGAACCAATTGAAACATATTTGGGACAGTGTATAGATCTAGCAAGTATCTTGGATGAATTCATTAATCAAGTATTGTTTTGGCACCCTGCGTGGTCATGGTCACTTAATAAAAAACAGCCATGTTGAAAGCTAAGAGTATAAAATCCGGAATACATTTTTACTTTGGGTTATGCGATTTTTCGTCTTTTTTGTTCATATTTCATTAATTGTATTTTTGTATTGAAAAATGAGTGAAATCCTCTTTTGATGGCTCATTTTACACTGGCAGCTGACGCATATACCCCTTTGCTCCCTCTCTAGTTTCGGCCCTGCTTTGTGATTGCTTAATTTGAAATCTTTTGCTAATACTTAGTGTTTTAAGTGACTTTATGTGAATATTGTCTTGTGGATCAAAATGGGTAAGTGGTTGAAAATTGAGAGAACTGCATCTAAAATTGGTAACTAGCATTAGAACATTATTAATGAATGAAGATAAAAATATTTGTGGTTTATTTGAGAAGGGGTACACATAAATGAAAAATCTAAGCAAGGGGTACGTGAGAGAAAAAAGGTTGGAAACCGCTGCTGTAAATGAACGATGAATGCCATTCACACAATATTCTACAGTAAGCCTCTTGTAATCCACGTTAGTGATATATATATATTTTAATATGTTTAAAATAGTGAAACATTATTAAAATAAACTGCAAACTATTTTTCTCCAACGGAATTTTTTTGAGTGTCCCTGAAAAGTAACTATAAGTGCTATGCACACCCTATTCCATAGTAAGCCTCTTGTAGTGCACCTCAGTGATATATATATATATATATAAGGGATGTTCAAAAAGAAACGAGCCAGAGTCTGGAATGTGGAAACCGGTGACAGAATGGTAATATTGTTGCGTCAGTAACAAAGAAGGTTTCCGACAAGAGCGTGGAAGTCCACATGCCTGCTGCTAGAGGGTCACAAGTGCAAGTCACGTGACTGCAAAGCTAGCAGAAGCATGCATCAGTCGTCCAGTGCTCATTCGTGTTGTAAGCAGTGAAATGGAGGCGTCAAAAGAAGAGCAAAGATGTGTTCGTTTTCTGTCAGCGGAAGGAGTAAGGGGAACGGACATTTATCGAAGAATGTCACAAGTGTACGGTGAACACTGCATGTCCCTAGCAAAGGTCAAGGCATGGCACAAGCGCTTCAGGGAAGAACGGGTTTCCTTAGCCGATGATGCACTGTCTGGAACACCAAAACGCATTACCGATGACATAATCCAGCTGGTTGATGAACTCGTTATGCCATTTTTGGTCCCCTAAAAAAGGCTCTGAGGGGCAAATGATTCACCCCGGACAACGACGTCAAGCAGTACGTGCAGAACTGGTTTACATCGCATCCCCAGGAATTTTACGAGACAGCCATTCACCGCCTTGTGTCTCAGTGGGACAAGTGCTTCAACAGCCAGGGCCAATACTTCTGAAATACATGTACTAGTTTCTGTTCCTAGGCCTCTGCCTCGTTACTTTTTTAAACTTTCCTAATATATCAAATTCAATGTGTGTGAAATTGTGTAACATCATTAAAATAACCTCAAATAATATTTCTCCATATGAACAGTAATGTAACGGTATTTTTTTGAGTGTCCCTGTAAAAAAAAAAAAACTATCTGTTCACTTATACATATATGTCAACTATATACACACTTCATTTTCAATACAAAACATGCCATAGTAAACCTCAATAACATATATCAATCATAATATATTTATGCAAGTTAGAGCATGGGGAGACAGACAAACTGAATTCATAAACACTTTTCAATTATGTTGGAAAATGTTAAAAAGATTCCATAATTAAATGTTTTTTAGTAGAAAATTACCTGCCTATTGAAAATGTCACGATTCTTTTAAACCACCCTATACATAGGTTTGAAAACGATGTTATACCGCTTTTAAATATCATTTTGAGATATACCTTAATGAGTTTAATATATGAATTATAAATATTGTATATTTTTCTGGTTTCCAATTTAGTGTGATCTAACAGAAAGTATCAAGTGTACGTACAAACAGACATTTTCATGTTTACATTTTCTTTTCATATTACAGGGTGTGCAAAAGATGGAATGTGTTGGCAAACAATCCACTTCTCTGGAAAAAAGTGAATGTGGAAATTTTTACATCTGATAGATCCCCGACTGCTATAACTAAATCATTCATTAATAGACTGCCATCTTGTGTAACTTCCATCAGATTATTTTTCCTTTATACTTGGAATGAACCATTGGATTTTCTGGAACTTTGTGTGAAACTGCAAGAAATGTGTCCTCATCTTGAAGCATTAATTTTGATTCATTGTGGATTGTCAGACTCTCTTTCCTCAGTTATAGATTTATGCAGCCGGTTTTTAAAGGGTGTAAAGAAATTGATATTTTGTGATTGTATATTTCCTTATGATCATTCAATATCTGAATGTGGTGAAGGTGATATTTCTAAAATAGAGATATTGAATGTCATTTTTCGTAAATATTTTGACTGTGGTGGATTGTACAGTAATAAGCACCCATTCTCAAGAATGCCCTACTTGAAAGAATTACGTGTGGAACTTGCAGATATAGATGATTCTTGGTTTGAAGGAGAATCTTCTTTCTTGAATCAGTTACAGGTGTTAATTCTGGGATACACAGATATTACTTCCAAAACGTTCTTAGCAATAAAGAATCATGGAACGAATATAAAAGAATTATGCCTGTGTTTGTCTGGGATACGAGACCAGGATTTAAAATTTAATAATTCAGTATTTCCTCAACTAAAGACAATCTGCCTCAGAAATTGTTTCGAAGTGACTTGTGAGGGTGTTGTTTCCCTCCTCCAGTCATGCCCATCTTTGCAGAATGTCTTCGTTGATGGAGATGTGGCTGAATCTTTTTCAGAACATCCTTTTGTTGTTGCCAATAGATGCAAGTCAGGAATTGTAAAAGGACATGAATGTTATCATGGCAATGAAATACAGCAGTATCTGGGAAACATACGCTACTAAATAAATTTCTAATTAATGTGCATTGATGTGTTATTTGTTTGTTATGTATTCTGAAATTGTTTTAAGTTATGCTTGTTGACAAAAATAAAATTTCATATGAATCAAATCTATTGTTAATTGTCCTTTCTGCATTTTGAATTTTAAAATATAATTTTAAAAAACATTTTCATTCATACATGCATCAAATTTAAAGTTATTTTTATTCATGCTCCAGAAATTAAACAAAATGTTTTCTTTTAATACAGACATTACATGCCTCTGTTTTAAATGGTTGATAACTAGTTATCATTTATTTGTCTATCAATGACTTGGAATCAGTTTATAATACCAACTTTGGCGATATTTCCTAAAATGGGCTGTGTTTTTATAGAAAAGTTAAAAATATTTTGGACTTTTGAATCTGAAAATCTTACGCATGGTGTTACAAATGATTTTGAAAATGTGTCAGAAAGTAGGAAATTTCTTTAGATTTTTATCATTTGTTTCACTGATTGAAGTCTTTCTTCTTTTACACCAAATGTGTTTTTCTCCCTGTTTATCACTATTATTTGGATTCAGAATGTGACATATTTTAAAGATATAAACAAATATGAATTTATCAATTATGTACACATAAGTTATATTGCTTAAAAGAATTCTGTGCCTATCATGGAACTTCTAAAAATATGGAAAATTTCAGTATTTAGGTTGTCCCTTTTTCTTTCCCCTCTTCAACAATAAATTCATTGACATTCTGACATGCTTGACAATGATTCAAACCCTTTATATATATATATATATAATGTGAAATATTTTTCTCGAGTGACGCAGTATTAAATGGCTAATATTCTATGACTGTCTTGTCTAGAATGCCACTTTAAAATACCCAAGTTTCATAGTAATTTTGAAATTTTAGGAAAGGGAAAAGCACTGTCTCATTCCTTGAAACCTAAATTGATCTGAAATTTTAATGGTTTTATTTATCAAGAGTTAATCACGAATGTTTCAGGAAGTACCAACATTGGAATTGTGAATAACCTTAATGATAAATAAGTATTAGATTTCTTTTCAAGTCTCCAATTTGACAGTTTTGTTTAAAATTGTGTTATAGTATTAAAATTCATTTTCAAGAAAATTGATACATGATCAGTATTTATCCTACTGGCAAACTAATAGTGGTTATATTGGATCTTATATTTGCATTCACTGAAAATATTTAAGTTTCTGAACAATATCTGCAAAAAATTTGCTTTTCACTTAGAATTTTAGGAATGAGGGGCTGAGTACTTCTTTGCCAAAATGAGCAAATAAACACCTGATGCTGGAGCAATATTTCAACCCAATATAAACAAACAATATTGGGCAAATATTTGTTTGATGCTAGGATACAATCAGTCTCAAATTAGGTTTAAACAAGAAGGAAAAAAACATGCATCAAGCATAGATTATGAAACACTTTCCAACACATTCAGATTACTATAACAAAACTTCACAGTTTATTAAACAATTTAAAAAACACATTTAAAAACCCAATTCAGCAATTACTACTAATAGTTGAACAAAATATCCTAATATTTTGTGGAACTCTGTATATGATCTATAGATTTGTATGTATACTACACAGTATGGTAAAATTTACTTCAGTTATGAAATACATAGCCAACGCTATAGCTAGAGGGATGCCAGGAAGGGCTCAGCTCCCTCTAAAAAAGAATTTGAGCCCCCCCCCCCCTCCTTGGGCAAGATTCCAAGGTCATCAAATGAAACTCTGTTCAAATATTGAACTTAGTTTTGGGGTCCTTTTACTGTTTTGCACAAATACTAAATTGTAGTATTTGTATAAAAACTGCAAATAACTTTTAAATTAGTTTAAATAAGTATTTTAAAATGCAAAATACATCTTTGATTTTGTTAATGTTTTTTTATCATATAAAAATACAACTTTAGAATCTTTAAGGGCAGGAAATATTTAAAAAAAAAAAATTAAAGATTGCAACTCTTTATGAAACAAATGAACTGTAAGCTTTTTATTTACTTGTTGACATCATGACTTATTATTTCACCAGTATAATTAGACACTAGTTACACACTGAAAAAAAAAAATGTTTTTCCTTTTCTTAGTATAAAATGAAGTTATTATAAACAGTTTAATAAGAAACATAGTGCCTACAGATGAATATTCACTAATTTATCTATCTGTGTTGTCAGAGAGAGAGAAAAATATGAACCTCCCCTACATTTTCTTGACTCCACCCTATTATTTACTTCTAACTACAGCCCTGTACATTAGGGTGGAACGAAAAAACTTTTTTTAAAATTTCAAAATGCTATAGTTTCCAAAAGTTGCCTTTGATCAAAATAAAGACGGAAATTAAATATTAGCGTAATTGGATTATGTTTTCAGGTGCTGCAAGAAGGGTAAACTTTAGGTTTTTATTAAAATTTTGACAATTTTCCCAGTTATGTAAAATAATAATAATAATAATTTCAATATGCTATAGTTTTCAAAAGTTACTTTTGGTCAAAAAAAAGACGTAAATTAAATATCAGCGTAATTGGATTATGTTTAGAGGAGCCGCAAGAAGGGCAATCTTTAGGTTTTTATTAAAATTTTGACAAATTTCACAATTATGTTTAATTTTTTTCTTCAATAGGCTATAGTTTTCATAAGTTGTCTTTTAAATCAGTTTTAAATCTTTTTAATCAGAAAACATGGTAAACTTACTGCGTAATACATTTTAATTACAAGAATAATGAAACATAAATAGTATACAATGAGGTAGAAACAGAACAAAGTTCAGAAGAGAACACAATACTATCCCAATTTTTTTATTGTCTCTACGTCCAGTGTCTCTGAAACCTCAAGTAATCAAAATCATAGTCAAATGCGCATGAAATTACGATTTGTGGCTTCTACTTGCGATCGAACTTGAGTATCAGACAAAATTGCTGCAACAATTCCAAGCGCCGCTCTGCAGGATATTGGTCTGATTAGTGATGAAGAAAGAAGTATGACAGAAATGTATTTACAGAATGAAAATTAGATGAGAACAAATAAAGAACCGAAAAAGATAGGTAGAAGAAACTGCAAAACTAGTTACAGAAAGTAATTGTTTTTTTTTTATGTAAAAAAAGACAAGACTATTGTGCAAGAGAAGAAATGAACTAAGTATTGCAAAATAACTTATTGAAAAACATATATCACTTGGGTCAAAATTTTCAAGACACGTAAAACCGATTTCTGGCACTGGAAAAGGTATAAAACACAATATAATGACATTTTTAAATGGCACCAACCAATACTTAAAAATTACTGCAATTGGATATGATGGAACTGCCTCGAACACTGGATTGATTAATGATGTGATTGCTTTGTTGGAAAAATAATTATGAAAGCCACTGATTGAAGTGCTTGATTTGTATGTTCCATGCAAATGAACTACCCGTTTGTCATCTATTTTCTTTCCTAGATGGAAAAACTAAAAATCCAAATGAATTTGGAGTGAAAATAAGGAAACAACTGGAAAAGTATTATGAACTTCCAGTGACTGAGTTTTCACCTATTGAAAATAACATTCCATTGCTAAAATTTTAAGGTTAATTTAAGTATGGACCAAATATATTTTTTAGAAATGTGTAACACAATCCCTGTTAGAAGTTGCTCTTCTGATTTGTCTATGAAAAAAACAGAAAAAATTTGTCATTCACCATGGTTTACCTTAGCAAACAGAATAATTCGCTTGTACGTGGGAACAGAATAACCATCACAAAATCTCCAAATACTGACTGAGTACATTTTGAAAGTGTATGCAACTGTTTGGTTTAACATAAAGTTGAAACCATATTTTATCTATGGACGAAGCACTTGTGAAAACGTGTCAGCTATTTGTGTTACCTCAATTACACTCCTAAAAATGTAATTGATTCAATCAGCCAAAGCAATGCATACTTTGCTGCACATGAAAATGTACTCCATTGTATGCTATCAGGTGATAGAAGCCATTAAGGAGTTTGCATTACGCCGAATTGTAAAAGCAGGGACAGGAAATGAAGTTGACATCAGAAATTTTTTAATTCCTGTATGTATAAACTTTGATGTCACGGATTATATTGATATGATTCAATGGCGTGATGTTAAAGTAACATAACTTCCTATGACGATCTATATTGCTGACAACAATCTAAAACAGTAAATAAAGCAAGCAGAAGAATCTGATCATGAGAGTCAACTTCAATTTTTTCCTATGTCACACACAAGCAGTTAAAAGGATTGTTAAATTAGTTACCGAGTCATCCTTGTCAGTTTGCAGCACTTCTGCAAGAGATGCATTAATAAAAACCAAAATAAATTTTCAAAAGATCATGCCAAGATTTGAAAAAAAAAAAAAAAATCCAATGTGTCAGTGTGATTATTATGGATCATGTGTGATTACTATGGACATTGGAGAAAAATTAATGTTTCTTAAAAATAACGTTTTGCCTTTAAAAACAATATAAAGTCAAACCTCTTTTAACGGACACACTTATATACAGTCACCCCTCTCTTATGGTCAAATTAAAATTTCTCAGCGAACATTAACCTCTCGTTATAACTAACAACCAATCTCCTGCAGTCACCTCATTTTTTCCGACATTTTTTGGGGTCACATAGGTGTCCATTAATCGGAGGTTTCACTCTTTTAAAGTTTTTCTAAATAAGTGTGATTTGTTTAACTAAGATACGATAATTAAAGATTGCATTTCTTTCATTTCAATGTAGTACTATAAGAATATGTTACTGTAAAATTAATAAAAATTAATATGGTGAAAATCGCTAAATTCTACAAAATAATTCTTTCTGTAATGGCATCTAAAAATTCGTAATACATAAAATGTGCAAGTTTTCTGCAAAAGTATCATATTTTGAATATTCTGTTTACAAAATATATGTATATTATGTTAATAATCAAGAAAAGAACTTTTTTTTAAAAAGGCAATTTTTATCGTTTTTTCATAGAAAAGTCGTTTTTGAAGCTCTTTGCGGCACCTGAAAATATTTTAGCAGAGCAAAAAAAAATTATATTCTTCATTCTAATCCCAAAAGGCAACTTTTGCCGACTATAGCAAATTTCTAACTGAAAAAAAAAATAATTAACCATTATTTTCGTTCCACCCTACTGTACATAGCATAATTGAAAATTCTCCTTCAGCAATTTCTGTCAATAAATGGAAACTGCTTCGAGCATGAGAACTTTGAAGCAGTCCTGTATATGATCTATGGGATTTACATGATGAATTACTATACAAAAACTTAGTTACATTTAAAAATGCATACCACAACTGAAAATGAACTACAAACAATTATTGTTCATAGTACTGTAACCAAATTCTTTTGAGTGTCCTTGTAAATGAACGGTATATTTTATGCATACCCTATTCTAAAGTAAGTGCCTCAGTGATATGTATGAATTTGAATATATGTGTAAAATAGAGTAACATAATTAAAATACACTACAAATGATTTTTCCATATAGACAGTAATGTAACGGAATTCTTTTTATTGTCTCTGTAAAAGAACTATAAATGCTACACACTTCATTTTCAATACCAAACATGCTATTAACATATACAGTAGACTCCCTCAAATCCGCAACCCTAAAATACACAAACTCCTGCACACATTTCAGATGTAAACAATGAAACTTACAGTTAAGATGAAGGTGAAATATTTCAGTTTTCTTAAAATTTTTATATTATTTTGTACACATTTTAATATGTAATAGGATTGAACTCATGTTTTCTCATGAAGGAAGCATAAATTTATTTCTAAAAAATTTCAAGATAGCACTGATATCAGTGGCGATCACAATCTTTTTACCAAATGCATTTATGTATTAATCAAGCTTTTTGGTTATAAAGTATGGCTAAACATGAAATAATTTTTTTTATTTTTAAGACTTTGATGTGAATTATTAGTGTATATTTATCAGTACAAAAACCCTTAACGGGTTAAAAGTTGTGACGCAGCACTTTCTTTTGGCTTTATGAATTTTAAATATGGGTCTTAAAAGCAATGATATCAAATTTAAGTGACGCTATGTTAATAATTATTTTTTTAAATCATAATTTTCTTTTTAGTTTTATTTATATTCACAGGTGCAATTATTATCTTAATATGAAAAAATATATAAAATTTATTCGCTGATGCTTTTTCATTCACATCTCTCATGAATTCAAAATATGGGTTTTAAAAGAAATGATATCAAAATTTGAGTGACACCTTGGCGTTAATTTAATAGGACTCTTTTAAAATTCAATTTAAATTATTTTTGGTTTGTCTTCTAAAGTATATTTACACATACAAACAATACTTTTAATTTTTCAATACACTTTTAAATAGATTACTTTCACTGAGCCTATATTATGTATTGAAATGTATTTATTTCAATAAATTGATTTATCTTCTGTGCCACGCTATCCAAAATCATAAGTAAAATTTATGTAAATGATTATTTTGCGTCATATTATCCACTTGAATACATTTCCCTTTGTTTGGATACTATGACGCAAAATAATCATTTACATAAATTTTACTTATGATTTTGGATAGCGTGGCACAGAAGATAAATCAATTTATTGAAATAAATACATTTCAATACATAATATAGGCTCAGTGAAAGTAATATATTTAAAAGTGTATTGAAAAATTAAAAGTATTGTTTGTATGTGTAAATATACTTTAGAAGACAAACCAAAAATAATTTAAATTGAATTTTAAAAGAGTCCTATTAAATTAACGCCAAGGTGTCACTCAAATTTTGATATCATTTCTTTTAAAACCCATATTTTGAATTCATGAGAGATGTGAATGAAAAAGCATCAGCGAATAAATTTTATATATTTTTTCATATTAAGATAATAATTGCACCTGTGAATATAAATAAAACTAAAAAGAAAATTATGATTTAAAAAAATAATTATTAACATAGCGTCACTTAAATTTGATATCATTGCTTTTAAGACCCATATTTAAAATTCATAAAGCCAAAAGAAAGTGCTGCGTCACAACTTTTAACCCGTTAAGGGTTTTTGTACTGATATCATTACTTTTTTAAGGTTATTGATGAGAATGTCAATTAGTCGAAATTAAGCATAGGGTATAAATTAATCATTAAAATAAAATTTTAAAGAAATGCTAAAAAAGACCCCTTGGACCCCAATAAAATATGAGGGTGGTGGCCCAGGGAGAGGAATCCAAGACTCAACTTTTAAATTATACAGCGAGAGAGTAACACAATTAGAAGGATGAAAATGCATGGCAAAACTCGTTTGTTCCATCTTCCTCCGCCAAAGGACGCAACCTTTTCTATACAAACATAGCTGAAAATTTTCGGGCCGTCGATTCCGAGTCAAATGAGCCATACGTCGTCGTGATCGGTCCCATAGAACCCGATAGGAAAGTGCCCCCTGGTGGTGAAACTTGGAACTAAAATCGATATATCCTGTCGAGTCGAATGAATCACACTGCATTGTGATGGGACCCATAGAACTCGAGATAGCTGCAAAATCCGTTAGTTCCATCTTCCACCACCAGGGGGCGGACTCTGTTCCATACAAACATAGCTGAAATCTTTGAGGCTGTCGATTTCGAGTCGAATGAACCATACCTCGTCGTGATGGGGCACATAGAACACAAGATAGGAAAGCACACTCTGGTGGTGAAACTTGTAACTAAAATCGATATATCCTGCCGATGTCGAGTCGAACGAATCAAACTGCATTGTGATGGGACCCATAGAACTCGAGTTAGATGCAAAATCCGTTAGTTCCATATTCCACCACCAGGGAGCGCACTCTGTTCCATACAAACATGGCTGAAATCTTTGAGGCTGTCGATTTCGAGTCGAATGAGCCATACCGCGTCGTGATGGGGCGCATATGACCCGAGATAGGAAAGCGCCCCCTGGTGGTGAAACTTGTAACTAAAATCTATATATCCTGTCGATGTCCAGTTTAATAAATCAAACTGCATTGTGATGGGACCCATAGAACTCGAGTTAGCTGCAAAATCCATTAGTTCCATCTTCCACCACCAGGGGACGCACTCTGTTCTATACAAACATAGCTGAAATCTTTCAGGCTGTCGATTTCGAATCGAATGAGCCATACCTCACCGTAATCGGCCCCATAGAACACGAGATAGGATAGCGCCCCTGGTGGTGAAACTTGGAACTAAAATCGATGTATCCTATCGATGTCGAGCCAAATGAATCAAACTGCATTGTGATGGGACCCATAGAACTCAAGTTAGCTGCAAAATCTGTTAGTTCCATGTTCCACCACCAGGGGGCGCACTCTGTTCTATACAAACAGCTGAAATTTTTGAGGCTGTCGATTTCGAGTTGAGTGAGCCATACCTTGTCATGATCGGGGCTATAGAACCTAAGATGGGAATGCGCCCCCTGGTGGTCAAACTTGAAACAAGTTGAATGAATCAAACCATGTTGTGATGGGACCCATAGAACTTGAGTTAGCTCCAAAATCCATTAATTTCCCCTTCCACTGCAAGGGGCGCTCTCTGTTCTATATGAACATAACTGCCCCTGGTGGTGAAACTAAAATCAGTAAGTTCTATCGATGTCGAGTCGAATGAGCCAAACTGCATCATGATTAGGAATGCACAACCTGTGGCCCGTGATGGATAACTGGTGGCCCGCAGAGACCATACATGCCAACCTATCCAAAAATTTTGAATTTCCTTAATAATTCGTGAGAAAAATTTGCAAATTTTGTCCATAAATCGTAGGAAAATATGAATTTCATCGATCAGGCGCATAAAATCATGAATTGCATCGACTGGATGCGAATTTTGTCAAATGGGCATGGAAAAATCACAAATTTCGCCATTTTGTCGCTAGAAAAAAAAACGCAAATTTCAATAATCGGTCAACAGAAACCAGAGATGCCAAAATCAGTAATTCCGGAGTTGCAAATTTCGTCAATCACTCAAAAAAAAAAAAATCTTGAATTTTGTAAATCAATTGAAAAAACCTGCGAATTTTGTCGATAAGGCACTTAAAATCGTGAATTTCATGGATCGAGCAGCGAATTTCCTCGAATGGCGTGGAAAGATCGAGAATTTCAACGAACAGTTGCAGGAAAAATTTGCAAATTGTCCATAGATCATAGGAAAACATTATGAATTTTGTCTATCGGTTCTGCAAAATTATGAATTTTGTCGATAGGCATGGAAAATCGCAAATTTCGACAACTGGGCTTTGAAAAATCAAGAATTCCATCGAATGTTTGTGAAAAAATTGTAAATTTCAACGAACGGTAAAAAAAAAATAATAATTTGCGAATTTCGCCATTGTCTAGAGAAGAAAAATTGTGAATTTCATTAATTGGCCGATGGAAAGCATATCAGTTGAAAATCATGAATTTTGTCAATCAGGCATAGTAAAAACATGAATTTTGTGGATCGGGAGAAGGGAAATCATAAATTTTGTTGAACACATGCATAAAAATCATGAATTTTGTTTATCAGGCATGTAAAAATCATTAATTTCGTCAAACGGATGCATAAAAATCAAGAAAGTCATCAATTGGGTGCGTAAAAATCTTGAATTTCATCGATCAGGCGTGTAAAAAAACATGAATTTCATCGATAAAGTGCATAAAAATATAGGACAAAATTGCCATTCGCCAATCAGCGAGTAATACTGAAAATTTGCCGACTGACTTTACTGCCACCACTGGTCAAACTTAATAGTTCCAATTGCGATGATTCAATGGAAAAAGATTTTTTCCCCACTGTCGCTCGACAAATTTCAAAACCATTTGGCGAATTTCACGATTTTTTCAAAGAAATTATTTGACGGATTGTGATTTTTGTTCTTCTCGAAGCCATTCGACGATATTCGAAATTTTTTTCCCCTGAAACCAGTTGATAAATTTTGTGATTTTTCCACTATCAATGAATTTTGAAATTTTTCTGCTATCGATTGATGAATTTCGTGATTTATCGACTATCGATTAATGAATTTCACGACTTTTTCCATAAACGAACAAATTGTGCACTTTTTTTCCACTGCCATTCGACGAATTTTGCAATTCTGTTCCGCGATTGTTAGACAAATTTCACTATTTTTCTCCCGAGATCATTTGACGAATTTTGTGATTTTTAATTTTACTGACTGATTGATTTATATTTAATAATAAAAGTTAAAATGTTTTGATTTAAAAACAAGATGGCTAACTGAGGGTGAATCCCAAAACTTAGCCGCATCATCAATGAGTTAGCTAATCAAGCATTTAGCTCTTACAGTTTGTTTAAAAGGTGCACACAAAAGCAAAAAATATGAATTTTTTTTAATCCTTACCATCACTGTTGAAATCCTGAACCAATTAGAATCTAATTGTGACAGTGTATTTATCTTGCAAATATCATTGAGGAGTTTTTTATACAGGGACACGCAAAATCAAAACATCATCATGATAACATTCAAATTACTAAGCCAATTCAAACCTAATTATGCCAAAGTATCAATCGATGAATTCATTAATCAAATATGTTGGGCAAAATCCTAGAACAAGCAAAACATCCGATTTGGCTATTTTTTTTACGCACGTCAACCAAAAAAACGGCAACTTCCAAATTCTACCCAATCAGAACGCATGCTTTTTAAGCTTAAGCAAGCAGATACTTACACACTGCTTACGGCAAGCTTTTTCACAAAATAAACAAATTTTATTTCGTTTTACAATTATTTACAAAGTTTCAGCAAGTTTTTCTTCACGATTTTTCTATTTTTACAAACTTTTAGCAATATTTCGTCTGGATATTTCAATTTTTACATACAAGCATTTAGCAATTTTTTCCTCCAGATTTTTCTATTTTTAATAATTTTTAAATATTTTTTCCTCCTTGCTAAAACTTTGTAAATTGTCATAAAACAGAATAAAATCAATGTTTACTTCGTGAAAAAATTTTCATAGAAACTGTGTAAGTAGTGAATTCTCTGCTACAAAGAACACAGGTTATGATTGGGGAGAATCTAGAGAATTCTGATTTTTCAAATGCACGAAACTCATTCAAGCACCAGTTAGTAACATGTATATGTACTCTTTGCGTACATTAACAGAAAAAAAAATCCTGGATGCATGAAACTCCCTGTGCAGCAATCTCTAGAATGCATGAAATTCATCCAAACAGCGGTTAATAATTGATATATATATATATATATATATATGTGTGAGTACGCTTCGCGTACATTAACTGAAAAAAAAAATCCTGGATGCACAAAACTTGCATTTCTCTGACTTCGGTTTTTCGAAATAGATAAAATGCTTCAGGGATTCAATCCAGCATCGCTGAAATGTTACATAATCACAGAAGATCATTAATTATAATTAAAATATAGATAAAATGCTGAAGTGATTACAAATTAATCACTGAAGCATTTTATCTATACTTCAAAACATATTTGTTTTGTTTCTCATTTCCAAAATAATTTTCATTCATATTTACTTATTATAAGCATGTTATTTAATTTTACTGACTGATTGATTTATATTTAATAATAAAAGTTAAAATGTTTTGATTTAAAAACAAGATGGCTAACTGAGGGTGAATCCCTAAACTTAGCCGCATCATCAATGAGTTAGCTAATCAAGCATTTAGCTCTTACAGTTTGTTTAAAAGGTACACACAAAAGCAAAAAATATGAATTTTTTTTTAATCCTTACCATCACTGTTGAAATGCTGAACCAATTTGAATCTAATTGTGACATTGTATTTATCTTGCAAATATCATTGAGGAGTTTTTATACAGGGACATGCAAAATCAAAACGTCATCATGATAAGATTCAAATTACTCAGCCAATTCAAACCTAATTAAGCCAAAGTATCAATCGATGAATTCATTAATCAAATATATTGGGCAAAATCCTAGAACAAGCAAAACATCCGATTTGGCTATTTTTTTTACGCACGCCAACCAAAAAATCGGCAACCTCCAAATTCTACCCAATCAGAACGAATGCTTTTTAAGCTTAAGCAAGCAGATACTTACACACTGCTTACGGCAAGCTTTATTATACAATTTTAACATAAATTTTATTTCGTTTTACAATTATTTACAAAGTTTCAGCAAGTTTTTCTTCACGATTTTCTATTTTTACAAACTTTTAGCAATATTTCGTCTGGATATTTCAATTTTTACATACAAACATTTAGCAATTTTTTCCTCCAGATTTTTCTATTTTTAATAATTTTTAGCTATTTTTTCCTCCTTGCTAAAACTTTGTAAATTGTCACAAAACGGAATAAAATCAATGTTTACTTCGTGAAAAAATTTTCATAGAAACTGTGTAAGTAGTGAATTCTCTGCTACAAAGAACACAGGTTACGATTGGGGAGAATCTAGAGATTTCTGATTTTTCAAAAGCACGAAACTCATTCAAGCACCAGTTAGTAACATATATATGTACACTTTGCGTACATAACAGAAAAAAAAAATCCTGGATGCATGAAACTCCCTGTGCAGCAATCTCTAGAATGCATGAAATTCATTCAAACAGCAGTTAATAATTTATATGTATATATGTGTATGCTTCGCGTACATTAACTGAAAAAAAAAAATCCTGGATGCACAAAAATTGCTATATTCCACACTCCCTAGAATGCATGAAATCCATTCAAGCTGCGGTCAGTAATGTTCGCACAAAAATCGGTTTACAGCAATCTCTAAAGTGCTTAAAATACATCTTATCATATAAAATCAACAAAAATGCACTTACCGTTATTTCTCATCCTTCGTTTTTTTTTTAATATTTCACAGGATTTATCCTTTATGACATAAAACACATTTCATAAACATAATTCAACAAATCTGACACACAACAAACCAACCCACAGACAATAGAACTCTATTATAGAATATTCTAATCTGTCAACCAACCAATCAAATCTAATTCCCTCAAAAACCAGCTCAATTTTCAGAACCATGCATTCTGCTCATGCTAGAACCAAGCACAGAAGGCGTGGAAAAAACGTAAGAAATAAACCGGTAACAAGAAAACTCATTTATCGCTTCGCTAAATTCGATGACGCCAAGCGTCTCGCTTGTTCTAGGATTTAAGCTATTTTTCTTAATTATCTGTCTTAGTTTGTGAATAAATTTTTATAATGTCAGTTGAAACTGATCTCTCGTACATAACGATGCATCACATTTTTTTAATGTTTTTT
This sequence comes from Maratus michaelseni, assembly GCA_963931845.1. Lineage (NCBI taxonomy): Eukaryota > Metazoa > Arthropoda > Arachnida > Araneae > Salticidae > Maratus > Maratus michaelseni. Next base: position 7,228,927 of record OZ007600.1, read on the forward strand.
TTTTCTACACCATGATGTTGCTATTTAACAACATTATTTTAATTTTAAAAAGAAAACAAACAACTAATAAATCAGTAAATATGAACGTTTTGCACTCCTGAAACCCCCCCCCCCCCCCCAAAAAAAAAAAAAAAAAAAAATTTATATATATATATATATATATATATATATTGTTTTAATTTCAGGGTAACTGAAGAAAAAAAAAAATCCTTCTATAGCGTTTCTATTTTTCCATGCGCTGTGAAGATTTTTTAACGGGTTCAAAAACAAATTTCACAAATACTTCTAACTTAATTAACAAATATTTCAAAAATATATTTTTAATTCCATGTTGTTTATGTATGAAGAAAGAAACAAAAGTTTGGTAAACTTCTATCTCTGTTTAAATAGTCTATTTCAAGAATAAAAACATTCGGTAGAATGCATAGCTTTGACAATACATAAACAAAAATGAAAAATACAGTACCTTTTTTTTTTTTTTTCAATTTCTTATATTTGGTGCAAGATACTACTGAATACTTTGCTACAAGATTTGTTTAAAGATATTACCCTCTCTCATGATTTTTAGGTTTCCAATGCCACGTCTACCATTGCCCCGAGAACTGACGACTGATTTCGTGATTTATTAAGTAAAATCTATATTTAACATTTGAAAATAAACTTTCACCAGAAAAAAAAAAAAAAAAAAAAAAAAAAAAAAAAAACAATGGTAGAACTTTGCATTTCTCTGACTTAGGAAAATAAATATTAGAAGATAAATACATATTTCTTTATTATCTGTTTTTAAAATGCAAATTTAAGAAATGAAATTGAAAAAAAAAAGGTACTGTATTCTTCATTTGTTTATATAGTTGATCAAATATACGCATTTCACTGAATGTTTGGATTCTTATACTAGAACTTATACTACTTAACAGAAGCTTACAAACGTGTTTTTTATCGTACATAAACAACATGGAATTAAAAATATATTCATGAAGTATTTGTTAATAGAAGTTAGAAGTATTTGTGAAATTTGATTTTCAACACTTCAAAAAATGTTCATAGCAGCGAATCGCATCGCACACGAAGAAAACAAACTGATGATTGATTCATTTTGAATGATTCCTTGTTACGCAAATTAATTGATAAAAAAAATCTTAATCTTTTTTTTCCTTTAAAAAATCACAAATTAAATATAAATAACAATTAAACTGTATATGTATAATTATAAAATATTTCAATATTTTAATCAAGGAATCTAAATATTTTTCGACTTAATGAAGATTTTGATATAAGAAATTCTTTATTATAACAAAAAAGAAAAATATACAAACAATAATTTAATTTAATACATATATATTACATATTAAAAATTGCATTAAAAACTGTTTTCGTATTAAAAAAAAAAAAATCTAAATAGTTCTTCAGCCAAATATGATTGCGAAATCGCCTTTAACTATAACCGTGATACCCATGAATATCCTGACCGCGCAGGAATAAAAAAGGGTGAAAAGGCCGAAAATCTTTAATGTTAGTCTACCAGAAAAAGCATAAGAAAAGAGTCCGATTTTGAAGCTGGATTATATAAAAAACAAGAGTTTTCCTACGTTAGCTCTAAATCTTACTCTCTTCATCTAAAAGCGATTAATATAATATATTAATTTAAAAAAAATCGTTCGATCCATTTTCGAGATAACACCTCTGTGCCCATTACACCATTACATTTTCCATTTTCGCTTAAAAATTGGTTTCCAGATCTCAAAATCTACTGCATGTAGAAATCTATAAATTTCAGGATAGAGTTAGGCCATAGATATAAGACTAATGTGAAAAAATCGAAACGGTATGCCTAATATTTACTGAGATATTAAATGTCGGCGTTTCGATTTTCCTTTGATGTCCTGCTAGCTGTATATATGAGAGTGACGGAATCTTCGGTTTTGGGCTTACGGTTTTCGGTTTTTCGCTGCGTCACTCAAGAGACTACCGTCTCTTATGATAAGATGAGTTTCACTGAGTAATTCAAGAAAAAATTATCTCATCATTATGCATTATGAATTATTTATTTGATCTTTACTTTTAATAGTTTATTTTTTTCCTCTTAATTTTTATTATTTTACTTTATTATAAGCGTTCATTATAATTTCGAGTGCATTATTAAATTCAAATTACTGTTTAAAAAATGTAAACAAAACAGTGACCAGAAATCTGCACAACCTCTGGTTTTAAGCTATGCGGATATAAGGAAGTCTATTGTATCAATTTCATGACAATTCGAATATGTTTTTGCAAGTTAGAGCATGGACAGATGGCAAACAAACAGACAACCGAATCCATAAACACTTTTCCACTATGTTGGAAAGTGTTAAAAAAGAGGAAATATCAAGAAGGAAAAAGACAGTGGTATCATCAATATGTCAAAAAGTAAGGGGAAGTTACAGAGTAAAATGGAATCCGTTTTGGTGAAAAAATAAGGCCAGAAAGGAGATACGATATCAGTTTATCCTGATTTCAATGACAGGACCTATACTGCAGAAGCTTAACTGTTCATAACCTCCTTTTTTTTTTATCCTGAAATGGGTAACACAGTGAAATCACTATCCGAACAAAGTTTTTGATTTGAGAGTTGATCACAAAAAAGTATGCAAATTACATTTTCAGCATTATTTTCTTTAATTGTGAAACATGAAATATTTAAATAATTAGTTTTTTCTTTTTCATCCATAGAAATATAGTTTTAAAAAAAAAAGTTAACAGAATGAAAGTAAATGGAATGACCACAACCAAAGTTAATGTTTTGAGCATCATGAATGACAGCATATTCTAGATTCACATTCATTAATTAAAAATTAATTTACAGGGTATCTTTCAAAATTTTCCTTGATATGAACTGTGAAGCAGCAGGATACTTTCACTGAGTGTTATTAAATTTATTTTCGTCAAATATCAATATACCTGTTTTAAATTTTATTTTTCATATTTTATCTGAAAGAGAAAAAAAAAGGTAAACTCTTGTATCAAAAAGATGCTAATTATTCTTACTTTTAAAATAGTGCAGATACAAACATTAATAATAGAAAGTGATTGTTTTGCCGTGGCTATAAATTCCAGGGCAGTAGAAGTTTGAAGTTTTACTAATTCAATCACAATCTGGCATTTAATTCAGGTGATTTTTGAAGCAAACTTCTGAAAGATTCATACTGTTCGTATTCAGCTTCCAGCAAAAGATTGTTTATCACAGATATCGAGATATATTTGTTAAAAAAAATTTATTAAAGGTTTTTATGCTTTATGGGGAAAAAATAACATGAAATGCATTTCTTTTCTTCATCTATTAGGTAGCTTTCAATACAAAAAAGTATAAAGCTACCTATTGCAGCTGTTCGGAGGAAAGAAATTCCGGAAAATTTCGATATATTTTCACCAATCATGACCCTCAGACCCCAAAACCACCCTCCGTTCAAATGTTGATTTATATATATAGATATATCCATATATATATATATATATGATCTATGTCATATGATAACGCTCTTAATTATAAATTAATTTTGATGAAACTAATTGTGTGTATTAAGGTCACCAATGCTTCGACCGAGTTCGTTGGCCAGCTTGATCCGCCATTTTGTTTCAAGATGCCGGCCACTGAAAATTTTAAAACTAAAATAAATATACAAAAATGTTAAAAATTCAAATTTATTTTTTAATTAAGTGTTAGGCCTTGATATAAGGATTCCAGAGCATTTTTTGTTTTACCTCTATCGTAAAAAATGGCTGAGATAGAGCAGTTTGAAATTCTAGGGTGGCTGACATTTTGAAACAATACAGCACATTACAAAAAACCAATGATTAATTTAGGAGTTTTAGTGAACGTGATTTCTCGCAAATTATTTTCTTTCATTGTTGTAGAAAATTGTTGTTGTCTTATTCATTTTCCCAATCATACGCATAAAACTCTATATTCATATCCGTTAGTGCCGAATTCTTGCCAAACTTGGCGAAAGGCTTCATAAATACAAACCATTAAATTCTGATACAGAACTGCAATTTATTCTGATACAAAAACAATTTCTTTGGTTTCTACTCCTGTATTATATGAGACTCCAAATCAGAAGATTTGTTATTACTATAAAGTGTGCTTTATATATATATAGCCAAAAGATTGGTTGCTGTCATTCTTTAGCAGTGGACTGAATGTCATGAAGATTGTAAAAAAACAAATTGCATGAAATCAACAATAATACTGTTGATATAGAATAGAAGCATGCACTCTTTCTTCACAAAGTCCACAATGCATTTGGCCATTATTTTAAAATGTGTCTTATTGACTTATACTACTTTTTTAAAAGAAAACCACTGTGCTAGTGATTACTCACAGTCTAGTGATTACTCACAGTTACAGGTATCACTTGGGTTATTTAAATTTACTATCAAATGTTTGTCATTTGCCAAAAAATATACAATAACTATTGTAAGTAAACATATTTAACTTGTTACATTCTGTTTTTAATTTAAATCCATGCAGCCTTTTCCTAAAGTGCCAGGTAAGTCGAATTATTTTAAAATTTCTAAAAGGTTGTAAAACATTTCTTGTCAGAATATGATATATTTATTATGTATTACTGGGATGTGGAAAGTTAATTTGTCTGTTATAGTCATATTACTAAAAATTTTGAAACTCTCTAAGTATATATATATATACTTAGAGAGTTTCAAAATTATATATGTATATATATATATATACTTAGAGAGTTTCAAAATTATATATGTATATATATATATATACTTAGAGAGTTTCAAAATTATATATATATATATATATTTTTTTTTCAACATTTATTACATTTTATACTGCTGAAATTGTATATATGCACTATGTTAAAGAAAAGTTCATTAACAAAGCATATTTACTTTTAATTTGGAGCTGCTACAAAACGTAATTAACCCACTCCAAAACTGTAATTGACCTGCTCCAAAATTGGCATTTACTGCTACAAAACTGCAATTTGACCTGCTACAAAAATGGATTTTCGATTTTCCACCCCTGCTTTTTCATGTAGAGTTATTTAATAGTTTTAAAAAAAGTTCTTGTTGTCTGAACTCTTTGAGATTTTTATCGGTTATAAATATGATTGTTTTGCAGCCTGTGTAAAATTTGAGTGAAAAAATATTGATATCTAGTTCTAAATCTAGTTAGTAATCAGCCATTTTTTTTTCAAGATAGAGATCAAATCACCATTTTTCCTATTTTTTTTGTTAACTAATGGCAATTTTTTTGAAAAGGCAAGTATTATTTTTTTTTTCTAAAATTATAAGGCAAGAATATTAGAAGGGTAAACCAACTAATGTTTTTGAGTATAAAAAGTAAATAAATTTGTTGGTTTTAATTAATTTTAATGTGGCCGACCATTGGGTATTAATTTTGCTTACATGTCCAATAGTCAGCCACCAGAGGCCGACCATTGGGTATTACATTTTGCTTACATGTTCAATAGTCGGCCACCAGGAGTTGCATACTGAATACATAACTTATTGTACTTTTTTTGTTTATTTTTCATTGTTTGGTAGATATAACTTTATCTCTACATCTATACTAATATTATAAAAAAGAAACGTCTTTTATGTGCTTGTTTGTTTGTTTGAAGGGGAAACTACTGGAACTACCGAACAAAAGTAAAGGTGGCAGTATCTGCTCCGACATACACTATATTTTACGTCAGAGCCACTTTTCCCAAGTAAATGGAGGAGCAAAAAACATTCTAAACTTGCCCTTTTTGTGATATTGAAGGAGCTAATAACTTGAAATTTGGCATGGTTGTTGTTTTCTAAAAAATTCGAAATTTAAAAGTGTGAAATAAGTGGAAAAAGTTCTAAATTACAATTTGTGTAGAATTGTTAGGAATATAAACTTGAAATTTAACATGTCTGTTACTTTTAAAACATAAATTCTGGATCAGGACAATTAAAAAAGGGGAAATTTTAGAAAACGAAAAAAAAAAACATTCTAAATTACGATTTATATGGAATTACTAGGGATAGAAATTTAGAATTTGCCAATTCTGTCATTTTTAATATGTAAACGCTGGTACAAAATAGTTTCTTAAAAAATACGAAATTTCAAAGGGTATGGGACCAAACAAATGTTCTAAAGTTTCGAAATGTGTGATAGTTTTGGTGCTGAAAACTTAAAATTTGGCATGGTGATTGATTTTAAGACATAAATGACCGGCTAAGAAAGGTTTCTAAAAAATTGGAAATTTAGAATGCTGAAAATGAGAGGAAAATGTTCTGAATTATCGTTTTTTAAAATTAATTTTAGACTAGAAACTTGAAATTGGACGTGGATAACCTTTTTAATACGTAAGTGGTCTGATCGTACCCGAACAGTTTCTAAAGAATTCAAAATTTAAAAGGAACTAACAATTTTCTAAAATTCCAATTTCTGTGATACTGTTGGGTTGGAAACTTCAAATTTTGCATGGTGGTTTCTTTTAAGATGTAAACTCTCGCAAAGAATGGTTTCTATAAAATTCGAAATTTAAAAAACTGAAATTATCAGTAATTGTTGTTTATGATTTATTTAGAACTAGCTGTTACCCGTGACTTCGTTCACGTAACATTAAAAAAAGAATAAATGCATTAATTTAGCAAAACATTTCACTTGATAATTAACAACATATATAATTAACCAAAGCTTTATCACATTTTATAGGAGACCATACGGTATTTGTTTGCTATAGGGGCCTTGACATAACCCAGTCTTAAAAAAGTGAAATTTCATGCCAAATAATATATACAATCGCGAAAATGAAACTGCAACTAATGAAAAAAGGAGTACCCAGTAAAATCGTGAAAATCGAGGAATTCCTTTTCGTAAAACGAAAAACAACACTGGCAGAATTCTTCTATACAACAGTGCATTTTAGGTGGTATTTGGTGTACAATTTGTATATGTGTGCATTGCTAAATGGGCATTATTATATTGTTTATTTGCATAGACATATGTTATATATTTCTTACTACATTATCTTGTTTATGTATATATTAAATTGTTTCACGCTAAGTGGTGTAAATAGTGAACAAACTGCTTGTGGATTTTATACATTGATAGATCTTTCACAAAGATATAACAATCTGATGTGATTCTAAAATGTAAATAAAGGTTGCTAGAAAGTACTTTAAATTCTGCCCAATTTAACCTCGATATTTTCTCTATCGCGTCAAGAACACTATTAGCAAATAAATACCGACTACACAAATCTGATTATCTAAATTTACATATTTTTGTTAGTATATATAGGATTATTTTAATTTATTTCATGCGCTTGAAATTTTTTACGCTTTCTTTAGGTTAGGTGTCGAATAAATGTACTTTCTTGTTATTTTATTTTGCCATTTCTATTTATTCTATTTTCCATTCATTCCATTTATGGATATTGATTTAATTTACATATTTGTGTCAAAGAATATTCTTTAAAGTTATTATCAGGATTAGGATAGGATACGATTAGGGTTAGGATTAGGAATAAAAATTGAACGACAATGGCATGACCGATTCAGGTTTAAAGTATGAACCATCATGAAGCAATAAGAAAATTAGAAAATTATCGGCTAATAGTTTTTAATATGTTTTACAGTCATAGTTGGCATCAAAGGTGAGCGGGGAAATGATCATCTAAAATACTATTAAGTGTTTACCACACAAAAAACAAATCTGGTTACAACAATGTATTTAATTTTGCGCCAAATTTCACTTGATAAAAAAAAAAGCAAATTGACTATGGACTTAATTACAGACCCCTAACCTTGTTATTCTCGGAAATTTTCTACCTATATGTAAAAAAAATTCTACTATATAGACTTAACGCTATTATATAACGCTTTCACGTTTATAATGTTATGAATTGGCACGATCGGCTTGTTCAAGTTTACACAATTCGGCTGGAAGAAAAGATTCATTACTTTTTGATTTCTTCTTTGCTTTTGCATTACGCGAATTTGTTGGTAAAATCGATTTTCTTTTCGATAACATTGTTGTTTTTAAGTTTAAAAAATACTGTAATTTTACTTAAACATTTCTTTAAAATCTATGCTATTTTTCTTATCCTACAAGACTTTACAAAAATCTATTATGAAACAACTTTAAAAAAAGCTATATTTAAAAACGACAACAAAGTTTTTCCTATTTTAAAACTAAAAGAAATGTAAAATTAAATTCCGGTTCGAAACAACGATTTACAAATGTGTTTCGACTGTGGGAAAATGATAGATGAAAAATGCTGTTACTTCGACACAATCATATTACATCGTTAGCTTTTATGAGAAAAGCAACTTTCTTTTAAAAAATATAGTTATTTTTATTAAGATTTTCTGAATTTCGATACAGATAATTTTGCGATGCATATCATTGACATTTGCCATCCAATATATATATATATATTTGTTATTTATTTATTTTTTTTACTTTTTAAAATTTAAATTAAAAATATGGTATCTTTATGTTAGCCGTGTGCAGACGATAAATCGCCAACCTATCCCATCATTTGTATTGAATTCATTAAAAATATAAATCTTTCACTCATTTCATTTAAAACACAGAACTTTAATTTACAACACATACATTTAAAATACATATATTACGTACATTTAAAATAATTCTTTTCATGTCAAAAAGAAAAAGAAAAAAAAAAGAGAAATTAATCACAAATAATTTGATAACCCAAGATCATTTTATTTCAACATCAAAACAAATCTGTTTTATTTTTCTATATATGACATCATATTCACCTGCTTTCCATACTTACTCGTATTTATGCGCTTTGTATTATTATCAAATATTTGAAAATGCAAGTTTTGTTTCTAATATGACATCATTTCATATTCTGTTTAATTCTTAAATAATTCATTTCCTTTTCATTTTTCACGTGGAAATTTTTCACTTGAAAATAAATTGTTGATTAAAAATTATTACTTAGGGGTTTTATTTTATAATGGCAATGATAAAGTATTAGCAACGGGAAAATAAATTTAACCATTTTAAAAAAAGCTGCAAAACCGAGCCCTTTGGGCCAAACCAACCAACCATTTTAAAATATACGAAAAAATGTCCATTTATTCTCTATGAAAATAATGAAATTTTGAATTATTAAGAAAAATATTGAAATAAAATGAACAAAAACCATTCTATGTTCATTTGAGGGTTATAATCAACTTATATGCAAAGATACAGGATAATTAAATGCTTCATTTTGACGCTGGCTTCAGCCTAACATTTGCACACAATCAGATTTATAATATTATTAGGATTAATAGGGATAGAAAATTGATATTCGACACCAGGGTTACTTTTAAGTCGCAAATGCTTGCACATAGTAGCTTTTTCTTAAACAAAAATCTAAATTTAAAATCGGGAAATGAATAGAAAAGCTCTAAAATCCAAATTATTTTTGACCCACTAAACCAAATCTAAAATTTCTTTCAGGATAACGCTGTCACTCAGGAACGTAAAACACATGATTATTTGTGATTATGATTTATTTAGAGTTGATAGGGTGATTTCTAGATACATGAAATTTGACATGGCTTTTACTTTTAAGATGTAAATGCGCCGGCAGATTATATTCTAACATATTTGAAATTTAAAAGAGTAAAATGAATGGAATTGGGTTTAAAATCGATTTCTTTTGTACTACAGAAACTATTTCAAATCTTGGTCTGGGATAAAAATGATCCATTTTCCACTTAAAAATAGGCTATATTTTATCTCTGCACAAACGACCTGATCGAACAAAAATTGTTCTAAAATCCCATCTACTTTGAATCTGTTAAGACTAAGAGCAAGAAACTCCTTATGGTGATGGGTTTTAAGACATGAATGCTCATTAAGAACGTTCATCAAAGTATTTGATATTTAAAAGAAAGAAACTATTTGAAAGCACGCTATAATTATGATTTTACTCCCAAACTGTCGAGGCTAGAAATTTTAAATTCGACATGCAAATTTTTATGGGACGGGATGCACCTAAAGATGCCTCTTTTTTAAAGATTTTCAAATAAATAAAATGTACAAGCGTTCTAAAATTCTGAAAAATTTTAATGAAGATGTTGTTGTGGTCTTTTCTTCAAACTCCTTTAACCACATTAAGATATCTTTATCATCCTTTATCGCTACCCTTAATGTTACTTTAAAAATTTCTATCAAATCAAACTGAATCGAATTCTGAAACTTTTAAATTAAATTGGCATCAGAAAAAATTCTTGCTAGTTATGAGGTCCTCCATTTTGACAGAATTACTCAATCGAGATACCAGCAACGGTGGGCGGGCTCAGAGCGATGGCATTATCGCTCGCTGATTGGCTTAAAAAGTCCGGTCGTCTTGTACATATTCATATCTGAAATACGCTCCAAAATTTCCGAATTCTTTTATAAAAGAAAGTTACTGGATTTTTTTTTTTTTTATCTTGCTTTAACACTTACTAATGATTTTAAGTCCCCCCCCCCCCCTCTAATTTAATCATGATTAGAAATTTAAAAACATTTTAAAGGCTTTTATTAATAACATTATTAAAGTTATTTTAATAGTATAATGACACTCAAACAGAAATAAAAAACTTTAGTACACATTTTCATAAACAGATGGCGACACCAAACATCCGTCAGGAATAGTCTATAATTTTGTTCCAAGACTAAATAAAGGTTTCTTTTTTAAAAAACACTATTGTTATGAATTTTGTATATATCTGTAAATATTCCATTTGTTTAAATTTATTTTATTTTATTATTGTGAAAATTGCAGTATTATTAATGTATTTCCTATTGAGCATCATGTAACTCAATGCTAAAGGCCTCAGGTGGTTTGCAAGGAAAACAACCTTACAGCATCGGTTTTTATAATGAGTTCTATTGGAAAATCGCCAAGGAATGGGTTTTTCGCCAAGTTGGCGATGGTTTTGGCGACTTATTTTTGTCGCCAAATTTGGCGATATATCGCCAAATGTCGCCAAGTTGGCGACGGATTTGGCGACTTTTTGTGCAACCACACCCCCCTTATACCTATACATTGGGATCCTTTCTTGCTTGGGTTCTCTATCGAAAGTTAAAGCACTTTCTGGTAATTTAGCATCTGAAGGCTCTGGAATAATCTGGAAAGATCTCTGAAACCTATATAAGGACCTCCATCAGTTCAGTTCAGTTAGTTCTCTGTCAAATGCGATTGAATACGCACGAGAGGCTTTGCATTGAGAACTGTGTTACTCGGATCGATTTTGTCGTTGATACGTCGTATTGAAAGCATTGTTTCTGTGTGAAATTTTGCTGCGCTTTTATTGGATTTGAAGATTACTGAATATCTTGTAATTTTCAGAAGATATTTGTGATCGTATTGCACTGTTTATAGTGAATAAAGCCTTTTTATTGTTCTTATATATTGGCATCAGTCCTTTCGAACTCCGAGCTCACAACAATTGGTGTCAGGAGTGGGGTTGAATGCCGATTACCAGAGCAATGGAGGCACAGCTGACTAAATTATTGGAGAAATTAGGGGAGATGGATGAGAAAATGACTGCCAACCTTGCTGAGTTGAAAGAAGAAATGAAGAAGGAAATGACTGAGAATCAGGCTGAAATGAAGGAAATGTCGGAAGAAATGAAGAAAGATATGTCAACCAACCTTGGTGAGTTGAAAGAATTAATAGATAATAAAATTACATCTTTAAATGAAAGAATTGACAGCGTGGAAAACAAATTTGAAGGAAGATTTCAGGAAATAGAAGAAAAAGTTCAAAAGATCTCCAAAACCGTAGAAGAAAGGATTAAGAGTGTAGAAAAGGAGTTGGAAAATGTGAAGAAACAAAAGATAACTGCCGAAAACTATCCCGAAGATGTCAAGTATCAAGGTATGCTTCCTCGGGCCTCTATTAAACTCTCGACCTATGACGGAAAATCCTCATGGCCAGTTTTTAAGACACAATTTGGGATCGTAGCGGACGCCAATGGATGGGATTCCCAGACAAAGGCTTGCCAGTTAGCTGCTTCTCTAAGAGCTGATGCTGCCGACGTCCTACAGACTTTGCCTGCAAATGAACCACTGGATTTTGAAACGCTCGTCAGTGCCTTAGAATTGCGCTTTGGCGAGAAATGCATGAAGGAATATAGCAGACTCCAGCTCAAATCTCGACAGCAGAAATCCACTGAATCCCTGCAAGATCTTGCTACGGATGTCGAGAGACTGTCACACCTTGCTTATCCTGGCTGTCCGACTGAAATTAGAGAAAGCTTAGCTCTACAGCATTTTATCGATGGTGTGCGTGACTCTGAGATCCAGAAACAACTCCGGATTGCAGATCTCAGCGATTTAAAAGGGGCTTTGGTTTACGCTCTGAAATTCGAGGCAGCCCAGCAAGCTACTAGGACAGAGCGACACTTTGTGCGAGCACCCAACCTGCCTGAGACATCGGATAGAGCTGTGAAGTGCTTACAGCAGCAGATGAATGACATAATGAGAAAGATGAACTCCTTAATGGCCAACAAACCTTACAGGAAGATCAAATGCTGGAAATGCGGTGGAGAAGGCCATATCCAAATCGACTGCCCAAGACGACCCAGCACCGAAGGTAATAGCTCACCTGCTAACGGAGGAGCAAGAAAACTGATTATTGACCATCTTGCGGGGCGGAGGTTTCCAGATCTTAAGAAGCCTCATTTTCAAGTATGTGAAATTTCTGCAAGAAGTTGCGGCGAGAATGGAGTTTTTCTAGTCGGAAGTGTGAATGATTTGCCCTGTAATATGATCATCGATACAGGAGCCAATGTGACCATCATTCGGAAAGATCTAGCTCAGCGGCTGAAAGAAAAACTCTCCTGGACCCCGCCACGTGTAATCCTTCAAACGGTGACAGGAGATAAGATCGATATATTTGGAAGAATGACACTGGAAATAAAGTTTGGGAACGCCGCTTATCGCCATACAGTCTACGTGGCCGATATTTCAGACCCTTTCATACTCGGACTGGACTTTTTAAAAGAGCATGGGTTTACACTGGACTTTAAGAATAATGAGTTACGCTCTGCTCAAGAAGATGTCACTATTTTCAAACTTGGAAATGAGTCCGGGTCTATTCAACGGATCACAGCCAAGGCAGATGTCATCATCCCTCCTCGGACCGAAATGATGATACCAGGATTAACTGAGAACGAAAGTAGTTTTCAATGTGGCTTGGTTGGATATCCTGAGAAGAGCCCAAAAGGAGTGCTAATAGCATCAGCGCTGGTAGATCTGTCGAGAGATGTGATACCCGTGAGGATGGCGAATGTAAGTGAAAAGTCTAGAATTATCCAGAAGGGTGAAGTGCTTGCTACCTGTGCTCCAGTCACCTGTGTTTGCAAAGACCCGAGCTTGACGTTGTCGGAGCCGCCTACAAGTTTAACACCTGAAATTGGACGAAATGAAAATTTATCTCCTGAGCAGAGACATGCCGCAGAAAGACTGTTCCAGGAATTTAAGGATGTGTTTTCACAAAACGAGAATGATATAGGTCGCACTTCTCTGACACGTCATAGAATTGATACTGCCGACCATCCACCGATTAAACAGCATCCAAGACGCTTGCCATTCGCAAAACAGGAAGAGGTTTCTAAGCTCTTACGAGGGATGCAGGATAGTGACATCATCGAACCGTCATCAAGTCCGTGGGCCTCTCCCATCGTGTTGGTCCGAAAGAAAGATGGCTCCACAAGATTTTGTGTGGATTATCGTAAACTTAACGATATCACGAAGAAGGACAGCTATCCTCTACCAAGAATAGACGACACGCTAGATACTCTTTCAGGACATAAATGGTTTTCCACACTGGATTTGAAGAGTGGATATTGGCAAGTAGAGATCCATCCTGATGACAAAGAGAAGACCGCATTTACTACTGGACAAGGACTTTGGCAATTTAAAGTTATGCCGTTCGGGCTCTGCAATGCCCCAGCAACGTTCGAGCGCCTCATGGAGACAGTGTTAAAAGGCCTGACTTTTGAAGCTTGTCTCATCTACCTAGATGATGTCATAATTGGTGGCCGCACGTTTGAAGAACATCTAGAGAATATTCGAAAAGTGTTAACGAAGCTAAGAGCGGCGAATTTAAAGCTGAACCCTCTGAAATGCAAATTCTTCCAACGCGAAGTAAATTATTTAGGACACATCATTTCAGCTGAAGGTGTCCGAACAGATCCTGAAAAAGTGTCTGCAGTAAAGAACTGGAAGCGTCCTGAAAATGTCCATCAGTTGCGAAGCTTTCTGGGACTATGCACTTATTACAGAAAGTTTGTACAGGGGTTCTCCAACATCGCAAGACCCTTGCATAGGCTCACTGAAAGCAAGCAGAAGTTTCTATGGACACAAGAATGCGAGAATTCCTTCCAGCGACTGAAAGAAGCTCTCACATCCTCTCCAGTCCTTACCTATCCACACCCCGACAAACAATTCATTGTGGACACGGATGCCAGCCATGAAAGTGTCGGCGCTGTACTTTCCCAAGAAATAGATGGCCAAGAACGAGTCGTAGCATACTGGAGCAAATGTTTATCGAAACCAGAGAGGAATTATTGCGTCACTCGCAAGGAGTTATTAGCTTTAGTGAAAGCCATAGAACACTTCCATCACTATCTCTATGGCAGGAAATTTCTCCTTCGTACTGACCACGCATCCCTAACATGGCTGATGAATTTTAAGAACCCAGAGGGCCAAGTAGCCAGATGGATACAACGACTCCAGGAATACGACTTTGACATCAGGCATCGCAAAGGCTCATCGCATGGAAACGCCGATGCCCTATCAAGAAGACCGTGTCCCGAGAGCTGTCGCTATTGTTCCAGAGTGGAGAGCAAGTATAATCCCGAATATGTCATATGCCAGACGAAGACTTCACTATTGACGCCACCAGATCCCTGGAGTGATGAGAAGATTCGAGAAGATCAAATGGCAGACTCTGAGATCAAACCAATCTTGGAGTTATTAGAATCTTCTAGCACGAAGCCCAGTTGGAAAGACATCTCGACTTACAGTCCTACGACGAAGCAATATTGGGCTCTTTGGAACTCTCTCCACGTCAGGAATGGTGTCCTGTTCCGAAAATTCGAATCGGAAGATGGGAAGACATCTCGGTGGCAGTTGGTACTTCCTCGATCCCGAATCCCAGAGGTCCTCAAGGAATTACATGGCAGTCCCACTGGTGGCCATTTTGGAGTCATGAAAACATTACACAGAGTCCGAGAGCGCTTCTTCTGGGGAAAAGCGAGAGCTGACGTCGAACGATGGTGCAAATCTTGCGATGCATGCGCAGCTCGGAAAGGACCAAAGAAACGTAGCCGAGGAAGACTACATCTCTACAATGTAGGAGCACCTTTCGAACGCATCGCCCTTGACATCCTAGGTCCTCTGCCAAGAAGTGCTGATGGCAACAAATACCTCCTTGTTGTCATGGACTATTTCACGAAATGGCCTGAAGTTTATGCCATCCCTGATCAAGAAGCTTCTACGGTTGCGGATGCCTTGGTACACCAGTGGATATCAAGGTATGGAGTCCCTCTTCAAATGCATTCGGACCAGGGGAGAAATTTCATCTCTGCTGTGATTGAGGGTCTCTGTCAACTTCTCGGAATGGACAAAACTAGGACGACGCCTTTACATCCACAATCGGATGGCATGGTTGAGAGATTTAATCGTACCATCCTCAACAATCTCTCACTGCTAGTCTCAAGAAACCAACAAGACTGGGACCAAAAACTTCCCTTGTTTCTTCTCGCCTATCGCAGCGCCGTCCATGAAACAACCGGCTATTCCCCGTCTCAGATGCTTTTCGGTCGTGATCTTCGTCTACCTTGTGATCTGCTTTTTGGTCGCCCTCCAGATGCGCCTTCATCGCCAGAGGGATATGTGCAGAATCTCCAGGCACGATTTGAAGACGTCCACAACTTGGCTCGAGAGCGGATCAATATACAGACGGAGAAGATGAAGACCAGGTACGACACGAAAGCCATGGGACATCAATTCAAAGAAGGTGACAAGGTTTGGTTTTATAATCCGACTCGACGTAAAGGACTTTCTCCCAAACTGCAATCACACTGGGACGGTCCTTATACAGTCCTAAACAGACTGAACGATGTCGTAATTCGGATCCGAAAGTCACCAAGTGCGAAGCCTAGAGTCGTTCATTACGACAGGCTGGCTCCATACTATGGCCATAGTACTTCTTAGTCCATAGTACTTAGTTCATTGATTGTAAATAGTGTAATGTAAATAATGTAAATTAGTATGACCATGGTCTTGTATATAAATTAATGTAATTATTTATTTTGCTTAGCATTATCATTATTATTGTTATTATTATTTAAATACTTGTATGTAATAATGTCTATGCTTTAATTTTATTTTATTTTTAAATAAGTGTATATTTTGTATAATTCAGCATTATGAATGTGTTTTAAATAGTATAGCATTTGTTGGTAACGGGTTTGCTTTTCGATCAAAGGTTGAACTGCCCGGGACGTGCAGTCCTTGAGAGGGGGGCAATGTTATGAATTTTGTATATATCTGTAAATATTCCATTTGTTTAAATTTATTTTATTTTATTATTGTGAAAATTGCAGTATTATTAATGTATTTCCTATTGAGCATCATGTAACTCAATGCTAAAGGCCTCAGGTGGTTTGCAAGGAAAACAACCTTACAGCATCGGTTTTTATAATGAGTTCTATTGGAAAATCGCCAAGGAATGGGTTTTTCGCCAAGTTGGCGATGGTTTTGGCGACTTATTTTTGTCGCCAAATTTGGCGATATATCGCCAAATGTCGCCAAGTTGGTGACGGATTTGGCGACTTTTTGTGCAACCACACCCCCCTTATTACCTATACATTGGGATCCTTTCTTGCTTGGGTTCTCTATCGAAAGTTAAAGCACTTTCTGGTAATTTCTAGCATCTGAAGGCTCTGGAATAATCTGGAAAGATCTCTGAAACCTATATAAGGACCTCCATCAGTTCAGTTCAGTTAGTTCTCTGTCAAATGCGATTGAATACGCACGAGAGGCTTTGCATTGAGAACTGTGTTACTCGGATCGATTTTGTCGTTGATACGTCGTATTGAAAGCATTGTTTCTGTGTGAAATTTTGCTGTGCTTTTATTGGATTTGAAGATTACTGAATATCTTGTAATTTTCAGAAGATATTTGTGATCGTATTGCACTGTTTATAGTGAATAAAGCCTTTTTATTGTTCTTATATATTGGCATCAGTCCTTTCGAACCCCGAGCTCACAACACTATTATTATTCGCAAATAACCCACTTAAACTTATTCATTTATTATAAAAAATTGATACATTCCAATAGTTATATTATTCTAGAAAGATATTGAATTTAAAGGAAATCCTATGAATGTCAATGCTTATTTCTGCTACATTTATAACAATAAAAAAAAAAACTTTTGATGAAGGTTTTGCACTAGGACAGAAATATTACACATTTTAGAGAAACAAAGTTTTGCAACTTAGCAAGAACTTGTGACTATTTATAGACTGCAAGATAGAATTCATCAATATAAACCAAATGTCTTTTAAATAATAAATCATTATTATTAAACATAATTCTCATTGTATTTATATGTTTAAGTGTCTGATTTATTTGTTTTTAAGATTTAACAATCTAAATTTGTTGAAAATATGAGTTAACAAAAAGGAAAAAAAAAAGATTAAATAGACATGACCTATAACCTGCAAAAAGTCTCAAATCCGCACAATCCTTGGAACCAAGCTGTGCGGATTAGTGGTTCTCTACAGTATAACTAGAAAAGTGTCTGAAAAACTCAGTTGGAAAAGGTTTAAAAAAGAACTAAAAAACAAGCTGTGGACAAATAGAACATTTGTTAGGGCTAAATTCAGATCCTTTTGAGCTGAATTTACAACACTGATGATAATACCAACGAATATAATAATCCTTTAACATTGCTATTTTACTTTCTTTATTTTTGTATAGGAGTAAAGTTTTTAAAATTAAATAGACACAGTTCAAATTACACATAACTGATTCATTTTTGTAATATTTGAAAAGCAATATTTCAGGAATCGTTTTATTTAAATTTGATTTAAAGCGGTTCTCAAATTCCCTGCTCAACAATGAAAACTTTCTGACTCTTTTTGAAACATAAAGGCATAAAATTGGCAGATCTGATGACACGATCTGATCACGTGATGACAAGTTTTTCCCCTTTCCGGCACTGTGATTATTTTCTTATTCTTATATATCATGTGCTGCCGTGTCAGGAATTCGGTTCAAAACGTCAACTTTGATGAGAAATGCTCTATCTTTACCAAAAAATTAAAAATGCCATTCGATTACATAGTTTCTTAATAAGAACACCTGCCAATTTCATGCATTTCTGGATAAAAATGAATTCAGAAATGTGTCAGAAAGTAACTCCTTTGGATTTGAGAACAGCCTTAATGTAATAAAATTCTTAAGTGTGATTAGTGTTGCAGTATAATAGTATGCATTTAATTTCTGAACACAATTGTAAACAATTCAGGGATTGGGATTGGATTGGGGAGACCTTCCCATTCCCTCAAATCATCAAAATTCTTCTCCCAGAGGATTTTATATTTGTTGTCCTACAATTGCAATCCCCTCCCCCCGTCTCTAATTTGGGGCTGCAGAAATATTTCCAAGAAAAATGTCTGAGTTCAAGAATGATTGCAACTACAGTAGACCTTCTCAAATCTGCAAATGCCTAAAATCCACACATTGTTACAGATATTATAAATAAAGGTCAATCGAAATTTCGGTTTCGGCGCAAAGTCGGAGTTTTACTGAATATTCGTTTTCGGCGAAACTGCTGCCAAAATTTCGGCCTGACCGAAACTATCTGTATTTCAAAATCTCGTTCCTTCTTTCGGAAATTTTCAACTTTACTCATTGATATGAGTTGTATCAGCTCAAATGAGACACTGTTTATTGGTGAACTCCACTGTTTATCATTATCCATCATGACTGATTCATGATGAGAGTGTAAATTATAAAGCAAGCTCAATGCATATATGACTAAACTTAAAAGACACTTATCATGTGATCTTTAAAAGCTGCAAACTTAACAGTAACAGAAAATTTTTAGTTTGAAACTCCAGATTGTTTCGAATGCTTTTTGAGAAAGGTGTCATTAAAACATATGAAGATTTACAAAATTTATTACAAAAGATATATCGAGGTATGTATACTTAAAATATTTTTTTATTAGATGAAATTTGTATAATTGAAAACTATTTCTGTTTTGAAACTTAAAGCGTTAGTTTGTTAAATTTGTACTTCAATACACGTATAATTAATAGTAACATAATTAGTTAATATTAAGTAATTATTAATTAATTAATAAATAATTATATGCAATTATGTATGTATTAATCAGTTTTTAAATATTTTTAGACACTTTCAGTTTCAGCCGAAAGTGGGAAGATCACCGAAATTCGGTTTAGGTTTCGGTATTGGTCTTAAAAACCTGTTTCAGTTGATCTCTAATTATAAACAATGAAACTTACAGTTAAGATGTAGAGAGGAAAAAATTAAAGATGTTTTTGTTTTTATATCATTCTGTACACATTTTAATATGTAATTCTGGTTAATATGACTGAACTCACACTCTTTGAGGAAGGAAGTATAAATTTATTTTTTTTATTCAGAAATAAATTTATACTTAAACCTGGTGCTGATATCAGTGGCGATCACAATCTTTTTAAGAAATACAGTAATTATGGTTAATATGACTGAACTCACGCTCTTTGAAGAAGGAAGTATAAATTTATTTCTGAATAAATTGAACCTGGTGCTGATATCAGTGGCGATCACAATCTTTTTAAGAAATACAGTAATTATGGTTAATATGACTGAACTCACGCTCTTTGAAGAAGGAAGTATAAATTTATTTCTGAATAAATTAAACCTGGTGCTGATATCAGTGGCGATCACAATCTTTTTAAGAAATACAGTAATTATGGTTAATATGACTGAACTCATGCTCTTTGAAGAAGGAAGTATAAATTTATTTCTGAATAAATTAAACCTTGTGCTGATATCAGTGGCGATCACAATCTTTTTAAGAAATACAGTAATTAACTAATCAAGCTTTTTTTGTTATTAATTCTGCCTAAATATGAAATAAAACTTTGTTATTTTAAGATTTTGATGTAAATTATTAGTGTACTTTTATGAGGCAAGTTTCAATGAATAATTCAAGAAAGATTTATCTCATCATTATCATGCATATTTACTTATGCATTATTAATTATTTATTTGAACTTTACTTTTAATATTTTAAATCATTTTTAAAATTTTTATTATTTTACTTAATTTTTTTAATATTTTACTTTAGTATAACCATTCTGATAAAGATTGAGCAGAGTTGTAAAGCACAGTGGTTAAGGTCTGTGGTGTGACTAAGTATATAGCACATTGAAGAAACAGTTTATGTAGAAATCAGAATTATATTTATTCATTCAACTTGAATGTTAAACTTAAATAAAGATATATACATAGACCTCCAGCCATTGCTGGGAACTTTGGTATCACATTATAGCAAATAAACATTCAGAAAGGGGGTTAACTGTCCTTCCATCACATCACCACACCTTCCATGGAGTTGTTTCACCCTAGATATATACTTACTCCGTACCTCAAACTAGAATAAAATATGCATACAGTTACAGTTAAAAGAGAGTGCCTTTACGACCGAAATGCAAAAAGAAAAACCGGTTCGGAACGATTTTACTCCCGAACAAACCACTTGACAGAGAAAGGGGGACAAGATTTTGTCCAGATTTCCAACATGCGGCCCCATCGGTCGTAAAAACTTCCTCTTTCTTTTCATAGTCAAAATCAAAAATGTTACAAATGGCTCTCTGAAATTTTATATACAGTAGAGGTTTTGTTAGAAAATCAGCCTTATTAACTTTAGAACTTACATGTTTTAACTCAAAAACATTTTCATTTATTAATTGACGAATAAATTGACACTTTATGTCAATATGCTTAGTTTTAAAGTTTTCTTGACTATTTTTAGAAAAATAAATAGCAGATTCATTATCACAGTACTGAACTGGTTTTATTTTATCACATAAATTAAGTTCATTTAAGACATTTGCATACCACGTTAGTTCTTTTACACTTTCAGTTAATGAGATAAACTCTGACTCCATAGGACTAAGTGCAATGCATTTCTGCTTTGATGATTTCCAAGCAAACGGAACGTTACTAAAGTAAATTATATAACCACTACTTGAATGTCTTTTAGTAAGGTTACATCCCCAGTTAGCATCAGAATATGCATATAAACTTGAGGATTTTACATTAGACAGGTTTATTTTATAACTTTTTGTAGCAAAAACGTAATTCATTATATCTGCCAATATCAACCAATGTTTATATGTATAACCATTACAAAATTGTGACATTATATTTACAGAAAAACTAATAACAGGTCTCGATCTATTTGATAAAAATGACAAACAACCGATTAATGATCGGTATGGATATTTTTTCATCAATTCATTTTCCACAATTTCATTTTCGTTAACCTTATCTGGTAAGATACAGCCAATTTTAAAGGGTAATTTAACATAACTTTTAGGTAAACCTTTATATTTTAATTCTAATCTTTCAATGTAAGTTTTTTGATGAATAAATAATGAATCAGCAATAAGTTCAAAGTTAACACCTAACAAATATTTCGTTAAACCTATTTCAGTAATTTCTAAGCTATTTTTTAACATATTAGTTACAGATTGCAGTATATTTTCATTTTCAGCAAACAAAACTAAATCATCTACATAGACAACTAAAATTGCATTACTTTTTAGTTTATATACACAGTTACACCATTTTAACTTACAAAATCCTAAATTTAGTATATTGTCCAATTCAAAATTCCATTCTCGGCCACTTTGCCGTAAACCATAAATAGATTTATTTATGGTTATTTATCTAATTGAATATGATACCAATTTAACATAGAAACTAATAAAATAAACATTAGTTTTATAATTGAAAAATTTACAACTGGTGAAAATATATCATTAAAATCGATACCTTGTTTCTGTTTAAAACCTTGAGCTACGAGACGTGCTTTGTACTTTTTCCCATTTTTTTCTGTGTTTTTAATATTATAAACCCATCTGCTTCCTACTATTGTGGCGTTTTTGGGTGGATCAACCAACCGCCAGACCTTTCTTTTACTCATGATTTCAAGTTCTTCCCTCATCGCGGCGTTCCATTTCCCTCTTTCTGGGTTAACTTGTGCATCCTCAAGGAAGGAAGTATAAATTTATTTTTTTTATTCAGAAATAAATTTATACTTAAACCTGGTGCTGATATCAGTGGCGATCACAATCTTTTTAAGAAATACAGTAATTATGGTTAATATGACTGAACTCACGCTCTTTGAAGAAGGAAGTATAAATTTATTTCTGAATAAATTGAACCTGGTGCTGATATCAGTGGCGATCACAATCTTTTTAAGAAATACAGTAATTATGGTTAATATGACTGAACTCACGCTCTTTGAAGAAGGAAGTATAAATTTATTTCTGAATAAATTAAACCTGGTGCTGATATCAGTGGCGATCACAATCTTTTTAAGAAATACAGTAATTATGGTTAATATGACTGAACTCATGCTCTTTGAAGAAGGAAGTATAAATTTATTTCTGAATAAATTAAACCTTGTGCTGATATCAGTGGCGATCACAATCTTTTTAAGAAATACAGTAATTAACTAATCAAGCTTTTTTTGTTATTAATTCTGCCTAAATATGAAATAAAACTTTGTTATTTTAAGATTTTGATGTAAATTATTAGTGTACTTTTATGAGGCAAGTTTCAATGAATAATTCAAGAAAGATTTATCTCATCATTATCATGCATATTTACTTATGCATTATTAATTATTTATTTGAACTTTACTTTTAATATTTTAAATCATTTTTAAAATTTTTATTATTTTACTTAATTTTTTTAATATTTTACTTTAGTATAACCATTCTGATAAAGATTGAGCAGAGTTGTAAAGCACAGTGGTTAAGGTCTGTGGTGTGACTAAGTATATAGCACATTGAAGAAACAGTTTATGTAGAAATCAGAATTATATTTATTCATTCAACTTGAATGTTAAACTTAAATAAAGATATATACATAGACCTCCAGCCATTGCTGGGAACTTTGGTATCACATTATAGCAAATAAACATTCAGAAAGGGGGTTAACTGTCCTTCCATCACATCACCACACCTTCCATGGAGTTGTTTCACCCTAGATATATACTTACTCCGTACCTCAAACTAGAATAAAATATGCATACAGTTACAGTTAAAAGAGAGTGCCTTTACGACCGAAATGCAAAAAGAAAAACCGGTTCGGAACGATTTTACTCCCGAACAAACCACTTGACAGAGAAAGGGGGACAAGATTTTGTCCAGATTTCCAACATGCGGCCCCATCGGTCGTAAAAACTTCCTCTTTCTTTTCATAGTCAAAATCAAAAATGTTACAAATGGCTCTCTGAAATTTTATATACAGTAGAGGTTTTGTTAGAAAATCAGCCTTATTAACTTTAGAACTTACATGTTTTAACTCAAAAACATTTTCATTTATTAATTGACGAATAAATTGACACTTTATGTCAATATGCTTAGTTTTAAAGTTTTCTTGACTATTTTTAGAAAAATAAATAGCAGATTCATTATCACAGTACTGAACTGGTTTTATTTTATCACATAAATTAAGTTCATTTAAGACATTTGCATACCACGTTAGTTCTTTTACACTTTCAGTTAATGAGATAAACTCTGACTCCATAGGACTAAGTGCAATGCATTTCTGCTTTGATGATTTCCAAGCAAACGGAACGTTACTAAAGTAAATTATATAACCACTACTTGAATGTCTTTTAGTAAGGTTACATCCCCAGTTAGCATCAGAATATGCATATAAACTTGAGGATTTTACATTAGACAGGTTTATTTTATAACTTTTTGTAGCAAAAACGTAATTCATTATATCTGCCAATATCAACCAATGTTTATATGTATAACCATTACAAAATTGTGACATTATATTTACAGAAAAACTAATAACAGGTCTCGATCTATTTGATAAAAATGACAAACAACCGATTAATGATCGGTATGGATATTTTTTCATCAATTCATTTTCCACAATTTCATTTTCGTTAACCTTATCTGGTAAGATACAGCCAATTTTAAAGGGTAATTTAACATAACTTTTAGGTAAACCTTTATATTTTAATTCTAATCTTTCAATGTAAGTTTTTTGATGAATAAATAATGAATCAGCAATAAGTTCAAAGTTAACACCTAACAAATATTTCGTTAAACCTATTTCAGTAATTTCTAAGCTATTTTTTAACATATTAGTTACAGATTGCAGTATATTTTCATTTTCAGCAAACAAAACTAAATCATCTACATAGACAACTAAAATTGCATTACTTTTTAGTTTATATACACAGTTACACCATTTTAACTTACAAAATCCTAAATTTAGTATATTGTCCAATTCAAAATTCCATTCTCGGCCACTTTGCCGTAAACCATAAATAGATTTATTTATGGTTATTTATCTAATTGAATATGATACCAATTTAACATAGAAACTAATAAAATAAACATTAGTTTTATAATTGAAAAATTTACAACTGGTGAAAATATATCATTAAAATCGATACCTTGTTTCTGTTTAAAACCTTGAGCTACGAGACGTGCTTTGTACTTTTTCCCATTTTTTTCTGTGTTTTTAATATTATAAACCCATCTGCTTCCTACTATTGTGGCGTTTTTGGGTGGATCAACCAACCGCCAGACCTTTCTTTTACTCATGATTTCAAGTTCTTCCCTCATCGCGGCGTTCCATTTCCCTCTTTCTGGGTTAACTTGTGCATCCTCAAGGAAGGAAGTATAAATTTATTTTTTTTATTCAGAAATAAATTTATACTTAAACCTGGTGCTGATATCAGTGGCGATCACAATCTTTTTAAGAAATACAGTAATTATGGTTAATATGACTGAACTCACGCTCTTTGAAGAAGGAAGTATAAATTTATTTCTGAATAAATTGAACCTGGTGCTGATATCAGTGGCGATCACAATCTTTTTAAGAAATACAGTAATTATGGTTAATATGACTGAACTCACGCTCTTTGAAGAAGGAAGTATAAATTTATTTCTGAATAAATTAAACCTGGTGCTGATATCAGTGGCGATCACAATCTTTTTAAGAAATACAGTAATTATGGTTAATATGACTGAACTCATGCTCTTTGAAGAAGGAAGTATAAATTTATTTCTGAATAAATTAAACCTTGTGCTGATATCAGTGGCGATCACAATCTTTTTAAGAAATACAGTAATTAACTAATCAAGCTTTTTTTGTTATTAATTCTGCCTAAATATGAAATAAAACTTTGTTATTTTAAGATTTTGATGTAAATTATTAGTGTACTTTTATGAGGCAAGTTTCAATGAATAATTCAAGAAAGATTTATCTCATCATTATCATGCATATTTACTTATGCATTATTAATTATTTATTTGAACTTTACTTTTAATATTTTAAATCATTTTTAAAATTTTTATTATTTTACTTAATTTTTTTAATATTTTACTTTAGTATAACCATTCTGATAAAGATTGAGCAGAGTTGTAAAGCACAGTGGTTAAGGTCTGTGGTGTGACTAAGTATATAGCACATTGAAGAAACAGTTTATGTAGAAATCAGAATTATATTTATTCATTCAACTTGAATGTTAAACTTAAATAAAGATATATACATAGACCTCCAGCCATTGCTGGGAACTTTGGTATCACATTATAGCAAATAAACATTCAGAAAGGGGGTTAACTGTCCTTCCATCACATCACCACACCTTCCATGGAGTTGTTTCACCCTAGATATATACTTACTCCGTACCTCAAACTAGAATAAAATATGCATACAGTTACAGTTAAAAGAGAGTGCCTTTACGACCGAAATGCAAAAAGAAAAACCGGTTCGGAACGATTTTACTCCCGAACAAACCACTTGACAGAGAAAGGGGGACAAGATTTTGTCCAGATTTCCAACATGCGGCCCCATCGGTCGTAAAAACTTCCTCTTTCTTTTCATAGTCAAAATCAAAAATGTTACAAATGGCTCTCTGAAATTTTATATACAGTAGAGGTTTTGTTAGAAAATCAGCCTTATTAACTTTAGAACTTACATGTTTTAACTCAAAAACATTTTCATTTATTAATTGACGAATAAATTGACACTTTATGTCAATATGCTTAGTTTTAAAGTTTTCTTGACTATTTTTAGAAAAATAAATAGCAGATTCATTATCACAGTACTGAACTGGTTTTATTTTATCACATAAATTAAGTTCATTTAAGACATTTGCATACCACGTTAGTTCTTTTACACTTTCAGTTAATGAGATAAACTCTGACTCCATAGGACTAAGTGCAATGCATTTCTGCTTTGATGATTTCCAAGCAAACGGAACGTTACTAAAGTAAATTATATAACCACTACTTGAATGTCTTTTAGTAAGGTTACATCCCCAGTTAGCATCAGAATATGCATATAAACTTGAGGATTTTACATTAGACAGGTTTATTTTATAACTTTTTGTAGCAAAAACGTAATTCATTATATCTGCCAATATCAACCAATGTTTATATGTATAACCATTACAAAATTGTGACATTATATTTACAGAAAAACTAATAACAGGTCTCGATCTATTTGATAAAAATGACAAACAACCGATTAATGATCGGTATGGATATTTTTTCATCAATTCATTTTCCACAATTTCATTTTCGTTAACCTTATCTGGTAAGATACAGCCAATTTTAAAGGGTAATTTAACATAACTTTTAGGTAAACCTTTATATTTTAATTCTAATCTTTCAATGTAAGTTTTTTGATGAATAAATAATGAATCAGCAATAAGTTCAAAGTTAACACCTAACAAATATTTCGTTAAACCTATTTCAGTAATTTCTAAGCTATTTTTTAACATATTAGTTACAGATTGCAGTATATTTTCATTTTCAGCAAACAAAACTAAATCATCTACATAGACAACTAAAATTGCATTACTTTTTAGTTTATATACACAGTTACACCATTTTAACTTACAAAATCCTAAATTTAGTATATTGTCCAATTCAAAATTCCATTCTCGGCCACTTTGCCGTAAACCATAAATAGATTTATTTATGGTTATTTATCTAATTGAATATGATACCAATTTAACATAGAAACTAATAAAATAAACATTAGTTTTATAATTGAAAAATTTACAACTGGTGAAAATATATCATTAAAATCGATACCTTGTTTCTGTTTAAAACCTTGAGCTACGAGACGTGCTTTGTACTTTTTCCCATTTTTTTCTGTGTTTTTAATATTATAAACCCATCTGCTTCCTACTATTGTGGCGTTTTTGGGTGGATCAACCAACCGCCAGACCTTTCTTTTACTCATGATTTCAAGTTCTTCCCTCATCGCGGCGTTCCATTTCCCTCTTTCTGGGTTAACTTGTGCATCCTCAAACGATTTAGGGATTTCAGTATTGTAAGTTTCATGTTGGAATATCTCACTTAAATATGAATCATCCGAATCGCTAGTTGAAGGTTCATTTAAAGTTTCTAGATTGGGATGAGTAGTTTTAGGTTTAAAGTCAAATTTATCCGGTTCATAAGCGATTTTATTTTCTTGACAATATTTTTTAACATCATTTAATGATCTCAGTCTCTTATTTGTTATTGGGGTATGATAATACACGTCAATCCTGTTACTTTTAGTTCTAGGTTTTTCGATTCTTTTCCATTCTGAAATATTTATAGAAGTTAAAGTTATTTTACTCCCCCTTTTCTCTTCGTCTTCATTTAAACTTACTCCTGGTATTTTATGATTAAGATCTAGAGTTGCGTTACTTAAGCCATTTGATTCAACTTGAGATTCATTAAAATTCAATACAATATCCTTATACTTATTTACTCCAAATAATGTTTCTACCCCCTTTTTGGATTCATCTATACGCACATGAATAGTTTCTACAATTCGCCTTTCTTTTGGCATATACATCCTATATCCTTTTGTTTTCATGGCATAACCAACTAAAATACCGGGTAAAGCTTTAGGTTGTAGTTTATTTCGTTTAACTTTAGGAACATTAACAAATGCTAAAGAACCAAAAATTCTTAAATGTTTTACCGAAGGTTTGAATCCTGTCCATAATTCTTGGGGTGTAAGACCTTGGGTTAAACTGTGTTCGGTTCTATTTTTTGTATGAACAAACGCTAAAAGAGCTTCCCCCCAGAATGATGGCTTTAATCCGCTATCATGTAACCAGACTTGTATAAAACCAAAAACTTTCTGCGCACATAAATATTGAGTCAAAAACTTTCTGCAAATTAATTTAATGTAATAAAATTACGTGTTATATTATTTTGACGATATAAATTAAAAACAGTAGTTTAAAATAATTACCATTTAAAATTAATTAATATTAATTAAAGAATAATTATTTTGGTTAAAAATAATAATAAAACTAAGAATCCATGATAGGAAGAGCTGAATTCTTATCAGTTATTTTGTCAATGCATTTAGAAACAACCCAATCCTTAATATTTTGACCTCTTCGCAAGTGTCTGTAATGCCACAACAATGTTTTGCATTTTTAAATTTTGAATTGTGCGCACACAGTAAATATTTCTGCACAAAAAGGGATTATTTGTGTAAAAAGGGAATATTTAAAATTTTTTAATATTTAAAAAAAAAAAAAAAAATTTTTTTTTTTTTTTTTTTTTTTTTTTTTTTAAATTTTTGTCTTCAAATTTTCTGCAATTTTGCAGAAAATTTTCCGCGCACGTCGTGCGCGCGTGCGTCTATATTATACAAGTCTGCATGTAACATTGCTCGAACTGCATTCATTGCTACTTTATTGAAATTTTCAGCAACACCCACCTGTTCTGGCGTATAAATGGAGGATCTTTCTATTTGTATACCCAAATCAGTTAACAATTTCTCAAATAATTTATGAATAAATTCTAACCCATTATCAGTTCGTACACTCTTTAATTTTTTACCAGTTTGTCTCTCAGCTTTCGCTAAAAACCTTTTAAAGTATTCAAAAACTTCCGTTTTATCCTTAAGTATATACACTTCAGTCCTTCTAGAATAATCGTCAATTATTGACAAAAAGTATTTCCCCCCTCCTAACGAGTTAACTGGGCTAGGACCCCACAAATCCATATACACTCTATCAAGAATTTGACTAGAAATGCGTTTATACTGATAATTCCTTTTAAACGAATGTCTATTAGATTTTGCAATTACACAAGATTCACACATCTTATTTTTGTTTTTACAGTTAATATTTTCAATACCTTTAACACAATTATTTTTACTCATTTTTTCAAGTAAAGGCAAATTTGTATGACAAAATCTACGATGTATAATTTCTGCATTTAAACTAGTCGAAAAGGCAAAATTTTCACATTTTGAAGCATAACCTTTAACAATATACAATTTATCTACTCTAGGTACAGTAAAACAATATCGATTAAATTTATCATACACAATCATTTTATTTTTTCCCCATTGAATGTGGTTTCCTGCAATATCGATGTTGGATACACCAATTAAATTTCTTCTCATATTTGGAACATATAAAACATTTTTTAAAGTTATTTCTACATTACCTTTTACATCTTGTATGGTGAAGTCAATATCACCTATACCCAATACTTCCGACGAACAGTCCTTGTCTCCAATCAGCACTTGTTGGGGGGGGAGGTCCTTGTAGGTTACAAATAAACTCCTGTCATTCGTAAAGTGAGAAGTAGCTGCTGAGTCCAGAAGAAATTCAACAATTTTCTCATTTGAAGACATTAGGGCGGATTCCGATTGCCTTGTAGTTTCACTGTAGAAAACTTGCTTCTTCCCTCTATAGTTTCTCTTTTTGAAACACCTTGTATCTGTGTGACCAGGTCGTTTGCAGTAACTGCATATTAAACTCGGCCCCATACGAGTAGCTGGTGAAGTACTAGAGCATCGAGAGGGTTCCAGGTCGCTTCCACTACTTGAAAACCATGGCTTTTTACTGGTTACGAAATTCTTCTTTGGAATGGTTGGTCTATCGGTAGGATTCTTAAACTTGGTTGTATAAGCATCACCTACACTGATAACCTCTTTACTTTCGTCCTTACGCTTTAAACAAATTCTTCCATATTCACTAATTAACTGTTTAGAAACATTTTCCAATTTAAATTCTGTATCATCTAACCTGTATAACATTTGAACGAGATTATCATATTCTTCGGGTAAACGACGGATTAACTGGAAGCATACTAACAATTCTGGCATATCAAAACCTGCATCTTTGATTTGAAACCTTTTTTCTTCAATTCTCTTGCAAAATAAACCGATGGTTTCCTCTTGCGAGTTTAACTTCATTTAAAAAAAATCATCCACTAATCCAGCTAAACGTGCCCGTGACGTTGGTTCGAAGTTTAACTTTAGGATATCCCAGGCAACTTTTCCGCTTTCGGTCTGAGCGATTAATATCTGGAATTTCCTTTCGATGGATTGATAAATCGTGGTATAAGCTCTGCGTTTACGCCATCCAAAATCACTTTTCTCTCTATCAGATGCATCCTCTTTACATGCAATATCGGGATTCGTAATAAACTCCCAGCAATTCCGATCTATCAGTACACATTTGACGTCGAGCTTCCAAGAACAGTAGTTATAATCCGACAATTTCGGGAAAGAATAAGTTAACTCTGGAACTTGTGCCATTATACTTTTTAAGTGTCCTTTAACTGTCCTTCCATCACATCACCACACCTTCCATGGAGTTGTTTCACCCTAGATATATACTTACTCCGTACCTCAAACTAGAATAAAATATGCATACAGTTACAGTTAAAAGAGAGTGCCTTTACGACCGAAATGCAAAAAGAAAAACCGGTTCGGAACGATTTTACTCCCGAACAAACCACTTGACAGAGAAAGGGGGACAAGATTTTGTCCAGATTTCCAACACATTCATTATAATTTGAGTGCATTAATACTTTCAAATTACTGTTTAAAAAATGTAAACAAAATAATGACCAGAAATCACAAAATTCCAAAATCGGCACAAGCTCTGGTCCCAAGCTATGCAGTTTTAAGGGAATGTACCGTATTAGGAATAGAGTTATTATAATTAAAATAAATGGATTCATCTGTATTTTAATACAGTTGCTATACTTATAAAGTGGCAGATCCAATTCTCAATTTATTCTTATATAACATTTATCTGGAAATTAAAAGCAATATAAGTGACTGTCATTTAAAAAATGTATGAAAATGACATTTAATGTATATATATGTAAGAATTTGCTGAATTCGATGAGATGGAATATTAAGATGGGATGGAAGCAACATTATATCAGTCGTATAATACTATTCAGTAGTGTAATACTATTAATACAGCTGTATCGTAGCGGAACAAGGCAATAAATCAAAGCATTGGGTGTTTTGCCTTTTAGATGAAACAAAACAAAGCGATGAATAATTCCATTCTTTTATTAAACTATCATTGAGGAAGCAGTCCACACATACTTCAAAGGGGCAGTGCCATCTCTAAATAGTTAGTTGTTACAAGTTGTTGCTAAATACGTCGAACAAAATATTAGTCTTAATCCTTTGAAATACATGATCATTCAAACGCACAGCCAGGGGTTTGTTTAGCAAATGGAAATTCGGCCAAAATCTGTTTGAAGAACGATTGCACTTGCTTTTTGTGAATAAGCAGAAAGATACCAAATCATGACATAATGCACGCTCTAGCCAATGCGAAAATATGGAATACGTGTACAATCTACGTCATGACCAATAAGAAAGATAAAGTAAAGAGTTCTGACACATTCTAAGCGAACGTATTTTATAGTAAAAAGAAACCAACGCACAAAAAATCGGAAAAAGGAAAAGGAAAAAAAAAAAAAAAAAAAAAAAAAGAGGCTTTTGAATTTACAGAAATGATCAGAAATTATGATATAATTTAGTAATTAATAACTAAAAGCTTTATATTTAAGTAAATTGGGCAAAATAATAATGAATTTAATAGAATTAACGATAGATATTATTAAGGAATTAGTGAAACTGTGGTGATAATTTAGCATAAAACAGAGAAACATCGCAAAGGAAAATTTACTAATGTAGTAACATATATATATATATATATATATTATATTTAAGGAAAAACTATAAACATTGCAGGTTAAATTATTTTTCAAAACAAGTGAAAATTAGCAAAGTCTTTATTTTATATTTAAAGAAACAACAAATGTATCACATTCATTTCCTTTTGAAAGAAAATATATAAAAACTAAAATTTGCAACATATCACATTAAAATTCTTTTCACAAAAACACTGCATTTACTTGAATATTTTGCACACTTTTTTAAAACCATCCTTCAATGCCAAAAGTAAAGGATGCGAAAAATATGTGTAGATTTATTGATATTAAATTTGTTTAGAGAAAAAATAATTAAAGAAATGTCTCTTTACGATAATTATAACATTATAAACAATAATTCATACTCAATAAATTACTGTATATATTCCTGGACAACAATACTGTTTTTCTTGTTTTTTTCTACAAGTACAAATGCTATTGTTATTTTTTTAATTTAATAAAATAACAACAAATTAATATAATGTATAAATAAGTGTATTAATTACTTTTTTGGTACTTTTATGTTAGCTGGGCGCTTTACGTTCTTTTATGGTTAATAAATTTAAACGTTTATTATTTATCATAAAAATATATTTTTTTAAATGGTACTTTTCGGTTAGCCAGGTACCAGTGATATAATACATATATATATACATATATATATATAGATACACATACATCTAATGTATGTATATAGATATGTATTTATATACGTACATATATCACTGGTGTGCGGCTAACTGAAAAGTACCAAAAAAATTTGTAACCAAAATTTCTCAACTTTTCAGAGAAGTCATTTCAATTAATGTTAGACATAGGAGTATTTAATTCCTCTTGTTAAACATAAAAATAAACAGTCCATATATATCCTTTAAAAGATACATGTAACAATAGTATACTTTAAAAGGTGACACTGGATTACAATTAAATATTGTTAACATAGAAGCAAATATACCGTTAACAATCAATATTTCTGAGACAAATAATGCAATAGCTCCAATTCGTCTTGATAAGTACCTGTCAAGATCATACTGCCTGAATGTCATTTCTGACTAATAAATTAATCCACCTTTTAGATTAAATCTTGAGTCTAATTGCTAAACTTCAGAATAAATTATATATTTATCCATTAAAGGATTACTTATAAAAAACCTTATACATGTTTATATATCTTTAAAAGATGAAAATCAAGTGTACTCAAGTATTATCAATAGAGCAACAAGAAGCATAATAAACCACTAATACTCAATCTTTCTGAGATTTAAATAATCCATCCCTCCTTGCTAAATATTTGTCACGATCATACAGCTTAGTGTATACTATTAATTTTTATCATTAATTAAAAAGGAGGAAATCACACATATTACTAAACTTAAAAATTAACTGTACTTAAACAGAAAAATATCTTTAAATTATTTTAGCATCTTTAAAAGATATATATAACACGTACTTTAAAAAATCAAATTCAGCTGCACTTAAGTATTGTCCACAGAGCAGCACGAAGCAAACAAACCATTAACTATCAATGTTTCTTTCAGATAAATAATCCAATATTTTCCAATTCTTCTCGCCAAACATCTGTCAAGATCATATGGCCTCAACTCATCTGCATATTTCTCTATAACATTCCTCTCTCTAAAAACTGCAAACGCTGCATCATAATTAACATTGCGCGGGGGAGCACCATCTACTTTACCGAGAAGAATATGACAAGATCTACCTTTTGCCTGATGATGAATAACCTCAGTGGGTTCAAGTATTGGTTCTCCAGTTATAATGGTTCTGTTGCTTTTCGATGCAATTAATGTGACTTCCTCATCTGGCATATCAACTTTGGTGCTCTCTAATAATTTTGTTGGAAAAACTGTTGGCTGATTCTTCTCATCTAAATCATCTGGCATTTCCCACAGCTTCTTTTGTTCATAGGTTAATTTTACTCTTGCTGCTATCATATGAGGAGAAATAATAAAGCCAACAATAAGCAATTTTGACATTTTCCCATAAGCTTTCACAAAAGCTTCATCTGAGATGTAATTTCTTGTATCGAGAGGATTTTGTAAGATTTTGACTGCACAAAACGCCAAATCTTGTCTTTTATCTACCATATTATAATATGACTGAAAGTCGCACGATTTACAGATGTTAGAAAGCATCTCTCTAAAATCGACAATATTATCATAACAATCTTGCACATATAAACTTGCTTCTCCACGCAATTCAGTTGAATCAACATCATGTAAAAACCAACCACAAAATAAATGTTTAAAATAATTTGGTTGGGAAATTGGTCGTTCACTAAATATCTTAAATTTTACAGCTTGATTCACGACAGCTTCACGTTGAGGGCGGTCGTTATCAACAAGAGGTGGGTATGGCATTACTAAATATTGCATTTTCTGAGCAAGATAGCAATAATATTTCACCTGTCGCATATTGGCCATAGATTGATCAATAACTATTAAGTTACATCCTTCTTCCATCGATTTTTTCACTCGACTCCTAAAATATCGATAGAAGTCATCCACTTTATAATCAGCAAAACGACTTGCAGTTTCTCTCTCAAATGATTCATCAGATACAATGCGGCCAGCAGACCTAAAATGGGAAGATAGCTCATTTACTGCTGCACGTCTTTTATCAGTACCTGGACCTTGGAATATTAAAAGAACTTTGGCAAATTTTACATACATTTCAGTCTTTTTATCAACCGTCATACGCAAAGGATAAAGATCGGAATCAGTTGATTTTTGGCCATCAGAAAGTTTCATTTTTCCGAATCGAGATCTTACATTCGAATCCATTTTAGATGCCATATTAGAATTCCCTTATTTTACGTTGTTTTCTCCTTACACAAACAATTGACGAAAATTCTCAGTTAAACAATTCAACGTCAAAGAGATAAGAACAATAATAAAGTCCAGATTTTGTGTTAAACGAACACATGTCATTTTTATAATTTTCTTTACTGTTTATCACTATTATTTCAAAATAATGTTGTATCCGTAGCAATACGACAACCACTATTTAAGTTAGTTATCAATCTATTTAATACTATTTAGTTAGCACAAAAAACATATTTCCGTAACCAAAACATGAATTTTCCCACGAATGAGTCAGTGAATGATTTGCTGATTCTTGAATTCATCACGTGGATTCGTATGTGATGTAAGCCATAGAGATATTTTCAAAAAAGTCTGGATTTTGGAACAGGAAATTTATTATATTTTAGTCTTTTTATAATCAATCCATTGTCTGTTTATTTTAATTTTTAAAGCTACCATTTGATTTCACAAATTGTCAAATATCAAATTTATCTTAAATCGAAATATTCGATTAAACTGAATTTTAATCGAATAAATGTAAGCAAGAGTTTCGATTCATCCTTATCCTTTACAGCATGTTCTGTATTTGAATTATGGGATTTATTTTAAAAGTTTGCAGCTCACTTTCTAAATCTTCCATCATAAAACAAGTTACTTTTTCATATGGATTTCGATTACAAATTTGGGGGTGAGTTGCGCACTTAGGAATTTAAATTTACTTGAAATTTTCGTATTTTAAAATTGCAATTGGATGATTTTTTTTACTGGTGGTTTCAAATAACATTATTTATCCAAAGTTCCCGTTTAATCAATTTGTGAAAATTCATATTTATCATATTTACTGTTTCAGAAATCTGACAGATAAGTTTAGAATCAGTGTTTTTATTATTATTTTATATATTTGGCAATATGATTCATTTATAGTTTGTGGAAGGAAAATTCACTTTATATATGTAAGTAAATTGATCTCTGTTACATTAAGTAAAATAATTGATTAAAAATGAATTATTATTTTTTATTTACTAGGAATTATTAATAGACACCCATAAATTAGTTTTCAAATTCAACAATTTTTATCAATTGGATATATATCCAGACAACAAAGCAAATTTCATCTGGATAGTCTTAATGAAAAAGGAAGAACTGATTTGCATACCAGTAAATATCATAATTTAACACAAACCCATTTGACCTGCTATTTTACAAACTTATTCATATAAAGTATTTCTTTACCTCTGTTTAAATATTTTTTACAGATTTTATTTTATCAATTGTATCTTTCCCAAATATGTCTCGAGAAAAAAGTCACAGGATTTGGTTCAATTCGTAATATTTATTTTAAGCATGATAGTACATATAAAAAAAAGTTTTGAAAATATAAATAAAGTAATACTAATAACTTGGTCTAACCTCATTAATTTGAATATGCTTAATGTAAATTATTTTTAATAATTTTATGAATGGTTCACATAATCCCTGTCAAAATCAATAACAAGGTTTCCAGTTACAGAATTTTCTGTGTCAATCTGCAGCAAACCAAAATTTGTCTGTGATCCAGCAATGCCAGACCAAGCTAGCTATCATAGGAAATAATAGTAACTCATAAATTAATCAAAATTCATATTTACTAAGAAATAAAAAAAGAATACCGTAAAATCCCGTTAATCTGCCCTTCCCGATTAAGCGCCCCCCTCCCACTTTATAAACAAATTGGAAAATTCAAAAAATCCCGAGAAAGTGCCCTCCCCCAAAATAAATTTTGCCGCGCACATCAAGATCAGCACCAAAAAATTTTATCTCACAAGTGCTTTTTTTTCCCCAACGGATCAGAAAGGCGTGACGATTCTTTGATATATCGCAAACATGTACAAACACAAAAGTAATACATACACAACTTCAACTATAGTCAATCTGAAAAAGTAATCCCTCTATATTAAAAAAAAGTAATATGGAACTGAGCCAAAAAAGAAATGGACCAATCAAATTCTGCTTAGATATTTCGGGTTATTCTCATCGCTTTTTTACTAGGGACTTTTTTGAGGAGCTATTACTTTTTTTCTAGCCATCCTACGGATTCGAAAATCATACCACTAGACGCGATATATAACAAGCTTTCAGAAATTAAAAAAATTATCACGGTCGAACAATAAAAACTAAAAAAAAACTGAAAAAGCGAGTAAAAAATCTTTTACGTCATAAATATTGTGTTTACAGATGAATATTAAAAATAAAAAAGATGAATTAAATGAAAAAGCATTATAACCAGTTAAATGAAAAAGCATTATAACCTGATTACAGAAAAAAGTTGCCGTTCGTGATATCATCATCATCATCTTTTTAAAACAGGATACATTACCAGGTTTTAAGAGGCTGTGAAATCAGAACGGGGGTTGGTGAGCGTAGCGAGCAGGTGGCAGAGCTCCCTAGTATAATCAAACATTAGTTTTGCAGTAAATTTATCTCCATGGCGATATGAAGTTAATAAAAATATCAATTGTGAAAGTTTCTCATGAAATAAGTTTAAAAATGTATATTTGATGCTGTGTGTGAAATATTTTGATTAAAAAAGAATCTATTTTATCAAAGAATTTATAGTCGTATTTAACTTTATTATGAAAACCAATCACAAAAAATTTATCGATTGATTGATCAATAGATGGCGCCACAATCGAATTTGTAGGGTATTTTGTGCTATCTTTGTGGTAGCAATATTTTTCGTTTTAAAAATTTGGCAACACTACCAATTCGTTCCGAATCTTCTCAATTTTTGTGATTTGTATTATTTATTTAGCATTTATAGAAAAGAAATCATGATTTAAAAAATAAAAATGTTTATTTAACCTCCCTAATTGACAACAGATGGCGACACCACATAAAATATTACTAGTTCTAGAAAGTATTTCATGACATTTTCTCAGTGTTTTTTAATTATTTTAAATTATTAAGTTCTTTTTATTTTTCTGTTACCATATTAATGACAGATACTATTAGTGTTATTATTTATCTAAATGCATTCCAGTTTCAAAGCTTCTGAAATCCAGAATTTTCTATAATCTGAAATCACCATTTATCATGAAGTTATACTGCTTTTCTATTAGTATATCATTTTTTTTTTTTTCAAAATGTTTTTCTTTTGTCACTTTATTAAAATAATGCATACTTTGTGACGATCGGCCATTAGCATCTCACCACCAACACTACCCATAAATATCATATACTACAATTTTAATACCATGTAAGCGCCTCCCTGATTATTTTATGATTTTTCGTCGTGTTTAGGGGGGCGGATTAACGGGATTTTACGGTATTCCATAAACCTAGAGATAAACAATTTTAGCAATTCTTTAAAGCTTTCTTTTTAAGCAGTTAGATTAATCTGCAATGTCTAAAATAACACTGGTCAGCATCAAACTCCTCCCTGTAAAAACATTGATTATTTCTGACAGATTTAATGATGCAGTGTTCAAATATGACAATCAAATTTCTACAACACGCACAAAATTATTATTATTATTATTATTATTTTTTTTTTTTTTTTTGGGGGGGGGGGTAGGGGA
Organism: Maratus michaelseni; assembly: GCA_963931845.1. NCBI lineage: Eukaryota > Metazoa > Arthropoda > Arachnida > Araneae > Salticidae > Maratus > Maratus michaelseni. The sequence continues at coordinate 7,267,597 of OZ007600.1, forward strand.
TCATCTAATAATTCAAATTGTTTTCCTTGATAAAACATTAGTGCTAAGTGTAGGCTGTTCTTTTATTTTTAATTCTCATTCATTTTGTTTTATTTCTAATCACTTTTAAAAGAGATTTCCACAATCTTGTTAAAGTCAATGATCTGAATTTGCAAATATTCAATCTCAAATGAGACACCATAGGGAAGACATTCAGAGGAAATTTATGTAGCATTATTGTTGAGATGAACACACAGAGTATATTGTTTAATTTTATAACTAACTAGCATTGCTAACTGAGTTACAATAAGGTTTGGTTTCACAAAATTAAATTGGGTACTTCTCTATTATCCCATCGACCACTTTTCATAACAAAAAACTATCGCCAAATAAACGGGAGAACTTTGCCATTGGATTATCAAAATAAATAAATAAATAAAATAAAAATATAAGAATTTAAGGACACAATTGTTATTTCAATTAATGAAATAACGAATAAATCAGTAAAACATAATGAAAAATACACGCAAATGTTGAATTAAAAACCGTTTGATGACATAACAAACACGTATAATGCTTCTGACATCAAGTAAATGGGACTGCATTTTTGGCGTTTAATCTTAGTTTGGTGATAGTTTTTTGTTATGAAAAGTTGTCGACGGGATAATAGAGAAGTACCTTAAATTGTTTTTTATGTGAATGGGGTAGTTGAGCAAGAAATAAGCACAGCTGCATGAAAACATGACCATTAAGAGAAAATATTCCAGACATGAAAGTATTGCACAGTAGGTATTAGCTGACAAGTCAAAAATAAATATAGCTCCTATCCATATAAGATTTGAACTTATAAAACAATTCATTAAAGCGATGAATAAAGATTGTGGAGAATTTGAATATGTGATACATGAATTTCCACGCAATGAGTGAGGTCAAAATAAAAGAATGCATTTTTATTGGATCTCCAAAGGGAACAACTATTTCAAGATCCTACTTCAAAAAATAATTTGAATGCTATCAAGAAAGTATTGCAGGATGCTTTTGAAAAAGCATTGCAAAACTGTTAGTGAAACAGAAAGTCTCGAAATTATAATGAAATCGTGGAAAATGTACTGTTCACATTTAGGACATTGAGGTGCAATAAATCTGCATTACCTAGATTCTGAATTGGACTTTTTCTGGATAATATGGTAGCTGTTTCTGATGAACATGGAAAAATGTCATACAAGGATGTAGCTGAAATGGAAAAGATGTACAATGGTAAATGGAATGAGAATATGTTAGCAGATTAATGCTGGACTAGAGATGGGAATGCTCGGAAAAAAACTGGAAACTTTGGGAAAAAAAACTGTTTTTTTTTTCATTTTTTTCCGATGGGCTATTTTTTAATTTTTCCGAATTGGAAAAATTGAAATTTAATTTATAAAATAATATATTCAAAATGTTATGATGGCTGCATTCTTATATTTTTTCCTTGTTTTTTAATGTTCAGTGTCTCCCATGAAAATGTCCACATAGAAAATATGATCTTTAAGCAGTTTAGGAAGAGCTTGAGTCCTTCAAGGCATCCTTTACAATTTCTTCACCTTAAATCATAGAACCTTTCAAAAAATTCGGAATATTTTTCAATTTCCATTCTGAATCCTCCAGAAATGTGATGATTTTAGAATAACAAAACATGTCACATAACAGTTGAAATTGCCAATGAATCTCTTATCTAGCTGTATATACAGTAGTGGCCAAAATTGTGGAAACCTTTTGGGGGAAAATGTTTTTCTTTTTTTTTAAGTTTGATGGCTCTAACATCCATTATTTCTTAGTTATACCATAAAAGCTATATACCACTGGAAAGATAATTTAATCAAAAATATCATGCAATACAGTTTGTTCATTTCTAATTAATTTATCAAACGTTATAGCCAAATAATCAGAAAAAGGTAATAAAATCTTAGTCATCAAATTTCAAAACAGCATTTTTTTTCCAAAAGGTTTCCACAATTTTGGCCACTACTGTATTTATGAAGGACCTTATTAAAAATATCTAAATAAGAACCTAAATATAATAATAATTTCTAATTCACAAAATTTTAATTATATATTTTATGACAATTTTATATGATTTTTTTAATAAAGCAATATTTTTTATACAAAATGTTCACAAAAACAGGATTGCGTTTAAAAAAATGTAAGCAGACCCATGCAACTTCTCTTGTTAAAAATGAAAATTCATGTGCAAAATTTAATTCAATAATGTACCGAAATTCAATATAAAATTTGAAACATGCATTTATTTTTATTGGCATAGCTGCGATTTTTCATGGAATTAGATAATAATTGCCAGATATATTTAACTATTTTTAGAAACAAGTTATTTTCTAATAACATGCAATTGAAATTATTTAGTCTTTTCAAGCTTTTTTTCGCTTGTCTTCCTTTTCCTTAAATATAGGTTTTAAAACTTTTCTAACTTTTTTTTTTTTTTTTAACATAAAAATTGTTTTCAACTAAATATTTCAAAGTATTAAAAAATCCACCTGTTTTATAAATTTCATTAAAGAAATATACATATATATATTACTTTCTTATTAAGAATCTAAAACTTAAACTAAAACCAAAACATAGAGTTGGTTTAGGTTTAGACTGGAAAAAAGCTATACCAAAACTAAATACACAATAAATGAAAATTCTAGTCGTACGACAATAAAATAGTAATTTGTAAATTATTATCAATTTTTAAGCAATTGAAGATATAAAAATAATAATATTTATAATGTCACAACTACAATAATTTGTTTCTTTAAAATGGCATCATTTATATACAAAGTAATACTATGTAGAGGGGATTTAAATTTGCTTTCAAACTGCAGTGATACTAGTTGAAACTTATAAGATTTATTTTGTTGTTATTTTTTTTTATTATTATATCTACTGTTAATTGAACAAATGCAAATGAAAAATCATTTCAGTAGAGACATGATATATTACAAACAATGGTGTTAAATTAAGCAAGAAAAGCTACTGTGAAAATTCTGACTGAAAGGTTAACTTTTAAAAGTTGACTTTTTTTTTTCCTTTTTTGTAATATATTCATGTAAAGTGAAAAAAAATATTTTCTTTAGTATGCAGAAAATTAAAAAATGTTTATTATTTTATATCTTTTAAGAAAATGTAACTTAATTTTGAGAAACATTTGTAAAAAATCAATTTTTCCAAAATTTCCAATTTTTCCAGAAAAAAACTGGTTTTTTTCCGCCACTTCAAAATTTCCGGAAATTTTACATCTCTATGCTGGACACTTATACGGGAGACCAGTGACGGATCTAAGGGGGGGTTAGCCGGGGCAGCTGCCCCGGGTGCAAGATTTGGAAGGGCGCAAAAATGAGAAATCATAATAGATTAAGAATAAAGGAAAATTAAAAATTCACATGAAAAGATATTCAATTTTATTTTGTTCAACTGCGGTTTACTTTCGTTGCATAAGGATCAGAAATAAAAAATAAATTACTTTATATTACATTATATAAAATATCACATTGCCACCAGTATTTGTAAGAAATTTTTATTTATTTAAAATTCAAAGATTTTGCTTAATTTTTTTTTCTGATATCGTTCAATGTTGTTTTACAACGTGTGCAGTATTTTATTTCGGTTATGTCTAAAAGACATTTGGGTGATTATTACAGAAAAAAGGCTAAAAAAAAGAAGTGGAAACTTTACAGCTATCATCTAGTATGTCCTCATAGCTTAAGACGAGCGATATTCATGAAGGTAACCAACCAGGTAGCTCTCTAAAGGATCACATGAAAATCTTAATTTCTCTAATCCTAAATGCGGAAATTTCTTAAATATAATTGAGCTAGTATCACATTATCATGCACATCTTCGCGATCATATTAACCGTTATAAGAGAGGTCAAGTTAGTTACTTTTCACATGTCATTCAAAATGAATTTCTAGAGATTATTGCTGCAAAATTAAGAGAACATATTTTTAGTGATATCAAAGAAGCAAAATACTTCTCCATCATGTTCGATTCTACTCCTGATGTAAGCCATTTAGATTAAATGTCACAGGTTATTAGATTTGTAAAGATGAGTGAAAATGGTCCTGATGAAATAATCGAAAGTTTTATTGACTTCTTCAATGTTAGCCAGAAAATTAGAGAAGCCCTTACAGAACTCATTTTATAGAAATTAGAAAATGATGGTCTAGCTATAAATAACTGTAGGGGCCAATCCTACGACAATGGCTCCAATATGTCCGGAAAATATAAAGGAGACCAAACCCGAATATTGCAAGCATATGATTTAACATTTTTTGTTCCTTGTTCTGCTCATACCCTCAATCTTATTGGTGTAAATGCTGCCAAAAATTTACCAGAAGCTGAGACTTTTTTTGCTTTTACAAATATTTTAGTGTCTCAACTAGTAGATTCTAAGAAAACATGTTCCTCTTTCACTAAAATTACAAAGTACTACTCTGTGGTCATCAAAAGGTGAAGCTGTAACAGCAATTTATAAATATATTCGAAAGATCATAAATTGTTCTAAAGGAATTACAAATTGATCCATTAGCAACTCCTGAAACAAAAACAGAAACTTCTTCATTACTCTTTAATATTACCAAATTTGAATTCACAGTGATGACGTGCTTCTGGCATAAAGTGCTGACTCAACTCGATATAGTGAACAAACTTTTTCAAAGGGAAGACATGACGATTGACAGGTCTGTAAAACATTTAAATGGTCTCATTAAAATGTTAGATTCAGAAAGGGTAAGTATTGCAACTAATGCAATATGCAATACAGGATGCAAATGGTATTGCTACTGATATTAGTATTTAGGCAAAATTTAGGGAAACGAGATAGACAAAAAAGAAGAGGTTTTTTGATGAGCTTTGTGAAAATGAAATTAGTGCTATTTCTGATGAGGAGAAATTCGAACTAAAAATCTTTGAAGTAGTGGACAAAATCCTAATTAAATTAAGAAACAGATTTGAAGCTATTCAAAATCTCAATGGCATGTTTAGTTTTCTTCATGGAAGGCATTTCCTAAAACTGTCAAAAGAAGAGTCACAAGTGCAAGCTGAGCAGTTGGCAAATATGTATAAAAACGATATAGATAAAGAGGAACTGCTTCCGGAAATCGAAACTTTCAAATATGCACTGGAGTTAGACCAAAAGATGAAGTCAAGTTCGGCTATTGAACTGCTAAGAATGATAAATTTATATGGACTTCAGGATGCTTATCCAAATCTAAGTACTTGTCTATAAATATTCCTAACGCTACCTGTGTCCGTCGCTTCTAATGAAAGAAGTTTCAGTAAATTAAAATTGATTAAAAAATATCTAATAAATTTAACAAAAGAAAAACGATTATCAAATTTGTGTATAATACATTTAGAAAATGAGATAGCTTGCAAATTACCTTATTACGACTAATAAAAACTTTTGCATCAAAGAAATCTCGCAAAGTAAATCTTTAATAGGTATTGTAGATGTTAAAACAGGTATATTTTCTGTAATTTTTGTATTGTGTAATATTGTACTCTTTATATAGAAAAAATGCATAGTAAAAATGAAAAATTTTGAGTACTGAGTATTAATATTAGTTCCTTAAGCAATTGTTTACGCAAATTTTATTCTGATATTCTTGGAAGCAGGGAGGGGGGGGGGGCGCAAATCTGCAAGCTTGCCCCGGTTAAAATTTAGTCTACATCCGTCTCTGCGGGAGACACAAAAAAAGAAACAATATCAGAGAAAAATGCCAACAAAATGACTTTTTTAATATAGATTTTAATCATTTCTTAACTAAAATAATGAAAATAATTCATTTTAAAAACACAAATTGCACAAGTTGTGCCTGTTAGTTGCTAAAATCAGTGTAAAAATTGTTTTAAACTCATAAAAGAGTTAAAATCCTACACGTTTCGGCTTTAAACCCAAAGCCATCCTCGGGGATGGAAACAACACAAACGACTACTGACCTTTTAAATTTCGACACGAGAATATTGAAATCAACATTTTGGAAAAACAAAAATAAAATAAGCTGGCACCCTCTGTTGACTAAAGCGTGAAAAACCTAAACTAAACTAGGGGGGTGGGGAGGGTTAAAAACGTATCCCATAAACTAGGTATGTCGAAAGAGAAGTTATCATTACAACTATAATCCTTCCTAATTTTAATCTCCAATGATTCCCTAATAGCGGCTTTAAATGGATTATTGAACCTATAGATAATTCTTGCTTTCTTGAAATTAATTACAGTATCATTATTTTTAGCGTAAAACCGGGAGAGTGCAGTGGATAACTTTCCGAATTTTCTGTTGTTTTTATGCTCTTTTAACCTTTCCAAAAACTTTCTTTTAATCATACCAATGTAAAAAAATTATACGATTATTATTTAAACTAATGGGGATTTCATAAACACCTGCGAATTGATCAGGAGGGATAGGATCTAATTTACATGAAACTAAGTCAACCAATTTTCTGGGGGGGACAGCAATAAGATGAATATTGTATTTAATGAGGGCTTTTTTAATCCTTTCAAATAAAATAGGTATATATTGGAATTTCCGATAGTTTGGTTTATTATTGCTAGGGACAGGATGCTGAATTAAATGGCCATTGAATTTTTCTATAATTTTCTGTACGTGATGAGCAGAGAATCCATGGTCTATAGCGATATCTCTGATAAAATTAAGTTCATCTTGGATGAATTCACTTGAACAAACCAGAAAAGCACACTTGATGAATGAATGCATCATTCATGCAATGTCACATAAAGTTTTTGTGAAGTAGTGCAACACACACATTTGAGAATGGACATACACATATTGACGATGCTGAGCACAAGGGAAGACCATCACCTGACCTGTCTAAAATTCTGAGATCACTGTTCAGGTGTGAATGCATTTTTGCAAACAAACGTATAACAATAGACGAAATCTCAAATGAAGTGAATATTTCTCATGTAAGTATGCATAAAATTATTGCCGACCCAAGAATGATTATTAGACATTGGACGGGATTTCTTTGCAGAAGACATTAAAAAACTTGTGCCACATCTAGATAAATGTTTAAATAATAGATGTTGAGAAGTAAATTTTACCTGAAACTTTAGGATACAAATAAAGCTATTGCAAAATTTCGTTCCTGTTTTTTTTTTTTTTAAGCAGTGCAACTAACTTACTGACTGACCCTTGTAATTTAAATAAAGCTGTATTAATAATAGAAGTTTGTAACCTCTGCCGATAGCAAAGGCTTTAAGATAATGAATTTCAGAATTAAGTGAATTTGAATCTGAGCAAATGTACAAATATAACAAATTATACTTTGAACATTTATAAATAAGGGAGGGGAGGAGTTCTGGGTTTTTTTTTTTTTTTTTTTTTTTTTTTTGTGATTTGCCAGAATAGGTCTTTTCTTTACAAATATGTGGTCCTTTTTGGTCCCTTTTTAGAAAAAATAAATGGTCAATTTTTTAAAAAAAATTGTCCTTTTTTTGAAAAAAATTATCCTTTTTTTCCATTTTTTACTACAAAAGTTGAGTAGGATCCCTGCTAGTAACATAAACTAAATGTTAAGAGAAAGAATTTTAATTCCCCTTGAGATTCCCATTATCAAGGTTCAACTCCATACTTCCGAACTTGTACATTTTAGGTGTAAAATTTACATTTTTTGATCAGTTTTTACACTTACGATACCTATTTTTACACTTTTTGGCAGTTTCTTCCAAGTTTTATTTTTCTTCCCTTAAATTACGAATTACTTTTTAGTTTCTTTTAATAACGGTAAATGTTTAATGTAAGGGGATATTTAGTATTGTCAAAGAAATTAGTTCAAGTTTCCTTGTCCAAAATCACTTGAGGGAATTTTTTTATTTTCTTGTATGTTAAAAGAAGTCATGTTTTGAATAAGTTTTTGCTCAGGCGTTCTTTAAAAAGAAGAAATCAAATAAAATAAACTATGTATATATATATATATGTCTTTAAAATCAGTTTCTTAATGACTGTTATAATATTTTTCTTATCAAACTATCTTTATAATACTAATTACAGAATTATTTTAACAATATATTCATATATTATGTTCTTAAAAAAGAATTGTAAAAATGCTGTTTATGTGTTACCTAAAATGTATATTACATGCAATGGCGGATCTAAAGGGGGGGGCGATCGCCCCCCCCCCCTTTGGGCTGAAAAAGGGTCGGTAAACCAACATTAGAGGCCTCCACGGGGAAAGGCATCTGGCGAAGCCCGACCTGCGGGTCGGGCCGGGACAGGTCTTCACTCATTAAGGGCCGGACCAAACTTTTTTTTTTTCGTGTCGAGCCTGGTTTAGATTTCATTCTTTCTAGAGGTCTGCATGGGCCGAAATTTTTAGGCCTGGGCGCGGCATAAAAGCTGAAATTTCGACCCGGTTGCGATCAATGGCAGATCGATCGCCAGCTCCCCCCCCCCCCCCCCCCCCCCTCTTGCACTTATAAATGGTCTGCAAACCGACATCAGATGTCTGTGTGGGAAAGGTTGTCGCCCGAAGAAAATTCTCGAGTCAATTTTTATTCACAAAACTCGGACCTTGTCTGTTCTCCACTCTTTCCTGGCCGGTTATTCCTTTTTCTGCAGACTCGAGCCAAGCCGGGCTAGACTTCTTTTTTCTGAGACGAGTTTGGTATTCTTCCTAGAGATCTGCACAAGTCGAAATTTCCAGAACCAGGTCCGGCCCGGTATAAAAACTAAGAGTTCGACCCGTATTAGACTCAACCCGTATGAAAACCATTATTGTCTCGTACATACATACCTCTAAATTCTTTCCTCCGAGCTTATGTTCGGATGGCATTTTTTACTTTCTTCTATCTTTACAAGAAAAAAGTATTGGATTGGTAAAAATTTTCGATGTATTTCTACAATTTAAGAGGTCCTGAACGCGAATTGACTGTTCTTAGAAAATGTCTATGTGTCTGTCTGTCTGTCTATATATATGTGTGACACAAATTTTGTGGGCGCTCTATTTCGAGAACTAATTTGCGGAATTTAATGAAAATTCATATTCAGTTAGACCTTGACATAAATTGGTGCTGATAAGGTTTGGTTTAAACTACTCAACAGTTGGTGCGGCTATGCTGCATTTTTAGCGATTTCAGCGATAGCTACATCTCAAGAATTAAGGCACGGAATTTCAATAAACTTTAGATTATATTTGACCTTCGTATAAATAGATCTTTATTAGAATTGGGTATATACCGCCCAACAGATGTTGCCACTATGATCTGTTTTTCACAATTTCTGTGTTAGCTATATTTCAAGAATGAATAGATTGTCATTTAATTTTTATTACAGACGATTTGATTTATATCGAAGAGAGTTTTGTGATAGTCCCAACATACTAGTATTTGTTTTCGTAAAAATTGTAGTGATGTGCATTTTTTTAGCATAATTTTTAGAAATTTAATTTGGTTTAATAAATCAAAGAGATATATTTTTAACTAGTGGGATATGCCGATTCCAAAACTTTCTTCTATCTCATACATGTTAATACTTCAAAATTCGCTATCACAGAATTCTGTTTTACGCCAGCTGCTTGCGAAGCACCGGCTTACCTTCGCTGCATGAATAGCCGGTGTTAAACTACAAAAAATTCCACAAAAATTGCTATCACATTGCCCCCCTTCCGGCTGAATATCCCTAAATTCAATTAGAACCTGCTGGCCACAGTCGAAAACCTATAAATAAAATTTGGATCAAGTCTATGCATAACTTCATGTACTTTCCAATGAAACAATAATGAAAATGGCACAAATACCGCTATTACAGAGCGGTATTATCTGGCGGAATATCCGCAAATTTAAGTTCGACCTGCTAGCCGTAGTCAAAAACCTATAAATGAAATTTGGTTTAATTCTAAGCACAACTTCATACACTTTTGATGATACAAAGAGGACAGACAGACATTTTGTAAAAACATGTTTTTCAGGATCTCGTTCGGTGTAAATCCTCCGAAAACCAGAAGTGGAAAGAAAAATTTTAATTACGATACTGTCTTCTGTTATATATAGAAGAAAGTAAAAATGTACTTTTTTATTTGTAGAGCTTTAAAATTATGACTTTCGTTTATTATTTGTTTCTTTAATTCTAAACTATGTTAATATTAATGAATATTCATCATTCAATGAATGTAATTGTATAATTCAAATATTTAATGAGTGTTTATATACATAATTATCTAACTGTTATTAATATTGTTGTCATTCTGTATTCCATGAATTTCGAGCATAATCTAAAAAAAAAAAAAAAAAAAAAAAATCTGCGCATAAGTAAGTTGGCTTCATGAATAATTTTAATTGTAGAATAATGTTTCTTTAGAAATACCGGCATGTTTTGTAGAAATTAAGTCTGGCGGTGAAGTACCAATTAAGTTTGTTTACGGGCAGATCCGGGCTTGGGGTAAACTTTTAGCTTTTATACTAGAGCTGGCCGTGCCGAGGCTTTTATACCGGGCCGGGCCAATATTTTCTGTACGGGTCAGGGCTGGCCCGAGGCTAGAAATTTCGGAAAGTGTAGACCTCTAACCGAGATATCTAAACTAGTTTTAATGTTTTTTTCTAAATGCCTCTTTCAGCCAGCGTCCCATAACTACTGAATATATGTTTCATTAATAAGTTTCAAAACAGTCTTTACTGAATAAGAACTGATCTTTGATATAAAGAAACAAGCAGTCTTATACCCAGTTAGTATTTTTTTTTTCAGAATTCTTAAATGTGGTGATCAATCAAATCTTAAAATTGTCTCTATGATTATATTAGCCTTCCAAAAATTGAGCCTTTATGCGACTTCTGGAAGGTATCTCCCCAAGTGCCCAGAGATACACATTGCCTCAAAAAAAGTTTGTATGAATGCTTTGTATATTTTTTGTCTTACCGCTGTATAATTCTAATAAAAATCTGGACAACCTTTTTATTAGTACTGTAATGTGATGTCGTTCTTCCCTATAGTTCTATCTTCAAAGTGTCCGTTGTTTCTTTGGGCGTTTTATTGCGAGGTCCAGTACGTCAATTGCGCCATAGGCGATGTTACAGGGAGAAGAGCTCGCCCAGTCTTACTGTAACCATCCTACATCTGGCTAGTTGGCGACAATTTTCAAGTTAGCAAATTTACAAGCAGTGAGAGTAAAAATAACCAAGTGATACAGCAATTGCTTACATGCACAAAGTGGTAGATAGCAGAGATTCGCATTCAAAATTTGATGTGTTTGTTGCGAAAAGCCAGAAAAACTGGCAAAACATATTTTATTTAAAGGGAACTGAAAAAAAAACAAGCAACATTTTATTTAAAACAGAACCAGAACAAAGCACGAAATTTCGAAGTAAATTGGGCTTTTTCCATTATAAAGCAAATGCGATTAAAAAAGGGTGATAAAGATTAAAAAGGTAAGGACATTTACAACATTTAATTATTGTTTTTGTTAATACTCTCAACAACAGTAAGCCCAGTAATGTAATGGTCAGATTTTCTCGCTACAGGTTCCCAGTTCGACTGTGAATTGATCAAGGCTAACTCGGGCCTTAATACATTCGGGATCTATAAATTGAGTAAAAACTTACTTGGGAACTAAACATTGATGGTCCTGCGTTAAGCTGACAGCCTGACAGGGGCAATATAGCACCCCAGGGCCCATAGTAAAAAAAAAACAGGGTTCGTTACTATAGACTAGGGGTGCACAACCTTTTTAAGCGAAGGGTCACTTACAAAAACGACTGAGTTGTCGAGGGCCACCATCAGTAGAATTTTGTTTCGAGGAGGTGTGATGGGGGGGGGGGGGAATCTAAGTCTACAATTGGATAAAAAAACATAAATTTCGGAAGCGTACTTTTAGCCCCCTAGGTTCCTTCCCTCCCAGTCAACATATTCAGTTCTGTTGAAGAATTAGATTCAAACAGTGAAAAAGCTCCTTGACTTTATTTGAAGGAGTAAATTTAGCTTTAAAGATTGCCAGTGCCGAAAAAACATTCTTTCATGAATGAAGATGGAGAGGAGGAGAAACATATTATTATAAATTGTATTTCTTAACATATTCAGTCAAAATGTGGATATCAAGTAGGGGTGCACAACCTTCATAAGAGGAGGGCTAATCACAAAAATGACTGGATTGTCGAGAAACAACATCCGTAGGGTGGACAAAATTTTGTTTCAGGGAAGGAGGGGGAGGATCGGCCTAAAAGTTCATAAAAATGTTAATTTTAAAAGGAGAGTTAGCTCCCTAAAGTCAACCATCTCCTTAGTCAGCATAACCCAATTCAGTTGGCAAGGATGGAAAAAACTTGCATTTTTTTCCGTGCGCGATTGACAATATTCGTAGTTTTTTCCTAGTGATTGACGAAATTCACGATTTTTAAGCGCCCGTTCGGCAAAATTTGGGATTTATACACTCCCGATCGGCAAAATTTGTGATTTTTACGTGCCCGATCGGCAAATTTGGTGATTTTTTCGCACCCGATCTTCAAAATTTGCAATTTTTCACACCCGATCGGTGAAATTTGTAATTTTTTCGCAACCAATCGGCAAATTTCACGATTTTTACATGCCCGAACGGCAAAATTCATGCTCTTTACGCGCCCAATCGGCGAAATTCATGATTTTTATGCACTTAATCGGCGAAATTTACGATTTTTATGCACCCGATCGGCAAAATTTACAATTTACATGCAGCCGATCAGCAAAATTCGCGATTTTTATGCAGACAATCGGCGAAATTCGTGATTTTTACACATATGATTGGCGAAATTTACAATTTATACGCACCTAATCGGCAAAATTCGCGATTTATACGCACCCTATCGGCAAAATTCGCGATTTTTAAGGGCTCGATCGGCAAAATTTATGATTTTTACGCAGGTGATTTGCGAAATCAACAATTTATATGCACCCGATCGGCAAAATTTGCGATTTTTACGCATCCGATGCGCGAAATTCGCGATTATTACACATCCGATTGGCAAAATTTGGCAAAATTCGCGATTTCTACGTACCCGATCGACGAAATTCGCGATTTTTTCGCGTCCGATCAGCGAAATTGATCCGCGGGCCACCAGTAATCCGATCGCGGGCCACAGGTTGTGCACCCCTACTATAGACCATAAGCCTTAATGAATTGTAAGTTTAGTTCTCAAAAACAAACTCACTTTTTTCTGACAATTAAAAAAATTATTGCTATTCATACACATATAAGAATATTTGATCAGTAGCAAAGGCTGTGTTTTAAGCGTCCGTAGCAATTCAAAAATTTGCTCTCGCTCCCTAGAGACTACTGTAGTTTCTTATACCGTAATTTTTAATACAGCGAGGTTTTGGAGTTCCTAAAAAATTTAGCGCATTGGGCAATTTTTAAGATACTACAAAAATCCCATTTAAAATAACTCCACCTTTTGAACATACAACTTAAAATTCCACCTAGAGACCTGCTCGGATCGAGTTGTCTCAAATCGAACCCCGAAAAAAAACTTTGTTCTCCCGAATTCAAAATGAAAGACAATTAATCCATATTTTAATAGAATTATAAAATATAGTATTCAATTATATCTCTAATTTCAATTTTCTTTTATATAGAATATAAACATATTGTATGTATATACTCATTAATATTCAAATACAGTAAAACATTTAAATAACGGACACCTCGGTGCCATCGAATTTATCTCTTACTCAGAGGAGTGAACAAAAATATGCAAATATTTTTATTGGGGACTGTCTCCGCTCTTCAGGAGTGACCGTACGGAGGTCTTACTTGTACATGCTATTACTTCTGAATTTGCGGATAAATTCGACGGCTCCAAGGTGTCCGTATTTCAGAGGTTTTACTAAATGAAAGATTTAAAAAGTATTCCCTACATAAAGCTTCTTGCTATTTGGGACTGTCCGTTAAGAAATTTTCACTGCATATAGATTTTATCGGAAAAAATATTTTAGACATTCTTTTAAAAACTAGGGTCAACCCGAACACAACACGCAAGAGTGAAAAAACCCAACCCGATAATGTAAATGAACCCGACCCACAGCAAAAAAAGTAAAAATTAGCCCAACCCGAACCCATCTCATACCAAAAAACAAGTTAACCCGACCCAAAACGACCCGCAGTAAGCAAGTAGGAGTCAACCCACCCCAAACCCGAGACGTAGCAAAAAACAGAAGTAAACCTGATCCGCAATTTAAATAAATTAGGCCCGACCCAACCATGATTGCAGGGCGGATATTAACCTCCAAATTTCTGATATCGCCCCCCCCCCCCCCTCCTTGAAGACTCTCTAGATCCGCCCTTGATTACATGGGTCTTATGATGTTCATATTAAAAAGTAAATGAAAAAAATACTCTTGATGCATCATTTTACACTTTGCCGTTTTCAAAAGTTGGCAGGTCCTATAGAAGTAAATGAGACATGTTACTTTTTCATGGAAACATGGATTTCTAATTTTATTTTTATTATGATTTTGACCATTTCTGAAATCGGTGCAAATTCAAAATGAAATTCATGTGTGCATGGTAGGGGGAGGGGGGAGGAGGAGGATGGAATCAGTCGATGTACTTACAAATGCATAACGATGACGAATGTCGCAATTTTCTTCAATCTATCGTTAAAATTAGAGTGTTTTTTCGCTCAGCCACAAAAAAAAATCAAGATTTTCATCGATTTGTCACAAAAAACCCTGCTATTTTCATCGATCAGTCATTAAAAGAAAAATGCAAATTTTGTCAATCAGTAAAAAAAAAAATCGAGATTTTTATCAATTGGTCATAAAAAAATATATCTGTTGTAATTTTCGCCGATCAGTGAAGAAAAAAAAAATATAGCAATTTTCGGCAGCTTTGTCAAAAGTTACACTAAGGGTATTAATGTTTCAATCCTCCAAATCTACATCTACAACATAAAGTCAGCATTTATGTTAAACTTATCTTATTAAAATCTAAAACTTGAAAAGGATAAAACTGAACCATATTTGAACTAACATTATGTATTCTAAAATTTGCATTATATTGTTATTTATTCAAAAGTAATAATTTGATTAAAATTTTATTAACATGTAATTTTTTAACCTGTTTTTAATCACCTTCGCACATATATAAAAAAAACATGCAAAATGTTGTTCGTGCATTGTTTTACACTTTGGAATTTTTATAGGTTGGCAGGTATGCATACATAAGCATAACCTAATAATTCATCAGCTTTGATTCCATAGTTGTGTATATCATTTAGAAACAAATCTCACATTGTTTAAGGGAAGGTTCTAATTCTTTGAGTCAAAATATTTTTTTTTTTTTTTTTTTTTTTTTTTTTTTTCATTTTTGAAGTGTGTAGGTTGTTGCCCTTAAGCCGTTTTGTGATATTCCAATTCCTTACAGTATTTTTTGCTCATTGAAAATAATGTCGTTCATTGAATGTAATGCTATTGTGATACTTTAAACTTGTTTTTCTCAGAATCAAGTTTTTAAAATTAACAATTTTTCAATTAATTTTTTTTTAATTAAATTTTTTTTTTTAAATAATTGCCATTTTGTCAAAAATCAACTTCTTAAACTAAATGTTGGTATAAACTCCAGAGAATTGAATGCTCTTTCACAATTTGGCAACCCAATTTGTTTCAGATGCTTGTGGCCAGAAAAAAATGGTCACCCGGTTGGAACATGGTTCATGACATGTACATATATATACTGCAGGTATTTTCCATCGCACAAGACATATTATTCCTTTTTTTTCACACAAAAATTTAAATATATAAGTGAAATGTCAATAAATATAAGGAAAGGAAGGGCATGTTTACTAACAAACAGTTATCAACCAATCTACCACTACATTGTTGTCGTAGCGATCATTGC
Organism: Maratus michaelseni; assembly: GCA_963931845.1. Classification (NCBI taxonomy): domain Eukaryota; kingdom Metazoa; phylum Arthropoda; class Arachnida; order Araneae; family Salticidae; genus Maratus; species Maratus michaelseni. The sequence continues at coordinate 7,283,437 of OZ007600.1, forward strand.
AGGAATCATTATGGCGACATAGGCCAATCATATCATAGACCAGTTTAACGCAGATCAATCAAATTGCCGCATCTCATGTATACAGTAGGAGTTATAAAAAATGAACAGGTTTTTCTTGTGAACCAACAGTAATTTAATCAACAGTGATGTCAGCTGCCCTTTCCTTATAATGCAAAACCCTGAAAGTGCTCTTTTCTTTGTAACCGAAAAAAAAAAAATCATGTGGAATTTAGACCAAAGAAGTAAAACCTCCCCTGAAGCCCAAACTACACCAAGCTTATTAAAAAAGTGTCAAACCCCCTATAACAAAGAAATAGCTTGATTTTTGTTAGCATTTGATGTTTATAACATATATTAATTATTTAATTAAATAAAGCAAACAAACTTCCTAATAACACCATAAATTAAAAAGATGCACTGGGCCTTTCGAAAGAACTTTGTCTTTCTTCATCAGGTGCAAAAGACCTTGTTCCCGCTTTACAAGTGGTAGCACGTCTTTTCCGCCTGATGAAGAAAGAAAAAGTTCTTTCGAAAAGTCTAGAGCATCTCTTCAATTTATGGTATTATTAAGACATTTGTTTGCTTTATAATATTGCACTAGTTTGTTAATTATATTAATATTTCATTAAAGATATGACTATTCTGGTGAAGTTTTAAAATGTAAACAAAGCAATGGTCTAAAATTCGAAAAATTCAGAAATCTGCAAAGTCTCCATGGTACCAAGCTATGTGGATTTTTCAGAATGTACATATAGTTTTTTAAATGACAAGACAGCATATAATATCTTTTCCTTTATTCATTAATAATTTTAATAAAACATAATAATTAAAAGCTTATTAGTGGGTATATTTAAAAGAAAATTAGCATAGTAGAAGTGCAGCATTCTTATTTTTTAGGGTCAGAAGGCTCGCTGCTTTTGGCAGCAGAGACCAGGGATTTGTCCATCTCTCCAACACTTAACTGATGTTATGAGAAACATGGAATGTTCATCAGGGCCCTGCTGTCTTTTGTAGTGTAAACCCAGATTTCTGGGAAAAGAATGATGTTGCTCCTGGTTACAACTATACTGTATTCAACAATATAAATATTCAGGGAGGGGGGGGATTACATCAATCTACTCACCATTGTTGAGTGGACTTTAAACAGGGCAAGTAGATTATATATTTTTATTTGTTAGCTACTACGGCAAAATATTAAAATCTTTCATCAAGCATAACTCGAACATAAATTTAGCAGTAATAAAAATATTTTAATGAATTTTTTTTTAAGACCATTTATTTACTTTGCTTTGTTATAATTCTGATATGAGGCAAAAAAATAATCTGTTTATGAAGTCATTCTAATAATATCTTAATCATTAAAATTCTGAATTCAAGTTTAGATTGGGGTGAAGCACCATGTATTTTTTAATTTGCTCTCCCAATTTCTGCAATGTAAACATAGCATTAAGTATCCTGCATGAAACTTTTCTTTGTGGCATATCTTTATAAAAAAAAAATTGTATAAAATTAAGAAAAATTTTACTACAAAAATGCATTGTAGTAAAGAATTGTTTTTACAATCATGTAAATATTTTCATGATACTTTTGTATTGTATGTTGAATGTTTCTTCCTGGTAACAAAAACTTTGGCGGGTAAGATTTTCAGAAAATATTTTATCTTCATTTTTTTGGAAAATGATTTAATTGATTAATCATGCAAATTAATAATTTTTAGCTTTTGTTTGTATCTTAATACAGATCCATGTTTAAGCCACATACCTTCTTTTTCTCTTGTGTGTATGCTATTTCTTCTTGTATGTTTTCTATTTTATTCAAAATTTCAGTAAGCAAAATAATAGCAAATTCTATTAATCTTTCTAAGCCTTTTCTGTAATCCACTTGTAGGATGATCCTGCCAATTTTGAAGTATTACTAAGGTGAACAGAACTGCTAGAGTGTTCAAGAAACAGCTTTAAAGAAGAAATCTAGTTTTATAAGAGGATTGCCTCGTTTGAACAATTTAATCACTCTTAAAGGTAGTGCAATCATACTTTTATCAACTTTTTTTTTCATGCAATATTATTCACATGAGAGAGTCTGAACTACTTATTTTGTAAGTCTGCACACATTTTAAGTGCAGTGTATGCTTATTTTTTTTAAACAGTATCACCGAAACTAACATAAATTTACTAAGCATTGTAAAATAAATTAGACAAGCTTCTAGACAGTAATTAAAACTGCAAAAAAACTCTTTGAAACAATGTTTTTTTTTTTTTTTTTTTTTAAATATAACTGATTTCTTGAAGACATGTATGTTTTTCAACTTACAACGTGCAGTAAGAGTCAAGATACTGTATAAAAAATATAGCTAGTGGTCAAAAATTTCATCACAATGAAATTACAAAAAAGAAAGAGAGCTATTGAAAATAAGGAAAGAAAAAAGATTCGGCAAGATAATGATGAAACAAAAAGAAATTTTGCTAAAATTGTAGCACAAAATGATCATCAAAGATTTGAGAGTTTTTTATGTACTTCAGAAGGCACCAGTATGTTTAATATTCTGTATAAAAATAAAGTGCACCGTAACATGTCTAGTATTTTAAATAAAGTAGGCTGTGGTTCTATACAAGCTTTTACAGACTTATATAGGCTTTGGTTTGACTCTGAAGGAAATCCAACAAAATACTTACAGAATCTAAACAAACATGGGATAAAACTTTCTAATATTTCTTCCATATTACATGAAGCAGGATCTAAAGGTAAAAATGCTTATGAGGAGATTTATCATCTTTTGTTTGATAAACATGGAAATCCAACAAAATATCTTGAAACTCTGCGTAAAAATAAAATAAGTTTTTCTAATATATCTGGTATTTTATATGGAACAAAAGATAAGTTCAGAGAAACTTTTGAACAGCTTTACAACTTGTGGTTTGATGCAAATGGAAATCCAACAACAATTTTTTACACTCTCAGTAAACATAGAATAAATATTACCAGTATAGCCAGCATTTTATGTGTAGCAGGTGTTAAAGCTAAACAAGCATTTAAAGATCTGTATAATCTTTGGTTTGATGAAAATAGCAATCCTACAAAATGTTTACTAACTCTAAAAGAAAATGGGATGACTATAACTAACATTTCTGGTATTTTGCACAGAACTGGAGCTAAAGCCAAAGAAGCTTTTAATGAACTTTATGCACTCTGGTTTGATGAAAACGGAAATACCACAAAATATCTACAAACTTTACACAAAAACAAAATAAATTTATCCACTATAACCAGTATTTTAACTGGAGCTGGCACTAAATCAAAACAGGCTTTTGTGGAGCTATATAATCTTTGGTTTAATAGACATGGAAATCCCACAAAATATTTAGAAACTCTTTATAAAAATGGAGTAACTTTACTCAATATATCTAGTATTTTACATGCAACTGGAGCTAAGTCTAAAGAAGTTTTTGAGGAGCTTTACAATCTTTGGTTTGATAAAAAGGGAAATTCCACAATATATTTAAAAACTCTAAAAGAAAATGGGATAACTATATCTAACATATCTATTTTTTTGCGTAAAACTGGAGTTAAAGCCAAAGAAGCTTTTAATGAACTTTATGCACTCTGGTTTGATGAAAATGGAAATTCCACAAAATGTTTACAAACTCTTATTAAGCGTGGAATAAATTTATCTAATATATTTGGTATTTTATATGGGACAGTAACTAAAGGTAAAGAAGCTTTTGAAGAACTCTACAGTCTTTGGTTTGATAAAAATGGGAATCCAACAAAATATTTGCAAGTTCTAGAGAAAAATGAAATAAATCTATATAGTATATCTCTTATTTTACATGGAACTGGATCTCAATCTAGGCAGGTTTTTCAGGAGCTTTACAATCTTTGTTTTGATAAAGAAGGATATCCAACAGAATATTTACAAACTCTAGATAAAAATAGAGTAAATCTATCTGATATACTTAATATTTTGCAAGGAGCTGGAGTTAAAATGAAAGAAACTTTTAAAAGCCTTTATAATCTTTGGTTTGATAAAAATGGCAATCCAACAGAATATTTGCAAATTCTGTATAAAAATGGAATACATCTATTCACTATATCTAGTATATTAGCTGGTGCAGGCATTAAGGCTAAACAATCTTTCGAAAGTCTTTTGAATCTTTGGTTTGATAAAAATGGAAATCCAACAAAGTATTTACAAATTCTAAATGGAAATGGAGCTGATGTATCTAATGTTTCCTGTATTTTATATAAAACAGGCGCTAAAGCTAAAGATGTTTTTGAGGAATTTCATAATTTTTCATTTGATAGGGACGGGAAGCCAACAAAATATATAAAGCATTTTAATAAAACAGGTTTTAAATTGAGTAACTTATGTGCTATTTTAAGTGGAGCTGGACCAAATGTTTGTTCAGCTTTAAAAGATTTTTATAACGTTTGCTTTGATGAGAATGGAAATCCAAGCAACTACTTAGAGAATTTCACTGAGGCAGGTTTTAAAATGAGTCATCTATCAACTGCATTCTGTTTATCAGGAACTAAAGCATCAGATAATTTAAAAAAATTCCATGATTTTTGTTTTGATAACACAGGAAATCCAACTAAATATTTAAGTAATTTCACTAAAATAGGGATAAATTTCAAACCAAGTGATTTATGCCGTGTTATGAGCCAAGCAACAAATAGTTTAAAAGAATTTCATGATTTTTGTTTTGATGAGGAAGGAAATCTAAGAAAATATCTACATGACTTCATTGCAATAAAGTTCAAACCCAGATTTTTATCTAAAATGTTATGTGGAGCAGGAAGTAACATTTGTTCTGCTCTGGAAGATTTACATAAAGTTTGCTTTAATGAAGATGGTAGCAAAACAAAATATTTGAAGGATTTTGCTAATGTGAGTTTTACAGTGCGCGATTTGTCTCGAATATTATCTCTGTCAGGAATTGATGCTGCTTGTGTTTTAAATAAATTTCATAAACTCTGTTTCAGTAAGAGGAAAAGATATTTATATCATTTCTTAGCCAAAAAAAACCTTTTTGGTCCCAAAGAGTTATCTCATCTGTTGTGTGGAGGTGGAGCCAAAACTTGTCTCTTGTTTAAAAAGTTGCACAGTATTTGTTTCGATAATGAAGGAAATGCAACAGAATATTTAAATACTCTTATCACAAAATATGAAACTGAACAGGTACTACATTTGTTATATCAAGAAATTACAAACATTTCTTCTCTTTCTTTAAAATTTGGACAGAGAGATATTAGTGAAGTGATATTCCAGAAAGAAATTGAGGTAATAACTATTGAAGAAATAGATGTAATAACTATTGATTGAAACATTAAATTAATGAGGAAAAAAGAAGCAGAATTGAGAAATGTCATAATGTAAGAAGAATGTTATTTTGTTGTTGTTTTTTGTTTGTTTTTTGTTTTTTGTTTTTGAAGAAAAGACGAATGTGATCTGTGCAATTGATATTTAGAACTTTAAAAAAAAAATCCTTTTAAACCTTTACAAAGTGAATCTTAAGAAATCCTTTAAAAAGGGTGTAGCTGTATTGAGATCAGTTCTATCTTTCAAAAGTGATGATTACAAAATCTATTTTTCTTTTTATATTTGTAAAAAACTTTGTCATGTAAAAGTCCTTAATATGGTTATAAATTATTATTTTTCGCAATATTATGTTAATTTTCTGAATAAAAAGTTTTAGTCATAATTTTGTTTTAATTTTAATCAATATTTAATTAAATTGAATGTTATTCGCACACACACACACAGAAAAAAAACTTTGCAATTATAGTGCTAGATATCATTAACTTTAATTTGATGAAATGATAAAGATATCATAATTAAGTGAAAGATTTTTTTCTTTTGAATCAGATAAATCACATTCAAAATTGAAGTAGTATAGCAGGGATCATTCTAGAACATAAAAAAGGGCAGGGTGCACAGTACAGAATAAAGGCAATTCTGCTAAAAAGGGCATTTTTTTAATAAGCATGTACACCAATATACCAAAAGGGGGGGGGGGCAACTAATCGGAGCACTAAAAAACTACTACTAAAGTCCTCCTTGCTTATAACAATACAATAACATTTATAATTTACATAATTTCACTATGAAAGTATTAAAAATGGTAAAGGTTAAGAATTTTTTAAAGTACAATGCAGTCAAGCATTACCCCATATATAAGCAAGCCTCTGCACGGAAACAGTGACGTCGCTGAAGTAGACCATTGTATAGGTGTCAGCGCTGAATTTTGCCGATGTTCGGCACACCTGGCTAGGAAATAGTTTGTGTTTAGCTTTCTTTTTTCTCTATAGATGATTTTTTTTTATGACTGAAGCCAGGGTTCATTGATTTAAATCATGATTTTTTTTTTTAAATCATTGATTTAAATAAACTTTTTAAAAAAAGAAAAAAAAATTAAGGTCAAGATGTTTCGTAATAAATATTATGTTTTAACAAAAATACATTGTAAATTTAATGAGTGAGAAAGATTGAGAACTCAAAATCCATGCTTTTTGAATTTCATTTAAACCAAATATCCCACTTTAAAATAAAAACCTTAATTTTAAAATACAGAATCTCAGCTGAAAAATGTTAAAAGATTAATGATTATATTATCTATTGAAAATATATCTAAATCTTATGTAATTTTTATAATACTGAAACATGGAAACTTATGAAGATATTGAAAATGTTAGAATAAATAAATATATAGGTTATTTAAAAGTATTTTTGTTGATATTTATGTAGAGATCTTATTCTTCCTTGTGCACATGTAAATCAAATGGTTTAATATTCCAATGTGGTTTTTTGAAAGACTTAAAAAAATGATTTTTTTTATATCAAATAAATCCAACTTCAATTCACTCTAAATTCTGTAATTGCTTAGGAACTCATAAAGTTCGAAAATTGGTTCTTTTTATTCAAACATATTAATAACAAAGAATAATATTTTCAGATCCATTGAAGTTTATAACAAAAAATCATGATCATTTTAAGCATATGTGATACATGCTCCAAATTAATTTAATGAATATTGTATGTATTCCAGAATATTGTATGTAATCTGGAATAGATATATGTTTAAAGGAATACATTTTCAAATTATATTGCTCCAATGCTGTTTCTATTGCTCCATTCTTTTAACTGTATATATATTTAATTGTTTATATGATTACTAGGGGGCCTACCCCCTGCGAGCTACGCTCGCCAACCCCCACTCAGACTTAGAGGCCTCTAAAAACATGACAGCGTGCTTTGTTTTTAAAATATAGGTAAATCTGTAATTGGGTTGCCATGCTTTTAACGTTTTAATCGGGTATTTTTTTTTGTTGTTGTTATCATGGCTTCATACACAGCTGTTGCGACAACTGACGACTGTTTTCGGGATTGATAAGTAAAATCAATTACACCTTGAAAACCAGCTTGTATAAAATGGTTAGGTTTAAATTGTGGCTACCTCTCAGACTTTTATAACAACGATCTGTATTCTATTCTTCCTTTGCGTTTAAGGATGAGAAAAATTCCATCTGCTTGTGAATAACATTAAGAACCACGGTATTGAAAAGTACTATGTTATAGACATTTTCAGTAACACGTTTTAATTTTCTCTCTATTTTAGTGCACCATCATGCATATTTTCATGTTATTTTAAATATGTAAATTATTTATTTTAATTAATATGTATATACGAATTTTCTAATAATTATTTATCATACAAAATTAATTAAATATTTTTTGCATGCATGCCTGCATTTATTCGGCATCAATTGATGAGATATTTAAACAAATTTGCTATCCGCGATAATTTTACACCATGTTATGTCACTTGAATATTGTCCATAAGAAAATCGGGTACTTTTCCAGTATAGGATCCTTTGCTTTTAAGGTTTGGCGTAATTCGAGTTTCAAAAACGGATAGATTCGTTAATATACATATATTTGTTGCCAAAAGTCATGAAAACAAACCCAATGAACTTTTGGTGCTTTTCTATTATAGGGGTCTTGACGCTTTTTTAAAAAGCTTGGCGCAATTCGAGCATTAGAAAGTGAGATTTGGTGCCAAATGACATAAACAGCCATGGAAACAAATTCGACGATTTTTTTGTTTATATGCGTATTTTAATTATACGTATATTATTATTGTTTTTTCTATACAAATTACTTCTGATTATACAGGGTCATTCATAATTCCCTCCGGGGTTTCGAAACGTTATAGTAAAAAAACGAAGACGAATATTAAAAAAAGAAACATATGAAATTATTCCGAAACTATTCAAGTTTTACTTACATACATTACAGGTGTTCTATGTGTGAACCCTTGGTCACACGGCATACATCCATGCGATAGTCCAGTTCCTGCCATACTCCGTTTCTTTAAATTTCCGGTACCACACATGAATTGTTTTGTCAGTTGGTCCCTGTTTTCGATATTTATTACGAAAGGCCCGTTGAACTGACACCACTGATTCAGATTTAAAGAAACGGAGTATGGCAGGAACTGGACTATCGCATGGATGTATGCCGTGTGACCAAGGGTTCACACATAGAACACCTGTAATGTATGTAAGTAAAACTTGAATAGTTTCGGAATAATTTCATATGTTTCTTTTTTTCATATTCGTCTTCGTTTTTTTACTATAACGTTTCGAAACCCCGGAGGGAATTATGAATGACCCTGTATATAAAATAGGATAAATGACATTTTACGCTAAACAAATTGTATAAATATTGAAAAAATGCTTCTGTATACGAAATGACAAAGTGAATAGGTTGACAGAAAGTATGTTGCCAAATTTCCTTTTCCGCCAAGGCTATTTTCTCTGTTTCGTCATATACTGGAAAAGCACCGAACTTTTATGCTTGTTTGTACACGTATTTATATGTATATATACAATTTATTTATAATTGTCTTTCAATTTACCTCTTTTTGTACATAAAAATAGATAAATGGCTTCTTTATATTAAATAAATTGTATAAACATAAATGACGTATTTACATAAATGACGTCATTTGGACGAATTTATTCAAAATATTTTCAGTTTATAAATTAAATTAACTGCTGACAGACGATTGAATCCTGACGATAGAAATGTGATTTTTTTTTCAAATTTTCCTGTAAAACATAATTTAACACAATCTTGTCTTCATTATTGATTGAAATAAAAGATAAATTCAAATTCAATTTGAAAATGACGAATAAAAAGAAATCAATATTCCCTATCGGGATCCTTTTCAATTTTTTTCCCTTTTTTGTCACAAAAAAACTGAGTAATTAGTTGCCATCATTACAGAAATGTCAGTAAAATTAGAAAAAAAATAATATCTCGAAAACTAATTCGAATTTCAAATTTCTACTACCAGTTTCGACATCCGCGGATTTTTATGGACAATTGGTATTAATTTCACCATCAAGCGTTTAATATTTTATTAAAAATAGCTCTGAAACACAATCAGTCATCTAATCAGTCGTTTCATAAAATTGTTTCATAAATTCGTTTCATAAAATCGTTTCACAAATTCGTTTCATTAGGATTTTATATATATAGGGTAGATAAAATTTCATATTAACCAAGTGAATGAGTTTATATTTTTCTTAAATTTCAAATACATTTATATGAGTTAAAGATGATGGTTGCAAGCACTTTGCCGAAAGGATTTCATAGTGTTACGGTTGGTTTCAACCATTTTTTTTTTTTTTTTTTTTTTTTAATCTACATTAATTACCTTAAATCACTCTCTCAACATTTATTTAAAAGTTTTCTTTTTGTTTCTGTTTTAAATAAATATATAAATAAAAGTAATTGTAATATTAATAATAAAAAGCAGTTTTTTTTTTCTTTTTTTTTTTTTTTCTTCTTTCTTTTTCTTTTAAGCAAAGCAATTTCAACTTTCATAGTCTAGCGTAGCTTCCTGTTTTCAAATACGAAAAGTAGACAGCAGGGAGGGATGTCTGTCAGAAAAAGACCACACATATTGTATTGGGCAGTCGTGTACGTATTTTCCCATACCCTGGTTTGATGTGTTTAGAGACACCGAGTCTGGTCTTTTGTAGTAGAAAGCGAGGACACACCATAAGAATTACGTTATCTTATGTGTGTACTATACACGCAATTAGGCTTTGTAAGTTTACGACAGGCTTCAATAGGCTCTGCTATCCCAGGCGGCTAGCTGGCGCCCATGTAAACATAAGCTCATGGGACCCCCCTTCAGCACACACCATGGGGGTGAAGCACGGTTGTCTTCCCCCATGAACCGGCCCGCAGAGAGAGGGAGGCAAGTTTTCTTTTTTCCACATTAACAGCGCGTAAGGGGAAGGGGAGACGGACTGTCTCTGAGGGTCAATCCATTTTTATTGTTTTTACACCGAACCCCCCTTGGAAAATAGCTTTTGGGTTCGGCCCGTTTTACAAGCGGCGTAGGGAGAGAGATTGTTTACGACACTTGCTGCTTGGCTGAGATACCTGTCGTTTGGTTCGAAAAATTAGTGGATGTTGCGTAGCGGCACTTGTGATAATGAGCGAAAAGCTGGTGGTCAAAAAAATGAAAATGATAGTCAGTGAAAGAGCGTCAACGGTTCCAGATGCGTAGAGATTAAGTTTTTTTTTTCTTGTGCAGTCCAGAGAGGTCTCAATTATCTATGAGACGTTAATATTGTCTTGTTTATAATAAGGAAGACTGATCGCTGTGTAAGTTGACCTCATTTGCAACTTATATATATTTTTTCTCTATTTTATGGTTTGTAATTGTTTATGCAAAATATTTCTATTCAAAGCAAAAATGCACCCCCCCCCCCCCAACTCCTTAAAAAATAGATCTGGCAAGTTTGTATATCAGTAGAAACATATAAAAAAGTTTAAAGATGATCTAGCATAGTTTTATGAATTGTTAATAAAATTCACATAAAAATGGTTATAAAACCAAGAATTATATATTATCTGAACTTATATATGAATTTTTTAATTTTAAAATTTATTTTGAAATTCTGAAATCTTTTATAAAATGAGGATAACATTAATATAAAATCAGGGGTCTGTCCAGACTTTATTCACAGGGTCGTGTTTTTGTGAAATTGTGAACAGCTTTTTATATTTCTGAAAAATCTAATCATAATTTTGTGAATTTGAAATAGTCGTTATATTCAGGTTCTTGTTTATGCATTTTTAAGAAGATATATGGATATAAAATATATATATTTTTATATATGTAAAAGTAACAGGTCAGATTTTACTTTTAAATGATTAATTTGTGAAATGTTTGGTTTAAAGATGGAAAATTTTTGTGAAAAACCTATTTTTAAGACAAAGAATTTTGTGAAGGGTCCTGTTTTAGGGAAAATAATTTTGTGAAGGGTCCTGTTTTAGGGAAAATGATTTTGTGAAAGGTCCTTTTTTGAAATGAAAAATTTTGTGAAGAGTCCTTTAAAAGACCCAAATTTTTCCTAAACAGATCCCTGAAAATAGAAAGTTTTGAAAGTGACAGAACTCAGCAACACTATAACTAAATTAGAATGTATATATGCAATAAATAATTGCACATAGAGAATACAAAATACCCAAGGAATAATCACTATATATAAATCTTAATGCAATAAAACAAATTAATGTTATTGTCAATTTTTTAACACAAATGCAATTTTGAAAACTTGTGTTTTAAATTATTTATTTCTTAGAAGCTAATAAAATTTAAAATACTTAACAGAAAAAAAAAAAAAGAATTAACATGACTTACATAACAGATAACTAAGTTTAAAAATAATATTTCATAAAAAAAAAAATTACATGCGTAATAATAGAAAAGAAAGTGTATGAAACTTACATGTAATCCCCCCCCCCCCCTTAAAAAATAGAGCTGGCAAATTTGTATATCAGTAGAAACATATAAAAAATAGCTTAAAGCTAATCTAGCATAGTTTTATGAATTGTTAATAAAATTCACATACAATTGGTTAAAAAAAAACCCTAGAATTATATATTATCTGAACTTATATAAGATTTTTAAAATTCTAAAATTTATTTTAAAATTCTGAAATCTTTTATAAAATGCAGAATCAATTAATGTAAATTTGAAAGTTCTGAGAAAGTGGCAGAACTGGGCAACGCTGTACATAAATTACACTGTATGTATATACAATAAATAATTGTACATATAGCATAAAAAAAATTTATTAAAAAAGTCAAATTTAAATTTTAAAAATCTGATTTAAATAAAATTGCAATTTAAAAAATTTTTTAACGTATTTTAAAACAACAGACATATTGAACAAGGAAAAACAATAAACTTGGTAATAGACAAGAAATTTTGCCAAAAAGCCCCAATCGGCTAACAATTGAAATGGTATTTGGTTAATTTTATGATTAATTTGCTTAAATGTTTGAAAATTAAAGAATTTACTCATGTATTTTAAAAGCTTAGTGAATATTGAATAAAAAGTTTTTTTTTTTTTTTGTGGAATTTGGGATACTTCAGTTTTTAATGTTAGATTTCGGCAGTAAACAAATACGATAAATTATGGAATGTAACTTAAGACACATGTTGCTTTGCATAGTCCCAAATATATTTTGCATAAACAATTACAAACCATAAAAGAGAGACAAGAAAAAAAGATAAGTTACAAATGAAGTCAACTTACTTTTGAGTTTGGAGTTACTATGAAATCCTTTCGGCAAAGTGCTTGCAGCCGTCTTCGCTGTAAGTCGCCATCTTTTGGAAACGAAAAAACGCGAACTTTTGCTTTTTAATTTCCTTTACAATTTATAGCACAACACCTGTAAGGCATTCTTCACATACTACAATTTTTGTGTAAAATTGAAATATAACAACGTATATATTATAATAATAAAAGCCAAGCAACAACCAAAACAACACGTTTCTAGTCTACATGCTTTTTCGCCTTCGAATGAAGAAACAAGAAAAAGCTAAGCTAACGTGAAATGCATTGTGGGGAAAAGGATAGACGGTAAACTATGGTAACCATGCTGAATAGCTAGTGTGGACTACTTAAGATACGTCATTTCAAAGTACAGTAACCTGCAGGGCGGCTTGCTTATATAGGAGGTAATGAGTCAAGGCAGGATTGTAACCGGAATATAAGGAGTGTAGGATTCTACATAGAAAAACGGCAAGCAGGGCAAAAAATTATCAGAAAAGGGCATAAGGGTGGGCTGCCCCTCCGAAACTCTCTACAGTGATCCCTGATATAGTTGAGGTTTATTCCAACCGAATGAAAAATGTCCAGGCCATGACTCAACCTCATAACTCAACACAGATTCGAGTCCTGACCTGGACATTTTTCATTCAGTTGAAATAAACTTCAACTATGCTACTCAAAACTTGAATGTGATGAATAGATATTTAAAATATTATCTATCAAAAGACATGGTACTCCTCTATTATCCCGACGACAATTTTCATAACAAAACTTATCACCAAACTGTAAGATTAAAGGACAAAAATGCAGTCCCATTTACTTGATGTCGGAAGCATTATACATGTTTGTTATGTCATCAAGTGGTTTTTAATTCGACATTTGCATGTATTTTTCATTATGTTTTACTGATTTATTAGTTATTTTATTAATTAAAATAACAATTGTGTCCTTAAATTCTTATATTTTATTTATTTATTTATTTTGCTATTCCAATGGCAACATTCTCCCGTTTATTTGGCTTTACAGTTTGGCGATAGTTTTTTGTTATGAAAAGTGGTCGACGGGATAATAGAGAAGTACCAAAGACATTAAAAGTTTGATTTTGTTGTCTTAGTGGGTTATGAAAAAAGTTCAGGGAGAAATGAAAAAGATGAAATTTAAAATTTATTTCTTTGTTAAAGGAAGACCAATTATTGATTGTAGAAAAATTAAGAAATTTATATTAGTTCTATTTCTATTATGACATTTCTGAAATATATAACCGAATTGGATTTGACTGATACAAATTATTATTTTATTTTTATTTTTTATTTTTATTTTTTTTTTGTATGGCATTGATTATATTATGAACAGAGTATCAGTTCTTTTAATTTTTTCTAATATCAGCATCAATCTATATATAGGATGATTCAAAAAAGATTGGAGAAATTTTAAGGGATTAATTTTCATATTTCTGTTAAGAAATTTCTGAAATATAAAACTTGGTTGGATTTGACTCACATAATTTATTTCTTGCATTGCTTATTGATTATATTATGAATATAGAGTATCAGCTCTTTTAATTTTTTTCTAATATCTGTATCACTCTATATATATAAGGTGATTCAAAAAATATTCAACAAATTTTAAGAGATGGATTACACATCTAAACAAAAAAAAATTTTAATGGGAAATCAGGGTCATAACCCATATTTTCATTAAAAAAAATACAGGGTGTTTCGCTTCAATCTGAACAGAACTATCATTCATGATGTAATTAAAATAAAGATATTTTAAAGTAGTTTTCAAACGACTTGTTTTGCTTTGTGCCAAATGCAATGTATCATGAAAAATGATGGACCGACAGATTATATGCACTTAAATATGTATGAAAAAACCTCAAAATATGCTTTTAAGATCTGAAATATGCACTTATAACTTTTAATGAAAAACTACTTACCTGTAAATGCAGTTTCTATTTTCTTTAAATTGTTTTCTCAATTTAAGCACAATTGAATGTTTATTCTTTGAAAACAGTATTATGTATTATAATTCTATTAAAAGACATGCACATTGTCACAATTTTTTATCTCACTGTGAGTAATTTTTGTTGAAGTTCACAACTGTGCATTTTTCTAAATTTTCAACAGTTCAATTTTGTCTTATATCACCTGAAACTATTTTAGATACAAAAAATATTCTTTCAACATTAACCGACGCTACTGGGCAGTATTTGTGTTTGTACTCCACTTTTATAATTGTTTAAAAATCTATTTTCTCCAGTCTATAAAACCTCTCTGATTTTCCTTCATCCAGCAGACTCAGTAATGTCAAGGTATGACCAGGGTCTGGCCTGAAACTAATGAAAGAAAATTAGCCGATTCTGGCTTGTAAGTCAGGATCAGGGTGTCTAGCCTTCTGGATAACCTAGAAATGTCAGAGAAATTTATATGGACTGGAAAAGTCAGGGGATAGTCAGGGAAATTTACCATTCCTAAGGAAAAGTCAGGGTAATTCAAAAATTCTGAGAAAAAGTTGGACAATTCTGAAGCTTTCAAGAAAAAATTTAAGAATAATTTTCCAATTGTACAACTAAGGATTTGAAATTGCAGCGCCTGGAAAATCAAACTTTTCTCTTAAATAAGTACTGTAAAAAATTAGTGCTTGGGAGGTGACAGTCTTTCTCGACTGCAGCTACTGTGGGACTGTGTACGTAATAGGAGCTGGTGCACGTAAAATCTATTTGTGGCTCCAATGTCCTTCAAGTTTGAAAACGATACCTCTGGTGGTGCCAATCCAGGTGCAAGTCTCTCATCTGGAATTGGTTCAAAAATTAGGAGACCAACTCTAGAAGTCCAACCTCTCTTGAGGCTCTGGCACCCTTTCTTTCAGAGAAGTGCCATGGCAATTTCCATGACATGACAACAACAACTGTAAAAAACCTCTTGTGCAATTCATTTTGTCTGTACCCCTTTTTATTCCTTCATTGTAAGTCACAGATTTTCAATTCCAGCTTCACTGAAACTTTGTACTGAATATTGTAGGATTGATTAGGTAATTCAGTCTGTTTATTTATCTTTGTTTGGGAACTGAACATTTGTTAGTTTAATTTATTGAATATTTATTATTTGTATTAAAATATGTCAAAGCACTCTCTATTTAACTGTAATTGATGTGATAAAGAATTTCATCCTGATTGGTCAAAATGGATAATACTCGATGCTAAAAGTGTGTATCTGCAAAATGTTTAGCATGTTAAAAAATTATACGCTGATTAAGAAATATAGGAACATCAAGCAATCATTAACCATGAAATGATCTTCAATAATTTGTAAATTTTGCAAAAGTTTGTTTAACAAAGTAGTTTGTGCTTCAGAATCAGTTGTAAAAGTTTCACTCTGAAATTCACAACTTTTAAGGTTTTTTGAGTGTAAATTGCAAAATATTGATACCCGGAATTTTGTTTCATTGGTATGGAAAAGTCAGGGAAATTTGGTTGCTGATCTGGAATAGACACCCTGCAGGATGGCCTCCGGCCAACCTGGCCCATGCAGGCCTTTACATGATAGATTGTCAATAGGTTAAAATGGATATTCAGGAAAAAAATATTTTAGATGTTTTCGTGGAGAAAATTGTAAGATTCAAATAGTAGATATTTATCTTGTGTAGATTCTCATTTACATGCATTATGCACTACAGAAACAAGTCATTTATGTCTAAAGCAACAAACACAGCCTAGGGGTCCAAATTGTCTAAACTCTTAAGAGGGCCCACTTGCCATTGGCAAGCTAACAGCCTGGCCAGTTTGTCATTGATAATGACTGTATTAAATGATTTATCTATGAAAATTTCATTAAATTTGAATTTTGAACATTTCATTATTTGAATGCTGAAAATTTCATTATTTTAACATTGGCTTGGGAATATTAAGGAATTTTAGTTTTATATATTTGTGTAATATTAGTATAATATATTCTTGCTTTTATTAAGACCATCTTGTATGTATTGATTTACATTATAGGGCAAACCATTTAATCATTAAATTGGTTAATGGTTATAATAATTTAATTTACATGTTCGTTACCAAGGATGCATACATGGCAAACACTTTGTCGCTCATTTGACATTGCATTTTTAATCCAAAATTATGGTTTCATACCAGAAATTTCGACAGCATTTTTATTTTATGTAATCACAAAATGTCTGTCATTAAATAAAACAAATATTGTTATTAGTAATTTCTGATATGAGTTTGGAATTTCTGAATAAAATAAAATTCTGTTAATTTTAACCTGGTAGTGAATGTGTTAAACCATTTGATCTAGTTTCCTTCATCAGGCATGCAACTGTGAATTTTTTTTTTTTTTTTTTTTTTTTTTTGCAAAATTAGTTACACATTGAGATTTTTTTTATGCATGTGCAAGCTCATAGTGAAAAAATCACATCTTCTAAACTATATAAAATTTTAATTTTTTGATTCTTTCTAAACTTTGAAATGTAGTTAACAATACAGGGTGTCTATAAATTATTGTCGATGTTTCCTTATCACATAAGTTTTCGATTTAAGAACATGATGAAAAATATTACAACAAATTCGTAACGTAAAGCTCAAAAAGTTGTTTTTTATAGCACAAAGTTAAGTATTTTTCATCAATTGCTGCGCTCATTTGCTAATTCATATTATCTTCTCTGTTGCATTATTGGTAGTGTTAAATTTTCCAAGTAAATTTACTATATCCTGTCCTGATATTTCAGCTTAAAATGAACATTTATCAAAAAACTAAATTTTAATTAGTACAGAACTATTTTCAAATGTGATTTCAATATTTATATTCTAAAAAGGGTTTCAATGTTGAATTTATGTAGTTATAAATACAGTGATTTATTTTTTCTATTAAGAATGCATTGATAGCTTAGAGAAAGATTGAAAAAAAATATTTTTGCTGCATCTGTTATCCATTGAAACCTATTTAATTACAAGTACATTAACATGACATCTGACATTAAATCCATTTCAGTTTTTGCTTTTCACTTATTTTAATCATATTAAAATCAGCACTTTAAGATAGTTATCACAATATATCACCAATATCAATATTTACTTGTTGATATATTGTGATATTAAATTTCTGATATCGTTAGCCCTAATGCTTATATTGATATATTTCATTTTCTTTTAAGTATCAATTTTTCTTATGATTATTTTTTTTTTCTCTCAACCTATGGTTAGCTGACTCATTTTCTAATCAGAAGTTTTGAATATATAATGTATGCCATTAAATTTGAAGCAAGGTGTGGACATAAAGTATCTGTAGACTTGTAAACAATATTTACTGAAGCTTGTACATATTTACTCAAGTAATAATTTTATACTCTTCAAATGAAAGTCTTTTCTCAAAATACTTTTCCATTAATGATCATTGAGTATTTGATTGTGTCTTAGTAGTTAATCAATTTATTTAGCTTTTGATTGTCATAGTTGCTTTAAAATTCCATTATCACTTTTTATTTTTGATATTTAAGTGTGCACGTATATACACATATTCTATACTGGTTGCTGCTTGAATTAAGAGTTGTTTTTATAATTTTAAGTCATATTTTTGTTGTCTTTGCTATTTTTTCTATATTCTTAAATTTTATCGTACATATGCATTCCCCCCTCCTTCCACTTAACTTCCTGATTAAGTCCTTCTAAATGCTTTATTAGTGAGGTTTTTTTAATTGAAAGACAGCATGTAATTTCTTTTTCTTTAATCATTAACCCTCTCACTGACAAGCCGTGTTAATAAGTTCACTAAGCTCCAGGTTTCACTGCAATACAAGCAATTTTTAAATTACTATAATTCTAGGTATATAATGCAGTTTTAATACATTGAGTAATGATTAATACCCTCAAGGTTTACATTCATATATATACTTAAGTTTTTTAGGTAATTTTGGAATAATCACTTTTTATTAGCATTTAAAATAAAATACAGAGAAAACAACATTACTATTTAGCCCTTTTGCTGGACTGTCAGAGGGTTAAGGAGCATTCCAAGCACGTCAGGAGTATCATCATATCTTTGTCTGTCTTTCTAACATTCAATTGATTGTACAAAAAACATGGAAAGTTCTTGAGCCGGGGGAGTGGAAGTGGTATTGCTCCTGTTTACAATTATACTGTATTCAATATTACAAATATTTTCTCTTCACTTCTTTGGAAAGTAATTTAATTGGTTAATTATGTTATTTAATAGTTTTTAGCTTTCATTTGTATCTTAATAAAGGTCCATGTGTGAGTCATATGCATTTATTTTTCTTTAATCATGTGTATTCTATTTCTTCTTGTATGTTTTTTATTTTGCTCAGCAATTTCAAGAGCAAATAGTAATAGCAAATTCTATAAAACTTTCTAAACCTTTTTTTTTTTGTAATCCATCTGTAGGATAACCCTGCCAATTCTGAAGTACTATTAAAGAGAATAGAAGTATAAGAGTACTGCTGGAAAGTACAAGAAATAGCTGTAAAAACCTTGAAGAAGTTTAATTTCACAAAAAAATTACTCCGTCTTTAAAGATTTTATTCTCTCTTTACGGTACTGTATTTTACTTTATCAACTGCATTTTTTTTTTTTTTCAGACAATACAATAACATGAGAGATTGCATCAAAACTACTTGTTTTAGAAATATGAATCTAAATAATATAGCAACTACACATTTTAGATGCAGTATGTGTATATTCTTGTAAAGAATATAATCTAAACCAATATAGGTTTCCTAAACATATAAAAGCATAGCTTCCAGATAAATGGAAATTGCAAGAAATTGCTTGAGTTAATTCTTTTATACATCATGAAATAATTGAGTTTTTGTTTTAGATTTCTGTAATTTTCAACTAATAAACAAGTAATAAGTGTCCAGATGCTGTATAACTTGAAAAAAAAATCAAAATACAGCTGGTGAACAAACTTATTATCATACATAATGGAAATAAAAAGAGTGCAAAAAAGAAAAAAAGGTGATGAAAACAAAGAAAGAAAAAAATCACGACAAGATAATGATGAAGCAAAAAGAAAATTTGCTAAATTCATAGCACGAAGTGATCATCAAAGATTTGAAAGTTTTTTATGTACTTCAGAAGGTACCAATATGTTTGATAGTCTGTATAAAAATAAAGTGCACCGTAATATGTCTAGTATTTTACAACAAACAGGCCGTGGATCTATACAAGCTTTTAAAGATCTTTATAATCTTTGGTTTGACTCCAGAGGAAATCCAACAAAATACTTAGAGAATCTAAAAGAAAATGGAATAAAAATTTCCAATATTTCTTCTATTTTAAATCTAACAGCAGCTAAAAGTAAAGATGCCTATGAGGAGATATATCATCTTTTGTTTGATAAAAATGGAAAACCAACAAAATATCTCCAAACTCTACAAAAATATAAAATAAGTTTTTCTAATATATCTGGTATTTTACATGGAACAAAAGGTAAATTTAAAGAAACTTTCGAACAATTTTACAACCTTTGGTTTGATACAAATGGAAGTCCAACAAAATGCTTTTATACCCTCAGTAAAAATGGAATAAATATACCCAATGTATCCAGTATTTTACATAGAGCGGGCATTAAAGCTAAGATAGCATTTGAAGAACTTTATAATCTTTGGTTTGATGAAAATGGAAGTCCCACAAAATATTTACTAACTCTAAAAGAAAATGGGATAACAATAACTAACATTTCTAGTATTTTGAACGGTACTGGAGCTAAAGCCAAAGAAGCTTTTAATGAACTTTATGCACTCTGGTTTGATGAAAATGGAAATCCCACAAAATATCTACAAACTTTAAACAAGAACAATGTAAATTTATCTATTATAACTGGTATTTTAACTGCAGCTGGTGCTAAATCGAAACAAGCTTTTGTGGAGCTATATAATCTTTGGTTTAATAAACATGGAAGACCAACAAAATATTTAAAAACTCTTTATAAAAATGGAGTAAATTTACTAAATATATCTAGTATTTTACATGGAACTGGAGCTAAGTCAAAAGAAGTTTTTGAGGAGCTTTACAACCTTTGGTTTGATAAAAAGGGAAATTCCACAATATATTTAAAAACTTTAAAAGAGAATGGGATAACTTTATCTGCCATAATCAGAATTTTGTATGGAACTAGAGCTAAAGCCAGAAAAGCTTTTAATGAACTTTTTACACTCTGGTTTGATGAAAATGGAAATCCTACAAAATATTTACTAACTCTTGCTGAACATGGAGTATATTTATCTAATATATTTGGTATTTTAATTGGGACAGGAACTAAAGCTAAAGCAGTTTTTGAAGAACTTTACACTCTTTGGTTTGATAAAAATGGGAATCCAACTAAATGTTTACAAATTCTGGAGAAAAATAAAATAAATCTATATAGTGTATCTCTTATTTTACATGGAACTGGATCTCAATCTAGGCAAGTTTTTGAAGAGCTTTACAACCTTTGCTTTGATAAAGAAGGACATCCAACAGAATATTTACAAACTCTAGATAAAAATAGAGTAAATCTATCTGATATACTTAATATTTTGCAAGGAGCTGGAGTTAAAATGAAAGAAACTTTTAAAGGCCTTTACAGTCTTTGGTTTGATAAAAACAGCATTCCAACAGAATATTTGAAAATTCTGTATAAAAATGGAATACATCTATTCACTATATCTAGTATACTAGCTGGTGCAGGAGTTAAGGCTAAACAATCTTTTGAAGGTCTTATGAATATTTGGTTTGATAAAAATGGAAATCCAACAAAGTATTTACAAATTCTAAATGAAAATGGAGCTGATGTATCTAATGTTTCCTGTATTTTATATAAAACAGGTGCTAAAGCTAAAGATGTTTTTGAGGAATTTTATAATTTTTCATTTGATAGTGAAGGAAAGCCAACAAAATATTTAGAGCATTTTAATAAAGCAGGTTTTAAATTGAGTAACTTATGTGCTATTTTTGGTGGAGCTGGACCTAATGTTTGTTCAGCTTTAAAACATTTTCATAACATTTGCTTTGATGAGAATGGAAATCCAAGTAACTATTTAGAGAATTTCACTGAAGCAGGTTTTAAAATGAGTCATCTATCAACTGCATTCTGTTTATCAGGAACTAAAGCATCAGATAATTTAAAAACATTCCATGATCTGTGTTTTGATACATCAGGAAATCCAACAAAATACTTGAGTAATTTCACTAAAATAGGGATAAACTTCAAACCAAGTGATTTATGCCGTGTTATAAGTCCGGCAACAAATAGTTTAAAAGAATTTCATGATTTTTGTTTTGATGAGGAAGGAAATCCAACAAAATATCTACATGACTTCATTGCAATAAAGTTCAAACCAAGATTTTTATCTAAAGTGTTATGTGGAGCAGGAAGTAATGTTTGTTCTGCTCTGGAAGATTTATATAAAGTTTGCTTTAATGAAGATGGTAGCAAAACAAAATATTTAGAGGATTTTGCTAATATGGGTTTTACAGTGCGCGATTTGTCTGGAATATTATCTCTGTCAGGAATTGATGCTGCTTGTGTTTTAAATAAATTTCATAAAGTCTGCTTCCATAAGAAAAGAAGATATTTGGATCATTTCTTAGCCAAAAAAAACCTTTTTGGTCCCAAAGAGTTATCTCATCTGTTGTGTGGAGGTGGAGCCAAAACTTGTCTCTTGTTTAAAAAGTTGCACAGTATTTGTTTCGATAATGAAGGAAATGCAACAGAATATTTAAATACTCTTATCACAAAATATGAAACTGAACAGGTACTACATTTGTTATATCAAGAAATTACAAACATTTCTTCTCTTTCTTTAAAATTTGAACAGAGAGATATTAGTGAAGTAATATGCCAGAAAGAAATAGAGGTAATAACTATTGAAGAAATAGATGTAATAACTATTGATTGAAACATTAAATTCTCAAGGAAAAAAGCCATGCATTTTTCTAAATTTTCAAGATGTATATTTTGTTTTTTAAACACCTGAAACTATTTTAAATGCAAAAATGTTCTTTCAACAGTAGTTGATGTTACCTAAGAAGTATTTGTAATATTTTGCAGGAATCGTCTTCACTTGATACTTTAATCTATATATAATTATTTATAAAAGCCATTTTTTCCACGCCTTTAAAAGCTGAACTATTAATTTTAAAAAAAGTTAAACATTTCTGATTTACCTTCATCCAGCAGACTCAGTAATGATAGGAATACACTCCTGAACTTTATTTATTTTACGAATAAAAAGCAAAATTAGTGGCAGTCACTGACAACCGAGCTACTAAATGAAAAAAAGGTGGCTATTTAAAATGTATTTGCCAACAGCCACTCACAATCCCCTTTCCCATTTGAAAGTTTTTCAAAAATGCACCCCATGTGCGACAAAAGACATGATTTCTATTCCTTTATAACATTGTTTTTCAGGTTATTAGGTAACTTTCAATACAAAAAGTGAAGAAAAGCTACCTATTGCAGCCATTCGGAAGAAAACATTTATGGAAATTTTTTATATATTTTCACCAATCATGACCCCCAGACCCCAAAACTACCCTCCATTCAAATGTTGATTTATATATATGGGTAGTTCTGAAATTAAGTGGAAATTTCACTTTGGTAATTTGTAAAAAATAAAAATTCAAATTGTTGTGTTTCCAATATTTTCTTAAAGTTTTAAAGATAAATAAATCATAATTCAAGGTCAAGGTTTATTTTTTTCTAATTTAAAATTAAATTTTAAAAGGCATTAATAAATCAAACTTATACAAAATCGAATATTTTAGAATTAAAAATTTTCAGTTTGAAAAAATATTTTCATTAATATAAAATTATTCCTAAAATAAAAATATAGGTTCAATAATTAAAAATTTACTTTAAGCACCCTTAAAACATTGTTTGCATAAATAAATGTCACCTCCATGCTACAAAAATGGTATGGAGGTCATGGAGGTGACATATTATCTGTGATTAGGTCTAATATTTTCTAAACTATGCACAACATTCACCAAATGCTACTTGGATTGGGACTTAAAACGGCCTATAGAGGTGCTGATTGCAGCCGTCGGTACAGGAAAATTATCCCTTTAACTAATGCTAAAGTGCCATTGAAACCATTATTTATAGTAAACGCGTTTGAAAGTGTTAGATAATCAAATTTGGAAAATTCTTACTTTGTCAAATAAACACAGAACACAAATATCATATGAAATCTGAAACTGTGCAAAAAAATAATCATTATGAACAAATAAAAAATGCATGTAACACAATGGACTTGCAAGGGATTTTCCTAAAGCAAGAAGTTATATCTTTTTTCCATCAGATGGCGTATTCGAGCGCTTGAATTCCCAATACAAAATTAAATAAAGCAATTTAAAGCTATTTATCAACAGAATTCAGCTATTTTTAAAATTGACATAATTAATGAGGCCATGGAGTTGCCATCCAATTAAAGTACACTATGACACTATGGTAATTAAAAGTTTTAAATTAAAATTACATGAGATAACAACTGACCATGCTTCAGAAGTATTCCATCCAACAAGTAGCTTCCTGTAGTTAATTTGTATCCCAAGTTCTAGATTATGCTGCCATCTAGTATATTTTTATATAACTATAACTGGTATGTCATGGAAGTGGCTATAATTCTGGAGACAGAAGTATCTTGGTCTGTAATTTTTTTTAAATATAAATTTTCAATTTTTTTTTAAAAGTAAATAACGTACATTTATTTTTTAATGTAATGTATTTTATATTGTTCTCTTTTTTTATCTTATGAGATATATTCATGTTGTAAAGTAAAAACAGGCATAGAGAGACATACCATGGAGGTGACATTTAGTATGATTTTTTTTTCATAATTTAAAATTTATTTCAAAGTATTTTTTAATACAAGTTTTAAATGTGCCTTCATAGATTATCTATTTAGTTGAACAATTATTTGCATAAAAGTACAAAAAAAAATATTGGTACTCAAATTTCCACTTAATTTCAGAACTACTCATATATATACAGTAAAACCCCAGTTATCCGAAAAGCATGGGACCAAAGGATTTTCGGTTAACCAGGGTTCCATAGGAATTTTCGGATAACCGGGAGACTTCATAAATTTAATCTACCAATTGTGACACTACTCACCCTTCTCACTTCCCCAACCCCTCGAGTTGTGGTAAAGCAAGAGCCATCGAGGTAACTCGACATGTGGCCTAGTGACCGTTTCCTCCTATGGGGTTTCGCAAACGAAGTCGTCGGGGGTTCCTCGGCGGTTTCGTCCCTGCGGAAGTTTCCTCCAAGAATGGGGTTACTCTCGTAGCGACCTATGTCATCAACCTTGGTAAAATGACCTGGGGGTCCGCATTGGGGAGCGGCCCCAGGCCGATCGCAGCGCCGGGGCGAGACAAAGCTCCTGGTGCGATATAAGCCCTTCAGAGGCTTGGGCGCGATGGTCATTATCGTGACGCCGGCTACCCCCATGGGCACCTGGCGGCGCAGGCTAGCTATCTCACTTCCCCGCAGTCAGGTAAAGCATCAGTGCTTCCAAGTGCTGCAGGAGTCCGTATTCTATTCGATTTCCCCTTCCTGTTTACACATGTTTTAATTTCCTCCAAACTTTATTTACGATGAGTAGTATTTTAAAATACAAACTGGTTTTTATAAGCATGAAGAGCTCAATGAGTTGAAAAAGTTGATATTGGCACCTCAATATATTGAAGTGCAGGAAGATGCAACAGGGTCGGATATGTTTTGTTTAAAAGGTGGCGTAATAAGGCAGCCTTAAAGCAATACAAAGTTGAAAAAACAAAAAAAATCATGATATATTTTGTAAAGAAATGAAGTGTTGTATGTGGCTATGTAGTAAAATGCCTGCATTTACGCAATAGTCCAAATAAGTAAGTTGACGCTGTTTATTTATTTCATAAACAGCATGCTTGTTTAAAAATAAAATTTTTCATATTAAAAAAAAAAGAGTTTTATGCTCTTTTGGTTAAGCCGATTTTCAGATAACCGGGATTCAGATAATCAGGGTTCTACAGTATATATATGATCTATGTCATACGATAACACTCATATTTCTAAACAGATTTGAATGAAATTAAGTGTGTGTATTAAGCTCACCAATATCTTGATTGAGTTCATTGGCCAGCCTGGTCCACCATCTTGTTTCAAAATGGCGATCACTAAAATATTTAAAAATACAAAAAAATTTGGAATTCAAATTTATTTTTTGGTTTAAGTGTTAGACCTTGATACAAGGATTCTGGAACATTTTTTGTTTTATCTCTATCTTAAAAAATATCTGAGATATAGCAGTTTAAAATTCTAGGGTGGCTGACATTTTGAAACAAGATAGCAGATTACAAAAAATCGGGGATTAATTTATGAGTTTTAGTGACTGTAATTTCTCACAAATTATTATCTTTCATTGTTGTAATCATTTTTTCAATAATATGCATAAAACTATATTCATATCTGTTAGTGTCAAATTCTTGCCCAGCTTGGTGAAATATCACCAAATTTGGTAACTAAAATAAGCCTCCATATATGAAGCTAACTTGGCTATAGCTTACTAATTTGGTGAATTTTTTATTCAAATTCAGTATTAATGAAGCTTCTGTAATTGGGTTCTTTGCATTTTAGCTTGCTGCTTTCGAGTAACATTAGCTAAAATTTTAAAACGAAGATACAGGAAAGCTACCTTTTCCTCCCGGTACAGGCCAGAAAGACTTTTTGCAATCAAGTCTGTCTCTTGAGTACCTTAAAACTAGAGAACTGTGATATTTGCTGACCTTTTACCTTGACACTCAAGGAGAAAGTAAAATTCCCCAGCATGACATCAAGGATTTTAGTCTGATCTCAAATAAATATGTTAATATTAATACAAACACATATTTTACAAATAATGTAATAGAATGACTTGTTAACTTTAAATTAAAGTCTAATAATGCTTAAAGTGATACAAACATAACACAAAATGTTTAAAAATACCTTTTAATGTAGATTACATACTCTATCGGCGATATCTTCAGATCTAAATGATAAATAAGATATTCTTGCATATTTTTGAAAAATGGTAAACATAAAACCACGAGATCGATTTGAAGAATAGTAAAATAATTTTTCAATCAAGAGCTTATTTCCCATCCATTATCCGTGAATCAATAGAAATATATTTGCGAAAAGATAACATTTGAAACGAAGCTGCTTCTTTTGAATTAGCTAAAATTTGGCACATGATGATCTACAGATTGAAAAGGCAATAAAAATAAATAATAATTTTCATGTTTTCCAATTTGACCAATTTAAGCACCTGCTTGTCTTGGACATGTGATCTCATGGTTTTATGTTTACTATTTTTCAAAAAAATGTGAGAATATCTTATTTATCATTTAGATCTGAAGATATCACCGATAGAGTATGTAATCTACATTAAAAGGTATTTTTAAACATTTTGTGTTATGTTTGTATCACTTTAATTTACACTTATTTTAGATAAATATGGAAAAAAAAATAACAAAAGTTTATTGTTTAGCATTTTTGAATAAAAACAAGGAAGGAAAAATCATGCATCAAGCATAGATTATGAAACAATTTTGAATACTTCACAAAACATCACTGTTTAATAAGGTAAAAAAGATGCCTAAGTAAAACGGGATAACCATCCCGGGAACTCAGCTTTCGTTTTAGAGAATAAGTGCAATCCCGGGAGGAAGACATAAGTAAACAATTTAGAAATTGCATAATACATTTGAAAACCAAATTTCAACAATTATCATCTGCAGTTGGAAAAATATACAAATTATTTTGTGCAGCCCTGTATAGGATCTGTAGATTTGTATATACACTGCTGTCCAAAAATTAAGGGACAATGACTGGACGCTTTCGCTTTTTACATGGTTTGTCGGATATCTACTGAAATTCTTGACAAATTATCCTTGCACTTTGAGGATGTAAAGCAGATGTTTGACTTCAAGAACAGTAGAAACAATATACTGCAATTAAAAGTTTAATATATTGAATATTATACTTGACTCAAAATTTTTGCAGTACACCTGAGGTTTTTTCATGGCACACTGGTTGAGAACCACTTATTAGGCTATATCAAAAGTATTTTTGTTTTTTGAATGCTTTTATACCAAAGCCTGTAGCTAGCACTTTATTACTCCTATTGTTGAACATAAAATGTTATTTAACGGAATATATGTTCCTCTATATTCTATAATCATACAGGATTCTTTCTTTCATTTTTAGGTTATTATTTAAAGAGTGATGCAAATTTATGCTTCTTAAGGCATGATTTTAAACTAAAACCAATAAAGCTATAAAGTTGTCCTCAAAACTTGTGCAGTTGGAGGCTAGGACAAAAGTAGTGTCTGGACAGTTCAAAACAAATCCAAACATCTTAACAAAACTACACAATATTCAAATTTTAATTGCTTAATAGGCATATAGCCAACATAGTGAAAAAGTACCCAAGCCGGGACTCGAACCCGGGTCATCAGATTAGCGTACTGACGATCTACCAACTGAACCACTTGGGAACGATACTCAGCCTGGGACTTTTTCACCATAACATGTTGGCAAGGCTACAAACACAGCACAAGATGGAATATTTTCCGTGAGCCGCCAACCCTGGGGCAAACATGAAAACAAAGAAAATCCAGCATCGACAATTGAATAAATTCATATTTAATACTTTGACATTTTTCCAGAGAAAATTTCTCACGCCTTGCATTCATAATATTCAAATTTTAATTGCTTAATACGTGTATAGCCAACATAGTGCATCAGTGTGCTATATTGACGACCCGGGTTCGAGTCCCGGCTTGGGTACTTTTTCACTATGTTGGCTATACACCTATTAAGCAATTAAAATTTGAATATTATGAATGCAAGGTGTGAGAAATTTTCTCTGGAAAAATTTCCAAGTATTAAATATGAATTCAAAACTACACATTCAAAAATTAATAACTGTTAAGTGCGTAGTTTTGTTAACTTTTAGCATCAAAATTCATTACGGAAAATGGATTTTCTTCTTTTTTCTGTTAAATTGTTCCAAATTCACCTGCCACTTCTGGGTTTGATTTCAAGGCTGAGGTCCCTTTCCTTAAAGCATTTGGATTTGTTTTGAAATGTCCGGACACCACTTGTCCTGGCTTCCAATTGCATGTCTTGAGGACAGCTTCATTGGTTTTAAGTTTCTAGTTTAAAATCATGCCTTAAGATGTGTAAAATCTCAACATTTGCATGACTCTTTATGTAACCTAAAAATGAAAGAAAGATGCCTATATGATTATAGACTACAGAGGGACATCCTATTCTCTTAAATAACATTTTAAGTTCAACAATAGGGGTGATAAAGTGCCAGCTACGGG
The DNA here is from genome assembly GCA_963931845.1 of Maratus michaelseni. Taxonomy (NCBI): domain Eukaryota; kingdom Metazoa; phylum Arthropoda; class Arachnida; order Araneae; family Salticidae; genus Maratus; species Maratus michaelseni. Next base: position 7,312,439 of record OZ007600.1, read on the forward strand.
CTTTGGTATGAAAGCATTCAAAAAACGAAAATACTTTTGAACTTTTGATATACCCTAATATTTAAATCTCACTACATGTGTCCTAAAACCTTTCATTTTACAATATTTCAATTATTACTTTAGAAACAAATTCTCTGTTCTCTCCCAACTTTTTTTTTTTCAGCTACATTGTGTGCAGGTGGTATTATAAATAGTGTGGTTTTATCAGTGTTAATGATGCATTTGTGCTGTTTTTATTTATATTCACAGTGTTTAATTATCCATTCACTATAAAGGTTATATTCATATTATGTAATAGTCATTTCTCTCTTTACTCCAAGTTTTCTTTTGAAAAAACTAAATAATGCAAAAAGTAAGTATATTTTACAACTTCTTCCCTGTTTTTAGCACACACACACACAAATAAAGACGCGAAATATGCAAGTACATACGGTACTACAGTCAACTCACTCTAATCCGCAAACGCCTATAATCCACACACTGTTTCAGATGTAAACAGTGAAAATTTGGTTACAATTAACTTTGCCCGAGAAATTAAAAATGGCGATGATCAATCCCCACCCCACATAATTTTTGCATTTCAATGAAGTAAAACTTTATTTTTCAACTGAAAAAATAAAGTCAAAAACCAGGAGATTTTCATCCCGCCTGTTACATATTGTAGCAATAAAAAAACATGGTATCACCCAGCAAATTTTCGCAGAATGGTTTAAAAACCATTTTGTAAATAAAGCCTGTTTACTGACCTGTTACTACTACCTGTAAACTGTAAAATATTATTGCTTTTAGACAGTTGTTCTGCACATCCAAAAATATTACAAAAAACTATGTCACTACATTACTTTTGCCTCTGAATAAAAATTCTCTTATTCATCCAATGGATCAGGAAATTATTCGTAGCATGAAATGACAATACAAAATAGAATTTATGCACAGAATTATAACCTCTGATTTATCAGCTAATATGGAGGATTATAGAATGCAATTTACAATTAAGGGCTGTATTTTTCTCTTGTCTGATGCATGGATCTCTGTATGCAAAGACACTTTATTAGGTGCAAGCTGCAAGGCGTAATTCGTGGCCAGCATCTTTATTTATAGACAGTAATGGTGATGACGTTGACTTTGGTGGTTTCAGCTTGGATAGTGCTAAACAGAAATCTGCAGAAAAATTCACTAACTGTTGTGCCTGATTTTCAGAATGAAAAAAATATCTAATTTAATGGATATCCTCCAAAGATGAAGCTCTAATTACAGAGAGTTTCACAGATGATGAAATTATAAGTACTATTCTGTTGAATTCAACTGAAAATAGGATAATTCTGACACAGAGTAGAAAAGATGAAGATGTTCATATGATAGACGAAAGATCTTCATATGACTAACTGGTTTAATGTTTCTACAAATAGCATTATATTCCTTATTTATGTATATATTAAACAGTATAAATATTACACAAATTGTTTGTGTGTATGGAGCAGTGAATGGGTTGGCCAGAAGTCCTCATAAAAATGTTTCTTTTCTCACCAATTCCATTTCTTGTATCTTTCTAAAGCTGTTGTAAAATAAAGTTTCTTTTTCTCATTTATGATGATGAATGTGAAAAAGTAACTCTTGAGCAGGACTTGAATATGCGTTTTATAAATACAGTAGAAGACCTTCATAACACAAACATAAAAACACAAGGTTGTGCGTTATATAGATCACATTTTACATATCATTAAATTTAGCTTGTAAAACATGGCCAAATATGTGTGAAACATACCAAAATACATTAGAGTATCTTTATATTGCATTCTTTATTACCAGGAGTTGTGCATATTATAATTTTTTGCATAATATAGATCATTCCACACATTGTTAAATTTACTTTATAAACATTGTCCAAACATACCTGTATCAAATCATTGGAATTTTTTCAGTAATTAGCTCTGAATTAAGGCGATAAAGTTGAACTAATGTATCAAATTTAGTCCTATAGAGAATAACAACTATTTATTATGTGGGAATTCAGGTGTTTCTTAACTGAAAATTCATTGTTTACATATGAGAAATTGTGCGTTATATGGAGAACTGCATTATATAGAATTGCGTTATAAAGATCTACTGTATCTGGATTTTTTTCAGAAAGAGACTTTTGTCTCAGAACAAGAAATAATTGCTATACATAGACGTCAAAAGTTCACTAACAAATGACAATTGATTACTATGTTTGAAAGTTGTAAAAACAAACAAAAGAAATTGTAAAATAAAATTTAAATAATTTTTCTTTAAATATATCTTGATTTTTAATTAAATAACACATTGTTTTACAATATCTTTCTTTTTTACCAATACCAAAAGTTGTAAAAATAAACAAAAGAAAGTGTAAAATAAAATTTAAATAATTTTTCCTTAAATATATTGTGATTTTCAATTAAATAACACAATATTTTACAATATCTTTCTTTTTTACCAATAATTTATGCATTAATAATTAATGTACTGTAAAATTACAAGAGGAAAAAAATGTAAACAAAGTAATGACCCATAATCTGCAAAATTCTATAATCTGCACAACCTTTGGTCCCAAGCTGTGCAGATTAGAGGGTGTTGACTGTATTAACAAAAAAAAGATGCCGTAGTTTTTGCTATATGAGAAAGGTATTTAAGCTTCCAAAAGAACCTAAAAATAGCTGTAATATGCAACTGTATGCTGGAAAAGAAATCATCTGAAGCCCCATGGCAGAATGTACGCAACGCTGCGACAGGCATCATAGACTTTTTAGGGCACTTGCAGACTAAAAACATACAGCGATGCCGCAGACGTGCTATAGCACGTAAATTATGCGAAAAAATGACGAATTTCGTCAATCGTGGGAAAAACACACAATTCATTAAAAGATCTCAGAAAATGGCTAATTTCGTTGACAGATCGCAAAACAAACGCAAATTTAGTCGAAAGGGCGTGAAAAAAACGCGAATCTCGACAAAAAGCCATTTAAAAAAAAAAACACGAGTTTCGTTGAAGGATCGCAGAAAAATGTGAATTTTGCCGAAGGGTAACAGAAAATGCCAACTTCATCAAAGGATCGTGAAAACACCTCCTAATTTCGTCGAAGAATCACGGAAAAAACAGTCAATTTCGTCGAAAAAATGTCAAATTTCGTCATCAGATCGCGAAAAAAAAAAAAAAAAAAAGGAGAATTCTGCTGAAAGATCGCGAAAAAATGCCAAATTTTGTCAAAGGATCTCGAAAAAATGGTAAATTTCGTCGAAGGATCTCGAAAAATCGGTAAATTTCGTCGAAGTAGCTCGAAAAAACGGTACATTTCGTTGAAGTAGCTCGAAAAAAAATGACAAATTTCGTCGAAGTAGCTGGAAAGAAACGGCAAATTTCATCGAAGGATAGTAGAAAAAACACGAAATTCATCAAAGGATCTGGGAAAATGGCTAATTTCGTTGACAGATTGCAATAAAAATGCAAATTTCATCAAAAGGCGGCAGAAAAAAACGTGAATTTTGTCGAGACTAGAAGAAACATAAATCGTGAGAATTAAAAGAAGGATCGTGAAAAAAAATACAAATTTCGTCAAAAGGCCACAGAGAAAACGCAAATTTTGTCAAATGGCCACAGGGAAAACTCCTAATTTTGTCAAAGGATCACGATAAAAAGTGCGAATTTCATCAAAAGGCCACGATAAAAAAAACCCGTCAATTTCGCCAAAGGATCGCAGAAAAAAAAAACCCGCTAATTTCGTCAAAGGTTCACAAAAAAGCATGAATTTTGTGAAATAGTCCCGGAAAAGATGCAGCATTCCTTTAGAAAACAGCAGACACACAAAATTCTATGCTTGTTAATATAGACATAGTTTTTAATCTGAAACAATATACTGAACTAACTTTTGAAAAATCGGGTTAACCCGAACCCAATTTGCAGGAATCTACACTCAGTCTGAAATTGACTCGAATCAAAAGCAGAGTTAATCTGACCTGCAACAAGAATAATTATTGCTGAGAGGGGATTTTCCCCTTTCCTTTCCTCCCTGCGCTGTAACCTTTCAGAATATTTGCTGTGAATTTCAGAATTTTTTTTTACTCAAAAATGCTGATAAATGCTGATGCCTTAATTAATTAGCACTACAACAGCGGCAAGAATAGATTTACATGATATATAGCATATTGCAGACTATATTGAAAACATTATTAGCATTGCAGACACTTGAAGATATTTCTGTCAATGGGATCTGAAGATGCAATATCATCAAAAAGAAGAAAGATGTTCATATGACTAACTGGTTTAAAGTTTCTACAAATAGCATTGTATTCCTTACTTATGTATATATTAAACAGTATAAATATTACACAAATTGTTTGTGTGTATGGAGCAGTGAATGAGTTGGCCAGAAGTCCTCATAAAAATGTTTCTTTTCTCGTCAATTCCATTTCTTGTATCTTTCAAAAGCTGTTGTAAAAGAAAGTTTCTTTTTCTAATTTATTAGAATTATTGAAAATATTTTTATTGCAACACTTAACTACAAAATTATATGTCCCTGAAAGTTATACATTTTGTAAATGTGATAAGTTTTTTTTTTTAATACTTTGAAAAATGTCTTTAATTAAAATCCCTCTCCTTCATAACACTATATGATTAATTTAAAAAAAAAATTACAATTCTGATGATAATTTTTATTTTGAATAAAATGTACAAAATGGATATAATTTTTTTATATGCATAAATATTAACATTATTATAGTTCCACAACAACTGATATGTCCTCAACAGGGGAGATTTTAAATGTCTAACTTGTAAATGTGTGTACTATTTTTCTGAAATTTAGCTAAAATATTTTAAAACTTTTCATATGCATCAATGCATTTTCAAAAAATACCTGTAAAGTAGTTTGAAAATATATATATATATATATATATATAAAATATATATATTGGAAGTGATATCAACAAAAAGTCTATTGGAATTCCTTTTAACTGATAATGGAGAATTGTATGAAAAGTTGTGAATATATTTGAATAGATCTGTAATCCAGTGTCCGCTGAACACAAAATATGAACAAGCTTTTTCCAATGTTGAAAAGCTCATAAACATTGTCATGTGTCTAGACAGCCAATCATGGGATCCAATATCAATATGATTTTAATTATAATATTTACTGGAAAGACACTAACTACTATTTACAAAAAATCTATATACATCAATCACTTCGTGATTACTAAGAAAACTAAATATTTCCTCACAACAATTCTTTATAATTACTTGAAAATCAGAATATTTACTCTATTATTCAGGCATTCTACCACCATCAACAATCATCTCTGACTGACTCCCTCTCATATTGTTTCACTTCTGTAAAAACAAAAGTTGGAGGGTTGGTGGTATAACAAACAGGTTGAATCAGAAAGCATGTATGTACCACTTGTAATTCTCCTTCATCATCATAAGTCTTTAGAAGCTGTTCAAGAATATCAGTGGAATCCATACTATGCATAATTATTTCCAGGGCTGTATTTCCTCCTGGCCTTGTGGGTACCTAATAAAAATTATAAAGATAAATATTTTTGTATTTTTGCAAGTTACTAAACATTCCATAATTAGTTAAAAATTAAAAAATAATTGTTTAAAAGAAACATAATACTAAAAATAATTTGATTAGATATTTCATAATATTTTTGTATAGGAATACTTAAAAGCTCTGCATAAAGATTAAAAACATATTTAATTATTTTTGTTAAGCTCAAATTATCATTACTTTGTATTTTTTAATCTCTCATTCCCTTCTTTTCATCAATAAAGCTATAAGTTAACACAAGCATTTCACTTTTATTTAATTTTTCTATATAATTTTTAGTGTTCTAAAAATTAAAAAAAATCATAATAATTCAAGGTTTCACTAGATTAATTTCAACACAATTATTCAAATTGGTAAGTAATATTGTAATTGGCAAATTCATAATTACCAATTTGAATAATTGTGTTGAAATTAATCTAGTGTAATCACGTATCCAGCGTTTACTGGAGTTCCATTACCTGCGATCTATTATGTTGAGCTGATTAAAATATCAGACCAGATGCTTTGATCAATAAGGTTAACTGGATGAATTATGCCCTCCAGATTCGACCGGGACAGCTCAGTTTGTAGAGTGTGGCAGCTTCAGCCAAGAGATTCCAGTTTCGAATCCTGGACATTTTTCGTCCAGTTGGAAATATACAACTCGCAATTCAAGGTTTGTTTCACTTAAAACCCAAGCAGGTGCAGGCTGCCCAGGTATATGCTGCTGAAGGCAATAGGGTTCTATCTATACTCACTCACAGGGATTGATAAATGCATGGCCAGGGGAGGGTAATAATATTTTTTACTAGCAACTAGAATTTTTTGCTGGCTATCAGATTTTATCAAATTTGTAATCATATTACAATATATATATAAATTTTTTATTTGTAGTAATATTCTGGTTGTTTTTCTAAAAAAATTGGTATACCCGACCCCTATGAAACAAAAGTCAATCTGAAACAAACCCGAAGATTAAAAAAGAAAAATACAGTCAATGCGAAAAACAAAATTAAAGAGGTAAAATATCAAAACCAACTCGAATCAAGCCCAAACTGCAGGTTTGATTTGGGTAAAATCAGGTTACCTTTTCTGGTACAGGATTCTAATACTCGTTGACTATTGTTCAAAGGGGTAAACAGACTGCCAACCTTGATGCTCTTCTGTTACCACTATTTCTAAACAGTTAATCTTTGCCTGTTTTAATTGAATTATTTTATGCTTTTCTGTTACAACAATTTCAGAATAATAATCTTCAACTTAATTAATCACAGAACTTCTAGTATTAAATAAGGTGAAGATTCCATGATTCGGAAATAGTGGTAATGGAAAAGTGTAAAAGTTGGCAGCTATAAGCCCTAGTCACAGTGAAAATGAAGAAAAAAAAATCTACCTCTACCATGCATAAACAGATAAAATGTAGGTACTTACCAACTATTTTGTACCTTCGATAGTCTGATTTTGATTTATTAGGGATTTTCCGAACAGCCTTTTCATATTCCAGGGCAGCCCGAAATCTTTCTTTAGATGCCACAAACTCAGCTGAATTTTTTGCTGGTTTTCTTCCTTTCATACGATCCCAAGCCTAAGTTAAAAAATAAATGATTCAGCATAGAGAAAAAGATAATATAGTCTGTCTCAAAAGTTTAAGCACTCTGCAAATCTGGTTTAAAATAATTGAAGAAAAGATTTTATGCTAATTTACAATAAATACTCGACATTTAATCAAAATAAAATAAAATAAGCCATTTTGGGTAGTTAAAATAAAAAATATATTTATTTTTTTCTTTTTTCTTGAAGAAACGCTGTCTCAAAAGTTTAAGCACTTTATGCAATTTTTTTTAGAAACACAGGATTGGCCGTATGTAATGGCGTTGTATGACATCATATTGCACTTTTATAAAAGTATAAAAGGTGGAGAAATTATTTCCTCTCGTTTTAAAAATGCTGAAGGGTAAAGAATTCACAAAATGTGAGATTTTGAAAGTTTTTAAATTGAAATCGCAAAATAAAACTGTTTCTGAAATTGCAAAAGTTTTAAATCAATCAACGCGAGGTATATATATCAGGTACTCTCTAGAAATGATAATTTTAAGCGGAAACCAAGATGTGGACGACCACGTATGACGACTGTTCAGACTGATCGGAGAATACGGAGATTGGTATCTAGACAAAATATGTCCATATGGCAAATTAAAAATAATCTCAGTGTACAGGTGTCAAAGATACTGTACATAGACGTATTAAAGAGCGTGATTGCATCAGACTAAAGAAAATGGCTCGCAAACTGTCTCTCAAATTACATCATAAACAGGCAAGAATGAACTGGGCTAAAAAACACATATCCTATGGGGACAAATGGCTTACTGTTTTATTCAGCGAAGAGAAAAAGTGGAACTTAGATGGCCCTGATGGTTGGAACGCATATTGGCATGATTTACAAAAGGAACCAAGGACATTTTTCAGCAGGCAGCAAGGCGGTAAATCTGTTATGGTTTGAGGGCATTTGGATTCAATGGCCAGACCTCTCTGGCTTTTCTAAAAGGATGACAAGATTTTAAAAAGTATCAAGAGACGCTAAACCAACATTTGCTACCATTCGGTGACAGTTTGGGGGGGTCCTGAATGAACTTTTCAACAAGACAATGCCTCAATCCACGTATCACATTCTACAAAACTTTGGCTTTCTCAGAAAAATGTTAAAGTTCTTGACTGGCCAGCTTTAAGTCCAAACTTAAACCCGATTGAGAATGTCTGGAGTATTTTAACCCGCCAGGTTTACGGCAATGGAAAGCAGTATGACTCTATTGAAGAACTCCAAGAGGCTATTGAGAAAGCACAGTACTCTTTGCCACCAGAAACCCTGCAAAAACTAATAATTTAACATGGACCCACGTTTATTTGAACTAATCCGAAATCACGGAAAAATAATTTGTAAGTAAAAGTTCTGTAAAAATTATAAATCTAGTTGTTTTTGACATTGTGCATAAACTTTTGAGACAGTTTTTTTAACATTTATTTTAATTATATTTTTTACAATTATGTAATTTATTTTTTTCTACTTTTGATGTCATTTATTTAAATAATGTTGCGAAATCTGCAAATAAAAAAATGTTATTCATTCTAACTTTTTATAATTCTTTGAAAATCGACATTTTATGCTTGTGCTTAAACTTTTGAGACTGACCTTAATTGTTTAGTTATCATATGATGACATACACAATTATCGAATATAGATGTAAAATCTTGGTTGGAAAATGATGCAAGAACTATCTAAGGACATATTTATCTGATAAGGACTTTTTGGCAATATAATTAATTGAATTACTTAACGAAAAAAACCCAATAAAACAAGAACAAAAAATCATACATCAAGCATACATTATGAAACACTTTCCAACATTAACAGAATATGGTTAAGAAATTTAATTTTTTTCACGCAATGAAATGAGATATCTAAAGAAGCAATTTAAACAAGAATGATAAATCATGCATTAAGCATAGGTTATGAAACACTTTCCAGCATGATCAGAATAATGTAACAAAACTTCATAGATTCATAAGGTGAAATGTGATATCTAAGTAAACAATTCTCGAAATTGTATAACATATTCAATAACCCAGTTTCAGTAATTACCATTAACAATTGAATAAATATCTGAATTTTCTTGTGCAACCCTGTATATGATCAACAGATTTGTATATACGCTACGTAATATGCTAAGATTTAGTTCAGTTAGGAAATGCACAGCAAAGTTCAAAATTTCCATTCTTCAATTTCAGTCAATGAAAGATACTGTACTTGTCATGTTTTAAGCAGCCCTATATATGATCTATAGAATTTATACACAACCAAGCAATATGTAAAAAATCAGTTAAATTTTAAAATGTGTGCCACAATGGAAAACTTGCTTCCAGAAATTATTGTTCACAGACAGTACTCTACCAAATTATTTTGTGTGTCCCTGTAAATGAACAATGAATGCTATGCACTCTATAATCTATGGTAAGCCTCTTGTAATACACCTCAGACATTCCAGTGGAAGAGGATTTAGATGTTTATCTATTGTTACTGCAAAGTAACAAAAAAGGCAGAAAAAAAAATCAAAATATTAAAGAGTTTTGAAGATTTTAAACTGTGTGGTGAAAGAGAGAAGGTAAATGATTGAATATTCACTTTTAGTGCAAAGTAACAAATAAGGAAGAGAGTTTAAAAATACTAAAAGTTTTAAACTTATTTTACTGGAAGCAAAGCAAAAATTTCAGGGAAGGGAGGGGGGTGTGTGTATTTGGATGATGCAAATCATTCCAACTTTGCTTTTATAGGAAGTTATTTATTCATTGTTATTATTGCAAAGAAAGGATATTATTAATATCAGCAGAGTACCATCTAGTGTTTTGTTTTGGGGTGGGTCTGGGCAGGAAGACCTTCCATAGAATTATGGATTTTGCCCATGATCAGATAAAAAACATTTATTTCAGAGATGGGAAAAAGCTGAGCCCCATCAGCATTTCCTTTGGGTACGCCCTTGTTAATAACAAAAATTCCCACATAACCAGGACTTGACAAATGCGGTCGCCAGGTCACCACTAGCGACCAAGTTTTTTTTTTTTAATCTAGCAACCAAGTTATTTAATCTGGCTTTTTTTTTTTTTTTTTTTTTTGTACAAAAATTGATTTAAGAATTGAGAACAAAAGATATTTTTCTCTCAACCCTACTCATGCACGGCAAGTAGTGACCTTCCTTTTCTGTCATACTTTTAATGAATAAAAGAACCAAGTTAACAGGCATTTTCCAATCTCATGCACAGAAAACGACATTATTTTTCACTCTAGCCAGTTAGCATGTCACGTGATCAGAATGTGAAAAGGCTGGGGGTGTATTCACTAAAACAGTATGAAATAGTGTCAGTCCAGCCTCTGTGGCATCTAAAATGGGATACAATGCTAAAAAATGCTCATTTTTTTTTAAAGTTTCAAATAAAATTTTTGTGTTTGAAATTAAAACTGATTAATCAATCACATTCATTTAAAAATAATAATAACATATAAGCGATTATAAGAAATTAATTTGAAGTAAATATATAAAACTTAATTAAAATTTTAAGAATGTAACATAATACTAGTTTTTAGTTCTAGTGTAGTTTAGTATTCTAAACTATGTAACTAATAATTCTAAACAATACTTATTATTATTTTTTTTCAATTAACTCATAAAAAAGTTTTTTTTTTAAAATTATTATTATTAATTTTAGGGGATGTGGGCTTTTGAGTCTCTGCAGTTGGACAAATTGCAATTAAATTTTAAGGTGGGAATAGATTTTGTTTGCAGTCTGCGAGCATCCCGTACACAATTTTTAATCTAAAACTAGCATTTCTAAATATAAATCTTTATCTGATTAAATGGCAGAAATTTTGGAATTAAATAAGGCAAAAATTAGTATTTAAAAATACTGACAGGAAAAATTAAGAATTCAGTTGTATGAACTTTATACATCATGTATACTGGCCATGAAAGGGTTATAAGATGGTAGTACATTTGAAATGAATGTCTTACTTGAGATGTCATCATCAGCAATGGAAGAACCAAATTTAATGTCTTAGAAAAAGGATCTATGACTGGTTCAGATACTACCATTCATGAACAAGAATGTCCACTGTTATCGTTCAGTATTTATTGTTTCAGCAGCAAGAATTATTTATTTATTTATTTCTTCCTTCCCGGATAGATGTATTGTTAACTAGTTCAAAATCAAAACATTTACAAATATTAACCAAGTAACAAGCTACAATTATTGAAAACAGAAAGCAAAAAGGACACTTTCTTATTCCTAATATAAATCAAAATGGAAAGTAACTGTAATTAATGCAGGGGTCACAGACCTGCTCCAATTGCACCAAACTGCTCCAAATGAAAATATCTGCTACAAATGCATTTCTTTTTACTATTTTTGCTCCAAAACGAGCATTTTGTTTTATCTTTTCTACGGTGAAATCGGATTTCTTTGCGCCATTTTCTTCCCAAGAATGCCATTTTTCTGCCGATTGTCAGATTTCCCCTTTTTTAATTTTTAAAAATCAAATCCACGATCTGAAATCAAGATTTTCATCAAGTGATCACAGAAAAAAACGGCGATTTTCATCGGACTCTCACAAAATAAAACCTCGACTTTTGGCAAGTGAACTTGAAATAAAATCATTATTTTTGGCAAGTGACCATGAAATAATATTGCGATTTTCATAGAACGATCGCAAATTGAAACTGCAGGACTTGCTTTTGAAAAATCAGATCAACCCAAAGCATTTAAAGCCAACCCGACCTGCAACGGAAGCGCGAGATGGAATCAGGTTCTGTGACCCAAAACAGGACACTATCTGCAATTTCGAATTATATTTAGGAAAAGGACTTTTTGCAAGTGATTGCTGTTTTTGTTTGTTTGCACCCTATCTCAAGAACTGAAATATGTAATTTAACTTCAGATTCAGTTAGACTTTGACATAAATTGTGCTAATTAAGTTTTGGTGTAAACTGCCTAATAAGTGGAGCTGTTATGCTGCATTTTTCATGATTTCCTTGATAGCTATACCTCACTAATACACGGAATTTCTTCAAAATTCAGATTTACACTTTGACATAAATAAATGCTGATTAGGTTTTGGTTTAAATTGTCTGACAGGGGCATTGCTATGCTGCATTTTTCATGATTTGTGCAATAACTATATCTCAAGCACTAATGCACAGAATTTCATGAAATTTCAGACTCTGTTAGACCTTTACCTAAATAGATCCTTATTAATTTTGGGTGCATACTGCCTGACAAGTGTCGCTGTTATGTTTTGTTTTCATGATTTCTGCAATAGCTATATCTCACGCTCGAATACATTGGCATTTAATTTTTGTTGCAGACGATTTGATTTATATAGAAGAATATTTTGTGATGGCCACACCATACTAGTTAGTATTGCTAATGCATCCCTGATATAACTATGTCATGGAGTAAGGGAGGGGTTAAGTTAGTTTTCATTTCTTTCTTTTTTATGGCAAATGATCCGAAATTTGGAATCGCTGAGTATAGATTTTGTACTGTATGAGATTTCAACATATGTGTAGGGTACAATGGTGATACTGAATTTATTTTCAAAAGAAGAGCTTTTGCTGCTCCAAAAACTCGATTTCCTGCTCCAAAAGCCGTTTTTGACTGCTCCAATTCTTCCTGAGTGAATGTGACCCCTGTTAATGTAACAATAATTATGCATGTGTTTTTAAGATTTCTATTATCTTTATGGCTATTACGAGTAACAATTAATATGAGGACATTTGTAAATCCCTTGTTTCTTGTATCAACCAAGTTCGACTATTAAAATTTGAAGTAACTTTTAAATTTCTCGGTATGCTAGTTAAAAAAAAAAAAAAAAAAAACAAGAAAGAAAGATCATGCATCAAGTATAGATTATGAAACACTTACAGACACTTACATGACTATGAAACACTTACAACACTAACAGAATAGCTTAACAATTACGAGTAACAATTAATATCAGGAAATTTATAAATCCCTTGTTTCTTGTATTAACCAAGTTCAACTGTATTAAATTTTGAATTAAATTTCTGTGTACGTTGGTTAAAAGAAACAAAAACAAGAAAGAAAATTCATTTGTCAAGCAAAGATTATGAAACATTTTCCCACACTAACAGAATAGTGTAACAATTAATATGAGGACATTTGTAAATCCCTTGTTTCTTGTATCAACTAAGTTTGACTGTATTAAATTTTGAAGTAACTTTTAAATTTCTGGGTATGTTAGTTTAAAAAAATGAAACAAAAAAGAAAAATCTTGTGTCAAGCAAAGATTATGAAACACTGACAGAATAGTGTAACAATTAATGTAAGGATATTTGTAAATCCCTTGTTTCGTGTATTAACCAAGTTCGACTGTATTAAAATTGGAAGTAAATTTTAAATTTCTGGGTATGCTAATTTAAAAAACAAAACAAAATAGAAAAATCATGCGTTGAGCATAGATTATGAATCACTTTCCAACACTAACAGAATAGTGTAACAAAACTTCACAGTATAATACGTTGAAAGATGATGGCTAAGTACACAAGATCAAAGTCAAACCAGACGGGGAGGCCTACCTTTTGGCTTAAGCTCAGGTTAGAAAACTCATAACACACTTGAAAACCCAATGGCAGCAATTACCATCAATTGTTGGAAAAATATCCGAATTCTTTTGTGCAGCCCTGTATAGGATCTATAGGTTTGTATATATAATACATAGCATTCAAAAATTTATTACAGTTAGAAGACATATAGCACAGTTTAAAATTCACCTACAGTAAATTTCACCAATAAACGGAAATGTACTTGAGATATTTTGTGCAGCCCTGTATAGAATCTATAGAATTTATATACACCCAGTAATATGAAAAAAATTAGTTAAATTTAAAAATGCGTACCACAACTGAAACTGCACTCGCAACAATTATTGTTCATAGACAGTACTGTAACTGAATTCTTTTTTTTTTTTTTTGTGCCCCTGTAAATAAATGATGGATGTTGTGTGCAACTTATGCTATAGTAAGCCTCTTGTAGTTCTTCTCAGATATATATCAATTTCAATATGTTTGATATAGTGAAACATTATTAAAGTACATCACAAATGTTTTTTCCCATAACAGGCATGAAAGTGAGATATAGGGAAAAAAACGTGGAAAATTTTTTTCATCTATACAAAGGCACCAAACTCTTATAATTTAGGCAAATTTTAACAGTTATATCTTACTTATAATAAAATCCGAAGGCAAGAAAGTGTCTGTAACCAATCCGGGCTGGACCACTCTGGTCTGCGAGTCGACAGTAGTTAAACGCCATGTTAGGCTTACTGAAAAACATATACTAGCACATGACCACTAAATGATAATTTCTTTTACTTGAAATAATATCTGTTCAGCATATTTTCGTATAAAACATGTATATTATATCCAGTTATAATGTTTTAAGTTTTAAATTAAAAATAATATTCGACCAGCACGAGATGGCGGCTCAGAAAGTCGCTTGGCAGAAGAGTTCATTTTCGCACAGGTTCGGACAGTGGAAGAGCAAATATTTAGGGTTGTAACATATTTGAGCGTTCCTGCCTTTGGCGATATACAATTCCCTCTCTCTTTCTCGTCTGTCCTGTCATTGAGATCCTTTTTTTTGTCGTAGACGGTTGTTATTCTCGCGCTCTTGATTATTATTATCATTATTCTCTATTTAAGCTGTTCTTTTCAGAACAACACAAAATGTCTGAGTCTGATAAAGGGAAAACTTTGCGTTCTGAAGAACGTAACATTGTTAATAATGTGCTTATTATTTCTTTTTAAATGAAGCAAAATCTTCGTCTCTTTCCATTCCGATTCAGAGAGCACAGGACAATTAACATTCTACAACATTTAATTAACAAAATTCCATTTAATAAAACAGGCTCCTTCACAAAATTCCTCTTGATAAAATAGGTCCATTCGCAAAATTCCATTTCCTTAAACATATTCTCCATTAATTATTTTAATTTTGTTAAGTTTTAAAATGTGTAATTTGCAAAGAAAACAAATTCATCAGAAAGGAAAACTTTAGCAGAAGGACTTAAAGAAGTTATTATTATTAAATGCTTGGTTTGAATTTGAGTAAGCTGGATTACATTTTTCATAACAAAATGTTATTTTTCACAAATATATAACAAATTTTACAAAATATATCAGAAAAATAACTTCACAAAATCATAATATCACAAAATAAGCCCCAAAGGAAAAAAAAAAAATAAATAAATAAAAAAACCTGCATCGACTCCTGAACTTATATGATTTATGCAAAATGATTTTAAATTAGATTGAAATACAAGTTTTGAGAATGTTTCTAGATTGATTGGTTGGTTATTTGTTACGGCCGATTATCTGTACTAGGGATGTAGGCCGATGAGGGGAATGCCCTCCGTGAAGGTCTTTCTAAGGGACCCTAACCCATATTTATGCCAGGTTCGAAGAAAACCACGGAAAACTCCAAACGGTTAGGCCGACGAGCGCGACAGGGGTTTGAACGCATCACCTCCCGTCTACCAGCTTTGAGAACAGAACCTCTCAGCCACTGGTGGGGCAATGTTTCCAGGTATCGCATTTTTGTATTTTAATATAAGTGTATATAAAATCTAGTTAAAATATCCTGAGAAAATAATTTATAAAAACAATTTTTTTTTTTTAGAATATGATTTAACCAAGAGATCCTACTGACCAAAATATCATAAATATTTTATATAACACCGAAACATTATACAAATATCTCCATCGCAACTTAATATTTAATAATACATAATATTGAATTGCCTTTAAAATTTCGGTATGTGAAAAAGTTTTCAAACTTTTATTTGAAAAAAAAAAAATATATACATACATATATATATATATATACACACATATATATATATATATAAGATATAACATTATGCGAAAAGTATCTTGAATAAGAAAGCAAATTTGACTGAAAAATTTAATTTTTTGCTTATGGATTAGCTTGTATATTTAATTCACATGGTCTCTCACTCTGTAAAAACTGCCCTTACCTAAAATACCCTAACAAAAAATTTTCTCAAAAATGAATTCACCCAATAAAAATTCACGATGATAAAGAATTTCGAATTTGTATTCTTGTATAACGCATATACTACATGTAGTCTTATTTTCATTCTACATCAAAGGCGCTAACTAGCCAGATATGGTAATCCAAGATCAAATAACTTGGTCCTGAAGTTCCTCCTCTCAATTCTCCTTCTTTCGCTAAATCAGTCAAATAGACCCCTCTGGCACCACGTGACTTTTACGTCATACCCGCCTTCTGTTCGTGGTCGAATATTAACAGATTAAACATCGCATTACCTGATGTAAACAAACAAATACTGTTGCCATTCAGAATCATAAATCCCATGTCTAGAAAAACAAATGAATGACTCTTTTAACGTTTCATTAAAATATCCGATTATGCTCTTAAAATATTTGTAAAAGCATATTAAAGTCTTTAAATATATTAAAGGATTTCTTTAATTTATTTCTTTAAGCATTTTTTTTCCTGTAAGTACTTTTTCAGAAATAGCCGTGATAGCTTTTATAGAGAGGCTTTTTTTGCAGGAGTGGATCAAGACAGCGGATATTTGGAGCTCATCGATAACGTTTGTTGTCTTCTCGCCATCTACTGGCGAATTATATCGACATATTCTATTTTTTATATTATTTGTTATTATTATTATAGATTCATTCATTGTTGCTTTCCTGTTTTACATTTTTCTCAGTTTTTAAAAATAATTATCGTTCTTTACTTACCCCCTTAACAGTTTTTTTTTTTTTTTTTGACACTATAAACTAAAAATATCCTGATTTAAATCCTGAGTTTCTC
Source organism: Maratus michaelseni (assembly GCA_963931845.1). Classification (NCBI taxonomy): domain Eukaryota; kingdom Metazoa; phylum Arthropoda; class Arachnida; order Araneae; family Salticidae; genus Maratus; species Maratus michaelseni. The sequence continues at coordinate 7,329,412 of OZ007600.1, forward strand.
CTATTTTAAAAAAATTCCTAAAGAAAACTACATGAAATTTTTATCATTAAAAATCATAATTTTATTCCATAAGTAAATTGCAACTATTAATTGCTCTATTATGGCTTAAAATTACTTTTTTCACATTATATTATTAAATTACAATTGTTTTTCCATCTCAAAGTTAAATTCAAGTATTATATTAAAATTAGAATTTTATCTGCATTAATAAATCAGAAAATGTTTTTATATATTTCTTATATTTTTTAATTACATTTAAAAAAATACTTATTTTATTTATAATGGAAACATAATGAAAAAAATTAAATGAATTAAAAGGTGTGGATCAAGACAGCGGATATTTGGAGCTCATTGATAACGTTTGTTGTTTTGTCGCCATCTACTGGCGAATTATATCGACATATTCTATTTTTTATATTATTTGTTATTATTATTATAGATTCATTCATTGTTGCTTTCCTATTTTACATTTTTCTCAGTTTTTAAAAATAATTATTGTTTTTTACTTACCCCCTTAACAGTTTTTTTTTTTTTTTGACACTATAAACTAAAAATATCCTGATTTAAATCCTGAGTTTCTCCTATTTTAAAAAAATTCCTAAAGAAAACTACATGAAATTTTTATCATTAAAAATCATAATTTTATTCCATAAGTAAATTGCAACTATTAATTGCTCTATTATGGCTTAAAATTACTTTTTTCACATTATATTGTTAAATTACAATTGTTTTTCCATCTCAAAGTTAAATTCAAGTATTATATTAAAATTAGAATTTTATCTGCATTAACAAATCAGAAAATGTTTTTATATATTTCTTATATTTTTTAATTACATTTAAAAAAATACTTATTTTATTTATAATGGAAACATAATGAAAAAAAATTAAATGAATTAAAAGGTGAAAGTTGAAAAAAAAAAGAAAAAATTATCACAATTTGGATTTTTCATAGTTAATGAATATAATTTGTAAATATATTCATAAACTATGAAAAATTCAAATTGTGATATTTTTTTTTTCAACTTTCACCTTTTAATTTATTTAATTTTTTTTTCATTATGTTTCCATTATAAATAAAAGAGTATTCTTTAAAGGTAATTCAGAAATATAAGGAAAATAAGGAGTCTATATATTCCTTATATTTTTTATATTACATTTAAAAAATACTTATTTTATTTATCATAAAACATACTGAAAAAAAAATGGATTAAAAGATGAAAGTTGAAAAAAAATAATTTTCACAATTTGGATTTTTTATAGTTAGTGAATATATATTTACAATAATAATAATAATATTTTTCATTCTATTTCATTTTATATAAATTTATATAATTTAAACTTATAGCAGTTTATCCCTAAATAAATCTTGAATTTTTTTCTTTATTTTTTTTCTTAATATGCCTAATTTAAAGAAAACTGTATTAAATTATTATCATAAAAATATTTTTTAAATCCAGAACTAAATTATTAATTACAACTATTAATTACATTAGTATGGCTGAAAATTATTTTACACATTACAAAATTTAATATTTATTATTTAATATTTTAATTACATTTGAAAAGAAATATTCATTTTTATTTACAATGCAAGCAAAATTTAAGTGGATATAAGCTAAATTTTTAAAAATTGATAATACTAAATTAAAATTTTATGAAAAATAATAATAATTTTCATGTTATTTACATTGAATAAAATGTTAAAGTTATATGGCTTTTTTTTTTAAATAAATGATCCTAAAATAATACAATTTCGAGAGAAGGGTTCTTAATATCAATTACCAATAGATGGCGCTACAATGATATTTAAAAAAAATAAGTATAATCGATGATAGAAAGGACGTGTAATCGATGACGATTAGCTCCAAATATCCGCTCCGCTGTCTTGATCCACTCCTTTTTTTTTGCGATGATCTATCAGCAATTACATTTCGTTCCGAAGTACTTTTCTGGTGCCATCTATTGGCAATAAATATAAACGAAGTAGGTTTCTGTTGTTTTTTATTTGATAATTGATAGTTGATATTTTATGTAATATAATAATAAAGTTGTAAAATAATATAAAATGCATGTAAGCATAAGCATATTTTTAAACTAAGAAAAATTCAGGGTGTATTGATTTATTTTAAGATCAACTTTTAAAAGCTTCAGCTTAATATAATTTCTTTCTTAAAAATTTAACTTGGTTAAATCAAATTTTAATCGCCTAGCTTATATCAAATTACATCTGAAATTTTGCTTGCATTGTAAAATGAATATTTCTTATGAAACACAATTAAAATATAAGGAATATATAGTACCGCATACCACATATGTTAATTATATCAATGCAGATCAAATTTTGATTTTTAACATAGTAACATTTAAACCTAACTTTGTAGTGAAAAAAAAAGTTATAATTTAATAAGAGAATGTGAAAAAATATTTTTCAGTTATACTAATGCATTTAATAATTTCAATTTACTTATGAAATAAAATAAGAAGATTTTTAATGATCAAAATTTATTATAGATTTTTCAGGCATATTTTTAAAATTAGACAAAATCAGGTTTTACTTTGATGAATACTTTTAAAAGTTAAAGTTATATAATCTACTTTCATCGTTGTATTTCTTTTAACTATTACTTCATTACTGGAAAACTTTGTTTTTTCTGTCATTTTAAATGGGATATTTTCCTACTGTGAATTAAGAAGCTAATATCCATAAACATGCAATTTTCTGTCTCTTTTTATGTCTTTTTGCTGTGTAGTTGTTTCTTCACGACTGGAAAACTTTGTTCTTCAAGAAATATTAAAATTCAACTCTATTATACTATTAACTTAGACAATTTAAAATGAACAAAATTTTAATGTTTTGTGCAATCATTAAACCATTTCAGAATTTGCATTTAATTTTTCTTATGTAACCAAACAATGAGCTGTAAGTCAAGTTCTTAGAAACTCATTAATATATATATTTTTTTTTTAAACCTTTCGCACATGGATTATTTTTTAAATATTTTTGAATGTTTTGTCCAATTGTTGAACTATTTCAGAAATTGAATATTGGGTAAAAGAAAATATCCTCATCATTTGTATTTGTAGAAATCATTTGCCATTCTTAAGATGTACTTTTCTACAATACAAACCTTTCAATAATAAAATCTTCATGCTGTTTGTTTGTATGAAGTCTTATGAAAATGAAACGCAGATCAACATTTCGTCATTTTTGACGGGAGTTATATACTAGTATACAATAAAATGAAATATAACTGTACATATGATTGTTATTTTTTTCCATAACTTAGAAAGTATTAAAAACAAATTTAAACTAACAATAAATGTATAGGATCATTGAATCAAAAAATAAAATTACAGTTTGCTAAAGGTATAAATCCAAATTTATATGATCAACTTATGTACAGTGATTAATTTTTCAAAACATATATTATTCTGGATGGTTTGGCTGTACAAGGTTTTTCCCCTTCTTTCAAAAGAAAAAAAAAATGCTAAATATATACATGTCAAATCAATCTTTGTTCCAGAAATAAGTCTCCAAAAATGCATCACTGAAATTATCCCAAAATGTTGTATAAATAGGACAAAATATTTCTAGTACAAAAAGAACCTTATGGAAACTTCTTTTTTCTTTTAAAGTCTAAAAAAAAAAAAAAATATTTTACTCCGGAAAGATATTTTAAGCAACTTCATTTACACGACTTTCAGATACTCATAATATAAGCTCACCTTTGATTGGATGGCTCTTTTGCACAGCAATTCAGAAACAAACTCCAAGGATTTGGGTAGACAAAATGTCTGATTATTAAATTTTCCTGACCCCCCCCCCCACTCCCCAATATGCTTCTAATATTTTCTTTGCATTTTTACATCAATCCAGAGAATGCCTAAAATTGCTTTAAAAAAGATGGAATTCCTCCTTTAAGAGGAATTCTTTCATGCCTGCATAGACCCTAATGTAACATTATTCTTTTGAGTGCTGCTGTAAAGGAACTATAAATGCTACACAGTTCTTTTTCAATACCGAACAAGCCATTGTAAACCTCAATAACATATATCAATTGCATGTCAATCCGAGCATATTTATGTGAGTTAGAGAATGGACAGATGGAAGACAGACAAACCAAATTCATAAACACTTTTCAACTATGTTGGAAAGTGTTAAAAATGGTATAACTCACCAAAAATATAGCAGCATCATTTGTAGACCAACTTGATGCTCGCTTGTGGGTCCATTTCAGCATAAACATGCTGTGGTCCCTGGGATCCCACTTCAAATCGTCACCAAAAGTACGATCTCGTAGTGACGTCAAAATAAAGTCAAGAATCAAACGTCTTCCCTGAAAAAGAGAACAAAATGGAATAAATGTTCTTCAGTTACAGAAAACAAGCAATTATATACATGAATAACAGTAAATACTTTTTAGAAAATCTACATTTTATACAAAATTGGAATTCAAAAGCATTGTTGAGAGCTACCCATAATGGATGAACATGTTAAGAGCCTACACTAGTCACAGGAAGAAACGCCCAAGTCTATGGGAAGGCTCTAGCACGATTTCTCACTCGCATTTTAATATTTTTAATTTTTTTGCATAGGATAGCTGAGGTCAAGCTCCAACGTTGTTAGTTTTTACTTTTCAATTTTTATTGCAGTTTTTTTATAAGCAGGTATTTTCAATTTTGGAACCGGCTGGAACCGGTTCTGAAAGTGAAAGTACCCTTATATAAAATAACTGGAACCAAAATCGAAAAAGTAAAAACTGACAACGTTGGAGATTGACCTCAGCTATCCTATGCAAAAAATAAAAAAAAAAAGCATTTAAAAATATGGGAGAATTGCTGGTATGAGGGTATGGAGCACGGCCGCATGTGGAGGGAAATTTTCTTCTGTTGAGCTCTAATGAATTTTCTATTGAAATAAAATTAAATATTTGTTATTATTGCAATAAACATTTTCAAGAAAATATTTTTCAGGGGAAAAATTAAAAAAATTAATAAACTATGGCCACCACAAAAATATATACATATATATACAGAGTTATTGTAAATGATGGACCCATTTTCAAAAAATTGTATTTATTAAAGTACAAATCCAAAATGAACAATCTTTATACCAATGAAAAGAGGAAGTTTCAAAGTTTTTTTTAAGACATTGTAAATGTTCAATGTGTCCACCGTTTGCTGCACGGCAAACATCTACGCGATAGCCAAACTCATCCCACACACGAGAAAGCATATCTGCTGTTACTGAGTGCACGGCTTTCAAAGCGGTGATGGTTCCAGAGGCGGACGGTAGAGGTTGCGCTGCAATAGGCCACTGCGAGCTGAGTGCACTGCTGCCGTGCACTCAGTAACAGCAGATATGCTTTCTCATGTGTGGGACGAGTTTGGCTATCGCGTAGATGTTTGCCGTGCAGCAAACGGTGGACACATTGAACATTTATAATGTCTTAAAAAAAACTTTGAAACTTCCTCTTTTCATTGGTATAAAGATTGTTCATTTTGGATTTGTACTATAATAAATACAATTTTTTGAAAATGGGTCCATTATTTAGAATAACCCTGTATATATATATATATTCATAATGTCACAGTTCATATGAAATGAGACAAAATACCAGGTTTTTTGTTCCTTAGCAGTCTTTGTTTTTTCTACATAGCATGTTTTTGCTGTGCTTCTTTTTTTTAATGAAACTTCTCAGGAAAACCTGCTTTTTAGAAGAAAAAAAAATACATATATTTAATAATTTGAGTAAATTTTTTTCATTAAATGAGTAAAAAGAAATAAATACTTACCCTGTCTTTATTTTTGATGAGCTTTGCATCCTCTTGAGGTCAGGTATTCTCAGTTTGGTATTGTGTTGAGGTAATACATTCACAGATTGACATGCTGTTAGGAGTGGAGTTGAAAAAGGTCTTTATATTTTATTATATGTGCCCTTACGTCCACCTGCTATATTTCTATAGCACCACAGTTAAAGAAGAAAAGTTCTTTGTTTTCTCAGCAAGCAATGTTTTTATATAAAATTTTGGCAGCACTTATTATAGACTGAACCTCATACTGTGCTCCGACTAAACAAAAGATTTGATGTTTTTCATCATCACGTTTGAATCTAATGAAGATAACTGAACAGAATTTTAACAAGTTCTTTGAATATTTGACACTCCTTCTGGAGGAAGAAATCCAATTTCAATTAACAGAGAAAAATATAGCACTTATAGAAGATTGGAAAAAAAAAATGCTGAAAATTATAATGTTTTGCGGGCACAATCATGTTTTTGATGAACTTCTCTTGAAGAAAAAATTGTCAAGTCTTTGATTTAAGGAAAGAGAAATCTTATTTAAAAAAAAAGACATCTAACCACTAGATACAATGAATTCATTGCATCATAACAAAAGAAGAAGAAGAAGAAATGATATTTGATAGTGGCTATGTGCTATAGTGTGTACCCCATCTTTGAAAATGTACCTTTTGTCTTCTATAGGAGAGAGTGTCAAATTGTTTTGTCGAATTGTATAAATCTTGTAATGCTCATTTTGGATGCAATGTTGTATATTTCTCTTGTTAATCTTAAATCAAATTCAAATAGTACCTCTTTATTTATAAAACACAATGCAAACACATTGATAATTTGTTTGTTACTTAAACCATTAACATCTGATTTAACATCATAAATGGTTTTCATGTTTTAAAACTGTGTTTTTAATTATCGCACCTATTTTAGTAACAAACAAATTATCAATGTGTTTTATAAATTTGAGAAAGTGAATTTGACGTTCGTATTACATGGAATTTTCTATATATTTTTAATTGTACCTCTTTTTAACTTTCGTGTTCGATTTTTCTCTTCATGATACTTTGAGAGACACCATTGGCTGATTTCTTCTCACCCTGAGAAGAAAGAAGTGAATACATCTTCGCTCTAAGCCCCACAAATTCATAAGCTGGCTTTGAATTGAGCTCTTTTTTTTTTAAACAGCCGATTTTCTTTTTATTTGTAATACTATACAGAAGAGATGAGCTTGGGAATAATTAGAGGTGTTGAAGAAATCTGGCATTTGTGCCATATTGTTGTAAACATGTGGGTCTCTTTGAAATATGTTAAAGAATCTGTGTACATGAAGAGAAGATGAACTCTTTCTTGATAGGTTTTGTTAATGCATCCATAGTGGAATTTGGAGAACTCCAGAATGACAAAGCCAGCATAGAGGGGCTTATCCAGGGTGACAGATGTCTTAACTCTCTGAACATCTACCAATTTGTCATTAAAAATCTTGAATGATTTGAATGTCTTTTTTTTTTTTTTTAGTTGCTTACCAGATTTTTCAGGGGGGCTATCAATGAATAACAGAGAAACTTGTGTATTTTCATAACGTTTGGTGATGGAGAATGAAATATACTTCTTCACATTATTGGCTATTACATTTAAATCATGATTTTCAATTTTCATCAGACTTTGCATGATTAACCCTGTAATGCCCCATGGTAGCATATATGCTACCCATCAGTGTTACCAATTTAGTGGGGTTTTTTATTCAGATAAAACAGGATCTGTAGACTTAATGGACACCTTAGCATTATGAAGGTGCTCAGTGACCTTCTCTGTAGGAGTTATAAGTATGAGGAGGGGACTGCTTCACATGTACTCTGTAGCTGTAAAGCATATGCTGCTTATCCTTTTGAGCACCTGGGTCGACATTTGATTGAGCCATGGGAAATTCAAGATATTCCTATCAAATGTCTGTGGAATTTTATATCAGTTACTAGTCTGTTTAGGAACTAAGTGGGTTAGGAACTAAATTTTCCTCTTTCATCTTTGGCACAATAAGATCCCTGGTCACAGTGCTTTGGCTTTTGAGCCACCTCCCCAGTAATACAGTATTCAGATATTTCAAATTCATACCAGAAAATCGAAATCAAAATATTTGTTTTATTTAATGATAGACATTCTGTGATTAAAAACAAAACAAAAATTAATAGTTGTTATTTCTGGTGTGAATACCAATTTTCTGAATTTTGGAATTTCTAGAATACATTATACCATAGGCATTAGAAGATTAAGTGAACATCATATTGCTTGAGATTATGAAAGACCACAGGAATTAATTTTCTCAGCCAATATTTCAAGTTGCATGAAGAATGAAGTTCCCTTCTGTATACATCTAATAGCTGGTCATGATCTGCATACTTGCTTCCTTGAAGAAGTTCATTTTCTGGTTCCTTTTCATGCGTCATTTGTTGTGCATTGAATATATTTTTCCTGTGAAAAGCTTTGTCACACATGATAAATGCATTTATGCTTAAATAATTCACTTTCAGAAGTGAAAACTTCACTGCATTCATCGCAGGAATGGCAAACTGCTTCCTTTTCATGTGCCACTTGATGTGCATCACATTTATCTTTCCTGTGAAAAGCTTTGCCACAAATTTCACACTCAAATGGTTTATCCCCTACATGTGTTCTTAGATGTCTAATCAGACTAAACTTTTTTGAATAGGTTTTGTTGCATATATCACAAGTGTGGCGACCCTACAAAAAAGAGAAAAAGGATCAATTTCAAAATTATTAATTAACTTTAACATTTAATTTATTTTTAATTAACTTTAAAAAATTTCATAATTAACTTTAACATTTAATTTATTTTTAATTAACTTTAAAAAATTTCATAATTAACTTTAACATTTAATTTATTTTTAATTAACTTTAAAAAATTTCATTTATTTTTAATTATTTAAAACAAAGCTGAAATAAATTTTTTGTTTAGAAATCCCTTTTAAAAATGCGTTGGGTATATGCAAAAGTAAGTTCCGTTTTTCTAATAGATGGTGTAAGTGGTCTTATATGTGTTGTGTGAATCGGGTAATACATGCTTTTGAAACGTCTCTTCATAACCTTCAAAACATAGTACATATGAAATTTGATTAAAATGTAAACAACATAGCTTTTATTCAATTTAAAACAGGGTGTCTATTCCAGATCAGCAACGAATTTCCCTGACATTTCCAGGTTTTCCATACCAATAAAAAAAATTCCAGGTATCAAGATTTTGTGATGTTATACACAAAAAATCTTAAAAGTTGTGAATTTGAGAGTGCAACTTTCAGAACTGATTCTGAAGCACACATTACTGAAGGGTTAAACAAATTTTTGCAAAATCTAGAAATTGGTGAACATTTTACATGTTAAACATTTTAGAGATACACATTTTTAGCATCAGGCTCTATCCATTTTGTCGAATCAGGATGAAATTCTTTATCACATCAGTCACAGTTAAATAAAGATTGCTTAAACATATTTTAATCCAAATAATAAATCTTCAATAAATTAAGGTAACAAACATTCAGTTCTCAAACAAAGATAAGTAAGCAGAGTGAATCCCCTAATCAATCCTACAACATTCAGAAGAAAGTTGAACTGGAACTGGAAAATCTCTGAGCAATAGAGGACTGAAAGGGTATAGACAAAATGATTGGCACGAGTGGCTGAAATACTCTTTACAGTACTTATGAAGAGCAAAGTTTGATTTTAATGGCGCTGCAATTTCAAATCCTTAGTTTTATAACGAACATTTTCCTATTTTTTTCTTGAAAGTTTCAAAATTTTCTAACTTTTTGTCAGAATTTTCCAATTTCCCTGACTTTTCATCAGAAATGGTAAATTTCCCTGACTTTTCGAGTCCATATACATTTCCCTAACTTTTCCAGGTTATCCAGGTGGATAGAAAGACACCCTGTTAAAATGAATAGTTTTGTGCCAAATAATCGTCATTTGCAGGAAGTTTTGTTATACTTTTATAAATTAAAGAAAAGCACTTCTGAAAGCCATTGTTTAGTTGTAGAAGTTGATGGGGAACATACTTTTTCTAATAGTATGTGTAAAAGGCAGTTCCAGCAATTTAAAGAAGGTTTATTCACTGTTGAAGACGCAGAACATGAAGGTCGACTAAAAAAATTATGGCTACTGAGACCTTCTGAAACTGTTACTGGCAAAGTATACCAATGACAACTAATGTGTTTGAAGCGAGCTATTCAAGAAAATCAACCAGAATGGGAGAACAGACATAATAAACTGATTTTGCAGCATGACAATGCAAAACCACATACTGCAAGTTTCGTTAAAACCTATTTAGAAGGACAGGATTGGGAGGTTCTATCTCACCCACCATATTCGCCAGACATTGCTCCTTCAGATTACTATTTATTCCAGTCGATAAAGTCAGCCCTTCAAGACGCACGATTCCCATCTTATGAAAGTATCAAAAACTGGCTTGATGAGTGGATGACTTCAAAAGACGACGACTTTTTCAGACAAGGAATCTGTAAATTGCCTGAAAGATGGATGAAGGTTGTGGCTTCTGATGGAGCATACTTTGAATAATGCACCACTTTTATATATACTTGCTAAATAAACATGTAATTTTAACCAAAAAACGGAGCTTACTTTTGCATATACTCAATATTTGTTGCTATAAACCCCTCTTATTTCTTTTTTTTTTTTTTTTAAGAAAGAAAGAAAAGATGAAACATATGAAAAAGCATGTACCTGGTACTCCACTGAAGAGACAGAAGCCTCAGATGGACCTGCAATGATCTCTTCGGTGTTAGCATTTGATGATACTGAATCAATGGATAGTCCTTCGGCGACATTTGATGGGCCTGGATTCATCAAGAGCCTTTCATGCCTTAAAATATGACGTTTCAAGGTATCCTTTCGGGAGAATGCTTTTTCACACAGGGCACAGCGAAGAGATGGTGCAGTGTTGGTATTGTGGGTGAGCCGGTGTCGGACAAGATTGTCGTGACGTGAAAAACTTTTCTCACAGACTTCACATGTATGGCGATCCTATAAATAACCAAGATTTTTGTCTAACTTTAAAAAAATATATTTAAGAACAAGAAATTTAAAGAAATATTTTAATCTTTCTTTTTTTTCTAGCTGTACCCAAGTATTTTTTAAAGCTTTTACATTCATTACAATTTGAAAAGCATTTATTTAAAATTTTTAAAAATCTAGTCAATTAAAAATATATAATACACTTAATTTAAACTTTTTTTTCTGTTAAAGACATACAATACATGTTCGTAATACATACCTTAGAAGAATTAAATTGTGGTTGTAAAGAATAAGCAATTTGCTTGATGTAAATATTTCTATATCGCCTAAACCATCACTGATAAAGAAAGTTAATGGAAAAAATTGGTTTTCACAGACATAAAGGTGTCATTACACACACACGAGATAATTTTCTAAACATTTTTCAAAAGACAAACTGAGATGTCTAATTACATATACAGTAGGACCTCGATTATCCGAAGTAATTGGGACCGAACCTACTTCGGTCAATCGAAATTTTCAGATAATCGAGAATTCATCAATAATCATCTAGTTTAATATGTAGTATCGTCACTGAACTGTTATTATGACTTATTTTAACTGTTAAATAAATTAAAATTATAAATGAAAATAAATTTATTTTTGAAACAAAAACTTACAATGGTTTAAATGCAAGCTCAAACAGGAATTCTGGCCAGCTGCCAAAAGTGACCATACCTAAAAGATCCTCCTAGTAGGGGTAGAAAGAGAATAGCAAATGGGTTTTTTCTTCCTTTCTTCCTTTTCACTTTTCTGGAATAGATTTGTCCACAAAGGATAAGTGACTCCTCCCCCTTTTCAAATTCTGCTACAATGAAAATTTCTCTGTTCTTGAGATGACAAAAGAAGTTAGGTTCTTTGCACTTGCTTACAATCAGACGGTGCAATAACATTCGATTGTTCTGGGACTCGGCAGTATGACCTTCCAAATTTCGAAATGGTATGTGTTTTTGTTTAGAACAGGGATGTTTGAAAGTGGGGAAGAGTACACTCATACTGAGAATTGAGCTTGCGAGAAGGAATTCTAAAAAACGGAATTTCAAAATATTTATCTGCACTCGTAGTTTGGAAAGGACGGCTTGCATACAAAAGTAATGTGGAAAAAAAAACTTTAAAAGTGCATGTTTATTAAGAGAAAATTTTGGATGATAGTAGAAAGTGAAAAAAAAAAGTGCAGAAGAAACCGACTTCGGTTAACGGAGAGTTTCAGTTAATCGAGGTTCGGGTAATCGAGGTCCTACTGTATATACAATAGACTCCCTCAAATCTGCATTGCTTGGGACCACAGGTTGTGCAGATTTTAGAATTTTGTGGATTTCTTGACACTGTTTTATTTACATTTTTTAAAAAGTAATTTGAATGTAATAATGTGCTCAAAATTATAACAAATGCTTACAATAAAGTGAAATATTAAAATAATTACATAAAATAATAAATTAAAATAATAAAAGTTAAGAGAATTTAAAAAATGATTAAAATATTAAAAGTAAAGGTCAAGTAAATAATTAATAATACATAACTAAATATGCATAATAATGATAATTTTTTCTTGATTTATTAGTGAAACTTTCCTTATAAATGTACACTAATAATTTACATAAAAATTGTAAAATAACTAATTGTAATAGTTTTATTTCATGTTTAGCCAGACTTAATAATCAAAAAAGCTTGATTAGTACATAAATGTATTTGACAGAAAGAATGCAATCAAAAGCTTGAATTTAGTCATATTAACCAGAATTACATGTTAAAAATGTATATGGGATGTCATAAAAATAAAAAAAAATCTTGAATTTCTTCTCTATGTTTTAACTGTAATTTTCACTGTTTACATCTGCAATGATGTGCAAATTTTAGACATATGCAGATTTTAGGGCTGCAGATTTGAGAGAGTCTACTGTATATATTTAAATATAATTATTTAGATTGAATGATAGAAGACAAATTTGACTTCTGTGTTCAGCTTTTAATAAAACCTGAAAATGTTCACTTATTTAATAAATGTACATAAACTTCTTTTGCGATATAGGAATAAACTTTGTTTCATAGCATAAAATTATTTTTTAAGTTATACCATGTGTGCCAGTTAATAATTCTTAATTTTATCAAGAGATGGTGCTGGAAACAAAGGTTGTTTCACAGTCTAATCTCTTATGTCATTGATGTTTAAACAATTTTGAGTTAGCATCATACTTTTATCATGTGGTAAACATGTCGAGTTTTGAGCCAAATAAAGAGCATGTGCAGCACATACTGTTTTTCATGTTCAATCAAAAGAAAAATGTGACTGAAAGCAGTCGTAAATTCTGGAAACTTACTGTGACAATCTCCCAATGCAAAACGACTTGAAAAACAAAGAATGTCAGGTCAACCAGAAAAACTTGAAGATGAGGAATTGCAAGCATTGTTGGACAAAGATGATATTCAAATTCAACAGAAAATGACAGAGGTTAAATATTGGTCGCCAAACCATTTGTGATCGTCTGCATGCCATGGGAAAGATACAGAAGGCAGAAAAATGGATATCGCATCTGTTGAATGACAGACGGATAAAAAAGCAAAAAACGGTGAATATTAGTTTTGTTTTCTCGACATGAAAAAAATAACTTTTTTGCATTGGATCATGACTGGAGACGTAAAATTAACTGACCCATGACAACCATCAACATCAACCGCAATACTGAATCGCTTTGGAAAGAAGAGAATGCTGTGCATTTGGTGTGATCAGAAGATTGTCGTGTACCATGAGCTGCCAAAAACAGGTGAAATAGTTAATACCATTTTGCTACCATCAATAAATGATCAATTTGAACCATGCATTGATCGAAAGTGATCAGAACTGGCTATAAGACACAGAAAAGGGATTTTGCAGCACAACAGTGATCCATCACACATAGCAAATGTAGTCAGATACACTAGTTTTACATGTGGCTGGGAACTCTTGCCCCATCTGCTGTACTCATCAGACTTGACCCTTCTGACTACCAGTTGTTTTCATTGATGCCTCATGCGCTCTCCATGAAACAGTTCAATAATTAAGCAACTGTCGTTAAATAGCTTGATGACTGAACCACCTCAAAAGATACATGGTTTTTCTGGGAGGACATCCACAACTTGCTAGAGGATGAGTAAAATGTGAAATTTTCAAACAAAGTTCACCAGAGCAGAAAACTTCAGCTAAAGAATTTAAAAAAGTTTTTGTTAATAAATGCTTTTTTTTTGTTCGAATTTGAATAACTGAATTTCAGCTTTTGTTACAAAATGTTATTTTTCACAAAAATAAACTTTACTTTTCACAAAATAGCCCCCCCCCCCAAAAAAAAAAAAAAAAAAAAAAAAAAAACCCTGCATTGATCCTTGTTACAGAAATCACTGAAGGGGAATTTTCAATTGTGCTATGTATTTCCTAACTGAAGTAAATTTTAGTATACTGTGTAGTATACATACAAATCTACAGATCATATACAGAGCTGCACAAAAGAATTTGGAAAAAATTTATTCTACTATTGGTAGTAATTGCTGAAATTGGGTTTTCAAATGAGCTATGTGTTTTTTAAATTGTTTACGTAGTTGCTTAAGCTGAAAGGTAGGCCTCCCCGCCTAGTTTGACCTTGACCTTGTTTACATAGTAAACTGCAAAGTTTTGTTAGAGTATTCTGAATGTGTTGGAAAGTTTTGCATAATCTATGCCTGACACATAATATTTTGTTCTTGTTAAAGTGTGATATTTATTTCAAATAATTCAATGTTTGCACTATAAAATCCTTAACATACTTAAATATTTGTAACTTCTATGTGAGAGATAGTCAAAAAATGCTTTCACGATGAAGATTAATGATAAAGATTATCTGTGTCATGAATTCCTGTAAAAAGCTTTTTCTTTAAATAAATGATTTCCAGAGTAAGGATTCCTCTAATCAAAGTTTATATATATATATATATATGGGCTGTTTAATAGCCTCTGCTTGTTAACTAGGAGAAGACCCTTTAAATGCCTCAGAGGAGGACTTAAAGGAATCGACTGGGAGCAGAGACTTAATGTCCAATCCGCACCTTCCATCGGTGCAGCCTGTTAGTACTCTTGCCTAGTGCATGGGGAACGAACGCGGATGGGCTTCCTCCAACCCGCTTGGCCAGCGTGGAGGAATTTGGCCACCTCTCCCCTTATTTTACCATGAATTCACAAAACAAATCACGGCCCTCAATTCCCGGCAGTCTGCATGTTCCTGATTACGGCAGCGATCAGAAAAACATGAAGACAGAGGGTGCTAAGAATCACCGGGCTCGGCTTGGCTGCCATAAGTTGATGACCTTGGCTACGTATAATGGACGATCCTTATCTTCTGAAAGTCGTTTACAGGAACTTGAAGAAGAATTAGAAAGAATCAACTGGGACATTCTAGGATTATGCGAAGTAAGAAGAAAAGGTGAAGAGAAGATTGATCTTGCCAGCGGACATGTATTGTACTATAGTGGTACAGAAGATGGAAAAACAAGTGGTGTAGGATTTCTGATTCATAAAAGGTGGAAGAATCAAATCGTAGAATATGATAGTGCATCAGATAGAGTTGCAAGGTTAGTTATACAAGTGTCAAAAAGATACAAGCTGCAAATTACCCAAGTTTATGCACCAACAATTAGCTATACTGATGAAGAAATTGAGGATTTCTATGAAGAAGTAGCTTCAATGCATCAAAAAGGAAAATGCTACATAAAATTAATAATGGGAGACTGGAATGCTAGAATTGGGGAAAAAAAGAAAGGTGAATTCTCAGTAGGAAATCATGGATATGGGGTGCGTAATGAAAGAGGAAACAGATTGATTGAATTTGCAGAATGTGAACAGATGTATATCATGAATTCATTTTTCAAGAAAAAGCCACAAAGAAAATGGACATGGCGTAGTGCAAATGGCTCAACAAGTGAAATCGACTACATCTTGACAAACAAAAAGCATCTTATTCAGGATTGCAGCGTTCTCAATAACTTCAATACAGGAAGCGATCACAGGTTAGTTAGATGCAAACTGCTTTTAAATACTAAAGTGGAAAGAATGAAGCTTTTGCAATGCTCAAAGAAATCAGTCGATATTATAAATCTCCAGAAACATAAAGAAGAATTTAATTTAGAACTTAAAACTCGTTTTCAAGTACTTCAATCAATCTTAGAAGAAGAACAAGATGTTACAGTAGTGAACAAGAAAATAACAAATACTCTACAAGAAATTGCAAGGACGATAGCTGGTGAAGTACAAGTAAAGCAAACAAAGAAAATAACAGCAGAAACAAGAAGATTGATGAAGAAACGCAGAGAATTTAAAATGAAGAAAAACTATCCTAAATCAAGAGTTGAATATGCAGAATTATGTAAAACGGTAAGAAAATGTGTTACAGAAGATATCAGAAAATTTAACTGTGATCTTGTCAAAAAAGTTCTAGAAGATAACAAAAGTTTAAAATCAGCTAAGCGCAAACTGTGTGTTGGAAGAAAAGGTATTTTTGCACTGAAGAGAGCAGATGGAACAATCACCAAAATCAATAATGAAATAGTACACATTGTCGAAAAATTCTATAACGATCTATATAAATGTGAAGATCAAAGGGAAATCAACCTACGTGATCCACTAGTAAACATAACAGAAACTGAAGAGATAATCCCAGTGATGACAGATGAAGTTGTACAAGCCATTAGAGGCATGAAAAAAGGTCAATGCCCTGGCGAAGATGGAATTACAATTGACCTTATCAAAGAAGCAGGAGAAGAATTTGCAAAAATGCTAGCCATACTGTTTTCCAAATGTCTCGAGAAATCAGATGTACCAGAAGATTGGAATAATGCTGTGATGGTGTTACTTTATAAGAAAGGAGAAAAGGAAAACATTTAAAACTACCGTCCAATCAGCTTACTGTCAGTGATTTATAAAATTTTCACCAAAGTTTTAACGACAAGACTTGAATCAGCTCTGGACTCAGCTCAACCTAGAGAACAAGCAGGATTTCGAAGTGGATTTAGCACAATGGATCATATTCAAACAGTAAGGGAAGTTATAGAAAAACATAAAGAATATAATTTACCTCTCTGCCTTGCCTTTATTGATTATGAAAAAGCATTTGATTCGGTCTACACATCTGCAGTAATTACTTCTCTGGAGGACATTGGTATAGACAAACCTTATATCAATATCATAAAGAAGATCTACAAGAAAGCAACAGCCACCATCCGTTTGGACAAAGGAAAAGCGAAGATCAAGCTTGGAAGAGGAGTAAGACAGGGAGACACCATTTCGCTTAAGCTTTTTACTGCTGTCTTAGAAAGTATTTTCAAGAAGCTGGATTGGGAAAACAAAGGGATTAGAATAAATGGGGAATATTTAAGCCATCTCCGGTTTGCTGATGACATTTTAATTTTCAGTAATAGCCCTGAAGAATTGCAAAATATGCTAAAAGATTTGGCAGAAGCTAGCATTAATGTGGGATTAAAAATAAATTTGGAAAAGACTAAGGTGATGTTCAATTCATTTGCATCAAAAAAGAAAATCGTCTACAACAACACTGAGATTAAAGATGTTGAAAGTTATGTGTACCTTGGACAAGAAATATCATCAGACAACAGTATCATGAATGAAATCAATAGAAGAATAAGAAATGGATGGAGTGCTTTTGAGAAGAACAATATTATTCTGAAGAGTAACATGCCTCTTTGTTTGAAAAGCAAGGTGTTTAACCAATGTGTTTTGCCTGCACTAACTTATGGAGCAGAAACTTGGACACTAACAAAACGGATGGTACAAAGATTACAAACAACACAGCGAAGTATGGAAAGATGTATGCTAGGCATAACCAGAAGAGACCGAAAGAGAATAACGTGGATAAGAAGTCAGACGAAAGTTTTTGACATCATCGAGAGAATTAAACGGCTAAAATGGAAATGGGCTGGGCACATTGCAAGAAGACAAGACAATAGATGGAGCACAAACACCCTACAGTGGTATCCCAGAGATGTAAAACGACCAAGAAGACGACCTCAAGTAAGATGGAGTGACGAAATCAGAAAAGTGGCCGGTGTTAATTGGATGACTAAAGCACTAGACAGGCAACAATGGAAAAATCTGGGGGAGACCTACATCCAGCAGTGGATTGAAAACGGTTGATGTTGATGATGATGATGATGATGATATATATATATATATCTTTTACATATGTCATACATATAAGCCATATATGACTCTAACTGGGCCATATGTGTCACAAAATGTTATATACATCATATATTATTATAATGTCATACATGCTTTAAAATTTGGAAATAAATCTTGGTCACTTGGCAGTTCATCCTCAGGGCCCAAAAGCATTGAATTAGATAAGTTATACTACTTCTAAAAATATATAATCAATGTAAAAAATTACAGTGTTAATTTTTAAAGTATAAATTTAAATTATTAATTTGGAAAAATTAACAAAAACACTGAATGAGGTTGAGAAAGATTTTTATTCACACATTTAACCACAATTTAATTCTTCTGAGGTATGCATTACGAACATGTATTTTATATCTTTAATGGAAAAAAAATTAAGTCAATGTAAAAATTTGAAAAAGATGTATTAAATTAAGCCTATATATTTTTTTAAATGACTAGATTTTTAAAATTTTAACTAAGCATTTTTCAAATTTAAATAAATTTAATTTTTTTTTTTTAAATACTTGGGTATAGCTCCAGAAAAAAAAAAGAAAGATTAAAATATTTCTTTAACTTTCTTGTTCTTAAATATACTTTTTCTAAGTTAGACAAAGTCTTGGTTATTTATAGTATAGCCATATGTGTGAAACCTGCAAAAAAGTTTTTCACACCCTGACAATTTTCTTCAATGCCACAATACCAACAATTGCAGTGCTATATAGGAAAAACATTCACATGAAAGGACATCTTGAGGTGTCATCTTTTAATGCACCGAAGTCCCTTGATGAATACAGCCTCATCAAATATTGCACTATCCATTAACCCAAGGGTCGTCAAGTGCTAACACCAAAGTGATCATTGCAAGTCCATGTGAGTCTTCTCTTTTTACAGTGGAAAACCAGGTATATACTTTTTCATATGACTGTAATTTCTGGCCTATAGTCCTTGGATCAAACAATCATGTTTAGACCCAGAAATTTCATATAATAATTGAAGTCAAATATTTACAGCGATACAGCAAGTTACATTTTATAAAATAAAATTTCTGGGTCGAAACATGATTGTTTGATCCGAGTATTATAGGCCAGAAATTACGGTATTTCTTTCTTTCTTTAAAAATATAAAATAAAAATAAGGGAGGTTTATAGCAGCAAATATACTTTAAAAAGGGTTTTCTAAACTAAAAATTTATGTTGGCTTTGTTTTAAAAAAATTACGAACAAATGAAATTTTTTAAGTTAATTAAAATTAAATGTTAAAGTTAATTAAAAATTGTAAAAGTGAGCTGTTTTCTCTTTTTTGTAGGGTCCCCACAATTGTGATATATGCAAAAAATCCTATTTATATAAGTGTGATCTGATCAGACATGAAAGAATACATGCAGAGGAAAAGCCATTTGAGTGTGAAATTTGTGGCAAAGCTTTTGACAGTGTCGTGAAAAGAAAAATTATAAAGAGGCACTATTTAATTTAAAATTAATGAGAGAAATACAACATCAAATCCAAAATGAGGGTCACAAGCGAGCATTATACAATTCAGCAAAACAAAGTGGCACTCTTCCCTGTAGATGACTTAAGGTACATTCTCGAAGACATACTTTAGCACATGGAAATGGTCAAATATTGTAATTTCTTCTTCTTTTTCTTTTGTTGTGATACAGTGAATTTATTGTATCAGGTGGTCAGTGGTGAAAATTTTTTTATCGAAAGAATTTTCTGAAAATCAATGTCATTGTGATTTTATACCAAAAGAATTTTCTCAAGTGAAAGAACTGTTTATTTTCTGAAAATCAAGGTTATTGTGATTTCATACCAAAAGAATTTTCTCAAGTGAAAGAACTGTTCATTTTCTGAAAATCAAGGTCATTGTGATTTTATACCAAAAAGAATTTTCTGAAGTTCAAAAACTGTTTATTTTATCAAATCAGGGACACTGTGATGTCAATATTTTTTTCATAAACCAGTGAAGAAATTAATTTTTTCTTCAATGCAAGGTCAGTGCAATTTCAATATTTTTTTTCATCGACCAGTGGAGAAATGAATTTTTTCAGTAAGAATAATCTACTTTCTTCAATATTTTTATCTTTATATAAAAAAAAACTTTTGTCATTGTAAGAAAAAAAGGAGGCAATGAGTAAACATAAAAAAAATCTTCTTCTGTTGTTTTACAACGAATTCATTGTATAGCGTGGTCAGTGGGGGAAAAATCTCTCATAAGATTTCTCTCTCCTTAAATCAAGGATACAGCAAATTTTCTTCAAGAGAAGCTCATCAAAAACATGACTGGGACAGAAAACATTATAATTTTCAGCAGGATGCATTATTCCAATCTTCTATAACTGCTATGTTTTTCTCTGTTAGTTGAAATTGGATTTCTTCTTCTAGAAGGAGTGTCAAATATTCAAAGAACTTGTTAACATCATGTCCAGCATCTTCATTAGATTCAAACATGACAATGGAAAACACTTCTAAAGCACCAAATATTTTTTTTAGTTGGAGCACAGTATGAGATTCAATCAACAACAAGTGCTGCCAACCTTTTTCATAAAAAATTGCTTGCTGAGAAAATAAAGAACTTTTCTACTTCAACTGTGATGCTATAGAAAATTAGTGGGAGGGATGGAAGGGTACAGTTAATAAAATATACTCAAAAAGTCTATACGTTGACAAACAACTCCACTCCCAACATTTTGCTGAGAATCTCATTCTGCAAATGACTTCCCTCAATAGAATGACAATCTGTGAATGTCTTACCTCAACAGAACACCAAGCTGAGAATGCCTTACCTCAAGAGGATGCAAAGCTAATCAAAAATGAAGTCAAGTATTTTTTATTTTTTATTTTTTACTTATTTAACCCTT
Source organism: Maratus michaelseni (assembly GCA_963931845.1). Taxonomy (NCBI): domain Eukaryota; kingdom Metazoa; phylum Arthropoda; class Arachnida; order Araneae; family Salticidae; genus Maratus; species Maratus michaelseni. Next base: position 7,350,324 of record OZ007600.1, read on the forward strand.
TGACTGTCCAGCTAAAGGGCTAAATTGTATTGTTGTTTTTTCTGTATTTTATTTTAAATGCTAAAAAAAGGTGATTATTCCAAAATTATATAATAAACTTTATTATACATATATATGAATGTAAACATTAAGGGTATCAATCATTACTCAATTTTTAAAAACTGCATTATGTTTGTAGAATTACATTAATTTAAAAAATGCTTATATTGCAGTGAAACCTGGAGCTTAGTGAGCGTATTAACACGGGCATGTCAGTGAGAGGGTTAATGAAGAGAAATTGCTCAAGCTATTAAATATGTTTTCTTTCTTTTTTTTTTTTTTAAAAAAAAAGGTTTTTTTTTTTAGAAGTTTTATTAAGAAAAAGACAAGCAGCAAAAACTTGCTATATAGAAAAAGTAAAGACTGCTAAGGAACATAAAATCTGATATTTTTTTCTCAATTTCAAATCAACTGTGATGCTGTGATTTTTTTTTCTTTTTCATAGCAGGAGGTGGCAGGAATAGTTCACTAATTTTGTTAATTCCTCCCCTCCGCTAAAAATATTCACTTGAAAATGTTTTTTCCATTGCAGTATCAATGATTATTTAATTTTAATTCAATAGAAAATGCATAAGAACTCAAAAGGAGAAAGTAACATCTTATCCTCCCTCCACATGCACCCAACCCACCCTGTGTCTTCATACCGGCTTTTCTCCCCTACTTGGGCACCATTGCTATAGGGTGTCAAAGTCATGCCTTTTGTTCTTGATTAGTTCTTTCTTTTTGTTATTTTAAATGGCCTTTTTTTTATTAAAAAATATGAAACCATTTTTTTTTTCAACATACTATGTTTCAAAAGATTACATTTATTTTAATAACTCATGTAGAAAGATATATTATAATTGATTGACACAAACAATAATTGTAGTTTTGAAAAAATTGCATTTTACTAGCTTTTTTAACGTTTTAAAGATCACCAAAACACAAATAAACTCACTGATTTTCTTTTTAAATATGATACTGATTACATGAATACTAGATTTACGGAACTTGTCAATTTGACAGGTTTTCGATTTTATGCTTAAAAATTCCAAACATGTAAATATTATGGTTTAGATATTACATAATGGTTTTTAATAATATAATACAGCAAATATATATATTTCCACTTGTCTTCTCTGAAACACCTATATTTTATTAATTCTACATGTTGTTTATGTATTTTTACAAAAATACATCAAATTGACAAGTTATTTTATTTACAAATAGTTCTTTCAATAATTGAAGAATAACAAAAATATAATATTAATGAGTAAAGAAAAACAACAACAAAAAAATGACGACTGTTTAGCAACAGAATATGTGAGCAAATCAGTTTGAACTAGCTGTTTACAATTACAGAAAATTTTATTATATCACAAATGGCAGGGCTGCCACTGGCGATTATTTTTTAATTCTATCTCACACTACTTTCTCAAAACAAAAATCTTTGACATACACTTTGACAACATATGCAAAAGATATACTACAAAATTGATTTTTTTAAAATAGTGGTGCAAATAGAATATAAAAATAGTTGCCAGTGGCAGCCCTGAAATTGGGACTTATTGCTTAGTTCTAAACAGAAAAATGTCAAAATAGGAAAAACAATGCTAAACGTGTCCCTGAAACAATCGCGTTTTACAACAAAACAAAGTTCAGGGTTGACATTGTTGACCAACTGGCTAGAAAATATATATATCGTGAAAGCAGGATCCTGTAAATGGCCCCTTCACGTGTTTTATAGCATTTTAGATTTGGTAGCCATCAATGCCTGGATACTGTACAAAGACTACTGGAGTAAACATGTCTTGGAAGAATTTTATTTTTCAATTGGCTGAAGAACTAGGCAGTGACCATGATGATAAACAAAATACTAGTTTCAATTCACTGTCTGATGTACAAAATAGAAAATGGTGTGAAAATCCTGCTAAATTGGGTTATGTAAAAAAAATAGGTCTAACTATATTTGCATTAAATGTAACAAGTATGTATGCAGAAAGTGTACTTCCAAAATAAAGTTTACATGTAAAAATTGCATTCAAAACAACTGTAAATAAAAGTCTATAAAACTAATTAATTAATAATAATAATTTAATAATTATGATAATTTATTACATATATACAGGGTGTCCAAAATGTCTGGAAATGGTCGAATAACTCAAGAAATATATATCAGATTGAACAACGGAGAAATGCATTTTCAATATTTTCGAAAAATCTATTTAGGGATATCAAAGTTGCCCCCATCAACTCTGCCCCCTGGGGGGGAAAGGGAGGCAACTTTAAAAACTTTAATGATAACCCCCCTTTTTTATTGCAAATTTGGATTCTATGGGGAAAAATACATAACTTTTGTTTGAACATTTTCTTCGGAAAATTGTAGATGGTGCTATAATCGAGCAAAATGCAGTGAGAATTGTTTCCATTGAAAAGTCTGGAAACGGTCGTATTACTCGAGAAATATACATCGGACTGAAAAATGGAAGAATGCATGTTCAATAGTTTGAAAAATCTATTTAGGGATATCAAAATTGTCCCCTCCTAACTCTGTCCCAACTTAGAAATTTTAAATGATACCCCCCCCCCCTTTTTTTTATTGTAGATTCAGATTTTACGGGAAAAAATACGTAGCTTTTGTAATGAACATTCTCTTCGGAAAATCGTAGATGCCCCTGTAATCGAGTAAAATGCAGTGAGAATCGTTTCCATTGAAATGTCTGGAAATGGCTGAATAACTCGAGAAATATACATTTGATTGAAAAACGAAAAAATATGTCTTCAATATTTTGGAAAAATTGGCAACTTTTATATCCCTAAATAGATTTTTCTAAAATACTGAACACATATTTTTCCGTTTTTCAATCCAATGTATATTTTTAAAGTTATTCGACAATTTCCAGACTGTTCAATGGAAATGATTCTCACTGAATTTTACTCGATTACAGTGCCATCTATGATTTTCTAAAGAAAATGTTCAGTACAAAAGTTACATATTTTTTCCTGTAGAATCCGAATCTTCAATAAAAAAGGAGAGTTATCATTTAAGATTTCAAAGTTGCCCCCTTTCTTCCAGGGGGGGCAGAGTTTGGGGGGGGGGGGGGGGGGAGGGCAACTTTGATATCCCTAAATAGATTTTTTTTAAATATTGAACACATATTTCCCGAGTTATTTGACCGTTTGCAGACTTTTTGGACACCCTGTATATTTTCACAAATACTGGAAATTAATTCGCCTCATGCATGTCACGTAAGATGTGTACTTATGATTGACTGCCCATCTTGTGCTGCAAAGTTGCAGCCTTGCCAATATGTAAGAGTTTGAAATGCTATCTAAAAGGTGGATTAAAACTTTGTGCCGTTATATTAAAAATAAATGTGCAACGTTAAATTAGCACAAATTAAAATCATTTCTAATGGCAAACAGCTGTTTCAGAGCCCTTAAGCTCCATCTTCAGTGCCAACTCAAAAGGTAAAAACGAATTAAAAACTCCTAGGCCATGACCGCTTGCCTGCCATCTCTCGCCCCGCGGCCAGATGAAATGGCGTTGAATTTTTCAAAACAACAGCGGAGACGAGGCTGTTGTTTTGAAAAATTCAACGCCATTTCATCTGGCCGCGGGGCGAGAGATGGCAGGCAAGCGGTCATGGCCTAGGAGTTTTTAATTCGTTTTTACCTTTTGAGTTGGCACTGAAGATGGAGCTTAAGGGCTCTGAAACAGCTGTTTGCCATTAGAAATGATTTTAATTTGTGCTAATTTAACGTTGCACATTTATTTTTAATTTGAAATGCTAGACTGGATGTCATCTGGATAGCTCAAAAGGTAGAACATTGGTGAATGATACCAGCGATTCTGGGTTCGATCCCCGGTCTGGACATTTTTTCACAATGTTGGTTGTATGCTGTGTAGTAAGTGATAATTCCCATCCTTTGTTAAAAATCTATATATTTTAAGTAAATAATTTACAAAAAAATTGCATTTTAATATACCCATCTGTAACAGCGTTATGTTACACATGATCATTTTGCCTTTAATTTATTTAAATTAACCATTCTTTATTTCAAAAGAACTTGTCTAATTTATTATATCCCTGTATATCCAAATATCTTAAGTAATCTTCTTTAATTTCATAAAAAACCCAAATTCATATATCTTTAAGTTATTCGTTAATTCTGATTTACAATCGTTATTTTCTTGTCAATAATTTCATTTTCTTTATGATGCATTAAAGATTTTTAAAAAAAGATGAAAAGTAAATATTTCTTTCATAACAGATATATTTATCATGATTGATTGTTATATGTAATATACTAATTCTATTAATATCTTATTTAGAATACACTTTATAATTTCCTTTCATCATATAAATATCGTAATTTACCTATAAAGTAAATTAAACTCAGTTAATAGCCATTAAGCTATGTTGTGTGAACAGCTTGAAATAAATAAAAGCAATCATTTCACTATTTTATATCAACTTGAGTACTTATAATTGGGATTTTCCCCAACTGTCAACAACATTTTTATGAAAATAATCAAGTGGATAATGTAATAAATATGTTTATTGTTTCGAAAACATATTTGTTAATAAACATGATTTATGAGATCAATAACTACAGTTCATTTATCACGTGTTTTCTTGCATCATTCAGGAAAACACAAATTAATTTTATTTATTTAGATAATTATGTGTTATTTCCTGTCAAATAATAATAATTCTTTTATGAAGCCAAATCCTTTGTTTTTTTTCAGATATAATGCCAAATGTTTTTGTATAAGCATAATTTATTTTCACCAAGAATGGATGTTTGGCAATAATGTGAATTTACTTGCTCTCTTGCTATTATGATGATCATCTGAAGAGGACGCAGCTTGTGGCATCTCTCATCTGCTTCTGTTTCAGACACCTCTCCCAAGCAATGTACTTTTCCGGCCCCAATCTTTCTTGTTGCAAATAAAAAGGAATTGTCTTCTTACAATTAATAATGGAGTTTTTATCTTTGAACCTGAAGATTTCTTGTTTTAATCTACAAAATTCACAAGATCCCTAACAAAAAAATATTTATCTTCATCATAATATCCAAAAGACTGATTTCAGTAAAAAAAAAAGGCATATAATCAATACCCATAAATCTAGTGTTAACATTGGCAATTCATTCTGTATGTTCTTGAGCAACAGTTTCATAACTTTCTTGCTTGATTCAACACATTCACGGAACAAACAGTGATGTCTTCTATATTAACTACAGGTTCCTCTATATTTCAAATTTGCATCAGTGTTTCATACACTCTATGTATAGTTAATTAAAACTAGACAATTAATGTAGATATCTAGTCTTTATATATGCAATGGTGAACAGTCATATAAAAAAATCTCATGCTGTCATGTACACCTCAACTTTTAAAATACAAATACATTTTTGTAAAAAAAAAAAAAAAAATCCTGATGGCTTGGCCTACAGGCACCGGTAGATTGCAAAGACGAACACCGTGGTTCACCTGTTTATTGGGAATTGCAGAAGGACCTTTTTGCCATGATGTGACAGTTGGGAGCACCCACTTCTAAATCTACCTGTGCCTGTAGGCAGAGCAGGCAGGGATTTTTTTTTTTATTATTATTTTTTTTTTTTTTTGCTGTAAGAGTTGGTCTTATAAAAAACTTGTCAGTATAAAAGTTGTAGATAATATTAAAAATATTTATAATAAATTTAAGTAGATTTGATATCTTGTGAATTGATGAAGTATGAATTTTTTTCTTCTTAAACCCATTATATACCCGCCATCCCCACCTTGAGGTCATTTTTAATTATATCAAAAATCTGTCATACATAAATTTTTGGAACTTTTCCTAGAAGTAATAATAACTTTAAAAGGATTCAATATGTATCATAATTAAGAAGTTATGGGTTTTTTTCTAGTTTCACAAACACCCCCCCGCCCCCCCTCCTGGTCTGATTTTGCCCATTAACGAACTTGACCGAGATTCTATGCTCCTTGATTTTATGTATGAATTTCGAAGAGATTTGTGCAGAATTATGGACATTATCGTGTCCATAAAAAAGTGATATAGACAGATAAAGTTTTGAACTGGGGGTGGTTTTAGTTTCTGAGAGTCATGATCGGCGTAGATCTGCAAAAATTTTTCAGAAATTCCAACATAGGGAAGAATGTAATAGGTAGTATTTCTTACGAAATCTACCTAAAAAAGTGCCATACATGAAAAATAAAATACAGAACTTACTTTGATAATACTTTGAATGAATATTTCCAAGATAATAAATGAAAATGAAATATAAAATCTTACACTGTTAATAACTTCAAGCTTCTGTGGGTTGCATGGTTGCTGTTCAGACTTCTCTGGAATCTTTTTTAGCTTCTTTTTCTTTCTCCAACTTTTACGGGCAGAAGCTAAAAATAAAAATTCCTGTTAAAATGTATTTAATAAACACAATTTATCAAAATCTGTTCCACAAATTTAAATTTGTTATTTTCTAGCTCATTTACAAGATACCAGGGATGGGGAATTTTCAGAAAATATTACCAGTCAAGGATTTATTTTACTAGCCAGCAAGATGCAACGTACAGTTGAAAATCATTCGGACAAAATGTAGCAAAAATAGTTAATTACTATTACTAAAATACATTTTTATATTTTTTCTCTATAAAATTTAAAAATATATACAACAGGGGAAAGCTTATTATAGGATAGAACATAGTACATTGCTTATATCGCAGTAATTTAGAAAGTTATACGGCTAATTAGTAAAAAAAAAAATACACTTTTTAGCATATCTTTTGTAGCTTGCAGTTTTTCAAATTTACTCGCCCATTACAAAATTCACTCGCCAGTGGCGAGTAAAATAATGTATTCTCCCCCCCCCTCCCCCCTGCAAGATACATTGGCACTTAGGGTCTTGGAACAATGGAGAAAACAATGAGATTTCAAAAAACTTTTATTTACATTTTAAAACCTCATGACTAACTGTTATATCTTTATGAAATAATTCTATCAATGTATCAAAATTTACAAGAAATTTGTTTAACCATTTAACATATACATTAAGAAGCAATGAATTTATTTAATATACACGGTGATTCTCTACTATGTGTGCAAACTTTGAGGGGCAGTACAGCTCATTAAAACGAACATTTTTTGTATAGGAAAGCTGGGTTGCATTCCATTTATTCAGCGACAAATACAGGGGGCTTCGATGCAAGTCGAACCTGAGTTTTCATTCATAGCTTTAACAATAATGAAAGTATTTTACTGATATTGTCAACAGACTTACTTTGCTTTCTAAGAAATGTGATAACATTCCAATAATTGCTGGAAATGGCTACAATCTGCATCCAAATAACACTGACCTAGATACTTCATACTTAGGAATGGTAAATATGGGCCACTGACCTAATTACAGTGGACTTTCCATAATAACCAGCGCTTAATTTCTAAGAAAAAAAGTACCAGAGCCCTAATATTCTGCAGTACTAAACACCCAAAGCGTACCCCCCCCCCCCCTGTCACTCTAATCTGCATATTTATATTTCATACATTATTTTCAAAACTTAAAGCATTGTTTTTTTATTTAGCAAAATAAAAATTTTAAATATGTTTATCTGTGTATACTTAGCTATCAACTATTCCCCTTTTTAGTTATTACTACTTCCAAATAGAAACCTTTGCTTAATCTTAATGTTAATTAATCACAGAATTCTGCAATTAAAAGATCAGTATTGCGATTCGGAAATAGTGTTAACACAAAAAATAAATAGTTCGCAGCTATGCAGAATAGAAAAATACTATTTCTGTTTACTCTTTATTCTGATCAAAATAGCATTAAAATGACTTGAAATGGAAATAAATAAAATTTTGAATTTAAGACAGATTGAGCTCGAACCTGCCCAAACTGGAGAACTGATATAAAAATTGAGCCTGTTTCATCTCCATCTCTTATGTGAGTGACACATTACATCACTTATAAGTGTTTTGATACAAAAGAAGGCAAAAGATTGGAGATGAGAGGGAAAGGAAAGAGTAATTTAGGATTTGTTTTCGGAAGTGTTATTGCACTGGCTCCGGTGAATTCTGGCCAATATTTAACTATTTACTAAAAACAGAGAAGTACCGGAGCTGAGCTCCGGTGGGCTCCGGCACAAATTAAGCCCTGTGTGTAACTACTGTGCAGAATGCCAAAAATCCCAATTTTTCATGATGCAGAAATTCTTTTAATTTTCTTTTAATACCATGCTATGCATTAGTAAGCATCAAATGGAACTTAATACCATAAAATCTGTGAAGATAGAACCTATTGATAAAGGAAAATTTTCATAGTCTCTACCAGGGCTTGACAAATGTGATCGCCAGGTTGCCACTGGCAACCAACTTTTTTTTTTATCTGGTGACCAAGTTATAAAAACAAAAGTAAAAAACCATCAAATTAAAAACAGGCTTTTTGTTTGTTTCATTTTATACAAAATTAACTTAAGAAAGGAGCACAAACAGCATTTTTTTTCTCTCCCCCTCAATATTGAGAGAAACTATATTCAAACAAAAAATATTTTTATCTTTTTAGCAAAAATTAGTTTATCAAATACAAATTTTAAAATACAGTATGGGACCTGTTATCCGGCATCCTCATATCCGGAACGCTCCGAAAAGTGGAATGCAAAACAATAAACAAGGCTTAATTTATTTCATTTCAAAAACAAAAAAAATCGCAAAATGTTTCGGTCAGTCGCAGGAAAAAATCGTAAAATTAGTTCATCGATTGCATTAAGAAAGCATGAGAGTTTCACCTGTAACTCATGGGAAAAAATCACAGGAAAAAATCACAGTTAATCGGTCATGGGAAAAACATGAAATTCTTCAGATGCAGGGAAACAGTTGCAAATTTTGTCATTCACTCGTTGGAAAAAAAATCGCAAATTTCTTCAGTCTTGTGGAAAAAATCCAGTGATTTTCGCCAATCAGTCACAAGAAAAAGCCACAAAATTCGACAATCTATGGGAGCAAAATATTGTGAAATTCATCAATCATTCACAGGAAAAAATTACAAATTTGTCAATTGATTGTCAGAATAAATCACAAAATTCCTATTTCGGTCACGAGAAAAAATGGCAAAATTAGTTTGTCATTCAAATGAAAATTCTCAAAGATATTGCAAAAATTTGCCAATCGGTCGCAAGAAAAATGTACGAAAATTCGTCAATCAGTCGCAATAAAAAAAAAAGAAAAAATAATCACGAATTTTTACTGATAAATGGGAAATTTAAACAATACAGTTCAAAATATACTTTTGGAATAGGGTGCAAGAGTGACTTTTTGAGAACAGTATGCCCTTTTTCATTTAAGAATTCTCAATAGTAGGCTCTTTTGTTCTAGAGTCAACACAAAGAAAAAATTAAATAAATGATATTGCTTGCATTCATTAGTTTACAAATTCTATAAGTAAATATAAAAAAATATTGTGCAAAAAACATTACGATTAAAAACCATTAAAAATAGATAACAACTGATATTTTTCGCTGAGCAACTGATTTGTGAAATGGGTACTTCTCTATTATCCCATCGACCACTTTTCATAACAAAAAACTATCACCAAACTGTAACGCTAAATAAACGGGAGAATGTTGCCATTGGAATATCAAAATAAATAGATAAATAAAATATAAGAATTTAAGGACACAATTGTTATTTTAATTAATAAAATAACTCAGAAATCAGTAAAACATAATGAAAAATACACGCAAATGTCGAATTAAAAACTATTTGATGACATAACAAACACGTATAATGCTTCTGACATCAAGTAAATCAGACTGCATTTTTGGCGTTTAATCTTACAGTTTGGCAATAGTTTTTTGTTATGAAAAGTGGTCGACGGGATAATAGAGAAGTACCGTGAAATGCAGCAGAGAAGCTATTTTCCAGAGAACAGCAAATCATGTCAGTACACAGTGCAATACCAGAACAATTAGTGCTAGAGAACATGCTGTAAACAATCATCTTTATAATAGAAATGTTCCAAAAATCCAACTCAAAGGATTCTGCTTCCCAAGTCCCAAAATTGATTTTTAATTGTTAATGTAATATTTTTATAGTTTGAATTATAACTTAGAATAGTTTTTATTATGTGTAAATAAGTTATTAAATTAACAAAGTTGTGAGTATGTCTTTAACATATATTCATATTTATCACTATTTGTGAAATTAGTTATTTTGTAAATTTCTTAATACTTATAAATAAAGTGCTCCGAATTACGGAAAAACCCCTTATCCAGAATATCCCAGGTCTCAAGCATTCCGAATAACAGATCCTATACTGTAATAAAATCAGAATTATTTGACTGACTTTAACAGGGAAATAGGCAAAAAATTGTTTTCAGCTTCACTATTTCATCGACCCCCCCCCCCCTCTCCCGTATCAAATACAGATTTTGTAACACTACTCAACTATCCACATTTGAAGCATTCAGCAATCTAAATTTTCCGAACGTTCCGGTTAACTCAGAATTTACAGTATTTCTTTCTTAATTCCAGAGATATATAATTTTGATAAAAAATTCAGTTTATATTAGTATTTTCCTAAATAATGTACTAATCTAAACTATGTAACTAATAATTCTAAACTATGTTTGTTATTATTTTTTCTCAATTAATTCATAAAAAAAATTTTGTGCCTTTTGAAAATCTATGATCGGAAAGAGGGGGGGGGGGGGGGGATATTTTTAAACTGGTGACTAGAATTTTTTGCTGACTACCAGATTTTATCATATTTGTAAAGCCCTTGTCTCTACATTCATTACAAATCTACCTGCCTAGGCAGAAACCTGTCTAAAACATAATTTTTGTATGTTTCTAGCAATTCTGTTTTCACAAGTTTTAATGCATTTTGTTCAGTAATCGCTATGCAAACAGTCAGTTTATGACGGAATTATGTTTAAAAAAAAAAAAAAAAATTCTTCCTATGATAGGAATATTATACAAATATACTACATGCTAATTTGGAATTTCACTTTACAGGCTTTAATGTAGTGTAAGATTATTGTGTTTATTTAATATAATAAATTATGCTAAAACAGAATCTCAAAGGATGGGTGAAAAATTAAGCAGGCTTTCAACCTAGTAGGTATGGTCACAGGCGGATCAACTACCTCCCGGGCCCCTACGCTTGACCTTTTTTGGGGGGGGAAGACGTTTCCTTAGGCTTGACCATTTCTTGGTGGGGGGGGGCTCCCCTTTTTCAAAGCAATATATACCGGGTAATTCAAAATACATGTTTGCTTATTTATCACCTAAACCACTGATGATGGAAACTTACTTTCAATTACAAAAGTATACAAATCAAGTACAGATTTTATAAATGACATTTGTCTTACAAGGGACTGTATACATTTTTAAATACAGAATTCAATTTTTATACTATCCCTGGGTCCTAAAAATTATATTTAGAAAAATGTCATCCAGAGATAAAAAATTCTTATTCTTTTGCAATCAAAACATATTAAATAATGATACTTCAAATTTTATGAAATTTCAGTGTTTCCTGTCACTAAAAATGGAAAGAAGTTTTTTTAGTGCAGATAAACGTTGAAATAAAATTCAAAGTGTTATAATTCAAAAGTTTTGATCGTAACAGAATGGGATTTATAAAATGTTCTTCCTAGACGGAAGAGAACTTTTAAAAAAAAAGTTTAATTAGGACCTAGGACTACATAAAAAATAAAAGCTGTACTGGATTTGTATACTTTTTGCAAATGGAAGTATATTTCCAGCAGTTTAAGAGATAACCGAGGAGAAATTTATTTTAAATCACCTGGTTTAATAAAATAATGAGAACATTTTTAATCTTTAGCATAAATTTTCTTTCAGAATGTATTTACAGCAAGTAATTTTATTAACATATTTTCACATAGACATTTATATGGAATCTCTAACCTCAAAAGGACTTTCTTAGTTTAACAATGAATTGTACTGGAATAAATGGGCGATATTGGGTGATCGCCCAGGGCGCTAAAAACTAAGAGGCAGAAAATATGCAAAATGCTTGATTAAAACATAATAACCGTTTTAACAGACATCATTCATAGAGGTGCTGACAAAATCTCGCCCAGGCCGCATGGCTAGAGAAGTCACCTAGCAAAACCAACACAAACTGGAAGTCAAAATATTTCATGAATCCAGTATTTTCTTCTTATGAATATAGAAGGAATTAAAAGGGGAGTAACATTTTGATATATTAGTAACCAAAAAGATTCAATAAATAAGCAAAACAAAGAATATTGTACATTAATTTATTTCTTGCATAAAATGTTAGCATGATATGAAGAAAAAATCTGAAAGAAAATCTTAGCACTGGGGCCCCTTTTCTTCCGGGCCCCTATGCTTCAGCCTACTCAGCGTAATGGGTAATCCGCCTCTGGGTATGGTTATAGGGCATTCCTACCATAGCAGCAATGAAATTTTTATGTTTAAGACATGATTTCATTATAGACAGGTTCTTTTTTCGTAGTGTTTATGGTATTTTTACGTTCTGATTTAGAAGCTCAAGCTATTGACCCACATTTTTTGTTTTCCTGTACTGCTTTTTATGACACTGTACCTGGCAATGCTACATACAAGTAACCCTTGCTTAGTGCAATTTTCAGTTAGTGCCGTAAACTCTTTTTAGATGTTCCCTCGATTAGTAGGGACAAAATTTTGATTAATGAACAAAGCATGAAATGGTTGATGCATTTTTTCAAGCAAGACGGCATCAAGTTTTTAAAAAGGAAATTTGCAGCAAATGCCAAAAAAAGAAACAACATTTAAAAAAAATTAAGAAACTTTTCAAAAATGCAAATTTCTCACACTGCATTTGATAAATATAGGCCCAGACATCAGTGGAATTATGCAAGTGCACCAAGGATTAGAAAGTAAAATTTTTTGTTTACCGCAAGATGTATTCAAAAAAGAAAAAAAGAAAAGTGCATTTGGCAATTGCTAAGGTTTTGTTTATAAGTTTGAAGCAATCAAATTATACAAGAACAATAAATTTTAATTCAATTTATGTAACTTTTTTAAATTTAACACAGTGATAAGTAAGCTATAAATAACCTAAAGAACTGTAGTAATACGATTAAAATTGAAATTGTCTTTTTAATGTTTCATGATTGTTACTTATTAAATTGGCCCATATGTTTATGTTAATGGAATTTCATGAAAATTTGTTCTGTTTATATATATTGGGTTTTTGAGGAAGATGACTGTAGATTTATTGCAGTTTTTCCTATTCAATGTATGTTTCGATTAGTGCGGTAATATCGTGGGATGAATTTAATTGAGAGAAACCTGTACATAAATAAGTCATATAAAATTAGAAATTTTTCATTGGTCTCTGTTTCATTTTCATGATTGCTTTTATATAAAAAAAAAAATCACACTTTCTAATAACTAAGTTATGTCAAGGCCACTGTAAAAAAAATATAGTTATGTCTATAAATGCATACTTTTTTAAGATGCCAATAAGTACACAATATTTTGCAGAAAATACAGTTAAAAGAGATTTTTGGGAGATGATCAGGGCTTGACAAATGCGGTCGCCAGGTCCCCACTGGCTACCAAGTTTTTTGATCTGGCGACCAAGTTATTTAATCTTTCGGGGTGATTTCTATAAAAAAAATTGACATAAGAAATGAGCACAAATGGCACTTCATCTCTCTCCCACCCCAACTAGTAAGCAGTGATATTCCTCTTTTCTCGTACTTTTAATGGAAGAATTAAATTTAAAAGGCATTTTCCCAGCTCATGCACAGAAAACACCACTCTTTTCAGCTATAGCCAGCTAGTATATGTCACGTGATTAGAATGTGCAGGGGGGGGGGGGACACTATTTCAATAAAACAGTAAGAAATAGTCTCAATCCAGTCTCAGTGACATCTAAAATTGGATGCAATGCTAAAAAATGCTCAGGTTTTTTTTTTTTTCTTTTTGTAAGTTTTAAATTTGATTTTTGTGTTTATATAAGTTGTCAACATAATATAAGTGATTATAAGTTTTATGAGTTTCACTAGAAAATATAGTTTATATATTATATTATCTTTCTAAATTATGTAACTAATCATTCTAAACTATGTTTGTTATTATTTTTTCTCAATTAATTCATAAAAAACTCGTGTTTTATTTTAAATCAGTGACAGGAAAGAGAGTGGGGGAGTAAATAATTTTTGTAGGCGACTAATATTTTTTCCCTGGCTACCAGATTTTTATCAAATATGTAAAGCCCTGGAGATGATAATTAGACAGCTATTGACTACAGACTAAAAGATGTATTGCTGAACCTGATGATTACATTTACACCTTTACAAAATTTTTCATAATCATGGGTCTGTCCAGAATTTTCTCACAGGGTTCTGTTTATGTGAACAGTTTTTTCTACTTGTGAAAAATTAGTCATAATTTTGTGAATTGGAAATTGTTGTTATATTCAAGCTCCTGTTTATTTATTTGCAACAAGATCCTTTAATGCATAAAAAATGTAGGTAATAGGCTCTTTAGTGACAGGTCAGATTTTATTTTTAAATGATTAAATTTGTAAAAGGTTCAGTTTGGAGCTTCGGAAGTTTTGTGAAAGCTATTTTTTAAGAAAAAATTTTTTGTTTTGGGTCCTGTTTTAAGGAGGGGGGGGGGATTTGTGAAGGGTCCTTTATAGGACCCATTTTTTTCATAAACAAATCCCTGATAATGGATTTTACACTGGACAAAGCTGGCAGAAACAATTCACTCAGACAAGCTTTTGATGATAACATTGGGTCTGTTATCTCAAACAGCTCGACAGAATAAATCACAGGTAATGGAACTCCAAAACAACATTGGATACATAATTAGACTTCATTAATTTAACACAATTATTATAATTGTTAAATAGATCATACAGGTTATAATTTTCCAACTGAGGGAAAAGTGCCCAGGCTAGGATTCAAATCAGGGACCTTAACTATTATGCCAAAGGTCCCTGGTTCAAATCCTGGCATGAACACTTTTTTACTCAATCAAAAAATTATAACCCGTATGATCTATTTAACAATTATAATAATTGTGTTAAATTAATGAAGTCTAATTATGTATCCAATGTTGTTTTGGAGTTCCATTACCTGTGATTTATTCTGTCGAGCTGTTGGAGATAACAGACCCAATGTTATCATCAAAAGCTTGTCTGAGTGAATTGTTTCTGCCAGTTTTGTCCAGGATAGTTCAGTTGGTAGAGCATTGGCAACTTAAGTCAAAGGTCCCTGGCTCAAATCCTGGCCTGGACAGTTTTTCACTCATTTGGAAAATCACAACTCATATGGCATTTAACACATTTGCATCATTAGTGTAAATATGCATCAATTCAGGAAACTCAAAATCATACTAGAAATTCTGAATAGTATAAGCACGTGGGGCTCCAATGTCCTCCAAGTTTAGTACAAGCATTACCTCTGGGGGTGCCAATCCAGGTACAGGTCTCTCATCTGGAATTGTTTCAAAATTAGGAGACCAGCTTTAGAAGTCCAACCTCTCTTGAGGCTCTGGGACCCTTCTTTCAGAGAAGTGTCATGGCACTTTCTCTGACACGGCAACAACAACACAAGAACAAGAGAAGTTGTGGATATCATAAAAAAAAAGAATTAAATTTAAAGTATGTATTCGGATTTTGTGAATAAAAAAGAAATTTATCAAATGCCCACTTATGATGCAAATGAATAAATAATTTATGAAATTAATACAATATGAAAAATCAAATAAAATGAATATTTCTGTTTTAGAAATTTTAAATACAATAAGTACATCATTTAATTTTGTTCTCAAGAGACTTACAAGGTTATTTAAAGTAAAATCACAACAAGATTTGAGGCAATCTAATTTTTTCTTCCCCTGTACATCTTCATTTCTAAATATCAAACTATTGAAATTACCTTCTGTGCTATAAACATATAGCTTTTTCATGAATTGCTAAAATATAATTTATTGAACAGCACAGAATTTTGAAAATTATAATAGAAAGCGGGAGGGGGAAGGGCTACTTGTTGAAAATCTTGCCAAGCATGAATTCAGCGCACTTTCTTCCCTATAGGGGAAAAAATGCCAGGGGTCTTTCCAGACTTTTCTCCCAAGGTCCTGTTTTTGTGAATAGCTTTTTAAATTTGTGAAACATCTAGTCATAATTTTGTAAATTTGTAATGATCGTTATATTCAAGTTCTTGTTTATACATTTTTAACCCGTAGACTCCCAGAGGGACACTATGTTCCAGTACAACTTCAAAAATTACCACTGGACACAGCAGTCCCTGAAACGCTTGGAAAACCATGTCTGCTTGTCCTACTGGTCTCTCATGTTCATTTGGGATTGTAGTTGACCGTTTGCTCGGTAGACGGCAGCCTGTGCTAAATTTGATTTAAAATATCCCGCAAAAAAAAAAAAAAAATGGTAGTCAAGGGGTTAAGAAGATATATGTATGAAAATACACATATTTTCTTTAGATACAGTAGACTCTCTTAAGTCTGCATAGCTTAAAACTAGAGGTTGTGCAGATTTTAGAATTTTGCAGACTTCTGTTCACTGTTCTGTTTACATTTTTTAAACAATAATTTGAATTTAATAATGCACTCGAAATTATAATGAATGCTTACAAAAAAGTAAAACAATTAAGTAAAATAATAAAAAGTAAGAAAATTTTAAAAAACATTTAAAATATTAAAAGTAAAGGTCAAATAAATAATTAATAATGCATAACTAAATATGCATAATGGTGATAAGATCATTTTTTCCTGAATTATTCAGTGAAACTTGCCTTATAAATGTACACTCATGATTCACATCGAAATTTTAAAATAACAAAGTTTTATTTCATGTTTAGCCATACTTAATAACCAAGAAAGCTTGATTAATACATAAATGTATTTGATAAAAAGATTGTGATTGCCACTGATATCAGCACTATCTTGAAATTTTTCAGAAATAAATTTATGCTTCCTTCATGAGAAAACATGAGTTGAATCCTATTAACCAGAATTACATATTAAAATGTGTGCAGAATGATATAAAAAAAGTTAAATTTTACATCTACATCTTAACTGTAAGTTTCAATGTTTACATCGGAAACGACGTGCAGATTTTAGGGTGGCAGATTTGAGAAAGTCTACTGTATAGGTAAAAGTGACAATCAGATTTTCCTTTTAACTGATTAAATTTGTGAAAGGTTCAGTTTGGAAAGGGAAAAGTTTTGTGAAAGAGGTCTAGTTTTTCAAGACAAAGAATTTTGTGAAGGGTCCTGTTTTAAGGTGAAAAGTTTTGTAAAGGGTTCTGCTTTGAGATGAAAAAAATTTGTGAAGGGTCCTTTAAAGGACCCAATTTCTTCCTAAATAGATCCCAGATTTCAGTTTGTGAATAACAATATGAAACAAGAGTTTTATACTCAAAATATGAATTAAGTTTTACCTGAAGAAGTTCTGGGCTCTTGATTATCAACTACTGTGGAAGTGACTGGAACTAAATTGGAGGTGTTGTCTGTGCTTTCTTCATACAGCTCCATATTTGGTTGAAAACATGACTGCCTTTTTAACTGGAATAAATTAAATCACAAGCAAATTAAAAGAACTATTTTTTTTTTTTTTTTTTTTTTTCAAATTTGAAATAAATATTGATTTTGAGGGTATTTTTTTTTTTTTTATAAAGGACCTATCCCTTTTTAAAATGGTGTTAGCCACAGAGACTTAAGATGGTTCTCAATTCTCAAGTGACCTGTTCAACAGCATGAAACTTTCCAACACATTTTCTGACTGATTTTTGAACGCAACTGACTTTTGAAATGCAATTTACTATTGAAATAAGTATTATATTTTTTGATAAATAAATTATTTATCGGGTTATAAGTGATTCATGTTACATGATGACGTGTTTTGTCCTTTTCTCGTGCTGCCACATCAGGATTTGGTTCAAAATGCTGACTTTGAGAGTGTTTTCTGAAATATCTTCAACCTTTACCAAAAAAATGGAAAATGTGTTTCGATTGCATAGTTTCTGACTAACAACACTTGCCAATTTCACGCACTTCCAAACAAAAATGAATGCAGAAATGTGTCAAAAAGTGGCTTTTTTGGATTTGAGAACAGACTTAAGACAGTTAGATTTGTTGCCGAATGAGATAAAAAGCTATGAAAACAAATCTGATGAACTAGTATGCTTTTTAGGTATGTATTAAAGAAATTGCTTCTGATTACTCATATTAAACAAATTACTGCTCTTTGTAGATAATAATAGGTACTAAATAATTTCTTTATCTTAATGCAGGACTTAATTTGCACCGGAGCCCACCGGATCTCAGCTCTGGCACTTCTCTGTTTTTAGTAAACATTTAAATATTTGGCCAGAATTTACCGGAGCTCATAAACACTGTGCTCTGGAGCCCAGTGCAATAACACTTCCGAAAAACTAATCCTAAATTACCCTTTCCTTTCCCTCCCATCTCCAATCTTTTGCCTTCTGTTATATCAAAATACTTATAACACATGGGCTGATAAGTTCCCGGTCTGGCACACAGATGGCGTTGCAATCGCCGGACCGATGCTTTTTTTAGTAAATACTAACCTTTAAAAGGTAGCAGAAAAAATGTCATGATGATTCACCGTGTGGATAAAATGTTAGAGTGGTTTTATTTGAACAACTTTGTTGATATACAAAAAAATGGACAAACAAGAATTTCAAGAATTGTTATTTGATGGAAAAAAACACCGTTTAAACAAAAGCTTGGCTTGACAAGCGTTATCCGGACACTGCACCAGGTAAATCAACCATTATTGACTGGTTTGCTGAATTTAACCATGGTCGTACGGACACCAGTGATGCACCACGCAAAAGAGGTGGTTACTCCGGAAAAGATAAAAAAAGTCCAAAAAATCTTTTTGGGGAACCGTAAAGTGAAGTTGCAGGAGATAGCTCAGACTCTGAAGATAGCCAAGCAACGTGTAGGTTTTATTTTGAATGAACATTTGTCTATGAAAAAGCTGTTGTCAAAGTGGCTGCCGCGCGTGATGACTTTTGACCAAAAACAACGAGTCGATGATTCTGAGCACTGTTTGGAGCTTTTTCGTTATAAAATTATGTTATTAATTATTAAATTATTATTAATATTTATTTATTAAATTATTATTAATATTTATTTATTAAATTATTATTATTATTATTTATTAAATTATTATTATTAAATTATTATTATTATTAAATAATTATTATTATTATTAAATTATTATTATTATTAAATAATTATTATTATTAAATTATTATTATTTATTATTAAAGTTATGCTATTTATTAATGTTATAAAGTCAAAAAGTTAAAGTTTTGTTAAAAAGTTGTGTTTTCTTTATTAGACCGGGAACTTATCAGCCCATGTGTTAAGTGACATAATGTGTCGCTCACGTAAGAGATGGAAATGAAACAAGCTCAATTTTTATATCAGTCTTCGGGTTTGGGCAGGCTCGAGATCAATCTGTCTTAAATTCAAAACTTTATTTATTTCCATTTCAAATCATTTTAATGCTATTTTGATCAGAATAAAGAGTAAATACAAATAGTCTTTTTCTATTCTGCGTAGCTGCAAACTATTCATTTTTTGTGTTTACACTATTTCAAAATCATAATCCTGAGCTTATTTAATCACAGAATTCTGCGATTAATTAACATTAAGATTAGACAAAGGTTTCTATTTGAAAGTAGTAATAATTAAAAAGTGAAATAGATGATAGCTAAGTATACGCAGATAGGTGTATTTAAAATTTTTATTTTGCTAAATAAAAAACAATGCTTTAAGTTTTGAAAATAATGTATGAAATTATAAATATGCAGATTGGAGTGACGGCGGAGGGGGTACATTGCGGGTGTTAGTACTGCAAAATATTAGGGCTCCGGTACTTTTTTTCTTAGAAATTAAGCCCTGTTTTAATGTATATTGAATAAATTGTGAAAAATTGCTTGTGTACGCATGAAACAGTCAAACAGTGAATAGGTTGCCAGAAAGTGTGTGCAATTTTTTTTTTCTTTTATCAAGGCCATTTTCTCAAACCCTGTATGTATGATTCCGTCATACGTCATGGACTCTTCTATTTGAGATACCAGGATTCTCATTTTAAGTCCAGACTACAATGTACTAAGCATCTGGGTTTTTTTTGCATTGTTAATTGCTATTGTGATTGTTTTTGTATGCACACACAATAGATTGCATTATGTGTCCAAAAAACTCATTAGTTTTCCGCTACTTTGTTTTTTTCTTCTTTGTTCATTTGTTTATGCATTGGTCATTCTGTTCAGTTGTCTTTCGTAAATTGTAGTGTTTTGCTTTTGGTTTTGTATATCTCTGATAGATAGTGATTTTTTAGAATAATTATGTCAGACACAGACAGTGATTATGTTTCTAATTTTGATGACGACATAGACAATAATTATGATAGCTTTGAACAGGTGTTAGCAATCTCCCTGACATTTCCAGGTTTTCCATACCAATAAAAAACAAAATTCCAGGTATCGAGATTTTGTGCTGTTATACACAAAAAATCTTAAAAGTTTTCAATTTGAAAATGAAACTTTCACAACTGATTCTGAAGCCCATATTACTGATTTGTTACATAATTTTTTGCAAAATTTACATATTGTTGAATTTTTTACATGCTAAACATTTTGCAGATACACACTTTTAGCAACAGGTTCTATCCATTTTGTCAAATCCGGATCAAATTCTTTATCGCATCAGTCACAGTTAAATAAAGATTGTTTAGACATATTTTAATACAAATAATGCATATTCAATAAATTAAGCTAACAAAATTTCAGTTCCCAAACAAAGATAAGTAAGCAGAGGGAAACAGCTAATCAATCCTAGAACCATTCAGTAGAAAGTTTCAGTGAAACTGGAACTGAAAATCTCAGAGTTACAAAGAAGGACTGAAAGGAGATACACCGAGAGGTTGAAATACTCTTTACAGTACTTATGAAAAGCAAAGTTTGATTTTAATGGCGTTGCAATTTCAAATCCTTAGTTTTATAAGGAACATTTTTTTTTTTTTTTTTTTTTTTTTTAATGTTCAAAATTTTTTGACTTTTTCTCAGAATTTTCAAATTTCCCTGAATTTTCTTCAGAAATGGTAAATTTCCCTGACTTTTCCAGTTCATATACATTTCCCTGACTTTTCCAGGTGGCTAGACACCCTGGTGTACTCTTCTTAAAGGATGTATCTTTTTTTATTTATTTTTTTTAGTTGTCAAAATCTTTCTAAAACAGCCATACTCAACCTTTTACTTTTGCGGGCCGCAAACATATATTTGCTACGTTAGGCGGGACGCAACGCAGCACACTTAAGAAAGGGTAAAATAATAATAATACGCTAGTAAGATAACATAATTAGTACACCAAAGTTAATATTATTAGTAGGGTTGAACGTTTGTTACGGAAGAAATGTCACCAAAAACTTTTAACACCAGTATTTCCAAACAATGAACTTCGTGCTTAGATTTCTATAGCAAATGTTGTAAAAATATGCCTTCCACCAAGTTTTTGTTTGGAAATTAATGGTGTAAAAATATGTTTGTGCTATTTTTTTTCAGCGACAAACTTTTAACTTTAAAAAACAGTATTAGCGTTATAATAAGTAAAAAACGTATAACATATAGCAATGCAGAATTAACAACTTCTGAAGAAAAAAAAAAATTCTCTAATAAGTTATTCTTTTGTTCCATGCAAAAACTTTTATTTATTTTTTTAATTGTAGAAATATATAGTACAAATTCAATTAATTTGGAATAATGTTTGTTTAGTGCTGAAGATTCAGAAATATATACACCCTGTAGACCAAATAGGACTTGGGAAAACGGCATTTAATATGTTTTAACATAATTTTCAATGTATTTTAGGGATAATTAATAAGAATTTAGAATAAATAACAGGACATATTTTGTCTTCCTATGAAAATAAATTTAAAAAAACAAACACTGAAGGTCTTAAATACTTTTTATGCACATCTCAAAAAGATTTTATAAATATGGATTAATGAGATTATTTGATTAGGGCCGCATATAAAAGGTCGCCGGGCCACATGCGGCCGGCAGGATTAGTATAGCTGTTCTAAAATATATGCTTAATTTTATCTGAAGTTTTAAAATCTTTCTCCCAGCTCCTGAAACGATTTTAACACACAAAATAATAAATTATGAAGTACTTCTCCATTATCCCATCAACCACTTTTCAGAACAAAAAACTATCGCCAAACTATAGGATTTAAAACCAAAAATGCATAATCACGGCGTCACATTCACTTGACGTCAGAAGCGTTATACGTGTTTGTTATGTCGTCAAGTGGATTTTAATTTGACATTTACCTTGAGTATTTTTCATTATATTTTACTGATTTATTAGTTATTTCGTTAATTAAAATAACAATTGCATCCTTAAACGGCAGTGTCATGATATTAAAAGAGAAAAAGTATTGAAAAAATGTCAGTTTTCATAGTTATGTACAATAGAATAATTTCAACGTCACAATGATAATTTCACGTCACAAACATTTATTCACCAGCCGAGAGGGATAATTAAGAAAAATAATGTAAATAAATACATATCCAAGATTTTTTGTTCTGTTTTCATTAATATATTGAAAATTTATACTTTAAAAGATACTAAGTTGACACATTGGTGAGTGGGGAGTTTTCAAATTTCTTGTATTTATTTATTTATTTATATTATTATTTTTTAGATTCCAATGGCAACATTCTTACATGTGTTTATTTGGCGTTACAGTTTGTTTTTTGTTATGAAAAGTGGTCAACAGGATAATGGAGAAGTACCAATTACGCATATATTTAAAAAAATGAGAAAAAAAAGTAAAAAAATATTACTTTCCTGAGGGGATATTTTAAAAATAAGAATGCATTCTACTTCCATAGCTTTAAATTTACGCCGGAGCCCAGCGTAGCTATATTTAAATATATAAATATTTAAATATTGGCCAGAATTTACCTGAGCTCATAAACACTGCTCTCCAGAGCCCAGTGCAAAAACGCTTCCAAAAAACGAATACTAAATTACCCTTTCCTTTCCCTCCCATCTCCACTCTTTTGAATCAAAATACTTATAAGTGATGTAATGTGTCGCTCACATAAGAGATGGAGACGAAACAGGCTCGATTTTTATATCAGTCTTCGGTTCAGTGCAGGCTCGAGCTCAATCTGTCTTAAATTCAAAATTTTATTTATTTCCATTTCAAATCATTTTAATGCTATTTTGAACAGAATAAAGAGTAAACAGAAATAGTCTTTTTCTATTCTGCAAAGCTGCGAACTATTCATTTTTTGTGATAAAACTATTTCCGAATCACAATCCTGAGCTTATTCAATTGCAGAATTCTGCGATTAATTAACATTAAGATTACACGAAGGTTTCTATTTGGAAGTAGTAGGGGAGACTGATACACAGTGGACCACTTTTTCAGTTTTTTTTTTTTTTTTTTTTATCTTTAACGGACAAACTGATCTGCATGAAAATATTTTTGAATATTTCTTAAACCTTTATACATTCATCATAATTTTCTCAGAACATAGTTTTCAATACATTTTTCCAACAAAAATTTGTTTATATGCACTCATAAAGCAGACCAGTGTGCCCCCTGGGGCACACTGGTCCACCCACCGGTACACAGTGGACTACTATTAGGTATTATCTGAAATACAATATAAATGTATTTTTCATTAATCTAATTCTTTTTTATTTCCCCTTTAGCCGCAAAATAACATAGTAAATATAAATTTACAAGTTACATTTTGAAACAAAAACAAAAAAATAATTATATTTTGAAAATAATAACAGATTAATACAGGAAGAATTGCACTTTAGTTGAAGTTATTACTTAAGGCAGTATTCAAAAAAAATATTTTTCCACTCTCAACAACTCAAAATTTTGAGATACATTCTCAGACTCATTTTTAAAAGTAACAACTGGAAACTTGGCGGCGTGATTTATAAAGACATTTATAAGGGCCCCATGTTTTTATTTTTCGTTCAATTAATTAGAAATTGATTTACAGACAATTATTTTTAAAAGTACGATCATTATTTTTTGTTTCAAGAGCTATTGCGTTGGGAAATTCGGTTCAAAATGTCCACTTTGACAGCATTTTTTGAAAAAATCGAGGCAGTGGGGACATTAAAAAGTTTCTGAATAAAAGAACCTGCCAATTGGATGCATTTTAGAGCAAAAAGGAATTTACAAATGTGTCTCAAAATAAGCAGTTAGGATTTGAATACACCCTTAAGTACAAAAAAATCAGCACACATTAAAATTTGCAAATGAAATTCCAAAATACTTGTGAGTAAGATTGAACCTGGAATTTTGCTGAAATACTTTTGGGTCTGGGAGCAACATTATGAAACCATTGGCATCAACATTAGATTCATCTACAGTTTCGTGAAAAATAACATCTATACTAATAAAAGAAAGTTTCGCTCTGTGTGTCTGTTGGCGATGGCTAGCAAAATCTATACCACCTAGAAGTCTGGAAATTTAGGTGTGGATAGTCCAAGGTCTGACCATGTACACCTGAGTCTCAGAATTTTAATATTTTGATAATTATTCTAGATATTAATTAGAATATCATTAAACATCGCTTCTAAAATGGAGTCTTTTAAATCAAAATGGCTAAAGAAAAGAACTGTTGTGGATTTCCAAGCCGAAATGAACGAATTCGAAATTATTTTACTAATTACCAAATTTTAAGAAAACTAATTGAGATATCAATTTGAAAATTTCTGAGCAGATGTAAAAAAATATTTTGCATCCGTCTATGCAATTTTTGAAAAATTCGGCCGGTAATTTTTCTTAATTTATGCAAAAAACTGCTGGCGCCAGTGAAATCTATCCCAGAAATTTTCAGACAGGGATCGGCTTTCATTAAAAACTGAATTACAAAGAGATCTGTTTCTCTGGCCGATCCCTCTCATTTAGTTTGCGAAAATGAAAAGAAATAATTGCCAAATTTTACTAATGAACAAATATTTAGGTAACTAATTAAGATATAGATTTGAAATTCAGGTCGGGAAGGGGGTGTCATCTGCAGGCTATTTTAGCGTAGCGTCTTCGTCATGTTCTAATTATCAGAAAAATGTAATTCTTTTTTTAATGATCGCGTTAATGTACGTGACGGTGGTTCTCTTGAACAAATTATTCATTATATTTGCGGGTATGGGGAGGGAGGGGGTTAACGCCTTTCTCTGAGATTGTAATTATCTCGGGCCCGGGCAACGCCAGGCGAGTTAGCTAGTAGTAAATATAAATTCACAAGTTACATTTTGAAACAAAAACAAAAAAATAATTATATTTTGAAAATAATAACAGATTAATACAGGAACAATTGCACTTTAGTTGAAGTTATTACTTAAGTACAAAAAAATCAGCGCACATTAAAATTTGCAAATGAAATTCCAAAATACTTGTGAGTAAGATTGAACCTGGAATTTTCCTGAAATACTTTTGGGTCTGGGAGCAACATTATGAAACCATTGACATCAACATTAGATTCATCTACAGTTTCGGGAAAAATAACCTGATTTCCATTCAATTTGCGTCTAATGAATCTTACTTGAATAGAATCATCACCCATTAGACTACAGTTATATTTATCAAAGACAGTTATACAAAACAAAATATTTTTTACTATGTTAAATAAATTGTTATTTTTCTTTGTTTACTTTATTTTATAGTTAAATAACTACTTTAAAACAATATTTCTTTAAAGAAAATAAGCAATTATTAAATATTTTGAACATTCTGCATTACAGGGAGCAGAATGGATTGTGGACCACTGTGCCCCAGGAGTCGGTGGTCCAGTGTGCCCCATGTTGAAGTTCAATAAATAATCATATTAATATTGTTTATAGCTTTCTTTTAAACATATTAACTTTAAAGTTAAATAAAAACAAGTATATTAGCTTTGCAAAAATCTGTTTTA
Source organism: Maratus michaelseni (assembly GCA_963931845.1). Classification (NCBI taxonomy): domain Eukaryota; kingdom Metazoa; phylum Arthropoda; class Arachnida; order Araneae; family Salticidae; genus Maratus; species Maratus michaelseni. Next base: position 7,376,352 of record OZ007600.1, read on the forward strand.
TCTTATTTATCTACAACCATTAATTACTAAAAAAATAAAAATATGATGATGAAAAATTTTACTTTTAGAAGCTCAAAACAACCAATCATGATAAAATAGTTCAATCTGAGCTAAACATAGTTTCTGAAGGCTATAAATAATCAGTGCAGTGCTGTTGTCTATTAGGATAGAAGAGAAGCTTAAAAAAAGTTTTAATTAATAAAATATTAGGGGGTGGTCCACTGTGTACCAGTCTCCCCTAATAACTAAAAAGTGGATTAGTTGATAGCTAGTAAACGCAGATAGGTGTATTTAAAATCTTTGATTTGCTAAATAAAAAAACAATGCTTTAAAATTTGAAAATAATATATGAAATATAAATATGCAGATTGGAGTGACAGCAGAGGGGTACGCTAAGGGTGTTAGTACTGCAGAATATTAGGGCTCCGCCACTTTTTTTCTTAGAAATTAAGCCCTGGGTTTAAAATTAGCAAGGAGAATGTGAGATCTGACAGACCAACCACGTTAAAAACCAGTGACTGGAAATTTTTTGAGTAGGAAAAATATCTTTTATAATGTTCAGGGTTGAAATAAATGGCACATTAGCATTTTTTTTTTTGCTATGGGTGTTGGTTTAAAAGAAAAATACCAAAATTGCTTTCATTTTTCTGGCTGTTAATATTAGGCAACAAATCACACTGCTGAAGCCTGAATTGCGCCAAGGCTACTATAAAAACAGGCAGGATTAAAAAGAAAAAAAAACCCCGCAAGAGCTTTTTTTAATAAAACCCCAAAGTGCTGGGTTTTTTAATAAAACCCCCAAGGGCTGGGTTTTCTAAAAATTCTGGAGAAAAAAAAAGTAGCACTTTTAGTTTCTACTTAATAATAAAAGGTAAGATTTTAAAAGTTTAAATAAAAAAAAAAAGAGTACTTTTCCATTATAGTGGCTTTGAAATTTTTCATGTGTATTATTTGGCAACCTATTCACTGTTTCTTATACACAAGCCATTTTTTTAAATATTTATACAATTTATTTGATATAAAGAAGGCATTTATCTAATTTTGGTACCAATGTTGCAGATGCACCAGGGTTTCTTTTTGGTGCCAAAATGGCAATTTTTGCTTCATATGGCAACTTTGGCCTATTTTGTAATAATATATGTGCATAAATAAATAAAATAATATAAAAATATTTGGAACAGATGTGTTACACTCACGCACAGATGTTTGGTGACTTTTTGATTGGCACGATTACCAAACCTGCACCAAACCAATAGCTTATACAACAGCCAGATTACCATTAAAGGAAAAAATCGTCAAAATTTGGTAATTTTTTTCCTTTTTATAACGGATTTTTTATTTTTTAAACGGTGTGTGAGTGTATGACATCATAGCCAAATATTTAATAAATAAATATGTAAGTGTTAAGTAAATTTATAATATGATTTATGTTATAATAAAATAAAAATAATATGGTGTTTTGCACGCTAGACCTAACAGATATTCGAAAAGGGGAAGTTTCTCGCCAATATAGCACCAAAACAAATGGCGTCAACCCTGGTGTGGCTGCAATATTCCTTAATTTTTTGTATGCAAACTGAAGTAATATGCACATAAAAAAACAATTATAGTGCAGTAAACTCCCTCAAATATGTACAGCTTGGGACCAGAGGTTGTGCGGATTTTAGAATTTTGCAGATTTCTGGTCACTGTTTTGTTTACATTTTTTAAACAGTCATTTGAATGTAATAATGCACTCGAAATTATAAGGAATGCTTACAATAAAGTAAAATATTAAAATAATTAACGAAAATAATAAAGTAAAATAATAAAATATAATAAATGATTAAAATATTAAAAGTAAAGGTCAAATAAATAATTAATAATGCATGACTAAATATGTATAATAATGATGAGATAAATTTTTCTTGAATTATTCAATGAAACTCGCCTCATAAAAGACACTATAATAATTTACATAAAAACGCAAAATTTTATTTCATGTTTAGCCAGATTTCATAATAAAAAAAGCTTGATTAATACATAAATGTATTTGATAAAAAGATCACAATCGCTACTGATATCACTGCTATCTTGTATTTTTTGGAAATCAATTTGGCTTAGATGCTTTACACTGACGCTAAAAAAAAAAAATTAATTGGTTAAAAAAAAGAAAAAAGTCGCCAAACTTTGGGGACTGTTTTTTCTTTTATGGCAACCTGGCTATTAAGCTTGTATTTAGTTACTGGTGTTGAAATTTGTTATTGTAATCCGTATTTGCATGGATGTTAAGGGAAATGTTTGCGCATGTCTGTATTACGTCATTGATGATGAAAAATAGAGAAAACGGGATTGGTTGTAGAAGAACGTTCTATTGCACGTTATTGGTTGCTGAGTCGCGTATTATAGAACCATATATGGGAGGGGATGTATTTTCTATTAAATTTATGTTAAAAAAATTTATTTTTCGTTTATTTTGATATTTACTTTCTGGTTTTACTATTACGTCATTATTTGTAAATGTTGTGTTCGTCATGAAATTAGAAACTAAATAATCGAATGTTTACTCTGATATAGTAGGGCACTTTAAAAGATTGAAATGACGTAATGATTTTAACTAAAAGTTTGTGTGAAATTAAAATTAGCATCAGCGAAGGATTACTGTAATATAGTAGTGCATTTTAAAAGATTGAAATGACGTAATTAACATTTTCCCTTAAATTTATGTTGTAAAAAATGTATTTTTGGTTTATTTTAATTGTTGTGTAGAAATACGATTTTCTGTTACGTTTTCGAATACGTTATTTATAAATGTTCTGTTTTTTATGTTTCCAAAATGGCAACGGAAAATAGTAGCTTGGCGCAGTCTTGGAAATCGCGCCAACCAAACAGTCGTCAATCTTTTGTTTACATTTTAGCGTCAGTGTAACACATCTGTTCCATCAATTTATACTTCCATCATGAGAAAGCATGAGTTCAATTATACTAACCAGAATTACATAGTAAAATGTGTACAGAATGATATAAAAGGGTACTTTTCGGTTAGCCGGGCGCCAGTTAAATGTATATATACATATATATGTATATACATACACACATATATGTATGTGTATATATATGTATATATATATACATGCATATATAAATGTGTGTATGTATATATATATATGTATACATAGATATATAAATTTCACTGGCGCCCGGCTAACCGAAAAGTACCTATAAAAGTTTTAAAAAAGTTAAATTTTACATCTACATCTTAGCTGTAAGTTTCAATGTTTACAGCTGAAACAATGTGCAGATTTGAGGGAGTCTACTGTATATACATAAATAAAATGTTATATCTATAAATACATAGTATGAATAATAAGTATAAATGTCCGTCAGGTTTGTTTTTGTATCTGTTTATATCATATGGCAACAAATCTCACTTTTTGAAGCCTGAATTGCACTAAGCTTTCTAGAAAATGCCAAGGCCCCTGTAGTAGAAAAGTACTAAAGGGTCTGCAGATATAATATATATTGGCATCATTTGCAATAATAATTTTAAAAACTACACTCACATTATCTATGGCTAAGATATGTTGGAATATGTTTTCTTCTTTAAGTGCAAACTTTCTGTCGAAAATTTGTTCAACTGGTTGATCTTGTTCAGATTTTAGGGAAGGATATGCATCATGGGATTGTAAAGATACCATTGAAGCTTTTGTGTAGGAAGCACTAACTTCCATCTCATCATCATCAGATATATTTTCTTGCTTAATTTCTGTTACAAAGCCTCCAACAACATTTTGAGCACTCAGTGATTGCTTCTCCATAAGTGTCCAATTTGAAACATCTATCATGCAAATTGGCTGTTTTGACAATTCATCACTAGATTGATTGTTTGATTCATCATCAATCGGATTTCCAGATTCTTCACTAGACTGACTATTTTGTGACTCCATTTCCATCAGTCCTTCGACTTTTAAAGCCTGTGCAGTTTTTATCACAGCTGATAACTGATCTTCGGTTATTTTTTCACTGCAATACATAAAGTCTATAACTGATTTGAGGTCTGTATATTCCAGGTCTTTTAGTATCACAATAGGGTGCTTGCAACAGTTTTCTAAAAACAAAGACTCGAAGAAAGGACTGTAAGCGGAAAGAATTATTTTGTGTGCCTGTAAACTTTGCCCATCACAGCCTAGTGTGACATCGACCATGGTTTCACTCAAAAAGAAGGTTTTGAATTCGTTCATCATATTCGTGTAGTTATTCCACTTAAAACAGACAGTATCACCAGATTGATTTTTTGACACATTACCAGTCGGACTTTTAGATTTATCATCAGATGAGTTTTCAGTTTCACCATCAGACTGACTATTTTGTAACTGCACCTCTCCCAATCCTTTCAGCTTTAATGTTTGTGCAGTGTTTATGAAAGCTGATAACTGGTTCTGGGCTATATTAACTTCACCACAATACATAAAATCTATAACTAATTTGAGTTCTGCATACTTCACGTCTTTCAGTATCACAATAGGGTGCTTGCAAGGGTTTTTTAAAAACAAAGACCTGAAGAAAGGACTGCAAGCTGAAAGAACTATTTTGTGTGCTTTTAATCTCTCACCATCACAATGTAATGTGACATCAACCATAGCTTCGGTCGATAAAAATGTTTTTAACTTATTCATTGCACTCGGGTAGCAGAATTGCGGCGACATAGTTGTTTATACAACTCTAACTTTCTGCAGGTCTCTCGTTCGGAAGTTTGCGGTGATTGCTGCTGCTCTTGGAATTTGGTGAGATTTTTCCATTTTAAAGTATAGTGTTATTTCGTGTTTAGTTTTGTGAAGTTTTTCCGCTGCCGCAGTCAGGATGTAGGCTTTGATAGATACTCAGCTGCATTTTGGGGGCGGTTCCCGTTCCGAGTGTTTAGGACTTTTGAACACGTGGTTGTTTAATTTTGCCTAAACTTTATTTTAGTGGACTTATACTGTTTAATTTTGTAGTTGTAGTTGACTGTTGTAGTGTTGTTGGGTGTTTTGCTGACGAACTTTATGTCGCAAGTGTCAGATAATGCAACTACTTCTAGTTTACTAAATTCATCTGTCATGGCTACCCTGTCCTCGTTAAACTCAAATGTTGTACCACCTACTGACTTCAATTTTTATAAGAGTGTGTATCCTCCGGCGGACTTAGTTAGTTTTGCAGAACTTAGTAGTAGTGACGTCATAACAATTTTCATAGAAGCTAAATCCGGGGCTTTTCCTACTATTCATCCTAAGAAGTTAAAAGGGGATTTGGAGAAACAAATAAAAAACCACGCGGCTATTGACTGCATAAAATTGACCAAACAGGGTAAAATAATTCTTCTCACGCACTCTGTCGAAACGGCGACTCAAGCTTTACAACTCACTTCGATAGCCGAAATCCCCGTGAACCCTCGAGTGCAATTCGACAGTATAACAACTAGATTTCTTCTGTACGGAATTCCTACCGATGTTTCTTGCGAAGAAATCGCCGATGAACTGATTTATAACGGTTTCCACGTACTCGAAATCAGACGTTTTCTACGGAAAAATGAAGGCAACACCGTCCCAACAACTACAGTCCTGGTTACTAAGCTGGGAACCACACTCCCGCGGGAGGTAAAAATTTTTTACCAAATTCAGAAGATTACGCTGTTTATTGACCGGCCCCGGCCCTGTCTCAATTGCTGGGAATTTAACCATAGTACAAAATCGTGCCATAAACAGAAAATCTGCCGTAAATGTAGTACATCACACGAGGGTCAATGTCAGACCCCAACCCCAATTTGTCCTAACTGCCAAGGTGAACATACCGCTGATGACAAAAACTGCCCGGCTTATGAAAAAGAGATCCGAATCCAAAAATTCAAATGCGAACACCACCTCTCCATCGCCGAGGCCCGCCGTCAGTTCCGAGTGGCTGAACGGCGTGAGACGAACTCTTATGCTTCAAAAGCTAATAATTCCAAACCATCCGATATCGTAACACAAACTGGACTCCAAGCAACTTTGGACCAATTTACCAATAACATGTTCCAGCTATTTCAATCATTATTGGTGGAACAAGCTGCTCAATGCAGAACATTTATAGAACAAGCTTCAGCTGCTTTCGACGAAAAAGTTCAAGCGATCCATAGCGCAGTTCACGATCTGAATGCTACCATCATCCAGGCCGTCCAAAAGACGCAACTCCCTCCACCCACAACATCTACGAGTCTCAAACCAACCCTACCAACGAAAGAAAAACAGAAACAAGACTCCGCAAGAAATGACACCCCTCCCTTCTCTCTCGAACCACACCTCAAGAAATGTCGTATGACCTCCCCCACCGAACACGACACCAGCAAAAGAACCGATATAAATCTCCAATCCGAATCAATAGCCACTGATGTCGATTTGATGGACCACAGCGAGTCCCAGCCTGTTCAGGACTAATTTTCTCCTTTTCATGGGCGTTTCATTAGTTCATTGGAATATCCGGGGAGCTCGGGCTAATTCAGCCTGGCTCCGTCACTCTCTTTTTTACTCTGCCGACATCATTGCACTTCAAGAAACTTTTCTTAAGCCCACCATCGGGTTTCAAATTCCAGGAAAAACAGTTTATAGGCTCGACCGCAGTTCTAGGAGCGGCGGCGGGCTGATTACAGCGGTAAGGAATACTCTTCCATCCCGTAATCTCGCTCTACCAGTTCAGTCAGTCTTTAACGAGGTGTTAGGTGTGGAAATTATCTTCCCCAACAACTTTAAGCTCCAGATCATTAACATTTACTCCCCTCCGGGCAAGTTAGATTCACATTGGCTGGATAACATTTTGGGGTTTTGTCGCTCCCCGTTTGTTATCATTGGGGACTTTAACTGTCCTCACTCCAGCTTGGGCGGTAGCCACAATACCCCCCAAGGCAGTTTGGTTATCGACTGGATAATTCAAAATAAAATTTGTCTCGTCAACTCACATACGCCCACACATGTCTACGCTGGTGGAGCTTCTCTCCTGGACCTCTCCATCACGTCGCCAGATATTTTTGTAGACACCAGCTACAACGTTCACCCAGACACTTTCGACAGCGACCACTGTCCTGTTAATCTTCATTTCGACTTTCGGATTAGAAGTTCCACCTGCCACTCCATTCGATATCGGTACGACTGGGGAGCCGTTACAAAGAATCTGAATAAAGCAATCCTTAATCTTCACAACAATTCTTATGAGGATTTCCTAGGCATATGTTGTGACTCTCTAAAAGCAAGCAGGCGTAGGGTGAAGATTGTTAACCGTGCTGGGGCCCCGTGGTGGGACAGCCGGTGTAGTCATTTACTGGGCCAAAAGAGGAAGCTTTTCCGTCTTGCAAGAAAATTTATTAGTCCGACTCTCTGGTCTCGTTATAAGAAAATCGCGGCGATCCTGAAGAGAGAAATAAATGACGCAAAGCGCACGTATTGGGCTGCAACTTGCAAAGGGGCAGCCGCGTCGGGTGCCATCTATAGGATCATTCGTGCGATTCGCAATCGACAGGTAGATTCTCCATTGTCTCATAACTTCATTGTAACCCCTGGTTCGCTACCGACAAGCGCCATCGAAGAGTCAAATAAGTTCGCTAGGTTCTACAGCAGAACCCATAACAACGGCTACCTCCCCGTGGATTTTAGTGCGCATATTGATCTGAACCTCCAACGCCCTTTCCAGATCTCAGAGCTCAGATATGCCCTCAACCATTCAACCCTCCGTACCCCTGGAAAAGATGGGGTCTCGTTACGGACTCTTCGGTGTCTTGATGATATAGGGCTGCATAAACTGCTTGGGGTGTTCAATGACATTTGGTTGTCGGGTGTCATTCCCCGCTCTTGGAGGGAAGTCATCGTCGTCCCTATCTCGAAGCCCGGAAAAGACAGTACTTTGCTGGCATCATACAGACCAATTTCGCTTACTTCTGTCGCCTCGAAGGTTTTTGAAAGGATTCTTCTGAAGCGGCTGACTTCTTGGATCCTTCACACAAACTTCTTCCACCCAAACCACTACGGCTTTATTCCATTCCGGGACTGCACTCCAGCTCTCACAAAGCTTTATTCCGATCTTCATTCCGCTCGCCTCCAAAAGCAGGTTTGTGTCCTAGTGTCGTTTGACATTGCCTCTGCTTACGACTCTGTTTGGCCGGACGGCCTAGCTTTGAAAATGGTATCAGCCGGCATCGATGGCCATTTCACAAAATGGTCTCACTCCTCAATGCAAAGAATTATTCAGGTCCGGTGGAGAGGTGCGTTGTCGGACCCTTTCGAGGTGGACGTCGGGGTGCCGCAAGGGGCAGTCTTGTCGCCTTTTCTCTTCTCTGTCTACATGAGCGACATCTTTGACGCATTTGGCCCCGATGTGGAAGGTTTAGTCTACGCTGACGATACTTACGTTTACTGCTCCGGCCCGTCTCTGGAGGTGGTGTTGCCGAAAGTCCAGAAGGCCATCCTAAATGTTGCTCGTTGGTGCGCCTACTGGAAACTTCGTTTAAATCCGGGTAAAAGTGCAGCTATTGTTTTCTCAGCTAGGAAACAGATCCCTGACAGTAATCTTCACATAAATTCAGAAGACATCCCCTGGGTGGACAACATTCGGGTTCTAGGCCTGAACTTCACTTACAACCTTAACTGGAACGATCATATTGCTCAAGTCAAACAGAAAGCTTTAAGGAAGTTGAGCGTCTTGAAAAGTGTGGCGCATGTCTCTCGGGGCGTAACAACCAAAGATCTCATCAGAATTAGCAAGGCTACAGTCACGAGTATGCTACACCATGGTAGTCCAATTTATTCGCTAGCGTGCCCATCAACCAGACAGAAATTAGAACCCATCCTTAACGCAGCCCTTAGAATAGCGACGGGCCTCCCGCGTTGGACACCCATTCCAATTCTGCGTCGGGAAGCCAACTCCTTGTCAGTAGCTTGCACTCAAGATCTCCATAGGTGTTGCTACCTTCTTCGGCACCTGTCACTCGGCCCCCAGTCGCCAATCTATTCTCTGGTGCTCCCCGGAAGTACGGAAAATTCTGTTCTGGCTGCTCACCTGAGCGATACCCTCTCTAGGCTTCATATCTCCGCGACTGACATCGTGTCGTGGGTGCTTCCCCGTCCTCCTCTTACAGATATCTTCCAGTGCCATATCGATTCTTTTGAGTTTCAGAACAGGCAGCTCCACCCTGATCTAATCTGTCAGCTCTTTTCTGCATTTTTGTCTACTCGCGGAGACTGTCACATAATGGCTACTGACGCCTCAAAGACTCTTTCACAGACCTGCATCGCCTTTTGGGATGTAAGCCAGAACTATGGGCACTCCAGCAGAGTTCATGACATTAATTCCATTTACACGGCAGAGGCTCTAGCGATTGGACTGGCACTAGATTTTATTCCGCAGTCTGGCAAGCTGCTCCTTCTATCCGACAGCAGATCCGTCCTGACGAGCCTCCAATCACCAAACTACAAATCTCCTCGAGTGGTGACTCAGGTGTACCAGAAACTTACTAACGCATTACATCAACTCTCGTCGATTGAACTAGTCTGGGTTCCCAGTCATGTTGGCATCTATGCCAATGAGCTTGCGGACAAACTGGCCCGCTCTCACCTTCTGCCTACGGACCCAGTCAGGTGGATCTCCCCAGAGGACATCTGCGTCCAGTTTCGGCGCCTCTTCTATGAGGAGGATATTAATAATTGGCTTCTCGGAAACTACAGCACCGATTTCCCTCACCTTACCAAAAGGAGTTGGGATCACAGGAAGCTGCGCCTTCCCAGGAGAGGGGAGGTTCTTCTTTCTCGCCTTCGCACAAAATCTCTCCCCACCCGAGCATTACTTTACCGTTTCAACCTTTGCCACTCTCCTTTATGCTCAGTCTGCTCTCTTCCAGAAACCTGCGAACACTACCTTATGACATGCGGACGTTACGCTACCGAGCGAACTATTTTGTACCAGAGGCTTGGTATCTCTGGATCTCCCACCATATCCTTTAGTCAACTATGTGATTTGGCAGTGACAGGAGTCTCGCAAGCTCGTTCTTTAGTGTCTTTCCTTCTGAGTACCAACCGTTTTTAAACCGGAAGTCACTATCTCCTCTTGTACAAGTTGTTTCTGCAGCTAGTGTATAAATTGCCTCCTTGAGGTAGGATTGTTAGGGATAAAGAGTCTGTAGACTTATATCCCATGATCGGGGCGTTCAGACCCCACAACAACAACAACAACAACAACAACTTTCTGCATGCAATCAGTAGATAAACAAATGGGTTGGTTGATTGGTTGGCAAGGCACCAAATTTTCAACTTGAGAAAGTTTCTAAAATGTTGAATCTGTTCACGAACGGCGATTGGATCAGCGGCCACCCGCACATCAGGCGCGTTTAGCTTGTGCAGTCTTATTTCGGCCGGTAATGCTGGGGTGATTATGAACCTAATGCGAAATTCTAAAAGATAGTCACGTTTTAGCATTATGGGCAAATCCAGCCACTTCATTGGTCATTTAGTCGTGTCCTTTCCAGAGAGTAATCCCTTGGTAGTAGAGAAAACGTCGCCAACTCACTTGTCTATTTCTATGGTTAGAAAAACGAAGAGGAAAAAATTAAGTTGGTAATTTTGAAGCAAATGTTATATTCAGCTTTCATTTAAAATACACCATTGAAAATAAATTAATGTTTAATGACATTTTATAAAACGAAAGTGGAACGGTTTAGATTTTAAGCTGTATAAAGATTTTAAAATATGGCAGATACTTTTTCAGAAAATGGAAATTAAAAAAGAAATTCTGCTTTTTTTTGCTTTTTAAATCCAAAAGAATATGAAAATTCACACATTGCTCTAAAAAATTTGATAACCATCGTTAGAAAAACATTTTCTATAGCTTAAGATAGTATAAAAATATATATATATAAGTTCTTATTAAATAAATATAAGCGTCAGTACTGAACATTTAAAAAAAATTCTGTCTAAAAGAAATTAACTAAAAAACCGCTGTAAGTTTTTAAATAAATTTTAAATATAAAGAATCTGGAGGCACGGCAGTGCCTCCGCCAAGTCGAGAGAGGACAGCCGTAAGCATACTTTTCTGGAAGCAACTCAGGGCACTTTTGACCCCCCCATATCTCCGCGCTGGAGTATCCCAAAAATTTTAAACTTCAATTATAGAGAGTATTTGGCCCACAGGACCAAAATTTAAAATTACAACTTTCTGTCTTTTCTAGTTCAGGCGATATATGAACTCAAACATTCGATTTTTTGTCACTTCTTACTCACTCGTTCACGCGTCATCAAAAAGATTGGGTAGATCCCGTAGCCCCAGAAACTTGACATTTGGAAAAAAGGAAGTGTTTAGGATACAAAGAAAGAAAAAATTATAAAATCCAGAAAATTCGAAAAAAAAACATTCGAAAATTCAACAAATTCCATCAAAATTGAAAATTGAAAATAATACGATCTTGTAGTCTTGGAAACTTAAGATTTGGTGTGAAGGTAGTGTTTAACATTCAGAAAAAGAAAACATCAAAAACACCAAAAAAATCGAAAGCAAAATTGAAAAAATCGAAGAAATTGAAAAAAAACGAAAATTTGAAGACAATCCGATTTTGTTGCGCTAGAAAATTCAAATTAGGAATAAAGGTAGTATTTAGGATACAGAAAAAGGAAAATTAAAAAAATCCAGAAAATTCGAAAAAAAAAATAAAAAAATTCGAAAAAAAAATGAAAAAATGAAAATAATTTGATACGATAACGCTCGTATTTATAAATTAATTTGGATTTTGGATGAAACTAATTGTGTGTATTAAGCTCACCAATGCCTCGAGCGAGTTCGTTGGCCAGCTTGGTCCGCCATCTTGTTTCAAGATGGCGGCCACGGAAAATTTTAAAACTAAAATAAATATACAAAAAAGTTAAAAAAATCAAGTTTATTTTTTAATTAGGTGTTAGGACTTGATACAAGGATTCCAGTGCATTTTTTGTTTTACCTCTATCTTAAAAATTGGCTGACATAGAGCAGTTTGAAATTCTAGGGTGGCTGACATTTTGAAACAAAACAGCACATTACAAAAAAACAACGATAAATTTATGGTCAATAATGGTCAAGCAGGTGCAATCCCGAATGAATACTCCGTGTTATTATAACTGTAACTTTGACTTCGAAATTTTGATACGTTGCATTTTCTATTTGTTGATATTTTTGAACTATGATTTACGCTAAGTGAAATGTTGTTGTTGAAGAGGGATTTTCCATGTAAATCCGAAACGTCCAATTTTAATATGTTTTTAATGTTTTATGAAAGTATATTGTAATGTCTGTAATTTTAATGGTTTTAATATAAATTTATAAGTTTTAGTGAACGCGATTTCTCGCAAATTATTTTCTTTCATTGTTGTAATCATTTTCCCAATCATACGCATAAAACTATATATTCATATCCATTAGCGCCAAATTCTCGCCAAACTTGGCGACAATTGGCGAGATCTCGCCAAATTTGGCGACAAAAATAAGTCTTCATAAATGAAGCCAACTTGGCTATAGCTCAATAATTTGGCGAATTTCTTATTCAAATTCAGTGTAAACGAATCTTTTGTAAACGGTTTCTTTGCATTTTAACTTTCTGTTTTCGAGTAACATTAGCTAAAATTTTAAAACGAAGATATAGGAAAGCTACCTTTTCCTGCCGGTAATTTATATATGAAATATTTGTTGTTAAAAGATGTTGGTCGCACAAAAATTTTCACATCTCTCCCTCCCTCCCGACATTACTGGTTGGTTATGGCTTGATAGTCCTTTCTAAATAAAATCATGGTGATTCTAAGATTCTCTTGATTTATCTCTAAATTGAACATAAACGATCCTAAGAAAACGGATCAATGAATTACTATATTGGCATGAGGAAATTTAGTTGCAGAAAAATGGAGCATATAGCTAACATTAAGTCTAATAGGAAAACCACAGCCTTGGCAAGATCTGGAGGCACGGCAGTGCCTCCGCAAAGTCGAGAAAGCACGGCCGTAAGCATACTTTTCTGGAAGCAACTCAGGGCACTTTTGACCCCCCCCCCCCCCCATATCTCCGCGCTGGAGTATCCCAAAAATTCAAAACTTCGTTTTTCTAGAGTATTTGGCACACAGGACCAAAATTTAAAATTACAACTTTCTGTCTTTTCTAGTTCAGACGATATATGAACTCAAACATTCGATTTTTTGTCACTCACTCACTCGCTCGTTCCGCGTCATCAAAAAGATTAGGTAGATCCCGTATCCCTAGAAACTTGACATTTGGAAAAAAAAGGTAGTGTTTAGGATACAAAGAGAGGAAAAATTATAAAATCCGGAAAATTCGAAAAAAAACATTCGAAAATTCAACAAATTCCATCAAAATTGAGAATTGAAAATAAGACGATCTTGTAGTCTTAGAAACTTAAGATTTGGTGTGAAAGTAGTGTTTAGCATCCAGAAAAAGAAAACATCAAAAACACCAAAAAAATCGAAAGCAAAATTGAAAAAATCGAAAAAATCCACAAAAATCGAAAATTTTCAAATAATTCGATTTTGTTGCGCTAGAAACTTGGAATTCGGAATAAAGGTAGTAATTAGGATGCAAAATAAGGAAAAATTAAAAAATCCGGAAAATTCGAAAAAAAAATACAAAAATTCGAAAAAATTGAAAAAATTAAAATAATTTGATCTTTTAGCCTTAGAAACTTAAAATTCGCGGTAAAGATAGTGTTTAGGAATCAGAAAAATGTTAAAATAAAAAACGCAATAAAATTCGAAAATAAAATCGAAAAATCGAAAAGTAAGGAAAATTTGAAAATAATTCGATTTTACAACGCTAGAAACTTGAAATTTGGAATAAAGGTAATATTTAAGATACTAAATAAGGAAAATTTAAAAAATATGGATAATTCAAAAAATACCCATAAATTAGTGCAGACGGTATATGAATTCAAAGTTTCGATTTTTTGTCCCTCACACACTCACTCACTCTCGCGTCATAAAAAAGATTGGGTAGATCCCGTAGCCATAGAAACTTAAAATTTGGAGTAAAGCTAGCGTTTCGGATATAAAGAAAGGAAAAATTATAGAATCCGGAAAATTCAAAAAAAAAAAAAAAAAACATTCGAAAATTCAACAAATTCGAACAAAATTGAAAATGGAAAATAACACGATCTTCTAGTCTTAAAAACTTAAAATTTGGTGTGAAGGTAGTGTTTAGAATTCAGAAAAAGAAAACATCAAAAACACACAAAAAAATCGAAAATAAAATCGAAAAATTGGAAAAAAACGAAAAAAAAACGAAAATTTTCAAATAATCCGATTTTGTTGCGCTAGAAACTTGGAATTCGGAATAAAGGTAGTATTTAGGATGCAAAATATGAAAAAATTAAAAAATACGGAAAATTCGAAAAAAAATTCAAAAATTCGAAAAATTCGAAAAAATTAAAAAATTAAAATAACTTGATCTTTTAGCCTTAGAAACCTAAAATTCGCGGTAAAGATAGTGTTTAGGATTAAGAATAAGTTAAAATAAAAACGCAATAAAATTTGAAAATAAAATAAAGAAATCGAAAAATAAAGAAAATTTGAAAATAATTCGATTTCATAGCGCTAGAAACTTTTAATTTGGAATAAAAGTAATATTTAAGATACTAAATAAGGGAACATTAAAAAATATGGATAATTCGAACAAAAAAATCGAAATTTTCAAAAATTTAAAATTTAAAAAAAAAGAAAGAAAGAAAGAAAAAGAAAAAAAAAGTGAGAAATTGAAAATAATATGATCTCGTAGTCTTAGAAACTGAAAATTTGGTGTAAAGGTAGTGTTTAGGATTCAGAAAAATAAAAAAAATAAAAACACAACAAACATCGAAAATAAAATAAAAAAATCGAAAAAAAAAAACGAAAATTTGAAAATAATTCGATTTTGTGGAGCTCTTGGAATAAAGGCAGTATTTAGGATACAAAAAAAGAAAAAAAAATCTGTAAAATTCGAAAAAACTTATTGTTTAGGATACAGAAAAAGAAAAAATTAAAACACAATAAATTCGAAAATAGAACAAAAAAACTCGAAAAAGATCAGAAATTTCAAAATAATTCGATTTTGTAGCGCTAGAAACTTGAAATTTGTAATAAAGGATACAAAGATGAAAAAATTAAAAAATCCAGAAAATTATAAAATAAAATCGAAAAAATCAATTGAAAATAATTTTATCTTGTATTCTTAGAAACTTAAAACTTGGTGTAAAGGTAGTATTTACTATTCAATAAAAGGAACAATTAAAAAATTCGTTAAATTCGAAAATAAAATCGAAATATCTTTAAAAATCGAAAATTCGAAAACAATTTGATTTTGTACTGCTACAAACATTAGTTTTAAGATAATTGTCTTATTAGCTAGTACAACGCCCCTAATTGTTTTATGTTATTTCCCCCGGATTATGGTTTTCTTTTCCTTCGTTTACGAATTTCGTTATAGGAAAGTTCCACTATAGACGGGCTACGTTATAGGCGATTTCTTTATAGACAGGTTTGTTTTCTTTCACAGATTCTCTATTTACTTCGCATATGAAATATGGATTGTTAAAAGATGTTAGCCCCACAAAAATTTTCACAGCTCCCCCTACCCTCCCGACAATGGTTTGATGCTGGTTATGGTTTGATAGTTCTTTCTAAATAAAGTCATGGTGACTCTAACATTCACTTGATTTACCTCTAACTTGAACCTAAATGATCCTAAGAAGACGGATAAAAAAATTACTATATTGGCATGACAATCAGGTAACTTAGAAGTAAAATCGAAAAATCAATAAATTTATAAAAAGTCAAAAATTTGAAAATAATCTGATTTTGTAGTCCTAGAAGCTTGACATTTGGTAGGGTTTAGTATACAAAGTAAGAAAAAATTAAAAAATCCGTAAATATACAAAAAAAGCCAAAAAAAAACCCGAAAAAAAAAACATCGAAAAAATGAATATAGTTTGATTTATTAAAAATTTCCGGAAATTTTAATTTTGTCTTTCTTTTTATACTAAAAAGTTCTTTTATGCTTAAATATCAAGTATCTAGGACTGCGAGTAATATCTCAGATGGATAGCACCTATCCTGGAAGCAATTGAGAGTACTTTTGACACCCCCCCTCCCATAACTTTGTGCTGGCCGAGGAACCTGCAATCTTTTTATCTACAGTACTTTGCAAACGAAACTAAAGCTTCAAATTTTTTATACCTGTAAATAATAGGGACAGAGTGTGGGCTTAGCGAAAATCAGTGGATTATCTCCAAAAAGAACCCAAAATCAAGAAAAGGAGGATTACTTACAAAAAGAAGTGAAATCTCATCAAAAAGTCACCTGTAAAAAATGCAGCCAAGTCTCGTGACTCTTTTTCCGTAAAAAGTTCTGAGATCGTGTAAAGCCAAGTTTAGCTATCTTATTAACTCTGAAATTTTCATTTACAAATCACTCCTAGTCTCTACATCTTTAGTTAAATATTATTTTGTGACTTGGCAATTACGTAGCACGAGAATGTGATGTATATAATTAGTCTTAATCAAATAATACCATGCCATCCCAAAACATATTAAGGTGTAATAACTTCCCTGTGCGAATATAATTAGCCTTAATCGTATTATCTTATCCCTTCCCACATAACATAGTAAGGTATAATAACTTGCCTGTGCTGCGCAATTGCCAAGTCACAAAATAATATTTAACTAAAGATGTAGAGACTAGGAGTGATTTGTGAATGAAAATTTCAGAGTTAATAAGATAGCTAAACTTGGCTTTACACGATCTCAGAACTTTTTACGGAAAAAGAGTCACGAGACTTGGCTGCATTTTTTACAGGTGACTTTTTGATGAGATAAACATTACAAAAAATATATCAAAACTTTTGTATATCTAAGTTGATTTTTTTTCTTATTTATGCTATGCTGTCCTTTTAAAATAAAAGTTTAATATTATATATATATATATATATATATATATATATAAATTTAAAAAATATATATAAATTAATTCAATTTAGTATTTATACAGGTGTAATCCATTAAAGCCTTATGCTAATGTTTACTTATCTACTTCAAATAAATAATGCTCTAAGCCAGAGGTTCCCAAAGTGTGCTTCGCGGAGCCCTTGGGGCTCCGCCTATACTTTTCAGGGGCTCCGCGGCGTTCCAGGAAAATAAACAATACATGAAAGAAATTAGCATATTGCAAGAGAGAACTTTTCGAAAGTATGTAGGAATTGTTGTGTGTGTGTGTGTCAAAAATAAATACATCTATCACTGGGTTGAAAAATACTATAATATATATATTTTAAATCAAACAGGTGAACAGTTGATCATTCAATGGGGTTCCATGTTTTCGAAAAACAACCCCCTGGGTATGAGTTTGCGTATACGATATCATGAGGGAGCCATAAAAAAGTTTAAAGTACATAAAAGTAATGATAATGTAAAGGAAAAATGTTAAAAACATTTTTTAACATTTTTTAAATCCAATAAAAATTTGCATTATATATTTATTCATTTTCTATATAATATTTTTGGTTTGAACTACCTTATTTTATGTTTCTGCATTTAATGTATTTTAAAAATTCGATTCAAAATAAGCTACAAGAAATAGTATTCTGAATCGAATGCACAACGTGAATCGAAAGAGCAAAGGTGCGCCAGTGCTGTTATCTTTGCCTATGCATATGTTTATACTTAGTTCTTTTGTGCTTAGTAAGTAGTGCAAAACAATTCAACCACATTTCTCACACTAAATTTTTTACGTTATTGCTCGTCACACTTTGTGCAGAAAAAAATTCTATCGCCATTTAAAATTTGTATAGATTGTATATTGTATTATTTTCATTTTTGGAATTTTAATTTCCTTAACTCGTTTGTTTTATTTTTTTTTATTTTAGTTATTTAAATCTTCTATCTTATTTTTCATAATTCTATTTAATTTTTAAAACAATGTTTGTCGCTTAAAATGTCTTTTTTATAAGATCTTGTATCATTTAAAGCCCCTCACAAGATGCATTTTACATTTGTGTAAATTGGGTTTATATATGTTTCTTTTTTTATATATATAACTTTGATTTCTTTAATCTGTTTATGTTATTTGTTTTAATTTTTTGTTATTTAAATTTTCTATACTGTTTTTCATAGTAAAACAATGTTTGTCACTTAAAACATTTTTTTTATAACATCTCGTATCATTTAAAGCCCCTTATTTGATTCATTTTACATTTGTGTATATTGTATATAAATATTTCTTTTTTTTTAATATATAACTTTGATTTCTTTAAATATTTAAATTTTCTATACTGTATTTCATAATAAAACAATGTTTTCCGATTAAAACGCCTCTTTCTTTTAGCACCCTGTATCATTTAAAAAACCCCTCATTAGATTAATTTAATATTCGTATACGTTGTGTATATAATTTTCTTTTTTCTTCTTGTAACATTAATTCCTTTAATCTATTTATTTTATTTTTTATTAATTCTTAGTTATTTAAATTTTCTATGCTGTTTGACATAATTGTACTTAATTTTTAAAGCAATGTATGTTGCTGAAAACGCATTTTTTTTGTAACATCTTGTATCACTTAACAACTCCTCTTTAAAATTTTGTTTTAATTGGTCTCGGCATTGGCTAAGATTCTTAAGTTATGATGCCACCTTTTCCTATCAGAAATAAGGCTGTAGCAATTAAAAAATTATTTTGGTCTTTACATTTGTCATAACACTAACATTCTAAACTTGTGCTCAGCTCCAGCCCTTGCTTAGACTTTTCGTCAACGAATACCTGTCCTGATATAAATTTAATCCCATTTTTCTACTAGTTGCAGTTCTTTTAACATTTGTAGTTTTTAACCGTATATCTATTTTGAGGGAAAAACAATGGTGAAAGAAAGTTTCTTTCAAAACTATAATTAATAGCTAAATACTTAAAATAAAAACATCGAAAAAAAGTGAAAGATGCTGCACCTAACAATACAGATTATAGATTTTGCCCCGCCTACTTAAACTAAAACGATGATCTGCTTCTAAATGCATTAAAAAAATGGTTCAAAAGAAGAAGCTCTGAGGCGATTCGTTTCCGTTGCATGTTTAGAAGTACTAGAAACGGAAAAAGAATCCGTAATCACATGATTCTATTACTGATGGGCGGGACTCGCGAAAACGTGTTATATAATTACTCATGGGTGACTGGGTTGACCCATTTTCTTTCTTTTCGCGAGTAGCCTATAGGGATTATACAGAAGTCTCTCTTTGTAAACTAAAACTGTACAACTTACCTTTTTTTCTGTGCGCGTGTGGTTTTCGCCATAAACAGAGGTGCCAAGCTCTTACTAATATTCCGTAATACATGGGTTAATTTAACCCAGGTTTAATACTAACAGAATTTTTTTTAAGAAATGAAATTACATATATTCCATGTAGAAATCTGAAATTAACTAAATAAAGATTGGTCAAATAATTTTTCTGGTTCGAAACATTGTTAAACTAAGTGAAATTAATCTACATATTGCGGACGATTAGTGAGAGCTTGGCACCTCTGCATAAATAATAATAGTTTCACGTAAGCCCCAATGCAATCCATAATCCGGACAGTGACAGTATTACTCGAACGTCGCTGGGATAAGAATACTTTTTTCTTCGTTACTAAAAGCAGGGCTGATTTAAAGCATTGTTTATTTAGTTAGCAAAAAAAAATAATAATACATTTATCTGTGTATACTTAGCTATCAACTATTCCACTTTTTAGTTATTACTACTTCCAAATAGAAACCTTTGCCAAATCTTCATGTTAGTTAATCGCAGAATTCTGAGATTAAATAAGCTCAGGATTATGATTCGGAAATACTCCTAACACAAAAAATGAATAGATCGCAGCTATGCAGAATAGAGAAAGACTCTTTCTGTTTACTCTTTATTCTAATCAAAATAGCATTAAAATGATTTGAAATGGAGATAAGTAAACTTTTAAATTTAAGACAGATTGAGCTCGAGCCTGCCCAAACTCGAAGACTGATATAAAAATCGAGCTCGTTCCATCTCCGTCTCTTACGTGAGTGACACAGTACGTCACTTATAAGTGTTTTGATACAAAAGAAGGCAAAAGATTGAAGATGTGAGAGAAAGGAAATGGTAATTTAGGATTGGTTTTTCGGAAGCGTTATTGCACTGGGCTCCGGAGCGCAGTGTTTATGAGCTTAGGCGAATTCTGGCCAACAATTAAAATATTTACTAAAAACAGAGAAATACAGGAGCTGGGCTCCGGTGGGCTTCGGCGCAAATTAAGCCCTGACTAAAAGCGTTCAATTTTTAACTATAATTTTTGCTGCATGCAAGGCTGATATTTTAATACAAAAAAGTGGTTTTAGCACTTATTTTTAATTTATTGTGTCCAATAATAGTAATATTAAATAAAACTGTTAAGAGGTTAAGTAACAGAAAATTTGATTTTCAAAATTTCTAGTAAATATTCAGAATTTCTGTATCAAGAAAAGGGCCAAACTGAGAACCTTGGACCCATGTTGTAAACTACTGGTTCGGACTGTTATCCAGTAGATCTTTCTCTGCTTTATAGGCAAAAAAAAAAAACAATAATTTGTAAACCATAGAGTACAGTGGGTTTAAGGGGCTCCGCCTTAGAAATTCTTCCCAAAAAGGGCTCCGCGAGCCCAAAAGTTTGGGAACCACTGCTCTAAGCCATCTCATAACAACGCAAATTTTCTTATTATTAATCTGATGGTATTTCACATATGCGTACAGTTTTGAAAATTATTGGTGGGGCTCACTCTTTTTTAAACAAGTAAGTGTATGTGAGTGTAAAAAGATCGACTGACAATTTAATGTTGCCTTTTGCTTTTTTAACTCCCTTTTAAAGAAATTAAACATAATCGTATATTGATAAATAATCACAAGTTAAATAAAACATTAAGACAATATAAAAAATCGAATGTACAGACCCGTTTATAAAATGATACTCGCTGATGTTAGCGAACCGTTTATAATAAAATGACAATAAAATTTGACTTTGTATAACTTTTTTTTTCTTTTTGCGGAATATGGATTTTTTGTATATAAAAAATTCAAACGTTGAGCATTTTAAATTTAAAAAATAGAGTGAAATTTTTTTCCTAATGCCGTTTATCCTTATAACAAAAGAAAAATAAGAAAAATGGAACATTTAAAAATTCTACAAAATACTAGAAAGTTAAAAAAGAAAAAAAACTAACGGCTAGGCCTACAGGCACAGGTAGATTTCGAAGACGCAGAGCAGGGGGTGCCTGGTTATTGAGAATTGCAGAAAAAATTACCTTTTTGCCATGATGCGGCAGTTGGAACTGCCCACTTTGAAATCTACATGTGTTTATAGGCGGAGCCAGTGGACATTTTTTTTTTTTTTTTTTTTTTTGCTGTAAGGGTTTTGTCTTATAAAAATTTGTCAATATAAACGCTGTCGATAATATTAAGAGAATTTTTAATAAATTTAATCGGATTTTATATCTTGTGAATTGATATAGTTATGAATTTTTTTTTTCTAAAACCACTATCTCCCCCCCCCCTTTGAGGACATTTTTAATAAAATTAAAAAACTGACATACATAAATTTTTGGCCATTTTCCTAGAAGTAATAATAACTTTAAACGGATTAGATATGTATAAAAATTAAGAAGTTATGTTTTTTTTCGTTTTCACAAAAAGCTCCCACATTTGCCCGCCCCCTCCCCCCCTGGTTTGATTTTGCCCATTAAAGAACTTGACCGAAATTTTATGTATGAGTTTGGAAAAGATTTGTGCAGAATTATTGAAGTTATCGTGTCCATTAAAAAGTGATATATATATATATATAATGTTTTAAACTGGGGTTGGTTTTGTGTTCTAGGCGTCATGATCGGTGTAGATCAATAAATAATAGTTTAATAGATCAAATAATAGTTTAAAAATTAATTAAATTATTATATGTTTTGAAAATAATTTAGAAATCCTGAATACATAATTTCAGTAACCATTTTTCTCTTTCCTGTTACCATATGTTAAAACAAGAAACAGAGCAAAAATTATAATTCTTAATAAATTCACTAGTTCGCGCTTTCTACCAAGCATAAATCAAAGCGGTGAATTTTCCATAATTGCGGCTCACATCAAATTAACACATTGTAATAGAAATTTTTTGGAACAACGCGAGTTGCAGTCATGAAATTAGGCGTGATTTTTACAATAAACATTCAATGCTTATAAAAGAGTGTTTAAGAAAAAACTTCTTTTACTTTCATACTTATTTTATGGGGACTTATTTCATGAATATTATATTGGTTTTAGCTATAATGCCTTTCTTTAAAATAAAAGTACATGACAATTAATTCATTTTCGAATTAATTTGGGGGAGGGACGCTCTTCCCTTCCCAATTTTTATCCAAACTTGATAAAATTAGGTAATTTGAAAAACATTATTGATGAGTTTTTCTTAGAGAATTTTTCTTTTACCGTTTTTCTGATGTTGGGGATAGATAATTTTCATTCATTACTCCCCCCCCCCCCCCCCGTCCAATAGTAATTTTTTTTTTTTTTTTTTGGTACTATTTACACTGATGTTTAACGAGAATTTATAATATTTAATGTATTTTTATACTATCTCCAAAGTCCAGAAAAAGTCATTTCTGATGATAGTTATTAACTTTTTCTAGGTTAATTAGGTTAACTTCTATGTTCCCTTATATTAGGTTAATTTCTATGAAAAAACAGAAGCATTATTTAAAATTCAATTTATTAAAATAAAATAATGTATTAAAACTTCAATTCATTTTATAAAATTTCCTGTTTTATTTAAACGAAATGCCCAATATTAAAAAGGAAAAAAAATAAGGCCTTTTTAAATAATTTCAATCAATTAATAATAATTCAATTAATAATAATAATCAACAGTATGAAAAACGGCCATACTAATTAACATTTATTATTAGTCATGTTTTTTTTAAATACTTACATTTAAGAGAGGAAAATCGGACACCAGTTTGGATGTAGCATTCAAACATTTAAATTTTTTTAACAACATCTACACTACATCAAGGACTGTCATTAAACCGAAACTGAAACTATATTTGTAAACTGTTCAATTTTCGAAAATTTCCAAGACATATCGGAGTGCGCCAAATCTAAAACGCCAAGCATCAACCGCGTCATTGACACGTGACTGATAACAGCGAATGAGAACGCAGTTCAAGCCAATAATGCTAAAACGTCGACCCAGGGCCATCGCTAACACTTTTTATTGAGGGGGGGGGGGGGGGGGGGAGGATCTTAAATTGCCAAGCCAACTAGTTTTATAATTTTGCCAAGTTACCACAATTAGAAAATGTAATATAGTTCTTATTTGTAAAAAGTTTAATAATATTCCAAATTAGATTTATAACTTTTGCCAAGTCTATCAGAAATAGAAAGTATATTATAGTTTTTATTAAAGTTTTAAACAAATTTGCCAACTAAAAGTTTTTAAATTTGCCAAGTGTAACAGCATTCGGGAACGTTTGGTGGGGGAGCTCCCCCCCATCCCCCCCCCCCCTTAGCGAGGGCTCTGGGTCGACCCAAGGCCTAATTGACCCAACTTTCGACCTAAACCCAAGATTTTAGGTTGTTAGGTAGCGATTTTGAAGGTTTGATTAGTGCTCAATCCTAAGCCCAGCCAATTAGAAAAGAGCTTTTTCATACATAATGGCGGCGGATAAATGATACTTATTTTGGAGATTGGGAATTCAAGCGTTCGAATCCGCTATCTGGTGGAATAAAGATATAACTTCTCGCTTCAGGAAAATCCATTTCAAGCCCATTGCATAACATGCATTTTTAATTTGTTCATAATGATTATTTACTTGCACAATTTCGGATTGCGTATGATATTTGTGTTATGTATTTATATGACAAAGTAAAAATTATCCAAATTTGAATATCTAACAATTTCAAAAGCGTTTACGAGCGTTCAAAAGCGTTAAAGGGACAATTTTCCTGTACCGACGGCTGCGATCAGCGCCTCTATAGGCCGTTTTAAATCCCACTGCTTTTGCAAAAAGAAATTCCATTTTTTTGTGATTGAACCAAAATACGTCAGCGAAGTGATGACGTCACTGTAATGGCTGCTGGAGACAAGAAGTTTCGGTTTCCCGTTGAGCGTTAATGTTAGCAAAAAATAAAGTCGTGTTAACAGTATTAATAAATTTTTTTAAGAAATTTCTGTTACAGTTTTGCTAAATCTGAGGTAAGGCATTCATACGAATTCAACAAACTTCTGATTAAGTGCGTCATTTTTTTTTAATTCATCAAAAAATATAATGCAGAGCATGCAGAGCATCAATGCAGAGCATCAATGGCCGATGTTTTGAATATTTTAATGTAATTTAAAAATGTTTTTAAGGTTTTAATTTCTTTTAGTTGATATTTATATTACTCAGGCGTACTCTATGTTAAGTTTCATCTGAGTTAATTTGTGTTTCTGCCGGGTTATTTCTTTTCTTTTTTTTTTCTTCATTTAGTGTATTATTTACATAATTTTCTCTGCTGAAACGTAAAGCATGGGTGATATTTAAATATGTTTTGCTTGATATTCCTGCAGTTTAAATGTATTTTTCAGTCGTTTTCATGTTATTTGTGTTGTTTTTTTTTTCTTAATTATTACTTGATTATCGAAAATGTCTATATTCAGTTGTTTACTTTCCTAGTATTTAATAAAATTTTATAAAGATAGTCAGTCTTCCTGCATTTAATTATGCGATGACCGCGCAAAAAAATATAATCCAGTAACTATGAAGAATTATTTGATAAAATTATCATTAGTGCTGCTGTTAGAAAAATTTAAAAAAAAACAAGAAAAAAAAAACAGCAGAAACATATTTCAACTCAGATGAAACTTAACATAGAGTACGCCTGAGTAATAGAATTATCAACTAAAAGAAATTAAAACCTTAAAAACATTTTCAAATTACATTCAAATATTCAAAACATCCACCATTGACGCTCTCCATGAAGGTTTATCTTTTTTTTTTTTGATGAATTAGAAAAAATGACGCACTTAATCAGAAGTTTGTTGAATGCATATGAATGCCTCACCTAAGATTTAGCAAAACCGTAACAGAAATTTCTTTAAAAAATTTATTAATACTGTTAACACGACTTTATTTTTTGCTAACATTAACGCTCAACGGGAAACCGAAACGTCTTGTCTCCAGCAGCCATTACAGTGACGTCACACTTCGCTGGCGTTTCGTTTAGTAAATAAATAATCCAGTATGGATTATTTATTGTTGCCCTTTTTCTTGTAAGATAAATATATGTCTATTTTTGATAATAATCATTCAGATGCATTTTATTAATATTAAAATACTAAATATATAGTTCGTTTAAGGATTTCGTTTCTGATGCAATAATGAAGATATAATGTACAGCTCTCAAAATTATTTTATTATTGAATGTTAACAATACAAAAAAGAAAAGTAAATAAAAATATTTATTATGGATATTTCTTCTCATAATGAATTAAATACTCGTTTCATTAATTTTAATTTACTATATTTGCTTATTTGATAATGTGCTTTTCACCAATTTAGAATTAAATTTCTCTTTTCTCATTTAAAATAATTATAAGTATTAAGAAAGATTTGTTTACTGTAGCCCAGCCCATTGATATTTAAATTGAAAATTAGTTAAAGACAAATTTCAATCCAGTTTTGTTAATACTTGAATTTTCATGTTTATTCAAGCATGTAAACAAACTTTCTCTAAAATAAATATCCCAATGTATTTTCATGTTCTGTTTTAAAGAAGAAATATATACTAATTGCAAAACAGTTTGCCGGCTTCTACTTATGCCTTTTCAGAGATTTACTTGTTAACTTTGCTATATAAAGAAAACTCTGCTGTTCTGTTTTTAATTTTTCCTTTTTTATGTATTTTATATTCTGGTTCAATCTTTTTCTGTTATTCCATTCAGGCTGAAACTTTTATGAAGATTTAAAACTTTGTATGAAATTTAAATCAACTGTAATCATATAAAACTTTTTTAAATGGACATCTCTAAGAATTTGCACACATTATCATGTATGGTTAGTGACTAACCAAGCAATACTTTTGTGTGATATTTCAATTCGAAAGGCATTTAACTTTTACTTATTCAGAATAGTTTAATCCACAAATCCTGTAACTTTGATCAGAATTAATGCTCCCTTTGTGTAAAAAATGTTCGGTATTCTCTAAGTGAAGACTAATGAATCAGAGAGCTATCCCACTGAATTTGTAATAATGTACAGTGACCTCTCACTTATACGTGATGCAATGTTCAATAATTACTTTTTTGCAGAGCTGTCCTTAGGGGTGTGCGACAGGTGCGGCCGCACAGGGCCTCGCGCCCATTATTTATTTTGTTGTGAGTTATCTATTTCATAATAAAATTTAGAGTTACCTGACACTTTAGTCCAGTCGATGTCATTTTGCCTATAAGTCGGACTCTAATTGTCGTAGCCCCACCAAACATTGTATGGTTCAACATCTTGAGGGCCATTATCATTTTCTTATCAAGCCTCAAATTTGATAAAAAGCTGAATGTAAGAAGAGTCCGACAAATTTAATCTCGTGATCAAATTGTCACAGCACGCTCAAATTTTGTGTGCATGAACAAAGTAACATAATTTTACTGGAGACATTGTCGGTATTTTTTTTTAAGAGCCTACGCTAGTCACGCGAAAAAGCACTCAAGCTAATGTTAAGTCTATGGGAAGGTTCTTGTGCGATTTCTCGCTCGCATTTTAATATTATTAAATGATGTTTTTTGCATAGGATAGCTTAGGTCGATGTCTAACGTTGTTATTTTTTACTTTTTTGATTTTGGCAACAGTTTTTTTTATAAGCGGACATTTTCAATTTTGGAACCGGTTCTGAAAGTAAAAGTATTTTTATATAAAAAAAACTGGAACCAAAATTGAAAAAGTAAAAACTAACAACGTTAGACATCGACCTGAGCTATCCTATGCAAAAAAACATCATTTAAAAATATTAAAATGCGAGCGAGAAATCGCGCAAGAGCCTTCCCATAGACTTAACATTAGCTTGAGCGCTTTTTCGCATGACTAGCGTAGGCTCTTAACCCTTAACTGCTGTGACAAAAAATATTGCATAGCTACTGTGAGCGGTCTCCGAGACCACTTGATCGAAAGATGAATAAAAGGCACGATTTACTCATACGATACTGTTTCTGTACTAAACTTTATGTACAGGACTGTTATAATTAAAATTCACCTATTCAGAAGTCTCTAGCGATTGTACTTAGGCTCCAAACGAAACAAATTTTCACTAGTACCTTGTAGTTAAACTTAAGTTAAATTGCGAAAATTGAAAAAAAAAAAAAAAAAAAAAAAAAAAACAGCGGTCTCTGAGACCGTTAACAGCAGTTAAGTGTTTAGAGAAGCCCCTAAATTTTAGTATAATGCAAATATAAGGGCTTGATAACAACAAACACTTATAACTCAGATCTAAATTGCCGCAGACCATTCAAATTTTAAATGGTAAACGTAATCATTTTAAGGGGGGAAGAGGAAGTTCAGTCGATTTTTTATGGAAGCCATCCATATTTTAGTGTATCATAAAAAAAAATTGTGAGTTTTTTTTTAACAGAGGCCCCCTAAATTTTAGTACAGCGTGGATGTAAGGGCCCAATAACCACAAACACTTATAATTTGGATAGAAATTGTCACAGTCCACACAAATTTCATATGAAAAAAAAAAATAGTTTTAAGAGGGGGGGGGGGGGGGCTCTGTCGATTTTGAATAGAAGCCCCACATATTTTACTGTATGATAAATATAAGGCGCTAACAACTTAAAACACTTGTAAATCGAGCTGTAATTATCGTAGAATACTCTTATTTTGTATGGTAAACGTAATATTTATAAAGGGGTACTTTGTCGCTTTAATATAATAGATAAAAGTGCCATACAAATATAGCTCGAGTTATAAGTGTGTCATTTGTTACCACCTTATATTTACTGATATATGGCGACCTTCCGTAAAAAATTGACAGAGCCTCTTCTCTCCATAAAATGTTTACCATACAAAATTTATTTGAGCTGCAACAATTTGGATCTGATTTATAAGTGTTTTTGGTTAACGAGTTCTTACATTCATGCTATACTACAATTTAGGGGCTTCGGTTAAAAAAGAAGTGCCAAAGTTCCTTCTTTATAAATATTATATTTATCATGCAAAATATGAGAGTATTCTTACGATAACTACGAATCGCGTATAAGAGTTTAAAATTGTCAGCCCCTTATATTTATGATACACTAAAATATAGGGGAGGGGGGGGGGAAGCTTCGATAAAAAGTTGACAGAGCAAAGGAGCTGACGGTTGGCTGATGGAAAGATTTTTATTTCTAAGTCGGTACAATTTTTAATATGCTCTTTCAAAATTTGTATTCAAATTTGAAAAATATTAGACACAATTCGTAGTTGAACAGAATCTTTCGCATCCATCTGCGGCAATTTGACGATTAAGAAGTGTAAGCTCTCTCTGTCTATTTTTAACGACTGTACAATATTACTAATTTATCCTCCCCCCCCCCCCCTAAAAAAAGAAAAAAAAAAGCAGCTCCGACATGACACGGCCAGAATGAATTGTTCACCTGTTCTAAATCTGCAGAAAAAAGAATATACAGAGTACAGTCGAAGTATTATGAAATAAAATTGGCCCGAGTCTCTATAAACCTCTACTAAAACATATCTCTCCCCCCCCCCCCCCCCACACACACACACCTAAAAAAGGTGTTATCCTTCATGTGCCACTGTGTATGTGTATGTCATGCGAGCGCGAGCTTTTTGAAAAGCTGATCACATTGTGAGAAGTAAGTAATGTTGTCAATTTAGAGGATTTTTTTATTCAAAATATCTACCAGAATTTCCGAATAGTTACCTTCACTTTATTTAATCACATATTATCTGTCATTAAATAAAGCAAAAATTACTATTAAACATTTTTGGTAGATGAATAAAAAAAACAGCTAAATTGGCAACATTGGTTGGAGTGGAAGGGCCTCGCAAAAATTCTTGCACCGGCCTCGCTTTCGTTAAGGACGGCTCTGCTTTTTTGTACCACTATTTTGAAACAGTAAAATTCGATTTATTGATTGTGTGATTAAGTAAGGAAAGAATTACTTTAAAAAGAAACTGGTGCTGAAAAATAATTACTGTGTATCGCGTATAAGGAAGAGGTCACTGTACTTTAATTGGTCAACAAGTAAGCAGCAGGTTTAAAATTATAAACAAGAGTTGTTAGATTTAGATTCTTCAATTGCTCTTCAGTCTTATTTTTTTCTTAATTATGAATCTAGAAAAAAGGAGAAATTTAGTTCCAAATCTGTGTTTATCTTTAAGAAAATTTTAAGAGTTAGATTGAAAATAAACAAACATTTATAAAGCGTGTAACTTAAAAAAAATAATAATAATAATGTTTAATAGCATGCTAAGTTTAAGTAAATAAACTGGCACCAGGAGTGATTCTGAGTAAAAAAAAAAAATTCTGAAATTCACAGCAAATTTTCTGAAAAGTTGACGGGGGGGAGTCCATTCCCGCCACTTTTTTTTTGCGTCCCTTTGACGAAATTTGCGTTTTTTCGTGATCTTTTGACGAAATTTAGTTTTTTCGAGATCTGTTGATAAATTTTGCGGTTTTTGGACGAAATTTGCCGTGTTTAGCAATGTTTTTGACGAAATTTGCTGTTTTTTCGCGATCTTTTGACGAAATTTGCCGTTTTTCGCAATGTTTTTGACGAAATTTGCCGTTTTTCGCGATTCTCTGACGAAAGTCATGTTTTTCCCCGCGATCTGTTGACAAAATTTGCCGTTTTTTCGCGATCTTTTGACAAAATTTGCCGTTTTTTCGCGATCTTTTGACAAAATTTGCCATTTTTTCGCGATCTTTTGACAAAATTTGCCGTTTTTTCGCGACCTTTTGACGCAATTTGCCGTTTTTCGCAATGTTATTGACGAAATTTGCGTTTTTTCGCGATCTTTTGACGCAATTTGCCGTTTTTTCGCGATCTGTTGACAAAATTTGCCGTTTTTTCGCGATCTTTTGACAAAATTTGCCGTTTTTTCGCGATATTTTGACAAAATTTGCTGTTTTTTCGCGATCTTTTGACGCAATTTGCCGTTTTTCGCAATGTTATTGACGAAATTTGCCGTTTTTTTGCGATCTTTTGACGAAATTTGTCGTTTTTCGCAATGTTTTTGACGAAATTTGCCGTTTTTTCGCGATCTTTTGACGAAATTTGTCGTGTTTCGAATGTTTCTGACGAAATTTGCCGTGTTTTGCACTGTTTTTGACGAAATTTGCTGTTTTTTTCGCGATCTTCTGACGAAATTTGCCTTTTTTTGCAATGTTTTTGACGAAATTTGCCGTTTTTCGCAATGTTTTTGACGAAATTTGCCGTTTTTCAAGATTCTCTGACGAAAGTCACGTTTTTCCCCGCGATCTGTTGACAAAATTTGCCGTTTTTTCGCGATCTTTTGACAAAATTTGCCGTTTTTCGCAATGTTATTGACGAAATTTGCCGTTTTTTCGCGATCTTTTTACGAAATTTGCTGTTTTTTCGCGATCTTTTGACGAAATTTGCCGTTTTTCGCAATATTTTTGACGAAATTTGCCGTTTTTTTTCGCGATCTGTTGACAAAATTTGCCGTTTTTTCGCGATCTTTTGACAAAATTTGCCGTTTTTTCGCGATCTTTTGACAAAATTTGCCGTTTTTTCGCAATCTTTTGACGCAATTTGCCGTTTTTCGCAATGTTATTGACGAAATTTTCCGTTTTTTCGCGGTCTTTTGACGAAATTTGCCGTTTTTCGCAATGCTTTTGACGAAATTTGCCGTTTTTTCGCGATCTTTTGACGAAATTTGCCGTTTTTCGCAATGTTTTTGTCGAAATTTGTCGTTTTTCGCGTTTCTCTGACGAAAGTCATGTTTTTGCCGCGATCTGTTGACAAAATTTGCCGTTTTTTCGCGATTTTTTGACAAAATTAGCCGTTTTTTCGCAATGTTTTTGACGAAATTTGCCGTTTTTCGCGATTCTCTGACGAAAGTCACGTTTTTCCCGCGATCTGTTGTCAAAATTTGGCGTTTTTTCGCGATCTTTTGACGAAATTTGCCGTTTTTCCACAATGTTTTTGACGAAATTTGTCGTTTTTTCGCGATTTTCTGACGAAAGTCACGTTTTCCCCGCGATCCTTTGACAAAATTGGCGACTTTTCTTAAAACGAATGACAAGATTGATTTTTTTCGGCGATCATTCGCCGAAATACAGATATATTTTATGTCCGAATTTTCGGATTTATGACAGATATTTTTTTTTAATTTTCGGAAATCATTGCCTTAATTTTTCGGAAAATTCGGACCAGAATCACCCCTGACTGGCACATTGCAAATAATGTTTAAAAATTTGTTTAATGGTAAGGTATTTTTTCACAACTTAACATTAGAACGACAGAAACCACTTATGATTTGGGTTAGACCTTTCTTATGTGTACAATAAACTTTGTGTAATGCAGAAAGATTTTAAAGTCCCCATTTTAAACAGAGTTATATGCTGTTTAAGGTAGAATATTCTCTATGATAGAAAATTTTCTCGGTCCTGGTCGATTCTGTTTTAGACATAGTTTGCTATTTCATTTAGTCATTGTCTAATATTTTCTACTGCATTTTATAAATAATTATATCGTGTCGGTTATAAGGTGATTGTTATATCCTGATAAATATCATTGAGTCAGTTTAGGTTTCTACTATATTCTAATTAGGAAAACAAAATTTAATCAATATTCTAGTGATAATTTTTTAAAACTGGTACAATGTTGTATTATGCAACTTCTGTTAACTAAAAATTGATGCTTGTGTAATGATGTCTGAGAGACAGATGGTAAAATTCATTATCTGCAGATTGTTGACAGTAGTGCTGTGAACTTACCAATGTGAAAAAACAAATCCACTAATTTTTAGATTTTTGTAAAAGATAATTAAGTATTGTTTTTTAATAATAGATTAGGAAACCATTTTATGATTTATCATTAATATTTAAAAATGAAAATTTTTTGAGTGAGTCAATTTTAAATAAACTAAGAAATCCAACCCAGGCTTCCTGGGATAGAGAATAAAGGTGAACACCATATTGAAAACTAATAGATTTTTTACAATTAATAATTTCTGTTAGATTTTCCGCTAACAACACCAAAGAAATCGCTAAAATATTTGTTATCTACAGTCGTTTTTTTTATTCTGATAATTTCATCAGTTTTAAGCATTTATTTCAGTTACATGTCTGTTAAATCTGTGTTTTATTTATACTATACTATTTTATTTATTCCTTAATGAAGTTTTAATTTCGTTATTGAATATTAGCTGCAGACAAATGCTAAACTTTTTATTTAACCTTCTTATTAAACCTTTTACTTTAGCAAAATTCGCAAAACCAAAATTTCATCGTCAACTGTTGCCATTCGCAAAATGACATGAGCGTTACGCACAGACACGTTTGTCCTTTATAATATATACAGTGGAACTTCCCTTTAACGAAGTCCCTATTTAACGAAGTTTTCTACTTAACGAAATTTTCTGCAGAACTTTGACTTTGAACACCATTAGCATATAAATTAATCTCCATATTACGAAAAGTATATTCTATATAACGAAGTTTATTCCACTTTTGTACTTGTATAGAATTCAAACTAAGTGGTTGTTGCGATGGGTATGCAAATTTATTTCCGCAAATTGTAAGAAACTGAACACGTTTAAATAATTTCCATTCTGCTTGGTGCTAAATAAAACAATTTTTTTCACACTAAGAAAAACACTTGTTATCATTACTCTCCCACACCGAGACTCTAGCTCTGACAGTTGGGGGAAATCAAAATCCCCTTTTTACATTCAATGATATAGAAGATGCAGTGACGCATCTTCCCAACTACAGTGACACAATGACGCAGTGATGCATCATGAATGCTGATAGTTGGGGGAAATCAAAATTCCCTTTTTACATTCAATGATATAGAAGATGCAGTGGGACAATGGCGTCAGAATCATTGAAGCAAAAAATATCTGTTAGAGTCAGACAGTTACCATTAAGACCTTCCATTCCCGATGGACAATTGCTTTGTACATCCACAAGAATGTGCTTCAAAATGCAAATCGAAGAACATCAAAGTTATTTGTGTTCCTGCCAATACAATTTCTAAACTTCAGCCATTAGTCTAAGGAATAATAAAAAATCTTAAAGCACATTATTGAAAAAGACAATGTAGTGAAAACATTAGTTGGAGAACCTGAGTATCAGAGCTGATGAAAACTTAAGCCAAAGTTTAGGAATGTGACGTGATTTCATCGAGCGTACACAACTGTTTTGTAAAAGACGGCTTCATAATTGAAACTGAATCAAATGCTTCTGCATCCAACACATGTTTGTCATATCTGAAGGAAAAATTTCATGAATTTAAGTTGATTTCTATTTAACGAATTTTCTTCATAACGAAGTTTTTAAGTGTAACGATGAGACTTCGTTAAATGGAAGTTTCACTGTATATGTAAAGTATAAATTTATATGACATTTTTATGACACATGAACAATATTTTAGAAAAACAACAAATTATCATTATCTATACTTCATATTGTTTATATTATTAAACTGAAAATTTTATAAAATATTTCTAACCTAATTTTTACTTCAACCAAACTTTTTAAAACTGAAATCTTCTCTCTTTTAAGAGCCAATTTTGTTGTATCCTGGACAACCGTAGATATCTATGTGATTGAAGTAACTGGGTTCATCCACATGTGCAGCTTTTATTTCATGAGATACCATATGGCCTAATTGCCACAAGATTGGCATCTCTCTTCCAGCTACTGACCTCTAATTGAGAGGACTCTTCACACCGTTATTTTTTTGTGCAAGTCTGTAGTACTGACATGGCATTCCCAGGAGCCATCCTCGGAAGAATAGACCTCATCTGATGCTGCATATCTGCCATGTTCTGGTGGGATCTACTGCTGCATTGTGACATAGTTGAATAAATATTGCTTGCTGTGTACTGATGCATAATTTGAACTGTATACACAAGCAATACTTTTTCGACTGTAAAATGGGAAAAGCTGTGTTCACCAGCAACTAATCTAGCAAGGAGAAAACTTTACCACAAGTAAGCGTTTATTGTTATTGTAATGATTTATCACATCTATATATTTAAAACACTATGCGTCTTCTTTCAACAGTCTGTGAGAACAAGCTACCACATAAAATTACATCATTCTTTTTTAAAATGAAAGATAATTGGACACAGATTTATTATCGTGCATTCATTTGTTTAAAAATTCAATTAATTAACAATAATTTTAAATTAAACTTTTACTTTTGCATACAACATCATAAAGTTGGCAATCGGATAATTTCCACTGTTGCGAGGATAAAACAGAAATAATAAATATTAAAGACACGTGGCTTTTAGGCTGAATTTCATTTGCAAGTTAAATTTCGGTAATTAAGATTTATCCACGTGCAGTTTATTTTTATAAGTGAATAAAAATTCATATTTATTGTGACATCATGGAAATATTGTTTTATTTTAATTTTATCATTATGTATTATAACTTTGTTGATGCCATTTTTTTATTACAATTAAATACAAAATATATTTTATTTGTATACATGGTATTTTTAAGCATAAAAGTAAAGTATATAATAATAAAGCATAAAATAAAGTACGCGTGAAAAGTTTGTGCTGGTAAAAATAATGTTATGCTTAGCTTGAAATGCATTTAACATTGATAAAACTAAAGAGTGAAATTCATATGACTGTGTAAACTTGACTTAATTTTAACTGATTTTTCAATTCTTAATTATAAAGATTAGAAGCCTTTATTGATTGCATATATTGATTTCATGTTACCAATTACTTTTTTTAACTATAGGTTAGAAGATTTCATTTTTTAATAAAAAAATTCACAAAAGTAAAGGATTTCAGGAAAATTAAAATTATTAAAATTAGTGTTATTGCAGAAAAAAAAAGTTGAAATAATGATTGTATTTTTAGTTAGAATAAAGAATGTAGGGCTAATATTTTATAGGAATTATTTTGGTAGGTTTACTATAAGTTCATTTAACAGTTCCTTATTAGGGGCAAAGTCCAATTTCTTTCACTGTGAATTTCTCTGTCGACGTCAAAAAACGGTATTTTTTGTTGGACGCCAGCCAAAACACAGTGGTAATTTTTAGAAATGTATAACGGTTGTGAAAACAAATGGTGCTATCGCTTTTGCTTTAATCGCTTCTAAATATCTTACAATTTCAATTCTTATATCATCAATTAGAAAAATGTTAACTTTCAAATGAAATTTATTTGAAAACTGCCACTTAATTTAACGACTTTTTAAATAATGTTCAAGCATGAAATATTTTTTAAATCTATCTCAACAATGACCATCATTTTGCTTCAATAACGTAAAATAGGCCCTGTGAAAGTTGCCACAATTGAAAATAAATTTCCCTAATCATCATAAAAAGTGAAAAAAAAATAATAAAATACCCTGATAAATCATAAGATCAGATTATCTATAAGATAGAGCATTTTGGCACTAAATTAAAATCTGTCAAAAAAAAAATATTTTCAGTTTAAGTTGAACATAAAATTGATAGTTGAATTCGTTGATGTATATGTTGCATCAGAATATGCTAATTTTTGCACTAATTTTAATACTTTAAATCGTATTTTGAAATTTTTTAAAAATCCATTGGGTGTTTAAATGTATAAGAGGGAAAAGATCCCTGACTGTGATGGAAAAGGGATAATCATCCTGATTATGTAAAGGGACCAAAGAAACCATACAAATAAATTACACTTGAAAACTTTAAAAATCTGCCTCATCTGCAGATTGATTTCTTATTTAAAAAAAATTGCTCAATCTTAACCTAAAAATTGATTAGTTCAAAACAATGGATGCGTTTTAGAAGATATGGATTTGAACAAACAATGATTAAAGAGGACATTTTAAAACTTTTTATTTAAACATTTTGTAACTTTTTTTATGTCGAATTTCGACGGTGCCTTTGAGCAGACGCAATGCACATGTGCATAGGAATTCATTTCGTTGCTTTATCATTTCTACTTAAACTTAACTTATTTTACTAGTCTTCTCATTATTTTTATTTTTATCCTATCTTTATTATTTATTTTGTAGTCCTAGACTATGGCTCGTCACCTTTCATGCTTTCTTATGTTTTACTACACAATTACTCATAGCCAGGGCGTTATAGTTGCTTCGCAACTCGGTAGCCCATTGACCTTCTCTATGTTCGAAGTTCGAGTTCTCTGTAACAATTCATTCCTTCAAATATATGTGATGGTCATGATACAAGGCTTCTTCAGGAAGTCTTTTACAAAGATTAAAATGAAAGTAAAACTAAGATGGGCAAGAATTTTGATGAAATTAACTGTTTTGTAACAATCTTGCTGACAATTATCTGTTATTTTTTTATTTTTTAATGTAGTAAAATGTAAAATTAAGCTTACATTTAAAATTTTAAAGTTCATGACATACTAAAGTGAATTGATTCACTATAGCAGGCAAATGATTCCCATTTGATCCCTGAGATCAGCTGTTTTGCCCATATCTAACCAGGCATCGAAAAAGTGCATACAACTTTACATCATTGGTGCTAACACTTTATGAAAAAAAAAAAATCATACGAGATAAAAAAGTGAACAACTACTTAGTTATAACTTTACTTAACTTCTGCCTTTAACCCCTTCGTGACGAGCGTCCTTTACAGAATTTTTAATCTTTTACCACCGGTTTTTCAAAACAGAAATTTTCGCCTAATTGAATCGCAGAAATGCTAGGATTACATAAGGCAAAGCTTACAATAAAAAATAACTGGTGGGAATAATCGAGGATTCTGAGCATCTTATGTGTCACATATACATGTCGCTCGTCCCCAAGGGGTTAATACCAATTTTAAAGAGATTTCAAAAATTAAAATTTTAATTAAAGTCAGTACTTTATCCATTTTTTTAAAAAATTACACAGCATTCCCGTGTTCCAAAACAAAATTATCATGCACTGCCATTCAACAAGTATTATTATATTACAATTATTAATGTTATGGATATATGTACAAAATAAATGATGTATTTTGATACGAAAATCACATGTCTCCAAATACATGTTGGTCTTATTGACTCAAGCAACATATTTATTCAAATACTTTTAATAAAGTGTTTCATAAAACTACCAACCATTCATCATCATTTATACACATTTAGCATTCCACATACTTATTGATAAACAGTAAAGATTCAGCTTTATTATGTTTAAAACACATTAAATATATATGCTTTATTTTATAAATACATCGTTTTTACTTACCTTTAGCACTTCAGTTTTTAAGTTGGTTTTAACTATTTCATGAATAAAGGCTTTTTAATAATCCTCTTATTAAAACGTAAATACAGAAACACATACATAAGTTCATCTATAACGAACATCTTACTACACCGTAAGCGTCAAGCATACATTTGGCCTAGTGCATCGTCTACTCACTAGATGGCGGCACACGTAACATGTTCGGATTGGAAGATCGAATGTCGAATAAGTGACGGCACGTGTATGCAAATTTTGGTGGAATATTCGAGAGAAAGGGGTGTTTCTAGTAATTAGCCGATATCATTCTAGTATAAATCGTAGTTGAAAGCATGTGTTAGGATATACTTGAAGTGGATCATTGATCAAGATATTGGCAGTATCTTATGGTATCGTTGAGGGTTTCTAGATGTTAAGCTTGAAATCGTAAATTTAATTTCATGAAAGTTAGTTATTTGTGTTATGTTAAAGGAAATAGTTGGCAGCTTATAACAAGTTTATTTGAGTTGTGTTATCTTCAAATGTTTAAGATGTTTTTCTACAAACCTGTTATGAATCATTTTTCAAGATGCTATATTACTGTGAACTGCGAGTATACTTTTGTCTGAATAAAACTGTCTCCATTTGGAAATTATTTTTGTCTTCAATAGACTCTTAAATACGTTTTTATTATTCATATTTTCTGCATATTTATAAATGAACCTTTTATGTCATCCAATTAATACAATATGAAAAGCTAATCCTAAGCCAGCAAATGCTTTCATTATGTGTGCATGTGCTTTGCTTACTTCATTAAAACAAGTCAACTTATTTAAACGTAATAGAAATTTCTTTGGTATTTTGATTAGATGGTCACGTTTTAAAATGGCGAAAAGAACAAAATTATCGCTTTCATTTAAAATTGATGTGATTAAAAAAAATGGAAGAAAATCCTCAAAGAAAGCTTTAGGGGAGCATTTTAATGTCCCAGAATCGACATTGAGAGGGATTTTTAAAAATCTGGAAGATATAATAGTAGCTCATTGAGAATGTGGAATTCATTCGAAGAAAAGAAGCAGAATTCAAAGCGAGAAATTTGAAGAAAGTTTTGTTGTTATGGTTTAAAAAAACTCATGCATCGAGTATTCCTGTTAATGTTGAGATTCTAAGGTTCAGTTGTCAAAGACTTTTGAAATGAAAAACTTTTTTGCAACACATGTGTGATTGAAAAATTAAAAAACAGGCATGGCTTGGCAACATGTCCTTTCTGGGGAAAGTATGAGTGTCAATGAAAGAACTATAGAATAATGGAAAGAAGACTTGGCTACATTAGCAAATAATTACGAACTGAAAAACATCCACAATTGTGATGAAACTGGACATTTTTATAAATTGTTGTCTGACAGAACCTTAAAACATTCAAGGGAGAACCATGCCATGGTTGGAGAAAAGTAAAGAAAGACTAACTGTTTTGCTGTGTTGCAACGCCGATGGTTTAGAAAAATTCCCACCATTGGTCATTGGCAAATCAAACAAACCTCGCTGTTTCAAGAACGTGAAGAAGCTTCCTTGTGACTACACTAGCAACAGAACGGCGTGGATGATGTCACACATTTTCTTGGATTTCCTTCTTAAATTTGACAGGAAATGGAAAAAGAAAAACAGAAAGTTCTCTTATTCATGGATCGGTGTCCTGCTCACCCACAAGATCTTCCAACTTTCAACAACACGAAAGTTGTGTTTTTTTCTGCGAATTGCACAAGCAAGATTGAACCTTTGTATTTGAGTGTCATTCGTTGTGTGAAAGTGCACTACAGAAAAACTTTAATCTGTCGACTTCTGGCTGCATCAGAAACAAAACATGCAACGAAGGACGAATTAAAGCAAGTTACCGTCCTTGATGCAATTCATATGTTGTGCTCATCAGGGAGAAACATGGCTGAGAAGTGTATTAAAAGCTGCTTTACGAAAGCAGGATTTGCATTTCCAGCAGAAAATGAATGTGAGGAGCTAGAAAATGAAAATGAAATAAACGAAAAGGATTAGCATACTGTGTCTGGTGGACTCACTATGTGTACTTTCAACGAATTCGTTGATGCAGATGAAAATTTAATCATAGCTCAATTGCAGGAAATTGGAGACATTGCAATTGAAATAAATGGTGACGACAAAGATGAAGAGGAGGATGATGATGATAAAGAAGGTGTGGTAAAAATACCCCCAACTCACACAGCAGCGTTATAAGCATTAGCGTTATAAGCATTATAAACTCTACATGACTATTTTCATTTCAATTCCAAAAGTGAAAGACATTTTTCACGTCTTTATGAACTTGAAAAAGCTGTTTTTGAAAAATGGAAACAAAAACAATCGTCGATTGTAAATTATTTTGTGAAAAAGTAATAGGGATAAAATGAAATTTTTGTATGTAAGTATATTCATTTTCTTAATGTTCTTATAAAATAATTAAAGGATATATATAAAATAATTAAAGGATACACGTATTGCATTTTGAAACTAATTTTATTTACATTTTCAGTAGTACATACGCAATATTAATTAACAATATATGTACGCTCTATTGATTTTCACTTTTAATTTCGCTTTAGTGGTTTCTCACTTATGCACATTTTTTACGCTGTCCCCTGCACCTGCGTGACATACAGTATACAGTGAGAGATCACTGTATTTATTTATTATTATTTATTTAATACCTACAGATAAAGTTTTTTAAGAATCGACAAGTTATTTTATTCAAGTTTCTTAACACAAAACTTTCTCTAAAAGATATGAAATGAAAAAAATATTTCAATTGAAATTATGAAATACTGTTAAGTGCATGCATTCTTACTATAAAGCTAAGCAAACAATTTAATATTAATATTTTTGTTTTAAAATCTTCCAAAAAAAAAAGAAAGTAATGGAAATTGAAAGTCTAGAAAAATGGTTTCCTAATATATACACAAAAATAGTGTGCAGATTTGCTTTCAGCTAGTATTTTTCTCCTGTTGATGAATTCTTCCACAAAGCAACAGAATGCATGTACATTACTTTATTTTTCCACCGCAGAAGCAAATATAAAAATCTACTTATTCAAAATAGACCGGATGTCTTTATCTCTAGCCCAGAGCAGATGCCGTGCTCTACCCCCCCTGTGTTCTGGGAACTGACATCTAACGCCTAACATCCTGAATTGACCGCCTGTTGATAAATCTGAGGGAAAAGAAATGTGCAAAAATCAGTTCCCGGCATTATTGGAAACATTTTTGGCTAGTACAATATTCAATTCATGGCATTTTCGAAGGTGATTTTATCTTGTGCAATTATCCGACACTAGCATTTTAGATAAGGATTTCTGCAACCTGATATATCAGTTCGCGGCAGTCAGGAGGTTAAATAATTCACTTTCAGAAGTGAAAACTTCACTGCATTCATCATAGGAATGGCAAACTGCTTCGTTTTCATGAGCCATTTGATGTGCATCACATTTTTCTTTCCTGTGAAAAGCTTTGCCACAAATTTCACACTCAAATAGTTTATCCTCTGCATGTGTTCTTAGATGTCTAATCAGATTAAACTTTTTTGAATAGGTTTTGTTGCATATATCACAAGTGTGGCGACCCTACAGAAAAGAGAAAAAGGATCAATTTTACCATTATTAATTAACTTTTAACATTTAATTTATTTTTAACTAACTTTAAAAAATTTCATTTATTTTTGATTATTTAAAACAAAGATGAAATAAATTTTTGGTTTAGAAATCCCTTTTAAAAATGTATTGAGTATATGCAAAAGTATGTTCCGTTTTTCGAATAGATGATGTAAGTGGTTTTATATGTGTTGTGTGAATCGGGTAATACATGCTTTTGAAACATAACCTTCAAAATGTAGTATATATGAAATTTGATTAAAATGTAAACAACATAGCTTTTATTCAATTTAAAATGAATAGTTTTGTGTGAAATAATCGTCATTTATGGAAAGTTTTGTTATACTTTAATAAATTAAAGAAAAGCACTGCTGAAAGTCATCGTTTAGTTGTAGAAGCTGATGGCGAACATGCTTTTTCTGATAGTATGTGTAGAAGGCGGTTCAGGCAATTTAAAGAAGGTGTATTCGATGTTGAAGACGTAGAACGTGAAGGTAGACCAAAAAAATTATGGCTACTTACAAGGAGACTGCCAAACGATGCGCACAGATTTTGATGATTTTAAAGTATGTTGTAGGGATCATACCCCTAACTATTCAGGTCAAAGGTTTCCTTCAAATGGGCTTTAGTTTTCGAGAAATTTCGTTTTAAAGTTAAGCATGCATTTCAAATACCATTATTTCGCGATCTTGGACAAGGTCTCAGTGGTTCCGTGGTAGCGTTCGCGATTTGAGAGCCGCAAATGGGTGTTCTGTCCTCTCCTGTGGCTTTTACCTTTTTTAACAAATTTTATATATTTGTCGCGTTATAAGTTGTATGCAGAATTATGAATTCTGCATCTTTGAACTTTTTGATATTTTCCTAATAAATTCCATTTACATTTTCGAATATTTCGTAAAAATTTACGTTTTTTTTTTGTGCAGTTTTGAAATTAATATTTCTATTGATGAAATTCCAAACTAACTAATTCCAAAAACATACCTTGAAAGGAGTAATAAAATATTAAAGCAATAACTATTATATCCAAGTTTTAGCCAGTTATATATATATTTTTTTATGTTATTTAAATACATTTAACTGTAAAGTTCAAACTCACCGTCATTTTTGATTTGTACAAATAAAAAATAATGTATTACAATTAATTTTTTTTTTCAGTCTAACAAGTCGATGCCATACAGAAAAATTCAACTAGAAATGAAAAATCGTTTGTAAATTACAATACATATCAAAAAATATCTGAAAACAAAATCGTCTGCAACGACTTTTACGGTAATATCAGAATAAATAAAATTTTCTTTTTACCAATTTCGTTTCGCTTCCTTTGCAGACAAATACCACGTTTGAAATAATTTCTTTTTCAAATTTAATGCATTTTAAAATATATTTATCACAATTTAAGTATTTAAAGAATATATAATATGCTAATTTATACATTCTTCTAATATTGTTAAAACAATTATTTAAAGGCGATTTTTAATGTGAAATTTGTTTAGAATATTTTTGCGATAGGTATAACACAATTAGTTCCATATTTAATAAACTAAAAATGTCGATGTCGGTGATGATAAATATTTTAGTATTTCAGCAGTTAGCATATTTCAATATATTTAGAACAAATCAAATATTAAAAGGATATATTATTTTGATAATTTTTTCTTAATCATTTAAATTTTTTTTAAGTAGAAAATGTAAATTATAAAAAAAAATGTATTATTTCATAAATACAATACATAAATAAGTAAATATACATAAATGTAAACAATAATCATTTTAAAAAGACGAGATATCAAGACATAAATTAGTTTGCATTTTCGTCAGCAGAAATATTCGAATAAAAATTGCACAAAAACTATAAATTTTCACACAATATTCAAAAATGTAAATGGAATTTATTAGGAAAATATCAAAAAGTTCAAAGATGCAGAATTCATAATTCTGCATATAACTTATAACGCGACATATATATAAAATTTGTTAAAAAAAGGTAAAAGTCACAGGAGAGGACAGAACACCCATCTGCGGCTCTCAAATCGCGAACGCTACCACGGCACCATGGAGACCATGTCCAGTATCGCGAAGTAATAGCATTTGAAATGCATACTGAACTTTAACCCGAAATTTCTCGAAAACTAAAGCTCATTTGAAGGAAACCTTTGACCTGAATAGTTAGGGGTATGATCCCTACAACATACTTTAAAATCATCAAAATCTGTGCGCATCATGTTTAGCGGTCTCCTTGTTAGACCTTCTGAAACTGTTACTGGCAAAGTATACCAATGACAACTAATGTGTTTGAAGCGAGCTATTCAAGAAAATCAACCAAAATGGTAGAATAGACACAATAAACTAATTTTGCAGCATGAGAATGCAAAAACGCATACTGCAAGCATCGTTAAAACCTATTTAAAAGGGCAGGACTGGGAGGTTCTATCCCACCTGCCATATTCGCCAGACATTGCTCCTTCAGATAACTTTTATTCCAGTCAATGCAGTCAGTCCCTCTGAAAGTATCAAAAACTGGCTTGATGAGTGGATCGCTTCAAAAGACGACGACTTCATCAGGCAGGGAATCTGTAAATTGCCTGACAGATGGATGAATGTTATAGCTTCTGATGGAGCATACTTTGAATAATCTACCACTTTTATATACTAGCTAAATAAACATGTAATTTTAACCAAAAAACAGAACTTACTTTTGCATATACTCAATGTTTGTTGCTATAAACCGCTTATTATTATATCTTTTTTTTTTTTTTTTTTTTTTTAAAAAAAGAAAGAAAATATGAAACATATGAAAAAGCATGTACCTGGTACTCCACTGTAGAGACAGAAGACTCAGATGGACCTGCAATGATCTCTTCGGTGTTAGCATTTGATGATCCTGAGTCAATGGATAGTCCTTCGTCGACATTTGATGGGCCTGGATTCATCAAGAGCCTTTCATGCATTAAAATATGACGTTTCAAGGTGTCCTTTCGGTAGAATGCTTTTTTACACAGGGCACAGCAAAGGGATAGTGCAGTGTTGGTATTGTGGGTGAGCCGGTGTCGGACAAGACTGTCATGACGTGAAAAACTTTTCTCGCAGACTTCACACGTATGGCGATCCTATAAATAACCAAGATTTTTGTCTAACTTTAAAAAAATATATTTAAGAACAAGAAATTTAAAGAAATAATTTAATTTTTCTTTTTTTTTTAAGCTGTACCCAAGTATTTTTAAAAACTTTTACG
This sequence comes from Maratus michaelseni, assembly GCA_963931845.1. Lineage (NCBI taxonomy): Eukaryota > Metazoa > Arthropoda > Arachnida > Araneae > Salticidae > Maratus > Maratus michaelseni. Next base: position 7,420,625 of record OZ007600.1, read on the forward strand.
TTCATTGAAATTTGAAAAGCATTTAGTTAAAATTTTTAAAAAATTAGTCAATTAAAAATATATATAGACTTAATTTAAAATATCTTCTTCACATTTTTACATTGACTTGATTTAAACTTTTTTTTCTGTTAAAGATATCCAATACATGTTCATAATACATACTTCAGAAGAATTAAATTGTGATTGTAAAGAATAAGTAATTTGCTTGCTGTAAATATTTCTATATCTCCTAAACCATCACTGCTAAAGAAACTTAATAGACAAAATGGGTTTTCACAGGTGTCATTACACACACACGAGATAATTTTCTACAAATTTCTTAAAAGACAAACTGAAATGTCTAATTACATATATATAAAGACTCCCTCAAATCTGCATAGCTTGGGACCACAGCTTGTGCAGATTTTAGAATTTTGCAGATTTCTGGCCACTGTTTTTTTTAAAAGTAATTTGAATGTAATAATGCACTCTAAATTATAACAAATGCTTACAATAATGTAAAATATTAAAATAATTAATTAAAATAGTAAAAGTTAAGAGAATTTAAAAAATGATTAAAATATTAAAAGTAAAGGTCAAGTAAATAATTAATAATACATAACTAAATATGCATAATAATGATAATTTTTTCTTGAATTATTCAGTGAAACTTGCCTCATAAAGGTATACTAATAATTTACATCAAAATTGTAAAATAACAGAGTTTTATTTCATTTTTAGCCGGACTTAATAACCAAAAAAGCTTGATTAATACATAAATGCATTTGACAAAAAGAACGCAATCGACATTGATATCTATACCACTAATCTTGAATTTTTTCAGAAATAAATTTATGTCTTTCATGAGAAAGCTTGAATTTAATCATATTAACCAAAATTGCATATTAAAATAAAAAAAATCTTGAATTTTCCCTCTACATTTGAACTGTAATTTTCACTGTTTACATCTGCAATAATGTGCAGATTTTAGGCATTTGCAGATTTGAGAGAGTCTACTATATATATTTAAATATAATTATTTAGATTGAATGATAGAAGACATATTTGACTTCTGCGTTCAAATTTTAATAAAACCTGAAAATTTTCACTCATTTAATAAGTGTACATAAACTTCTTTTGTGATATAGGAATAAACTTTGTTTCATAGCATAAAAATATTTTTTAAGTTATACCATGTGTACCAGTTGATAATTCTTAATTTTATCAAGAGATGGTGCTGGAAACAAAGGTTGGTTCACAGTCTAATCTCTTATGTCATTTTGTAGCTATGACAGTACCTTTGAAAATGTCATTGATGTTTAAACAATTTTGAGTTAGTATAATACTTTTTTCGTATGGTAAACATGTCGAGTTTTGAGCCAAATAAAGAGCACATACTGTTTTTCTTGTTCAATCAAAAGAAAAATGTGAGTGAAAGCCGTCGTAAATTCTGGAAACTTACGGTGACAATGTCCCAATGCAAGATGTCTTGAAAAACAAAGAATGTCAGGTCAACTAAAAAAACTTGAAAATGCCGAATTGCAAGCATTGTTACACAAAGATGATATGCAAATTCAACAGAAAATGACAGAGGTTAAATATTGATCACAAAACCATTTGTGATCGTCTGCATGCTATGGGAAAGATCCAGAAGGCAGAAAAATGGATATCACATCAGTTGAATAACAGACAGATAAAAAGGCAAAAAACGGTGTGTGGAGTTTTGCTTTCTTGACATGAAAAAAAAAAAAAAAATTGCATCGGATCGTGACTGGAGACAAAAAATTAACTGACCCATGACAACTATCAACATCGAACGCAACACTGAATCGCTTTGGGAAGAAGACAATGCTGTGCATTTGGTGTGATCAGAAGGGTGTCGTATACCATGAGCTGCCAAAAACAGGTGAAATAGTTAATATCATTTGCTACCGTTAATAAATGATCTATTTGAACCACACATTGATAAAAAAGTGACCAGAATGGACTATAAGACACAGAAAAGGGATTTTGTAGCACGACAGTGCCCCATCATGCATAGCAGATGTAGTCAGACACACTATTTCTACATGTGGCTGGGAACTCTTGCCCCATCTGCTATACTCACCAGACTTGGCCCCTCCTGACTACCACTTGTTTTCTTTGATGCCCCATGAAACACTTCAACAATTACAAAATTGTTGATAAATGGCTTGATGACTGAGCCACCTCAAAAGTGCATGGTTTTTCTAGAAGGGCATCCACAACTTGCCAGAGGGATGTGTAAAATGTGAAATTTGTAAACAAACAAGTTCACTGGAGTGGAAAACTTCAGCAAAAGGATTTAAAAAAGTTTTTGTCAATAAATGCTTTTTTTTGTTTGAATTTGAGTAACTGGATTTCAACTTTTGTTACAAAATGTTATTTTTCACAAATGTATAATAAATTTCACAAAAATAATCTTTACTTTTCACAAAATAGGCCCCCCCAAAAAAAAATCTGCATCGATCCCTGTTACCAGAAATCGCTGAAGGGGAATTTTCAATTGTGCTACGTATATCCTATTAAAATAAATGATCAACGTAAAATAGCACAAATAAAATATATAAAATGGCAAACAGCTGTTTTGGAGCCCCTAAAGCTCCATCCTTAGTGCCAAATTTAAAAGATTAAAAACTGATTCTAAAGTTGAAGCCATGTAAATATGCTTGTGTCTTTGCACACGTCCAAGATAGAATAGGGGTGAGTTTTTTAAAAACAACAGCTGAGTCAGGAAACACATGTGACGTAGGAGACCAATAGAAGAACCCAGCCAGACTGGACAAGCTTAAGTACGGAGGAGAAAAAAGGGGGTAGGAGGAATCAAAGAGAATGAATTAAATCAAAGGTAACCAGACATTTGAAAAATTTGGTGTACTGGACATACCATTAATTACATTGTCTGAATTCTTCCATATATGATAAGCTTCCCAAAAATCAAAGTCGTAAATCGATAAGCATTTGTGAATTATTGAACCTTCTGAAAAATTAAAATTGTGATTGTTAGACCAACAACGGTTAGCAATCATAGAGCGCTTAGTGTCACAATTTTTAACATAGTTTTTATGTTACCCAAGTAGAGCTTAAGGGGTCGCTTAGTTTGACCTATGTACATTTTATCACACTCGCAAGATATCTTATAAATTCCTCAATTTGAAAATCTGTCAATCGGATGTTTGAGATCTGTAAATTTGATTTTGTTAAATGGTGCATAAATTACTTTAAAATTGAATCTTTTCAAAATTCGGGATATTTGATGGCTTATTTTCAGAAAATATGGAAGTATAATTAAATTTTCATTGCGAACATTGTTAACGTTGGAATGTGTAGGTTTAATTAGTTTATTAGGAATTGAATCAACAATTTCAACAGGATAACCCTGGTCAATTGATTTAATGTGGTCTAATTCTACTTTGAGTAAACTCTCAAATTAACAAATTTTTAAGGCGCAATGAGCATCTACATATATTCTAACTGATGTAAATTTTAGCATACTGTGTAGTATACATACAAATTTACAGATTATATACAGGGCTGCACAGAAGAATTTGGATATTTTATTATACTATTGGTAGTAATTGCTGAAATTAGGTTTTCAAGTGCATTATGTGTTTTCTAAATTGCTTACGTAGTAACACACATAAGAATAGCACAGAAGAATTTGGATATTTTATTATACTATTGGTAGTAATTGCTGAAATTAGGTTTTCAAGTGCATTATGTGTTTTCTAAATTGCTTACGTAGTAAACTGGGAAGTTTTGTTAGAGTATTCTGAATGTGTTGGAAAGTTTCGCATAATCTATGCCTGACACATGATTTTTCGTTCTTGTTAAAGTGTGATATTTATTTAACATAATTCAATGTTTGTACTGCAAAATCATTAACATACTTAAACATTCCTAACTTCTATGTGAGAGATAGTCAAAAAATGCTTTCATGATAAAGATTAATGATAAACATTATTTGTGTCACGAATTCCTGTAAAAAGTTTTTTCTGTAAATAAATGATCTCCAGAGTTAGGCTCCTCCTAATCAAAGTTTATATATGTTTGTTCTATCACTGTAAAAACTTTATTAATGCAGTCACAATCATTGAGTTAGAAAACAGATAACTAGCACCTTTAAATGTGTATTCGTTGAATATTTCTTAATTTTAAATTATTGTAAAGAATAATTCTTTTTTTTTCTCTTAGTGCAAGATCAATTTAGATATTTCTTAAAGTAAGTTGGATAGAATGATGATTGCTGTGAAAACAGCATATGAAATTGAACAAAGAATTACATCTTCAGAACATCTTTTTTACATCTTTTGGGTTATAGTGCCGCCCCCCCCCCCCCACACACAATTACAATTATGCTAAAATTGCAGTTACGATTTTGCTAAAATCATGGCAGAGCTTATATATGCATCATATATATGCAAATATATACACCAAATGCTCATATATGTGTCATATACATAATTATATACAGATTATTTATGTCTTATATGCAATATATACATCATACATAACTCTAACTGGGCCACATGTGTCACGAAATGTTACATACATCATATATTATAATAATATCATGTGCTTTAAAATTTGGCAATAAATCTTCGTTGCTTCACAATTCATCCTCGGGAGACGCTATAACCTAAAAGTACCGAATTACATAAGGTATGCTATTTCTAAAAGTATATAGTTATGTCATATATAGTCAACGTAAAAAATTAGAGTGATAATTTTTAAAGCATAAATTTGAATTTTTTCATATAAAACTTTTTTTTCTTTAAGGGGATCTTGACATAAGCCCCAGAAAACTAACAAAAACACTAATTGAAGTTGAGAAAGATTTTTATTCACACATTTAACCACAATTTAATTCTTTTAAGGTATGCATTATGAACATATATTGTATGTCTTTAACGGAAAAAAAAAAATTAAATTAAATCAATGTAAAAATTTGAAGAAGATGTATTAAATTAAGTCTATATATTTTTTAATTGACTAGATTATTTAAAATTTTAACTAAACGTTTTTCAAATTTAAATATACTTTAAAATTTTTTAAATACTTGGGTATAGCTCAAGAAAAAAAAGAGAAAGATTTCTTGAATTTTTTGTTCTTAAATAGACAAAAATCTTGATTATGTATAGTATAACCGTACGTGTGAAGCCTGCAAAAAAGTTTACCACATCATGACGATCTTCTTTGTAGCCAGCTAATCCACTATACCAACACTGCACAATCTCTTTGCAGCGCTATATGTGAAAAAGCATTCACCTCAAAGGACACCTTGAAATGTCATCTTTTAATGCACCGAAGGCCCTAGATGAATACAGCCTCATCAAATATTGCACTATGCATTAACCCAAGGATTGAAGGTGAAAATAAGGAATTTTGCTTAGTAGACACTGGTCGGTAAGTTGATTTTTTTTAGTAGCCAGTTACGGGCTAGTGAGAACAATTTCTTTAGTAGTCAGAGAGCACATTTATGTCACTGAATATTTAATAATTTTAAAAATATATAATGATTTTAAAGTAAACAAGTAATTTATGTACTAAATAAAAATATTTTAATTTATATTTTTTTGAATGAACTTGAGTTACTAATTTCCAATCTATTTTAAATTTTAAAACAAGTTAACAGCAAAGTTATACACATCGTGCTTATGTAGCTAACTACATAAGTCTCACTAAGCTTAGATACTTGTGTAGATATGCTACATAAGTACCCTTTTTTAAAAACAAAATATTTGTCTAGATGTCTAGAATTAAGATCTGACAAATATAAAATAGGTATTTGTATACACTAAATGCTAACCCACAACATGATATACATTATACATATATAACCTACGGCCTGCGGGTCAAAATCTACAGAAATGTAGGAATTGTGTATATTTCAGCAATTAGTTTTGGAAAAAAATTGCAAATTTCGTCATTCAGGAGTGTAAAACTCATGTATTTCGTCGATCGGGTGCGTTAAAATGATAAAATTCGTCGATCAGGCGCATAAAAATCATGAATTCCGTCGATCGGGAGTGAAAAAAATAATGAATTTTGTCAAATGGGTGCATAAAAATCAATAATATCGTCGACCGGGTGCATAAAAATCATGAATTTCGTTGATTGGGCACGTAAAAATCATGAACTTCATCGAACAGGCACATAAAAATTATAACTATCGTCGAACGGATGTGGAAAAATGAATACCGTTGATCAGGTGTAGAAAATTCCTGAATATCGTCGATTGGATGCGGAAAAATCCTGAATATCGTCGATTGGATGCGGAAAAATCATGAATATCGTCGATTGGATGCGAAAAAATCATGAATATCGTCGATTGGATGCGAAAAAATCATGAATTTCATCGAACGGGTACGAAAAAATCACGAACTTTAGGGAAAAATAGGAAATCGAAAAATCCTGTATTTGGCTGGTTCTTTCCATATTTTTAATCGCTAGTTTTTCAAGTTTAATCGACGAGTGGCGACTGGCAAGTGCTTATTTTCACCTTTACCAAGGATTGTCAAGTGCTAACAATAAAGTGATCATTGTAAGTACATGTGAGTCTTCTCTTTCTACAGTGGAAAACCAGGTATGTGCTTTTTCATATGACTGTAATTTTCAGCCTATAATCCTTGGATCAAACAATCATGTTTAGAACCAGAAATTTCATATAAATAATAATTGAAGTCAAATATTTACAGCGATACAGTAAGTTACATTTTATAAAATAAAATTTCTGGGCTGAAACATGATTGTTTGATCTGCAGATTATACACCGGAAATTATGGTATTTCTTTCTTTCTTTAAGAATAAAAAATAAAAATAAGGGAGGTTTATAGCAACAAATAACTTTAAAAAGGGGTTTCTAAACTAAAAATTTATGTCAGTTTTGTTAAAAAAAAATTACAAACAAATGAAATTTTTTAAAGTTGATTAAAATTAAATGTTAAAGTTAATTAAAAATTGCAAAATTGAGCATTTTCTCTTTTTTGTACGGTCACCACAATTGTGATACATACAAAAAATCCTATTTATAAAAGTGTGATCTGATTAGACATGAAAGAATACATGCAGAGGAAAAGCCATTTGAGTGTGAAATTTGTGGCAAAGCTTTTCACAGTGTTGTGAAAAAAAAAACATAAAACACAAAAATTATAAAGAGATACTATTTAATTTAAATTTAATGAGAAAAATACAACATCACATCCAAAGTGAGCGTCACAAGTGTGCATTATACAATTCGGCAAAACAAAGTGGCACTCTCCACTGCAGATGACAAAAGGTACATTCTCGAAGACACACTTCATCACATGGCAACTATCAAATATTGTATTTTTTTTTTCTTTTTCTTTTGTTGTGAAGATGCAATGAATTTATTGTATTGATTGGGTGGTCAGTGGGGAAAATTTCTTATCCAAAGAATTTTCTGAAGTGAAAGAACTGTTTATTTTCTGAAAATCAAAGTCAATGTGATTTCATACCAAAAGAATTTTCTCAAATGAAAGAACTGTTTACTTTCTAAGAATTTTCTTAAGTGCAAAAACTGTTTATTTTATCAAATCAAGGACACTGTGATTTCGATATTTTTTCATCAACGAGTGAAGAAATGAATTTTTTCTTCAATGCAAGGGCACTGCGATTTCAATATATATATATATATATATTTTATCAACCAGTGAAGAAATGAATTTTTTTCAGTAAAAATAATCTGCTTTTTTCAATATTTTTATCTTTATATAAAAACCTTTTGTCATCGAAAGAAAAAAAAAAAAAGAGGCAATGAGTTATCATAAAAAGAATCTTCTTCTGTTGTTTTACAATGAATTCATTGTATAGCAAGATCGGTGGGGAAAAAAAAATCTCATAAGATTTATCTCTCCTTAAATCAAGGATACAGCAAATTTTCTTCAAGAGAAGCTCATCAAAAACATGACTTGGACAGAAAACATTATAATTTTCAGCAGAATGCATTACTCCAATCTTCTATAACTACTATATTTTTCTCTGTTAATGAAAATTGGATTTCTTCTTCTAGAAGGGGTGTCAAATATTCAAAGAACTTGTTAAAATAATGTCCAGCTTCTTCATTAGATTCAAACGTGACAACGGAAAACACTTCTTAAAGCATCAAATTTTTTGTTTTTTAGAGCACAGTATGAGATTCAATCTACAATAAGTGCTGCCAAACTTTTATATAAAAAAATTCCTTGCTGAGAAAATAAAGAACTTTTCTACTTCAACTGTGGTGCTATAGAAATTTAGTGGAGGGATGGAAGGGCACAGTTAATAAAATATAAAAACTTTTGCAACTCCACTCCTAACACTTTGCTGAGAATCTCATGCTGCAAATGACTTCCCTCAATAGGATGACAATCTGTGAATGTCTTACCTGAACAGAAAAACAAGCTGAGAATGCCTTACCTCAAGAGGATGAGAAGAGAAGCTGATCAAAAATAAAGACAAGTATTTTTACTCATTTAATGAAAAAAAAATTGCTCAAGCTATTAAATTTTTTTTCCCTTTAAAAAACAGGTTTTCCTGAGAAGTTTTAATAAGAAAAGGACGAGCAGCAAAAACTTGCTATATAGAAAAAGCAAAGACCGCTAAGGAACAAAAAATCTGGTATTTTTTCCCAATTTCAAATGAACTGTAATACTAGGAATTTTTTTTTTCGTTTTCATAGCAGGAGATGATAGGCATAGTTTATTAATTTTTTAATTTTCCCCCCTAAAAATATTCACTTGAAAATGTTTATTCCATTGCAATAACAATAATTATTTAATTTTAATTCAATAGAAAATGTATAAGAACTCAAAAGGAGAAAAAAATATCTTATCCTCCCTCCACATGCAGCCACCCTGTGTCTTCATACCAGCATTTCTTCCCTACTTGGGTACCATTGCTATAGGGGCCAAATTAAGAATGTCTTTTGTTTTGATTAGTTCTTTCTTTTTGTTATTTTAAATGGCCTTTTTTCATTAAAAAATATGAAACCATTATTTTTGCAACATACTATGTTGCAAAAGATTACATTTATTTTAATAACCCATGTAGAAAGATATACTATAATTGATTGACACAAGGAATAATTCTAATTTTGAAAAAAAAAAAAATTATTTTACTAGCCTTTTCAAAGTTTTAAAGATCACCAAGACACAAATAAACTCACTGATTTTCTTTTTAAATATGATATTGATTAGATGAACACTAGATTTACAGAACATAGATTTTTGATTTTATGCTTAAAAATTTCAAACATGTACATATTATTGCTTAGACATCACATATTGGTTTTTAATAATATAATGCAGCAAATGTATTTTTTCACTCGTCTTCTCTGAAACACCTATATTTTATTAATTCTACGTGTTGTTTATGTATTTTTACAAAAATACGTCAAATTGACAGGTTATTTTATTTACAAATAATTCTTTCAATTATTGCAGAATAACAAAAATAAAATATGAATGTAAGGAAAAACAACAACAAAAAAATTATGACTGTTTAGCAACAGAATATGTGAGCAAATCAGTTTGAACTAGCTGTTTACAATTACAGCAAATTTTATCATATCACAAACTGCAGGGCTGCCACTGGCGATTATTTTTTAATTCCATCTTGCACCACTTTCTCAAAACAAAAATCTTTGACATGCACTTTGACAACATACGCAAGAGAGATATACTACTACAAAATTAATTTTTTTAAAATAATGGTGTAAATAGAATATAAAAATAGTCACCAGTGGCAGCCCAGAAATTGGGACTTATTGCTCAGTTCTAAACAGAAAAATGTCAAAATAAAGCAAAAAATGCTAAATGTGTCCCTAAAACAATCGCATTTTATAACAAAACAAAGTTCAGGGTTGACATTGTTGACCAATTGGCTAGAAAAAAAAAATATATCGTGAAAGCAGGATCCTGTAGATGGCCTCTTCATATGTTTTATAACATTTTAGATTTGGTAGTCATCAATGCCTGGATACTGTACAAAGTGACTACTGGAGTAAAAGTAAACATATCTTGGAAGAATTTTATTTTTCAATAGACTGAAGAACTAGGCAGTGACCATCATGATGAACAAAATACTAGTTTCAATTCATTGTCTGATGTACAAAATCCTGCAAAATTGGGTTATGTAAAAAAAGGCCTAACTATATTTGCATTAAATATATCAAGTATGTATGCAGAAAATGTACTTCCAAAAAAAAGTTTACATGTAAAAATTGCATTGAAGACAACTGCAAATAAAAATCTATCAAACTAATCAATTAATAATAATTTATTAGATATATACAGGGTGTCTGAAAAGTCTGGACACGGTCGAATAACTCGAGAAATATACAGTGTGTTTATAAAGTCCCGGACCCATTTTGATGTTTAATCACTACATAGTATAAAACAAAGTCGCTTTTTCTGTCCCTATATCCCTATGTACGCTTAAATCTTTAAAACTACGCAACGGATTTTGATGCGGTTTTTTTTAATAGATAGAGTGATTCAAGAGGAAGGTTTATATGTATATCCATTAAATAGTGGAGAAATACTGTTATTTTTGAGGTTTTTAATGTGATGTCGTAAATAATTTCATTTTTTCCGCTTATACATTGCAAACGCAGGCTGAACCTACAAGATTTATCAAAATAATGTACTAATTATTGTACACATTAAAAAGGTCTACAGAAAACACAAAGAGATGAAGGTTTTCAAGGTTAACCCGAAACAAAGCGAGGGAGGGCTGCTAGTAACTCATAAAATAATGAAGATATAAACAAACTTATGGCATTTATTGATGGAATAACTCATATATTTTCCTTTTCAGGTTTGAATATCTTTACTTTTGTAAATATCGTCTGCACGTGTGGTTAATTTCAGATAATTTCATTTTCCAGTCTAAATATCTGTACTTTTCTAAATATAGTCTGCTTATTAATTTACGTGCACACGTGGAAGTTCATTGACAAGGGTCATGAAACTTTTTGAGTCTATCTAACCATTTATGTTATTAATTTTAATCTATCTTTATTATTTTATGAGTTATTAAACATCAAAATGGGTCCGGGACTTTATAAACACCCTGTATATCAGATTAAAAAATGGAGAAATGCAAGTGCAATATTTTTGAAAAATCTATTTAGGGATAGCAAAGTTGTCCCCCCAACTCTGCCCTCCTGGGGGGTGAAAGGAGGGCAACTTTGAAATCTTAAATGATAACCCCCCTTTTCTTATTGCAGATTTGGATTCTATAGGAAAAAATACATAACTTTTGTTCTGAACATTTTCTCAAAAAAATCGTAGATGGTGCTGCAATTGAATAAAATGCAGTGAGAATCGTTTCCACTAAAAAGTCTGGAAATGGTTGTATAACTCGAGAAATATACATTGGACTGAAAAACGGAAAAATGCATGTTCAGTAGTTTTGAAAAATCTATTTAGGGATATCAAAGTTGGCCCCCCTAACTCTATTCCCCTGGGGGGAAAGCTTTGTAATCTTAAATGATAACCCCCTTTTTTATTGCAGATTTGGATTCTACGAGAAGAAATACATAACCTTCGTATTGAACATTTTCTTCGGAAAATCGTAGATGGCGCTGTAATCGAGTAAAATGCAGTGAGAATCGTTTCCATTGAAATGTCTGGAAAAGGCCAAATAGCTCAAGAAATATACATTAGATTGAAAAATGGAAAAATACATATTTTAGAAAAATTGGCAACTTTTATATCCCTAAATAGATTTTTCTAAAATATTGATGAAAATGAAATATAAAATCTTACACTGTTAATAACTTCAAGCTTCTGTGAGTTGTATGGTTGCTGTTCAGACTTCTCTGGAATCTTTCTTAGCTTTTTTTTCTTTCTCCAACATTTATGGGCAGAAACTAAAAATTAAAAAACTCCTGTTAAAATGTGTTTAGTAAACACAATTTATCAAAATATGTTCCTCAAATTTAAATTTGTTATTTTCTAGCTCATTTACAAGATACTTTGGTAGTTAGGGTCTTGGAACAGGTCAATTCTATCGTAACTTATGTAACACTTGATCATTGAATTTTGTTTTCAAAACTGTGTAGAAAATTTACTAATAAAGCTAGAACAAATTTTTACAATTTAAAATATTTCTTACTAAGGACTTAATACCTGCAGATTATTTCAATCCCTCTTTTAGTCCCAAAAATTGCAATTCAAAATTCTGTAACTGATGTAACATAAAATAGACAAACATTTTTTCTACCTTCATTGAAGTGTAAAAATTATCAAAACTATCCCGTTAAATAAGTGATTTAATGTTCTCAACAACACCAAGTAATGATAAATTATAACAGTAACTTGTTTAATTAATTTCTGAACAATAAAAAAGAAAAAATTGCATTTACACATGTAACTCACATAACTTACATTGTGTAACTGACGTAACATTATGACTTTACAAAGACAATAATGGTACTTAACTTAGTTTGTAAACAGTAATTTACAAAGCCTTTTTATTAGGATTTTATTATAGAACATAAAAATATCAACCTCTCCAATCATACCCTTGAATTAAACATATTATAAATTTCATTTCCCCCCCTCCCCAAAATGAGAATTTTCTGTGGAACTGCCCAACAATGGAGAAAGCAGTGAGATTTCAAAAAACTTTTATTTACATTTTAAAACCTCATCATAAACTATTATATCTTTATGAAATAACTCTATCAATGTATCAAAATTCACAAGAAATTTATTTAACCATTTAACATATACATTGACAAGCAATTTATTTAATACTAGCAAGCTACGCCCGCTACGCTGGTCAATTTCTTATAACGAACTTTTAATCCAACAAAATATTGACATTTCATAATTCACTTTTATATTTTAACAGAATAATAAGGCTACTATAATTTGTGACTCGTGCTATAGCCAATATACACGCCAGGACACGTCGCCCTTATCATTATCTTTTTACGCATGAAGGTTTCGCTATGGTATTGCGAAATTTGGTAATTTTTCAAATTCAATATTTGAAAAATGGCATAATCATTAGATTTTGAAATTTATATCAAGAAAAATAAATTTTTTTACCTTTCAAACGCAGTTTACCTAACAATTTTCTGACAAATACTTTTCGAGCTACTATTTTTTTTCAGTAACGCAAATGTTTCATTTTCCGAGATTAATCTGTGGCAACAATTAGCGAAAAACCCAGTCGTCAGAAACACATAGTTTTTTATTAAAGAGGCTGTTGGAGCAGAGATTGTCACCACCAATTTGCCACCATCACTTTTGAAATCGGTTCGGTAGTACCAGAGATTCCATAGAAATTGTAATTTAGAATGTTTTTAGAACGCTTTTTGCTCATTTTTTCTTTTGTTCTTAGAGAGCATTTACATCTTATAAGTAACTACAATGCCAAATTTCAAATCGGTTCGGTAGTTCTAGAGATTCCATAGAAATTGTAATTTAGAATGTTTTTAGAACGCTTTTCGCTCATTTCACCCTTTTAAATTTCGAATTTTTTTTATTTTGTTCTTAGAGAGCATTTACATGTTATAAGTAACTACAACGCCAAATTTCAAATTTCTAGCTCCTTCAGTATAAAAAAGATCGCAATTTTAGAACGTTTTTCGCTCCTGCACCCCCCTGGGGTTAGTGACACCGACATAAAATATAGCTTTTGTTGGAGCAGGGGTTGTCACCATCACTTTTGAAATCGGTTCGGTAGTTCTAGAGATTCCATAGAAATTGTAATTTAGACTGTTTTTAGAACGCTTTTCGCTCATTTCACCCTTTTAAATTTAGATTTTTTTTAAAAATTTTGTACTTAGAGAGCATTTACATCTTATAAGTAACTACAACGCCAAATTTCATATCGGTTCGGTAGTTCTAGAGATTCCATAGAAGTTGTAATTTAGAATGTTTTTAGAACACTTTTCGGTCATTTCACCCTTTTAAATTTCGAATTTTTTTTTTATTTTGTACTTAGAGAGCATTTACATCTTATAAGTAACTACAACGCCAAATTTCAAATCGGTTCGGTAGTTCTAGAGATTCCACAGAAATTGTAATTTAGAATGTTTTTAGAATGCTTTTTGCTCATTTCACCCTTTTAAATTTCGAATTTTATTTTCTTTTGTTCTTAGAGAGCATTTACATCTTATAAGTAACTACAACGCCAAATTTCAAATTTCTAGCTGCTTCAGTATAGAAAAGATCGCAATTTTAGAACGTTTTTCGCTCCTGCACCCCCCTGGGGTAGTCGCACCAACATAAAATATAGCCTATGTTGGAGCAGGGGTTGTCACCATCAATTTGCAACCATCACTTTTGAAATCGGTTCGGTAGTTCCAGAGATTACCCCCTACAAACAAACAAACAATCTTTACTCCTTTATAATATTAGTATAGACTAGCTCTTACCCATGACTTCATTCATGCAACATTAAAATAATAATAAATACATTAATTAAGCAAAATATTTCACTCCCGATAATTAAAAACGTTAATAATTAACTAACTCTTTATGACATTTCATAGGAGTTACTTGCGGTATTTTTTGTTATAGGGACCTTGACATAAAAAAGTGAAATTTTGTGCCAAATAATCGCGAAAATGAAATTGCAACCAATGCAAAAAGCAGCGCCAAATAAAATCGTGGAAATAGACGAATTGTATAAAAACAACTGTGAATTTTAGCTGATAAACAATTTTACTTTTAACGCCTTAATGAAACGTTTTAACAGCCATCCTTCAAAAAAACATTAATTGGAATTAGTATATGCTTTTTCTTTAAATTCAATTCTGCCTCCGTGGTTTAATGTATAGCTGAAACAAATCTTGTTTTCTAAATGACAGTATGTTGACAGGCAATTTTTGTTCTCCCAAATAAATTGATTCCTGAAGTTTGAATATGTGAAAATATGTTTTTATTTTTCGGATAATTTACTAAAATCAAGATTTTGTTTTCACCATCTATCTATTCAAAGTGAAAATAAATTCTGTTTTTCAGTTTTAATGAGAAAATGGTGTAAAAAATATACTGATCTGTTTTATTTCTCCTTTTTCATACACAGATACTGAGTATGTTACTTTCCGTTTTTAGAGAAACTTCATAAAAATTTACAAAAAAAAAAAAAAAAAAAATCTTGGTATCTAATTTATTTTTTTTAATTCTGAGAGTTAAGTCTTCGGATCAGTGATAACCGGTATTAAGTAAATCGCGTTGCGTTCGATAGTCTAGGAGTAGTTTTGAAATACAAACACACGGTCAGATTTTAATATAATAGATTCGTGTTCATTTTCCTTTTCTTAAAATTATGATGTGATTTTTAGCAGAAAACTCTCATCTGTATATAATGGATACTCATGCTTAATAACCAGTATAGATAAAAAAAAAACCTTTTAAATTTTTCGTTATAAATATGGCGGGAAACTAATCTACTTTATATGCTTACTGATCCTTGTATTATTAATGTAAGGAATTGATTCACATTCATTTTAAAACATATCAGAAAATTCCTGTTTTATTTCAAATATATACTTCCCCAGAGAAATCCCTTTTAAATGACATAATACTTGTTAATTTTCTTTTCCAGGCAATTAATTTCAATACTGGCATAGGGGAAATTATGTTATTTTAACGAAATAATATTAAATCTTTAGGTTTTATCAACAAAAATGGAACTATTAACATTCGTCATTTTTTTTAGGTAATCGAGGTATTTCTTTTGGTTTTAAGAATAAAAATATTTTTTTCTCGCTATCCATGACATCATTTTCGACATGGATAATATTGCAGAGCATATTATCGACATTTGCTAACCATTTTCTTTTGAAATTTCTTTTTACTTTTTTAAAATTTAAATAAAAAAATACTGTATAGTTATATTAGTTGTGCGCAGACGGTAAAACACCACATATTGTTACCATACAAAAGAAAAAAAAGAAGAAAAACCTAAGATAATTTTATTTCACCAATCAAAGCATATCCGCTTTATTTTCCATGTATGACGTCATATTAGCCTGTTTCCTATGGTTACGCATATTGAAACCTTGTATTATTATCAAAAACAAAAAAAAGTATGTTTTATTTCTAATAATATTATTTAATATTTTTAATTCTTTAATTTTTTTATTTCATTTCATTTTTCATGTGAAAATTTTTTAATTGAATCTGAATTGTAGAGTAAAAATTATTATTCCGGGTTTTTAATAATTTTTGGCAACGGTAAAATAAATTTAACCCTTTAAAAATATTATACGAAAAAATGTCCATTTATTCTCAATGAAAATAACGAAATTTGGAATTATTAAGAAATATATTTGAGTAAAATTAACAAAAACCAGCCTATGTTCATAAGAGGATTATAATCCACCTATATGCAAAAACACAGCATCATTCAATGCTCCATTTTGACGCTGGCTTCAGCCTAACATTTGCACACAATCAGATTTATAATATTATTAGGATATAGGGTGATTCTCTACTGCATGTACAAACTTTGAGGGGCAGTACAGCCAGTGTTGAATTCAGAGACTTTTCTCCGGGAGGGATTTCTGTGACTCCGGTGGGGGGGGGGGGGGGGGGGGGGAATTGCACTTTTTAATCATTAAAAGCATAAAATCTCAAACCTTCCGGGGGGGGGGGATGTCCCCCCGGGCCAACCCCTGAATTCAACACAGAGTACAGCTCATTAAAACAAACATTTTTTGTATAGGAAAGCTGGGTTGCATTCCATTTATTCAGTGATAAGTACAAGGGGCCTCAATGCAAGTCGAACCTGAGTTTTCATTCCTTAGTTTTAACAATAATGAAAGTGTTTTACTGATATTTTCAACAGATTTACTTTGCTTCCAATGAAATGTGATAATGTTCCAATAATTGCTGGAAATGGCTACAATCTGCATCCAAACAACATTGACCTAGACACACTTCATAATTTGGAATGGTAAAAACGGGCCACTGACCTAATTACAGTGGACTTTTCATGATAACTATCACATTTCACACAAACGAAAGTAAGTCTGTTGAATATATCAGTAAAATATCTTCATTATCGTTAAAGTTGTGAACAAAAACTCGAGTTCAACTTGCAGTGAGACACCCTGTATTTATGACTGAATAAGTGGAATGTGAACCAGATTTCCTATACAAAAAATAAATGTTTGTTTTAGTGAGCTGTACCACCCCCCAAAGTTTGTACATGCAGTAGTGAATTACACTGTATATACATGTAGTGTTGCCAGATGTCCCAATTTTCAGGAGCTCTATGACCTGTCTTGTGTAACTACTGTGCAGAATGCCAAAAATCCTGATTTTTCATGATGCACAAATTCTTTTAATTTTCTTTTAGTACCATGCTATTCTTTAGTTTGCATCGAATGGAACTTAATACCTCAAAATCTTTGAAGATAGAACCTATCGATAAAGGAAAATTTGTATAGTCTCTACCATGGCTTGACAAATGCAATCAGCAGGTTGCCACTGGCAACCAACTTTCTTTTTATCTGGTGACCAAGTTATAAAAACAAAAGTAAAAATCTGCCAAATTAAAACCAGGCATTTTTGTTTGATTGACTTAGAAATGAACACAAACAAAAATTTTCTCCCCCCCCCCCCCCAATATTTAGAGAAACTATATTCAAACAAAAAATATTTTTATCTTTTTAGCAAAAATAAATTTATTAAATGCACATTTTAAAATAATAAAATCAGAATTATCTGACTGACTTTAACAGGGAAATAGGCAAAAAATTGTTTTCTGCTTCATTATTTCATCGATCCCCCCCTCCTGTATCAGATACAGATTTTGTAGCACTACTCAACTATCCAGACATTTGAAGCATTCGGCAATCAACATTTTCCAGACATTCCGGTTAACTCAATATTTACAGTATTTTTTTTTTTTCCACTGATATATAATTTTGATAAAAAATTTAGTTTATATTAGTATTTTCCTAAATAATGTACTAATTTAAACTATGTAACTAATAATTCTGAATTATGTTTGTTACTATTTTTTCTCAATTAATTCATGAAAAAACTTTTGTGCTTTTTGAAAATTTATGATGGGAAGGGGGTGAGGATATTTATTTACTGGTGACTAGATTTTTTTTGCTGACTACCAGATTTTATCATATTTGTAAATCCCTGTGCTCTACAATAATTACAAATCTATCTGCCAAGGCAGAAACCTGTCTATGTAAAACATAATTTTTGTATGTTTCTAGCAATTCTATTTTCACAAGTTTTAATGTATTTTGTTTGATAATCGGAATGTAAACATAGTCAGTTTATGACAGAATTATGTTTAAAAAAAAAAAAGTCCTTCCGGCCTGTACCGGGAGGAAAAGGTAGCTTTCCTATATCTTCGTTTTAAAATTTTAGCTAATGTTACACGAAAACAGCAAGTTAAAAGGAAAAGAAACGTTTACAAAAGATTCGTTAATACTGAATTTGAATAAGAAATTTGCCAAATTATTGAGCAATAGCCAAATTGGCTTCATGTATGAAGATTTATTTTGGTCGCCAAATTTGACGAAATTTCGCCAAATGTCGCCAATTTTGGCACTAACGGATATGAGTATATAGTTTTATGCGTATGATTGGGAAAATTATTACAACAATGAAGAAAAATAATTTGCGAGTAATCGCGTTAATGTGCTGTTTTGTTTCAAAATGTCAGCCACCCTAGAATTTCAAACTGCTCTATCTCAGCCATTTTTTAAGATAGAGGTAAACCAAAAAATGCTCTGGAATCCTTGTATCAAGGCCTAACACGTAATTAAAAAATAAATTTGAATTTTTAACTTTTTTGTATATTTATTTTAGTTTTAAATTTTTAAATGGCCGCCATCTTGAAACAAAATGGCGGACCAAGCTGGCCAACGAACTTGGTCGAGACATTGGTTAGCTTAATACACACAATTAGTTTCATCAAAATTGATTTATAAATATGAGCATTATCGTATGACATAGGTCAGATATATATATATATATATATATATATATATGGATATATCTATATATATAAATCAACATTTGAACGGAAGGTGGTTTTGGGGTCTGGGGGTCATGATCGGTGAAAATATATCGAAATTTTCCGGAACTGCTGCAATAGGTAGATTTATACTTTTTGATATTGAAAGCTACCTAAAAAATTATTCTCCCTATGATAGGAATATTATACAAATATACTACATGCTAAATTGGAATTTTGTTTTAGCCCCTAGCAATTTTGCTTTACAGGCTTTAATGTAGTGTAAGATTATTGTGTTTTAATATAATAAAATCTGCTAAAACAGATTCTCAAGGGATGGGTGAAAAATTCTGTTTTAAGCAGACTTTCGATCTAGTAGATATAGTTATATGGCATTCCTACCATAGCAGCAATGAAATTTTTATGTTTAAGACATAATTTCATTATAGACAGGTTCTGTTTTTATAGTGTTTATGGTATTTTTATGTTCTGATTTAGAAGCTATTAGCCCACATTTTTTGTTTTCCTGTACTGCTTTTTGTGACACTGTACCTGGCAATGCTACATACAAGTAACCCTTGCTTAGTGCAAACTCTTTTTAGATGCTCCCTCGATTAGTAGGGACAAAATTTTGATTCGTGAACAAAGCATGAAATGGTTAATGCATTTGTTCAAGCAAGACGGCATCAAATTTTTAAAAATGAAATTTGCAGCAAATGCCAATATAAGAAATAACATTAAAAAAAATTTAAGAAGCTTTTTAAAAATGCAAATTCGTCACACTGCATTTGATAAATATAGGCCCAGACATCATTGGAATTATGCTACACCAAGGATCAAAAGTAAAATTTTTTGTTACTGCAAGATGAATTTAAAAAAAAAATAAACTGTGCAATTGCCAATTGCTAAGATGCTTCCTCGATTAATAGGGACGAAATTTCGATTAGTGAACAAAGCATGAAATGGTTGATGCTTTTTTTCAAGCAAGATGGATATTTAAAAGTGACAGTCAGATTTTCCTTTTAAATGATTAAATTTGTAAAAGGTTCAGTTTGGAAGGGGAAAAGTTTTGTGAAAGATGTCTATTTTTTCAAGACAAAGAATTTTGTGAAGGGTCCTGTTTAAAGATGAAAATTTTTGTGAAGGGTTCTGTTTTGAGATGAAAATTTTTTGTGAAGGATCCTGTTTTGAGATGAAAAAATTGTGAAGGGTCCTTTAAAGGACCCAATTTCTTCCTAAATAGATCCCTGATTTCAGTTTGTGAATAACAATATGAAACAAGAGTTTTATACTTAAAATATGAATTAAGTTTTACCTGAAGAAGTTCTGGGCTCTTGATTATCAACTATCGTGGAAGTGACGGGAACTAAATTGGAAGTGCTGTCTGTGCTTTCTTCATGCAGATCCATATTTGGTTGAAAAGATGACTGAAATGACTGCCTTTTTAACTGGAATAAATTAAATCACAAGCAGATTAAAAGGACTCAGTATTTCTTTTTTTTTCTTCAAATTTTAAATAAATATTGATTTTGAGGGTATTTCCTTTCGTATAAAGGACCTGTCACTTTTTAAAATGGTGTTAGCCACAGTTCAGGTTTAAGATTGTTCTCAATTCTCAAATGACCTGTTCAACAACATGAAACTTTCCAACACATTTTCTGACTGATTTTTAAACGCAATTGACTATTGGGTCATTCCATGTCAAATCAACTAAGAATTTTCAATATTCAACCTGACCATTTCAGATTTTAATGAAACCTTCAGGGCTCATTCTCCCTGATGATACAAATGAGAATATACTTTTATAATTTTTTAATCTCAGTAAATACAACTAATACAACAGTAAATACAACTGATTATTTTAATTTCGAAAAATCATCATTTTTTTTCAACTTTGAATTTCTCAAGTTCTATCAGGCCCAGGCGTAGAGAGTTGTTTGACACCTCGTTTTAAAGAGAATTTCACAAGGTTTAATTTGATATGCAAGTTGACTAAGCTTGATTTAAAAAAAAAATAATTTAATTTAATTTTAAATAAAAAAAAAATTAAATAGTGTTTTAAATGTTGCAAAAATTATATGTTTTTTGTAATATTACTAGGGGGCTCTGCCCCCCACTCGCTATGCTCACCAACCCCTGTTCTGATTTCACAGCCTCTTAAAACCTGGTAAATGCAATGTATCCTGTTTTAAAAAGATGATGATGATGATGATATCACGAACGGCGACTATCTTCTGTAATCAGGTTATAATGCTTTTTCATTTAACTAGTTATAATGCTTTTTCATTTAATTCATCTTTTTATTTTTAATATTCATGTGTAAACACGATTTTTATGACGTAATTTTCTTTATTTCCTGCTTTCAACACGTGATCATTTAATTATCATTTTAAACTTTCATTATTGTTTTTAATAGTCTCGCGCAAATACATTTTTTATTTGAGATAAAATATAATCCTTTGCGCTTATTTAGAAATTGGCAACAATATAAAAAAAATGACTTTTTCAATAAAAGACTTTTTACTCGTTTTACTCGAGTTTTTATTGTTCGACCGTGATAATTTTTTAAATTTCTGAAAGCTTGTTATATTTCGCGTTTGGTGATATGATTTTCGAATCCGTAGGATGGCTAGAAAAAAAGTAATCGCTCCTCAAAAAAGTCCCTAGTAAAAAAGCGATGAGAATAACCCGGAATATCTACGCAGATTTTCATTGGTCCATTTTTAAACCATTACTTTATTTTATATATAGAAGGATAAACTTTAAATTCTGAAAGTTTTAGAATGGGATCTCAATGGGATCAGCAACTATGTTTTAAAAAAAATAATAAAAAAATTAAACAACAGTTGGGGCTGGTATTTAAAGTTGGCAGCTGACCAACTTTATGATTGTGCTAAAGATAATGTTGTCTCATTCATTTTAAACATTATTTTTTTTATAACCGCTGATCCCATTGAGATCCTACTCTAAAACTTTCAGAATTTAAAGTTTATAATACAGTAGACTCTCTCCACAGCTTGGGACCAGAGGTTATGCAGATTTTAGAATTTTGCGGAGTCTGGTCACTGTTTTGTTTACATTTTTTAAACAGTAATTTGAATGTAATAATGCACTCAAAATTATCAAGAATGCTTATAATAAAATAAAATATTAAAATAATTATGGTAAATAATGTAAATGTTACATAAATAATTAATAATATATGACTAAATATGCATAATAATGATGAGATAAATTTTTCTTGAATTATTGAATGAAACTTGCTGCATAAAGGTACACTAGTAATTTACATCAAAACCATAAAATTACAAAATTTTATTTGGTTTTTGACCAGATGTAATAAACAAAAAACCTTGATTAATACATAAATGTATGTGATAAAAAGATCAATCACCACTAATATCAGTGTTATCTTGAAAATCTTCAGAGATAAATTTATACTTCCTTTATGAAAAAGCAAGAGTTAAATGATATTAACCAGAATTACATAATAAAATGAGTACAGAATGATATAAAAATAAAAAAGCTTGAATTTCCTTCCTATATCTTAACTGTAAGTTTCACTGTTTACATCTGAAACAATGTGCAGATTTTAGGGTTGCGAATTTGAGAGAGTCTACTGTATTACAAAAAACATTGTAATTTTTTCAAAATTTTTAAAAAACATTATTTAAAATTTTTAAATTAAATTAAATTGTTTTTTAATTACGCATAGTCAACTTGCAAATCCAATTAAACCTCATGAAATTCTCTTTAAAACAAGGAGTCAAACAACTCTCTACACCCGATAGAACTTAAGAGCCTACGCTAGTCACGCGAAGAAACGCTTCAGCTAATGTTAAGTCTATGGGAAGGTTATTGCGCGATTTCTCGTTCGCATTTTAATATTTTTAAATGATTCTTTTTGCATAGGATAGCTGAGGTCGATCTCTAACGTTGTTAGTTCTTACTTTTTTGATTTTGGTTACGGTTTTTTTATAAGTGGACATTTTCAATTTTGGTACCGGTTCTGAAAGTTAAATTACCCTTATATAAAAAAACTGGAACCAAAATCGAAAAAGTAAAAACTAACAACATTAGAGATCGACCTCAGCTATCCTATGCAAAAAGAATCATTTAAAAATATTAAAATGCGA
The DNA here is from genome assembly GCA_963931845.1 of Maratus michaelseni. Lineage (NCBI taxonomy): Eukaryota > Metazoa > Arthropoda > Arachnida > Araneae > Salticidae > Maratus > Maratus michaelseni. The sequence continues at coordinate 7,443,712 of OZ007600.1, forward strand.
ACGAGAAATCGCGCGATAACCTTCCCATAGACTTAACATTAGCTGAAGCGTTTCTTCGCGTGACAAGCGTAGGCTCTTAAGAAATTCAAAATTTAAAAAATTTACACAAGCTAGAAAATAATTTTCGAAATTAAAACAATTAATTGCATGAAAATTTACTGAGATAAAAAAATAATAAAAGTATATTCTCATTTATATCATCAGGGAAAATGATTCTTGTTAAGTTTCATCAAAGTCTGAAATGGTCAGGTTGAGTGACTGGTTGATTTGACATGCAACGACCCTAGCTTGCCTTAAGAAGTATGAAAGTGTTTTCTTGGCTGCTGAAAGAATGTGTTCTGATTGGGTAGAATTTGGAGGTTGCCGATTTTTCAGTTAGAGCGCATAAAAAAAATCGCCAAATCGGGTGTCTCGCTTCTTCTAGGATTTTGCCAAAATGATATATCTATCTATAAATATGCATAGTATAAATGTCCATCAGGTTTGTTTTCATATCTATTTATATCATATGGCAACAAATCACACTTTCTGAAGTCCGAATTGCACTAACCTTTCTAAAAAATGCCAAAGCCCCTACAGTGGAAAAGTACCTAACAGGGTCTGCAGATAGTAGGGGAGACCGGTACACAGTGGACCACTTTTTCAGTTAACATTTTTTTTCTCTTTAACAGACTGACCGATCTGTATGAAAATATTTTTGAATATTCCTTAAACCTTCTTACATCCATCATAATTTTCTCACAACATAGTTTTCAATACATTTTTCAAAAAAAAAAAAAAAAAATTATATACACTTGTAAAGTGGACAAGTGTACCCCGGAAGCGGGGTACGCTGGTCCACCCACCGGGGTACAGTGGACCACTATTAGGTATTATCTAAAATACAATATAAATCTATTTTTCATTAATTTGATTCTTTTTTGTTGCCCCTTCACCTGCAAAATAACATAGTAATATAAATTTTGAAACAAAAACAAAAAAATTATTATATTTTGAAAATAATAACAGATAAAGTGACAGATTAATACAGGAACAATTCCAATTTAGTTGAAGTTATTACTTAAGTACACAAAAATCAGCTCACAATAAAATTTGCAAATTAAATTCAAAAGTACTTATGAGTAAGATTGATCCTGGAATTTTCAAGAAATAATTTTGGGTCTGAGAGCAACATTATGAAATCATTGACATCAACAGCTGATTCATCTACAATTTCGGGAGAAACAAACTGATTTCCATTCAATTTGCGTCTCATGAATCTTACTTGAATAGAATCATCAACAATTAGACTACAGTTATATTTATCAAAGGCAGTAAATACAAAACAAAATATTTCTTACTATGTTAAATAAATTGTTATTTTTATTTGTTTACTTTATTTTACATTTAAATCTACTTTAAAGCAATCTTTCTTTATGGAAAATAAGCAATTATTAAATATTTTGAACATTCTGCATTAGAGGAATAGAGTGGATTGTGGACCACTGTGCCCCAGAAGTGGGTGGTACACTGTACCCCATGTTGAAGTTCAATAAATAATCATATTAATACTGTTTATAGCTTTCTTTTAAACATATTAACTTTAAAGTAAAATAAAAACAAGTATCTTAGCTTTGCAAAAAAGCTGTTTTAAAAAACTACACTCACATTATCTATGGCTAAGATTTGTTGGAATATGTTTTCTTCTTTAAGTGCAAACTTTCTGTCGAAATTTTGTTCAACTGGTTGATCATGTTCAGATTTGATGAAAGGCATCATGGGATTGTAAAGATACCATTGAAGTTTTTGTGTAGGAAGCACTAACTTCCATCTCATCATCATCAGATATATTTTCTTGCTTAATTTCTGTTACAAAGCCTCCATCAACATTTTGAGCACTCAGTGATTGCTTCTCCATAAGTGTCCAATTTGAAACATCTATCATGCAAATTGGCTGTTTTGACAATTCATCACTAGATTGATTGTTTGATTCATCATCAATTGGATTTCCAGATTCATCATTAGACTGACTATTTTGTGAATCCATTTCCATCAGTCCTTCCACTTTTAAAGCCAGTGCAGTTTTTATCACAGCTGATAACTGATCTTCGGTTACTTTTTCACTACAATACATAAAGTCTATAACTGATTTGAGCTCTGTATATTCCACATCTTTTAGTATCACAATAGGGTGCTCGCAAGAGTTTTCTAAAAACAAAGACTCGAAGAAAGGACTGTAAGCGGAAAGAGTTATTTTGTGTGCCTGTAAACTTTGCCCATCACAGCCTAGTGTGACATCGACCATCATTTCACTCAAAAAGAAGGTTTTGAATTCGTTCATCATATTCCTGTAGTTATTCCACTTAAAACAGACTGTATCACCAGATTGATTTTTCGACGCATTACCAGTCGGACTTTTAGATTTATCATCAGGTGAGTTTTCAATTTCCCCATCAGACTGACTATTTTGTAACTCCACCTCTCCCAATCCTTTCACCTTTAAAGTTTGTGCAGTTTTGATGAAAGCTGATAACTGGTCCTTGGCTATATTAACTTCACCACAATACATAAAATCTATAACTAATTTGAGTTCTGCATACTTCACGTCTTTCAGTATCACAATAGGGTGCTTGCAAGGGTTTTTAAAAAACAAAGACCCAAAGAAAGGACTGCAAGCTGAAAGAACTATTTTGTGTGCTTTTAATCTCTCACCATCACAATGTAATGTGACATCAACCATCGCTTCGGTCGATAAAAATGTTTTTAATTTATTCATTGCACTCGGGTAGCAGAATTGCGCCGACATAGCTGTAGTACGTTGTACTCTTTTTTAACTTCATGCAATCAGCAGATAAACAAATGGGTTGGTTGATTGGTTGGTAAGGAACCAAATTTTCGACTTGTTGTTGTTGTTGTTGTGGGGTCTGAACGCCCCGATCATGGGATATAAGTCTACAGACTCTTTATCCCTAACAATCCTACCTCAAGGAGGCAATTTATACACTAGCTGCAGAAACAACTTGTACAAGAGGAGATAGTGACTTCCGGTTTAAAAACGGTTGGTACTCAGAAGGAAAGACACTAAAGATCGAGCTTGCGAGACTCCTGTCACTGCCAAATCACATAGTTGACTAAAGGATATGGTGGGAGATCCAGAGATACCAAGCCTCTGGTACAAAATAGTACGCTCGGTAGCGTAACGTCCGCATGTCATAAGGTAGTGTTCACAGGTTTCTGGAAGAGAGCAGACTGAGCATAAAGGAGAGTGGCAAAGGTTGAAACGGTAAAGTAATGCTCGGGTGGGGAGAGATTTTGTGCGAAGGCGAGAAAGAAGAACCTCCCCTCTCCTGGGAAGGCGCAGCTTCCTGTGATCCCAACTCCTTTTGGTAAGGTGAGGAAAATCGGTGCTGTAGTTTCCGAGAAGCCAATTATTAATATCCTCCTCATAGAAGAGGCGCCGAAACTGGACGCAGATGTCCTCTGGGGAGATCCACCTTACTGGGTCCGTAGGCAGAAGGTGAGAGCGGGCCAGTTTGTCCGCAAGCTCATTGGCATAGATGCCAACATGACTGGGAACCCAGACTAGTTCAATCGACGAGAGTTGATGTAATCCCATACAGCACAATAACGTCCTGAGGACATACGATGAACGTCATATGTAGAATAACGCCTCGTCCGTTGGACGTCCTACAATATCCCATCTATGTCCTGAGGACGTCCAGTGGGGAGCAAAAAGAGACTCCTATGCTCGTCCTGTGGACGTCATTTTCAGCCATGTATAGGATGACAATAGGACACTCATGGGACGAGATAAATAATACAATTGCGCATCCTCTGCTTGTCCGGCAAGCGTCATTTTTAGACGTTTATAGGACGCTCATAGGATCAGTAGTGGACGCTTTATATAAAAAGGAAAATTATTTTAAAAAATTGGGTGGGGGGGGGGGGAATTGCCCCACCCTGCTTTACCAAATGAAGACTTTAATTTCTATTAATTTTATCTCAACTTGTGCAGAGATGTGCAGCAAAACATTTTTATTAAAAAATAGTGGTAACCTGTACAAGTACCACTATTTTTAATTTAAATGTTTTAGTATACACCACTGCACAAGTTAAGATAAAATTAATAGAAATTCGAGACATCATTTGAGAAGGGCAGGGTAGGGCAACCCCCCCCCCCTGATTTTTAAAAATAATTTTCTTTTCTTAAGTTGCCCCACCCTGCCCTTCCCAAATGATGTCTCGAATTTCTATTAATTTTATTTTAACTTGTGCAGAAGTGCACAGTAAAACATATTTATTAAAAAAATAGTATTAACCTGTCCAAGCTACCACTAGTTTTAATTAAAATGTTTTAGTATGCACCATTGCACAACTTCAGATAAAATTAATAGAAATCAAAAGCATTATTTAGGAAGGACAGCCTGGGGTAATTGCACAACCCCCACCCCTTCTGATTTTTAAATATCTGTTGTTTTCCTTTTATTAGTTTAATGTTTTTGCAAATACTGAGCTGGGCTAGTTGAGCTAAAGCCGAAAGGTAGGCCTCCTTGTCCGGTTTCACTTTGACTTTGTTTTTGCAAATATAGTAATAATTCTTTATTAATAAATTATAATAAAAATATTCATTTGTAAATACATGATAATAAAAAATTATGTAGAAAAAATACTAGTTCAAGTGAAAAATCTGGATTTAACATTATATTTTTCTATCAGGTGAATTTTACCCTTTCCAAGCAAATCTGTATCAAATTTGTGATGATAACGATTTAGAAAATAACTTAATTAAATATTGTAGGTAATTTGTATATGAAATAAATTCAATTTATTTTCTTTCATGTTCCTCATGAATTTTTATATAATACTGTTTTCAAATCTAAACCGGCTACTTTTTGATAGATTTTTAAAGTTATTTTCACCTATAAATACATAAAAATTGCAGTTTTTAATTTAATTTTGATAAAAATAAGGTCAAATAGCACTTTCTATTTTTCTATGAATAAAGCTAGGGTCTTTCTTTTTTCTACACTGTCAAAATTTAAATTTTAATCTGATTTTTGGGATACAACAGCTTGAAAAGGCAGTCATCAAAAATACTAGTTACAATTCAGTAATGGTCTCATTTAATAGATAAAAAAAAATGCTACAAATTTGTAGGTATTCAAATAATAACATCTGCAAATTTAATTTTTTACAAGCATTTAAACGACCATAATTTAATACATGTCTCATTTGAGGAAAAAGAAAAATGTAGTATAATTCTTAGGCATTTATATAGTTATGCCTGAAAATTTTAGGTATTTAGGTTTAAAAATGAGTTTGTGAATGTGCAAGGTTTCATTTAAAATTAAATATTTGAATATGCCCTAAATGAAATATCAACAAAATAAGTCCTCTCATAGCAAAGTTTTTATTAGGTAATTTTACCGTTGTTATCAATACCAATTTGCTGACTTTTTTTTTTTTAAAGATAATATTTTATAAAAATAAAAAGCGATAAAGAATATTACCTATACCTACTAAGTGGCAAAGAAATAAGAATAACTCAGAAAGAAAATACTTCTTTCTCAAATAATTTTTGTATTTCTTATAAATGTCTGTCTGTTTCTGAACAAATTACATTTCACTAAAGGGGAAAAAAATCACAAAAAAATACTTTTTTTAAGTATGTAAACATTTAGCTCAATATTTACTTTAATAATTATCATTACTATTGATAATATATTAATAACTTCTATTAATAATCAATTATATACATATTACATTCAATTTAAATAAACCATAATTTTTAATTTTATTCTTTTCAAATTTTTTGGTTTAAAAAACTTGGTTGAAAATCCTCATGCTGATCAATTACCATGATACATGAATTTTAGCATATAATTTTTTCCATAAATCAAAGGAAAATAATGGTAACATGTTATGACGTCACATGTGAAATATGAAAGCAATTAGGTAGACATTATTTTCAAATACTATAATACAATTCATTAAAAAAACTGGTTTTTTATTCAGGTAGAGATGGGTATATTTTCTCTTCTCTTTAAATTTTGATAGCTTGAAGTAAAAACACACAAGATCATAAGAATTTAACAATATTTATATCAATAACTTATAGATCATATATAAAGTTTTGCATAAAATTAGCTCCAAATTACTAGTTTAAAAAAATGTGACATCACGACAGGAGAAGGGAAAAAAAAAAACACAAAATTTGTGTTGCGTAATTAGCAGATGATGCTTTACATGATAGAAAAAAAAAATTAAGACTTGGACTATATATGTTAAAGAAAAAAGTTACATATCAGATTTATAAAGTACCCAAATTCCATCGTATTCAACATATCTTACCTGATAACTTGTTCCGTCCTTGATGATGGTATTTTGAATCACTAAAAGTTATTGTTTCAATGAAATAATAAATATATACCTTCAAATCTAGTTATTCTATTTATGAAATTCTACTGAATTCTTTAATCATTTTTTATAGTAAATGTATAAAAATAGTATTAAAATACTTTTGCAACATAAATTATTTTTCATAAAATACTTAATGAATGTCTTAAATTGAATCTATTTACTTCTATTCAAATATGCATGTAATATTTTTAAATAACTACACAATTATATTATTCACTACTTTAGAATGCAATAATTTTAAGTTTTAAACAATAAAATTCAGCTTCTGCAGTGTATAATACGTTTTGAAAAATTGTTAGAAAAAAAAACAAACATACATTACTGTAAAATAACAACACCAACAAATATATTTAATATTTAATGCACTTTAATTTACATTTTTAAACTTTATTACAAAACATTTAAAATTTTTTGCATGACATTGTCTTTAAAACTTCTTCAATGTGTACACTTGATATATTATTTTCTTTCTCAACAGCATCTGGAACAAATAATTTGTAAAAACTGATTAAATTCAGAGTAAAATATCATTATGAATACAGAAGTTAAAAGAAAATAAGAAAAATTTAAAAAATCTTTTCACATAAATTAAAATATTTCTCGCTAACATTTTAATATTTTTAAATGATTTTTTTTTTCCATCGGATAGCTGAAATTGACTCTAACTTGGCTATTTTTTGTACTTTTTTATTTTGGAAGTTACTTACAATTTTGAAACCAGTTCATAAAAAAAAAAAAAAAAAAAAAAAAAAAAAAAAAAAAAAAACTGCAATCAAAATTAAAAAAGTAAAAAATACCCTGGTTAGAAATCTATCTCAGCTATCCTATGGGAAAAAAAATTATAAAATAAAATAAGAATGTTAAAATGCAAGAGAGAAATTTGAAAAGAATGCTCCCATAGGTGTTTAACATTAGCGTGTCAGTTTCTCTGTGTCTCCAGTGTAGACTCTTAATGTGCCTCTCCTACATTTAATTATACACATCATTTTTATTTTCTGAATAAATTTCCCCCTTGTAACAAAACTGAAGATCAACTGAAAATAGAAACAATTTCATGGAAATTTAAATAATTTGCTGTTTACATAAAAACTACAGAAAATTTTGTTTTATACAACAAAATATTAATTTGTTTTTGTTGAAAATTTTGAACAGAAATGTACGTCGTCTGCTATGTCATTCCCCAACCCATTGTGCAGTTTAAAACTTTAAAAACAGAAAAGATTTATTCTAATCAAGCTATAAATAATTTATCTAAATTAGACAGTTATCTTTCAATGGCTGTTCTAAATAAATTTTATCCCAAGTAATTATTGGTTCTATATTTTAAAACTTAGTTTCAAATGCAAAGCTTAGAACAGCCAAAGCAAAAGTTCTTTATCAACAGAATGACAAAATCAAACACATTTGAAAAATTCATTTACATTTGTTCTGGCTGCAAATATTATAAATATCATAAATAACAATATTTTGAAAGTAAGTATTAAATATGTAAAAATATCAAACTTCATGATATTTTGAAAATAAACAGATTATATGACTATATCTGCATGAACTTGAAAAAGTTATTTTAACAAACTGTTTGATAAATGGCTTGATATAAAAATTTAAAAGCATAAAACCAAGCCGATAAAATATAAACAATTTTCAATGGACATGACTGTGGTGATAATAAATATAAATAATGCACGAATCAAGATCAAGGTTTGTAAATATGATATTTTGATATACAGTAGACTCCCTCATATCTGCCACCCTACAATCTGCAAATTTTTTAGATCTGCACATTGTTTTCGATGTAAACAATGAAACTTACAGTTAAGATGTAGGTGTAAAATTTAAGTTTTTTTTAAATTTTTATATCATTTTGTACACATTTTAATATGTAATTCATTTTTATATGATTCAACTCATGTTTTCTCATGAAGGAGTACTAATAAATTTATTTCTGAAAAAATTCTCTAGATAGTGCTAATATCCCAATATTGCACTATCACAATATTTTTACAAATTATTTTATGCATCAATAAAGCTTTTTTGGTTATTAAGTATGGCTAAACATGAATGAAAACTTTGTTATTTTAAGATTTTGAAGTGAATTATCAATGTATATTTACAAGATTCACTGAATAAGAGTCAGAGTTTCACTGAATAATTCAAGAAAAAAGTATCTCATCATTATACATATTTAGTTATGCATTATTAATTATTTACTTAACCTTAACTTTTAATATTTTTTTCTTTATTTTTTTATTTTACTTAACTATTTTACTTTATTGTAAGCATTCATTATAATTTTGAATGCATTATTAAATTCAAATTATTGTTTAAAAAATGTAAACAAAACAGTGACCAGAAATCCACAAAATTCTAAAATCTGCATAACCTCTGGTTTTAAGCTATGCGGATTTAAGGAAGTCTACTGTATATCCAATACTTTCAAAATAATCAACTTACTGCTAATTAAAAATGTTTTCAGACTTAATATAAATTAAAAACTACAATATATTGCACTTAACATGAAATTAAACAATATTCTAAATGTGTTTTTATTATTTTTTTCCCTGCATTTATAACAAAACTGAATATCAACTAATTGGAAGTAGAAACAATTTACTTTTAACACTCAATCGAAAAACAAAATATACAGGATTCAGTATCAAGTATCGTGAAAATTTTAATGAAATTATAAAGACAAAATATTTTTTTTTAAATTCTAAATTTGAATAAATGTAACATTGTGTAATTTTCAATTCCCTAACCTGCTGTGCAGTTACGAAAACCCAAAAAATTCTTTCTAATATAGCTGTAAATATATAATTACTTAGACAGTATATTTTTTTATGGCTGTTATAAGATGATATTATCTCGCATAATTATTGGTTCTACATATAAAAATTCAACTTTAAACATAAAGTTTAGAAAAAATATATATATATATTATTTTAATTTTATTTATTTATTTATTATTTTTTTTTTTTGAGGGGAGGAGGGTTATTAAAAAAAGCCAGGAAAAAGTTTATCTACAAAACGACATAGTCAATAAAAGTTGAAAAATTCATTTACGATTATTTTGACTGAAAATATCATACAGAAAGATATTTTGAAAGCAAATATGATATTTTGAAAAGAAATATCAGATATAAATAACCCTGATCAACACAGAAATATAACATGTTCAATGTAGAGATCAGCAGCGGACAATTACACTGTGTCTGAGTCGTGCCATGCCTGGAAATTTCGGCCCGTGCAGACTTGTAAATTTAGGTCATATCTATGTCTAAGACAAAAGATAGCACTTCTCAAAGAATACTGATAATGAACATCCAATATCAAATATTTTCATAAAGTATAATTTTACTGCAGGAAAGAATATTAAAAAATATATAACAAGGACATACAATATATTTATAATTTTTATATAAATTGATATTTTCTTATGCCTTATTAAGAAATAGTTAAAGAAAACTTACCAATTTTAGAATTTAATTTCTTGCAGTATTTTATGTAGAACTCGACCCTCCTCCATGTCACTTTTTGAATCCTACGATTTGTGCATACAAAAAAGAAAAAAAAAATTAATATGCAAAAAACAAATTTCTCATAAAAGTTACATTTTATGATTATCTTATTTACTAGTTTATATTTAAAAATAAAATTTAATATGGACAATCACATGTAGCATTAGGATGCTTCTGTTATCATTACATTTGATCTAAGCAAATTAATATGAGTTTGATCATCCAATTCCCATTGCAATATAAATTAATAATCACTATAAAAAGCACAAAATAAAACTGATATGCCTGAAATATCACATTGTTTTATTTATTTTTGGTCTTAAGATCAAGGGCACTTGCTGGAAAAAATAAAGAGTAGGGAGCAAGAATTAAAAAAAACTTTGCAACTAAGACTTTTTACAAAGACCTGTAGAAAGAAAAGGGATAGGGAAAAGAGGAATGTTATTTCAAGAGAAATTATATTAATAAGTTTAGTAGCGATTGAAAAATAATGTAATTTTTATGTATATGTATGATAAATAAAGAAACAATTTTTAATTATTTCATGAATTAAAAAAATACAATAGAATTACAGCAGGATAGAATAACCTGTTTTCCCTAAAGAAATAAGAAAGTTGTATAATTATTGCAAAATCTTCAGCACACAGACTTTGAAATATTGCAATTTGGATAAATGTTTTATAAACGATCTTTGCACAGAAATAGGAGTACATTTCACTACGTTAAAAAGAGGCTGGGTACATTTTACTGATTTTAAAAAGAGGCAGGATACATTTTACTGATTTTAAAAAGGGCAGAATACTGCGCATTTAAATAATGACCTAGAGGGTACACTAGCCAAAGCTATGTTATTTAAAATGGAGAACATTAATATGAAATAAACTAGATTAAAAATCTTGACAGAATCCAAGAACAAGCGAGCTACCCGATTTGGCGATTTTTTTTACGCGCGCTAACCGATAAATGTAAGACACAAATTGATAGCAAGAAAATATCATTTATCACCTCGCCAAATTCAACACCGCCAACTTCTTCACTTGTTCTTGTATTCAACCAAAATTTTGTCAGAACAGCTCATGCAAGACAGATTTTAAACACATTAAATATAAAAAATAACATTGAAATAATAAAAATCTAAAAGTAAGTTTCTACTGACTCTTTTTTTTAAATTATTTATTTATTATGATTATTTTATTAGTTGAATTTAAAGCTTATGAATATTTTTATTTGTTCTTCAACAGTAAAATTGTTAGTGTATTTTTATATCTAACACAACGGTTCCCAAACTATGGGTTGCAAGCGATGTTTTGGCAAGCCACATAACGATCTATCTTTAAAAATATACTGTTAACTTCGGTGAAAATGAAATAAATAAAGGTTTGTTTTATGATTATAACCACATTATTCTTACAATTTACAATTACTTACATTAAAAATGCTTGTAACAGTTTCCGTGTGGTGTACATGCTTGTTTGAATGTTTGCTTTATTCATGATATAAATTGAGAAAATACCCTTACAATTCAGAACAAAACTCAAAAGTTAACTTTAAAAACTTAAAATTCGAAAGTTTACTTACCTTAGAAACTAAAATGCAAGCCTTATCCATAAAACATAATAGTAGTGATGAAAATCAAAACGACAATATAATAAAACACAGAAGACGAAGATTTGAAAGTTGAAGTTGTTTCTTTTCCGATTTTCCGAAATGTGACAACTTGAGATTTGGGGCATGCGCACTGATAATTCCGCTGCTACAGATGTCCCCTGGACGATCATGGATAGTTCGTCCTGATTCTGACGTTCTCTGAACGTCAGAATTATGGCGTGTACAGGATCTGACGGTTGTAGGACCACTGGGATCTGTATGGGACGTCCAGAGGATGCTTTTGGTTGTATGGGATGCGTTAGTAAGTTTCTGGTACACCTGAGTCACCACTCGAGGAGATTTGTAGTTTGGTGATTGGAGGCTCGTCAGGACGGATCTGCTGTCGGATAGAAGGAGCAGCTTGCCAGACTGCGGAATAAAATCTAGTGCCAGTCCAATCGCTAGAGCCTCTGCCGTGTAAATGGAATTAATGTCATGAACTCTGCTGGAGTGCCCATAGTTCTGGCTTACATCCCAAAAGGCGATGCAGGTCTGTGAAAGAGTCTTTGAGGCGTCAGTAGCCATTATGTGACAGTCACCGCGAGTAGACAAAAATGCAGAAAAGAGCTGACAGATTAGATCAGGGTGGAGCTGCCTGTTCTGAAACTCAAAAGAATCGATATGGCACTGGAAGATATCTGTAAGAGGAGGACGGGGAAGCACCCACGACACGATATCGGTCGCGGAGATATGAAGCCTAGAGAGGGTATCGCTCAGGTGAGCAGCCAGAACAGAATTTTCCGTACTTCCGGGGAGCACCAGAGAATAGATTGGCGACTGGGGGCCGAGTGACAGGTGCCGAAGAAGGTAGCAACACCTATGGAGATCTTGAGTGCAAGCTACTGACAAGGAGTTGGCTTCCCGACGCAGAATTGGAATGGGTGTCCAACGCGGGAGGCCCGTCGCTATTCTAAGGGCTGCGTTAAGGATGGGTTCTAATTTCTGTCTGGTTGATGGGCACGCTAGCGAATAAATTGGACTACCATGGTGTAGCATACTCGTGACTGTAGCCTTGCTAATTCTGATGAGATCTTTGGTTGTTACGCCCCGAGAGACATGCGCCACACTTTTCAAGACGCTCAACTTCCTTAAAGCTTTCTGTTTGACTTGAGCAATATGATCGTTCCAGTTAAGGTTGTAAGTGAAGTTCAGGCCTAGAATCCGAATGTTGTCCACCCAGGGGATGTCTTCTGAATTTATGTGAAGATTACTGTCAGGGATCTTTTTCCTAGCTGAGAAAACAATAGCTGCACATTTACCCGGATTTAAACGAAGTTTCCAGTAGGCGCACCAACGAGCAACATTGAGAATGGCCTTCTGGACTTTCGGCAACACCACCTCCAGAGACGGGCCGGAGCAGTAAACGTAAGTATCGTCAGCGTAGACTAAACCATCCACATCGGGGCCAAATGCGTCAAAGATGTCGCTCATGTAGACAGAGAAGAGAAAAGGCGACAAGACTGCCCCTTGCGGCACCCCGACGTCCACCTCGAAAGGGTCCGACAACGCACCTCTCCACCGGACCTGAATAATTCTTTGCATTGAGGAGTGAGACCATTTTGTGAAATGGCCATCGATGCCGGCTGATACCATTTTCAAAGCTAGGCCGTCCGGCCAAACAGAGTCGTAAGCAGAGGCAATGTCAAACGACACTAGCACACAAACCTGCTTATGGAGGCGAGCGGAATAAAGATCGGAATAGAGCTTTGTGAGAGCAGGAGTGCAGTCCCGGAATGGAATAAAGCCGTAGTGGTTTGGGTGGAAGAAGTTTGTGTGAAGGATCCAAGAAGTCAGCCGCTTCAGAAGAATCCTTTCAAAAACCTTCGAGGCGACTGAAGTAAGCGAAATTGGTCTGTATGATGCCAGCAAAGTACTGTCTTTTCCGGGCTTCGAGATAGGGACGACGATGTCTTCCCTCCAAGAGCGGGGAATGACACCCGACAGCCAAATGTCATTGAACACCCCAAGCAGTTTATGCAGCCCTATATCATCAAGACACCGAAGAGTCCGTAACGAGACCCCATCTTTTCCTGGGGTACGGAGGGTTGAATGGTTGAGGGCATATCTGAGCTCTGAGATCTGGAATGGGCGTTGGAGGTTCAGATCAATATGCGCACTAAAATCCACGGGGAGGTAGCCGTTGTTATGGGTTCTGCTGTAGAACCTAGCGAACTTATTTGACTCTTCGATGGCGCTTGTCGATAGCGAACCAGGGGTTACAATGAAGTTATGAGACAATGAAGAATCTACCTGTCGATTGCGAATCGCACGAATGATCCTATAGATGGCACCCGACGCGGCTGCCCCTTTGCAAGTTGCAGCCCAATACGTGCGCTTTGCGTCATTTATTTCTCTCTTCAGGATCGCTGCGATTTTCTTATAACGAGACCAGAGAGTCGGACAAATAAATTTTCTTGCAAGACGGAAAAGCTTCCTCTTTTGGCCCAGTAAATGACTACACCGGCTGTCCCACCACGGGGCCCCAGCACGGTCAACAATCTTCACCCTACGGCTGCTTGCTTTTAGAGAGCCACAACATATGCCTAGGAAATCCTCATAAGAATTGTTGTGAAGATTAAGGATTGCTTTATTCAGATTCTTTGTAACGGCACCCCAGTCGTACCGATATCGAATGGAGTGGCAGGTGGAACTTCTAATCCGAAAGTCGAAATGAAGATTAACAGGGCAGTGGTCGCTGTCGAAAGTGTCTGGGTGAACGTTGTAGCTGGTGTCGACAAAAATATCTGGCGAAGTGATGGAGAGGTCCAGGAGAGAAGCTCCACCAGCGTAGACATGTGTGGGCGTATGTGAGTTGACGAGACAAATTTTATTTTGAATTATCCAGTCGATAACCAAACTGCCTTGGGGGGTATTGTGGCTACCGCCCAAGCTGGAGTGAGGACAGTTAAAGTCCCCAATGATAACAAACGGGGAGCGACAAAACCCCAAAATGTTATCCAGCCAATGTGAATCTAACTTGCCCGGAGGGGAGTAAATGTTAATGACCTGGAGCTTAAAGTTGTTGGGGAAGATAATTTCCACACCTAACACCTCGTTAAAGACTGACTGAACTGGTAGAGCGAGATTACGGGATGGAAGAGTATTCCTTACCGCTGTAATCAGCCCGCCGCCGCTCCTAGAACTGCGGTCGAGCCTATAAACTGTTTTTCCTGGAATTTGAAACCCGATGGTGGGCTTAAGAAAAGTTTCTTGAAGTGCAATGATGTCGGCAGAGTAAAAAAGAGAGTGACGGAGCCAGGCTGAATTAGCCCGAGCTCCCCGGATATTCCAATGAACTAATGAAACGCCCATGAAAAGGAGAAAATTAGTCATGAACAGGCTGGGACTCGCTGTGGTCCATCAGACCGACATCATTGGCTAGTGATTCGGATTGGAGATTTATATCGGTTCTTTTGCTTGTGTCGTGTTCGGTGGGGGAGGTCATACGACATTTCTTGAGGTTTGGTTCGAGAGAGAAGGGAGGGGTGTCATTTCTTGCGGAGTCTTGTTTTTGTTTTTCTTTCGTTGGTAGGGTTGGTTTGAGACTCGTAGGTGTTGTGGGTGGAGGGAGTTGCGTCTTTTGGACGGCCTGGATGATGGTAGCATTCAGATCGTGAACTGCGCTATGGATCGCTTGAACTTTTTCGTCGAAAGCAGCTGAAGCTTGTTCTATAAATGTTCTGCATTGAGCAGCTTGTTCCACCAATAATGATTGAAATAGCTGGAACATGTTATTGGTAAATTGGTCCAAAGTTGCTTGGAGTCCAGTTTGTGTTACGATATCGGAAGGTTTGGAATTATTAGCTTTTGAAGCATAAGAGTTCGTCTCACGCCGTTCAGCCACTCGGAACTGACGGCGGGCCTCGGCGATGGAGAGGTGGTGTTCGCATTTGAATTTTTGGATTCGGATCTCTTTTTCATAAGCCGGGCAGTTTTTGTCATCAGCGGTATGTTCACCTTGGCAGTTAGGACAAATTGGGGTTGGGGTCTGACAGTGACCCTCGTGTGAGGTACTACATTTACGGCAGATTTTCTGTTTATGGCACGATTTTGTACTATGGTTAAATTCCCAGCAATTGAGACAGGGCCGGGGCCGGTCAATAAACAGCGTAATCTTCTGAATTTGGTAGAAAATTTTTACCTCCCGCGGGAGTGTGGTTCCCAGCTTATTAACCAGGACTGTAGTTGTTGGGACGGTGTTGCCTTCATTTTTCCGTAGAAAACGTCTGATTTCGAGTACGTGGAAACCGTTATAAATCAGTTCATCGGCGATTTCTTCGCAAGAAACATCGGTAGGAATTCCGTACAGAAGAAATCGAGTTGTTATACTGTCGAATTGCACTCGAGGGTTCACGGGGATTTCGGCTATCGAAGTGAGTTGTAAAGCTTGAGTCGCCGTTTCGACAGAGTGCGTGAGAAGAATTATTTTACCCTGTTTGGTCAATTTTATGCAGTCAATAGCCGCATGGTTTTTTATTTGTTTCTCCAAATCCCCTTTTAACTTCTTAGGATGAATAGTAGGAAAAGCCCCGGATTTAGCTTCTATGAAAATTGTTATGACGTCACTACTACTAAGTTCTGCAAAACTAAGTCCGCCGGAGGATACACACTCTTATAAAAATTGAAGTCAGTAGGTGGTACAACATTTGAGTTTAACGAGGACAGGGTAGCCATGACAGATGAATTTAGTAAACTGGAAGTAGTTGCATTATCTGACACTTGCGACATAAAGTCCGTCAGCAAAACACCCAACAACACTACAACAGTCAACTACAACTACAAAATTAAACAGTATAAGTCCACTAAAATAAAGTTTAGGCAAATTAAACAACCACGTGTTCAAAAGTCCTAAACACACGGAACGAGAACCGCCCCCAAAATGCAGCTGAGTATCTATCAAAGCCTACATCCTGACTGCGACAGCGGAAAAACTTCACAAAACTAAACACGAAGTAACACTATACTTTAAAATGGAAAAATCTCACCAAATTCCAAGAGCAGCAGCAATCACCGCAAACTCAAATTTTCGACTTGGGAAGCTTCTAAAATTAAAATGTTGAATCTGTTCATTGAACGGAGATTGGATCAGCGGCCAACCACGGAGGAGACTGGAACATATGGAGTTACAACAACGAATCACATTACAATTTAATCAGCATTAACATCTGAAAAGTTTGACATTGATCCCACTTGTGTTGGCGTGAAAGCTAATTGGAAACACTGGAAACGAACTTTTTCTAATTTTTTAAGTGAAATTCAAAATATAACTGAGACAAACAAGTTCCCGCTTCCAGTGTTGAATTCAGACACTTTTCCCCGGTAGGGATTTATGGGGCTCCGAGGGGAACATTATAGACAGACTTCCGGGGGGGGGGGGAATTGCACTTTTTGACCATTGAAAATATAAAATCTCAAATCTTCCGGGGGGGACATTTCAATGCTCCGTGGGGTGTCCCCCTCCGGGCCACCCCCTGAATTCAACACTGCCCGCTTCTATGTAATAACGTTTTTTCTAATGAGTTCCTTCATATAGGGCAGTTGCAATCAGCTGATCAACCATTGTATTCACTTGGAGGTAAGGGTAATTCCACCATTCAGAACTGCCTATTTGTACTGTTTACCTCCAAGGTGACGTCAATTGCAACTGCCCTATTACTGATGCTATGCTGCTATTGCCATTTTGGACTCTATGTTAACAAACGAAATGAAACTGAATTAATAGAGGCTAGACAAAATTGCCTAGCCTCTAGAAGACAAGAAAGTGGTGAGTCTGTTGCTGAATTCTTACAAACACTTAAGCAACTCAGAAAGGACTGTAACTTTAAAGCCGTGACTGCTGATCAATACAAGAGTGAGTGCATAGAGATTCGTTCATCCGAGGTTTAAGGCATCCTCGCATCAGAGAGCGTTTGTTGGAAAACTCACTGGAACTAGCTGAATCTCACTCTGCATCGTACATGAATACCTCACAACCTCACATTTTATATACCTGTGGCTGCCACAGAGCTTTCTGATGACATTGAAGATAATCATTCAGCTGCAGCTTCGTTCTGGAAAGTGCTTTTTTTCGTGTGGAAACGATCGACATATAAGAAGCCCATGTCTTGCAAAAGAGGTACTCTGTAGAACAACGGTCGGCAACTGGCGGACCGCGGTCCACATTTGGACCGCGGAAGGTCAAATCGTGGACCGCCAAAAATCAGATAAATATTAAAATTGTAAAAAACTGGCTATTTACCTGGCTACTATGTTTGGTTCTATATATCTATGTGAAACAACTTTCTCCAAAATGAATTTTTTGAAAAACAAATATCGTTCGAGGTTAACGGACGCACACCTTGAAAATACTCTTCGAATTAGCTGTTCACCACTTGAATCAAATTATAAAAAACTAGCTTAAGACCGCAAATGTAATTTTTCGCACTAATTTTTCAACAATTATCTGCTTTTTCTATTTTATAATGTGTATATAAAACTTTTCCGAACGTATACTTGTGTATATATTAATTTTTCATAACAAATACCTGATTTTTCTATTCTATAGTGTATGTATGTATGTGTAAAAGTAACAATTTAAAATTAGAGATCGACCGAAACAGGTTTTAAGACCAAAACCGAAACCTAAACCGAATTTCGGTGATCTTCCCACTTTCGGCCGAAACCGAAACCGAAACCGAAAGTGTCAAAAAATTTAAAAACTGATTAATACATACATAACTGCATATAATTATTAATTAATTAATTAACAACAAATAATTAATAATTACTAATTACATTACTAATTAATTTATTAATTATACGTGTATTGAACCTTATTTCTAACAAACAAACGTACATATACACTGACGGAAAAAAAAATCCCAACACCAAGAAAAAATTATTGTATAATAATAATATTTGGACAATGCATTTGTCTACTTAACATGTTTAATTGATTAGATTTTCAAGATCGCAGGTTAATTTATACTCAAGAAAATGCATTTCAAATGTGAAATGCTGTTACATTAATAGCCGGTGTAACCTCCAGAATTTTGAATGCAAGCCTGCAAACGTGCATGCATTGTGTCATACAGGTGCCGAATGTCACTTTGTGGTATGGAGTTCCATGCTTGTTGTACTTGTTGTGTCAATACTGGGGCGGTCAGTGCTGCCTGTGGATGATGATGGAGTTGTCGTTCAATGATATCCCATACGTGCTCAATTGGAGACAGATCTGGTGATCTCGCAGGCCAAGGTAACATGTCGACACTCTGTAGAGCACGTTGCGTTACAACAGCGGTATGAGGACGAGCGTTATCATGTTAGAAAACTCCCCCTTGAATGCTGTTCATGAATGACAGCACTACAGGTTGAATTACCAGACTGACGTACAAATTTGCAGTCAGTGTGTTTGGCATAACCACGAGAGTGCTCCTACTGTCATAGGAAATTGTTCCCCAGACCATGACTCCAGGTGTAGGTCCAGTGTGTCTAGGCCGCAGACAGTTTGGTTGCAGGCGTTCCTTTGGCCTCCTTCTGAGTAACACAAGGCCATCACTGGTACTAAGGCAGAACCTGCTTTCATCAGAAAACACAACAGATCTCCACTTCGTCCTCCAATGAGCTCTGGCTTGTCACCACTAGCGTTGCAAACGGCAATGGCTTGGAGTCAGTGGAATGCACGCTACGGGGCGCCTGGCTCGGAGCTGTCCTTGAAGTAACTGATTTCTAACAGTTCGTAGTGTTGCTGTAGTACCAACTGCAGCTCGAATTTCTGCCGCAGACACAGTACAATACGCCACAGCCGTACGCCGAAAACGGCGGTCTTCCCTCTCAGTAGTGCCACGTGGCCGCCCGGAACCCGGTCTTCTTGAGGCAATACCATCCCTTGACTACTGCTTCCAAAAATAATGCACAGTGGATACATTCTGGCAAAGTCTTTCCGCAATATCACGGGAAGAAAATTCAGCTTCTCGTAGTCCTATTATACGACCTCATTCAACCTCGGTGAGCTGTTGATAATGGCTTCTTCGTCTTCTTAAAGACATTCTTTGTCAACTCAATACGTCAAATTTCGAAGCTAAATAACGCTCACGAACTTTACAACACACATTTAAAGCAAACCTGATTTGCAAGTTCTGAGTGGCGCTACCAGGGCCACACTTATGCGCGAAGCGCGAAATTTGAATCGATGTCATCTTTGAGATGTATAAACACGCCTACCAAATTTCATTTATCTAACACAAGTCTTTCTTGGTGTTGGGATTTTTTTTTCCCGTCAGTGTATATGTGTGTGTATAGGTTTCAAACAAAAATGAAACATGAATAATACAACTTTTATATTTTATTATTTTATAACAACCAATAATTATAGGCATTTATGAATAATTAATTAACAATACAGTTAAATAATGTAAAACAAATTCAATAACGAATATTTAATTTTTAAATATATTCATATTTTCAGTTCGTTAATATTTTACATTTAAATTGTTTAAGTATACAGTTAAGTATTGGTTAAGTAAAAGTAATTGTTTAAGTAAAAGTTTATGTAAAGAGCACAAAAGCTAAAATAATATGTTCAATTTGACTAAAAAAGGAAAATTAGCATTAGGACAACATTTTAAGCCTAAAAATTATTAATTATAAACTTTATTTTCCATTTCAATATTCTCAAAGTGAGACATGTTTAACACTATTTTGTACTATCTAATTTTAAATATATATATATATATATATATAAGGATAAAAATGTAACAGTTGTCAATTTTCTTTTAGGATATGTACAATAAGATCAAAATAAATCTTTGCTTACTCACCGCCCCCCCCTAAAAAAAAGCTTTGCCACTCCCTGCCTCCCTAAAAAGGTATTGAAATGCCCCCCCCCCCCCCCCTGTTTGAAAATTTTATCTCCGGTGCCAAGTTCTAAGTTATCTCTGTGCCTCTATCCACTCTTTTTTGTAAAATAAAACGTAATTAATTTAGCAATAAGACGGAAATAGTTTCCAATTATACGAATTTCATCTAATAAAAAAATATTTTAAGTATACATATATCGCTATATGTTTTGTAATAAATTTCGTAAATCTTCATATGTTTTAACAACACCTTTCTCATAAAGCATTTGAAACAATCTGTAGGTTTAAAGTAAAAATTTTCTATTACTGTTAAGTTTTCAGCTTTTAAAGACCACGTGATAAGCGTCTTTTAAGTTTGGTCATATATGCATTGCTTGCTTTATAATTTACACTCGCATCATGGAACAGTTATGACCGATAATTGTCTGAGTGCAACGAAGACTCATACACAGCGCAGTATTACTTTGCCCCATATATAGCTACGATGGATATTAAAACCTTTCGTCAAGCATAACTCAAAAAATATTTAACGGATTTCGTTCAAATTTTTACAGCAGGTACCTATAAAGGTGACAACGTCGTCTATTTATTACCAAGAATACGTGTCAAACAGTTTGGAAGTTATATTAAAAAAATAGATAAAAAAGCACAATTAAAGTACATACGTCGCTAAATTTTGTGCGTACGTCATTTTCACCGGCGGGAGATTTTCGTAGACAATCGGAATTGAAAAGTTCATGGAATACATGGAGCAAAAAAATATGCAAGCACTAATATTCAGCACAATAAAATATATTTCAATTTAATAAAAATGGAAAGTTAATCTGGAATTTTTTCTGTTTGAAAAGTATTAGAGATTAGTAAGAGTAGTATTAGTATTAGAGATTTGGCGTAAATCACATCATTAGCAGCTTTTTTATTTCGCGTGTGTATGTTAGGAACAATTATTTGATGTTTAAATAAAAGGTTTCGATTTGTGGCATTATTTCTTATTTTCTTTTCCTTTTTAGTATTTTAAATGGAATTAGTGAAAGGCGTGTATTTTAAATTAAATGAGTGAAAGACGTGTATTTTTAATGTATGTATATCAAATGAAACCAGTGAAAGATTTATATTTAAATGAAATGAATGCAATATGAAGATGTTATGAGAAAAATATTTGGCGATTTATCAACTGCGCCAAGTTAACATAAAAGTACCAATACATATGTGGGTACTTCTCTATTATCCCGTCGACCACTTTTCATAACAAAAAACTATCGCCAAATAAACGGGAGAACGTTGTCATTGAAATATCAAAATACATAAATAAATAAAATATAAGAATTTAAGGACACAATTGTTATTTTAATGAATGAAATAACTAATAAATCAGTAAAACATAATGAAAAATACACGCAAATGTCGCGTTAAAAACCACTTGATGACGTAACAAACACGTATAATGCTTCTGATATCAAGTAAATGGGACTGCATTTTTGGCGTTTAATCTAACAGTTTGGCGATAGTTTTTTGTTATGAAAAGTGGTCGACGGGATAATAGAGCAGTACCTCTATGTGAAATGAAACAAGGCACAGATGTCATATACGCACCACGTTGGCGCGATTTTTCCCTCCACCAGCTTGGGGAAAACTTTGTTTTTGAATATTAGTTACAATTAGTGTGACAAATAGTACACGTGATTTTTTATTTCAATATAAAAATAAAATAACGTAATAAATGAAACATCTTCTATTATTTTAAAAAAGGAAATAAAAATAAATAAATAATAGTTTGATATAAATAAAGGCGCGGATGTCATATACGCACCACATTGGCGCGATTGCAACAAAATGGCAATTTTATGCCTCACATGGTAACCCGGTTATTTTGTTTCAATTGTTGTTTATTAACTTTTATTTTTTATTTTAATTCTATAAATTGTTTTTATTATATATATCAATATTTATTTATATCAAACTATCATTTATTTATATTTATTTCCCATTTTTGAATAATAGGAGCTATTTCATTTATTACGTTATTTTATTTTTATATTGAAATAAAAAATTACATGCTATTATTGTATGGTATTTGTAACTAATATTCAAAAACAAAGTTTTCGCCAAATTGGCGGGTGAAAAATCGCGCCAATCTGGTGCGTATATGACAACTGTGCCTAAATTAATATTGATATACATATAAAAATAATCTATAGAATTAAAATAAAAAATAAAAGTAAACAAACACAACAAACAGTTTTCGCCAAAGGGGCGGGGCAAATATCGCGCCAACGTGGTGAGTATATGGCATCTGTGCCGGCATTTTTACCCTTTTATCTGTGCTTTCGGAAATATAAAAAAAATTAAAAAATTCTTATATCAGGTGTATAATGTTTTGCATTTTTATACGGACCACTTCTCCATTTTAAGATTTTAAATGCTATTTATATCAGATATTTCTTTCTTGAGATTCCCACAAGTTTTTACCGGTAATTTTTTTAGTTCGCTTATTATTTGTTTACAATTTGCCCCCCTGGCAATAACAATTATTTATCACAAAAAATGGGTACTTCTCTATTATCCCGTCGACCACTTTTCATAACAAAAAACTATCGCCAAACAGTAACGCTAAATAAACGGGAGAACGTTGCCATTGAAATATCAAAATAAATAAAATATAAGAATTTAAGGACACAATTGTTACTTTAATGAATGAAATCACTAATAAATCAGTAAAACATAATGAAAAATACACGCAAATGTCGAATTAAAAACCACTTGATGGCATAACAAATACGTATAATGCTTCTGGCATCAAGTAAATGGGATTGTATTTTTGGCGTTTAATCTTAGTTTGGCGATAGTTTTTTGTTATGAAATGTGGTCGACGGGATAATAGAGAAGTACCCAAAAATGGCTTAGTTTTGTTAAATTTGTTTGTTATGTATTTTCATTTCTTATTAAAATATCGAAAATGTTAATAAAATTTTATTTTAGCACCATACTTAATTTTTTTAAATGGCACAAAAACATGGTTTAATAAACGTATATTTGTAAATATTTTAAAAAACATGTTTTTTCGCTCTCTAGAAAAATTTGTAAGATTCTACAACTGCCTTTGGCACCAACCAGTACATGATACGGAACTTTTCCCTATTCAGCTACACAGAAGAGGTTGGTCGCAAACAAGAGTAATGCTAGCAACAATATTGTTTTAACTCTATAAGTGTTAGAAACAATAATGATATTAAATTCCCCGATTAGCTTAGGGCCCGATTACGGAACTTTCTCCTAGAAAAAAAAATTGTAGAAGTCTTTTACATTTGTTTCGAATGAAGCTCGATCAACAAAGTATTAATTGATAATACCAACAACACTAATATTAACATGGGGCAAAAGTTTGAATTTAAGTGTATATATTTGGAACCCTCCCCCCTCCCAACCACCCACCAAAAAAAGAAAAAGAAAGTTACAGAAATGAATTTAAAATGGCGTGAAGCCATCCTTTCTGACATAAGAAATTGGCTGCGAACCCGATTACGAAACTTTCACTTAACTTAATAACATGTATCTAATAGCGCTGAGGACAATTCCCCTTCCCACTTATACGGACCTTGGGGCTTTTTAAAAAAGCTTGACGCAGTTCGGGTTGAAGAAGTTGAGATTTACTGTCAAATGACATAAACTACTATGAAAATAAAACTGGTGAATTATTATGCTGGTTTATGTATGTATTTAAAAAAATTGCATCTGATTACACTCTTTAGATAAATTACTCCTGTTTGCATTTAATAACAGATAAACGGCTTCCGTTTACTAAATTGTTTAAATATTGGGAAGAGTTGGCGAGAGATAGATAGACGTGTAAACAAACGGGTAGACAGACGGGTAGAGAGACGGATAGCGACAGAGATAAGCTAACGTGTAGCGAAACGTATAGACAGACGGGTAGCGAGGCAGGTGCAAAAAAGGGTTGACAGAGGGGTAGTGAGATGGGTAGGGAGACGGGTAGCGTGGTGGATAGAGAGACGAGTACAGAGACGACTTGACAGACGGGTAGAGAGAGGGGTATATAGACAGATAGACGTGTTGATAGACGAGTAGTGTAACGGGAAGCGAGACAGGTAGAGACACGATTAAAGAGTCGGGTAGAAAGACAGACGGATACTGAGACGGGTATACAGAAGAGTAGAGAGACAGTAGACAGATGAGTTCGGAGAGAGACACAGCTAAGACATACGTGTAGTTAGACTGGTAGACACGTTTGTAGCAAAGCATGTTATCAATGTGGTTTGAAGTATACGAGTTTCTATAAATAGTTATACAAATAAACAAATGAAATTTTTTTAAATCAAATATTAAATATTTGATTTAATATTTCAATATTTAATATTTTATTTTTTAATATTTTATTTAGATATTTGTCCCAAAGAAAATGTTGCGAAAATTAAATTAAATTTGCGTTAAACTACGCTTGCTAAAATACGCTATTGGCTGCAAATCTGATTATGTGACTTTAAAAATATCGTTTTAAAAGATCCGGTGGTTTTTTTTTTAAGTTTTGAGCAATTCCCGCTTAAGAAAATGAGATTATTTGCCAAATGTTATAAAAAAAATGCATATGAAAACATAACAATATATGAATTTATATATGATATTTTGTAATTATATCATTTAATTTGCTATTTTTCATATGTTGTATCTTTATCTATCTCTTGTCTATCATATGCTGTATATTCACTTAGATTCTTGTTGATATCTTCTTTATATCGTAATTGTTAACTTTATGTTCTCAGCAATATCACTCAGACTAATCCCTTTGAGGGAAGTCCTAGTGATAAACAGTGGAGTTCACAGCAATAAACAGTGTCTCATTTGAGCCGATACAACTCACATCAATGAGTAAAGTTGAAATTTTCCGAAAGAAGGAACGAGATTTTGAAATACAGATAGTTTCGGTCAGACCGAAATTTTGGCAGCAGTTTCGCCGAAAACGAATATTCGGCGAAACTCCAATTTTGTGCCGAAACCGAAACCGAAACCGAAATTTCGCTCGATCTCTATTTAAAATTAATAAGTACTAATATTACTTAAGTGTTTTTTCTCTGGACCTCGATAAAAAATTTTAAAAGTATTCGGACCCTATTTAAAATTACTTGCCGACCCCTGCTGTAGAAGATGTGGAAAAAAGGGACACTATCTGAGTACGCCAATCAAAACCACAGCGTGTCTCCCATAGTCCCATAACTCTGCTGCATCAACTCACACCTTAGCTTCAGTAGTGCTTAACTAATTTAATACCGCTTATAATTTTCTCGTTATAGGAATTTCTATCACTACCAAATTCATTAAAATTTGGGGAGGGGGAATTATATTACAAAATTTAAAATTCCATACTCTATTAAATTTATTGTATAAAAAAATTCTTGTATTAATATTTCATTTACAACCCTAGTTTATTAAAATATTCCCTTTCTTAATATTCCATTACTGTCAATATTTAAAACATTTTTTATCCTAATCTATTTAAATTCACTTTTTATTTTCCGACAAATAAGACGTAAAAATCACATCTCATAAGAATATTTATTCTTAAAAAACCTGTTTTCTTAAATCCTTTATTATCTCTAACTATAATAAAGAAGGAAGTTTGTGTGTGTTTCTGGTCTGTGTTCTGAAGAGACCGCTGCGCGCAGAGCTACAAAATTTGGTAGGAAGGTACTTTTTAAACCTTGAAGTCCGATTTTTGAATAGATGTTTTTTTAATTTAAATTTTTATGCGATTTTTAGCTTTTTTCACGTTTTGCTACAATTTTTCCGCATTAGTAACAGGAATCCGGTTCCAATCTTTTAGCCCTATATAGTAAATTTTATTCTCATTCCAATAAAGTTTATTCGGAATTCGTACTGCGATTTTAAAATTTTTGGCGATTTTTTTCCTTTGACACAAAGAAATTTTTCCTAGAATGCGTGATTGGTTCGATGGTTGCTTCCATTACGACCTCAGTTACACTCAGAATCGTCATTTTTTTCTCTTTTAGGTAGCTTTCAATAATAAAAATTATAAAGCTACCTATTGCAGCCGTTCGGAGGAAAGCAGTTCCGGAAAATTTCGATATATTTTCACCGATCATGACCCCAGACCTCAAAACCACCCTCCGCTCAAATGTTGATTTATATATATAGATATATCCATATATATATTGTTGTGAGCTCGGGGTTCGTAAGGATTGATGCCAATATATAAGAACAATCAAAAGGCTTTATTCACTATAAACAGTGCAATACGAACACCAATATCTTCTGAAAATTACAAGATATCCAGTAATCTTCAAATCCAATAAAAGCACAGCAAAATTTCACACAGAAACAATGCGTTCAATACGACGTATCAACGACAAAATCAATCCGAGAAACACAGTTCTCAATGCAAAGCCTCTCGTATGAATTCAATCGCAGTTGACAGACAACTAACTGAACTGAACTGGTGGAGGTTCCTTATATAGGCTTCAGAGATCTTTCCAGATTATTCCAGGGCTTTCTAATGCTAGAAATTACCAGAAGGTCCTTCAACTCTCGATAGAGAACCTAAGCGAGAAAGGATCCCAATGTACAGGTATAAGGGGGGGTGGTTGCCCAAAAAGTCGCCAAATCCGTCGCCAACGTGGCGACATTTGGCGATATATCGCCAAATTTGGCGACAAAAATAAGTCGCCAAAACCATCGCCAACTTGGCGATAAACCCATTCCTTGGCGATTTTGCTATAGACTTCCATTATAAAGATGAGGGTGTAAGGTTGTTTTCCTTGCAAACCATCTGAGGCCTTTAGCATTGAGTTACATGATGCTCAATAGGAAATACATTAATAATACTGCAATTTTCACAATAATAAAATAAAATAAATTTAAACAAATGGAATATTTACAGATATATACAAAATTCATAACATTGCCCCCCTCTCAAGGACTGCACGTCCCGGGCAGTTCAACCTTTGATCGGAAAGCAAACCCGTTACCAACAAATGCTATACTATTCGAAACAATTAAAGCAAACATGGAAAATAACAATTAAACACATTCATAATGCTGAATTATACAAAATATACACTTATTTAAAAAAATTAAATTAAATTAAAGCATAGACATCATTACATACAAGTATTTAAATAATAATAACATTAATAATGATAATGCTAAGCAAAAGAAATAATTACATTAACTTACATACAAGACCATGGTCACACTAATTTACATTATTTACATTACACTATTTACAATCAATGAACTAAGTACTATGGCCATAGTATGGAGCCAGCCTGTCGTAATGAACGACTCTAGGCTTCGAACTTGGTGACTTTCGGATCCGAATTACGACATCGTTCAGTCTATTTAGGACTGTATAAGGACCGTCCCAGTGCGATTGCAGTTTGGGAGAAAGTCCTTTACGTCGAGTCGGATTATAAAACCAAACCTTGTCACCTTCTTTGAATTGATGTCCCGTGGCTTTCGTGTCGTACCTGGTCTTCATATTCTCCGTCTGTATATTGATCCGCTCTCGAGCCAAGTTGTGGACGTCTTCAAATCGTGCCTGGAGATTCTGCACGTATCCCTCTGGCGATGAAGGCGCATCTGGAGGGCGACCAAAAATCAGATCACAAGGTAGACGAAGATCACGACCGAAAAGCATCTGAGACGGGGAATAGCCGGTTGTGTCATGGACGGCGCTGCGATAGGCGAGAAGAAACAAGGGAAGTTTTTGGTCCCAGTCTTGTTGGTTTCTTGAGACTAGCAGTGAGAGATTGTTGAGGATGGTACGATTAAATCTCTCAACCATGCCATCCGACTGTGGATGTAAAGGCGTCGTCCTAGTTTTGTCCATTCCGAGAAGTTGACAGAGACCCTCAATCACAGCAGATATGAAATTTCTCCCTTGGTCAGAATGCATTTGAAGGGGAACTCCATACCTTGATATCCACTGGTGTACCAAGGCATCCGCAACCGTAGAAGCTTCTTGATCAGGGATAGCATAAACTTCAGGCCATTTCGGGAAATAGTCCATGACAACAAGGAGGTATTTGTTGCCATCAGCACTTCTTGGCAGAGGACCTAGGATGTCAAGGGCGATGCGTTCAAAAGGTGCTCCTACATTGTAGAGATGTAGTCTTCCTCGGCTACGTTTCTTTGGTCCTTTCCGAGCTGCACATGCATCGCAAGATTTGAACCATTGTTCGACGTCAGCTCTCGCTTTTCCCCAGAAGAAGCGCGCTCTCGGACTCTGTGTAATGTTTTCATGACTCCAAAATGGCCACCAGTGGGACTGCCATGTAATTCCTTGAGGACCTCTGGGATTCGGGATCGAGGAAGTACCAACTGCCACCGAGATGTCTTCCCATCTTCCGATTCGAATTTTCGGAACAGGAAAGCAACATCAAACCTGATGTAAATCATTCCTGACGTGGAGGGAGTTCCAAAGAGCCCAATATTGCTTCGTCGTAGGACTGTAGGTCGAGATGTCTTTCCAACTGGGCTTCGTGCTAGAAGATTCTAATAACTCCAAGATTGGTCTGATCTCAGTGTCTGCCATTTGATCTTCTCGAATCTTCTCATCACTCCAGGGATCTGGTGGCGTCAATAGTGAAGTCTTCGTCTGGCGTATGACATATTCGGGATTATACTTGCTCTCCGCTCTGGAACAATAGCGACAGCTCTCGGGACACGGTCTTCTTGATAGGGCATCGGCGTTTCCATGCGATGAGCCTTTGCGATGCCTGATGTCAAAGTCGTATTCCTGGAGCCGTTGTATCCATCTGGCTACTTGGCCCTCTGGGTTCTTAAAATTCATCAGCCATGTTAGGGATGCGTGATCAGTACGAAGGAGAAATTTCCTGCCATAGAGATAGTGATGGAAGTGTTCTATGGCTTTCACTATAGTTAATAACTCCTTACGAGTGACGCAATAATTCCGCTCTGGTTTCGATAAACATTTGCTCCAGTATGCTACGACTCGTTCTTGGCCATCTATTTCTTGAGAAAGTACAGCGCCGACACTTTCCTGACTGGCACCCGTGTCCACAATGAATTGTTTGTCGGGGTCTGGATAGGCAAGGACTGGAGAGGATGTGAGAGCTTCTTTCAGCCACTGGAAGGAATTGTCGCATTCTTGTGTCCATAGAAACTTCTGTTTGCTTTCAGTGAGCCTATGCAAGGGTCTTGCGATGTTGGAGAACCCCTGTACAAACTTTCTGTAATAAGTACATAGTCCCAGAAAGCTTCGCAACTGATGGACATTTTCCGGACGTTTCCAGTGCTTTACTGCAGACACTTTTTCAGGATCTGTTCGAACACCTTCAGCTGAGATGATGTGTCCTAAATAGTTTACTTCTCGTTGGAAGAACTTGCATTTCAAAGGGTTCAGCTTTAAATTCGCCGCTCTTAGTTTCGTTAACACTTTCCGAATATTCTCTAGATGTTCTTCAAACGTGCGGCCACCAATGATGACGTAATCTAGGTAGATGAGACAAGCTTCAAAAGTCAGTCCTTTTAACACTGTCTCCATGAGGCGCTCGAACGTTGCTGGAGCATTGCAGAGCCCGAACGGCATAACTTTAAATTGCCAAAGTCCTTGTCCAGTAGTAAATGCGGTCTTCTCTTTGTCATCAGGATGGATCTCTACTTGCCAATATCCACTCTTCAAATCCAGTGTGGAAAACCATTTATGTCCTGAAAGAGTATCTAGCGTGTCGTCTATTCTTGGTAGAGGATAGCTGTCCTTCTTCGTGATATCGTTAAGTTTACGATAATCCACACAAAATCTTGTGGAGCCATCTTTCTTTCGGACCAACACGATGGGAGAGGCCCACGGACTTGATGACGGTTCGATGATGTCACTATCCTGCATCTCTCGTAAGAGCTTAGAAACCTCTTCTTGTTTTGCAAACGGCAAGCGTCTTGGATGCTGTTTAATCGGTGGATGGTCGGCAGTATCAATTCTATGACGTGTCAGAGAAGTGCGACCTATATCATTCTCGTTTTGTGAAAACACATCCGTAAATTCCTGGAACAGTCTTTCTGCGGCATGTCTCTGCTCAGGAAATAAATTCTCATTTCGTCCAATTTCAGGTGTTAAACTTGTAGGCGGCTCCGACAACGTCAAGCTCGGGTCCAACCAAGCCACATTGAAAACTACTTTCGTTCTCAGTTAATCCAGGTATCATCATTTCGGTCCGAGGAGGGACGATAACATCTGCCTTGGCTGTGATCCGTTGAATAGACCCGGACACATTTCCAAGTTTGAAAATAGTGACATCTTCTTGAGCAGAGCGTAACTCATTCTTCTTAAAATCCAATGTAAATCCATGCTCTTTTAAAAAGTCCAGTCCGAGTATGAAAGGGTCTGAAATATCGGCCACATAGACTGTATGATGGTAAGCGGCGTTCCCAAACTTTATTTTCAGTGTCATTCTTCCAAATATGTCGATCTTATCTCCTGTCACAGTTTGAAGGATTACACGTGGCGGGGTCCAAGAGAGTTTTTCTTTCAGCCGCTGAGCTAGATCTTTCCGAATGATGGTCACATTGGCTCCTGTATCGATGATGATATTACAGGGCAAATCATTCACACTTCCGACTAGAAAAACTCCGTTCTCGCCGCAACTTCTTGCAGAAATTTCACATACTTGAAAATGAGGCTTCTTAAGATCTGGAAACCTCCGCCCCGCAAGATGGTCAATAATCAGTTTTCTTGCTCCTCCGTTAGCGGGTGAGCTATTACCTTCGGTGCTGGGTCGTCTTGGGCAGTCGATTTGGATATGGCCTTCTCCACCGCATTTCCAGCACTTGATCTTCCTGTAAGGTTTGTTGGCCATTAAGGAGTTCATCTTTCTCATTATGTCATTCATTTGCTGCTGTAAGCACTCCACAGCTCTATCCGACGTCTCAGGCAGGTTGGCTGCTCGCACAAAGTGTCGATCTTTCCTAGTAGCTTGCTGGGCTGCCTCGAATTTCAGAGCGTAAACCAAAGCCCCTTTTAAATCATTGAGATCTTTAATCCGGAGTTGTTTCTGGATCTCAAAGTCACGCACACCATCGATGAAATGTTGTAGAGCTAAGCTTTCTCTAATTTCAGTCGGACAGTCAGGATAAGCAAGATGGGAAAGTCTCTCGACATCCGTAGCAAGCTCTTGCAGGGATTCAGTGGATTTCTGCTGTCGAGATTTGAGCTGGAGTCTGCTATATTCCTTCATGCATTTCTCGCCAAAGCGCAATTCTAAGGCACTGACGAGTGTTTCAAAATCCAGCGGTTCATTTGCAGGCAATGTCTGTAGGACGTCGGCAGCATCAGCTCGTAGAGAAGCAGCTAACTGGCAAGCCTTTGTCTGGGAATCCCATCCATTGGCGTCCGCTACGATCCCGAATTGTGTCTTAAAAACTGGCCATGAGGATTTTCCGTCATAGGTCGAGAGTTTAATAGAAGCCCGAGGAAGCATAGCTTGATACTTCACATCTTCGGGATAGTTTTCGGCAGTTATCTTTTGTTTCTTCACATTTTCCAACTCCTTTTCTATACTCTCTATCCTTTCTTCTACGGTATTGGCTGTCTTTTGAACTTTTTCCTCTATTTCCAGAAATCTTCCTTCAAATTTGTTTTCCACGCTGTCAATTCTTTCATTTAAAGATGTTATTTTATTATCTATTAATTCTTTCAACTCACCAAGGTTGGTTGACATATCCTTCTTCATTTCTTCCGACATCTCTTTCATTTCAGCCTGGTTTGCGGTCATTTTCTCATCTATCGCTGACATTTCCTTCTTCATTTCTTCCGACTTTTCCTTCATTTCATCCTGATTCTCAGTCATTTCCTTCTTCATTTCTTCTTTCAACTCGCCAAGGTTGGCAGTCATTTTCTCATCCATCGCTGACATATCCTTCTTCATTTCTTCTTTCATCTCGCCAAGGTTGGTTGACATCTCAGCCTGATTCGCAGCTAATTTCTCCAATAATTGTTTCAGTTCAGCCTCCATTGCTCTGGTGATCGGCATTCAACCCCACTCCAGACACCAAATGTTGTGAGCTCGGGGTTCGTAAGGATTGATGCCAATATATAAGAACAATCAAAAGGCTTTATTCACTATAAACAGTGCAATACGAACACCAATATCTTCTGAAAATTACAAGATATCCAGTAATCTTCAAATCCAATAAAAGCACAGCAAAATTTCACACAGAAACAATGCGTTCAATACGACGTATCAACGACAAAATCAATCCGAGAAACACAGTTCTCAATGCAAAGCCTCTCGTATGAATTCAATCGCAGTTGACAGACAACTAACTGAACTGAACTGGTGGAGATTCCTTATATAGGCTTCAGAGATCTTTCCAGATTATTCCAGGGCTTTCTAATGCTAGAAATTACCAGAAGGTCCTTCAACTCTCGATAGAGAACCTAAGCGAGAAAGGATCCCAATGTACAGGTATAAGGGGGGGTGGTTGCACAAAAAGTCGCCAAATCCGTCGCCAACGTGGCGACATTTGGCGATATATCACCAAATTTGGCGACAAAAATAAGTCGCCAAAACCATCGCCAACTTGGCGATAAACCCATTCCTTGGCGATTTTGCTATAGACTTCCATTATAAAGATGAGGGTGTAAGGTTGTTTTCCTTGCAAACCATCTGAGGCCTTTAGCATTGAGTTACATGATGCTCAATAGGAAATACATTAATAATACTGCAATTTTCACAATAATAAAATAAAATAAATTTAAACAAATGGAATATTTACAGATATATACAAAATTCATAACAATATATATATATATATATCTGACCTATGTCATACGATAACGCTCGTATTTATAAATCGATTTTGATGAAACTAATTGTGTGTATTAAGCTCACCAATGTCTCGACCGAGTTCGTTGGCCAGCTTGGTCCGCCATTTTGTTTCAAGATGGCGGCCATTTAAAAATTTAAAACTAAAATAAATATACAAAAAAATTAAAAATTAAAATTTATTTTTTAATTACGTGTTAGGCCTTGATACAAGGATTCCAGAGCATTTTTTGGTTTACCTCTATCTTAAAAAATGGCTGAGATAGAGCAGTTTGAAATTCTAGGGTTGCTGACATTTTGAAACAAAACAGCACATTAACGCCATTGCTTGCAAATTATTTTCTTTCATTGTTGTAATAATTTTCCCAATCATACGCATAAAACTATATATTCATATCCGTTAGCGCCAAAATTGGCGACATTCGCGACAAAATGGGCGACATTTGGCGACCAAAATAAGTCTTCATAAATGAAGCCAATTTGGCTATTGCTCAATAATTTGGTGAATTTCTTATTCAAATTCAGTATTAACGAATCTTTTGTAAACATTTCTTTGCATTTTAACTTGCTGTTTTCGTGTAACATTAGCTAAAATTTTAAAACGAAGATATAGGAAAGTTACCCTTTCCTCCCGGTAAAGGCCGGAAGGACTTTTTAGCTTGGAGAGAAATGATAATTCTTTTCAGATAAAAAATCATGATTTTAAAATGGAAAGGCGGGTTATTAATTATCCCGATTTGGATTTTCTGATTAGATTTTTTTTATTTCACTTTTTATGAAAATTTTTAACTTTTTTTTTCATGTTTTGCAGCGTTTTTTGTTTCAAAGGACGTCACAAATCACTCACTAGCAGTCAAACACCGTTGGAAGGTAGTTGTGATTGGTAGCTGATAGGATTGTAGGCGCAGCTGGAAGTCAGCCGGGAAATTGTGATTGGCAGATGAAATGGTCGTCAGCTGATTGAAATTCGAACAGCGAGTTGTGAATTTTTCGCGATTTGTTTCATGCGATTGTAAGAGTTTTTTCATGTTTGTGACATCATTTATGTATTTGATTTCAGAAATTGGCAACGATAACTTACTGCTTTTGTATATATATAAAAAAGTCTTTGTTTCTGTTTCAAAAGTTAATAATAAGTCCTAATTTTTTAACGTCGTTGGTTTAATTCTATAGGGGGGGGGGAGATGTGAGCGTCCGGTTGTGATTTAGATATCGCGGTAATACTCTGATCGAAGCTCCCTCATTCCTCCCTGCCTCCACTTTTTTTGTCCGATTCAAACTTTTTCTCAGGTTCCCCAGGTACTAGATAAACTTCGGTATCAATTTTTTCAGCCCTTGGTTACAACTATTTCTGAACATTAATCAGCAGCGAGGGGTATTTTCTCGGATTCTATGAGCCCAATTTCCACAAAAATTAGTTCATTCAACTTAACACGAATTAATTAAGGTATAGATAACTAATTAAGATACAGATTTAGCGCCACCTGGTAGGTAGAAAATGGAACTAAAAGATTTTGCAGTACATGCATAGCATGCCTGCTATACGGTGTCATAGGCAGCAGGGACACTTGCCGGAGTTTCGATCGGAAAGAGTTTTATTTAGAACAGATAGCGCCCCTTGCGGTGGTACGTGAGACTAAAAGATTTTGCATTTAAAATTGGTTCGATTCAAACAAAGGGCTCGATTTCAACGAGAATTGATTCATTCAACTTAACATGGACTAATTAAGATACAGATAACTGAATAAGACATAGATTTGGTGCCCCCTAGTGGTGGGAAGTTGAACTAAAAGATTTTTAGCGTGTGCACAGCACACCTTCTATACGGTGCTATAAGCAATGGGGACACGTGTCGGAGTTTCGTTCGAAAAGAGGTTTGTTTAGAACAGAGTGCGCCCCCTGGCGGTGGGAAATGTAACTAAAACATTTTGCATTTAATCTTGATTGGATTCAAACGATATCTTTCTAACATGCTT
This sequence comes from Maratus michaelseni, assembly GCA_963931845.1. Taxonomy (NCBI): domain Eukaryota; kingdom Metazoa; phylum Arthropoda; class Arachnida; order Araneae; family Salticidae; genus Maratus; species Maratus michaelseni. The sequence goes on from OZ007600.1 coordinate 7,478,904, forward strand.
CCGAGGTCTCCCAGGTACTAAATAGACGTTGGTATCATATTTTCAGCCCTTGGTTACCACCATTTATGAATATTAATATCCAGGGGCGTGATTTATTTTCTCGGATTCTATTTCTATGGACCCGATTTCAACGGGAAGCGGTTCATTCAACTTAACACGAAGTAATTAAGATATAGCTAATTAATTAAGACATATATTTGGTACCCCCTGGCGGTGGAAAGTGGAACTAACAGATTTTTTGTGCGAACCAATGCCGGAGTTTCGTTCGGAAAGAGGTTTATTTAGAACTGAATGCGCCACCTAGTGGTGGAAACTGGAATTAAAAGATTTTGCAGCACGTCTGCTATACACGGTATTATAGGCAGCGGGGACATGTGTTGGAAATTTGTTTAGAACATAATGCATCCCCTGGCAGTGGAATTAAAAGATTTTCCTGCGCGTGCGCCGAACAATAAGAACAGCTTTATAGTAAGACCCAAATCTCCAGCATGTTCAAATAGGACAATTAACCTTTTGGCTTCGGGAACTGGAATCTAAAATTCTTGCCTCGTTACGGGAAGATTAAGATGTCTACTTCCCCCTTTTGAGTACAGGAGATGAATGCAGGGAGCCAGTGATTAGCACATCTGTTTCTCGTAAACCAAATCTGGTCTCACCTGGGGATTTTTTCAAAGAATGTAAACCGAAGAAAACCGCGTCTGCTCTGCTTTAAATGTGAATGATATTTAGAAAATCCCTTTTTACTATGAAAATGTTACTAAATTGCGGTAGTCAAATACAGTTTTTGAGCAGTATAATTGAACGATTTTATGAAACTTTTAAATGTTTGACTTATAATAAATAAAAGAAAATATATTCCAGCAAATTCAACTATACAAACTGAGTGTAACGTAAAAATGCCTCGTTATTTTTACTTTCTTCTATCTATAATAGAAGAAAGTATTGTAATCGAAATTTTTTTCGACTTCCGGTTTTCGACGGATTTACACGTTTTAGGGGTCAGATATTCCGAAAAATATGTTTTTACAAAATGTCTGTCTGTCCGTCTGTGTGTCTTCATTGTATCATCGAAAATTGTATGAAGTTATGCTTCAAATTGAACCTAATTTTGTTTCTATGTTTTTGGCTATGGCAAGCAGGTTCTATTAGAATTTGGGGATTTTTCGATAAGGGGGCGCTGTGATCGATATTTTTGTTCCATTTTCACTATTGTACCATCTAAAAGTGTATGAAGTTATTCTTCAAATTGCACCAGATTTCTTTTCTATGTTTTTGGCTATGGCAAGCAGGTTCTGTCAGAATTTGGGGATATTTCGACGAAAGAGGGCGCTGTGATCGATATTTTTGTTCCATTTTCACTATTGTATCATCGAAAAGTGTATAAAGTTATGCTTCAAATTGAACCACATTTTGTTTATATGTTTTTGGCTATGGCAAGCACGTTATATTAGAATTTGGGGATATTTCGACGAAAGGGGGCGCTGTGATAGCCATTTAAAGATTTCAAATTCAAAAAGATGTGCAAATTCAAAAAAATTAGAAATCCTAAAAGTTTTTTTCGTTAAATGTTCGGCCTTGATCCGGAGAATCCGGAACAATTTTTGTTTTGCCTCTATCTTAAAAAATGGCTAAGAAATAGCGGTTTGAAATTTTAGGGGGGCTGACATTTTCAAACAAGACAGCAGAATTCATCCATAAACGGGTTTAATTTATGAGTTTTAGTTAACATGGTTTCGGCAAATTTTCTTTCATTGTTGTAAGCTTTAATCCTATTATATGCTTATCACTATATATTTATATTCGCCAACGTCAAATTCTCGCCAAACTTGGCGACAGTTGGCGGAATATCGCCAAATTTGGCGACAAAAATAAGTTGCCAAAAATGAAACCAACTTGGCTGTAGAGGACTAATTTGGCGATATTCTCATTCAAATTCAATATTGACGAGAACTGGGATTGAATCTTCTTTATTTAGGTTCCCCGCATTTTACCTTCGTGTTTTCCAGTAAAATTAGCTAAAATCGTAAAACTAAGGAATAGGGAGGCTATCTTTTCCTGTCGGTTTAGGCCAGAAGGACTTTTCGTAGTTTAGTATACATCGGTTGTTCGCATCCCTGTAACCCGACGATTCGCAAGCAGCTGACGTACAACAGAATGACGAAAAATATTGATTTTATTGACGATGTGATAGCGAATTTTGAAGTATTAACATGACTGAGATAGAAGAAAGTTTTGGGATTGGCACATCCGACTAGTTTTATTTTTTGATGGGGAATTTAATTTAATTAATTTTGAGTTTAATTATTTGGCAGAAACAATGCTTTATTAAAATTACATTTTTCTTAAAATATTTGTACTTTTTTTTTTTTTTTTTTGCATGTGAATTCTTAAAGTATTAAAAGGGTATTAAGTTTATTGCATTGAATTTTTATTTTTCCAGCAATTCAAGGACACGTAGGGTAAATGTTTGGTTATAACTATACTAGCAAGTTACGCCCGCTACGCTGGTCAATTTCTTATAACGAACTTTTAATGCAACAAAATATTGCCATTTCCTAATTCACTTTTATATTTTAACAGAATAATAAGGCTATTATAATTTGTGACTCGTGCTATAGCCAATATACACGTCAGGACTCGTCGCCCTTATCATTATCTTTTTATGCATGAAGGTTTTGCTATGGAGTATACTCCATTGTGAAATTTAGTAATTTTTCAAATTCAATATTTCAATAACGGCATAATCATTAGATTTGAAATTTATATCAAGAAAAATACAATTTTTTACCTTTCAAACGCAGTTTGCCTAACAATTTTCTGACAAATACTTTTCGAGCTACTATTTTTTTTCAGTAACTTCAAATGTTTCATTTTCCGAGATTAATCTGTGGCAACAATTAGCGAAAAACCCAGTCGTCAGAAACGCATAGCTTTTTATTCAAGAGGCTGTTGGAGCAGGGATTGTCACCAACAATTTGCTACCATCACTTTGGAAATCGGTTCGGTATTTCTAGAGATTCCATAGAAATTGTAATTTAGAATGTTTTTAGAACGCTTTTCGCTCATTTCACCTTTTTAAATTTCGATATTTTTAAATTTTGTTTTAAGAGAGCATTTACATCTTATAAGTAACTACAATGCCAAATTTCAAATTTCTAGCTCCTTCAGTATAAAAAAAATCGCAATTTTAGAACGTTTTTCGCTCTTGCACCCCCCTGTGGTTAGTGACACCGATATAAAATATAACCTATGTTGGAGCAGGGGTTGTCACCACCAATTTGCCACCATCACTTTTGAAATCGGTTCGGTAGTTCTAGAGATTCCATAGAAATTGTAATTTAGAATGTTTTTAGAACGCTTTTCGCTCATTTCACCCTTGTAAATTTCGAATTTTTTTTTATTTTATTCTTAGAGAGCATTTACATCTTATTAGTAACTACAATGCCAAATTTCAAATTTCTAGCTCCTTCAGTATAAACAAAATCGCAATTTTAGAACGTTTTTCGCTCCTGCACCCCCCTGGGGATAGTGGCACCCACAAAAAATATATCCTATGTTGGAGCAGGGATTGTCACCATCAATTTGACACCATCACTTTTGAAATCGGTTCGGCAGTTCCAGAGATTCCACAGAAATTGTAATTTAGAATGTTTTTAGAACGCTTTTCACTCATTTCACCCTTGTAAATTTTGAATTTTTTTTATTTTGTTTTTAGAGAGCATTTACAGGTTATAAGTAACTACAACGCCAAATTTCAAATTTCTAGCTCCTTCAGTATAAAAAAGATCGCAATTTTAGAACGTTTTTCGCTCCTGCACCCGCCTGATGTTAGTGACACCGACATAAAATATAGCCTATGTTGGAGCAGGGGTTGTCACCAGCAATTTGCCTCCATCACTTTTGAAATCGGTTCGGTAGTTCTAGAGATTCCATACAAAATTGTAATTTAGAATGTTTTTAGAACGCTTTTCGCTCATTTCACCCTTTTAAATTTCCCTTTTTTAAAATTTTGTTCTTAGAGAGCATTTACATGTTATAAGTAACTACAACGCCAAATTTCAAATTTCTAGCTCCTTCAGTATAGAAAAGAACGCAATTTTAGAATGTTTTTCGCTCCTGCACCCCCCTGGGGTATTGACACCGACATAAAATATAGAATATGTTGGAGCAGGGGTTGTCACCATCAATTTGCCACCGTCACTTTTGAAATCGGTTCGGTAGTTCTAGAGATTCCATAGAAATTGTAATTTAGAATGTTTTTAGAACGCTTTTCGCTCATTTCACCCTTTTAAATTTCCCTTTTTTAAAATTTTGTTCTTAGAGAGCATTTACATCTTATAAGTAACTACAACGCCAAATTTCAAATTTCCTGCTTCAGTATAGAAAAGATCGCAATTTTAGAACGTTTTTCGCTCCTGAACCCCCCTGGGGTTAGTGACACCGACATAAAATATAGCCTATGTTGGAGCAGGGGTTGTCACCATCAATTTGTCACCATCACTTTTGAAATCGGTTCGGTAGTTCTAGAGATTCCATAGAAATTGTAATTTAGAATGTTTTTAGAACGCTTTTCGTTCATTTCACACTTTTAAATTTCCAATTTTTTTAAATTTTGTTTTTAGAGAGCATTTACATCTTATAAGTAACTACAACGCCAAATTTCAAATTTCTAGCTGCTTCAGTATAGAAAAGATCGCAATTTTAGAACGTTTTTCGCTCCTGCACCCCTCTAGGGTTAGTGGCACCGACATAAAATATAGCCTATGTTGTAGCAGGGGTTGTCACCATCAATTTGCCACCATCACTTTTGAAATCGGTTCGGTAGTTCTAGAAATTCCATAGAAATTGTAATTTAGAATGTTTTTAGAACGCTTTTCGCTCATTTTACCCTTTTAAATTTCCATTTTTTTTAAATTTTGTTCTTAGAGAGCATTTACATCTTATAAGTAACTACAACGCCAAATTTCAAATTTGTAGCTTGCTTCAGTATAGAAAAGATCACAATTTTAGAACGTTTTTCGCTCCTGCAACCCCCTGGGCAAGTGGCACCGACATAAAATATGCCCTATGTGGGAGCAGGGGTTGTCACCATCAATTTGCGACCATCACTTTTGAAATCGGTTCGGTAGTTCCAGAGATTACCCCCTACAAACAAACAAACAAACAAACAAACAAAAAAAAACAATCTTTACTCCTTTATACTATTAGTATAGATAACAATCTTTTGCGTTTAAATTTTTAAACTGCGATATGTATAATATTTAAATAAAATTTTCCATGAAATATAGTAAAAAAAAAAATATTATAGTTTTTCATATTCTGTTTTTGAAATATCACATACTTTAAATAAAATAAAATAGTATAAATTGTTTTAAGTATAAAATAAGCTATTAAAATATATACATCTTTATAAACTTAGAATTTTTATTCCTTTTATAAATGGTGCTATTTAGTTTGTAAGGGTGTAACAAAAATTTAAGTAAATAATTTTTGTTTTAATGTAATCATGGAAATACTTCTATTATTAACTACAAGATGGAAGTTTATGTTAATTATTAATTAGATAATAGTGATTAAAAGACGGAATATTTCTTGAAGTATGTGCACTAAAATCTAGAATTTCAAGCAATAATAGTGATCAGAAAATAATTTAAATATACCATAATCATACAAAGAAAAAATTCTTTTTAGACGGGAAAGGGCAAGATTTGCATTAGAAAGACCAGTTTGAGCCACATTTCCATTGGAAGCCATTCTTGGAATATGGAAATTGTGTGTAACAATATTTTAAAACCTTGCTTAAGAAAAAAAATCTTTATATTCTTTAAATTTAAATTGTGGAAATAGGAATTGCAAATTTCTATTCCCGGCTAAGTATTAGAAAGAAACCTTTATAATTATATTATGTTAAAAAAGTGTAGGTGATTTTTATAAAATGTGTTCTTAAATCATGTTGAAATAAGTCCGACATAGATGATTCAATATTAATTAACAATACATGTAAAAAATATTGTCCTTTTTATATTGAATGTCATTTTCTCTGTAAACAGAAGAAAAAAAACCCTATTCATACTTTTATTAAAATTTATTCTATTAATTACTACCAAACTTTTCAAAAAGTTTAAACAAATACTTTAAAAAACTGATGTATTTTTATAATAATCAGCCGCAGCAGGAGTGGTGCCCTGGCACAATGCGCTGAACTGGACAAGCACTTAATTGCACCGTCAGCTAGCAGTGCCGATAAACCTATCTTTAACAGAAAAATTAATTTTTTTTCAAAACCCTATATAAAATTGCTAGATTGTACTTCAAAATTTTGATAAATGAGATAAAAATTATCAGTACAATTTTGGTTATTTAAAGTTTTTTTTAAATTATTTATTTATTTAGTGTTTTTTGGAAATAAATCTTATTCTCGGAAATAAGCATCAAACTGAATATTAAACTATGATAAAATATTTCAAATTTAATTAACAATACAATATCAAAATACTTGCACTTTTCTCGAGTGTACCAAAATTGTTGTGGTGGTTGGGGGTGGGGGGGGGTTAGTGCTGAAGCTGTCTCTTCGAAAATAAAGGCTTGGCTACCGTACACTATATTGTCTCTTTCACTGCAGACAGAATGTAAAATCCTTAATTATTATTATTATTATTACAAAAGAAACTTGAGTCATGAAAAACACAACATTCAATTGAATCAAATTCACCTCTGTACTATATTAATTGTTTAAAAACAATACAAAATGTCACAAAAAAACATATATGCATCATTTAATAAAAACTTTTACTGTAGTTGATTTAACAGCTACAGTAAAAGTTTTTATTAAATGATGCATATATGTTTTTTGTGACATTTTGTGTTGTTTTTAAACAATTATTATTATTATTACATTAAATAGAATTTTTTCTGCACCGGATTAAATATGTGGAAATTTCTTTACAAATTCCTGTTCAAGAATTATAAAATCATTAAAAGTAATTTCCATTTTTCAGTATATACTTAAACGTAAAATTGTACACGTATATATGCTTATTTAAATGTTGTTAAAGTAAATAGAGATTTTTAGCTTCAGATATACTGATTAATATTTATTTTATAATATGCAAAGTTTAACATGGCGGGAGAAAGTATGAATCAAATTGAGTAGAAATTCAAACTCTGACAAGCTGTTTCTCGTGCAATCTTCAAAAGTTTTTTACAAATCAAAATCGGGATTTTCAGTAACTTTTACCCTAATGCGAACTGATATTATCCCTAAAACTTTCTGTTGCTTTCAAAGCAGGTAAGACACCTACTGTCAGTGCTGTAGTTGGAAAAAAATATTTGTGGGAACTTACCTTTTCATAGAGTAGATAAGGAGTGACATTTTTCGCATTGGTCATGATGTTATTCATACAGATGAATGCGCTTTCGCATTCAGACATTGAAATGGGTATAGTTTTCAGTCTGGAGAAAAAAAAAGGCTTGTGCTCGTACGTGTTATTTTTTTTTTACAGTAACAAACCAAATATTTCTGGGAACGGCGTTCCCACCCAACTGCAGCACTGCCTACTGTGTAAGTAGTTTTAAACGACTTCTCTACCTCCACTTTTGGGGGTGAAAAAGATTGGGATTACGGCAATCCTTACCCCCGTATTTTAAGAAAGGCTTTTTACTTGGGATTACCGTTATCCCACCGTAAGCAAAAGGTTAAACCACACAAGTCAGTCTTTGCAAACATAACAACTAAAGATGGAACATTTGCTCTTGGTTCACAATATTCTCCACCATCTGCTAACCTAGAGGGAGACCTGAATGAATGGGACCACAAACCAGGGTAATCCCCCCAATTTCTTTATATTTTGTGACTTTATGGCACACAGTACACTTTGGAGCTATCCGAAAGATGATGATAAAAGGCAGCACCTTGTTAGAAAAATTAGTCAAAAGCACTTAATAATACTGAATGATTCGCACTGCCTACCAACATTCGAAACGGCTCGCTCGAAACGTTGGCCAGATGTTTCAATGGCTTCGTTCTCGTTCTTCCCAAAAATAGATTCTTGATCTGTGGACAACGATCTTAATTATGGGGACCATCGTCTAATAACCATAAACACCGTTATTAAAATTCAGAAACAGCCCAAAAGACGTTATCGCACCAAAAAATATCCTTTAAGCGGCTCAATAAAGAAATAGCCCAAAAAAATACAAGAACAAACTATAAAATTCACAGACATAACTCGTCAAGAAAACTTTGATGAGACCTACAACACCTTCCTCTCATTATTGCAAGAAATATGCGATCGTCTTTTAAAGAAAAAGGAGAGCACATTTACACCAAAAATGTCAGGGCGGAACAACGACACACAAAATTATATTAAAGCCCTACAAAGGAATTCAAAGTTACCAACATCAAACATGCAGTACAAACAGAAGCATAAAAAAGATAAAGCTCAGTGTAAGAGACAAATTCTAAAGGCAAAACGGAAAGCTTGGACAACTCTATGTCACAATACCAAAGATCCCTATGAAAAATTTAAAAGAAACTAAGTTTCAGGACTTCTACCGCCAAGAAGTCCCGGCACTATCATAATCAACAACAGTCCTACATACAAGAACCTACTTCTATGAGGACCTAACAAACTTCATCTTTGAACCGTCATCAAATAGCCACCAGAAGGCATAGATACAGATCAATCTGCACCACCATTCATAGACCAAGAGCTCTGAAAGGCAGTCTGCTCCTTTAATAAAAACAAAGCCCCAGCGCCAGATAACACGGATCATCTTATATGCAATATCTACAAAACACAAAGTACATTGATACTAGATATGTTCAACTTACTCCTGCGTCTCAGCTATTTTCCCTCTCATTGGAAAATGGGCAAGCCTGTGTATTTTTTGAAAGACAGAAGACCACCTACGGAATATCATTCATACAGGACCATTACATTGCATCCAATCTTTAGGAAAAGCCTCGAGAAAATGTATTGTAAACCTATTTCTCCCAGTGAACAATACAAGCTTTCCCTCAGTTATAGAAAGAAATAAGAGAAACCAAACCAGCCCCATGCACTCAAAAATCACATGGTTGCCTTGTGACGCCAAAGCCACGAGTCTGAACTTTTAAACTCTTGAACTCTCAGCTAAACCCCTTGAAATCTGGGCTCACGACAACAGAGACTCTAAGTACCAAAGACTGTTTAATTCAGTGTAACTTGATTTTCCTCGACTGAGAGGGCGCTTTTCTTAATCGCTCTTAAAGCGAATGGAAGTTTATAACTTTAAACCTGTAAATATTGTAATGTTAAATTGTCATATTAAAATCATTTTTTTACTCTAAAAGAAAAATGAGTCGCATCCATATTCACAAAACATATAATAACAATATTTTCTCTCCATATGCTTAAACAGAAATAAACGGCAAATAAGTGAAAAGAAACAATAAAACGAGAATTCAGTGATATAACAAATACAAAGGATTACACGTAATGGATACGCCATGCCAGAAACCTGAGAAAAGAAGGTAAGAAGATTTTACCTATATAATAAAGTTTTCTGCTATTTAATGATCAAAGATAGAAAATTGAATATATTGAAAAATTACCCCTACTAAAATTTTAACTTTTATATATAGAGTGACCATTTAACTTAATGTTAAAAGATCCCATAGTATATAATTTACAACAAAATGTTACTGAAGAGAATTCCCCACTCACAGTCCCACCAACAAAATCTGCAATTCTCAAAGTATGTATTCGTAGAGGGTCGTTCTACGGAAACAGCAAAAACTCTTTTCCAAAATTGACTTCAACATTCAAAACAACAGATATACTTTTCTCATTTCCCTACACTTTCAAAACGCCTTCGACAGATTGCCCTGGGAAGATACATTGGAAGAATTAAAATTAACAAATCTCGATACCCGTATTTTAATATAATTAAATCCTTTTTGTTCATGAGAGGAGCATTACTCAATTGGCTTTTAAATACCACACACTGTTTTAACAAAGTCTGGCTGCAACGGTCATGCTTGAGCCCATACTTATGGCGCTCCTTTATAACAGGATTTTTAAAAATACTGGAAGAACAAGGCTAATGATGAGTAGTAAGTCGTCGGCATCACATATGCCGACGACTTACTACTCATCATTAGCGGCAGAGCAAGGAAAGAACTGGAAGAAATGGCACGTCAGGCACTGGGACTAATCAGCTTATGGGAATTTTCTTATAGCATCTGAAAAAACTTTTCCTTCTAAACGTCATAAAAGTCTGGGAGGTAAGCGCATTTTTTACTTAAACGTTTATACAACCAGATATGCAAATGTGTAATTGATCTTTCTTAATCAATCACGAAATCAGCCACCAGCTGTCCCGACAATGGTGAATGCAGCCTGAGCACCGAGATATACCCCTTTCAAAGGGAAGTGAATGGAAACCCGATTACAGAAGATCACCACTGGTTGTGAAAATGTCACTTAATCTTCCGTAAACGGGTAATCTTTTTAAAGAAGAGCAAATTAGCGTGTTAAGAACCTACAGGGTCTGGACGGGGGTTGACGAGCGTAGCTCGTAAGTGGCGGAGCCCTCTAATTTAGCAAAAATACATAAGCTATACGTATTTTCCGCACTGATTTGAACCAACGAATTCAAAATGTCAAAAGTGAATGTTACCATTTTAAACATCGAAGTTGATGTAATGTTTAATATCTAGAGGACCCCTATTTCAAACATTGCTTTCATATTCTAAAAGGAGACGAGTCTAATGACACCTTTGGTGTTATTTCATCACAAACGATCTGTGAATAAATGCAGGTGCATCATTTTTAATACTTTACAACATAGCTGGAAAGTGTTTACGATTTCAGATTGTTTGACCGTCTGTCTGCCCGCGCTCTAACTTTCGTAAATATACTTCAATTTCTATGCAACTAATATATTTTATTGAGATTTTCCATAGGACCCATTACATTGTGGCTTACAGGGAAAATCGTTTGCAGCGTATTTTAATGATGTTGCACAATTTTAAACATAACAAAATTGATATATATTTATGAGGTGCTGTAAAATATGCTTTCTGTAGAATATGGACTGCAAATTCATTCCCCTGATCAAACAAAAGAATTCAGTTGCATAATGGTTTGCGGGGAAAATAAATTTGCAGCGTATTTTAATGATGTTACACTATTTCAAACATAAAGGAAATTGTATTAGTTACGCAGATTCATTACAAAATGCCTACGGTTGAATATAGAGTGCATATAATTTATCGTTTATTTAGAGGGACACACAAAAGGATTCGGTTAGAGTACTGTCTATGAGCAGTAATTTCTGGAAGTAAGTTTTCAACTTTGATTTGCATTTTTCAGTTTAACTAAATTTTTACTGTTCATTTTAGGTAGATTTCGTAAGAAATACTACCTATTACATTCTCACCTAAGTTGGAAATTTTGAAAAATTTTTGCAGATCTACGCCGATCATGACTCCCAGAACCCAAAACCACCCCCAGTTCAAAAGTTTATCTATCTATCTATCTATCTATCTATCTATCTATGTCACTTTTTTCTGACCACGATAACTGGAAAAATTCTGCATAAATCTCTTCCAAACTGATACATAAAATCAAGGGTCATAAAATCTCGGTCAAGTTCGTTAATGGGCAAAATCGAACCAAAGGGGGGGGGGGGATTTTTGTGAAAACAGAAAAATCCTCATAATTTCTTTATTATTATACGTATCGAATCCGTTTAGAGTTATTATTACTTCTAGGAAAAGGGCCAAAAATGTATGTATGACAGATTTTTGATATAATTAAAAATGGCCCCAAGGGGGGGGGAAGGGGGGTTAGAAGAAAAAAAATCATATCTTCGTCAATTCACAAGATATCAAATCCGCGTAAATTTATTATTAATCCTCTTAGTATTATCTAAAACTATTATATTGACAAGTTTTTTGTAGGACCAACCGTTATAGCAAAAAAAAAAATTAAAAACAAAAAAAATCCCTGCCGGCTCCGCCTGCAAACAAGTTATTTTTCGAAGTAGGCGGTTCCAACTCCCGCATCTTTTCGAAACTGATACATAAAATCAAGGGACATAAAATCTCGGTCAAGTTCGTTAATGGGCAAAATCGAACCAGACAGGGGGGGAGGGCTTTTTGTGAAAACAGAAAAAAACGCCATAATTTCTTAATTATGATACGTATCGAATCCGTTTGAAGTTATTATTATTTCTAGGAGGAGGGCCGAAAATTTATGTATGACAGATTTTTGATATAATTAAAAATTGCCTTAAGAGGAGGGGGGGGGGGAATTTCCTTCCGCAATTCCCGACAAACAGGCACCCCACGTTCTGCGTCTTCCCTCTAATTTAGCAAAAATACATAAACTATACGTATTTTCCGCACTGATTTGAACCAACGAATTCAAAATGTCAAAAGTGAATGTTACCATTTTAAACATCGAAGTTGATGTAATGTTTAATATCTAGAGGACCCCTATTTCAAACATTGCTTTCATATTCTAAAAGGAGACGAGTCTAATGACACCTTTGGTGTTATTTCATCACAAACGATCTGTGAATAAATGCAGGTGCATCATTTTTAATACTTTACAACATAGCTGGAAAGTGTTTACGATTTCAGATTGTTTGACCGTCTGTCTTCCCGCGCTCTAACTTTCGTAAATATACTTCAATTTCTATGCAACTAATATATTTTATTGAGATTTTCCATAGGACCCATTACATTGTGGCTTACAGGGAAAATCGTTTGCAGCGTATTTTAATGATGTTGCACAATTTTAAACATAACAAAATTGATATATATTTATGAGGTGCTGTAAAATATGCTTTCTGTAGAATATGGACTGCAAATTCATTCCCCTGGTCAAACAAAAGAATTCAGTTGCATAATGGTTTGCGGGGAAAATAAATTTGCAGCGTATTTTAATGATGTTACACTATTTCAAACATAAAGGAAATTGTATTAGTTACGCAGATTCATTACAAAATGCCTACGGTTGAATATAGAGTGCATATAATTTATCGTTTATTTAGAGGGACACACAAAAGGATTCGGTTAGAGTACTGTCTATGAGCAGTAATTTCTGGAAGTAAGTTTTCAACTTTGATTTGCATTTTTCAGTTTAACTAAATTTTTACTGTTCATTTTAGGTAGATTTCGTAAGAAATACTACCTATTACATTCTCACCTAAGTTGGAAATTTTGAAAAATATTTGCAGATCTACGCCGATCATGACTCCCAGAACCCAAAACCACCCCCAGTTCAAAAGTTTATCTATCTAACTATCTATCTATCTATCTATCTATGTCACTTTTTTCTGACCACGATAACTGGAAAAATTCTGCATAAATCTCTTCCAAACTGATACATAAAATCAAGGGTCATAAAATCTCGGTCAAGTTCGTTAATGGGCAAAATCGAACCAAAGGGGGGGGGGGATTTTTGTGAAAACAGAAAAATCCTCATAATTTCTTTATTATTATACGTATCGAATCCGTTTAAAGTTATTATTACTTCTAGGAAAAGGGCCAAAAATGTATGTATGACAGATTTTTGATATAATTAAAAATGGCCCCAAGGGGGGGGGAAAGGGGGGTTAGAAGAAAAAAAATCATATCTTCGTCAATTCACAAGATATCAAATCCGCGTAAATTTATTATTAATCCTCTTAGTATTATCTAAAACTATTATATTGACAAGTTTTTTGTAGGACCAACCGTTATAGCAAAAAAAAAAAAAAAAATTAAAAACAAAAAAAATCCCTGCCGGCTTCGCCTGCAAACAAGTTATTTTTCGAAGTAGGCGGTTCCAACTCCCGCATCTTTTCGAAACTGATACATAAAATCAAGGGACATAAAATCTCGGTCAAGTTCGTTAATGGGCAAAATCGAACCAGGGGGGGGGGGGGGGGGCTTTTTGTGAAAACAGAAAAAAACGCCATAATTTCTTAATTATGATACGTATCGAATCCGTTTGAAGTTATTATTATTTCTAGGAGGAGGGCCGAAAATTTATGTATGACAGATTTTTGATATAATTAAAAATTGCCTTAAGAGGAGGGGGGGGGGGGAATTTCCTTCCGCAATTCCCGACAAACAGGCACCCCACGTTCTGCGTCTTCCCTCTAATTTAGCAAAAATACATAAACTATACGTATTTTCCGCACTGATTTGAACCAACGAATTCAAAATGTCAAAAGTGAATGTTACCATTAAAAAAAATTACTACGTGATAGGAAGATAGTTTATATATTTATATATATCATCAATCATTGTATTATAGATATTTGGAAAAAAAATTATCTTTTACTTCATCAAGACAGCAACAGAGGGCAGCAGGTGCAACCTAGACAGTTGATATTTTTATTATCTCAGATTTTCCTGTGACTGAAATTCGTAAATAAATTTTAAATAATAGTTGCGAATTCATTTGAAATTAACTATATTACTCATAATTAAAATGAGGAATCATCTCAAATGCTTTGGATTACGTACATGTTATTTCATTTTTAATAATTGCTAGTTTGAGTTTGACTGCTGTCACACTGACCGCCATATTGGAGTTGGAGGCAGAGCTGATCTTACCCAATCTAGACTATTCATTGGTCTGAGCTCTGGAAACTACGTTTGTTGCCAAACGCTAAGCTAGAAATTCAGCCTTATTTCCGCGCCACGTAAGAGAAATATATATATAGATTACATACCCATCTGCAACTGAATAAGCAATAATACCCATAAGATTTTATCAAAACCATAGAAAAAATGCTTCACCCATAATTTAATTAATATTTATTTATTTTAATGAACAGCTTTATTTCGGATATAAAAGTATTCTCCAAGCGTCATAATTAATCCTGCTTGCGAACAAACGTAGGATGTTTCCGAAAAAGAATAATGATGACTAGAAACAGCTGAGAAAAATGGCAAATACAATTGAAATATCACAGCAAAATTCGTATAAGAATACACTTGCAATTGAATTACAACCACATTTACAATTAAATCTGCTTTAAAATCTATAAGATTGCCATAATTATCTGAAAAATAATTCGTTAACAATAAATTAACTATCGAGATTTATTTTTTTAAACGCACTTCTTTTATTTCGGACGTAATTCTCATTTCTGAACAAAAGCAGAAAAATACTTTTTTAAAAGAATAATGATATCTGGAAATTACTGGGGAAAATGGCACCACTATCAAATATCTTATTTAAAAGACAGAGTTATTTCAAACCGATATTCTTTACAGAATCATTTTAATCCGAATTCACATGCAACAGCAGATGATTTTTCACAAGTGTATGGTTTAATAATGATTTATGCTTCAGTCAGGCAGCGTTAAAGCTTTCGCGCTCAAGCGAAACAAAATGTAACCATTAAATTAAGTTTTGGCAGTTAATCACGTGGTGCCAAATGAAATCGATTATTCTAGATGCAAGTCTTTAGAAGTAATGGAATAATGAGGTGCATGAAATGTAACATGTCACGGAGAAAGTTATTAATGGATATTTAGAACTTCTAAAAAGACTGTTTATTATTTTAAAAAACTAGATTATATGGAAAACCATATTTTCTTTCAAAAGAAATAGAATACCTATTAGAATGAAAAATATTATATATTTTAATGATTTAAAGATAAAAATTTCTTTCGAGAAAATAATATATTAATAATGGGCTTAAAAAATAATAATTTTGTTTTTAAGGGGTCAACTTTTTTGTATGCTTTTTCTTACATTGTTTCATATTTGTAAAAGTTCAGTTATTCCGGGTAGACCGGGAGGCGGCTGCACAGACAATCACCTCATCGAGTTCACGGCTGAAATTCCAGAATTAGTTAAAACTCGATTCGCATGTTAAAACGCAATCGGTCTGCCAAGTCATATCTTGGTGGAAAATACGTAAAAACCCGATTATAACGGTTGACTCGTAGGTTTACCATTGTGTTTTCATGCACCGAAAAATATGAAAACATGGAGAACTGGGTGCAGGAAAACACAATGTTAAACCTACGAGTCAACCGCTAAAACCGGGTTTTTACGTATTTTCCACCAAGATATGACTTGGCAGACCGATTGCGTTTTAATATGCGAATCGAGTTTTAACTAATTCTGAAATTTCAGCCGTGAACTCGATGAGGTGATTGTATGTGCTGCCGCCTCCCGGTCTAGGGGGAACTAAATTTTTCTAAAAGTGGGAATAGTAAAAATATATATAACAATAAACTGTCATTATAACTAAGAAAAAATCTTTCATTACTCATAAGTTTTGACCCATTTGAAATAATTCACGAGTAAAACTGAAGTTATACTTTTAAACATAAAATTGAAAAGGTGAAAAGTTATTTATAAGCTATAGGTTTGTTTTTATTTCTATTTTGGAGTTTATGCTGCACTCAAAAAACACTCATGAAAGCAATCTTTTACTTCACCATTCAGTTGAAATTTACTAAAAAGAACCAAAGGTCTCTTTTCTTGTCCCATTTAGTAGCCGCCTCAAATCTTAAAATTGATATAAAATCGAAAGGGGGAATTTAAAAAGAAATGAAACTTTGGGTTTGTATGTCTGAAGAAAAACCTTGATTTTGGAACACATATCTTTGCAGTAAGAAAATCTGATTTATATATGTACACACACACACACATATATATATGAAATGAATGTGAAAAAGTATGAAAGAATATTGAATGTGAACGAATGTGGATTGATATGAAAGGATAGTTAGTTAAACCCATTCCAAATCAAAAACTAAAATATAAAAATTCAAAGTTTAAAATCCCTAAATCGTGTGTCAAAATTTTAAAGTTTTGCCTTCATTTCTAGTTGCCCCTGTAACTTAACTTTCCTTACGATACATTTATTACGAACAGATATCAATTTTGAATCCTCGTTAAGATTAAAAGTGCTGACGGTAGCGCATCTCTCTTCTCCCGGTGGCTAGATCTTGCATATTAATTATCTGGGCTGCTTACCCAGATATGAGTCAAGGGCTAATTAGCCAATTAAATTACATTATTTCATAAGTTGCAAAGCGGTCTCTGGCGGTAGTTTCGATGTATATAATGTGAGGAGCACGTTTTTGCGTGGCTTTTGACTCTAATCACTCTCCACAAAAACTACGGCCAGTATTCTTCGAAGTGCGACGGCATCCTTGCCGGTGTAAGTCCGGCAATTCGCCGAAATATGAACGATAAGACGATGTTTCCCCGGTAAAAGACTCTTCAAACTGTCCCCTGGGCCTAGCTTATGAAGAGACTTGTAATTATTTGGAATAAAAGCTAGTTCCCAGGAAAATGCCTGCTGATTTCTTACATTCGCACGACTACATCAACGACGTTATACCTTACTGGGATGTGTGGTAGCGGCGATCAACCGTCCGTCGTTACAGAGGGATCGATGTGCGTTCGGTGTACCGAGATGCGCCCGTTATACAGAGGCGTATCGATATCTTACAGTGATATATATATATATATATATATATATATATGCAGGAAGATAATATAAATGAATAAAATGTAAAGATAAAATATAAAAATTGGTGTGTCTTTAAATATGTGTAAAGATACAAATAAATTTTTTTTTTTGGGTTTTATCCATTTAATCATTTTATTTACATAACAAAATTATTTACACAACATAAATAATACACTCTTCATTTTATTCACACTCTGTTTCTTGATACATGGCTAATTATTGTACTACTATCTATGTATGCATGTATATACATATACAGGAAGATAATATAAGTAAATATAATATAAAGATAAAATATAACAAGTTGGAAATTGTACGTCAAACGTTACAAACGAGGTGCGTTCGTACGCACGTTTTAGAATTAAATTCATGATATCCCGTGCGTAGAACGGGCTAAACAGCTAGTTAAGTATATATTTTATGACACTGTTCATACAAATATCTTAACTAGTTATATAAATATTCAGATATATATGTATCAGCTAGTTATATAAATATTCAGATCTTGATGATTTTTAATTCTGTGAAATGAATTATATCGTCTGCAGATTAATTTCTGTAATAAAATAAGTATCTCGGTCGCTTGACGATTTAACATCCATCGGAAGCTCCTCTAACAAAAAAGCACCGATTTTAAAAAAAAAATTCAAATTTCTTAATAAATATTTTTATTAATATCTCCTAAAGTTTTGATTCGATTTTAATAAAATTTGAAATGTCTCGACAAAATTCTGCAAAGATAATATATTTTAAATTGCAAACCATTTGGTTGGGTAGTTTTTGCGTTGTTATATGCGGACGGACAGACAGACGGACGGACAGACAGACAGACGGACGGACAGACGGACGGACCAAACGACGACTATAGGTGCTACGTATTTATATAATTACGAACGCACCTAAAAATGAAATATAAAGAAATTTGAGGTAATGGACATTTGATGTGTCTTTAAATACACACACACATATATATATATATATATATGTGTGTATATAAAGCAAATATTTTATGTGTGCGATCTTAATTTTATATGCTTGTGTATATCTAAACTGATAGATAGGCAGATCAATATAATTAAAAAGTTTGAAAATTGACACACAATTTTCTTGACATACCCTATTTTATACTGCATTTAAATTAAACGTTTTGTGTACACACACACACAAAAAAAAAAAAAAAAAAAAAAAAAAAAAAAAAGAGAGAGAGAGAGAAAAGAAAAGAAAAATAAAACGTTATGCGAAATTGTTTGCAACTTCTAAATTTTTCTAAAATGTGAATATTACTAAAATAAGGTCTTTCATTTCTCTTAAGTTTTGACCCCTTTGAAACCACACATGAGAAAAACTGAAGAGAATATAATACCATAAGTTGAGAAGGCGAAAAGTTATTTATAAATCTTACTGAAATAGGTAAAAAGTTTCGAGGTTAGCTGTAGGTTTTTATTTCTATTTTGGATCTTATGGTGCACTCAAAAAACGTTCATGGCAGCTATCTTTTACTTCGCCATTCACTTGAAATTTACGAAAAAACTAAAGGTCTCTTTTACTGTCCCATTTAGCGGCCGCCGCAAATCGTAAAATTGATATAAAATCGAAAGGGGGAATTTAAAAAGAAACAAAACTTTGGGTTTGTATGTCTGAAGAAAAAGAGCTTTGATTTTGGTGTAGATATCTTTGCACTAAAGAAAATTGATTTACTTAAAAATAAATAAATAAATAAAAATAAAGATATGCGTTTAAAGAAATTTGAGGCAAAATGGAAATTTGATGTGTCTGTAATAATATTTTTATCAAAGACTTATCTCTCTCGGGATTTTTTGCTTATGAGAAGAAAGAATTTGAAAATGTGATTCTCGTAGTAAAAAAATGATTTAAAAAAATTCTTTTGAAAATTATCATTAAATTTTCTTAAATAAATATATTTTTTTTTGTAAATCCTGAAGAAAAACTAGTCGTTGGGGGCCACCGTAATACTTACACCCATCATGGATATGCATAATGTAAAATATTAAAATAAAAATGTGTAAACTACTTATAAAATGCATTGCAATTCGAATAAAATCGTGGTTTGATGACGTCATAAACTTTAAAGGCTCAATTACTGAATTGCTTGAAAGAAACATCCTTACAACTCCGAAAATAATAATCCCATTAACTAGCGGTTTATTGCATCTGATTAAGCGTCAAGTTTCCAATTAAAATATATCTTTGAAGTGAAATTTGGATGAAATACAGGGTCATGAAAAATCAAAGAGTGTGAAAAATAGAATTCCAAACATTCGGCAACTCATTATCCGATCGACTTCATGCTTTATGCAAAATTTATGTTTTGTTATTGTCTTTTATATTCATTTCTTAAAATAAACAATTTCGAAAATTTTATATACCTTTCATCAGAACGAATAATTCAAGAGTCCGAAAAAATTGTTTCGGTTAATCGAGGTTACTGAAATTCAAAAAGCTTCTTCACATTATTACATACTAAGTACATACCAAATTGCAAGTCTCTATCTCAAATTTTTCGGGAGCTAGAGCGTTTACAGACACACAGACGGACGGCAAAATTTTTTTTCTGAAAATATGTTTATCGGAATCTCCAGTGTCTGAAACGTGTAAATCCGTAAAGTTTTCTATTTTGAAAACGATTACAAGACTTACCCTATACTACGTATGATGGGTAAGTAATTAATATTTCTTCTTTTTCTTTACTCCCAAATGAAAAGGATAT
The DNA here is from genome assembly GCA_963931845.1 of Maratus michaelseni. NCBI lineage: Eukaryota > Metazoa > Arthropoda > Arachnida > Araneae > Salticidae > Maratus > Maratus michaelseni. Next base: position 7,499,116 of record OZ007600.1, read on the forward strand.
GCCACAAACTTTATTGTTTCCAGATGATATATAAATTTTTACTTTCTTCTATCGTTACAAGAAGAAAGTTGTGGATTCGTAAAAATTTTCCACTTCTGGTTTTTGACGGATTTATACGTTTTAGAAGGTCCTGAACACGATTTGACTATTTTTAGAAAATGTCTGTCTGTATGTGACAAAAATTGTTTGCGCGCTCTATCTCAACAACTAATGCACGAAATTTAATAAAACTTTATATTCAGTTAGTCCCTGATATAAGTTGGTACGGATTAGTTTTTGGTGATAATCGCCCAATAGGTGGTGCTACTATGCTGCATTTTTGCGATTTCCGCAATAGCTCTATTTCACGAACTAATGCAATTATTTTCGACAAACTTCAGATTCATTTAGACCTTGACATAAATAGACGCTGATTACGTTTTGGTGTAGATATCCCAACAGGTGGAGCTGTTATACCACTTTTTCATGATTTTTACGATAGCTATATTTCAAGAATTAATGCACGGATTTTCACCAAATTTCATATTATGTTAGACCTTGACATAAATAGATCCTTATTAGGTTTGGATGTATACCGCCCAACAGGTGGCGCTGCTATGCTATGTTTTTCTCGATTTCCGCGATATCTGTATCTCAAGAATGAATAACTTGCCATTTAATTTCGGTTGCAGACGATTTGATTCATAATAGAAGAAAGTTTTGTGAACGTCCTATCGTACTTCTAATGCAAAGCAATGTGAAAGAATGAAATAAACTTAATCAATGTTTATTCATCAACTATAAGATATTATTAGGATCGCTCCTTCTAATAAATGCACCATTCGTGCATTATACATTTCAGCTTTTGTTTTTAAAGCTTACACAAACACACCACTCCCTTCATCAGTGGTTCAGTCACAACTCTGAAGTTACATCGCTTCCTTCCACTAACGAAGAGTGTGAATTAGCAGCGACACCTGGTTTTTATTTCACATTTTCGACAATTGCTATTCGGAAATAGTGGTAACATAAAAAAGGACTGTTCGATATCTATGTGTATACGTATAATAAAAACTAAGGAATGAATAAAATATAAAGAGAATTTTCAGAAAATATTACTTGCGAAGATATTTTTTTTTATCAAACAGCAATATATACAACATACAAAGATGTTCTGGTAGGCTGCGGAGCGCAATGTTTATAAACTCCGGTGAACTCCGGCTGGTATTTAAATATTCACTGAAAATGAAAATCTACAGGAGCTAAGCTCCGTTGCAAATTAAGAGGTTACTTCACTCAGGTGAAAACACCCGCTCGCAAATATTAATCCTATGATGGAAATATTTTACGATATCTCGTTCGCATTTCAATATTTTTGAATGATTTTTTTGGAAATGGATAGCTGAGGTCAATCTCTATGCAGGCCTTTTTGTATTTTTTCGATTTTTATTACAAGTTTTTTTTTTATGAAGTGAAAGTATTCCCCAATAAGAAAAACTGCAACCAAAATCGAAAAAGTAAAAAGTAGCCTGTTACAGAGATCGACCTCAGCTATAAAAAAAAAAAAAATCATTTAAAAATATTAAAATGCGAACGAGATATCGTAAAATATCTACCCCATAGGATTAACATTAGCGTGCGGGTATCATAGCCTGAGTGAAGTAGCCTCTTAAGCATTGCTGGATGGTGCGTAGGAACACAAAGATAGGGAAATACACCAATGCGGAACCGAACGTCAGCCAAATCGGCTGACTTATGGAACTACTTAATCGCGTATATAAGAAAGAGGTGCAATGAGATGCTGGAACTGGGCTAAAAATCTTAAAACACGTCCCTTGTAAAATCAAAAATAGGTTTATGAACTAACAAGAACGAAAAATCAAGCGTCAAGCATAGATTACGTTACACTTCTAAAATACTTTTAGATATCTTTACCGTTTAATAAGATCTGATGTCTAAGTAAACAAAGTCAAAGTCAAACCGAGCGGAGAGGCCTACCTTTCGGCTTAAGCTCAACTAGCCCGCCCTTGGAAAACACATAACATATTTAAAAATCCAATTTCAAGAATTACCAACAATATTTGGTAAAATATTCGAATTATTTTGTGCAGCCCTGTATATGTTCTATAGATTTGTATGTATACTACATAGAATGCTAAAATTTAATTCATTTAGGAAACGCAATGCACAGTTGAAAATTTCCCTTCAGCAGTTTCTGCCAATAAATGCAAATGTACTTGAGATATTTTGCGTTGCCCTGTATAGTACCTATAGAATTTATACACACCAAGTAATAGGCAAAAAATTAGTTAAATTTAAGAAATCCAAACTGAAAAGGCACTTCCAGCAATTATTATTAACAGTCAGTACTGTAACCGAATATTTTTGTGTGTCCCTGTACATGAACGAGGAATGTTATAAACACAGTATTCTACAGTAGGCCTCTTTTAATGTACCTCAGTTATATATACCAATTGAATATGTTTGAAATAGCGAAACATTATTAAAATAAACCGCAAGCGATATTTTCCCACAGAGCGTAATGTAACATAATTCTTTTGAGTGTAGCTGCAAAGGAAATATAAGTGCTATACACTTCATTTTCAATACCGAACATGCCATAGTAAACCTCAATAACACATTATACCAATCGCATGAACAATCCGAATATATTTACACGAATTATAGCATGGACAGACAGACAGTCAGACGGCAAACAGACAGACAGCCGACAGACAGACAGACAAACAGAATTCATAAACACTTTTCAACTATGTTGGAAAGTGTTAAAATTAATATTTCAAAAATGGAATGATTTTTGACATGGAAAAAACTAAGATACCAGACGTACAATAATGGATTTTGAGATGGGGGAAGTAAAGAAATAGTGTAAAGTAATATATATATATATATATATATATATATATATATATTAAATTTTACTTAAAGTTTTATATATATATATATATATATAATTATAATATCTATGAATTTAAAAAACATATCAAGTTCTATTATCATTCTACTTAAATCTCTATATATATCTATATCTATATCTATCTATCTATCTATCTATCTATCTATATATATATATATATATATATATATGTGTGTGTGTGTGTGTGTGTGTGTGTGTGTGTGTATGTATGTATGTATGTAGTAATAAAAAAAAATTCGTCATTTTACCTTAATTAATTTATTCTAAATTCTTACAATTCTACATTTTCCCCCTGTCTTTTAGTCATATCTTAAATATAAATTATATTTTAACTCCATATATTTAATCAACCTACTCTTTTAATTCTTATTCTAAAAATCTTAATTCGTTAAAAGCTACATTTCTTTGTAAAAACCACTAATTTATTCCTTCATATTTTGATATATTAGATTTTTATTTCTTTAGAACGTCTCTTAATATCATTTTTATTTTTATTGAAATTATCATTCGATATCCCATGATTCATCTCAACTTCCGCGTCTAACTTTTTCACTTCAAAATTATGCCGAGTATAATAAAGAGTTCCACAGCCTTGCAAACCGCTCATTGGTTAAATTACCCCTGCATTGGTGAAAGATTCTTACGTCTAGCGGAGTATAAAACGTGTTACACAACCTTGGAGCTTAGAATTTTTAAGTTTTTTGACTTGTTAAATAAAACCCGTCACTTGGAGGAGAAGTGTCTTTAAATTGGTGTATATCTCTAATAATATGTAACATCTTCATGCTTTTTCTATAGCGTAGCACAGCTCAGTTATGAATTCTGAACTTGATAATTAGTGGAATTGTCTATGCTTTGTGAATTGTCAATAAACGTATTGATAATAATGCAGCTTCCTGTTATTTTTACGGAAAAAATCCTAGTGTATTTCACAAACATCGTCTTCCATCTGGATCCTTCGACTGCAAAACATATGTTATTCTACAAATTCATCGCATACCAGAAATACGTTGATATATTTCACTATGAAATGGAAAATCATTTCATATATGTACTTCTCAAGAAAGAAAATGAGTAAAACATAGCTATAAATAAACAAGAACGAAAAATCATGCGTCAAGCATAGATTATGTAACACTTTCCAACGCTTCCAAAATAATTTTACAAATCATACTGTTTAATAAGCTAAAAGATAACATCTAAGTAATCCGAATACTTTTATTCAGCCCTGTATAGGATCTATAGATTTGTATATATACTACATAGGATGCTAAATTTTAGTTCAGTTAGGAAACGCGTAGCACAGTTTAAAATTCTCCGTCTGGAGTTAAATAATACGGAAATGTGTTCGCGAACTTTTGTGCTTCCCTGTATAGGATCTACAGAATTTATACACACCACGTAATAGACATAAAGCGAGTTAAAATTAAAATCGCGATCAGTAACTTAAAACGCACTTCCAGGAATTATTGTTAACATACAGTAGAAAATTCTTTTGTGTGTCCCTGTAAATGAACGATGACTGCTATACATACAATATTCTGTAGTAAGCCTCTTGTAATGCACGTTAGTGATATATATAAATTTCAATGCGTTTAAAATAGGGGAACATTATTTAAATAAACCGCAGACGATTTTTCTCCATATACGTAATGTAACGGAATTCTTTTGACTGTCCCTGTAAAGTAACTATAAGTGCTATGCACACCCTATTCCATATTAAGCTTTTTGTAATGCACCTTAGTGATATATATAAATTTCAATGCGTTTAAAATAGAGAAACATTATTTAAATAAACCGCAAATGATTTTCCCCCATAGACCGCAATGTAACGGAATTCTTTTGAGTGTCCCTGTAAAAAAAACTATAACTGCTACACACTTCCGTTGAAATAGGGAACATGCTATAGCTAACGACTATAACATATAAAAATTGCAGAGCAATCCGAGCATATTTACGGGAGTTAGAGCACGGACAGACGGCCAGACGGCAGACGGCCAGACAAACCGAAGTCATAAACACTTTTCAACTAGGTTGGAAAGTATTAAAAAGGTTAAAATGTGTGCCAGATTACGTTAAGCGATTCCTTTAATACTAATTAATCATAAAAATTAATCCAACCATTTTTTTATACAGACAATGAAAATAGAAGCATGTTATAAAATAATTATATTCTAAGTGTTTTACTTCCCCATAACATCGATTCTGTTGAGTTTCAGTAGTAATATGAAATTGAAAAAAAAAAAAAAAAAAACTGAATGGAAATTTAAAGTGTTTGCAATAAACGTTGAAAGTATATTATAGATCTTCGACTGTTTTATCATAAAAAGAAAAACAATTGAAGCAAGTTATAAAATAGTTAGTTTAAATATTTTATTGTCACATAACATAGGTTTGGTTAAGTTTCAAGAGTTTTATAAAATAGAATTAAAAACTACATTAAAATTATTATAAGATCTCTGCAATAAATATCGAAAGCATCTTATTCAACGATTTTATTATCGAGAGTATTTTATTATATAACAAAATCTGGAATAAATAGATTAAGTAGTTATTTTTAGTACTTTTTATGGCCATAAAACACCGCTTCGTTATACTTTTGAAAGGAATTATAGGAGAGAAACATTTAAACAGTAACAGGTGGTATCGTTCTATTTTTTTTTTCTTCAGATTTCATCACTTCTTCTTCTTAAATAAAAATTGTAATCCATTATTTTGAGCGTTTTCTCTTTTCAGACAAATCTAATTCATTTTTTAAGCCTATAGATAAAACATGCCATGAAAGTTAAAGGTAAGAAATAGAAATGAAACATTTAAAAGTATGAGAAGAAAAGCACCCTTATAGTAAATATATTTTTTTTTTCAATGAAATATAAACTAAAATTTTAAGTAACACGCTTTTCATCCAAAATTTAATACATTGTACTTGTATACATTATTTGAACCAAATCGATTCATGTGTGATTTCAATCAAAAAAGTAAAAGAATATTTTTGCCCCTTGACGCTTCCCCTGATTAGGCACAGTCCTAAAAATACTTACATATGCGTTATCATTGACAAACGCACTTGCATGAAACATCTGAACGAAATCAGTTTTCTAGATATTTTATTTCAATTAAAAATGTAAAAGAATATTTTTGCCCCTGGACCCTGCCGCTGATTAGGCACAGTCCTGAAAATAATTACATATGCGTTATCATTGACAACGAGCTTGCATGAAATATCTGAACAAAATCGGTTTTCTAGATATGTGATTTAAATTAAAAATGTTATAAAAGAATATTTTTGCCCTTGGACCCTGCCGCTGATTAGGCACAGTCCTGAAAATACTTAAATATGCATTGTCATTGACTTGCAGGAAACATCTGAAAAAATAAATAAATAGGTGTGCTAGATACGGGATTTCAATCAAAAATGTAAAAGAATATTTTTGCCCTTGGACTCTGTCCCTGATTAGGCACAGTCCTGAAAATACTTACATATGCTAGTGATTGACAACGAACTTGCATGAAACATCTGAACAAAATCGGTTTTCTAGATATGTGATTTCAATCAAAAACGTAAAAGAATATTTTTGCCCCTGGACCCTGCCCCTGATTAGGCAGAGTCCTGAAAATAATTACATATGCGTTGTCATTGACAACGAACTTCCTTAAATCATCTGAATGAAATCGGTTTGCTAGATATGTGATTTCAATCAAAAACGTAAAAGAATATTTTGGCCCCTGGACCCTGCCCCTGATTAGGAAGAGTCCTGAAAATAATTACATATGCGTTGTCATTGACAATGAACTTCCTTAAATCATCTGAACGAAATCGGTTTTCTAGATATGTGATTTCAATCAAAAACGTAAAAGAATAATTTTGCCCCTGGACTCTGCCCCTGATTAGGCACAGTCCTAAAAATACTTAAATGTGCGTTGTCATCGTTGATGAACTTGGGTGAAGTATCCTAAGTTATTGTTTCTCTAGTAGGGAGATTTAGTAGAGTCTCAGGGCTTTACAAATTTGAAAAAAATCTGGTAGCCAGCAAAAAATTATTTTCGCCAGTAAACAAATATTCCATTCTTTATTACGTAATCGGAATTAGCCTATCATAAGCAGCCGGTTGGGGAGAAAAGTTTTATTTTGATCCAACAATCGACGAATAGAAATTGAGGATAAAAGAAAAAAATCGTTCGAAGTGCAATGAAGGATTTTTTATTTCCGTTTTTTGGAGCCGAACGCATATAATTATAAAATATTCTTGAGTAAATAATGTGGTCACGTAATTAAAAATTCTCTCTCACATATTCCTCCGCCACCAAAATTCTCAGAAAAACTAGAAATCGAACCCTCTAACAAAACAAAATTCGTAAACCAGACAGTTGTTTCTAAACCAGAGTGGCAACGAACGGTTGTGCAATGTGTGCGGTGCACACAGGCGCCATGATAGCAACGGCGCCAAGCATTTGAAGCAAGGATGAAATATTTAAAAAATACATATTTTTCTTTAATTTTAATAATATTAATTATTCTTGAAATTTTAACTAAGTTTAATAGGTTTACTACAAACGAATTACTTTTAATCACCTACATATTATTTTTTTAATGAATGTGATGGATTAAGCCGTTTTAATTCTGAACACAAAAATCTAATTTCAAATTTACAAAAACTGCATAATTTTTTAGCATTGTATCCAATTTTCTATACCACAAAGGCTGCACTGACACTATTCCTTACTGTATTATTGCAAGCTCCCCCCCCCCCCACTTCCCTCTATACACTCTACATGTACTTTACAATTACGGCGACCAACTTTTTTTTATCTGGCGACCACGTTATTTAATCTAACCTTTTTTTGTACAAAAATTGAACTAAGAAATGAGCACATAGGGTAATTTTTCTGCACATCTTGACGCAGCACTCGTTGCGTCGCTCCATGTGGTACCAGCATAACGGGGTTCCTGCACATTACGCGAATGACGTCTGCCGATACCTCGACGTAACCTTTGGACAGTGGTGGATAGGTCGTGGTGGCCCGGTTTATGGCTGCCAGATCACCGGACCTATCATGCCTGGACTTCTTCTGGGGTCAAATGAAGAGTTTGGTGTACGAGATCCCGTTCCTTTAGTTGAAGACCTCGCCGATCGAAAATCTGTAGCTGCCGGGAGGATACGCGACACGCCAGGAATCTACCAAAACGTAAGGGAATCCATGCGGCGCCGCTGTCAAGTCCGCCTGACGACTTCTAGCTGTAATTTCGAAGATATTCTGAAGTACAACCTTTCAATACAATGTTTTCTGACCCATTAATGTGTTTATGTTTATGTTGTTTTTCTCTGCTTCTTTGAACCATAGCTCGCAACTACGGCATTTTCGACCCTGCATTGCTATGTGATTCCGATTCTTCTCTGTGCCCCCTACACTTCCTGCAAGTATGTCGGTCTGGTAGTGAAACACCCTGTATATAAACCAATGTGTATAATATATATATACTTGCATTTAGTATTTAGCAAAGTTGAGTCTCTATAGTATAGAGATTATGGTTTTTGAATGTTTTTAATAGATTACCAGTCCTTCCCAAAACACATTGATACCTAAAAATGACAACAATATGCGAAACATTTTTTTATTATAAATTTGCCTTCAAAACTATAACCAATACGATTATAATTCAAAAATTGTCCAACACGGCTTTAAAAAGCTTTGAATATATTAGATAATATATTTCAATAAATATATTTCAATAAATTATATTTAAAAAGGCTTAAAAATAACCCATTTGGTAAGTTTTACTGTACACTATTAAAGTACAAATAGCATTCGATAAATATGAACATTGTTTTTGAGGATGACGAATTATCGCGGTTTTATGGATTATTTAAAATGAATGAAGGATTGTTGTTCTCAAAGAAACATTTTTCTCCTTAAAACCATTTTCTGAATTCATTTTAAAATGTAAAATTATGATACTTGCAGGCATGACTATTGAAGTGACTTGGAATCGAACAGTTTTTTTTTCATTTATGGACAAATGGATTACATCTTGAGTTATAAGCGATTGCTGTCTCATAACGACCTACTTTCTGAAAGATCCTCTGCCTTTATTGAAAAACGGAAAACAATTATCGGTTTCGTAAATTCTGATTAAGATCATCTGCAGTCTCATGCGTATACGAAATTAGTTTAAAAATGTGTCAAAAACCAGCCAGTTTGAACTTAAGAGCAGCTTTAATGATATTCGACTGTATAAAATCGCAGATGTATCAGAGCCAGCAAGGAGTAATTGAGTGTATACATCATGAACATAGAAATAGATTTAAGGACTTGTAACGAAATAATCATTCGAAGAAGAAAATCGTTCCTCGAAAAGTGTTTCAAATAGGTGGCGCCTGTGTAGGACAGTCGTCCTATAGGTCAGCATTTCGTCTGCGTCTTTAAATCGTCTTCTTGACATTGGTATAATGAAAGGGCAGCTGACGTCACTGTTGGTTAAATTACTGTTAGATAGCAAGAAAACCTATTCATTCTTTATGACTCCTACTGTACACATGATATGGGGTGATTTGATTGGTCTACGTTAAGCAGGTCTTTGATATGATTGGCCTACGTCACCATGACGATTCCTGCAAATGATCGCTACGACAAAAATGTAGTGGTAGATTGGTTAACGCAAGTGTTTGTTTGTAAACATGCCCTTTCCTTATACGAAACATTGTTAGCGACAGTTTCGGTTTGTTGTTTGTAGGTGGCGCTATCTCAGCAGGGATGCTCGCCTTAAATGTGCGCATAGCTGACACTTAAAGTTCGTCACGATATTAATACTATTTTGTTAGAAGTTCTTATCTATTTCTATGTTCATGGTATATATATATATATATATACAGCACATACTCGTGATGCCAATAAAGTGGCTATAGCACAACTCCATTAAATTTGAAGCACAAGCTAGTGGAAAGAATGATGTCATAATAGAACAAGTTGGAAATTTTACGTTAAACGTGATATAGCAGGTGCGTTCGTTTTATAACTAGTTACACAATGAAAAAAATCATCCTTATTATTCCAGTGAAATGAATTATATCGTCTGCTATGAGCGAAATGAGCATGCATATTTTTTTCTTATTACGTATGCCACGTTTACAAATGCGAATTTTTTTTCTGCACCATACAGCACTGTAAAATTTACCCTGGAGATCTTTCTTTGCGCATGATTGCGTCTATGGTTTACTATTTGTATGATTTATAATGAACGAATCTCCTGTGTTTATTTACTTTAATGGATTGAAATATTCGGCTGTTAACGTAATTTTCACTGAAGTCATCTTAGAATCTATACATTTTTTAATGTAACTCATCTCTCAAGCAAACAATTTTTTTCAAAGATCTTTTTAAAAATGTAACTTTTATGAAATTTCATTTGAAAAAATAATTTTGAATAAAAATGGGCGCTTGTCATATGAAAAAAGAAATGGTTTGCCCGAATTTGTTTTTCCTCAGTCACATGATTTGCGCTTTTATTATATAGAATACGTACGATAGGATTTAATAGAATAAAGAAAACTTTTATTAATATCTTTTTAAGTTTTGATTCGATTTTCATAAAATTTGAAATGACTCGACAAAATTCTACAACGACAATATATATTAAATTTCAAACCATTAGTTTTTGCGCTGTTATATGCGGACTGAGGGGTGGACGGACGGACGGATCAGACGACGACTATAGGTGCTACGTATTTATATAATTACGAACGCACCTAAAAACGGAGTTTTAGGAAAAGGTTTAGTGAATGTTGGTTAATGATGTGCTAAAGGAGAATGTAAACGTACTTCTGTAATATGTTATATTTATTTATTTACTGTGATGATGACTTATAGTTGATCAACTATATTAGCTCCATGTTCTAGTTATTATTTTTATCTATTTTTAAACACTTTTCATCATAATTGAAAGCGTTTATTACTTCGGTACGTTCATCTGTATGGCTACTTGGCCGCGCTATTACTTCTAAGTAATTAGTATCTGTTATTAAGGTTTACAATAGGACTATTTCTATTAAAAATGGAGTGAGTACCATTTATAAGGGACACAAAAATGGATTAAATTTTCGTTAAATTATGGTTTCTAAAGGGAAAAGTTGTTTTTAGTGTATTTTAATAATGTTGAAATACTGCAAATAATAAAATTGACCTGCATTATTGAGGTGTGGTACAACTATTATTTCCACGTTCACTGTCACAAAAAAGCGGTACAGGGGGTCAGAAAAAGGTGGGGCAGTTGCTATTATATCGGGACATAAAAATAGAGTAAATCCTGTGAAAACGGAAACCTGTCTTAAATGCAAAGAGCCCACGGCTTCCCAAAGGGAAGAGTACCATACAAATCTAAGATGTAAACCTGTCCGAAACGGAATATTTCTTTGGCCACTTGAGATTTTGTCTTAGCAGGATTTATTGTATTAAATAAACACAATAATCTTAGAAAGAAAAATCTTTGAAAAAGGATTCGCTACTGACCGAAACAAAATTCCATATTGGAGAGATTTTCTAATGTACAACTGTATGGTACTCTTCACATAGGTACCATGAATGTTTTGTGTATAAAGATGGGATTTATTATAAGCAGGTTTCTGTTTTTACAGAAATTACTGAACTAACAAGGAAGGTCTCCTTAAAGCGCATACTCAGAATATGTTTAAAAAAAAATGCTAATGGAACTACTCATGTACGTAATAAAGGATCAGTCAAATTTAGTTGAGGAATCCCAGTAGAAAATCTGTAAAAAAAATAAATTACTTTGGAGTATTTGGCGCAAAAAGACGCGATTTGGCGAGCAAAACTTTTTCTTCGCCAAATGCAAGCGATTTTAATGGATTTGAAAATGCCTGGTTAGATGAGTGTTTAAATGCATAGAACTTTATGAATTTAAATTTCAACGATTAAATAGTTTATTATTTTTTCTATAAGCTTCTCTAACATAAATACAAGTTAAGTATTGCTGAAGTTATTTAATTTTACACGATTTCGCCGGCTGTATAAGTTTTAAGTGTATTTTAACAGTAAATGTTCGATTAAGAACCCTCTCATTATACATTTCGATTTTGAATGAGTCATTGTTCCCATGGCAACAAGACTTTTCTCTTGCTGTCTCCAGCACAACAGTATCGAAGTGGAATTGACAGTGCTCAGAATCGGACAATTAATTTTTAGTTTGAAGCATTTTTAATCCATTTAAATTTTGTTCTAAACCGTAAAATACGATCGTTAATTTTCTTTAAATGTACATATAAATGTACATGGCAAAACCGTAGTTATAAAAGTGAATTTATTTAAGTTAAGCTTACTTAAACTAGTTCAGTATAAAGATTGGAAAACGTTTTTCCTTAAAGAGTATTTAAATGCACATCTTTTTTAAAAATTTCATTGTGTCGCCAAGCTAGCGATAAATCGCCAAAACACGAAATTTTCACATTTTTTTACGTAGGTTATATCGAGGTTCCGCAGCAAAAATTTTTTAAACCTATATATCCTCATGAGAAGAATATTCTGTAATTTTTTCAAAATTTTCTGAGTATGCGCTTATGGAGACCTTCCTTGTAAGTGCAGTAGAACGTGTAAAAAAAAAAAAAAAAAAAAAAAAAAAAAAAATCCGTTTTAGAAACGTTTACGCCGAAGAAGACAGATTCCTTTCGACGAGACGATAAAACATTCCTTTATAGACAGGTTATTATTTAGCAGGTTTACTGTATAAAATTGCACTTAATGCAAACTAAGGAACTGCATGCTACAAAAGAAACTTAAACGAGTTTCTACAATATAAAACAAGTCGGTAAGTGTGATCGAAGATCGCTCAAAGGGTTTCATTTAATATTCCTTTCAAAACACTTTATCCTTTCTTTAATAAATCCAAATAAATTTAATTTAGCAACAACAACAAAAAAAAGTCATGTTTTTTATAAAGTAAGAATTTACCGGTCTATTTTTTCATTTTTTCAAATATCTAAACCAGCCGGATAGCAGGCGAAGCCCGCTATTATATTCTATCATAATAATATCCGTCATACGGACTAAATGCAATATTTAAAAAAATAATTTCAAAATTAAACAAATTGTACACCTTCAAAATGTTAAAATATGCGAATATTTCCATAATCGGATTTTTATCACGATTCAATATGTTTCTCAAACTCATATATTTACTATTCTCTATTACTCATATTGATACTCGCTTTGTAATATTCTCAAACATTTGAAAAATTCATTAAACTTCCAATATGACGTCAGATTTCCTTTTTAATTCTCCAATGACGTGATATTAATCTGCTTTGTGTACATGCTCCTTGTATTATTGAGAAATCTTAGACATTTTCCGTTTTATTACCACTATGACGTCAATCAATTTTATTTCATATTTATCTTTTTTTTCAATGGGTGAAACTTTTTATTTCATTTTCATTTTCCACGTGGAAATCGTCTGATATAAAATTAATTATTGTAGAAAGAATTTCATTGTGGATTTTAAATTTTTGGCATCTGCTATAACGAAAAATGTTTAAATGTAATAGGAAAAGGCTGTTAGAATTTAGGTTTTTTATCTCTATTTATTAAAATAATACGAATTTTTCAAATTTTAATATTTTGAGCTCTTTACAGCTGGTATTCATCTATGTACACAAAGTTTCAACTCTGAAAGTTATATAGTTTTTGAGAATGGCTCTGTGACGGACAGAGAACTGAGTGGGAGTAATAGGGTTTCGTGAGATGAACGAAACCCTAAAAACTAGACTTTTCGCGTCCCTTCCCTGGTTTTGCGGGACCGATATTAATAGCCTTGAAAACAATGTTGAATTCAGACACTTTTCTCCGTGAGGGATTTCTGTAGTTCCGGGGGGGGGGGGGGGGCATTGCACTTTTTAATCATTAAAAGCATAAAATCTCAAATCTTCCGAGAGGGGACATTTCAATGCTCCGGGGGGACATTGAAGAGTTGCGGAGGGGGGGAGGGATTGCACTTTTTAACCATTAAAAACATAAAATCTCAAATCTTCCGGGGGGGGTCCCCCCGGGCCACCCCATGAATTCAACACTGCTTGAAAATTGAGACATCCCACGTAAATCGGAATACTGGCAACACTAACTACAACATGCTTTCTATAGAATTTGGAGTGCGTAGCATTTATTGTTCATTTGCGGGAACACATAAAACGTTTCTGTTACAGCGTGTATCAGTAACAGTTGCTAGAAGTGAGTTTCAACCATTGCGGTATGTATTTTTAAGCTTAATTAAATTTCTGAACATTACGTGGTGTATAGATAATTCTGTAGTTTTATACATAATTCCATAGTGTTGCACAAAAGAATTCGTAAGCAATATATTGGAATGTTATTCAATGAATTTTTATTCCATTTGTTGAAATAAAAATGTAGATTTGCAATGTTTACGAATTATCAAGGTTTAAGTGCATACCTTGAAGAAAATATATTCCATGTATAATACAGATTAATTGAAGTGATAAGTTATCGAGGTTTTAGTGCATATATATATATAATCCATTGATGACATTTGGCGGAATAAAAACATAGATTTATGAGGATGACGAATTATCAAGGTTTTAGTGGAAATCCATACGGAATTTATATCCAACTGAACGGAAACGTAAATTTATTAGGAGGACGAAGTGACTGCTTTTTCACATATATAAGTATCGTTTAAGAGGATAACGAGTTATCGAGATTTTATTGTAGATCTAAAGTAAATTAATTACATTCTATTACATATATATACAAGTACTGATAAATGGCGATGATGAGTGATGGAGGTTTTAGTTGTAAAACCATAATGCTATATATATTATATTTTTGTAAAAATAAACAAGGATTTACAAGGGTTAATTATCGAAGCATTGGTTTATGAGGATGAGAAGATATCTAGGTTTTAGTGCATAACAACAATAGCTAATAATATTTGTTTAAAGAAAAACACAGATTTTACATGGGTGATGAATTATAAAGCATACTTTGTATTAAATATATTTTTTTATGTATGATAACACAGATTAATGAGATTGATAAGTTATCGAATTTTTAGTGCACAAATACAAAGAATTGACGACATTCGATTTGGTAAAAACACCGATTTATAACGATGACGAGTTATGGATATTTTAGTGAATATCTATAAAGGATTTATGGTATATTTTAAAATAAAAACATATATTTATGATGTTGACGAATTATCGGGGTTTTAGTACTACATTGTATTAATTATATTCGATGTGTAAAAACACAGCTTTATGAGAATGACAAGTTATGTAGGTTGTAGTGGGTATATATAATATATTAATGACATTCGATTAAATAAAACCACAGGTATTTGAGGATGACGATTTATCAATGTTAGGTGGAAACCCATGCGAAATTTATATCCGACTAAATTTAAACGTAAATTTAGAGTAATGACCAAGTATCGAAGTTTTCGTGTATAAAAATATCTTTTAAGAGGATAACGAGTTGTTGAGATTGTTTTGAAGATAAGAAGTAAAGTAATTACATTCTATTGCATAAAAGCACTGATAAACTTGAATAACGATTTATCAAGGTTTCAGTGTACATTCATATTGATTAATGATGTTTGTTTAAACAAAAAGATAAATTTACAAGGGGGACGAATTATCAAGGTAAAAGTGCATACCTCGCATTAAATATATTCGATGTATAATAACAAAGATTAATGAGAGTGACAAGTTATCGAGGTTTTAGCGCAAATGTATAAACAATGACTTTGTATTGAGTAAAAGTACTGAATTATGAGGATGACGAAATATCGAGGTTTTAATGTATAACCATCATGATTAATGATACTTGTTTAAGTTAAAACATAGTTTTATAGTGGTAATGAATTTTCGAGGTTTCAGTACACACCTTGTTTGAATTAATTTCGAAGTATAATAAAACAAATTTTTGAGTGTGAGGAGATATCGAGGTTTTACTGCATTTCATCAAAGTAGTAATCTTATTAGATGAATATAAAAAATAATGTAGTAGTGTTAATGCATTATGGAGGTTTTAGAGAATATCTATGACGAATTTGCAGTTTTCGATTTTATAAAATGTAGATGTATATAAGTTACAATTTATCGTACTTTAACTGCGAACTTGTCTATTAATATTTCTTGTATAAAAACTCAGACTATTAGTGCAACGACTTATCAGGATTTTACTGTAAATCCATACAGAACACATTTAATGCACATACCAAAAGTTTTTTCATTGAATGTAACCATAAATTTTTAAGAGTAACGAATTATTGAGGTTTTAGTGTTTATCACAAATGCAATTATTTTATTCGTAAAATATAAAGATAATTTAAGAGAATGACGAGTTATCAAGGTTTAATGCATAGCAAGCATGCATATGTCATTGAAGACAAATTTTACATTATGACGTTGACGAAATATCGAGGTTTTACCGTATATCATAAATAATGACATTGGACAAAACGCTGATGTATGAGGGTAACGAATTATTGAGGTTTACTGTAATATGTGATCATTAAGTCATCTAAATGTATTGGCTAATTGTCTTATCGGCTAAATGTACATTTTGGCTAATTGTTCTATCAGCTAAATGTACGTGTCGTCTAGATTTCCTGTTTACTAAATGTATGTGTCGTCTAGATGTCCTGTCGGCTAACTGATGCCTTCTGTCAGTTAAATGTTTGCGACCGCTGCTAATAGCCCAGTCAAATAAAGTGAAAAAAGGGGTAAACCTCGGAATGAAAGATAACAAGCTGAAAATTTGCAAAAATCTTTGTTTTGACATTCTAAAAGTAAGCTAAAAAGTCTCATATAATCTCGTGTCCGCGTCTCGAGATATTCAAGGTCAAAGGTCAAGAAAATCGGTTTTTTGCTTATACCTCGAAAACTGTGACATTATATTAAAAAAACTCCAATTACAAAATTAAAGTAGACAAACTTTCCTATAAAATACATATATTATCTTTAATTTTCTGACAAAGGGTTTAGGCGCTAGAGCGCGCTGAAGAAAGACAACTTTTTGACCTTCAGACCAAAACAAGAGAAACTTCATCTTTCACCCTCGATTTCTCAAAAACTATGCATTTTATCGAGAAAACAGCTGTTACAAAATTAAAGTAGACAATATTTTCTACAAAATTCATAAATTAACTTTAATTTCTGACGGAATGTTTAGGCCCTAAATAGCGCTGAATAAAAAGCGACTTTTTGACCTTCGAGCCAATACAAGAATAACGGCCCTTCCCTACCTTAGATTACTCGAAAACTGTTCGTTTTATCAACGAACATTAATTACAAAATTAAAGTACACAACATTATCTAAATATTGCAAAAGTAACTTTAATTTTCTGACAAAGGGTTCAGGCACTAAAGCGCGCTGAAAAAGGGCTAGTTTAAAGCCCTCTGCCAAAACAAGAGAAACATCCTTCAAGATTGTTTCCTACGCTTCAAATGGTGTTTGAAATATAACAAAATTAAGAAATTTAAATTGTTTACTTATTTATAAATGACATTCATAAATAAGACATTCGTATGATAATATTTAATTAATTTATATGAATAATAAGATATTGAAATTAAATAGTTTAAATACATTGTAATCACATTTTTGTTTATAATAATTATATTTTAAGTAGGGAAGGGATTAAGTATTTATTTTTCGAACAATGTAAGTGCTTGGATATACCTACGGATATTATTTTCTGAAACACGGTCTTCTAATAAGACGATTTTCTTTTTTCTATTTATATTAATGGCGAAGTGGCCACAGTCCTGTTAAAGTTCTGTTATATATATATATATACACTGCTCAAAACAATTAAAGGATATTTGAAGTTTTATATAAAATAAAGATATAAACGAAATTTTTTTTGCCGAAAATAGAAGAAGAAAATCACAAATGCAAATTTTTCTGGTTTTCAAACTGTGGAGTATGCAAATTTTGAGTTCGACGTCAAAAACGTCGCTTCAGCGGCAGCGAATGAAATTTGACTTTCAACTGGATAAAAGAGAATGAAGACAAGGATGATCGGCATTCACTGATTGCTTTGTTTCGATGAGTACGATGTCTCAGCGAAGTCATTTGACAGATTCAGAAGCTTGGAGAATTGTTGGTAGGTTAGAAGGGGGCCAAACTCAAGCCGAAGTAGCGCAAGCCATTGGAGTGTCACAAAGTGTCATTTCCAGGATCTGGAACCGTTTTCTGGAGAGTGGATGTGCAGGCCGAAGACCAGGGCAAGGTCGTAGACGGGCAACAACGCCCAATGAAGATCGGTATTTAGCGTTACAGCTCGGAGACACCGAAACATGAACGCTACTCTTCTCCAACAGCACCTTCGCTCGGCTACAGGCACCACGATTTCAACTCAGACTGTCCGAAACCGGCTCCATGCTGTAGGTCTGTATGCTCGCCGACCGATGGTATGTGTTAGATTAACATCAAGGCATCGTCGCGACCGCAGGGAGTGGGCAACCGAGCATGTCAACTGGAGGAGAAATGAATGGAGCAATATTCTGTTTTCTGACGAGTCCCGTTTTTCTGTGCATCCGGATAATAGGCGTATTTTCATCTGGAGGGACCGTGACAGTAGGAATAATCCTGCGTTCGTGCACGAAAGTGTCAGATTTGGCGGTGGAGGAGTGTCGGTGTATGGTGGCATCTCCATTGACGGGCGCACTGACCTCTACATCATTCGAGATGGAGCTCTGACTGGTCGCCGATATAGGGATGAGATCCTCAGACCTATTGTAGTCCCTTACGCTGCAGCAATCGGAGATAACTTCATTTTAATGGACGATAACTGCAGGCCACATCGTGCAAACCTGGTGGAGGATTTCCTTTTCGAGGAAGGAATCGTTCGAATGGAATGGCCAGCGTGTTCTCCAGACATGAATCCAATCGAGCACGTTTGGGACGCTCTAGGAAGACGAGTTTCTGGCCGCCAACAACCCCCACAAACTCTCCAAGAACTGGAAAGAGCTCTTCTGGAAGAGTGGGGCAGAATACCCCAACTCGTCATTAATAGCCTCATTGAGTCCATGCCTCAAAGGTGTTCAACGTTGCTGGCCGCCCGTGGAAACCATACCCCCTACTGAAAATGATTTTCTTTGAAGAAAACACCTTTTCTTATTCTTTTTTTCTCATATGCACAAATTGTGTTTTTTTTCCTTTTGTACACAAATGCGCAATAAAATGCATTTTTTTCTGCCAAACATGTGTAATTTATTCTCATATAACCTACTATGTCTGTCGACCATGTATCAATCAGCTAAAAAGTTTCCCAGATACAAAATCCACCTAAAACTGCAATATCCTTTAATTGTTTTGAGCAGTGTATATACTAAAATCCAAGATCATGAATCTCATGAATCTTAAAAGTTCTTTATTAGAACAAAAATACTTAATTCTAATTAATATAATACAGCCACAAACTAAGCATAAGTCATCTCATACGTTCAAATCATACACCGTGTTCACTAACACACAGAGCTGGGTTAGAAAGTTCTAAACAGTTCAGTAAACTTCTCAAATTACCAGAAGTATTAAAAATTCTACTATACTTCTGGTAGGGATTACCTTCAAGGTATGCCTATTGCATACCTAAGGAGATTATCTATTGTATGCCTATTGCATTGCCAAAGGAGACAATGGAACTCAGGATATCACAGGTAAGATATTGGGTTATATGTCCCAGTGGGGTGATGAAGGCGCCACCGATCAGCTGATCAATCAGGTGAGGACTAGAGAAATTCCATGTGAAATGTAGTTGTCACACCCATTTCTATTTCAAGGAGCCAATCTCTATACTATAATAATTTTATATTTCTCAGTCAAAAACTGTATCTCAGCAACAACGGATGTTCGATTTTAAACGTAATGGCTGATTTGTGTTTTATATGCGATAAACCGCTTTTAGAAAACGATACAGTAAATGTTGTGCGCGGCTTACAGACTTTGAAAACTGCAAGTATTGCAAGAAATGATGGATACATAGAATATTTGAATAATTTGACTTCTGTGAATGTACATACAGAGTGTCGCAAAGTCTACATTAGTAAAAATTCTATTATAGCATCGAAGCGACGCCAAGAAGAAAAAAAACCCTCGGTATCATTAAATCCACTTCGAAAAAAAAGAAATGACACTTTTGACTTCAAAACGTTATGTATGTTTTGTGGTGAAGCAGCTGAGGTAAAAAGAAAGGAAAAATATAAACGCACGATTAGTAAAGTGAGTTTAAAGACAATGTTCTCAAAAAAGCAGATGAACGAGGTGATTTGTTGGGAAAATTAGTAAAAGACCGCATATTTTTTTTAACATGACTTGGTAGCTGCTGAAGCAAAATATCACAGAACTTGCCATGTTAATTTTTTTAAGCGAGTACCGCCTGCAGTTAAAATGCATCGTCAAGATGATAAAGTCATAAAAGCAATGAAAGAGATTTTTTGCTATACAAAGAATAACAGAACCCAGAGAATGGGGGTGGGTAATACAAAACGCGATCCTGGAACTCACAACAACATTATTACCTTCAGCCCCAGAAGAACTAGTCAGTACGATCTTCTGCAATTGCAAGAAAGGCTGTGGAGCGAACTGTGGATGTAGAAAAGTAGGGTTGCAATGCTCCTCAGTTTGTGGCCAGCGTAACGGACAAGCATGTCTCAACGCTTCATCATATCCAAATGATCTTGATGAAGAAAGTGAATATGTACCTGAGATTCTTGAGGATTTAGAGCCAAGTATTACTGACAACGAGGATGATGATAACGATCTGGAAATTTTATATGGGTGACCAGAAGAAGGAGACGACGACGAACAAGAGGAAACGTAAGCTGTATGCCTTCTATTGATAATCAGAGATAATACTCGCCTTATAATTTAACTTAAACAAAATATAATAGATTTGATAATCTTATGAGAAATAAAAATGTAATTACAATACATAAAAACTCATTTCAATATGTTGTTTAATACATAATTTAACAAAATATTATCAAATTTATTTATAATTAATTCTTATTTATAACTAATATTTATTAATAAGTAAATAATGTAACTAATTAAGACTAAATTTGTAAATAATTTTATTCTCTACAAGTTTTGTAATAGCTTCAAATATCATTTGAAATATAAGAAAAAATCTTAAGTCGTTTTTTTTCCTTTTAGGCCAGAGGGCCAAAAACTAAATAAAGTTTATGTAAGCATTTTGCAGAAAATGTTATCTACATTAATTTTGTAGCTGGTGTTATTCAATAAAATGCTTAGTTTTTTAATTGAAGGTAGGAAAGGGGGTTTCTCTAGTTTTTTGGCTCAAAGGTCAAAAAGTTGCTTTTTTTGCAGCGCTATTTAGCGCCTAAAAATTTCGTCAGAATATTAAAGTTAATTTGTGAATTTTGTAGAAAATGTTGCCTACTTTAATTTTGTAACAGATGTTTTCTCGATAAAATGCATAGTTTTTGAGAAATCGAGGGTGAAAGATGAAGTTTCTCTCGTTTTGGTCTGAAGGTCAAAAAATTGTCTTTCTTCAGCGCGCTCTAGCACCTAAACCTTTTGTCAGAAAATTTATGATAATATATGTATTTTATAGGAAATTTTATCTACTTTAATTTTGTAATTGGATTTTTATAAATAAAATGCACAGTTTTCGAGATATAAGCAAAAAACCGATTTTCTTGACCTTTGACCTCGAATATCTCGAGACGCGGACACGAGATTATATGAGAGTTTTTAGCTTACTTTTAGAATGTCAAAACAAAGATTTTTGCAAATTTTCAGCTTTTTATCTTTCATTCCGAGGTTGTATCCTTATTTGACTGGGCTATAAGCCGTAGAACATAAAATTTCACAAGCGGTAGAGAAAAAAAACTTTCTCCCCAAGAAAATTATGAAAGTAAAATATTTAGTATTTTCACGTCGATCCGCTTTAACTTAGTACCAAAAAAAGAAATATACTGACTATTATACAAGTCTTCTTACAAGGAAGGCTTATAAAAATAAAAATGATTAAAATAAAGTCTGGCGTCTGCCAAGAATTTTGATGAAATTAAACTGTTCTATCACAATCTTGCTGCCAATTTATCATCACCAATTCTTTCTGTTAGTTCTTATTTTTAAACATAATAAAATGTAAAATTAAACTTACATTTTAAATTATTTAGATTATTTTGAATTTTTAAAAGTTCATGACATACCAATTGATTATACTATATATAATCAATTGACTACCATAATCAATTGAAATTGAACTACTCAATTGATTCACTATAGCGAGCAAATGATTCCCATCTGACACCTGAGATCAGCTGTTTCGGCCATATCTAACCAGGCATCGAAAAAGTGCGTAAAATTTTACATCATTGGTGCTTACGCTTTATGGAAAATATATATATATATTTGAGACAAAAAAGTGAAAAACAACTAGTACTTAGTTATCACTTTGGCTTACATGTACCATTCACCCACAGTCCGCCATCTTCTTTTTTTTTTTTTAATTAAACTTTTATTATTAAATATAAATAAATTGGTCAATTAAATTAAACTAGGGCATCCAACGCGGGCTTCCCGGGATAGAGATTATATGTGAAAACCATTTATTTATTTATTTATATTGAAAACTCTAATAGATATTTTACATTTAATAATTATTTAAGATTTCCCCCTGACAACAACCAAAGAGCAATTTTATATGTATATATTCAAATAAATTTTTGAAATTTATTAAAAATTTTAATTACGTATTGGCTTTGTGCCAAAAATTAATGGTCGAAGAAATCGCTACAAATTTCATTATCTACAACAGTTTTTTTTTATTCTTATAATTTCAGAGGTTTTAAGCGCTTATTTCAAAAACATGTCTGTTAAATTTGTGTTTTATTTATACTATTTTATTTATTTCTTAATGAAGTTTTAATTTCGTTATTGAATATTAGCTGGAATCAAATGCTGAACTTTTTTAATTGTTTAAAGTGCAAATGGATTAATATTTTGTAATCGTCTGCAAGAGATAGAGATAGATTTTTTTTTTTTTTTAAATCATGCTTCAAATTTAATTTAAATGCTATAATAAATGAGTAAAATGCGAGACGGTTTTCAAACAAATTGCATTTGAAAGTAAAATTTCCCCCCCCCATATAACGGTGTAAAACTTAAAAATGTGCGATGTTTAGATAAAAAAAAAAAAAAAAAATGCAGTAGCAAAAATCGGAAAACCAAAATTTCATCGTCAACTGTTGCCATTCGCAGAATGACGTCAGCGTTACGCACGGACACGTTTGTCCTTTATAATATAGATAGCGTGTTTATAATAAGTAAAAATGGATGGAAATTATTTTGGGAATGAGAAAGAAAACAAATGTGTTTTGATTTAAAAAACAAGATGGCGGACTGCGGGCGAATGGTATATCTGTTCCTCAACAAGAAATATTATATAATTATTATTAATGTTATGGAAATATGTACAAAATGAAAGACAGATTTCACTCATTCAATAATCACAACAGATTTATTGAAGAAACTAGAATACAAAGCATATTTTTTTTTAAAGAACCATGCAACATTCAATACTGACATTCGTGGGCGGAGCGTGAGGAGATTAGAAGTAAAATGAATAAAAGTCAATTTCCGAGATATAAGATGCTAGTTTTTTAAAATTCACATTTTTCAGTAATATTACTGACGACTGCTACATTAATAACCTCGTCATTTTCTTAGTTTCCTTGATAATATTAACATAGCTACAACGCTCCCGTTTTTTTTTTTTTTTTAAATACCGTTATTTTTAATAGTAATCTTCAGTTTATTTAATTCCCGAATTTCTCTTACTAAATAAATATAAAATTTATATTCGGAAATAGTAATACCAAAAAATGGAAAGACTGGGAAATATGTATCAAGAAGAAAAAAAAATATATTAACATATACTTTAAAATGGGCCAAAATAAACCTTTTTTTTTTTTTTTTTTTTTTTTTTTTTTTGATTTGCTATACCGCGGAAAACTTGGCTTTAGGGTTGCTTAGCAAAAAAAAAAAAAGTCATTAAATTTTATTTTTTGCAGCAGCACAACGCAAATGAATTTATTGAAAAGCAATAGTTTTCCTTCCTTTTTTAAAGCTATAAAAGAAAAAAAAACGCTATAGTGAAAAATCTTTAAAAGAAAGATATAAAAATACATTATAATAAAAAAAGAAGCAAAATTACTTTTCATTTTTTCTTTTTTGATTCGCTATACCGAAAAAAGACTTGTGTCTAGGGTAGCTAAGTAAAATGCAAAAACAAAATAAATAAAATTTTACGTCTGGTGGTAGCGCAAAATGCCTAAAATTTGAGAAAAAAAAACGCGAGTTTTAGGCCAAATTTTTTCAAATTTTAGGCCTTTTCCGCTACCACCAGCAGTAAAATTTTATTTATTTTGTTTTTGCATTTTACTTAGCTACCCTAGACACAAGTCTTTTTCGGTATAGCGAATCAAAAAAGAAACAAGAACGAAAAATCATGCTTCAAGCATAGATTATGTAACACTTTCCAACGGTTCGAAAATAATTTTACAAATCATTACCGTTTAATAAGCTGAAAGATAACATCTAAGTAAACAATTTGGAAAACGCATAACATATTTAAAAACGTAATTTTAGGAATTTCCAACATATACAATATTCGGACAAATATCCGAATACTTTTATTCAACCCTGTATAGGATCTATAGATTTGTATATATACTACATAGGATACTAAATTTTAGTTTAGTTAGGAAACGCGTAGTACAGTTTAAAATTCTCCTTCTGGTGTTTCTGTCAATAAACGGAAATGTGTTCGCGAACTTTTGTGCTGCCCTGTATATGAAATACAGAATTGATACACACCCAGTAATAGACAAAAAGTGAGCTTAATTTAAAATCGCGTTCAGCAACTTAAAACGCACTTCCAGGAATTATGGTTAACAGACAGTAGATAATTCTTTTGTGTGTCCCTGTAAATGAACGATGACTGCTATACGCACAATATTCTGTAGTAAGCCTCTTGTAATGCACCTTAGTGATATATATAAATTTCAATGCGTTTAAATAGTGAAACATTATTTAATTAAACCGCAAACGATTTTTCTCAATATTAGACGTAATATAACAGAATTCTTTTTTGACTGTCCCTGTAAAGTAACTATAAGTGCTATGCACACCCTATTCCAAATTAAGCTTCTTGTAATGCACCTTAGTGATATATATCAATTACAATGTATTTGAAATTGTGTAACATCATTAAAATAAACCGCAAATGATTTTCCCCCATAGACCGTAATGTAACGGACTTCTTTTGAGTGTCCCTGTAAAAAAACTATAAGTGCTACACACTTCAGTTGAAATAGGGAACATGCTATAGATAACGACAATAACATATAAAAATTGCAGAGCAATTCAAGCATATTTACGGGAGTTAGAGCACGGACAGACGGCAGACGGCCAGACGGCAGACAAACCGAAGTCATAAACACTTTTCAACTAGGTTGGAAAGTGTTAAAAAAGACCCGGCCCACAATCCGGCCCACAATCCGGCCAACATTCACTGAGTGAATACAACTTGATTGCGTTCATTTAAGGATTTTTTAAATGCTTTGCGCTACCTCAAATGAAGTAATTCTGCTTCTTTTTAACACTTTCCAACCTAGTTGAAAAGTGTTTATGACTTCGGTTTGTCTGGCCGTATGGCCGTCTGCCGTCTGGCCGTATGGCCGTCTGCCGTCTGGCCGTCTGCCGTCTGCCGTCTGTCCGTGCTCTAACTCCCGTAAATATGCTCGGATTGCTCTGCAATTTTTATATGTTATAGGCGTTATCTATAGCATGTTCCCTATTTCAACGGAAGTGTGTAGCACTTATAGTTTTTTTACAGGGACACTCAAAAGAATTCCGTTACATTGCGGTCTATGGGGAAAAATCATTGACGGTTTATTTAAATAATGTTTCACTATTTTAAACACATTGAAATTTATATATATCACTAAGGTGCATTAGAAGAAGCTTAATATGGAATAGGGTGTGCATAGCACATACAGTTAATTTACAGGGACAGTCAAAAGAATTCCGTTACATTACGTCTATGGAGAAAAATCGTCTGCGGTTTATTTAAATAATGTTTCCCTATTTTAAACGCATTGAAATTTATATATATCACTAAGGTGTATTTCAAGAGGCTTACTACAGAATAGTGTGTGTACAGCAGTCATCGTTCATTTACAGGGACACACAAAAGAATTCTCTACTGTAAGTTAACAATATAATTCCTGGAAGTGCGTTTTAAGTTACTGATCGCGATTTTAATTTTAACTCGCTTTTTGTCTATTATGTGGTGTGTATAAATTCTGTATATCCTATACAGGGAAGCACAAAAGTTCGCGAACACATTTCCGCATTATTTAACTCCAGACGGAGAATTTTAAACTGTGCTACGCTTTTCCAAACTGAACTAAAATTTAACATCCTATGTAGTATATATACAAATCTATAGATCCTATACAGGGCTGAATAAAAGTATTCGGATTACTTAGATGTTATCTTTTAGCTTATTAAACGGTATGATTTGTAAAATTATTTTGGAAGCGTTGGAAAGTGTTACATAATCTATGCTTGACGCATGATTTTTCGTTCTTTTTTTATTATAATGTATTTTTATATCTTTCTTTAAAAGATTTTTCCCTATAGCGGTTTTTTTTTTCTTTTATAGCTTTAAAAAAGGAAGGAAAACTATTGCTTTTCAATGAATTCATTTGCGTTGCGCTGCCGCAAAAAATAAAATTTAATTTAATTTTTTTTTTTAAATTTTACTAAGCAACCCTAAAGTCAAGTTTTCCGCGGTATAGCGAATCAAAAAAAAAAAAAAAAAGTTTTTTTCGGCCCACCGTAATATACATAGATTTCAATGCAAGCTTTCATAACAGGCCCTGCGGGGACGGGCATATATATGTTAATAAAGAAGAGGCCTTCTAACATATTTATTTGTTGGAGACACACGTATGTCTTTCTTAAACGGCAACACCACCTTGACGCCCGTAAATTTGAGTCTTTTTCAGGAATATTATTATTAGTGGTATTTTTAAGAAATGCGAAATTCTCATATAAATCCGTTTGCAGTCAATTATTAAACAAATACCAGAGGGCCCGTGCGAAGATTTCGCACTGAAATCTAATATATTTTAGGTACTTCTCTATTAACCCGTCGACCGCTTTTCATAACAAAAAACTACCGCCAAACTGTAAGATTAAACGCCAAAAATGCAGTCCCATTTACTTGATGTCAGAATCATTATGCGTGTTTGTTACGTCATCTAGTGGTATTACATTCGACATTTGCGTGTATTTTTCATTATGTTTTACTGATTTATTAGTTATTTTATTAATTAAAATAACAATTGTGTCCTTAAATTCTTATATTTTATTTATTTATTTATTTTCATATTCTAATGGCAACGTTCTCCCGTTTATTTGGCGATAGTTTTTTGGTTTTTTGTTATGAAAAGTGGTCAACGGGATAATAGAGAAGTATCATTTTTTTCAATATGTAATATTTATTAGATGCAGGTTTAAACTTCTACAGAAAAAGCAAGGATAAAAATATCTGCAAACAACATTTAGTTTTTAGTCAAGCCAGAATATCATCTAATTTATTCCATCAAAGTTAGAGTAAAAACTGATCCAAGATTGCAAAAGGCAAGCTAGAGAAAAAAAAATTAACAATCGTAGTTTGACTACATTAGAGGATGACGTCATCCTTGAAAAACATGGGACATAGAAATATAAATCTAAACATTTCAATTTCAATGTCGCTTTTTAATCATAAATATAAAATAAACCCGTGCGGTGCTTTTTATAATAATTTCTGAGCATCATATAATGTGGTATTTTTTTTTTTGTTTTTGGCAACAATAATTTGAGGAAAACCTTTCATTTCTTTCATGAAAACAATGCCGATTTAATTTTTTAATTTCAGCAAATTTTAATCAAAAACATGTTTTAACGAATTGTTAAGTGGGCTATGTCAGAAGCCGGTTCTAAAACCTTTCATATGGTATCTCATTCGTTGTTCTGCGTTTCGTATTTTCTGCGAAATAGGGATGTTGACAGGAGAAATAATATATAAGGATTAAAGTAGAAAACTGTATTTTTCTTAGAATATAGGCATTCATTTAGAATCGAAGCATCACTACAAACATTCATCAATAAATACGATATTTACTTCTTTTCTCATCTAAAAAACACAAATTTTCGCATTTGTAACATCGACTTTTAATAAAATTTTATATAAATATTAGTTTTCTTTCCAATGTCTAATGCATCTAATTACGGGCAATTGCATTAATTTAGGCTCCGCCTTAACTATGCATAAAATAGTACTTGGTTTGAAATATATATATATATTTAAATTATGGATGGCAATAAATTAATGGCAAAATTACCGAAAATACCATAGATAAAATAATAGGACGATATGGACACTTCTACACACACACACACACACAGAAAAAAAAAAAGATATATTTCTAATGTTATTTTTGAGGCTATAGGTCAATCAATATGAGAGACCATTTTTAGGTATCTATAGAAATTACTTACCTCTTATTATTTATATATATCTCTAATCTTATAAATTACTACCTCTACGTTTGTTGAAGCAAACAAAATTGATTTAAAAGTTGAAACTTCATTAGATAAAATGCTTGTAAAACAGATGTTTCTAATTAAAATGAAGGATATTGTCTGCTTAGCTCTTTTGGTTAAAAAAAAAAAAAAAGATAACTGCATACATTAAAACAAACTACATAAGTTCAACTCGAAAACCTGCACGTGGTAATGCCCAAATTATCGCAATGTAACACGATAAAGATATTCAGCTCAAACCTGTAACATAAAAAAAAGTATAGAAATATTAATAAAAAAATATATAAGCGCATGTAATGGTGCTTTCCAATATAGTGTAATCCACAAATTATAACGCGCGAGCGCCTATATGGTGCATTTGGTATTGTACAAATTAATACAATAAAATACGATAAAAATATTCTACTCATACCGGTAAAATTAAAGAATTATTTATAAATGAAATTATTATATGAATTTTGACCACACTACGTACGGAATAGGATATATTAGGTTCTATCGTCTGTGATGTTATGTTTGTACAGTATAATTATTACACGATTGAGTGATGTGAGCAAGTAAGAGCCCGATTAACCTCTGCATCTATGGGAAGCACGTTATTATTTTGGGTGGCCCTTTCATTCAGAGGCCTCGCTAAGGGGGGGGGGAGCCTCCCCCCCAAACGTTTGTGAATGCTATTACACTTGGCAAATTTGCATAAAACTTTAATGAAAACTATAATATACTCTCTATTTTTAATGGACTTGTCAAAAGTTACAAATCTAATTGGGAATATTATTAAACTTGTTGAATTGGCGAGAACTATTTATTTTTCCTTTTCAGTGAGTTGGCAAATACTGAAATTTGACTTGGCAATTTAAGGTCCTCTCCCCCCCCCCCCCAATAAAAAGTCTTAGCGATGACACTGCTTTCATTTGGCTTTCGCAAAAGTTCTCTTAGTTCTTCATGCATGAAAATACCAATGTTCAGCGTTCTCAGATCTAGGGAAATTGAAGTCGCTTTAGGGAATTTTCAAAAGACAGATAATACTTTTCTAAAATCTAAAATGGGAATTTTTGTAAGTCTTCTGTGTTTTTCTGAGAATGAACTTGAGAAAATTATAAATTTGAAGAGTGAGGTGAATGAACATGGGAGAAATTGTCTTCAAGCAACTCTTTGGTTAACGGAGGGGGAGGGGGAGGAGTTTCCGAAATAGTAATCTCGCATCTACCTTTCGTTTCTGGAATCCAGTATGGCTAATAAATGATCACCACCTGGACCTACAGTTGTTAATTGCTCCAGCTAAGGGCACTGCATATTTTGTCATCAAACCTCTTAGAATTAAAATAGAAAAATCATTTGCAGATTTCAGCATCTCGATTGGAATCCCTAGAAACTTGTAAAAGTGAAATTACCCATCATATGGTCCTTCATTTGGAGAAAGTGGAGGAAGAGGGGCGGAATCTGTTTTTTCTTCCTTCCTGGGGTATTTTCAAGTAAAACCAAATAAATCATCCATCTGATTTCCTTTTGTTAGAAAACTTCGTATTACGTGCATAGGGAGAATTCATTATAATTATACCCGTAATGAAGTATAGTACTATGTATAATGTATGTAAAACAGAAGAATGTTAGATGAAAACATGTGCTAAAAAATTAAACATCTTGATCGTATAATTTTTTTTATTCTATAGCTTTTAAGTATTTAGTCACAACAATAGCGAGCATTTCTCCCAAATTATCAAATTGGTATTTTATTCCAGTTTTTTTTTTCCTTATTCAAGGATTTTTATTATTATTATAGTTAGATTCTTATCGCAAATAATTGTCCGAGTGCAACGAAGACTCATACACAGCGCAGTATTACTTTGCCTCATATATAGCTACGATGGATATTAAAACTTTTCGTCAAGCATAACTCAAAAAATATTTAACGGATTTCGTTCAAATTTTTACAGCAGGTACCTATAAAGGTGACAACGACGTCTATTTATTGCCAAGAATAAATGCTAAACCGTTTGGAAATTATATTAAAAAAATAGATAAAAAAGCACAATTAAAGTACATACGTCACGAAATTTTGTGCTACGTCATTTTCACCGGCGCGAGATTTTCGTAGACAATCGGAATTGAAAAGTTCATGGAGTACAAGGAGCAAAAAAAATATGTACGCACTAATATTCAGCACAATAAAATATATTTCAATTGAGTAGAAATCGAAAATTAATCTGGATTTTTTTCTCTTTGAAAGAAAAACCCCGCAATAACTTAGACTTGGTATTAGAGATTTGGCGCAAATCTCAGCAATAGCAGCTTTTTTTATTTCTCATGTGTAAATAATAAAAAAAAAATTCTTTGGTGTTTAAATAAAAGGTTTCGATTTATGGCATTATTTCTTTTTTTTTCTCTCTTTTTAGCATTTTAAATGGGATTAATGAAAGGCATGTATTTTAAATTAAATGAGTGAAAGGTTTATATTTAAATGAAATGAATTCAATATGAAAATGTTATAGGAACAATATTTGGCGATTTATCAACTGCGCCATGATAACATAAAAGTACCAATATATCAAACGGTATGTAGTATGTGAAATGAAACAGTTATAATCACCCATCGTACAAGAAAAAAACTAATATTCTGCATTCAGAGGGAAAAATCCATCTCCTGTGCCGTAAGATTTGGCGAGTTCTTTTTTGGGGATAAGTTTTTCGATGTGATTGTTGGGATCTGAAGGATTTGGCTTACTTTTTCTAAATCTTATTTTTTTGCAGATGTAGTATTATGTAAATATATTTTTTAGCAGATATTTTTCTATTTTGTATATTTTCTATTTGGCATTTGGAAAATAGATTTTTACCTTTTTATCTGTGCATTCGGAAATATTAAAAAATCAAAAAAGATTTACATATATCAAGCGCTTAATTTTTATACGGACCACTTCTCCATTTTTAGATTTGGTACTTTTCGGTTAGCCGGGCGCCAGTGAAATTTATATATCTATGTATACATATATATACATATATCTATACATACACACATTTATATATGCATGTATGTATATATACATATATATATATACACATACATATATGTGTGTATGTATACATATATATATATATGTATATATAGATATATACATTTCACTGGCGCTCGGCTAACAAAAAAGTACCTTAGATTTTAAATGCTATTTATTATTTACTAGCCGTTTATTAATTGTTTACAATTTAACCCCCTGCAATAACAATTATTTATCACAAAAATGCCTCTTAGGTTTTTTATATAAGTTTGTTTATGTGTTTTCATTACTTATTAAAATATCGAATATGGCGATAAAATTTCATTTTAGCATCGTGCTTAAATTTTTAAGATGGCGCAAAAACATGCTTTAATAAACGTATGTTTGTAAATATTTGAAAAACATGTTTGACCGCTCTCTTGAAAAATTTTGTAAGTTGCTAAAACTACCTTTTGGCACCATTTAAAAATTTTTTCGCCAACCGACATAGAATACGAAACTTTTTTCCATTCAGATACACAGGCAAGGCTGGTCTCAAACAAGAGTAAAGCTAGCAACAATATTGTTTTAACTCTATAAGAGTTACAATAATGATATTAAATGCTCCGATTGGCTTTGGGCCCAATTACGAAAGTTTCTCCTACAAAAAAACTGTAGAAGAAGTCTTTTACATTTGTTTCAAATGAAGCTCGGTCTACAAGGTATTAGTTAATAATACAAACAACACTAATGGCATGGAGGCAAAAGTTTTAATTTAAATGTATATATTTGAAACCCTTCCCCCCTACCCCCCCCCCTCCAAAAAAAAAAAAAAAAGAAAAGAAAAGAAAGTTACAGTAATGAATTTAAAATGGCGTTAAGCCACGCTTTCTGACATAAGCAATTGGCTGCAAACGCGATAACGAAACTTAATAACATGTAGCTAATATAGCCCTCAGGGTACTTTGCAGTTATACAGACCTTGTGGTTTTTTTAAAAAGCTTGAGACAATTCAGGTTTAAGAAGTTGAGATTTACTGTCAAATGATATAAACAACTATGAACACAAAACTGATGAATTATTATTCAGGTTTATGTATGTATTTTAAAAAAATGCATCTGATTACACTTATTAGATAAATTACTTCTGTTTGCATTTAATAACTGATAAACGGCTTCTGTATAATAAATGAACTGTTTAAATATTGGGAAGAGGTGGCAAGAGGTAGAAAGACGAGTAAACAAACGGGTAGACAGACGGGTAGTGAGATGGGTAGAGAGACGAGTAGCGACATAGGTAGACTGACGGGTAGCGAAACGAATAGACAGACGGCTAGAGAGAAAGGTAAAAAGAGGGTTGACAGAGGGGTAGCGAGATGGGTCTCGAGATGGGTAGCGACACCGGTAGACTGGAATGTAGCGAGAAAGGTTGTGAGACGCGTAGCGTGGTAGATAAAGAGACGAGTAGAGAGATGAGTACAGAGACGAGTTGACTGACGGGTAATGAGATTGATAGCGAGACGGGTGAGGAGTCGGGTACAAAAACAGACGGATAGTGAGACGGGTATACAGACGAGTAGGGAGACAGTAGATGGGTACGGAGATGGGTAAGAAGATGGGTAGAGAGGCGTATAGCCAGACGGGTAGAGAGACAGATAGACAAATGGGTAGCGAAGTGGATAGAGACACGGCTAGACATACAAGTAGTTAGACGGATAGACAGACGGTTAGAGAAATAGATTGGTGGGTAGCGAGACTGGTAGAGGAATATAGAGACGGGTAGCGAGACCGGTAGAGAAATATAGAGACAGGTAGCGAGACGTGTAGAGAGATAGACAATCAGTTAGAGAGACGGGCAGAAAAACGGATAGGGAAACAGACAGATTGTGGAGAGACAGACAGACAGGCAAAAGAAAAGAGTGCGGATTGGCGCTGTAAAGGCGCATTAAAGGCACAGGGGGCAGAGCCTCCTATAGAATAATCAAGCAGTATCTGTTAAGCTTAACTTTGTAATATATATAATTTTCAATTTTGCCGATATGGAGATTTAATGTAAAAGTTATTTTACAGAAGTCATCGAAAGATTTTTTCTATACTTTAATAGTAATTTAGACTATAGTTTTGCAATCTGGTTTGTAGCAAAACATGCTATCAATGTGGTTTGAAGTGTAAGAGTTTTTATAAACAGTTATACAAATAATAGATATATAATCAAGGAAGAAAAATTTTAAATTCACACACAAAAAAGGTGCAACAATGAAATTAAATTTGCGTTAAGTCACGCTTGATAGAATAATCTATTGGCTGCAAATCCAATTACGTAACTTTAAAAAGCTTGGCGTTTTAAAAGATCCGGCGTTTTTTTTTTTGTTTTTTTTTTTTCAAGTTTTGCGCAATACGCGCTTAAGAAAATGAGATCCTTTGCCACATGTTAAAAAAAATTATGACAACACATCTGATGAACGGTACTTCTTTTCTATTTTTTGAACAGTGTATATGAATTTATATATGATATTTTGTAATTCTATCATTTAATTTGCTCTTTTTCTTTATATTGTAATTGTTAACCGTATGTTCTCAGCAATATCACTCAGACTAATCCCTTTGAGGGAAGTCCTAGTTTTAAAAGAGGTTTACAGCAGTTAAGGACT
The DNA here is from genome assembly GCA_963931845.1 of Maratus michaelseni. Lineage (NCBI taxonomy): Eukaryota > Metazoa > Arthropoda > Arachnida > Araneae > Salticidae > Maratus > Maratus michaelseni. Next base: position 7,533,323 of record OZ007600.1, read on the forward strand.
ATCTGAGAATAATAAAAGGCGATGTCTTATAAGAACGTGTAAAATTTGTTTAAAGGATATCCATGCCGTTTAAAATAATTTACTGATTTTGTTTTATCAGAAATTACTCTTTGGTGAACAAGAAATTTCCCAAAATATCAAACTGTCAGTATTAATTTACAGATTATATGCCAGATACCTACTAATGTATTTTTTTACATCTGTACTTTGCTCTCGCTGTTTTTTATGTTTAAACTCCGCTCATCGTCATTATGATATGTATTTGCTCAAAATAAAAGTATCAGGACAGAAAATCTAGTATATGAAGTAGGCGGAGCATCGTCTGCGCGGTACGATTTGAATACAGATGTAAATTGTATTAATATTATTTGAGAAAAATATCTAATTTTTGAATATTACAAAAAGCCTCTTAATCATTGCACCATATTCCATGAATTTACAAATTTACATTGTGTTTTAGGGTTACTAAAAAATTATAATTTGGTAGTTTTTTTACAATTTCTTTCAGTAAATTGTTTAAAACGATATATATTCTAAAAAGGTTACAAACATACGTATACCTCATTCTGTAAAAGCAATTTTTTTATTTTTTTATTTGTTTATTTATTTTTTAAACACATTGTTTGGTCTTTGCGTTTGCGTTTTGATAAATGCGCTTAAAAACATGAGTCAATAATAATTTTTCGTAATGGACTGTATATCTTTATTTATGCGGTGCTCAGAGAGCTGCGATTTACTTAATGCCTTGGCGGCAAGATTAAATCTACCTCAGACTCGTGAGGAAACAAATGAAACAATTATGAGTGAGCAGATAAAATGACGTGGTACGTGACGTCAGACAGTGACGCTCCAACATACCGCCCCACGTTGAAATAACATTTCAATATACCATAACTAAATATACAATGAATAACATACAATACAAATATAACACACATAACAGAATAATAATGAAAACTAATATGCTATAAATACTTGGTTACACAATAATAAATTTACAATTGAAGGGTTATACAGTGTTATAATTTATGAGATTTACTGACATGGCAGTAAGCACAACTTGGCTACACTTCTCTTGCAAATTCCTTGGGGAGTTTTTATAAAAACCACTCTAACTTTACCATCTGGTCCATGAACTACCCTTTCAACCCTACCCATTGTCCATCGGCAAGGCGGAAGATTGTCTTCCTTTAAGAGAACCATTGAATTGGGAATAATATTGTCCTTTTCAAATTGCCATTTATGCCTGGCTTGTAAGTTGTTGAGATAATCCCGTTTCCATTTGCGCCATATAAATTGGACCATTTTGCTTAGCCTTTGCCATTGTGACAAATAATTATCGCGTTCGCTAGTAAGGTCAGGTTCTGACACACTGCTCAGAGGTCTACCTATGAGAAAATGTCCTGGTGTTAAAATTTCAAAATCATTGGGGTCAGAAGACATGGGTGTGAGAGGTCGACTATTTAAAATGCCTTCAATTTGCGTGGTAACTGTTAAGAATTGTTCAAAGGTTAATCGCGAATTACCAACTGTTCTTTTCAGATGGTGCTTAAACGACTTCACTCCAGCTTCCCATAAACCGCCAAAATTGGGTGACCTGGGTGGAATGAAATTCCAGGCGACTTCCTTACTTGTTAGATAATGAGCCAAAACATCGGGAGGATTTCTAATTAAGTTCGCTAAACGCTTCAACTCTGCACTGGCTCCAACAAAATGTGTGGCGTTGTCAGTACAGATAGCTGAACTTTTACCTCTCCGACTGAAGAATCTCTTCAGGGTAGCTATCATTGCTTCTGAAGTTAAGTCAGTGACCACTTCTAAATGAACCGCTTTGGTTACAAAGCAAATGAAAATAGCCACATAACATTTATGATAAATGCCTTTTCTTTGACCCTTATATTTTATGTAAAACGGGCCACAAAAATCTATTTCTACATTAGTGAAGGGTGGACTGGGGACAATTCTTTTCGAAGGAAGATTTCCCATAATTTGCTCAACCCATTTTGGTTTGTTTTTGAAACAAATTACACAATCATGAGTTAATTTTCTGGCTGTATTTCTACTACTAAGTGGCCAATATTCTTGCCTTACAAGATAGAGTAAAGTTTGGGCTCCAATGTGCAAATACTTAAGATGAAAATGTGTCATTATTAATAAAGTTAATTTATGATCTTTAGGAAGCAAAATTGGGAATTTCCTATCAAACGATAAATCAGCGTTATTTAATCTACCACCTACCCTTAACAAGTTATTTTTATCAAGAAAGGGGTGTAAACAACTCACCTGTCCTCTTTCGGAAGTTTCTCCCCTTTGTAAAGTTTTTATTTCAGAATTAAATACAGTTACCTGCACAAGTCTAACTAGGCATGTTTTTGCCTCTTGAAGTTTTTCGGATGTGAGAGGGCCGCGACGTCGAACGGGATTCCTTAAATTATAAAGAAATCTGAAAATAAAACTTAAGATTCGTATTAATTTTAAGTAATTATTACTAATTTTAAGAAAATCATTAACAAATGAATTTTCAGAAACTGAAATTAAACTGATATTGTTCATCTTTTTTAGTTCTAGTAAATATTGTTCATCTGATGAAATGTCTATATTGCCACTAGGGTCACTACAAAGTCCTTGCAAATTAGGTGGACCATCCCACCATAGAGTCAGTTTTAAAAGTTCTTGAGGACCCGAACCACGTGATATAACATCAGCTGGGTTTAAATGCGATGGAACATGACTCCACTGATAGTTCTCAGTCAATGCTTGTATTTTGGAGACTCTGTTGCCAATATAGGTTTTAAGTTTATTGGCCGGTGTATTGATCCAAGCAATTGCTATTGTTGAATCAGTGTGAAGATGTATATCATTCACTGTCAATTTTAGTGACAGACGAATTTTGTCTATCAGTTGAGAGAGAAGAAGACAAGCTGAGAGTTCAAGTCGAGGGATTGAAATTGTCTTTAGAGGGGCAACACGGGATTTGCTGGCAATCAGCTTAGTAGTTACGAAACTTGATTGGCTGGTGCACTGCATGTAGACTACAGCTCCGTAAGCTGATTCCGAAGCATCTGCAAATCCTACCAACACTAAATTCTGGAATGAATCGGTTAGAATGTATCTGTCAATTCTGAAGTTTTCGATTAGTTTTAGAGACGACACAAAATTTGTCCACTCGCTTGCAACTGGATTTGGGATTTCATCTTCCCAATTTAATTTCAAGAGCCACAATTTCTGAGGAAAAATCTTTGCTCGTGTGATAATCGGTCCAAGCAGACCCAGTGGGTCATACAACTTTGCGATGATGCTTAGCACATCTCGTTTGGTGTATGATGGTTTCTCGGTTATCGAAATCTTGAACATAAATTTATCTTCAACTGGTTTCCAGATGACTCCTAGTGTTTTAACAATTGATTCCTCATTAACGGAAAAGTTATGTTCCTGAACTTCTAAGGGTGTACTGCTCATTAATTCATTTGAATGTGAACTCCATTTATGAAGCGTCATTCCACATGTTACTTAACTGCTGTTGAAGCTCTATCGCTGTTTCGATATCATGTGCGCCTGTAACAATGTCATCCATGTATACATCTTCTCTTATGACTTCAGCAGCTAAAGGGAATTGTGATGCCTCATCTGTGGCTAACTGTTTCAAAGTCCTTATAGCAAGAAATGGTGCGCTGGATGTGACCGTATTTAATCTGTAAACAGCAGGTTCCTCATCCTCTTCTGTCTTCCATATAATTCTTAGAAGGTCGCGTTGTGATTGATCTATTAAGATTTTCTGGACATCCGTCGTGAAGGCATACCTGTAAATTCGAAATCTCGTCATAATTTCAAATATGTCTTCTTTCACTTCTCCCTTCAGTAGACAATCATTGAGGCTGTAGCCGGATGTAGTGGCGTTGAAAACGACGCGTAATTTAGTCGTAGTATTGTCTGGTCGCAGGACTCCGTGATGCGGCAGGTAATAACATAATTGATTGGGTGGGTTTTCGGATGGGGGTTCTGTAACCTTTTCCATGTGGCCTAACTCTAAATATTCTCGCATGAACTGCTGATATAATAATTTCATAGTCTTATCTCTCGTTAATCTTCTCTATAATTGATTAAGACGTTTGGTCGCGAACTCTTTGGAATCGCCTAAATTGTCAAGATCCTCGGTTGGCATCTGAACAATGTATCTACCTGCGTTATTTCGTTTGTGTGTGAGTTTGTAGTGTTCCTCACAATATTCTTCCTCCTTACTCAGAATTTTAGAAGGCTCATCAATGGTTTCTAACTTCCAAAACTTTTCTAAACATTCATCAATGTTTTGCGACTGCGCGATAAACCCACAATATTGAGTTTGGTTGGTGGAAGCTATAGTTCCTGTTGCGATGTATCCGAAAACTGTATTACGGAATACTAAATTACTGTTTGGAATGCGAATCTCTCCGTCTTTTACTATCTGAAAAAAGGATTCAGCGCCAGGTAGCATGTCTATTTTCCCAGGAGTGCTAAATTTATGATCTGCTAACAATTGAGGAATTTTTAATTGATCAATGTCTAGATGTGTGAATGGGACATTGTCAGTTATTTTTGAAACAACAAGAAAATCCAATGTAGTTTCAAATGATCCATTTCCGTTTACAATTTTTGCAGTTATTTTATGCTTAACATCAATTTCCTTTCCACCTAAACCTGAGATTGCGATTTTCAATTTTCTTCGGGGAATTCCCAATCGATTAGCGAATTCCGAAGTTGCGATATTGCACATGCTACCAGAATATAATATTACCCGAGCTTTTAAATAACTTCCAGAGAGTGGATTAAAAACCCAAATTAAAGCCGTGGAAAGAATAACAGATTTATTTCCATTGCTAACGCAAGATAATGAAGGCGAGACATATGGAGCAGTTTCAGATTGTTTATAAAACTCTTCTGCATTCGGATTCAATTTATGAGCTTGCACATGATTAAGCTCATTATCCTGACTCGGAAGAGAATTGTTTATATTTCTATGAAGTAATGAGTTATGCCTTCCCTGGCACGTGTTGCATAAGCTTTTTGATTTGCAGTTTGCGATTGAGTGTTGCCAACTCAAACAAAGCTTATTTTTCATAGCTACTTCTTTTCTCTGTGAAGCATTTAATTTAAAAAATAAATCACATTTATAGATTGCATGATTCTGTTTGCATAAAACACAAGTATTAATCACATTATTAGATTTAACGAAATACGATTTTGGTTTAAAATTACGTTCTTGAATTGTTTTGGGTTTTACAGAAATGGTTTTACTGATATTTTCCAAAATTTGAGAACGTTTTTCCAAAAACAAAATTAAGTCATCTAACTTGGGAACCTCATTTGAGCTTATGCTCATCTCATAATTTTTGCGTGTTTCCCTATCTAATTTTTGTAGAATAATGTTTAAAATTAAAGCATAGGAAAAGTTATTTCTATTGTAATCTAAAACATTTAGCGCGCGAATGCTTTTCTTTACGTTGTCTACAAGATTTCGCAAATCTTTTGCGGAAGGTTGTGCCAGTTTTTCTGCTTCTAAAAGTGAGTTTATGTGTACACTGCTCAAAACAATTAAAGGATATTGCAGTTTTAGGTGGATTTTGTATCTGGGAAACTTTTTAGCTGATTGATACATGGTCGACAGACATAGTAGGTTATATGAGAATAAATTACACATGTCTGGCAGAAAAAAATGCCTTTTATTGCGCATTTGTGTAAAAAAGGAAAAAAACACAATTTGTGCATATGAGAAAAAAAGAATAAGAAAAGGTGTTTTCTTCAAAGAAAATCATTTTCAGTAGGGGGTATGGTTTCCACGGGCGGCCAGCAACGTTGAACACCTTTGAGGCATGGACTCAATGAGGCTATTAATGACGAGTTGGGGTATTCTGCCCCACTCTTCCAGAAGAGCTCTTTCCAGTTCTTGGAGAGTTTGTGGGGGTTGTTGGCGGCCAGAAACTCGTCTTCCTAGAGCGTCCCAAACGTGCTCGATTGGATTCATGTCTGGAGAACACGCTGGCCATTCCATTCGAACGATTCCTTCCTCGAAAAGGAAATCCTCCACCAGGTTTGCACGATGTGGCCTGCAGTTATCGTCCATTAAAATGAAGTTATCTCCGATTGCTGCAGCGTAAGGGACTACAATAGGTCTGAGGATCTCATCCCTATATCGGCGACCAGTCAGAGCTCCATCTCGAATGATGTAGAGGTCAGTGCGCCCGTCAATGTAGATGCCACCATACACCAACACTCCTCCAATCTGACACTTTCGTGCACGAACGCAGGATTATTCCTACTGCCACGGTCCCTCCAGATGAAAATACGCCTATTATCCGGATGCACAGAAAAACGGGACTCGTCAGAAAACAGAATATTGCTCCATTCATTTCTCCTCCAGTTGACATGCTCGGTTGCCCACTCCCTGCGGTCGCGACGATGCGTTGATGTTAATCTAACACATACCATCGGTCGGCGAGCATACAGACCTACAGCATGGAGCCAGTTTCGGACAGTCTGAGTTGAAATCGTGGTGCCTGTAGCCGAGCGAAAGTGTTGTTGGAGAAGAGTAGCGTTCATGTTTCGGTGTCTCCGAGCTGTTAACGCTAAATACCGATCTTCATTGTGCGTTGTTGCCCGTCTACGACCTTGCCCTGGTCTTCGGCCTGCACATCCACTCTCCAAAAAACGGTTCCAGATCCTGGAAATGACACTTTGTGACACTCCAATGGCTTGCGCTACTTCGGCTTGAGTTTGGACCCCTTCTAACCTACCAACAATTCTCCAAGCTTCTGAATCTGTCAAATGATTTCGCTGAGACATCGTACTCATCGAAACAAAGCAATCACTGAATGCCGATCATCCTTGTCTTCATTCTCTTTTATCCAGTTGAAAGTCAAATTTCATTCGCTGCCGCTGAAGCGACGTTTTTGACGTCGAACTCAAAATTTGCATACTCCACAGTTTGAAAATCAGAAAAATTTGCATTTGTGATTATCTTCTTCTATTTTCGGCAAAAAAAATTTCGTTTATATCTTTATTTTATATAAAACTTCAAATACCCTTTAATTGTTTTGAGCAGTGTATTTCAACTATGACTCTTTCGTTTTCATATCTGTCTTTTAATGCTTGAAATAAAGATGAAAATGTATCCTCTGTAGTCTGCAAGACCTTTGCATCATTTATCAATGCTGCGGATAAATAGTGAAGCTTTTGAGCTTCCGACAACTGGTAGTTTGACGTTATTATATTATTAAATTGTAATTTGAATGAACTCCATTCTTCAGGTTTTACGGAAAATTTTGGAAGAGGAATTTCGGGTAGTTTAATATTTAGTGATTTGGAAAGTGTAGGTTTTGTTTCGTCATTTGGAACTTCACTTCTTTTTAACTGCGCAATTTGCTTTTTTATTTGAAATTTAGTTTTTATAATATTTTCCTGATATTCTTCACTACTACTAATGTCATTTTCATAATCCTTAGCAATTGTTATGGCAGCCTCTATTTCTTCATTTAAACTTTTTAATGACTCTTCTTTATCATTTAATTGATCCAGAATTTCGGAATATTCATCTAGTTCTTTATTTTTATCTTTTATTAAAAGTTCCAATTTACTAATTAATTTCGTAGTCGCGGTTCGTACTGATGCGCGTTTCTTTTTTAGCTTTTCCAAAGGCTCCATTTTATTAAACAACTTATACGATATAATGAAAAAGCAAAATCCTCCTACCTTAATTCATGAGCTGACGATATCCGATCCGATAAGATGAATCATGCATGCGATATCCAAAATCTGTGCATAAATAGAACTTTCACTCACTATTTCACTATTTTTTTTTCTTAATATATATCCTTCTTTGAGTTTAAGTCGCTTCTCCGGCGGTAAGGACCATGTTTGGTCTTTGCGTTTGCGTTTTGATAAATGCGCTTAAAAACATGAGTCAATAATAATTTTTCGTAATGGACTGTATATCTTTATTTATGCGGTGCTCAGAGAGCTGCGATTTACTTAATGCCTTGGCGGCAAGATTACATCTACCTCAGACTCGTGAGGAAACAAATGAAACAATTATGAGTGGGCAGATAAAATGACGTGGTACGTGACGTCAGACAGTGACGCGCCAACACACATATTTGTGTGTGTTACATATTCCTTATGGTTGATCATGTCATATATATTTGTTTAGCTTCAAGTTGTGCGATGGGTATCACACGTAAATATTCGCAAATATATACAGTAGTCCCTTAACATTCGCGAGGGTTACGTTCCTGTAAAACCTCGCGAATGTCAAATCCGCGAATGTTGAGTCTGTCTTTCTGTACTAAAAAGGGAGTTACGTTATATAAAATTTTAAAGAGAGTGGCACAGCGTTTAAAAAACAAAAGGAATATGTATTAATAATATGTTATCTGTAACATATATGTAGAAGTTAAATGTACGCACATATTCATAAACATAAAATTTATTTATGAAAGGCAATTCAAATAAATTACTTGACTAGAGAAATAATTACAGCTAAAACTGTATATGGCTTTGTATAACGTAATATCGACTCTCTCTGTTCGCAAAGAGATGATAATGATTAGTAGGTCAATATGCGATACAATATTAAAAGACGATATTTAAATACAGCTAAGGGCTTCAGAATTGCTTTCATTTATTTTACATCTAAGAGCAGTTTCCTATGCATCTATACGAGAACCTGGACATGTTAAATTAATAGATTAAAGATGCTGTTACCTTGCCACTTCTAATATCACCATTGTAATAAAAATTCTGGTGTTGTTTACTTTTCTATAATACTCGCTTTTTCAGTCGAGAATTGAAAATTGATTTGTAAATACATACTGAGAAAATACAGGGGAAATAAATTTTAACTACTAAAAATTCTGAAAAAGAAAGAGATAATAAAAAAATCGCGAATGACCAAATCAGATTCTCGCGAATGTTAAGTTTTTTCGCATTTTCATGTTCCCGAATAATCAAAACTCGCGAATGTTAAAGCCGCGAATGTTAAGGGATTACTGTATTAAAAAAACTTAAAAAGGAAAAAGGGAATTTATTTAGGGCGGAGCTACACAATATTTCGATTTTCTCTCTATAAACCTTGCCTATCTTTTCTGTTTATGTATTTTTACCAATGACATGCAAACAAAATCACTTTTGTTGCTTCCATCTGCTATTTCTTTTTAGATGTTTATTGTCATATAAAGCAGTGCCAGCCAATCAAAATACCGTATTTTTTTAAAAGTCACGTGACTTGAGAATCTAGTGAATTTTACTTTCATGGTCTAGGGAAAAATCTAAAATTAATCTAAGAACGCTGCCCGCATAGCATGCACAGTCACAGTGACGTCATTGTGACGTCACTGTGAGTCACGTACGTCACGTCACATCTGTGACAAAAATGACACCACTTTGTAACGTCACACTGTGATCAAAATGTGAACGTCTTGAAGATCTAAAGAAAACTTAAAATAAACTTTAGAACATCTTATGGCATGAAGAAAATTATTTTTGACAGCTTTAAAAAATTTTGTGACGTTGCAATGACGTCACTGCAAGGCACATAAGTCACGTAAAACCTATGACCAAAATGCCAACACTCTGTGACTTCACGGTGTGATCGGAGAGAGAATTTGGAAAAAAACTCATAAAATATAGAATTGAATTATGTCATGTACCTAAATCATTAATAAAAACATTGTCACACATTATTTAAATATATTGTATTTCCAAAATAAAATAATAAATAAATATTTGTCTACATATATGAGGCAGATATTTTTTTACAATTTTCATTGCCATTTTCATGAAATTTAACAAAATATACTATATAATACACAGGTAAAAATCCTTAAATAGAAATTTAGTAACGTAGGAAAGTTTTGGCGGAAAGTAATTCAGAAATAGATCTCCCATTCTAATAAAACTGTTAGCGATTTAGAGATTTGTTAGCATTTTAAATACAAACATTTAATTTTTTTTCCTACCACCGCATAGAACTCATTTGCTAATTTTGTGATACTAAAAATATTTTAAAAATCTCCAATCTCTTATTATTTTGAGGGGCCACTCAACCCAATAATCAGCTTTCTGTTTAAAAAGTGAGGACACCATTTTTGCGAGTTCGACATCGGGGGTGTCGGGGTGACCGTCGAACGCGTTCAAGATTTTTCTTGTACTGAATATTTAAGGTGGTTCTCAACTGACCTGCTCCACAACGCGAAGCTTTCTGACATAATTTCTGACTCATTTTTAAACGCAAAGGCATAAAATGGGCAGGACTGACTATGGAAGCAATTTGGAATCGAAATGAGTTTTCCATTTTTTGATAAATAAATTACTTATCGAGTTATAAGCAATTCATGTCACGTGACGACTGGTTTTTCTCTTTTCTTTCCCTGTTACGTCGGGTATTTGGTTCAAAACGCTGACTTTGACATTCTTTTCTGAAAGATCTTCTGATTTTACTAAAAAATGGAAAACGTCTTTCAATTACAGAGTTTCTCAATAAAAACAAAAGCCAATTTCATGCGTTTCCGAACAAAAACGAATTAAAAATATGTCATAAAGTATATGTCATTCCTATAGCAATTTATTCCAAAACTGGTCAGTGATAAGATATCACCTCTGTTAAATATATTGCTCTTTTCAATAGAGTGTAAAATATGAAAAAATCGTATTTAGGAAATCTGATTGCAGAATAGTATTTATATTTATGTCGTAATTATTTTATAAAGACTATTAAATCCATTTTTATTTAAAATTTATGTTTACTTTGGACGCCTAAAACAAATGCAACTGATTAAAAAATATATAAAAATTTAAATTTTCACAGCTTATTTCCAAGAATATTAAACTCTCTCATATAAAAACAGAATATTATAGTTTTATTAGAAGTTATTTGTCAGCCATATAAACTATAAAGCATTTGAAATGTCTTTATTTAACTGTTTTCTTTCTATTCTTTTTCTGGAAACACCTGCTAGATGTTACTTTGTGGTAAACATTACTGCGCAGATCATGATCGCAGATGTTGAGGGCAGACGATTATTTTCATCGGCGGATTAGAGTGTGTGGTGTTCTTTTAAGTTTGTGGAAGTATGTTGTGGAATTTATACCGTGAAAGTAAATTAACGTTTTAAAGTGAATCATCCATTTTAACCTATCCTTATGTCTAGCTGGGTGCGTTATTAAGGTCTGCGTGATATTTGATATCTCAGATCTATGAACACACCTAAGCTGGACACTTTGAAAATTAAAGCAGTGGATTTGAGTCTCATTTTTCAATGAAAAGGAAGCAGTCAACGACCATTAAAACTTAATCCCTAGAACTGGTGGTTTTACTTATAGATTAGCAGGTAACTTTTAATGTCTTCGCAGTTTTGTTAATAGTGCATATTTAGTAATGGTACATTAATAGTGCATTATTTAAATGTTAAGATGTTTAAATCTTTTTTTTTTTAATCACTTGTATAAAATTTTATCTTTAATGTTTTAAATCGTTTTAAATAGAGAGTTTGGAAAAAAGCTTAAAGTATTTACTAACAATATATATTCAAAATGTAAAGTGTTATTTATAACGAGGAATGTATTTATATTTTGCGTTTCTCAGTTCAATTTTCATAGTTATTCATTGTAATTAAAAACATTCCAATTTTTAAAACTATTAATATTTGATTTACAATTTGAAAATTTCTTAGCTAGTGGAGGTTTTGAGAAATAATTTTCTGGTATATTTGAAATAATTGCGACAATTTAACTCATTACAAATTTAGTTGTCAAGATATGTCAATCTTAGGTGCACAAAAATAATGAATATTGATGAAACAATAAAACAGCTATTCAGTTAAGGTAATTTTTCCAGTTATGTTATCGAATTTTTTCTATAGTAAAAATTGATATTTAAGCTCTGCATTTAGTATTCTATCAAAAACTATAAATAAAATAATTTGTAAATAAAAAAAAAATATTTTTTTTTTCTTTGCGTTTATGATCCTAAGTTTTAAATTTCATTTGCTTCGAAAAATGTTTTATTGCTTGATACAATGTTTGTTATTTAATAATATCGCACAATAGGTAGATCTATTATTTAAATGGATTCCTAATATAAATTTTTCACAATACTTATTTAAAAATCTATACTTTTATTTTCATTAAATTTGTAATCAAATCCAAAATAACTAATTTCTGAATTCATTTTTATTCGGAAACACATGAAATTGGCAGGTGTTCTTATTCAGAATATATGTAATAGAATGACATTTTCCATTTTTGACAAAAGATGTTTCAGAAAACACTATCAAAGTCGGTGTTTTGAACCGAATTTCCGACGCGCAGCGTCAGAAACGGAAAAAACGTGACCAAAATTGCTCTTAAGCATTTCATTTATCTAAAAATGGAAAACGCTATTCATTCCAAATCGCTTTAATAATCAGGCATGCAAGTGCCAAGCGTTTAAAAATTTGTTCATAAATGTGTCAGAAAGTTTCGTGATACTGAACGAGGGGAAATATGGCAAAGTATACACATTTAAAAACTTCAATACTTAAAAGCAAAATAGCATAGTTTTAATTATTGTCAATATTTTTGGTGGTTACATAAAACAAATGGAAGTCGAAGTTATTTTTAAAAGTGGTTATTTGCACAATAGAATTTCATATTATTAAAATATTTAATTTTATTATAATTTTTAATGGATTCATCTATTATTTTTATATTAGTATGCGTTTTTTACATTTATAATTTTCTTGTTTAACGGCTACATTAGCCGGTTTCCCAATCAGATGCAAAGTTTTAATTTGAATACGAGTTGCATAAAAAAATGATTGCCGATCCAATCCTTATCGTCGATCTTATCCGTATTTGGTGAAATCTTGTTATCGGAATCTATGCGAAATCATTTATCAGGTTCGGTCGGGTTGTGGGCCTACAGAATTTTTGTTGTTGTTGTTGTTGGGTTAGGGTAAGATTACGGGTTGAATGTAAATATAGTTTCAGTCAACCATCATTCATGTTCAAGTAAACATTCAATCATGTTCAAGAAGTATATAACCGGATTCGTGCATGACTCTAGATCCGAGCCGACACCAGAAATTGTATCGTAACACAATTTCTGTTAAAATCTGGTTACTTGGTCGTATGCAAGATTCTATTCTGAACAAGACTTACAGTAAAAACATTATATCCGACTCGGGTCAGATCGGGTTCACGAAAATCAGGTCACACGACAACTAATCCAAATCTATTCTGTAGCCAAACAAATCCAAAAAGATCGATCCGAAGTTTCTGGATTGTATTCGGGTAAAATCTGGTCACCCGACCCGGTGCAGTGTCGTCACAAACGTCACAAACTTGAACCATAAAAATTTTTTGATCCGAACAATCCGTATAGGATTCGGGTAAAATCTGGTCACCCTATCCGATGCAGATTCGTCACATTTTTCACATTGAAGTCGCACGGTGACTTCACAAAGTAGTCACATTGTGAGGTCACAGAAAGCCTTGAAAACGACCATAACGACCTCGCATTTACGTCACAGTGACTTCACATCGACGTCACTTGACGTCACGACGACTGTCACAAAGTCACAGTGTGACTTCACAGTGACGTCGTCGTGATGTCACCATGCCTTACGGGTGCCAATGATACTAATATTATTCCCGTGAGTAGATTAGCCAAGGTCATATATGTTTCATTTCACAGCTGTTTTATGTTCCCTATATACTTCAAATATATTCAGTACATTTAGCCGTATGCTCAATTTCCAGGGTGTTTTCTAACAGGCACACCAGGATGCTATATGATTAATTAATCTCCTACTGATGATATCTATATTTCACTGTTAAATAACATTCGTGAAGTAGTGCTTAGCTTTTCTTTTGGATTAAGCATACTTTCTTTTCCAAGATAATAAAAAAAAAAATGAAACTGGGAATTAGACAGTTCTTCAACAGACAGGAAACAGACTTCATAGTCATTTTGGGGCCTCTTTTAAATTTTGAGGGGAAACGTGTGCTTCACGTGCCTTTTGGATAATCAGGCACTGCCATACGTCCGTTCGCACTTCAAATATTCATAAAAAAAATGAAATTTATCAAATTAAAATAAAAAATCAAATTGAGGCTTGTTTATATAAAACAACTGTTATCTCCAGCCACATTGAAAAAGTCCTGTGAGATCTGCCAATTGGGATAGAAACTGTTTTCAAAGAAAAAGAAGGAAAACACAGGAACAAGAAATAGATGACTTGGAAAAAATTTGCTTGTAATATGATAATATAAATAGTGATAGTTTGTGAATAAAAAAAAGTTTAATTTGATATGTTGTGATTTCAAATAAATGCAGCGGCAGCAATGGTCTGTAATTTTTTGCCATGTTTTATTTATCTTATTCAGGACAGCAGGTCATTTAGGGATCAGAAGACATTAATGGGGACTGTTCAATTATTCGAAAACACCTGCTAGCTTGTTAAAGCTATGGGCTGGTTCTTTTCTAATTTCCTGTTTAAATTTGATTTTTCTTTCTTTTTTTTTTTTTTTTTGCATTGGATAGTTGAGATTGACCTCAGCTATCTTATGCCAAAAAAAAAAAAAAAAAAAAAAAAAAGAAAAAAAAAGTTTAAAAATATACAAATTTAAACGAGAAATTAGAAAAGAACCTGCCCATGGGTTTAACATTAGCGAGCAGGATGTTTTAGTGTCAGTGAAGAGTCCCCTTAAACCTAATGCCACTCATTCTCCAGAAAAGAACTGCAGAGGGAAAGTTGCCATATAAGGTAAGAGCAAAGTGTCTTGCTTTACCATCTGGTTCAAATGACTCAATTTTTAGGAAGTTTTATTTATTTCTTTTAAAACTAGTGTTCCATGTTTGAGATATTTTAATAGAATACTATTTATAAAATAAATTTACAAATCATTAAAAATTAATTTTAAAGGCTTTGTGAAACAATTCATAAAATCCAATTAAAATTGGAATTTTAGTAAAAGATAGATAAATTATTGTGATATTTGAAAGCTAAGCTCTTTGAGAAAAGAATAGCTTTCCTGACTTTGTTTAATGCCTTTGTTGTCTGAGTGCAACGACCCCCCAGGGGAATACCTTCTGTAGGTATTTACGGGTTTCGCGACCCCGGATTCCTGAGCGATCTTTCTCCTTTCTTGCCTTCTTCTCTTTTTAGTTGCCTATCCTTTTTTCTTTGTTTCACACTTTTTAATCTTCTCTTTTCAGTTAGTTATACCTCTTTGTTCTTGTTCATGTTTGATTGTTTTACTAACTCTTTTGTTCATATTGTTCTTTGTTCTGCTAATGTTGTTTTCGTTCTTTTGGTAAAAAAAAAAAAAAGGAAAAAAAAAATTAAAAAAGATTGAAAAAGACAAAAAATACACCTTGTTTCTAAGTTTTCTCTCAGATTGCTTCCTTTTTTATACAATAGTGGATTTTTTTATTTTCACGTGAGACACTCTGGGTGCTGAGGTTTTTTAATCTCTTCGACTCGGTTCTACCTTTTTAGGCTGATCTTGAGTCCCAGAGTGCAGGGCATTTTCCGAATTCTGGTTCCATGATCGGAGGACGCCATACATTGTATGGTGGCTGTTAGGACCAACACCGGGAGACTGGTGCCTTTCGGTGAAAGGGGTTGTAGGTTGGACAGAGCTGTAAAGGCTTACCTACTGACTACCTGATTCCAATGTGAAAGAACTAGATATTAGGAAATGCTATCGAGTTTAATCCAACGTTCGAAAAACGTGGAAGTTTGTTGGGAATAGTTTTCATCCTTTTGAGACCTGCGCCTAAAGTAAGGGAAAGAAGAAGGGTCGGTGACCAGGCCCGATGCCTGGCGTTCAAAAAATCAAACTCTTAACTATGGCTACAACTGATGGAAATATGATATGCGATGTGGAAGCCCCACAAGCGAATAAAGAGAACATTTCATTGGCCTCTGGCTCAAAAGTAGATAACCAGGGCCAAAGTAATTTATGGGGAGAGAGGGTTGAGGTTTTTGCTTCCAATATGGAATGCAAAAATGCCAAATTTAATGCTACTAAAACTGATGAAAGATTTTTCATTGTGAAACGCCAAGAAGGGAGCTTTGATCAAACATCTCCCTTTTTGATTAATAAAGCAATCCAAGGTTTGGTTGGTGAACCCAAGACAGTGAAAAAATTGAGGTCAGGCGATCTTTTAATTGAAGTAAGCAATAGTACTCAGGCATCTAATTTAATAAAATGTACTCATTTTGCAAACATCGCAGTCAGCATATCTCCGCACAGAACTTTAAATACATCTCGAGGAGTAATTTCTGAGTCAGATCTTATGCATGTTACTGAACAGGAAATGGTTGATAATTTGAAAGAACAAAATGTCATTGAAGCAAGAAGAATAAAAATCTTCCGTCGTGATGAACAAATACCACCTAATCAAACACAAATTCCTACAAAGCATATTATCCTCACATTCAATACTCCTAATTTACCTAAAACAATAAAAGCTGGCTATTTATCATGTTCCGTAAGACCGTACATCCCAAACCCCCTGCGCTGTTTTAAATGCCAACGTTTTGGTCACTCTAAAACAGCATGTCGTGGTAAAATCACCTGTGGTCGGTGTGGTACAATTGGTCACGAAAGTACTGACTGTAACGCCCCAGCTCACTGCATAAATTGTAAAAAAGAGCACCCATCCTACTCTAAATCTTGTGAACAATGGAAAAAAGAAAAAGAAATACAGACAATACGCACAAAAGAAAACATATCATACCCTGAAGCCAGAAAAATAGTTGAATCCAGGACACCCAAAGTTGGAGTATCATATGCTGCTGCCATATCAAAAACTGCTTCCAAAACTTATAAAAATATAGCAACTCAAACTGAATCCATTACAGAATTAAGTGTCTTATCAAAGCAAAAAGAAACCCCGTTTACTAAACCTGCTACTACAACTAAATCAACACAATCTGTTTCTTCTAAATCAGTAAATTCTCTTCCTCCTAAATCACCACAAGATGTCTCTTCAAAGTCATCACAATCAATGTTTCCTAAAATTCCAATCCATATAAAAACCTCTCAAAATACCCCCAAAACAACACCTATGAAACAAAAGAGCAGATCTGACTCAGAAAAACATGGCCTACAAACAATTAAAACCTCTGTATCATCTGAAAACCCAGCTAACAAGAGGAAAAAAATTAAACCACCCAAAACAGAAACTCAACCAAATAAAAATAATAAAATAAATATGATGCGTATGCAGGATGAAGACGCGGTGGAGCTTCATCCAGAACCGGATGCAGAACTGAACGATGGAGGAGATGATATGTCTACTACCTCTGAACAAAGTGACGTTGATATATCTATCTAAAAAATCAATAATGACTAATATTATCTCGTGGAACTGTCGTGCATATCATAATAAACATGCGGAAATCCGTGATATTCTCTCTGACCATCAACCATTATGCTTAGCTCTACAAGAAACCCATCTAAAACCCAATGACAAAGCAAAATTACATAACTATACTACCTACAGGAAAGATTTTGCAGCTAATGGAAGGGCCACTGGTGGAGTAGCTCTTTTCATTTCCAATAATCTTCCCCATTCTTATATATCTCTAAATACAAACCTACAAGCTGTTGCAGTCCGTGTACATATTAAACAACTCATAACAATATGTACCATTTATTTACCTCCAAACCAAACTATTCTGTCAGCACATCTCGATAATCTCCTTCTCCAGCTCCCGACTCCATACATCCTTGTTGGAGATTTTAATGCACACAGCCAACTCTGGGGCAACCGTGACTCTAACCAACGTGGTGATACTGTAGAAAAATTTATTTCTGACAACGGCTTATGCCTGCTCAATAATGGTGATCACACTTATTTTCATGAGCCAACCCGTACTTTCCATGCAATAGACCTTACAATTTGCTCCCCAGTACTCTACCCTTTCTGGAACTTCTGGGTCTCAAATGACCTGCACGGCAGTGACCACTTTCCTACTTTTATTTCACTGACTACTCCTGCTGATAGGGATTGTTATAATTTTAACAAACGATATATATATGACAGAGCCGACTGGCCAACATTTACAGCACTTTGTGGTGTAGCGAGTGTTAATATCAAACATAAACATTCACGCACAGCTAAACTAATAAAGAATCCACTGGATTCAATTAAAAATTATTTAATTAAAAAAAATATTCTGTACAAGTTCTTTGTGATTTACAATTTAATCGTGATCTTCATAATCACCGCAGAACACAGCGGAAAGCACTAAAAAAAACATCTCACTCAAACCGGAGCTGTTTACAAGCGAACCTCATCGCTCGCTTTCCAACAACAGACTCCTCGCTTCTCTACGTCTACGTGTACATTGTCCACTGGGGGTAAGGGCGGAAGTTCTCGGTCATTGCTCCAAAATGACCAACCCCCTCCCCACTTCTGCGAGCATCTTCTAACGTTCAGAAGGAAACAAGCGTTCTCTTGGAGAAATACTGCACCCTGCAGCCGTTGTTACAGCTCCTTCCCCCTAAAGAATTTTCATACGGTGCATACACCTATGAAAATGTAAATTTGAACCAGGTACCGAGCCCCTCATTCTTAACACACTAAATCTGAAAGGTCCCAACACCTAAACTCCAGTTGGAAGTGCTAAGGAAATACCTTAATAACTTTACCTTAATACTTTTACCTTTTACTAATACCTTAATAACTTTATACACTTTATTTTTTCTCTATACATGGTTCATACAGACGCACGCGTACTCAGTTTTGAAAGACTCATGATAATCCTAGATTTCACTTATGAATTTCCATAACAATTCAAATAATAAAAACATTTTCGTAATCAAATCTAATATAACAGATGAGATATTTATCTGAGTTCAATAACTGACACAGTGCGATTCCTTGACATTAAAGAAAATTCTAAAAAAATACTAAATTACACACAAAATATATACAAGTGATAAATAACAAAAAAAAAAAACAA
Organism: Maratus michaelseni; assembly: GCA_963931845.1. Lineage (NCBI taxonomy): Eukaryota > Metazoa > Arthropoda > Arachnida > Araneae > Salticidae > Maratus > Maratus michaelseni. The sequence continues at coordinate 7,552,312 of OZ007600.1, forward strand.
TAACTCGTAAGTAAAAATTATAAACAAATACTAATTCGGGAATCAAGTAAAGAAACTACACTATTCGGTCCTACTTAACCCATCTGCATTCCCGTGAAGTTTCCCAGGTTTGTGTTCGATTTTGAAGTTGAATGACTGCAAATACAATGCCCACCTAGTCAATCTCGCATTGTTCCCCATCATAGTTTTTAAGTACGTCAGAGGATTGTGATCTGTTTGGACTACAAACCGCTGCCCGTCCAGGTAGTGATTCAGTTTTTTCAGACCGTACACAATTGCTGCCAATTCCCGTTCAACAGTGCTGTAATTCTGCTCTGCCCTGGAAAATTTTTTACTCAAGTACAGAATGGGATGTTCCTCCCCATCTCGTACCTGTGACAGGACTATACCAGCACCATATAAACTTGCGTCGGTCTGCACAATAAACTCCTGACTATAATCTGGGGCGTACAATACGGGACTCTGGGTTAACTTCTCTTTTAATTCCTGGAAAGCCTTTTCGCACTCCTCACTCCACTCTATCTTTTCTTTTTTGATCTTCCCTTTCAAAACATTTGTTAAGGGGACTGCAATTACAGCATAATCCTTTATATACCGTGAATAATAACCCGTCATTCCCAGAAATGACCTCACTTGCGTCTTAGTGGAAGGCGTTGGAAATTCCTGGATAGCCTTCACTTTTATATCACTGGGAGACCGCTTCCCCGAACCTACCTCGTGACCCAAAAACCTCACACTATCCTGTGCAAATTTACACTTTGTGGGTCTCACTGTTAGGCCGGCCTCTAACAATCGCTTCAGAACCTCAGCGATGTCCTTCATGTGACTCTCCCATGTAAGAGAGAACACCGCAATGTCATCGATATATGGCAAGGCAAACAATTCAAGCCCACCCAAAACACTTGCGATTAATTTGCAAAAGTAGAAAGGTGCGTTCAGGAGACCAAACATCATGACCTTGGGTAAAAATACTCCGAAAGGTGTCACAAACGCAGCGTACCTTTGGGCCCTTTTGGTCAGTGGTATCTGGAAATAACCTTTGGTTAAATCCATTACCGTGATGAAAGTCGCCGAACTCACTTTTTCTACGACCTCCTCTATATTGGGGAGTGGAAAAAATTCCGTTCGGGTCTTCGCATTTAATCTGCGATAGTCCACACAGGGACGAGGATCCTTTCCCGGAACCTCTACCAAAATCATGGGGGACGTAAAATCAGACTGCCCTACTTCTATCACTCCTAATTCCAATAGTCTCCTGATTTCCTCTCTTAAAATTTCGGTCTGCCTAGGTGACATTCTATAAGGTTTCGCCCTCACCGGCGATTCATCTGTCAACTCGATATCCATCTCTACCAGATGGGTACGTCCAGGGTCTGAAGAAAAAACTTTTCTATTTCTCTCTATAACCTCCTTAAATAAACTTATTTGGCTATCTGTCATTTTTTTCTCTAACTCGCTGTTATACACAACTTCCCAGAAGTCAATTTGTGTGGGGTTTGGCAGGGGATAAGGGATCTCAGCATCTTCTTCCACCTCTTCCGCATCTATGTCAATCAGCAGATTAACAAATTCAGGCCGCTTGTAATAAGGTTTCAAAAGATTCACATGGTAGATAGTCGCCTTATTGCGCCTCTCTGGCAAGTCAACTGTGTAATTTGTTTCCGAAATCACTCCAGTGACAGTTCCCGGCCCGACCCAATTTACGGCCATCTTATGAGGCTTTGATGTTGCCAAAACCAACACCTGGTCACCAACTTTGAATTTTCTAGTTACCGCATTCCTATCATACCATGTCTTCCTTTTGTCCTGACATTCCTCCATACGCCTAGTTGCTAAATCCTGACACCTTTTCAACCTATTCGTCAAGTTCAAAATGTAATCAACCACATTTTGATCCGTGTTACCTTGACCCATCCAATTCTCATAAACTAACGTGTGCGGCATGCGCAAATTTTTTCCATGAACCAGCTCGGCAGGACTAAACCCAGTACTTTCATGCGTCACAGTTCTTAGAGCAAACAACGCCATAGGCAAAACCTCTTCCCAGTCTCGACCTGACTCTAGACATAAGGCTTTAAGTACTTTCTTCAAAGTAGAATGCATCCTTTCCACGCTGTTCGACTCCGGATGGCAAACTGAGCTATGCGACACTTTGATACCAAATACATTAAAAAATTCTGATGTTAACTCGCTGGTGAAAGATTTTCCTAGGTCACTTTGCACCTCTCTCGGATAACCTGTCTTAGCGAATATCTGTACCAAAGCATCAATAACGGATGTGGAAGTGATGTTTTCCACCGGAATAGCATCAGGATATTTAGAAGCGAGGCAAATGGATGTAATTAAGTACTTGTTGTTTTTATTACTAGTTTGCAGGGGACCAACCGCGTCTAAATTTATTTTGGTAAAGCATTCCGAAATTATCGGTACTAACTTCAAAGGGGCCTTTCGCCTATCTCGATTGCTACCTACCTTTTGACATGTATCACAAGTCTTAACATAATTCTCAATATCGTGATAACAGTTTGGCCAAAAGTAACATCTCAGAACCCTATCCTTGGACTTAGTCGTACCCAAATGCCCTGACACCTGCTCATGACACAATGCTAGAACTTCTCTACGATAAACTTCCGGCACACATAACTGCACTTTATCATCACCTCTCCGTGACTGCGATACCCGCACAAGCTTACCATCTCTAACACAAAATTCTTTTTCGTTAGGTTTACTGGCCTTCTCCCACAACTGCTTAAGTGAAGCGCAATTTATCTGCTCTTCCTTAAATTTCTCTGCGGATACCTTCTCCAAACCCGACTCTGCCTCTAACCTTTCCGGAATAACTATCCCATCTACTTCCTCACCGCTACTAGACTCCCCTTCATCCGGTTCTCCATCCTCCGAACCAAATTCACTCTCAACTTGCACAGCGGACATTTCTCTCTCATGTCCCCGCCTCTGACTGCGCGTCATTACAGCATTTACCGGTACAGGATTACCCCTCGACTCCTCAATAAGCTCAGCCGTTTTGTTTCCTAACAAATAATAACCTTGTTCTAACTCGATAGGTTTCACAGCTGCCTTAGTGACCACCGTTCCAAAATCTCCTTTAATTGTAACTCTAGCCAATGGCAAACATTTACATTCATTATCCAGGGGTTGTTTAATCCAAGTGACTTCACCAATCAAATCCTCATTATCAATCCAGCTACGGTCACAAAGATCAATGCCAGCCCCAGTATCCCGTAAGTAATCCCGTTCTATTCCATTAATTTCTGCCTTTTTGAAATACGGTGCAAAACACTCTCCTAAACTAACATCTACACCCAGGTGACTAACTACATCTCCAGAGTCTTTACGTTTTAAATCTGGGCAATCCGGTCGGATATGCCCTGCACGGTTACACTGGAAACAGACAATAGGTTTCCTTCTATCAAACTTATCTTTATTCCAAGAATTTCTACTTGCGTGATCCTTTTTATCAGCCCCTCCCGACTTTACTGCCTGTTCCCCCTTACTCTTGAAGTTATCCTGACCGTTCCTGTCCCTACCAAATGACTTATTATTCCAAAATTTATTTTCCATTTTCTTAAAATTCCCTCTCACACTCTCATATTTATCGCATTTTTCTGCTAAATAGGACGCTGTCTTCATCTCATCCCATTCGTCTAAGAATTTCTCTTTAATTTCAAAAGGGACTCTACGTTTCACCTGCTCTGTGAGTATAAGTTCTTTGAGGGATTCGAAATCATTCACTTCAACCGTTTCCAACCAGTTATCCAAATACCCTCTCAGCTCATACACAAGTTCAGACCACAGTGCACCTGACTTCCTTTGATGGTTTTCAAATTTAGTTTTAAGGGCCCCAGCTCCTAATCTAAACCTTTTTAGCAAAACGCTTTTGATGTGCTGATAGTCATCCCTTTTCTCTAGCGGTTCCTTTACAATAATTTCCGCAACATCTACAGGCAACAAGGGTATAAGCTGTGATACATAATTAGATTCATCTAAATTTTCTTTTAACGCCTGACTCTCAAAAATCATAAAAAATAAAGTAATGTCAATGGATTTAGGGTCAAATTTTGGGACTAAATCTTTTAAACTTACTTTTTTATCTTTACTTTCTGCCACTACAGAAACTGTGGAAGCTACAGAGGTAGTATCTACATTGTATTGTAACTTCGCCTTCTCTAACTCCAACTGTCTATCTTTCTCTCTTTCTGCCAATTTATCTAACCTTTCTTGCTCCGCTAATTTGTCTGATCTTTCTTGCTCTGCCAGTTTTTCCCTCTCTATTAATATCCCTTCCAACATATCTTTAGCCATTTGCTCCTCATAATCAGAGGCACGCAAAATTGCCTGAATTATCGCTACCTTTTTACTGTCCGCAGGTAATTCTGTATCAAAATCGGCCGCGAGCAATAGCAGAACGCTTTTATTTTGTTTATTCAAGAAACTGGCCATAATTAAACACAGAAAATATCTCAACACAAAATACAAAAAAGCACAATAATTTTCCCGAACACAATTAGCAATAAAAAAGCAAAGAAAATCAAGGATCTACTTTTCTTTTCAAAACTGAGTAACTCCCTAAATAAAACACCATAAATGATAAGATAAACCCAAAAAACACTCATAAAAATACTACACAGTAAAGAAAAGACTTAGTAGATTAATTTAAACAAAATTCCTTTCTACTAGGAATATGAATTTATTTTAAAAATGAATTCACAGTGATAATTTTCATTAATTCAATCTCCTACCTCTAAACAAATGCTTTCACACTGTAACACATATTGTTTAGCTGCATTAGCACTCTACATGTGCATAAAAAATAATTTAATCTTTATACTTATCACAAAAGAACAAAAACATACATAAAATAAATAACCCGCCACTTCTGCAATAAATATTTACCTGAGAACATTAGTACAATAACCAGAGAATATAAAATAACTTATAGCTATCCCGTACGCATGAACCTTGAAGTAATAATAATAATAATAAACCCTACTTCAAATTACTTAGCCCAACATTATTTCTACTAAATTTATGTACATGTATATATAACAATGGGACCTCCCAAAATTCAGCATGCACGAGAAATATAGGGGCTTACCATTCCATATTTGATGTTTACGCTGGGGGACACATAGCAAATTCCAGGCAAATTCCAGGGTCGGCAGATAAACAGTCCAACAGCAATGAAGCTCCACACCGGATCTTTATCGATGGTATCCACTCGCTCCACTTCACAAGAATGAATCCTTGACCTTCCGGACAGAACACTGATTCTTCTTTACAGAGACTCCAAATGTCAGAAAATAAAACTCTGGATACTTGGCCGTTCCAAAACTCGTGGAAATCGTCGACAAAGTTCTACCACAAAATGCGTGCTTATACGATAACTGCACGACTTTTATAATTATAATTTTTTTGCAGAAGGTGGCTAAGGATTCGTGGAACTAATTAATCTAGTTCCAACATCCCACCGAGCACTGCCACCATTAATCATAAGCTGTGGTGTAGCGAGTGTTAATATCAAACATAAACATTCACGCACAGCTAAACTAATAAAGAATCCACTGGATTCAATTAAAAATTATTTAATTAAAAAAAATATTCTGTACAAGTTCTTTGTGATTTACAATTTAATCGTGATCTTCATAATCACCGCAGAACACAGCGGAAAGCACTAAAAAAAACATCTCACTCAAACCGGAGCTGTTTACAAGCGAACCTCATCGCTCGCTTTCCAACAACAGACTCCTCGCTTCTCTACGTCTACGTGTACATTGTCCACTGGGGGTAAGGGCGGAAGTTCTCGGTCATTGCTCCAAAATGACCAACCCCCTCCCCACTTCTGCGAGCATCTTCTAACGTTCAGAAGGAAACAAGCGTTCTCTTGGAGAAATACTGCACCCTGCAGCCGTTGTTACAACTTGCAAATATCACAGCTGACATGATACAGGGGAATATTGACAATGCGCTTGATAATGTAACTCAATGTATTATCAGTGCTGCAGATTCTAGCATTCCTAAAACATCATCTAAACTTAAACATAGAAAGCCATGGTGGAATAGTGATTGCCAAAATGCCAAGAAAAAACAACAGAAGGCTTGGGGTCTATTTCGTAGGTACCCAAATAATATTAATTATATGGCATATAAAAAAGCAAAGGCTGAAGCTAGAAGAGTGCGACGCAAAAGCCAACGTGAATCCTGGATAAACTACATCTCAAGCATTAATTCCAATACCTCAAGTAAAGAACTGTGGAACAAAGTAAAAAAATGTATGGGCGTCTACTCTGATCATCATATTTCTCTTTTAAAACACAACGGTCAAACCATCGCATCACCTAAAAACATCGCTGAGACAATAGGGAGTACCCTAGCATCAATTTCATGCTCAGACTCATATCCAGAACCCTTTTTAAAATACAAAAGACAAACTGAAAGAACCAGGATTAATTTTAACTCTCATCTTTCATATGCATATAATGAGCCATTTCTTAAATCAGAGATGATAAAATGCTTGAGAGACAGCCATTTATCTGCCCCAGGTCACGATGGGATTACATACATTATGCTCAAGCACCTTTCTGCTCTGTCCTTGAATAATCTTCTGTCCTTCTTTAATAGGATATGGATGGAGCAGACATTTCCTAATGCTTGGTGCAGAGCTATAATAATACCATTTCCTAAACCAGGAAAAGATGCTACAAATCCCAATAATTACAGGCCAATTGCACTCTCTAGCTGCCTTTGCAAACTTCTTGAAAAAATGGTAAACTGCCGCCTCATGCATATTTTAGAAACAAACAATTGCCTTGCTGCATTTCAAAGCGGATTTCGACGTGGTAGGTCTACTATCGATAATTTAATCCATTTGGAACATCACATACGGACAGCCTTTCTAAAACGCAGCCATTTGGTCTCAGTATTCTTTGACATGGCAAAAGCTTATGACAGAACATGGCGTTATGGGATTCTTCGCGATCTTTTTAATCTGGACTTTCGTGGGAACCTTCCAATTTTTATTAAAAACTTTCTTGCCATTCGACGATTTCAAGTTAGAATTGGAGGAATACTATCTAGTTTTTATGTACAAGAAGAGGGTGTACCTCAGGGCAGTGTCTTGAGTGTCACCCTCTTTGCTATTAAAATAAATGACATCATGAAACAACTACCACCTTCTGTGAAAGGAGATCTCTATGTTGACGACTTCCGCATTATGTGTATGGGACAGGATATTCGTTTTATTGAAAGACAACTGCAAATTGCAATCAAAAGTATTCTTAGCTGGACTAACAAAAATGGTTTCTTAATTTCTCATGACAAAACATCTTGTGTGCATTTCTGTAGACGTAGGGATCTGCATCCAGATCCTGAAATTTTTATCGGTTCATCCCAAATTCCTGTTGTGGACAATGTTCGTTATCTTGGCCTGCATTTTGACAGTAAACTTACTTTTTTACCACATGTTTTACAATTAAGGACAAAATGCGAAAAATCCCTTAACATAATTAAAGTACTTTCAAATACTTCTTGGGGAGCAGATCGTACCTCTCTATTAAAAATTTATAGAGCTGTGGTGCGATCCAAAATGGACTATGCCTGCCAGGTCTATGGTTCAGCACGACAATCTGTTCTTAAAAAACTAGACACTGTGCACCATAGTGGACTCCGTGTCTGCTCTGGTGCATTTCGTACGTCTCCAATTTTAAGTCTTTACGTTGACTGTAATGAACCATCATTACACCATACTCGTGAAAAACTCTCATTAGAATTATATTACCGTGTACTCTCTCATCCTGGTCATCCTCTTCACACCTATCTTTTAAATACTGACAATGATATTCTATATCAGCATCGACCATCATGCATCCCATCTTTTGGAGTAAGAATGAGAAATATTATCGATAATGGCCCATTGAAAAATATCGAGGTGAGTCCATGTCCTTTGCATGTTCTCCCTCCTTGGAATCCCCCCAAAATTACCTCTCTCCACCCTTTTAAAGGTTATGACAAGAACAACTTGGCTCCCATTGTTTTTCAACAATTATTTGCTGCACATCGTGCAAAATATAACAGCTTTACTGATATTTATACAGATGGTTCCAAGTGTGGGGATATTGTCGGTTGCGGGGTTTTTGTTGATAAAACTAGCTTCAGTTATCGGCTTCACACCTCACTTTCTGTCTTTACGGCAGAGTTGATTGCAATAGAGAGAGCCATGTTACACATATCTCATCATCATAAAACATCCTTCATCATATATACTGACTCAAATAGTTCTATTGACGCAATGAAATCTTTTAAAAAGCATCCTTTTGTTTCATCCATCCTGGATTTTCATAATAATCTGACTAGGCGTGGTTATAATATTTTATTCTGCTGGGTACCTGGACACATGGGTATACCTGGAAATGAAAAAGCAGATGAGGCGGCAAGACTTGCTCTTAATCCATTACACCATAAAATTCCATTCTCAGACATTAAACTATTTATAAAACACTGTATTCATAATAAATGGCAAGAAAGTTGGGATATAGAATACAATAATAAGCTGCATCATATAAAACCCACAATCATGACTTGGCCTCCGATTTATCCAAGAAAATTAGATGTTCTTCTGACTCGTCTGAGAATTGGACATTCAAGGATAACCCATAAATATCTCTTACTTCGGGAGGATGCGCCCATGTGTCCACATTGTCATTTTGATTGCCTGACCATTTTTCATATTTTAACTGACTGCCCGGGCCTCCGGCACTTGTATAGAATTCATTTTAATTCATCTTCACCAATCTTGACAAACCTCATTGGGGAAACACCTCATGGGGCACTCTTTCATTTTTTAAAACATTCTGGTTTTTATTTTGAAATATAGTTTTTATACATTTTATATTTTAGCTATACCAATGTTAATGTATACTTGTTTAACTTGACAGCTGGATGGGGTACCCCATCCAGATATATTTCTCCAGATAGTATTTCTTAGTATATTACTTTTTTAAGAACTAATAATATTTGTTTTAAACATTGACTATATCTGGATGGGTGACCCCATCCGGATGTTTTGCTCATTATCCTTTGTTCTTTTTTGGTTTTGTTGTGAATCTCTTAAATTATTAGTTTTTTCTTAACTTTTACTTTGGCGCAGCTTGTCCCCAATGGGACCTTGCGCCATTAAAAATTATACAACCAACCAACCTGAGTGCAACGAAGACTCATACACAGCGCAGTATTACTTTGCTCCATATATAGCTACGATGGATATTAAAACCTTTCGTCAAGCATAACTCAAAAAATATTTAACGGATTTCGTTCAAATTTTTACAGCAGGTACCTATAAAGGTGACAACGTCGTCTATTTATTACCAAGAATATGTGTCAAACCGTTTGGAAGTTATATTAAAAAAATAGATAAAAAAGCACAATTAAAGTACATACGTCACTAAATTTTGTGCGTACGTCATTTTCACCGGCGGGAGATTTTCGTAGACAATCGGAATTGAAAAGTTCATGGAATACATGGAGCAAAAAAATATGCAAGCACTAATATTCAGCACAATAAAATATATTTCAATTTAATAAAAATGAAAAGTTAATCTGGAATTTTTTCTGTTTGAAAAGTATTAGAGATTAGTAAGAGTAGTATTAGTATTAGAGATTTGGCGTAAATCACACCATTAGCAGCTTTTTTATTTCGCGTGTGTATGTTAGGAACAATTATTTGATGTTTAAATAAAAGGTTTCGATTTGTGGCATTATTTCTTATTTTCTTTTCCTTTTTAGTATTTTAAATGGAATTAGTGAAAGGCGTGTATTTTAAATTAAATGAGTGAAAGACGTGTATTTTTAATGTATGTATTTCAAATGAAATCAGTGAAAGATTTATATTTAAATGAAAAGAATGCAATATGAAGATGTTATGAGAAAAATATTTGGCGATTTATCATCTGCGCCAAGTTAACATAAAAGTACCAATACATATGTGGGTACTTCTCTATTATTCCGTCGACCACTTTTCATAACAAAAAACTATCGCCAAATAAACGGGAGAATGTTGTCATTGAAATATCGAAATACATAAATAAATAAAATATAAGAATTTAAGGACACAATTGTTATTTTAATGAATGAAATAACTAATAAATCAGTAAAACATAATGAAAAATACACGCAAATGTCGCGTTAAAAACCACTTGATGACGTAACAAACACGTATAATGCTTCTGATATCAAGTAAATGGGACTGCATTTTTGGCGTTTAATCTAACAGTTTGGCGATAGTTTTTTGTTATGAAAAGTGGTCGACGGGATAATAGAGCAGTACCTCTATGTGAAATGAAACAAGGCACAGATGTCATATACGCACCACGTTGGCGCGATTTTTACCTCCACCAGCTTGGGGAAAACTTTGTTTTTGAATATTAGTTACAAATAGTGTGACAAATAGTACACGTGATTTTTTATTTCAATATAAAAATAAAATAACGTAATAAATGAAACAGCTTCTATTATTTTAAAAAAGGAAATAAAAATAAATAAATAATAGTTTGATATAAATAAAGGCGCGGATGTCATATACGCACCACATTAGCGCGATTGCAACAAAATGGCAATTTTATGCCTCACATGGTAACCCGGTTATTTTGTTTCAATTGTTGTTTATTAACTTTTATTTTTTATTTTAATTCTATAAATTGTTTTTATTATATATATATCAATATTTATTTATATCAAACTATCATTTATTTATTTTTATTTCCCATTTTTGAATAATAGGAGCTATTTCATTTATTACGTTATTTTATTTTTATATTGAAATAAAAAATTACATGCTATTATTGTATGGTATTTGTAACTAATATTCAAAAACAAAGTTTTCGCCAAATTGGCGGGGGAAAAATCGCGCCAATCTGGTGCGTATATGACATCTGTGCCTAAATTAATATTGATATACATATAAAAATAATCTATAGAATTAAAATAAAAAATAAAAGTAAACAAACACAACAAACAGTTTTCGCCAAAGGGGCGGGGGAAAAATCGCGCCAACGTGGTGAGTATATGGCATCTGTGCCGGGATTTTTACCCTTTTATCTGTGCTTTCGGAAATATAAAAAAATTAAAAAATTCTTATATCAGGTGTATAATGTTTTGCATTTTTATACGGACCACTTCTCCATTTTAAGATTTTAAATGCTATTTATATCAGATATTTCTTTCTTGAGATTCCCACAAGTTTTTTCCGGTAATTTTTTTAGTTCGCTTATTAATTGTTTACAATTTGCCCCCCTGGCAATAACAATTATTTATCACAAAAAATGGGTACTTCTCTATTATCCCGTCGACCACTTTTCATAACAAAAAACTATCGCCAAACTGTAACGCTAAATAAACGGGAGAACGTTGCCATTAAAATATCAAAATAAATAAAATATAAGAATTTAAGGACACAATTGTTACTTTAATGAATGAAATAACTAATAAATCAGTAAAACATAATGAAAAATACACGCAAATGTCGAATTAAAAACCACTTGATGGCATAACAAATACGTATAATGCTTCTGGCATCAAGTAAATGGGACTGTATTTTTGGCGTTTAATCTTAGTTTGGCGATAGTTTTTTGTTATGAAAAGTGGTCGACGGGATAATAGAGAAGTACCCAAAAATGGCTTAGTTTTGTTAAATTTGTTTGTTATGTATTTTCATTTCTTATTAAAATATCGAAAATGACAATAAAATTTTATTTTAGCACCGTACTTAATTTTTTAAAATGGCTCAAAAACATGGTTTAATAAACGTATATTTGTAAATATTTTAAAAAACATGTTTTCCCGCTCTCTAGAAAAATTTGTAAGATTCTACAACTGCCTTTGGCACCAACCAGTACATGATACGGAACTTTTCCCTATTCAGATACACAGAAGAGGTTGGTCACAAACAAGAGTAATGCTAGCAACAATATTGTTTTAACTCTATAAGAGTTAGAAACAATAATGATATTAAATTCCCCGATTAGCTTAGGGCCCGATTACGGAACTTTCTCCTAGAAAAAAAAACTGTAGAAGTCTTTTACATTTGTTTCGAATGAAGCTCGATCAACAAAGTATTAATTGATAATACAAACAACACTAATATTAACATGGGGGCAAAAGTTTGAATTTAAGTGTACATATTTGGAACCCCCCCCCCCCCCAACCACCAACCAAAAAAAGAAAAAGAAAGTTACAGAAATGAATTTCAAATGGCGTGAAGCCACCCTTTCTGACATAAGAAATTGGCTGCGAACCCGATTACGAAACTTTCACTTAACTTAATAACATGTATCTAATAGCCCTGAGGACAATTCCCCTTCCCAGTTATACGGACCTTGGGGCTTTTTTAAAAAGCTTGACGCAGTTCGGGTTGAAGAAGTTGAGATTTACTGTCAAATGACATAAACTACTATGAAAATAAAACTGGTGAATTATTATGCTGGTTTATGTATGTATTTAAAAAAATTGCATCTGATTACACTCTTTAGATAAATTACTCCTGTTTGCATTTAATAACAGATAAACGGCTTCCGTTTACTAAATTGTTTAAATATTGGGAAGAGTTGGCGAGAGATAGATAGACGTGTAAACAAACGGGTAGAGAGACGGATAGCGACAGAGATAAGCTAACGGGTAGCGAAACGAATAGACAGACGGGTAGCGAGGCAGGTGCAAAAAAGGGTTGACAGAGGGGTAGTGAGATGGGTAGGGAGACGGGTAGCGTGGTGGATAGAGTGACGAGTACAGAGACGACTTGACAGACGGGTAGAGAGAGGGGTATATAGACAGACAGACGTGTTGATAGACGAGCAGTGTAACGGGAAGCGAGACAGGTAGAGACACGATTAAAGAGTCGGGTAGAAAGACAGACGGATACTGAGACGGGTATACAGAAGAGTAGAGAGACAGTAGACAGATGAGTTCGGAGAGAGACACAGCTAAGACATACGAGTAGTTAGACTGGTAGACACGTTTGTAGCAAAGCATGTTATCAATGTGGTTTGAAGTATACGAGTTTCTATAAATAGTTATACAAATAAACAAAGGAAATTTTTTTAATTCAAATATTAAATATTTGATTTAATATTTCAATATTTAATATGTTATTTTTTAATATTTTATTTAGATATTTGTCACAAAGAAAATGTTGCAAAAATTAAATTAAATTTGCGTTAAACTACGCTTGCTAAAATACGCTATTGGCTGCAAATCTGATTATGTGACTTTAAAAATATCGTTTTAAAAGATAAGGCGGGTTTTTTTTTTTAAGTTTTGAGCAATTCCCTCTTAAGAAAATGAGATTATTTGCCAAATGTTATAAAAAAATGCATATGAAAACATAACAGTATATGAATTTATATATGATATTTTGTAATTATATCATTTAATTTGCTATTTTTCATATGTTGTATCTTTATCTATCTCTTGTCTATCATATGCTGTATATTCACTTAGATTCTTGTTTATATCTTCTTTATATCGTAATTGTTAACTTTATGTTCTCAGCAATATCACTCAGACTAATCCCTTTGAGGGAAGTCCTAGTAAAATATTATTGATTGTTTAAATGGTCATTTCAATTGCACTTTCTATTTAAAATTGCTATTAAGAAGTAATTTTAAAGAAAAATATAATGATATTCAATGAATAATATAGAATTCCAACCGAGTGTTTATCCCCTAGTTGTATAAATAAGTCTCTGATTCAGAATGAAGAGAGTCCTAAAGATAAGATATAATTTTTTTTTCAAAGAAAAAATTTGAAACTAATAAATTTTGTATTGATTTTTGATAATTTTTAATATAAAGTAATTCAATTTTAGAAGTTATACAACAGGTGGATTTTTGCATAAGTAATTTAACGAATTGTTTTCAACTAAATTTTGCCAGAAGATTACTTTTTTTTTTTCAAAGTTTATATAAATACAATTAAATAAATCTGAAAATCTATATTTATGGTAAGAGCAGAAAAGAATAAATACCTACAGCTACATGTTATTTTTCTTAAATTTTTAATAATGGTTAAATATTTCTATTGATTATGTTAAAATATATATATATAAAAAATTGGTAATATGGCAAAAAAAAAAAAAAAAAAAAAAAAAGCTGTATATTACAATTTTCAATCTTACCACTTCCACAAATTCAAATTATTATTATGGATATAATGATTTTTTATTTTTAATGAAAAAAGTAACATTTAATTATCTTTTTTACATTTTAATGTTTTCACATAGAACACTAAAACTGAAAAAAAAAAAAAAAAAAAACATCAAAATGTAGCTATTATAAAATTTTGAATAAATTATTTTATTAATATTAAATTTAATAAAATGCTTTTTTAGTATTATTTCATTCATAATCTTTAATATTACAATTATATCTAATGGATATAACAATAAAAACTGGGGTCTTTAACAAAACAGTTAATCCATGTGGCATTTCAGATGCTTATATATACATGGATTAGCTAATTTAAAGCTGGACTCACCAATATAAAATGGTAAACCTTTTTTTTCCTAATATAAAGAGTTATTGATTTCTAATATTTTGCTAAAACAGGTAATCAATATCTCCCTATATGAGAAAAGAAAGATTTGCCATTTCATAGTGCTGAATCCAGTTTTGGCCAATATCGGTTGGTCCAGGGTTCACCGATATTGGCCGGTCCGACGTTCACCGATATTGGCCGGTCCGACGTTCACCGATATCGGCTGGTCCGACGTTCATCGATATTGGCCGGTCCGACGTTCACCGATATCGGTCAATATTGGGTCCCGATATAGGCCGATATTGGAAAAAAAGCTAGCCATGCAATATCGGCCGGTCCGGTGTTTACCGATATTGGTCGATATTGCGAAATCGTTGTTCCCGATATAGGCCGATATTGCTGTGCTACCTGGGTATATATATATTGCGCTTCATAAAATTTGTCAATGAGTCCTTTTTTTAAAAAAGAAAACAGAAAGAAAAAGAAAAAGATTAAATAATTTATTGCCACAGAAATTCAAATTATTTACCAAATATTATGGTGCAAATCGAACTCCGATACTACAGGTTGTTAATTTTTTTATGATATCTTGAAATCTGAGGTTATTTATGGGTCTGATTCATCTTTTATCTCCTAATTCTACATTTAAATAATAATAATAATAATAATAATAATAATAATAAAGACTTTTTCCCAAGCCTTTGATGCAAATCGCACTCCTATACGTTAATTTGATAAGTTTGTTTTGTGAATTTTCGAAATGTTTTATGAGACACCCTATGTATGGGGGGGGGGGGGGAGGGGTAAATTGCGGGGCATACCCCGGAACTTTGATACATCAAAATTGGTCAACTTTTACAGGTGTGCGTTATACGCCGGGTATGAAATTGGAAGTTTAAAAATTTAGTGTAAGAATTGAGATTTCTATATTAATGAACAGGAGTTAAGAGAAGGGGGCGTGATCATTTGAATGAACATGCTTTGAGAGGATTCAAGCGGATGTCCTCACGTTGCATTTGTTTATTTTTTTATGTTTGTTCTAGTTATTCTTATCTGTATCAGTAAAGGTCTAATATCCTTGATAATGCCTGTAGAAGAGCTTTAAAAATAGTGCCCTGGAAGACACCTGAAGTAAAGCTAAGTGTTGAGTTAAAAATCATTAAACAGTCATTTGTTTGGTGACTACAGTTCTTTATTCAAAGTAAACTTAATCTTCATTTAAAACTGTTAAAAACTGGTGCACGTAAAATCTGTTCGTGGCTCCAATGTCCTCCAAGTTTAGTACAAGCGTTACCTCTGGGGGTGCCAATCCAGGTGCAGGTCTCTCATCTGGAATTGGTTCAAAATTAGGAGACCAGCTTTATAAGTCCAACCTCTCTTGAGGCTCTGGCACCCCTTCTTTTAGAGAAGTGCCTTGGCACTTTCTCTGACACGCCAACAGCTGTTAAAAACACATTCAGATTTATTTTTAATTCAGAGCAAACGTGGATAAAAACGAGCTTCGTAAGTGGAAAAATATCTTAGTGAAACAAAATTTGATTTCAGATTAAAATGGAGTTTTAAAACAGTCTATTGAAATAAAACTAATTCTTAAAAA
Source organism: Maratus michaelseni (assembly GCA_963931845.1). Classification (NCBI taxonomy): domain Eukaryota; kingdom Metazoa; phylum Arthropoda; class Arachnida; order Araneae; family Salticidae; genus Maratus; species Maratus michaelseni. Next base: position 7,568,450 of record OZ007600.1, read on the forward strand.
CAACTTAAACTTTCTGTTTAATTATAATTAAAACTTATTTAAAAACTCTGTAAACTTAAGTTAATCCAGTTATAAAAGTAACTTAAATAATTCAGTTCAAAACCAAAAGAAAAACGCTACTGAAGCGAAGCTCCTGCCTCAAACCGCGACCTACATTATACATGGCCTGTTCATTACGTTTAAAACGTCACATGGAGTGGATCATTTTTACACAATGATTGGTGCAAAACAGTGGGCGTGCCGCTTTGCACCAATCACTGTGTAAAAATAATCCACTACGTTTTAAACATCATGCACCGTAGGTCGCGCTCAAACCGTTGGAAAACATTTATACTTTCTGAAATACGAAAATAAGGCGATTCTCCTTTGGCAAAAGGGTATGCTTCGCAGCAGTCGAAGTCGACTACGGAACAACCAACGCCATCTATAACATGCTTTTTAAATTAAACTGAAGATTTTAAACATGGAAATTATAATAACGAGAGCTATTCAGAGCATATTTTAAGGAAATCTCACTGGGCGACAATAGGTTTGATCTGTTGTCTCAAGCAAATATCTATAAATTCAGCCCCCTCCCCCCGATAACTTCAAACCAAATAATTAGAATATCAGTAGTAGGAAAAAGCCGGTTTTGCCTCATGAGGCGGCGTTGCGGCGGGTCATGAGGCGGTGCTGTGGTGCGGCGGCGGTGCTAAATTGTTGTAAAAGACTACGATGATAAAATTCAAACTTAAAATCGAGGGTGGGGCGAAAGGGTGTGCTATAGGAGAGGGGGTTTTAGGAGGGGGCAGCATGTTATAGTAGGGGGGGGGGTATTTTTTTTAAGGGGGGGCTTAATTTTAAAAAAATTAAAATTGTCTTATATTACCAGGTATCGGCTATGGTAGAGTACGACCACTATCCCCCCCCCTACCCCTTACCCCCCCTACCCCATGCCCCCCCCCAATTTTTTTTTTTTTTTTTTTTTTAAATTTTAGGGGAGAGAAAGTTTAAGGTGGTGTCGCCCTCTATCGTAAGGTTAAATAGTTATGGAATTCAAAAATGACTGCTTCTGTAAAAGTTATAAGCTGCGTTCGAACCTGTAGTAAAATGAACTCATGGTTTGATGATTTGGGGGTAGGTTTAACCAATCAAGCCATAAGCTCATGTTTTAAAGAGGAGATTTAAAGGCTGTTGTCACGTGTGAGATTTATCATTTTTAAAAATGACTTCAATGGAAGAAGTGATCGGTGTTTCATGTTTGTATGTAACCGTATGCGTTATTTTTTCATTTATTTATATATTTACCGGTAGTGAAAATTTTAAAGTGGACTTTATTTTAAATTTAAATAAAACCGGGAATTTTTCTTTCGCAATTTGATGTGATTGAATTTTAATATATCACGCAATACAATATTTTGTATTAATGAAGGAGATTTATCAGAATCCAAGTCACGCGGGTAGCTTCGGTGGTGTAAACGCTTTATACACTGCTTCCAAAGGAAAAGTTTCCAAGAAAACCATTCAAAAATGGTTAAGTGGAGTCGACTCGTACACGCTTCATAAACCAGTACGGAGAAAATTTAAAACGAATCGTGTGATTGTTCATTCGATCGATCAGCAATGGCAGTCAGATTTGGTGGATTTAAACAGTCTTCAAAAGTATAATCGTGGCTATCGTTATATTATGACTTGTATAGACATTCTCTCTAAATATGCATGGGCGATTCCCTTGAAAACGAAACGTGGAGAGGAGATTGTGAAAGCTTTTCAATCGATTTTTTCATCTAGAAAACCCAAGTCTTTGCAATCGGATTCAGGGAAGGAATACAAAAACCACCGCCTTCAAAGATATTTAAAGCAAGAAGGGGTTCGATTTTTTACAACGAATAATAATACAAAAGCTTCGGTGGTCGAACGATTTAATCGCACCTTGAAAACTAAAATGTGGAAATATTTTACGCATAATAACACTTATAACTATATTGATGTGTTAGACTCGCTTTTAGTGAGTTATAACAATACTTATCACTCTAGTATCAAGAGAACTCCTATGGAAGTAACCCCCGAAAACGAAAGTGATGTATGGTTTACTTTATACGGGGATATGCAAAATGCGAAAACAAAACCGTGCGTATTTAAAGTGGGGCAAATCGTGCGTGTATCGAAACAAAAATTAACTTTTGAAAAAGGATATGAAACGAATTGGACCGAAGAACTGTTTGTGGTGACTGAGTGTGTGCAGAGAGACCCCCCTGTATATCGAATAAAAGATTTGATGGACGAACCCATCCAAGGAACATTTTATCCGCAAGAACTTCAAAGTGTGCAACCGAAAGAGGAATATGCTATTGAAAAGATTTTAGAAAAACGTATGCGAAAAGGTCATGTGGAATATAAAGTAAAATTTAAAGGCTACCCTGACAAATTTAATCAATGGATTACCTCATCTGATTTATTCTCTTTATAAAACCCGTGTTTTTAACTTGTATCTATCATTCAGAATCATGTCTTTCTACGTGACGTTACCATCGGATAGTTCGTTAGAATTTTTTCCAGAAAATAAAATTTCACACTTTGTGACAAGATTACCTAACCCTCTTGACTTAAAAGGTGAATGGGAAGTGGGTTTAACAGAACTTATTTACCCGCACATGTGGAATAATATAACTGAATATTCTAATGGATATGAATACGTTTTAGGGGAGAATATAGAATGGACGACTGGAAGGCCTAGAAATGCTCCCGAATTTGAAGTAGGCGCAAATGAAGTAAAAAAGGGTAGAATTCCCCCTGGATTTTACGAATCGCCTAATGATATTATTAAAGTGATCAACTATCAAAAATTTAACGATCGAATTTCGTTAAACTATAATAAAAATTCGGAAAAAGTGAGAGTTACTTTAAAGAGAAAAGCACGATTCCACTTTGGTCCGGGATTAGCAGAAAGTTTAGGATTTAAACCGGGTGATGTATGTGAACCTTTTGCAGGTCATTCTGCCTCTTTTGATAGCCCCTTTATAGCGGATCCTCATGCGGATTTTAAATTGTTATACATATACTGTGATCTTTTAGAACCTCAAATTGTGGGAGATACTGTAGCTCCCTTACTACGTGTGATTCCTGTAAAAGGACAAGATGGGCAGATTGTTCACGAAATGTTTGATAGACCGCATTACATACCTGTAACTCGGAAGAATTTTCAAACGATTGAAACCGTTATAAGGACGCACACAGGTCGACTTATGTCATTTGAGCGTGGGAAGTTGATTGTGAAACTTCATTTTAGACAAAAGTATCTATCATAATGTTTGTTCCTTACAAGTGTTGTACAAAATCTTTTGAAGATTATTATAGCCATCAGACGGGTAATGGTTTAAATTATTACCATGGTTCTTCATTACAAAAAGGGTATGGATTCGGTGGACTGTTTCGTTCACTGTTTCGCGCCGCAGTCCCTCTTTTTAAATCAGGGGCGAAAGCCGTAGGTAAGCAATTGCTTTCTACAGGAGTGGATGTATTAAATGACGTGTCGCGAGGAGAAAATATTAAAGTCGCCGCAAAAAGAAGATTAAAAGAAGCAGGACAAAATTTAACTGATAAAGCTTCTACTAAAGTGAAGACGATGATTGGATCAGGCCGACGCAATAAAAAGAGGAAGCTAAAAAATAAAGTCGTCATTCGACGCAAAGTAAAGAAAGTGAAAACATCTGATATTTTTAGCTAAAGATGTCTGGACTAATTCATAAAGATTCTATTGCCTGTGCTAAATCGGAATTAGATTTATTTTTGATTCCGCCTACTCAAACAGCAATCGAAAAAGGGTATTATGTAGAATATCACCCTCTCGCAAATATTCATGATGGAGTTCCCGTAGAATTTAACATTTCAGGTAATGGAGAAGACTATATTGATTTATCATCGTGTTACCTGTATGTAAAAGTTAAAATAACCAAGTCAGACGGAACTGTATTAACAGATCAAGATCACGTAGCCCCTATTAATTTATTTTTACAAGCTCTGTTTTCGCAAATTGATGTGAGCCTGAATGAAAGAGTAATATCTTCTTCAAACAATACTTATCCCCACCGCGCCTACATTGAATCCCTGTTAAATTATGGTGAAGACGCAAAGAAAAGTTTATTGGGATGTGAATGTTTTTACAAAGATGAGAATTTAGCTACTGTCGACCCTACCTCGAATGAAAACCCTGGACTGAAAAAACGTTATGAATTAATTAAAAATAGTCAAACTTTGGACATGATCGGTCCTCTTCATTGTGACATTTTTCAACAAAACAGATTGTTATTAAACATGGTTGACTTAAAAATTAAAATGATACGTACTAAACCCGAGTTTTGTTTAATGGCTTTGAAACCGGTTGATTCTTCAAAACCAGAGCCTAATTTTAAAGTTATTCTAGAACAAGCCTCCCTTTTTGTTAGAAAAGTGAAAGTAAGTCCAGGGGTCTTATTAGGTCATGCAAAAGCATTAGAAAAAAGTTCTGCAAAATATCCCATTGATCGTGTGTTATGTAAAACTTATTCTATATCTAGTGGAAGTCGTTCATTTATGCAGGACAATGTATTTTTAGGGTCTATGCCTAAACGTGTTATTATTGGATTATTAGAAAATGCATCTATAAACGGGCAGTATGATTTAAATCCCTTTCACTTTGATCATCATAAAGTGAACTTTTTAAGTGTGTATGTTGATGGGCAACCTGTTCCTAGTAAACCTCTCGAATTAAATTTTGCAGACAATAGCTATATAAGAGCATATCATCGCCTGTTTTCCGGGTTTAATCATGATACTGGAATTTACTTAACTCGTGAAGAATTTGCTAATGGACATACTTTGTATGCTTTTGATTTGACACCAGATTTATGTGACGGGCCCCACCTGAATTTACAACAGCAAGGAAATTTACGGATTGAAATTAAATTTGCTGAAGATTTGAAAAAAACAATTTCTGTGTTAGTGTATGCGGAATTTGAAAACATTATTGAAATTACTAAATCAAGATACGTTTTATGTGACTTTGCAAACTAAATGAATTCTTTACAAATTAATAAAATTTTATCACGTGATCGTATAACCCGAAAATATTTTTTGGGTGTTTTTGCTAGTGATAAACTACCAAGAAGAATAAAGCGCTATCCAGCTTGTTTTGTATGTAACGTGGACAAGTCTTCAAAACCTGGAAGCCATTGGATTGCCTTTTTCATTACTTCACCTGACGAAGCAGAATTTTTTGATTCATTTGGAAATGAGCCCTACTTTTTTCAAGGACCTATATCGAACTATGTAACTTATTTTTCTAAAGTGGTGTATAATCCCTTTGTCTTACAAACTAACGTATCTGCTGTCTGCGGGCAGTATTGCATTTTTTATTTGTATTCACGATGTCAAGGAAAAACATTAAAACATGTTTTATCCCATTTTGTAACCGAAAATTTATCTAATGATCGCCGAGTTTATAATTTTGTGGCCAAGCGGTTTCATGTGATTGTGAATTTTTTTCATAAATCGATATTTAAATTGAAATTATTTGTGTTTGTGTTTATTTCAAGTTTAACCTTTGATGTGTATGTTTGTTCGCGATGGAGTTAATAAACTTCCCTCGTTTTAAACAACCCTTTACAGCGATTTGTGCGGGGCCTACTCAAGTGGGAAAATCCTATTTTCTGAAGTCTCTTTTAGAATTTAGAGAGGAAATGTTTGACCCACTACCCGATAAAATTCTATGGTGTTATGGTATTTTTCAAGACCTTTATAATGAAATTGAAAATGTAACATTTATAGAGGGACTACCTAAAAATTTACTGGAATATATTGGATCGCAAACTTTAATTATTATAGATGATTTAATGACAGAGTGTGGTGATGATAAACGACTTACCAATTTGTTTACAAAAGGATCTCATCACTTAAATGTAAGCGTTATTTTTATTACACAAAATTTATTTCATAAGGGGAAAGAAATGCGATGTGTTTCATTGAATGCGCAATATATGTTTATTTTTAGAAACCGTCGTGATCCGAGTCAAATTATACATTTGGGTCGACAATTGTATCCAGGTCGAGCAAAATTTTTCCAAGAAGCCTACGAAGACGTTTTAAAAACACCTTTCGCGTTTTTGTTGGTAGATTTAAGGAGTGAGACAGATGAAGGAATGCGATTGCGAACACAAATTTTACCAAATGAAATGCCACGCGTGTATCGACCTATAATATAAATAAGTGCGACGTTCTTTAAATTGTTTAGTTTGAATCATGACGTTGTCGAAAAAACAAGTTCGTGATTTACAGCTAATCGATACGTGTCCTGTACCATTACGGAAACATTTGCTAAAAAAACTGCCCACTCGTTCTGTGAAAGCTGTTTGTGAATGTAGTTTAAACGTGCTTAAAGGAAACATTCCATTATCTTCTAATCAGAAAAAGTCGTTAAGTAAATATAAGTCAACCCTTCGTAAGATTGGAAACAAGAAAGGTTCGTTATTGCAAAAAAAGAAGCTTATTGTGCAGAACGGTGGATTTTTGAATATTTTAATACCGGCAGCCTTAACTGTTTTAACAAGCTTGATTCATGGAACACGCTAAAAAATTTGCCTTGATACCCGAAGAGGCTCTCTCTAGACATGTGTTATCAAAAAAGCAAATGTCAGAGTTTGATACAGCCATGTCGAAAATTTTAAATAGTACATTACCTGATCATGAAAAAGTTCGTCAGTATTACGAAATATTAAAAAGAAAAATGGATTTACAAGAATTTAACATGCCCTTACTATCAAAACCTAAAGAAGACGAAGGACCCTCGAAAAAGGAACCTATAAAACAAGTGACTTTGCCTGAACCCGAGACAGAAGAAGATTTTTCACTAATACTATCATCAGTACCTTCCCGTATGAAAAGACAAGCACAAACTTTAATAAACTTTTTAAAGAAACACCCACGAAAATTTAGATGGGATAAAAATTTAGCAGTGTCTTATGAAGGAAAAAGCATCCCCGAATCGAACATAGCCGATTTATTTCATCTACTTTTCTCTGTGAATAAGAAAACTCCAATAAAAGCACAGAGTGAATTATTACAGACCCTTCAAGAAATGCATGTACCCCAAAACTTAATTAAAAATAAGCATTTGACCACAAAGAATATTAACCCGAAACCAGCTAAAAAAAAGAAAGTTGATCGTAATGTAATGATATGGGAAAATTATTAATAAAATTTGATTTTTTTAAAATAATGTGTCTTCATTGTCTAATTACATAATAAATAAATTAATACATACCATATTTGAGTAGCTCTTTTCACGTCTGCTTGTTTCACTTAACTTGTTTAAAATAAGAAAAAGATGGCGGACTATGTGACAAACAGGATATATTTCCATTTATAGCATAACATCCTGTTTTGCACACGATTATAGCAATATAAGCAGCTCGCACACCATAGTGAATTCATTCTTTTGAGTTCTCCAGCATGATGTCTTGACTTAGATGGTCTCTTGCTTAATACCTTGAATTTTGCCTGCCTTACCTACCTACCTAGCTGTGTGGTTTACAGTTTGCTAACCTGCCCTGCTGCCTACCTGCACGCTTGAAGCAAGTACCTGCCTTACCTAGCTGCCTTACCTGGCTGCCTGACTGCTTGCTAACCTGCCTAGCTACCTACCTGCACGCTTGAAGCAAGTACCTGCCTAACCGTGCGGTCTACAGTTTGCTATTCTGCCTATCTGTTTGTTAACCTGCATGCTTGAAACAACTATCCGCTTTGCTGGTATACATCTGTTTTTTGCTTGAAAATGTCTTCAGTTATTTTTAGTGAAAATGGCTTAAATGTCCACTATATAAGTGACTTTATTCAAAAAGAAGATGCTGATAAGTATCTTGAAAAACTTAAAACTTTGCCATTTTTTACACCCACTTTTCGAATTCGAGGTAAAGATATTAAACCACGTAGACAAGTTTTAGCTTATGGAGATAGTGGATTAAGTTATTCATTTAGTGGAACCACAATTGAAGCGAATCCTTGGACTCCACTACTTTTAGAATTACGTGATAAAGTTGAAAAACAATCAGCATGTACATTTAACTTTGTACTTTTGAATTTGTACCCCGATGGGAGTAGTTATATTTCACATCATAAGGATAATGAGAATGAACTGAACGCAAGTTTTCCAATTTGTGCATTAAGCTTTGGGTCGAAACGTAAAATTGAATTTAAGAAACCTGAAACTACTGCAACGTGTATAAATTTAGAGCACGGCTCGTATTATGCAATGTTAAAACCAACTAACGAGGAATTTTCACACGGAATTGCAGCTGAACCGAACATTAAAGAAATAAGAATAAGTTTAACATTTCGGCATATTATTTCAAATTCTGCATTTTTCCCGTTAAAAAAACCTAAATTAAATTTAGATCTTTTTTCCATTTCACCGGAAAAAAACCCGATGCAAGAAATCGATTCTCAACAAGCTGATATATTACCAAAAAATGATTGGTTTGAAACTTATTTTCAAAATAAAGATCAGAAAAATATGATATTAGCAGAATTTAATCTATGTTTTGGAACCTACGTGCAAATAACCTTAGAAAATGTTTTTTTAAGGATTCACATAAGAAATTTCAAAGAAACAGAACGAGGTGAGCATTTTCCGACAAAGAATGGTGTTTTAATGAATTCGCAGACATGGGATAATTTCGTGGTGAAGTTACATAATTTCAATTTTTCAAATATTAATGAAACCTTTGTTTCTAATAATCAACTCATGTTTGCATTTTTAAACGAAGAAGAATGCTTTTTACAGCAAGTATATCTTTTAAAAAACAGTTTTTTCTACTTAAAAGCGTCAGGCCTTAAAATTTTTAAAGACCAAGTTTTAAAATTGAGAGAGTTTTCTTCACAAATCACAGAATGTTTATGCGATATTATTTTAACTCGTGTTATACCTAACGCTATTTTGAATCGAAATAATGAGTGTACAAATCATTTGTCGGTTGAATCAGTAAAAACAAATTTCTTAACATGTCTTGAAAAAGAATTAGAAAAATCAGTTAATAAGGTTTTTGTTTGTGAAGGTTGTAATTATGGAAGCGCTAGTCAATTTAAACATAAATGTATGACTTATTCCATGAAAGAAAAATTTAACTTCAACCGATATTCTGCAATATTGCATTTAAATACTTTTTTACTTGCAAAAAACCTAACGAATGACTGCTGCTGTCATTTTTCACATAAATTCTTTGAGAATTTTAATACAACTTTTTTTGAAAGTTATCTTGAAGATGTATTTAACTGAATGTACATTAATTTTTGTAAATAAACTTTTGTATTTTAAATATAATTGTCTTTATTTTTCACAAAGTATGTATCAATGAAAATCAAAATAGAATTGTTTTCAAACAATACGGAAATGGTTGTTACAGATATATCTTTTACAAAAGGAAGGCAGCGAACGTTAAACATTTCCTTTAGTCAAAATATAAGATTATTTCAGGATTTACAAATATTGATAAACTGCAAAATATCCTGTTTTGCTATCTGGATTGAAAACAAGACTTAAAATAGTTAAGTTCAGAGGATGTTAAACATCCGATGTGGTGAACGAATATAGATGTTATTCAAAAATGTGTTAAAAACAAGTGGATGTTTGTTACTTCGTAACTTCCTGTTATGAAGAAGAATTTTCTTTAAATACTTTTACATTCTAGTCTAAGACAGTATTTCTACGGTTAATGTGATACCCAGCATAGTTGGATTTATGGACTCAGCATAGATTTTGCCAGCATAGTTGGACAGAATGGACGAAGTAAGTTATCATTTTATTATGTTAGTTTATTTTAAAGAAGTAATGTAGAATTACTTATTTTTAACAGTTTTTAATTTTAGTTAAACAAGTAATGTTATTTTAATTTATTATTTGTCTTTCAATTAATTATAACAGGTAATGTTTATATGTTATTTTAATTTATTAACTGTCTTTCAATTTATAAAAAAAACGTAACGTTATTTTAAATCAGAATGCTTATTTTAAATTATTATGCATTTATTTAAATATAATTACTTATTTGTCTTTCAATTTATTAAAACATGTAACGTTAGTTAAATAGAATTACTTAATCTATTATGCATTTACTTAAATAGAATTACTTATTTGTCTTTCAATTTAGTATAACATGTTTATATGTTATTTTAATAGCTGCCTTTCAATTTATTATAACAAGTAATGTTTATATGTTATTTTAATAACTGCCTTTCAATTTATTATAACAAGTAATGTTATTTTAAATCGGAATGCTTATTTTAAATTATTATGCATTTATTTAAATAGAATTACTTATTTGTCTTTCAATTTATTAAAACATGTAACGTTAGTTAAATAGAATTACTTAATCTATTATGCATTTACTTAAATAGAATTACTTATTTGTCTTTCAATTTATTATAACAAGTAATGTTATTTTAATAACTGCCTTTCAATTTATTATAACAAGTAATGTTATTTTAAATCGGAATGCTTATTTTAAATTATTATGCATTTACTTAAATAGAATTACTTATTTGTCTTTCAATTTATAAAAAAAGTAACGTTAGTTAATATTTTGTTTACTTAATCTATTATACATTTACTTAAATAGAATTACTTATTTTCAATTTATTAAAAACAAGTAATGTTTATATGTTATTTTAATTTATTAACTGTCTTTCAACTTATTAAAACACGTAACGTTATTTTAAATCGGAATGCTTATTTTAAATTACTTAATCTATTATATATTTACTTAAATAGAATTACTTAATAAATTTAATATTTTGTTTACTTAAATGTTTATAGTAAGTAGAATTATTTAAACATAATTACTTATTTTACTTTTAATCTTATTTTTATGTAATGTTATTTTAATCTATTATACATTTACTTAAATAGAATTAAAATATGTAATTTAAAATTGATTTTCTTATATGTAACATTATTATAAACTTTAAATGATATTCGATTATTTAATATTAAATAATCATTGCTTTCATTTAAATATACAAACGAGAGTCGATTTAATTTTTCTAAAGCCTTCATTTTGAAAATAATAATGATCTATTATTATTAAAACTTTATTTAAAAAATAGTGTGAAGGACTTTCTTAATTAATTTTTGTATGATAGTAAAAGATTTTTTTTTTTCCTTTACAGTTTGACGAGGATCTCATCCGTGAAATGACAGATTCTAATCCTGTGTGGGACAGTGACCCCGAATCATCAACACGGGACCCCCGCAGTGCTTCTTCCTCGCAAGTTATAACGGAAGCGTCGATTCCATCTGATAAAAAGGTTAGAATTCTGATTTTATGTTTTGGGGGAAAATTTTATTGTTATTCACGCGCTTAAATAAAATATATTTTTAAAGTGTAAATCCTAATTCGAAAAAGTTTTAATATAAATTTTTATGTTAGTTAAAAATTAGATTCTTAAAACCTCCTTTTTTAATTTTTAGGACCAATTTTTATGTGAAACGTGTGGCAGACAATTCACTGAAGCTCATAGTTTAAAAAGACATAAAATTAATATTCATCAAGAAAAAAAAAATCGTTTGTGAAATTTGCGAAAAACCATTTTCGCGCAAAGATGTACTAAACAGACATGTACAAACTGTACATAAAAATCAAGAATTTAAATGCCTCATTTGTGAGAAAAACTTTTCGCGTAAAGATTTACTAAACAGACATGTACAAACTGTACATAAAAATCAAGAATTTAAATGCCTCATTTGTGAGAAAAACTTTTCGCGTAAAGATTTATTAAATAGACACAGAAAATTACATGAAAAAAAAACTGATTTTACATGTGATGTATGTTCGAAAACATTTTCAACCAAACAAAATTTGGTTACACATATCCTAACAAAGCATGTGAGTGTACAACATGTAGATAAAAAACGAAAAAATACATCACCTAACTCTATTTTTAAAAAATCAAAAACTGAAAATGCTTTGGGAGTTTTTTCTTCAGTTTTTTTAAATCCCGTCGAAGATGAGATTTTTGATTTAGATGTTTTTATCGAACGGCGGGGTTTAGAAATTCGAAACATCCTTGAAGAAAAGTTAAATGATTTCTCTGGAATAAAATGGCAAATTATTGCTAAAATATTGTTTGAAAGAAAAACCCCCGAGGATGAGATTCAACAATCTAGCGCCTATTTCATAACTCCAAATTTCATTGAACTTAATGATGATTTTATGAATGCGAATATCTATGAAGCATTTGAAAAAATTAGAAATAAAATAGAAAATTATATAAATATGGGATCCGGTTGGATATTTAAAGCAATTCAACAGATTGAAGTCAAAGTAGCGGATTACCATCCTTTGGCACCAAGCAGCTTCATTCAAACACCGGACTTTATTGCGAAAAAGTTGGCTGTTTTAAACATTCAAAATTTTACCGATAACAAATGCTTCATTTGGTGTGTTATTGCACACAGACTTAAATTAGACCGAAAAAATAATGCTGAAAGAGTGAGCAAATATATATCATATGAAGACACCGTCAAGCTAGGGGGTGTAGCGTGTCCGGTTCCTGTGAAAAGTATTCCATACCTTGAAAAAATTAATGGAATCCGAGTAAATGTTTTCGGTGTGGAAAAAGAAGAAATTTACCCTATTTACATCTCCTCCAAAGAAAATAGTGATGTCATTAATTTACTTATTTTAGAAAATGAGGAGGAATTCCACTATTGCTTAATAAGAAATTTTTCTAGATTGTTAGGTGACTTAACAAACCATGAGCATATGCATCACTACTGTTACCGTTGCCTACATAAATTTCAACATGATAGATCGCTTAAAAAACATTTGGAATTTTGTAATAAACATGAAGCCCAGAGAATATGTCTCCCGAAAGAAGGGGAAAATTTTCTAACATTCAGCGGTATACACCTTCAGCACCCTATACCTTATACTGTATACGCTGACTTTGAATCGACAATAAAACCGATACACAGTGCTGCACCCTCTTCTTTTACATCTTTCAGTGAAAAGAAAAGTAAACATATACCGTGTGGTTATGCTTTTATAATCATTGGTCCCGAGGGAATACCAATAAAGTCTATTTCATTATACAGAGGAAAAAATGCAGTAAAGCATTTTTTAAATTCAATCATTAAAGAAAAAGAAACGCTAGCGAAACAACTGATAGGTGTTAAACCTATGTTTCTTACTCCTGCACAGGAAGAAGAATTTAAAAAGGCCAAAATTTGTCACATCTGTAAAAAAAGTCTATTCCAAAAGCGCGTAAAAGATCATGACCATGTTTCAGGGGCTTACAGGGGCGCAGCGCATGTTTCATGCAATTTAAATTACAAACAAAGTCGATCGATTCCAGTAATTTTTCATAATTTACGTAATTATGACGCTCATCATATTATGACGGAAATTGGAAGCATTAAAGACCACAAATTGCATGTAATACCTTCAACTCTGGAAAAATATATCGGCTTTCAGTTACAAAAACATGGCTGCCCTATAAGCCTCACATTTATTGATAGCCTTCAACATTTGCCTACTTCGCTGGAAAAATTGGTTAAAAATTTAGAAACTTCCCAATTTAAAATTCTTCAACATGGGTTTCCCTCGGTACCCGATTTATCCTTACTCATACGTAAAGGAGTTTACCCTTATGATTATGTTACTTCTTTCGATAAATTTGAAGAAAAAGCACTCCCGCCTGCTTCGGCATTTTTTAACAAGTTAACGGAAGAAGCAATAAGTGAACAGGACTACGAACATGCTACAAACATTTGGAATATTTTTAAATTCGAAAATTTTGGTCAGTATCACGACTTCTATTTAAAAACGGATGTCCTGCTTTTAGCAGACGTATTCGAAAATTACAGAAAACTCTGTTTACAATATTATGCAATTGACAGTGCCCATTTGTACACGTCACCAAGTTTATCGTGGCATGCTTGTCTAAAAAAATCTAACACCCCTCTTCAATTATTAACTGATATAGACATGTTACTAATGTTCGAGAATGGTATTCGAGGGGGAGTTAGTATGATTAGTCACCGATACGCAAAGGCGAATGTTCCGGGCACAGCGGGCTATCAGGAAAACGAAGCTTCCAGTTACATTATGTACTGGGATGCTAATAACCTGTATGGATACGCTATGTCTGAGTATCTTCCGTACGGTGAGTTTCAATGGGGTGATCCATTAAAATTTTCCGAGAGTGATATTTTACAAATCCCGGATAATTCAATAACTGGTTATGTGTTTGAAGTGGACTTAGATTATCCCCCTAATTTACATCCACTTCATAATGATTATCCATTAGCCCCAGAAAAACTGACCGTAACAGAAGATATGCTTTCGCCTTTTGCGAAATCACTGCAAAAAAAATTTGTAAAAACAGAAAAATTAATTCCAAATTTAAAAAATAAAATTAAATATACAGTGCACTATCGCACATTAAAATTTTATATAGCACATGGCCTAAAGTTAACAAAAATTCATAGAGTTATTCAATTTAAGCAATCTCCCTGGCTAAAAAGTTATATATCCTTCAACACCGAGAAAAGAAAACAAGCCAAGTCGTCTTTTGAGAAAGACTTCTTTAAGTTATTAAATAATTCGGTTTATGGCAAAACGCTCGAAAACCAGAGAAAACATCGTCAAGTTGAACTTCGTAACAATCAAAAAAGGGCGAAAAAACTTATTGCATCCCCAGCTTTCAAAACCTTTAAAATTTTTTCCGAAGATTTGGTTGCTGTCGAAAGACGAAAATTATCTTTATTGATAAACCGACCCATTTATTTAGGGTTTTGCGTTCTAGAACTATCCAAGTTACTTATGTATCAATTCCACTATGATTACATAAAACCGAAATATAATAAAAGAGCCCAATTATTATTTACTGATACCGATTCACTATGTTATCATATACAGTGTAAAAACATAGTGAATGAAATGAATGAAAACTGTGACTTATTCGACTTTTCAGAATATCCAGAAGATCATGTGTTGTTTTCCGAAAAAAACAAAAAGGTCCTTGGCAAATTCAAGGACGAATTAAATGGAGATTTGGCCCTTGAATTTGTCAGTTTAAAGGCCAAAATGTATTCCTTGAAATCAACTAAGGAAGAAAAAAAAAGAGCAAAAGGTGTGTCTACACATATTGTCAGACGAAAACTAACACATGAACATTATTTGAACTGTCTTCAAAATTTAACAAGTTCCACAGCAATGCAGACACGAATTGGCCAGGATAAACATCAACTGTATACAATTACACAGAACAAAATAAGTTTAAGCCCGTATGATGACAAAAGGTTCATCCTCGATGACGGAATATCAAGTTATGCATATGGGCACTGTCAAATTCCATTGGAGGAAACATAAAATGAATGCCTTATAAAAATAACGAAAATTAATATTTTATGGACGATGACACCTTTCTTCGCATAAAATTATTATGTAAATAACATTTTATGGACGATGACACCTTTCTTCGCATAAAATTATTATGTAAATAACATTTTATGGACGATGACACCTTTCTTCGCATAAAATTATTATGTAAATAACAAAAATTATTATGTTGTATAGAATGAAGAAAAATTAATATGTTGTATAGAATGAAAAAAAATTAATATGTTGTATAGAATGAAGAAAAATTAATATGTTGTATAGAATGAAGAAAAATTAATATGTTGTATATAAAGAAGAAAAATTAATATGTTGTATAGAATGAAAAAAAATTAATATGTTGTACAGAAAAAAAAAATGTATATATAAAAAAAAAAGAGTGTGTGTGTGAATGTTTAATGAATGAATGTGAGTGTGTGGGGTGTTCTGGTTAACCTCCACGTATGGTGCACCCTGGGAAATGAGGGCTTTGGTTTTAAACACTTTTTCTTTTAACAAAGACGAAGTGTTTTCAAGCAAAGTGCTTAGCTAAGACCAGATTTCGGCCAAACTGAAAAAATGTCTTATTGAATTTTATTCAAAAGAAAATTTTTTCCAAAATTTATTGTGTGAATGTGTTAAAAAAAAAAAAAAAAAAAAAAAAAAAATCTTGTAAAAATTATTAAGTGCAATTCTTTTACAGATTCCATTGTAAGCAGTTTGGTAAGATACTTTAAAATTATTTATTAAGTGCTATTCTATAACTATATATTTCCATTGTAAGCAGTGGTAAGTTACTTTATTTTACACCATGCTATAACTTAAATTTCCATTATAAGCAGTATGATGAGATACTTTAGAATATTTTATTTTATACTATGCTATAACTTAAATTTCCATTATAAGCAGTATGATGAGATACTTTAGTATATTTTATTTTATACTATGCTATAACTTAAAATTCAGAAGCAGTCATTTTAAATTCCATAATTTTCATACTTACCGATAGAGGGCGACACCACTTTAAACTTTATCTCTCCTAAAATTAAAAAAGAAAAAAAAATTGGGGGGGGGGGGGGCATGGAGGGGCAAGGGGTAGGGTGGGGGGAATAGTGGTCATACTCTACCATCACCAATAGCTCGTACTATAAGACAATTTTTTAAATTTTTAAATTTTTAAATTAAAAAAAATGGGGGGGAGGGGGGGGGGCAAGGGGATAGTAGTCGTACTCTACCATAGCCGATACCTCGTAATATAAGACAATTTTAAATTTTTTAAAATTAAGCCCCCCCTTAAAAAAAATACCCCCCCCCCCCTCTATAACATGCTGCCCCCTCCTGAAACCCCCTCTCCTATAGCACACCCTTTCGCCCCACCCTCGATTTTAAGTTTGAATTTTATCATCGTAGTCTTTTACAACAATTTAGCACCGCCGCCACACCACAGCACCGCCTCATGACCCGCCGCAACGCCGCCTCATGAGGCAAAACCGGCTTTTTCCTACTACTAATATCAATTTCTGCAATTCTGTTTTATAAATTTTGTCTATTTTACTTCTTCTATACCTGGTAAGTAAATAATGATGTCTTCATTGACTCATGTAAACCCGTTCATTTATAGCTAGTTAGCATTAAATAAAGTCTACATTCACAGTTCAGACTAATTATTGGCAATTGTTATGTTAGTCATACATATAGATCAAACATAACATTCAACCTACCAAATTTCTGTACATAATTAAAAATTTATGTATAAAATTTATCCCTAAAATTATTTTAAAATGCTGCTTACCTTTTACTGTTTCTACACTTGACTTTTGTACATAACAGTATTACATCTACCTGTTTGGTATTTGGAGCCTGGAATAAATTCTCAAATTGAAAAGCAAATTTGACCTGAATCATTAAATATTTGTTTCTAATTTCCCGTAACTATAGTTTTAGATCCAAAGTGGAACTAATCAAAAAGATTTTCCTCTTGCTGTTTAAAAACATTAAATAAAAAAAATACCATGTTAAATTTTATACCATGTTTCCAAAATGCCAAATGAACAATAATTAAAGTGATTAAACATCTTTAGCCTTTCAGAAATTACTATACTTTAAAAAGAGTAAAACTAAACAAGGAAATCGATTTTACTCTTTGTTTAAAAAAAAAAAAAAATTAAATTCTAACTGTAAAATATTTTCAAAATACTACAGAAATATTTGCGATAGTTTAAAATTTTTATACAAAGGACTTTCTTATGGAAATAATGAAATTAAACAAGGAAATCGATTCGTTTTTTATATTTTAATGAGTTAAAATTTATTAAATTTTTATAATGGTTTTAAAATGTTACAATAATAATTAAAATTGTTAATTTTTTTCTTACAAGTTATTATCAATTGCAAAGAATTTCATGACAAACTCTTGTGTTTGATAGACTTCTTTGTCTGGAAGCTTTCTCCTTCTTTCTTTGCTCTCTAGGAACCTTGCAACAGCAGGTCTTGGATCATAAAAAGCTGTTCCAATTCCATTAAGAGCAATAAACATTCTTGAGTTTAATGCTTCTCTTGATAGTCCCGACTGATTGTTAGATTTAAGCGTTGTATGTATGGGCACAGCTCTTTTTGGGCCAGCTCTGTTAGGTGTTAAAGGAAAATATGATTGAACCAATTTGTTAAAAACTGAGTGGGGTTGAGACGCTTTAAAGTAGTGATAGGGTCTTGCTGTTGATGAGGTCATATCTGATGGAGGAGGCAGTTTTTCAGCCGTGTATAAAGCAACCACATCACCGGTAAAATCGGAAACTTTGTCTTTACCAAAAAGGTTCTCAACATCAAGGCGGGCTGCACTAACAACCTCTGTTGTTCTTCTAGCGTTTAAGAAAGCATCTATCCTGTTGGAAATGCTCATTTGATTCTCTTCCAATCTTTGAGAAACAAATTCTTTGTAACTCAATACAGTTTCTTTTCTCACTGCAGATCAACATCTCTTGGTAGAAACTAATGAGTTGCAAACTTTACGACTGCGAGGATTTTCTTCAACATCCGAGTCACTTTTAGATTCCTTAGTACTTTCATTTATGTCCATCAACTGCTCTTCGTATCCACCAGGTTAACACCCAAGTAGAGAAGAAACAAGGCTCCGACCCCATGAGGAGCAATGAGCCGGTGGTGGTGGTGAAGTGGAATCATACTATAGTACGATGTGAAAAGAACACTTTAAAACGTAGAAGGGGTCTTAAGGGTGTACTATAGGAGGAGGGTATAAATGTGAGGGGGGTAACATTTTTTAAGGGGGCTTAATTTTGAGGGGGCTTAATTTTCTTTAGGATCAAATTTAAATGTTAGATTGAAGTCTGCTATAAGAGGGGGTATAAAATGGAGGGGCTTATTTTTGAAGAGGCGGCTAAATTTTCTGAAGGGGGGCTTATTTTTGAGGGGGGGGGCTTTTTTTTTTTTTTTTTTTTTGAATTTTAGAATGGACTTTCAGTTTGAAGGTGAAACGGAGATTATTTTTTTTTAGGGGGGGCTTAATGTTTTTTTAGAATCAAATTTAAATGTTAGATTAAAGTATGCTATAGGAGAGGGGTATAAAATGGAGGGGCTTGTTTTTGAAGAGGCGGCTAACTTTTTTTAAGGGGGGCTTAATTTTTTGTTTGTTTGTTTTTTTTTAAATTTTAGAATGGATTTTTAGTTTGAAGGCGAAACGGAGATCAATTTTTTTGGTGGCGCCCTCTATCGGAAGGGAATGCAATAACAGATATTTAAAATAGGTTTTGTTGAAAAGATTTCACTGGGGTTTGAACCTGCAAAATAGCAACTTGACTTGATAATTTGTGGTAGGTTTAACTGATCAAGCCAAGAAGCTACATATGAATGTCGATATTTTAAGTGTTTAAAGAGAGGTATCGCGGTACCGGAAGTGAAAAGTTTAAGGTTTATTTTATACTGAATTTAAATGAAACCGGAAATTTATCTTTTTCGATATGATTGGATTGAACATTAACATATTTATTTTAAAATGTATAGTGGAAGCAATGGTAAAAAGAAGACATCTTTAGGGGTAATTACTGTTTTTATTGTGTTTGGTGTAGAAAACATAGGAAAGAGGTATAGTTTAAAAAAACAAATTCAAATTTATTAATAATTTTCCCAATGCAATACATGTGGACCCACTTTTCGTTTTTTAGCGGGTTTTGACAAATCTAATACAGAATCTTGTTTAATGTTTGTTGACAAATTTTTATTTTTAATAAAATTTCGCGGGACATTCATTTCGTTTAATGTTTCTAATAATTCTTTCTGTGCCTTGATCGGTTTTCTTTTATTCACAGAAAATAAAAGATTAAATAAATCTGCCAAGTTCGATTCGGGGATAGGTTTTCCTTCGAAACTTACAGTCAAATTTTTATCTTTTCGAAATTTTCTTGGACGTGCCATGACAAACTGAACTAATGCTTTGATAATTTAGGATAGCTTTATCTGTTCAAGTTATGATATCATGGTGGATACAGATAATCAGATTACGGATATTTGTGTTTGGAATAACGTGATTTTTAATTTTGCGTATTCAGTTTCAATTATATTGTGAAATGAGGATTTATTTTTGGAAGATAATGTTAACTTTTTGTGATTATCTTGTAACAGACTGCTTTCATTAAAAGTGTATTTTAGAATTGTAAACTACAATTTTGAAATTTTCGCCTGCTTGGAAAAAAAGCACAGGGAAAAAAAATAAAAGTATTAAAAAAATAATAACAACAACTGTTCAAAAATATAATAACAAATAAACAAATGATCAAAAATAATAAAAAATGTTCAAATAATAATAAAAACTGTTCAAAAATAATAAAAACTATTTAAAAAATAATAACAACTGTTAAAAAATAATAAACGATTGACTTTATACAACCAACATTTAAAAAAAAGATAATCGAATCTAGTTTTTTCTAACATGACTTATTTGAAATATTCACTTTTTCTAGTTAGATTTATAACACGTAAGTGATTCGATCAGTAAAATATTATTTATAAAAGCACTAAATACGAGATTAATAAGAATTTTTAACTTACAAACATATGAACTTCTGATACACAAGTGATTCGACCAGTAAAATATTATTTAGAAAAGCATTTTTGACTTACAATTGTACGAACTTCTGATATGTAACCCTTTCTGAATCAATGTGTAAGAATTAACTGACTATTGAACTTATAACAGAGTATGATAAAATAATCACGTGACTTTTTTAAACCAATAAAATGTTATTATTTTTAAACAAGCGCCCTCTATCATTTTATGAACTTCCAAGAAACGAGTTAATATGATTATATTGTTTCCTGTTACCACTGTGAAAGGTTGTGTTTTCCGTTTTAAGTTAGTTTACATTTAAGTGATTACGGAACGAGTCATGGATTCTGCTTTGTTAAGTGCTAATGATATGTCTAACGTGAAGAGTGAACCCTCATCACCAGGATTAAATGACCATGACATAGAATTTTTAATACAGCCTAAAGAAGAACCCGTTTCGAGTTGTGAAGTGAAACCCACCTCATCAGGATTAAAGAAACAGAAGTTACCCTTTGTGTGTTCTACTTGCGACAAAGCTTTTCCCCGAAAGGTTAACTTAACGTTTCACATGAAATGTCATCTGGAGAAAATACCTCTTGTGTGTATAATTTGTGAAAAAACATTTGCTAGAAAGTATCATTTATTAAATCATATGAAGGTCCATTCAAAGACCCCTGTGATTCATAATTGTAATGTATGTGGCGAAGTATTTTCACAAAAGAGTGATTTATTAAAGCATGGGAAAATTCATAATACTTCCAAGCCAAATCAAAAGAAAAGTAGACAGTCACCCAGTCACTGTAAATGCGACGACTGTTTTGCAACATTTAATAATAGATCTGACTTAGTGAAACATAGAAAAATTCATCTTTCACCTAAAGACCTTAACCCGTCTGATCAACTTTCCTTGGGAAACAGTTCGAAATATGAAATTTCAGACATCACTCAGTTTAGTAAAATATTTAAGTTTTTCGATGTTTTTACTCCTGCTCATTGGAATTTAGGTGAGGAAATGATTGTTGAAGTACAAATGAATAAGAACTATGAGCTTTATGTTCACATACAGAAATACGAAGAATTTGAAAAGAACGGTCGTGAACTTACCCCCACAAATGAAGGCATTACATTATCATGTGCAACATTCGACAAATTTGAATCGAGATTGGATAAATTTAATTTTGTTTCTGAAAAAGATACATTCGTATGTAATAATGACTTACTAATCGCTTATGTAAATAAGGAATCATGCATACTGCAAAAATTATTCAAATCGAAAAAGTTTGGGTTTTGTTTGAAGTCGGATTTTTTACTGCTTACAAAAGATCAATATTTGAAACTAGTGAAAAATGGCTTTAAAATTACCAAATGTCTCATTGAGACGCTTTTAACTAAGCTTATTCCTGTTTCGATTTTAGAAAACTTAAACAAATGTAAATGTACCCACCCCACAATAGAAGAGACTTTGCACTATTTCTTAAAATGTTTCGATGATGAGTTAAAGTCATCCGTTTCTCGCGTGTTTGATTGCTATCGATGTTCAATCGGAGAACCAATTAATGTGAAACACGAGTGTGATAGTTATAATTTGCGTAGAAAGTATAATTGGTGTAGCGACAGTGCACTGCTAAATTTCAACGTGACTGAAATTGTAAAAAACATATTCAAGAAATGTTCATGTAATTATACTCATTTATTTTTTGAAACTATGAATATGGACTTTTATAATAACCATTTAGACAATGTATTTGTAAATTAACATAGAAATGTATTTATTTAATAAATATTTGTTTTTATATCACATATCTGTTTTTATTTCACATGTCTATTTATTTTTTTTTTATTTACGAAATCAATCTTTGAAGTTTTATATTCTAGAAAAAAAGTAAACATATATTTATGAGTAGGCAATTTTTTTAATTGTAGTCTTTAAAGTTAACCCTTTTTGGTCAAATGAAATCTCTTTTTAAGAAAAATTGATTATTTTTATTTGAATACGTATTAAACTTATTTCTTGATAAGAAAGTTTAATTTTTCTCTCCGTTTAAACAGTGACACTGCATGTTTTGATAATTTCCACCCCACAGTTAACATTACAGTATTTAACCTTGTTAAGAAAATGTTTAACTTAAACCGTCACTGTATTTATTATAGATAAGTAAACATTTTATCTTTAACCTATATGTAATTCAAATGATTAACTATAACTGTGACTGCTTTAACCTAGATAAGTAAATGTTTTCATGAAACACAATCAGTTTACTGTTGACTTTTATCGAGATTACACCAGTTAGTGAAATGCTGATGAAAAATATTTTATGATATTAATATGCAGAAAAGATCTCACGAAGAAGTACTTTCACCTTCGAAACGTCTACGTTTAGAAAAACCTATGGAAAATTCAAATACCTATGAGAAGGAGTTAAAAGACCCAAGATTAAAACTTTCTAAAATGGGTAATAACTGTGTAACTACTGAGGACTTACAAGATGTGAAACCCGAGATCGCTATGAATTTTTCAAACTTTGCCTATGGGAATGATACAACATCTTTCGAGAATCCCGGTCGAATGCCAAATTCTGCCACGGACTATTTGAATACATTTTTCGAAGACATAAGTTTTGAAAATTTAGATTGTTCTACTACCTTAACGTTTCAAGAACCTACAAATAATATTTTACAGACTACTGTTAAACGCGAGGTCAACGAGCTACAAGCAAGCAACCTTTCGCAAACAAGTGGTGAATTACAAACCACCATCTCACCTACAAATAACATTAAAAGTGATAAATTATGCAATTCATATGTGTTTCATAAAGAACTAAGTGACTGTTTCTATTTAACTTTGAAGTTAAGAACTAAACAATATTGTATACTTATACGAGAATTTAAACGCAATGTATCTACTAATGAAGAAATCCCGACAAACCGCGTGGTTAATATGGATATTCCTAGCTGGTTTGAGTTTCAATATAAACTCATCGCATTTAATTTAAGATACAAAAGTACGTCCTTTGTTTCTAATAATATGATTTTAGTGTTAAATCACAATTCTACGATGCGAATTAAAAATTTAAAGAATCATTCTTATATTGACTTAAACGAACATCAACTGGAAAAATTAAAAGAAAGTACCTCTCATTTAAATAGTGCACTTTTACAACATATGTATACAAAACTTTTACCATCTCATATTAAAAAGAAATGTATGGTGAGTAATATATCTACAGAAAATGAACAGGTGTTAAAGTATAAACTTAACACGTGTATCGAGAATAATATGTTATCAATACTTAACCGATTATATGAATGTCAGGCATGTGCATTACGGCATTCAAGCAAAGGCCTTCACTCCTGTTTCGCATTTAATAATAGGGAAAAATTTAATCAATTAGGGGAAGCTTTGTTAATGCTCGTTGATTTCGATTATGTAACTTCAACGTTTCTAAACGGAGTTTATAATGTTAGTGAGCACTTTTTGTGTAAGATTAATGAACAGACTATTTGTAATGAATTGTTTAAGACCTGAAAATAAAATGTTTTTGATTAAGTTCTGTATGTTTATTTTTGCAAAGTGTCTATGAGTGAATTTATTAGTTTATAATTTAGTAGAACTTTTAAGCGAAGTCATGTAATCCAATTTTAAAAAAATTCATCTATTACAAAAAATTAATTGAAATGAAAATATTTACGCTCGAAAAAAAAAAAAAAAGAAGTTAATGGAATTAAAACTTATCAAAATTAAATGATAACAAAAAATAAATAAATAAAGGTTAACAAAAATATAGTTTGAAAATAAAAGTAAACAAAATACATATAATAAAATAAAATAAAATAAAATTTAACAAAATAAAGTTAATAAAGCAAACGAAGGTATATGTTATAAAGAGAGGGGTTTCCGGGTTTATGTAACTTACAAAATGTGTGTGTGTATTTATTAGTTTATCATTAAGTAGAACTTCTAAGTGAACAGTTAGAATTTATGTTTTCTATATAACTTAGCACAAAATAAAAATTTTCACTGTTGCAAAAATATTCAACTATTGAATGGAAATATACATATTAGTAAAAAAAAAAAAAAATCACAAGTTAATAAAATTATTTTAAATTTTATACAATTTAACAAATATATACGAAACACATTACGGATTTAAATATTATAAGATATGTTTGATTGAAATTTTTAAGACAGATTTTAACAGTTTGAATTTATTTTAGAAGATAGTTTTTAACAGTCTAGAGGTTCGAACTTGACAAAATGAAATCAAGACACAATGATTTGTATGTTATTTTAATCATTATGTCATGACTTCATACCTCTGAAAGTGCATTTAAAGGTTTGTCTAGGTTTATTCAATGTTACTAAGCGTTTGAGAAACCGAAAATTAATGAAAAAACAGATCGCCTTCTACCAATTACGCTACGAATGTGTCATTCAATTATTATAAATAATAAAACCTTTTAGAATATTACTTATTTTAAATTTAAAATAATAAAAATTTAAAGTTAACAAAATAAATAATTCCTCTGTTCATTATTAATAAAAGTTTACTACAAAATCAAAGTTTCAAAATTAAAAGTTTCTGAAAATTATAAGTTAACAAAAAATAAATAAATAAATAAAATAAAATTTTAAAATAAAAATTAACAAAAGTAAAGTTTTTAAAATTTTTAAGTTATGTTTAAAAATCTTCAAATTAATCAAAATTGACTTTTAGTTTTATGTAAATGTACGTTTCAATATTTTAAATATCGAGCTAACTGTTTATCCCCAAAATCATTTGTTTACCCATCTTCCAACCAACCAACTGGTAGCCTAGCCAACCATGTACTTTGTATCAACACATGCGCAGAAAAAGAAAAAGCACTGACTTATGCACTAACTTGAGTTCTACTTTAAAACCTTTGCTAGATTAGCTACATTATACAAGTCGAATATCTTCCATACTTAGAAAATTTATGATTTTTAACTATTCGTCCCTATTTTAAAACATTAACAAATAAATGTAATTTATATACTTACAAAAACAGGATAATTTCAAAAGAGGTCCATACATTTCAGCTTTCTAACATCATGTGTATGGTCTATAACAGAATAAGGTTAAACTATCAGTTTACTTCCTTATCACGCACGTGATCAAGACCTTATCAGTTACATGTTCAAGGCGATAACAGCTATAAACAGCGTGTTGGTCATTTTAACTTCTGCCGTCGAGAATTGTGGTTCGGTAAGTTTTATTAGGTACCATTTTTTTCTTTTTGGAAAATAAACTAATTGGAAAAAATTTATTTTCATACCCAGCTACTTTTAAATCACAATGCTAAAAGACTAAATTTTATTATGCTAAATTATTCTTTTAAATGTCGAACAAAAGATCTTGCAACATATTTGCAAATAAGTTCTTACAAAATGGTTTTATTTAGTTAAAAGATGAACATTGTCAATTTAACTACATATTTTTTAGAATTACTTTAATTTTATTTTGAAAGCGAAAAAGACTAATAATTAAACTTACCTTATTTATGAGCTTGACAACATGATTCATGCATGGTCTGGCTCTTGCGAGGACATGTAGAGATCTGAAAGTTAGTACAAGTGTATATCATGTGATATGATGACGTTACTAGTAACGTCATCCACCACAGGTTAATCACGTGACTACGCGATCTTAACCTTCTCATTACTAATGATGTTTAGATCACATACTAATTGTAACTATCACAAAATATATTTATAAAAATATATTCATAAATTAATAATTAATTATTTTTTTATTTTAAAATGCTATGCTTTTCAAAATAATACACAAATAAATTAGTTATTAATTTATGAATATATTTTTATAAATATATTTTGTGATCATTACAATTAGTTATGTGATCTAACCATCATTAGTAATGAGAAGGTTAAGATCGCGTAGTCACGTGATTAACCTGTGGTGGATGACGTTACTAGTAATGTCATCATATCACATGATATACACTTGTACTAACTTTCAGATCTCTACAAGTCCTCGCAAGAGCCAGACCATTCATGAATCATGTTGTCAAGCTCATAAATAAGGTAAGTTTAATTATTAGTCTTTTTCGCTTTCAAAATAAAATTAAAGTAATTCTAAAAAATATGTAGTTAAATTGACAATGTTCATCTTTTAACTAAATAAAACCATTTTGTAAGAACTTATTTGCAAATATGTTGCAAGATCTTTTGTTCGACATTTAAAAGAATAATTTAGCATAATAAAATTTAATCTTTTAACATTGTGATTTAAAAGTAGCTGGGTATGAAAATAAATTTTTTCCAATTAGTTTATTTTCCAAAAAGAAAAAAATGGTACCTAATAAAACTTACCGAACCACAATTCTCGACGGCAGAAGTTAAAATGACCAACACGCTGTTTATAGCTGTTATCGCCTTGAACATGTAACTGATAAGGTCTTGATCACGTGCGTGATAAGGAAGTAAACTGATAGTTTAACCTTATTCTGTTATAGACCATACACATGATGTTAGAAAGCTGAAATGTATGGACCTCTTTTGAAATTATCCTGTTTTTGTAAGTATATAAATTACATTTATTTGTTAACGTTTTAAAATAGGGACGAATAGTTAAAAATCATAAATTTTCTAAGTATGGAAGATATTCGACTTGTATAATGTAGCTAATCTAGCAAAGGTTTTAAAGTAGAACTCAAGTTAGTGCATAAGTCAGTGCTTTTTCTTTTTCTGCGCATGTGTTGATACAAAGTACATGGTTGGCTAGGCTACCAGTTGGTTGGTTGGAAGATGGGTAAACAAATGATTTTGGGGATAAACAGTTAGCTCGATATTTAAAATATTGAAACTTACATTTACATAAAACTAAAAGTCAATTTTGATTAATTTGAAGATTTTTAAACATAACTTAAAAATTTTAAAAACTTTACTTTTGTTAATTTTTATTTTAAAATTTTATTTTATTTATTTATTTATTTTTTGTTAACTTATAATTTTCAGAAACTTTTAATTTTGAAACTTTAATTTTGTAGTAAACTTTTATTAATAATGAACAGAGGAATTATTTATTTTGTTAACTTTAAATTTTTATTATTTTAAATTTAAAATAAGTAATATTCTAAGAGGTTTTATTATTTATAATAATTGAATGACACATTCGTAGCGTAATTGGTAGAAGGCGATCTGTTTTTTCATTAATTTTCGGTTTCTCAAACGCTTAGTAACATTGAATAAACCTAGACAAACCTTTAAATGCACTTTCAGAGGTATGAAGTCATGACATAATGATTAAAATAACATACAAATCATTGTGTCTTGATTTCATTTTGTCAAGTTCGAACCTCTAGACTGTTAAAAACTATCTTCTAAATTAAATTCAAACTGTTAAAATCTGTCTTAAAAATTTCAATCAAACATATCTTATAATATTTAAATCCGTAATGTGTTTCGTATATATTTGTTAAATTGTATGAAATTTAAAATAATTTTATTAACTTGTGATTTTTTTTTTTACTAATATGTATATTTCCATTCAATAGTTGAATATTTTTGCAACAGTGAAAATTTTTATTTTGTGCTAAGTTATATAGAAAACATAAATTCTAACTGTTCACTTAGAAATTCTACTTAATGATAAACTAATAAATACACACACACATACATTTTGTAAGTTACATAAACCCGGAAACCACTCTCTTTATAACATATACCTTCGTTTGCTTTATTAACTTTATTTTGTAAAATTTTATTTTATTTTATTTTATTTTATTATATATATTTTGTTTACTTTTATTTTCAAACTATATTTTTGTTAACCTTTATTTATTTATTTTTTTGTTAACATTTAATTTTGATAAGTTTTAATTTCATTAACTTCTTTTTTTTTTCGAGCGTAAATATTTTCATTTCAATTAATTTTTTGTAATAGATGAATTTTTTAAAAATTGGATTACATGACTTCGCTTAAAAGTTCTACTAAATTATAAACTAATAAATTCACTCATAGACACTTTGCAAAAATAAACATACAGAACTTAATGAAAAACATTTTATTTTCAGGTCTTAAACAATTCATTACAAATAGTCTGTTCATTAATCTTACACAAAAAGTGCTCACTAACATTATAAACTCCGTTTAGAAACGTTGAAGTTACATAATCGAAATCAACGAGCATTAACAAAGCTGTAATGTTAACTGTGGGGTGGAAATTATCAAAACATGCAGTGTCACTGTTTAAACGGAGAGAAAAATTAAACTTTCTTATCAAGAAATAAGTTTAATACGTATTCAAATAAAAATAATCAATTTTTCTTAAAAAGAGATTTCATTTGACCAAAATGGGTTAACTTTAAAGACTACAATTAAAAAAATTGCCTACTCATAAATATATGTTTACTTTTTTTCTAGAATATAAAACTTCAAAGATTGATTTCATAAAAAAAAAAAAAAATAAATAAATAGACATGTGAAATAAAAACAGATATGTGATATAAAAACAAATATTTATTAAATAAATACATTTCTATGTTAATTTACAAATACATTGTCTAAATGGTTATTATAAAAGTCCATATTCATAGTTTCAAAAAATAAATGAGTATAATTACATGAACATTTTTTGAATATGTTTTTTACAAATTCAGTCACGTTGAAATTTAGCAGTGCACTGTCGCTACACCAATTATACTTTCTACGCAAATTATAACTATCACACTCGTGTTTCACATTAATTGGTTCTCCGATTGAACATCGATAGCAATCAAACACGCGAGAAACGGATGACTTTAACTCGTCATCGAAACATTTTAAGAAATAGTTCAAAGTCTCTTCTATTGTGAGGTGGGTACATTTACATTTGTTTAAGTTTTCTAAAATCGAAACAGGAATAAGCTTAGTTAAAAGCGTCTCAATGAGACATTTGGTAATTTTAAAGCCATTTTTCACTAGTTTCAAATATTGATCTTTTGTAAGCAGTAAAAAATCCGACTTCAAACAAAACCCAAACTTTTTCGATTTGAATAATTTTTGCAGTATGCATGATTCCTTATTTACATAAGCGATTAGTAAGTCATTATTACATACGAATGTATCTTTTTCAGAAACAAAATTAAATTTATCCAATCTCGATTCAAATTTGTCGAATGTTGTACATGATAATGTAATGCCTTCATTTGTGGGGGTAAGTTCACGACCGTTCTTTTCAAATTCTTCGTATTTCTGTATGTGAACATAAAGCTCATAGTTCTTATTCATTTGTACTTCAACAATCATTTCCTCACCTAAATTCCAATGAGCAGGAGTAAAAACATCGAAAAACTTAAATATTTTACTAAACTGAGTGATGTCTGAAATTTCATATTTCGAACTGTTTCCCAAGGAAAGTTGATCAGACGGGTTAAGTTCTTTAGGTGAAAGATGAATTTTTCTATGTTTCACTAAGTCAGATCTATTCTTAAATATTTCAAAACAGTCGTCGCATTTACAGTGACTGGGTGACTGTCTACTTTTCTTTTGATTTGGCTTGGAAGTATTATGAATTTTCCCATGCTTTAATAAATCACTCTTTTGTGAAAATACTTCGCCACATACATTACAATTATGAATCACAGGGGTCTTTGAATGGACCTTCATATGATTTAATAAATGATACTTTCTAGCAAATGTTTTTTCACAAATTATACACACAAGAGGTATTTTCTCCAGATGACATTTCATGTGAAACGTTAAGATAACCTTTCGGGGAAAAGCTTTGTCGCAAGTAGAACACAGAAAGGGTAACTTCTGTTTCTTTAATCCTGATGAGGTGGGTTTCACTTCACAATTCGAAACGGGTTCTTCTTTAGGCTGTATTAAAAATTCCATGTTATGGTCATTTAATCCTGGTGATGAGGGTTCACTCTTCACGTTAGACATATCATTAGCACTTAACAAAGCAGAATCCATGACTCGTTCCGTAATCACTTAAATGTAAACTAACTTAAAACGGAAAACACAACCTTTCACAGTGGTAACAGGAAACAATATAATCATATTAACTCGTTTCTTGGAAGTTCATAAAATGATAGAGGGCGCTTGTTTAAAATTAATAACATTTGATTGGTTTAAAAAAGGTCACGTGATTATTTTATCATACTCTGTTATAAGTTCAATAGTCAGTTAATTCTTACACATTGATTCAGAAAGGGTTACATATCAGAAGTTCCTACAATTGTAAGTCAAAAATGCTTTTCTAAATAATATTTTACTGGTCGAATCACTTGTGTATCAGAAGTTCATATGTTTGTAAGTTAAAAATTCTTATTAATCTCGTATTTAGTGCTTTTATAAATAATATTTTACTGATCGAATCACTTACGTGTTATAAATCTAACTAGAAAAAGTGAATATTTCAAATAAGTCATGTTAGAAAAAACTAGATTCGATTATCTTTTTTTTAAATGTTGGTTGTATAAAGTCAATCGTTTATTATTTTTTAACAGTTGTTATTATTTTTTAAATAGTTTTTATTATTTTTGAACAGTTGTTATTATTATTTGAACATTTTTTATTATTTTTGATCATTTGTTTAGTTGTTATTATATTTTTGAACAGTTGTTGTTATTATTTTTTTAATACTTTTATTTTTTTCCCTGTGCTTTTTTTCCAAGCAGGCGAAAATATCAAAATTGTAGTTTACAATTCTAAAATACACTTTTAATGAAAGCAGTCTGTTACAAGATAATCACAAAAAGTTGACATTATCTTCCAAAAATAAATCCTCATTTCACAATATAATTGAAACTGAATACGCAAAATTAAAAATCACGTTATTCCAAACACAAATATCCGTAATCTGATGATCTGTATCCACCATGATATCATAACTTGAACAGATAAAGCTATCCTAAATTATAAAAGCATTAGTTCAGTTTGTCATGGCAAGTCCAAGAAAATTTCGAAAAGATAAAAATTTGACTGTAAGTTTCGAAGGAAAACCTATCCCCGAATCGAACTTGGCAGATTTATTTAATCTTTTGTTTTCTGTGAATAAAAGAAAACCGATCAAGGCACAGAAAGAATTATTAGAAACATTAAACGAAATGAATGTCCCGCGAAATTTTATTAAAAATAAAAATTTGTCAACAAACATTAAACATGATTCTGTATTAGATTTGTCAAAACCCGCTAAAAAACGAAAAGTGGGTCCACATGTATTGCATTGGGGAAAATTATTAATAAAATTGAATTTGTTTTTTTAAACTATACCTCTTTCCTATGTTTTCTACACCAAACACAATAAAAACAGTAATTACCCCTAAAGATGTCTTCTTTTTACCATTTCTTCCACTATACATTTTAAAATAAATATGTTAATGTTCAATCCAATCATATCGAAAAAGATAAATTTCCGGTTTCATTTAAATTCAGTATAAAATAAACCTTAAACTTTTCACTTCCGGTACCGCAATACCTCTCTTTAAACACTTAAAATCTCGACATTCATATGTAGCTTCTTGGCTTGATCAGTTAAACCTACCACAAATTATCAAGTCAAGAAGCTATTTTGCAGGTTCAAACCCCAGTGAAATCTTTTCAAGAAAACCTATTTTAAATATCTGTTATTGCATTCCCTTCCGATAGAGGGCGCCACCAAAAAAATTGATCTCCGTTTCGCCATCAAACTAAAAATCCATTCTAAAATTTAAAAAAAAAAAAAAAAAAAAAAAAAAAAAAAAATTAAGCCTCTCTTAAAAATAAGCCCCCCCTTAAAAAAAGTTAGCCGCCTCTTCAAAAACAAGCCCCTCCATTTTATACCCCTCTCCTATAGCATACTTTAATCTAACATTTAAATTTGATTCTAAAAAAACATTAAGCCCCCTAAAAGAAAAATAATCTCCGTTTCACCTTCAAACTGAAAGTCCATTCTAAAATTCAAAAAAAAAAAAAAAAAAAAAAGCCCCCCCTCAAAAATAAGCCCCCCTTTAGAAAAGTTAGCCGCCTCTTCAAAAATAAGCCCCTCCATTTTATACCCCCTCCTATAGCAGACTTCAATCTAACATTTAAATTTGATCCTAAAAAAAAATTAAGCCCCCTCAAAAACAAGCCCCCTTTAAAAATGTTAGCCCCCTCACATTTATACCCTCCTCCTATAGTACACCCTTAAGACCCCTTGTACGTTTTAAAGTGTTCTTTTCACATCGTACTATAGTATGATTCCACTTCACCACCACCACCGGCTCATTGCTCCTCATGGGGTCGGAGCCTTGTTTCTTCTCTACTCACCCATTTTCGATAAAAGTCAAAGCATTCGAAAAAATTTTCTTTGACAATTCTATGTCAGGTTGTGTAATGAAAGATCTTTGACTATCTTTCTGAAGTTTTTCAAAGTGCTTCAGCAGGTCTAGCATTAGGCAAGTCATGCGTTGTTGCTCACCATCTTTCATCCATAATCGGAAGAACCCGCGAGCAGAAGCTTTTTCAGTTTTTGATGAGTCGGGTTGATGGTTCACAATGTTTTTGCATGAAAGGAAGATTGTGCCATACTGCTTTAGCTAAGTTTTTTAAGTGTTCCACGAACCGCACTTCAAAATATGCGGGGAAACGAAAGGCAGTTTGGTTTTCTATTTCAGATATCTTTTGAAGTTCTTCAAAGCGTAGAGCTGAAGCCCGATAAAATGTTGCTACAGATTTTATATTGGATTTCCAATGCCGAACTTCAATAACTGATGATTCCAAATCAGACATAGCTAAGTCGGACCTGTGAGCAACGCACCAAACGCATAGCAAGTCTCTGCCCAAGTATTGTTTCATACGAACCCAGAGGCCGCTGTTTTTGCCAGTATTTGCACTTTCCCCATCAGTAGTTAAGCCTGTCAACTTATTTTTGGCGACACTCTCAATGCCCAAGTTCTCAAATACGATTTTGGCAGAATCCATGAGGCTTTCTGCTCCTCGCTTACTCGATTTACATTCTCCTAGAAAAACTGATTTCATTTCTTGTTTTTCTGTAATAAATCGTGCTGTAACAAATTTATTATCAACTCCATATTTATCAACAGAACCAGCTACCTGGATAGAAAACAATCAGCATTTTGAACTGCTTGACTGTATTTTCTTTTATTAGGTCACCAACGATATCAAACATCTTGCGATTGCATTACTGGATTTCTATACTGCAACAGTGCTGTAGAAAGAAGAAAACTAAATTGTTTCATTTAATAAAATAATGTTTAATTTGAAAAAAAAAATTCTTCTTCAGTCCTGTGAGAATCTAATCTAACTTAACAAAAAACATTGAAATTTTGAAGATTTAAAGAATTTGGGAATCTAAATCGGCAACCTAGGATAACTCCCTGGTTATATAGCATGCTTATTCAACATTTCTTAAATTTCTGCTATTCTTGCATTATCGTTATTGTATTATCAGGTTTTGATTAATTTTCTGATAGAAATTTTGATCAGGATTTCATGATTGCCTATATGATTAAAGATCAAAGTTTCTGTTGTTATTATAATGTAAAGTACTTCATGATCTATGTGTGATGCTTCATTTTCTCTTATTGTTAATGCATAAAAAATCATTCAAGCGAACCGGTTGTTATATTATTTGAATCCCATCACTGGATGGATTGTCAAAAAATAAATCTTTCAAGCAGAAACACAAAGGTCACAACAACGACATGTTTCCCATATGCCATAGGTCACACGGCACTTCCCGCCATCCCAGCCTACTTCATATTGTATCGTACTGTCCCTGCCTATACTCGGTATCTACTATAACGACTGTCGCCAGTCATATTATCCGAAGCACAAAGACAGTTTTTGTTATTCAAAGATTTTTTATTTCAAAAATTGTCGGCACGATTCCTTATCACTGGGCGACAATAATTTCACACTGGGCGACACTAGTGTCGCCTACTTTATATGTTATTTTATGCCCTGGAGCTATTAAACCAAAATACGTTTTCAACCCAGTTTAGCCATAAGTGACAACTAAAAACCGGCTCATTAGATAACAGTTATTATACTTTTAAATGCTTTTTATTGTATTTTCACGCTAAGCATATCATAAAGATTTCTATGAAGAAAAGATGGTGGATATATCTAAAAAATGTGAAATACATTTTGAAACTATAGGAGCGATATACAGTGTGCCGGTAACGGAAATACCGAAATTCTACTCTTTAATGTTTACAAACAATGCATAAGCCGTACTCGAAATGAGGCGACTTATTATTTAAATATATATCGGAATATGTTGTATATCTATGCATAGTGCTCTAACAGTAGCATTTATTATCAATATTTTATCGAAATATTTTTCCGGTGTAAGATTTTGAATATTTTGAAATACAATCCAGTTTTTCAAATCAAAATGTAGCTCAAGAGTTTAACTGCAACTTTTGTATATCTGTTTATTTATTTATGTTTTTAACAGAAAGAATTAACTATAGCTCAAATTGGGGCCTCCGTGGCCGAGTGATTAAGGCACCACTCCACTAATCGCTTCAGGGCGTAGGAAGCAAGGCCGGCTGTGTTCGACTCCCGCCAGCTCCATTGCACGCACTTTGTGGAGCTGTCGGATGTAACTCTTGGTGTTGTAAATTTCCTTGTACTTTCTCGTCAAGATTTATGTAATTGTTGAAGTCATGTATGTGTTTCTGTGAATAAAAAAAATGTATATGGATCATTCGAGACGAACAGCCTTGTAGCTATAGGTCTCAAAAGCATCATCCCCTTCAAAGTTCAAAGTTCAAAGTATAGCTCAAATTTCCAAATTTAAGATACAACATCCCATCACATTTACCAGTTTAGCTCTTTGTTATTGTCACAGTGTAGTGTTGTAATGTCTTATTTTTGTACCAAGCACTTCATGGACAGTGTTTTTAGATTCTATTGTTTGTGGTATAAGACGTTAGACTTGTAATATTGAGACTGCAGGTTGTGTCCTTGCTGGTGGTGTTCTTTAGGAGAATTTTTGTTTTGATCTTTTTAAGTCAGTTAATTATCAGATGCTTTGTATTTTTTTTGTCAATTGAATAAGTAAATTCAATTTTAATTAAAATTAAGTTAAAAAATTATTTTTATTAAATTAAATTAATGTTAATTTATTTATTACTAAAAGAATAAAATTTCAATTGAGGTTTAAATAATTAAATTCAATTTGAAAATTCATAGAAGCTATTTTTTAATAATTAAAATGAACATTTATTGAACATTTATTATAATATAATAATAATATCTCCTAAAACTCACATAAAAAACATTTTTACTTTAGAACTTTGAAAACAGATAAATATCAAATTAACAGAATTAATTTAATGAAGTTTTCATCTTTTAAAATTTAGTATTATCCTTCATATGTAACAAATATTTATTAATTTACCTCAATACCAGATGTTTTGAAATTTTCTATTGTAAATACATACTGTTAATGAAATTAAATTTTGAAATTCATATCACTTATAAGCTAGTTACTCAATAATTTAAATGAATACTTATTAAAATATAATAATAAAGTATCCTAACCTTACATAAAAATTATTTTTCTGTTAGAACTTTAGTAACGTATATACATCTATCTAATTGGCAGAATCAATTTATTAAAATATTCATTACTAGCAGGCTATGCCCGCTGCGATGGTCCTTTTCCCAAATGAACCTGTAATCAAACGAAATAATAAATTCGACCTTATTTTAAGGTAAGATGAACCTTCACGTCTAAAGTCCTTCCACATTGCTCAATACAATGCGAACGCCATTGCGATACTTTATTTTCTTATGCGTTAGACAAAATTCGGGCTATTATGAAGCAACTCTTTTATTGGATCATTTATAGTAGAGTTTGGTAGAGAAATGTTCCAGTTGTGACCAACAGAACTTAAAATGTTCTCTCAGTTGCCACACTGCTAAAAAAAAGAGCATTAAAATCATTGCAGAGATTGGCCATTGAACTTATATAATGGTTGGATTATTTATTTTCGTTTGTTAGTACTTGAACTCCGGGCATCTTAGCTTGGTGCTATGTGTTGTTCTGGTAGCTTAAATACAAATCTCACTATATGTTACATTATAAAACGTAATATACGTCATCTTTCAGCAAGTCTACTACAGTTTTCTATCTTTGGATTCGAGCAGAAATAGTACAGTGAAAAATGTTACAAATTATTTGCACACAAAGAACAGTGTTTAACTTTCACATTTAGAAGAAATGTGAATCATAAAAATTAAAGCTCAATTATTTGAATAAAATTAAAATAATGTTATTTTCACTGCCTTTTCATTTTATATACCAATTGCAATCATGTAACCATTAACTTGGAAAAAAATCTCGTTAACTGATTCTTGTAAAAAAAAAAAAAAAAAAAATCCTCTTATTTGCATCAAATAAAATATTCCTAATCTTCCGAAATGGAGTCCACAGCCAAGTCTGAAGTCAAACATTAGAAGTTTTTGGAAGGATATGGTTACAAATGTACCAGAGTTAGCTTCAAAACGAAGTTAATTACGCGCCAAACTACGTTTCATAAAATAATGTTAAATTGCTGCCGACTGAATTATAGATCTTTCATTAATAAAACTCCTTGAAAATGATAAATAAAGTTAGTTGTGCAAAATTTTTAGGAATAATCTTTTTTGTGAAATTTGAAGCGATGATTTTTGTGCCTTTCTCTAATGAGCATAATAACTGGGAGAAATAATAAGACTTGATATTTCTTTTAGTTTCAAGATTACACTATTCTTCAGTTTGTTGTCTAAATAAACCCCATAAGGTACATAATTAGTTAATTTGACACTAAGCTTAGCGGCTAGGGCCGTGGAGCCGAAATTGCTTTGTAATAATTAAAATGTTATGTAATCTGAATTCCAGATATTTTTTTCTTATCTAGGCTAAAATGATAAATCAGCAAATATTGTTTCTTGGCCACCATTAGTATTTAAAAGTACTTTTCGTACATTGCAAGTATTGCTTTTTTAGTGGTAGTAAAATAAATGCAGATAGAAAATACATATTAGTAAATATTCTTTTGTCCGTTTGCAACATAATGAAAAACCATAAATTTACTAATCGCTGGGTGCAAATTCGCTGCAATCGGATTCACCATCCACAGTCCCCTTCAAATATAATTTTTTTCCCTAAAACTGCAAAATGTGCCAATTTGTGGGTGCCCCTATTACAGAAAATTAGTCCAATATATTTTAAAAACCTTCAAAAAGAAGGAAAGGCATGCAAAAAAAACTAAAAAGAAATGAATAGTGAAAATGGATTAAAATGTGTGTTAATAACACTGGTTTACACGGTTTATATACTTTCCCCGAAATGTGTATTTTTTCATAGATTCTGGTGCACTGAGTACGGGAAAATTATTGTAAAAAATCTATCACGTCTAGTTTTAAAAATATTTATTAAATACTTAAAATAATAATAACATAAAATATAAAAAGAAAAAATTAGAAATGATTGATTTTACTTTTCTTTTTATAATTTTATTGATCCGTTTCTCTTAAAATAGACCAACAGTAGTCCACTAACATACTTTCGTCCCAAAAACCTTTGTGTCTGTCTTTAAAGGGTATAAGGTCTTGGTGAAAACGCTCGCCCTGCTCGTCACTCACGGCGCCCAAGTTTAAGGTAAAAACTCCAGGTGTTAATGGAGAAAATGTATCTTCAGAGACATGTTCACACCTATTTCATGATAATTTTTTAATAAAACAGCAATATTTTTTTCATAATTTTCATCTTTATGATTTCCTAAGAATCCATGGACGACCGTTTTAAAGGAATCCCAAGTATTTTTTTCATTAGGCCCAATTTAATATGTAACGGTGTCAAAATTATATTTTGCGGATCCACTAAAGATGTATATTGCACATTCATTTTTCCTGGAGTAAATTCATTTTGGACAGGCCAGTAATTTTTTATGTAATGGTGTTCTTTAGCTCGACTACCCCACAGTCACAAATAAAATTAATATCTGGTATACCCGCCCTGTAAGCCCAGTAACATAATAACTACTTCTAATTCGCCACATATTTTCCCGTTGTGCTGTTCATATTGCATCACTTTCATTAAAAGTGACATTGTTTGATAGGTTTTTTTTTACTGTTTACGGCATGGCTAATTGGTAAAGATGGTTTTATATTACCGTTATGAAGTAATACAGCTTTCAAGCTATATTTAGAGGAATCGATAAGCCTTTCATTTGGATCATAATTTGGATTCATCGCATTAAAATGTCCAGGAATATCATGGCAAAAAAGAAAAAAAAATCCTTTTTGGTGAAATAACTGCTGAAAAATTGACTTCGATTTCGGTAATAAGTTACTTTGGTATTTGGTGTCAATAAGTTCCACTGTTGTAGACGAGATGCAAGAATCTCTGCCTTAGATCTAGATAGTTGCAAGTCTCGCGCAAGGTCGTTCAACACATTTTGGTTTATTAAATGTGGCGTTTCATCATCGTCGATTACGAACTCGTCCTCATTTTCATCTTCCATAAACATATCGTCACAATCTTGGCAACTCGCACTTGACATACCTGGACATACGGGATGTGGCAGAGTTTCCGGATGTGATATCTGTTTTGAGACTGATGGAATGTCAGGATATTGAATTTTATGTTTATTTTTTTAATTAAAGCCTGCAGTTTTTGTCAAACAAACATAACAGTCATTTTCGGGATTTGAAGGTTCTCTCCACAGCATTGGTGATCCAAATTGAATATACCTTTTTCTCCCGATGCCCGGCATATAAGAGTGGGCCTTTACAAAAAACATGTGGGACTCACTTTTTATCTTAATTACTCACTGAGAATCCAAAATAATGCAAACACGCTGTTTTAAGATATTCCGATAACTGTCTTCCTCTTTTTGCGAATATAAATTGTTCACAAACCTAACAAAAACGATCAAATTTATTTTACACACTCGGTTAGGCATTTTATCAAAAACAAAAACACAAAAAAAACAGAATATAGGATCAACGTTGACAATGCGGGTAGGTTGAATATGACGTGATAGATATATTATAGAATTAAAAATGTGAATATTGAAAAATGTAAAAATTTTAAAAATGTGACGTGATAGATTTTTTTTCAAATACAGTCTTTAATTAGTAAGAGGCAATATAATAAGAAAATAGGTGTTTCATCAAAAGATATAAAAAAAGTTTAAATTTGTAAACCAGTGTAATTAGTGTTTGGCATGCATTAGCATTAATATTTAAATATTTGACTCCATTTTTGTAATATTAATTGTTATTGTTATTTATGTAATTTACATTTCAATAATAAAAACAAGAACGAAAAATCATGCGTCAAGCATAGATTATGTAACACTTTCCAACGCTTCCAAAATAATTTTACGAGTCATACTCTTTAATAAGCTAAAAGATAACATCTAAGTAATCCGAATACTTTTATTCAGCCCTGTATAGGATCTATAGATTTGTATATATACTACATAGGATGCTAAATTTTAGTTCAGTTAGGAAACACGTAGCACAGTTTAAAATTCTCCGTCTGGAGTTAAATAATACGGAAATGTGTTCCCGAACTTTTGTGCTTCCCTGTATAGGATCTACAGAATTTATACACACCACGTAATAGACAAAAAGCGATTTAAAATTAAAATAGCGTTCAGTAACTTAAAACGCACTTCCAGGAATTATTGTTAACATACAGTAGAGAATTCTTTTGTGTGTCCCTGTAAATGAAC
The DNA here is from genome assembly GCA_963931845.1 of Maratus michaelseni. NCBI lineage: Eukaryota > Metazoa > Arthropoda > Arachnida > Araneae > Salticidae > Maratus > Maratus michaelseni. Next base: position 7,608,585 of record OZ007600.1, read on the forward strand.
GATGACTGCTATACACACAATATTCTGTAGTAAGTCTCTTGTAATGAACCTTATATAAATTTCATTGCGTTTAAAATAGGGAAACATTATTTAAATAAACCGCAGACGATTTTTCTCCATAGACGTAATGTAACGGAATTCTTTTGACTGTCCCTGTAAAGTAAGTATAAGTGCTATGCACACCCTATTCCATATTAAGCTTCTTCTAATGCACCTTAGTGATATATATAAATTTCAGTGCGTTTAAAATAGTGAAACATTATTTAAATAAACCGCAAATGATTTTTCCCCATAGACCGCAATGTAACGGAATTCTTTTGAGTGTCCCTGTAAAAAAACTATAAGTGCTACACACTTCCATTGAAATAGGGAACATGCTATAGATAACGATTATAACATATAAAAATTGCAGGGCCATCCGAGCATATTTACGGGAGTTAGAGCACGGACAGACGGCAGACGGCAGACGGCAGACGGCCAGACGGCCAGACGGCAGACGGCCAGACGGCCAGACGGCCATACGGCCAGACAAACCGAAGTCATAAACACTTTTCAACTAGGTTGGAAAGTGTTAATTACTCCAAAAAGGTTGTCGTACATTTGAAAATCATCATTATTGTGAACATGCATTATTGTGCCATTATTGTGACCGATGTCATCCTTATGCCTTTTTTGGCTTAAAATCAAATTGCTTGGCGACAAAAGTAAAATCAAAATCATAAACAAACAAATAACATGTGACTCACGATTACAGTCATTTTTAGGGTTTCGTTCATATCGCGAAACCCTATTACACCCGCTCCGTTGTCTGTCCGTCACAGAGCCGTTCTCAGAAACTATATAACTTACAGGCATGCAAATTTGTGTACTCATAGCTAAATACCTATTATGAAGCTCAAAATATTAAAATTTGAAAAAATCAAATTATTTTAATATAGAGAGATAAAAAACTAAAATTCTAACAGTCTTTTCCTATTAAAATTAAACATTTTTCGTTATAGCAGTTGCCAACAATTAAAAATCCACAATAAAATTCTTTCTACAATAATTAGTTTTCTATTGAAAGATTTCCACGTGAAAAATGAAAATGAATACACATGTACATACACATGTGTATGTACAGAAAGCAGATTAATATCCACGTCATTAGAGAATTAAAAAAAAATTAATCTGACGTCATATTGGAAGTTTAACGGATTTTTCAAATGTTGAGAATAATACAAAGCGAGTATCAATATGAGTAATAGAGAATAGTAAATATATGAGTTTGAGAAACGTATTGAATCATGATAAAACCCGATTATGGAAACATTCGCATATTTTAACATTTTGAAGGTGTACGACATGTTTAATTTTGAAATTAAATTTTTTTTTTAAATACCGCATTTAGTCCACATGACAGATATTATTATGACAGAGTATAATAGCGGGCTTCGCCCGCTATCGGGCCTGTTCAGACATTCGATAAAACGGAGTTTGTTGTAAAGAGAGTATACATATGTTTTTAATTATCGGGGATGAAACGTTTTCCTTAATTAATGCATTTATTTTTCTTTTAATGTTGCGTGAACGACGTCACGGGTAACAGCTAGTAAAATATAAAATAACTAATCTTCCGTAATCTGTGGGCAAGGTTAATTCCAAGCATGGGCGTTTGCTAGCAAAATATAGTTTAAAATCAATGTAGATACTTTTAAAGAACTGTCACAAAAAGTCTCACTTTCTAAAATACGCAATTTGGCAATAGGACTTGGATTTTCAGAGGATTACGCAATAGCTTTAAATATCTATTTTATATAAACTATTTTTTTTAAATATCGCATTTAGTCCACATGACAGATATTATTATGGCAGAGTAATAATAGCGGGCTGGTTCAGATATTCGAAAAAACGAGAAAAATAGACCGGTAAATTTTTACTTTATAAAATCATGACTTTTTATTTTATTTTATTTTTATTTTTTGAGAATGAAATTTATTTGTATTTATAAAAAGAAAGGATAAAGTGTTTTGAAAGGAAAATTAAACGAAACCGTTTGTGTGATCTTCGATCACACTTACCCACTTGTTATAATTACATCTGCTATTTTCTTCTATAAGTCACACGATGCAGGAGTTAGATAAAAATAAAAATAAAATTAAAAAATAAAGAACCACTCAAAAATAAAATTGTTACTCATATGTATTCATCACAGGCTATCAAAGCCTGAGTGCTTATGTGCCCGCCGGTTCTGTATGTATGTACGTACGTATGTACGTAACGCGATAACTCTTGGAACTAACCGTTTTACTTTAAATTTTGTTTATAGGTTCCTTGTAATAAGGCGCTTCCCTGATTAGTTTTGGAGGTTCATTGGTTAAGCATAAAGGGGGGAAACGGGGGGCTAACCCCCATAATTTAGATAAATAGGTTTTTCATGCAGAATTATCCCATTTTCTTCAAATTTTGTATATAGGTTCATTGTGATAATGCGCTTCTCTGAAGAGTTTTGGGGGTTCATTGGTTAAGTATAAAGGGGGGAAAGGGGGGCTAATCCCCCCTTAATTTAGATAAATGAGTTTTTCATGCAGAATTATCCCATTTTCTTCAAATTTTGTATATAGGTTCATTTTGATAATGCGCTTCTGTCAATAGTTTTGGAGGTTCATTGGTTAAGCATAAAAGGGGGGAAACGGAGGGCTAACACCCCCCCCCCCCTAATTTAGATAAATGAGTTTTTCATGCAGAATTATCCCATTCTCTTCAAATTTTGTATATAGGTTCATTTTGATAATGCGCTTCTGTCAATAGTTTTGGAGGTTCATTGGTTAAGCATAAAGGGGGGAAACGGGGGGCTAACCCCCCATAATTTAGATAAATAGGTTTTTCATGCAGAATTATCCCATTTTCTTCAAATTTTGTATATAGGTTCATTTTGATAATACGCTTCTGTCAATAGTTATGGGGGTTCATTGGTTAAGTATAAAGGGAGAAAGGGGGGATAACCCCCCCCCCCCCTAATTTAGATAAATGAGTTTTTCATTCAGAATTATCCCATTTTCTTCAAATTTTGTATATAGGTTCATTTTGATAATGCGCTTCTGTCAATAGTTTTGGGGGTTCATTGGTTAAGTATAAAAAGGGAAAGGGGGGATAACCCCCCCTAATTTAGATAAATGAGTTTTTCATGCAGAATTATCCCATTCTCTTCAAATTTTGTATATAGGTTCATTTTGATAATGAGTTTCTCTCAATAGTTTTGGAGGTTCATTGGTTAAGCATAAAGGGGGGGAAACGGGGGGGCTAACCCCCATAATTTAGATAAATAGGTTTTTCCTGCAGAATTATCCCATTTTCTTCAAATTTTGTATATAGGTTCATTTTGATAATGCGCTTCTGTCAATAGTTTTGGGGGTTCATTGGTTAAGTATAAAAAGGGAAAGGGGTGATAACCCCCCCTAATTTAGATAAATGAGTTTTTCATGCAGAATTATCCCATTCTCTTCAAATTTTGTATATAGGTTCATTTTGATAATGCGTTTCTCTCAATAGTTTTGGAGGTTCATTGGTTAAGCATAAAGGGGGGGGGAAACGGGGGGGCTAACCCCCATAATTTAGATAAATGAGTTTTTCATGCAGAATTATCCCATTTTCTTCAAATTTTGTATATAGGTTCATTTTGATAATGCGTTTCTCTCAATAGTTTTGGAGGTTCATTGGTTAAGCATAAAGGGGGGAGGACGGGGGGCTAACCCCCCATAATTTAGATAAATAGGTTTTTCATGCAGAATTATCCCATTTTCTTCAAATTTTGTATATAGGTTCATTGTGATAATGCGCTTCTCTGAAGAGTTTTGGGGGTTCATTGGTTAAGTATAAAGGGGGGAAAGGGGGGCTAATCCCCCCTTAATTTAGATAAATGAGTTTTTCATGCAGAATTATCCCATTTTCTTCAAATTTTGTATATAGGTTCATTTTGATAATGCGCTTCTGTCAATAGTTTTGGAGGTTCATTGGTTAAGCATAAAAGGGGGGAAACGGAGGGCTAACCCCCCCCCCTAATTTAGATAAATAAGTTTTTCATGCAGAATTATCCCATTTTCTTCAAATTTTGTATATAGGTTCATTTTGATAATGCGCTTCTGTCAATAGTTTTGGGGGTTCATTGGTTAAGTATAAAGGGAGAAACGGGGGATAACCCCCCCCCCCCTAATTTAGATAAATGAGTTTTTCATGCAGAATTATCCCATTTTCTTCAAATTTTGTATATAGGTTCATTTTGATAATGCGTTTCTCTCAATAGTTTTGGAGGTTCATTGGTTAAGCATAAAGGGGGGAAACGGGGGGCTAACCCTCCATAATTTAGATAAATATGTATTTCATGCAGAATTATCCCATTTTCTTCAAATTTTGTATATAGGTTCATTGTGATAATGCGCTTCTCTGAAGAGTTTTGGGGGTTCATTGGTTAAGTATAAAGGGGGGAAAGGGGGGGCTAATCCCCCCTTAATTTAGATAAATAGGTTTTTCATGCAGAATTATCCGATTTTCTTCAAATTTTGTATATATATTCATTGTAATTAGAGACTTCCCTGATTAGTTTAAGGGGTTCATTAGTTAACTATGAGGGGGGTAACGGGGGGATGACCCCCCTTAATATATTGTTGATTTCTTTATTTTTCGAGGGTCTTATTTCAAATTGTTTGAAATAAGAGTACAATATACAATTAGTGTGAATAGCCTGCGAGCTCAATGCCCTCAGTTTAACTGGGCAGTTTTCTTTTTATTCTTAATCTGACGCAAACGATAAAATGGAAACTAAATATGGTTTCAATTGCAATATTGTACATTGAATAATTCTTTAATCATTACAAACATTGCCTTTCATGTATAAATTAAATATTTTCGTTATCATAATTAAATATTTTCGTTAACATTATTTTTCATCAAAATTGTTTTGCTTTTTTTGAATTTTAAGTAAAGTTAATAAGTTTTTTTCTTTTATTTTCTATACGTTTTGTATACGTTTTCTATACGTTTGTATTATTTTCTATACGTTTTTCTCTACTGTTTCAATTCGTTTAAGCACGATAGTGGTCGCCAAAAAATGACAAATGGTAACCTTGTCGCCCAAAATAACATAACTTTCCGTCATAATTCTGTAACTAATTTACGTACTGACGGAGAAACCTTTTATATGCAGTTAATTAATCTCCACGTGCAGCGAACGATTGAAAAACATGTTAAAAACCAGACCCCAATTACCAATAAGTACTTCAAGTGCCGCAGCTGAAAAACATAGTGAACAAAACCAGAGACTGCCGAAACTAACTAATTGGAGAAATACTGCAGATGTCCCTCCTTCAAAGTACAGCTGTTTGTCCCGCGCGTGTGCACAGAACTCAAATAACAATCTCCCTTCAGTTTCCAAAATGTTTCCGAGCAGTTAAGACGCTCTTGTATATATATGATGTAAATATATTTAATATAATGTAAAATTGGAGCACTTATACGCAGCCTCCAAAATGCGATTTTAAACATGTACATCTAGCCAAGAATTATATTATATTCAAAGGAAAATGAATCTTCTGTTTATTTTACACAATTGTCATTTTCTACGAATACTATTTATTATTCTTCCAATATAAGTGAATCAATGGATCAGATAAATATCGCTACAACACTTTGGATTACTACTGTGGGTATATTCAGCGCATAAGGAAAATTTCAGGTAAGCTGAACAAACTTCTTTAACATATCAAAAGATGAAAATGTATATTAAATTTGAAGACTGATTTAACTATTTATAAAAATAAGAAAATTTATTACGCTACCGACGGTTCCCCAACAAAGATTATGAAAGACTGATTCTGAAAAAAGAATATTATCCCAGTATTAAAAAAAAAAAAAAAAAAACGATAATTTAACAAATTTCTAAAAATATAATAATAAATAAAAGAACACTAAAAAAGTAATAATGAATGCGATAAAAGAAAATACTCAATTTATTGAAAAACTCAATTCTACAAATTATAGTACATGGAAGTTCAAGATGCAGATGTTCCTGATTAAAGAGGAACTCGACGATATTATAGTACAAGATCCACCAGCTCCACCAGCTCCACCCGACCCCGCATGGCACAAAAGAGACCGCAAGACTAGAGCTTTAATTAACTTAAGCATTGATGATTCTCAAATCGTAAATGTAAAAAACTTAGAAACTGCAAAATTAACATGGGAAGCTCTGAAAAATATACATGAGAGATGCAATTTATCTAGTAAGCTTTACCTGTTACGGAAACTATACAGTACTAAATTAGCTGAGGGTGCAAACATGATCACGCATATCACTAATATCTTGCAAATTATAGATAAACTTAATGCCATTGGAGAAAATATTAGCAATTCACATATTTCCGCGCTATTTCTGTGTTCTCTTCCCCCCAGTTACAATACTTTGATAACTGCGTTGGAGGCGAGACCGGAAAATGAGCTCACCCCTGATTTTATCAAAAACAAATTAACAGATGAATATAATCGTAGACATGAAATGTCAGAACAATCACATAGCGGATATATCAACAATGAGAGAGCATTTAAAACAAATAGGAGATATACACACACTGAAAATAGAAGAGAACAAAAATATTGCAACAACTGTAAAATGAAAAATCATTCGACGTACGAATACTGGCACTACAAGAGCAGAAACACGGTACAATCAGGAAATCCTCGAAACAATCAATTCAAAAATAAAAAGAATTTCTCATCTTCATTATGTTATGAAAAAAACGAAACTCATAGGGAAAACAAAGTTCCAAACGAAAGAAAATACGCAAATGATCAAACGCAAAATAAAGCATTAATCACTCAAAAAGTAGGCAAAAATAACTGGATTCTCGATTCAGGATCTACCTCGCACATTTGTAATGATAAAAGCCTATTTAGTAAATTTATTGATTATAATAAAACTTCAGTAACGATCGCGAATGGTAATAAACTGACAGCGTTAGGTTCAGGAGAAGTTTTTATAAAAACATTAACCCCCGAAGGAAAAGAAAAACTAACGAAATTACGCGAAGTGCTTTATGTCCCAGACTTAGAGTCGAACCTAATTTCGGTTAGTAAAGCCGCTAAAAACGGGTGTAAACTAATCTTCGACGATAATAAATGCGATTTGATCTTTGATGAAGAAATATATATTAGGGCGAAAAATGAGAAAAACTTATACGTTATTGAGGAAATGGACGATGTGGAAGAACCACAAAATTATGTAAACATAACGTATAACTGTGACAGCAAACAATGCATAGATCTCTGGCATCGCAGACTAGGTCACAGAGATTATGACGCGATTAAATCAATGATAACAAATCAACTTGCGGACGGAATAAAGATAGGAAAATGTAAACATCAAAATAAAACATGCGTAACTTGTATCGAATCTAAATTAACTAACATGCCGTATCCTAAATCAGCAACAAATCGAGCTACTAATATTGCGGATTTGATCCACAGTGACGTGTGTGGACCTCTAGATACACCGACTTTAGGCGGAAAAATATATTTTATGACTCTTATTGATGACTATTCCCGATATACTACGATATATTTATTATCTAAAAAGAGCGAAGTTGCTGAAAAGATAAAAGAGTACGTAACGATGATATACAATCAGTTCGGTAAAAAACCTAAGGAAATTAGATCGGATAACGGTCGTGAGTATGTAAATCAAGAGATCGATGAATACTTAAAACAGAACGGAATTTTACACCAATTGACTGTCCCGCATAATCCGAGCCAGAATGGAGTTGCGGAGAGAAAAAATAAAAGTTTATTAGATATGACTAGAAGTATGCTATCACAAGCAAAATTAAGCAAACATTTTTGGGGTGAAGCCATAAACACTGCAACATATTTACAAAACCGACTCCCAACCAAAGCAAACAACAACAGAACACCTTACGAATTATGGAAAGGAATTAAACCGAATTTAAAACACTTAAGAACATTCGGTTGTAAAGCGCTATTTTACGTCGATAAAGTAAATAGAGGAAAACTCGATAACAGGGCTCAAACCGGAACGTTTGTAGGTTATGATACACGATCGACTGGTTATAGAATTCACACACAAGGAAAACAAATTATAATAGCGAGAACGGTAAAATTTCTTGAAAATGAAAATGTACACTCAGATAACATTGAGGAGATACAAATCACCACAAAAACATCAGATGACAATACACAATTACCGGATAGACATGAAAATCACTTAGAAATAAAACTTGACAGTGAAGAGACACCATCCGTGCCCAAACAGCAACCAATTGAACCAAGAAGGTCTAATAGGACAAATAGAGGCGTTCCTCCTGACAGATATGTTTGTCTCATAAATAGTTCATCTGAAAACATTCCCGAAAATTGGGAAGATATCGAAAAAATGAAAAATACTAATGATAAACAAAATTGGATAAAAGCAACACAAAATGAAATCCAATGCCTAAGAAAAAATAACACTTGGACTTTAACAGATCCACCACCCGGAACAAAAATTATCGGTTCAAAATGGACTTTTAAACTAAAAAAGGACAATTTAGGAAATATTCAAAGCTATAAAGCGCGTCTAGTAGCACAAGGATATAGTCAAAGATTCGGGATTGACTATGATCAAACTTTCGCACCTGTAGTTTCGCACGCTACAATACGTGCATTTCTCATCTCTGCATTGCACAAAAATTTGAACGTGAAACATGTTGACGTTACCACAGCATTTTTGCACGGTGAATTACTGAAACTGTTTATATGAGTCAACCAGACGGGTATATTAAACCCGGCGATGAAAGAAAAGTTTGTAAACTTCAAAAAGCCATCTACGGTCTTAAGCAAGCCGCAAAGGCCTGGTACACCAAAATATCGGAAACACTCACAAACAATAATTTCACACAGAGCAAAAATGATCCATGTCTGTACTTTAAATCAAATCAAGAAAATCCGATATACATCATCATTTATGTAGATGATATCCTGATAGCAGGAAAGGACAGTGATATCGAAGAAACAATAAACCAACTTAAGAAAGAATATGAACTAAAAAACTTAGGAGAAGTGAATAATTACCTAGGCATAAACATTAATAAAATCACCGATACATATTACCTAAATCAAAACAATAAAATACAGGAACTAGTGAAAAAACTGAATTTAAACGACATGAAACCTCATTACACACCAATGATTGCTGGATTCAACAGACTTGAAGACGATGATAATCTTTTACCTAATAACACGAAATATCGACAAGCCACAGGCACATTACTTTACATATCAACAATCACGCGTCCTGACATATCCGCAGCAGTCAACATATTATGTCGTAGAAATGAAACACCACGCCAAAAGGACTGGACAGCAGTAAAAAGAATCATTTCATACCTTAAAACTACAGAAAATTTGAATTTAACTCTTAGCGCAAACAGCAAGCCCATCCTAACAGCATACGCCGATGCAGACTGGGCAGGTGACTTGAAAACACGTAAATCAACGTCAGGAAATCTATTCATGCTAGGAAAATCGCCGATTTACTGGATTACAAAAAGGCAAAATTGCATTGCACTTTTGTCAGCCGAAGCTGAATACGTTTCAGCTAGCAACGCAGCACAAGAATTAAGTTGGATAACAAACTTGCTAAGCGATCTCAACATTCCACAAAAATCACCCATCACGATTTTTGAGGATAATATGTCCTGTATAAAAATGACTGAAAACGATAAAGATACTAAGCGATCCAAGCATATCGACATACGTTTCCACAACATCAAACTTATGAAAGAAGAAGGAAAAATCGATTTACAATACTGTCCCACTGAAGAAATGACAGCCGACACTCTCACGAAGCCCACTCCCAAACCTGTGTACGAGAAACACCGTAAGAAACTGAATCTTCAACCATTCCCCACACAGGTGATTACGGGGGAGTGACGGAGAAACCTTTTATATGCAGTTAATTAATCTCCACGTGCAGCGAACGATTGAAAAACATGTTAAAAACCAGACCCCAATTACCAATAAGTACTTCAAGTGCCGCAGCTGAAAAACATAGTGAACAAAACCAGAGACTGCCGAAACTAACTAATTGGAGAAATACTGCAGATGTCCCTCCTTCAAAGTACAGCTGTTTGTCCCGCGCGTGTGCACAGAACTCAAATAACAATCTCCCTTCAGTTTCCAAAATGTTTCCGAGCAGTTAAGACGCTCTTGTATATATATGATGTAAATATATTTAATATAATGTAAAATTGGAGCACTTATACGCAGCCTCCAAAATGCGATTTTAAACATGTACATCTAGCCAAGAATTATATTATATTCAAAGGAAAATGAATCTTCTGTTTATTTTACACAATTGTCATTTTCTACTAATACTATTTATTATTCTTCCAATATAAGTGAATCAATGGATCAGATAAATATCGCTACAACACTTTGGATTACTACTGTGGGTATATTCAGCGCATAAGGAAAATTTCAGGTAAGCTAAACAAACTTCTTTAACATATCAAAAGATGAAAATGTACATTAAATTTGAAGACTGATTTAACTATTTATAAAAATAAGAAAATTTATTACGCTACCGACGGTTCCCCAACACGTACAATGATATATTATATACTAAAACCTTACCCTGAAAAATTATCTATCTAACAGTGTAAGTTCCATCAAAATCCATTCAGCGGAACTCGAGTTATAAAGGAACGGTACGAAATTTCCGTTTGTATTTTATATATATAGTAGATACTCACTAATTTAATAAAATATTATTATCCTTTATATATATATATTATACTAGTCAGTATAATTATATATAGGTGTCAGCAGTGCTTGACAAATGCGGTCGCCAGGTCGCCACTGGCGATCAAGTTATTTAGTATGGCGGTTTGTTTTTCTTTCTTTATTGTGTTTCTTTCTTTATTGCAGACATCTTATAGATGGGGCTGAGGCGTGTGGCAAGTGAATAGCCCAGAAGGATAAGCTGATACAAAGAGTTAAACATTTCAAAAGTAGATAAAATTATTTGTTTCTTTTTAATTATCACGAAATTTCAATGCATTTCAATGCCGATAGATTATTACTTACCTATCAAACGTAATATAGGGTAAGTCGTGTAATCGTTTTAAAAATTGGAATTTTTTTTTTTTTGACGGATTTACACGTTTTAGACACTGGAGATTCCGAAAAACATATTTTTAGAAAAAATAAAAATAATTGCCATCCGTCTGTCTGTGTGTGTGTGTCTGTAAACGCTCTATCTCCCGAACAAATTGAGATAGAGACTTGAAATTTGGTATGTACTTAGTACGTAATAATGGGAAGAAGCTTGTTGAATTTTAGTAACCTCGATTATCCGGAACTATTTTTTTCGGATTCTCGAAATATTCGTTCTGATAAAAGGTATATAAAAATTTTCGAAATTGTTTATTTTTAAGGAGTGAATATAAAATACAATAAAAAAAAAAACACATAAATTTTGCATAAAGAATAGAAGTCGTTTGGATAATGAGTTGCCGATATATTTGTAATCCTATTTGCCACACTCTTCGATTTTTCATGACCCTGTATTTCATTCATATTTCAATTCAAAGATATATTTTAATTGGAAATGAGACGGTTAATCCGACGCAGTAAACCGTTAGTTATGATGTTAGTTATGATGATTATCACTTTTGGAGTTATAAGGATGTTTCTTTTACGCAATTCAGTAATAGAGCATTTAAAGTTTACGACGTCATCAAGCCAGGATTTTATTCGAATTGCAAAGCATTTAATAAATAGTTTACACATGTTTTATTTCCATATTTTATACTATTCATATCCATGATGGGTAAGTATTACGGTTGCCTCCAACGACTAGTTTTATTTAGCAAAATAAAAATTTTAAATACATCTATCTGCGTATACTTAGCTATCAACTATTCCTCTTTATAGTTATTGCTACTCCCAAATAGAAGCCAAATCTTAATGTTAAATAATCGCAGAATTCTGCGATTAAATGAGCTCAGAATTGTAATTTGGAAATAGTGTTATTACAAAAATACGAACATCATCGCAGCTACGTAGAATAGTAAAAGACTATTTCTGTTTACTTTTTATTCTGATCAAAATAGCATTAAAATGATTTGAGATTGAAATAAATAAAATTTTGAATTTAAGGCAAATTGAGCTCGAGCCTGCCCAATCCCGAAGATTGAAATAAAAATCCAGCCCGTTTCATATCCATCTGTTACGTGAGCGCCACATTACGTCACTTATAAGTGTTTTGATACAAAAGAAGGTAAAAGATTGGAGATGGGGAGGGAAAGGAAAGGGTAATTTAGTTTTGTTTTTCGGAAGCGTTATTGCACTGGGCTCCGGAACGCAGTGTTTACGAGCTCCGGTGAATTCTGGCCAAATATTTAATTTTTTTCTAAAAACAGAGAAGTACCGGAGCTGAGCTCTAGTGGGCTCCGGCGCAAATTAAGCTCTGGATAAAATTGCTTGGTATTTCTTCTGTAAAAACATTTTTACAGGATTCCGTTATAGACAGGTTAAGTTTGCATAGGATTTACTGCGTTTTTATGTCCCGATTTAGAAACTTAGTAAAACGTACTAAAACGGAATCTCAAATGACCGAAGAAAGATTCTGTTACAGACAGGTTTCCGTCTTAGCAGGTATATTTGGATGGTATTTCTTCCGTAAGAACTTTTTTTAAAGATTTCTTTCTTTTAAGACAGGATTTCATTATAGAAAGGTTTTGTTTTCATAGGATTTACTGAATTTTTATGTCCCAATTTAGAAAGTGAAACCTACTAAGACGGAATTTCAAATGATCGAAGAAAAATTATGTTTTAGACAGGTCTTAGCAGGTATAATTGCATGGTATTCCTTCAGTAAAAACCGTGATTTTTTTTTTCATTTAAGAGAGGATTCCGTTATAGACAGGTTCCATTTCCATAGGTTTTAGTGTACTTGTATGCCTTGATTTAGAAGCCGATGTCCTGTTTTTGATGACAGTCTACCTGGTAACAGTACTCAAAACGGCAGATTTTGTTTCTTTTTCACGCTGTCGTTTTCGGAAATTCGGTTCAAAATGCATATTATGAAAAATATTCTGCTTTTACCAAAGAAAAAAAAAAAGAAAAAACTGCTTGATTTCGAAATTTCTGAATAAGTGCACTTACCAATTTCAAATTTCATGTGTTTACGGGCAAAAATGATAATGAATTCAGAAATATGTCAGAAAGAACACAGTTTAGATTTGAGAAAAGCTTTAATAGATGGCGGTAGTTGTCCAGTGATCATTCATTGAAAGATATCTCTCATGAACATAGAGTAGTAGGTTCTCATAAGAAATAGGAATTGGCAGAAGAAATAACGGCCTCGAAAAATTTATTTACTTAGATGGCGCATCCGTAGCACAATTCTATTAGTTCGTCTTACAAGTTTAAATGGACTTAATTTGAAAATTGGCATACTTGTTAACAGCTCTCTCAAATAAATATATTTAAAATTTGGTGCTGAATAAAAAAAAAAAAAAATTGTTGTTGAAAAATAATAAAAAGTTTTAAACTATTCGATTTTTAAATTTTTAAAGTAACGAATAATTGTCATAATTTAAAATGTCCCATGCGCATTTCTTTTGCATAAAATATGACAATATTTATTTATGAGATATTTTTTATGTATTAGAAAGAAAGTTGGCATGAATTGTAAAAGTTCGCTGAATGTATAAGTAGAAAAAAACATATTTTCATAATTATGTTTGTTTTTTTCTAAAAAAGTAGCTATATATCTCCATATGTACCTAAATTTTAACCCTAAAATATCCATGAAATACAACTTTTTATGGTAACACTTACTATTTATTATTGTATAGAGGGTATACAATATAAATTTCAAAAGAATCTGATATTTAGGAATGCGCATGGAACGTTTCAAAAGTTAGCGATGTGTGAAATTTTCATTTTTAAGAAAATAGTAGTTTAAAAAAAAAAAAAAAAAAAAAAAAACTGTTTAAATATATACCTAGCTTGTATAAATATAAAAGCTTATACCTCGGCGAAGAATTGTCAGATTTGAAAAATTCTTTTTGCATCAGATAAAATTGAGCATGTTCTTTCACAATTCTTTAAGTAATAACAATATTTAAAAAAAATCGATTTTTTTAATCGAATTTCGTCATTTTGAATGTCCACCGTTCCCTAGTAGAATAGGAAACTTTTTTTTGGAATCGGTTTTTTAGGTGGCGCTTCCTTAGCATGGGTCTACGCCAACGCCAGCTGCCATATTTGTGCGGAATCCCCGTCCCGATCTTTCAGTATTATGATTGGAGTCCTACATCTCTATGTTCATGGAATCTGGGAAAAGGTTTTTCCTGACAATTGCACATATGAAAGGGATGGTTTGGATGCGGACGTTGACAATCTTTTTGTTATAACCCGATTTCCAGCAAAGGAGGTTATACAAATCGTCTGTATTTATTTATTTTTTTAATGCATGTACCTGCATAACTTTTGATCCGAAGGATCAAATTTTTTTTTCTTTTTTCTTTCTCTCTTTTGTTTTATTTTTAATTTAATTTTGTTTCGAAAGGATTCCCTTTGATGGCGGCCACGTTTCAATGTCATTAGGATAAAAGAAAAGTGATATGTTTGATTGTCTGTCTGTTTTCTTGCCCTGTTAAAAAAACAAAAAAACTATTTAACATTTATTTCGTAATGGCACATTGATAAGTTAAGCTGAAAATACCCCATGGATTTAAAAATTATTTTAATGTTATTACACACATATTACTTATTAAATAATAAATGCTTCCTTAAAACAACTTCAGAATCAACAACTTCAGAACTTGCATCCGAAAACTGTCATTCTTTATCTTTACTTTCTTCCTTTTACTTACCAATCATACGTAGTATAGGGTAAATCTTGTAATCGTTTTGAAAATCTAAAAAAAAAATTTCTACTGATTGACAAGTTTCAGACACTGGAGATTCCGAAAAACATATTTTTCATTTTTCGAGAAAAAAAAAAAAAAAAAAAAAAAATTGGCCGTCCGTTTGTCTGTGTGTGTGTGTCTATAAACGCTCTACCACCCGAACAAACTGAGATAGAGACTTGAAATTTGGTATGTACTTAGTATGTAATAATGGGAAGAAGTTAATTGAATTTCAGTAACCTCGATTATCCGGAACTAATTTTTTCGAGCTCTCGAAATATTAGTTCTGATAAAAGGTATATAAGATTTTTCGAAATTGTTTATTTTAAGGAATCAATATAAAAGACAATAAAAAAACAAATTTTGCATAAAGAATGAAGTCGATCAGATAATGAGTTGCCGAGATATTTGTAATTATATCTTCCACACTCTTCGATTTTTCATGACCCTGTATTCCATTCAAATTTCAATTCAAAGATATATTTTAATTGGAAATGAGACGCTTAATCCGATGCAGTAAACCGTTAGTTAATAGGATTATTAATTTTGGAGTTTTAAGGACGTTTCTTTTACGCAATTCAGTAATAGAACCTTTTAAGTTTAGGACGTCATCAAGCCACGATTTTATTCGAATTTAGCAATGCATTTTATAAATAGTTTACACATGTTTTATTTTCATATTTTATATTATGCATATCCATGATGGATAAGTATTACGATGGTCCCCAACGACTAGTTTTTCTGGAGCAGAAACTTGTCAATACCCACAGCAATTTATGAGCGAATTGTTGCTTTATAAGTTAATTGAGTTAATTGCGTTGCCATTTTATCATTTAAAAATAAAATATTGCGCGAAATCATCGACATGGAATTAACACAATACCATTTTATCTTGCATTCGGTCTATTTACCATTTTTTGTTCTTCGTTAGTAAAATAATAATAATAAAAAAAAATTTCTTATTTTCCCATCTCGTTATTTACAACGTTTTCTAAGTTTAAAAGAAAAATGATAAAAATGGTTTTAAAAAGAAAATATTTGTATTTCTAGTTTTAGTTTTAAGTCACGTCTTCAAGATTTTAAAATCTGATTTGTTTAACCTTTTTAAATGTTTGTTTCATTTCTTAAACAAGTGAATCTTTTATGCAATATGTAGCAAAGAAAAAAAAAAGCATTGAAAGTTCTGTTTTAAAAATATATTTCCTATTTACAGGGGAAAAAAATCACACATATTTTCTTTTATAAAAATAATAATAATGAAAGGAATGTTTAATTGTTATGCGTGCATTTACTTTTAAAATGAATAAATAATGGCCAAAATATATGATGTAATTCGTATAAACAGAGAAAAAAAAATCATGTTTTTTTTTCATGAGTACAATTTATGTAAAGTACTAATAAAAAGTTGTAGTTTTTAACAATTTCCAACATATTGCGCTGTAATCTAAAACAAAAAAGGAAAAAAAACTTATTTTTTGAAATTTTCTTTTTATAAAGTCTAATAACGAATTTATGAACATTAAACACGGCTAAATTTTTACAGCTTGTTCTGACTAAGATGTTGAGCATATTTTATTTTATCACTTTATTACAAAATGGCAGCCAATTAAGCGAAAATTTGAAGAAAAAAACCACCTCTTTTCCAAAAAATAACCCATGTTACCTAAAAAACCCCCACACCTGACATGATCAGCTGAAAATGAAGCATTTTATTACATATTAATGGTTTAACGTTAAAAAAATAAAAATTTATGTAGATCATTCTAAAATTCTATTATAACAAGAAAATCTGTAAAAATGAAGCTCACGTTTTGCCAGAATTCTGCAATTGTTAGTTTTAATTATTTAAAAACTAAATAAGTCCTTCTTAAGTACGTTTAAGTGTTTTTATTATTTAATATGGTGCATAAAACCGGAACAAAATTAAAAAAAAAATGACATTAGTGGGGGAAATATTTGATGTAGTACTAGGGTGGCTGTTTTTAGGAAACATTTCACTGTGGTTTTTTTTTAAAGGACAGCATATAGTTGAAAAGTGATTATGAAATTCAGTTTATCTGGCCGTCTGTCTGTCTTTCCGTGGTCTAACTCACGTAAATGTACTCTGACTGGCATGTAATTAATATTGAGGTTTAGTATATTCGATATTGAAAATTAAGTCTGTAGCATTGATAGTTCATTTACAGAGATACTTAAAAGAATTCCGTTCCTCCGGTACAGGAAAAAAAATACTTTTTTTTTCAAATTTTACACCATTTTCATGATTTTTTCCCCCCGCATATTATATTTATTATAATACGAGCAAATATTGTGTGTGTGTGTGTGTGTGTGTCCATATGTGTGCATATACAAATTTCATCTAAAAAAAGCTCTAACGATTTTGACTAAATTTTGCAACCTACCGTTTTGGGGTACGAGAAGACCATTGGGATAGATCACATGTTTCAGAAAATTTGACCCGCTAGGAGGATACCTTCTTTAGGTATTCACGGGCTTCGCAACTCCGGGCACCTGAGCGATCTTTCTCTTTTCTTTTTTCCCCTCTCCATTCTCTCGTCTAATCTTTCTTCTTTGTTTCACTCTCATTGTGGTTTCCTCTTCTGAGGTGAGGGCGATTCTGCATAAGCCGATATCATCCTGTTTATATCGACTTATGGAGAATTGTAAACCACCCACGCGTTTGCCGTGCGTGGCGACCCGTGTCCCTGGAAAGAGGGATCATTGCAGTTGAAGGAAACCAACACACTGCTTTGGCCTCTGCTTCAGGTAGACGGGAGGTGCATATTGGTCCCGTATGCATCAATCGGCTGGTCCGCTGACTTGTATGTCACTGGCTGGGGATCAAGTGAGCAGGCACATACTAGTCATTTCGTTAAGGTTTGAAACTGAAATAGGGGTGTCATGTGAGCGTATGGGCCTTGGTTAGCACTGGTGCATGAATGTGCATTCCCGTGTTGGGCTCGGTAGTGGGTGGTGCGGCCGGGGTCTCAATTAGTTTTCTCTTTATTATGGATGGAAATAATTTACTTTCTTCTATTTCTCTCCCATGTGGAGAGCAACAATCTGTACAGAACAATTCCTTCACACTTTTTTTGTAATTAAACACACTGATAGTCTCTCTAATAGTTCTTTTAAGAAAACTTCACCTTTACGTATTGCAAAAACGTTTCAATCTGTATTTGGAGATGATTATTTACTTAAAAAATTACATTCAGGGGATTTGCTTGTTGAGGTTTCCTCAGTCAAACATTCACAATTTCTCTCAAATTGCAAAGAAATAGGTTCTTTTTCTGTTTCTGTTCAGGCCCATCAAACTCTAAATACAAGCCGTGGTGTAATATCAGAACCAGAACTTTTACTCTCTACAAAATACGAACTTCTACAAAATTTAAAAGATGAAAATGTCATAGATGCACGCCGTATTACTATCCGTCGGAATGGGCAAGTGCTTTCCACAAAGCACATCATTCTGACTTTCAATAGCCCTACTTTGCCAACTAGAATTAAAGCTGCATACCTGAGCTGTCCTGTCCGACCTTATATTCCTAATCCACTCCGTTGTTTTAAATGTCAGCGTTATGGTCATACTACTGCTACCTGTTGTGGTTCTGTTACCTGTGCACGTTGTGCAGAAGTCGGCCACGATGGTATGTCATGCGAAAAGCCTGTACGCTGTACAAACTGTAATGGTGACCATACAGCATACTCTCGCTCTTGCCCAAACTGGATCCGTGAGAAAGAAATTGTTGCAGTCAAAATAACTCAAAAACTTTCTTATTCAGAAGCTCGAAAAATTGTTGAATCCAGAACACCATCTGTAGGAGTTTCATATTCTAGTCTACTCAAGCAACAATCAAAATCCTTAAGACATATAACACCGAAACTGAATTCTCTTTACCACCAAATGATTCATCTGTTACACTAACCAGCACTATGAAGAAAAAAACCTGTAGTATGTTTGTTTCCGCTAGAATAAGACCTATGCCTGCACTAAAACTTTTGCCACCATCATCCGAACCTGTAAAAATAGAATATTATAATAGTCAATCTAACCAATTCATTAAAGATGATATAGGTCAAACCTCTGTTTCATCTGCAAACAATCTGAAAAAGCCCGTTTCCCCTACACAAAAAGCAAAAAACAAATCATGTACACAGAAAGAGAGAAAGAAAACTTCAACCCAAGCCTCTTTACAGTGGAAAACTGTGAAGGGCAAAAACAAGAAGTTTTGTCTTGATACACCGCTTCCTACTACAAAGCATTCCAAACAGCTGCTGCACTATGCAGAGGAAGAAATGGATTCAGATTCTTACAGCTCTGACTCAAATGATGATGATAATACTGTTTTTGAGGAATTCGAGCCTACATGATTGTAAATGTATTTCTGCTCGAAACTTTAAAAATTTTACCAACTGTTAGTTTATTGAAAATTTTACCGTTAGTTTATTGAACATTTTACCAATTGTTAGTTTAAAGATTGTTTCTATTTTAATTGTGAAAAGTTTTAAATCTATTTTATATTTCAATTTGATGTTCTTATTTTAATCTTTTTTTGGCGCAGCATGTCCCTAAAGGGACTTTGTGCCATAAAACTCCAATCAACCAACCAACCAGAAAATTTGACTAGTGGGTCATTTTGGGGTCAATACGGGTCAATGCATTTAAATGGGAATGAAGGTTGAAACAGTTATTAATTTGTTGAACAATTGGCAGTAAACGAAGTCGCAAAGTTGACAACATTTCGTCAAATATGGCGACATAGGCGAGATTTGGCGGAAAAATCGACTTTCAAGATAAGCAATGCCAAAACAAATGATTGGCTCCAAATAAAAGAATGTTTGCGTTTTTTTTTGCCAAATTTTGGAGACATTTTGACAGAAAAAATGGCTATTAGAATCTGAAGGAATTTTCTAGCAATTCCCAATAGGAACCGAGATATACGATTCAACCAATCAAAGTTCATAGAATGTTCTCGAAAACAGAATTAAACCAATCAGGGTACATAGAACTTTCTCGTGATTCATTCCACACTTACGGAAGGAAGTGCTTCGTTCGAAGCTAAGACTCCTATAATAGGTGCTGACGCATATCCATTTTGTTTCGGATTATTAGTGCCCAGTTCAGCATCAATCTACCGCAGCCGGAGTTGGGGTTGCCTAAGATAAGGGGAGCTGACGCATATCCATTATGTTGCCCAAAATAACCGCCATATTGTGACCTAGCTCAGTATTAGGAAACCGCCTGAGCAGGTGTTTGCCGTCCCTGTTACTGTCACTCGCGGTCCACTAGTACGGTAAGCAAACCGGTTTTTGCTAGGTTTTTGGTCCGCTGGGTCATTAAATGGCGGTATGATTCAGCCTGTATTATAGGAGCTCTACCTAAGACTAGGTTCTGATTGGCTGAACCGGTTTCGATTAGCTTGGTTTTTCGACTGGGCTCCAATTCCGGTGCCAGATCTGCGAGGATGCGTCAGCCTCTATTATAGGAGTTCTAGTCGAAGCCTGTCTGTGAAGTTGGACAGTGAATCTTGCGATCTGTAAAAGACTTAGAAATCAACGAAACGATTAAAGTTTGTGCCCAAATTTTGCGCTTCCTACTGTACAGTGCTGACTGCTCTGAACTACCCAGTGGATTTAAGGGTTCACCTTTATGCACGGAATGCTGTACGTTGCTTTCTGACGTATGAAAAGGAGATCAGGCATAAAAGTCCTGTAACCAAAAGAAAGTGTGTGATGTACTAAAAATGTAGTTTAGACGGATGCCCGATCCTTGTAAATATGTAAGTAATGTAAAATTTAGAAATATGTACGTAATTTTAATATTGGTTGTTTCTGTAAATAATATTGTTATAAAATAAATTGCTTTGTAGCAATAATACAGCGATAATTTATTGTTATATCGAGTTGAACACAAAGCCAATTTTAACTGAGCACACTGTAAAAAAATTCTGCCACTGGCATCTAGAAACTAAAATTGAGAACTAAAGAATCTAGAACTAAATTGTGGCTCTAAAAAAAATAGTTCCATGTCATCCTTATAAATTCTAGTTTCCTTTGCTGGAGAGTTTTGGTCTCCCCTATTCAAATTCAAGAGCGTTTTCCTATATTATTGTGGTCAAACTTATTTAAAAATCTCTACAAATAAATGTGAACACAAGAGGTTAGTTTTTGTAACTATAATTCAAGTTTATGAATTTTTTCTAGAAACCAAGAGATAATTTCTCGCAATTCAAACGATATAATGTATCGTTTTATCCCCTATCTCAATCATTTCGTCTATTCGGTTTATTTGTTTATTTTATTCGCATAGCACGGAAAACTATATTTCTAGTTTAGAAAATGACTACTTATTCGTTCTAGATGAAGGCGGTATAAGTTTTCTTTCAGTGCATAGTTCGGTTTCCCCCGCTGGTTACGATAAAGAGTAAAACGCTTAAATTTTCAAGAAACATTATGCCACTAAACATAATGTCGTATTATAATAGGGAATGTTGTAACTTCTGTTAAATCATAAAACCTGATAGAACTTGACTGAATATTTTCGCGGCACACCTGGGATCCTCTCAGGGCACACCGGTGTGCCTCAACACACCGGTTCAGAATCACGTCAATAGACAAATGAATAAGATAAGATAAGAAAATGCCAATTTGCTCTGAGCACAATGTTCTGTTATGTAACATCGACATGGGACTATAACAATTGCATCCCCCCCCCTCTTATATTCGACACCTTTGTCTAATTTTTCGTTGTTATTTTGAAATAATATGAAAATGCACTAGATGGAACCCGTCAAAACTTGACGGAAAAAATTACTATAACAATATCAGTAAAATAAGCTTCTTTATTACTTAAGAGGGGCAGAGTACTGTTTACCATTTATTACTTATCGTTTTCGGTTTATTTACATGTTTTATAGCTACATTTTAATAACATGAATTAACCTATATTATTCACAACTAAAAAGAAATGGCGCATCTAGTATTTGTCGAGAATTAAATAAAAATCATGCACTCGTGACATCATAATTCTTTTTTATATTTTAACAGAATAATAAGGATGCTATAATTTGTGACTCGTGCTATAGCCAGTATACACGTCAGGACACATTGACCGTTATCATTATCTTTTTACGCGTGAAGGTTTCGCTATGGTACTTCATTGTGAAATTTGGTAATTTTTGAAATTCAGTACTTGAAAAACGGCATAATCAGTGGATTTGAAATTTATATCAAGAAAAATACAATTTTTTACTTTTCTAACGCAGTTTGTCTAAGAATTTTCAGATAAATACTTTTCGAACTATTAATTTTTTCAGTAACTTCAAATGTTTCATTTTCCGAGAATAATCTGTGACAACGATTAGCGAAAAAGCCTGTCGTCAGCAACGCGTAGCTTTTTATTAAAGAGGAATTTTCCTTATTTTCTCATCTCATTAACTACAACATTTTTCAGGCTTTAAAAAAATGAAATAAAAAGGAAATGTTTATATTTTAAGTATTAGGACTCGTTCTCAAAATTCTTAAATTTGATTTCGATTAAATCTTTATCACCTTTCTTTAAGTGTACCGCAGAGAGAACATGCAGTTAAAAACATCCACTTAATTTTTTTTTTTTTTTTTTTTTTTTTAAATACACAGAAAAATATAAAATAAAAATCTTTACAATTTTAATATCTTCTTTGCAGAAAAGAAATAGTATTTGATTGCTACATGCATTTACTTTTAAGAACGAATAACTAATGAGAGATATAAATAATATAATAAGCGTAAATGCTTAGTGTATTTCTTGGTTCTTTCACTTCATAATAATAAAGAATGTATGTAATTTTTATATTAAAGATTTTAGGAGCACTTAGAGAATATAAAAAAACTTTACGTATAGTATTTTCAATATCACTATTTACCATAATAAATACATTTATTTGACATTTACATATTTTTTCCCTTTCTTTAAATAAAAATAGTGTTTTTGTTTAAACTTTTGGATTATGAAAAAAAAAATAATTACTGTCAATTAAATTATTGTATTCGAAAAAAAAAGCAACTTAAATATAGAAAATAGAATGTTTAGTTAAATATTGTAATTATCAGTATTTACTCCAATATGTAAAAAAAAAAAAAAAAAAAAAAAAAAAACACTAAACCTTTTAAAATAAAAAAAATCCATGTTGTGAATAACATAGTAAGGAAATTTAATAATTTCCAGTAAAAATAATAATAAATGTTCTATATGAATTTAACTTTTAAAATAATTTTAAGAGGGTAAGAAAGTACAATTTGAGATTTGGTATTTTTTTCTATATTTGATATAGCAAAATCAATTCAATACTGACTGCAGATTGTAAACAACTTATTTCTTAATAAATTTATTCAATTACTTGTGTGGCTTTTTATGGTTTAAAATATTGGAGACCATGACAATTGCATTTTCTTTCTTATATTCGGCAAGTTTATTTAAATTTTCGTAGCCCCAATAACCTGTAATCCATCCGTCTTCAAATCAGTAAGAAACGAAATAGAAAAATATGAAAAAATACAGACAGGAGTAATATATAAAATCAACTGTTTAAATAGCAGAAATGAAAAGCTTACTTACACAGGGATGACAAAAAGAAAAATTGAAGAAAGAATGAAAGAACACATAAGAGACATAAAACTAAATAAACAGTCAACAGCGCTTGCAAGATTAAACATAAAAACCCCAATTAAACTTGAAACTCTACAAATTCAAAAATATCGAACTATGAAAATCTGCATAATGCTCTAATTAGGGAAGCAATAGAGATTAATACATCCAAAGTATACGTTTACAATGATATGGTACACGCAATGCTAGATTGCCTCTGGAAAAAGATGTTGGAAGAAGAGGGAAAAAAGAGGGAATCGAATGCGAGTAAAGGGAATTCTTCAATCGCCAGTCAGATGTATAGCGAAGAGACTAAGATAAGAAAATGCCGATTTGCTCTGAGCAGAATGTCCTGTTATGTAACATCGACATGGGACTTGAAGGTTACATACAACTGATGATGCTTTAGTCGGAGTGAAAGGTGTAATGGTGACAGTTTTATGTGAAACTTTTTAACATTTTTAATAATGAAGGACTGTTTTTATGGAATTTTTAACCATGCTTTTTAGATAATGTCTGGGTATAAAATTGGTAATATGAAGAGTAAATATTTTCGTTGTTATTTCGAAATAACATAAAAAATATTTTTCCTTATTTTCTCATCTTATTATCCACAACATTTTTCATGCTTAGAAAAAATAAAATAAAAAGGAAATGTTTATATTTTAAGCATTAAGGCATGTTTTCAAAAATTTTAAATTTCATTTCCATTAAATCTTCACCACTTTTCTTCAAGTGTTCCGTAGCGAGAACATGGGGGTAAGAAATATTCACTTACTGTTGTTTTTTAAATTCCTACTATTAGCTCACACTCTATATATATCTTGTTCAAATTTTCAATCGTTAATAAAATATTTTCTATTCATCCACTCAAGTTCAAATAAATTTTTTAAACTTGTAGTGGATGACACTTTATGTTAATACAGTTTTTTCAAATATTAATTAATTCATTAAATTAAATTAATTAATTTTAAATAATTAAATAGTTAAATAAAAGCGTAAGTCACGTGACTGTCATCAACAGTTCCGGGATGGCCGTTTCACTTTTTCATATGCCAGGCGGCCATTTTTATTCAAAATTATTTTTTCAAATAAAACTGTATAAAAGTTACATTTTATGAAACATCGTTCAAAACAAAGGTACTTTTCGGTTAGCCGGGCGCCAGTGATATATGTACATATATAAATATATATGTATATACATATATATATATTCATACATATAAGTGTATAATATATGTATTTATATATATGTACATGTGTAGATATATGTGTATATCTATATATGTGTATATATACATGTTTATAAATCACTGGCGCCCGGCTAACCGAAAAGTACCAAAATAAATTAATATTTGAGAGATGACTTACGTTCAATTATGTACATATTCTGCAATAACTTCAGTCGAAATTAGATTCGCAGTTCAAATTTTCTATTCATGAAAGTAAACAAAAAAAAAAAAAAAAAGATTGACTCGTCGTGAACATTTAAAATATTAAATCATGGAGGTAGTCATTCGCAAAGCAAGTTCTCCACGAATGAATTTTTGGACCGCTGCCTCGCCTCAAAAAAATAATTCGCACCAGTGAGACAATCAAAGTTTACCATAATTATGTGCTATACAACTCAACTTCCTTCCGGACCTTTTCTTGACGTAAATTGAACTCATGTAATAATATTTAATGAATCAGATTTTTAGCATTTTTAAAATCGCTAATGCAGCTTTTATTTATCGCGTGTACAAATTAGAAACGATACTTTGATTTTGAAATAAAAAGGTTTTGATTTATGATATTATTGGCGAAGGATTATTGGCGAAGGATTAAGGGAAAATTAAATTATGAATAAATGTAACGTGTTGCAATGTTTAATATACATTTAAGGGAGACCAAACTGGTCGCCAGTGGCGGCTAGTAATTAAATAGTTAAACATTTTTTAACGTCTGATGAAAATTTTTTAAATTAAATTATCATATATAATCAGACATAAACATTAAATAAATACACTAAACATTAAATTAATATGTGCAAACGTTTCGGGCTATAACTTAGCCCCTCCTCAGTGCAATAACATACGCTGACCGGAGAGTTTTCAAACATGTATACAGTTACTAAAATAAATCAGTTAAAATTTAAAAGTTTTGAAACAACTTCCATTAAAGCAAAATCGTGTATTCAGGTGGAACAGCACAAGATTCAAGATGTTAAGAGTAGAGTGTTCCTCGAGGGTTGGTTCACTCGTAGACAGACTTCGCCGATCAATGAATCTTGTGCTGTTCCACCTGAATACACGATTTTGCTTTAATGGAAGTTGTTTCAAAACTTTTAAGTTTTAACTGGTTTATTTTAGTAACTGTATACATGTTTGAAAACTCTCCGGTCAGCGTATGTTATTGCACTGAGGAGGGGCTAAGTTATAGCCAGAAACGTTTGCACATATTAATTTAATGTTTAGTGTATTTATTTAATGTTTATGTCTGATTATATATGATAGTTTAATTAATAATTAATTTTAGTTTTAAATGGGAGAAAAAAATTCCTCCCATTGTTTTCATAAATGAAATGAAAAATTTATTTCAAATGAGTGATGCCACAGAAATAAAATACCGCAACGATGATTATAAAATAATGTTCAATAAAGATAACGTGGGTCATTAATGCTGCACGGGTTTATTTTATATATTTATGATTAAAAAGTAGGATTTGACTTAATTTTTTTTTATATTACTTGTTTAAAAAACCTGTTAAACACACAGAAAAATAATACTCATTAAATTTGTTTGCTTTATTTGCAGAGAGAATTAGTAGTTGATTGTTACATGCATTTACTTTTACACGTATTTTCTTCAAAGTTTTGGAAATAACTAATGGGATGTATAAGTAATATAATAAGCGTAAATGCTTAGAATATTTCTCGTTTTTTTCATTTCATGATAATTAAGATTGTATGTAATTTTTAAGTACATTTTTTAATGAGTATGTAGTTCATGTAAAATATTTTACGTTTAATACCTTAAATATCAACAGTTACTCTAATAAATATATTTAATTAACGTTTTTATATATTTTTTCTTTAAATAAAAAATATTCTTAAAAAAAAAAAAGGTTTAGGTTATGAAAAAAAATATTACTGTCAATTAAATTATTGCATACACAAAAGTTTTATTATAAAAAATAGAATTTTCTGTTAAATATTATAATTAACAATATTTACTCAAATATGTTAAAAAACTTAATCCTTTTATAAAAAAAAAAATCCAGGTTGTGTATAATTTCAACATATAAAGGAATTTTAATACGAGGGAAAGTCATGAAGTAAGTCACAAAAGATAATTAAATAATAACTTACAATGATATTCACTTCAAAACTACTTTTATTTCTCAGCATATTCTCCACCAATATTTATGCACTTATATCACCATTTTATCAGTGCCCCAACACCAGCTGCATAACATTCTCTGGGTTGCTGTCTCAGCCACATTGGGACTTCAAGTTGAACCTTCTCATCCTCTGTGAACATCATTTTGCAACTTCTTCAACATCCACCATTCAGCTTCGACTTTTCAACTATTTAGTCCACTAAAAAACCATCTTGGAAGCAAGATGATGAAAAGGTTCAACTTGAAGTCCTAATGTAGCTGAGACAGCAACCCAAAAAATGTTATGCAGCTGGTGTTGGGGCACTGATAAAACGGTGATATAAGTGCATAAATATTGGTAGAGAATATGTTGAGAAATGAAAATAGTTTTGAAGTGAATATCATTGTAAGTTATTATTTAATTATCTTTTGTGACTTACTTAATGACTTTCCCTCGTATTTACCAGTAAAAATACCAAATATTCTATACGTATTTAACTCTTAAGTGCGAAAGAAAATACAATTTGAGATTTCGTATTTTTTTCTAGGATTTCGTATAGCAAAATCAATCTATTACTGTCTGCAGATTGTAAACAACCTATTTTTACCTAAATTTATACAACTACTTGTGTTGCTTTTATGTGATTAATAATATTGGATTAAACATCAACATGGGACCATGACAACTGCATTTTTCCCATTATATTCGGCACGTGCATAATAAATATAGCATAATAAATTTTCGTTGTTATTTTGAAATAACATAAAAATGCATTCTTCCTTATTTTCACATCTTATTACTTACCACATATTTCACGCTCAGGAAAAATAAAATAAAAAGGAAAAGTTTATATTTTCAGATTTAAGTCACGTTTTCAAAATTTTTAAATTTTATTTGAATTAAATCTAGTTCTTTTTCTATAAGTGTTCCGTAGAAGGAACCTGCGGTAAGAAACATTTACTTAATGTTGGTATTTTATAAATAACACATTCAATACACAGAAAAATATAAAATAAAAATCTTTAAAATTTTATATTTTATTTTCAGAAGAGAAATAGTATTTGATTGCTACATGTATTTACTTTTAAGAACGAATAACTAATGGGAGATATAAATAATGTAAAAGATTTTACGAGTACGTAGAGAATGTGACAGGTTTTACGTTTAATATGTTAAATAACAGTATTTACCCTATTGAAATATACGCAATTAACATCTACATATTTTTTCTTTAAATAAAAATTATTTTTTTTTCATTAAAGTTTTAAGTTATATAAAAAAATGTTTGTTAAATTATTGCATACGAAAAATTTTAAATATAAAAAATATATGTTTTAGTTAAATATTCTAATTATTATTTACTCGAATATGTTAACAAAATTAGGTTGTGTATAATTTTAACATATTAAGACATTTTAATATTTACCAGTAAAAATATCAACTATACTATATGTTATTGCGTTTTAAACTATACACATACACACTGCTGGTTCTTAACTAAAACACAAATGCAATAATGGACTGTATACATGCGGTTTTATTCACACATAAATAAAGCGAGCCATCACACGGCTTATTCCACAACATTCTTTTTCACATTCTAAAAACAACAAAAAGCAAAACAGAACACTGAGTGTTGCCAAACGCGGAAAGTAAGAAATAGAAACTTACATAAACTCGGAGCACATGGAATCAAAGAACATGCAGCTTAGCTCGCTGCAGACGATAATTACACAAACATTCTGGCCCCCGTTGAAATCCCCTGGGATTTCAACAAGTGGTTAGTTGCTTACAATTTCTAACTATAATGGAAAAAGACAATTAATAACACAAACAAATTAATGCAAAAAATAAAAAAATATATTAAACAGTTCACAGTTCACAGTTTTTAGTTTTTATAGGAAGAGGGCACAGTTTCACTACTGGACGATTGATTACACCACTACTAGTCTTGATCGTCACAACTCTGACCTTATTATCTGAACCCGGATGAACAGTTAGTATTCTCCCTAATTTCCACTTAAGTGGTGGAAGATTATCATCTTTTATGAGGACTAAGTCATTGACTTCTAAATTTTGCTGACTTTTCTGCCATTTAGGTCTTTGCTGAAGTTGAGCCAAATATTCCCGGCTCCATCTTTTCCAAAATTGCTGTAAGATGAACTGTCTCACATGCCATCTATCAAGGTGACTCAAGGAACTGTGACTTAGATCTTGTTCGGGTATGGCAGTTAGAGAAGTTCCAACTAGGAAGTGACCTGGCGTTAGAGCAGTCAAGTCTGTTGGGTCAGATGATATGGGACACAGTGGCCTAGAGTTGAGGCAAGCTTCAACTTGTGTAACCAAGGTTTGGAACTCAGGATAGGTTAATACAGTGTCACCAACGGTTTTCTTCAGATGCGATTTCATGGATTTTACTGCAGATTCCCACAGTCCACCAAAGTGTGGAGCAGAAGGCGGATTAAATGTCCAAGTTATTTCCTCTGACGACAAAAATTTGCGAATTTCTTCATTCTGCTTGCACTGCAAAAGATATTTGTTAATTTCTTTTTCTGCACCTTTGAAGTTGGTTCCACAATCACTAAAAATCTCAAAAGGTTTCCCTCTTCTTGCAATAAATCGTTTTAATGCACTTAAGAATGCCTTTGTTGAAAGATCTTCTACGACTTCAAGATGGACTGCTTTGATGACGAAGCAGACAAATACACACACATATGATTTAAATGATTTTACTCCGCGTCCTGCACGATATTTAATCATGAATGGTCCTGAAAAATCTGTTCCAACTCGATGAAATGGTCGTGATTGTGTTACTCTGGATGCTGGAAGATCAGCCATTATTTGTTTTGCAGTTTGAGCTTTATATCTGCAACACGTAACGCAAGCTCTTACCATTTTTCGAATAACAGACCTAGCAGTAATGATCCAAAATTGCTGTCTAATTAAAGAAAGAAGAAGTTCTGAACCTGCATGTAAGTATTTTTCATGATAATGTTTAATTATGATCTTAGTCACATGGTGCTTTGATGGTAATAAGATTGGGTGCTTTTCATTCTCCGACAGCTGTGCGTTTTTCAATCTTCCTCCTACTCTTAATATTTTGTTATCATCTAAAATTGGACACAAGCACATGAGACTGCTATTTGCAGGTAGCTCTTTTCCAGCTTCTAAATACTGAATTTCCTTACTGAAGTTCACTTGTTGAACTATCCGAATAATGCAGCGTGTTGCGGCTTGAATTTCACTGCTTGATAAAAAGGATGTATTTCTTTCTACACGTGTTACCTTTGAATTGGAGATGAATCTCAATATCCAAGCAAATATGCGTTGCAATTTGGAGAACGAAGATATTTTTGATATAACATCAAGCTCTTTTACAGTTTTAGAAGCTACAAATGATAAGGTTTTACGTGCTTCTGGTAATTCTTCTTCATTTATGGGAATAGGTTCATGCACTGGAACCTCACTACTTCTTAACCATAGTGGGCCGTTCCACCACAAGTCATGGGACAGTAGTTCTGCAGGAAGTAACCCACGTGATGCACAATCAGCAGGATTTTCTTTTCCGTCCACATGGTTCCAGTTCTCAGCTGGTAAAATGGATTGAATTTCTGATACTCTGTTGGCTACAAAGACTTGCCATCTTTTAGGATTTGATCTTAGCCATGACAATACAATTTGTGAATCACTCCATGCGTGCACAGAATCAGGTTTTATATGTAATGCAGCTTTGACTGCCTGTATTAAGTGTGCCAGTAATACTGCAGAACATAATTCCAGTCTTGGAATCGTGACAGGTTTCAGTGGTGCTACGCGAGTTTTAGCTGTTAAAAGTTTCACATCAATGTTAGAGCTATCACAAGTTTTAACGTAAATAACTGCTGAATAACCCTTTTCTGACGCATCACAAAATCCGTGAAGTTCACATCGAGAATAATTGGGCAAAATTACTTTTCTAGGTATATATATGGAATTTAAGAGTTTGACTTCTTGGCACAAAATTTTCCACTTTTGGTCAATATTTGCTGGTACTGGGTCATCCCATGATAATTGTAATTTCCACAGTTCTTGAAGGATCATTTTAGTTAGAATCACAAAAGGTGCAATCCACCCCAATGGATCAAACAGCGTTGAGACAAATGACAGAATAATTCTCTTAGTAGGGACAACTTGATAATTTATATCAGTGAAATTACATTTGAACATATCATCATCAGGATGCCATTCCACTCCTAAAACTTTTGTGGCCTTATTGCCCACTACACTATGTATATGATCGTCAATTGTGTTCGCTAACCCAGCATTTTTCAATAGTGATGGTTCATTTGTGGACCATTTATGTAGCTTAAACCCACCTTTTTTTAGCATTTTTTGCAAATCAGATATCAATTCAGTACCTTCCTGACTATTCTCAACACCAGTTAAAACATCGTCGACATAAAAGTCTCTTAAAACTATAGTCTTTGCTTTTGGGAAATTAAGACCCTCATCAATTGCTAACTGACTCAAAGTTTTAGTTGCAAGATATGGAGCAGCAGCAGTTCCATACGTGACAGTATTTAAGCAAAAGACTTGTATTTGTTTATCTGGACTATCTCTCCATAATATTCTTTGAAAATCCCTATCGTTGTCATGAATTTTTACCTGCCTATACATCATTCTTATATCCGCTGTTATGGCAATATTATGAAATCTAAACCTTAATAAAATACAAATTAAATCATCTTGTATTTTGGGACCTACCATTAGAATGTCGTTTAAAGAAACACCTGTTGTTGTTTTAGCACTCGCATCAAAAACTACTCTTAATTTGGTAGTTAAACTAGAATTGTTTAAGACGAAGTGGTGTGGGATGTAATAATGTTTAGTTTCTAATTCACGATCTGTATTCGAAACAAAGTTCATATGGCCCAGAGATAAATATTCTTTCATAAATTGAACATATTGGTTGTAAATTTCTGGCATGGATATTAATCGTTTCTCAAGATAAAGAAATCTTCTGTGCGCCATTTGGCGTGAATCACCTAAAATATCTCGATCCTGTTTGAATGGTAATGCGACTGAATAGCGGCCTGATTTTTCTCTAAAATGAGAACTCTCAAAATGTTTTTCACAATGTCTTTCTTCAACTGTTAAAGGTTGCACATTTGGAATTTTTTCTAATTCCCAGAATGAATTTACTAACTCGTCAGTTTTTGTACTTAAATGATTTACATGTACTGGATCAGTTGCCAACGTTTCAAAATTTGTAGTACCCGAAATTATCCACCCAAGTCTCGAATTTAAAGCAAATGGAAGGTTAGGTTCACGTTTGACAATTTCCCCAGTCATTAAATGCATAAATACATTTACACCAAATAAAATGTCAATTTTTTGTGACTTGTAAAACAATGGATCAGCTAACATTAAATCACTGAAATTATCGCAAATGACTGAAGGTAAAGACACATAGGGAATATTATCTGTCACTTTATCCATCACGAATGCTGATGTTGATACTCAAAGATCACTTTTGAAGTGAGAAGTGAATAATAAATCGACTTCCCCATTACTCACAGTATTAAATGTTCCCAAACATGACACATAAATAGAACTATCTTTTACCTTTAATCCTAATTTGTTTACACATTCTCTAGAAATAAATGACTTCTGAGAGCCTGTATCACATAAACATCTGCATTTTACAAATTCTTGTTTAGAATTTTGAACTTTTATTAATGCGGTACACAACAAAATATGACTCTTTTGATTACTCTTTGCGTTTGATTCATAATGAGAGGCACAGACTGTAGACGAAACATTATCACTCGCTGACTCAACTTTTTTAGGGATAAATTCTTGTGCGTGTGGGGACATACTATTCGTCTGAGTCTTATCCCTTGAATTGTTTACCATGTGCAAAATACTATGATGTTTCTTAAAGCAATGGTGGCACGTATTTAGACTCTTACATTTATTGAGAAAATGCATATTAGATAGGCAATTGAAGCAATAATGATTATGTTTTACGAAATCTATTCGTTGTTGAACAGGCAAATTGAGAAATTTT
The DNA here is from genome assembly GCA_963931845.1 of Maratus michaelseni. Taxonomy (NCBI): domain Eukaryota; kingdom Metazoa; phylum Arthropoda; class Arachnida; order Araneae; family Salticidae; genus Maratus; species Maratus michaelseni. The sequence goes on from OZ007600.1 coordinate 7,641,570, forward strand.
GAGCATTTAGCTAAACTATGTTCTTCTTTACAGTAACCACAACTCAAAGTAGCTATAAAAGCATTACTCTTATTTGGAAATACAGATTTAGGTACCTTATTTACCACTAACTTGCTATTTTGAAGAGTTCTTGCGTAATTCTTAAGAAATTCAATTAAGTTCTTAAGTTTCGGAATTTCATTGCTTTTAAGCTGACGTTCCCACCACAATTTTGTAGAAGGATCCAATTTTTGCAAAATTAAATAAGTCATTAATGTATCCCCAAATTTGTCAATGGTTTGGTTCAATACTTCTAACGAGCAAATAACTTCATTAATGTTATCAACTAGATTTAAAATAGCAACAGCTGATTCTTTTTGAATTGCTGGTAAACTTAGAAATCGTTTAATATATGCAAAAATTTGTTCTCTCTTATTTGAATATCTTTCGTCTAATAGATTCCATGCAATTTCAAAATTAGAATCCGAAATTTGAATAGACGGAATGACGCGATACGCTTCACCTTTCAATGAAGCCTTTAAATACTGCAATTTTTGAGCATTAGATATAGTCGTATTACTGTTTACGCATGCATTGAAAAGATCTTTAAATGCTATCCATTCAGTGATATTGCCTCCAAAAGTAGGTAATGATAACCTAGGTAATTTAATATTCTCAAAAATGTTTTCGGAAATTACACTATCAGATTTATTTTCACTCTTATTTAACTTCGCATTTTCGATTTTCAATATTTTTTCACCTTTAAATTTCCACAAATCAATTTTATCTGAAATTTCCTGTGCGGTATCTATCTCGCTCTCTAATTGTTTAGAATCTGTAATTAAACTTTCAATTTCCCTATCAAGTTTTTTTAGTTCCGTTTCTTTCTGTTTTAACAGTTCAATATTTTCTTCTAATTCTGTTAAATTAATCTCACCATCTGCGATTATACTTTCTATTTTCTTAATATAATTCGTTACACTTCTTCGTAGAGCAGTTCTTTTCGTTTTAAAAGTTGTTAATTCACTCATTTTTACTTAAATCAAACACAAAACTAGTTCTAAAATACGCTAATAGGAAATTTAGTTTAAATCTAAACTATTATTCTCATCACAATTCTACAGTTTTAAATAGCAAATTATTTTTACACACGAAAAATAATGTTCAAAGTTAACTTACCTCACAAGCTGAGGTAATATTTCGCCACAAAAAAACATCACACAGCAGTTCAGAAAAAAGTTCCATTCTACACTTTTTTTTTTTTTTCACTAGCACTCCGGCTAGACTTGTACCAAGAATGTTATTGCGTTTTAAACTATACACATACACACTGCTGGTTCTTAACTAAAACACAAATGCAATAATGGACTGTATACATGCAGTTTTATTCACACATAAATAAAGCGAGCCATCACACGGCTTATTCCACAACATTCTTTTTCACATTCTAACAACAACAAAAAGCAAAACAGAACACTGAGTGTTGCCAAACGCGGAAAGTAAGAAATAGAAACTTACATAAACTCGGAGCACATGGAATCAAAGAACATGCAGCTTAGCTCGCTGCAGACGATAATTACACAAACACTATATGTATTTAACTCTTAAAATAATTTTAAGTGAGCAAGACAGTACAATTTGAGATTTCGTATATTTTACTGCATTTGGTATAGCAAAATCAATCCAATACTGACTGCAGATTGTAAACAATTTATTTATTTATAAATTTATTCAACTACCTGTTTTATTTATTATTTTTATTATTTTAATGGTTTATAATATTGGATAAAACATCGACATGGTCCATGACAATCGCATTTCTTTCTTATATTCGACACACTTACCGGGTGAAGCAAAAGTTCGTTAAAAGTTTAAAAATTCATAAAAAAGGAAGAAATTATGATAAAGAAGTGCTGTTTGCAAGAAAGGGCTCACAAGGTAGTCGGATTTTTTTTTTTAGCAGCAAAAAAAAAAAAAAAAAAAAAAAAGTTAAAAAAGTCACCTGTAGATGGCGCTAACATGCGAGAGATTCAGCAGAATTATGCAAATTAATCCTTCAATAAAAGACCGGGATGCAGGAGGATTTCTCATTCGCTTTCAGAATGTTATCATCACCTGATCGAGCGTTCTATCGCGATTCTATCTGTCGTGAGGTTTCTGAAATTCATTCCGACATGTTGCATTCAGCGGTAACGGGCGCTGTGAGTCGTCTTAGTTGTGTCGTGCAATGTTCTGGAGGTCATGTTGAACAATTGTTATTGCAAGAATAAATGGATGGAGCGTACTGTTCTCCTGTTTATTGTGTTTCGTGTCGTCAGCGCCCTCTATGAGTAACATTTTTAACTAAACATTTTTTTGCTGCTAAAAAAAATCCGACTACCTTGTGAGCCTTTTCTTGCAAACCGCACTTCTTTATCATAATTTCTTCACTCTTTATGAATTTTTAAAGTTTTAAAGAACTTTTGGTTCACCCGGTATGTAATTTTTTGTTGTTATTTTTAAAATAACATAAGAACAAAACACATTATCCCCTATTTTCTCATCTAATTGCCTAAAACAATTTTCTTGCTTAGAAAATATAAAATAAAAAGGAAATGTTTATATTTTCAGCTTTAAGTCACGTTTTCAAAATTTTTAAATTTATTTTGTATTAAATCTTATTTTTAGCTCTTTTTTTTTATAAGTGTTCCGTAGAGAGGCTGCGGTAAGAAACATTTACTTAATGTTGGTATTTTACACAGAACACCTTGAATACACAGAAAAATATAAAATATATATTTTTAAAATTTTATATCTTCTTTGCAAAAGAAAAATAGTTTTTGATAGTAACATGCATTTACTTTTAAGAACGAATAATTAATGGGAGATATAAATAATGTAATAAGCGTAAATGCTTAGAGTATTTCTTGGTTGTTTCATTTTATGATAATTAAGAATGTATGTGTTCTTTATGTAAAAAGTTTTAAGAGCACGTAGACAATGTAAAAGATTTTACGTTTAATATGTTAAATAATCAGCATTATTTAACATATTACATTGACTAGCATTTACCATAATAAATATATTTATTTGACATTTACATATTTCCCCCTTTTATTTAAATAAAAATGTGTTATATATATATTTTTAAGTTTTGATTTATAAAAAGTAATAATTATTGTCAATTAAATTATTGCATATAAAAAAATAAATTAAATATAAAAAATAGAATTTTGAGTTAATTATTGTAGATATCATCATTTACTCGAATATGTTGAAAAAAAAAAACTATCCCTTGTAAAATAAAATATCTTCCAGATTATGGATAACGTTAACATATGAAGGAATTTTAATTGTTATCAATAAAATTTCAAGCATACGAAATATATTTTTATTAGCTTTCTTCAAATCTAATATTATTTTATTGCATATTATATTAAAAATAATAAAAACTGTGCATCAAATCGCACAAAGCACACATAACTGTACATAAATGCTTTTCATGCATGCTTATATTTACATACACACTAATATAAAACTTCTTAGAAATAAACAGGCACAAAAAATCAAAACACATAGGGCGAAATGCAATTTTCGCTTTGCTTTATTTATAAAATTCCAATATGAGACCCGACAGATCCCACTGTTTACTTAGCAGGTGACAAGACAATTTAAAAGACACAAAAAGATGTTAAAATGTTGTTTACAAAAATATGTTAAAAGGATGTTTAAAATGTTTAAAACCTGTCCTAGTAGTTTCGGCCGGCTGCCGCCGCCATCACCAGGGAGCGAAAATTCTTACTGTTTAAAAAATGTCCTAGTACTTTCGGCCGGCTACAAGACTATAGTACTTTCGGCCGGAGTAAGAATTTTCGCTCTCTGATGATGGCGGCGGTAGCCGGCCGAAACTACTAGGATAGGTTTTAAACATTTTAAACATCTTTTTGTAAACAACCTTTTAACATCTTTTTGTGCCTTTTAAATGGTCTTGTAACCTGCTAAGTAAACAGTGCAATCTGTCGGGTCTCATATTGGAATTTTATGACAGGCATACATACTTATATATAAATATAAGTCTCAAATTTATTATACATATATGAGTATACACAAACTCAGACACATATATAGGACATCCATTCATGCATACAGATATAATATACACTGTAAAACGAGTTGGAAATTGTAGGTTAAATGTGATAAATGAGGTGCGTTCTTACTGTTATTATTTCAGTGAAATGATTTATATCGTCTGTTATATTAGGATATGCTTAATTTCCGTAATAAAATAAGTACATTTTAAGTTGGCAACATTTTATCTTTTGTTGACATTTACTGAGAATTCCAATAGGAAACTTAAGCCTATCTTTGAAAATTTCAGAACTTGAAATCCATATTAAAACTCTTTTTCCATTTAATATTTATTTCTCCGGAAAGATTTATCCAAAAAACTATCTGTAGATTATAGGATTGTTATAATTAAACAAATTTAGTATAAAAATTCGGTTTTTAAATTCAGTAAAACAGAAATAATAGGACTCCATCTTAAATAGGACGTAATCACCATGGCAACCTAGAATCATTATCTATCATTGAATGAATTACGTATGATAGGATTTAATAGAATGAAGAAAACTCTTATTAATATCTTTTTAAGTTTTGATTCGATTTTCATAAAATTTGAAATGACTCGACAAAATTCTGCAACGATTACACAGCGTGTCCATGTATAACCTGACCGACCTTTATTTTCGCAGCCGTTGGTCCTAGATGCATACTTCCAATTACAAAAATGGTTTAAATAAGGTAAAGAATTACTTTTAAAACGATTTGGCTCAAGAAAAACATTTATTAAAAAAATACGAAAGTTAAATTTTTATACGGTCCCCCGGTCCTATAAGTGATATTTAGTAAAAATTTACTGTGACACTAACAAGTACGACAAAGAAAGTCCCATTCATCTAACATTAAAATTGACCGAGTTATGAAACTTTGAAATGCATGACTTATACCACTTTTTTGCATCTAAAAAGAGATGATTTCGGCCATGCTTTCAGGGGTCGTATATAAAGTACTTAAACTTATTTCAAGGTATCTGCGCTTTGAAAGAAATCGTACAACTATTACGATTGAGTTAATTTTTATTAGTTAAGTTTCAGATTAATTAAAATAATTGTATTTTAACATATGTTTTATTTCGAAAGGATTTGAGGCTATGATTTCTTTTAACAAAAATTATGTTATTTTCATAAGGTTTTATTTAACTTGCAACGATCGTCTTTCCAGTTTAAAATTTGTACTCGAAGTTTAACTCACTTTCAAATGTCCGATCGAAGTTAAATTTTACATACTGACTTAAATCCGATCACAATGTAATATTATTAAGATTTTCGACGCTTACCATCTTAATAATACTCATATTAGAGGATAGCACAAAAAAATTCGGATAGATTACCGTCAACAAGTTTAAGAAAAAGTTTTAGATTAGATAACATAAACCTGCGATGATTGTGTTTTTTAACTTTTATAATTGCGTTTTATCTATTTTTTAACGCTGAATAAAAAAATTACCTTCACTTTTAACCATCATGTCAAGATTTTTCGCAAATCGTAAATTCCAATTTAAAAAAATAGCGAACAATCTGATACTATAAAATAGATGTAAGACTTTTTTATTCAGTTTAATTTTATTTAATTCAATAATTTATTAAATTTTTTGTCTTATACAGGGTTTTTAACAACTAAATAGCTCAGGGGTCCGATGAGGTTGGGAGGGGAGAGGGGTTTTAACTTTGAGCTTTTTAATTTTGAAATTTTCGATTTTATTAAAATCCTGACGTGATGGTTTAAAATGAAGGTCATTTTCGGATTCAGCGCTAAAAAATACATTAGAATCAACTTTCAAAAGCTAAAAAACATGGCACAACCCAAAATTTGAAAGACAGTGTAATCTAACAGCATTTTAAAATCGTAATTGAGGCTGTTGTTTTTCATCCTTTTATTTAACAAAAATTCTGTTATTTTTATCCTCTTATATGTTCAGTACAAATTGTATATTTTGCATTAATATGTAAGAATGATTATAGATTTCATATTTATATTAGATAGCAATGTTACCTTTGCTCTCTACTATTTTTTTGATATATCTGACGATTATTTATATTTCTAGTACATTTGTGAATGACCCCTATTTCGCAACAAAAAATATACTCAAACTTTAAACAGCTATTACTCAGTCAGTTTTAATCGTAGATGTATGGGACTTTTTTTATCTTACTTGTTAGTGTCACAGTAAATTTTTACTAAATATCACTTATAGGACCGGGGGACCGTATAAAAATTCAAATTTCGTAATTTTTTAATAAATGTTTTTCTTGACCCAAATCGCTTTAAAAATAATTCTTTACCTTATTTAAACCATTTTTGTAATTCGAAGTATGCATCTAGGACCAACGGTTGCGAAAATAAAGGTCGGTCAGGTTATACGTGGACACGCTGTATATATTCAATTTCAAACCATTCGGTTGGGTAGTTTTATGCGGATGGATGGGCGGACCAGACAACGACTACAGGTGCTATGTATTTATATAATTACGAACGCGCCTAAAAAGACAAATGTTTCTTAATCTAGGAATATATAATATAATCACAAATGTAAATATGTTTGTAAAACATGTTGTTGAACATGAAATCCCTTCTAATCCTATGAGATTTCTTTCTCAATTTCTCAATTAGCTCACTGTACTGCCTGTATCTTTTTGAGTTTTCATGATATTTGACTAATTTTTCTTATATGAGTTGCTCTATTAGTTTGACTTTCAAATCATGGTGAAAAATCTTTGCTGTAGTTCGCGCATGCGCAGTTAAAATTTATTTCATTCATATACCCATATCTCATCAAATATTCAATATATTAATATTTTAATTTCAGTATACTATTTCTACAAATTTTTTGTCAAGTTTTTGGAAAGCGGTGTTAAATTAGGTCAAAAACTCTGCATGCTATAAAAAAAAAAAAAAAAAAAAAAAAAAAAAAAAAAACTGAATTTTTCCCAAAAATGTTAGCATTTTCAAGAATATGCGTGCTATTCTTATACAAATGCACAAAAACGTTGAACAAGACCTACAGAGTCATTTGCTACAGTGGCGGACCATTTTGAACATTTTCTATGTATTATTACTACTCCTAATTGTCATTGGAACTAAATCTTCACTGAAAAACATGAAGTCAAACATGTTCTTTACATCCTAAAAGTTCAAGGACATTTCGGGCATTTCCTCACGAATTTCAGTAAGATATTCGACAAAATGTCTGTTCTTGTAACACGATTTTGGTATTAATATTATGAAAATCGGAAGGATAATGGTTTGTACCGAAATTTCACTTATGTTTTGAACACTTTCGAACATAGTTGAAAAGTGCTTTTGAGTTCGGTTTGTCTGTCTATTTTGCTTTTGCTCCCATAAATATACTCGGATTGCCATGTAATTGACAAATGTTATTGAGATTTACTATGGCTTTTTCGCTATTGAAAATGGAAGCCATTTATAAGAAAATTAAATTCACTTGTTTAATGAATTAATCAAGTAAACGTAACAAAGAAATGTATGGATTGCCACGCACTTGTACCATTATGAATATGAACAAGTTGTTTCCAATTAGCAATACCGGAGTTTTGAGGTGGAAATAAATGATTTCCCGGTGCGTGCGCAGCACGCCCGATGTATGTTGCCACAGGCAGTGGGGACCCGAGCCGGAGGTTCGTTCGGGAAATAAAAAACTCTCCGGAAGCACGCCCGGGATTCGCTGCCGCAGACAGCGGTGACCAGAGCTGGTGGTTCGTTCAATTCGTGGTTTTATACAATTCGATTTTCACATCGATTCGAGGCCCCGATGTAAATTAGGGGCCAGCTAGCGGGCGAAGCTACCTAGTAGTCCATTAATTAACTGAACACCACCCAAATCTTGGAACAGCATTTATTTTCTTTTAACGTTTACATTATTAATTTTTCCGTATAGCGTAAGACGAATAAAAAAAAAACTATGGCACTCCGGGAGTGCCGACAGAAGTGAAAACTTGAACAATTACGTGTGTATTTTTTGAATCGTCAGGAAATGTTTCATTGTGCAGGGATTACTTTTAAATGAAGTGTTTTTTTATTCATTATTATAAACTACTACTACAAAAATTATATTACAATTTTCATTTAATGCACTATTGTACATGAAAAATAATGCATATTATTTTACATACAAAAATTGCAATCTATTGCTTAAAACGTAAATTTACAAATACATAAAATATGAAATTTAATTAATTGGTATTCTTTGAAATGAATACCAATGAAACTTATGAATTTTCATCCACAATTTTAACAACTCTCAATACATTCATCATTTCTTCCATGAGATGTAGTTTCATATCTTTTGTAATAACATTTATCTGCAAAATAGGGTTCCCGCTTCCTATCACTCCAAAAATTATGATTTCTTTGCTGCCTGTCTTGTTTACGGTATTCGTGAACATTAGGCTTTTTTTTCTATCTTCATACTGCGCGTATTGTTTGCGGTATGTATAATTTCTATCAACAAACTTTTCTTTTCTATAAAATGATTTCACTTCATTTCCGTATCAGTAACCACGTTTCTTAAAACTTTCGTGAAATATTTCCTTATTTTAATTTTTACTTTTTATATTACTTCCGTCTATTTCTTTTCTCGTGCTAATTAAATTATAATATTTTCCGTGTTTTGTTATTTCATTTTCATCTTTTGATTTGGTCTCGCGAGTTGAGTCACTTTTATCTGTTTTTACCGCGCGTGCTAAATTTATCTTGAAATAATTTTCTGAATTATTTTTATTCATAATACCAATCATTTCGTTTTCTGCACGTGAACTATTTCCATTTGATACTTTCGCTTCATTGTATGAATTGGCAACATAATTTAATTTGGTGTCGGTAACAGTAACGGTGACGGGTCGCGAATTCAATGTTTTTTTCCCATCTCAAAAATGCCCAACGCGCCTAAAGAAGTTTTCACTTCAAAAAACTTAATAAAAACCCTTTTATTAAAACTTTCCAACGTAGTCGAAAAGTGTATGAATTCAGTTTGTCTGTCTGCCGTGCTGTACCATTGTACGTGCTGTAACTCACGTAAATATACTCGGATTGCCATGAAATTGATATATGTTATTGAGGATTACTATGGCTTGTTCGGTATTGACAACGAAGTGTATAACCTTCATAGTTCATTTACAAGGACATTCAAAAGAATTACGTTACGTTACGGTCTACAAGGGAAATTGTTTACGGTATACTTTAATAATGTTACACTATTTCAAACATATTGAAATTGATATATATATCACTGAGGTGCAATAAGATACGCTTACTAGGGAATAAGGTGTGCACAGCATTCACTGCTCATTTACAGGGACACACAAAATAATTCGGTTATTACAATTAAGTCTATTAATAATAATTGAATAACAATTGCTGTTAGTGCGTTTTCATGTGTGACACAAATTTTAAACGTAACTAATTTTTTGCACATTAATTTGTGTGTATAAATTCTGTAGATCATATACAGAGCTTCTCAAAAGGTCTCACGTACATTACCGTTTATTGACGGAAAATTGCTGAAGGGGGATTTTCAATTGTGCTATGTATTTCCTAACTAAAGTAAATTTTAGAATACTGTGTAGTATACATACAAATAGATCATATACAGAGCTACACAAAATAATTCGGATATTATGTTGGATTATTGGTAGTAGTTGCTGAAATTGGATTTTCAAATGTGTTACGCGTTTTCTAAATTAATAATTGTAAACTTTGACAATTAATTTTGAATAGCAAGGGGTCCCCTTTCCGGGTGGTTCTTCCGGGCATCACTCCTTGGGGTGGAGCCTTTCCGCATAGTAAACAAACCTGCTGGGCAGGGCTAGTTGAGCGTAAGTCGAAAGGTAGGGCTCCCCGACCGGTTTGTCCTCGACTTTGTTTGTTTATTAAACTGTGAAGTTCTGTTACAGTAATCTGAACAAGTTGGAAAGTGTTTCATAATCTGTACTTCATGTATGATTTTTAATTCTTGTTAACTCTGTTTTAGATTAATGAAACTAAAAAAAAACAAAAAAAAAACAATCATAAACATATGAGAAAGTTAAATATATTTTTTTTATTTTCACACCATAGTGGTAGTTTATTTTATTCTTTGTCTTAGCTATATAATTATCTAATAACCATTTTCATTATGATTTACCTAATGATTATTTTTTCCATTATCGGAAAAATGTCTTGTTTTAATTAACTTCTTTCCCTTTTGCTTACATTTTTATAAAGATGATCGAAAAATTTTATGATAAATGATGCCATTTTATATATAGAAAAAACTCAGTATAAATATTTAATGTATAAATATTTAATGTCTCAGATTTTCATTATGAATTTCTCGTAACAATATTTTGTTATTAATATTATGAGAATTTGAAGGAAAGATTGTTTAAACCTTACTTTTACTTATATTTTTAACATTTTCTACTATACTTGAAAAGTGTTTATCAATTCGGTTTGTGTGTTTGCCTATCTGTCTGTCCGTTCTCTAACTCTCATAAATATACTCGAATTTCTATTAATTCTTTGTATATTATTCAGATTTATTCATACTATACACATACACACTGCTGGTTCTTAACTAAAACACAAATGCAATAATGGACTGTATACATGCGGTTTTATTCACACATAAATAAAGCGAGCCATCACACGGCTTATTCCACAACATTCTTTTTCACATTCTAAAAACAACAAAAAGCAAAACAGAACACTGAGTGTTGCCAAACGCGGAAAGTAAGAAATAGAAACTTACATAAACTCGGAGCACATGGAATCAAAGAACATGCAGCTTAGCTCGCTGCAGACGATAATTACACAAACATTCTGGCCCCCGTTGAAATCCCCTGGGATTTCAACAAGTGGTTAGTTGCTTACAATTTCTAACTATAATGGAAAAAGACAATTAATAACACAAACAAATTAATGCAAAAAATAAAAAAATATATTAAACAGTTCACAGTTCACAGTTTTTAGTTTTTATAGGAAGAGGGCACAGTTTCACTACTGGACGATTGATTACACCACTACTAGTCTTGATCGTCACAACTCTGACCTTATTATCTGAACCCGGATGAACAGTTAGTATTCTCCCTAATTTCCACTTAAGTGGTGGAAGATTATCATCTTTTATGAGGACTAAGTCATTGACTTCTAAATTTTGCTGACTTTTCTGCCATTTAGGTCTTTGCTGAAGTTGAGCCAAATATTCCCGGCTCCATCTTTTCCAAAATTGCTGTAAGATGAACTGTCTCACATGCCATCTATCAAGGTGACTCAAGGAACTGTGACTTAGATCTTGTTCGGGTATGGCAGTTAGAGAAGTTCCAACTAGGAAGTGACCTGGCGTTAGAGCAGTCAAGTCTGTTGGGTCAGATGATATGGGACACAGTGGCCTAGAGTTGAGGCAAGCTTCAACTTGTGTAACCAAGGTTTGGAACTCAGGATAGGTTAATACAGTGTCACCAACGGTTTTCTTCAGATGCGATTTCATGGATTTTACTGCAGATTCCCACAGTCCACCAAAGTGTGGAGCAGAAGGCGGATTAAATGTCCAAGTTATTTCCTCTGACGACAAAAATTTGCGAATTTCTTCATTCTGCTTGCACTGCAAAAGATATTTGTTAATTTCTTTTTCTGCACCTTTGAAGTTGGTTCCACAATCACTAAAAATCTCAAAAGGTTTCCCTCTTCTTGCAATAAATCGTTTTAATGCACTTAAGAATGCCTTTGTTGAAAGATCTTCTACGACTTCAAGATGGACTGCTTTGATGACGAAGCAGACAAATACACACACATATGATTTAAATGATTTTACTCCGCGTCCTGCACGATATTTAATCATGAATGGTCCTGAAAAATCTGTTCCAACTCGATGAAATGGTCGTGATTGTGTTACTCTGGATGCTGGAAGATCAGCCATTATTTGTTTTGCAGTTTGAGCTTTATATCTGCAACACGTAACGCAAGCTCTTACCATTTTTCGAATAACAGACCTAGCAGTAATGATCCAAAATTGCTGTCTAATTAAAGAAAGAAGAAGTTCTGAACCTGCATGTAAGTATTTTTCATGATAATGTTTAATTATGATCTTAGTCACATGGTGCTTTGATGGTAATAAGATTGGGTGCTTTTCATTCTCCGACAGCTGTGCGTTTTTCAATCTTCCTCCTACTCTTAATATTTTGTTATCATCTAAAATTGGACACAAGCACATGAGACTGCTATTTGCAGGTAGCTCTTTTCCAGCTTCTAAATACTGAATTTCCTTACTGAAGTTCACTTGTTGAACTATCCGAATAATGCAGCGTGTTGCGGCTTGAATTTCACTGCTTGATAAAAAGGATGTATTTCTTTCTACACGTGTTACCTTTGAATTGGAGATGAATCTCAATATCCAAGCAAATATGCGTTGCAATTTGGAGAACGAAGATATTTTTGATATAACATCAAGCTCTTTTACAGTTTTAGAAGCTACAAATGATAAGGTTTTACGTGCTTCTGGTAATTCTTCTTCATTTATGGGAATAGGTTCATGCACTGAAACCTCACTACTTCTTAACCATAGTGGGCCGTTCCACCACAAGTCATGGGACAGTAGTTCTGCAGGAAGTAACCCACGTGATGCACAATCAGCAGGATTTTCTTTTCCGTCCACATGGTTCCAGTTCTCAGCTGGTAAAATGGATTGAATTTCTGATACTCTGTTGGCTACAAAGACTTGCCATCTTTTAGGATTTGATCTTAGCCATGACAATACAATTTGTGAATCACTCCATGCGTGCACAGAATCAGGTTTTATATGTAATGCAGCTTTGACTGCCTGTATTAAGTGTGCCAGTAATACTGCAGAACATAATTCCAGTCTTGGAATCGTGACAGGTTTCAGTGGTGCTACGCGAGTTTTAGCTGTTAAAAGTTTCACATCAATGTTAGAGCTATCACAAGTTTTAACGTAAATAACTGCTGAATAACCCTTTTCTGACGCATCACAAAATCCGTGAAGTTCACATCGAGAATAATTGGGCAAAATTACTTTTCTAGGTATATATATGGAATTTAAGAGTTTGACTTCTTGGCACAAAATTTTCCACTTTTGGTCAATATTTGCTGGTACTGGGTCATCCCATGATAATTGTAATTTACACAGTTCTTGAAGGATCATTTTAGTTAGAATCACAAAAGGTGCAATCCACCCCAATGGATCAAACAGCGTTGAGACAAATGACAGAATAATTCTCTTAGTAGGGACAACTTGATAATTTATATCAGTGAAATTACATTTGAACATATCATCATCAGGATGCCATTCCACTCCTAAAACTTTTGTGGCCTTATTGCCCACTACACTATGTATATGATCGTCAATTGTGTTCGCTAACCCAGCATTTTTCAATAGTGATGGTTCATTTGTGGACCATTTATGTAGCTTAAACCCACCTTTTTTTAGCATTTTTTGCAAATCAGATATCAATTCAGTACCTTCCTGACTATTCTCAACACCAGTTAAAACATCGTCGACATAAAAGTCTCTTAAAACTATAGTCTTTGCTTTTGGGAAATTAAGACCCTCATCAATTGCTAACTGACTCAAAGTTTTAGTTGCAAGATATGGAGCAGCAGCAGTTCCATACGTGACAGTATTTAAGCAAAAGACTTGTATTTGTTTATCTGGACTATCTCTCCATAATATTCTTTGAAAATCCCTATCGTTGTCATGAATTTTTACCTGCCTATACATCATTCTTATATCCGCTGTTATGGCAATATTATGAAATCTAAACCTTAATAAAATACAAATTAAATCATCTTGTATTTTGGGACCTACCATTAGAATGTCGTTTAAAGAAACACCTGTTGTTGTTTTAGCACTCGCATCAAAAACTACTCTTAATTTGGTAGTTAAACTAGAATTGTTTAAGACGAAGTGGTGTGGGATGTAATAATGTTTAGTTTCTAATTCACGATCTGTATTCGAAACAAAGTTCATATGGCCCAGAGATAAATATTCTTTCATAAATTGAACATATTGGTTGTAAATTTCTGGCATGGATATTAATCGTTTCTCAAGATAAAGAAATCTTCTGTGCGCCATTTGGCGTGAATCACCTAAAATATCTCGATCCTGTTTGAATGGTAATGCGACTGAATAGCGGCCTGATTTTTCTCTAAAATGAGAACTCTCAAAATGTTTTTCACAATGTCTTTCTTCAACTGTTAAAGGTTGCACATTTGGAATTTTTTCTAATTCCCAGAATGAATTTACTAACTCGTCAGTTTTTGTACTTAAATGATTTACATGTACTGGATCAGTTGCCAACGTTTCAAAATTTGTAGTACCCGAAATTATCCACCCAAGTCTCGAATTTAAAGCAAATGGAAGGTTAGGTTCACGTTTGACAATTTCCCCAGTCATTAAATGCATAAATACATTTACACCAAATAAAATGTCAATTTTTTGTGACTTGTAAAACAATGGATCAGCTAACATTAAATCACTGAAATTATCGCAAATGACTGAAGGTAAAGACACATAGGGAATATTATCTGTCACTTTATCCATCACGAATGCTGATGTTGATACTCAAAGATCACTTTTGAAGTGAGAAGTGAATAATAAATCGACTTCCCCATTACTCACAGTATTAAATGTTCCCAAACATGACACATAAATAGAACTATCTTTTACCTTTAATCCTAATTTGTTTACACATTCTCTAGAAATAAATGACTTCTGAGAGCCTGTATCACATAAACATCTGCATTTTACAAATTCTTGTTTAGAATTTTGAACTTTTATTAATGCGGTACACAACAAAATATGACTCTTTTGATTACTCTTTGCGTTTGATTCATAATGAGAGGCACAGACTGTAGACGAAACATTATCACTCGCTGACTCAACTTTTTTAGGGATAAATTCTTGTGCGTGTGGGGACATACTATTCGTCTGAGTCTTATCCCTTGAATTGTTTACCATGTGCAAAATACTATGATGTTTCTTAAAGCAATGGTGGCACGTATTTAGACTCTTACATTTATTGAGAAAATGCATATTAGATAGGCAATTGAAGCAATAATGATTATGTTTTACGAAATCTATTCGTTGTTGAACAGGCAAATTGAGAAATTTTGAGCATTTAGCTAAACTATGTTCTTCTTTACAGTAACCACAACTCAAAGTAGCTATAAAAGCATTACTCTTATTTGGAAATACAGATTTAGGTACCTTATTTACCACTAACTTGCTATTTTGAAGAGTTCTTGCGTAATTCTTAAGAAATTCAATTAAGTTCTTAAGTTTCGGAATTTCATTGCTTTTAAGCTGACGTTCCCACCACAATTTTGTAGAAGGATCCAATTTTTGCAAAATTAAATAAGTCATTAATGTATCCCCAAATTTGTCAATGGTTTGGTTCAATACTTCTAACGAGCAAATAACTTCATTAATGTTATCAACTAGATTTAAAATAGCAACAGCTGATTCTTTTTGAATTGCTGGTAAACTTAGAAATCGTTTAATATATGCAAAAATTTGTTCTCTCTTATTTGAATATCTTTCGTCTAATAGATTCCATGCAATTTCAAAATTAGAATCCGAAATTTGAATAGACGGAATGACGCGATACGCTTCACCTTTCAATGAAGCCTTTAAATACTGCAATTTTTGAGCATTAGATATAGTCGTATTACTGTTTACGCATGCATTGAAAAGATCTTTAAATGCTATCCATTCAGTGATATTGCCTCCAAAAGTAGGTAATGATAACCTAGGTAATTTAATATTCTCAAAAATGTTTTCGGAAATTACACTATCAGATTTATTTTCACTCTTATTTAACTTCGCATTTTCGATTTTCAATATTTTTTCACCTTTAAATTTCCACAAATCAATTTTATCTGAAATTTCCTGTGCGGTATCTATCTCGCTCTCTAATTGTTTAGAATCTGTAATTAAACTTTCAATTTCCCTATCAAGTTTTTTTAGTTCCGTTTCTTTCTGTTTTAACAGTTCAATATTTTCTTCTAATTCTGTTAAATTAATCTCACCATCTGCGATTATACTTTCTATTTTCTTAATATAATTCGTTACACTTCTTCGTAGAGCAGTTCTTTTCGTTTTAAAAGTTGTTAATTCACTCATTTTTACTTAAATCAAACACAAAACTAGTTCTAAAATACGCTAATAGGAAATTTAGTTTAAATCTAAACTATTATTCTCATCACAATTCTACAGTTTTAAATAGCAAATTATTTTTACACACGAAAAATAATGTTCAAAGTTAACTTACCTCACAAGCTGAGGTAATATTTCGCCACAAAAAAACATCACACAGCAGTTCAGAAAAAAGTTCCATTCTACACTTTTTTTTTTTTTTCACTAGCACTCCGGCTAGACTTGTACCAAGAATGTTATTGCGTTTTAAACTATACACATACACACTGCTGGTTCTTAACTAAAACACAAATGCAATAATGGACTGTATACATGCAGTTTTATTCACACATAAATAAAGCGAGCCATCACACGGCTTATTCCACAACATTCTTTTTCACATTCTAACAACAACAAAAAGCAAAACAGAACACTGAGTGTTGCCAAACGCGGAAAGTAAGAAATAGAAACTTACATAAACTCGGAGCACATGGAATCAAAGAACATGCAGCTTAGCTCGCTGCAGACGATAATTACACAAACACTATATGTATTTAACTCTTAAAATAATTTTAAGTGAGCAAGACAGTACAATTTGAGATTTCGTATATTTTACTGCATTTGGTATAGCAAAATCAATCCAATACTGACTGCAGATTGTAAACAATTTATTTATTTATAAATTTATTCAACTACCTGTTTTATTTATTATTTTTATTATTTTAATGGTTTATAATATTGGATAAAACATCGACATGGTCCATGACAATCGCATTTCTTTCTTATATTCGACACACTTACCGGGTGAAGCAAAAGTTCGTTAAAAGTTTAAAAATTCATAAAAAAGGAAGAAATTATGATAAAGAAGTGCTGTTTGCAAGAAAGGGCTCACAAGGTAGTCGGATTTTTTTTTTTAGCAGCAAAAAAAAAAAAAAAAAAGTTAAAAAAGTCACCTGTAGATGGCGCTAACATGCGAGAGATTCAGCAGAATTATGCAAATTAATCCTTCAATAAAAGACCGGGATGCAGGAGGATTTCTCATTCGCTTTCAAAATGTTATCATCACCTGATCGAGCGTTCTATCGCGATTCTATCTGTCGTGAGGTTTCTGAAATTCATTCCGACATGTTGCATTCAGCGGTAACGGGCGCTGTGAGTCGTCTTAGTTGTGTCGTGCAATGTTCTGGAGGTCATGTTGAACAATTGTTATTGCAAGAATAAATGGATGGAGCGTACTGTTCTCCTGTTTATTGTGTTTCGTGTCGTCAGCGCCCTCTATGAGTAACATTTTTAACTAAACATTTTTTTGCTGCTAAAAAAAATCCGACTACCTTGTGAGCCTTTTCTTGCAAACCGCACTTCTTTATCATAATTTCTTCACTCTTTATGAATTTTTAAAGTTTTAAAGAACTTTTGGTTCACCCGGTATGTAATTTTTTGTTGTTATTTTTAAAATAACATAAGAACAAAACACATTATCCCCTATTTTCTCATCTAATTGCCTAAAACAATTTTCTTGCTTAGAAAATATAAAATAAAAAGGAAATGTTTATATTTTCAGCTTTAAGTCACGTTTTCAAAATTTTTAAATTTATTTTGTATTAAATCTTATTTTTAGCTCTTTTTTTTTATAAGTGTTCCGTAGAGAGGCTGCGGTAAGAAACATTTACTTAATGTTGGTATTTTACACAGAACACCTTGAATACACAGAAAAATATAAAATATATATTTTTAAAATTTTATATCTTCTTTGCAAAAGAAAAATAGTTTTTGATAGTAACATGCATTTACTTTTAAGAACGAATAATTAATGGGAGATATAAATAATGTAATAAGCGTAAATGCTTAGAGTATTTCTTGGTTGTTTCATTTTATGATAATTAAGAATGTATGTGTTCTTTATGTAAAAAGTTTTAAGAGCACGTAGACAATGTAAAAGATTTTACGTTTAATATGTTAAATAATCAGCATTATTTAACATATTACATTGACTAGCATTTACCATAATAAATATATTTATTTGACATTTACATATTTCCCCCTTTTATTTAAATAAAAATGTGTTATATATATATTTTTAAGTTTTGATTTATAAAAAGTAATAATTATTGTCAATTAAATTATTGCATATAAAAAAATAAATTAAATATAAAAAATAGAATTTTGAGTTAATTATTGTAGATATCATCATTTACTCGAATATGTTGAAAAAAAAAAACTATCCCTTGTAAAATAAAATATCTTCCAGATTATGGATAACGTTAACATATGAAGGAATTTTAATTGTTATCAATAAAATTTCAAGCATACGAAATATATTTTTATTAGCTTTCTTCAAATCTAATATTATTTTATTGCATATTATATTAAAAATAATAAAAACTGTGCATCAAATCGCACAAAGCACACATAACTGTACATAAATGCTTTTCATGCATGCTTATATTTACATACACACTAATATAAAACTTCTTAGAAATAAACAGGCACAAAAAATCAAAACACATAGGGCGAAATGCAATTTTCGCTTTGCTTTATTTATAAAATTCCAATATGAGACCCGACAGATCCCACTGTTTACTTAGCAGGTGACAAGACAATTTAAAAGACACAAAAAGATGTTAAAATGTTGTTTACAAAAATATGTTAAAAGGATGTTTAAAATGTTTAAAACCTGTCCTAGTAGTTTCGGCCGGCTGCCGCCGCCATCACCAGGGAGCGAAAATTCTTACTGTTTAAAAAATGTCCTAGTACTTTCGGCCGGCTACAAGACTATAGTACTTTCGGCCGGAGTAAGAATTTTCGCTCTCTGATGATGGCGGCGGTAGCCGGCCGAAACTACTAGGATAGGTTTTAAACATTTTAAACATCTTTTTGTAAACAACCTTTTAACATCTTTTTGTGCCTTTTAAATGGTCTTGTAACCTGCTAAGTAAACAGTGCAATCTGTCGGGTCTCATATTGGAATTTTATGACAGGCATACATACTTATATATAAATATAAGTCTCAAATTTATTATACATATATGAGTATACACAAACTCAGACACATATATAGGACATCCATTCATGCATACAGATATAATATACACTGTAAAACGAGTTGGAAATTGTAGGTTAAATGTGATAAATGAGGTGCGTTCTTACTGTTATTATTTCAGTGAAATGATTTATATCGTCTGTTATATTAGGATATGCTTAATTTCCGTAATAAAATAAGTACATTTTAAGTTGGCAACATTTTATCTTTTGTTGACATTTACTGAGAATTCCAATAGGAAACTTAAGCCTATCTTTGAAAATTTCAGAACTTGAAATCCATATTAAAACTCTTTTTCCATTTAATATTTATTTCTCCGGAAAGATTTATCCAAAAAACTATCTGTAGATTATAGGATTGTTATAATTAAACAAATTTAGTATAAAAATTCGGTTTTTAAATTCAGTAAAACAGAAATAATAGGACTCCATCTTAAATAGGACGTAATCACCATGGCAACCTAGAATCATTATCTATCATTGAATGAATTACGTATGATAGGATTTAATAGAATGAAGAAAACTCTTATTAATATCTTTTTAAGTTTTGATTCGATTTTCATAAAATTTGAAATGACTCGACAAAATTCTGCAACGATTACACAGCGTGTCCATGTATAACCTGACCGACCTTTATTTTCGCAGCCGTTGGTCCTAGATGCATACTTCCAATTACAAAAATGGTTTAAATAAGGTAAAGAATTACTTTTAAAACGATTTGGCTCAAGAAAAACATTTATTAAAAAAATACGAAAGTTAAATTTTTATACGGTCCCCCGGTCCTATAAGTGATATTTAGTAAAAATTTACTGTGACACTAACAAGTACGACAAAGAAAGTCCCATTCATCTAACATTAAAATTGACCGAGTTATGAAACTTTGAAATGCATGACTTATACCACTTTTTTGCATCTAAAAAGAGATGATTTCGGCCATGCTTTCAGGGGTCGTATATAAAGTACTTAAACTTATTTCAAGGTATCTGCGCTTTGAAAGAAATCGTACAACTATTACGATTGAGTTAATTTTTATTAGTTAAGTTTCAGATTAATTAAAATAATTGTATTTTAACATATGTTTTATTTCGAAAGGATTTGAGGCTATGATTTCTTTTAACAAAAATTATGTTATTTTCATAAGGTTTTATTTAACTTGCAACGATCGTCTTTCCAGTTTAAAATTTGTACTCGAAGTTTAACTCACTTTCAAATGTCCGATCGAAGTTAAATTTTACATACTGACTTAAATCCGATCACAATGTAATATTATTAAGATTTTCGACGCTTACCATCTTAATAATACTCATATTAGAGGATAGCACAAAAAAATTCGGATAGATTACCGTCAACAAGTTTAAGAAAAAGTTTTAGATTAGATAACATAAACCTGTGATGATTGTGTTTTTTAACTTTTATAATTGCGTTTTATCTATTTTTTAACGCTGAATAAAAAAATTACCTTCACTTTTAACCATCATGTCAAGATTTTTCGCAAATCGTAAATTCCAATTTAAAAAAATAGCGAACAATCTGATACTATAAAATAGATGTAAGACTTTTTTATTCAGTTTAATTTTATTTAATTCAATAATTTATTAAATTTTTTGTCTTATACAGGGTTTTTAACAACTAAATAGCTCAGGGGTCCGATGAGGTTGGGAGGGGAGAGGGGTTTTAACTTTGAGCTTTTTAATTTTGAAATTTTCGATTTTATTAAAATCCTGACGTGATGGTTTAAAATGAAGGTCATTTTCGGATTCAGCGCTAAAAAATACATTAGAATCAACTTTCAAAAGCTAAAAAACATGGCACAACCCAAAATTTGAAAGACAGTGTAATCTAACAGCATTTTAAAATCGTAATTGAGGCTGTTGTTTTTCATCCTTTTATTTAACAAAAATTCTGTTATTTTTATCCTCTTATATGTTCAGTACAAATTGTATATTTTGCATTAATATGTAAGAATGATTATAGATTTCATATTTATATTAGATAGCAATGTTACCTTTGCTCTCTACTATTTTTTTGATATATCTGACGATTATTTATATTTCTAGTACATTTGTGAATGACCCCTATTTCGCAACAAAAAATATACTCAAACTTTAAACAGCTATTACTCAGTCAGTTTTAATCGTAGATGTATGGGACTTTTTTTATCTTACTTGTTAGTGTCACAGTAAATTTTTACTAAATATCACTTATAGGACCGGGGGACCGTATAAAAATTCAAATTTCGTAATTTTTTAATAAATGTTTTTCTTGACCCAAATCGCTTTAAAAATAATTCTTTACCTTATTTAAACCATTTTTGTAATTCGAAGTATGCATCTAGGACCAACGGTTGCGAAAATAAAGGTCGGTCAGGTTATACGTGGACACGCTGTATATATTCAATTTCAAACCATTCGGTTGGGTAGTTTTATGCGGATGGATGGGCGGACCAGACAACGACTACAGGTGCTATGTATTTATATAATTACGAACGCGCCTAAAAAGACAAATGTTTCTTAATCTAGGAATATATAATATAATCACAAATGTAAATATGTTTGTAAAACATGTTGTTGAACATGAAATCCCTTCTAATCCTATGAGATTTCTTTCTCAATTTCTCAATTAGCTCACTGTACTGCCTGTATCTTTTTGAGTTTTCATGATATTTGACTAATTTTTCTTATATGAGTTGCTCTATTAGTTTGACTTTCAAATCATGGTGAAAAATCTTTGCTGTAGTTCGCGCATGCGCAGTTAAAATTTATTTCATTCATATACCCATATCTCATCAAATATTCAATATATAAATATTTTAATTTCAGTATACTATTTCTACAAATTTTTTGTCAAGTTTTTGGAAAGCGGTGTTAAATTAGGTCAAAAACTCTGCATGCTATAAAAAAAAAAAAAAAAAAAAAAAAAAAAAAAACTGAATTTTTCCCAAAAATGTTAGCATTTTCAAGAATATGCGTGCTATTCTTATACAAATGCACAAAAACGTTGAACAAGACCTACAGAGTCATTTGCTACAGTGGCGGACCATTTTGAACATTTTCTATGTATTATTACTACTCCTAATTGTCATTGGAACTAAATCTTCACTGAAAAACATGAAGTCAAACATGTTCTTTACATCCTAAAAGTTCAAGGACATTTCGGGCATTTCCTCACGAATTTCAGTAAGATATTCGACAAAATGTCTGTTCTTGTAACACGATTTTGGTATTAATATTATGAAAATCGGAAGGATAATGGTTTGTACCGAAATTTCACTTATGTTTTGAACACTTTCGAACATAGTTGAAAAGTGCTTTTGAGTTCGGTTTGTCTGTCTATTTTGCTTTTACTCCCATAAATATACTCGGATTGCCATGTAATTGACAAATGTTATTGAGATTTACTATGGCTTTTTCGCTATTGAAAATGGAAGCCATTTATAAGAAAATTAAATTCACTTGTTTAATGAATTAATCAAGTAAACGTAACAAAGAAATGTATGGATTGCCACGCACTTGTACCATTGTGAATATGAACAAGTTGTTTCCAATTAGCAATACCGGAGTTTTGAGGTGGAAATAAATGATTTCCCGGTGCGTGCGCAGCACGCCCGATGTATGTTGCCACAGGCAGTGGGGACCCGAGCCGGAGGTTCGTTCGGGAAATAAAAAACTCTCCGGAAGCACGCCCGGGATTCGCTGCCGCAGACAGCGGTGACCAGAGCTGGTGGTTCGTTCAATTCGTGGTTTTATACAATTCGATTTTCACATCGATTCGAGGCCCCGATGTAAATTAGGGGCCAGCTAGCGGGCGAAGCTACCTAGTAGTCCATTAATTAACTGAACACCACCCAAATCTTGGAACAGCATTTATTTTCTTTTAACGTTTACATTATTAATTTTTCCGTATAGCGTAAGACGAATAAAAAAAAAACTATGGCACTCCGGGAGTGCCGACAGAAGTGAAAACTTGAACAATTACGTGTGTATTTTTTGAATCGTCAGGAAATGTTTCATTGTGCAGGGATTACTTTTAAATGAAGTGTTTTTTTATTCATTATTATAAACTACTACTACAAAAATTATATTACAATTTTCATTTAATGCACTATTGTACATGAAAAATAATGCATATTATTTTACATACAAAAATTGCAATCTATTGCTTAAAACGTAAATTTACAAATACATAAAATATGAAATTTAATTAATTGGTATTCTTTGAAATGAATACCAATGAAACTTATGAATTTTCATCCACAATTTTAACAACTCTCAATACATTCATCATTTCTTCCATGAGATGTAGTTTCATATCTTTTGTAATAACATTTATCTGCAAAATAGGGTTCCCGCTTCCTATCACTCCAAAAATTATGATTTCTTTGCTGCCTGTCTTGTTTACGGTATTCGTGAACATTAGGCTTTTTTTTCTATCTTCATACTGCGCGTATTGTTTGCGGTATGTATAATTTCTATCAACAAACTTTTCTTTTCTATAAAATGATTTCACTTCATTTCCGTATCAGTAACCACGTTTCTTAAAACTTTCGTGAAATATTTCCTTATTTTAATTTTTACTTTTTATATTACTTCCGTCTATTTCTTTTCTCGTGCTAATTAAATTATAATATTTTCCGTGTTTTGTTATTTCATTTTCATCTTTTGATTTGGTCTCGCGAGTTGAGTCACTTTTATCTGTTTTTACCGCGCGTGCTAAATTTATCTTGAAATAATTTTCTGAATTATTTTTATTCATAATACCAATCATTTCGTTTTCTGCACGTGAACTATTTCCATTTGATACTTTCGCTTCATTGTATGAATTGGCAACATAATTTAATTTGGTGTCGGTAACAGTAACGGTGACGGGTCGCGAATTCAATGTTTTTTTCCCATCTCAAAAATGCCCAACGCGCCTAAAGAAGTTTTCACTTCAAAAAACTTAATAAAAACCCTTTTATTAAAACTTTCCAACGTAGTCGAAAAGTGTATGAATTCAGTTTGTCTGTCTGCCGTGCTGTACCATTGTACGTGCTGTAACTCACGTAAATATACTCGGATTGCCATGAAATTGATATATGTTATTGAGGATTACTATGGCTTGTTCGGTATTGACAACGAAGTGTATAACCTTCATAGTTCATTTACAAGGACATTCAAAAGAATTACGTTACGTTACGGTCTACAAGGGAAATTGTTTACGGTATACTTTAATAATGTTACACTATTTCAAACATATTGAAATTGATATATATATCAC
The DNA here is from genome assembly GCA_963931845.1 of Maratus michaelseni. Classification (NCBI taxonomy): domain Eukaryota; kingdom Metazoa; phylum Arthropoda; class Arachnida; order Araneae; family Salticidae; genus Maratus; species Maratus michaelseni. The sequence continues at coordinate 7,666,090 of OZ007600.1, forward strand.
TGAGGTGCAATAAGATACGCTTACTAGGGAATAAGGTGTGCACAGCATTCACTGCTCATTTACAGGGACACACAAAATAATTCGGTTATTACAATTAAGTCTATTAATAATAATTGAATAACAATTGCTGTTAGTGCGTTTTCATGTGTGACACAAATTTTAAACGTAACTAATTTTTTGCACATTAATTTGTGTGTATAAATTCTGTAGATCATATACAGAGCTTCTCAAAAGGTCTCACGTACATTACCGTTTATTGACGGAAAATTGCTGAAGGGGGATTTTCAATTGTGCTATGTATTTCCTAACTAAAGTAAATTTTAGAATACTGTGTAGTATACATACAAATAGATCATATACAGAGCTACACAAAATAATTCGGATATTATGTTGGATTATTGGTAGTAGTTGCTGAAATTGGATTTTCAAATGTGTTACGCGTTTTCTAAATTAATAATTGTAAACTTTGACAATTAATTTTGAATAGCAAGGGGTCCCCTTTCCGGGTGGTTCTTCCGGGCATCACTCCTTGGGGTGGAGCCTTTCCGCATAGTAAACAAACCTGCTGGGCAGGGCTAGTTGAGCGTAAGTCGAAAGGTAGGGCTCCCCGACCGGTTTGTCCTTGACTTTGTTTGTTTATTAAACTGTGAAGTTCTGTTACAGTAATCTGAACAAGTTGGAAAGTGTTTCATAATCTGTACTTCATGTATGATTTTTAATTCTTGTTAACTCTGTTTTAGATTAATGAAACTAAAAAAAAACAAAAAAAAAACAATCATAAACATATGAGAAAGTTAAATATATTTTTTTTATTTTCACACCATAGTGGTAGTTTATTTTATTCTTTGTCTTAGCTATATAATTATCTAATAACCATTTTCATTATGATTTACCTAATGATTATTTTTTCCATTATCGGAAAAATGTCTTGTTTTAATTAACTTCTTTCCCTTTTGCTTACATTTTTATAAAGATGATCGAAAAATTTTATGATAAATGATGCCATTTTATATATAGAAAAAACTCAGTATAAATATTTAATGTATAAATATTTAATGTCTCAGATTTTCATTATGAATTTCTCGTAACAATATTTTGTTATTAATATTATGAGAATTTGAAGGAAAGATTGTTTAAACCTTACTTTTACTTATATTTTTAACATTTTCTACTATACTTGAAAAGTGTTTATCAATTCGGTTTGTGTGTTTGCCTATCTGTCTGTCCGTTCTCTAACTCTCATAAATATACTCGAATTTCTATTAATTCTTTGTATATTATTCAGATTTATTGTAATATGTTCGGAATGGAAAATGAAATGTGCAGTACAGTTCGTTTAAAAAGCCACAAAAATTCCAGTACATTATGGTCCATGTGGAAAAATCGTTTGCGGTGCATTTTATTGATATTACAAAATTTAAAGTATAATGAGATTGTTAGGCGTTATTGTAATGGATTACAACATGGTTTCTCAGGAGTATAGAATAAGTAACAATTATAGTATGTTTATAGGGACGCACAAAAAATTCCGTTACATTATGGTCCATGTGGAAAAATCGTTTGCGGTGTATTTTATTGATGTTACGATATTTAAGTATGATGAGATTGTTAGGCGTTATTGAAATAGATTACACCATGCTTTCTCAGGAGTATAGAATAAGCAGTAATTATAGTTTGTTCACAGGGACGCACAAAAACTTACGTTACATTATGGTCTATGTGGAAAACTTTGCGGTGCATTTTACCGATGTAACACTATTTCAGGTATAATGAAATCAATATGTGTCATTTAAATGGATTAAACAGGCTTTTTGGTACTTACGTATTATCCGGGACAGATCAGATACAACTGAGTCAAGCATGGCGCCAATTATACTAATTACAGTAACCCTCTGTTATTGACAAGTATATAGTTTATTTATTTATTATAGTGTATAGTATTTTAGTGTAATTTATAGCCTTTTTTTTTATTATAGTTACAGTTTTTTGTTATTTATTTATTATTGTTTATTTATTTTATGTATTTATTTATTTTACATTATTTACCATTTTAAACAATTTTATGTATTTAACAATACTAAATTACTGTTTTGCACATTATTGGCAACGCTAAACAATATTGGCAATTGACAGCTATATTTTTGGCGATCTATCTCTTGGCCCGGATAATACGTAAGTACCGGCTTTTTCAACAGTGTAAAATAAGTAGCATTTATAGTTCGTTTACAGAGACGCACAAAATAATTCCATTACATTATGATCTATGACGAAAGATTGTTTGCAGTGAATTTTAATGATGTTATGCTACTTCAAAGATAATGCAATCGCTGAATTGCACTGCAACATCTTTTCTATACATTATACAGTGCGTAGTATTTATCGTTCATTTACACAGATACACAAAAGAATTCGATTACAGGAAGACTATGATAGATAATTGTTGAAAGTGCGTTTTCTGCTGCAATATTCATTTTTAACTTATCTAATTTTAAGTGCATGAGGTGGCGTGAATAAATTTTATAGTTCTCATACAGGGTAACACGAAAGGATTCGCACACAATTAACGGATAGGGCAGCAATTGCTGAAAATAGATGTTTACCGAGTTAGGTTTTTTTTTCTTTTTTTTTTTCAGTTGCGTTCGTAATTATATAATTACGTAGCACCTATAGTCGTCGTCTGGTCGTCCGTCTGTCCGCACGTAACAGCGCAAAAACTACCCAACCGAATAATTTGAAATTTAATATATATTGTCATTGCAGAATTTTGTCGAGTCATTTCAATTTTTATAAAAATCGAATAAAAATTTAAAAAAGATATTAATGAAAGTTTTCTTTATTCTATTAAATTCTATCATACACGTAATCTCTAAAATAAAAGTGCAAGTCATATGGCTGAGGAAAACAAATGCGGGCAAACCATGTTTTCATATGTCAGGCGGCTATTTATTTTTTCGAATAAATTTGAATAAAAGTTACATTTTTAGAAAGATCGTTGAAAAAAATTGTTTGCTTGAGAGATGAGTTGCATTCAAAAATGTATAGATTCTGAGATAACTTCAATGGAAATTAGGTTATCAGCCGATTATCTCAATCCATTAAAGTAAATAAACAAAAGATTCATTAAAATAACTAAACATTTTTTAACGTCTGATGAATAAAAGTCTTAAATAAAATATCACATTTAATCAGACATAAGAGTTACAAAAAATACACTAAAAACATTAAAAATACTGCAAACGTTTCAGGCTATAATTTAGTCCCTCATCAGTGCAACGTTGGCCGGAGGATTTTCAACCATGTTTACAGTTAATGAAATTAACCAGTTAAAAGTTGAAATTTTTTTGACGAACTTCCATTAGAGCAAGATCGTGTACTCAGGTGGAACAGCACAAGATTCATTAATTGGTGAAGTCTGTTTACGAGTGAACCAACACTCAAGAAATATTCTACTCTTAACGTTATTGCAGCTGTATCTGATTACTGCGATACTTGCGAAATCCGGAATAGGGTCTGTATCCAAAGAATGCTGTACTAGTTTTGATTGAAGGCTACCAGATTTATAGGCACGTTTATGTTCGGCAAGACGAATGGCGCAAGTACGACTCTTTCACCGACAGAGTCACAGGTCCCACAAGGGATACTGTAGACCGCGCCGGTTTTAAGTAGGGGAGGGATTCTAGGTTTAAACTTTCACAGCAATTCTTTTAAAACATTCTGTGGCCTGAAGGCTGTACTGATATTATTAGACCTGAGTAGACTAGAAATGTTTTCAGAAAGATCTTTGTAATAAGGAATAGACACATATCCAGTGGGGCTTCTACGAACTAAAGAGGTTGACAAGCGATGATCAGAAAGTTACCTTTTCAGCCACCGCAAAGGATAACCATTTTTTCTTAAGTCAGAAAATATTTTATTTTTCTCCAATAGGAGGGCTACATCAGTAGAACAATAACGATTAGCAGGATGGGCCAACGTTCTTACAACTGCGATTCGATGGGAAATTGGATTTATGGATTCAAAATTTAGATACTGTCCAGAATTCGTAGCCTTACGATACGTGTATCGTATGTGTATCGGATGTGCATCGTAAGGCTACACAACCTTATGGTATTGTAAGGCTACACAGCCTTATCGTAGCCTTTTCTCGAAACCATATTTTTCAAAGTGACCGTTCAAAGCCTTACGATACGTGTATCGTATGTGTATCGGATGTGCATCGTAAGGCTACACAACCTTATGGTATTGTAAGGCTACACAGCCTTATCGTAGCCTTTTCTCGAAACCATATTTTTCAAAGTGACCGACCTTTTTTCTTGAGAACTACTCGACCGATTTCCTTCGTTTCTATTAAAGAAAGGTAATAGTTTTTGATGCAGCTATTTTTATACCACCGAAAAGTATAATTTTCCTTCATTAATAATTTTTTCGAGCTCGTAAAAGTTAAAAAAAAAACACGATAAATGACTTTTTATGTTTAAATTACCGCCATTTTGTCAAAAATCAATTTTTAAAACTAAATATTGGTATAAGCTCCAGAGAATTTAATGCCCTTTCATAATTTAATCATTTCAGAATTTAATGCCAATTCCTCGGCTGCGTCATAAATTCGTAAAAATATTAAAAATAAACAAATGGTGCCAAAAAATTCTTGTTTGCACGAGTAGGAGGAATATCGAATTTTGTTAAATAATAAAAAAGCAGTGGTTTAAAAAATATCGATAGATGGAGCTGGCATGCATAATATGAAGCAGATTTATACAAATCAAGCTGTTAATAAAACACCTCGATGCACATAGATTCTTCATTCGATGCCAGCAGTATGCTATCTATACCAGATCAAGCGTTGTTAGTTAGACTCTTTTACAGGAATCAGCAACAAGTGCATTTCGAAAATTTCACATGGCAAAAGGATTGAAGACGAGAAAAGGGCCCGTTTCATGTGTTGGAATACTTACACTTTTCAGAAGAAACGGTTCTTTTTACTATAAGCCTAATTTCCATACATCTGCTTCATATTATGCATGCCAGAGCCATCCATCGGTAATTTTTTTAACCACAACTTTTTTTGTTATTAAAAAAAAAATCCGATTTCTCTCTAATGCCATTCTTACAAACCGCAATTTTTTAGCATCATTTGTCCCTTTTTAACTAATTTATATATAAAAACAACTATATATAACTCTTCTATATATAACCCAATACATACATATATATATATATAAAGAAAAAGTTTGCTTATTATCAAACATTGAACAAAACTCTCTATTCTATTACGAATAATCAAATTAAACAATTGCGTGATTCAGTATGATTTTCTTTTTTTCAACAACTACAGCACTCGTCCCAAAATCAACAAAATTCGCTATCACAGCGCCACCTTCAGGCCGATTTTCTCAAAAATTTTATAGAAACCTCGGCCTATTACATTTTATATAAATATAAAATTTCGTCGAAAAATATTAATCAATTCTTCACTTAAACTGCAAAAAATCGAGAAAATAACTCAAAAAGTATTATCACAGCGCCACCTTACGGGGAAATATACTCGGTTTCTACTTGGACACCTGGTGTTCATAGACAAAAACATATATATGAAGTTTGGTTCAATTATTTGCATAATTTCGTACACTTTCCGGTGATACAATAATGAATATGGCACAAAAATCGCTATCACAGCGCCCCCTTCCGGTAAAACATCCCCAATTTCAACTAGGACCTGCTAGCCATAATCATAAACACATATATGAATTTTGGTTCAGTTATTTGCATAATTTCGTACACTTTCCAGTGATACAATAATGAATATGGCACAAAATCGCTATCACAGCGCCCCCTTCCTGTAAAACATCCCCAATGTCAACTGGGACCTGCTAGCCATAATTATAAACATATATATGAATTTTGGTTTAATTATTTGCATAATTTCGTACACTTTCCGGTGATACAATAATGAATATGGCACAAAAATCGCTATCATAGCGCCCCCTTCCGGTAAAACATCCCCAATTTCAACTAGGACCTGCTAGCCTAATCATAAACATATATATGAATTTTGGTTCAGTTATTTGCATAATTTCGTACACTTTCCAGTGATACAATAATGAATAGGGCACAAAAATCGCTATCACAGCGCCTCCTTCCTGTAAAACATCCCCAATGCCAACTGGGACCTGCTAGCCATAATTATAAACATATATATGAATTTTGGTTCAGTTATTTGCATAATTTCGTACACTTTCCGGTGATACAATAATGAATATGGCACAAAAATCGCTATCACAGCGCCCCCTTCCTGTAAAACATCCCCAATGTCAACTGGGACATGCTAGCCATAATTATAAACATATATATGAATTTTGGTTCAATTATTTGCATAATTTCGTACACTTTCCGGTGATACAATAATGAATATGGCACAAAAATCGCTATCACAGCGCCCCCTTCCGGTAAAACATCCCCAAATTTCAACTAGGACCTGCTAGCCTAATCATAAACATATATATGAATTTTGGTTCAGTTATTTGCATAATTTCGTACACTTTCCAGTGATACAATAATGAATAGGGCACAAAAATCGCTATCACAGCGCCTCCTTCCTGTAAAACATCCCCAATGCCAACTGGGACCTGCTAGCCATAATTATAAACATATATATGAATTTTGGTTCAGTTATTTGCATAATTTCGTACACTTTCCAGTGATACAATAATGAATATGGCACAAAAATCGCTATCACAGCGCCCCCTTCCTGTAAAACATCCCCAATGTCAACTGGGACCTGCTAGCCATAATTATAAACATATATATGAATTTTGGTTCAATTATTTGCATAATTTCGTACACTTTCCGGTGATACAATAATGAATATGGCACAAAAATCGCTATCACAGCGCCCCCTTCCGGTAAAACATCCCCAATTTCAACTAGGACCTGCTAGCCTAATCATAAACATATATATGAATTTTGGTTCAGTTATTTGCATAATTTCGTACACTTTCCAGTGATACAATAATGAATAGGGCACAAAAATCGCTATCACAGCGCCCCCTTCCGGCGAAGCATCCCAATTTCATCTGGGACCTGCTCGCCATAATCAAAAACATATATATGAATTTTGGTTCAGTTATTTGCATAATTTCGTACACTTTCCAGTGATACAATAATGAATAGGGCACAAAAATCGCTATCACAGCGCCTCCTTCCTGTAAAACATCCCCAATGCCAACTGGGACCTGCTAGCCATAATTATAAACATATATATGAATTTTGGTTCAGTTATTTGCATAATTTCGTACACTTTCCAGTGATACAATAATGAATATGGCACAAAAATCGCTATCACAGCGCCCCCTTCCTGTAAAACATCCCCAATGTCAACTGGGACCTGCTAGCCATAATTATAAACATATATATGAATTTTGGTTCAATTATTTGCATAATTTCGTACACTTTCCGGTGATACAATAATGAATATGGCACAAAAATCGCTATCACAGCGCCCCCTTCCGGTAAAACATCCCCAATTTCAACTAGGACCTGCTAGCCTAATCATAAACATATATATGAATTTTGGTTCAGTTATTTGCATAATTTCGTACACTTTCCAGTGATACAATAATGAATAGGGCACAAAAATCGCTATCACAGCGCCCCCTTCCGGCGAAGCATCCCAATTTCATCTGGGACCTGCTCGCCATAATCAAAAACATATATATGAAATTTGGTTCAATTCTATGCATAATGTCATACACTTTTCGATGATACAAAGAGGACACACACAGACACACAGACATTTTGTAAAAACATGTTTTTGATATCTCTGACCCCTAAAACGTGTAAAACCGTCAAAAACCCATGAGTCGAAAAAAATTTCGATTAAAATACTTTCTTCTATCATAGATAGAAGAAAATAAAAATGTAGAAACATGATATTCCAAGGTAAGAAATTCGTGTTAAATTCTAAGATTTTAATGTATAAGCCAAAAATTATTTATTCGAATATCTTTCAATAAGTCAAAATTAATGCATCGTATCCTATGGCTTAAAAAAAAAAAGAATATTTTTCACTTATATTAGGAAATGAGCCTGTTAAGTTTTCATACGATTTCCAGGATTCTATACTTGAAATTTTAATCCCGGATAAATAACTTTGGAGGGAACGTTTTTTAATTACAAGATAACGTAATTAAAACTTTAGTAGGGTATTAACCCGAAAGTTTTATCAGACTAAGTAATTTATTGAGATTGTTCATTATGTCGTGTTATCGTTAACAACATTTTACGTGCGATTAAAAACTAGTTCCAAGATAATAAATTTATGCAAATTGATTGCATTAAATATTTGTACAACGCAGTCAATATTGGGTGTTTTATAAATATTGGATAAATCTAAATAAGTACTTAACGGACTCATTTTTAACACTTCCAAGCATAGTTGAAAAGTGTTTACGAATTCCGTTTTTCTGTCCGCCTGTTCATCTGTCCGAGCTCTAGCTCTCGTAAATATACTTGGATTGCCATTTAAATTAATATATGTTATTGAGGTTTACTGTGTCAAGTTTGGTATTGAAAATGAAATGTGTAGCATTAATTGTGCGTTTACAGGGGCATTCAAAAGAATGCAGTTACACTATGATGTATGAGGAAATACCATTTCTGATGTATTTTAATGATAGACTATTTCAAACATGTTAAGACTGATATACATCACTAAAGTATACTACAAGGTGCTTACTGTGTAACAGGCATGTCACTGGTGTTCAGATGATCTAAGTCGAATGAATAGAGCGCAAGTTTAAGTAAAATCAAACAATCTTTATTTAAAAACTTTAAAGGGAAGCGATTTGAGAAAGCACTGCTTTAATTTGCCTTATGCCGAAAGAAAGTCAATCCCCAAAATACTTAACTCAGAAAATAAAACTTCAGTTAGCAATATCTATAAATAGATAACTTCAAAATACGACTTATGACTTGGACGAACGTCAAAATGTCTCTTCAGATGCTTTCAGAAAGATTTAACTTTCACTGTGCAAGTCTAGTTATTGCGAGTCCAATTCCAACGTCTAAAACGTTCGCCTACGGCAGCTCTGAAATCGGTCCTCCGTGAGCGCCAAATTCTTTTTATGCATTTAGAACAAAAAAGAGGTAAAACTTACTCTTACCAAATGACGGTGCGCTTTACTTCAGAATAAACTCAATAGATCTCCAAAGGCCACACTGGGGAAGAACTTGACCCAAAAGTTCCACTTCCCCAGTGCGTGCCAGTGCTTAAATATTGCTATATCGATTGACCAGAAGCAGCCTAAATATCGATGCCTAAATATCGAAACAAAGAGAAAATTCACAAGTTCCGAGGTTTCGACATTCATTCATCGAAAGTTAAAGAGAGATAGCCTTAATCACTTTTATGCACATTGACTGTTATTGGACAAAAACTATGTTCCCAATCAAAACTTCGCCTTCCCTTATAAATCAGAGTAGTCGACACATCATAACTATAGAAGAGGGTGTGCATTGCATTTATCGTTCATTTACAGGGACACACAAAATAATTCGGTTACAGTGCTGTCTATGAGCGATAATTTGCTAGACGTGTGTTTTCAGTTGTGGTATGCGTTTTTGAATTTGACCAATTTTTTGCATAGTGTATATAAATTGTTTAAATCATATACAGGGCTTCACAAAATAAATTGAATACTTTTCCGATTATAGATATTACATTCTGAAAATGGTTTTCAAATCTGTTAGGCATTTTCAAAATTGTTTACTTAGATATATTCTGTCACCTTATTAAACGGGGAGAAGCTTTTTTTTACACCATTCTGAATGTGTTGGAAAGTGTTTCATAATCTATGCTTGACGCATGATTCTTCTTTTTGTTTTTTGCAGTGTGTTTATTTTTTGGAAACATCAGAAGAAAACGTCGTTTTCTAAATTTTGAAAAGATAAAATTTCCTTTTTTGCAATAAAATATTCAAAAGCTTACTAGATGTATAACCTCCAGGCAGTTACAGAAAAATTTAACAAAAAACTAACAACAACAACAACAAAAGCTTGAAATTCATTTCACATTTCTTCTTGTAAAGGGTGAAATTATTTTTCATATTAATTATAACGTTGCTTGTTCTGCTTGAATAAATACTTCCTTCCAAAGTAATAAAAGAGTAAAACTAACGACAATTGAATGAGAAAAATGCAATTTTTTAAAAATAAAAGCAACTCAGATAAAAGCGAATAAAAATGAAATAATGCATGTGCGAAACAGACAAAAATAAGAAAAAATAATAATATAAAAAAAGTGAAGAAAGGTTTATTATAAGATTAAGTTTACGGGATTCAAAATTTCTTATTGAGTTGTTTTAGATTGTTTTTGTAATTACATTTTTTAAATAACGGGAAATCGTGAAAAGTAAGGCACTAAGGTGGGTGAGCCGAAGATGGCCAGCGTTCCTAAGGTAGCCCACCCCTCAAAAGTAGAATTAATTTAATTTTTAATCACAAAATGGTTCTACTGAATTGTCAATCATATATCTGCAGTGCACGTAGCTGAATTTAAAGAGAACACTTTGATCCTGCGACATTTTTAGCAGCGATTTCACTTTTGAGGAGTATTCGTTCTTATTTCCAGGTAAGAAGATACTTTAATTTAATTTATACGTGTTTAAAATCTTAGAACTTCGAGTTATGATACGTTTTCTGAAAGCTTATTTCTTTCTCTTTAATCGCATTTCTTTCAATTCTAAGAAATTTATCATATTAATACTTTTACGTCGTGCAAATGGTGACCATATGCCTGTTCCCAAGGTGGCCACCTTAGAAAACAAATGTGGTAACCAGTGTAGTAAGAGTGATTTTCAAAATTTCTACATAAATATGTGAAAAATTTATTACTATTTATTGTTAACACCAGAGATCGCTCAAAAGAAGTCAGTAACTTCCAGAAGAAAATCCCCGAACTACCGTGAAGAAAAAGTGCTTCAATGTCTTTTCGTGTCATAAGATAAAGAAGAAAAACTCGAAAGATATCAAAAGAAAAAAATTATCATCAGAGCTTAATAGTAAGCAAAATAGTTTACGAGTATTTTTTCACATTTTAAAAGTTAGTTCAACACACGAGCCATCTTTGGAATACTATGCGCCAAAGATGGCCCACAAGATACAGAAGCCGTCACTGACCGCAGTCGGCCACTATAATTTTGAAATTGTATTATAAAAGTAATTGAATTTTACTTTAAAAAGAAAAATATACTTGATATGTACTAGAGATAAGTGTAAAATTTTACAAACAAAATTCAGCCACACACATTCTGTTGTAAAACAGTTATTTACTCGAACTATTATCATTCAAATAATTGTTATCGATTATCTGTTTATTCATTCAATTATAATATAGTTATTCGTTTGTAATTTAATAATTTTTTCTTAGCCACCTTTAGTTATACAGTTGTAAATAGTTATATCACTCAACAGTAGTAGGTATGGTAAAAGCTTCTTACCTTTATCCGTTGATGTTCTGGTAGATTGTGCATTATTTTTCTCGTGTAATCCAGGAAGCGTTCACACATTACTCGTTGTATCTATTTGGTAACGTTGTTGTTGTTATTTTTGTTACACCTATTCTTTCTATAGTGTATATTATATAAATTAGTAAGTGAAATATTTGTAAAATGATATGTTCCATTTCATAGACTTAATTTAAGTATTTAATATTAGAAAACATGTACGACACACTGTTACATACATTATTTAAGAAATTAATTCTCGCTTTAGAAGCGAGTGAAAAAGATGTCTTTATACATTGAGAATCAAAGTTACACTTATTAAAATCGGAATATAGTGTTTTTTCAGTTCTTGCTCTTGTGAGCCCAAATATCCAGGCACGGGGTCAAGAAGTTCAAAAGTTCAGACTCGTGCAGATTACGTCCTGAAGGGCCATGTGAGGTGGGATTCAATCCTACGCGTAAACTAACCATCTTCAGTTCTTTCTTTCCCGAAAACCTGGGATTATTAAATAGAGGGATAGGTTCACCCATTCAACCTGAAAATTAAAAAAAATATATCAAAGCTTAACTATGGCCACCTTTGGGTCACGTACCTTAATTGTTTCCAGTATTTATTTCATTTTTATACTCTTTTATTTAACTCAATTTGGTTTTTATATGTAAAGATGGAATTTTGTAATCGAATTTTCCCTAACATTCTCATATACTAGAATTAAAAAAAATATTTTCACAGGTGTTTTTCCGATGACAATACGGCATGTTAATATTTTTAGGACTTAATTACAAATTAATGCATTAATTTTAAGGCATTTTGCCTTTTCCCCGCCGCGGATAATAAGTCGCGAACTATTACACAAAAGTATCATTTGATTTTCCAAATCTTGTACCGGTAAAAGTTACTTATTACATAAATATTAGAAATTATTTGCTATACAAAATATAGTAAATTCTGAAAAAAAATCGACCAATTTTCTTTCACATTCTCACCCCAAAAAAATCAATTTTAGTGAATTCTAAAACAGAATGGAATAAATATATACAAAAACAGTTACAACTGAAATTACAATCCCATCCACAATTGAATCAGCAATAATAATTGGTAAGAGTTTCTTAAAACTATCGAAAAGATAAATGATTTATCAATAAATTAACCAAGAACATTTATTTTTCTAAAACTCACCTCTTTCATTTTAGAAATAAAAGTACTATCCAAATCCCATAATTAATTTCAGCTCGCGAACAAACTCAGACGATTTTGCAGAGTGGTTGTAAATTATTGAGAAAAATGTCAACAGTAACATATATCTTATTTAAAATACTGTAACTACAGCTACGCCAAAATGATATTCAATACCAAATCGTTTAATCTGATTTCACACGCCACGGCAGATGATTTTAACAAGCGAATGGTTTAATACTGATTTATATTTCAGTTAAACTGTGTTAAAGTTTTCACGATCAAATGGAATAAACTGTAACCGTCGAATAACAATTTTGGTATTTCATCTTATGATGCCAAATGAATTCGATTAATCTAGATGCTAGTCTTTAGAAATAATAGATTATAGAGTTGTTCTGAACTGAATGTGTCAAGGAGGCCATTATTAATGAACATTTAGCACTTCTAAAGAGGCTTACAATTATTTAAAAACTAGGTTATGTGGAAGACCATATTTCTATTCAGATATAGAAGAATTACTATTGATCTGGTAAAAAATGATTTATTTTCAAACAATTTAAGAAGAAATATCTTTTCTGAGAAATCAATATATTAATGATAAAATAAACTGCAATTTTAATGTTTTTTTTTAAATGTTTAGTTAATGCAGCCTTCTGCGAAATTTGCCGTGACCTCTATATAAAATTATTGATTTTTCTTGAAGTTAAATTTCACTATCAGTCTTATTTGAGATGATCACGTGATGTCGGTTTTTCACTATCACTCAGACTAAATCTCTCTCTTTATATATTTTCATATATATTTTAAGCATGCCTGCACACAACATGACACCACGGCAAACACAATTTATTCGACACGACCTTTTGGCAATAACATTTGAGATATGGTACTTCATCTCCGACCATCTCTCAAATGTTATTGCCAAAACATTATCTGAATGAATTGCATCGGGAATGGTGTTATCTAGGTAGCTTAGAGGACAGGGTATTAGCAATTTAAGCCCAAAAGGTCCCGGATTCGACTCCGGGTTTGGGAGCTTTCTCACTTATTTGGAAAAATTACAATTCTTATGAATTCTTTAAACTGTACTGCCACTTGTTAGGCGATATACAATCAGACCTAATCAGTACCAGTTCATCTCAAGGTCTAACAGGGTATAAAGTTTTATTAGGTACGTGAATTAGTTCTTAATACAGAGCGGCCACAAAAAATTGTATCATATACCGAGTAATAGACAGAGAGACATTTTCCAAAAATAATCAAATCGTGTTTAGAACATTCCAAAACGTGTAAATCAACCCCCCCCCCCTCCCCAAAGAAAAAAAAATGGAAGTAAAAAATTGTCGCGATTCCAACACTTTCTTCTTATGTATATAAAGTAAAAACAGAAATATTATTTTTGCATCAACCATTATAATTGTTTTGCAATTGTTTTGCCAGTATAATTGTTTTGCATGTACCAGTATAATTGTCCGTCACCCTTTCCCTGAGCTAGGAAAGGGCGGCGGACTGCTTTAAAGCGCGCTGTTTCGTTGTTCAGTTCTTCGGTTCGATACCCACTCCGGACAGAATGATTCTTCTTATTTTATTGGCAGTAATTCATTTTACTAATGTCATATTTAATTCAGGAGGAAAAGTTATATAATTTGTAATTTTTTTTTATTAGAATGCTTTATAATTATGTAAAACTTAACAGCCAAGAATATTTTTTTTTAATTACTGAATTTATATTAAAAGTATTTAAATTAAAAGATTGTGCATGTAATTATCGATTAAACAAATTGAACAGGTCTACAAATTTTGTTATATTTAGTATGACCTTTATCAAGGTGTTATATATATATACTAAGATAAGTATGTGTTTTTCGTAGAAAAATAAAAATAAAAGAAGGAAAAATATTCATACAGGAACTCTAAATTATATTGATATCCATGATTTAATAATTAAACAATGTATGAAAATGTAAAATAAAATTCAAGCAACAAAAAAATACGCATTACAAATCGTTAGCTACAAAGAGCAAAGTTTAAATTCAGTGTTTTAGAATCAGACTGATAAAAATTAATTTAATGAAAAATTTTAAAAGTCGCGGAGTTAAAAAAAACCCAATAATATATTTATTTTTTAATTACTTATTTTATATTAAAGGTATTTAAAGTAAAAGACTTTGCATAGTAGTTATGGATTAAATAAAGTGATCTAAACTTTTATCTGTATTTTGTATGACCCATTATCAAGAAGATATATTTGTATAACTAAGAAAAGTATATGATTAATCTCCTTAAAAAAAAGAAAAAGAAAATAAGAGAAAAAAGAAAGAAGCAAAAATATGCGTATAAGATTTATAAAAGAAATCACCTTGATATCCATGGCTTCGCTTAATATATAAATAATGTATGAAAATGTAAAATAAAATTAAAATAATTAAAACATATATATCATAAATCGTTAGCAGCAAACAGCAAATTTTAAGTTCTGGGTTTTAGAGTCAGGCTGATAAAAATAAAATTAAGGAAAAATCTTAAAGATCGCGTAATTAAAATTAAATTAGAAAATACTAAATATTGATATATATATATATATATATATAATTGAGACTGTAGTAAGTAAAACTAAATAATTCAATTAATATTTGTAGTTAAATTCTTGCTAAATTAATTCAAGCTTAATAGGATGTAAATTAGAAGCTTAAAATTATTTCACTTCATTAGTTGAGTAGGATGGACTGACAACACTATCTATCGTCTTATATCTATAGGAATCGCTTACACGATATAACAATTCATCAAATTTTCAATACCTAATTAATTTAAAAGCAACTGATTAAAAATAAAAGCATATTTCTAAAGGACTTTTAAGTTATGTACCGTCAAATCTTGACGGGTACCATCTAGTATTTATTTACTATCACAATTGTTCATTCAGCCCATTATTGTATCTAACTTGGTTCGTCCAGTATAACTGGATAGCCTTTGTGATTGGCATTGTAATCTTTGAGAGTTAATTTTCAAAAGTGAGGGGTCCCCTTCTCGGGTGGTCCTTATGGGCATCGTTGCCTGGGATGAGGTCTTGCCGCTTAGTAAACAAACCTGCTGTGCGGGGCTAGTTGAGCTTAAGCCGAAAAGTAGGCCTCCCAACCCGGTTTGACCTTGACCTTGGAGTGAAATTAACAATTAAAATATCCATTATTTTACAATTAAATGTATACAAAAATAGATATAATACGATTTTTGCAGGCAAAATTTATCAGTTTTCTAACTTTGACCTATATGGCTATAAAATGCACCATGCCTTATGCTAGGTGCGAGCTTTATCATAAGTGGTTCCCTTGTAGGTAATTTTTAAATGAGATTAAAATGCATTTTTAGCATATTCAACCAGTGTAAAATTGTAATTTTAGCTCAATGATGGTAAAGACGTCGTTTAGAAATGTAATGCTTATGCAATATATAGACTTAAAAAAATAAGTAATTTAATAAAGTAAATGCTTAAAAATTGAAAATTTTCTGTAATATAACTTTGTAATCAATTTTTTAAATTACTATTTCTTAAATATAATTATGCTGGTAATTTCGCTTTATATAAATTTTACAAAATTTTAAATGAATTCTCTGTGCATCTTGATATTTTTAATATGTCCTTTTCTGCCTTCAAGGATAAATGTTCTGAACTTTTAATCGCTTAATTTATGTTTGTATTCGTGTTATATGTGATGTATTTGTGCATATGATATGTGTTTATATATCTACCCTATATATATAAAATCCTAATGAAACGAATTTGTGAAACGATTTTATGAAACGAATTTATGAAACGATTTTATGAAACGACTGATTAAACGACTGATTATGTTTCAGGGCTATTTTTAATAAAATATTAAACGCTTGATGGTGAAATCAATACCAATTGTCCATAAAAATCCGCGGATGTCAAAACTGGTAATAGAATTTTGAAATTGGAATTAGTTTTCGAGATATTAATTTTTTTCTAATTTTAATGACATTTCTGTAATGATGGCAACTAATTACTTAGTTTTTTTGTAACAAAAAAGGGAAAAAAATCAAAAAGGATCCCGATAGGGATTATTGATTTCTTTTTATTAGTCATTTTCAAATTGAAATTGAATTTATCTTTTATTTCAATTGATAATAAAGACAAGATTGTGATTAAATTATGTTTTTCCGGAAAATTTGAAAAAAAAAAAAAAAATCACATTTCTATCGTCAGGATTCAATCGTCTGTCAGCATTTAATTTAATTTATAAACTGAAAATATTTTGAATAAATTCGTCCAAATGACGTCATTTATGTAAATACGTCATTTATGTTTATACAATTTGTTTAATATAAAGAAGCCATTTATCTATTTTTATGTACAAAAAGAGGTAAATTGAAAGACAATTATAAATAAATTGTATATATACATATAAATCATATATTCTAATACGAGCAAATCTTGTGGGTGGTTATATATATATATATATGTATATATATATATATATATATATATATATATATATATATATATATATATATGCAAAAATTATCTTAAAAACGGCTCTAACGATTTTGACGAAATTTCGTATCCTACCGTTTTGGGGCACCAGAAAACCATTGGGCTAGGTCACATGCTCGAGAAAATTCGATTAGTGGGTCATTTTGGATCATTTTGGGTCATGGTCAAGCTAATTGTATCTAAAAAACGGTTCAAACGATTTTGACGAAATTTTGTATCCGACCATTTTCGGGCATGAGAAGTCAATTGGGCTGGGTCACACGTTCGAGAACTTTCGATTAGTGGGTCATTTTTGGATCAACGCGGGTCAAATTAATTTTATCTCAAAAACGGCTCTAACGATTTTGATTAAATTTTGTGTGCTACGAGTTTCGAGCACGATAAAAGCATTGGGCTAGGTCGCATGTCCGAGAAAATTCTATTAGTGGGTCATTTCTGGGTCATTGTGGGTCAAGATCTAAAAAGCGGCTCAATTTACACTAAATTTTGCATTCAATGGTTTCCGGGCACGAGAAGACTGTTGGGCTAGGTCACATGTTCGAGAAAATTCAATTAGTGGGTCATTTTGGGTCATTTTGGGTCATGGTCAAGCTAATTGTATCTAAAAAACGGTCCAAACGATTTTGACAAAATTTTGTATCCGACTATTTTCGGGCACGAGAAGACTATTGGGCTGGGTCACATGTTCGAGAACTTTCGATTAAGGGGTCATTTTTGGGTCAAAGCGGGTCAAATTAATTTTATCTAAAAAACGGCTTTAACGATTTTGATTAAATTTTGTATTTTACGAGTTTCGGGCACGCGAAAATCATTAGACTAGGTCACATGTTCGAGAAAATTCGATTAGTGGGTCATTTCTGGGTCATTGTGGGTCAATATCTAAAAAGCGGCTCAATTTACACTAAATTTTGCATCCTATGGTTTTCCGGCACGAGAAGACTGTTGGGCTAAGTCACATGTTCGAGAAAATTCAATTAGTGGGTCATTTTGGTCATGGGTCATGATATTTGAACAAAAATTTAATTTTGACCGAGCATAGCTCGGTCTTCCCTGCTCGTGCATGTATAAACAAGCATAAAAGTTAGGTGCTTTTCCAGTATCTGGGGCCTTGACGAAACAGAGAAAATAGCCTTGGCGGAAAAGGAAATTTGGCAACATACTTTCTGTCAACCTATTCACTTTGTCATTTCGTATACAGAAGCATTTTTCAATATTTATACAATTTGTTTAGCGTAAAATGTCATTTATTCTATTTTATATATAATCAGAAGTAATTTGTATAGAAAAAACAATAATAATATATGTATAATTAAAATACGCATATAAACAAAAAAAATCGTCGAATTTGTTTCCATGGCTGTTTATGTCATTTGGCACCAAATCTCACTTTCTGATGCCCGAATTGCGCCAAGCTTTTTAAAAAAGCGTCAAGACTCTTATAATAGAAAAGAACCAACAGTTCATTGGGTTTGCTTTCATAACTTTTGGCAACAAATATATGTATATTAACGAATGAGAAGAATTGAATGAATTCTTAATGAATTCCCTTTTTGAAACTCGAATTACGACAAACCTAAAAGCAAAGGATCCTATACTGGAAAAGTACCCGATTTTCTTATGGACAATATACAAGTGACATAACATGGTGTAAAATTATCGCGGATAGCGAAAAATATCTCATCAATTGATGCCGAATAAATGCAGGCATGCATGCACAAAATATTTAATTAATTTTGTATGATTAATAATTATTAGAAAATACGTATATACATATTAATTAAAATAAATAATTTACATATTTAAAATAACATGAAAATATGCATGATGGTGCACTAAAATAGAGAGAAAATTAAGACCTGTTACTGAAAATGTCTATAACATAGTACTTTTCAATACCGTGGTTCTTAATGTTATTCACAAGCAGATGGAATTTTTCTCATCCTTAAAGGCAAAGGAAGAATAGAATACAGATCGTTGTTATAAAAGTCCGAAAGGTAGCCACAATTTAAACCTAACCATTTTATACAAGCTGGTTTTCAAGGTGTAATTGATTTTACTTATCAATCCCTAAAACAGTCGCCAGTTGTCGCAACAGCTGTGTATGAGGCCATGATAATAAAAAAATGCCCCATTAAAACGTTAAAAGCATGGCAACCCAATTACAGATTTACCAATATTTTTAAAACGAAGCACGCTGTCATGCTTTTAGAGGCTTGAAGTCTGAGCGGGGGTTGGCGAGCGTAGCTCGCAGGGGGTAGGCCCCCTAGTATATATATATATGTGTGTTTTTTTTCTTTTTCGTGTGATGTTCTTGCAACACTGTAAATTGATTCGTCTGTAGTGTGCATTTTAATAAATAAATAAATAAATATATAAATAAATAGATAATATAATGAATAAAACCATAAATAGATGAGAAAAATATTACCTGAAATTATTATAACACTTTAAATAAATAAATATAAAATTACAAATGAAGATGAAAGTTTTTCAATTTCATATAAATCTTTTAATATTAACTTAGATAAAAGATGTTCTTTTAAAAAATCATTTGAATTATGTGGTTAATGTAAATAAAATAAAATTGTACGACGCATAGTTTTCTGTCTTACTATTAGATATAAGAGATAAATGTTGTACGTCAAGCCATAATATCTTCTCTCCTCCCCCCCCTCTCTCTCTCACACACACACACAAAATAGACATGGCATTGAAATGTAACCTTAACCATACAATCGAAAACGAAAATCTTTAAAACAAATTTACGATCAAGAAATTTACTTTTCTTTTTTATGAAATAGAAACCAGCTATAAACGTAATTGAATTTAAGACCTGTAGTATAAATATAAAAAAGTTATTGTTTACAAACGAAGAAACGAGAACCACACAAAAAAGAAAAAGAAAAGCCACACAATCTTATTTTAATGGACTCTTTTAAGAGCTTTTCATTGCTCTATAATGTGGCTTTTCAGCTGTATTTTAAAAGGAAAATAAAATTAATTGACTCTGTAAGAAAGAAACAAATGTGGTTTGTTTCATTTACTGTATGTCTTTAAATTTTATTCTGTTTGGTTTAAAAACTTTATAAAAATAGGCATGGTTTTAAGTAATTTTTAAGATGATGAAGTATATATGATAAACAAGTAAAAATACTTAAACCAAAATTAAATAAAAGTAAACTTGTAACATAATATAAAGAAAATTTTTATATTTAGCTTCAGGATAGTTAACACATCGGCTGATAAGTTTCCAGTCTGGCACACAGATGGCGTTGCAATCACCAAACCGATGCATTTTTTAGTAAATACTAACCTTTATAAGGAAGCAGAAAAATGTCATGACGATTCGCCGTGTGGATAAAACGTTAGAGTGGTTTTAGTTGTACGACTTTGTTGATAAACAAAAAAATGGATAAACAAGAATTTCAAGAATTGTTATTTGATGGGAAAAAACACCGTTCAAATAAAAGCTTGGCTTGATAAGCTCTATCCGGACACTGCACCAGGTAAATCAACCATTATTGACTGGTTTGCTGAATTTAAACGTGGGCGTACGGACACCAGTGATGCACCATGCAAAAGAGGTGGTTACTCCGGAAAACATAAAAAAAAGTCCACAAAATCGTTTTGGGGAACCGTAAAGTAAAGTTGCAGGAGATAACTCAGACTCTGAAGATATCCAAGGAACGTGTAGGTTTTATTTTGAATGAACATTTGTCTATGAAAAAGCAGTTGTCAAAGTGGGTGTCGCGTGTGTTGACTTTTGACCAAAAACAACAACGAATCGATGATTCTGAGCACTGTTTGGAGCTTTTTCGTTATAAAATTATGTTATTTATTATAAAATTATTCTTATTATTTATTTATTAAATAATTATTATTAAATTAATATTATTAAATTATTATTATTAAATTATTATTATTATTATTATTTATTATTAAAGTTTTAAAGTTATAAAGTTATAAATGTATACAATTATGTTAAAAAGTTGTGTTTTCCTTATTAGACCGGGAACTTATCAGCCCGTGTGTTAATTTTATGTTTAATATGCATCTTTCAGAGTTTAAAAAAACAAATAACCTGAATGAAAATTTGAAAGATTCCAATTAATAAAATTAACAGACGTGAGTCAATTTCGTCATATTTTAACACTAGAACTACCGGAAATTTTATTCAAGTTCTTTAAAACTATTTCATACCAGAAATTTTATTTAAAACTACTTAACTTATTAATTTAACGTATATATATGAGTTTTATATTTAATTTATTTTAAGCAGAAATTTCTGGTTCGAATCGGAATATATTCATTTGGTACCCGTCAAAATGACGGCTCATTGCAGTTCTAGTGTTAATATGAAGATAAAAAAAATGTAAAATGATTTCGTATTAATAAATGAGAAAATCTCCAGCTTATTTTAATACAAAATATTCACAAATAAACAGAGGAAAATTTCACCTTTTTCTTAAAATTGTATTATTTAGATGCACAAGTCTGCAAAAGTGCAAAAAAGATGATAATGTAACATTTCCTTCTTGATTTTAAACAAGTTCATAGGAAACTGTTTATGACGAACCTAGATACTTTCTTGTAAAAGAGTTTGTCCAACCAAAAAAAACCAAGAAAACCTAAGACCTTCAATCAAAAGACGTAGAAGTATTGACCTACGCTACCCAAATGAAATTGCTGGGGTCATGCAAAGTAGATGCTTCCAACCCATCCACATCTCATACAAATAGACGCCGGACAGCAACACTTTTTGAAGAAAACATGTCCCTTCACACCAGCAGGTGCTGGTGGGAGAATATTATGCCAAACAGGTTTTTTTCTCGCCAAACCATCACCGGAATTCCACCATCTGTTTCTTTTATTACGAGAACGGAAACAGAAAGTTGCCAAGAAAGGGATTACCGCTAGAAAGCGGCACCCTTCCGCTGTTTATTGGCGATGAAAGGTGAAAGATGTTTTCTTCAACTCTCTCGGGAGAGAAGAAAGGGATCCGGTGTCCATTTATACTAGAAGTCAATGTTCCAACCAGACAAGATCTTACAAAAAGTCTCCAAAGAGAAAAAAAAAAGAACGAAAAATCATGCGTCAAGCATAGATTATGTAACACTTTCCAACGCTTCCAAAATAATTTTACAAATCATTACCGTTTAGTAAGCTGAAAGATAACATCTAAGTAAACAATTTGGAAAACGCATAACATATTTAAAAACGTAATTTCAGGAATTTTCAACATATACAATATTCGGAAAAATATCCGAATACTTTATTCAGCCCTGTATAGGATCTATAGATTTGTATGTATGCTACATAGGATGCTAAATTTTAGTTTAGTTAGGAAACGCGTAGCACAGTTTAAAATTCTCCTTCAGGAGTTTCTGTCAATAAACGGAAATGTGTTCACCAACTTTTGTGCTGCCCTGTATAGGATCTATAGAATTTATAGAGAACCAAGTAATAGACAAAAAGTGAGTTCAATTTAAAATCGCATTCAGCAACTTAGAACGCACTTCCAGGAATTATTGTTAACAGACAGTAGAGAATTCTTTTGTGTGTCCCTGTAAATGAACGATGACTGCTATACACACACTATTCTGTAGTAAGCCTCTTGTAATGCACCTTAATGATATATATACATTTCAATGCGTTTAAAATAGTGAAACATTTTTTAATTAAACCGCAAACGATTTTTCTCCATAGACGTAATGTAACGAAATTATTTTGACTGTCCCTGTAAAGTAACTATAAGTGCTATACACACACTATTACTTATTAAGCTTCTTGTAATGCACTTTCGTGATATATATCAATTACAATGTGTTTGGAATTGTGTAACATCATTAAAATAAACCGCAAATGATTTTTCCCCATAGGCCGTAATGTAACGGAATTCTTTTGAGTGTCCCTGTAAAAAAACTATAAGTGCTAGACACTTCAGTTAAAATAGGGAACATGCTATAGATAACGACAATAACATATAAAAATTGCAAGGCAATCCGAGCCTATTTACGAGAGTTAGAGCACGGTCAGACGGCAGACAGCCAGACAAACCGAAGTCATAAACACTTTTCAACTAGGTTGGAAAGTGTTAAAAATGTAAAGACCATGAAAAAAGTATTGAAGAACAAAAGCAACCTCGCCAGTTATCACCTTTACATGCTTTGTCCGTGTATACAGAAGGAAGTCTTACTAAAGCACTATATGAGAGAATACACGAAACGAATAAAAGCTTTTTTCAGTGCTATTCTGTTTTTCAAAGGGTGAAAAAAGAATTATATCCGGAAATTCACTGGGTAACAGAGACATGTGTCGAAGTAAAAGTACAAAAGTTGATGCATCACACGGCAACAAGACTGATTTTACATCTTAGAGAAGTTGTAGAATCTTTGAGTGATGACGAAAAACGATCTTTCATTTTGATAAGTAAGTGGGGTTGTGACGGGTCACAGCAGATACAATATAAAATGAAGTTTGAAAATGACGCTGATTCTGATGTTCTGTGGTTCCTCTTCAATTAGTTTACGAGCCCGAAAAGAAACTTGTCTGTGAAAACACAACACCTCGCTACTGTCGACCTATAAGAATATGATTCCTCAAGGAAATAAATGACGTAACAAACGACGAAATACAAGATAATCAAATCACATGATCACAGCACTTACTAGCACAGAAATTGAAGATGTGTCCATAAAGCATGGAATGTTATTCACCAAGGTGGATGGTAAAGTATGCAATGTTGCAACGCATACCAAGTCCACGATGAGGTGCTACATATGTGTGCTACTTCATCAGAAATTAATGACTTATCAAAGAAGGGCGAGTGTAAGAAAGAAATTTAAGTTTAGGGCATTGCGCTCTATATGTAACAGGGGTTTAGAATCAGCGGTCAGAAGCATGAAAGGCAAATGAAGCTTGCAAGGCAAAAGTAAAAAATAATCCGTGTTGACAAGGTCAGATATTAGTATTCTCATTTACTATTATCCTAATTTATGCTTTTATAATAAAGCTATGCTTATCTAATTCATAAATAATTCACTAATCATGTAAGGGAATGCGATAGACAGCATGTTTTGCCTTGAATGCAAGCTAAAATTATCGTCACTGTATCCTTCCGCGCTGACCGCTGTAAAGCATGTTGGGCATTAGGAAGACAGATCTCCTGTTATATTTGGAGCTCAGTGGTTTCGGGCTTTCTTTGCTACATACTGGCATACGATTTTTTGAGAGTATATTGCATGTAGCATATAGACTACCTGTAACAAAAATGGAACGTCCGCTTTTCTACTGAGGAAACACAAGCAGTAGAAAATATAAAAAAAGAAATTCAGGATAATTTCAAACAACGATTCGGGCTCTTAGTGGACATCCTCAAAGCAAATTTAGGAAACACTAACGATGGAAATACCAGCAGAAGATTTTTTGAGGAATACGGAATATCGGCGGCAATAACGGGAATCGATAGAAATTTGATATATCTGCTAAAAGTGATATTAGATGTATTGTGTTGCGGATACAAAATTAATACGGAAGAATTTGAAAATTATTGCCAAGAAATAGCTGAAATGTATGTGACGCTATATGGTTTTTATCCCATGTCCCCTACAATGCACAAGGTACTTCGTCATGGAGCAGACGTCATAAAAGAAGCTATTCTGCCAACTGGCCAACTATCTGAAGAGGCTGAAGAAGCTCGAAATAAACATATTAACCAGGTTAACATATTAGGTCATTTAGATTAAATTACACAAGAAATTTTTTGCACGTGGCCTGCAACGTAGATGTCCTGAATTCTTTTAACTTCTGACCCCCTAATAACGAGCATGAGATGCAACACAAACAAGAAAAGAAAGCCCTTATCTTCTGAGGTTTTAAATTTGTTATCAGAAAGTGATCTTACATATGTTAATATTCTTGATGACAGTAATAGTGATGAAACTGATGAATAAATGCTTTGATTTATACAGAAGACTTTGTTTTACAAGTTTTACTCCACAATTCAAATAAAAACGTAGATCTGTAGCTGTTAGAGGCATACAATTATTTTTGCCAGTTTTTGGGAATAAATACTACATTGTGCAATGGGCCGATTGTCACCACAAATTTTATCAGTATGTTTCGCCTACATTTTATTATTATTCTTATTCGGTGAAGAATACTAAAAATTTAGTAGAGGCAATCGGTCCATTGGCGCTCACTTTTTACACTCCTGACATCTTATATAAATGTAGGTAAACATTCCTACTTTTATATCTATATATATATTTGTCTTACGTGGCGCGAAAATAGGGCTGAATTTGTAACTTATGGTTTGACAACAACCGTAGTTTCCAGAGCTCAGACCATGAACCTCTATACCAGGACTTCTAACGAAATAGCCTTTCCAAGAAGGAAATCGTTCCTCGAAAAAAGCCTCAAATAGGTGGCGCATGTGAAGACGGATTCTGCATACGTCACTAATTCGTCTGCTTCAGCGTTTGACACTGACAGTGACAGCCATGGGCGCTGCTCTTGGCGCTGCTGCAGCACGGATTCTGGCCAGCTCCGCAGAACCGTGCGCGTAGCTGTGCAGCTGCCATTTAGTGCCGAAGTCTCGACACGATGTTATCACTATTGCGTTAGAAGTCCTTCTATAGAGGTTCATGGCTCAGACCAATGAACAGACTAGACTGCATGAACTTCTATAGAAGGACTTCTAACGCAATAGTGATAATCTCTTATGTAACATAAATTATTTTTTATTCCCCGTCTGTACAAAGTTTTACTAACGCTCTAGTGTTAGTACAGATGAAAGTTAAACGAGATTTAAAAAAATCTGAATAATAAAAAAAAAACTAGTCGTTGGGGGCCACCGTAATACTTACCCATCATGGATATGCATAATATAAAATAGGACAATAAAACACGTGTAAATTATTTGTAAAATGCATTGCCATTCGAATAAAATCCTTGCTTGATGACGCGACGTCCTAAACTTTAAATGCTCTATTACTGAATTGCGTAAGAGAAACATCCTTAGAACTCCAAAAACGATAATCCTATTAACTAAGAGTTTACTGCGTCAGTTTAAGCGTCTCATTTTCAATTAAAATATATCTTTGAATGGAAATTTGAATGAAATACAGGGCCAAGAAAAATCGAAGAGTGTGGTAAGTGTGATTATATATATCTTGGCAATTCATTATCGGATCGACTTCATTCTTTATGTTTTTTATTGTCTTTTATATTAACTCCTTAAAATAAACAATTTCGAAAATGTTTATGTACCTTTTATCAGAACGAATGTTTCGAGAGTCCGAAAAAAATAGTTCCGGATCATCTAGATTACAGGAATTCAATAGGCTTCTTCCCATTATTATATACTAAGTACATATCAAATTTCAGTCCCGCAGTGGCACGGACGGTTAAGCTCGGCTCTCGTAAGATCGCCGAAAGCCAAGCAGCATCGACCAAGGTCACTGTTTGGGAGGGTGCATCGTCTATCCTCTCTCGTCTGCCGCTGCTGTGGGACCGTGTACGTTAATGGGAGCTGGTGCACGTAAAAATCTGTTCGTGGCTCCAATGTCCTCCAAGTTTAGTATAAGCGTTACCTCTGGGGGTGCCAATCCAGATGCAGGTCTCCCATCTGGAATTGGTTCAAAATTGAGAGACCAGCTCTAGAAGTCCAACCTCTCTTGAGGCTCTGGCACCCCTTCTTTCAGAGAAGTGCCTGGGCACTTTCTCTGACACGGCAACAACAACAACATATCAAATTTCAAGTCTCTATCTCAATTTGTTCGGGAGATAGAGCGTTTACATACAGACGGACGATAAATGTTTTTTTTCTAAACATATGTTTTTTGGAATCTCCAATGTCTGAAACGTGTAAATCCGTTTTTTTTTCGATTTTTAAAACGATTACAAGATTTGCCCTATAGGGGCCGATATTTGCCCATATATACTACATATGATGGGTAAGTAATAAAAACTTATTTCAATTATTTTGATTGAATTGGAATTGAGATATCGAATGGAAAAGTCGATGGAGTTTGCAAAAAGTTTCTTATATCAAGAAAGGAAGAATAAATTCATTGAAAAAAAAGATTGATGAATATCTTTCAAAAAGAGAAATAAGCGAATTTGTATGAGCCGATTGATTAAAAAAATCGCGGAAATAATAAGGTGGTCTTGAAAGAATTTTTCAATAAAAGGAAAAATTTACAAATAATGAACAATGAATGCTATGAAAATAATAATATTACTGTCATATAAAAATTTTAAAAGTAGGAAAAACTTATGTAGAATAAGTTTCAAAATTTGTTCTTATTCAGGGAGAAATAGCTGTATTAAACTTAAAATAACATAAATCAAAATATCTATGTATAATACTTAATTTTTTTTTAATATAGCAAAATATTACTAGGATTCCGTCAATTAGTTTTTACTGTAGTCATAATGATAGACTTTTGGATGTATTGTATTCCTCTTTTGAAACCGAGGATTAATAATAGACTAATGTAATTCAATTATACGCTATTAATACCTTTAACCATACAGAAAAATTTGTAGATAATTCATGAAAATTAATAAAACTCCATAATGATATTTAGATTGTCGCTATAAGTATGATAAACAAGAATCTTTAAGATTTTACCTCTAGAGCAGCGGATCCCAACTATTTTTCTCTCACGTACCCCTTGTTTAGACTTTCCATTTAAGCGTACTCCTTCTCGCATAAAGCCGTTCCAAATATTTTGTTTACGTTCATTAGTAATATTCTATTTTACTTTTACACAAGTCTCTCTTTGTAAACGAAAAATTTAGAGTTGTGTTTATCTCTTTTCATTATAATTTTTTGCGTTATTCTCTATTACCAATGTAATTTTCATGTACCCCCAGGGGAACACGTATCCCAGGTTGGGAACCGCTGCTCTTGAGAATTACTTAAATATTCATTTTCCTTAATAAGTTCTGTACTGTTTATTTTTGAAAATTTTAATTTTATAATAATCTTATCGTATTTTTTTATTGATTTATTGTCACTTTAACATCTGTCTTAAGATTAAAATGTGCATTCGAGACATTATTTTAATAATGTTATAAATTTGACAAAATTGATTATTGCTTAAAATCATAATAATTAAAACTTCAGATGAAAAAAAAAAGTTAAATGCGTGTAACATAGCGTATACTGAGCAGCCCTATTTTTGCGAAAAGTGTTCTTTTTTCTTTAATTGCGTACACTATATATAGAGAAAGTAGGAAAAATCATTAACCGCTTTTATAATACAAAAACTGTATAGTGTTTTTCGAACAAAATAACTGGTGCATGAAAAATAAAATTTTCAGTAAAGAGAAGATAATAAACAGATTTCTGTTTTATTTCGGGCAGATTCCACATTTTAAGTGCGAGAAAAAAGAGAGTTAGGGAAAGTTACTTGCTTATTTTTTACATTTTCTTTTGGCTGAAATGGGAAGTCATCGATAGTGATGGATAGCAATAAGTTAAAAATGAGATAAAAGTTTATGAGGCGCAAAAGTTTTGTGGCTTTTGGACATAAAAATGTAGGCGAACGATCTTTGAAAAATGTAGGAAAGTGTAAATATTTAAGGAATATTTATAAATTTATATATATTCCCAAAGACGCACCACTGAAATGGCAAGACTTACTCAGTGATGTTTTTACATAAAAACATCTATTGCAAATATTATGCAATGCGTTCACACAATCGTTAACATCTTAAAATATCAAATGCTGAGATTGTGTTTAAAATCTATATTATAAAGCAAAGACCATGTTCGTGATAACACTGACGTCATATCAACAGTGGCAACGACCTGGGAAATCAATTTTGCTTTTATCGGAAATTTATTAACTTCTAAACATCTCACAATTTCATATGAAGAAAAATAGATTTTCAGATGCAACGTTTGAAAACTGTATCTCTGTACAGAGTTCTTATGATTTTTAAAATAACTTTAAAGAATGATTATTATATTTTGAAGATTAATTATATTAAAATAATCTTATCATTCAAGGAGTAGTAGGAGTGAGGCATATTAATATAGAGGTTTAATAGCAGACATCCACACATGACGTACACACACATTTTCAAAACATTCTCAGACTTATTACAGCCGTATGAAAAAATAGTTTTATTCAGTAGATGGCAAAGAAATATACTTATCTGAAATTTGGTGCTGCCATCTATAGACTGTTAACTGAAATACAAACATTAGAATAATTTTTACGAATAATGATTAAAACTAAAATAAAATAAATCACATTTACTGAGGATCCTTTCAACCCCTGTCGCGCTCGTCGACCTTTCCTAGTTTTCTCCCCCCCCCCACTCCCAAGGGCCTTTATCCCAAGAATAGATAATCGGCCGTCATAAATCAACCAACCAACCAGAGGATCCTTTCTATTAAAGCACCAAAGCACCTGCTTTCATGACATCTGATATCTCGTGATGTTTATTTATCAAGCACATATTTAAATTTTCTTTTGCTAATATAGTTTATTTAATTTCTGATTTTCAAAATATTACCGATCGTGTGTATGAAAATATTCCGTATTTTTATTAAAAGGTATTTTCAAGCCTTTACGTTTACTGTAATCCCTTTTAGAGTAGATATTTTTATTTAAAATTTATATTCTAAATATATATATTTAGAATAATAATATATAACTAAATATACATATTTCTAAATATATATATATATATATACTAGGGGGCCTACGCTCGCCAACCCCCGCTCAGACTTCGAGGCCTCTAAAAACATGACAGCGTGCTTTATTTTAAAAATATTGGTAAATCTGTAATTGGGTTGCCATGCTTTTAACGTTTTAATGGGGCATTTTTTTATTATCATGGCCTCATACATAGCTGTTGCGACAACTGACGACTGTTTTCGGGATTGATAAGTAAAATCAATTACAGCTTGAAAACCAGCTTGTATAAAATGGTTAGGTTTAAAATGTGGCTACCTCTGGGACTTTTATAACAACGATCTGTATTCTATTCTTACTTTGCGTTTAAGGATGAGAAAAATTCCATCTGCTTGTGAATAACATTAAGAACCACGGTATTGAAAAGTACTATGTTATAGACATTTTCAGTAACAGGTTTTAATTTTTTCTCTATTTTAATGCACCATCATGCATATTTTCATGTTATTTTAAATATGTAAATTATTTATTTCAATTATTATGTATATACGAATTTTCTAATAATTATTTATCATACAAAATTAAT
Organism: Maratus michaelseni; assembly: GCA_963931845.1. Lineage (NCBI taxonomy): Eukaryota > Metazoa > Arthropoda > Arachnida > Araneae > Salticidae > Maratus > Maratus michaelseni. The sequence goes on from OZ007600.1 coordinate 7,696,529, forward strand.
TAAATATTTTGTGCATGCATGCCTGCATTTATTCGGCATTAATTGATGAGATATTTAAACAAATTTGCTATCCGCGATAATTTTACACCATGTTATGTCACTTGAATATTGTCCATAAGAAAATCGGGTTCTTTTCCAGAATAGGATTCTTTGCTTTTAGGTTTGGCGTACTTCGAGTTTCAAAAAGGGATAGATTCGTTAATATACATAGATTTGTTGCCAAAAGTTATGAAAAAAAAAACCCAATGAACTTTTGGTGCTTTTCTATTATAAGGGTCTTGACGTTTTTTTTAATTCTCCTTCCGTTCAGTTGGACAATTATTATTTTATATATTCGTTTCAAATATCCGAATTAGTGATTTTATAGATTCGTTTAATTAAATTTTACAAAAAAATAACAAAATGGTATCAATAAATAATAATTACTATTAATTCCTTTTCCCCCCTTTCTTTTGCTTTTACACGAGGCTAGCGAAAAAGACAGGCTACTGCGGTGCATTCCACTTATCTTTTTTTACAGACCGCTAGAGTGACGTGATGCTCTATTCGTGCACCTGCACTGGTGCATTCGAGCATCACGTGGCTCTGACGGTCTGTAAAAAAAGATACGCGTAAAGCACCGCGGTAGCCTTTCTTTTTCGTTAGCCTCGGCTTTTACATAAATGACGTCATTTGGACGAATTTATTCAAAATATTTTCAGTTTATAAATTAAATTAAATGCTGACAGACGATTGAATCCTGACGATAGAAATGTGATTTTTTTTTTCAAATTTTCCTGAAAAACATAATTTAATCACAATTTTGTCTTCATTATCGATTGAAATAAAAGATAAATTCAATTTCAATTTGAAAATGACGAATAAAAAGAAATCAATAATCCCTATCGGGATCCTTTTCAATTTTTTTCCCTTTTTTGTCACAAAAAAACTGAGTAATTAGTTGCCATCATTACAGAAATGTCATTAAAATTAGAAAAAAATTAATATATCGAAAACTAATTCCAATTTCAAAATTCTATTACCAGTTTTGACATCCGCGGATTTTTATGGACAATTGGTATTAATTTCACCATCAAGCGTTTAATATTTTATTAAAAACTAGTATATACCCCCTGTCAAAAATGACAGGATATTGACTCAATATTCAATTTTTGAAATAGTTCAACGAATGGGCAAAACATTCAAATTAAATATTTTTAAAAAATTATCCATGTGGGAAATTTTCTGAAAAAAAAGTGTTATCAATGTGTTTCTAAAGAGCTTAACTCACCACATAACTCATTTTTTGATTATATAAGCAAAATTAAATGGAAATTACTCGGTACTATTTATTCCTTATATTTTAATTACGTTTCATAAGAAAAAAATTATTTTATTTACGATGGAAACAAAATTTAAAAAATTGTTTGTATTATCTACCGGTAGATGGCACCATATTCCCCTATACGGTCCAATGTCCCCTATACGGTCCAGCCACCTCGACTGTCTTTATCTAATTAATCGCCGTCTACGTTCAATCGGCGTTTCATCATTTTAATCAGGCATCAATAAAACAATCCTTAAATAATATAAAACAACAATAAAAACTGATTTGATTGAACATATTCAAATCCACCGCGCGTTCAAAACAGCATTTAGAAAGATCAACAAAGATGTTAAAGCAGTAAAACTCACGTTGCCAAATAGCAATCAGTACAGCACAAATAATTTTGATGAATGATTCTCAAAAGTGAATGACTCACATTTTTTTTTTTTGCATGCAAAAATAGTTTTTGAAGGTTTTAAACAAAATTAAAATATTTAGAGACTTTAATATGCTTTTACAAATATTTTAAGAACAGAATCAGATAATTAACCTTTTTTTTTTTTAATGAAGCGTTCAAAGAGTCATTCATTTGTTTCAAGATTTAGAAATTCTGAATGGCAACAGTGTTTGTTTGTTTATATTTAGTAATTTGATGTTTATAATAGCTTATTTTTAATTTGTAACTTAATACATTATAATTGGATAATCGATATAATTGGATAATATACATGTTTTATGTGAAAATATGCAGAACAGACATGATTTCACGTAGAAGAAATTATCGTTTAGTGGTCATGTGTTAGCATATCCTTTTCAGTAAGCCTAACATGGCGTTTAACTACGGTCGACTCGCAGACCAGAGTGGTACAGCCCGGTACCGTTACAGACACTTTCTCGCCTTTGGATTTTATTATAAGTAAGATAGCCCTGAAACATAATCAATCGTTTAACCAGTCGTTTCATAAAATCGTTTCATAAATTCGTTTCATAAAATCGTTTCACAAATTCGTTTCATTAGGATTTTATATATATATTTCAATGTATATTTTTATTTAAAACCAAAGCACCTGCTTTCTTGACATCTGATTTCTCGTGATGTTTCTTCATCAAATACATATTTAAATTTCCTTTTGCTAATTGTCGGAGCAAAGCTCCGGCTTCCCATGAAAAATTACATTTTTGTTAACGCGATAGCGCTCAAAATATTAGTCGCATTAATACCAAAAATGTTAGGGCAAAGTCGTTAGGGCAAAATCTCGCCGGGTATTGAAAATAAAAAATATTCGTCAACTCTAACGCCCCGAACGTCAGCCCTAAAATTTTCGATTTTCCCATATAGAGATAACATTGCGATTGTTTGAATTTTTAATTAAAACTTTAGCTGCACTGTTGCAACTTATGCATTTTAACTTCATTGTTGTTCACATCGTTATGACGTCAATATTACTGACGCACACATTTGTGATTTATAGTATTGATTGCCTTTAGAAGTTTTACTTCATACGGTACGTAGCGATCCTTTCTTTTTCTTTGTTTTTGCGAACTGATAGGTACCCAAATTAGACCTCATAATCTTTGTAATTTCCAAATCAAGGTAAATTTGTTTGGATTTTTCAGTTAAAAAAAGAAAAGAAATCGAATACGAATTTGGATACTTTTGTATTTGCCGCATGCCAACAGATAATAACCAAAGTAATCGAGAAAAATATAATGTTATGTATGTATTTATTATATGTATGTATGTATCTTTGTATTCGCATGAATAAAAGTTTGTATAGGGAAATTCCTATTTCCATAATCGGGTTCACAGACAATTGGTATATTTCATTGATAGATGTTTGGCGTGAGAGTGGCGCAAATTTAAAGTCACTGAATTAACCTGTTTTTTTTTCTGTATACATACAGTGTAAAGAACGTATTGAATCATGATAAAAACCGTATTACGAACATATTGGCATATTTTAGCATTTTAAGGTTAGCTGCATTTTTTTTCTCTATTTTTAAATTATTCCACATGTATGTATGTGTGTATGCGTGTATACCAGAAAATCCGTGCACTTTTAGGTCTCCAGAGCTCAATCTTACTGACGAACTGAAATAAAGACTTCAGATTTTTTTAGAAGAAAATTTATAGAATTTTTACAGTTGCCATTTTTTAATATGAAAAACTATTTTAAATAACAAAATATTCGGAAACAACTTTTCAGTAAAATGTTTTAATCTCTGTCGCAATCCGGACCACAGATTATTTATTAAGTAAATGGGTAATCTGTCGTCCGGATTCAATGACAAAGTAGTGAAAATGACGTAAATTAAAACGCAATCGTTGTAAAATTTTGCAGATTTATGAGTGAAAATGCAAGTTTATGACGACATTTTCACCAGCTGATATATTTTACTTTTCTCAAATAAGGACACCATAAATTTTTAACTTTAAACACGTGCAATGAAGTTTAAATCGTATTAATTACTTGAATTTAGCTTTTTTTATTCGAACTCAGTTATCGCTGCAATTCAACTCTTTTTTTTCATATGAACATAAAAAAAGTCAAACTGAAGTTAAAGTCTCCACTGAATCTGTTTTTGGAGGCCTCTTTGTTTACCTCATTGGTGATATTAAGCAGCTACAGTCTGTAAAAGACACCCCTATAAATAAAAGAAATTCTATAAAGGACATCTTGGCTTTGGTGGGACAAACTGTGCTTAGGAATTTTGAAAAATGTTTCACCATAACAAAGTCAATGAGATAACGCGATTATCAACAAAGACAGTTTCGAGAGATTTTGGATTCACTTTCCGCGGGCCCTCTTACAGGCAACCAATACCCATCCTTTATGCAATGTCACAAAGGTACACTGCTTCCGGCTGAACGTGACAGATTTCTAGGTGCCATATGCCTTTTTTCCACATACAAGCAAGCTGAAGAACATAATCAAGAAATATTTCAAAAATCAAAATGGTCATTGTCAAGAATATTAGTAGACCACAATAATCAAATAGCATTTATGGTGTGAAGATGATCACGCCCCTGGACTTCAGGCTGAACTTTTTGTATCAATTGGAGGCAGAGTTACGTTACGTACAAATCTGTGGACAAAAAAAGATTTGGTAAACGGTGCACTTGGTACGGTAAAGCTATTGTCTACTGCCCAGGACTTCGGCCTCCAGGCTTGCCATTAGCTGTAATGATTGATTTTGTTGATTATAATGAGCCACTTCTAACTGAAAGACATTTCACTGTCGTATCCAGGCCCTGACTATCGCACGGGCACCTGGGGCCCATGCCCTGGGCACGAAATTTCTAAAGGGGCACAACATTTTTCATAATTTCACCTAAATGTCCATTAAAAATATCATACTTGTGCCAACGTTTTTATTTCTTTGGGACTTTTGTTTACACTCAGTATCAGTTCGACAATAATTTAATATCAATAACATCATTAAGTAGATTTCATATCATTATTTTCTAGTAGTTGATGTACTGTATTTATCAAGTCATTCAATTTTATCATATTGCACATTTATTTGAAAAGTTACACTACTGAAAAAATGTGATATTTGAGATATTAATACGATAAAATGACAAAAATATATCTCAATCTATGGTTAAAAACACATTTCCATAAATAATAGAAAAAAATATTTTATTTTTATTCCTGGAACCGTACCGTTTTTCTATTTTCCGGAAAACGTAATTTTTTAAGTTGACACTTTTCGAATATAAGCGTGCAATATGTAAATAATAATGAAAAAAGAAAGTAGTATCAGTAAATCAACCAATTTAAAGGGGCACGAAAAATTGGAAGTGCCCTGGGCACAAAAAATTGCTAGTCGGGCCCTGGTTGTATCTATTTCTAAATCCTGGAAAGAAAAAAGTGTCTCATGCTCACGAACTCAGTTGTCTTTAACAGGTGCATACGCTGTCATCACCATAAACAAATCTCAGGTTGACAAAAATTACTGTGGACATCGTTCCAAAGGAGTTATCACTCGGAGCAACTTATGTCTTTTTTTCATGGAGCTCGTCGTTTAGGGTATGATCTCATTGTGTGTCTTTAGCAAAGGATAAACTTAATGAATAAGACAATGAAGGCATTTGCTGACAGATTAGCATTCGAGCATTACCCGATGCAACTGAAGACTGAATAAATACTTGAAAATGAAGATTCAACATCTGTTATAGTAAACTTACTTTTATACTACTAAACAGTAAACCTAAATATAAAATATTTTTCTTAAATGTTATCTTTTAAATTTATGCGAGTGAACGCTCCGACATTTCGGCCTGACGGATTCTAGGAATTACTGATCTTCAAAATGTTACCGATCGTGTGTATGAAAATATTCCGTATTTTTATTAAAAGGTATTTTCAAGCCTTTACGTTTACTGTAATCACTTTTAGAGTAGATATTTTTATTTAAAATATATATTCTAAATATATATATATATTTAGAATAATAATATATAACTAAATATACATATTTCTATATATATATATATATATATTTCAATGTATATTTTTATTTAAAACCAAAGCACCTGCTTTCATGGCATTTGATATCTCGTGAGGTTTCTTTATCAAGTACATATTTAAATTATCTTTTGCTAATATAGTTTATTTTATAATTACTGATCTTCAAAATGTTACCGATCGTGTGTATGAAAATATTCCGTATTTTTATTAAAAGGTATTTTAAAGCCTTTACGTTTACTGTAATCACTTTTAGAGTAGATATTTTTATTTAAAATATATATTCTAAATATAAATATTTAGAATAATAATATATAACTAAATATACATATTTCTATATATATATATATATATATCAATGTATATTTTTATTTAAAACCAAAGCACCTGCTTTCATGGCATTTGATATCTCGTAATGTTTGTTTATCAAGTACATATTTAAATTATCTTTTGCTAATATAGTTTATTTTATAATTACTGATCTTCAACATGTTACCGATCGTGTGTATGAAAATATTCTGTATATTTATTAAAATTATTTTTTCAAGCCTTTATGTTTATTGTAATGACTTTTAGAGTATATGTTTTTATTTAAAATAAGTTGACCTTGTGAGATACAATTTAATTCGCAAAATATTTATGATTTATATGTATAATAACTACTTCTAGAGTTATTTAATAAAATATTTCTCGCACATCTTTCTCCTTTCTTTTGGGATTGTTAACTATTAGTTTAACGAAAGAAAAAATAGAAAATGGAAAACGAAAATAATTCTATTCTAATGCGAAATGCAACTGGATATATTCTTATCTAAATATAACTTTGGTTTTAAATAAAGGGGGATAAAATATCCAGCCGTTTTATTCTCTTTTGAAATTCCCCCAAAATGTAATAGTATCAAACTGCAGGCATTTAAATGTTTGTTTTCGAATGCAGCTGTCGCTCGAAAAACAAATGCGCTTTGCCTAACTTTCCTTTCCAAACGAATCAAAACATACTCCTACGCTTAAATAAATTCCCAACAAAGAATTCCTAGATTTACAAGGAAAAATGGACCACGTGACTTGCTGCACAAATCTGTGTTGCAAAATCGTATAAAAATTTCCCCTGACACACAATTCACTACCATTCCTTGTTTTTCTTAGAAACAAATAAGGTAAAAGGAACGAAATAAAAAGTGGAAACATGTTTTCATTGTAACTCCTTCCCCTTTACTCCTCGTTCCGTACTAAAGTTTGTTCTTTATCAAACGTGAAGAGGATTTGGATAAAACAACTTTCAACATATTGATAGAATGTATTAGTGGTTTCGTTAACACCCACTGTACTCGGTCATTATTCTAACCAGGTAATCCAACCCGGGCTTCCCGGAATAGAGAATATATGTAACCCCCCCCCTCCCCCTTTTTAACACTTTCCAACCTAGTTGAAAAGTGTTTATGACTTCGGTTTGTCTGGCCGTATGGCCGTGCTCTAACTCCCGTAAATATGCTCGGATTGCTCTGTAATTTTTATATGTTATAGTCGTTATCTATAGCATGTTCCCTATTTCAACGGAAGTGTGTAGCACGTATAGTTTTTTTACAGGGACACTCAAAAGAATTCCGTTACATTGCGGTCTATGGGGAAAAATCATTTGCGGTTTATTTAAATAATGTTTCACTATTTTAAACGCATTGAAATTTATATAGATCACTAAGGTGCATTAGAAGAAGCTTAACATGGAATAGGGTGTGCATAGCACTTATACTTACTTTACAGGGACAGTCAAAAGAATTCCGTTACATTACGTCTATGGAGAAAAATCGTCTGCGGTTTATTTAAACAATGTTTCCCTATTTTAAACGCATTGAAATTTATATAAGGTGCATTACAAGAGGCTTACTACAGAATAGTGTGTGTATAGCAGTCATCGTTCATTTACAGGGACACACAAAAGAATTCTCTACTGTATGTTAACAATAATTCCTGGAAGTGCGTTTTAAGTTACTGAATGCGATTTTAATTTTAAATCGCTTTTTGTATATTACGTGGTGTGTATAAATTCTGTAGATCCTATACAGGGAAGCACAGAAGTTCGGAACACATTTCCGTATTATTTAACTCCAGACGGAGAATTTTAAACTGTGCTACGTGTTTCCTAACTGAACTAAAATTTAGCATTCTATGTAGTATATATACAAATCTATAGATCCTATACAGGGCTTTTATTGAATAAAAGTATTCGGATTACTTAGATGTTATCTTCTAGCTTATTAAAGAGTATGATTCGTAAAATTATTTTGGAAGCGTTGGAAAGTGTTACATAATCTATGCTTGACGCATGATTTTTCGTTCTTGTTTTTTATTGATAACGCTAATAGATTTTTTACATTTAATAATGTTTTTAGATTACCCCCTAACAACAGTAAAGAACATTTTTATATGCAATAATTATTTACAATTAATATATTCAAATAAAATTTTGAAATTTATTAAAAGCGGTCATTTCGTATATTGGCCTCATGCCAAAAGGTAATAATAGCTGAAGAAATCGCTAAAATTTCGTTATCTACAATTTTTTTTTTTTTTTTAAATTCTGATAATTTCAGCAGATTTAAGCGCTTATTTCATTTACATTTCTGTTAAATTTGTGTTTTATTTATACTATTTTACTGATTAATTAATGAAGTTTTAATTTCTTTATTGAATATTAGCTGGAAACAAATGCTGAACTTTTTATATTGTTTAAAGTGCAAACGGATTAATATTTTGTAATCGTCTGCAAGCGATATAGATAGATTAAAAAAAAAAAATCATGCTTGACATTTAATTTAAATACTATAATAAATGATTGAATTGCGATGCAGTTTTCAAAGAAATTGTATTTGAAAGTAGATTTTTCGACCTATACAACGGTGTAAAAATTGAAAATATGCAATGTTTAGAAATTAAAAAAAATTGCAGTAGCAAAAATCGCAAAACCGAAATTTTATCAATTAAAATTCATAAAGATACAAATAAATGTAATATATTGCTTGAAGGTGCGTAAAAACATCCATAAAAACATTTAAAAGCACATTCAAGTCCCTCTAAAATCAAAACGCTTTCAACCGAACTTACTTGGTCATCATCAGTGAAAAACTAATAGTTACGTTGAGTTGTCTTTTCGCGCTTTCTAGCTTCCGGAACAAACCATTTTACTTCAAGGGTGTGGAATATAAGATGGGATGGGTAATTTTTTTTATATTTTAAAAGGACTTTAATGTGTTTTTAAATGTTTTTACGCACCTTCAAGCAATATACTTACATTTATTTGTATCTTTATGAAATTTAATTATTAAACAAGGTGAATTTGCACTGAAATTTTAAATTTTTATTAAAATTTTATCGTCAAGTATTGCCATTTGCAAAATGACGTCAGCGTTACGCAGGGACACGTTTGTCCTTTTTAATACAGATAGCATAAATTGATAGGAATATAGCCCAATGACGGTTCAAGTACCATGCAAACTGACTCAAATTGGGTGAATAACAGAAGAAAAGAGTAAATATATTTTTTTACATCCTAGTGTTAGTAGTACGGAAATAGAATAAGAATTGCAAATAATGAGAAAGACTGTTGAAACTTTTGTGTAAATCGAACGATATAATCAGTTTAATAAAGAGATGTTTTTCGTACAACATCTATACATATAATGTTCGGCCACATTTTCAATTTTGGAAGAGGTTGGCACCGATTTTGAAAGTGAAAGTACCCTTATATAAAAAAACTAGAACCAAAATCGAAAAAGTAAAAACTAACAACGTTAGAGATCGACCTTAGCTATCGTATGCAAAAAACATCATTTAAAAATATAAAAATACGAGCGAGAAATCTGCCAAGAATCTTTCCATAGACTTAACATTAGCTTGCGCGTTTTTTCGCATGACTGATGTAGGAAAACACCGGAGGTGCTATTGAATAAAGGAACAAGAACGAAAAATCATGCGTCAAGCATAGATTATGTAACACTTTCCAACGCTTCCAAAATAATTTTACAAATCATACTGTTTAATAAGCTGAAAGATAACATCAGCGTAAACAATTTGGAAAACGCATAACATATTTAAAAACATAATTTCAGGAATTTCCAATATATACAATATTCGGAAAAATATCCAAATACTTTTATTCAACCCTGTATAAGATCTATAGATTTGTATATATGCTACATAGGATACTAAATTTTAGTTCAGTTAGGGCACGCGTAGCACAGTTTAAAATTCTCCTTCTGGAGTTTCTGTCAATAAACGGAAATGTGTTCGCGAACTTTTGTGCTGCCCGGTATATGATCTACAGAATTTATACACACCATGTAATAGACAAAAAGCGAGTTAAATTTAAAATCGCGTTCAGTAACTTGCAGGAATTACTGTTAACAAACAGTAGAGAATTCTTTTGATTGTCCCTGTAAATGAACGATGACTGCTATACACACAATATTCTGTAGTAAGCCTCTTGTAATGAACCTTAATGATATATATAAATTTCAATGCGTTTAAAATAGTGAAACATTATTTAAATAATCCGCAGACGATTTTTCTCCATAGACGTAATGTAACGGAATACTTTTGACTGTCCTGTAAAGTAACTATAAGTGCTATGCACACCCTATTCCATATTCAGCTTCTTGTAATGCACCTTAGTGATATATATAAATTTCAATGCGTTTAAAATAGTGAAAGATTATTTAAATAAACCGCAAATGATTTTTCCCCATAGACCGCAATGTAACGGAATTCTTTTGAGTGTCTCTGTAAAAAAAACTATAAGTGCTACGCATTTCCGTTGAAATAGGGAACATGCTATAGATAGCGACAATAACATATAAAAATTGCAGAGCAATCCGAGCATATTTACGGCAGTTAGAGCACGGCCAGACGGACAGACAAACCGAAGTCATAAACACTTTTCAACAAGGTCGAGAAGTGTTAAAAAAAGACCGCGCCCGCGGTAACCACGGGATGAGCACATTTTGCTGCATTATTGATGCACGCGAAAATAGATAAGTGGTCAGAGGGTTAATTTGCAAATTTTTTCAGAAAAGCAATTACTGAAAATGTACATGTCTTGTTGAATAAACAGATAGCATTTTGTAGAACTTTAATCTCTATCATATATCGAGTAAACAAATTATTCAAAAGAAATTTTAACTAAGGGGTTCCTCTGCTTCAAAGTTTTTATTTCGCGTATCTCGTTTCAGGTTAATAACTTCCTGTTTAAGAGTCCACGAGGGAGCCTTTTACATATTATGGGTTATTAACGGAATTTGTTTCAAATAAATTTGGTTATCGAAGCTTTAGAAAACTGTATATTTAAAATAATGATTCTCGATTTTTAAAGTTTATTATTGCTTTTACGATAACATAATTGGGCTAGCAAAAAGAGTAAGAAAAAATAAAGCTACTTAAAATAAATTATGTCGTTATTTGATAGGGCCTCCCGAGGTTTCTTTATTATGAATTTTAGATTTTAGAAAAGAGTAACACTAATCAAGTTTTTAATAACCTGCAAAGATTGCTTGGGTCAATGCCATAACGTAAAAGCCAATTAGATTTCTATTATTTATTTATTTATTTTTTTTTATCGTACATCTAATTAATTTTTTTATGAAGTAAATGTAAATGTAAATATATATATTTGACACTATTTTTAGAACACTAGTTTTAATGCTGTTTACATATACATGGTGACTTTTAATTAACCTATAACTTTAAACTGAAATAACTTCTCAGAGCATCGTAGATGGCGACCCGAATGCGTGCAGTGAGAGAGGGCCTAAAAGGAATTTATTTAGTGTCCGTTTAAAGTAATTTTGAAAATGTCTCCCAAAGCGTCATATTCAACTGAATATTGTTAAAAATTGGTATTTATATGGTGAAAATGCAACACTATTTCTACGGAAGTGGTCTTCAGAAACCGACCTAAGCCTTCTAGAGCATTGGTAAGAGATCTGATAAGAAAATTGGCTACCTTATTCACTAGATATGAATCCATACGATTTCTATCTTTGGGGGTCAAAGATTTGGTTTACAAAAAGAAGAGTAATTTTGAAAATGTCTCCCAAAGCGTCATATTCAACTGAATATTGTTAAAAATTGGTATTTACATGGTGAAAATGCAACATTATTTCTACGGAAGTGGTCTTCAACATTCAGAAACTGACATAAGCCTTCTAGAGCATTGGTAAGAGATCTGATAAGAAAATACTACCTTATTCACTAGATATGAATCCATATGATTTCTATCTTTGGGGTCATAGGAAAGATTTGGTTTACAAAAAGAAGCCGACAGACCTTATTACCCTCAAAAGTTCCATAACTGACTCATTTTCAAGCATAAAAAAAAAAAAAAAACGCTCGATTTTGTTACTGACAACTTTGTGAGTAAGTTGCGCTATTGTATCACCTGTGAAGGTTTCTCACTTTGAAAACCTTATCCATTAAATTCCTTTTCCACGTTATTTTCAATAAATAAATGTTTGTAATGCTATCTGCAACGACTCAAGAGTTATTTCAGTTAAAAGTTGTAGGTTAATTAAAAGTCACCCTGTATGCTGTATCAAGTTTTTGAAATTTCCCCTCAGATTTTTAGAAATCCATTTTGCAAGACAAATTTCCTATTTTTTATAAAGAAATTCAATTAATTAACCCGTTGAAGAATGCAAATTTAATTTAATTGAGGAGAATAAATGACAGACACGGAATCATTTGAAAGTATATATGAGCAAATTATGCTATGCAATTATTAAAATGGAAAAATATCATCTGTTCGAAAATATGACATACACTATAAAACAGACGAATGTTTCTTAAGGGTCCTCTTCACGCAGTTAAAAAAAGCCGCTTGCTAATGTTAATCCTATGGAGCATTATTTTTCTAATATCTCGTTTGCATTATTTTTCTAATATCTCGTTTGCATTATTTTTCTAATATCTCGTTTGCATTAATTTTCTAATATCTCGTTTGCATTTCAATATTTTTAAACGTTTTTTTTTTTTTGCAGTGGATAGCAGAGATTTATCTCTATTTCTGCCGTTGATTACTTTTTCGATTTTCTTTCCAGATTTTTTTTACGAAGATACTTTCAATTTCGGAACCGGTTTCGAAAGAGAAAGTATCTTCGTAAAAAGAAATCCGCAAATAAAATCGAAAAAGTAATCAACGGCGGAAATAGAGATTGATCTCTGCTATCCAATGCAAAAAAATCGTTTAAAAATATTGAAATGCAAACGAGATATTAGAAAAATAATGCTCCATAGGATTAACATTAGCGAACGGGTGTTTTCAAGTGCGTGAAGAGGACCCTTAATCTTACGAACATATAAGATAACCACGAACGAAAATATACCTCTTTCGAGCTACGCACAATTTCGAAAAGCATTCTTTATCATCGAGACTTCACAACGAAGGTCTCCGTAAAGCGCATACTCAGAATATTTTGAAAAAATTGCTCATGAAACTTACTCATGTACGTAATAAATAATAAGGCAAATTTAGTTGCGGAATCCCAGTAGAAAATCAGTAAAAAAATAAAGTACTTTCGAGTATTTGGCCCCAAAAACAGGATTTGGCGAGCAACAGGTTTTCCTCGCCAAAGGCGCAAGCTATTTTAATGTATTTGAAAATTCGTGGTTAAATGCGCAGTACTTTATGAATTTAAACTTAAACGATTAAATAGTTTATTATTTTTTCTATAAGCTTGTATAATATATACAAGTTGCGTGTGGCTGAAGTTATTTAATTTTACACGGTTTCACCGGCTGTATAAGTTATACGTGTGTTTTAACAGTAACTGACTGATTAAGAACGCTCTCATTATACCACATTTCAATATTGAATAAGTCACAGTTTCCATGGCAACGATACTTTTCGCTTGTTGTCTCCGACACTAACAATATCGAAGTCAAATTGAAAGTGCTCAAAATAGGATCTTAATTTTTAGTTTGCAGCATTTTTAATCAATTTTAATTTTGTTCTGAATCGCAGAATACGATCGTTTATTTTTTTTATATGCACATATAAATGTATATGGCAAAACCATAGTTATAAAAGTTATTTATTTAAGTTAAACTTACTTAAAATAGTTAAGTAGGAAGAGTAAAAAAAGTTTTTCCTAAACGAGCATTTATCATAAAAGTTTTTTATTTTTAAATTTTAGTGTGTCGCCAACTAGTGATAAAGCGCCAAATACACGAAATTTTCATAATTGTTTTACGGACGTTATAGCGAGGTTCCGCAGCAATTTTTTTTATAAGCATATATGCCCTCATAAGAAGAATATTCGGTAATTTTTTCACACTTTTTTGAGTATAATGGAGTAGAATAATGGAGTAGAGTAATGGAGACCTTCCTTGTCAGAAGCAAATATATTTTCGAGATTTAAAAAATCTTTTATAATAAAAAAGTTTTTTTTACTGTCTCTGATTTTCGGAAACGTTTCCGAGTAGTTTCTATAGTGTAGTCATCATAAAAATGTTATAAATCTCAATTAAACATTTTCATCTGCGTAATTCAATTTATACATGCAAAAGTAACAAAATAATATTAATTTTAATGTTATTGTTAATATTGTTAATTTCTTATGTAAAACATGTTTGTTGAACATGAAAATTTTTAATTGAGAATGGATAGCACCCGAAAAATTTATATTTCGGCTTGAGAAAACTGATTAATGCACTCTGAAAACTACTCGGAAACGTTTCAGAGAATCAGTGGCACAAAAAGAAACTTTGTTTTGATAAATTATTCTTTAAATTCTTGATTTGAACTTAATTCCGTAAATGATTCTTAGAAATTATATTGTTTTTTGAGGTTTATAAAAATAAGGAGCGGTTTTCGGAATCATAGCTAATTCGGAAGATGTTATTGCATATTTTCGTTCGTGGTTATGTTATATTTTCTAAGATTAAGAAACATTTGTCCCTTTTTTTTAATGCAAGAATATAACGTTAAATGAAGCTAATGAGAAACTGGATAATTTTGATTGAAAGGGTGGTTTTTGTTGCATCCGGGCCAGACGGACCCAACGCGCGTGCTCGTAGGTTAAAAGTATTTTAGAAAAAATGAATCAATTATTTGGTATAAACAGTAATAAAAGGAAATAGGAAAATTCGAAGTAAGAAAACTGTCATTGCGAAAGGCCTGATATAAATGTTAATCATCACCAACTACGCTTAAACTAAAATGGATAATTAAGGGAAATAATCGGATCTTTTTATTTATCTGGTAACATTAATACAGATTCTTTGTAGAAGTTAGTGAAAATAATCGAGAAACCGATTACGAATTATTTAAAATTTATATTATAACTAGTATATAACCCCCGTCAAAAATGACGGAATGTTTGATCTGCGTTTCATTTTCATAAGACTTCACACAAAGAAACAGCATGAAGATTTTATTATTGAAAGGTTTGTATTGTGGAAGTGTACATTTTAAAAATGACAAATGATTTCGACAAATACAAATGATGAGGATATCTTTTTTATTTTCAATATTCAATTTCTGAAATTGATTTATTCTTTTCTGTTTTTAAGTAACAGACATCTACGTTCAAGCGGTGTTTCATCATTTTCATCAGGCATTTCTGAAAACAATACTTAAACAGCAGTAAACAATAGTAATCCTTTCACAAAATTCAACGATGAAATAATCTGCAATCATTTGATATAAACAACGACTTTCCCGCAGGAAATAAACTGTTTTGATTAAACTTCAATAGTTTAAAGACTCCACTATAAGAGGATTCTGCAAAGATTAAGAACAATAAATCTTCAAAATAATGTTTAGATCAAGAAAGATGTTTAAATGCCCTTTGCCAGTCAGCACAAATAATCTCAAACGTGAATGACTCATCACACACTAGTATTTAATGCAACAATCCATATATTTAAAGCTGTTTGCTAAAAATGTCAAATAATTCCATCGAATTTCGACCGTATACGCATGCGTCAAAAAAGGACCGGCCAATGAGGCCGAGGGTCTATTCCTGTCTCCAAACGTATTTGGGATCAAGATCAACTCCTGTTGTTTTGATGTCCGCGTTGCGTTAAACCTAGGAAGATATTTATATAAAAAACTGTGGAGTGTTTAGAAGGTATTTATTTTATTTATTGTTGTATTTATTGTAATTTGAATGAATACTTAGGTATCCATTTCGGATTTACTGTGTAACATGAATTTAGGTTCATTTAACGTTCGCGAAATCAAATTATTTTGTTTATATAGTACAGAAAATAATTCTTCAATCGTAAATAAAAATGTAGTAGAACATGTAATACAAAATTGGACCACTTATATTCCGTTTATGATCGGATATGAATCTTATGGTGTTCCGATTGCTAATGAAAACGATTATGTAAATATAATGTCAAAAGACAGTACGCACAGCAGTAATATTTTTATTATTTATTGTTCGAAAAAAGCGAATCTGAGCGTCTGAATATAAATTATAAAATATTATTTCTGTATTTAGCAACTAAATATTTAATAAATATGCAGGAATGTGACTAGCCTTATGTGAATGTATAATATATATGTCTGAACTTTAGCATTAATTTTTAACAGAAATATACTATCTCTATTCGATTTAAAAGTTTTGTCATTATATAAGTGTGCTATTTTATTTGTAAAGAGTATGTATGCATTATATTGTTTGTATGTATACAAATCTTTAGAATCTCTTAATATTTGAATAATGTTTACATTATATTTGTTTGTATGTATACAAACAATATATGTATACAAAGAAGTATGTATACAAACAATGTATCATGTAACAATATTAATATTTACATTGTATTGTTTGTATGTATACAAATCTTGAATGTTTTAATTTTTTACATTCATTTTTTACCAGTTTGCATGTCCGTTCATGGGCGATTCATATGAAACTTCATAATTTGTCACAAATTGGTGATTTTATTGATTTAGTGCTTTGCCCAAGAATGTGGAAAAAAAAACTTTTTGACATCAGGTGAAATGAATGAGGTTATTTCGGTTTTTCTTTTGTATATAAAAAATGTTATATGTAAAAAAATCCTGGCCATTAATCACATTGTTTTTTGTATATTTAAAGACGATTACTTATTCTTTGTAATTATTTTTTTGTTGGGGGTTTTTGAGCAAAATAATATTACTTCATAGCTAGAACCAGTTCATCATTAATATTTACTTATTTACTTAATCCTTTGACCGCTGAGCAAATGGGCAAATTTGTAATGTTTTTTCTGTTATTTTTTTTAAATGTCAAAAAAAGATAAATTTTCAAACTTGGTATAAAAAACTTAGGTACTTCTCTATTATCCCATCGTCCACTTTTCATAACAAAATACTATCGCCAAACTGTATGATTAAATGCCAAAAATGCAGTCCCATTTACTTGATGTCGGAAGCATTATACGTGTTTGTTATGTCATCAAGTGGTTTTTAATTCAACATTTGCGCGTATTAATGACAACGTTCTCCTGTTTATTTGGCGTTACAGTTTGGCGATAGTTTTTTGTGATGAAAAGTGGTCGATGAGATAATAGAGAAGTACCAAAACTTAATTACGTATATGAGTAGATTCCTTGACAGTATTAATCATTACTCAATATTTTAAAACTGCATCATATTTGTAGAATTATATTAATTTAAACAATGCTTCTATTGAAGTGTGAAGAAGCACATACTTCTATGAAGAACCATATATTTACATAATCGTTTTCATTAGCAATCGGAACACCATAAGATTCATCCCCGATAAAAAACGGACTATAAGTGGTCCAATTTTGTATTACGTGTTCTACGATATTTTTACGTACATTTGAATAGTTATTTTCTGTACTATATAAACAAAATGATAGAGATCTAAAACCACAATTTCCATCGGGATTGATTTCGCGAATGTTAAATGAGACTAAAATTCATTTTTAAACAGTAAATCCGAAATGGACACCTAAGTATTCATACAAATTATAATAAATAAAATAAATACCTTCTGAACACTCCACAGTGAGTTCTATATAAATATCTTCCTAGGTTTAATGCAACGTGCAAGAAAAAAAAAACTGGAGATGATCCCAAACACGTTTCTAGAGACAGTAATAGACCCTCATTTTAATGGCCGGTGTTTTTTTTTTTTTACGCATGCGTATTGGGTCGAATATTGTTGAAAAATGATTTTGAAGAAAAAATCGGTAAATTCACAAAATGGTTTCGGGAAAAACTTCACCAAATGGTTTCAAAATTCTTTGAGTGACAGCGGGAAAAAAAATTTCATTTTACATTCAATCATCGCAATTGGCGAGTGTGACTATTAAGTTTAGCCAGTACTGGATACTACTAGATATAATGATTATGAACCATGATTTTTCTGTTATTGGGCGAGATTCATGTTTTTTCAGCAATTCTTTGACGAAATTCGTGTTTTTTCAGCGATCCTTTGAAGAATTTCGCATTTTTCTCGCGATCCTTAACGAAATTCGCATTTTTCAGCGATTCTTTGATAAAATACATTTTATTCTGCAATTTTTAGACGAAATTTAGTAAAAAAGCGTGATCTTTTGGTGAAATTTCCTTTTTTGAGATTCTTTGACAAAATTTGCGTATCTTTCACGATCCTTTTGCATAATTCACGTTTTTTCTGTGGTCTTTTAATGAAAGTCATGTTTTCCCATGATCCTTTGATGAAATTAGCATTTTTTTCTCAATCATTTGATGAAATCTGTGATTTTTTCAAAACGCGAAGATTGGTTAGATGTTTTTAGTCTGCAGGTGCCCTAAAAAGTCTGATGCCCGTTGCTGCATCGCACACATTCTTCCATGGGGCATCGAACGAAGGAAATTCATCCTAAAGAATCATTGTTTCATTCCTGACATTTCTAGAAAGAAACAACGTTCAATTTATTGGCTGAATTGTAAAGGGCGAAATGGTGTCAGACATTAGCGGAAATAAAGTGCGCAATTTGTTCGTTTATGGAAAGAATTGTGAAATTCGTTAATCGATAAATTCCGAAATTTGTCAATCGATAGAGGAAAAATCACAAAATTCATTAATCGACGGAAAATTCATCAACTGTTTTGAAATTTGTCGAGCGACAGCAGAGAAAAAAAATCTTTTTCCATTCAGTCATTGCAATTGGTGAGTGTGACTATTATGTTTGACCAGTGGTGGCAATAAAGTCCATTGCAAAATTTTCAGTATTACTCGCTGTTTGGCAAATGCTAATTTTGTCCTATACTTCAAAACCCTTTTGATCATCACATCAGTCTGCAGGACAGTTTTTTTAGGTAGACCATTTGATGAATTTCGTGATTTTTCCGTTATCAATTGACCAATTTTGCTGCTATTGATTGTTGAATTTTATAATTTATGAACTATTGATTAGCGAATTTCATGATTTTTTCCATGAACGTTTGACGAATTACGCAAAAAAATTAAGAATATCGTTAAATTGTCTTGGGTAAAAAAAATTTACTATTGCCTTCGAGAAAAAAGTTGCAAGTTGAAACGCCTGTGACCTCTTTTTCATGTTATGCATTTCTGGGAGTCCATCCCCCCACTCCCCCCAAGTGGGACACTTTTCTAAATTTTGCACACACCCCTCATGTGATACATCGCTGGAAAAGTCTTTGACCGCTTATTCATGTTATGCATCTCCGGGGTCCATCCCGCCACTCCCCTCCCCCCTAAGGGGGGCACTTTTCTAAATTTTGTTGACACCCCTCATGTCATATATTGTTGGAATGGTCTGTGACTGCTTAATCATATTATGCATCTCTGATGTCCATCTCCCCACTTTGCACCCCCCCCCTCAAAGGGTACTTTCTAAATTTTGCACACAACCCTCATGTTATATATCATTGGAAAGGTCTGTGACCACTTAATCATATTATGCATCTCCGATGTCCATCTCCCCACTTTGCCCCCCTCCCCCCAAGGGATACTTTCTGAATTTTGTTGACACCCCTCATGTTGTATATTGTTGGAAAGGTCCGTGACTGCTTAATCATATTATGCATCTCCGATATTCATCTCCCCACTTTGCCCCCCCCCCCAACGTACTTTCTAAATTTTGCACACAACCCTCATGTTATATATCATTGGAAAGGTCTGTGACCACTTAATCATATTATGCATCTTCGATGTCCATCTTCCCACTTGCCCCCCCCCCCCCCAAGGGTTACTTTCTAAATTTTGCTCACAACCCTCATGTTATATATCATTGGAAAGGTCTGTGACCACTTAGTCATATTATGCATCTCCGATGTCCATCTTCCTACTTGCCCCCCCCCCCCCAAGTGGTACTCTCTAAATTTTGCTCACAACCCTCATGTTATATATCATTGGAAAGGTCTGTGACCACTTAATCATATTATGCATCTCCCCACTTTGCCCCCCCCCCCCCTCCCAAGGGATACTCTCTGAATTTTATTGACACCCCTCATGTCGTATATTGTTGGAAAGGTCCGTGACTGCTTAATCATATTATGCATCTCCGATGTTCATCTCTCCACTTGCCTCCCCACCCCCCCCCAAGGGGTACTTTCTAAATTTTGCTCACAACCCTCATGTTATATATCATTGGAAAGGTCTGTGACCACTTAATCATATTATGCATCCCCGATGTCCATCTCCCCACTTTGCCCCCCCCCAAGGGATACTTTCTAAATTTTGTTGACACCCCTCATTTCGTATATTGTTGGAAAAGTCCGTGACTGCTTAATCATATTATGCATCTCCGATGTTCATCTCCCCACTTTGCCCCCCCCCCAACGTACTTTCTAAATTTTGCACACAACCCTCATGTTATATATCATTTGAAAGGTCTGTGACCACTTAATCATATTATGCATCTCCAATGTCAATCTGCCCACTTTGCCCCCCCCCCCCCCCCAAGGCATACTTTCTAAATTTTGTTGACACCCCTCATGTCACATATTGTTGGAAAGGTCTGTTACTGCTTAATCATATTATGCATCTCCGATGTCCATCTCCCCACTTTTTGCCCCCCCCCCAAGGGATACTTTCTAAATTTTGTTGACACCCCTCGTGTCATATATTGTTGGAAAGGTCCGTGAATGCTTAATCATATTATGCATCTCCAATGTCAATCTGCCCACTTTGCCCCCCCCCCCCCAAGGGATACTTTCTAAATTTTGTTGACACTCCTCATGTCACATATTGTTGGAAAGGTCTGTTACTGCTTAATCATATTATGCATCTCCGATGTCCATCTCCCCACTTTGCCCCCCCCCCACAAGGGGTACTTTTCTAAATTTTGTTGACACTCCTCATGTCACATATTGTTGGAAAGGTCTGTTACTGCTTAATCATATTATGCATCCCCGATGTCCATCTCCCCACTTTGCCCCCCCCCAAGGGATACTTTCTAAATTTTGTTGACACCCCTCATTTCGTATATTGTTGGAAAAGTCCGTGACTGCTTAATCATATTATGCATCTCCGATGTTCATCTCCCCACTTTGCCCCCCCCCCCCAACGTACTTTCTAAATTTTGCACACAACCCTCATGTTATATATCATTTGAAAGGTCTGTGACCACTTAATCATATTATGCATCTCCAATGTCAATCTGCCCACTTTGCCCCCCCCCCCCAAGGCATACTTTCTAAATTTTGTTGACACCCCTCATGTCACATATTGTTGGAAAGGTCTGTTACTGCTTAATCATATTATGCATCTCCGATGTCCATCTCCCCACTTTTTGCCCCCCCCCCAATGGATATTTTCTAAATTTTGTTGACACCCCTCATGTCATATATTGTTGGAAAGGTCCGTGAATGCTTAATCATATTATGCATCTCCAATGTCAATCTGCCCACTTTGCCCTCCCCCCCCCCAAGGGATACTTTCTAAATTTTGTTGACACTCCTCATGTCACATATTGTTGGAAAGGTCTGTTACTGCTTAATCATATTATGCATCTCCGATGTCCATCTCCCCACTTTGCCCCCCCCCCACAAGGGGTACTTTTCTAAATTTTGTTGACACCCCTCATGTCATATTGTTGGAAAGGTCTGTGACTGCTTAATCATATGCATCTTCGGGGTCCATCCCGCCACTCCCCCCCCCCTTAAGGGGGGCACTTTTCTAAATTTTGGACACAACCCTCATGTGATATATCGATGGAAAGATCTGTGACCACTTAATCATATTATGCATCTCCAATGCCCATCTCCCCACTTTGCCCCTCCCCCCAAGAGGTACTTTCTAAATTTTGCACACAACCTCATGTGATATATCGATGGAAAGGTCTGTGATCGCTTAATCATATTATGCTCCCCACTATGAAATTTGTCAAGTTAAAGCAACTATAAAATTTAATTTTATGGTACTATCAAGTTGTTTGCCGTCAAATTTTGACGGGTTCCATCTAGTAGTAATAATTAGAAAATTGAAACACAATTTCTTAAGATTTCACAAAACATTAAAATTAAATATTCAATGTATTAATATTTTTTCTTATTTTAAAATATATTATTTTCATGAAAATAAATGAATCGCAAAAATGAATGGCTCAGTAAATATTTTTCCGTTTGTTTACAATATTTCTGAAAAAAAGTGTTTACAGAAATGTTGATGCACATGTTTTATTTGTCATCAAGGTATAGAATCAAGATGAAATAATCAATAAAGGCTTCAATTCTAATTTTTATAGTTAGAAATTGAAAAATCAGTGAAAATTACTTCATGTTGGCTCATTCATATAGTTTTTTTTTTTAGTTTTATCAATGTAAAAATACATTTCAAGCTAAGCATAACGTCATTTTCACCTGCGCAAACTTTTCACACGTAATTCACATACGCACTTTTATGTTTAACCACCATGGATTTAAATAAAAAAATATTTTCTATTTAATTGTAATGAAAACAGTGGCATCAATAAAGTTATAATATATAAAGATAAAATAAACCCAATAGACGTTATTCTCGTGAAGTCACAGTAAATATGAATTTTTATTCACTTATAAAAACAATGTACACGTGCAGAAATATTTTTACCTAAATTTAATTTTCAAATTAAAAGATATATATGTCCAAAAAGCCACGTGTCTGAATATTTTCCATTATTTGTTTTTTCTCCGCAACAATGAAAGTAATCCATTGCTTGGATGGGTTTGCCCCGGAATGGTTAACTACACTTTACTACACTCGAATTTTATATAAGTAGACTTGTTTTTGTCCGCGGTTCCGCTCATGTAGAATGTAAGTTTGCAATTCAGAATGCTAATTTTACATATAATCTTTTTCATTTTTTTGCATAATTTATCGAACTAATTGTGTAACTCTCATGAAAATCTGTTCATCAGAACTTTTTTTAAAAAGCTAATCTTTTATAATCAGGTTTACGTAATTTTAGAACTTTTTTTCATAGCTCTATAACTAATCAATGTGAAAGACTAAAACCTTCCGCCAAAATTACCTAACTGACAATGAAAATTCTTTAAAAATCAGTTTAGCAGAACGTCGGTTGTAAGCGTTCTGAATTAAATTCTTATTTCATATATAAATACTAAATATAATACAAATCATTTCTGATAAAATAATGTCTGATAATTAAAATATCTTATGATGATAAGAATTTATGATAAAAAAGAAAGACAACTTTAGCAAAATATCTTATTTGTTAATAAATCATACAATACACTTTATAAACATACTATAACATTTACATTTCTATACATCGCAACATCAGTAGTTTCAATTAAATGCAAATTTCATCAAACAGTGTCTCATACTCTCAATTGTTTCTATTTAATAGTTTCCCTAAAGTTCCATTCAAAATTGAAATAAAATCCCAACAAAAGAATTCCTTTTCAGATACATTTTCCATACAGTTGTCCCATTTGCTTTCCAACAAAGATTCCTTTCCCCCCTGATTCATTCTATTACATTTATTCTGAATTCATATCACCTGTTGCAACCATGTATTACGGTCACAGATCTCAACTCCTACTGAATATAAATTTTCCAATGTCCACCGACAATATAAAAAACGACAAAACCAATACATCTAAACGCGACAAAATTCTTTCCTCGCCACTTTTCTTAGCAATTTCTCTCCACAAGCATGTTTCTTCCCTTACCTATTCACATACAAAAATCCCCAAGGAATTCCCTACGACATACTATATTGATGATCTTAGCAGAATATTGAGCCAGAACATAAAAGCAAGCTGACTTTTTTTTTTCTTCGTTACACTCTACTTTATACGTCACTTAAATATATCCTTTGATCGATGGATATTTTCAACTAAATCTCAGTTCATGGTTTTAGTGTTTTGTATTTTTTCTCATTTTCTTTCTAGGTTTAATGTTTTTCAGGTATATATATATAATGCATGTAAAGTTTTCAAAAAACAATCACGATCTTTTATAATACAATAGCATGCAGCCCCCCAATGCCGTGTTAGAATTTTATTTACAGTGTTTCATATTTTACTTCGTTCCAATTTTATGTTTCTAACAGAAAGTTTTTAAGGGGCTTTCTAAGAGAGGTTTTGTGATATTTGTTGTTGGCTAGATATAATATTTTCCCGTCTTTTATTTTCTTCAAATGAAATTTAAACATATAGAAAAATAAAAATAATGAAATAAAATTAAATATTTTTGTATGTAGCTGTCAAACACTTATAGCATTAATTTTCTGTTTTGAAACTCTTGCAGCTTGCACGGGCTTATTATTATAGCTACTATTATATTTAAGAAAAATTTTGTATTTTTCAATTAAAAATTATCAATGTTCTCGTACCATTTTTGAGATACGAAATTTAATTCCAGAATTTGCATTTCCGCTAGGTACCGCTGTCAGTGATATTATTATGTAGTAAAAGCCACTTTACTATTCCTATATACCACACCAGTTGTTGCCTTTCTGTTAGTAGGGGTGGACCTGACTTTAAGGAGCACCCTGTATAATATGGGTTAGTACTTATTTAAGAATAAATATCTACCTCTTTTTTATACTCTTTATATTTGTGCTTAAATTTTAATTATAAAGCATTTAATCTACTACAATCATCTTCCTTCAGTAGTTAAAATAAATCCATATCGATTTCATTAGAAATAGCATATTAAAAATTTGTTAATAAAGGTTTGTGTCAAGGTCAAAATAATGCGATTTACTTGAATTTTCTTTGTTTCTTTTCTTTTCTTTTTTTTTTTTTGTTTTTATATTCTTTGAAATGCAGTTGCTAGGCAATCATTTAAAAAAAGAGAGCAAAAAAGTAATACATTGAAACTTTTTGTAAAAAGTAAGAAATTAAAATGTTTTATATCTCTCAATTTGATGAGTAAAATTTCTCAATAATTTATACAATTAATTTCGAAATTCTAATAAATATATTGGCAAATTTTCAAAGCGATCGGATTACTTTAAGATCTCTATTTTGGAAATTTAGCATCCCTAATTTAGCGTTTACAATTATCCCAATGCGCCATTTTCCTTTCGATGAATGTTAAAATTTAAAAATCGTCTGATTTTCTATTGAAAAGCATTATGACTTAAAAGAAAACATTCTATATATTTCGAACGAATAAATCAAATTTAACCAAAAACTATATAGCTAATCCCATGTAACTCGTCAACATACCTACCGAATTACAAACTAAAACGATGTTTTTTTCAACTGTTATCGCGTGACATACAGACAGACAAACAAACAGACAGACAAACAAACAAGACAGACAAACAAACAAACAGACAAATAGACAGACAGACAAACAAACAAACAGGCAGACATACATATAAAAACAAACAGACAGACAGACAAACAAACAAAAAGACAAACATAAAAAAACTATTCGGGTCTCCACAGTAAGCCTTAACTGACGTTTCGGCAACTAAGAAATTTTTAAGCATTTCATTAAAAATCAATTTTGCACTCATTAAAAAAGTAACTTTTTCAATTAAATATTTTAAAATAAAATGATTTCTGCATCAAATTATTATTATTTTTTTCAATTAAAAACCTTGATTTAGACTGCATTTAAATATTGTTAAAATCAAAATATAATTTCGAATAAATTAAATTTCGCCTTCACTTTAAACTTTATAAACCTGACAGTTAATTTTATTTTTAATCTTTAAAATTTTTTTTAATGACATTCAGCAATTACTATTTTGAATGGAAGTCATTTCTTTATCAGATTAAATTTGGTTTTATAATTATTTTTTAACTATTGCATTTTTACTTTTTATGCATAATTTAAAATATTTTTATGCTTCAAAAAGATTCTGTTTCAGTTGATTATAATTTTTTATTGACGCTGGCTTATAGTAAACGAATATACTTTCGTGAAATTAATTTAAATGATGCTTATGTTTACAAAACGTACTTAGTAGAGAATTTATCAGACAATGATATTTTAGGTTACACAGTAGTTATTCACCTATTATGAATTATATTATTGCATTGTATTATATGCATTATATTATATGCAATGCTTATATATATTTTTTAAGAATATATAAATTTATCTATGAAATTATTTTTATTTCAAGTGATCATATTCTGTAAGATAGATATTATTCAAAAATACGTTCTAAAAAATAAAAATAAATAAAAATACTCTGGACGCAAAGTGATGTACTTTAGTATCGTACATCACAAGATTTTAGACATCCCAAGATCCTTATATAGAATAGTGTGTGCACTGCATTTATCGTTCATTTACAGGGATACGCAAAAGAATTCGATTATAGTTATGTGTATCTGCAATAAGTGTTAAAATTGTATTTGCAATTGCAGCTTGCGGTTTTAAATTTAACAAAATTTTTGAATATTACATTTTGTGTATAACTTCTATGGATTATATACAAAACAGCACAAAAGAATTTCGTTACATTATAGAGTATGGGGGAAAATTTATTTGCAGTGTACATGAATGATGTTATACTAGTTCAATCATATTGAAATTGATATACAGCACTGAAGGATGCTTACTATAGAATATGGTGTGCATTGAATTTTTTAAATTGTTTATTTAGATAACTTATTTTATCGTGTGAAAAAATGAAATTTCTTAACACTATTATGTTAGTTTTGGAAAGTGGTTCATAACCTATGACGAATGCATGATTTTTCATTTTTGTTTATATATAATCTGAATAATCTACACAATTCAATATGATGTCAATCAGAAAGTTTATCGGATAACTTCATTCTAATTTTTTAGAAATGCATAATAGATATACAATTGTTATTATTTCCTTCCTTCACTAAAATACATACACACTCAGAGCATACGCACGCACGCATCACAACAAACAAATCGTTAGTGATGACGGACGCTTCTGCTTGACGGCGTCTTCTAACGGATTAGCAGTCCGGCAGATTAGGAAGTTGCCGGACATGTGTCTGCCGGTGTCTGATAATAATTTTCCCAGACGTGGAATATTAATGGATGGGGGAGAGATTAGTGCATTCCTTGTATAAAATAGATGCTTCCATTATTACACAAGGCAGATATAGCCGTCAGGTATGTGCATGTTAAAGAGATAGAGTACATTAATTAATACTATTATAATTACTAGGACATCTATCCCGGGTTTCCCGGGATAGAGAATATATGTGAAAATTTTAATAGATTTTTTACATTTAATAATCTTTTTAGATTGCATGCTAACAATCCCAAAGAGCATTTTTATATGAAATATGTCAATTACATATTCAAATAAAATTTTGAAATTTATTAAAAGCGGTGATTTCATATTGGTCTCATGTCAGAAGTTAATAGCTGAAAAAATCGCAAAAAAAAAAAAAATTCGTTAATCTACAGCAGTTTTTTTTATTCTGATAATTTCAGCGGTTTTAAGCACTTATTTCAGTTACATTTCAGTTAAATTTGTGTTTTATTTATACTATTTAATGCTTGATGAAGTTTTAATTTCGTCATGGAATATTAGCTGGAAACCAATACAAAACTTTTTATATTGTTTAAAGTGCAAACGGGTTAGTATTTGGTAATCGTCTGCATGGGATATAGATAGAATTTTTAGAAAAATCATGCTTGAAATTTAATTTAAATGCTATAATAAATGAGTCAATTGAGATACAGTTTTCAAACAAATTGCATTTGAAAGTAAATGTTTTTCCCTATATATCGGTGTAAAAATTAAAAATGTGCGGTGTTTAGAAATTAAAAAAATTGCAGTAGCAAAAATTTCAAAACCGACATTTCATCGTCAACTGTTGCCATTCGCAAAATTACGTCAGCGTTACGCACGGACACGTTTGTCCTTTATAATATAGATTGCTAGCTGGTCTTTATACACTTATGCTACAAATTTTATTATGTTTATTGTCGATATTCTCATTCTCTATTTTACCAATATATGTATAACGCCTGAGATCCTATTAAAATCCCATAAACATAGAGCTATTCCGAGTATTAAGTATTTAGTTTCTCAACATTGTATTCGAATTTTTAAATATATTTTTCAAATTTTCTACTTTCTACACCAGTTTATTCTGTAATGCACTTAATTATGTATCTACACACATGTGCGTAACTGCCAAACCTCCGATACGCTTCAAATTATGGTCAAGACACCATCCATTTATTTAAAGCCAAAAGCGCTTTCCTTTAAGATAAGATTAACACAAAATTGACCTCAGTGCTCATGCTTCAACTTTTTTTTGAAAGCAGGAATGGAAGGGGAAATGGGAGATGGGAGTTCAATAGTAAAAAAATAAACAAACAAAAAACAACAACAAATAGGCATATTTTGAACCATAAAACGTATTTAATAAAATTTATCTTGTTTTTACGTGGTACCTATTTGATTACATTTATTAAGTAAAATTTCTGGTTGAAAATTTACTTATTTGACTTTGAAAAAAAACAAAAACATAGTGGGTTGACAGCTATGAATGATGTGCACTGTAATTTGATTTCATACGTCATAAATTTTTACAATGCAAATATCAAGCAACAATGTTTTAAGAATGTTACATTTAGTAGCCCATATCATGAATATCTTATATATTTTCTATTTTAATATTATCATGCAAATCCAAGCTAATAGAATTTTAAATTCTCCTAGGAACTCATTTACAGCAATATATAATTTTTTGTTATATTTGCTTAGAATATTTTCATTTCAGAAGGATACTTAAAATTCTTTCATTTAACAATATACCTTTATTTCCGAAATTTATAGCACAGAATTCTTGAGATTGATATATGATGTATATCCATTTTCTTACGCTACACGTTAATAAGAGCTTTTTCTACATGCTGTAAATAAAAGAGAAATCTTTCTTAATCAAAGAAAATATTACATAACCACGAACGAAAATATACAATAACCTCTTCCGAATTACCCACGATTCCGAAAACCGTTTGTTCACCTGCTTGTCTAGTGGTTAGGGCGCTGGCTACTAGACAAAAGGTGCCGGGTTCAAATCTCAACTTAGGCATGGATGTTTGTAGTGGGTTAAACCCATTTTAAACATTCAACTTTCTTTAAATCAGAAAATAAAGTGAAATACCCTCTGAACGTATCGGGTTTAAATATTATCTATTTTAATAGAAACTCTCATCATTTACGTGACAATATCAAATGCTTCACACGTGATAAAATTTCTACATAACGAGAGAATGCATTTTCTAGAAATTCTACTACTATTTATTCTTTTCTTTTTCTTCAAGTGTGGTCAAGATAAATAAATATCTTTTATCTCACTTCTCAGATATTATTTTTAATAGATATTTTTCTCTTTCAATATAATCGCGATAATCCTCACAGGATTAACACCCGATGAACTCGTCAAGTGTATGAAAGGTTAAATACCCGTTTTTTCAACAAAGTTTGGTCTTATTTCGTTAGCAAAGAAAAGCAAAAGATTACAGTATTGAAAAACTAATAACTTTTTTTTGCTTCGATAATATTAGTATCTTTTTATTGTTCATTTTTTAGTTTTATCTGCGAATCTTAGTTAGACCAATCTATATATTTTTCAAATATAATATGTTTAATGCAGATAAATTCCAATTCCGGATAAAATATTTTGCAAGTTTACATGATTTTAAGAGGGGATACACGCGTAACGCCCGTTAAATTAAGATAATTTATTTTTTCTAAAAGGGTGCAAATATACATATAGAAGTTTTAAAACAAAAAAAAAAAAAAACGTCAAAAGATGTTAAAAACCTAAGCGCTTTCAATTGCTCTAAGCAGTCATCATCATGAGTGTTCGTTGTGTTCATGAGTGTTCGTTGGTTAAATAGCCAGAGACTAGTCTTTTTCAAAGGATGGGAGGAGGGAAGGAGAAGGAGGGTGGTATGTGTGTCGGCCGTTATTATAGTTAAGTTCCAAAATTGCCAGATATATTTAGTGCACTATATCAGAAGTGTTATTTTCTTGAGTTAAAATTTCTATATCACATATTACGCATCAATTATCAGAGAATTTTTCGAGATTTTAACTTAAGGAAATAACACTAACAATGCTATGCTCTCTTACAATGTATCCAGGATCTTTTATAATGCACTAAATATCTCTGGCGATTTTGGAACTTTACTCTAATATCCTCCCGTCCTCCTCCTTCTTTGAAATAGACTCGTTTCTGGCTATTTAACCTCCGAACACTCATGAACTTTCACACTTTCCGAATTTCCGCTGATGATGACTGTTTAGAGCAGTTGAAAGCGCTCGGGTTTTTAACATGTTTTTAAAATCTTTTGACGGGTTTTTATGTTTTAAAAATCTTTATATGTGTATTTGCACCTTTTTAGTAAAAATAAATATTCTTACACATTTTACTTAATATTCAAGGTGAACATGACGTTTTAAAACTTATAATTAAACTATATTTTATATTAAATTAAGATCATTTTTGTAGTTTTATAAGAAAATTAAGGACCTATTTTCAAGCGGAATTTACCATTAGATTAGATAATTTTTAAGCAACAAGTTTTATAAAAAAATAATGTGAAGCCTTTTTTTACAAAAACATAAAAATTATTAAGACAAATATAAACATTCACAAGATAATCAGATGTCTCGCGTAGTTTCACTCTAGAATTGAAGTCGAAAGCCTAACTACTAACTTCTCACAATGCCCAAAAGTGAAAAAAAAAAACATTTTGAGACAAACGCATTTTAAAGAGCTTTGAAAGAGGTATTGATGATTAAGAAGATGGCGCAAATAAGGTGCAGACCTATATATTGAATTGAATATATGTATTCCCTAGCTATAACCGCCAGTTACATAGAACATATATGCCTGAAGTTTCCAGGTATCGAATTTAGTAAACAGGAACCACTAAGAATAAAACTAGTCGTTGGGGGCCACTATAATACTTACCCATCATGGATATACATTATATAAAATATGAAAATAAAACATGTGTAAACTATTAATAAAATGCATTGCAATTTCAAAATAAAATCGTGGCTTGATGACGTTATAAACTTTAAATGCTCTATTACTGAATTGCGTAGAGAAACATCCTTATAACTCCAAAAATGATAATAATACTAACTAACAGTTTACTGCGTCGGATGAAGCGTCTCATTTCCAATTAAAATATATCTTTCAATTGAAATTTGAAAGAAATACAGGGTCACGAAAAATCGAAGAGTGTGGATAATAGGATTACAAATATCTCGGAAACTCATTATTAGATCAACTTCATTTTTAGTGCAAAATTTATGTTCTTTTATTGTCTTTTATATTCCCTCCTTAAAAGAAACAATTTCGAAAATATTTATGTAACTTTTATCAGAACGAATATTTCGAGAGTCCGAAAAAAATAGTTCCGGATAATCGAGGTTACTGAAATTCAATAAGCTTCTTCCCATTATTACATACTAAGTACATACCAAATTGCAAGTCTCTATCTCAATTTTTTCGGGAGGTAGAGCGTTCGCAGACACACAGACACACAGACATAAAAACACACACAGACAGACAGACGGCAAGTTTTTTTTCCTAAAAATATGATTTTCTTAATCTCCAGTGTCTGAAACGTGTAAATCCGTCAATTTTTTTTTCGATTTTTAAAACGATTGCAAGACTTACCCTATGATGGGTAAGTAAAACTAGTCGTTGGGGGCCACCGTAATACTTACCCATCATGGATATGCATAATGTAAAATATTAAAATAAAAATGTGTAAACTACTTATAAAATGCATTGCAATTCAAATAAAATCGTGGCTTGATGACGTCACAAACTTTAAAGGCTCGATTACTGAATTGCTTGAAAGAAACATCCTTATAACTCCAAAAATAATAATCCTATTAACTAGCGGTTTATTGCATCTGATTAAGCGTCAAATTTCCAATTAAAATATATCTTTGAAGTGAAATTTGGATGAAATACAGGGTCATGAAAAATCGAAGAGTGTGGAAAATAGGATTATAAATATCTCGGCAACTCATTATCCGATCGACTTCATGCTTTATTCAAAATTTATGTTTTTTTATTGTCTTTTATATTCATTTCTTAAAATAAACAATTTCGAAACTATTTATATACCTTTCATCAGAACGAATATTTCGAGAGTCCGAAAAAATTGTTCCGGTTAATCGAGGTTATTGAAATGAAATAGGCTTCTTCCCATTATTACATACTAAGTACATACCAAATTGCAAGTCTCTATCTCAATTTTTTCGGGAGATAGAGCGTTTACAGACACACAGACACACACACACACAGACACACAGACACACAGACAGACGGCAAAATTTTTTTTCTAAAAATATGTTTTTCGGAATCTCCAGTGTCTGAAACGTGTAAATCCGTCAAAATTTTTTTTTCGATTTTCAAAACGATTACAAGACTTACCCTATACTACGTATGATGGGTAAGTAAATGTGTCTCTTTTTACAGTGAATATTTCATACAACTTTCTTTAAATCAGAAAATAATGTGAAATATTCGCTGAACATACCGTGTCTATATGTTATCTATTTTAAAGAAAGTATCTTCATTTATATGACAGTATGAAATGTTTTACATGTGATTAAACTCGTACATAACGGAAGAATGAATTTCCTAGAAAATATACTACCATTTATTCTTTTCCTCTTTTTCTTCATGCGTGGTCAAGATAAATAAATATCTTTTATCTCACTTCTCAGGTATTATTTAATAAAGAGTTTTCTTTTTCAATACAATCGCTATAATCTCCCACAGTATTAACTCTTGACGAACAAAAGTGTATGAAAAGTTAAATGCCTTTTTTTGACAAAGTTTCGTCTTGTGTCGTCAGCTGAGTAAAGCAAAAGATTACAGTCTTAAAAATCAAATATCTCTTTGTGCTTCGATTAATATTTGTATCTTTTTATTGTTCATTTGCTAGTTTTATCACTAAGTGTTTTAGTCTACCTGCCTTTTCTTCAAAGATAATAATGCAGATTTTTCTCAGATGCATTCTAATTGCAGATAAAATATTTTTCTAGTTTTACTTGTACTTAGGAAGTGATACCGCTGTAACGACTGCTGAATTAATGATGTTGTCAGATCTAAAATTCCCCTCGTTAATGTAAAACGTATGGAAGTGATATGCATTCTAATTTTTTAAAATATTTCTTCAGGAAATTAATAAATTGCTTTCTTTTTTCTGCGTACACTTCTTAAAGGAAATAATAGTATGATAAATTATAAGTAAAAAAAATAAAGAGACGCTTTTATTATAATGTACTAAAAAGGAAAAAAAATGTTGACGTATAATTCCTTCAAATAAATATATTTTTTTGAAAGATATAAATTAAATTGCGAGTGATTTTTTATCACTTTGTTTAAAAAGTAATTCAAACCAAGATTTTCTGTACAATTTAAACCAACAGAAAATCGAAACCCCATTCATTCCTGCATTGATCGGAAAGATGGGTAACTTTCCAAACATGCTACGGTTCAATCGAAGAACATCAGCTTATTTCTGAAGTAATCAATGACATTTACGTGGTCACATACATCATAACATTTTTGTATCCTTATTGGACAAATGTTTATGCCTCTCAGGGTTGGCGGTAGTAAGCCGAAAGGACATACAAAGCAAGCTAAATGAAAGTTTGTAGAAATACTAATTCTTTTGTGAATGAGTGTTATTTATAGCAGCTGTAGAAGTTGCAGTTTGTTTCTGGTATGGTAATGAAATGTAGCAGACCTGATAAGTTTAGTTATCTGGTTGATAATCCAGTTAAACTTGCGTGTTTGTTTTTAGTGCTAGTACTAAGTTTCTTGAAAGTTTTACTTCATTTAAGTCTTCATTTATGAAACATATGATCCAACTATTACTATTGCGGGTTGTTCTTCAATTTAAGAATAGTGCTGTTTTCCCTCCTAATAAGATGTTTTTATGCTAACATATACACTTTGTTTGATGTTAAAACTTGGGTGATAGTTTGGACCTCACGCTACGTGTCATGAAAATATTATGCAGTATATATCTGTAGAAATATCTGTAGAAATATGCAGAAATATATCTGTTAGATCAATAGTTTTTAAACCAGACATACCCCTTTTAAATTAGGTATTATTTTTACCCCAATAAAACAAATGGATAAAGAAATCATACCACTTGAAATTTTTCCATTCTGTTTGGAAATTTTCAAATTCATTTATTGGAACAAATCAAAATGATGTCTATACGGGTTTAAACGACTGCATTTCAAACACGTAAATGTTAGAAATATTTGTTGAAACATGCGGGAATATAGCTGTTAGATGAAAAGTTTTTTACACCCCCACCCTTCCTTTAAATTCGGTATTATTTTTCCCTTAATCAAACAGATGTATAAAGAAATCATACCATACTTGAAAAATTTCCATTCTGTTTGAAAATTTTTAACTCGTGTAATCCTTTTCAATTCATTTATTGAAACAAATCAAAATGGTATCTATACGAGTTTAAACTACTGCATTTCAAATACGCAAATGTTAGAAATATCTGTAGAAATATGCAGAACTATATCCGTTATATCAACAGTAATTTAGACCAGACACTGCGCTCTTTAAATATTGTATTACTTTTACCCCCAATCAAAAAGATGGATAAAGAAATCAAACCACTTGAAACTTTTCATTCTTTTTTGAAATTTTCAAATCAAATCAAAATGGTATTTATACGAGTTTAAACTACTGCATTTCAAATACGCAAATGTTTGAAATATCTGTAAAAATATGCAGAAATATATCCGTTATATCAACAGTAATTTAGACCAGACACTGCGCTCTTTAAATTTTGTATTACTTTTACCCCCAATCAAAAAGATGGATAAAGAAATCAAACCACTTGAAACTTTCCATTCTTTTTTGAAATTTTCAAATCAAATCAAAATGGTATCTATACGAGTTTAAACTACTGCATTTCAAATACGCAAATGTTTGAAATATCTGTAAAAATAGGCAGAAATATATCCGTTATATCAACAGTAATTTAGACCAGACACTGCGCTCTTTAAATATTGTATTATTTTCACCCCCAATCAAAAAGATGGATAAAGAAATCAAACCACTTGAAACTTTCCATTCTTTTTTGAAAATTTCAAATCAAATCAAAATGGTATCTATACGAGTTTAAACTACTGAATTTGAAATACGCAAATGTTAGAAATATCTGTAGAAATATGCAGAAATATATCCGTTATATCAACAGTAATTTAGACCAGACACTGCGCTCTTTAAATATTGTATTATTTTTACCTCCAATCAAAAAGATGGATAAAGAAATCATACCACTTGAAACTTTCCATTCTTTTTTGAAATTTTCAAATTAAATCAAAATGGTATCTATACGAGTTTAAACTACTGCATTTCAAATACGCAAATCTTAGAAATATCTGTAAAAATAGGCAGAAATATATCCGTTATATCAACAGTAATTTAGACCAGACACTGGGCTCTTTAAATATTGTATTATTTTCACCCCCAATCAAAAAGATGGATAAAGAAATCATACCACTTGAAACTTTCCATTCTTTTTTGAAATTTTCAAATTAAATCAAAATGGTATCTATACGAGTTTAAACTACTGAATTTGAAATACGCAAATGTTAGAAATATCTGTAGAAATATGCAGAAATATATCCGTTATATCAACAGTAATTTAGACCAGACACTGCGCTCTTTAAATATTGTATTACTTTTACCCCCAATCAAAAAGATGGATAAAGAAATCAAACCACTTGAAACTTTCCATTCCTTTTTGAAATTTTCAAATTAAATCAAAATGATGTCTATACGGGTTTAAACTACTGCATTTCAAACACGTAAATGTTAGAAATATTTGTAGAAATATGCGGAAATATAGTTGTTAGATGAAAAGTTTTTACACCAAACGACCCCCTTTAAATTCTGTACAATTATTACCTCAATCAAACAGATGGATAAATAAAACATACCACTTGAAACTTTTCCACCCAGTAAGAAAATTTTCAAGTCGTATTTTCTCTTAAATCTGTTTATTGTTTATCCCTTAAATTCATTTATTGAAACAAATTTAAATGGTATCTATACGGGTTTAACTAATGTATTTCAAAGCCGCAAATGTAAATTTTAACGGAAAATATAGAGGTAGAAATCTTTCTATATAGAAATGAAATGCTCTATGCTTTAAGAAGTCTCTCCAAGGCTAGCAAATTTTATCTGCTCTGATTCCAAATATTATGCAGTATTTTAATTGTGACTCTTAGAATAAAATATGCTTAGTAAAACATTTTAAATTTAAAGGCATATTTTGTGCAGTAAAACTGAAAAAAAAGTTTCTATTGTACGAAAGTTTTTTTATATGATCTAATGAACTTGCACAGAAATCATGACATTATAAAGCGACTGTTTTTGTTTTGATAAAATTATAAAATAGATATTATTGACGATTTAGAATTAAAATTATGTTTAACCGCCAAAAGAATAATGGTACAGCTGAATTTTTGAACTCTTTTACATACCCATCATACGTAATAAAGGGTAAGTCTTGTAATCGTTTTGAAAATCGAAAATTTTTTTTTGACGGATTTACACGTTTCAGACACTGGAGATTCCGAAATACATATTTTTAGAAAATTTTTTGCCGTCCGTCTGTCTGTGTGTGTGTCTGTAAACGCTCTATCTCCCGAACAAATTGAGATAGAGACTTGAAATTTGGTATGTACTTAGTATGTAATAATGGGAAGAAGCTTATTAAATTTCAGTAACCTCGATGATCCGGAACTATTTTTTTCGGACTCTCAAAATATTCGTTTTGATAAAAGGTATATAAAATTTTTTCTAGATTGTTTATTTTAAGGAGTGAATATAAAAGACAATAAAAAAACATAAATTTTGCATAAAGAATGAAGTCGATCGGATAATGGGTTGCCGAGAAATTTGTAATCCTATTTTCCACACTCTTCGATGACCCTGTATTTCAGTAAAATTTCAATTCAAAGATATATTTTAATTTGAAATGAGACACTTAATCCGACGCAGTAAACCATTAGTTAATGGGATTATCCATTTTGGAGTTATAAGGATGTTTCTTTTACGCAATTCAGTAATAGAGCGTTTAAAGTTTATGACGTCATCGAGCCACGATTTTATTCGAATTGCAATGCATTTTATAAATAGTTTACCCATATCTTATTTTCATATTTTATATTATGCATATCCATGATGGGTAAGTATTACGGTGGTTCCCAAGGACTAGTCTTAATATTTTAGTAGGATCTGTTATATAACTGAATTCATAATGAAGATATAAAGGTATATTTTATTCTGAAATTATCCCAAAATTATTTAGCAGAATATTTAATGATTAATTTGCAATAAATGAAGAAATGTATCTAAATTAGATACCATAAAAGAAAAAAAAGCTACTGCAACATCATACTGATTTTCTAAATGATTTTTCCAAAATGATTAAATGATTTTTCATAAATATGTAATCAGAGTCAATCATCCATTAATATGTTATCATCACCAAGCAAATATTTCACTGATAAAACATATTTAAAAATAACTTTTCTATGATGAAAATATCATGAACATCTTAAGACATCTGCTTCCAGGTATTCTACAATCATGACACAGTTTCAGAAGTTGTTAGTGACATGCTGTCATCTTTCTAGAAAATAAATGGCGATACGGTGACATAATTCATGCGAAATTTTTTGAAAGAGTTTATCTTTTTACTAGAAGTTTTAATCTTGTATGCTATAAAATTTTAAGATTGGAAATTATCCAGTTTTAAAGCTCCATTACACTCTATATATGACTAAATTTCAGAACTGGTAAGTTTAATAATATGTATATTCTTATTTGAATATGGCATATTTTTATAATATATTAATAATGGTATTATTCTAAAAAAGTTTTGTTTTTAATTACAAATTACTTCTAATTATAAATTACTAATTACACCTATTAAAAATAACAGTATTTCAGAGCTGATAGACATTATATATTAAATACTTTAATAAAAAGATCTATGCTATTTTATGACTTATCATATATATTATTTCTCCTGTCAACATCCCCTTTTCTCAGAAAATACGAAGCGCAGAACGACGAAGGAGATAGCAAATGAAAGGATTTTGAACAGGCTTCTGACATAGCACACTTAACATTTCATTAAAACATGTTTTTGATTAAAAATTGCTGTTAAATAAAAATTAAATCGGCATTGTTTTCATAAAAGAAATGAAAGGTTTTACTCAAATTATTGTTGCCACCAAAATAAAATACTGCATTATCAGATGACGTCATCCTATAATGCAATTGAAGTACGATTGTTAATTGATTTCTTGCGAGTACTTTTTGAAAAAATATCGAGCTTTTAATCGGGTTTTTATTTAATTTTTATGCGTGCGTCACTTATTGTTTATTTGTTTAATCATGGCTGTGTGTATGCGTACTGTATCGGAGCACCAGTAGATTACGTAATTTAAGGATTATTTTCCATTTAGAAATACAGTTCATTAGCATTCACAAAAATTGTATGCATTTATTTTTTAATATTTCATTAAGCTGTTAATAAGCCAGCGAAGTCTGACGTCATTTAAATGGCTGCTGGACCACAAAGTTTAATTCCATGTTTAAGTTCCCATAGGCTTGCAAAAAAGTGGTGTTCCAAATATTGATTTATGTATTTAAGACATTTATGGAACAGTTTTGAAAAATCTGAGGGAATGCTTTGGTACTTCTCTATTATCCCGTCGACCATTTTTCACAACAAAAAACTATCGCCAAACTGTAACGCCAAATAAACGGGAGAACGTTGCCATTGGAATATCAAAATAATAAATAAATAAAATATACGAATTTAAGGACACAATTGTTATTTTAATTAATGAAATAACGGTACTTCTCTATTATCCCGTCGACCACTTTTCATAACAAAAAAATATCGCCAAACTGTAACGCCAAATAAACGGGAGAACGTTGCCATTGGAATATCAAAATAATAAATAAATAAAATATACGAATTTAAGGACACAATTGTTATTTTAATTAATGAAATAACGGTACTTCTCTATTATCCCGTCGACCACTTTTCATAACAAAAAAATATTGCCAAACTGTAACGCCAAATAAACGGGAGAACGTTGCCATTGGAATATCAAAATAATAAATAAATAAAATATACGAATTTAAGGACACAATTGTTATTTTAATTAATGAAATAACGGTACTTCTCTATTATCCCGTCGACCACTTTTCATAACAAAAAACTATCGCCAAACTGTAACGCCAAATAAACGGGAGAACGTTGCCATTGGAATATCAAAATAATAAATAAATAAAATATACGAATTTAAGGACACAATTGTTATTTTAATTAATGAAATAACGGTACTTCTCTATTATCCCGTCGACCACTTTTCATAACAAAAAAATATTGCCTAACTGTAACGCCAAATAAACGGGAGAACGTTGCCATTGGAATATCAAAATAAATAAATAAGTAAAATATAAGAATTTAAGGACACAATTGTTATTTTAAATAATGAAATCTATACTAATATTATAAAGGAGTAATTCTTGTTTGTTTGTTTGTAGGGGGTAATCTCTGGAACTACCGAACCGATTTCAAAAGTGATGGTGGCAAATTGATGGTGACAACCCCTGCTCCAACATAGGCTATATTTTATGTCGGTGCCACTAACCCCAGGGGGTGCAGGAGCAAAAAACGTTCTAAAATTGCGATTTTTCAGTTATCACACTGGCTGTCAAGCCCTGAGAGCTTGGCAGCCGGTTCTGTATGTATGTATGTACGTACGTAATGCGATAACTCTTCATAGAAATATCCGTTTTCCTTCAAATTTTGTTTAAAGGTTCACTGTGTTAAGGCGCTTCCCTGATTAGTTTTCGGGATTGATTGGTTAAGTATAAAAGGGGGGGGGAACAAGGGGCTAATTCCCCCCCCTTAATTTATATAAATGGGTTTTTCATGCAGAATTATTCCGTTTTCCTTCAAATTTTGTTTATAGGTTCATTGGGTTAAGACGCTTCCCTGATTACTTTTCGGGATTGATTGGTTAAGTATAAAGGGGGGAACGGGGGATAATCCCCCCCTTAATTTATTAAAATGGGTTTTTCATGCAGAATTATTCCGTTTTCCTTCAAATTTTGTTTATAGGTTCACTGGGTTAAGGCGCTTCCCTGATTAGTTTTCGGGATTGATTGGTTAAGTATAAAGGGGGGGGGGAACGGGGGGATAATCCCCCCTTAATTTATATAAATGGGTTTTTCATGCAGAATTATTCTATTTGCTTCAAAATTTGTTTATAGGTTCATTGGGTTAAGACGCTTCCCTGATTAGTTTTCGGGATTGATTGATTAAGTATAAAGGGGGGGAACGGGGGCTAATACCCCCCTTAATTTATGTAAATGGGTTTTTCATGCAGAATTATCCCATTTCCTTCAAATTTCATTTATAGGTTCACTGTGTTAAGGCGCATCCCTGATTAGTTTTCGGGATTGATTGGTTAAGTATGAAGGGGGGAACAAGGGGCTAATTCCCCCTTATCTATACTAATATATAAAGTAGTAAAGATTGTTTGTTTGTTTGTTTGTTTGTTTGTAGAGGGTAATCTCTGGAACCACTGAAGCGATTTTAAAAGTGATGGTGGCAAATTAATGGTGACAATCCCTGCTCCAACATAGGCTATATTTTATGTCGGTGCCACCACCCCCAGGGGGGTGCAGGAGTGAAAAACGTTCTAAAATTTCGATTTTTTGTATACTGAAGGAGATAGAAGCATCAAATTTGGTATGGTAGTTACTTACAAGATTTAAATGCTCTATAAGAACAAATTATAAAAACATTCGAAATTTAAAAGGCTGAAATAAGCAAAAAATTTTCTAAAAACATTCTAAATTACAATTTCTATGGAATCTCTGGAACTACTAAAGCGATTTCAAAAGTGATGGTGGCAAATGGATGGTGACAGTCCCTGCTCCAACATATGCTAAATTTTATGTCAGTGCTACTACCCGTAGAGGGTGAAGGAGCGAAAAACGTTCCAAA
Organism: Maratus michaelseni; assembly: GCA_963931845.1. Lineage (NCBI taxonomy): Eukaryota > Metazoa > Arthropoda > Arachnida > Araneae > Salticidae > Maratus > Maratus michaelseni. The sequence goes on from OZ007600.1 coordinate 7,737,802, forward strand.
ATTATGATATTTTCAATACTGAAGGAGTTAGGAACTTGACATTTTGTATGGTCGTTACTTACAAGATTTAAATGCTCTATAAGAACAAAGTCTAAAAAAATTCGAAATTTAAAAGGCTGAAATAAGCAAAAAATTTTCTAAAAACATTCTAAATTACAATTTCTATGGAATCTCTGGAACTACTAAAGCGATTTCAAAAGTGATGGTGGCAAATGGATGGTGACAATCCCTGCTCCAACATAGGCTATATTTTATGTTGGTGCCACTACCCCGAGGGGGTGCAGAAGCGAAAAACGTTCTAAAATTGCGATTTTTGCGATGCTGAAGGAGCTAGAAACTTGAAGTTCGGCATGATTGTTATTTATAAGATCTAAATGCGCTCTAAGAACAAATTCTAAAGAAAAATGATCTAATGATTCTGCGATTTTTCAACTATTGAATTTCTAAAATTACGAAATTTCATCATAGAGTACCATAGCGAAACCTTCACGCGTAAAAAGATAATGATAAGGGCGACATGTCCTGACGTGTATATTGGCTATAGCACGAGTCACAAATTATTGTATCCTTATTATTCTGTTAAAATATAAAAGTGAATTATGAAATGTCAATATTTTGTTTGATTAAAGGTTCGTTAAGAGAAATTGACCAGCGTAGCGGGCGTAGCTTGCTAGTAACTAATAAATCAGTAAAACATAATGAAAAATACTCGCAAATGCCGAATTACAAACCACTTGATGACATAACAAAGACGTATAATGCTTCTGACATCCAGTAAATGGAACTGCATTTTTAGCGTTTAATCTTACAGTTTGGCAAAGTTTTTCGTTATGAAAAGTGGTTGACGGGATAATAGAGAAGTACCAATGCTTTCATATGAATTCACGTCTGATTCAGTGTTTCAATTTTTTTATAATTCGTTTTTTTTTTTTTTTCAGTATAGGGGTTTTGGCAACCTAGAGAAATAACTTTGGCGAGAGAAGAAAATTTGGCAAAATATTTTCTGGCAATCTATTCCCATTTTCTTATACACAGGCTATCATCATATATATTATTTCTGTTCTCAACATCCTTTTTCTATACACATACAAAACATACAACGATGAATGAGGTATCATTCGAAAAGTGTTTGGACAAGTTTCTGAGATAGTACACCCACATTTCGTTAAAATGCGTTGTTTGATTTAAAAACAAAATCAGTTAATTAAAAATTAGTGCTAAAACGTACCAGGAAATAATCTCGAAGATTGCAGTTCGAAAGCTTCGCACGGGTCCTTCTGGTTTATTATAATTATTAATTAAGTTATATTTTCGATTTTCATACATACAGGAAAGATACTAGTTCGCAGTTGATTCTACTTGAAGCCTATGTGAGCGGCGATGGCAAGAATCGAACCAGGAAACACGGGACAGCAGATGAGTCCTATAGCGCCGATCAAAATGTTCAATTTTTCGTTTCTAGAAACACAGAGCGCGTTCAGAGACCGAAATGCAGAGTTTCTCGTATAATTGGGAATGACGTCATCTGATTTTCTCAGGGTAAAGTTGGGTTAAAACGGCTGTGAACGCTTTTGGGTAAAGTTATGGGCATGTTTACGATCAAACACTTCTGTCAACCAGTCTACCATTACATTTTGATTGTACCAACATTTCAGGAACCTTCCTAGCCGACGTTGGCCAATTATATCATAGTCCTGTTAAAGGTAGACCAATCAAATGGTCAGGACTCAAGTGTACAGTAGCAGTCATAAAGAACAACAATTAACAGTTGAAGTTAGCTATAAAAGAAATAAACAAATCAGATTTCCCAACCACGTGATCACGTGACCCAACAAAATTCTCCAGGTAATGTGGGTTACCCGAAGTCTGGGTAATTTCCGGCTCTGAACGCTACGAGGAACCCGCGAAAAGTCACGTGATATCGGTCTCTGAACGCTTCGGGTTACCCCTGTGTTACCTTATGTAACTCGGGGTTCGGTCTGTGAACGCGCCCTAATTCTATACTGAAAACTTAAAGTGCGAAACGCCACAGTACTCCACCCTAAGACTCTTATAATAGGAGCTGACACATATCCATTTTGTTGCGGATTATTGGTACTCAGTGCAGCATCAATCTACCGCAGCCGGAGTGGGGTTGCCTAAGACTCGGTTCTGATTAGCTTGGTTTTTCGACTGAACTTCAGTTTGAGCACCAAATCTGCGAGGATGCGTCAGCCTCTATTATAGGAACTCCACCCCCAGTAAGAAGGACGTCCCAGTGACGTCAGACGAGCAATGTCCACTCACGTGGAATGCCAGTGTTACACTGTCGAGTTGCTGCGCGCGTGTGTGTGACACAGAAGGTGCGCGGAGCGACAGGATTTGTGTTTTGAGAGAGTTGTTATAGGATTTAACTGTGAAGCAGGCCACAGGCTGAGATGTGAGCGGTAATGATAAGGATCGAATCAAGAACTCCGTAATAGCAGTCGAGTACTATAGTGTCGAGCAAAAATCTAGTTCATTTGTTCATTGCTAAATACTCCTTTTATACTGCCCGTGGGAGAGAGCGTGTCTACATATTTATCTTTATATAAAACAAAAATGTAAGTTAGATACATATTATGATAATTAATTACGGTAAAACGAGAAGTTTTTGCTAATTAAAATTCAAAGTTTTAATGTGAGGTGACGTAATATTCCCGATTTTCATTCTTTAGGAGGAGGAGGGTGGGGGTGACAGTTCACGTTTAAAGTATCTTTCCCAGCTTTTTGATTTAAAATCTTTTAGAGCTTTAGAAAAGTAGATAAATTTGTGAATTTTAATAAAAGATAAAGTTTAAAAAGTTATGAAATTTACAGTTTTGAAAATCTTAAATTTAAACTATTTTAAAAATTTGATTACTTTAAGTTACCTATTTAAACTAATACTGATTTTGTAATTATGGTGGAAATATTATTTGGAACCGAATTTCTCATTAAATGAAAATAAAAAAATGTCCTGAACTCTGTCTTAGTCAGAAATACAAAGGGCGTTCCATAAAAAATGGGAGAAAAATCATAAAAAAACAAGAAATATATTTACAGCAAAAAATACATCATTCTTTTTCAAAATACCTTCCCTCAGATGATATGCAACGGTCCCATCATTCAAACCACTTTTCAAAACAATTAGAAATACTTTTTCTGGAAGTTGTTTCAAAGAACCCTTCACTGCTAAAATATTTTCAGAATCGGACTTGGTAAGGGATCAAAATGATGCACCCAAGTTTTATCACCTGCTTTTACAGTCTTTAGGGAATTCGGACCACTTTGAAGCATCTGTTCCACTCACAACATTGGTGAATTCTTGTTTGCATTTGTTCTTTAGTAAGGTGATGAGGGACCAATCTGGAACAAACATGACGAAGCAGAAAATTGTTGCGTAGAATGCGATATATCGACATTTTCGAAATGTTAGTTGATGTGGCTATTTTCTCGCATGTCATTCGCCGATTTTCTTGCAAATTGCCTACACAATGTTAACATTTCGATCATTCACAACACTTTCTGATCGGCAAGACTTAGGAGCCAGTTCTGCAGACAAAGGTCCTTTTTTTAAACCACCATGCCATCTAAAAATCGTAGACTCACCAAAACATTTGTGTTTGTAAGTTTCTTTCATTAACTTAACTGTTTCTGGAACTGTTTTGCCCAAACGATAGCAAACTTTTATGGCACAACGTAATTCGTTTTTTAACTCTGAATCACTCACCTCCATTTCTGTAGGACAAATAAAAATAGTTCTTTAAACAAGCACGAAACTTGGAAAATAAAATCGTCTGCTTGGTTTAGAATATTTATAAACGTACTGTTAACAGTTTGAAAAAAATGCCTGCAGTTTTATTTTTTAGTTTCACGGTGTTGCCACTACGTACAAAAATAACTCTCAGTTTTTATGGAATGCCCTTTGTATAATTATAGACATAGCAGCAAAATATTTTAAAATGTGTTTATACAAGATGCTTCTTATAGAACTAAGTTGCAATTTCTTTATACAATATACTATTTTTAATAAAGAGAATGCTACAAATTAACATTTTATTGCTAAACATATATTCCTTGATAATGTTTGATAAACTTGGCATAGTTTATCACACCTGATCATAAATAATAATTCCACTTGGTACTGACGACATAACCCTTATATGTATGAATATAAATCAAGATCAAATAATGAAAAATCAGGCCTTTTGGATGTGTCAGTATATTTCATAAAGCTGTAAGAGATTTCAGTAACTTAGTTTAACTTACTTCTCGTAGTCTACTAAGATTTTATGTGAGTTACTTTTAATCAAATTAACAAGGAGATGTTTTCAATAGGTTTTGAGAAAACGTATAGTATAGATATATGCACGCATTAAAACCTTTTATTTTACAGATATTAATTGCATAGATTTAGATCAACTGTATTTTATATATCTCATACGTTATTAATTTTGTAATACTTGTATATTTCATTATATGCACTTGTAGAAATGTTGCAACAAATGCAAAAGAATTTCCAAAAAATTCAAAGTTAAAAATGCTGGTTTAAAAATATATGACAAGTAGCTACCCTTCAATTACTAAACATCATGATTTAAAGATATTTTTAAAATATGATATAACATTTAATTTTAGCAACATCTCTAGTATTATTCACCTAACAGACTTAAATTAATACTTTAATAACTTTTTAAAATAACTTTTAAACTTCTTTTGATAAGTTCAAACGCATTGTATTTTACAATGCTCCCAAATGGTCCGTTTATTTAATACCAGAAATTCCTAAAAATTATTTTCGTTGTAAGTTGCTATAATATTTGCAATAAAAATAACCTTTGGTATTTCTATAAAAATTGTAAGAAAAATCTAAAAGGAAGATTATAATATTAAAAAAAAATAGTATTAAAAAAACTGACCATTTGGGAGTACTGGATTTTACGACCCAGTCAACACGTGTAATTCACGAGTTTTCACGAGTAATTCCGACAACAACGCTTGTATTCATTCTACTAGAAAATAGCGACCAATCCAGATTCAGCTTATTAATTTTTAGGATAAGGAAACTAGACAATTCTATGGTATTATGTTGTTTGCATTTAATCAAATTAATAAGCACAATTATAAGTGCCAAAAATTATCGTATACACACATCTATTAAAACATTTTAATATTCAATTGTTATATTGAGGCCAATCGTATTTTGAAAGTCCCATTTATGATTAGAAAATTTATTGTAAAATATTTGCATACCTTATGATATGCAAATAAAATATTCAAAATTATAAACATTGGCAAAAAATTTGATGGTTACTATTTAAACTTCAATGATTATAAATCACCAAAATAACTTTAATAATAAAAGAGAATTCGAAACGAAAGATTCACCTTTGCTTGTCCACAATAAGAAAAACATTTTTATGAAAAATGATTTATTTTACACATTACTAAAATAGATGTCCTGTTGCAATAATGTATTATCATATCAAATACCAAGCATTTGGTACGAACTTCTCCGAATTACGGGAAAGTAGGGTCTCATGAAAGAGTCGTGATTTGTGTTTCCCCCTCACCAACAATAGGTCCATACACCGGTCTATATGGGTCTATAAGGGGTCTATATATGTGTCTATAATGTTTATAATGGGTTCCCTGTCACTTTGAGTTCTAGTGTTGAAAAACATCAGAGCTTCGGTCTCCGCTGATTGAAATCCTTGATAATAGCTTAGTTTAGAGCCGAAAGCGGTAGGAAAGTGTTATGTACTACTGATATCTCGTGTTTTAAAGCTTTTAAGACATTTGTACATATGTTTTTATCGGACGTCTATTTTGGTAATGTGTAAAATAAATCATTTTTCATAAAAATGATTTTCTTATTGTGGATTATAAATCGGTTCTTAGAAGTGAATTACATAATATGTCATAGATTTTAATATAAAGAATATCAAAAATTGTATTCACCAAACTCAACTCAAATTAACACTTGAATAATTTTCAGAAAGAAAGTTTAAAACACCTTCTGACAAGGCCAAGCGTACTACAGTTTATGATCCAGTCAACGCAGAGCCCCATGACTAACTTCTACAACAAACCCCGTATTAATTTGATTTGCGACTAATCCAAGATCAGCTAATTTTCTGGGGGAAGAAACGAGATATTATCTCACCGGCTATTTCTATCTGTTTTCCTCTCGCATCAGCGTTCTCCAATTGGATTACGTCGTGTAACCGGTTTTTGTCTTAATTATTTGCTAGTCTTCTTTAATTGGACACAGCTGAATTGAGACATAATGAACGCCTCTCCTTCAAAAACTGTCAACATTAATTTCAATTAAAGAAAGCTTGTTGCTGATATTTCACGAGCTAATGCAATGATTAAAATTGACTAAAACACTTTCTAAAATGTAGCAATAATTTTGTTATAGAAAGTAAAGAACCCCTAATTTGACACAGTGGTGTATCAAATATTCTAATACGAGGAAAAATTGCGTGTATATATATATATATATATAAATATATATATATATATGCAAATTTTATCTTAAAAACGGCTCTAACGATTTTGACGAAATTTTGTATCCAACCGTTTTGGGGCTCCAGAAAACCATTGGGCTAGGTCACACGTTCGAGAAAATTCGATTAGTGGCTCATTTTGGGTCACCATGGGTATTTGGTTCAGATTACTAATTTTTAAAGAAAAAAACTAGAGAATATTATGCTATTATGGTATTTGCATTTAATTAAGTTAATAAGCACAATTATAAGTGCCAAAACATTATGTATACAGACATCTATTAAAACCTTTTATCAAGTATTAAATTGTTATATTGAGACCAATCGTAGTTTGAAAGGCACATTTATGATTAGAAAAATTATTGTAAAATATTAGCATATCTTATGATATGCAAATAAAATATACATTTAAACATGTATATATTTAAAATACATTTAAAAAATATAGATTTAAACATCGGCCAAAAATTTTATGATTACTATTTAAACTTGAATGATTATAAATCAGTTTTTAGAAGTGAATTACATAATATATCATAACTTTTAATATCAAGACCATCAGAAATTTTATGCACCAAACTCAACTTAAATTAACACTTGAATAATTTTCTGAAAGAAAGTTTGAAACACATTCTGACAAGGCCAAGCGTATTACATTTTATGACCCGGTCAACACAGAGCCCCGTGACTAACTTTTACAACAACTCTTGTATTCATTTGATTTGCGACTAATCCAAGATCAGCTAAGTAATTTTCTATGGGAAGAAACGAGATAATTATCTCACAGGCTATTTCTTACTCTTTTCCTCTCGCATCAGAGTTCTCCAATTGGATTACGTCGTGTAACCGGTTTTTGTCTCCATTACTTGCTAGTCTTCTTTAATTGGACACAGCTGAATTGAGAGATAATGAACGCCTCTCGTTCAAAAACTGTCAACATTAATTTCAATTAAAGAAAGTTTGTTGCTGATATTTCACGAGCTAATGCAATGATTAAAATTGACTAAAACACTTTCTAAAATGTAGCAATAATTTTGTTATAGAAAGTAAAGAACCCATAATTTGACATAGTGGTGTTTAGGACACAGTGTATATTTAGTGGTTTAAAAAAATTAGGAGATATTTATATTCAAAGTTTCATTTAACGTTTTGTGACTCAAGAATTCCGATTTGAAAAATATTTACTTAGATGTTAGAACACATGATTTTAAAGATGTAAAAAATAATTAAAAAAATTAGAACTTAAAAATAAAAATATATTGTCTAAAAGATACTTTTTCCCACCTGTAATAAACAGAAAATTACACACTTCTCATAAATAGTGTCAGTTTTCTAATACAAAATTTTAAACTGTATAAACTTCATAAAATATCTATTTTTGGACATCTCCAGACTTTTAAATTTGACAAAATTTACGAAGTACGTACATTTTAGCAATAACAGTGCAAAACTACAGCGCCTAGAATATATAGTGTGGAAAACGGCTATAAAATTGAATCCCATAAATGTAGAACGATGCTGAAAAGATAAGGGGTCGATCGCAGCGACATCTTCTAGCAGTGACGTAGGCAGGGTGGAGGTCCGGATGGTTTGGATATCACTAATTTTATAAACATATTTTTGCCTTTTCTAATAGGAGAATTTTCTGCGATATTGAAGGGGAAGAAAACTTTATAATATTACTGGTTTCCAGAGCACTTGGAGCCCCCTCTCTGGCTACTGTCTGCTAGCTCTTTTTAACGCAAACATACTGAGAAACGTTTCAGTTGGTGGTAAATATTTTAAATAATTAAATTATACCCTATTTCTTTTGACTTGTATAGTGATTTTCATAAGCTTTGAAAATATGAATGATATTGATCATGGCCAAAAAACGTGATACGCATTCTTTTGTGTCTGGTTGCAGTACTCGATACAAGACAGCAAACTAGAAACTATCCCTATTTAACATACCAAAGGATGAATCTCTGCTAGAAAAGTGGAAAAGATTAATTCCCTGATATGATAAAAAACTAACTTCAAAACCAGTTACATCTGAAATATACACTTACAAGAAGATTTAATTCACATAAATTATGTTCATGTTGTCAATAGTGAAACGGTTACTTTTGCTAGAGGTAAATTTATTTTTAAAGCAGATGTCGCTGCGATCGCCCTATTATTGTACCGCATCGTTGCACGTCTATCGGCTACAATTTTTTAGCACTTTTTTAAGCGTTACCAATTTGGCTTTTTTTAAATTCCGAAATTTCGCATTCATACCAGAAAATTCGTATAATGTTCATTTCCTTACTTTATGGCAGATATTTCGTGACATCTTAAAGTAAAAATTCTTGTTTCAGAATTTCCTGTTTGAATTCGAAAATTTTGAATTAAAAAATGGTAAAACCTTTTTCCACCCTATGCATTCTAGGCGCTATAGCGAAACTGCTCAAATGATAAATAAAACTTTGATATGAAAAATTAACCCAGTATCGCCATCTATGGAGAATTATGTGAACCATTTTTATTAACTTCTGTGTTGGGAGACAGCAGTAATAAATAGAATCTTCTTTTGAGTCACACTGTATAAGTGACATTGACTTTTGGGTATATTGCTGATATGCAACGCGGTGGGAAAAAGGGTTAAATAATTTCAAGCTAGAGAATGGTTAAGAGATAAATTAAATTCAATAAAATCTTCATGTATGTATTTTTATGTATTTCAGATATCACTGACAGACTGCGCTACCAACATACAGTCTAAAAAAGCGCAACATTTTGAAAATTAGGACAACATAGAAAAAACACAATGCAAACACACTGATAAAAATATATTTGTTACTGTAATAAGTGCAAATACTAAAAAGACAGCTTTAAAGCATTAAAACTATTTATGATGTAAAATCGGATGTCAAAATACCTAAGCGCTTTCGGCTAAACATTAGCCAACATCAGAGAATAAAAACCAGTATTATGATGGAGTTTATCGTGGGAAATAATGCATATAGAAAAGTTATCGTGTGAAGTAAGTTCAGGGGGTTGATTATTGAGAAGATGTTGTCAAAGTTAGAGAATCCTTTAAAAACCTGAAGGATTTTTTTTTACGGAGTAAAACAATTTGATAAAACAAGAAGGTATAGTGGCAATTGGTTGTTTTGGCAAATCTCAGAATGCGTTTCCTGGGTACTACTGAAGTACTGAACCGGAGTGTAGTTTTCCTTTTTAACACTTTCCAACCTAGTTGAAAAGTGTTTATGACTTCGGTTTGTCTGGCCGGATGGCCGTCTGGCCGTCTGTCCGTGCTCTAACTCCCGTAAATATACTCGGATTGCTCTGCAATTTTTATATGTTATTGTAGTACTCTATAGCATGTTCCCTATTTCAACGGAAGTGTGTAGCACTTATAGTTTTTTACAGGGACACTCAAAAGAATTTCGTTACATTGCGATCTATGGGGAAAAATCATTTGCGGTTTATTTTAATGATGTTACTCAATTTCAAACACATTGTAATTGATATATATCACTAAGGTGCATTACAAGAAGCTTAATATGGAATAGGGTGTGCATAGCACTTATAGTAACTTTACAGGAACAGTCAAAAGAATACCGTTACATTACATCTATGGAGAAAAATCGTCTGCGGTTTATTTAAATAATGTTTCATTATTTTAAACACATTGAAATTTATATATATTACTAAGGTGCATTACAAGAGGCTTACTACAGAATATTGTGTGTATAGCAGTCATCGTTCATTTACAGGGAGACACAAAAGAATTCTCTATTGTCTGTTTACAATAATTCCTGGAAGTGCGTTTTAAGTTACTGAACGCGATTTAAAATTTAACTCCCTTTTTGTGTATTTACGTGGTGTGTATAAATTCTGTAGATCCTATACAGGGAAGCACAAAAATTCGCGAACACATTTCCGTTTATTGACAAACTCCAGAAGGAGAATTTTAAACTGTGCTACGCTTTTCCTAACTGAACTAAAATTTAGCATCCTATGTAGTATATATACAAATTTATAGATCCTATACAGGGCTGAATAAAAGTATTCGGATATTTTTCCGAATACTGTATAGGTTGCAAATTCTTGAAATTATGTTTTTAAATATGTTATGCGTTTTCCAAATTATTTACTTAGATGCTATCTTTCAGCTTATTAAAAGGTATGATTTGTAAAATTATTTTGGAAGCGTTGGAAAGTGTTACATAATCTATGCTTGAAGCATGATTTTTCGTTCTTGTTTTTTATATGATGAAGCAAAGAAGACGAAAATCACATCATTAGAGTTAATGGTCTTTAATCGAAGAAACATGTCACAATTCACAATCTTCCACAATAGTGAGATTTTGATCAATCAAAGTGTCAGATTTTTAAATGAATCTGATGAATACTGGTGAGGTGACATTTTAAGTCTTGGGAAGTCAGGGGTGAAGGACACAAACGTGATCCAAAGAATAATCCAGAAATGCTGTTGAACGGGTCCGACCAAGTTCACGTAATCCAAAGAGTTTTAAGAACATCAAGGGGATTTTTCGTTATAAAACCAAAGGGTGGCCAAGACATTTTTAGATGTTTTGGAGATGAAATTCAGAGGGCAAGTGTCGTATCCGATATGAAAGCGAGCGCAAGGAAAACACGCCAAGCGAGTTACATTTCGAGCCAAGAGAATCACATTTTTTTGCGTGGGAAATGTAACCGTTACTTATACACATATCAGCTTCATAATTGACGTCATTGGAAGGGAAAAATCTTTTGGCGAAGATTGCACTTTGGCTAAAAGAGAGTGATTAAGAATTTTACCTTTAATTATTGTTTTGGGAGCAGCGATTAGAAGAATGCTGCGAAGGCGCCATTGAGATGCGTTAAGCATCTGGATGCAATATGCAAGACAAAACTGACCATGAGAAAGGAAACATTTTATGCCTTGTATAATTTCATTTCCTTTGATATGTGGGAGACCGAATAAGTACATTAATGATAATTTAAAAACAATATGCATAATTTTGACTAAAAGTCTTTCGTTGAAAGAGAAAGATAAAAAGGGTGCGCGTTTTAATAGCCGGGAATGTATATGAATTACGATTATGCAGAAAGGGGAAAATATATTTGATAAAATACATAAAATATAGATTTCTTTAATTTTTTTGAAACGAATATATATGGTATCTTTACCATAAGTATGGTTTTTATCCTTTTATGATGGCTAATGTTTAGCCGAAAGCGCTTAGGTATTTTGACATCTGATTTTACATCATAAATAGTTTTAATGCTTTAAAGCTGTTTTTTTAGTGTTTGCACTTATTACAGTAACAAATAAATTTTTACCAATGTGTTTGCATTGTGTTTTTCCAAGTTTAAGAAGGTGGATTTGACGTTTTTACTATATAGAATTTTCCATATATTTTTAATAGGACAACATATTATAAACGGCAGGCTTTGCGTAATTTCGTCTTTACTCTCAAGTTGGTTCAAATAAGAACTTTTCCGTGGCAAAGAAAGTGTCGCAATAGATCCTTTGACTAACAATTTTTCAATCTGTCAGATAATAATTTCAATTACACACGAACTAAATCCAAATAGTTCATGGGCTTTAGTTAATCTAATTAGTTCAGAATTGCTTTAGAAGATGTAGCTTCTGGCATGGTTGTTCATGACGACCTGTTTTGGTTTTTAGAAATGTCTTATTTCATTATTCTAGTCGTCGTCACTAACAGATCTTTAGGTTAATTTCTACATCTTATAATTAGTATTCTAACCACTTAACTGCTTTTCGCAAACGCCGCTAGGGGTAGAAGAGTTTGCATGCTTTGTTACTAAAAACTTCTAAATACTACTAATTTTTAACTGTAATCTTTGCTTTATTAATTGACAGACATTTTGATTATATAAGGCAAATATTTCAGTAGGGAAAAAGTTGTGTTTGTGTGCTTTTAGGGATATTTTCCGTTTTTCAATCCGATGTATATTTCTCGAGTTATTCGACCGTTTCCAGACTTTTCAATGGAAACAATTCTCACTGCATTTTACTCGATTACACCACCATCTACGATTTTTCGAAGACAATGTTCAATAAAAAAGTTAAGTATTTCTTCCTCGTAGAATCCGAATCTGCAATAAAAAGCGATCATTTAAGATTTCAAAACTGCCTCTCTTAGCCCACCAAGGAGCAGAGTCTGAAAAAGGTCGAATAACTCGAGAAATATACATCAGATTGAAAAACGGAACAATATTTTTGAAAAATCTATTTAGGGATATCAAAGTTCCCCTCCCCAACTCTGCCCTTTGGGGGGAAAGGGGGGAACTTTGAAATCTTATATGATAACCCCCTTCTTATTGCAGATTAGGATTATACGAGAAAAAATACGTGATTTTTGTATTGAACGTTTTCTTCATAAAATCGTACATGGCGCTGTAATAGAGTGACATGAAGTGAGAATAGTTTCCATTGAAAAGTCTGGAAACGGTCGAATAACTCGAGAAATATACATCGGATAAAGAAACGAAAAAATACGTGTTTAATATTTTAGAAAAATCTAATCTTAGAAAAATCTATTTTTCTAAAATATTGAAGACGTATTTTTACGTTTTCCAATCCGATGTATATTTCTGGAGTTATTCGACCGTTTCCAGACATTTCAATGGAAACGATTCTCACTTCTTGTCACTCTATTACAGCGCCATGTACGATTTTATGAAGAGAATGTTCAATACAAAAGTCACGTATTTTCCCCGTAGAATGAGATTCTTCAATAAAAAGAGGGGTTATCATATAAGATTTCAAAGTTGCCTCCCCTTTCCCCCAGGGGGCAGAGATGGAGGGGACAACTTTGATATCACTATATAGACTTTTCAAAAATATTGAACATGTATTTTTCCATTTTTTAATCCGATGTATATTTCTCGAGTTATTCGACCTTTTTCAGACTTTTCTGACGCCCTGTATATAGGGTAGATATAATTAAATTGGGTTTTTTATAAGAAACGTTCGTTACATTGACTAGTTATGTTACACGAGTAGAGTATGGTCTATAAGGATAAATTAATTAACATTTCATAGAACAGAGAATTAATGCACAGCGGGTGATTCGAATATATAGGAGTGATTAGAGGGCTTTATAAATGTTTCTAATGGTGTATGCGGAGTATTTAGTGTCATATTAACTAAATGCATCTATTATTCACCAAATTCATAATCATAATTTGTATACTAGAACCACCGCGATTTTTGGTGCGCTATAAGTAATCATTCTTATAGCGTTTTATCAAATTTATCTCAGCAAAAATTTGAACTTGATTACAAAATTTATAACTTGAAATAAATAAATACTGTTAAAATAAATATGAAGAAGTGATGAATCTGTACATAACTAAAAATGATTTAGCGCAATTATTGAAATTAATAAAATTACTTTTTGAATAAATAAATACATTTATAATCTAACAAGGAGAGGGCCTAGCTTGGTAATCACAGATTTTTATTATTTTTATATATGTTGTAGGGTAGAAACATCTTAGTCTCAGGTTCAACGGATTTTATACAACGCCCTTTAGTTCTCGAGAAATAGGTGGTCTAATATTATAACACAACTTAAATAGTTGCTTTGAAATGACATTACTGCGTCGGTCGTATCTCATTTGTTATGGCGTCTGCTCGTGGGTTCGGGTTCGAGACCGGAATGCACTACGTTTGTTTTTCTCATTTTTTGTTTTATACTTGTAATTATAATTTAATAATCTCACAATAAAAAAAAATATCGTACATTAATTATAATGTTAACATATTTAAATTTTAATTTAGCATTTTTGATTTTTAAACCATTATTAAACATTTATTATCATTTAAAGAGATTTTTTAAAAATTGGATCCATTATTAACTAGTAAAAATTCCAAAATCGTGACGAAATCATACCTTATTTTATTAATAACATCATATAAATCACAATTTTTAATATGAAAAAAAATGTTGTATTTTAATTATGATATTTTAAAATATGATTATGCTTCTTACTTTAAAAACAGTAGTATTATCATCGCATTGACTTCCCGTTTTAAGGCAATATATAAATGATGTTTCTTTAAAATCACAAATTGACACAATTGGTCAATATCAATGCATCGATAAAGCATATATGAAATACATTTTATAAGTGATTTTAAAAAACATTAACCGTTTAATGATGTTTTATACGATTTAGTTACAAAAATAAATAAATAAATAAATAAATAGGTTAACATTATAATTAATGTACAATATTATAATTTTTAATTGCGATTATTAAATTATAATTAAAATTATAAAAAAAATGTGAGAAGAACAAAAGTAGCGCATTCCGGTCTCGAACCGGGTCCCGCGGATTAACGAACAGACGCCATAACGACTGAGTTACGACCAACACAGTAGTTTCTATACAAAGTATTTAAGTTGTGTTAAAATATTAGACCCCTCTCTCGAGAACAAAGAAGCGTTGTATAAAATCTGTTGAACCTGAGATTACAAGACTTCTACCCTACAACATACATATAAAAATAATCAAAATCTGTGATTACCAAGCTTGGTCCTCTCCTTGTAAGTCTGAAGAAGTGATAATTCTAAGCATAAATATCATATGTAGATAAATTCAACGAATATATACAGATGAACGTACTGCCTCACATTATTTATTCTATTTCATCCAACATTGTAAATTTGCATATAATCTAAAATGACTTCCTGTAATTAAAGGAATTAACAAAACGATCGTAGAGAAAACTGAAGAAGCGATAACTGAAAGCGTCAAAATACTTCGTTATCGTACTCTATAACTTGTCAAAAGATATCAATTTTTGATATTTACGTTATTTTATTTTACGAATGACACATGAGAAAGGGAGTAGTTTCACAGCCTTCAGATTTTGAGTTACTTCAAGCTATCTTTAGATACCTTATGAGATATATTTGTGAGAGAAAAAATAGATCGGGTGGGGTTCAATTTTAGAACTGATTATTATCATCACTACATATTTTTATCACTGCATGGGTTTGATATTTAGTTACATATATTAGTTATATATATGTCTACATATATTTTTGATAAAAAATATAAGTAAACAGAGTTTCTTTGATAACTGCCTAATCTCTGATATTTGACAAAACTGTTGTTGATGTTTCAGTGGTTCAGAGATATGGTAAACAATTTACAACGGTTAATAAATGATTGTATTCAGGGCTTGGTGGAATAATATACGGAGGATCGGAAAATACGAGGGGCAGTCGGAAAATAAGTTTCCCCTGGCGACTGTGGACAGAGTTGTGTATGAAAGACAAAAAATGTAATGAGACATTAAAGATAAAACATAACTTTATTTTTTCACATAAGTACCAAGTACATTGAGGCATTTGTTATACCGCTTTATAAGCTTCAAAAAGCCCTCCAGGGAAAAATCAGGGCTTTGCATACGGATGAAACGTTGAACGGCTATGGGCGAAAGACGACACAGCAGGTGAACGCGAACGTGCACAGTTCCATCTGCTTGATCGCGGTCGACCTCTACCCAATGGTGTATCGGTGTCTTGCGCGTTCGCATTCACCTGCTGTGTCGTCTTTCGCCCATAGCCGTTCAACGTTTCGTCCGTGTGCAAAGCCCTGATTTTTTCCTGGAGGGCTTTTTGAAGCTTATAAAGCGGTATGACAAATGTCTCAATGTACTTGGTACTTATGTGGAAAAATAAAGTTATGTTTTATCTTTAATGTCCATTACATTTTTTTGTCTTTCATACACATCTCTGTCCACAGTCGCCAGGGGAAACTTATTTTCCGAATGCCCCTCGTAACTGTCAAAATTTTAAAGTATGATAAAGGGAACCTGCGTAATCTCTGATGTTTGACAGAACTGTTGTTGATGTTTTAGCGGTTCAAAGACATGGTAAACAATTTACAATGGTTAATAAATGATTATATTGAGGGCTTGATGGGATAATATACGGGTGATCGGAAAATAACTGTCAAAATTTTAAAGTGTGATAAAGAGAACCTGCCTAATCTCTGATGTTTGACAGAACTGTTGTTGATGTTACAGCGGTTTAAAGATATGGTAAACAATTTACAACGGTTAATAAATGATTGTATTCAGGGCTTGATGGTATAATATACATAGTGATCGGAAAATAACTGTCGACATTTTAAAGTGTGATAAAGGGAACCGGCCTAATCTCTGATGTTTGACAGAACTGATGTTGATGTTTTAGCGGTTTAAAGATATGGTAAACAATTTAAAACGGTTAATAAATGATTGTATTCAGGGCTTGATGGGATAATATACGGGTGATCGGAAAATAACTGTCAAAATTTTAAAGTGTGATAAAGGGAACCTGCCTAATCTCTGATGTTTGACAGAACTGTTGTTGATGTTTTAGCGGTTTAAAGATATGGTACACAATTTACAATTATTAATAAAATATTGCATTCAGGGCTTGATGGGATAATATACGAGTGATCGGAAAATAACTGTCAAAATTTTAAAGTGTGATAAAGGGAACCTGCCTAATCTCTAATGTTTGACAGAACTGTTGTTGATGTTTTAGCGGTTCAAAGATATGGTAAACAATTTACAACGGTTAATAAATGATTGTATTCAGGGCTTGATAGGATGATATACAGGTTGATCGGAATTGATAGGATAATATACAGGTTGATCGGAAAATAACTGTCAACATTTTAAAGTGTGATAAAGGGAACCTGCCTAATCTCTAATGTTTGACAGAACTGTTGTTGATGTTTTAGCGGTTCAAAGATATGGTAAACAATTTACAACGGTTAATAAATGATTGTATTCAGGGCTTGATGGGATAATATACAGGGTGATCGGAAAATAACTGTCAACATTTTAAAGTGTGATAAAGGAAACCTGCCTAATTTCTGATGTTTGACAGAACTGTTGTTGATGTTTTAGTGGTTCAAAGATATGGTAACCAATTTACAACGGTTAATAATTGATTGTATTCAGGGCTTGATAGGATAATATACAGGGTGATCGGAAAATAACTGTCAACATTTTAAAGTGTGATAAAGGGAACCTGCCTAATCTCTGATGTTTGACAGAACTGTTGTTGATGTTTTAGCGGTTCAAAGATATGGTAAACAATTTACAACGGTTAATAAATGATTGTATTCAGGGCTTGATGGGATAATATACAGGGTGATCGGAAAATAACTGTCAAAATTTTAAAGTGTGAAAGGAACCGGCCTAATCTCTGATGTTTGACAGAACTGATGTTGATGTTTTAGCGGTTTAAAGATATGGTAAACAATTTAAAACGGTTAATAAATGATTGTATTCAGGGCTTGATGGGATAATATACGGGTGATCGGAAAATAACTGTCAAAATTTTAAAGTGTGATAAAGGAAACCTGCCTAATCTCTGATGTTTGACAGAACTGTTGTTGATGTTTTAGCGGTTCAAAGATATGGTAAACAATTATTGTATTCAGGGCTTGATGGGATAATATACAGGGTGATCGGAAAATAACTGTCAAAATTTTAAAGTGTGATAAAGGGAACCTGCCTAATATCTGATGTTTGACAGAACTGTTGTTGATGTTTTAGCGGTTCAAAGATATGGTAAACAATTTACAATGATTAATAAAATATTGCATTGAGGGCTTGATGGGATAATATACGAGTGATCGGAAAATAACTGTTAAAATTTTAAAGTGTGATAAAGGGAACCTGCCTAATCTCTGATGTTTGACAGAACTGTTGTTGATGTTTTAGCGGTTCAAAGATATGGTAAACAATTTACAACGGTTAATAAATTATTGTATTCAGGGCTTGATGGGATAATATACAGGGTGATCGGAATATAACTGTCAACATTTTAAAGTGTGATAAAGGAAACCTGCCTAATCTCTGATGTTTGACAGAACTGTTGTTGATGTTTTAGTGGTTCAAAGATATGGTAAACAATTTACAACGGTTAATAACTGATTGTATTCAGGGCTTGATAGGATAATATACAGGGTGATCGGAAAATAACTGTCAACATTTTAAAGTGTGATAAAGGGAACCTGCCTAATCTCTGATGTTTGACAGAACTGTTGTTGATGTTTTAACGGTTCAAAGATATGGTAAACAATTTACAACGGTGAATAAATTATTGTATTCAGGGCTTGATGGGATAATATACAGGTTGATCGGAATTTAACTGTCAACATTTTAAAGTGTGATAAAGGAAACCTGCCAATCTCTGATGTTTGACAGAACTGTTGTTGATGTTTTAGTGGTTCAAAGATATGGTAAACAATTTACAACGGTTAATAACTGATTGTATTTAGGGCTTGATGGGATAATATACGGGTGATCGGAAAATAACTGGCAAAATCTTAAATTGTGATAAAGGGAACTTATACAGGCATTTTTAGTCATAGAATGTGTGTTCAAAAATAGTACGTTTAAGCATTGGTGACGAAGAAAAATGTTGAAGATGCAGTGAAAGACAGCGTATTTATGCTTATACGCGTCATTTCCGGATAGATATTCTATGACAAAAATTGCTTATTTTGCTTTATTGTACAACCCTTTAAATTTTTGTCAAATAGTTTCCGATCACTCTGTATAGTATTAACTTTAATGCTGCTATATACATATATATTAAATGAAATGAGTGTGAATTTGTGAAATGAGGGAAACTTTTGTGACGCTATGTAGAGAATTGTGAAAAAATGAAAACAAAAACACTCTACTCATAAGCTACATTCGTCGTCCTTACTAAAACGATACATTAGTACTTATCTAAGATATAATAATATTCTTTATAGCTCCAAACACACAAGCACACATATACTATATATATTAAGATATGTCATTAAGATATGTATTTGTATGAACTTGAATATAACGATAATTTGAATTCATAAAACACTTTGCAATTTACCTCATTACGCCACATGCACCTTCTGAAGATAGAACCACATCCTAATAGTACACAATTTAATCCCACACTTTGAAATAAGGTAGTAGATTTTGTAAAATATATGAGTTAATTGCTTACTTTTTAAAGATTGTTTGCAAATTAATTTTTTTTGCAAGTTAGCGCCATCTATGGGTTAAGTTTTGAAATAATGTTTTTATATGCTTAAACAAAACTGTCAATCACGAGAAGTATTTTTTTTTCTAAACCTCAGTCCTTGATGCCAGTTGCTTGATTTTTTATTACTTTTTAATTGTTCCAAAGACTTTTGACCTACCCAGTATATTAAGCAATGTTGAAACCTTTCATCTGCCGTACTCCTGCATTCTATATTTTTAGAATTCTTTGAAAAGGAGCATTTAAGGAAGCTACCAAAAATAGTACGGTTGTTCCCTTACGGTTATTGTTCATATAGTATTTAAAAAATTACAGAAACAATAAACAATATAAAAGTAAAATACAGATTTAAATGCTTAAGTAATAAAAGTAGAACACAAAATTGGGGAACGGGATTTCATAAACACCTGATAGTTGATATGACTCTATTTTCTTAGAAACTATAATTTTTACTTTCTTCTATCTTTACAAGAAGAAAGTATTGATTCATGAAAATTTTCGACAACCGGTTTCCGACGGATTTATATGTTTTAGAAGGTCCTGAACACGATTTGATTGTTTTTAGAATCTGTGTTTAGTTATCTGTGACTCTGCCTGTCTGACAGTGACAAAAATTTTGTGGGCGATCTATCTGAAGAATTAATGCACGAAATTTAATAAAACTTTATATTCAGTTAGTCCCTGATATAAATTGGTGCTTATTAGTTTTTGGTGAAAATCGCCCAATAGGTGGCGCTGCTATGCTGCATTTTTCGCGATTTCTGCAATAGCTCTATCTCAAGAACTAATGCACTTCTTTTCTTCAAACTTCAGATTCAGTTAGACCGTGACATAAAAAGACGTTGATTACATTTTGGAGTAGATATCTCAACAGGTGGCGCTGCTATACCACCTTATTCATGATTACAAAGCTATATCTCAAGAACTAATGCACGGAATTTCATCAAACTTCAGATTTTGTTAGACCTTGACATAATTAGATGCTGCTTACGTTTTGGTGTAAATAGCCTCGTGAGAACACGTTTTTCTCCTTTCTCGTGCTGCGGCGTCAGAAAATCGGATTTAAACGTCGAAATTGACAGTATTTTCTAAATATCTTCTGCCTTTACCAAAAAATGGAAAACGTCTTTCAATTATAAAGTTTTTGAATAACAACATATGCCAATTGCATGCGTTTCCGAACGAAAATGTATTGAAAAATATGTCATAAAGTTGCCAGTTTGGATTTGAGAACAGGTAGGAGATGAGATCCCGTTAAAATGTCTAAAGAATATAGAAAAAATGTGTCAAAACAATCATCTAAGTAAATCTGAAACCAATGGCTTATTCACTGAATGATGTAGTAGCTACATAAGCATTTATTAACATATGTAATCGCTTACAAAATCTCCGATATTCTAATCTTCATTATGTAGTAGCTACATAAGCATTTATTAACATATGTAATCGCTTACAAAATCTCCGATATTCTAATCTTCATTATGCAGTAGCTACATAAGCATTTATTAACATATGTAATCGCTTACAAAATCTCCGATATTCTAATCTTCATTATCTGGTGCTCCATCAAATGTTGATGAACGCTCCATTATATAATACTAGGACATCCTCCCCAGGATAGAGAATATATGTGAAAACCATTTATTTTTTATTGAAAACTCCAATAGATTTTTACATTTGATATATTTTTTTTTACATTGCCCCCTAACAATTTTCATATGAAATATGTGAAATATATATTCAAATAAAATTTTGAAATTTATTAAAAGCGATAATTTCGTATTGGACTCGTGCCAGAAGTTAATAGCCGAAGAAATCGCTAAAAGTTTCGTTATCTACAGCAGTTTTTTTTTGTCTTTTTATATATTCTGATAATTTCAGTGGTTTTAAGCGCTTATTTTAATTACACGTCTGTTAAATTTTAGTTTTATTTATAGACTATTCTATTTATTGCTTAATGAAGTTTTAATTTCGTTATTGAATATTAGCTGGAGACAAATGCTGAACTTTTTTTAATGTTTAAAGTGCGAACGGATTAATATTTTCTAATCGTCTGCCAGTGATAGCGATAGATTAAAAAAAAATCATGCTTGAAATTTAATTTAAATGCTATAATAAATGAGTAAATTGCGATACAGTTTTCAAACAAATTACATTTCAAAGTAGATTTTTTCTCCTATAAAACGGTGTAAAAATTGAAAAAGTGCCATGTTTAGAAATAAAAAAAAATTGAAGTAGCAAAAATTGCAAAACCGACATTTCATCGTTAAGTGTTGCCATTCGTAAAATGAAGTCAGCGTTACGCACGGACACGTTTGTCCTTTATAATATAGATAGATAGATATTCTTTGATCGATATTTCTTATCATTCCACGAGAAGAGAGCGTTTAGTAAATAGAGCTCCACCCAAAACATAACAATTTTTCTTTTACAATTATAGCGCACAAGATGCTCTAAAGATAAACATCAGCAATTCGAAAATTTCAGCGATGTTCAAACACGCCCTGCCCTGTCTTTTTTTATGCCAGAGAGAATAAAATAGAATACATCCAAAATTCGATTGATTTTGACAAGTTATTGGACTAGCTAAAGAGTCAGTTTGAGGCTTTGTTACTTTCTTCTATCTCTTCAAGAAGAAAGTATTGGATTCATGAAAATTTTCGACTTCGGTTTTCGACGGATTTATACGTTTTAGAAGCTCCTTAACACGATTTCACTGTTTTTAGAAAATGTCTGTCTGTGACACCGTCTGTCTGTCTGTATGTGACAAACATTTTGTGGGCGCGCTATCTCAAGAACTAATGCTCAGAATTTAATAAAACTTTATATTCAATTAGTCCCTGAAGTAAGTTGGTGCTGATTCGTTTTTGGTGAAAATCGCCCAGCAGGTGGCGCTGCTACGCAGCATTTTCGCGATTTCCGCAATAGCTCTATCTCAAAAACTAATGCTCGGAATTTAATAAAACTTTATATTCAGTTAGTCTCTGATATAAATGGGTGTTGATTAGTTTTGGGTAAAAATCGTCCAGCAGGTGGCGTTGCTATGCAGCATTTTGCAGGATTTACACGATTTTAGCGATAGTCCTATCTCAAGAAGTAATGTACGGAATTTAATAAAACTTGAGTTTCATTTAGACCTTGATATAAATTGGTGCTGATTCTGTTTAGTGTATGCGAAACCTGTGTGAGATAGAAGAAAGTTTTGGGATTGACACATCCGACTAGTTTATTCTTGTGTCAAAAAAATTTCTGTGGTGAAGAGTTGATTTATTAGTGAGATGCTACACAGTAAAAACAAATCCGTGAAAATACAAGAGATTTTTCGTAAAATTTTACGGAGAAGTTTCATTTTTCCAAAACAACAGTACAATTTCCGTAAATGACATTAGTTCCGTAAAGCAGATTTCAAATCCGTAAATATGCAGAAAGTTTTCCGTAAATTTAATGGATTTTGTCCGCATTTCTTTCAAAACAGTACAATGTCCGTATTTCTTCCAAAACAGTGCAATTTTCGTAAATAACTTTTAGAGGTTTGCGTACAGAAATCGCCTTGTTTGAAATGCGAATTAAGATTGTGTTCTTCAAGGATCCAGGCCTGACCCGGCTCGACATACTGGCACATTCTAACTGGACCATGTCTGGACGGTAATTTTTTGTGAAAATAATAGTAATATTTATATTTTTTAATGAAATATTTAGAAATTGATTTTATTTTTATAAGTTACAGAAAAATATTTTTTTAAATCTACTTTTTTATTTTTATTGATAGTGCTTCAAAATTAGGACACTTTTTTTTCACTATTTTTTTAAAATTTTTATTTTAACTTTTCTAACGTGAAGCAATATTGGGTTATTTAAAGGTTTCATAACATAATATCTCTGCAAGTTATCGCTATGTAACTTTGTATTAAACTAAACTGATTTGGCTTATAAATTTACGAATTAAACTAAAATTTATTATTTTATAAATTATAATTTTACAACGTTTATAATTTTTTCCTTAAATTTATAAAAATATAATATATATAATATAAAAATATAATTTATAATATATGTTTTTTATTTACTTTTATAAAAACGAAGTTTATAATTTTATTAACTTTATAATCTATTTCTTTAGCTTACAATTTTATAAATTAAACTAAATTAATTTAAACTAAATCAATAAGTCCAAATTTAAACTTACCTATCACAAGATCATTAATTTCGAAATTGTCTTTAAAAATCAATTTTTTGTTTTAATATTATTAAAACTATTCAGTTTGACAGAACTGTACACAAAAGTTCTCAGCATAGCTCAAATAAAATAAAATAATTTATTATAAAGTTGTTTATTTACATAAGTTTTTAAAAATAAGAAATAAAGAAAATTTCTTTTAATAGCATGTAATAAATACGTCTTCTTAAGAATATTGGTACTATTGCAAAAAAACAACAACAACAAAAAAAAACAATAATTTCTTTTAATACAATGTTTTACGCATATAATACATAATAAGTTAAAATTTATCTGTTATGAAAATTATGAAAAGAAAATATTAAAAACATTGGAACTGTAAAAAAAAAAAAAAAAAAAAAAAAAAAAAACCCTTCAAGTTTTTGCATCATAAAAAGCGACTAAAATAAGTAGCAACATTTGAGAAATGCGCGTATCCCGTCATACCATAGTGGTCGGGAGCACCGGTTTAGTATGCGAAAGATTGCGGGTTCGATTCTCATCGTGGCAAGGGTTGGTTATTTACACAAAACTCACTCAGAAATGAGAAAAAAAAGCTGGAATATGTCTATCCTCTATAAGGTTGTTCTTGAGAAGTAAAATTTTTTTGGTCCTATAATGTTTATTACATTATAAAAATTTCTAAAAAATACGGAAGATATATGTTATAAAACGGAAATTTGAAAACGGATATTTCAGAAATCACGGAAAATTTCCTGGACTTTACGGAATTTTTTCCGTTAAAATACGTTAAATTACGAAATAGTATTGGCGTCTCGATTGGCATTACAATTTCTGTTTTTTTTTCAGGAAATTTTTTTTACAGTGTATTAATATATGTTGTGTAATGTGACAATATTTCATTGCTCTGATGTCGTGACGATTTTTGACTCTACGTGATTTTCTGTTCGAAATATGTGCAATAAGATGAAAATATTGTCTTTCTGTCAGAAATATAAGTTCAACGAAATTCAAAGGTTTCAGAAATTTTGATTTTCTGTTGGAAGAATTTCAAATGAAATATTAATATTGCAGAGATTCTGTTTGAAATATTTGCATTTAAATGTCACTTTTGCAGAAATAATGGCTTTATTGTTTTTTTGTTGGTTAAGTGGTGCTTGTCAATATTGATAAAGTGTTGGTAAAATGCATATGCTCCAATGTTAGATTCATAAAATATTTATCCAATATGTAACAAATATAAGTTCAATATTGTCATCTACTAGATTCATGAGAAAAATTAAAATTGCATTAAATATACCTAAAATCAGTGTTGAATTCAGACATTTTTCTCCATGAAGGATTTAGTGTTAGGGACCTTACTTTCTTCCACAGCGCACACCCTCGAATTTGCATGACTTATATTTTTAAACAAGTATCTATACAAACTGATCTAGAGTTGGGTTTTTAATTAATATCTTGGGTAATTATCTGAAATGAAAAATCTGAACCTCAGGTGCTGTCTTCGTCTATTCTTATCGAAATTTGCAAACCTCTAAGTGTGATAGGCAGATTTCTTTAGCTATCGCTAACAGACAAACAGACGGACAGAAAGACAGATACACAAGCAAACACTTTCTTTTATTAAAATAGATATAATATAATATGCCTTGAAATAACACATTTTACTCTGTTAAAAAGCGTGTAACTTGCATGTAACATATAAATAATTGAGGCGTTTAAAGTCGTAGTGGTGAAAATCACTAATTTGAAAATTAGCGCAATGTGCATGAATGGTATGCAGACAAATTGTATTCTAAATAGAAGGATCGGTATAAGTGATAGTTCCAGGAAATTGCCTACAGGACGCACCAAAAAATATTTTTCAAAATTGAACTTCAGTGTAACACGTCCAGAAATCCATTAATTTTTAGTATTAACCCTTTGAAAGGCAATGATATTTTATTTATACTACCTAATTTTAATCAAATCAGAAGTATTCATTAAAATTCCGTGAAAAAAATTCAATTTGAATTTATTTATTTTCAAATGAATTTTTTTGAAATTTTTGACGAGACTTCAATGTTACAGCAAGATAATGACTTGAGGAATAAGAACATGCTACTTACATCACTACGATTAAGTTCTTTAATTATCATTTATTTTTTACTAATTTTAAGAAATCACAAATATATCGGAGCGAACGAAAGAGACAAGAGACATGCTGCTATAATTCCATCCCTCTTGGTTGTTACTTGATCAAGATAGGCTGATTTCAACCAATTGTCGAACTACCGTGTGATAAAGGTAGGCTGAGAAGCAGCTCCGATGGCCTGTCTCTTTCATTGGCTGCAAAACGTCTGCGTTACTCTCTATTATAAAAGCCTAATCATTGACAAATTAACATATTGCCTACAGGAACGCTGTTGGCGCATTTGGCTGGACGTTGTTGGTGATTTTAACGAGAATGGTTTAATAAGTTTTTTTTTGTGACAACCCTTTATTGTTACAGACATTCAATTAAGACTATGTTGTTGCCTTTATACATCAGAAAGTGGTGACAGTGCACAACGCGCATGCCCAGATTGGAAATTTTTGTCCAATTTCAATAACAATCTATTTCTTAGAACTTAGCAATATTCGCCTGGAAAACAAACATTAGTTTAATGATAATGATAGATTCGCCAAGTTTTTGTCCAAAATCCTTTCGACAAATCAAATTATACTGCTTGTATTTTGCCACTCCCTTATATACAGGGTGATTATAGTTAAAGTCCCACTTTCAAAATGCTGTAAAAAAGGAACCACTGGTCAGAATGACTTCAAATTTGAACTGAAGAAAGGTGAAACGATATGGCATCAGAAAGAAAAAGTTCCAAAGTGTATCAATAGATGGTGCTGTAAGCGGCATAACGAAAGTGGATTCGGCTACAAGTGACATTTTTAGTCGAAATACGACGGCTTTGGCATGAGTGGCACAGTAAACAAACTGTACTGTTCAATGAGCATGATTGTTTCGGTTGTTTGATGGAAAAAATGATTTTCAAATCAGTCAACAGTTGTGGTACTGTTAGTGGAAATCCCATCTACCACGGGAAGGCCGAACCATTTTGGATGGGAAAAATCGGTTTTTAATTGTCCTTGGGACAAAAATCGCATAAAAAGCACATAATGATCTGTTTTTAGTTGCGCATGAGTGTCTTTTAGTCTGCATAGTATGCCGCTTACAGCGCCATCTATTGATATACTTTGGAATTTTTTTTCTTATGCCATACCGTTTCCCTCTTTTCTAGAATATTCAATTCAAATTTGAAGTCATTCTGACGAGTGGTTCCTTTTTTTTACAGCATTTTGAAAGTGGGACATTAATTATAATCACCCTGTATAATGGCACTCTATTAGCCAGCATACATTAGTGCGTGTCGTTTGACACGCACTACAGAATCATATTTTTTAATTTTTGTCATTTTTGTCAGCTCATATGGGAATTGGTGATTATTTTTAGATTGCAATACCTAATGTACTGGAATTGAAGTATAAATAGTTACATTCCAGTTTGTTCAGTGGTTTTTGAGCAAATTGCTGACGTACATACACACACATACATAAATACATACTAGAAATGAGTTCTTGCTCATTTTTCGGAACCCGAAGCTGCCCGAGGCCGATACCGAAAGTACGCTTTAGAAAATTGTTAATATTTTTTAAATATTTCAATATTCATTTTCTCAGTTATAAATATTTTCTTACATAGACATAGCAAGTGGTAATCCCAAATACTCCCTCATGACAACGTTAAGTGATTTTCATGCCACTGTAAATCTATTTAAAATAGCAAATTTGTTATTTATACCCAACCACTGACACAAATCTTTGAAAATTATACTTCTTATGGCAAAAAGGCATGATCCACTACATGTACAACTGTGACAGAAAGACACGAGTTCTGTTCCTAGTAATTTTGAAAAAGGATGAAAAACAGAAATTGATGATAGACTATGGCTATCCCACAGCTTCTTTGTGCTACTGACACTGACTGTGAAAACCCTTCAGAATCAAGTAAAATATTTTTTTCTTTTTACATCCAGTCAATAACAGTTCAAGTCCCTTTTAAATTGATTTTTAAAGGCTTGTAAAACACTTTAAGAAACTTAGACTACATTCTTGTTTCTCAAATAGCAAGTTTTATTTTTTTTAAAATTTTTTCCAATTTGTGAATAAATCAAATGTTTAGATCGAGTTTGAAGACTGGTATAAAAATCGAGCCCGATCCCATTTTAGACCCGGGTTCTTGCTGAGACAGTCTCATTTCTAATACACACGTAATGGCCGGAATCAGAATATCCATTTTTTTTTAAAGTTGCATACAAATATTATGTAAATGCCCATGGGAATGATGTAAATATTTAACGTAATTTCAATTTAACTGGAAAATTTTCGATTCAACAGGGGATTCGCAACTTTCAACTTTCTCGCTGAAATGATTCCATGCGTTTTCTTCTTATTATCAGGCTGTATCAAAAGAATTTCCGTTTTTTGACCTTCCTTGACTACGTGAAAGTTAGTTTAAACTTCTGTAAAACTTTTCCTATGGCGTTCTACGTGTGTTCTAGTTTCTCCGTGAGTTTCTGGATATCAGCAGGTGGATTGTCCTCTACTTTCCCCTTTAACTGGTCAAAATTCCTTATTGATGGCCTGTCACTTAAGAGTTTGACTTTAAGGCGGAGGTCTCTTTCTTTAAAACGTTTGAGTTTGTTTTCAGCTTTGAGTTTGTTTCAAGCTCAGTAAAAAAGTCCGAAAGTAAGATGAAACCAGTTTTTATTTAAGGGGAAGGACGATGGTTGAGACTCATTCATCGAAATTTCGCTCGGACTGATGAATGCTGTCTAAATAAGCCCACTAGAGAAATATACTTTACTACACAGTCAGAGAAACCGCTTGAATAAGACAAGAAAATCAAACTTTAACTTACGCACAGATGAGCACTGCAACCCTTCCAATCTTAGCTTTGAAATTCCGGAACTATCTTTGCTGTGATGTATAGGCTTCCATAGCCTTGTTAAAAGAAGGCTAAATACGTAAAATCATAGCAGCCTGTGACCGCAAACACAATTTTATTGAAATAATCAGTCTAATTTATCTTACCAAGTCAAGCTTCTACTCTAAGCAAGCTTCACAACAGGAGCACAACCTCATTATGTTGATAGGAGTGGGTCTCGAATTCCACTGGGGTGAGATACGACCAAATCCAACGATACATTCATTTGCACCTGCTTAAATACATTGCTGACTGACAAGAAAAGCCAAAATTTGCATAAAACTGCTGCAAAACGCAGAAAACCTACAAATTCCGAAGGTCACGTGTATTCGTCGAAAGTTAAAGTAAAATAGTCTACAGATGTCGCTGCACGCACGCAGATGTTATTTTACAATACGATCTCAATCAAAACAAACGGCTGCCTTTATGAGGTTTCACCAATCCTTTACAAACTGCCCGGACGCTACTGTTGTCCCGTCCACCAACTGCACGAATTTTGCGGACAGTTTTATTGATTTTAAGAGCCTACACTAGTCAAGGGAAGAAACACTCAAGCTAATGTTAAGTCTATGGGAAGGTTCTTGACAGATTTCTCGCTCGCATTTTAATATTTTTAAATTACTTTTTAGGCATAGGATAGCTGAGGTCGATCTCTAACGTAGTTAGTTCTTACTTTTTCCATTTTGGTTCCAGTTTTTTATATAAGGGTACTTTCATTTTCAGAACCAGTTTCAACCGGTTCCAAAATTGGAAATGTCCGCTTATAAAAAAAACTTTAACCAAAATCGAAAAATTAAAACTAACAATGTTAGAGATCGACCTCAGCTATCCTATGCCTAAAAAGTAATTTAAAAATATTAAAATACGAGAGAGAAATGTGCCAAGAACCTTCCCATAGATTTAACATTAGCTTGAGTGTTTCTTCGGATGACTAGCGTAGGTCTCTTAAGGCTTAGTGCCCCTTACGAGGCGTAAAATCTCAACATTTCTATCATTCTTTATGTGAGCTAAAAATGAAAGAAAGAAACCTGTATGATTGTAGAATATAGAGGGACATATATCCTCTTAAATGACATTTTATGTTCAACAATAGGGGTGGAGCACTAAAAAAACGAAAATTCTTTTGATACACTCTAATAGTATATTAAACTCTCTATTAAAAAGTATTTGAAAGAAATTCCGACTTAAGTAACCCCTTACCTGTGACGCCCGAACGCAGTTCAGGCAACGCAAATACACCAATTTTGGAATACCCGATCTGAGTTCGGGCAAGAGAAAAATCAGTGTTTCAATTCCACGAAACCCGAACTCAGTTCGGTCAACGCAAATGAGCCAATTTTGGAATACCCGACCTGAGTTCGGGCAAGAGAAAAATCAGTGTTTCAATTCCACGAAACCCGAACTCAGTTCGGTCAACGCAAATATGCCAATTTTGGAATACCCGACCTGAATTCGGGCAAGAGAAAAATCAATGTTTCATTTCCACGAAACCCGAACTCAGTTCGGTCAACGCAAATGAGCCAATTTTGGAATACCCGACCTGAGTTCGGGCAAGAGAAAAAACGGTGTTTCAATTCCACGAAACCCGAACTCAGTTCGGTCAACGCAAATGAGCCAATTTTGGAATACCCGACCTGAGTTCGGGCAAGAGAAAAATCAGTGTTTCAATTCCACGAAACCCGAACTCAGTTCGGTCAACGCAAATATGCCAATTTTGGAATACCCGACCTGAATTCGGGCAAGAGAAAAATCAATGTTTCATTTCCACGAAACCCGAACTCAGTTCGGTCAACGCAAATGAGCCAATTTTGGAATACCCGACCTGAGTTCGGGCAAGAGAAAAAACGGTGTTTCATTTCCACGAAACCCGAACTCAGTTCGGTCAACGCAAATGAGCCAATTTTGGAATACTCGACCTGAGTTCGGGCAAGAAAAAAATCAGTGTTTCATTTCCACGTAGCCCGAACTCAGTCCTCCCAATGCATAATATGTAACTTACCATTTTCCCAATAGATGGCGATACTTTCCCGCGAAAAGTTCGGCAGTTTCGCGCCATTTGTCGGATTTTTGTAATTTTGTAGTTCTTCCCAAATTTCATCCAAACCACATTATGTTTGACAGCCAGGTATATATATATATATTGCAAGTTAAAAGTTTTTTTGCATTGTTTTTAAAGAGACAAATATATTTTTTTTTCATTTTTGTCACGTTTTTCTCAAATATATTCCACAGGCAAGGGATTAAAAACATTATGAAATTATTGTTTATATTTTTTCCATACATTCCTGACAAAATTTCTCCGAGGACACGTTACATTTCTCTCTAATTGCCAACCTATTACGAAAACGAACACAATTTCATTAACTGGACTTCTGGTTTTAATTATAAAAGAGAAACTGTAGTAACTGTTACCGTAACGACTTTCCCAGGAGTTAACTTTATTTTCTTGTTGCGTTCCGAATCCCTGCCAGTTTGACTAATTGCATTTTCACTTTTGAAGTACTTTCTGTTTGGATCTAAATTCTTTTCTTTCGTGGATTACGAGTGTGATTTAATCAGTAAGTAACTTAGAATGTTTAAAAACAATAAATAAATTAAAAAATAATTAACTGTAATCAATCAATAAATTAAAAAATAATTAACTGTAATTAAATTAAAATCGCATTTTGAATGCGCTTTTCGATGAATTACAGTTAATTATTTTTTAATTTATTGACCAAATTAAAAGATTCTAGTTTATTTTGTTCATTGTTGCAACATTAATAAGTTTGAAAAAAAAATGAGGTTCTATCTAAATTATTTTTGGAGAAATCGTGCGCGCACAAGTTCAAAAATCATTGTTGTGAATTAAATGGATTTAAAGTTTTCACTCTCCATTCAAAAACAAAGAATGACGATTGCGTTTTACTTTATATCTTCGTCAGTAATTATCGCCCCTGAAAAACATTGGTACCTTTATACTCAGAATAAAATTCACTGTTTACTGACATCAAAACCTTGAAATTGAATTTTTGACCATTTTAAAGGTGATCTGTCCCCTTAAACAGACGCCAATTTTTTATGTGAGAATAATACGTTGTATGAGACATAAAATGGCGTAGTTAAATTAATTTAATTTATCCGTGTGTATCGAACCTTTGAAACATATCGAACATGGAAACGCAGAAAAATATTGAAATACTAGGGGGCCTACCCCCTGCGAGCCACGCTCGCCAACCCCCGCTCAGACTTCGAGGCCTCTAAAAACATGACAGCGTGCTTTGTTTTAAAAATATTGGTAAATCTATAATTGGGTTGCCATGCTTTTAACGTTTTAATGGGGCATTTTTTTTTTTTATCGTGGCCTCATATACAACTGTTGCGACAACCGACGACTGTTTTCGGGATTGATAAGTATAATCAATTACACCTTGAAAACCAGCTTGTAAAAAATGGTTAGGTTTAAATTGTGGCTACCTCTCGTTCTTTTATAACAACGATCTGTATTCTATTCTTCTTTGCGTTTAAGGATGAAAAAAATTACATCTGTTTGTGAATATAACATTAAGAACCACGGTATTGAAAAGTACTATGTTATAGACATTTTCAGTAACAGGTTTTAATTTTCTCTCTATTTTAGTGCACCATCATGCATATTTTCATGTTATTTTAAATATGTAAATTATTTATTTTAATTAATATCTATATATATGAATTTTCTAATAATTATTTATCATACAAAATTAATTAAATATTTTGTGCATGCATGCCTGCATTTATTCGGCATCAATTGAGATATTTAAACAAATTTGCTATCCGCGATAATTTTACACCATGTTATGTCACTTGAATATTGTCCATAAGAAAATCGGGTACTTTTCCAGTATAGGATCCTTTGCTTTTAGGTTTGGCGTAATTCGAGTTTCAAAAACGGATAGATTCATTAATATACATACATTTGTTGCCAAAAGTTATAAAAACAAACTCAATGAACTTTTGGTGCTTTTCTATTATAGGGGGTCTTGACGCTTTTTTAAAAAGCTTGGCGCAATTCGGCATCAGAAAGTGAGATTTGGTGCCAAATGACATAAACAGCCATGGAAACAAATTCGATGATTTTTTTGTTTATATGCGTATTTTAATTATACGTATATTATTATTGTTTTTTTCTATACAAATTACTTCTGATTATATATAAAATAGGATAAATGGCATTCTACGCTAAACAAATTGTATAAATATTGAAAAAATGCTTCTGTATACGAAATGACAAAGTGAATAGGTTGACGGAAAGTATGTTGCCAAATTTCCTTTTCCACCAAGGCTATTTTCTCTGTTTCGTCAAGGCCCCATATACTGGAAAAGCACCGAACTTTTATGCTTGTTTATACATGTATTTATATGAATATATACAATTTATTTATAATTGTCTTTCAATTTACCTCTTTTTGTACATAAAAATAAATAAATTCTTTTAATTAAATTTTACAAAAAAATAACAAAATTATATCAATAAATAATAATTACTATTAATTCCTTTCCTCCCCTTTCTTTTGCGTTTACATAAATGACGTCATTTGGACGAATTTATTCAAAATATTTTCAATTTATAAATTAAATTAAATGCTGACAGGCGATTGAATCCTGACGATAGAAATGTGATTTTTTTTTTCAAATTTTCCTGAAAAACATAATTTAATCACAATCTTGTCTTCATTATCGATTGAAATAAAAGATAAATTCAATTTCAATTTGAAAATGACGATTAAAAAGAAATCAATAATCCCTATCGGGATCCTTTTCGATTTTTTTCCCTTTTTGTCACAAAAAAACTGAGTAATTAGTTGCCATCATTACAGAAATGTCATTAAAATTAGAAAAAAATTAATATCTCGAAAACTAATTCCAATTTCAAAATTCTATTACCAGTTTTGACATCCGCGGATTTTTATGGACAATTGGTATTAATTTCACCATCAAGCGTTTAATATTTTATTAAAAATAGCCCTGAAACATAATCCGTCGTTTAATCAGTCGTTTCATAAAATCGTTTCATAAATTCGTTTCATAAAATCGTTTCACAAATTCGTTTCATTAGGATTTTATATATATAGGGTAGATATTCAGTTGTTGGTGAGAAATTGGAACATTGGAAGATTTTCATTGATTTCGCCATTGTACTTCCTTAAATATATTTGAAATACGCTTTTTCAGGAAATTAAATGTTCTATTTGAAAAAAAAATTCGAAACATATTAACCTTTCCACTTTTGACCTTATTCGACCACTTAAACATGAACTAGTTGTTGGAGGCCACCGTAACACTTACCCATCATGGATATGCATAATATAAACTATGAAAATAAAACCTGTGTAAACTACTTATAAGATGCATGGGAATTGGAATAAAATCGTGGCTTGATGACGTCATAAACTTTAAATGCTCTATTACTGAATTGCGTAAGAGAAACATCCTTATAACTCCAAAAATAATAATCCTATTAACTAACGTTTACTGCGTCGGATGAAGAGTCTCACTTCCAATTAAAATATATCTTTGAATTGAAATTTGAATGAAATACAGGGTCATGAAAAATCGAAGAATGTGGAAAATGCGATTACAAATATCTCGGCAACTCATTATCCGATCGACTTCATTTTTTATGCAAAATTTATGTTTCTTTATTGTGTTTTATATTCACTCTTTAAAATAAACAATTTCGAAAAATTTTATATACCTTTTGTCAGAACGAATACTTCGAGAGTCCGAAAAAAATAGTTCCGGATAATCTAGGTTACTGAAATTAAATAATCTTCTTCCCCTTATTACATACTAAGTACATACCAAATTGCAAGTCTCTATCTCAATTTTTTCGGGAGATAGAGCGTTTACAGACACACAGACACACAGACATACAGACACACAAATGGACGGCATTTTCTTTTTCTAAAAATATGTTTTTCGGAATCTCCAGTGTCTGAAACGTGTAAACCCGTCATTTTTTCTTCTTCAAGACTTACTCTATATTACGTATGATGGGTAAGTAATAAGGCATGGATGTGCATATAATTCTGCATTTTTTCGAATTAAAGGTAACTCAGTATTTATTTCTCGAATACTTATTTCCTATTTTCCAGCCCATTACCCTTACTGTAATGATTCCCCTATTTTTAATAATGTATTTCCCTATTTTTCAATGTCGCTAATTTGTATTCCTTCGTTGTTTATCAAAATACAAGTTTCTTTTCCCTCGCGTTATTTTATCTCTGATATTCAATTCCGGGTCATTTGATGTTCTGATTAATTCAATTTTGCTACTGGGATTCTCCAAAGCTACTTTCTGTTTGCTTGAATATTTAACGAATGAATTCACTTTACAAGGAAATCAACTGGATACGTAAACTTTTCTTTTTATATCATTATTCGGTGAAAGTTATTGTATGAAAGATTGTACAATTTTGAATGGTCTAACATTTAAATAAAATGCATGCATAATTTTTTATTTGTTTTAAATCACTTACAGAAACAGAATTTATAAATTCAGTTGGTGAATACTTAATAGAGATGAGACGGGCTCAGTCCGAGCTTGGTCCCGGCATGGGCTCGGGCTCGACTTTTATATCAGTCTTCGAACTCGGTCATTTTAGTGGTTCCATGATGCCTTATGCCTTCGGCGCGAAATTTCCAAGTGGCACAAAAATTTTACATACTATCATTGAAAAGTTTTATGTGAGAGATATAAAAATGTCAGCGCTTCAATTTTTTATAAAATCTTTTTCTTTATATGTTTTATAGTTGAAACTTTCTGCAACATAGCAATCAAACAAATTTTTAAGCTCATTTGAAATTTTGAGTTGAACTTAGCAAAGTCACACAATAATTTTAGGATCACTTTTCCAAGGATTCATTCTAAAACACTTCATATATAAATGTCATTTTTTTTGTGTCACTTCAGATGTTTATCTTTTTCATGATATTTTTTATTAAAAAATAATTTTCTTCAACCTTTAAAATTTTATTAAATTTCGTGCATCAGTTCTTCAGATACAACTATCACTAAAATCGTGTACTTCCTGAAAAATGCAGCATAGCAGCGCTACCCGTTACGATATTTACACCAAAACCTAATCAGCAACAACTTAGTGTATATATTTTTTTTTCAATCTGATTTATAAGAGACGTCGATTATGTTGGCCTTTTTCAAAATCAACGGTTCATATACTATTTAAGTTTTAAAACTAGTTGGATGTGCCAATCCCAAAACTTTTTTCTATCTCATACAGGGTTTACATACACCAAAAACGAAGCAGCACCAATTTATATTAAGGTCTAACTGAATCTAAAATTTTATTAAATTCCGTGCATTAGTTCTTCAGATACAACTATCACTAAAACCGTGTAATTCCTGAAAAATGCAGCATAGCAATGCGACCTGTTACGATATTTACACCAAAACCTAATCAGCAACAACTTATGTCAACGTCTAGCAGAATCTGAAGTTTGATGAAATTCTGTTCATTAGTTCTTGAGATATAGCTATCGGGAAAAAAATGAAAAAAGTAGTATAGCAGCGCCACCTGTTGTGCTATTTACATTAAAATGTAATCAGCGTCTATTCATAACAGCATCTGAAGTTTGATGGAATTCTGTTCATTAGTTTTTGAGATATAGCTATCGTGAAACTCGTGAAAAATATAGCATAGCAGCCCCATCTGTTAGGCAATTTTCATCAAACACTAATTAGCACCAATTTATACCAAGGTTTAACTGAATATAAATTTTGATTAAATTCCGTGCATTAGTTTTTGAGATAGAGTGCCATAAAATTTTTGACATATAGACAGAGCGACACACACACAGATAGACAGAAAACATTTTCTAAAAACAGTCAAATTGTGTTCAGGACCTTCTAAGACGTACAAATCCGTCGAAAACCGGAAATCAAAAATTTTCATGAACCCAATACTTTCTTCTTGTAAAGATAGAAGAAAGTAAAACTTTAAACAGCGAATAAAAGATAAATAAACCTTATCCAAAGAAACCATTTTTATGTATTTCATCCTTACACTTTCATGTTACGTAACTGCATAAACATCTCATTCCATACAAACAGTTCTTTCTTAAAAATATACAATAATAGCGCAGAATCCCCCAAACTCCAATAACATAATACTGTAGAATAACACATGCTATAAAAACACCGCAGTCCAAACAAGTATCATATTTTTTTATGTGAGGAGAGCTCTCAAACTATAAATTGAAATATCGTTTTATTTCCTTGCTCCATAAAGAGAAACAGGTAAACAAATACATAGAATTACTCTCGTGGTATTAAATTTAACATTTCGCATAAAAAAAGAAAATAAGTACGGAAAAAAGTAATGTTGTTTGTTTTAGGAATACTTATGAAATGTTTTTCCTTATTTTATGTTTTATAATACCAATAGGTAATATATTTGATTTGAAATAATGGATTCTATTGTAGATGATACACATATCTATAATATACAGGGAGATTCAGCACCAGTGCGACAAACTTTAAAATGTGATAAAGCAAACTGAAACAAAAGTTTTTTTGATAAGAAATGTGGGTCGTAATGCACTTATTCAGTCCTAAATACAGGGTGTCTCCTTTTAAGTCGGACCCGGATTTTCGTTCGTAACTTGAACAATAATGAAAATACTTTACTGCTATTTTCAACAGACTTATACTGTGCTTTCTATAACGTGAATGACACTACATATGAGGCACTGATCAAATTGCAGTGTAATACTCTTGATATTATCACATTTCACACAAATTAAAGTAAGTGTAAAATATTCATAAAATATCTTCATTACTGTGTGATGGGAAATAATACCATTATGTAAATTAATATCCTCAACTATACACGATAACAGACTCAAGGGTTCAAATAATATAATACGCAATATCATATGGAAAGGAAAAATATAACAATAGGAGCGTGGAGAAATCACAAGATAATTATGAGGATATCTTCACGTGCAAGGTGAGTTTAAAAAACCGATATATGCCAAATAAAGGATTTGGAGAAGAATTTTAGGTGAATTCTCGTATTTATGCTTGTGAAGGTGTTATATTATTGATGTGTATGAAGTGTTGTGCAGTGTATGAAGTGTTATTGTTTTGTTATTGAAGTGTTATTGTTGTGTATGAAGTGTAGCATCATCATATTATTTGTCTGAGTAAGTAATAAATGTTGTATAAAATTAAAAGTGAAGAGATATATTCATTTATAGTTGTAAACGAAGTGAATATTTAAGCAAATATAAGATTATAAAATAAAACATCTTCATTACTGATAAAGGCACGAACGGAAATCCGACTTGGGATTTTCGACTTGGAGTGCAGTACCCTGTATTTATGACTGAATAATTGGATTGCAACCCAGCTTTCCGATGCAATAAAGTTTGTTGAAGAATGCTCTATCACCTCTTAAAGTTTGTCACGCTGGTGATGAATCACACTGACAAAAAATCCAAATGGAAATTCCATTCCGAACGCTTTTAACTTAAGTTCTGCAAAACGAAGCATTATCCTATCCCAGGAGATAGATCGCCAAAAATGGTTGCCAAGTACCAATCTTGTTCATCGTTGCCAATCATGTTCAAAACAGTAATTCGTATTATTAAATACATAAACTTGTTAAAAATGGTAAATAATGTAAAATAACTAAATAAATAAATAAAATGTGTGGTGCACAATGGGAGATTTCAACAGCGCATGCTTGGGAATAATCTACCTTTTTTTAGAAGAGGTCATAGGTACAAGTAAGGTTTTTTTTTTATATTATGAGCATTTATGAGTGAAATATAAATAATTTTTTGACAAATTTAATAAGATGGATATAAAAAAGATAATATGAGCAGTAAGAAACAACATTTTTGTACACATTTAAGTAAAACTAGGACTTCCCTCAAAGGGATTAGTCTGAGTGATATTACTGAGAACATAAAGTTAACAATTACGATATAAAGAAGATATCAACAAGAATCTAAGTGAATATACAGCATATGATAGACAAGAGATAGATAAAGATACAACATATGAAAAATAGCAAATTAAATGATATAATTACAAAATCTACCCTATATATATAAAATCCTAATGAAACAAATTTGTGAAACGATTTTATGAAACGATTTTATGAAACGACTGATTAAACGACTGATTATGTTTCAGGGCTATTTTTAATAAAATATTAAACGCTTGATGGTGAAATTAATACCAATTGTCCATAAAAATCCGCGGATGTCAAAACTGGTAATAGAATTTTAAAATTGGAATTAGTTTTCGAGATATTAATTTTTTTCTAATTTTAATGACATTTCTGTAATGATGGCAACTAATTACTCAGTTTTTTTGTGACAAAAAAGGGAAAAAAATTGAAAAGGATCCCGATAGGGATTATTGATTTCTTTTTATTCGTCATTTTCAAATTGAAATTGAATTTATCTTTTATTTCAATCGATAATGAAGACAAGATTGTGATTAAATTATGTTTT
This sequence comes from Maratus michaelseni, assembly GCA_963931845.1. Lineage (NCBI taxonomy): Eukaryota > Metazoa > Arthropoda > Arachnida > Araneae > Salticidae > Maratus > Maratus michaelseni. The sequence continues at coordinate 7,777,072 of OZ007600.1, forward strand.
TCAGGAAAATTTGAAAAAAAAAAAATCTCATTTCTATCGTCAGGATTCAATCGTCTGTCAGCATTTAATTTAATTTATAAACTGAAAATATTTTGAATAAATTCGTCCAAATGACGTCATTTATGTAAACGCAAAAGAAAGGAGCAAAAAAATATTTATACAATTTGTTTAGCGTAAAATGTCATTTATCCTATTTTATATATAATCAGAAGTAATTTGTATAGAAAAAACAATAATAATATACGTATAATTAAAATACGCATATAAACAAAAAAATCGTCGAATTTGTTTCCATGGCTGTTTATGTCATTAGGCACCAAATCTCACTTTCTGATGCCCGAATTGCGCCAAGCTTTTAAAAAAAGCGTCAATACCCCTATAATAGAAAAGCACCAAAAGCTCATTGGGTTTGTTTTCATAACTTTTGGCAACAAATCTATGTATATTAACGAATCTATCCCTTTTCGAAGCTCAAATTACGCCAAACCTAAAAGCAAAGGATCCTATACTGGAAAAGTACCCGGTTTTCTTATGGACAATATTCAAGTGACATAACAAGGTGTAAAATTATCGCGGATAGCAAATTTGTTTAAATATGTCATCAATTAATGCCGAATAAATGCGGGCATGCATGCACAAAATATTTAATTAATTTTGTATGATAAATAATTATTAGAAAATTCGTATATACATATTAATTAAAATAAATAATTTACATATTTAAAATAACATGAAAATATGCATGATGGTGCACTAAAATAGAGAGAAAATTAAAACCTGTTACTAAAAATGTCTATAACAGTACTTTTCAATACCGTGGTTCTTAATGTTATTCACAAGCAGATGGAATTTTTCTCATCCTTAAACGCAAAGGAAGAATAGAATACAGATCGTTGTTATAAAAGTCCGAGAGGTAGCCACAATTTAAACCTAACCATTTTATACAAGCTGGTTTTCAAGTTGTAATTGATTTTACTTATCTATCCCAAAAACAGTCGTCAGTTGTCGCAACAGCTGTGTATGAGGCCATGGTAATCAAAAAATGCCCCATTAAAACTTTAAAAGCATGGCAACCCAATTACAGATTTACCAATATTTTTAAAACAAAGCACGCTGTCATGTTTTTAGAGGCTTTGAAGTCTGAGCGGGGGTTGGCGAGCTTAGCTCGCAGGGGGTAGGCCCCCTAGTATCATATATAAATTCATATACTGTTATGTTTTCATATGCATTTTATTATAACATTTGCCAAATAATCTCATTTTCTTAAGCGGGAATTGCTCAAAACTTAAAAAAAATCTTTTAAAACGATATTTTTAAAGTCACATAATCAGATTTGCAGCCAATAGCGCATTTTAGCAAGCGTAGTTTAACGCAAATTTAATTTAATTTTTGCAACATTTTCTTTGTGACAAATATCTAAATAAAATATTAAAAAATAAAATATTAAATATTGAAATATTAAATCAAATATTTAATATTTGAATTAAAAAAATTTCCTTTGTTTATTTGTATAACTATTTATAGAAACTCGTATACTTCAAACCACATTGATAACATGCTTTGCTACAAACGTGTCTACCAGTCTAACTACTCGTATGTCTTAGCTGTGTCTCTCTCCGAACTCATCTGTCTACTGTCTCTCTACTCTTCTGTATACCCGTCTCAGTATCCGTCTGTCTTTCTACCTGACTCTTTAATCGTGTCTCTACCTGTCTCGCTTCCCGTTACACTACTCGTCTATCAACACGTCTGTCTGTCTATATACCCCTCTCTCTACCCGTCTGTCAAGTCGTCTCTGTACTCGTCTCTCTATCCACCACGCTACCCGTCTCCCTACCCATCTCACTACCCCTCTGTCAACCCTTTTTTGCACCTGCCTCGCTACCCGTCTGTCTATTCGTTTCGCTACCCGTTAGCTTATCTCTGTCGCTATCCGTCTCTCTACCCGTCTGTCTACACGTCTATCTATCTCTCGCCAACTCTTCCCAATATTTAAACAATTTAGTAAACGGAAGCCGTTTATCTGTTATTAAATGCAAACAGGAGTAATTTATCTAAAGAGTGTAATCAGATGCATTTTTTTTAAATACATACATAAACAAGCATAATAATTCACCAGTTTTATTTTCATAGTAGTTTATGTCATTTGACAGTAAATCTCAACTTCTTCAACCCGAACTACGTCAAGCTTTTTAAAAAAGCCCCAAGGTCCGTATAACTGGGAAGGGGAATTGTCCTCAGGGCTATTAGATACATGTTATTAAGTTAAGTGAAAGTTTCGTAATCGGGTTCGCAGCCAATTTCTTATGTCAGAAAGGGTGGCTTCACGCCATTTTAAATTCATTTCTGTAACTTTCTTTTTCTTTTTTTGGTGGGTGGTTGGGGGGGGTGGGAGGGTTCCAAATATATGCACTTAAATTCAAACTTTTGCCCCCATGTTAATATTAGTGTTGTTTGTATTATCAATTAATACTTTGTTGATCGAGCTTCATTCGAAACAAATGTAAAAGACTTCTACAGTTTTTTTTTCTAGGAGAAAATTCCGTAATCGGGCCCTAAGCTAATCGGGGAATTTAATATCATTATTGTTTCTAACTCTTATAGAGTTAAAACAATATTGTTGCTAGCATTACTCTTGTTTGTGACCAACCTCTTCTGTGTAGCTGAATAGGGAAAAGTTCCGTATCATGTACTGGTTGGTGTCAAAGGCAGTTGTAGAATCTTACAAATTTTTCTAGAGAGCGGAAAAACATGTTTTTTAAAATATTTACAAATATACGTTTATTAAACCATGTTTTTGAGCCATTTAAAAAAATTAAGTACGGTGCTAAAATAAAATTTTATTGCCATTTTCGATATTTTAATAAGAAATGAAAATACATAACAAACAAATTTAACAAAACTAAGCCATTTTTGGGTATGTTCTCTATTATCCCGTCGACCCCTTTTCATAACAAAAAACTATCGCCAAACTAAGATTAAATGCCAAAAATACAGTCCCATTTACTTGATGTCAGAAGCATTATACGTATTTGTTATGCCATCAAGTGGTTTTTAATTCGACATTTGCGTGTATTTTTCATTATGTTTTACTGATTTATTAGTTATTTCATTCATTAAAGTAACAATTGTGTCCTTAAATTCTTATATTTTATTTATTTTGATATTTCAATGGCAACGTTCTCCCGTTTATTTAGCGTTACAGTTTGCCGATAGTTTTTTGTTATGAAAAGTGGGCGACGGGATAATAGGGAAGTACCCATTTTTTGTGAAAAATAATTGTTATTGCCAGGGGGGCAAATTGTAAACAATTAATAAGCGAACTAAAAAAATTACCGGAAAAAACCTGTGGGAATCTCAAGAAAGAAATATCTGATATAAATAGCATTTAAAATCTGAACATGGAGAAGTGGTCCATATAAAAATGCAAAACATTATACACCTGATATAAGAATTTTTTAATTTTTTTATATTTCCGAAAGCACAGATAAAAGGGTAAAAATCCCGGCACAGATGCCATATACTCACCACGTTGGCGCGATTTTTTCCCCGCCCCTTTGGCGAAAACTGTTTGTTGTGTTTGTTTACTTTTATTTTTTATTTTAATTCTATAGATTATTTTTATATGTATATCAATATTAATTTAGGCACAGATGTCATATACGCACCAGATTGGCGCGATTTTTCCCCCGCCAATTTGGCGAAAACTTTGTTTTTGAATATTAGTTACAAATACCATACAATAATAGCATGTAATTTTTTATTTCAATATAAAAATAAAATAACGTAATAAATGAAATAGCTCCTATTATTCAAAAATGGGAAATAAAAATAAATAAATGATAGTTTGATATAAATAAATATTGATATATATAATAAAAACAATTTATAGAATTAAAATAAAAAATAAAAGTTAATAACAACAATTGAAACAAAATAACCGGGTTACCATGTGAGGCATAAAATTGCCATTTTGTTGCAATCGCGCCAATGTGGTGCGTATATGACATCCGCGCCTTTATTTATATCAAACTATTATTTATTTATTTTTATTTCCTTTTTTAAAATAATAGAAGCTGTTTCATTTATTACGTTATTTTATTTTTATATTGAAATAAAAAATCACGTGTACTATTTGTCACACTATTTGTAACTAATATTCAAAAACAAAGTTTTCCCCAAGCTGGTGGAGGGAAAAATCGCGCCAACGTGGTGCGTATATGACATCTGTGCCTTGTTTCATTTCACATAGAGGTACTGCTCTATTATCCCGTCGACCACTTTTCATAACAAAAGACTATCGCCAAACTGTTAGATTAAACGCCAAAAATGCAGTCCCATTTACTTGATATCAGAAGCATTATACGTGTTTGTTACGTCATCAAGTGGTTTTTAACGCGACATTTGCGTGTATTTTTCATTATGTTTTACTGATTTATTAGTTATTTCATTCATTAAAATAACAATTGTGTCCTTAAATTCTTATATTTTATTTATTTATGTATTTTGATATTTCAATGACAACGTTCTCCCGTTTATTTGGCGATATTTTTTTGTTATGAAAAGTGGTCGACGGGATAATAGAAAAGTACCCACATATGTATTGGTACTTTTATGTTAACTTGGCGCAGTTGATAAATGGCCAAATATTTTTCTCATAACATCTTCATATTGCATTCATTTCATTTAAATATAAATCTTTCACTGATTTCATTTGAAATACATACATTAAAAATACACGTCTTTCACTCATTTAATTTAAAATACACTAATTCCATTTAAAATACTAAAAAGGAAAAGAAAATAAGAAATAATGCCACAAATCGAAACCTTTTATTTAAACATCAAAGAATTGTTCCTAACATACACACGCGAAATAAAAAAGCAGCTAATGGTGTGATTTACGCCAAATCTCTAATACTAATACTACTCTTACTAATCTCTAATACTTTTCAAACAGAAAAAATTCCAGATTAACTTTCCATTTTTATTAAATTGAAATATATTTTATTGTGCTGAATATTAGTGCTTGCATATTTTTTTGCTCCATGTATTCCATGAACTTTTCAATTCCGATTGTCTACGAAAATCTCCCGCCGGTGAAAATGACGTACGCACAAAATTTAGTGACGTATGTACTTTAATTGTGCTTTTTTATCTATTTTTTTAATATAACTTCCAAACGGTTTGACACTTATTCTTGGTAATAAATAGACGACGTTGTCACCTTTATAGGTACCTGCTGTAAAAATTTGAACGAAATCCGTTAAATATTTTTTGAGTTATGCTTGACGAAAGGTTTTAATATCCATCGTAGCTATATATGGGGCAAAGTAGTACTGCGCTGTGTATGAGTCTTCGTTGCACTCAGACAATTACATGGAAAGTTGACGATCAAAATTGTGAAGTTGAAAAAATACGAAATTCATTAATTCGACGATCACACGAATTTCAATGAAGCTCACATTGTCAATTAGGCAATCTCTTTTTTTTGGTAGGTAGGTGGGGATGTGGGGTATTTGGTGTATAACATATCGTCTCTCATGATTACCTTTGACCGGCTGTCGTGTCCTGAAATTTGTCTCAAAACGAAAACGAAAAATTTGACAGTATGTTCTATAACATTCTTTGCTTTAATAAAAAAATGGGAAAGCAAATCGATGTTACAGTTTCTGAATAAGAGCACTTGCAAATTTTATGCATTTACGAATAGAAATAAATTGTGGAAGTAACTAGTTTGAATTTAAGAACAGTCTTTAGATTATCTGTGCTGCGAGTTGGCCTGTTTTTGTGTATTATTTCTTTTTCTTTTGTTGTACGCGAAGCACAACAGACTTAACTATACTGAACTCCGCTCAAATAGAAAACCAATATCAGCCCAGTATTGAGCGAATATTGCAATAATTGGAAATATTTCCAATGAAAATGCCAATATTAGTTAATATTGGCTTTCGATTGAAAGTATTTCATTGAACTGCCAATATTACACAATATTGGGTATATACTAAAAATATTTCCAATGAAACGCCAAAATTGTATAAATATGGACAAAAAATATTGTGAAATTTCTTTTATATTTCTTTCAGTATATTATTAATCATGATTTTGAATGTTTACATTATGAAATGAATTGCTTATTAAATTGGCATAATATTGGATACGAATAGAAGCAAAATATAAACACCTATTTTTCGGAAATATTTCATGACAATATTGGCGAAATATTGGCTGAATATTGCAAAATTTATACATCCCAATATTGGGGCAATAATTTACGTCAATATTGCACCAATGCACCATTATGTGGCCACGATATAGCCAATATTGTTCCAATATTGGTTGGTTAAAGGAATAATATCTTAATAAACGTTTTTTATTTTTAAAGATTTTTATTCCATTTTCTTAAAATTTCTCAATTAAGTCGGTTTTGCTACAGTCACATAAGAATGTTTCATTGTTACGTCCCAAATATTTATTAAACAACAAAGCTTTAACAGTGTTTTTCTATTTTTTCTGTTATATATGGTTGCTTCAAACAATGTGAAATAGAGAACAATCAGACATATTTAAAGAATCTTCCATTTGTCTCCTCCTGCGACTTGTGAAACATTTCTAATGCAAAAAGCGATTACTATATAAACATTTAATTTAATATTTATTTGAAATAAGTTTTTTCTTTTATTGATTATACATTTTTTATACTTTTATATTTAATTTTGACGAAAACAAGCCACGTTTTTTAATTTAATATAATAAACTAATAAAATATTTCTGTAAGATCTAAAACAATTAATATCTTGCAATAATTTATTAATCAACTCTGATGTTTGAAAGTCTTCATACCTTCTTTTAAAAAGAAATAATAAAAAGTTTTGGGAAATAAATAATTTATTGTATTTTCACAATGTTTTATATAGTTAAGTACGAAAATCATCATTATGATCGAGATAGATTTCGCTAAAAATCTCTCATCCTATTTAAAAAATAACAATAAAATGATTGAAAAACTTGGTTAGAGTTTATATGGATATATACAGGGTGATTATAAAAAAACTATCCCGATATATGAGCCCATAACTGTCATACCGTTCACAGAAACTGAATGAAATTCTGGCCTAAAGTATTTTGAAATATGCGCTCAAGAATCACGTGAAAAACAAGTTAAATTCTAACAGTTAAGGTTACAGTGACAAAATTTCGAAAATTTCAAATGACAACACCTATTTTTTTTTTATTGGAATGTGATCTTCGTAGTGAAAAACCATAAAAAGCGTTGGAACGGTACCTGTAGCACGAAAATCGCCGGCGCTAGACAGACTAAGAAGAAAAGTGAAAACAACCAATAAAGGACAGAGAAGCAACAGAAAGTAAAACATTTTATTGTTGAGTGCTATCCACCATCTGCCGCATGTAAAGTGTCGTCGTGTGTAAAATGGAAAAGTATGAAACACAAGAAAATGTTTTGTTTTCTGTTGCTTCTCTGTCCTTATTGGTTGTTTTCGCTATTCTTCTTAGTCTGTCTAGCGCCGTGCTACAGGTACCGGTCCAACGCTTTTTATGGTTTTTCACTATGCAGATCACATTCCAATAAAAAAAAGTAGGTGTTGCCATTTGAAATTTTCGAAATTTTGTCACTGTAACCGTAACTGTTAGAATTTAACTGTTGTCTTTCATATGATTCTCGAGCGCATACCTCAAAATACTTTAAACCAAAGTTTCATTCAGTTTCTGTGAACGGTATGATAGTTAGGGGCTCATATATCGGGATAGTTTTTTTATAATCACCCTGTATATGTAAAAAGAAATTCTGTATATATACGGGTGATTTGCTGTGAACTTCCTGTCTTTTAACGAAGACTTTCTATTTTAAGTGGAAATAATAAATTTTCCAGATATAAACGGAAAATTTTCTTTTTATCTTTACTCGTTGAATTTTAAAAACAGAAATGTCCTTTCTAAATGTTCCTTTTGAATTGATAGAAAACAGAAAAATTCAAGTTAAATTTTTGTAATTGATATTTTTGCCTATAAAAGCCAAGTCGTTAGATGTGGCCAGTTGGGGTAGGGGACCGAGCATTCATCCTCTAATGGTGAGTACCGATGTTTGAATCCGGAGGAAGGCAAAACGAGCAAAACAGGTGTAATAATATTCAATATAAATACCTGTTCCGTGTAAATAGGCATCAGTACATATAATTATTTAATTTTTTTTTTTTTTTTTAGATATTGTGCTGTCTGTTGCTCACATTTTTTCTGAAAACGGACATTTCCCGTCTTGAAAAGCAGAAAATTTCTATCTTCAGAACGGGGGAATGCCAAAAGGGAAGTTTTGAGAAAAAAACGGAGAATGGATAGCAACTTGACTGCTGGTATATGTTCCGTTTTTTCACGGATTTTTTTTTACAATGTAATTTTTATCAGATTCCGCCAAAGGGCACACTTTTTAACTGGTTATTGGCTGGCTGTATGATACGATAAACGGTTTGGACTACCTTCTCGATCTTGGAGTATGTCACCTCGATAAAAAATGTAACATTATCCTGATCTCACATGACTTCAGAGCTGTGTTGCCTGATTTTACTGCTCTCGTTGAAACGAAAGAACCCGTATATCGATATGTACTTTCTAAATATTACTGAATTGGTTGTATGATATGATATGATGAACGGTGTGGGTTACTTCCACGATATAAAATATAACATTATCCTGATCTCGCATGACTTCAGAGCTGTGTTGCTTGATTTTACTGCTCTTGATGAAACTAAAGAACCCGTAGATCGATATGTACTTCCTAAATATGACTGTATTGGCTGGCTGTATGATATGATGAACGGTGTGGAATACCTTCCCGATCTTAGAGTATATCACCCCGAAATTAAATGTAACAATATCCTGATCTCGCACGATTTCAGATCTGCGTTGCGTGATTTTACTGGTCTCGCTGAAACTAAAGAACCTGTTGATCAACATGTACTTCCTAAATAATATTGTTTTCCAGAGCCTTGGTGAAACGTAGGAGAAGAAAGTCCCAAAGTTGCTGGCTGTAGAATATGATGAAATTTGCGTGGACTTCTTTCTCGATCTTGGAGTATGTTACCTGGATATAAAATGTAACAATATATTGATCTCGAATGTCTTCAGAACTGTATTGTAATATTTTACTGATCTCACTGAAACTGAAGAACCCGCAGATCGATATGTACTTCCTAATTATGACTGTCCTCTAGAGACCTGGTCGATGTCGATGTATATCGATGTTACGGATGAAAAGGCAAATTTGGATAGTCATATGTCAGATGTAGAACTGCTAATAAATGTGACTAAAAGTAAATGCGATAATAAAAAAAATCCATCAGAATAATCGCATGGTTCCAAAAGAGATTTGCCATTATATCGATAATGTTTTCTAGCAAAAGAAATTAAGACTAACGTGGAACAAAAAGTCATATTTAAAAATATTAACCCCCTAAGCACCATATTAAATTTAGTGATAGTATGCTGAATACCAGCTATGTTAAATTTCGTCAAAAATACAAAAATAATTCAAAAACTAGGTGGAACCCGTCAAAACTTGACGGGAAAAATACTATAACAATATCAGTAAAATAAGCTTCTTAGAAGGGGTGCGTATGAAACAGTTTTTCAAATATTATATTTTAAAAGTTTTCCCCCCCAGTCAGTACTATTTCCCCAGTCAGTACTATATACAGTACTATTTCCAGTGCAAACTCCAAACAAACAATCCGTAAACAACTGTGTAATGGAAATCTGTTTCACATTACCGCCAAATTGCACACAGCAAGAAAAAATTTCATGGACCTATGAAGTATCATACAAAAAGTATATTCCTACGTTCATCTCATATTCAGTAAATAAAAGAACATAGTAAATAAATCACACATCTCCCCCCACCCACTGTGATAATGCAACCGAATGAACTCCTATGTGCATGTGCGTTGCACCTGCCCAAAAGCACCGTCGAAACTCGATGTTAAGAAAGTTTTAAAATGTTTAAATTAAAAGTTTTAAAATGTCCTCTTTAATCATTGTTCGTTACAAATCCATATCTTCTAAAACGCATCCATTATTTTAAGCTAATCAATTTTTATGTAAAGATGAAGAACTTTTTTACAGTAATAAATCAATCTGCAGATGAGGGAGATTTTTAATGTTTTCAAGTGTAATTTATTTGTACATGCAAAAAAAAAAAAAAAAATGCAATTCCTAGCATATTCTGATATTTGCTGGAACATATACATCAACGAATTCAACATATCAATTTTATGTTCAACATAAACTGAAAATAGTTTTTTTTTTTTTTTTTGACAGATTTTTGTTTAGCGCCAAAAGGCTCTATCTTATGGATAATCTGATTTTATGATTTATCACTGTGTTTATTATTATTATTATTATTATTCACTTTTTATGATGATTAGGGAAATCTACTTTCAATTGTGGCGACTTTCCCAGGGCTATTTTACATTATTGAAGCAAACTGGCGGTCATTCATAAGAAATAATTGAAAAACTTTTCATGCTTGAAAATTATTTAAAAAATCGTTAAATTAAGCCGCAGTTTTCAAATAAATTTCCTTTGAAGGCTATTTTTTTTTCTAATTGATGATGTAAGAATTAATATTGTAAAATGTAGTAAAAAATAGAAATTTGTAGTATTTAGAAGTGATGTAAACCCGATGAAAGCTAAAGCGATAGCGCCGTCTGTTGTCACAACCGTTGTACATTTTTAAGAATTGCCACTGTATTTTGGCTGGCGTGCAAATGTAGAAAACTATTTTTTGACATCGAAAGAGAAATTCACAGTGAAAGGAATATGACTTTGCGCTAATAAGGAACTGTTAAATGAACTTATAATAAACCAACCAAAATAATTCCTATGAAATATTAGTCTTACATTGTTTATTCTAGCTAAAAATACAATCATTATTTCAAGGTGTTTTTTTTTTTTTTTTTTTTTTTTTTTTTTTTAAACCTTAACACTATTTTTAATAATTTCAAATTTCCAGAAATCCCTTTCTTTTGTGATTTTTTTTTATTAAAATAGGAAATTTTCTAACCTATAATTAAAAAAGGGGTAATTGGTAACATGTAATCAACGTACGCAATCAAGATGAAGCAATCAATGACGGCTCCAATTCTAAACTTTATAATTAAGAATGGAAAAAATCAGTTAAAATTACACATGTTGACATGTTGACACAATCACATACATTTTTCTCTTCAGTTTTATCACTTTTAAAATGCATTTCAAGCTAAGCATTATGTCATTTTCACCAGCGCAAACTTTTCACACGCACTTTATATATGTTACTTTAATGCTTGTAAATACCATGTATACAAATAAAAATATATTTTGTATTTAACTGTAATGAAAAAATGGCATCAACATAGTTATAATGCATAATGATAAAATAAACCCAATAGACAATATTCCCGTGACGTTACAATAAATATGAATTTTTATTCGCTTATAAAACACGCGGATAAATATTTTTACCGAAATTTAACTTGCAAATTAAAAAATTCGGCCTAAATTACACGTGCTTTTAATATTTATTATTCCTCTTTTATCTTCGCAACCATAGAGCTTAGAGAATAAACTTTGTGCCTCGCAACAATGGGCGTTATCCGATTATGACGTCATTAGCAGAAGTAAAAATTTAATTGAAAATTACGGCTAATTAATTAAATTTTTGAACAAACGAATGCACGATAACAAATCTGTGTCCAAATATCTTTCATTTAAAAAAAGAATGATGTAATTTGATGCGGTAGTTTGTTCTCACGGATTGTCAAAAGAAATCGCTTAGCGTTTTAAATATATTAGATATAAAATTCATACCGGAAATTCTAAAATAATAATTTTAATTTATACAATCACGAAAAGTCTGTCATTATATAAAATACAAATTACTACTATAACTTTCTGGTATGAATTTTGTATTTTTGAATTTAAAAAAAGGTCAAACTGCAACCTGGACATACGCAGGTACTTCGTGGTGCTTAAGGGGTTAAAAGGCTTTAGATATGAAAAACCAGAATTTTAAAGTGAAAAGATAAACATCTGTAAAGAGAAAAGTTTTTGAAATTAAAATTTTAAGTTTTTAACACTTTCCAACATAGTTGAAAAGTGTTTATGGCCTGTCTGGCTGTCGTCTGTCAATTTGTCTGCCGTCTGTCAGTGCTCTAACTCCCATTACTCAGATTGTCATGAAATTTATACATTTTTTTAATACATGTTTGATATGGCATGTTTTGTATTGAAAATGAAGTGTGTAGCCTTTATGGTTCGTTTACATGGACACTCAAAAGAATTCCGTTACATTACGGACTATATTAAGAAATCACTTACGCCATATTTGAATGATGTTATACTATTTCAAACACATTTAAATTGATATATGACTGAGGTGCACTACAAATTAAATGAAACCAAATTTTTGCCTATTACTTGGTGTACACAAATTCTATAGATGATATATAGACCAGCACAAAAGATTTCCAGTACATTCCCATTTATTACAGAAAATTGCTGAATGGTATTTTACAACTGGGCTATGCGTTTTTTAACTGAACTAAATTAATGGCAAACTAGTATGTAGTATACATACAAATCTATTGATCATATATACAGGGCTGCAGAAAAGAATTCAGATATTTTTCGGACTATTAATGGTAAATCCTGAAATTAGGTTTTCAAATGTCTTACGTGTTTTCCAAACTGTTTTGTTTAGTCATCATCTTTAACCATGTTAAACGGTGAAGTTTTGTTAAAGTATTCTGTAAGTATTGGAAAGTGTTTCATAATTTATGCTTGATTTATGATTTTTAATTCTTGTTTTCATTCAAGACTAATTTTGGTAATTTTCAAACTGATGTGAATATGTAATGAACAACATTTTGGAAATATCAAATAGAATTGTTAAAGTAAAATTTATGTAAAAACTATTCAAAAGCTTGTCAATAAACAGCTCATGCAATTAAAACTATGTGTGTATCTTAATATTTATATATATACTTATTATTATTCTTTGTATATACAGAGTGTGTTCAAAAATGAAATATACAACTTCAATTTTCCGTTTAAGAAAATGTAGTTAAAATAATTTCGTATTTTACTTATTAGGAGATGGACAAAATGTTAAAGTTTGCTATCATAACGGTAGATGGCGTTGAGTGTCTCATACCAAGAGAAATATCATTGAATACTGAAAGTAGTAGAAATGGCTGCACTAGAGGAAAAAACAACGTGTGTTTTTTGGTTTGCAGAATGTAAATCTTTAACAACTGTTCAAGGTAAATTCCAAACACAGTACAAAAAGTAGGCACCGACAAGAATATGACGTTGGATTGGACATGGAGGTCCAACGCCATGGCCACCCCGTTCTCCTGATATCAGACTGTGCGAACTTTTTTTCTTTGGGGGTTCATTAAGAGTATGTAAGACAAAGGTAACATCTGCCATGAACATATGCATCTGTGCGTGAGCTCAAACAGCGCATTAGCGAAGCCTAGCAATTTTGGTTACACAGGATATTTTGGACCGTACGTGTATTGAATTGGACTATCGTCTTGATATCCTGAAAGCGAAAGCAGTACATGTCGAGAAATACTAATGTCTTAAAAAAAATTTGGGTACTTTTATATTAGCTGGGCGCCAGTGATAATCCGCCAAATCTTGTTTTAATTAGCATTATTTGAATTGCAACCTTTTACGTGAGAATTTGTTATTTATATTGATATGTGTGTATTTACGTATTTTATTATGATTATAGTTTAGCTATTTTTAAGTAAGTTTTTAAGATATTATATTGCAATGTTGAAATATTGGCTAGTTGTTATTAGTTAATGTTAAAAGACTGGCGAAAGAAAAGGGTTGGCGAGTTTCAAAAACTTTTGGCGATCACTGGAGCCCGGCTAACATAAAAGTATAAAATTTGATATGTATTTTTTGTTTCAACATGAAAAGTAAGTTCTTATTTCTTGTATTTTTGCTTTAATATAATGTTGAAGTTGTATATTTCATTTGTGGACACTCTGTAGTTTTATCAATTTAACTATTATAATGTGTGTATGTGAATGTGTTTGCGTATTAATCGTAAACGATAAAACAAGCAGACAGACAGATAGGTAAGAAAGATTGGAAACAGTTTATTCCTAGTTTATTTGTTTGTTTTCTCTCTGAAACAAATTGGCATGCTTATAAAATATTAAAAATACTTGTACCATGTCCTCGAAAATCGTCCAGTAAAACTTAAAAAAAAGCTAATCTTTCATAATAAGATTCAGCTGATCATAAAACTTTCCTCCATAATTCTATAACTGAAGAACGCATGACAATATGTTATGTTATAAAACTGCCCCTGAAAAATTATCAAATTTTAGTGCAAATTTCATCAAAATCCGTCCAGCAGAATTTTTTAAAAAGGTTAATTTTTCTTAATCGGTGTTTTTCTGATTGTAGAACATTCCTCCATAAGTCTATAACTAAGTGACGTGGAATAATATGTTATATAGTATAAAACCTTTTCAGAAAAACTAACAGTGCAAGTCTAATCGAAATCCTTTCAGCAGAACTTAAGTTATAAGCGGCCGAACGAAATTCCCAATTACATTTTTTATTTGTATAATATAAAATTATATGTAGGACGCTATCAGTATGATTAGGCCTGAATCCTGTTTTAACTGCAGCATTAGTTAAGCGATCAATGAAAGTTTATTTCAAGACAAGCGCTGACTGTGTCACAAAACTTTAACTATAAATGGCTGATATAAATCACACTCTTAGTGTAAGCAACAGTCGAAATATTTAGAGTATTTGCAGTCGTACAATCGAGATGAGTAGTGCCAAACAATTCTCAAAGGTGTTTATCCAAAGCATTTAGGAGACTGGGTTTGAGGTAAAATAGTTTATTCCATACTAATCATACTAATGCACAACTCCACTGAAACACAACTTCAATAGAAGCTTGAGACCCGATTAAATCTATTAAAATTTATTGAAGAAAATCTATCGGCGAATAAAATGGACTTCTCCAGTGACCGTGTTTATTTTGACAATCAGAACAGCGTAAAATTCTGCCTTCCAGGCCAGTGTATGCGGTATAAGTATAAAAAGATTTAGCTCAAAGTTACAAGGCGCGCTCTAAGAAACCAACTAAATCTGTGTTAGGAGGGAAAAAGGGGTAGTAAGAAACCGGACGTGCTCGCCAATAGTTGAAAAAGTGGGCCAAAAGAAGGTGCCATCTCTTTCTTTTAGAGCAGAATTCTAAAAAGGTGAAAAGTTTATGCGGGAGTTGAAATGAATCATGGGATATGGAAGAATAATTTTAATAAAAAATAAAAATGGTATTACAAAATGTTCCAAAGAAATAAAAATTAATGTCAAAATATGAAGAAATAAAACAGGTGTTTTTTACAAGAAGTGTTGCATTTAATAGAATATGGTTTTTAGAATAAGAATTAAAAGAATATGTTAATTAAAGATATGGAATAAAAATATAAATCATATTTAAGGTATTATTAAAAGACAGGAGAAAAAGGTAGAATTGTAAGAATTTGGAATAAATTAATTAAGGTAAAATGGCGAAATTTTTTTATTACATATATAATAGATTAATTGATCTAGAATGTATAAAAAATTCTAATATGACTTTTGAAATTTTAATTAGAAATTGTTACCCATATGTAAATGAAATTTCTTTTCCAAATATAGCAAAAAGGAAAATGCTTTGATAAAAAACAATTTCAGTACTTTAAATGAAGTTTTTTATGAAGTATAGAATTTTTTCTATCTCAAAGTGCCCTGAAATATTAACATACATCTATATTATTTTTAATGTACTCCTCCAACTCATTCTTTGTGAAAAACTCTTCCAACTCGAAACGCTACCGATCTGCCATCTAAACTTAAAGGGATATTTATGACGCTACCTATAAAAATTTACATCTTAAAGGACTATATTTACGTTTTTCTGAAACTTTTTTGTCTCTCTTTTTAAAAAGTTCTCACGTACATTTTTTCTGAACTGAGACTAAATTGTTAAAACAAAGAACGCTATGGATTTCATTTTTCTCCTTAAACCACAGCATTTTTCCTGTGGCACCTTACTTATGCATCCATCACATAACATAGATTGACGGTCGCAGTTAAAGTCGCATAAATCTTCTGACGAATTACGTAAAATAAGTAAAGAGAAAAAAAACCCAAACTGCAAATTTTTTTTCTATTACTTTTTTGAACTGAGTATGGGTATTTGAAGATATTTTTTTTCTACTTTTTCTGCTATGTATGCGTATTTCAGCGCCCTTTAAAAGAATTGTCATAAAAAAGAAATGTCAGTTTATTTATTTTTCTTCTCTTTTAGTAAAAAGCGACTTTTTTTTAAAAAGTATGTTGAAAGAATTTTTACTTGATTTTTAACATTTTCCAACATACACTGTGAAAAATGCGCAGCAAACTGTCCAGTAATTTGACCGTTTTTATAGAAAACGGTTACATAACCGTACTTTAACTCTATTGTGATCATATTATTGCCTATATTGAGGTCGGAATAGAGTTAAATTACGGTTCTGTAACCATTTTCTATAAAAACGGATAAAAGACTAGACAGTTTGCTGCAAAGTTTTTACAGCGTTCTTGAAAAATGTTTATGTATTCGGTTTGCCTGACCATATGTCTGTCTGGCTCTAACTCGGGTAAATATAGTCTGATTGCTATGTAATTAATATAAGTTATTGAGATTTACTATAGCATGTCCAATATTGAAAATGAAGTGTGTAGCACTTATAGTTCGTTTATAGCGACACTCAAAATAATTCCGTTACATTATGGTCTATGGGGGAAATCATTTTCAGTGTACGTTAATGATGTTACATTATTTCAAACCTATTGAAATTGATATATCTATATATCACCGAGATGCACTATAAGATGCTGATTATTGAATGGCGTGCATATCATTTATCATTCATATACAGGGATACAGTACTGTCTATAAAAAATAACTGCTTGAAGTGCGTTTTCAATTGCGGTATGCATTTTTAAATTCAACAATTTTTTTGCCTTTTACTGGGTGTATATAAACTCTATATGATCATATACAGGGCTGTACAAAAGAATTCGAGTACATTTCGGTTTATTGACGGAAATTGCTGAAAGGGAATTTTCAACAGTGTAAAGCGATTCCTAATTTAACTAAATATTAGCGTAATATGTAGTACATATACAAATCGGTAGATAATATACAGGGATTCACAAAAGTATTCGGAGATTTTTGGATATACATGGTAAATGCTGAATTTGAGTTTTCATTTACTTTATGCGTTCTCCAAATTGTTTACGTAAACATAATGTTACCCTTGGATAATCAATATACCTGCTGAGCGGGGCTTTTAGAGCTTTAGCCAATTGGTAGGACACCCCGATCAGTTCAACCTGAACTTGAGCCTTTTTACTTACAAGGGAACCACTTTTGGTATAGCTGGCACCTACCATCGAGATCTGGTGCATTTAAGTTAGAGAACCAATAAAACTTCTCTGCTTAAAATCATATTTTATATATATTTTTTAATACCCTTTTTTGTTTATTATTGGATTTTTAATTGTTAATTTCACGCCAAAAGTGAGTTAAGTCGTTAAATATGGCGCTGCCTAATTACACACAAGGAGACGGGCAAGACATTTGGCCAGGGTTGCCGGGAAAAATTCTATGGTAAGGAATAAAGCCAACTTTTCCCTCGCCAAAAATGTCAATATAATGTTGGAATTTTTCAAAATCAAATTCATAAGTTTTTGAAGGAAATGTTAAACCTTTTTTAATATTTTATGGTGTGAGGTATTTTGCTGAGAAAAGTAAAAGGCCACGTTTTTCTCATGCTATCCCAAATTATCCCTCAATAAGAGTGAAATTCTGTAAATAACTTTTTATTCACAGGTCGTAAAATGTTTCCGAGTGTTGGGCCAAAACTCAATTCTGACAATCTGAAGTATCATAATTTTATGAACACTTGGAAAATCTGAAGGCTTCCCTGACATGGGAATGTAATAATTCTCTACATGCTTGATACCATATGGTAAGTACTCAACTTCCACTTGAGATACAATGGTAGAGCCTGGATATATATACACGGCTGCAAAGAGGCCAAAAGAGGACTTTGAACGAAGAGAGTGAGCTGGATGCACCTCTGATTTTTTCTCTCTCACTATGAGGCGAACAGAAAATGTCGTTTGGTCCGGTGATACGAAGTGTACGAAGCCTAGACGTAGGCTAGTGTTTTCCGGGCGAAATAAGCTGTCCCTGAAAAAGTTACGAACAATGCTAAGAAAATTAGCAAGGCCGAATCTACGGGCAGAATATAATTCTGTCGACAGACTAAATTAAAGTAGACTAGTTGTTATTTTCTACAAAATATTTTTCTGTCTAAGTGTTAGAACATTGTGCTGTCCTGTAGCTGAGTCTAATAAAAACCTCTTAAAAAAGCCATCCTGACTCACTCCTCTGGTCGTGACGCTACAATAATTAAAAAAAAAAAAACTTCCATGTTAATAGTCCGATAAGTGGTCTCCAAAATTGCATTTTCAGAAACTTATGCCACTGCAAAATCAATAAATATGATTTTAACAGAAACATTTCATCGATTCTCAAACTTCGTAATATAGGGATTTAAAATACACCAGGTCTCAACGCTAGGCGCGAGCTGCATCAAAAGTGGTTCTCGTGTTATATATCATTTTTAGGGTTTCGTTCATCTCACGAACACCCAATAAAGAATTGATTAAAACAACAAAACATGTTTTGTTGAGTACATTTTGGTTGTTTTAGCAAAATTTTTAGTTGAAGTAAAAAAATTGGTTTTGTTGCTTGGACAAAAAAATATTGTTAACACTCTTACAAAATTTTAACAAAATTTCATCAATTTTACTTGAATTAACAAAATCTGTTTTTTAATTTTGCAATAATTTTGTAACTCCAGCAAAAAATTGTTGTTTTTGCAAAATTTAAATTGTTGTTTTTGCAAAATTTAAATTGTTGTGTAGTAGCCATAACTCTCTCACGTAACTCGATTTATTTCACTTATATAGCTATATAATAAAAGTATTAATATAATTTTTGGATAATTAAAACTTTTTTTCATTGGGACGAACCAAGGTAGTTTTAAAAATCCCCCTGTGCCATTTATTACTTTCTTCTATCTCTACAAAAAGAAATATTGGAATCATGGAAATTTTCGACTTCCGGTTTCCGACGGATTTTAGAAGGTCCTAAACACGGTTTGACTGTTTTTAGAAAATGACTGTCAATGACTCTGACTGTCTGTATGTGACAAAAATTTTGTGGGTGCTCTATCTCAAGAACTAATGCACGGAATTTAATAAAACTTTATATTCAGTTACTTCCTGATATAAATTGTTGCTGATTAGTTTTTGGTGTAAATCGCGCAACAAGTGGCGCTGCTATGTTGCATTTTTCGCGATTTCTGCAATAGCTCTATCTCATTTTCAGCAGTGAATTACGCCTGTAATCTTTGAACGTAACTCGATTTATTTTACTTATATAGCTATATAATTAAAGGATTAACATAATTTTTGGATAATTACAACTTTTTTTTAATTGGGACGGAGCAAGGTAGTTTTAACAATCCCCCTATCCCATTTATTACTTTCTTCTATCTTTACAGGAAGAAAGTACTCTGGTACATAAATACTCTGGTACTGGAAGAAAGTACACTGGTAAAATATAACAGTGAATTTTTATCCTGCTTTTTGCAGTCGTAATTTACTGCTGAAAATGAATTAAAAATTAACTAATGTGTTGTCGTATGCTGGGCTTTGTATTGTCGTCTCATGTTTGCCGCAGAAATTTGCGGGCTCCTGATGACATTTCCGTCTTGTGCTGTGGTTTCAGCCGTTCCGACATATATAAGAGTGAGAAATTCTGAGTTCAGATATCGTTCCTTGAAGCTCAGTGGTAGAGCCTCAGAGCGCTGTTCTGAGAACCCGGGATCGACACCCGGCATAGGCAATTTTCATTCTCTCGGTTTTCGCTTGAAAAAAAGCAGGATAAAAATTCACTTGTTATTATTCAAGGTTTACAAGCGTAATTAACTGCTGAAAATGAATTAAAAAATAGTTAAAATTGCACATTTAGATTGGTTCATTTAACAAAAGGTTTTGTAGTATAAATAAAAGAAGTTCGTAATATAACATATTTTATTATTTAAACAAACAAAATATATTTTGTTGGAAAAAGAAAATAGATTGTTAAAATAACACATAGCATATAGCTATGTAACTAAAAGAATTTTGTTAATTTAAGTACAATTGAACCATTTTACTTGAATAAACAAAACATTTTTTTGCTGACGATACAAATTTTTTTTTTTTTTAAATTGCAAAAAAAATCAACAATATTTTTTTTGTTGATTCAAACAAAATTTCCATTGATCCATATTTAAACGAAAAGTTTTGTTGGGTCAACCAAATTTTTGTTGATTCAACAAAACTTTTTTCTGAGTGAAACCCTATTCTATATATTTTCTTTACATATCTTTTCTTCTTTGTGAACGTTTTTAAACATATTGCACTTATGGAATCGGGTCACCTGCCAACTGGTGTATTTACTATATTGTTAGAATTTTTTTTTTATATTTGAAGGGGGCTGTTGGTGGTGAATCCGATTGCAGCGAATTTGAACTCAGTGATTAGTAAATTTATGGTTTTTCATTATGAAGCAAACGGACAAAAGGATATTTACTATTACATATTTTCCATCTACAGTTATTTTACAATCATACTAAAAAAAGCAATACTTACAATGTACGAAAAATACTTTGAAATGCCAATGGTGGTCAAGGAATAACATTTGCTGATTTATCATTTTAACCTAGATAAGAAAAAAGTACCTGGAATTCAGATTAGATAAAAATGTGATTATTATAAAGTAATTTCGGCAAACACACAGCCCTAGCCGCTAAACTTAGTGACAAATTAACGGATTATGTACATTATGGGGTTTATTTAGAAAACAGACTGGAGAATTGTGTAATCTTGAAATTAAAGAAATAGCATGGCTTTATTTCTTCGTGTCATTATGCTCATTAGAGAAATGAAAAAAAAAATCTTTTCGTTATTTAACTTTATTCAAACAATTAAGCATTAAAAATATGGTTAGTTTTTTTTTTAATATGAGAGTTAAACAGTGTTCTTTATGCGCAAAATGTATTACATTTTTGACTGTATTTACTCTGGCTGGAATCCAAAGGTAGAAAACTGTAGTAGACCTGCCAGAAGATGACGTATATTACGAAATATAATGTAACGTTGAGTGAGATTATATTTAAGCTACCAGAACTACACATAGTACCAAGCTAAGAGTCCTAAAGTTCAAGAACTAACAAACGAAAATGAACAACCCGAACATTATTTAAATTCAATGGGTAACCTCTGCGATAATTATAATACTCTCTTTTTAGGGTTTCGTTCATCTCACGAAACCCTATTACCCCCGCTACGTTGTCTGTCTGTCACAGAGCTGGTTCTCAGAAACTGTAGAACTCAGAGATTTGAAATTTTGTGTACGTATAGCTGAATACCTATTATGAAGCTCAAAACCATAAAATTTTGAAAAAATCGTATTATTATAATATAGAGAGATAAAATAAAAATCTAACAGCCTTTTCCTATTAAATTTAAACATTTTTCGTTATAGCAGTTGCCAGCAATTAAAAATCCACAATAAAATTCTTTCTACAATAATTATTTTTCTATTGACAGAAGTTCACGTGAAAAATGAAAATGAAATGAAAAGTTTCACCAATTGAAAGAAAGATTAATATGATGTCATATTGGTAATAAACTGAAAATTAACTGAAATGGTAATAAACTGCAATTCAAACATTTCTCAATAATACAAGAAGTATGAGTATGTGTAAGTACAGAAAGCGGGTTAATATGACGTCATTAGAGAATTAAATAGAAAGTTAATCTGATGTCTTATTGGAAGATTAACGGACTTTTTCAAAGGTTTGAGGACAATACAAAGAGAGTATCAATACAAAGAGAGTATCAATATACAATTTAATACAAAGAGAGTATCAATATGAGTAATAGAGAAATCAAGTAGATATGACGTCAGCAAGTGATTATAACGTCCTATGAGTTTGAGGAACGTATTGAATCCGGATAAAAACCCAATTATGGAAATATTGGCATATTTTAACATTTTGAAGGTCTCTATACAACATGTTTAATTTTGAAATTGATTTTTTAAAATATCGCATTTAGTCCACATGACAGCTATTATTATGACAGAGTATAAGAACGGTCTTCGCCCGCTATCGGGCTGGTTCTGATATTCGAAAAAACGAAAAAAATTGACCGGTCAATTTTTACTTTATAAAAAAACATGACTTTTTTTTTTTAAATGAAATTTATTTGGATTTATTAAAGAAAGGATAAAGTGTTGTGAAAGGAATATTAAACGAAACCTTTTGTACGATCTTCGATCAAACTTACCCACTTGTTTCATCTTATTAAACTGCGAAGTTTTGGTTTTGTATTCCGAATGTGTTGGAAAGTATTTCATAATCTATGCTTGACTCAAGATTTTTCAATCTTGTTGCTTTATACTATAGACTTAAGCATGTTTAAAAATATTAATTTAAAGAATTTATATTTGCTCACTAATTTCAAATTCCTAAAAATATCATTTGCATGCTAATGCTGAAAATATACGTTAAACGTTAATTACGCATTTTCCACAATCATACTTAAATACTTTCCGATATTTTTATTTTAAAAAATTTACCTTCAGAAATTCACTCTTAATTACATGCTTGAAGCACTAAATTGTTTAGAAAAGCTCTCTCTATTCGTCATTTAGTATATTTAAACAGAGTATAGTGCAAAATAGCTTTCTCAGCGAAACTTAATTTTAACTTTGCGTAGTTTTCAAATGATGCTCCGACTGTTAGAATATTCCGTAATTGTTGTGATTATAAATTTCTTAAAATGATTTGAATTTACAAATATTAAATTAGTAGGTGAAGTAAACAATTTGAAACTTTGAAATTATATTTTAACGGTAAATTAAAACGTTGATTTCTTCCTACAACATAGCAAATTGAAATCAAATAAATATATACTTCATAATATTCAAATTTTAATTGCTTAAAAGGCGCATAGTCAACATAGTGAAAAAGTATTCAAGCCGGGACTCGAACCCGGTCATCAGTACAGCGCACTGACGTTCTACTAACTGAACCACTTGGAACAACACCCAGCATGGTACTTCTCACTATAACATGCAAGGCTACAAACGCAGCACAAGATGGAATATCTTTCCGTGAGCCACCAACCCTGAGGCAAACACGAAACTAAAGAGAATCCAGCCTCGATAATTGAATAAATCTATTTTAATACTTGGAAATTTTTTCCATAGAAAATTTCTTACGCCTTGCATTCATAATATTCAAATTTTAATTGCTTAAAAGGCGCATAGTCAACATAGTGAAAAATTATCCAAGCCGGGACTCGAACCCGGTCATCAATACAACACACTGACGTTCTACCAACTGAACCACTTGGAACCCGAAACCCAGCCTGGCACTTCTCACTATAACATGTAAGGCTACAAACGCAGCAGAAGATGGAATGTTTTTCCGTGAACCACCAACCCTGAGGCAAACACGAAACTAAAGTGGATCCAGCATCGATAATTGAATAAATCTATTTTAATACTTTGAAATTTTTTCCATCGAAAATTTCTCATGCCTTGCATTCATAATATTCAAATTTTAATTGCTTAAAAGGAGTATAGCCAACATAGTGAAAAAGTATCTAAGCTGGGGCTCGAACCCGTTGCTTAAAAGGAGTATAGCCAACATAGTGAAAAAGTATCCAAGCTGGGGCTCGAACCCGTTGCTTAAAAGGTGTATAGCCAACATAGTGAAAAAGTATCCAAGTTGGGGCTCGAACCCGTTGCTTAAAAGGTGTATAGCCAACATAGTGAAAAAGTATCCAAGCTGGGGCTCGAACCCGATGCTTAAAAGGAGTATAGCCAACATAGTGAAAAAGTATCCAAGCTGGGGCTCGAACCCGTTGCTTAAAAGGTGTATAACCAACATAGTGAAAAAGTATCCAAGCCGGGACTCGAATCCGTTGCTTAAAAGGCATATAGCCAACATAGTGAAAAATTATCCAAGCTGGGGCTCGAACCCGTTGCTTAAGAGGTGTATAGCCAAGATAGTGAAAAAGTATCCAAGCCGGGACTCGAATCCGTTGCTTAAAAGGCATATAGCCAACTTAGTGAAAAATTATCCAAGCCGGGACTCGAACCCGTTGCTTAAAAGGCGTATAGCCAACATAGTGAAAAAGTATCCAAGCCGGGACTCGAATCCGTTGCTTAAAAGGCGTATAGCCAACATAGTGAAAAAGTATCCAAGACTCGAATCCGACGCATTACGGACGCTTGTACCAACGTGTCACCCTCTATGCTCCAACGTGTGCAACGTGAAATTCAAATAAGGATCCAAATTTCACTGCAGCTGACGGTGAGAAGTTTGAACATCTAAAATAAAGGTATATTACTATAACTAGTTATTTTTTCTTTCTAAGATCGTTTTGTCACGTCACAGTGTAGGAAATCACGAAAAAACAAATGCGCGTTTTAACCATTCTATTCTTCGGATTAATGTTCACAAGGTGTCTTTTCATACAAAATCGATGACGCTCTACAACTTTGTAAATCACGTTTTTTCTCTATCTCTTTCCGTTTTCGAGATAGGAATGCTAACTCCGCTGCATTCCACCAGATGGCGCTGTAGGCGGTTTCATTGAATAGCGCATGGCTACTTTACTATGCATAGACACTACTTTTATGAATATAGCAGCAGCCGTTCCGTAGTTAAGAGGGTGGCAAGGGACTTTAGTGGGCATACTGTATGTAGCCTTCAAATATGTTTTTGTGCATTTCGATTTTGCTACGCAGCGTTCTGGCCGAAACCTACTGCCACAAACGCATATTGTTTTTCTCTGGAGTGCTTGGCTGCCTTTTAGGTAGATTTGGTAAGAAATACTACCTGTTACATTCTCCCCTATGTTGGAACTTCTAAAAAAATTTTGCAGATCTATGCCGATTATGACTCCTAGAACCCAAAACCACCCTCAGTTCAAAACTTTATCTATCTATCTATCTATCTATCTATATCACTTTTTTATGGACACGATAACTTCCATAATTCTGCACAAATCTCTTCCAAACTGATATATAAAATCAAGGGGTATAAAATCTCCGTCTAGTTCGTTAATGGGCAAAATCAAACCAAGAGGGGGATTTTTTTTTCTTTTTTTGTGAAAAGAGAAAAAAACCCACAACTTCTTAATTATGATACGTAACGAATCCGTTTACAGTTATTATTACTTCTAGGGAAAGGGCCGAAAATTTATGTATGACAGATTTCTGATATCATTAAAAATGGCGTCAAGGGGTGGAAAAAATAGGGGTTTAAGAAGAAAAACATTCATAACTTTGTCAATTCACAAGTTATCAAATGCGCTTGAATTTAATATAAATCCTCTTAATATTATCTACAACTTTTATACTGACAAGTTTTTTAAAAGACCAGCCCTTACAGAAAAAAAATCCTGCCGGCTCCGCCTACAGACACAGGTAAATTTCGAAGTGGGCGGTTTCAGCTGCCGCATCATGTCAAAAAGGTTATTTCTTCTGCAATTCCGAATAAACAGGCGCCCCACGGTCTGCTTCTTCGAAATCTACCTGCGCCTGTAGGCCGAGCCGTCAGGGATTTCTTTAAAATTTAACCCACTGCCGACGAGGTCGCAGAATGTTTTTTGTTTTTTGTTTCTTGTTTAGTCTTCCGTGAGTTTATTGTTGTATTTTTTTAGTTTTTCAAGTTGTATTTTGTGTTCTCTTGTTATGTGAAATTGCAAACATGTGAATATGCAAACATTTCGTTTGATTTAAGAATCCTATTTCAAATTCTGGTTCAGACCAAATACATCTTTTTGCTGATATATATGTGTACATATAAATATATAACTAATATATAATTATTGTTATTTTTTAAACAAAAAACAATTACAAAAATTGTTAATTCATATTAATGTGTCTTTTGTTTAACCCGCTTTTTAGGCGCGTTCGTAATTATATAAATACGTACACCTATAGTCATCGTCTTGTACGTCCGTCTGTCCGCATATAACAGCGCAAACACTACCCATCCGAATGGTTTGAAATTAAATATATATAATCGTTGCGGAAGTTTGTCGAGTCATTTCAAACTTTATGAAAATCGAATCAGAACTTAAAAAGAAATTAATAAAGGTTTTCTTCATTCTATTAAATCTTATCATACGTAATCTGTATAATAAAAGCGCAAGTCATGGGACTGAGGAAAACAAATGCGGGCTAACCACTTTTTTTTTTCATATGCCAGGCGGCCATTTTTATTAAAAATTATTTTTTCGAATAAAATTGCATAAAAGTTACATTTTTAGAAAGACCGAAAGAACGAAATTGTACTCATTAACCGGAGATACGTCTTAAGCAGAGACGTATTAACGAGAGTTTACTGTAGTTGCATAATGGATTGTAGTTGCATTGTTATGTTCTGATAGTTATACTAGGAAAGGGAAATATAGTTTTGAAAAGTCATTCCTTTTGCAGAAATTCATCTACTCAAATAAGCATGGTAAGTTTCACAAAGAATAATTTCAACTGTAGAAAAACAAGAAAAATTGAATAATTAATTAAAAAAGAAATTACCTGAAAATTAGTAACTGAAGGTCTATTGAAGTAACTATTATATTATAAACCTTTTTCAATGATTAGAAAAGAAAATATTTATATATTCAATATTTAAATATTAAAAAAAAACATAATGTAAAATTTAAATATTTTCAACAAATTTTAAAAGTAACAGTACAAAAATATATATATAAGTTTATTCACATGGCTTATAACACTAACCGTTTTAAAGTTTATTTCCCTGAGAACAACATTTCAAAACATAATATATCTTGTGAATGTTACCAAATGCATTATTAGTATTACAAATTTGAATTCAACTGAAAAGTTAGTACAAAATTTTATTCTAGATTGATCTTAAGTTTATACTGATAATACAATTGTAAGATACAATATAATGATATATGGAAGAGTTTTCGGTATTGTAAGAACAGCTTTACATCATCGTCTTCACTGAAGAATAACTAGGTAATCCTCTTAAAATGAAGATTTGTGTTCATGTCGCATCTTCTTTATAATTGTATCAAATGCAATTCGTGTGCTACATAAATCAAAACCTGAATTACGTGCTATAATTCTAAATTTAGAGTGAAAGGAGATGGAGTTTTGAAAGGGTTCCTTTTAAAGAAATGTATTTATTCAAATAAGTGTGGCAAGATTCATAAAGACTAGCTTCCAATAAAGAAAACAAAATGAATAATTAATTAAAACAATCGAAATATAGATAATAAAGAACAGCCCCAAAACAAATTGAAATCTGTTCAATAGTTCCGAAAAAAATGTAAATCAATATCAGCTGTTTTCAATAAAATTTCGTAACTGATGTTTAATCCTTAAACATCGCTCGTTTTTTAATGCTAAAAAAAACATAATTATACATTAATTCATAAATCATAAAATCAATAAAGACATTTTAACTTTCTACAAAGAGTTCCTATCCTGTTTAAAATGAAACTGTTTAAAAATTTATTTCTCCCAGAACAACATTTCGAATCATATCTTCAAACTTTTCCAAAACATCTTATTTATATGACAAATTTGAAATACTTAATCTGAAAAGTTAGTACAAAAGTTTACACTTGATTGTTCTTAAAATTCTACTGATATTACAGTTGTAAGATGCAATAATATGATGTAGAGTACTTGTTGTTGTGTGAATAGACTTAGAACTTACATCATCGCCTTCTTTGAAGAATGACTTGAAAATCCTTTTAAGGATTTTCAAGTCACATCTTCATTGTCACATCTTCATTATAATTGTATAAAAGGCAACACTTGCGCTACATAAATCAATAGCTGAATAAGGTGCCATAATTCTAATTTAGAGTGAAAGGAGGTGGAGTTTTGAAAAGTTGAAAACATTACCAAAGATTTACAAAGAGCTCCTATCCTCTTTGAAAGAGCTTCTATCTCTCTTTTTCCCTATCTGTTTCAAAATTCATTTACCCCAAAACAACATTTAATAACATAATATATCTTTCGACATTTCCCAAAACGGCTTATTTATATGACAAATTTGAAATAAGCTGAAATGTTTGTACACAATTTTACGCTAGATTGATCTTAAAATTCCACTGATTTTAAATTTGTAAAATACAATATTATGATGTATCGGAGAGTTTTCGGTATTGTGAGAATAGCTTTACATCATCGTCTTGACTGAAGAATGACTTGGAAATTCTTTTAAAATGAAGATTTATATGCATGTCACATCTTCCTTATAATCGTATAAAAGGCAACTCGTGTGCTACGTAAATCAATGGCTGAGTTGGGTGCTAAGATTCTAAATTTAAAGAAAAATGAGATGGAGATTTGAAAAGTTTTTCTTTTGGATAAATATATCTACTTTCTAATTTTCATAAAAAATAACTTCGACTGAAGAAAATCGAAAAATTTGAATTATTAAATAAAACTTAAAGTTACTTCAGAATTAATAAGCGATTTAAGACTAATTCTTCAGAATTAATAAATTTATTTTCCTCATAACAACATTTCAAATTACCATATATCTTTCGACTTTTCCCAAACTACTTATTTATATGACAAAGTCGAAATAACCTGAAAAGTTAGTACAAAATTTTACGCTAGATTCATCTTAAAATTCTACTGATATTACAATAGTAATATATTAGATTGTTCGGAAAGTACTTTCTGTTTGAGAAAGTTCATTCGTACCGGAAAATTCCTTCATTTAATTATTAGACACTGATTCCGATATCCAATGTCTAATAATTGGCGATAATTTTCCGGTACGAATTGGTTTTCCAAAGTGGAAGGAACTTTCCCAACAACCTAATACAATATTGTGATGTATCGAAGACATTTTCGTTACTGTGAGAATAGCTTTACATCATAGTTGCCACTGAAGAATGACTTGGAAATCTTTTTAAAATGAAGATTTGTGTTTATGTCGCATCTTCCTTATAATCGTATAAAGTGCAACTCTTATGTTATATAAATCAATATCCGAATTAAGTGCTATAGTTTGTAATTTTGAGTCAAAGGAGATGGAGTTTTGAAAACTTTTCCTTTAGAAGAAATATTTGTACTCTTCGAGTTTCATAAAAAATAACTTCGACTGGAAAAGAAAAAAATTGAATAATTAAATAAAACCGAAATTATTGCAGAATTATTAAATGGCATCATAATTAATACTATAGAATTAATAAAATTATTTCCCTCATAACAGCATTTCAAAACATAATATATCTTTCGAGTTATCCTAAACTCTTTATTGATATAACTAACTCGAAATAAGCCAAAAAATCAGTACAAAATTTTCGCTCGACTGATCTTAAAATGCTACTGATATTACAATTGTAAGATACAATATTATGATGTATGGAATAGTTCTAAGTTGTACGAATAACTTTACATCATCGTCTTCACTGAAGAATGACTTAGAAATCCTTTTAAAATGAAGATTTACATTCATGTCGCATTTTCCTTATAAGTGTATAAAATGCAACTCGAGCACCAGTGGTGTAGTCCTGGAAAAAAAAGGGGGGTGGGGACGCTCATAGTCTTGAACATTAGGGTTTGTATCACCCATAGGGCAAACTTGATTTTGAATTGCAGAGAAAAGTAATTGAATAATTAAATTAAAATGAAAAAAAGTTAAAAAATTAAAATATTAATTTTGATAAATTAAGTGTTTTTTATATAAATGTTGGTAATTTATATAAATAGCTTGCCATAGAATAAAAAAATGAAAACTTTATTCTCTGTCTGAAAATTTTTTTGAATAGAATTCGTAATTCACTCAACGAGATTTGTTTTAGAATTTGTTTTGCATTATTTATTTTGGAAATAGTCGAACAATTGTTGTCCACTGAAAACATTGAAAGTTGTTGCATTTTTACTTTACGGACATTTTAGTTTAAGGTTATCACATTTTCTGTTCAACAATGCGAAACTTTGACACATTTTCTGACTCATTTTTAAACACAAAAGCATAAAATTGTAATGCCTGACTATCGAAGTCATCTGGAATCGAATCCCGTTTACCAGTTTTTGATAAATAAACTACTTATAGAGTTATAAGCAATTCATGTCACATGACGACAAGTTTTCCCCCTTTCTCGTGCAGGCGCGTCGAGAATTCAGTTCAAGACGCCAACTTTGACAGCATTTTATGAAGGATCTTCTGCCTTTACCAAAAAATGGAAACGCCATTCGATTACATAGCTTCTGAATAACAACGCCTGCCAATTTCATGCGCTTCCGAACAAAATAAATTCTGAAATGTGTCAGAAAATAGCTCTTTTTGATTTGAGCACAGCCTTAAGAAAGACATAATCATGGGAAGTAAAAAAAAGGGCTATGAAATTTTGGTACATCTTTTCTTTTTAAAGCCCGCTGAATGAGCTTTTCCTATTATTACGGCTATCTGAGTACGTGCCCGTGCATGTGTGTGTTGGTATTTTCTTTTATGTCCCTAAAATCTGTTTTTGATTTTTTACGATGAGTCAATTAATATGGGTGTGTGTGTGAACATCACAGAGTTCAAATGGTGTTTTCAACAGAGTTCAAAAATTTGCAGGTGTGTTATATATGATGAACAGACTATTCAATATTCTGAGATTATATGTCACTTTTCAAACACTGTACAGAATTTTGGGCAAATTGGACAACGTGTTTCGTATCTAGACAATTTTTAAATCATTTTGTGACCAGAAGTAACAAATAAGTACTGTTTCTGTGGGGAAAATCACAAACATTTCTGAAAATTGTGTTTCATTAAGATTTCTCGAAGATATAGAAACTTTAAATTAGTAATTAGATTACTTCTAAAAGATATAAATGCAATATTTGAAAAAGAATTTTCTTTTTTCTTTTTTTCGAATTCTAAAGGGGTATAATGCAGAAAGAACTTTTAGAATCTTGGTTTCATCACGATTTCTGTGGAAATATTCCACCAAGAGTAAGGAACTTGGGGACAAATCACCTTTAAAATGGTCAAAAATTCAATTTCAAGGGTTTGATGTCAGTAAATAGTGCATTTTATTCTGAGTAGAACGGTACCAATGTTTTTCAGAGGCGATAATTACTGACGAAGATATAAAGTAAAACGCAATCGTCATTCTTTGTTTTTGAGTGGGGAGTGAAAATTTTAAATGCATTTAATTCACAACAATGATTTTCAAACTTGCGCGCACGATTTCTCCAAAAATAATTTAGATAGAACCTCATTTTTTTTTCAAACTTATTAATGTTGTAACAATGAACAAAATGAACTAAAATCTTTTAATTTTGTCAATAAATTAAAAAATAATTAACTGTAATTAAATTAAAAACGCATTTTGAATGCGCTTTTCAATGAAGTACAGTATTTTGAGTAAGGCTGTGCTTTACACTTAGATAAGAGTGAATTGTTAATGAATAGCATTAGAAGATTATACAAAATATTCATTTAAATTAAATTACTAGCATTATTAAATAATAGCGCCAGATTTTGTCACTAAAAATACCAAGTTGCTATTAAAGTCTTACAATTTTTTCGATGAAGCCTTCAAGTATTAGCTAAGGTCGACCTATACAAAGTGTCCGAAAAAACTGAAACACGCTTTCATTTTTTACTTGTTGAAAATAAGTGGGTAATGTAAGATGCAAAAAAGTTTAAAGTAAGGTAGAAAAATGGCAGGAGGGGGGGGGGAGACAAATATATAATGAATTAGAAAAGCTATGAAATATTACACGAAAGAGGTAACAGTAATACGGACGATAATACACATATGCAATTGTTCTTAAAAAAAAAGATAATCGAGGCTCGCAACAATTTTCGTAACAAATAACTCTAAAATATTTATAAAAGCATTTTTAGAATAGCTGAGTTATGTACTGCAATTGACGTAAAATACTTAGAATTCTTAGCCAGTTGCTATTTTTTAAAATTATGTTTCTAAGTTTTAAAACTACATTGTTTCTTTACATGATTTCTGACTGTGTAGCTTTTCAGTTAAATATATAGTCTATGCATTTTAAAGTTATGCAGTTTTTAATGATTCTGCTGCAGCGATTTTTTTTTGACAGATTTTGTATAGAAGAGTCGTATAAAAATTTTAAATGTATAATTTTCTTAAAATAAACGAGAGGATTATTTCATTGACAATATTATCTCAATATAATTTTATTACCTTATTTTAAACATTTTTATAATTTGCATTACCTACTTATTAGAGATGAGACGGGCTCGATTTTTATACGAATCTTCGATCTCGAACAGGCTTGTACTCAAAATGAAAATTTTAATTATTCAAAACTTGAAAAGAAAACTTGCTATTTAAAAAACAAGAATGTAATTCTTTAAGTGTTTTACAATCCTTTAAAAATCCATTTGAAAGGGAATTAAATTGTTACATTGATAGGATATAAGTAGAAATATTTTATGTGATTCTGAAGCCTTTGCATGACCAGTGTTAGTAACATAAAGAAACCGTAGGATATTTTTCATTTTTTTCTCGCTTTCTGTTTGAAGTCTTTTTTCAGAATTCCTGGAAAACACAACCGCCATGATATTCTTTCTGTCATAATTGTTTAATAATATTTTAAAATAGTAAAAATTATGACTTTTTCAGATTTTTGCCAGCAATTTAAACAAATTTTTCATGTTCACAAAAACCCTTGAAATGTTGTCATGATGGAATATGTGGAATTAATTCTTATTTCTATGTAAGAAGAGGTTTTAAATGAGAAAATTAATCATGAAAAATTTTAAAATGCTATTAACAATTTTATACTGCATGCTTTCGGAATCGGGCTTGAGCTGTGTTAATATAAAATATTTCGGACAGGCTCGAGCTCCGAAAAACGCTACTTATCTCTAACAGGTATTTAAAGCGCCTGCCAAGCTTTATGGTATACCCTATATACCGACCAATATATTATACTCATTATTCACAAATGTTTGTAAAATTAACTTTACAGCAACAATAAAATATGAAGGAAAAGCATATCTAGCATTTTTTATCAAAAATAAAATCGCGTTCAATTTAAACACATATTAAGCAATAATTGCCTATAAATGGTAATGTATTAATACGAATTCTCTTGAGTGCCCATGCAAAGAAATTAATGATTATATGCGCTTAACATAACGCACTAAAATTAAAATTAGCTGCAAAATGCATAATATAATTGAAAACACGTTTCCAGCAACAGAACCCATAGATGACAATGTGTCCGTATTCCTTCGAGTGGCTTTGCAAAAGCACTATAAATTTTCGTTATATTTAAAGTATTGTAACTTCATTGATTTGTATTTCAAACAATTTCCATCCATAAACTATTATAAAAGAACACTTTTTGTTATTTCGTAAACAAAATATTGGTATCAGGCGATCCGACACCGTAAACACTTTTCAACTTTGTTGAAAAGCATTAAAAATAAATGCCTTATTTCTTAAAATTGTTAATTTATTGGTGTGCTCATATTTTTTAAAAAATTAACAAATTTGAAAAGTGCGCCCTCCTGCGTCACTAGCGTCCCCCTTGAAAATAAAAAGTAAGGGGACGCTCGAGATAAAATAAAGAAGTGAGGGGACGCCGTCCCCCCGCGTCCCCCCTCGATTACACCACTGTCGTGCACTACATAAATCAATAGCTTGAATTAGGTGCTACAATTCTAAATTTAGAGGGAAAGGAGTTGTTTTGAAAAGTTTCCTTTTGGATAAATGTATCTACTCAAATAAGTGTGGTACGTTTCATAAATAATAATTTAGACTGCAGAAAAACAAAAATTGAACAATTTAGTAATACAATTAAAATACAGATAATTAATTATAGTACCAAAAAATATATTGAATTCGCTTCAGTAGTTCCCGAAATAACAAAAATCAATATGTGCTGTTTTCCCATAGAGTTTCGAAATTGATATTTAACCCTTAAACATTAGTTGTTTTTAATCTGAAATTTAAAACAACTTAATTTTACATTTGTTTCTAAAAGCAATAAAACATTATCAACGTTCTACAAAGAGTTTCTATCCTGTTTGAAATGAAACTGTTTCAAAATTAATTTCCCCCAGAGCAACATTTCAAAACATAATATATCTGGCGACATTTCCCAAACGCCTTGTTTATATGACAAATTTGAAATAACCTGAAAAGTTAGTACACAAGTTTACGCTAGATTGATCTTGAAACGTTACTGATAGATATTACAATTGTAAGATACAATATTATGATGTATCGAAGAGTTTTAGGTATTCTAAGAATAGCTTTACATCATCGTATTAACTGAAGAATGACTTGGAAATCCTTTTAAAATGAAGATTTATGTTTATGTTACATCTTCTTTATAATCATCTCCAACTGTAATAAAGAAGGAAATTTGTGTGTGCGTGTTTATGTGTTTGTGTGTTTCTCGTTTGTGTTCTGAAGAGACCGCTGCAAGCAGAGCTACAAAATTCAGTGGGAATGTACCTCTATACATGTAGTTTTGCACCTCGAAGCCGGATTTTGAAATTTTTGAATAGATTTTTGTTAATTAAATGCTTTATGCGATTTTTAGTTTTTTTTCACGTTTTGATGCGATTTTTCCACATTAGTAACTAGAATCCGGTTCCAACCTTTTAGCCCAATATAGTAAATTTTGTCCTCTTTTCAATAAAGTTTATACGAAATTCGTACAGAGGATTTTTAATTTTTGGTGAATTATTCCCTTTGGCACTAAGCAATTTTGCCCAGAATGCTTGATTGGTTCGGTGGTTGCTTCCATTTCAGCCTCAACTACGCTCAGAATCGTCATCCCCCCCCCCTCTGTTTAGCTTAGAGAAAGTTGATAATTCTTTTCAGATAAAAAAAGAAATCATGATTTTAAAAGGGAAAGGCAAATTATTTGTTATCCTGATTTTTTTATTAGATTTTTTTTAATTTCATTTTTTATGAGTTTTTAAACCTCTTTTTCATGTTTTGCAGCGTATGATGTCTCTTGATGCCGCTAGAAGTCAAACACCGTTGGAGGTTAGTTGTGATTGGTAGATGATAGGATTGTAGGCACAGTGAGACGTCAACCAGTCAATTGTGATTGACAGATGAGAAGGTCGTCTGCTGATTGCAATTCGAACAACGAGTTGTGAATTTTCGCGATTTGCTTTATGCGATTTTTAGATTTTTTTTCATTTACGTGACGTCATTTATGCATTTGATTTCAGAAATTAACAACGATAACTTACTGTTTTTGTATGTAAAAAAAAAAAAAAGTCATTTTGTTTCTGTTTCAAAAATTAATGATAATTCCTAATTTTTTTTAACGTTGTTGGTTTAATTCTGTGGTGGAAGGGGGTGAGTGTTCGGTTGTAATTTAAGTATCGCGTTAATGCTCTGATCGAAACTCCCTTCTTCCCCCTTTCTTCCAAAATAAGAACTTTTTTATTATTACTCCGATTCAAATGAAACCTTTCCCAGGTACTAGATAAACTTCGGTATCAAAATTTTCAGTCCTTGGTTACCACTATTTCTGAACATTAATCACCAGAGAGGGGTATTTTCTCGGGTAATACGGGCCCAATTTGAACGATAATTAGTTCATTCAACTTAACACGAACTAATTAAGATACAGCTTTAGCGCCACTTGGTGTAGAAAATGGAACTACAAGAGTTTGCAGCTCGCCTACTATACGGTGTCGTAGGCAGCAGCGACACGCGATGGAGTTTCGATCGGAAAGACTTTTATTTAGAACAGAGTGCACCACCTAGCGGTGGGAAATGGAACTAAAAAGTTGGCATTTAAATTTTGTCCGATAAATTTTGTCCGAGTAACGCTGAGAATCCAGAGTGAAGACCATGTTTTTCTTTAGTCAAAACGTTTTAACTTTGTGACCAGGGACCTGTCGAAACAGCCAGGAAGTGGTCTAATGCCTTTAAAAATAGGTCAAGGTCATCTTAAATAAGGTTAAGAGCATTAATTGACAAGTTTGAACAAACAGGTTAAGTGACTGATGACAAAGTTGGCATGAAGACCATACAAACGACAGCAAGGACGCCCGAAAATATACTCGCCGCCGATCCAATAATGGAGGAAGAGTCATCAACATCAACTCGACACTTGACTCAACAACTTGACGTCAGTGCAGCCACAGTATGGAGAATACTCGCACAGATCTTGACATTTTCTCTTATAAAATACAGTTAGGACAGCCCCTCGGCCCACACGCTATTGAAACAAGTGGGTAAGTGTGATCGAAAATCGCACAAAGGGTTTCGTTTAACATTATGCGACTCTGGCGTCGGAAAGTGAAACTAAAATATGTAAGGCAGTCGAAAATCAAGTTGAATGTGCTAAATCCTGTTTTATTATAAGCATTGCTCATTTCTTTAAAATATATTGTATCCAAAAATAAATGAAATAAAAAATGTTTTTAATAAAATAAAGACTTACCGGCCGATTTTGCGTACATATACAAATTTTCAAATCCGTAACTTATACAGGTTTAAATCTGGTAGCGTTCGTTTATGGCAACCTTTCCTTCTCTTTCTGAGTTAAAACGGGTTCGTCTAAACTTCTTTCGAATTCGAAAAAAAATATTTTCCAGTGGAAAATTAATAAATTTTTAAATATTATCTCTGCTAATTATTAACCGACTTTTATGGAAATTAGATATTAGGATTCAGCATTAAATTGTATGCAGATATGTGTAATTTTCAATTCGGTAAATGCAATAGTCTTAATAATTTCATAGAGCCCAAAACCTCCCTTGGTCGCCATTTTATTTTGTGAATTTTATTCCTTCCAGCTACTCTAGAGCCGAGGTCCCATTATTTCCCGATCCTGCTAACCTCGACAAAGTGCCCCGATCTAGGCTTCTTTTTTGAAAGAACTGCTTTTTATTTGATGAGATTTTTAATGAGTTTATGAGTTTTTAATTAATATCTCTGCTAATTACCGATGAATTAAAATTTTTATCATTTGTCGTGTGACAGAAGGTATTCAACTGTAAGTACAGAAAAGTTTAAGTCTCTAACATATACAATTTCCGAGTACGAACTCTGTTACGGAAGGACAGACAGACAGAGGAATGAGACGAATAGGGTTTCGTGAGATGAACAAAACCCTAAAAAGTGTGGAGTTCGCCAACATCATGTGCGAAATGATCGACAATTGTTTCAACAGTGGCGATATCGTTTTTCCAATGAGGCATACTACTGGTTGGATGGCTATGTCAATCGCCAAAGTTAGCCGATTTGGTTTAGCGAGAATCATAATTTGTCGTTGTCAGTCCTCTCCATCCACAAAAAGTCACTGTCTGGTGTGGTTTGTGTGCCGATGGCATTTAAGTTTCGTATATTTTTGCCCAAACAGTGAATTCTGAATGCTATCTCGACAACTTGACAACAAGGTTAATTTCTGATGCCTACCACGAACACTGGGTCCAAGACGCATGCTTTCAACAGGATGAAGCTCCTCCACATTCAACAGGAGACATTCTGGACTTGCTCATAAGTCACTATGACAATCGTGTCATCGCAAGAGGCTTTCCGAATCGCTTTGGCCCTGGATTTTTTTGTCCCCCCCCCCCTACAGCCCTGACTTATCCCCACTAGACTTGTCTTTAGGGGACTATGTTAAAAATCAAGTCTACAGAAATCGGCCAAAAAGATCACCCTAGAAGAGCTGAAAATAACGATAACAAGTGTGTTCGTACCGTTGTCTCCTCAGATGGCCAACATTTTGAGAAACGCATCTTATAATTTCCTTTATTCTTATATTTAAATCCTGAAATTTTGAAATAAAATCTTTTTTCTTTCAAAAGTTATTCAATGTTTTCTTTTTCTATACCCTGTGAAGTACCCTGTAAGATGATTATGAAGAAAAGTCAGCCCTTTCATCTCTACCACTGTACAGGCCGCCATCGACTTTCGAACACGACGACTCTCAGAACAACATAACTAAACATAACATATCTTTCAAATTTTCCCAAACATCTTATTTATATGACAAATTTGAAATACTTAATCTGAAAAGTTAGTACAAAAGTTTGCACTTGATTAATCTTAAAATTCTACTGATATCACAACTGTAAGATACAATATTTTGATGTAGAATACTTGTTGTTGTATGAATAGCTTTACATCATCGTATTCTTTGCACCGTGTTGCATTTCGGTCATATTTTGTATCTTACTTAAAAAAGATTAATTTTATCTATATAAGGGAAGTGAATTAGGGGCAGGATTCATACGGTTCCTACATCTTAATAACAGTATTTGAATACAGTAATCTTCGTCTTATATTATTTCAGAAATTCTGCGATTAAAAAAAGCAAAGTTCATTAATTACGAAAGGCGAAAATATTATTAAAGATTTACAAAGAGCTCCTATCCTCTTTGAAAGGTAGCTGTTTCAAAATTCATTTCCCACAAAACAACATTTCATAACATATCTTTCGATTTTTCCCTAACGGCTTATTTATATGACAAATATGAAATAAGCTGAAAAGTTTGTACACAATTTTATGCTAGATTGATTTTAAAATTCCACTGATATTAAAGTTGTAAAACACAATAATATGATGCATCAGAGAGCTTTCGGTATTGTGAGAATAGCTTTACATCATCGTCTTCTCTGAAGAATAACTAGGTAAGCC
This sequence comes from Maratus michaelseni, assembly GCA_963931845.1. NCBI lineage: Eukaryota > Metazoa > Arthropoda > Arachnida > Araneae > Salticidae > Maratus > Maratus michaelseni. Next base: position 7,815,941 of record OZ007600.1, read on the forward strand.
TCTTAAAATGAAGATTTATGTTCATGTCGCAACTTCTTTATAATCGTATGAAATGCAACTCGCGTGCTACATAAATCAATACCTGAATTAGGTGCTATAATTCTAAATTTAGAGTGAAAGGAGATGGAGTTTTGAAAGGGTTCCTTTTGAAGAAATGTATTTATTCAAATAAGTGTGGCAAGATTCATAAAGACTAGCTTCCAATAAAGAAAACAAAATGAATAATTAATTAAAACAATCGAAATATAGATAATAAAGAACAGCCCCAAAACAAATTGAAATCTGTTCAATAGTTCCGAAAAAATGTAAATCAATATCAGCTGTTTTCAATAAAATTTCGTAACTGATGTTTAATCCTTAAACATCGCTTGTTTTTTAATGCTAAAAAAAACATAATTATACATTAATTCATAAATCATAAAATCAATCAAGACATTTTAACTTTCTACAAAGAGTTCCTATCTGGTTTGAAATGAAACTGTTTCAAAATTTATTTCTCCTAGAACAACATTTCAAAACATAATACACTGCTCAAAACAATTAAAGGATATTTGAAGTTTTATATAAAATAAAGATATAAACGAAATTTTTTTTGCCGAAAATAGAAGAAGAGAATCACAAATGCAAATTTTTCTGGTTTTCAAACTGTGGAGTATGCAAATTTTGAGTTCGACGTCAAAAACGTCGCTTCAGCGGCAGCGAATGAAATTTGACTTTCAACTGGATAAAAGAGAATGAAGACAAGGATGATCGGCATTCAGTGATTGCTTTGTTTCGATGAGTACGATGTCTCAGCGAAGTCATTTGACAGATTCAGAAGCTTGGAGAATTGTTGGTAGGTTAGAAGGGGGCCAAACTCAAGCCGAAGTAGCGCAAGCCATTGGAGTGTCACAAAGTGTCATTTCCAGGATCTGGAACCGTTTTTTGGAGAGTGGATGTGCAGGCCGAAGACCAGGGCAAGGTCGTAGACGGGCAACAACGCCCAATGAAGATCGGTATTTAGCGTTAACAGCTCGGAGACACCGAAACATGAACGCTACTCTTCTCCAACAACACCTTCGCTCGACTACAGTCACCACGATTTCAACTCAGACTGTCTGAAACCAGCTCCATGCTGTAGGTCTGTATGCTCGCCGACCGATGGTATGTGTTAGATTAACATCAAGGCATCGTCGCAACCGCAGGGAGTGGGCAACCGAGCATGTCAACTGGAGGAGAAATGAATGGAGCAATATTCTGTTTTCTGACGAGTCCCGTTTTTCTGTGCATCCGGATAATAGGCGTATTTTCATCTGGAGGGACCGTGGCAGTAGGAATAATCCTGCGTTCGTGCACGAAAGTGTCAGATTTGGCGGTGGAGGAGTGTTGGTGTATGGTGGCATCTCCATTGACGGGCGCACTGACCTCTACATCATTCGAGATGGAGCTCTGACTGGTCGCCGATATAGGGATGAGATCCTCAGACCTATTGTAGTCCCTTACGTTGCAGCAATCGGAGATAACTTCATTTTAATGGACGATAACTGCAGGCCACATCGTGCAAACCTGGTGGAGAATTTCCTTTTCGAGGAAGGAATCGTTCGAATGGAATGGCCAGCGTGTTCTCCAGACATGAATCCAATCGAGCACGTTTGGGACGCTCTAGGAAGACGAGTTTCTGGCCGCCAAGAACCCCCACAAACTCTCCAAGAACTGGAAAGAGCTCTTCTGGAAGAGTGGGGCAGAATACCCCAACTCGTCATTAATAGCCTCATTGAGTTCATGCCTCAAAGGTGTTCAACGTTGCTGGCCGCCCGTGGAAACCATACCCCCTACTGAAAATGATTTTCTTTGAAGAAAACACCTTTTCTTATTCTTTTTTTCTCATACGCACAAATTGTGTTTTTTTCCTTTTGTACACAAATGCGCAATAAAATTCATTTTTTTCTGCCAAACATGTGTAATTTATTCTCATATAACCTACTATGTCTGTCGACCATGTATCAATCAGCTAAAAAGTTTCCAAGATACAAAATCCACCTAAAACTGCAATATCCTTTAATTGTTTTGAGCAGTGTATATCTTTCAACTTTTCCCAAACATCTTATTTATATGACAAATTTGAAATACTTAATCTGAACAGTTAGTACAAAACTTTACACTTGATTGTTCTTAAAATTGTACCGATATTACAATTGTAAAATACAATATTATTGTGTAGAATATTTGTGTGTGAATATTTTTACATCATCGTCTTTTTTGAAGAAATACTTGGGAATACTTTTAAAATGAAGATTTATGTTCATGTGACATCTTCCTTATAGTTGTATAAAAGGCAATTCTTGCACTACATAAATCAATAGCTGAATAAGGTGCCATATTTCTAAGTGAAAGGAGATGGATTTTTTGAAAAGTTGTCCTTTTGAAGACATGTGTGTACTCTCAAAGTTTCTTAAAGAATAACTTCGACTGAAAAAAACAACAACAAAAAAAGTGAACAATTAAATGAAACAGAAATTACTTCAGAATTAATTAAGGAAGTATACCGGTCTCACAGCGTTCCTAAAATTTTTTTATCTTTGCTACCACTTTTTAAAACAAAAATCTTGGTAGTAAATAACATTAACCTTTTCAGGGACAAAGTTTCTCTGTTGCAATGAGTGTCAATTCAAATGGTGAAATGATTGATTGACACCCGTATTTTCGGAAACAACTATTTGAAAATATATAAATGTTTTTATTCAGGTATATTACAAAGTCCGTGTCAAAAGTTCCTGATTTGTTGAATTAACGACCAATAGATGGCGCTGCCTGTCCCCAAGTGATGTTGAAAGCAGGAATACACTTCTTCTTGTGAAGTAGCACAATGTCACGTTGCTATGTGTTTTGTGATGCTAAGTGCACCCGGTGTGTTGTAACAATGTAACGTGATCATGCAGGAGCATTCGAAGGTCGAACAACCAACGAACAGAAATTACTTCAGGATTAGTAAATAAAGTACACAGGGCCTGCAGCGTTCATAAAATTTTTACCTTTTCTACCACTATTTTAGCACAAAAAGTCTGCCGGGTAGATTCCGTTAACCCTTTCTGGGGCAATGTTCTCCTGTTGCTAAAAAGTTCCAATGATTAAAGAAAAAGAGCTTTAAATTGATAGGTCTTTGGAAGAAACAATTGGTAGGACTCCGTTGAAATTTCCTAATGACATCTCTTCATCAGATAGCATATTAGAATAGCAACTGCTCCCGTCTGTAGGGAGGAATGTCATTTGAAAACTCAACGGGGACCTACAAATCAACCACTAAAATTGGGTCTGAAGCTGGTTTCCACCAAGATATATGACTTGGCAGACCAGTTCCATGTTAATATGCTAATAGAGTTCTATATAATCCTCGAAATTCAGCAGTGAACTCGATAAAGAGAGAGTTTGGACAGCTGCCGCTTGCACTATAAGAGACAATAGTGTCCATCTCTCTAGGCTAAGGTATTTTCCACACTTTCAGCCTTTACGGTATGTCCACAGCGTGGGCGATCACCTTATCTCCCATTATATTGAACATTGATTACATAGATAAAGTGGCTAGATTATGTTATATAGTCTGCATTAACCTATTATACGACCTCTATTGGTGTTTCTTGGAACGAATCTTTCTTCATCTATAAAGAATTATCATCATTTCCTTACAACACTCCACAAATTCCATGACTTTCTTATGAAAACCTTCGCTGTAACCTTAACTGTACTTATATTTTCGCAGACGAAGAAACATTTTATTTATGGTGTACATGAAACTTAAAGAGATGGTAGAAATTTATTTTTTGAGAAAAAAGTTAGTTGCAGCTGTTGTACATATCGCTAGATGATAGTCATTCCTCGCTAAATGATAGTCATTATTTTTTGCTACGATCTGAAATCTAATATATCATGTTCACTGGTTGATTAAAGGGTATATGTCGGAATATTACACATGTGATTTTCTACGTTGTCTTAAAAATCCGACAGACATTTCATTGGGTCACAAGTCTTTGAGTTATCCCCAAAGCTAAAACTCTCATAGATTAAAATTTGGTTATCGTATTTGCCAAGCTGTATTAAAATGATGACTGATCATTCTGTTATCAGAAAAGAGGTACATACACTACAAATCCATTGATCATGGTTCTCTGTAATTACAGATGGTATGAGATATAGTTGCCCATCATATCTCCTCGCACCCAGGTTAAGGGCTTTCCAGACTTCTAACCTTTACGGTAGATCTCCAGGGTGGACGATCTCCCTATCTCCCATTACACTGAATATCGGTTAGATACATAAATTTACATATTCTGCATTAACCTATTATACGACCTCTATTGGTGTTTCTTGGAACTAATGTTTTTTTTTTTCTAGAAAGAATTCTCGTCATTTCCTTACAGTACCCCACAAATGCATTACTTTCTTGTGACCATTTTTGTTGCAATCTTCTCTGAAATATGTAGTTTACTCTGAGACGCCTTGTATTTAATGCTAAAAAACACATTAGAACAATTTTCAATTAACTAGAACACAGTTGACATATTTTCTTTTACTCATCTGGATCGATTGAAAAATGAAAAACTGTTCGATTGCAAATCACTTTAATAATCATGCCAGCAAGTTTCATGCTTTTACGTTAAAAAAATTAGTCCATAAAATTGTCAAACATTATGCGTTGGTGAACCTAGAAGTTTTTTTAAGAATCGCTTTAAGGCATTTAACCCACAAAATAGTTGTCTACCACAACTTCAACATCTCTGTATTTATTTACCTATGCGACAAGGTCAATTCAAAACGGTTTCATGAAAACCTGCAAATCTGTAAAATTAATGCAGAATACAAGTCACGTTATTTCCTCTTCTGTTATTACGATACAATAAAACAGTAACAAACAGCTTATGTGGATATTTTAAATAACATTTCACATTTAACAGAACAATGTAGTCACAATAACTATGAGCAGTTTAAAATGTCAGTAACACTTTTCCCTGTTCATCACAAGGAAAGAAGACGTAAAACACAATTGTAATTGATAATTAAGAACAGATGAAACTCCATTTGTCGCAACAATTATTTTTCAGTCACTTCTCATGACAAGTTTTAATGCAATATTTTGTTTGAGTACCGCCATTTTATAGTTCAGCTGAAGCTGGAAAAGGTCGAAATGAACTGTTTAGTTCATGTTTAATATCCCGTATAAATCCCGTTAAAATTTACTTTTATTGTTACAACATTATTTTCACGGAATAACATAAAAAGGCTTAATTAATTTGTAAATAAATGCTTGAATTTTATGTGCTTGTTGAACCTTAAAACTGAAATATTTTAAAATACTGAATTAAATTCGATTTTTTTACTGTTATCTTTCACTGAAGCGTATGTTTTTCGTTTTAAAAAGAATTGAAAATATCAATTCATTTCAAAATGAAGAAGAAGAATTACTTGACAAATTCACTATTATAAATTTGACAGTGGAAAATGTGAATTCGAGTGAATTTTAAGATGAAACTTTGTCAGCTTTGAGGCAGGCCTTATCATTGAAATATTGATTCACTCCAAATGAGACACGATTAAATACGGAGTTAGTTGAACAAGAATAATGAATGGTTGCAACATATATGAAAAATAGAATTTAATTTAATTAAAGCCTTTAAAGTACAATTCATATTAAAAATATTTATATACCTATCTATATTATTAAGGAGAAACATGTCCAGGCGTAACGATGACGTCATTTTGCGAATGGCAACACTTGACGATGAAATTTTGTTTTTTCGATTTTAGCTACTGCAATTTTTTAACACCGCATATTTTTTATTTTGACACCGTTATAAAGAAAAAAAAATTTACTTTTAAATGCAATTTGTTTGAAAACTGTATCGCAATTTAGCATTTTAATTAAATTTCAAGCATAATTTTTTAAAAAATATATATCTCTATCGCTTGCACACAATTACAGCATATTAATCCGTGTGCACTTTAAACAATATAAAAAGTTCAGCATTTGTTTCCAGCTAATATTCAATAACGAAATTAAAATTTCATTAAGCAATAAATAAAACATTATAAGTAAAACACAAATTTAATACACTTGTAATTGAAATTCGCTTAAAATCATTGAAGTTATCAGAATTTTAAAACAAGTGGTTAAGTGTGATCGAAGATCGCTCAAAGAGTTTCGTTTAATATTCCTTTCAAAACACTTTATCCTTTCTTTAATAAATTCAAATAAATTTCATTTAGCAACAACAACAAAAGAAAAAGTCTTGTTTTTTATAAAGTAAAAATTTACCGATCTATTTTTTCGTTTGTTCGAATATCTAAACCAGCTGGATAGCGGGCCAAGATCGTTATTATATTCTGTCATAATAATATCCGTCATGCGGACTAAATGCGATATTTAAAAAAATAATTTCAAAATTAAACAAATTGTACACCTTTAAAATGTTAAAATATGCGAATATTTCCATAATCGAATTTTTATCACGATTCAATACGTTTCCCAAACTCTATATTTACTATTCTCTATTACTCCTATTGATACTCGCTTTGTATTATTCTCAAACATTTGAAAAATTCGTTAAACTTCCCATATGACGTCAGATTTCCTTTTTAATTCTCTAATGACGTGATATTAATCTGCTTTGTGTACTTACACCTACTCATACTCCTTGTATTTATTGAGAAATATTAGACATTTTCCGTTTTATTACGACTATGACGTCAATCAATTATATTTCATATTTATCTTTTTTTCAATTGTTGAAACTTTTTATTTCATTTTCATTTTTCACGTGCAAATCGTCTGATAGAAAATTAATTATTGTAGAAAGAATTTCATTGTGGATTTTAAATCTTTGGCATCTGCTATAACGAAAAATGTTTAAATTTAATAGGAAAAGGCTGTTAGAATTTTAGTTTTTTACTTCTAGTTATCAAAATAATACGAATTTTTCAAATTTTAATATTTTGAGCTCTTCACAGCTGGTATTCATGTATATACACGAAGTTTCAACTCTGTAAGTGATATAGTTTTTGAGAATGGCTCTGTGACGGACAGACAACGGAGCGGGAGTAATAGGGTTTCGTGAGAGGAACGAAACCCTAAAAATGATGTACATAACGAAATTTTTAGTGATTTCTTCGGCTATTAACTTCTTGCATTAGGCAAATACGCAATTACCGCTTTTAATAAATTTCAAAATTTTATTTGAATATATAATTAACATATTTCATATAAAAATGCTCTTTGGAGTTGTTAGGGAGCAATCTAAAAAAATCATTAAATGTAAAAAATCAATTAGTTTTCATTTGGAAAAAATAATTAGTTTTCACTAATATTCTTTATCCCGGGAAGCCCGGGTTGGATGCCCTAGTTTTAACAATAAATATATCAGCAAATTTATATTCCAGGAAATTTTACAGAAGGGATTAGACGAATTATATAAGTATAAAATTACAAGGTGTTACAAATTAAACTGCACGTTTTCAGATGGTCTACAGTAAAAATAATGAGATGTGCGGACTTTTTTTCTACAGCAGAGAAGAAAATAGTTCTAAAAACCAACAGTAGATGGCGTATATCTTTATACAGAATATATACCCTGAACTAACCAATTTATCGGCGTAGTGAGGTTAAAATATTTTAAATATGACGGGCATTATTTGCTGCTACACTGTTAAAAATTTTGCAATGGGTTGAACCAATGTTTGGTGTTGCAGTAGCTGCAACCATAAGATGATGAAATCTTATACCAACATTTGGAGCTATGTTTCAACTGGAGGTCCAAATGATGAAACGGGATTTCACCATCATATGGTGTCACTACTGCAGCACCAAAAGTTGGTTCAACTAGCACAACATTTTTAACAGAGCACCATCTGCAATCGTAAAATATCATGTTTACTGATTTATTGCATTGTATTTGTCAGAATATTATGCATATGGAATGCAACTATGTTATTTTTAAGGTTAGACAGAAATCTTATTGGGTCACGGTAGGCCAATTCTATGAGTTATCCCCAGAGCTAAAAGTCTAATAAATTAAAATTTGGGTATTCTATTTGCCAAGCTGTATTAAAATAATGACTGATCATTCTTTTATCAAAAGAGAGGCATACACTACAAATCCATTGAGCATGCTATACTATAATTCCAGATGGTAATATACAGGGCAGCGGGTGCACAAACCGTCACCCAAATTGAGTTCATGAGTGAAATTCTAAGATTATATTTTATATAGAAGTCGATTAGCATACTAAAATGGAACTGGTCTGCCAAGTAATATCTTAGTAGAAACTACCTGCAGATCCAATTTCAGTAGTTGCTTGTAGGTCCACATTGAAATTTTTTAATGAAATCTCTTCATCAGATAGCATATTAGAATGGGAACTGTTCCAGTCAGTAGGGAGGAATTTCATTAGAAAACTCAATGGGGATCTAAAGGTCAACCAATAAAATTGGGTCTACAGGTGGTTTCAACCAAAATATGACTTGTCAGACAAACTCCATTTTAATATGCTAATCAAGTTCTATATAATCCTGGAAATTCAGCAGTGAACTCCACAAGAGGAGGGTTTATTTCAGCCACTGCTTGCACTATAAGAGACGATGATGTTGATCTCTTGAGGCTGAGGTCTTTTCCGGATTTTCAACTTTTACGGTGCACAGGGTGAACGATCTCCATAACTTCCATTATAGTGAACATCGATTAGCTACATAAAAGGGCAAGTTCATGCTATATATTCGGCATTAAACTATTATACGACCTCTATTGCTGTTTCTTGGTACTAAACTTTTTTTTAGTCTAGAAAGACTACCCATTATTTCCTTATAATACCCCGCAAACGCCATGACTTTCTGGTGAACAGTTTTACAGTTTTACTGTAATATTCTCTGTATTATGCATTTACTCTGAGACACCTGGTATTTAAAGATAAAAAACACTTTGGGACAATTTTCAATTAACTGGAACACAGTTGCCATATTGTCTTTTACTCCCCTGGATTGACTGAAAAATGATAAACTGTTCGATTGCAAATCACTTTAATAATCACGCCAGCAAATTTCGTGCTTTTAAGTTTAAGAATTAGTCCATATATATGGCAGAAAGTTCGCGTTGGTGAGCCAAGAAATTTTTTTTATGAACCGCTTTGAGGCATTTAACACACAAAATAGTTGTCTACCGCAACTTCAATATATTTCTATGTATTTGTATATTTCCATATGCGGCAATGATGGTTAAAAATAGTTCCATGAAAACCTGCACTGTAAAAAAAAAAAAGACAGATGTTCCTTATTCTAGGAAAATATTATATAACCACGAACGAAAATATACAATAACTTCTTCCGCGTTACTAAGGTTTCCGAAAAGTGATCTTCATCTTTAGAAACTTCAGAAACCAATATATTTTCAAGATTTAAATAAATATTTATAAAAGCAAAGCTTCTTTTACTGTCACAGGTTTTCAAAAACGTTTCTGAGTAGTTTTTATAGTGTTATTAATTTCTCAACACAACACATAGGTTTTTAATAGGTTTGATAATACTTCCAAACCTCAATTCAATATTTTCATGTTCAACAAACATTTTTAACAGACGAACAGGATAAATTAACAACATTAATATCAATGTTAAAATTAATATCATTTTGTTACTTTTGCATGGATAAATTCAGATACGCAGTTGAAAATGTACAATTGCGAACTGGTAGTATCCGGAAAACTGATATTCATTTGTGATACAACTGATTAACACACTATAAAAACTACTCGGAAACGTTTTCGAAAACTACTTGCAGCAAAAAAAAACGTCATTTTTATGAATGCTTCTTTTAAACTTGAAACTATATTAGTTTCTGAGATTTCTAAAGATAAAACACGCTTTTCGGAACCATGGTAACTTGGAAGAGGTTATTGTACATTTTTTTCGTGGTTATATTTTCGTAGATTTAGAAGTAAAAAATTACAGTGTGCAAAGCTGTAAAGTTACGGCAGAATAGAAGTCACGTCGTTTTTCCCCTGTTATTGCGATACAATAAAACATTAACAAACACCTTATGTGGATATTTTAAATAACATTTCACATTTAACACAACAATGTACTCACAGTAAAGATGGACAATTTAAAATATCAATAACACTTTTTCCTGAACAGAATCCCGAGAAAAGAAGAACACGTAAAAACAATTAATCGTAAATACTAATTAAAAACTGATGGCACCCCATTTGTCGCAGCAATTATTTTTCAGTCACTTTTCATGACATGTTTTAATACAATATTTCGTTATGCCGAAATGGCTCCAATTTCTAGCTTTCTGAAGCTTGAAAATATTTCCGTATGGGACAAGGTCAGTTAAAAAAAGTTTCACGAAAACTTGCAAAGTTGTAAATTTATTACAGAATAGAAGTCACATTTTTTTTCTCTCATTTTATTACGATACAGTAAAACATTAACAAACACCTTATTTGGATATTTTAAATAACACTTGACATTTAACACAACAATGTAGTTACAATAAATATGAACAATTTAAAATATCAATAACACTTTTCCCTGTTCAGAAACGCAAGGAAAGAAGAACACGTAAAAGACAATTGTAATTGCTAATTAACAACAGATGAAATCCCATTTGTCGGAGCAATTATTTTTCAGTCACTTCTCATGACAAGTTTTAATGCAACATTTCGTTAGAGTACCGAATTTTTCTAGCGCTGTTGAAGCTTGGAAAAGGTCGAAAGGAACTGTTTAGTACATGATTAATATCCGTTATATATGTCAGCTTGAAATTTAGTTTTATTGTTACAACATTTTTCTCATGTAACAGCGTAAAAAGGTTTAATTAATTTGTAAAGAAATGCTTGAATTTTATGTGCTTGCTGAACAGTAAAATTGAAATATTTCAAAATACCGATTAAATTTGATTATTTTTTTTTCCTGTTGCATTTCATTGAAGCTTTTTCTTCATGTTAACTTTCTGGACTTAAGTGCGTATTTTTTTCAATAAAAAAAGAAGAGAAATGTTTTTTACTTACTTTCGTTTATTATTAACACTTTCCAACATAGTTGTAAAGTGGTTATGAATTCAGTTTGACTGTCCGCCTGTCCGAGTTCTAACTCGCATAAATATAGTCGGATTGCTATATAACTGTCATTGAAGTTCACTAAGACATGTTCGGTATTGAAAATGAAGTGCATTACGAATGAAGTGTATTGAAAATGAAGTGATTGTATTCATGGTTCCTTTACAGGGACACTCAAAAGTATTCCGTTACATTATGGTTTAGGAGGAAAAATCGTTTGCAATGTATTTTATTAATGTTCTACAATTTTAAACATAATGAAATTGATATAGATCACTGAGTTGCACAGCAAGATGCTTACTTCTGAATATGGCGTGCAAAGTATTTATCATTCATATGCAGGGACACACAAAAGTGTTCGGTTAAAGTGCTGTATACGAACGATAATTGCTGAAAGTGAGTTTTCAGTTGCGGTATGTGTTTTTAAATATAACAAATATTTAAAAACACATATATATTATATATACACTGTATATAATATATACAGTGTTTATATATATTATATATAAACACTGTATATATTATATTCAGGGCCGTACAAAAGAACTCGAATGTATTTCCAGTTTTTGGATCGAAATTTCCTTTGAACTGTGTTAAGCATTTCCTAACTGAAATAAATTTTAGCATAATATGTTCTATATACACAAATCGATAGATTATATACAGAGATTCGAAAGAATTCGAATTCTTTTCAGACTATTGATGGTAATTGTGGAAATGTTATGCTGTTATGCGTTTTCCTAATTGTTTATTTAGACATCAACTTTCACCTTATTAATCCGCAAAGTCTTATTAAAGTATTCTGTAAGTATACACCAAAATCCAACGTTTAACACACAATATCGAACTGTAGCAAAATGAACAGACGTACGTTTCGTGAGTAACTTGGACTCACATCCTCAGTATCAGTAAAAATAAAAATTATATCCCCCAAAGACATGAAACAGAATCCAAACACCCAAATGTCAAACAACAACACACCGAAAGGTACACACTGTACACACTGTCTCACCAAGCGTACCTTACATCTCACCTTTCTGGGTTGATTTACTCTGTCGTAGTGCATCACTTCCGGCTTAATCTTATTGGTTGCTCGTGCGTGATGAGCTTTCGGTGTGTTGTTGTTTGACATTTGGGTTTTTGGATTCTGTGTCATGTCTTTGGGGGAATATAATTTTTATTTTTACTGACACTGAGGAGGTACTGACACTGTGAGACCAAGTTACTCACTAAAGGTACGTCTCCAATATCGTCGAAACGTACGATATTGTGTGTTAAACGTTGGATTTTGGTATATATTTGTCCACACAAGATTTTCTTCATATTCTGGAAGTGTTGGAAAGTGTTTCATAATCTATGCTTGATGTATGATTTTTCTTTCTGTCTTTTTTTTTTTTTTTTTGCAAAAGACTATTTTACTTTTCTTCTTTCATTCAACTTATTAGTTTACAATCCTGCACAGATGCTCTTTTTCCAGATAGCGTACAATTTATCTAGGTTGCCCCAAAATATATATAATCTCAATCACTTTCCCTTAAATTATTAACATTGCATATTTAGTCATTTGTACAATGTAAAAGAAAAACGAAAGATTCTTAATCTACGAAAATATCATATAACCACGTAAGGAAATATTCAATAACCTCTTCTGAGTTACTCACGATTTCGTAAAGCGTTCTTTATCTTTAGAAACTTCAGTAACCAATATTTTTTCAAGATTTAAAGAATAATTTATAAAACGGAAGTCTCTTTTGCTGTCCCTGATTTTCAGAGACATTTCCGAGTATATTCTATTGTGCTGAAATCAGATTTTAGGATTCTATAAATTCTCAATTAACCATTTTCAGACGCGTAGGTGCATTTATACACGAAATAATAACAAAATAACTGAAATTTTAATGTTAATGTTAATGTTGTTAATTTATCACATTTGTCTGTAAAACATATTTGTTAAACATGAAAATGTTTTCTTGAGAGCTGGTAGCATCCAAAAAACCCATATTTTGGTTTGAGAAAACTGATTAATGCACTAAAAGAACTACTCGGAAACTACAGATAAAGAACGATTTTCAGAATCGTGGTTACCTATGTCAAGGCTACAGTATATTTCGTTTGTGCTTGTATCACATTTCTCTAGATTAAGAAATATAAATTTTTTCTTACAGTATACAGATTAATTCAGCAGCTATTAAAGATAGATCTCGATTTATTAAAGAGAAAAAAACCCCGAGAAAATTAGTTTAAACTAAATTAATTATTTATTATTGTTCCTAAGGGATGATAGAAAAAATATATTATCTGTTATGTTTATTTCAAAAAAAAAAAAAAAAAAAAGTAACATTATGGACATAAATACCTCACGTATAATTTGTTTCACAAAAAAGCTAAAGTTATTTTTAAAAAAATCATATAAATGAAAAAAGAAAGAAAAATCTTGCATCAACCCCAGATTATAAAACACTTTCCCACACTTCCAGAATATATTAACAAAACGTCGTTTAACCCTTGTTAGTACTGCAACCGAATTCTTTTGTTCTGTAAATAAACAATAAATGCTGTCCACATCATATTCTATAGTATACATCTCGTAGTGCAACTAAGTGGTGTATATCAATTTCAATATGTTTGAAACAGTGTAACACCAATAACATACGTTGCAAACGATTTTATCCCGTAGACCATAATGTAACGGAATTCTTTTGAGTGTCCTTGTAAACGAACTATAATTGTTACACATTTCATTTTCAATACCGGACATGCCATAGTGAATATTTTAAACATATATATATTACAAGACAATCAGAGTATCTTTACGCGATTTAGAGTGCGGACAGTCGGCCAGACAGACAGACAGACGGCCAGACAAACAGACGCCCAGATAAACTGAATCCCAAAACACTTTTCAACTATGTTGCAAAGTGTTAAACACAAACAAGCTATTTAAAATATTGTTAAACATGTGTTTTACTTATTTAACACAATGAACAAGTACACCTTCTGTTATGTACTGACTTCCACACATATAAAGAAAATTTATGAAGATAAACACGTTAATTATGTCACACTTTACAACGATAGCGTATGATATGAACTTGTTATTAAACAGGCTAATTAAGAACTCGAGATTAATGGTGGATGTATGATATCATTAGTGCTTAGCACAGCAAGCGATATATTTAGGGCTTAATCTTTCACCAGTCAAGTTTCATACATTTATCAAATCCTATAAAATTATTATACGTTTTAAAGTAAACGTTTCATGCTAAAATGAGTAATAATGTAAGCACAACCAGTTACATTTTATTTAGGAATATAATTCTCGTTAATATGTAAGAATAATGTAGGAATATATAATGTGTAGCAATATAATTCAGGAATATAATTAATTGCAGTATCGTAAGACCAAAGTAAGACCAAATACCTATGTATAGGAGGAATTGAGGCAGAACTAAAGTTAAATAATAAAATTAAAATTGGAAGCTGCGAGTGCTATAGATACCTTAGTGTAGACATTAATAGAGAAGGCACAGACTCACAGGAAATTAAATGCAGAATCTGACAAGGAAGAAATTCTGTAAAACTATTAAATTCTATCTGGTGGAGTGAGGAGATCTCCAGGAAAAGAAAATATAATATATACAATTGTATTGTAAAGAGCATATTGTTATATGGAGCAGATAGATGGAGAATTATGGACACAGAAAGAAAGAAACTAGTAGCAGTGGAAATGGATGCCCTAAGAAGATCATGCAAGGTATCAAGAATAGAAAGAATAAGAAATGAAAGAATCAAAGAAATGCAGAAAATAAAGGGAACCATATAAGACGATCTCCAAAAAGAAGCAATTAATCTGGTATGGTCATGTTAAAAGAATGAGTGACGATTACCCAAAATCGCATCTAATTATAGAAAAAACCAAAAGAGGAAACGAGGAAGACCACGAAAGACCTACATGGATGGTATAAAAAAATCGATGAAGGATAGGGGTCTGGAGGAGGAATGGACCTTTGACCGGAAGAAATGGAGTGGCCTCTTGTAGATTTTTTGGATCGCGGCACTTGACGCCATGAACCGAGTTTATATATATATATATATATATATATATATATATATATATTGATACACATCACCTTAAATCTCTGCCATTCAATCTTCGTTAACTATATCTACCAATCACAGGGATTTTGAGAGATTTAAAGAACTGATTATCAATTGCGTACAAATGTGCTTTTGATTATAATTTCAAAGTTTTTTTTAATACAGTCATGTATTTTTGTTACATTTGTACACTATTAACAAGAAAGAAAAATCATGTGTATAGCTTAGATTTTGAATAACTTTCCAACTTTTCCAGAATACTTTGAAAAAACTTCGCCATTTAATAAGGTAAATAAAGATACACAAGTAAACATTTTAGAAAATGCATAACACATTTGAAAACCAGATTTCAGCAATTACTGCCCATAACTGGAAAGGTACTCCAATTCTTTTGTGCAGTCCTGTATATGAATTTGATAGATTTGTATATTTTCAACATATTGTGATAAATTTTTTTTAATAAGAAAATATTTCAATATTTTTCTAAGAGTGTAACATCACCACAAACTATTTTTTCCTATAGACCATAATGTAACGGAATATTTTGAATGTTCCTGTAAAGGAACTATAAATGCTACACATTTCACTTTCAATATTGAACATGCCATAGTAAACCCCAATAACATATAACAATTACATGGCAATCAGAGTACATTTACGAGAGTTAGAGCTTAAACAGACAGATGGACAGAAAAACCGAATTCATAAACACTTTTCAGCTATGTTGGATTGCTCAGCTGGTAGAGCATTATCAGCTTCAGCCAAAGGTTTCCGGGTTCGAATCCTGTTCCAGAATTTTTCGCCCAGCTAGGAAGCCTATATCTCACATATTAAATATTTGAACTCTAATACTAACATTCATTAACTTTAATTCCTGCGACACAAACCTGTTTAAGGGGACGGTGGACGTTAAAATTGAATTATTTTATTTTTCATCATAGATATATGAAATTTTGTCCATATATAGATTTCACCATAAGTATATAGAATACCTTACGGAAATTTCCTAATCTTAATATAATTTTAAACTTTTTAAAAATTTTTAAATTTATAAACCAAATTTTAAAATGCTCCTTGCGTATTAATTTTAAAGATATTTCCCCGATTTAGTATTTGGATCACTTAAAACTATATTACAAACAAATCTGTGTATCAGTTTTTTAAACCCCCGAATAGTTAATTTTTGAGAGATTTTTTCTAAATTCCATTCCGATTTCCATCAAAATTTAGCATTTTAATAAGTTATAAATCAAATTTAATTATCTTAACGAAGTTTAATTATAAAATGCCTACACAGTTTCTTTGTAAACAGTATCAGGATACGTCCTTATCAATTTCATGAATTTTGAACCAAAATTCAGACGCATGGAGCATTTCAAAAATTTAAAGAACGTGTAAAATCTGTATTGAAAAAAAAAAAAAAAACATGTATAAAGTTTACTAAAGCACCGAAAAATTCATTGTGTACATAATTCAAACGCTTGTAACTATGCGAAAAATTATTTCAGCTGCATGAAGTTTTTCTCAAATGGTTCAGTACAAACTGAATAATAATAATACACATAAAAATAAATTTAGATTTTTGGCGCGATTTTTTTATCAAATAAAGGTCCACGGTCCCCTTAATTCTTCAATTCTCAGATATGATCCTATACTGGAGAAATTAACATTTTTTCACGCGTTATTAGTTTTCTTGTAAGACAGATAAACTAATCGTAATATATATATATATATATTTTTTTTTATTTATTTGTAATTATTTGGTTGCAATAGTTTTATCATTGTCAATTTACCACGTTGTTTTATTAAAAATATATAACAGTGCTCAAATATCACACATAGCACAATTTATTTTAAAATGTAAATAGCAGACAGCTATTTTGAGGGTTCTAAAACTACTCAAAATTACTAATTGCAACTGCATGAAAATATTAACAGGAAATAGAAATCGTGTGTCAAGCATGTATTATGAAACAATTTCCAAATGTTCCATAATTCTTTAACAAATCTTCGACTTTTATAAGGTAAAGAAGATAGATACCTAAGTAAACATTTTAGAAAACGCATAAAATATTTGTAAACCAGATTTGAGTAATTACTGCCCATAGCTGGAAAAGTACTCTAATTATTTTGTGCAGCTTAGTATATGATCTATAAATTTGTATATATTCTATGTAATGTGATAAAATCTTGTTTAATAAGAAAGCACTTCAATAATTTTGTAAGTGTGTAACACCATTAAAATACACCGCAAAATATTTTTTCTTGACCATAATGTAACGGAATTTTTTAATATTCCTGTAAAAGAACTATAAATGTTACACATTTTATTTTTAATACCGAACACGCCATAGTAAACCTCAATAACATGTATAAGTTACATGGCAATCCGAGTATGTGTAACAGAGTTAGAGCTTGGACAGACAAACCGAATTCATAAACACGTTTCAACAATGTTGGAAAGGGATAAAAACCCTTCAAGGATAATAATTGATTTACTTAAAAATAGTGTATTATTTAATACAAATATATTATTTAATACAAACACTTGGGAGGAAGCATAAAAATATTTAATTGTAACAAATTTTGAAAGAATAAACACAAGCGCATACAAAATTTCTTTTCATCAAACTCTTTTCAAGAATGGATTGAATACAAATCTCTAAATGAACGAGACATACTTTAATCTAAATCGAAAATATACAATTGGAACAAAATCAGTGAAAGAAGCACTTCAAAGCAATTCAAATCACAATATTTATACAAGTTACAACATATCAATAGAAATCAATGAGTCAATAGAATTAATTTATCTCATATCCATGAGTGAATTGTATAAGAACTAAAGAACAATTCAAAATCCCAGCCTTTGTATTGAATTTTACTGGTTCATTGCGTCGACAAGTAACTTATTTGTGAGAAAGAGTGAGGTACTTCATAAACTTAATAAATAATCTCAGTCCTTGGATTTTTAATTAGAAGGACTTATTTTCGGAGAAGAAAAATTTTATTTTCAGAATAACTCTAGATTAATTTTACCGCAATTATAATTGTGGTAAACACACATTTCCAGCGTTTACTGGAGGTCCCATTGCCCATGATTTATTTTGTTGTGCTGATTCAGATACCAGACCAGATACTGTGATCATTAATGTTAACTGGGTGAATTAGTTCAGCCGTAATCGTCCGGGATTGCCAGGATTGAAAATGTCCGGGCCAGGATTCAATCCTGGCCTGGACTTTTTCACCCAGTTGGAAAGTTTTCATCTCAAATATTGGATTAATAACATTCATTAACTTTAATTCCTGCGACACAAACCTGTTTAATTCTTCAATTCTCAGATATGATCTACTGGAGAAATTAACATTTTTTCACGTGTTATTAGTTTTCTTGCCTATAATTAAGACAGATAAATACAATTGTAATACATACATATATATATATATATATAATAATAATAAAAAAAATTTGCCTTCTTTTCGCCATTTTCTTAGTCCTTATTCCAAATTATCACCATTCTATTAAATTACTAAATATTATTTATTTTAGTATTTTAGTATTTCTCTGTCTTTTATTTATATCTTAAATCCACTGTTTGTTTTAATTCCATATTTTAGTCAAAATATTCTTTAAATCCCTATTCTAAATTGCAAAAGCTTCCTAAAAAGCATTTGATTAAATTCCTTTTATTCAGACATTGAAATTTATTCTTTCAGAATATTTTTTTATTTACATTCTTTTTAGTTTATTATTTTCAGATATCGTTCGATTGTCTCATCATCCCCTGCTTTCGCGCGCTTACTTTTACCTTCAAAATTCATCCGAATCCTGTAATGAGTTCTTACATTTACGTCAGGCTAACACGCCCTTAACCTAATTTCCTAACCATTGACGTTTAAGTTTTTCCAGCGCTCTCTTCATGGCCACACCCCTTTTTTACAAACTATTGGATGGTCGTATTCGCGCGTTGGTATTCCTACACCAAATTTTTTAGTATAAAACATGCTGCATCGGACAGGACAGTCAGAATTTTGCTCTAAATTGGTTGTTAAAATAATATGCGGCTCCAGTGACCCCCTTTCTCAACTGAAATTGCATTTCATTTTGTGCATAGTGTGTCTATCTAAGTGTACGGTATTCTCTTCAATATCAGTCGTCTCTTCGAATGTTAGCATCGTACTTCTGTGATGACAACTAGTTACTCTGCATCATGTAACAGATGACGTCTCTCCTAATAAACACACTGATTTTTCTACAACAACACTTGAACTACTACTCTGGTGTATGTATCGATTATTTCTGTGGAATTCCTTCCGTGCCTGACTTTCGGCGAATCAATTGCCATACTTTTAAGGATGTGACGACTGCATAATTTCCAAGCCATCAGTGGTGTCTACCCCATAATAAAGAAACCGGTAGTCACTAATGACATTCATTATTACCTGAAATATATATATATATATATACTTATTTGGTTGTTATAGTTATTGTTGTCAATTTACCACGTTGTTTTATTAAAAATATATAACAGTGCACAAATATTTCACTTGACCAAATAGCACAATTCATTTTAAAATGTAAATAGCAGACAACTATTTTGAGGGTTCTAAAACTCCTGAAAAGCACTAATTGCAACTGAATGAAAATATTAACAAGAAAGAGAAATCATGCGTCAAGCATGTATTATGAAAAACTTTCCAAAATTTCCATAATACTTTAACAAATCTTCGCCGTTTAATAAGGTAAAGAAGATATATACCTAAGTAAACATGAAATGAAATGAGATGAAATCACCCTCTCGTAGAGATCCAGCAGTTAAGCATAGGAACTGTTCTCCTCGAGGGGAAATGTTTATTGAAAACTCGTATTTCAGAATATAGATGTTGAATATTACATTAGAGATTAAAATAAAATTAGTACGAAGTTAATTTTTACAATACTGGTTTAGGTCACAACATTTCTTAATATTAAAAGAAAAAATATATATAAAAGAAAGTAATTAGTAAAATTATGAAAAGAATACTTAATGATAACACAACTAGTAATTTTGCATGGCTCAAACAGTAAAACCTAAGTAAACATTTTAGAAAATGCATAAAACATTTGTAAACCAGGTTTGAACAATTACTGCCCATAGCTGGAAAAGTACTCCATTTATTTTGTGCAGCTCTGTATGTGATCTATAAATTTGTATATATTCTATACAATGTGATAAAATCTTGTTTAATAAGAAAACACTTCAATAATTTTGCAAAAGTGTAACATCATTAAAATACACATCAAACTATTTTTTCCTGATTATAATGTAACGGAATTTTTTGAATATTCCTGTAAACGAACTATAAATGCTACACATTTCATTTTTTATATCGAACACGCCATAGTAAATCTCAATAGCATATATCAATTACATGGCAATCCGAGTTTATTTACGAGAGTTAGAGCTTGGACAGACAGATGGACAGACATATCGAATTCATAAACAGTTTTCAAGAATGTTGGAAAGTAATAAAAACCCTGCACAGATAATAATTGATTTACTTTAAAAAAAAGTGTATTATTTAATACAAATATATTATTATATACAAACAGTTAGGGAGGAAGCATAAAAATATTTTATTGTACCAAAGTTTGAAAGTATAAATACAAGCGCATACAAATTTTTTTTCATCAAACTCTTTTGAAAATTGGATTGAATACAAATCTCTAAATGAACGAGACATACTTTAATCTAAATCGAAAATATACAATTGGAACAAAAGTAGCGAAATAAATACTTCAAATCAATTCAAATCACATTATTTATACAAGTTACAACATATCAATAGAAATCAATGAGTTAATAGACGTAATTTATCTCATATCCTTGAATTAATTGTATAAGAACTAAAGAACAATTGAAAATGGAATTGAATTTTACAGACTCATTGTGTAGACAAGTACTATATTTGTGAGAAACAGTGAGGTACTTCAGAAACTTGATAAATAATCATAGTCCTTAAATTTTCAATTACAAGAACTTATTTTCGGAGGAGAAAAACTTTAATTTTTCAGATTCATATTGGATACTCTAGATTAATTTTACCACATATTTAATTATAATTGTGAAATTTAATTTTAAATATTTAAAATTACATATTTAATTATAATTGTGGTAAAAATAATATAGTGTAATCACGTTTCCAGCGTTTACTGGAGGTCCCATTAGCCGTGATTTATTCTGTTGTGCTGATTCAGATACCAGATCAGATACTATGATCATTAATGTTTACTGGGTGAATTATTTCAGCCACATTCGTCCAGGATTGCTCAGTTGGTAGAGCATTGACAGCTTCAGCCAAGGAATCCCGGGTTCGAATCCCGGACCGGACTTTTTTGCCCAGTTGGGAAGTTTACATCTCATATATTAGATATTTGAACTCCATTACTAACATTCATTAACTTTGATTCCTGCGACACAAACCTGTTTAATTCTTCAATTCTCAGATGTGATCTACTGGAGAAATTCATATTTTTCTCGCATTATTAATTTTCTTGTGAGACTTGTATAAATAAATAAATAAATAAATATATATATTATACTTACTTGTTTGCTATAGTTATCGTTGTCAATTTACCACGTTGTTTTATTAAAAAATATATAACAGTACACAAATATTTCACTTGACAATTAGCACAATTTATTTTAAAATGTAAATAACATACAACTATTTTGAGGGTTCCAAAACTCTTCAAAAGCACTAATTGCAACTGCATAAAAATATTAACAAAAAAGAGAAATCGTGCGTCAAGCATGTATATGAAACACTTTCCAAATTTTCCATAATACTTTAACAAATCTTCGCCGTTTAATAAGGTAAACAAGTCAGTTAAACCCAAGTAAACATTTTAGAAAATGCTTAAGACATTTGTAAACCCCATTTGAACAATTACCGCCCATAGCAGAAAAAGTACTCCAATTATTTTGTGCAGCTCTGTATATCATCTATAAATTTGTATATATTCTATATAATGTGATAAAATATTGTTTAATAAGAAAACACTTCAATAATTTTGTAAGAATGTAACATCATTAAAATACACCGCAGACTATTTTTTCCTAACCATAATGTAACGGAATTTTTTTAATGTGCCTATAAAGGAACTATAAATGCTACACATTTCATTGAGAGTTTTTCACGAGTTATTATTTTTCTTGTAAAACAGATAAATGCAAATATATATAAATACTCACTTGGTTGTTATAGTTATCATTGTCAAATTACCACGTTGTTTTATTAAAAACTAGCAAGCTACGCCTGATACGCTGGCCAATTTCATATAACGAACTTTTAATCCAGCAAAATATTGACATTTCATAATTCACTTTTATACTTTAACAGAAAAATAAGGCTACTATAATTTGTGACTCGTGCTGTAGCCAATATACACGCCAGGACACGTCGCCCTTATAATTATCTTTTTACGCATGAAGGTTTCGCTATGGTACTCCATTGTGAAATTTGGTAATTTTTCAAATTCAATATTTGAAAAATGGCATAATCATTAGATTTGAAATTTATATCAAGAAAAATACAATTTTTTACCTTTCAAACGCAGTTTGCCTAACAATTTTCTGACAAATACTTTTCGAGCTACTATTTTTTTTTTCAGTAACTTCAAATGTTTCATTTTCCAAGATTAATCTGTGGCAACAATTAGCGAAAAACCCAGTCGTCAGAAACGCATAGTTTTTTATTAAAGAGGCTGTTGGGGTAGGGATTGTCACCACCAATTTGCCACCATCACTTTTGAAATCGGTTCGGTAGTTCTAGAGATTCCATAGAAATTGCAATTTAGAATGTTTTTAGAACGCTTTTCGCTCATTTCACCCTTTTAAATTTCGAATTTTTTTTATTCTGTTTTTAGAGAGCATTTACATCTTATAAGTAACTACAATGCCAAATTTCATATTTCTAGCTCCTTCAGTATAAAAAAATCGCAATTTTAGAACGTTTTTCGCAACCGCACCCCCCCCCCCCCTTGGGTTAGTGACACCGACATAAAATATAGCCTATGTTGAAGCAGGGGTTGTCACCATCAATTTGCCACCATCACTTTTGAAATCGGTTCGGTAGTTCTAGAGAGTCCATAGAAATTGTAATTTAGAATGGTTTTAGAACGCTTTTCACTCATTTCACCCTTAAATTTCGAATTTTCTTTTATTTTGTTTTTAGAGAGCATTTACATCTTATAAGTAACTGCAATGCCAAATTTCAAATTTCTAGCTCCTTCAGTATAAACAAAATCGCAATTCTAGAACGTTTTTCGCTCCTGCACCCCCCGGGGGATAGTGGCACCCACAAAAAATATATCCTATGTTGGAGCAGGTGTTGTTACCATCAATTTGCCACCATCACTTTTGAATTCGGTTCGGTAGTTCCAGAGATTCCATAGAAATTGTAATTTACAATGTTTTTAGGACGCTTTTCGCTCATTTCACCCTTTTAAATTTCGATTTTTTTAAATTTTGTTTTTAGAGAATATTTACATCTTATAACTAACTACAATGCCAAATTTCAAATTTCTAGCTCCTTCAGTATAAAAAAAATCGCAATTTTAGAACGTCTCTAAGAACAAAAACAAAAAAAAAAAAATTCGAAATATAAAAGGGTGAAATGAGCGAAAAGCGTTCTAAAAACATTCTAAATTACAATTTCTATGGAATCTCTGGAACTACCGAACCGATTTCAAAAGTGATGGTGGCAAATGGATGGTGACAACCCCTGCTCCAACATAGGATATATTTTTTGTGGGTGCCACTATCCCCAGGGGGGTGCAGGAGCGAAAAATGTTCTAAAATTGCGATTTTGTTTATACTGAAGGAGCTAGAAATTTGAAATTTGGCATTGTAGTTACTTATAAGATGTAAATGTTCTCTAAGAATAAAAATTAAAAAAAAATCGAAATTTAAAAGGGTGAAATGAGCGAAAAGCGTTCTAAAACATTCTAAATTACAATTTCTATGGAATCTCTGTAACTACCGAACCGATTTCAAAAATGATGGTGGTAAATTGATGACCCCTGCTCCAACATAGGCTATATTTTATGTCGGTGTCACTGAGTGCATTTACATCTTATAAGTAACTACAACGCCAAATTTCAAATCGGTTCGGTAGTTCTAGAGATTCCATAGAAATTGTAATTTAGAATGTTTTTAGAACGCTTTTCGCTCATTTCACCCTTTTAAATTTCGAATTTTTTTTTTTATTTTGTTCTTAGAGAGCATTTACATCTTATAAGTAACTACAACGCCAAATTTCAAATTTCTAGCTGCTTCAGTATAGAAAAGATCGCAATTTTAGAACGTTTTTCGCTCCTGCACCTCCCTGGGGTAGTGGCACCGACATAAAATAAAACCTATGTTGGAGCAGTGGTTGTCACCATCAATTTGCCACCATCACTTTTGAAATCGGTTCGGTAGTTCCAGAGATTACGCCCTACAAACAGACAAACAAACAAAGAAAAAGTCCTTCCGGCCTGTAACGGGAGGAAAAGGTAGCTTTCCTATATCTTCGTTTTAAAATTTTAGCTAATGTTACACGAAAACAGCAAGTTAAAATGCAAAGAAACGTTTACAAAAGATTCGTTAATACTGAATTTGAATAAGAAATTCGCCAAATTATTGAGCAATAGCCAAATTGGCTTCATTTCTGAAAGACTTATTTTGGTTGCCAAATTTGGCGATATTTCGCCAAATGTCGCCAATTTTGCCAATAGGTAGCTTTCAACACAAAAAAGTATAAAGCTACTTATTGCAGCCTTTCGGAGGGAAGCAGTTCCGGAAAATTTCGATATATTTTCCCCGATCATGACCCCTAGACCCCAAAACCACCCTCCGTTCAAATGTTGATTTATATATATATATATATATATATATATATATCCATTTATATATATATATATATATATATATATATCTGATCTATGTCATACGATAACGCCCGTATTTATAAATCGATTTTGATGAAACTAATTGTGTGTATTAAGGTCACTAATGTCTCGACCAAGTTCGTTGGCCAGCTTGGTCCGCCATTTTGCTTCAAGATGGCGGCCATTTAAAAATTTAAAACTAAAATAAATATACAAAAAAAATTAAAAATTTAAATTTATTTTTTAATTACGTGTTAGGCCTTGACACAAGGATTCCAGAGCATTTTTTGGTTTACCTCTATCTTAAAAAATGGCTGAGATAGAGCAGTATGAAATTCTAGGGTGGCTGACATTTTGAAAGAAAACAGCACATTAACGCGATTACTCGCAAATTATTTTCTTTCATTGTTGTAATAATTTTCCCAATCATACGTATAAAACTATATATTCATATCCGTTAGCGCCAAAATTGGCGACATTGGCGACATTTGACGAAATATCGCAAAATTTGGCGACCAAAATAAGTCTTCATAAATGAAGCCAATTTGGCTATTGCTCAATAATTTGGCGAATTTCTTATTCAAATTCAGTATTAACGAATCTTTTGTAAACGTTTCTTTGCATTTTAACTTGCTGTTTTCGTGTAACATTAGCTAAAATTTTAAAACGAAGATATAAGAAAGCTACCTTTTCCTCCCGGTATAGGCCGGAAGGACTTTTTTGTATTGAAAGCTACCTAACAATCTTTACTCCTTTATAATATTAGTATAGATATATAACAGTGCACAAATATTTCACTTGACCAAATAGCACAATTCATTTTAAAATGTAAATAGCATACAGCTATTTTGAGGGTTCTAAAATTTCTGAAAAGAACTAATTGCAACTGCATGATAATATTAACAAAAAAGAGAAATCGTGCGTCAAACATGTATTATGAAACGCTTTCCAAATTTTCCACAATACTTTAACAAATCTTCGCCGTTAATAAGGTAAACAAGATAGATACCTAAGTAAACATTTTAGAAAATGCATAACACATTTCAAAGCCAGATTTGAGCAATTACTGCCCGTAGCTGTAAAAGTACTCCAATCATTTTGTGCAGCGCTGTATATGATCTATAAATTTGTATATATTCTATACAATGTGATAAAATCTTGTTTAATATGAAAGCACTTCAAGAGTGTACCATCATTAAAATACACATCCATCTATTTTTCCTGATCATAATGTAATGGGATATTTTGAATGTTCCTGTAAAGGAACTCGAAAACCGAATTCAAAGCAATAAATGCTACACAATTCATTTTCAATACCGAACACGCCATAGTAAACCCCAATAACATATATCAGTTAGAGGGCAATCCGAGTATGTCTACGAGAGTTAGAGCTTTTACAGACAGGTGGACAGACAAACCGAATTCATAAACACTTTTCAACTAATGTTGGAAAGTGATAAAAACCCTGCACGGATATTAATTGATTTACTTTAAAAAAAGTGTATTATTTAATACAAATATATTATTACATACAAACACTAGTGAGGAAGCATAAAAATATTTAATTGTAACAAATTTTGAAAGAATAAACACAAGCGCATTCAAATTTCTTTTCAAGAATGGATTGAATACAAATCTCGAAATGAACGAGACATACTTTAATCTAAATCGAGAGTATACAATTGGAACAAAAGTAGTGAAATAAATACTTCAAAGCAATTCAAATCACATTATTTGTACAAGTTACATATCAATAGAAATCAGTGAGTCAGTAGAAGTAATTTATCTCACATCCATGAATTAATTGTATAAGAACTAAAAAACAATTTAAAATGGAATTGAATTTTACAGACTCATTGTGTAGACAAGTAACATATTTGTGAGAAACAGTGAGGTACTTCATAAACTTAATAAATAATCATAGTCCTTAAATTTTCAATTACAAGAACTTATTTTCGGAGAAATTTTTTTATATTTTAGATACATATTGAATATTTTCACTCCATTACTAACATCCATTAACATTCATTTCTGCGATTATACAAACCTTTTTAATCCTACAATTCTCTGATCAGATCTACTGGAGAAATTTACATTTTCCTTTAGTTTTTATAAGTTCGGTTTGTCTATCTGTCCGCCCATCTGTTTGCCTGCCGTCTGTCTTTTCGTGCTTTAACTCACGTAAATATAGTCGGATTGCCATTCAATGGATATATGTTATTGAGTTTTACTATGGCATGTTAGGTACTAAAAATGAAGTGCTGAGCACTTATACTTTTTTTACAGGGACACTCAAAAAATTCCGTTACATTACGGTCTATTTGAAAAATCACTTGCAGTTTATTTTAATGATGTTACATAATTTGAAACATATTGAAACTAATATATATCACTGAGGTTCACTGCAAGAGGCTTACTATAGAATAGGGTGTGGATAGCACTTATAGTTCCTTTACAGAGACACTCAAAAGAATTCCGTTACATTACGGTCTATAGGGAAAAACATTTGTGGTTTATTTTAATGATGTTACCTAATTTCAAACATACTGAAATTAACAGATATCCCTGAAGTGCAATGCAAGTGGATTAATACCGAATAGGGTGAGCATAACACTTATAGTTTCTTTACAGGGACACTCAAAAGAATTCCGTTACATTACGGTCTATGGATAAAAATTGTTTGTGGCTCATTTTATTGATGTTTCACTATTTCAAACATATTGAAATTAATATATATCACTAAGGTGCATTATAAGAGGCTTACTACAGAATATTGTATGTACAGCATTCGTCGTTCATTTACAGGGACACAGAAAGGAATAGAAAGTAAAGATTTTAAGAGGAACGAAAGTAATTTTAGAAAGGATTAACATCCACATTGTAAATGAACATTGAGTCTTACAGATTCCAAAATTTATTTATTATTAAAATATTAAATTAATACGAAATCAAAAGTACAAAGGACATATTTCGAAAACCGAAGTAACTAAAATAACTTCTTAATATTTTTTAAAAGAAAAAGTGACGAAATAAATTTTCTAAAAAATATTTTATTTCCTAGGACTTTAACAAACTTATATTCAAACACATGTTGTTAAAGACCAAAAAAGTCATAGAAGTTTCAGAAACTTTCAATTAGAAATAAAATAAAGGGTGAGAGAATTCAAAGTCATTAAAAGTTTGTACAAAAGAACTTTAAATAGTTTCTCCAAGAAAACAAAGACAATTGTCATGGGAAGTACGACGATGAAAACAATCGATTACTTCAATTGAAATTTCACAAGGGGTTAACACCTATGTCTTTGAAATCTTATTTAGTAGTAAAACCGCAGTAATTGAAAAAGTTTCTGAAATAAAGTTAATTTTCAAAAGCAAAAATAATAATTAAAAAAATATATAAAATAAAGTTTCTGAAAAATACCTTCTTTCTTAGGTCAGTAACAAATCCACACACACATGTTCACATGTTGTTAAAAACCACAAAAGTTACCAAAGTTTCAGAAACTTTGAATTAAAAAAATATAGGGTAAGAAAATTAAAAGTAATTAAAAGTTTAAACAAAAGAACTGTAGATAGTTTACAAAGAAAACAAAGACAATCGTCGACGATGAACTTGTCGTCAAGTACGGCGATAAAAATAATCGATTACTTTCGATTGAAAACCCTCAAGGGGTTAACAGTTGCCAAACATTTGGGATTAACACTTTCTCAAAATATTTTTTTGTACTTTTGTTTAGCTATTTTAAAAACTCTATCCAAAATCATTAAATAAATGAAAAACCTTTTTTAAAAGATAGAAAATTCTTTTGCTTGTTTTTAACTTAAATTATTTATTGAAACTTACAGTATCTAATTTAAAGCACTGACACTTAACGATGACACAGAATTTGATTTACGTTTTAGATACATCAAACTCTTTCGAGCAACTTTATAAGTATACAGTATGCCCACGAAAGTCCCTTGCCACCCTCTTAACTTCGGAACGGCTGCTGCTATATTCATAAAAGTAGTGTCTAGGTATAGTAAAGTAGCCATGTGCTACTCAATGAAACCGCGTACGGCGCCACCTGGTGGAATGTTGCAGAGTTAGCATTCCTATCTCGAAAACGGAAAGAGATAGAGAAAAAAAGTGATTTACAAAGTTGTAGAGTATCATCGTTTTCGTACGAAAAGACACCTTGTGGACATTAACCCTTTCGCGACGGCATCCCTTACAGAAATTTTATTTTGTTGGCACCACTTTTTTTAAACAGTTCTCTGTACTTGTAAAATACCAACAAATACTCTAATTAAAAAAGTCAAATATTACAATTATTTATTAGTGGTGCCAAAAACATATTCCACATACAACTTTTGAAGATGCATATATGCATCACCCGTCCCGAAGGGGTTAATGCGAAGAAAAGAACGCTTAAAACACGCATTTGTCTTTTCGTGATTTCTTACACTGTGACGTGACAAAACAATCTTAGAAAGAAAAAAAGCAACTAGTTATAATAATATACCTTTATTTTAGATTTTCAAACTTCTCACCGTCAGCTGCAATGCATATTTGGATGTTTGTTTGAATTTCACGTTGCACACGTTGGAGCATAGAGGGTGACACGTTGGCACAAGCGTCCGTAATAGCGTCGTTTAATGTCCTGCAAAGTTTGTGGAGGGGTAGCACAGACCTGCTGTTTCATAACTGGTTGTTTATTTCTTTCTAAGATCGTTTTGTCACGTCACAGTATACGAAATCACAAAAAAATGCGCGTTTTAACCGTTCTATTCTTCGCATTAATGTCCACAAGGTGTCTTTTCGAACTAAATCGATGATACTCTACAACTTTGTAAATCACTTTTTTTCTCTATCTCTTTCCGTTTTCGAGATAGGAATGCTAACTCCGCAGCATTCCACCAGGCGGAGCTGTAGGCGGTTTCATTGAGTAGCGCATGACTACTTTACTATACCTAGACACCACTTTTATGAATATAGCAGCAGCCGTTCCAAAGCTAAGAGAGTGGAAAGGTACTTTAGTGGGCATACTGTATATAACAGAGTTTAAACTGAGTAAAATTTCTGTAAGAGTACATTTTGTTGGTACTTCCTTTGTTTAGCGGCATTGGTGTGATACAGAAAAATGGTAATATTGAATTTTGAAAGAAAATCAAAATTTTAAAACCACTTTCTAAAAATATTTATTTACATTTAAAGAAAATCTCATCAGGTTATTATATCTTTATAAAATTGTGATGGATCGACTGCTCTGATCATGTGAGTAGGCAATGTTTTGAATGAGAACGTAGTTTTTGTCCACTAATTGTCCATGTGCCACTAATTGTCCACTAATTGTCCAAGTTTATCAAGACTATCATTCTTTAACTTTTGACGGATGACTGTGAAAACCTCGGAACTTGTAAGTTTCTGCTTTTCATCGATATTTATTCAAATTATTATAGCTGGTCAATCGATGTTTGCGTATATAAGCTTCGGAATGCGTTTGGAAGTCGGAACTTGGGTAGTGTTCTTCCTCTATGAGAGTACATTTAGATCCTGCTATTGAGTCATCAATCCGAAGCTGAAAAGAGTAAAAGCAGTTGCATTAGTCTAGGCGGACATATTGAGATCAGTGTTCGACTAGTTTGCAGCATGGAGTTGGATTCTTGCTGAAAGCATCCTAACTTGTTGCTATTCTCAAAGTTGGAAGTTCGTTGTGAATCTTTATATTTAATATATTGATGTTTTATTTTGCTGAGTACAGTTTGAG
The DNA here is from genome assembly GCA_963931845.1 of Maratus michaelseni. Taxonomy (NCBI): domain Eukaryota; kingdom Metazoa; phylum Arthropoda; class Arachnida; order Araneae; family Salticidae; genus Maratus; species Maratus michaelseni. Next base: position 7,846,778 of record OZ007600.1, read on the forward strand.
GAGAACTGAATTATTTTGGAGTAAAGAAAATTTTGGTAGTTTTTAAGTTTTTAAAAATTATTTTATTATGTAACAACAACTTTTCTATTTGTGACATCGTTTTATATATTTATAACATTAAATGCACCTTTTTAGCAAGTTTCCTTAATTTATTTCGACATACAATACAAAACACAGTATACATACACACAGTTGACAAAACACAGTAAAATTGTGGCTACATAAATACGTCGTATAAGAATAGAAATTCCTTCCGTTTCTTGGCTGTTTACAATATTTGGCAGAAATCGCGCTTTTTAAAGACAGTAAAATCAAAACCCGTATAAAAAAGAAGTACCGTTTTACTTGAGTCAAAGGAATAATATATTGTTATCACTAAAAGTAACGTTTCGTCCAAATAAAAAATGTTTATATTATAAAACTTATTTACTTATTTACAAAATATGTTTCAAATGACACACACAAAAAAAAAGTCAAGTGCGAGTATAACTCGCGCTCAAAGGGTTCCACAGATTAAATTTATTAATTGTTATTCATTAATTAATCATCGTATATATTATTTCTCCTGTCAACATCCCTTTTTCTAAGAAAATACGAAACGCAGAACGACGCATGAGATACCATATGAAAGGATTTTGAACAGGCTTCTGACAAGTACACTTACATTTTCCTAAAACATGTTTTTTTAATTAAAATTTGCTGATAATTAAAAATTAAATCAGCTTTGTTTTCATAAATGAAATGAAAGGTTTTCTTCAAATGAGTGTTGCCACAAAAATAAAATTCCGGACGGATTATATCACGCTCAACAATGATTATAAAAAATAAATAGCACAAAAAAGATAGTGTGACATCTCCGCACTTGTTTATTTTATATTTATGATTAAAATAATTGAAATTGCAATGTTTAGGAGAAAAAAACACCATGGATTGTCCCATGTTTTTTTCGATGCAGTTAAAATACGATTATTATTATTTTTTTTTTCGCGCGTGCCTTTTTGTAAGTTTGGTGGAATAGATGAGCTGATATTCTGGCTTGGCTAATTAATGTTAGGGAACAGATATCACAGACGCACCGGGGTTGGCGCAATTTTTTTGTGGTGTTATTTTGGCGAGAAAACCCCATTTTCGAATACCTGTTAGGCCTAGCTTGAGAAAACTATAAAAAAATTGTATTATAATTTTGCTTTAAAACACACACATTTAATTTTATCATTACACACAGTTTTATTTAACACACACATTATTTTTATTACACATATTTTAATTTTATTTATTAATTATTTTTATTTTATTTTATTTTTAATTTATTTACATACACATTTCATTATTTAACACACACATTATTTTTATTACACATATTTTAATTTTATTTATTAATTATTTTTATTTTATTTTATTTTTAATTTATTTACATACACATTTCATTTTATTATAAAATATCAAGTTGCTATACAAAGAAAAAGTCACCAGGTTACCTCGCTAGGCAAAAAAATCGCCATTTTGGCGCCAAAACGAAACTCCGGTGCGTTTGCGACATCTGTACCAATGTAGTTTACCGGTATTTTTATTCTTAATGTTTTTTTAGAAGTTCAAATCTATATAAAAAAAATACTACAATGCTAAAAAATTTGGATTGCAGTGCGAAATCCTCGCACGGTTCCGCACAGATAAACTCTTACTATCCCTTATTTTTTTCATAATTTAGTTTCAGTAGATTCGGAAATAGGAGGGTGGCATATTTTTCCAGTACTTTTGACAATATCTCTGACAATATGATACCTAAAATTTAAACAAATATATTTTTTTAGCTCGATTTGAGTTCTACTTTTAGTTATTCGACACACACATAACCCAAATTTTTTGCCAAATCAATAGGTAGCGACTGAACGTAGACAAGATCTTTTATAAATCCGCAAAGGAAAAAAAAATCGCATGGTGTTATGTCATATGAGCGTGGAGGCCAGTGACAAAGAGCTCTGCTGTCTCTATCATTACGACCAATCCAACGGAGAGTGACTTCGACGTTCACTCTTAATTCACTTATACGGTAAAGCCGACAAACAGTCTAAAATGCTTACAGTTGATACTATTAAAATTTATAACTGGGACGTTCTTTTATGGATACCCTGTAGAATATTCAGTATTTAAAATTAAGTGTGCAGCATTTATAGTTGTTTACAGGGACACACAAAATAAATCCGTTACATTATGATCTACGATGGAAAATCGTTTACCGTACATTTTATTGATGCTACAATATTTCAAACAGAATGAGATTGATATGCATCACTGGAGTGGACTACAACCTCTTTTCTCAGAATTTTGCTGATTTTTCTCTGATAAATTAATAGTATTTACATTAGCATTAAAATTTATATTATTATGTTAGTCTTGCATGTATAAATTCAATTAGGCAGCCAAAAAAAAAAAAAAAAGAAAAAAAAAAAAGATCTTTGAAAATAGTAGCATCCAAAAGAGCGATATTCCGCTTTGAGATCTATGATTAATGCACTAACATAACATCTCAGAAAATTAGTGTATCCACAACAAGTGTAATATTTATAAAAGCTTCTTTAAATCTCGAAGATATATTCGAGATTGAAGTTTCTAATGAAAAAGAAGGCTTTTTGGAATTATGGGTAACTAGGAAGAGATTAATAAATATTTTCGTACGTGTTTATTTTATATTCTCGTAAAGTAATATTTTCTTTTTTTACTATATTTTACTTGTATTTGTCTGTCAATTTTTTCTGGAAAAAAGCGTTTTGTGCAAAAGTGGAAAAAAAAAAAATTCTGAAATTCCAATATTTAAAAGAAAATTACCCATCACCATTATGATAAAACCTTTTATCATTTCACTAGTTATAAACACTATGATGCTATTCACGAAAAAAAAAAAAAAACTGAATTGAATATCATACATTCTAATACGAACAAATTTTGTGTGTGTTTGGTTATATATATATATGAAAGGATAAAAGTAAAACCCTTTTTAAAATGCAAATTTAAAATTCAAAATTGAAAACCCCAAAACATTTTTTCTAATTTCATAAACCTAATTTGCCCCTGATATCTTCATTTTCCTGCATCACAGTTATTACTTTCAGGCATCATTTTTTATCTCTCCTTAAGATTAAAAGTGTTGACTATTACGATTTTTGTAAGTGCTTGCGGTTTGGGTTGGGCATCCAGATGCTACAGTAGCTGGCCTGGGGAAAAACCCGGGCAACATGCGATAGCTAAGTAGCCAATTAAATGTCTGTCACCACCTATTCTTAGGAGCGCATTCTAGCAAAAAATATGAGAATTAGGCTACAACAAAAATAAGGAGCGCGCATTTTTCGTGGCTTTGCGGCCGCTCCTGACTGCTATGAGGACCCACGCTCGGCCACTTCCTGAAAATATCGTTCTCGGGGTCTGTTTGAATGTTGAAGCCACGTCGACATCGGCCCGAAACTGCCATCGCTAATGCGCCTTTTAAGTCCATGATGTCCACGTAACTATCGGCTCTACAAACCCCTGGGTATGGCTTAAAAAGAGACTGTCTATCTATATTATAAAGGACAAACGTGTCCGTGCGGAACGCTGACGTCATTTTGCGAATGGCAACAGTTGACGAGGAAATTTCGGTTTTGCGATTTTTACTATTGCAATTTTTTTAATTTCTAAACATCTCACATTTTTAATTTTTACACCGTTAAATAGAAAAAAAATTCTACTTTGAAATGCAATTTGTTTGAAAACTGTATCTTAATTCACTGATTTATTATGGCTTTTAAATAAAAAAAAATTGTTATTTTTCACCTTTTTCGTGTTTAATGGTTGCCATTGGTAATTTTTCTTCCCCTCTTGGCGACCGCATATTATCGTTGATTAAAGAATTGAAATTAGTATTATTAGTTAGTAATTTAATACAGACACGGTGAAAAGTAAAAGGAAAATAAACTTTTACTGATTTCATATAAAATGCAAAATAATAATAATAATAATAATAATAATAATAATAATAATAATAATAATAAACGTTTTGATGAGCGATACTTTTATAAATCAAATTAATTTAAGTTAAAAACCAAAGGAATGTTTGTGATACATAAAAATATTTTTCAATATAAAAATTGTATCTCAAAACAATATTTGGCTATTTATCGTTTGCGCCAGGATTATCACGGTCAAAAATCAATTTATGGTGAAGTTTCGCTTGCTGTTTTAAATGAAAATTCTAAGGTTTATTTTATTGGCGCGCCAGGACTGGCAAAACATTTTTACTTAATGAGTTTTTAAAATGATGAGATCATATAATATGGTTGCGTTACCTGTTCATATTCTGGGATCGCAGCTTTGTTATCAGATCAAGGTAGAATAGCACATTCAAAATTCAAAATACCGCTGAATTTGAACAAAACATCTACGTGTGCCATTAGTAAACAATATCTGACCTTACTGAATTAATAAGAGAAACGAAGTTAATAGTCTGGGATGACGTCCCCTTGATGAGTAAATTAGTATTTGAATGTGTAGACCATATTGTTAAAGACATAAAAAACTATGATTCACTATTTGTTGGAATAGTAGTTGTATTTGCTGGCGACTTTAGACAAATTTTGCCTTGATTCAAACATACAGAATAAAATTCTTTTATTAAATTTTGATTCAAATCTTACGTAATCGGGTCCATGTCAAGGGAGAGTTATACATAAATGACGTTGTCAATAATAGGGTTCAATAATAATAAAAATCTATATTATAAACCAACACATGTCTGATTATTGCTGAAGTTATTTTTATGGTAGCAACGAACTGACTAATAAATTTTGCTTTCACTGCATATGTCTAAACTTCTAAATATCGCACAATTTCAATTTCTATACCGTCAAATCGAAAAAAAAAATTGCAAATTTTTTGAAAACTCTATTTGAATTTACTGATTTTATGATTTATGAAATGCTTTCCAAGCGTGAATTAATTTTAAATCTATCTCTATCATGTGCAGTCCGATTGCGAAATACTAATCCGTTTGCATTTAAAACAATATAAATAGATCCGCATTTATTTCCGGATAATATTACAGAACGAAATTCAAACTTCATCAAAATATAACTATAAAAAATAATATAATATAAATAAAATGCAAATTTAACAGACATGCTCCCGAACTACGCGCCTAAGCAGTTGAAATTTTCAGAATAAAAAACCTGCAGTAACAGCGAAATCTTGGACGATTCCTTTGGTGGCTGTTAACTCCTGGCATGCGGTTAATACATAAGTACCGCTTTATTAAATATCGAAATTTTATTTGAATATATTATTGATATTTTACTTATAAAAATTCTTTTTTACGTTGTTATTAAATATGAAAAATCTATTAGAATTAGAAAAAAAAATGGTTTTCGCCTATGTTCTGTAACCCGGGAAACCCGGGATCGATTCCCTTGTATTTATCTATACTATTATATAAAGAGGAAACGGTGACTGACTGACTGACTGACTGACTCATCAACGCCCAGCCGAAACTACTAAAGTCAGGCTCACTTAATTTGGACTGTAGATTGCTGTTATGGCCTAGGCAAGCAATAAGAAGGGATTTTTGAAAATTCCCCCCGAAGGGTGTTAAAGGGAGGTTCGAATGTTTTAGGTCATTTTGTCATATCTCAGCAGCAGTTATAAGTAGGACCTTGAAACTCCAGAAAACAAATCTACTAAAAAAATGATTAAACACCTATTTCAGCGATTTTAGAAATTCCCACCAGAAGGGGGTTAAAGGGGGGTGGTCGAATGTTTTATGTCATTTCGCCATATCTCAGCAGCAGTTATAGGTAGGAGCGCGAAAATTAGGAAAACAAATCTACTAAAAAATGATTAAACAGCTATTTCAGCGATTTCAGAAATTCCCCTCCCGGAGGGGGTTAAAGGGGGGTGGTCGAATGTTTTAGGTTATTTCGCCATATCTCAGCAGAAATTTTAGTTAAGAGCACAAAAATCAGGATAACAAATCTACTAAAAAATGATTAAACGTGTATTTCAGCGATTTTAGAAATTCCCCTGCCGCAGGGGGTTAAAAGGGGTGGTCGAATGTTTTAGGTCATTTCGCCATATCTCAGCAGCAGTTATAGATACGAGCGCGAAAATCAGGAAAACAAATCTACTAAAAAAAGGATTAAACACCTATTTCAGCGATTTTAGAAATTCCCCCCAGGAGGGGGTTAAAGGAGTCGGGTCGAATGTTTTAGGCCATTTCACCATATCTCAGCTGCAGTTATAGGTAGGAGCGCAAAAATCAGGAAAACAAAGCTACTAAAAAATGATTAAACACGTATTTCAGCGATTTTAGACATTCCCCCCAGAAGGGGATTAAAGGGGGGTGGTCGAATGTTTTAGGTCATTTCGCCATATCTCAGCTGCAGTTATAGGAAGGAGCGCGAAAATAAGGAAAACAAAGCAACTAAAAAATGATTAAACATGTATTTCAGCAATTTTAGAAATTCCCCTTCCGGAGGGGGTAAAAGGGGTGTGGTCGAATGTTTTAGGTTATTTCGCCATATCTCAGCAGCAATTTTAGTTAAGAGCACAAAAATCAGGATAACAAATCTACTAAAAATGATTAAACGTGTGTTTCAGCGATTTTAGAAATTCCCCTCCCGGAGGGGGTTAAAAGGCGTGGTCGAATGTTTTAGGTGATTTCGCCATATCTCAGCAGCAGTTAGAGGTAGGAGTGCGAAAATCAGGAAAACAAATCTACTAAAAAATGATGTATTTGAACGATTTTAGAAGTCCCCCCCCCCCCTCCGAAGTGGTTAAAGGGTGGTGGTCGAATGCTTTAGGTAATTTCGCCATATCTCAGCAGTAATTTTAGTTAAGAGCGCGAAATTAAGGAAAACAAATCTACTAAAAAATTTTTTAAACACGTATTTCAGTGATTTTAGAAATTCCCCTCCTGGAGGGGGATAAAGGGTGGTGGTCGAATGTTTTTGGTCATTTCGTCATATCTCAACAGCAATTATAGGTAGGAGCGCGAAAATCCGGAAAACAAATCTACTAAAAAATGATTAAACACGTAATTCAACGATTTTAGAAATTCCCCCCTGAAGGTGGTTAAGGGGGGGTGGTCAAATGTTTTAGGTTATTTCGCCATATCTCAGCAGCAGTGTTATGTAAAAGCGCGAAATTAAAGAAAATAAATCTACTAAAAAATTGGTGAAACACGTATTTCAGCGATTTTAGAAATTTCCCCCAAAGGGGGTTAAAAGGGGAGGTAGAATGTTTTAGATCATTTCGTCATATCTCAGCAGCTGTTTTAGTTAGGAGCGCGAAAATCAGGAAAACAAATCTACTAAACAAATGATTAAACACGTATTTCAGTGAATTTAGAAATCCCCCCCCCCGAAGGTGGTTAAAGGGGGGAAGTTTTAGGTCATTTCGCCATATCTCAGCAACAGTTTTTCAGTACTGAAAAATTGCATTGTCTACTCGTGCAAAGCCGGGACGGGCCGCTAGTAAAGGAATAAAAAAGTCAGACTCCACGAATGAACTCTATCATTATTTCAACGACCACGACACGTCGTCGCCCCGGTCCCGGAAACCACTTCACATACGTAACGTAAAAGGATGATGCTAATCTGTCCCCGCAATAATTCCTTACATATATATACAGGGTGAATCTAAACTCTTGGGCAAAATTTTAAGGGGTGATAGTACACATCAAGACAAACAATATTAAATAGGAAACTAAGGGTCCCAAACGTCTTCCGAAGGAGAGAGGCGCCATTAAAGTTTAGGGTCCAAAATTTCAAATGATTATAAAAAACGGAAAAGATAGTCGATTCGTTTGTGATTTTCGCGAAAACTATTCTTTATGTCAGTATTTTCTTAAAAATAAATTTTAAATATAAAGTTCAAAAAATGCCGATAGAGGGCGCTTTAGACTTTGGAGTAACGAAAAACTATTTTTTACCTTTATTTTTTGTATCTCATTAAATGCTTTCAAAAGCTTAGACTTAAACTTAGATTTTGAGCTCAAAATCTGAATCGTTGGGAGAGATTAAGTAGCGCAAACTGAACTGCGTTCAGGAGTTGAAATTTGAAACACTTCCCCCCCCCCCCTTCCACTCCTGAACACAGTTCAGTTATTCCCGATCTTGGTGTCGTAGACCAGGCAGAAACAATATGAGTTGTAATTTTCCAACTGGACGAAAAATGTCCGGGCCAGGATTCGAACCTGGGATCTCTTGAAGCTGCCATTCTCTACCAACTGAGTTATCCCGGTTGAATCTGGAGAGCATAATTCATCCAGTTCATGCCCTCCAGATTCAACCAAGATAGCTCAGTTGGTAGAGCTACAGCTTCAGCCAAGAGATTGCAGGTTCGAATCCTGGCGCGGACATTTTTCGTGCAGTTGGAAAATTACAACTCATATGATTTCTTTACCAATTTAAATAATTGTGTGAAAATTAATCCAGGCAGAAACTACTACCCCCTACACTTAAAAAAAAGGATAATGACAAAATTAAATAGAAATTTATCCATAACAGACATAAGCAATTTCTCCGCGCAAAATAAAAATAAACAATTTGATGTATGCATGTAGTGCGCAATATGAATGAAGGTTGACACGTAGAAAATAATACACGCATTATGTTCGTGAGGAATAAAAAAAACTGCTCGAAAGAGTCCCCATCAGCAACGATGCAGGCCTCACGCCGCCGGTGGAGGGAGTTGCAAACATTAGTGAATACCCCGGGCATCTCTCGGATATCGCCTGCTACGACGGCAATCCTCGCAACCAGGTCCTCGTCGGAGTCGACGGTAAAAAATAGTTGTTCATTACTCCAAAGTCTAAAGCGCCCTCTATCGGCATTTTTGAACTTTATCTTTAAAATTTATTTTTAAAATAATTTTTTTTTTAATTTTGTCATTCCTCTATCGTTTATTTTACGTGTAGAGGGTAGTAGTTTCTGTCTGGTCTACGATACCAAGATCGGAAATAACTGAACTGTGTTCAGGGGGGGTTCAAATTTCAACTCCTAAACGCAGTTCAGTTTGCACTACTTAACCACTCCCAACGATTCAGATTTTGAACTCAAAATTTAAGTTTAAGTCTAATCTTTTGAAAGCATTTAATCAGATACAAAAAATAACGGTAAAAAATAGTTGTTCGTTACTCCAAAGTCTAAAGCTCCCTCTATCGACATTTGTTAAACTTTTTATTTAAAATTTATTTTTAAGAAAATACTGACATAAAGAATAGTTTTAGCGAAAACCGCAAACGAATCGACCAATTTTTTCGTTTTTAACACTTTCCAACCTAGTTGAAAAGTGTTTATGACTTCGGGTTGTCTGGCCGTCTGCCGTCTATCCGTGCTCTAACTCCCGTAAATATGCTCGGATTGCCTTGCAATTTTTATGTTATTGTCGTTATCTATAGCACGTTCCCTATTTCAATTTAAGTGTGTAGCACTTATAGTTTTTTTACAGGGACACTCAAAAGAATTCCGTTACATTACGGTCTATGGGGAAAAATCATTTTCGGTTTATTTTAATGATGTTACACAATTGCAAACACATTGTAATGGATATATATCACTAAGGTGTATTACAATAAGCTTAATATGGAATAGGGTGTGGATAGCACTTATAGTTAATTTACAGGGACAGTCAAAGGAATTCCGTTACATTATGTCTATGGAGAAAAATCGTCTGCGGTTTATTTAAATGATGTTTCACAATTTTAAAAGCATTGAAATTTATACATATCACGAAGGTGCATTACAAGAGGCTTACTACAGAATATTGTGTGTATAGCAGTCATCGTTCATTTACAGGGACACACAAAAGAATTCTCTACTGTCTGTTAACAATAATTCCTGGAAGTGCGTTTTAAGTTACTGAACGCGATTTTAAATTTAACTCGCTTTTTGTTTATTACGTGGTGTGTATAAATTCTGTAGATCATATACAGGGAAATACAAAAGTTCGCGAACACATTTCCGTTTATTGACAGAAACTTCAAAAGGAGAATTTTAAACTGTGCTACGCGTTTCTTAACTGAACTAAAATTTAGCATCCTATGTAGTATATATACAAATCTATAGATCCTATACAGGGCTGAATAAAAGTATTCGGATATTTTTCCGAATATTGTATACGTTGGAAATTCCTGAAATTATGTTTTCAAATATGTTACGCGTTTTTCAAATTGTTTACTTAGATGTTATCTCTCAGCTTATTAAACGGTATGATTTGTAAAATTATTTTGGAAGCGTTGGAAAGTGTTACATAATCTATGCTTGACGCATGATTTTTCGTTCTTGTTTATAACCATTTGAAATTTTTTACCCTAAACTTTAATGGCGCCTATCTCCTTCGGAAGACGTTTGGGACCCTCAGTTTCCTTTTTAATATTGTTTGTCTTGATGTGTTTTATCACCCCTTAAAGTTTTGCCCAAGAGTTTAGATTCACCCTATATATATATGCAAATTTTATCTTAAAAACGGATCTAACAATTTTAACGAAATTTTGTATCCTACCATTTTGGGGCACCAGAAAACCATGCGGCTAGGTCACATGTTCGACAAAATTCGATTAGTGGGTCATTTTGCATCACCATGCGTCAGAGTCAAGCTAATTGTATCTAAAAAACGGTTCAACCGTTTTTGACTAAATTTTGTATCCTACCATTTTCGGGCACAAATAGACTATTCGGCGGGGTCACGTGTTCGAGAACTTTCGATTAGTGGGTCATTTTTGGGTCAACGCGGGTCAAGTTAATTTTATCTAAAAAACGGCTGTAACGATTTTGATTAAATTTTGTATTCTTCGAATTTCGGGCACGAGAAAATGATTCGGCGATGTCACATGTCCGAGAAAATTCGATGAGTGGGTAATTTTTTGTCACTGCCGGTCAAGCTAATTTTATCTAAAAAACGGCTCAGACTATTTTGACTAAATTTTATATCCTACGGGTTTCGGGCACGAAAAGACAATTGGGCTTGGTCACATGTTCGAGAAAATTTGATCAGTGGGTCATTTTGGTCATGGGTCATTATGGGTCAAGCTATTTTATCCTAAAAACGGCTCAGAGGATTTGAACTAAAGTTAGTATCCCACGGTTCTTGGGCACGAGAAAATCGTTGGGATAGGTCACATGCTTGAGAAAATCCGATTAGTCGGTCATTTTTGAGTCACTGTGGGTCAAGCTAATTTTATCTAAAAAACGGCTCAGACTATTTTGACTAAATTTTATATCCTACGGGTTTCGGGCACGAGAAGACAATTGGGCTTGGTCACATGTTCGAGAAAATTTGATTTGTGGCTCATTTTGGTCATGGGTCATGAGTTTTGATCAGAAAGCTAATTTTGACCAAGAACAGCTCGGTCTTCCCTGCGCGTGATACTCTGAATTCCAAAATGAAAAAAAAAAACGAAAAATTATTTATCGTTCTTATTGTAATACTTCTAAAGTTTTGACTTTATCTGGTGGTTTTTATTGCAACTTCACAATTTATGATGCACTCAAAAAATAACGTTTCTTTTGCTTCACATGTTTTCGGAAACGTTTATGAGTGGTTTTTTAGTGTATTATTCAGTTTCTCAACATGGAATACATGTTTTTTTAGATGCTATGAGTAGAGGGAAAAAGACAGTTCAAGCCCAGGAGGATCAATGATGTGGTGGAGGTGGAGGGAGTGAGTCCGACCCTCGGAGGATCAATGATGTGGTGGAGGAGGGAGTGAAATCATACTATAGTATGATGTGAAAAGAACACATTAAAAAACGAAGGGGTCTTAAGGGTGTACTATAGGAGGAGGGTATAAAAGTGAGGGGGCTAACATTTTTTGAGGGGGCTTAATTTTTTTAGGATCAAATTGAAACATTAGATTGAAGTCTGCTATAGAATGGGGGTATTTTTGAAGAGGCGGCTAACTTTTTTGCAGGGGGGCTTATTTTTGAGGGGGGCTTATTTTTGAGGGGGGCTTATTTTTTTTTTTTAAATTTTAGAATTCACTTTAAGTTTGAACGCGAAACGGAGATTAAACATTTTTTTGGTGGCGCCTTTTATCGGAAGGGAATGCAAAAACGGATATTTAAAATAGGTTTTCTTGAAAAGATTTCACTGGGGTTTGAACCTGCAAAATAGCTTCTTGACTTGATAATTTGTGGTAGGTTTAACTAATCAAGCCAAGAAGCTATACATAAATGTTGAGATTTTAAGTGTTTAAAGAGAGGTATCGTGTGAGTGACGTATCATTTGTTAAAATGACTTCGAGAGAGGAAGTGATTAGCGTCGTGTGTCTGTATATAACGATCTGCATTGTGTTTTCGCTCATTTATGTATTTACCGGAAGTGAAAAGTTTAAGGTTGATTTTATACTGAATTTAAATGAAACCGGAAGTTTATCTTTTTAGATATGATGCGATTGAATATAAACATATCGCGTAATAAAATTTCATGCTGTAATGAAGGCGATTTATCAGAATCCAAGATGTATTAACCGGAAGTGAAAAGTTTAAGGTTGATTTTATACTGAATTTAAATAAAACCGGAAATTTATCTTTTTCGATATGATGCGATTGAATATTAACATATTTCTTCTAAAATGTATAGTGGAAGCAATGGGAAAAAGAAGACATGTTTAGGGGTAAGTACTGTTTTTATTGTGTTTGGTGTAGAAAACATAGGAAAGAGGTTTAGTTTAAAAAAACAAATTCAATTTTATTAATAATTTTCCCCAATGCAATACATGTGGACCCACTTTTAGTTTTTTAGTGGGTTTTGACAAATCTAATACAGAATCTTGTTTAATGTTTGTTGACAAATATTTATTTTTAATAAAATTTCGCGGGACATTCATTTCGTTTAATGTTTCTAATAATTCGTTCTGTGCCTTGATCGTTTTTCTTTTATTCACAGAAAACAAAAGATTAAATAAATCTGCCAAGTTCGATTCGGGGATAGGTTTTCCTTCGAAACTTACAGTCAAATTTTTATCCTATCGAAATTTTCTTGGACGTGCCATGACAAACTGAACTAATGCTTTGATAATTTAGGATAGCTTTATCTGTTCAAGTTATGATATCATGGTGGTTAGATTACAGATATTTGTGTTTGGAATACACATGTGGTACACGTGATTTTTAATTTTGCCTGTTCAGTTTCAATTATATTGGAAAATGAGGGTTTATTTTTGAAAGATAATGTTAACTTTTTGTGATTATCTTGTAACAGACTGCTTTCATTAAAAGTGTATTTTAGAATTGTAAACAACAATTTTCGTCTGTTTGGAAAAAAAGCACAGGAAAAAAAAAATAAAAGTATTAAAAAAATAAGAACAACTGTTCAAAAATATAATAACAACTTAACAAATGATCAAAAATAATAAAAACTGTTCAAATAATAATAACAACTGTTAAAAAATAATAAACGATTGGCTTTATACAACCAACATTAAAAAAAAAGTTAATCGAATCTAGATTTTTCTAACACGACTTATTTGAAATATTCACTTTTTCTAGTTATATTTATAACACATAAGTAAAATATTATTTATAAAAGCACTAAATACGGGATTAATAAGAATTTTTAACTTACAAACATATGAACTTCTGATACACAAGTGATTCGACCAGTAAAATATTATTTATAAAAGCATTTTTGACTTACAATTGTACGAACTTCAGATACGCAACCCTTTCTGAATCAATGTGTAAGAATTAACTGACTATTGAACTTATAACAGAGTATGATAAAATAATCACGTGACTTTTTAAACCAATAAAATGTTAATATTTTTAAACAAGCGCCCTCTATCATTCTATGAACTTCCAAGAAACGAGTTAATATGATTATATTGTTTCCTGTTACCGCTGTGAAAGGTTGTGTTTTTCGTTTTAAGTTAGTTTACATTTAAGTGATTACGGAACGAGTCATGGATTCTGCTTTATTAAGTGTTAATGATATGTCTAACGTGAAGAGTGAACCCTCAGCACCAGGATTAAATGACCATGATATGGAATTTTTAATACAGCCTAAAGAAGAACCCGTTTCGAATTGTGAGGTGAAACCCACCTCATCAGGATTAAAGAAACAGAAGTTACCCTTTGTGTGTTCTACTTGCAACAAAGCTTTTCCCCGAAAGGTTAACTTAACGTTTCACATGAAATGTCATCTGGAGAAAATACATCTTATATGTGTAATCTGTGAAAAAACATTCGCTAGAAAGTATCATTTATTAAATCATATGAAGATTCATTCAAAGACCCCTGTGATTCATAATTGTAATGTATGTGGCGAAGTATTTTCACAAAAGAGTGATTTATTAAAGCATGGGAAGATTCATAACACTTCCAAGCCAAAACAAAAGAAAAGTAGACAGTCACCCAGTCACTGTAAATGTGACGATTGTTTTGAAACATTTAATAATAGATCTGACTTAGTGAAACATAGAAAAATTCATCTTTCACCTAAAGAACTTAACCCATCTGATCCACTTTCCTTGGGAAACAGTTCGAAATATGAAATTTCAGACATCACTCAGTTTAGTAAAATATTTAAGTTTTTCGATGTTTTTACTCCTGTGAACATATATTTATGAGTAGGTAAAATTTTTTTAATTGTAGTCTTTAAAGTTAACACTTTTTGGTTAAATGAAATCTCTTTTTCAGAAAAATTTATTATTTTTATTTGAATAGGTATTAAACTTATTTTTTGATAAGAAAGTTTAATTTTTCTCTCATTTTAAACAATGACATTGCATGTTATGATAATTTCCATCCCACAGTTAACATTACAGTATTTAACATAGTTAAGAAAATGTTTAACTTAAACCGTCACTGTATTCATTATAGATAAGTAAACATTTTATCTTTAACCTAAATGTAATTTAAATGATTAACTATAACTGTGACTGCTTTTACCCTAGATAAGTAAATGTTTTCAAGAAACACAATCAGTTTACTGTTGACTTTTATCGAGATTACACTAGTTAGTGGAATGCTAATTAAAAATATTTTCTGACATTAATATGCAGAAAAGATCTCACGAAGAAGTACTTTCACCTTCAAAACGTCTACGTTTAGAAAAACCCATGGAAAATTCAAATACCTATGGGAAGGAGTTAAAAGACCCGAGATTAAAACTTTCTAAAATGGGTAATAACTGTATAACTACTGAGGACTTACAAGATGTGAAACCCGAGATCGCTATGAATTTTTCAACCTTTGCCTATGGGAATGATACAACATCTTTCGAGAATCCCGGTCGAATGCCAAACTCTGCCACGGACTATTTGAATACATTTTTCGAAGACATAAATTTTGAAAATTTAGATTGTTCTACTACCTTAACGTTTCAAGAACCTACAAATAATATTTTACAGACTACTGTTAAACGCGAGGTCAACGAGCTACAAGCAAGTAACCTTTCGCAAACAAGTGGTGAATTACAAACCACCATCTCACCTACAAATGACATTAAAAGTGATAAATTATGCAATTCATATGTGTTTCACAAAGAACTAAGTGACTGTTTCTATTTAACTTTGAAGTTGAGAACTAAACAATATTGTATACTTATACGAGAATTTAAACGCAATGTATCTACTAATGAAGAAATCCCGACCAACCTCATGGTTAATATGGATATTCCAAGCTGGTTTGAGTTTCAATATAAACTCATTGCATTTAATTTAAGATACAAAAGTACGTCCTTTGTTTCTAATAACATGATTTTAGTGTTAAATCAATATTCTACGATGCGAATTAAAAATTTAAAGAATTATTCTTATATTGACTTAAACGAACATCAACTGGAAAAATTAAAAGAAAGTACCTCTCATTTAAATAGTGTACTTTTACAACATATGTATACAAAACTTTTACCATCTCTAATTAAAAAGAAATGTATGGTTAGTAATACATCTACAGAAAATGAACAGGTGTTAAAGTATAAACTTAACACGTGTATCGAGAATAATATGTTATCAATACTTAACCGACTGTATGAATGCCATGCATGTGCACTACGACATTCGAGTAAAAGCCTTCACTCCTGTTTCGCATTTAATAATAGGGAAAAATTTAATCAATTAGGGGAAGCTTTGTTAATGCTCGTAGATTTTGATTATGTAACTTCAACGTTTCTAAACGGGGTTTATAATGTTAGTGAGTACTTTTTATGTAAGAATAATGAACAAACTATTTGTAATGAATTGTTTAAGACCTGAAAATAAAATGTTTTTGATTAAGTTCTGTGTGTTTATTTTTGCAAAGTGTCTATGCGTGAATTTTTTAGTTTATAATTTAGTAGAACTTTTAAGTGAAGTGATGTAATCCAATTAAAAAAAATTCATCTATTGCAAAAAATTAATTGAAATGAAAAAAAACCCAGGTTAATGAAATTAAAACTTATCAAAATTAAAAGTTAATGAAATTAAAAGATAACAAAAAAAAATAAATAAATAAAGGTTAACAAAAATATAGTTTTAAAATAAAAGTAAACAAAAAAAAAAGTTATAAAGTAAAACTTAACAAAAAGTTAGAAGTTAATAAAATATTTAAAAAAGCAAAAGAAGGTATGTGTTATAAAGAGAGGGGTTTCCGTGTGGAAGTAACTTACAAAATGTATGTCTGTGTATTTATTAGTTTATCATTTAGTAGAACTTTTAAGTGAACAGTTAGAATTTATGTAAAAAATAAAGTATACTTATAATATATTTATAAAAATATATTCATATATTAATAACTAATTTATTTGCGTATTATTTTGAAAAGCATAGCATTTTAAAATAATAAATTAATTAATTATTAATTTATGAATATATTTTTATAAATATATTATAAGTATATTTTATGATAATTACAATTAGCTACGTGATCTAAACATCACTAGTAATGTGAAGGTTATGGTCGCGTAGTCACGTGATTAAACTGTGATGGATGACGTTACTTAGTAACGTCATCATATCACGTGAGATTAACTGATATACGTTTGTACTATCTTTCAAATCTCTACAAGTCGTCGCAAAAGCCAGATTATGCTTACCCAGCTTATAAATAAGGTTAATTTAATTTTCATGTGAATTAATCTTTTTCGCTTTCAAAATAATAGATAGTTAAAATAACAATATTCATTCTTTAACTAATTAAAACCGTTTTATAAGAACTTATTTGCAAATATATTGCAAGATCTTTTGTTCGACATTTAAAAGAAAAATTTAACACAATAAAATTTAGTCTTTTAACATTGTGATTTAAAAGTAAGTGGGTATGAAAAGAAAAATTTCTGATTAGTTTATTTTCTAAAAAGAAAGAAATGTTGGACAAGAAAACTTACCGAACCACAGTATGCGAAGACAGAAGTTAAAATGAGCAACACGCTGTTTTTAGCTGTTATCGGCTTGAACATGTAACTGATAGGGTCTTGATCACGTGAGTGATAAGGAAGTAAACTGATAGTTTAACCTCATTCTGTTATAAACCAGACACTTGATTTTAGCAAGCTGAAATGTATGGACCCCTTTTTAAGTTATCCTGTTTTTGTAAGTATATAAATTACATTTATTTGTTAATGTTTTAAGATAAATAGGAACGAATAGTTAAAAATTATAAATTTTCTAAGTATGGAATATATTTGACTTGTATAATCTAGCTAATCTAGCAAAGGTTTAAAGTAAAACTCAAGTTAGTGTTTTTTTTCTGCGCATGTGTAGATACAAAGTATATGGTTGGCTAGGCAACCAGTTGGTTGGTTGGAAGATGGGTAAACAAATGATTATGGGGATAAACAGTTAGCTTGATATTTAAAACATTGAAACTTACATTAACATAAAACTAAAAGTCAATTTTGATTAATTTGAAGATTTTTAAACATAACTTAAAAAGTTTAAAAAATTTTAATTTTTATAAACTACTTTTGATAATTTCTATTTTAAAATTTTATTTTATTTTATTTTATTTTTTTTTGTTAACTTATAATTTTCATAAACTTATAATTTTGTAAACTTTTATTTATTTATAATGAACTGAGGAATTGTTTATTTATTTTGTTAACTTTAACTTTTTATTATTTTAAATTTAAAATAAGTAATATTCTAAAAGGTTTTATTATTTACAATAATTGAATGAAACATTCGTAGCGTAATTGGTAGAAGGCGATCTGTTTTTTCATTAATTTTCGGTATCACAAACGCTTAATAACACTGAATAAACCTAGACAAACCTTTAAATACACTTTCAGAGGTATGAAATAATGACATAATGATTAAAATAACATACAAATAATTGTGTCTTCATTGCATTTTGTCAAGTTCGAACCACAAGACTATTAAAAACTATCTTCTAAAATAAGTTCGAACTATATATGACAGGACCAAGAATTAAGTCTGTCTTAAAAATTTCCATCAAACATTTCTTATAATATTTAAATCCGTAATGTGTTTCGTATATATATTTGTTAAATTGTATAAAATTTAAAATCTTTCATTTTATTAACTTGTGATTTTTTTACTAATATGCATATTTCCATTCAATAGTTGAATCTTTTTTCAATAGTTAAAATTTTTATTTTGTGCTAAGTTATATAAAAACATAAATTTTAACTGTTCACTTAAAAGTTCTACTAAATGATAAACTAATAAATACACAGACATACATTTTGTAAGTTACTTCCACACGGAAACCCCTCTCTTTATAACACATACCTTCTTTTGCTTTTTTAAATATTTTATTAACTTTTAACTTTTTGTTAAGTTTTACTTTATAACTTTTTTTTTGTTTACTTTTATTTTAAAACTATATTTTTGTTAACCTTTATTTATTTATTTTTTTTGTTATCTTTTAATTTCATTAACTTTTAATTTTGATCAGTTTTAATTTCATTAACCTGGGTTTTTTTTTCATTTCAATTAATTTTTTGCAATAGATGAATTTTTTTTAATTGGATTACATCACTTCACTTAAAAGTTCTACTAAATTATAAACTAAAAAATTCACGCATAGACACTTTGCAAAAATAAACACACAGAACTTAATCAAAAACATTTTATTTTCAGGTCTTAAACAATTCATTACAAATAGTTTGTTCATTAATCTTAGATAAAAAGTACTCACTAACATTATAAACCCCGTTTAGAAACGTTGAAGTTACATAATCAAAATCTACGAGCATTAACAAAGCTTCCCCTAATTGATTAAATTTTTCCCTATTATTAAATGCGAAACAGGAGTGAAGGCTTTTACTCGAATGTCGTAGTGCACATGCATGGCATTCATACAGTCGGTTAAGTATTGATAACATATTATTCTCGATACACGTGTTAAGTTTATACTTTAACACCTGTTCATTTTCTGTAGATGTATTACTAACCATACATTTCTTTTTAATTAGAGATGGTAAAAGTTTTGTATACATATGTTGTAAAAGTGCACTATTTAAATGAGAGGTACTTTCTTTTAATTTTTCCAGTTGATGTTCGTTTAAGTCAATATAAGAATAATTCTTTAAATTTTTAATTCGCATCGTAGAATATTGATTTAACACTAAAATCATGTTATTAGAAACAAAGGACGTACTTTTGTATCTTAAATTAAATGCAATGAGTTTATATTGAAACTCAAACCAGCTTGGAATATCCATATTAACCATGCGGTTGGTCGGGATTTCTTCATTAGTAGATACATTGCGTTTAAATTCTCGTATAAGTATACAATATTGTTTAGTTCTCAACTTCAAAGTTAAATAGAAACAGTCACTTAGTTCTTTGTGAAACACATATGAATTGCATAATTTATCACTTTTAATGTCATTTGTAGGTGAGATGGTGGTTTGTAATTCACCACTTGTTTGCGAAAGGTTACTTGCTTGTAGCTCGTTGACCTCGCGTTTAACAGTAGTCTGTAAAATATTATTTGTAGGTTCTTGAAACGTTAAGGTAGTAGAACAATCTAAATTTTCAAAATTTATGTCTTCGAAAAATGTATTCAAATAGTCGGTGGCAGAGTTTGGCATTCAACCGGGATTCTCGAAAGATGTTGTATCATTCCCATAGGCAAAGGTTGAAAAATTCATAGCGATATCGGGTTTCACATCTTGTAAGTCCTCAGTAGTTATACAGTTATTACCCATTTTAGAAAGTTTTAATCTCGGGGTCTTTTAACTCCTTCCCATAGGTATTTGAATTTTCCATGGGTTTTTCTAAACGTAGACGTTTTGAAGGTGAAAGTACTTCTTCGTGAGATCTTTTCTGCATATTAATGTCACAAAATATTTTTAATTAGCATTCCACTAACTAGTGTAATCTCGATAAAAGTCAACAGTAAACTGATTGTGTTTCTTGAAAACATTTACTTATCTAGGTTAAAAGCAGTCACAGTTATAGTTAATCATTTAAATTACATTTAGGTTAAAGATAAAATGTTTACTTATCTATAATAAATACAGTGACGGTTTAAGTTAAACATTTTCTTAACTATGTTAAATACTGTAATGTTAACTGTGGGATGGAAATTATCAAAACATGCAATGTCATTGTTTAAAATGAGAGAAAAAATAAACTTTCTTATCAAAAAATAAGTTTAATACCTATTCAAATAAAAATAATAAATTTTTCTTAAAAAGAGATTTCATTTAACCAAAAAGTGTTAACTTTAAAGACTACAATTAAAAAAATTTTACTACTCATAAATATATGTTCACTTTTTTTTCTTGAAAATAAAACTTCAAAGATTGATTTCATAAATAAATAAAAATAAAACAAGTTGGAAATTGTACGTCAAACGTTACAAACGAGGTGCTTTCGTACGCTCGTTTTAGAATTAAATTCATGATATCCCGTGCGTAGAACGGGTTAAACAGCTAGTTAAGTATATATTTTATGACACTGTTCATACAAATATCTTAACTAGTTATATAAATATTCAGATATATATGTATCAGCTAGTTATATAAATATTCAGATCTTGATGATTTTTAATTCTGTGAAATGAATTATATCGTCTGCAGATTAATTTCTGTAATAAAATAAGTATCTCGGTCGCTTGACGATTTAACATCCATCGGAAGCTCCTATAACAAAAAAGCACCGATTTAAAAAAAAAAAATCAAATTTCTTAATAAATATTTTTATTAATATCTCCTAAAGTTTTGATTCGATTTTGATAAAATTTGAAATGTCTCGACAAATTTATGCAAAGATAATATATTTTAAATTGCAAACCATTTGGTTGGGTAGTTTTTGCGTTGTTATATGCGGACAGACAGACAGAAGGACAGACAGACAGACAGACAGACGGACGGACAGACGGACGGACCAAACGACGACTATAGGTGCTACGTATTTATATAATTACGAACGCACCTAAAAATAAATAGACATGTGAAATAAAACAGATATGTAATATATAAACAAATATTTATTAAATAAATACATTTCTATGTCAATTTATAAATACATTGTTTAAATGGTTATTATAAAAGTCCATATTCATAGTTTCAAAAAATAAATGAGTATAATTACATGAACATTGCTTGAATAGGCTTTTTACAAATTCAGTCACGTTGAAATTTAGCAGTGCACTCTCATTACACCAATTATATTTTCTGCGCAAATTATAACTATCACACTCGTGTTTCATATTAATTGGTTCTCCGATTGAACATTGATAGCAATCAAACACGCGAGAAACGGATGACTTTAACTCGTCATCGAAACATGTTAAGAAATAATTCAAAGTCTCTTCGATAGTGAGGTGGGTACATTTACATTTGTTTTAGTTTTCTAAAACCGAAACAGGAATAAGCTTAGTTAAAAGCGTCTCAATGAGACATTCGGTAATTTTAAAGCGATTTTTCACTAGTTTCAAATATTGATCTTTTGTAAGCAGTAAAAAGTCAGACTTTAAGCAAAACCCAAACTTTTTCGATTTGAATAATTTTTGCAGTATGCATGATTCCTTATTTACATAAGCAATTAGTAAGTCATTATTACATACGAATGTATCTTTTTCAGAAACAAAATTAAATTTATCCAATCTCGATTCAAATTTGTCGAATGTTGCACATGATAATGTAATGCCTTCATTTGTGGGGGTAAGTTCACGACCGTTCTTTTCAAATTCTTCATATTTCTGTATGTGAACATAAAGCTCATGGTTCTTATTCATTTGTACTTCAACAATCATTTCCTCACCTAAATTCCAATGAGCAGGAGTAAAAACATCGAAAAACTTAAATATTTTACTAAACTGAGTGATGTCTGAAATTTCATATTTCGAACTGTTTCCCAAGGAAGGTGGATCAGATGGGTTAAGTTCTTTAGGTGAAAGATGAATTTTTCTATGTTTCACTAAGTCAGATCTATTATTAAATGTTTCAAAACAATCGTCACATTTACAGTGACTGGGGGACTGTCTACTTTTCTTTTGTTTTGGCTTGGAAGTGTTATGAATCTTCCCATGCTTTAATAAATCACTCTTTTGTGAAAATACTTCGCCACATACATTACAATTATGAATCACAGGGGTATTTGAATGAATCTTCATATGATTTAATAAATGATACTTTCTAGCGAATGTTTTTTCACAGATTACACATATAAGAGGTATTTTCTCCAGATGACATTTCATGTGAAACGTTAAGTTAACCTTTCGGGGAAAAGCTTTGTTGCAAGTAGAACACACAAAGGGTAACTTCTGTTTCTTTAATCCTGATGAGGTTGGTTTCACCTCACAATTCGAAACGGGTTCTTCTTTAGGCTGTATTAAAAATTCCATGTCATGGTCATTTAATCCTGGTGCTGAGGGTTCACTCTTCACGTTAGACATATCATTAACACTTAATAAAGCAGAATCCATGACTCGTTCCGTAATCACTTAAATGTAAACTAACTTAAAACGAAAAACACAACCTTTCACAGCGGTAACAGGAAACAATATAATCATATTAACTCGTTTCTTGGAAGTTCATAAAATGATAGAGGGCGCTTGTTTAAAAATATTAACATTTTATTGGTTTAAAAAGTCACGTGATTATTTTATCATACTCTGTTATAAGTTCAATAGTCAGTTAATTCTTACACATTGATTCAGAAAGGGTTGCGTATCTGAAGTTCGTACAATTGTAAGTCAAAAATGCTTTTATAAATAATATTTTACTGGTCGAATCACTTGTGTATCAGAAGTTCATATGTTTGTAAGTTAAAAATTCTTATTAATCTCGTATTTAGTGCTTTTATAAATAATATTTTACTTATGTGTTATAAATCACTTATGTGTTATAAATCTAACTAGAAAAAGTGAATATTTCAAATAAGTCGTGTTAGAAAAATCTAGATTCGATTAACTTTTTTTTTAATGTTGGTTGTATAAAGCCAATCGTTTATTATTTTTTAACAGTTGTTATTATTATTTGAACAGTTTTTATTATTTTTGATCATTTGTTAAGTTGTTATTATATTTTTGAACAGTTGTTCTTATTTTTTTAATACTTTTATTTTTTTTTTCCTGTGCTTTTTTTCCAAACAGACGAAAATTGTTGTTTACAATTCTAAAATACACTTTTAATGAAAGCAGTCTGTTACAAGATAATCACAAAAAGTTAACATTATCTTTCAAAAATAAACCCTCATTTTACAATATAATTGAAACTGAACAGGCAAAATTAAAAATCACGTGTACCATATGTGTATTCCAAACACAAATATCTGTAATCTAACCACCATGATATCATAACTTGAACAGATAAAGCTATCCTAAATTATCAAAGCATTAGTTCAGTTTGTCATGGCACGTCCAAGAAAATTTCGATAGGATAAAAATTTGACTGTAAGTTTCGAAGGAAAACCTATCCCCGAATCGAACTTGGCAGATTTATTTAATCTTTTGTTTTCTGTGAATAAAAGAAAAACGATCAAGGCACAGAACGAATTATTAGAAACATTAAACGAAATGAATGTCCCGCGAAATTTTATTAAAAATAAATATTTGTCAACAAACATTAAACAAGATTCTGTATTAGATTTGTCAAAACCCACTAAAAAACTAAAAGTGGGTCCACATGTATTGCATTGGGAAAATTATTAATAAAATTGAATTTGTTTTTTTAAACTAAACCTCTTTCCTATGTTTTCTACACCAAACACAATAAAAACAGTACTTACCCCTAAACATGTCTTCTTTTTACCATTGCTTCCACTACACATTTTAGAAGAAATATGTTAATATTCAGTCGCATCATATCGAAAAAGATAAATTTCCGGTTTTATTTAAATTCAGTATAAAATCAACCTTAAACTTTTCACTTCCGGTTAATACATCTTGGATTCTGATAAATCGCCTTCATTACAGCATGAAATTTTATTACGCGATATGTTTATATTCAATCGCATCATATCTAAAAAGATAAACTTCCGGTTTCATTTAAATTCAGTATAAAATCAACCTTAAACTTTTCACTTCCGGTAAATACATAAATGAGCGAAAACACAATGCAGATCGTTATATACAGACACACGACGCTAATCACTTCCTCTCTCGAAGTCATTTTAACAAATGATACGTCACTCTCACGATACCTCTCTTTAAACACTTAAAATCTCAACATTCATGTATAGCTTCTTGGCTTGATTAGTTAAACCTACCACATATTATCAAGTCAAGAAGCTATTTTGCAGGTTCAAACCCCAGTGAAATCTTTTCAAGAAAACCTATTTTTAATATCCGTTATTGCATTCCCTTCCGATAAAGGGCGCCACCAAAAAAATGTTTAATCTCCGTTTCGCGTTCAAACTTAAAGTGAATTCTAAAAAAAAAAAAAAAAAAAAAAATTAAGCCCCCCTCAAAAATAAGCCCCCTTCAAAAAAGTTAGCCGCCTCTTCAAAAATACCCCCATTCTATAGCAGACTTCAATCTAACGTTTCAATTTGATCCTAAAAAAATTAAGCCCCCTCAAAAAATGTTAGCCCCCTCACATTTATACCCTCCTCCTATAGTACACCCTTAAGACCCCTTCGTTTTTTAATGTGTTCTTTTCACATCATAAAAAATAGGAATTGACTTTAAAAAAAATTTATATTACTTGTTTATTTGTTTGTTTGGTTTTTAACATTTTCCACCACTGTTGAAAAGTGTTTATGAATTCGGTTTGTCTGTGTGTCCATCTGTTTGTTCTCTAACTCTCGTAAATATACTCGGATTGTCATGAGTTTTTTATACATTATTTAATTTTACTACAGAATGTTCTGTATTGGAAATGAAGTGTGTAGTATTAATAATTCATTTACAGGGACACACAAAAGAATTCCATAACATTATGGTCCATGGGGAAAAAATCGCTTGTGACGCCTTTTATTGATGTTACGATATTTCAAACATAATGAAATTAATATGCAGTATTGAGGTGGACTACAGTATGCGTTTACTGGAGTATACACTTTGTAGCACTTTTAGTTCAATTATTGGGACGTACAAAATATTTCCTTTGCATTATGATGTATAGGGAAAATTCGTTTGTAGTGCATTTTGAACATGTCATGATACTTGAAACATAATGAAATTATCACTAAGTTTCGATACAACATATTTTCTATATATTATGAAGTGCTTGGATTTATCGTTCATGTACAGGGACGCACAAGAGAATTCTGTTAAAGGACTGACTATGATCGGTCATTGCCATAAGTGTTCTTTCCGCGGATATGCAATTCTATGTAATTTTTAGTGTATTACGTGTTGTTTACAAAATCTGTAGATCATATACAGGGCTGCATCAAAGGCTTCGAATATGAGCAGAAATTGCTGGAAATTGATTTATACCGAGTTATGCATTTTCCTAAATTGTTTATTTAGATATATCATTTCATCGTATAAAAAAAAATTCTTAATAATATTCTGTCAGTGTTGGAAAGTGTTTCATAAGCTTTGCCAGATGCATGATTTTTCGTTTTTGTTTTATTAAAAAAGGCGGTTTGGGCAAAAGTAAAAAAAAAATACAAAAGTATTTAGTATATTTAAATTTTTCCATAATGTCAATATTCAAAAGAAAAACTGCTCATCATCATTGTGATAAAAGCTTTTATCACTTACTAGTTATAAACATTCTAATACTATTCACGAAAAAAAAAAAAAAAAAAAAACTGAACAGAATATAATACTTCTAAATTCCAATGCAACTAGTCGGATGTGCCAATGTCAAAACTTTCTTCTATCTCACACAGATTTCGCGTACACTAAAAAGAATCAGCAACCAATTTATATCAAGGTGTAACTGAATCTAAAGTTTTATTAAATTCCGTGCATTAGTTCTTGAGATATGACTATTGCTAAAATCGTGTAGATCGTGCAAAATGCAGCATAGCAGCGCTACTTGTTGGGAGATTTAGACCAAAACCTAATCAACAACAACTGATGACAACGTCTAACTGAATCTGAAGTTTGATGAAAATCCGTGCATTAGTTCTTGAGATATAGTTATCGTGTTAATAATGAAAAGTAGCATAGCAGCGCCACCTGTTAGGTTATTTACACCAAAGCATAAGCAGCATCTATTTATGTTAAGGTATAACAGAATCTGAAGTTTGATGAAATTCCGTGCATTAGTTCTTGAGATACAGCTATCGTAAAAATCATGAAAAAAGTGGTATAGCAGACCCACCTGTTGACATATCTACACCAAAACGTAGTAAGTTTCTATTTATGTCAAGGTTTAACTGAATCTGAAGTTTTATGAAAATAACTGCATTAGTTATTCAGATAGAGCTATTGCGGAAATCGCGAAAAATGCAGCATAACAGCGCCACCTGTCGGGCGAATTTCACCAAAAACTAATCAGCACTTAATTATATCAGGAACTAACTGAATATAAAGTTTTATTAAATTTCGCGCATTAGTTCTTGAGATAGAGCGCCCACAAAATTTTTGTCACATACAGACAGACAGACATTTTCTAAAAAAAGTCAAATCGTGTTCAGGACCTTCCAAAACGTATAAATCCGTCGAAAACCAGAGGTCGAAAATTTTCATGAATCCAATACTTTCCTCTTGTAAAGCTAGAAGAAAGTAAAATCGAAAAGTTATTTATAGTTCTTACAGTAATAATTCTAAAGTTGTGATCTTATCTGGTGGTTTTTATTTCTATTTGGAAATTTATGGTGCACTCCAAAAACTCTTCATGGCAGCTATCTTTTACTTCACCGTTCACTTGAAATTTACGAATAAACTAAAGGCTTCTTTTCCTGCCCCATTTAGCGGCCACAGCAGATCGTAAAAATGGTACAAAATAGTGAAAAGTGAAATTTAAAAGAAACGAAACTGGGGTATGTATGCGAAAAGAAAAAGGCTTTTACTTTTAATGAAATTCTTAAAACTGAAGACATGTAATATTTTTAAAACTATATGTTATGCATTTCAAGGTTTAATTTAGTCGAAATTTCAACTACGAGTAAATTTGTTTTTTTAAAGGATTGACTTTTTGACATTTTAAAAAATAATGCAGGAAAAAAAAATGCATATTTTTAGCATTTTAAATGATATAATTTAAAAAGAGAACAATAAAATTGTTAATACACAATTATACTTTATTTTAATGCGAGTTCAATTACATTAAAGTTTTTCCCTTAAGCGTAAAGTCATTAAAAAAAAAAAAAGAGAGAGAGAGAGATTGTGTATGTGTGTGTGTTCGGGGGGGGGGGGCAATACCGGATGTATTTTAATCACCAAATTGTCCCAGAAAGAAAAAGGAATAAATTAAAGGTAATTAAAATAAAACATACTTTCATTAAATTTCACAAAAAGTCAACTTATATTATAAAGCACAAATGTGTGCGTTGATCAATGCTGACGTCATAATGATGCGGGCAACAATGTGGGGAAAATGGATGAATGTTGCAACAGTGGAGCTATTTTTTCAATTAAACAATCGTAACGTTATTTCTATGGGGAAAATGCAAATTTTGGGCCGACGTTGACCCCCCCCCCCCGCCTTAAGGGTGGAATTTTTAAAAAATAATGTCCAATTCATGTATTGCCCTCAAGAATGCATATATATTTGAAATTTCAAAGCTCAACATCAATAGGCAGTGGGTGAAAAAGAGTCATAAGATTTGACTGCCACGTAGCGACAGAAATGTAAGTTAAAAAAAAAAAAAACTGAAACAGCCATTTGACTGGAAATCATGTCTTCTTTCAATGTATGCTAAAAAATAAATTTAGTTAGCTGTCTCATCATTTTGAAATTGTAATAAAGTCGGAATTTTGCAATACAAACACCATTTACATCATCTTTGTATTCTTTTGTAAATTGTAGCTTAAGATAACATTCGGTGAAAATGATTCGTAATTATGCCCATTTAAAGGTTTGAACTCTTAAAGTTAAATTTATTGTTAGTAGTTGTAAAACAGATTGCAATTCGTGTAGTTTATTAATTATCTCTCTTATATTAAAATAAGTAACCGCCGCCGCAGCCGCTGACAATGAATATTTTGTGCCTTGGGGACTTTCTGGGTCAATATTCAGAAAACTCTTGCATATAAAAATATGAAAATTGGTAGTTTGAGAAATATTTGATAAACATGCTAAAGTAGACTGTTTTTAAATCGAATTATTTTAAGAGATATTTACTACTAAACTCGGTCAAAATAGTTCTCGTAAAAATGTTTTACTACTATGCATAAGAATTTAATATTATATTTAAGGATACAGTTGAGAAGCTTGCTGTGTACAGAGTGCAATTTTTTTTTAAAATTTGAATATTTTTTTGAGTTTTTTTTTTTTTAATTTTTATTCAAAATTTCATTATTTTGATCGAGATTTTTTTCATATTTCAAGAAGTCCATTATTTAAATTGTTGCCAATTTGTAAATTAGCGCACATAATAATATTCCGTTTCAATTAAAACGGAATTAAACATATGAGCTTATTCTGTTTTATTAATAATAAAACAGATGTAAATACGTAACAGGTGTAAATACATAAAAGATGTATTTACACCTGACTGTTAAAAACAGAAATAAAACTTTAAAATAATAATTAAATGATCATGTGTTAAAAGCAGGAGAAATGGAGAAAATTACGTCATGCGGTACCGTAAGAAGTGGGGACACGTGCCGGAGTTTCGTTTGGAAAGAGTTTTGTTTAGAACAGTGCGCGCCCGCTGCCGGTAGAAAATGGAACTAACTCCTTTTAACTGTTTATTTGTAATATTTGCGGAAATGGGAAGGGGTGGGGGTATTTATTTTGTTAAATTACGACTTTTTATTAAATAAGTCGAACCTCGTTAACATGAAATCGCTTTACGCGAAATTTCACTTAACACGAAATAATACTGAGGTCCCGTCAGATGAGTCTGAAAATCAATGTTAATTACTTCGTGTAACGCGAAATAGAATTTCGGAAAATCCCGCTTAAGGCGAAAATTTTATTTGCTCCAAAGTCGAAACATAATTCCTTACGCAATGTTTTCGATATTTCAAACTTACATGTCACATCCTCTTATTAAAAATGGAACTTTTTCATGGTTTGAAAAAGACCTAAAGTGAAAATTGTTTCAGAAAATCGTGAAATACTGAATTCCTGACTAATCCGTACTTTCCTTTGATCTCTGATATGCGCTCTTGATCTCTAATAGTGTTTTGTTTAGTTTGAGAAATACATGGGAATTTATGCTACCTAGAAATGTAAAATTGCTTCATGAAATTTCAACACAATTGCTCTAACTGTATAATAAATTATAACACCTTGTAATAATATATTTCTTTTAAATGCTAAAAGGAGTAAATTAACAACATAATATACAGTAAAATAACTTTTATTAGGTTGTTTGATATGTTAAGCATGACGGAGTGAGTCGAAACCTGTCAAACACTACCTGTCCTACTAATAGGACATATATTTTACTGAGTATTATTTTGTCTTAAAAGTTATTTTTATTAATTCCAGCACCTAATAGTCATAGTATGAATCTCTACATTTCCTATTATGACTTCACTTATGTTTAGCATTTAGTAATAATAATAATAATTTTCATAATTATTAGCAAGCCGTTGGCATTTCTTTTAATTAAAACATACGTTTCACTCTTTAAATTAAAATTTGGGAATCCTTTTCCGAATTGGTAATTTGTGATAAAAGATAAAAAATATTACTAAATTTTTATGCTTCTTTAATTTAGTTGTAATACGACATTTTCCAAACGTCTTCAAAAATTCTTTCTTAGAGTATTGTTATATGAAAAACACGCAAAATAACTGCATTTGTGAGGTTTTGGTAAAGAACGCATTCGTTAACTTTCATTAAACACTAACTTCTGTGATTCCGATAGCTATTTTTAATTTTGTTAGCATAGCAGTAATTTTTTCCCAAGATTGAAAAAAAAAAAAAAAAAAAAAAAACTAGGGCCGAAGGGGTTAAATTCTTTCTAAATTTTTAACTCAGACAAAACTTGCAATTCTTACATTTTTTTCTTTTTACAATCAAAGATTAAATAATAACATCATATTCATCTCTCTACATAACAAAACTTCACACTTATCTCACGAGATCCAATATAATACGGTAGTGACGAAGTAATATACCATTTTCCATCATTCATCCAAGACGCTGAACAAGACGACACTGAAAGGGCTTCCTTAATCATCCCTCTGAGAATCCTCCTAACCCATCCTTTACAAATGTTCTACCAGATGATATGAAAAAAAAAAATGATCACCTAATTATCTATCATAGGAAAAAACTGCCACGCCTAACATTCTCGCCAAAATTTCATCCATTAGGAGGTATAGCAATTACTTAATTCTTGAGGAGCTATTAGTTATCTCACTGGATGTCTCCACTGCCTCTAAAGTCAGCCAAAGAGGTAGAATGGAGACTTTCTTTTTCCAAGGGCGGGACACTTTTAGAATATTGGAGGAGGATGGGAGACTGGAAAAGATTAAAGGATCGTTTGTTAAGCTTCGCTAAGAAAAATGGCAGACAGATTTAGTAGTGTATGGGATTTGATGGGGATATACGTATAAGATTAAAAGGATTTAAAAAAAAAATTGTAAGTGTGATCGAAGATCGCACAAAGGGTTTCGTTAAATATTCCTTTCAAAACACTTTATCCTTTCTTTAATAAATCCAAACAAATTTCATTTTCCAAGAAAAAAAAAAGAGTCATGTTTTTTATAAAGTAAGAATTTACCGGTACATTTTTCTCGTTTTTTCGAAAATCTGAGCCGGTCCGACAGCGGGCGAACCCCGCTATTATACTCTGTCATAATAATATCTGTCATGTGGACTAAATGCGATATTAAAAAAAATCATTTTCAAAATTAAACATGTTGTATAGAGACCTTCAAAATGTTAGACGTCAGATTAATTTTCTTTTTAATTCTCTAATGACGTCATATTAAGCTGCTTTCTGTATTTACATATACTCATACTCCTTGTATTATTGAGAAATGTTTGAAAATTTTATTACCAATAGGACGTCATATAAATTTTTTTTCAATTGGTGAAACTTTTTATTTCATTTTCATTTCTCACGGGGAAATCTTTCAATAGAAAATTAATTATTGTGGAAATAATTTTATTGTGGATTTTTAATAGTAATTAAGTGGATTTTTAATTGCTGGCAACTGCTATAACGAAAAATGTTTAAATTTAATAGGAAAAGGCTGTTAGATTTTTGGTTTTTTATCTCTATGCATTAAAATTATATCAATGTCTAAATTCGGCTACTCCCCCTATTTAATGAAAAAATATGACTACATGAAATTCTTTCAAAAAACTTTCATCAACGAAAAATTTCACATTTGCATACACAGAAAATTTCAAGAATGGCTTTTTCTTTGGAAACGTAAGTCGCATTAAGTTGATCTCGAAAATTACGCGAATATGTAAGTCCTAATAGCAATTAAGAAAAGTTTCTTTTCTATATGTATTGTAGTCATCTTTCAGATTTAGGGAACAAATCTTTTCATAAAAGCATCCATTGTTTCCACCAATTGTTTATTTTGAGTTTGCAAATCATCAGTTACACTCGGAAGTGCCTCATATTTTTTAGTAATATGAGTATATTTTTCCTCAATTATTTCGTATTTTTGTCTTAAGGCAGCTAATTCATCCAAAGCGTTTCTCCAACCAATCTCTGCTGTCGTCAACATTTCCTTTAATGCTGCGTTGTCAAGAACCTCAACGATCTGATTCAATTTCTCATATTCTTTAATGAAAGACTGGTGCATTCTACAAATTTCTTTACTTGAACTCTCAGGTTCTTCACGCTTTGCAGATTCGTATATTTGTGACATTTTTTTCTTCATAAAAATGATTTTTTTACGAAGATTTACATAATCCACTTCTTTTGAATCGATTATTTCAAGAGAAAAATAACATTTCTTCATAAAATTCTTGATAATTCCTTATTTGTTCCAAAATAGCATGCTTATCAGATTCCATTAAACTGGTAAAATAAGGAAATGCTTTGCTCAAAAAGCCCATATCGATATATTCTTCGATAGCTCCTTCATCTTTTCTTTCTTCCCATTGGCGTATTCAAATAGTATGCGCAATTCCTCCATATTTGTAAGTTGAATATAATCAGGATTTATGATTACTCAATCAGCACCTATAAATGACATAATATATAGTTCCAAAACAATTAACAGAAACTAATTGTTATAGTAAAATACATTAAAGTTTTTAACGAAATCGAAATACAAAAAGATTAAATCCATTCTCAATGGAGAGTTACATATCATTTATTCTCAATGTTCTTGTTTAGTCATTTTAGGTTACTACCAACATTTTTGATTATCAGCTAAATTCAATATTTCTATGCATGAAAAAAATATCATAGCATAATAATAAGGAATATTTTACAATTATATAATCACTATACATTTAAAAATATTTCAATGTTAAATTTTTAAATTCATCTTTATTTTATTTCCAAAATATTTATACTACTGTTCTGGCAGAAATTTCACTTTTTATTTCCAAAGACATAAAAAATTTAAGAGGAACAAGAAATTTTAATCTCCAAGGATTGTTTTTTTACTTATTTTTTTAAAACTCTATTTAAATGCATTAAAGGTATATAAAAAAGAAAAGACAAATATATCAGCACATAAAATACAATGTTGTCTACATATTTCGTGGTTAATTTAGTTCTTCGTTGAGCAGAGATTTTTGTAAAGCAAAAAATTGAGTTTGGAGCATTTTTGCTTTTTTGTGTTCTTTAATTATTAATTTGAGAACTTCACGAACTTCACTATGGCTGGATAAAAATAGACAACCTTGCTTGGATTCATCGGTATTATTTCCACACATTTTAATATTATTAACTATTTGTAAACTTTTTTATAGCAATTTTTGTTTTGTGGTGATTTATTACATCGTTAGATGTTCTACATTCAATTGAATTGCATATTGCTGTTTTTTTAAGACAATTTTAGACTATCTTATTTTATATACTGTATTTTATAAAATCTATTGTTTAGCAATTCACAATAAAAATAATTGAATTTTAAAAGTGTGCTTAAGATTTTGGCTTTTCAAATGTGAATCCAATTACTAACAATATAGATTTTATATTTTCAAATCATACCTGTATTCAATAAATGTTTGTGAGAATATTTACGGGGAAACCCTCCCTCCACAGAAATACTTTCTTTTAATTTGAAATTTTAACCTTATTGCGCAATATTATTTGCTTAGAAAACTGAAATACAACAGAACTAATCGGCCACCGTAATACTTACCCATCATGAATATGCATAGTATAAAATATTAAAATAAAACATGTGTAAACTACTTATAAAATGCATTGCAATCCAAAATAAAATCGTGGCTTGATGACGTCTTAAACTTTAAATGCTCTATTACTGAATTGTGTAAAAGAAACATCCTTATAACTCTAAAAGTGATAATCCTATTAACTAACGGTTTACTGCGTCGGATTAAACGTCTCTTTTCCAATTAAAATGTATCTGTGAATTGAAATTGGAATGAAATACATGGTCATGAAAAATTGAAGAGTGTGGCAAATGTGATTACAAAAATCTCGGCAATCTTTCTCGGTGATTACAAATATCTCGGATTCTTTATGCAAAATTTATGTTTTTTTTTTTTTTTTTTTTTTTTTTTTTTTTTTTTTTTTTTTTTTAATTCTAAATGGTTTTTCATATTCATCTCTTATAATAAATAATTTCGAAAATTTTTATATACCTTTTATCAGAACGAATAATTTGAGAGTCTGAAAAAAAAAACAGTTCCTTATAATCGAGGTTACTGAAATTTAATAAGCTTCTTTCCATTATTACATACTAAGTACATACCAAAT
This sequence comes from Maratus michaelseni, assembly GCA_963931845.1. Taxonomy (NCBI): domain Eukaryota; kingdom Metazoa; phylum Arthropoda; class Arachnida; order Araneae; family Salticidae; genus Maratus; species Maratus michaelseni. Next base: position 7,881,086 of record OZ007600.1, read on the forward strand.
TTCAAGTGCAGCTTTTTATATTTATATACTATTCCTACATATTTCAAAAATCTTACTTTTTTCAAAGAATTCTAACCTGCACCTTCTCTGCATGGTCTTAGCGATAGCAATACCGCATAAGAGACGGAGAAAACCTGCATAACGTACGTTTTGTGTTTTTCCTCGAAATCAATTGTCCAGTCTCATTTCGAACAAAGAACAAAGAAAGAAATTCAATTAAATTAAAATACTTACTGGGCGATTTTAAAGGCGTCAGTGCCACAGGAAATGGTCTTTTTATAACTTATTTTTTATAGAGTTAATTTTTTAATGAGATGCTTAATGGCTTATTCACGATAAAGCGACTAATTCCCTTTTCGAAAAAAGTGAAAAATTTTCTTTTAACCCAAAAATGTACCTGTAAGTGTCCTCCATTTCTAAATATATAATCGCAGTTTGAAAGAATCACGTCTGTTAAATGGAATTTTATTCAAGAAAGCAGTGGATTCCTCTTAACCTAAAAACCCCAATACTGATTTTGATTTCGATTCCTAAAAGCGACAAATATGATTAAGTAGTCATGCGTATAACCAGCAATCCTCTTTAATAAAAGGGTATGTGTTGCTGACGACTGGGATTTTCGCTAATCGTTGCCACAGACTAATCGCGAAAAATGAAACATTTCAAGTTACTGAAAAAATGAATAGTTCGAAAAGTATTTGTTAGAAAATTGTTAGACAAACTGCGTTAGAAAGGTACAAAATTGTATTTTTCTTGATATAAATTTCAAATCCACTGATTATGCCGTTTTTCAAATATTGAATTTCAAAAATTACCAAATTTTACAATGGGGTACCATAGCGAAATCTTCACGCATAAAAAGATAACGATAACGGCTTTGTGTCCTGACATATATATACTGACTATAGCACGAGTCACAAATTATAGTAATCTTATTATAGGACTTCTAACGCAATAGTGATACATCGTGTCGAGACTTCGGCACTAAATGGCAGCTGCACAGCTGCGCGCACGGTTCTGCGCAGCTGGCCAGAATCCGTGCTACAGTAGCGCCCATGGCTGTCACTGTCAGATAGAGTTGCAAAAAACCTGCAGTTTTTGAGAGACGGGAATAAACCCGGGAATTTTTGGGAATAAACCTGGAATTTTGGAGAATATTGGAAATTTTGAAGGAGTTTTGAAAATAAACAAAACTAATCATTTTTCAATTTCAATTTTTTATTTTCAAGAAATTTCAGGCACCGTTTTGAAAAGTTTAAAATAGGTTTTTCATTATGAATTCATAAAACTTAGGATATTGCGCTTTAAGTTTTTATAATTTATTATAACTCATTTACTTTACAACAATGGTGGCTGTGAATTGGTAAGAATTTGAATGTTTCTTTAAAAAATAAGATTGTTTAATTTTTGTTAGCTGGTATATTTTCTATTCAAGCATATTCTATATTAATTTTCTTGTGAGTTGCACTGTATTTTTGCATTGATTTCTTTTAGTTTTGTTCGTTTACTGTTTTGTTTACATTGTTTGAATCGGAGAATAGGGGTGATGTTTATATTCATGTCAAGCAAGAAGAATCTGCCATCTGCCTCGCCCTTTTTATTTATCGACTGTTAAAATATCAACTTATGTTATTTTAATTTCTCTTACTTAAAATTTCTGCATCTTAAGCATGTATTTCGTTAGTTTTCATGTAAACTGTGCTATTTGTCTGTATATTTATGTTATTGGTTTTGTATACATTTGTAAAAAAAAAAAAAATTTGTTTGCAAATAAAAAAATTCCATGTCTAAAAGTTTCTGAAAACTGCCGGGAATTTTCAATATTTCCCTCCCAAAAAACCCGGTTTATTCCCGGGAATAAACCCGGTTTTTTCCACCCTTTGCAACTCTACTGTCAGAGTCAAACGGTGAAGCAGACGAATTTTAGTGACGTATGCAGGATCCGTCTTCACATGCGCCACCTATTTGAGGCTTTTTTCGAGGAACGATTTCCTTTGTGGAAAGGCTATTTCGTTAGAAGTCCTGGTAGAGGTTCATGTTATCTATAGACGGCTTGCATTGACGTCACGTTGCTATTAGCAACGACTGATACTATTGCATCTGGAGCACACACAGAATGTCAGAACTCCCCGTTTGCCGTCAAAAGCACGTGTTATCTTTCTGTTTAATTTAGATCTTTCTTATTTTTATTATTATAGTGCAAATAAGTCTAATAAACCAAATGGAGAGCACCACATTCACCTTATATTTGGGCGCCATATGAAGCGATGCCAGACATGTGACGTCATGTGCAAGCCGTCTATATTATAAAGGCCAAACGTGTCCGTGCGTAACGCATACGTCATTTTGCGAATGGCAACAGTGGACGATGAAATTTCGGTTTTGTGATTTTTGCTATTGCAATTTTTTTAATTTCTAAACATAGCACATTTTCAATTTTTACACCGTTATAGAGGAAAAAAAAATTACTTTCAAATGCAATTTGTTTGAAAACTATATCTTAATTGCCTGATATATTATGGCTTATAAAATAATTTTTAAGCATGAATTTTGAAACGCCCAATAAACAAATGGAAGAATGCTGCCATTATAAATTTTTAAATAGCTACAGGTAGTAAAATTAATGAATTTTGAAATAAAAACGTCACAAGAATAGGGTGCCTTTATATGAGAGTAGCGTTATACCGGATACAAAATTTGATTAGTTCAGAAGACTTTGGAGAAAAGGAAGCTTTGTAATAATTTAAAAATTTAAAAGAAAATTATTTGTTTACACCATAAACAAAAATCGGATATTTTAACAGATAATATAAACAGAAGATATTGTTTTAGATATTGCATTTTTATGAATAAAATATAAAAAAATTATTTCACTAATTTAATAAAAATGCATATAAAAAGTTAATATGAGCAGTAAGAAACAACGTTTTAATTCATATTTCATCAGTATTACAAATAATGTTAAGGTCATTTCGAAGTTGGAAAAAACGAATATACATGAAATTTGTTAATATCGCATGCATAAAATGATGAATAATAAATTAACAAAGAAGCATCACTGGATGCAGCGAACTCCCTGTATTAATAATACCAAAAAATAAAAAATAAACAAAACCCTTGAAATTCGTTACTGCCGCGATCACTATATCGGATGTATGAAAGCTTAGTAAAAAAAAAAAAAAAAAACTGGATGGATACCGCATGTATGAGCGCTTCACGCAGAAGTAAAGCAAAGAAACCAGTAAAAAAAAATCACTAAATGCAGCAACTTTGACAAATAAAAATATGAAAAATCTATTAGATTTAGGAAAAAAAATGGTTTTCGCCTGCGTTCTGTAACCCGGGAAGCCCGGGTTCGATTCCCTAGTACTGTTAAAATATAAAAGTGAATTATGATGTCGCGAGTGCATGATTTTTATTTAATTCTCGACGAGTACCATATTTATGGCCACCTCAGTGAGGCATATCAATTTCATTAAATTTGAAGTATTGTAAATTCTAACTTCATTCTAATCCAATTTGAATCCAAAGGAAATGATATTTCCCCACAGACACCATAATGTAAACCTCATAGACACCATAATTTAACACAATTATTCATATTTTTTTTTTTATGCTGACCTATTCCATAATAAAGTCTACAGAGAATTGGCCTAATTTGTCCTCAACAGCCCAAATTTTGTCTGACACATTAAAAATGTAATATTCGTATAGATTTCAGAAAGGCAGAAGGACATTCCAAATGAAGATCCATAGGGTTTTTAAATACAAGGTCAAATTCAAAGTCAAAATTTCACCTGATTAAAGTTGCGTTAAAAGAAATTGACCAGCGTAGCGGGCGTAGCTTGCTAGTAACTGTAATATGTTTTAGCCCCTCTCCTTCCTTCACTGCGCCAGTGAATTGAAATAATGCGGAACAAAGCTTTACTTTTTCTATTAAAAGGAAAACAGTTTATATATTGTGTCAAAATAAAAACAACTGGGGGATTTCACATACAAAAAAACTGAATTTTCCAACTGAATGAAAATATGTCCATGCTTGGAACCGAACCAAAGATATTTGATTTAAATTGCCAACTTTCTACCTATTGAGGTACCTGGGCCAACAACCGGCAGACACATTGCACTCATAAGGAAGGTGTCCCTAAGCGCATACTCAGAAAAAATTAAAAAAATTGCAGAATATTCTTCTTATGAGGATATATACGTTTATTAAAAAATTGCTGTGGAATCCTGATATAACGCCCACAAAAAAGAAAAAAAAAATGCAATTTCCGTGTTTCTCTGGGTTGGCGACACAATGAAATAAAAAAAAAGTTGAGGGGGGGGGGATTTTCCATGCATTTTAATTTCCAAATTGTTACAGAAAAAACTGAAATAACTATTCGATTAGAAATTATGCCTTCTTCCAATATATGTTAAAAAAAAACAATGGTACTCCGGGAGTGCCGACAGAAGTGAAAACTTGAGCAATTACGTGTGTATTTTTTGAATCGTCAGGAAACGTTTTATTGTGCAAGAAATACTTTTAAATGAAGTGTTTTTTTTATTCATTATTATAAACTACTACCACAAAAATTATATTACAATTTTCATTTAATGCGCTATTGTACATTTTAATATTATATTATAAATTGAAATATTTCATTATTTTCATTTTTTCTTTTTATATTACTTCTGTCTATTTTTTTTCTTGTGCTCATTAAATTAAAATATTTTCCGTGTTTTGTTATTTCATTTTCATCTTTTGATTTGGTCTCGCGAGTTGAGTCACTTTTATCTGTTTTCACCGCGCGTGCTAAATTTATCTTGAAATAATTTTCTGAATTATTTTTATTCATAATACCAATCATTTCGTTTTCTTCACGTGAACTATTTCCTTTTGATACTTTCGCTTCATTGTATGAATTGGCAACATAATTTAATTTTTTATCGGAATTATTTACAACTTTAAGGCAACGTACTTGAAAAGTATTGCGCTCGCCAACAATTTTAATTCCCTCTTCATCTATCGCCAACTTTAGTTTGCTGATCACGTCTTGCCCTATTACAATATCGTATGCGAGAGATTTTGAAACATAAAATTTCGTTCATATAAGAAACCCATCGACACGTATTTCATACACAAAATATCCAATTAGATTTACAGTTTCTCCGCCAATGTCAGTTAATAAGATATCAACAGGAGACAAATTTGGCGACCCAATATGACATAACATTCATAACTGAATAAAGAAATATAGCTGTCTGTATCAAACAATAGATTTGCTTCTTTGCCTTTGATATTAATTATTTTACCCATTCCATTAGGTTTAGACTTATTTCTGATTCGAATTGTAGCAATGTTAGCTTTTTCCTGTACATCGGCATTAGGATTGTGATTTTAGCGATTATAATTTCGATAGTTTTCGGTAGAACTCATTAGTTTGACCGTTATTGCTATTATTACACTGAGACGCTATGTGGCCTTGAGAGTTACATCTATCTAAAACACCTAATTTGAGATTTATTTCTTTTGTTTTGGTATTGGGTATGAAAGAAAGATTGTGAATTTTCATTTTTACTTACTTCGGGTTTTCTATCTTCAAAGTGGTGTGAAATTCTATTCATGGTTTTAACATTACGTCTCGCCGCATCATAATCGTCTAGTTTACTTACTAATACGTCTACATTTTTAATTTTTGGAAGATCATCAATAAAATGTGCTTTCATTTCTATAGGTAAATCTTTTCTTAATTTGATCTACTACAATTAATTCTTTCAATCCATTCTTCCAAATGATTTCTTAATTCAAATGCTAAATCGCGCCAAGTGGCTGAAGATTCTTTTTTATGTGATATTAATTTCTGCCTAAATTCTTCTGGCGTCATTTTGAAGCATTTAAGAAGTAAATCTTTTACATAATCGTAATTGTTCGCCAATGTTTCTGGCTCTCTAGCTATATATTGGCGATTTCTAACGGAATTAAACTTAACAAATGTGTGACCCAATTTTCTTTTATTATATTCATTAGAGAAATTTGTCTTTCAAATAATGCTAAATAGAGACTAATATCCCTTTTGCTGTCAAAGTGAGATATTAATTTAAGCAAATCTATGGTTGCTTACCTGAACCAGTAATTGCAGAATCGTCGCCAAATATACAGAGGTGTCGGGGTACTTTTCGGTTAGATGGACGCCAGTGATATATGTACAGATAGAAATACATATGTATATACATAAATTTGTATATATATATACATCCATATATGCATATATATGTGTATGTATATATATGTATCTGTAGATATGTGTAGATATATGTGTGCGTGTATATATACATGTATATATATTACTGGCGCCCGGCTAACCGAAAAGTACCGGTGTCGGTAACAGTGTCGCGAATTCAATAGTTTTTCCCATCTCAAAAAGTGCCCAACGAGCCTAAAGAAGTTTTCACTTCAAAAATACGCATTTACGATAAATACTCTTTTAGGAAAAACGTTTTCTACTCTTTATACTGAACTAGTTTCAGTAAGTTTAACTTAAATAAATTCACTTTTATAACTACAATTTTACCGTATACATTTACATGTACATCGAAAGGAAATTAACGATCGTATCTTACAATTTAGAACAAAATTTAAATTGATTAAAAAAGCTTCAAACTAAAAATGAATTGTTCGATTCTGAGCACTGTCAATTTGACCTCGATATTGTTAGTGCTTTAGACAACAAGAGAAAACTCTTGATGCCGTGGAAACAATGACATATTCAAAATCGAAATCTATAATGAAAGCGTTTTTAATCGGACAGTTACTGTTAAAATACGCTTAAAACTTATTCAGCCGGCGAAACCGTATGATATGAAATAACTTCAGCAATACTTAACTTGTATATGTATTATATAAGCTTATAGAAAAAAATAATACACCATTTAATCGTTGAAGTTTAAATTCATAAAATACTACGCATTTAAACACTCATTTTATCAGGAATTTTCTAATACGTTAAAATCGCTTGCATTTGGCGACGAAAATGTGTTGTTCGAAAAATCGCGTCTTTTAGTGCCAAATACTGGAAAGTATTTTATTTCTAATACAGATTTTCTATTGGGATTCCGCAGCTAAATTTGACTGATCCTTTATTACATATATGACCAGTAATTCAATTAGCATTTTTTTTTCAAAATATTCTGAGTATATGCGCTTTAACCCTTTATCTACCGAATTATGAATCAACAAATTGTTCAATCTCAATAATTATCTTCCTTGATGTCTGAAGGTATATTAGACAATTTATATTATAATAATATGAAATTTAGATAAGGTTTTTCATTAAAACTGATTTAATAATGCGGTAGTAATTGTTCTTTTTGTGAAATATTTACAAGAATAATTAGATTAATTAACAGAGAATGCTGTTAAGGAAATATCACAATTCTTTATCGGAACAATGTAAATAAATGTATTGTGATCCTATCATTAAATAGAAAGGTTTTATAGTTGCAAAATTTCCATATAACAATTTTTAAAAAGAGAAGATGACTTATGTAAAAGGTTGAGAAAAATACCACTTTATAAAATATTTAGCTTTCACTGTTTTGCTGTGCTTTCTAAATGTGATCCAGAAAAGTATTTTGCATAAAAACAAAACCTTATTATCATTGTTAGACAGATTCAAGAAATTTTATACAAAGCTTTCTCTGGTGGTACTTAAAAGTACCGTTAGTAGATAAAGTGTTAAGGAGACCTTCCTTGCCAGATAACCATATTGGCAATAGCATCTGGTCTGTAAAGTTGACAACTGAATAGAATAAGCTGCAGGTAATGGTATTCCATTAAACAATGGATACGTATATATACTTTAGTATTTTTAACTCAATAATACTGATTGGTAAAAATAGGAAAAATTCAGTTTGTATGATATATTTAATCCCTTGCCTGTGGAATATATTTGAGAAAAACGTGCCAAAAATGGGATTTTTTTTTCTCTTTAACCCCCTGCCTGTAACGACCGAACTCAACTCGGGCAACTCAAATGCGCCAATTTTGGAATGCCCGATTTGAGTTCGGGCAAGAGAAAAAACTGTGTTTCAATTCCGTGAAGCCTGAACTCAATTCGTCCAATGCATAATATGTAATTTATCATTTTTCCAATAGATGGCGATACTTTCCCGCGAAAAGTTCGGCAGTTTCGCGCCATTTGTCGGATTTTTGTAATTTTGCAGTTCTTCCCAAATGTCATTCAAACCACATTATGTTTGACAGGCAGGTATATAAATTTTTTGCAAGTTGAAAGTTTCTTTGCATTGTTTTTAAGCAATGGACGAACTAAGTTCGGGCCTCACGGAATTGAAACACCGATTTTTCTTTTGCCCGAACTCAAATGGGGCGTACAAAATTGGCGCATTTGCGTTGCCCGAGCTGAGTTCGGGCGTCACCGGAAAGGGGTTAACAATCACTATGAGTGAGTTAAAAATAATAAAGTATATCTACGTATCCACAGTTTGATGGAGTTCCATTACCTGCTGTATATTCTGCTCAGCTGTATACACAACATACCCGATGCTATTGCCAATATGTTATTTGAGTGAAATGTGGACACTGGTTGTTCGCCCAGGTAGCTCAATAGGTACAACGTCGGCAAATTATTTTAAAGTTTTTGGGTTTGTCCGGGGCCTCCGAGATGTCGCTGTGTGTCCTACACCGGGCCTGCTACAAGTGACGTCACAACCTGCTGACGTCAAAACAGTGATCCATAATAACCTAAAAATTTTCATGTACTTTGTTCGTTTGTACGGATTGTTTACGACAGTATTTTGTTTTTATTTATTGTTTTATATAGTAATTAATAATATTTTTCAGTGTATTTAGATTATAAGGCTATCAGTAATTATTGATTATAATTATTAAAGAAAGTGTAGATTATATCTATAAAATAAAGAGAAGAAAATGTTGTGTTCCTAGTTTCTAATCTAAGTCTTCAAATTCGCTACTGATAATGAAAAGAAGAAATTTTAGCTACGAAAATTACCTTATGATAATTATTTTTACATTTCAACAGAAGTGGTCTGCATTAAATGTTTCGATATACTTTTCATAATTCGCGAAGCTAGAATTAATATGATGGTATTGAACTTGTGCAGCGAAAAATAACCCTAACAACGAATGTCCATCCTACTGTAATGTAAATATTCCGGCATATTTGAATGAATTTGTACTTCCAAATCAAAAAGAGTCAAATGATCTTTAGAAAAAAAAATAAAATAAAAGAAGCAGACGATAAACAGTTTAAAAAATGATTTTGAAAGAAATACTGTAATAAATTGAATGAAATCTGGATACATTTAGTTAGAAGTGAGTGTGCTTTGTTTATAAAATTAAAAGTAACTGATTTACACAACTTAGTAGTTCTACGTAGTTCCATTTAACATTTTAGCTAACTTAAGTGTACAAATATATTATGAAAATAAAACTTTTGATAAGTTAATTTGAGTGGTTATTAGGTCCTAGACCCAAGTACAATAAATAGACAATTATTAAAATATTACAAGTCAGTTACAAAGTTAAGATAGAAAATTTGGTACTTTTCGGTTAGCCGGGCGCCAGTGATATATATACACACACACACACACATATATATATATATACACATATCTACACACACATATATGTATGAATTAATATATATATATTTATATATGTACATGTATCACTGGCGCCCGGCTAACCGAAAAGTACCGAAAAAGGCTTATGGCGAGAGAAGGAAAGTTGGCAACATATTTTCTGGCAACCTATTCGTAGTTTCATATAAATAAGTATTTTTTTTTCAATATTTATATAATTTATTTAATATAAAGAAGCCATATATCTCTTTTTATATGCAGGTAGAACAGAATTGTATATATAAATAATTTTATATATATAAATAAACATAAAAGTTCATTAGGTTTGTTTTCATAATTGTGTATATAATTTAAAAACATATCTAACTTTCTGAAGCCCGGATTACGTCAAAGCGTTAAAAAAAAGTGCCAAGGTCTCTATAGTTAAAAAATGTCGATTTCTCTATTTAAATTGACATTTATTGTGTTTTGGTGGTTAAATTATGGTATGTAGTTGTAAAAGGGAGGAATGGGATTGATTTTGTAAAGTTTTTGGTAGATTTATTATATTTTTTGTACGTATATTTATTGTAAAATAATGTGTTTAGGAAAAGGTAAGTCAATGGGTTCAATCTGATTTATTAATCTTAGCATTTTTTTTAATTTAAAACTTTTAATTTCCTTTAATAAAACAAGTGTATTGATTCCCTTTTATTTCACGATTATGAAATTTAATATTATTTATGTAATCACAAATTATAAGAGCGGAAATGCTCTTTTTATTACATCTTTCTGCTGCGATACATTGACCAAAGGGGATCACTACTGTGACGTCACTAATACTTGTAGCAGCCCTGGTGAAGGACACACAGCGACATCTCGGAGGCCCCGGTTTGTCTCCCAACATAGGCATTTTTTCACTCAGTTGAAAAAGTTAAATTTGTATGAAATATATTCATCAACAATTAAAACGTTGACACTAACTGCGCCTTTAACAATGTTTCAATAGTATTACTAACTCCTATTAAAAAAGGCTTGTTTCTAAGTGAGTTAGGTTCGAAATTGACCAGTAGATTAGCTGTGGAATGAATTCAAACTTATTAGATTTATTTACATTTATTTAATGAATTTTATGTCACTGTTTGAAGAGAAAATTCAAAGTATTTGTCTATTAGGAGAAACACTTAAGCCTTATATCATCGACGCTTATTGATGTCATAATACTTAACTTAACAAATATATATATATATATTTATATTTATATATATTGTGTTTAATGTATTAATGATAGTGATTATTTAATTATTATGGTTTCTTGAAAACAGTTAATTGCATTAAATAATTATCAAATTAAAGTTACTGCAGGTTTTGACTATGAAAACTGGGATTGCTACTAGGAGGCATATTTAGTTTGCGTTGTTATATTCAGTTTGCGTGTTTATATTTTCCTGTAGTATTCGAAGTATTGTCTATAAGCGATAATTGCTGGAAGTGCTCTTTCAGTTAGGTATGCATTTAACTAAATTTTGGTATACTATGTGGTATGCATAAATGCTTTAGATGATATACAGGGCGACACAAAAGAATTCGTATGCATTACTGTGTAGCAGTGTAAATTGCTTAAAGAGTTTTTTTAATCGAGTTATGTATTTTGAACGTGAAACATATTTAGTATACTAATAGATGTTTCTTTAATATAAATGAAATCATATACAGGGCCACGCAAAGAACTGGATTCATGGTCGTTTATGTATGATAATTTCTGGAAGTGTGATTTCAGTAGTTTTCAGCATGCTTTTGTCTGAATTAAACTTTAGCTTATTATATGTCTTGTATAAAAATCTTAAGGTAATATACAGGGCTGTACAAAATAATTCAAATATGTTTCTGCCTATTGGCAGACAATACTGAAAGTGAATTTTCAACTGTGTTTTGTGTTTTCGTATACTAAACTAAATTGTAGTTTACTATACAGAGTACATACAAATTTATGGATTATATTTAGAGCTGCATAAAAGAATTGGAGTACTTTTCTCTTTACGTTATGTAATTGCTGTTTTCAAATGTGATTTGTGTTTTTTGAAATGCTTACTTCGGTATTTTATTTAGCAGCGAAGGTTTTGACGGAGAAACCTTTTTTATGCAATTGATTAATCTCCACGTGCAGCGAACGATTGAAAAACATGTTAAAAACCAGACCCCAATTAACTATAAGTACTTTAAGTGACAACCGCAGATGCAAAACAGTGAATAAAACCAGAGACTGTCGAAACTAACTAATTGGAGAAATACTGCAGATGTCCCTCCTTCAAAGTACAGCTGTTTGTCCCGCGCGTGTGCACAGAACTCAAATAACAATCTCCCTTCAGTTTCCAAAATGTTTCCGAGCAGTTAAGACGCTCTTGTATATATATGATGTAAATATATTTAATATAATGTAAAATTGGAGCACTTATACGCAGCCTCCAAAATGCGATTTTAAACATGTACATCTAGCCAAGAATTATATTATATTCAAAGGAAAATGAATCTTCTGTTTATTTCACACAATTGTTATTTTCTACTAATACTTCTTATTCTTCCAATATAAGTGAATCAATGGATCAGATAAATATCGCTACAACACTTTGGATTACTACTGTGGGTATATTCAGCGCATAAGGAAAATTTCAGGTAAGCTGAACAAACTTGTTTAACATATCAAAAGATGAAAATGTATATTAAATTTGAAGACTGATTTAACTATTTATAAAAATAAGAAAATTTATTACGCTACCGACGGTTCCCCAACAAAGATTATGAAAGACTGATTCTGAAAAAAGAATATTATCCCAGTATCAAAAACGATAATTTAACAAATTTTCTAAAATATAATAATAAATAAAAGAACGCTAAAGAAAAAAAAGAAAAAAATGAATGCGATAAAAGAAAATACTCAATTTATTGAAAAACTCAATTCTACAAATTATAGTACATGGAAGTTCAAGATGCAGATGTTCCTGATTAAAGAGGAACTCGACGATATTATAGTACAAGATCCACCAGCTCCACCCGACCCCGCATGGCACAAAAGAGACCGCAAGACTAGAGCTTTAATTAACTTAAGCATTGATGATTCTCAAATCGTAAATGTAAAAAACTTAGAAACTGCCAAATTAACATGGGAAGCTCTGAAAAATATACATGAGAGAAGCAATTTATCTAGTAAGCTTTACCTGTTACGAAAATTAAACAGTACTAAATTAGCGGAGGGCGGAAACATGATCTCACATATCACTAATATCTTGCAAATTATAGATAAACTTAATGCCATTGGAGAAAATATTAGCGATTCACATATTTCCGCGCTATTTCTGTGTTCTCTTCCCCCCAGTTACAATACTTTGATAACTGCGTTGGAGGCGAGACCGGAAAATGAGCTCACCCCTGATTTTATCAAAAACAAATTAACTGATGAATATAATCGTAGACATGAAATGTCAGAACAATCACATAGCGGATATAACAACAATGAGAGAGCATTTAAAACAAATAGGAGATATACACACACTGAAAATAGAAGAGAACAAAAATATTGCAACAACTGCAAAATGAAAAATCATTCGACTTACGAATGCTGGCACTACAAGAGCAGAAACACGGTACAATCCGGAAATCCTCGTAACAATCAATTCAAAAATAAAAAGAATTTCTCATCTTCATTATGTTATGGAAAAAACGAAACTCGTAGAGAAAATAAAATTCCAAACGAAAGAAAATACGCAAATGATCAGACGCAAAATAAAGCATTAATCACTCAAAAAGTAGGCAAAAATAACTGGATTCTCGATTCAGGATCTACCTCGCACATTTGTAATGATAAAAGCCTATTTAGTAAATTTATTGATTATAATAAAACTTCAGTAACGATCGCGAATGGTAATAAACTGACAGCGTTAGGTTCAGGAGAAGTTTTTATAAAAACATTAACCCCCGAAGGAAAAGAAAAACTAACGAAATTACGCGAAGTGCTTTATGTCCCAGACTTAGAGTCAAACCTAATTTCGGTTAGTAAAGCCGCTAAAAACGGGTGTAAACTAATCTTCGACGATAATAAATGCGATTTGATCTTTGATGAAGAAATATATATTAGGGCGAAAAATGAGAAAAATTTATACATTATTGAGGAAATAGACGATGTGGAAGAACCACAAAATTATGTAAACATAACGTATAACTGTGACAGCAAACAATGCATAGATCTCTGGCATCGCAGACTAGGTCACAGAGATTATGACGCGATTAAATCAATGATAACAAATCAAATTGCGGACGGAATAAAGATAGGAAAATGTAAACATCAAAATAAAACATGCGTAACTGGTATCGAAACCAAATTAACTAACATGCCGTATCCTAAATCAGCAACAAATCGAGCTACTAATATTGCGGATTTGATCCACAGTGACGTGTGTGGACCTCTAGATACACCGACCTTAGGCGGAAAAATATATTTTATGACTCTTATTGATGACTATTCCCGATATACTACGATATATTTATTATCTAAAAAGAGCGAAGTTGCTGAAAAGATAAAAGAGTACGTAACGATGATATACAATCAGTTCGGTAAAAAACCTAAGGAAATTAGATCGGATAACGGTCGTGAATATGTAAATCAAGAGATAGATGAATACTTAAAACAGAACGGAATTTTACACCAATTGACTGTCCCGCATAATCCGAGCCAGAATGGAGTTGCGGAGAGAAAAAATAAAAGTTTATTAGATATGACTAGAAGTATGCTATCACAAGCAAAATTAAGCAAACATTTTTGGTGTGAAGCCATGAACACCGCAACATACTTACAAAACCGACTCCCAACTAAAGCAAACAACAACAGAACACCTTACGAATTATGGAAAGGAGTTAAACCGAATTTAAAACACTTAAGAACATTCGGTTGTAAAGCGCTATTTTATGTCGATAAAGTAAACAGAGGAAAACTCGATAACAGGGCTCAAACCGGAACGTTTGTAGGTTATGATACACGATCGACTGGTTATAGAATTCACACACAAGGAAAACAAATTATAATAGCGAGAACGGTAAAATTTCTTGAGAATGAAAATGTACACTCAGATAACATTGAGGAGATACAAATCACCACAAAAACATCAGATGACAATACACAATTACCGGATAGACATGAAAATCACTTAGAAATAAAACTTGACAGCGAAGAGACACCATCCGTGCCCAAACAGCAACCAATTGAACCAAGAAGGTCTAATAGGACAAATAGAGGCGTTCCTCCTGACAGATATGTTTGTCTCATAAATAGTTCATCTGAAAACATTCCCGAAAATTGGGAAGATATCGAAAAAATGGAAAATACTAATGATAAACAAAATTGGATAAAAGCAACACAAAATGAAATCCAATGCCTAAGAAAAAATAACACTTGGACTTTAACAGATCCACCACCCGGAACAAAAATTATCGGTTCAAAATGGACCTTTAAACTAAAAAAGGACAATTTAGGAAATATTCAAAGCTATAAAGCGCGTTTAGTAGCACAAGGATATAGTCAAAGATTCGGGATTGACTATGATCAAACTTTCGCACCTGTCGTTTCGCACGCTACAATACGTGCATTTCTCATCTCTGCATTGCACAAAAATTTGAACGTGAAACATGTTGACATAACCACAGCATTTTTGCATGGTGAATTAACTGAAACTGTTTATATGAGTCAACCAGACGGGTATATTAAACCCGGCGATGAAAGAAAAGTTTGTAAACTTCAAAAAGCCATCTACGGTCTTAAGCAAGCCGCAAAGGCCTGGTACACCAAAATATCGGATACACTCACAAACAATAATTTCATACAGAGCAAAAATGATCCATGTCTGTACTTTAAATCAAATCAAGAAAATCCGATATACATCATCATTTATGTAGATGATATCCTGATAGCAGGAAAGGACAGTGATATCGAAGAAACAATAAACCAACTTAAGAAAGAATATGAACTAAAAAACTTAGGAGAAGTGAATAATTACCTAGGAATAAACATTAATAAAATCAATGATACATATTACCTAAATCAAAACAATAAAATACAGGAACTAGTGAAAAAACTGAATTTAAACGACATGAAACCTCATTACACACCAATGATTGCAGGATTCAACAGACTTGAGGACGATGATAATCTTTTACCTAATAACACGAAATATCGACAAGCCACAGGCACATTACTTTACATATCAACAATCACGCGTCCTGACATATCCGCAGCAGTCAACATATTATGTCGTAGAAATGAAACACCACGCCAAAAGGACTGGACAGCAGGACAAAAAATGACAAATTGAAAATAATTCGATTTTGTAGTCTTAGGAAATTAAAATTTGGTCTAAAAGTAGTTTTTATGATTCAATAAAAGCGAAAAAAAAATCGGAGAATTCGAAAATAAAATTGAAAAATCGAAATATTTGTAAAAAAGTGAAAATTCGAAAATAATTCGATTTTGTAGTCCTAGAAACTTGAAATTTGGCATTTATCCTTAACATAGGGTTAAGGATACAAAGAAAGCAAAATTTAAAATTCGAAAATAATAATAATAATAAAAAAAAATTCAAAATATCGAAAAATTCAAAAAATCGAAAATACTTTGATTTGTTGGATGTTTCCAGAATTTTTATTTTTGTTTTTTTTAAATCCTAAGCAATACTTTTATGCCAAATATCAAGTATCTAGAGCTGCGAGTAATAACTCAGATCGATAGCACATTTCCTGGAAGCAACTCAGGGTACTTTTGATTCCCCTACATGTCTTTGTGCGGGAATCACCCAGAAACCTGAAACATTTTGTAGCTCATAAACTAACTGAATTTAGAGAAATCAGATGTATCAGTCAATTTACCCGCGTCAGCGAATCGTATATATATAATCAAAATAAGTATACTTTGCAAAGGACAAACTCTCTAAATTTCATGTTATTACGCTACAATTTGCAAAAATCATTCGAAATGGTGGAAGCAAAAGTAACTGAAATTGACGAACAGAGGTATAATACACTCATGTTTGTGAAAATTGCAACACCATGAAGGAATTATGCAAATTGAACCAAACTTACAGGAAATGTAAAGTGAGGTAAGACATGCAAATGATTAGAATTACAAAGTGATCGCGCATGCGTGGAACGAGAACCGGCTACGTATCAGTCGCTTGTTCCAGGTATATAAAGGACTATAAAGATGCCTTGAATTTCGTTGATCTTCCTCTGTTTGCGGTAAACGTTTTATTGGTGGTCAATATGCCTCGTCAAAAGCGGAGGAAGCTATACCAACAACTAAAAGAGTTCATACGAAGACGCATCGTCGGTATGCGAGAAGGTGGATTTTCGTATCGAGAAATCACAGCCCGCACGCAGTGTAATGTCACAACAGTGATGCGTGTTTGGAAGAAATGGACAGAGAAGAATCAAACAAGGCGAAAACCTGGTAGTGGGGCACGCAATAGCACAACGGCACGGGTTGACAGAAATATCATCCGCATGGCTGTGACGGACCGTACAGCATCCTCTCGTGTGTCCACACAACGTTGGAGCACAGCTACAGGTGTTTTGTTGTCTAGCTCTACAGGTCGTCGCCGTCTGCTGCAGCATGAACTGAGTGCAAGGGTTCCTCTACGCAGGATTCCCCTCTCGCTGAATCACAGACGCCTCCGACTTCAATGGGTTCAGCAACAGAGCGCGTGGTGTGTCCAGTGGCAACAAGTTGCTTTTCCCGATGAATATCGCTACAATCTGGAGTACAATCATGGAAGAGTATGCGTCAGACGTTACAGAGGGGAACGTCTACTCCCACAGTGTGTTATCCAGTGTCATACCGCCCAAATGCCTGACATCACGATGTGGGGAGCTATTGGGTATAATTGTTGATCCCATCTAGTACACACTGCGGGCAACTTCAACAATGATCGCTACATAAGGAAAATTGTGGAGCCAGATGTCCTCTCCTTTCTTTGGCGGATTCCGGGCGCTGTATTTCAGCAGGATAATGCCCGTGCACATGTTTCTCAGACTGCACAAGCCTTCTTCAGTACACAATAGGTTTCGCTTCTTCCATGGCCTGCTTATTTCCCGTATATGGCTCCCAGCGAGCATGTCTGGAATTTCATTGGTTGGTGACTTGCTCGTACAGCTGGTGGGCCACACAGTAAGACTGAACTTTGGCTTCAGGTCAAAGCCATCTGGAATGCCATTCAACAGAATTACATTCAGAACCTGTATGATTCACTGGCACGACGTGCGCAGGCTCTCATTGCTCAGTGTGGCAGACACACAAAGTACTAATTTCCGACGTTCTCTTTTTTTTCTTGTCTTGTAAATTTGATCGTTTATTTGTACCACTATCAGTAATATGTGGAATAAATTTCATAAATTTCTGAGAATTCCTTCATGGTGTTGCAATTTTCACAAACATGAGTGTATATATGTGGAAGAGGGCCACGTACCTTTTATAATTTGAATGTTTAGAAGCTGTGAACGCTATGGACAATTTCCAAAGGATTAACGCTGTAGAGTGTGAACAACCTGATTTAGATCTCCAAGGGATGTTAGGTAAACTCAATAATCATAAAACAAGTGGATAAGTGTGATCGAAGATCGCTCAAAGGTCTTCGTTTAATATTCCTTTCAAAACACTTTATCCTTTCTTTAACAAATCCAAATAAATTTCATTTAGAAAAAAAAAAAAAAAAAAAGGTCATGTTTTTTATAAAGTAAAAATTTACCGGTCTGTTTTTCTTTTTTTCGAATATCTAAACCAGCCCGATATATTCTGTCATAATAATATCTGTCATGTAGACTAAATGCAATATTTAAAAAAAAAAAAAAAAAAAAAAATTCAAAATTAAACATGTTGTACACATTCAAAATGTTAAAATATGCAAATATTTTCATAATCGGGTTTTTATCATGATTCAATACGTTCCTCAAACTGGTATATTTACTATTCTCTAATACTCATATTGATACTCGCTTTGTATTATTCTGAAACATTTGAAAAATCCGTTAAACTTCGGATATGACGTCAGATTTTCTTTTTAATTCTCTAATGACGTGATATTACTCTGTTTTGTGTACATACACATACTCATACTCCTTGTATTATTGAGAAATCTTTCCGTTTTATTACCACTATGACGTCAATCATTTTTATTTCATATTAATCTTTTTTTCAATTGGTGAAACTTTTTATTTCATTTTCATTTTTCACGTGGAAATCGCCTGATAGAAAATTAATTATTGTAGAAAGAATTTTATCGTGGATTTTTAATTTTTGGCATCTGCTATAACGAAAAATGTTTCAATTTAATAGGAAAAGGCTGTTAGAATTTTGTTTTTTTATATCTATTTATTAAAATAATACGATTTTTTCAAATTTTCAAATTTTGAGCTCTGTATAGCTGGTATTCAGATTTGTACACAAAGTTTCAACTCTGTAAGTTACATAGTTTTTGAGAATGGCTCTGTGACGGACAGACAACGGAGCGGAAGTAATAGGGTTTCGTGAGATGAACGAAACCCTACAGTAGTTTGTAGCGAGAACCGACGCTACTTTTAACGCTACTTCATAGGGGGGGGGGGGATTCTGCAAATCACGTTTCCGAAACTTCCTTCTTTGATGCAAAATTTGTTCTGCTGAACAATTTTCGAATCTCAGCTGCAGTGAATAGCAACGCAACGCATGAAGGCATAGATTTTTGCCATTGGCACTTACTGCTAAAATCAAGTACTAACCCACCAAAAGAATTAATTTTTTTGCTAGAAACATGTGTCTATTTACTCGTCATTAGGTCTTCATGTTTTAACCCCTTGAAGGGCACCGGTGTATAATATATACCACTTAATTTTAATCCCAAAATGCCACAATGACACCAGAATTTTATAACCAAATTTTAAATTTATGAGGTACATGAGGAAAAGCTTTTACTTATTTAAAAAAAAAAATTCGTTCGTGAATTCTGGCGTCAATCAATCATTTCACTATGTTAGCTACAAGAGTACTTTGCCCCTGAAGGGGTTAACGCTACGTTTCTTATTATTCGGAATTGCTTTATTTAAAGATTTATTTATTGTTTAGATTTAGAGTTGTCTTTCTGTAATTTTCTAGATTATATCTCTCTGAATTTTAAAACGAAATTTGTAATGTGGGCATAAACTAACATTTTGGAGCCAAATACAAAGCATTTTCTTGTATGTTATCTTTCTTAATTTTTTAATGTTTTAAAAAAAATTAATTATCCTGGCAGACGCGATATAACGATGGGTCGCTTTATTATTTAATCCCTGTCTTCAATATCTAATGTAAATTGAACCCTTTCACAAAATCTGAAATTAACGAAGTAGTGACTACTTTTGAAAAGTAGTTTGTAGTCGCTACTTTTTAAAACAAGTAGATGTAGTTGTAGTTAACTACATTTTCGATAAAGTAGTTGTAGTTGTAGTTCGCTACAATAAAAAAGTAGTTTTTCCGACCGCTTCCTTAGCTTTACTGCATTTTTTACCTTTAATTTAATTTTATGACAAACTCCAGCAGCAATTACGATTCTTTTGTAAATTTTTCTTTACATTCATAGAAATAATTAAAAAATTAGAAAGAAAATTAAAACCTACATAAGAAAATTAAAAATAACATAAGAAAATTAAAAAAGTCAAAAAAGTCACTAGAGAGGACAGAACCCTCATCTCCCGCTCTCAAATCACGAGCGCTACCTCAGCACCACGGAGTTCTTGTTCGAGGCTGCGAACTAATGGGTATTTGAAATGCATACTGAACTTTAACCCGAAATTTCTCGAAAACTAAAGCCCATTTGAAGGAAACCTTTGACCTGAATAGTTAGGGGTATGACCCCTACAACATACTTTAAAATCATCAAAATCTGTGCGCATCATGTTTGGTGGTCCCCTTGTTAGTTTCATTGTTTACATGAGTAACTACAGGCTTCAAAATGCAGCAGTATTTCGACTGAAAAGATATTCCATCCTTCTGAAGATAGAAGATATTTGAAGCTGTAGGAGGTTAGTCATTCCGGAGCATTGACTGAAGTCACATCCGACCCCACGACAGTGAAATGTGAATAAGAGGGAAGGATTGAGGAGTCTGTATTGGGATTCAGAAAGGAGCTGTTGTCTGGTAATCAGCTCTGGATTTTGAAAGTGATAGTATTTTAGCGAGTTCCCGTGGCGGAACAAAGGATGCTAATTGAAAGGTAGAAGTTGTTCTGCTGTGATTATGAGAATCACAAACAAAGTCTGTAATCAACAAAACATTGTACATAATATATTTTATTAAATGAAATTCAATTTGTTTTAATTGAATCCTGTGGACTTTTATTTCGTGAGCTGTGCAAATTTTTATGAATTTTAAATCAAAATGCGATATGACACATAGGATATTTTTGATGGGATCTTAAATTACCTTATTAAACATAGAAAGTTTGTTAAAATAGTCAGGAAGTATTGGAAAGTGATTCATAATCCATGCTTGATTTTACTTTCTTGTTTTCTATGGGTATTATTAATATTTTTGAATAGCTGACAGTAATATCGATAGTTCCTTCCTTCCTTCCACTCAGAAAAATATAATGCTGAATTTATATTATTTTTGTTCTCTTGACCTTTATTTTTACACTGGGCTTCTGCCTCGTAGGACCTTATGGCTGTCGCTGTGAAAGGTATCCGTAAGCGTACAGTTTTGGCTTCTCTACATCTTATAGAAAAATATTATTGAATTATTGCAGCCATGTGAATAACGGGAACTGCTTTGTTTGCGGAAAGCAGAGGGACACCGCTGCTCAATGGAAATTTCAGTCAATCTGGTCGACTGAAATCTCACTATACAGTGGTGGAAAAGATGCGCAACATTGAACCGTCTATCATTACTAAAGTTTAATAATATTATTCTCCTTATTTAATAACAGAATATCTGAGATTTAATACTGTGAAGCATACTATTAAAATTTAGTGGTGATAATCGGCCCTCTTCTGTGATTTTTTTCCACCGCTGCAATATATCATATACTAAATATTTCAAATCCTTGTTGTTTAATATGCTTAAGCATATTCTAAAGGGCATAACATTAGCTATTACTTCAATAATTGATTCATTCTTTATTCCTCTTAATTTTTCATCAATAATAATTATAAATATAAATACTTAATGAAGAGAAACTGTCAAATACCGTAAACCGAGACTAGTTTGACATTCCGGGGTATTTTTGTCACCTTGTGAACAGACGTATTTATTATTGTTTTATATATATTTATTCATGTATTTTATTCATGTATTTTATTCATGTGATTAATTATCGCTTTTCTTACATGTCTTAGGCAGTAAGTTAAAAATTGAGGATCTACCAAAAAACACCAGGTGCCCGGCATTATCGAAATTACACTTAAAAGAATGGGGCAAACGCAGTGGCAGCTGTCAATAATGGCACGAGTAACAAACTAGCAGCCGCAACATTCCAAATACCACGTAGTACTCTCGTCAATAAGTGCCTTTGAAAATGCACTAAGTCTGTGGGTCGTCCGACAATCCGTACTCATGAAGAAGAGCATTTGATTTCCAAGACCTTGGGAGTCGTGGCTGACTGGAGTTCTTTGCACTAAGTGTTGTTTCACCGTTTTGTTCTTTTCTATTTCACAATTTTCGTTTAGGTAATAAAATAAGGTTTATTTAATTATCTTTATCTTAATAATTATTGGTTTACATAGAAAAAACATTGGGAAATCATATTTTTTTAAGTAAATCGTTAAATAGAATCGTTCAAATACCCCTAGGTTGTCTGAGGGGTGTACTTTTTTTTTTTTTTTTTTTTTTTTTTTTTTACATCGATATCTGAAATAGTTTTGTCATAAATCACCTATTGGGAGCATTTAAAGCATATTTGTAGTTAGGTGACAAAGTCACCCCAAATCTAAGGTAACTTTGTCACCCCATTTTGTTTTTATCTTTTCTTACAATACTTCTTGTATACATTTGAATCCGTTTTTATGTTGAAAAGAATCATCAGGTCGATACACCTGTATTTTTTTGAGACCCGAATTCGAAGAATAAAAAAAGTTATCTACAAAAATATGTCTGAAACGTGACAAAGAAATCCCGGTTTACGGTATCTTTCATGTTTTCTATTTTATCTGTAAGATTTTTAAAAAATTCGCATGGGAAAAATATTTTCACTTTTAAAGTAAAACGTCAAAAGTAATTTAATTTATTATCGTCGAAAATCCCATGAAAGTCTTCTACAATCTTTTGTTATTGCTTATTTTTATTCTAATCATTATTGTTAATTATCTATTAAAATGCAATCAAACAAATTTAAGTATATACGATAAAAAAGGTACAAAGAGTTTCTTTTAATGTATTCATATCATAATAAAATGCTTTATATTTCACTTAATGGAAACTATCCATCGGGATATAATATTAACGTATACTTGCTCTTTTGAAATGCACACCAATGCAACAATGCAGTTTCATTTTTTAAAAAATCTTTAAACATCCACAAAGATACAAATTATCAAAAACATTTATTTTTTAGATCATTACAAAATTGTCAGCTATAATATATTTATATGTGTAACCTGAAAGAATACAATAAACATTCTCTTAATTTATATTTCACCTCTAATGTTAAAGATATTTTTTTCATTTCTTCAGATGTTTGTATAGTATTTTTTTATGGTTTACTCCCATTTTCTCAGTTATCTTCATAAATTTCTTGAAGCTGTTTTATTGGATTCTTGTTTGTCTTAATGTCTATAGTCTATATATTGTTTGAAACATTCTCCAATGTTATAAGATTCTGATAATTGAGCAGAAATGAGATTTTATTTTTTTTTAAGCATGTGAAATAAAATTTTATAACGAAGATAAAATGTCACCATGAATTTTGGAATTTTCGCTTAATTTTTTGCTTGCCTTTAACAGTTCTTCAATTTTACTACTGTTTGCCTCCAATATTGCTTCTATTTTACTGTTTGTTTCTGCTATTTCTTCAATTTTACTGTTCAAATCTTCAGAAGTTTGCACAATATCATCATAATTTTCTTCCATTTTCTCGGTTTTTATCTGAATTTCCTTTATGCTTTCGGACAATTCTTCTTTTTTTTCCTCGAATTCATTCATCATAGACAAACATTTTTCAATTTCTAGCGCAAGAATATCCGCTACCATAACTTCTGTATAATGGTCGATATTAAACGTAATTTCCGCGTTCTTATTTTTATCGTCTAAGATTTCACGAAATCTTGATATGATTTCGCTTTTACTTATTTCCATTTTAGAATATTTATGACTAGAGCGTCCTTTATTCAGAATTGCCCTTACTTTATTTTCATAATATTTTCCATCACTGTAGTACGCTGTTAAGTAAAATAAAGGCTTCAATTCAGAAAACTCATTAAACTTCGGATGATACGTGGTATGAAATTTTAATTTATCCAAAATTGAGCCACTTCTGAACCACATAACTTTACACATTACCATAACATTGGTATACCATACAAGAGGACGTACGAAATAAGGATCCACAAATCCTTCTGTGCTAAAAAATTGATAATTCCCCTTTATTGATGATGTTGCCGATTTTTCCAGCAGATCTAATACCTTTAGATCTTTTTTAATGTCTGTTGCCATGTTTTGTACGAAAGAAAGCATATGTTCATCATTCTTCACTCTACACTGTTTTTCCATTTCTTCAAGTTCTACGCGCAATTTTTTAAAACCGTCAATGCATTGATTCAAATGAAACAAAGCGGAATAAAAAAAATCTTTAAACTCTGCTTTTCTACCTTGAATGTAATTAGATACGCACTGTTTACTTTTAGTTAAAAATTTGCGAATTTGCAAAATTATGTTTTGCTGTTTTATTCTTGATACCATACTTAATTTGAACTTCATTTCGTAAATGCGACATTTTACTTGATTTTCATTGCACAACGAACTGATATTCAGTTTCGAATAAAATTGAAATTTGTGATCGGTACGAATATCTGCTAAGAATGCAGCATTCAAATATCTTAACACTGTTCGTACAGCATTAAGCGCTGCTTGTTCTTTTTGAGCTGTTTTGATTTCGTCTTCTGTACCTCTTCTACGCATAACTGTGTCAGGATGGTAAATATTTGATAATTTTTGAATATTTTTATCAATTTGCTTTAAAATATCTTCATGATCATTTTCTGTTATTGTGCGTCTCCTTAACTCTTCAAGGCTAATATCAAGCATTTCTAAAATATAATACAAGTCAAAATGCCTCAAAGCGTCTTCCAATGTTTTAATTTCGTCAACTTCATACATCCCATGGTTATCAAAAATTGGATCAACAAACTTTGCTTCTGAAAATTGCTGGTTGTTGTTGCGAAGTACATGAATATCTGGCATGTTACTTCTCTCCTCAATAACGTGACTTGCATTAGAACTTCCTTCTGTTAAATTTAGTGGAAAATATACTTGTTCAGTACACTCATATGCCATATTTTCTTCAAAATTCGCGAAATACCATCTTACATTCTCAAGAATAACCCATGGTGAAAATCCAGAAAATTTCTTCCAAGGTTCATTTTCTTCCGTAATGGATTTACCATATTTTGTTGAATCTTCTTCATGCGATTTCAGTAAAAAAGAAGTATTTACTGCAGAGGAAGAATCACTAGGGTTAGACTTATCAACCAATAGGACATTTGCAACATTGAATAATTCATTTTCGTTTGTATCTTGTGTAGTATATCCCCGATTATGTTTATAAGCATAGCCGGATTGCATATTACGGTTTGCTTCATATACCTTTGTTTTCTTATGCTCCTCCATAACTGATTGAAACTTTATCACATGCTCATTTTCTTCCTTAATAGAGTGAGCATCTTTTGTTAAATTTTCTGTAAACGGTTTGCTTAGAATAGAAGTATTTTCCGCAGAGATAGGAGAACTAGGGTTAGATTTATCAACCAACGGAACAGTTTCATCCTTAAAGAATTCATTTTCTTTTGTATCTTGTGTTGTATATCTCCGATTTTGTTTATAAGCATAGCCTGATTGCATATTACGGGTTGCTTCATATACCTTTGTTTTCTTATGCTCCTCCATAATAGATTGAAACCTCATCACATGCTCATTTTCTTCCGTAATGGATTGAGTATCTTTTGTTAAATTTTCTGCATACGGTTTTTTTAGAATAGAAGTATTTTCCGCAGATTTAGGAAGACTTGAGTTAAATTTATCATTCAATGAAATATTGTCGTCCTTGAATAATTCATTTTCTTTTGTATCTTCAGTAGTGCATTGCTGTTTATTTGGATCCACTTCGAATGATTGCATATTCGAATTTATCCCATGGTTTGACTGATTTGTTTTATTATGTTCCTCCATAACCCCAAACGAAAATTCTCTGAATTCTTCATATATTATCACACAGTTCAGTCAAAGTTTTACACTTGTTCAAACTAAGCACATTATTGTAAACTTTGTCAAACTCACAAATTGTTGTAGTTTAAACCTGAAATGTAAAAATTCAGTTATTAGTTATATAAAACCATTATGATTCAAACAAATATTCTATGACTATTTTAAATCTTTTAGTTAAAATACTGTTTATGTAAAGTGAGTGATACTCTGAGTGATAATTAGGGTTTTGTATGATTCTTAATATCTTGTACTTTTTAATTTTGTTAAATGTAATGAAACTGGAATCTTATGTAATCATTCTGTTTATTATTATTTCAGTGGTTGACGATGCCATTTGTGAATAGTGTTT
This sequence comes from Maratus michaelseni, assembly GCA_963931845.1. Classification (NCBI taxonomy): domain Eukaryota; kingdom Metazoa; phylum Arthropoda; class Arachnida; order Araneae; family Salticidae; genus Maratus; species Maratus michaelseni. The sequence continues at coordinate 7,907,482 of OZ007600.1, forward strand.
CATTGACGAATTTAGCTTGAAAAATTTTTCTACTGTATTTTATTATTATTTTTTTTATGCAGACAGTATCGCTAATTATTTATTCATTTTACTGTTAATGCCTAGTGTATAATAAAAATGTCAACTTAAAATGCATTCTTTACGGGCTGGAGGAGATATAGAGATTTCAACAGCTCCTGAAGGTTCGGCAAGTATACAGCCATATTTAATTATGGTGAGAACATCAAAGGAACAGCAAACATTAAAGTAGACAGTACATTAATATCTGTGAGCGACAATGCAATAAAGGCGTTTGACACTCTTTTTAAATTACATTATGTTTTTCCTATAGAATATGCAGCAGAGTTAGTTAATTTTTATGACTTTATAGCAGGCTGCATTGTCCAATTACATTCTCCACGGGGATGTTGTGATGTCCTTAACACATCACTAATGAACATAAAAATTCCTACTTTTGTGCCATAGAATTTTGCATTAATAACTACAGCCTTTTTTATTCAGGTGGTCCAGAATGTTACAGATTTCATTCTACCATGATTCTGAAATATTTATTTCCAGAAATTGGTCCTCTAGTCTGTACCTGGATCACTGGTAGTTAGACTTAAGGGCCAGCTTCTGAGAATAAAAGCTTCAGAATTATAGTAGAATGGAAAACCTGCATGAAAAGGCTGTGACATTATTCTGCTTTACCATTATTGCCGGATTAAGATATAATAAAAATGGCTCTGCTACATTTTAAGACAGTTTCTTTTTACAAACTGATAATATTCATTGAGAGTAAGATTTTTTTTTTCATCGAATCAAGAAATCTGAAATATTTCTTGTCCTGGAAAAAATAATTGAAAAAATGTGCTATTTATCTATTTAAAAGTTAATTAATTTATATGTTAATCTGGAATTTTTTTTACTGACAATCCCATATTCTAAAGGTGAAAAATGTTCCAAATGTGAAAAAAAATAGATTATTAAAATGAAATAGTTAAAAAAAATGGTCAAGTGTATACACATACCTTAGGACAGCTTGCGAATTTTGCATGACTATCACCATGTAGTACAAGCTAATAGGAAGCATTTCATTTATTTACAGTGATGTTATTCTTCATGGTAAGACTAAAATTTTGGATGATGACGGATAGTCACAAACTGTATAAAGTACTGCTAAATTGACAAAGTTTTGAGTAGTATAAAATAGTATTAATTATTATAATTATATACCCTCCTAGAGTGGGGTACCTTATTGTTGTATTTTAAAAATGTGGACAAAATATATTTAATTTTTTTCAATTTTTTTATTTCTTTTATTTTAATGAAGTATAATGATTTTCATATCAATTGACTAAATAGAAATTAGCATATAAAAATGTGTAAGTGCTGTGAAGTTAAAAATAAAAAATAAGTAATAAAAAAAAGGGGGTAACTGCAGGTAAAGGATATTGCACTTTTTTTGTTCATGAAGTTGCAAAGATCACCAACACATTGGATTTGACACTATCTCACTCATGTCAGCACTCTTAGCCAGGGCTGTAACCAATTGGCAGAGTCAGAGGGGGGGGGGGGTGAAATTTTTTTATGTGTCTAATTTACAGCTTGTCTTTTCACCTTCTATTTTAAGGATATATAAATATAGGAAGAAGAAGAAAGCAAGTCCCCACTGTCATAAAACTTTTCATTATAAAATTTTAAAATTCTTAAATGTAATAAATGATGTTATTCGTATTGAAAGATTATGAAGTCTAGAGGGGGCTCGAGAAGTTGCTAGGAAGGGCTCAGCCCACCCTGTCCCCATCTGATTACGTCCCTGCTCTTAGTTCTTCCATTATTATATAGCATACAGCAATTCGGTTTGCCGATAAAAAAAAAAAATCTACAGGGTTCTCCATTGCTCTTCGACTGGCACATGAAGCAAACACAGCTTTATAGAGTAATGACATTCAGGAGAAGAGAAATTGAGAAAATGTGGTGACAGGTGAAAAATCAATATAAATCGCTGCCAAACTAATTGCGAAAATACAAAACAGAAGTCATAGTTAGAATTCGTATGAAAAGCTTACACTTTTCATATGAAACATTACAGCATTTGCTTAAAAAATAAGTGGGAAAATTAAAAATAACATTGGATGCGTGTGAGGATTTCACTCTGTAGTCTAATAATTTTTAGCAATATCTAATATTTTTTAGATGCAGGTTTAAACTTCTAAGGAACATATCTACAAACAACATTAGTCCAGCCAGAATATCATCTCATTTATTCCACCAAAGTTACAGTAAAAACTGACCAAAGGTAGCAAATGGCACGCGCGGGGGTAATATTAATTATCGTATTTTAACTACATTCGAAGATGACGTAGTCCGCTACTTGAAAAACATGAAAAAAAATAAATGGAATGCACTTAAAATAAAATTTAATATAACAAAGCATACCTTTTATTATACACGTGAAATATCACTGCTTCGACCGATCGATGGTGTCTTTTTTTTATTTTAAACATTTCAATATCAATTTTGCTTTTTAACCATACACATAAAATAAACCTATGTGGAAAATTGATATTTTATCTTTTTTGTACTACTATTATCATTGTTCAGCACTATATAATGCGGTTATTTTATTTTTGTGGCAACACTAATTTGAGGAAAAATCTTGCATTTCATTTATAAAAACAATGCCGAATTACTTTTTAATTAATAGCAATATTTAATCAAAAACTATGTTTTAACGAAATGTGGGGGTAGTACTATGTCAGAAGCTGCTTCAAAAACCTTTCGAAGGTAGATTTATTGCTGTGTGTTTTGTAAATTCATAGAAAAAGTGATGTTGACAACAGAAATAATATGTATGATTTTAGAATAATAGGACTTTGCAAAATAGCGCTAATATACTGAAAATTACGGTCAACAGATAAGAGTTTATATTTAAAACAAAATTAAAGTGAAATCACACATTGTTAGTCACAGAATATCCATCTATTAAATAGTTACTAGATGGAACCCGTCAAAATTTGACGGCAAACAACTTGATAGTACCATAAAAATAAAATTTATAGTTGCCTTAACTTGACAAATTTCATAGTGGGGAGCATAATATGATTAAGCGGTCACAGACCTTTCCATCGATATATCACATGAGGGGTGTGTGCAAAATTTAGAAAAGTGCCCCTTGGGGGCAGGGGGCAAAGAGGGGGGATGGACATGGGAGATGCATAATATGATTAAGTGGTCACAGACCTTTCCAATGATATATAACATGAGGTTGTGTGCAAAATTTAGAAAGTACCCCTTGGGGGGGCAAAGTGGGGAGATGGTCACCGGAGATGCATAACATGATTAAGTGGTCACAGACCTTTCCAATGATATATAACATGAGGGTTGTGTGCAAAATTTAGAAAGTACCCCTTGGGAGGAGGGGGGAGGGAAAGTGGGGAGATGGACATCGGAGATGCATAATATGATTAAGCAGTCACGGACCTTTCCAACAATTTATGACATGAGGGGTGTCAACAAAATTTAGAAAGTATCCCTTGGGGGGGGGGGCAAAGTGGGGAGATGGACATCGGAGAGGCATAATATGATTAGGCAGTCACGGACCTTTCTAACAATATATGACATGAGGGGTGTCAACAAAATTTAGAAAGTATCCCTATAGAGGGGGGGGGAGCAAAGTGGGGAGATGGACATCGGAGATGCATAATATGATTAAGCGGTCACAGACCTTTCCAATGATATATAACATGAGGGTTGTGTGCAAAATTTAGAAAGTACCCTTTGAGGGGGGGGGGCAAAGTGGGGAGGTGGACATCTGAGATGCATAATATGATTAAGCAGTCACAGACCTTTCCAACAATATATGACATGAGGGGTGTCAACAAAATTTAGAAAAGTGCCTCCCTTAAGAGCAGGGGAAGTGGCGGGATGGACCCCGGAGATGCATAACATGAATAAGCGGTCAATGACTTTTCCAGCGATATATCACATAAGGGGTGTGCGTAAAATTTAGAAAAGAGTCCCACTTGGGGGGGAGGGAGTGGGGGGATGGACCCCAGAGATGCATAACATGAAAAAGAGGTCACAGGCGTTTCAACTTGCAACTTTGTTCTCGAAGGCATTTGACAATATTAATTTTTTTTTATCCAAGACAATTTAATGATATTCTTAATTTTTTTGCGCAATTCGTCAAACGTTCATGGAAAAAATCATGAAATTCGCTAATCAATAGTTGATAAATTATAAAATTCAACAATCGATAGCTAGTAAAATTGGTCAATCAATAACGGAAAAATCACGTCTTCCGTAAAAAAATTGTCCTGCACACTGATGTGATGATCAAAAGAGTTTTGAAGTATAGGACAAAATTAGCACTTCCCAAACAGCGAGTAATACTGAAAATTTGGCAATGGACTTTATTGCCGCCACTGGTCAAACATAATACTCACACTCACCAATTGCGATAATTGAATGGAAAAAGGTTTTTTTTTCTCTGCTGTCGCTCGACAAATTTCGAAACCATTTGGCGAATTTCACGATTTTTTCCCCGAAATTGACGGATGTGATTTCTTTTTCTCGAAGCCATTCGACGATATTCGAAAACTTTTTCTCCCGAAACCAGTTGATGAATTTTGTGATTTTTCAACTGTCGATTAATGAATTTTGCGATTTTTCCGCTATCGATTGACGAATTTCGCAATTTATCGACTATCGATTAACGAATTTCATGATTTTTTCCTTGAACGAACAAATTGCGCACTTTCTTTCCGCTAATGTTTGACACATTAAGCACTTTACAATTCAGCCAATGAGTTGAACGTTGTTTCTTTCCAGAAATGTCAGGAATGAAACAATGATTCTTTAGGAGGAATTTCCTTCGTTCGATGCCCCATGGAAGAATGTGTGCTATGCAGCAACGGGCGTCACAGACTTTTTAGGGCACCTGCAGACTAAAAACATAACTAACTAAAACATGCAAACTAACCAATCTTCGAGGGGGAAAAAATCACAGATTTCGTCAAATGATTGAGGAAAAAACACTAATTTCATCAAAGGATCATGGGAAAACATGACTTTTGTTAAAAGACCACAGAAAAAAGTGAATTATGCAAAAGGATCGCGAAAGATAAGCAAATTTTGTCATAGAATCGCAAAAAAGGAAATTTCCCCAAAAGATCACGCTTTTTTACTAAATTTCATCTAAAAATTGTGGAATAAAATGTATTTTATGAAAGAATCGCTGGAAAATACGAATTTCGTTAAGGATCACAAGAAAAATGCGAAATTCTTCAAAGGATTGCTGAAAAAACACGAATTTCGTCAAAGAATTGCTGAAAAAACATGAATCTCGCCCAATAACAGAAAAATCATGGTTCATAATCATTAAATTTTGTAGTATATGTAAATAGTTTGTGATATAAGACAAAATTAACACTCACCAATCGGCGAGTAATACTGAAAATTGGTGATTGATGTTATTGCCACCACTGGCTAAAACTTAATAGTCACACCCGCCAATTGCGATGATTGAATGTAAATGAAATTTTTTTCCCGCTGTCACTTAAATAATTTCTAAACCATTTGGCGAAGATTTTCCTGAAACCATTTTGTGAATTTCCCGATTTTTTATTCAAAATCATTTGACGAATTTTGCGACTTTTTTCTTGAAGGAATTTGACAATATTGTATTTTTTTTACCCGAGACAATTTGACGATATTCTTAATTTTTTGAGCAGTTCGTTAAACACTCATGGAAGAAATCTTGAAATTCGTTAATCAATAGTCGATAAATTGCGAAATTCAACAATCGTTTGCTGTAAAATCGTAAAATTCGTCGGTCTCCGGTAAAAAAATTGTCTTGCACGCTGATGTAATGATCAAAAGGGTTTTGAAGGTATTAATTTTATTTGTTGTATTGTGTATAAATATCTAGGTGTCGATTTTAATTTTAGCGTTAAAAATGAATTTAGGCTCATTTAATACTTTGCCAAATCGATCCAAATGGAAATTGCATTTTTTGAGCTCTGTCCTTTTGTTTGTATAGTACAGAAAATAATTCACATAATACAAAATTGGAACTCTTATAGTCCGTTTATTATTTATTCATCCGGTGTTCCGATTACTAACAATAAAATTCATAATATGCGAGAAAATGGGTTTTTTTTTATTTTTTTAACTCATACTTACAAATTATAATTGTTTTGATAAAAGCATACATCTAACACATCACTGAATGTTTTCATTTCTTAGCAAACTCTTAATATTTACGATATATTTACATTATATGGTACTTTTCAGATATATGGACATCATTGTCGCCAAGCATACATTTACATACATTATGCATTAGCATACATTTTGGCATGGTGTCCATATAATGGGAAAGTACCCATTATATTGTTTGTATGTATACAAATCTTGTATAAAACATTAACCTTCTCACTGTCGTCGTGAAGTGATATATCCGTTCACTATGCTCAGGTTTCTCTGCAATAGAGGCATTGTGTTTAAATTTATATAATTCTACAAATATGATGCAGTTTTAAAATATCAATTCATATTAATACTGTCAAGGAATATACTCATATACGTAATTAAGTTTTTTATACCAAGTTTGAAAATTCATCTTTTTTTGACATTTAAAAAAAATAACAGAAAAAAACATCACAAATTTGCCCGTTTGCTCGGCGGTCAGAGAATTAAATAAATATTAATGATTAGCGGAACTGGTTCTATCTATGAAGTATATTATTTCGAGCAAAAACCCCCAACGACAAAATAATTACAAAGAATAGGTAATTGTCTTTAAATATACAAAAAGCAATGTGATTAGTGGCCAGGTTTTTTTTAATATATAACATTTTTTATATACAAAGGAAAAACCGAAATAACCTCATTCATTTCACCTGAAGTCAAAAAGTTTTTTTTTTCGCATTCATGGGCAAAGCACGAAATTAATAAAATAAACATTTTTGTGATAAATTATGAGTTTCATGTGAATCGCCCAAGAATGGACATGCAATCTGGTATAAAATGAATTTAATAAATCAAAACATTCAAGATTTTCATACATACAAACAATACAATGTAAATATTTCTTAAATATTAACCCGATAGCCGAAACAGTGCAGCACGGCAGCAAGTGTTGCAGATTAATTTCGCAGCTTAAAAATAAATACTGGGCTCATAAAAGTTGTTAAAATTTAGTGTGTCTCTAGATTTATTGTATATTAAAAAAATAACAGAAAAAAACATCACAAATTTGCCCATTTGCTCGGGCGGTCAGAGGATTAAGTAAATATTAATGATTAGCGGAACTTTTTCTATCTATGAAGTATATTATTTCACCCCCCCTCCCCCCCCCAAAAAAAAAACAAAGAAGTAATCGTCTTTAAATATACAAAAAACAATGTAATTAATGACCAGGTTTTTTTTATATATAACATTTTTTATATACAAAAGAAAAAACGAAATAACCTCATTCATTTCAACTGAAGTCAAAAATATATATTTTTTTTAGTTTCATGTGAATCGCCCAAGAATGGACATGCAATCTGGTATAAAATGAATTTAATAAATCAAAACATTCAAGATTTATATACATACAAACAATACAATGTAAAATATTTCTTAAATATTAACCTGGTAGCAGAAACACTGCAGCACGGCAGCAGATTATTTTAGACATTCCAGATTAATTTCGTAGCTTTAAAAAAATGCTGGGCTTATAAAAGTTGTTAAAATTTAGTGTCTCTAGATTTATTGTATATTTTTATTATATTAAAAATCAAAACATTCAAGATTAATGAAAACATTCGAGATTAATGAAAACATTTAGTGAAGTGTGAAGCATCATGTATGTATAATAAGAATTACATGAATTATTTGCTGTACTATAGAAACAGAAGGAAAAAAGCGATTTCCATCTAGATTGATTTGGATTTGGCAAAACGCTAGAATCGAAATCGACACCTAGATATTTATGCTTAACATTAAATGAGCCTAAATTTAGTTTCGACACCTAGTTATTTATACAAATTACATAATAAATAAAATAAAAACCTTCAAAACACAGATCAGCGATGTAGTTAGCGATGTATGTTTTGTCAATCCGAATCTGCTTCTGGGGAGAGTAACAGCCCTCACCTTATTGGCTGAAACATCCCGGAATCTGAATCTGCCTCTCGAGAGTAAAAGCCTCTAGCTGATTGGCTGAATGCTCGCGCATGCGTATAAAAACCATTTTTGCATGGATTGACGAAAAAACCGCTTAGCTTTAAATATATGATTAATAAAACTTTAAAAGCAACTAAAATACTGTAAACAATAATGTTTGATTAGATTTAAATTCATTAGCAATTAATACAGAGATCTAAAGATTTAAAATTTGAATTACACATGAAAAAAAAAAAATAACGTACATCACAGGAATTATTAAAATACTAAATACAACTTAATGGGTATTTGAAAAAGAAAGAAATAATATTAACTGATTAAGATATTGGTTAATTACTTGCCCATATGGGCATTTTAAAACTATCATATCTTTATAAGGCATGCAATGAAAGCAAACACAATAGTGATAAGCTTGGAATAAAATATTTTAGTTTATTTCTGTCAGTAATCTAATTTAATTCATTATGTAACTCTAATTAAATTTTTCCTTAAGAGTTCAATTACTGTTACAAACTATGAAATAAATAAATATTGCCAATAAAGTATTTTTTTTCCAATCTTTACCACGCTTGTGTCTATTTTCATTGCACGCTCTAAAATATATGATTCTTATAAAATGCCCATAAAAGAAACAAAAAAGATAAGTCACTCCATAAAAAATGAACATTCACTCCTATGAAAGAGTGGCTATTCACTCCTGTCAGGAGTGAGAAATCCACTCCTTTTGCAAGAGTGAATACTCACTCCTATGAAAGAGTGGATAGCCACTCCTATGAAAGAGTGACTATTCACTCCTATCAGGGTGAAAAAAACCACTCTTTTTGCAAGAGTGGATAGTCACTCCTCTGAAAGAGTGAGTATCCACCCCTGTTTAGAGTGACTATTCACTTCTCGGGAGTGAGTATTCACTCTTTCAGAGAGTGAACAATTTCACTTTTGCATAGTTACTCTCAAGAGGTTTTTTTAATAAGAGAGGCAAATTTTGACTCAGCGATATTGTGAATATCCACTCCTCCGGAGTGAATAGTCACTCTTTCTTATTTAGAGTGCAATGCACCATTTTCCATTCGATGAAAGTTAAAATTTAAAAATCGTCTGACTTCCCATTGAAAAGCATTATGATTTTAAAAGAAATTGTTTTATATTTTTCGAACGAAAGAACCGAATTTAACCAAAAACTATACAGCTGATTCCGTGTATCGCACCAACATACCTACCAAGAATCAACCTAATTGGTCTATTTTTGCGACAGTTATGGCGGAACAGACAGACAAACAGAAACCAAAAACTTTTCGCGTCTCCACAGTCAGCCTCAACTATCGTTTCAACAACTAGTAAATCTACAGATCAGAGGCCTCAACGTCAGCTCAACAAATCATTGTTCATTAATCTCACTAATTTTTAACATTAGCTGCATAATATTTGATATCCTAAAATTCAATCTTTTAAAGTTGTTTATACATTTATAAAAATATAAAATTTATCGAAAATTCCGGAAATTTTAGAAGTATGGCATAAAACACATTGTTATGCAATGATAGGAAAAACTACTTATTACTGTATTTATTAAAGAATAACAATGCATTAGTTCAGAGAGGCTCCGCTTCGCCCCCCCCCCCGTTATTGCTTTAATTGTCTAGTCTCAATTTCCAGTAATTGTGCTATTTCATTTTTTCATTATATGTCTCAATGTATTTACTATTTCAATTTCAATATAATAACCATCTCTTTCTACAAGAGATTTTTATCCTATCTTTGAAAGAATACTTATATTTCAACCACTAAACATCCTATATTGCTGAAATTGAATAAAATTTCTTGTATAAAATATACTTATACAAATGTAAATTCCTCTTTTGCGACCTATAGTCAATTTACACATTCAACGTTTTTATTTCTTTCATTTGGAAAACCAATTTAGTCATCTTTCTTTAGCAGTTAAAATAAATTCTTATCTACAGGGTGTTTTTTTAGGTAGCTTTCAATACAAAAAAGTATAAAGCTACCTATTGCAGCCGTTCGGAGGAAAGCAGTTCCGGAAAATTTCGATATATTTTCACCGATCATGACCCCCAGACCCCAAAACCACCCTCCGTCCAAATGTTGATTTATATATATAGATATATCCATATATATATATATATATATATATATATATATATCTGACCTATGTCATACGATAACGCCCGTAATTATGAATCGATTTTGATGAAACTAATTGTGTGTATTAAGGTCACTAATGTCTCGACCGAGTTCGTTGGCCAGCTTGGTCCGCCATATTGTTTCAAGATGGCGGCCACTTAAAGATTTAAATTAACTTAAAATCTAAAATAACTATACAAAAAAGTTAAAAATTCAAATTAATTTTTTAATTACGTGTTAGGCCTTGATACAAGGATTCCAGAGCTTTGTTTGGTTTACCTCTATCTTAAAAAATGGCTGAGATAGAGCAGTTTGAAATTCTAGGGTGGCTGACATTTTGAAACAAAACAGCACATTAACGCGAATACTCGCAAATTATTTTCTTTCATTGTTGTAATAATTTTCCCAATCATACGCATAAAACTATATATTCATATCCGTTAGCGCCAAAATTGGCGACATTGGCGACAAAATTGGCAAAATTGGCGACATTTGGCGAAATATCGCGAAATTTGGCGATCAAAATAAGTCTTCATAAATGAAGCCAATTTGGCTATTGCTCAATAATTTGACGAATTTCTTATTCAAATTCAGTATTAACGAATCTTTTGTAAACGTTTCTTTGCATTTTAGATTGCTGTTTTCGTGTAACAATAGCTAAAATTTTAAAACGTAGATATAGGAAAGCTACCTTTTCCTCCCGGTACAGGCCGGAAGGACTTTTTGGTTTCTGTTTGTCTGTTTGTTTGCCTGTTCCGCGATAACGACCCCAAAAATAGTGCAATTAGATTAAATTTTGGTAGGCATATTGGTGAGGTACCCGGAATTAGCTGTATCATTTTTGTTTAAATTTGGTTCATTCGTTCGAAAAATATAGAACATTTTCTTTTAAGTCATAATGCTTTTCAATGGGAAATCGGACGATTGTTAAATTTTAACATTCATGGAATGGAAAATGATGCATTAGGATAATTGACATATTAAATTATGGATGTTGAATTTCCGGAATGGAGATCTTAAACTAATACGATCGCTTTAAAATTTGCAAATAATTTCTCAGAATTCCGAAATTATTTGTAAAAATTATTGGAAATTTTATGCATCAATTGGAAAGATATAAAATGATTTTAATTTCACATTTTTTACAAAAATGTCTGTCATATCTCGATGATTAGTATCCATTTATAAACAGAGATGGCGCTGCTAGTCTGGAGTTGAAATATCTCTTGCAGGAGAGTTACGGAGACGTGATGTAAGGCAGTGAAGCCAGTATGTACGAAGTAGCGGTGCGTTTGGCCGCAGTTGTAAATAATGTATAATAAATATATATAATCAAATAGATATCTCCTTGCTGTTAACAAAATATGAATACACAAAGTTGAAGCCTTATAATGGCGACGATGCGGATGAACCCAAGATTTTAAATAAATGTTGCAGATTTTTTGAAAAAAAAAAGAAGAAAAGAAAAGAAAATGGCTGAAACGGAAGTGATCTCTCTGGGACGCCTGGAAGAATACAATTCGGTCGTGCCCTGGTCAATTTATGTTGAAAAAATTGACTTTTACTTCGCTGCTAATAATATTAAAGATGCGGATAAGAAGAAAAATATATTATTAAGCTCTGTTGGAACTGCAACATTTTCGATATTGAGAGATATCATAGTACCGACTTCGCTGAAAGAGATAAAGTATGATGATCTCTTAAAGAAGGCGAAAGAACATTTTTCACCTTGTCCAAGTGAAATAGTTGAACGGTTCAAGTTTCAAAAAAGATTACGGAAGCAAGGGGAAAGCATAGCCAACTTTGTGAGAGATTTGCGTCGGTTATCCGAATACTGTAACTTTGAAACGACTTTAAATGATCGCCTACGGGACCAGCTAGTGTTTGGAATTCAAGACGAGAAAATACAGCAAAAATTGTTGGATACGAAAAATCTAACGTTCCAAACAGCTGTAGAAATCGCGGAATCATTCGAAACAGCAGAAGCTGGAGTGAAATCACTACAGATTAATGGAGGAACAACTGTAAATAAAGTTCAAGATGCCCGAATGGAGAAAACGAAAGTATACCAGTATTCGTCGAAGCCGAAAGAAGGGATGGATGCACCTGGAAACCGGAACAGTCATAAAGATAAACCATGTTATCGTTGTGCTAGAAATCACAAGCCTGTTGAGTGTCCATTTAAATCAACAGAGTGTCATGCTTGCCACAAAGTGGACATTTAAAAATTTGTTGCAGGAACCGGAACTTCTCTACAGTGAATCAAAAACTGAAAAAGAACAGTAAAATTAAAACTGTTCAAGAATATTCCCTAAATGTTATGAGGGATGAGTGCAATAATGTTTTGTGGGAAAAAGAGATTAAAATAACAATTAATGGGATTAAAGTTAATTTTGAAATTGATTCCGGAGCAGCTCATACGATCGTAAGTAAAAAAATTGCCGATAAATTATTTTCAGGTAAGCCTCCTTTGGTTAAATCTAATATTAAACTGCAAACGTATACTAAAGATTCTTTAACTGTATTAGGTGAATTAAATGTAAATGTTTTGATTGATGATAATTGTATACCTAATTTAAAAATGCTAGTGATTAAAGAGGAAGGTCCGAGTTTAATTGGCAAAACTTGGTTGAAAGCATCAAAATTATTTTGGCCGAATGTAAACATGATCAAAAGTATTTCGAAAGATGATTTAATAAAAAAATTTCCTAATGTTTTTGCTGACGGGATCGGTACGATCAAAGGTCCTCCCGTTTAAATAAATTTGAAAAATGATGCAAAACCAGTTTTCCTAAAATCTCGTCCTGTTCCTTTTTCTTTGAGAACAGCAACTGATTTGGAATTGGAACGCTTAACAAATGAGGGTATTTTAAAACCTGTTGATTATTCTGAATGGGCTAGTCCTATAGTAATTGTTCCAAAACCAAATGGTACTGTTCGAATTTGTGGTGATTATAGAGCAACAGTAAATTCTAATACTGAAAATGATAATTATCCTCTTCCAAGAATGGAAGAATTGTTTGCTAAATTAGCAGGTGGAAAATTCTTTACTGTGTTTGATTTAAAAGATGCCTATTTACATCAACCTGTTGATGCTGAAAGTAGTAAAATTTTAACTATAAATACTCATAAAGGTTTATTTAACGTTTTAAGACTAGCTTTTGGTGTAAAATGTGCACCAGGTATTTTTCAAAGAAAAATTGAAAATATATTAAAGAAATTTGACTATGTTGGTGTATTTTTAGATGATGTAATTATAAGTGCTAGATCTGAATCCGAACATTCTGAAAGAGTTGAATGTGTTATGAAATGCTTTTCTGAGCATGGTATAAGATTAAATAAGGAAAAATTAAAATTTATGGTTTCGGAAGTTAGCTATTTAGGACATAAAATTTCGCAGGAAGGCATTAAGCCTATTCCAGAAAAAGTTGATGCTATTTTGAATGCTCCTTTTCCTACTAATGTTTCTCAATTACGTTCATTTTTGGGATTAATTTCTTATTATAGAAACTTCCTACCTAATATTTCAGATGTGTTAGAACATTTGCATAGATTATTAGATAATAATGTAAAGTGGACATGGTCAGAGAAGCATGAAAAAGCATTTCAGAAAGTTAAACAACTTTTATGTAAATCGCCTGTTTTAGAATTGTATGATATAAACAAAGATGTTGTTTTAAACTGTGATGCATCTGAATATGGAATTGGTTGTGTGTTAAGCCACATTGTTGAGGGTAAAGAAAAACCAATAGCTTTTGCATCTAGAACAATGAATAAGACTGAAAGAAATTATGCTATGATTGATAAAGAAGCTTTATCTGTAATTTTTGGTGTAACGAAATTTCATCAATATTTAACAGGTAAACAGTTTAAAATTATAACTGATCACAAACATTTAATTCGATTGTTTGATCCTGTAAAAAAAGTACCTGATACATTATCACCCAGAATGCTGAGATGGTCGTTAATGTTAGCAGGGTATGACTATACAATTGAGTATCGCGAAGGTAAAAATAATAAAAATGCGGATGCATTAAGTAGATTACCCCTTCCAGAAACTGTAAATGTAGTAAATAATCCATCGGAAATAATGTTCGTTTCTAATAGTAATGAGTGGCCTGTTACTTCTAAAACGATTTCAAAGTGGACAACTGAAAATCCAGTAACAAAACAAATTTTAGAGTGGGCGTTATATGGATGGCTAAAAACGGTTAAATCCGAGGAATATAAACCATATTTTCGTAGACGTGAGGAAATTTCGTGTTTAGAAAATTGTTTATTATGGGGACATAGAGTAATTATACCAGATGAAGGTCGCGAAAAAATGTTACAATTATTACATTCCGTTCATCAGGGTATATCTAGCATGAAAGCTAAAGCTCGAGGTGTGATCTGGTGGCCTAATATGGACAAAGAAATTGAACAAATGGTTAATTCTTGCAGTAGATGCCAAATGTTTGCTCGGGATAATCCTAAAATGAAACCTTTAAAATGGGAATCAGAATTTGCTTGGGAAAGAATTCACATAGATTTTGCCGGTCCTTTTGAGGGTAAAATATTTTTAATAGTGGTCGATTCTTATACTAAATGGTTAGAGGTACAGGTGGTACCCAGTGCTGATAGTAAATCAACTATTAGAGTACTACGTAGAATTTTTGCTACATTTGGTTTGCCCGTTGAATTAGTCAGTGATAATGGACGTGCGTTTACAAGTGATGAATTTCAAGATTTTCTTCAATCTAATGGAATTATACATACACCCATTCCGCCATATCATCCATCGTCGAATGGACAGGCAGAAAGGTATGTTCAAACTGTTAAAAATTGTCTTAAAAAGCTAGATAAGGGTGACATAAATTTGTCAATAGCACGATTGTTATTGGAAAATCATTCTACCCCACATTCTGTCACTGGTAAGACTCCCGCAGAATTAATGTTTGGAAGGTCGGTTCGAACAGCTCTACACTTGGTATTACCATCCAAACCTAAAATACAGCAACCCTTACATAAATACAATCTTCATGAATCAGTTTTTGTTAAAAACTTTGGAAAAGGGGAGAAATGGATTAAGGGAAAAATTATAAAATTATTGGGGAGCAGATGGGTTTTAGTAAATAGAGATGACGGAATAATGTGTAAACGTCATGTTAATCAGTTGAGACACAACAGAGAAATAAGTGATGAAACGTCAGAGGAAAGTAAAACGGGTCAGTTTGATAAACAAAACACTGATTTCGATAGTTATGATAGAGTTAAGAGAAATAACTTTTCTGGATATTATGTAAATAATAAAGAGCAAATTAATGCCGAGAATGCTGAAAAATCTAACCAATCTCAGTCTTCACATGATATTGTAACAGGTACAGTTGTGAATAATAATTGTGATGATACTATAGATAAAAATGTAAAGGACAATTCCGTGATAAACAATGATGTGGACTTGCAGAAGAGTACACCTATAAAGACTGATAAAAAGGACAATCAACCTGTTCGAAGAAGCAACAGACAGATTAAACCAGCGGTTCGTTTGAACTACGAGGGGAGGGGTGTCATATCTTGATGATTAGTATCCATTTATAAACAGAGATGGCGCTGCTAGTCTGGAGTTGAAATATCTCTTGCAGGAGAGTTACGGAGACGTGATGTAAGGCAGTGAAGCCAGTATGTACGAAGTAGCGGTGCGTTTGGCCGCAGTTGTAAATAATGTATAATAAATATATATAATCAAATAGATATCTCCTTGCTGTTAACAAAATATGAATACACAAAGTTGAAGCCTTATTAATGTCCAATGCATTTCTTTTTTTTCCTTTCCTTCATTAAATGGTTGTCCAGCAACATATTTCAGTATTTCAAAGGATATCAAAACAGAAAATTCGAGTAAATCACATAACTTTGATGAAAATTTTTATTAACAAAATATCAGATTTTCTGGAAATTTCAGTTTTTAATGCGCTTTTTCTAATGAAACAGATGAAGGTTTATTTTAACTACTAAATAAAGATTACCAAATCGGTTTTTCAAACGAAAATTTTAAAAACGTTGAATGTGTAAATTGAATACAGGTATCATAAGAGGAATTTACATTTGTATAAGTATATTTAGTATACGAAATTGTATGAATTTTCACAACGTAGGATGATGCTTAGTGGTTTAAATGTAAGTTTTCACTTCATTCAGATATATAGTCGAATAATAAAATAGTACAATTACTGGAAATTAAGAACATAAAATTAAAGCTTAAACGGGAGCTTGAGGGGGGCTGCCCAACTGAAGGAATGTATTCTTATTCTGAAAAAAATACGATAATAAGTAGTTTAACATATTGTTGCATAAAACTGTGTTTAATGTGATACTTCTAAAATTTCCGGAAGTTTCAATAAATCTTATATGCTTATGAATGTATAAATAACTTAACAAAATTGAGTTTTACGATATCAAATATTATGTAGATTATGATAAAAATTAGTAAGATTAATGAACAATGATTTGTAGGTCTGACGTTGAGGCCTCTGATCTGTAGATTTACTAGTATTTAACATCTTAAAATCTACAATCTAAATTTTTCAAATTACATGCATATTTATAGGCATATAATATGCTTCGAAGTTGTGAGAAATTAGAAGCTTTGAATTAAACATGTTTTATGCAGTGATATTCTGAAACTATTAAGAACTTCTAAGTCTTGTAATTTTTTAGATAAAAAAGTACGTTTATTCAAGGTTGCTCTGCCCCTCCCCTCTCTCCCAGAACCCTCGTAATCTAATTAAATTTATATTCGTGATTTCCTATTGATTGTGCAAGTGATTATATTATATCTTAGACTTCACTTTACACTGTGGTTTTATTAGTATAAGCAACAGTTAGAAAATAATTTCATGTTATCCTTATACTCAAATAACAATATTTACTTACCTGCCAACCACGAAACACCTACATCTGATAGATAAGTTGAATAATATCTCATGTACAAAAACAATTTACGGAAATGTAAACTGAAGCTACTATATTTCACTTGTACCTATTTTAGAAATCTAGTGTTATTACAATTTTTGTTTCGGAGAAAGTTTTTTGATGGTCATTCTATAATTTTTAGATCTAAGATTTTATCTAAGCGCATCCTGATCTGTTCGATGACAATAGCATACTAAAATCCCCAAAATAGACCTATTTGAAAACTTTTAAATCTACTGGGTAATAAAAATCAAAATCTGGTCTAAAAATCATTCATAATCATGTCCAATGCCAATTCACTAAATAGCAAACGCGATTTGTAACGCAAAAGTATTTTTTTGTGATAGCTTTTTATTTTCTCAATTTTCATTAATGTGCTATTTAACGATTCGACGATATGTAGGGATGCGTTTTAGTACTCTAATCTCTTTAGATTAACCATATCATTGTACGAGAGATTTTATCCTATTTTTAAAACAATACTAATTTTTCAACCACGAAATACCCACATCTGTTTCAGATAATGAATAATGTATCATTTAAGAAATATGCAAATATAAACTCATACTACGAGATTTGAATCCAAGATTACACGTTCAAAGTTCTTATAATTTTCGTTTGGAAAAAATTTTTTGGTAATCATTCTATAGTAGTTAAAGTTAAGTTGTATCAAAATAAATTCTCATTTATTTTAATAGAATACTAAAATCTCCCGAAAATACGTTATTTTGAAAATAAAACATTGTAGCAAAATAGTGCTAATTAATTTAGAAATAATTTTATTATTTTGATATTCTTTGAAATATAGTTGCTAGGCAATGTTTAAATTAAGGTAAAAAATTAAAACAAATGCATTTTCAAAAATGTAAAAAATGATAAAATGTTTTATATTATTCGAACAGATGTATGATGATTGCACAAAATGTTTTACACCTAATTTAAAAAATCTGACAAATGTATTAAGAAAATATTAAAAATAAATTGGAATAATTTAAGACCTTGATAAATATTAGCCTTCATAGCTTACCGTTTAAGTGCATTAATTAAATGCGCCATTTTCTTTTCAACCAATGGAAAACTTTAAAATAGTCTGAAATCCCACAGGAAAGCATTATGATCTAAAAAGAAATCTTCTATATGTTTCGAACGAATCAACCAAATGTATATAAAAACTATACATCTAATTCCAGGTAAGTCAGCAATATATCTACTAAAAATCAACCTAATCTGATGATTTTTGCGGCAGTTATCGCGGAACAGACAGACAGACAAAAATCAAAAACTTTTCGTGTCTCCACAGTGAGCTTCAACTGACGTTTCGGTAATAAAGTACACTATAAATCAAAAATATATTTATTTACAACTCATATAGGAATGAATGACTGGCAAATAAAAATTTAGCTTTTTTTCGGGGGGAAATTATAAAACTCCATTTCATTTTATTGTCGCCATGAACAGTTGAAAAACGTTAACTTGAGGAAAAGGCTTATCTATATATACCGGGTGATTCATAATGAATAGGCCAAAAAGAATAGCGCAGTGTAACTGCCGTAATGTATTTATTCAGCCGAAACAAATTTATTCTGCAACTACAATTATACAAGTTTTATTTGGCAACAAGGAAAAATCATCGAATGACGAACTCGCCGCTAGAGGCGCTGTTAAACAAATGTCGTCCATGCAGGAGAAAGCGTACTGCGTTTTCGAATATGCCAAAACCTCCTCGGTAAGTGTTGTGCAAAGACATTTTCGCATGAAATTTCGTAAAGAACCACCGCATCGGCATAACATAAGCAGGTGGGTGAAGAAGTTCCAGGATACCGGCTGCTTATGCAAGAACAAAAACCCAGGACGAAAAGAAACAAAACCCACCAGATCTAACGCCCTGTGATTTTTTTCTCTGGGGTTTCGTTAAAGACAAGGTGTTTGTGCCTCCACTTCCTCAGGACTTAGAGGAACTGAAGCAGCGGATAACTGCAGTGTTGAACTCCATCACAGGGGAATATGCTATCACGAGTGTGGCAGGAGCTTGATTACCGTGTAGACATTTGTCGTGTCACCGGAGGCGCACATATTGAACACCTGTAGAAACTTGAATAAATGTAGTTTTGAGATAAATTTGAATTTTCTAAATATATTAATTACAACGTTCACAATCATGTTTTCTTTTTGTCCCATTCATTATGAATCACCCTGTATATATATTACGCTATCGTACGTGGCACAGAAATCGCGATTATTTATCATTTGCCGATGGCAACGAGAGGTTTGTTTTCACTAATTTGCAAATATTAAGAAAAGTATTTGAGGTATTGATTTAAAAGTCACCAAATATATGCAGAAAGATTTTTTGTATCCGAAAATACAATTTTTGTAAAAATTGGTCGGCAATTTTTCTTATTTATTTTAAAAAACTAGCTACTTTCTAAAAAGGAAAGAAAATAAAGTGCGAAATCAAACCAAGAAATGCGCCATTTTGTTATTAATTAAAACATTGACTCCATTGTTGTACCTTATGCAGTTTCACCTCATTGTTGTCCGCATCGTTATGACGTCAATGATACGAATGCACATATTTGTTATTTATAATATAGATTGAGTAATAAAAAATAAATAATAGTAGTAAGTGAATAAAATAATCTTATTGGTGTCCATATGTTATGATGTATATATATTTTTTATTTCAAAGTTCCCAGTCCTAAGTAGAGAAGTTTTTATGGATGATATTTATACATATAATGTTGAAATTCGTGTATTCTAATATGCATATAGTATTTAAAAGAGTAGGCACTAGAGTGCAGATACTCTGCGCGGGGTCGGCTAGTTCTTCTATATTTTGCTTACCAGCAATAAAGATTTTTTAAAATGAAATAAAGCAATCGCTGAAATCTCCGCATGTCCAAACATCTGAGTTTCCCATGTTTTTTTCGGCAACATTAGAATCTCCGAAATCAACCCCCCTCCCCCCTCCCCCGTTGTCAACTATAAGTCGTCTTTAACTTTTGTTACAAAGGTATCAATAGATATGTAAATTTAACCCCATTTAAGGTTAGAATTGACAATTTCATTTCAGCTATTTCATGTGCACAAGTAAACGATATCATTATTTTAACATCTTCAAACCGATATCAAAATGTATTTATTAATATTGGCACAGTCCCCGAACCATTTTAACTTTTATTTCGTGTGTTTTTAAAAATGGAGCAATGTGAATTTGTATTCAGTGTAAATGCCAAATCGAATGCGATGAAGAAATATATGAGGCTCTGTATTGAGATTTCCAAAATAGGTTTTTAAAATAAGGACTATATTGCAATATTTCCATCGAAGCTGAATGCGAAAATACCTATTTATAAAAGTGAAATGTTAATTCAAACAAAAGTGTTTAACAACCAGGAGAGTGTTTTACAATTATTCAGAATACAACTACATTATTCTTAAATATCTATATTTTTATATATTCCATTAACTAAGTTACCATAAGTAAGTCAACTGCCTACGTAAAACTAGTCATTGGGGGCCACCGTAATACTTACCCATCAT
Organism: Maratus michaelseni; assembly: GCA_963931845.1. Taxonomy (NCBI): domain Eukaryota; kingdom Metazoa; phylum Arthropoda; class Arachnida; order Araneae; family Salticidae; genus Maratus; species Maratus michaelseni. Next base: position 7,928,278 of record OZ007600.1, read on the forward strand.
GGATATGCATAATGTAAAATATTAAAATAAAAAATGTGTAAACTACTTATAAAATGCATTGCAATTCGAATAAAATCGTGGCTTGATGACGTCATAAACTTTAAAGGCTCGATTACTGAATTGCTTAAAAGGAACATCCTTATAACTCCAAAAACAACAATCCTATTAACTATCGGTTTATTGCATCTGATTAAGCGTCTCATTTTCAATTAAAATATATCTTTGAAGTGAAATTTGGCTAAAATACAGGGTCATGAAAAATCGAAGAGTGTGGCAAATAGGATTCCAAATATCTCGGCAACTAATAATCCGATCGACTTCATGCTTTATGCAAAATTTATGTTTTTTTATTGTCTTTTATATTCATTTCTTAAAATAACCAATTTCGAAAATTTTTATATACCTTTTATCAGAATGAATATTTCGAGAGTCCGAAAAAAATAGTTCCAGTTAATCGAGGTTATTGAAATGAAATAGGCTTTTTCCCATTATTACAAACTAAGTACATACCAAATTGCAAGTCTCTATCTCAATTTGTTCGGGAGATAGAGCGTTTACAGACACACAGACACACACACAGACGAACGGCAACATTTTTTTCCTAAAAATATGTTTTTCGGAATCTCCAGTGTCTGAAACGTAGCAATCCGTCAAAAAAAAATTTTCGATTTTCAAAAGGATTACAAAACTTTACCCTATACTACGTATGATGGGTAAGTTATATGTTGATAGAAATCCTTTTCTTCAGTACTAAAGTAAACTAGTCGTTGGGGGCCACCGTAATACTTACCCATCATGGATATGCATAATGTAAAATATTAAAATAAAAATGTGTAAATTACTTATAAAATGCATTGCAATTCAAATAAAATCGTGGCTTGATGACGTCACAAACTTTAAAGGCTCGATTACTGAATTGCTTGAAAGAGGTTTTTCCTTATAACTCCAAACATAATAATCCTATTAACTAGCGGTTTATTGCATCTGATTAAGCGTCAAATTTCCAATTAAAATATATCTTTGAAGTGAAATTTGGATGAAATACAGGGTCATGAAAAATCGAAGAGTGTGGCAAATAGGATTCCAAATATCTCGGCAACTAATTATCCGATCGACTTCATGCTTTATTCAAAATTTATGATTTTTATTGTCTTTTATATTCATTTCTTAAAATAAACAATTTCGAAAATTTTTATATACCTTTCATCAGAACAAATATTTCGAGAGTCCGAAAAAAATTGTTCCGGTTAATCGAGGTTATTGAAATGAAATAGGCTTCTTCCCATTATTACATACTAAGTACATACCAAATTGCAAGTCTCTATCTCAATTTTTTCGGGAGATAGAGCGTTTACAGACACACAGACACACACACAGACACACACACAGACACACACACAGACACACAGACGGACGTCAAATTTTTTTTTCTAAAAATATGTTTTTCGGAATCTCCAGTGTCTGAAACGTGTAAATCCGTCAAAAAAATTTTTTCGATTTTCAAAACGATTACAAGACTTACCCTATACTACGTATGATGGGTAAGTAATATATCATAACGTGTTTCTGCAAATTCGAATTGTTTTAAATTATGCATTTGGGCTTAGCAACCAGCTTAAAAATATAAAATATATAAAGGGAAAGTATAAAACTTTTTCCCGAGAAAAAATTTCGAACCTCGAATTTTATCTGCGCCCTTGGGCATTTAGAAATTTATGAAAAATATGGAAAAATGGCCACCAAGCCCATCATGACTAATTTTCAAAAATTTGCTATTTCAAAAACACGTTATAATGTATTTTAATACAGAAGAAACGAATTTCTATCATACGTAGCCATTTGACTTACATACGGTAACTTAGTTATGGAAAATGTTAAATAAGTAACAAAATATAAGTTTGGAAATTTGATTTCAATTTTTTAAAAATTCTTTCTTTCTTTGAAAGCTTGGATTTTTTTTAAAACTTTTTAAAAGTTGTTTTTGTAGATTTTTTTTTACTCCCTCTCTTATTGATTTTTGATTAATGATTGTTTAAATGAGTTGTACTAAAAACAATTATTTAGCGATTTTTACTATACACTGTAAAAAGTGACCAATGTTTCTTACTTTTATGAAAATATGCTATAACCACGAACGAAAATATAATATAATCTTCTGAGTTATCCGAAATTTCAAATAGCATGTTACATTGTCTTTTGAATCCCCAGAAACGAATACATTTTCAAAATTTAAAGAATAATTTATAAAAACAAATTATTTTTAGCTGCCCGAATTTTTCAGAAACGTTTCCGAAGGGATTTTATAATGTATTAATTAGTGTAATCAGCCTGTAATACCTGTTTTTCGAATGCTATCCATTCTGAAGTAAACATTTTCATGCTCAAAAAAAATGTTTAACAGACAAACATGCAAATTTAACAGCGTTAACAATAACATTAAAATTAAGATTATTTCTTTACTCTTTCATGTATAAATTAACTTATGCGGCTGAAAACGTGTACTTGAGAATGGATAACATTCGAAAAACAGGTATTCCAGTTTGAGGACACTAATTAATACACTATTTCTAACCCTTCGGAAAAATTCGGGCAGCAAAAAATAATTTGTTTTTATAAATTATTCTTTAAATTTTGAAAACGTATTGGTTTCTGGGGATTCAAAAGACAATGTAACATGCTATTTGAAATTTCGGATAACTCAGAAGATTACATTATATTTTCGTTCGTGGTTGTAGCATATTTTCATAAAATAAGAAACATTGGTCATTTTTTATGGTGTATTTCAATTATATCCATGTTTCTTCGATATGAAACACTGAACACTGTCAGTGTTTTTATACGTCTTTCTGTTTAATACACGTATTAGTATGAATTACGATGATGTTATGAGAACGTCATATTGAAAAGTAAAAAAAAAAAAAAAATGGTATAACTGAAGTGCATTAAAATTTTCTTAAAACATTTCGTGTTTCCGATCTTCTGTAACACTAATAAATCTCCAAACAGAACTCAGTCAAAGAGGCATTAAATACGGACACTAAATCTGTATTTTAAAGCAAAAAATATGTTCGTGACTAAGTTTGTTGTCTTACTGATGGTGGAAACGCCTGACAAGCAAATTTATTAACTTCTAAACATTGCTTAATTTCAATTGTTGCACAGTCGAATAGGGTAAGAAATTACAACATTAAAGAAGTGAGTATAAAACATCACATATTTTTACTGAATGGTGTATAGAAATCTAAAATTTTACACATACATTAATATTAAAAATATCTACGTTTCGACCACCATCTATGGTCATCTTCAGGAAAATTTTCTTATATTGCTTTTAAATTTCAAATGCGAAAACCAATCCGTCCGTTGCCACAATATTATTGAGGTACACACATTAAAAATTAATAGGGGTAACACTCAACCATCGTACCAACCAACCCCAAGTAGAAACGATGCATAAGCATCTCCTAACGGACAAATATATATATATATATATATATATATATATATATATATATATATATATATATATATATATATATATATATATATATATATATATATTATATACACACGAATATATATGTATTATGCATCGTTTCTACTTGGGGTTGTTTGGTACTATGGCTGAGTGTTACCCCTGTTAATTTTTAATTTGTGTACCTCAATAATATTGTGGCAACGGACGGATTGGTTTTCGCATTTGAAATTTAAAAGCAATAAAAGAAAATTTTCCTGAAGATGACCATAGATGGTGGTCGAAAAGTAGATATTTTTAATATTAATGTATGTGTAAAATTTTAGATTTGTATACACCATTCAGTAAAAATATGTGATGTTTTATACTCACTTCTTTAATGTTGTAATATTTTATGGTGTAATGGTCCAGCATTTATATTAAGGGTAAGAAATGTTGTTTCGAATAAAATTTGTATGAAATCTGTACCTCAATTTGATATTTTTTTTAGTTATAAAATAATTTTAAAGCATGATTTTTTAAAATCTACTACCTCTAGCACTTGTAGCTTGCTTACGGAAGATTGACACGTTTGCACTTAAGACAATATAAATAAACTAGCTGTTACCCGTGACTTCGTTCACGTAACATTAAAAAAAGAATAAATGCATTAATTTAGCAAAACATTTCAGTCGATAGTTAAAAGTATTTATAATTAACCAAAGCTTTATCCCATTTTATAGGAGACTATGCGGTATTTCTTTGCTATAGGGGCCTTGACATAATCCAGTCTTAAATAAGTGAATTTTCATACCAAAATAATATATACCACCGCGAAAATGAAACTGCAACCAATGAAAAAGGGAGGTTCAAGTAAAATCGTGAAAATCGACAAATCCCTATTGTAAAACTAACAACAACACTGGGAGAATTCTTCTTATACAACAGTGCATTTTAGGTGGTATTTGGTGTGAAATTTGTATATGTATGCATTGCTAAATGGGCATTATTATAGTATTGTTTATTTGCATAGACATATGTTATATATTTCTTACTACATTATTATTTTATGTGTTGTTTATGTATATATTAAATAAAGTGCTTCTCGCTAAGTGGTATAAATTGTGAACAAACTGCTTGTGGATTTTATACATTGATAGCTATTTCATAAAGATATAACAATCTGATGCGATTCTAAAATGCAAATAAAGGTTGCTAGAAAGTTCTTTATATTCTGCCCAATTTAACCTCGATATTTTCTTTATCGCGTCAAGGACACTATAAACAAATAAATACCGACAACACCAATCTGATGATTTAAATGTAGATATTTTTGTTAGTATATATAGGATTATTTTAATTTTTTTCGTGCGCTTGAAATTTTTTATGCTTTCTCTAGGGTTAAGTGTCGAATAAATGTACTTTCTTGTTATTTTATGTTGCCATTTCTATTTATTCTATTTTCCATTCATTACATTTATGGATAATGATTTAATTTACATAATCGTGTCAAAGTATATTTTTAAAGTTATTATTAGGATTAGGATAGGATACGATTAGGGTTAGAATTAGGAATAAAAATTGGACGACAATAGTATGACTGATTCATGTTTAAAGGATGAACCAGGATGTCTATTTACATCATGAAGCAATAAGAAAATTAGAAAATTATCGGCTGATATTTTTTAATATGTTTTACAGTCATAGTTGGCATCAAAGGTGAGCGAGGAAATGATCATCTAAAATACCATTAAGCAGGGGTGCAAAAATCTAGACGCCAATGGGCTGATTCCCACCATTGAAATTTATTAGTATTCTTCGTCAAATTTTATTAGTATACTTTGCCTAAATTTTATTAGTATTTAATTAGGAAAAGAATACTAAAAATTTAGTGGTGGGAATCAGCCCATTGGCGCCTAGATTTTTGCACCCCTACCATCAAGTGTTTACCACGCAAAAAACAAATCTGGTTACAACAATGTATTTAATTTTGCGCCAAATTTCACTTGCTAAAAAAAAAGCAAATCGGCTATGGACCCGATTACAGACCCCTAACTTTCCTATTCTCGGAAATTTTCTACCTATATGTGAAAAAGTTTCTACTATATACAATGCGCTTTCACTTTTATAATATTATGAATTGGCACGATCGGCATGTTCAAGTTTACACAATTCGGCTGGAAGAAAAGTTTCATTACTTTTTGATTTCATCTTTGCTTTTGCATTTGCGAATTTGTCGGTAAAATTGATTTTCGTTTCGATAACATCGTTGCTTTTTAAGTTTTAAAAAATATTGTAATTTTGCTTAAGCATTGCTTTAAAATCTATGCAATTTTACTCATCCTACAAGACTTTACAAAAATTTATTATGAAACAGAACTTTAAAAAAAGCTATATTTAAAAATGACAACAAAGTTTTTAATATTTTAAAACTAAAAGAAATGTAAAATTAAATTCCGGTTCAAAACAACGATTTACAAATGTGTTTCGATTGTGGAAAAATGCTGTTACTTCGACGCAATCATATTAACCCCTTAATCGTCGCGCCTGACACATCCACGGGCAGTGCAGGCTATTTTTTTTAAATTCAGATTATTTGATTCCCACCAGTTTTTTTTTTAAATAATGTAATTGGATTTTTTTTGCATTATTTTATCTGCCTTAACAAGGCGAAAGTTTATCTTAAAAAAATTGGTGACAATCAAGCTATGTGAATTAAAAAAAAGTAGTTGACACAGATAAGGGCGCGACGATTAAGGGGTTAAATCTTTAGCTTTTAAGAAGAGAAACAACTTTCTGTTAGAAAATAAAGTTATTTTTATTATGATTTTCGATACGGTTAATTTTGCGGTGTATATTATTGACATTTGCCGTCCAATATCTTTTCAAATGTTTTTTTTAAACTTTTAAAAATTTAAATAAAAAATATGGCATCTTTATGTTAGACGATAAAAAGCCAACTACTATTCCTATCACCATCATTCGTATTGAATTCATTTAAAATATAAATCATTCACTCATTTCATTTAAAACACAGAACTTTAATTTACAACACATACATTTAAAATAATTCATTTAATGTTAAATAGAAAAAGAAAAAAAAGAGAGAAATTAATCACAAATAATTTGATAACCTAAGATCATTTCATTTCAACATCAAAGCAAACTTGTTTTATTTTCGATATATGACATCATATTCGCTTGCTTTCCATACTTACTCGTATTTATGCACCTTGTATTATTATCAAATTTTTGAAAACGCACGTTTTATTTCTAATATGACGTCACTTCATAGTCTGTTTAATTCTTACATAATTCATTTCCTTTTCATTTTTTATGTGGAAAATTTTCACTTGAAAGTAAATTGTTGAGTAAAAATATTATTACTCCGGGGTTTAATTTAGTATTGGCTACGATAAAGTATTAGCAACGGTAAAATAAATTTAAGCTTTTTAACATTTTATACGAAAAAATGTCCATTTATTCTCTATGAAAATAATGAAATTTTGAATTATTCAAAAAATTATTTGAATAAAATAAACAAAAACCAGCCTATGTTCATTTGAGGTTTATAATTAACCTATATGCAAAGGTACAGGACCATTAAATTCAGCATTTTGACGCTGGCTTCAGCCTAACATTTGCACCCAGTCGGATTTATAATATTACTAGCTGTTACCCGTGACTTCGTTCACGTAACATTAAAAAAAGAATAAATGCATTAATTTAGTAAAACATTTCACTTGATAATTAACAACATATATAATTAACCAAAGCTTTATCACATTTTATAGGAGACCATACGGTATTTCTTTGCTATAGGGTCCTTGACATAACCCAGTCTTAAAAAAGTGAAATTTCATGTCAAATAATATATACAATCGCGAAAATGAAACTGCAACTAATGAAAAAAGGAGGACCAAGTAAAATCGTGAAAATCGAGGAATTCCTCTTCGTAAAACGAAAAACAACACTGGCAGAATTCTACTATACAACAGTGCATTTTAGGTGGTATTTGGTGTACAATTTGTATATGTGTGCATTGCTAAATGGGCATTATTATATTGTCTATTTGCATAGACATATGTTATATATTTCTTACTACATTATCTTGTTTATGTATATATTAAATTAAGTGCTTCACGCTAAGTGGTGTAAATAGTGAACAAACTTCTTGTGGATTTTATACATTGATAGATATTTCACAAAGATATAACAATCTGAGGCGATTCTAAAATGTAAATAAAGGTTGCTAGAAAGTACTTTAAATTATATTTTCTCTATCGCGTCAAGAACACTATAAGCAAATAAATACCGACGACACAAATCTGATGATCTAAATTTACATATTTTTGTTAGTATATATAGGATTATTTTGATTTATTTCATGCGCTTGAAATTTTTTACGCTTTCTCTAGGGTTAGGTGTCGAATAAATGTACTTTCTTGTTATTTTATTTTGCCATTTCTATTTATTCTATTTTCCATTCATTCCATTTATGGATACTGATTTAATTTACATATTCTTGTCAAAGAATATTCTTTAAAGTTATTATCAGGATTAGGATAGGATACGATTAGGGTTACGATTAGGAATAAAAATTGAACGACAATGGCATGACCAATTCAGGTTTAAAGTATGAACCAGGAAGTCTATTTACATCATGAAGCAATAAGAAAATTAGAAAATTATCGTCTGATATTTTTTGATATGTTTTACAGTCATAATTGACATCAAAGGTGAGCGGGAAAATGATCATCTAAAATACCATTAAGTGTTTACCAGGCATAAAACAAATCTGGTTACAACAATGTATTTAAGTTTGCGCCAAACTTCACTTGATAAAAAAAAAAAAAAAAAAAAAAAAAAAAAAAAAAAAAAAAAAAAACGCAAATTGACTATGGATCTAATTACAGACCCCCTAACCTTACTATTCTCAGAAATGTTCTACCTATATGTAAAAAAAAAATCTACTATATAGAACGCGCTTTCACGTTTATAATGTTATGAATTGGCACGATTGGCTTGTTCAAGTTTACACAATGCGGCTGGAAGAAAAGATTCATTACTTTTTGATTTCTTCTTTGCTTTTGCATTACGCGAATTTGTTGGTAAAATCGATTTTCTTTTCGATAACATTGTTGTTTTTTAATTTTAAAAAATATTGTAATTTTACTTAAACATTGGTTTAAAATCTATGTAATTTTTCTTATCCTTCAAGACTTTACAAAAATCTATTATGAAACAACTTTAAAAAAAGCTATATTTAAAAAAGACAACAAAGTTTTTTCTATTTTAAAACTAAAAGAAATATAAAATTAAATTCCGGTTCGAAACGACGATTTACAAATGTGTTTCGATTGTGGGAAAATGATAGAGGAAAAATGTTGTTACTTCGACACAATCATATTAAATCTGTAGCTTTTATGAGAAAAGCAACTTTCTTTTAAAAAATATAGTTATTTTTATTAAGATTTTCTGATTTTCGATACGGATAATTTTGCGATGCATATCATTGACATTTGCCATCCAATATATATATATATATATATATATATATATTTACTTTTTAAAATTTAAATTAAAAATATGGTATCTTTATGTTAGCCGTGCGCAGACGATAAATCGTCAATCTATCCCATCATTCGTATTGAATTAATTAAAAATATAAATCTTTCACTCATTTCATTTAAAACACAGAACTTTAATTTACAACACATACATTTAAAATACATATATTACGTACATTTAAAATAATTCCTTTCATGTGAAAAAGAAAAAAAAAAGAGAAATTAATCACAAATAATTTGATAACCCAAGATCATTTTATTTCAACATCAAAACAAATCTGTTTTATTTTTCTCTATATGACATCATATTCGCTTGCTTTCCATACTTACTCGTATTTATGCACTTTGAATTATTATCAAATATTTGAAAACGCACTTTTTATGTCTAATATGAAATCATTTCATATTCTGTTTAATTCTTAAATAATTCATTTCCTTTTCATTTTTCACGTGGAAAATTTTCAATTGAAAATAAATTGTTGATTAAAAATTATTACTCAGAGGTTTATTTTATATTGGCAACGATAAAGTATTAGCAACGGTAAAATAAATTTAACCATTTAAAAATAAGCTGCAAAACCGGGCCCTTTGGGCCAAACCAACCAAACCAACCAACCATTTTAAAATATACGAAAAAATGTTCATTTATTCTGTATGAAAATAATGAAATTTTTAATTTTTAAGAAAAATATTGATATAAAATAAACAAAAACCAGCCTATATTCAATTGAGTGTTATAATCAACTTATATGCAAAGATACAGGGTAATTAAATGCTCCAATTTGACGCTGGCTTCAGCCTAACATTTGCACAGAATCAGATTTATAATATTATTAGGATTAGGATAGTTCTTTGTTTCTTTCCAATTAAAATTCGATAACGAAATTAAAATTTCATCTATGCACTCGAACTTCGCGCTTAACCCCTTCAGTGGCAAAGTACTGTTGTAGCTAAAATACTGAAATGATTGATTGACACCAGGATTCAGGAACGAATTTATTTTAAAATAAGTAAAAGCTTTTCCTCATGTACCTTATAAATTCAAAATTTGATTATAAAATTCTGGTGTCATTGTGGCATTTTGGGATTAAAATTAAGTGGTATATATAATATACTGGTGCTCTTCAAGGGGTTAAACCTCTGATATTTTCAGAATCAAAAAAGTTTCTCTAAATTGTGGAGTGGAATTATGGGATGGCGGTTACTTTGGCTACTAACCATTGTCTTGCGGCTAATACAAAAATATCGATTTTAATAAATGTCAAAATTTTATTTGAATATATACTTCATATTTTTTATATAAAAACTCCTTTTGGTGTACTTGTTTCTTTTTCTATGTTGTTTATTTTAAATTTTAACTAAATTTAGTGCTGTATTTTATTATTTGTTTGGCTGTTCTGACCATGTGTGTGCCAATTTCTGCGTTCGAAATTCGCCAGACCAAAATTTATTCAATTAACAAATGAGTTTATATTTAAAATTTTCAAACATTTCTTAACCTAATCAAGCATATATATTTTTAAATACATGAATTTGTTTTAACTGAAACACAAGTTTGTTTAATTCCCCCCAAATTCTAGTTGTGCGTCTTTTTACATTTTGGCAACGTATCTGGAATCGTAATAAATAATGACTTTACGTTGTATACTCAAATGTAAAAATAAAACAATAAGTTGCTATCCAACGTGCACTACATTCCGAGATTTTAAACAAAGATGTAAAAATTAAAATTACAAAAATAAAAATATTCTTTACTTTTCATTTATTTTTTAAAACCATCATCAGGAATTAATTTTCTTAAACACGAAACGGCAAAAAAATATTTACATGTTACATTATCGGAGCTATATTCAAAGTGAAAGGGATCAGCAAGTAAGGGAAATTTCATAAAAACATTTAAAATAAACTCAGTGGCGCCATCTCTTATTCAAAAGTAAATTAAAACACTGAGTTTATTTCGAATGTTTCTATGAAATTTCAGTTACGTCCTGATTCCTTTCAGTAAGTATATAGCTTCGATAATGTAACATGTAAATACATTTTTGTCGTTGTGTATTTAAGAAAATTAACTCCTGATGATGGTATTGAAGATAAACCAAAACGTTGACAAAAAATTTTAATTTTTGTGATTTTAATTTTTGTGATTTTAATTTTTGCAACTTTGTTTATAATCTCGGAATGTAATGTACGATGGATAGCAACTTATTGTTTTGTTTTCAGATATCTAGAATTGTGCCAACATTATATTTTTAACATAGGATTTTCAGTTAAATGTTCCTGTAATACGTATTCTGGAAGTTACAATTTTCGCTGCTATGTTTGGCAAATGGAATGTTTAATATGACTTAGTAGCAATCCTAAAAGATATCGTAAACAGAGAGTCAATTCAAATATATACTTGTAATACCATGATATGCATAACTCGGGATATTCATTTTATAGCCGTCAACTTTCCAGCATTTTTTTTTCCAGGGAAAGAAAATTTTGAATCTAGTTTTGAGCAATTTCGTACTACATAGCAACACGATGTATTTAAAAAATTCACTGTTGTGACAGAAATTGCCGCATAGCTAATGTGAGCAGTCTCTGACACCGCATTATTGAAGAATAAACAAAAGGTTCGATTAACTAAAAAAAAAAAAAAACTTCACTGTACTAAAATATATTTACAAAACTTTTATGATTAAAATGTAGCTATTCAGAAATCTCGATCGATAGTACTAATGCTCCAAATAAAACAAAATTTCACTAGTTTCTATCGAAAAACTGAAAATTACAGGTTAAACTGTAAAAATTGAAAAAAAAAACCCAGTGGTTTTCGAGATACTAACAGCCGTTAAGGCTCCTTCTTCCCCAGTCAGATCTCAAATTCCCATATTTAATGTTATAATGATGTTATTTGTTGAAGATAGTTTATGTTTTCATTGGTTGTGAGATTAACGAAATATCCAGGCTTTTGTTTGATGGGAAAAGAAAAACTCCAGTATCCGGTATAATTTCAGGATTTTATTCAGTAAACATAAGATGATCGAAGGCAGAAGAGGGGAAAAAGTAAGAGCCGTTCTTACACGGTCTAGATCAGCGCAAGACAGGAGTCGAAGTGAGTTGTTTCCACGATACAAGTTGGAATTGTACTGACAATAATCTCGCCAAATAGGGTTGCTAATAATTGTCTAGGCGAACGGACTTTCAGATGAAGCTGCCGCATAACTAATGGTATTTAGCAAGCCGGGTTGCTAGATTTTTTTTAAAAGGACGAATTTTGTTTCAAAAATAATATCACCATGGCGACTATAACCGACAAATATCTTTCTCATGAGAACGGATTTTCGACAGACAAAACAGTATATGCTTTTAACAATGAGAATATATTTTTAGACCTGGGTGTGAGTGATTGAGTTATTACCACTACCATATAAGGGCATGCATTTGGGCCAAATGGAAGATTCGCATAACTTTTGTGGCCACAAAAATGCGTTATGCACATATTGTGTTATAAGCTTGGTTACGGAAAGTAAAATTACGAAAAGGCATCTGTGCTGATTTAATTCTTTTCTTTTTTTTTATTTTAATCGAAAAGCCGTGAGATATTAGTGATCGAGCACAAGTGAAAATGAAAAAGGGAAAAGGTATAAATTACAGAGGGATTATTGTTTGTAGTTAAAGATAACTCAATTAAATTTTGAAAAAGGAAAGGGAAAAATATAAATTAAATAAAGGATAGGGAAGGTTAAAACTTAATATATGATTCTCATATCATATATTTCCCCCGTTTGCTAAGATAAAAGAATAATTTGTTAGGGTTTAAATTGCAGGCATGCTCCGTCTGAAAGTTTACATATAATCAATGCACAATATAAGAAAAATATAAACACATACAAATATCAAAAATGAAAATGAAAATGGAAATGGTATACCAAAATTTTTGCTACTGGTCATCAAAGTGTACACAATAGTTTATTCCTTGAGTCCATGGTTTGTTGAGAGTTTTTTTTTTTTTTGTAGATGTAGATGTTATTTTTGCTGTTCGTGTAAATAGAATTTAAATCTTGTAACAATTTGTAAGCTTCAAAATCTTTGTCTAGAACCTGATTGACATTATGGTCATAAGTATCAAATATTAAGGATAGTTCTCTTCCAAAGTGAAGCAAGTTGGGAGAATATTTTGTGGAGGAATGTAGAGATCCATTATAAAGAGATTTATGAATTGATAAAGCATTTTCAAAAGTGTGACCTTCTTGAAGTAAAGTAGAAACCGAGTATTTAATTGATTTATTAACGCGCTCTGACACGGCATTGCTTTGTGGCCTCGCTACACTGGAATGACGGACCTTTATGCCTAATGTGTCGTTAAATTTGTCGTATATGTGTGAAGTGAATTGTTTTCCCAAATCTGACAAAATTACAGAAGGTCTTCCAAAGATAGTTATATAACTGAATAAACATTTTATTATCTTTTCAGAAGTGATGGTACGCAAAGGGAAGAGTTCTAGGTGTCGAGAAAAATGGTCAATTACTGTCAATTCCGACTGTCCATTAGTAAAGGGACCGACCAAATCAACACTGACTGTATCTCCTGGATGCGTAGGTGTGTATGTAGGTTGTAGTGGAGCAAGTGGAGTTTTGTGATGTTTTGCCTGTAAACATTTTGTGCAAGACGCTACAAAATTTAAAGTGTCAGCATACATTCCTTTCCAAAAATATTTTTTTGTGACAAATGCATAGGTTTTTGTTAATCCAAAATGCGAAAAATGACATATTGTTAGAACTTTTGCTTTTAATGAATTTGGGACAATAATGTGGTAAGAAAAGGTGTCATTACAAATATTTTCTTTTTTTAACATTAAAACCTTTGAATCGGGATGAATGAAGTACATAGGGAATTGCTTCGATGAGCCATTTTGCATAATTTCGCTGTAAATTTCGGATAATTTTGTGTCTTTCTTTTGTTTGTTTACAAATGTTTCATTTGAAATTTCCAATAAAGGGTCTTTTTGATCCTTGTTACCAATAACTAAGTAATTTAGAGAATGTCTACTGTATGATAAATGATCATTATTAGTGTCTGGAAGATCATTATCTACAATTGGCAATGCATATGGTTCGTTGATAAGCTCAGGTTGGAATTTAAATCAAGTGTGTTTTTCTCGAAAGAACATCTGGACAAATAATCTGCAAGTACATTAGAAGAACCGGGAATGTGATCAAAAGTGTATGTATATTCTGATAATTCTGTTAACCATCTAGTTGTTATGTCAGCGGGATTAGTTGTTTTCTTGTATTTTTTTAAAAGAGCACTATCGGATAAAATTACAAACTTTCGGTTATATAGGTAGTATTTAAAAGCGATTACTGATTTGTACATGGCCATTAATTCAAGTTTTAGTGCTGGATAACGTTTTTCAGACTGTTTAAGAGATTTTGAAAAAATGCAATGGGAAGTAATTGTCCTTCATGTTCCTGTAACAGAGCACCTCCTATGGCTATAATTGACGCATCCGTGTTTACGTAAAAAGTTTTAGACCAATCGGGTAAACGAACCATGGAAGAATTAAAGAACACCTGTTGCATTTGATCAAATAATTTTTGATGTTTTTGAGTCCATTTAAATGTTGTTTTTGGTGTAGTGAGATCTATAAGTGGTTGGATAATTTTTGAAAAAGAAGGCACTAGAGATTTATAAAATGTGACAAGACCAATAAACCTTTTTAATTGTCTTTTTGTTGTCGGGGTAGGAAAAGAATTTATTTTGACAATATTTGATTGGACTGGAGAAATGGAATGATTTTCAATGTGAAAACCTAAGTAATCAACAGCGGTTTTGTGAAATGAACATTTATTGGGCGAGAGCGTTAAATTATATTTCGATAAAATTTCAAGTACTTTCTGTAATTTTGCACATGTTTCCTCGAAAGAATTAGAACCAAAGATTAAATCGTCTTGGTAAGCAAAAATACCTTCCATTTCTAATTCATCAATAATAGTGTCCATTAAATTTTGAAAGAAACTACTACTATTCTTTAAACCGAAAACCAACGTTTTAAAACAAAAAGTACCGTAAATGCATGTGAATGTAAGTGGATCTTGATATTTTTCAGGTAAATTAATCTGATGATAGGCCTGTTGAAAATCTAACGAAGTGAAATATTTATATGCAGATAAATTTGAAATAATGGTCAGTATTTTGGGAAGTGGATATGAAGATCCCTGTAAGACGGAATTTAGCATTCTTAAATCAAGAGCAAGTCTGTATTTTTGTTTTGCAGACCCATCAGACTTCTTTCTAACCAGCAAAATAGGACATGCCCATTCTGAACAGTTACGTTCAATAATATTTGCTTCAAGAAGTTGATTTATTTGCTCTTTCATTTCTTGGTGTAATGATTGTGGTACCGGAAAAGGTAATGTTTTGATTGGGTAGTCATTAATGAATTTGAGATTTGGAACAACCTTGTCTGTGTGACCTAATGTTTTCATTGATTTCGAAAAAGAACTATAGTATTTTAACAATAATGAGCCTAAGGTTTTTGCTTGTTGAGAGTCTAGATGTTCCAATTTGAAGTCTTGTATTGTTAAATCTTCCTTTCTTTTTTTTAAGACCTCATCTGAAGCTTGAATATAATTGCAAATAAATTGTTGTAAATTATCATGAGGTTGAATATTGAAGCTGTTGATGTTGTCGCATGACTTCATGGTCTGTGAAAAATTGTCGTTTTTAGATGGTTCCATAATTTCCAAGACCTCATATAAAATTCCTATTCGTGCATTTTTGTTTATGTGTACAGGTTTGTTAGAAGAATTTTGTAAGAATATGTATACATGTGATTTTTGTAGGTGTTTGTTATGATTTTCCTGATCGACCGATTCAACATCATTATTGTTACCTAGCAGACTGTCATAACAAATAATTTGTTTATTAGAAATAGTACTTTCAAAACAGTACTGCATTGAAGGGTTTAAAGAATCAGTGTCGATGGAAATCCATGTTTTCTCATGTGGTTCTAGTTTTAATTTATGTGCAAGGCGAATCGTTTTGAATGAATTTGACGGAGAGTTTACATTTTTACTTAGAAGATTTATGTCTTTGCCATTCGCTGACGCACTAAGTAATGGCACGTGAAATTCATTTGTTGACATTCTATTTTTGTGCACATCAATTATGATCCTGTGTTTATGAATAAAATCAAATCCTAATATTCCTTGAAAACTAGAGGTATCGGGAATGTCAACAATATAAAAGTTGTGGCTAAAAGATTTGTGGTGAATTCTGATTGATGCTTTTATACATGCGGTGAAATCAACATCGGAATTTACTGTTTTAAGGGTAACTGTTGTGCCTAACCTTTTATATTTAAGATTGTGCTTAATAGAATCGAAAAGGGACTGTGATAAAAGAGAAATTGTCGATCCTGTGTCTAAAAGTAAAATTGTGTCTGTTCTTGCTATAGAGGCCTTTATAAGGGGGAGTGTTGGGGAACTATTATTCACATTTGAAATAACCTCAACTTTCTTTTCGTCACTTGGCGATACAGTTTGCGATGAACTTTCAGTTGATCTGTGCACTGTTTGTGACGACCCATTCCTGGTCATTTTTATGTTTGTTGTGGTCTGAGAAGCGACCGAATTGACTAGTCTTTCCTTAGAAATTTTTGGAAGAGTTTCATCAAACGACCATGGGAATGTAGGGCAAGTTGCTGATGTTAAAATGTTTTCCTGAGATGCAAAGCCATCAGCTAAATTACATCTCCTTAATAGTTTAAAGATTCCCCTTTCTGATTCCTTTTTTTACGAAAATTTGGATTGAATTTGTAATTTTGATATCCACCTCTATTCGCATTAGATCTTCTCCATTTAAAACAAAATTTTGCAGTGTGGCCACGTTTGAAACACAATTGACAAGTGGGTGGAGAATTCGAATTTTTTTGTTTATTAGTGCGGTAATAGCTATGACCAGTGTGTCTTTTTTTGAAGTCTTTTTTATACTGATCATGCGAGTTTTGTGGGCGAGAGGGTTGATTATGAGAGTTATTTTTGTCCTCGCTACCTGTTAACGACAAGGCGTTAATTTTTTCATATAGTGTTTTCAACTGCAGGGCGATCGAGTCTGTGGAGCTAGATGATGCGCAGGGCTGCAATATTTTCTCATTCTGCATGATCTCTTGTAAAGCTTGTGCCCTATTTACCGCTTGTTTATAACTTGATATTCCCTCCTCTTGTATTTTAACCCTTAAATTAGAAGGAATTGCTGAAATAAACTTAGTAAATTTTATATTATCAAGGGCTGTTGTATCTGTTATAGTGTCATGTACACGAGCAGTGAGTGTGTTTATACGATGCGTTAAGTTTCTAATCGATTCCTCTGGTAGTAATAATAGATTATTGAATTCAACCGGTGCTGCAGTTTTACTCGGGGGAGCGAAAAACGCTCTGAACTCTTTTTCAACAAAATCCAAATCGTTAGATTTATATATGTCTGGATTTTGCGTGAAAAATGTTAACGCTGGGCCTGTGAGTTTCCCCCCCAGAAATTGAATTGCTTCTTCGTGCTTCCATTTTTGTATACGGGCCAATGTTCTTAACTGATTAAAAAAGAACTCTAACAAGGTGGGTTCAC
Source organism: Maratus michaelseni (assembly GCA_963931845.1). Lineage (NCBI taxonomy): Eukaryota > Metazoa > Arthropoda > Arachnida > Araneae > Salticidae > Maratus > Maratus michaelseni. The sequence continues at coordinate 7,945,916 of OZ007600.1, forward strand.
CATCAAAATTGGTGACTTTAAAAGTTAGTTTACTGGCCATGTTTGGCTAACGAGTGAGCAAATACAGATATATTTCCAATAATTTATCAGATAAATAAATCTTTACTCTAAAAAAAAAAATTAAAAATTCAGGTGAAGAAAATTTTGTTTACCTAAAATATTCACAGTAACTTACCAGAAAATATTTACTGCAAAAATTACTTATAAGCAAAATATATATAATAAATGAATAAATAAATGAATGCAATCTCTCTTTTTTTTGAAAAAGAAAAAAAAAAACAAGAACAAAATACCTATATCTCCAGAATGAACAATTATTCACACCACAAATATATTATCTTCTTTCTTTTATTATTATCCATCCATATATATATTTTTTTAAATTCTTAACCAAGAGATATCTTAATTTTCAAAAGAAGGACAATTTGGAAAAATATCTGTAAATACATAAATAAATTAATCGCTCATTCTGCAGACTGCAATATTCTTTGTGGCAGATAAAAAGAACACCATGAACTGTTTATAGAAAAAGTATGTCTGCCTTATTATAAAATCAAAATTTTTATGCAATTTATTAAATAAAATTTCAGTCATAAAAAAAATGTGTTATCTAGGCAAACCTTCGAGAGATAATAACAATTATATTATACCTTTCATTATAAATATTGTTTCTTCTAAATATATGAGCCTTTATAAAAATATTAAAAGAAATGCATATAGAAATTACCATTTCTCCTTTCAAAATAATAATACGTTCAATATTTGAAAAAGTGTCATTGCATAATAGGAAAAAGGAACAAAAATTTTAGAATTAATCTATAATATGCAATTCTCTTCTTCACATATTTTCTTTATTTAAGATTTATCCTGTGAATATTAAATTTTTTTTTTTTTTTTTTTTACATACAGAGCATTATTTACCAACTTACCTATAATATGGCAAAAAAAATATAACATTAAAAACAGAAAATAATCAGAAATTGTTTAAATTTAATAAGTTCTGTTTGTTACATTGGTTTAAAAAAAATAAAATTACTGAAGTGATCTTATCATTATTATTCTCTTTTTTTATAATTCAATTGGATACTGCACATTATTGACATAACAAAAATTTTTTGTTTAAAGGATAACTTACCTTGTTGTACGAGAATTTTTTTTATAAAAGATTTGTTCTAACATACCCTGTTGTTTAAAAAATCTATCTAATGAATCAGCTGTAAGAGAAAAATTTAATATGATTAAGTTTTATGGTGGTTTCTTTCTGTATGCATGCAAACAATTCATTCTATGTTAATTTGTTCTCCTTATCAGCTGGAAACTTAAACAGCTGACATTATTCACTTTAGATGAGTCTCAGTTGCAGAGAAAGAAAAAAACCACAGAACTATCACTGATCTGAATGTAGATGGAAGTCCACTGGCTAGTGAATATCGTAACTGGAAAGTGTTATTATTATTCTTTGTACAACCACCAAAGCTAGAAAAATATGCAGAATTACGAACGCATAGTTCGAAAGTTTTGAATCGTTTGGGTTACGCAGATGTTACTAAGAGTACTTTTGACGTCATAGTCTTTTTTTTTTGTTGCTAATATTCTAGTGTTTAATGAAGAGAAAAAGAGTTCTTAAATGCGGGATACGGAACTTCTATTTAGCTTATTGTCAGTTGGATAAAGAAAAATAAAAGCACCGAAACATTAACTTCACTGTTGAACTTGAATGCTTGGAAGTCCGTGAATTCTGCAGGATTTTTGGCGAAGCATAAATCTACAGAGAGGCCCAAAAGTTTGAAGTATAAATATAAACGACTAAATTTTCACGGAATTGTGGACGCATATTGACTGAGCGGTGTAGACACTGGGCAGAACCCACGGGGGCTCATAGGGCGTGAAGCACAATCTTTACGGTGATCTACGCCTACACTTTTTTTTCTTTCTCCTTTTCCTTTTTTTTTTTTTTTTGAACAGACACCCAATGAAGAGAATGCGAACCGATGATCATCAATCTACTCCAGAGAAAATGAAGAGCACACTTTAGTAGCAAGGTTATCTGTACTGGATGATATCCGGAATAGGGAGACGTAATCCATAGGGAGATTTATTACGGATGAGTCTATGGTGACACTGTTATTTTTTGAGAGTTCATATAGCAGCAGGGAAGTGCAGGCAATAAAGTTGAATCAGTAGATTGGGTCCGGGAAGATGGTGAAATGAACGTAGATGAACGGGAAAGGGTCGTGACAGGGCCGGGCATGAACTGGAAATCCAAAGATGAGAGTTGTAGAAAATGCGCTGGAGAATAGGATAAAAGAGGCAGTTCGCAAGATACTTTCCAATTATGCAGGGACCCCCTCCTCGGTCTTAAACGTTGGGAGTAGACCTGGTTTGGCACAGAAAAATCCAAAGGAAATTCAGCGTGGGAGAGTCTAGATGAATTACTCCGACTTTTGAAATGTTCCTAGAAACACAGGCAAAGTTTATAACTAGTCCATTCGGTCCGGTGGGATGGTAATATGCAGGCGGGAATTTTCTTTGATGCATGCTGATAATCTAAAGAGACAGGCGGGTGCAGGTGAAGAAAAGCGTCCCCTCTTCTGCCAACGCTAACTTCTTTTTTTTTTTTTTTTTTTTTTTTTTTTTTTTTTTTTTTTTTAAACTGGAGAAAAGAGCTGGTATGGCACCATTAATTCTATAATGATGTTATTTGTTGAAGATAGTTTATGTTTTCATTGGTTGTGAGATTAACGAAATATCCAGGTTTTTGTTTGATGGGAAAAGAAAAACTCCAGTATCCGGTATAATTTCAGGATTTTATTCACTAAACATAAGATGATCGAAGTTCAGAAGAGGGGGAAAAGTAAGAGCCGTTCTTACACGGTCTAGATCAGCGTAAGACAGGAGTCGAAGTGAGTTGTTTCCACGATACAAGTTGGAATTGCACTGACAATAATCTCGCCAAATAGGGTTGCTAATAATTGTCTAGGCGAACGGACTTTCAGATGAAGCTGCCGCATAACTAATGGTATTTAGCGAGCCGGGTTGCTAGATTTTTTTTAAAAGGATGAATTTTGTTTCAAAAATAATATCACCATGGCGACTATAACCGACAAATATCTTTCTCATGAGAACGGATTTTCGACAGACAAAACAGTATATGCTTTTAACAATGAGAATATATTTTTAGACCTGGGTGTGAGTGATTGAGTTATTACCACTACCATATAAGGGCATGCATTTGGGCCAAATGGAAGATTCGCATAACTTTTGTGGCCACAAAAATGCGTTATGCACATATTGTGTTATAAGCTTGGTTACGGAAAGTAAAATTACGAAAAGGCATCTGTGCTGATTTAATTCTTTTCTTTTTTTTTATTTTAATCGAAAAGCCGTGAGATATTAGTGATCGAGCACAAGTGAAAATGAAAAAGGGAAAGGGTATAAATTACAGCGGGATTATTGTTTGTAGTTAAAGATAACTCAATTAAATTTTGAAAAAGGAAAGGGAAAAATATAAATTAAATAAAGGATAGGGAAGGTTAAAACTTAATATATGATTCTCATATCATAAATGTTAATGCATAATATTTCCTCAAAAAATTAATATTTCAAATCTTTCTTTTTCTTTATTCTTTTTTTTATGAATATTTCTTTATTTTTTATTTCACAAATTGTTTCTGAAATATATAGGAAAGGTGCTTTTGTTATGGCTATGTTCCTGAGATGGCCAGGCCATTCCTCTATTATACGTTAGCTAATCAAAAAATTCACTAGACGGCATCAGCATATCATGAAGGAGCTTCCTAGTGTATCTAGTGCATCATGGGACCACTCGCAATTCAAATTGATTAATTTGTTGCCGATTTCCTATTTTGTGTTTTTGGTGTGATCTCTTTTTGTTTTTAACTATTAAGTCTCCGTTTTTATGTACGTTTTCAAAGAACTTATTTTATGAATACCATCATACCTGTTCAGTTTTTAATGATCTATCAATTGGTGCTACCGTTGCTGGTGTATATTTTACAAGTTGTTCAAAATCAAACGATTTTCGTGAAAGCTGACCTGCTCTTGATATAATCAACCAGGTGGTCATATCAAGTACACCATGCAAGGCTAAGATAAAAACATTTTTATTTGTTCCAATTAGGTCATTCCATGCTAAATGAGCAAATCAGCTGTGGCTGACATGTCATAAATTTTAATGAAAATCAGCATATAAGTAGATCATATTTATTTACGAGTAAATGTAAAATAATAGATTTCGGGATTGTTTATTTAAGTATTGAAATTTACATTAAAAGTTGTTATAAGATCGAGGTTTTGTCTACGTGCTTTAAATTTAAATTTTCATTATTGGCCGTAGGCGTGGAAAGACTTTATCAAAAATTATTTTTAATTAAGAATGAATAATAAGTAACAGATTGGAGTGATTTAGTAACTGTCCTTTTATTCCATAATGAGAAAAAAAAATAAATATTGAAAATTTTTGAGAAGAAAATGCAATATTTCTATTACTTGTTTAAACATGACGGAAAGGTCTTAAAATTTTAAAATTGTTTGACGTTATAGATAAAAGTATATATTTTAAATATATAAACTTTCATTCTTGCCTTTTTATTCCTTAATGAGAAAACTAGTCGGATGTGCCAATCCCAAAACTTTCTTCTATTTCATTCATGTTAATACTTCAAAATACGCTTTCACATTCCCAATAAAATCAATATTTTTCGTCATTCGGTTGTACGTCAGCTGCTTGCGAATCGTCGGGTTACAGGGATACGAACAACCGATATATACTAAACTACAAAAAGTCCTTCTGGCCTGAACCGACAGGAACAGATAGCCTCCCTATTCCTTGGTTTTATGATTTTAGCTAATTTTATTGGAAAACACGAAGCTAAAATGCGTGGAACCTAAATAAAGAAGATTCAATCCCAGTTCTCGTCAACATTGAATTTGAATGAGAATATCGCCAAATTAGTCCTTTACAGCCAAGTTGGCTTCATTTATGGCAACTTATTTTGGTCGCCAAATTTGGCGATATTCCGCCAACTGTCGCCAAGTTTGGCGAGAATTGGACGTTGGCGAATATAAATATATAGTGATAAGCATATAATAGGATTAATGGTTACAACAATGAAAGAAAATTTGCCGAAACCATGTTAACTAAAACTCATAAATTAAACCCGTTTATGGATGAAATCTGCTGTCTTGTTTGAAAATGTCAGCCACCCTAAAATTTCAAACCGCTATATCTCAGCCATTTTTTAAGATAGAGGCAAAACAAAAATTGTTCCTTATTCTCCGGATCAAGGCCGAACATTTAATGAAACAAAGTTTTAGGATTTCTAATTTTTTTTAATTTGCACATCTCTTTTTAATTTGAAATCTTTAAATATAGATCACAGCGCCCCCTTTCGTCGAAATATCCCCAAATTCTGATAGAACCTGCTTGACATAGACAAAAACATAGAAAAAAATGTGGTTCAATTTGAAACATAACTTCATACACTTTTAGATGTTACAATATTGAAAATGGAACAAAAATATCGATCACAGCGCCCCCCTTCGTCGAAATATCCCCAAATTCTAATAGAACCTGCTTGCCATAGCCAAAAACATAGAAAAAAATGTGGTTCAATTTGAAGCATAGCTTGATACATTTTTCGATGATACAATGAAGACACACAGACGGACAGACAGACATTTTATAAAAACATGTTTTTCGGAATCTATGACCCCTAAAACGTGTAAATCCGTCGAAAACCGGAAGTCGAAAAAAATTTCGATTACAATAATTTCTTCAATTATAGATAGAAGAAAGAAAAAATAAATAATGAAAAATTTTTAGGGGAAAATTCAATAATTCTATTACTTGTTTGAACATGAAGGAAACATCTTAATTTTTTTAAATTATAGATAAAAGTGTATATATTTTAAATATAGAAACTTTCATTCTTGCCTTCAGTTTATTTTTCCTCAACAATATTTTAAATTAGAGTAGAATAAATTATTGATTTAAACGGGGCAGTGGCTTAACAAACAATTGTATAGTACTCTAAGCTCAATATAGATGGCACTACTACATATTTTTTGCAAGATAGCAGAAAAATGCACAAATTTGAAGTGAAATAGCCCATAGAACGTAACAAATACTTACTTTTTGAACTCATTTCTGTTATGTTAGGAATCAAAAGGCAATCTTGAATTTTTTAAAGCATACCATAGGCTTATTGAACTTTATGCTTATGCAATATTGTTAATGTCAGATTTTTCCTTCATTTTTTTTTTAAGTATACATACTAGTAAAAATTGTGATTTTGTAATTTTTTTAAAAATTTTCTAAGCTATTTTGAAGATGAAGAAAATAAATGGCAACTTCCAATTTGAGAAATTTGGTTTTCATATGTAACATTACATCATACATCATTTTCACATATGTTTTTACATTCCTTTGATTTTTATAACGCTTTTCATTTTCCCAAAATGTTCACTTTTTCAGTTTTTACAACCAATTTAAGGTTAACCATGGTGTTACGAAATTATTATTACTAAATAAATATGATAATAACTGTCCACGGTTTACAATATTATGAAAAAAATTTCATTTATGTTAAATAGTTTTCAAGATACGGAACTTTAAACTTGCAACTTTGAACGATTCCATACAAACCAGTTTTTTAAATGTCCAGAACTGCCAAAATATTTTATTTTTTGTCAAGGTATTTTGAATAGCTCAATATAAATTTAAATATAAATTGAATCTGTGTACCAAATTTTATTAAAATCGGTTACTATGTGGCCACGACTTTTTTTTTTTTTTTTTTTTTTTTTGCATGGAATGAGCCAATTACGATAAGTAATTTGTTTAAACAAATTTATTAAACTTTAAAGGGATTTTACATTTTTTTTTCTAAATAAAAACTTAAATTGTAATATATATTTTTATAACACCTTCATTTTTGATGAAAAATCCTTGTGATAGGGTCCAAGATGTTAGGGATTAAAGAGGTAGCGTGGAGCTTTTAAAATGAACTACTCCAGTAAATGATCGAAATGAATTTTTTTAAATTCAGCACTTAAATAAATAAAAATTACAGGTTCTTGATTAACTTGATCGCACAACAAAAATATTAAGGGTTCGTTCAACGTATGATTTTTTGGCAGTCAAATAAGTGTCCAGGACTAAAAATAGTCTATATTTTCAATGAATAAATAGAGTCAGCATTTCCCCTCCAGAGGTAGAAGTGGAAAGAATAGTCAGCTTATCTGACCCTTCTCAAAATGTAACGGATTATAAAATCTATTAAACTCCTTCGGAATACGGGAAGAGATTCAAAGTTGTCGTTGTTCAAACAATATTAAATAATGTTCTCGCTCTCTGTCCAAAGTTGTCACACAACAACTTTACAGTTATATCAAAGAAAGGGTTTCTTTGTCCGATGATTCAACAATCATCTAAATGTAAATTCTTTCTCGGAGTAAAGACCCTGTTTTTTAACGAGAGGAAACTGCAACATCTCCCGTGTACTACCTACTCGTAACTTTACTCTCAGTTCTACTCTGTCTTTTCTTTTCTATCCTCCAAGTTATCTCTCGAACAATAGGATTCTCACCAGCCACTAAAACGACTTTCGGATGATGTAATAGTAAAAGTCTTTCATGATAGGTGGAGAAGGGATTTCACATGAATATTCTCTCCTAACTGGGGTCAGCTCCGTTCCCACGATACCTGAAATGCGCGGCTTGATTACTGGGATTCCATCCCGAACTCTCTATTCATCTCGCTGCCTCCAAACCTTCAAGTAATAAGATTGGTGATGATTGAATGAAACCTTTTAAGTTTCGAGGCCGATTAGTGAACTTAGCTTTATTTTGGAAGAAAACCCAAACACGTGGGAACTGCCTATTCTTGTATTTTAGGCTTCGCTAACAGAGTTTTGGGTGAGATATGATGAATTTATCACATCCTGTTTCAAATCAATTTTTGAATAAAAAAAAATTATTCAGTATCATGTTTATTTATTCTACAACAAAACTATTTAATTTAACAGAACAGCATTTTTCAATTGCAGAAAATCAGGATAACTGAAACATGGAACAATGGTGAACATATCATGTGCACATGTTCCTGATATGGCCACTTGGTAGACATTTGGAAATCTGTTTTTTCGGACTAGTAAAACTATATTTTCATGGGGAATGCAATTTCTTTTTGATGAAATTTCATTAACCTGAAAACTTTAGAAAAAAGCAAAACCTTTTTTTTTTTTTTTTTTTTTCAAAGTGACGTTCGTGAAAATTCTTAAACTTTAACATGGCCATAACCGGAGCACCCACCTTACTTATTTTGGTATTTTAAGTGTTAAAGTCTTACGGAAACATTCGACTTGGTAATGAGATTTTAACACTTAAAATAAAAAATTCTGTGTATTTTAGAAATATTTTTCAAATAAAAATAAAAGAAACATTCTTTAAAACAGAAGTAAAAGAAAATTAAATTAAAAATTTTAATTTTTCGAGGAGAAATTAAAAAAAAACGGATGCATTCATTGCACATAGGTATAACATTATGGAGGAGGGGGGAGGGGGCTTGCGGTTTGACTGATAACAAGCTTTAAGTGTTAAATGTTTATTTTAAGCTTTATTTGATTTGCGAAAAAACAAAAAAGTTGGCTGATATGTTCAAGTTCATATGCGTGATGAAGGATTTTTTTCTACCTATAAGATCAGTTATAACGAAATTCTACTGACTATTCCTATTAAGTTGCACATATTGTTGAATAATTAAATTTAATAAGTCAATAAATCAAACAATTTTAAGTTCCTTTCTATCGCTATAGATAGGGCCATTTGATTGTCTTTAGTGTATCGAACCTACGTAATGATAAGTTTTATTAACACTAGAAGACCAGACAGTCGTAGTAAATACGACTATGTTTGTTTGAAAGGCGATAACTGATTGAGCTGTATCTATATTGTATGGATCCATTTCAATTTAAGGGGTCAGGTAACCTTTGAACTCACAAAATACATGAAAAAGGACTTTTATAAGAATTACAATATCTCCTTAACTATTTGACATTGAATTATAAAATTTAAAATGCATATTAATAAAGGTTTATTTTATAAATTAAAATTCTCCAAAAATGTATACACTCATATAAAGCTTTTAAATTTATTTTAAAATATAATACATTTTTTACGAAATAATTATTCTTGTATGTACTGCGCGCATGATTTTTCACATTTGAATTGCTAAAATAAGCCAATTTTTTTTAATGAGTATATATATACTGTGTTCTCAAAATGACCTACGATGAAAAAAATAAAATGTGTAGATCTTGAGAGAAAAATATTTTTTTTTTGAGAAATTCAAAATATCTTGTTTTTTTGTACTACAAAAGTAGTCATAAATTCTAAATTTGTTACTTGAGAAACATAATACTAGGTCATTTTGTGCATCTGTCTGGTTAAGACATTCAGTCAAAATTTTATGAAATTCTAACCAACCATCTTTCTTAAATCGTGCGCGCAATGACCAAAATCGTCGTTTTGAGAAAATTGGCTTCAAACATGAAACTGTCCCTTGATCATATTAAAAGAAGCTCAGACTGTTTTAGACATAACTCCACTTCTAAAGTGAATTTTTGCATGGGGTTTATTTAAATTTGTTCATAAAGAATAACATTCAATTATAAGCTAATATTTTTTTTCAAATTTCTGATACTTTAAAGGTTACCCGACGCCTTAATTTAGCTTCAATATATGGACAGAACTCTTTTCACTACCATGTTTCCATGACATACACTATTATATGACTAAAAATCATTGGAGACTTTCGATTTTAGACGTTTTGTCGGATATCCAAGAGAAATACATGACGAATTTTCCTGGAACTTCAGGAATACAGAGAACATGTTTTACCTCGTATTTTTAATGAAGATACGGTCACGAGAACGAGTCCACCAACAAATAGAATGAGGAAAATAACATTTGGTATCACCCTGTTAAACAAAATGCACGAAATGATCCATCGCAGCAGAACTTGACTATGTGGATATCGTACAGCATTTCTGTTCATTTATGTAAAAATAGCACGTATACCGTATATACTCGCGTTAGGGCCACACAAACATTCCGTCAATCCGTGCCCTGGCACGGAGTATTAAAAATCCAGGGGCACAAAATTGCCAAAACAAAAAGAGAAAAAAATTTCCAGAAAATACCTTTAATAGCTGGCTTTCAGATGAAAGAAAATTTATTCAAACCCAACGAGAAGTTCGTTTTTTAATTGTTTTTTCTCCAAAGCCAAAAGTTTTAAGCGTTAAGCATGTTTCTTGATCCAAATGCTCCTAGAAAAATATCTTTCTCTGTTTCTCTGTTTGTCGTATAGTAATTGGCTGATGCGTTTCACGTGGCTAGCGCGCGACGCCGCGGGAAGATTCTATTTGGCGTTATGTATATTTTTGGAGAGAGAAAAAGTTGTTATTCTGAGAACCATTGACTGAGAACCATTGCATTTTGAAATCAGTTTGTCTTGTTCTCCTGCATAAAATCTATGAAAAAACAGACAAATAATCAAAAAGTATGTTTTGTCGTAAAATAATATTATAAGAAGATTTTAGGAAGTGTGCTAGATTGAGAAAATAACTATTGAGAACTAATTGAGAACTAATTGAGAAAAGTGTTTATCCTTGTCCTGGGGTATGAGTAAATTTAACTTGAAGAAAACCATTGTTATTACTGTATGTTTTTAAGTGGCTTGAAAAAAAAGAAAGAGAAAAAAAAAAGATTGAACAATACTACACCTCTCCCCATGTTAGTTTGATTGTTTGTGAAATATTTTTATCGTCATCTTTTTATCTTAGTAATTAAAGTTAGTTGGTTTATTATGAATTTCATTATTTAGATAGCTTTACACACAGTCTTATTTTGTTAATTTTTCCATATTCATGTATATATTTTTTTCATTTATGCAATTTACTAAAAATCAATACGTATGAGTTAAATTGTTTAATATGCTCATATTAATTTATTTAAAGTGGTTCTCAAATTCCTTGCGCAACAACGCGAAACTTTCTGACGTGTTTTCTGACTCATGTTTAAACGTAAAAGCATGAAATTGGTAGGCCTGACTGTTGAAGTGGTTTGGAATCGAATAGCGTTTTCCATTTTTTGATAAATATACTAAGATATAAGAGATTCCAGTCACGTGACCACAAGTTTTACCCCTTTCTCGCGCTACCGCTTACGGAAATTTGGTTCAAATCGACATCTTTGACAGTATTTTCAGAAAGAGCTTCTGCCTTTACCAAAAAATGTAAATCGTTATTCGATTACATCATTTCTGAATAAGAACATTTGCGAATTTTATACGTTTCCGAACAAAAATTAATTCAGAAAGTAGCTCCTTTATAGATTTGAGAACAGCCTTAATAAAATTTATCACATTTTATGCAAAAATTGACTAATTTTAGTCAAACTTAAAAATTGTAGCATACATGTTTAGAACTTTTAATTCATTCTCAAGATATAGATTGAACTAAAAAAGTAAAATTTCTAAAAAAATTTGAAGTGTTGCATTTTTTTTAAATCAGGAAAATTTGTTTTTTTTTGTAATAAAAGTTTATCTCACAGTTAAATTTTCTAACAAACTAGGGGGCTGAGCCCTACGAGCTACGCTTACCAACCGACGCCCCCACCCGTCCAGACTTTACGGGCTGTAAAAACACGCTAATTTTCTTTGTTTTAAAAATATTACTTGATTACGAAAGATTTAGATGATATTATTACGACAATTAGGGATCTTCTATAATCAAGTTGCTATTCATTTCCCTTTGACTTGGATATTTCTCGATTCCCAAGGCCTCATCCATCGGTGTCGCGACAGCTGACGGTATTTTCGTGATCGATTAAGTAAGATCTATTACAATTTGAAAATCAGCTTGTATAAAACTGTTAAATAAAAAATGTCGCTGTTGGGGGCTGATATTAGGGGGCCCAAAAGGGTTAAAAATTTGTGGTAGCTGATGTCGGAGAAATTTTTTTGGTCGCTCATGTAGTAGCTGGAGGACATAAGAAGTTGTTAAAAAAAGCTAGTAAATCGGATGATTTTTAAGGGAGCTATAGTAAGGGGCCAAAAAGGGCCAACTAATACTTTTGAACAGGCTTAACATTTACGAGGGCTACTTACGCAAATAAAACGATTCAAATTTCTTTGTTCTGTCGTGATATGGTATGAGGTTTTAAATTATGTCAATCCCATTAATAAACTCATGCAAGGAAAAATTTTCGATATTGCATTGGCAATAAAACTTTTGGAAAGTTCCAATCGTTTTTATAGGAATTTGAGATCGGACAATCACTTTAATGCCATTCTTGTCGATGCTGGCAAAATGGCATCCGAAATAGAAGCAGATAAAAATTTTGAAACAATACCGAGACATCGAGTTCGTCGGTGAAAAAGACAATTTGATTATGAAAATCAGGATGAATCCATAATCGATGCACAGGAAAAATACAAAATTGAAGTCTTTTACCACCTTGTTGACACTGCAATCAATTCTTTAGAACAAAGATTTTCTCAGCTGCAATATCACAACAGTTGCTTCTGTTTTTTATATCATATATATATGAACTAAAAGATGTTTGTTCTACTGTAATTTTGGCCAAATGCAAAGACTTGGAAACCATTTTAACAGATGGAGAATCATCGGATATAAACAGCCTGGAATTTTGTGATGAAATATCAGTGGTGTGTTCTCTATTGGAAAAAAGATTTACCACCTTTGGAAGTTTTGAAATTAAAAAAATGAATTTTGTTCCAAACTTGAGCATTGCTCTAAGAATTTTACTTACTCTTCCAATAACTGTTGCATACGGAGAACATAGTTTTTCCAAACTAAAAATAATCAAGAACTATTTGCGAACAACAACATCTCAAACAAGATTGTCAGACCTCGCTATTTTAGGAATTGAGTAGGAACTCAGTAACAGTTGAGATGTTTCTGAATTAATTAAAGAATTCTCTGAACTAAAAGTTCGTAAAAAAAAGTTTGTCTGAATGCAATTCCTGTAACTCTTATTTTTTTAATAAAATAATGTACAGGGTGTCCCACAAGGTACGCAGCGTCTAATATGTACAGATTCAGATAGAGCACGTCAGTATGAGTATTTTGAATGGTAACATGTGGGGTCCCCGAATAAAGCGTGATAGTGTAAGTAAGATGTGAACTTTTCATATGAAAAACACAAGAAATGAGGAAAAAAACAAGTGAAAATCAATGTTTATTGAGAAATTTTGGATATATTCGGGGACCCCACATGTTACCATTCAAAATACTCATATTGACGTGCTCTAGCCGAATCTGCACATATTAGATGCTGCGTACCTTGTGGGACACCCTGTATTTTAAATGAAAAAATATTAAAAGTATTTGTGTCAATTACTGAGTGTGAGTTTCCTTCTTGTTTTTGGATGTTCGCTAAAAAATGTAAAAAAGACCATGTACATTTTTTTAATGCTTACTATGTATACTTATTATGTAGGGGCACAATTTATTAATTTTGCACGGAGTGGTTTAAAGGCTGAATCCGGCCCTGCTCGCGTATAAGTCGACCCCCAAATTCCAGATGAAAACAGGTTTAATACCAGTAATTCAGAATGGTTTTCTATGCCTTATTTAATCTATTTAATTCTAAAATATTTAAGGTGTAGCAAACCATTCTGAATTGCTGGTATTAAACGTGTTTTTACCTCGATTTTGGGGGTCGACTTATACGCGAGTATATACGGTAATCAAGGAAATACAACGATTTCTTTAAAAAATTGAAGAAAGTTTCGCAAGTTTTTTGTTTAAAGCAGGTTGGTTTTCAACCAAATTTAACGCCATTTTCAGACAATTTGACAGAATATAATAGAAAAAACATATTGCAATTCTAACATAGATATATGAAATATTTAATGAAATATGAAAAGTTGTATGAATTGATTTTTATTGGGCATGCGCGAACTATAGCAAAGATTTCTTTTTTCATGACTTTGAAATCAAATCTATAGAGCAATTTAAATGAAAAGATTAGTCGAATAGTACGAAAATTCATAAAGATGTCGGTGATATAGTGAGCTGAATTTCGGTTGGCTTCTAAGAGTAGCAGGATGGTAAGGGATTTTCCACAAATTGTCATATTTTATTAACTGACTTCCAACAAAGGAGTTAGTAATTATGGCTGTCAAGGATGTGGATTTGGAACGAATGCTTCGATTTTGAATTGGCTCGTTTTGGTGGTTTTCCAAGAAAGTGTAAAGCATCAATAAACAATGAAAATTTAAAAACAAAATTTAATTAAAAATGACAATTTGTTGAAATCCCTTTTCATACAGCTACTTTGATTAAGCAACTCAAATTCATCTCACTCTATTGATATCTATTTATATATACCTTTCTTAATTTTCACTATATTCGACTGGTTATTGTATATGTGTTGCTCTATAGAGTTGACTACGAAATCGTGAAGTAAAATCTTTACCATCGTTCGTGTATGCGCAGTTAAAAAATGTTTCATACAGATATTCATATTTCATCAAATATTTAATATATTTACATTCTAATAATAGTGTATCTCTGCATGTTATAAACAAAAAAAATCTGAAAAGACCTCTTGAATGTTTTAAAGAAACATTTATATCTTCAAGAATAAGTATTTTATTCTTACACAAATGAAGATAAATGTTTAATAGGACTAGCAGAGTCATTTTCTGCAACTACCGATCATTTCGATCATTTTATGTTACAGGGTGATCCTATAAATACTATCAATTTTTATCAATTTGTTTTCAGCTCCATAATTGATCTCGTAATGAAAACTGCACTGAAAGTCCAACATGTTCTTTATACTACCGTAGTTCCAGAATAATTCATCAAGTATATTTTCTAGATATTCAACAAAACGTCTAAAATCTAAAGTGACCAATGATTTTTGAGCATATAGTGTAGCTATAAATTATATCGTTAATATCTTTGAAGAAATGATGATGACTTATTATTTGAAAGTGCGAAATATTGTGATTTTAGATTTATAAGTGATGACAATTTTTGTGCTTTGATTAATAGAATAAATAAACATGTAAGGAAATCATTAAAATCTAATAATATTGAAAGTATTTTAATTTCATTATTCAAGTTGTTGAAGAGAGAATAGTTATAAGATTATTCTTTTCTTGGTAAAGTTATAATAAAATGTTGAGAAGTACAATACAACCATTTTTTAACCTTTCTTCCTACATAGAAATGCAAAATTTATAAAATTCGTAATTTTTAAGAGCGTTTAGTCTTTCCCTGAGAACGTCTATAGTTATCTAGGGTTAAATAGGTTTAAAAGCAAATTCTTCAGCTTCGTTGATTGATTTTAAATTTAATCACGACTTAAACTACTACAAAATTTTCGCTCTTCTCCAGTCAGCCGTAGCAGTAAATTATTGTATGAATAACGATACATGCGAATACATGACATTGAAATATATGCAATAGTCCATACGACAGTTTTAATTAAAAAAGTATAAAAATACGGCATAAAAAAAAACTACTTGAGACTTTCAATAATAGTGCATCTTAAATATAATGAATATAACATCTTTGAATTAAATTTCTTTGCAAATGCTTTAGTTTTCATGAATGAGCAAATGTAATGACTTTAGGGTAATTTTTTAAAGCTTCTTTACACCCCGCCGTACATTCTATAAAATTTACACAAAAACAAACCAACTTTCTATATGCTTCTCTTAGGTTTTTTATACATCTCCCCCCACCTCTATACCCACCCAATCTCTTTTAAACTAAAAATATCTACGCAAGCACTTCTAAATCTTCAGTAGCATTTTATTTTCTTAAGTTTATTACACAAAATATAAAAAAATATTTATACATAAAAATATTTGACACTTGCGTCTTCCAATTACATACAGCACAACTTCACATCTCCTTTTGTGAAACTGAGATTTATAAATTGATTGGTTCACGAAATTTTTTATTTTTTATTTTCACGGTTCAAGTTTCACACGAAGAACATCTCACGTGGTGGGATGGTAAATACTTATATGGAGCTTTTCAAAACTTGAAAGATTTCTTGTTTAACTTATCATATGCAAAATTAATTATACAGTTGCCACATACCATTCACATTAATGAAAATGAAGATATAATTTTTTCGTTATATTGAAAAAGTACATATTTAATTGCAAATTACGGATACATAAAATTCTCACAAAAAATATCAGCATCAGAAATACACAGAAATTACGTATTCTTCGGAAGAGTAACTCGCATTAAGTTTATCTTGTAAACTGTACAAATAAGTAAACCATAATAAAAATTTAAAAAAAAATATTTTCTACAAACAATTTAGTCATCTTTTATGTTCTGGGTGTCAATCTTTCTAGAATTTCCACAATTACATCTATTTTTGTCTCCAATGTTTTATTCTGAGCTAACAACTCCTCCTGTTTTTTCGCAGCTTTTTCATTTTCAGTCTTAAGTGTTTCATACTTTTCACATATATCCGCATACTTATGATTAATATCAGTATAGTTTTGACTAATGTCTGTCACTTGTTGAGTTAAGACATCTATTTTACGAAGAGAGTCTCTCCAACCATTCTGTGCCTCCTCCAACATTTTGTTTAGAGCTGCGTTGTCAACATCAATTAAGTACCAATTCAATTTCTCATATTCTTGAATAAAAGAGTAGTGCATGTCATAAATAGCCGAACTGGAAGTCGTCTGTTTTTCACGCTTTGCCGATTCGTATACTTCTGACAGTCTTTCCTTCAACTGAGTTAGTTTTCTACGAAGTTCTTTACAATTCATTGGGTTTGAGTCAGTTATTGGAAGAACAGCAGCACTTAAGTCTTGATAAATTTTTTTATAACTATTTATTTTTTCTAATACAGCCTTCTTATCGGATTGTTGGAAACTGAAAAAACGATAAAGTTTTATATCTTTTTCTGGGACTTTGGAGTCCCAGAATGCGCTCATTTCGGGGCATTCGTTCAATAGCTTCTCCATATTTTCTTTCTTCTTAGTGGCGTAATCAGACAGTCTCTCCACTTCCTCCGTTTTTGTAAGTTGAACATCATCAGGATTCATGATGTCTTAATCAGCACCTATAAATGACATAATACATATACCAAAAATGTATACCGATACAATTTAGAAAAATTAATGGTACACTATAGTTTATTAAAGGTTTTAACAAGTCCAAAATACAAAAAGATTAAATCCATTCACAATGAGGAGTTACATGGCATTTAATATCAATCTTCTTGTATAGTCATTTTGGGTTACTATTTTTATATCTACATTAACAATTCTACACAAGTTTGTTCTATTTTTGAAACCCAGTCCACATTCTTTTGGCGTAGACATTACATCTCTATTCGTTGTTTAATTTGGGTTATTTACACCCAATAATCTACACCATTTCCCTAAATAACTTTTAAACTGCTTTTAGCGGTCTAATGGACCAAATTTTTTTCGATTTTTACAGATCAACCTGTAATTTTCAGTTTGATTAGTGAAATTTTTTATCATTTAATTCCTTAATACTATCGCTGATAACTTATGAATAGGTGTATTTTGATTATAAAAATCCAGTACATAAATATTGGTACAGAAACAGTATGCTATGAGTTAATTTGAGCCTTTTAATTATCTTTCGATAGAGCGATCTCAGACCATTTACAGTAGTTATGGAATAATTTATGTGGCTGTTAAGAGTTAATTATTATTTGCATTCATATCTCTTCTAATGAAGCCAATGAATATGTAAAAAAGTATTTCTAGTATATCTTCAAAATCTCAAACACGTTGTCAAACAAAAATTTACTTCGTCGAGCTGGTCACCAAGGAGCCCAAGTTGGATAAATTTTGAATATGAATATAAAGGATCATTATTCAGCAACATAATACTAGTTATAATCCCTTACAGTAATAGCTGATTATGGTACTTTCTGTACCAGTATTTTGTTTCTCGCAAAATGAATATTTCAGGTTTTTTCACTACATGTTTATGTAGTAAAAGTATTCGTTTGAATACTTTTCTTAACAACCAGATAACACCAGTTCAGGCACAAAAAATTCTGAAAGTTATGCAATATATATGAAACAAAAAGCGCAAATGGTTTTTATTTAATCATAGATCAATCACTCCTGGTAAAATTTACAATTTGATATTAGGGTTAACAGTTTTTTATGCTAACTATACATACGTATTCTAACACCTTCCTTGTAGCTAAAATTTATAAATAAAGTCATACCTAAAGCCTTAGTGATTCATAGTTAACAAATATAAAATAGTGGAACGCTCGAGCTGCATAATTTCAATCGGTTAAGGTTAATTTTGTACAGTTAGTCCTGAGAAGAATTAGGAACTCTGAAAAATTATCTATTGAGCGAGGCTCCAGGGTTGGAACCACTGTTGTCACTAGGATACTTTTTTAAAATTCAGATTGTTTGATTCCCACAACATTTAAAAAATAGTGTAATTGGCCTTAGTCTCGTATTATTTAATATGTCATTAATAAAGGCTAATGTTTCTACTTCAAAAAGTGGTGTCAATTATGTAATCTGAAGTAGCCTACTGGCAACACTGCTCGGAACCAGAAATGCTTTGTGTATCAATCCAATCTAGCAAATAGTTAACATGGAAAAGACATAAAGTGTAATGATCAGTTGGTCTTGTGGAAAATGGAACCAACATAGATTTGTTTCTTTTAACTTATATAATATGATATATTTTCCTCTTTTCTAACAGGCTGTACTGGTTCGGTTGGCAGTGCGCCAGGCTTGCATTTTAAGACTTTTCGATGAGCGTTCCATTCCCGACCATTGTTATTGTTTCCAGACAAAGAATTGATCAATATATATTTATAAATCAACTTATGGATGATATGAGGTCGATAACCGTGGTCAATCTCAATTTTGACGACATAGTATAGTTTTTTTCCTAAATATTCCTTTCTCAATGTTTTAAGATCACTTATCCGGTTTTCAGGGAGATATGTTCTTATTTTTTACAGAGGATTTTTAACAGATTCAATATACTATTTATCGTCTCCCCAAGAAGGACTTTTATTAATGCAGTCAGCAAAAAGCAAGAGACCCTATTCTCATCTCCTTTCTTTCAGAAGTCTATGAGAATCCTTTGCAGCTTAATAGTGGCCAATGAATGCTCTACATAGGCATGACAAATAGTCATGCATATTAAAATTGAACGTATTTTTTAATACGTTAATAAGCATAAAAATAACTTAAAATCTAATAAACAATACGCAGCTTTATCATGGATATTTTTTAAAAGGTAATGTTACAAATATTGATTTTGATAAAGTTAAAATTATTTCAAGGAATTCTAATCATTTCAAGGCCCTTATAATAGAGTCTATTGAGATGCATTTGAGTAAAGAAGAAAAGTGGAATGACAGCGTTTTATTTGTATTCCCGGAAATTTAAATTAACTGTTTAAAGGAGGTTCATTTATAATATAAAATTCAATAGGTTCTACCCTTTACGAATTGAAACATTGTTTTGCTAGCAGATGTCTCAGATGCTAACAATGAAACTTTAATAGAATGTGTATGTTTGTTACGTGTAAGTGATTTTTCTCAAGGAAACCGATTATGTGAAGCATTCACCCGAATGTTCTCAACAAGAGTCCCACAGTTACCCCAGAAGATGGCTTTGAAGATAAAGTCAAAATGTCGGGTATTTATTATCGAGTTTTTAATGTTAAATATCAATTTTAGTAAAGTGTACGCTGATTAACAATCTGTAATTATTTAATATCAATTTTACAGCATAAATGCAGTTCTATACTATATTACGGATCAATTGTTTTAAAATCTAAATTAAATATACACATTGGAACAAATATAAATATAAAAAATGTTTTTGTGTGCATATATACAGGGAGCGATTTACAAATTTGGAGGCCCTGGGCATAGATGCTCATGAGGGGGGGGGGGGGTCTTACACCGATGCTTATAGTGGTCTTTAGTGAAAAAAAAATATATCATTGAAAGCGGTAATTATAAAAAAAAAATTCTTAATATTTTAGCAGTAAAAGTTTTTATGACATTCTCATTATCAATCTTTAGTATTTTATCTGGCTGACGATTTTTCAAAATCGGTTCCTAAAGTGAAAGTATCCTGACAAAAAAACCTGTAAATAAAATCGAAAAAGTAAAAAACGGCCTTTGTAGTGATTGATCTCAACTATCCAATGGAAAGAAATATCTTTTAAAAATATTGAAATGCAAACGAGATATTAAAAAAAAAAAAAAAAAAAAAAAAAAAAAAAAAAAAAACTCCTATAGAATTAATATTAGCGAGAAGGTGTGTTCGCGAGAGTGAAGTAGTTATTTTTAAATAAAAAAAAATAATAGATTTTTTCATATTAATTATTAAAATTGTGTACCTATTGATTTAATGAAAATTAAGACAAATATATATGTAGTTGTTATGTGCTTCCTTTAATTTTCTTAAAATTTCCTTTCATTTATAAATCTTTAATCTTTTAATCACGCATAAATTATTTGTCTCAGCAAAATAATATTAAAATACGGTACATAAAATTAAAGTGTTCTATTATATTTTAGTTTTTCATTACCATCATAACTTAAATTTTATGATTTTTAAATTTTGAATACTTTTGTACAAATCTTTTTTTATTTTTATTTTTAATGCATTTTGCCTTACGTGTTGCTGCACCGTATAAAACGGCACAAGAGGAAAAGAAAATAACACGGATATTTTTTTTAAAGAGAAAAAAAAATTCAGACTTACTCAGTATATATTCGCGTAAGAAATCATTCTAAATAGATAATAAAAATTGTTCATATATGAAATTTAAAAATTGTACTATAAGTGCGTTAAAATGACATAATAGCTTAAATGAAATGTATTTGAAGTTAACATATCTACTATATTACAGAAATTACAATTTCAGGAAAAAATAATTATAATAATTTAAAAAAAAAACGTACTTTCGTGTTATAGCGGCCTCCTCAGTTATGATTATGCCAAGGTTGCAGTTATGATTTTGCCAAGATCATCGCAAAGCTAATATATGCATCCTATATACGCATATATGTATTCCAAGCAGTCCTATATGTGCCATATACGCCATTATACACATATTGTTTGTCTTATATGTAGTATATACATCATATACACATGTCATATATACAGGGTGTTTCACAAAAGACCCCTAACTTTAAAAATCAATAACAAGATAACGGTGATAGATAGAAGCATGAAACCAGTGGTATATTTATTAAAAAAATCGTAAGAATCTTATACATAAATCTCAAAATTTAGTTTAAAATAGCACCGATAGATGGCGCTGAGAGCGTTGAGAATCCTTCTAAAGAGAGTTCAGAAGCATAGAAAGACTAGACGTCGAAGATTTCGCCATTGAAATTTGACCGCTATTAGCTTATAGTGAAAATAATTCCGAAAGTGATGTATACCATGGAGGAACGTTTGTTTATTGTGTTGGAGTACCACCAATTAAATCAGCCCTACTGCCACAAGGAGAAGTTTCCAAACGAGATTTCAAGTCGCAAAAGGCCCAGATGGAAAAACAATTCGAGAGCTTTTCAAAAAATTTCAATAGACAGGCAACGTGGCCGATGCGAATTATTTTCACTATACGCTAATAGCGGTCAGATTTCAATGGCAAAATCTTCGACGGGTAGTCTTTCTATGCTTCTGAACTCTCTTCAGAAGGATTCTTAAAGCTCTCAGTGCCATCTATTGGTGCTATTTTAAACTAAATTTTGAGATTTATGTACAAGATTCTTACTATTTTTTTAATAAACATACTACTGGTTTTATGTTTCTATCTATCACCGTTACCGGGTTATTGATTTTTAAAATTAGGGGTCCTTTGTGAAACACCCTGTATATACATCATATATGCATCATATATGCATCCTATATGACTATAACTTGTCCACATACGTCAAGAAATGTTATATGTATATCATACATTATTATAATGCCATACATTCTTTATAATTTGGCGACAAATCTTGGTCGCATGGCTATTCCTACTTGGGGGGATTGCTATGACACGAAAGTACCAAATTTATAGCATATTAATGAAAACAGAAACAAAAGTATTTTATCGGGTCCTTCCTATAATAACTTTAACTCTTGTTTAGATTGATGTCTGAGCTAAAGGTATTTTGAGGAAATTAAAGTTGAAGACCACGTTTTTTGCTTTTTAAAACGATTTCTCATCCGACGTCAATTTTTGAAATCGGCTTTTTTTCCATATCTGACAATTTGCACTATCCTTTTTGTAACTTTAAGATTTTTGTAACGATTTTATGCATTTCTATTGCCTATTCAAAAGACAATTCTTCTAAAGTTACAGAATTTTGTTAAAAATTCTTCTAAAGTTACAGAATTTCGTTAAAAATTCTTCTAAAGTTACATAATTTCGTTAAAAATTCTTCTAATGTTACAGAATTTCGTTAAAAACGCTTAAAAAAAATAAAGTGACGACGTCAAGAGGTCTATTCTCGACCGAAAATAACAACCATTTTCCGAATGGTTAAAAAACAATTTTAGGAAATATGACGTAACTTTCTATCTGACGCTTTTATCCTGACATCAAACTTTCTCTATACAAACGGTGTTGTGTTTTATTTCCTTTTTCATTTGTATACCAGAATTATACCTTATAAGTTACAAAATTTTTTTTCCCAATTTGTTTGTGTACTACAGCTGGCTATATCTTATAGTATAAGTTATAGCTAAGTTGTTTAATTCTTTAAATGCAGGTGTAATATTTTATACAATTTATATTTAATAGAAAATAAAGCAAAGCAACCTTTTTAGAGTCAATTCTTTCTCTTTTCAAACAAAACTTCATGACCTGCGTCACGACTAAAAGCGTTTTAAAAAAAAGGCGTCATTTTCATACCTTGAATTTTCGATTAGTCGAATTCAATGGGATCGTTAAACATATTTGACTCAGCGTAATTTCAACTTATCAAAAATCATTTAATATATACGGAAAAAAGATGGAAAATCATTCATTCATAAAGATAGGACACGCATTTATACAGTAATAACTAAGTCTGGCAAATTGAGTACTGAACGAAAATATAATTTAATAGTATAAGAAATATACTTACAAACTCTAATTTCTGGAAAAAACTTCTTAGTGATGACTGCTTGCAGGAAATTTTTTGTCTTTCACCAGCAAAAATATCGCTCACTATTTGTAAAAACAGGAAAAGAGAATCTTCCTCACAGTCTCTACTTTCGGGGTATTGCTGTAGTGTCAATATTGCTGCATGTGCTTCTTGATTGTTTGGAGGTGAAACACAATTTAGTCATCATTTTCCACCCTTTTTATTGCTTCAACAAAACAATATATGTATCTCTAAGTTCTACGCTAACTACACTGTTTTCGTCGATATTCAAAAACATCTTCAGAAATAACTTGGTCTTCTAGATTTGCACTCACAACACACGAGCCCGCTTTGCTTGCAAAAAAGCCTTCCTTGATAGCTACGTTTTCTGTAGGAATGTTTTAAACATTTATTTATCCCCTCGTCTGTTGGCTATAGTTTACAAGGTATGTTAGAAGGGAGAAATTTTGTCCTGATAGATTTCTAGTTCAAACGTTTACCGTGATCGGCGAAATTATCAACAAAAATCAACACTTTACGCTTTTTCGCATGAAACATTATGTCCAAATTTCTGATGTACTCCTCGAACACTATTAGAGTTATCCAAGCTTTTTTATTTGATCTGCACTATACGGGAAGTGAATTTTTATTCTTGAATCAACAAGGAGTTTGTATTTATAGATAAAAGGTAATTTCTCTGTTCTAGGAGCATCTGTTCCGAAAAGTACAGTTAAATATCATTTACTTAGTTTTCCTACGGAACATGATTCATGGTCTTGTTAGGAAAGGAATTGTAAAAAAAAAGTGCGATTTTATACGTAATTGAAAACGTCGTTCGCATTATAGCGTGGGAGAAGTTTGTATAAAGCAACTGTCTTCCATTCTTTAAACGGCATATCAGGCACATATTTCGCTTCACCATGTAATGTCTGTAACACAAGGTTGTGTATGACTTTAAAATTTTCAAGCTATCTTGTGCTTGCTATGAAACCTTCCACATTCAATAATTTTACAAAATCAAAGCATTCTCACGTAACATCGTACCACTTAAAGAAATTACGCTATTATGGGTCCAGTAATATTTAAACCATTTTATGAAAGCTATTTCGAGATCTGAGAAGGTACACGCTTTCAACGTTTTGCACTTCGGATTCACGCTTATTTCTTTTCAAAATGCTTTCTTTATCCCATATAGAAACAAAGCTCCTGAAACAATCTCAGAACCTCCAAGTCATCTCAAATTCCAACTGATACTAAAATAACACTATCAGGAGTTCCTGGGGAAAAGACTTTGATGATTTCTTCAGGATTAAACTTCTAAGCACTCCTTACACTGTAAAAAATGACCAATGTTTCTTATTTTATGAAAATATGCTATAACCACGAACGAAAATATAATATAATCTTCTGAGTTATCCGAAATTTCAAATAGCATGTTACATTGTCATTTGAATCCCCAGAAACGAATACATTTTCAAAATTTAAAGAATAATTTATACGAACAAATTATTTTTAGCTGCCCGAATTTTTCAGAAACGTTTCCGAAGGGTTTTTAAAGTGTATTAATGAGTGTCCTCAGCCTGGAATACCTGTTTTTCGAATGCTAGCAATTCTCAAGTAAACATTTTCATGCTAAAAAAATGTTTAACAGACAAACATGCAAAATGAACAGCGTTAACAATAACAGTAAAATTAAGATTATTTTTTTACTCTTTCATGTATAAATTAACTTGTGCGGCTGAAAACGTGTACTTGAGAATGGATAACATTCGAAAAACAGGTATTCCAGTTTCTAAAAAATTCGAAATTTAAAAGGGGGAAATGAGCTAAACGCGTTCTAAAAACATTCTAAATTCCAATTTCTATGGAATCTCTGAAACTGCCGAACCGATTTTAAACGTAATGATTGCAAATTTATGATGACAGTCACTGCTCTAACATAGGCAATATTTTATGTCAGTGCCACCACCCCCAGGGAATTGCAAGAGCGAATAACGTTCTAAAATTTCAATTTTTGTGATACTGAAGGGATTAGAAACTTGAAATTCGGCAAGGTAGTTACTTATAAGATATATATGCTCCATAAGAACAGTTTCTAAGAAATTCGAAATTTAAAAGGATGATATGAGGGAAAATGTTCTAAATTACGATTTTTTTTATTCTTTATTCTGCCGATCAGCATGTATAATAGAGAAGTACCGAAAATTGTTTTCAGTAAGACGTTTTAAATGTATCGTTTCCAATATGACGTAATTTTCATCCTATTTTTAAACTTTAAAATATTAAATTGAAGGGAAATATTATTATTTATGCTGTTTTAAAATTTGCAATATTAGGTAAAATATTTTGTCGAAGTAAATTAATATCTCATGTAAATATATTTTTATACTGAAACTGTTTGGAAATATTGTTATTTGAGCATTTTAAATATGACGTAAGTTTCCCTATTTAATGCTTTGAACGCGTAGTAATTTAATTATTTCTCTTTTTAATAATCACGCACAAGTATATTTTTATTACGTAATTTTCTGCAATTACTGCTTTTAATACGTGATCATTTAATTATATTTTTAAAGTTTTATTTTTGTTTTTGATAGTCCCGTGTAAATACTTTTTTAATTGAAACGGAATATTATTATGTGCGCTATTTTACAAATTGGCAAAAATTCAAATAAATTCTGTGCTTTAGCTGACTATTTGTATCCATTATGCGTGGGTTTTTATGATTTTAATTAATAACTTGCGTTAATGAAGACATTTTCAAAATTTTATGATTTTCAGCGTGACAGTAGATATTCAGCTGTAAGTACACAACATTTGAGGTCTCTAACTTAAACAGTTTCTGAGAACCGACTTTGTGACGAACAGACAGAGAAGCGACACAAATAGGGTTTCCTGAGATGAACGAAACCCTAAAAAAAGTTGTAAAATGCAATTTTTTTTTATACTGACACTATTAGAAACTTCAAATTTGGCATGGCGGTTACTTTTAAGATACAAATGCTCGCTAACAATAGTTTGTAAAGAAATTCAAAATTTGAAAGGGCAAAATGAGTGGAAAGCATTTTAAAAGCTTTCTAAATTACGATTTCTCTGGAATTGTTAGGGATAGAAACTTGAAATGGCTTTTGCTTTTAAGACATAAATGGTTGCACGGAAGAATTTAAAAAAAAAATTCGAAATTTACAAGAGTGAAATGCGCGAAAAGCGTTCTAAAACGATCTAAATTGATATAGATTTCTATGGAATTGTTAAGGATAGAAACTTGAAGTTTGACACTGTTGTTGCTTTTAAGATGTAACTGATTGCACAGAAGAGTTTTAAAAACAATTGAAATTTAAAAGTGTGACGAAAAGCGTTCTAAAAGCGTTCTAAATTACGATTTATTTGGAGCTACTAAGGCTAAAAACTTAATTTTGCATGCCTGTTACTCACGTAAATGATCACCCAGAACAGTTTACTAAAAATGCGAAATTTAAAAGGGCAGAAGCATAAATAAAACGTTATAAAATTGCAATTTATGTGGTACAGTGGGTATGGAAGCTTCGTATTTGGCATGGTGATTATTCTTAAAATGCAAATGAAGAGACCGGTTACTAAAAAATTAGAAATTTAACAGGATGAAATGAGCAGAAAACGTTCTGAAAACGTTCTACATAATGGTTTAATTGGATTTATTCGTGTTAGAAACTTGAAATTTAGTATAGTGTCAACTTTTAAGATGCAGACGCTCGGTATAAATAGTTTTTTTAAAAATTCGAAATTTAAAGGTGCAAAATGAGCGGAAAACGTTATAAATTATGTTTTTTTTTTTTCTAAATTGTTAGGGATAGAAACTTGAAATTTGACATGCCTGTTATTTTTTAGACGTAAATGCTCGCACAGAACAGTTTTTACAAAATTCGAATTTAAAAAAGGTGCAGAAGCAAAAAACTTTCTAAAATTTCGATTTCAGTTATGCTTCTGGTCTAGAAAGTTAAAATTTGGCATGTGACTATTTTTAAGATTTCAGTGTTCGCTAAGAACGGATTTTTTTAAATCGAAATTTAAAAGTGAAATAAGCTGGAGAAGTTCTAAAAACTTTCTAAACTATGATTTATCTGAAATTGCTAGAGATAGAAACTTGAAATTTTACATTGCTGTTAGGTTAGAGATACAAATTCATCTACAGAACAGATTTTAAAAGTTTAGAAATTTTAATGTTTGCAGGAACAAAAAAAGTTTTAAAATTGCAATTTCTGTTAGTTATTACAGAAATTTGCTTAACTAGAAGATTGGAATTTGGCATGATGCTTACTTTTAAGATGTAAATACTCGCTTAGAACTGTGTCTAAAAATTTCAAAATTTCAAATGAAAAATGAAATGAAAGGGAAACTTTCAAAATACGTTCTAAATTACCATTAATTTGTAATTAATTTTATCTCTTCTCATTCATTTAAGTCTTATGTTCGCCTAATGCAGTATAAGAATGAAGTTTACTCCAAATGTAGCTTAATTAGTAATTTTTAAATTATCTGTGGCAGTAAAATTTTCTCTAATGAAAATAGGCCCACGAATACCACTTGGCCCTTTTCAACAATTACGCAAGCAAAGCCGCGGGTTTTGTTAGTATTAAATAAAAAAATGTACAAAAATAATTTTCTCCATAATAATACATTCTGCATTTTATATTACGTCGAATAATCATAATTACAACTGCATTTTTAAGTTCGATAAGTAACCTTCAATTTTCTCAAATCCTTCCGATATCACTTTCTGTAATCTTCCACAGAACTTCCTGAGAAATAACAAGAAGGAGTTGCTGGGAAGCTACCGGGATGCTATAATGCAGACATTTTCGGTTCCCGAGAATATTCTCTGCGTTCTCCGGGTGACATTTTTTTCGAATTCTCCTGGATGCCTGGAGGATGTCTGGAGGATGCCTGGAGGATGTGATGGCGTTTGATTGTCAATCTTCTGAGGATGTTCTGGGGAAAGTAAATATGTTAAAAATAAATGTGCAACGTTAAATTAGTACAAATTAAAATCATTTCTAATGGCAAACAGCTGTTTCAAAGCCCTTAAGCTCCATCTTCAGTGCCAACTCAAAAGGTAAAAACGAATTAAAGTTGACGTAACGAAGTTACGTCAGTTACGAAGTTACGTTAAGTAAAGTTGAAGTAAACGAATAAAAATGAGTTTTTAATTCGTTTTTACCTTTTGAGTTGGCACTGAAGATGGAGCTTAAGGGCTTTGAAACAGAGTTTTTAATTCGTTTTTACCTTTTGAGTTGGCACTGAAGATGGAGCTTAAGGGCTTTGAAACAGCTGTTTGCCATTAGAAATGATTTTAATTTGTGCTAATTTAACGTTGCACATTTATTTTTAACATAACGGCACAAAGTTTTAATCCACCTTTTAGAAAAGTAAATATGCTATATGGGATCCTTCAGTATGGTAGGTAGCCTGTTAGAAGGGATGCCATAATTCAGTCTTTTCCTTTTAAATTAGGATTGTTTTCAATATATTTTATTAAATTTAATATTTGTCCTAATTTAAGAATTTGAATTTCAGATTTCAGATTTTAAAAGTCTCAACTGAAAACCTACCACGATTTGAAAGCAATAAACACTAAATGAATACACAAGACTCAACGCTGGAGGAAAGAGCCTTAACGAGAGCTCAATTGAATCGAAAGATTGAAAAAAAAAATCACCACATAAAAAATGGAAAATTTGGCTAATCAGAATACACTTAGCCAGCCCATTTTGAGAGGATGGCGTGAAAGAGGAGTGAATGAGTGAAGGCGAACAATTGCAGTTGTAATCGAAGACGCTTGACAGTAACCAAGGTGTGAAGTAGAAATAATGTCCTTTAAATCCGGCTGAGGAAGTGCAGTAACACAAAGTGCCAATATTTTCTAATGTAGGCCGTGAAATTAAAAAATAGTTCAAATACTTTTATTTCTGTGTTCAAAAAGTCTATTTAAAACATGTAGACTTCGACAGAGTGAAGAAGTTTAATATCGAAATTTAAAAAAGAAGATCGGGGAGAATTTTCAAAGAATTTTCGACAGCAAAAGCACGTGCGTATTTACGATTTAAGAAAACGATCAGAAAAATTCTCAAGTGTCTTATAAAAAGGAATAATTTTTAAAGGGTTAATATTAATATTTTTTAAAACCTAAGACTTTTTTTTAAAGCTGAATTTACGCTCGTTAAGCGTGTGATACTTGTTTTTCGTATTTCAACAAAACATTCCATGAGCAGAATGTAAAACATTTAGAAGTTTTTGAAATGTTTTTGGTTGTGCACGTGGAATGTTGTTGTATGTTGGCCAGATGTAAATTGCGCGATTTCAACTTTTGAAAGGAAAATGAATGTAAATATTATTTGGTATTTTTCATGTTTTCTTTTCTTAAGTCAATGCCGATTTTTTAACATCGCAAATAATAATAATAATAATAATAATAATAATAAAGTAAAAAATAAAAAATAAAAAAGTAAATAAAATAAAATCACATAAGTGACTTTCGGAAACGAATTTTTTTTTCGAAAAGTAAATAATAATATTCTTTCAAACGGATTGCAGGATTCGAAAGGAATTTTGTATGTTGATTTAGGAAGCCGATTCAGAATGTTAAACATCAACGGAAAAATGGATTGCGTGTCCGTGCCTGCAATCTGTATAATATTCCCAGGCCTAAGTAAAAAAGCCTATTTGCATTTTTAGTTGTGCATAAAACATTACTTATTATTATTGTTATTGAACCAAATTTTTGGAAAGAAACTTTGTTCTATTTTGATCTAAAAAAATATTCGCAAATGTAAGGTAAAATTGACAGATTTTTTTTTTTTTTTTTTTTTTTTTTATAGACTGCAAAATATTTAAAAAATAGGTGAGGAGGAGGACAGTTGTAGATTCCATCGAGCTCTACATGAATATTTAAGAATATAATCTAATTTTTAAAAATAAATATAAAATAGTTCATAACTTTTTATTTATTTCTATCTTTAGACCATTTATTATGAACTATTTTAACCACAATGAATTATATCAATGATATTAAAATTGTTAACTTATATTTCCCCTTTCAATAATTTTGTTTATTTTAAATTGATTATAATTGTGACACCAGTGCTGAAAAAATGTAAATTAGGCCGAATATTTAAATCTACTTTAGT
This sequence comes from Maratus michaelseni, assembly GCA_963931845.1. Lineage (NCBI taxonomy): Eukaryota > Metazoa > Arthropoda > Arachnida > Araneae > Salticidae > Maratus > Maratus michaelseni. Next base: position 7,976,278 of record OZ007600.1, read on the forward strand.
TGTATCTTTACTAAAAAAAAAAATCTAGCTTTGTTTATGGACTCGGGTAATTAGTTGTTCTTAATATCAAATCCATAGTAAACTTAAAAAATAAAATAAACGAAGCATATTAATTTACTTTTATACTTATGTGTCTCTCACCTCCCTTATTAAATTCATTTTTAAATTCATCGAGTTTTAATTATTTTCGTGAAAATTGAAAGATTCTAAAGAAAGTCAATCAAATGTTACTGTCACTTAATTTTGTTTATTGATATTTTAAATACTTAAACAGATCATCAAATCGTTTTATTAGTTATTTAAAAAATAACTAAATATGTTAATCAAAAATTATTATTGTATGTTTATCAATTAATTGAAAACCGTGGCTAATTTGAATCAGTTAAATTATTAAACGTAAAAACAAATGTTAAAAAGTTTTAAAAAAATTGTAAAAAAAAAAAAAAGTGATCTAAAAAAATGTTTTCTTCGCTCAGCAACGTGATATTTTATGACGCAAACACAGAGCTAACGAGAGCAAAAAAGGGCCAACTGGGCCGTGGTTCTGAGCCCCTTTGATTTTAAGGAGTCCCAAACTTAGTGGACAACATTTTAAACCTGATATTTTAAATCTATTTCGAAATTGTACTGATTATAATTTATATTTTGTATCAATACAGTCGGAAAAGATTAAACACAAATTATGTATTTGTGTAAATATGCACTTATATATTTATATCTGTATTGGAAGGCATAGAACACGTTTAATTTTTTGTAACAGCATAGGAAGAAGGCCTGGCATTTGTCCTCTCTTTTGTTGATCGAGCCCTGCACATTCACAGACTTATTTTTAAACTTAAAAGCATGAAATTGGATATGACAATTGAAGTGATTTGAAATCGAAAAGCGTCTTTTATTTATTTTCATTTATATAAATATAAATGTATTACATTTTCAGTTATAAGCAATTGTTGTCTCATGACGACCTTGTCGTTTTTGTAATTTCGGTTCAAAATGCCTATTTTGTCTGCCTTTTCTGAAAGATCCTTTGTCTTTATCGAAAAATGGGAAATGCTATTCGATTTCACAGTTTCTGTATACGAAAACCAAACAATTTTCTGCGTTTGCAAATAAAAATGAATTCCTAAATGTGTTAGAAAATAGACAGTTTTAATTTGAGAACAGATTTAACACTAAACAGAAAAAAAAAGTGTCAGTTGTTGTGTCTTTCTGCCGGAACTCTTGATTTGTTTAAAAGCCCGAAATAGACGCATTTTCCGTGTTCGAAACGTAATTCCTTTTTAAGTAAATTGAAAGTTTATTTATTGCTGTATGGATCAATATAAATGTATTAATCAAATTTGTAAGTAAATTAGTTGCACATTTTTTACAGATAAAAAAAAAGAATACAAAGGTTTCTGGGTTAAAGAACTTTCAAAGTATCTGTTAAAGAGGAAATAACATTACAAATGTAAGAAAATAACATTTTGTAACTAAGACGGTTCGTTGATATATATATCAATGGATATATATCTTGATCCTTGTCCTGATATATATATATCCGATATTTTGAAAATATCATGATGTTTGACAATTTCGATATTTAATATTTAATTTCAAAATATCATTGTGTATGATTTTTTTTTATAATTTCAGTGTAAATAAATTGTTGAAAACAAGTGTAGTAAATGAATTTTTCAACTGTTATTAATTGTGTCGTTTTGTAGATAAAGAATTTTTGCTCTGGCAATAACTGTAGTTAAAAAAAAAAAATAAATAAATAAACTTTACTTTTGAAGCTGAATTTTTAAATGTAGAGCACCATTGAGAGATAAACTGGCAAATTTAGATAAGTTATTTAACCCTTTAGCGGGCGGTGGTCACAAAAAAAGGACACTTAATTTTAATTCCAAAACTGACAAACGGCACCAAGAATATTTAATTAAAATTTTCCTTTTATAAAGTACGGGAAAATCAGCAAGTTTTCCTTTTGTAAGAAAATTGTTTGTAAAATCTGGTGTAAGTCCATTATATCATTATTTTACAAACAGATTTATTCCGCACCGGAAAGGGTTATATCTTCATGAGACAGAATCTTTTCTGGTTTTGGTTAGTTTAGTTGAAATTGCAGAACAGGTTATTAGTCGGTGGAGTTAGCGTAAAAATATTTCACTTCCAGATACCAGTATGAAATTTTAAACAGCACATATATATTCCAAGGAACAAAAAACAAGCGGGAGACAATCGAGCAGAGGTTCAGATCTCCCCGGGCAGTCCGCGGTTCAAAAATTTCAGCAAATTATTTCACTTCCGGATACCAGTAGGAAATTTTAAACAGCGCTCAACTAAGGAAAAAAAAACACCGGGAGACAATCGATCAGAGGTTCAGATCTCCTCCCCAGGGGATGGGGGGTCGGCTGTTGACAAATTTCATTAAAATATGTCACTTCCGGATACCAGTATGAAATTTTAAACAATGCTTATCTATACACTAAGGAACAAAAATTTACCGGGAGACAATCTATCAGAGGTTCAGATACCTCCTGGTGAGGTAGAGGTCTGCGGTTGCATGTCGTGTTTTATTTATTTTTTTAATAAATATATATATTATTCAATAATATTTTTTGTACTAAAGCTTTAAAAATTTTGTATATTATATAAAATATGAATACGATGTTCGTGTATAATTTTGGTGCAGAAATATTGATATTTATGGTATAAAAAGCTTGGATGAAAAAAAAAATCCCCACTTTTTTTCTCTCTTTCATACGACAATCGTTTTTTTTTTGTTTTCAAATAACTTGAAATTGTGGTACATCTTTGAGATTTTTACATGTTATATAAATGATTCTTACGTAGAGTGATAAATTTTGTTGTATTTGCAATGGTGCAAAGGGCTCAGTCGAATATTTTCATTTTTTTTTCATTTTTTGCAAATTTACACCTGGTTACAAATTATTTTATTTAATAGTAGGAGGGGCTGTGCCCCCACAGTCGGTGTAGTTAGCGTAAAAACATTTCATTTCCGAATACCGGATTTCGCGCAGTTCTTATGTACATGTTAAAAAACAGAAAACAGCCGGGAGATACTCGATCAGATGTCGTACCACTCCATGATGACGTTATCAAAATGGCCGCCGCCGTGAAGATCGAAAAAAGTTCGTTAAAATGCTCATATCTCTATTTTCAATCATAATATCGGGATGTTGGGATACATCATTCGAAAGTTCTTAAAAACAGTTACTAATATGGTTCCCATAACTTTTTCTGCGACAAATGGTTTAGAAGCTTTTGCTGCGACAACGTACAACGTAACTCTTACAGCGTTACGATGTATTTCAGTACTCATTTTGCACCCAGTGCCACTTGCAGAATTTGTTTTTATTTTTGAACTTCAAAATTCCTTCCTACCCCTCTCTAGGTATGTCTTACAATGCATATTTATGCAATTCTTCGTTCTGAATATGTTGCCTGAAAATCAAATTCCCATAAGAAAGAGTAAAAATGAAAAAAGCAAAGGCACAAGAATGACTCTGAGTTTAATCTTTAAAACAAACTAATTGCTAAAATGTAAAAAGTTTACAAATTTTCAAAATAAAACTATTTTATTCACTGCACTGTCCCTCACAGCTACAAAGTAAAGTGCACCTGATTTTACACATCGACAACGTGTACACATCTCTTTGCACTTGCATGCAATCACTTCTTGTAGCTTCTTCATAGTGATTTCTGGGTTTGACGACCAGAGGGGCTCGTAGCTATCTTCTACCTTTTTCCATCCCGACTGAAACGGACCCAAACGTGGAAAATTGCGTTGAAGGCAGTTTGTCCACAAAAAACACTGCAGGATAGTCCTGTTCAGGTGGTGCAGGAGAACGTTGCTGGTTGGTGGAACATATTCAATGTGTCTGTTCTGCTGCATAAATAGAATTCGCCTGGCTTCATTTACGGCCTCTATTGAACTTGACGCATGGTATGAAATTATGACGATGCGCTGAATGAGTAAGAAATATTTGTCGTTTTCGGTGATTTTGTTAGGAATTTTGGAATAGGCCAAAAAAGCCTCGCCTCGAAGTATCATCGATATTTTCCAAAAATTAGATTTGCCGATGCCTGCAAAACTAGACATGTTATCAGGTCTTATAAAGGCGTGGGAGAAAGGTGAAAGATGTGGGATTTCTTGTGAAACTTTCCTGTTCAACTCGTGGATGTGAAGGTATCGGAGATGCTTTCTACTTCCATGCAAATTACCGAGAAGAAGGCTCTTTCCGACCGGTTTCAGCGTTCCGATCACACCAGAATAGACTCCTTGAACACGATTTGATTATTTTTAGAAAATGTCTATCCATGAGTCTGTGTGTCTATCCGTTTGTGTGTCTGTATGTAAAGAAAAAAAATATGGGTGCACTATCTCAAAAACAAACACACTGAATTTAATCGAACTTTATAGTCTGTTAGAACTTCAGATAAATTGGTGCTGATTAGGATTTGGTGTAAATCAGCGAAAAGGTGGCGCTGTATCCAATAATGGCTGGCTGGCTGTCTGTCCGTGCTCTAACTCGCGTAAATATACTCGGATTGATATATGTTATTGAGATTTACTATGGCATTTTCAGTATTGAAAATTAAGTGTGTAGCGTTAATAGTTCATTTACAGGGCACTCAAAAGAATTCCGTTAAATTATAGTACATAGGGAAAATCATTTGCAATGTATTAATGATGTTATGGTATTTCAAACATATCGAGATTGATCACTGGGTTGCTCACTGGGTTGCACTGGATCATGCTTATTATGGAATATGCGTATGCTTAGAATTTATCGTTCATTTATAAGGACACACAAAATAATTCGATAACAGTATTGTCTCTGAACGATAGTTGCTGTCATTGCGTCTTTAAATTGAACTATTTTTTCTTTGCATATTACTTCGTGTGTATAAATTCTATAGATTATATACAGGGCTGTGCACAAAAGCTGAAGGGCAATTTCCTATTGTGTTAATACGTTTCCTAAAGGAACAATTTTTTTCCCGACTGTAGACGGTAATTGAAGACATTGGGTTTTCAGATTTTAAAATTTTGTTACCCTATTCTGATTGTGTTGGAAGTGTTTCATTACCTATGCTTGACGCATGATTTTTCTTTCTTGATTTTAAAGTGCAATTATAAAAAAAGAAAAAGATCGAAAAAAAAGCCGGTTACAAAAAAGCCGAAAAAATACATTACAATGAACTGTTTCAAAATAGAAATATCTGTGCTATACCTGAACAACTCTCCTTCTCTGTTCAGCAGTCTGGTGTTTGGTTGTTGACGTCGCGTCGTTGTGTATCGTTGCGGCCAGAGCTGGAGAACCGTCTGGTTGGATTTGCTATCACTTCGATTGGGCTCTTGCGTTCTTCGTGTCTTTCGATCCTGGTACGGTTTCTTCTTCTGGTTTTACCCTACAGGAACAACATATTTATTAGCCACACACAGGGTGGCTTATTCTTTCAATCTCTATCATTTTTCATGTTTATGAAAAGTCACAGCAATTCATCGTTGCCACAGATTAATCTCGGAAAATGAAACATTTGAAGTTACTTAAAAAATTAATAACTCGAAAAGTATTTGTCACAAAATTGTTTTACAAACTGCATTAGAATGGTAAAAAATTGTATTTTTCTTTATATAAATTTCAAATCTAATGATTATGTCGTTTTTCAAATATTAGATTTCAAAAATTACAAAACTTCAAAAAGAAGTACCGTAGCGAAACTTTTACACATAAAAAGATAATGATAAAGGCATTGTGGCTCGACGTGTATCGTGTATACTGGCCATAGCATGAGTAACGAATTATACGTAAACTTATTATTCTGTTAAAATGTAAAAGTGAATTATGTATATACATTTTTAAAAAATAAAGAAAAGCATTTTATCACAAACATCAACAAATTTTTTTCTTCTATTTATTCCCTTATTCCAAAGATATCGTTTTATCGTCTGCTGCCATAGCAACATGAATTAAATTTCGTTAAAAAAAATTGCTCAGTGGTAGAAAAATATTTTCAAAATCGAATGGTTATTGAACAACTCAACACTTTAACAGGGGAATTTTTATTTGTTATTTAGATATTTTAAAATTGTTTGTTGTCATTCCGTTTTTATTCTGAGTTACAGCTATAGTTTATTTATTTTTTAAATAAAAGCCGTGTGTGGCAATCTATATTCTGCCTTATAGCAGAATTTTCCCCTCTTGTATTTCTAAATAATTTTATTATTTTGATGTAGTTACCATGTATTTTGATGATTATATTTCTAAATAATTTTATTATTTTGATGTAGTTACCATGTATTTTGATGATTACCAAGTATTATTTTACATGGCTGTGTAAAAACTCCGATTTTGCAATAAAATAATAATTTTTTTAAATCATAATTTCTACACCTCTATCTGAACAATGTACTCAAAATTTACAGCATTTTTTATCTATTTATGATAAATAAATATAATATTTTTGTCTTGAAATTTTGATGTAGCCAGTAACAATGCACGTAAAGATGATCATTTTGAAATTATTGAATCTTATTCGAAAATTATACTCACATTTCGAATCGATCGTGTCATTATTATTATTACTAGATGGAACCCGTCAAAATTTGACGGCAAACAACTTGATAGTACCATAAAAATAAAATTTATAGTTGCTTTAACTTGACAAATTTCATAGTGGGGAGGATAATATGATTAAGTGGTCACAGACCTTTCCAATGATATATAACATGAGGGTTGTGTGCAAAATTTAGAAAGTACCCCTTGGGGGGGGGCAAAGTGGGGAGATGGGCATCGGAGATGCATAATATGATATAAGTGGTCACAGGCCTTTCCAATGATATATAACATGAGGGTTGTGTGCAAAATTTAGAAAGTACCCCTTGGGGAGGGGGGGGGGCAAAGTGGGGAGATGAACATCGGAGATGCATAATATGATTAAGCAGTCACAGACCTTTCCAACAATATATGACATGAGGGGTGTCAACAAAATTTAGAAAAGTATCCCTTGGGGGGGTGGGGGGGGGCAAAGTGGGGAGTTGGACATTTGAGATGCATAATATGATTAAGTGGTCACAGACCTTTAAAATGATATATAACATGAGGGTTGTGTGCAAAATTTATAAAGTACCCTTTGGGGGGGTGGGGGGGGGGGCAAAGTGGGGAGATGGACATCAGAGATGCATAATACGATTAAGCAGTCACAGACCTTTCCAATGATATATAACATGAGGGTTGTGTGCAAAATTTATAAAGTACCCTTTGGGGGGGGGGGGGCAAAGTGGGGAGATGAACATCGGAGATGCATAATATGATTAAGCAGTCACAGACCTTTCCAACAATATATGACATGAGGGGTGTCAACAAAATTTAGAAAAGTATCCCTTGGGGGGGGTGGGGGGGGGCAAAGTCGGGAGTTGGACATTTGAGATGCATAATATGATTAAGTGGTCACAGACCTTTCCAATGATATATAACATGAGGGTTGTGTGCAAAATTTATAAAGTACCCTTTGGGGGGGTGGGGGGGGCAAAGTGGGGAGATGGACATCAGAGATGCATAATACGATTAAGCAGTCACAGACCTTTCCAATGATATATAATATGAGGGTTGTGTGCAAAATTTATAAAGTACTCTTTGGGGGGGGGGGGGCAAAGTGGGGAGATGGACATCGGAGATGCATAATATGATTAAGCAGTCACAGACCTTTCCAACAATATATAACATGAGGAGTGTCAACAAAATTTATAAAAGTTCATTCCTTAGGGGGGGGGGGGTGGCGGGATGGACCCCGGAGATGCATAACATGAATAAGCGGTCAAAGACTTTTCCAGCGATATATCACATGAGAGGTGTCTGCAAAATTTAGAAAAGTGTCCCACTTGGGGGGGGGGGATAGACCCGAGATGCATAATATGATTAAGCAGTCACAGACCTTTCCAATGATATATAACATGAGGGTTGTGTGCAAAATTTATAAAGTACCCTTTGGGGGAGGGGAGGGGGGGTGGCGGGATGGACCCCGGAGATGCATAACATGAATAAGTGGTCAAAGACTTTTCCAGCGATATATCACATGAGATGTGTCAACAAAATTTATAAAAGTGCCTTCCTTAGGGGGGGGGGTGGCTGGATGGACCCTGGAGATGCATAACATGAATAAGCGGTCAAAGACTTTTCCAGCGATATACCACATGAGAGGTGTCTGCAAAATTTAGAAAAGTGTCCCACTTGGGGGGGGGGGGGGGATAGACCCGAGATGCATAATATGATTAAGCAGTCACAGACCTTTCCAATGATATATAACATGAGGGTTGTGTGCAAAATTTATAAAGTACCCTTGGGGGGGGGGAGGGGGGGTGGCGGGATGGACCCCGGAGATGCATAACATGAATAAGCGGTCAAAGAATTTTCCAGCGATATATCACATGAGAGGTGTCTGCAAAATTTAGAAAAGTGTCCCACTTGGGGGGATAGACCGAGATGCATAACATGAAAAAGAGGTCACAGGCGTTCCAACTTGCAACTTTTTCTCGAAGGCATTTGACAATATTAAATTTTTTTTTACCCAAGACAATTTAACGATATTCTTAATTTTTTTGCGTAATTCGTCAAACGTTCATGGAAAAAATCATGAAATTCGCTAATCAATAGTTGATAAATTATAAAATTCAACAATCGATAGCAGTAAAATCGGTCAATCGATAATGGAAAAATCACAAAATTCATCAAATGGTTCACGTAAAAAAAATTGTCCTGCACACTGATGATATGATCAAAAGGGTTTTGAAGTATAGGACAAAATTAGCACTTGCCAAACAGCGAGTAATCCTGAAAATTTGGCAATGGACTTTATTGCCACCACTGGTCAAACATAATAGTCACACTCACCAATTGCGATGATTGAATGGAAAAAGATTTTTTTCTCCGCTGTCGCTCGACAAATTTCGAAACCATTTGGCGAATTTCACGATTTTTTCTCCGAAATTGACGGATTGTGATTTTTTTTCTCGAAGCCATTTGACGATATTCGAAAACTTTTTCCCCCGAAACCAGTTGATGAATTTTGCGATTTTTCCACTGTCGATTAATGAATTTTGCGATTTTTCCGCTATCGATTGACGAATTTATCAACTATTGATTAATGAATTTCATGATTTTATCCATGAACGAACAAATTGCGCACTTTCTTTCCGCTAATGTTTGACACATTTCGCCCTTTACAATTCAGCCAATGAGTTGAACGTTGTTTCTTTCCAGAAATGTCAAGAATGAAACAATGATTCTTTAGGATGAATTTTCTTCGTTCGATGCACCATGGAAGAAAGAATGTGTGCAATGCAGCAACGGGCGTCACAGACTTTTTAGGGCACCTGCAGACTAAAAACATCTAACCAATCTTCGCGGGGGGGGGGGGGGAATCACAGATTTCGTCAGATGATTGAGGAAAAAACACTAAATTCATCAAAGGATCATGGGGAAACATGACTTTCGTTAAAAGACATCAGAAAAAACATTAATTATGCAAAAGGATCGTGAAAGATAAGCAAATTTTGTCAAAGAATCGCAAAAAAGGAAAGTTCACCAAAAGGTCATGCTTTTTTACTAAATTTCGTCTAAAAATTGCGGAATAAAATGTATTTTATCAAAGAATCGCTGGAAAATGCGAATTTCGTTAAGGATCATGAGAAAAATGCGAAATTCTTCAAAGGATCGCTGAAAAAACATGAATTTCGTCAAAGAATTGCTGAAAAAACATGAATCTCGCCCAATAATAGAAAAATCATGGTTCATAATCATTATATCTAGTAGTATATGTAAATACAGTTTGTGATATAAGACAAAATTAACACTCACCAATCGGCGAGTAATACTGAAAATTGGTAATTGATCTTATTGCCAGTACTGGCTAAACTTAATAGTCACACTCGCCAATTGCGATGATTGAATGTAAAACGAAATTTTTTTCCCGCTGTCACTCAAAGAATTTTTAAACCATTTGGTGAAGTTTTTCCCGAAACCATTTTGTGAATTTCCCGATTTTTTCTTCAAAATCATTTTTCAACAATATTCGACCCAATACGCATGCGTCAAAAAAATCGCCGGCCAATGAGGTGAGAGTCTATTACTGTCTCTATTAACGTGTTTGGGATCATCTCCTGTTTTTTTTTTTCTTGCACATTGCATTAAACCTAGGAAGGTATTTATATAGAACTCACTGTGGAGTGTTTAGAAGGTATTTATTTTATTTATTATAATTTGTATGAATACTTAGGTGTCCATTTCGGATTTACTGTTTAAAAATGAATTTAGGCTCATTTAACATTCGCAAAATCAATCCCGATGGAAATTGTGTTTTTAGATCTCTATCATTTTGTGTATATAGTACAGAAAATAATTATTCAAACGTACGTAAAATATCGTAGAACACGTAATACAAAATTGGACCACTTATAGTCCGTTTATTATCGGGGATGAATCTTATGGTGTTCCGATTGCTAATGAAAACGATTATGTAAATATATGGTTCTTCATAGAAGTATGTGCTTCTTCACACTTCAATAGAAGCATTGTTTAAATTAATATAATTCTACAAATATGATGCAGTTTTAAAATATTGAGTAATGATTAATATAGTCAAGGAATCTACTCATATACGTAATTAAGTTTTGGTACTTCTCTATTATCTCATCGACCACTTTTCATAACAAAAAACTATCGCCAAACTGTAACGCCAAATAAACGGGAGAACGTTGTCATTAATACGCGCAAATGTTGAATTAAAAACCACTTGACGACATAACAAACACGTATAATGCTTCCGACATCAAGTAAATGGGATTGCATTTTTGGCATTTAATCATACATTTTGGCAATAGTATTTTGTTATGAAAAGTGGACGATGGGATAATAGAGAAGTACCTAAGTTTTTTATACCAATTTTGAAAATTTATCTTTTTTTGACATTTAAAAAAAATAACAGAAAAAACATTACAAATTTGCCCATTTGCTCAGCGATCAAAGGATTAAGAAAATATTAATGATTAGCGGAACTGGTTCTAGCTATGAAGTAATATTATTTTGCTCAAAAACCCCCAGCAAAAAAATAATTACAAAGAATAAGTAATCGTCTTTAAATATACAAAAAACAATGTGATTAATGGCCAGGATTTTTTTACATATAACATTTTTTATATACAAAATAAAAACCGAAATAACCTCATTCATTTCACCCGATGTCAAAAATAGTTTTGTTTTCCACATTCTTGGGCAAAGCACTAAATCAATAAAATCACCAATTTGTGACAAATTATGAGTTTCATATGAATCGCCCATGAACGGACATGCAAACTGGTAAAAAATGAATGTAATAAATTAAAACATTCAAGATTTGTATACATACAAACAATACAATGTAAATATTAATATTGTTTGTATATATACTTCTTTGTATACATATATTGTTTGTATACATACAAACAAATATAATGTAAACATTATTCAAATATTAAGAGTTTACAAATCAAAACATTCTAAACATTTGTATACATACAAACAATATAATGCATACATACTCTTTACAAATTAAATAGCACACTTATGTAATGACAAAACTTTTAAATCGAATAGAGATAATATATTTCTGTTAAAAAATAATGCTAAAGTTCAGACTTACATATATTATACATTCACATAAAGCTAGTCACATTCCTGCATATTTATTAAATATTTAGTTGCTAAATATAGAAATAATATTTTATAATTTATATTCAGGCGCTCAGATTCGCTTTTTTCGAACACATAATAATAAAAATATTACTACAGTGCGTACTGTCTTTTGACATTATATTTACATAATCGAATTCATTATCAATCGGAACACCATAAGATTCATTCCCGATAATAAACAGACCATAAGTGGTCCAATTTTGTATTACGTGTTCTACACGTTTGAATAATTATTTTCTGTACTATATAAACAAAATGATAGAGATCTAAAAAAAAAATTTCCATCGGGATTTCGCCAACTTATGAGCCTAAATTCATTTTTAAACAGTAAATCCGAAATGGACATCTAAGTATTCATACAAATTACAATAAATAAAATAAATAAATAAAATAAATACCTTCTAAACACTCCACAGTGAGTTCTAGATAAATATCTTCCTAGGTTTAACGCAACGTGACAACAGAAAAAAACAACAGATGATACGATCCCAAACACGTTTGTAGAGACAGTCATAGACCCTCACCTCATTGGCCGGTGATTTTTTGACGCATGCGTATTCGATCGAATTTCGATGGAATAGATTTGACAGAATTACCAAACAGCTTTAAATATATTATTATTATTATTATTATTATTATTATTATTATTATTATTATTGATATTGAAAGAGCTAGAGCATGGATAATCAGGCAAAGAGATAAACAGGTCTGCATCGCATACTAATGTAATTTACTTTTAGCTATGAGCTTTTTCCACAAAGCCTTCTAAAAATGAAATGTACATAACAGTGCATTCATCAGTAAAATAAAAGTAACTTCTTTACGAAAAAAAAAAATCTGTAAATTATTTGTCTTCTTGAAATTCATTTATAAACTTTGACAATCGCACATTTTATAAACATTTTTTTTAAAAATTAAAGCAATATTTTTTTGTACTTTTCAGTGGATGTAAGATAAAAAATCTATTCTCTAAGCATGCGGAATTATTTTTGTATATCTGCTGAATGATTCATAAAATAGTAGATGTAAAAAGCATCTGTATGAAAGGATTTATTTTTAAATACCATTTGCATTTGAATATTTTACACATTTATTTGTTACTAGCAAATCCGCCTGGCATTGCCCGGTCCTGCCAAAAAATAATACGAAACGCGAAATCACTCTAAAAATCGCTGCACGAAACCCTTCTTCTGGTAACTCATTGTCTTTCAGAAATTAAATAGACAGATTTACCCGAAGCAGAAGTAAATTTAATACCACCACCTCAAATGTCTGGATCATTTGATTCAAAACGGGTTAGTTTTTGGTGAAAATTTTCAAATAAAGTTACCGTCTGATTTTCACATTTTTGGAATCAGAAGAAAACTATGAGTTTCCATCCAAATAATTCAATAGTTTTCTTAATACTCGAGAATAAGCGAAAATGAAACTTTTTCGTTTTCTGGGACAACCAAATTGGTAACTTTCTTTTGCGGTTTCAATAAAAATAGTCATTTTTTGGCGCGGAGGAAAATCTTTTAGTTCCACCACCAGGGGAGGCATTTTGTTCGAAACAAATTATCTTACACGTGTCCCCTCTGCATACGATACTGTGTATAGCAGACGTGCTAGGCATGCGCTGCAAAATCTTTTACCTCCAGTTTCTATCACCAGGTGGAGCATTCTGTTTTAAATAAACCTATTTCCGAGCGAAACTTTGGCACTCGTTCCTGTTGCCTACGGCACCTTGTAGAAAGCGTGCCGTGCATGCGCGAAAAATCTGTTAGCTCCACTTTCCACGCCAGGGAGTACCAAATATATGTCTTAAATGATTAGCTATATCTTAATTAGTTCATGTAAAGTTGAATGAACGGATTCCCGTTGAAATTAGACCCACAGAACACGAGAAAACGAGAAAATAAATCACACCCTGGATATTAATATTCATAAATGGTGGTAACCAAGGGCTGAAAAAATGATACCGAAATTTATTTAGTTCCTGGGAGACCTCCGAAGAATGTCAGAAAAGATTGCGTTCGAATCGGACCAAGATTAAATGCAAAATCTTTTAGTTACATTGTCCACCTCCAGGGGGTGCACTCTGTTCTAAACAGACCTCTTTCCGAACGGAACTGTGGCACGTGTCTCCGCTGCTTATGACAACGTACAGAAGGTGTTCTGTGCACGCGCAGAAAATCTTTTAGTTCCGCTTTCCACCGCCAGGGATGCAAAATCTATATCTTAATTAGTTATCTATATATTAATTAGTTCTTGTGAAGTTGAATGAATCAATTGTCGTTGAAATCAGGCCCTTTGGGAACCGGGCCTTTTGGACAAATTTTAAATGCAAAATTGTTTAGTTTCACTTCCCCCCGCTAGGGGTGCACTCAGTTCTAAACAAAATTCTTTCCAATCGAAACCCCGGCACGTGTCCCTGCTGCCAATGATACCGTATAGCAGGCGTGGTGTGCACGCACTTCAAAATCTATTAGTTCCATTTTCTACTGACAGATGGCGCCAAATTTGTATCTTAATAAGTTATCTATACCTTAAGTAGTTCGTGTTAAGTTAAATGAACTAATTCTCATTGAAATTGGGCCCATAGAACCCGAGAAAATACCCCTCCTTGGTCATTAACCCCTTAATCGTCGTGCCCGACACATTCACGGGCAGTGTAGGCTATTTTTTTAAAATTCAGATTGTTTGATTTTCACCAGTTGTTTAAAATAGTGTAATTGGCTTTATGCTTGCATTATTTTATCTGCCATTAAGTAATCTGAATTTTTCTACTTAAAAAAAATTGGTGGCAATCAAGCAATCTCAATTTTAAAAAAGTAGCCTATACACTTATCGGGCGCGACGATTAAGGGATTAATGTTCAGAAATAGTGGTAACCAAGGGCTGAAAAAATGAAACCAAAGTTTATCTAGTATCTGGAGACCTGAGAAAAGGTTTCGTTTGAAGCATACTAAAAATTAAATAGTTCTGATTTTGGAGGCAAGGGGGGGGGGGGAGTTTCGATCAGAGCATTAAGGATATATTTAAACTACAACCAAACTATCACCTCCCCCTCCCCCCACACCAACAGAATTTAAAAAATTAGGACATATCATTAACTTTCTAAACAGAAACAAAATGACTTTTTTTTTTTTACTTACAAAAACAGTAAGTTACCGTTGTTAATTTCTGAAATCAAATACATAAATGACGTATACATGGAAAAACTCTAAAAATCGCACAAAGAAAATCGCAAAAATTCACAACTCGTTGTTCGAATTGCAATCAGCTGACGACCTTTTCATCTGCCAATTACAACTGCCCGGTTGACTTCCAACTGTGCCTGCAATTCTATCAGCTACCAATCACAACTGTCCTCCAATGGTGTTTGACTTGTAGTGGGCGATTTGTGACGTCATTTGAAACAGAAAACGCTGCTAAACATGAAAAAAAGTTAAAAAACGCATTAAATATGAAATTAAAAGAAAAAGTCTAATAAAAAATCGGGATAATAAATAATCCGCCCTTCCCTTTTAAAATTATGATTTTTTTTATCTGTAAAGACTTATCAAATTTCTCCAAGCCAAAAAGAGTAAAAGAATGACGATTCTGAGCGTATCTGAGGCTGAAATGGAAGCAATCACCAAACCAACAGAGAATTCTGGGCAAAAATACTTAGTGTCGAAGGAAAAAATTCGACAAAAAATCAAAACTCGCTGTACGAATTTCGCATAAACTTTATTGAAAAGATTATAAAAGAGGTATATTGTGCTAAAAGATTAGAACCGGATTTTGGTTACTAATGTGGGTAAATCGCAGCGAAACGTCAAAAAACACTAAAAATCGCATTTTTAAAATCATGATTTTTTATCTGTAAAGAATTATTAACTTTCTCCAAGTTAAAAAGAGAAAAAAAAACTGACAATTCTGAACATATCTGAGGTTGAAATGGAATAAAAACCACCGAACCAATCAAGCATTCTGGCAAAATTTCTTATTGTCAAAAGAAAATATTCGCCAAAAATTCAAAAATTGCTGTACGGATTTCGCATAAACTTTATTGAAAAGAGGAGAAAATTTACTATATTGGGCTAAAAGATTGGAACCGGATTCTCATAACTAATGTGCAAAAATTTCAGCTAAACGTGAAAAAACACTAAAAATCGCATAAAAATTTTAATTAAAAAAAATCTATTCAAAAATTCTAAAATCTGGTTTCAAGGTGCAAAACTAATGTGGAAAAATCGCATCAAAACGTGAAAAAAAAAACCAACTAAAAATCGCATAAAGCATTTAATTAACAAAAATCTATTCAAAAATTCCAAAATCCGGCTTCGAGGTGCAAAACTACATGTATAGAGGTACATCCTCACCAAATTTTGTAGCTGTGCGTGCAGCGGTTTCTTCAGAACACAACCGAGAAACACACACTCACATACACACACAAACACACAAACTTCCTTCTTTATTATAGTTAGAGATATGCACGAGGAAAAAAACATCAAATTAAAAGTAGCATAGTGTAAGCATCACAAAACGGTTTTATATATCATTCTAATATATTAATTTAAATAGTAGACTCACCCATCCCCAGTTATGGAAATAATCCTGTCCCGGACTTTTTCACCCAGTTGGGAAAATTACATCTCATATGAAGTATATTATATTAAGTTTTTAAAACATTTGCTATAATTAACATTTTAAAATTATTCTTATATATTAGTAGATAGTTTTTAATTATTAAAAATATAATTTCCAATTTTAAAAGAATGATTAAGTGTATATCTACCTTTCTATTACAGACTGTATTAATATTTTCAACGATTAATATTTTCTTAAGAATATTTTTGCTTTAAACTAATAAAAAAGCCAATGTGTGTAAGGTGAAATCTCAATCAATAAAAAATTTCAAACAACTCTTGTTGAAAGAGTTCAGAATTTTCATCATGATAGCATACATAAAACCGTTTCTTTTACATCTTCTCTGTATCTATATTATAAAGGACAAACTTGTCCGTGCGTAATGCTGACGTCAGTAGATGATAAAAGAGAGTTCTACGCCAGCTGCACGGCTGCGCCGGAAGTTGTGCGGGCTGTGAAGGTCACTGGAAGTGCCAGGTGTGGACACCGGATGTAGCAGGTGGGGATAACTGGCATGTTGAGACAGGAAGTGATTAAGGAAGTATGATCGGAAACGCGAAAGGAAATTTAACAGGAAACGCGACAGGAAGTGAATGCGATAAGGAGAGAGGGGGAGGGCTTATTTTTGTGGGGGGGCTTATGCTAACCTGAAATAAAAACGGAATTATTTCTTACTTTGTAAAAATTTAACATAAAATGTATCTTTTTTTTTTTTTTTTTTTTTTTTTTTTTTTTTTTTTTTAAACTTGAAATAATTTTTTTTTTTTTTGCTAACTAACACATGAAAGAAAATGGAAATCTTTCTGACTTTGTTTTACTTTATAAAAGTTTAACGTGAAATTTATTTTTAGACTGGAAACGCGACAGGAAATAAGATCGGAAACGGGATTAGACATGCTTTTTCCAAAAAGGGTTTTCAGGAAGCAGTAAGCATGTTTTAGGAACATGTTTGGGAGCTTGTTGGAACAGGACAGGTGGTTTGTGAGACCGGAAGTAACTAAGATGAGAGAGATAAAGAAGGTGCATGATTAGACACATAGATTTTGTTCTTTGTAGAGGGTTAAATTATTTTTAGATGTTATTTATTTTTTAGTGTTTTGAATTTTATTTATTCTTAAACCGTTATAAATTATTTTTTTCTATCATTTTAATTTTTAGTGACACCAATTTTAGAAGTAATTGCTCATTAAAAGAATTATTTTTCAACGCTGGCACAGGCAGGAATTGAACCCACTATCTACTATGTGGAAGAACAATGTGTTTATCCACTGTGCTAGCGGGAACTTGTAATGTTATCTCTTTAAATGCAAGAGATGGGGACTTCAGACATGTATTGAGATATCTTTACGGTCATTTATTGTACTTTTACTGAATGAGATAAAGTAATAGGGCGAAATTTTCTTTAGCTATTAATTCGAGAGTTTTGGTTTAATATGAATGCTATTACATGTATTTGTTTAATTTACAAACACATTTCTTTCACAACACTCTGTCAACAGATCACTTCAATATTCGAAATAATAATTTAGAGGGAAAATTTTTACTTTCTATACGAAATTTTATTTATAGAGATTGACGAAGATAGTATGCTTAATTCTTTCTTGTATTAACATTATATTCGAAATAGAGTTTTGTTACGAAAAATAACGTGTTTATACATTTTAAAAACGAAAGCAAAGTGATTTTAAAAAATGTAAATATAAGCTATACACCCACGCATTTATGTTATTGAATTAAATTACAAGGCTTAATATTGTATTCAGCGTAATATTTTCTTATAAAAGCCGTTTCACAAACTTGTATACTAAAAGTAATGTGTCATTTTTAAGGGAAAAAATTAATTCAAGTCATTGAGACTAATCCTTTATGGGGGAAAAATTTGTCATACTTCTTTGTGTTACATTATATCTTCCGTTTTTTAAGTTTACAAATTTGTGGACTAACTTAAATAATCGTTTTTAGGATACTTAAACAATATATATATACTTTTTAATTATATAATTTTTTTAATTGACTTGTAATATAGCTTTTTTTTCTTTTTTTTTTCTTAAAAGGGTACTGTAGAATAACTTGTCACAAATACTACATCCTTCTTTAGTTATATATGTTTCACTTAAGACATGACAAAGTGTCTTAGAAACATTTCATTTTGGAGTTAAGTGATTAAACAAGAAAAATATTATTTATAAAAACACAACACATAAGACCAGTGACTGAGAGGTTCTGGTTTTAAAGCTGCTAGACGTTTGGGTTTAAAATTCTCTCGCGCTCGTCGACCTAACCGTTCGGAGTTTTCTTCGAAACTTGTCAATACGAGTTAGGAGCCCTTAGAATGACCCCTAGAGTGACCTATGTCCCAAGCGTAGATAATCGGTTTTAACAAATAACCAACCATCCACAACACATAAGACATTTTAGATCATTACATAAGACATTTTAGATCATTCCATTTAGTTAATAAGTGATTTAACGTGCAAAATATTATTCATAAAACATACAATAAGAGAATTTTAAAGAATTTTTTCTTTCAAATGAACAATTTTTAGTGACTGTTTAACTTATTAAAGAGAGCGGGTATTTTGTTTTGAGTTATACGATTAAAATAAATTTTCATTATATTTGATTTTACACAACGAACATTTTTAAAAAAGAGAATGGAATCTAGTTTTTATAAAGTAACGTATTTCAATTTTACAAATACTTCACACCCCGTCTTTTTTCCCCCTCTTTTAGTAGACTTTACATACATAAGACATAAAAAGCGTTTTAGAATACATCATTTAGAAATTAAGTGGTTTGATAAATAAAATATTATTTATAAAAGCAATAGATACGAGAGTAATAAGGATTTTTACTTACATATGTACGAACTTCTGATAGGTAAGACTTTCTAAATCATTGTGCAAGAATTAAGTGGTTATTGAACTTATAACATTATAGATGAAATAATCATGTGACGTATTTTTAAACCAATAAAATGTCAATATTTTTAAACCAATAAAATGTCAATATTTTTAAACCAATAAAATGTCAATATTTTTAAACCAATAAAAAGTTAGTATTTTTTACACGAGCGCCCTCTATTACTATATAAATTTCAATGAAACGAGTTCATAACATTCTACTGTAACCTGGTATCGTTGTAATAGGTTGTATTTTTCGTTAAGTTAGTTTTCATTTAAGTTATTATGGAACGAGTTATGAATTCTTATGTTGGTGACGTAACCAACTTGGAGTGTCAACACTCATCACCAAAGTTAAATAATCAAGAGATGGATTCTACACTTTTATCCAAAGAAGGACTCGTTTCGAATTATGAAGTGAAACCCACCTCATCAGGGCTAAAGAAACAGAAGTTACCCCATGTGTGTAAGACGTGTAACAAAGCATTTCCTCGAAAAGTTAACTTAATGTTTCACATGAAATGTCATTTAAAAGAAAAGTCTTTTCGTTGTGAGGTGTGTGCTGAAGTTTTTTCACAAAAGAGTGATTTACGTAATCATCAAAAGATTCACAAATCGCCCAAACAATACAAGTGTAGTGATTGCCACGAGATATTTTCAAGAATGGCTGACTTATTGAAACATAAGAAGACTCATAAGATTCGTAAACAACAGTCATGTACAAAGTGTAGCGAAATGTTTGATTGTGAATCAGATTTAGTACAACATTGTGATACTTTTCATAAAGTTGTGAAATCACCCTATTCAAAAGATTTGTTATTTGAAAAAGTGAAGCATTTTAAAAGACAAAAGGATGTGCGAAATATTTATACTAAAACTATCATTGTGTCCAATGAGATGAATCAAAAAGACTTTCGTTCATTTTTTAACAGTGTTCGATCAGATGTTTTAAACGAATTAAATTATCAATTGCAAATGAAAAAGTCAATAAAATGGTATGCAGCCGTTAAAGTGGATGTATATCGTGAATCACAGGATGGTGACTTAGAGAGAGCAACCCCCTTTTTCCTTTCCAAAAGTGAACTGGAATTAACAGAACAAAACATACATGTACATGTTGAGAATGCCTTTCTAAAGCTGTACAACGGATTTGAAGATTTCACAGAACGTGTGTTTAATTGGACATTACAAAAAATTTTGAAATTAGAATTGATTACAGCTCAATATGACAGGCTTATTTGATTTGTATTACTTTAAATGATTAATAAATAGTTTTAATATGAAAAAGTATAGTGTTTTTTTTTTTTTTTTTTTTTAGTTGATGTAAATTACTTTGAACAGTTTGACAATGCAACATAAACTACTGTTTAACATTTTGAATGTCTTAGACAAAATGGGAATGAATTTGTTGAAATTATGTAAAACATGATGAAATAAATGTGATGTATTTATTATATGTTACTTAAACTACAAGAGAAATGATTGGAAATGTGTTATTTTAAATCTATGATACTTTTAATCACTAACAAAGTAAGACGTGACGTTATGAATCATCGATGGGTTTTCCTTTGAATAGGTATTAATCTTACTTATTGATAAGAAAGTTGAATTTTTCTCTTCGTTTAAACAATGACACTGCATGTTTTGATAATTTTCTCTCAACAGTCAACATCAATGTTTTTAACCTAGTTAAGAAAATTTTTAACTTAAACCGTTACTGAGTTTATCCTAGATAAGTAAATTTTTATATTTAACCTACATATAAATTAAATGATTAACTATAACCATGAATGTTTTTAAAATCTAGATAAGTAGACGTTTTTATGAAACACATCCAGTGTTCTGCTGACTTTTATCGAGATTGCATCAGTTAGTGAAGCAGATTAAATTGTATAAAAATATTTTATGAAATGAATATGCGATCCCACGAAGAAGTGTTTCCACCTTCAAAGCGTCCACGCTTAGAAAAAGCTATGGAAAAATCAAATACTTGTGAGAAGGAGTTAAAAGACCCAAGATTAAAACTTTCTAAAATGGACAATGACTGTGTAACTATATCACGTGATATCTCCTCTACTAAGAATTTACCAGATGTGAAACCTGAAATCGCTATGAATTTTTCAAACTTTACCGGTGGTTACGATGCAACATCTTTCGAGAATCCACATCAAGAGTCAGTTTTTGCCCAGGACTATTTAAATACATTTTTCAAAGACATGAATTTTGAAAATTTAGATTGTTCTACCCCCTTAACCTCGCTAAAGGATGAACCCTTTCAAGAACCTACGAATAATATCTTACAGACTACTGTTAAACATGAGATGAACGAGCTACAAGCAAACAGCCTTCAGCAAGCAAGTGGTGAAATACAAAGCATCACTACACCTACATTTGCCACTAAAAGTGACAAATTATACAATTCCAATGTGTTTCACAAAGAACTAAGTGACTGTTTCTACTTAACTTTGAAGTTAAAAAATAAACAATATTCTATACATATACGAGAATTTAAACGCAATGTATCTACTAATGAAGAAATCCCAACCAAAAACGAAGTTAATATGGATATTCATAGCTGGTATGAGTTTCAATATAAAATCCTTGCATTTAATTTAAGATACAAAAGTGCATCCTTTGTTTCTAATAACACGATTTTAGTGTTAAATCAAGATTCTATGATGCGAATTAAAAATTTGAAGAATTTTTCTCATGTTGACTTAAACGAACAACAAATGGAAAAATTAAAAGAAAGTACCTCACACTTAAATACTGTACTTTTACAACATATGTACACAAAACTATTACCCTTTCTCATTAAACAGAAATGTGTGGTGAGTAACAGATCCACAGAAAAAGAACCTGTGTTATGGTCTAAACTTAATACGTGTATCGAGAATAATATGGTAACAATACTTAACCAGTTGTATGAATGTACAGGATGTATTTTTCGACATGCAAGTCAAAGCCTTCACTCATGCTTCGCATTTAATAATAAGGAAAAATTTAATCAACTAGGTGAAGCTTTGTTAATGCTCATCGATTTCGATTATGTAATTTCAACGTTTTTGAATGGAGTTTATAGTGTTAGTGAACACTTTTTACATAAGCTTCATGAACAAACTGTTTATAATGAATTGTTTAAGACAAAATAAATGATTTGTTTTGTTAAAGATCTGTGTGTGTTTATTTCTACAAAGTGTCTCTGTGTGAATTTATTAGTTTTTTATCTAATCGAACTTTTAAGTGAAGAGATGTAATTTAACTTTTTTGTATATTCCAATTCAAAAATTTCAACAATTGCAAAAAAGATTAAACTATTGAAAAAAAAATATTCACTTTAGAAAAAAATTTTGAAAAAATTATTAGTTAACAAAAATAAAAAAAAATAAAATAAAATAAAATAAAGTTAACAAAACAGCTTAAAAACATTAAAGTTAACAAAAAGTTTATAAATGTTAAAAGTTAACAAAAAAAAAATAAGTTATGTTGAAAGTTAAGAAAACAATGAAAAGTAAACAAAAATATAGTTTTTAAATTAAAATTTTTTAAAGTCTTCAAGTTAATCAAAATTAACTTTTTACTTTTAACTATTGAGAGACTATGATCTAACTGTTTATCCTCGCAACCAACTGGTGCATATCAACTATATACTATATATCTGCATATGCGCAGAAAAACATAGACATTTACACTAACGACTTTAAATTCGACTATTCACCATGATTTAAAAACTTAGTAACATATTTCAAATTTATAAATTTAAATTAAAAATACTTAAGTATTTATAATTGTTTATTTATAAAAATATGTTTTAATTTAAATTTATAAATTTAAAATATGTTACTAAGTTTTTAACACTAGAACGCCGGACGGTGTCATTTCGACACCGAAGCTTGAAAGTTTCTTTCTAAAATCTGTAAATTTTGAAGTATCCTTTTTATTTCGCTCGACTTTTATTAAATATGTAGGTAGAACTCACATAAAAATTTTTGGCGAACTAGGTTTATTCAAACTTAATTTAGGGATAGATTTACCTATAACGCCGGTTTGGTGTCAATTGGACACTGCAATAATTTCACTTCCCCTATTTTAAATTTTGTTCTTCTGTGCGTTCATTGTGTAAAACAAGGGAGTCCTGTAATGTTTTTTTGACATCTGGTCATCGCGTGATTTGTTTCAGCTGCAACAACACCTGCCGCTTAGATTTCATTTCTCACAAAGATGGTGCATGCGCGGTTACTTGTGAGTTATGATTAGAAGAATTTTTCTGAGGTTTTCTTTCGTTCTTGTTACTTTCTATGAGTAAAATTTAAAATGTTTCGTAAGAGAGGCCTTACTACGGAAGAAATTACCGCGCTTATGAGAGAATTGTCAGATAATGAATCAGAAGGTGGAGAATTATCCGACATGTATGATGAATCGGATGATGAAAATTTTATTCCTGTTATATTATCTGAATCGGAAAGCGATGAGGATGTTGAAATTGATGATTCTGGAAATCAGAAAGAATTTGTTGCTCGCGATGGCTCTCAGTGGAAAGAATGTGGTTCAGGAAGTGCAACCGGTAGATTAGCAATCCAAAATATTTTGAGAGAAAATAGTGGTCCAACTAGTTATGCAAAAAGAAATGTGAATAATGACAGTGTTTTGAGAGCTTAGTTGCTTTTTACAGACAGAACGGTTTTAGAGCATATAATAAAATACACAAACACAGAAGCTCGTCGAGTATTAGAAAATGATATTTGGTCTCTTTCAAAACAGGAACTTTTTGCTTACATTTCGATTTTATATGCACGTGGAGTTTCAGGAGCTAGTAACCTGGAACTTCATTCATTATGGTCTACTTCATGGGGTATAAATTTTTGCAAAGAAACCATGTCCAGAGACACGTTTTGTGAAATAACAAGATTTCTGAGATTTGATATGAAATCAACTCGTCGTAATCGAACTCAGCAGGATAAATTCGGAATGATTTCGGAAGTATGGAATCGTTTTATTGAAAACTGCATAAGCTGTTACAAGCCAGGCCAGAATATAACAATTGATGAACAATTATTTCCTAGTAAGACTCGTTGTCCATTTACTCAGTTTATAGCATCAAAACCTGATAAATACGGACAAAAATTTTGGATAGCTGCAGATTTCGAAAGTAAGTATATTTTGAATGCATTTCCCTACCTAGGAAAAAATGAAGAACGAGACCAAAGTCAGAGACTTTCTGAGTATGTAGTTTTAAAACTAATAGAACCCTTTAAAAATATGGGAAGAAATGTCACAGTTGACAATTGTTTTACTTCTCTTTAGTTGGCTAAGAAACTAAAGGAAAGACAAACGGGTTTAGTTGGCACGGTAAATAGAGCCAGACGAGAAATTCCAGATTGTATAAAGTCAGGAAAAGAAGTGTTATATTCAACAAAAATATTGAAAAATGAAGAATCGGGCACAACACTTACAGTTTACCAGTGTGAAAAGAAAAGAAATGTGATAATCTTGAGTTCTATGCATTCAAACATTGCAATTACCAATAATTCTAAGAAAACACCTGAAACTGTCAGTTTTTATAATGAAACGAAATATGGCGTAGATATTGTTGACCAAATGGCAAGGCAATATTCAGTCGAAGCAGGATCAAGGAGATGGCCAATTCACACATTCTACAATATGTTAGACTTTGCTGCCATAAACTCATGGATTATTTTCAAACAAGTGACGGGGAGAAATATCAAGGCGTACTTTTATACAAACATTATCTGAAGAATTACGAGCAGAATATATTGAAAATCTGCTAAAAGACGCAGTAGCCATGAAGATGAACTGCGAGCTGAAAATCCTTCTAAGCGTAGGAAATGCGAGGTTAAAAAATGTCATGGAAATGTGACAAATAAAATGTGTTCCTCTTGTAAAAGAATGACATGCTGCAAATGCACAAAATATGTCAGCTATAAATGTATGGACTGTGAGTGATATAAGTAATGTAAGTAGTTATTTCTCTTGTTTATATTTTTATATCATCTTGAAAAAATATTCTCATTTTACAGGTATAATAATTATTCGTGTGTACCATGTATATGTTCATATCATCTTGCAATATTTTTCTTATTTTATAGATATAATTTTATTTGTGCGTAACATATATTTTTCCATATCATCTCGAAAAATTATTATTTTACAGATGTAATATTATTTGTGCGTACCATACATATTTTCATATAATCTTTCAAAATTATTCTTATTTTAAATATATAATATTATTTGTGTGTACAATATATATTTTCATATAATCTTGTAAAATTCTCCCTATTTTACAGATATAATAGTATTTATGTGTACAATATATGTATTTGTAAAAAGAATATTAAAATGTACATTTTCTTTGAAATTTTTGCTTACTTATCGACCAGTGTCAAAATGACACCTGGCCGGCGTTTCAGGGGGTAGTAAGATTTCAGGCATTCTAGTGTTAAATCATGGTGAATCGTTTTTAAATATGGTGAACCGTGTGTTGAATATTGCAACCTTTTAAGATAATGTGTATAAATTTTTTACTAACAAAAATACAAGAACTATTCTAACTACTCCTTATATCATTCGTTTAGATATAATGCTTTGCATTTCAAAATAGTATATAAAGACACGTGATTAGATTTTCGTTTAACACTGATTTTAGCTATATTGAAGTTTTGTATCATGGGACATAACGAGTTAGCTATAAGTAATATTATTTTTACAAAACCTGTATGTACTGGGTGCTTACAATATTTATTATTAGTGTTAAAATGTTACAAATTTGGGGAATTTATCTTAGACTTCGATTTAAAATCGGGCTTTACCATATTTTTGAACGAAAATTACATAGTAAATGTATCAGAAAAATAAGAATTTGATGAAATTTATAAATTAAAATTTATAAATTTTTATAATTTATATAAAAAAAAAATTAATATTTTTATCAAAGTTTAAGTAAGTTGTGACAAGACTTTTATATTTAAGTGATTGGTGTAAAGTATATTCAAGCTATGACAAAAGACATGAGGTGGTGGATACTAGACAAGTTCAAACAAGTAAAGCAAGATAAGCGAACGATGACTCACCCAAATAGACGTGCAACACAAAAACAAGTTTGGACAAGTCAACCAAGATAAGCGAGTGATGACTCATCTAAATAGACGTACTGCATAAAAACAAGCCTGGACAAGTTTAGACAAACACATGATGACGTCATTCAACAAGTTTAAACAACCAAACAATGAGCCAGCAGCAAACGGTTGTTAGCAAGGTAGAGAGAAGCAAGAATGACTGAGCGAGTGTAAGTTGGATTTAAAGTTTATTCTTATCACACACCGGAAGACTGCTAATGCCTCTAGTGGCGATTGCAGCGCCCCCCTAGCAAAGATAAGGGAGAAGCGTTAGTTGAGTGAAAGCAAGCACAAGAAGTTGACGTGTTTTTCGGTAAGTGTTAATTTCTGTTTTGTTTCTGAAAGGTGTTTTGTGGGAAAGGTAATCGAGTTGTGTATAGTAATTAAACTTAAAAGTTGGCAAAGAATTTAAAGTCGAACAAATTTAACGAATTTAAAGTCGAATTTAAAGTCGTTAGTGTAAATGTCTATGTTTTTCTGCGCATATGCAGATATATAGTATATAGTTGATATGCACCAGTTGGTTGCGAGGATAAACAGTTAGATCATAGTCTCTCAATAGTTAAAAGTAAAAAGTTAATTTTGATTAACTTGAAGACTTTAAAAAATTTTAATTTAAAAACTATATTTTTGTTTACTTTTCATTGTTTTCTTAACTTTTCAACATAACTTATTTTTTTTTGTTAACTTTTAACATTTATAAACTTTTTGTTAACTTTAATGTTTTTAAGCTGTTTTGTTAACTTTATTTTATTTTATTTTATTTTATTTTATTTTTGTTAACTAATAATTTTTTCAAAATTTTTTTCTAACGTGAATATTTTTTTTTCAATAGTTTAATCTTTTTTGCAATTGTTGAAATTTTTGAATTGGAATATACAAAAAAGTTAAATTACATCTCTTCACTTAAAAGTTCGATTAGATAAAAAACTAATAAATTCACACAGAGACACTTTGTAGAAATAAACACACACAGATCTTTAACAAAACAAATCATTTATTTTGTCTTAAACAATTCATTATAAACAGTTTGTTCATGAAGCTTATGTAAAAAGTGTTCACTAACACTATAAACTCCATTCAAAAACGTTGAAATTACATAATCGAAATCGATGAGCATTAACAAAGCTTCACCTAGTTGATTAAATTTTTCCTTATTATTAAATGCGAAGCATGAGTGAAGGCTTTGACTTGCATGTCGAAAAATACATCCTGTACATTCATACAACTGGTTAAGTATTGTTACCATATTATTCTCGATACACGTATTAAGTTTAGACCATAACACAGGTTCTTTTTCTGTGGATCTGTTACTCACCACACATTTCTGTTTAATGAGAAAGGGTAATAGTTTTGTGTACATATGTTGTAAAAGTACAGTATTTAAGTGTGAGGTACTTTCTTTTAATTTTTCCATTTGTTGTTCGTTTAAGTCAACATGAGAAAAATTCTTCAAATTTTTAATTCGCATCATAGAATCTTGATTTAACACTAAAATCGTGTTATTAGAAACAAAGGATGCACTTTTGTATCTTAAATTAAATGCAAGGATTTTATATTGAAACTCATACCAGCTATGAATATCCATATTAACTTCGTTTTTGGTTGGGATTTCTTCATTAGTAGATACATTGCGTTTAAATTCTCGTATATGTATAGAATATTGTTTATTTTTTAACTTCAAAGTTAAGTAGAAACAGTCACTTAGTTCTTTGTGAAACACATTGGAATTGTATAATTTGTCACTTTTAGTGGCAAATGTAGGTGTAGTGATGCTTTGTATTTCACCACTTGCTTGCTGAAGGCTGTTTGCTTGTAGCTCGTTCATCTCATGTTTAACAGTAGTCTGTAAGATATTATTCGTAGGTTCTTGAAAGGGTTCATCCTTTAGCGAGGTTAAGGGGGTAGAACAATCTAAATTTTCAAAATTCATGTCTTTGAAAAATGTATTTAAATAGTCCTGGGCAAAAACTGACTCTTGATGTGGATTCTCGAAAGATGTTGCATCGTAACCACCGGTAAAGTTTGAAAAATTCATAGCGATTTCAGGTTTCACATCTGGTAAATTCTTAGTAGAGGAGATATCACGTGATATAGTTACACAGTCATTGTCCATTTTAGAAAGTTTTAATCTTGGGTCTTTTAACTCCTTCTCACAAGTATTTGATTTTTCCATAGCTTTTTCTAAGCGTGGACGCTTTGAAGGTGGAAACACTTCTTCGTGGGATCGCATATTCATTTCATAAAATATTTTTATACAATTTAATCTGCTTCACTAACTGATGCAATCTCGATAAAAGTCAGCAGAACACTGGATGTGTTTCATAAAAACGTCTACTTATCTAGATTTTAAAAACATTCATGGTTATAGTTAATCATTTAATTTATATGTAGGTTAAATATAAAAATTTACTTATCTAGGATAAACTCAGTAACGGTTTAAGTTAAAAATTTTCTTAACTAGGTTAAAAACATTGATGTTGACTGTTGAGAGAAAATTATCAAAACATGCAGTGTCATTGTTTAAACGAAGAGAAAAATTCAACTTTCTTATCAATAAGTAAGATTAATACCTATTCAAAGGAAAACCCATCGATGATTCATAACGTCACGTCTTACTTTGTTAGTGATTAAAAGTATCATAGATTTAAAATAACACATTTCCAATCATTTCTCTTGTAGTTTAAGTAACATATAATAAATACATCACATTTATTTCATCATGTTTTACATAATTTCAACAAATTCATTCCCATTTTGTCTAAGACATTCAAAATGTTAAACAGTAGTTTATGTTGCATTGTCAAACTGTTCAAAGTAATTTACATCAACTAAAAAAAAAAAAAAAAAAAACACTATACTTTTTCATATTAAAACTATTTATTAATCATTTAAAGTAATACAAATCAAATAAGCCTGTCATATTGAGCTGTAATCAATTCTAATTTCAAAATTTTTTGTAATGTCCAATTAAACACACGTTCTGTGAAATCTTCAAATCCGTTGTACAGCTTTAGAAAGGCATTCTCAACATGTACATGTATGTTTTGTTCTGTTAATTCCAGTTCACTTTTGGAAAGGAAAAAGGGGGTTGCTCTCTCTAAGTCACCATCCTGTGATTCACGATATACATCCATTTTAACGGCTGCATACCATTTTATTGACTTTTTCATTTGCAATTGATAATTTAATTCGTTTAAAACATCTGATCGAACACTGTTAAAAAATGAACGAAAGTCTTTTTGATTCATCTCATTGGACACAATGATAGTTTTAGTATAAATATTTCGCACATCCTTTTGTCTTTTAAAATGCTTCACTTTTTCAAATAACAAATCTTTTGAATAGGGTGATTTCACAACTTTATGAAAAGTATCACAATGTTGTACTAAATCTGATTCACAATCAAACATTTCGCTACACTTTGTACATGACTGTTGTTTACGAATCTTATGAGTCTTCTTATGTTTCAATAAGTCAGCCATTCTTGAAAATATCTCGTGGCAATCACTACACTTGTATTGTTTGGGCGATTTGTGAATCTTTTGATGATTACGTAAATCACTCTTTTGTGAAAAAACTTCAGCACACACCTCACAACGAAAAGACTTTTCTTTTAAATGACATTTCATGTGAAAAATTAAGTTAACTTTTCGAGGAAATGCTTTGTTACACGTCTTACACACATGGGGTAACTTCTGTTTCTTTAGTCCTGATGAGGTGGGTTTCACTTCATAATTCGAAACGAGTCCTTCTTTGGATAAAAGTGTAGAATCCATCTCTTGATTATTTAACTTTGGTGATGAGTGTTGACACTCCAAGTTGGTTACGTCACCAACATAAGAATTCATAACTCGTTCCATAATAACTTAAATGAAAACTAACTTAACGAAAAATACAACCTATTACAACGATACCAGGTTACAGTAGAATGTTATGAACTCGTTTCATTGAAATTTATATAGTAATAGAGGGCGCTCGTGTAAAAAATACTAACTTTTTATTGGTTTAAAAATATTGACATTTTATTGGTTTAAAAATATTGACATTTTATTGGTTTAAAAATATTGACATTTTATTGGTTTAAAAATACGTCACATGATTATTTCATCTATAATGTTATAAGTTCAATAACCACTTAATTCTTGCACAATGATTTAGAAAGTCTTACCTATCAGAAGTTCGTACATATGTAAGTAAAAATCCTTATTACTCTCGTATCTATTGCTTTTATAAATAATATTTTATTTATCAAACCACTTAATTTCTAAATGATGTATTCTAAAACGCTTTTTATGTCTTATGTATGTAAAGTCTACTAAAAGAGGGGGGAAAAAGACGGGGTGTGAAGTATTTGTAAAATTGAAATACGTTACTTTATAAAAACTAGATTCCATTCTCTTTTTTAAAAATGTTCGTTGTGTAAAATCAAATATAATGAAAATTTATTTTAATCGTATAACTCAAAACAAAATACCCGCTCTCTTTAATAAGTTAAACAGTCACTAAAAATTGTTCATTTGAAAGAAAAAATTCTTTAAAATTCTCTTATTGTTTGTTTTATGAATAATATTTTGCACGTTAAATCACTTATTAACTAAATGGAATGATCTAAAATGTCTTATGTAATGATCTAAAATGTCTTATGTGTTGTGGATGGTTGGTTATTTGTTAAAACCGATTATCTACGCTTGGGACATAGGTCACTCTAGGGGTCATTCTAAGGGCTCCTAACTCGTATTGACAAGTTTCGAAGAAAACTCCGAACGGTTAGGTCGACGAGCGCGAGAGAAGTTTAAACCCAAACGTCTAGCAGCTTTAAAACCAGAACCTCTCAGTCACTGGTCTTATGTGTTGTGTTTTTATAAGTAATATTTTTCTTGTTTAATCACTTAACTCCAAAATGAAATGTTTCTAAGACACTTTGTCATGTCTTAAGTGAAACATATATAACTAAAGAAGGATGTAGTATTTGTGACAAGTTATTCTACAGTACCCTTTTAAGAAAAAAAAAAGAAAAAAAAGCTATATTACAAGTCAATTAAAAAAATTATATAATTAAAAAGTATATATATAATGTTTAAGTATCCTAAAAACGATTATTTAAGTTAGTCCACAAATTTGTAAACTTAAAAAACGGAAGATATAATGTAACACAAAGAAGTATGACAAATTTTTCCCCCATAAAGGATTAGTCTCAATGACTTGAATTAATTTTTTCCCTTAAAAATGACACATTACTTTTAGTATACAAGTTTGTGAAACGGCTTTTATAAGAAAATATTACGCTGAATACAATATTAAGCCTTGTAATTTAATTCAATAACATAAATGCGTGGGTGTATAGCTTATATTTACATTTTTTAAAATCACTTTGCTTTCGTTTTTAAAATGTATAAACACGTTATTTTTCGTAACAAAACTCTATTTCGAATATAATGTTAATACAAGAAAGAATTAAGCATACTATCTTCGTCAATCTCTATAAATAAAATTTCGTATAGAAAGTAAAAATTTTCCCTCTAAATTATTATTTCGAATATTGAAGTGATCTGTTGACAGAGTGTTGTGAAAGAAATGTGTTTGTAAATTAAACAAATACATGTAATAGCATTCATATTAAACCAAAACTCTCGAATTACTCAATAGCTAAAGAAAATTTCGCCCTATTACTTTATCTCATTCAGTAAAAGTACAATAAATGACCGTAAAGATATCTCAATACATGTCTGAAGTCCCCATCTCTTGCATTTAAAGAGATAACATTACAAGTTCCCGCTAGCACAGTGGATAAACACATTGTTCTTCCACCTAGAAGATAGTGGGTTCAATTCCTGCCTGTGCCAGCGTTGAAAAATAATTCTTTTAATGAGCAATTACTTCTAAAATTGGTGTCACTAAAAATTAAAATGATAGAAAAAAATAATTTATAACGGTTTAAGAATAAATAAAATTCAAAACACTAAAAAATAAATAACATCTAAAAATAATTTAACCCTCTACAAAGAACAAAATCTATGTGTCTAATCATGCACTTTCTTTATCTCTCTCATCTTAGTTACTTC
This sequence comes from Maratus michaelseni, assembly GCA_963931845.1. Classification (NCBI taxonomy): domain Eukaryota; kingdom Metazoa; phylum Arthropoda; class Arachnida; order Araneae; family Salticidae; genus Maratus; species Maratus michaelseni. The sequence continues at coordinate 8,008,740 of OZ007600.1, forward strand.
CGGTCTCACAAACCACCTGTCCTGTTCCAACAAGCTCCCAAACATGTTCCTAAAACATGTTTACTGCTTCCTGAAAACCCTTTTTGGAAAAAGCATGTCTAATCCCGTTTCCGATCTTATTTCCTGTCGCGTTTCCAGTCTAAAAATAAATTTCACGTTAAACTTTTATAAAGTAAAACAAAGTCAGAAAGATTTCAATTTTCTTTCATGTGTTAGTTAGCAAAAAAAAAAAAATTATTTCAAGTTTAAAAAAAAAAAAAAAAAAAAAAAAAAAAAAAAGATACATTTTATGTTAAATTTTTACAAAGTAAGAAATAATTCCGTTTTTATTTCAGGTTAGCATAAGCCCCCCCACAAAAATAAGCCCTCCCCCTCTCTCCTTATCGCATTCACTTCCTGTCGCGTTTCCTGTTAAATTTCCTTTCGCGTTTCCGATCATACTTCCTTAATCACTTCCTGTCTCAACATGCCTGTTATCCCCACCTGCTACATCCGGTGTCCACACCTGGCACTTCCAGTGACCTTCACAGCCCGCACAACTTCCGGTGCAGCCGTGCAGCTGGCGTAGAACTCTCTTTTATCATCTACTGACGTCACTTTGAGGGTCGCAGCACCTGATACATAAATTTCGGTTTTGCAATTTTCGGTACTGCAGTTCTTTTAATTTCTAAACATCGCACATTTTTAATTTTTACGCCATCATATAGGGAAAAAGGATACCTTTCTCATACAATTTGTTTGAAAACTATATTTCAATTTATTCATTTATTCCAGTTCTTAAAATTATTTTAAAGCATGAATTATTTGATCTTCTCACATTTTCCTGCGCATATATTGTGAATCTTTATTCACTCATGGAAGATATATCTTGTTTAGCAGATTTATTGGGAAATATTTTTGATACAGTTTGTTTGGATAAAAGTACGGAAGAATAATAAACCATTATGGAAGAATAATAACCCATTTGCACTTAAAACAATATTAATAGTTCAGCATTTGCCTCTGGCTAATTTCCCATTACGAAATTAAAACTTCATCAGCAAATAAATCAATCATCAATCAATCAACCAAATCAATTAATCATTCATCAATATAATATGAAATTACACACAAATTTAACATATATGTAATCGAACAATTTCAATTTTTGTACTGCCGAATAGAAAAAAATGTACTTTCAAATAATTTGCTTGAAAACTGTGTCTCAGTTTATTGATTGTTTATGGTTTTTAAAGTAATTTTCAAGTATGAATTATTTAAATCTATCGTGCAGCTCGATTACGAAAAGTTAAACCGTTTGCACATAAAATAATATTTAAATAGTTCAGAAACTGTTCCGGTTAACATTCTAGAATGAAATTAAAAGTAAATAAGTAGGTATTCAAGTAAAAATAGTTTTTAAAAAAAACACTTTTTTATAAGCATTCACTGCTCATCTTGAAAATTACGCTTTATTTCATGACTGCAGTTCATGTATTTTTTTTTTCCAAAATAGTTTCGTAATAATACATTAATTTGGAAAGTGAAATTATTAAAAATTATGTAATTTTTGTTCTGTCTCTTTTTAGGATAGGGAAAGAGAAAAGTAAAAATGAAACATTACTTAAACTATCTTTTTAGGGTTTCTAAATTGATTTTTCAACTTGTAATCGTAAATGAATCAATATTAAATTATTAATTGATAAAAGCTTTTTTTTGTTATTACATTCTTTATTTTTTATTTATAATTTATTTTTTACACTTTAGCTTTTAAAATGTTTTATTGTTGCAATTTCACAGCTATTTGACCTATTTTGGCGATCGTTTATTGGCGCATCATTAAATCTATTGGTGTTTCAACTCGTATATACACAATGGTACGAGTTACAGAGAGTATTTGGCGATTTATCTCCTGCGACGGGATAACTAAAGAGTGCCTTAAAATTAATCTATTAATTTATATTTAAGTTCTAAAACTATTAAAATGTTGTACTCTCATCGGAAACACACGTGAATGTAAATTTTATAAATCTAGCCTATGAGGAATTGGATTAAAAATACAATTACAAAATTCCCTCTTTACATACGAAAACCAGGTTGAGTTATATAAAAGAGTGTAATAAAAATAAAAATACAGCACAAATAAAACACAAATTTAGCAGGTATGTAATAGAACTTCGCGCGTAATTTTCTATATTTTATCGCTTGAAGCAGCATGAATACTAAGTAAATGCATGCAAAAAATGCTTTAGATTTATTTTCTACGATTTACTACTATTTGATAAATACATATTAGAAAATTTATATACACTTATTAATTAAAATAAACAATTTACATTTAAAAAATAACATAAAAAATCTGCAATAAGGTGCATTAAAATGCAGAAAATAATTCATGTATAAGCTATATATGTTCCTGATAATATCGAAAACTCGACACAAACTAAACATATAAGAGCAAATTTTGTAAACACAGAGCTTTCCAATTCTGAAAAACATCCAAGCGGCAGCGACATTTTTGACTTAAACATTTTATACAGGTTTTTTTTTCAAACGTGTAATTCATATTACTTATCAATCACGAAAACAGATGTCACAAGAGCGGTGATTGCAGCAATGGGAACCAAAAATCCCCAGGTCAAAAGGAAATAAATAGCAATCCGATTGCAGAAGATCGTCACCGTTCCTGATAATATCATTTAATCTCCCGTACGGAGTAAAAATTTTAAAACAGAGCAAATTAGCATGTTTTTAGATGCTGCAGCGTCTGAACGGGTCTCGTAGAGGGCAGAGACTCCTACTTTATTTTAAAAGAAGTGAACATTAAATACTTTGCAAACAAAATAACTTTCCCACTGTTATGTTACTAAACAATTCAAATTTTTTTTTTCAAACTATAAACTTACCAGATTAATTCATCTGTTTCATTCTAGTTGCAGTATAACGCTTTATTATCTAATTCAAACTAAACTTGGAGCTGGCAAACCCTTTATGCACCAAGTCTCATACGAAAAGAAATGGTTGAATAAGTTTGCTGATATTTATAATCCAAATTAAGGAGATAAAAAATATTTTTTTATCAATACAGGCGGATTCTATGACAATCATCAAATGAAATTCGAGGTTTTATCTTAAAAGAGGATTTTTTTTTTTTGTATTCAATTTCAGTGTTATCGACAAACCTTGACACTGAGATATGCACATTATGTTTTGAGACGATAATATCTATACCAGCATTTAATAATAATAAAAAAAATAACTATTAAAAGTTCAGATACATTTAATTAAAAATGATAAATTTAATAAATTGCCGTTATTCTGTGTGTAATTTTAAAACATGATTCCGATCGCTTCTTGTTTTTATATTTACATTGTCATTATACGAAAAGAAAGTTAGCCTCATCTATATAAAAGTTTGAAACATGTACAGAGTGCATAAAAACTAATAGAAAAATACTGAGAGGTGATAATACACGTTTAGAGAAACATTTTTTGTATAAACCGGAGTTAATTTGTTACTGATATAATTATTATTTTTTTAAATTCCTGTACGAATTATACACGTAATTTGATTATTTTTACACTTTTTTATTTAACTCAACCTGCTTTCAGGTGTGTTCATAATCATACAAATTCGTAGCACCTATAATCATCGTCTGGTCTGACCGTTTGCTCGCATATAATAGCGCAAAAACTACCCAATCGAATGGTTTGAAATTTAATATATGTAATCGTTGCAGAAATTTTGTCGAGTTGTTTCAAATTTTATGAAAATCGAATTAAAACTTAAAAAGATATTAATAAAAGTTTTCTTCATTCTATTAAATTCTATCGTACGTAATCTATATAATAAAAGCTGTCATGTGACTGAAGAAAACAGTTACTAGTAAACCACTTCTTTTTTAATAAGCCAGGCGGCCATTATTATTCAAACTTATTTCTTCGAATAAAATTGCATAAAAGTTAAATTTTTAGAAAGATCGTTCAAAAAAATTGTTTTGCCTGAGAGATGAGTTATATTAAAAAATATATAGATTCTAAAATAACTTCAGTGGAAATTAGGTTAACAGCCGAATATCTCAATCCATTAGGTAAATAAACACAGGAGATTCGTTCATTATGAGTCATAAAAATACTAAACCATGGAGGTAATCATTCGCAAAGCAAGATCTGCATGGTTAATTTTGCAATGCTGTCTGGTGTAGAAAAAAAATCGCATTTGTAAACGTGGCATATGTATTTAAAAAAAAAAAGAAAGAGGCATGTTCATTTCGCTTCTAGCAGACGACATAATTCATTTCCCTGAACTAATAAGGATGATTTTTTTTACATTATGAAATTAGTTATAAAACAAACGCACCTCATATGTCACGTTTAACGTACAATTTCCAACTTGTTTAAATAATATTAAAACACACATAAACAACGCCTGCATTTAGCAATTAAAGATATACAAATATTATAATAGAAACATACATATAATAAATAAAGTAATCCAACCTGGAGGTAATCATTCGCAAAGCAAGATCTGCATGGTTAATTTTGCAATGCTGTCTGGTGTAGAAAAAAAAATCGGATTTGTAAACGTGGCATATGTATTTAAAAAAAAAAAGAAAGAGGCATGTTCATTTCGCTTCTAGCAGACGACATAATTCATTTCCCTGAACTAATAAGGATGATTTTTTTTACATTATGAAATTAGTTATAAAACGAACGCACCTCATATGTCACGTTTAACGTACAATTTCCAACTTGTTTAAATAATATTAAAACACACATAAACAACGCCTGCATTTAGCAATTAAAGATATACAAATATTATAATAGAGACATACATATAATAAATAAAATAATCCAACCTGGAGTGAAAAATTAGCCAGAGCCAGGAATCGAACCTGGACCGAACGCTGTGGACCCAAGTGAAAACAACCAATAAGGACAGAGGAGCAACAGAAAACAAAACATTTTATTGTATTTCATACATTTTCCATTTCACACACGACGGCACTTTACATGCGGCAGATGGTGGATAGCACTGAACAATAAAATGTTTTACTTTCTGTTGCTTCTCTGTCCTTTATTGGTTGTTATCACTTTTCTTCTTAGTCTGCCTACACTGTCAAAAATAAATCCGTTAATTCACGGGAAAAGTACTGTCAGCTAAGTTGCCGGACTTTTTCCGTTCCGTTAGTAGATTTTCCGCTTTGAAAGATTGAAGAAACGGAAACTTTCTGTTATGAATGACCTCGGTTAAAAAAAAAAAAAAAAACTGTTTTTGCTGCCATCTGTTGACTATAACAGGAGTATTTAGTTTAATACTTGATATTTTAATATTAAATACTCCCTGGTACAGATACCTGATACTGGTTGCCCTTGGGGTTCGAACTAGGGATGACAGCGCCTTGAACCGAGTGTTTTACCTCAAGACCAGCGGGCCCTTGCAAGAATAGGAGTTTGAAAGGATGATACGGGGATTTCTTCAAATCGCTGCTTGGAACTTAAACAATCTGGGGTTCAGAAACCTAGTAACTTTGAAATTAAGTGGGAGATTATTTTGTTATAAGATTATGACTGAAAAATTTAGTATTAATAGAGGATTGAAACATGAATTATATTAATTCTTAATTTGATTGTTAGATGCAAAATATGAATATTGTATTTTGAATTAAATTCGATAAAGTATGTTGGCTTTTTTGAGAAAATCGATTTTTTTTCAACTATTATATATTTTTTAAATGTGTTCTGTTAGAATATATTTTCATTGAAAGTGTCTTTTATAACTTTAAAAAGCAAATTACGAATAATTTCAAAGGAATGGGAAAATTATTTCTTATTTTTTTTTATTCGGAAGCATTATTTTTGTTTGTTGCTTTTTTGCGTAAAATCGATTTTTTTTTTATTTAATTTAACTATTATATATATATATATATATATATATATAAGTTAAATTAAGTGAAAAAAATAGATTTTACGCAAAAAAGCATATATATATATATATATATACTAAGCTATTTGTTTCGAATATATTTTAAGTGTGAATATTTTTTTGTAACTTTAAAAAATAAATTGCTAATAATTTTTAAAGCATGGGAAAATAAAGTGTTGCTTTTTAAATTCGAAAGAACTATTTTGTTCTTTTAAATAAACTCGAATTTTTAATTTATTGAATTTTTAGTTCTTCTGTGCTGCAACATGTCAGTTTTTTAAACATTGGAAATAAATATGCAGCAGATAACGGAATATCTCCGTTAGCCACTTTCTTCTCCTTCTGTTCCGTTGTTTTCAGGAAATATGAAGAAACTTTCTGTTTTTAACGGAAAATGCCCTTTTGTGGTGAAAAGGGACTTTTTCTGTGAAATTCAGGAAAAAAGTACCCGTGAATTTCAGATTATTTTTAACAGTGTAGCGCCGGCGATTTTCGTGCTACAGGTACCGTTCCAACGCTTTTTATGGTTTTTCACTATGAAGATCACATTCCAATAAAAAAAGTAGGTGTTGCCATTTGAAAGTTTCGAAATTTTGACACTGTAATTTTTTTTTTTTTTTTTTTTTTTTTTTTTTTTTTGTGGGCCCATCCATCCACCCGCTCCTTCGACTGAAGGGGCCCCACATACGGCCACTTCACGGCAGGCCTCTCCCACGAAGAGACAGCTGATGTGATCCTCATCCGACCCCCTCCTTCAGACGCGGGTTACGCGTCGTCATATGCTGATGAAAGCGCCAAGCAGCGACCCCACCAAGAAGGACCCTCGTACTGATGACCTTTAATTCCTTTTTATTGATAACACCAAACGTACAAAGGTCATCTATGGAGGCCGCCGACATTACGCCGCGCCAGTTGGTGGTGAAAGATGAAAATAAGACACCCCGGGGTCGTAGGGGTTGTAAACTGGCGCGTAAGGCGCTTTCATATTTTTGGCTCTTTGTTCTATGAGCCGAGTCGAGATGTATCTGATCATTTACCACCTGAGCGTCGATGACGATGACTTGCTCAGGAGAGTACGCTACTAGGTCGGGCTTAAAGACCCCAGCCTCGACCCTGTGCACCGGCTCCATATGCACGGAGTAGCCCCTCTGCGACAATGACCGGCTGAGGTATTTAACCACAGCGTCGTGCCGCTGGATTCTCCGGAAGTGTGTGGCGTGGCACTGTTGTATTATATGGTTGAGGGTCTCAGGGACCCCACAACCCCTGGAACACATTTTATCCTTGTCCCTGCCACGAGCTGCACGAGATTTATTGAAAAGACAATTATATCTCATATGTATGCAGCTGATGTAGTCCCGCCCAGAAAGAAGAGATGTTCCATCGGAGACCCATAAATGGGCCTGCGGCACTTTTGCCGCCTGGGCGAGTCCTACCCCATCACACTTCCGGGACAGACATACTTTCCGGTAAGTGTTAGAATTTAACTGTTGTTTTTCACATGATTCTTGAGCGCATACCTCAAAATACTTTAGGCCAGAATTTCATTCAGTTTCTGTGAACGGTATGACAGTTAGGGGCTCATATATCGGGATAGTTTTTTTTATAATCACCTTGTATATGTTTTAGACTATGGATTGCAGGTCCCAGTTGAAAATGTGGATATTCCAGCGGAAGGGTCTTTGTGATAGCAATTTTTGTGCTATGTTCTCTATTTCTTGCAATATGTGAAATTTTTATGACCACTTTTCGACGAAATTTTTTATTTAGATATAATGTAACAGGCCGCGGTTTCTATAAATCTTTGGAGAAAATCGGCTGGAAGATCACTCTGTGATAGCGAATTTTGTTCGATTTCCGGGACGGGTGCGGTAGCCGTTAAAAAAAAAATCACACTGAATCACCCAATTGTCCAATCTAGGTTTAATTTACGTATTTGTAAGTTAAAATTTTCACGTTTTTGATATATTATCCGTTGATTAGACTTCATTACAAATCCCCCTCCCCATGATTTTGAAACATTTATTGACAAAAAACTTAAAACTAGTTTTTATCCCCTAAGCTTTTTACTTTTTGTTTCTAAAATGCAAAATTAAACAAAGATACACTTTTTGAAGTCTTAACATGTATGAAACAGAAGAAAGATCTTGAAATGGGCAAATCCGACTATTTTTATCTATATCAATTTCATGTTTAAAGGTCTCTTTACGTAACAACAAACGCAGGTGACATTTTTTGAGTTAAGTTATTATTATTTTTCATTTTCTTATCACGTGAATGATTGACACTGTTTCAGTTGAAATGATAAGCTAAAATCAATAACTTTTTATCTAATTTATTTTTCTTGAGTTGAGTTATTTATATCCCACGCAAGAAAACTTTGATAAAATTTGTTGCTAGGGGATAGAAATGAAAAGTTGTATTAAAGTTTTTTTTTTTTTTTTAAAATTTTACATTCAACATCTGGCAGGTATTACCCTCCATATAATATTGCTCTCCATATCTTACAAAAAATGTCAACTATTTGACGTTATCCTTATTTTTACTTTCTTCTATCCATAACAGAAGAAAATATTGTAATTGAAATTTTTTTCGACTTCCGGTTTACGACGGATTTGCACGTTTTAGGGGTCAGAGATCCCGAAAAACGTGTTTTTACAAAATGTCTGTCTGTTCGTGTGTGTATCCCATTGTATCATCGAAAAGTGTATGAAGTTATGCATAGAATTGAACCTTTTTGTTAGGGTCAGCTAGTTTCAGTTGATATTGGGGATATTTCGCCGGAAAAGGGCGCTGTGTTAGTGGGTTTTGTTTCATTTTCATTATTGCATCATCGAAAAGTGTATGAAGTTTTGTATAAAACTGAGCCAAATTTAATATAGGGGAGAAAGGGGATGAATGGGACATTTTCACAAAAATATTTATTTTAAATATTTTATTTAAGTTGTTATTAATATTATGTATCGCATTTCATACATTAAGTGTTTGTCTACATCTTATGCACAATATTTATTCAAGATTATTATTATACAGAAATATATTATGTAATTTAAAAAAAGTTCCTCTCTGTCCCAATCATATCCACAGCAGGGATGGATGGGACACAAATATTTTCCTCTCTGTATTAAATGATACCAAATTAAAATTTATAATTATAACCTTATATGTAATTATATTTGTAATATATGATCTTATATGGCTGTTATACATCAGTGTTAGTAATATAAGAAGTGAAAACATAGTTAATTATGCATTAAAAACTGTAATTTATATTATATATTTCAACTGAAATTTTAATGAATTACAAAGTTAAAGTTACACGAATGTGCAAATATCAGTAACATAATAAATGTGGTTTGTCTAAAATGTTCTAAATGTGGTCTGTTAGTTTATAAGCTGGTATATAATCAGTTTCAGTGAATGTATTGCTGCTAAAAAGGAAAATGGCAGTTTTCCTAAAACCACTGGTTATGTTTATGTTGCTAGTACTAAAAGCTGACAAAAAAAGCTGAAAGGTTATAAATTGTAATATGCTCTCCAAGATTATGTGTCAGCCAATCATCTTGGACCGATTTCAGCTTTGCCTTTAAAGGCCCATAAACAGAAACATCCAATGGCTGAAGACGAAGGTGGCTATAATGAGGAGGAAATGTTAGATTAATTAACAAAAATTATTAATTTACCAACTTGTATAATATTATTTTGTTAATAAAGAAAAATTTCAGTATCCTCTAGGGATGAATGAAGCAGTCCCATTCATCCCCATTTGAAATGTCCCAATCACCCCCATGATGCATATATTCAATTGTCAGCCATTTTGTCTTAGAAATTATTTTGTCACAATGGTTAATATTCATTCATTTTAATTACCAATATTGAGCCTTGAAAAAAATAATTATAATATATCTTAATTGTTTATAATGCATAAAATATGTAAACAACTTCAAATATAAAAAAAAATTACTTTTGAGCAGACATTTCAGGAAATGCAACTTCGAAGGAAATTGAAAACAGCCATTTGGTCTTGCTTTTGATTCTCAAGCACACTATGATAGTGCCATCTATAAGGATAGGAAGCAACTAAAAAAAAATGTTTATTGCCTGAAATATTGAGAATGTCCCATCCATGCCTTATTCTATTCATCCCCCAGTTCCCCTATCTGTTTTTGACTATGGCTTCCAGACAACAGTTGAATTTGTGGATAGTTCGCCGGAAGTGAAGCTGTGATAGCAATTTTTCATTATTATATCATCGAAAGTGTACGAAGTTATGCATAGAATTTAACCAAATTTTATGTATAATGTTTTTGACTATGGCAGGCAGGTCCCAGTTGAATTTGGGGATATTCCGCCCGAAATTCACTGTGATAGCAATTTTTCGTATTTGTGTTGTACATTGGCTTCTCGTGCAGCGAAGTGTGTTTCGCATCCAGATAACCCAGCAGTTCCCAAGCAGCAGAAGTACAGCAGAATAATGATTAATGTTGGCACATCCGACTAGTTTAATTTCTTATAGAAACGTTATGCAAGTTTCTAAGAAGACGTTTCTGCGAATTAGCAGAAAATATGAAATTAGAAATAATTCACATCCTTTGTATTTAGTTAATTTTTATTACTAAGTGTTATAATTTGTTGTATATTTACTCTTTTATCATTCAATAATTCAATATTAATTAAATTATGATTATACGTTTAACAGACAAGAATTTAGAAATTCTGAATAGATAGTTTAAATAAAATAATACTTGTTGTTTTGATTACTGTTGTTATATCTTAAACAAGAACAGAAATCATGCGTCAAGCATAGATTATGAATCACTTTTCAACGCTTCAAAATAATTTTACCTTTACAGTTTAACACGATGAAAGAGGATATCGAAGTAAACAATTTAGAAAACGCATAACCTATGTAAAAAGCCCAATTCAAGAATTACAAACATTATTAGGAAAAATAACCGAACTGTTTTGTGCAGCCCTGTATATGATCTATAGATTTCTATGTATGCTGCATAGAATGCTAAACTTTAATTCAGTTAGGAAACGCGCAGCAAAGTTTAAAATTCCCCTTCTGGAATTTCCGTCCATAAACGGAAATGTAGTCGAGAATTTTTGTGCTGCCCTGTATACAATCTATACAATTTATACACGCCGTAATAGAAAAAAAAAAAGAGTTAAATTTAAAAACGCGTTCAGCAACTGAAAGCGCGCTTCCAGCAACAATTGTTTACAGACAGTACCGAATTCTTTTGTTTGTCCCTGTTAAAGAACATTGAATGCTATACACAGAATATTCTATAGTAAGCCCCTTGTATTGCACCTAGTAATATAAATTTCAATATGTTTGAAAGAGTGAAACATTATTAAAATAAACCGCAAACAATTTTTCTCCATAGACCGTAATGTAACAGAATTATTTTGAGTGCCCCTGTAAAAAAATTATAAGTGCTACTTAATTTCAATACCTAATATTACATAGTAAACCTCAATAACATAAATCAATTGCATGACAATCTGAATATATTTGAAATAGTGTCACATCATTAAAATGCACCACAAAGGATTTTTCCCCGTTTACCATAATGTAACGGCATTCTTTTGAGTGCCCCTGTAAAAAAAGTATAAGTGCTAGACGTACCATGTTCGATAGTAAGCATCTTTTAGTGTATTTCAGTGATGTATATCAATTTCAATATATTTGAAACAGTGTCACATCATTAAAATGCACTGCAAAAGATTTTACCAAGTAGTCCACAATTTAACGGCCTTATTTTGAGTGCCGCTGTAAAAATATTTAAGTGCTACACACTTCATTTTCAATACCGAACATGCTATAGTAAACCTCAATAACATATATCAATTGCATGACAATCTGAATATATTTACGCGAGTTAGAGCACGGACGGACGGCAGACAGACAAACCGAATCTATAAATACTTTTCAACTATGTTGGAAAAGTGCTAAAAAGAAACAAAACAAAAATTATTATTTTTAAAATTAAATACAGTATTTTGTGCTCTATATCAAGCGTAATACCAAGCGGTGAATTTTCAGTAATTGGAGCCCACTCCACATTACGCATTGTAACATAAATTTATTGGAACCACATGAATTGCGGTCATGAAATTAGGCGTGAATTTTAAGATAAACATTTAAAACATATAAAAAAGCGCTTTTTTCTTTTAAATTATTTTTACATTTATTTTAATTTTGTTCTGCTTATTTTAATACTAAACAATACAATCAGTATATTTTCTTTCAAATGCTTAGGTTTACATATAAATTGAAAATTCTAGAAATAAAACAATCTTTATGTAATTCTTTATAAACATGATGTAAGTTTTAGTTCCTTTGAAAAGTTCATTTTGTTATCTAAGCAATTATAAGAAATAAGGTAGCAAAATAATAAAATTTATTTGCTAAGAGATAACAGAAATTCTGATTCAGGGGAAGGTGACCTAAAATGATCCTAATGGGGAAAACGATCCACATATGTTTTCTTCCAGACAAGTTGCGCTATCTACAGAGTAGCTTATAAACTAGTTGTGATAAATGAAGAAGATGCATTGGCGATATTCAAGCGATCGCAGTATTACGCGTTTGAATAGAATTCTTTGAAAAATCGGGTTTTATAACAACTGTTCTAAGGTAAGCACTAACTTTCATATTCATTTAGATATGCAGTCTTTCATGTACAGAAATAGGACTTGGTTTACTTAATGGAGTATGTTTTTAGATGTGAATTACACTTATGTATTGTCATAATTACTTTTATAGCCTTTATTTTGCCGATAAAAAACAATTTACAATTATTTTTAAATGGAGGATCATTTTGCCCTTTGGTGAAGGTAAAATGATCCTTTGGACGTTTTTATTTTCATTACTCAATTTGTTTTTAAAATATTATTAAAATATAACATTAAAGAAGTGAGTATAAAACATCACACATTTTTACTGAATAGTAGATGACCATAGAAGGTGGTCGAAACGTCGATATTTTTAATATTAATGTATATATAAAATTTTTAATTTGTGTACACCATTCAGTAAAAATGTGTGATGTTTTATACTCACCTTTTTAATGTTGTAATGTTTCATGGTGTAATCGTCCAGCATTTATATTATTGTTAAAATATGTTTACAATGCAAAATATAGTGTAAAACATACCAGCAAAGGGCTAAAGTTTTATTTAAACAGTTATGTTATTTTACACAAGTTTTTACCTTAAGGGGATCATTTTAGGCCACCTTCCCCTAAGTGACTAAGTTAAAAGATTTGGTTATTAAAAATTTTAAATAAATTTTTAATTTCAAATTAATTATCTATTTTTCTATTAATTTCTTGTAAAATGTTCGTAACTGTCTCATTATTATCACATCTTGTTTTAAAGATTAAACTTTCCATAATTTGCTTGACTTGAATACCATGATTTTTTTTGAGCACCTGAAAGGGAGTTTTCTTGCGAGAATCACGACAATTTATTAATTTTTGTAATGTTTTCCCGTTATCTTTAATTTCTATTGCATAAGAAATAAGTTCTTTGATAATAACAGTACGCCCTAACCGACAAGCATTATGTAAAGTATTATATCTGAATTTTTTATTATCAACAGATAAAAGTAAAATTCTAAGTTTTGTTTGTTGATTGTTCTTAGAGTGTTTAGCACAATCTAAAATATCCTTAACTTTTTTAATCTGATTATGTCTAATCGCCTCAAACAATCTGTGTTTATCAACATTTAGCTTTGTTTCCAGTGGTATTCTCTTATACATATCCATTATTGTTTTCCGAGCACTTTGATATTCATCTTCTTCAAGTATTTTAAAAGAATCAGCAAAAACATTTTCATGAGCATTCTTAAAAGTGACAAGTAAAAAATTTGTGTCTTTTTCAATGAGATCAAAGATAAATTTCTCGAATGTTTCTTTACCTAAACTGTCTGCTGTTTGTAACAATACTTTCATAACATTACGTTGTTTTTTCTCCGCAATAAGTATATCCGGTTCTAGACTTACACAATTAAAAAGCAACTTTCTCAATGTATCGTTATCATCATCAAAGTCTTTAGCAGCATTTAATAAAGTTTCAATTGCAGCAATATTTCCCTTTTGAATTGCCCTTTTTAAAGGTAGATAACCTTCGTCCGGAAGAAGCAACTTTTTAAATGTTTCATTACTATCGTTTATGGATTTAGCAATGAGCAACAAGTATTTAACAATGGCTCTAGATTTCAATGCAGCGCAGTATAACACATTACCACATTCATTATTAAATAATAATAATTTTTTAAGAGAATCATCATCGCCTTTAAATTCCTGAACTAAAGCCTTTACAATTTTGTCCATTCCAACTTCACATGCTAGAATTAAAGAATTTTTTCTTTTTTCTTCATTCACAATCAGTTTTAGTTTATTATTGGCCCTCTTTAATAACTCTTTTAAAATTCGGATATTCTTACTTTTACATACAGCTTCATCTAACGCATTCCATTTATAATCAGTTAAAATATTAAGGAATTCCTGCAATGTACCTTCTGAAATTGTTTCTGCAGCATCTAACAAAACGCTAACTATTTCATAATCCAGTCCACCGCATGCTAAGTGCAATGCAGTTGTTCCACGTTTGCCACGCATAAACAGAAATTGCTTCAAAATATCACTATGTACTTTAAGGCTATTTAACAAAAAGCAGATTATATTTTTATTGCCTTCGTTAACGGCAATATGTAATATTGTTCCTACTTTATCAATCAAAGGACTTTGTTCCTCTATAAGTAACTTTTGAATAGTTTTTCCATACTGTTTCAGAGTTTCATTCTGAATACTAATTTTGGCAATATTTCCTAGCTTACAGTTTATGAAAGTTCTAATAAGTTGATAATCGGGTTCCTTTAAGATTTCTTTTAATAGATATTCTCGTTTACTTACGTTGGATACTACATTCGGCGTTTCTGTTATCCAATGGATAAAAACTTCAGCTGCAAAGTAATCTCTAAAAGTTGCATGAATAAATTCAATATTGCTTCCATTTGATTTAATTATTCCAACTGATAAGACTGGATCCTTAAACTTTTCTAATGTGTTTTTTGGCTTAGATTTTAAGACTAACGATTTAGCGAAATCTTCACTAAATTGATCAAAAATATATTTATCTTTCTCTTGTGATACATTTTCATTAACACCCATCTTTTTAAAATAAATATTATATTTCCTATGAATAAAATTTTCGTATATTTCTACAATATCATTACCTAGATAATCAAAATCTAAATTATCATCCAAATCATTTTCTATCCAAATTTTAAAATGTCTTGCAGAACCTTCAAGCATTAAATATAACTGTAATGGAGTACCTATAAATCTAAATATATTTTCTTTGAAAACTGTTTCCATTTTAATTAAAAACGCGTCAGTATACTTTTGAAGTCTTTCGTTTTCTTTCATTTTATCAGTGTTAGAAAAAAGTTCGGCAAAAACTTTAGAATTTACAATGAAATACAACCGATCCTTCAAGTAATTTTTTATGTATGCTGTTTTAATTTTATCATTCATGGGAGTAAATTCAAAAGCAAATGTTGATAACTCATCTTCTAATGTTTTTTGATAATGTTGACGAGTAGTAATCCACAATTTGGCAGCAGTTTTATTTTTCAAAAATTTCATTAATTTGATCATCTTATTCCTGTCTTTTGTATCTAAAATTTCATCAAATCCATCAAATACCAAAAGTAAATATTTGTTTTCATGCAATGCAAACAATAATAAACTTCTAGCCACATTGTGATTTAATTTAAAATCAATTTGTGATAAAAAATCAACTACATCCACTATATTTATAGTGTCATTAACCAATTTTATATTTCTAACAGCTTGTAAGTGATACTTTATATTTATTCTAATGATCCAGTGTGTTGAAATAAATGGATCTGATCCAACAGTTGATTCATATAACTTTGTTAGTGTGGTGGTTTTTCCCATGCCTGGGTCATCTGCAATGATTACAACCTTTCTGTCTTTAATTTCTTTAACTAAATAATTTTCTTCAACTAAAGATGTTTCACTTTGCTCGTGGTCAATATATTTTCGAAGACTATCCAATGAACCTTGAGACTGACACCATATAAGATGGTCATCTTCGAGCTTAAGCCAATGAACAGTTTCATTCTGCCTGCAGAATTCTTGAAAGATAGCTTCTACATCCTCTTCTAGTGCACAAAGTTTAATCTTAAGATTTTCGCAATTAATAAAATAGTCTTCAATTGTATTCATATTTGTAAAATTCAAGAATTCAATCAACTCTTCCTCGTCGTTTACAGGATAAAAAATAAATATTTCAGAAAGACGCTTATTCATTAGCTCCTCTAATATTTCTTTCTTGATAATAAAATTTTTAAAATTCCTTTGTAAATAAAAATTAGGATTATAAAACTGTTGTAAAAAAGCATTTTCTTTATCTCGTATATCAATCCAAAAGATCTGTTTAATTGGGTGATTGCAACAAACTTCCTTAAAATTTTCATCTTTAAACTCATCATCAACTATTTGTATTTCACTGTCACTACCAATATCTCCCAACATATTGTAAATACTTTCCTTTCCGTTGTCTAATCCCAAATATTCATGCAATTTTTCTATTCTTTCTCTTTTGTTTGATCCCTCAATTCCATCAAAAATATATATTTCATTAGCACCCTGCTCTAGATTTTCTGTTACAGTATCGGAAGTTATGTCTTCAAATAATATAGGAAATTCAAAACCACCATCTTCTAAAACATCATCTTCTAGCGTTTTATTTTCAGTAGTATTTTCACAATTCTTATTTCCTAGTAACTTACATATTAAAGTGACTAAATTCATTTTTTCAAAAAGTTCCGCATATGCACCTTCTAAACTACTAGTTCCTGGTGGCTTACTTCCAACTTCAATTACATTATTATTAAGAATGTCAATCATTATATCTGCTATGACTGCCTTATTTAGAATTTCATCTTGGGATAAATAAAGTATATAACTGTTCCAATCTTCAAAGCCAGTTAAGCTAGCTAAACTTATATTTTCTTCTTGCCCTTGAAAAACAATTATTTCTTTTTCTAGGGGATTCTCTGCTGGCTCAAAATCTTTTAAATCTATATCATCAGTTTCTTCAACAAATAATTTCTCAGGATCACAATCATATTGAAATTGTTTCTTCAAATGAAATATGAACCTCTGAGCTAAAATATTAGATTCGCCTTGCTTGTTAATTAGAATGATTTTTTTATTTCTCTTGTTTTCGATTATAGCAGAAAAACTGCGACAAATTTCTTCTGCATTCTGTTTATTAACATTGTGTCTGCATTCGATAATTATTAATTTGTAAGTTTCTGAATTAAAAGCTTTTTCTACACGGTTTCTCATCTCAATTAAATCACCCAGCTCTATGGAAATCTGCCCATTTTCGGCCCTGTAATTTTTAGTATTTAAATGTTGTATTATTTTAATGGTACTCAACAGAGTTATTTCAGAATAAACGTTCAAAACTTTACTTTCTTTAAGTAATAAATGATGCTCTTCTGTGATTTCATTATTTCTTTTACAGCTCAAAAAACTGTCCAAGATTGCTGCTAATTTTCCTGTATCAATAAACTCGCCGTAATGCATAACTCTTTCTTCATATAACAAAGTTATTATAGAAATGTTAACTGCTTCCCCTTGTTCCTGAACAAATTGCACGATTTGTTCACCAAACAACCACATTTCTTTACGTGAGTCCTTTTCGTTGAATCCGAGTTCTTTTTCTATACGGTCTTTAAATTTTGGGTACATATTATCAAGTGCTTGCCCTACATGAGTTCCTTTTAAAATACTGTCTTTTTCGGAATAAATCTGAGTTATTAAATATGTTACATTAGGTTGATTTACTAAAAAGACAAAACATTTTAAGAAATCATCGATATCACTTCTTTTAACTGACGTCCATTCAAAGGGTAGTTCTGTCCTTTTGTGTTTTGTCCTACCAAAATTCTCTGTTACTTTCAATTCTACTTTCTTTAAAATTATTTTCAGTTCATCCTCACTGGTATCTATTCCAGATTCGACAAACTCTCTCATTGCTTGAAAAATTGCATCTCTCAGTTCTTTTTTTGAATCAGGATCTTCATTGTCTATAAAGTCATCTCGAAAATAGGCTACACAACACTTTTCATTTTCCGTATGCATATTTTTTAGTGATTTTCGTATAACCTCCCTTTCTAATGCAACCTGGTAAAAATTTACAGCCGTCTCACCTTTTCCTAAAATATTGGATTTTCTATGATATTCCTCAAGTACATGCTGTGCTAATTCTCTTGCTATTCTGTGTAAATCAGAACTTTTTTTAAATATTTTGCAAAGTTCCTCACTTACGTCGTTCAGTTGATAACAAACAACAGATTCCGGATGTCTTGATGACGATTTATCAAAGCTAAAAATTGATTTAATGTCATTAAGCGAAACATCATTTTTGCTCTTCAAGTCTAATTTCTGGGTATCAAGACCAATATTAGTATATATTGCTACATGTTTAATTTCCCCACCTTTGAGCTTTTCTGATGTAGCATTTTGCAATTCCTGTCTAATTCTGAGAAAAGAGATGAAGTATTTTTGCAAATTAAAATTTTTCTGGAGATCGCCTTTTGCCTTCCTTTCTTCAGTAGATAGAATTTCATGATCTATCACCTGGTTGTCGTTTTGTTTGTGCTTGACTTGAACAAAGACAAGGTTCTTTGTGTCATTCATACCTTTATAACTAAAAACGATGTCATCGAACTTCATATCCGGCGCTATATCAATTTCTCTACCAATAGAAAATTCACCATCTTTAAATTTACCATCTTTTGAAAGTTGATATCCTTTTTTTGCTAGTAATGTAAACAGTAATTTTTCGTATGTTTTTCCTTGCTCTGAACCACTGTTGTCTGCAGTTGTTGCTTTTACTACCATTTTTGATTTGCTTCCAATTTCTGCTGCTGATGTAGACATTTTGTTATTTGGATTGACAGATATACAGATTGACAGATTGATTATACACTACGTGTTAAAAATGTTCTTTTAAATAATAAATGATTTATTTTACCAAGCTTAACAGTATAACTCTTTTGCTTATTGGTAATTTCCTGTAAGTATATATATTTACTTAATATAACAGAAATAAGCTAACAAAATTAATGTCATCTGACAGTTGCTCTAACATTCAAGCTTTAGCTTATAACTTGGAACACATTTCTGCAGCAATGTTTTTCATTTTCCTCAATTTTTATGTAAATATCTAGAGTATGTAAGAGTCTTCCATTTTTAGGGAAATTTCTAGCTGTAGCATTAAATAGCTTACAGTAGCACTGGAAGTGAGTGTATAATCTGAATGCGTTGCTTTGAGTTTCCTCCAACCATCTTCGATTCTGAAATAAAACAAGGCTAAAATTAATTACAGATTTTTATCGTGGGATTGACACAGATCATAATAATAAATAGATACAAATAAATCAGAAAGCCCATATTAGCACCAGAATGCATAAAATTTCAGTGTATATTTAGTCATTTCGATATTATTAAGAAAAAATTAAATTTTCAGTAAGTAATTAAAAATAATAATAAGAATAATGTATGTTGTTTCAATGAGGAAAAGACAAATAACAAATAAGCTTACTTCAGCAAAAACATCTTAACTAAGATACTTATTTAAACAAACATACAGATATGAAAATTTTTATTTATTGAAATGAATCGTAGATGTAATGTTTAGTTCAGACACACACACACAGACATATATATATATATACATCATAATAATAATTCAATATTACAACAATTTAATCTTGATTTACATCTTTTTATATAAAAAATTTCAATTGATTATAACAAACCTCTTGAATATTTTAATGAATGAAATTTAATGTATTAAATAAATTAGACATAGAACTTTACAAACATTTTCTATAAAGTCGTAATTTAAATATAAAAAAGTTAAATTGTAATATTAAGAATTTGTAAGATAAATTTATTATAACATATGTTGACAAATCACCGAATAATTATGCCTTTATTTGCAAATATTTTTACAAACAACTGATTTCTAATGCAATTAACTCAAATGTTATATTTATATATATATATAAAAAACATCTCACACTACAGTCATTAATAATAGACACATCCTCAGTTATTATAAACTCTTAAAAATAAAATCCTACTACTATCATTATCCTTATAGTGTTGTCATACCTAAATTTCACAAAATCCAGTAAAACTTCGTATTGTTACAGTTGGATGTCATACTTACAACAATAAAACTAGCAATTTATTATTAACTATACTTACTAAATTGTATGATATCACTATGCAAAATGACAAAAAATATTGTAGTAAAAATAGTTTTCAAATTGTGAATAATATTAAAAATCTAAATAATATAAATTATATTAAAACATTTGATTTTAAGGATTTGTTTAATAATATTGATATAAAAGATTTGTTTAAAATTATTAATTTGTTATTCAAAGAAAATAAGAATAACTTAAATTTAAACTTTCCTATTTCTATTTCTTATTTCAAAACACTATCTCGCTTCATTTTACATCGTAATTACACAAACTTGAATGATACACTATATACACAATGTACAGGTTTGCCACAAGGCGGTAAAGCATCAAGCATTCTTGCAGATCTTTATCTATATTATTATGAACTAAATATTTCCCTTAATGATTGTTATTTTTTGAGGTATACTGATGATATAATAGTTTTTTATACGAAACGTCAATCCCGTTATCTGTTACCCATAAAATATCACAATAATTTAAAATTAAGCGAAAATGATATTACAAATAATGAAATTAACTTCCGTGATCTCACGTTGATACTTACTGATAATAAAAATATACAGATTGATATTTAAGATAAACGCAATGACTTTCCGTTCAAAGTAAATTTATTCACCAATTATAAATCCTGTTTACATAATTCTATTTATATTAATATCTTACTAAACTTTGCTCACATTATAAATCATCTTTGTTCAAATAAATTTAAAGTTCAAAATTTAAAATCAGTATATCTACAAGCTATTCATTACGGGTATCTTTTACATCTCATTAAATCAATATTAAACATATAGTTTTTTCATAGTTTTCATTTTTTTTCTTCCAAACACACACACACAAATACAACACAAAAAGCTATATTGCTCTAAAATGGAGAATTACTTAGTGTTAGGAAGCTACATTCTGTTGAATGATTATGGAGGTAGGGTGGTGTTGTCTGGAAAACTTAAGGTAAGTTAAGTTAAGTACGGATGCATTCTTTTGAATGATTATGGAGCTGGAGTGGTGTTGTATGGGTTATTTTATATACTTACCTTATTTATATAAAAAGAGACCGGGGATAATGCTCTAAAATGAAGGATATATTAGTGTTAGGAAGGTACATTCTGTTGAATGATTGTGGAGGTGGCGTGGTATTGTCTGGTGGACTTAAGGTAAGTTTAGTAAAATACAGCTGCATTCTTTTGAAGGATAATGATAGGATGGTGGTGTTGTGTTGGTTCATTTTTATACATACCTTATTTAATTATTTTTAAAAAATGGAAGATTAAGTTGCTGGTTGTTAGTTTCTGGTGGATAATATTTGGTGTATTTTATGGTAACGATGGTTATGTTATGATATAGTATAGGAATATCCATCAGTTGTTAGCTCTTACAGTTAATATCTTATACATATCAATATTTCTTAATCTATAAATTATCTAAATTTTTACTAGATAATTAAAGTTCTTTACAATATTTTTCTCATATTATTATATTATGTTTAATTACAGTTTAATTATAAGGTTTGTGTTATTATAGGAATATGTTTATACAACATATTATATAGCAATATACGTTTTTAATTTATTTTATAAATCTTATTATATTTATATTGCATTCTTAAATTACCATTATGAACTTAATTTCTAGATTCAAAAGTTGTTATATTACTTGTACATTGTTTAATATAATTTTCCAATAGGTATATATAACCTCAATTTTATGCAATTTCTTTTTCACAAGGTCCTAAATTATTATTATTATTATTATTATTATTATTATTATATTTTAAATCTTATCTTTATTAATATTTAGTTTTAATATTAACTCAGTCATTTTATTTTATTTAAAGATCCTCTCTTTTTTGAATAATACAACATTATAATCCATTTAAGATACATAAATGTTACATATGTTTAATTATAAATGGTAGCATCAAACAAACGCGTCTAAAATACTCAATTAGAATCTGAATATTTGGTTTTATATTACTTTGCAGTATCTTCTAATATTGATTAGAATTTATAATTTCTCAAAAAAGGAAATAAATGTAATTATTTCATAATTTTATATACATTTGTTTCCTTAAATATTTTAATTATATATGCTTTTTTACAAATTAATCTCTTTTTATATTTGTTAATTATAAATTGTACAGCTTTCTTTTTTCTTGCTCATAGATAGCGCTGCTAAATATATGCACTGACGTATCACAGTCAATAATTCGATTATCATTAAGTATAGCGTATCATTTTGGTGTGTAAATATTTTAATTTCAAAATTGCTTTCATTATCATCATCATTTTTAACACTTTCCAACCTAGTTGATAAGTGTTTATGAATTCGGTTTGTCTGCCGTATGGCCGTCTGCCGTCTGGCAGTCTGTCCGTGCTCTAACTTCCGTAA
The DNA here is from genome assembly GCA_963931845.1 of Maratus michaelseni. Classification (NCBI taxonomy): domain Eukaryota; kingdom Metazoa; phylum Arthropoda; class Arachnida; order Araneae; family Salticidae; genus Maratus; species Maratus michaelseni. The sequence goes on from OZ007600.1 coordinate 8,031,368, forward strand.
ATATCCTCGGATTGCCCTGCAATTTTTATATGTTATTATCGTCATCTATAGAATGTTCCCTATTTCAACTGAAGTGTGTAGCACTTATAGTTTTTTTACAGGGACACTCAAAAGAATTCCGTTACATTACGGTCTATGGGGAAAAATCATTTGCGGTTTATTTAATGATGTTACACAATTTAAAACATATTGTAATTGATATATATATATATATATCACTAAGGTGCATTACAAGAAGCTTAATATGGAATAGGGTGTGCATAGCACTTATAGTTACTTACAGGGACAGTCAAAAGAATTCTGTTACATTACGTCTATGGAGAAAAAACATCTGCGATTTATTTAAATAATGTTTCACTATTTTAAACGCATTGAAATTTATATATATCACTAAGGTATTACAAGAGGCTTACTGCTGAATATTGTGTGTATAGCAGTCATCGTTCATTTACTGGGACACACAAAAGAATTCTCTACTCTCTGTTAACAATAATTCCTGGAAGTGCGTTTTAAGTTGCTGAACGCGATTTTAAATTTAACTCACCTTTTGTCTATTACTTGGTGTGTATAAATTCTGTAGATCATATACAGGGAAGCACAAAAGTTCGTGAACACATTTCCGTTTATTGACAGAAACTCCAGAAGGAGAATTTTAAACTATGGTACGCGTTTCCTAACTAAACTAAAATTTAACAACCTATGTAGTATATATACAAATCTATAGATCATATACAGGGCTGAATAAAAGTATTCAGACATTTTTCCGAATATTGTATATGTTGGAAATTCCTGAAATTACGTTTTTAAATATGTTATGCGTTTTTCCAAATTGTTTACTTAGATGTTATCTTTCAGCTTATTAAACGGTGATGATTTGTAAAATTATTTTGGAAGCGTTGGTATCTATGCTTGACGCATGATTTTTCGTTCTTGTTAAGATTGCATATAGTTTTAAAATAAGATAAAAATAATTTATAAGTGTATTTGAATTATTTTAAAATTTGAAAAAATAGTTTATTTTTTTAACTGTCAATGTAAAACGTGCAATATGCAACGTGCATTTGTAACGGATAACGTGGTTTTTGATAGCTAATATGTCACTAGTTCGGTATGTTTTACTGCTATATTTCTCTTTTTGTTTAACAATTCTTTATTAAACACGTTTTTGTATTTAATAATGATCCCTGTTCATGGAGTTTTGCACATAACCTGTTCAGTTATTCAATATTTGTCCATTTTTATTCATTTTTGTTTAAATTTGACTTTGTAATTGAGAGGGCAATTTGAGTAAATAAATTTGGCTCATATATATTTACTCAAACAGAAATCATTTGCATTTTACTTATATTAGTGGAATATTGTCCTTAATTAAGTGTTCCACTATGTAAGTTTGCAATTGCTTCGTGTACTAATTTTCACTTTCTTCACATTGAATTTTTTCTCCAGATATCTTTAAGTATTTCCCCAATTTTACATTGCATAATAATTACATCATATATGACAATATTATTTATAAACAATGCCAGGGAATTCCGCAGGGCGGGACCGCTTCTAGTATTCTCTCTGACCTTTACTTATATTATTATGAAAGAAATATTAGTCTGAACAATGATTATGTATTTTATCGCTATACTGATGACATTATCATATTTTATTTCAACGATAAAAATTGCACATCACCACTCAATTTTTATCCTAATCAGCTTAAATTAAGCGAAAATGATTTAATTAACAATAATATAAATTTTCTTGACTTAAAAATTAATATTAATGATAATTATAAATTAATTTTTGATATTTATGATAAGAGATTTGATTTTCCATTTAAAGTAAATATTTTTACCAATTTTGCTTCATGTTTACATAAATCAGTTTATAAAAATATAATTATCAATTATCGTCATCGTATAAAATACCTATGCTCAGATATAAATAAAAACAAAAATATTAGATTTATACGAGATCAAGCAAAAATATATGGTTATCCAATTTTTATGATAAATTCAATCATCAACTCTTTTAAATAACATTTATTATATCATATAAATATAAACATGGTACGTATTAAATTATTGTTTTAGTGTGCGATAACATATAACAAAAGATATAGCAAATTACAATTATAACATACATAAATACAATTAAAACATATAAGGACATTTATTAATTGATTGAACATTATATATACTTTATATTGTCTGTGATAGTGCGTTTAGCCAATCACCTCTGTTTTAAGTGTTACTGATGTTCAGTTTTAAAACTTATATAAATTAACGTATACAAAAAAACACATAAAATTATACATGGATAACATTGATGATTATAAATCACAAACATATCTATATGCAATATATATATATATATATATAGTTTTTTTTTTTGAAAGTTTAATTTTAATAAGTCTTTTAAATACTGCATTGCAATAAAGATTGCAACACAGTAGTAATACTATTAATTTAATTTTTTTTTATAAATTTTGAGATATTTTAAATTGTTTATGATATATTTAATTTGATATTTAAATCAATCTCTAAATTCTATAATATATTTAAGAAAAAAAAACATTAATATATTTATGTAGAAGTAAAATAAAACATTAAAAAATAAAACATTAATTATTTTATATAAATTCTATAATATATATATATAAGTGGATTAACACAGCACCAGCACTTTGTATTAAAAATAATTTCTCTTTTACATAATACAATCTCTTGTTAAGAATATTTGAACTGCTGTATAAGATGGATTTAATTCTGGGTTAATTTATTCATATAGTGGGATTTTGTACGATTTTTATGTAAAACTACAAGGTAGTATTGTTTTTTACTGTTTATATATATAATTAAATATAATATAGTGGATATGTAACTCAATCTTAATTTTGAATAATTATCATACCGATAGATGGAGGCACCTTACTTCTCAGGTAGATGTTGATAATATTGTTAATATTATATTTAATTTACCTATAGAGGGCGCTATCGCTTGTATATTAATTTTACTTTTAGGGATTAAAATTGAATGGAGTATTTGTATATTCATGGATATAATTTTGTTATTAGTGTATTATCACAGGAATAAATTTGTGTGTTTTTGAATCAATTTGTGTTGGGGTGTCAAAGTTAGGGTAATATTTCAAAAGATGTGCTCTCAACTTGACTTTCAAATAATTTCTCTCAACTCGACTATGTCAACAGGTATAGAATATTTCATGTTGTGTGCCATGTGGACGTGTGGTATCATTGAGAACTTGTGATGTTTAGGGATTCTCGATGATTATTGTGAGTGAAATATTTTATCTACTCTTTACGGGTTTTTATTTCAAATTTTATTATTTCAAACTGATATCAGGTAGTAATTCAGTGAGGTGTTGTATACAGATTTTAGGATAATTGATGTGAGTGAAATATTTTGTCTATTCTTTACGGGTTTTTTATTTACAATTTTATTATTTCAAATTTTAATATTTCCAATTGTTTTCTGGTAATAATTCAGTATACCTGGGTGATTCTACTGATCTTAGCATATATGCCAGTAGAATTATGAAATACTGAATTATTTTTTAAAACATATGTAGGTACATCCAGGCTGATGATTATATCTACATGTGTTTTTTCATATCCAATTCTGATTTAATTCTCTTGTTGTCCAATTTTCCATTGTATATGGTTCATATTTCATTTCTTAATCCATTTGTATTCACTTGATAGCAACTCCAAATTATTATTATTTTTTTTTCTCTCTCTCTTTTTAAATTTTCTTCATGTTTTCAGTATTTTTGGCCAATTACCATTGAAGCACAAGCTATGGTAATATTATGAGTGCACTTGTTAATCTATTAGCTATGTGGTATTCTGTCTACACATTATCATTAATTATCTTTTTGGAGATTTAAGTAGAATGATACAAGAACTTGATATGTTTTTTGAAATTCATAGATATTATAATTATATATATATATATATATATATGTATTGTATTATAATTACCGGTTTATCTATTGTCGATTATTTATGTTGTTTAATGGTTATTATTTACAAAGGTTTTATTATATATCTATAATTAAAATGAAATCACGAGTGTAAAAACAAACGGAAAAGAAACTGCAAGAAATTAAACACAGGAGAGTGATAATACAAAAATAAGAAACTGTGAATGTGTTATGGATTCATCAGAGGAACTTCATAAACATAACTGATCTTAAAGATATGTTAATTCATCAAATATTGTCAGCATGAGGCCAAACAATAACAATGCTAAGCTCGTTATAACATGTCGGAAAGACCCAAGATAATTGTGATAAATTAAACTATACAAAGAAATGAAGTAAAGTAAAGATATCCGAAGATATCCGAAAGATTTTTAAGATATCCGAAAAAATGAACTATAATATATAAAAGATTAATAGTAAGCAAAAACGACTTACAAAGAGTTAAAAATGCAACAATGTACCAGGTGTAAGGCACCATGACAAGAAATAGCTGAATAATGAGCCAATGCACGAAGAGAAAATAAAAGTAAAAAAGCTAGTGCTGCCATCTAAATTTGAAACAAAAATAGTCATTATATACACATATATTAAGCAAAAAAATCGTTTTCAAAACAAATAATAAAAATAAAATTTATTTTCTACATTGTACCGGCACGGTAGAGATAGTTATTTCATTAAATTGGTTATACATTTAATGTTAATTTGTTTGTAACACATATGGTTAAACCAATGGAATTTAAAAGAAAGTAAAGTCAAACAGTATGACATTTAAGCCGCCCTAAAAGCTTTTATCATGTTCAAATTAAATCGAAATTCATCTTTAAAACTTTTAAGCTTTGTATTTTGCATGTATCTTGTCTTTTTATATACACCAATAATAAACATAATACAAAATCTGCAATATAAATGTTGATTAAAGAAGACAGCCTAAAATTTACTTTGATTTCATTTGAAATTCATATAATTTTTTAGGGTGGTTTAAAATCATATCGTTTGAATTTTATTTCAGTTTTTAGTTTCTTCTATCGATAATAGAAGGAAGTATTGTAATCGAAATTCTTTTTCCTTACGATTTTCGACGGATTTACACGTTTTAGGGGTCAGAAATTCCGAAAAACATGTTTTTATAAAATGTGTGACTGTCCGTGTGTCTGTGTGTGTGTCCTCATTGTATCATCGAAAAGTGTATGAAGTTATGCATAGAATTGAACTAAGATTCCTTTATAGGTTTTAGGCAATGGCCAGCAGTTCACATGGAGTTTGGGGATATTCCACCGGAAGGGGGCGCTGTGATAGAGATTTTTGTTCCATTTTCATTATTGCACCATCGAAAAATGTATGAAGTTATGACTAGAATTGAACCAAATTTTATGTACCAAGTGACTTGGTGTTAAGGGATCCGGGATCGAACCCTGGTTGACATTTTTTTACTCTGTTGGTAGTTCGCTGTTAAGTAAAGTGATAATTCCCATCCTTTGTATTTCAGTAACTTACAGCATAATTTCAGCTCTGCTGAAAAATTAATTATTATATGAATTATGTATCCAAAATTATGTATCCACTTTAAAATCGTCCAATTAGGAACCGATTTACATCAAAACCTAATCAGCCACAATACATTATTGTCAATGTCTTACTGAATCGGAAACTTGATGAAAATTCGTGCATTAGTTCTTGAGATAGAGCTATTGCGGAAATTGTGAAAACTGCAGCTTAGCAGCAACACTTTTTAGACGATTTACATCAAAAACTAATCAGCATCAATTTATATCAAGGTCTAACTGAATCTAAAGTTTTTAAAATTCCGTGCATTAGTTTTTGAGATAGAGCGCTCACAAAAATTTTGTCACGACAGACTCACAGACAGACATTTTCTAAAAAAAGTCAAATCGTGTTCAGGACCGTCTGAAACGTATAAATCCGTCGGAAACCGGAAGTCGAAAATGTTCAGGAATCTAATACCTTCTTCCTGTAAGGATAGAAGAAAGTAATAACAATTCCATATAAATAATATATATATATATATATATATATATATATATATATATGGTGTTGGTTGTTGCAGTTTTACTTAACGCACTTTTTATACATAGATATTTGAAGCTAATATAAATTATTGATCATTCTTTCATAAGATGCTCATATACTGAAATTTATTCGATACTATTTTTAAGAATATATCCTTTTCATTGATTCATTTTCTAAAATTTAGTAAAAACGCAAATTATTTATTTAAGTATGAGAAAATATTAACAACAATTTAAAAACAACAACGAAAAATCATGCGTCAAGCATACATTTTGTAACACTTTCAAACACTTCCAAAATAATTTTGAAAATCTTTATCTGTAAGGTGTAAGATGATATCTAACTAAACATTTTTGAAAACGCATAACATATTTAAAAATCCAATTTCAGGAATTACCAACAATATTTGGAAAAATATGCGAGCTCTTTTGTGCAGCTGTGTATATGATCTATAGATTTGTATATATACTAAATAGAATGCTAAATTTTAGTTCAGTTAAGAAAAGTGTAGCACAGTTTAAAATTCCCTTCTGCAATTTCCGACAATAAACGAAAATGTACTCGAGAACTTTTGTGCTGCCCTGTATACAACCTATACAATTTATACACACCAAGTAATAGACAAAAAATAAGTTAAATTTAAAAACGCGTTTAGCAACTGAGAAAGCATTCCCAGCAATTATTATTAATAAGCACTACATTAACCGAATTCTTTTGCGAGTCCCTGTCAATGAACGATGAAATCTATACACACAATATTCTATAGTAAGCCTCTGGTAATCCACATCGGTGATATATATCAATTTCAATATGTTTGAAATAGTGAAACATTTTTAAAATAAACTGCAAACGATTTTTGTTCATAGACCGTAATGTAACGGAATTATTTTGAGTATCCCTGTAAAGGAACTAAAAGTGCTATGCACACCACATTCTATAATTAGTCTCTTGTGGTGCACCTGAGTGATATATAACAATTTCAATATGTTTGAAATTGTGTAACATCATTAAAATAAACCGCAAAAGATTTTTCCCCATAAACTGCAATGTAACGGAATTCTTTTGAGTGTCGCTGTAAAAAAACTACTAGTGCTACACACTTCATTCTCAATACCGAACATGCCACAGTAAGCCTCAATCACATATATCAATTGTATGATGATAAGAGCATATTTACGCAAGTTAGAGCACGGACAGACAGGCAGACAGACGGCAGATAGACGGCACACAGGCAGTCAGACGGCAGACAGACAGATAGACAAATCGAATTCTTAAACACTTTTCAACTATATTGGAAAGTGTTAATAATATTAATAAAAATTAAAAAATAACAGTTCAATATAAATAAATGTAAATATATATGGTATAGATTGTTGCAGTTTTATTTAACAAACATTTTACCCAAGTATATTTAAAGAAAGAGGGGGAAAATCTGGATATTCCGCCTATAAAATTTTCAATTTAAAACCTCGAATGGTCTAGACTTTAAATTTTACCTAACATATATTTTTTATAATTTACATTCTTTTAAGAGTTTATCACACAAAAGAAAAATAACAATGAACGCACGAAATTTTAAGAATTTGTGCACCGTGAATAAAAGAGACCAGTGGATCCGTGACAGTAGTATTTTGCACTGAAGTCTAATATTTTTTAGAAATATCTAATATTTTTAAATGCAGGTTTCTGAAGAAAAATGAAGGATAAAAATATCTGCAAACAACATTAGTCAAGCCAGAATATCATCTCATTTATTCCATCAAAGTTACAGTAAAAACTGATCGAAGATAGCAAAAGCCACGCGGGAGGAAAAAAAATAACAATCGTATTTTTACTGCATTAGAGAATGGCGTCATTTGCTTCGGAAAGAAACACGGGCAAAAAATAAATAAACTTAATACTTATAAAATACATTTTAATTTAATATAAAAATGCATGCATTTTAGGCTACACGTGATACACCACTGCTTGATCGATCAATTGTGTCTGTTTCTTCTAAACATTTGAATTTGAATTTTGCTTTTTAATCATAACTATAAAATAAACGCGTGCGGAGGCGTCCCACTTTATCTTTTTTGTACCTTTTTTTAATAATCATTGCAGAGCCTGACATAATGCGGTATTTTATTTTTGTGACAACACTCATTTGATAAAAACTTTGCATTTCATTTCTGATAACAATGCTGATTTAAAATTTAATTAACTGCAATGTTTAATCAAAACACGTGTTTTAACGAAATGTGAGTGAATGTCAGAAGGCGATTCAAAAACATTTCAAACGATGATAGCTCATTCATTGTTTTGTAAATTCATTAAAAAAGGGATGTTAGCGAGAGACATAATATGTATGATCTATTGGCGTCTCAATGCACACCTTAAAATTGGGACACCTGGCAACATTAATACCAGCTTTCTAAGATTAAAACTGGTGATTCTCTACCCCCCCCCCCCCTATTTTCCAGTGCTGAAATAGGGGGGGGGGGGAGGCTAATGCTTGTATTACAAGTATCTATATTATAAAGGACAAACGTGTCCGTGCATAATGCTGACGTCATTTTGCGAATGGCAACACTTGGCGATGTAATTTCGTTTTTGCGATTTTTGCTACTTCAAATTTTTAAATTTCTAAACATCACATAATTTAACTTTTTACACCGTTATATAGGAAAAAAAATCTATTTTCAAATGCAATTTGTTTGAAAACTGTATCGCAATTTATTCATTTATTATAGCATTTAAATTAAATTTCAAGAATTATTATTTTTTTAATCTACCTCTATCGCTAGCAGGCGATTACAAAGTATTCATCCGTTTGCACTTTAACCCTATCACTATGTCCTGGGGTCCACGCGGACCCCAAGCCTTTCAACAAGTTGACAAAAAAATCTATCACTCACTGAGTAGTTTCAGCCGGTGACATCTCATATCATAATGTTTGTAACACATAGTAAAAATTAAACTGTACAAATATAAGTGGTTTTGTTTTAATTTGAAAAATAGATAGCATATTTGTCCTGGGCAACAACAGGGTATGTTTCGATAGGACATAGTGATAGGTTTAAACAATAGACAAAGTTCAGCATTTGTTTCCAGCAAATATTCAATAACGAAATTAAAACATCATTAAGCAATAAATAAAATAGTATAAACAAAACACAAATTTAACAGACATGTAATCGAAATAAGTGCTTTAAAAACCGCTAAAATTATCAGAATAAGAAAAATTGCTGCATATAACGAAACTTTTAGCGATTTCCTCGGCTACTAACTTCTGGCACACGGCCAGTACGAAAGTACCACTTTTAATAAGTTTCAAAAAAATTTTTTGTATTAAGTGTATAATGTAATTGACATATTTCATATAAGAATGCTCTTTGGTGTTGTTAGGGTGATTTCTAAATAAATATTAAATGTAAAAAATCTATTAAAGTTTTCAATAAGGAAAAAATAAAAAAAATGGTTTTCACCTACCCAGGAAGCCCGGGGTGGTTGCCCTAGTTTTAATAATAACGATCTTAATGAAAAAACATTAAAGTATACTACTTTTTTTTATGAAAAATAGAATATCATTTTTTTGGCTCTAATAAATGTTTCTTTTTCTTTTTTCAGAACTAATTATCTTTTTTGCCCCTTTAACTTTCCTCTACTCGTCATTGACATATTCAAAAGTAAACAAATAGATAAAATTTGTATTTCGCTTACCCTCACTATCAATCTAAAAGTAGCCCAAAATATCCTTATTAATATTTTCTAAAGTCAACAACATAGATTGCAAATATTACGTAGTAAAATCGTCTACACTTTTCCGAACAAACTGTTTTCGTGGCAGATTTCCATTTTATTAGAAACTCTATTCCGCAGTCGAAGCTGACGTGTTTACTACGTCTACGCATACACAAGAACTAAGTTCTAAATTGAAAATGCGAGGTCGTTTAAAGAGCTTGAAAGTTTCACACTTCCTCTTCGGAGTCCAAGGTCGAACTGGCACTGGTTTCTGTCAGAAGGCGCGTATATAAAATAATGGGAAATTATCTTTCGTTCTCATACTTTTGACTTTATTCTAAATACAGGGGCAGGGCCGTATACAGAGGCTGCGGGCCCTGGTATTAATTCCAATGCGGATCCCACCATTATAAGTATGATACAATAATATGCGTTTAGACGAAACGCAAACAACCAATAAAAAATGCCGTTTTAGACCTGTTATTTTCGTCTTAAAAGGTATAATTGCATTTTTTTTTTTTTTTTTACTTTCTCATAATTTGTAGTCTTGTAATCGTTTTGAAAATCGAAAAAAAAAAATATGACGGATTTACACTTTTCAGACACTGGAGATTCCGAAAAACATATTTTTAGAGAAAAAAATTTGCCGTCCGTCTGTCTGTGTGTGTGTCTGTAAACGCTCTATCTCCCGAACAAATTGAGATCGAGACTTAAAATTTGGTATGTACTTAGTATGTAATAATGGGAAGAAGCTTATTGAATTTCAGTAACCTCGATCATCCGGAACTATTTTTTTCGGGACTCCTTATATTCCTTCTGATGAAAGGTATATAAAATTTTTCGAAATTGTTTATCTTAAAGCGTGAAAATAAAAGACAATAAAAAAACATAAATTTTGCATAAAGCATGAAGTCGATTACATAATGTGTTGCCGAGACATTTGGAATCGTATTTTCCACACTCTGCGATTTTTCATGACCCTGTATTTCAACCAAATTTCAATTCAAAGCTATATTTTAATTGGAAAGGAGACGCTTAATCCAACGCAGTAAATCGTTAGTTGATAGGATTATCAATTTTTGAGTTATAAGGATGTTTCTGGTACGCAATTCAGTAATAGAGCATTTAAAGTTTATGACGTCATCAAGCCACGATTTTATTCGAATTGCAATGCATTTTATAAGTAGTTTACACATGTTTTAATTTCATATTTTATATTATGCATATCCATGATGGGTAAGTATTGCGGTGGTCCCCAACGATTAATTTTTTAGTTAGACCATGACATTTTAAAGGTATTTGACTCCTTAAATTCAAAGATATCAGAAATTGTTATTTACTTGCAATAGCAGTTTTTGTCCCCTTCTTTCTTACAGGTCCCTTAGTTAACTTACGTTAAAATTGAACGAAAAATGACCATCTACAAGGTTGCCACGGGATTGGGAATTTTTCAGTGAAAATATCAGTATTTTCTTGCAGAAAAACTCGCCTTATTTAATGGTGCAATTATATAGAATGAGTTTTTTTGTAAGAAAATGCCGGTATTTTCACTCAAAGGTTCCCTGTCCCGTGGCAACCCTGATCTAACCAACAACTGAGTAATTTAAATAATAAAAACTGTAGCAATAATGAAGAACTAAAAAGCTTCATAATACAGGGATATTTATTAAAATATGAATTACTTGCGAATTGGTTGTTTAAATTGCACTGGTTCCAACTGCCTGACGCCCAGAGTCTTTGCTGCATGCGTTCTGCTGATTTTTTAATAAAAGCTGGATTGTTTTTTAAACGTAAAACGCCCAGCTGTCAAGTATTTGATACATACGGGCCATGCCACCCCCTCCCCCACCCACACACTCGCTGATCTTGGCCAACCCGCAAGAATGCTCTAGCAAATTCGGGCTTTTGAATTTTAATATTTGACAGTTACTTAAAAATTAAATTTTTTACGTAAAAAAATACAATTCAACTTTTTTTGGTATTTTGTTTAACAAATAGGCCCGAAATCGGCCCCCAAAGTAATCCGGTCTCCGGTTATTTGTACCGGCTCTACCCTTCTCTGTACGGGCTTGTACAAGGGTATCAAATGTTTAAGTTATGATCTTCAGAGCAGGCATGTAGCGGAGGGGTATACGAGGGTATACATTGTATACCTTCTTTTTTTTTAAAACTCCGTATACCCCCTGTTTTTCAAATAGAGCTATACTTTATACTCCCTATCATATAACCTCTGCCTATAGAATTTTTTATCATTTCAGAAATATTACAAACTGATCCAATTGCATGTAGAGTCGAAGATATGAAAGTTAACGAAATAATAGGAACTTGTTATGAACATGAAATGATAAAATATAATAAAAAAGATAAAGTGTATAAAATTGAAAAAATACCATAACACCTGTTGAAGTGATTCCTGAAGATAAGTAATCTCAAATTTATAAAAAAAAAATTATACGAAGAAAAAATAGTAAGAAAACCAAAATTCAAGATTGGAGATAGAGTCAGAGTATCAAAATATAAAACTGCATTTACTCGAGATTACCAATCTATATTTATCGAAGTAATTTTTGTCATTTCAGAAATAATAACCAGTGAATTTTTATCTTGTTTTTTTTTTCCAAGCGTAAACCGACAAAGTAAAAAATGTCCCAAGCCGGGAATCGAACCCGGGTACTCAGAATAGAGCTCTCCCACTGAGCTACAAGGAACGATATCCAAAATTGGCATTTATCACTCTTATATATGTCGGACCGCCTGCAACCGCAGCACAAGATGGAAATGTCATCAGGAGCACGCAAATTTCTGCGGCAAACATGAGACGGCAATACAAAGCCCAGCATACGACAACACATAGTTAATTTTTAATTCATTTTCAGCAGTGAATTACGCCTGTAATCCTTGAATAATAACCAGTGAATTTTTTCCTGCTTTTTCCAAGCGTAAACCGACAGAGTGAAAAATATCTTAAGCCAGGAATCGAACCTGGGTACTCAGATGAATAGAGCTCTGAAGCTCTATGACGTGCTCATGATAACATTTCCATCTTGTGCTGCGGTTGCAGCCGGTCCGACATATATAAGAGTGAGAAATGCTAAGCTGGGATATCGTTCCTTGTAGCTCTGTGATAGAGTCTCAAACCGCTATTCTGAATACCCGGGTTGGATTCTCGGCTTGGGACATTTTTCACTCTGTCGGTTTACGCTTGGAAAAAGCAAGATAAAACTTCACTAGTTATTATTTAAGGATTACATACGTAATTTACTGCTGAAAATGAATTAAAATTAACTATTTCAGAAATATTAAAAACTGACCCAGTTACATATAGTCAAATATTTGAATGGTAAAGAAATAAAAGGACCTTATTATGAACATGAAATGGTAAAATATAATAACAATAAAGAAAAATCATGCTTCAAGCATCTGTCGATTTGTATATAGACTGCATATTATGCTAAAATTTTGTTCAGTTAGGTAAACGCTTAACACATTTGAAAATTTCCTTTCAGCAATTTCCATCATTAAATGGAAAATAATTCGAATTATTTTGTACATCCCTGTATCTATATAGCTTATACACCCGAAGTAATGTGGAAAAAAAAAGTTAAATTTAAAAAAGGTACTACAACTGAAAAAGCACTTCCAGCAATTAACGCTCATAGACAGTACTGTAACCGAACATTTTTATGTATCCCTGTATATGAACGATCAATGTTACGTGCACCCTATTCAACAGGAAGCATCTTGTTGTGCTCATCAGTGACATAAATAAATTTCAATATGTTTGAATGTGTTTTACATCATTAAAATAAACCGCAAATAATTTTTACTCATAGACCGTAATTTAACGGAATACTTTTGAGTGCCCCTGTAAATGAACTATGAATGCTACACACTTCATTTTCAATAATGAAAATTCCATATTAAATCTCAATAACATGTATCAGTTACATAGCAATCCAAGTATATTTACGCTAGTTAAAGCTCGGAGAGACAGACAAGCAGATAAACAATCCGAATTCATAAACACTGTTCAACTACGTTGGAAAGTGTTAAAAAGGATAAAGTGTGTTTAATTGAGGTTATCAACCTACATTTACCGAAGAAATTTTTATCATTTCTGAAATTATTAATACTTGAAATAATTAATATTGATTATTAATATTTGAAATAATTAATATTTATTATTAAGTAAAAAGTGCCCAGTTAAACTGATGGCATTGAGCTCACAGGCTATTCACACTAATTGTATATTATACGCTTATTTCAAAGAATAATGTCCCTAGAAAAAGAAAGAAATCGACAATAAACCTGTATATCAAATTTGAAGCAATACGGATAATTCTGCATGAAATACCCATTTTGCTAAATTAAGGTGGGGATTCGCTCCCCTGTTCCCCCCTTTATTCTTAACCAAAGAACTCCCAAAACTAATCAGGGAAGCGCCTTTTCAGACTAAACCTGATAGCAAATTTGAAGCAAATCGAATAATTCTGCATGAAAAACCCATTTATCTATATTAAGGGGATATCAACCCCCCAGTTTCCCCCCTTTAATCTTAATCAAAGAGCCCCCAAAACTAATCAGGGAAGCGCCTTATCAGACTAAACCTGATACCAAATGTGAAGCAAATCGGATAATTCTGCATAAAAACCCATTTATAAAAAAGTCTGTCCATAAAAAAGTCTGTCCATAAAAAAGTCTTTATTAACACCCACCACGATGACATAAATTTACACAACCTATATTATTTTCTTTAAAAAAAACTCGATGAAATCATATCTAAATATAACATGGGTGGTTTTTTGCCTTATTTCTTCGAGCGATACTAATGAAATAAATCATTTGAGTTTATAAAAGATGACCCCCCCTTCCAGAGGGGGGGAGGATGTTATAACATACCTGAAAACCCGTCTCTCTGCACTTTTCAACAGAGCTTGAGAGCTGCTTTGGCTGCATTGCCGGTTGATTGGAATATCCTTTTTATTTCATAAAAATCACCATACAGCTGGATAAAAAGGATTATTTGCAACAGACTCCCATCAACAGCATCAAGTTCACTTTGTAAATTAAAGATTTGATTATCCAAATTATCTATGGATTATTCAATTGCTTCTAAATTTTCAAATAAGATTTTTTTTAAACGGTATTTCTCATTCAAATTCCTTTTTTTTACACTTTAGCGAGGCGAGTTCTCTCTCTGTAGCGTTACCTGAGGCATTCTGTGAACTTAATTCATTTAAAAAACTATTAATTATTGAATTTTCATTAGGTTTTTAGCTCACAGGCTATCAAAGCCTGAGAGCTAATGTGCCCGCCCGTTCTGTATGTATGTAAGTATGTACGTATGTACATAACACGATAACTCTTGACAGAAATAACCGTTTTGCTTCAAACTTTGTTTATAGGTTAATTGCGATAAGGCGCTTCCCTGATTAGTTTGGGGCGTTCATTGGTTAAGAATAAAAGGGGGGGAACGGGGGGCTAACCCCCTTAATTTAGATAAATGGGTTTTTCATGCAGTATTATCCCATTTTCTTCAAATTTTGTTTCTAGGTTCATTGTGATAAAGCGCTTCCCTGATTAGTTTTGGGGGTTCATTGATTAAGTATAAAGGGGGATACGGGGAGCGCAACCTCCTTAATTTATATAAATGGGTTTTTCATGCAGAATTATCCGATTTTCTTCAAATTTTGTATATATGTTTATTGTAATAAGGCGTTTCTCTTATTAGCTATGGGAGTTCATTGGTTAATTGTAAGGGGGGACGGGGATGAGTCCACCTTAATATATTGTCGATTTGTTTATTTTTCAATGGACTTATTTCAAATCCTTTGAAATAAGAGTGTAATATACAATGAGTGTGAATAGCCTGTGAGCTCAATGTCCTCAGTTTAACCGGGCAGATTTCTTTTTATTTATCATATGCCATACTATTAGCGTCTAGCTATAGCTGTTGCTGCTGTTGAGCCATGGCAAATAACGCATCTAGCTTTTTACAGCGTACATGTATTTTCTGATAAGAAAATGTTCTCGACCTTCTAGGATGCTTATCTGAAAAGGACGGCTGGCATGGACGATGAAAAATATTTTTGGAACTCACTACTTCCGCTCAGAGATAAAAATGTTACGCTCATTTATCGAAAAGTATGACTCAACTGAATAGTTTATCAGCATTGAGATATATTCAATGGCTGTGCTAATTTCAGGAGTACAAATTAGTCCTGCACGGGTCGGGTTGTACCCGACCCGACCCCGCAAATTCCATTTAAAGTCAACTCGCAACCCGACCCGAACCCGACAAAAAAATTTCTGGACCCTCAACCCGATCCAAAACCGCAAAAATAATTTTCGGCAACCCACAACCCGACCCGAACCCGCAATACCTCAACCCGCAACCCGACCCGCACCCGTAATGAAAGGACAATTAATCATGCTTAATTTTTTTTTTACATATGTGTAATGAGTTTTAAACCGATTCCTCAAATAAATTTCTTAATATTAGCAAATTAGTGAAAAGAAATCACTCGTTGTCTTCGACAAAAGAGAAATAACCGCTTTTTCGCCGTCAAGTACCTTAGCTTTATCCTAATAATATTATAAATCCGATTGTGTGCAAATATTAGGCTGAAGCCAGCGTCAAAATGGAGAAATTAATGGCCTTGTACCTTTGCATATAGGTGGATTATAACCCGGAAATGAACATAGACTGGTTTTTGTTTATTTTATTCAAATACTTTTTTTAATAATTCAAAATTTGTTTATTTTCATAGAGAATCAATGGACATTTTTAGATAAAATTTAACCATTTTACTTTATTGTTGCTAGGGCTTTGATCGTTGCCAATAAATAAAAATGCGGAAAAATAATTTTTCCTCAACAATTAAGTTTCAATTGAGCGATTTTCACGTGAAAAATGAAAATAATTCAAAAGAAGATGAATTTCTGTGATATTTGAAACAACAATATGGGGTATTTGTTATTATACATGAAGTATGAATATCAGTTAAATTAAAAAGATCTTTTTCTGTCAAAAACTACGTTATAATTAAAAAAGAAGAATTAACAATAATTATATTATTAAGAAAAAGATTTCCCTTGAACCATGCAACTATGAAAAGGATCCTTCTTGGCTTGAACAAATATGACGTCATAAATAAAACATGTATTTTCAAATCTATATTATAAAGGCCAAACGTGTCCGTGCGTAACGCATACGTCATTTTGCGAATGGCAACAGCTGACGATGAAATTTCGGTTTTGTGATTTTTGCTATTGCAATTTTTTTAATTTCTAAATATAGCACATTTTAAATTTTTACACCGTTACAGAGGGAAAAAAATTGCTTTCAAATGCAATTTGTTTGAAAACTATATCTTAATTGTAAATATTAATTTGGAGCTTGGTGCGATATAATTAAAGCAAAAACAAAATACAACGCTAAAACACCAGTGTAATTGAATCTACAGCATACCGGTTTCGGTAGCATATAGCATACCCTCCTCAGTGCTGAAAAAAATGGAAATTTGGTCATATATATAGAAATGATAGAGGATTCAAGTGACAAGTTTATTAACCAATAAAAAAACATAGGGTTCCAGGCAAACAGCCAATAGGAAAATAGAGGATTCAAGTGACAGATTTATTAGCCAATAGGAAAACGGAGGGTTCTAGGCAACATCCAATCTATACCGGTATGCTGTAGATTCAATTACACTGGTGTTTTAGCGTTGTATTTTGTTTTTGCTTTAATTATATCTTAATTGCCTGATATATTATGGCTTATAAAATAATTTTTAGGCATGAATTTTGAAACGCCCAATAAACAAATGGAAGAATGCTGCCATTATAAATTTTTAAATAGTTACAGGTAGTAAAATTAATGAATTTTGAAATAAAAACGTCACAAGAATAGAGTGCCTTTATATGAGACTAACGTTATACCGGATACAAAATTTGATTAGTTCAGACGATTTTGGAGAAAAGGAAGCTTTGTAATAATTTAAAAATTTAAAAGAAAATTATTTGTTTACACCATAAACAAACATCGGATATTTTAACAGATAATATAAACAGAAGATATTGTTTTAGATATTGCATTTTTATGAATAAAATATAAAAAAATTATTTCACAAATTTAATAAAAATGCATATAAAAAGTTAATATGAGCAGTAAGAAACAACGTTTTAATTCATATTTCATCAGTATTACAAATAATGTTAACGGTCATTGCGAAGTTGGAAAAAACGAATATACATGAAATTCGTTAATATCGCGATCACTATATCGCATGCGTAAGATGATGAATAATAAATTAACAAAGAAGCATCACTGGATGCAGCGAACATTATTAATAATACCAAAAGAATAAAAAATAAACAAAACCCTTGAAATTCGTTAATGTCGCGATCACTATATCGCATGTATAAACGCTTAATACAAAAAAAAAAAAAAAAAAAAAAAAAAAAAAAAAAAAAAACTTGATGGATACCGCATGTATGATCACTTCACGCACAAGAAAAGCAAAGAAACCAGTAAAAAAAAATCACTAAATGCAGCAACTTTGACAAATAAAAATATGAAAAATCTATTAGATTTAGGGAAAAAAATGGTTTTCGCCTGCATTCTGTAACCCAGGAAGCCCGGGTTCGATTCCCTAGTATTCGTAATATTACAAAGAGCATGTCTATCAGTGTATAATAAAAGTACATACATAATGGACGTCATATTTAAGATGAATAACTGAAATATTTTTTGATACTGATTAATAATAATCTTGAATATCAGTTACAAACATATGTGAGTTTTCTGCTAAAATTCACGTCATTATTGCCAGGAAAATAAAATTAATAAGAATTATATCTCTGAAAAGAGATTTCTCTGGGATCAAAGTGACGTCATAATAAAACGGGATTTTTTAAATATGTTTCAAATGGAGCGTGTATCAATTTCATACATTAATAATCACTGAGTACAGTGAAAGAATAGAGAGGTAATGAACCGTAAAATCGGCTTGCAATATGAAGCCGGTTATCGCTCAAATCATTAGGCCCAAGGGCTGACTTCATTGGATGGAGAGAGGCGGCACGTGGAACAATGACTGGATTCATTGGACGGGGAGAGGTTTTCAAAGCAAGCCGCCAGTTGTTTGGGCCGACTGTAGGGTTGCATTTTCAGTATCACGCCAAACATGAACATTTCACCTCTATTTATTCTCTGAACTCTGTGATTAATAATACAAGCATCAGTAAGATTATCAGGAAAAGAAAATTGAACACAAGTCTATTAAGTTAAAATCTGATTGTGTGTATTTCTCAACTACTTCTCTTAATGCAACGCGATTTACTTAACACCGGTTATCATTGATTCGAGGATGTCATATAAACTCGGAGAATTTAAAATTTTGAATTAGATTCCGAGATATTAATATTTTTTTGTAAATTTTAACGAAATTTCTCTAAAAATGGTACTTAAATTACTCCATTTTTGTGGATAAAAAAGGAGAAATAAAACGGATTAATATATTTTTATGCCATTTTCTCATTAAAACTGAAAAAAATTATTTTATTTTCAATTGGAATAGTTGGTGAAAAAAAATCTTGATTACAGTAAAATTTCCGAAAATTAAAAACATATTTCTACATTTTCAAACTTTATGAATCAATTTATTCTGCACAGCAAAAATCGCCTCTCAAATTACATGCAAACGTAACATTTACATGTAATTTGCACCCAAATTAATGCTAATTTGAACCGTAATAAATGTTAATTTGCAATGAAAATTACATGCAAAAGTAATGTTTACATATAATTTTGGGTTGCAAAAAGCTTTGCAATTTAAGTGTTACGTTTGTATGTAATTTTGGGCTGCAAAAAGCTTTGCATTTGAAGCTCCTTGCATTTAAGTGTAGAATTATTCCTTCCTATTCACAAGAATTGAATTTAAAGAAAAAGCATATACTATTTCCAATGAATTATTTTTAAATGATGGCTGTTAAAACGTTTCTCAAAGTCGTTAAAAGTAAAATGGTTTATGAGGTAAAATTGACATTTCTTTTTACCTAATTCGTCGATTTACACGATTTTATTTGGCTGTCCTTTTTCCATTGGTTGCAGTTTCCTTTTCGCAGTTATTTGGCACAAAATTTTACCTTTTTTAAACTGATTTATGTCAAGGCCCCTATAACAAAGAAATATCGTATTTTCTTCTATGAAATGTGATAAAGAGTTAGTTAATTATTTAAGTTTTTAATTATCGGGAGTGAAATATTTTGCTTGATTAGTACATTTATTTTTATTTTAATGTTACGTGAACGAATTCACGGGTAACAGCTAGTATACATACAGATCAGTAGATTGTTACAAAAATCTTTAGCTGTCTAATTGCATGAGAGGGCGGTAATTTAAGTTTGAATTAGTTGATATTTTTAGTGAGTTTGCCCAACACTGATTGCTAAATATAGCAAAAATCTCTCAATTTAGTGCATTAGAATCCTAATATACAGTACTGTCTAGGAACAATAATTGCTGCAAGTGCGTTTAAAGTTGCGTCACGCATTTTTAAATTAACTCATTTTTTGCATTTTATTTGGTCTGTATCAATTCTGTAGATAATATACAGGTCTGCACAAAAGATCTCGAGTACGTTACCATCCATTTACGGATATTGCAGAATGGAAATTTCCAGCTGTGTCATGTGTTTCTTAACTAAATTTCAGCATAGTATTTAGTATATGTAGAAACCTATTGATCATATGCACAGCTGCACAAAAAAATTCGAATATTTTTCCGATTATTGATGGTAATTATTGAAAGTGTGTTTTCAAAAATGTGTTATGCGTTTCCAAAATTCCTTATTTATATATACTCTTTCACCTTAATAATCTATAAAATTTTGTTAGAGTATTCTAGAAGTGTTGGAAAGTGTTTTATAACCTATGTTTGACACATGATTGTTTGTTCTTGTTCATTTTAAATGCCAGTTATGAACGAGTGGCAGTTTCATCGGATCTACAAACATCCCATTTTTCTGTCGACCTTATGAGATCACCTACTGATAAAACTGGCTGAGTACAAACATTGAGGCTAAAATTAACTGGAGATTTATTATTGCCGAAACATTAGTTGAGGTTCACTGTGGAGACGCGAAAAGTTTTTGGTTTCCGTCTGTCTTTTTGTCTGTCTGTTTGATCCGCGATAACTGCCGTAAAAATCGTCCTACACTCTCAGAAAAAACTGTAAATTTATGGGCGTTTCCCTTTCAATTTTCACGGGCATCAGCCTTATTTAATGAAAAACGGTCTGATCCACTAAATAAGTGGCCTTATCCCTTAGATACTTAGAAAATTAAGGGCAATCCACATATTCTTACAATTCTAGCCTATCTGTTAGCAAAAATACGGTACGACCCCATACATTGTCCTCCGCTATGGTGTAACCCTTCCTTTTAGTCCTGTTTCGAAAAATATTGTCACTTAACCGCGACCGTAACACATATTTAACCCGCCAAAAAAACGATTCTGTGACTATTATCTAACGTGCTACGTGCTACGGAACAGTAAGTAAAGTGTTATTGTTGTAGTAACTCCTCTATACCGACCCGATAAAAGATGGTGAGTGGTAGCGAGATCGGATCGTTGGCACAGAGAATTTCTCGCATAAATTGGAAAATAGAATTTTATTGTATAACAATGTTAATTCTAATGAAAAATATATACAAGACGTCAATACAGCATTTAATTATTTTCCGTGAGTCAATCGCTAATAAATTAATGTTCTCTTGACTCTGAGTGCAGCTCGATCAATCAAAAGTCTCAGGAAATTACTGTCTGTCGTAACTTCTAAAGAAAGTTCATTCGGAACAGGGCTCGTCCGTTCCTTCTCTTCGGAAAAATATACTAAATCACGATGCTTCAGAGTTAAAGAACTCTCACTATCGCACTTGTCGTGCTTTTTCACTTCGCTGGGATTTTCACCTGATACCTGCCGTATCAATTAAATAGAGGTCAGACCTCACTATTTCCAGAGAGTCACCACTCTCGTTCAGATCTATTTCAAAAACTGTCCTCTCTCACTTTTTCATTCTCGCAGGAGAACTTCTTCTGGGGGCGGGGTTTTGTCGTGGCGGGCCCCTCGAAACTCTCCAGCCTCTTAGCAGCCTTGAGATCCCTCTGTTTCGTTTTCACTAAGTCCGTCATTGGACGTTCTAAGACAAAGGGCAAAGTTTCGGGCGCAAACCTAAAAATCGTGTGCAGAGATCGCTTCTCTCGCAGATGAACTCTTTCCCACGAACTCGGCAAGGATCAAAGCATAAGACCCCTCTTTGGGTAACGCCTTACCACTACATCACTGTCCGAACTTTCCGCTCACAGTACAATAGAATTCGGCGTCTGCTAGTCTTCAAGGCAAAAATAGCGAGGGAAGGTATGCAGTTAAGTGTACTCACAGGAAATGCTAGAATGACACATCGCGCACCTGGATGAGGAGGCCCAATTCTTTACATTGTGTTTTAAAGTGCATTATATCCTGCGCATTATAGTGCTGTATTACTTTGCCCCGCAAAATTACGGGCTGCACAAAATGATGGGAATGGTATTTTTTTTTTTACGGGGTATGGCTGGAATCTCTGCTGCCGGCCTCTGCCCATAATTTTTTTAAACAGTGTATTAAGTTGATTTTTGGTGGGTATGTTGGTGAGGTGCTCGGAATAAGCTGTATAGTTTTTAGTTACATTTGGTTCATTCGTTCGAAAAATATAGAACATTTCTTTTTAGGTCAATGTTTTTCAATGGGAAGTCAGACGATTTTTTTTTTAATTTTAACATTCGCCGAAAAGAAAATGCCGCATTGGGATAATTATAAATGTTAAATTATGGATGCTAAATTTACAAAATGGAAATATTAATTTAATCCAATCGCTTTGAAAATTGGCCAATATATTTATTGGAATTTCGAAATTATTTCCATAAATTATTGGGAAATTTTATGCATTAATTTGAAAGATATGAAACATTTATATTATTTATTTTTTACAAAAATTTCTAATGCATTTTTTTTCTTCTCTTTCATTAAATGGTTGCTAAGCAACTATATTTCAAATAATATCAACAAATTTAAATTTAAGTGAATCGCATTATTTTGACGAGAAATATTTATTAACAAAAAAGCTAATTTCGGGTTATATAAGTTTTTAATATGTTTTTTTTTAATGAAATAGATGAGAATTTATTTTAACTACTAAAGAAAGATTACCAAATCGATTTTCCAAATGAAAATAATAAAGACGTTGAATGTGTAAATTGAATATAGGTCACATAAGAAGAATTTACATTTGTATAAGTATATTTAATACACGAAATTTTATTCAATTTCAGCAACATATGCAGTTTAGTGCTTAAAAAATAAGTATTCTTTTAAAGATGTGATACAATCTCCTGTACAAAGAGATGGTTAATTTAATGAAATTACAATAGTAAATGCACTCAGACATACACTCGAATAATGAAATATGTAACTCAATTACTGAAAACTGATAATATTAAAATGAGAAGGGTAAAATTAAAGTAAGAGGGATTCAGGGGTGCTCCACCCCTCTGAAGGAATGCAATTTTATTATGAAAAAATGCAGTAATGAGTAATTTATCCTATCATTTATTCGACATAAAATTGTGTTTAATGTGATACGTCTAAAATTTTCGGAACTTCAATAAATCTAATATTATTATAAATATAAAAATACCTTAAAAAATCTAATTTTAGGATATCAAATATTATGCAGATTATATTAATAAAAAGAAAACTGCCCAGTTAAACTGAGGGCATTGAGCTCACAGGCTATTCACACTCATTGTATATTGTACTCTTATTTCAAAGAATTTGAAATATGCCCTCGAAAAATAAAGAAATCAAAAATATATTAAGGGGGGGGTCATCCCCCTGTTACCCCCTCATAGTTAACTAATTAACTCCTTAAACTAATCAGGGAAGTGTCTAATTACAATGAATATACATACAAAATTTGAAGAAAATCGGATAATTCTGCATGAAAAACCTATTTATCTAAATTAAGGGCAGATTAGCCCCCCTTTCCCCCTTTATACTTAACCAATGAACCCCCAAAACTATTCAGAGAAGCGCATTATCACAATGAACCTATATATAAAATTTGAAGAAAATCGGATAATTCTGCATGAAAAACTCATTTATCTAAATTAGGGGGATTACCCCCCCCTTTATACTTAACCAATGAACCCCCCAAAACTATTGACAGAAGCACATTATCAAAATGAACCTATATACAAAATTTGAAGAAAATCGGATAATTCTGCATGAAAAACTCATTTATCTAAATTAAGGGGGGATTAGCCCCCCTTTCCCCCTTTATACTTAACCAATGAACCCTCAAAACTTTTCAGAGAAGCGCATTATCACAATGAACTTATATACAAAATTTGAAGAAAATCGGATAATTCTGCATGAAAAACCCATTTATCTAAATTAGGGGGGGTTATCCCCCCTTTCCCCCTTTATACTTAACCAATGAACCCCCAAAACTATTGACAGAAGCGCACTATCAAAATGAACCTATATACAAAATTTATAGAAAATGGGATAATTCTGCATGAAAAACCCATTTATCTAAATTAAGAGGGGATTAGCCCCCTCTTTCCCCCTTTATACTTAACCAATGAACCCCCAAACCTATTCAGAGAAGCGCATTATCACAATGAATCTATATACAAAATTTGAAGAAAATCGGATAATTCTGCATGAAAAACTCATTTATCTAAATTAGGGGGGTATCCCCCCTTTCCCATTTTATACTTAACCAATGAACTCCCAAAACTATTGACAGAAGCACATTATCAAAATGAACCTATATACAAAATTTGAAGAAAATGGTGTAATTCAGCATGAAAAACCCATTTATCTAAATTAAGGGGGGGTTACCCCCCAATTTCCCCCTTTATACTTAACCAATGAACCCCCAAAACTATTGACAGAAGCACATTATCAAAATGAACCTATATACAAAATTTGAAGAAAATCGGATAATTCTGCATGAAAAACCCATTTATCTAAATTAAGGGGGGATTATCCCCCCTTTCCCCCTTTATATTTAACCAATGAACCCCCAAAACTATTGACAGAAGCGCATTATCACAATGAACCTATATACAAAATTTGAAGAAAATCGGATAATTCTGCATGAAAAACTCATTTATCTAAATTAGGGGGGTTACCCCCCCTTTCCCCTTTTATACTTAACCAATGAACCCCCAAAACTATTGACAGAAGCACATTATCAAAATGAACCTATATACAAAATTTGAAGAAAATCGGATAATTCTGCATGAAAAACTCATTTATCTAAATTAGGGGGGGGGGTATCCTCCCTTTCTCCCTTTATACTAAACCAATGAAGCCCCAAAACTATTGACAGAAGCACATTATCAAAATGAACCTATATACAAAATTTGAAGAAAATGGGATAATTCTGCATGAAAAACCCATTTATCTAAATTATGGGGGGTTAGCCCCCCCCGTTTCCCCCCTTTATGCTTAACCAAGGAACCTCCAAAACTAATCAGGGAAGCGCCTTATCACAAGGAACCTATAAACAAAATTTAAAGTAAAACGAGAGATCTATCAAGAGTTATCGCGTTACGTACATACATACATACATACATACATACATACATACATACATACATACGTACGTACGTACATACAGAACCGGCGGGCACATAAGCTCGCAGGCTTTGATAGCCTGTGAGCTAAAAATTAGTGAGATTAAAGAACAATGATTTGCAGAGCGGACGTTGAGGCCTGTGACCTGTAGATTTACTAGTCTATAAAATTTTGTTAGAGTAGTCTGGCAGTGTTGGAAAGTGTTTCATAATCTATGCTTGACACATGTTTTTTTTTGTTCTTGTTCATTTTAAATGCCAGTTATGAACGAGTGGCAGTTTCATTGCATTTACAAACACCCCATTTTTCTGTCGACTTTTTGCGGTCACCTAATGATAAAACTGGTTGAGTTCAAATAATGAGTCAAAAATTAACAGAAGATTAATTATATATTTCACGAAGACTGCTGTGGGTTGAAGAGGATGTGCGTAATATGGCGAATATACCTATAAACAAAAAAATATAGTCCCAAATCGTAGATATGCGCTGTTCGACGGAATATACAATATAGCTTTTTTACACGAACGTTGGAAGTAAACTTTACTTGTGGGTTTAGAATTTAAGTAATTTTCTTCAAAAAACAAACAAACTTTAAATACTTGGAGGGAAAAAATATTACTTCCTTATAGTTAATTTGCTAAAAAAAAGTTTTAAAATAATAACGAGATGGAACCGGTCGAATTTCGACGAAATAAAAGCTTTATAAGGGAACTGTTAGATTGAATTTAAAATAAACCTACAAAATCAATTACATATATATATATATATATATATATATATATAATTTAACAAATAACAGTAACCATTGGGAAAATGTTCCGAAAGCTTTTTAGAAAAAAAAAACTACTTTCGTGTTATAGCGGCCCCAACAATTATGATTATGCCAAAGTCGCAGTAATGATTTCGCCAAGGTCATCGTAAAGCTTATATACGCATATATATATTCCAAACACTCCTATATGTGCCACATATACGTCATTATACACATATTATTTACGTCTTATATCTCGTATATACACATGTCATATATATACATCCTATATGACTATAACTTGGCCACATACGTCAAGAAATGTTATATATATATATCATATATTATTATAATGCCATACATGCTTTATAATTTAGTGATAAATCTTGGTCGCTTGGCGATTCATCCTTGGGGGCCGCTATAACACGAAAGTAACAAATTTACAATATATTGAGGAAAACCGAAACAAAGGTCCTTCCTACAATAACTTTAACACTTGTTTAGACTGATGTCTGAGCTAAAGGTATTTTGAAGAAATTAAAATTGAAGACCACGTTTTTTGCTTTATAAGACGATTTCTCACCCGACGTCAATTTTTGAATTCGGCGTTTTTTCTTATCTGATAGTTTGCATCTGTCCTTTTTGTAACTTTAACATTTTTGTAACGATTTTATGCATTTCTATTGCCTATTCAAAGAAAATTCTTCTAAAGTTTCAGAATTCCGTTAAAAACACTTAAAACATTCTTCTAAAGTTACAGAATTTCGTTAAAAACGCTTAAAATAATAAATTGCGAGCATCAAGAGGTCCATTCTCGACCGAAAACAACAACCACTTTCCCAATGGTTGAAAAAAAACAACTCTTACATTGGTTAAATTAAATCTTAAAACAAATAATATTTTAACCTAAAGTTACCAAAATACTATTTCCTAAAACTTTGACTGTTAAAATTATTGAAAAATTAATCTTTATACGTAATCAGTAACATATATATATGTCTTTTAGACGCAGTCGTGATAAAATATTTTGTTTTATCAAAGAAAATGATGGTTTTCGTTTAAATATGACGTCATTTTCACTCACTGAAACATTATGCCAGGCGTCTCAAATGCAATGTCAGCGGTATGAAAAAATATTGAAATGTAACAGCTTTATGAGGGAAAATGAGTGTTTTTTAAAAGAGTGGCTACATTTTCTGTTCAATTAAAAAAATTAATTGCAATGAGAAAATGGTATCAATAAACGTATAATCAATAAAGATAAATAAATCCTGTTATTTCTCTTATCTGCAACGATGGAAGTAATCCGATTACCACCATTTTGAATAAATTTCGTAAAAAAAAAACGTTTAAAATGAAAATAAAAATATAAAAATGGGAACATTTTTAAAAATAGCTAGTGGTGACACATCTACATTTGAACAAATAATTAGTAAAATTGGTGCAGTAGAAAATTCATAGCAACGGAGAAAAAAAAAACAACAACAAAAAAACAGATTTGTGTTTTAAATATATAGATGATTTCCTCTTTTATCAAACCGTATACTTACCAAATTCACTCATATGCATATGTCAAATTCCAGTCGCTGTATGGCATTTTATTTAATACTTAAGATTTGAATTACCAAAACCATAATGCACTAAGTGTTATGCGAAAAAAATGGTGCAATATTTACACTTAACTGTCTAAAGTTTGCCGATCTAGTAAGACAAAAGAAAAAAAAATAAGCCGACATATATATTCTATACTCATTTATAACTTATAATACACTACAGTGTATATGCTAAATTCGAGAGATAAAAAATATTTGTTATCGACTTAGACCTGCTTCTATGGCAATTATCTCATGAAATTCAAGGTTTTATCTGATAAGTGCGATTTATTTATTCGATTTTTCAATAAACCTTTTAATATCGTTATCATTTTTGATTCACCCAAATTTATCTCTTTTTTTTTTTCGTAATTTTTTCTTTACATCATAGTTTGTTATGTATTTTTTAGTCTGTTCTTTATTTTTATGAAAATTCAAAGTTATTATTAAACATTTATTATTAAACATTTTAAAGGTGTGGGGATACCTTAATGGCTTTAAAGCCATTAAGGTATCCCCACACCTTTAAAACGTTATTTTCGATGAAAATATCGATTTTTCATTTATGAAATAATATTAAAATAAAATCTTTTATCTATCGAATTCTGCTTTAATTGTGTCTCTATCTGAATTAGAACCCGAGTTATAGCCGTTTAAAGTTACATCTATTACAGTTTGTTGAAGAATTTTACAAACAGAAATATCGTTCTGCAAACCTTAAGTAAGCTGAAATGTATGTTTACATTCTTCTTTTTCGAGATTTAGCATTTAAATTGGATTATAAGTTAAATAAAATACATAGAGTATATAATTAAACCTTTAAAGAATAAAAATTATTTTTATAGCAAGAACCACCTATAAAAGTTATTTTTAGCTTTTTCTGACAATGAAGTTTTTCAGATTTTTACTATATGCAAAACATCCTACAGCAAAAAATTTTGCATGAAATACCTTGAAAATTTTTTTACCTATTTTACAAATGTTTATTGACGGAATAGACTACAATCATGATGATATATGAATTAGTTTTATATTTACACTGGTATAAGTTAAAAAGTTGCAAGAAATTTTACGAAGTTTTCATTACATTAGTACTTTAAGTGCCATATCTTTTGCGATAGAGATGCTATTATAATGCGGCTAGTCTATGTCCTAGAGAAAGTTATTCTCTTTATTATGTAATTTACAAAATGCGAATGCATTGATTGGATTTTGAGTTATCCTGTTTTGCACAAATGTCAATTTTTCACATAATTTTGACTATTTTGCACTTAAAAAAATATTTCTGTGTAATTTCTAAAATGTTCATATATTTTTCAAAGTTTTAACTTAAATGTCATTAGAGAAAATTGGTATAAAGAGAAAATTTCAAAAAATCACCTCCAAAGGTGTGCGGATACCTTAAATGATTATAAAATCATTTCATTCCAAAATATGGAATACTGCATATGTATGGCATTCCTGTTGTTCTGCCATGTTGGAGAAACTAGGTTCGAAGTATGTTTGAAATGAAACTTGTGTATATTACTAAAGAAAAGAGAAAGATTGTTGCGTGCTTGATTTGTTGATAAGAAGTTTCGCTTTCTCTCTTTCCCGTGCGGCGAGTGAGCGTAAGAAGACAATATTACTGTTGAATACATTATGTAATTAGCAGTGGCGCCAACTTATATGGGCAGGTGGGGCCCGAGCCCACCCAATAAATTGCTATCCCAGCTGACCCAATTCCATTGTTCTGTTATTTATTTACCCCTGGAACGAAATTTCATTCTGTTGACGTTCTCAAAATTGTTTTGTTTGAAAAACAATAAGACAGATAGAAGGAGTAAAAGTAATTCAACAGACGTATAGTTTGATTTCATTTAAAATTATTCTTCCTGCATATTTTATCTGTGAGTATAAGTCAATGGTCACTTGTATTAATGCCCTGACACACAACCATAAAGCACTTAGATAACTGAATTTATTTTCTCGATGTTCAGCTTTTTACGCTTTTAATTTGTAAACATACGCATTGTATGATAATTGTTATAAGGAAGAGCTCATGCCAGTATAATTTAAAAAAATTACTATTTTATACATTAAAAAAACTATAGCTTCATACTTGACTTAGAGTTATTATCTCCCCCCCTTCCCCCCTCAAAGAAAAAAACTACCCATATCATTTTGCCAAAACGTTTTTGAGCCCACCCAATATTTTTCAAAAATTGGCGCCACTGGTAATTATAGAGCTATTATTAATTATTTTCAAATAGTAACTGTCTCTGTTACGTGTCATTTGATATAATAGTGATATTTTATTGACTTCTTATCTTCATTTGCATCAGTAATTGAACCGAATCAGAATCTAATCGGAATCAGTAATCGAACAGAAATCGAATCGAGTACATTCATCAGTATGCGAATAATAAATGAATAACCATATCTACATTTCAATGTAATCGTCTAAAAAGAAAAAAAAATGTTTAAAAAAAGTAAAAATAATAAGAATTTTTGGACATTAATAACGATATCATTAAGGAGGGGGGGGGAGGGGGATTCGAGGGATGATTACGTATGATATTGTCAAGGGGAGAAAGTGACCCAAAAATACCAAAAAGATTATAACGTTATACATGTACAGCTCCTAAAAATTAGTCTGTTGGATATATCTTTATTAGTGTTAAAGTTATGAACGAAAATCAACTGTTTTCAAACACTTGCAGATGCTATTATGATAATATCTAAAGGAGAAATTTTCTCAGCATTAAAGAATGGTGATATCGTACCATAAACATTTTCTTGACTCTTCAGATAAAACATTATTATGATATAAAAACAATATTGCTCAATATTGCATTTATTAGTTTTACACTAGAGATGGTTTGAATGCAATCGAGTGCTAAAGTGATTTCAATATTGATTTCAATATTCTACTGAAGCAATTTCAATATTGTTAAAAATCATATTCATATTGTAATTAGCTTTATTTGGATCGTTTAGATTTTTTGAAAATCAATTTTTTTAGTAACGTTAATTTAACCTATTTGCACTATCAGCGCATGAATGCTGACATTTCAAGAATTTCCCTTTTATTCAGACCAGAAATTCTGAATAGTAATTTTTGCTTTATGTAATGACAGAAATTTTGTGATTACACACATTAAAAGTTTTTTTTTTTTTTTTTGAATTTCCGGTATGCATTTGAAATTTATATATAAAAAAAGATTCCTGAAATTCCTGCATATATGCGCTAATAATGCAAATAGATAAAAAAAAAGAAAGAAAGAAAAACCTAGATTTTTAGATCGCGTAATGGTGGAAAGTGTTGAGAGAGAGGCAGTTGAGGAGAAGTTGTCAAAGAGAGTAGTTGAAGGAAAAAAGTGGAAAAGTGCGGTGGTCGGAAAAAATGTGAGAGTGTGCAGTGTGTATTCCCAATACAATGTGTTAAAGAGTTTTCCGATGAAGTTAAGCCCAAAAAGAGGCCCTTGACTAGCCTTCTCCAGTGTTCGGCCTAGGACCAGTCAATCCCCTAATGCCAGGAGTTAAGTTCATCTTTAATGATTCAGGTATGATGTATTGCTATAAAATTACCAACCTCTCATTTGTAATTGTACCGCCGGAATATAATTGTGCTTTTACGGCAGGAGAACGTGTCATTTAGTAACTGAGAATGTTTAAGGATTAACTTAAATTGTAAAAAAGGGTTGATTTATATATATCTACAATGTTTTTTAAATGTTTTTTTTTTAATGTAAATAAAGTAATTGTTTTTTGTTTAAAAATATGTTGTCTTAATTTTAGTGTTTGCTTAATTGATTTTTAAAACCTAAATATTTCTCTTTAATTTTCTTAACTTGGATCTTCGAATGTTATTATTTAAAATTATCTTTAGGGTGGTTTTGGTAATTATTTTTTGGAATTCTATACACTCCAGTTCAAAACAAAACGGCCATATATTAGATACTCTTCAACACAACGCAACAATTAATTTCCTTTAGATAAATAATTTATTTCTTTAGTATCTAATTAGGCGACGATCACGGAGTCTTCTGCAATCAGAAGCCCCTATAGGTAATTAATGGGTGATGGTATAGGTGCACCCCACACCTTATTTTCTTTATGTATGGTGATAGACTTTTATTGACAGGTGTAACAGGCCTTTAGTAGGATCTGTCTGTAAATTACCAGCACGTAACTATAGCATTTTAACAGTTTTATTTACCATTATTTAATAATTTAACTATTGCCAAAATTAATTAAAAACTATTGAAACCATTTTAGTACTACCCGAGAAAAATTTGCATCAATATCAGCTATTTTAAAATTGCTTACATAACTGTTGTTTACCTGTGTTGTTGTTGTTGTCGGGTCAGAGAAAGTGCCAAGGCACTTCTCTGAAGGAAGGGGTGCCAGAGCCTCAAGAGAGGTTGGACTTTTAGAGCTGGTCTCCTAATTTTTGAACCATTTCCAGAGGAGAGACCTGCAGCTGGATTGGCACCCCCAAAGGTAATGCTTATTCTAAACTTGGAGGACATTGAAGCCACGAACAGATTTTACGTGCATCAGCTCCCATTAATGTACACGGTCCCATAGCAGCCACAGTCGAGAGAGGTTGTCACCTTCCCAACCACCAACCATAGTCGATGCTGCATCACTTTCGGTGATCTTGACGGGAACCGAGCTTAATCGTCTGCGTCACTGCGGGACTTTTGTTAACCCCTTAAAGCAATTTGGTGTCACATTGTCCAATTTTTTCAATCTATCTCCACTTTATTACTGATAGAAGTTTTGATAGAAAGCTAAAAAAAAAATAATGTTATCTCTATATTTAAAAGCTATCTCTATGGAATTTTCCGTTTCAAGGTTTGTTTGTTTAGCAACAAACGCGTAGATGATCCTTTTAGAGATAACTTGCAATTATTTTAATGTACACATACAGTGCGCATCTGAAAAATGTATGTATACACTGTTTAACAGGCCATAACTTTCTAATTTTTCTTTCTTTTCAAAGTGTAATTAATTAGAAATAATGAGTAGACCAAGAATTACTTTTGAAAAAAATAAAATTTATTTTAAAATACTATTTTAAGTATGAAAATGTAACAGAAGTACAAAAACAATATCGCAGAGATTTTCAGGCAGATCCACCTATGCGACTTACAATATTTATCTGATTAAAAATAAGTTTGAAACGAACAGATGTTCATAGACAAATGTTCATTCAAAATAAAACCTACATGCTCCTTGGATATCTTCAGAGACTGAGCTATCTCCTGCAACTTCACTTTACGGTTCCCAAAAACGATTTTGAGGACTTTTTTTATGTTTTCCGGAGTAACCACCTCTTTTGTGTGGTGCATCACTGGTGTCCGTACGACCACGTTAAAATTCAGCAAACCAGTCAATAATGATTGATTTACCTGGTGCAGTGTCCAGATAACGCTTATCAAGCCAAGCTTTTGTTTGAACGGTGTTTTTTCCCATCAAATAACAATTCTGGAAATTCTTGTTTATCCATTTTTTTGTTTATCAACAAAGTCGTTCAACTAAAACCACTCTAACGTTTTATCCACATGGCGAATCGTCATGAGGTTTTTCCTGCTGCCTTTTAAAGGTTAGTATTTACTAAAAAAGCATCGGTTCGGCGATTGCAACGCCTCTGTGTGCCAGACCGGGAACTTATCAGCCGATGTGTTATGCGACTTACAATTCGTCGGGTTAAAGATAAGTCTGAAGCGAATGGATAGTCATAGACAACGTTCCGGAATCGTAATTGAGCAAGAATGCGCCACAACACCAAATCAAATGTTTGTTGAAGTTTGTGAATCAATAGTCCACCGTTATAAGCAGGGTATGACCAGAACGGTAATAATTTTAATCATCTGCGGCAGGAAAAAATGTTATACATTTTATGTAGATTCTTTTGCAATTTAAATATTAATTATATGTGACTAAAAACTAAAGTTTTAATTAGAGATGGGAATGCTCGTAAAAAACCCGGAAACTTTGGGAAAAAAAATGTTTTTTTCCGTTTTTTTCCGAAGGGGTATTTTTTAATTTTTCCGAATCGAAAAAATTAAAACTTAATTTATAAAATAATAAAGTTAAAATTTTATTATGGCTGCATTCTGATATATTTTCTTTATATTTTTCATGTTCTGTGTCTCCCATGAAAATGTTAACATAGAAAATATGATCTGTAAGCATAATTTGAGTCCTTTAAAAGATCCTTTACACTTTTTTCACCATAAAACATAGGACCCTTCAAAAAATTCGACATATTTTTCAACCTCCATTCTGAATCCTGCAGAAATGTGATGATTTTAGAATAACAACACATGTACATAACAGCTGAAATCGCCAATGAATCTCTTATCTGGCTGTATCATAGAAACTCGACAGAGTTTCTCGCCAAGCATAAGAAACAGCAATGCATTGAACCGTAAATAAAAGGAATTTTCGCCAATGGATGCCAAACGATTTTACAAAATTTTTTTAGCACTCTGTCTAGTTTATATTTTGCGGACGAGACAAAACGGGTTTTTGGCACATTTATATCTCGCGTTCTCGCGTTCTATTTATGATAGAAACAAAATTCTTGATTCTATGGAATGGGGCGTGCCACGGGACTAAGAAATCAAAAGTAAAGCAAAATCCGACGAATAGGTTTTCAGTAAATGCGATTTTAAAAGTGCTGTTTTTTGCACTTTTTAAATCGTGTTCAGACCAAAAACTGTTGACTGGGCTACAGCAATGTGTAATTATCGGATTTTTACGCGGATTGCGTCATTTGAATTGTTTTTATGAGTAGTTCAAACCTTTGTAAGTTTCATGTAAAAACATTAATTAGTTTTTCATTTATATCAGTGTAAAGTTATTGATGCCTATACTTAACATAGAGCAAAAAAACTGTTGACAGGGCTACAGCAATGTGTAATTATCGGATTTTTACGCGGATTACGTCATTTGAATTGCTTTTATGAGTAGTTCAAACCTTTGTAAGTTTCATGTAAAAATATTAATTAGTTTTGATTTATATCAGTTTAAAGTTATTGATTCCTATACTTAACATAGAGCAAAAACCTGTTGACAGGGCTACAACAATGTGTAATTATCGGATTTTTAAGCGGTTTATGTAATTTGAATTGTTTTTATGAGTAGTTCAAACCTTTGTAAGTTTCATGTAAAAATATTAATTCGTTTTTGATTTATATCAGTTTAAAGTTATTGATTCCTATACTTAACATAAAGGGAAAAAATAATAAATGACTTTTTAGGAATGGTCGTATACACAGGATATTAAGATATGTTATTACAGTCGACCCAAGTAAGCTTCCTATTATAAAAAATAGTAACATTTAAGGTTCGTTTACAGGGTCTCACAAAGGATCTTTTAATATAGGGCTAAAGAGTTGTGCAATTATCCGATTTTTACGTGGTTTGCAGCATTTGAATTGTTTTTATGAGTAGTTCAAATGTTTAATATTTCGTGTAAAAATATTAATTAGTTTCTTATGTATACCAGTTTAAAGTGATTTATTCCTATACTTAAGATGAAGCAAAGAAATATTAAATGGTCTAACTCTTTTAAAAAAGAACGTATGCGCATGATGTTAAAATATGTTACTAACGAAACACCTAAGTTAGCTTCCTGTTGTAAAACAGAATTGTAGAATTTACTGTTCGTTTACAGGTTAACTCAAAAAAATTTTTAATAAAACTAATTAGTTGTGTAATTAGCGAATTTTTACGTTCAAGTGCTTGATTTCTGTGCTTAACACAGAGGAAAAAAAATAGTAAATAGCATAACTTTTGTCAAAGTGGCTATATACACACGATATTCAAATATGTTACTACATCCGATTCATTTAAACTCTTTACTGTAAAGCGGCATTGAACCATATACGTTTCGTTTACATAGATCTTGATTACATTACAATAGATGTATATTTACTTAGTGAGATGTATTTTAATGATTTTATACTGTTTCAATATCTGTAAGGTTTTATTATCTTGCTTTAAAATTTAACACGAGTTCATTTTGTCCGCCTGAAAGCTCGCCGATCTTAAGCTCTAAATCTGTTAAAATATAGTATTTTCATCGATTAAAAAAAACTGTGTTTATTTATAAATATATAATTCTAGCGTATCAGGAATTGATTGAAATAGCGATTACAAAATTCCAACTTTACATTCATGCGCTGAGTAATAGAATGTAAAAATGTTGCTACCCCAAGATTAGAAGTTTTGCGTTTAAATATTTGCCGTTCATCGAATCTCCGGCTATGACGATCTTAAAATGCTCTAAAAATGGGCCTAGATCACAACGAAATGGAAATAACTTCTTAAATTCCCCATAAAAATTAAAAATGCTAAATTTCGTATACAATAGGTGATCGATAACGAACTTTTCGGTTTACGAACAAATCGGTTAACGAACAGTTTCGCGTGAGATTTTTATGTTCGGATAATGAACACATGTTCGGTTAACGAACACTTTCGAGAGATTTTTTTGTTCGGAGAACGAACACCTCACGAAACAAAGCCATGATGAAGCAATGCCGTGTTTCATATTTTCCGAGCTATACTTATTGCCTCATCTATTGTCGACTTAGAGAACATTTTAATAGTTGCATACATATGTCCTAAACTAAATAATTCATGGAGTGCCGGAGATTGGGAACCTATATTTTAGGATCCCCGTATTGGAATGGACAGACTAGAAACATTAATTATGTATTTTGTGTCTTTTTGTATTTTGGGTAATTAGTAAAAATAGTCCTTTTTGGTTTAATCATGCTCCTTTCTAAAATCTAATTTAAAGTTTTATGAATTATCAGATCAAAAATTTTAATAAAATTTTACATCTTTTTAAACGGTTCATTATGTAAACGCATTAGTCTTTGTGGTATATTTACAAAATCACACAAAATTTTGGAATACATGTCATCCTACGAACAGTTTCTATTTTGAAATCACTTTAATAGTTTTTATACTTTTGCAAACGTTGCGAATCTTATATTTTTCCGATTCTCGAAACGTTGAGTTAAAAAACTTAACAAATAAAAAAACTTTTAAGGTGCTCAGTAATTTTCAAAAATAATATTTAATATATTAGTATAAAAATCCCAGTGAATTACAATGGTTCGTAGAAAAAAAAAAGATTATTCTTGGTAAAGTATGCTCCATAAACTCCATATTGTTATAATTGACCGAAAAGAAAGAGCTTCTTATTTTTACACATTTTTATGAAACTGCAGTATTTTAATTAGTTTGTAAACTATTGTAAAATTTTGTAATTTTTTTGTTTTTTGAATGTATATAAACGGAAGAGTGATATAAACAAAAGAAAAAGGAAAATAAACATGTCATAAATAATCTGATGAATACAATGTAAGGAAATTAATATAAAAGTTTCCCCGTTGCTATGG
The DNA here is from genome assembly GCA_963931845.1 of Maratus michaelseni. Classification (NCBI taxonomy): domain Eukaryota; kingdom Metazoa; phylum Arthropoda; class Arachnida; order Araneae; family Salticidae; genus Maratus; species Maratus michaelseni. The sequence continues at coordinate 8,068,554 of OZ007600.1, forward strand.
TAGCGCATGTACATTGGAATAAATCACTTATAAATTGTATAATTCTGATGTATAATTCTGTTTATAGCATCACTATTATTTTTTTTTGCCCCTTTCATCTTTCTTTTATCTTTTCTTTTCTGAATAAAAATGGAATCTGTATAATTGAAATTAAATACCTTACAAAAAGGAGTGATATCTCATCAAAAACAACTCGTTGTAAATGATCCCGCCAAGCCACAAACCTAAAACGTCAGTCCTAAAAAGAAGTGATATCACATAAAAAGAAGCGATATAGAAGTGCATACACCGAGTTCCGTGTAAAAATCTATCACCACTCATAATGTTTCCAAAGGACTCGGAGTGAGGTACAGTATGTGAAAACTGCTTGGCGACCTGCAGGCTTTTATAATATATGCAGTATATTACTTTTGAGAATCGAAAAAATAAATTTTTAATTTTTGTTATACCACTTTTATAAATATTTTTGTATGTGAAAGAACTGACAAAACGGATTTTCCCCAGATCTATGCGATTCCGTTTACGCTAGAATTACTGCAATATATCTCAATTTAGTTAACGTTTATTATAAGGTGCATTGTTATTAATATGCGTATGATCATTATATATATATATATATATATATATATATATTACAAACTCAAAATATTTAAATGTTTACTTAAAAAATCCTCTTTGTAAGAGTGATGTTTCTAGTTTAAATAATGGTAAATAAAATCAACAAATTGATTTTTCAATCCCATAAATAAGAAAGGACATGCAAACACAGAAGCTTCAACTTTTACAATTTTATGGGAGCAAAATAAATAAATAAATAAAATTAAATTAAATTAACTTAAATTAAATTAAATTAAAATAATATAGTCATATGTAATTGCAGGAAAGGCAAACATTATAAAAGCCTGCAGGTCGCCAAGCAGTTTTCACATACTGTACCTCACTCCCAGTCTTTTGGAAACATTATGAGTGGTGATAGATTTTTACACGGGACTCGGAGTATGCACTTCTATATCGCTTCTTTTAATGTGATATCACTTCTTTTTATGACTGACGTTTTAGGTTTGTGGCTTGGCGGGATCATTTACAACGAGATGTTTTTGATGAGATATACAGTAGTGGCCAAAATTGTGGAAACCTTTTGGGGAAAATGTTTTTTTGAAGTTTGATGGCTCTAACACCCAATATTTCTTAGTTATACCATAAAAGCTATATACCACTGGAAATATAATTTAATCAAAAATATCATGCAGTACAGTTTGTTCAATTCTAATTAATTTATCAAACATTATAGCCAAATAATCAGAAAAGGGCAGTAAAATCTGGTTAGGTTGATGATTATGATTTTTCCTTTTCTTGAATGTAGCCAATGCTTATAAATGTTTGGAGTGTCAGACAGATTCCATTTTATTTGGTAATGTGTCAATCTAGGGTATGATTTAAAAAATATATATATATGCCATATTTTAGTACTTATAGGAGGACTTTCATCACTATTTTTTATGATTGCTATCAAGTTGCTAAAGTTTTTTGCCAATTTTCAATTTTTGAGCTAGTAAAGCATAATAAAATTAACAAAACATCATAAAGAGTTGATTAGTTAGTTACCCATAAATCAAGGTGTAACAATATTTTTAAGCGTAGAAAGCTATGGTTATGAAGAAATTTGAAGTAAAATTAGAAGTAAATTAACAAAGAATGTCCAAGTCCAGCAAAAAATGACTGGTAAAGACAGGAAAAAGTTCAGGAGAGCAATTGGCGGTAGAAGAGTAAAGTCCTTGTGTATAGGTAACAGAAAACATTATCTCTGTGAATGCAACATGAAATGGTGCACAGAAATATGGAGTTGAATCAAAGTATACAGTTCTGTAGAGAATGCAGTATTTTGGTCTAAATGCTAGAATTTCATCAAAAAAAAAAATTATAAATCAAATAAATGTTGAAAATTGTAAACTGAGCTAAAAGGCATGTTTACTAGACAGAGAAATAGTAGGGTCATGTTATTTGGATTTAAAAAAAGTTATTTTATGGAATTCTAGCATTTAGACCAAAATACTGCACTCTGCACAGAACTGTACTTTGTTTCAGCTCTCCATTACAGTGCATCATTTCATGTTGCACATACTGAGATGATTGTTTTCTGTGATCTGTGACCTATACACAGGCTGAAAGGCTAACTTTTAAAAGCTGACTTTTTTTTATTTTTTGTAATATATTCATGTAAAGTCAAAAACAATATTTTCTTTAGCATGCAGAAATTAAAAAAATGTTTATTATTTTATATCTTTTAAGAAAATGTAACTTATTTTTGAGAAACATTTGCAAGAAATCAATTTTTCCAAAATTTCCAATTTTTTCCTGAAAAAACCCGGAAAAAAACTGTTTTTTTTCCGTCACTTCAAAATTTCCGGAAATTTTACATCTCTAGTTGTAATCATTCAAAGTGTGTATATATTTTTCTGACGCATCCTGTATATACGAGTGAGTGACACTGTTTCAGTTGACATGCTAAACTGAATTCGGTGATTTCTTTTCAATATTCTTTGTTAACACTTTACAACACAGTTGAAAAGTGTTTATGAATTCAGATTGTCTGTTTGTCTCTCAGTGTTCTAACTGTCGTAAATATGCTCGGATTGCAATGGATTTTTATATGTTATTCAGGTTTACTATAGAAGATTCGGTATTATTGAAAACGATGTGTACAGCATTTATAGTTCGTTTACAGCAGCCATACTCAACCTGCGGTACGGCGATCTCTTATCTGCCGCTCGTAACACACAGTCATAAATATTTATAAAAACTTTATATCGAATATGCTCATAAAATGTCTTTACGATCTTCAATATATATACATTTTAATGTATTTTTAAGCGAGAAGAAAATCTTCCAAGATATTTAAAATTTAAAAGCATCTCATTTGCTTAGCGAAAGTTCTTCTTACGTATAGTCCTATTTGCGTTACACCCGGAGTATATGATTTAATCCTCACTTTTAACCACATATTATTCAAAATTAATTTAATTTACACTATATGTTTAGAATTAAAAAAGATATAAAAGTATTGAATTGAGCAAAAATCATATTTAGTAAGGGGAAAAAAAAGAGACAGATTTTCTTAAAATTTAGAACGGGAAAATTCTGCATTATTTTCTTCGTTAGTGCATTTTAAATTTGCTTTCATTTCTGGAGTAACTCGTAGGCTTCTCTGCTCAAATTCTTGGCCAATTAGACGTTTTATACTTATTATATTGCGAATATTGACTATATTAATTTTCTTATATTGCACTTATACTACTTTATTTAGGTTGCTGTTTTAAATAAATTTTGTATTTATTATTAAAAAACCACAGTGAATTGCTACCCACCTAATGTAGCAAACTTATATTTGCGGCCCGTGCGGATAAATAGTTGAATATAGCTAGTTTACAGGGACACAAAATAATTCCGTTGCATTATGGTTTACATGTGAAATATTTTGTGGTGCATTTTATTGATGTTACGATATTGTAAACATAATGAGATTGATATGGATCACTTAGATAGACTATAACATGTTTACTAAGGAGCATAGAATAAATAGCATACATAGTGTTTTTTTTACAGGGACGCACAAAATCCATTATTTTATGATCTGTGAAGAAAACTAGTGTGCAGTGCATTTTAATGTTATTATGATATTTCAACCATAATGAACCACAACATGTTTCCTATAGATTATGGCGTGCATGACAATTATCGTTCATTTAGAAAGACACACGAAAAAATTCGGGACTGACTAAAACGATAATTACTGTAAGTGCGGTTACAAGAGTGATATGCATTTTTAAACTTATTTTGAGTGTATTAAGTGGTGAGTGTAAATTTTATAGATTGCATACACGATAGAATACCCATATATTACCGGGTATGGACACCAATTGAAGGGGCAAGAGAGTGCCAAGCCACATTTGTGAACTTCTGAGATATTTTAATTTGAAAATTTGATCAAACGCTCAAATCCAGATATACAAAATAAAGTTTTTTCGCCAAAGTCTTAGTAACATTTGGGATATTCTGATTAACAATATGGCATTACTTTAATGATATTACTATTACGTTTTTTGTAAATTATCTATCTTCATTGGGGGCATAAACATCTGGGGCAAAAACGAAATCTGTCACATATAGGCCAAGTGACATTAGAAACAAATTATATGTTGGATATAATTTATAATATTAAGCAACAGATTACAGTATTAGATTTATTTCACGAAAAATGTGGCTTGGCACTTTGTTGTCCCGATCCCTCAATTTCTGAAAATGTTTTTTTTTTTTTTTTTTTCCTTTTTAAGTTATGTGTTTTGTACTTAATTAGATATCATTTAAGGAAAAACTGAAATTTTTTAATAATATTCTGTTAGTGTTAGAAAGTGTTTCATATTCTATGCCTGATACATGATTTTTTGTTCATTTTCCAATTTTTCTTTAGTTAAGTGATTTCATATCACAAATAGAAAAAACTTTGATTAAATTTCTTTATAGGGAAAGTAAATGAAAGGTTGGAATAAAGTTTTTATTTTAGAAAATTCACACAATACATTTTTATTCAACATCCGTACCTCCCTTATACAGGGTGTTTCTAAATGAATATCGGGGTTTTAACACTTGGTAGTATTTATTACATAAAACTTAAAATTATAATTAAAACATAAAATGAAAAAACAACTCAAACAGTTTTACCTACAAGCTTACAAGTGTTCAATGTGAACACCTTTTGTCACATAGCACACAGTACACATGAAGTCGATAGCTCAGTTCTTCTCAAACGTTAATTAGTGTTTGGTGGGTAATTGTTGCAACAGCTGCCTCAATCCTGTTTCTTAGGTTGGGTAGGTCAGATGGTAGTGGAGGCACATACACTCGATCCCTTATGAACTCCAACAGGTAGAACATGGCGTCAGATCGGGTGAGCGTAGAGTGGCGTTTGGGAAGAACTGAGCTATCGACTTGATGTGCGCCGTGTGACGAAAGGTGTTCACATTGAACACTTGTAAGCTTGTAGAGAACACTGTTTGAGTTGCTCTTTCATTTTATGTATTAAGTATAATTTTAATTTTTTTTATAATAGATACTACAAAGCGTTAAAACCCCGATATTCATTTAGAAACACCCTGTATTTGTAGAACTTAATAAGTTGTTCTTATTTAGAAGCGTTCGTAATTATGTAAATACGTAGAACCTATAGTCGTCATCTGTTTCCGTCCCTCTACTCGTCCGTCCGTCATGCCCGTCATGCTCATTTCGCTCATAACAGACGATATAATTCATTTCAGTGAAATAATAACGAAGATTTTTTTATATTGTAAAACTAGTTACAGTACGAACGCACGTCATTTGTCACGTTTAACGTACAATTTCACACTTGTTTTAATGTCTTATAGAAAGACATACGAAAACATATCTACAAAGTAGCAGAAAATACAAAATAAGTGCTATACGTTAAGAATTTTTATAGATTCTATGCATTCTGTGATATTTTCCCAACCACAAACTTTCCTTACTGTATTTGTTACATCTAGGCCTTATTCTAAATTTTTACAACTTTCCTTGATTGCTAATAATTTATTCCAACAATTGTTTTAAGTAAAGCTTTTGACTGTCTCCCATGCTTTAGCAGAACGGAATATTGCATCCTTAATATTTATAGATTTCAGATTATCCTAAACATTAGCATTCAAATCAACATGGATAATCCCAAGAAATTTTTTTGCGAAAACTGAATTTACAAGCGTGCAATAAAATTTGAGATTTTAGCAGTCCGGTTGATTTATGTCGGCCAATTATCAACACGAGGGATATAGCCCTAGGGGGAAAGTGCCCTCCATTGTTGTCTTTCTAAGGATCCTAACCCGTATTTACGGCAAGGTTCGAAGAAAACCACGGAAAACTCCGAATGGTTAGGCCGACGAGCGTGACAGAGCCCAGCACCTCCCGTCTACCAGCTTTGAGAGCAGAACCTCTCAGCCACTGGTGGGGCTTTATGAGTCCGGATATGGGGGGTGTCTACTGTATTAGATAAATTACTTCTGTTTGTGTCTAAGAACATATAAATAGCTTGTTTACATTAAATAAACTGTATAATTGAAAAAAAAAACTTTTTGTTGTATGAAAAAGTGAAACGTTTGCATGAAAAATTTCCTTCTCTTGCCATGGTCATTTTCTGTATCTCGCCAAGACAGGTCCCGATAACAAACAAGTACCATCCTCTTTAATAAAAAGCTATGAGTTGCTGACGACTGGGTTTTTCGCGAATCGTTGCCACAGATTAACCTCGGAAAATGAAACATTTGAAGTTACTGAAAAAATCAATAGCTCAAAAAGTATTTGTCACAAAATTGTTAAACAAAAACTGCCTTTGAAAGGTAAAAAATTGTATTTTTCTTGATATAAATTTCAAATATTATGATTATGCCGTTTTTCAAATATTGAATTTCAAAAATTACCAAATTTCACAATGGAGTACCATAGCGAAACCTTCACGCTTAAAAAGATAATGATATACTGGCACGAGACAAATTATAGTAGCCTTATTATTCTGTTAAAATATACAACTGAATTATGTCACGAGTGCACGATTTTTATTCAATTCTCGACAAATTCTAGATGCACCTTTTCTTTTTAGTAAATGTAAAAATCTGTTAGGATTTTAAATACAAAAAATAGTTTTCAGCGACGTTCTGTAACCCGGGAAGCCCGGGTTCGATTCCCTAGTATTTTTTATAACAAGCATCATACTTATAGTGTACAGTGAATATTTAATTATGGATAAAATGTGCGATGAAGTGCAAAGCGTTGAGAAACACTTCTCTACACTGAAAAAAAAAAGTTTCTTAAAGCCCTTCGTGACCCAATAATTGCAATTTGAAAAATATTTACTCAGATGTTAGAATGCACTATTTTAAACATGTAAAAAAATAGATCATAAAAATAAAAATATATTGGCTAAAATGTACTTTTTTTCAAATCTGCAATAAACAGAAAATTACACACTTCTCATAAATATTGTCAATTTTCTAATACTACAAAATTGTAAATTATACAAACTAACGTTTGTAAAAATCTTATTTTTGGACGTCTCCAACCTTTTTAATTTTAAGTAATTTACGAAGTGGATTTTTGCAATAACGATGCGAAACTGTTCAAATAATAAATAAAACTTTGACATGAAAAAATTAACTCGGTACCGCCGTCTGTTGAGATTTTTATGAAACATTTACATTAACTGCTGTGTTAGATAGCAGCAGTAAATAAAATCTTCTTTTAAAGCTCACTGTATAGGTAACATTGACTTTTGGGGATGTTTCAGAAATGCAATGCGGTAATACAAAGGGTTAATCTAGGAAAATATAATATAACCACGAACGAAAACATGTAATAATCTTTTCCAAGTTACCACCGATCCCGAAAATCATTCATTAACTTTAGAAACCACAAAAACCAATATATTTATGATAATAAAAAAAACATTTATAGAAACAATGTTTCGTTTTGCTGCCACTAATTTAGGGAAGTGGTTTTTATAGTGTATTTAATCAGTTTTTTCAACGAGAAATATTGGGGTTTTCAGATTATATCCATTCTCAAGTAAAACATTTTCATGTTCAGCAAACATATTTTACAAACAAACATGATAAACTAACAGCATCAGCATGAGGTCAATCTGGGTGGCTTAGTGGCAGAGCATCAGCACGGTACGCTGAGGGTTCCAGGATCGAGTCCTGGCCCAAGATAGTTTTTCATTCCATGTTGGTTTAGTGTGTTTAATTGTCTGATAAAATGTGTGTTCTATTGTAAAATACAAGTATCAATACAATTACCTTGTTACTCTTGCATGTATAAATTCAGTTACGAAGCTGAAAATGTTTAATTGAGAATGGCTAGCATCCTAAAGACTGATATTCCGGTTTCACAGAAATTATTAAAATACTATAAAAACGACTCGGAAACGTTTCCGAAATTCAGTGGCAGCAAAAGAATCTTTGTTTTTATAAATGCTTTTGTAAATCTCGAATATATATTAGTTTCTGAGGCTTCTAAAGATAAAGAACGATTTTTCAGAATCGAGAGTAAGTCAAATGAGGTTATTGCATATTTTCGTTCGTGGTTACATTATATTTTAATAGTTTAAGAAATATTTGTCTTTTTTTGCATGGCAACATCATATCAGGTTATATTTTAAAAATGACCTTCCTCCCCCATAAATTTGAAGATGATATTTTTATTTCTGTATCACATATAACTTTCATATAAAGTTTTACAATGTTTGTGAAATACCAAAAATTGATAGCAGAACCGTTTCGAGTACGTTTCTCAGAACCTTTCCGAATATTCAGTTGGCAAATCTACCTTTGACAAATTTTTCCTACTCTAGCACGTGAAAAGATTTTCTGAGAGGTTTCTTTTTATGCATTTAAACAAATATATAACCAAAGATGTTTTTATTTTTACATTTTTCTTTGAGGTAAGATGTCTGAAGTTTAAATTACCACACGAGATTATTCAATAAATCTTAATAATAATTTTTTATTACTTGTAGATGTTATATCAGAGTCATTTTGTAATTTTATAATAAATGTAATATTTTTAAAAATGCCTTATTACGTGTTTTTAATAATTCATTTTAAATCTATTTTAACTGTAAAATTAATTTTTCATACACCTAAAAAGAATTGATACACGTTCAAATCCTATTAACAGGCCATTATAAAACAAACAAGAACGAAAAATCATGCTTCAAGCATAGATTATGTAACACTTTCCAACGCTTCCAAAATAATTTTACAAATCATACCGTTTAATAAGCTAAAAGATAACATCTAAGTAATCCGAATACTTTTATTCAACCCTGTATAGGATCTATAGATTTTTATATATACTACATAGGATAATAAATTTTAGTTCAGTTAGGAAACACGTAGCACAGTTTAAAATTCTCCGTCTGGAGTTAAATAATACGGAAATGTGTTCGCGAACTTTTGTGCTTCCCTGTATAGGATCTACAGAATTTATACACACCACGTAATAGACAAAAAGCGAGTTAAAATTAAAATCGCTTTCAGTAACTTAAAACGCACTTCGAGGAATTATTGTTAACAGACAGCAGAGAATTCTTTTGTGTGTCCCTGTAAATGAACGAGAACTGCTATACACACGATATTCTGTAGTAAGCCTCTTGTAATGCACCTCATATAAATTTCAATGCGTTTTAAATAGGGAAACATTATTTAAATAAACCGCAGACGATTTTTTTCCATAGACGTAATGTAACGGAATTCTTTTGACTGTCCCTGTACAGTAAGTATAAGTGCTATGCACACCCTATTCCATGTTAAGCTTCTTCTAATGCACCTTAGTGATATATGTAAATTTCAATGCGTTTAAAATAGTGAAACATTATTTAAATAAACCGCAAATGATTTTCCCCCATAGACCGCAATGTAATGGAATTCTTTTGAGTGCCCCTGTAAAAAAACTATAAGTGCTACACACTTCCGTTGAAATAGGGAACATGCTATAGATAACGACTATAACATATAAAAATTGCAGAGCAATCCGAGCATATTTACGGGAGTTAGAGCACGGACAGACGGCAGACGGCAGACGGCAGACGGCCAGACGGCAGACGGCCAGACAAACCGAAGTCATAAACACTTTTCAACTAGGTTGGAAAGTGTTAAAAACGAAATAATTCATGTAAACCGTTTACAAATAGAAAGCTATAAATTCGTACACAGGCGACGATATAAAATATACTAGGACATATAAAAAATCTATAAGTGAGTAGTTCGAAATACAGCATAGAATTAAATAACCTGATATGAAAAAGCATTTATTTAACTTTTAAAAACATGCAAGAACCAAAATAAAATTATACATAGAAATTACGTTTCAACAAATAAATAATAATAATAATAAACTTCTGTTGAAATATACACATCTCTTTATTCAATCTTTAGCTGCTGAAGACAAAATTTTTAGGATGGTTTAACTGATTTAACAAATAATAACATCATCTTGACTGATTCATTCTTATCTGTAATTTTTCTCTTATTTCAGTTTTTTCTGATCTTCATACACTTTCACTTTCGATACAGTACACTTTCTTTAAAGGGGCGGCGGACTTTAACAATGATTTTTCATTATTTATCTTATCTCAAGAAGAAATTCTTCAAAGAAGTGTTCAATACAATAAATTCAATAAATATCTAAAGAGATATTATCTAAAATATGGAGAAATATCTAAGGAAAAATAAAAAGAAAAGAAAAAATTACTGAAAATTTAATTTTTTAAAGCTATAAGAAAAATTTTAAATAATCTATGTCTTTAAGTTTTAAAATAATTTACACACCTTTTTGGTGTTATTACTTTAATCGTCTTTATAAATAAATTATAGCTTAAAAAATTAAATAGAAATATTTACATTTTAATTTATTTTATTATTAATTTGATTACCTGGATAAACTAACTTTCCAACACTAATACACAGATTAACTTTAGTAATCTATAGTTACTTTAGTAATGTATCAAGATTGTCCCTTAGATATGTTGAAACTTTTGAAGAAAAAATTAAAATACTTTTTAAAGATGCATAAACCACGAAAAAATTTTGTTTTGAGCATTTGAAATTCAGTATATGCCACTTTTATTTCTTAAGAAATCGCACTTTCTGCAAAGTATATAGCAATATTTAGATATTTTTCAAATTTTACACGTTAATAACACAAAAACAAAAATGCGTATTTTTCTTCAATTTTTTTTCATTATAAAGTCCACTGTCATCTTAAATGGTTTGAATTTATTTCCTGTTGAGGTGCTTCGTTTACCGTGTACCTAGCGAAAAATTCAAAAGGGATTATTGTTACAAGGCAGAAAAGCGTAATTATACAAATTTGAGTTTATTTCAGCATAGTTCTCATTTATTTCTTGTAAAATATTTACAGCATGCTCATTATTATTAGTTTTAGCTTCAAGGATTAAACTTTCGACAATTTGCTTAATTTCACTAGTGTATCCAAATCTAAGCATTTGAAAAGGTGTTAAGTTGAATATAAAGGTGCTTGTTATTGATTGGCACAGTTTTGTTCCTTCATCATGTATATTTATCGCATTAGAAAGTAGTTCCTTGATAAATTTTAAATTTCCATTTAAGCAAGCAATGTGTAAACTGTTACGATTTCCACTGTCAACAGTCAAATTATACGAATTTGAGTTTATTTCAGCAAAGTTCTCATTTATTTCTTGTAAAATATTTGCAACATGCTCATTATTATTTTTTTCAGCTTCAAGGATTAAACTTTCGACAATTTGCTGAATTTCCCTAGTGTATCCAAATCTAAGCATTTGAAAAGGTGTTGTGTTGAATGTAAAGGTGCTTGTTATTAATTGCTTGAGCGTTGTTCCTTCATCATTTATATTTATCGCATAAGAAAGTAGTTCCTTAATAATTCTTAAATTTCCATTTAAACAAGCAATGTGTAAACTGTTGCGATTTTCACTGTCAACAGTCAAAAGTAAATTTCTAACCTTTTCATTTCGATTGATGTTGAAATTTTTCGCACTCCCTAAAATTATTTTAACATCGTTGATAATATGATTTTGAACAGAAACAATCAATTTGCATTTATAAAAACTGAGTTTATGTTCCTCTGATATACTATGAAACATTTCCATGACTCTTTTCCCAATGCATTGATATTTAAATTCTACGGGTATTTTAAACAACCCATCGATAATGTATCCAAGATCCAACTCTGCCATTAAATGTATAGCAGTCTTTCCATTCTTATCACTGTCAAAGACTAACTTCTCCAACACTTCTTGGCCTAAACTAGCCGCTTTTTCTAATAATAATTTTAAATTTTCAACCGAAATCTTTCTAAAATACCCCTGAAACTCAACCATTAAATATATAGCGTTCTTTCCATCTTTGTTAACAGCAAAAACAAATTTTTCCAACACCTCTTTGCCTAAACTATCCGCTGTCTCTAATAATAATTTTATTATATCATTACAGCCTGTTTGAGCTGCAAAGAGAAAAACAGATTCTTGCGATACGTCCTTCAAAAACATCTTTCTCAATGTATCATCATTAATCTCTTTGGCAGTATTTAGCAACATTTCCACGAAATGAATTTTCTTCGTAGCAATAGCAAATCTTAAAGGCACAACATGTTCTTCAGGCAAGAGCATTTCTTTAAGCGTTTCATTTTGATCTTCCATTGCTTTGGCAATGTATAATAAATATTTAACTTTACTGGTGTCAAAAACTAAAGCCACGCCTAAGGCGTTACTAAAATCATAATCGTAAAATAATAGTAATTGTTTAAGTGAGTTTTTGTCGTGTTCAAATTCCTGAATTAAAAACTTTAAACAAATTTCATTTTGAATTGTAATTGCTATATTTAAAGAGCTGTACTTTTTATTTTTATTCATAATAAGATTTAGTTTGTTTAGTTTATTTTCTGCTCTCTTCATTAACTCTTTAAATAGATCAGGATTTTTACAAAACATAGCGGCTGTGTCTAATACATTTCTTCCATGCTCATCATTAAATAAAAGAATTTCCTGCAATGTTTTTTCTGAAATTCCCTCAGCAGCATCTAATAATAGTGTCAGAATTTCAATATCATTTCTACAAAATACCAAATCCAAAGCACTCTTTTCATATACATCGCGATGAAAAAGAAATTTCTCCAACACATCTTTATGGTCTTTTAAGCTGTTTAGGAAAAAGCGAAGTATATTTTTGTTTCCATCTTGAACTGCATAGTGTAACACTGAATGTTCATCGTCAATCAAGGAACTTTCTTCTTCTCTGAACAATTTCTCAGCAATCATTCCATAGTGTTTAACACTTTCTTTCAACAACTCAGTTTTTATATATTTCTTTAATTTCAGATTAATAAAAGTTCGAATGAGTTGATATTCTGGCTTCTTTAAAATCTCTTTTAAAATATATTCTTGTTTATAAGTTCTTGATGGCTCATTTGGTACTGATTTTATCCAATGAACAAAAACTTTAGCAGCAAAATAATCTATAAAAGTTGCATGAATAAATTCAGGATTGCTTCCATGAGATTTAATAATTCCTGCTGCTAAGACCATATCCTTAAAATTTTCTATTGATTTTTTCATTTTTGATTTAAAAATTAAAGATCTCGCGAAACTTTTGTTATACTGAGAAAAAATATATTTATCTTGTTTTTGTCGCAATTCTTCTTTAATACCCATCTTTTTAAAATAAATTTTATATTTGCTATCAAGAAAGTGCTTATATACTTCTAGTATATTCATACCTATATAATCAAGATTTGGATTTTGATCTTCATTATTCTCTGCCCAATTTTTAAAATGACTTATACACCCCTTAAGCATCAAATATAACTGTAATGGCGTTCCTATAAATTCTAATATATCGCCTGAGAAAACTGATTTCACTTTATTTAAAAATTCCGCAATATATATCTCAATACTTTTATTTTCTTGTATCTTATCATTGTGAACAAAAATCTCAGCAAATTTTTCCATACATAAAATTAAACTCATGCGATCTTTTAAATAGTTTTTTATGTATGCGACTTGATCTTTATCGTTGATTGGATCAAACCCTATCGCAAACGTTGATAATTCAGTTTCTAAAATATGTTTGCAATGCAGGCGAGTTGTAATCCATACTTTTGCAGCTGTTTCTTCCTTTAAAAACTTCAGCAATGAAATTATCTTGGTTCTATCCTCTACATCTAAGAGTTCATCGAATCCATCAAAAACTAATAGCAAAGGCTTTAAAATATTTTTGCTCTTATCTAAAGCAAATTGCAGAAGACTTTTAGAAAGGTTATGACTCAGTTTTAAATCAACATCTGACAAAAAATTAATTACATCAATATTTCCGTTAGCTAGTTGTATATTTTTGATGGCTTGTATTCGATCCCTCAAATTTATTGTTATAATCCAGTGTGTTTTAAGAAATGACTCTGATTCATATAACTTTGTTAAAGTTGTCGTCTTTCCCATCCCTGGTTCGTCGGCAATGATCACTACTTTTCTGTGACTAATATATTTAATCACATTATCTTCATCAACAAATGCTATTTCACTTTCTTTATGGTCGATGTATTTGTGTAATTTGCATACTGAACCATACGTGTTGCACCACGTAAGTTGATTTTTTTCAAAGTTGAGCCAATGAACAGTTGGATTTTCCTTGCAGAGTTCTTGAAAAACCACTTCTGCATCATCATCTGAGATACAGAGTTTGATTAATGATTTTTTATAATTATTTTCAACTTTTCCCTTCTCTGTGAAATCTGTTAACTCAAGTGATTCCATCAATTCTTCTAGATTACTTACATAACTGAAAATAAATAATTGGGTAAGATTATCTTCCATTAATAGATTTTTTACTTTTTTATCAATAACCTTTTTCAAATTTTTTAATTTCCTTTTTAAATAAAAATTAGGGTTATAAAATCCTTGTAAGATAAACTTTAATTCATTTTCTTTAATTTTTACGCCAATCCAAAAGATCTCTCTCTTTGGATGGTCACGACAAATTTGCTTAAAATTTTCATCATTGAAATGGTCGTATGCTATTTGTATTGTCATGCCAATACCTCCCACTAAATGTGCAATAGTTTCCTGTTCATTAACTAATCCTAAATATTCTGCCAGTTTATACATTTTCTCTTTTATGTTTGATCCCATAATTCCATCAAAAATAAATATTTCATTAGCATTGTTATCAAAATTTTGTGCTAAAGTATCTGAATTTGTTTCTTGAAAAATTGTGAATACATCTTCCTGACTATCGTCTTCTAACGGTTTATTTCCTATAACTAATAGTTTATGCAATAAAGTATCTGGATTTATTTCTTCAAAAAGTGTATCATGTGCTCCTTCTAAACTGCTGGTTCCTGATGGCTTACTTCCTACTGCAATATCATGATTGTTATGAATTTCAATCATTATATCTGCTATGACTGCCTTATTAAAACATTTACCTTGGGATAAATAATATACGTAACTGTTCCAATCTTCAAAGCCAATTAATCTAGCTAAACTTACTTTTTCTTCTTGCCCTTGAAAAACAATTACCTCTTTTTTCAGGGGATTCTTTGCTGGTTCAAAATCCTTTAAATCTATATCATCAGTATCTTGAACATATAATTTCTCAGGGTCACAATAATTTTGAAAATGCTTCTTCAAATAAAACATGAACCAATCAGCTAAAATATTAGATTCGCCTTGTTTATTAATTAGAATTATTTTCTTATTTTGCTTGCTTTTGATTATAGCTGAAAAACTGCGGCAAATGTCTTCTGCGTTCTGTTTATCAACACTGTGTCTGCATTCAATGATTAATAATTTGTAAGTTTCTGAATTAAAAGCTTTTTCTACACGGCCTCTCATCTCAATTAAATCACCCAGCTCTATGGAAATCTGCCCATTTTCGGCCCTGTAAATTTTAGTATTTAAGTGCTGTAATATTTTAATGGTACTCAACAGAGTTATTTCAGAATAAACGTTCAAAACTTTACTTTCTTTCAGTAATAAATGATGCTCTTCTGTGATTTCATTATTTCTTATACAGCTCAAAAAACTGTCTATGATTGCTGCTAATTTTCCTGTATCAATAAACTCGCCGTACTGCATAACTCTTTCTTCATATAACAAAGTTATTATAGAAATGTTAACTGCTTCCCTTTGTTCCTGAACAAATTGCACGATTTGTTCACCAAACAACCACATTTCTTTACGTGAGTCCTTTTCATTGAATCCGAGTTCTTTTTCGATACGGTCTCTAAATTTTGGGTACATATTACCAAGTGCTTGACCTATATGAGTTCCTTTTAAAATACTGTCTTTTTCGGAATAAATCTGAGATATTAAATATGTTACATTAGGTTGATTTACTAAAAAGACAAAACAGTTTAAAAAATCATCGATATCACTTCTTTTAACTGACGTCCATTCAAAGGGTAGATCTGTCTTTTTGTGTTTTGTCTTACCAAAATTCGCTGTTAATTTCAATTCCACTTCCTTTAAAATTATTTTCAGTTTATCCTCACTGATATCGGATTCTATCGGATAGTCACCAGATTCGGTAAACTCTCTGATTGCTTGAAACATTGCATCTCTCAGTTCTTTTTTTGAGCCAGGTTTATCATTGTCTATAAAGTCATCTCGAAAATAGGCTACACAACACTGTTCAGTTTCCATATCCAGTTTTTTTGGTAATTTTCGTATAACCTCCCTTTCTAATGCAACCTGATAAAAATTTACAGCCGTCTCACCTTTTCCTAAAATGTTTGATTTTCTACGAAATTCCTCAAGCACATGCTGTGCTAATTCTCTTGCTATTCTGTGTAAATAAGAACTTTTTAAAAATATTTCGCGAAGTTCCTTACTCACGTCGTTCAACTGATAACAAACAATAGATTCTGAATGTCTTGATGATGATTTCTCAAAGCTAAAAATTGATTTAATGTCACTAAGCGAATCATCATTATTGCTCTTAAGGTTTAATTTATCGGTATCAAGACCAATATTAGTATATATTGCCACATGTTTAATTTTTCCACCTTCGAGCTCTTGTGATGTAGCATTTTTTAATTCTTCTCTAATTCTGAGAAAAGAGATGAAGTATTTTTGCAAATTAAAATTTTTCTGGAGATCGCCTTTTGCCTTCCTTTCTTCAGTAGAAAGAATTTCATGATCTATCACCTGGTTGTCGTTTTGTTTGTGCTTTACTTGAACAAAAACAAGGTTCTTTGTGTCATTCATACCTTTATAACTAAAAACGATGTCATCGAACTTCATATCTGGCGCCATATCAATTTCTCTACCAATAGAAAATTCACCATCTTTAAATTTACCATCTTTTGAAAGTTGATATCCTTTTTCTGCTAGTAATGTAAACAGTATTTTTTCATACGTTTTCCCTTGCTCTGAGCCACTGTCATCTGCAGCTGAGGCTTTAGATTTACTACCATTGTCTGGTGCTAATGTAGACATTTTGTTATTTTGATTGACAGATTTAATATACACGTTTAAAATGTTCTTCTAAATAATAATTGATTTATTTTACCTTGCATATCATTATTATGTTTTTGTTAATTGGTAGTTTACATTAACCTATACCTATTTATTTAAATAAATAGAAGCATGCTAGCAAAAGTAATGTCTTTTCATAATTGCTTCAGCATCCAAGACCTTGCTTATATATTGGAACACATTTCTCCAGATATATATTTCATTTTCCCTATTTTTTGTGTCGCATCTAGCAAGAGAGAGTCCTCCATTGATCGGTAAACTCCTCGCTGTAGGACTAATTGGCTAACAGCAACACTTGGGGTGACTGCGTAATTTTAATGCGATGCGTTGAGTTTCCTCCAGCCATCCTCAATCCTGTAATAAAATAATTCTCAAATTAATTTCCATGTTTTCTCGTGGGATCGACATAGATCATGATAGTAAATACATATAAATAATTCAGAATACACATATTGGAATGCGTAATACATTCATTCTATATTTAGTCAGTTCGCTATTATTAAGAAACAATGAAATTTTTAGGAAGCAATTATATTTAAAAAAAAATAATAATGTCTGTTCTTCGAATGAGGAAAATGCTTACAAAAATTAGCTTATCTCAGATGAAATACCTTAGTTTACTCGTTTAAACAAACAAATAACTGCGAAATTTATTTATTTATTGAAATGAAACGTATTTTTGTATTTCATTTTTGTATTTCCTTTTGTATTTCAAATGTATTGTCCGAAAAGTCTGGAAACTGTCGAATAATTTGAAACATATACATCGGATTGAAAAATTAAAAAAATGCATGTTTAAAATTATTGAAAAATCTATTTAATGATATCAAAGTTCCCCCCCCCTCCCCAACTCTGCCCCCAGGGGGAAAAGGGGGGCAACTTTGAAATCTTAAATGATAACCAACCTTTTCTATTGCATATTCGGATTCTACGGGAAAAATACGTAACATTTGTATTGAACATTTTCTTCAGAAAATCGTAGATTTCGCTGCAATCGAGTAAAATGCAATGAAAATCATTTCCATTGAAAAGTCTGAAACGGTTGAATAACTCGAGAAATATACACCAGATTGAAAAACGGAAAATTGCGTGTTCAATATTTTAGGAAAATGACAACTTTGATATCCCTAAATAGATTTTTCTAAAATACTGAACACGTATTTTTCCGTTTTTCAATTCGATGTTACTCGAGTTTCACACTTTTTTCAGCCATTTCCAGAATTTTCAATGCAAACGATTCTCACTGATTTTTACTCGATTACAGTTCCATCTACGATTTTTCGAAGAAAATGTTAAATACAAAATTACGTATTTTTTTCCGTAGAATCCGAATCTGCAATAAAAAGATATGGGTGATCATTTAAGATTTCCTCCCAAGGAGCAGAGTTGCAGGGGGGGGGGAACTTTGATATCCCTAAATAGATTTTTCGAAAATATTGAATACATATTTTCTATTTTTCAATCCGATGTATCGAATTATTTGACTTTTTCTAGACTTTTCGGACACACTGTACATAAATATTGTGTATAATAACAACTAAATTTTGCATGATAACACAGTTATTCTACAAGTCAGAATTCCACAATGTTGTTGCTCTTCGAGTTTAACTTCAGGTTTATATATTTATATATTTATAAGCGTTCATTTGGTAACAGTAGCAATTTTTTGTATCATTGTATTGATAACACCATTTTAATCGAAACTGATCATTCCCACACATCAGGTTTTCCAGTATTTATCACACTTATTCCGTATTAATATAAAACCTTCTACCTAATCACACAAGTCTCTTTTTAGACTCAAAAATTAAACTGACTGATAAAAAAAACCTATTACAGTAATATCCGAAAAGCATGGGACCAAAGAATTTTCGGTTGACCGGGGTTCAATAGGAATTTTCGGTTGACCGGGGTTCCATAGGAATTTTCGGATAACCGGGAGGCTTCCTAATTTTATTCTACCAGATGACACTACTCACCCTTCTTACTTCCCCACAGTCAGGTAACGCGTTCGTCTTTGCAGTCGAAGCAAGAGTCCGTATTCTGAGTTCCTGTTTACACGAGTTTTAATTTCTTCCAAACTTCATTTATGATGAGTAATACTTTAAAGCACAAATAAGTTTTTATAAGCACGAAGAGCCTCAATGCATTAAAAAGAGTTGATACTGGTCCTGAACATAGAAATAGATAAGGACTTCTAACGAAATAGTGGTAATAGCGTGTCCCGACTTTCGAACTTAATGGCAGCTGCGCGCACGGTTCTGCGCAGCCGGCGAGCATCTCTGCTAATGTTGCCTCACCTACAGCAACAAACAGAAACTGTATATCGGATACCCACCAGACGATTTGAAAAAGCAGACGAACTGGTGACGTATAGATCAATTGTCCTACACAGGCTATTTGAAACATTTTTCGAGAAACGATTTTCTTCTTTGAAAGGCTAGATGCAACAGCGTCAGATGAGTTGTTGTTTAAAAGGTGGCGTGATAATGCAACATTGAAGTAATGCGAAGTTGAAAAAAAATCACAACATATTTTGTAAAAAAATTAAGTGTTGTATGTGTCTATGCAATAAAATGCCTGCATTTACGCAATGGTCCAAATAAGTTAGGTGACACTGTTTATTTATTTCATAAACGGCATGCTTGTCTAAAAATAAAATTGTTCATATTAAAAAAAAAAAAGTTTTAAGGTAGTTCGGTTAAGCCGATTTTCGGATAACCGGGATTTGAATAATCGGGGTTCTACTATACTAACATTTATGACAAACGGAAAGATTTTTAATTCAAAGTTAAGTATTTTACATATTTTAAGTTGTGTCTTCACTTATCAATATGCAGAAATATATTCCTTAATCGTATGCTTCGAATAAATAAATTATATTCGTATCTTATAAATAAAAGCGTTACGCAACTTATTTATGAGGCATTACAGCATGACTTTCCTAGAAAACTCATTTATTTCCTAACATACAATTAGAAATATCCATGATCTTAATTATATTAAATAGAATGATAGGGTGGGTAGATGTTAGAGTATTAGACCGGGAGGAGGCAGCACAGACAATCACCTCATCGAGTTCACGGCTTAAATTCCAGAATTAGTTAAAACTCGATTCGCATATTAAAACGCAATTGGTCTGCCAAGTCATATCTTGGTGGAAAACACCCAAAAACCCAATTTTAGCGGTTGACTCGTAGGTTTACCATTGTGTTTTCCTGCACCCAATTCTCCATGTTATCATACTTTTGGGTGCAGGAAAACACAATGGTAAACCTACGAGTTAACTGCTAAAATCGGGTTTTCCACAAAGATATGACTTGGCAGACCGATTGCGTTTTAATATGCGAATCAAGTTTTAGATAATCCTAGAATTTTAGCCGTGAACTCGATGAGGTGGTTGTCTGTGCTGCCGCCTCCCGGTCTATATGGATGGGAGGTGTTGTTCGGACATAATTAACTAATTGCGTAAGCTAATTGTTATATATATTTAATAAAATAAAAATATATATATAAAAAAAAAATAAATAAATAAAAACAATATATAAAATAACATAGAATAATAATAAAATGAATAAATAAAATAGAGTAAAATAATATTTAAAAATAAATAAATAAAATAAAATAATATAAAAAAAAGAAAAAAAATGGCACTTAGCACATATCTTGTAAATACATATATTAATACCGTAATTTCGCGCGTATGCGCCGCGGCTTAGTTAAGTCTTTATCAAACCGGAAATTTTATTGAAAATAAGAAGTCAAATAAGTGCTAAGCAGAAGTAAGTCACATTTCTTTTAAACTAAATTCTGGTAGGAAATCGAATTGTTTGAGGTGCGGCGCATACGCGCGAAATTACGGTACTATAGATGATTCTGTAACACTTTATTTCAGACTAAAATCAATAGTTTAAACCTTTTTTATTCGATATTAATTTCATTATTTTTTTAATTATTAATATCAACTTCTTCGCTTTGTATGGTACATTGTTAAAATATTCATCCATTTAATTCGTCAATCACCTTTCCTTTTTACCTATAACTATATTTTGTACTAATGAAATACTTAACTATTTTAATCTCTCCTTCCCTTTTTTGAACTTTATTTTTTATATGTATTTTTATTAAAACATCTTTTTAATATTAATTTATAAATGTGGAATATGTTGTATCCCCCCCCCACCCCGTTATTTATTTTTATTTCAATTTTCTATCGTATTATATTTTTAATTAAGCATCAATATATTGCAGGAAATGTTCATCAACTCTTTATTAATAATACATAGTTACTATTGAATTAATTCAAATTAATTTTATTTTTAAATTTGTATTTTGTCTTGTCAGATCGCAACCCCATAATCTATCTCAATAAAATATTTCTGGCTTCAGCATTTTTCCCTCTTCACTCTTTTTGTGCGATTGATTTCTAAACAAAAAAATTCATCAATCGAACCTCATGAGTCATTTCTTTTATTTTTCAGATCATCTTGAAGGGAAGAATTGTTTTGTTTAGAAATCAATCGCACAAAAAGAGTATGAATATAAATTTTATATCCATACAATTCAGACATGCCTGTCTTGTTTCATACATTCTTGTTTTTAAAGATAAAAAAAAAAATCAAGCTTTTTATTTAATAAAACTTCTGGCTTTTTAACACGTTCGCTACCAAGGATGCATACGTGACGTCGCGTCGCTTGGTCACACATTTGACATTGCATTTTTAATCCAAAATTACGATTTCATACCGGAAATTTCAATGAAAAATATTTTGCTTCATGTAATCGCAAAATGTCTGTCATTAAATAAAGCAAATATTGCTATTAGTATTTTTTGGTATGATTTAGGAATTTCTGAATAAAATAAAATTTCGTTAATTTTAATCCGGTAGAGAACGTGTTAATCTATCACTAGATGATTCAACAAAAACAGATTTGAATAGTATAATAATACAAAGTAACATTTACTGTAACATAAATATATATATAACATCAATAGAAATAACACCAATGCCACTGACTACTATTTTCATATTAAAGATAAATTTTGTAGTATATTTAATTTTTTCACACAAGTTACAAGTTTGTCGAAATGTAAAGATTTTCGTTTTGAGAAACTGGTGCAAGATAGAATTAAAGAATAGTCGCCAGTGGCAGCCCTGCATCAACAAAATATGGCAAACTAAAGAGAAAGTGGCAAGGCTATCATAACTGTTATTCTTTATAGGCCAAGCTAGGTGTAAGCACTTTCTTTCTAGCAATAATAATAGTGTAACATTGATTGTTCAAGGGTTTTGGGATTTTTTTTAAAAAGATGGTACAATAGCCAAAGATAGTTTTTTTTTTTTTTTTTCACATGGTGCAAGTATAAATTTTGGAGCTGTTTCAAAAAAAAAAAAAAAAAAAAAAAAAAAAAAAATTACAATTTTTTTTTCTGTCTATTGCCTTTATTCAGTTCCTACTATTAGTTCACACTCTCCCTATATATATTTATATATCTTGTTCAAAATTTCAATTGTTAATAAAATATTTTTTATTCATCCACTCAAGTTCAAATACATATTTTTTAACTTGTAGTGGTTGACACTTGATGTTAATACAGTTTTTTCAGATATTAATTCATTAATTAAATTAAATAAATTAATTTTAGTTTTATATGGGAAAAAATATCAACACGCAGCCGACTAATTTCAGACATTAGTTCCATTTAAAAGCACTCGCGCTCAAGGCTTGATAGCGCAGTCGGTTAAGCTCTGATCTCGTAACCACAAGGTCCCAGGATCGAGCCTCGCCTGGGACGGGAGGAAATTCTCACGTACTCGAAAATAAATTTCTCTTGTATAAGATATTTAGCAGGATATAAATTTAGGAATAAATACCGTCAGTGGCAAGGCGTGTAGATCGCAGGATTTTTTTTTTTTGACCTAAGTAGGAATTGAATTAATTTCTTATATATATATATATATATATATATAACTTGTTTTTTATTTTAAATATGAAATAATTGTTAGTAAGTATATTAATGTTATGATTTTAAACAATATTGATTTAAAAATAAATTCAATTGAATCTTTATTAGCTGTAGATTGAACTGATTCTTGTTGGGACAAATAAATCCCTAGTATGCCGATTGAGTAATATGAACTTCATAAGAGATTTGGATTAATATTTATATTTATTTATATTACTAGAAGCTATCACTATTGTTTTACCTTTAATACAAAAAAAAAATGAATGTATCATATATGAGATTGATCTTATATACAGGGTGATTTTTTTTTTAAGTTGTGAAAGTAAAACCCTATAACGAATGAACCACTGATTCAAATGACCGGAAATTTCACCAGTATGCTCCCAAAGCAATGGGGATTTTTTTAGGCATGGTTAAAAAAAACTTAAAATCTCACCGACAGATGGCGCTGTATATTCAGTAAAGTCGGGAGAGGAGCTTGTGCAAGACACACGCACAGTGGATACTCTTCACTCTATTGTGGAACATGCGGTTTCACGTTTCCAACTCGTAGCCGAAAACATTGAACAGCACATTGAAAATCGTATGCGTTAGTTGCGCAGTTCTGTACGAATGTTTTACTCCATATTTTTATTTCGTTCTGTTTCTGCAGGTGCCTTTTCCCAATTACTGCATTCTGTATATCAAAAACATACAGAATGCAGTAGGGAAAAGGAACTGCAAACACCTGCAGAAACAGAACGAAATAAAAATAGAGTAAAACATTCGTATAGAACTGCGCAACTGACGCATACGATTTTCAGTGTGCTGTCCAATGTTTTTGGCTACGAGTTGGAAACGTGAAACCGCATGTTCCACAACAGAGTGAAGAGTATCCACTGTGCGTGTGTCTTGCACACTAGCCCTTCAATGACAAACTCCCTCCCTATGAGGAGGGATCATTCCATTTTTTAGAAGGTGGGGAAAGTTAGAAAGTCAATTGAAATGGTGGCTCCATCTATCAATTTCAAATTAAAATACATTAGCGAAACATTGAAGATATCATTTTTGTTTTATGTTTTATTTATTATTTGGTTATTAAATAAAATAAGACAAATCATTTTTAAAAAATTGAAATCGTATTTTTAAAATTCAAATCTCACTAATTTTATCTTGTTTAGCTGCAGTGATAGCGTCTCCTTGCTAAAATTATATAACTACAAAAATGCAATTGGAGCAGGATTTAGCTAAGTTTTGCTTTTTTGGCGAAAAATAAAAGTAAGTAACGTATCTAAAGCAGATTACTAAAATTTTTTCGTATTCGATTTCATAATTCTTTAACTTTATTAACTTAACTATCTTAAAATTGTGTGATTTATGCTTTAGTTGCGGGCATTCTAAACCCGATTACTAATTATCGATTAAATGAAATATTGCACTTCACAAATTAAGAATACATTTAAAACTTAATAAATTATATTTAAACTCAAAATACACTCTTCGCACCAGCGTGCGGCAATTTAGCATTAATCGTTACATTAGCACGCTAAAATACGTGCGTTCAACAGGCAGTCCAGAGTCCAACTAACTGTTTCTTCCCGCTCAACGGCGAAGGCTTGTTCCGTGCGGTTTCCCGTTAAGCACAGATGAAAAACCATGGATCCAACATCCGAAATTCTGGACCCAGCTCATTAGCTGGTTTTAAGTTTTCGGCGATGCCATATCCCCACAGTAGCCCCCCCTGAGCGATAGCGAAACAATTTTCACCATCAGAGGTAGCGAGGGTTAAATCTGACACGCCGACCAGCACGAGTAGTTACTGGACTTCTTGGAGCTGGAATTTCCGCTTCTTCTGTGACTGTTGCTGCTGGTGAATCTAATTTAGAGTGGTTTTCTTCGGATTGAGGATTCGACGGCTGCTCCTCAGTGCAGAAGAAGGCAGGTTTTACTCTGTCAATATTTACCGTAACAGTTCTGTCGTTGATCTTAACAGTGAAATTTTTGTCGGTCCGTTGCAGAACCTGGTAAGGCCCCTCGAATGGAGCTTG
Organism: Maratus michaelseni; assembly: GCA_963931845.1. Lineage (NCBI taxonomy): Eukaryota > Metazoa > Arthropoda > Arachnida > Araneae > Salticidae > Maratus > Maratus michaelseni. The sequence goes on from OZ007600.1 coordinate 8,093,641, forward strand.
CAGACTCTTCTTAATACCCTCTCTGCGCAAGAAAACATGTGAGCAAGACTTCAAATCCTTGCTGACAAAAATTTTACGCTCAGGTGTCAACCGAGAAGTGGCTGGTTGTAATCGTCGCATCACCCCCCGTAGCCTGCCAAGAAAATTGACTGGGTTAGGTGAACCGGCCACTGGAACAAGGAACTCCCCTGGAAGGGCGATGGTGGTACCATATACCATTTCCGCTGCTGTAGCCTGCAGATCTTCTTTCCACGCTGTTCGTATGCCCAGGAGTACAGTTGGCAAAACTCGGGCCCAATCCGTGGTGTTGTGGGCCATAATTGCAGCCTTGAGCTGTCGATGAAATCTCTCCACCTGGCCGTTCGCTGCCGGATGGTATGGGGAAGTATGAACTTTCGAGATGCCCAGGTAACGATTCAGCGCCGAAAATAGTGATGATTCGAATTGGGGACCTTGGTCAGTTGTTAGACGTAAAGGTGGTCCAAAACGGGCGATCCAACTGGCGTAGAAGGCCTCCGCCACACTCTCAGCAGTAGTATCAGCCAATGGAATTGCTTCTGGCCACTTGGTGAATCTGTCAACACATGTTAAGCAAAACCGAAACCCGTTAGACGGTGGCAATGGTCCAACCAAATCAATGTGAACATGCTGGAACCGAGCAGACGGTTGTTCAAATATGCCAATAGCACTTCTCGTGTGCCGGTGTACTTTGCTCCTCTGGCAGGAGATGCAGGATCGTACCCATAAAGCAATATCTTTCTGCATTCCAGTCCAAACATAGCGTTCAGCAATCAGTTTCTGTGTCGCTTTGACACCAGGATGGGACAGTTCGTGCAATTTCTGAAACACTGTTTTTTGCATGTCTGCTGGCACAAAAGGTCTAATGCGACCCGTGGAAATATCACACTGTAATTCAACCGCTGAATCACCTACTGGCATTGGTTGAAGTTTTAAGCTAATGTTGTCTTGCTTCGCATGTTGTAAAGCAATATCGGTCGCTTGTAATTTGGCCATCAGCTCCAAATCAATAACACAAGACTTGATGGAGGAGATATTTATCCTGGAGAGAGCATCAGCCACAACATTTTCCACACCACTAATATGCTGAATGTCCGTGGAAAATTGGCCTATAAAGTCCAGCTGTCGAGTTTGCCGCGGTGAACATTTGTCTGTTTTTTGTCTGAATGCAAAAATAAGTGGTTTGTGGTCAGTAAAAATTGTAAAGTTCCGACCTTCAATCATATGTCTGAAATGTTGTACTGCGGAATACACCGCCAAAAGTTCGCGGTCATAAGCACTATACTTTTGTTGAGCCGGTGACAGAGATTTTGAAAAAAATGCTAGAGGTTGCCAATTGTCATTCACCTGCTGCTGCAAGGCTGCACCCATTGCAAAGTCTGATGCATCCACTGCAATAGATAGAGGTGCCGTAGGTATGAAGTATGCCAAGGTGGCAGCATTTGCAAGTTCTTCCTTGCTTCGTACAAAAGCATCATTAGATTCTTCTGTCCACTGAATTATGCTTTTGTCATTCTTTTTGGCTCCTTGCAAATATTTGTTTAAAACCCCCTGTGTGTGCGCAGCATGGTAGATAAACCGGCGATAGAAATTAAGCATGGCCAGATAACGTCGCAATTCTTTAATGGTTTCGGGACGGGGAAAATTTTTAATCGCGTTAACCTTATCCTGAAGCGGGCTAATACCATCCGCAGAGATGTTATGCCCTAAGAATTTAACATTAGATTGGCCAAAAACACACTTAGATGGGTTTAAACGTACCCCATATTGAGATAGACGCTCGAACACCATTTGTAAATGTCTGACATGCTGCTCGTAATTCTCCGATGCTACTAGTACATCATCAAAATATGGAATGCAAAATTCAAGCCCATATAACACTCTATGGATAAATCGCTGAAACGTCGCAGCAGCATTGGCTAAACCGAACGGCATATACAAAAATTCAAAAAGACCAAACGGAGTTGTGACTGCTGTTTTTGGAACATCCTCAGGTCGTACCGGAATTTGATGATATGCTCTAGACAGATCTAAAGTCGAAAAAATCTTTGTACCGTGGAGCGCTTGTGTACAATCCTGAATATGAGGAACAGGATAGCGATCCGGAATTGTAGCAGTGTTTAAATGACGATAATCCCCGCACGGGCGCCAATCGCCTTTCGATTTGGGTACCATGTGCAGCGGGCTAGCCCAAGAGCTGCTAGAAGGTCTGCAAATACCGGCCGACATCATAAACTGAAATTCTTGCTTAGCCGCGCGAAGCTTATCTGGAGGAAGTCTGCGAGGCTTAGCAAACACAGGTGGACCTTTGGTCTCAATAATATGCTGCACATCATGCTTTGGGGGGTTAAGGGAGGCTGAAGTATCGGTTAGGCTAGGGAATTTGTTGAGCAGCGTATGGAATGTTGTCATTTCAGAAACCGTGCGTATATTGCTACTATTTGACTTATCAATTATACCCTGCGCCTGCAAATTAGTAATGGGGTCGTGTAACTTTCCCTGATGCACATCAATGAGTAAACCAAAATGTCGAAGAAAATCAACCCCTATAATTGGTTGCGAAACATCCGCCAGAATAAATAGCCAATGAAATTCCCTGCGCAGGCCTAAATCTAGCTTTAAGAGCTGCTGACCAAACGTAGGAATGATCGTGCCATTAGCGGCAAAAAGTTGTAGCTTATCTGCTGTACGTGTTCTATCAGCTTTTGTCACAGGTAAGACAGACACGTCCTCCCCCGTGTCAATTAAAAATTTCAAATGAGTAGTTCTGTCATTGAGATAGAGCCTATTTATCTGAACTGCGCCGTCACTCCCAGAATTGAGTGACGGCTGTACTAGTTTCCCTCCCATGAACAAGGCTTGCGGCATTTACTTGCTTTATCAGCAAAAGTAGCATGGTACCAACATAAATTCCTTCCAACAGCATTCCTTTCTTGACTTTTATCACGTTTATAATGCCTAAAACGGTCACGGGACTTGGAACGACTCTGCCTGCTATTATTCCCCAGCACTTCCAACTTCTCCAAGCGTGTGGAGAGTGCAAGAATTAATGTTTTGAGCTCCTCATTACCCGATTGGATATTTTGAACCATGGGGGTGGACCATTCGCTGCAATGATACCATCGGCCATTTCGGCCCATTTGTCAAGTGGGTCATTCGAAATTGCTAATATTTGTCGCACATGAGTGGGTAGTCGCTGGAGAAATAAGGTTTTCAGCAAATCATCCTTGACCTGACTACCAGCCTTACTCCGCATTTCAAGGAGCAAACGGGAAGGTTTTTTATCCCCCAGTTGCAAACCAGAAATCAACTCGCGAATGCACTGATCCTCACTCATGGAATATTGATTTACGAGCCGATTTTTGAGCCTTTCGTATGGCTGATCCGTGGGTTGCTCACTAATGATATCGCCTGCTATCGCCAGTTCCTCCGGTTGCATTGCTGCAACTAAATGGTGAAACTGGGTAACACTGTCGGAAACCCCTGCCAGCTTAAATTGGGATTCCAAATGGAAAAACCAAAGTTTCGGGTTTGCACGCCAAAATGGGGTCGCCTTTACCCCAACCCTATGAATGCCTGGAACGACAGTATCCGGTGTTTCTGTTGCCATTTTTTTGAATTTTACTACACAATTAAGCCACGAAAAAAAATATAAATGCAGGACATATACTGTATACAGAAAAAACTGGTTTCAACAACCCTACCAAAAACTATGTACACAAATGCTATTTAAGACATAATAAAAAATAAGAATGCAAGGAAAAGTATGGAAACAAAAATTTTAGCATAATATAATACGATAAACCATATTTTGGATCACCTAAACATGCGATTTGATCTGGCCAGGCTTAACGATAGTATGTCGAAATAAATCGCGTCATACCCCGAATTTCAAAATAAGCATATATTACAAAACAAACAAAAAATATTCAATTTGAAAGCACTTAAATAATGCTGTACTGAAAGCTTATTACCAATATAAATACATATACAAAAATTAAACAAAATGCGCAAAAAATTAATGTCGAATTTATCTAGGGGCAAGTAAAATTTATATGCACACACAGGGGTATTACTGATTTGAACACCATCAAAATAGATACGACTCACCGGGATTCGGGATTCAAGCTCTTTTCCTCGTAGCACTGATGTCTCCACATGCCAATAGGTGATTAACAACACAGTTTACCGATAATGCACACAATCGTGTTTCACACAAACTCTTGAAGAAATATGAGAAATATATCCGCTTGGGTCACTAATGATGTACACACGCCGTAATTAAGGCCATTATAAGGTCGATGCACTTAGATTATCAGACGAACTGTTCAAACACCGAGGTCACCACTTTAGTTGCGGGCATTCTAAACCCGATTACTAATTATCGATTAAATGAAATATTGCACTTCACAAATTAAGAATACATTTAAAACTTAATAAATTATATTTAAACTCAAAATACACTCTTCGCACCAGCGTGCGGCAATTCAGCATTAATCGTTACATTAGCACGCTAAAATACGTGCGTTCAACAGGCAGTCCAGAGTCCAACTAACTGTTTCTTCCCGCTCAACGGCGAAGGCTTGTTCCGTGCGGTTTCCCGTTAAGCACAGATGAAAAACCATGGATCCAACATCCGAAATTCTGGACCCAGCTCATTAGCTGGTTTTAAGTTTTCGGCGATGCCAGATCCCCACATATGCCTCCCCCCTCTCAAAATTAGTCGAAGTTGGCCTTAAAAAAGCCCTTTCGGTTATAAAATCATCAGACATAGCGCAGGATTAATCAAAATATCAACACGAGGCAAATACGGCGATCCTACTACATTCATTCCCTTAGTACCGCACGCTGCGATCACTCCCTACCTTTCCCCACCTGCTAAAAAAATGGAATGATCCCTCCTCATAGGGAGGGAGTTTATCATTGAAGGGCTAGTGTCTTGCACAAGCTCCTCTACCGACTTTACTGCATATACAGCGCCATCTGTCGGTGAGATCTGGAGGCATGGCAGTGCCTCCGCCAAGTCGAGAGAGGACAGCCGTAAGCATACTTTTCTGGAAGCAACTCAGGGCACTTTTGACCCCCACATATCTCCGCGCTGGAGTATCCCAAAAATTTGAAACTTCGTTTTTCTAGAGTATTTGGCACACAGGACCAAAATTTTAAATTACAACTTTCTGTCTTTTCTAGTTCAGACGATATATGAACTCAAACATTCGATTTTTTGTCACTCACACACTCACTCGTTCACGCGTCATCAAAAAGATTAGGTTCAGTGGTGTAGTCGAGGGGGGACGCGGGGGGACGGCGTCCCCTCACTTTTTAATTTTATGTCGAGCGTCCCCTTACTTTTTATTCTCAAGGGGGACGCTAGAGACGCGAGAGGACGCCATCTTTTCCGACTTACTAATTTTTTTTTAAATTATGAGCACACCAATAAATCAACAATTTTAAGAAATAAGGCATTGATTTTTAATACTTTTCAACAACATGGAAAGTGTTTACGGTGTCAGATCGCTTGTCTGTCTCCATCTGTTCGCATTCTACTTGTAACTTCCAAAAGTTTGCTTGAATTTCGACAAAATTTTATGTATATTTTTTCAATGTAGCCTTATCACTATTGTGAATTATGTGTATAGCATCAGTATTTCGTTATCAAAAAGGAGTTCTTTCATATTACTGTTTACTGGGCGGAGATTGTTTGAAATACACATAAATGACGTAATGCCATATGGTATTGAAATTCGTTACAACATATTCCCTATCAAAAATAGCATTTATCGTTCGTTTACAGGGACGTTAAAAAGTATTTCGAAACACCATGAGCTATTAACAGTATTTGTTTGGAATGCATGGAAAACGGTGCACGAAACATTTATAGTTATTTTACAAGGCCAAAGAATCCGGACACATTGTCAGACGTGGGTTCAGTTGCTCGAAACGTGTTTTCGATTATATTTTGTATTTTTCAGCTGAAGAAAATATTTATTTGCTAAGTGATACCTAAATGATATTCGTATACAGGGCCTCACAAAAATAATCCAAATACACTACCGTCATGGCCGGATATTTCTTGAAATGCGTTTTGCAGCTGGTTTAAATTTTAGTGTGTTATGTGATAAGCATATGATCATTAATTTCTATACATGACCACTCAAAATAATTCGAATGAATACGTTACCATTTATAGATAATTATTGCTTGGTATGCGTTTAAACTGAACGAAATTATATTTTCGATGAAAAAAAAAACGCTAGACATGCTTTTCCTTCACACATTGTTGCACCAAATTAATTTTACAAACATTTGTGTGTAATGAATATAATATATATTGGCCGGTATACAGTGTGTCTGTGTATTATAAAAGTTGACACGCACTTTAATTTGTTACCTACTGGAGATAAGTAGATAACGTAAATTATAAAAAAAGTTTAAAATAAAGTAAACAAAAAATAATATTGAAGTAATATTGTCAATGAAATAATTATCTTGTTAATTTTCAAACTTTTATACAATAACTCTTTATGCGGCTCTTCTATTCAAAATTTGTCAGTCAGAAAAAATTTCCTTTTTGCTGCAATACAATCATTAAAAATCTGCATATATTTAAAATTAAATTTAAAAAATGAAGGAAGAAAGCTGACTTATAAAACCTTTTCGAACCATTTAAATATTATTTTATCAGTGGAACTGGTCCTGTGCACATATTGGCGATAGCATTTTTAGAACAAAATTAAATATTAAAGAAAAAGAAAAAAAAATGCATCGCAAGTATATCTACATAAAAAGCTGCACGGGCAGAAATCATGCAAAGAGACAGTGTAGTTTTAAAACTTAAATAAAAAAAAAAATAAGAAGAAGAATTGGCTAAGCATGCTCTATGTATTTTCCGTCAGCTGCAATACATAACTGGGGGTCAACCGCACATGTTTATTATCATCCCTGTTACTGTTACCTTCTTGTAATACCTCATAGCTTTACTAATTTGATATATAGTCGTTGTCCCCTTCTTCCCCCTGCATATTTCCTACCTTATTTTAAACTTTTTTGCATCTTACATTGACTACTTATCTTCAAGTTTAAATTTTTTCGGACGCCCTGTAAAAGTCGACCTTAGCTCAAACTTGAAGACTTTGTCAAAAAAATGCAATACTTTGATAGCAAGATGGTTCAAAGTCAGTGGTTTTTAGTGACAAAACTTGATGCTTTTAATTTATAATAGTAATTTAACTTTAATGAATAATAATCTGTTTAATCTTCTAATTCATTCTAATCTTTAACGATTCATCCTTATCTAAGTGAAAACCACAGCCTTACTCAAAATTTGGAAAGCGGTAAATCATAGAATGGCTACTGATACAAAATCTAAAAAATATAAAGAGGTGAAATGTTTTTTTGAAAATAAGTATTTCTGTAAAGTTTATTGAAAGAGGGAAAATAATACATATTATTAAACTGTGAGAGAATTAAATATATTGCTGTTGTTTTCAACCCATTTCCCCCCTTTTATTTAAATGTTTAATAAATAAAAGAAATTAATTTGAGCCACCTTTTTACCCGCTTTCTTTTATCTTACATTTCTGTATCTATGTGACATTCAAATCTTGTGATTCATTTTTCACCCACTTCCTGTTGACGTAGAGCTTTGAAATTTGGAATATATATATGTATACCTGAGGAAAATACATGAATTGGACATTAATTTTTTAAAAATTAGATCAGTAAGGGGGGGGGGGGCTCAGTCAACGTCGGCACAAAAATGGCATTTACCCCCATAGAAATAACATTACGATTGTTTAATTGAAAAAAAAAATAGCTCCATTGTTTCAAAATTCATCCATTTTCACCACATTGCCGCCCGCATCAGTATGACATCATTGAGCGACGCACACATTTGTGCTTTATAATATAAGTTGACTTTTTGTGAATTTTAATGAAAGTATGTTTTTTTTTCTATATTTAATATTTTTTTATTAACGTTAAAAGTAATTTTATTAGGAAAGTGTTTCTTAAATAAGTCATCTGGCACAAGCATAGGTATTATTTGTCATAGAAACTCTACTTCAAAATTATATCTTTAAAAAATTTCCGCTCAATTCTTTAAACACTTATAGAATGGCATGGATTCAAATCAATTTATAACTAGAGTAGACTTTTATATCGCTATTAATAGTGTGGTAACATTCACTGAGACGATTCCCACATTAAAATTTCAATTCATCGTAAAGAATATTTACGAGTTAAATAACTTCTATGTCAAATTTGAAGTTTCTAGTACTGATAGTTTCAGAAGAATAACAACTTTAAAAAGTTTTCGGCTTATTTCAGCACTTAAAATTTCGAATATTTTAAAAGCCATTCTTCGTGAGCATCTGCATATTACTAGCTACCAGATAAATCGTGATGAAACGAGTTTAGAAGATTTACTTAACAATCAGGGCTCCCAAATGGTCCGCTTTTTGAATACCAGTATTTTCTTAGAAAAATTTTATTTTTACATTTTTCTTGTAAATTTTGCAGAAACAACCTTCGGAAGTAAATTTTTGCAGAAAAGTTTTAGAAACCTACTAAGAAATTTTCTGTTAAAAAATATTGGTATTCAGTTTGTGAACCATTTGAGAGCCCTGGACAATTCATCCTTTTAAAATGTAAATTAAAAAAATAATAATAAATAAGATTTTACGAGCATGTAAGTCCTGAAAGTATATGTGTGCCAAGTTTTAAGTCAGTTACTCTTGCTCGAATATTTCCACACAAATCATGATGAAATCAATATTTTTGAACGTCTTTCTCCATTTCATCCCGTAAAAATTCAATACTTACAGATTAGAAGTAACCTAGTAACTGATTTAAAGAGTTACTAATTCTACAAAAATCTTGATGAAACGCGATTTTCAGATTTTTTTTTTATAAGGATACTGGTCTATTTCACCCCTTTCAAATTCGTATTGGGATGTTCGGAAAGTTCCTTTCATTTGGGAAAACTAATTCGTACCGGAAAATTCTGCCCGTCAATTGACATTAGGTATTGAAACTAATGTCTAATAATTAAATGATAGAATTTTCCGGTACGAATTGGTTTTCCCAAACGGAAGAAACTTTCCGAACAACCCAAAAATTTTGTATACAGTTTGGGCAGTGGCATATATAATCCAGAATGTTAAACAATCTTTTCATCATGTACAACATACCTGCGAAATTTAATCTCAGCCGAAAACACCGTTTAAATGCTACCCTGCTCAGACACATACACATATTGACTCATTGCAAAATCACAGAACACAGACTTTGGGAATCTTAAAGAAAATACCAACTCGCACACATGCATACGCGCATACATAGACAAAAGTTACAGAAATAGGAAAAGCGGACTCAGGGAACCTATAAAAGTAAAGATATAAATTTCATAGTCTTTTTTCTTGTCATGATTACAATATTTTCTTTACATTATACGTGTCCGTAATGTAAAAATTCAATAATTTTCAATGCTCTTAGTATACAATAGTTATTCTATGACTATCTCAAAAATAAACAATGTCTAACAAAAGTCTCGTTGCGTGGATTAGTGTTATTAAATTACGAATTCTATTTCAAATACGTATTTTCACACATGAAATAAGGTTAACAATATTTTAATTTATGGGAAGGTCCAACAGATAAAAAATTTTAATTAATTTAACTTAAATAAATTTTAATTTAAAATTTAAAATTTAATTTTTCAATTACTTTTCTCTGCAATTCAAAATGAAAAGCCAGATTCATAATCAAGTTTGCCCTATGGGTGAAACAGATACAGACCCTAATGATCGAGACTATGAGCGTCCCCCCACTTTTTCCCCAGGACTACACCACTGGATCCCGTAGCCCTAGAAACTTGACATTTGGAAAAAAAGTAGTGTTTAGGATACAAACAAAGGAAAAATTATAAAATCCGGAAAATTCGAAAAAAAAAAAAACATTCGAAAATTCAACAAATTCCATTAAAATTGAAAATTGAAAATAATACGATCTTTTAGTCTTAGAAACTTAAGATTCGGTGTGAAGGCAGTGTTTAGTATCCAGAAAAAGAAAACATCAAAATTCCAAAAAATCGAGAGCAAAATTAAAAAAATCGAAAAATCGAAAAAAATCGAAAAATTTAAAATAATCCGATTTTGTTGCGCTAGGAACTTGGAATTCGGAATAAAGGTAGTATTTAGGATGCAAAATAAGGAAAAATTAAAAATTCCGGAAAATTCGAAAAAAAAAAAATTCGAAAATTCGAAAAATTCGAAAAAAATTGAAAAAATTAAATAATTTTTTAGCCTTAGAAACTTTAAATTCGCAGTAAATATAGTGTTTAGGATTCAGAATAAGTTAAAATAAAAAACGCAATAAAATTCGAAAATAAAATAAAATAATCGAAAAATAAGGAAAATTTGAAAATAATTCGATTTTATAGCTCTAGAAACTTGAAATTTGGAATAAAGGTAATATTTAAGATACTAAATAAGGAAAAATTCAAAAATATGGATAATTCAAAAAATACCCATAAATTAGTGCAGACGATATATGAACTCAAAGTTTCGATTTTTTGTCACTCACACACTCACTCACTCTCGCGTCATCAAAAAGATTGGGTAGATCCCGCAGCCACAGAAACTTAAAATTTGGAATAAAGCTAGTGTTTCGGATACAAAGAAAGAAAAAATTATAAAATCCGGAAAAAAAAAAAAAAAAAAAAAAAAAAAAAAAAAAAAAAAACATTCGAAAATTTAAAAAAATCGAACAAAATTGAAAATTGAAAATAACACGATCTTGTAGTCTTAAAAGCTTAAAATTTGGTGTGAAGGTAGTGTTTAGAATTCAGAAAAAGAAAACATCAAAAACACAAAAAAAAAAAAATTGAAAATAAAATCGAAAAATCGAAAAAAATCGAAAAATTTCAAATAATCCAATTTTGTTGCGCTAGAAACTTGGAATTCGGAATAAAGGTAGTATTTAGGATGCAAAATAAGAAAAAATTAAAAAATCCAGAAAATTCGAAAAAAATTTCAAAAATTCGAAAAATTCGAAAAAATTGAAAAAAATGAACATAATTTGATCTTTTGGCCTTAGAAACTTAAAATTCGCGGTAAAGATAGTGTTTAGGATTCAGAATAAGTTAAAACAAAAACGCAATAAAATTCAAAAATAAAATTTAAAAAAATCGAAAGAAATCGAAAAATAAGGAAATTTTGAAACTAATTCGATTTTATAGCGCTAGAAACTTGAAATTTGGAATAAAGGTAATATTTAAGATACTAAATAAGGAAACATTAAAAAATATGGATAATTCAAAGAAAAAAAATAGAAAGAAAGAAAGAAAAAGAGAGAAAATGAAAATAATATGATCTCGTAGTCTTAGAAACTGAAAATTTGGTGTAAAGGTAGTGTTTAGGATTCAGAAGAAGAAAAAATTAAAAACACAACAAAAATTGAAAATAAAATTAAAAAATCGAAAAAAAAAACGAAATTTTGAAAATAATTCGATTTTGTAAAGCTAGAAACTTAAAATTTGGAATAAAGGTAGTATTCAGGATACAAAAAAAAGAAACGAATAAAACATCTGTAAAATTCGAAAAATTGAAAAAAATTCGATTTTGTAGCTTTACAACTTAAAATTCGGCGTAAACTTATTGTTTACATACAGAAAAAGGAAAAAGGATACAGAAAAAGGAAAAATTAAAACACAATAAATTCGAAAATAGAATAAAAAACTCGAAAAAGATCGGAAATTTCAAAATAATTCGATTTTGTAGCGCTAGAAACTTGAAATTTGTATTAAAGGATACAAAATAAGAAAAAATTCGAAAAAATCAAAAATTGAAAATAATTTATCTTGTAGTCTTAGAAACTTAAAACTTGGTGTAAAGGTAGTATTTACTATTCAATAAAAGGAACAATTAAAATATTCGTTAAATTCGAAAAAAAAACCAAAAATCGAAATATCTTTAAGAAATCGAAAATTCAAAAACAATTTGATTTTGTACTGCTAGAAACATTAGTTTTAAGATAATTGTCCTATTAGCTAGTACAACGCCTCTAATTGTTTTATGTTATTTCCCCCGGATTATGGTTTTCTTTTCTTTCGTTTACGAATTTCGTTATAGAAAAGTTCCGCTATAGACTGGCTACGAGATAGGCAATTTCTTTATAGACAGGTTTGTTTTCTTTCACAGGTTGTACTCTATTTACTTCACGTATGAAATATGGATCGTTAAATGATGCTAGCCCCACAACAATTTTCCTCCCGACATTACTGGCTGGTTATGGCTTGATAGTCCTTTCTAAATAAAATCATGGTGACTCCAAGATTCACTTGATTTATCTTTAAATTGAACCTAAATGATCCTAAGAAGACGGATCAAATAACTACTATATTGGCATGACAATCAGGTAACTTAGAATTAAAATCGAAAAATCAGTAAATTTATAAAAAGTCAAAAATTTGAAAATAATTCGATTTTGTAGTCCTAGAAGCTTGACATTTGGCAGAAAGGTAGGGTTTAGTATTCAAAGTAAGGAAAAATTAAAAAATCCGTAAATGAAAAAAAAAAAAAAAAAAAAGACTAAAAAAAACGAAAAAAAAAAACATCGAAAAAATGAATATAGTTTGATTTATTGGAAATTTCCAGAAATTTTAATTTTGGCATTCTTTTTGTACTAAAAAGTTCTTTTATGTTAAATATCAAGTATCTAGGGCTGCGAGTAATATATCAGATGGATAGCACCTATCCTGGAAGCAATTGAGAGTACTTTTGACACTCCCCCTCCCATTTGCCTAGCAACCTGAAATCTCTTTTTATCTACAGTACTTTGCAAACGAAACTAAAGCTTCAAATTTTTTATACCTGTAAATAATAGGGACAGAGTGTGGGCTTAGCGAAAATCAGTGGATGATCTTCAAAAAGAACCCAAAATCAAGAAAAGGAGGATAACTTACAAAAAGAAGTGAAATCTCATCAAAAAGTCACCTGTAAAAAATGCAGCCAAGTCTCGTAACTCATTCACCGTAAAACGTACTGAGATCGTATAAAGCCAAGTTTAACTATCTTATTAACTCTGAAATTTTCATTCACAAATCACTCCTAGTCTCTACATCTTTAGTTAATTATTATTTTGTGACTTGGCAATTACGCAGCACAGGGAAGTTATTACACCTTACTATGTTATGGGATGGGATGGGATAATTTAATTAAGGCAAATTATATACGCACAGGGAAGTTATTACACTTTAATATGTTATAGTATTATTTGATTAAGAATAACTATATACATCACATTCTCGTGCTACCTAATTGCCAAATCACAAAATAATAATTAACTAAAGATGTAGAGACTAGGAGTGATTTGTGAATGAAAATTTCAGAGTTAATAAGATAGTTAAACTTGGCTTTATACGATCTCAGTACTTTTTACGGTGAATGAGTTACGAGACTTGGCTGCATTTTTACAGGTGACTTTTTGATGAGATTTTAAGTTTTTTTTAACCATGCCAAAAAAATCCCCATTGCTTTGGGAGCATACTGGTGAAATTTCCGGTCATTTGGATCAGTGGTTCTTTCGTTATAGGGTTTTACTTTCACAACTTTAAAAAAAATCACCCTGTACATTATTAGAATTTCAATGATTATTATTTTTTTAAGGAATTTTTTCTTTTAACTAATATAGAATCCAATGTAAATCAGATGAAATCCCAATCAATAAGAAATTCTAAACAACTCTTGTTGAAAGTTCAGTATTTGCATCAAGATTGCATCCAACAAATCTTTCCTCTCATATTCCCTTCTCTTTATTTCTTTAAAATCAGAAGGTTCATTACTATATTTGGCAACTTCTTTGGCCTCGGAGTTGCGTCGAGCCTTACGCGCTCTTACTTGTAAAGTGACGCATTGAAACAAGTTAGGAATTATAGGTTAAACGTGACAAATGAGGTGCGCTCTTACTATAACTAGTTTTACAATTTTAAAAAAAATCTTCGTTATTATTTCAGTGAAAGGAATTATATCATCTGTTGTGAGCGAAATGGGAATGCCTTTATTTTCTCTTATTACGTATGCCACGTTTACAGATGCGAATTTTTTTTTCGACACCAGACAGAATTCACCAAGGAGATTTTGCTTTGCGAATGATTACGGACATGGTTTAATATTTTTATGACCCATAATGAACGAATCTCTTGTGTTTGTTTATTTTAATGGATATTGGGATAAATATTGGGCTGTTATCCTAATTTTAACTGAAGTTATCTCAGAATCTATACATTTTTTTTTATTGTAACTCATCTCTCAAACAATTTTTTTTTTTTTGAGCGATCTTTCTAAAAATGCAATTTTTATGCAATTGTATTTAAAATAATAATTTTGAATAAAAATGGCCGCCTGGCATATGAAAAAAGAAATGGTCAGCCCGTATTTGTTTTCCTCAGCCACATGATTTGCGTTTTTATTATATATAGATTACGTATGATAGGAGTTAATAGAATGAAGAAAACTTTTATTAATCTATATATTTAAAACACTAAGCGTTATCTTTCGACAATCCGTGAGAACAAACTACTGCATCAAATTACATCATTCTTTTTTTAAATGAAAGATATCCGGACACAGATTTGTTATCGTGCATTCGTGTGTTCGAAAATTTAATTAATTAGCCGTAATTTTCAATTAAACTTTTACTTCTGCTTATGACGTCATAAAGTCGGCAATTCGGATAACGCCCACTATTGCGAGGTACACACTGCAAAAAATAATTGTTGATTTTACAGTATAAAACTGGCACCGCAGCTGCCAGTATTATACCGTAAAATTAACAGTATTAAACAGTAAAATAATCAGTAATACGTTTCCGCGCAAGCAGTAATACGCTACCGCGCATGCGTGGTAGCGTATTACTGCGGTGAAAATGACGTATGCTTAGCTTGAAATGCATTTTAACATTGATAAAACTAAAGAGAAAAATGTATATGATTGTGTCAACATTAAGTAATTTTAACTGATTTTTCCATGCTTAATTATAAAGATTAGAATTGGAGCCGTCATTGATTGCTTTAACTTGATTGCATACCTTGATTACATGGTACCAATTACTTTTTTTTAAATTATAGGTTAGAAGATTTCATTTTTTAATACAAAAAATTATAAATGTAAAGGATTTCAGGAAATTTAAAATTAAAATTATTAAAAATAGTTTTATGGTAGAAAAAAAAAACTTGAAATAATGATTGAATTTTTAGCTAGAATAAACAATGTAAGACTAATATCTCATAGGAATTATTTTGGTAGGTTTATTATAAGTTCATTTAACAGTTCCTTATTAGCGCAAAGTCCTATTTATTTCACTGTGAGTTTCTCTTTCGATGTCAAAAAATGGTTTTCTACTTTTTGACGCCAGCCAAAATACAGTGGCAATTTTTAGAAATGTACAACGGTTGTGACAACAAACGGCGCTATCGCTTTTCATTATTAGCTTTCATCGCGCTTACATCACTTCTAAATACAACAAATTTCTATTTTTTACTACCTTTTACTACATTTTACAATTTAAATTCTTACATCAACAATTAGAAAAAAAATTAGCTTTCGATTGAAATTTATTTGAAAACTGCCGCTTAATTTAACGACTTTTTAAATAATTTTCAAGCACGAAAAGTTTTTTAATTCTATCTTATCAATGACCACCAGTTTGCTTCAATAATGTAAAATAGTCCCTGGGAAAGTTGCCACAATTGAAAATAGATTTCTCTAACCATCATAAAAACTGAATAATAATAATAAAATTAATAAAAACAGTGATAAATCATAAGATCAGATTATCCATAAGAGCATTTTGGCGCTAAACAAAAATCTGTCAAAAAAAAAAAAAAAAAAAAAAAAAAAAAAAAAAAAAAAAAAAAAACTGTTTTCAGTTTATGTTTAACATAAAATTGATATGTTGAATTCGTTATGTATATGTTCCATCAGATATCAGAATATGCTAGTAATTATATATTTTTTTTAAAGATCCATTTGCAAACTGTATAAGAGGGAAATATCCCTGACTGTGATGGAAAAGGGATAATCATCCTGATTAAATGAAGGAACCGAAGAAACCAAACAAATAAATTACACTTGAAAAAATTTAAAAATCTCCCTCATCTGCAGATTGATTTATTACTGTAAAAAAATTATTCATCTTTACATAAAAATGGATTAGCTTAAAACAAGGGATGTATTTTAGAAGATATGGATTTGAAACGAACAATGATTAAAGAGGACATTTTAAAACTTTTAATTTAAATATTTCAAAACTTTTTTTAACGTCGAATTTCGACGGTGCTTTTGGGCAGATGCAATGCACATGTGCATAGGAGCTCATTCGGTTGCATAATAACAGGGGGGGGGGGGTGTGTGCTTTATTGACTATGTTCTTTTATTTACTGAATATGTGATGAACGTAGGAATATACTATTTGTATGATACTTCATAGGTCCATGAAATTTTTTCTTGCCGAGGTGAATATGGCGGTAATGTCAAATTGATTTGCATTACATAGTTGTTTACGGATTGTTTGTTTGGAGTTTGCATCATAAATAGTACTGTATTTGACTGGGGGAAAAAACTTTTAAAATAAAATATTTGAAAGACTGTTTCATACGCAGCCCCATCTTAAATAATAAAGAAGCTTATTTTACTGATATTGTTATAGTATTTTTTACGTCAAGTTTTGACGGGTTCCATCTAGTCTATATATTTAAAACGCTAAGCGTTTTCTTTCGACAATCCGTGAGAACAAACTACTGCATCAAATTACATCATTCTTTTTTTAAATGAAAGATATTTGGACACAGATTTGTTATCGTACATTCGTTTGTTCGAAAATTTAATTAATTAGCCGTAATTTTAAATTAAACTTTTACCTCTGCTTATGACGTCATAATGTCGGCAATCGGAATACGCCCACTGTTGCAAGGCACATAGCTTATTCTCTGAACTCTGTGGTTGCGAGGATGAAAGAGAAATAATAAATATTAAAAGCACGTGGCTTTTAGGCGGAATTTTTTACTTTGCAAGTAAAATTTCGGTAAAAATATTTTTCCGCGTGTTTTATAAGCGAATAAAAATTCATATTTATTGTGACGTCATGGGAATATTGTCCATTGGGTTTATTTTATCATTATGCATTATAACTTTGTTGATGCCATTTTTTCATTACAATTAAATACAAAATATAGTTTTATTTGTATACATGGTGCTTAAGCATAAAAGTAACGTATACAAAGTACGTATGAAAAGTTTGCGCCGGTGAAAATGACGTTATGCTTAGCTTGAAATGCGTTTTAACATTGATAAAACTAAAAAGAAAAATTTATATGATTGTGTCAACATGACGTAATTTTAACTGATTTTTCAATTTTTAATTTTAAAGATTAGAACTGGAGCTTTTATTGGATGCTTCATCTTGATTGCATACCTTGATTACATGCTACCAATTACTTTTTTTAAATTAGAGGTTAGAAGATTTCATTTTTAATAAAAAATTCACAAAAGTAAAGGATTTCAGGAAAAATAAAATTATTAAAAACAGTGTTATGGTTAAAAAAAAAACTTGAAATAATGATTGTGCTTTTAGCTAGAATAAACAATGTAAGGCTAATATTTTATAGGAATTATTTTGGTAGGTTTGTTATAAGTTCATTCAACAGTTCCTTATTAGCGGCAAAGTCATATTTCTTTCACTGTGAATTTCTCTTTTGATGTCAAAAAATGGTAGCCTACTTTTGGATGCCAGCCAAAACGCAGTGGGAATTTTTAGAAATGTATAACGGTTGTGATAACAAACCGCGCTATCGCTTTAGCTGTCATCGTGCTTACATCACTTCTAAATACTACAAATTTCTATTTTTTACTACATTTTACTACATTTTACAATTTCAATTCTTACCTCATCAATTAGAAAAAAAATTAGCTTTCGATTGAAATTTATTTGAAACTGCTGCTTAATTTAGCGACTTTTTAAATAATTTTCAAGCATGAAATGTTTTTCAATTCTATTTTAACAATGACCATCAGTTTGCTTCAGTAATGTAAAATAGCCCTTGGGAAAGTTGCCACAATCTAAAATAGATTTCCCTAACCCTAATAAAAAGTGAAAAAAATTAAATAAAAAACCCTGATAAATCATAAGATCAGATTATCCATAAGATCCATTTTGGTGCTAAACTAAAATCTGTCAAAAAATACTATTTTCAATTTATGTTTAACATAAAATTGATATGTTGAATTAGTTGATGTATATATATTGCATCAGAATATGATAGGAATTGTATAGTTTGTATTTTTTTATAGATCCATTGGGTATTTAACTGTATAAGAGAGAAAATATCCCCGACTGTGATGGAAAAGGGATAATCATCCTTATTATGTAAAGGGTTCAAAGAAACCATTCAAATAAATTACACTTGAAAACATTGAAAATCTCCCTCATCTGCAGATTGATTTATTAATGTAAAAAAGAAAAATTATTCATCTTTACATAAAAACTGATTAGCTTAAAACAATGGATGCGTTTTAGAATATATGGATTTGAAACGAATAATGATAAAGGAGGACATTTTAAAACTTTTAATTTAAACATTTTAAAACTTTTAATTTGAACATTTTAAAACTTTTAATTTGAACATTTTAAAACTTTGAATTTGAACAGTTTAAAACTTTGAATTTGAACATTTTAAAACTTTTATTTTTTAACGTCGAATTTCGACTGTGCTTCTGGGCAGATGCAATGCCCAAAAGCATGCTCGTAGGAGCTTCTTTTATTTACTGAATGTGAGATGAACGTAGGAATGTACTATTTGTATGATACTTCATAGGTCCATGAATTTATCTGCCTTGCCGCGGGGAATACGGCGGTAATGTCAAACTGATTCGTATTACACAGTTGTTTACAGATTGTTTGATTGGAGTTTGCATCGGAAATTGTACTGTATTTCACTAGGGAAAAAACTTTTAAAATAAAATATTTGAAAGACAGTTTCATACTCACCCCTTCTTAAATAATAAAGTAGATTATTTTACTGATATTGTTATAGTATTTTTTTCCGTCCAGTTTTGACGTGTTCCATCTAGTATCGATTTAAGTTTTGATTCAATTTTCATTAATTTTGGAATGACTCGAGAAAATTCTGCAACGATTATATATATTAAATTAAAAACCATTCGGTTGGGTAGTTTTTGCGCTGTTATATGCGGACAGACGGACGGATCAGACAACGATTGTAGGTGCTACGTATTTATATAATTACGAGCGCACTTAAAAACGTATATTTATTTAATTTTTAGTAGCGGTTTCATCGAATAGGCGCATAAATGTCCTAAATTATATTTTTGAACTTTCCTTTTCCAAAATCTCTTTAGTCAGTTGTGAATTTTTCTGTTGCTCTTCTAAAGAGTTTCGAAGCTTTTAACCCTAGGTTGGGACTTGACAGGCCAGTTGTCAAAGCTTGGATAAGGCTGCCTCGGAAACTGCTTTGTGTTTTACTTGCTTTGAGGTTAATAAATTAGGTTTTTAAAATCAGATTTCAAATATTCTCTCTTTGTACTTACTAGTGAAGGTCACTAAACACTTTTAGGGCGTTACACTTGAGTTAAATAGGTGCTCTCTTAAAACGAAAGAGCCAAAATAACTCAAGTTGAGCCGAAATCAACTCATCTCATGATTTGAAAGTCAGCTTCTCATGAAGAGTTGAAGCAACTCGAGTGAACGAGTTGTTTTTAAGCAACTCATGATTGAGTTATCTCTATTTTACTCATACTTGAGTGAAATCAAATCAATGAAGGTTAAATCCAGTAGCACTTGAGTGATTTATAACTAACTCATACTTGAGGAGGGGAAGGAGAATTAAAATTCATGGTAAAATGTAATAATTCATTGTAAAATAATAAATTTCATGAACAGGTAGATTATTATTTTAGAAAAAAAAAAAGTAATTTGTGTTATGATTTAAAAATTTGACTCTTAATTTATTCAGGATTTTAATATTTAACCTTAATTTATTCATCAATTTAATTAAACTCATTAAATTCATTTAAATTAATTAAGCTAAGTTTCATCTTTGCATTTTAAATCAAACATTCCTTTTAAATTGTTTACTTTTGGTGAGAGTATAATTTAATTTCGGAATCTTTCCATTACATATGTTTTAGGATATTTATTCATTCAATTTAATTTACATTTCATTCACTTTACAATATTAATTAAACTTCATTTCAAATTATCTAAAATAAAAATATTTCTGACTTACTTTTTCTAACTTTTAAATAATGTCCATTTTTCTTAAATAACACACAGTCTAAATTTAATAAATTATTCTAAAATATAGTATATTTCCTTTTTAATAATATTGATTAAAAAATTGGTTAATTGTTAATTTTATTCTTTTCAGAAAGTTCAAATTCATTTATTTTAATTCAGGCAAATTCTTTCAGAATAACGAACTTTTCCATATTTCATTTCAAAATTTATAAGTCCAATAATCATTTTTCAAAATTTCTTAATTTAAATATTTTACTTTCAAAAACATATCTGGTGGAAAGAAAATTTAATTTTATTTAGATTGCTAAAATTTCATTTGTTTTCATCCATTAGTTTGGCAATTATAGATTTTTAATTACTTTCGTTTTTTCTGTTTTGAATTTCGTCGAGATTTGCGTTCAGACGCCATTGATGGGTATTTAGATGCTTCAAGTAAACAAGAACCTTTCTTCCCGCGGATTTTGAACAAGGTCGTTTTGACAGCGCTCCAAGGTCGCGATCGAATGTTCTAAATACTATTTAATGCTGTTGCTAGGGTTGGAAGTGTCAGTGAAACGTCTGACTGTAACTTTGACTATGGTCTGTTGGGGTTTGTTCAGTGACTTTCAGACGGTTCGGAATTTTTGATTGGTTGTTTCGTAACCGCCAGAAAGTTTTACCTGAGTGGGAAAGTCTAGAGAGTATTCAGTTCTACATAAAATTCGACGAGATGTAGTCATTTCTGTATATCGTTATGAGGGCTTTTGCCATCTCATAGGCGATAATAAGGATTCAAGATGGATATGTACGTGACGGTTATTAGCACTACAATACATTTAAATTTCCAATAATCCTTTTTTAATAAATTAAATAAATAAATAAGCTAATATTAAAATTCAAATTACTAAGGATACCTTCCTGATATTTGACACTTAAAAGTGATGAAGATGGGAGAAGCCGGATTTCGGAAAAATGTCTTGACAACATCTTTATTTTATATGCCTGTGGCTTGATGTTATAGATGAATCAGCAATGTGATCTCCTTCAAGTTATGCTCCATCTACAATACTGATTCGTGATCCTCAAATTCGTCGCTTTTGGCTGTTTGATTTGTGCTCGTCTGTGATTGTGATAGCAGTTATAACCACCTCATTGATACTAATCTGCCTACCTACTTCGCGGTTCGTTTACTAAAGCTTTTATTCTCCTTTCCTGAGCAATAACTTTTAAACTTTAGAATTCCAGTATCGTACTTAAAGAACTATCGACGATGGCTAATATATAGTAGTTTCCACTGGACTGAGCCAGCAATAATATTGTCATATAATTTTATTATCTTCACTAAAAACTGTGATTCGCAGTTAGAGAGAATGTAATATAGTATTGTGATAAAAAGTGAAAATTAATATTTGAAATAATTTATACCAAGGATTTAAGTCTACATTATTAGTGATTTTATAATCCATTTCATCCGTAATGCATTAATATTATTAGTAAAGCTCATGTCTGTACATATGCAATTTAAGATCGTAGTGTTAATATTTTGAAGAGATTTATTTATTAATTATTGGTGCACTGATTTTCTAATAAATACCTATTAAACTTCATCTTGGTGAGTTTGTCTTTTTCTATTATTTATATTTATGTGTTTCAGCTATGTTTGAAGTAATGCAATAAGTTCTATTTCCTAATTTATATAAGCATATTATAACTTAAGTATTAACTTTATGAATTTAACGTAACTTTAAGCTTAACTTTTATGGCATCGCATTATGTGCTGCTACTTACGATCATGCCTATAATGGTGTTTGGGGAAAGTGTTGAATATATGTTTTGTCTAAATTTTTAGGTTTTCTGAATCACTCCGGTGCGAGTCGCTGGTGATTCACCCTTTATTAATTTTTCCTTTTATGTTCATCACGATCCCCAGATACCGTTATAATTTGCATATTGAATGTATACATATTTATGTTTACATATATGTATATATTCAACAATTAAGTGAAAAGTATCTTTTTTTTTTTTTTGTTGTTGTTGTTTCTGAGCTGCTTGAAATATATACCCCCCCCCCCCCTCCCGACCCAAAAAGAGAATTTTAAAAGGAATATTTGAAAAGATAAGAATTTCTGCTGATTTAAATATTTTAATCTTTTTTTTTTTTTTTGTTATAATGATTATGTTTTCTATGCAATATTATTCGATACATTGCATGATATTTTTCAGTTTATATCAATATTATCATTAAATATGTTTTAATCCTAATACTATTTAGGAATATTCACACCGTGAATATCCGGGAATGTAGATATTTACCTTATTTTTAACAACATACGATAAAAAATATGGGATTTATACAGTTTCATAAATCAAGTATATTTTAAAATATTAGAATTCAGACTGAGAATAAAATAAGAAATATAATTTGTTTACTTTAAAACAATATTTTTAAAGTCAGACAAGTCAATTTTCAATTTATAGTATTATAAAAGTTAGAGTTCTGAAACATCGTTAAAAATATATACTATCAGGGCTCGATCCAGACAAAATTTTGGGCCTATTTAGGGCCCCTTCACAAAAATCAATTAAATAAAATGGGCCCCTTCACAAAAATCAATTTGATAAAATGGGCCCTTCACAAAATTCCTTTTACTAAAATTGATCCTTTCACAAAATTCTAGTCCATAAAAACTTATTATTTATTATTTTATGATGTTTTAAAATGTGTAATTTGTAAACAAACAAGTTCAAAAAAGAGAAAAACTTCAGCAAAAGGATTTTAAAAACTTTTTGTTTATAAATGCTTGGTTCGAATTTGATTAGCTGGATTTCAACTTTCGTTACAAAATGTTATTTTTCACAAAAATATAATAAATTTCACAAAAATAACCTTTACTTTTCACAAAATGGGCCCCAAGATAAAAAACTTGCATCGACCCCTGACTATATAAACAAACGTACCGCCAAGATATTTTCTTTAAAAGTTTAAATTGCTACTAAATGCTATTTATATAAATCATATTTATTGAAACAACATTAAAAAAAACATAAAGGAGAGGCAAAGGATTTATTTCATTATATTTTAGAGTATTTTTTTAATATTTATCCTTCCAACTTAAAAGATCTCTAAATGTTCGCTCGTATAAATAGTCCTAAATGTTAGGGTTAAGACATATTTAATAAAAATATTGATATAAACTGAAAAATATCACGCCATATATAAAATAACAATTAATATAAAACAGAATCATTATAAAAAACATAATTAGAGTATTTAAATCAGCAGAAATTCTTACCTTTTCAAGTATTCTTTCTTTAAAATTTTAACAACGTGGTGTTAGCCGCGTACTACACACCACACGTCTGTCGTCTGCTCAGCGGATATGGGGACAGTGAGGTCACGTCAACTGCGTCAGCTTACTGGATTTCCGCTCGCCAATGAGTGCTTTTTTATCGAGATGAGTTGTTTAGTATTCGCCCTTCTGGAGGGCATTAGGAAAATAAAAATTCAAATCATGATGCGTGAAACATTTAAAAATCAACTCATTCACGATCCAGTAAATTAGAGCTCTTTTCTGAGAAGCAAAATCCACTCTTTCGTTTTAAGAGAGTGCTAATGACGATTTTAAAAGAGATGCAATGCTCCAGAATCCGGGATTTTAGAGGTGCTGCTGACGGTGGGTGACCAAGGCCATTGCAAGGATACTTGTTGATCCTCGTCAAACAAAATGCATGCTCTCGTTATGAATACGCACAGATATTATTACGAGTGTAGTCAAATACAGCTTAGCCAAACACAATCCAATTTCAGTAACATTAACAAAGCAAGAGTATTTAAATTACCCTAAAAGGAAAATAGTTTTCTAATAAATTTCATTAACTTTTTCATTCTAAACATCAATTATGTGCGAATGGCAGTTTCATTTGATGGTAAAATGCCTGTTCTTCTGGCGCGCGTAAGGCACTCACGTAATGATAAAACTGGATATGTTCAAAATAAAGAGCATAATATTAATCCCATCAAAAACATACATGTGAAAGAAGGACAAGTTCGTTAACGGTTTCGCTAATAAAAGATGTGAGATCTAACTGGAAACCAAGTTCTTTCGAAACTCCTTAAATCATAGCTCCTGTCATGCATAACGTTCTTCAATTGCTTAAAATGATTTGTTATGTTATTTGCTTCTCAATAGAGCGACTTGGCAAGTTTTCACCCACCAACTTTAATCTTTGAGTTTGAGTACAATTTAGTCTAGTATGTCATTGGCAAAGATGTAGTCAATCAAGTATTCGAATAAGTATGTCGAAGTTAAGGTATTGATAAGATAAGGAAGTGATTAACTTTAAGTTCAGATCAATCAAGTAGAGAAATTTGAATAAGAAAAAACTTGCCAAGTCGCTCTATTGAGTAGCAAATAACATAACAAATCATTTTAAGCAATTGAAGAACGTTATGCATGACAGGAACTATGGTTTAAGGAGTTTCGAAAGAACTTGGTTTCCAGTTAGATCTCACATCTTTTATTAGCGAAACCGTTAACGAAATTGGCCTTCTTTCACATGTATATTTTTGATGGGATTTTATTACTTTTTGTACAGTTACAATTTACTTAAACACTATACTTAATGGTTTTTAATGTGTTTACAAGTAACTATTTTATTTACCAGGCAACATTCAATTTAATTTAAATTTCCTACAACAAAATATTTGGCTGTCGATTTGCGGCAGAAGTTTGTATTTTAATACTGCTGTATTTAATATTTGTTTTGAAACGAAGTGTATTGATTCGAAATTTTTATTATTTCTGAAATAACAATAATCATATTGACATAATTGTATGTTTTACCATTACAGACTTATTAACATATAAATCAACAGTCCGATTCATATCTACAAATAAAATGACGAAGATATCCAAATAATATCGAACAAATAGTATAAAATTTACAGGTAATTGAAAATTAAATCGGCATTATCTTCATATATGAAATGAGATTTTCTTCAAAGTAGTGTTGCCACAAAAATAAAATTCTGGAATATGTCATGCTCAACAATGATTATAAGAAAATAAATAGCACAAAAGAGATAAAGTGTGACATCTCCGCACGTGTTTATTTTATATTTTATGATTAAAAAGCAAAATTGAAATTGCAATGTTTAGGAGTGAAAGATACCATGGATTGTCCCATGTTTTTTTCGATGCAATTAAAATACGACTAGATGGAACCCACCAAAACTTGACGGAAAAAAATTACTATAACAATATTAGTGGCATAAGCTACTTTATTACATAAGAAGGGGTGCGTATGAAACAGTCTTTCAAATATTTTATTTTAAAAGTTTTTTCCCCCCGGTGAAATACAGTACTATTTTCGATACAAACAATCCGTAAACAACTGTGTAATGCAAATCAGTTTGACATTACCGCCATATTCCCCACGGCAAGAAAGAAAATTTCATGGACCTATGAAGTATCATACAAATAGTATATCCCTACTTTTATCTCATATTCCGTAAATAAAAGATGAACATTTCATTTTTTGAATGAACTTGTTTATGATTTTTTGAACATTTTTTTATTTTATTTTATTTATTTATTTGTATAATTTAAAAAAGTCCTAAAACGATTTGGATACAGCTTCCTTATCATCACGTTATCTGCCAAATAGCAAAATCGTTCACAGCGTCTGTAATAAGTGTAGGTTATAACTTAATAATAAATATCTTTTATTTGAAAAATAAATATTAAGATGTTTTGCAAGGTTACAATTAAATAAATAAACAACAACAACAACAACAAAAAAAAAGATTCATATTCAATAAATAGCAAATCAAAATGTTTGACACGGTTTGCAATAAAAATACTTTGTACGGTCAGGGTTGAAATTTATGGCGCATTAGCATACATTCTCGAATGGTGTTGGTATAATGGAAAAGTACCAAATATAGTCCAATATCGTTGATGCGAATTATACAATGGAATACACAGTATATCTTTTTTACACAAAAGATTGAAATTAAACTATTCTTATAGATTCAAAATTTAAGTAATTTACTTGCAAAGAAGTACACTTTAAGTATTTTGGAATAAAAATCATTTCGCCTCAATTAAATTACTAAAAAAATTTTAAATAATAATTATTTCCTTTTTATTCTATCAAATCATATACTTACTAGATTCAGTAATATGTCTAATTACAGTTGCTGTATAGTACTTTATCCAATAATTGAGATTAAACTTGGAATTGCCAAAACCATAATGCATTAAGTTTCATGCGAGCAAAAATGGTAGAATATTTAGGTTGCACTGTCTAAATATGTTCCACTATAGTGAAATAAAAAGCAGAAAACAACCTGTTCAATACTGATTTACAACCTACTAAAACTGCTGTGAAAAACAAAATTCGAAGATAAAAAATATTTCTTATCGATACCGTCTGCTTCTATGACAATTATCATATGAAATTCAAGATTTTATCTTATAAGTAGGTTTTACGTATTCAATTTTAAATGCTACCGATAAACCTTTACATCAATATATGTATATTGTGTTTTGAGGCAACAATATCTATACTAGCTTTCAATAGGAATGAAATAACTACTCGTAGTACAGGTAAATTCAAATAACAAGAACAACAAATCTTGCTTCAAGGCATAGATTATGAAATACTTTCTAACTCTATCGAAATACTGTTAAGAATTTTTTCTCTTTATTCACACAATGAACAAAAAATAGCTAAATTAAAGAAAAAAAAAGAAAGAAAAAAGAAAAGAAAACTCAGTAAAAATTTATTTTTAGCATTTGCTGCCCGTAGACGGTAATGTGCGCAAATTCTTTCGTGCATGATTGTATATGATCAACCAACGCATTTTGTAATACAATAAAAATTTGTGAAATTTTACAATGCATATTACAGTTGAAAACGTAGACCGAGCAGTTATGGCTCATAGTCAGTCCTGAAAACTAATTCTTTTGAGTGTCTCTGTAAAAAAGCGATTAATTCTATGTACTTAATAATCTTACAGAAAACATGCTGTAGTGCACCTCAGTGATGTATATCTATTTCACTGAAATAGTATAACATAAATCTAATACACAGCAAATGATTTTTCGCCATAGATTATAATGTCATGGAATTATTTTGTGCATCCCTGTAAACGAACTATTATTGCTACTTACTCTATACTCTTATAGAAAGCATTTGGCCATCCACCCCAGTGTATCATATACATTTCATTATGTTTGAAGCAGTGTAACATCCTTTAAATGCACTGAAAACGATTTTTTTCTATTTGACCGAAATGTAACAGAATAATTTTGAGTGTAAATGACCCACAAATGTGTACGCACTTTATATTCAATACCGGACATGCCAAAGCAAACTCAATAACATATGTCAATTGCATGGCAATTCGAGTAGATTTACGTGAATTAGAGCACGGACAGATGGACAGATAGACAGACGGAAGGACATACAAACCGCATTCATAAACATTGTTCAACTGTGTTGAAACTGTTAAAAAGTATGTTAGAAAGTTTTAATAAAAATGATAAATTTAACAGATTGTCACAATTTTTTGTGCAAATTTGAATCAATAAATGCCTTTCTCAAAAAATTACGAAATCTAAAATTTTATACAGTACTAGCTTACCCGCCCGGCGTTGCCCGTGCCAACACAACCTTAAATGTACCTGAAATTAGTGTTGAACATTTTTTTATTATTAAACAAATCTAATGTTGGGGGCCCCACTACCTTAGACAGCAAACACTGGGCGTGCCATACACACTCCCATATATTACTGTAAGTCGAGTCGAAAGAGCCATACCCCTTCATGATCCAGCCCATAGAACCAGAGATAGAAAAGCACCCCTGGTGGTGAAAATCGAAAAGCTCTATCTATGTAGAGTCGAATGAGCCATACCCCGTCGTGATCCAGCCTATAGAACCAGATATAGGAAAGCACCCCTTGTGGTGAAAATCCGAACTAAAATCAGTCAGCTCTATCGATGTCAAGTGGAAAGAGCCATACCCCTTTGTGATCCAGCCCATAGAAACAGAGATAGGAAAGCACCCCTTGGTGGTGAAATTCAGAACTAAAATAGGTAAGCTCTATTGATGTTGTGTCGAATGAGCCAAACCGTGTCGTGATGTGACCCATAGAACCCCAGTTAGCTTCAAAATCCTTTAGTTACACCTTCCACCGCCAGGGAGCACAATATGTTCTATACGAACATAACTGAATTCATTAAGGTTATCGATGTCGAGTCGAATGAGGCATACCCCGTCATGATCCAGCCCATAGAACCAAAGATACGAAAGCGCCCCCTGTGGTGAAAATCCAAACTAAAATCAGTAAGCTCTATTGATGTCGGGTGGAAAGAGCCATACCCCGTTGTGATCCAGCCCATAGAAACAGAGATAGCAAAGCACCCCCTGGTGGTGAGAGGAAGTTGATGTAGAATAAATGTGATATTTAATAAAAAGTCGTTCCCACTCCACCCCCTTTATCTCGCCATTTTCGCTAATTATTACAAATATACAAATGTTTCTTAATTACATCTAATGTCCCGATCTGATAATGGGGTTTCCCTATCTACCTATCCTAATCCACTTTTCCCTATCATAATAGAAAAAAGCATATTTTATCAAAGAATCGCTGGCAAACGCAAATTTCGTCAAAGGTTTGCAAGAAAAACACGAATTTTATCAAATAATAGCTGAAAAAACATGAATTTTGTAAAAGGATCGCTAAAAGAACATGAATCTCGTCAAAAGGCAGCAGAGAAAACACGAATATTGTCAAACAATCATTAAAAAAGCAAATTTCATCAAAGGATCACGGAAAATGCGAATTTCATCAAAGGATTGCGGAGAAAACGCAAATTTTGCCAAAGGATCACAGGAAAAATGTGAATTTCGTCAAAGGATCGCTGAAAAAAAAAAACACGAATTACGTCGTAGGATCACTGAAAAAACATGAATCTCGACATAAGTATGTGGAAAAACACGAATTTCGTTAAAGGATCACAAAAAAAGCAAATTTCGTCAAATGATTGCAGGAAAAACTTGAATTTCATCGAAGGATCGCAGAAAAAATACGAAATTCGTCAAAGGATTGTGGAAAAAATGCAGATTTTGTGAAAGGTTCACAGAAAAAACTTTCGTGAAAGGGTCGCGGGAAAAATGCAACTGTCTTTATTAAAAACAGCACACACACAAACCTCTACACAAACAAACCTATTCTGTCTTCCACAATTTAATTTGTAAATATGAAGTTAAAAAAAAAAAATCCCTGTTTTCTCACATATTATGAGTTTTATCAGCAAGTTAAAACATTAAGTAAATATGAATGATTTGCGGAGCTGTTTCTATCAAAAATTCAATCACATCGCCTAAAAACCCTCAACAAAAATAATTATAAAGAGTGCGATGACAACATAAATTTGCATGTCCGTTCTTGGGCGATTCTTATAAGACACAAAATTTGTCACAAATGGTGATTTTTTTACAACATGCTTACAAATTAAAATGGTTTATAATTATTTAAAAAAAAAAAAAAAACTCGGCCAGAAATAACATTGATTTTACATTTTTAAAGACTTATTCTTTATAATTATTTTGAAACAGCTCCGCAAATCATTCATATTTATTTATTGTTTTACTTTCTGATGAAACTCATAATGTGAGAAAACGGAAAATCACAAAATTGATCAATCAATAGTTGAAAAAAATCTCAAAAATCATCAAATGGTCTCGGGGGGGGGGGGGGGGGGGAATGCAAATATCGGCAAATAGCTTTAAAAAAAAATCACAATTTATCAAATGATTTGGGGGGGGGGGGTGGTAATTGTGAAATGTACCAAATGGTTTTGAAAATAATCAAACGACAGCAGGGGTAAAAAATCTTTTTTCAATCAATCATCACAATTGGCGAGTGTGACTATTAAGATGGCCAGTGGTGGCAAAACAGTCAATCGACAAATTTTTAGTATTACTTGCAGATTGGTGAGTGCTAATTTTGTCCTATATGTGAGTGATTCTTATGAAACTCATGTCACAAAATGCACATCATAAATATTTCACGGACTGGGAATTTATAATCAGTTCATCAAAACAATTTAATAATTACCGTCAAATCTCGTTAATCCGCCCCCCTAAATGCGACGGAAAATCGTAAAATAACCAGGGGGGGGGGCGCTTGCACGGTATTAGAATTGTATTATATGATATTTATGGATGGTGGTGGTGGTTGGATGCTACCGGCCGATCGTCGCAAAGTATGCATTCTATAAAGTGACAAAAGAAACAAATTTGGAAAAAAAAAATCCGTTCTCAGGTGATTAAGATTTAATAATTATTTACTGAATGTTTTCATTTTATTCAAAGTAAAGTTCAAGAAAAACATTAGATTCTTGGACGACTAAAAAAGTTCTTAAATCATAAACATCACTCAAAAACGCCCCAACAAAAAAGTCATGAATATATAGAAACAGCTCAGAAAATCTGTTTCATTAAGAATATTTTTCTTGGGCGACTAAAAAAGTTCGTAAATGAAACTTCTTAAATGGAGTTAAAAATGGTTCTTAAATGGAGTTCAATAACAAATCTTAATGAGAACATACATCTTAACAATTTATCGCATGTTATGAATTCATCAATCTCGGGAACTAAAAATGTAGTCCAAAACAATTACAGGAAAAAAATTGTAAACAATAAATTACTCAAAAATTTAATGTAAATTGTTTGTTTCCATCAAAAATATTTAATTTGTAAGTATGAGGTAAAAAAAAAAATCACAATGGATTCCTAACCGCCCAAGAACTCAAATTATTTACTGAATATTTTCATACTAAAAATGCTAAAAAAATGAAACAAACTAACTAAAAATACAGTCAAAAACAGTTTTTTTAAATATTATAAGCGTTGCACAAATTATTTACTGAATATTTTCATACTAAAAATGTTAAAAAATGAAACAAACTAACTAAAAATACAGTCAAGAATAGTTTTTTTAAATATTATAAGCGTTGCAGATACATGAAGATATACTTTCTGTTCAGTGAAGTGTAAGATGAAATAGGCCTAAACCCCAGTGACAAAACTAACTATCGGGAACTTAATATGATATATATTGCATATTTCAAACTATTTTTGAAATATTATTAGCGTTGCAGACACACGAAGATAGTTCTGTCACTGGGTTTAGGCCAATTTCATCTTACACTTCACTGAACAGAAAGTAAATAAATAGTCGCTGGTAGCTAGATCCATAGAGTAATGGAATATCTTTAATCTGTGGCTAGATCCTGGATGCTGCACCTGCTCTCATTGGCTGGCTGCTTCGTTGCCACGGATGGTGTTGCCGAGGCTATTTCATGGGAGGAGCTTGAAATAGCCTCGAACCCAAAAGTCCATACACACGTTTTAATTAAAAAAAAAAATCTAAATAAAAATTTAAAAATCCGACCGTGAGGTATACTGTCCGGTGATAACATCTACACATGACAAAAATTTCTGAGTCCTAGGTGGTATAATTACGGAGAAATCCGCGGGCAGGCAGACAGACACTTACTCTTTTATAGAGATAGAGAAGATCTAATTTACTAAAATAAATTTGATACACTATATTACACTGGTGTCGAGAAATTAAGGGACAGTGACCAATTTCAAATGTTTCGTCGAATATCTACTAAAACTCGTGAGGAAATGTCCCAAATGCCCTTGAACTTTTAGAATTCTATATAATCCTATGGGATTTCCTTCTCAATTTATAAATTATTGCTGTAACGTTTTGAGTTTTCACGATATTTCACTGGTCTTTTTATATGAGTTGCCCTATAGTATTGACTATCAAGTCATGACAAAAAATCTTAGTTCGTGCATGCGCAGTCAAATACCCATATCTCATCAAATATTCAACATATTGATATTGTAATTGCTGTAACAGTATACTGTAATAGTATACTGTTTCTATAAATTTTTGTCATGTTTTCAGAAAGCTGTGTTAAATTCGGTTGAAAAGTCTGCATGCTATATAAATAAAAAAACTTTAAAAATTTTCACAGAAACGTTGACATCTTCACGAATGTACGTGCTATGTTTACAGAAATGTTGAACAAGACAAATGTTGAACAGGACCTACATAGTCATTTTCTACAGTGACAGACCATTTTTAGCAGCCATTTAGACCATTTCTATCACCCATGTAACAGAAAACTGTTACATGGGTGATTGAAAATATTATTGTATTATTAAAATTATTATTGCCCTCCCCTAATTGTCCTCGCGACAAAATTTTCACTGAAAAACATGAAGTCAAACATGTTCTTTACATCCTCAAAGTTCAAGGGTATTTTGGGTATTTCCTCACGTGTTTCAGTAAGATATTCGATGAAACGTCTGAAATTGGTCACTGCCCCTCAATGTCTGGACACCAGTGTACAACAGGTCGTTCACACTTTGTGTGATTTTACAGGTATTTCATCAAATGAAAAGCAATTTATTTCTGTTTGTGAGTCTCTTTTTGCTAAATACGTGTAGTTGACTTCTAAATATGGTTGCAGGCTTTGTCTTTGTGAAACTCGAGTTCATTGATGTACAGAATGTCCGAACCAAATGTTCTTAATTTAAAACTTTTATTAAAAGTATACTTCTGACGTAGGATCGCGCTATTTAAAGAATATGGAAGCAGAAAGTTTAAAGTTTGGCGACAGTTTTTTCCTGTTAATGCTGTGACCCACCTGCTGTTGTTGCGAGCAGACAAAAGGAAACATGGTAACACCGCAGGATAAAGCACAAATTGTTCTGTGGTATGCTGAAAAGAAATCCGTAATCGCAGTGCAAAGAATGAGTATACAAAAGATATCCACCCGATGTTCAGAGCACTAAAAAGGGGACCAAAACGTTCCTTGAAACCGGAAATGTACTTAAAAGAGCCGGAGGACATCTGTGATAGCAAACATTTATCTGCATTGTTAGAAATATACGTAGTACCCTAAATGAAGCATTTACAACCCACTGTTCCTTTACAACAAGATGGGGCCCTACCGCACTTGGACAAGTATGTTAGAGAATTTTTAGACACAACTTTCCCTA
This sequence comes from Maratus michaelseni, assembly GCA_963931845.1. Taxonomy (NCBI): domain Eukaryota; kingdom Metazoa; phylum Arthropoda; class Arachnida; order Araneae; family Salticidae; genus Maratus; species Maratus michaelseni. The sequence continues at coordinate 8,127,047 of OZ007600.1, forward strand.
ACCGATGGATATGGATAAGGACGTGGTGGCCTAATTCCCTGACCACCTCGATCTCCCGACATTATTCCACTGTATTTTTTCTTCTGGGGTACGTCAAAGTTACAGTTTACAGAAAAAGAATGAGTGATGTGAAAGATATTCGTGCCTCAATAACCGCCGTTATTGCTACTGTTGCTTACTGAGATGCACTATAAATTTCTCGCCAAATAGTATTGTATGCATTGCGTTTATCGTTCATTTACAGGGACACACAAAATAATTCGGTTACAGTCTTTGTGCGTTAATTACAGTTTATGTGTGATAAGTGCGTTTTACACTTTGATTTGGGTTTTTAAATTTAAATAAATTTTTACATACTACGTGGTGTGAATAAATTCTGTTGATCATATACAGGGCTACACAGAAAAATTCGCAAGTATTACTGACTATAGGAGTGAATTGCTTAAGGGTATTTTTAATTGTGTTACGCATTTTCCTGCTGAAATATTTATTATAATTATAGAAGTTTATGGACTGTAAATGAATTCATATACAGGGCTACGAATAGAACAAATTACATTGTCGTTTATGGTGGGTAATTGCCGGAAATGAGTTTTAAGTTGCCTTATGCGTTTTTACATCAATTAGATTTTAGTTTAATATGAGGTGTATACAAAATTCTTTATATAATATAGACGACTGCACAAAAGATTTCTAGTGCATTTCCATCGATTCGTGAAAACTGCTAAAAGTGAATTTTCTAACTGAACTAATTTGTATCATACTGTGTAGTATATAAGCAAGTCTATAAATCATATACAGGGCTGCTCAAATAATTTGACTAACTTTTTGATTTTGGAAGGTAAATTCTAAAACTGGATTTTTAAATGTCGTATATATTTCTTAAACTGTTTACTACATATCTGCTGCATGCGGTCATCACTTGTCATCCACTTTTTTACTTGGACATCTTCTTTCACTTCATTTAACGTTGAAGTTTCGTGACATTTCTCTGGATGTGTTGGAAAGTGTTTCATAATCTATGCTTGACGCTTGATTTTCCGTTCGTGTTTTAACCAACTTTTACTTTTATATTTAATTTTTTTATAGACTTGCAAAATTGTGACATATATATACAGGGTGTCCATAATTAAACGACCCTACTTTAAAGTTGTTTACAGACGAAACTATTGGTCAGAAAATTGTGAAATTTTGTGAAGGACATAATGAAAGAATGGGAATTTGTTTAAGCGAAAAAAAATTTAGTTCAAAATTTCACCGCCAGAGGGCGTTTTTTTTTTAATGAATTACACATTTAGCATACATTTACGATAGATTACAAATTTTATTTCAACAAAACATGTTGAACAAAACTTTTTTCACAACATGTTTTTAGCATTTCCCAGAAAACACTACTGTCAACTGTGGAACATGCTATCTTACGATTCCAGATGGTAGCAGAAAATGAGAGCCGTCATGTAGAACATGTTTTGTTGCCATAAAGTATGTAAACTATCCGAAATGTATGCTAAATGTGTTATTCATTAAAAAACGCCCTCTGGTGGCGAAATTTTGAACTAAATTTTTTTTCCGCTTAAACAAATTCCCATTTCTTTATTATGTCCTTCACAAAATTTCACAACTTTCCGACCAATAGTTTCGTCTGTAGACAACTTTAAAGTAGGGTCGTTTAATTATGGACACCCTGTATATATTTTAACGAATGCATAAAATAAGTATCCATCACTGAGCCACACCGGAAATAATATTTAATGTTTTATATTTAAAATATTCAATCAATAAACAAAAAAAAAAAAAGTTTTTTTTTTTTTTTTTTAACGAATAATATAGAAATTACCTGTTAAAACAATTATCTAAGTAAATTTTAAACTACCATTTCGCTGCTTGAATGATGTGTATAAGCATTTATTAACACACATAATCACCTACCATATCAGCGAAACTCTAATATACATCACCGCTTGCTCCATCAGATGTTGATGAACAGGCATTTATCTACTGTATTCCGACAGGATCCTTCGATCATTCATTGAGAAGAAGGCATTAAGTAAACAGAACCCCACCCAAAACATAACAATATTTCTATTAGAATTATAGCTTACGAGATTCTTTGATGATAACATCAGCAATACGAAAATTTCTACGATGTCCAACACGCCCTGCTTTCCTGTCATGGCGAATAAAATAGAATAGACATGATATTCGATTGGTTTTGACAAGTTATTGGATTGGCTAAAGAGATACTTTGACGCTTGGTTTATCCACATTTCATGACAATTTCCGTGATGGAGAGTTGATTTGTTAAATTAGACAATCTTAGTGGGTTTTTTTAATGTGTCGATGTTTTTGTTCTCAGATGTCTTTGATATTTCTACGAGATTTTCTGTAATAGTGAATAAAATAGAATAGATATGATATTCGATTGATTTTGACAAGTTATTCGATAGGCTTTAAAAGAGTCAATGTGATCTATCCCGGCTTTCCGAATTACACTATAGAAGTAAAAACGATATATATATTTTTAAACTCTATCTATCTATCTATCTATATATTTAATATATTTAATATATTTATTTTGGTTACTCACTAACAACACTCACTTTGGTTACTCACTTTGGTTACTTACTCATTTTGATATGGAAAATATCAAGTATTCAAACAAAGTTTTCAAATTTATTAAAAGAAATACTTTAATAATACTCGCATGCCAAGAGTTAATAGCTGAAGAAACAAGTTGGAAATTGTACGGCAAACGTTACAAACGAGGTGCGTTCGTACGCACGTTTTAGAATTAAATTCATGATATCCCGTGCGTAGAACGGGTTAAACAGCTAGTTAAGTATATATTTTATGACACTGTTTATACAAATATCTTAACTAGTTATATAAATATTCAGATATATATGTATCAGCTAGTTATATAAATATTCAGATCTTGATGATTTTTAATTCTGTGAAATGAATTATATCGTCTGCAGATTCATTTCTGCCATAAAATAAGTATCTCGGTCGCTTGACGATTTAACATCCATCGGAAGCTCCTCTAACAAGAAAGCACCGATTTAAAAAAAAAATCAAATTTCTTAATAAATATTTTTATTAATATCTCCTAAAGTTTTGATTCGATTTTCATAAAATTTAAAATGTCTCGACAAAATTATGCAAAGATAATATATTTTAAATTGCAAACCATCTGGTTGGGTAGTTTTTGCGTTGTTATATGCGGACAGACAGACAGACGGACGGACAGACAGACGGACAGACAGACAGACGGACGGACAGACGGACGGACCAAACGACGACTATAGGTGCTACGTATTTATATAATTACGAACGCACCTAAAAAGAACAAAAAAAAAAAAAAGCAGAAAAGTTTTTGTTACACACAGCAGCTTTTTTTAACTGTATGCGAATAACATGCCATATCGCTTTTTTTTTTCTTTTTTTGCTTTTATGTCATGGCGAATATAATAGAATAGATACGATGTTCGATTGGTTTTGACAAGTTATTGAATTGACTAAAGAGATACTTTGACGCTTGGTTTATCCATGTTTCAGGACAATTTCCGTGATGGAGAGTTGATTTGTTAAATGAGATGCTATTATTAATGTTTTGTACTGTGACGATATTTTCATGCTCTGATGCTGTCAAGATTTTTAATTTTACATTTGAAATATTTTCAATGGATTGCCAATATTGAAGAACTATTGATTTTCTGTTTGAAATACGTCCAATGAGATACCAATAATGCAGAAATATTGGCTTTCTGTTAGAAATATTTGCAATTAAATTCGAATATTGCAGAAATTTTGACAACATAATTAATTAGAATATTTATTTTTCAATATTGTTCTGATACCATGACCTCTCGTTATATTGCGCCTGCCGGGATATAATAAAATTAGTATATGGTGGTGAGGAGTTCGGGGGTGAAGACTGAAGAAAATTGCAGACGAAGTTATGACAACACTGAAAAGTTTGGCATCGCGAAACACGGGATGAATTATTTTTCGGTGACATAAATATCGATTTGTGATGTATAGTGGTGTCCACATGTCATGTCCGCAAAAACCAATAGCACGACATCATGTACAGAACTGGATGATTTTATTTTAAATTAGGAAGAGTCAAGCAAAATTGTTGAAGGCTTTCTTTTGTTCAGTCGACGACAATTGTCGCATCCAAAAATATTCCACAGTAGCAATAAATTCATAAGCACATGAAATGCACCTTTTGCGATATGACGAAATTCATTGTAGGGTGACATTTGAAAATTTGTCAGGGGTATGAAATAAAAATCAGGAGTTTCGAGCTTGCATAGCAGAATTTATGAAATAATCCAAAGTAATTGAAGAACATCAAAGGGATTTTGAAGAGTTCGAAAGGATGGCCAAAGGGGCCAGGGCATGTTAATTGCGTGTTGACCGGACGATGGTGACAGGTGAAGTGTGTTCTCGAGAGATGATAGCGTGCGCTAGAAACACGCCAAACGATTTACATTTTTTGAGCCAAGAGTATTGCGTTTTTGAATGGGTTGCTGTAACCGTTTCGCCTACTTCATATCAACTTCCTTATTGGCGTCAGGGGCAGGGAAATCTTTTTTGGCAAATAGCGCACTTTGGCTAAAAAGAGAGTGATTTAGAATTTCGCGGTTTTATTGTTTTGAGAAAATGTTAGGAAAGGCATTTTGCAAAATGACGCCAGGAAGACGGACGAGCATCTAGTCGAATTTTAAAAAGTCAAAATTGACCATGAGAGAGAAAACATTTTTGCAGTGTATTATTTCATTTATATTGATATGTGGGAGGCAGATTAAAATACGTTAATGATAATTTGAAAACAATGATTTTGACTAAAAGATTTCGTTGATAGAAAGGAAAAATCGGGTGCGCCTTTTAACAGCCGGGAATGTATATTAAATGCGATAATGCAGAAAGGGAAAACATATTTAATAAAATACTTAAAATATAAATTTCTTTAATTTTGAAAAGAATATTCATTTTTACCATAAAGTACTGTAGAACCGAAGGCATTAAAAAACTAGTATGTTGTGGTCATTACAAAACTTCTCCTATATAAATAAAATCATCAAACATGCAGCATAGAAGCAGCACCTGTTAAGTGGTTTATAAGCAAACCTAATTAGCGTCTATTTATGCTAAAATCTAATAGAATATGAAGTTTGATGAAATTCCTTGCATTAGTTCTTGAGATTATTGCAGGGTGTCTATTAAATCCTTGACACATTTTAAAATTCAAAAAAAGATCAAGCAATTGGCGTATGAGAGTGCGGTTTAGATATAAACGCTTCTTATGATCTGAAAATTTGTTTAAACAAATAAAACAATGAGTTCCAAAAATTTCTCCTAGATGGCGCTGCTTGTGGAAAGTTATCGAATACGTAGAATGCCTTTATACATAACAATGGCGAAGGACGCGCAATTGGATTGTTTTGAAACTGAACGTTGATACTTTTTTCTGGTTGTAGTTTATTTTAAGAATATAAGAATATAATACTCTTATTTTTTGTTTATGAGAATGAAATGTTATATACAACATGTGTTACATACCTACAATGCTGCATGATTTAGTTAATATACGAGGGAAAGACATCAAGTAAGTCACAAAAGATAATTAAATAATAACTTACAATGATATTCACTTCAAAACTATTTTCATTTCTCAACATATTCTCCACCCATACTTATGCACTTATATCACCGTTTTATCAGTGCTCAAACACCAGCTGCATAAGATTCTTTGGGTTGCTGTCTCAGCCACATTGGGACTTAAAGTTGAACCTTTTCATCATCTGTGAACATCATGTTGCAACTTCTTCAACATCCATCATACAGCTTCGACTTAGCCCCAAGCGATTTTCATCTGTTTAGTCCACTAAAAAAACATCTTGGAAGCAGGATGATGTTCACAGATGATGAAAAGGTTCAACTTGAAGTCCTAATGCTGAAACAGCAACCCAGAGAATGTTATGCAGTTGGTGTTGGGGCACTGATAAAACGGTGATATAAGTGCATAAATATTGGTGGAGAATATGTTAAAAAATAAAAATAGTTTTGAAGTGAAATCATTGTAAGTTATTATTTAATTATATCTTGTGACTTATTTAATGACTTTCCCTCGTATGTTATCGGAGCATATAAGACAAGGTTTGGAATATATTTTTCATAAGAATTTGCTTATAGGAAAGAGAAAGATTAATTTAATTGATATTTTTTTTTCACCTAAATATTTAAGTGTAGATAACTATCCACATTTTTTAACCTTCAATTTCCGATGGTAATCACTGTGGCCAGTGTGCTATTTTGTTTTATTCAGTTTCCATGGTTCCTACTGGTTTTCTGAGAAAGTAAAATTCGCGCCTTAGTTAATGCCAGGTTAAGTAAGGCGAAAACAAGGCGAGTTATACCATTTTAAAAATGTGGTACCAAACAAGCAATCTTTTAACCCTATCACTATGCCCTGTCAAAACATGCCCTGTTGTTGTCCAGGACAAATATGCTATCTATTTTTCAAAAAAAAAAAAAAAAAAGTACCACTTACATTTGTACAGTTTAACTTTTACCGTATGTTACAAACATTATGATATGAGATGCCACCGGCTGAAACTACTCAGTGAGTGATAGATTTTTTGACAACTTGTTGAAAGTACATGGGGTCCGCGTGGACCCCAGGACATAGTGATAGGGTTAAAAAGTAACCCTGGCAACATTCACGGTAACAATAATCCTTTTAATGCAATTGTTAGGATGTTGGTCACAAATGATGTTCTAGTTCGAAGTTAGAATTATTAAATTCTGTATCAATGTATTCTAAGTATCTATTTCGTGTTATTGTTGCCCGAGAAAAAAAAATCCACACTTTTCATTAAAAGATCCTTTTTAGGTGCGTTCGTAATTATATAAATACGTAGCCGTCCGTCCGCATGTAACAACGCAAAAACTATCCAAACGAATGGTTTGAAATTTAAGATATATTATCTTCTCAAAATTTTGTCGAGACATTTCAAATTTTATGAAAATCGAATCACAACTTTAGAAAATCTATATATTTAAAACGCTAAGCATTTTCTTTCGACAATTCGTGATTGCAAACTACTGCATAAAATTACACCATTCTTATTTTTAATGAAAGATATTTGGGCACAGATTTGTTATCGTGCATTCGTTTGTTCGAAAATTTAATTAATTAGCCGTAATCTTCAATTAAACTTTTACTTCTGCTTATGACGTCATAAAGTCGGCAACTCCCACTGTTGCGCGGCATAGAGTTTATTCTTTGAACTCCGTGGTTCGCCAATCTTTTGACATTAGCTAATATCAACTAGGTCATATTGTAACGTTGTAATATAAAATCTTAAAAAACTTACTTAAAATTAGCTGTAATATAATCATATTAAAATATCTAAACATAAACATAGCAATATGAATAACAAATCTCACGTAAAATGTTGCAATTCAAATAATTTCAATTGAAACAAGATTTGGAGAATTATCCCTGACTTCCAGCTAACATAAAAGTACCTATTTTATTTTATTTATTTACACACACACATATTCAATTTTATTACAAAACACCAGGTTGCCATACAAAGCAAAAATCACCATTTTGGAGCCAAAAATGAACGATTTTTTCAAAATTGCTTTGGCTGCACCGCATAATTAAATCCATGAGTATTGTTTCTTTTTCAGATAAAAAATAAGAAAATTTTGCACAGATGTCATATACGCACCACATTGGTAAGATTTTTTTACCCCGTCAATTTGGCGAAAACTTTGTTTTTGAACAAATAGCATGGAATAATAGCACGTGATTTTTTATTTCAATATAAAAAATAAAATAACGTAATAAATGAAATAGCTTCTATTATTTAAAACAAGAACGATAAATCATGCGTCAAGCATAGATTATGTAACACTTTCCAACGCTTCCAAAATAATTTTACGAATCATACTCTTTAATAAGCTAAAAGATAACATCTAAGTAATCCGAATACTTTTATTCAGCCCTGTATAGGATCTATAGATTTGTATATATACTACATAGGATGCTAAATTTTAGTTCAGTTAGGAAACACGTAGCACAGTTTAAAATTCTCCGTCTGGAGTTAAATAATACGGAAATGTGTTCCCGAACTTTTGTGCTTCCCTGTATAGGATCTACAAAATTTATACACACCACGTAATATACAAAAAGCGATTTAAAATTAAAATCGCATTCAGTAACTTAAAACGCACTTGCAGGAATTATTGTTAACATACAGTAGAGAATTCTTTTGTGTGTCCCTGTAAATGAACGATGACTGCTATACACACAATATTCTGTAGTAAGTCTCTTGTAATGAACCTTATATAAATTTCAATGCGTTTAAAATAGTGAAACATTATTTAAATAAACCGCAGACGATTTTTCTCCATAGACGTAATGTAACGGAATTCTTTTGACTGTCCCTGTAAAGTAAGTATAAGTGCTATGCACAGCCTATTCCATATTAAGCTTCTTCTAATGCACCTTAGTGATATATATAAATTTCAATGCGTTTAAAATAGTGAAACATTATTTAAGTAAACCGCAAATGATTTTTCCCCATAGACCGCAATGTAACGGAATTCTTTTGAGTGTCCCTGTAAAAAAACTATAAGTGATACACATTTCCGTTGAAATAGGGAACATGCTATAGATAACGATTATAACATATAAAAATTGCAGGGCAATCCGAGCATATTTACGGGAGTTATAGCACGGCCAGACGGCCAGACGGCAGACGGCAGACGACAGACGGCAGACGGCCAGACGGCAGACGGCCAGACGGCAGACGGCCAGACAAACCGAAGTCATAAACACTTTTCAACTAGGTTGGAAAGTGTTAAAAAGGAAATAAAAATGAGTAAATGATAGTTTGATATAAATAAATATTGAGATCCATAATAAAAACAATTTATAGAATTAAAATAAAAAACAAAAGTAAATCAACAGCAATATAAACAAAATAACCGGGTTACCATGTGAGGCATAAAATTACCATTTTGTTGCAATCGCGCCAATGTGGTGCGTATATGACATCTGTGCCGAAAATTTAATGCTTAACGAAATTCAATTATTTGATCGATCGCAAATTTTGGTACTTTTCCATTATACGGACACCATGCCATACATGTAAATGTATGTAAATGTATTCTTGGCGACAATGGTGTCCGTATAACGGAAAAGTACCCAAATTTTTCTTAGTTCGGTCTATACCAAAAACAAACATTTTACAGGAAACAGGAAAATCGCCAAAAATGACAGCTTCATCAGCAGTTATGACAGCAAAGCTGTATAAAATCTAATAACCTGAATTTGACAACATTTATGCGAAACACCACAGAGAACGCACGCTATCTTTATATAAGTAGGGGATATTTAAAAGAATAAGAGAACTAACAACCTTCAATAATATAATGCATGAAAAAGTAAACAAATAAGTGATTTAGCAAATCTTAAAAATATGTATTTCTGGTACTTCTCTATTATCCCGTCGATCATTTTTCATAGCAAAAAAACTATCGCCAAACTGTAAATTTAAACGCCGAAACTGCAGTCCCATTTCCTTGATGTCAAAAGCATTATGCGTGTTTGTTATGTCATCAAGTGGTTTTTAATTCGACATTTGCGTGTATTTTTAATTATGTTTTACTGATTTATTAGTTATTTCATTAATTAAAATAACAATTGTGTCCTTAAATTCTTATATTTTATTTATTTAATTATTTTGATATTCCAATGGCAACGTTCTCCCGTTTATTTGGCGTTACAGTTTGGCGATAGTTTTTTGTTATGAAAAGTGGTCGACGGGATAATAGAGAAGTACCGTATTTCTTAATATAACTATAAAATGCAGAAAAATATTCTGGTACTTCTTCATTATCCCGTCGAAATTCCGTTCATTATTCCGTCGTCCCATTAAGAAAAAAAAACTATATTCAAATTAGGTACTTTTCAGTTAGCCGGCACCAGTAAAAAAAAAATAATAATAATAATAATAAACTTTTACTTCTGCGTATGACGTCATAAAGTCGGAAATAACTCCCACTGTGGCGAGGCACAGAGTAACGAGAAACTCTGTGGTTGCTAGGATAAAAGAAAAATAATAAATATTAAAAGCACGGGGCTTTTAGGCCGAATTTTTTAATTTGCAAGTTAAATTTCGGTGAAAATATTTATCCGCGTGTTTTAAAAGCGAATAATAATTCATATTTATTGTGACATCACCGGAATATTGTCCATTGGGTTTATTTTATCATTATGCATTATAACTTTCTTGATGCCATTTTTTCGTTACAATTAAATTCAAAATATTTTTTTTTTGTATACATGGTGTTTAAGCATAAAAGTAACCTATACAATACACGTGTGAAAAGTTTGCGCCGGGGAAAATGACGTTATGCTTAGCTTTAAATGCATTTTAACATTGATAAAACTAAAAAGAAGAATTAATTGTGTCAACATGACGTAATTGATTTTTAAATTTTCAATTTTAAAGGTCAGAATTGGAGCCTTTATTGGTTGCTTCATCCTGATTGCATACCTTGATTACATGTTACCAATTACTTTTTTTTAATTATATGTTAATTTCATTTTTTAATAAAAAAAATCACAAAAGTAAAGGATTTCAGGAAAATTAAAATGATTAAAAATAGTGTTATGGTTAAAAAAAAAAAAAAAAATCCTGAAATAATGATTGTATTTTTAGCTAGAATAAACAATGTAAGGCTAATATTTTATAGGAATTATTTTGATAGGTTTGTTATAAGTTCATTTAACCTATTTCTTTCACTGTGGAATTCTCTTTCGATGTCATGTTTATTTTTGGACGCCAGCCAAAACACAGTGGCAATTTTTAGAAATGTAGAGCGGTTGTGACAACAAAGGGCGTTATCGCTTTAGCTTTCATCGCGCTGACATCACTTCTAAATACTTCAAATTATCAATTTATTTACTACATTTTACTACATTTTACAATTTCAGTTCTTATATCATCAATTAGAAAAAAAAATTAGTTTTCGATTGAAATTTATTTGAAAACTGAATTTTTAAATAATTTTCAAGCATGAAATATTTTTTAATTCTATCTCAACAATGATCATCAGTTTGCTTTAATAATGTAACATAGTCCCTGGGAAAGTTGCCCGAATTGAAAATAGATTTTCCTAACCATCATAAAAACTGAAAAAAAAATTAAATAAAAATCCCTAATAAATCCTAAGATCAGATTATCCATAAAATAGAGCATTTTGGCGCTATACCTATTAAAAAATTGCTATACCTAATTGCTATACCGCAATAGGCGCTAAACCTATTTTTAGTTTATGAATAACATAAAATTGATATGTTGAATTCGTTGATGTATTATATGTTGCATCAGAATATGCTAGGAACTGTTTATTATTATTTTTTTTAAAGATCCGTTGGATATTTAACTGTATAAGAGGAAAAAATCCCCGACTGTGATGGAAAAGGAATAATCATCCTGATTATATAAAGGAACCGAAGAAATCGTACAAATAAATTACACTTGAAAAGATTAAAACTCTCCCTTATCTGCAGATGGATTTATTATTGTAAAAAAGATTCTTCATCTTTACATAACAAGTAATATATATATATTTTTTAAAGTCAATTCCTACTTTTTAATCATAAATATATAAAATAAACCTTTGCAGCATTAATGTCCCACGTTATCTTTATTGAATTTTTTTTTTATAATCATCGTTCCGGTATTTTATTTTTGTGGCATCACTAATTTGAGGAAAATCTTTCATTTCATTTAGGAAAACAATGGGAGAAAACTTTTTCTCCCATATAAAACTAAAATAAATTAATTTAATTTAATTAATGAATTAATATTTGAAAAAACTGTATTAACATTAAGTGTCATCCACTACAAGTTTAAAAAAATGTATTTCAACTTGAGTGGATGAACAGAAAATATTTTATTAACGGTTGAAAATTTGAATAAGATACATAAATATATAGAGAGTGTGAGCTAACTGTAGGAAGAATTGAAAAATAAAATGATTAGCTTACAACAATGGATGCGTTTCAGAAGATATGGATTTGAAACGAACAATGATTAAAGAAGACATTTTAAAACTTTTTATTTAAATATTTTAAAACTTTTTTTTAACGTCGAATTTTGACGGCATGTTTGGGGAGATGCAATGCACATGCGCATAGGTGCTCATTCGGTTGCATTATTACAGTGGTGGTGGGGGGGAGATGTGTGCTTTATTTACTATGGTCATTTATTGACTGAATATGAGATAAACGTAGGGATATACTATTTGTGTGATACTTCATAGGTCCAGGAATTTTTCTTTCTTGCCGTAGGGATTATGGCGGTAATATCAAACTGATTTGCATTATTACATAGTTGTTTACGGATTGTTTGTTTGGAGTTTGCATCGGAAATAGTACTGTAATTCACTGTGGGAAAAAGCTTTTAAAATAAAATATTGGAAAGACTGTTTCATACGCAAGTTTATTTTACTAATATTGTTATTGTAATTTTTTTTCGTCAAGTTTTGACGGGTTTCATCTAGTATTAATAAAAACATTCATTAAGAAATTTGGGTTTTTTTTTTTAAAAATGGTGCTTTTTTGTTATAGGAGTTTTCAAGGTTTAACCGTCAAGCGACCGAGATACTTATTAAATTCCTACTATTAGCTCACACTCTCTCTATATATATCTTGTTGGAATTTTCAATCGTTAATAAAATATTTTCTATTCATCTATTCAAGTTCAAATAAATTTTTTTTTAACTTGTACTGGATGACAATCGATGTTAATACAGTTTTTTCAAATATTAATTCATTAATTAAAATAAATTAATTAATTTTAATTTTTATATGGGAGAAAAAAATTTCTCCCATTGTTTTCATAAATGAAATGAAAGATTTATCTGAAATGAGTGATGCCAACAAAAAATAAAATACCGCAAGGATGATTATAAAATAATGTTCAATAAAGATAACGTGGGACATGAATGCTGCACGGGTTTATTTTATATATTTATGATTAAAAAGTAGGAATTGACTTAAATTTTTTTTTATTACTTGTTTTAATACAGAAATTAATCTGCAGGCGATATAATGCATTTCACAGAATTAAAAATCATCAAGATCTGAATATTTATATAACTAGCTATGGTACGAACGCACCTCATTTGTCACGTTCGACGTACAATTTCCAACTTGTTTTTTGTTAGCATATACAGGAAAACCTCGTTACAACGAATTTCCAGAGCCCATCTATTAAGTTCGTTATTCTGAAATATTCGTTAATGCGAAATTCCAAATTGGCGGATTTAAAAAATTAAATTTGGAAACACATTGAATAAAATTACATACTATTATTGAAGTTAAATTAAATGTTTGCGAAATGTCAAATAATGAATGTACAGTATATTAAATTATACTATTATATTATTTTTTAAAAGATAAATTATTAAATTCAATAAATTTCAAGATTTTTAATCTACTGTAATGAAATTATAATTTATCTTACATGCCTGACAGCTGAAAAATTCGCACTGATATACACCATTAATATATATTATAACCCTTTTTTGTTTTTATTTATTTATTTTATTAAGAAAAGAAGAAATTTTCCGCAATTTCGCCCCGTTTTCCGAAACACAGTTTAGAGATATGCTGAAAATTCGACGATATTGGGGTAATGGGGAGCGATAACTGGATGAAAAATAATTTCTTTCGGAATTCTTGTTTTTCGATAAAAAAAAATTAGTTTTCCTGAGCTCAGCGTTCGTTAAACTGAAATTAGTGTTCTTTTTAAGTCTTCAGTATATTCGTTCATTTGAAATTCGTTCAAGTGGATATATTTATAGTGGCAAGACATAGGAATTTTTTCCTAATCGAAATAACAATCGTTAAATTGAAAATTTCGTTACATTTACATTCGTTGTAAAGAGATTCTAATGTATATTGTAAAGCAAAAACATGTTCGCGAGTAACGCTGCTGTCACATTAACGATGGCAAGACCTCACCAATCAATTTCGCTTTTACTAAAAATATTTTTATTTCTAGACATCGCATAATTTACATTTTTACACCGTCAAATAAGAAACAAAATGTTCTTTCAAATGCAGTTTGTTGGAAAACTGTATCTCAATTCATTAACTTTTATGGTTTTTAAAATTATTTTCCCACGCATGTATTTATTTTTTAAATATATTTATATCTTGTACAGCCCTATTACAAAAGATTAACCGGTTTGCGCTTAAAACAGTATAAATAATTCAATGTTTGTTTCCAGATAGTTTTCAATCATAAAGAAACTAAAATTTCATCAATAAATAAATAAAAAAACACAAGTAAACCACAAATTTAACAGATAATCGAACTAACGCGCTAACAACTGAAATTGCCAGAATAAAAAATGCTGCTGTAAGTATCGTAAGCGAAATTTTTTGCGATTTCTTCGGGTATTAACTACTGGCATATGCAGCTAATACGAAAGTTTCGCTTTTAAGAATGATATTTTTCATAGAAAAATGTTTTTCGGTGCTGTTAGTTGGCAATCTAAAAAAATTATAATAAATCAAAACTAGTCGGATGTGTCAATCCCAAACTTTTTTCTACCTCAAACACGTTAATAATGTGAAAAACGTAATTTTTAAAACTATGCATTTTAGAATAAAAAAGCAGCATAGCAGCGCCACCTGTTATATGATTTGCTCGAAAATCTAATCAGCACCAATTTATGTCAAGGTCTAACAGAATATGAAGTTTGATGAAATTCCGTGTATTAGTTCTTGTGATATGACTATCACTAAAATCGAGTAAATGAAAAAATGCAATGTAGGAGCGCCACCTGTTGGACGGTATAAACCAAACTTAATCAGATACAACTTATGGCAACGTCTAACTCCATCTGAAGTTTAATGAAAATTCGTGCATTAGTTCTTGAGATAAAGCTATTGTGGAGGTCGTGAAAATTTCCTCATAGCAGCGCCACTTTGTCATGCGATTTACACCAAAACCTAATCAGTACCAATTCATATCAAAGTCTAACTGAATCTAATGTTTTATTAAATTGCGTACATTAGTTCTTGAGATAGAGTGACCAATTTTTTTTTTTTTTTTTTTTTACATACAGACACACAGACAATCACACATACAGACAGACATTTTCTAAAAACAGTCGAATCGTGTTCAGGACCTTCTAAAATGTATAAATCCGTAGAAAATTGTAAGTCGAAAATTTTCATGAAACCAATACTTTCTTCTATATGCTTACGTATCAAAAACCTACACACATCAAAAACCAACCAATATCATATTTATGCTTTGAAAAAAAATAATAGAACAAAACTTGCGAATTTAAGACAACTATTTTAGAATTAGTTTCATAAAATATTTCAGAAAAAAAATAAAGAAATATATAAAATTTTATAATACGAGAAGAATTTCTTTAAATAAAAAAAATATGCAGGCAAAATTTGCCTTCTTTGTACGTAAAATGACTAATTATATTATTAAACTAGTCAGATGTGCCAATACCTAAACTTTATTCACACATTATCTCACACAGGTTTCGCATACACTAAAAATAATCAGCACCAATTTATATCAAGGTGTAATTGAATCTAAAGTTTTATTAAATTTCGTGCATTAGTTTTTGAGGTATGACTATTGCTAAAATCGTGTAAATCCTGAAAAATGCAGCGTGGCAGCGCCACCGGTTGGGAGATTTAGACCAAAACATAATCAACAACAACTTGTGTCAACGTCTAACTGAATCTGAAGTTTGATGAAAATCTAAGCATTAGTTCTTGAGATATAGTTATCATAATAACAGTAAACAAAGTAGCATAGCAGCGCCACCTGTTGCGCTATTTACTCCAAAACATAAGCATAATCTATTTATGTCAAGGTCTAACAGAATCTGAAGTTTGGTGAAATTACGTGCATTAGTTCTTGAGATACAGCTATCGTAAAAATAATGAAAAACATGGCACAGCAGCGCCACCTGTTGGGATATCTACACTAAAACGTAATCACCGTTTAAGTACGTCATGGTATAACTGAATTTGAAGTTTGATGAAAATTAGTGCATTAGTTCTTGAGATAGAGCTATTGCGGAAATCGCAAAAAATGCAGCATAGCAGCGTCACCTTTTGGGCGGTTTTCACCAAAAACTAATTAACACAAATTTATATTAAGGACTAACTGAATATAAAGTTTTACTAAATTTTGCGCATTAGTTCTTGAGATAGAGCATCCACAAAATATTTGTCACATACAGACAGACAGACAGACCGACAGACAGGCAGACAGACGGACAGACAGACAGACAGACTCACCGACTCACCGACAGACATTTTCTAAGTATGGTCAAATCGTGTTGAGGACTTTCTAAAACGTATAAATCCGTCGAAAACCGGAAGTCGAAAATTTTCATGAATCCAATACTTTCTTCTTGTAAAAATAGAAGAAAGTAAAAAGAGGGAGTGGAAAAATTGCTGTGTGCCTTTCAATTACACAAAATACGCCTCGAAGAAAAAAAAGGAATAATTTGTTTCACGGCGAAATGTAAGAATGTCTGTGTTTACATTAGGCTACATTAACATTTCTTCTTCAAATATTTTTCACGATCAATATTTACATTTATACATATTCTATTTGTAAGTTTGATAATATATGTCTATATATATACCTAAGTCAACTTTCTGTTTAAAAAAATATTTCTCAAAAATTCCCATTTACGAGAATCTATTTATTAAATGCAAGGAGATATAAAGAAGACATTATTGAAATATAACCACAAATTCTCAGCTTTTATGGATTACTCAGTTGCATCATGTTCTTATTTTTAGAATGAATTAAACTTCTTTGAAATTATTGCCTGTAAACACGAAAAATAAATGATAAATACGTTATCCACAAAAAAAAAAAGTTAATATTTTCCGAAAATATTCGCTTTAAATAATATATGATATCATTAAAAAAAATTATAGCATTTTTCAAATGTGCAGTGTTTTATTACTTATCAATTCAAAACATGGTAACTTATTTTTGCAATGCTTAAATAATTACAGCAAAGTTTTCCATATTAATAAAACTAAAAGGCTTTATTTGTGTTTTCGACACTTTGCAACATAGTTGAAAAATGTTTATGAATTCCGTTTGTCTGTCTGTCTGCCGTCTGGCTTTGCTCTAACTCGCGTAAATATACTCGGTTTGCCTTGAAATTGATATGTGTTATTGGCGTTTACTATGGCATGTTTGGTATTGAAAATGAAGTGTGTAGCATTTATGGTTCTTTTACAGTGACACTCAAAAGAATTACGTTAAATTATGGTCTATGGGTGAAATATCTTTGCGCAATATTTTAACGATGTTACAATATTTTAAACATATTGAAATTGATACATATGACTGAAGTACAGTACAAGACGTTTGCTGTAGAATATGGTGTGCATAGAATGTATCGTTTATTTACAGGTCAATTCAAAAGAATTTGGTTACAGTACTGTCATGCGTTTTCTAAATTGTTTACTTAATAAACTGTGAAGTTTTGTTAGATTATTCTCAATGTGTTGCAAAGTGTTTCATAATCTATGCTTGACGGATTATTTTTTGCTCTTGTTTTCGTTTTTCTTTTCATAAACTAACGATAAACATTTTCCGCTTTGGACAAATAAAATCCACCACCGAATACTGAAAATGCCTCGTAGAAATTGTGAAAATTATTTATTCAAATTAAGGAAATTTTTTATGTAAGGAAGACGTCATCTTTTCAGTTAGTTTTATGCAAATGACAAGGGGGAACAAAAATAAACATATTAAGTAAGGTATTTATGGATAAGGAAGCTTCCAAACTGGTTTTAAAGCTTTTACTCATATTTACGTTCATAGTTACGAAAGCTGTCGGGAAAAATGATCTTTTGAATATGTATGAAAATAAAATGTTTACTTTTTAATAAAAAATCAATTAGAATATCCTGTATCTTAATTATTTATTTTATCTTATAATTTAATATAAACAAGAACGAAAAATCATGCGCCAAGCATAGATTATATAGCACTTTCCAACGCTTCCAAAATAATTTTACAAATCATACCGTTTAATAAGCTAAAAGCTAACATCTAAGTAAACAATTTAGAAAACGCATAACATATTTAAAAACATAATTTCAGGAATTTCCAACATATACAATATTCGGAAAAATATCCGAATACTTTTATTCAGCCCTGTATAGGATCTATAGATTTGTATATATACTACATAGGATGATAATTTTAGTTCAGTTAGGAAACGCGTAGCACAGTTTAAAATTCTAAGTCTGGAGTTTGTCAATAAACAGAAATGTGTTCGCGAACTTTTGTGCTGCCCTGTATAGGATCTACAGAATTTATACACACCACGTAATAGACAAAAAGCAAGTTAAAATTAAAATCGCGTTCAATAACTTAAAACGCACTTCCAGGAATTATTGTTAACAGACAGTAGATAATTCTTTTGCGTGTCCCTGTAAATGAACGATGACTGCTATACACACAATATTCCGTAGTAAGTCTCTTGTAATGCACCTTAGTGATCTATATAAATTTCAATGCGTTTAAAATAGGGAAACATTATTTAAATAAACCGCAGACGATTTTTCTCCATAGACGTAATGTAACGGAATTATTTTTACTGTCCCTGTAAAGTAACTATAAGTGCTATGCACACCCTGTTCCATAGTAAGCTTCTTCTAATGCACCTTAGTAATATATATAAATTACAATTCGTTTAAAATAGTGAAACATTATTTAAATAAACCGCAAATGATTTTTCCCCATCGACCGCAATGTAACGGAATTCTTTTGAGTGTCCCTGTAAAAAAACTATAAGTGCTACACACTTCCGTTGAAATAGGGAACATGCTATAGATAACGACAATAATATATAAAAATTGCAGAGCAATCCGAGCATATTTACGGGAGTTAGAGCACGGACAGATGGCTAGACGGCAGACGGCCAGACAAACCGAAGTCATAAGCACTTTTCAACTAGGTTGGAAAGTGCTAAAAATAAAAATATCTAATAATTATTTAAAAGATTACGAAGAAGGACGAAATTTGTATTAGTTCAATTTAAATAATAATAATAATAATAAAAAGACTGGGAGCATACAAAAATTAATTTTGAATTTTAAAACTTCAGTTTACATTGCGAATATTCCGAGAAAAGTAAGTTACACCAATCTCTTGTTTTTCTGAAACAACGTGCCAGTTTGTTTCATGCAAAATGAGAATTATATACTGAGTGGCCAAAAAACTAGAGACACACCTTATTTGAAAGGAAACCAGTCCGACAGTGACGTAGAATGACGTAACAATGCAGAGTTGCTTATATAAGGAACTCTCAGCTTCGTACGATGTAGTTAGAATGGAAGTTACTGCAAAAATGGGTAAGACAAAAAATTTAAGTGACTTTGAATGAGGGATGATCGTCGGTGCAAGAAGAGCTGGTGCCAGCATCTCTGAAACGACGACTCTTTTAGGATTTTCTCGCCCAACAGTATCTAGGATGTTTAGAGAGAGTGGCAGTTGAGAAAAAATCTTCAAGCTATAAGGACCATTCTAGTCGAAAAAGGCTGGTGAACGAGAGAGGTGAAAGACGAGTAGCACGCATGCAGCAAAAGTAAGGGCAACAACATGACAAATTGCAGCTGAAATCAATGCAAGTGAATAACAAAGCATATAATAACGTACAACAACACTGACTTTGCAAAGGAGGGTCTTTAGCAGCAGGAAACCATCAAGAGTGCCTCTGGTATCGCAGCAAAATAGGAAAAGGCGCCTGTTGCGGGTGAAGAAACGACGAAATTGGTCGCTTGTGCACTGGAAAAAAGTAACCTGCTACGATGAGTCTTGTTTCCTGCTTCATAATGCAGATGGCAAGTTGGAATATGGCGCAAACAACACGAATTCATGGACCCCTCCTGCCAAATGAGAACTCTTCAAGTTGGTGGCGGTGGAATTATTGTGTGGGGAGTAGTTTTCTGGAGTACACTGGATCCCTTTATATCTGTGAACACAACTCTGAGCAGCACAATTTACCTCAACATCGTTGGCAATCACGTGCACTCGTTTATGGTTATAATGTTCCCTTGTGGAGATGGTCACTTTCACCAGGACAATGCAGTTTGCCATCGGGCTCAATCTGTCTTAAATTGGTTTGAGGAAAATCAATCAAAGTTTATGCTGCTTGCATGACTGGCTCAGCCTTCTGACCTCAATCCTATTGAGGATTTGAGGGATGAAGTCGAAAGAGCACTTCAAAGCTTGGAAACGCCAACATACACTGTGACCCAGCTTACAGCTGCCATTATCTCAGCATGGACCAATCTTCCTCAGCAACGGTATAAGCAACTTGTTGAGTCTATGCCAAGAAGAATATAGGCAGTGATCATAGTTAAAGGTAGACCAACTCGTTATTGGAGGATGTCTCTAATTTTTTGGCCACTCAGTGTATGCTAGATGATTTATATAACTGACTGGCAGAAACTGAGAATTATGGATCAGAAACGACGGTGCATATAAAAGGCTCAGAAAAACGTCACGATTTGAGATGAGTGTTTTAAAATTAAAAATACATTTAATAGCTAAAATAATAAACTTATAGAAGTCTTAAGCAATTATTTTACATTTATATCTTTATTAATAATATTTAGTATCTGAATAGTGTTTAGTGTTTTTTTAATAAATTATGGAAAATCTTCCGCTTTGGACAAATCCACCGCCGAATACTAAAAATGCCTTGTAGAATTTGTGTAAATTATTTACTCAAATTATTCATTCCATTTACCAAAATCAGTTTATCTGGAATATACAAACTGCATTAATGAAATTAGAATGAATGACTAAACTCAACTTTTGGAAAAAGCGTGAGAGTTACAATTTTCTTTTCGGCTTGAATAGCGACAGATAAAACAGGGTTTTTTCGAGACAAATGTTGGCCATTCACCAAAATTTGGTAAGAGTTTTGTATTGGCGCTAGAAATGTATATCCGATGAGTCCCAAAAAATATAGTTGTTTTACCATGTTTTGGAGGAGCAAAACGGGGCCTTTTAACTCAGGGGAGGGGGGGGGGACTCAAAAGTTTTCAGTTGGTCAAGTGGAGTATCGTTTAACTAAAATTCATTAAGAAATGTAAATATATTGCTTGAAGGTGCGTAAAAACATACATAAAACATTTAAAAGCACATTAAAGTCCTTTTAAAAATTCCAAAACGTTTTCAACCGAACTACTCGGTTATCATCAGTGGAAAAACTAAATTGTTGAGTTGAGTTGTTGTCCCTTCGCGTTACCTTGCTTGCCCGGAAAAACTATTTTACCTCAAGGGTTTGGAATATAAGGTGGGATGGGAAAGGTAATCAATGATGCATTAATTCATTCTAGACTGCGTGGATATCATATGATAATACATCGTTACAGACTATTTCTTATTTTAGACATTATTTCTAGAGATTCTCTTATGATAGCTTCCAGGTGATTATTTATGCGGAATATAATTTTGCATCCATTGAAATCTACTTTTATAGGTTCAGTTTGTGCTAATCTTGCTAACGCAGTTTTTATTGGAGTATCGCTTGTTATGTACTTTTTAATTCTGTATCTAATGACACCATCCAAAACTCGATACGATCATTTGTTACATAGTTATGGCATCTTTTAAGAATAAAAATTTGAAAATTATACTTTTGTGCTGGTGAAATAGGGTTTTAGATCAACAACTGGTAGCCATTCACGAAATTTGGGAAGAACTTTGTTTTGACATTAGAAATGAATGTCCGATGAGCCCCCTAAAAATAAAGTTGTTTTACTGTATTTTGGGATCAAAAGTAGTAGATCGTCCCTACCATGTCAAACTATCGAATGTGAAAAAATGCAATTTTCATTACGTTTAAAAATGTGCCGATTGTCACCACTAAATTTTAATAGCATTATTCTTCATCAACCTTGCCAGTTTGGTCTACCTTTTTTATTCAGAAATTCCGAATCTATACCAGAAATTTGAAATAGAATTTTTTCCTTTATCTAGACAGACATTTCGTGATTATATAAAGTAAAAAAAAATTATCAAAATTCTCGGAATGAATTCTGCATTTCTCAATAAAAAAGAAGGCCTATCTGGCAACCCTGTTATTCACATAGATTTTATTTATATTCTTACCAAGCGAAGAATTCTAATAACATTTAGTGGGGCCTCCGTGGCCGAGTGGTTAAGACACCATTCCGCTAATCGCTTGAAAGCGAAGGAGTCAGGTCGGCGGGTTCGACTCCCGCCAGCTCCATTGCACACACTTTGTGGAGCTCCCGGATGTAACTCTCTGGTGTTGTAAATTTCCTTGTTGCTATCTCGTCCCTGTATATTGACGATGACTTATAAGCGGGCACTTGATGTCAAGCACACAAGTCAGATGTATGTTCTCAATAAACAAACAAACAAACAAATAACCTTTAGTGGTGACAATCGGCCAATTTTTAAAAGTAATGAAAAATGCATTTTTTCACATTCGATAGTTTGACGTGGGAGATACGATATGTTAGTTTCCCTCTGAGTTAAGATTGAGGCCTCTCCTATTTTAACTCAGAGGTAGGGGTGGGGGAAAACTCAATTATTTTTAAGTAGGTCGAGTGGGTATTGTTTACCATGTATATTTTAATTCGGAATCGAATAACAGCATTTGCAAGTCGATACAATCACTTGTTACAAAATTACGACAGCTTTTATCAATAAAAAGTCCGAAATTACACTTTATGAGAGAGCAGAACTTTATTACACTTATTTTACGTTCACCTTGGAAAAAGACTCAGATGGCACTGATTTTGATTATTGCTATTTTGAGGACATTTAATACGTTTAAGATTATTCATTATGATATAAAGAACATGTTTTGAACGTAAAAAATATGTAATAACGTTGTACTATCTCATAAAATATTATTCTGCACTGTTTATTATTAAACACTGTTGTAACTTTGTAACAACCGATTGTATCGATTTGCGAATGGTGTGACTCGATTCAGAATTAAAAAGTACATGGTCATCAATTTCCCACACGACCTATTAAAAAAAGGCTGAGTTATCCCCCCCCCCACCACCACCACCCTGAGTTAAAATGAGCCCTTTTTTCTCTACAAACCAAAGTAAAACAACATTATTTTTTGGGAACTCATCGAATCTTCACTTCTAGTGCCAAAACGAAGTTCTTCCCAAATTTTTTGAACGGTCACCAGTTGTTGCTGTTTTACCTGCAGTAAAGTATAATCTTCTGTCTTTTATTGATAAAACCTGCCGCAGCTTTCTAAAAAATGATAGTATTGACTTTCGGCTGGTGTCATTTGATTTAGAATTCAAAAAATGGATAATAAATAAAACCTACTTAAAAGAAGTTGAGTTCCTCCCTCCCCTAAGTTAAAATGCCGCCTTCTCTCCCCCCCCCCCCCCAAAAAAAAACATGGTAAAAGAACCTTATTTTTTGGGCACACATCGGATGTTTATTTATAGAACCAAAACGAAGTTCTTCCCAAATTTTCGTGAATGCTCACGTCGGCTATTACTCCATTTTTGGTGTATTTTACCTGTGCTACTTCTAAAAAATGGTGTTACATTAAATACAAGCAAATAACTATGTCAACGATAACTTTTCACAATTCATGTAAATGGTATTAGGAAATGTCCTTCAACATGGATAATTGTAACCGTAATACATAGCTTAGCTATCAACTTTTACGCTTTTCTCCTATCATTATTTTTCAACAGAAAAATTTGCCTTACATAGCATAAATATTCAGCGATTAAGTGTCACACAAATTGGGACTCTGCCGGCATTTACAACACAGCAAGCCGCGGCTATGCAGGCACAGTTCTCAGGCACCACGGAACCATGCATCCCTAGATAGATTTCGTAAGAAACACTACTTACTGCATTCTCCGCTATGTTGGAATCTCTGAAAGATTTTTGCTGATCTAAGCCGATCATGTCCCCTAGAACCCTAAACCACCCCAGTTCAAAACTTTATCTATCTATATTACTTTTTATGGACACGATAACTCTCATAATTCTGCACAAATCTCTTCCAAACTGAAACATAAAATCAAGGGGCAGAAAATCTTGGTCAAGTTCGCTAATGGGCAAAATCGAACCAAGAGTTTGGAAATGGGAAGGGTTTTTGTGAAAACAGAAAAAAAACCCAGAATGTCTTAAGTATGATATATATCGAATCCGTTTAAAGTTACTATTACTTCTAGAAATAGTGCCAAAAATTTTCGTATGACATTTTTTTGATTTTTTGATATAATTAAAAACGGCCT
Organism: Maratus michaelseni; assembly: GCA_963931845.1. Taxonomy (NCBI): domain Eukaryota; kingdom Metazoa; phylum Arthropoda; class Arachnida; order Araneae; family Salticidae; genus Maratus; species Maratus michaelseni. The sequence goes on from OZ007600.1 coordinate 8,151,438, forward strand.
CAAGGGGCAAAAAAAAAAGTCGGTTTTACGAAGAAAAAAAATTTACAAGATATCAAATCCACTTAAATTTAATTATATATTTCCATAATATTATCTACAACTTTTATATTGACAAGTTTTTGATAGGACCAGCTCTTACAGCAAAATAGAAAAAAGATATAACGTGGAAACCCCACTCCCTCCCAATGAAAATAGACTTTCCCAGTGCAGCGCATCACGTGAAATCAGTACTTAATTTCGAAATCTAGCTTTGCCTGTAGGCCGAGCCGGGAGGTATTTTTTTTTAATTATATTTTATCAGCTAATGTATTTAAGCCTTTTTATTTTATTTTATGCAAATATCAAATTTCTCAGAAAAAAACATTACAAAATGCTATAAAATTGTTATAAAAAAATCCAGTACTGTACTTAAGTTCCATTTTTTATGCTAATGCTATACTTGAAGTACTTATAATTTTTGTGCTTCCTATTTCTAAGTAGTCATTTTTCCAGGATTTATTGTTTAATTATTTTGTCCTCCCACCATCATTTTTTATGCTTTTTGTTACTAGTTGAGGGATTTGCTATTCCACATTATTACTCTACAATTGCTATGCCCCGGGGATGTGTCACTTGGTCACAGGCACCTCGGCAAAATGCCCTTGAAATCTATCAGCGATTAAATAAGTAAAATTGTTTTGTTCAAAAATAGTTGTAGGAAAAAAGCATAAAACTTGATAGCTATGGTAATATCATTTTAACGTAACTCAAACAATATCCTCTATTTCATTTAGAAGGTAAACAAAAATATAATTCTGCAGCCTTTATGCCAAAAAATTGTAAAATCATTTTATTAAACAACATTTTTTATTGGACCCTCTATTTTAAGATATATATGCAACAGTATAAAGATATATTTATATCTTAAAATGAGTTAATGTTTGTATTTCATAAATAAAAAAAAAAAATCTGTATATATTACCAATTTTTATAAGGAGACAGTATATTATATAGATAGTCATTAAAAAATGGCCAACAGTTTTCATCAAAACAATCACTACACAAAAACGTTTTCGTCCCCGGTCCGGAGCGTACTCAGTTGTAAATGTAAACACCTCTCTGTTGTAAGCAGACTTTATATACATAAATCGTCATTAAAAACACGAGTAATTAAAAATGGCAATTAAACCTAATGGCCAATCAAATCTAATTAAAGGCAACACAGAGGTGTTTGCATTTACAACTGAGGACGCTCCGGACCGGAGACGAAAACGTTATTTTGCAGTGATGGTTTTTATGAATACTGTTGGCCATTTTTAATGACTCATGTTTTTAATTACTATCTATATAATGTCTGCTTATAAAAATTGGTAATATATACAGATGTTTTTTATGTATGCAACATCTGAAAATATTTATTTATACACTCATTCAGAGTTCGTAACTCTTTTTTTACAATTTTACATTCTTATACAATGCAGAATCACTTATTCTTCTGTTTCAAGAAATAATATTTCTTATAAATTCAAATTCAGTAAATTATTCCAAGTCATTTAACAAAGTATACATATCCGAGTCATGAAATTTACAAATTTGAATATTTATGTTGGAAAACGGTAAGTTGCAGAAAGTTTCCTTACAAATCGATTCTGCATAAAATACTCATCTGTAGTCCTTTTTCTTTTACTGTTTTAGTATTAAAAAAAAAAAAAAAAAAAAAAAAACATGAAGATCATAAAATGAAAAATACAGATCCTATTGCTTTGTTTTTTGAACTAAAATGTAGAACTCTTATAATTTCGTTTCCTAAATACCAAATTTAAGAATAACTTAAAAAAATTTTAATTTGTTTAGAGAATTAAAGCGAATGAAAAGGAAAATATTTAAACACTATGATTTTTATATATCTATATGCTTAAAAAAAAAAAAAAAAAACATATAAATTATTTTAAGAACAGAAATTTAGCGTCTCAGTTCTAAGTATGTCCTCTTTGAAATACCTTTAAATTTTTATCTCATTTCACACAGTATCTAATATCTAAAAATCCTCTATTATTAATGCTAGATTTTGTATACTTCTCAAAGATTCAGAAAAACAAACATTAACTTTTCAGGTAAATTTACCTGATTTAATTAATTTTCTGATGGGCTATGGAATTTAATATTCAATTTCTAGGTCACCGTTAAATTAAAGAAGGAAAATAAAATAAAAAGATTTGCGTATTATTTTTAAATTGTAAAAATGATAAAGCCAATTTTCTTATATTTGCTGAACATATGCGCAAAACTTCATTAAAAATTATATACAGAGAATTGCGAATGGCTGAGAAAATAATTAACAAATTTTCAACCGATTTGACTAATTTAAGACATCGCATAGAGAACATTCAGCATCCAATACGTAAAGTTTAAATGTACTACTGAAATGAGCCATTTTCATTTCAGTGAATAATAAAATATGAAAATTGTCTAACTTCCCTTAGAAAAGCGTTATGACGCAAACGAAAATGTTCCATATTTTACGAAGGAAAGAACCTAATTTTAACAACAACTCTACAGCTAAGATAATAGACCACAAGCATTTCTGACGTCATCCAATGTCATAATGACGTTTTTCTTTTATACAGCTAATCAGCTTCCTGATTTCCCCCACATGCGTTCGAGAAGAACCAGTAAAATACGGATAATTTCCCACAAGCATTGCGGGCTCCACCCCGTTCGCATGGTCCATTCCGGGAACTTCACCAACATCTATATATTTAAAGCTAAAACCTCATAATCCTTTTCATAATCCACTTCCACATGAAATTGAATTCAATGCGCATGCTTCAACTTTTTTTTCAAAGCAGGAATAGAATACCAGGGGGATTCTACTCTTTGATAGTTTAAGAGTGCGCTGGATCTGAATAAAATGGAACAAACCCACACAATGGTAAACCCATTTATCATTCTCCCCCACTTCCAATGGGAGAAACACTTTCTCTTTCTTTGAAATGCAGCTTTTCCTTCAGATTTTACAAGTAGCTATTTGGTCGCCTGTAGCCTGGGTCAATTTTCGTTGAAGAGAAACGCTTCACCCTTCGGACAAAAAATAAATCAACAGTCACAGTTTTTTAAAATACGTTGATGCAGTTTCTGCAGGATTCTAAATGAAATTTTCGGTTTTTGATTTTTATTTAAATCCGGGTTGACCGGATCCGAAGACATTGGGTTGCCCAATTACAAGTTCGTTTAATTCAAGGACCTTTTGGAATAAACCGTCCAGCGTAGCGGGTGAAGCTCCGCTTGTATTTACTTAATTTACAGGCGAAACGAATGAATTTTGCGGCAGTTATCTCGAGACAAACACACAGACACCAAAATATCCACAGTAAGCCTCAAATAATTCCAATAGATGTTTGCTACCTCTTACCAAACTTTTATCAATAACCCATACAGCACGAAAGCTCCTGAATACTTCCCCAGGAATTCCAAGTCATCCCAAATTCCTCCTGATATTAAAAACACAAGTTCAGGACTTCCTGGGGAAGAGTCCTTTAAGATTTCCTGGAGAATATGCTTCTAGTAACGTTCTTCAGAGCAATCTCCCTAGGATGTCGTTCCTGAGGAAATACCTAGGAAGTCGTTCCTGAGGAAATATACCTAGGAAATTGTTCCTGAGGAAATATGTAGAAAGTCGTTCCTGAGGAAATACCTAGGAAGTCGTTCCTGAGGAAATATACCTAGGAAATTGTTCCTGAGGAAATACGTAGAAAGTCGTTCCTGAGGAAATACCTAGGAAGTCGTTCCTGAGGAAATATACCTAGGAAATTGTTCCTGAGGAAATATGTAGAAAGTCGTTCCTGAGGAAATACCTAGGAAGTCGTTCCTGAGGAAATACCTAGGAATTTGTTCCTTAGGAAATATGTAGAAAGTCGTTCCTGAGGAAATACCTAACCCATATAGCACATGTTCTTCCCTAGGACATTCCCAGGAATATTGACATTCACCCCAGGCTTCCCCGAGGATGCAATTTAAAAATGTTTTTTTTTATTTTCTTTCCCTTCTTTAATTTAACGGTTACCTTGAAACTGAATATTAAATTCCATAGCCTTTTACAGAAAGGAAAAAAAATTAATTAAATCAGGCTAATTTGCCTGCAAAAATTAAAGTTAGTTTTTCTGAATCTCTGAGAAGTATACAAATAATCTAGCATTAATAATAGAGGATTTTTAGATATTAGATACTGTGTGAAATGAAATAAAAATTAAAAGTTCTAAAAATTAAAATTAAAGGTCTAAAAATTAAAATTAAAGATATAAAAGTCAATTTAGACGTTGACGTCTCTCAGTAAAGGATGTTTGTTTTACATAGCTTATCATGTGCTTTCTTGGAATCATGTTACTGATGTTTTATCCTCTTCAATAGTACAGGTTCATTTCAAATTTTAGAGTATTGTCAATATTCGTAAGAATATTTTTTTAATAATTTTGTCGTTTGATTTTAATTTTGCAGATAGTTATTTAGAAATTTAATAAGCCAAACAATTTGTCCATTGTCTGTTTTACTCTTTTTTAATCGAGCAAAATTTTGGTATGTTGGATCTACAGATCTTCTGTACTAATTACATCATAACGTGTTTCTGAAAATTGATTTTTTTTTAATTATGCATGATGAGCTTGGCGGCCATCTTTTCTCATTTTACAGAAATTTCTAGGCACCCAAGTCTGTAGTTAAAATCCAAAGTTCGGCCTTTTTACTAAAGCAAAATTTAATGTTTTTCCTTTACTGACTTGTGGGCTTAGAAAGGTACAGGGTCCATAAGTCGTGTTTTTGGCCCATGAAATAAGACTAAAATTCGATTTTGTTATACTGACGTAACTATTTCATTTTTTAATTTTAGAAATTTTATCCTGTACGATTTCAATAATAGTTTATACATTTTGTTCAGATTTATATGACTTACATAAGCTCAAAGTTCGTATTATTCGTAGTTTTTGATGAAAAATACGCAATTTCTCCTAATTTTACCTCAATTATTTATATGAGCGCAATCGTGCAACACTTTCTTCTTTACATATATTATAAAATACATCAAAATGTACAATATAGGTAAAAATAAAAGTGTTGCCAAGCTGTGCTCATAGTAAAATATTAAAAATAGAGAGTTAAGTAACTGCATTCACTCACGTCACAGAAAAAACCAACTTTTCAAAATTTGAATAAAAAAGAGACAGCTTTAAAACAACAACGAGTAAAAAAAATAAGATGACAGTTGTGGCTAAAAAGTGGTGTGATATCAAATTTCCAAGCTTATATTATGGAACTTGTTTAACATTTTCCATTAAATAAGTTACCACCTGTAAGTCTTTACCTGTAAGATACTTTAGGATGCAGCAACGTATTTAAACGTGCTAAAATGAACGTAACTATTGCTAATAACTATTTCTAATAATACGAACTTTGAGCTTGTGTAAGTCATATAAATCCGAACAAAATGCAAAAACTATTGTTGAAATCATACAGGATAATTCTTCTAGTATTAAAAAGTGAAATAATTAAGTCAGTATAACAAAATCGAATTTTAGTCTTATTTCATGGGCCAAAAACACAGCTTATAGACCTTGGTCCTTTCTGTGTCTAAAGATAATGGTGATTCATCTTAAGGGTTCATCTTATGATTCCTTTTTTAAGGTAATTAACCATTTAGAAGGAGTGAAAATCAATTTATTTTCTAAAAATAAAAATATTTCACAATTTATCTGTCCGTAGTTACAATCTGAAGTTCGAAATTGTTACTAAAGAAAACATATTACGCTTTTTAACACTTTCCAACCTAGTTGAAAAGTGTTTATGACTTCGGTTTGTCTGGCCGTCTGGCCGTCTGCCGTCTGGCCGTCTGGCCGTCTGGCCGTCTGCCGTCTGCCGTCTGCCGTCTGTCCGTGCTCTAACTCCCGTAAATATGCTCGGATTGCCCTGCAATTTTTATATGTTATAATCGTTATCTATAGCATGTTCCCTATTTCAATGGAAGTGTGTAGCACTTATAGTTTTTTTACAGGGACACTCAAAAGAATTCCGTTACATTGCGGTCTATGGGGAAAAATCATTTGCGGTTTATTTAAATAATGTTTCACTATTTTAAACGCACTGAAATTTATATATATCACTAAGGTGCATTAGAAGAAGCTTAATATGGAATAGGGTGTGCATAGCACTTATACTTACTTTACAGGGACAGTCAAAAGAATTCCGTTACATTACGTCTATGGAGAAAAATCGTCTGCGGTTTATTTAAATAATGTTTCCCTATTTTAAACGCATTGAAATTTATATAAGGTTCATTACAAGAGACTTACTACAGAATATTGTGTGTATAGCAGTCATCGTTCATTTACAGGGACACACAAAAGAATTCTCTACTGTATGTTAACAATAATTCCTGGAAGTGCGTTTTAAGTTACTGAACGCGATTTTAATTTTAAATCGCGTTTTGTATATTACGTGGTGTGTATAAATTCTGTAGATGCTATACAGGGAAGCACAAAAGTTCGGGAACACATTTCCGTATTATTTAACTCCAGACGGAGAATTTTAAACTGTGCTACGTGTTTCCTAACTGAACTAAAATTTAGCATCCTATGTAGTATATATACAAATCTATAGATCCTATACAGGGCTGAATAAAAGTATTCGGATTGCTTAGATGTTATCTTTTAGCTTATTAAAGAGTATGATTCGTAAAATTATTTTGGAAGCGTTGGAAAGTGTTACATAATCTATGCTTGACGCATGATTTTTCGTTCTTGTTCTTTACGAATTTCGGTTTCGATATTTTAGATGCTATATATTGCAGTAGGAAAACTTTGAAAATTGTAAAGATAACATGAAAGTAACTATAACAGGATATCGTTAAAATATGTAATGCATTATCAGACCCAGTTGCTTTAAATAATTTGTTAACCAAACCATATCCATTTTTTAAATAGATCCCTCTTAATTTAGCAAAAATATTTATTGTTAAAATAATAGATTTTAAATTTATATTATTGGTTTAGTAATAATATTTGAAGAATTCTTCGAAATAGAAATTCAATAAGTTGTTCCAAGTCATTTAACAAACAAGATATAACCGACTCATTAAATTTACATTTTCGAATATTTATTTTGGACAATGGAGCGTCCCAAGAAATTGTCCTAGAAATACTGCATAGATCCTGCATAAAATAGTCATTTGTACGTTTTCTTTTTTATTATTTTTGTGCCTATAATGCAAAAAAAAAAAAAAAAATACAAAATGAATTTGTTTCTTTCCTCTATCCGTACAAGAAGAAAGTATAGAACTCGCGAAAAAACCCGACTTCCGGTTTTCGACGAGTTTATGCTTTTAGAAGGTCTTGAATAGAATTTGGCCGTTTTTAGAAAATGTCTGTCATTGGAGTCTGTCTGTCGGTATATATATGATGCAAATTTTATGGGCTCGATATCTCATGAACTAATGCGCGGAATTAAATTAAACTTCAGATTCTGTTAGGCCTAGATGTATGTTCGTGCTGATTAGATTTTGGTATAAATCGTCCAACAGGTGGTGCTGCTATGCTACTTTTTTCGCGAATTCTGTGATAGATTTATCTCCAGAACTAATGTACGGAATTTCATAAAATTTCATATTCTGTTAGATCTTGGCATAAATTGGTGCTTATTAGATTTTGTTGTAAATCTCCCAACAAGTGGTGCTGCTGTGCTGCATTTTACCGATTTCCGAGATAACTATATATATATGAAGAACTATTGCATGGAATTTCGTCAAACTTTAAATTCCGTAATATCTTGACATACATTGGAGCTGATTAGATTATGGTTTAAATTGTCTAACAGTTGGCGCTGCTACACTGCATTTTTCACGATTGCCATGATTGCTATATATCATTCACAGTCTAAGAGGGACTGCTCAGACGAGGAAGCCAAGTCTGTAGAGCTTAGATGTCCCTCCCGTTACCTTTATTAAGGTTTAAAAAATACAGTTTCAGCTGAAGCTGAGCCTGCCGGAAAACACGACAGGGTGAATTGCCTTGGGCCAGAATTGCCCGAAATTCACGTAACAAACCCCTCTCTGCCGGAGAACAGATCTACCCCGCGACACGGGGCAGAGAGGTGCCGAGGTTCTTGCAGTTTACTTGAGCATGGTGTGCCGCACAGCATCTGGCTATCAGACTGCAGAGCTAGAGTGTTGCGTGTCAGAAACATGCTCTCTCGCCACAAGGGGCGCTGTGGCATCGCCAGAGTAACACTACTCACGACAAGGGGCCATACAAAGAAATGGGAGTTTCTCTGGGTACAAACTAGCTTGTGAGGTTAGAGATTTGTGCAGAATTAATGGGTGGAATTTCAACAAACTTCATATTATATTAAACCTGGTATTAATAGATCCTTAGTAGGTTTGCGTATATGCCACCCAACAGGTGTTGCTTCTATGCTCGATTTTTCAAGATTTCCGTGATAGCTATATCTCAAAAAGGAATATATTGTCGTATAATTTTGGTTGTAGACGATTTGATTTATATAGAAGCACGTTTTCCGATGGCCACAATATACTTGTTTGAATTGAGATATCAAATCTATTATTTTGTTTTCTAAGCTTTGTTTTACGATAATTTTCTTGTATAAGTTGTGGACAATGTTTATTTTAAGCATAGATCAAATACTTTGTGCGAATTTTAATTCATAAACCAAAACCAATAACAACGTTGTAACACACAAATATCAAAAACTGGCACAAAAAACCCCATACGGTCGTTTCAAGGATTCCTCGATCCTCTTCCTCAGTGCGAAAAAAAAAAGTATAAAAATGGGTTTAAAGAACCCCTCGGTTATAGCTCCGAGTATTGCCTTGAATGAAAATGCTGAAGCAAGAGTATATATATTCCAAATAAATGACGTAGTTAACCGGAAATAACTGAAAAAAGGAGTCACTGCGCAGGGTTCCTCCACACGTGCGAGAGAAAAGGGGTGCTGTTTATATCATTTACCAAGGATGAACTATGTTTATGAATAAAGTAAGCCTCGTAAAAGTCGAGATCTATAACTGAATTACATTTTTGAATAATTTTAGCTTCTGAATAATTAAATCTGTGGTTGGAATCCCAACAATGTTTAGCTATTGTAGATTTCTCACACTCCTGCTTTTTAACATAATTTTGGTGTTCTTTCAGCCTAATTCTAAGAGCACGTTTCGTATGCCCAATGTAAGAGAGGCCGCATTCACAAAAAATTCTGTAAATGCCCCAGGTATTATGTTCATCAATTGGATCTTTAAGACTGGAGAAAGAAACTTTATTGGTTGGAGAGAAAACAACTTTGAAGCTAAACCTAGTTAGAATACGAGAAATTTGTGTACTGATTTTATGAAAATAAGGTAAGACAATAACATTTTTAAATTCTTTATTAGCTGGAACAGAATCAGTGATTGTCGGATGTTTAGATAAAATACGGTTAATTATATTCAAGTTAAATCCACGATCGAATGCGACTGCTTTAATATAGTTAATTTCATTAATAATTAAATTAATTAAATTCTGAGTTGTTTAATAATGAGATCAACTATATTAAAGCAGTCGCCATCGATCGTGGATTTATCTTGAATATAATTAACCGTATTTTATCTAAACCTCCGACAATCACTGATTTTGTTCCAGCTAATAAAGAATTTAAAAATGTTATTGTCTTACCTTATTTTCATAAAATCAATACACAAATTTCTCGTATTCTAACTAGGTTTAGTTTCAAAGTTGTTTTCTCTTCAAACAATAAAATTTCTTTCTCCAGTCTTAAAGATTCAATTGATGAACATAATACCTGGGGCATTTACAGGATTTTTCGTGAATGCGGCCTCTCTTACATTGGGCAGACGAAGCGTGCTCTTAGAATTATGGCTAAAAGAACACCAATATTATGTTAAAAAGCAGGAGTGTGAGAAATCTACAATAGCTAAACATTGTTGGGATTTCAACCACAGGTTTAATTATTCAGAAGCTAAAATTATCCAAAAATGTAATTCAGTTATAGATCTCGACTTTTACGATGCTTTCTTTATTCATAAACATAGTTCATCCGTGGTGAATGATATGACCAGCACCCCTTTTCTGTCGCACGTGTGGAGAGATGCTGCGCAGTGACTCCTTTTTTCAGTTATTTCCGGTTAACTACGTCATTTATTTGGGATATATATACTCTTGCTTCAGCATTTTCATTCCAGCCAGTACTCGGGGCTATAACTGAGGAGTTCTTTAAACCCATTTTTATCTTTTTTTTTTTTTTTTTTTTTTCGCACTGAGGAAGAGGATCGAGGAATCCTTGAAACGGCCGTATGCGGTTTTTTGTGCCAGTTTTTGATATTTGTGCGTTACAACGTTGTTATTGGTTTTGGTTTATGAATGTTTATTTTAGCAAAATGTTTATTTACAAAATATCGGCGTCTTAAATCTGCATATTACTTTCATTGATATATTGGTAAGATAGAATTTCTAATACGGAAAGCACGCCATAGAATGAAAAAAATCTAATTAAGCAGCAATCGCATAAGAGCATTGTGAAATGTACTTTTTAACACATAAATTATTTGCCCTCGTCTCCTCGTTATCGAGATATAAAATCTTAAAGTTTTCTAATTTATTTCTTTTATTTGGGAAGAAAGGTGTGGTTCTGATTCAGAAATTGTAATAATCAGATTAATATAAAATGCAAAACATATTTAGATATAGTAATATAAAAATGAAAGAAGCCCGGAAAAAAATGATATTGACATATATGGTACTCTACCAAAAAATGATTGAAGCATAAAAAATAAAGGCACCAAGAACATTTCATGAACTTAATTCTTGTGCAATGATTACAATGGACTTTTTCTTGTGAAAAACAAAATTGCAAGGGCGTTTCAAATGGAAGTGGCTCAGTTTGCACTAACCCAGACTTGTATCAAGCATAGTGAGTATTGCAGAGCACTAAACTGGAAATGGACAAGTGATTGAAGTCTGATGAAGTTGTTACGTTGAAAAGGTAATGACTCCTTCTTTCATCCTACCGACTCCTCCTTCCATCATATTAAATCAATAAATTAGCGAATTTTAAGACTATATATCTCGATAACGGGAAGACGAGGGTAAATGATTTATGCGTCAAGAAACACGTTTAACTATGCTCTTTCGATTGCTGCTTATTTTGATTTGTTTCATTATTACACTAACGGCGTGGTTTCCTGGTAAGAATAAAGTCATTGGACAAAAACTTTTGTCTTCAAAATTTGCATAGACAAAATTTGCATCAGCAAAAAGAAAACTGTTTCGAATTTAGTTAATATGAAAGAATTATGTATTTAGTGATACAGGGTATCCCCCAAAAATCGAATGTGGGAATTTAAATTATTCATTCGCTATTACGTCTGTCGCACTTGAACACAGACTTTTAAAAACCGTGCGCCGGGTGCGACACGGGGGTCTGTTTGTTAGTGGATAAATCGGCATAGTGAAGGGATATCAGAATAATTTCAAGTAACGCACACATTTTTCATTTCAGAATTTAACATTAATAAATATTTTATGGTACGATTGCAAATGAATTCTCAAATTTATAATTTAAAATAATAATAATAATACAGTCATTCCGGCCTGTACCTGGAGGAAAATGCAGCTTCCCTCTACCTTTTTTAAAAAAATTCAACTAATTTTAATCAAACACACGAAGTCAAAATGCACGGAACACGATTATAGAATTCGTCAATACTGAATTTGAATGGTAATTTCGAAAAATTAGTCAGCTGTCGCCAAGTTGGCTATATTTATGGCGACCTACTTTTATCTACAAATTTGGTGATATTTCGCCACGTATCTCTAAGCTTGGCGAGAATTTGACGCTAACGGATATCACTATGTAGTTTTAAGCGTATGAGATTAGCTGCAATAGTTTCAACAATGAAAGTAAGTGTGCGAGAAACCACATTTGCTAAAACTTATATTAAAACAAGTTGGAAATTGTACGTCAAACGTGACAAATGAGGTGCGTTCGTACTATAGCTAGTTATATAAATATTCAGATCTAGATGATTTTTAATTCTGTGAAATGAATTATATCGTCTGCAGATTAATTTCTGTCATAAAATAAGTATCTCGGTCGCTTGACGATGAAACTTCCGAAGCTCCTATAACAAAAAAGCACCGATTAAAAAAAAAATTCAAATTTCTTAATAAATATTTTTATTAATATCTCTTAAAGTTTTGATTCGATTTTAATAAAATTTGAAATGTCTCGACAAAATTCTGCAAAGATAATATATCTTAAATTTTAAACCATTCGGTTGGGTAGTTTTTGCGTTGTTATATGCGGATGGACGGACGGACGGACAGACAGACGGACGGACGGACGGACAGACGGATGGACCAAGCGACGACAATAGGTGCTACGTATTTATATAATTACGAACGCACCTAAAAAAGACAGATCCGGTATGGTTTCACATTGGTGAAATGGCCTAAAATTTCAAAATCTTATATCTCAGCCGCTTTTTAAGAAAGAAGAGAAAGAAAAAATACTCTGAAATTATTGTATCAAGGCCTAACACGCACGAAAAATTAAATTGGATTTCTGATTTTTTTTAATACATGTTTTTTGAGTTTGACATCTTTAAAGGGACGCCATTTTGAAATAAGATGGCGGATCCACAGCTGGACAACCAACTCGGTCGAGAACTTGGTAAATCCTTAACATATGCTCAGTTACATCCAAATCTGGTTATGAATACGAATCGCATGGCAAAGATCAGATCTCTCTCTCTCTGTATATATATACATACTGGTGTCCAGAAATTAAGGGGCAGTGACCAATTTCGGACGTTTCGTCGATTATCTTACTGAAACTCGTTAGGAAATGTCCGGAATGCCCTTGAACTTTAAGGATGACTTCATGTTTTTCAGTGACGATTTTGTCGCAAGGACAATAAGGGGGGGGGGGGGATAATAATTTTAATAATAAAATATTTTCGATCACCCGAATAACAGAAAATGCTAAAAACGGTCTGTCACTGCAGCAAATGACTATGTAGGTCCTGTTCAACATTTGTGTAAGCATAGCACGTATATTCGTGAAGATGTTAACGTTTCTGTGAAAAAATCGAACTTTTTTTTTTTTTTATAGCATGCAGAGTTTTCAGCCAAATTTAACACCGCTTTCCAAAAACTTGATGAAAAATTGTAGAAATAGTATACTGTGATTAAAATATTAAAATATTGAATATTTGATGATGTAGGTATTTTTATGATTTTTTTTTTAACTGTGCATGCACGAAGTATAGCAAAGTTTTTTGTCTTGATTTGATAGTCAAAACGATAGGGCAACTCAGATAAAAAGACCAGTGAAATATCGTGAAAACCTCACAAAGTTATAGCAATAATTGAAAAATTGAGAAGGACATCCTATATAATCGCATGGAATGTTTAGGGTAATGATTGGTGAAAATATACCGAAATTTTACAGAATAGATTTCCTCCGGACGCGACGGCTGCAAAATGTAGCTTCGTACATTTTGCTACATAAAAGACAGGTAATGTGTGTAAACAGTTTCGCCAGGAAATAGATAATTAAAAAAATATTTATACTCTTCGTTTTATATAACAGACACGCTATTGCGTAGTAATTGTCTTTTAACTTAAAATGATTAACCTTTATCGGAATGTGCGATTAACAAATGGTAATTTAAATGAACATGCTCGATGGTATTTATTATTTTATCGTTTTCTAATAAAAGTTTAAAAATTGCAAACAACAAAAGTAATGAATTTTTATATTTTAATAATTAAATCTGACTGCGGATTGCTACTTTTTCCCCATTGAATTATTTTTTATTTGTTTCTAGTAATTGTTATTTTTTGTTCTTATTCAAGTATACATTTTGAAAAAGTTTATGAAATTATTGCGTGATTTATTTTCAAGTCAAAAATTTAAAAATAATGTAAGTTAATTAATATTTTATTCACTTTATTAACTTTTTAATTTTTTAGGTTAAATAATGAAATTTATTTGAAAACAAATTGGTTTCTTGTTTAAGCATTTTTATATTGAATTTGCTTTAATTTCTTTTATATACTTCCTTTAATGAACTTAAAACATGCGCATTGTTTCATTATCGCTAAAATATCCTCATCGATTTAAGATAGGCGAAGTAATTATCAGCTTCCACGTAAAACATCTGGATATTGAGTTCATCTTTATTTTGAGTTTCATATACAGTAGAACTTCGATTAACTGTTAGTCACGAACTGACGTTGTGAGAGAAAACAGAATGCAAGGATAACAGAAACTATCCTTCCCTCCGCAATAAAGTCTGATGACCGATGTAGATTATTATACTTTACCCAATATTTAGTACAGCATAGATGTACTGCAAAATAAAATAAAAATGTTTCTTAATCTATGATAATATTATATAACCAACAACGAAAATATACAATAACCACTTATGGGCAATAGATGATTCCGAAAAATGCTCTTTATCTTTAAAAAGAATCAGAAACAAAATATTTTCGAGGTTTAAACAATATTTCGTAAAACAAAGTTTCTTTTGCAACCACTAATTTTCGAAAACATTTCTGATAGTATAATATAACAATATTCTGAAAAATGTTCTTTATCTTTAAAAAGAATCAGAAACAAAATATTTTCGAGGTTTAAACAATATTTCGTAAAACAAAGTTTCCTTTGCAACCACTAATTTTCGAAAACATTTCTGATAATATAATATAACAATATTCCGAAAGATGTTCTTTATCTTTAAAAAAAATCAGAAACAAAATATTTTCGAAGTTTAAACAATATTTCGTAAAACAAAGTTTCTTTTGCAACCACTAATTTTCGAAAACATTTCTGATAATATAATATAACAATATTCCGAAAAATGTTCTTTATCTTTAAAAAGAATCAGAAACAAAATAGTTTCGAGGTTTAAATAATATTTCGTAAAACAAAGTTTCTTTTGAAACCACTAATTTTCGAAAACATTTCTGAAAATATACAATAACCACTTCTGGGCAATTGATGATTCCGAAAATATACAATAACCATTTCTAGGCAATTGATGATTCCGAAAATATACATTAACCACTTCTGGGCAATATATGATTTCGAAAAATGTTCTTTATCTTTAAAAAGAATCAGAAACAAAAATATTTTCGAGGTTTGAACAATAACTCTTAAAACAAAGTTTCTTTTGCACCACTAATTTTCGAAAACATTTCCAAGTAATTTTTATAGGGTATTAAAAAAAAGTAACTTGTGTTGTAACTTATAATTAAAAAAATATTGACCTGTATCTAAGAAAGACGTAAAAGACGATCCATTTTTTTTTACCACCAAAACTAACGACTAGATTGGAATTATGCTTCTGTCATCATCGGTTTAAGAGACAGTTGTCATTATCTCTAAATTGAATCACTCACAAAGAAGGTCTCTATACGCACATACTCAGAAATTTTTGAAAAAATTACAGAATGTTCTTCTCATAAGGATATATACGTCTATAAAAAAATTTCTGCGGAACCTCGATATAACGTCCGTAACAAAATATGAAAATTTCGTTTATTTGGTGATTTATCACCGGTTGGCAACGGAATGAAATTAACCCTTCCAGGGGCAAAGTACTTACGTTTCTAAAATGTTGAAATCATTGAGTCACACCGGGATTTAACAACAAATTTATTTCTAAATAAGTAAAATATTTTCTTCACGTAAATTACAGAAGTAAAATTTGATTCCAAAATTCCGGTGTCATTGTGGCAATTGGGAATTAAAATTAAGTGGGAGATATTATATCCCACCGCCCTTCAAGGGGTTAAAAAAATACGCTTTTATGACAAATACTCTTTAAGGTAAAACCTTTTCATACTGAACTTGTTTATACATGTTTAACTTACATAATAAATAAATTTTTATAACTACAATTTTGTGTACACATTTATATGTATATATAATGGAATTTAACGATTGTATTTTACGATTTAAAACAAAATTTAAATTGATGAAAATTGTTTCAAGTTCAAAAATAAGCCCGATTCTGAACATTGTCAATTCAAGAAAATTTTTATTGCAAGTTAAAAATAAGTTGCAAGAAAGTTATGGAAACAACAACTTCTTCGATATAGAAATGTATAATGAATCCGTTTGTCATCGGGCTTTTCCCGATGTAATTTTTAAAATATATTTAAAAATTACTTGTATAACCGTTGAAGCCATTTAAATTAGGAAAAATCGTGGAATGTGGGATAAAACAATAGGCAAAATTTCATTCAATCGGTAATAAATAGAGAAAAAAACGTGAGTGATTTATTTAATCTGATTAAAAAAATATTTTAAATTAATATTAATGCAAACGTGCAGAGAGTTGAAAATGTTGAACACAAAACGCAAACGATTCTGAACGAAAGGGTATGGTATCATGAGCCATGGAATTAACCCATTCGTATAATTTTTTAAGCTTATGATCTATTTTACGCTTTCAAATTTTACAAAAATCTCATAGACAGGTCTCATAAAAAGAATTTCTGCACACTCTTCGCTTACTTTAATCTTCCTTTCAGATTCATATAATTTTTAAATTTTCGATTGTTACCCGTAAGGCATAGTGACGTCACGGCGACGTCAGTGTGAAGTCACACTGTGACTTTGTGACCGTCGATGTGACGTCACGTGACGTCGATGTGAAGTCACGGTGACCTGAATGTGAAGTCGTTATGGCCGTTTTAGAGCTCTTTTGTGACGACACATTGTGACCACTTTGTGAAGTCACGATGTGACAAATTTGTGAAGAGTGTGTCATTTGTGACGATTTTGCCATTAACTTTGTGTCGAATCTGTGACGAAAGCGACAACATTTTGAAGTCACATTATGACCAATTTGTGAAATATGTGTCATTTGTGACGATTTTGACATAACATTGTGATGAATCTGTGACGACAGTGACAATATTGTGAAGCCATTTGGGTCCTGTCCTGTGCTGGATGATTTCAATTTATTCAAACCCGACTTGAATTTTTAAATTTTATTTCAAGTCCACCCAAAATCCGACCGTAACCCAATAAAACAAATTCCGTTGACCCATAACCCGTCCGAACCTGATAAATGTTTTGATCGACATTCCTCCGGACCCAAAATCCTAAATAAAAAAATATATCTACAATTTAATACAATTATAGAAAAGAAGTCTATAAAAATATTTATCATATCTATTTTATGGCTTATACAGAAAAATAAGCATGTATAAAAACTCATTCATACTAAACTATAGTTTTTCATGTGAAACAATATTATAGTAATTCTTTTGAAAAATTAGATTAACCCGTACCCCAAACTGCAAGAATAAAATTTTAATCTAAAATCGAAACTAATCCGAAACAAGTGACTAAAGTGTCTTTAATAAATCCAAATTAAAAAAAACTCATGTTTTATATAAAATAAAAAATTGCCGGTCTAGTTTTTCGTTTTTTCAAATATCTGAACCGTCCTTATAGCGGGCAAAGCCCGCTATTATACTCTGTCATAATAATATCTGTCATGTGAACTAAACGCGATATTTTTAAAAAAAGTAGTTCCCCCCTTCTCCCCTCCTTTATTAACAATCCCTATTCACATAATAAGTACATCATTGTCTATTAGCGTTTTATTTCTTTTTTTTACTAGGGAGTTCTGCCCCCTAGGAGCTACGCTCGCCAACCCCCGTTATGACACCGCAAACTTTAAAAGCACGCTAATTTGATTAACTCTAAAATGATTACAGAAGATTCAATTAGAATTAAGCGACCAGTGGCGATCGGCTTTAATCGGGTTTCCATTCATTTTCCTTTCACTGAGATATTTTAAGGCCAAATCAACTGCTGTCGAAAGAGCTAACAACTGTTTTCGTGATAGATTAAATAACATCAATTAAACATTTGAAAATCAACTTATGTTAAAAAGCTAAGTAAACAATGCCGTTGCATCGGGGAATATATGATAATGATGTTATAAAAAATTGGGTATTTATCCGTTATCCCGTCGACCACTATAAAAAAAAAAGTCGCCAAAATATAGGGGAAAAAAGTGTGTTACCGTGGTGTCACATTGTACTGACATCAGATGCGTTACACGTGTTTCCTATGTCATCAAGAGATTTTTATTAGACATTTATCTGTATTTTTAATGATATTTTACCCATTTATTAATTATTTCATTAATTAAAAAAGTAATAACGACCTTACGTTGAAAAAATGTTGCTATGCATAGTTATGCACAACATATCCGTGTCAACTGCCATCATAAACACTTATCCGTCAGCCGAGGGGGATAGTTAAGAAAAATATTGTAAATAAATAAAGATTTAAGATTACTTTTTTTTCTCTTTTCTTTAATGTATCATAAATTTTATTATTTAAAGTTACTGATAATTGACACTTTAGTGAGTGGGGCTTTAGATTTTATAATGGCAGCATTCTTCCATTGGTTTTTTGGACATTAGAATTTGGCAATAGTTTTTTTTTTTTTTTTTTTTTTTTTTTGTCATTCGGAAGTTGTCAACCGTATAATGGAGAAGTACCGATTTTTTTTTTTTTTTCCGTAAGAAGTTTGAAATGTATCGATTCCAATATGACGTAATTTTCAAAGTTTTCTGTCTATTATTAAACTTAAAAATATATATTGAAAGGAAATATTAATATTTATGCTGTTTTAAAATTTGCGATAATAGGTCAAATATTTTGTCGAAATAAATTAATATATCATGTAAATATATTTTTATATTGAATCTGTTCGGAAATATTGTTATTTGAGCATTTTAAATATGACGTAAGTTTCCCTATTTAATGCTTTGAACACGTAATAATTTAATTATTGCTCTTTTCACGCGCAAGTATATTTTTATTATGTTTTTTTTTTTTTTTTTTTTTTTTTTTAAATATTTATTTACAATTACTGCTTTTAACACGAGTTCATTTAATTATATTTTTAAAGTTTTATTTCTATTTTTGATAGTTACATGTAAATACATTTTTTAATTGAAAGGGAATGTTATTATGCGCGAACTTTTGCAAATTGGCAACAATTCAAATAGATTCTGCGCATTAGTTGAATATTTTTATCCATTAATGAGTGGGTTTTAAAGGTTTTAATTAATATCTGGCGTTAATGAAGACATTTTCAAAATTTTATGATTTTCAGCGTGACAGTAGGTTTTCAGCTGTAAGTACACAAAATATCAAGTCTCTAACTTATACTGTTTCTGAGATCCCACTCTGTGACGGACTTACAGAGAATCGAGACAAATTGGGTTTCGTGAGATGAGCGAAACCCTAATAATAGAATCAGTTTGACCCTGACTACAACAACATAAATATATAATTTTAAGAATTATTCTAAAAATTGTTACTGCACTGCATTTTAATTTTCGATTTAAAAGCACATTTAAAATAAAACTTTTAACAGATCATATTTTTAAAAAAAATATTTTTTATTCCTACTACTTTTTTATATATTGATATTTTTAATTAATTAATTTTTTTTTTTTTTTTTACATTTCTTATATGCTATACAAGGTAGTGCATGAATTTTAGGTACAAATTATATTAGATTAAAAATAATTTTTAACTGTCATATCTAGTGAAAAGTGGGGGTAATCTAACGCTTCTTCATATGATATTATTTGTTAAAAAAAAAAATAAAAATGTCAAAGTAAA
This sequence comes from Maratus michaelseni, assembly GCA_963931845.1. Lineage (NCBI taxonomy): Eukaryota > Metazoa > Arthropoda > Arachnida > Araneae > Salticidae > Maratus > Maratus michaelseni. The sequence goes on from OZ007600.1 coordinate 8,171,142, forward strand.
TGTCATGTACAGTTTTATCGAATACATAATAAAAAAAATATGTGCAGAAAATTGTAAAGCTCAATCTTAAATACAAAAAAAAAATACTTTAACATTTTTAAAGTATGAAAAAGAAGGGAAAAAAAATAGTATTGATAAAAAGCCATTTACAGATTTCTTTTGTGAAAAAGTACCCCTTGAACAGGACTCCCACTGGTTCGTTTTTTTTTTTCATTTTTTTTTTCAATATTAGTATTTGTGCTAGGTTTTTACAACATTTGCAGAAAAAATTACGTACCGCGTTGGTGTCTGCAAAATTTATAAGAAAAATCTAAAACGATGATTATTTTTAAAAAAGGCGGTATTCAAAAATGGACAGAGTAGGAGGCTTGCTTGATCTACGATTCTGCACATATTAAACATATAGTAATATTAAAGTGGTAGATTTTACATTTTAACCACGTTAAAAAATTATATATTATATAATTTGAGTTCATAATTTTAAAAAACTGATACTTTGCCCTGTTTTTTTTTTTTTTTTTTTTTTTTTTTTTTTTTTTTTTTTTTTTTTTTGGGGGGGGGGGGGGGTTCTTTCTCTCCTTTAACCATTTAAATTTATAAATATACCTTTTATCAAATATTCCAATAGGTTTTAAACAGTATCTTATATATTTAATAAGAGAAAAGCAAAAATTTAACCTTCAAAATAAGATATGCTACAAATCATGCATGGGACCTCTATTTTAAATACTATATGTGTTTAATTACGTTTACTCCAGTATTTGACTGGTATTACTTTATATATAAATGATAACTATAAAAAAATAAAAACAATATTTTGCTTATTTTTTTACCATTATTAATTGATTTATAAATTATGTATATATTTATGAAATTGTAATGTTTTTTAAATAATAAGTTTTGCAATATATTATTTTTTAGAAACACCGATCATTTTTTGTTGATAACCCACTGCACCGCAGCCACTCTAGTTAGCATATGATGTGAAGAAAATGTACAATTTTCTATTGATTTACGATTCATCAATAGTAATACATGTTGACGCCGATGACATGATATCTATCTGGCTTGATGTCTGATTCCAGGGCAAGAACCACAGTAACATTTGCTGTGATTCTGATACCATAATACATAGTATATCCGGAATACAACCGGATTTGAGATCTATTATATAAGTTTTAGAATGCAGTTTAGTGAACGTTACTGATATTTTGCATTAAGGATGCTATTTTGCATTGTTTTAACAATACAGATAATCATATTTATCTGATACAATTAAAAAATAATAAATCTAATATTAATATCAAATAGTTATTCATCTTTTAATGTTTATCAAGTGTAGAAATGCAGTCTAACCACCAAGCGTAATAAGACATCGGTTTATCATTATTATTTTATTTACTGAATTATACGGTAATTGTAAGTAACAAGCTTATTTTAATCATACTGATCACAATAATCCTACATACTTTTAAATTTATATACTAAAGTATAGATGTTAAATGAATACTTTGAAATTTATCAAAATCATTTAGGAATCAAAATAGTGAGTAGTGTAATTCAAAGTAGAAAATCAAAAATAAAATTATTATATTACAGCTATTCATTACTTAAAGATTATGTATCATTATTATTATTTTGATAATTAAAATATTTTAGCAGGGTAATATTTAAATTCTTACTAGTATACACAACAACAAAAAAATTTCAAGTTTTGCTGTTGGTGTTCTTTCTATGTTAAATATTTTAATCATGTAGATTGAAAAAATAAAATTTTTACATACCTTTCTTTAGCAGATGTAATTTTTTATGGCATCAACGAAGTAATCCGAGTAATACAAGTGTTTTTCAAGTAAATTAGGTACAAAAACATTACAAATGCATTGACGAATACATATCATAACACGCCAACGCTATTGTAATTATTTTCGGACTTATATTTTAATTGGAATTCTTAAATCCAGAACATAAATCCTTATAAAAAAAAGTTTTTTCTAGATAATATTCATTGTCTGTTCCGTTCCAACAATTAAATGTCGTGTTTTACTGTTTAGTGGTCTGCAGTCTGCATTAGCACTCAGCAAAAACAAGGCCAAACGACGCAGATGCTTTTCTTCATATTTTACAGCAGTTCCTTAAATATTACTACGTATGATAAGGATGTTAATTACGTCCAAATTTGAAGAATAATTTTTCACAATGATTTCCATTTTCTGAATAAAATATCTCTCCTTGAACCAGTGGCGCAGCCAGAATTCGGTTCTAGGAGGGGTTTTGAGTTTATAATAAAGATTTTCGCCGGTTATATGAATCATCGGTTAATGGAATCAGTCTTTTAAATGAATGAAATCATAATGCTTTTCTCCGCAATTACGTTGGTTATGATTCATTTAAACAGCATTTACAATATTAGAGTTACAAACTATAAAATGCACCAATGAAATAACACAAAACTAGGTTAGATTTATAAAGTGTTTAAAAATGATGAGGGGTAAACTTAAAGATGGAAGAGCACAGTACAGCAAATAATTTTTACGTAGAAAATAACAGAGTTGGAATCCATTTGTTCAATCAACAAGAACGAAAAATCAGGAGGAGGGGGGGGGGGGTATGAAGACGGTTATAAAATTTATAAAATTCAACTATGTCCATCATAATAACAAGAACGAAAATTCATGCGTCAAGCATAGATTATGTAACACTTTCCAACGCTTCGAAAATAATTTTACAAATCATTACCATTTAATAAGCTGAAACATAACATCTAAGTAAACAATTTGGAAAACGCATAACATATTTAAAAACGTAATTTCAGGTATTTCCAACATATATTTCCAACATATACAATATTCGGAAAATTATCCGAATACTTTTATTCAGCCCTGTATATGATCTATAGATTTGTATATGTTACTATACATAGGATGTTAAATTTTAGTTTAGTTAGGAAACGCGTAACACAGTTTAAAATTCTCCATCTGGAGTTTCTGTCAATAAACGGAAATGTGTTCGCGAACTTTTGTGCTGCCCTATATATGATCTACAGAATTTATACACACCAAGTAATAGACAAAAAGTGAGTGATTATTCATCTTAGTATATAAATTCCAATGTGTTTAAAATAGTGAAACATTATTTAATTAAACCGCAAACGATTTTTCTCCATAGACGTAATGTAACGGAATTCTTTTGACTGTCCCTGTAAAGTAACTATAAGTGCTATGCACATCCTATTCCATATTAAGCTTCTTGTAATGCACCTTAGTGATATATATCAATTACAATGTGTTTGAAATTGTGTAACATCATTAAAATAAACCGCAAATGATTTTTCCCTATAGACCGTAATGTAACGGAATTCTTTTGAGTGTTCCTGTAAAAAAACTATAAGTGCTACACACTTCAGTTGAAATAGCGAACATGCTATAGATAAGGACAATAACATATAACAATTACAGGGCAATCCGAGCATATTTACGGGAGTTAGAGCACGGCCAGACGGCCATACGACCAGACAAACCGAAGTCATAAACTTTTCAACTAGGTTGGAAAGTGTTAAAAATACACAAGGTTTCATTGCAAAGAATCACGAATTCTTATTCCTAACTTTAATAATAATGAAGCAATTTTAACAAAATTTTCAATAGACTTACTTACCTTGCTTTTTGCCAAATGTAACAAGTCATTTAGAACTTTTAGAGCTAGAGTCTTGAAATTTTATATGGATGTTACTTAAAAGACGTAAATTCTCCCCAGAATTTATTTTTTCATTACGAAATTTAAAAGAATGCAAGAGTAAGAATCATTCTAAAATTGCGATTTATGTGACACAATTGGTATGAAAACATGGAATTTGGCATGATGATTACTTTTATGTAGTAATTGCTTATAACATTTTTAAAAACATTTAAAAATTTAAAAGGACGAAATGAGCTGAAAACTTTCTAAAAGCGTTCTAAATTATGATTTAGTTGAAACTGTTAGTGTTAGAAACTTGAAATTTAGTATAGAGATTACTTTTAAGATGGAAATGCTTATTGGCATAAAGAATTTATTATAAATGGGAAATTTAAAGGTGTGAAACAGCTGAAAGCATTCTAAATTACGATTTATTTAGAACCTCACGTCATATCGGGCCTTTCGAAGACGATCTTTTTTCTATTCTAAAAGTAACTAAACGTCTGTATTTCGACTAAATCCATTAAAAGCATCTTGGAAGATCAAAATTACAGCGCCTACAAAAATTTGGAAATGCTCTGATGAATAAAAGTATTTAAAAAAATCTCAGAATTTTTCGATGACAATTCAAAAAGAAATTTGGGTATTTTGGCGTGGGTTTGCTCAGCGTCGGCTCATGTTTTCAGTATTAAATGTGACTAAGTCTGTGACTTAGTCTTTTTTGACGTAACTCTGTGTTTCTGTGACTCTGTTCTCTTCGACTTTAGTCAAAGACAGACTTTTTTCACGGAATTTTAAAGAGGGGTGGGATACAGTTATATTGACAATCGAATAAAATTTCAGAGAGTTCGGACAATAACTTTTTTGTGTTGTTATTTTAAAGGACACGTCGCAAAAAAAAAAAGAAGAAAAAAAAAAGACGCGAGAAGAAAGCATTTCTTTTACAGCTAGATATCAATATTTTTCCACGGTCTCTAAAACCATTATATTTATAACCATGGCTTTACAAATTTGATAAAATCTGGTAGCCAGTAAAAAATTCTAGTTACCAGTAAAAAAATATAAACGGCTCCCCTCCGAAGTCACTAATTTTCAAAAGCACAAAAGTTTTTTATCAATTAATTGAGAAAAATAATAAGCCTATTGTCGGATTATTAGTTACATAGTTTAGAATAGTTACATCATTTAAAAAGATGGTATAAACAAAGTTTTCTAATGAAATTTATCAAAATTATTTATCTATGAAAAAAAATGTAAAGGCTGCATTAACCGGTATGTTCTCGGAAATGCTGATTGCCGAAGGTTTCAAATGTCTGGATAAGTGAGTGCTGCAAAATCTATATCTGATGAGGGGGGCATGGATGAAACAGTGAAACAGGAAAACAATTTCTGCCTGTTTTCGTGTCGAAGTCAGTCAAATAATTATTTTTTATTAATTTAAAATTTGCATTTGTTAAACTTATTTTTACCTAATTAAAAATGCCGAAAATGAGAAAAAATGCCATTTATGGTCATTTCTTAGGTCAATTTTTGTACAAAAAATTATAATAATAATAAAAAAAAATCAGGTTAAATAACTTGGAGACTAGATAGAAAAGCTAGGTCGCCAGTGGCAACTTGGCGACTGCATTTGTCAAGACCTGTTTATAACTGATGAAAAATTTATAGAATTCAGACAACTGGGGTTATTTTTTTTTTTTAACTATGAAACGAGAGACCCTTACGAGGAAAAGAAACAAACAAAACACCCAACCAAACAAGAAGGTGTCTTTAAAAAATGCTTTTCTGTCTAATAATCAATATTTTTTTGTGAAAATTTCATTTAAAAATATAAAATTGATATAAGATAGATAATCATACAAATTTGAGGTAATTATCATGAGCCCAGGCACCGCCGGACGGGTCAGCTAGTATAATTTTAATGACATGCAGATAGCATTCGTTAAAATACAATAAGTGTAAATCAATGCATAACTAATTTATTGCTGATCAATTTAAATTAATGCATGGTTAGCGTAAAATTGTGTGTAATTATAGATAGTATTTTTCTAAAAAAATGCATTTAGCGCACATTTAACGCCTTTTTTTTTTCAAAATCCATATTCACAGGCAGGGCTTAAATTCTAGGAAAAAAGAGTACCGGGGCTCTAATTTTCAGCAGTAACAACAACCATCAACCCAAACCCCCTTTCATTAGAAGGAGGTATGCATTATGCTTGTTATCCCACCCGCATATTTATATTTCATACATTATTTGTAAAATTTAAAGCAATTTTGTCTTTTGTAAAAAAAATAATAATACATTTTGACTTTTAATAATGAAATTTAATAAATGAGTAGAGCAGAAAATAAGCAAAAAAAAAAAAAGTGCCCAGAAATAGAGAAAAAAAAATAATGACAGAAGAAAATTTGTTAGGGAGAAACACATTCTATTTTTTTTTTTTTTAAACGCAAACCACGAAACCACATTACCATATCAGCATCTTTATAACAACAGAAAACTAACTGTCCGAACTTAACATCTGCAGGAATTTTAGCATGCAGATGTATTGAGAAATAGACATTGCATTTTATCTTTCTTTATTTATTCTGTGATCCAAAACGTATGTATTAGGAAGCACGCAGATGCCAAACTGAAAATGATTTCATTTCTCATATTAAAACCGCAAGCACATACGAAAGAAATTTAGACATGTACATTAATTGAAAAGAATCACTTCAAGATGCGATAAAAGATTCTGCCAAGGCGTAAAGTCCAAAAAACTTAATTTTAACTTTAGCAGTGTTGATTCATATAAGCGGCAATTATAGTAATTTTTTTAGCTCTGGGGGGGGATGGTTTAACCCCCAAACCCCCCCCTTGGCTGCGCCACTGCCTTGAACGTGCAAAAACGTATCCTTCGACACATAATTCGTTCACATCCGCCATTTTGGAAGAAGAATAAAATTGAAAATATTCTAATTCGAACTTCGAATGACAAAAGTCGTCTGCTTCCAATATCCGCAATTAAGATCTGCGCAGCATTGTTTAACCGCAGAAAGTAACACCTCGCAGATGTTTACAGCTTACCGCAAATGATAGATAAAACAAATAATTTAAATAAAGATATTTCAAATGCTTTATAATTTATATGGCTAGAGGTGATATCTTACTAAGCACTGGCCAGTTTGGAATAAATTGCTATAGGAATGACATATAGTTTATGACATTTACTTTATGACATATTTTTAATTCGTTTTTGTTCGGAAATGCATTAAGTTGGCTGGTGTTTTTATTCAGAAACTATGTAATTGAAAGACGTTTTCCATTTTTTGTTAAAAGCAGAAGATATTTCAGAAAAAAATGTCAAAGTCGGCGTTTTGAACCAAATAGCCGACGTGACAGTAAAAGAAAGGGGAAAAACCCGTCGTCACGTGACACGAATTGCTTATAACTCGATAAGTAGTTTATTTATTTTTAAAAAAATGAAAAATCATTTCGAATCCAAATTGCTTCCATAGACCGTCCTGCCCAATTTATGCCTTTGCGTTTAAAAGTGAGTCTGAAATTATGTCAGAAAGCTTCGCGTTGTTGAGCAGGTCAGTTAAGAACCACCCTAATTATACCGTACAAGGAAAATCCTGAAAGTGTTGGATCGTCGCAAAAATTGTGCCCTCATTTTTTGACAAGAAAACTGATGTTTGGGTTGAGTGGTGTTGAAGAGAAATATGCATGGCTCAGTTATAATATTTATTTAAGATTTTATCCTTTAATTTCCCTTCTAATTGCTGCCCATTCCAACATAACCCTTTTGCTGGGACAAGTTGATCAAAATTAAAGCTTAGAATTAAATACATAAAGGTTTCTCTGGGGTTGGCTAATAGAATAAATTAATTTATTCAGAAAATAATAATAAAAGGAATCCATAGAGATTAAATTTTGGATATGTTCCCCCCATTGCATTGTGTAATTTCGAAGTAGCCCATTACCCTTTTTGAGAATGATAATTCTTGCCCTTAGCTGACTTTTAAAATGGAAATCTAAATAAACAAACACATACTAGATAATTTAAATGAGAAGACTCCAAATAATTAACACTATTATTTATTTACAATATTTACAGTTATTTCAAGAAAAAAAAAAGATTTATCAGAACACATCTGATTTAATTTCCTAACAAAATTTCTCCTATAATATTGGCATTAACACTTTGATCCTTGCAAAGGATACTTATATTTGTTTGTATTTATATTTAAATTGATCTTTGACAACATTATTTGTTTACAATTAAAATACTGACTTCCATTTGTGACTAAGGTCATACTACCAGCTTCTCTTATAATATTTTGATAAAATCAAATAAACTGGGGAATTACTTAGGTCAGAGTCATATTTACCTCTACACATTGATTGAAGAAGGTTTCTCTTTGTATCAGAGCACTGTCTCCGCTAACTAAATAGCACTGCACTTATTGAAAATGTTCATTTCACAAAACTTAGCTTAACTTCCCCACTCTCCATATATGTTGTTCGGGTTCGTTGCTTTCTTACCATCAGAATTGCCACTCACTCTATTTTCCTCTTTCGGACCGCACAAAATTCATCGCGTCATTTTATTTCACCTCTTCCTTTCGCTTCTGAGATCAATGTGTGTTCTGTTTTCATTCTTTTTCACAACTCCTTTTTCATCACCACGGTGGGCCGTACTTCGTTCTGCCCAAAATTTGCATGACAGTGCTTTAAGCCCATCCTTCTTTTTTTTCATTGGGTAGTTGATCTCCCGTTTTAACTGAAATTTTCATAACAGAGGGTCAGTTTCACCTCCTCTTTACCAACCCCAACCAATGGCTATGCATCAGTTGTTTCTGTAGCGTGTTGTTTTCTTTCTCGGAACTACGTGTGTGTTCTTTGATATTATCTCCCAGACCAACTTAAATCAAAGTTCTTCTTATTTGACTTTTATGGCTTAAAATTGTCGCCAGCGAGTCTCTGGTCATAAATTTGCCATCCTAAATCTTTCAACTGAGGCGACTTATGGGAAAGTCCCGATAATGTACTTTCCTTACATTATCTTTCCCCCCGTACTAAAAGAAAGAAAACGTCCAGTTTTCTTTAGCATTGCATACCCAAGAAGTCCATCACCATTGCAGATAATCTATAGATCACATAGATGATATCAGTCCACGTTCATCTATACAGAATCATATTGTAGACTAAAGTTCATGCAGAGGAAAATGTTCATTTGTAAATTACTTGTGTGACTTTAATAAAGAACAGTTCATATATGTACACATTTCCTAAGTATTCCCAAACAATTTAGAGATAAAATATTATCATTAGTACAAAAATTTTAAATTTTTTGGTTAAATATAACCGGTGTGTCTAAGATAGAGCACTCACCAAATTCAAAATATCTAAATAGCCAAACAGACCATACAAAACAAAAAGATATAATACACTGTGATATGTAAGGATCAGTATTCAACTTTACAATGATTCTTGATAATTATTTTTAACACAATACATGCATCATACAATATATAAAACCCAATTCAGGCAAAATCTTACAATTACACATACATAACTGAATATGTAAGATACCTGAGAGAAAAATTATGATAATGAGTATACATTCAAAATATGTATATATATATACATATTTATATAGAGCAAAGAGTTTAATCCAATATAAAACTGTACATCCACATTCTCAGATTTTCTTTATTTTTTTTTATTTATTTTTTTTTTTCAAATTATTTAATTATATCTAGTGCTACTAAAATTGAAACCAAAATTAGGCCAAAACAAACCAAAAGGAACAAATGTATATCTATACATACATATATATATATATATATATATAATAGCAATACTCTTCTGAGTTCGATGAAATGGCATGTCTTCCACTTTACAATATTTACACATATTAATGAATGAATTCAGCACTATATCTAATTAATAAATGCAAACAGACAAATATTTTAGATGGACACAAAAACAGTCCTAGCAATCTGAAAACATGACACATTCATGATGTTGTAACTTTATGATATTCATCTACTACTTGACCCAATTTTATGGATTAATTCAGTTACCATTTGTATTGTCCATTCATATGATTGTTGTAATTTTATTATATACATACAATTCTTTCGAATTATTAAACAACAAAGAATGAATAAAAAGAAAAAAAAATGAAATTTTTCTTTAATAATTTTCCCTTCTTTCCTATTTTATTATTTTTTTTATTTATTTCTCTATTTCATTTTCTTTTTCTTTTTTTTTTTTTAAACGCGTAAGCGTAAAAATTCTCATGTTAATTCTAACATGTTGAAAATAATAACTCCCCGTTCTGTCACTGTTCATTTTTTTCTGCCCGACAGAAAGAAGAAAAAAAAAACTTCTACTCAATGATAAGAATCGGAAAGCTGCGTGACCTCAGGTCAAACACTCACCCCGTTTCTGTCAATCATGTAGCCCTACTGAACAGGTGATTCATTCCTTCCTCGTACACCTGAAAATGCTGGCCTAATCCCATACCACGACCGGTTCAACACCTAAATGCTTCTTTACCTGGGATAATGCGTTTCTAACACGCCCCCTGAACGCACCCTTTTTTTTTTTTCAATCCTGCAGGTGAATAGCGTTTGCGATCCTTCCGTGTGCATAACACCTCAACTCACCTCAGATCTACCTTCCTGATTTGCCCCGTCACATGGAGTATGGCTGCGAATTATGATGTAAGTTTACGAGTTATTATTCTCATTATTTATTTATTTAATGATATTTATATCTATATATATAATTTTTTTGATATATATTAAAAGCTTAATTATTAAAACTGACTATAAGCCAATTGTTTAAACTACCCTTCGTCTTGACCCGTAAATTGAGATCACCCAAATAACATGCACGTGGTCTTTCATGCAATTCAATATTAAGACAAAAATCCATTTCCCGTTAAATATGTTACCAAATTACCATCTTTATATAAAACAAATATCCTTGAAAGTTTATTATCATCTAATCACGGCCTTATAATTACAAACACTTAGCGAGAAGGAGGGAAAAAAAATGACTTCAAGCCTACAAGATCGTGTGAACTAAGTCATCTCCACGCTAAATGATTATTAAATGGTATATGTCCACTACCGGAATGCCATACATTTATTTCGTAAAATCCGTTATCGAATTAATTTCATAAATATGCATATGGGAATCTTATCAATTTCGGTTCCCCTTTAGATGAGCAGCCCACGTTGAAATGCATAGTACTTAAAAGCCTCTGAATCACTGACAACTTTTAAGATTATCTCCAAATGCTCATTTAAAAAAAAAAAGTTTGAATATATTAAAACCGATAAAATTTATTTATTTATTTATTAATCATTATAATAATTATTAATATTATTATTATTTTTTTTTGTATTATTATTTCTGTTATGTATTTATTTATTTATTTATTTATTTATTTATTTTTACTACCTATCTACTTATTAAGAAATAATATCTTAGAACATTTAACCTAACTTAAATGGAAAAAAAAAACTTTTATTTATTTATTTATTTATTATTATTGTTTTTAATTACATATTAATTGCCCGCCACCAATTACTGCAGTTAAGAAACTTTTGCCCGCAAAAATTTCCAATTAGTGTTGGAACTTAATATGCAATTAGCATCCTAGTAATTAAAAAAATTTACACAGCTGGAATTATATGTATATATACTTTATTATTCATTATTATTAATTTTTATTTTTTTTTAAAACTCAGCTTAACGAATTAGTTAATGAGATTAAATGTTAAATCCAAATTGTTTAGTTAAACTAAAAAAAAATAATGTAACTTAATTAATTAATAATTTTTTTTTTTTTTTTTTTTTTTTTTTTTTTTTTTAACGGCTTGGCTTTACCATGATAATGTGAATGAAATGATCTTTTGACCGATTCATTTCCCAATTTCATGCAGTCTTTTGAAAAGTGAGCCTTAATTTATAGAAACAAGAAAATAAATTCTGTCATTATTATCATTATCACTTAATTAATTAACTGAATTATTTCCTTTCGTCTTATTATTATTATTATTATTATTATTATTATTACTATTATTATTTTATCGTTCTCTAAGAGTTTAAAATCGTTATCTAAATTTTCCAAAAAAAAAAAAAAAAAAAAAAAACACGAAATTAAAACAAAATGATACCATGAAAAACGAATGTTCGATATTTGTTTATCTGTTTACTGATTTCGTTTTTTTCCTTTTTATGATGTGGCCCCTGCCAACCTGACCAAGCGGACGAGCTAGGAACCAACTGCTACCGTTTCACGCCCCTGGAGGAAACAGAAATTAACGTCCAGAATGTATCAGTGTCAACAGGAAAAGACCGGGGGACGCATACGGAAAACTCCCCCCCGGTGTGTGTTTGTGAATTTTAGTTATTTTTATTTATTTATTTTTTTTTTTTTTTGGTGTAATATGGAAAAAATTGGTGTGTGTCAGGGACGCCTGGATTTTCCCCCAAGGAATAGACACACACCCAAAGAGTGCACCCTCGCGAAGAAGACATCATCAGAGTAAGTGATACCCTCATTTATCTATTTTTATTTATTTATTTTTATCTTTACTGACCCTTCCTTCCGCGAAGTTGTCAGCAATGCTTGTTGACATGGCAACTGGGGATGTTTGTTGATAAACAAATCCCCACTCCGCGCCTACCTGGTACGTCACCAAAATCTTTCACACCGCCTCAGATATTTTATTGCCCTGCTTAACCTAGCCTAGGGATTTATTATTACTTACTTGCTTATTTGTCTTTATCCAAATATTTATTCAATTGATTATGTGATTTTCTTTGTTTTTTTATTATTGTTTGTGATACCTTGGGTCGCTTTTACTATGAAATTATTTCTTATCAAAATTTGAAAAATGTGCCAGGGATATCTTATTTTATGTTATTTTATTGTACTATTTATTTTTTTTTTTTTTCAACCCTAGTTGAGTATGCCATCGCTGTTTTGAGAATATTTAAATTTGACAGTTAGTAGAATTCTGCAAACCGCAACTAAAATTTTTACATAAACTGTTTAAGCTATTAGTCTTTCTGTAACAGTAACATCTTACTACCCCTTTTTAATGGTATTTTATTCCCACTATTCTTCCTCTGATGAGCTTGACTCCTCTGTTTTGCACCTGTCAGCATGCTTTGGTGCCCAGAGTCTGTCAATGTGTCTTTTTATAGTTCCTTTACTTTCTTCCGTTACATCTTGTAAAATGTAATTGTTATTTCGCACTTTTCGAACCACCTTAAATGGGCCTTCAAATTTTTTTTGTAAAACAGTAGGGTTAATGGACTTAAGGTAAACTTGTTGTCCTAGTTCAAGTGTTGTAATTTTATCAAGGTCTTCCTCTTTCACATATTCGGCCATCATTTTCTCCTGCTGTGCCAACGCTTGCAGTCTAACCTCCTGCATGTGGTCCATTCGGTTTTTGACATATGTCTGAGTGTGAATTTGTTCTGTTGGCATGTGTGCAGTAAAAGGAGTGCGTAAATTTCTTCCAAAAAAAGGAAGGCGGGTGAAAATCCCGTCGCTCTGTGCTTCGCCATATTGTATTGGAGTTTGAAAAACTCTAGGCGAATGTCCCATTGTAAGGAACTTTGTGCCATGGCTGTCAATGATCCTTTCAGTATTCGATTCACGACTTCTATCAGGCCGTTTCCTTGGGCTCTGTAAACTGAACTGAAGCGAATTTCAATGTTTAGAGCACGCATGTACTCTTTGAATACCGCTCCCCTAAAATATGGCCCATTATCGAATTTTAACTGTTTTGGCAATCCAAAATAACTGAAGTATTTATTAAAGACATTGAGAATAGTCTGGGACTCGACATTGCGAATAGGTATGGTTTCTAGGAATCTTGAAGTAGAATCCATAATCGTGAGAATAAATTTATTCTTGCGAAGTGTAAGTGGAAGCTTTCCGACGATATCCGCATGTAATACACTCCCTATCTCATGGTCCTTAACCATTTTTTGAATAGGAACTTTCATTTTTTTATGTGGCTTTGCGGTGTTACATGGTACACAATTGGCACAATAAGTTCGAATATCTGTATACATTCCGTGCCAAAATATTCTACTTTTCATGGCTTCATAGGTTTTGTCAAAATCAAAATGCGGTTTGTGCACTTCTTCCATCAAAGCAATTTTTAAAGCATCCGGCGCTATAATTAGTTCTGTTTTCTGTTTCCCCGGTTTTAAAATTAGCATCTTCTCTTCATTTAAAGTATACCTTTTGATATTTCTGTTTTCTTTGCCTTGTTCTATTTTCTGAATTATTTTGCTTAATTTCTCGTCTGAATATTGATGTTGTTTAATATTCTCATTAGATAATGCGGGATTAACGGAAAATAAATTATTGTGTAAATTTGTATCCGTAATAATATTATTTATATTTCGCGAAATATAGTCCGCTGGGTTGGTGTCCCCTTTAATGTGATCGAATTCATAAGAGAAATCGCTGAGATTTATCACCCATCTTTTAACCAAATCGGACTGATTCTCTAGATGTAAATTTTCCGTGAGAGCCTTGGAATCGGTGAGAATCTTGAAGTGTCTGCCTTCCAACATAGTTCTGAAGTGTAACACCGCTTCATGAACCGCTAATAATTCGAATTTCAAGCTCGGGTAATTCTTTTCCGGTTCCCGTAATTTTCTCCCAAAAAATTCAATAGGTTGTAATTTTCCTTCAATTTCCTGCGCCAGTACCGCTGAAATTGCAATTTTTGAGCCGTCTGTGATTAAAGTAAATTGTTTGGTGTAATCAGGAGGATGTAATGTTGGGTTGTTTATAATTTCATCTTGGATTTTCTTAAAGGCCATTTCAGTATTTTCATCCCATTTAAATTTAATTTTATCTTTAGTAAGATTAACTAATGGGTTTACTATTTCCGCATATTTTGGAATGAGTGTTCTAAAGTAGTTAGCCAAACCTAAGAGTGACCTTACTCCTTTTTTTGTTTTAGGTCTTACTAAACTTTTAATTTTATCTATATTCCTTGTGGATGGTGAATAGCCGTGCTTGTGAATTTGAAAACCAAGAAATTCTATTTTATCTTTACATATTTGCATCTTGGATGGCTCAATTGTTAGATTATGTTGGATTAGCGCCTGTAACACTTCTTCCAAAATTCTCAATAATTCTGATATAGTATCAGCCCCTATTAAAACATCATCAATAAAGTAGGCTACCTGATGCTTGTTAAAATGACCCAATACCTTATTTATCAGTTCAGCGAAATAGGCGCTCGAATTGCGAGTTCCGAACGCAAGTCTCAGAGGTCGAAATTTACCATTTTCTGTAATAAACGATAGTTTTTGGCTATCTTCAGGTCGTAAATTAATTTGGAAGAAAGCACTGTGTAAGTCAAGTACTATATAGTACTTCTTCCCACTAATATTCTGTAAAATTTCTTTAATATCTGGAATCGGATAGGAATATGGCTCTAAAATCTGATTTAGCAGCCGGTAATCTACCGCCATTCGAAATTTTGGATTGTTTTTGTTATCCGCTTTTTTTCTTACAAAAATGACAGGAAATGCGTAATTAGAGTCCGATTCCTCGATGATTTTCGCTTCTAATAATTTTCTTATCTCTGTCTTTGCATATTGCTTCACTGCTTGTGGCACTTTATATGGTTTTGTTTGAATGGGATAGTCGTGGTTAAGTGTAAACTTTGGTGTCACCAGTGAGCATTGACCTAAAGTTTGATAGGATTTCGAAAAAGCGTGTACATGCTTTAAAAGAATTTGTTTGAACGAATCCTGTACATCCGATGGTAAATGATTAAGATCAAAATCTTCCTCATTTATCTCTGCCTCTCTTAATTTATGTACATCTTCCAAATTTAATGCATTGACCTCAAAAATTCTCCCTTGCTCAATATTGTCTATAGATTTATCTTGTTTGTATTCCAAATTAGTGAAAATTTGCCCGATGTTCATACCTGTTTCTAAATGTATCTTGTTATTAGTAATATTTTTAATTAAAATATTTATTTTTCTGTTCCTTGGGGTGTCATGGATAGATCTTTCATAGAAAATTTTATTTTTGTGCTGTATTGGTTCTAGGATAAATGTTTGATTTTCCTCTAATTTTATGGGGCATTCTAATTTTACAAATTTTTCCTCCCCTGGGTTTATAATATTATGGCCTACCGTTTTTGCAAACATTTTCCCCTTTGTAGGTTTTCTGTATTTTTTAGTCCTTGTGTTTTGTTCTGTAATTAATGTATTTACTTCCCCAGTGTCCTCCGAATCTTTGATGTTTAATGCCATTTTTCTTCCTTTGAATTTAAGATACTTCTCTTCAAAATCTAGAACCATTTGATTTTCTTTTAAGAAATCGTACCCTAGTAATAATTGATATTTGCGACCAAAATCTTTATTTGTAACATAAAAAGTTCCTTTTACAAAAGTGTCCTGTAATTTAAATGACATTCTAATGCACTGTTTGAATGTAATCAGTGAATTTGTAAGTGTTTGAATCTTAATTTGATTTCCCAAATATTTAAATTTTATATTTGCTTGTTTTAAATTTTCAAACAAAAGCGGTGAGATCAAGCTCACCTGTGCGCCTGAGTCACAAAGGCTGTTAATTACAATATCTTTAATTTTAAATTTAATTAGAGGAAGTTCATTTGTATCGTTCTGTACACTTGCAATAGTTTTATCCCTTAAAGTATGCCCGCTATCGTGAGACTTGCTCGGGTCTTCTTTATCTGTATTTACAAGTCTCGTATTTAGTTTTCCGCATCCTTATCTTTGTTCTGCTTGTATCTTTTATAATTGCCCCTCTGAAATTTACCCCTTTGATTACTATCCTTGTTACTGTTCGTATGATTTTCTCTGTTTTCCCTAGAGTCCGTATATTTATTGCGATAGTTATTCCTCTGTGCACCTCTATAATTTCCTCTCTGTTGAGTGTAATACCCCTGTGCATCATAATTATTAAAGTCAGGTTGATAATAAGTATACGGCGTGTTGTAATGTTGTTGTGGTGGGGGTGGAAAAGGTTGAGCATTTGGTACATGATTATAGTAAATATTGCCCTCCGGAAATGCATTGTGAGAATCGTGTCTTTCATACTGGTTATAATTCTTGTAATTTGCTCTGTAATTACCCCTATTGTTTACAAATCTATGCCTATAATTCTGGTTGTTGTTTTTATTAGCTTTATTATACCAACAACTATCCTCATTGTGTGACCCCTTCTTGCATATATTACAAAATTTTTCGACTTCCTCTCTTTTTTCGATTGTGACCAATTTTATGTTATTTATTTCTTTTGATAAATTATTAATCTGCTCCGCCGTTTCTACATTTAATTTCAATAACTTCTCAAAAAGTTGCGATTCATTGTTAGCTGTTATAGTATTTACCTGTTCTGCCCCTATATTATTGTACGCCTCTTCTAATTTAATTGCTGTTTTGCAAGCATCCTCAAAATTATCGGGAAAGGTTTTCCTTAAATCCATACTTAAATCCGGTCTAATCGCATCCAAAAATCGTGTCAATCTTACTAAGTCCAAAAATTTCCCGTTTCCGTTCGGATCAACTTCTGTATGGCTTTTCTCTATATAAAGAGACGCTGCGTTTTTGAATTCGCTAATAAAACTTGTTAAGTCTTGTCCCGGTTTCTGTTTCAGATTGAAAAACTCAGTCTGTACCTGCGTAAATGATTTCTTGATTTTGAATAAATCTAACAATTTCTTTTTGAATTCGTTGTAGTTTTTCTCTTCTATAAGCGATTTATTTTGTGAGAGTTTCTCTCTCGCAGTACCCGACAATTTTGCTTTCAAAATTGTAAGCTTCGCATCGTCTTTTAATATTTGTTTAGTTAAGTCCTCAAATTGTCTGAGAAAATACTCGCAATCACTTAACTTTTTCCCATCGAAATTCGGGATTAGAGAAATTATTGTGTCCACTGATGGATCTGCCATCGTGTTACTCGAATCAATTTGCTTTTGTTTATTTAACTTTTTTATATGCCCTCGCGTTAATACGCCAGAAAAACTCGAGTTCAAGCTATTTCTATGATTTCTACGATTCTTTTTTGGCATTCAGCTTTTTGATAATTAAAATTTATTTAGATACTGAATTCTAAATCTAACTTTAAAAATGCATGGAAATTCTTACCCCTAAAAATATTATTAAGCCAAGTGTAAACGTTTGCAAAATTTCAAAGATATCAAAATATAAATGCATTATACAATAAAGTATACAGTATCAAAATATATATGCATTAACAATCTACTAATACACTATTTTATCTGCTACATAAATCCTTATCTTTTTATTTTTTTATTATTCATATCATTTTACGCTATCATTTGATTTTTTTTTTTTATGATTTACTTTCTTAGCACAATGTTTCAGTATACTGTTAAAGATCAAATGCAAAGTTCATATAAGAGTAACATAAAATATACATACAATTACGAATATACTGATTTTTCTAAGTTGAATACTGATATTTACGAAATCACCGACTTGCTGGTAGTGGAGCCTTTTAGAGGAAGTCAAACAAACCATCAAAATAAAAAAATCTCCATTTAATCTTCCAATAACTTATCATTAAAATAAAAGAGTTGAAATTATTCTAATTAACAGTTTCATAATTATTATTTTGCAATATACTATATAGATTGTAAATTTCCACAATTTGAATATAAAATTTTAAATTGATTACTTTTAACATGAGCCTGTATTTTAGAATACATTAAAGGTATTTAACTTAATGTTTGACAATAACCCAGTTGCAATTTTTTAATCATTAAAATTGAAAACTCAATTAACAATAATTAAGAACTGGACGGCACCAGTGAATTATATAGGAATTGCAGATGTTGAAGAGAAATATGCATGGCTCAGTTATAATATTTATTTAAGATTTTATCCTTTAATTTCCCTTCTAATTGCTGCCCATTCCAACATAACCCTTTTGCTGGGACAAGTTGATCAAAATTAAAGCTTAGAATTAAATACATAAAGGTTTCTCTGGGGTTGGCTAATAGAATAAATTAATTTATTCAGAAAATAATAATAAAAGGAATCCATAGAGATTAAATTTTGGATATGTTCCCCCCATTGCATTGTGTAATTTCGAAGTAGCCCATTACCCTTTTTGAGAATGATCATTCTTGCCCTTAGCTGACTTTTAAAATGGAAATCTAAATAAACAAACACATACTAGATAATTTAAATGAGAAGACTCCAAATAATTAACACTATTATTTATTTACAATATTTACAGTTATTTCAAGAAAAAAAAAAGATTTATCAGAACACGTCTGATTTAATTTCCTAACAAAATTTATCCTATAATATTGGCATTAACACTTTGATCCTTGCAAAGGATACTTATATTTGTTTGTATTTATATTTAAATTGATCTTTGACAACATTATTTGTTTACAATTAAAATACTGACTTCCATTTGTGACTAAGGTCACACTACCAGCTTCTCTTATAATATTTTGATAAAATCAAATAAACTGGGGAATTACTTAGGTCAGAGTCATATTTACCTCTACACATTGATTGAAGAAGGTTTCTCTTTGTATCAGAGCACTGTCTCCGCTAACTAAATAGCACTGCACTTATTGAAAATGTTCATTTCACAAAACTTAGCTTAACTTCCCCACTCTCCATATATGTTGTTCGGGTTCGTTGCTTTCTTACCATCAGAATTGCCACTCACTCTATTTTCCTCTTTCGGACCGCACAAAATTCATCGCGTCATTTTATTTCACCTCTTCCTTTCGCTTCTGAGATCGATGTGTGTTCTGTTTTCATTCTTTTTCACAACTCCTTTTTCATCACCACGGTGGGCCGTACTTCGTTCTGCCCAAAATTTGCATGACAGTGCTTTAAGTCCATCCTTCTTTTTTTTCATTGGGTAGTTGATCTCCCGTTTTAACTGAAATTTTCATAACAGAGGGTCAGTTTCACCTCCTCTTTACCAACCCCAACCAATGGCTATGCATCAGTTGTTTCTGTAGCGTGTTGTTTTCTTTCTCGGAACTACGTGTGTGTTCTTTGATATTATCTCCCAGACCAACTTAAATCAAAGTTCTTCTTATTTGACTTTTATGGCTTAAAATTGTCGCCAGCGAGTCTCTGGTCATAAATTTGCCATCCTAAATCTTTCAACTGAGGCGACTTATGGGAAAGTCCCGATAATGTACTTTCCTTACATTAAGTGGCCTCTCAAAATAATTAAAGATTGGAGATTTTTAAAGAAATATTTTTAGCATTACAAAATTAGCAAATGAGTTCCATGCGGTAGTAGAAAAAAAATAATGTTTGCATTTAAAATGTTAACAAACCTGTAAATTGCTAACAATTTTATTAGACTGGGAGATCTATTTCTGAATTACTTTCCGCTAAAACTTTCATACGTTACTAAATTTCTATTTAGGATTTTTTTACCTGTGCATTATATAGTATATTTTGTTAAATTTCTTGAAAATGGTAATGAAAATTGTAAAAAAGTTATCTGCCTCATATATGTAGACAGATATTTATTTATTATTTTATTCTGGAAATACTCAATTTATTTAAATAGTGTGTGACAATGTTTTTATTAACGATTTAGGCAAATGACATAATTTAAATCTATATTTTATGAGTTTCTGTTTCAAATTCCCTCTCCGATCACACTGTGAAGTCACAGTGTTGGAATATTGGTCATAGGTGTGACGGGACTTATGTGACTTGAAGTGACGTCATTGCAACGTCACAAAATTTTTTTAAGCTCTCAAATAGTAATTTTCTTGATGCCATAAGTTGTTCTAAAGTTTATTTTAAGTTTTCTTAAAATCTCCAAGACGTTCACATTTTGGTCACAGCGTGACGTTACAAAGTGGTGGAATTCTTGTCACAGGCGTGACGTGACGTACGTGACTCACAGTGACGTCACAATGACGTCACTGTGACTGTGCATGCTATGCGGGTAACTGAAAGTAAAAATAAACATACAGATTCAATAATTCAATAATACACATAACTTACATGTCATCTTCGCTATAACATAAAATAGATATTTGCAGCTTCTAAAACATAGAACATATTTTTTCAGTCGTAAAAATAAATAACTGCAACAACAAACAGCTTGTATATATTATACAAAAAATAATAAATATTTCATCGTTTAAGTTTACATTCATTAAATATTGCGCGTTCGAATAATCATTTTACAATCAATTTAAAATAAATTAAAATCGTTTGCGTTTGGCGAAGGGTACCAGTTGCTAGCAAAATCGTGTGTTTTTGCGCCAAATACTCGAAAGTATTTTCTTCTCGAAAGTACCTTCCTTGTCAGTATAAACTATCGAAGGAACAAAATAAATTTTCTACTTCAAAAAAACAATATTTTGTGCTCTATTAAAATTACCCTGAACAACTGAAAATTTTATTCTTTTAAGTTAAAAACAAGAGAAAAAAAATTCTTGGTCACGCATAGCTTATGAAACGCTTTCGAACGCTTCCATAATACTTTAACGAAACCTCCCTATTTCGTAAGATAAAAAAAAAAAAAAAAAAAAAAAAAAAAAACTAAATAAATGTCTCAACAATACACACCAATTTTATAATGTCTGAAAAACTGTAACATCATTAAACTACTCTGCAAATGATTTTTCGCCATAGGACATAATATAACTGAATTATTTTATTTATCTTTATAAATGAATGATAAATGCTATGTACCGGGTGCCCCAAAAATGACTGATGGATTTTAAAATTCAATAACTTCCAAACGGTGACAGATATTAAAAATAATCTTGCAGGAGGGTTATTTATGATGACATTAGTTTTCTTACTGTGATTCTTGATTTTAGTTCGAATTTCAAACAATAGATGGCGCTGCCAGCGATTGGCACTCAGTCGAGGCCGAAACTGATGCCACTCAGCATTAATACACCGCCCCCTAAATACTAGGCCTATGCGCTGAGAAAAATGGCGGCTGTCGCAGGCGGATTTTTTTTTTCAGCATTTGTACGGTCCCTCGAACTTCAACACCAATAATATCTAAAAGTTTTCTTTGACTTATTTGATTTCAGAAAAATTACGCGAAGAAAACTTTTAGAAATTATTGGTGTTGAAGTAATAGGGACCGTTAAAAAGCTGAAAAAGATTTGCCTGCAATGCCGCCATTTTTATCAGCACGCAGGCCTAGTATTCGGTGCATCAATGCTAAGCGGCGTCAGTTTCGGCCTCGACTGAGCGACAATCGCTGTTAGCGCCATCTATTTTTTTAGATACCAAAAAAAAAAAAAAAAAAAAAAAAACTCCTGACATCATACATAACCCTCCTGCAAGAATTTTTTTAATATCTGTTACCGTTTGCAAGTTATTGAATTTTAAAATTCATCAGTCATTTTTGGGACACCCGGTACATGACATTTCACAAGAAGAATGTTGCATTGCATCTCAATAATGCATATTGATTTCATTATATTTGAAAAGGTGTAACTTCTCTAAAATATAGGATACGACGTACGATTTTACCCCATAGGCAATAATGTAACAAAATACTTTTGTGTGTCCCCTTAAACGAACTATAAATTCTACACACTTCACCTACAATAGGGGTTGACCTATGGTAGACTTCAATAGCATATACCAAATGCATGGTGATCCAAGTACATTTTCATGAATTAAAGCAAGAACAGGCAGACAAAAGATAGATGACAAGACAAACCTAAATGGGAAAGGGATAAAAGAAGCATGTGTATAATAAAGTCATCCGAGAAAGTAATATAGAAAATATAAGACAGTATAATAAAAATGTTTTAAAAGTTCAAATAGAAAATATTGTTTTCAGAAAAACTGTTTAAAACCGCAAATTTTGTTTTACAAGATGATCTCTAATAAAAGAATTACTTTACCTTTAAAATATGTTTTTTCATTTACCTTGTCTTACAGAGTAAACATATTCAAACACAATCCGATATCTATAGTACCGCATAATTAAATGAAGTTTCCTATATCATCCATAGTAAAATATCAATTAATTTTTTTTCAGAATAGGTGTAAAATGAGGTTTTTTAAACATTACAAAACTATAACCAACATAGCTGGTTAATCTTTAATGCTAAAACATTTTTTTTTTACCTCTTAATTTCAATAAATGATAAATAAACAATAAAAAATACTCCAACTTTCACTTACAATATTTGCAGAAGCGCATATAGAAATTAAAATATGGAATTTTTGCCTGACTTTGAAAGTCTTAAGTCTTCATATATTTCGTAGAAAGATAAAAAAAGAAGACGAAAAAAACTATGCGGTTTTTCTTTTAATTACTTTAACATGTTCAGCTAAGAATATAATTTTTTCCCCTGTAAGTATTTGAAATTTCATTTAATAAAGAATTTGCATTGTTTCTTTATCATTATACTTTAATCTTTACCAATCGAATTGCTAACAGAATAATCAGTGTAGCTGTAATTAACCAAAAAAAAATTTTCCCCACCTTCTTAAAGTCTTTTGTTTAAATAGTTAATTTTTTTTATAGAATAACTTATTATTAATTGTTTTATTATCTTCATTTTTTGTGTGTTTTATCTTTTCTGATGTAACTAAAATTTTATTTTGTGATTACATTGTTAATTTTTCTTCTTTTGATGTTAGAAAAATATTAGGTGTTTTTTTCAAACCATTCAATGCATTAAATGTGTTTGTATTGTAATTAAAGATTACTAGGAAATTTTATCTTTACAATGTTTTATATGTTCAGATAAATTTTAAATCGTCTTAGCACGTGCCTTTAGTAAACGCGTTAAAAAAAAAAAACGCATGCTAAAACATTTAAAAACCCGTTTATACACATAATATATATTTTTATGAAGCAATAAGATAAAAAAAAAAAAAAAATTCGATTCTAAAAGCACTTAGATTCAAAATGTTAAGATAGTCTTGGCGTAACTAGGCGATTCAACTCAGGGAAAATCATACGGTTACACTAAATGGGTGAAAAACATTTTAAATTAAAATCTGTAATATATATATATATATATATATATATATATATATATATATATATATATTACATTTAATATATTTTTTTAGCTTTTTGACTAACAACACCAAGAAACATTTTTATATGAAAAATATTAAATATGCATTCATATAAGATTTTGAAATGTATTAAAATCGGTATTTACTAGAGAAAAAGAAAATAATAACATATGCGCATTATTCCAATAAAAATTATCCATTTTATTTCTTTCAATACTAACCCACTTTTACGTAACATAAACACATAAAAAATAAATTAAAAGCATAACGTAAAATGAAAAAAAAAATTATTTCAAAGTGACAGCTCTATTTTATTAATTTCCTGAAAGATTCGACATTCAAAATGAAAAAGGCCTTTTTCATACTTAGAAATGCGAAAAAAAGCCATTGTAGGAACTTAAAATACTTTTAATCACGTCATAAAATAAAATCTAACATCCCCTTTTTGAAAAATACTCAATTTTCGAATGAACGATCAGCTTTTGATTTGAATAGTGCTTGTTTGACAGCCTCCAGCAAAAAGAGGAAACAGCTCCAGACATCTATCTTATTGTTAAAATATCAACAGACGTCTTAAATAGGGATCTAATAACGTTGATAGCAGAGGTTGATTTTCATAATTTGATTTTGACCTCTTTTGTTTTCTGGGTATATAGCATGCGTGATGTTTAAATAAGATAGAGATAAATGGAGAATTTATTTAGTTCCTATTCATGAGATATTTCAATAAATAACGTTTAATCATTTGTGTTTTATTATTCTGTAGGTAACATGTAAAAAAATTTTAAGAAAATACATCATTTTACGTATGTTTTTAGAGTTTATACAACAACTAGGGGGCTCTGCCCTCTGCTCGCTAACGCTCGCCAACCCCCATGAATTACATCGAAATTCACATTAGGACCGCTCCGTGATTCCAGCTCGCTTCGCTCACTTGTCACTATTTATATCAACTCCAGCTAGAATAAGTACTATCATAATTCATTTTTATATGAAATTTGCAATTTTTTAGGTATAAAAAACATAGAAAACTTCATTAAAACACAAATAAAAATTAATTTAGATGGTGCTACCAATCAACATACTTCATTTTAACACAATGAAATTTACAAACTTTTAAAATGTAAAAAAAATTAACTGCACCGCCCACAGCTCGCGTCACTCGTTCATCACTTTTTGAAGCAACTCTACCAGCATAAGTAATATCTTAAATCATTTTAACGCATGACATTCACACACAAATTTTCTTCATGTAAAAAAAAGTAATTGAGAACTTTGTTGAAAACACAATTAAAAATTCATTTAGTTCGTGCTACGAATGGGCATAAATCATTTTAACATTATGAAAAAAATTACTTTGGAAAATCAATCAATTTAAATTTCATTGCGCCTATAATATTTTACAGCACGGCTTAAATTAATTTCGGAAAACGTTACGTGATAGTAAGATAGTTCAATATAAATCAACAGCCATCCTCTAAAGTTCGTTCGACATGAAAAATACATACAATATCTCTCACACCTAAAGTCTATGACAGAAACACGTTTTCTGGTGTGTGTAAAAGAAACTGTTGATCAAAAAGCTTATTTGCTGAATGCATCACGTGACCGTAAAGCGAACCAATGACATGCATATCCAAAAACAGATACATTTGCCGAAAGATCATGCTGTATTTAAACAGAGATCTGTCTCTGAATTTTGATTTTTGAATTTATAATGTGGCCGTAAAATGGACCACTTAGAATCGTTGCCCTAGAAACTACGGTTGTTGTCAAACGGCAAGCTACAAATTCAGCCTTATTTTCGCGCCACGTAAGAGAAATATATATAGCGATAGATGCTTAGCTATTTGATGATTTTCTGTAAATATTTTATCTCTCTATTCCAAAGAGTTACTGACGCTACTGCTGTTGCTGTCGCTGCCTTAATTGAATTTATTGTGACCGAGTCTTTTATATATATATATAAACTATTCCATATAAAAATATGAAAACTGGTAGTTGCATAAAGAAATGTATCATAAATATGCTGAAACGGACAGGTTTTAAATAGAAGACTTATTCTAAGCATATTTAATTTTGAAGTCGGTCAAAACTGTTTGGTTAAAAAAGTTTTATAGGATCACATGCCATCTATGCATATCAATTTAACCATCTTTCGCAAGCACATAGTGGACTAGATTGCAGTGTGCAACGCCCAATCATTTTTTAAATTTAGGGAATGAAAAAGGGGAAATGAATGGCAACTCAATTACAGACGATCACCACTGGTCATGAGAAAATTAAATTTCCCGTAATTGGCTAATATCTCTCTCTCTCTTTCTTTTTTTTTTTTTTTTTTTCAACAGAGCAAATTAGCGTGTTTTTAGAACCTGTGAGGTATGAACTGGGATTGGCGAGGGTACATCGTAGGGAGCAGAACCCCCTAGTTTGAATAATATGTAAACTATGGGATACTGTAAAAAAAAAAAATGTATGTATATATATTCACAGGTATATATATACAGTGGCGGACAAAAAAAAACTGCATCACCTAGAAAAATTAACATTTTGCAATGCTAATGAGTTATTTCGTTCAAATAAATTAATCTTAGTCGCTGCAAAGCAAGATAAGATATCATTCTACATTTCTATTGGATTCCCTTATGAAAGATTGCGTCATCAAATTTTAAAAAATAGTGCGGCAAAAGGGAAAAACGGTCATTTGTCTTGTTCTTTAAGTGGTCAATTGATGGCTTCGTATGTTCAATTGACGCAAGAAAAAAAATGTGTGATACTTGCTTTAGTTAAAGAAGCATATTCGACACGTGTGAACGATAAAAAAATTGGTTGCAATCAATCGACAGTTTGGAGGACGATTAAATTAGAACGTGAAACTGGTAATATAGAGAGAAAGGCTGGATCGGGCCGAAAGAGGGTGACCCTAAATTCTGATGATCGATATCTAAAACGGATGTATCGGAGTGCTCCTGACTTAAAAATCTTTCTTGAGAAAGTCTGTGGTGTTAATTTAAGCGCAAGAATTATCCAAAAACGACTTGTGGAATGCGGTTTGCATGCGTATCGCCGAGAGAAAAATCCTTTACTTACACAAAAAATAATGAAGAAACGACTTTATTGGGTAAAAGAGCATGTCTCATGGACAAAGGCTCAGTGGGGTTCAGTAATGTTTTCGGACGAATCTAAGTTCAACCTACATAGATCAAGCGGTAAGCGGTATGTTTGGAGACGTAAAAGTGAAGCTTATCATCCAGACTGCATATAGCCTACTGTACAATTCCCAGTCAGCCAAATGGTCTGGGGATGTATATCCAGCAAAGGTGTTGGATGTCTGAAACTTATTACTGGAACTGTGAATGCACCCGTTTATACCGAGATTTTAGAGGAGTGTTTAAAACCAGTTATTAAGGATGATTTTAAATGTGCTAGAAATTGTATTTATCAACAGGACTCTGCACCCTGCCATACAGCGAAATTGGTAAATACAATCTAACTTAATCATGAATTATTTTGTTGTCTAATTTACGAGTTTTAATCTCCATAACATTAAGGATATTGGAAAATTAATTTTACACAGTTTCCTCCCTTTAGGTGACGCCCTATCTGAAAAAATCTGGCATTAATGTTTCGGAATGGCCTGGGAATAGTCCTGATCTGAATTCCATTGAAAATTGTTGGCATATAATGGGTACAAAAGATGCTCAGATGCCTGCTACTAAAATAAAACTGCTGGAAAGCATTATTAGGGTCTGTTTGCATGAAATTGGCAATTATTACATTCAGAATTTAATATATTCTATACCGAACCACTGCAAGGCTGTCATCGCAGCTCTTGGAGGATCTACTAAACACTGAAGTGATCCTTATGCATGTATACACATCTAAGTATATGTAATATGACTGCAGTTATGTAAAAGTTACACTAACTACATATTTTGTGCATGTATTACTTTGTTCCACGTTTTTTTAAATATTGCGTTTTTCACTTTTTTCCAAATAATTATGCGTAAATAACTTATAAATTTCAATAAAATTTTATTTATAATCCTACAACTGTATTTTATCGTAAAAATATCATCCTTCCATAATACCTGTACTTGAAAAACATTATTTGCAGCGTTTTCCACTTTTTCGCAGGTGATGCAGTTTTTTTGTCCGCCACTGTATATTCACTAAGGGTGCAAGATCACTTCAATCGAAATTTTATGGAAAGGAGTTGATATATAAGAACCCTTGCATAGTTTTCTTGGAAACTACTGAAGCAATTTCAACAAATTTTGAATAGTTTTGGAAATAGCTGAACTATAAATTTCTCGATCGGCAAGCAATAAAAGTAAAGAATAGAACTTTTACAAATTTTTACAAACAAAAGTGTCTATTTTTCTTTAAAATTAACGTTAGTAAGAAACATAATTATATAAGGAAATCACTTACTATCATAAAACTAAACATTTATTAACTTAAAGTGATAAAAGTACACATACAGGCTTTAAACACCTTTTAAAAAATAGGTCAACCAGTTTCGTGCACTCAATCGGCGGCATTTTCTAGATCAATAATGATAAATAAACTAATTTCGCAAAATTTTTTGAAAATGAACTTGATAAACAGAAACCACGAGATTACATGTATAATGAAAGCAGGTTGTTAAAAATGGTCAACTATAAACGTGAAAATTATTTTATCTTATTGCTTTTTTTTTAATCTGTGAAGCATCTCGCGCCAAATTCTAGGTAACTTAAAGGAGGCTGATTCGCTGCATATGTTCTCGCTGCGCACATATATTTCTATTGATTCATGGATGTTCTATTGGTTCACTGATTCACGGATAGAAAGTGCTTGAGCATTACGTGGGTTAGTGAATTGATTGGCTATCAGTTTTCTATATAAACAGTACGTTCTACGTGAAGTTCGGTTTTGATTAATAATACATCCATTCCTTGTATCTGTGCGCAAATTGGAGCATGGACGATCCGATTATCCGAATTTTCAGAATTTTCACTTTTCTTCTTCTTCTTCTTTTTTTTTTTTTTTTATCTTCTTATGTTTTGATTTTTTGCGAAAATAAAAAAAAAATTCGTTTTTTTTCCCACTTACAATAATGTTTAAAAAATGAAAAAAAAAATAATAAAAATGAAAAAAATATATATTTTTTTTTTTTCTGCCACAAGTGTTATTGGATTTTTTCCACTCAGAATGATGTTTAACACGCATATAGATGCAGTCCGTTCCCAATTAACTAAAACCTTTTTATTTTAGTTTTTGAGCAAATCATTGCAGAATGCTAACTTTTTAAGAATAATTTCGAATTTTTTTTAATTCATTTTGGGGCTTCTATCTGCGATGGGTCCAAAGCCGCGACGTAATTTTCTTGTGTGGTAATCAGACTCTGGTGTTGTCAATCACTAACTGCGTCCTCTTCTGCTTGACTGTGTATCGTGTTCTTTCCTTTAATTTAAATTTCATTAATTTACTGTACTTTATTTTAAGCTTTATTTGAAAACCTATGGCAACTGCAGTAGCAATATATACAAATTAACGGCTCTCTGAGTCAGTACGGTGATTGATGCATTTACGTATCAGCTCATGTCTTACGTTTCGACACATGATTCTAATGAGGCGTTAAATGTATCATCTAAAGAGCTGCTTGACTCATTTTAATAAGATTTTGAAGGTACTCCACTCAGAATAATGTTTAACACCACGCATTTTGATGCGTTCCTTGCATCTGTACGCAAGTCTTGAGTACGGACGGTATTGCGAATATAACATTCTGTTCAACTCCCAACATTAATTTAATTGTACAATCAAGCTTATTGATCTGGAATAGAAACATAACTAAGAAAATTGATTTGACATATAAACAAAACGAACGAAATATAGATAATTACGATATCGGAAATAAATAAATAAATAAATAAATAACAATTGGAAATTGGTACAGTGCTTCCCGTGAAAAAGGCACGTCAATGTCAGCTATTTTCCAAAGGATTTCGAAACTATTGTTTCCCTCTTTACAAATATTTATTTTATCACGTGAAATTTAAAACTATACAATTATATATTAGTTTATAAAAGATTCAGTAAGGTCACACAGTTCTACATTAATACACAAAACACTTTTGTGAACACAAAAGCAATAATACATTAATAACAATTACAAAGCGTTCTTATCCTGTTTGAAAGGAAACTGTTTCAAATTTTATTTTCCCTAGAACAACATTTCAAAACATAATATATCTTGTGACATCTCACAAACACCTTGTTAATATGACAGCTTTACAATCAGCTCAAAAGTTAGAAGAAAATTTTACGGTCGATAAATCTCAAAATTATGCTGATGTAACAGTTGTACGATACATTCTTATGGTGTATAGAAGAGTTTTTGTTATTGTGAGAATAGCTTTGCGTCATCGTCTTCACTGAAGAATGACTTGGAAATCCTCTTAAAATAAAGATTTATTTTCTTATCGCATCTTCATTATCATATGTGTTGTAAAGCAAGAGGCCTTAAAAGTGTTATCCGGGGTAATTTAAACAAATTGGAAATTGTACGTCAAACTTGATAAATGTACACTAAGGGGTGTACATAAATGTACACATACTATAACTAGTTTCAGTGAAATGAATTATATCATCTGTTAATATGTATGATTCATTTCCGTAATAAAGTAAGTACACATGAAGTTGCCAACATTTTATCTTTTGTTGACATTTACTGAAAATTCCAAAGGGAAACTTAAGCCTAGCATTGAAAATTTCAGAACTTGAAATCCATATTTAGAATTTTTCCATTTAATATCTATTTCTCCGGAAACATCTATATAAAACTGTCCGTAGATTATAGGGTTGCTATAATTAAACAATTTTAGTATACAAATTCGTTTTTAAATTCAGTAATACGAAAATAATATAACTCCATTTTAAATAGGACGTAATCGCCATGGAAACCTAGTATAATTACCTATCATGTGATATCATTGAATTAATTACGTATGATAAGAATTAATAGAATGATACATCTCGGTCGCTTGACGATTAATCTTCGGAAGCTGCTATAACAAAGAACTACCAATTAAAAAAAAAATTCAAATAACTTAATAAATACTAGATGGTACCCGTCAAAACTTGACGGAAAAAATTACAATAGCAATATTAGTAAAATAAGCTTCTTTATTACATAAGTAGGGGTGCTTATGAAACAATCTTTCAAATATTTTATTAAAAAAAAATTCCCCCAGTAAATTACGTTATTATTTCCGATGCAAACTCCAAACAAACAATCCGTAAACAAAATGGAAATCAGTTTGACATTACCGCCCTATTCCCCACGGCAAGAAAGAAAATTTCCTGAACCTATGAAGTATCATACAAATAGCATATCCCTACTTTCATCTAATATTCAGTATAAAAGAACATATCAAATAAGGCACACATTCCCCTCCCCTCCTGTGATAATGCAACCGAATTAGCTCCTATGCGCATGTGCATTGCTTCTCCCCAAACGCACCGTCGAAATTCGACGTTAAAAAAAGTTTTAAAATGTTTTGATCAAAATTTTTAAAATGTCTTCTTTAATCATTGTTCGTTTTAAATCCATATCTTCTGAAACGCATCTATTGTTTTAAGCTAATCAATTTTTATGTAAAGATGAAGAATTTTTTTTACAATAATAAATCAATCTGCAGATAAAGGAGATTTTTAATGTTTTTAAGTGTAATTTATTTGTATGGTTTCTTCATTCCTTTACATAATCAGGATGATTATTCCTTTTCCATAATTAAGAGAAATAATGTAAATAAATAAATATCCAAGATTATTTTTGATTCTGTTTTCATTAATATATTGTAAATTTTATTGTTAAAAGTTACTGATAAATGATACTTTAGTAAATGGGGCTTTTCTTATTTATTATTATTATTATTATTATTATTATTATTATTCTTTTATTGAGATTTAATGGCAACATTCTTCCGTTTGTTTATTGGGCGCTACAGTTTGGCGAATTATTTGAGGTACTTTTCGGTTATCAGGGCGCCAATGAAGTATATATATATATATATATATATATATATATATATATATATATATATATATATATATATATATATATATATATATATATATATATATATATATATATACAGGGTGTTCCGTTAAAGGGGTCCAATATTAATAGGGGTAATAGAGGAGATCACATGGAGCATAAATCAGTATATAAAGCCTGGTCGGATCTCAATAGTTTTCAAGTTACAGCAAATAGAATGAAAATTCGGAAAATTGTAAAAGAACCCTCATTGCTAAACTATCGATAATGCTACATAAAAACGAAGCACATATTTAGAAAGAGCAGAAAAAAACCTACAAAATGACATCAATTGTATTAAAATAGCAATATTTATTGACGAGTTACAAGCCCTGAAACAGTGAAAAAAGTACGAAATCCAATATACATCAAAATAGTTAATCGTTAATTCCAAAAAGACAACTCTAGCTACAACAAGGAAAATGTAGTAAAATTTGGTCCATTCCGAAAACTTTCGAAAAAGCTTACAATGAACCATATCGGTTTAATTGTGTGAGAGAAATTAATCAGTTTCTTAGTTACAACTCCGCTTTCTTTGACACTAGCAAAGGTTAAACTCCGCCCATCACGATTGGAAACACCGCCTTTTTAATTACTCTCAACTATACATTTTCGATCATGCTTCTTCTGAGATGCAACATTTTTAATTATTCAAGAGTTGAATGAACCAAAATAACTTTACAATAATAGTCTACATTTTAAAGTGGTCTTTTATTGATATAAAGCTTAAGTTAAATTCCTTAAAATTAAACTGGTGGTGAAAATTCGGAAATAATTAAAAATATTGCAATTTGTAACTATGCAAGAAGTTTCAGTACATGTTTTACATGGACAATTATTGTATGTATATGTGCATCATAATTTATGATAGGAAATAATAATAACAAATAGCATAATAATTTTATTAATTATAAATTTAAAAAAGACACTAAATTTTAAATTAATTCATACAAACTTTGTAATTTACAATTTGAGTACACCACAGTCTGTGACTTACAAAATACTGTGCCAAAAAGTGTTGAAAATAAAAGAAAAATGACAAATAAAGAATTACATTCCACGTACTTTATGACATATGTGAAGCATAGTCTTCTGGCCTGCGCTGCACAGTTCAATGTCGGAAGGCAGACGAACGGACATTATTATAATAGGTGTTCGAAGTTGCGCCCATTAACAGAATCGCACAGCCGACAGCGACGTCGTAAAGATTGGCGAACACGCCGAAAAACTCCGACGGAGTTGGGAATGTCTCCTGCAGCGACAACGATTCGCGCTAGTAAATCCTCCGGTGTATCCACAGGCGTTTCATACACCAGCGATTTAAGGTGTCCCCAAACAAAAAAGTCTAACGGATTGAGGTCTGGAGAGCGTGCAGGCCAAGCAACAGGTCCACTGCGTCCAATCCATTTCCCAGGATATGTTGAATTGAGGTGATTGCGAACACCTATGAAAAAATGTGCCGGTGCGCCATCGTGCATAAACCACATATTGTGGCGCAATGTTGCTGGCACATTTTGCAGTAACTGCGGTAAGATATCCCGTAGGAAAACGAAGTACGTACTGCCATTGAGTACATCTGGGAGTAAATATGGTCCTATGAGATAATCGCCGAGGACACCTGCCCATATGTTCACACTGAACTTTTGTTGTGCGTTCGACGGGAAAACAGTGTGCGGATTTGTATATGACCATGTGTGCATATTGTGCGTGTTTACCACGCCCTCTCTCGTAAATGTTGCTTCATCAGTAAATAAAATATTTTCCACAAATTGTGGATTATTTTCTGTTACATTAAGCAACCAGCGTACGAATTCTGTCCGCTGAGCACAATCTGTTACTGATAACAGTTGTACCCGCTGCACATGAAAGGGGTGCATGTTTTCTGCACGCAGAACACGCCACACACTTTGGTGAGAAACACCGACTTCAGACGCAGCAGCTCGTGTACTCGTGGAGGGGTTATCTTTAAAAATATTCAGTACATCTTCTTCCATTGCAGGTGTTCGTACATGTCGAGGTTTCCCTGCATCAATGCTTGCTGTATTAAACGATCCAGTCTCCCGTAATCGTCTATCGATTTTTATGAAGAGTTTCGAACTTGGGCAACGTCTCCTTGGAAATTGCTCACGGTACATGCGCTGTGCTAGACATGCATTTCCATGAGCTTGCCCGTACATCAGATGCATGTCCGCATATTCTTCGTTAGAGTATTCCGGCATAATTATTATACATCAACTTACTACAATCCCACTTACAACAGCCTCCCTTTAACATAACGCCCACTGATGACTGCTGTTTTATTACACTTTTCTTCCTATACACATAGAAAATTTGCATAAAAAGTACTTCTTCTTCATTATCCTGAAAGTTCATGGAGGAAACGCAGCAGTCACGGAGTTTGCTTTAAGACAAGGCGAGAGCTGCACAATATGTCATTCACTTGACCAGACTGAATAATGAAAGGGTATTGATAGAGGTTGATCAGAAATGTATAATTGAAAGATATTAAAACGGGGTGTTTACAATCGTCATGGGTGGAGTTTCGCTCTTTCCGAGCGTGCAACAGTACAGAGTTGTAACTAGGGAACTGCTTGATTTCTCCCATACAATTAAACTGATATGGTTTATTGTCAGCTTCTTCGAAAGCTTTCGGAATGGACCAAATTTTATAACATTTTCCTTGATGTAGGTAGAGTTGCATTTTTGGAATTAACGATTAACTATTTTGCTAAATATTTGATTTTGTATTTTTTCACTGTTTCAGAGCTTGTAACTCGCCATTAATTCTCAATATTCTAAAACAACTTATGTCATTTCGTAGGATTTTTTCTGCTCTTTCTAAATATGTGCTTCGTTTTTATGTAGCATTATCGATAGTTTAGCAATGAGGGTTTTTTTACAAATTTCCGATTTTTCATTCTATTTGCTGTAACTTGAAAATTATTGAGATCCGGCCAGGCATTATATACTGATTTATGCTCCGTGTGATCTCCTCTATTACCCCTATTAATATTGGACCCCTTTAACGGAACACCCTGTATATATATATATATATATATATATATGTATATATTTATATATACTTTATTGGCGCCGGCTAACCGAAAAGTACCTAATTTGCATATAGTTTTTTTTTCTTAATCGGACGACGGGATAATGCACGGAATTTCGACGAGATAATGAATATTTTTTATGGTACCAGAATATTTTTCTGTATTTTATAGTTATATTACGAAATACATATTTTTATGATTTGCTGAATCACTTAGTTGTTTACTTTTTCATGCATTATATTATTGAAGGTTGTTAGTTCTCTTATTCGTTTAAATATACCCTACTTATATAAAAATAGCGTGTGTTCTCTGTGGTGTTTCGCATAAACGTTGTAAAATTCAGGTTATTAGATTTTATCTAACTTTGCTGTCATAACAGCTGATGAAGCAGCCATTTTCGGCGATTTTTTGTTACCTGTAAAATGTTTGTTTTTGGTATAGCCCGAACTAAGAAAAAATTGAGTACATTTCCATTATACGGACACCATTGTCGCCAAGCATATATTTACATATATGGCATGGTGTCGGTATAACTTAAAAGAACCAAAATTTGCGATCGATCAAATAATTGAATTTCGTTAAACATTAAATTTTCTGGTACTTTTCTATTATCCGGTCGACCACTTTTCATAACGAAAAATTATCGCCGAACTGTAAAATTAAACGCCAAAAATACAGTCCGATTTACTTGATGTCAGAAGCATTATACGTGTTTGTTACGTCATCAAGTGGTTTTTAATTCGAGATTTGCGTCTATTTTTCATTATGTTTTACTGATTTATTAGTTATTTCATTAATTAAAATAACAATTGTGTCCTTAAATTCTTATATTTTATTTATTTATTTAATTTGATATTCCAATGGCAATATTCTCCCGTTTATTTGGCGTTACAGTTTGGCGATAGATTTTGTTATGAAAAGTGGTCGACGGGATAATAGAGAAGTACCAATTTTCTTATTTTTAATCTGAGAAAGAAACAATAATCATGGATTTAATTAATTTTGCAATATGCGGTGCAACAAAAATAATTTTGATTAAATCAGTACAGATATCGCAGACGCACCTGGGTTATTTTTTGGCACCTAAATGACGATTTTTGCTTTGTATGGCAACCTGGTGTTTTATAATAAATTTGAATATGTGTGTAAATAAATAAAATAAAATAGGTACTTTTATGTTAGCTGGGCGTCAAGGATAACTCTCCAAATCTTGTTTCAATTGGAATGATTTAAATTGCAACATTTTACGTGAGATTTGTTATTCATATTGATATGTTTACGTTTAGATATTTTATTATGATTATATTCTAGCTAATTAAGTTTTTTTTTTTTTTTAAGATTTTATACTACAATGTTAACATATTACCTAGTTGATATTAGTTAATGTCACGGAGGACGATAGATGGAGGGGAAAGTAACGTTGAAATTTTACAATACAGTTTTTCTCCTCATAGATGGCGCTACGGTAAACTGACGGCTGTCTTAGCCTGCTTCTGCAATGCTTTTCAATGCGAAAAGCATTCATTTTTTAAATGTTTTTGATTGAAAATTTGAACTTTAAAAAAGTCAAACAAGTAGAAATTTCATTAAATAAAGTTTTCTTCTCAACATGCATATATTTTAATAGATATTTGGCGTTTCGATTGCTTTTTATAACTCTTTAAATAAGAGTTCATCCAGTGGTGTAGTCGAGGGGGGACGCGGGGGGACGGCGTCCCCTCACTTTTTAATTTTATGTCGAGCGTCCCCTTACTTTTTATTCTCAAGGGGGACGCTAGAGACGCGAGAGGACGCCATCTTTTCCGACTTACTAATTTTTTTTTAAATTATGAGCACACCAATAAATCAACAATTTTAAGAAATAAGGCATTGATTTTTAATACTTTTCAACAACATGGAAAGTGTTTACGGTGTCAGATCGCTTGTCTGTCTCCATCTGTTCGCATTCTACTTGTAACTTCCAAAAGTTTGCTTGAATTTCGACAAAATTTTATGTATATTTTTTCAATGTAGCCTTATCACTATTGTGAATTATGTGTATAGCATCAGTATTTCGTTATCAAAAAGGAGTTCTTTCATATTACTGTTTACTGGGCGGAGATTGTTTGAAATACACATAAATGACGTAATGCCATATGGTATTGAAATTCGTTACAACATATTCCCTATCAAAAATAGCATTTATCGTTCGTTTACAGGGACGTTAAAAAGTATTTCGAAACACCATGAGCTATTAACAGTATTTGTTTGGAATGCATGGAAAACGGTGCACGAAACATTTATAGTTATTTTACAAGGCCAAAGAATCCGGACACATTGTCAGACGTGGGTTCAGTTGCTCGAAACGTGTTTTCGATTATATTTTGTATTTTTCAGCTGAAGAAAATATTTATTTGCTAAGTGATACCTAAATGATATTCGTATACAGGGCCACACAAAAATAATCCAAATACACTACCGTCATGGCCGGATATTTCTTGAAATGCGTTTTGCAGCTGGTTTAAATTTTAGTGTGTTATGTGATAAGCATATGATCATTAATTTCTATACATGACCACTCAAAATAATTCGAATGAATACGTTACCATTTATAGATAATTATTGCTTGGTATGTGTTTAAACTGAACGAAATTATATTTTCGATGAAAAAAAAAAACGCTAGACATGCTTTTCCTTCACACATTGTTGCACCAAATTAATTTTACAAACATTTGTGTGTAATGAATATAATATATATTGGCCGGTATACAGTGTGTCTGTGTATTATAAAAGTTGACACGCACTTTAATTTGTTACCTACTGGAGATAAGTAGATAACGTAAATTATAAAAAAAGTTTAAAATAAAGTAAACAAAAAATAATATTGAAGTAATATTGTCAATGAAATAATTATCTTGTTAATTTTCAAACTTTTATACAATAACTCTTTCTGCGGCTCTTCTATTCAAAATTTGTCAGTCAGAAAAAATTTCCTTTTTGCTGCAATACAATCATTAAAAATCTGCATATATTTAAAATTAAATTTAAAAAATGAAGGAAGAAAGCTGACTTATAAAACCTTTTCGAACCATTTAAATATTATTTTATCAGTGGAACTGGTCCTGTGCACATATTGGCGATAGCATTTTTAGAACAAAATTAAATATTAAAGAAAAAGAAAAAAAAATGCATCGCAAGTATATCTACATAAAAAGCTGCACGGGCAGAAATCATGCAAAGAGACAGTGTAGTTTTAAAACTTAAATAAAAAAAAAATAAGAAGAAGAATTAGCTAAGCATGCTCTATGTATTTTCCGTCAGCTGCAATACATAACTGGGGGTCAACCGCACATGTTTATTATCATCCCTGTTACTGTTACCTTCTTGTAATACCTCATAGCTTTACTAATTTGATATATAGTCGTTGTCCCCTTCTTCCCCCTGCATATTTCCTACCTTATTTTAAACTTTTTTGCATCTTACATTGACTACTTATCTTCAAGTTTAAATTTTTTCGGACGCCCTGTAAAAGTCGACCTTAGCTCAAACTTGAAGACTTTGTCAAAAAAATGCAATACTTTGATAGCAAGATGGTTCAAAGTCAGTGGTTTTTAGTGACAAAACTTGATGCTTTTAATTTATAATAGTAATTTAACTTTAATGAATAATAATCTGTTTAATCTTCTAATTCATTCTAATCTTTAACGATTCATCCTTATCTAAGTGAAAACCACAGCCTTACTCAAAATTTGGAAAGCGGTAAATCATAGAATGGCTACTGATACAAAATCTAAAAAATATAAAGAGGTGAAATGTTTTTTTGAAAATAAGTATTTCTGTAAAGTTTATTGAAAGAGGGAAAATAATACATATTATTAAACTGTGAGAGAATTAAATATATTGCTGTTGTTTTCAACCCATTTCCCCCCTTTTATTTAAATGTTTAATAAATAAAAGAAATTAATTTGAGCCACTTTTTTACCCGCTTTCTTTTATCTTACATTTCTGTATCTATGTGACATTCAAATCTTGTGATTCATTTTTCACCCACTTCCTGTTGACGTAGAGCTTTGAAATTTGGAATATATATATGTATACCTGAGGAAAATACATGAATTGGACATTAATTTTTTAAAAATTAGATCAGTAAGGGGGGGGGGGGGGGGGCTCAGTCAACGTCGGCACAAAAATGGCATTTACCCCCATAGAAATAACATTACGATTGTTTAATTGAAAAAAAAAATAGCTCCATTGTTTCAAAATTCATCCATTTTCACCACATTGCCGCCCGCATCAGTATGACATCATTGAGCGACGCACACATTTGTGCTTTATAATATAAGTTGACTTTTTGTGAATTTTAATGAAAGTATGTTTTTTTTTCTATATTTAATATTTTTTTATTAACGTTAAAAGTAATTTTATTAGGAAAGTGTTTCTTAAATAAGTCATCTGGCACAAGCATAGGTATTATTTGTCATAGAAACTCTACTTCAAAATTATATCTTTAAAAAATTTCCGCTCAATTCTTTAAACACTTATAGAATGGCATGGATTCAAATCAATTTATAACTAGAGTAGACTTTTATATCGCTATTAATAGTGTGGTAACATTCACTGAGACGATTCCCACATTAAAATTTCAATTCATCGTAAAGAATATTTACGAGTTAAATAACTTCTATGTCAAATTTGAAGTTTCTAGTACTGATAGTTTCAGAAGAATAACAACTTTAAAAAGTTTTCGGCTTATTTCAGCACTTAAAATTTCGAATATTTTAAAAGCCATTCTTCGTGAGCATCTGCATGTTACTAGCTACCAGATAAATCGTGATGAAACGAGTTTAGAAGATTTACTTAACAATCAGGGCTCCCAAATGGTCCGCTTTTTGAATACCAGTATTTTCTTAGAAAAATTTTATTTTTAGATTTTTCTTGTAAATTTTGCAGAAACAACCTTCGGAAGTAAATTTTTGCAGAAAAGTTTTAGAAACCTACTAAGAAATTTTCTGTTAAAAAATATTGGTATTCAGTTTGTGAACCATTTGAGAGCCCTGGACAATTCATCCTTTTAAAATGTAAATTAAAAAAATAATAATAAATAAGATTTTACGAGCATGTAAGTCCTGAAAGTATATGTGTGCCAAGTTTTAAGTCAGTTACTCTTGCTCGAATATTTCCACACAAATCATGATGAAATCAATATTTTTGAACGTCTTTCTCCATTTCATCCCGTAAAAATTCAATACTTACAGATTAGAAGTAACCTAGTAACTGATTTAAAGAGTTACTAATTCTACAAAAATCTTGATGAAACGCGATTTTCAGATTTTTTTTTTATAAGGATACTGGTCTATTTCACCCCTTTCAAATTCGTATTGGGATGTTCGGAAAGTTCCTTTCATTTGGGAAAACTAATTCGTACCGGAAAATTCTGCCCGTCAATTGACATTAGGTATTGAAATTAATGTCTAATAATTAAATGATAGAATTTTCCGGTACGAATTGGTTTTCCCAAACGGAAGAAACTTTCCGAACAACCCAAAAATTTTGTATACAGTTTCGGCAGTGGCATATATAATCCAGAATGTTAAACAATCTTTTCATCATGTACAACATACCTGCGAAATTTAATCTCAGCCGAAAACACCGTTTAAATGCTACCCTGCTCAGACACATACACATATTGACTCATTGCAAAATCACAGAACACAGACTTTGGGAATCTTAAAGAAAATACCAACTCGCACACATGCATACGCGCATACATAGACAAAAGTTACAGAAATAGGAAAAGCGGACTCAGGGAACCTATAAAAGTAAAGATATAAATTTCATAGTCTTTTTTCTTGTCATGATTACAATATTTTCTTTACATTATACGTGTCCGTAATGTAAAAATTCAATAATTTTCAATGCTCTTAGTATACAATAGTTATTCTATGACTATCTCAAAAATAAACAATGTCTAACAAAAGTCTCGTTGCGTGGATTAGTGTTATTAAATTACGAATTCTATTTCAAATACGTATTTTCACACATGAAATAAGGTTAACAATATTTTAATTTATGGGAAGGTCCAACAGATAAAAAATTTTAATTAATTTAACTTAAATAAATTTTAATTTAAAATTTAAAATTTAATTTTTCAATTACTTTTCTCTGCAATTCAAAATGAAAAGCCAGATTCATAATCAAGTTTGCCCTATGGGTGAAACAGATACAGACCCTAATGATCGAGACTATGAGCGTCCCCCCACTTTTTCCCCAGGACTACACCACTGAGTTCATCCTGACAAAAACATCTGAATAGTCATTTAAAAATATACGGAATGGACGTATAATTTTTACAGATTAAAAGTATTATTCAAATTTTCTGAAATAAGTTTTAATCTTGCTTATATATCGATAACCTTTGAATAATTTAATAACGCATAACTTTTTATATCTATGCAATTAATATTATGTACATTTAAAAACAAATTTTTATCTTAATTATTTGGGAAATAAAACTTAAATAAATAATAGGGTTTACTAACTAATTTTTGCAAGAATCGTAAATTGTGACTTTAATATAATGTTAGTTATGAATGGTCCAAAAACTCTCTCTCTTTTTTTTTTTTCTTAATCATACATAAATGCTTCCTCTTTCATACACACTGCTACAGATAGAAAAGGTAACATACTTACCTTACAATTTGAAAATTATACAGTTATTAAAAACAATATATACTTAAATCTCTTTTTCTTTGTGAATATTAAATTTGTTATTTAAATTAGTTCTTTTTCCTAATTTACAATCAATAAAATTTTTTGATTTAATTGAACAGCCAAGTAATGAAATTAAATTTTTAAATTACACTTATGAGAGAGGCAAATATATATATATATTTAAATGAGTTCTTGCATTTGCACTTCTGAATGAAGACCAAAATACTTTTTAGTATAATATATTAAAGTATAATATAAAGCACTAACCTTTGGAGCTCTAAACATACTTAAATTTTTTTCCCCTTCGATTTTTCTTTTTTTTATCTCATCATCATAGCCCGATTTACATCCCGGAATAAAACATTTATACCCCATCTTAAATTTATGACATATAATTGCTATAATTAAAAATAATCGAGTAAAATACTTTCTGAATTTAACATGTAATCTAATGAGATTCTGTTTAAAGACAGCCGCCAAAATTTTACAGCGCCCTCTTTCGTTAAAAAAATCTGACTTGCATTTTCGATATCCTCGCCTATTCTAGTTTCCCCTCCAGGTTCTTTCTCCGTGGTTAATGTCAAAAGATTGGCGAACCACAGAGTTCAAGGAAAAAACTCTATGCCCTCAAAAGTGGGAGTTGTCAACTTTATGACGTCATAAGCAGAAGTAAATGTTTAATTGAAAATTACAGCTAATTAATTAAAATTTCGAACAAACGAATGCACGATAACAAATATGTGTCCTAATATCTTTCATTTAAAAAAAGAATGGTGTAATTTGATGCAGTAGTTTGTTCTAACGGATTGTCGAAAGAAATCGCTTAGCGTTTTAAATATATAGATTTTTATTAATATTTTTTTGTTTTGATTCGATTTTCATAAAATTTGAAGTGACTCGACAAAATTCTGCAAAGATTATATATATTAAATTTCAAATCAATTGGTTAGGTAGTTTTTGCGCTGTTATATGCGAACAGACGGACGGACGAACCAGACGACGAATATAGGTGCTACGTATTTATATAATTACGAACGCTCCTAAAAATAAACCAGATGTATTTTTTGCCGTTTGCACCATCGGATAGAGAAAATACCCGCGCTCTTTATGATATATACTATATTGATATAATCATGATTTTTGATAGCAAAATTTTGTATTTTATTGTTATTTTGAACGAAAAGGTTTGGGCGACCATTATCGCTGATGAAAGTACTGAAACGGTTATATCACTTCGACAATAATACAAATACCCCGAAAAATAAAAGAAAAAACTTGCTAATTTTATTAAAAAAAGCAGTTTTGATGATAGATAATATTATAAAACGAAAATATTTAATATCATAAAAGGAATGTCTGTAATGCTTAAAAAGTTATTCAGTATGAAAGACTGCAATTGAAAGAATATTTGGCGATTTACCTTTTTTTGCACCAGGTTGAAAAAATGCATCTGAAAATTTGATTAGATAAAATCTGAATAACAATTTTGTTTTTGTTTTTTTCTCATTTTCTAAAATTTTATTTTGTTCTTTATGTAACACCCGGATTATGTGACTTACAGAAGAAACCACTAGATGTAATTCTAAAAATGACTGTACTGGTGAGTTACATGCAATTTCTTTATTTATGATTTTGATTTTACTTTTGCCGCCAAATAATGTTTATTTAAGACAAAAATACATAACCGTGACATCAGACAGAGCGATGTCCGATGAATGGTGTTTTTCAAGTGTACGAGAGTGTTTTTGAAGTACATTTTTATATTCAAATGTAAATTATATAAACAGCAGTTAATATCATTAAAATTAAATAAAATACTTAAATTTTAGTGAAAATGTCTGTTATTTTTAACTAACATTTTGAGGTTTCTGTATCAGATTCTTACGTTTTTTTTAATAAACATATCACTGGTTTCATGCATCTATCTATCACCGTTTGACAGTCATTTATTTTCAAAGTTAGGGGTCCTTCGTGAAACACTCTGTACATATATACACTCACTGCCAAAAGTTAAGCACGTAGCGCTAAACTGCAGAAAAATAGTCAAGTACTGCTTGGATTGACACGAAATGCGGCAGGAAAGTAGGAAATATGATTATGCATGAAATAAAACAAAGAATTACACACAAAGATGAAAACAACATTAAATTCTATAAGCTATAAGATGAAGTGCTTTAGGAGTCATTAACAAAAATATGTTGAAAGCCAAAACAAACAAACAAAACCGACATTAATAGGGAATGTGAACACCCCTGAACTGCATACAAAGTTTACAGCGTGTGACCATGCTTTCCATGAGGTGATTAACAAACGTAGAGTCAAGTAATCGCCATTCCTCCTGTAGAGCAATTTGCAACTATGTGAGAGTGTCTGAGGGGGGGGGGGGGGTAACGTGTTCATACAGTGCGGCCGTAGGGATCCTAAAGATTTTCAATGGAATTAAGGTCTGGCAAGTACGCCGGACATTCAATACTCGCAATACCCCCACTCCTCGGGTAGTCTTTGACGAGGGCGCTCTATGGAGACGCTTATTATCAACCATTAAAGCAAACGCAGGACCAACTTCTGCATCATACAATCTCACAGTGGGGTCTAAGACTTCATCCCGATACCGAACACTCTTCATAGGACCCGGTCTAAAGATGTGCAGGTCAGTGAGATATCGCGACGAAATCCCTGCCCACACTATGATGCTTCCATCTCGGAATGCGTCATGTTC
Source organism: Maratus michaelseni (assembly GCA_963931845.1). Taxonomy (NCBI): domain Eukaryota; kingdom Metazoa; phylum Arthropoda; class Arachnida; order Araneae; family Salticidae; genus Maratus; species Maratus michaelseni. Next base: position 8,215,430 of record OZ007600.1, read on the forward strand.
AGTGATGTTCTGGGGCCGATTGCGTGTGCTTACTTCCCTCCAGATCCTTACACGCACTTGTCATCTCGTTGCAGGGCAATTCTCGACTCATCCGTGAACATAACGTTGCCATAATCAGGCACAGTCCAATTGATATGTTTCCGACAACATTTTAATAGTGCCCCTCTGGATTGGACGGATACAGTAACACAAACTACTGGTACCCGGGCGTACAGTCCATTAATGTGTAGCTTTCGGCACACAGTAGTGGCAGATATCGTCTTACCAATGGACGCTGCAACTATAGATGTCACACGTGTGGAGATCGCTCTTCGATTCCGCTTGGTTACAACAGCAATATATCGATCATCCGCGATTCGTAACCCTTGGTCGACCGACCACAGGTCTTTGGACAATAGTTTGGCTTGTTAGGAATTGTTTCCATAATTTTAAAATTATGGAATGATGAACGCCGAAGGAAAGAGCAACATGAGTGATTGATTGTCCCGCTTCAATGCATCCTAAGGCACTCCAATGCTCAGAATCTTCCATTCGTCTTCTGGAAGCCATAAAAACACGCCTGTCTTGAAAATAAAACGTACTAAAGTTCTGAACATTTTTTATCATCCCTTACATTGGCTGTTAGATAACATTTTTGCATACTTCAGTCTAACTTCGCATAGAATTGCAGCGTCTCTAATTCAGATTGGCTTCCGGAAATTAGTATTTTCCCCTGCGTGCTTAACTTTTGGCAGTGAGTGTATATTCTCATATGCAGCAAGGTCAGTAAAAAAGTTCCATATTTAAAACATGAAAATCTGTAAAACTGTTGCAAGTCATGTCTTTTCTCTCTTGTTATTACGATGCAGTAAAACACTAACAAGCACTTTGCATTCATATTTTAAATAACACTTGACATTTAACACAACAATGTAACACAGTAAATTTGAACAATTTAAAATATTAATAACACTTTTCCTTGTTTAAAATCGCGAGGAAAGAAGAACACGTGAAAGACAAATTATAATCGCTAATTAACAACAGATGAAACCCCATTTGTCGCAGCAATTATTTTTCAGTCACTTCTCATGACAAGTTTTAATGCAACATTTCGTTTGATTACCGCCATTTTATAGTTTTGCTGGAGCTTGGAAAAGGTCAAAACGAACTGTTTAGCATATGATTTATATCCGTTATATATGCCAGCTTAAAATTAACTTTTATTGTTACAACACTGTTTTTATGGAATAAAGTAAAAAGGCGTTAATTACTTTGTAAAGAAGTGATTGAATTTTATGTGCTTGCTGAGCATTGAATTTGAACTATTTTAAAATACTGAATTACATACGAATTTTTTTATTGTTAAATTTCATTATTTCTGTTTTTTAATCTCACAATTGTATAACTATATATTGACTTTGGTTTTTCTTTTTTTTTTCAACAGATATGTTTCTTCCCCCTTTTCATCCAAATTATCATTTTAAAATATATTTTAGAAGCTTTTTATCTTGGCAGTGTAGTATATATGAAAATTACCAGAATTATAGATAATATTTCAATCACTTTCTCCGGAATATATTAATATTTAATATTCAATCATTTGACCAGCTTGATTTAACAGCTAATAAAGAGAGAACTTAATCTAATACAGAAAGGAAAGAGCAAGAAAATTTGTTTAAACTAAATATTTGTTTATTTTTCTAATAGTCCGAGAGACAACGACAGGTTTTACTTAAACATTTATTTATTACCAGCTGATCTTCAAACAGGTCATCGACCCGTGTGAGGCTTTCACACTGCAATCTCTGATTATTATAGATTTGGGTAAATCATTTCATTTCAGTTAAGTATATGTAAAAGCGATGTCGGACAGCTTAGAGATCTTACATAAGAGAGAGATTGGACATTGACGAAGTGACCGCCATCTTAGTTCCAAAGTCAATGTATCGCCGTTGAACGTAATACAATTTCACCAGCATTTGACAGTTTTCGATCTATTAAAGTCATGGGACAATCGTTTTATATAGCCTCAGAAATACATTCAGAACATAGATATACATGTACTTTTTTTACTTTAGTGAATAAGAATTTTATTAAATGCATTATTTTTATTTGGATGAACTAGAGAGCTATGTTATTTCGAATCTGATCGGAAGTAGATGAATGTCTTGACAGAGGATAATAAATTTTGATACTTTTAAATGGTAATAGAAAAATACAAAAATGTACTTTGTAGAATTTGTGGTTCTTTACTGAACTTTCGATCCTGTCTTACCAATAGATATTACATTATTAATCGAATAGTAATTTAAATTGAATTATCGATTTTTTATGTATATAAAACACTCGATTTCTTTATTTATTAAATAAAATGAATAAAAATAATAATGTTTTGAATAAATAAATAAATAAGCGAATGTTTAACTATCAGATATTCATTTATGTATAAAATTCATGTTTTTCAGCTGTCATATTTCTGACTTGCTTTTATTAACAACAGTCTCTATTTAATTATCATACTTTTAAAAATTTATTTCAACGTCAGTAGCACTACTCATTCTAATATTATATTTATCGAATCTGTATATTTAGATTTTATAAAGCGATAGCAGTAGCTAGAAGTTAATTTAGAAGGTAAAATAGGAATCTCTTCAGTGAAGGTTTTAAGATTTTCTTAAATAATGTATGTTTTTGGAGGAGAGTTATATCGTATGCTCAATCGTTATTTTTTAAATCTTCAATGCAGTTTTCAATTATTAGTTTTTAACATTTAGTTTTTAATAATTACTGTTCTTTAGGTCAGTATAATAAACTAAGGATAGTGGAGAAAAATTAATGTTGTTTATTTTCAGGCTAAAATTCCTTTCACATGAAAATCTTAGAAAAACTACATTTTTTTTTTTTTCAAAACAGTGTGAAATTAAAATGAAGTGCAAATACGCTGAATGTATCGCACTGCGATGAAATTTAAAAAAAAAGTTCTATGCACAATTATCCGAAAATCCTTTACAGCGTAATGGTGACGAATGCTGAAGTTGGAACTAAAATGGTGGATTTCCCAAATCTCCCGGCGCGCCAATGTCCAGTCTCTCTACATTCAGGGTCACTAGGACAGTTGGCCATTTACCGCCATCTATTAGTCTAAATTGAAATATTAAAAAATGCTGAAATGTTTCGTCGTCAATTTTTAATCAAGAAATGTGTTTTAATGCAATGTGAGCGTACTATGTCAGAAGCCGCTTCAAAAACCTTTTGAATGATACCTCATTCATCGTTCAGCGTTTTGTAAATGCACAGTAAAAGGGATGCTGACAAAGAAATAATATATATAATCTTACCTAATCAATAACGGAAACAACTATCAGCGATCATGACTGTGATAGATACGTCATCGGGGTCCGAAGCATCCCCCCAATCAAAGGCAGCCGTATATGGAAGACTAAATGATATTGGTGCGATTACTGATGTTCTGCCGTAATATAGTTTCCAATCATTTTCCCTCGACTGGAGTATGTTTCATTAGCACCTGTGACTCCATCCAATAACTGTGAACTCCAGTCCAGAAGATGTTTCGTGATTGATTAAGAAATAGCACTTACATATTTAAAAATCAGCTATTATAAAATGTTTTTCAAATTCCCCTCGGTTATGTTAAACCCATGGGCGTGGAATGTATTCTTATTTTTAAAATATCTCCTCACAAATAAAAGACTTTTAACTTATTTTACTTACCTATCATACGTAGTATAGGGTACGCTCTATCTTCCGAAAAAATCGAGATAGAGACTTGAAATTTGGTGTGTACTTAGTATATAATAATGGGAAGAAGCTTATTGAATTTCAGTTACCTCGATTATCCGGAACTATTTTTTTCGGACTCTCGAAATATTCGTTCTGATAAAAGGTATATAATTTTTTTTGAAATTGTTTATTTTAAGGAGTGAATATAAAAGACAATAAAAAAACATAAATTTTGCATAAAGAATGAATTTGCTCGGATAATTAGCTGCTGAGATATTTGTAATCCTATTTTCCACATTCTTCGATTTTTTCTGACCCTGTATTTCATTTAAATTTCAATTCAAAGATATATTTTAATTGGAAATGAAACGCTTAATCCGACGCAGTGAACCGTTAGTTAATATGGTTATGAATTTTAGAGTGACAGAGCATTTAAAGTTTATGACGTCATCAAGCCAGTATTTTATTCGAATTGCAATGCATTTTATAAATAGTTTACACATGTTTTATTTTCATATTTTATATTACGCATAACAATGATGGGTAAGTATTACGGTGGCCCCCAACGACTAGTTTTTCTGTGTGCTCTTCTTGAAGTATCTCTCTTTTCTTTTTTCAGTTTACAAAATACGAGGGCGAGTCAAAAAGTAATGCCTCCATTGATCTAACGTATATTTGTTTCACAGCTCCTGGACTATCTATGCATGATATTATAGAGGTAACATTACTCTACTTATATTTCCTTTTCAGATTGACTAATTAGAATCATGGATCTGAAGCTAAAAGAAGGAGTCGTCATTGAATTTCTGGCAAAAGAAGGTTGCGCACCTAAGGAAATCCACAATCGCTTGAAGAATGTTTATGGTGTCGCTGTAGTGGACATCAGCAATGTGCGGCGTTGGGTGAAGAAGTTTGGAAACGGAGAAACGGAAATTGCAGATAAACAGAGAGGCGGTCGGCCGACAACATCAGTTACAGATGCAACTCGAGAACGTGCTGAAGAATTTATTCGAGGAAAAAGTCGCGTTAAAGTTCAGAATGTTGCTGATGCATTGAACACCCCCATAAACATTCTTCAAGCGATTATAGATTTCCTTAGATGTACAACCTTCTTTTGCCAGAAATTCAATGACGACTCCTTCTTTTAGCTTTAGATCCATGGTTCTAATCAGTCAATCTGATAAGGAAAATAATATATATATATATATTACATTATCGTACGTAGCACAGAAATCGCGGTTATTTGTTATTTGTTTAATGGCAACACCCGAATGAAACGCATCTCATTGTTTTGGTCATCTTGTTTTGGTCATTGTTTTGGCCATCTACAGTAATAAAAGCGAAACAAACAATGATTTCTTGATTATAAATATTAACAATTAAAGAGATATATTTTTATACATTTCCATTTGAAGTATTGATTTTTGTAAACATTTAATATTTATAATTTAAAAAATACAACTAGCAATATAAAATTCAAAATGTAAACAAAGCAATGATTTTTAAAAAGGGATTTTTAGTAAAAAGGGAAAAGTAAGTGTAATAATTTTCCCTGACCATTTCATTTTTTAAGCGTAACTGTTATACTTTTGAAATTTTAGCTCTTATTTAATTGTTTTACAAGTTTTTAGTATAAATAAATATTATTCAGTCTTTTTTATAAGAAGTTCACTCCACTGTTATATTTTTCAATGAGAGTCTGCCCGGGCAACGACTGGCGGATCAGCTAGTACTATATAAGTAGAGTAAGGTTGCCTCTATAATATCATAGAAAGTCCAATCATAGATAGATCATAGGTAGATTAATGTGAAAGAAATAAAAGTTAGAGCAATAGAATCATTACTTAAGGATTCACCCTTGTATTTCTAAAATCTGTGCAAATTTAATATTTTATGTGCTAAAAGCTGATGAGCTGTGAGCAAGATTTTAATATTTCAAATAAAATGAAATACTTATTTTAGAAATATTTTGGCAACAACAACAACAAAAAAAAAACCTTTAAGAAGATCGCACAGAAAAAGAAAAAAAAAAACTGCACTTTTGATGATATATTTTAAAAATCAGATTGCAGTCCATGCCCATACGTTTGAAAATTTGCAAGACGAATTTGAGACCTGATTGACCAGCACCCTTAAGTAAAATATCTTGCTGTTTCCTGGAGTATACGAGATGAGAGGGGCAATTTTTTTATCATATATTCTAATGCGAGCAAATCGTGTGTGTGGTTATATATATATATATTCCACAAATTTCATTTCATTTAATTAATTTATTCCATTGATTCAATTTTTATTTAATTTCTTATTCTTTCAATGTTTTTTGATTCCATATTAAGTGTGTTGGGGAATCTTTCATTGTCAACTAATTATTTCATACTTAATTATTTCATGGTTTAAGTTGGTGTTATGATAATGTTTCATTTATGGTTATATATATAATATATATATATATATATATATATATATATATGCAAATTTCATCTTAAAAACGGCTCTAACGATTTTGACGAAATTTTGTATCCTACCGTTTTGGGGCTCCAGAAAACCATTGGGCTAGGTCACATATTCGAGAAAATTCAATTAGTGGGCCATTTTGGGTCACCATGGGTCAGGGTCAAGCTAATTCTATCTAAAAAACGGTTCAAACTATTTAGAATAACTTTTGTATCCTACCATTTTTGGGCAAGAGAAGACTATTGGGCTGGGTCACATGCTCGAGAACTTTCGATTAGTGGGTTATTTTGGGTCAACGCGGGTTAAGTTAATTTTATCTAAAAAACGGTTTTAACGATTTATTTTAAATTTTGCCCCCTACGAGTTTCGGGCACGAGAAAACGATTCGACTTGGGGATAAAATTTGATTAGGGGGTCATTTTGGTCATGGGTCATGATATTTGAACTCAAAGCTAATTTTGACCGAGCATAGCTCGGTCTTCCCTGCTCATTGCTTTTTATATATAATACACAATAAATAAATAAAGTTATAGCCATAAAATGATCGTTTCACACAAAAACTCGCGCAAAAATCGTTTCACACAAAAACTTGCTTTTTGAAAATATTTGTCAGATTAATAAAATAAAACAAATTAATTAAAACATTGTCAAACAGGCATGTTATTTATTAAACACGTGGAATAAGTATAACCTAACATATAAATTGCTTTTCGAGCGTATAGTGAAAATTTATCCTGATAAACATGTTAATTATTACAGACTTTACAACGACATCGTATAATATGAACTTGATATTAAACAGGTTAATTAAGAACTCGAGATTAACGGTGGACGTCTGATATCATTAGTGCTTAGTACAGCGAACGATATATTTAAGTCTTAATCTTTCACCAGTCATGTTAGATATATTTATCATTTGCTACAAAATTTTTATAAAATCTAAAATAACCGTTTGATGTAAAATTAAAAAATAAAGTCAATATAACAAGCTACATTTTATGTAAGAACTAGCAAACCCACGCTGCGTTGCTTGGTCCTGGTCAGGTCCAAGTTTGCATAGAAAAATTAAACCCGGGTTAGTGAAATGAGAATAACAAAAGAGATAAACATTGAAAATAAAATGAATAAAATAAATAAGGGAACAAAAAAGACCGTGTTTATACCGGGCCTGTCTGAGTCTGTCGTGAAAAAATATACCCGAATCCGGCCCACGGGTAATGAGATATATTGGACCACAAAAATAAAATTTGAATTATTTAATTTTTAAAAAGGCAGAACGAAAATCATTATTTACTATTTTTTTTTCAAACCACACACACACACAACAAAAAACCCTTAAAAGGGGCCGAAATGTAAATGACAAAATCCCTCCCATTGTCATAGAAACAGGATTTGGTGAAAAAGAGTGTATTATACGAACCAAACGCATTGCTCACGGCTGATTTTGATCACGTGTCCTCAATCATCGTTAGAAGGAAAGAAAATGTGAAAAATGCCTTACAATTTTTTTATTTAAATAGTAAATATTGATATTTGCTTAATAAAAGTATACCATCATAATGACAAAGTTGTTGTGTATAAATAGGTGTTCTTATTTTTTAAGTACATCCTGGGCTGTGTGATTCCAATTTTAATAGGTTTTTATTTCTACAGTAAGTTTCACGTTTTTCCCGGGCGCAAATTCACATACACTCAAAGTCCTAGCTAGAGTCCTGCATCGGGTCGGGTTACCCGCTCTTACCCGCACCCAACCCGATCCGCGGTTTAGGTCGGATCGAGTTAGCACTACATTTTTTCATTGCGGTTCGAGGTCGGGTCGGTTTGACATCTACTTTTTTGCTGCGGGTCGGGTTTTGGTCAGGTTGACTTTCATTGTTTCGGATTCGGGTCGGTGTCGGGTTGGGTTTTGACACTGGGGGATCAGGTTCGGGTTGGCCCGCTTTTTCAAAAGAATGTCCACAGTATTTTCTCAGGTTAAAAATATGTGTGCAATAACATCTCCATAATGGACACTCCCGAAAAGCTGACACCTCTATTTAGCTAGCACTTTTTTAATTCCTAACACTTATATATTTGTACGCTTATACCTTTGAATAGTTGGCATTATAAACTATCACAAATACGATACATCTGTTTTCGTGTGTATCATAAACGAAGTGTTGGTAATGTTTTTCATATTCTGAGAAGAGAATAAATGGTTCTTTACTGCACCGTAGAGAAAGAATAATCTATGACTACATTCTTATATACACTTTATTTTGTCTCGTGCAGTAAATTGATTATATGCTCATTCATATTCAAATACGGGTTTATTTTCATCTGAAACATAGTTCTGTTCAAACTTTTTGTGAACATCTCAACAATCCTTCTTGCAAAAAAAATGTAAATATGACCCGGAATAATTATTTTAGGGTAAACTCGACCCGTAGAAAGAAAATTAGAGTCACCCCGCGCCGAAAAAAAAGAAACAATTCGACCCGATGCAGGACTTTATCCAACGATCTCGAGGTGTTCTCTATTCAGAGGTTTACACTATATTTGAATATTAAAGAATATATGTCCAGATTTCTATATAAAATATAAAATTTGTATTACAGATATAACTGTACACTACTTTCCATAATAGCATTAAAATGTGATTTATTGTCCTTTCATTGCGGGTTCGAGTCGGGTTGCGAGTCGAGAATTTTTTTTGTCTGGTACGGGTCGGGTACACCCGACCCGTGCAGGACTCTAGTCCTAGCATACTTGAAGCCGACCTCTGTAGTCAAGCGCTTTGGGGAGAAAAGGAACTTGGTCGCGCATGTGTGTCTCTTATACAGATAATTTCCAAAAGTTTGATACTACTTTGACAATTCGACCTTTCAACCACTTATTTCTTGTTCATGCAAAACTTTCAAGAATACGAGAACGAAATAATAAGTTCGTATTTCATCTTCTGAATAATTCTAATATACATATGAATGGATATATATTGTGAATGTATGAAATATTTATTGTTATAGATCTGCTCTATTATTTAGGCCTTTCTTAAAATGATCACCTGAAATAAATGGAAGTTCACCATAAACTACCTTAATTACTTCTTGAAGGGATACTGAGATAAGTATGTTGTTGCTGATTGATAATAGGTTATATATGCCAGTATTAGGGTAATGGTAACCGCCCCCCCCCCCTATAGTTTTTAGTTTATAAAATAAAAAGTTAAAAAAAAATCTGCTTTTATTATATTTTCTAAATCTTATTTGCATGTTTTATAATGCAAGTTTGCATGTTTTATAATTTGACAATCTTATTCAAACTAATCAGGAAGCAGAAATATTGCTTCACATTTCTACTGCCTGTGATTGAAAATTTCAATGAGAAAGCTAAGAGCTGGTTTTCATTAATCCATTTGGATGTTGTTTATTTTCTTGGAAAAATTATAGTTTTTGTTTTTTTTAATAAAAAAGGTGATATTTTCTAAGATCAGTACACAGTAAAAAAAAAAGTTAAAAATAATAATTTCCTGAGGATATAATTTAAAAATACAAATGCATTTTATGCCCATAGGTTTTACATTACCAGGCGAATTTGAGATCTCATTGACGAAAACCTTTAACGAACTCAGTAGATATTGCCTAAAAACGTGATTCAAATTTAAAAGTCAAAAGTTTATTTTATTGAATTTATAAACATTTGTTGCAGTTTTACATTATTAAAAATTCTAAATTAATAATAATAGATTTACTTTAAAAAAATGTGAATCATAAAATACAAATATACATTATTAAATATAAACAGGAGGGAAAAAGCATAAAAACATTATAAATGTAACAAAGTTTGAAAGCATAAACACTTATTTTCCACCAATTTCCGATAAGGAATGATTGAACACTAAATTCAAAACGAAAGAGATAAATTTTAAACTAAATGGAAAATATACAGTTAGAACAAAAGTAGTGAAACAAAACTCTTTAAAGCAATTCAAAACCAAATTTTTAGGCATAAGTCACAATTCAAGAGAAATCAATGATTCAATAGAAAACATTTATTACATTTCATTGAATAAAATACACAAACATTTCTAATGGATATTTAAAAATCTAAGCCATAGAATTAAATACAAATACTCGTATATTACTACATAACAAACACTTGGGGGAAAAACATAAAACACCGCGAATGTAACAAAGTTTGAAAGTACAAACACTTTGTTCACCAATCTCATAGAAAGAATGATTGAACACTAAATTCGAAAAGAAAGAGATGAATTTTAAACTAAATCGAAACTATACAATTGGAAAAGAAGTAGAGAAACAAACACTTTAAAGAAATTTAGACAAATTTTTTATACACGAGTCACATTAAGGGAGAAATCAATGATTCAATCATTTATTACATTTCATCGAATGAAATACACAAACTTTTCAGAATAATAATTCTAAATCCAATCCATAAAATTAAGTTTTACTGTTTTATCTCGTAGATAAATAACATATTTGCGACAAAAAACGAGGTCGTTCAAAAACTTAAGAACAAATCACAGTCCTTAGATTTTCAATCAAAATAACTTATTTTCTGAATAGAATTTTTTTATTTTTGAGATGCATCTTGAATATTTCCACACCATTACTGACTTTCATTACCTTATATCCCTGCGACACCATCCTCCTTAACTATATCCACCAATCAAAGGGAGTTCGTGAGATTTAAAAAAATACTATATATTTAGGTGTCAATGCTTCCAAGTTGACAAAATCGCCATTTTGGTTCTTGAAAAAATAAAGTGTTATAACAGTTACGGTGCTGTTCTCAAATGACATGCTCAACAACGCGAAACTTTCTGACACATTTCTGACTCATTTTTAAACGCAAAGTCATAAAATTGGCAGACCTGACTATTGAAGCGATTTGGAGTCGAAATGATTTTTCCATTTTTCGATAAATAAATTACTTATCAAATTATAAGCAATTCGTGTCACAGGATGACACGTTTTTCGCTGTTCTCGATCTGCTGCCTCGGAAAATCGGTTCAAAACGCCGACTTTCACAGCATTTTCTAAAATATCTTCTGTCTTTACCAAAAATGGAAAACTCACTTCGATGACATAGATTCTGAATAAGAACACCTGCCAATTTCACCAGTTTTTGAACAAAAATGAATTCAAAATTGTGTCAGAAAGTACAGTGGTGGCCAAAAGTTTGGACATTTTTTGAAAGTTTCATGTGTTTCAACTTTGTGTGCTTGTAGAATATATTAATTTTCACTTAAATACAAACGCTTACATATCAAATTGAAGGTAATTTAATGTAGAATTTAATAATAAAAACAGTATTACAATATCTGTATTACAAAAAACGTTATGCTCATTTTAGTAGAACCAACAAACACATATCGTTTTGAAGGACGTGTTTTGTAATAAAAGCGTACTAGCCAATCACAAACACTATTCTGAGGACCAATTAAATGTCTGTAACTATAGTTTAGGTTATTTGGATGGTAAAAGAGTTATTGTTGTGGAAATATTTTGCGGAATGATGCATACTAGTACAATTAAATAGAGTATTGCTGTTTTTGATTATTTAAAGTCCTTTTTTTAAATTAAACTAATTTTAAATAATGTCATTAACAAGAAGAACTAATTGGACATCTACAAAAAGCCGAATTGTCATATTGAGAGAAAATGGCCTCTCTTATGCTGAAATTGCAAGACAAGTTGGTGGTTCAGTGACTTGTTCTGGTGTACGAAAGTTCTGTTTACTTTATGAAAAAAAAAAATCAGTGGGAAATAAGGCCAAATCAGGCCGAAAAAATGCACAAGTGCTACTGCCGATAGAAAAATTAAACGGCTATGCCTTCAAGATAGAAAAATTTCATCAGATTCCATTAGATGTGAAATGAATGCAGTGGGTATTGCAGTAAGTTCAAGAACAATAAGAAGAAGGTTATTAGGATTTGGACTACAAGCTAGAATTCCAAGGAAAAAACCATATTTAAATCAAAAGCAATGCGAAAAACGAGTTAAGTGGGAAAAAGAACACAGTAAATGGTCAGAAAATCAATGAAAGCAAGTAATCTGGAACGATGAGAGTAAAATATCGCTCTTTGGTAGTGATGGTAGAAAATACGTGAGACGTAGGGTAGGAGAAGCACTTCATTCTGATTGCACTAATTGCATTGAAGCAACTACAAAAAGCCCAACAAATGTCATGATTTGGGCATGTATGTCTGCAGATGGTGTGGACCGAATTCAAGTGATTGATGTATCCTGAATGCCAAAAAATACATCCAAACTGTCCTGGAACCAAAATTGATACCTTCCATCAGGGATCTCTTCCCCAACAACGCACCATTTATTTTTCAGCAGGATTCAGCTCCATGCCACACAGCAAAAGTATGCAAGCATTGTTTCAAAATAAAGGCATAGATATATTACCATGGCCAGAAAACAGCCCTGATCTCAATTCAATTGAAAATTTGTGGCGACGTTTGAAAATTCTTGTACGAAAAAAACGTCCATCCAATAAAAGACAACTTATTGAAGCTATAATTGATTCTTGGCACCATGTGATTACGAAAGATGAACTCCAAACACTCGTTCACTCGATGAAAAGACGCTGTGCAGCTGTCTTAAAAAATAAGGGTTATCCTACTAAGTATTGATTGTGTAAGTATCACTTTAAAAAAATGCAAATCTAAGATAGATCTTACTATTAGTTGCATAACTTTTTTTGTAATACAGATATTGTAATACTGTTTTTATTATTAAATTCTACATTAAATTATCTTCAATTTGATACATAAACGTTTGTATTTAAGGGAAAATTAATATATTCTACAAGCACACAAATTTGCAAAACATGAAACTTTCAAAAAATGTCCACACTTTTGGCCACGACTGTATGTTCTTTGGATTTTAGAACACCCTTAAGCATTTAAATTTCTTAAAATTCAGTACATTATATATTTGCGAAAATTTCAGAGTTTCGAAACCGGTTGCAAAGTGCCCGCATAAAAAAAAATTTGCAATCAAAATCGAAAAAGTACGAATATACCCGGTAACACATTTAAATGCAATATCCAATGTAATAAAAATCCTTTAGAAATATTTAAATTATAACGAGTAATGTCAAAGGAATGCTGCTATCAATGGTGTAACATTATCTTGCGAATGTCTTCGCGTTATCAGGGTATGCTTTTAAATCTCTACGACACAATCCTCTTCAGCTTTATCTACAGAGATATTTAAAAGAGTACAGCAGATATATGTCTACGTGGCAACAAAACCTAGTTGATAAAATGATCACCATTTTTATCATATATTCTAGAATGAGCAAATCTTGTGTGCGTGGGGTTATATATATATATACACACACACACATATATATCCAAATTTTATCTTAAAAACGGCTATAACGATTTTGACGAAATTTTGTATCCTACTGTTTTGGGGCACCAGAAAACCATTGGGCTAGGTCACATGTTCCAGAAAATTCGATTAGTGGGTCATTTTGGATCACCATGGGTCAGGGTCAAGCTAATTCTATCAAAAAAACCGTTCAAACGATTTTGACTAAATTTTGTATCCTACCACTTTCGGGCACGAGAAGACTATTGAATGCCTAAGGGAGGCCACTCGTCCTGGCGAAGCCAAGACGTGGAGCGTATAGACTCCCCCGGGAAAGTCCTCGGCACGTGGTTATTCCTGATGGGTGACTCCAGCCGTAGGCGGTCAGGGAAAGCACAGCACAGGGGTCACCAACGAACACGCAGGTTCCACCAAGAAGAATTCAATCCAAATCTTTAGAGCCGACAGAAATAGACGCATGACAGAACGATCACAGCACCAAGAAAGAACAATCGTTTGGCACATACTAAGACTATTGGGCTATACTGGGCTATTGGGACATACTAAGACTAATGGGCTGAGTCACATGTTCGAGAACTTTCGATTAGTGGGTCATTTTTGAGTCGACGCGGATCAAGTTAATATTATCTTAAAAACGGCTGAGACTATTTTGACTAAATTTTATATCCTACGGGTTTCGGGCACGAGAAACAATTGGGATTAGTCATATTTTCAAGAAAATTTGATTAGTGGCTCATTTTGGTCATGGGTCATGATATTTGAACTCAAAGCTGATTTTGACCGAGCTTAGCTCGATCTTCCCTGCACGTACTTAATGAAATTAAAGACTTAAAACGTTGACGGCGAAGCATTATCTGTAGTCGCGTGATACATCTGATCTAGTTTTCAGGCCTGAAAAAGTACATTTGGCTAAATAGATACATTAACTCACTTTGAAGGAAATATCTTATCATCAAACTACTTTCTGAAAGCAACTAAAATCTAGCTCATTATATCGCCCATATCTTTTTAAATTTTCACGATATATGACTGGTCTCTTTATATATGTGTTGCCTTATATAGTTGACTGCTACATTATGAAAAAAATATTTTTGTTGCTCACGCATGCGCAGTTAATTTTTTTTCTTTTTGTACAAATGCTCATATTCAATCAAATATTTACTATACACTGGTAGAAAAAAATTGAAGAACGAAACAGCACTTCATTTTATATAGAATCAAAATGGCGACTGTTTCGTCGGCTTAGAGACCTTACCATCTAGATCTAGACTAAATCTAATGTGTTCTTTTAAATCTCTTGAATTCACTTTGATTTGCGATTGGTTAAAAAGATTGTGGTGCAAAGGATTTGAGGCGATGAGTGCCAGTAATGGAGTGCAAATATTCAAGATGTATCGCAAAAATAAAATTTTTACGCACAAAATAAATTCTTTTGATTGAAAATCTAAGGACTGTGATTAGTTCTTAAGTACCTCACTATTTCTGCAAATATGTTATTTGCCTACGCAATGAAGTAACAAAATTTAATTCTATGGTTTGGATTTTCAAAATTCTTTTAGAGCTGCTTGTGCATTTGAATCAGTGAGATTCTGTATGGTATTTCATGTATAAGTAACTTAATTTGAATTGAATTGCGCCTTTCGGAACTTTTATTAGAACTAAAAATTTTCGGTTTGGTTTCGAATTCATCCCGTTTATTTTAGGTCCGTTCGTAATTATATAAATACCTGTAGTCGTCGTCTTGTCGGTCCGTCTGTCCGTCCCTCCGCATATAAAAGCACAAAAACTACCCAGACGAATGATTTGAAATTTAATATATAGAATCGTTGCAGAATTTTGTCGAGTCATTTAAAATTTTATTAAAATCAAATCAAAACTTAAAAAGATATTAGGAAATTTTTTCTTTATTCTATTAAATCCTATCATACGTAATCTATATAGTAAAAGCGCAAGTCATGTGACTGAGGAAATTAAATACAGGCTTACCATATCTTTTTCCATATGCGGTCGTTTTTGTTAAAAATAATTTTTTCGAATGAAATTGCATAAAGTTACATTGTTAGAAAGATCGTTCAAAAATAAAAAAAATTGTTTGCTTGAGTGACGAATTGCATTCACAACAATGTATAGATTCTGAGATAATTTCAGTGAAAATTAGGTTAACAGCCAAATATCTCAATCCATTACAGTATATAAACAAAAGATTCATTCATCGTGAGTCACAGAAATATTATACCTAGGAGGTAATCATTCGCGGAGCAAGATCTCCATGGTGAATTTTACAGCGCTGTCTGGTGCCGAAAAAAAATTCGCATCTGTAAACATGTCATACATAAGGTAAAGCCAGGAGAGATGGCGCGGTCGGAGAAATTGCGCACATAGAGGTTCGGAGGGAAGGAGTAGAGTGAGCGCGAAGTGAATGCAGGTAGTTGTACAACAGCAGTAGTGGAGTGTCTACTTGAAAGTGCACGTTGATTGTTTTGAGCGTCTAAGATAAAGCATTGCTATTTTGTTTTGTTTTCCCAAAGTCAGTGCTTGAATTTTCATAGCTATTCGTCAGAATTTCTATACAATGTGAGTAGTACTAAATATTTTAAACTTAAACGATTTCTCATAAGCTACTAATCTAGACTAACAGTGTGAACACCAACGGTTCGTTTTAGTAGCGGCCATGTTTAAATAAAAGGCCGCGCAATCTCTCCTACCGAAATTGGAGAGTTTGCGCATCTGCTACTTAGTAGAGATGGCGCATTGTTCTCATTAATTTCCATGATAGGAGAGATTACGCAGTTTATTGGTAAAATTGCATTAAAAATGAAAAATGAAAATGGACTAATTTTAAGATAAACCTGCCATTAAGTAACTTAATGTTATTTTGTAATCTTATCTGGACTTATTTTTTCTGATTCTTTCATTTTTTCCCCTTTAATTAAAATATTTTAATGGTTTTTAAAAATATTTCCTTTTTCTGATTTTTTAATCATTAGGTTGAAATATTTAATCCTAATACAATAATATTTTCCCCCAAAAACCTTACAACAATGTCATTTAAGTGTAATTATTATTGTTAACAATTTAATTGTAGTTATTATTACTAACAATCTCTCCTACCCATGTGCGCAATCACACCAACCCTGTAAGGACAGATTGCGCAAAATAACTTTTTTGGTTTTATTACAACTGCTCTATTAAGTTACAAAATAACAACAAAATAGCATTGGAAATGCATAAAAAACAAATGAAGTAAACATTATTCATGGATAGTTTGGCAAAAAATTAATGTTAAGATTTTTTATTGTTATTCTTTTGAATTGTGCGTAGACTCTCCTAGCTTTACCTTATTAAGAAAAAAAAAGCATCCTCATTTCGCTCATAGCAGACGATACAATTTACTTCACTGAAATAATAACAATGATTTTTTTACACTGTAAAACTAGTTATAGCACGAAACGAACGCACCTCATTTGTCAAGTTTAACGTACAATTTCCAACTTGTTTGACTTCACTTGGTTTATGTATGTAAAGATGGAGTTTTGGAATAAAATTTTTACTAATTTGCTGATAGGCCTGAATTATAAAAAAATATGTACACAAATGTAATTATGAAAATATATTTTAATATTTTTATAACTTAATTATAAATTAATATAATATTATTAGCCAATTTTTCATTAACAGGGGGTAAGTGATAAACCAACAGATATTCTTTATGGCTAGAACTGTTTACGAGTTACAAAAACAACGGAGTTAATAATGCACGAAACCACACTCTCCAAAATATACCTACCGGGTGTGAAACTCCAACAACGAAATACTTTAAGCATTAAAAAAAAAGTAGAAAATAGAAATAAAAAATACAAAGTATAATATATATTTAAAAAAATACTCTTTTATTCTCTAATAGCTTAATTTTAATTAAATTACGATTATAAGTTTAACAGGCAACAGTTTAGAAACTTTTAATACAGAAGGTCAGGTTCAGGTTCAACTGAGCGGGGTGGCCTACCGATTGGCTAAAGCTCTAAAAGCCTCGGTCAGCGGGGATACCCACTATCCAAGGACCCTAACCAAGAGGCAGGGCCCGGCCAAACCCCCGAAGACAGCCGGTCCATCTTTAAAATATTTCTACAAATATAAATTAATAAACAAGTTTGCATTTTATGGAAACGATTTTCACAATTAATTCTTGTATGCCATAATCTTTGCGACAATTTTACGCTACTGTATAGACTATCTCTGTCTCTTGATACTCTATATACTTTCTCTTGATATACTCTATATACTTACTCTATATACTGTCTCTTGATTGAAATTTCCATCATAGTCGATTTTTCTTTTAGCGCAATCATATCAATTTTCTCCCACAACTCTTGGAAAACTTTCCAACTTGTTGATACTGTGTAAATGCAATAAAATCGTATGCATGTATTTAAATTAGTTGACAATAAAAAAAAAATAATTATACTAAATTACATTATTAACTAATTGCATATTACTTTTCGCAATTTTTTATTTTAAATTAAGTTTCATCACGTATTATTTTTTTTGTATCTAAAATGAGAGTAACAAAACTCGAGGGATTTAATATAATTTCCTATGCTTATTTTCTTTCGGGACTTATTAGTCAGTAGTATAATGCAACATACAGGGTAATTATAATTAAAGTCCCACTTTCAAAATGCTGTATAAAAGGAACCGCTGGTCAGAATGACTTCAAATCTGAACTGAATATACTGGAAGAAGGGAACGCGGTGTGGCATAAGAAAGAAAAAGTTCCAAAGTATATCAATAGATAGCGCTGTAAGCGGCATACTATTAGAGATCCTACATTAGAAAGAGATTGGGCATTGTCGAAATGTCCGCCATGTAAATTCCAAAGCAGGTGTAATGCAGTAGAACGCAATGTATTTTCATGCATATAAAACGAATTTTCCATGATTTTAATACAATAAAAAGTGTTTGACGGTGATGAAAATACATTGTGCTCTACTTGCGTTCGACTTGCTTTGGAACTTACATGGCGGACATTTCGGCAATGTCCATCTCTCTCTAATGTAGATCTCTACATACTATGCAAAAAAAATACACTCATGCGCAGTTAAAAACCGAATCATTATGTGCTGTTTATGCGTTTTTTGACCCAAGGTCAATTAAGGATCGATTTTTCCCATCCAATGTGACACGACCTTGCCGTGTTGGATGTTCTTTCCACTAATAGTACCATAACTCTTGACTGATTTGGAAGGCATTTATTTCCGTCAAACAACCGAAACAATCATGCACATTGAACAGTACAGGTTGGCTTACGGTGTAGCACACGCCAAAGCCGTCGCATTTCGATTAAAAATGTCACTTGTAGCCGAATCAACTTTCGTTTGGCCTCTTACAGCGCCATCTATTGATACACTCTGGAACTTTTTATTTCTTATGCCATACCGTTTCCCCCTTCTTCCAGTGCATTCAGTTCAAATTGGAAGTCATTCTGACCAGTGGTTCCTTTTTTACAGCATTTTGAAAGTGGGACTTTAATTGTAATCACCCTGTATATTAGATTCAAATTAAATGTCATGAAAATTCAGAAAATTATTCGCGATGCAATTTTTCAGTTACATTTTATATTATTTTATTTTTTAATTATATTCTAAATTATTTTATTTTTCATTTTACGTTTGCATCATTCGACACTGGAATTCCAATGGAAAATGTAAGTTTAAGTATATCCTTATAGCTTTATTATTTATAAATATATATTATTTTAATATTATTTATAAATATAGTTTAAGTATATATGGCCGAAGATTAAGAATAATTTGTACTGCTTAAGAAATTTGAAAAAAATCTTAATTTGAAAGTTCGCACATCTTTTCCCAATGTCACAATTAAATTACACACGTACTGTGTATTAGGAAACATTGAAAGATGTATTACAAACTGTTTACCGCATAAAGTTTATTTCTACATAAAATGTAGCATGTTAAAATAACTTTATTAATCAATTTAACAAGAAACATTTATTTTACAACGAATAACAATTTTCTAGGAAAAGATAAATCTTTCCTTTCATGTCTGTTGAAATATTAAATTCTAAATATATCGCTTGCTTTGCTGAACATTAATGATAACATACCTCCACCATTAATCTTATAGTTCTTAATTAACCTGTTTAATATCAAGCTTTCATATCATACGCTATACTTGTAAAGTCTGTAATAATTAACAAGTTTATCTCCACAAATTTTCCTTATATGTGTGAAAAGTAAAATATTTATGCATATATATATTTCAAAATTTAAAATTTTTGTTTCGCCAAGGTTAACATTATTATATATAAATTTTCCTTTTAATAATATTCCATATATTATACCGGCTTATTAAATAAAAAAAAAACCTATTCTTAAACTAATCTATCAATCTCGATATATAAAGGTATAGCTGATCTTAATCCACTTAATAATAAGGTAAAGCCAGGAGAGATGGCGCGGTCGGAGAGATTGCGCACATAGAGGTTCGGGGGGCAGGAATAGAGTGAGCGCGCAGCGACTCCAGGTAGTTGTACAACAGCAGTAGTGGAGTGTACTTGAAAGTGCCCGTTGATTGTTTTGAATGTCTAAGATAAAGCATTGTTATTTTGTTTGGTTTTCCCAAAGTAAATGCTTGAATTTTTATAGGTATTCCTCAGAATTTCTATACAATATCAGTAGTACAAAATATTTTAAACTTAAACGATTTCTCATAAGCTACTAATCCTAGACTAAAAATGTGAACATCAACGGTTCGATATAGTAGCAGACATGTTTATATAAAATGCCGCGCAATCTCTCCTACCGAAATTGGAGAGTTTGCGCATCGGCTAATTAGGAGAGATGGCGCATTGTTTCCATTAGTTTAAATGCTAGGAGAGATTACGCAGCTTATTGGTAAATTTGCATAAAAAAATGAAAAATTAAAATGGATTAATTTTAAGTTAAACATGTTAGCAAGTAACTTAATGTTATTTTGTAATCTTATCTGGACTTGTTTTTTCTGATTCTTTAAATTTTTTCTCCTTTAATTAAAATTTTTTAATCGTTTTTAAAATTATTTCTTTTTTCTAATTCTTTAATCATTAGGTTGAAATATTAACTCCTAATACAATAATATTTTTTCACAAAAACCTTACAACAATGTCATTAAAGTGTAATTATTATTGTTAACAATTTAATTGTAGTTATTTTTAGTAACAATCTCTCCTACCCATGTGCGCAATCACACCCACCCTGTAAGGACAGATTGCGCAAAATAACTTTCTTGGTTTTATTACAACTGTTCTATTAAATTACAACATAACAACAAAATAGCGATGGAAATGCATAAAAGACAAATGAAGTCAAAATTATTCATGGATAGTTTAGCAATAAATTTATATTTATATTTTTTATTGTTATTCTTTTGAATTGTGCGCAGACTCTCCTTGCTTTACCTTATTTATTTCAAATTGCTGAAATCTAAAAATGGCTCTAACTACTTGCATTCCTTAATTAAAATCCTTTTATTATTTAAATCCGTATTAAATTTCACTATTATTTCCCGCGTATATCAAATCTCTCTAAATTCTTTACTTAATTACTAAAATATCATAACTCCGTGCTAAAAAACCTATTTATTTAAAATCATTCTTTTGTTAAAATATCAAAATGTCTCTTATAATATTTCAATGTTTTAATGTTCTAATTTTTATTCCGCATCAATAAGTTATTTTTTTCTATTTTTCTTTATTGTAAGCTAAAATCTATTTTTAGCCGGCTCTCTCGAGATCAGAGCGTATTGTTTGTTTACACGACGTGTACCTGATTTTGAGGCTATTAGATTATTCTAGAAGAGTCTTTTCGCGCTAAGGAAATAAAATTACATCAAGATTATTTCACTGGAACTGTTAATAAGGTCTTCTTAAAGCGATTATGAATAGAGAAGGGAAGTCAAGTGACTTGGTTATCACTTTGTGCGAGATTAACTTAAATACGCACGCACAGCAAAATCAGAGAGACGGACAGAGAAGTGAGAATTGTTTTTTCAAGGTTTTAGAGAGTTCGAAGTTCATTCGAAGCTTTTTCGAGAAGTCCAGTTTCCACGACGAGTGCCATGTTTAAATCCAGTGATATTGTACCGTACCTAATAAGATCTTTGGTACCAGTAATAACATATTTTCTTCGACAATATTGATTATAGAATTAATTCTAAGACCTCATCATGTACAGAATATATGAAATTCCGACTGCTTACTTCTGGAGTATATACACATTTTTTCTTCGTAATATCTGAGTGTTATAACCATCCGGCCTATCCCTGTGCTCAATACATGGAAACCCAACCCAAACAAATTTCGCCAACTGTTTTTAAATCTCCAGTATGTCACTTTATCACATATATATATATATATATGTAATAATAAAAAATTTTCGCCCTATTTCTTTAGTTAAATTATTCCAAATTCTTCAATTCTTTTTTCCCTCTCTTTTTAAAATATCTCTTAAATCTGTTTTGTATTTTATTCCATAACTTAATCAAAATATTCTGTTATTTATCATTCTAAAAATCTTAATCTGTTAAAAGCTACACGTATTTATTAAAACCTTATTCTCTTAAATTGCAACACTGCCTCTAAACGCACCTGCCTAATTTCTTCTTTTGAGACATTTAATTTTTATTCTTTGGAACTTTTATAATACCATTTTTATTTCTATTTAATTCATTCGGCATCCCATGATTCCAAGCGGTTTTCGCGCCCAAAGGCCTTTTTACCTTTTTAATTTGCCGCTTCTGTTAAAGAGTTTTAATCATACGTCAGAGACACGTCTTCGCGGCCTCATTTTTTCATCCATTAGCGAGAAAGCTCCGCCTTCTTTATCTCCCTAGCGCCCTCCGAACATGGATGCGAGTGGACCAGCTTGTTCGCGCGTTTTGTACCTTTGGGCCAAATTTTGAAGTATTTATACGGTTACACTGGCTTCGGAGACAGAATTTACATGAATTAGTGGTTGTCATCTAATTGCCGTCACTGGGGAGTCTACACTAATGCATCGGTAGTATGTTCTTCAAGCTCTGCTAATTCTTCAAGATCTTCAAATGTGTTCAGTTTTAATGAAGCGAAAGTTGGTGGAGTTGCTTTCATCTCTGTGATCACAATAAAGCCACTGCTCATCTATTAAGTTATTAAGTCTTCTTTTTAATGTTTTTGGGAAATTTCTTCTGGATTTCACTGCCTCTGCTCAATTTTTACGACTGCAAATACACTACGATGTCCGATGTGATATACTTCGAGATTTGTCTTCATGGTGAGTGACTCGAAGTGATGCCCTGTCCGGGTGTCATGACTACATTTCAACGATCTCGACTGCGGCTACCTCGATATGATTATCAGGTAATTTTAGTGGTTTCGGACTGAGATGTTCCGATTGTCTGGTTGAAAGAACGTTCAAGTCGACAGCCATAGCGATCGTCTATAATGTGCCAATTTTCGACAGGAATGTATCAAAAAAGCCGGTCAGGATAACTGATGACCTGTGTAATAAGAACATTTTGGAGACTTCCCAGTGATATTGGAGAACAACTACCGATTAGTTGTCAAATTATCACTCATAAGTGTTTATAAATTTATCCCAGAAGTGACGTCTGTAAGTTAAATTATTCTTTTATTTTTATTGATTTCTTATTTTATTGATTTGTTATTATTGGCTTATATAGAACAAAAATTGTTCTTAGAATACTTTAGAAGAATTTTGTTCCTTTTATCCTGAACATTTAGAACTTACGAAATTTAATATTTATTCTTATGTATTGTTAAAAAATTAATTTTATTTGGTTAAGCTCACAAATATTACTGAAAGTTTTGAACTGCTCTGATATTTATTCCTATATTACTTCATTTTACAAGAGTAACTTCATTTTATGTTCTTATTTTATCATTTAATTATAGTCCCTTTTCATTCGGTGATATTTATTCATAGGAAATAATTTCTATTTATTGAAAAAATATATGAGTAATCTCTTTTCAAGTAACATGTATTGGAACATATTCTATGCCATTCTAAAAATGCATAAAAATTTATTAGATTATCTGAAATTACAGCTTCACTGATTGCATAATAATCGCAAAAATAGCTTTTGAAGTTTATTAATGTGAAAAAAAAAAAAAAAAAAATGTGTTATCTCAAAAGAAAGTTGAGTAACATTGAAAGGGTAAAATTATTGTGCAGTTAATTTATTTGTTTATTTTATTACTTTTGTTTTTTGATGCTATATTCTAAGAGTACAATTCAAGAGCCAAAAAAATTGTTCGTACGAAATAATGATACTTATTTTAAAAAAGTGTTTTATTTATTTCATTCTAAATTGTGATATTCATATATAGTGGATCTATTTATAGAAAGATTATAGTAGTAGTTTACATTTACTATTTAAGTGAAATGAATTTTAATATGAATTGGACTTTTTTACTGTTGAATATTATTTAGTTTGTTATTTAAATTATTAAGAGTTAGATATTTACAGTTGTTGTTAAGTTAAAGAATTCTTTATACATTGTTATTTTTTTTACATGTTATTAAAGTCAGGGTTTGTTAAAGTTATTGTTGAAAGTAAGGGTACTCAAACCAAAATGGCTGAAAAAGAGCTTAATGTTATTATTTTTGACCCAGAAAGTGGGATGAATGTTGTGTCTTGGCTTAGACACTTTGAAGGATCAGCCCCTCCAGATAAAAAAGAGTGGAAAATCAACAATATTTCCAAATATTTGAAGGGCGAAGCATTAAAGGTGTATGTTAATGAATGTCTAGATTGTAAAGAGTATGAAAAAATTGCTGAGATCTTAACTGAAAAATTTCTGAAAGTAACAGTCCCCCGTTTTTCTGATTTCGCCTCGCTGAAATTGCATGACCTAAACAACTTAGAAAATTATTTCCGTCAGAAAATAGAGATAGGTCGACAACTTAAACTATGTGAAACTATTATTTTACAAGGATTGACAGATGGCTTAAAACCTGAATACCAGAACTATTTAATAGTAAATCCTCCTGAATCTACTACCGATTGGTATAGATTAGTTAAACAACTTGTTGTCATTCCATCTCATTCTAGCAGTAACAATAATAGTAATGTTAGAAATATGTCTCAAAATTCCAGACCTTTTTCTCAACCAATTAATTCACCTAGACATTGGATTCGCCCTCAACCTAATTACAGGAATCCAAATTTCCAAGCAGCAACTAATTTTAACCCTTCAACGTCCAGGTTCGTTAGTCCCAGATTGCCTGTCAATCATTATCAAAGAAGGATTCCTAGTCGACCATGTCGAATGTGTTTAAATAGAGGTATCCAAAATGCTTATCACTGGGAGAGGGATTGTGTATTCAATGTTAGGCCTCTGCAATCTTCTGCACCCCCTCTTAGTCAACCACAACCATCTACTGATAATATATGACAGTTAATTGTATCAGGATATGTAAATAACAGGGAACTACCTTGTGTGATTGACTCTGGCTCAACCATAAGTATTTTGCCTTTTAAATTTGTTAAATTCTTAAATGCTAAAGTTATAAATATTCCACCTGTTATTATTGGCCAAGCCAAAGGAACTGTTGTAATAGATAAAGCTTGTAATTTATTGTTTAAATTAGGTAATGTGCAACAAAATATTAGATTTTTAATATGTAATACAAATTTAGATTATGCTATACTACGTTTAAAAGAATGCTGTAAGTTTAATTTAATTATTGACTGTGCTACATGTAGAGTATTACAAGGAGACCTTGTTTTAAATGAATCTAAGAACATATCCAGTGATAAATTAAAGTTACTTCATTTTAATGTTAACTATGATTATCAGAGAGTGCAACCCGATTATGGAAAGATCATATCTCCTCAATCCTTTGTTCCATCTAATGTTGATAATTCTAAATTAATTGGGGAAATAAATTCTATAGAAAATGAAACTTTAAGGGAAAGTATAAGGGATTATTTAGATATATTTTCTAAAAATAAATTTGATGTCGGGAGAATTAATATCGAACCGCAACGTATTCTTCTTAATTCTGACCTACCAATATCTCTGAGGCCATACAGAACTTCCCCTTTAGAAGAAAAAGAGATTTCGGATCAAATTCATTCACTATTAGATGCTGGTTTAATTAAAGAGAGCAATAGTCCTTATTCTGCCCCTGTTACATTCGTAATGAAAAGAGAAGAAGGTAAAAAAACTAGATTATGTGTTGACTATAGAAAATTAAATGCAATAATGAAAAATGACGCAGAACCCCTACCTCGTATCGATGGAATTTTAGATAAACTGAGTAGTGCGCAGTATTTTTCAACTTTAGATTTAGCCTCTGGCTACTGGCACATACCCATACATCCATCCGATACTGAAAAATTGGCTTTTGCTACCAACTTTGGGCTCTTTGAATGGTTAGTTCTGCCCTTCGGGATTAAATTAGGCCCCCCGATATTTAATAGAACCCTTAGAAGAATACTTACTAAATACAAAATAGACTTTGCTTGCCATTATTTTGATGATATCATTATTTTTTCTTCCTCATTAGAAGAACATATGCAACATTTAAACCAAATATTTGAATTATGTAGACGCGAAAACATTAAACTTAAACTCTCTAAATGCAATTTTGTCCAAAATAAAATTAACTTCTTAGGATATACCATCCAGAATGGCACATTAACTCCTGCTAATGCTAATATTGAAGTAATAAAAAAACTAAAACCCCCTTCAAATGTAAAGGAACTTCAGAGATTCTTAGGATCTATCAATGTTTATCACAAGTTTATAGATAAATATGCCGAAATTCGAGTCCCTCTTAACAGATTACTCAGAAAAAATACACTATGGGAATGGAATACAGATTGTCAAAATTCTTTTCAAAAATTAAAAGATGCCTTAATAGCCAAACCTATCTTAAAAATTTATGACCCTAAGTTACCCCTCCATATGTTTGTTGATGCCTCACAGGTGGCAGTAGGTGCAGTCTTAAAACAACCTGATAGTAATAATTTTTTACAACCAATTGCTTATTACTCTAGAGTATTAAGAAGTTATGAGAAGAATTATTTTATTACCGAGTTAGAGTGTCTTGCCATCATTGACACCTTAGACAAATTCTATCATTATTTTCATGGTGTAAAATTTACCATTCATACTGATCATGCATCTCTTGTATGGTTAAAAAATACTAAACATTTGAGAGGCAGGTTATTTAGATGGTCTTTGAAGTTGAGCATGTTTGAATATAATATAGTTTACGAAAAGGGATCCACAAATGTCGAAACCGACATGTTGTCGAGAAACCCAATTTCACATTTTATTCAACCACTTACTTTTCTTCTGGACGTTAAAGAAATTATAGAGAGGCAGGAAAAAGATAATGTGTGTGGTAAAAATTATCTAAAGGAAAATGGACTTATGATAGTAAAAAAGAAAGGTTTTAGAAAAATAGTAGTCCCCATGTCTTTAAGGAGAAAAATACTAAATGTTGCTCATGAAAAATTTGGTCATCCTGGTATCCAAAAAATGTTAAATTTAATCTCCCCTAATTATTATTGGCCTGACATGACGCAAGATATAACCAATTTTGTAAAACATTGTGATATTTGTCAAAAGAATAAAAAACCCAGACAGAAAAAATTTGGCTTATTACAAGCTATGCACACCACAGATCAACCTTTTGAATGTCTTTCTATTGATACTGTGGGAGGATTCAATTATTATAACTCCACCAAAAAATATCTACACATCATCATCGACCATGCTACTAGATATGTTTGGGCTTTCCCCTCAAAAAGTGTTACCACAGAAACTTATACTAATTGTCTAAACCAAGTTTTTAATATTCAAACACCACAACAATTATTCTGTTTTAATAAAATTCTTAATGTCCAGACCCATCAAAAAGTGTTAAGTGATAGAAATGCAGCCTTTACTTCATCTAGATTTAAAAAATTTCTGCGAAACCACAATATTAAGCAACGTTTAACCACATCACATCATCCTCAAACGAATGGCAAATGTGAGAGAGCGAACCAGACAATAGTTACTAGATTGAAGTGTAAAGTCAATTCTACCAACTCCAAAATTCCTTGGACAAAAATTTTGACAGAAATAGTTAATGAGTATAACAATACCCCTCATTCTATCACTAAATTCCCTCCTGCTTACTTACTTTTTGGCCAATTACCCTATGATTCTCCTCTTCAACAAAATTATTACCCTCCTGTTCAAGAAGCCCTTAAACTTGCTAAAAAACGCACTGATGAATTCTATTGGAGAAGTAAAAAATATTATGATCGAAATTATCTAGAACCAAAATTTGAGATTGGAGATCTTGTAATTTATGAAGAGTTCCACTATCCTAATACCAGAAAACTTTCACAAGTCTTTAGTGGTCCTTATCAAATCCTTAATAAGTTATCTGATGTCAATTTTGAAATTGATAGGCAAATTCAAAATAAACCTACTGAAATAGTACATGTATCAAAATTACGCCCTTATTATCCTCCTGATCAATTAAAATTATCCCATGAGAACCAACAACAAACTAATGTTAAATTTATAGTTTCGTCTTGATTTTAATATAATCCAAAAATAAACGAAATAAAATAAATTAATAATTAACTAATCAATTCTCTTCTGTATAACCGTGGTGTTCTTGATTGTGCACACGAGAGTGTCACTGTTGAAGTTTCCACTTGAGTCAACTTTTTATGCTGGCGTAATTTAGTTGATTTAAGTTAGGAGTTTCTGATACTGAATTGGATTAGATTAGAATAATAAATTAAACAGTATTAACTAAACTAATAAAATAAACTGGATTAAATTATATCTTAAACTAATCAAATATGATATCTTAATACTAATTGAGAATTGTCCAACCTTTCTTAATATGCTACAAGATCCCATTTTTTCATTTCACAACTTATGTTTTCTTGTTTGACTGAAAGCAAGATAGTTACATAACCATCATCTACACAATAATGATTGTTTTCACGAATTTTTCTTATTTATTCCTTTTTTTTTTGTATTATGTATTTCATTGAGTATATTTCATACCTCATTCACTACTATATGGATGAGATATTAATTATATACTTAAGAAAGTAATTAAAGAAAGAGTGTGATATTTTTGAATTATAATGCTTGTTATTGCTGAACTTATTGTTGAATATTATTATTATTAGTTATACTATTTATAATTTGATATTGAGATTAAATATTACTTGAATTTGAATACTACTTGAATTTCAATATGTTGAGATATATAAATTTTTACTTCTAGAAGTAAACAAGTAATAAAGTAGTAAAGGTAATGGAAGTTATAAAGGTAATAATGGTAATAGTAATTTTGATGTTGAGTAAAAAACTCTTATACTGCTTACATTACCTATTTGCCTTTTTAGAGTAATTACCATTTGTCAGACAAACTATACCATAACAAAATACTCATTTCTCTTAAGTTTTTCTTAGCATTCCATTCAGGACTGAGTTTTTCAGACAAACATAAGTTTAATATTTGAAAATTAACTTATGATTATTGTTATTGTTAAGTATTATTATTTTAAAATTTTTATTGTTGATATTCTTCTTCTTCTTCTTCTTATTATTATTATTGTATTATTTGTGTTTTATTGTTGTTAATATTAATCTTAGTACTATTTTCGAGTTGTTGCTAGTAAATATAAAGCATTCAGATGAACTTTAATTCTGAAATAGACTTTCATAAGGAAGATCAGTAAGATCTAAAATTTGAAGGATTTTTCTCTTTCAATTTGTAAACTGTTCAGTTTGTGAGGTGTGCAAATAACTTTTTTGGATGGACTATCACTCAGACGAGAACTGAACGACA
This sequence comes from Maratus michaelseni, assembly GCA_963931845.1. NCBI lineage: Eukaryota > Metazoa > Arthropoda > Arachnida > Araneae > Salticidae > Maratus > Maratus michaelseni. The sequence continues at coordinate 8,244,837 of OZ007600.1, forward strand.
AATTAAGCAACAATTCTACAAGCAATTTGCAACAAATTTTGTAAGATGATACTCTGGAAGTATGTTATCTATTATTTTAAAGTGTTACAATTCTTTTCTTATTTTGTTTAATATTTTCTAAAGCTTTTTATGTCATTGTTAACAAGATTAATATCTTGTAATTGTATTTTTATTAACAACTCCACCAATTCGCGTTATAGTTATTAAATTTAATGTTATTGGGCATTAATGAATAAATTTTGGAAATGTACTTATTTTGACTTCCTCCAGTGGATAAATTGTAATCCAAGTCCGTGTAACATTTCCCTTCAATGAACTTGCAGGTCATATGACCTACCGGTTCATTCGTCTTTTTGGGTGGGGGGATATGTAATAATAAAAAATTTTCGCCCTATTTCTTTAGTTAAATTATTCCAAATTCTTCAATTCTTTTTCCCTCTCTTTTTAAAATATCTCTTAAATCTATTTTGTATTTTATTCCATAACTTAATCAAAATATTCTGTTATTTATCATTCTAAAAATCTTAATCTGTTAAAAGCTACACGTATTTATTAAAACCTTATTCTCTTAAATTGCAACACTGCCTCTAAACGCACCTGCCTAATTTCTTCTTTTGAGACATTTAATTTTTATTCTTTGGAACTTTTATAATACCATTTTTATTTCTATTTAATTCATTCGGCATCCCATGATTCCAAGCGGTTTTCGCGCCCAAAGGCCTTTTTACCTTTTTAATTTGCCGCTTCTGTTAAAGAGTTTTAATCATACGTCAGAGACACGTCTTCGTGGCCTCATTTTTTCATCCATTAGCGAGAAAGCTCCGCCTTCTTTATCTCCCTAGCGCCCTCCGAACATGGATGCGAGTGGACCAGCTTGTTCGCGCGTTTTGTACCTTTGGGCCAAATTTTGAAGTATTTATACGGTTACACTGGCTTCGGAGACAGAATTTACATGAATTAGTGGTTGTCATCTAATTGCCGTCACTGGGGAGTCTACACTAATGCATCGGTAGTATGTTCTTCAAGCTCTGCTAATTCTTCAAGATCTTCAAATGTGTTCAGTTTTAATGAAGCGAAAGTTGGTGGAGTTGCTTTCATCTCTGTGATCACAATAAAGCCACTGCTCATCTATTAAGTTATTAAGTCTTCTTTTTAATGTTTTTGGGAAATTTCTTCTGGATTTCACTGCCTCTGCTCAATTTTTACGACTGCAAATACACTACGATTTCCGATGTGATATACTTCGAGATTTGTCTTCATGGTGAGTGACTCGAAGTGATGCCCTGTCCGGGTGTCATGACTACATTTCAACGATCTCGACTGCGGCTACCTCGATATGATTATCAGGTAATTTTAGTGGTTTCGGACTGAGATGTTCCGATTGTCTGGTTGAAAGAACGTTCAAGTCGACAGCCATAGCGATCGTCTATAATGTGCCAATTTTCGACAGGAATGTATCATATATATTTACATCTTCCTTCCTTCATATCGTTGTTACCAGCTTTTGTGTATGCTTTTAGTGCATGTTGAGTAAGTTGTCGAACTTTGTGATGTTGTATATTGTATATGCTGGTTTAAATGTCAAAGATTTTGATAAACATATATGATCCTACTTTAACCGTACCTCTTACTTTAATTTAATTTGCAACTTAAGCCTGAAGACTGATTTCAGAACAAAGACTCTTTCTTACACAAATTTTTATCACTAGGGACACAAACTCCTTATAATAAAATTTACTTGACTAAAGGCGATTTCAAGAAATATTTCACTATGAATTATGAGAGAGAGTAAACATTATCATTGATTTTGAATGTAAGAAAGGATAAAAGTATCATAGGATGGCAAAATTGAAGTATTTTTTTTATATTTTAGTAGAAATAACTTAATTTATTGAGAACGGGCGGGGTAAACTTAAAAGTGAACCAATGCTGTTTTTTTTTTCATCGATTTAAAAATTGCACTTTTGAGAAAAACGAGTCTGTTTAATCGTCCAATGCCCACAAGTAAACTTACATATATATATATATATATATGGTGATATTTAGGGCCGAGCTGATTCAGCAGTACCATTTTTTAATGAATGGTTTGTTTGAAAATAAGATGTGTTCTTTTCACATAATCACCGGAAAAGGAAGTTTCAGCACTCGGATTAATGACAGTCATGTTATTACCAGTAGATGGCGTGTGTACGTCTGCATAAGAACAAAACTTCATCGTACAATACAAACAAACTTTTATTTAGAAAAGTAAACGACATCATTTGTAGATCTGGTTTCACCCGAGCCATCTTTTTAGTTTAGATGACCAAATTTTATTTACAGTAGAAGCCGGATGGTTAACTTTTATAAATATTCATTCCGAATATCATCAGAAAAACTAAAGGTCACTTCGCTAATACCAGGCAGAGGTTCGATTTAACCAAACAAACACCGTTCCAGCGCCCATCTCTTCGAATGCTATTACACGAATACGTCTAGCTTTCATCAGTGCATCAAATCTTTGAATGTTCTCCGAACGAATGCTCTCTGAGGCGGAAAAAGCGACGATATATCCTTTCCGTAACAGTAGGGATACAGAGATCACGTGAGGGCCTGTGCGCCAATCATGAGCCGGGATCTAATTGGGATTCTTTGCGACGGCTCCAGAATATTGTAATAAAATGGTTTCCGCTAATTTTTGGCGCGAAGGAAGATTCTCGAAAAGTCCATGATGTTCGATGATTTAGCTATGACCCAGAGAGTTTTAGTTTCATTGATTACCGTTAGTTAATTGGTTCGAGAATATGGAATGATTTTGACTTTTAGGGAAAGGAAAAAAGAAAATAAGAGAAATGGTTTATCGAGTTTGTAACATAGCCAGAATGGAATTAGAATAAATGTTTTTACATTTTAATATAAGAAAAAGATTTTATGATCTGGCGAATTATTTTTAATATCGGAACTTATTAAAATAATTACAGTCTTTTTAGGAATTTAGAAAATTAAAAGGGGATTATGCGAGTTTTTTTAAAAGTATGAATATTAGGGAGTTTTATAATTTAAAGATAAAGACGCGATTTATTGAACTAATTAGCAGCCATTAAAATATTGAATTTAGATATGAGGTTTTTTCGGAATAAATAGAGTTAAAATATTTTAATAAACGGAGGAAATAAATATTATAGAGTAAGTTAGACTAGGATGGAATAAAAATACTTTGGCTTATCGCGATCAATTTTAAATTTTGTTATATATATATATATATTTCAATTCATAGCTTGTATTTTATTGTCCTCACTAAAAGAGAGTAATGAAAAACAAAGTTTATAAAAAAAACGTACTTGTAGGGCTAATAATTTTGACTGTCATCTATGAGTGATGCACAAATACGAGATCGTTTCACAGAAAGAAAAGATAATCAAACGTTCAAACAAATATGTGTTAATCAAATATGAGAACTACAAATATGAGTTAAACATTTAATTAACTTTAAGATTCAGGCAAAAATAAAAAAAAGTGTGACTTACTGCTTTTTCATATTTTTATATCAAAAAGAAGACCACTTCAAATTCTTGCTTGTTAGGAGTAGGTATAAAATTTTGGAAAATGACAGTATCATATTAGAAAATCGGAGAAATAGAGGACTTTTGCTATGATTAGGTAAGCACTTCTCGATCCCAATGAAGGTGCCACAGTACATTATACACTTAAATCTAAGCCTAGAGGTGACAATGATCTTTGGTGGTTAAATATTTGTTCTATGAGTCTTTCGTGTTACAATTTGATAGCTTCCATTTTGTTTTTAAATGTCTTTTTAATAAAAACAAATGTTCATACACCGGTGAAATTTATTTTTTTATTTTTTATTTTAGCACAATTTTGATAGAATGATTATGTGTAATGTAATTTCTATATGATTATTATTATTTTTTTTAATTTTCGTTAAAATATTGCGAATGACCCGAATTTTAAATACAGTTGAAAATAAATATTGAATGTGTCCTTTTGAAAATGATTACTATAATTTGCATAGTTTTCCTTTTTTTTAAGCTATATTACACTTTCAAATATTATTCGTTAAAAATGTGATTAAAATTGTTGCTTAAGGGGTCACACCTAGTCATGCTGTAGAAAAGTTGATGTTTTTCAAAACTGTTCTCGTTAATCAAATAATTTTTCTCTTTATTTTTATTTAAAATAGAACATTTAATTGCAAATTTGATATATTATAAATGTAATAATTAAATAAACGTAATATACAGGGTGTCCCACAAGGTACGCAGCGTCTAATATGTGCAGGTTCGGATAGAGCACGTCAATATGAGTATTTTGAATGGTAACATGTGGGGTTCCCGAATATATCCAAAATTTCTCAATAAACATTGATTTTCACTTGGTTTTTTCCTCATTTCTTGTGTTTTTCATATGACAAGCTTCACATTTTACTTACACTATCACGCTATATTCGGGGACCCCACATGTTACCATTCAAAATACTCATATTGACGTGCTCTATCTGAATCTGTAAATATTAGACGCTGCGTACCTTGTGGGACACCCTGTATTATAAGTTCCTATATTATTTTCTCATTTAATTAAATTATGCCTATCTTAAAATATTATTTTCTTTTCTTTCTCTAGCTCAAATTTCACTTATTTCTACACAAAGTTGCTTAGCGTGCCCGTATCAAATTCATTCCATTTTAGAATATTCTATTTCTATCATAAGCCAAGTTTTTTGCTTCTCCGAATGATAAAAAAATCCTTGAAAATTTTAACACCTTTTAATTTTAAAAGATGATAATAATTATTAATATAATCAGTAAGCAAAATTTAAATTACGCTAAAAAAGTCATAGCAAAACAGAAAGATTAACAATTTAGAAAACCTTTCTACAAAAATCATCTGATAAAACAAAAGACCTTTATAAGTTGGGAAATTAATTTGTTAAATCTTAAAATTACACAGTTTACTCTGTTAGTCTTTCGCATCATAGATAGAAAGACATTACACATTTTTGTGTTCAACAAAGAAAAAAAGTACTTTGTTAACTGAAGATGTTAAAGAAATTAAAAGAAAATACTGTATAACCTTTCCTCTACAGTTTTTTTCAGGAATATTTGAAGATTTAAATCTTCTAAAGTTAACAAAGATATACTTTGCTTTCTATATGCTCTTCAGAAAATTTGTTCTTAGAGAATGTTGGTATTTTTTTCTGATTTACCTTTCACTTATTCAATTTTAGGTGCAAAAAAATGTTTTAGCATTAATGTTTAACTTTGCTATGTTGCATATAATTTTGTTAGAGAGAAAAAAGAAATATTTTGATCCCTTTTTTGAAATATTCTCAACGATAACTCATATTTCTCTTTAAGGGTCATAATTAAATTATGCAGTATTAGAGGATTGGAAGTGTGTACTTTCATGTGTTTACATTGTAGACTAGGCACTTTCTGATAATCTGATTAAAATAAAAATAAAAGATTTATTTTTTAGGAAAATTATCGAATTATTGTAGACTAGGCACTTTCCGATAATCTGATTAAAATAAAAATAAAAGATTTATTTTTTAGAAAATTATCGAAAATAATTGTGGTTTGGTTGCATTTATTTAGTAAATGGTTTTTAACTTAAAAACTAAAGTGAATGTTTTATTTGAAATACCTAAAAATTATTTGATTTATTACACACTTTTTCTGAAAGATAAAAATAAAAGAAAAAAAAACACTTTTATTTATTGTTATATATTTTTTTTCCTAGAAAAATTTCTAAAAGAATTTTGCGGTTTGGTTGGATTTATTTAGATAATATTTTTTAACATAAAAACTGTATTGAATGTTTTATTTTTACCACTCCAAAATTATTTGATTTATTACAGAATTTTTCTCAAAGTAAAAAGAAAAGATACAAAGCACTTTTATTTATTGCTATATTTGTTGTTATTTTTTGTATTAGAAAATGTTCTAAAAGAATTTTGTGTTTGGTTGGATTTATTTATTTAACATATTTAATCTAAAAACTCTAGTGAATGTTTCATTTTAATATTTCAAAAAATATTTGACTTATTACACACTTTTTTTGAAAGGAAAAAATAAAAGAAACTAAACACACTTATTTATTGTTATTATTTTTTTCTTGAGAAATGTGTGGTTTGGATGGATTTATTTAGTTAATGAACTCTATTCAATGTTTCATTTTAACTTCTCAAAAATTATTTGATTTATTACATATTTTTTCTGGAAGGAAAAAAGAAAAGGAAAGGAGCACTTTTATTTATTGTTATATATATTTTTTAATTTAATGTTATAATTTTTTCTTCAATATTTTCAAAAATTATTTTTTGGTTTAGTTGGATTTATTTAGTTAATATTTTTTTAACTTAAAACTCTACTAAAGGATTAATTTTTGTTATTCATAAATTATTTGATTTATACAAGTGTTATAATAAACAGATAAAAGTATATTACAAATTTCTGTGTTTAACAAAGAAAAAATGAAATCTGTTAGCTGAAGATGTTAAAGAAATTATAAGAAAATGCTATACAAGGTTTCATCTTCCAGTTTTTCTTAGGGATATTCGAAGCTTTAAATCTTCTTTAATTAACAAGGACTTCCCATATTTTATTTTCTATGTGTTCTTTAGAAAATTTGTTCTAAGAGAAAGTTGGTATTTTTCCTGGTTTACTTTTCACTTATTCAATTTCAGAAGCAAAAAATGTTTTAGCATTAATGTTTAACTTTCCTATGTTGCATATACTTTTGTTAGAAAAAAAAGTAAAACTTTTGATTCGCTTTTTGAAGTATTCTCAACGTTAACTTATATTTCCCTTTAATGTTCATCATTAAATTATGCAATATATGAGGTTGGAAGTGTTCTTCCATGTGTTTACATTGTAGGTTAGGCTTCGGTAAGGTAAAAAAAAAAAAAAAATATTTTTTAGGTAATTATCGAAAAGAATTTTGTGGTTTGGGTAGATTTATTTAGTTAATGTGTTTTAACTAAAAAACTCTAGTGAATGTTTCATTTTAAGTTCTTAAGAATTATTTGACTAATAATTATACACTTTTTCTGAATGGAAAAAGTAAAAGAAAATAAGCTCTTTTACTTATTAATTTTTTTTTCTAGAAAATTTTCTGAAAGAATTTTCTGGTTTGGTTGGATTTATCTAGTTAATGTTTTTTAACTTCAAAACTCTACTAAATGTTTCACTTTAATTACTCATAATGTATTTGATTTATTACACACTTTTTCTGAAAGGAGAAAAGAAAAGAAACAAAGTACTCTATAAATTTTATATTTATTTCTATATTTTTTCTTGAAAAGTTTCTAAAAGTATTTTGTGGTTTGTTGGATTTATTTAATTAATGTATTTTAACTTAAAAACTCTAGTCAATGTTTAATTTTAAATACTCAAAAATTATTTGATTTATTATACACCTTTTCTGAAATGAAAAAGAAACAAAACGAAGGACTTTTATTTATTGTTATATTTATTTTTAGAAAATTTTCTAAAATAATTTTGTTGTTTGGTTGGATTTATTTAGTTAATGCTTTTTAACTTAAAACTCTAGTGAATGTTTTACTTTAATTACTCAAAAATTATTTGATTTATTACACACTTTTTATGAAATAAAAAGGAAAAGAAAAAAGAAGTACTTTTATTTATTGTTATATTTATTGTCATATTTTTTTTTTCTAGAAAATTTACTAAAATAATTTTGTGGCTTGGGCGGAGTTATTTAATCAATGTTTTTTAAATCTAATAACTCTAGCGAATGTTTCATTTTAAATATTCAAAAATTATTTGATTTATTATACACCTTTTCTGAAATGAAAAAGAAACAAAACAAAGGACTTTTATTTATTGTTATATATTTTTTTTAGAAAATTTTCTAAAAGAATTTTGTTGTTTGGGTGGATTTATTTAGTTAATGCTTTTTAACTTAAAACTCTAGTGAATGTTTTACTTTAACTACTCAAAAATTATTTGATTTATTACACACTTTTTTATGAAATAAAAAGGAAAAGAAAAAAGGAAGTACTTTTATTTATTGTTATATTTATTGTCATATATTTTTTTTTCTAGAAAATTTACCAAAATAATTTTGTGCCTAGGTCGGAGTTATTTAATCAAAGTTTTTTAAATCTAATAACTCTAGCGAATGTTTCATTTTAAATATTCAAAAATTATTTGATTTATTACACACTTATTTTGGAAAGGAAAAGAGCACAGTTATATATTGTTATATTTTCTTTTCTAGACAACTTTGTAAAATTATTTTGTGTTTTGATTGGATTTATTTAATTAATGTATTTTAACCTAAAAACTCTAGTCAGTATTTAATTTTAAATACTCAAAAATTATTTGATTTATTATACACCTTTTCTGAAATGAAAAAGAAACAAAACAAATGACTTTTATTTAGTGTTATGTATTTTTTAGAAAATTTTCTAAAAGAATTTTGTTGTTTGGTTGAATTTATTTAGTTAATGCTTTTTAACTTAAAACTCTAGTGAATGTTTTACTTTAACTACTCAAAAATTATTTGATTTATTACACACTTTTTATGAAATAAAACGGACAAGAAAAAAGAAGTACATTTATTTATTGTTATATTTATTTTCATATATTTTTTTCTAAAAAAATTACTAAAATAATTTTGTGGCTTGGTCGGATTTATTTAATCAATGTTTTTTAAATCTAATAACTCTAGTAAATGTTTCATTTTAAATATTCGAAAATTATTTGATTTATTACACACTTTTTTGGAAAGGAAAGGAAAAGAGAAAAGAAACTGAGCACAGTTATATATTGTTATATTTTCTTTTCTAGACAACTTTGTAAAATTATTTTGTATTTTGATTGGATTTATTTAGTTAATGATTTTTAGTGAATGTCTAGTGATTATTTAATTATTAACTATTAAATATTGTCTAGTGATTATTATTTGATTTATTACACACTTTTTATGAAATAAAACAGACAAGAAAAAAGAAGTACATTTATTTATTGTTATATTTATTTTCATATATTTTTTTCTAAAAAATTTGCTAAAATAATTTTGTGGCTTGGTCGGATTTATTTAATCAATGTTTTTTAAATCTAATAACTCTAGTGAATGTTTCATTTTAAATATTCGAAAATTATTTGATTTATTACACACTTTTTTGGAAAGGAAAGGAAAAGAGAAAAGAAACTGAGCACAGTTATATATTGTTATATTTTCTTTTCTAGACAACTTTGTAAAATTATTTTGTATTTTGATTGGATTTATTTAGTTAATGATTTTTAGTGAATGTCTAGTGAATGTTTTATTTTAACTACTCATAATCATTAGATTCAATACGCACTTTTTCAGAAAGGAAAAAAGAAACGAAACAAAGCTATTTTTTATTGTTGTATTTACTGTTATAACTTTTTCTACAAAATTTTCTACAAATATTTTTAGTTTGGTTGGATTTATTTAGTTAATGTTTTTAACTTAAAATATCTATTGAATGATTTTTTTTAACTAATCAAACTTTACTAGATTTATTACACACTTATTCTGAAAGAAAAAAAATGAAACGAATCAAACACTTTTATTTATTGTTATATTTATTTTTATACATTTTTTCTACAAAATTTTCTAACAGAATTTTTTTGGTTTGATTGGATTCATTTAGTTAATGTTTTTTAACTTAAAAACTCTAGTGAATGTTTAATATTAAATATTCAAAAATGATTTGATTTATTACAAACCTTTTCTGAAAGGAAAAAAGAAAAGAAACTAAGCATATATATTTATTGTTATATTTTCTTTTCTAGACAACTTTCTGAAAGAATTTTGTGCCCTTTTTTATTTTATTTTATTTAGATAATGCGTTTTAAGAGGCTAATTCACTCAAGCAAAAACACCCGCTCGCTAATGTTAATCGTATGGGAAATATTTTAAGATATCTCGTTCGCATTTCAATATTTTAAAATGATTTTTAAATGTTTTTTTTTCTGTGCGTTGCGTTGCGTAGCTGATGCCAATCTCTATGCAGACCCTTTTGTACTTTTTCGATTTTGATTACAAGTTTTTTTTATTAATATACTTTCACTTTCGGAACCGGTTTCGAAAGTGAAAGTATCATCAATAAAAAAAAATTCAACCAAAATCGAAAAAGTAAAAAAGAGCCTGCATAGATATTGATCTCAGCTGACTAATGCAAAAAAACAAAAAAAAAAATCATTTAAAAATATTGAAATAGAACGAGATATTTAAAAATATTTCTCTCTTAGGATTAACATTAGCGAGCGGGTGTTTTCGCGTGAGTGAAGTAGCCTCGTAACTTAAAAACTCTCGTGGATGTTTCATTTTAACTGTTGAAAAAATATTTGCTTTATTATGCATTTTATCTGAAAGGAAAAAAGAAAAGAAAAGAAGGACCTTTATTTATTGTTATATTAATTCTTATATTTGTTTATTAATTGTTATATTTGTTTATTTACTGTTATATTTATTATTATATTTGTATATTCATTGTTATATTTCTTCTAGATAATTTTCTGAAAACGTTTTTGTGGATTGGTTGGATTTATTTAGTTATTTTTTTAACTTAAAAACTATAGCGAATGTTCCATTTTAACAGCAATCACAGTTTCCGTTAAAAAATTCATAAGTTACAATTAATTTTTTTTTTCAAAAATTAGTTTCAAAATGTGTATCTTTAAAAAATTAATTTTTGAAAACAATATGAATTGTAAGCAATGATTTTTTAAAAGCTGAAATCGACTTCTAGAAACTTCAAATATGCGACGTTTAAGTTACAGATCTTTCCGCCAAGTGTTTTTGAATTATGCTGAAAAAACTAACCGCATTGCAACTATTAACAAGTTGGAAATTGTACGTTAAACGTGACACATGAGGAGAATTCGAACTATAACAATTTTTATAAATATTCAGAGGTTGTGGCAATAGATGTTGCAGTCTTATGCAAAAATACATGCGTACAAAATTTATTTTATGTGCAGATTTTCTTATTATAGATATTAATTTTATTTTATAAAATTAAGTTTCAATATTAACTTTTTTTTTTAATATTAAGAAATTTTGTGATCTTAACCAGTATTGTAAAAACTAACTTTGTACTAATTTTATTTTAATCTCTAATGTAATATTCAACATCTGTATTCTAAAATATGAATTTTCAATAAACATTTCCCCTCGTGGAGAAAAGTTTGCTTAACGGCTGGATCTCCACGAGAGGGTGATTTCATTTCATTTTGTTTACTTAAACATCATTTTTCATTTTATTAATCTGTGAAGTTTTGTTACAATATTCTGAATAGGTTGGAAAATGTTTCATAATCTATGCTTCACACTTGATTTGTCGTTCTTGTTGATATTTGTACAGAGAGAAGAATTTGAATAATCGATATTTGTAAATCGCTCACATACAACGAACTCTTAAAACGTCTCATATCCGGCACGTGTGTCGTAGGTCACTTAAAATCAGGGCTGTGGAGTCGGTGAAAAAAATGACCGACTCCGACTCCGACTCTGACTCCTGAAATTTTAAAGGAACCGACTCCGACTCCGACTCCGAGAGGGCTTAAGTACTAGTATTGCCTGTTGATTCCTATTATTCAGATTATTTCATTGCTGTCATTAGTTTTGAAATAGTAACAGTCGCTTTATTAAATTTAGGAAATTTTTCATTAAATAAAGGAAATATTGCTATTTTTTTAAAAAGTGGCAGCAATCAAGCAATCGGAATAAAAAAAAACCTCAACTGGCAACACTGCAACCTGCTGTTACATTAGTGTTTGACCTTGATGCATATGGTGTGCATATCAACCCAGGGGTCGATGCAGTTTTTTTTTCTTAGGGCCCATTTTGAGAAAAATAAAGGTTAGTTTTGTGAAATTTATTATATTTTTGTGAAAAATAACATCTTTTAACGAACTATATATAAAATATAAACTAGAGATTTCAATTAAAAACAGTTTTCATATATGCTGTACACTGGACAATATATTGGAACTGTTTAACATGGATTTCCTTGTACCGGGTGATCCAAAAGTCAGGACAAACTTTAAAAATGAATAATTCGAAAACGAATCAAGATACAAAGATACGGTTTGCACCAAACTGATGGAAAAGAAACCGGGTTTTGAGTGGCAACGAAATAAAAAATAGTTCTGTTGGCGACCAACAGATAGCGCTGTCGGATTTCTGCAAGATAACGCAAGAATAACGCAAGAAACGCTACTAAATGCTGTAAACGGTGTGGTGCCTCGTCTCACAGCTGTACTTCTGAATGATGGACAGCACATTGAACATTTACTGTAGTACTAATTAACTGTAATTAAGCTGACTTGTAAGTTGTCAACATTTTTTTGATTTGTAAATCATCTTTTGGTGCAATAAAACACTATAGCGCCATCTTTTGGTCGCCAACAGAACTATTTTTTCGTTGCCACAAAAACCCGGTTTCTTTTCCATCCGTTTGGTGTAAACCGTATCTTTGTATCTTGATTCGTTTTCGAATTATTCATTTTTAAAGTTCGTCCTGACTTTTGGATCACCCGGTGTATATGTAGTCCAAATATAAAAATAATAATTCAGTTTATAAATTTAAAATTGCATAGAATTGGTTTAATTTCACTTTAAAATGTCTAAAAAACAAGCTGGAATCGGAGTCGGAGTCGGAGTCGGCCTGTGTTTTAGTGACTCCGACTCCGACTCTTTTGCCTAAAAAATAGGCCTGTCTCCGACTCCACAGCCCTGCTTAAAATGAACGCCGCAAGAATAGTTTGCTGATAGAGAAACATTGTACGTTCATCGATTAAAAAAATAATTAAATAAATTAACAGATACGAAAAAAAAAATAATTGAAATTTAAATGCTTAAATTTGAAAGAAAGTTAATTATTTAGAACATAAAAAAATATAAAGTTAATGAAGTAAAGTTAAATATATTTTATTTCATTTCTTTATGCTAAACGCGGAATGAAATCACGGAATTATATAATAAACTCCATCAAATGTTAGCAGACGTCTGAGTAGAACATAAAGAAAAGTAAAAAATACATTAAAATAAATCAACTGGAAGAAAACATTAACAAAAAATCAAATTTAATTAATCAAAAGTTAAAAATTAATTACCTTTATTGTTTAACGATTTTCTTACGTTTATTAAAAAGAAATGCAATTACTTTACAAAGAAGGTATTTAAGAAAGAAAGTAAATAAATCTCTAACGCATTCATTTAAATATTATTATTAATATCAGATTAAATTACTGAATCATTTTTGTAATAACGGCAATTAATATGCATTGGCAGGTTTGTTAAATAAAATCAAGAGATTAATCTGATCTTTTAGTATTATTTTAACGAAATGTTTAGTTACATTTTTCATTTATCTTGCATTATATATCCTTAAATATTAGAATTACCTATGGAGAATGTCCTTAAAATACTTATAAATATTAAATAATAATAATAATAATAAAACCGTGTCAGTATTATTATAGTATGCACCCGTAGAGTAGATTTTTCTCCGCGACACGCGGGCTTGGGGAAGAGCTTTCTCTCCACGCACGGTGGTTCCGAACGGGGTAAATACGTTGAGCAGCAAGAAAAGGTTACGCCTGCAACTCTGATGACACTAATACAATGGAACTTGTTCGGTTTTATGTTACCACTAAATTTTAATAAACATTTTGGCTTTATTTCATCGTTAAAAATTGTTAGAATTTGGCGATGAAATTAGTAAAATTTATTATTAAATTTTAGTGGTAAGAAAAAACCATACAGGTTAGCAGCTATGCAATGGCGTAATATTGCAGCAAAGACACGTTTATCTATTATCCAACAAATAAAAACTATCAAGGACTTCTTCAAATGAGCAATTGTATTCCCCATTTTAATAAAAGCAACGGAAGTGTACATCAAAGAATTGTAAGTACTACCATAAAAATAAATATACAATGTATAACAGCATTAAAGAAGTGAGTATAAAACATCACACATGTTTACTGGATGGTGTACACAAATTAAAAATTTTATACATTAATATTAAAAATAACGAAGTTTCGACCACCTTCTATGGTCATCTTCAGGAATTTTTTTATATTGCTTTTAAAGTATGTATAAATAATGTATGTATAAGATTTTAAATTTGTGTACACCATTCAATAAAAATGTGTGATGTTTTATACTCACTTCTTTAATGTTGTAATGTTTCATGGTGTAATCGTCCAGCATTTATATTACAATGTATAAATTTACATTTCATATCCTTAGTGCCTATTTATATAAATCCGGTTTATCCAAATTTTTTACTTATCCGATGTGCTCTTCGTTCATAGTAACCCGGATGATCGGGGCTCTAATGTATTTTTTTTTTTCATTTTTGCTCGCAAACACATGAATTTGGCAGCTTCAGAGACTATGTAATTGAATGGTATTTTCAGAGACTATGTAATCGAACAGTTTTTCATTTTTCGGTAAAAGCAGCAGGTTTTTAAGGAAATACTGTCAAAGTGACTGTTTTGAACCAAATTTTTAGATGCGGCAGTGCCGGGAAGGGAAAATGTCTGCCGTCATAATACAATAATCGCTTAGAATTCTGTATGTAATTCATTTATCAAAAAATGAGAAAAACATTCGATCACAAATCAATTCAAATATCATCCCTCGGAGTATCATGCTTTTACGCTTAAGAATGTGTCAGAAAATATGTGAGAAAGTTTCACATTGTTATGCAGGGATTTTTTATTATTATTATTTATATTTTTTCTGTGAGAACCACTTTCAAGAGTTGTGTAATTTATATTATACATTTCTGATATTTTGATTAATGTTCATTTATCGAATTAAAAATATTCTTCTGGGAATATATCCTTTTTCATATTTAGATATATTTTAAATGACATTAATACTTCCCTATTAAATATGCAATAAGATAGGTTTGTAGAATTATAATTACTATATTGGCAATTTATATTTAGTTCCAAAATAGATATAGTTAGGTAGTTTGCAGAGTTATGTAATTTGCGTTTTGAAATTATTTGCGATTATAGTATAAATAATTTTTTAATAGTATAAAAACATAATATTCGCATTCTAAAATTGATTTCTTTGTTAAAATTCATAAAGATACAAATAAATGTAAATATATTCCTTGCTTGAAGGTGCGTAAAAACATACATAAAAACATTTAAAAGCACATTAAAGTCCTTTTAAAATCAAAACGTTTTCAACCGAACTTACTCGGTCATCATCAATGAAAAACTAATAGTTAAGTTGAGTTGTTGTCTCTTCGTGTCTTTTAGCTTGCCCGGAACAAACCATTTTACTTCAAGGATGTGGAATATGAGGTGGGATGGGAAAGGCCATCATTCAACATTTCAAAAACATGTACAGGTTAGTCAATCATGTATTAATTCATTCCAGACTGCGTGGATATCATGTGATAATACGTCGATACAGACTATTTCTTTTTTAGATATTATTTCCGGAGACACTCTTATGATAGTTTCCTGGTGATTACTTGTGCGGAATATAATTTTGGATCCATTAAAATCTACCTTTATAAGTTCAGTTTGTGCTAATCTTGCTAACGCAGTGTGGGGTCTATTTAAATAGACTTAGATTAAATGGACCATTATTATATATTCCACACCCTTGAAGTAAAATGGTTTGTTCCGGTCAAGATAGAAGACGCGAAGAGACAACAACTCAACTTAACTATTAGTTTTTCACTAATGATGAGCGAGTAAGTTCGGTTCAAAACGTTTTGATTTTAAAAAGGACTTTAATGTGCTTTTAAATGTTTTTATGTATGTTTTTACGTACCTTCAAGCAATCTATTTACATTTAGTTGTATCTTTATGAATTTTAATTATTAAACAAGGTGAATTTGCACTAAAATTTTAACTTTTTATTGAATTGATTTCTTTGTGGCAGGTAATATAGAAAAACTGGAGCATAGAATTTTTTATGAGAGAAGCAATATGCATATAATTTTTTTTTTTCCGTGTGGTTTATTTTTAGTTTAAAACTCTTCCAAAAAGTTATTCTTAAATCAGTATTTGGGAAACGAAATGGTGAAGTTCCATATCCTATTTTTTTTTAAAAAGGGAAAGGAATGGGTTTTGTATTTTTCTTTTTATTCCTTCTTGTCTTATTTTCATTATACAGATGAGTATTTTATGCAGGATCAATACCGTATTTGTAGGCAAATCTTTTGCAGTGCACCGTTGTAGGAAATAAATATTCAAAAATGCAAATTTGATGACTTGGTTTGATGACTTGGTTGAATTGGGTTATCTGCTTGGTTAGATGACCTGGAACAAGTTACTGAATATTTATTTGTAAGAATTTTTTTACTCGAACAGAATTTTTAAATATTTTATGTTCTCTGGGAAAAACAATTGATGCAATAATACCTCGCGAAAACGTAGACATTTTATCAATAAAATATAATATGTTTATTTTTAATTAAGCTAAAAATTAAATTTGAATAACAAATACGTTTAAATTAAAATATGAAACCATTAAAATGGATCACAATTTGTGTTTTTACTAAAATAGGTGTAAAAATAAAAAAGTTCCAAAACATTAAAACCATTTTAAGATGTTAAAAACATTCATCGGCGTCCCGAGCGCTTTCAACAAGAACCTGGCCATTATCAAAGGATGGAAATGAGAAAAAAATCTGAAACCTCCGGAATGTAAGCTATTTAAATAGTAGAAGGCGAAACCACATATGGAGAAGGGGGGGGGGGGAAGGGAAATGGACTAGTCTACTGAGCGAGGTGGGTTATCCCAACCAAATATACATAACCAAATAAACATTTTCTATATATTAAATACGTTTAAATACTATTTTATTTTTGTATGGAAATATAGGATTTTTTAATCGATTTTTCACTTAAATCCTGATATGCTAAAATTATAAAAAATATGTTCATAGGTGTGTTTTCGATGACAATACAATATTTCTAAAACTTAATTATAAATTATAAAATTAATTTTAAATTATATTTCTATTAGTCGACCACAGATGAAAAATTGCCAAATAATTTTAATGGTTAGGACTGTTTACGAGTTTTAAACTCTCTGTGGACAAGCCACTCTTGCCAATTTAGGCCAACTTGTTATGAAACTGCATCAACGAAATATTTTACACATTAAAAAGTAGAATAAAAGTAATTGAAAAATAAAGAGTATAATATTTTTTAACACTCTTTTATCACTTAATAGTTAAGTATTAATTAAATTAGGATTATACGTTTGTAAAACAATTTAAAAATCCTGAATAAGTAGTTTAAATAGTGATTTTGTCTCCTTTCCTGTTGTCATATCTTAAAAATAAACAAAGCAAAAATTTACATTAAAAAAATACATTTACTAGTTTCTGCTTTCTATCCAGCGTAAAATAAGGAGGCGAATTTTCAATAATCGGGACCCACGTCAAATTAATGTTTTGTAGATGAAATTTTTTGGAACTAGATGGAATGAGGCATTATTTTTAAAATAAATTTTAGATACATATAAAAGAATGTTTTAAAAAATATATCTTTAATTTTATTAAGTAATAATGGTTTCGTAGTTTTTGTTTTATATTCATGTTTTTCAAAACATGATTTTTTTCCCTTTAGAAAAAAAATGCTTATAAGGCATACCAGTGAAAATATTACATTAACAATAAATTTTTATACAATAATAGGTAGATCTAATTTTAAAAGAACGTCTTGGTAATTAAGCTATATTAAATAAAAATAACTCAAGATGATAATTTTTCATATTTTAATGAGATTCTGCAACAATAATTTTCACGTTATCTTTGCAATCTGTATAAAGGTATCGATGCTAAAAGACGTTGTAATTAGGAATTATTTTTTCCAAACAAGATCACTGAAAATAGAAGAAAGAAAACATTTCACAATCCTGACAAACTACGATATATATATATATATATATACATATATATATATATTGAAAAAGTCATATAAGGTGTTATTTTCTTCTTGGGACACTTTGCATACAATTTCACAGGAAAATAGAAAAACCACACCGAAAGATCCTTTTCCTTCATGATTAGATTTTTTTTTTTTTTTTGGTATAAGAATGCCCGTAATTTTCAGAAATTCTTCAGAGTTTTTTTGATAGCGTATTAATCAGTTTTCTCAAACACGAATATCGGTTTTTCGTACCGTTTTAATTATCAAATAAACATTTACAACTGGGCGTAACTGAATTCATACATGCAAAAGTAACAAACTAATATTCATTCGAATATTAATGTTAATGCTGTTAATTTAACATGTATGGCTGTAAAACATGTTTCTTGAGCATGAAAAGGTTTACTTGAGAATGAATAGCATCCGAAAAATCTGTATTACACGCTAAGAAAACTGATTAATACACTGTAAAATCTACTCATAAACATTTCCGAAAATCGGTGGCAGCGAAAGAAACTTGCTTCTTTAAATATCAAAATCATATTTGTTTCTGAGGTTTCTGCAGATAAAGAACGCTTTTTCGGATCGTGGGTAACTCAAAAAGGTTATATATTTTCGTACGTGGTTATATAGATTTCATAGATTAAATAACATTTGTCTTTATTACAGTGTATGAATTAAATCCATAACATAGTTCCATTGAATAATGCTTCAACGTATATGCTTTTTTTTACGTGAGTTTTGTTTTTGTGCCATTTTGGAGAGAAAACCCCGTTTTGGAATTATGATGTCGCATCATATATTATTTAATTTCAGTTATTATTCCCCTCTTCTTTAATTTCCTTTTTCAAATTTGTTCGCCTTTTCCATTATTTTAAGGCTCACTGTTTTATAAAAATACATTTTTTTTTCATTTTCCTCCCCCCCCCCCCTTTTGTTAAATTCAGTGTAACAAATTTCATTCCGTTTATTCTAATATCCTTTTTTATAATCAGTTACTTTAAAGATTTCCATACTGTACTAAAGTAAATGAAAATCGCCACATCTACTCTGTCCAACGGTTAGCATAAGATGCTCATATGCCATCTCCTTATTTGGTCACACAGATCTGTTGCTAACTGCTTTCTCCATAAACACCCTTTTAATTACGATGCTTCCTAAACGCAACTGAAAAATTCTTGCCCAAAAATATCCAACGTACATATCAAGGCCATAACAAATTCATAGATCGCGAGTTCAAGAATGCGAAAACTCCTCCGAGCCCCACATATGCGGTTCAATGTTCTCACACGTGTTGGCTTCGGCTGTAAAAATTTGTTAGGATGATTTATGCCAAAAATTACTGTGATCTTTAAATTTTTAATTGTTTTATGCTCTGTTTGGAGAAAATATCACCATCATATTTTAACATTTGACGATGTAAAATCATTCGAGTTTATGTCATGATATGAGAAACAATTCACTCTATCTCTAGCCATTAACCGATCAACATGTAATATTCTCGAGAAATGTGTTACGATCACGGTTGCCTATGCCGCTGGCAGTTGTGGCCATGGAACCTTTTTCTGCTTATGCAACGATCATCAGAACCTGAGAATAATTAAATATAGTTTCGTCCATTTTATGTCTGCCTTTTCTTCCAAACGTGCTTATTCTTACTTCTTTTTTGAACTTATAGATTTCTGGAGAATAATGATGACTTTAGATATCGAACTACTTAATAAATTCACTTTGCCACGATCACAAACTCCAATACAGGAATGCATGTCAGACCTAGCCTGCGAAAACGGTATTTTATGTTTTTTATTATTATTATGAAACAGTTTATTTTACTATAAAACACGTACATTGTCAGGAATACAACTTATGCAGCTATAAATACAACAGGGCTCTTATTAATACGCACTACATGGTTTACCTTCTAAAATCGCCGGGTTGCAAGCCAGGAATAAAAAGTCACTTTGGTGCCAAAAAGGAACATCTGCGACATCTATACCGAAAAAATATCACAGTATTCCAAAAATAAGATTTAAAAGTATTTGTTCAATTAAAAAATATATATGCATACGACGATCATGGTATTTTTAGCAAAAGTTAAAACTTATTATTCGAGGCAAAATAAAATTTGTTCAGTGATAAAGGGATGCGGTACATGGCGATAATAAAAGGGGATACCTTACTTTTCTCATTGTATACCATGCCCTCTCTTAAATTAATCTATCAAATGAGCTGACATTTACAATCATCTTTCTGCGAAGAAGCAAAAAGGAAAATTGTAAGAAAAGTCTTTGTCTTTTTAAATTTTTTTTAAAATTTGTATAAAAAAAGCCTTTAAATGTAAAATCTTGAAAATCTCTATTGTTAAATATTTAAAACGAATTACAGACATTTTTATGTTGAGCCAATTTTGAGAACACACATTTCATACACATTCTCAAATCTATCTCAAGAAAAATCGTGCATCCGACATAGATTATGAAACACTTTCCAACAAAAAAATGCATTTTCAGCAATTGCTGCCCATATTCGAAGTCTTTCGTGCAGCCCTGCATATGATCTACAAAATGTGTAAAGAACACGTAATGCACTGAAAATTACATAAAATTGCAGACCACAACAAAAAATAGTTCCAGCAATTCCAGATCATAGTCAGTCCTTTAACCGAATTCTTTTGTTCGCCTCTGTAAATGAAATGAACGATAAATCCTACACACTCCACAATTTATAGAAAATAAGTGGCGGTGAAACTTAGTTATCCTTTTAAATATCATTATGTTTCAAGTATCATAACATGTTTAAAATGCATCGCAAACAATTTTTTTCCCATGAATCATAATGTAAAGGAATTATTTTGTATTTCCCTGTAATTGAATTATAAATGCTTATTATCTGTATACTCCGGTGAAAGCATACTGTAATCCATCTCAGTAATACACAATAATTTCATCATGTTTGAAATATCATAATATCAATAAAATGAGCAGCAAATGAATTTCCCCATAGAACATAATGTAATGGAATTCTTTTGTGTGTCCCTGTAAATGGAATATTAATTCTAAACACTTCATTTTCAATACCGAACATGCCATAGTAAAACTCAATAAAATATATCAATTGTATGACAATCCGAATATTTGTACGCGAGTAAGAGCACGGAAAGACAGACAGACAGACAAGCCGAATTCATAAGCACTTATTAAATATGTTGAAAAGTGTTAAAAACGATGCAGCCGATTTCAAAGATGAATTCAATCTCTATTCAGATAATGAAATTTTCAATATAAAATTTTCAATAGAGACTTCCAAAAAATAATTAAATTAAAAATATAATTGGACACTATACTCGAAAATCTAACACGTATATGATTGCCTGCACTCAGAAAAAAATTGCAGTAAAATTACTGGCAGAGGTCGGCAGCAGAGATTCCAGTCATTACCTCGTAAAAAAAAGGTCCATGTCCATCGTTTTATGCAGTCCGTAATTTTACGGGGCAAAGTAATACAGCATTATAATGCACAGGATATAATGCACTTTAAAACACAATAACACTTTACTTTCTGTTCCGTAGCACGTAGCACGTTAGATAATCATAACAGAATCGCTGTTTTGGCGGGTTAAAATTTTTGAAACAAGAGTAAAATGAAGGGTTACACCCTAGCGGAGGACAATGTATGGGGTCGTACCGTACTTTTGCTAACATATGGGCTAGAACTGTAAGAATATGTGGATTGCTCTTAATTTTCTAAGTATCTAAGAGATAAGGCCGCTTATTGAGTGGATCAGACCGTTTTTAATCAAATAAGGCTGTTGCCCGTGAAAATTGAAGGGCAAACGCTCATAAATTTACAGTTTTTTCTGAGAGTGTGGTTAAATTGCTATGCATAGTTTTCAATCCTTTAAAACATATTTAACTAAACTATCTTGACCGGTATCAACAATAAATAGTGCTTTATATAATTCTTCAATTTATAGAATGCCTTCTTCAGCATATTTATCATAAATATATCGTTAATACTACCAATTTTCATGTTTATGTTTGCAGAATAAGTCTAGAAGGTGAAAAAGACGTGATATATTCAATACCTGCAGCTTTTTTAAAGATTGAGAGATTATAGACCGAACATTCTATAGTAAAATTCAATAAAGTGTGAACATTTCATGACAATCCTAATATATTTACGAGAGTTAGAGCACGGACAGACGGACAGACAAACTGATCTCATAAACACTTTTCCACTTTGTTGGAAAGTGCTAAAAAGCATTTGTCTTTCTTTGCAGTGTAAGGTTAAAGTGGGCAAAACTGGAACTAAAATTTTGTCCCAAATTAAATCACTAATAAATCTACAGTTGAATGAAGTTGAAACAAGCATTCTTTACCGTGACCAGTCCTATTCTATTGGGTAATAATGCAGTTGATTGATAATTCATATATCCTGGAAAATTCTCTAAGTAAAAAGTCTGCTGAAGAGTCCCTAAATGAAAGTTTTGTTAATATGCGGGGAAAGACACTGCACTCATCAAAAAATTGATTCAGCAACTTTAATCATTATTATTTTTTTTTTAATGAAACAGAATGAGTTGTATTACATTTAGGAGATTTAGATACAGAACTCTTTTCAAGTGTAACGTGAAATATTTTCCTATAACATTAAAGATCTCGGTCAGAAACAAAATCTTCATTTTTAGCCTCTTGTTCATTTTCATGAACCAACTGCTGGCATATGGGGCACTGAATCCATCTATTTACAGTACCTGAGAAAAAAAAATAAAAGGAATAAGAAACAGAAAATACATTCATAAAAAATTATATAGTATTATTAAAAATTGATTGTTATTATTAAAAATTGAATGTTGGGTTGGAAAAATGTTTGAGAAAGGGTAGGTACAGAGATCCCTCTAATTTCGGGTTTATCTGTGCAGCTAAGAGTTGGTCACTATTGGGTCTTTGTTGGCAAATGGTTCGTTGGCCAATGATGCAGCAAAGAGGAAATTTCATTGAGTAGGCCATCGTGCGACAAAAATTTGCCAACACTTCGACAAAGTTGGGCCAACTATTTTGTGCTACTTGGGTAATCATGTCTATTATCATTACCACATTGATGTTAGTGTATCTTCTATCGCATTGCGAAAGAGCACCATCGGCGGCTTAGAGGTTCTGCTCACAAATCTGGTAGACGAGAGGTGCGGGGTTCGAAATCAATCGTGCCCGTAGGCCTAATCGCTCGGAGTTTTCCGTGATTAACTTCGAACTTTGGGTGAGTTTGCGGAACTACGAGTTAGTTTCCCTAACCGGTCAATTCACCACCAACCTTCAACTTCCCGTGCAACTCTCAGTTGAGTAACCCCAGGTTCGCGAATCTAACTGCCGGTTGATATTTCCGAATTCTTCGTTAACTTCAGGGGCATGGTTAGTCGACGGCAGGTTGAAACGTGTATATCTCATTGGCCAAAGGGATCACATGACGTAGCAATAGTCTTTAGGAGTTCTGTCCTCCCTTGAATCAGTTTTCAATAACGAAACAAAACAGAGTATTGAAAGAGCATAATTGGAGTGTTTACTTTTTGATAAATAAATTTACAAATAAATTTTGAATTAACATTTTGATTTGGTGGTTTAAAAATATTGTCACAGTCATAAAATGCTCATTTTTACAAAATTTTATAGTATTTTTTTTTTAAAGTTTTTTGATTAAAGAATATATATATATATATATTATCTACGTTTAATAAACAATTTTATGACCATGCTAACACTAATAAGTGGAATAAAAGCAAATAGCGAGCTAGATTTATTTATTTTGCAAGAATATTATATAAAAAGATATTTTCATATATTTATTTCTAATGTATGTGTTTTATTTAACTAAAATAATTGATTACAGATTCAATTAAATTATCTTGGATGAAATTGCATGCTTGGTAGCATTTATCCCTTATACGAGACCCAAAATGTGGGGGTTTTTTATGTGTAAATTATTATAATTAATATATATATATATTTTTTAATTTCATATATAATAATTTAAAAAGCTGTTTGAAAAAATTCTCGTGAACTGCGAAAGTTTTCAAATAATCCTCTTAAAAATGTTTCTTTCAAACAAAAATAATTATTTTTAACTAACAAGTACATATTAGTTCAAATTATTTATCTATTACAAACGGATAAACATTTATATATATTATAACAATATTTTAACGCAAAATTCCATCTTCTATAATTTTATTCTTTAAACAAACATGAAGTATAGGAATAAATCTGAAATTTAAGAAAAACTGCTGTTTTTTATTCTTAAAAAAAAAAAAAAAAAAAAAAGATTTGAATCTTATATACAATATTTGAGTGTAAGAACATTTGATTTTACATTCATTAGATGGCGCTACCAAATATCCTCAGTAGATATTTTACGTCTTGAAAACTTTCTCAATAATCACTATAATCTTGACTTTACAGAGTTAAAATATCCTAAAAGGGCTAATAATTAAAAGTAACACATTCTTTCACATTATTATTATTTTTTAATTAACATTTCGTTTGCTTTTTGCATCACAAATAGCATTGAAAACGAAATAAACGTCAAAACACTTGTCAACGCAACAGCCATCTTTGCTTCAATTGCACATGCGCGTGTCGAATAACTGGAGACAAATAGGTCAGTTCAGTTACTGAACTTGTGTTTCGTTTTCTCCTCCATTTTCGGCTAGTTGAGTTATAGCCCAGTCAAATTGTAGTTTGAGGTGGAAAATTCTGGTGTAATTGTTTTTAGTGGCTTATTTTATGTTTTTTGGGGTGCTGAATGCGAATCTGAAGTTTTCCAACAAAATTTCGTTCGGCAAATTTGTTTTTTTTACAAAAAACCTGTAAAAACATGGACGTTTTTCGTTTTCTTCAAAATAACTCCAAAATTGTGCATTTTGCGTGAAAGTCGGCAATATATGAGTTAAAGAGAATAAAATTTCCTACATTTTATGTATTGAAAGTTTTTTTCTATGATCAATGGTTTAGCCGTGAGAGTGCCTCAAAAATGGGTATTAAAAACAAAAACTGTAAAAAAACGGGAATTACGGCATTGTATGTCGATGTAACATGGAAACAAACTATTTAACGCAAATATTAACCATCAGTGATACTAAAGATTATATTATTGACTATATTTTAGGCATTTAAGGTAGGGAAAAAGTGTGGATCTGGCACCAGTGGAAGTTTTGAGCAGTGGAGTATCTCCACCTCCTCTCAAGAGTCAAAGGTGCTCCTCCTCCGGAGAGCTAGTACTCTAAGAGAATATAAAATTGTGAAAAAGGGGGTAAAATTTGGTACAGGAGATAAAACTATCTAAAATCGTCGAAAAACAGTAATTTTTGGAAAATAGCAATAAACACTTAAAAAAATCCATTGAACAATTACATAAATATAATAATGAATCCTCTTCAGACACACAAACAATATTTTTAATTCAAAACTTAACATTTAAATATGTGTATGTTTTTCCTCCCCCCCCCCGCATTCTAGAAATTTCTGAAATGGCAGTTTCCTTGCAGGCAAATATGCAACAGATTTTCGCCATTTTAAAAAGATATTTACTGAAATATAGATTTTTTTAAAACCAATATGCTTTTAAAAGAACTGTTTATAATGCTGTCCAAAAAAGGAAATATTAAAGTGCTGATAAGATGGAGGATATTTACTACATAAAGTCGTGTGGAACAGGGGTCAATCATTTTCCTCAATTTGTGAAAGGTATGTGTCATTTGTTAAGTACAAATACAAGGATAGTACTGTAGTTGTGTTCGATGGTTACCCTAATAAAGTTGCAGAGGTACTAAATGTATCGAACGAGCAAGAAGATCACGCAAACAAACTTCAGTAGATTTGATGTTCGACGAAACAATGGTGCCTACAGTACCACAAGATAAATTCCTAGGCAATATAAAAAACAAAGAGCGTTTGATTTTAATGTTGAAAGATAAATTTGCAGCAGCTGACATTCACACAAAACAGGCACGAGAAGATGCGAATACGCTGATTATCACCACAGCAAGGGACCTTGCGCAACAACATAACTCTGTAGTTATCGTGGGTGAAGACGTAGATTTGCTGGTGATCATGATTGGTCTCTGTAGGGGCATACATTCAAATGTATATATTTTAAAGCCCTGCAAAGGGACAGTTTCACCACTCATTTTTTCCCCTGACTGCAAACTTGAACAATCGGTTGCTGACAACATATTATTTTTACATGCCATGAGTGGTTGTGATACTACTTCAGCCTTTTTCAAAGTAGGAAAAATGAGGTTTCTTCAGACTCTCAAAAGAAACCCGGCATTAATTAAAGCCATTGAAATTTTTAAAGACCCTATGGCAGATGCTGATGCAATTACTGATGCTGGCAATCGTTTTTTGACTTCCTTGTACAAATTATCTGACAAGGAAACCACGTCATTAAACAAATTGAGGTATCTATGCTACCTTAAGTCTGCATATAAGCCATCAACCCATTTGGCGTCCCTGCCTCCTACGGAGGCTGCAGCTAAACAACATTCTTTAAAGGTGTATTTTCAAGTTCAGCAATGGCTTGGGAATGAAAAAAAATCCTGAACAATGGGGTTGGAAAAGCACCAAAGATGGTCTAGAGCCAATAACCACGCTAGAGCCACCAGCACCTCAAGCCGTTCTAAAACTCATTTCTTGCAAATGCAAGAAGACATGCCGTAAAAACTGTGGATGTAAAAAAGCAGGCCTCAGCTGCTCTAATATGTGTCTAAACTGCGAGAGCAGTTGTAATAACATGCCTAATATTGAAATAGAAGAAAACGAGGATGACCCGGAATACCCTGAAGTACTTGAAGGTAATTATACATAAATCATTCCATTTCACATTTATTTTTTCATTCATTTTTAATTTGGTGTAGTCAAAATATGTATCCCAATACACTGTGCATAACTATTTAGTTTTTAGACAATTAAAACTATGTCATTAATTATTTTCTAAAACCCTGATACGTAGTATAATAGCTTTTTTGCTCCCTGATTTGGGGTTCAAAAGTGACCGATTCCTGAAATGCGCTGTAAAAGAGGGCTGATATTAAAAAGAGGTAAAAATAATGTTATGATAAAATGCTGTATAAATCTTAACTTAGTTATAATTAATTCCACCGTTTAAAAAAATATTATACACACCAGTTCTTCTCCGGAGCATAAGTTTCGATCCTCGGGACAAAAACGGCTTTTCGCGCCCGTATGCGTAAATAGCTATTATATAATTAATTTCTTTTTTATAGGTGTAGAAGACCTAGAAGGCATACCCTCAGGAAACATGAAACCATTGGCCAAGAGGACTCGGTTTGACTGACAAGTTCCTTTCAATGTCCATAATAATTATTAATTAATATTGTATAAATACATAACTACCTATTTTACTATATTATTTAACATTAAACAGTTTACATACTAATCAATCGTGAATCATTTATCATTTTTTGTACCTATATAACCTAACATCAACGTTTTACAGATCTGCACACATGTATAATGATGCATATAAGTTATATGCTTTTAATAAGGAGGTGGATGACTACTTCGTGCATTCGTCATTGCTTTTTTCATAATTATTCAAGGTCCAAGAAAATTACTTGCACATAAATTGTAGATAATTTTATCTATTTTTTTAAAGCATAGTATAATGTATACAGTGAAATGTTTATTTTTAGGCCTTTTGAACAGAAAGGCTGTAAAAAAATGCGTTTTTTGCTATTTTCCGAAAAGTACTGTTTTTCGACGATTTTGCCTAGTTTTACTTCCTTTACCTAATTTTACCTCTTTTTAGAAAATTTTATCACCTCTTAGAGTAAGAACTAACCGGAGGAGGAGCAACTTTGACTCATGAAAGTAGGTGGAGCTGCTCCACTGCTCCCAACTTCCACTGGTGCCGGAACCGCACTTTCCCCTACTTTAAATGCATAAAATATAGTCAATCATATAATCTTTAATATAAATAATGGTTAATATTTGCGTTAAATGGTTTGTTTCCATGTTACATCGACATACAGTACCGTAATTCCCGTTTTTTTACAGTTTTTGTTTTTAATACCCATTTTTGCGGCAATCTCACGGCTAAACCATTGATCATAGAAAAAATCTTTCAATACATAAAATGCAGGAAATTTTATTCTCTTTAACTCATATACTGCCGACTTTCACGCAAAATGCCCAATTTTGGAGTTATTTTGAAAAAAACGAAAAAAGTCCGTGTTTTTACAGGTTTTTTGTAAAAAAAACAAATTTGCCGAACAAAATTTTGTTGGGAAACTTCAGATTCGTATTCAGCACCCCAAAAAACATAAAATAAGCCACTAAAAACAATTACACCAGAATTTTCCACTTTAAGCACTTTTTGAGCACAATTTGACGGGACTATTAGCGGAGAATTTGATTTCAGGGTCAACCGAGAGTTACAGCGTAACTCGCCAGTTGAGGTTGACGGTGAGTTAGGGGGTTAGAAAGTTAAGTTAGAATTACGAGTTAGTTTCTTAGAGCAGATATTAAGGGCAGTTATGTGAGAAGTGGAAATAACCAAAATTTGGGTATTTACATATCTCACAGTAAAAAATCATAATGTATTTTTAAACGCAAAGGCAGTAAATGAGCAAGCGGTTCAAAACGCCGACTTTGACAGCATTTTCTGAAAGGTCCGTTGCTTTTACCAAAAAAGGGATTATATTTTTCCTACGCGAAATATAACTAAACGTCGGTATTTCGACACAATCATTTTAGAATATCTCGACAGACTGAAGTTACATCCCCTATAAAAATTACGAAACGTTCAGACGAATATTTTTTTTAAAATAAAATCTGAAATATGCAAATGCTAAAACGAGAGCTGTTTCGGCGCGGCCTCGGCTCATGTTTCCTTTACTATGCATTTTTTCACAAAATTTTAAAGAGGGATTGGATACAGTTCTATTTATAAGTATTATTTTTTTGATATGTAAAGGGACCAGAGGAGCAAAAAAGAGAAAAAAAGTATTACTTTTACAACTAGATATCAATATTTTATCACGAAATTTTCATATATTCTCTTATAGTTATGACCGATAAAAATTTCAGTTAGTTCGGAGAACAAGAACTATTTTTTAAAAAAAACTATGAAACGAGCCTACGTGAAAAGACAAGAAAATGGTTT
Organism: Maratus michaelseni; assembly: GCA_963931845.1. Taxonomy (NCBI): domain Eukaryota; kingdom Metazoa; phylum Arthropoda; class Arachnida; order Araneae; family Salticidae; genus Maratus; species Maratus michaelseni. Next base: position 8,273,936 of record OZ007600.1, read on the forward strand.
CTTACTCACTTTTACCACTGATTATTAATGTTTCTGCGTGAATTTTTCATTTAAAAATATAAATTCATACAAAACCGGGTTAAAGATATAAAATCATTCAAATTTGAGGTTTATTTAAGGTTATTATCACGTACCCGGACAACGCCGGGTGGGTCAATTAGTATAGATATATAATAATCGAAGTGATAATTTATTCAAGGCTGTAGGAAAGCTTGAATTTATGTATGTATGTGTATATTTCTTAACAATCGTAAAGAAACGAAATAATTTACCTGTAAAATATCACTTGCTGTATCTGAAACTAAGTCCTTTTTCTTGATATCGTCTAATATCTGCTCCAGTGAAGCAACGCGTTTTTCCAATTGCTTATTCTTTTTCTTTAAGTCTTTCAGTTTCAAATCTTTTTTTTCTACCACGTTAGAAGCAATTTTTAAAAATTTGCGTGCTTTTTGTAGGAGAATTCATATCCTTTTCTTCAAAGTCACCCATGTATCGAAATTTTTTTGTTGATTGTCGTCCTACTGCATTTAAACCTAAATCAAAAGTACATCTCATTAGTAAAAATATTCAATGTTTTTTAAGCAATACTATTCTGAAAAGCTATTTTTCTTTTTATTTATCATTATTTTTAATTTTCAGTTAAAGAATGAAATTTAAAATCTTACCTTCGTGGGAGATGTCCAAATTTTCTTCTGCACTAAGTTTTCTTTTTCTCCGGGGTTTGTCGTGTTTTTCTGTAGAAAATTCAAATATTGTTGGTATGGCATCCTCCTTTAACCAGGTGCCTCCAAATTTGTTGCTGTCAAAATTTTCTACTGTAAAATGTTTTGAGCATAAATAAGTATGGTCAGTGACTTTAAAATCTTTTCTCCGGATTTTATTTTCCCATAATTTTCTCCTACTTTCATCTTTAGGAAATCTAAAAAAAGAAATATACAATATAGTATATTATAACATTTTTTTAATACAAAATATTAAAGTATTACAAAATATATACAAAGTATTGATTTAATAAATTAACCTATAAAATGAAAGAATAACTTGAAAAAATAAATTTATGAAAAGAAGAGTAAAGCAATACGCATTCATATTATGAACAAATTCCAGCGTAAAATATTATGCATTTAAAAAAAAAAATTAAAATAAGAATTATATATAGCCAAAAACATGTAATGGTATAAAAAATAAATATTTACCATTTCAAGATAATGTATCAATTGCGAATGTTTTTTAATTAAAACAAATTAAATTCCTTCCTAGAATGAATACGCATATTCATGCTAACATGCAGCATTTTACAAATGTTTAATGCAGTTTTTTTCTCAATTAAATATTTATTAAATCATATTAAGAATCGAAACAAAATAAAAACTTTATCCTTTATCTTTTTCAAAATAAAAAATTTTACTAAGTAATTTGATATATTATATGGGGAATATGCGAAAGATTAATTTGATAGATTAATATTCAAAAACAAAGAATAAAAGCAGCAATGATATTTGATTAAAAAAGAAAGTAAAATAAAAATAAGAATAAAGCCATATGAGCGCACATCATTATTCGGAAACTGTAACATTAAATATTAGGAGTTTTAAAATGAATGAAGTAAAAATATATATATATATATAAATGATAAATAATTACCATTTTTAGGAATTATACTCATCTTTAGATAAATATTATATATATATATATTTTCCTTCAAAGGTTTAAGAGTCAACATTTTTGCATTCATTTATTAAAAAATAATGATTTAAAAAAAAAAAAAAAAAAAAAACATGTCTATGACGCTTGTCTATAAACCTGTTTTAAACGGAAAAATCTCGTGATCCGTAAAGAATATAATACATATACAACAGACAATGTATCTGCAAAGAATCGAACCTGTTTATAACGAATTTTTCTTCTATTACCAAATATTCATTTAAATGTAATTGTCTAAGTCAATTTTCTTAATCAGTGTTTATGTATGTAACAGTGTAATTGATCATTAATGTTGTTGATATTTTGCATTTCATGCAAATAGAACATAATCCGAAAATAAAATCTATGCATAAGTAAATGGGATTTTTGAAGAATTTTAATTGGAAAATAATATTGCTTCAGAAATATAGGCATGTTTTGTAAAATTCAGTCGGGCCGGGCTGGGCCGGACTCGGGTTGAGGTTTTATCTTTTATACCGTGTTGGGCCAAAAAAAATTGTACTGCTCGGGCCGTGCCCAGGTCTGGAAATTTCAGCCCGTGAAGAATAAATAGTAAAGCATTTTTGAGAGATTTAGCAGACTTCGCCAAATCGCGCCAAATACTTTTTCTAGGCTAAAATCTAAATTTCTTTCACAATTCTCAAAAGTTTGAAATAAATAATCTAAAATACATCAATCAAGAAAAAGTTAAACCTATGAGTGCCCAAATAAATCATCACAATCCTTTATTAAGGCTCAAATTTGCAAAAAAAACTGTACATAACATGTATGCCTATGCAAATTTTTTTAATTTTGGACACTAAAAAATCCATTAATTTAATATTACGTTAATATATTAATAATATTTAAATGTATATACGTACTTGTGAAATGTTAGAAGTCCTCCTTTGACAAATTTTTCCTTGCATCCGAATGCAGCACAATATTTGACCATCTTTCTTCATAATATGACTGAGATCACCGTACAAATACACGTTAAAAACCTCCCTAATTGAAAGACGAGTCCACTAGTCACGTGGTTTCAATGATTGGTATCTGTTTTCTGGGGGATGCGCACTCCAGGGTTATCACTGCTCTAAGGTTAGTTTCCCCTAGAGGGAAATCTTAGAGCAGTGATAACCCTGGAGTGCGCATCCCCCAGGAAACATATACCAATCATTGAAAACACGTGACTAGTGGACTCGTCTTCCAACTAGGGAGCTTTTTAACGTGTATTTGTATGGTGATCTCAGTCATATTATGAATAAAGATGATCAAATACTGTGCTGCATTCGGATGCAAGGAAAAATTTGTCAAAGGAGGACTTCTAACATTTCACAAATATGTATATACATTTAAATATTATTAATATATTAACATAATATTAAATTAATTGATTTTTTAATGTCCAAAATTAAAAATTTCTGCATAGGCATACATGTTATGTACAGTTTTTTTGCAAATTTCAGCCTTAATAAAGGATTGTGATGATTTATTTGGGCACTCATGGGTTTAACTTTTTCTTGATTGATGTATTTTAGATTATTTATTTCAAACTTTTGGGAATTGTGAAAGAAATTTAGATTTTAGCCTAGAAAAAGTATTTGGCGCGATTTGGCGAAGTCTGCTAAATCTCTCAAAAATGCTTTACTATTTATTCTTCACGGGCTGAAATTTCCAGGCTTGGGCACGGCCCGAGCAGTACAATTTTTTTAGCCCAACACGGTATAAAAGATAAAACCTCAACCTGAGTCCGGCTCGGCCCGACTGAATTTCTACAAAACATGCCGATATTTCTGAAGCAATATTATTCTCCAATTAAAATTCTTCAAAAAGCCCATTTACTTATATGCATAGATTTTATTTCCGGATTATGTTCTATTTGCATGAAATTCAAAATATCAACAACATTAATGATCAATTAGACTATTACATACATAAACACTGATTAAAAAAATTGACTTAGACAATTACATTTAAATGAATATTTGGTAATAGAAGAAAAATCCGTTATAAACAGGTCCCATTCTTTGCAGCTAAATTTAAGTTATTCATGCTTCAGATTAAAAAAAGTTTTTTTTAAAACAGTAATACCAGAAATGATTTTTTTTAATTAACGTGTCATCATACTATATTATAATTATACAGTATTATATTTGCATATTAGTACTATAAATGTATTGCAGTAGTATATTTTTATAATATTTGAAATTATGTGTATCATGCAGAACATAATTAAAAAACGTTTGTGCCATAAATGTTTAGTGCTCAACTTAGCTGAAAATCGGTGAAAATATTATAAATTTTGAGATAAAATTTATAATTTAAGTTATTCATGCTTCTGATTAAAAAAAAAAAAAGTTTTTTTTAACAGTAACACGAAAAATGATTTTTTTTTAAATTAACGTGTTATCATACTATATTATAATTATACAGTATTATATTTGCATATTAGTACTATAAATGTATTGCAGTAGTATATTTTTATAATATTTGAAATGATGTGTATCATGCAGAACATAATTAAACAAGTTGGAAATTGTACGTCAAACGTGACAAATGAGGTGCGTTCGTACTATAGCTAGTTATATAAATATTCAGGTCTTGGTGATTTTTAATTCTGTGAAATGAATTCTATCGTCTGCAGATTCATTTCTGTCATAAAATAAGTATCTCGGTCGCTTGACGATTCAACCTCGGAAGCTCCTGTAACAAGAAAGCACCGATTTTGAAAAAAAATTCAAATTTCTTAATAAATATTTTTATTAATATCTCCTAAAGTTTTGATTCGATTTTAAAAAAATTTGAAATGTCTCGACAAAATTCTGCAAAGATAATATATCTTAAATTCCAAACCATTCGGTTGGGTAGTTTTTGCGTTGTTATATGCGGACGGACGGACAGACAGATGGACAGACAGACAGACGGACGGACCAAGCGACGACAATAGGTGCTACGTATTTATATAATTACGAACGCACCTAAAAACGTTTGTGCCATAAAAGTCCAGTACTCAGGCTAGCCGAAGATTCTGAGATTGAAATCTAGAAAAACATATGTATTAAAACAAGAACGAAAAATCATGCGTCAAGCATAGATTATGTAACACTTTCCAACGCTTCCAAAATAATTTTACGAATCATACTCTTTAATAAGCTAAAAGATAACATCTAAGTAATCCGAATACTTTTATTCAGCCCTGTATAGGATCTATAGATTTGTATATATACTACATAGGATGCTAAATTTTAGTTCAGTTAGGAAACACGTAGCACAGTTTAAAATTCTCCGTCTGGAGTTAAATAATACGGAAATGTGTTCCCGAACTTTTGTGCTTCCCTGTATAGGATCTACAGAATTATACACACCACGTAATATACAAAAAGCGATTTAAAATTAAAATCGCGTTCAGTAACTTAAAACGTACTTCCAGGAATTATTGTTAACATACAGTAGAGAATTCTTTTGTGTGTCCCTGTAAATGAACGATGACTGCTATACACACAATATTCTGTAGTAAGTCTCTTGTAATGAACCTTATATAAATTTCAATGCGTTTAAAATAGGGAAACATTATTTAAATAAACCCCAGACGATTTTTTCCATAGACGTAATGTAACGGAATTCTTTTGACTGTCCCTGTAAAGTAAGTATAAGTGCTATGCACACCCTATTCCATATTAAGCTTCTTCTAATGCACCTTAGTGATATATATAAATTTCAATGCGTTTAAAATAGTGAAACATTATTTAAATAAACCGCAAATGATTTTTCCCCATAGACCGCAATGTAACGGAATTCTTTTGAGTGTCCCTGTAAAAAAACTATAAGTGCTACACACTTCCGTTGAAATAGGGAACATGCTATAGATAACGATTATAACATATAAAAATTGCAGGGCAATCCGAGCATATTTACGGGAGTTAGAGCACGGACAGACGGCAGACGGCCAGACGGCAGACGGCCAGACGGCCAGACAAACCGAAGTCATAAACACTTTTCAACTAGGTTGGAAAGTGTTAAAAAGTCTATTATGTATTTTAATAATAATTTGCTACACACTTATATTTTCTTTTGTGTACAGTATAAAGTATAATTTGCAAATGGAACGGATATGTGTTGAATTTTATATTTTCTTACACAAATATATTAAAATTGTCTTTTTGTAAAAATAAAAATATTTTAATAGTTTATTTATTTTTTCTGTGTTTCTAGGTTGTTAAGTTTAAATGTCATTTATTATAGACATGATCATTCTTGATATTTAAAATCAATTTACGGTGAAAGATTTTATTATCTTTCTAATAAGAATTTTATTTATTTAGGAATAATTAACTGTTTTTCTCATATAACTGCTAATAATAGATGAAAACAATTTGCATATTTGATGAGTATTATATTTTGCAATAACTTATAAATAAACTCTTAATATTTCGAAACTATCCGGTATCACTTCAGTCTTTGCTAAAACAATATTACAACTAAAAATTCTGAAGAAATATAACATTTTCATAATATGCATAAAAATAAATGTTTCTGTCGCCGCGACTTTTATTTTTAGGAAAAAAAGCCAAATATGGTAACCTTTCGTCACGTGACTGGTGTCAAAATTCTCCCAATGTTTGACCCTCTCTTCATAGGGCGAAAACACTGAATGCTCCCTCCAACTAATATCTGCTCTAAGAGGGAAATCCCCCTCCTAGCCTTATATCCCTTGTGTAGGTAATCGGCCGTAATAAACAACACCTCATAACACCACATTTGAATGCCAAATGTTAACGTGAAAATCTCGCCTATTGTAATTTATATACACTGTCAAAAGTTCACAATTACCCCTCATGCAATCAGAAAACCCAAAATTATTTCACTAATTTATTCAAATTTCACAGAGCACACAAAAACGCTTAGTCCCCGTGATGACTGGAAGTCGATAGAACGTTTTAGTAGTCTGGTAACAATGCACACACATATTTACACACTTCTGTGCATTTTTCGACTATCTAATTGAAAAATATATCTTTTATGAGATTTTAAATATAAAATAATCAAAATACTTATTTTCGTAATCTGGTAGCCGGAAGAGATTCTTATAACTGTAAAAAAAAAATATTATTATATATTAATTCTTTATATTTAAAAAAAAATCCTTTCTGCGAGTAAATAGCAATCGTGTTGCCTGCATCACTTTGCAGAGTCATCATTGGACTACATTACTAGAATATTGATCATGTTTAGTTGGAGTTAAAAGCAACTCAACCACAAATATAGTTTTTCTATTGAAAGAGTTTTCAGGTGTGATAAAGAACAAACTTTAAAAGGGAAACAAAACAATGGAAAATGTGCAAAAAAGAAAACAAATATTCCTTTTTCATTTATTTTCTTTTACCTATCTGTTTCTAAGATAAACAAATTGTTGCAATGATTTTTGTGTCCGGGGAAACTTTTGTGTGATTTTACGTGTGAAGTCACGAATCCGATTTTTCTTTTTTAGTCCAGGACTTTTTTGTCCGGAATTTAGACAGAAAGTTCAACAATTTCTTTCTCATTATTAGCTAATTCTTATGTTTTTGAAGGCTATGATGATAAAATATAGAAAATTTAGTAAAAATGTTTAATGAGAATTAATTTTTTAGATAGAGATAATTATAACTAACAATTTACATGCGATTATATCTAAAAAACAAATTATCATTAAATAATTTTACTAAAATATCTTTGTTTTATCATCATAGCCTTTAAAAACATTTTCGTTGCGACGAATTGACGCTGCGATGAGTTGTCGCCACGATGAGTTGTCGCCACGACGAATTGACGCTCCGATGAATTGTGCGCGATGAATTGTTCCGCGATGAATTGTTAGCGACGAATTGACACGATACCCTTCCATCTACACCGTAAAAAAAGACAAACGTTTTATTTTGTAAAATATAATATAGCCAAGAACGAAAATATACCGGGTGGTTATAAAATAAGTATCTCTATTTGGAGCTGTCTGTAGCTTGAAGGAATAACCAGAATGAAACCAAAATCGGTGTACTTACTATTCGAGAAGGGGGAAGAAGAATAGAACAATAAAAAAATTGCAATAATTTCCGACAGATGGCGCTTTTGAGTGTGAAATGTAATGTGTAATTGTGTAATATTGTGTACTGTGGAGGTGTCACAAACCTCAATGACTTTACCGCATATCACAACATGTGCGAAACATCATTCCTGATGCGTTACATTCCGCAGATCAGCACGTCGTGCACCGCCTGGATTGAGTCCTCCAGCACAATGGTCGTTTGGAACTTGAACATGATTGCCACCGCCATGCGGAAGCATAACCACATTCACTGTGACATTTTCCAATAAATTACGTGTGCCATCCGGTTTGATGTCTTAATTCTTTGTTCTTGTATTTCACACTCAGTAGCGCTATCTGTCGGTGATTACTGCAATTACTTTTTTTTTTTTACTGTTTCATTCTTCTCCCCCTTCTCGAATAGTATTTGTACCGATTTTGGTTTCATTCGGGTTATTCCTTCGAGTTACAGACAGCTTCAAATAGAGATGCTTATATTATAACCACCCTGTACAATAACATCTTCCGAGTTATTTACTATTCCGAAACGCGTTCTTTTATCTTTAGAAACCACAGAAACCAATATAAATTTGAGATTTAAAGAAGCATTTATAAAAGCAATGTTTCTTTTGCAGCCACTGTTTATCGGAAACGTTTCTGAATAGTCTTTATAGTGTTTTAATCAGTTTTCTCAACTCGAAATGTAGGTTTTTCGGATACTATGAAGTCTTACGTAAATATTTTCATATGTAACAATCATATTTCACAGACAAACATGCTAAATTAACTGTATTCACATTTACATTAATATTATTTTATTACACTTGCATGTTACGCGGCTGAAAATATTTAAGTAAGAATCGTTTTCATCCTAAAAAGTGATATTCCGGTTTCAGAAAACTGATTAATATACTATAAAAACTACTAGGAAACGTTTCAGAAAAATAAAAGCCATCAAATGAAATTTGTTTTTATAAATGATTCTTTAAATGTCGAAAATGCATTGGTTTCTGTTGTTTCTAAAGATAAAGAATATTTTTTGGTATCGTGCGTATTATGTTTGAATTTGAACAAAACGTGTCGCTCTGTGGAATCAAAGCAGTACTGTTGCTGTGCGTTTTAAGTAAATTTGATATTCATTCAGAAATATTGTTATAGTATGGAATATACAGGGTGTCCGAAAAGTCTGGAAACGGTCAAATAACTCGAGAAATATACATCGGATTGAAAAACGGAAAAATGCATGTGCAATATTTTTGAAAAATCTATTTAGGGATATGAAAGTTGCCCCCCCCCCAACTTTTCCCCCCCGTGGGGGGGGGAGGTGTGGCAACTTTGAAATCTTAAATAATGATCTCCATTTTTTTATTACAGATTCGGATTCTACGGGAAAAAACACGTAACTTTTGTATTGAACATTTTCTTCGAAACATTGTAGATGGCGCTGTAATCGAGTGCAATGCTGTGAAATCGTTACAATTGCAATGTCTGGAAACGCTCGAATAACTCGAGAAATATACATCGTATTGAAAAACGGAAAAATGCATGTTCAATAGTTTTGAAAAATCTATTTAGGGATATTCTAGTTGCCATTTTTCTAAAATATTAAACACATATTTTTCCGTTTTTCAATACGATGTATATTTCTCGAATTATTCGAGCGTTTCCAGACATTGTAATGGTAACTATTCTCACAGCATTGCGCTCGATTACAGCGCCATCTACAATGTTTCGAAGAAAATGTTCAATGCAAAAGTTACGTATTTTTTCCCGTAGAATCCGAATCTGCAATAAAAAATGAGGGTCATCATTTAAGATTTCAAAGTTGCCTCCCTTTCCCCCCCCGGGGGGCAAAGTTGGGGGCAACTTTTTTATTCCTAAATAGATTTTTCAAAAATATTGAACATGCATTTTGCCGTTTTTCAAAGCGATGTATATTTGACCGTTTCCAGACTTTTCGGGAGTTGTGCAGAGCCCGAGGCGAACTATCATTGTTCAGCGATTCGAGATCGTCGCTGACGGCACTAGCAAACCCGTACTCGCTAGATCCACTATGTGCACGTGTTCACGCGGCGAGAGAAGGCCTCGAGGTGAGATGGTTCTGGGTAAAGGCCCATGTAGGGATTCACGGCAATGAAACGGCAGACCGCCTTGCGAAAGCAGGTGCAGGTTTAGACGTCATTGACGTCCCTCTAAGTCTGTCGCCCCGGTCCGTAAAGACCAGGATCCGCCAGGAGGTGAAATCCCTCTGGAAAAGTCGATGGGAGGAGGCGGAAACAGGGAGAAATGTGTTCAACATAATTCCGAAAGTGTCGGAAGAACGCACCTGGACTGCGCCTCTCATTAACTGGGCGGTTACAGGGCATGGACCATTCCCGGAATACTTCCACCGATTCAAGGTAAGAACTCTCACGCGAGGATGCCCATTTTGCACAGACCCAGATCCCGCCACGAGTGAACATCTACTTGTGGCATGCATAGGAACAAAACCTCTCAGGGACAGGTTCTGCCCGAAGCTCACCGCTTCAACAGTCCGGAACTATTTCGTGGTTCCGGAAGGGAGGAAAGCACTCACGGCTTTTCTCCAGGAAATGGAGCCGCATTTGAGATAGGTTCCATTAATGGGCAGTCCCACCCAGTGCACCTGAGGCGAAACCTTAAATTTGGCCCAGGTGAGTAAGAACAGGTATGGTGAGGGGTGAAGTTCGAAGAGAGAAGAAAAGTGAAGAGAAAGGACATGAGTTCAAGGGACAGAAGAAGTAAGAGAAGAGTGAAGAGCAAAGAGTGAAGACAAAGGTGAAGATTATTAAATGGCAAATTGTATCTATGTAAATAAATAATTAAATGTTTTTCTATCCTATGTAACCAAGATTAATAAGTCTAACATGTGAATAAACGCCGCTCTCGTGCGGCGGCCTAACCGTCCCAATGGATCAGTGTGTAAAAAGTAGCAAATATTTTCGATGTAGCTACTCTATTAATTAATTATTGCAGAACATGTAAATATGAAGGACCAATTAAAGAGCAGTGGCTCAAATCCAGGACGGGGCGAGAGCTGGCACGTCTTCCTGGTGGAGGAGGAGGACTCGAATAAACGAACGACACGAGTTAGAGGGAAGACAAACTAGGTCGTCGGTGAAAACTGGGTTTTCACGTTCAGCAAGAAAGCCGTACAGGCATGTTTAGACGAGCGCAAGGTACATGCGGGTGGGCAGTCAATCTGTGCCAAGTGTCTGTGGAACTATCAAATCGACCTGCATGGCAGGTCTATTATGCGATAATCTGTAGAGATTGAAAGCAGTAAGTATTAGTTTTTACCCTGTATATAAAACTATCCAAGTCAGCATGAATAGAAGGGATTGAGGTCATTATAGTGTTGGAAACTTCAGAAAAAATTCTCTTTGTCCAATGAACCGGATAGCCATGGTCTCTTAAATTTTTAAAGATGTGTTCCTTTTCATTATTAAACGTAGTTTTATATTATAAAAAATATCATAGCTCTTGTTGACCCCTTATTTACCTTGTAAGCGAAAATTTGTCTCTATCTTTTTCTTTCCGTCCTATTCTTATACCCATCATTGGAAATGAGACGCTTAATCCGACGCAGTAAACCGTTAGTTAGTATGATAATCATTTTTGTTATAAGGATGTTTCTCTTACGCAATTCAGTAAGAGCGCATTTAAAGTATATGACGTCATCAAGCCAGTATTTTATTCGAATTGCAATGCATTTTATAAATAGTTTACACAGGTTTTATTTTCATATTTTATATTGTGCATATCCATGATGGGTAAGTATTAGTTTGGCTCCCCCAACGACTAGTTTCTGTTCCGCTTCCTAAAGTTTGTGTCGCCGGCCTGGATATTTAAAATTAGTTTTTGCCAACAGAGACTTTTAACGAAAGAGGGTGTTTCTAAACTACAGAAATATTTTTATGATAAACAGCAATCAAGCAATCACTTGGTACTGAACAGAGTTTCAGAAAATGTGACTGTAAATTTTAAATGTGGTATCTAATAGAGTTGCTTGTCACAAAAATAAATTGCTATGTAACTTAAAGTGTCAACAACCCTGAAATTTCACTAATAAGTAAACATAATTTTATAAAACTTTTTGAAAATTCATTTCCTTGATTGAAACAATACTTTTAAACCGCTTAGTTATTTGTATTCTTCTTCGTTCATTGATTGACTTTATCAGCGATGCTGTTGATTGATGGATTCTATCAATATGATTATTTACATATAGCTGCTATAGAAAAGTAAATATATAACATAAAGTTTCATGAATTACTAGTATTTTTTACTTACAATCTGTTGGTTTTTACATTAAATTTATTACGAATTAAACATATGAGTTGTAACAACTGAGTGAGGAAGTGTCCCGGACAGTATTAGAACAAAGGACAGTTTGATTTACGCTGGATTTCCTATCTGAGCTATCGTGGACGAATCTGGCGGACACAATTCACCCAGCTAACCTTATGGATAATGGCATCTGGTCTGTTATCTGAAACAGCTCAACAGAATAAATTGCAGGTAATTGAACTTCTTTAAACGCTGGATACGTAATTACACTTCATTAATTTTATCTCAATTATTCTAATTGATAAAACTGAGCTCCGCCGGCATGAATGATCCGCCGGCAGGCGCTGTGTGGCGCCTGTTACGCATGTCAACCATCGCACCCAAGTCTTGAGGGACTTTTATCGCGCACGAACAAGAGGGTCTTCCTGTATGCCGTGCGACCGGTGGGGGCACCACCACCTGCGCATCACTCTCATTGAACTCAAGTGAATGACGACATAGGTCGTTGCAATTGTGGTGATTCTCAGACCTCTTGAGGAACCACCACATTACACTTGGAGACGAGCCAGGATCCCCCAACAGCTTCGGGGCTGTTGCTTGCCCCAACAGCTTCGTCCTCCAACTAGGGTATCCAAGAGGAAACCAGGCTCTAGACCTTAAGTCGGGTTTACCTGACCCACACTTTCTCTACCAGAACATCAGGGGCGTTAAATCATACACACTTTTTCACTCACTTGGAAAAATGCAACATATGATTTATTTACCAACTTGAATAACTTTCTTAAAATTAATCTAGTTGCTATTAAATGTTATTCCGTTTCAACAATTGTTAGTGTATTTTATTTACAATCTGTTAAATATTATATGAAATAAATTTTAATTTTTTAGAATAAAATTATAGTGTTTTTCAATTTGTAGAACCTAGCGTTGCAGAGTTGCTCGTTTGAGTATTAATTTAACCATATAAAAACTTTGCTGTTATTTGAGAAAATATCTTATTTTCACTTTAACCAACGCCTGGTAGATAATGTGCAGATTAACTAGGCAATGTGAGAAAATAAGCAAATTTACGCACTTGAAAGGGTTGGACTAGTTAATCTGTAGATTACCTGAATTATCTCTATATTAGCTGGGTAATCTGTGCATTACTTGTGTAATATGCACATTACCTGGGTAACCTACACATTACCTAGATAGTCTCAGCATTGCTTGGGTAATCTACACATTACCTGTGTAATGTGCACATTACCAGGGTAATCTACACATTACCTAGATAGTCTTCACATCACCTGGGTAATCTACACATTACCTGTGTTATATGCACATTACCTAATTTTTGCAGTTTAGCAGCAACATATATAAATCTATAGTCTTCAGCGACGCAAAATATTCACCCTCTGCTATATTTCTCGATTGTTGGTACTTTACATTTTTTTTTTTGGTCCAAAACCATCAAAAAGTTTTCACTTCATAAACTTTTATCTTCTTTCTCAACAGATCACTATTTATCTTTTACCGATGACTTCCCATTTCCTTAACATGAGCAAAAAGAAAAGTCAAGAAATAAGCAACTCTCCATTTTAACGCACTTAAAATGTGGAATCTGCTTGAAATAAAACAGAAATATTCTTCTTTAGGCTAGAAATAGGCTTCTTTTAATTCTTCTGGGATTTGTTTGGAAGAACAGTAAATAGTTCGCATATTATAAAACCGGAAAATACTTTTAAGTGGACGGTTTTCTACATTTTCCTCTATGCACGTTATGTTAACTAGCATGTGTTTTATTTTTTCCGATTTTTGATTATTTCATGCGAATTTTAAGTGATGGAGGTAAAGAAAACAGTGCTTTTATATATATATATATTAAAAAAATCACTGTAGGCAAACTTTACAGAACATTGAAAATAAAACTGCGATTTTTATTTCAGAAAAATTTTGAACTAGAAGGTGTATATGAGAATCGGTTGATCTCATTTAAGTTAATATCCGATTTTTATGTTAAACCTAAAGAAAATTGACCAAAATTTAAGATAAAAGGAGTCAATGTATCTTTAAATAGAGTTGTTGCTATACATGTTTGACCTTTTTTAATCGCAAGAAATATAATGTGTACTTGCAACAAAATACTTAATTTACTATTATACCAAAGTACTTCAGTTATTGACCGTTTTCAGATGCGTAAGCAATTATACAGGGTGGTTCAGAACTATATGTGAAAAATGTAAAGGCAGCTAGAGAGGACCTAAATAAGCAGATTTCGTATAAGAATGTGGGTGCGGAAATCCAGCGTTGAAGCAGTAGAGGGCGCTCTTGAGTTCGGCGGATGAAAGCATTTCGCTAGTTTGAATCGTCATTCCCCGTATGGATTTCGAGTAACATGCATCGTTACATCAATGTGGAGCTTGCTGACATGCATTTCATGTATGGGGCTGCTCAAAGGACGCGCACGTTCAACGGCTCTCGAGCTTGTTGAAGGACTATCCTCTACTGTATGTAATATTTCTTCTTCTAACTGCAGGAATTCTGTGATATCTTCCAGTGCCCGTATCACGCCTGGAAGCATACAACGATCCACTCGTGCACAACTCCCGATGAAGACGCTCTAATGTTCGGCGATCCAGCAGATTCCTACCCGGGAATCGTACCATGTACATCCGTTGAGCAGACTCTCCATTTCCTTGCGAAGCCCCTGTATGAAATGCATGTCGCCGTGTTCCGCATTGGTGTACCGATGCATGTTGCTCAAAATCCTTGCGGGGAATGATGATTCAAGCCAGCGAAACGCTTTCATCCGCCAAACTTATGAGCCTACATCAGTCATGCGAAAAAACGCTCAAGCTAATGTTAAGTCTATGGGAAAGTTAGGGTTAAGTCTATGGGGGTTCTAGCGCGATTTCTCGCTCGCATTTCAATATTTTTAATTTTAATTTAATTTAATTTTATTTTATTTTTTGCATAGGATAGCTGAGATCAATCTCTAACGTTGTTAGTTTTTATTTTTTTGATTTTGGTTCGAGTTATTTTATATAAGGGTACTTTCACTTTCAGAACCGGTTCCTACCGGTTCCAAAATTAAAAATGCCCACTTATAAAAAAACTGCAACAAAAATTGAAAAAGTAAAAACTAACAACGTTGGAGAATGACCTCAGCTATCCTATGCAAAAAAAAAGCATCTAAAAATATTAAAATACGAGCGAGAAATCGCGCTAGAGCCTTCCCACAGACTTAACATTAGCTTGAGCGTTTCTTCCCGTGACTAGTGTAGGCTCTTAACAGCGTCCACTATTGCCTCAACGCTACATTTCGCACCCACATTCCTATACGAAATCTTCTTATTTAGGTCCCCTCTACCTGCCTTTACATTTTTGACATATAGTTCTGAACCACCCTGTATAAATACATAGCACCTATATAGTCATCTGATCCGTCCGTCTGTCCGCATATTTCCCGCAGGTTAAACTATCTAAAAATAATCTACTATTAAAAAGTTTGTAAAGATATATAATTCGACAAATAAAACTTTCCTCATTGACTTCATTTAAGTTCAACAGCCTTTCCGAAAAAAATAATAATAAAATAAAATAAAAATAAAAATACAATGAACGTTGATTATCTATCTCAAACCTTACTCCTAAGTAATCAAGAGAAAATCCCCACCCCTCCTGCTACCAGCACCAAATTCTACTAACATGCGTATCCTCCAATTTACAATATTCGAACATTCCACGTTTTTGCACCGGTTCAGAAAACGATATCTCCAAAATTTGAGTTGCAAATTGGTCGAAAAGCGATAAAATGTTTCTAGCAAAAATCCTGGATTTTCCTTTTTGAAAATATTTCTGCATTTTAATATCCTGTGGGTTGGCAATAGTGATGGCAGAAATAATGCATGAAATTTCTGAATTGTGCAGAAGTTTAACATAATTTTGAATATTTCTTTAAATTTAGTTTACTAAAGTTTGGAATGCCGATGTATAAATATTTTGCCGTTATTTTCTATTTTAAATCTATAAGCAAGGAAAAATACTGTTCAATCAGAATTTGGGAGCTCAAAATGGAAAATTGAATTCTAAAATAGGATATTCAATATTTTTCTCGGATTTTGAAACAATGTTATAGATTTATTCTTTCATACAAGGTGGTCTGTCTAGTAGTTAGGGTGCAGGCCACTGTACATGAGGTGCAGTGTTCGAATCCCAATCCGGCATATATCGGATTACACTTTAAACGGAGGTCCCGGTCTGTTTTGTTTGTTTCTAAGTTTATTGTTTTCTGAGATACAAATGGAAAATTGAATTCTAAAGTAGGATATTCAATATTCTTCTCTGATTTTGAAACAATGTTTTTGATTTATTCTTTCAAACAGGGTTGTCTGTCTAGTAGTTAGGGTACTGGCTTCTGTACAAGAGGTGCAGTGTTCGAATCCCAATCCGGCATGTATCGGATTACACTTTAAACGGAGGTCCCGGTCTATTTTGTTTGTTTCTAAGTTTATTGGTTTCTGAGGTTTCTAAAAATAAAAAACGCTTTTCTGAAATGTACTTTACTTTGCTTTACTGCCCGAAAAGGACTGCTCAGACTAGGAATCAAGTCTGTAGAGCATAAATGCCTCTCGCGGTCCCCTTTATTGAGGTTAAGAAAAAATTACAAAATTCTGCCGGTAAACGCGACAGAGGGCGGGGTAGTAAACGATAGATATGAATATATGAATATATACTCTACAATCGACATTTTCAAAACTGAGCAAACAATACTCAAATCTGAGTATGTCGCATAGTAAAAAGGGCTCCGAATCAAAATGACTCAAATTTGAAACACGTATATACTTATTTCTGAAAACATGCACCCACTCAAGAATAAAATATCCTGTGCTCCTATTTCAGAATGTCCATGCTTCAAAAATGAGTATGAACTGACTTCTATGTGCTCAGTTTTGAGTATGTCCATCTTCAAAAATGAGTTTGAACTGATCCTAATCATTTTTGAGTATGTCCATGTTTCAAAAATGAGTATGATCTAACCTCTATGTGCTCTGTTTTGAGTATATCCATGTTTCATTATTCTGAGTATTTCCGGTATTTCAGAATTGAAAGCACTGGGTCGTCCTATTTGAAACAAAAAGTTTCATAACAAAATGAAAACATCGATTTACTCAGATTTGAAAGTGTCATTTTTCTCAGTGCAACGGATACAATCTTTGTGAAATATAAAAATACAAAATCCGACCCGACAAGCGGCAGTGAATAAGGGGGAACCCGAGTCCCTGGCTCAGTGATGGATCAAGGTAGAAATGTGACATAGAAAGTTAAAGTTTTTTTAAGCTTTGAAAGCAAAGCCGGGCGTGATAAAATATTAGTCATCCAATCTGTAAGAACAGGAGGACGGCGAATATGCTAACGAGCTGTTAAAGGATAATTATAGATTTAACTAGGGAATCAAACCCGGGCTTCGCTGAAAACTTTTTTAAAATTCTAACAGATTTTTTACATTGGATATACATACACTAAAAAGAAATGGCGCATCTAGTATTTGTCGAGAATTAAATAAAAATCATGCACTCGTGACATCATAATTCAGTTGTATATTTTGACTGAATAATAACGCTACTGTAATTTGTGACTCACTCCATTGTGAAATTTGATAATTTTTTCTGTCTAACGTAGTTTGTCAAACAATTTTCTGACAAATACTTTTCGAGTTATTAATTTTTTCAGTAACTTGAAATGTTTAATTTTCCGAAATTAATGTGTGGCAACGATTAGTGAAAAACCCAGTCGTCAGCAATGCGTAGATTTTTATTAAAGAGGATGAGAGGCAAGAGCGACATCACCGCATTCACAAAGAGGAGAAAGGGCGCGCTTCACTCAGAAGAGGTTATTGAGTATTTCCCTGGACTAAGAAACACGTGTCTTATCTTACAGTACACGAGGACGATGGAGGCAACACGTTGAAATTTTACTTCACCGGAAGCCTATAAAATGCTCCACAGGAGAATTAACAGGAGTCAGTTCTTTGTCATAACAGAGCTAGAAGATGATTTAGGAGAGGACAAATAGGCAAAAATGTAAGATATTTTCTCTCATTAAATTTGTTTAATGTGCTTTGAAAAGATGGTTATTCCAATATATGAAAAACTTAATTATGTAAATCATATATTCTAATACGAGCAAATCTTGTGTGTGGTTATATATATATATATATATATATATATATATATATATATGCAAATTTTATCTTAAAAACGGCTCTAACGATTTTGACGAAATTTCGTATCCTACCGTTTTGGGGCACCAGAAAACTATTGGGCTAGGTCAAATGTTCGAGAAAATTAGATTAGTGGGTCATTTTGGGTCATGCTCTAGCTAATTGTATCTAAAAAACGGTTCAAACGATTTTGACGAAATTTTGTATCCGACCATTTTCGGGCACGAGAAGACTATTGGGCTGGGTCACATGTTCGAGAACTTTCGATTAGTGGGTCATTTTTGGGTCAACGCGGGTCAAATTAATTTTATCTAAAAAACGGCTCTACCGATTTTGATTAAATTTTGTGTCCTACGAGTTTCGAGCACGATAAAATCATTGGGCTAGGTCACATGTCCGAGAAAATTCGATTAGTGGGTCATTTCTGGGTCATTGTGAGTCAAGATCTAAAAAGCGGCTCAATTTACACTAAATTTTGCATCCATTGGTTTTCGGGCACGAGAAGACTGTTGGGCTAGGTCACATGATCGAGAAAATTCAATTAGTGGGTCATTTTGGTCATGGGTCATTATGGGTCAAGCTATTTTATCTTAAAAATGGTTCAGAGGATTTGAAATAAATTTAGCACTCTACAGGTTTAGGGAACAAGAAGACTATTAGGCTAGGTCACATGTTCGAGAAATTTTGATTAGTGGGTCATTTTGGTCATGGGTCATTATGGGTCATGCTATTTTATCTTAAAAACGGCTCAGACTATTTACACTAAATTTTGCATCCTATGGTTTTCAGGCACGAGAAGACTGTTGGGCTAAGTCACATGTTCGAGAAAATTCAATTAGTGGGTCATTTTGGACATGGGTCATGATATTTGAACTCAAATTTAATTTTGACCGAGCATAGCTTGGTCTTCCCTGCTCGTGCAAATAAATCAAGGAAGCATTAATCGTTGCTTAATGTTTTAAAATTTGTAAATTGGAAGAATTGTGTGAATTAAAGTAATTCATGTACTGGAAAGAAAACTATAGCTCAGTGAACGAGATAACTCGGGCTTCAAAGTCTGAAGAAGAAAGGAGACAATTAACCTTAAACGAAGCCGCACTTCGCTTACGAGGTCAACATTAAAACCACCACTGCTTTTGTCAGAAATGTTTGTCGAATAAAATTGCGAACACTATCAGAAATACCGCAGATATCATTGAGTACCATCCACACATTGGTCAGAGAAAAACTGAACTTGAGACGTGTTTATGTGTGATGGGTTTCGAGATTCCTTATACCGGAACAACTGGAAGTTTGCTTGCAGACTTGTTCGCAGTTGAAGGTGATGTTACTGAAAGAGCAGATGAATTCTCTAATGCGAAGAACATCTTCGTGGAAAGCATTTTCTATCGTCAGAAGCAGTGATGAAGGCGGCGTTGGTGATTTTTAAGTACCTATCAAATGGAAGATTACATCACGTCGTTCAGGAATGGTAAAAATTGTAATGTGACGAATAGGGAATACTTTAAATGTAATCTTATTCGAAATTTCGACGATGATTGAGGATATGTTTTTATAAAAATATATGATCTTTCTTTGTTGAAATTATGATTATTTTTTATCATCAGTCTTTATTGAAATTATGATTGTTCTTTATTGAAATTGTGATCATCCTTTATTGAAATTATGATTATTTTTATGAGCACTCTTTATTGAAAGTAATTATTATTCTTTATTGAAATTAGGATAATTTTTTATTAAAATTATGATTAATCTTTATTTAAATTATGGTTATTCTTTCTTAAAACTATGATTATTCTTTATTAAAATTATGATAATTTTTATTGAAATTATGATTATTCTTTATGATTATTCTTTATTGAAATTATGATCATTCTTTTTTGAAATTATGATTATTCTTTATGATCATTCTTTAAGGTAAATGTTTATTAATATTCTTTATAGAAATTACAATCATTCCTTAAGATCATTATTTATGATCATTCTTTATTTAAGTTATGATTATTCTTTCTTGAAATTATGAGTATTCTTTATTGAAATTATGATATTTTTTTATTAAAATTATGATTAGTCTTTATTTAAATTATGGTTATTCTTTCTTGAAACTATGATTATTCTTTATTGAAATTATGATAATTTTTATTGAAATTATGATTATTCTTTATGATTATTCTTTATTGAAATTATGATAATTATTTTTTGAAATTATGATTATTCTTTGTGATCATTCTTTAAAGTAAATGTTTATGAATATTCTTTATAGAAATTACAATCATTCCTTAAGATCATTATTTATGATCATTCTTTATTTAAGTTATGATTATTCTTTCTTGAAATTATGAGTATTCTTTATTGAAATTATGACAATTTTTATTGAAATTATGATTATTCTTTATTGAAATTATGATCATTCTTTATTGAAATCATGATCATTTATTTTTGAAATTATGATTATTCTTTATTAAAATTATTATCATTCTTTAAGGTAAATTTTTATGAATATTCTTTATAGAAATTATGATCATTCCTTAAGATCTTTATTTATGATCATTCTTTATTGAAATTATGATAATTCTTTTAGGATTATTCTTTACTGAACAACTCTCGTATTTTTATCGTATGAAAAGAAGTATTATTATTTTTTGTTTACTATTGTATGTATTTTGATACATTTCTAGAGGTACACTCAACCTGTATATGTACATTTTTAATATAAATAAGAAAAAAAAAATAAAACATGTTAAGAACCTTCGTTTCTTTTAGAAATCAGCAATTTTTATGCACAGAAGAACACGTTTCTCTTGCAAGTCAATAAAACTTCCCAATAACGGTAATTTCGAGAATCAAATATACATATAAAAAATCAAATGAAGAAAAAACTTTGGCTGTCACTAAAATCTAGAAAAGCTAAAATTGAATCTAGCTGTCATTGAAATTATTATTCAATTTTCTAGCACTTCACAACCGACTTTTTTCCCACGCAACAATATTTCTCAGCGTAAAAGTAGAAAAAAAAATGAAGTAAAATAAAATATAAATAAATATTTAAGAAAAAATATAAATAAATGAAACAGAAATCCTTGACAAGCTTTTCTTGACATATCGCATAAAAAAAGATTTTAGTTTCTCTAAGAACAAATTTTCTAAAGGCGACAAAAATATACTTCTCTTTTCCAATATTTATTTTCTAAAAGTTTTGAACTAACTTTTGGCAATAACTATTTGAGTAATATGTATGATAATTTTCCAGAGACTAGAAATAAGGTATAAGGCTAAAGTTGGGCATATTTTCTCATATTCGGTAGTGTTACGCGGTGTATTCAATTAACCCCTGAGACCAACTTCTTTTCACTTAACAGACGATAACGATTTAATTTTTCTTCATATATTCCGAGGGAAAAAAATAGATTTTTCTCTAAGATCAATTCCGCGGACGACAGAAATTCACATGTCTATTCCAATATTTATTTTCGAAAAGTATTGAACTAACTTTTGGCAATGCCATTGGACTAATATGTATGATGATTAAATTACAAATCAGGTTAAAGTCGGGTATATCTTCGCATATACATATGTGTTACACGGTGTATTAAATTAATCCCTGAGACAGTCTTTATTTCACTTAGCAGACGATAAAAATTTTATACTATTGGGTTGTTCGGAAAGTTCCTTTTTTGTTTGGGAAAACCAATTCGTACCGGAAAATTCTCTCATTTAATTAAAAATCTCATTCAGGTTAAAAAAAAAAAAAAAAAAAAAAAAAAAAAAAAAAAAAAAAAAAAACCGCATAACATAACTTAAAACGCACCTCGAGAAATTACCAAAAATTCTCTCATTTAATTAAAAATCCCATTCAGGTAAAAAAAAAAAAAAAAAAAAAAAAACGCATAACACAATTTAAAACGCACCTCGAGAAATTACCAACCATAAACGGCAATGTCTCTTTTTCTTTGTGTTGCCCTGCATATGAATTTATTTATATTCTATTTACATTAAATATAAGGTAAAGCCAGGAAAGATTGCGCACATAGAGGTTCGGGGGGAAGGAGTGGAGTGAGCGCGCAGCGACTCCAGGTATTTGTACAACAGCAGTAGTGGAGTGTCTACTTGAAAGTGCAGGTTGATTGTTTTGACTGTCTAAGATAAAGTATTGTTATTTTGTTTTGTTTTCCCAAAGTAAGTGCTTGAATTTTCATAGCTATTCATCAGAATTTCTATAAAATGTCAGTAGTACAAAATATTTTAAACTTAAACGATTTTTTATAAGCTACTAATCTAGACTAACAATGTGAACATCAACAGTTCGTTTTAGTAGCGGCCATGTTTATATAAAAGGCTGCGCAATCTCTGCTACCGAAATTGGAGTGTTTGCGTATCTGCTACTTAGGAGAGATGGCGCATTGTTTTCATTAGTTTTCATGCTAGGAGAGATTACGCAGCCTAATGGTAAATTTGCCTAAAAAAATGCAAAATTAAAATGGACTAGTTTTAAGTTAAACGTGTTATCAAGTAACTTAATGTTATTTTGTAATCTTATCTGGACTTGTTTTTTCTGATTATTTAATTTTTTTCCCTTTAATTAAAAATTTTTAATCGTTTTTAAAATAATTTCCTTTTTCCAATTCTTTAATACTTAGGTTGAAAAATTCACTCCTAATACAATAATATTTGTTCACAAAAACCTTACAACAATGTCATTTAAGTGTAATTATTATTGTTAACAATTTAATTGTAGCTATTATTATTATCAATCTCTCCTACCAATGTGCGCAATCACATCAACCCTGTAAGGACAGATTGCGCAAAACAACTTTCTTGGTTTTATTACAACTGTTCTATTAAATTACAACATAACAACAAAATAGCAATGCAAATGCATAAAAAACAAATGAAGTCAAAATTATTCATGGATAGTTTAGCAAAAAATTAATATTTAGATTTTTTATTGTTATTCTTTTGAATTGTGCGCAGACTCTCCTAGCTTTACCTTACTTGTGTAATTGTGTTACGCAAGAAAATGCATAACACAATTAAAAACTATACTAAAACAATTCATTCCCATAGTCAGTAATACTTACAAATTCCTTTGTGTCGCCCTATATATTACGAACAGAATTTATACACCCCGCGTACAATGCAAAAATTTAATTAAACTTTAAAATGCAAACAAAAGTTGAAAACGCACTTCTAACAATTATTGCCAGTAAACAATATTGTAACCGAATTATTTTGTGTTTCTCTGTAAATGAAAGATGAATGCAATGCACACCATACTTTTCTGTAAAAAACGTATAGAGCATTTCAGTAGTGTATGTAAATTTCTTTATGTTTAAAACAGTGTAACAACCTTAAAAATATATCAATATGTAACCATTACGTTACAGAATTTTTTGTGAGACCCTGTAAATGAATACTAAGTGCTTTGCACCCCATATTCTATAAAAAGTATGTTACAATGCACGACTTTATAAATGTACACGAATTTCATTATGTTTGAAATGGTGTAACATCATCAAAATGCACTTGAAACGATTTTTTTTCCATTGATCGTAATATAACAAAATACTTTTGACTGTCCCTGTAAGGCGAACTACAAATTCTACACACTTCATTTTCGGTGGAGATTGTGCCATGTTAAATGTCAATCACATATAAAAATTTCAGGGAAATCCGAGTATAATTACGAGAGTTAGAGTACGGACAGTGAGAGAGACAAACCAAAGTCGTAAACATTTTTCAACTATGTTTCAAAATTTGAAAAAAGTGCGCAGCGAGTTAAATTTAAGTGTAACTTGTCCAACAATCCAACAATGCTACGAAAGGAATTTGCCATTTTTGAAGCAGGCATTTAAGCTATTTAGTTAAAAAACAGAAAAGAAAAGAAATTTGTCAAGCTTGAAAATGAATTTGCACAAATTACAAAATATTCACCATACTATATTATACAACTTATTTATCTTCGCTTCTAGTTTTTAAATATTTTTATTCTATAAAATTGAAAGAAGAATGCGTGACATGAATACATTCAAAATTTAGAAGAAAAATGTCTGGGAAAAATCTACAGAAAAATACAGTTGTCCTGTTTTTTCATTTTATTTTATTTTATTTTATTTATTTATTTTTTTTTTTTGCATCATATCAAATTGCTTGTAGTTTTATTTAATTTTTTCACTACTTTTCTTATAAACAGCATCTATTAAATTGAAGTAATATATCAATGTCAAGTTTTTGTGCATTTGAATTTAATTTTCAGTTTATTGAAAAAGGGATTGGAACTTGAAATCTTGTATTTGTTGCATATATATATTGTATTTTTTTCTCTAAAATAAAAATTTCACATATTTTATTATTTATCCAATTTATTTGTTTGTATGTTAACCATTACATAATTGCGTTCAGAACTTATGGCTTGCGTAATTTTTTATAACTAAATTTTAATTATTTTTCTGTTTCCTTAAGTAAAATTGCATATTATTCTAAATTGTTTTTTGAAAAGTTTTATGATGCAAATTATTAAAAAAATATGTATTAATAATACGTATGTAGCAAATATTTTGAAAAAAAAAAGATATCTCTTTTAAGAAATGCATTGGCATATCTCATCAGTTAATAGTTTTGTAAAAAGTACAGGGCGAAAAAAAAAATTGTTAAGTTCTTTTCAAACTCACTCAATTTTGATCCAAACGGCATTGCCGTTAGTTCTACAAGAACTTAAGAAATTCAATTTAACGTACAATATCACTATAAATGGAATCCCGTAAATTTCGACCTTTTCTTTGTTCAAATAGAAAATTCACATTCTTACCAAAGTGGCTAAAGCTAACGGTGGAAGACTCTGTCTCAACTGCTAATCTTAAACTCCACTTGAAGTCAAAACGTGGCTCAAAGTTCAAGAGTGAACTTACAAATCGGAGGGCGATATGCGTTCCGAATCTACTGAATCCATCTACTACCACACTATATATAGCTACTACACAACCACAGATACCTAATTAACATATATTTGTGCATATAACCATGATAACCAGATTCCTAGAAATAAATATGTACTTTTGCGTTATTTAAAACAATGATAGAATAGGTCTCATTCACTAAAACATGTTAGGAATAATAACACCACGATCGCACGCAACCTTAATAAAAGTTTAGGTAGGCATTCTGCCTCAATATTCGTAATCTAATTTTGTAATATATGTGCTATTTTTAAAAAATAAACAACATTTCTTAAGTGCAAAATATGTTTTCCATTCATATAAAAATAATTCATGTAACATTGTTAAAATGTCAAAATTATCTGACATATCTGAACAGGACCGCCTAACTCTATCGCCTCCAATCACACAATGGATGAAAATGGATTTTTCGCTCTGTTGGAATAATCCTCAACAATGCTAATCTTTAAGATGGATAAAATATGGTATATAGGAGTTTCTATGTTATCACACTTTCATCATGTAACTGATATAGTTATAGCTAGGATGAATGAAACTAGCACTTTAGTTCGCATCCATGTCCAACAATTAAGAGTGAATTGTGTCAGCCAGGTATCGTCCGGGCAGCTCCGTAGGAAGAGCATTGGTATGACAAGCCAAGGTACCCAGGTTCGAGTCTTGGCCTAGATATTTTTCTCTCTATTGAATAAACCTCAACTATGATACTCCAACCTTTAAGATGGATAAAATATGGTATATAGTAGTTTCTATGTTATCACACTTTCATCATGTAATTGATATAGTTATACCTCGGATGAATAAAACTAGCGTTTTAGTTCTCAGACATGTCCAACAAATAAGAGTGAATTATGTCAGCCAAGTATCGTCCGGGTACCTCACTAGGAAGAGCATTGGCAAGACAAGCCAAAGGTACCCAGGTTCGAGTCCTGGCCTAGATATTTTTCGCTCTGTTGGAATAAACCTCAACTATGATACTCCAAATTCTAAGATGGATAAAAATATTTATTTTTTTTGTGTAAAAAGCCAATTAACCCCCTGACCAAAGGGCAAATTTGCGATGCTGTTTTCTCTGTAACTTTTTGAAAATGCTTAAAAAAGAGGAATTTTCAAACATGATATAAAAAACTTAATTACGTATATGAGTATAATCCTTGAGAGTAATAATCAATACTCAATGTTTTAAAAATGCATTATATTTGTAGAGTTATATTAATTCAAATACTGTTAATATTGCAGTGAAACACCTACAGCATAGTGAACGGATGTATCAGTTCACGGCGGTGAGAAGGTTAAATTATTATGTTAATAAAATAAATAATCGAAACATGGAAATGAGCTTGCACAAATTAATAGATACCATTGCACTCTATTGTGGAAAATTTTTATTTTATTTTCCAACTGTCAAAATGTGTGTAACTCTTTCAAAATAAAAACTCTTTCAAAATAAAAACTCTTTCAAAATATAACAGCGCGTGACATTTAGGACTTAGATGAGAGGGCGTGGGAAGACAATCTATACTTTTTCTGTTTTAAGTTGAATTTTCACTGTCCTATTACTTGGATTTACTTATTTGTTTGGTTTTATACTAACAAAAACATTTCTTAAACAGAAGCGATTATTCAATGTCAAGGGTTGTCGTAACTTAGTTCAGTTTTTATTTTATTAGAAACTAGTCGTTGGGGGCACGGTAATACTTACCCATCATGGATATGCATAATATAAAATATGAAAATAAAACATGTGTAAACTATTTATAAAATGCATTGCAATTCGAATAAAAACGTGGCTTGATGCCGTCATAAACTTTAAATGCTCTATTACTCAATTGCGTAAAAGAAACATCCTTATAACTTCAAAATGGATAATCCTATTAACTAATGGTTTACTGCGTCGGATTAAGTGTCTCATTTCCAATTAAAATATATCTTTGAATTAAAATTTGAATGAAATACAGGGTCATGAAAAATCGAAGAGTGTGGAAAATAGGATTACAAATATCTCGGCAACTCATTATCCGATCAACTTCATTCTTTATGAAAAAATTATGTTTTTTTATTGTTTTTTATATTCACTCCTCAAAATAAACAATTTCGAAAATTTTTATGTACCTTTTATCAGAACGAATATTTCGAGAGTCCGAACAAAATAGTTCCGGATAATCGAGGTTACTGAAATTCAATAAGCTTCTTCCCATTATTACATACTAAGTACATACCAAATTTCAAGTTTCTATCTCCATTTGTTCGGGAGTTAGAGCGTTTACAAACACACACACAGACAGACGGACGGCAATTAAAATATATATATATATATGTGTGTGCTTTTTGGAATCTCTAGTGTCTGAAACGTGTAAATCCGTCAAACTTTTTTTTCTGATTTTCAAAACGATTAAAGACTTACCCTATACTACGTATGATGGGTAAGTAAAAATAATTCGCGCTAAATCTGTTACTACTTGGATGCAACTTACGGTTAGGTACTATAATTTTCGCTTTATTGATAAACAAGAAAGAAAAATCATGCTTCAAGCACATATTATGAAAGTCTTTCCCACACTTCCAGAATACTGCAACATAATTTCACTGTCGGATAAGGTGAAATAAGATAGATAAGATATAGAAATAAACATTTTAGACAACGCAAAAAACTGAAAACAAACTTCCAGAAATAACCATCAATAGACGACAATGTATCCAGTTCTATGCGTAGCCCTGTATATGAATTTATTTATTTTATTTTCTATGATCGTCTTGTAATATACTAAATATTATTCAATGGAAAATGAGTAAATGAATTACAAAAACTCCCTTAAACAATTCACACTCTAACAATGCTTACGAATTATTTTGCGTAGCCCTGTAAATGATCTATAGAATTCATACACACGCCGTGGTACGTAAAAAATTAAATAAACTTAAAAATGCATAACAAAACTGTAAGCGCACTTCCCGCATTTATTGCTCATATTTCGTACTGTAACCGAATTCTTTTGTATGACCTTGTAAATGAATGGTAAATGCTTTCCACTCCATATTCTATTTATTTTGATACTATATACTCCAAATACTATTTATTTTGATATACTATTTATTTTGACTAATTTGATATTGCATATCAAATTTATTATGCTTTAAATAGTATAACAATATGTATTTCTTTTAAGGGCTAAAAGGTGTAAACTAAAAACATAATATACATTAAAATAATTTTTATTAGATTGTTGACATGTTTCGGCTCACTCCGAGCCATTATCAAAAACAAATCAGAATATTCTATAATTGCACAGTCTTTATTTGAAATGGTATCATTTAATTTTCATGTACTTTTTAAAATTACGCACGTTATCTTTTATTTTTACTTGGTTGTTTATTTCGATATTCGTAACATTATATTATATAACATTATAAACAACCAAGTAAAAATAAAAAATAACGTACGTAATTTTAAAAAGTACATGAAAATTAAATGATACCATTTCAAATAAAGACTGTGCAATTATAGAATATTCTGATTTGTTTTTGATAATGGCTCGGAGTGAGCCGAAACATGTCAACAATCTAATAAAAATTATTTTAATGTATATTATGTTTTTAGTTTACACTTTTTAGCATTTTAAATAAATATATTATTACAAGATCTTATAATTTATTATATTTTTAGCATAATATCTTTAAAAACATCGAAATCAATTTTTTTCTTAGACCGTAATGTAACGGAATTATTTTGATTGTCCCTGTAAATGAACTTTAAACGCTACACGCTGCATTTTTTACAGAAAACATAGCCATAGTGAACCTCAATTACATGACAATCCGAGTATATTTAGAAGAGTTAGAGCACGGACAGACAGATAGCAGACAGACAAGCTGAAAACATAAACATTTTTCAACTATGTTAGAAATTGTTAAAAAACAGTTTAAATAATTAAAAATATATGAAAATAAAACTATGAAAAATGTTACTCGATTCTAAATAGCTGGTTAAACTATTTATTAAAAAAAAAAAAAAAAAAAAAACATAACCTCAAATTAAAAGGTAACATTCTATCTTTATTAACCAAATTGTTTATTTTTTCATCTGGCTTTCTAAGGTATTTACTTTTTTTTAAAAAGTCAGAAAACATGGCGTGATACGAGTACATTTAGAACTTACAAGAATATTGTAGAGAGGAATATATATATATATATATATATATATATATATATATATATATATATATATATAATTTTCTTGTTCTTTTTTATTGTCCTATTACTTGGCTGTATTTCCATTTTACTTTTCTGTAACAAAAACATCTCTTTAAATGGAGCAATACATCAATGTCGGATGTTTTCATAGTTTGATTTAATTTTCAGTTTTGGGGAAAAAAAATTAAGCCTACAGTGGGTTTTTTCATGGATTTGTTTTACTTATTCAGCCATTTCTTCTGTTTATTTTATGTGGTGATTTGCTTAATTTGCCTTTTTCTGTACTGCGGCTTGGATGAGATTTTGTTTTATAACGTGGCATAGTAACTTTTATTTTTTCTAATTTATCAGACTTGTTTTTAATATTTTGTTGCTTCCAGTTACATTTGATAAGAATGAAAGTTATAAGAGATGCGTTAACTTGCCTCCAAACCCCTTTCATTTTAAAATGTATCAGGAATTTTCTCTCAATTAGATGATCTTTTTTTCTGTTTCTAACAATTGTTGTTTAATATTTATATCAGGAGTCCTGATTTCAGTTGACAAGTGACTATTGTTTTATAAAAAAAATTACACTGCTTGATAGAAAGTCCTTCCGGCCTGTACTGGGAGGAAAAGGTAGATTTCCTATACCTTCGTTTTAAAATTTTAGCTAATGTTACACGAAAACAGCAAGTTAAAATGCAAAGAAACGTTTACAAAAGATTCGTTAATACTGAATTTGAATAAGAATTTCGCCAAATTACTGGGCAATAGCCAAATTGGCTTCATTTATAAAGACTTATTTTGGTCGCCAAATGTCACAAATTTTGCCAATTCTGTCGCCAATTTTGTCTGTTTTGTCGCCAATTTTGGCGCTAACGGATATGAATATATAGTTTTATGCGTATGATTGGGAAAATTATTACAACAATGAAAGAAAATAATTTGTGAGCAATCGCGTTAATGTGCTGTTTTGTTTCAAAATGTCAGCCACCCTAGAATTTCAAACTGCTCTATCTCAGCTATTTTTTAAGATAGAGGTAAACCAAAAAATGCTCTGGAATCCTCGTATCAAGGTCTAATACTTAATTAAAAAATAAATTTGAATTTTTAGCTTTTTTGTATATTTATTTTAGTTTTAAATTTTTACGTGGCCGCCATCTTGAAACAAAACGGCGGACCAAGCTGGCCAACGAACTCGGTCGAGACATTGGTGACCTTAATACACACAATTAGTTTCATCAAAATCGATTTATAAATACGAGCGTTATCGTATGACATAGGTCAGATATATATATATATATATATATATATATATATATGTGGTGATATTGAGGGCCGCGCTGATTCAGCAGTACCATTTTTTAATAAATGGTTTTTTTGAAAATAAGATGTGTTCCTTTCACATAATCACCGGAAGAGGAAGTTTCAGCACTCGGATTAACGGCAGTCGTGTTTTTCTCCGTCGATGGCGTGTGTACGTAATCATAATTAGGCATCTCATCCAAGAACTCAGAAGTTTTTATTTTGAAGCTTAAAGTGACATCAGGTAACAATCTCCTTTCACTCGAGTCCTCTTTTCGTTTCAATCACACGGCTCCCACTACAGCAGAGCACGATGGCCATTTATTTAAAATAAACATTCCGCAGGCGTATAAGAAAAAGCACACTGGACTCCACGCCAATACCAGGCAGAGATCCCATCACTAACCCAACAAACCAAACTTCGAACTATCGTCTCTCAATTCGAATGTTCTTACGCGAATACGTCTTCAGCGTACTAAGCTTTCATCAGTCATCACATCTTCGAATGTACGAATAGAAATGCTCTCCGAAGCGGAAAAAGTGACGATATATCCTTTCAATAAGAGTAGGGATACAGAGATCACGTGAGAGCCTGTGCGCCAATCGTGAGCCGGGACCTAACCGGGACTCTTTGCTACGGCTCCAGAATATGGTAATAAAATGGTTTCCGCTAATTTTTGGCGCGAAAGAAGATTCTCGAAAATTCCATGATGTTCGATGATTTAGCTATGACCCAGAGTGTTTTAGTTTAATTTGATTATCGTTAGTTAATTGGTTCGAGAATATGGAATGATTTTGACTTTTAGGGAAAGGAAAAAAGAAAATAAAAGAAATGGTTTATCGAATTTGGAACATAGCCAGAATTAGAATAAATGTTTTTACATTTTAATATAAGAAAAAGATTTTATGATCTGGCGAATTATTTTTAATATCGGAACTTATTAAAATAAATACAGTCTTTTTAGGAATTTAGAAAATTAAAAGGGAATTATGCGGGTTTTTTAAAAGTATGAATATTAGGGAGTTTTATAATTTAAAGATAAAGACGCGATTTATTGAACTAATTAGCAGCCATTGAAATATTGGATTTAGATATGAGGTTTTTTGGAATAAATAGAGTTAAAATACATTAATAAACGGAGGAAATAAATATTATAGAGTAAGTTAGACTAGGATGGAATAAAACTACTTTGGCTTATCGCGATAAATTTTAAATTTTGTTATATATATATAATATATATATATATATATGGATATATATATATATATGGATATATATATATATATATATATATATAAATCAACATTTGAGCGGAGGGTGGTTTTGAAGGTCTGGGGGTCATGATAGGTGAAAATATATCGAAATTTTCCGGAACTGCTTTCCTCCGAACAGCTGCAATAGGTAGCTTTATACTTTTTTGTATTGAAAGCTACCTAAAAGACTTTTTATAGATTATCAGGTTTAATATGCTTTATTTAGATTCATGACTTGACAATAAACTCTTTTACAAGAAAGCATTTAAGTTTGTCATAAATAACTTCCTATAAACTTGCATAAGAATAATGGAATATGTCACATTATTATCTTTTTGCACATTTTGCAGACTTATACATCTAAAGAACACAAATTTAAGAATAAAGTGTGATTTTTTTTTTTCAATAAACTAAATTGGAGATTTTCCATATTTATTCATTTGTAATTATTTTACCTGTTCCTCTTCATATTAAAATACGACGAAATTGTTTCTCGCCTATTAATTTTATTTATTAAAATATTTAAAAAATTTATTTTTTGTTATTTATTTAATTATACTCTAAAAGTAGTACAATACACAAAACAATATTATTTCAAGCGTAAATGTAACATTTTTCTGTATAGTAAGTATTAAGTATACTTTTATTTAAATTTTGGTTTAACTATTTTTATCTGTTTATCATATGTACTTGATCTTTTTACTATCTTCTATCTTTACAAGAAGAAAGTATTGGATTCATGAAGATTTTCGACTTCCGGTTTTCGACGGATTTATACGTTTTAGAAGGTCCTGAACACGATTGGACTGTCCATAGCAAATGTCTGTGAATCTGTCTATCTGCCTGTCTGTATGTGACAAAGTTTTGTAGGCACGCTATCTCAAGAACTAATGCACGAAATCTAATAAAACTTTATATTCAGTTAGTCCTTGATATAAATTGGTGCTGATTAGTTTTTGGTGAAAATCGCACAATAGGTGGCGTTACTATGCTGCACTTTTTTCCGATTTCCGCAATAGCTCTATCTCAAGAACTAATGCACTTATTTTTATCAAAGTTCAGATTGAATTAGACTTTGACATAAATAGACGCTCATTATGTTTGGGTGTAAATAACCCAACATGGCGCTGCTATGCTACTGTTTTCATTATTATCACAATAACTATATCTCAAGAACTAATGCACGGATTTTCATCAAACTTCAGATTCAGTTAGACGTTGATATAAGTTGTTGTTGATTAGGTTTTGTTCTAAATCTCTCCAACAGGTGGCGCTGCTGTGTTACATTTTGCTGGATTTACACGATTTCAGCGATAAATTTGATATAAATTGGTGCTGATTCTTTTTAGTGTATGCGAAACCTGTGGGAGATAGAAGAAAGTTTGGGATTAGCACATCCGATTTGTTCAAAATTACTTATTATACATATATATATATATATATATTAACTAAAAATACATATATATATATATATATATATATAAACTAAAAATACACATATATATATATATATATATATATATATATATATATATATATTAACTAAAAACATAATATAACTAAAACAAACCACGTTCGTTTCTGACTTACAGAGTAATTTTATTTTATTTTCCTTTTGAAATATAGCAGAAAAGCCACATTATAAAACAATGAAAACCGTTTAAAATCGTTCATGGAAGTGAGCTTACTAGTTCATAGAAGTAGCTCAATTCTTTTTTTTTTTTTTTTTTTTTGTATTCTTTTCCCCGTTTATAAACAATAACTCTTCTATATTTATACTACAGGTCTTAAATTCAGTTGCATTTACCACTGGTTTCTATTTCATAAAAAAATGTGTTGATCGTAAAATTGTTTCATAGATTTTTGTTTGTGATTGTATGGTTACAATTATATTTTAAAGCCGTGTCTAAAACTTTTTTAGGGGAGGGAAGAGGTTATCGCTTTTCATACAACAGCGATCTCAAAAGATCTAAAAGTAAGAAAAAAAGAACAATTCATCGTGAATTTTATTTTCAAATTTATGTTAATCACATAATTTAAATGATTTAAAAAAAATCATATTCTGTAAATTTTGCATGAGACTATCTAAGGAATGTATATTTTTTAAAAATAAGAAAAAAAAAACATTGAAATCGTGAAACGCCTATTAAAATAACGTATTAATATGTATTAAAAGTTTTTTTTTTCACTTTTTTCTTTTAAATAGCTCAATTATGTAGTGCAGTTCTTTTTCTGTGGGAGTTAATTTTTAATACCTTAAAAATTATTAAACCTCTAAAAGGAAAAAAGAAAGAAAAAAGCAGATAATTTATATTTTGATTACCTTTAATATCTTCAAAATGCATAATATATACTTCTAAAATATGTTTTAGACCCTTTCAAAGAAGAAATGGTACAAGACACAATCATATGCAAAAGTTACATTTCTTTAGACAAGATGTCTTGCAAAAAACATTCATATGCAAGTTACATTTCCTTTTTAACTTTCACCATTCGATAAATCGAATCATTTATAGTTCAGAAAAAGTGTACTGCAGTTCCTTTTTTCATCAATTAATTTTTAATAACTTAAAAATCTATTAATTCTCCAAACCGAAGTAAAAAGAAGCGATAATTTATTTTTTTTGGTTATTTTAACATCTTCAAAAAGCATAATATTTACTTCTAATTTTTTTTTTTTAGATTTCTTCAAACAAGAGGTGTTACAAGATAAATTTATAAGCAAGTTACATTTCATTTTAAGTTTCACCTTCCGATAAATTAAATCATTTAAAAAGATCAAAACTGTAATGCAATTCCTTTTATCATGAGTTATTTTTTAACGCCTTAAAAATCCATTAATTCTCCAAAAAAGTACATAAACAAAGCAGGTAATTTAAATTTTGATTAATTTTAACCTCTTCAAATTGCATAATATTTACTTCTAGAAAATGTTTTAATTTTAAAGAGATTTTAAGAGATTTTAATTTTGGCAAGAGATGTGTTACAAGATACATTTACATGCAAGTTATACTTCTTTTAAATAATTCCCATTCCGATAAATTCAATCATTTAAATAGCTCAAAAATATACTTCAGTTTCTTTTTTCATGAGTTAATTTTTAATTCTTTAAAAATCTATTAATTTTCCAAAAAGAAAAAAAAAAGAAGCAGATAATTTAAATTTTGATTACATGTAACAACTTCAAAATGCACAATATCTACTTCTAAAAAAAGTTCAGATTTCTTCAGACAAGTTCTGTTACAGAACATATTCATATACAAGTTACATTTCTTTTTAAATTTAATCTTTCGATAAATCAAATAATTTAAATAACTCAAAAATGTACTACAGTTCTTTTATCATGAGTTAATTTTTAATGTCTTACAAATCCATTAATCCTCCAAAAAGAAAAAAACAAATAAAGGAGCAGATAATTGAAATTCTTGTTGCTTTTAACATCTTCAAATGAATAATATTTACTTTAGATCTCTTTAGATAAAAACTGTTACACAACGCATTAATATGCGAGTTACATTTCTCTTTAAATTTCTCTTATAGATATTTTGCAACCTATTTAAACTTGCTAAATAAAACCGAAAAAGTACCTTTAGTTTATTCTCTTAAAATAGTGGTTTATTTCTGTAAATGTAGCAGTATTTAACTATTAAAATAACAAAATATAGATTTTTATGTAGAATTAACAGGTTTTGTCTGTAAAATAACAATATATACCGCTAAAATAACAGTTTATAACAGAATTTAACTGTTAAAAAAAAGAAAGTTCGTGAAAAATGTAAAGATTTTTTTTCCTGTGAAATAAACGGTTCTTTTAGTGGTCTTCGCTAATTTATTTATTTATTTATTTATTTATTTTTTTTGTAAATTTCACATATTGTTTCCACAATGTGCCAAAAATTAAAAAAAAAATTATATCATAAAATATTTCACTTCTATTTTTCCGAAATTTAAGTTTTTGTTACATAAAATCTTTTCCATTTGCGTATTCAATTATCTCTTGTTTGTTTTTGATATACCACAGAAAAGATAAAAGAGGGAAAAAGACAAAGAAAAAAGAAGAAGGAAAAAAAAAGAGCAGAAAGTTAAAATTTTGATTAGCTTTATCATCGTCAAAGCCATAATATTTACTTCTGAAAAATGTTTTAGATATCTGCAGACGAAAGCTGTTACAAGACACATTCATATGCAAGTTACAGTCCTTTTTAAATTTCATCTTTCGATATTTTTCATCATTTTTACGGCTTGAGGCTGCAGTTAAATGGGGAAGAAAAAAAAAACCTTTAGTTTATTCGTAAATTTCGAGTGAATGGCCAAGTAAAAGATGTCTGCTGTGAAAGGTTTTTTTTGAGTGCACCATAAACTACAAAGTAGAAATAAAACAACAAGTTAAGATCAAAAGTTTAGGGTTATTACAGAAAGAGCTATAAATAACTTTTTGCGTTTTCAATTTGGAATTTAGAACTATTATATTCGGTTCAGTTTTTCTCGTGAAAGGTTTTAGAGGGATCATAACTCGTGAATGATGGAAGATTTTATCTTAGTGATGATAAACAAAGTTTGTTTTGCATATTCAGATTTTAG
Organism: Maratus michaelseni; assembly: GCA_963931845.1. Classification (NCBI taxonomy): domain Eukaryota; kingdom Metazoa; phylum Arthropoda; class Arachnida; order Araneae; family Salticidae; genus Maratus; species Maratus michaelseni. Next base: position 8,310,459 of record OZ007600.1, read on the forward strand.
AAAAAAAAATACTAAATATTTTCGCTAATTGTCTTGCAAAAATGTTTTTGAAAAAGTGAATTATATTGACAATATTTATCAAATATACTTAATCCAAGAAAAATATCTGAATATTACATTCTGTTCAGTTTTTCCCATCACAGATTTTAGAGGGATCATAACTCGTTAATGATGAAAGATTTATCTGAGTGATGATAAACAGTTTTTTTTTTATAATATTCGCATTTTAGAAGAAAAAATAGAAATGTGAAATATTTTTGTTCTTTTTTTTTTTTTTTTTTTTTTTTTTTTTTTTTTTTTTTTTTTCAGAAAATGTGTTTTTTAAAAATAAAATATATTGACAATATTTATCAAATATACTTAATCCAAGAAGAATATCTAAACAAGTATTATATTCTGTCCAATGTTTCCCGTGACAGATTTTAGAGGGAACATTACTCCTGAATGATGAAAGATTTTGTCTTAGTGGTGATAAACAGTTTTTCTTTTGAATATTCATGTTTTAGAAAAAAGTAAAAATACTAAATATTTTCGTTCAATTTCTTGTAAAAACTCTTCTTCTTTAAAAAGTGAAATACATTAACAATATTTATCAAATATACTTAATCCACGAAGAATATTAGAATAAGTATTATATTCTTTTCAGATTTTGCAGTGAAAAATTTAAGAGGGATTATAACTCGTAAATGATGAAAGATTTTACCTTCGTGACAATAAACAGATTTTGTTTTGCATATTCAGATTTCAGAAAAAAAAATAGAAATACTAAATATTTTCGTTTAATTTACTGCAGAATTTTTTTTTTTTTTTTAAAGTAAATTATAGTGACAATATTTATCAAATATACTTAATCCAAGAAAAATGTCTGAATAATTATTATATTCTGTTCAGTTTTCCCCATGAAGATTTTACAGGGATCATAAGTCGTGAATGATGAAAGATTTTATCTTCTTGATGATAAACAATTTTTCTTTTCAATATTTATGTTTTAGAAAAAACCCAGAAATACTAAATATTTTCGTTAAATTTCTTGCAGAAAATGCATTTTTTAAAAGTAAATTATCTTGACGATACTTATCAAATATACTTATTAGAAGAAGAATATCTGAATAAGTATTATATTATGTTGGAGTCTGCCGTGAAAAATTTTAGAGGTATCAGAAATCCTGAATGATGAAAGATTTTGCTTTCGTGATGATAAGCAGTTATTCTTTTGAATACTCACATTTTAAAAGAAAAAATTGAATTACTAAATATATTTATTTAATTTCTTACAGAAAATATATTTTTTAAGTAAAACATGTTGACAATATTTATCAAATATGCTTATATCCAAGAAGAATATCTGAATAAGTATTACATTCTGTTCAGTTTTTCCCATGAAAGGTTTTAGAGGGATCATAACACGAGAATGATGAAAGATTTTATCTTATTGATGATAAACAGTTTTTCTTTTGAATATTCATGTTTTAGAAAAAAAAAAACAGAAATGCGAAATATTTTTGTTCTTTTTTTTGCAGAAAATGTGTTTTTTAAAAATAAAATATGTTGACAATATTTACCAAATATGCTTAATCCAAGAAGAATATTTGAATAAGTATTACGTTCTGTTCAGTTTTTCCCATGAAAGGTTTTAGAGGGATCATAACACGAGAATGATGAAAGATTTTATCTTATTGGTGATAAAAAGTTTTTCTTTTGAATATTCACGTAAAAAAAAAAAAAAAAAAAAAAAAAAAAAAAAAAAAAAAAAACAGAAATATTAAATATTTTTGTTCAATTTCTTACAGAAAATGTATTTTTAAAAGTAAGTAAAATATGTTGAAAATATTTATCAAATATACTTAGTTCAAGAAGAATATCTAAATAAGTATTATATTCTGTTCGTGTTTTACCATGAAAGAATTTAGAGGGATCACAACTCCTGAATGATGACAGATTTTGCCTTCATGATGATAAGCAGTTATTCTTTTGAATATTCACATTTTAGAAGAATAAAATAGAAATACTAAATATTTTTATTAAATTTCTTGCGGAAAATAGTTTTTTTTTAAAGTAAAATATCTTGACAATATTTATCAAATATACTTAATTCAAGAAGATTATCTGAATAAGTATTCTATTCTGTTCAGTTTTTCCCGCGTAAGATTTTAGACGGATCATAACTCGTGAATGAGGAAAGATTTTGTCTTCGTGATGATAAACAGATTTTGTTTTAAATATTCACATTAAAAATAAAATAGAAATATCAACTATTTTCGATCAATTTCTTGCAAAATATATTTTTAAAAAAGTAAAATATCTGGACAAATAGCGAAAATAAATGAAACCGAGCATTAAGTTAGCTGTTCAACAATATTTATGTATGCAACATTTTGCTTTCTGTCCATCACTCTACATATACACTGGTGTCTAAAAGTAATTTCACAAATACAAAATCTGATCTACATGTCTTTTTAAATTTCACTTTTTGATATTTTGCCCCATTTTTATGCCCTTGCGGTGGCAGCTAAATGGAACAGAAAATGAAAACTTTAGTTTATTCGTAAATTTCGAGTGAATGGTCAAGTAAATGATGGCTGCGATGAAAAGGTTTTTTGAGTGCACCATAAACTACGAAAAAAAAAAATAAAAAAAAATAAATAAATAAAACCACCAACCAAGAACAAAACTTTAGGGTTATTACAGTAAGAGCCATAAATAACATTTTGTCTTTTCATTTGAAATTTAGAAGTATTATATTCGGTTCAGTTTTTCCCGTGAAAGGTATTAGAGATTTCATAACTCGTGAATGGTGAAAGATGTTGTCTTAGTGATGATAAACAGTTTTTCTTTTGAATATTCATGTTTTACGAAAAAAATAGAAATACTAAATATTTTTGTTCAATTTCTTGCAGAAAATCTATTTTTAAAAATCAAATATATTGACAAATAGCGAAAATAATGAAAACCGTGCGTTAAGTTATCTGTTCAACAACATTTATCTAGCCAACGTCTTCCTTTCTCTCTATCACTTTCCATATACACTGCTGTCTAAAATTAAGTACATAAATGCAAAATATGTGTTACATTTCTTTTTAAATTTCAACTTTTGATATTTTGCATCATTTTTTACGGCTCGCGGCGGCAGTTAAGAGACTTTTAGTTTATTCGTAAATTTCGAGTGAATGACCAAATAAATGATGGCAGCGGTGATACGGTTTTTTGAGAGCACCATGAACTACAAAGAAAGAAATAAACCACCAGCTAAAATCAAAAGTTTAGGGTTATTACAGTAAGAGCTATGAATAATTTTTTGCCTTTTCAGTTTGGAATTTAAAAGTGTTATATTCTGTTCAGTTTTCCCCATTATAGGTTTTAGAGATTTCATAACTCGTGAATGGTTAAAGATTTTGTCTTAGTGATGATAAACAGTTTTTCTTTTGAATATTCTTGTTTTAGGAAAAAATAGAAATACTAAATATTTTTGTTCAATTTCTTGCAGAAAATCTATTTTTAAAAATGAAATATATTGACAAATAGCGAAATAATGAAAACCGTGCGTTAAGTTATCTGTTCAACAACATTTATCTAGCCAACGTCTTCCTTTCTCTCTATCACTCTCCATATACACTGCTGTCTAAAATTAAGTACATAAATGCAAAATATGTGTTACATTTCTTTTTAAATTTCACCTTTTGATATTTTGCATCATTTTTTACGGCTCGCGGCGGCAGTTAAGAGACTTTTAGTTTATTCGTAAATTTCGAGTGAATGACCAAATAAATGATGGCAGCGATGATACGGTTTTTTGAGAGCACCATGAACTACAAAGAAAGAAATAAACCACCAGCTAAAATCAAAAGTTTACGGTTATTACAGTAAGAGCTATGAATAATTTTTTGTCTTTTCAGTTTGGAATTTAAAAGTGTTATATTCTGTTCAGTTTTCCCCATTATAGGTTTTAGAGATTTCATAACTCGTGAATGTTGAAAGATTTTGTCTTAGTGATGATAAACAGTTTTTCTTTTGAATATTCTTGTTTTAGGAAAAAATAGAAATGCTAAATATTTTTGTTCAATTTCTTGCAGAAAATCTATTTTTAAAAATGAAATATATTGACAAATAGCGAAATAATGAAAACCGTGCGTTAAGTTATCTGTTCAACAACATTTATCTAACCAACATTTTCCCTTTTGTCTATCCCTCTCCATATACACTGCTGTCTAAAAGTAAGTGCATAAATGCAAAATATGTGTTACATTTCTTTTTAAATTTCACCTTTTGATATTTTGCATCATCTTTACGACTCGCGGCGGCAGTTACGTGACTTTTAGTTTATTCGTAAATTTCGAGTGAATGCCAAATAAATTATGGCAGCGATGAAACGGTTTTTTGAGAGCACCATGAACTGTAAAGAAATAAATAAACCACCAGCTAAGATCAAAAGTTTAGGGTTATTACAGTAAGAGCTATGAATAATTTTTTGTCTTTTCAGTTTAGAATTTAAAAGTATTATATTCTGTTCAGCTTTTCCCGTGAAAGGTTTTAGAAATTTCATAACTGGTGAAAGTTATTATAAAAATCCCATTTTCGAGAACGATATAAATCATGCGTCAAGCATATATTATAAAACACTTTCCAACACTCCCGGAATACTTAACAAAGCTTTACCGATTAATAAGGTGAAATTAGATGTCTAATTAAACAATTTGAAAAATGCACAACACATTTGAAAACCCAATTTCACCAATTACATCAATAGCCAGAAAAATAGTTGAATTCTTTTGTGCAGCCTTGTGTACACAGTAAAACATTTTCGTAAAATTTCAGTAGATATACCGTAAATTAACGGTACTTGTGCCGTTTTCACTCTTTATGGTATGAGTACCGTACTTCTAAAGTATATTAAGCCTTAAAAAACCGTATATGTGCCATTTCGATTATAAACGGCATTTATACCGTAAAATGATTGTTTTTTAGTAAAATATTGCTATTTATACTGTATAATAATTATTTTTCAGTAAGGAAAAAGCTGGTAGCACCGCCTCGGCGTACGGCAACCCTTGAAGTGATGTTCTTGCTCTTGTTACGTAATGCGTGCTGGCCTGAAGAGAGGGAAGAGTGCAGCCGGTACATAGACTTTAAATATTTTACGGGACATATACCGTATAGTTAAATTACGGCATATATACTGGTCACAAAGTTGCCAGTATATGTACCGTAATTGTTGAACAAAATTTTTTACAGTATATGATCTATAGATTAGTATGTATACTACATAGTATAATACATTATAATTTATACATAATAATTTATACTACAATAATATACTACAATAATATACTACAATAATATACTTATAATATACATAATAATTTATACTAGGACTTCCCTCAAAGGGATTAGTCTGAGTGATATTGCTGAGAACATAGGGTTAACAATTACAATATAAAGAAAAAAGCAAATTAAATGATAGAATTACAAAATATACATAAATTCATATACACTGTTAAAAAAATAGAAAAGAAGTACCGTTCATCAGATGTGCTGTCATATTTTTTTTAACATGTGGCAAAGAATCTCATTTTCTTAAGCGCGTATTGAGCAAAACTTGAAAAAAAAAAAAAAAAAAAAAAAAAAAAAAAAAAAAAAAACGCCGGATTTTTTAAAACGCCAAGCTTTTTAAAGTTACGTAATTGGATGTGCAGCCAATAGATTATTCTATCAAGCGTGGCTTAACGCAAATTTAATTTCATTGTTGCACCTTTTTTTGTGTGTGAATTTAAAATTTTTCTTCCTTGATTATATATCTATTATTTGTATAACTGTTCATAGAAACTCTTACACTTCAAACCACATTGATAGCATGCTTTGCTACAAACCAGATTGCAAAACTATAGTCTAAATTACTATTAAAGTATACAAAAAATCTTTCGATGACTTCTGTAAAATAACTTTTACATTAAATCTCCATATCGGCAAAATTGAAAAATTATATATATTTCAAAGTTAAGCTTAACAGATACTTCTTGATTATTCTCTAGGAGGCTCTGCCCCCTGCACCTTTACTGCGCCAATCCGCATACTTTTCTTTTGCTTGTCTGTCTGTCTCTCCACAATCAGTCTGTTTCCCTATACGCTCTTCTGCCCGTCTCTCTAACCGATTGTCTGTCTCTCTACACGTCTCTCTACCTGTCTCTATATTTCTCTACCGGTCTCGCTACCCGCCAATCTATTTCTCTAACCGTCTGTCTATCCGTCTAACTACTTGTATGTCTAGCCGTGTCTCTATGCACTTCGCTATCCATTTGTCTATCTGTCTCTCTACCCGTCTGGCTATACGCCTCTCTACCCATCTTCTTACCCATCTCCGTACCCAACTACTGTCTCTCTACTCGTCTGTATACCCGTCTCACTATCCGTCTGTTTTTGTACGCGACTCGCTACCAATCTCATTACCCGTCAGTCAACTCGTCTCTGTACTCATCTCTCTACTCGTCTCTTTATCTACCATGCTACGCTCCTCGCAACCTTTCTCGCTACATTCCTGTCTACCGGTGTCGCTACCCGTCTCGTGACCCATCTCGCTACCCCTCTGTCAACCCTCTGTTTACCTTTCTCTCTAGCCGTCTGTCTATTCGTTTCGCTACCCGTCAGCCTACCTATGTCGCTACTCGTCTCTCTACCCGTCTGTCTAATTTTATTTTAAATACATACATAAACCTGAATAATAATTCATCAGTTTTGTGTTCATAGTTGTTTATATCATTTGACAGTAAATCTCAACTTCTTAAACCTGAATTGTCTCAAGCTTTTTAAAAAAACCACAAGGTCTGTATAACTGCAAAGTACCCTCAGGGCTATATTAGCTACATGTTATTAAGTTAAGTGAAAGTTTCGTTATCGCGTTTGCAGCCAATTGCTTATGTCAGAAAGCGTGGCTTAACACCATTTTAAATTCATTACTGTAACTTTCTTTTCTTTTCTTTTCTTTTCTTTTTTTTTTTTTTTTTTTTGAAGTGAAAACTTCTTTAGGCGCGTTGGGCATTTTTTGAGATGGGAAAAAACCATTGAATTCGCGACACCGTTACCGTCACCGACACCAAATTAAATTATGTTGCCAATTCATACAATGAAGCGAAAGTATCAGAAGGAAATAGTTCACGTTCAGAAAACGAAATGATTGGTATTATGAATAAAAATAATTCAGAAAATTATTTCAAGATAAATTTAGCACGCGCGGTGAAAACAGATAAAAGTGACTCAACTCGCGAGACCAAATCAAAAGATGAAAATGAAATAACAAAACACAGAAAATATTAAAATTTAACGAACACGAGAAAAAAAATAGACAGAAGCAATATAAAAAGTAAAAATTAAAATAAGGAAATATTTCACGAAAGTTTTAAGAAACGTGGTTAGTGATACGGAAATGAAGTGAAATCATTTTATAGAAAAGAAAAATTTGTTGATAGAAATTATAGGTACCGCAAACAGGATAGAAAAAAAGCATAATGTTCACGAATACCGTAAACAAGACAGGCAGCAAAGAAGTCATAATTTTTGGAGTGATAGGACGCGGGAACCCTATTTTGCAGATAAATGTTATTACAAAAGATATGAAACTACGTCTCATGGAAGAAATGATGAATGTATTGAGAGTTGTTAAAATTGTGGATGAAAATTCATAAGTTCCATTGGTATTCATTTCAAAGAATACCAATTAATTAAATTTCATATTTTATGTATTTATAAATTTACGTTTTAAGCAACAGATTGCAATTTTTGTATGTAAAATAATATGCATTATTTTTCATGTACAATAGTGCATTAAATGAAAATTGTAATATAATTTTCTGTAGTAGTAGTTTATAATAATGAATAAAAAAAAACACTTCATTTAAAAGTATTTCCTGCACAATAAAACATTTCCTGACGATTCAAAAAATACACACGTAATTGTTTAAGTTTTCACTTCTGTCGGCACTCCCGGAGTGCCATTGTTTTTTTTTTGTTTTTTTTTGTTTTATGGGAGGGGGGTGTAGGGGGGGAAGAGTTTAAAATATATACATTTAAATTAAAACTTTTGCCTCCATGCCATTAGTGTTGTTTGTATTATTAACTAATACCTTGTAGACCGAGCTTCATTTGAAACAAATGTAAAAGACTTCTTCTACAGTTTTTTCCGGGGAAACTACCGTAATCGGGCCCAAAGCCACTCGGAGCATTTAATATCATTATTGTAACTCTTATAGAGTTAAAACAATATTGTTGATAGCTTTACTCTTGTTTGAGACCAGCCTTGCCTGTGTATCTGAATGGGGAAACGTTTCGTATCCTATGTCGGTTAGCGAAAAAAAATTTAAATGGTGCCAAAAGGTAATTTTAGCATCTTACAAAAATTTTTCAAGATAGCGGTAAAACATGTTTTTCAAATATTTACAAACATACGTTTATTAAAGCATGTTTTTGCACCATCTTAAAAATTTAAGCACGATGCTAAAATAAAATTTTATCGCCATATTCGATATTTTAATAAGTAATGAAAATATATAAACAAACTTATTTAAGAAACCTAAAGGCATTTTTGTGATAAATAATTGTTATTGTCAGGGGGGTAAATTGCAAACAATTAATAAACGGCTAGTAAATAATAAATAGCATTTAAAATCTAAAAATGGAGAAGTGGTCCGTATAAAAATGCAAAACATAACATTATAAGCTTGATATATGTAAATCTTTTTTTATTTTTTAATATTTCCGAAGGCACAGATAAAAAGGTAAAAATCTCTTTTCCAAATGCCAAATAGAAAATATACAAAACAGAATGCCAAATATACAAAATAGGAAAATATCTGCAAAAAAAATATATTTACATACTACTACATCTGCAAAAAAATAAGATTTAGAAAAAGTAAGCCAAATCCTGCAGATCCCAACAATCACATCGAAAAACTTATCACCAAAAAAGAACTCGCCAAATCTTACGGCACAGGAGATGGATGTTTCCCTCTGAATGCAGAATATTAGTTTTTTTTTTTCCTTGTACGCTGGGTGATTATAATATAATTGTTTCATTTTACATACTATATACCGTTTGATATATTGGTACTTTTATGTTATCCTGGCGCAGTTGATAAATCGCCAAATATTGTTCCTATAACATTTTCATATTGAATTCATTTCATTTAAATGTAAACCTTTCACTCATTTAATTTAAAATACATGCCTTTCATTAATCCCATTTAAAATGCTAAAAAGAGAAAAAAAAAGAAATAATGCCATAAATCGAAACCTTTTATTTAAACACCAAATAATTTTTTTTTAAATTTACATACGCGAAATAAAAAAAGCTGCTATTGCTGAGATTTGCGCCAAATCTCTAATACCAAGTCTACCAAATTATTGCGGGGTTTTTCTTTCAAACAGAAAAAAATCCAGATTAATTTTCCTTTTCTACTCAATTGAAATATATTTTATTGTGCTGAATATTAGTGCGTGCATATTTTTTTACTCCATGTACTCCATGAACTTTTCAATTCCGATTGTCTACGAAAATCTCCCGCCGGTGAAAATGACGTACGCACAAAATTTTCGTGACGTATGTACTTTAATTGTGCTTTTTTATCTATTTTTTTAATATAACTTCCAAACGGTTTGACACTTATTCTTGGTAATAAATAGACGTCGTTGTCACATTTATAGGTACCTGCTGTAAAAATTTGAACGAAATCCGTTAAATATTTTTTGAGTTATGCTTGACGAAAGGTTTTAATATCCATCGTAGCTATATATGGGGCAAAGTAAAACTGCGCTGTGTATGAGTCTTCGTTGCACTCAGACAACTACATAGAATAAATTATAATTACTTAGAACTATCACGATAAGTTTTAATCACGATTTCTAGCTTTCTTTTAAAAAAATATATATAATTAGCTATTTCTGATATTGAATTATATCAAAATTATAAGATTTTAAAAGGCTTACCTGGACGTTTCCATCCATCTCGATTCGCAAATTTCTCTTCAAAAAATTTTTCTGACCAATTGGTTTGATTTCTAAATATTTGGGCTTTTGATAGAAAAATGATTAAAAATGCAGACAAATTTAGTAAAATTCTTTAAATTAAATTAAACATGTTAAAAAAATTCTAAAATGTACATGTCCTTGATTAATTAATTAAATTTCATTCGAAATTATAAGATTTTAAAAGGCCTACCTGGACGTTTCCATCCATCTCGATTCGCAAATTTCTCTTCAAAAAATTTTTCTGACCAATTGGTTTGATTTCTAAATATTTGGGCTTTTGATAGAAAAATGATTAAAAATGCAGACAAATTTAGTAAAATTCTTTAAATTAAATTAAACATGTTAAAAAAATTCTAAAATGTACATGTCCTTGATTAATTAATTAAATTTCATTCGAAATTATAAGATTTTAAAAGGCCTACCTGGACGTTTCCATCCATCTCGATTCGCAAATTTCTCTTCAAAAAATTTTTCTGACCAATTGGTTTGATTTCTAAATATTTGGGCTTTTGATAGAAAAATGATTAAAAATGCAGACAAATTTAGTAAAATTCTTTAAATTAAATTAAACATGTTAAAAAAATTCTAAAATGTACATGTCCTTGATTAATTAATTAAATTTCATTCGAAATTATAAGATTTTAAAAGGCCTACCTGGACGTTTCCATCCATCTCGATTCACAAATTTCTCTTCAAAAAATTTTTCTGACCAATTGGTTTGATTTCTAAATATTTGGGCTTTTGATAGAAAAATGATTAAAAATGCAGACAAATTTAGTAAAATTCTTTAAATTAAATTAAACATGTTAAAAAAATTCTAAAATGTACATGTCCTTGATTAAGGACGCCAGTAACGAAAGTGTTAACGAGAATCCACTGTAGTAAATTGGGGTGTAGCGTCAATTCGTCACGCACAATTCATAGCGGAACAATTCAAGGCGCACAATTCAACGCAGCGTCATTTCGTCGCAGCGTCAATTCATCGTGGCAAAAATGTTTTTGTAGACGATGATGATATGAAACCTGAAACATTTACTGTCTAGTGAATCGAACATGTATTTCTTTATGCATCTTCTTTACATGTTTTTCTTGGGAACTTCCCAAAAACCTCATATAAAAAAAATCCTCTCTATTTTAATGATTGATATTTTTAGTGTAAAGTAGTAAAAAGAAAAATATATCTATATAAATATTTTAATCTGCATCTAAAATCGGCCTTTAAAATGTTAGTTAAAATTCTCTGTTTCTGAAAAAAAAAAAAATTTAAATAAATTTACTACATCAAATTTATTTGTAACATCATCGCCTTCAAAAACATTTTCGCTGCGATGAATTGACGACGAATTGACGCAGAACCCATAAATTGGAACTGCTGTCATGGAGTGATGAGGAAATTTATAATCCATGCAATAAAATTCTTTACGCAGTAATTTTCTTAAGAAAATGTCTATAGAAATTCGTTATCTGTTTTTTTTTTTGTTTTTTGTTTTTTATTTTTTAAACTCCTGAAATGTTTAAATATTCTAGCTTCACAGTAAGTATTTATTAAATGCTTTCTGCTCTTTTAGTTCGTATATTAATTTAAGCGTCTTAAAACCAAATAAAATACTACAACCTCAAAAGGACACATGTTTAAACTTCGACACACAAAATAAGTTATATCGCGTGATCATCGAATTTGAATTGGGCACGTGACAATTTATAACACGTATATTCCTAAATTCGCAAAAACAAATTATTAAGAAGACTGTAATTTCTTTTTGCTCGCAATACAAATTTAGTTGAATGGAAAAATTTAAAAAAATAATAAACAATGTAAACTTCCGTGATCGAAATACTTATGTGTTTACCGAGTTAAAGAAATGCAATTTAGTATAATGTTTTTAAAAAGCATGCACCTAAAATAATGGAAACTAAACACTTTAGTATATACTATCATGAATTTCATAAGTAATACGATTTATTAGTTTTTCTTTTCATGCAATTATGTAGTTAATTATCTTTTGTTTAGTTTATGTTATGTTATTTTTTGTTAGTTTATGTGAATTATCTTTTCGAATAATTATTTTTACTTTTGTTTCAAAAGAGGAAAATCCGTAGAAAAACGTTTCTGAACCGATGAGACTTTGTGATAACTAAAATTAATGTAAAAACGGAACTATATTTATGTAACTAAAATTCATAAAGATACAACTAAATGTAAATATATTGTTTGAAGGTGCGTAAAAACATACATAAAGCATTTAAAAGCACATTAAAGTCATTAAAAAAATTTTAATTAAATCTTTTTTTTTAATAATTTTTTAATAGTTTTTACATTCAGAAACATTAAATGTATACATATTGCACATTAAAGTCCTTTTTAAAAAGTTGAGTTGTTGTTTCTTCCCGTTTTCTTGCTTGCCCGGAATAAACCATTTTACTTCAAGGGTTGCGCAAGCAAGAAAACGCGAAGAAACAACAACTCAACTCAACAATTAGTTTTTCACTGATGATGACCAAGTAGTTCGGTTGAAAACGTTTTGGATTTTTTTAAAAGGACTTTAATGTGCTTTTAAATGTTTTATGTATGTTTTTACGCACCTTCAAGCAATATATTTACATTTAGTTGTATCTTTATGAATTTTAGTTATTAAACAAGGTGAATTTGCACTGAAATTTTAACTTTTTATTGATATATTTATGTAATTGCTTATAATAATTGTATACTAAATATATTCCCCTGATGAAAAATATCAGACTTTGCGAAGTAAAGTGGATCAAGTGCATATATCAGCAGGTATATTTGAGAACCTCATACAAAAAACACTTTAAAAGAAAGTTGGCCTCAAAATTTTTTTGAAATAGGTGACGCCTATATAGCACGGTTCTATTAGTTTGTTTGCTTCTTCATTTATATTACAATGGTGCTTTATCCATATCACATCAACTGCGGGTATATAGAAATAAACATTAATAAGCGTGTAGAATATTTCAATATTACTTCTCCGTCGCCCAGTAAACAGTCTTTAATAAAAGGTTTTTTTAAGCCTTTATGTTTACTGGGATCACTTTCAGCATAGATATTTTTATTTTAATGATAAGTATTTTTTTTACGTAATTCTATAACATCTTTAATATATCTTTCGATTGTTTCAAGAGGAATTTTTGTTTTAAATATTTTCAAAATTTTTTAACGAGTCATTGATTATTCTGTAGCTTCTGAAAAAAAATAAGGTTTTCCGCGTAAATGGAACAAAATTATGTTACACTATGTTCGTTTAAACTGTTTTTTCTATACTTTTTATTTAATTTAATTAAAAGGGAAGAAAAGGATAAAAAGAAGAATCATTAATACAATAAAAACAGTAATAAACGCGGTACAGGAAGATAAATGTATTTTCACTTACAACAACGATTTAATTTCCCATTAATTATTATCCTACGGAAAACTTTAAAATCTCTTAATAAAAATAAGCTTTGTCAAAATAAAATATAAAAAATGCACGAAAAATCTCGAAAATTTGTTTTTAGATCAAAATAAGACAAAAGATGAAAACATGAATTAAAAAAGTAATTTAATGTAGCTCGTGAAACATTATTTAGTAGATTCATTCCCAATGTCTTATATGTTTTTATACATTACTTTCAGATTAAATTTCTCCTAATATTTACCTCGTCATTTTTTCTTCGTTTATCGTTCGTTTCATTTTAGAAAAGTTATTATCGTACTTTTATCTGTTTCTTTTTAAATAAGCTGTCATTACTTATACATTTTATCATTACTTTTTGCTTGTACATATTTTTTCTGTGATTTTTCCTTCACTGCTTATTCAAGCGGCAGAAAACATTTTAATTACATGCCAACGTAGTGTTTAAATCCTTTTAAGAGAAATCTGGATGTTGCACAATTATGTTCTTCTTTTTATTTCATGTTTTTTTTTTTTTTCAAAAGTATTTCTGAAATTCTTTTTGTTACATTAAATAAAAATCTTCGAAAAATGATTCTGAGATAAGCATTTTGTCTTTAATCTTTTGGAGGAAAAAATATTTTATGGAATCCTAGTTTCTTTGATAAAAAATTCCCATTTTTCTGTAAAATTAAAAGGTTTTAAAAGGAATTTAGGTTGATTTTCTTCATATATATATATATATATATTCATATGCATATATATTTTTTTTAATCTGTTGAGAATACATTACTTTTTTTTAGTATTATCTAATTTTTCTTCTTAAGTAGACAACAATTACTCTGCGAATATTTATTATTTTTTTTATTAAAATAAAGTTGCTTGAATATGTTTAAAATTATAATAATTAAGAAAATCATAATGATTTCATAAGAAAAAAATGCTGTAAATGAAATGAGTGAAACACATGTTCAAAAGTTAGCAACAAATAAAACTACGAACATAAAGTTAAATTATTCGAAATTTAATTAAACATAAATGTGAAATAATTTTACCATTTTTCATAAATGCTATGAGACTAAAAATATTTTTGTCATACATGAAAATACATCTTTCATTAGTAAAAACGGTTCTAGACAAACAGTTTAGATACTTGTTTTCAACACGTTATGAAATGGAGTTTGTGGGCAAATAACACTAAAGTAAAAGAGAAAAAATAATTACTTATGTTTTAAAAAATGATAAATCGAAAAGTTAAAATGATTTATATTCCTAAAATTGCACAAAATTCCATCAAAAATAGATAGATAATTAAGAGTGTCTGATATATTTATTGATAAAATTTCAAACTAACCGGAATAATGTAAGACCGTAGTTGGAAAATTTTAGCATTCATAATTTATCCTTTAAATTTGTTATCTAAATGCGCCATTTTCTTTTGAATGGATGATAAAATTTGAAAACCGTCTGAATTCCCATGGAAAAGCATTATGACATAAATGGAAATGTTCTATATTGTTCGAACGAATGAATCAAATTTATTCAAGAATCATACAGGTAATTCCGAGTACTTCACCAATATACCGACGTATTTACAAACTAATCGGATGCATTTTGCGGTAGTTTTTGGGATACATACGCACAGACAAACAGACACCAAAAACTTTTCGGTTCTGCAGAGTAAGTCTCCACTGACGTTTCGACAACAAATAAAATTAGAAAGTACTTTTCGGTTAGCCGGGCGCCAGTGATATATATACATGTATATATTTATACACACACACATATACACATATCTACGTATACATATATATACATACACATATATATACATATATGTATGTATATATATATATATATATATATATATACATATATATGTATATACATGATACATTCCTGTCAAAAATTGGCACATTATAGACGATCGCTATTGCTGTCGACTTGAACGTTCTTTCCACCAGACAATCGGAACATCTCAGTCCGAAACCACTAAAATTACCTGATAATCATATCGAGGTAGCCGCAGTCGAGATCGTTGAAATGTAGTCATGACACCCGGACAGGGCATCACTTCGAGTCGCTCACCATGAAGACAAATCTCGAAGTATATCACATCGGAAATCGTAGTGTATTTGCAGTCGTAAAAATTGAGCAGAGGCAGTGAAATCCAGAAGAAATTTCCCAAAAACATTAAAAAGAAGACTTAATAACTTAATAGATGAGCAGTGGCTTTATTGTGATCACAGAGATGAAAGCAACTCCACCAACTTTCGCTTCATTAAAAACTGAACACATTTGAAGATCTTGAAGAATTAGCAGAGCTTGAAGAACATACTACCGATGCATTAGTGTAGACTCCCCAGTGACGGCAATTAGATGACAACCACTAATTCGTGTAAATTCTGTCTCCGAAGCCAGTGTAACCATATAAATACTTCAAAATTTAGCCCAAAGGTACAAAACGCGCGAACAAGCTGGTCCACTCGCATCCATGTTCGGAGGGTGCTAGGGGGATAAAGAAGGCGGAGCTTTCTCGCTAATGGATGAAAAAATGAGGCCACGAAGACGTGTCTCTGACGTATGATTAAAACTCTTTAACAGAAGCGGCAAATTAAAAAGGTAAAAAGGCCTTTGGGCGCGAAAACCACTTGGAATCATGGGATGCCGAATGAATTAAATAGAAATAAAAATGGTATTATAAAAGTTCCAAAGAATAAAAATTAAATGTCTCAAAAGAAGAAATTAGGCAGGTGCGTTTAGAGGCAGTGTTGCAATTTAAGAGAATAAGGTTTTAATAAATACGTGTAGCTTTTAACAGATTAAGATTTTTAGAATGATAAATAACAGAATATTTTGATTAAGTTATGGAATAAAATACAAAAATAGATTTAAGAGATATTTTAAAAAGAGAGGGAAAAAAGAATTGAAGAATTTGGAATAATTTAACTAAAGAAATAGGGCGAAAATTTTTTATTATTACATATCCCCCCACCCAAAAAGACGAATGAACCGGTAGGTCATATGACCTGCAAGTTCATTGAAGGGAAATGTTACACGGACTTGGATTACAATTTATCAACTGGAGGAAGGCAAAATAAATACATTTCCAAAATTTATTCATTAATGCCCAATAACATTAAATTTAATAACTATAACGCGAATTGGTGGAGTTGTTAATAAAAATACAATTACAAGATATTAATCTTGTTAACAATGACATAAAAAGCTTTAGAAAACATTAAACAAAATAAGAAAAGAATTGTAACACTTTAAAATAATAGATAACATACTTCCAGAGTATCATCTTACAAAATTTGTTGCAAATTGCTTGTAGAATTGTTGCTTAATTTGTCGTTCAGTTCTCGTCTGAGTGATAGTCCATCCAAAAAAGTTATTTGCATACCTCACAAACTGAACAGTTTACAAATTGAAAGAGAAAAATCCTTCAAATTTTAGATCTTACTGATCTTCCTTATGAAAGTCTATTTCAGAATTAAAGTTCATCTGAATGCTTTATATTTACTAGCAACAACTCGAAATAGTACTAAGATTAATATTAACAACAATAAAACACAAATAATACAATAATAATAATAATAAGAAGAAGAAGAATATCAACAATAAAAATTTTAAAATAATAATACTTAACAATAACAATAATCATAACTTAATTTTCAAATATTAAACTTATGTTTGTCTGAAAAACTCAGTCCTGAATGGAATGCTAAGAAAAACTTAAGAGAAATGAGTATTTTGTTATGGTATAGTTTGTCTGACAAATGGTAATTACCTAAAAAGGCAAATAGGTAATGTAAGCAGTATAAGAGTTTTTTACTCAACATCAAAATTACTATTACCATTATTACCTTTATAACTTCCATTACCTTTACTACTTTATTACTTGTTTACTTCTAGAAGTAAAAATTTATATATCTCAACATATTCAAATTCAAGTAGTATTCAAATTCAAGTAGTATTCAAATTCAAGTAATATTTAATCTCAATATCAAATTATAAATAGTATAACTAATAATAATAATATTCAACAATAAGTTCAGCAATAACAAGCATTATAATTCAAAAATATCACACTCTTTCTTTAATTACTTTCTTAAGTATATAATTAATATCTCATCCATATAGTAGTGAATGAGGTATGAAATATACTCAATAAAATACATAATACAAAAAAAGGAATAAATAAGAAAAATTCGTGAAAACAATCATTATTGTGTAGATGATGGTTATGTAACTATCTTGCTTTCAGTCAAACAAGAAAACATAAGTTGTGAAATGAAAAAATGGGACCTTGTAGCATATTAAGAAAGGTTGGACAATTCTCACTTAGTATTAAGATATCATATTTGATTAGTTTAAGATATAATTTAATCCAGTTTATTTTATTAGTTTAGTTAATACTGTTTAATTTATTATTCTAATCTAATCCAATTCAGTATCAGAAACTCCTAACTTAAATCAACTAAATTACGCCAGCATAAAAAGTTGACTCAAGTGGAAACTTCAACAGTGACACTCTCGTGTGCACAATCAAGAACACCACGGTTATACAGAAGAGAATTGATTAGTTAATTATTAATTTATTTTATTTCGTTTATTTTTGGATTATATTAAAATCAAGACGAAACTATAAATTTAACATTAGTTTGTTGTTGGTTCTCATGGGATAATTTTAATTGATCAGGAGGATAATAAGGGCGTAATTTTGATACATGTACTATTTCAGTAGGTTTACTTTGAATTTGTCTATCAATTTCAAAATTGACATCAGATAACTTATTAAGGATTTGATAAGGACCACTAAAGACTTGTGAAAGTTTTCTGGTATTAGGATATTGGAACCCTTCATAAATTACAAGATCTCCAATCTCAAATTTTGGTTCTAGATAATTTCGATCATAATATTTTTTACTTCTCCAATAGAATTCATCAGTGCGTTTTTTAGCAAGTTTAAGGGCTTCTTGAACAGGAGGGTAATAATTTTGTTGAAGAGGAGAATCATAGGGTAATTGGCCAAAAAGTAAGTAAGCAGGAGGGAATTTAGTGATAGAATGAGGGGTATTGTTATACTCATTAACTACTTCTGTCAAAATTTTTGTCCAAGGAATTTTGGAGTTGGTAGAATTGACTTTACACTTCAATCTAGTAACTATTGTCTGGTTCGCTCTCTCACATTTGCCATTAGTTTGAGGATGATGTGATGTGGTTAAACATTGCTTAATATTGTGGTTTCGCAGAAATTTTTTTAATCTAGATGAAGTAAAGGCTGCATTTCTATCACTTAACACTTTTTGATGGGTCTGGACATTAAGAATTTTATTAAAACAGAATAATTGTTGTGGTGTTTGAATATTAAAAACTTGGTTTAGACAATTAGTATAAGTTTCTGTGGTAACACTTTTTGAGGGGAAAGCCCAAACATATCTAGTAGCATGGTCGATGATGATGTGTAGATATTTTTTGGTGGAGTTATAATAATTGAATCCTCCCACAGTATCAATAGAAAGACATTCAAAAGGTTGATCTGTGGTGTGCATAGCTTGTAATAAGCCAAATTTTTTCTGTCTGGGTTTTTTATTCTTTTGACAAATATCACAATGTTTTACAAAATTGGTTATATCTTGCGTCATGTCAGGCCAATAATAATTAGGGGAGATTAAATTTAACATTTTTTGGATACCAGGATGACCAAATTTTTCATGAGCAACATTTAGTATTTTTCTCCTTAAAGACATGGGGACTACTATTTTTCTAAAACCTTTCTTTTTTACTATCATAAGTCCATTTTCCTTTAGATAATTTTTACCACACACATTATCTTTTTCCTGCCTCTCTATAATTTCTTTAACGTCCAGAAGAAAAGTAAGTGGTTGAATAAAATGTGAAATTGGGTTTCTCGACAACATGTCGGCTTCGACATTTGTGGATCCCTTTTCGTAAACTATATTATATTCAAACATGCTCAACTTCAAAGACCATCTAAATAACCTGCCTCTCAAATGTTTAGTATTTTTTAACCATACAAGAGATGCATGATCAGTATGAATGGTAAATTTTACACCATGAAAATAATGATAGAATTTGTCTAAGGTGTCAATGATGGCAAGACACTCTAACTCGGTAATAAAATAATTCTTCTCATAACTTCTCAATCCTCTAGAGTAATACGCAATTGGATGTAAAAAATTATTACTATCAGGTTGTTTTAAGACTGCACCTACTGCCACCTGTGAGGCATCAACAAACATATGGAGGGGTAACTTAGGGTCATAAATTTTTAAGATAGGTTTGGCTATTAAGGCATCTTTTAATTTTTGAAAAGAATTTTGACAATCTGTATTCCATTCCCATAGTGTATTTTTTCTGAGTAATCTGTTAAGAGGGACTCGAATTTCGGCATATTTATCTATAAACTTGTGATAAACATTCATAGATCCTAAGAATCTCTGAAGTTCCTTTACATTTGAAGGGGGTTTTAGTTTTTTTATTACTTCAATATTAGCATTAGCAGGAGTTAATGTGCCATTCTGGATGGTATATCCTAAGAAGTTAATTTTATTTTGGACAAAATTGCATTTAGAGAGTTTAAGTTTAATGTTTTCGCGTCTACATAATTCAAATATTTGGTTTAAATGTTGCATATGTTCTTCTAATGAGGAAGAAAAAATAATGATATCATCAAAATAATGGCAAGCAAAGTCTATTTTGTATTTAGTAAGTATTCTTCTAAGGGTTCTATTAAATATCGGGGGGCCTAATTTAATCCCGAAGGGAAGAACTAACTATTCAAAGAGCCCAAAGTTGGTAGCAAAAGCCAATTTTTCAGTATCGGATGGATGTATGGGTATGTGCCAGTAGCCAGAGGCTAAATCTAAAGTTGAAAAATACTGCGCACTACTCAGTTTATCTAAAATTCCATCGATACGAGGTAGGGGTTCTGCGTCATTTTTCATTATTGCATTTAATTTTCTATAGTCAACACATAATCTAGTTTTTTTACCTTCTTCTCTTTTCATTACTAATGTAACAGGGGCAGAATAGGGACTATTGCTCTCTTTAATTAAACCAGCATCTAATAGTGAATGAATTTGATCCGAAATCTCTTTTTCTTCTAAAGGGGAAGTTCTGTATGGCCTCAGAGATATTGGTAGGTCAGAATTAAGAAGAATACGTTGCGGTTCGATATTAATTCTCCCGACATCAAATTTATTTTTAGAAAATATATCTAAATAATCCCTTATACTTTCCCTTAAAGTTTCATTTTCTATAGAATTTATTTCCCCAATTAATTTAGAATTATCAACATTAGATGGAACAAAGGATTGAGGAGATATGATCTTTCCATAATCGGGTTGCACTCTCTGATAATCATAGTTAACATTAAAATGAAGTAACCTTAATTTATCACTGGATATGTTCTTAGATTCATTTAAAACAAGGTCTCCTTGTAATACTCTACATGTAGCACAGTCAATAATTAAATTAAACTTACAGCATTCTTTTAAACCTAGTATAGCATAATCTAAATTTGTATTACATATCAAAAATCTAATATTTTGTTGCACATTACCTAATTTAAACAATAAATTACAAGCTTTATCTATTACAACAGTTCCTTTGGCTTGGCCAATAATAACAAGTGGAATATTTATAACTTTAGCATTTAACAATTTAACCAATTTAAAAGGCAAAATACTTATGGTTGAGCCAGAATCAATCACACAAGGTAGTTCCCTGTTATTTACATATCCTGATACAATTAACTGTCATATATTATCAGTAGATGGTTGTGGTTGACTAAGAGGGGGTGCAGAAGATTGCAGAGGTCTAACATTGAATACAGAATCCCTCTCCCAGTGATAAGCATTTTGGATACCTCTATTTAAACACATTCGACATGGTCGACTAGGAATCCCTCTTTGATAATGATTGACAGGCAATCTGGGACTAACGAACCTGAACGTTGAAGGGTTAAAATTAGTTGCTGCTTGGAAATTTGGATTCCTGTAATTAGGTTGAGGGCGAATCCAATGTCTATGTGAATTAATTGGTTGAGAAAAAGGTCTGGAATTTTGAGACATATTTCTAACATTACTATAATTGTTACTGCTAGAATGAGATGGAATGACAACAAGTTGTTTAACTAATCTATACCAATCGGTAGTAGATTCAGGAGGATTTACTATTAAATAGTTCTGGTATTCAGGTTTTAAGCCATCTGTCAATCCTTGTAAAATAATAGTTTCACATAGTTTAAGTTGTCGACCTATCTCTATTTTCTGACGGAAATAATTTTCTAAGTTGTTTAGGTCATGCAATTTCAGCGAGGCGAAATCAGAAAAACGGGGGACTGTTACTTTCAGAAATTTTTCAGTTAAGATCTCAGCAATTTTTTCATACTCTTTACAATCTAGACATTCATTAACATACACCTTTAATGCTTCGCCCTTCAAATATTTGGAAATATTGTTGATTTTCCACTCTTTTTTATCTGGAGGGGCTGATCCTTTAAAGTGTCTAAGCCAAGACACAACATTCCTCCCACTTTCTGGGTCAAAAATAATAACATTAAGCTCTTTTTCAGCCATTTTGGTTTGAGTACCCTTACTTTCAACAATAACTTTAACAAACCCTGACTTTAATAACATGTAAAAAAAATAACAATGTATAAAGAATTCTTTAACTTAACAACAACTGTAAATATCTAACTCTTAATAATTTAAATAACAAACTAAATAATATTCAACAGTAAAAAAGTCCAATTCATATTAAAATTCATTTCACTTAAATAGTAAATGTAAACTACTACTATAATCTTTCTATAAATAGATCCACTATATATGAATATCACAATTTAGAATGAAATAAATAAAACACTTTTTTAAAATAAGTATCATTATTTCGTAAGAACAATTTTTTTGGCTCTTGAATTGTACTCTCAGAATATAGCATCAAAAAACAAAAGTAATAAAATAAACAAATAAATTAACTGCATAATAATTTTACCCTTTCAATGTTACTCAACTTTCTTTTGAGATAACACATTTTTTTTTTTTTTTCACATTAATAAACTTCAAAAGCTATTTTTGCGATTATTATGCAATCAGTGAAGCTGTAATTTCAGATAATCTAATAAATTTTTATGCATTTTTAGAATGGCATAGAATATGTTCCAATACATGTTACTTGAAAAGAGATTACTCATATATTTTTTCAATAAATAGAAATTATTTCCTATGAATAAATATCACCGAATAAAAAGGGACTATAATTAAATGATAAAATAAGAACATAAAATGAAGTTACTCTTGTAAAATGAAGTAATATAGGAATAAATATCAGAGCATTTCAAAACTTTCAGTAATATTTGTGAGCTTAACCAAATAAAATTAATTTTTTTAAGAATACATAAGAATAAATATTAAATTTCGTAAGTTCTAAATGTTCAGGATAAAAGGAACAAAATTCTTCTAAAGTATTCTAAGAACAATTTTTGTTCTATATAAGCCAATAATAACAAATCAATAAAATAAGAAATCAATAAAAATAAAAGAATAATTTAACTTACAGACGTCACTTCTGGGATAAATTTATAAACACTTATGAGTGATAATTTGACAACTAATCGGTAGTTGTTCTCCAATATCACTGGGAAGTCTCCAAAATGTTTTTATTACACAGGTCATCAGTTATCCTGACCGGCTTTTTTGATACATTCCTGTCGAAAATTGGCACATTATAGACGATCGCTATTGCTGTCGACTTGAACGTTCTTTCCACCAGACAATCGGAACATCTCAGTCCGAAACCACTAAAATTACCTGATAATCATATCGAGGTAGCCGCAGTCGAGATCGTTGAAATGTAGTCATGACACCCGGACAGGGCATCACTTCGAGTCGCTCACCATGAAGACAAATCTCGAAGTATATCACATCGGAAATCGTAGTGTATTTGCAGTCGTAAAAATTGAGCAGAGGCAGTGAAATCCAGAAGAAATTTCCCAAAAACATTAAAAAGAAGACTTAATAACTTAATAGATGAGCAGTGGCTTTATTGTGATCACAGAGATGAAAGCAACTCCACCAACTTTCGCTTCATTAAAAACTGAACACATTTGAAGATCTTGAAGAATTAGCAGAGCTTGAAGAACATACTACCGATGCATTAGTGTAGACTCCCCAGTGACGGCAATTAGATGACAACCACTAATTCGTGTAAATTCTGTCTCCGAAGCCAGTGTAACCGTATAAATACTTCAAAATTTGGCCCAAAGGTACAAAACGCGCGAACAAGCTGGTCCACTCGCATCCATGTTTGGAGGGCGCTAGGGGGATAAAGAAGGCGGAGCTTTCTCGCTAATGGATGAAAAAATGAGGCCACGAAGACGTGTCTCTGACGTATGATTAAAACTCTTTAACAGAAGCGGCAAATTAAAAAGGTAAAAAGGCCTTTGGGCGCGAAAACCGCTTGGAATCATGGGATGCCGAATGAATTAAATAGAAATAAAAATGGTATTATAAAAGTTCCAAAGAATAAAAATTAAATGTCTCAAAAGAAGAAATTAGGCAGGTGCGTTTAGAGGCAGTGTTGCAATTTAAGAGAATAAGGTTTTAATAAATACGTGTAGCTTTTAACAGATTAAGATTTTTAGAATGATAAATAACAGAATATTTTGATTAAGTTATGGAATAAAATACAAAAATAGATTTAAGAGATATTTTAAAAAGAGAGGGAAAAAAGAATTGAAGAATTTGGAATAATTTAACTAAAGAAATAGGACGAAAATTTTTTATTATTACATACATATGTATTTATATATGTACATATATCACTGGCGCCCGGCTAACCGAAAAGTACCAATTAGAAATATAATTTTTAAAGTTCAATATAGGGAGAATTAATTATCTAATTTTTTTAGAATACTTATTGTAAATCATCATGCTTTTATTTTATTTGTTTAAATATATGCCATTTAAATCTATGATATTTCCTTTTGATTTTGTCTTCCAATATTTTCATTTTTTTCACTTATTTTGGCATTTTTTTTTTTACTTCATGTTTGACTTTGTATTTTTAACTTTCGAAGAAAATATTTTGAATTTAACGAAAGTATTAATGTGGTAATATAAACAAAAAAAAAAAAAAAAAAGAAATTTAAAGTCTTAAATCTCGTCAATTTAATCAAGAACTTATAAATCACCACTCTTTAATTAATTTATTTAAACATATGCGTATTTTAAATCTATGTTACTTTGTTTTGATTTCAGTTTTTTTTTCTTTTTACTTTCCTGCATCTTTTTTTTACAATTTTTTGGCACATTTTCCTTTACGTCATACGTTTGAGTTTGAGTTTTTAACTTTCGAATAAAACATTTATATAAGCAAAATGAAAACATTATAATTACAGCAAAGGAATTTTATTCTGGGAAAATGGAAATATAAAGTGACAAAAAAACAATATTTTATTTTTTTTAATAAATTATTCAGTTTTTCAATCTCCCTTTTTGAAAATTTTTGCATTATTTCCTGAAGGTATCTTCCATTAATTCTGGAATATTTTAATTAAAATAAATCTATTTTTTCTATGTTTTGAAAACAAAAGAAAGGTTCGGTTCAGTGTTGGGCACGCTCGCAAAAAACACGAACTAGTTCAAACTCAAGTTCATTTTCTCAAAAATGAGTCAAGTTCGCGTTCAAATTCAAAATTTTTCAAACGAACGCGCTCAACTCAAACTCATTTATGAAAGTAAACGAAGTTCACTAAAAACTCGTTTTTTTTTTTTTTTTTTTTTTTTTTTTAAAATATATTAGAATTTTATTGTCCAAATCTACAAAATTTTGTGAACTAATCTTTTGGTTATTCAATGTAAGGCTCTTCATGGGCCCGGCCCAATTTTCCTTCCCGACACTCGGTCTGAGCTTCGTTTGGGCATTACTTTTTTCTAGAGGTTCGGACACAGATGGGCCGGACTAGATTTATTGCCGTCGGGGCAGGACTGCATTCTTCTTGAGGTCTGAACAGGCAGAAATTTTCAGTCCCAGCTCATATGAAAATCGTTGGACTGGGCACGGCTCTGGCCTGTCCAATAAAAATATCAGTAAAATTTGGCCATGCCCCAATTTTTTTTCTAAAAATGCACGTATTTTTAAATCGCTATTATTCCACAATAAAAATTTATATATATATATATATATATATAATATCTTTGAATTTCAAAAAACATTAATCAAGTTCTTGTAACATTCTAACTAAATCTCCAAAGAGATAATAGTAATAAAGTGTAGACAGAATACGACAAAGTTAATATATATATATATATATATAAGATGGGTACATACATTTCTAGGCAATAAAATTAAAATATGGTATAACCTGAGAAAAAGAACGTGCCTATGACGGAATCCCGTGTTTAACAAGACGTTGATCTATGTAAAATGAGGATAACAGTACTTGTGGAAAGGATGTAATGCATTTACAACAGACGGTGAACTTGCTCATAGGGGAACCAGCCCATGACGGATTTTTGTTCTTTCCTATGTAATTCCACCTTAAAAAAATTCTATGCAGTAAAATCTTCTAATTTTTAAATCTCCAAGCCATAGAAAGTGGATTAACGATATTAATGGTAACTGTGATATTTACATATAATCAGATGCATTTAAAAAATAAATACCACATCTCAGAACACATTTTTTTTAAATGAAGAATATAAACATGATATAAAAAAGGTAAAATAAGTATTTTTCCTTCTTCTCGTACTAGTTTGAATATATACTCATTCATACTCCAAAACATATTTATTTTCATCTGAAATATAGTTGTGCTCAAACTTTTTCTGAAAATGCAAACAACCCGATCGCAAGAATTATTCTAGGCTACCCAACCTACAAAAAGAATTTTAGAATCATTAAAACCTGAAAACAGAAATTTGTGCAACCTGACCCGATGCAAGACTCTATTCAATGATGATCCCGATATATCTACTATTCAGAGGTTTTACTATATTTGAATATTAAATAAAAAGAAAACTGCCCAGTTAAACTGAGGGCATTGAGCTCACAGGCTATTCACATTAATTGTATATTATACTCTTATTTCAAAGAATCTGAAATAAGAGAAAAATAAAGAAATCAACAATATATTAAGGGGGGGGTCATCTCCCCGTTACCCCCCCCCCTCATAGTTAACTAATGAACCCCTTAAACTAATCAGGGAAGTCTCTAATTACAATGAATATATATACAAAATTTGAAGAAAATTGGATAATTCTGCATGAAAAACCCATTTATCTAAATTAGGGGGGGGGGATTAACCCTCCCGTCCCCCCCCCCTTTATACTTAACCAATCAATCCCGAAAACTAATCAGGGAAGCGTCTTAACCCAAAGAACCTATAAACAAATTTTGAAGCAAATGGGATAATTCTGCATGAAAAACCCATTTATATAAATTAAGGGGGGGGGATTAGCCCCCCGTCCCCCCCCTTTTTATACTTAACCAATCAATCCCGAAAACTAATCAGGGAAGCGCCTTAACACAGTGAACCTGTAAACAAAATTTGAAGGAAAACGGAATAATTCTGCATGAAAAACCCATTTATATAAATTAAGGGGGGGGATTAGCCCCCCTCGTCCCCCCCCCCTTTATACTTAACCAATCAATCCCGAAAACTAATCAGGTAAGCGCCTTAACACAGTGAACATATAAACAAAATTTGAAGGAAAACGGAATAATTCTGCATGAAAAACCCATTTATTTAAATTAAGGGGGGGGGATCTTTATGTAATAATATAGGAATTTTCTGGTATAAATGAGAAATTTTTAAGTAAAAAAAAGGACCAAATTGACCCCTGGTGTTTGTACCTCAATACGTCATTTGCACCCATACATTCCTATACAATAAATGATGGTTACAGTGTCCTGTACCAAGCCTTAAAGCTTATACCATGAATTTAGAATCACCCTGTATTTTAAATTTACTGCTTGAGAAATAAAATGTATATAAGAATTGCAATCATGGATTATTCTTTCTTTACGGTACAGTTAAGAACCATTTTTTCTTCTCTCGTAATATGGAAAATATTAATCTACAATTCGTTTCTTACACACACAAAACACATATAGTGTTTGTGATAGTTTATTGCACAGGTAGACATATTATGTGTTTATAGATTGTCAGATGTCCAGTATTCAGTGGTAAAAACAGCATAGGTGAGCCCCCCCCCCCCCCCCCTTCAATAGTTTTTCAAGATGGGCTGTATTTTTTTGCGCTAACTGATATAGAAAAATATCTCAAATTTTTGAATTTGTAATCTAATATTATTAATTATAATTATAATATTATTATTTTTTAGTGTATAATATTTTCCATAGATAATTGCACTTTCTCTAAAATCGTTGTTTACTTTCATTCTTTACAACCTAAAAATCCTTTTAGGAAGACCTTAGCATGGCGTGTGATAAAAAAAGACGCCACTCTCCATCCACAGGCAGTAGCAGGGCGGAGGTCTCTTTCTTCTTTTTGAGCAGGGGACGAAGTTTCTCGGAAAATTTTCTCTTCCTGATTCTGGCCTAGCCAGAAGACAATAAATTAACGCTTTGACGCAGAGGGCAAATAGTGTCCGATTTGATCACTAAATAGATAAGAATAAGATGGGTTGCTTTTTCCGGAATATAAGAAGAGGCCTTCCGGCCTCTGATACAAAAAGGTTCCAATTAGGATTCAGAGAACTGGAGAGGTGTGGGTAGGGAAAGGGGCTTTAAAGCTTTGTTGCAGATGACCAAACACGAAAAACCAAAAGTATCTCCAAAGCAAAATGTATAAAGAAGAGAAGTACTTTATCCATGAATGTTGCATAAAAAATAAAATTTCCATATAAATGCAGAAAAGCAGTACAATATACCGGGTGTCCCAAAAATGACTGATGGATTTTAAAATTCAATAACTAGCAAACGGTGACAGATATTAAAAAAATTCTTGCGGGAGGGTTATGTACGATGTCGGGAGTTTTTTTACTGTGATTCTTGATTTTAGTTCGAATTTCAAACAATAGATGGCGCTGACAGCGGTTGGCGCTCATTCGAGGCCGAAACTGACGTCACTCAGCATTGATGCGAAGAAAGGAGATTAAGGCTTTGGAGTGGGTCTCATTCGCCAGTACAATTTTGCTCTTAGGCCACGATTCAGAATCCCAGATCACTTGAATGAGACCCACTCCATAGCCTTAATCTCCTTTCTTCGCATTAATGCTCAGTGACGTCAGTTTCGGCCTCGAATGAGCGCCAACCGCTGTCAGCGGCATCTATTGTTTGAAATTCGAACTAAAATCAAGAATCACAGTAAAAAAAACTCCCGACATCGTACATAACCCTCCCGCAAGAATTTTTTTAATATCTGTCATCGTTTGCTAGTTATTGAATTTTAAAATCCATCAGTCATTTTTGGGACACCCGGTAAATATATAATTGTGTTAAAAACTGAAAAGTTTGCTAAATAGAAATATTCGCTTTCCGTGTGTGTACGCTATGGAGTTCTTATGGCATATAGATTTTTAACCTTTTTATTTTCGACACATTCTTTTGAAAAATCGTGTCTGCCCAAACCCGACCCGCAAGAGTCAAAACCCAATCCGAAACCGACCCGATTCCGAAACAAAAGTCAACCTCTAAGGCCAAGTCAGAGCCTTTTTAACCACTATACATACCACAAAGAGTATTGCTAAATCTGGCGGATTGTTTACTCAGAAATTTCGAGAATAAAATTTTCAATACTAATTTTCCTTTACCTTATTCACGAAATATTTATACTTATAATAATCAAAAATAATTATTCTAACTTTCTGTGAAGAATTTGGAATTTCTTTATGATAGTTTTTATAAATGACAGATAAAATGCATCAGCAGCCTGTATAGTGTTAATTGTTCTGTACAGATATTTATTTTTACGTCCACATGTGTTTAAAATTTTGTCTTGTGCGAGGAGTTCTGACCAAAAAAAAATATAATTATTACAGTCTTTTTTCATGTTTATATTGTTCATTTTAAATAAAAGTGCCACAGACCGGAGATCTGCACGGGCAGGGATTGGGCCTGTTTTCATTCCGGACGGCAATCGGACCGGGCCAAGTCTGCATTCTTTTCAGGGCCGGGCCCGGTCCATACTTTTTTCTGAAGGCTCGGGCCGGACCTAACTTACTTTTTCCGTACCGAACCGGGACTAGTATCATTCTTCCAGCTCTTCAAGGGCCTAAGTTTTCCGTCCCGGTTTTGACCCAACCCGTATGAAAATCATTGTCTCGGCGTGACCTGGTCCATTCAAAAATCAGTCAAATTTGCCCTGGCCCAAAAATTTTTGCGAAAAATGAATACATTTTTAAATCGCCATCATTCTACAATTAAACATTAAATTTTATTCTTTATTAAGAATAGTACATTTGTAGGCTTATTAAAATATAGTAAAACGCGGGAAAAAGAACCTGCCTATGACGGAATCCTGTCTTAACCTGAAAAATATGTTGATCCATGCAAAATGAAAATACTAATACGTAAGAAAAGAATATAAATACACTAGCTGTTACCCGTGACTTCGTTCACGTAACATTAAAAAAAGAATAAATGCATTAACTTTGTAAAACATTTCACTTGATAATTAACAACATATATAATTAACCAAAGCTTTATCAGATTTTATAGGAGACCATACGGTATTTCTTTGCTATAGGGGCCTTGACATAACCCAGTCTTAAAAAAGTGAAATTTCATGCCAAATATATACAATCGCGAAAATGAAACTGCAACTAATGAAAAAAGGAGGACAAAGTAAAATCGTGAAAATCGACGAATCGCTCTTCGTAAAACGAAAAACAACACTGGCAGAATTCATCTATACAACAGTGCATTTTAGGTGATATTTGGTGTACAATTTGTATATGTGTGCATTGCTAAATGGGCATTATTATATTGTTTATTTGCATAGACATATGTTATATATTTCTTACTACATTATCTTGTTTATGTATATATTAAATTAAGTGCTTCACGCTAAGTGGTGTAAATAGTGAACAAACTGCTTGTGGATTTTATAAATTGATAGATATTTCACAAAGATATAACAATCGGATGCGATTCTAAAATGTAAATAAAGGTTGCTGGAAAGTACTTTAAATTCTGCCCAATTTAACCTCGATATTTTCTCTGTCGCGTCGAGAACACTATAAGCAAATAAATACCGATAACACAAATCTGATAATCTAAATTTACATATTTTTGTTAGTATATATAGGATTATTTTGATTTATTTCATGCGCTTGAAATTTTTTACACTTTCTCTAGGTTTAGGTGTCGAATACAAGTACATAATAATTGGGGGTTCTGCGCCAGCTGCACGCGCTGCACCAACCTCAAGGTGACCTCTGTATACTGTATAGGTCAGTGCAGCCCGGAAGTACGTCGCGGCGGAAATACGTCACGGAGATAAGCGAGTGGTGAGATAAGGGAATGGGGGAGATAAGGGAGTGGGGAGATAAGGGAGTGGGGAGATAAGGGAATGGGGGAGATACTCAAGTCTAAGAGGGTGATTAGTTTAATTAATGAATCGTGGAATGCTTTTTAAAAACTTTTTTTTCTAGAATTATCATGCTATAGTAGGACGAGATATTTTTCTAATTTGTTAGAGAATAGATTTTTTATGGGTTTTCCAAAAATTAAATATTTTCCCAAATTATTTTTTAAAGAAAAAATTATTTTTTAAAGAATTTTTTTTTTAAATTGTGGACCCACCATAACCACCCGCTATGAAAACAATTCATAACGCCACATTTTTTTTCTTTTTTTTTTTTTTCAAAAGGTATTCGAGAAAAGTTATGCGAAAAACAGAGAGTTTGATTCAAATACAGGGTACCCTATAAACATGAGTCACCATACTAAATTTAGGCAGGCCTCCCCTCTTTCCTCCCCCCTCCCACTTTTTAATTTTAGCAGAGTGCCCTTTGAAACAAGTGAGGCTAAAAATATAAGCTCCCTTCAAAAATACAAAGTGCCACACAAAAATTGTAAAGAGGAATAAATTGGGGAAATAGTCCCCCACCCCCCCTTTTGCCCCAGAGGGTCCTTTCGATGTAAGTTAGGCTAACAATATAGCATACCCTGCAAAAAATACAGAGTACCCATAAAAAATACAGGGTACCCTATAAACTTGATTCACCATACAAATTTAAGTGTCTCACACCCTCCCTTTTTTATTTTAGCAGAGAGCCCTTTGATAAACGTCAGACTAAAAATGTGAAGTTCCTTCATAAAATACAAAGTACCACACAAAAATTGTATAGGGGAATGAATTGAGGAAATAGCCCACCACCCCTCTTTTGCCCCAGTGGGCCCTTCGGTGTAACTTAGGCTAACAATACAGGGTGTATGGAAAATAGAGAGTGGCCATCAAAAATACAGGGTACCCTATAAACTTGATTCACCATACTAAATTTAGGCAGGCTTCCTCTCCCCCCTCCCCCCTCCTCCCCGCCTCCCCCCTCCCCCCACTTTCTAATTTTAGCAGAGTGCCCTTTGACACAAGTGAGGATAAAAATATAAGGTCCCTTCAAAAAATACAAAGTGCCATACAAAAATTGTGTAGAGGAATAAATTGAGTAAATAGTCCCCCACCCCCCTTTTGCCCCAGTGGACCCTTCGATGTAAGTTATTCTAACAATACAGGGTGTATGGAAAATATAGAGTGTCCATCAAAAATACAGGGTACCCTATGAACCTGATTCAACATACCAAATTTAAGTGCCCCACACCCTTTTTATTTTAGCAGAGAGCCCTTTGACACAAGTGAGGCTAAAAATATAAGCACCCTTCACAAAATGCAAAGTGCCACACAAAAATTGTATAGGGGAATAAATTGAGGTAATAGCCCTCCACCCCCTTTTGCCCCAAATGGGCCCTTCGATGTAAGTTAGGATAACAATACAGGGTGTATGGAAAATACAGAGTGCCCATCAAAAATACAGGGATACCCCAATAACATGATTCACCTTACAAAATTTAAGCGCGCCCTCCCTTTTTTTTATTTTAGAAGAGGGCCCTTCGACACAAGTTTGGCTAAAAATATAAGGCCCTTTCGAAAAATACAAAGTGACACATACAAATTCTATAGGGGAATAAATATATGGAGGAAATAGCCCCCACCCCCTTTGTCCCAAAGGGGCCTTCGATATAAATGAGGCTAAAAATATAGGGGCCCTTCAAAAAATGAGAGTGCCTACAAAAATGATACGAAGAATTCAAATGTTAATGCAAAATAGGATCTATAATAAATAGCAAAATAATAATAATAAAAAATAGGATAACTAAAATAAATATTAAAACCATAATAAGATTTAAAACCACCCTATCAAACCATATGAAAGTAAAATTTCAAAACTCGATAGAGTGAAAATTTTGGGGTCTTATTTAGGACTCCTTCACAAAAATACATTTAATAAAGTAGCACCCTTCACAAAATTCCGTTCTATAAAAGCATACTCTTCATTAATTATTATTATTTTATGTTTTAAAATGTATAATTTGACATAAAATACCATTTAGGTATTATATACAAAATTCAGTGATTCTCCCTAGGAGACAGTTTTATATTAGAATTTTGGGTTTTTTTTTTTTTTTTAAAGCGTTGGCTAAAGATTTGTTATCGACTTGGAGAAAGAAAAAATCGTTCGCACAGTAAGTATGCGTCACTAAACATGAGGGTATGTTTGATAAGATATTGAAGATTAGTGATAAGAGAATTTTCTATAGTTAAAGACCTTTCTCAAACGATATGGTATTCAAATTAGTATTTGGAGAATGATATCACTAAATAAAATGAAAAAAAAAAATTATTTATTTCATTAGTACATATGTCTTAATAGACATTACTTTAAAAATTTTAAAGGTTTATTCATGGATATAAATTATTCCGTTTTCGCATATAGGAGTAAAAAAAAATTTCACATGTTATTTCAACATATAAAGCAAAACTGACTGTTATTAAAAAATGTATAACTAAGAATTTTACGAATATCGAAAGAAAAAATAACTAATTATTTTAACTGTTAATGTAATTAATCAATACTTTTTTCATGTGGTATTAATAACATACGAGAAGGGAAATATATGAAAAAAAAAACAATAATAATATATATACTAAAATTAGAAAAAGAAACATGATACATAAATAATAAAAAGAGATACATTGTGGTGTACTTTATGAAATACTTTCCAATATATATACATATATTGTTATACTTATAACCGTTAATGTATGCGATTTCTTGCATGTAGCCCTGTGTATGTACTACTCATCTCATTACATACACTAAAATTAGTTAAGTTTTAAAATGCATTAAGATCGAGATAAAGTAAATATTCTTTATTTTCCTATAGTCTAAGAATATGTGCTACATATCTTGTTTACACTAAAATTACTAGCTAAGTTTTAAAAGGTGTCAGGATCAAGATAAAGTTAATTTTCTGAACACATATTTTTGTATATAATTTATCTTAACACATATATATATATATATTTTCAAACGACGCATATTTTTACATAACAGAAAATAAAGCATTTATTTTAAAACCATAAATAAATAGTATGTGAGTGAAAAAGCTTAGAGTTTCTATTTTTACATTTATTATTTACTTATTAACTAGCCTGCATAAATTATTTTCGCCATGTACTACATTACTTGCTTATTAGCATTTTGAATGTGTTTAGATACACTAAAATATAACTGAACTTATAAATTTTTTCAAACCATATTAACTATATTTCATAAATTACATTTATTATAATAATGATATTAAACATAAACTACTTTTCAAGATTTTAATTATGTTAGCTAAATTAAACAGTATATATTTCAACACATATGTATATTTATAAATCACATACAATGCATAAGACAAATAAACATTCATATAAAATTTATATAGTATAGAAAGACAAATTATGCTTACCTAAACCAAACAGATCTGTAATTACATGCTCGCATCAAGTCTTTATCATATGATGGGAGCAGGATAACCATACGCGCTTCTTCTGGAATATCTTGGATTTGAATGATTTTAGTACAACTCCTTATCAGCTTATCTTATCTTTAATCTATCACGTGGTATGTGACGTCACTGATAAGGGGATTCACATCGATAAGGAATAGATGTAAGACTATCTTAGATGTCTTAATGAATCGATATAATTATTTAATTATTTTTAAACTACAAATTAACTATTCTATTTTTTTAATCAAAGTTTCAAATAATACATGAAACGTATTGTTCACATAGAAGTTAGTATATTCCTACAATGTAGCGAGGTTGATACTTAAAACCGCTAATGTATGAGAATTCTTTATTATAGGCCTATATAGGTGTTACTCACCATATATGTATATATGGCGATATATATATATATATATATATATACTAAAATCTGTTAAGTTTTAAAATGCTTCATTAAGTAGACAATGAAAAATAATAACTGAGAAATAAATTAAAAATATTAATTAAGAGATATCTTAATGATCGGACTTAAAAAATTTGGGGGAAAGAGTTAGGTTTTAATTAAATATGTTAATGAATCTAATCTAATACACGTTTTGCTAAAATAGAGATTATAGTGAAAATACAGGGTCCCCTATAATATATATATTAATTATACTGCATTAATGTGTTAATTCGTCTCTATTTTCATAGAAATACCTTCGATAAAATTTAGGCTAACAATAGCACATAGGAAAAAAGTACAGAGTGTCCACAAAAAGGGTATGAATGAATGAAAAATTTTAACGTAAATATAAAATAGGGTCTACAGTAAGTGACAATACATAAATAAATAAATAAGAAGGAAAAATCATGCATCGTTGTATACTTTAAGAAACACTTTCCAATGCTATCAGACTATTGTTAAAATTTTGAAAAACTATTGAAGTAAGTGAATTAGATTTATGAAAACTTAATTATTCACGCTGGTAATGTATTTTAAAAATTATAGCTTACGTTTCTTTTTCCACTTATATATAATTATAAGGCTTCTTTTGCAATGAATACTTGACTGTTGTGCAGAAATTGAAAACTAGCATACTTAGGAATCGACTGATATACGTCGGGTTCGCTATTTTAGGATTATCTAAATTAAATATACAGGATTTTCACTAAAACTTCATAAAGAAAACATATAGAGATCGGGAAACCTTATTATTTACTAATAAGACTCCTTAACTTACCATATTCAAACACATAATATTTATAAGGATATGGAACAATATCGGGATTTTTTTGACTTCTCTGAGTATTCAAAATCCCATCGTTTAAACCACGCAAGTTTCGAACCCAACAGACATATGATCAGACTTCTCATTTTATGGTCATCACGTTAACCACTGGGCTGAGTGAGCCCCCGTTATTTAATCACATGAATATGATTTCTATCTTTCGTGATTTACAGTTATTTACTAATACATGAATACGCTATACATACCCTATATTAATCTTAGGAAAGTATTTTTATCAATATAAATATAATTTTCTCAATTTAGTGGTTATACATTTTAACTAAAATCCCTTGTGGATATAACTCGACCTTTCAGATTTTATAACATACACTATTAAATAATATTTACAAACTTTCATTTTATTTTAAACAATGGTTAGATCACGTGATAGTATTTAACTTAATGTTTTTAGAAATGACATATATTCACTTTACAATTAATTGCATATACATATGGACAAGTTTTTCAAAAATTTTACAAGATTATAAAAAAGTTCTGAAAAACTACAAACTTATGTTAAAAGGTTACAAGAAAAGTACAAGTTAAAAAAGAAAATTCAATTTAATAATTTTAAAAAAAATTAGTTAAAAAAATAATTTTTAAAAAAGTTAAAAAAACTAATTTAAAAAAAGTTTTAAAAAAATACATCTTAAGGGAAAAAAAAATTAAAAATTCACAAAAATATTTTTTTATTTATTTATAACCTAATATATATGTTTGTGCGTGTGTAGGTATGTATATACACACATGTATATGTATGTATTTACATACATACATGCATGTGTGTGTGCATACATCTATATTCATGTTTGTACATACATGTATATACATGTGTAAACGTATTCATTTGTACATACATGTGTATGAGATCATGTCTAATATTATAAAGCAAAGCAGATTTATTTATCTCCCTCACTATATGTATATGTATATACATGTGTATAGGTATCCATATGTACATATATCTGTATGAGCGTATGTCTAATATTGTAGAGCAAAGCATTTCTATTATCTCTCTCACAAAATGTGTATATATGTGCATACATGCGTGTATGTATATGTACATACATGTATATGTGCATATGTCTGATATTATAAGACAAAGCGATTTTATTTATCTCTCTCTCTCTCTCTCTCTCTCTCTCTATATATATATATATATATATATATATATATATATATATATATATCCATGTATGCACGTAAATTTATATGTTTGTAAAATTACAATGTTTGATGTTCTAACTATCGAACGATTATACTCCATGAACAATTGTTTATCGTAGGAACCAACCACTTGTTTACCCCATCAATAAACCAACTAACCAACTGCCTTAACAAGAAACCAATTGCGTACTCTAACAAACACATATTCACTATCTGCGCATGTGCGGAAATTAATAAGAAACTAGAGTAAAGACATGTTTAATCGATAAAAAAGGTACTAATCAAACAGGATATGTCCTAACTTGATTTAGACAATTACATATGGTAAGATAAGTTTTGGAATTAAAACTTGGAAGAAAGTTGGTAAATTCTATACATTTCCCACGAAAACTCACTTGTATTTTATTAAATATCTGTAGAAATCACCATAGTTTATTATTAAAATTAAATACATTCTCACTAATTCTCATTAGTTTGTGAATATACTAACTTATAATATTAGTATGGTAACTTAAATTATTAGTATTCCTGCTTAAAAATTTCTTTTATAGATTTAATATCATAAACACATGAGTCTGACTAAACTTTCGCCATTTTCATTTTAACTTAGTTTTAGGAAATTTATCGACATAGCTTTAATATTTACTGTTTAGTTAGTCTATTATTTCAAATTATTATTTTTTAGTTCTAATATTTAAAACATCTTCATATCGTTTAACGTAACATTTTAAAACGTTATAACATGTATCAAATCAATTTAAAATCATATTAAAAATATATATATATACAGATACTATTCTTACTTAATACGCCAGCTTGCTGAACACACAACCGTCTCACACGAAGACTCTGAGAAAAGTGAATGCCAGCTCAAGGCCTTATCAGATAATCATAATCTAATCACTGATAAGAATGATCACGTGATATGTGACGTCACTGATTAAATGATATCATCCACCTAGGGTTTTACCATCTAATCATGTGACCATGTGATATCAGTCAATACGTCACCAGCGATGTCACAGATCACGTGACTATGTCATAAAAGAACTAATTAGTAATTGCAATTAACACATTACCTCTAATTGATTTGTACAATATATAGATAAATTAATACGTGATTTATCTATTATTTTCTAATACATACGATATATACTATGTATTACAAAATAATACGTAGATAAATCATGAATTAATTTATCTATATATTATACAAATCAATTAGAGGTAATGTGTTAATTGCAATTACTAATTAGTTCTTTTATGACATAGTCACGTGATCTGTGACATCACGGGTGACGTATTGACTTATATCACATGGTCGCATGATTAGATGGTAAAACCCTAGGTGGATGATATCATTTAATCAGTGACGTCACATATCACGTGATCATTCTTATCAGTGATTAGATTATGATTATCTGATAAGGCCTTGAGCTGGCATTCACTTTTCTCAGAGTCTTCGTGTGAGACGGTTGTGTGTTCAGCAAGCTGGCGTATTAAGTAAGAATAGTATCTGTATATATATATATTTTTAATATGATTTTAAATTGATTTGATACATGTTATAACGTTTTAAAATGTTACGTTAAACGATATGAAGATGTTTTAAATATTAAACTAAAAAATAATAATTTGAAATAATAGACTAACTAAACAGTAAATATTAAAGCTATGTCGATAAATTTCCTAAAACTAAGTTAAAATGAAAATGGCGAAAGTTTAGTCAGACTCATGTGTTTATGATATTAAATCTATAAAAGAAATTTTTAAGCAGGAATACTAATAATTCAAGTTACCATACTAATATTATAAGTTAGTATATTCACAAACTAATGAGAATTAGTGAGAATGTATTTAATTTTAATAATAAACTATGGTGATTTCTACAGATATTTAATAAAATACAAGTGAGTTTTCGTGGGAAATGTATAGAATTTACCAACTTTCTTCCAAGTTTTAATTCCAAAACTTATCTTACCATATGTAATTGTCTAAATCAAGTTAGGACATATCCTGTTTGATTAGTACCTTTTTTTATCGATTAAACATGTCTTTACTCTAGTTTCTTATTAATTTCCGCACATGCGCAGATAGTGAATATGTGTTTGTTAGAGTACGCAATTGGTTTCTTGTTAAGGCAGTTGGTTAGTTGGTTTATTGATGGGGTAAACAAGTGGTTGGTTCCTACGATAAACAATTGTTCATGGAGTATAATCGTTCGATAGTTAGAACATCAAACATTGGAATTTTACAAACATATAAATTTACGTGCATACATGGATATATATATATATATATATATATATATATATAGAGAGAGAGAGAGAGAGTGACAGAGATAAATAAAATCGCTTTGTCTTATAATATCAGACATATGCACATATACATGTATGTACAAATACATACACGCATGTATGCACATATATACACATTTTGTGAGAGAGATAATAGAAATGCTTTGCTCTACAATATTAGACATACGCTCATACAGATATATGTACATATGGATACCTATACACATGTATATACATATACATATAGTGAGGGAGATAAATAAATCTGCTTTGCTTTATAATATTAGACATGATCTCATACACATGTATGTACAAATGAATACGTATACACATGTATATACATGTATGTACAAACATGAATATAGATGTATGCACACACACATGCATGTATGTATGTAAATACATACATATACATGTGTGTATATACATACCTACACACGCACAAACATATATATTAGGTTATAAATAAATAAAAAAATATTTTTGTGAATTTTTAATTTTTTTTTCCCTGAAGATGTATTTTTTTAAAACTTTTTTTAAATTAGTTTTTTTAACTTTTTTAAAAATTATTTTTTTAACTAATTTTTTTTTAAATTATTAAATTGAATTTTCTTTTTTAACTTGTACTTTTCTTGTAACCTTTTAACATAAGTTTGTAGTGTTTCAGAACTTTTTTATAATCTTGTAAAATTTTTGAAAAACTTGTCCATATGTATATGCAATTAATTGTAAAGTGAATATATGTCATTTCTAAAAACATTAAGTTAAATACTATCACGTGATCTAACCATTGTTTAAAATAAAATGAAAGTTTGTAAATGTTATTTAATAGTGTATGTTATAAAATCTGAATGGTCGAGTTATATCCACAAGGGATTTTAGTTAAAATGTATAACCACTAAATTGAGAAAATTATATTTATATTGATAAAAATACTTTCCTAAGATTAATATAGGGTATGTATAGCGTATTCATGTATTAGTAAATAACTGTAAATCACGAAAGATAGAAATCATATTCATGTGATTAAATAACGGGGGCTCACTCAGCCCAGTGGTTAACGTGATGACCATAAAATGAGAAGTCTGATCATATGTCTGTTGGGTTCGAAACTTGCGTGGTTTAAACGATGGGATTTTGAATACTCAGAGAAGTCAAAGAAATCACGATATTGTTCCATATCCTTATAAATATTATGTGTTTGAATATGGTAAGTTAAGGAGTCTTATTAGTAAATAATAAGGTTTCCCGATCTCTATATGTTTTCTTTATGAAGTTTTAGTGAAAATCCTGTATATTTAATTTAGATAATCCTAAAATAGCGAACCCGACGTATATCAGTCGATTCCTAAGTATGCTAGTTTTCAATTTCTGCACAACAGTCAAGTATTCATTGCAAAAGAAGCCTTATAATTATATATAAGTGGAAAAAGAAACGAAAGCTATAATTTTTAAAATACATTACCAGCGTGAATAATTAAGTTTTCATAAATCTAATTCACTTACTTCAATAGTTTTTCAAAATTTTAACAATAGTCTGATAGCATTGGAAAGTGTTTCATAAAGTATACAACGACGCATGATTTTTCCTTCTTATTTATTTATTTATGTATTGTCACTTACTGTAGACCCTATTTTATATTTACGTTAAAATTTTTCATTCATTCATACCCTTTTTGTGGACACTTTGTACTTTTTTCCTATGTGCTATTGTTAGCCTAAATTTTATCGAAGGTATTTCTATGAAAATAGAGACGAATTAACACATTAATGCAGTATAATTAATATATATATTATAGGGGACCCTGTATTTTCACTATAATCTCTATTTTAGCAAAACGTGTATTAGATTAGATTCATTAACATATTTAATTAAAACCTAACTCTTTCCCCCAAATTTTTTAAGTCCGATCATTAAGATATCTCTTAATTAATATTTTTAATTTATTTCTCAGTTATTATTTTTCATTGTCTACTTAATGAAGCATTTTAAAACTTAACAGATTTTAGTATATATATATATATATATATATATATATATATCGCCATATATACATATATGGTGAGTAACACCTATATAGGCCTATAATAAAGAATTCTCATACATTAGCGGTTTTAAGTATCAACCTCGCTACATTGTAGGAATATACTAACTTCTATGTGAACAATACGTTTCATGTATTATTTGAAACTTTGATTAAAAAAATAGAATAGTTAATTTGTAGTTTAAAAATAATTAAATAATTATATCGATTCATTAAGACATCTAAGATAGTCTTACATCTATTCCTTATCGATGTGAATCCCCTTATCAGTGACGTCACATACCACGTGATAGATTAAAGATAAGATAAGCTGATAAGGAGTTGTACTAAAATCATTCAAATCCAAGATATTCCAGAAGAAGCGCGTATGGTTATCCTGCTCCCATCATATGATAAAGACTTGATGCGAGCATGTAATTACAGATCTGTTTGGTTTAGGTAAGCATAATTTGTCTTTCTATACTATATAAATTTTATATGAATGTTTATTTGTCTTATGCATTGTATGTGATTTATAAATATACATATGTGTTGAAATATATACTGTTTAATTTAGCTAACATAATTAAAATCTTGAAAAGTAGTTTATGTTTAATATCATTATTATAATAAATGTAATTTATGAAATATAGTTAATATGGTTTGAAAAAATTTATAAGTTCAGTTATATTTTAGTGTATCTAAACACATTCAAAATGCTAATAAGCAAGTAATGTAGTACATGGCGAAAATAATTTATGCAGGCTAGTTAATAAGTAAATAATAAATGTAAAAATAGAAACTCTAAGCTTTTTCACTCACATACTATTTATTTATGGTTTTAAAATAAATGCTTTATTTTCTGTTATGTAAAAATATGCGTCGTTTGAAAATATATATATATATATGTGTTAAGATAAATTATATACAAAAATATGTGTTCAGAAAATTAACTTTATCTTGATCCTGACACCTTTTAAAACTTAGCTAGTAATTTTAGTGTAAACAAGATATGTAGCACATATTCTTAGACTATAGGAAAATAAAGAATATTTACTTTATCTCGATCTTAATGCATTTTAAAACTTAACTAATTTTAGTGTATGTAATGAGATGAGTAGTACATACACAGGGCTACATGCAAGAAATCGCATACATTAACGGTTATAAGTATAACAATATATGTATATATATTGGAAAGTATTTCATAAAGTACACCACAATGTATCTCTTTTTATTATTTATGTATCATGTTTCTTTTTCTAATTTTAGTATATATATTATTATTGTTTTTTTTTTCATATATTTCCCTTCTCGTATGTTATTAATACCACATGAAAAAAGTATTGATTAATTACATTAACAGTTAAAATAATTAGTTATTTTTTCTTTCGATATTCGTAAAATTCTTAGTTATACATTTTTTAATAACAGTCAGTTTTGCTTTATATGTTGAAATAACATGTGAAATTTTTTTTTACTCCTATATGCGAAAACGGAATAATTTATATCCATGAATAAACCTTTAAAATTTTTAAAGTAATGTCTATTAAGACATATGTACTAATGAAATAAATAATTTTTTTTTTCATTTTATTTAGTGATATCATTCTCCAAATACTAATTTGAATACCATATCGTTTGAGAAAGGTCTTTAACTATAGAAAATTCTCTTATCACTAATCTTCAATATCTTATCAAACATACCCTCATGTTTAGTGACGCATACTTACTGTGCGAACGATTTTTTCTTTCTCCAAGTCGATAA
This sequence comes from Maratus michaelseni, assembly GCA_963931845.1. Lineage (NCBI taxonomy): Eukaryota > Metazoa > Arthropoda > Arachnida > Araneae > Salticidae > Maratus > Maratus michaelseni. The sequence goes on from OZ007600.1 coordinate 8,353,443, forward strand.
CAAATCTTTAGCCAACGCTTTAAAAAAAAAAAAAAAACCCAAAATTCTAATATAAAACTGTCTCCTAGGGAGAATCACTGAATTTTGTATATAATACCTAAATGGTATTTTATGTCAAATTATACATTTTAAAACATAAAATAATAATAATTAATGAAGAGTATGCTTTTATAGAACGGAATTTTGTGAAGGGTGCTACTTTATTAAATGTATTTTTGTGAAGGAGTCCTAAATAAGACCCCAAAATTTTCACTCTATCGAGTTTTGAAATTTTACTTTCATATGGTTTGATAGGGTGGTTTTAAATCTTATTATGGTTTTAATATTTATTTTAGTTATCCTATTTTTTATTATTATTATTTTGCTATTTATTATAGATCCTATTTTGCATTAACATTTGAATTCTTCGTATCATTTTTGTAGGCACTCTCATTTTTTGAAGGGCCCCTATATTTTTAGCCTCATTTATATCGAAGGCCCCTTTGGGACAAAGGGGGTGGGGGCTATTTCCTCCATATATTTATTCCCCTATAGAATTTGTATGTGTCACTTTGTATTTTTCGAAAGGGCCTTATATTTTTAGCCAAACTTGTGTCGAAGGGCCCTCTTCTAAAATAAAAAAAAGGGAGGGGGCGCTTAAATTTTGTAAGGTGAATCATGTTATTGGGGTATCCCTGTATTTTTGATGGGCACTCTGTATTTTCCATACACCCTGTATTGTTATCCTAACTTACATCGAAGGGCCCATTTGGGGCAAAAGGGGGTGGAGGGCTATTACCTCAATTTATTCCCCTATACAATTTTTGTGTGGCACTTTGCATTTTGTGAAGGGTGCTTATATTTTTAGCCTCACTTGTGTCAAAGGGCTCTCTGCTAAAATAAAAAGGGTGTGGGGGCACTTAAATTTGGTATGTTGAATCAGGTTCATAGGGTACCCTGTATTTTTGATGGACACTCTATATTTTCCATACACCCTGTATTGTTAGAATAACTTATATCGAAGGGTCCACTGGGGCAAAAGGGGGGTGGGGGGCTATTTACTCAATTTATTCCTCTACACAATTTTTGTATGGCACTTTGTATTTTTTGAAGGGACCTTATATTTTTATCCTCACTTGTGTCAAAGGGCACTCTGCTAAAATTAAAAAGTGGGGGGAGGGGGGAGGCGGGGAGGAGGGGGGAGGGGGGAGAGGAAGCCTGCCTAAATTTAGTATGGTGAATCAAGTTTATAGGGTACCCTGTATTTTTGATGGCCACTCTCTATTTTCCATACACCCTGTATTGTTAGCCTAAGTTACACCGAAGGGCCCACTGGGGCAAAAGAGGGGTGGTGGGCTATTTCCTCAATTCATTCCCCTATACAATTTTTGTGTGGTACTTTGTATTTTATGAAGGAACTTTACATTTTTAGTCTGACGTTTATCAAAGGGCTCTCTGCTAAAATAAAAAAGGGAGGGTGTGAGACACTTAAATTTGTATGGTGAATCAAGTTTATAGGGTACCCTGTATTTTTTATGGGTACTCTGTATTTTTTGCAGGGTATGCTATATTGTTAGCCTAACTTACATCGAAAGGACCCTCTGGGGCAAAAGGGGGGTGGGGGACTATTTCCCCAATTTATTCCTCTTTACAATTTTTGTGTGGCACTTTGTATTTTTTGAAGGGAGCTTATATTTTTAGCCTCACTTGTTTCAAAGGGCACTCTGCTAAAATTAAAAAGTGGGGGGGGGAGGAGGGAGGGGAGGCCTGCCTAAATTTAGTATGGTGACTCATGTTTATAGGGTACCCTGTATTTGAATCAAACTCTCTGTTTTTCGCATAACTTTTCTCGAATACCTTTTGAAAAAAAACAAAAAGAAAAAAAATGTGGCGTTATGAATTGTTTTCATAGCGGGTGGTTATGGTGGGTCCACAATTTAAAAAAAAAAATTCTTTAAAAAATAATTTTTTCTTTAAAAAATAATTTGGGAAAATATTTAATTTTTGGAAAACCCATAAAAAATCTATTCTCTAACAAATTAGAAAAATACCTCGTCCTACTATAGCATGATAATTCTAGAAAAAAAAGTTTTTAAAAAGCATTCCACGATTCATTAATTAAACTAATCACCCTCTTAGACTTGAGTATCTCCCCCATTCCCTTATCTCCCCACTCCCTTATCTCCCCCATTCCCTTATCTCTCCACTAGCTTATCTCCGTGACGTATTTCCGCCGCGACGTACTTCCGGGCTGCACTGACCTATACAGTATACAGAGGTCACCTTGAGGTTGGTGCAGCGCGTGCAGCTGGCGCAGAACCCCCAATTATTATCTACTAATACATGTACTTTCTTGTTATTTTATTTTGCCATTTCTATTTATTCTATTTTCCATTCATTCCATTTATGGATATTGATTTCATTTACATATTCGTGTCAAAGAATATTCTTTAAAGTTATTATCAGGATTAGGATAGGATACGATTACGGTTAGGATTAGGAATAAAAATTGAACGACAATGGCATGACCGATTCAGGTTTAAAGTATGAACCAGGAAGTCTATTTACATCATGAAGCAATAAGAAAATTAGAAAATTATCGGCTAATATTTTTTAATATGTTTTACAGTCATAGTTTTCATCAAAGGTGAGCGGGGAAATGATCATCTAAAATACCATTAAGTGTTTACCACGCAAAAAGCAAATCTGGTTACAACAATGTATTTAATTTTGCGCCAAATTTCACTTGATAAAAAAAAAAAAATCAAATTGACTATGGACCTAATTACAGACCCCTAACCTTCCTATTCTCAGAAATGTTCTACCTATATGTAAAAAAAAAATCTACTGTATAGAACGCGCTTTCACGTTTATAATGTTATGAATTGGCACGATCGGCTTGTTCAAGTTTACACAATTCGGCTGGAAGGAAAGATTCATTACTTTTTTATTTCTTCTTTGCTTTTGCATTACGCGAATTTGTTGGTGAAATCGATTTTCTTTTCGATAACATTGTTGTTTTTTAAGTTTAAAAAATATTGTAATTTTACTTAAACATTGCTTTAAAATCTATGCAATTTTTCTTATCCTGCAAGACTTTACAAAAATCTATTATGAAACAACTATAAAAAAAGCTATATTTAAAAAAGACAACAAAGTTTTTCCTCTTTTAAAACTAAAAGAAATGTAAAATTAAATTCCGGTTCGAAACGACGATTTACAAATGTGTTTTCGATTGTGGAAAAATGATAGAGGAAAAATGCTGTTACTTCGACACAATCATATTAAACCTTTAGCTTTTATGAGAAATGCAACTTTCTTTTAAAAAATATAGTTATTTTTATTAAGATTTTCTGATTTTCGATACGGATAATTTTGCGATGCATATCATTGACATTTGCCATCCAATTTCTTTCTTTTTCTTTTTTTTTTTTTTTTTTTACTTTTTAAAATTTAAATTAAAAACATGGTATCTTTATGTTGCCGTGTGCAGACGATAAATCGCCAACCTATCCCATCATTCGTATTGAATTCATTAAAAATATAAGTCTTTCACTTATTTCATTTAAAACACAGAACTTTAATTTACAACACATACATTTAAAATACATATATTACGTACATTTAAAATAATTCCTTTCATGTGAAAAAAAAAAAGAAAAAAAAGAGAAATTAATCACAAATAATTTGATAACCCAAGATCATTTTATTTCAACATCAAAACAAATTTGTTTTATTTTTCTATATATGACATCATATTCGCTTGCTTTCCATACTTACTCGTATTTATGCACTTTGTATTATTATCAAATATTTGAAAACGCACGTTTTATTTCTAATATGACATCATTTCATATTCTGTTTAATTCTTAAATAATTCATTTCCTTTTCATTTTTCACGTGAAAAATTTTCACTTGAAAATAAATTGTTGATTAAAAATTATTACTCAGGGGTTTTATTTTATATTGGCAACGATAAAGTATTAGCAACGGTAAAATAAATTTAACCATTTTAAAAAAAGTTGCAAAACCGGGCCCTTTGGGCCAAACCAACCAACCATTGTAAAATATACGAAAAAATGTCCATTTATTCTGTATGAAAATAATGAAAATTTTAATTTTTAAGAAAAATATTGAAATAAAATAAAAGAAAACCAGCCTATATTCATTTGAGGGTTATAATCAACTTATATGCAAAGATACAGGATCATTAAATGCTTCATTTTGACGCTGGCTTCAGCCTAACATTTGCACACAATCAGATTTATAATATTATTAGGATTTACACCTGCTAAAAAGGGAACTTATCTATACGCATTTTTTTCTTTCCTATGCAATTCCGTCTTAAAAGATTTTACTGTATAGCATTTTTCAGATTTTTAAGTTTCCAATACATGGAATATGGATTAACTATATTAATGATAATTGAAACATTTACGTACAACAAATAGCGATTCATTAAAAAAATAAATATCGCAATGACTTCTGTAAAAATGAAAACTATAAACAGGACAATAAAAAGCAAAGATAAGTATTTTTGGTCAGAACTCCTCGTACGAGACAAAATGTTAACCAAATCGACGTAAAAATAAATGTTTTGTAGAAATTCATTCGGGCCGGGTCGGGCTCGGGCCGAGATTTTAACTTTTTTCCGGGCCAGGCCGGGCTCGAGCCGAAGTTTTAACTTTTATACCGGGCCAGGCTTGGACCGAAGTTTTAACTTTTATACTGGGCCGGGCCCAGGCCTTGAAATTTCGGCCCATGCAGACCTCTACCATAGACTGCATAGTACAGGGACCTTCGTTCCAAAATACTGTTTGCACTACATTTATTTCTACATATCCTATTGTAAACTATATTGATTTTTTAATGGATCTCTATTTGTATGTAAATATCTGAATTATTATTAATACCATTAATCCATTTACACGGCTTTGAGACTTGAAAATCTGAAAAATTCTATATCGAAAAACCTTCTAAGACGAAATCACATAGGACAGAAAAAAAATCGTTATAGTTTAGTTCCATTTTTACCAGGTCTGTCATCTCTTGCAAAGTATTATTTATTTTCAAATGGATTATTATATCCATTTTGCAATTGATCAAGAAATTTTTCCGTTTAAAACAGGATTTCGTCATACACAGATTCTTATTATAGGTTTTACAGTACTGTATCCCCCCTCCCCCCAGAAATGTGTATATATATTATTCTTTAAAGGCAATTTTAATTGTAGAATAATGGTATTTGTGCAGACTTCTTGGAAGAATTAAGCACAGGTTCAGAAATAAGTCCAGTTCGTCCCGGCCAGCGCATCCAGAGAAAGCAAGACCCAGGCACGACCCAGAAAAACTGATGATCAGGCTCGACCCGTCCCGAGTCCATGAAGGCCTCTAAATGGCATTTGAATGGGAAAAATATGTTCTTAACAGCTGGAAATTTTTTAAATAAATTATGAAAAAAATTGAGTTTGAGTTGTAAATTTCATTCAAACTCACAGATTTTTTGAGCTTTCGTTCAGTTCACGTTCGTTTATCAAAAAGTGAGTCAAGTTCAACTCACGTTCACAGAAAGTGAACTAAGTTCGCGAGTTTTCGTTCAATGAGCACACTGGTTCGGTTTATATGTTATATATATCACCGTTAATTTATTTAAATTATGAGCTGAAAGAGTATAATACGAACTCTCAGTGAATTATTTTCATTAATTAAAAGGAAAAATATACACACTGTACGTATTACAAAATTATTAGATGATAGTGAAATTCTATTTCAGGCTGTCAAATTGGAAAGGAGCTATGCCACAGATGGGGTAAAATCATTTGCATTGTATTTTAATAATGTTACACTATTTCAAACATATTGAAATTCATATATATTACTGGGGTGCACTACATGATGGTTACTATACAGTAGGGTGTGAATAGCATTTTTTTTATACCGCTAACCAGGCCCCTACCTGCCCGGCATGAATGCCTAGCTTAACGGGTTAGTACCTGGGAGCGGGGCGGAAATCGCCTGATCACAGCATGGCTGTGATCCACCTGACTATTGATTTGTTCACATCGCTGCTGTGCTTGCTCTCTTGTGATTTGCTACCGTTATCTTTGTTTGCCGGTTCAAGGTTTCTGTTTAATTTCGTTGAATTGACAGATTTAATAGGTCTCGTAATTTAGAACCTTGATCAGGTGACGAGACCTTCACCTGACTAGGCACCCCCAGAGGTATTATTCACAGGTAGTGCATAGCATTTATTATTCACTTACAGGGACACAAAAATAAACTACGTTACAGTACTGTCTATAACTGAAAACTACAACTGAAAACGCACTTCCCTGCGATAATTGTTGGAAGTGCGTTTTCAGTTGTTTGTATGCGTTTTTAAATTTAACTAATTATTTTAATATTACTTGCTGTGTATAAATTTTATAAATCATATACAGGGCTGAGCAAAAGATTTCAAGTAAATTCCTCTTTTTGCGAAAATTGCCAAAAGTGGATTTTTAACTATGTTATAAGTTTCCTAATTGACGTAAATTTTAGCATACAATCTAATAATGTATAACAATGTAATGTATATGTAATAATATATAACAATGTATAATATATGCAAATCTATAGATCATATATGATCGCAGATGAATCTGAATACTTTAGAACTGCAGATGATAATTACTGAAATTTAGTTTTTAATTGCGGTTTGCGTTTTCCTAATCTATATGATTCACATGCTCCCATCCGTCAAAAGTTTTTTGTGCTGAGCACAAAAATGCCATTTAATTTTAATTTGATATTAAGAACATGAATCTATAGTGTCTTTTTGGTATTTTTCTTTTTGTTAATAGTAAGGTATGAGGATTTTTTGTGCTCTTTATATGTGGTCAAAATGACGCCAATTTTATTTAAAAGGATTATTTAAATATAAACCCACTGGTGCCACTTAGCATTCTCAAATCTATTTATATAATAACATAAGTATAACAGTGCAGTTTATGTATGAAGCAAGATATGCCAATATTACTTAAAAATCGATTTTACGTATATTCAAAGGGTGGTATTTGGCATTTTGATAGAATATTTTAGAACGGTAAGAGCGCCATGATGTGCTTCTATATGAGCCGATAATTACCTCATATGCTTAATGTCAATAACTGAATGAACCTAGAGGTGCCAATTGGCAATTATTAGCGGGGCTTGAGTTTTCCTGCGTGGTTCTTTTTGAAACTGTAGATGCCACTTCTATTTAAATGTTAATTTTTATACGAACCTGTGGGGTGTTACTTGGTAAGTTTGTTGACAGTATATGGAACATGAGTGTCTCAGTGTGCATTTAAATGAATCACTAGTTGTCTTTTTTGAGTGTCAAAATGTTCTTCTATATATGGTCAAAGAGATGCCACTTCATTGAAATGTAATTTGAATATGAATCAGCAGGTACCACTGACGCAGTAGGTACCACGGGCATTCTTGAATTTTATTATTTTACATGACTTGAGTATAACAGTGTACTTCATGAATGAAGTAAAAGATATCACTCTTATTTACAAGTCGATTTTACAGTGATCCAAAGGGTGCCACTTGAATTTTTTGTTACATTTTAATAGTATGGCATGAGCATCACGTTGTGCTATTATGACCCAACAGATGCCTATTTGCTTAATGTTACTAACTTGATGAACCTAGGGGTGCCACTTGGCAATTTTGTTTACATCTATTTGAGAGGCTTATGTTTTTTAAAGTACTTCAGAGATTTGAACCTATGTGTGCTTTTCTTATTTAAGTGCTTTGTCCTCTTAACAAATTGAGTTACACAGTGTCCTTTGTTTATCATAATTCCAAGTGCAGCACTGAAGTCTGCATATTAAAATCGCAGATATTCTTTGTTGTTCTTAAGCTATAAATCGGCCCTCCTAAATCTTTTGTTCACTGGTGGTATTGGTGGTATCTCTTAAAGACAGTAAGCTAAGGAACTGTATTAAGTTCTCAAGTCATTGTAAATGTTGTACATTTTATATTAACCTTATAAATGCATGGCATTTACAATTTTTTGCTCGAGATTAACTTTTTTATGTTTATTAAATTGAATTGATTGGGACATTAACTTTCTTATTTAAGCACAGGTAATGGCATGTTAATAGTATCACACACCGTCAGTTTTTTTTAAATCTTTTTATAGATATCCCGTTATCTTTCTATTTTCTTTTATTGTTCAAAATTCAACCCATATAGGCACATTTAAGTTTTTTTCCTAGTAATTCTAGGAGACCTAGGTCTCTGATTTTTGCTTTAATATTTTCTGTCTAACCTTTCCTTCATTGTGGTTAATGTATGTCAGTCACGATGGCCAGCCGTTTATCTCATAATTCAACTTAGTTTTATTAGTTTCAATTATTGGCAGTTAGTCGACAATACAATGTCAAAGTGTTGATAAATCATAGTATCATCACCATCATATCTTAAACAATTTAAATAAATCACAGTGTAGTTTCGTAAAACAGAATTAGACCTAGAATCATATCGGAACGGAAATAACAGTTAGCTCAATGGCTAGAAAACACACTAACATCCTCACTACTAGATAACGATTCGCTGTCATCGTATAGTGTCTTGGATATCTAAACACATTCGAGGAGTCAACGTCGGCGGCATCAACATTCTCCATATTCGAAACACCAAGACCACACTTCTAAGAAAAATGATGCAACACATCAAGCAAACTCACAGCCAATATACACACACCAAAAGAAAAAGTAACATAGTAAGAACAGAATTAATTACTCACATAATGAAGTATACAGCCCTCTGCTAGCCTGTAAACCAGAAATCGTTAAGGACCTGTCGTTTAGTGAACTGCTAAATCAGACCATGTGTTATATAAAAAGTCATGGGAAAGAGATGACTAAGAGGCATCAAAATATCGGAAGATACTTCAGCTAAAATATGACTGATTAGTGAAAACGTTATCCCAGAAGGAAAAGGAAATTAAATACCTTAATGATAAGCTCAACAGTTTGATAGCACGGCTAAAGATGGCCAAAACAGGGAAAAGCCGAAAAAGGGTGATAAGGAGAACACGTCATTCAAAGAGAAAATGAAAAGCTAAAACAAAAGCGTCAAAACAAGAAAAGTATCACAGAACAACTACAAGAAATTCGACGTCGACAGCAGGAAACACAGCAGAAACTAGGGGAAATAGAAAAGGCTTCTGTAGAGTCACAAGAGCAACTGGCCAAAACACAAGAGGAGGTCAGTTTGCTAAAATCTACTCTTGAAGAAATTGACGTTCCCCTGATTAAGGTAAATTCACTAATAAATGACAAGCTCACACTAAATTTACAAAAAGTGTTGGAACTAGTATTGGAACAAAAAAAAACAGTCGTAGTTTATGATTGTTCCTCCTTTAGAAGTCCTGCTGAAGACGTCTCTGCATATAGAACCAAAACACAGACATAGAAAGAAGTTCGAGGTGTATTGAACACAATCAATATGAATATCCTTCCAATGATAGCAGATTGCTTCTTTAGGGATAAGAGTGTAGAGATTGTTTGTGCAAACAAGGCTAAAACTCTGGAAATTGTAGAAAAGTTAAAGCAAATAAAAAGCGTGAATGTAATACTTGATATAAAGGTTAACAAACAGTATTATCAAAAATCATTATCTTCAGTGCGCCATTGAACCCCATTGCCAAGAGAAAATATCAGACGAAGACACACAATAGGTTAAATATATGGATGAGGTGGCAGTCCTTGATTATGAAGATTACAAATATATGATACTCTAGCCGGCAATTAGGAGATATTTGGGAACAGGCGAATGCTGTAAACTTATTATCATTAAACACAACTCTAATATTCCGGAATGCTCAAATTTATTCATGCAAAGGCCTAAATAGTCGATAGATTCTCTGATTTCCAGAAAAATGTATCTTGGTTTTAATCACTGCAAAGTTAGGAGCTATGTCACAATCTTGAGATGCTACAGTTGCTAGCGGCTCAGTCATGTGCCAGTGCATGTAAAAAAAAAACGTTTCTGATCGATGTGCACATGTCCATGATTCAGCAGACAGCTACATGTTTCTTGTAAAAACGAGCTCTGTTGCAAACACCGCCTAGAAATATTTTTACACAGAGCTTGAAGATGTAGACAAAGCCATTCAACATCCAGCCCATAGTCATAATTGCCCAACGTACTAAGCTTATCTAAAGAAGCACACATCAGGACAGAAGACTCAGCATAAGAGCTCTACTACCTCCTTAGCCCCTTCGGGACCGGCGGCTTTTACACAAATTTTCTTCGGTTGGCACCATTTTTTTTTAAAAAGCTACCTTTATTGAAACTATCACAAAAATGCTCTAATTAGAGAAAGCAAATATTACTTTTATTTTTTACTGGTGCCTAAAACAAAATCTGTATGCTCTTTTTGAGGGTGCATATATGCACCCATGGTCCCGAATAGGTTAAAGAAGTGAGCTTAATTCCAAACAGGTAATCTAACCAAAACCCTGTGTTATTGTGTGATTATCTCTGGTGGTTATTCTGTGGTTATCACTGGCGGTTATTTTGTGGTTATCACTGGTGGTTATTGTGTGGTTAACTTTGTGCTGCCTCTAATTCTGAAAGATAAATGTTTATGAAAATTGAAAGATCTACTTAGCAGCAAAATAGATCCGATCCCTCAAAATGAACTCTCTGTGGTGTATACACAATTTATTTAAAAACCGGAAATGATACTTATCTCGAATACTTAGGAATGTCTACCCGTAAATTTAAAAATCTTGTTAAAGAACATTTTGGAGACCTGAAGCACAACCGACCAGCAACAGCCCTGTCAAGACTTAATCTGAAGCAGAATATTGGTATTAATTTTGAGTAAGCGAAAATTATATGCCTTTTGAAAAATTATCATGAGTTATTTGTTGGTAAATCAATTGAAATTATCACTAAAGAAAATAGAGTTGCAATGCCATTTTGTGATATAACATACCCAATATATGGTTACATTTGCTTAAGGGGTCAGGTAACCTTTGAACTCACAAAATACATGAAAAGGAGACCTCTGTAAGAATTATCATAACTCCGTAACTATTTGACTTTGAATTATAAAATTTTAAATGCATATTAATAAAGGTTTATTTTATAAATTAAAATTCTCCAAAAATGTTTACACTCATATAAAGCTTTTAAATTTAATTTAAAATATAATAATTTTTTTACGAAAGAACTATTCTTGCATGTACTGCGCGCACGATTTTTCACATTTGAATTGCTAAAACCATTCAAAAAAATTTTAATGAGTACATATATAATGTGTTCTCAAAATGACCTACGATGAAAAAAATAAAATGAGTAGTTCTTGAGAAAAAAAATTTTTTTTAGAGAAATTCGAAATATCGAGGTTTTTTTTACTACAAAAGTAGTGATAAATTCTAAACTTGTTACTTGAGAAACATAATCCTAGGTCATTTTGTGCATCTGTTTGGTTAAGACATTCAGTCAAAATTTCATGAAATTCTAACCAATAATTTTCCTTAAATCGTGCGCGCAATGACCAAAATCGTCGTTTTGAGAAAATTGACTTCAAAGATCAAACTGTCCCTTGATCATATACAAAAAGCTCAGACTGTTTTAGACATAACTCCTCTTTTAAAGTGAATTTTTGCATGGGGTTTATTTTAAAATGTTCCTAAACAATCATATTTAATTATAAGCTAATAAAAAAAATTTCAAATTTCTCACACTTTAAAGGTTACCTGACCCCTTAAAGAGTTGCAAAATGATTAATATTTAACTCCCCACCTCTTTTTTCCCCTGTCACTCATATACCAAGAGCAATTGGAATCACCCAACGAACCTGAATGCAAACCTGGACTTTCCCTAGTTCCCGGATGAAGAAGCGGAGATTTTGAAAGTAAGCAGGTAATAGAAGGTTATATTTTATTCCCTGATGATGGCTATGTGTATAACTGAAAGTGCTTGGAATAATTAATATTAATGTAATTTAATATCTTTTTAAATTTTTGTCATCTATTAAATAATAAAACGCATTATGTTTAGTTTTAATTTTTTAGTTTTTAAGATTTTAGCATTCTACTTATCTATTTGCGTATTTTATTTTATTCTCAACGTTTCTACTTACAGTGTTACATTAAAAAGTTTGAGTTGTTATTCATAAATGTGAACGTGCTCAAATTCAAGTTATACAATCTCAATGAAAATGTGTTAAAATCTTACTTCCCAAATACAATATATTACTCAATACCATCAGTTTACTTCTGCTGATATCCTGCACAGATATTAAGTTAGTCGTTTTCTCCCTTCCACTTTGTTCATTCTTCTGCTCTCATTAAGAACAGATGTCTTGTTAGTGCTTGTGTGCACTACATAATGTTTTAAATGCAACGTTAGTACAGAAGTGGTGTATTTCTGCAACATTGAGTTAATACTACTACTCAACATCCTGCAGTCACCCAGTGTATGAGTGCAATGATGTACATTGAATTTATCGAACATTTAGTTAACCCCTTGAAGGGCACCGGTATATTATATATACCACCTAATTTTAATCCCAAAATGCCACAATGACACCAGAATTTTATAATCAAATTTTGAATTTATAGGGTACATGAAGAAAAGCTTCTACTTATTTAAAAATAAATTCGTTCGTGAATCCTGGTGTCAATCTATCATTTCAATATTTTAGCTGCAGGAGTATTTTGCCCCTGAAGGGGTTAAACAGATTTGTTACATCTTGTGTGTCATGTATCTTTGCACATTCTTACTCTAAATTAATTTCTCTAGTGTATTACAGTATATTTCAGAATAACTTAGTATAATTAAGTGTAATTACTCTGCCTTAGTATTTTTGTTCCTAATATTTTTATTTTGAAGCAAGATTATTCTTCAAGATTTTAAATATAAGGGTTTTAGGGTCAGTAAATAATCATTTTGAATATTCAGTGAAAATTAGTATACATATTTCAAATTTTTGTAACATTGTTTTCTGGACTGTTCAATTTCTTTAGTTGAAACAAAATTATAATCACTTTTACATATTATGTTTGGTTCAGCCTATAATTACAATTATTTTAAAGGTTTTGTTATTAGTAGTTTCTCATCAACTTGTATTTCTGTAAAAAAAGTTTCCATTATCAAAATTTATATTTCAGCAAACCGCAAAATTAAATCTTTATCACAAACTTGCTTTTTCCACCTTCGGCGTTCATTTGTTAACTTTTTATGCTAAATATAATGTTATATAGCTTTATTATATATTGTTTATGTATTGCTGAATAATCTAAAGTATTGTATATCTTTTATGCTCCCCTAAAAAATTGGGTAGCAATGTAACCCTTTGTGAAACATAGCCGGGGTGTATGGTAAATGATGTCTCATGTGCGTTGCTGGGTGGAGCTAGTGGAACTTTAACTCTTGGGTAAGACTAGTTGAACTTGTTTACGAAGATATAATCCCCCACTTTATTAAACAGTAAAGTTTTGTTTCAGTTTTCTGAAGGTATTGGAAAACGTCTCACAATCAATACTTGACGCTTGATTTTTAGGGTTTCGTTAATCTCACGAAACCCTATTACTCCCGCTCCGTTGTCGGTCTGTCACAGAGCTATTTTCAGAAACTATGTAACTTACGGAGTTGAAACTTTGTGTATTTAGCTGAATACCAGCTATAAAGAGCTCAAAATATTAAAATTTGAAAAATTCGTATTATTTTAATAAATAGAGATAAAAAACCAAAATTCTAACAGCTTTTCCTATTAAATTTAAACATTTTTCGTTATAGCAGATGCCAAAAATTAAAAATCCACGATGAAATTCTTTCCACAATAATTAATTTTCTATCAGACAATTTCCACGTGAAAAATGAAAATGAAATAAAAAGTTTCACCAATTGAAAAAAAGATTAATATGAAAAAAAATGATTGATGTCATAGTGGTAAATAAACGGAAATTTTCAAAGATTTCTCAATAATACAAGGAGTATGAGTATGTGTATGTACACAAAGCAGATTAATATCACATCATTAGAGAATTAAAAAGAAAATATGACGTCATATTACAAGTTTAACGAATTTTTCAGATGTTTGAGAATAATACAAAGCGAGTATCAATATGAGTAATAGAGAATAGTAAATATATGAGTTTGAGAAACATATTGAATCATGATTAAAATACGATTATGGAAATATTCGCATATTTTAATATTTTGAAGGTGTACAACGTGTTTAATTTTGAAATTTTTTTTTTATATCGCATTTAATCCGTGTGACAGATATTATTATGACAGAATATAACAACCGGCTTCGCCCGCTATCGGGCTGGTTTGGATACTCGAGAAAACGAAAAAATAGACCGGTAAATTTTTACTTTATAAAAAACAAAAAAATTATGATTTTTTTTTTTTTTTGGTTGCTAAATGAAATTTATTTGAATTTATTAAAGAAAGGATAAAGGGTTTTGAAAGGAATATTAAACGAAACCATTTGAGCGATCTCCGATCACACTTACCCACTTGTTCTTTCTCGCTATTGTGTATAAATATTTTTCTAACAAATAATAGAAAAGCAAAAATATAAGCAACAATTTACAGAGTAGTATATAAAATACAATATGTAATTATAATCTTGCAAATCTATTCCCAAACCTGGATTACAAGTGTATTTGGCAAAATAAGTAAATAAATAAAGACTATACAAAGTATACAATTTGTTAACCTACCAAAACAAAAAGAAAGAAGAAATATCGAGAGATGTCAAACAAGATAAATTGAGATCGTTCCTTAGCTAAATATTAAAGAAAGCTTTAATGTATTTTTCTGAATTGAAATATACTAAATAATTAATTATATAAGATAATCGACGTTTATTTTGTTCTATTAAGCCGCAACAAACCAATAAATGAAATTCGACTTATAATATTTCCACTTTTAAAACGATATTTTAAACCGCTGTAAAACTTCAAATAAAATAATCAAATTTTCTTAAGCAACTTAGTAACAAAATAAAAGATTGTAGTTTCTCGAATTATAAATAAATATTATGTTACGATTAACGATATTTTAGTAACCACAATTAGCTATATTTGTGCATTAAATCATTTTGTACATTGAAATACATCTGATTTATATGATTTTGAAAATTTTTGTAAAGATTTAATGTTTTATAAAAATAATTCCTTAAGTTCAAGTAATATATTGACGTAAATTAAAATCTTGAATTATTATTTGAAATACTATCTTAATTATTAAATCAAATAATCTTATTACAACATTGTTCATAAAATAAAACTTTTGTATGTTAATCTGTGATTATAGTGTTTTACTTTAAACTTTATCAGAAGAGCAAAAATATCTGCAAATTTATCAGAAATTGCATATTGTTGTATTTTAAATACTGTATAAATTTGTTATAATAATATTTCCGAAGATTATAGATACATTTTTAACGTATGATTTATATGATGAAAATTTTATGAAAAACATGGGAATTCTAAGCTGCTGAAAATTTAGTGCGGGGTTTGTTGTCGTACTAGCTGAAATCATAGATAACCCTCATTGGTTATCATAGGTTAAACCTTGTTTCAACAGTTGGTGCTCCTGTTGAACAAGAAACGCGTGTAGCTTCAAGCATGAAGTTGTAAACTGTTGAACCATGAATATGCAAAATCCTGAATCAAAAAGTCGCAACTGCTATTATTTGAAAATAAAGGCTCATCTCGCCGGTACTTTTGTTATATTGGCATCCGTTATACTATAAACATCCTAGCCGGGATTCGAAACAGCCATCGCATGAATTACAGCGTTGTAACCAACTAACATTCAGGATGATATATGTTTGGTCTAAATAAGCTTATTGAGGATGCAAGGAAGTTTTTGATTGTATTGTTTGACTAATAGCACCGCATTCTAGTGAAACATACAGTCATTTTCAAGTTTGAATCGTATTTTCTGCGAGTGAAGAAGAATGATATTGCGGCTCTTCTAATTACTTTGCATCATAGAAGGATTCAACTTTGATAGAAAACTTTTAAGAATGTATTTGATAATTACTATTTTAAATTAAAGATGGGAAGAATGAAGTGGAATTGCCGTATCTTTTAAAGAACATATTTAATGATTTGACATAAAATGTAATATAAATATTTTAAAATATTGAATGTTAATAGGTATTTCTCGTCAGATCTCTATCTTCAGAGAAGAATTTTTGAATGGAAAATGGATTCCATTTTTTTTTCTTGTCCAACAAAATTTCTGGAATTTTTTGCACAAATATAGCGTATACCGAGTATTCGGTATATTTCTGTAAATGACATATTTGCTAAGTTTTAGGAAACCTTAACCTTTGTGATTTGGATAGTTACTTTTAATATTATTAACGTAAAAGTATTGTTTCTCCAAAATTAATAAAACAGAAATCGGACCTGAAAAGGGATAAAATAAAATGCTGAAACTATATAATTTTTTTTGCCAAAATGATCCAAAGAACTCAAATAAAACGTCAACAGTCGGATTACCATTAAAAAATATATGAAATTTGGCACTAACATTAATATCATAGACAATATAATTTGCGAACGGCATTTAATGGTTGGTATTATTCACAGTAGATTGTCACCTATTGTTTTTTAATACTGTTGTTTGCTGCAGGATTGGCAGAGGGTAATCTTTTTTTTTCTTAGCACTGTACTTAAAATTTAGTTACAAAAATACAACATTCTCTTTATGGCATTATTTTAATTAGTTAGGCCATTTTTGAAGATACTTTAAACAATAAAGCTGTAGTGAAAAAATATACACTGTAAGAAAAGATAAATGTTTGCAATGCAAAAAAGACAAAAATCTAATATAACCTCTAACGAAAATATACAATAACCTATTTCGAGTTACCCATGATTCCGAAAAGCGTTCTGCATCGTTTGAAGTCTAAATATATATATATATATGTAGGATTTCAGTTTTAACACTCCATTTGCGTTATGACGTCCATGATTATCAAATTAACTTTAGCACTATTATTATCCATGTTTTGAATGAACGAGTTATAAATATTTTGGATCGTGAGATCAAGATTTTAATATCTTCAAAATTGGAAAAGAGACAGTCTTCTAATTTTTATTATGAAGCAAACTTGGAAATGAGAAATGTCCAGGAAAGGCGCTGTTAGGCCTAGTTGTTTTCTTTGATAAATAAAAATATTGTATATGTTTGGCGAGAAGTGGATTAGCTGAAAAGAAATGGCTAGTCAAGTATTGTAGAATTATATTTCTAGGACTGTATTAAAGTTCATATTTTGTTATTCATTGTCTATTTGTGCATATAATTCCAGTAAATCTACTATTTACATATCATCTTCTTACATATATATATATATATATATATATATCGCATTTTTAATAAAAGGACAGCATTCTGATGATTTGAATATAGAATCTTTTATTGAAAGAAAGATTACTACGGCAATAGCATTTCATGTCTGCATCCATGATGGATTCCACGCAGCAAGTGATGGTAGAAGTATATTAGAAAAATCTCATCTCCGAAGGGTTGTCAGTTCAAATGGCCATGTGGTTTTATTAATTAGGCCGATAAACTGATAAAACTAGCTACCCTGCTAAACGCGTGATTATGTGTCATCGGGCCCGTATACAAAGTGAGGGGCGATTCATTAAAAAAGTAATTAATAGGTTTGATTTCTATACTTTTCCCACAATTTTCCCCCCTTCCAGACAAGTCTCCGGGGATGGACCGGCTTCCATACACGAGACATGAGTTATTTCTTTCGTATAGTTAACATATATCGTAACAATAATAACTTTAATACAAATAATAAGAATAATACCATTATAAAATACGATACTACAATCAATTGGACAAGATAAAAACAATTGTATTAATAAAGGCATAGGATCTCAGCGGGAAATTCATTAAGTAAAAAGAACAGCGAAAGAGAAATGGTCATCAAAAAATTGTTCGAGATTGGAGATTGTCTTAAAGTTCCAGATGCCACATCTATCGACATCTATTTAACGTGCGGAGAGGCCCCGAAAGGGAGTATCCTAAAAAGTCTTCTCTTCAGCTAGTGTTCATCGAAAAGAAAATTGTGCACGATTTCGAAATGTTTTTACTCTAAAAACGGCGTTAAGTGGATTTCTACGATTTGATGCATTTTGTGTTTTGCCTAGAATTTTGCATCTTCTTATCGTTGTAGTGGTTCGTATTCTAATTAAGGGAAAGAAATCGTCGTTATTCTCCATGCGGAGAATGTTTTTTTTTTCGGTTCAACAGCTGCTTTGCATGCGTGAGTTATGTGAAAAGTATTCAAAGAAAACCTTTAATAGTTAGGTTTAGTGTAACATCCGCTGAAGTGATGAAAGATATATACAATTCTCTTAAAGGATATTCCGAAACCGATTACAGATAAGGGAAGTGGAGTCATTGCTATGTGTTTTATTATTTTACTGCGCGAAAAGAATGTATCAATTCCGAAGATATTTTTCTTTACTTTTTTTTAAAGGATTTTTCTTTTTTTTTTTAAGTGTTTGAGCTCAAAGGGTACCCTAGTATTTACTTATTTTAATATATTATTAGTATTTAATATATTTTTATTCTGAATTTATTATGAAATAAAAATTATTATAAATAATTTAAGGTAAGTTTTTTAATAATTATAATACTCCAGTTATATTGTTTTTATTTTTATTTATGAAAACCATGGTTTTGAAGTATAGCAAATTTTTTGGTTTAATAGAGTTAATGGATATCCATGATTTATTCTCAAATAAATAATTCTTTTATATAAATCATTATTTTTATGCATGTTATTCTTACAATTTTATGAACCTGTTTATATTATGTAAAAACTTTTAAAACTTTTTGAAAGATATTTAAATTTTGATAATATATAGATTTTTCGGAAAATTCTATTTTAATATTAATTAAAAAAGGGAAAATATTAAAAAGCAGAAAGCAGTTCTTAAGGAAAAAATTACCCGTATAAATAATAGCATAAATCCCAAAATAGATGATAATACGATAACTCTTGGCGAACTAGAGGCGTATCAGGGACAAGCAAAGGATATTGATAGTGAGTTAAACAAAATTCGTGAAAAAGCAAGGAATCGGAAGCAAGGAAAGAAAGCTTCTCGTAATTGCAATTAACACATTACCTCTAATTGATTTGTACAATATATAGATAAATTAATACGTGATTTATCTATTATTTTCTAATACATACGATATATACTATGTATTACAAAATAATACGTAGATAAATCATGAATTAATTTATCTATATATTATACAAATCAATTAGAGGTAATGTGTTAATTGCAATTACTAATTAGTTCTTTTATGACATAGTCACGTGATCTGTGACATCACTGGTGACGTATTGACTGATATCACATGGTCGCATGATTAGATGGTAAAACCCTAGGTGGATGATATCATTTAATCAGTGACGTCACATATCACGTGATCATTCTTATCAGTGATTAGATTATGATTATCTGATAAGGCCTTGAGCTGGCATTCACTTTTCTCAGAGTCTTCGTGTGAGACGGTTGTGTGTTCAGCAAGCTGGCGTATTAAGTAAGAATAGTATCTGTATATATATATATTTTTAATATGATTTTAAATTGATTTGATACATGTTATAACGTTTTAAAATGTTACGTTAAACGATATGAAGATGTTTTAAATATTAGAACTAAAAAATAATAATTTGAAATAATAGACTAACTAAACAGTAAATATTAAAGCTATGTCGATAAATTTCCTAAAACTAAGTTAAAATGAAAATGGCGAAAGTTTAGTCAGACTCATGTGTTTATGATATTAAATCTATAAAAGAAATTTTTAAGCAGGACTACTAATAATTCAAGTTACCATACTAATATTATAAGTTAGTATATTCACAAACTAATGAGAATTAGTGAGAATGTATTTAATTTTAATAATAAACTATGGCGATTTCTACAGATATTTAATAAAATACAAGTGAGTTTTCGTGGGAAATGTATAGAATTTACCAACTTTCTTCCAAGTTTTAATTCCAAAACTTATCTTACCATATGTAATTGTCTAAATCAAGTTAGGACATATCCTGTTTGATTAGTACCTTTTTTTATCGATTAAATATGTCTTTACTCTAGTTTCTTATTAATTTCCGCACATGCGCAGATAGTGAATATGTGTTTGTTAGAGTACGCAATTGGTTTCTTGTTAAGGCAGTTGGTTAGTTGGTTTATTGATGGGGTAAACAAGTGGTTGGTTCCTACGATAAACAATTGTTCATGGAGTATAATCGTTCGATAGTTAGAACATCAAACATTGGAATTTTACAAACATATAAATTTACGTGCATACATGGATATATATATATATATATAGAGAGAGAGAGAGAGAGAGATAAATAAAATCGCTTTGTCTTATAATATCAGACATATGCACATATACATGTATGTACATATACATACACGCATGTATGCACATATATACACATTTTGTGAGAGAGATAATAGAAATGCTTTGCTCTACAATATTAGACATACGCTCATACAGATATATGTACATATGGATACCTATACACATGTATATACATATACATATAGTGAGGGAGATAAATAAATCTGCTTTGCTTTATAATATTAGACATGATCTCATACACATGTATGTACAAATGAATACGTATACACATGTATATACATGTATGTACAAACATGAATATAGATGTATGCACACACACATGCATGTATGTATGTAAATACATACATATACATGTGTGTATATACATACCTACACACGCACAAACATATATATTAGGTTATAAATAAATAAAAAAATATTTTTGTGAATTTTTAATTTTTTTTTCCCTTAAGATGTATTTTTTTTAAACTTTTTTTAAATTAGTTTTTTTAACTTTTTAAAAAATTATTTTTTTAACTAATTTTTTTTTAAAATTATTAAATTGAATTTTCTTTTTTAACTTGTACTTTTCTTGTAACCTTTTAACATAAGTTTGTAGTTTTTCAGAACTTTTTTATAATCTTGTAAAATTTTTGAAAAACTTGTCCATATGTATATGCAATTAATTGTAAAGTGAATATATGTCATTTCTAAAAACATTAAGTTAAATACTATCACGTGATCTAACCATTGTTTAAAATAAAATGAAAGTTTGTAAATATTATTTAATAGTGTATGTTATAAAATCTGAAAGGTCGAGTTATATCCACAAGGGATTTTAGTTAAAATGTATAACCACTAAATTGAGAAAATTATATTTATATTGATAAAAATACTTTCCTAAGATTAATATAGGGTATGTATAGCGTATTCATGTATTAGTAAATAACTGTAAATCACGAAAGATAGAAATCATATTCATGTGATTAAATAACGGGGGCTCACTCAGCCCAGTGGTTAACGTGATGACCATAAAATGAGAAGTCTGATCATATGTCTGTTGGGTTCGAAACTTGCGTGGTTTAAACGATGGGATTTTGAATACTCAGAGAAGTCAAAGAAATCACGATATTGTTCCATATCCTTATAAATATTATGTGTTTGAATATGGTAAGTTAAGGAGTCTTATTAGTAAATAATAAGGTTTCCCGATCTCTATATGTTTTCTTTATGAAGTTTTAGTGAAAATCCTGTATATTTAATTTAGATAATCCTAAAATAGCGAACCCGACGTATATCAGTCGATTCCTAAGTATGCTAGTTTTCAATTTCTGCACAACAGTCAAGTATTCATTGCAAAAGAAGCCTTATAATTATATATAAGTGGAAAAAGAAACGAAAGCTATAATTTTTAAAATACATTACCAGCGTGAATAATTAAGTTTTCATAAATCTAATTCACTTACTTCAATAGTTTTTCAAAATTTTAACAATAGTCTGATAGCATTGGAAAGTGTTTCATAAAGTATACAACGACGCATGATTTTTCCTTCTTATTTATTTATTTATGTATTGTCACTTACTGTAGACCCTATTTTATATTTACGTTAAAATTTTTCATTCATTCATACCCTTTTTGTGGACACTTTGTATTTTTTCCTATGTGCTATTGTTAGCCTAAATTTTATCGAAGGTATTTCTATGAAAATAGAGACGAATTAACACATTAATGCAGTATAATTAATATATATATTATAGGGGACCCTGTATTTTCACTATAATCTCTATTTTAGCAAAACGTGTATTAGATTAGATTCATTAACATATTTAATTAAAACCTAACTCTTTCCCCCAAATTTTTTAAGTCCGATCATTAAGATATCTCTTAATTAATATTTTTAATTTATTTCTCAGTTATTATTTTTCATTGTCTACTTAATGAAGCATTTTAAAACTTAACAGATTTTAGTATATATATATATATATATATATATATATATCGCCATATATACATATATGGTGAGTAACACCTATATAGGCCTATAATAAAGAATTCTCATACATTAGCGGTTTTAAGTTTCAACCTCGCTACATTGTAGGAATATACTAACTTCTATGTGAACAATACGTTTCATGTATTATTTGAAACTTTGATTAAAAAAATAGAATAGTTAATTTGTAGTTTAAAAATAATTAAATAATTATATCGATTCATTAAGACATCTAAGATAGTCTTACATCTATTCCTTATCGATGTGAATCCCCTTATCAGTGACGTCACATACCACGTGATAGATTAAAGATAAGATAAGCTGATAAGGAGTTGTACTAAAATCATTCAAATCCAAGATATTCCAGAAGAAGCGCGTATGGTTATCCTGCTCCCATCATATGATAAAGACTTGATGCGAGCATGTAATTACAGATCTGTTTGGTTTAGGTAAGCATAATTTGTCTTTCTATACTATATAAATTTTATATGAATGTTTATTTGTCTTATGCATTGTATGTGATTTATAAATATACATATGTGTTGAAATATATACTGTTTAATTTAGCTAACATAATTAAAATCTTGAAAAGTAGTTTATGTTTAATATCATTATTATAATAAATGTAATTTATGAAATATAGTTAATATGGTTTGAAAAAATTTATAAGTTCAGTTATATTTTAGTGTATCTAAACACATTCAAAATGCTAATAAGCAAGTAATGTAGTACATGGCGAAAATAATTTATGCAGGCTAGTTAATAAGTAAATAATAAATGTAAAAATAGAAACTCTAAGCTTTTTCACTCACATACTATTTATTTATGGTTTTAAAATAAATGCTTTATTTTCTGTTATGTAAAAATATGCGTCGTTTGAAAATATATATATATATATGTGTTAAGATAAATTATATACAAAAATATGTGTTCAGAAAATTAACTTTATCTTGATCCTGACACCTTTTAAAACTTAGCTAGTAATTTTAGTGTAAACAAGATATGTAGCACATATTCTTAGACTATAGGAAAATAAAGAATATTTACTTTATCTCGATCTTAATGCATTTTAAAACTTAACTAATTTTAGTGTATGTAATGAGATGAGTAGTACATACACAGGGCTACATGCAAGAAATCGCATACATTAACGGTTATAAGTATAACAATATATGTATATATATTGGAAAGTATTTCATAAAGTACACCACAATGTATCTCTTTTTATTATTTATGTATCATGTTTCTTTTTCTAATTTTAGTATATATATTATTATTGGTTTTTTTTCATATATTTCCCTTCTCGTATGTTATTAATACCACATGAAAAAAGTATTGATTAATTACATTAACAGTTAAAATAATTAGTTATTTTTTCTTTCGATATTCGTAAAATTCTTAGTTATACATTTTTTAATAACAGTCAGTTTTGCTTTATATGTTGAAATAACATGTGAATTTTTTTTTTACTCCTATATGCGAAAACGGAATAATTTATATCCATGAATAAACCTTTAAAATTTTTAAAGTAATGTCTATTAAGACATATGTACTAATGAAATAAATAATTTTTTTTTCATTTTATTTAGTGATATCATTCTCCAAATACTAATTTGAATACCATATCGTTTGAGAAAGGTCTTTAACTATAGAAAATTCTCTTATCACTAATCTTCAATATCTTATCAAACATACCCTCATGTTTAGTGACGCATACTTACTGTGCGAACGATTTTTTCTTTCTCCAAGTCGATAACAAATCTTTAGCCAACGCTTTAAAAAAAAAAAAAAACCCAAAATTCTAATATAAAACTGTCTCCTAGGAAGAATCACTGAATTTTGTATATAATACCTAAATGGTATTTTATGTCAAATTATACATTTTAAAACATAAAATAATAATAATTAATGAAGAGTATGCTTTTATAGAACGGAATTTTGTGAAGGGTGCTACTTTATTAAATGTATTTTTGTGAAGGAGTCCTAAATAAGACCCCAAAATTTTCACTCTATCGAGTTTTGAAATTTTACTTTCATATGGTTTGATAGGGTGGTTTTAAATCTTATTATGGTTTTAATATTTATTTTAGTTATCCTATTTTTTATTATTATTATTTTGCTATTTATTATAGATCCTATTTTGCATTAACATTTGAATTCTTCGTATCATTTTTGTAGGCACTCTCATTTTTTGAAGGGCCCCTATATTTTTAGCCTCATTTATATCGAAGGCCCCTTTGGGACAAAGGGGGTGGGGGCTATTTCCTCCATATATTTATTCCCCTATAGAATTTGTATGTGTCACTTTGTATTTTTCGAAAGGGCCTTATATTTTTAGCCAAACTTGTGTCGAAGGGCCCTCTTCTAAAATAAAAAAAAGGGAGGGGGCGCTTAAATTTTGTAAGGTGAATCATGTTATTGGGGTATCCCTGTATTTTTGATGGGCACTCTGTATTTTCCATACACCCTGTATTGTTATCCTAACTTACATCGAAGGGCCCATTTGGGGCAAAAGGGGGTGGAGGGCTATTACCTCAATTTATTCCCCTATACAATTTTTGTGTGGCACTTTGCATTTTGTGAAGGGTGCTTATATTTTTAGCCTCACTTGTGTCAAAGGGCTCTCTGCTAAAATAAAAAGGGTGTGGGGCACTTAAATTTGGTATGTTGAATCAGGTTCATAGGGTACCCTGTATTTTTGATGGACACTCTATATTTTCCATACACCCTGTATTGTTAGAATAACTTACATCGAAGGGTCCACTGGGGCAAAAGGGGGGTGGGGGACTATTTACTCAATTTATTCCTCTACACAATTTTTGTATGGCACTTTGTATTTTTTGAAGGGACCTTATATTTTTATCCTCACTTGTGTCAAAGGGCACTCTGCTAAAATTAAAAAGTGGGGGGAGGGGGGAGGCGGGGAGGAGGGGGGAGGGGGGAGAGGAAGCCTGCCTAAATTTAGTATGGTGAATCAAGTTTATAGGGTACCCTGTATTTTTGATGGCCACTCTCTATTTTCCATACACCCTGTATTGTTGCCCTCCACTAAGTTACACCGAAGGGCCCACTGGGGCAAAAGAGGGGTGGTGGGCTATTTCCTCAATTCATTCCCCTATACAATTTTTGTGTGGTACTTTGTATTTTATGAAGGAACTTTACATTTTTAGTCTGACGTTTATCAAAGGGCTCTCTGCTAAAATAAAAAAGGGAGGGTGTGAGACACTTAAATTTGTATGGTGAATCAAGTTTATAGGGTACCCTGTATTTTTTATGGGTACTCTGTATTTTTTGCAGGGTATGCTATATTGTTAGCCTAACTTACATCGAAAGGACCCTCTGGGGCAAAAGGGGGGTGGGGGACTATTTCCCCAATTTATTCCTCTTTACAATTTTTGTGTGGCACTTTGTATTTTTTGAAGGGAGCTTATATTTTTAGCCTCACTTGTTTCAAAGGGCACTCTGCTAAAATTAAAAAGTGGGGGGGGGGGAGGAGGGCGGGGAGGCCTGCCTAAATTTAGTATGGTGACTCATGTTTATAGGGTACCCTGTATTTGAATCAAACTCTCTGTTTTTCGCATAACTTTTCTCGAATACCTTTTGAAAAAAAAAAATGAAAAAAAATGTGGCGTTATGAATTGTTTTCATAGCGGGTGGTTATGGTGGGTCCACAATTTAAAAAAAAAAATTCTTTAAAAAATAATTTTTTCTTTAAAAAATAATTTGGGAAAATATTTAATTTTTGGAAAACCCATAAAAAATCTATTCTCTAACAAATTAGAAAAATACCTCGTCCTACTATAGCATGATAATTCTAGAAAAAAAAGTTTTTAAAAAGCATTCCACGATTCATTAATTAAACTAATCACCCTCTTAGACTTGAGTATCTCCCCCATTCCCTTATCTCCCCACTCCCTTATCTCCCCCATTCCCTTATCTCTCCACTAGCTTATCTCCGTGACGTATTTCCGCCGCGACGTACTTCCGGGCTGCACTGACCTATACAGTATACAGAGGTCACCTTGAGGTTGGTGCAGCGCGTGCAGCTGGCGCAGAACCCCCAATTATTATCTACTAATACATGTACTTTCTTGTTATTTTATTTTGCCATTTCTATTTATTCTATTTTCCATTCATTCCATTTATGGATATTGATTTCATTTACATATTCGTGTCAAAGAATATTCTTTAAAGTTATTATCAGGATTAGGATAGGATACGATTACGGTTAGGATTAGGAATAAAAATTGAACGACAATGGCATGACCGATTCAGGTTTAAAGTATGAACCAGGAAGTCTATTTACATCATGAAGCAATAAGAAAATTAGAAAATTATCGGCTAATATTTTTTAATATGTTTTACAGTCATAGTTTTCATCAAAGGTGAGCGGGGAAATGATCATCTAAAATACCATTAAGTGTTTACCACGTAAAAAGCAAATCTGGTTACAACAATGTATTTAATTTTGCGCCAAATTTCACTTGATAAAAAAAAAAAATCAAATTGACTATGGACCTAATTACAGACCCCTAACCTTCCTATTCTCAGAAATGTTCTACCTATATGTAAAAAAAAAATCTACTGTATAGAACGCGCTTTCACGTTTATAATGTTATGAATTGGCACGATCGGCTTGTTCAAGTTTACACAATTCGGCTGGAAGGAAAGATTCATTACTTTTTTATTTCTTCTTTGCTTTTGCATTACGCGAATTTGTTGGTGAAATCGATTTTCTTTTCGATAACATTGTTGTTTTTTAAGTTTAAAAAATATTGTAATTTTACTTAAACATTGCTTTAAAATCTATGCAATTTTTCTTATCCTGGAAGACTTTACAAAAATCTATTATGAAACAACTATAAAAAAAGCTATATTTAAAAAAGACAACAAAGTTTTTCCTCTTTTAAAACTAAAAGAAATGTAAAATTAAATTCCGGTTCGAAACGACGATTTACAAATGTGTTTTCGATTGTGGAAAAATGATAGAGGAAAAATGCTGTTACTTCGACACAATCATATTAAACCTTTAGCTTTTATGAGAAATGCAACTTTCTTTTAAAAAATATAGTTATTTTTATTAAGATTTTCTGATTTTCGATACGGATAATTTTGCGATGCATATCATTGACATTTGCCATCCAATTTCTTTCTTTCTTTTTTTTTTTTTTTTTTTTTTTACTTTTTAAAATTTAAATTAAAAACATGGTATCTTTATGTTGCCGTGTGCAGACGATAAATCGCCAACCTATCCCATCATTCGTATTGAATTCATTAAAAATATAAGTCTTTCACTTATTTCATTTAAAACACAGAACTTTAATTTACAACACATACATTTAAAATACATATATTACGTACATTTAAAATAATTCCTTTCATGTGAAAAAAAAAGAAAAAAAAGAGAAATTAATCACAAATAATTTGATAACCCAAGATCATTTTATTTCAACATCAAAACAAATTTGTTTTATTTTTCTATATATGACATCATATTCGCTTGCTTTCCATACTTACTCGTATTTATGCACTTTGTATTATTATCAAATATTTGAAAACGCACGTTTTATTTCTAATATGACATCATTTCATATTCTGTTTAATTCTTAAATAATTCATTTCCTTTTCATTTTTCACGTGAAAATAAATTGTTGATTAAAAATTATTACTCAGGGGTTTTATTTTATATTGGCAACGATAAAGTATTAGCAACGGTAAAATAAATTTAACCATTTTAAAAAAAGTTGCAAAACCGGGCCCTTTGGGCCAAACCAACCAACCATTGTAAAATATACGAAAAAATGTCCATTTATTCTGTATGAAAATAATGAAAATTTTAATTTTTAAGAAAAATATTGAAATAAAATAAAAGAAAACCAGCCTATATTCATTTGAGGGTTATAATCAACTTATATGCAAAGATACAGGATCATTAAATGCTTCATTTTGACGCTGGCTTCAGCCTAACATTTGCACACAATCAGATTTATAATATTATTAGGATTTACACCTGCTAAAAAGGGAACTTATCTATACGCATTTTTTTCTTTCCTATGCAATTCCGTCTTAAAAGATTTTACTGTATAGCATTTTTCAGATTTTTAAGTTTCCAATACATGGAATATGGATTAACTATATTAATGATAATTGAAACATTTACGTACAACAAATAGCGATTCATTAAAAAAATAAATATCGCAATGACTTCTGTAAAAATGAAAACTATAAACAGGACAATAAAAAGCAAAGATAAGTATTTTTGGTCAGAACTCCTCGTACGAGACAAAATGTTAACCAAATCGACGTAAAAATAAATGTTTTGTAGAAATTCATTCGGGCCGGGTCGGGCTCGGGCCGAGATTTTAACTTTTTTCCGGGCCAGGCCGGGCTCGAGCCGAAGTTTTAACTTTTATACCGGGCCAGGCTTGGACCGAAGTTTTAACTTTTATACTGGGCCGGGCCCAGGCCTTGAAATTTCGGCCCATGCAGACCTCTACCATAGACTGCATAGTACAGGGACCTTCGTTCCAAAATACTGTTTGCACTACATTTATTTCTACATATCCTATTGTAAACTATATTGATTTTTTAATGGATCTCTATTTGTATGTAAATATCTGAATTATTATTAATACCATTAATCCATTTACACGGCTTTGAGACTTGAAAATCTGAAAAATTCTATATCGAAAAACCTTCTAAGACGAAATCACATAGGACAGAAAAAAAATCGTTATAGTTTAGTTCCATTTTTACCAGGTCTGTCATCTCTTGCAAAGTATTATTTATTTTCAAATGGATTATTATATCCATTTTGCAATTGATCAAGAAATTTTTCCGTTTAAAACAGGATTTCGTCATACACAGATTCTTATTATAGGTTTTACAGTACTGTATCCCCCCTCCCCCCAGAAATGTGTATATATATTATTCTTTAAAGGCAATTTTAATTGTAGAATAATGGTATTTGTGCAGACTTCTTGGAAGAATTAAGCACAGGTTCAGAAATAAGTCCAGTTCGTCCCGGCCAGCGCATCCAGAGAAAGCAAGACCCAGGCACGACCCAGAAAAACTGATGATCAGGCTCGACCCGTCCCGAGTCCATGAAGGCCTCTAAATGGCATTTGAATGGGAAAAATATGTTCTTAACAGCTGGAAATTTTTTAAATAAATTATGAAAAAAATTGAGTTTGAGTTGTAAATTTCATTCAAACTCACAGATTTTTTGAGCTTTCGTTCAGTTCACGTTCGTTTATCAAAAAGTGAGTCAAGTTCAACTCACGTTCACAGAAAGTGAACTAAGTTCGCGAGTTTTCGTTCAATGAGCACACTGGTTCGGTTTATATGTTATATATATCACCGTTAATTTATTTAAATTATGAGCTGAAAGAGTATAATACGAACTCTCAGTGAATTATTTTCATTAATTAAAAGGAAAAATATACACACTGTACGTATTACAAAATTATTAGATGATAGTGAAATTCTATTTCAGGCTGTCAAATTGGAAAGGAGCTATGCCACAGATGGGGTAAAATCATTTGCATTGTATTTTAATAATGTTACACTATTTCAAACATATTGAAATTCATATATATTACTGGGGTGCACTACATGATGGTTACTATACAGTAGGGTGTGAATAGCATTTTTTTTATACCGCTAACCAGGCCCCTACCTGCCCGGCATGAATGCCTAGCTTAACGGGTTAGTACCTGGGAGCGGGGCGGAAATCGCCTGATCACAGCATGGCTGTGATCCACCTGACTATTGATTTGTTCACATCGCTGCTGTGCTTGCTCTCTTGTGATTTGCTACCGTTATCTTTGTTTGCCGGTTCAAGGTTTCTGTTTAATTTCGTTGAATTGACAGATTTAATAGGTCTCGTAATTTAGAACCTTGATCAGGTGACGAGACCTTCACCTGACTAGGCACCCCCAGAGGTATTATTCACAGGTAGTGCATAGCATTTATTATTCACTTACAGGGACACAAAAATAAACTACGTTACAGTACTGTCTATAACTGAAAACTACAACTGAAAACGCACTTCCCTGCGATAATTGTTGGAAGTGCGTTTTCAGTTGTTTGTATGCGTTTTTAAATTTAACTAATTATTTTAATATTACTTGCTGTGTATAAATTTTATAAATCATATACAGGGCTGAGCAAAAGATTTCAAGTAAATTCCTCTTTTTGCGAAAATTGCCAAAAGTGGATTTTTAACTATGTTATAAGTTTCCTAATTGACGTAAATTTTAGCATACAATCTAATAATGTATAACAATGTAATGTATATGTAATAATATATAACAATGTATAATATATGCAAATCTATAGATCATATATGATCGCAGATGAATCTGAATACTTTAGAACTGCAGATGATAATTACTGAAATTTAGTTTTTAATTGCGGTTTGCGTTTTCCTAATCTATATGATTCACATGCTCCCATCCGTCAAAAGTTTTTTGTGCTGAGCACAAAAATGCCATTTAATTTTAATTTGATATTAAGAACATGAATCTATAGTGTCTTTTTGGTATTTTTCTTTTTGTTAATAGTAAGGTATGAGGATTTTTTGTGCTCTTTATATGTGGTCAAAATGACGCCAATTTTATTTAAAAGGATTATTTAAATATAAACCCACTGGTGCCACTTAGCATTCTCAAATCTATTTATATAATAACATAAGTATAACAGTGCAGTTTATGTATGAAGCAAGATATGCCAATATTACTTAAAAATCGATTTTACGTATATTCAAAGGGTGGTATTTGGCATTTTGATAGAATATTTTAGAACGGTAAGAGCGCCATGATGTGAGTAGTAGAAGAACAAGAGTTAGACCCCAGCAGGCGCTGTGTGCGTGGTGGAGGTGGGTACCGGAAGTGAGCCTGGTAGTGGAAGCGGAAGTGATGAAAGATAAGACAGGAAGTGAAAGAAGATAAGACAGGAAGTGAACCGGAAGTGTTGGAAGATAAGAGAGGAAGTGAAGTAGGGGAGGGCTTAATTTTTTTTAACCGATAAGGGAGAGAGGGGAGGGCTTATTTTTAGGGGGGCTTAATTTTTTTGTAGGAAAATAAAGGGTTTTAATCAGATTTTTCTTGTCAGGGAATTTTTTTTTTTTTAAATTGGGGGCCCACCATAACCACCCGCTATGAAAACAATTCATAACGCCACATTTTTTTTTTTTTTAAATCTGCCATTCCTGCTTCATCAGTCATCTGTGAGAGACCTGTAACGAAATAAAAGGGTTTAATTATTATTATGCTTCAGCAAAGTCGAGTGGAGTTGAGGGGTAGGAACCCTGCTATAAAAATAATACCTGTAAAAGAAATATATATGTGCTACCTTTCGCGCTCTTCGACCTAACTGTTCAGAGTTTAACATGAAATTTACTTATAATTCACCTGCAAAAGAATTTTTTTTCCCTTCTTTAAACATTAACTTAAATGTGAATGAGATTAAAATAGATGTGAGGGCTAAATTTTTAGAGAGTTAAAATGAAAATCCACTGAGGGTTGTGTTAAATAAAAGGAGATGATCGACTTTGACAGCATTTTTCTAAAAGTTTATTTATCGAAAAAGGAATCATACGTTTCGATTATATTTGTTAACTATTATAGTTTAACATTAAAAAGCAGGTAGACATTCACATCTTTAGCGCTCGTCGATCTAACTGTTCAGAGTTTAACATGAAATTTACTTATAATTCACCTGTAGAAGAATTTTTTCCCTTCTTTAAACATTAACTTAAATGCGAATGAGATTAAAATAGATGTAATGGCTAAATTTATAAGGATTTAAAATGAAAATTGTGATAGTCATATAAATGAAATTAAAATAGATGTAATGGCTAAATTTATAAGGATTTAAAATGAAAGTAATGCGATTACTTTGCTTCATAAAAATCTAACACGAAAAAAGCTGGTAGACGTTTACCTTTCGCACTCGTCGACCTAACCGTTTGGAATTTTGTTTAAACTTCTCTCGAGTTCGTCGACATAACCGTTCAGAGTTTTCGGCGAAATCCGGATATATATTAACTTACAATAGCTAACTTTTTTAAGGGAAGTTTAAATAACATATTTCCCAAAGTGTCTTACAAACATTTAAGAATTTATACACACATAAGAACCTCGCCTACAGGTGCAAGGTTCTGACTTTAAAGCTACTAGATGTTGAAATTTAAACTTCTTGCGCTCGGCGACCTAACCGTTCGGAATTTTGTTTAAACTTACGAGTTAGGATCCCTTAGAAAGACCTACATAGAGACACTTATCCCTAATGTAGATAATCAACCCTATATTTAACTAACCAGTTACAACATACAAGACATAATCGTTACATTCAGTTAATAAGTGATTTGACATGCAAAATATTAGATATAAAAACATACAATATGATATATACAAAACAATTTTAAAGATTTTTTCCCCTACAATTTTTAACAAGAATTTAGCAATATTTTAACTTGAGAGCAGGTTTTTTTTTAGAGTTATACGATTATAATAAATTTTAACCCTATTTTACTTAATACAACTAACATTTTAAAAAAAGAGAAAGACATCTAGTTTTTATAACGTCACATGTTTGAATTATTAACCTATTTTAGTTAAAAGTATGATACTTAAGTGATTTTATTTGAAAAATCAATTCAACATTTTAAAAGCAGTCGAAAGATTTTTACTTTTAAAAATAACTAACAGAATTTTTTAAAGCAGTAAGGTAGATGACACTAACTTTAAATTAACTTTTTATAGGTCACTTTAAATAAAATACATATTTTTTATTATTATTAAAGAAAAATATAAACTACTCACACATTATTATGCTGCATTTAAACATAACTGAAATACTACAACCTTTCTGCTGACATGTGGTCACGGAGGAAATCTTTTCATATAGAAAGCAAAATAAGATAATGAATTGTCAATCATGATTCGTTATGCATATGTTTAAACAGGAAATTATTTAAGACGTGTGATTAAGACCATTTTACATGGTATTACAGAATAAATCTTTTCACAGGATGCAAGATAAGATAATATCACGTAATGATTTAATAAACACGATTCGTTATGCATATTTTAAAACAGGAAATACATCCGTCAGATAACATTACTTTGTTTATATGAAGTGACCAAATACAAATTTTGCTGATAAGATTAATTTAATTTCGAATTTGAAAATAGTATTGACAGAACATTCAAATTTTACTTTTGCACAATATTTAAATAAGGGAAATTGTACACGATATTTTAAAAAATAAATAAATAAGGGAAGTTACAAAATGTTGTACACTCTTTTATTTAGAAAAAGAGAGCGGGTATTTTGTTTTGAGTTATACGATTAAAATAAATTTTCATTATATTTGATTTTACGGAACCAACATTTTCAAAAAAGAGAATGGAATCTAGTTTTTATAAATTAACGTACTTCAATTTTTCAAATACTTAACACCCCCTCTTTTGCTAGACTTTATACACATAAGACATAAAAGGTGTTTTCGAATACATCATTTAGAAACTAAGCGACTTGATAAGTAAAACATTATTTATAAAAGCAATAGATACGAAAGTAATAAAGATTTTTACTTACAAATGTACGAACTTCTGATAGGTAAGACTTTCTTAATCACTGTGCAAGAATTAAGTGGTGATTAAACTTATAACATTATATGATGAAATAATCACGTGACGTATTTTTAAACCAATAAAATGTCAGTATTTTTAAACTAATACAAAGTTAGTATTTTTACACGAGCGCCCTCTATCATTATATAAATTTCAATGAAACGAGTTCATAACATTCTACTGCGACCTGATATCGTTGTAATAGGTTGTATTTTTCGTTAAGTTAGTTTTCATTTAAATTATTATGGAACGAGTTATGAATTCTTATGTTGGTGATGTAACCAACTTGGAGTGTCAGCACTCATCACCAGAGTTAAATAATCAAGAGATGGATTCTACACTTTTATCTAAACAAGGACCCGTTTCGAATTGTGAAGTGAAACCCACCTCATCAGGACTAAAGAAACAGAAGTTACCTCATGTGTGTAAGATGTGTAACAAGGCATTTCCTCGAAAAGTTAACTTAGTGTTTCATATGAAATGTCATTTAAAGGAAAAGTCTTTTCGTTGTGAGGTGTGTGCTGAAGTTTTTTCGCGAAAGAGTGATTTACGTATGCATCAAAAGATTCACAAATTACCCAAACAATACAAGTGTAGGGATTGCAACGAACTGTTTTCAAGAATGTATGATTTATTAATTCACAAGAAGACCCATAAGACTCATAAACAACATTCATGTATAAAGTGTAGCGAAATGTTTGATTGTGAATCAGATTTAGTACAACATTGTGATACTTTTCATAAAGTTGTGAAATCACCCTATTCAAAAGATTTGTTATTTGAAAAAGTGAAGCATTTTAAAAGACAAAATGATGTGCGAAATATTTTTACTAAAACTATCATTGTATCCAATGAGATGAATCAAAAAGACTTTCATTCATTTTTTAACAGTATTCGAACGGATGTTTTAAACGAATTAAATTATCAATTGCAAATGAAAAAGTCAATAAAATGGTATGCAGCCGTTAAAGTGGATGTCTGTCGTGAATCACAGGATGGTAACTTAGAGAGAGCAACCCCCTTTTTCCTTTCCAAAAGTGAACTGGAATTAACAGACCAAAACATACAAGTGCATGTTGAGAATGCCTTTCTAAAGTTGTACAACGGCTTTGAAGATTTTACAGAACGTGTGTTTAATTGGACATTACAAAAAATTTTAAAATTAGAATTGATTACAGCTCAATATGACAGTCTTATTTGATTTGTATTATTTTAGATGAATAATAAATAGTTTGGTTGTGAAAAAGTGTTATGTGTTTTCTCAAGCTTACACTGTGTGATGTTTGAACTAATGATGTATATTTCGATTGACTTAGACAAAATAGGAGTGTGTGTTGACATTTAAAAAGATTTTAACATGAGATAAGAGAGTTATAATTAAAACTGGACTTACCTAAAATTTTTTCAAGATAGTCTCGATATCCTTTCCATTACAATTGTTTTAAGGAAATAGAATTCAATTTTATTGCGAATAACACTTTGTTGTTAACATCACGTGGTTTGTCTTATCATAACTATGAGATAGATCACTTCCGATTAACATGATAACAAGAGTATAAAAATGACTAACGCAAACCGATTTTCCTGCCTAAACTTGTTATCAGCTTGCATGAGTGACTCATCTTTACTTGACCTATATCGCCACCAGCTTGTGATATTTCAAAACTTTGAAAATTTATCACATTTTAAGAATAAAATTTAAACATTTAAAAACTTTAAAAATTTGTGTTAGTGAAATTTGTTAGATTGACACAATTTAAAAATAAAACTTAAGCATTTGAAAACTTAATCATTTAAAAACTTTAAAATTTCGAGTTATAGAAATTTGTTGGATTGTCACATTTTCGAAAAAATCTGTTAAACATTTGAAATTGAAAAATCAACATATCATTTTCAAAGCAGTGAATAGATGTATACCTTTAAAAATTCGACTTAGTGGAATTTAGTAGTGAAATTTATTAACCTAACACACATGCTAAAAATAAAACTTTATGAAATTTTCCTATTTTTAAAATAAAACTTATTTAAAAAATAAAAAATAAATAAGCAACTATTAAACATTTTGAATGTCTTAGACAAAGTAGGAATAAATTTGTTGAAATTCTATAAAACATGAAAAATTTAATTACTTTTAAAGGAAATTTTACTTTTGGTGAAATAAACTCGAGGTATTTATTATATGTTACTTAAACTACATGAGAATTGATTGAAAATGTGTTACTTTTAATCACTCACAAGATAAGATATGATATTACAACATACACATAGGAATGACATAGGAATTATAGATGGGTTTTTCTCCCACACATGACGTCACTGATAACATATTTACTGATCAAGTCATAAAATCATAGTTTAGGGTAGGTTTTTAAGCACGAAGTTTAGTTGAGATTTAAGATATTTGAGAAATATAAACTACAACTTTGACTACTTTTTGAAATTTCCCCCTACATAAGAAAAAGAACATAGAAAAATAAAATGAAAAGTCGTATTTGAATGGAATCGAATTATTATCCTTTCACTTAACAGCTGAATGCGTCGGCAATTACATCACAAAGGCACTGATAACAACTGATTGAATATATTGTGTTTCTTTTTTAAGGTTAAATTGATTTAATATTCAAGTTATTTCTTAATGATACACTTAAAAACAATAAACTTAATTAGCATTCAAAAAGCAAACGAGCACATTATTGTGTAAAACAATCAAATGTTTTAAAAGTCACGAGTTAAAATTTGAAATGACTTAGAGTTTAATTAGAATTTAGATGTGAACCTTTTAAAATGAAATAATAGTTTTTTTTGTATCGCCCTCTATCGGTGGGTAATAGAATTAAGAGATAATTAAAAGTTTTAACTTGAATTCGAACCCACAACCAAAATTATTTTTCGGTTTTATAATTTAGGGTAGGTTTAACTGAGCAAGCCATGATATAACAGTATTTATAGACGATTTAAGATATTCGATAAAGGAAATCATCTAAATTTCTAATTTAATTGAAGGGTTTACTGCTTAAAGTACTACAAAATGAGTACAACACGATGCATAGTTTTTTAATTAATTATATTTTTCGAAAGGTTAAATTGAATTATTGATAAACTTAGGATTTATGTTTAAAGTGAATAAATTTGATATGTTAGGTTCACTTAATAACAGAGGGTTGAATAAGTTATTTTTAATAAAAATAAAGTTTACTAAAAGTTTTTAAAGTTAAAAAAAAAAAAAATGTAAGTTACGTTAAAAAAGTTAACAAAAATATAGTTTTAAGAAATTTAAAGTTTACAAAAAGTTTGAAAATCTCTATGTTAATCAAAATTAACTTTTTAATTTTAACTATTGAGAAACTATAATCTGTTTATCCTTGTAACCAACTGGTGCATATCAACTATCTGCACATATGCAGTAAAAACATACACTTTTAAATTATTTGCTAATTTTTATACAGCTCGATTACCTTTCAGAAACAAAACAGAATGAAATACTTACCAAAAAACACGTCAACGTCTTATACTTGCTTTCACTTAACTAATCTTTCTACATTAGCTTTGCTAGGGGGCGCTGCAATCGCCGCTAGAGGCGCTACTAGTTTCCGGTTTGTGACGTAGTTTCCGGTTTGCGATAAGAACAAGGTTAAAATAAAACCCACGTGCATTCAGTTGGTGTTGTTTACCTGTACTTTGTTATAAGCCGTTTACCTTCTCTTGTTCACTTATCACTCGCTTGTCCAGACTTGTTTCTGTGCTGCACGCCTGTTTTGCTGACTCATCTCTTGCTTTAACTGTTTGGACTTGCCTGATGTGAACTATCTCAGGTCTTTTGTCATAGCTTGAATGTACTTTATATCGATCACTTTAATATAAAAGTTATGTCCCAACTTACTTAAACTTTAATAAAAATATTATTTATTTATAAATTACATGAAATTCTTATTTTTCTAACACATTTACTAAGTCACTTTCGTTCAAAAATATGGTAAAACCCGATTTTAAATCGAAGTTTAGGATAAATTCCCCAAATTTTGTAACATTTTAGCACTAATAAGAAATATTGTAAACACCCTGTACATACAAGTTTTATAAAAATAATATTAAATTCCCCAAATTTTGTAACATTTTAGCACTAATAATAAATATTGTAAACGCCCTGTACATACAAGTTTTGTAAAAATAATATTACTTATATAGCTAACTCGTTTAGTCCCATGATAAGAACCTTCAATATCGGTAAAATCAGTGTTAAACAAAAATGCAACCATAGGTTTAATCGTCTAATTACATGTCTTTACATATTATTTTAAAATGTAAAGCATTATAGCTGAACGAATGATATAAGAAAAAGTTAGAATAGATCACATATTTTTGTTATTAAAAAAAACTTATATGCAAACAAACTTTTTAAACTTAGTAAAATATTTTTAATTTATAAATTTAATTTAAAAATAAAATATTTTTAAATAAGAATATTTAAGAATTTTTAAAGTATTTTAAATTAAATTTATAAATTAAAAATATTTTACTAAGTTTAAAAAGTTTGTTTGCATATAAGTTTTTTTTAATAACAAAAATATGTGATCTATTCTAACTTTTTCTTATATCATTCGTTCAGCTATAATGCTTTACATTTTAAAATAATATGTAAAGACATGTAATTAGACGGTTAAACCTATGGTTGCATTTTTGTTTAACACTGATTTTACCGATATTGAAGGTTCTTATCATGGGACTAAACGAGTTAGCTATAAGTAATATTATTTTTACAAAACTTGTATGTACAGGGCGTTTACAATATTTATTATTAGTGCTAAAATGTTACAAAATTTGGGGAATTTAATATTATTTTTATAAAACTTGTATGTACAGGGTGTTTACAATATTTCTTATTAGTGCTAAAATGTTACAAAATTTGGGGAATTTATCCTAAACTTCGATTTAAAATCGGGTTTTACCATATTTTTGAACGAAAGTGACTTAGTAAATGTGTTAGAAAAATAAGAATTTCATGTAATTTATAAATAAATAATATTTTTATTAAAGTTTAAGTAAGTTGGGACATAACTTTTATATTAAAGTGATCGACATAAAGTACATTCAAGCTATGACAAAAGACCTGAGATAGTTCACATCAGGCAAGTCCAAACAGTTAAAGCAAGAGATGAGTCAGCAAAACAGGCGTGCAGCACAGAAACAAGTCTGGACAAGCGAGTGATAAGTGAGCAAGAGAAGGTAAACGGCTTATAACAAAGTACAGGTAAACAACACCAACTGAATGCACGTGGGTTTTATTTTAACCTTGTTCTTATCGCAAACCGGAAACTACGTCACAAACCGGAAACTAGTAGCGCCTCTAGCGGCGATTGCAGCGCCCCCTAGCAAAGCTAATGTAGAAAGATTAGTTAAGTGAAAGCAAGTATAAGACGTTGACGTGTTTTTTGGTAAGTATTTCATTCTGTTTTGTTTCTGAAAGGTAATCGAGCTGTATAAAAATTAGCAAATAATTTAAAAGTGTATGTTTTTACTGCATATGTGCAGATAGTTGATATGCACCAGTTGGTTACAAGGATAAACAGATTATAGTTTCTCAATAGTTAAAATTAAAAAGTTAATTTTGATTAACATAGAGATTTTCAAACTTTTTGTAAACTTTAAATTTCTTAAAACTATATTTTTGTTAACTTTTTTAACGTAACTTACATTTTTTTTTTTTTTAACTTTAAAAACTTTTAGTAAACTTTATTTTTATTAAAAATAACTTATTCAACCCTCTGTTATTAAGTGAACCTAACATATCAAATTTATTCACTTTAAACATAAATCCTAAGTTTATCAATAATTCAATTTAACCTTTCGAAAAATATAATTAATTAAAAAACTATGCATCGTGTTGTACTCATTTTGTAGTACTTTAAGCAGTAAACCCTTCAATTAAATTAGAAATTTAGATGATTTCCTTTATCGAATATCTTAAATCGTCTATAAATACTGTTATATCATGGCTTGCTCAGTTAAACCTACCCTAAATTATAAAACCGAAAAATAATTTTGGTTGTGGGTTCGAATTCAAGTTAAAACTTTTAATTATCTCTTAATTCTATTACCCACCGATAGAGGGCGATACAAAAAAAACTATTATTTCATTTTAAAAGGTTCACATCTAAATTCTAATTAAACTCTAAGTCATTTCAAATTTTAACTCGTGACTTTTAAAACATTTGATTGTTTTACACAATAATGTGCTCGTTTGCTTTTTGAATGCTAATTAAGTTTATTGTTTTTAAGTGTATCATTAAGAAATAACTTGAATATTAAATCAATTTAACCTTAAAAAAGAAACACAATATATTCAATCAGTTGTTATCAGTGCCTTTGTGATGTAATTGCCGACGCATTCAGCTGTTAAGTGAAAGGATAATAATTCGATTCCATTCAAATACGACTTTTCATTTTATTTTTCTATGTTCTTTTTCTTATGTAGGGGGAAATTTCAAAAAGTAGTCAAAGTTGTAGTTTATATTTCTCAAATATCTTAAATCTCAACTAAACTTCGTGCTTAAAAACCTACCCTAAACTATGATTTTATGACTTGATCAGTAAATATGTTATCAGTGACGTCATGTGTGGGAGAAAAACCCATCTATAATTCCTATGTCATTCCTATGTGTATGTTGTAATATCATATCTTATCTTGTGAGTGATTAAAAGTAACACATTTTCAATCAATTCTCATGTAGTTTAAGTAACATATAATAAATACCTCGAGTTTATTTCACCAAAAGTAAAATTTCCTTTAAAAGTAATTAAATTTTTCATGTTTTATAGAATTTCAACAAATTTATTCCTACTTTGTCTAAGACATTCAAAATGTTTAATAGTTGCTTATTTATTTTTTATTTTTTAAATAAGTTTTATTTTAAAAATGGGAAAATTTCATAAAGTTTTATTTTTAGCATGTGTGTTAGGTTAATAAATTTCACTACTAAATTCCACTAAGTCGAATTTTTAAAGGTATACATCTATTCACTGCTTTGAAAATGATATGTTGATTTTTCAATTTCAAATGTTTAACAGATTTTTTCGAAAATGTGACAATCCAACAAATTTCTATAACTCGAAATTTTAAAGTTTTTAAATGATTAAGTTTTCAAATGCTTAAGTTTTATTTTTAAATTGTGTCAATCTAACAAATTTCACTAACACAAATTTTTAAAGTTTTTAAATGTTTAAATTTTATTCTTAAAATGTGATAAATTTTCAAAGTTTTGAAATATCACAAGCTGGTGGCGATATAGGTCAAGTAAAGATGAGTCACTCATGCAAGCTGATAACAAGTTTAGGCAGGAAAATCGGTTTGCGTTAGTCATTTTTATACTCTTGTTATCATGTTAATCGGAAGTGATCTATCTCATAGTTATGATAAGACAAACCACGTGATGTTAACAACAAAGTGTTATTCGCAATAAAATTGAATTCTATTTCCTTAAAACAATTGTAATGGAAAGGATATCGAGACTATCTTGAAAAAATTTTAGGTAAGTCCAGTTTTAATTATAACTCTCTTATCTCATGTTAAAATCTTTTTAAATGTCAACACACACTCCTATTTTGTCTAAGTCAATCGAAATATACATCATTAGTTCAAACATCACACAGTGTAAGCTTGAGAAAACACATAACACTTTTTCACAACCAAACTATTTATTATTCATCTAAAATAATACAAATCAAATAAGACTGTCATATTGAGCTGTAATCAATTCTAATTTTAAAATTTTTTGTAATGTCCAATTAAACACACGTTCTGTAAAATCTTCAAAGCCGTTGTACAACTTTAGAAAGGCATTCTCAACATGCACTTGTATGTTTTGGTCTGTTAATTCCAGTTCACTTTTGGAAAGGAAAAAGGGGGTTGCTCTCTCTAAGTTACCATCCTGTGATTCACGACAGACATCCACTTTAACGGCTGCATACCATTTTATTGACTTTTTCATTTGCAATTGATAATTTAATTCGTTTAAAACATCCGTTCGAATACTGTTAAAAAATGAATGAAAGTCTTTTTGATTCATCTCATTGGATACAATGATAGTTTTAGTAAAAATATTTCGCACATCATTTTGTCTTTTAAAATGCTTCACTTTTTCAAATAACAAATCTTTTGAATAGGGTGATTTCACAACTTTATGAAAAGTATCACAATGTTGTACTAAATCTGATTCACAATCAAACATTTCGCTACACTTTATACATGAATGTTGTTTATGAGTCTTATGGGTCTTCTTGTGAATTAATAAATCATACATTCTTGAAAACAGTTCGTTGCAATCCCTACACTTGTATTGTTTGGGTAATTTGTGAATCTTTTGATGCATACGTAAATCACTCTTTCGCGAAAAAACTTCAGCACACACCTCACAACGAAAAGACTTTTCCTTTAAATGACATTTCATATGAAACACTAAGTTAACTTTTCGAGGAAATGCCTTGTTACACATCTTACACACATGAGGTAACTTCTGTTTCTTTAGTCCTGATGAGGTGGGTTTCACTTCACAATTCGAAACGGGTCCTTGTTTAGATAAAAGTGTAGAATCCATCTCTTGATTATTTAACTCTGGTGATGAGTGCTGACACTCCAAGTTGGTTACATCACCAACATAAGAATTCATAACTCGTTCCATAATAATTTAAATGAAAACTAACTTAACGAAAAATACAACCTATTACAACGATATCAGGTCGCAGTAGAATGTTATGAACTCGTTTCATTGAAATTTATATAATGATAGAGGGCGCTCGTGTAAAAATACTAACTTTGTATTAGTTTAAAAATACTGACATTTTATTGGTTTAAAAATACGTCACGTGATTATTTCATCATATAATGTTATAAGTTTAATCACCACTTAATTCTTGCACAGTGATTAAGAAAGTCTTACCTATCAGAAGTTCGTACATTTGTAAGTAAAAATCTTTATTACTTTCGTATCTATTGCTTTTATAAATAATGTTTTACTTATCAAGTCGCTTAGTTTCTAAATGATGTATTCGAAAACACCTTTTATGTCTTATGTGTATAAAGTCTAGCAAAAGAGGGGGTGTTAAGTATTTGAAAAATTGAAGTACGTTAATTTATAAAAA
The DNA here is from genome assembly GCA_963931845.1 of Maratus michaelseni. Lineage (NCBI taxonomy): Eukaryota > Metazoa > Arthropoda > Arachnida > Araneae > Salticidae > Maratus > Maratus michaelseni. The sequence continues at coordinate 8,396,599 of OZ007600.1, forward strand.
CTAGATTCCATTCTCTTTTTTGAAAATGTTGGTTCCGTAAAATCAAATATAATGAAAATTTATTTTAATCGTATAACTCAAAACAAAATACCCGCTCTCTTTTTCTAAATAAAAGAGTGTACAACATTTTGTAACTTCCCTTATTTATTTATTTTTTAAAATATCGTGTACAATTTCCCTTATTTAAATATTGTGCAAAAGTAAAATTTGAATGTTCTGTCAATACTATTTTCAAATTCGAAATTAAATTAATCTTATCAGCAAAATTTGTATTTGGTCACTTCATATAAACAAAGTAATGTTATCTGACGGATGTATTTCCTGTTTTAAAATATGCATAACGAATCGTGTTTATTAAATCATTACGTGATATTATCTTATCTTGCATCCTGTGAAAAGATTTATTCTGTAATACCATGTAAAATGGTCTTAATCACACGTCTTAAATAATTTCCTGTTTAAACATATGCATAACGAATCATGATTGACAATTCATTATCTTATTTTGCTTTCTATATGAAAAGATTTCCTCCGTGACCACATGTCAGCAGAAAGGTTGTAGTATTTCAGTTATGTTTAAATGCAGCATAATAATGTGTGAGTAGTTTATATTTTTCTTTAATAATAATAAAAAATATGTATTTTATTTAAAGTGACCTATAAAAAGTTAATTTAAAGTTAGTGTCATCTACCTTACTGCTTTAAAAAATTCTGTTAGTTATTTTTAAAAGTAAAAATCTTTCGACTGCTTTTAAAATGTTGAATTGATTTTTCAAATAAAATCACTTAAGTATCATACTTTTAACTAAAATAGGTTAATAATTCAAACATGTGACGTTATAAAAACTAGATGTCTTTCTCTTTTTTTAAAATGTTAGTTGTATTAAGTAAAATAGGGTTAAAATTTATTATAATCGTATAACTCTAAAAAAAAACCTGCTCTCAAGTTAAAATATTGCTAAATTCTTGTTAAAAATTGTAGGGGAAAAAATCTTTAAAATTGTTTTGTATATATCATATTGTATGTTTTTATATCTAATATTTTGCATGTCAAATCACTTATTAACTGAATGTAACGATTATGTCTTGTATGTTGTAACTGGTTAGTTAAATATAGGGTTGATTATCTACATTAGGGATAAGTGTCTCTATGTAGGTCTTTCTAAGGGATCCTAACTCGTAAGTTTAAACAAAATTCCGAACGGTTAGGTCGCCGAGCGCAAGAAGTTTAAATTTCAACATCTAGTAGCTTTAAAGTCAGAACCTTGCACCTGTAGGCGAGGTTCTTATGTGTGTATAAATTCTTAAATGTTTGTAAGACACTTTGGGAAATATGTTATTTAAACTTCCCTTAAAAAAGTTAGCTATTGTAAGTTAATATATATCCGGATTTCGCCGAAAACTCTGAACGGTTATGTCGACGAACTCGAGAGAAGTTTAAACAAAATTCCAAACGGTTAGGTCGACGAGTGCGAAAGGTAAACGTCTACCAGCTTTTTTCGTGTTAGATTTTTATGAAGCAAAGTAATCGCATTACTTTCATTTTAAATCCTTATAAATTTAGCCATTACATCTATTTTAATTTCATTTATATGACTATCACAATTTTCATTTTAAATCCTTATAAATTTAGCCATTACATCTATTTTAATCTCATTCGCATTTAAGTTAATGTTTAAAGAAGGGAAAAAATTCTTCTACAGGTGAATTATAAGTAAATTTCATGTTAAACTCTGAACAGTTAGATCGACGAGCGCTAAAGATGTGAATGTCTACCTGCTTTTTAATGTTAAACTATAATAGTTAACAAATATAATCGAAACGTATGATTCCTTTTTCGATAAATAAACTTTTAGAAAAATGCTGTCAAAGTCGATCATCTCCTTTTATTTAACACAACCCTCAGTGGATTTTCATTTTAACTCTCTAAAAATTTAGCCCTCACATCTATTTTAATCTCATTCACATTTAAGTTAATGTTTAAAGAAGGGAAAAAAAATTCTTTTGCAGGTGAATTATAAGTAAATTTCATGTTAAACTCTGAACAGTTAGGTCGAAGAGCGCGAAAGGTAGCACATATATATTTCTTTTACAGGTATTATTTTTATAGCAGGGTTCCTACCCCTCAACTCCACTCGACTTTGCTGAAGCATAATAATAATTAAACCCTTTTATTTCGTTACAGGTCTCTCACAGATGACTGATGAAGCAGGAATGGCAGATTTAAAAAAAAAAAAAATGTGGCGTTATGAATTGTTTTCATAGCGGGTGGTTATGGTGGGCCCCCAATTTAAAAAAAAAAAAATTCCCTGACAAGAAAAATCTGATTAAAACCCTTTATTTTCCTACAAAAAAATTAAGCCCCCCTAAAAATAAGCCCTCCCCTCTCTCCCTTATCGGTTAAAAAAAATTAAGCCCTCCCCTACTTCACTTCCTCTCTTATCTTCCAACACTTCCGGTTCACTTCCTGTCTTATCTTCTTTCACTTCCTGTCTTATCTTTCATCACTTCCGCTTCCACTACCAGGCTCACTTCCGGTACCCACCTCCACCACGCACACAGCGCCTGCTGGGGTCTAACTCTTGTTCTTCTACTACTGATGTGCTTCTATATGAGCCGATAATTACCTCATATGCTTAATGTCAATGACTGAATGAACCTAGAGGTGCCAATTGGCAATTATTAGCGGGGCTTGAGTTTTCCTGCGTGGTTCTTTTTGAAACTGTAGATGCCACTTCTATTTAAATGTTAATTTTTATACGAACCTGTGGGGTGTTACTTGGTAAGTTTGTTGACAGTATATGGAACATGAGTGTCTCAGTGTGCATTTAAATGAATCACTAGTTGTCTTTTTTGAGTGTCAAAATGTTCTTCTATATATGGTCAAAGAGATGCCACTTCATTGAAATGTAATTTGAATATGAATCAGCAGGTACCACTGACGCAGTAGGTACCACGGGCATTCTTGAATTTTATTATTTTACATGACTTGAGTATAACAGTGTACTTCATGAATGAAGTAAAAGATATCACTCTTATTTACAAGTCGATTTTACAGTGATCCAAAGGGTGCCACTTGAATTTTTTGTTACATTTTAATAGTATGGCATGAGCATCACGTTGTGCGATTATGACCCAACAGATGCCTATTTGCTTAATGTTACTAACTTGATGAACCTAGGGGTGCCACTTGGCAATTTTGTTTACATCTATTTGAGAGGCTTATGTTTTTTAAAGTACTTCAGAGATTTGAACCTATGTGTGCTTTTCTTATTTAAGTGCTTTGTCCTCTTAACAAATTGAGTTACACAGTGTCCTTTGTTTATCATAATTCCAAGTGCAGCACTGAAGTCTGCATATTAAAATCGCAGATATTCTTTGTTGTTCTTAAGCTATAAATCGGCCCTCCTAAATCTTTTGTTCACTGGTGGTATTGGTGGTATCTCTTAAAGACAGTAAGCTAAGGAACTGTATTAAGTTCTCAAGTCATTGTAAATGTTGTACATTTTATATTAACCTTATAAATGCATGGCATTTACAATTTTTTGCTCGAGATTAACTTTTTTATGTTTATTAAATTGAATTGATTGGGACATTAACTTTCTTATTTAAGCACAGGTAATGGCATGTTAATAGTATCACACACCGTCAGTTTTTTTTAAATCTTTTTATAGATATCCCGTTATCTTTCTATTTTCTTTTATTGTTCAAAATTCAACCCATATAGGCACATTTAAGTTTTTTTCCTAGTAATTCTAGGAGACCTAGGTCTCTGGTTTTTGCTTTAATATTTTCTGTCTAACCTTTCCTTCATTGTGGTTAATGTATGTCAGTCACGATGGCCAGCCGTTTATCTCATAATTCAACTTAGTTTTATTAGTTTCAATTATTGGCAGTTAGTCGACAATACAATGTCAAAGTGTTGATAAATCATAGTATCATCACCATCATATCTTAAACAATTTAAATAAATCACAGTGTAGTTTCGTAAAACAGAATTAGACCTAGAATCATATCGGAACGGAAATAACAGTTAGCTCAATGGCTAGAAAACACACTAACATCCTCACTACTAGATAACGATTCGCTGTCATCGTATAGTGTCTTGGATATCTAAACACATTCGAGGAGTCAACGTCGGCGGCATCAACATTCTCCATATTCGAAACACCAAGACCACACTTCTAAGAAAAATGATGCAACACATCAAGCAAACTCACAGCCAATATACACACACCAAAAGAAAAAGTAACATAATAAGAACAGAATTAATTACTCACATAATGAAGTATACAGCCCTCTGCTAGCCTGTAAACCAGAAATCGTTAAGGACCTGTCGTTTAGTGAACTGCTAAATCAGACCATGTGTTATATAAAAAGTCATGGGAAAGAGATGACTAAGAGGCATCAAAATATCGGAAGATACTTCAGCTAAAATATGACTGATTAGTGAAAACGTTATCCCAGAAGGAAAAGGAAATTAAATACCTTAATGATAAGCTCAACAGTTTGATAGCACGGCTAAAGATGGCCAAAACAGGGAAAAGCCGAAAAAGGGTGATAAGGAGAACACGTCATTCAAAGAGAAAATGAAAAGCTAAAACAAAAGCGTCAAAACAAGAAAAGTATCACAGAACAACTACAAGAAATTCGACGTCGACAGCAGGAAACTCAGCAGAAACTAGGGGAAATAGAAAAGGCTTCTGTAGAGTCACAAGAGCAACTGGCCAAAACACAAGAGGAGGTCAGTTTGCTAAAATCTACTCTTGAAGAAATTGACGTTCCCCTGATTAAGGTAAATTCACTAATAAATGACAAGCTCACACTAAATTTACAAAAAGTGTTGGAACTAGTATTGGAACAAAAAAAAACAGTCGTAGTTTATGATTGTTCCTCCTTTAGAAGTCCTGCTGAAGACGTCTCTGCATATAGAACCAAAACACAGACATAGAAAGAAGTTCGAGGTGTATTGAACACAATCAATATGAATATCCTTCCAATGATAGCAGATTGCTTCTTTAGGGATAAGAGTGTAGAGATTGTTTGTGCAAACAAGGCTAAAACTCTGGAAATTGTAGAAAAGCTAAAGCAAATAAAAAGCGTGAATGTAATACTTGATATAAAGGTTAACAAACAGTATTATCAAAAATCATTATCTTCAGTGCGCCATTGAACCCCATTGCCAAGAGAAAATATCAGACGAAGACACACAATAGGTTAAATATATGGATGAGGTGGCAGTCCTTGATTATGAAGATTACAAATATATGATACTCTAGCCGGCAATTAGGAGATATTTGGGAACAGGCGAATGCTGTAAACTTATTATCATTAAACACAACTCTAATATTCCGGAATGCTCAAATTTATTCATGCAAAGGCCTAAATAGTCGATAGATTCTCTGATTTCCAGAAAAATGTATCTTGGTTTTAATCACTGCAAAGTTAGGAGCTATGTCACAATCTTGAGATGCTACAGTTGCTAGCGGCTCAGTCATGTGCCAGTGCATGTAAAAAAAAAAACGTTTCTGATCGATGTGCACATGTCCATGATTCAGCAGACAGCTACATGTTTCTTGTAAAAACGAGCTCTGTTGCAAACACCGCCTAGAAATATTTTTACACAGAGCTTGAAGATGTAGACAAAGCCATTCAACATCCAGCCCATAGTCATAATTGCCCAACGTACTAAGCTTATCTAAAGAAGCACACATCAGGACAGAAGACTCAGCATAAGAGCTCTACTACCTCCTTAGCCCCTTCGGGACCGGCGGCTTTTACACAAATTTTCTTCGGTTGGCACCACTTTTTTTTAAAAAGCTACCTTTATTGAAACTATCACAAAAATGCTCTAATTAGAGAAAGCAAATATTACTTTTATTTTTTACTGGTGCCTAAAACAAAATCTGTATGCTCTTTTTGAGGGTGTATATATGCACCCATGGTCCCGAATAGGTTAAAGAAGTGAGCTTAATTCCAAACAGGTAATCTAACCAAAACCCTGTGTTATTGTGTGATTATCTCTGGTGGTTATTCTGTGGTTATCACTGGCGGTTATTTTGTGGTTATCACTGGTGGTTATTGTGTGGTTAACTTTGTGCTGCCTCTAATTCTGAAAGATAAATGTTTATGAAAATTGAAAGATCTACTTAGCAGCAAAATAGATCCGATCCCTCAAAATGAACTCTCTGTGGTGTATACACAATTTATTTAAAAACCGGAAATGATACTTATCTCGAATACTTAGGAATGTCTACCCGTAAATTTAAAAATCTTGTTAAAGAACATTTTGGAGACCTGAAGCACAACCGACAAGCAACAGCCCTGTCAAGACTTAATCTGAAGCAGAATATTGGTATTAATTTTGAGTAAGCGAAAATTATATGCCTTTTGAAAAATTATCATGAGTTATTTGTTGGTAAATCAATTGAAATTATCACTAAAGAAAATAGAGTTGCAATGCCATTTTGTGATATAACATACCCAATATATGGTTACATTTGCTTAAGGGGTCAGGTAACCTTTGAACTCACAAAATACATGAAAAGGAGACCTCTGTAAGAATTATCATAACTCCGTAACTATTTGACTTTGAATTATAAAATTTTAAATGCATATTAATAAAGGTTTATTTTATAAATTAAAATTCTCCAAAAATGTTTACACTCATATAAAGCTTTTAAATTTAATTTAAAATATAATAATTTTTTTACGAAAGAACTATTCTTGCATGTACTGCGCGCACGATTTTTCACATTTGAATTGCTAAAACCATTCAAAAAAATTTTAATGAGTACATATATAATGTGTTCTCAAAATGACCTACGATGAAAAAAATAAAATGAGTAGTTCTTGAGAAAAAAAATTTTTTTTAGAGAAATTCGAAATATCGAGGTTTTTTTTACTACAAAAGTAGTGATAAATTCTAAACTTGTTACTTGAGAAACATAATCCTAGGTCATTTTGTGCATCTGTTTGGTTAAGACATTCAGTCAAAATTTCATGAAATTCTAACCAATAATTTTCCTTAAATCGTGCGCGCAATGACCAAAATCGTCGTTTTGAGAAAATTGACTTCAAAGATCAAACTGTCCCTTGATCATATACAAAAAGCTCAGACTGTTTTAGACATAACTCCTCTTTTAAAGTGAATTTTTGCATGGGGTTTATTTTAAAATGTTCCTAAACAATCATATTTAATTATAAGCTAATAAAAAAAATTTCAAATTTCTCACACTTTAAAGGTTACCTGACCCCTTAAAGAGTTGCAAAATGATTAATATTTAACTCCCCACCTCTTTTTTCCCCTGTCACTCATATACCAAGAGCAATTGGAATCACCCAACGAACCTGAATGCAAACCTGGACTTTCCCTAGTTCCCGGATGAAGAAGCGGAGATTTTGAAAGTAAGCAGGTAATAGAAGGTTATATTTTATTCCCTGATGATGGCTATGTGTATAACTGAAAGTGCTTGGAATAATTAATATTAATGTAATTTAATATCTTTTTAAATTTTTGTCATCTATTAAATAATAAAACGCATTATGTTTAGTTTTAATTTTTTAGTTTTTAAGATTTTAGCATTCTACTTATCTATTTGCGTATTTTATTTTATTCTCAACGTTTCTACTTACAGTGTTACATTAAAAAGTTTGAGTTGTTATTCATAAATGTGAACGTGCTCAAATTCAAGTTATACAATCTCAATGAAAATGTGTTAAAATCTTACTTCCCAAATACAATATATTACTCAATACCATCAGTTTACTTCTGCTGATATCCTGCACAGATATTAAGTTAGTCGTTTTCTCCCTTCCACTTTGTTCATTCTTCTGCTCTCATTAAGAACAGATGTCTTGTTAGTGCTTGTGTGCACTACATAATGTTTTAAATGCAACGTTAGTACAGAAGTGGTGTATTTCTGCAACATTGAGTTAATACTACTACTCAACATCCTGCAGTCACCCAGTGTATGAGTGCAATGATGTACATTGAATTTATCGAACATTTAGTTAACCCCTTGAAGGGCACCGGTATATTATATATACCACCTAATTTTAATCCCAAAATGCCACAATGACACCAGAATTTTATAATCAAATTTTGAATTTATAGGGTACATGAAGAAAAGCTTCTACTTATTTAAAAATAAATTCGTTCGTGAATCCTGGTGTCAATCTATCATTTCAATATTTTAGCTGCAGGAGTATTTTGCCCCTGAAGGGGTTAAACAGATTTGTTACATCTTGTGTGTCATGTATCTTTGCACATTCTTACTCTAAATTAATTTCTCTAGTGTATTACAGTATATTTCAGAATAACTTAGTATAATTAAGTGTAATTACTCTGCCTTAGTATTTTTGTTCCTAATATTTTTATTTTGAAGCAAGATTATTCTTCAAGATTTTAAATATAAGGGTTTTAGGGTCAGTAAATAATCATTTTGAATATTCAGTGAAAATTAGTATACATATTTCAAATTTTTGTAACATTGTTTTCTGGACTGTTCAATTTCTTTAGTTGAAACAAAATTATAATCACTTTTACATATTATGTTTGGTTCAGCCTATAATTACAATTATTTTAAAGGTTTTGTTATTAGTAGTTTCTCATCAACTTGTATTTCTGTAAAAAAAGTTTCCATTATCAAAATTTATATTTCAGCAAACCGCAAAATTAAATCTTTATCACAAACTTGCTTTTTCCACCTTCGGCGTTCATTTGTTAACTTTTTATGCTAAATATAATGTTATATAGCTTTATTATATATTGTTTATGTATTGCTGAATAATCTAAAGTATTGTATATCTTTTATGCTCCCCTAAAAAATTGGGTAGCAATGTAACCCTTTGTGAAACATAGCCGGGGTGTATGGTAAATGATGTCTCATGTGCGTTGCTGGGTGGAGCTAGTGGAACTTTAACTCTTGGGTAAGACTAGTTGAACTTGTTTACGAAGATATAATCCCCCACTTTATTAAACAGTAAAGTTTTGTTTCAGTTTTCTGAAGGTATTGGAAAACGTCTCACAATCAATACTTGACGCTTGATTTTTAGGGTTTCGTTAATCTCACGAAACCCTATTACTCCCGCTCCGTTGTCGGTCTGTCACAGAGCTATTTTCAGAAACTATGTAACTTACGGAGTTGAAACTTTGTGTATTTAGCTGAATACCAGCTATAAAGAGCTCAAAATATTAAAATTTGAAAAATTCGTATTATTTTAATAAATAGAGATAAAAAACCAAAATTCTAACAGCTTTTCCTATTAAATTTAAACATTTTTCGTTATAGCAGATGCCAAAAATTAAAAATCCACGATGAAATTCTTTCCACAATAATTAATTTTCTATCAGACAATTTCCACGTGAAAAATGAAAATGAAATAAAAAGTTTCACCAATTGAAAAAAAGATTAATATGAAAAAAAATGATTGATGTCATAGTGGTAAATAAACGGAAATTTTCAAAGATTTCTCAATAATACAAGGAGTATGAGTATGTGTATGTACACAAAGCAGATTAATATCACATCATTAGAGAATTAAAAAGAAAATATGACGTCATATTACAAGTTTAACGAATTTTTCAGATGTTTGAGAATAATACAAAGCGAGTATCAATATGAGTAATAGAGAATAGTAAATATATGAGTTTGAGAAACATATTGAATCATGATTAAAATACGATTATGGAAATATTCGCATATTTTAATATTTTGAAGGTGTACAACCTGTTTAATTTTGAAATTTTTTTTTTATATCGCATTTAATCCGTGTGACAGATATTATTATGACAGAATATAACAACCGGCTTCGCCCGCTATCGGGCTGGTTTGGATACTCGAGAAAACGAAAAAATAGACCGGTAAATTTTTACTTTATAAAAAACAAAAAAATTATGATTTTTTTTTTTTTTGGTTGCTAAATGAAATTTATTTGAATTTATTAAAGAAAGGATAAAGGGTTTTGAAAGGAATATTAAACGAAACCATTTGAGCGATCTCCGATCACACTTACCCACTTGTTCTTTCTCGCTATTGTGTATAAATATTTTTCTAACAAATAATAGAAAAGCAAAAATATAAGCAACAATTTACAGAGTAGTATATAAAATACAATATGTAATTATAATCTTGCAAATCTATTCCCAAACCTGGATTACAAGTGTATTTGGCAAAATAAGTAAATAAATAAAGACTATACAAAGTATACAATTTGTTAACCTACCAAAACAAAAAGAAAGAAGAAATATCGAGAGATGTCAAACAAGATAAATTGAGATCGTTCCTTAGCTAAATATTAAAGAAAGCTTTAATGTATTTTTCTGAATTGAAATATACTAAATAATTAATTATATAAGATAATCGACGTTTATTTTGTTCTATTAAGCCGCAACAAACCAATAAATGAAATTCGACTTATAATATTTCCACTTTTAAAACGATATTTTAAACCGCTGTAAAACTTCAAATAAAATAATCAAATTTTCTTAAGCAACTTAGTAACAAAATAAAAGATTGTAGTTTCTCGAATTATAAATAAATATTATGTTACGATTAACGATATTTTAGTAACCACAATTAGCTATATTTGTGCATTAAATCATTTTGTACATTGAAATACATCTGATTTATATGATTTTGAAAATTTTTGTAAAGATTTAATGTTTTATAAAAATAATTCTTTAAGTTCAAGTAATATATTGACGTAAATTAAAATCTTGAATTATTATTTGAAATACTATCTTAATTATTAAATCAAATAATCTTATTACAACATTGTTCATAAAATAAAACTTTTGTATGTTAATCTGTGATTATAGTGTTTTACTTTAAACTTTATCAGAAGAGCAAAAATATCTGCAAATTTATCAGAAATTGCATATTGTTGTATTTTAAATACTGTATAAATTTGTTATAATAATATTTCCGAAGATTATAGATACATTTTTAACGTATGATTTATATGATGAAAATTTTATGAAAAACATGGGAATTCTAAGCTGCTGAAAATTTAGTGCGGGGTTTGTTGTCGTACTAGCTGAAATCATAGATAACCCTCATTGGTTATCATAGGTTAAACCTTGTTTCAACAGTTGGTGCTCCTGTTGAACAAGAAACGCGTGTAGCTTCAAGCATGAAGTTGTAAACTGTTGAACCATGAATATGCAAAATCCTGAATCAAAAAGTCGCAACTGCTATTATTTGAAAATAAAGGCTCATCTCGCCGGTACTTTTGTTATATTGGCATCCGTTATACTATAAACATCCTAGCCGGGATTCGAAACAGCCATCGCATGAATTACAGCGTTGTAACCAACTAACATTCAGGATGATATATGTTTGGTCTAAATAAGCTTATTGAGGATGCAAGGAAGTTTTTGATTGTATTGTTTGACTAATAGCACCGCATTCTAGTGAAACATACAGTCATTTTCAAGTTTGAATCGTATTTTCTGCGAGTGAAGAAGAATGATATTGCGGCTCTTCTAATTACTTTGCATCATAGAAGGATTCAACTTTGATAGAAAACTTTTAAGAATGTATTTGATAATTACTATTTTAAATTAAAGATGGGAAGAATGAAGTGGAATTGCCGTATCTTTTAAAGAACATATTTAATGATTTGACATAAAATGTAATATAAATATTTTAAAATATTGAATGTTAATAGGTATTTCTCGTCAGATCTCTATCTTCAGAGAAGAATTTTTGAATGGAAAATGGATTCCATTTTTTTTTCTTGTCCAACAAAATTTCTGGAATTTTTTGCACAAATATAGCGTATACCGAGTATTCGGTATATTTCTGTAAATGACATATTTGCTAAGTTTTAGGAAACCTTAACCTTTGTGATTTGGATAGTTACTTTTAATATTATTAACGTAAAAGTATTGTTTCTCCAAAATTAATAAAACAGAAATCGGACCTGAAAAGGGATAAAATAAAATGCTGAAACTATATAATTTGTTTTGCCAAAATGATCCAAAGAACTCAAATAAAACGTCAACAGTCGGATTACCATTAAAAAATATATGAAATTTGGCACTAACATTAATATCATAGACAATATAATTTGCGAACGGCATTTAATGGTTGGTATTATTCACAGTAGATTGTCACCTATTGTTTTTTAATACTGTTGTTTGCTGCAGGATTGGCAGAGGGTAATCTTTTTTTTTCTTAGCACTGTACTTAAAATTTAGTTACAAAAATACAACATTCTCTTTATGGCATTATTTTAATTAGTTAGGCCATTTTTGAAGATACTTTAAACAATAAAGCTGTAGTGAAAAAATATACACTGTAAGAAAAGATAAATGTTTGCAATGCAAAAAAGACAAAAATCTAATATAACCTCTAACGAAAATATACAATAACCTATTTCGAGTTACCCATGATTCCGAAAAGCGTTCTGCATCGTTTGAAGTCTAAATATATATATATATATGTAGGATTTCAGTTTTAACACTCCATTTGCGTTATGACGTCCATGATTATCAAATTAACTTTAGCACTATTATTATCCATGTTTTGAATGAACGAGTTATAAATATTTTGGATCGTGAGATCAAGATTTTAATATCTTCAAAATTGGAAAAGAGACAGTCTTCTAATTTTTATTATGAAGCAAACTTGGAAATGAGAAATGTCCAGGAAAGGCGCTGTTAGGCCTAGTTGTTTTCTTTGATAAATAAAAATATTGTATATGTTTGGCGAGAAGTGGATTAGCTGAAAAGAAATGGCTAGTCAAGTATTGTAGAATTATATTTCTAGGACTGTATTAAAGTTCATATTTTGTTATTCATTGTCTATTTGTGCATATAATTCCAGTAAATCTACTATTTACATATCATCTTCTTACATATATATATATATATATATATCGCATTTTTAATAAAAGGACAGCATTCTGATGATTTGAATATAGAATCTTTTATTGAAAGAAATATTACTACGGCAATAGCATTTCATGTCTGCATCCATGATGGATTCCACGCAGCAAGTGATGGTAGAAGTATATTAGAAAAATCTCATCTCCGAAGGGTTGTCAGTTCAAATGGCCATGTGGTTTTATTAATTAGGCCGATAAACTGATAAAACTAGCTACCCTGCTAAACGCGTGATTATGTGTCATCGGGCCCGTATACAAAGTGAGGGGCGATTCATTAAAAAAGTAATTAATAGGTTTGATTTCTATACTTTTCCCACAATTTTCCCCCCTTCCAGACAAGTCTCCGGGGATGGACCGGCTTCCATACACGGGACATGAGTTATTTCTTTCGTATAGTTAACATATATCGTAACAATAATAACTTTAATACAAATAATAAGAATAATACCATTATAAAATACGATACTACAATCAATTGGACAAGATAAAAACAATTGTATTAATAAAGGCATAGGATCTCAGCGGGAAATTCATTAAGTAAAAAGAACAGCGAAAGAGAAATGGTCATCAAAAAATTGTTCGAGATTGGAGATTGTCTTAAAGTTCCAGATGCCACATCTATCGACATCTATTTAACGTGCGGAGAGGCCCCGAAAGGGAGTATCCTAAAAAGTCTTCTCTTCAGCTAGTGTTCATCGAAAAGAAAATTGTGCACGATTTCGAAATGTTTTTACTCTAAAAACGGCGTTAAGTGGATTTCTACGATTTGATGCATTTTGTGTTTTGCCTAGAATTTTGCATCTTCTTATCGTTGTAGTGGTTCGTATTCTAATTAAGGGAAAGAAATCGTCGTTATTCTCCATGCGGAGAATGTTATTTTTTTTTCGGTTCAACAGCTGCTTTGCATGCGTGAGTTATGTGAAAAGTCTTCAAAGAAAACCTTTAATAGTTAGGTTTAGTGTAACATCCGCTGAAGTGATGAAAGATATATACAATTCTCTTAAAGGATATTCCGAAACCTATTACAGATAAGGGAAGTGGAGTCATTGCTATGTGTTTTATTATTTTACTGCGCGAAAAGAATGTATCAATTCCGAAGATATTTTTCTTTACTTTTTTTTAAAGGATTTTTCTTTTTTTTTTTAAGTGTTTGAGCTCAAAGGGTACCCTAGTATTTACTTATTTTAATATATTATTAGTATTTAATATATTTTTATTCTGAATTTATTATGAAATAAAAATTATTATAAATAATTTAAGGTAAGTTTTTTAATAATTATAATACTCCAGTTATATTGTTTTTATTTTTATTTATGAAAACCATGGTTTTGAAGTATAGCAATTTTTTTGGTTTAATAGAGTTAATGGATATGCATGATTTATTCTCAAATAAATAATTCTTTTATATAAATCATTATTTTTATGCATGTTATTCTTACAATTTTATGAACCTGTTTATATTATGTAAAAACTTTTAAAACTTTTTGAAAGATATTTAAATTTTGATAATATATAGATTTTTCGGAAAATTCTATTTTAAGATTAATTAAAAAAGGGAAAATATTAAAAAGCAGAAAGCAGTTCTTAAGGAAAAAATTACCCGTATAAATAATAGCATAAATCCCAAAATAGATGATAATACGATAACTCTTGGCGAACTAGAGGCGTATCAGGGACAAGCAAAGGATATTGATAGTGAGTTAAACAAAATTCGTGAAAAAGCAAGGAATCGGAAGCAAGGAAAGAAAGCTTCTCGAAAGCAAGGAATCGGAAACTGAAAATATTATTAAAGAATTCGCGGAAATTGCTCTTAAACTAGACACTTTAACAATAACGATAAACACCTCACTTAATAAAATAAATAAGAGCTTAGACATTCACAAAGGAGAGTCAGGGAATAATAATAAATCTAAAAATTATAATTTAGAGAAAACCATTAACCTTCCCAAATTTGACTTAAAACCTTTTTATGGAGAATCTGATCAGTGGCTCTCTTTTAAGGACATTTTTATCACAACTATAGATCAAAATTCAGATTCGGGCCCCGTTTCTAAATTACAATACCTCCTAGCTAGCGTAAAGGGTCCTAGCCATAAATTGATTTCTGGATTTCCTCTTTCAGAGGCCAGTTATAAAAATGCATGGGAGACTCTTTGCGCTCGCTACGATAAAACTAGAGATTTGGCGATGGCCCAAATAAGCAAGTTATACAATATAAAAAATATCAAGAATTGTTCCTCATCCTCTAAAGCTATTTTCGACATAATAGATACTTGCAATGAGTCACTTCGAATTATAGATTCGTTAAAATTAACACAAAATGCTTTAATGGAAAATATGATAATTTTTACCATCGTTCAAAAACTAAATGATAATCTCAAAGAGCGATGGGAACTTACCCTTACCCACAATAATATGCCTAGTCTCACGGAATTTCTAAACTTTTAGAGACGCAAGCCAAAAGTTTGCTAGCATTAGAGAACCCAAACAAAACAGATGTAAGAAATATAGCTTATTCAAGAGATTCTTACGATAG
The DNA here is from genome assembly GCA_963931845.1 of Maratus michaelseni. NCBI lineage: Eukaryota > Metazoa > Arthropoda > Arachnida > Araneae > Salticidae > Maratus > Maratus michaelseni. The sequence goes on from OZ007600.1 coordinate 8,412,029, forward strand.
ATCGAAATTCCACAAAATTCAAGAAGGTAATAAATGCGGTGTTTGTTTTGACTCGCATCCCACGCATAACTGCAAAAAGTTACTGACTATGCCTGTAGACAGCAGGTGGAGAACCATCCAATTAAACAAGTTATGTGCAAATTGTATGCGTAGTGGCCATTTTGCAAGTAAATGTCCATCTAAGATGAGTTGTAAAAATTGCCATCGAAGGCATCATAATTTACGCCATAAGTATGATGTCCAAAGTAATGCAGGGACAACCATGGCCCACAACTTTGCAACCTATAACAATGAAACTCAACCCCAAAATGCCTATGGGTATTCCCCTGATCAAGGAATGCCCATGAATGCTAAATGACGGTTTATCGTGCCCGGGCACCTCAAATGTGAGAATTACGAAAACCAAAAATACACAAAAACTTGTTATAATGGGTTTCAAGTATCATTTTTATTGGATAGCGGAAGTACCCTTTCCATAATTCCGGGAAATCTAATAGCAGCTTTGGATATGACGTCTATTCAAAGTTGCAAGCCTTTTAATGTTAGTCAAACCCAGGGACAGGTCCAGATTTTTGAAAAAATGCAAGTACCCCTCCAAATAGGGAATATCAGGCAAAATAGCACCTTATACCTCGTTAGGTCGTATTTGCCGTATGCAATACTGGGAACTCCGGAATTACAAAAATTTCATATCGCGATGGACTTTTTCTCAAATTCTCTGTCGCAAGATGGAGTCATCCTTAAGTATGACCAAAACGTTTCCGGTCAAATATCCCATAAAAATTCATTTAACCACACTTTAACTTTAGCGGGTGATATGAATTACAAGAAGCCGCTTCGTTCTCCTTCCAAATCAAATCAAGGAATTTTGTCTCAACAGGGGGCAGTGTTTCCTTGATACTAAAACTCTCTCGGATTATGATGATAAAAATTTTAATCATTATACTACTGAAGAGAACCTACAGTTGGAAGGGCTTCTAAGCGACTTCAAAGATATTTTTGCACGTAATCGATATGATGTGGGTAGAGTAAGATGGGAATCACAATGAGTAATTCTCACCTCAGAACTTCCTATCTCACTTCAACCTTACCGTGCATCTCCGGGGGACAATGCAGAAATTCAAAAGCAGGTACAAGAGTTATTGGAAGCTAAACTTATTAAAGAATCATGTAGTTCCTATTCCTCTTCCGTTACACTAGCCTATAAAAAAGGAGAAGGTAAAACACGCCTCTGTATTGACTACAGAAAAATCAACGCCATTACCAAGACAGATTCGGAACCATTGTCCCGAATAGACTGGCTTTTAGACCGACTTGTCAATGCCAAATATTTTTCTACGCTAGATTTTGCCCCTGGTTACTGCCATGTACCCCTCCACCCTTCAGACACAGAAAAATTTGCCTTTGTGACCAATCAGGGCCTTTACGAGTGGTTGGTCCTTCCATTTGGCTACAAAAATGCTCTGGCTCAATTCGCAAGAGCTCTTAGACGGATCCTAGATAAACATAAAATCAACTTCGCTACCAACCATTTCGATGATTTTATAGTTTATTCTGATTCCTATGCCGAGCATCTGGCTCACCTTAAAACTATTTTTAACATTTGCCGACAGGCAAATCTAAAATTAAAATTTTCAAAATGTAACTTTGCCAAAACTCAAATTGACTTCCTTGGTTATGAAATTAGTAACGGCCAAATAAAACCAGACAATGCTAACACCGAAACTATTAAAAAATTAATTCCTCCAAAAAATGTTAAAGAATTACAAAGGTTCCTTGGATCTATAAATGTATATCACAAAGTCATTGACAAGTATGCTAAAATTAGAACCCCTTTAAATAAACTATTAAAAAAAGATACTCCTTGGGAATGGTCAGAAAGATGTCAACAATCTTTTGAATTGCTTAAAAACGCGTTACTTTCTAGACCTATTTTGAAATTATTTAACCCTAATCTCCCATGCCACCTCTTTACTGATGCCTCGAAGGAAGCCGTAGGTGCTATACTAAAACAAATGGATGAAAATGGAGTCCTACATCCCATTGCGTTCCACTCAAGACAACTAAGGCCCTACGAGCAAAATAATGCTATTACAGAATTGGAGTGCCTCGCCATAATCGATGCTCTTGACAAATTTCATTATTACATTCATGGAAAATCTTTCACAATCCATACCGATCATGCTGCTTTAGTATGGCTTAAAAATGTAAAACATTTAACCGGTAGATTATTCAGATGGTCGCTAAAATTAAGCATGTATGACTATACTGTAAAATACTATAAAGGATCAACAAATTTTGAAGCCGATATGCTCTCCAGAAATCCCATTCCACTTCCTGTAAATGCCCACATTCACTTATTAACATTAGATGAAATTAAAGAACACCAAGAGTTAGATAATGTAACAGGCTCTAAATTCCAAAAAGTTTATGACATTCTGGTAATTCACAAAAAGGTTTAAAAAAATTGTTGTGCCTTTCTCCTTTCGAGAGAAACTATTAATAACTACCCATAAGCAATTTGGCCACCCAGGAATACAAAAAATGCTAAATTTAATTTCACCGCAATACTATTGGAGCAGCATGACTCAGGATATTACGCAATTTGTCAAGCATTGTGAGGTCTGCCAACTCAACAAGAAATCCCACCAACCTAAATTTGGTCTTCTTGAGTTCTTACCACCCGCAGAACAACCCTTCGATATAATATCTTTAGACACAGTAGGTGGTTTCAATTATTACAATTCCACAAAAAAAATACATGCATTTGATTATTGTTCACGCTACTCGTTATGTTTGGGGTTTTGCCTCTAAAAATGTTACGGCAGAAGTTTACATTAATATACTCAAACAGATTTTTGATATCCAAATTCCGAAGAAAATGTTAACGGACAGGAATCCTGCCGACTAAGAATACTGTCGCATTTTTAATAAAAGGACAGCATTCTGATGATTTGAATATAGAATCTTTTATTGAAAGAAAGATTACTACGGCAATAGCATTTCATGTCTGCATCCATGATGGATTCCACGCAGCAAGTGATGGTAGAAGTATATTAGAAAAATCTCATCTCCGAAGGGTTGTCAGTTCAAAAGGCCATGTGGTTTTATTAATTAGGCCGATAAACTGATAAAATTAGCTACCCTGCTAAACGCGTGATTATGTGTCATCGGGCCCGTATACAAAGTGAGGGGCGATTCATTAAAAAAGTAATTAATAGGTTTGATTTCTATACTTTTCCCACATATATATATATATATATATATATATATATACATAATTTGGAGATTTAAAGAATCATTATTAAAAGTTTCTTTCGCAGCCACTGATTTTCGTATACGTTTTAGATTATATTTTAAAGTGTATTAACCGGTTTCCTCTAACCAGAATATCGGTTTTTATGATGCTATTAATTCTTAATAAACCTTTTTAGCTACGTAATTGACATTAAACTTGCAAGAATAATAAATTAATATAAATTTTTATGTCAATGTTAATGCTGTTAATTTATGGTGTTTGTTTGTAAAATACAGGCTGTTCCCAAATACAACCGACAAATTAAAGGAGGATGATAGAAGGAATCAAGAGGATGAAAACTTACTAGAAAACATGGGGGCTCAAACCACTTTTAGTGGGATAAAATCGCAAAAATTGTTATGAAGGTGTGACGTCGAGTGGAACAAAAAGAGCCAATAATAAGCAGAAAAAACATTTATATGACGTCAAGCATGATTACAATGCATTGCACTTCAACGTCAGAATGGAAACGACGACACATTTTATAGAAATTGTTCGAAGTTACGGCCACGAAGGTCATTGCACAGCCGACACCGACGGGGAAGGATTGCCGGACGCGTTAAAACATATTCCTGTAAAAATGTCTCGTCGTCTCATTTCTGACGTTGAACTGTAATGCACTGTAATCATGCTTTATGTCATATAAACGTTTTCTCGATTTATTATTGGCCCTTTTTGTTCCACCCGACGTCACGCGCTTCATAAATATTTTATCGATTTTCTTCCACTAAACGTGGTTTGCAACCCCATGCTCTATGGTAACTTTTCATCCTGTTGATGAATTCTATCACTCTTCTTCATTTGTCGGTTGAATTGTGGAATACCCTGTATATGTCTGTTGAATATGAAAATGTTTAATTAAGGTTTGATAGCATCCGAAAAACTTATATTCAGAGTTGAGAAAAATAACTAATACTCTATAAAACCACTCGGAAATGGTTCGAAAATCGGTGGAAGCAAAACAAACTTTGTTTTTATAAATGCTTCTTTAAATATAGGAAATATATTGGTTTCTGAGGTTTTTAAAGATAAAGAACTTTTTTCGCAATCAAGGGAAAATCGGAAGATGGCATTGTATATTTTCATTCGTTGTTATTTTATATTTTTGTACATTAAGAAACATTTGTCTTTTTTCTTTTTCAGTGTTTAAAGGAAAATATCATGACTGAACATCCTATTATTATCAATTACAAATTAATAAGAAAACATTTGATCGTTTATTTAACGTTTAAATAATATATTTATAAGTGAAACTTCTCTATAAATCAATACCTTGAAATTCTGACCACATTATCCTTAAACTCACGTTACATAATAACAAACTCAAACAACATACATTAAATATTTATAGTGTTACACTTTCTTCTATGTGTATAATGCATTCTTTGTCAAAAAAAAAAAAAAAAAAAAAAAAAAAAAAAAACATTTGTGATCGTATATTGCTTTTAACATCAGCGTTATATAAATTTACATAAAAGGGAGTTAAGTTAATTGAAACAAGACATTTTTTTCCCTAATAATAATAAAAAATAATTATGTAAATCAAAATGAAAATGCTTATTAGATAATTAATTAGCTGATACACCTGAAATGCGTACCCCAAGTGTGGTGTTAATTACATTAAATATTTATAGTGTACCTTGTACTCTGTCTAAAATGCATTATTTATGAGAAAAAAAAAACATTTGTGATCGTAGATTGCTTTAACATCAGCTTTATATAAATTTACATAAAAGGGAAGGAATTTAATTAAAAGAAGACATTTTTTCTCAATAATAAAAAAAATAATTATGTAAATCATATTGAATATGGTTATAAGATAATTAATTAGCTCAGACACAGAAAATGTAGCCAGCCAGTGTGGTTTTAATATATTTTTTTTTATTCAATTTTCTCACGTTTTTATGATTAATAATGAAAAAATTCATTAACCTAAAACAAAGCTAACAATGTAAAATAGATTTAATTAGAGTTTTATTCTACTTATACTGAAGAAAAAAAATAATAATGTCGACTTAAACGAGAAAGAAAATAAATGATAATAAAAAACTTGGGAGGTGTTCAGTTAATTAATGTTCTATTTATTCTATTTGAAAACAACTTATTATTATTTCTAATGGGACGTGTGTGGAAAAATTTCCATAAACTGTTTTTGTTGGAGGATGAAAAACGTTTTTCAACAAAGTGGAAAACAATACGAAGAAGTGCAGAAGTATTGTTAGATAATGGAATTTCGTGGACGTTAAAGATTAAATTTAAAAACATATATATTTTTTTCTATTTTGTTTTTGAAAAAAAAATAACGATAATAGATCGATTGAAAAATAATGCATTACTTTTATGTAATATGTCACTTAACATTATTGTTATATTGACTTAACTTTATCGTTATATTGATATTTAAAAAAGTTAGAAAGAAAGATTTTTGTATACAGAAAAAAGTTATGTGTGAGTGTGTGTATTTAAAAACATGTATAAAATATCTCAATAATATAAATATATATTTATATCTTAAAATGAGTTAATGTCGTAATACATTTTTCGTAAATAAAAAACATCTGTATATATTACCAATTTTTACAAGCAGACATTATCTAGATAGTCATTAAAAACATGAGTCATTAAAAATGACTAACAGTTTTCATAAAAAACATCACTACACAATAACGTTTATTAACAGGGAGAAGAAGAACACGTTTAATAACGGGAGAAGGAGAAATAAAGAGGGAAAAAAATGTAAGATAAACAAATAAAGGAAAAAAAGAAGCATAGTAAAGGAAATCTCTCAATCCCCAAAGATTTAATAAACGGCAGCACAGAGGTTTTTGCATTTAGAACTGAGGACGCTCCGGACCGGAGACGAAAATGTTATTGTGTAGTGATAGTTTTTATGAAAACTGTTGGCCATTTTTAATGACTCATGTTTTTAATGGCTATGTATATAATGTCTGCTTTAAAAATTGGTAATAAATACAGATGTTTTTTATTTATAAAATATCTCAGTGTAAGTACGGATGTTGTGTTTACATATCTGTGTTTGTGTATGCTCATGTGAGCGTATTGCCATTGCGACTGTGTGATTGTACATAAGTATGTTGCATATAGTTGCAAAAATATATGTATTATTCTATTTGTAATATGCGATGTAAATCGCAGTATGAATATCTGAATATTTGAATATTTTTTGTATATTTTGCTTGTGAAATTTTTATTGTTTATAAAAATAGAACAAAATAAAAAATAAATTTTGAATCAAATTAAGAAAACTACATTTCGCAAAAAAAAAAAAAAAAAAAAAAAAAAAAATGGGTATTTACATCAGTAAGTATTAATTTTTCTGAATAACTAAAATGTACACGCAGCATGAAAGATTTATCTATTTATAAAGAAAATAAATATATTCTAGTAGATGTTGATATTTGAAATATTTAATTAAAAAAGACATTCTTCAATATTTCAATACTTAATTTGTAAAATAATTTAATTGGTAGTCATTAATCCTTGTTCATAATGTGAAAGTTTGACGAATGTGAAAAAGTTTCATTCAAGGTAGAAAAGAGAAGATAACTCCTTTATTTCATACTAGCAAGCTACGCCCGCTACGCTGGTCAATTTCTTTTAACGAACCTTTAATCAAACAAAATATTGACATTTCATAAATAACTTTTATATTTTAACAGAATAATAAGGCTACTATAATTTGTGACTCGTGCTATAGCCAATATACACGTCAGGACACGTCGCCCTTATCATTATCTTTTTACGCATGAAGGTTTCGCTATGGTACTCCATTGGAAAATTTGGTAATTTTTGAAATTTAATATTTGAAAAACGGCATAATCATTAGATTTGAAATTTATATCAAGAAAAATACAATCTTTTACCTTTCAAACGCAGTTTGTCTAACAATTTTCTGACAAAAACTTTTTGAGCTATCATTTTTCTCAGTAACTTCAAATGTTTCATTTTCCGAGATTAATCTGTTGCAAGAATTAGCGAAAAACCCAGTCGTCAGCAACGCATAGTTTTTTATTAAAGAGGCTGTTGGAGCAGGGATTGTCACCACCAATTTGCCACCATCACTTTTGAAATCGGTTCCGTGGTTCCAGAGATTCCATAGAAATTGTAATTTAGAATGACTTCAGAACGCCTTTCGCTCATTTCACCCATTTAAATTTCGATTTTTTTAAAATTTATTCTTAGAGAGCATTTACATCTTATAAGTAACTACAATGCTAAATTTCAAATTTCTTGCCCCTTCAGTATAAAAAAGTCGCAATTTTCGAACATTTTTCGATCCTGCACCCCATTGATGTTAATGGCACCGACATAAAATATAGCCTATGTTGGAGTAGGGATTGTCCCCATCAATTTGCCACCATTACTTTTGAAATCGGTTCTGTAGTTCCAGGGATTTCATAGAAATTGTAATTTAGACTGTTTTTAGAACGCTTTTCGCTCATTTCACCCTTTCAAATTTCAATTTCTTTTTTATTTTGTTCTTAGAGAGCATTTACATCTTATAAGTAACTACAATGACAAATTTCAAATTTCTCGCTAATTCAGTATAAAAAATAAAAATAAAACTGCCCAGTTAAACTGAGGGCATTGAGTTCACAGGCTATTCACACTAATTGTATATTATACTCTTATTTCAAAGAATGTGAAATAAGCCCATCGAAAAATAAAGAAATAAACAATATATTAAGGGGGGGTCATCCCCCCGTTACCCCCCTCATAGTTATCTAATGAACCCCTTAAATTAATCAGGTAAATCTCTAATTACAATGAATATTTATACAAAATTTGAAGAAAATCGGATAATTCTGCATGAAAAACCCATTTATATAAATTAAGGGGGGGATTAGCCCCCCCCGTCCCCCCCCCTTTATACTTAACCAATCAATCCCGAAAACTAATCAGGGAAGTGCCTTAACACAGTGAACCTATAAATAAAATTTGAAGGAAATGGGATAATTCTGCATGAAAAACCCATTTATATAAATTAAGGGGTGTATTAGCCCCCCGTTCCCCCCTTTATACTTAATCAATCAATCCCGAAAACTAATCAGGGAAGCGTCTTAACCCAATGAACCTATAAACAAATTTTGAAGCAAATGGGATAATTCTGCATGAAAAACCCATTTATGTAAATTACGGGGGGGGATTAGCCCCCCCGTCTCTCCCCCTTTATACTTAACCAATCAATCCCGAAAACTAATCAGGGAAGTGCCTTAACACAGTGAACCTACAAATAAAATTTGAAGGAAATGGGATAATTCTGCATGAAAAACCCATTTATGTAAATTAAGGGGTGTATTAGCCCCCCGTTCCCCCCTTTATACTTAATCAATCAATCCCGAAAACTAATCAGGGAAGCGCCTTAACACAGTGAACCTATAAACAAAAATTGAAGGAAAACGGAATAATTCTGCATGAAAAACCCATTTATATAAAATAAGGGGGGATATGCCCCCTGTTCCCTCCTTTATACTTAACCAATCAATCCCGAAAACTAATCAGGGAAACGCCTTAACACAGTGAACCTATAAACAAAATTTGAAGGAAATGGGATAATTCTGCATGAAAAACCCATTTATATAAATTAAGGGGGGATTATCCCCCTGTTCCCCCCCTTTATACTTAACCAATCAATCCCGAAAACTAATCAGGGAAGCGCCTTAACACAATGAAACTATAAACAAAATTTGAAGGAAAACGGAATAATTCTGCATGAAAAACCTATTTATATAAATTAAGGGGGGGATTATCCCCCGTTCCCCCCCCCCTTTATACTTAACCAATCAATCCCGAAAACTAATCAGGGAAGCGCCTTAACACAGTGAACCTATAAACAAAATTTGAATGAAAACGGAATAATTCTACATAAAAAACCCATTTATATAAAATAAGGGGGGGATCAGCCCCCCGTTTCCCCTTTTATACTTAACCAATCAATCCCGAAAACTAATTAGGGAAGCGTCTTAGCACAGTGAACCTTTAACCAAAATTTGAAGGAAATGGGATAATTCTGCATGAAAAACCCATTTATATAAATTAAGGGGGGATTACCCCCCCCCGTTCCCCCCCTTTATACTTAACCAATCAATCCCGAAAAACTAATCAGGGAAGCGCCTTAAGACAGTGAACCTATAAACAAAATTTGAAGGAAAACGGAATAATTCTGCTTGAAAAACCCATTTATATAAATTAAGGAGGGATTAGCCCCCCGTTCCCCCCTTTATACTTAACCAATCAATCTCGAAAAATAATCAGGGAAGCGTCTTAACCCAATGAACCTATAAATAAAATTTGAAGGAATACTGAATAATTCTGCATGAAAAAAATTTATATAAATTAAGGGGGGGGGATTAGCCCCCGATCCCCCCTTTATACTTAACTAATCAATCCCGAAAACTAATCAGGGAAGCGCCTTAACTCAGTGAACCTATAAACAAAATTTGAGGGAAAACGGAACAATTCTGCATGAAAAACCCATTTATATAAATTAAGGGGGGTGGGGAAATTAGCCCCTTGTTCCCCCCCTTTATACTTAACCAATCAATCCCGAAAATTAATCAGGGAAGTGCCTTAACACAGTGAACCTATAAACAAAATTTGAAGGAAAATGGATATTTCTATGAAGAGTTATCGCATTACGTACGTACATACGTACATACAGAACCGGCTGGCAAGTTCTCAGGGCTTGACAGCCAGTTTGATAGCTAAAAAATTGCAATTTTAGAACGTTTTTTGCTCCTGCACCCCCTGGGGTTAGTGGGATACACCGACATAAAATATAGCCTATGTTGGAGCAGGGGTTGTCACCGTCAATTTGCCACCATCACTTTTGAAATTGGTTCGGTAGTTCCAGAGATTACCCCCTACAAACAAACAAACAAACAATCTTTACTCCTTTATAATATTAGTATAGAATTGAAATGATTGCGTAATATTTTTATCTCATAAACCTTTTTTGGATTAATCGCAGAATTTGTAACATTTTTCTGCAAAACATTGTTATAAGTTCTATTCCGAAATCATAACAAAGCAAATAAAATACAAAGTTTTAAGTATTTTTCTTTTACATTGTTCTTTTAACATAGCGTTTAATAAGTGATTTTTTCCTGCTTAATGTTTTCCCTTAAAAACGTTTTAGAAAGAATGCTAAACATCGAAAACAAATAAAATAAGAAAATGTATATTTCCTTTTATTTATTCATTCTTAAGGGTAAATGAATGTAACAATTAAAGCAAAGAAATGAAAAATCTCTATAATAAAAAAGTAAGTCATGTGACTGTCCTCAACAGTTCCGGGATGCCGCATCGCTTTTTCATATGCCAAGCGGCCATTTTTATTCAAAATTATTTTTTCGAATAAACTGCATAAAAGTTACATTTTAAGAAAGATCGTTCAAAATAAATTAATATTTGAGAGATGACTTGTAAATCAATTATGTATATATTCTGCAATAACTTCAGTCGAAAGATTCGCAGTTCAAATTCTCTATTCATAAAAGTAAACAAAAAAAAGATTGATTCGTCGTGAACATTTAAAATATTACATCATGGAGGTAATCATTCGCAAAGCAAGTTCTCCGCGAATGAATTTTTGGACCGCTGCCTCGCGTCAAAAAAATAATTCGCACCAGTGAGACAATCAAAGTTTACCATAATTATGTGCTATACAACTCAACTTTCGGACCTTTTCTTGACGTAAATTGAACTCATGTAATAATATTTAATGAATCAGATTTTTAGCATTTTTAAAATCGCTAACACAGCTTTTATTTATCGCGTGTACAAATTAGAAATGATACTTTGATTTTGAAATCAAATGTTTTGATTTATGATATTATTTCTTATTTATTTATTTATTTTCTCTTTTAAATGAAAAGTGTGAAGTATTTTAAATTTATGTAATATAAGCATTTTAGATTAAAGTTAAGTATTTTAAATGAAATGAGTGACAGGTTTATAATTTAAAATTAAATTAATTGTAGTATGAATGACGGTGATGGGAACGATATTTGGCGAATTATCATCTGCTCCCGGCTAACAAAAATACTCATAATTAAAAAAAAGAATAAAAATAAATAAATGATAGTTTGTTGTAAATAAATATTGATATACATATCAAAAATATTTTATAGAATTAAAAAAAAAAATAAAAGTAAATAAACAACAATTTCCATAACAAAGTTTTCGCCAAATTGGCGGGGGAGGGGGGGGGAATCGCGCCAACGTGCGTATGTGACATTTGTGCCCAAAAAATATGCGAAATGCTACCATGATCGCAAAAGTTCATGATTTGTCTATTAGAATCTTCCGATTTGGCGAAGGATTAAGGGAAAATTAAATTATGAATAAATGTAACGTGTTGCAATGTTTAACATACATTTAAGGGAGACCAAACTGGTCGCCAGTGGCGGCTAGTATATTAATATTTATTTATTTTTTATTTTTCTGGTAACAAATTTTTTTAAAAAGCTACACTAACTAAATACATGGTGTTTATAATATAAGTATCTCTATTTGGAGTAGTCTGTAGCTCGAAGGAATTACCCGAATGAAACCAAAATCGGTACACTTACTATTCGAGAAGGGGGAAGAAGAATGGAACAATATAAAAAATAATTGCAATAATCACCGACAGATGGCGCTACTGAGTGTGAAACGTAATGTGTAATACAAGAACAAAGAATTAAGGCGTCAAACCGGATGGCATACCTAATTTATTGGAAAATGTCACAGTGAATGTGGTTTCGCTTTCGCATAGCGGTGCCTATCATGTTCAGGTTCCACATGGCCATAGTGCTGGAGAACACAATCCAGGCGGTGAACGACGTGCTCAACTGCGGAATGTAACGCATCAGGAGTGATGTTTCGCACATGTTGTGATATGCCGTAAAGTCATTGAAGTTTACGATACCTCCGTGGAACACAATGTTACACATTACATTTCACATTCAAAAGCGCCATCTGTCGGCGATTATTACAATTTTTCTTTTTTATTCTTCCATTCTTCTTCCCTCTTCTCGAATAGTAAGTGTACCAATTTTGGTTTCATTCCGGTTATTCTTTCAAGCTACAGACAGCTCCAAATAGAGATTACTTATATTATAACCACCCGGTATTTTTCACATGATGTTCTCTCTAAGGAACACTTAGAGAAAAATATCTAAGGATTTAAAACAAATAAAATTCAAAGATTTTGAAAACGTGCCGTAATGCTGAAAATATAAGCATTTTGGTTTATTTTCTCTAAGCATGAAAACTGTTATAGGTAATGAGATGAGAAAAGAAGGAAAAATGTGTGTTTATGTTGTTCGAAAATAACAACGAAGAAAGTTGCTAAGCGTTTCGAACATAATAAAAAATGCTATTGTGATGGCCCCATCTCGATATTTAATCCAATTTTTTTTAACCATAAAATAGAAACACAAGAAGTGGAGTGAATTTATGGTGAAACAAGTCGTAAACCGCATTCGATTGATTTTTCTATACCAAATGTAGAAAAAAGTAAACATTGGCAAGCTGTATTTTTTCACACGCTTAAGATTGATTTCATGAATGAAATTAATTTTTACCAAAAGCTGCTAAGCCCTTTTATTTTTAATATTTCTTTTATTCATAACTTATATTGTCCGATATAAGTGAACACATGTAAAATAAAATAAAGTAAAATTTGTTAAATAATTTTAAACGTATGTGGTATTTTCACAAATATTAAAAAATATACATACGTTTTAAATTGAAATTATAAAACTATGATTGAGTTAAAAAAACACAAATAATGTTCTCTCTAAAGCAACTCTCTCTACAACTTTGCTGCCAGAACAATTTCCGTTTTTTAGCATATTTTTGTATTATATATATATGTATATATATATTACCGTGCATGTCAATTTTAGATCACTGAAAACTTGGACACATATATACAAGAAATGTTTGTAATTCTTTAATAAGAATGAGATGTATAAAAAAAAACCCAACAGCAACAACAACAAAAAATCATAAAAGCAAGCATTTTCATTTTATTTATTATTTTTATCTTCTATTTATACAAAATGATACTTTATTTATAAAATTATAATATGTTTCATACGGATGCCTCACCTAATGAATTGGTATATTTTGTTAACTGTTTTCAAGGACGGAAAACTGTACTATATTGTAACAAGATGGATAGTGTAACTAAGTGGATTTGATTACTAGTTTTTTATTAAAAATATTGGTCGCCATATTTAAACTCAGAATTTCTTCATTAAATAAGGCAAATATTTCTTTTCAAGAAAATTGAGTTTTCATCCGTTGGAAGCCTCTATATGAATACTAAATGAAATTATTTAATATATGCATATCAGTGCTATTCTATTTTTTAGCTCACAGGCTATCAAAGCCTGAGATCTTATGTGCCCGCCGGTTCTGTATGTACATACGTACGTATGTATGTATGTATGTACGTAACGCGATAACTCTTCATAGAAATATCCGTTTTCCTTCAAATTTTGTTTATAGGTTCACTGTGTTAAGGCGCTTCCCTGATTAGTTTTCGGGATTGATTGGTTGAGTATAAAGGGGGGGAAACGGGGGGGGGTAATCCTCCTTAATTTATATAAATGGGTTTTTCATGCAGAATTATCCCATTTGCTTCAAAATTTGTTTATAGGTTCATTGGGTTAAGACGCTTCCCTGATTATTTTTCGGGATTGATTGGTTAAGTATAAAGGGGGGAAACGGGGGGGGAATACCCCCCCCCCTAATTTAGATAAATGAGTTTTCCATGCAGAATTATCCGATTTTCTTCAATTTGTGTATATGGGTTCATTGTGATAATGCGCTTCTCTGAATAGTTTTGGGGGTCCATTGGTTAAGTATAAAGGGGGAAAGGGGGGCTAATCCCCCTTAATTTAGATAAATGGGTTTTTCATGCAGAATTATCCCATTTTCGTCAAATTTTGTATATAGGTTCATTTTGATAATGCGCTTCTGTCAATAGTTTTAGGGGTTCATTGGTTAAGTCTAAAGGGGGAAAGGGGGGGATTGTAGGTATGTAAAGGTTGCGCTGTGGTTATTTATACGACGGCATAATTGACTGTATACAACTTTATTACTTTAACGAAATATATAATTAATTCAACATATTCAAATAAACATAATTAATAAATAAATATAATGTTTAATAGCCGTCCAGCAGCCGCTCTAAAATCACGATGCATCACTCGAGACTGCCGAAGAGCAAGTGTCAAAAATTCTCCCCGAATCCACCGCCAGTCTATACTTGGCAAAACTTTCCAACCGCCAAACTTTCGCCAAATGTGAGAACGCTCTTTTGCTCCGCTGGAGAAACCTAAATGGATTATGCTTCCTCTTCCATTTTCAAATAAGGCGAATTAGCACAATTAGCGTCGCCACATGACTCCCCCGCCAGTCTCGCACAACCCGTGGGAGACGAAAACGAACTTTCCTTCCCGATCTCGTTATATAAGTTGTAGGATCAGGCTCACCATCCTCATTCAACAGAAACGCAGGTTTTAAACGATCAATATTTATGATCTTTTCCTGGTTCCCGATAGAAACCACAAAATCTTTTTGCAGTCGTTTTACGACTTTGAATGGACCCTCGTAGGTCGGTTGTAAAGATCTCTTAAAAGGACCTCTCCGTACAAACACATGGGTGCAGTTCTTTAGTTCTTTCGGAACACAGATCTTTTGCTGCCCATGCCTTAAAGGTTGACAAGGTCTCAAAGCACACATAATTTTTTTGTAGTTTTGAAATATAAGTCGGTGGGTCTGAAAAGGGGCTATCCTCGTACAACTAACCTGGAAGCCGTAGAGTCGTTCCATATGTTAGCTCAGTTGTAGATGCTCCAAGATCCGCACGTACTGTTGTCCGTAGACCCAGCAAAACCAGGGGGAGAGCTTCCAACCAATCCACCTTATAGCACATTAAGGCCTGCTTTAAAGGTCTATGAAGTCGCTCCACCAAACTATTCGTTTGGGGCCTATACGAAGCAGTTCTAGCTATAACAGAGCCTAGCATTCTTGCCAGACTTTCAAAAAGTATGGACTCAAACTGTTTACCCCTATCGCATGTTATCCTCTGAGGCGTACCAAAATGGGAAACCCACGTCTGAACAAAAGCCTGAGCAACAGTTTCAGCAGTCATATCCACAATAGGTACAGCCTCTGGCCACCGGGTAAACCTATCGATCATGGTTAGGCAATATCTGAATCCACGTACTAGAGGTAAGGGACCAATGATATCTATGTGTATATGAGCAAATCTCTCGTCTGGAACCAAAAATTTCACCAAAGGAGACTTAGTATGCAGGTGTACCTTAGTCCTTGACAGGGTATACGCGCTCTACACTACACAGCAACATCTTTATTTAGCCCTGACCAAATATATTTCGAACAGATTAGCTGCCTAGAAGCCCGTATTCCTGGATGCGACAGCCCATGCATTGACTCAAACACCTTATATCTCAAGGTCTGGGAGACATAAAACCTGTTCACCTCACCAGAAGTTTCACAATACAATAATGTCTTAGCATCCGGCATTTGTACTTTAGCTAACTTTCCACTAAACTCAGCCTTTCCGTCCAAAATAGCTTTTAGCTCCTCACAGAGCCGTCCTTAGGGGTGTGCGACAGGTGCGGCCGCACAGGGCCTCGCGCCTAAAGAGGCCTCGCACCCGGACGCAAAATATGTTTTCTTTAATAAAAAGAAGAAGGTATAATAGAAAATCTCTAATATAAATTTATGATTTTAGTTAAGAAAAGATAGTGGTCTTGACATAAAATATAGCCTATGTTGGAAGAGGAACGTTCACCATCAATTTGCCACCATTACTTTTGAAATTGGTTTAGTAGTTCCAGAAATTTTCTCTACAAAACACACAAACAAATGCTACTTCTTTATAGTAGTTGGGGATCGAACCCGGGCTCCTCGGGTTACAGTATATAGGTGAAAACCATTCTTTTTTATTGATAGTATAGATAAGATTATGTTAAGAATCTGGAAGGAAAGGGCCTCGCAAAATCCCCGCACCGGGCCTCGCTTTAAGTCGTCCTCGCTAAGGACGGCTCTGGCTCCTCATCCTCTGTTTGCAACTTTTCCCACAACTCAAAATCTGCAAGTGACGCAAATTGAATCTCACAAACTCTAGATAAACTGTCAGCAACAAAATTTCCCTTGCCTGGCAAATAACTTATATCCGTAGTAAACTCAGATATAAAGTCTAATTGCCGAAGCCTTCTAGGGGAACATTTCTCTTGTTTCTGCTGAAATGGAAAAATTAGGGGTTTGTGATCTACATACAACGTAAATACCCGAGCCTCCAACATATGCCTAAAATATTGAATCGCAGAATATGCCGCTAACAATTCCCGGTCATATGTTGAATATTTGCACTGTGTAGGGGACAACTTACGAGAGAAAAATCCAAGTGGTTTCGGACCATCGGGCGTAACTTCTTGTAACACCCCACCCATAGCAAAATCACTGCAGTCAGTTATAAGTGCAAGCTTCGCATTTTGAGCAGGGTGATAAAGCAAAGTCGCATTAGCTATAGCTTGCTTAACTTGCTCAAAACTGCTTCCTGCATCCGCATCCCACTTAATTTCTCTTTTATCCCTCTTTTTTGCTCCATTTAAGAACACATTTAGTGGTCTTAATATTGCTGCAATATGGGGTACAAAACGATGATAGTAGTTCACCATTCCCAAAAATCTCCTAAGATTGCTAACAGTTTTTGGTTTTGGAAATTCAAGTATAGCTTTCACCTTATGTTTGTGTGGAACACAGACCTGGCTATCAATAGTATGACCCAGAAAATCTATAGTTTCTTTGCCAAACTCACATTTAGATTCATTAATTATAATCCCGTAATCTCTAAACCGCTTAAAAACTTCCTCTAAATGCTGCATATGCTGAGTGTGAGTTTCACTCACTATTAAGATGTCATCGAGATAAGGAAAGCAATAGTCCAAACCTCGTAATACCTCATTTATAAAGCGTTGAAACGTTTGCGCTGCAGAGCATAACCCGAAGTTTAAAAATGGAAATTCAAACAAACCAAAAGGAGTTATAATAGCAGTTTTATGGATATCGGGAGGATGAACCGGAATTTGATGATAAGCACGGACTAAATCCACTTTAGAAAATATTTTTTTATCTTTTAAATTATAAGTAAAATCTTGAATGTGTGGAATGGGGTATCTGTCTTGTACAGTAATTCGGTTAAGTGCTCTGTAATCCCCAGTTGGTCTCCAATCCGAAACGCCTTTAGGGACCATATGTAATGGACTGGCCCAATTACTTTTAGATGGCCTACAGATACCTTTCTCAAGCATGTAGTCAAATTCCTGCTTAGCTATCCGGAGCTGCGCTAGATGTAACCGCCGAGCTCTAGCTGTCACAGGTGGGCCAACAGTAGGGATAAAATGGATTGTATCATGTTTTACAGTTCGTTTATTCGTATTATTTAACTGTGTAATCTCTTTATACTTTTTTAGCAGTTCTATATATGTAGTGTTTCCGATAATAGTTTTAACCACTGGTACATCACACAGACTGGCGCGACCACGAGCAGAAAAGTTAGTTACAGTGTCCAATAAACGCCGCTTTTTTAAATCAACCAATAAACCAAAATGTTGTAGAAAGTCAGCGCCTATAATTGGTTTAGTTACTTCAGCTATGATAAATGGCCATTGTAATTTACGTTTCAGTCCCAAATCCAGTGTAAATAGTTTAGTACCATAAGTGCAGATTTTTGTACCATTAGCGGCATACAATGTGAAATCCCTCTTTCTAGCACTTTTAACTAAAAATGACTTCGGAAAACATGAGACATCACTGCCTGTATCTATCAAATAGCTGGATTGAGTAACCTTATCTGTAACATAAAGCCTACGACTCAAGCCCAAACGTGCAGTAGCCGTCGCTACTCCTGCGAGCGAAGGTCGTTTTTTGGTTTGTAAGCGCACGGAGGTACGCATTTTCGAGCCTTTTCCTTAAATCGAAAATGATACCAACATAGCCACCCCTCTCTGTGTGACCTATCCACTGAGTTAAACGAGTTCCACCGGTAAGATTTCCTAGGCGACTTGGGACAAGAACCCGCTTTAACCAGCTTTGAAAGTTCCTGAACCTGAAATTGTAGCTGCTCCAACTGTTTATTTTGCTGACTAAACTGAGTTTGTTCAGCCCCTCTGGATTCCAGAGAGTTAACACCAACCTGCGTGAATTCACAAATCTTATCCGCCATCTCCGCTAATTTATTTAAACCCTCAGAGCTGACAGACAAAATTGTTTGCACCGATACCGGTAACCTCCGAAGCCATATACTTTTCAAAAAGTCATCGTCAACATGGCCCTCACTTAACTCTCTCATCTTACGCAATAACATTGAGGGGGACCTATCACCCAGCTCTAAATCTTCCAGCAGAGTCTTAACCTTCCGATTCTGAGAAACTTCAAATTCCGATAATAACCTCGCTTTAAGGGCACTGTATGGTTCTTCTAGGGGTTTACACACAATATCGGAAGCAAAAGATAAAGTTTCCGCATCAAATGATCAAATTTAGTTTGTTCGACCGAGATTCCCGCTAACCTAAAACTAGCCTCTAGCTGTACAAAAAATAACTTTGCATTACTAGGCCAAAAATTTGGAACTTTCACCGACACTCTATTACATCCTGTACTCCCCCCTTTCACAGTTTCACTAGGATTGTCGTCCGGCATCCCGTATACTATCAAAAAAAAAAAAAACAGAAATCTCAAAAAGCCGAACTAAACAACAATTTACTCCAAACTGAACGAAGGTTAAAACATCTTAACACTTAAAACAGCAATATAAACTTCGAAACCATCCAACCATTGGAACCCAAAACAAGTTTAAATTATCTTAAAAGTCCTCAGAGGATACATGCAAAAGGAAATAAACAGTACGTAATCTCATACCTTAATCCTTGAAAGACATCCCAATACACTGGACGAGAACTCATTATGAATTAATCTTTCTTTTACTCTTTTAAACCACAGCCAAAAGCGTGTATAAGGGTCACCCCTTGTAGGTATGTAAAGGTTGCGCTGTGGTTATTTATACGACGGCATAATTGACTGTATACAACTTTATTACTTTAACGAAATATATAATTAATTCAACATATTCAAATAAACATAATAAATAAATATAATGTTTAATAGCCGTCCAGCAGCCGCTCTAAAATCACGATGCATCACTCGAGACTGCCGAAGAGCAAGTGTCAAAAATTCTCCCCGAATCCACCGCCAGTCTATACTTGGCAAAACTTTCCAACCGCCAAACTTTCGCCAAATGTGAGAACGCTCTTTTGCTCCGCTGGAGAAACCTAAATGGATTATGCTTCCTCTTCCATTTTCAAATAAGGCGAATTAGCACAATTAGCGTCGCCACAGGATAATCCCCCCTAATTTAGATAAATGCGTTTTTCATGCAAAATTATCCGATTTTATTCAAATTTTGTATATAGGTTCATTGTGATAATGCGCTTCTCTGAATAGTTTTGGGGGTTCATTGGTTAAGTATAAAGGGGGAAAGGGCAGGCTAATCCCCCCTTAATTTATATAAATGTGTTTTTCATGCAGAATTATCTGATTTTCTTCAAATTTTGTATATATATTCATTGTAATTAGAGACTTCCCTGATTAGTTTAAGGGGTTCATTAGTTAACTATGGGGGGGGGGGGGTAACGGGGGGATGACCCCCCCTTAATATATTGTTGATTATTTTTTTTTCGAGGGGCATACTTCAAATTCTTTGAAATAAGAGTATAATATACAATTAGTGTGAATAGCCTGTGAGCTTAATGCCCTCAGTTTAACTGGGCAGTTTTCCTTTTATTTATTTTGTATTCATTTTTGTAAATTTGCTTGGTAAGATTGCTGTTTGTATTTCATCTTTTCTACATTTTGTTTAGCTTAAAACATTTGCTTTTATTCTAGTTTTAGGTAAATGTCCTTCTACTTTATACTTTACTTATTTATTCAAGAACAAAAAAAGGCCATTTGAATAAGTTGAAGAAAAGGAAATCTTAAGAATAAGGACAGCTATCTCTCTGAAGATTGAAATTTCTCTTGAAACGCTTAAAAAAGTTATCTCTGTGGATTTTTTTACCAATCTCTTTGTTGTTAGAATATATTTTTTGAGTTGGCTTTCTTGAGTTAAATTGAAGAATGGATTTTGGGTTTATCCGAAATCATAGCTTTCCGAAGAGTAGATTTTGGTTTGTTCAAAAGACCTGGTGTTTTTCTTTATTTGTATTTTATTTTATATACTATTTATCTCGCAAATTCATTACTGATGCATTCAGAATATCTTAATAAAAATGGCATTAATCAGTTTTAAATTACGATTCAATTTGTTTTGGTTAAATTTCTATCTGCCTTACAGAACATAGGACCTTAATATAGGAATCATGTTCTTTTATCATTCTTATGAAGAAATTGATGATCGGAGTTTATTTAATGAATTATTGTGAAATTATCGATATAAAAAATCACAGTACAGGCATGATTTAAGTAAAAGTATTTAGTGGCACACTGGGTCGTGTAACGCAATAACACACAATCTGTTTACAAGAAAATTCAAGAAGAACTTGGACACTGGATAACAAAAAAAAAAGAAGTATTCCATATTGCGATATCAACGATTTTAATACATAGAAAAAGTTAGGATATTGTCCACAAATCACATAAGCAAATTCTGGTACACAGGAAGGCAGAAGATAGTAGATGAAAATAGGAATCCACATATGGCAGTGTAACATTCAAACACAAAGATGGTGCGTTAAAACACTGCTATTTTTACTAGAAGATAGTGTTAAAGTTTTCTTTCGGGTGTTCCTGGGCGCTGAATTATAATTATATCTGAATTATAATTATTGCTGAATTATAATTATTGCTGTCGAGATAGAAGGTAGAGCTTAAGTAATGATACACGCCAGATATCAATCTCTTCAAAGATTTTCCTTTTTCGAAGGCGTTGGCGTGAATTTTAGACTAGGTTAATATAACCGTTAGAACGTTTTCATTTTACGTTCAAATTTGGTTATCAGAAGGGGAGTACTTATTTGGCTTTAAGCACACTTTTGGCAAAACTAAGAAATTCTACACTAGCAGCTGGAAATGTGTTTTGAGAACGTTAGAATATAGCATGCTAAGTGTTATCATTTTGGACGAGGGAAAGGGCATCTGTACAATGAAAATTTACATTCGTAAGCATAAATGCGACGCCACAGTTTATGAGAAAGCCATCTGCGTATTGCAAAAATGATGTACTTCAAAAGAGATAAGCTGTACAAATTTGAATGCTGTTAATTTTAGACCATGAGAGAATAAGATTTTGAATATACATTCTAGGCTAAAGGTCATTTTATACTTCTGTTTTCTTTTAAGATACAGCTGAGGATGGATTAAAAAGGCTTTAGAAAGGAGTTTACCATAAAACGGACAGATGTAATTCTGAATTTTACTTATTTTCTTTGCAGAGGGTAGAAGGCTGTGCCTTTAAATAAAAGGGAAAATACAGGGTGCTTCTAAATGAATATCGGGGTTTTAACGCTTGGTAGTATTTATTACACACAACTTAAAATTATAATTAATACGTAAAATGAAAGAGCAACTCAAACAGTTTTACCTACAAGCTTACAAGTGTTCAATATGAACACCTTTCGTCACACAGCACACAGCACACATGAAGTCGATAGCTCAGTTCTTCCCAAACGTTAATTATTGTTTGTGGGGTAATTGTTGCAACAGCTGCCTCAATCCTGTTTCTTAGGTTGGGTAGGTCAGCTGGTAGTGGAGGCACATACACTGGATCCTTTATGAACCCCAACAGGTTGAAACCACAAGGCGTCACAAGATCGGGTGAGCGTAGAGTGGCGTTTGGGAAGAACTGAGCTATCGATTTGATGTGTGCCGTGTGACGAAAGTTGTTCACATTCAACACTTGTAAGCTTGTAGGTAAAACTGTTTGAGTTGCTCTTTCATTTTATGTATTAAGTATAATTTTAATTTTTTTTAATAGATACTAAAAAGCGTTAAAACCCCGATATTCATTTAGAAACACCCTGTATATTAAATGCGTGAATGGGAAAAGGAGAATTTCTATTTAATAAAATAATTTAAACATAGGTTTACTTTAAAATTTAAAAAAGTATATATATGTTTTTTTTCACCATAATTCTGTAAAACATTTTGATATTTCGTATACAAGTGTGTTGATTGGGAATTAAAAATAATTTTGATACTTTTGCATAAACGAAACACCAGTTCGGAAGACCGAGCTATGCTGCGTTAAAATTAGCTTTGAATTCAACTAGATATAACAATAAATTCTCACTGTATCAATGCTATAAAGCATTTTATTTTATAACAGTATTATTTACAGGAACAATCAATATCAAAACTATGTATATATTTCTAAATTTTACAATGCTTACACATTTAAAACGAAATCCTACCAAACAAACATTTTACTTACCCATCATACGTAGTATAGGGTAAGTCTTGTAATCGTTTTGAAAATCGAAAAATTTTTTTGACGGATTTACACGTTTCAGACACTGGAGATTCCGAAAACATATTTTTAGAAAAAAAAATTTGCCGTCCGTCTGTGCGTCTGTGTGTCTGTGTGTCTCTGTGTGTGTCTGTAAACGTTCTATCTCCCGAAAAAATTGAGATAGAGACTTGCAATTTGGTATGTACTTAGTATGTAATAATGGGAAAAAGCCTATTTCATTTCAATAACCTCGATTAAACGGAACTATTTTTTTCGAACTCTCGAAATATTCGTTCTGATAAAAGGTATATAAAAATTTTCGAAATTGTTTAGTTTAAGAAATGAATATAAAAGACAATAAAAAAACATAAATTTTACATAAAGCATGAAGTCGATCGGATAATGAGTTGCCGCGATATTTGGAATCCTATTTGCCACACTCTTCGATTTTTCATGACCCTGTTTTTTATCCAAATTTCACTTTAAAGATATATTTTAATTGGAAATTTGACGCTTAATCAGATGCAATAAACCGCTAGTTAATAGGATTATTATTTTTAGAGTTATAAGGAAAAACCTCTTTCAAGCAATTCAGTAACCGAGCCTTTAAAGTTTGTGACGTCACCAAGCCACGATTTTATTTGAATTGCAATGCATTTTATAAGTAGTTTACACATTTTTATTTTAATATTTTACATTATGCATATCCATGATGGGTAAGTATTACGGTGGCCCCTAACGACTAGTTTAGTTCGTCTGACACTTTCTTTTGGTAGCAGGACTTTTAGACCTGAACGCCTTTTTTAACACTTTCCAACCTAGTTGAAAAGTGTTTATGACTTCGGTTTGTCTGGCCGTATGGCCGTCTGTCCGTGCTCTAACTCCCGTAAATAGGCTTGGATTGCCCTGCAATTTTTACATGTTATTGTCGTTATCTATAGCATGTTCCCTATTTCAACTGAAGTGTGTAGCACTTATAGTTTTTTTTACAGGGACATTCAAAAGAATTCCGTTACATTACGGTCTATGGGGAAAAATCATTTGCGGTTGATTTTAATGATGTTACATAATTTCAAACACATTGTAATGGATATATATCACTAAGGTGTATTACAAGAAGCTTAATATGAAATATGCTGTGCATATCACTTATAGTTACAGGGACATTCAAAAGAAATCCGTTACATTACGTCTATGGTGAAAAAACGATTGCGGTTTAATTAAATAATGTTTCACTGTTTTACACGCATTGAAATTTATATATATCACTAAGGTGCATTAGAACAGACTTACTACAGAATATTGTGTGTATAGAACTTATCGTTCATTTACAGGGACACACAAAATAATTCTCTTCTCTCAGTTAACAATAATTCCTGGACGTGCGTTTTAAGTTTCTGAACGCGATTTTAAATTTAACTCAATTTTTGTCTATTACTTGGTGTGTATAAATTCTGTAGATCCTATACAGCGCAGCACAAAAGTTCGCGAACACATTTCCGTTTATTGACAGAAACTCCAGAATGAGAATTTTAAACTGTGCTCCGCGTTTCCTAACTAAACTAAAATTGAGTATCCTATGTAGTATATATACACATCTATAGATCCTATACAGGGCTGAATAAAAGTATTCGGATATTTTTCCGAATATTGTATATGTTGGAAATATATGTTGGAATTTTTTGAAATTACGTTTTTAATATATGTTATGCGTTTTCCAAATTGTTTACTTAGATGTTATATTTCAGCTTAATAACGTGTAATGATTTGTAAAATTATTTTGGAAGCGTTGGAAAGTGTTACATAATCTATGCTTGACGCATGATTTTTCGGTCTTGTTACACATGGGAAAGCAAGGTTACAATTATGTTTTCGAGAACGTTCTATGGCATCTGATGGGTTGAATTAAATATCACGGCTTCTATTGGGAATTTCTCTAAATTCGGTCAAAATAAATGCAATAAAGATGATTTTTAAAGTTTAACACAAAAGGAATTTAACAGTAAAGTTTAAAGCTTAGCACAAAATTTTTAAAATGGTGAAAATTTTGCAAACGTGAAATTGTCTAAAGAACAAATTACTGTTATACTTTGAGCTAATTAAGAGAAAAAGAAGAAAAGAAAATTACTAGTTATGGAGAAAAGCACTTAAACAGCGATGTTTAAAAATATGTAAATAGTAATATTTCTTTAGCTTACACTGGAATAATATTTTATAATCCTCTAATATTTTATAATCCCAGGGAATTTTATAATCCTCTCTCGCTGTATATTAACATTGTTTAACTGTGTTTACATATCTTTTACTCCACATTAAATTCTCCGATTATTTTTGCAGTCTGCAGTTAGTAATTTTGAGATGAGAGGAAATAAAATAAACATAATATTTGCAGTGACAATAAAAAAAAAAACACTCGTTCGAGAATTATTTTGTTGAAAAATAAGAGTATATTTTGTTACATACAAGTGTACTAAAAATTTAATGTGCTACAAACACCTTTATTTTCTTAGCTTTTTTTAAACTGTAAATTTAAAATGTTATTTTAATGGTGTACCAACCTATCATGAAATTTTAATATAAAAATAAATAAGCATGTAAATACGCTGAATAACCATAAGGCACGTAGCGGCGGAAAAGCGGTTATTTCTCTTCGCAGATGGCAACGAGTGGTTTGTTTTCACTAATTTGCGGTATTTGGGGTATCGATTTAAAACTCACCACACATGTGTGGACAAATTTCTTACATCTGAAATTTTTTTAAAAAAATTGGTTGGAAATGTTTCTTACTTTTTACAAAAAACTGACTCAGACATTTGAAAATGACTCATGAAAGAAAAGAAAATGCGAAGTCAAACCAAAAGAAAGAAAGAAAAAAAAACCGCGCAATTTTGTTGGGGGAGTTCGGTTGCAGTTGAAATATCGCGTTAATGTTAAAGGTATAAAGATCTGGCAACTCTGGCGGTGGAAGATTGAACTAATTTATTTTTTCAGCACGTGCAGAGCCCGCCTGCTATTCGTTACCGAAGGCAGCGGTTACCCGTGCCGCAGGTATGTTTAGAATAGAAATCGCCCCTCGTGGTGGAAGCTGTAACTGAATAATTTTGCGGCGCGTGACAGCGCATCTACTATACGGTGCCGTAGGCAACGGGGACTCGTGCCGAAGGTTCGTTCGGAAAGTGGTTTGTTTAAAAAAAAGTAAGCCTCTTGGAGGTGGAAGGTGGAACTAAAAGATATTTTAATCATTCGAGGTTCGTTTGGAAATATCGACCAGAGAAACTTGCATAGCCTGGCCTGGTAGTGCCTCGCCTGTGTTCTATATTTTACACAAAAAAACCCATTTTTCACTTTAAAATGTTAAAAGAATAAAGTCATTGTTTTATATTTAATACTATCCTTTGTTATATTGTTTGAGTTTATTTGGTTAAAATAGTTTTCTTGGGTTAAATTATATCTTAAGATGGAACACAGATAAAATAGTAATGTTTTTTATTTTTAAATTTACAGTGAGATAGAAAATGTATAGAAAATAACTGATTTGCATATTTTCAAAGAAGAAAAACTATAATTAAAAAAAGTTTAAAACTTTTTTAAAAATGAATATTATTTACATATTTTATCGTATATATTATTTCTCCTGTCAACATCCCTTTTTCTAAGAAAATACGAAACGCAGAACGACGAATGAGATAGCATATGAAAGGATTTTGAACAGGCTTCTGACATAGTACAAATACATTTTCCTAAAACATGTTTTTTGATTAAAATTTGCTCACAATTAAAAATTAAATCGGCATTGTTTTCCTAAATGAAACCAAATCCGTGTTGCCACAAAAATAAAATACTGCATTATCAGATGACTTCATTCTATAATGCAATTAAAGTAGGATTGTTAATTTATTTCTTGCGAGTACTTTTCGAAAAAATGTCGAGCTTTTAATCGGGTTTTTATTTATTTTTTACGCGTGAGTCACATATTGTTTATTTTTTTCTTAGTTTAATCATGGCTTTGTATATGCGTACTGTATCGGAGCACCAGTAGATTACGTAATTTAAGGATTATCTTCCATTTAGATATGCAGTTCATTAGGATTCACAAAAATTGTAAGCATTTATTTTTTAATATTGTAAGCTGTTAATACGCCAGCGAAGTTTGACGTCACTTAAATGGCTGCTGGACAACAAAGTTTAAACACCCCATGTGTAAGTTCCCATAGGCTTGCAAAAAAGTGGTGTACCAAATATTGATTTATGTATTTAAGACATTTCTTTAACAGTTTTGCAAAATCTGAGGAAATGCTTTCGGCACAGATGTCATATACATATCATTCGCGATTTTTTCCCTGCTAATTTGGCCGAAAACTTTGTTTGTTTACTTTTTAAACGTTGTTTATTTACTTTTTAAACGTTGTTTATTTACTTTTTATTTTGTATTTTAATTCTATAAATTATTGTTATTATGTATATCTATATTTATTTATATCAAACTATCATTTATTTATTTTTATTTCCTTTATAAAAATAATAAAAGCTATTTCATTTATTACGTTATTTTACTTTTATATTGAAATAAAAAATCGGTACTTCTCTGTTAGCCCGTCGACTACTTTTCATAACAAAAAACTATCGCCAAACTATAACGTCAAATAAACGAGAGAACGTTGCCATTGGAATATCAAAATAAATAAATAAATAAAATATAAGAATTTAAGGACACAATTGTTATTTTAATTAATGAAATAACTAATAAAGCAGTAAAACATAATGAAAAATACACGCAAATGTCGCATTAAAAACCACTTGATGACATAACAAACACGTATAATGCGTCTGACATCAAGTAAACGGGACTGCATTTTTGGCGTTTAATCTTACAGTTTGGCGATAGTTTTTGTTATGAAAAGTGGTCGACGGGATAATAGAGATGTACCAAAAAAATCATGTTCTATTATTGCATGCTATTTGTAACTAATATTCAAAAACAAAGTTTTCGCCAAATTGGCTGGGGAAAAAATCGCGCCAATGACATTTGTGCCATGCTTTCATATAAATTTCCCAAACGTCTGATTCAATGTTTCATTTTTTTTCAATATAGGGGTTTTGGCAACCTAGAGAAATGACCTTGGCGAAAGAAGAAAATTTGGCAAAATATTTTCTGGCAATCTATTCCCATTTTCTTATACACAAGCAATCATTATATATATTATTTCATTTGTCAACATCATTTTTTCTATGCACATATAGAACAAACAGCGATGAATGAAATATTATTCCAAAAGTTTTTGAATAAGTTTCTGAGATAGTACAATCACATTTCGTTGAAACGCGTTGTTTGATTAAAAAAAAAAAACATTTAATTAAAAATTAGTGCTAAAACGTACCAGGAAATAATTGCAGTGCGAAAGCTTTGCACGTATCCTTCTGGTTTTATTTTATTTTTGTTATAACGTTATGGTTGGAATTTATCCAGTTGAAATAGTTTGCTTTGTCTAAGAAAATTCTCTATATTTTTTTTCATCTTTTTTTCACTTTGTTTACATTTTTTTGCCTTAGGGGAATAAGCAGTTTTTTTTTATGACGCGAAATTTTTGGAGTTGGAAAAAGTTGAATTGAAATGTAAAGACTTTTTTAATGCATTAAAATAAATGTTATGAAACTTAAATGCAGGTTAAGAAAAATCGAGTGATGGTGTTCAAAAATGTAAAGAAATATATTTTAAATTGTATCTAAGCATGAAAAAATATATATAATATTATTTTTACCTGTATAAAAATCAACACAGTACTTATTATAAATAAACTAAAACTATACGTCTTTGCGAAAAATTTTATGATTTGAATATTTTTTTTAATCGGTGTTTTCATTGCATTCGATTATTTTAAATACATGAATCGATATATTCGGTTCACTATGATTTGAAAGATGCTAATATATAACAGCGAGAAATTGCTCACGCTTTAATGAATGAAATAATATGACCATGCAGTGTAAAAAAATACATGTTTCTTAATATAAAAAAATTAATATAACCATGAACGAAAATATACAATAACTTCTTCCGTGTTACCCACGATTCCGAAAAGTGCTCTTAATTATTAGAAACCTCAGAAACCATTATATTTGCAAGATTTCAAGGAAAATTTATAAACGCAAAGTTTCTTTTGCTGCCAATAGTTTTCAGAAAAACTATTGAATTAAATATTATAAGCTATATTATAGTTTTCAGAAAAACTATTGGCAGTAGTTTTATTCCGTGTAGTTTTATAGAATATCAATGGTCATCCATTGGTCAATCCATTCTCAAATATACAATAACTTCTTCCGAGTTACCCACGATTCCAAAAAACGCTCTTTATCTTTAGAAACCTCAGAAACCATTATATTTGGACGATTTCAAGGAAAAAATTATAAACAGAAATTTTCTTTTGCTGCCAATGGTTTTCAGAAAAGTTTCCGAGTAGTTTTACAGAATATCAATGGTCATCCATTGGTCAATCCATTCTCAAATATACAATAACTTCTTCCGAGTTACCCACGATTCCGAAAAGAACTTTTTATCTTTAGAAACCTCAGAAACCATTATATGTGCAAGATTTCAAGGAAAATTTAAAAACGCAAAGTTTCTTTTGCTGTCAATGATTTTCAGAAAAGTTTTCGAGTAGTTTTACAGAATATTAATGGTCATCCATTGGTCAATCCATTTTCAAATATACAATAACTTCTTCCGAGTTACCCACGATTCCGAAAAGAGCTTTTTATCTTTAGAAACATCAGAAACCATTATATTTGCAAGATTTCAAGGAAAATTTATAAACGCAAAGTTTGTTTTGCTGCTAATGGTTTTCAGAAAAGTTTCCGTGTAGTTTTCTAGAATATTAATGATCATCCATTTGTCAATCCATTTTCAAATATACAATAACTTCTTCCGAGTTACCCACGATTCCGAAAAGAGCTTTTTATCTTTAGAAACCTCAGAAACCTTTATATTTGCAAGATTTCAAGGAAAATTTAAAAACGCAAAGTTTCTTTTGCTGCGAATGGTTTTCAGAAAAGTTTTCGAGTAGTTTTATAGAATATTAATCAGTTTTCTTATCCCGGCATATAGATTTTTTCGGTATCCATTCTCAAGTACGCATTTACATGTTCAACAAACATGCTAAATTAACAGCATGTTTGGAACTCTTGAAAGAAAAAAATCCATATGTTTGTTTCTTTTGAACCTATGAATTCAATTATGTAACTCAGTATGTTTAGTTTAGAATGAGCTGCATATTAAAAACCGATATTCTGATTTGAGAAAATTGATTAAAACAATATAAAAACTGCTTGGAAAGCTTTCGGAAAATCGGTACCATCAAAATAAACCTTGTTTTGATACATGTTTCTTTAAATCTCGAAAATATATTTGTTTATGGTGTTTCTATAGATAAAGAAATCTTTTCGGAATCGTTAGTTACTCGGAAGAGGTTTTTGTATAATTTTAGTTCGTGTTTATGTTATATACTCGTTGGTTATGAAACATTTGTCTTTTTCTTCTATACTAATATTATAAAGTAGTATAGGTTGTGTCATGCAACCAACATCCTTCCAACCCTTTTTTGTTTTTAAAGTAAACGGAAGTGAAGAGAAGGGAGAAGAAATGGTGGTTTGTTCGGAGTAAGTAGGATGCGGAAATGCATCCGAGTATATTTTGGTTATTTTAAGAAGTAATGTGGTTTAGGTGGAATTTTTATGAATATTAGTGAAAGTGTACATAATGTAAATAATATTGTAAATACCAGCTCGCATTTTTAATAAACTGTGTATTTAAAATTTAAAAAGAAGAATTTGTGCGTCATTCGGCTGTCATGATATTACAGCCCGCTCTAGCTTACGAGAACGAGAGTTATTTCTACGATTTAAAATAACAAAGTATGTTCTTTGAATCGCAGTGTTTGCATTACAAAATAGAGGTGAGCTATTTATTTATCATTTGATTGTGTAGTGAGATACTGTTAACTTTATTCAAACATGTTTAAAAAAAGCAGATTTACTTATTGTTCTGCAAAAAATAGGCGAAGAAGCTGTTGCGAGTAAGAGAGTACCCGAATTTAAAGATTTGTTATTGAAATCTAAAGAATACTTAAAGGATAAAGATTTCGTAACTGAATTTTTATCGACTACGGTTTCAGAAAGAAAAAATGGCGAGGAAGTTAATAGGTTGCGTTTACAACAACAAATGAGAAGCGAGAATTTAACAAATAACGAAGGGGAAAATAGTACGTCATTATCACTAGAAAAATTAATTAAAGGAGTTCAAGTTTTGGTAATCCCAGTGCCCAAGAAAAATGAAACATGGAATCTCTTTTTAGATTCTTTAGAAAGAGCGTTTAAGCACAAAAATGTTCCTAAGGAATATAAATCGGAAATTTTACTAGAATTAGTAGGTGAGAAAGCAGGAAATGTTCTTGTTTATATTGATGATGAAGAATTAGCCGATTATGATAAAATTAAATCTTTAATTTTGAAAGAATATGAACCGTCCCCATTTACCTGTTTACAAAATTTTAGAAACGCTAAAAATTTACCTGGTGAAACCCATCAACAGTTCGGTTCCCGATTAAGATCCCGTTTGTTAAATTATTGCAGAATTCGAAATGTTAAAGATTTCGACTCACTTATTAATTTAATAATATCTGATAAAATTTTTGAAACTTTGGATAATGAGCTCGCAACTCACATTGCAGTCAATCAGGGGGAAAGTTGGCTTTTGCTCGATCAGTTATCGAAAGACTGTGACATTTATTTTACCGCAAAAGGCAGGTCTTTTGAGGAAACAAAATTTGAGAAACGACCTATTCATCGTGAAGTGAATAATGAAAATACTAAATATGTTCCCCCATAACTAAGAAAAAATCAAGTTACGTATGAGAGCAGACACTTCTCAAAATCGCGTGATTGTTACATTTGTAATTCCCCATTACACCTAGCAAAATTTTGCCCAAACAGAAAAAATAAGTATGATAAATCTTATACTCAAAATGATGATCAGGGTCAGAGAAAACCGAAAATGCAACAAGATACAAATAAATTGAATCCAAATAAAAATAGTAATGCAGTAGTCACTAATGTTAGTTCCATGCATTTACACATGAATGATCAATTAAACGAAGTTACTCTTTTTCCTTTAAAAAAAATCATTATTTATGTAGAAGGAAAAGAAATAGAAGCTACTCTGGATTCAGGTACCCAAATTAGTATTTAAAATACGTCATTAATTCCCGATCTGAAAATCTAAGATAAAGGTAGTATTTTGTTACAATCCGCTTTCAAAGAAAAAGTACAAGCAAATTTGGCTACTATACCCATCCATTATAAATTACCTAACAGTGGAATTTATGTCACTTTAAATACGCTTTTTGCTTTCACTGAAAATTTAAATGTCCCCTGTTTAATAACTCCAGACGTGTATAATGCTTTGATTGAACTTCAAAATGAAGAGTTGTGTAATAGTCAATTGCAGGAGTTCGGAGGTCACGAAGCTAAAAATAGCTCAGACGCCCCACTGGCGAAATAGGTTTTAAATGTTTGTTTTATTTCTTCAGAGAATAAACAAAATGATCGAAATGATGAATTTTCAGAGTTTAATAAGTTTTGTAAAGAACAAAAAGATTGCGCAACTTTAAAGAATTCATTCAAGGACGCTAGATTAGGAAAAAATAATTTTTTGATACGGGATAATTTATTGTATCATAAAGAAACTATTTGCGGTGATAAAATATATCAGCTCGTTTTACCGGAAAATGATAGAAGTAAAGTGTTAGAATTAGCTCATGATTCAATTTTTGCGAATCATTTAGGGATGCGAAAAACTAAAGAAAGAATTAAATTATCCTTTTATTGGCCGAATATTTCAAGAGATGTAGAAAAATATTGTAGAACATGGTAGAACTGTCAGTTAAAAAGCCCTGAGAAACAAACAGATAAAATTCCGATTACACCTGTTGTCCGCGCACCATATCCATTTCATACTGTAAATATCGATTGTATAGGTGAAATTATTCCGCCGTCAGGAAGGAAGCATAAATATTGTCTTACCTTAATTGATCAAAATTCTAAATGGCCGGAAGTAGTACCATTACGGAGTCTCTCTGCGAAAACGGCATGTGATGCTTTATTAGATATTTTTATGCGCACCGGAATTCCTGAAGTTATCTGTTCAGACCAAGCCACTAATTTTAAATCTGAACTGACTAAAGAATTTGAGAACCGGTTAGGGGCATGTCCTCGCTTTTCAACTCCATCATACCCCGCTTCGAATGGATTAATTGAAAAATTTAATCGTGTGTTTAAACAAATGCTACATCATGTAATTCGTACGGATCCTATTAATTGGGATAAACATATTCCTTTTTTGCTTTTTGCCTACCGTGAGGTGCCAAATTGCACAACTGGAGTATCACCGTTTAAGCTCATGTATGGTCGGGAAGCTAGAGGTCCCTTGGCAGTACTAAAGTCATCATGGTCAGGTGAAATCCCCTTACCATTGAATCTTAGTAATTCAGCAGTAGACTATTTACAAGAATTAAAAATAAATTTGGAAAGAGCTGCTGACATTGCTTCTCTAACTGCTGCAGAAAAACAAGAAAATTACACTCGCTATTTCAATCGTCGAAGTAGAATGAAAGAATTTGAAAAAGGTGATTTAGTATATTTACTTATCCCTGATTCTACCAATAAATTATATGCTAGATGGACAGGACCCGGAGAAATACTTGAAAGAATAAAACCACATTCGTATAAAGTGAAATTACCTGATGGGAGTGTCAGACATGTTCATGCGAATAAAATAAGGAAATTTAACGTAAGAGTACTGACTGATGGGGTCATTTTTGAAGACGATGTAGAATTTGGTGAAATTTACCCAACACCAATTAAAGCTAATACTTCGAATGAAAATAACATAGAAATAGACCTTAGTCATCTGGAGGTTGATAAACAATTAGAGTTAAGTAAACTTATACAAAAACATGCACCATTATTCTCAGGTAAAATTCAAGTTGCCAATGTTGGAGCACACAAAATTCGTTTATTACCTGGTGCGGAAAGAAAGAAACTATATATTTATAAAATTCCGGAATCGCTAAAAAATGAAGTGGATAAACAAATAGAAGAGTTAGAGCATCTAGGACTTATAGAAAAAAGTGAAGCTGAAATAGCTTATCCGGTCGTATGTGTCGCAAAGAAAGACGGTAGCATGCGCTTACGCATAGATTTTCGTCAGTTGAACACAGTGACAAAACCTTTTGATTACCCTATGGAAAATGCAACTGAATTAATTAATCAAATAGGAAGTGCTAACATAATTACATGTTTAGATGTATTAAATTAAAAGGGTATTGGGAAATTCCTCTAGAAGAACAGAGTCGAGATCTTACTTCTTTTAAAACCCATCGTGCTCAATACCAATGGAAAGTCATGCCCTTTGGATTGCGCAATGCGGTTTCCACATTCCAGAAATCGATCAACAAATGCTCTGGATGAATATCGTGAGTACAGTCGAGCATATTTGGATGATATTGCTATTTTTTCAAATGACTGGGAAAAACATCTGAAACATCTTGACGCTGTTTTATGTAAATTAACTGAACTGAAATTTACGGTGAATGTAAAAAAATGTGTTTTTGCGAAGGCACAGATCAAGTATCTAGGTCATGTCATAGGAGGAGGTAGACATGAGCCCGATCCGGAGAAGTTACGTGCCATTGAGACAATAGAATCGCCTAAAACCAAAACAGCTCTCAGAAGTGCAATGGGTTTATTTAATTATTATCGTGACTACATAAGAAATTATGCTGAAATCGCCAAGCCTTTAACCGACTTGACAAAAAAGAAAATCCCAGAAATCATTCCGTGGTCTGAGATTGAAGAAGAGGCTTTCCAAACTTTTAAACGTTTATTGTGTGAAGCTCCTAAGCTGTATACACCAGATCCTAAAAAGCCTTACACTATTCAAAGTGATGCCAGTTCTTATGGAGTTGGTGCTTGTCTATCGCAAAGAGATGAGAAAGAAAAGTTGTGTCCTATTAGTTTTGCTAGCCAAAAGCTCACTAGGGTGCAACAAAACTGGTCGACTATCGAGCGTGAAGCTTATGCGGTAGTGTGGGCATTAAAGAAATTTGAAGTTTATGTGTTTGGTGCGGAAATTGAACTAATAACTAATCACAATCCCTTAATATATCTTCAGAAATCTGCACCTCAGTCTGCAAAATTACAAAGATGGGCGTTATCTCTACAAAGATATAATATAAATATTTCTCATTGCCCAGGTGCAAAATTAAAAAATGCAGACAGTTTGTCACGACTAGTTACTGTATAAGGATTATTTAAGTGATACTTTCTTTTGTGTTTAATTTTGGTATGCAGTATTATATCAAGTCGTCTTTCCATCTGTTTTAAATTGTCAGTGTTTTTATATGTTTATTATATATTCATTATAACTATTATAACAAGGCTTCTATACATCTGTTTTGAATTGTGTTTTTATATATTTTTTATGCTGTATAGTTGTATGGTTGCTATATGTCAGATTTTGCTTCGCTTAACTTAGCAGAATCTTATCGGGGGGGGGGTGTCATGCAACCAACATCCTTCCAACCCTTTTTTGTTTTTAAAGTAAACGGAAGTGAAGAGAAGGGAGAAGAAATGGTGGTTTGTTCGGAGTAAGTAGGATGCGGAAATGCATCCGAGTATATTTTGGTTATTTTAAGAAGTAACGTGGTTTAGGCAGAATTTTATGAATATTAGTGAAAGTGTACATAATGTAAATAATATTGTAAATACCAGCTCGCATTTTTAATAAACTGTGTATTTAAAATTTAAAAAGAAGA
This sequence comes from Maratus michaelseni, assembly GCA_963931845.1. Taxonomy (NCBI): domain Eukaryota; kingdom Metazoa; phylum Arthropoda; class Arachnida; order Araneae; family Salticidae; genus Maratus; species Maratus michaelseni. Next base: position 8,447,745 of record OZ007600.1, read on the forward strand.
ATTTGTGCGTCATTCGGCTGTCATGATATTACAGGTTGTTTGTTTGTTTGTAGGGGGTATTCTCTGGAATTACTGAAGCGATTTCAAAAGTGATGGTGGCAAATTGATGGTGACAATCCTTGCTCCAACATAGGCTATATTTTATGTCGGTGCCACTAACCCCACGGGGTGCAGGAGCGAAAAACGTTCTAAAATTTCGATATTTTTTATACTGAAGGAGCTAGAAACATGAAATTTGGCATGGTAGTTTCTTATAAGATGTAAATGCTCTCTAAGAAGAAATTCTAAAAAAATTCGAAATTTCAAAGGGTGAGATAAGCGAAAAGCGTTCTAAAAACATTCTAAATTACAATTTCTTTGGAATCTCTGGAACTACAGAACCATTTTCAAAAGTGATAGGGGCAAATTGGTGGTGACAGTCCCTGCTCCAACATAGGCTATATTTTATGTCGGTGCCACTACTCCCAGGGGGTGCAGGAGCGAAAAACGTTCTAAAATTTTGAATATTTTTATACTGAAGGTGTTAGAAGCATAAAATTTGGAATTGGTAGGTACTTATAAGATGTAAATGCTCTCTAAGAACAAATTCTAAGAAAATTCGAAATTTAAAACTATGAGATGAGCGAAAAGCGTTCTAAAAACATTCCAAATTACAATCTCTATGGAATCTCTGGAACTACTTAACCCCATTCAAAAGTTATGTTAGCAAATTGACGGTGACGGTCCCTGCTGTAACATAGGCTATATTTTAGTCGGTACCACTACCACAGGGAGGTGCAAGAGCGAAAAACGTTCTAAAATTTCGATTTTTTTTATACTGAAGGAACTAGAAACTTGAACTTTGGCATGGTAGTTATTTATAAAATATAAATGCTCTCTAATAACAAATTGTAAAAAAATCCGAAATTTAAAAGGGTGCGATGAGCAAAAAGCGGTCTAAAACATGCTAAATTACAATTTCTATGGAATCTCTGGAACTACAGAACCATTTTCAAAAGTGATATTAACAGTCCCTGCTGTAACATAGGCTATATCTTATATCGGTGACACTATCACACGGGGGGAGGGGGATGAAAGAGCGAAAATGATTTAAAATTTCGATTTTTTTCGACATTAGTGTGGATTAATTAGTAATTTCTGAATTATATGTGGCAGTAAAATTCCCTCTAATGAAAATAGACCAATGAATACCACTTGGCATTTTTCAAGAATTACGCCAGCAAAGCCGCGAGTTTTGCTATTAATGTATATTCGACATTGACTCAGTTCCGTACATCTTAACTGCACTACACTACATAACAAGCACACAAGAAAAAGTTAGAATCTTGTGATTCATCATTTAAGTTTATTATATCAAATAAACATACAGTGTGATTCATATGTAAGTACACAACTTCCAGATGCTGTAAAACAGGAACAGTCTAAGGCACGTTCCCCAAATGCAAGTCATAAGTTCGGTGTTCTCATAATGTTTTTTCTTCGCTGCTTTGCAAAGTGACATAGACGATAACTAGCGTGTCACGCGAATATCAGTAGAAATGTCTGCATTTGCAGTTGAGAAGGCATTTTGTGTTCGTGAACTGAGTAAAACGGAATCTATCACCAATGGTGCAACGGCATTTTCGAACACGATTTGGAAAAGAACCTCTAACCAGAAAAAAAGTCACAGATGTTCTATTTGTGCACCCTTAGTCACATGACACACATCAAACCGTTAATCCAGTTCTGTCCACTTTTCATAAACAGCCCGTAGTTTCAAATTTTTTAAGCCAATCATACATAGATTTTCCATTTAGAGGTTCTTTTCCAATTCATTTTCGAAAATGCCGTTGCACAACGGTGGCAGATTCCTTTTTGCCAGCCCTCCCCCCCCTTTTTTCTTCAATACATTTGAAAAACCGAGCTCAACAATTACAATATATAGACGGAAAACCATCTGGATTCTTTTCTGCACTTGTATATGATCTACTAACTTGTATACAGTATGATAAAAATTTTGATCCATTGGGAAACGCATTTGAAAATTTCTCTTCAGCCATTTCTGTTAAGCGGAAATGCACTCGAATTCTTTTGTGCAGTACGATCTATAGAATTTATAAATCCCCTGTAATATGCAAAAAGCAGTTAAATTTAAAACGGAATTATTTTGTGCGTCCCTGTAAATGAGCGATAAATGCTATGCACACTATATTATACAGTAATCATCTTGTAGTGCACCTCAGTGATGCATGTCAATTTCAAAATGTTTTAAATAGTGTAACATCAATAAAAACTTGCAAATGATTTTTACTCATGTGCAGTATTGTAAGGAAATTCTTTTGAGTGCCCCTGTAAACGAAATATAAATGCTACACGCATCAGTTTTAACACACAACATTCCACAATAAACCCTAATAACACATGTCACATACGTGGCAATCTGAGTATAGTTACGTGACGAAGAGCACGCCCAGACAGACGACAAGGTAAATCGAATTCAAAACTGTTCAAAATAGTACATATGAATAACAATTTCATTATTAATGATAATGACTAAAATGGAAGGTTAAGAAAAATAAAAGTAGATAAATTTAGTATGTGTTTTACTGAAAATATTTTCGCGTGCAAAGTATGACCGGATTTTAGAATACAGACTAATCTTATATGTAGTTCTCATTTAAATGTCGTGAAAGATACATGGTGATTCATAAGTTAGTATACAACTTCCAGATTCTGTAAAAGAGGAATAGTTTAAGGCACGTTCCCCAAATCCAAGCCGTAACGTAGGTGTACTCATAAAGTTTTTTTCTCGCTGTCGTGTGAAGTGACATATGCGATAGCTAGCGTGTCACGCGAATATCAGTAGAAAATGGCTGCATCTGCAGTGAAGAAAGCATTTTGTGTTCTTGAATTGAACAAAATGGAATCTGTCACCATTGTGCAAGGGCATTTTCGAAGACGATTTGGAAAAGAACCTCTAACCAGAAATTGCATTTATGATTGGTTTAAAAAAATTTGAAACTACGGGCTGTTTATGCAAAGTGGACTGAAGGGAATTACCGGTATGATATGTGTCATGTTAGTTTCACATTTTTTAAACCAATCATAAATGACATTGCAGCGTCTCTAAGAGAAAACTAGGTAAGCAAGTATCAGCCAATGACAGCTGTTAAGAGACTGATACCTTCCCTTTCACGCACACAATATGGCAGACTTCTATTCTAGGTGGTGCTGCTGTACTGCAAATGTGAAATGGGGTATTATTTTTTACAGTTGTTCGTATTATTTTGTCCCACATAAAAAAAAGACTTAAATCTTTGTATGCAAAATACCATCTAATGAGCCAATTTGCGATTTCTTTTTAAAAAGAAACGGTACAACTTTTTAAACAATCCTTATATCTATCTATTTTCCTTTGAAAATCTTACTGTACTCCTACTTAACATTATTATCGTTTTTCCACACTTTCTTAATTTGCATCCCCTTCATTAAAAACTAATGGCTGCATTTATTAATCGTTTGATATTTCTATGTCATTAATAAATAAAAATAAAAAGGTTTATCGCTCATTTATTAGCGAAATATAAGTATTTTAATTGCCCTTACAATGTTTTAATAGGAATTTAAAAAAAAGAGTTTCTTTATAGAGATGATTTTTTTTTTCACATTTATAAATATAATTCGGCATTTGTCGTATAGGCAACGGTATTTAATTCTTCAATTATCGTTAATTGTGAGATGCAATTTTTATTTCTTTTAAGTTTATTGTATTATTAAACTCGTGACTTGAGGGCAAAAAAATTCTTGATTTAACGTTAATGAATACAAAATTAAACATAAAAAATTAGCATTTCGAATAATTAGGTAATAAGATACATAACCAGAGATATATAATGTATAATATTATAGAATAATGTATACAGATATTGTGTATAGATAGCAACCTATATTAATTTTCAAGTGTTGTCTAGAGATAGCTAAAATATACCAGTTTTTATTGAATCTCTCTCTGTAGATATACAGGGTGATTATAAAAAAACTATCCCGATATATGAGTCCCTAACTGTCATATCGTTTACAGAAACTGGATGAAATTTTGGTTTAAAGTATTTTGAGGTATGCGCTCAAGAATCATGTGGAAAACAACAGTTGAATTCTAACAGTTACGGTTACAGTGTCAAAATTTCAAAAATTACAAAGGGCAACACCTATTTTTTTTTTATTGGAATGTGATCTTCCTAGTGAAAAACCATCAAAAGCGTTGGAACGGTACCTGTAGCACGAAAATCGCCGGCGCTAGACAGACTAAAAAGAAAAGTGAAAACAACCAATAAAGGACAGAGAAGCAACAGAAAGTAAAACATTTTATTGTTCAGTGGTATCCACCGTCTGCCGCATGTAAAGTGTCGTCGTGTGTGAAATGGAAAATGTATGAAACACAATAAAATGTTTTGTTTTCTGTTGCTTCTCTGTCCTTATTGGTTGTTTTCACTATTCTTCTTAATCTGTCTAGCGCCGGAAATTTTCGTGATACAGGTACCGTTCCAACGCTTTTTATGGTTTTTCACTATGAAGATCACATTCCAATAAAAAAAAAAAAATAGGTGTTGCCATTTGAAATTTTCGAAATTTTGTCACTGGAACCGTAACTGTTAGAATTTAACTGTTGTTTTTCACATTTCTTGAGCGCATACCTCTAAATACTTTAAACCAAAATTTCATTCAGTTTCTGTGAACGATATGACAGTTAGGGGCTCATATATCGGGATAGTTTTTTTATAATCACCCTGTATATGTGACGATACCAGCATTCCATTTACCTTAAAGCCACCATACTCGGCAATCCACCACAAACTCTGAGGTAGCTATTGGTTAAATAATTTATAAATGGCAGTCGTATTTCATGCTGACTCAGCCTGGCCGGTGAATGCAGCAGATTTTTGAAGAAAAAAAGTTGTATGGAGTTGAATACTTTATTAACTTATATAAATTATAAGTATTTAGACTTTCGTGGACATATTTCAAGAATATCAAGTAAACTTAAATGTTAGAAGAGGAAGTAAATAAGAGGAAGACATAATAATTATCTTTCTACAAGCAGCATAGTTTTTTAGACAACTCGAAATCAGTAAAAAATCTGCGCTCCGAGCGGATGCGTCTCGTTTTAAACTGGCGAAGCGTAGGAATCTCTTCGCCAATGCAGGGGTAATTTAACCAATGAGCGGGTTAGAAGGCTGTGGGATTCATTATTGTACACGGCATAAAATTTAAATGAACAGGCCTAGCCTATAAATCGAGATATGTATTCAAAAAAGAGGGTAAATGGTATAAAAATGATAAATGATTTTAATAGAATGAATTCGGCTTCAAGATTTGGAAAATAAACAGGTTTTTTGGAAAAAATAAATACGGCAAGTGATTTTAGACATTATTTGAGGGGGAATGAAATTCAGAAAAACAATTATGCGAAAGAACTGTACATTTATTGTCAGAAAAAAAAAGAACTGAATTATACTGCCTGCTATATTCCAATAAAATATTATTAGCTAAAAGGAGTTGCTATTCGCTGTGCTGCCATCTGTGCCCCATTTTTAAAAATAAAGAAATATAGAGTTCTTCAATAAAGGTATTTAAACGAAAATGAATAAATATAAATATAAATATATATATATATACGGTACAATTAATTTTAAATATAGAAATATACTAATTCCATTTATTTTACCACATTATAAGACAAGTTTAACATCAATGACATTATTTATCATTTATTACCTTAAATACCTATATAAAATTATGTTCATAATTAAATTAATGTCAACACTGATTTATAACAATTATTACCATTTTTCGAACAATTTAATCTTATTGTAATTAAATCACCCAATTCTTATGTAGCATCTAAGAATTCTAAATGATTATAATAATAAGAAAGTATAAATTATTTATGTTTTGGAAAATAATATATTAGCTACAACGATTTGTTTTTCAGAGTGCTGTCATCTGTGTCCCATTTTTATAAATAAAATAAATATAGAGTGCTGCAGACAAGATATTTTAACTAAAATAAATATATACTAGCAGACCCCCGTCCGGCGTTGCCGGGCCCGTAATGATAAATAAATAAAAAAAGCATCAAGTTTTTAATATTTTATACCTTTAACCCGATTTTGTATGAATTTATATTTTAAAATGAAAAATTCGCGAAAAAGTATTAATATTTATTGATAAAAGTGCTCATTTTCTTGTTTTTTTACGCAGTGTCGTTTCATAGTTTTAAAATAAAAAGTTCTTTTTGTTCGAACTCTTTGAAATCTTTATTGATGATAAATAAAACGCTTTTACAGCCCGTTTTTTGTTTGTTTGTCTGTTTTCACGTCGGCTCCTTTAACATATCAATTAAAAAAAATAGTTCTCATCTTCCGAACTCTCTGACATTTCAATCGGTTATAAATATAACTGTATCAAGCTCTCTTTAAAATTTTGTATGAAATTATATTTTAAAAGGAAAAATTCGCAAAAAAAGATAGTGATATTTAATGATAAAAACGCTCATTTCCTTTTTTTTTTTCTTCTTGTTTACGTAGGGTCGTTTCATAGTTTCAAAATAAAAAGTTATTTTTGTCCGAACTCTTTGAAATCTTTATTGGTGATAAATAAAACGGTTTTACAGCCCGTGTAATAATTTCGTGAAAAAATATTGTTATCTAGTGGTAAAAGAAATGTTTTCTTCTCGCTTTTTTGTTTGACTGTTTGTTTTCACGTCGGCTCCTTTACCATATCAATTTAAAAAAAGTAGTTCTCATCTTCCGAACTCTCTGACATTTCAATCGGTTATAAATATTACTGTATCCAAGCTCTCTTTAAAATTTTGTATGAAATTATATTTTAAAAGGAAAAATTCGCAAAAAAAGATAGTGATATTTACTGATAAAAACGCTCATTTCCTTGTTTGTTTTTTTTTCTTCTTGTTTACGTAGGGTCGTTTCATAGTTTTAAAATAAAAAGTTATTTTTGTCCGAACTCTTTGAAATCTTTATTGGTGATAAATAAAACGGTTTTACAGCCCGTGTAATAATTTCGTTTAAAAATATTGTTATCTAGTTGTAAAAGAAATGTTTTCTCCTCGCTTTTTTGTTTGACTGTCTGTTTTCACGTCGGCTCCTTTAACATATCAATTTAAAAAAAATAGTTCTCATCTTCCGAACTCTCTGACATTTCAATCGGTTATAAATATTACTGTATCCAAGCTCTCTTTAAAATTTTGTATGAAATTATATTTTAAAAGGAAAAATTCGCAAAAAAAGATAGTGATATTTAATGATAAAAACGCTCATTTCCTTGTTTTTTTTTTTTTTTTTCTTGTTTACGTAGGGTCGTTTCATAGTTTTAAAATAAAAAGTTATTTTTGTCCGAACTCTTTGAAATCTTTATTGGTGATAAATAAAACGGTTTTACAGCCCGTGTAATAATTTCGTTTAAAAATATTGTTATCTAGTTGTAAAAGAAATGTTTTCTCCTCGCTTTTTTGTTTGACTGTTTGTTTTCACGTCGGCTCCTTTAACATATCAATTTAAAAAAAAAATAGTTCTCATCTTCCGAACTGTCTGACATTTCAATCGGTTATAAATATAACTGTATCCAAGCTCTCTTTAAAATTTTGTATGAAATTATATTTTAAAAGGAAAAATTCGCAAAAAAAGATAGTGATATTTAATGATAAAAACGCTCATTTCCTTGTTTTTTTTTGTTGTTGTTTTTTCTTGTTTACGTAGGGTCGTTTCATAGTTTTAAAATAAAAAGTTATTTTTGTCCGAACTCTTTGAAATCTTTATTGGTGATAAATAAAACGGTTTTACAGCCCGTGTAATAATTTCGTGAAAAAATATTGTTATCTAGTTGTAAAAGAAATGTTTTCTCCTCGCTTTTTTGTTTGACTGTTTGTTTTCACGTCGGCTCCTTTAACATATCAATTTAAAAAAAATAGTTCTCATCTTCCGAACTCTCTGACATTTCAATCGGTTATAAATATAACTGTATCCAAGCTCTCTTTAAAATTTTGTATGAAATTATATTTTAAAAGGAAAAATTCGCAAAAAAAGATAGTGATATTTAATGATAAAAACGCTCATTTCCTTGTTTTTTTTTTTTGTTGTTTTTTCTTGTTTACGTAGGGTCGTTTCATAGTTTTAAAATAAAAAGTTATTTTTGTCCGAACTCTTTGAAATCTTTATTGGTGATAAATAAAACGGTTTTACAGCCCGTGTAATAATTTCGTGAAAAAATATTGTTATCTAGTTGTAAAAGAAATGTTTTCTTCTCGCTTTTTTGTTTGACTGTTTGTTTTCACGTCGGCTCCTTTAACATATCAATTTAAAAAAAAATAGTTCTCATCTTCCGAACTCTCTGACATTTCAATCGGTTATAAATATAACTGTATCCAAGCTCTCTTTAAAATTTTGTATGAAATTATATTTTAAAAGGAAAAATTCGCAAAAAAAGATAGTGATATTTAATGATAAAAACGCTCATTTCCTTTTTTTTTTTTTTTTTTTTTTTTTTTTTCTTGTTTACGTAGGGTCGTTTCATAGTTTTAAAATAAAAAGTTATTTTTGTCCGAACTCTTTGAAATCTTTATTGGTGATAAATAAAACGGTTTTACAGCCCGTGTAATAATTTCGTGAAAAAATATTGTTATCTAGTTGTAAAAGAAATGTTTTCTTCTCGCTTTTTTGTTTGACTGTTTGTTTTCACGTCGGCTCCTTTAACATATCAATTTAAAAAAAATAGTTCTCATCTTCCGAACTCTCTGACATTTCAATCGGTTATAAATATAACTGTATCCAAGCTCTCTTTAAAATTTTGTATGAAATTATATTTTAAAAGGAAAAATTCGCAAAAAAAGATAGTGATATTTAATGATAAAAACGCTCATTTCCTTGTTTTTTTTTGTTTTTTTTTTCTTGTTTACGTAGGGTCGTTTCATAGTTTTAAAATAAAAAGTTATTTTTGTCCGAACTCTTTGAAATCTTTATTGGTGATAAATAAAACGGTTTTACAGTCCGTGTAATAATTTCGTGAAAAAATATTGTTATCTAGTTGTAAAAGAAATGTTTTCTCCTCGCTTTTTTGTTTGACTGTTTGTTTTCACGTCGGCTCCTTTAACATATCAATTTAAAAAAAAATAGTTCTCATCTTCCGAACTCTCTGACATTTCAATCGGTTATAAATATAACTGTATCTAAGCTCTCTTTAAAATTTTGCGAAAAAACATGCACATTTAGTAGTAAAAACATGAGTTCTTAAAAAAATGCTTTAGTTTCTGACATCAGAGCAAATATATATTAGAAGGCCTATGCTTTCAATGCAATGGTACAACTCCATCCGTTTTCACTCAATCCTTTTCAATCCCCCTAGGCTAAACAGGTGGGGTCTATTCAATCAGGTTTCCCCTTTCTGAGAGGAGAAACCTTCAAAAAACTTTGAAGCATGCGCAAAGAGACGATATTCATGTGGAAAATAGAATGTGAAATTGACCAATTTGACAGAATGCGCTTTTCGTTTTAAATATATAGGCAAATGGAAAAATATTTATATTAAAATTATTTTTAAATAAAGAAATATATTAATTCAATTTATTTTACCATATTATAAAACAAGTTAAACATCAAAAACATTATTTATCGTTAATTACTTTAAATACCTGTATAAAATTATGTTCAAAATTAATAAATAATTTCAAAATTGATTTATAACCATTATTTCTATACTCGAAACAATTTAATCTAAATGTAATTAAATCACCCAATTCCTATGTATCATCTAATTAGTTTAAATAATTATAATAATAAGAAAGTATAAATTATTGAATTATTGGAATTATATAATGTTTTTTTTAAATTAATATTTTAATATATGTATATATATATATGCCAACATCCTCGAACCCAACCTCCTCTAATCTTTATATATTTTATGTATATAAACACCAAATAATTTATGTATAAACACGAAAGAATTATTGAAAAGAATTGATGATTGAATTTACCGTGTAATTAGGATATCCAACTTGTGCTGCTTGATTACAAATAAATTTAATATTTTTCTTTTTATTCGTGTCTGAGCAGAATTATTTTATTCTGCGTAGATAATTGAGTATTATATCGTTATAAACTGATTTATGCAAGCATGAAGCATAATTTGTAAAAAAATATTTACATTAAATGGAAAGTCAAACCTTTTATCGTAAATGTCAAATATTAATTTATTATTATTATTGAGAGTAATTTTTAAATCAAGAAAGATTACATTATTCTTAATCATAGCATTGTGACTTAATGTGAGCTGATTGGCATATAAATTAAGTAACGATGTCATATTACAGTCATTCAAATAAAAAATAATAATATCATTAATATATCGATAGAAAACATAATCATATATATATCTGTAATATAATAAGCGCCTTTTCGTGTGGTTTCTTTGGTTTTCTTTTTATTAACAATTAAAAAATCTTCCAAAACCTTATTTTTAAATCAGTGTTTGAAGACGAAATAGTGTGAGTTCAAAAATCCAAAATCGGAAATGAAAAAGTGATCCTTTTCTATTTTTCGTTTTATGCTTTCAGTATTTTTTGTATTTTTATTAAAAGTGCAGAAATAGTAAAAGATAAATAAATACAGATGAGTATTTTATGTAGTATTGACGGAATATTTGTAAGAAAGTTTCCTGGAATGCTCTGTTGTCCAAAATAAATATTCAAAAATGCAAATTTGATGACTGAGTTAGATGGTTTCGGTTAGATGACGTGGAACAACTTACTGAATTTCAATTTATAACAAAGTGTTTCTTTTTTTTTCGAAGATAATATTTAAATATCTTATACGTTTTGGGCAAAATAAATTATATTAAATTTCCTCATAAAAAAGTAAATTTTAACTTATATTATTATTAAAGTGTTACAATTATTTAAAAATAAATTTGTAATGAAAAGTGAGTTTTTAATACAGTAATCTCGCACTTATACCTCGATGCTTTGTGCTAATTAAAAACGACGCATAAACGGGAGAGACGCTTAAATGAAATTCAAATAAAAATTGAATTTTAAATAGATGTTAAGACAAAATTCATGTTTAAATGATTAAATAACAAGGAGAATAATAATAATAATAATAATAATAAATACGATTTACTTAGATTATTAAAGATTTGCTAATTCAAATCTAAAATAATACATCTGAAAATTTTAATTACTTACCTTATTTTTCCAACTGTCTAAAATTGAAGTTTGCTTATAAGTTTGATGTCTGTTTCTAAAAATAGCTTTTTCAAGTTCATTAAAACATGAATATGTTGATCCAAGTGAGGACAGAAAAGTTTAATAAAAGAGGTTTTATATGCACAGGTTTATCAAACAGACTTCAATTGCTTCATTTTAAAGAAAAAAATTCCCTCCTACCCTCCTCCCTCCAAGAAGTAGAAGGTGCGAAGGTTTGGGGCTAAGGAATGCAGTTTCCAATACTGTCCAGAAAACAAAAGCAAAATACAACCAATTGATTTCCCCTTCACAAGCTGATGTAAATTTTTTTAGAAAGGATATGTGTAGAATAGGAAAAAATATCAAGTTAACTTTAAATTCCTTCGACTCATAAGTGAGAGATACATTTCACGTTGTGACGACTAAACGAAATAAAATAGCATTACATCGCTGTATGTTTATCCTGGACCACCGAAAATCGACGTATACCTGAGAAAGACGCATACAAGAGACGACGTATAAGTGAGAGGTTACTGTAAAAAAAAAGAATGTTGAAGTTATACATTATTTTTAGCAGAAAATGTATACAAGATATGAGAAAATAGCTCATGTAACAATAAGTATTTTTAATATAAGGTAACGCCAGGAGAGATGACGCGGTCGGAGAGATTGCGCACATAGAGGTTCGGGGGGAAGAAGTAGAGTGAACGCGCAGTGACTCCAGGTAGTTGTACAACAGCAGAAGTGGAGTGTCTACTTGAAAGTGCACGTTGATTGTTTTGAGTGTCTAAGATAAAGCATTGCTATTTTGTTTTGTTTTCCCAAAGTAAGTGCTTCAATTTTCATAGCTATTCATCAGAATTTCTATACAATGTCAGTAGTACAAAATGTTTTAAACTTAAACGATTTCTCATAAGCTACTAATCTAGACTAACAATGTGAACATCAACGGTTCGTTTTAGTAGCGGCCATGCTTATATAAAAGGCCGCGCAATCTCTCCTGCCGAAATTGGAGAGTTTGCGCATCTGCTACTTAGGAGAGATGGCGCATTGTTTCCATTAGTTTTCATGCTAGGAGAGATTACGCAGCTTATTGGTAAATTTGCCTAAAAAATGAAAAATTAAAATGGACTAATTTTAAGTTAAACGTGTTATCAAGTAACTTAATGTTATTTTGTAATCTTATCTGGACTTTCTTTCTCTGATTCTTTATTTTTTTCCTTTAATTAAATTTTTTTAATTGGTTTTAAAATCATTTCCGTTTTCTGATTCTTTAATCATTAAGTTGAAATATTCCCTCCTAATACAATAATATTTGTTCACAAAAACCTTACAACAATGTCATTTAAGTGTAATTATTATTGTTAACAATTTAATTGTAGTTATTATTAGCAACAATCTCTCCTACCCATGTGCGCAATCACATCAACCCTGTAAGGACAGATTGCCCAAAATAGCTTTCTTGGTTTTATTACAACTGTTCTATTAAATTACAACATAACAACAAAATAGCAATGGAAATGCATAAAAAACAAATGAAGTCAAAATTATTCACGGATAGTTTAGCAAAAAATTAATATTTAGATTTTTTATTGTTATTCTTTTGAATTGTGCGCAGCTCTCCTAGCTTTACCTTATGTGTAGTTCTAATTTTAAAAATACATTTCTGCTAGTTATCAAGTTACATTATTTAAAAGCAACCCTTGATAATAAGGTATTTCATATTTTAATGAGGCACTGTAACGTCTACTCTCATATTGTCTTTATACTTATTTATAAGGCACCGTACAAGAATCCATTTTAATAACATACTGAAATTTTGGATCGATTTGAAAATTTCTACAAAGCTAAAAGTGATAGCGTTATGAAACACGTTTTTGCTTTATAATATAAATTCGAAATACATCTCTCAGTTCATCATACTTATCCATGATGTTTAATGTATATAACGTGTCTGTGATATAGTTTTCAATTTAGAACAGTGAAATATATTAGTTATCTAATGTGCCATTCTTATTAATTTTCTACTGGATACTCGAAGGCCACCAGCGTATTGGCACATCTGACTACCACGCTGCTAGTCAAGAGTTCGATTCCTGGCTGGGCATGGTAAAGTAAACCTTTCATTACTTCAATGTTGATCAAATAAGTACCAAGCTTGCTTGGGAACTAAACACTGGGTGTCTCGCATTACGCTGACCAACTGACCAGGATATATACTGAGTAGCATCTCAGAACCCATGAAAACAGGTCAAGAAAACAGGGATGGACATTGTAGGCCATGATCCATAATGGATCGTAGCGTCGCAGTTTATTTTTAGGAAACTGGAAGACACATGCGCGTCATTATAGAACAAAATATTACTACAAAATTCTCTTGCTCTAATTATTACTAATGCAAGACTACAACTTCAAAATTCAATCTCACGTGCCATTTACCTTTTATAAAAATTAGAGTTGAACTAATACGCTTATACCAATCGAAATAATTTTATGAAAATGTATCTTCATATATTTAATTGTTGCTGTTTTCGCTGTACAAACAGGTTTATTTTACTTACAACTTTGGTCGTAATTATTAATATAAATGTTAATACAGCAATCTTTCACTTATACGTTGCCTCTGTTATGCGCCTCTCTCAGTTATACGTCCATTTTCGGTAGTCCGGGATAAACATATAGCGATGCAATGCTATTTTATTTCGTGTATGCGTCACAACATGAAATATATCTCTCACTTATGAGTCGGAGGAATTTAAAGTTTAACTTGATATTTCTTCCTACTCTACACATGTCCTTTCCACAATATTTTACATCAGCTTGTGAAGGGGAAGTCAATTTGTTGATTTTTCATTTATTTTCTAGACAGTATTGGAAGCTGCATTCCTTGGCCACAAACCTTCGCACCTGCTTCTTCTTGGAGGGGGGACGGTAGGAGGAAATTTTTTCTTCAAAATGAAGCAATTGAAGTCTATTTGATAAGCCTGCGCATATGAAACCTCTTGACCTCACTCGGTTCAACATATTCAAGTTTATAATAACTTGAAAAAGCTAATTTTAGAGACAGACATCAAGCTCATAAGCAAACTTCAATTTTAGAGTATTTAAAAAATAAGGTATGTAATTAAAAATTTTAGATGCATATATTTTAAATTTGAATTAATAAAGCTTTAACAATCTAAGTAAATCGTTATTTTTATTATTATTCTGCAGGTTATTTAATCATTTAAAGATTGATTTTGTCTATTTAAAATTCCATTTTTACTTGAATTTCATTTATGCATTTCTCTCTTTTATGCGTTGTTTTTAATCAGTTCCTTGCATTCACGTTTAAGTTCGAGATTACTGTAGATTGTTTAAGTATTATTTTCTCTCTCTCTCTCTATATATATATAGCATGGCAATGCTTAATAGTAGTCATATAACGTTTAACATTAAACGGAAATTACGTATGGAAGCAATACTTTACATTTAGTAATCTATACTAATATTATAAAGGAGTATAAAGATTGTTTTTTTGTTTGTTTGTTTGTAGGGGGTAATCTCTGGAACTACCGAACCGATTTCAAAAGTGATGGTGGCAAATTGATGGTGACAACCCCTGCTCCAATATAGGCTATATTTTATGTCGGTTTCACTAACCCCAGAGGGGTGCAGGAGCGGAAAACGTTCTAAAATTGCGATCTTTTTTATACTGAAGGAGCTAGAAATTTGAAATTTGGCGTTGTAGTTACTTATAACATGTAAATGCTCTCTAAGAACAAAATAAAAAAAAATCGAAACTTAAAAGGGTAAAATGAGCGAAAAGCGTTCTAAAAACATTCTAAATTACAATTTCTATGGAATCTCTGGAACTACCGAACCGATTTCAAAAGTGATGGTGGCAAATTGATTGTGACAACCCCTGCTTCAACATAGGATATATTTTTTGTGGGTGCCACAATCCACAGGGGGTCACAGGAGCGAAAAACGCTCTAAAATTGCGATTTTGTTTATACTGAAGGAGTTAGAAATTTGAAATTTGGCATTGTAGTTACTTATAAGATGTAAATGCTCTCTAAGAATAAAATTTAATAAAAATTCGAAGTTTAAAAGGGTGAAATGAGCGAAAAGCGTTCTAAAAACATTCTAAATTACAATTTCTATGGAATCTCTAGAACTACCGAACCGATTTCAAAAGTGATGGTGGCAAATTGATGGTGACAAACCCTGCTCCAACATAGGCTATATTTTATCTCGGTGTCACTAACCCCAGGGGGGGGGGGGTGCAGGAGCGAAAAACGTTCTAAAATTGCGATTTTTTTTATACTGAAGGAGCTAGAAATTTGAAATTTGGCATTGTAGTTACTTATAAGATGAAAATGCTCTCTAAAAACAAAATTAAAAAAAATCGAAATTTAAAAGGGGGAAATGAGCGAAAAGCGTTCTAAAAACATTCGAAATTACAATTTCTAAGGAATCTCTAGAACTACCGAACCGATTTCAAAAGTGATGGTGGCAAATTGGTGGTGACAATCCCTGCTCCAACAGCCTCTTTAATAAAAAACTATGGGTTTCTGAAGACTGGATTTTTCGCTAATTGTTGCCTCAAATTAATCTCGGAAAATGAAACATTTGAAGTTACTGAAAAAAAATAGTAGCTCGAAAAGTATTTGTCAGAAAATTGTTAGACAAACTGCGTTTGAAATGTAAAAAAATTGTATTTTTCTTGATATAAATTTCAAATCTAATGATTATGCCATTTTTCAAATATTGAATTTGAAAAATTACAAAATTTCACAATGGAGTACCATAGCAAAACCTTCATGCGTAAAAAGATAATGATAAGGGCGACGTCTCCTGGCGTGTATATTGGCTATAGCACGAGTCACAAATTATAGTAGCCTTATTATTCTGTTAAAATGTAAAAGTGAATTATGAAATGTCAATATTTTGTTGGATTAAAAGTTCGTTATAAGAAATTGACCAGCGTAGCGGGCGTAGCTTGCTAGTCATATATAGAATACTATGAAAATATTGCGGTTATGTGACTTAGATAATGATGTACATTTATGTATAAATACTTTTTTTTCTCAAATATTTTCTCTCCTTCAATTGAAGGTACGCCCGCCCATAAACCGGATTGTATGTAAGTCCGAAAAGGTAATATATTTTCTATAGTGTTGTTTTTATTTTTTTTTTTTATCGGGAAAACATTTTTACGTGATAGAATGATTGCATAATATCCCAGCATCACTTTGTTAGTCACAGTAATGTTTTATTTTGTTAGAGGGTAAATATCTTCATACGTATTCAAAAAGTCAGTTTTCCTTAACCATAAAAAAACCCCTTTTTAATACGAGCTTTGAAGGTTGCTTAACTGCAAACACCTTACCTAAAGTGTTTTTTCTTTTATTTCAGACATTTGCATTAACTAACTGAACGATGACGGCTTTCTTGCATCGAGAATTCGTTTTATTCTTTTACTGAGCACGAACTCTTTACGATCAAATTTAAATTAACAATTTCGTTATTTTTTACAGGAAATTTCTAACTTTCAGTGTTAAATGTCTCCAAAGCAAAACTAGTCGTTGGGGGCCACCGTAATACTTACCCATCATGTATATGTATAATGTAAAATATTAAAATAAAAATGTGTAAACTACTTATAAGATGCATTGCAATTCAAATAAAATCGTGGCTTGATGACGTCATAAAAAGGCTCGATTACTGAATTGCTTGAAAGAGGTTTTTCCTTATAACTCCAAAAATAATACTTCTATTAACTAGCGGTTTATTGCATCTGATTAAGCGTCAAATTTCCAATTAAAATATATGTTTGAAGTGAAATTTGGATGAAATACAGGGTCATGAAAAATCGAAGAGTGTGGTAAATAGGATTACAAATATCTCGGCAACTCATTATCCGATCGACTACATGTTTTATGCAAAAATTACGTTTTTTTATTGTTTTTTATATTTACTACTTAAAATAAACAATTTCGAAAATTTTATATACCTTTATTCAGAACGAATATTTCGAGAGTCCGAAAAAAAATGTTCCGGTTAATCGAGGTTATTGAAATGAAATAGGCTTCTTCCCATTATTACATACTAAGTACATACCAAATTGCAAGTCTCTATCTCAATTTGTTCGGGAGATAGAGCGTTTACAGACACACAGACACACACACAGACACACAAACACACAGACGGACGGCAAATTTTTTTTTCTAAAAATATGTTTTTCGGAATCTCCAGTGTCTGAAACGTGTAAATCCGTCAAAAAAAGTTTTTCGATTTTCAAAACGATTACAAGACTTACCCTATACTACGTATGATGGGTAAGTAAAACTGTAAGCTGCTAATTTTTCAAAGAAAAAAAAAAAAAAAAAAAAAAAAAAAAAACTTGCACGAATTTTTATATTTGGAGATTTTGCTTTTTAATTATTATGTATCGAAAGTTAAGCATCATTTTCTGATGATAAATTATACATTTTTCACTTTCAAATGTGTGTGCTAAATAATAAATATTGCTTTTATTTATGAATTTATGTACCCCAGTTTATCAGTTTCTTTTAAGATTACTGAATTATTTTAAATTGACTAACACACACATGTTAAACACTTTTTCTTATTACTATTTACACTTATGTTAAAATATTTGGAAATCGCAATAATATGAAAATAAATTTTCGTCAAAATTATCGTCGCATCTGTAATTTTAATTTTCTTTATACTTAAACGGTTTACCAAAATTTCCATTAAGTATGAATTAAATAAAAATTTCCTATATGTAAATTTTGATTGATATTTGTACTTTTTATTTAACAGATGATTCAATAAATAGTGTTTTACGTCTGAATAATAATATCTCAAAATGTCTTTTGAAAAGTGATTAGCTTTACAATAAATGGATATGGGTAAACATCATGAATAATGAAATTCAATATTTCGGCATTAGATTTGAATAAATAAATAAAATATAGCTTTTGTATTACTTTTGTATTGAATATAATATATTCACTGAATCATTTTCAACTTTATTTTAAAACCAAGATTTATCTGCATAATCATAAGAAATATTCCTTGTGATGCCTTTTTCCTACCTGAATTACTTTCATCTATGTATAATGCTATTTCTAAATCATGAGTAAATATTTAGTACCATTCAAATTATTTATTCAAATGACTTAAATTATTTCTGAAGAAATGTTATGCTAGTTTCGAGTAATTTCAGTCAAATTTTAGAAATGTTATTTTTTTCTTTGAAATATATCTTAAATTCTTATGCCCATTGCTTGTGATAGGAATATTTTCTCCGTTTTAAAATGCTGAAAACATGGAATCGCCGAAAATATAGCCTTTATATTAATTTTATAATGAATATAATATGTTTAATGAATCATTTGCAACTGTATTTGAAAATCAAAATTTATTTGGATAATCATAACAAATATTCCTTATATTGTCTTTTCCTATCTGAATTCATTTTAACTATCTTTAGTGATATTTCTAAATCATGCGTAAATATTTAGTACCATTCAGATTATTCGTTTAAACACGATTTAAATTATTTTTAAACAAAAGATGTGCCAGTTTCGGAGTAATTTCAATCAAATTAATTTTTTTTTCAATCTGTCTTAAATTTTAATGCTCATTGCTTGTAATAGAAATATTTTCTCCTCTTTAAATATGGAAGACATGGATTCACAGAAAATATAGCTTTTGTATTAGTTTTATATTGAATACATATAATATATTCACTGAATCATTTTCAACTTTATTTTAAAACCAAGATTTATTTGCATAATCGTAACAAATATTCCTTATATTGTCTTTTTTTCCCTATTTGAATACCTTTCAACTATCTCTATAGCTATTTCAAAATCATGCGTAAACATTCAGTACCATTCCAATTATTTATTTAAACGATTTAAGTTGTTTATGAAGAAAGATTGTGAGTAATATCAATCAAATTTTTAAAAAGTTATTTTTTATATATATATCTCAAGTTTGTACACTCATTGCATGTATTAGAAATATTTTCTCCGTTTTAAAATATGTAAGACATGAAAAATGAGATTAACTAAACAAGTTGGAAATTGTATGTCAAACGTGACAAATGAGGTGCGTTCGTACTTTATATAAATATTCAGATCTTGATGATTTTTAATTCTGTGAAATGAATTATATTGTCTGCAGATTAATTTCTGTTATAAAATAAGTATCTCGGTCGCTTGACGATTCAACTTCGGAAGCTCCTACAACAAGAAAGCACTGATTTAAAAAAAAATTCAAATTTCTTAATAAATATTTTTATTAATATCTCGTACAGTTTTGATTCGATTTTTATAAAATTTGAAATGTCTCGACAAAATTCTGCAAAGATAATAGATCTTAAATTTCAAACCATTCGGTTGGGTAGTTTTTGCGTTGTTATATGCGGACGGACAGACAGACGGACGGACCAAGCGACGACAATAGGTGCTACGTATTTATATAATTACGAACGCACCTAAAAACGAACTTATTACACTATTTCATTTAACTTAACTTGGTTTATGTATGTAATAGAGGTGAGGGGGTGTTGTGATAGCAATGTTTGCGCCATTTACGTTATTGTATCATCGGAAAGTGTTTGATGTTATGCATAGAATTGAACCAAAACACTAATATAGGCCAAAATCTCACAAGTGTGATTTTTGTTGCTAATTTTCTGTTGCAATCTGATGTTTAAAAATTTCATTTTATACTCAGTTTGAATTTTTAATAACTGCTGATATATTGCGGAATAATAATTAGTAGATGGGCACAAACTTTATTGAAAAATAAATATCGTCACTACCATGACAAACTATCGAATGTAAGAAAATGCATTTTCCATTATTTTTAAAAATAGGTCGATTGTCACCACTAAATTATAATAGCGTTCTTCAGCAGTGTTGCCATAGTTAGGGTCTCCTTTTTAATTCAGAAATTTGGATTCCATACCAAAAATTTCAAATAGAAATGTTTGCTTTACTTAATGACAGACCTTTCGTGATTACTTAAAATAAAAACTTATTCTCAAAGTTTCCGGTATGAATTCGGCATGTCTAAATAAAAGAGAAGGCCAAACTGGCAAACCTCTTCATGTAAATTTTACGAGTATTTTTACTACCCAAAGAATTCTAATAAAATATACTGGTAACAATCGGTCTATTTTTAAAAATAATGAAAAATGCTTTTTTTCATTTTCGATAGTTTGACATTCTATGGATGAAAGGAAGTTTTTATCATACAAAACACAAATTGTAAGTGACAGAAGTGACATTTTTTGCAATTTTGCCAATTTACTTAAAAACGTAAACGTATATTCTGTCATGGCTCCCAAACGTGCAAAGTCGTCAAGGTAGTGACGGTTTGGTTGGATCAAGTGGTGAAGGTTGGATCAGGTGCAATGTTTGTCACCTCTGGGATCATGAGGCCTGTTCACTTTTCAAAGAAGATGATGTGGAGTTCATTTGCGAAAAATGCAGTACTTGATTTTGGTTTATAATTTTTAATTTGGATTTGTGAATCTCTTATTGGATTTTCATACCATTTTCAATCTTTCATTATGTTTCATACGATTTGTTATGACAATAAAAATGTTCTAATCATTTAAATAGCGTTTTAATGTTTTACACCTGTTCGGCAAAGTGGCCATGGAGTGACCATTTTGCCCGTCTAGGTCGGACAAAGTGGTCATTTTGACCTTTTTTGGAAAAAAAAACCAAATACTCACTTCTACTTTATTATTTCGTAAAAATTATAAATACGCTTACATTTCTAAGTAGTCACTCTAGTTCTATGCAAATTGTCAGTTATGTATATGTATGTTAAGGGGTAACAAAAAGTCACAAAACCTTAGGGGGACCACTTTGCGCTACTTTCCCCTACGTATCTTTTTGGCTATAGCCAGCAAGTCCCACACTGCAAAAAATAATTGTTGATTTTACAGTATAAAACTGGCACCCCAGCTGCCAGTATTATACCGTTAAATTAACAGTATTAAACAGTAAAATAAGCAGTAATACGCTGCCACGCATGCGCTGTTTTAACTCCGTAAAATTGTACGATTTACAGAGAATATTTGGCAATTTATCACTTGGCTTGTTGGAAAATGCCTTAAAATTAAAGCATTGATTATTAATTAAGTTGTAAAAATATTAAAATGTTGTATTGTCATCGGAATCACACCTTTGTGCATAATTTTTTAATTCTAGCCTATCAGGAAGAGGGTTAAAAATCGATTGCAAAATTCTATTTTTAAATAGAAAATCCAGGTTGAGTAAGATAAAAGAGTGTAAGAATAATTTCTTGAAGTCGGTTTTATTTTTTACTTAAAAATTACTTGTCTGTACTATTTTTTCGGTCATTGAATGGCTGTCTGAAACGCAGTTTTGCATAAATTAGTTGTTCCTTAGCATTTGTCTAGCAGTGTATAAATATGTTACCACCAGAAATTTTATTTTATGAAATATAATTTTTTTTACAGGTTTCTATTTAATTTTACAGTATTAAATAAAAGTTTTGGTATGAAACATGTTTATTTGACTGGACAACTGGGCAAAGTTATCCCCAGAAAATTAAGCCAACAAAGTACAAGAAGATACAAAATGTCCACGGAAAAATATTTACTAATTTCGATAAATAATCAGAATGGTTTGTTTCCACATACACAGTTAAATACGTCATTCTAGCACCGAGGTTAAGAGAAATCTGACGTTATTTCACTTTAGTTTTACCGCCAAAAATTGTCATGTGTCCCAGCCAATGAGCCAGGGCAAAATTATCAATTATGCTGCCAGACACATTAAATTTCGAAAATCACACACGCCAAGGATACCAAAATTGGTCATTTATTAAATTTAGTGATAGTAAAAGTCAACCCTATACGATTAATCTGATTAGTGGTCATGGAAACGCTATAAGATTATCGACACTGCATTCTCACAGCTGGTAAAATAAATCTAATGCTGCACTTTTGTTTATAGTAATATAGCAAGGTGGAATAAGAATTCAGATGTTTCACCCAACTGTCCTGTACATTATATTTAATCAGCTTAAACCACAAATAAGTAAAGAAATTTAGATTTATAAAGTAATCGTTGACCTTATGAAAAAGCATTTAACATGGGAAAGGATGTTACTTTTAGGTGAGAAAGAAAATAGCCTTTTGAATAAAGGTTTTAATTGACGTACAGAAAATAAACTTATGAAATATATTAATTTTGAATATCTAGCATAAATATATGACCTTCATCATAACTTCTTTTTTATGTTGTGGCAACAAAAAAGGAAAAAGAAAGCATTATTTAAAATATCTACTGAGAATTTTTAAATCGTTTTCTCAACATATAATCATAATTTAATTATTATTAAATTGCTAAATGTTAAAAGAGTATTTTTCTAAAGCATTATGACACTCGTTATTTATTTATTTATATTTTCTTTTTTTATTGTTTAAAATATTTCTTGTTGCAGTTTTACAACCAGTTGTTCTAGTTTGGCGAGAGTGGTTTGGCACGTCATTCACTTCATTGTTTTTATAACTCTTAATCAGTTGTAACAATGCTAACGAAGAAATTCCATAAAAATTTAATTAATTTATAATTAATTTCTAAAAACATTGAAATACTATATTGCCATCCAAAACATACCTGTATACATATTTTTTATAGTTTTAACATATCCGGAAAGGAGTGAATAAATCAAAATCAAAGTTATATCTTTGCATACAAAAACGAAGTTAAGTTAAATAAAATATTGTAAAAAAGTCGCATCTGTTTCCAGAAACTTACACACAACATTTAAAAGACATTTGTTTTTTAACATCGTTTTCTGTTGTTTCTACATTTTGTTACTGCGTGTTGTAAAACATATGAGTAATATTTTACTAGCTTAAGAAAGTTTTAAAAAATCAGGAAAAATATATACACCATACCAGTAAGCTTTAGATTTGTTATGCAAACAGATCTACACGCAACTACTCTCTTGACATGTTAATATCCAGAGAAACAGAAGGAAACGTTAAAACACCGCCCTTTTTCCGCTTTTGTAATTGAACATCCGAAAGTGACTTGTTGGGAAGACTCACGAGATGTTTGTGTTTTTTTCTCTGAGGATTTACTACTTTCTCACTTTCTGGCTCGAAGATGGATCAGTTGAAAGAAAAGTTCTGACTTTAGAAATGTCTCAAAGTACTTTTAATATACAGAAAATATTAAAGAGGTAATACAATAGTTAGCGATAAAAAATTATATTTCTCAGTTTTTCATAAAAAAGAAAAGTAAATTAGTTGAAAATTTGAAGACCTGAGTAGAAGATGAAGATATATAACATTTTTCTCAATTTTTTTATTTGTTTATAGATGTAGTAGGTATTCTATCACATGGTAAAACTAACAAACTAAGATCATAAATTGTCTTAAAAAATAAGAGACATTAATTTTTCATCTATACTAATATTATAAAGAAGAAACGTTTGTTTGTTTGTTTGTATGCGCAATTTTTGGAATTACCGAACGATTTCGTAATTAAGGGTGAAGACATATGAATTGAAAAGAAAGTTCTGACTTTTGAAATGCATTAAATACTTTAAATAGTTAGTAAAAAGTTACAAGGTAATACGATAGTTAATTAAAATATAAAACCATTTAAAATGGATCACAATTTGTGTGTTACTAAAATAGGTGTAAAATAAAAAAATTTAAAACATTAAAATCATTTTAAGATGATAAAACATTCGTCGGAGTCCCGAGCGCTTTCGACCAGAACCTGGCCATCATCCAAGGGTGGAAATGAAAAAAAATCCTGCAATCTCCGGAATGTAAGCTAAAATAGCAGAAGGCGAAACCACAAACGGAGAAGGGGGATGGACTAGTCACTAGTCTATTGAGGATTGGACTAGTCTATCCCCCTTCTCCATTTGTGGTTTCGCCTTCTGCTATTTAAACAGCTTACATTCCGGAGGTTGCAGAATATTTTCTCATTTTCCACCCTTGGATGATGGTCAGGTTCTGGTCGAAAGCGCTCGGGGCTCCTACGAATGTTTTAACATCTTAAAATGGTTTTAATGTTTTAAAACTTTTTTATTTTACACCTATTTTAGTAATACACAAATTGTGATCCATTTTAAATGGTTTCATATTTTAATTGATACACAAAGGTGAATTTTGTTCCAATTTTAGAATAATTTTTCTATATATTTAATACGATAGTCAGCTGGAAAAATATATATTTCACAGTTTAAAAAAATAATAATAATAATAAAGTTGAAAAGTTGAAGACCAGCTTGGAAGAAGATGATAAGTACTAATTTTGTTACAAAAATTGTTGTACAAAAATTGTATTATTTTATGGATGAAAGTGTCACGAAGTAATCTATCATATAGAACAGCTAATAAACAAAGTCTAATAAACTAATCTAAAGCTATCTTGAAGATATGAGACATTAAGTTTTAATGTATACTAATATTTTAAAGAAGAAATGCTTGTTTGTTTGTTGGGTGTGATCTCTGGTACTACCGATCCGATTTCGAAATTAATGGTGATAAATTGATGGTGACAATGTCTGCTCTAACATACGTTATATTCTATGTCGGAATCGCTACCCACAAGGGGATACAGGAAAGAATATTTCTAAAATAACGATTTTTGTAATACTGCTGGGACTAGAAACTTAAAATTTTGTATGGTTTTTACTTTTAAGATGTCTGGCTCGCAAAAAAACAGTTTCTAAAAAATTCGAAATTTATAACGGTAAAATAAGGAGCAAGTATAAAAAATAGCTAAAATTGGAGAATTTTTAGTTAAAAATGAATAAAATTAACAAAAATACATAACAAGGCATATAGAAACATAAGTTTGAACTTTCGCACAACATATGCGGTCAATGTCTGAAAAAAAGCCACTTCGCAACAGTGTGTATCTGATAAAGAAAAAAAAATATTAAAACGAAACCGCACCTATTTCTTGAAACTAACATGATATTTAAAAGTAATTTGTTTTTTAACATCATTTTCATTTGTGAGTACCTTTGTTACTGCGTCTTGTAAAACATCGGTGTAATATTTTACTGTCTTCAGAAAGTTTAAAATACATAAGGAGAAATATATAACTCTCCCCAGTAACCTTTAGATTTGTTTTATAAAGAGATCTACACGCAAATACACTTTTGACATGTTAAACTCAAGAGAAACAGAAATAAACTTTAAATCGCCCTCTTTTCGCTTTTATAATTGAACAACTGAAAGTAACTTGTTAGGAAGTCTCGCGATATGTTCGAGTTTCTTTTTCTGGGAATTTTCTTATTTCTCACTTTCTAGCTTCAAGATGGATGAGTTGAAAAGACAGTTCAGACATTTGTAATGTATTAAAGTACTTGGAAAGTATAGAAAATATTTAACAGGTAATATAATAGTTAGCGGTAAACAGTTATATTTCGCAGTTTTACATAAAAGGAAAAGTGACTTAGTTGAAAATTTGAAGACCTGAGTAGGAGAAGGAGTTTATATAAATTTTCACAAAACTGTAGCGGTAAAAAATGATATTTCACAGTTTTTCAAAAAATATAAGGTTGAAAAGTTGAATGCCAGATTGGAAGAAGATGATATGTACCATTTTTCACAAACATTGTATTTATTTTGTGTATGAAATTGTTACGAAGTACGATCTATCATATGGAATAGCTAATAAACTATGTCTAATAAACTGATCTAAAGCTATCTTGAAGATGGGCGACATTACGTTGTAATCTATACTAATACTAATATTATATAAATAAACGATGTTTGTTTGTTTTGAGGGGGTGATCTCTGGTACTACCGAACCGATTTCTAAATTAATGTGATACAAAATTATAGTGATAATCTGTGCTTCAACATACATATATATTTTATATCGGAATCACTACCACCAAGGGGATGCAAAAACAAAAAACGTTATAAAATAACTTTTTTTTTTTTTTTTTTTTTTTTTTTTGTGGTTCAGCTGGGGCTAGAAGCATATAATTTGGAATGATTCTTACTTTTAAGATATAAATGCCCCAAAAATACAGTTTCTAAAACAATTTTAAATTTATAAGGCTGAAATAAGCGGAAAATGTAAAAAATAACTAAAATTGAACAATTTTGAGTTAAAAATGTATAACATTAACATTTTCTATAAAATTAAAAAAATTACATAAAAGGGCATATAGAAACATAAGTTTGTACTTTCGCACAACATATGTGGTCAATGTCTGCAAAAAAAGCCACTTCGCAACAGTGTGTATCTGATAAAGAAAAAAAAAATTTTAAAACGAAACCGCACCTATTTCTTGAAACTAACACGATATTTAAAAGTAATTTGTTTTTTAACATCATTTTCATTTGTGATTTCCTTTGTTACTGCGTCTTGAAAAACATCGGTGTAATATTTTACTGTCTTCAGAAAGTTTAAAATACATAAGGAGAAATATATAACTCTCCCCAGTAACCTTTAAAATTGTTTTTTTTTTTTTTAAAGAGATCTACACGCAAATACACTTTTGACATGTTAATATCAAGAGAAACAGTAAAATACCGCCCTTTTCCACTTTTGTAATTGAACATCTCAAAGTGACTTCTTAGGAAGTCTCACGATATGTTTGAGTTTCTTTTTCTGGGAATTTACTTCTTTCTCACTTTCTAGCTTGCAGATTGATGAATTGAAAGAAAAGTTGTGAATTTTGAAATGTATTAAAATACTTTCAATATAGGTAAAAAATTTAAGAAGCAATACAATATTTAGCGGTAAAAATTGTATTTCGCAGTTTTTCATAAAAATGAAAAGTAACTTTGTTGGAAAATGTAAGACCTGCGTGAAAAAGACGTTATGTCCCATTTATCTTATGAATTTTATTTATTTATAGATGAGATTATGATGTAATGTATGATATGGAAAACCTAATAAACTAAGTTTATTACTAGTCTTGAAGATAGCAGATATTATGTTTTAATCTGTACTAAATTTAAAAATCTATACATATATAAAGGAGTAACGTTTGTTTGTTTGTTCGGAGGGAGTAATTTCTGAAATTTCCGACAAGGTTTCGTAATTAATGGTGACAAAATAATGGCCATACTCTCTGCTACAACATACTTTACACTTTATGTCGGAATCATTACCCCAAAGTTATGCAGGGGCAAAAAACATTCTAAAATAGCAATTTTTGTGACACTGCTGGAGGTAGAAAATTAAAATTTGGCATAATTTCACTTTTAAGGCTTGCAAAGAACAATTTCTAAAAAATTCTAAATTTATAAAGATGAAATCAGTGAAAATTTTAAAAACCACTAAAACTGAACATTTTTGAGTTAAAAATTGTATAAAATTATCAAAAATACATAAAAAGGCATAGAGAGAGATAGGTTTGTGCTTCCGCACAACATATGCGTTCAAGGTTAGCAAAAATGCCACTTCGAACAGTGTGCGTATGAGAAAAAAAAAACAATATTAAAACGAAATCGTATCTATTTCTAGAAACTTACTTGATATTTAAAAGTAATTTGTTTTTTAAAATCATTTTCATTTCGGAGTACCTTTTTTACTGCGTGCTGTAAAACATCGGTATAATATTTTACAGACTTCAGAAAGTTTAAAATACATAAAGAGAAATATATAAATCTCCCCAGTTACCTTAAAAATTTTTTTTTAAAGAGATCTACACGCAAATACACTTTTGACATGTTAATATCAAGAAAAACAGAAGAAAACACTAAAACTCCGCCCTTTTCCGCTTTTGTAATTGAACATCTCAAAGTGATTGTTATGTAGTAACTCCTCTATACCGACCCGATAAAAGATGGTGAGTGGTAGCGAGATCGGATCGTTGGCACAGAGAATTTCTCGCATAAATTAGAAAATAGAATTTTATTGTATAACAATGTTAATTCTAATGAAAAATATATACAAGACGTCAATACAGCATTTAATTATTTTTCGTGAGTCAATCGCTTATAAATTAATGACCTCTTGACTCCAAGTGTAACTGAAACAAACAAAAGTCTCTAAACATTACAGACAGTCGTGACTACAAAACAAAGTTCATTCGGACCAAGGCTCGTCCGTTCCTTCTCTTCGGAAGATCTACTAATACTCGTTAATTCTGAGTCTAAGAACTCTCACTCTCGCACTTGGTGTGCTTTTTCACTTCGCTGGGATTTTCAGCGGATACCTGCTGTATCAATTCTAGAGGTCGGACCTCACTAGCGCTTACACCACGCTGAGTTAGAAACTGACGTTTCCTTTTCCCTTCTCCAGAGAGTCAACACTCTCCTTTTCGATCTCTCCAAAAACTGTCCTCTCTCCCTTTTTCATTCTCGCAGGGGACCTTCTTCTAAGGGCGGGGTCTTGTCGTGGCGGGCCCCTCGAAACTCTCCAGCCTCTTAGCAGCCTTGAGATCCCTCTGTTTCGTTTTCACTAAGTCCGTCATTGGACGTTCTAAGACAAAGGGCAAAGTTTCGGGCGCAAACCTAAAAATCGTGTGCAGAGATCGCTTCTCTCGCAGATGAACTCTTTCCCACGAACTCGGCAAGGATCAAAGCATAAGACCCCTTTTTGGGTAACGCCTTACCACTTCATCACTGTCCGAACTTTCCGCTCACAGTACAATAGAATTCGGCGTCTGCTAGTCTTCAAGGCAAAAATAGCGAGGGAAGGTATGCAGTTAAGTGTACTCACAGGAAATGCTAGAATGACACATAGTGCAGCTGGATGTCGAAGTTCAATTCTTTACAGCACCTCCTCCTCAAACGATTCTTAAGGGTGAAACACTAAGAATCTCTAAGAGTCGGATAAAGAATTGCAAGCTCAAATTACATCAGAGTGGCAAGAAATAAAACATACATGAATAAGATAATACTACCTTCCTTTTTTTTTCCGCGCTCTGATAAGAAATCATGAACATATAATAAAACACAGTGAAATAAAAAATAAAAAATCTTAAAATAATTATATACAAAAGTTTATCAAGAAATCTCCTTAAACTCGACTCAGACAATCAACATGCGGAATGTCTTTGCCTGCGCGATGAGAAATGGCATAATTATAAGGTTGCAGAGCTAAGGACCACCTTAATAATCTGGGATTATTTCCAGAATTTCTTTTTAGAAACACCAAAGGATTGTGATCGGTTTCGATAGAAAAGTTTTGTCCATCAATATAATGCCTTAACTTTTTTATCGCAAAAATAATCCCTGCACACTCTCTTTCAGTGGCGCAGAAACTTTTCTCACTATCAGTAAATTTTCGACTTAAATATATTATGGGGTGCTCTTCCGATCCCTCTCTTTGAGCCAAAACCACGCCAATACCTAAGTCACTAGCATCAGTTTGTACTATGAATTCTTTCTGAAAATTAGGAGCGTAAAGCACCGGTTCTTCAGTAAGTTTCATTTTCAAAGTCTCAAAGGCTTTTCCCATTTCGTCGCTCCATGCAATCTTTTCTTTTTTATTTTTCCCTTTAAGCGCCCTCGTTAATGGTTCTACAATCACTGCATAATCTTTTATGTACCGGGAATAATATCCAGCCATTCCCAAACATCTACGAATTTCAGTTTTCGATTTCGGAACCGGTAATTCCTTAATTGCCCTTACTTTCGCCTCAGCTGGCCTCCGTCTACCCTCTCCTACAATATTCCCAAGATATTTTACGGTTTTCTGAGCGAACTTGCATTTCGCCAATTTGATTTTTAGTTTCGCGTCATTAACCCTTTTTAATACTATTTCTAGATGACGCATATTGTCCTCCCAACTATCTGAAAAAATCGCCATATCATCTAGATACGGTAAACAGAAATTCTTAAGTGCGTTTATTTCCCGCGTTAAGATATCTGCTAACTCCACCCGTTTTCTGTAAGGCTTTACTAAACTCACGTGAGAAATCTGAGATTTCTGTCGCCTCCCAGGAACATTCACAATATCAATTGTTTCCGTAATTATTGACTCCTTTCTTCCCGGCCCTATCCGACTATCTGA
Source organism: Maratus michaelseni (assembly GCA_963931845.1). Lineage (NCBI taxonomy): Eukaryota > Metazoa > Arthropoda > Arachnida > Araneae > Salticidae > Maratus > Maratus michaelseni. The sequence continues at coordinate 8,477,985 of OZ007600.1, forward strand.
CATTTTAATTGGCTTCCTGGTAGTTAACACTAAAACCTCATCTTTCACATTAAGCTTCCGTTTTACCGCCTTTCTGTCAAACCAAAATTTCCTCTTTTCTCGTTTTTCTGACACATTTTCAACGGCTAAAACTCGACCTCTTTTTAACCTGTTCGTGAGATTAAACACACATCCCTTCACGAATTTATTTTCCTCCGTTTCTCCTATCCATTCTCCAAATACTAACGCTTTCAAAAGCTTTCTAACTTTTCGATGCCAACATGCAATACTATCGCTTATCGAATCTCTCATCTTAACACAGAACCGTTTTAGAAATGCGGTCGTTAAATCATTCATCAAACTTCTCCCGAAGTCAAAGTATCCTGACACATTTCCTTTAACTTTCCCTTTCCCTAAGTGTAATGACACTTTTTCTAGGCATGCGCCAAAAATATCCACCTGACAATGCAATGGGACAAGCACCTGCTTCCCCCCACTCACGCGATTTTCTCTGGCTTTTGCTACTATCAAAGAATTTCCCGCATTACAATGCGTTTCTTCAATTTCCCCTTTCCCTCTAATCTCTTCGAGAGATGGATACCTGTCATTTTCCATTTTACTAACCCCTCTTTCAATGTTTGCTAAGATCGAAGATTCCTCACATATCGGCAAAGGCGATAATCCCTTATCCACACTGACCAGTTCAATAGGGTTTTCTAGGTTTTCACCCTCTAGTTTTGAATTCAACGCTTCCGCTTCACTGCCCTCGCGAAAAATTCCCCCTTCTCTTTCTTTTACTGAATTCAAAGTTTCCGTTTCAACATTCCCGCTAGAAATTTCTTTTTCCCCCTCGGAAATCATAATTTGTTTATTTACCGGATTCAAAGTTTCCGCTTCATCGCGTCGGTGAACATTCTCCCCTTCCTTATCGGAAAACATAATCCGCTTATCTTCCAGCTTTGGAGTATGGTCAATTTTTTTCTTTTGAGCCCGCGTCAAAACTGCATTCATCAATTCGGGTTTTTTCTTCGCCTGTTCTAACAATTTTTGAGTGTGATTACCCAACAAATAGTAAAACATATCTGAATCTTTATTGTTAACTCCCGCTTTCGTTTCAATAACCCCCACGCCTTCAATTTCTAAAGTGACCTCTGCTATAGGTAAACAGTATAATTTACTGTCCAGCGGAGTCTTAATCCATACGTGATCTCCATTCAATTTATCTTGACTGACCAAGTCGTATGCGATGATGTCAATTTCACTCCCACTGTCATTTAAAGAAGTTGTCTGAATTCCATTCACTAACACTTTACTCAAATAAGGGGAGAAGGTTTCTTCAAGTGTCGGCTTACTTATTAAGTGACCGACCCGCGCAACATCTCTCTTTTTAATCTCCGGACAATCTACTTTGTAGTGCCCGCTTCGAAAACACGCATGACACTTAACTTCTCGCCTTTTTTCGTAAACCCTTTCCCTTTCTTTATGATCATCGCGATCCCTCCAGTTAAAGTTAGTCTCCGGATTTCTGTTACGGTTTCGCCCATTTTCAAAAGTCCTGGGTCTTTCAAAATTCTTCTCTAAAGGGAGTTTCGTATTCCAAGTTTTTTTTGACGGGCGCTTGATTGCCTCGAACGCATCTAAAAGCCTCACTAACTTTTCGGGATCTTTAATCTCCGCCCAGTTATCTATAAAATGTTCGCGCATTTCTGGAGACGCTCTCCGTTTGATTTGGTCCGTGACAAGCAAATTTTTCAAACCCTCAAAATCCGAAACTTGTAAGCATGACAGCCAACCTTCTAAAAAACTATTAAGTTCGAAAATCAGATCCTTCCAAACTGAATTAGGATTTCGTGGATGTTGACTAAATTTTTGTCGGTATGTCTCTGCATTCAAACGATAGCGTTCTAACAGTTTTTCTTTCACATAATGAAAATCATCAATTTTGTCTTCGGGTTCTCTTAAAATTAACTCGGCCATTCCCACAGGTAATAATGATAGTAAATTCGTCACCAACTCATCCGAATTTAGATTACATTTTTTTGCCTGTCTCTCGAATAAATTCACAAACAACGAAATATCCGAATTCTTTTCATCAAAGCGATGCATAATTGTTTTTAGGGGTAAATGATTCGTTCTAACTGAGATGCTACTGGATGCGGTACTCCGGTCATCTGACTCTTGTGTCGCTTTTAACCTAGCTAACTCATGTTCGCGTTCTTTTTCTTTTTCTGCTTTCTCCCACAATCTATCTTTCTCTTTATTCTCTGCCAATAATCTATTTTCCCTATCTTTTTCTATAAGTTTAATTTGTGCTAAAGCTAGCTCTTTCTCAAATCCCTCTGACGACTCTATTTTTTTTATAATTTTCGGTACAGTATCATTTTCCTCTAAAATGACCTCAAATTCGTAAGCTAACGTTTGCAAATCAGCTTTCCTAAAATATTTAAGCTCCGACATTTTTAAAGTATAAAATTAGAAATTATCTTTCCCACAAATATAAAACAATACAATAAGATTAAATCAAATCCTACCAAGTGCGTCAAAATATTACCAAAATATACGCTCATAAAAAGTACGCATAACAATAATATATAAGAAATATGCAACATATAAAATTAAGCAACCCTATCCTATCGTCCACATTCACCTTGGTATTTGGTTATAAAATACATATGGGATCAATTTGACACAAAACAACAATTTCAAATTCAAAAAGTACAGTAAAAATATTTTAAATTGCAAAAGTCTCATTCAATTCCTTTTTTTTTTTTTTTAAATCAATGGTGGTCTTAATCTCTGCCTCCACTCTTAAAAAATTTAGAATAATTCACAAAAAACATATAAAATCCACTCTGTTATCGTAAAATATGAAATGCGTTCAATACTTTTTTTTTTTCAATGAACTCTCATTTATAGATTCAGCTAAAATTTTGTAACACTGCACAACTCTCAGTTTGCATTAAATTAATTCAACAATAATTTAATTTTTAACTACAAAATTTGTCTATTAAATAAGTTACAGTAATCTCGGAAGTATCTCATCATACTTTTTTTTTTTCTACCGGAAAAATTTCTCAAAATATTTACTCTCACAAAAATAAACATACAACTTTTTTTTTTTTTTAAGCCTACAACACCTATACAAACACTAATAACAATTAAAGCCACTCTGAGTATAAAAAGAGCTTACCTCCATTACTAAGAGTCTTTCAGGGCGTCAGAAGCACAGACTTCAAAGATTCTCAGGAGCACAGACGGGGTTCTCTGTCACACTTTTCGGATGGGGGAACACTCTCCAGAATTCTTGGTAGATTTCTCTTTCTGATGGCGGAACACTCTCCAGAATTCTTGGTAGATTACTCTTTCTGATGCTGTGTTGATCCACAGGGGCGTCTAAGGAGACTCAGGTCACAAGTCACAAGGAGACTCTTTCTTGGAGCACTTTGATGATTTAAATTTCGGAGTCCACTCTTTGTCTTTGAAGATTGTCATTAATTTTTGCTAATTAATCCATCACCGCAAGCCACCAGTTGTAGTAACTCCTCTATACCGACCCGATAAAAGATGGTGAGTGGTAGCGAGATCGGATCGTTGGCACAGAGAATTTCTCGCATAAATTAGAAAATAGAATTTTATTGTATAACAATGTTAATTCTAATGAAAAATATATACAAGACGTCAATACAGCATTTAATTATTTTTCGTGAGTCAATCGCTTATAAATTAATGACCTCTTGACTCCAAGTGTAACTGAAACAAACAAAAGTCTCTAAACATTACAGACAGTCGTGACTACAAAACAAAGTTCATTCGGACCAAGGCTCGTCCGTTCCTTCTCTTCGGAAGATCTACTAATACTCGTTAATTCTGAGTCTAAGAACTCTCACTCTCGCACTTGGTGTGCTTTTTCACTTCGCTGGGATTTTCAGCGGATACCTGCTGTATCAATTCTAGAGGTCGGACCTCACTAGCGCTTACACCACGCTGAGTTAGAAACTGACGTTTCCTTTTCCCTTCTCCAGAGAGTCAACACTCTCCTTTTCGATCTCTCCAAAAACTGTCCTCTCTCCCTTTTTCATTCTCGCAGGGGACCTTCTTCTAAGGGCGGGGTCTTGTCGTGGCGGGCCCCTCGAAACTCTCCAGCCTCTTAGCAGCCTTGAGATCCCTCTGTTTCGTTTTCACTAAGTCCGTCATTGGACGTTCTAAGACAAAGGGCAAAGTTTCGGGCGCAAACCTAAAAATCGTGTGCAGAGATCGCTTCTCTCGCAGATGAACTCTTTCCCACGAACTCGGCAAGGATCAAAGCATAAGACCCCTTTTTGGGTAACGCCTTACCACTTCATCACTGTCCGAACTTTCCGCTCACAGTACAATAGAATTCGGCGTCTGCTAGTCTTCAAGGCAAAAATAGCGAGGGAAGGTATGCAGTTAAGTGTACTCACAGGAAATGCTAGAATGACACATAGTGCAGCTGGATGTCGAAGTTCAATTCTTTACAGTTAGAAAAGTCTCACGATATGTTTGAGTTTCTTTTTCTGAGAATTTACTTCTTTCTCACTTTCTAGCTTGCAGATGGATGAGTTGAAAGAAAAGTTCTGACTTTTGAAATGTATTAAAATACTTTCAATATACGTAAAAAATTTAAGAAGCAATACAATATTTAACGGTAAAAATTATCTTTCGCAGTTTTTCATAAAAATGAAAAGTAACTTTGTTGAAAAATGTAAGACCTGCGTGAAAAAGATGTTATGTCCCATTTATCTTATGAATTTTATTTATTTATATATGAAGATGTTATGATGTAATGTATCATATGGTTAAACCTAATAAACAAAGCTCATAATTAGTCTTGAAGATAACAGATATTACGTTTTAATCTGTATTAATATTAATATTATATACATATACGAGGGAAAGTCATTAACATAAGTCACAAAAGATAATTAAATAATAACTTAGAATGATATTCACTTCAAAACTATTTTTATTTCTCATCATATTTTCCATCAATATCCATGCACTTATATCACCGTTTTATCAGTGCCCTAACACCAGCTGCATAAAATTCTTTGGGTTGCTGTTTCAGCCACATTAGGACTTCAAGTTGAACATAGGAGACAATTCAAAAGTTTGGTTAGCAACTTCTTCAACATCTAACATACAGCTTTGACTTAGCCCCAAGCAATTTTCATCTGTTTAGTCAATTAAAAAACCATCTTGAAAGCAAGATGATGTTCACAGATGATGAAAAGGTTCAACTTGAAGTCCTAATGTGGCTGAGACAGCAACCCAAAGAATGTGATGCAGCTGGTGTTCGGGAACTGATAAAACGGTGATATAAGTGCATAAATATTGGGGGAGATTATGTTGAGAAATAAAAATAGTTTTGAAGTTAATATCATTGTAAGTTATTATTTAATTATCTTTTGTGACTTACTTAATGACTTTCCCTCGTATAAAGGAGTAACGTTTGTTAGTTCGTTCGTTCGTAGAAAAAAGATTACGAAATTACCGACAAGATTTCGTAATTAATGGCGACAAAATAATGGTCATAGTCTCTGCTACAACATATTTTATACTTTATGTTGGAATCATTACCCCCAAGGTGATGCAGGAGCAAAAAAACATTCTAAAATAGCAATTTTTTAACACTTTCCCACCTAGTTGAAAAGTGTTTATGACTTCGGTTTGTCTGGCCGTATAGCCGTCTGCCGTCTGCCGTCTGTCCGTGCTCTAACCTCTAACTCCCATAAATATGCTCAGATTGCCGTGCAATTTTTATATGTTATTGTCGTTATCTATAGCATGTTCCCTATTTCAACTGAAGTGTGTAGCACTTATAGTTTTTTTACAGGGATACTCAAAAGAATTCCGTTACATTACGATCTATGGGGGAAAATCATTTGCGGTTTTTTATAAGTATGTTACACAATTTCAAATACATTGTAATTGATATATATCAATAAGGTGCATTACAAGAAGCATAATATGGAATAGGGTGTGCATAGCACTTATAGTTACTTTACAGGGACAGTCAAAAGAATTCCGTTACATTACGACCATGGAGAAAAATCATTTGCGATTTAATTAAATAATGTTTCACTATTTTAAACGCATTGGAATTTATATATATCACTAAGGTGCATTACAAGAGGCTTACTACAGAATATTGTGTGTATAGCAGTCATCGTTCATTTACAGGGACACACAAAAGAATTCTCTACTGCCTGTTAACAATAATTCCTGGAAGTGTGTTTTAAGTTGCTGAACGCGATTTTAAATTTAACTCACTTTTTGTCTATTACTTAGTGTGTATAAATTCGGTATTTCATATACAGGGCAGCACAAAAGTTCGCGAACACATTTCCGTTTATTGAAAGAAACTCCAGAAGGAGAATTTTAAACTGTGCTACGCGTTTCCTAACTGAACTAAAATTTAGCATCCTATGTAGCATGTATAGTCGGCGGGTGGTTTTCCTGTGCGGACGTGTGTGTTAGAACTCCTGCAAATGACCGGCTAAGCGCCTCCCCCGGGATCTGCGGGCCAAGCGCCCTTGACCGATTCGGATGTGCGAATGTCTCAGCTACAGTTTGAGGTAAACAGCATGTATTTTGGCCTATTATTAGTTGTTTAACATGCATTTCATTAAATTATCTTCTCCCATTACTATCTGTTTGCCTGTCCAAGCCACTGCCTGATGATTAAATTATAATCTTAATTCCTTCTTAAAAAATTTTTTTCATGCAAACTGTTTTGTATAACTATGTAATATATTTTAAACTTCATTTTGAGGTATCTTTAAAAGCTGTACTTCAAATAGTTAAGTATTTATGTAGCTGTTAACTAAATAATTTCACTTCTTTCACCCGCGTGGTTCAGGGCATGACTTTGTAAAATCTGGTTATCTGGGCCATATATTAAGATATATATTAAGTTAGGAGGTCTTGCCCCTTACTACATCACCGTAACACCATAAGTAATGGATTACACTAACAACACGGTAACAATCAAATTACCCGTTTATAAGTCATATCCCGTAACAAATCAAGTTGAGCACTAAACCAGTTACACTTGTTAAAGCATGTATGTGCTCATCCAGAACAAATAAAAACCAGTTTCTCCTCATAGGAGGGCTTCAATTCAGTAACACATTGGTTTACTTGTTACTAATCAAGACTAAGATAAGTAGGAAAGAAAGAAATTCTGTTTCCCCCCTCCCCCCGCTGCTGGTGCCACAACAACATCATCCCCCCCCCTCCCCCATATTCATCACTTGTAAAAACAACAAATCAAAACAGAAACCTTAACTCCCGACCATTGAGGGTTCCCGTATTACCTATAGCTATTTTAGTGATAATAGTAATTAATTCTATAAAGTATTAAATTACATAGTTCAGTCTGATTCAAGATAGACAAAGTGTAGAATTGTTATTATAACTGCTGAGACCACAAAAACATAAATTGTAGGAAAAACACCAGCTAGACAAAATGCGATTTTCAAGATCGAGTTCCAGATCGAGCTCAGTACATTCAAATAAAAACAACTCACCACCTCTACAAAAATCGTCAACAAAGAAAACAATAACCACTCAAGGCGCACAAAAGAATGACCTAATAAAGAAAGACCTAACAAAACTAAAAATATCTCAAAACACAAAAAATGCAGGGGTCTCGGGTGCATCGGGTGCGAACCAGAAGAGCACAAGGAAAATAAATGAAACGAAAGAAGAAGAAAGAGAGACAGAAGAAAATGTCAGTTCCAGTGAAATAGAAAAATACTTCGAAATATCAAGTGAAGAAGAAGAGGAAAAATATGAAGAAGCAGAAATGGGGAAGAAGCAACTGGTAACAGAAGACCAGGAAGTGAAAAAGCTCAAGAAAGAACTTGTGCAAATATGTGACAAAAGCGGCCTAGCACAAAGAAGATCGGTAGAGATGGATAAAGCCATGAAAGCAGTTAGCTACATAAAAATGCTCCAGAAGAAATCAAAGATGCTAGTACCAATAACCAATGCGATGAACCAAGCACTCCAAATAATCATCAATTCACTCCAGGAATTGGAACACAGAGTAACATATGCAGAGGCAAAAGCTGAAACAATAGAACATCTCATCGAAACCAAACAAGTACAAACCACGGAAAATTACAAACCTACCAACCCCCCAGTACAAACACAGGAGGTCAAACCAAGGGCGCCGGCCACATATGCCCAGGCCATAAGGGCAGCGACATCAACGGTCATAATACAAGGTACAGATGAAAGAAGTGCAGAAGAGGTAGAAAAGCAAGTCACGAATACAGTAAAAGACCACGAAGGAATCAACAGAGTGACAAGAATCAGAAATGGTATACGAATTGAGTGTGAAAATGCAACAGAGGCCACAAGGTTAAAAGAAACACTGAAAGAAAACACGGAAACAAGCTCAAACCTGAATATCAAGACGGCAAACCTGAGGAAGAAAAGAATAATGATCTTCCACGTTCCAAACACGGTAAGTAAAGAAGCCATACAAGTAAAACTGGAAAAACTACTAGGTTTGGATGGATCAAAGGATCCTGAGGAAGTAGTAAATATACTCAAACCAATAATAATACCAACAGAACGAATGCACATACCAGTCACACTCCCGGAGCCACTGGCAGACCATCTCCTCAAGAGAAGAACGGTGTGCCTTGGGCTCAGGGAACGCCCGATAAAAAACTACACGTGACGATTCTGAGGTGCCACCGTTGCCAGGGATTTGATCACATTGCACAATACTGCGACCAGCGACAAGTCTGCTCTGAATGTGCTGGAGATCACAAGCATGACGAATGCCCTAAGAGAAGAGAAAGATGTATCATGTGTCTAAACTACAATGAGATGACTAAAGGTTATTTACGCTCTCAGCTATCAACGGATCACACGGCTCACGATGGGAGGTGCACGGTATACCGGAGACTCCTCACTATTAGACAAATAGAATTGGAGGAGGGAAAAAAGAGGTTAACAAGCGGATTAGAAGTATTGCGAGGACAAGCCACAGTAGTAACGTACCGCGGGGTCCCAAGAATACAAAGGAGGACGCAGGAAGAAATAAACAACATGCAACACAGGCAAAGACAAGAGCAACGTTTTCGCGGACACCGATAAAAGACAGTGCCCGCGCGGCGCAAAACAAACACAAAATACAAACTTAAACACACCCGCCACCACAAACCAAAGTAAATCTCCCCCGAATAAACCAAGCCCAAACACAACTCTCACAAACAATGATACAGACACAATAAAAATGATACAAATAAATCTACACGGTAGTGCAAATGCCACAAAATCACTTGCGGGGTATATGGGAGCAAATGAAATCAACATCGCGCTGATCCAAGACTTTTACCAAAATAGACAAACAGGAGACATAATAGGTTTTAGCTCAAAATTATGGAAAATATCAAAAACAAAAACAAACAAAGCGGCAATAATCACAAACACAGGAACAAACCCAATAACCCTAAAAGAAACCGACCACACAACAGCAGTAACACTAGAAAATAAAAAGGAAATAATAACGATAATAAATGTATACGTCCCCCCCCTCAGCAGACTTCATGAGTGTGCTTCAAGAGGTCGAAGATACATTGAAAATAGCCAAAGGTGAAATTCTGCTGACGGGAGACTTCAATGTACACTCTCAGGTCTGGGGTTACAATGATATAGACACAAGAGGAGAACAGCTAACAGATTTTTTACTAGCTAACGACTTATACGTACAAAATCCACCAAACGCACCAGCCTCATTTAGCACAATGCGGAGGAAAAAGTTATCCAAGGGTGGCCAGACCTAACAATAGCAACGACAAACCTTGGGGACAAAATAACGGAATGGGAAGTAAGTGACGACGAGTCCCATAGCGACCACAAATACATTAAATTCAAACTAACATATGACAACATAAGTTATTACAGACACAAACTAGAGACAAAACATGGAAAACATGCAAAATTTGAGAAAAAAATAAAACAAATAGGGAACAAATATATAAATGAACTTACAAGGATAACTAGCAAAGAACAATTAGACAACATAACAATGAAAATACAAAATGAAATCACAGCAATAGCATTACAATGCTACAAACAAAGAAAATCACCAAATATAACAGCTCCAACATGGTGGACAATGGAGATAAAAACAGCCCGAAACCGAGTTAGAGCATTTAGAAGGAAATATCAAAAACAACAAGATGAAGAACTAAAATACAAACAACACATAGAATATAAAAAAGAAAGGGCAAAACTTAAAAAACTAATCAACAGAACAAAAAGGGAAACTTGGAAAAAATTCTGTAACGAAGCCATAGATACATACGGGCCACAATACAAAGCTGCCTCAGGTAAAAAACCAAAGCCATCACGATTAGTAAATGTACTACCAAACAACCAAACAGTAACAATAAAAGAAACACTTAACCACTTTCTAGATAACCTGTACTTAACAAACTCAAACACAGAACATAAACTCACACCGGCGCCCCCAAAATTCAGAGACATTAACCCACCAGACATAACAAAACACGAACTTAACAGAATAATAAAAAATATAAAGCAAAACAAAGCTCCAGGATTCGATTACATAGACTACAATTTAATTAAAAAAATACACAAAGCGACGCCAAAGTTAATGCTCTCGTTATTCAACGCATGCCTCAAGCTAAAACACTTCCCAAAAACATTCAAAATAGGTACAGTGGTCCTGTTCCACAAACCGGGAAAAAAACCCCAGGACCCCAAAAACTATAGACCAATATGCCTGCTACCGGCCTTCAGTAAAATCCTAGAAAGAATAATATACGGTAGAATAATGCACCATCTGACATTAAACAAATATTTGAGCAAAAAGCAATATGGTTTTAAACAAGGAACTTCAACAGAACACGCACTAAACAACCTTATAAAAACGATAAAACAAGATAAAAAAGATAAATTCCAAACACTACTAGTAGCAATGGATATTAAAGGAGCCTTTGATAATATTAGATGGCCAATAATAGCAAATATACTAAAAAACTCCCCGAACCCAACTTATTTAACAAACTGGATAATTAGTTTCCTTGAAAACAGGTTTGTCACACTAGAGGAAAACGGAATAAAACAATCAAGACAAACCTTTGGCGGCTGTCCGCAAGGAAGTTGTCTTGGCCCGCTACTTTGGCTGCTAATAGCAGACGTAGCCTTAAAAAAGAACTGGGGTAAAAAGGTTAGAATCCAAGCATTTGCCGACGATTTCATCCTAATACTCAAAGCGAAAACTAAAGAGCAACTGGTAATCTTAGCAAATAAAATAATAGAAGAATTCAACAACTGGATAAAAAGCAACAATCTTACGCTAAACAGGGAAAAAACAGAGCTACTGTATCTAAACAGACCTCGCTTACACAACCTCCCAGATCAAGTCTCGGGAAAGATAGAGGGAATCAAATTAGAGGACAAGGATCTAGAAGGTAAAGACCAAATCAAATACTTAGGAGTCATAATACACCGTAACCTAAACTGGCTGCCACATTGCCAACACCAAACAACCAAAGTACGCAAATCATTCAATATGCTGGGACAAATGGCAAAAAGAGGTTGGGGAATAAAACCAGACATCATAAAAATTTGGTATCGAACAGTAGCAGAAAAAGTGCTAACATATGCAGCCCCAATCTGGGGACACAAATTAAATGCTAGAAGCAAAGCGGCCCTAACCACTTGCCAAAGACATTTTCTGCTGACCATAGTCAAGGCATACAAAACTGCCCCAACAGCAGCCCTACAGGTACTGGCGGGCCTGATTCCAATACACCTACAGGTCAAATATGAAGCAACATATGGAACAATAACAAGGTTAAGAGAAACATGTAAATTATACGGTAATACAATTCAACCAACAGACTACGATAACAAAATAAACATATGGGAAACGCACCCAGCAGAAACAACAGAACCAAAGATAGGCTACAACGAAACAGATATAACAATTTATACAGACGGCTCAAAATTGGAATCAGGCGCTACGGGATCGGCTTTCGTAGCATACAAAAGCGACAAAAAAATTAAACTATGGTCAACACCATTGCGGAAACATAACAGTGTCTTCCAAGCCGAACTACTGTCGATACTAAAGGCAACAGAATGGGGCAACGAAACAGGGATGGATTATAGCATTCACTCGGACTGCCTATCAGCAATATTAGCACTCAGCAAACCATTCAACACAGTAAAACTAATTGCAGACATACAAAACAAAATAAGAAAATCAAACAACAAATTTAAAATTAATTGGGTTAAGGCACACGTTGGCATCCAAGGAAACGAGGATGCTGACGAATTAGCAAAAGAAGCGGCTAAAAATAAAAAAAATGATAGACCCTACCACATAGAAAGACCAATATCAAACCTTAAGCGTATATTAAAAGAGTTAACAATAAAACAATGGCAGTTCGAGTGGGACTATGGGGATACGGGTAGAACAACTCATGGATACTTCCCAAAAGTAGACACAAAACGGCTTATAAGCTGTAAATTACTGAGCCAAATCTACACAGATCATGGAGCATTCCCACAATACCTACATAGATTTACTAAATTTAGCTCTCCAGAATGCATATGCGGGGAATTAGGGTCCATAAAACACTACCTTACGGCCTGCCCACTCACAGAACCACACCATCTGGTCACCATCACAGTTAATAACGAAATACTATGGCACAGACAACTTGCAAACAACAAACATGTACAAAACAAAGGTAGAGCAGTGATCAGATGGCTAATGAACAATGTAGACGACATGAAACAGACAAACATAGACTAATACAAAAAAAAAAAAAAAAAAAAAAAAAAAAAAAAAAACATAAAAGTCCCAGCAGCCACCATACCTCTATATTCAAAGTGTGTATAACCTCTGTCTAATTAATCTTACCTTCCAGGGAAAAAAAAAAAGGAAAATATATATATGTATATATGTGTATATATAATAAAATAGCAGTGTAAAGTATACCTCTTTCCTGCGAAAAAAAATCGTTCTGTTAGCGTCTAAGAGGGTGGAAGTTAATAACTAATTAACGGACTAATGGCCAAGGAATATGCCTCACCCCATAGCGCACCAAGTCCTCAAAAAGCTTCATCGAGCTCATGAAAACAGCATAAGGTATATATGGACTGATCGCCACTAGAGCGCATTCATGACAACAAATTCAACGGTTACCAGTGATGCAACAGAGTATAAAATCAACAGAGAAATATGAGAAACCCAAATCACAATGAGAAACCTGCAACAAATGAGAAACCAAAATAAATGCAACAAAAGAGAAACAACTGCATCACATGAGAAACCAAAAAGCAACGAGATAAACCTAAATGTGCAACAAAAATCAAGCAGCAAAAGAAAAACAACAGGTAACTGGAAAGTACGGTAGAAAAAGTAAGGGAAAAAAACAATCCAACACAGGTAAAAGTAATCATTTCTTCTATTTTTTATGTAAAGTTAAATAAACATGTATTAACCCCCTTCCCTTACAGGTTTTTTTTTTTTTTTTTTTTTTTTTTTTTTTTTTTTTATCATGTACGCTAATGGCGCCTGGTGCATGTAAAATCTGTCGTGGGTGTAAAGTCCTCCAAGTTCCCTTTGAATAATACCTCTGGGGGTGCCTAATCAGGTGAAGGTCTCGTCACCTGATCAAGGCTCTAAATTACGAGACCAACTCGCATAACGATGACAGGTCCATATAAAAAGAATAACATCAATTAGCAGCAAAACAAAATGGAAACAAAACTAAGTCCTCCACATAGCCGTCCTGTCAGCAACGGCCAGCCGCTACGCGGCATCTCTTCAGTGGCGCTACGAGCCCCGGTACCAGGCACTAAACCCGTTTAAGCTAGGGACACCTGGCAGGTAGGGGCCTGGTCGCCGGTCTCAAAAAAAAAAAAAAAAAGATATATATTCCAGATTCCCGTGTGGGTTCGTTGCCTCAGGGGGTTGCCATGTAGGTTTTAGCGTGGTGCCGTGTAGTATAATTACCAGGAATAAGGTAAGGGGTGTATTATTATCTTCCCTGCTCACTATCTGAGGCAGGTTTTGTTATTGTTGTTATTTACGCTGGCTTCCGGAACTAATTCAAGCAGGGGTTCGTTAGCTTAGTGTTGCTATGGTCATTGATGCGAAGGTTATTTTCCAAGGGGTGGAAGGGAATCATTCTGCAATCTTTTGAAAGATTTGTTTTTATAGTTACGTATTTTTTTTTTTTTTCTGCTTGCTTTGGGGGGGAGGGGGATTTGTTTTTCTTAAATAAAAAAAAAAATTTATAACTAAATGTCTATTTTTAAAACTTTATTACGCTTTCTTACGTAAAATTTTAATCAGTTAAGAGATTTTCAGTTTTTTTTTGTTTATTTTCTTTTACACTTAATACGTAAACATCGATTGTTTTACTACAGTTATAAACTTATAAAATAATAATAATAATAATAAATTATAATAATAGTAATAATTATAGTAATAATAATAATAATGATTTTAATTCTTAGTTCTATACTTTTATTTCTTCATCGCTTGCCTGTTTGAGCTAATCACTCTCTGGAGGGTCACGTGGAGTCCAGTCAGATGAGCCGACATTCCACCCCCCCCCTTTTTTTTTCTCTACGTAGGGACTTTGTCTTTTTTTTTTTTTTTTCATGGCTTCTCAGTTTTTTTTTTTTTTTTTTTTTTTTAACGAATTTTAATGCTTCTATTCGAGTTTTTATTATTATTAATTTTTTTTTTAATATTTTTTTATCTATTCATTTTTCAAATTTATTTTTTAAAGTCTTTGCCACTTTTTTTTTCAGTTTTTATGAACTTAGTTATATTCGAACATTTTGTGTAACTAAGTTCCTTTTTTTTTTTTCTCGCATTTCCCATAAAATACTTTCAGTCTTTGCTGAAAATTCATGTTTATAGAAAAACTTGTAATTGTCTCACTTTATATCCCACATTTTAACGACTTATAAATACTTTAAGGAATTTCTAACCCAATTTGAGACTTTTGTCACTTTTTTTCAACTTTTTTCCATTTTTATTCCAAAACTTTTTATATTTATGTAAAACATTTTATTCAAAATGTGCTTAACTATTTTATCCATTTTTTCTAAATTTTATCGGTACTTAATCGATTTCTTTGCACTTTTTTTTTTTTTTCACTCTCTTCAAAATAATAATAATTGAAAATTAATGCTTTCTTCGAGTATTTACAGAACTACAGGAAAAATAAAAATAAAAAAAATAATTCAACATGTTCCGATTTTTTTTTAAAGTCTTTTTTTAAACTCTGTGTTCTTCTGAACAATTCACTTTTTTTTCGGGACTAGATTGTTTTTTATTACACTCATTTTCTACTTTTCTCAAAATATTAATAATAATTATAATGATGATGGTAATGGTAGTGTTAATAATAAGGGTAAATAATAATCGTGAAACTTGTCAATGGCATCTACTTTATTTTGTTTTGTCATTGTTTTGTTTTTTGTCGTTGTTTTTTTTTAAATTTATTCTCTCTCTTTCTTTCTTCTCGTCCAGTTTCAAATACCTTACTGGCTTCTAACTTTAAACTATTTCAACCACCTTAAAAATTTCTATGTCTAATTCGAACACCGAACTGCCAACCAACCTTAACTCTTCATAACTGTCTTTTTTTTTTTTTTTTTTTTTTTTTTTTTTTTTTTTTTTTTCTCGTTTTTGGTTAATTTTGTGTTTTATTAGAACCTTTTGCACAAAATTTTAGATTTATTTTTGCTTCTTTCAAAAATCATCTCCCAGTCTATGCCAAAAAAGTAAAGTTAAATAAAATGAAATAAAATAAAGTGAAATAAGTAGATAAAAATAAAAATAAAAGTTCATGTTTACGTAAAACCTGTATTCTTCTCACTTTGCATCCCATATTTTAAATCACATTTTTAAATCAATCTCTCAAGGATTTACTAACCCTATTTGAAAATTTGTCACTTTCTTTTCAACCTTTCCCCCCCCCCCCCCATTTTTTTTTTTTTTAATTTAATTGTTTTTTTTTTCTTCTAGATGTGATCAACTATTTTTACTTTACTTTCCACTTGATTTATTTTGCACTTTTTCTCCTTTCTAAATTATAAATAAATATTTTTAAAATTTAATTTTCAACCCCACCCCCCTCAAAAAAAGGGGGGGGGATAAAATTGAAGAAGAATAAATAAGATAAAAATAAAATAAGTAAAAAATTGTGTACGTCTTTTCCACCGGAGTTCGGGGACACCACCGCCAAAACTTGCAAATTTTTGGATTTGTTGGCAGTTATGCAATTTTCTGCCCCAATCGACTAAGCCCACTTTCTCTAATTTTTGTCTATTCCCTTTTTTTTTTCTTTTATGTAGCATTTCAGTCTTTGTCTGCACCCCTCTACAAATTTCAAATTCGGTATTCCCGTGTTTCAACGGCTAAAGTCTCTCCAACATACTTTTTTTTTTTCTATTCCAAATTGTGTTTTTCTATGCGCCGAACACCGGACTGGCTCTTAGCTTTACTTATACCCGCATCCATTTTATTTTATTTTTATTGATTTATTATTATTTTTTTATTTTTTTATTTGTTTATTTTTATTTATTTTTATTTATTTATTTTTTTTTAATTTTAAATCCCATTTCATATTCTGATTCATTTACCGGCTCAGTGGGCTGGACTCAGGCGTGACCCTCTCAACAGGGCTATCCTCTACAATTGTTCAACCTTCGCATCTCCTCTCCACAAACGCATTTTCACTAAAATCAATTAATTGTCTCTTCAAAATAAGATTCTTGTAAATTTTGCAGCCTTTCTCTCGTCGTAAAAGTTAATGGCTCATCACTTTAGATGTTTCGGGATTTACAGTAACCTGAACCTAGGCAGTGGCGGGGCCTGGCAAGCTCCAGTTTTGCTTTTCCAACCCCTGCTTATTCCAAATTATTTTATTCTAAATTTAATTCGCTACATGCTGCTATACCAGTGGCGGACGGCACAATTCCGGAGCGGCGAGTGGCGGTGGCCCAAAGATCGCTTCTTTTATTGAGTTACTTCTATAAATATAAATATTTTGAGTCGCCTTAGCAGTTAAGTTCCAGAACCTCTCTCTATAATGTCATCAACAGACCAAAGTATGCTGCAGGACACCACACTTTCACGTAGTCCAAGCATGGTGCCAATAGCATCAACTACAGAAGAATATCAAATTTCGGACCTAGTGAGAAATGGGAAGATCACTCTGAATAAGATGCAATCCTCAGATACCAAGGATGAATGCTTAACGTACATAAAGAATCTGCGTTCGATACTTAGAAAAATCGATAAAACAGATAAAAAACAGCAAGAAGAACAGCGCCTTAGAATCACACAACTAGAAGAAAGAAACCGTGGCTTTGAAGAGCAATGCCATAGCTTAAGAGCAGGTTTCAACAACTTAAAAACCATCATCCCAACGCCTGCAGACATAGCCGCGGTAGTGAGAACAACACTAGAAGAAGTAGAGAAGCAAAAGACCCTCAAAAACCATTGCACCATTCTAGCGCAAAACACTTTACATGAATCCACTGAACATGCCATCTTCCAAGCCACTAAACAAACCCTTCCTAAATCCCTAGTGCAGCTGCCAGCAAGATCCCCAACCACTGAAAAGCAACAGTTCACAGACAGAAGGAACAGGAGAACCATAGTAGTAAGGGGTAGCTCAAGAAAATCAGGGAAGGAAATTGACAACATTTTCGCGAAGCACCAGATTACCAGCCCAATCATTCTTGAAAAAGTGACGCAAGGAAGATTTCACCTGGAAATCCTGTGTAAAACAGAGAACGACAAGGAAACCCTGATAAGGGACCTGCAAAAAAACAAGCACCTGAACAGCGAGCTCAACTTCGTAACCAAAGCACCGGACCACCACAAAATGATCCTTCTAGGCGTCCCAGACACTGTCACAAAAGAAAGAATCATGGAGACTTTTGAGTCAACATACAAGGTACAGCCTGGTGACGTCATCATCCTAACTGCCCTCAAAAATAAACGTTCTGAAGATGCCAAGGACTGGATAATACTGATGCCACAGACGCTGGGCCGGATGGTGATAGCAGATGGGGGCATCACCATGGGCTTTAGAAATTGTCAACTTCGCCCACACACCTACATACAGCGTTGCCGAAACTGCCAAAGTTTTAAACATCCGACAAAATATTGCAAGAACAACACCTTCTTCGAAAACTGCGGACAAAAACACCCTCGACGTTCTTGCGATGACAAGCCAGAATGTATCAACTGCTGCGAATCAAACGAATACAACGAAACACAATATCAGACCGACCACAAAGCGTCGGACTCGTGCTGTGAAATATACAGAACTCTATACACCAGGGAAAGGGAACGCTTAGATGACATTTTCATTCCAAGAGCCCACGTACCGAAGCTTTATCTCCCTGAAAACCAGCCACCTTCATATCCAGAAGCTCACTTTGGCTACAGTAATTTCCAGACGTCCCCCACATTGCATAGTTCTAGCCTTCATCCACGAGGACGTTCAGGGACTCAGTTCAACAACTGGCAGTCTGACGGCTACAACCACCCAGGTAACTTTTAATCTTAAACTAACATTTAATATTAAACCAACTTCTAATTTTAAACATACTTTTAATCGTAAACTAACTTTAAATTTTTAAACAAATTTTTAATCTTAAACTAACTTTTAATTTTAAAAGTAAAGCATACTTACAGAGATGTCTCACGCACCTCCCTCTCCATCTTTAGGCCAACTAAATTTCCTACAAATTAACTTAAATCACTGCAAAGCAGCAAATGACAGTGCAAAGAAGCACATTCTTCAAAATTCTATTGATATCGCACTACTACAGGACGCCTACTGCACCAAAGATGGAACTCTCGAGGGTTTTCCAACATCATGGGCAATCTTCCCCTCCAAAAAAAACAGCGCACACTTGGTCATTAGGAATGTTGAGCTAGTGTACTCGCACCTCTTCACGGGTAATCACTGTGCCTTTGTCACCATTGACGCTAAAGAAGGCAAGACCATCATAGGGTCGACCTATGCGGCGCCTTCAATCGATTTCGAGGAGTCAATGGAAGAATGGAGCCATCTAATCACACAAAAACACGCATTCATCTGCGGAGGAGATTTCAATGCCAATTCTGCTCTGTGGAATTGTGTACGGGAGGACCTCCGCGGGGAATTCCTCACAGAACACTTAGTGATACATAACCTAGCAATTGCAAATGTCAACAATTCAGAGGCAACCTTCGTAAAAGTAAACTCTAAAGGTAAGGTCATTGCCAGGGGCTGGCCAGACCTCACACTCACGAACACACAGACACTTCAAAGAATCTCTCAGTGGCAAGTCACAGACATTTATAGTGCCTCTGATCACAAATACATACATTTCACATATCAGACAACTCCACTTTACACGTTGAGAAGACGTTTTAACACCTCGAGGGGTAAGGTCCATAAATTTGACAAAATTCTAAAAGCACGGAAACAGGCATTAACTGAACAACTTCACAACATCAACAACACAGAACAAATCAATACTTTCACTACCAAATTCATAGAAGAAATCCGTTTAGCAGCAAGTGCTTGCTTCCGACTAAAAACAGTCAGAAAAACGCGCTCGTTCTCTTTCTGGACTCCCGAACTCAAGGCACAGAGAAACCTACTTACGGCACTCAGGCGGAAAATGAAAGCAACCAGACAACTCGACCCAAATGCGGATGAGCTAAAGGTCTTGGGTGCTAGATATTCGAAGCTTGCGGCGCAGTACAAGCGCAGTGTCCTGCTGACCAAGAATGCAGCGTGGAGGAAGTTCTGTAGTAGTGAGTCCAATCCTTTCGGCACATCGCAAAAATTTTTCACAGGAAAATATTTCACTCCTGATGAAATCAAGCTTGAACTGCCTCCCAGCGAAGCATCCAGACAACACAGTTTAGAATTCCTTACAGATCAGGTTTTTGGCAAGACAGCATACCCACAACACGATAACGAGGACATAGAATTCACAGCACCACCAGACAAGCCCTTCACAAAGACTGAATTAAGAATGGCCCTTAATTTACTAAATGACAAAAAAGCACCAGGTCCCGATGCTATAGACATCCGATTGTTAAAACGGATATTCAAAATTCTACCACAACTACTCACAGACTGGGCAAATCTTTGCCTCTCTCATAATTACTTTCCACTTGTCCTGAGACAGGGGGAAGTCGTATACTTCCTGAAGCGAGGGAAGTCGCCCTCTGAACCGCGCTCATACCGGCCGATCTGCCTACTACCAACGCTAGGAAAATTGCTTGAAAAGCTCCTGGTCCAACGATTGACCTTTTTTCTAGAAACTAACAATATCCTGCACCCCCGACAATTTGGGTTCAGAGAGGGCAGATCTTGCGAAAAAGCTCTTCATGCCATCATGACTTCCTGCGCTGATAGCATTGCCCGTGGAAATTACACTTCCCTCGTCTCACTTGATATACAGGGGGCTTTCGACAACGTGGAATGGCGCGACATTATACGACAACTACAAGTACTCAACTGCCCAAGAAATATAGCTGGAGTCATCCGCTCCTACTTATCACAGCGCAGCGTTCTAATCAACTGGGGTGCAGGCACCTCAACTCACAATTTAGAAAAGGGTTGCCCACAAGGCTCTTGCCTCGGACCCATTCTTTGGCTGCTAATAGCAAATTTATTCTTTAAAGAATTAGACAAACTAGGTTTCCTCCTCTACGCGTTCGCGGACGACTTCACCTTTATTTTTTCGGGCCGCATCCGTTTGAATTTGGAGCAAGAGGCAGCTTCAGCTCTCCCTGTGTTCTGCCAGTTACTGGAATCCCTACACCTACAACTTTCACCAGGCAAATCTCAAGCACTGACATTTGCAAAACCACGCCTTCTGCGTGGCAGGAACCCAATCATTCGCGTCAACGGGACCAGCGTCCACCATGTTCCATATCTCAAGCTTTTAGGCATAACTATCGATAAGCATCAAAATTGGCTAGCACATCTACATCAACTTAAAATAAAACTCATAATTTTTCACCACAACTCACTAAAAATGACGTCAAAAACATGGGGTATTAGCAACTTCATGCTTAAAATATGGTATCACACTATAGTACAGAAAATTATAACATACGGGGCAAGCATATGGGGGGGACACTTAACAAAACAAGCAATAACAAAGTTGATCTCACTACAGCGAATGTTTCTCTTACAAATCTCACGAGGCTACAAAACAATCTCCACGGATGCATTAAATACCATAACGGGCATACCACCAATCGACACAATACTCGCATATGAATACACCAAGGGACGTATTCTCCACCTTAAGCATGAACCGACTGCAAGCGAATTCCTTCCAAACACCAAAATACAGCACAAAGTTCCAGGATGGCAGATACACCCCTCCGATGAGACATCTCACTTCCAAGTAAACACCAATCTTAATTCATTCTCCCCATCCTCTGGAATTACTCTCTTCACTGACGGGTCCGGAACTGTCACCGGCGTGGCAGCAGCATTCTGCGCCATGGAAAGGAATGCCGTCACCCATCAGTGGGCCTGCAGACTAGATGACCACAATTCTGTTTATCAGGCAGAACTCTATGCCATCCTAAAAGCCCTGGACTGGATCCAGACAAACACCACACATCCCTTCGTCCAAATTTATAGCGACAGTCTCTCTGGTCTGCAGGCTATCTATGCCCATAGAACCAAACATCCGCTAATCCTAGAAATCAAACTTAAGTTAAAGTCCCTTCTAAATAGAGTAGCTCTTGGCCACGTTTCAGCGCACACGGGCGTTCAAGGTAATGAAATCGCGGACGCACTTAGTAAAATATATAAAAAGGCCTATATAGAAATAAATACAAGTTTTGGCTTTCAGACAATCTATCGGACTATCTATAGCAAAATATCCGAGCTATTGCTTTAATTTCCTAAATATCCTAAATACCACATTCTGTTTCCACATTTTAAAAACGTATATTTTATTTAGTACGTCTATAATATAAGTACTAAATAAAACATTAATTAAAATATGTATATTAAAAAAACATACATAACATACATACGATAAACACATATTCTATTATTTGTGTTGATATATTTTTAGAAGGAATAAAAAAAGAAAATTTCAATCGTGTCCAGATAGGAAAGAAACATAAGGAACAATCTTATTTTTCTATGTCTTGCATTCTGTTTCATTTTTTCTTATCTAGAAGCAGCATTCGAGTGTCAGGTGTGCACGAGATATTTCACGGGTGAAATTAACTCTAAAGGAAATCATCTGTTAGAAATTTACGAGGTCTATTGTTCTTAAATACGATTTGGAGAAGTTATTTCTTCGTTAATTGTATTGTGGCAATTATTTTCTGCGTTGCATCTTTGAATTAGAACTTTGCTTTATTTTCATGGTATCTGACAACTATTTATTTGATTTAAAAAAGACCATCTTCTTTTGTTTTAGAGGTCACTATTTTTCAGATATTGCTCTATTGTATTGGATGATGTGAAATTTTTTGAAGGAATCTTCTCTTTTCATTCAGCAAACTTTAAGCACGACTCCATATTTCTATCTATAAGTGCTATCTACAGTGCTAACAGTATCTATAAGTCT
The DNA here is from genome assembly GCA_963931845.1 of Maratus michaelseni. Taxonomy (NCBI): domain Eukaryota; kingdom Metazoa; phylum Arthropoda; class Arachnida; order Araneae; family Salticidae; genus Maratus; species Maratus michaelseni. The sequence continues at coordinate 8,500,632 of OZ007600.1, forward strand.
ATTCTATATATAAGTAATTTAATACCACATTTCACCAAATCTAGGAAAAAAAGTAATCGGAAAAAAAGTAACAGAAGAAACAAGAGCGGAAAAAAAGTAATCGGAAAAAAAGTAACCGGAAAAAAAGTAATCTGAAAAAAAGTAAACGGAAACAAGGTATTGATAAATATTGAACTTATTGATAAATAAGTGTTAAAAGCTAACGAAGTAACATATTTGTGAATGCTATTAGGAATTGTGTAAAATCCCCCCCGGAAAAAAGCACCATCGGTAAAAAGCTCCCTGATAAAAAAAGGGGGGGGGGAGGTCTTCACGTTAAAATGGGAAAATAGCACACATTTATGAATAACACGTGTTTGAATAAGCCAATTATAATTTAGGGTAAAGCACGTGCTAACCATGTGTATTTACTAACCACGTGTACTAGGAACAATCAGAGCATTATGTACATCATATCATTCCCGTAGGCGAAGTATTTGCTGTAAATATTTGTGAATGCTATTAGTAATAGTGTAAAAAAGTGAAAATATTCGTACGAAAATGCTCGTATTCATCACTACTTGATTTCTTATATTCGTGAACGTGAATACGAATATTTCTCGTTGATGTCTACGAATGCGAATATTGGAAAGTGGTGCGAATATTTGCATACGAGAATACTTGTTTTAATCACTACATGATTTTTGACATTCAGAAACGCGAATTCTAATATTTTTCGTCGATGTCTACGAATGAGAATATTCGCATACGAGAATACTCGTTTTAATCACAAATTTTTTTTATACGTGTACGTGATAAATTTCTTAACCCTCTGAATGTCTGAGGGCTTTCTTGCATTTTCATAAAAATATTTGTAAAACTTGAAATAATTTAAAGTTTCTTTCCCCATTTGTTTCTAATATACACTTCATATCTCTTTATTTTACATATATCTTAAAATACAATTTTGTTAAAAAAAAATTGCCTACAGCCGATTTAAGTTATTTTTGGGAAAAGGAAAAATACGGGCAAAACGCTTAGAAGGTTTTAATCAGTTTTTTAGATACAATTAGCTTGACCCTGACCTACAGTGACCCAAAAATGACCCACTAATTGAATTTTCTGCGACATGTGACCTAGTGCAATGATTTTTTCGTGCCCGAAACTCGTAAGATACAAAATTTAATCAAAATCATTAGATCCGTTTTTTAGATAAAATTAACTTGACCCACATCGACCCCAAAATGACCCACTAATAGAAAGTTCTCGAATATGTGACCCAGCCCAATAGACTCCTCGTGTCCGAAAATAGTAGGATACAAAGTTTAGTCAAAATCGTTTGAACCGTTTTTTTAGATACAATTAACTTGACCCTGACCGATGGTGACCCAAAATGACCCACTAATCGAATTTTCTCGAACATGTGACCCAGCCCAATGATTTTCTGGTGCCTCAAAACGGTAGGATACAAAATTTCGTCAAAATCGTTAGAGCTGTTTTTAAAATAAAATTTTTATATATACAGGGTGATTTTTTTTAAAGTTGTGAAAGTAAAACACTATAACAAAAAAACTACTCATCCAAATTACTTAAAATTTCACCAGTATGCTCCCAAAGCAATGGGGATTTTGTAGGCGTGGTTAAAAAAAACTTAAACAGATGGCGCTGTATATGCAGTAAAGTCGGGGAGCTTGCGAAAAATAACTTTGTCATTTTTCACTAAAAATCAATTTCGAACACCTAACTCAAATAGAACTTTTCATCACACATTTCAGACTCTAACCTATTTTCGACAAAAAAAATAACTTTGTCATTTTTTCACAAAAAATTAGTTTCGAACACCTAACTCAAATAAAACTTTTCATCACACATTTCAGACTCTAACCTATTTTCGACAAAAAAAATTACTTTGTCGTTTTCTCACTAAAAATCAATTTCGAACACCTAACTCATATAAAACTTTTCATCACAGAATTCGGACTCTAACCTATTTTCAACAAAAAATAACTTTGTCATTTTTCACAAAAATTAGTTTCGAACTCCTAACTCAAATAAAACATATAACATTTTCATCACACATTTCAGACTAACCTATTTTCGACAAAAAATAACAGTCATTTTTTCACTAGAAATCAATTTCGAACACCTAACTCAAATAAACTCTAACGATTTTTGACATATTTTGGACTCAACTTTATTTACACCCATAAAAATTTTAACCTGTTTGCACCTCAAATTTCTGATGACCGTTCTGCCCCAAAACATTAAGTATTTTCAACATAATTTGGAACTTAACTTATTTTCACCCATGAAGACTTTAACTTATTTTCAACAAATTTTTGACTTAATCTTTTTTTTTCATGTTTTTTTAAAATTTTTGTTTATTTTTTTAACTCTTTTTTTTCCTCAGTACAAATTGTGTTTCTTAGTCGTTTTGCAAAGCTTAGCAAAATTTTTCATCATTTTTCATTTTTTAGTGACACAATGCCATATTTTCACACTTTTTCCAAATTTTGAATTTTCTTAAGTGGAACACATCCCAAGTACCTCCTCCCCTTCTCAACTCCTTTCGAGCGGTCTCTCTGCGGGCATGGGCCTCACTGGTGCTGGCCCTTGTTTCCCTCCCCCTCCTTTCTTCCTCACCTCTTCAGTGTCGCCTTTTCGGCTTCCCGTGACCCCATCTTTCCCATTAGCAGTGCATGGCAAACACCCAAAATTCTCTTCAATCACCTTCTCTCATTAGAAACATGCTGCAAGCCTCTGGAGACATTTTGGACAGGAGGAGTGTTGCTTGAGCCCAAGGGTTTGTTAGTTCTTTTTTATTAAGTATTAGTTAATTCCATTTGTTTTTAGCATAATTTTTTGTAAGCCCCGCTATCTCCCAGAACCTCTTCGTAGCCTCCTAAATAGCATGGTTAACACCAAGGAAGAAACTGCAAAGGAAGAAGGCTTTCTTATTCCAGCCACGCCGATGCAACGCTCAACGAGCATCTGCTCACTGGCATCCAATGATGCCACCAGCAACCGAGAATCGATTACTAGAATAGAAGTTAACACAAAAAGAGTAAAAGCTATCCTCAAAAAGATGGAAGAAAAACTGGACGAAAATATTAATCCTGGGAAACAGCCAATCAAGACAATACGCACCGCACTCCAACAAATTACTGAACTTGACCAAGCCAGGCATAATGAAATGAAGGACCTCATCAACAGAAACCTAATACTATCAGAACGGGTCAATTGCTTGGAGGAACATATACACGAACACAGAAATCACTATCAACAACTCCTACAACAGATCCCCAACAAAACAGATATCGCCGAAGCAGTACAGCAAGCACTTGCAAAAACACCCCTACCCACAGTAACATCCACAACTGACGCAGCACAAGCCACACACTCCAGCAACGACACAAACAGCACCTACAGCCAAGCAGTCACACAACAAGTAAGAAGAAAGAAACTATCAAATCACACAGAGAGGAACACACTCATCATCAAAGGAGTTGACACCATCACAAGCACCGACATAGACAAGACCCTACAACAAAACAAATATGCAGCACCTATTCAACCACAGCAGATCACCCGAAGAAGAAACCAAATAGAAATCATATGCAAATCAGCAAACGACCTAAACATACTCAAGAACAACATTCACCACCACCAAGCCCTTAACAAGAAACTCAGTGCGGTCCCAAAAGGATTCCCACAACAAAAGATGATCCTCCTGCAAGTCCCATCCCACAGAACAGAAGAACAACTCAAGACATCAATCACCACACATTATGAAGTTAACGCACATGAAATCACCATCCTAAAAACACTTCCAAACCGCAGGGCCGAAGAAAAATCGGACTTCATCCTTCTGATGCCCAAGGCACTCGGACACTCAATAATAGAGGATGGTGGTCTCACAATTGGACTATCCACACACATCCTACGCCCACACACTACAGTTCCAAGATGCCGTAAATGCCAGGCACTCACGCACGTGGAAAGACACTGCCAGCGTGAAGTGCCTTCCTGCGTCAACTGTGGCCAAGAACACACAGACCCTAACTGCAAAAAGTCACCATGCTGCGTTAACTGCAAATTTCATAATGAACAAGAAGACACAAACTTCAACACACATCAACAGGCATCCGACCCGCTCTGCAGAACATATAGAAAACTATATCGAGAAACCAGAAGACGGCTGGACGAGGAATTCAACCACACGTACAGACCACCAACCACCACATCACAACAACGCCCGTCGCCACAACACCAACAGTCAACACAACCAGAAAGAGCCCCAACATATTCAAGACATGGAGGCCAACGCCACACAGACACCGTCAGCAGTACACAAGACGGCATGCTCCCACTACCTACACCACACCAAGAGGACTGGTATAACTACTGGTCCCCCTTTCACCACCCATACTACCGAGAACAAAGGATGACGAACTATTTTAGACCTCCACCTGACCAGAAGGGCGGTTGCCGCAGCCACTGGTAAGACGGGTATTCACAGCCAATTGTAAGTACACTTAAATTATCCTTTTAGTAATCTCTTTAGTTTTATATAGCTTAAATTACTAGTTTAATGTCTTCTCCAGCCTCCTCCAAGACACAGGAGGAACCCCCCCCTTTCGGCCACCTCAAAATTCTACAGATTAATTTAAACCACTGCAGAGCTTCAAACGAAGCCCTTAAGGCACATATAATTGAAAATAAAATAGATTTAGCCCTGCTACAGGATGCATACTGCGGGCCGGACGGCACTATTGGGAGTTTGCCATCTTCCTGGGCCATCTTCCAGTCAAAATCCAATAGTGCACATCTAGTGATCTCAAACACAGCACTGCAATACGCACATCTCTACACAGGCACACATTGTGCATTTGCCACAATCACTGCAAAGGAAGGTCAACTAATCATTGGCTCAACCTACACAGCACCAAAAACAAATTTTGAGGATTCCCTCGAGGAGTGGAGCCACCTTATCACACAGAGGCAATTCTTTATCTGCGGAGGTGACTTTAATGCTAGCTCCACCTTATGGGGCTATGATCATGAAAGCCTCCGCGGGGATTCCCTCATCGAACATCTGACAGTCCATAAACTCTCCATTGCTAACATAGCCAATTCCACACACACTTTTGCCAAAACAAATTCTCGAGGAGATGTCATCGCCCAGGGTTTTCCAGATCATACCCTGGCGAACACAAAAGCACTCCAACAGATTCGGAACTGGCATGTATCAGATGTTCACTCTGCCTCGGACCACAAATACATAGAATTCGGCTTTGAAATTTCACCACTCTATACAACACAGAGAAGATTTAACACAACCCGAGGCAACTTCAAAAAGTTCAACAACATAATCAAATCACAGAAATCACTCCTCACCAGCCTTATAAGGGACGTAACAAACAAAACACAACTCAATGTATTCACAACAAAATTAATTGAAACAATGCAAAATGCAGCGCGCGCGTCCTTTAGACTATAGAACACTCGGAGAACACCAATCTTCTCATTTTGGACCTCCGAACTAAAAACTAAACGTAATCATCTCACGGCACTAAGCAAGAAACTTCGAAATCTTAGAAACACCGATCACGACACAGAATACTATCGCACCCTCAGTGCCAATTACAGACATCTTTCGGCTAAATTTAAGCGCAGTGTATTAGATGCAAGGAACACGGCCTGGAGGAAATTCTGTAGCAACCAAACAGACCCTTTCGGCACAGCTCAAAAATTCTTCACAAGCAAGTTTTTCACGCCTGATGAAATCAAGCTCGAACTGCCGCCAAACAGATCATCCAGACAGCATAATATGGAGCACCTCACAACAACCCTTTTCGGCCCTTCACAATATCCAAATGTAGATAACTCAGATCTTCATTTTGACTCACCACCAGACAAACCTTTTTCCAAATCAGAAATAGCACATGCGCTAAGAACATTAAACGATAAGAAAGCCCCCGGCCCAGACTGCGTAGATTTCAAAATTCTAAAACTGTCAAGGTCTTCCCGGGGTATTCACCAGTTGGGCCAATATGTGCTTACAGCACAACTACTTCCCGCACACTTTGAGACAGGGTGAAGTGGTATACTTCCTCAAACAGGGAAAGGATGCCTCTGAACCCACATCTTACCGTCCAATTTGCTTGCTCCAATTTGCTTAGCTATTTTGCAGCTTAATAGTTTCTCTCATCCGCAAGTATTGTTCGCTTCCTAGCAGGGGCTGAGTCCCCATTAATTAATTTATTCTTATCGGGAACCGCAAGTTTGGTCAGCAAGTAACGTATCGTCACCTCTAACACGAAGTGCATCCAGCCTCCATCCAGTGTGAGGGTTCCAGCGCAATTGTGTGGCGCTCCTTGTCGCGTGGGAATCTCACACTGGCACCTCCACATCTCAAGTGCCGTCATTTACGAACTGTACAATTGGTACAGTCTTATCTAAGAACTGCACCCTTCCACTAAATTAGCGGACTGTACAACTGGTGCAGGCGCACCTGTGGACCTCGTTCACCCTGTCTGTCGCTCGTTGTCGCGTAGGACCGCTGGTTCCTGCGACAGACCCTGTAATTTTTTTTTGTATGTCTTTAGTTCCTGCCACCTGTCGCGTGGGGCTTTGCCCGGCAGGACCAGCCATTTGCGAAGCTTGTACTGCCACGTTTAATCCCTGCGTGCCGGGGAGCTAGCCGGGGAAGACATTAAACGCTCAACGGCTGGGTTCGCCCTCAGCCGAGTGGTCTTCCTCAGGCATTAAAATTAAAATTAAAATTCTATACTCTTCACTCTGTTGTGGAACATGCGGTTTCACGTTTCCAACTCGTAGCTGAAAACGGTGGACAGCACATTTAAAATCTGTTGCGTTAGTTATGCAGTTCCGTACGAATGCTTTACTCCATATTTTTATTTTGTTCTGTTTCTGTGAACGTGTTCGCAATTCCTTTTCCCAATTACTGCGTTCTGTATGTTTTTGACATGTGTAATAAAGTTTTATTTTTCTTAAAGTACAGTTCATTGTTTTCCTCCCACTGACGATAATCTTTGTTTCTGTTAACTTACAGCGGCATCTGTCGGTGCAATTTTAAGTTTTTTTAACCACCCCTAAAAAATACCCTTTGCTTTGGGAGCATAGTGGTAAAATATCAGGTCATTTGGATCAGTGGTTCTTTTGTTATGGGGTTTTACTTTCACAACTTTAAAAAAAATCACCCTGTATATAACCCCCCCCCCCCCGCCACACACACACACAAGATTTGCTCTCGTAATAGAATATATGATGTATATAATGATCTGATTGTTCCTAGTACACGTGGTTAGTAAATACACGTGGTTAGCACGTGCTTTACCCGAAATTATAATCGGCTTATTCAAACACGTGTTATTCATAATTTCCCATCCATTTTCCCATCTTAACGTAAAAGCCGCCACCCCTTTTTTTTTTCTTTTTTATCAGGAAGCTTTTTACCGATGGTGCTTTTTTCCGGGGATGATTTTACTCAATTCTTATTAGCATTCACAAATATCCGCTTACGGGAATTATATAAATCAGACATATGTTACTTCGTTAGCTTTTAACACTTATTTATCAGTAAGTTCAATATTTATCAATACCTTGTTACTTTTTTTCCGTTTACTTTTTTTCCGATTACTTTTTTACCAGTTACTTTTTTTCCGCTTTTGTTGACTCAGTTACTTTTTTTCCGGTTACTTTTTTTCCGATTACTTTTTTTCCTGTTACCATTTCACCACTTGGTTATTATTACAGTTAGAAACATTAGGCTTTTGTTGTTTCACTTGTTGTTACTTACATTATTTTTACATATTTTTTTAATAGTATAATAGTTCTTGCATAAATTTTCGAAAGTTATATTATGGAGACATATAACCTAAGAAAAAATAAGAAAATTGAATTGATGATATTACCAAAGAAAAAAAAATAATAAAGAAAAATATAAAAATCAAGAAACTATTTAGTTCAATACAATTGGCAAAATTTCTATTTAATTTGGAATTATCTATATTAATGTATTCGAGCTATTGCTTTAATATTATAAAAATCCTTAATATTATTCTGTTTCCACGTTTGAAAAACGTATATTTTATATTAATTAATTGTATTGATATCTTTTTAGATGGAATAAAAAAGAGAAGATTCATCTGTATGCAGAAAGAAAAAAAACATATTTTCTGAAAAAAAAAAAAAAAAAAGGTAACATTTTTTTTTTTCTATGTCTTGTGTACTGTTTGTTTTTTTCTTATCTGTAAGCAGCACTCAAGTGTCAGGTGTGTGTGAAATATCACACGGGTGAAATTAATTCTAGAGGAAATCATCTGGTACAAACTCAGAAACTATATTGTTCTTTAATACGACTTCTTAATTACGATTTGGAGAAATTATTTCTTCGTTAATTGTATTGTGGCAATTGTTTCTACGTTGCATCTATGAATTACAATTGTAAATTAGAATTGGAAAAAAAAACCCATTTAGTTCAATACAATTGACAAAATTTCTATTTAATTTGTAATTATCTGTATTAATGTATACGAGTTATTGCTTTAATATTATAAAAATCCTTAATATTATTCTGTTTCCACGTTTGAAAAGCGTATATTTTATGTTAATTAATTGTATTGATATCTTTTTAGATGGAATAAAAAACAAAACATTCACCTGTATGCAGAAAGAAAAAAACATATTTTTCGAAAAAAAAAAAAGAAAAATTGTGCAATTTATTTTTCTATGTCTTGTGTACTGTTTTTTTTTTTTTTTTTTTTTTTTTTCAAGGTGCGTGTGAAATATTTCACGGGTTAAATTCATTCTAGAAGAAATCATTTGTTAGAAACGCAGAAGATCTATTGTTGTTTAATACGATTTCTTAATTACGATTTGGAAAAGTTATATCGTCGTTACATATTTTTTTTTCTTTTTTTTTTTTTTTTAAAGAAAAAATGGTACAATTTATTTTTCTATGTCTTGTGTTCTGTTTGTTTTTCCTTATTTGTAGGCAGCACTCAAGTGTCAGGTGTGTGTGAAATATCTCACGGGTGAAATTCATTCTAGAGGAAATCATTTGTTAAAAACGCAGATCTATTGTTGTTTAATACGACTTCTTAATTACGATTTGGAGAAGTTATTTATTCGTTAATTGTATTGTGGCAATTGTTTCTACGTTGCATCTATGAATTAGTATTGTATTTCATTTTCAGGAAATATGCCCACTATTTTATTTTATTAAAAATATACTATATATATATTTTTTGTTCGAGGTTATTACCTCTCAGATATTGTTTTGTTATATAATGTCAATTTCTTTCAAGGAATCTTAACTTTTCATTTAGGAAACGTTAAGCACATGATTACACATTTCCTTTTTTGCTAACGATTTAACACCACATTTCTTCACATGGTTATTTGTATGGATAAAAACATTGATATTTTGATGCTTCACTTGTTGTCATGTATATTTTATTATCTTTTTACCTATTTGTTTATATTATAACAGTTCTTGCATAACTTTTCAAAAATTAAATTATAGAAACTTAAAAATTTTAGAAAAATTAAAAAATTCTCGGAACTAATGCTATTACAAAAATAAAAAACAACTTTTTAGTTCAATTTAAACGAAAATTGTCTATATAATTTAGAACTATCTATATCAAAATATCCGATCTATTGCTTTAATTTTATAAAAATAGTTAAAATCATTCCGTTTCTACGTTTAAAAAAATGTGCAGTTTATGTGAATTAATTGTATTGATATTTTTTTTAGATGGAATAAATAAGAAAAGTTTCAACTATACCCAGAAAGGAAAAAAACATAATTTGTAAAAAAAAAAAAAAAAAAAGTAACATTTTTTTTTCTATGTCTTGTATTCAGTTTCGCTTTTTCTTATCTCGGAGCAGCACTCAAGTGTCAGGTGTGTGAGAGATATCTCAGGGGTGAAATTAATTCTAGAAGAAATCGTCTGTTGGATACTGGGGAGATCTATTGTTCTTTAATACGGCTTCTTAATTACGATTTGGAGAAATTCTTCGTTAATTGTATTGTGGCAATTGTTTCTACGTTGCATCTATGAATTAGAATTCCATTTTACTTTCATGGGATATGCCAACTATTTTATTTTATTAAAAAAATACTATATAATTTTTTTTTTTGTTAAAGGTTATTATTTTTCAGATATTGTTCTATTACATAATGTCATTGTTTTTTCAAGGAATTTTAACTTTTTATTCAGCAAACTTTAAGCACATGATTCCATATTCCTTTTTGTGCTAACGATTTAACACCGCATTTCTTCACATGGTTATTTGTATAGATAAAAACATTGATATTTTGATGCTTCAGTTGTTGTTATGTACCTATTTTTTTTTCATCTTTTTACCTTTTTCATATTACTAGGGGGCTCTGCCCCCTACGAGCTACGCTCGCCAGCCCCGTTCTGAAACCGCATGATTTAAAAACACTCTGACTTGATCATCTCTAAAACGATTACGGAAGATTGTATTATTTTTAAACGACCAGTGGCGATCTGCTCTAACCGGGTTTCCATTAATTTTCCTTTGACTGAGGGATTTTAAGGTCGAATCAACTGCTGTTGAAACAGATTACAACTGTAACTGTCGCCAAAATATATGATTTAACGCCAAACGTGCATAATCGTGGCGTCGCGTCACATTCAGTTGACATCAGATGCGTTACACGTATTAGTTATTTCATCGAGGAATTTTTAATTCAACGTTTATTTGTCTTTTGATAATTCTTCATTACCCCGTCGATCAATTTTCATTTAAAAAAAAAAAAAAACTATCGCTAAACTGAAACGCCAAATAAACAAATAGAAGAATTTTGACATTGGACAGGAAATATTATTACTTACGCTGTTTTAAAATTTGCAATAATAGGTAAAAGATTTGTCGAAATAAATTTATCTCTCATGTAAACATAATTTTTAATTGAAATTGTTTGGAAATATTGTTATTTGATCATTTTAAATTTGACGTAAATTTCCGTACTTACTCGTATTTCTCTTTTTAATAATCATGCTCAAGTAAATTTTTATTACTTAATTTTCTACATTTACTGCTTTTAACACGTGATCATTTAATCATTATTTTAAAGTTTTATTTCTGTTTTTAATAGTCACGTGTAAATACGTTTCTTAATTGAAAGGGAATATTATTTTGTGCGCTATTTTACAAATTGGCAACAATTCAAATAATGGATTTTATGAAATATGAAGTAAATCTTCTTCAAAATAATGAAAATTTTGAATAAAAAATTGAAATATAACATCAAAAAATGAGTCAAATTGAAAAAATAATTGCAGTCTGCACACCGCAACCTTGTCAACTCGCAAGTTATGGTTAAATTCCTGTGCATAGTTTTCGTTTCTATAAAACTTTTATAAGAAAATTATTTTGACCAACTTTAATATTAAAAATCTCTTAAAATAATTCTTCGATTTAAAAACTGTCTACTTCAGCGTGTTTATCGAACATTTCTGTATGAAAACACTAATTTTGAAATTTTTATTTGTAATAGTTTTCTGGATATTAGTCTAGAAATACTTCAAGACACAAAATCTTCATTGACAGTGGCTGCGGTGGTTACTTTTTTTTAATATAGAGAGATAATAGTTCTTGCATAACTTTTCAAAAATTAAATTATAGGAACTTAACATTTTAGAAAACATATGAAAATTCTCGGAACTAATGGTATTACAGAAAGAAAAACAAACTTTTTAGTTCAATTTAAACGAAAATTGTCTATATAATTTAGAACTATCCATATTAAAATATCCGATCTATTGCATTAATTTTATAGAAATAGTTAAAATCATTCTGTTTCTACGTTTAAAAAAACGTGCATTTTATGTCAATTAATTGTATTAATATTTTTTTAGATGGAATAAATAATAAAAGTGTCATCTATACTCAGAAAAGAAGGAAATATAATTTCTAAAAAGGAAAAAACAAAGGATACAAACTTCTTTTTCTCTGTCTTGTATTCTGTTTCGTTTTTTCTTATCTCGGAGCAGCACTCAAGTGTCAGGTGTGTGCGAGATATCTCAGGGGTGAAATTAATTCTAGAAAAAATCGTCTGTTAGATACTTGGGAGATCTATTGTTCTTTAATACGACTTCTTAATTACGATTTCGAGAAGTTATTTCTTCCTTAATTGTATTGTGGTAATTGTTTCTACGTTGCATCCATGAATTAGAATTCCATTTTACTTTCATGGGATATGCCAACTATTCTATTTTATTAAATAATAAAGAAAAATTATGCGTCAAACATAGATTATGAAACATTTTCCAACACTTCCAAAATATTTAAAAAAAAAAATTCGCCGTTTAATAAGGTAAATAATAAGATACCTACGTAAACATTTTAGATAACGCATATCACATTTGTAAGCCAGATTTCAGAAATTATTACCCGTAGCCGTAAAGGTACTCCAATTCTGATGTGCAACCCTGTATATATTATATAAATTTATATGTATTCGACATAGTATGTAAAAATTTAGTAAGAATACGGATAACCCAGTTGAAAATTCGTCTTCAGCAATTTATACCAATAAAAGCGGAATGTACACTCTCAGAACCAAAACACTCAATTTTGAGGATTTTGCAATCCTTGAGCTTTATTTTGTTATTTTTGACAATCATTTCGTCACAGAGTCACGTGGTTTTTAACGAAACGCGAAACCTCAAATATATGACGAAACTGTTTCCTTATTGTCAAAAATAAAACTCTCACTTTTGACGATTCAGAAATTCTTGAGGTACATCGCATCATTTTTGACAATCATTTGTCTCAAAATCACGTGATTTTCAATGAAATGGAAACTCTCAAATATTTGACGAAACTGTTTCCCCATTCACGGCCAGACTCAATGCATATTAAGGAAAGTCATTTTAAGCTGTTTACCGAGAGGCTCACTGTACATCCTCAACTCCCGCGATTTTAGTATGCAGATATAAGTTTATGTTATTCCTGTCACAATTTATTTGTAGAAAAGCGCTTTCAGTTAATACTGAATGTATGTTGTTATTGTTTCTGCATTAGTTATATTTTTAGCTGTTAAAATTTTCAGGAAAGTTTATTATTAGTTTTGTTGTTACAAAATCGTTCAAAAAAATATTAAATTTCAGTAGCTCTTTTTCGTTTAAGAAATATATTCATATAACAATCAAATATAAAATATGCATAACTGATCCCTTTCCCCTCTGTAAACAGTAACGTGTTAAAATCTTAACCATAATCTAAAATTCATAAACTCGCCTCCAATATGCACTTCAAAATGTATTATTTCTGACTAACAAATTTACTAGACCATATTCTAATCAGTCATTGAACAAATGAAATTTCTCTAATAAATTATATTAATTAAGCCATATTCTAATTATTTATTAACCATAGAAAAACAATAATAATAATCTAGCCTTATTAATTAAAACCTGCAGAAATTATAACAGCACCGATAAAAATACAATCTACCTTCTAAAAATATAAACACACATCAAAATCCGGTAGATACATTTAAAATCACATTTACGCAAGGTCCCGTTGTCAAGGTAGGCAACGCTTTTGCCTCCCACTCCCACATCCCCTTGAAGACTTGAGATAAGCGACGTAATTTTTTCCGCTGTCAATAAGTACAGATGCTTCTAAAATTGTCAATAGATGGCACAACCGGCTTTTTTTTACACTTTCGAACAAGCAAGTTGACGAAATTTGTATCCTGAAACAAGTGAAGAAATTAATTTACTCAATTTGACGAAATATTCGCTCGGAGCATTTCCCAGGAAACCATTTCGTCAAAAAGAAGAAAATTTCGTGAAATTTGAGTATCCATTTCTGACACTGGAAACGTACTCGAATTCTTTTATATAGCCTTGTATATTAGCTAGAGATTTTTATACACGCCACATATTAAGCTAATATTTAATTCAGGCAAAATCACGTATAAGACTACTGCAATCACAATTCAAAGAATTACTATTCGTAAGTAGCTGTGTATCACATTATTAGAGGGAGATTATTCTTTATTGTCATTTGCATAGCCTTGCATATAATTTTATTTATATTCTACTAAAATCTCTTACTATAGCAAATACAACTAAATGCATAACTGAAATTAAAAAACACCTTTAGTCAATTCGTACTCTTCCACAATAATATTTATGTCTACTTTATTTAATTTTTAAAATATGTTTATGTATTTATTCTAATTTAAATGTTTTAAATGTAGTAAACTCTGATGTATCATTGTTAATTTTACTAAACGATGTTAAATAAAACCTATAAAAACAGTAGAAAAGTTTCTCAGATTACGCACGTTATTTTATTTTATATTTACTTGGATGTTTATTTCAATATTCAAAACTATGGAGTAACTCAACCGATAATTTTGGTAAGTTAAATAACGATTTAACAATGCAGCATCATTTAACATAATAAATATATGTATTGAGTTACTCCATGCTTACAAATATGGAAATAAACATCCATGAAAAAATAAGATAAAATAACGTGCGTAATCTGAGAGGGTACGTGAAAAATTGAATGATAGCTTTTCAAATATTTACATTATAAATCGTGCAACTATAGAATATTCTTAATTGTTTTGACAATGGCTTCGGTGGAGCCGAAACATTTAAAGAGCTTATTGGAACGTTTTCTACTGTTTTTATAGTTTTTATTAGCTCACAGGCTATCAAAGCCTGAGAGCTAATGTGACCACAGGTTCTGTATGTACGTATGTATGTAGGTATGTATGTACGTAACGCGATAACATTTAAATATCCGATTCGCTTTAAATTCTATATATAGTTTCATTCTGTTAAGGCGCTTCCCTAATTGGTTTTGGGGGTTCATTGGTTAAGTATAAAGAGGGGAACGGGGGATAATCCCCCTTAATTTAGATAAATGGGGTTTTGATGCAGAATTATCCGATTTGCTTTAAATTTTGTAGATAGGTTCATTGTGATAAGGCGCTTTCCTTATTAGTTTTGGGGGTTCATTGATTAAGTACAAAGGAGGGAACGAGGGGCTAATCCCCCTTAATTTACATAAATGGGTTTTTCATGCAGAATTATCCGATTTGCTTCAAATTTTGTATATAGATTCATTGCGATAAGACGCTTCTCTGATTAGTTTTGGGGGTTCATTGGTTAAGTATAAAGAGGGAGATCTGGGCTAATCCCAGTCGATGTGTTTATTTTTCGAGGGGCATTATTCTTTGATATTGAAGAGTATAATATACAATTAGTACGTATAGCCTGTGGACTCAATGCCATCAGTTTAACTGGACACTTTTCTCTTTATTTAACACTTTTTAGCATTTTAATGAAGAAAGGTATGATGTTACATTATTTTCCAAACATCATAAACAATGAAGAGTTTACTTAAACTGTAAATTAAAGTAGTATCGGGAAAATTGATCTTTAATGCAGATTTCCTTTCTTATGCAGATAATAAGTCGTTTCTTTGAACAGTGCTGGACAGTGGAGCAGCATTGAGGGGCTTCCTAGTTGCTGTCAACTACGCCCAGTCTATTGATGAGATGTCTTATTATATTGTGAGCCATTGGCTAAGGTAAAACTGTAATTTAAAACTACTATATAAGAAAATAATGATTTAACATTTAAGAATTTAATAAAAGTATATAGGTTAAAGTTAATATTTAAATTAATAAGTAAGCAAAAAAAAATAAAGAAGTTAAAGTTAGGATTAAAATATAAATGAATGAAATTGTTCTTTGTGATTTGCACAATTGTATACACCTATGTGTAACGTTTAAACAGAGAAGCATTAAAAGTTTTTTTTTTTAGTTTTTTTTTTTAATTTACCTCTTAATAGTCGAAAAACGAAGAACTCGAAACCGTAATAATATTATCATATAAATGGGAGGTCGTTACTCTATTGTTTCAGGAAACTCACTTCCCCAAACAAGTCTTTTCGGAATAAAAATTTTGCTTCAAAGTTAAAAATATTTTTGAAGCTGGAATTATTACGGCTTTTATCGAGAAACGTTGCAAAAAAGAAAAAACGTTTTGTCAAGAAATCCCATTTATTATTTCTTTTCGGGTTGCACAGTAAATTAATTAAAAAAAAACTGTGGGTTATTATGGTCATAACTGATTTTTTATTAATTACTACTAATCATTTAAATAATTGAGAAAGTGCGAGTTTTACTCACGCACACTGTAAAAAAAAAAAAAAAAAAAAAAAAAAAAAT
Organism: Maratus michaelseni; assembly: GCA_963931845.1. Taxonomy (NCBI): domain Eukaryota; kingdom Metazoa; phylum Arthropoda; class Arachnida; order Araneae; family Salticidae; genus Maratus; species Maratus michaelseni. Next base: position 8,516,872 of record OZ007600.1, read on the forward strand.
CTGTAATTTTGACAGAAAAATGTTGTATTTTTTACAGAAAAAAATGTCTTAGAGAAAAAATGTTTTTTTTTTTTTTTTTTTTTTTTTGGTAAAAATAAATGTGGATTTTGTAATTTTTACAGAAAAGAAACTGTTTTAATGAAAATATACAGATATTTTCTGCACGTATATTTTTTATGACTATTTATAGAAGAATTTTCATATTAGTAAAATTATTACAATACTAGCTGGTCTTCGCCTGTCTAGCCGGTCGCTTGTGAGTGGAGCCCAAATACATTCTGCAGCGTGCTGTCTTGACTTCCCTTTGGGCCCAAAAATTGCATTTTACATGCAAACAGAGAAATTTAAATAAAGTACTTTATTTTAAACTATACGATATATATATATATATATATATATATATAACCACATAAATAAATATTTCGTGATATTAATAATATTTTTTCCATAATCCCTCTGACAAAATACTACTGGCCCTGGGATTTTTCTGTTTTCACAAAAAGACCCCTCCCCCATTTGCCCCCCCCCCCTGGTTCGATTTTGCCCATTAACGAACTTGACCGAGATTTTATGTATCAGTTTGGAAGATATTTGTGCAGAATTATGGGAGTTATCATGTCCATAAAAAAGGGACATAGATACACTATATTGCCAAAGGTGATTGGTCACTTGCGATTTTAGACGTTTTGTTAACTATCTAGAAAAATACATGAGGAATTAACCTGAAAATGCAGGTGTGTAAACCTGCAAACTATCAAAATATAGTAGTACGTGAAATATTGTGTACGCTATCTTGGCACTAATCAACAGATATTTGATAACACCCTTCATCTTTTTGCTTCTTTTTGGGAACAACAGATTTCGAGCTTATTCTATCGACGATAATTTTCAGAATTTTCAAGCTATGATTTTGAGACTTGCACAAAAGTTGCTCTATATACTTAGCTAATACATTATGCATATTATATTTTGATTGCATTCGCGCATGCGCAGTGAAACATTTTTTAGTAAACCTGATCATTTTTCATCTAATTTTTATTATTTTTTAATTCTGACTGCAGAGTTATATGTACAATCTTATTTGTCATAGTTTCTGAAAATAACTTTTTTTTATGTTAAGAACTCTGCAAATTATAAGCAAAAAACTAGGCAAAATTTGGGACTGTTTTTATAAAAACCTTAATTTCTCTACGAGTATACATGCTATCCTCATACAAATGAACATAGTATATTACAATAAGCCACTTATTAATAATCTCGAGTTTGAACGCCTTTGCTACATCAGTTTTTACAGGGTTATCCAAAAGATATTCGTCCTTTTTCAATTTGTTGACAGTCTCCTATGGGGTTTCGTAAAAAAATCTTCGCAGAAATATATAACCTATACCACAATGTTCACACACCTGCAGTTTCAGGTTAATTCCTCATGTATTTTTCTAGATAGTTAACAAAACGTCTAAAATCGAAGTGACCAATCACCTTTGGCAATATAGTGCAGATAGATAGATAGATAGATAGATAGAGCTGGGGGGGGGTTCTAGAAGCCATGATCAGTGTAGATCTGCAAAAATTTTTCAGGCATTCCATCTTCGGGAAGAAAGGTAGTATTTCTTACGAAATCTACATAAATTATTTTATTTACAATGGAAACAAAATTTCAAAATCTGGATTTTTAATTAAGAACTTAAAACATTATAATAGGATATGACATACATATTTTATAGGAAAATATGCTGAACAGACATGATTTCCAGTGCAGGTTTTTCATTAAGCCTAACATGGCGTTTAACTACGGTCGATTCGAAGACCAGAGTGGTGCAGCCCGGAATGGTTACAGACACTTTCTTGCCTTCGGATTTTATTAGAAGTAGATTATTACATTCTTTTGACGAAAAATGTTTTTATATTTCTGTACCCCACTAAACTCTTTAGTCGAATTTTCTTTTTAGAATAGAATGTAATTCCTTTTATGGATTAGGTGTTTAATTCTTGAATTTGTAAAAAACAAGAATTGAAAATGTAAATGTTATTTTAATGTTTTCCTTTTCATATTTTGCAAAATTAAACGTTAAATAAACATGTTATAAAAGTTTTTATGTGTTTTTATGTTTTCTTATTTAATATATTACATGTGTTCCTGATTAACAGATATTATACTGATAAAGTATTCATTATGTTGTCTCTATATGTGCAATTAATATGCATTGATATGTGCATGTCATTGTTGTGCGTAGCCAACATATACAATTTTAGCCCCTTTTAATGTTATAACTCATAATTTAAAATACCTAGGTTAACAATATTCATATTACATTTAGACTAAAATGGATATCTATACAAGGTAAATTACAACTGAGTCGGTCATTTTGAAAAGGGGTCAACTCCTATGTTTTTCAAAAAATAGGTTTTTAATGGATTGTTATTCAGTAAACATCAACTGGTCGAATCCATCTGAAAACTCGTCACATCTCAATCTTCTTATGCATTTTAGCCAATGTTTACATCCAATGTTCACTTCAAAAAAGGGCCATATCATAAAGATGGCTGAAAAGTCCAAGACTTTTAGGAAATGCCTCACCACTATTCATCCCACATCCAACATATAACCCTGCCTTCCAAGGAAAAATACCAATGAATTACAAGAAAATCCAAGGTATAAATTGCTTTATAATCAGTTTTTGTCTTCTTCTGTAAAATTTCAAAAGCTAGAGATGACCCCTTTTCAAAATAACCAATTCAATTGTGCCTTGCACGAGATTACTGAAATCATGAGTATTTAAGACAGATATTTTTAATACCTGAGACCTATAGATAACTAGTTTAGAATACTGAATTCTATAAATTTACAACTATGAAACTAATGATACAACGGGTGAGGGAGAGGATTCAGAATGGCAGAGTCTCCCTGAAATGGTACAACAAAAAACCTTCTAAATATATAAAATGCTCGAGTATTATTGCATGTAGTTGTAGTATTTTGCGTTGCTATTTATAAGGGTGAAATATCTCGTAACTACTTAAAGTCTTACCAGCAGCAATAGTAGTACAATGTAAGTAAACAAGATTTAAACTAAATATAATATACAAAGCAAAAGCTGCGAATTAAAAACTACATATATGAAATAAAATAAGTTCCAAGTAAAAATCTTGTTTGCATAACTGATGTTGAGACCTCTGATCTAGAGATTTACTAGTTTAATATTATTATGCAAAAATTTAATAGAAATATTAACATTTCTGTTTGAATTTATCATTTTGTAATACACTGTAGTAATGCTACTTTTTTATTTCATAAAATCTCAGCATTCATTTATGGACTATTTCTTTTCTATTTTCACTCTTTTACCATTACCATAACTATATTTTTGAAATTCACAATCTCGCTAATTTTATTCTCTTCTCTGTTTATCAAAACGCACTACCATACGTTTCTTTCCTCTAGTGTTAATTTTATCTCCCTTATTCAATTCCACACCACTTGATCCCTTGATTAATTCTATTTCTGTTCTCAGGAGTTATCCAAAGCCACCGATTTTTTCTTAAGAATTTATCGCATGAATCGTCATTCCAAGAAAATGTATGAGACACTTAAGGTAATTTTGTTTAATCTCCATACATTCTTTCGTGAACATTACTGCATTTCTGATAGTATGAGCAAAATATAAATTAAATTCAGAGTTGAATTAAAATGGACTAAATCTTTTTAACCTTCAATAACAAATAAAGGTGACAGTCATTGTAGTTATTTTTGTTTATCCAAACATACTTTCATATGTTTCTTTTCTCAAGTGTTAATTTCATCTCTGTTATTCAATTCCACACCACTTGATCCCTTGATTAATTATACACTGCTCAAAACAATTAAAGGATATTGCAGTTTTAGGTGGATTTTGTATCTGGGAAACTTTTTAGCTGATTGATACATGGTCGACAGACATAGTAGGTTATATGAGAATAAATTACACATGTTTGGCAGAAAAAAATGCATTTTATTGCGCATTTGTGTACAAAAGGAAAAAAACACAATTTGTGCATATGAGAAAAAAAGAATAAGAAAAGGTGTTTTCTTCAAAGAAAATCATTTTCAGTAGGGGGTATGGTTTCCACTGGCGGCCAGCAACGTTGAACACCTTTGAGGCATGGACTCAATGAGGCTATTAATGACGAGTTGGGGTATTCTGCCCCACTCTTCCAGAAGAGCTCTTTCCAGTTCTTGGAGAGTTTGTGGGGGTTGTTGGCGGCCAGAAACTCGTCTTCCTAGAGCGTCCCAAACGTGCTCGATTGGATTCATGTCTGGAGAACACGCTGGCCATTCCATTCGAACGATTCCTTCCTCGAAAAGGAAATCCTCCACCAGGTTTGCACGATGTGGCCTGCAGTTATCGTCCATTAAAATGAAGTTATCTCCGATTGCTGCAGCGTAAGGGACTACAATAGGTCTGAGGATCTCATCCCTATATCGGCGACCAGTCAGAGCTCCATCTCGAATGATGTAGAGGTCAGTGCGCCCGTCAATGGAGATGCCACCATACACCAACACTCCTCCACCGCCAAATCTGACACTTTCGTGCACGAACGCAGGATTATTCCTACTGCCACGATCCCTCCAGAATAAAATACGCCTATTATCCGGATGCACAGAAAAACGGGACTCGTCAGAAAACAGAATATTGCACCATTCATTTCTCCTCCAGTTGACATGCTCGGTTGCCCACTCCCTGCGGTCGCGACGATGCCTTGATGTTAATCTAACACATACCATCGGTCGGCGAGCATACAGACCTACAGCATGGAGCCGGTTTCGGACAGTCTGAGTTGAAATCGTGGTGCCTGTAGCCGAGCGAAGGTGTTGTTGGAGAAGAGTAGCGTTCATGTTTCGGTGTCTCCGAGCTGTTAACGCTAAATACCGATCTTCATTGGGCGTTGTTGCCCGTCTACGACCTTGCCCTGGTCTTCGGCCTGCACATCCACTCTCCAAAAAACGGTTCCAGATCCTGGAAATGACACTTTGTGACACTCCAATGGCTTGCGCTACTTCGGCTTGAGTTTGGCCCCTTTCTCACCTACCAACAATTCTCCAAGCTTCTGAATCTGTCAAATGACTTCGCTGAGACATCGTACTCATCGAAACAAAGCAATCACTGAATGCCGATCATCCTTGTCTTCATTCTCTTTTATCCAGTTGAAAGTCAAATTTCATTCGCTGCCGCTGAAGCGACGTTTTTGACGTCGAACTCAAAATTTGCATACTCCACAGTTTGAAAACCAGAAAAATTTGCATTTGTGATTCTCTTCTTCTATTTTCGGCAAAAAAAATTTCGTTTATATCTTTATTTCATATAAAACTTCAAATATCCTTTAATTGTTTTGAGCAGTGTATTTCTGTTCTCTGGAGTTATCCAAAGCCATCGATTTTTTCTTAAGTATTTATCGTATGATTTGTCATTCCAAGAAAATTTATATGACACTTAAGGTCATTTTGTTTAATCTCCGATACCTTCTTTCGTGAACATTACTGCATTTGTAATAGTATGGGCAAAATATAAATAAAATACAGGGTACATTAAAATGGGCTAAATCTTTTTAAACTTCAATAACAAATAAAGGTGACAGTCATTGTAGTTATTTTTGTTTATCCAAACATACTTCCATACGTTTCTTTTCTCAAGTGTTAATTTCATCTCTTTTATTCAATTCCACACCACTTGATACCTTGATTAATTCTATTTCTGTTCTCTGGAGTTATCCAAAGCCACCGATTTTTCCTTAAGTATGTATCGCATGAATTGTCATCCTAAGAAAATATATGAGACACTTCAATAACAAATAAAGGTGACAGTCATTGTAGTTATTTTTGTCTATTTAAACACATTTCTATACAATGATAAAAATTTGCAACAAACTGTCCAGTCATTCGACCGTTTTTATAGAAAACGGTTGCATAACTGTAATTTAACTCTATTCTGACCATAATATGGGCAATAATATGGTCAGAATAGCATTAAATTACGGTTGTATAACCGTTTTCTATAAAAACAGTTGAATGATTGTGAAGTTTGCTGCAAATTTTTAACAGTGTATGTTTCTTTTCTGTAGCGTTAATTTTATCTCCTTTATTCAATTCCCCACCACTTGATCCCTTGATTAATACTGTTTCTGCTCTCTGGAGTTCTCCAAAGCCACCAATTTTTTTCTTACGTATTTATCACATGAATTTCCATTCTGAGAAAATGTAGGAGACACTTAAGGCCAATTTGTTTAATCTCCAATATTTTCTTTCTTGGAAATTACTGCAGTTTTTATAGTATGGTCAAAATATAAGTGAAATACATGATGCATTAAAATGGGCTAAATCTTTTTAAACTTCAATAACACATAAAGGTGACAGTCATTGTAGTTATTTCTCTCTATTCTAACACACTACCATACACTGTTAAAAATTTGCAGCAAAATGTCCAGTGTCCAGTCATTAGACCATTTTTATAGAAAACGGTTGCATAACCATAATTTAACTCTATTCTGACAATATGGTCAGAATATAATTAAATTACGGCTATGTTACCATTTTCTATAAAAACGGTCGAATGATTGGGCAGTTTGCTGCAAATTTTTAACAGTGTATGTTTCTTTTCTGTAGAGTTAATTTTATCCCTTTTATTCAATTCCTCACCACTTGATCCCTTGATTAATTCCTTGGGGACGAGCGACACGTATACGTGACGCATAAGATGCTCAAAATCCTCGATTATTCCCACCAGTTATTTTTTATTGTAAGCTTTGTCATGTGTAATCCTAGCATTTCTGCGATTCCATTAGGCGAAAATTTCTGTTTTGAAAAACAGGTGGTAAAAGATTAAAAATTCTGTAAAAAACGCTTGTCGCGAAGGGGTTAATTCTGTTTCTGTTCTGTGGAGTTCTCCAAAGCCACCGAATTCTTCTTAAGTATTTATCGCATGAATTGTCATTCCAAGAATATGTGTGAGGCACTTAAATTTCGTTTATTATCCGATATATTCATTCGTGGGAATTACTTCAGTTGTGACAATATAGACAAAATATAAGTGAAATACAGGATGAATTAAAATGGGCTAAACCTTTATAAACTTCATTAAAAAATAAACAGTGACAGACATTGTAGTTATTTATGTTTATCCAAACACACCAGTAGTGTATATACTAGTGATGTTATTATAACTTTATTTAATTTTTATTTCTTGTTTTTGAATCACCCGGTACACTAAATAAAACATGAAATGTTATGCCTCATGTAGTAATACCTTATCCTCATAAATAAAGACTGGAGTCATTTATTGCGTTCTAAAATAAATGTACATAATGCATTAATGTGAGTAATTAGTTACTCACAAAAATAATCAAAAGTCATTTTTTTAATTCCATGTTTCTGGTAATTAAATCACAGTCGTAAATCACAGTAAAGAATTAAATTAGATCGAATCCAAAGAGAAAGGAGTTCAAAAGTGAAAATACAATTAACCAAAGCAACTGGTTTGCTGTAGAAATGTAAAAAGAAAATAGAATACTCCGAGGGATATGGTTACACTAACTGTTTCTAATACATTTTATATAATCAAAACAAGAAGTTCAATTAATGAAACAGTGATAGTTTCACATTTATTTGTTTAGCATCTGGTAAGGTAAATAATGTATACATTGGAGAAATAAATTAGAAAAACAAGAATTGGTATAGACAATAATTTGAAAATACGTCAATCAATGTCCTAAATTCCTTCAAAATATTACCTGACTCATACGTTTCATACTTTTCATCATCACTGTTTCCAAATGGTAATTTCGCAAAATTTAATTTAGTAAAAATAAGACGAGGATAGCTATTCGGAAATAGAGATACACCAGTTTATAAGAACCTCTACGCACACTGTATTAATAGAGGTTAAAGATATTATTAATAGACAATGTGAAAATTTAGTCATACATGTAGGTAGCCATTAGAATAAAGAATTTTGCACTTACAAATTTATTGTTGTAGATATATTTTTTTTTACTATTTTTAAGAGTGCATGATAATTACCTTTAATGCGTATATCACAGTTTCTCCGCCTTCAGAATTTGTTTTCCTTTTAATATCAAGTTTATTAAAGCAATGGAATATGATAACGTTGTTTTTATTGACTTTTCAGAATTGAAATTATTTATTTACTGCAAACTTATACCTTGTGGCGTGTACTGGAGAAAGAGATGCAGTGCTTAGAGCAGAAAAGAATTTTCTAGAGAGTGGATGTTTAGTATCATTTTATTTCCGAATGAAACACTTTATAAAACCGGAATCAAACATGCAACAATTTCACCTTCTTCTCGTGCCTAAGATCATTACAGACTTTCAAAGAAATTACACAAAATTTTAATTTGAAATTAATAAAAGTGACGCGAAAACATAAGCAACTCTAAAATTTGCACGGATTTTTGCGAAAACGTAGCACATAAAAAAAGTTGCTGAAATATTATTTACTGCAACAGTTAAATATTTATGTTTACAATCAAAGCTACACTGTAAAAAATTTTGGTCAGCAATTACGGTACATATACTGGCAACTTTGCGACCAGTATATATACCGTAATTTAACTGGACGGTATATGTACCGTAAAATATTTAAAGTATATGTACTGGCTGCACTCCCCTCTCTCCTCAGGCAAGGCCATCTTGATATAAAACGTCTTGGACATCTTGGTATTGACATCTTGGTATATTGAGATAGCCCTGCCTCAGGACTGAATGAATTACGTAACAAGAGCAAGAGCATCACTTCAGGGGTTGCCGTACACCGAGGCAGGGTTACCAGCTTTTTGCTTACTGAAAAATAATTATTTTACAGTATAAATAGCTATTTTTTACTGAAAAACAACCATTTTACGGTATAAATACCGTTTATAATCGAAATGGCACATATTTGTTTTTTTACGCTTAATATACCTTAGAAGTACGGTACACTCTCAGAAAAAAACTGTAAATTTATGAGCATTTTCCCTTCAATTTTCACGGGCAACAGCCTTATTTGATGAAAAGCGGTCTGATCCACTAAATAAGCGGCCTGATCCCTTAGATACTTAGAAAATTAAGGGCAGTCCACATATTCTTACAGTTCTAGCCCATCTGTTAGCAAAAATGCGGTACGACCCCATACATTTTCCTCCGCTAGGGTGTAACCCTCCATTTGAGTCCTGTTTCGAAAAATATTGTCACTTAAACGCGACCATAACATATAATTAACCAGCCAAAAAACGATTCTGTGATTAACATCTAACGTGCTAAGTGCTACGGAACAGTAAATAAAGAGTTATTGTGTTTTAAAGTGCATTATATCCTGCGCATTATAATGCTGTATTATTTTGCCCCGTAAAATTACGGGCTGCACAAAATGATGGGCAGGGATTTTTCTTTTTTTTTATGGGGTATGACTGGAATCTCTACTGACGGCCTCTGCCCGTAATTTTTTTAACAGTGTACTCATACTCATATCGTAAAGAGTGAAAACAGTACAAGTACCGTTAATTTACGGTACATCTACTGAAATTTTATGAAATTTTTTTACAGTGTACAAAGCCAATAAATCAAAGTTTAATACTTTTGAAATGAAATTATTATATAAAGAGACAGATAAATTTCCATCTGAAGCATTTGACAAGAGAGGGTATGAGCTTCATTTTTAAAAACCATTTTATGTGACTTCGCTAAACTTTTTCACATTTTATTTAACACTAGCAAGCTGCGCCCGCTACGCTGATCAATTTCTCTTAACGAACTTTTAATCAAACAAAATATTGACATTTCATAATTCACTTTTATATTTTAACAGAATAATAAGGCTGCTATAATTTGTGATTCGTGCTATAGTCAATATACACGTCAGGACACGCCGTCCTTATCATTATCTTTTTACGCGTGAAGGTTTCGCTATGGTACTCCATTGTGAAATTTGGTAATTTTTGAAATTCAATATTTGAAAAACGGCGTAATCATTAGATTTGAAATTTACATCAAGAAAAATACAATCTTTTACCTTTCAAACGCAGTTTGTCTAACAATTTTCTGATAAATACTTTTCGAGCTATTAATTTTTTCAGTAACTTCAAATGTTTAATTTTCCGAGATTAATCTGTGGCAACAATTAGCGAAAAACCCAGTCGTCAGCAACGCATAGATTATTATAAAAGAGGCGGTTGGAGCAGGGATTGTCACCATCAATTTGCCACCATCACTTTTGAAATCGGTTCTGTAGTTCCAGAGATTCCATAGAAATTGCAATTTAGAATGATTTTAGAACGCTTTTCGCTCATTTCACCCTTTTAAATTCCAATTTTTTTTTTATTATTCTTAGAGAGCATTTACATCTTATAAATAACTATAATGCTAAATTTCAAATTTCTAGCTCCTTCAGTATAAAAAAGTCGCAATTTTCGAACATTTTTCGCTCCTGCACCCTATTGGGGTTAGTGGCACCGACATAAAATATAGCTTATGTTGGAGTAGGGATTGTCACCATCAATTTGTCACCATTAGTTTTGAAATCGGTTCTGTAGTTCCAGAGATTCCATATAAATTGTAATTTAGAATGTTTTTAGAACGTTTTTCGCTCATTTCATCCTTTTAAATTTCGAATTTTTTAAAAAATTTGTTATTAGAGAGCATTTACACCTTATAAGTAACTACAATGCCAAATTTGAATTTTCTAGCTCCGTCAGTATAAAAAAAAATTGCAATTTTAGAACGTTTTTCGCTCCTGCACCCCCCCCCCCTGGGATTAGTGGCACCGACATAAAATATAGCCTATGTTGGAGCAGGGATTGTTACCATCAATTTGCCTCCATCACTTTTAAAATCAGTTCTGTAGTTCCAGAGAATCCATAGAAATTGTAATTTAGAATGTTTTTAGAACGTTTTTCGCTCATTTCATCCTTTTAAATTTCGAATTTTTTTTATTTTGTTCTTAGAGAGCCCTTTTGTTTTCAGTTCCAGTAATGAAGCTAATTTTTCCTTGATTTATATATTGTTAGATTTTTCATCATTAAACTGTACGTAGTCATCTTTGAACTTAGAAATGTTCTACACCATAATAACTTTTGTAAGCTTAAGCGTTTAAGGCAAGAGATTTGGGTGTTTGGCGTCTTCGCTTACATTTGCCTTTTGAAGACGATCACTAACGCGAAGAATATTATCCTTTTCTAAAAAGGAGAATAGATTGCGAATTTAATTTGATTGATTTCTTTATTTTTTGCCAATTTTTGCATTTCATAAGAAGAATTTGCATGTTGTTTTTCAAACATTTCTTAAATATATTAGGAGTTTTGGCTTATAAACGGTAGGAATCTAGTTAGGTAAAATCTCGAGTGAACGAATACTGCTTACTGTCGCCGCGAGATGGCACACATACAAAAGAAGGGTGGAAGATGACGCAACAATACACTCCAAATACTATTTCTGTACAGAAAAAAAATTCATTTAAGCTTTTAAACATTCTAAGATTTTTTAAAAATTGAATTTCACTCGAAATACGAGTAAAGAAAAAACTAAATTTAAGCAGAAGATGCTTCAAAAGTGAAACATTACTCAGAGAAATTGATGTGGAGTTTGAACGCAACAAAAAACAAAACAAATGCTGCTAAGTAGTAACTGCATTAGATAATGTTTCCTTTTTATAACTAAAACCAAAAGATAAATAAGAATATTGAAGGATAGTGTCACAGGTTATTGGCTGTAAAATTTACACCATATTTCTACGTCAAATATAGTGTATTATCTCCTTAAATAAAAAAGGATAGCTGTTCTAAACACAATTTTTGTTGAAAAAAAGAATCAACTTTCAGCTTCTAAATATTGTCTGTTTCTTTTTAATTAAATCACACTCGAAAACCACAATAGAAAAGAAATTAAGTTCAAGCTTTAAATGTGAGAAAAAAAACAGTCGGAGAAAATGATGTAGAGTTGGAACGAACGAAGCAAAATACAACACATACGCCGTTGGAGTAGAAACTGAATTAGATACGTTTCTGTTTTATAATCAAAAGCTGAAAACAATTAATGAAATTGAGTCTAGATTCGGTAAGAGTCCTGTATCTAGAGAAACGAATAAAATTTCCTCTAGAGGATACATGTCGGAAAATAGGAAAGTAATATAAGCGTCATTTCAAAAGTATATTACTGAATATACTTGTGAGAAAAATAAAAAGGGTTAACAAAACCGTATTAGATAGCATAAAATAGAAATCACACAAATATTTAATCGTAATACAGGAAAAATACAAAAAAAACCATCTATGTGAATTTTAATATTTTGAAAATGTTGTCCACAAAGTGAACACAAACTTCACGGTATTAATTTAGATGTCCTTCAGTGACCAAAAGAAAAGTACGAGTAGTAATTTTCCAACTGGACGAAAAATGCCCGGGCCAGGATTTGAACCTGGGATCGCTTGGCTGAAGCCGACACGCTCTACCACTGAGCTATCCCGGTCGAATCTGGAGGGCATAATTCATCCAGTTAACCTTATTGTTCAGAGAATCTAGTCTGATATTTTAATCAGCTCAACAAAAAAGATCGCAGGTAAAGGATCTCCAGTAAACGCTGAATACGTGATTACACTAGATTAATTTTTAACACAATTATTTCAAATTGGTAAATAAATCATACGAGTTATACGAGTTATACGAATAAATCATACGAGTTACGAAAATTAATCTAGTGTAATCACGTATCCAGCGTTTACTGGAGTTACTTTACCTGCGATCTTTTCTGTTGAGCTGATTAAAATATCAGACCAGATTCTCTGATCAATAAGGTTAACTGGATGAATTATGCCCTCCAGATTCGACCGGGATAGCGCAGTGGTAGAGCGTGGCGGCTTCAGCCAAGCGATCCCAGGTTCGAATCCTGGCCCGGACATTTTTCGTCCAGTTGGAAAATTACTACTCGTATGATTTATTTACCAATTTGAAATAATTGTGTTAAAAATTAATCTAGTGCAAAAGAAAAGTATTGTGAAGATTTTGTAATAACCATATATACACTTAAATGAAATTTCCCTATGTATTTGAGGAAGCATTTATGATGTGATTAATTTTGAGACATCTAATGTCAGAGAACAGTTTCTGCCGACGGTTATAATAATAATCCAAATTCCTGTAAATCCACTATTGCATTAAAAAATCTCATTTTTATTAACAGAATTTGAGATTAAATCTTGTGAGTCCCTGAACAAAAATTTATAAAAAATTATGAATGTTCTCGCCCATCATCTCTCTTCATCTAAGCTTCGTCGATCTGTTTAACATGCTTTCTGTATTAGCCATATATACATTTAAATTGTACTGGAATTTTCTGATTTTAAAACAATATTTTTGAAAAGATAGATACAATCTGTTTGAATATGTTGAACACTCAACCCTTTTTTAAAGCTGGGGTAGAATACTTAGTAATTAAACGATAGAATGCCATAAAAACCTGCAACGATTATGTAGTTAAATAAATGTTGTATTACAAAAATACATATATATTAAACTTAGATACTACTAAGATAATTAAAATCTGGAAACAGTGCTGATATCTTCAGCTCAGATTAGAGGAGAGGTGAAATATTTTACCATTGATCAGAGGCACAAGTGATAAGAGATGTGAAGAAGAAGTATATCCGCTTTGCAGGTTGTCATCCTGGCACACTGTTAAAAATTGTGCGCTGGTTGAACCAACTTTTGGTGCTGCATCAGCTGTAACCGTAAAATGGTGATATCTCGTTCCAACATTTGGTGCTTTGGTTCAATTGGAGCTTCAAACGTTGGAACGAGATTTCGCCATTTTATGGTTGCAGCTGATGCAGCACCAAAAGTTGGTACAACCCTGAACAAAATGTTTACGGTGCAGTATGGGTCAGTGAATTGTAGTCGTTCTCGTTTGTGGATATCAAATTTTTCGAGTGTGTGGAGAGTTCGCCTACAGAAAACTTACACATGTTGCAACATGTGTGCAATGAAAGTACAATATATCCTGTAAAGGACGATGATTCAAGATGTTAAGGTTGAGTAAAAAATGAAGATCATCTCTGTCTTTTAGGAATACGAGCAGGGAGGACCGAGCTATGCTCGGTCAAAATTAGCTTTGAGTTCAAATATCATGACGCATGACCAAAATGACCCACTAATCAAATTTTCTCGAACATGTGACCTAACCCAACAGTCTTCTCGTGCCCAAAAACCATAGGAGGCAAAATTTAGTGTAAATAGTCTGTGCCATTTTAAGATAAAATAGCTTGACCCATAATGACCCACTAATCGAAATTTCGCGAACATGTGACCTAGTTAAACAGTCTTCTCGTGCCCGAAAACCATAGGATGCAAAATTTAGTGTAATTAGTCTGAGCCGTTTTTTAGATAAAATTAGCTTGACCCACAGTGACCCAAAAATGACCCAGAAATCGAATTTTCTCGGACATGTGACCTAGCTCAATGATTTTGTCGTGTCCGAAACTCGTAGGATACAAAATTTAATCAAAATCGTTAGAGCCGGTTTTTAGATAAAAATTAACTTGACCCGGGTTGACCCAAAAATGACCCACTAATCGAAAGTTCTCGAACATGTGATCTAGCCCAATAGTCTTCTCGCGCCCGAAAATGGTATGATACAAAATTTAGTCAAAATCGTTTGAACCGTTTTTTAGATAGAATTAGCTTGACCCTGAACCTCGATGACCCAAAATAATCCACTAATCCCATTTTCTCGAACACGTGACCTAACCCAATGATTTTCTGGTGCCCCAAAATGGTGGAATACAAAATTTCGTCAAAATCGTTAGAGCCGTTTTTAAGATAAAATTTGCATGACCACACACATACACAAGATTTGCTCGTATTATAATATATGATATTTATTTGCCAATGCACTCGTGCTGGCAGAAGTGCCTAGTGGCTGAAAGGGTAGTATTTAAAGTTTGTACTGTATAACACATGGTATAAATTAATTACATACGTGATGAAAGCTAGCCTCCGAACATTTGAATACTAGTTTTATTATACAAATGACTTTAAATATAGATACTTTTGTAGTTCCTTCACGCAGTTATATTCTATACAGTTCCGTAAGAACGACAGGTGGTTACAGAAAATCCCACTAATTATTTCAATCAATTTTTATCATAAACAAGAAAGAAAATTCATGCGTCTAACATAGATTTAGGAACACTTTCCAACACATTCAGAATAATATTACAAAACTTCACCGTTTAATATTCTGAAAGATGATGTCTAAGTAAACATTTTGGAAAACGTAAAACGAATTTGAAAACTCAATTTCAGCAATTTCCATCCACAGTCTGAAAATTATCCGAATTCTATTCTGCAGCCCTGCGTATGATCTATAGATTTGTATATATATATATATACTACTGTGGGCAAAAAATAGTAAGACTTTGTTCATAATTTTAAAATTCTTAATTTATTCTTCCAAATCTATTTCGTCCCCCTCAAAGTAATCCCCCCCTGGCCCCAATACACTTGTGCCAACGTTTCTTCCAATCCTCGAAATAGTTGTTAAAGTCAATTTCCGGAATAGACTTCAATGCGCGTAGCGATTCACGTTTAATGTCTTCAATTGACTCAAAACGGTTTCCCCGGAGTGGTCGTTTGAGTTTGCTTAATAGCCAGAAGTCACACGGAGCTAAGTCAGGCGAATACGGTGGTTGCGGCACGATATTGGTTGAAAATTTGGCGAAAAACTCATGAAGAATTAATGCAGTATGCGACGGTGCATTATCGGTGCATCTTTCAAAATGGTTTTCACTGATCCTTCCGATATTCCAACGATGTCAGTAAGGTCTCTGACTGTTAATCGTTGATTCTCAAGCACCAATTCCTTGATTTTATTGACGTGTTGATCATCAGTTCACGTTGATGGCCGTCCTGGACGTGGTTCGTCGTCAACGCGTTCTCGCCCCTCTTTGAATAATTTCTACCAATCAAAAACACTTGCTCGCGACAAACAATTATCACCGAAGGCCTTTTGCAACATTCTGAACGTTTCGGCACTAGAAATTTGATTCCGCACACAAAAACTTCTTTGTTGAATAATTTCACTCATTGTAAAAATCGCCGAAAACACTTTTTATACTTCAGAAAGACAAGCGTATACTAAACACTAATGATTATTTTGATGTGACATTTGGCACAGATGTCACTGACAGTCATACCAACCTAGAAAAAAAATATTTCGACGAATGGGTTTTCGCGCGAAATTTAAATTAAAAAGTCTTACTAGTTTTTGCCCACAGTAGTACCACATAGTATGCTAAATTTATTTCATTTAGCAAACACATAACACAGTTGAAAATTCCTCTCCAGCAATTTCCCTTGAAAAGCCGAAATGTATTCGAATTCTTTTGTGCCACCCTGTATATTATCTTTGGAAATTTTACGCATTGAGTAATGTTCAAAAAATTATTTTAATTTAAAAACACATACCAAAATTAAAAACGCACTTCCAGCAATTATTGCTCAAAGACTGTAATGTAATCGAATTCTTTTGCGTATCCCTGTTAATGAAAGATATAAATGTTATGAATACCGTTTTCTAGATTAAGGATCTGGTAGTGAACCTCAATGATGTATATCAATTTCAATTTATTTAAAATAATGTAATATCAGTAACATACACTGCAAACGATTTTATTCCATTGATCCTAATGTAATGGAATTCCTTTGAGTGCTCGTGTAAACGAACTATAAATGCTAAACATTTCATTTTGATACAGAACATACTAAACATCAATAATATATATGAATACATGGCAATTCGAATATATTTACGGGAGTTAGAGCACAGAGAGACAGACAGACGGCCAAAGAAACCGAATTCGTAAACACTTTTCATCTATGCATGAAAGTGTTAAAAAGTCTACCCTATTTAAACTTTTCAATATTTCTACTAACTGTTATTCCACACTAGCTTAAGTTCCCGTCGTTGTCCAGGATTTTAAGAATTTTTGTGTAGAAAAATCAAATTCAAAATTAAACATGTTTCACAGAGAGCTTCAAAATGTTAAAATATGTCAACATTTCCATAATCGAGTTTTTATCATGATTCAATACGTTCCTCAAACTCATATGACGTTATATTTACCTGCTGACGTCATACCTACTTGCTTTCTCTATTACTCATATTGATACTCTCTTTGTATTATTCTCAAACATTTGAAAAAGTCCGTTAAACTTTCACAATGACGTCATATTAAATATCTAATTCTCTAATGACGCCCTATTAACCTGCTTTCCGTACTTACACATACTCATCCTCCTTGTATTATTGCAAAATTTTTGAAAATTTCGGTTACCAATATGACGTCATATAATTCTTTATTTCAATTGTTGAAACTTTGTATTTCATTTTCATTTTTCACGTTGAAACATTTCAATAAAAAATGAATTATTGTAGAAAGAATTTTACTGCGGATTTGTAATTGTTGTCAACTGCTATAACGAAAAATGTTTAAATATAAGAGGAAAAAGATATTAGATTTTTTGGTTATTTATTAATTAAAAAATTAACTATACTTTATTTCGATTCCAGATTACTTTAGTTGCCTCTGCCTTGTTTTAATACACTTATACGTAACATTTCACAATTCTGGCTTCCAAACAGTTGATTTGTATAGATTTGCAGACAGACTGACAAATTTTCATTTTTATACATTAGATTTTACTTCCTTAATCTAAAATATACAACTTTTCACAAAAACATCGTCACATTACAAAAGGTATTATAATAGCATGTTACTAATAAATCACTTCTAGTTTATCTCCATCGCAGAAGCTGTTGTGAAATGCGAATAAATCAAGCGTACAAATACCTCTTTATCCAATCCAATAATCTGTCGTATTCAATAGAATAGAATATATTCTGTTTTATTCACGATGCCATGTATGCAGGGCTCGTTTGGGCCTCTCAGAAATTTTCGAATTGCTGATATCCATCTCTATAAAATCTTGTGGACTATAATTGTAAGTGAAATATTGTTATGTTTTGGGTGGGGCTTTGTTTACTATAAATGCCCCCTTCCCAAGTAATGATGGAAATATTAGGAATATGATAGATTAGGGCTTACTCATCAGCGATTGATGGAGAACGAGATAATACAGGTTAGAATTTGAGATACTTGGTATGTGATTACATGTGTTAATGAACGCTTACATACATCATTTGGAAAGCGAACAGGTAATTGCTAATTCACTTAGCTCAACGGTTCCCAAACTTTATTCTTATGCGACCCACAAAATATGAAGAAATATAAAGTGTTATGTAAAATCTATCTTACGTAAAAAGCAAACTTTTGTACAAAAGTATATGCACGAAAGCAATTAGTTATAGGCATTATTGAAGTAAATTTTTGAAATATTATTAATTCGGTATAATCATAAAAAATAACCATCTGTTACTACGTATAGTAAAAAAGTTTACTAATGAATGTAACATTAAGAAAATTAGGGGATCCAACCAGGGTTTTCGAGGTTATAAAATAGAGTTGAAAACCTTTTATTTTTCTTTTATTAGATATTTTACATTTAATTTTTTTTTCAAATTAACCACTAACAACACGAGAAAGTATTTTTTATATCAAAAATATTATTTATGCAAGTTTTGAAATTCCTTAAAAGTAATCCTTTCATATATTAGCCGCATGCCAGGGGTGAGTATCTGAAGAAATCCCCAAAGATTTCGCTTCTTACAGCAGACTTTTTTTATTCTCATATGTTCAATTGTTTAGGTGCGTAGATCGATTACATGCATGTTAAAATTGAGGTTTTTTTAAATGTAAAATTATTATTTTATATATTTATTGATAGAGTTTTAATTTCGTTATAGAATATCAGTCAGAAACGAATGCTAAACTATTTATATTCTTGTAAGCACAAACGGGATAATCTTTTGTAATCCAGCTTCACTCAATAGGGATAGATTTTTAAAAAATCATGTTAGGAAATTAATTTAAAACACAGTCAAAATAAAATACATATATTGAGATATCGTTTTCAAACAAATTGCACTTGAAAGAATTCGATTGCGTTTGAAATACTTTTTTCCCATTCGATGTTGTAAATCTTCAAATTGTGCAATGTTTCGAACTTGAAAGAATTCGAATGCGTTTGAAATACTTTTTTCCCATTCGATGTTGTAAATCTTCAAATTGTGCAATGTTTCGAACTTGAAAGAATTCGATTGCATTTGAAATACTTTTTTCCTATTCGATGTTGTAAATCTTCAAATTGTGCAATGTTTCGAACTTGAAAGAATTCGATTGCTTTTGAAATACTTTTTTCCCATTCAATGTTGTAAATCTTCAAATTGTGCAATGTTTCGAACTTGAAAGAATTCGATTGCGTTTGAAATACTTTTTCCCCATTCGATGTTGTAAATCTTCAAATTGTGCAATGTTTCGAACTTGAAAGAATTCGATTGCGTTTGAAATACGTTTTTCCCATTCGATGTTGTAAATCTTCAAATTGGGCAATGTTTCGAACTTGAAAGAATTCGATTGCATTTGAAATACTTTTTTCCTATTCGATGTTGTAAATCTTCAAATTGTGTAATGTTTCGAACTTGAAAGAATTCGATTGCGTTTGAAATACTTTTTTCCCATTCGATGTTGTAAATCTTCAAATTGTGCAATGTTTCGAACTTGAAAGAATTCGATTGCGTTTGAAATACTTTTTTCCCATTCGATGTTGTAAATCTTCAAATTGTGCAATGTTTCGAACTTGAAAGAATTCGATTGCATTTGAAATACTTTTTTCCTATTCGATGTTGTAAATCTTCAAATTGTGCAATGTTTCGAACTTGAAAGAATTCGATTGCTTTTGAAATACTTTTTTCCCATTCAATGTTGTAAATCTTCAAATTGTGCAATGTTTCGAACTTGAAAGAATTCGATTGCGTTTGAAATACTTTTTCCCCATTCGATGTTGTAAATCTTCAAATTGTGCAATGTTTCGAACTTGAAAGAATTCGATTGCGTTTGAAATACGTTTTTCCCATTCGATGTTGTAAATCTTCAAATTGGGCAATGTTTCGAACTTGAAAGAATTCGATTGCATTTGAAATACTTTTTTCCTATTCGATGTTGTAAATCTTCAAATTGTGTAATGTTTCGAACTTGAAAGAATTCGATTGCGTTTGAAATACTTTTTTCCCATTCGATGTTTTAAATCTTCAAATTGTGCAATGTTTCGAACTTGAAAGAATTCGATTGCGTTTGAAATACGTTTTTCCCATTCGATGTTGTAAATCTTCAAATTGGGCAATGTTTCGAACTTGAAAGAATTCGATTGCATTTGAAATACTTTTTTCCTATTCGATGTTGTAAATCTTCAAATTGTGTAATGTTTCGAACTTGAAAGAATTCGATTGCGTTTGAAATACTTTTTCCCATTCGATGTTGTAAATCTTCAAATTGTGCAAATTTTCGAACTTGAAAGAATTCGATTGCGTTTGAAATACTTTTTTCCCATTCGATGTTGTAAATCTTCAAATTGTGCAATGTTTCGAACTTGAAAGAATTCGATTGCATTTGAAATACTTTTTCCCCATTCGATGTTGTAAATCTTGAAATTGTGCAAAGTTTCGAATTAAAAAAAATTTCAATAGAAACTAAATTTATTGGTCAGATGTTACCACCGTCAATATGATCTCAGTGGTATTAACTGACATTTTTGTTTTATAATATAGATACAGTGAAAAAGTAAATGCTGTTTATAACATTGTTTTGTACCAATTACAGAGTTTCTATCACAATTAATCCTTTTTAATTTTAACATTAAGTCTAATGAAAATAACATAAAATCTAATGAAATACTTTTTTTACAAAGGTGTTTATCTATATTTCTTCGAATTTTTTTACTTTCTTCTGTCTTTATAAAAAGAAAGTATTAATTTCGTAAAAAAGTTCAACTTCCGGTTTTCTTCAGATTTATACGTTTTAGAGGGTCCTGAACACGATTTGAATGTTTTTAAAGATTGTCTGTCTGTGAGTCTGTTTATCTGTATATGTGACAAAACTTTTGTGGGCGCTCTATCTCAAGAACTAATTTACGAAATTTAATAAAACTTTAGATTCAGTTAGTCCCTGAAATGAATTGGTGCTGATTAATTTTTGGTGTGTTGTTGTTGTTATTGCACATCCCCTTAGCCAGAAGGGCTAGACCAGGTCCATGACCCTAAGGAAATCTAGAACCATCAAGGGATCATCAGCAATATCCTTTTTGGAGAGTCCCAGGCACGCAAGGATATAATCAGGGGAAACCTGCTCATTGGAACACTTTGTGCATTTTTCAAAGCACTTTGTACCTTCAGAAAATTTCATAGTTCTAAGGTGCCTACTGCGAAAGCGAGCAAGAGTGGTTTGTTCCTGAGTTTTTGGTGTAAAACACCCTACAGGCGGTTCTGCTACGCTACATTTTTCACGATTTTTATAATAGCTATATCGAAAGAACTAATCCACAGAATTTCATCAAACTACAGATTCTGTTAGACCTTGACATAAATAGACAGTGATTAAATTTTGGTGTAAATAGCCCATCAGGTGGTGCTACTTTACAACTTTTCTGTTGATTTTCACAATAGCTATCTTTCAAGAACTAATGCACAGAATTTCACCAAACTTCAGATTCAGTTAGACGTTCACATAAGTTGTTATTGATTAGGTTCTGGTGTAAATCTCCCATCGGATGGCACTGCTATGCTACATTTTTCAAGGTTACACTATTTTAGCGATAGTAATATTTCAAGAACTAATGCACGAAATTTAATAAAACATTAAATTTAATTAGACCTTGACATAAACTAGTGCTGATTCGTTTTTGGTGTATCTGAAACTTGTCTGAGATAAAGCTTTGGGATCGGTACATCGGACTAGTTTTCAGTTTAAAATCCTATCGAAGTGTTTTCGTTATTATATTACAGAAGATAAATTTAATAATATATTTTTAAGAAACTGATCGATCATTTCTCGACCCCAGTTTGAGAATTATTTACTTGTATAACGGGTTTGACACTTAAGTTCAAGATTGCCTCTGTGGAGGCGATGCGGGTAAGCATACCTGTAAAAAGAACTTAGCCCTAAAAATGTCGCCGACAGCTTAATGTAGTTGCGTGTGGAAGCTATGTTGACAAATATCTAGACTAATGGAGGTTAATCAACTCTTTATTAACCTAAAAACATAAGCTTAAGAAATTTATAAAATAAAATTAACGTGCTTTTTGCACTACTAAAGATACACATGAAACTATAATGTCCAGCTTGCATAGAGAGCTCTGTCATGCTCTCCTGACCTCCTTCTTGTCAATAAATCCCAGTTTAAATACAAGAGCATTCGACTGTTGCCATCGTGAAAATAACTAATGAGTCCAGTCCTGTTTGAGAGATCTTGCATCTTATCAACCTGTCATCAGGAAAATTCGCATCGAAAAGCAGATCCATCGAAGTGGGTGTCGAGAAGTAGAGTGCTTTCATTTCTCAGTTCCAGTAGGTCTCGCTGGTGAAAATTGTCCACTGCCGAAACAGCGGAGCGGTGTTCATCCTGTTATAGCACTAACAAAGGAATCCACGGGTGGCTTTGTTAGTGCTATGACGCATTCGTGAAAATAACTAATGAGTCCAGTCCTGTTTGAGAGATCTTGCATCTTATCAACCTGTCATCAGGAAAATTCGCATCGAAAAGCAGATCCATCGAAGTGGGTGTCGAGAAGTAGAGTGCTTTCATTTCTCAGTTCCAGTAGGTCTCGCTGGTGAAAATTGTCCACTGCCGAAACAGCGGAGCGGTGTTCATCCTGTTATAGCACTAACAAAGGAATCCACGGGTGGCTTTGTTAGTGCTATGACGCATTCGTGAAAATAACTAATGAGTCCAGTCCTGTTTGAGAGATCTTGCATCTTATCAACCTGTCATCAGGAAAATTCGCATCGAAAAGCAGATCCATCGAAGTGGGTGTCGAGAAGTAGAGTGCTTTCATTTCTCAGTTCCAGTAGGTCTCGCTGGTGAAAATTGTCCACTGCCGAAACAGCGGAGCGGTGTTCATCCTGTTATAGCACTAACAAAGGAATCAACGGGTGGCTTTGTTAGTGCTATGACGCATTCGTGAAAATAACTAATGAGTCCAGTCCTGTTTGAGAGATCTTGCATCTTATCAACCTGTCATCAGGAAAATTCGCATCGAAAAGCAGATCCATCGAAGTGGGTGTCGAGAAGTAGAGTGCTTTCATTTCTCAGTTCCAGTAGGTCTCGCTGGTGAAAATTGTCCACTGCCGAAACAGCGGAGCGGTGTTCATCCTGTTATAGCACTAACAAAGGAATCCACGGGTGGCTTTGTTAGTGCTATGACGCATTCGTGAAAATAACTAATGAGTCCAGTCCTGTTTGAGAGATCTTGCATCTTATCAACCTGTCATCAGGAAAATTCGCATCGAAAAGCAGATCCATCGAAGTGGGTGTCGAGAAGTAGAGTGCTTTCATTTCTCAGTTCCAGTAGGTCTCGCTGGTGAAAATTGTCCACTGCCGAAACAGCGGAGCGGTGTTCATCCTGTTATAGCACTAACAAAGGAATCAACGGGTGGCTTTGTTAGTGCTATGACGCATTCGTGAAAATAACTAATGAGTCCAGTCCTGTTTGAGAGATCTTGCATCTTATCAACCTGTCATCAGGAAAATTCGCATCGAAAAGCAGATCCATCGAAGTGGGTGTCGAGAAGTAGAGTGCTTTCATTTCTCAGTTCCAGTAGGTCTCGCTGGTGAAAATTGTCCACTGCCGAAACAGCGGAGCGGTGTTCATCCTGTTATAGCACTAACAAAGGAATCCACGGGTTGCTATGACAGAGTGACATTTTTAGTGTCCAGTGACATTTGATAGTGTGGCTAAAGTATTCTTAGTGATCTTCACTTAGTTTCCTGGGAACGATCAGAAACCATTTTGTTATAGATTAGTGTATCTCTATTTTCTTCCTCATAAAAACTAAACTTTTTGATTTTGTTGGCAGCACTGATGCTTATGTCCTCCTAAATTCACTGTTATTTTCATCTGAGTTTGCAAAATTCCTTTAAGACAGTGTCGCCAAGAAAGTAAAAAAAAAATCATAATTATTTAACCTTCTCAGACCATCTGTATCCTATAGGATACACATCTTTACAATTTTTTTTCACATATAAAAATAATGTTTAAAAAAAAAGAACTTGCTGTGAATGCAGTCTAACAGATAGCTGCACTAAAGCAAAATAGCAGTTTGTTTCTTATAGTGCTTTTTTGGCTGTATGCGTGTTTTTTGAAAATGGCTTGCAGCAAAAATTTTAGCAATTTACGTAGAAAAAAAATTAAGTATTCTTATTTTAAAAATATTTAATATTGTAACCTTAATTTTTGAAATAAATTAAAAATGGATGAATGAAGTTTATTGTAGTAAAAAATATTTTTAAATAATGTGTAATTTCAATAGTATGAAGTAGCTTTATATTTGATGTATCCAATAGGATACATGGGGACTGACTCTAACACGTAATGTTGAATTTTTATATTGTCTAATAAATACATTAGGAGTGAATAAAAGTAAAATTGACATGAATATTTACTGTAATGAACATAAATTAAGTTTAATAAAAAACTGGAATGTTTTAACGTTCTCAACCACCTCTTGAATTAAAAAAATGTCTTTCCTGAAATTCCGTAGTAAACAAATATGTCAAGTTTCATATATTTTAGCTCTAAAACTTCGCTAGAAAACGTTGTACTGTTTGCAATTTGTTTCTCTGCCTCACGAAGGAAAAAAAACTGCTTCATGAAAGTTAAAATCATCATCATTGGAAAAAATAAAACTTTTTTATAACAAATTCTTACTTTAATTATTTTTAAAAATGCAAAAAAGTAAACAAAATAAAAATGTAAATGTAAATAATTTTTCTGTATGTTAAGATACCATTTGTAGAGTTCATTAGTAATAAAAAATTATTTAATGCATAATTATTTCATATTTTTCATTGATTTTGCCAGGCAAAAATTTCATAGCAAACTGTCAAAAAGTGTACTCATTGAGTCCCCATGTATCCTATAGGATACATGGAATTTTATGCACAAAATATAATATATTTTTTTTTTTACTTTTTAATCTTTCTTAGTTTTTAGTTTGTTAATATAAATTCATAACTAAAGTATCAAAATTTTTAAAAATAAATGCTGTGGTCTGAGTAGGTTAACTTAAACCCTTTACAAAGAATACTTTTGAGGATTTGAAGATCATTCACTTGCTTAAAGACCTTAAATTTGTTTTTACGTTAATTTAGGTAATTGATAATTAAATTGATATTTTAAGGAGGTTGTAATTTTAGATCCCTATTTGTGAACCCAAATTACTAGTCCCCTAAAGTATCAATTTTAAAAAAGAAGGCTCTTTAATTCTTCCTAATAAATTCCGCCTAAAATTAATGTTATTTTTATCTGAGTTTCCAAAATGCCTTCAAGATTGAGTTGCTAAGAAAAAAAAAATCATAATTATTTTACTTAAATTATTTTCAATAAACAATTTTTAGGATTTGTAGATCATTCGTTTGTTTAAAGCCCTTCAATTTATTTTCCCCTGAATTTTGGTTTTTGGTGATTCATATTTTAATGTGGCTTGTAATTTTAGATCCCTATTTGTGAACCTAAATTAAAAGTCTTCTAAAGTATCAATTTGATAAAAAGGGCCCTTGTATGTCATCTACAGTATCATTTTGTTTCTACAAAAACAATGAATGTGTATTTGTAGTGTTATTTTAAATTCAGGTCTCAAGAATTATACAAACTATTGTTATTGGTAATTTCTGTTTTATAGCTACTTTCTTAGCTGATGGGTCCGCCACAAATTTATATAAATTAATTGTGTAGGATATTTTTCCAATTTATCTTATTCTCAAAATAGCCTCGTCGACGTCACCATTTCGAAAAAAATGTAGGAGAGCATTATTCCATCAATTCTTAATTATAAAAATTTAATAACCGTTCTAAAATATTTATAATATCTTTGAATCATTAAAATATTAATACCAGTTCAGTCAAACATCTAAGATTAAACAGCAAATTCTGTCTATCTATATTTTTTTCATTTCGCGTAACACTCCGTGTTTAGTAAAAAGACCACACCTGATCTAGTTTATCTCTTGCAGATATATCTCATAAGGTATCTAAAAATAGCTAAAAATTTCAAGGCTGTGAAACTACGCCCTTTTTTCACAGTTGTAGTAAAATAGAATAGCGTAAATATCGAAAATCGATTGATTATGAAAGGTTATAGGTTCTGATAATGCAGTATTTTGACGTTTTCAGTAATTAATACTTTAGTTTATTATGATCATTTTCTTAATTTTCTTAATTACATGATGTTATTATAGATCATATGCAAACTTTTAAAGTTGGATGAAATGGGATAATGAAAAGTATAACGAATGTTTTCGGAAAACTGTCGGTTAATTTATCGACATACATGATACTTATGCTTGTAATTATTATTTCTCCAGATTAAAATTATGATTGTATTTACTTAACCCTTTCAGGGACGAAGTACTTTCAGTACTAAAATGTTAAAATAAATGACTGGCACCGGAATTTACATAAAAATTTATTTGGAAATACGAAAAAGGCAAAATTTCGTATACATATTAAATGGAAAAGATGTTAGATAAATTCTGGTGCCATTGTGGCGTTTCGGAATTAAAATTAAGTGGTTCACATAAACGTACCACTGCCCCTGAAAGGGTTAATCAAAAGTAATTTTGGTAATTTCAATAATTTCTCAAAATTATTTTTTATTATGTAGAGGAACTTCGGGTACTATGCAATACTAATGTTTATCTTTGGTAACTTGCTGCCACCAAGCGGCAATATCATAAATAACTTAAGAACGGTCCCAGAGTGTCTTTCAGAGTGTTTCGTTCATTGATTAGCATTTGGGGGGGGGGGGGGCGTTGTGTGAATAAACCTTTGTTTTTCATGTTTGAAAAATTTCAGGAAATTTTTTCAATACTCTTATTCAATATTGGAAATAATATTTTTACATTGAAATTAATCATGATGTAAACCCAAATAGTGACAGGTTATCAAGTAACCCCCTTTTTTTAGTTTATGATACCTGGCAATAAACAGAGAGTATTTTTTTCCAAAGTGACGGTGTTGGGTTATATGGACTACCAGTACTGAATACACTTAACTGTAATGACGAAAAGACCTATCCTTATATTGAGATTTATGCATGAAACTTAACTATATATTAACTGACTACCTAGATACTATATTTTAATCATGCTCCTTTGGTACTATTAAATCTGTATTTTTCCAAATTTTGTTCCTTTTCTTCACTTTTAACCCTCTATTCCATTTTACCCGACTATCTCATAATACCCTCCAAAATGTTTTTCATTGTTTTCTTTTTTTTGCGTGTGATAAAGTTTCGTAAAATTATTTTTGTCTACAAATAACTAATCACAGATCGTTGAAGTTTGTGATTGTATTTGGTTTTAGGGTTTTAAATACTATCCAGCTGTGATATTGCCTCAAACGTAAACGGTATTTCATAACAACCGGAGTTCCTCTACAAATTCATTACTTCTTCATTTTCCGTTTAATTGTATTTATTTATTTCAAGTTATTATTTATGGATAAAGCTCTATTTTTGTTGCTGAGATTAGTATGCTGAAACTGTATAGGAAATACTTAATCCACATCAATAAATTTCAAAATATTATCTTCATATTTATTGACATAACACATTTTATCGTCATTATTTCTATACATGTTTGGGTATTTCTTAAAAAGTTAAATCCATAATACCCGAAGTTCCTTTAATTATTGATTCAAAGTTTAAAAATTCAGCTTCAAACGTACTGTTTCGAAAAACATTTTTGACGGGGTAGGCAAAAAGTTTCACTGCCAGAGCAAAAGTTCTTTATATACAGAAAGACAAGTCAATAAGAGCTGAAAAAATCATTTACTCTTATATACCAATTAAGAGTATATATAAAGCATACTAAATATTCACCGATACTGGGTTTAATTTGTCTCATGCATGCCAACGGTGTTGTGCTCATGATTGACTTTCCATCTTGTGCTGCGTTGTTGTAGCCTTGCCATATAAGAGTGAGAGAATTCCAGACCGAATGGCTTAATTGGTAAAGCACATGGTGCGCTATGCCAAGGGATCCGGGATCGAACCCCGGTCTGGACATTTTTTCACTCTAATGGTTGTACGCTGTTTAGTAAAGTGATAATTCACATCCTTTGTATTTTATTTACTCTTGTTTTGAATAAAAATATAAGCGTTGTTATATACAATGATATTTTGAAAATAAATATTTTTGTTTAAAAATATCAAAAATATCAAACTTCATGATATTTTGAAAATAAATATTTTTGTTTAAAAATATCAAAAATATCAAACATCATGATATTTTGAAAATAAATATCGGAGATATATCATCATATATATCACTAAATCCTGTTTTTGCGACAATATATTTATTTTTCTTTGGGAGTCTGAAGTCTTCAAACTAATTGTACAATTAATAATTATACAATTATTTAAAAAATAAATTAGTACAGTATGAGCAATGTCTAATAAATGATAATAAACATGGTCATAAAGAAGTTGAAAATTGAAACATATAAATCGATAAGTTTAAATTTATTCATTGATAAAACTTTTCATATTATTTACCAAGTGCCTATTTGTTTTCACAGAATGATTACGTTTCTCAAACAGCTGCTTAGAATGTTAGTGGCGGTGCTAGTATATAAATCAGGATTGTCAATTTGGTGAATAATAGATATATTTAGTTAATCTGATACTAATAGTTCCGCAATACATAATTACAATCATTTAAAGCCCTCCCATCACTCCTGTATATTCGAATAATCCTCTAGGCATTAATTCGCTCTTCTATCAAATATTAATAAACTTACCTTTATAGCCCATACTGTAATGAGGGTTTTCTTATATTGAACATAACGAATCAATATAAGAAAACGTCGTGATAAGTTCTTTAAACGTTGTTCAGAAAATCTCAGTTTTAATTATGTATGTGTAATAGCATACATTTGTAGTACATTGTGTAGTACATTGTAGTGCAATTGAATTAGAGATGGGCAGTGTTATAGAAAAATCATTGTGTTGATGTCTGTGTACGCACGTTTACAGACTGCCCTATGCCATATTATAAAGGACAAACGTGTCCGTGCGTAACGCTGACGTGATTTTGCGAATGGCAACAGTTAACGATGAAATTTCGGTTATGCGATTTTTGCTACTGCAATTTTTTTAATTTCTAAACAGCGCATATTTTTAATTTTTACACCGTTATATAGAAGAAAAAATCTACTTTCAATTGCAATTTATTTGAAAACTTAATCGCAATTTACTCATTAATTATAGCATTTAAATTAAATTTCAAACATGATTAAAAAAAATCTATTTCTATCGATTGTAGACGATTACAAAATATTAATCCGTTAACACTTTAAACACTATAAAAAATTCAGCATTTGTTTCCAGCTAATATTCAATAACGAAATTAAAACTTCATTAAGCAATAAATAAAATATAGTATAAATAAAACACAAATTTCATAGACATGTAATCGAAATAAGCGCTTAAAACCGCTGAAATTATCAGAATAAAAAAAAACTGCTGCAGATAACGAAAAATTTAGCGATTTCATCGGCTATTAACTTCTGTCACGAGGCCCATTCGAAATTACTGCTTTTAATAAATTTCAAAATTTTATTTGGATATATAATTGACGTATTTCATATAAAAATGCTGTTAGGTGTTGTCAGCAAGCAATCTAAAAAAAAAAAAAAAAAATATTAAATGCAAAAAATCTATTACAGTTTTCAAAAAAAGAAAAAAAATTTGTTTTCACATATATTCTCTATCCCGGGAAGCCCGGGCTGGATGCCCTAGTGTATATAAACTTATAAGTCTCTATAAACAATTGTTAATAGTTACATTCTGGAAAACTTGCAATTTAAATTACTTTGACTAAAGACAAATAATATGTGATCGCCGGATAAGCGTTTCGATTTCATTAAAGACCCCCCAGGAATGCATTCTCACTCTTCGTCGCTCTTTATTTGGAGTACATATAGGGCAAGCTTTATATTTGGAAACAGAAAACATAATGGATACAGGAAAAGGGTGTAGTAATTTGGTTAAATTCAAAGTACAGGCAAATTTGTATGAACTTAACCTTCTAAGATTCAGCTGTATCTTATGAGCAAATCTTAGCTCAGGTGACCACTTAACTCAATAATAGGGTCATACATATTATCAGAAGATAGATTGTGTAGCACTCTTTCCCTCAAATAGATTTTAGAAGTAGAAGACACACGAAAGTACCACTTGGCAATACACACCATTGCGCTCAAAGTCTGCATGGGCCAGATAATACCATAAATGGACCATTTACGGTTAGAATCGAGTAGCATAGAGTAATGATTGATGATGATCTCGAAGCTGCCGCAAAGTATTTTACTCCCCGCCCCCCTTCTGAACCGCTGGTCGTCGTTTTAAATATATTGAATTTAGCTTTAAATTTTTTCTCTGGACATATTGCATGATCCGATTGCGTCATCCTGATGATAGACAAATAATATGATGTCAGATTTATAGAATTATATATCTAGTGTGTCAGGTTGGAACTGTACAATGTTATGATGGCTCAGCGATTGTTGGACATGTGTTTATGGTAAAGTTTGGGATCTTTGATGAATGTACAAGACAACCTCCCTATCTCTATGTGCATAGTATAAAATCGGAATAATAATTTTCATATTTTTGTGTTTTTCTGCCATCCATATTGAAATGGAGTTGCTAGCAGAATAACCGGTTCCTTTAAACGTCCCACTATCAATCACCTGTCTCGAGAATTCTAATGAAGTATGCTTACTGTAACGAGCGTCGTGAAGCTCTGATTAAATTTCCTTTTGACATCATTGAGGTACCTTGGAAAATGGAGCGCAAGTGCCTCAAAACACAGAAGCGCAAGCATCTTTAATGGATTTATGGGAATTTCTGGTGAATTTTTGGCATGCTATACCTCCCAAACACTTCTACAGACTTACTGAATCCATACCTCATCATGTGGCCCATGCACGAGAGTAATAGTGACCCGCTACTAATGGTGTGTCTCTAATTCAGTGACACTTCAATGTAGTAAAAATAGCCTTGTTTCTATTCTTTCCTCCCCTAAAGTGTAAAAAAGTTTGTATCAAACTTATTGTGAGACATTTCTGTTTAGATTTTAAAAGGAAACATGCTAAATAGAACCCCACATATTGAAGCTTTGATTTAAGTCCCGATTTGACACCATTATAATGCTCTAGAAAATGGAGCGCAAGCGTGTCAAAACACACAAGCATCTTTAATGGATTTATGAAATTTCTAGCACACTTTTGACATGCCACACCACCGAAACACTTCTGAAGACTTGCTAAATCCATGCCTCGTCATGTGTCATTAGTTATCAGAGCCAGAATAGTAGCGACCCGCAACTAATCGTTCGTCTGTAATACAGTGGCACTTCAGTATGGTAAAAATAATGTAGATGCCTTGTTTCGATTCTTTTCTACGCTACGTACAAGAAATGCTCATATCAAACTTATTGTGAGATATTTTTGGTTAGATTATAAAAAGAAGTATTCCAAATAGAACCCGGCGTAGTGAACGGAGGTGATTTTTAACACTTTCCAACATAGTTGAAAAGTGTTTATGAATTCGTTTAGTCTGTGTGTCCGTGCTCTAAATCACGTAAATGTACCCGCATTTTCATGCAATTGATATATGTTATTGAAGTTTACTATGGCATGTTCGATATCGAAAAGGAAGTTTGTAGCTTTTATAGCTCATTTATAGAGACACTCAAAAGAATTCCGTTACATTACGGTCTATGGAGAAAAATCGTTTGCGATGTATTTTAATGATTTATATTAAAATCATTACAATTACATAAAACATTAAAAACATATTAAAATTGGACGTTTCGGATTTTCATGAAAATTCCTCATCAACAAACATTTTTCTTAACGTAAGTCACAGTTCAAAAATATCAACACTTAGAAAATGCAACGTATCAAAATGTCGAGGCCAAAGTTACAGTTAAAATAACACGGAGTATTCATTCGGGATTGCACCTGTTTCATTAAGAGGTAAATCTGTAATTTGTGTATACCATGCTTCTAAGAAAGTACGAGTTCTGTAGTCGCTGCACCTCGATCTGATCACAAAAGATTTAGCAAAATCTGGAAAAAGGTCAGTTTTTATTGCATGATCCACTATTTTGGAATTTAAATTTTTATTTTGAAATGCACATCTGTACTCCTTTAGTCTTGTCTCAAGTGTTCGACTTGTCTCCCCTATATAGATCGCATTGCATTGTTGGCATGGAATACCATAAACTAAATCTTTAAACTGAGAACTGGGATATTTATGTTTGAAGTTGCTTAAAAAACTATTTAAAGGTTTCTGTGAGATGAAAGCTGTATGGATACCGAGTGGTTTCAAGAGATGCAAAATCTTTTCTGAAATACATTTGTAATATGGAATTGCTGTGAACTGGTTCATCTTAGTACGTTGGAAAGGGGGAGGGGTATTCATTTGCGCTTGTATTTGCTCCGAGATTACACGTTTAAAAAAACTTGTAGGGTAGCCATTCAATTTCAGATCCGATAAAATTCTCTTTTTTTCCATATTAAAAAGTTCATCAGTGCTACAGTAACGTAAAGATCTAGTAAGTAAGGTCTTGATAACTGCCAACTTATAGGATTTAGGAGATTCGGAATTAAAATTGAGATATTGACCAGAGAAAGTTGTATACTGAAGTAACAATGGTTTGAGACTCGCATCTCTCGATAAGGATATCGAGGAATGGCAGTCGGTTATCTGTTTCATATTCTGTAGTAAATTGTATTGACGAACATATTGAGTTTGAATGGTTTAAAATAATAGGAAGCTTATTATGCTTAGCAACCGTAAAAACATCGTCTACATATCTATGCCAGAATTTAATTGAATGACCTGTATTTTGGAAAATTTTAATTCGATATATTGCATAGCAATTTCGGCAATGATCACCAATAATGGTGACCCCTGTTGGAGTACCATTTATCTGTTTAAAATATTTTCCATTGAATATAAAACAATTAGATGACATGCAGCAATGAAAGAGGGCTAAAAAAGTTTCTTTATTCACGGCCGAACTTGAGCTGTCAACAGGCCAGATTTCATTAATAACTGAACAAGCATAATTTATTGGAATGGATGTAAAGAGGCTAACGACATCCAATGAAGCCATCACACAATCAAGGAGGAATTTAAAGCTTCTAATGTACACAAGAAAAGTAAGTGGGGAGTTTAAACTGTAAGAAGAGGCTGACGACAACGGTTTTAACAAGGACACAAGATATTTAGATCTTATCTGAATCTACTGCGAAATCTCTTCGCTGTTATACAGGTACTGTTACTAATTTTTACGGTCTTCCTAAAATACATAAGAATGGCATACCTTTGAGACCTATTATTGTTTTTACCCGTTCACCTATTTATAAGCTCTCTAAATATCTTGCGTCCTTGTTAAAACCATTGTCGTCAGGTGCAACCCCGAATGAATACTCCATGTTATTTTAACTGTAACTTTGGCCTTGACATTTTGATACGTTGCATTTTCTATGTGTTGAAATTTTTGAACTGTGACTTACGTTAAGAAAAATGTTTGTTGATGAGGGATTTTCATGAAAATCCGAAACGTCCAATTTTAATATGTTTTTAATGTTTTATGTAATTGTAATGTAATGTCTGTAATTTTAATGATTTTAAATTAAATATAAATATGTTCAGACGTAATATTTTTGTTTACTTCAAATATTTTAATGATGTTACACTATTTCAAACATAATAAAATTGATATATATCACTGAGGTGCACTACAAAAAGGCTTACTATAGAATATGGTGGACATAGCATTCATCGTTCATTTACAGGATACACAAAAGAATTCGGCAACAGTACTGTCTATGAACAATAATTGCTAGAAGTGAGTTTTCAGTTGTGGTATGCGTTTTTAAATTTAACTAATTTTTTACATAGTACTTGGTGTGTATAAATGCTATAGATCATGTACAGAGCAGCACAAAAGTTATCGAATACATTTCTGTTTATTGACAGAAATTGCTGAAGGGGAATTTTTAACTGTGTGATGTGTTACCTGACTGACCTAACTTTCAGCATACTATGTAGTATATTTATAAATCTATCAATCATATGCAGAGCTGATGCAAAAAAAAAATTGGTAGTATTTTCTCGACTATTAATAGTCTAATAGCTGAAATTTTTTTTTTGAAATTTGTTATGTGATTTCAAAATTATTTACTTAGACATCAACTTCCACTTTATTAAGTTTTGTTAAACTATTGTGTTGGAAACTGCTACAAAATCTATGTTTAACATATGATTATTCTTTTCCTGTTTTTTTTTTTATCCAATACAACAATGCTTCTTGCATTAGTGCGTCTAGAAACACGGTTCTTCGAAGAACTAGAAAAAAGTGATCTTTAGATATTGTTGCCTCCACTGTTTAACGTCCTAAAAGTCAGATTTTATAAATACTAGGCTGCTCAGCCCCCTACTCGCTAACGCTCCCCAAGCACCGTGAATTGCGAAGCAATTCACATAAAGACTTCTACGCGGCCCTGGTTCGCTTCGCTCTCTCACCCTTTTTTGTTTTTGCAGCAACTCTAGCCGGAATAAGTACTACCATAAATCATTTTAGCATATGAAATTGACAATTATTTAATGTAAAAGAAGTAATTGAAAACACAGTTAAAAATGAATTTAGCTGGTGCTACCAATGGGCATAAAGCATTTAAATACTATAAAAAAATTATCTTGGAAACACAATTAGTTTAAAACTCATTACACCTATAATATTGCACAGAACGGCTTAAACTCATCTGAAAAAAGTCCTTCCGGTCTGTACCGGGAGAAAAAGGTAGCTTTCCTATATCTTCATTTTAAAATTTTAGCTAATGTTATACGAAAACAGCAAGTTAAAATGCAAAGAAAACGTTTACAAAAGATTCGTTAATACTGAATTTGAATAAGAAATTCGCCAAATTATTGAGCTATAGCCAAATTGGCTTCATTTATGACTTATTTTGGTCGCCAAAGTTGGCGATATTTCGCCAAATGTCGCCAAGTTTGGCGAGAATTTTGCGCTAACGGATATGAATATATAGTTTTGTGCGTATGACCAGAGGATGTGCGAGGATTTCGCACTGAAATCTAATATTTTTAGGTACTTCTCTATTATGCCGTCGACCACTTTTCATAACAAAAAACTATCGCCAAACTGTAAGATTAAACGCCAAAAATGCAGTCCCATTTACTTGATGTCAGAAGCATTATACGTGTTTGTTACGTCATCAAGTGGTTTTTAATTCTGCATTTGCGTGTATTTTTCATTATGTTTTACTGATTTATTAGTTATTTCATCAATTAAAATACCAATTGTGTCCTTAAATTCTTATAATTTATTTATTTATTTATTTTGATATTCCAATGACAACGTTCTCCCGTTTATTTGGCGATAGTGTTTTGGGTACTTACGTATTATCCGTGCCAGTTTTAAGCCAACTGCGCCAGACATGGAGCCAATATTACTAATTATAGTAACCCTTATATTTTGTTTTCTTGCTGCATGGTACATGCCTGGGAATAATCTATAATATTATTATTTCTTACTTACTATGCTATTTACCATTTATTAATTTTGCTAAAATAATGTTCTTTACTATTTTTAACAATGTTATAAATTTAATAAACATATATTACATTTTATTTATTTTACATTAATTACCATTTTTAACAATGTTATTTGATAATGTTAAATTACTGCAGTTGAAAACATGATTGGCAATGATAAACACGATTGGTACTTGGCAACCATTTTTGGAGATCAATCTCCTGGCACGGATAATACGTAAGTACCGTTTTTGTTATGAAAAGTGGTCGACGGGATAATAGAGAAGTACCATTTTTTATCAATATGTAATATTTATTTGATGCAGTTTTAAACTTTTAAAGAAAAAGCAATGATAAAAATATCTGCAAAAAACATTTAGTTTTTAGTGAAGCCAGAATATGATCTAATTTATTCCATCAAAGTTAGAGTAAAAACTGATCCAAGATTGCTAAAGGCACGCGACAGAAAAAAAATTAACAATCGTATTTTAACTGCATTAGATGATGACGTCATCCGCTTCGGGAAAAACGTGGGGCATAGAAATATCAATCTAAACATTTCAATTTCAATTTCGCTTTTCAATCATAAATATAAAATAAACCCGTGCGGTTTTTTTTATAATAATCGCTGAGCATCCTATAATGTGTTATTTTATTTTTTTTGCAACAATATTGGGAGGAAAAACCTTTGATTTCTTTTATGAAAACAATGCCGATTTAATTTTTAATTATCAGCAAATTTTAATCAAAATTATGTTTTAACAAAATGTTAAGTGTGCTATGTCAGAAGCCTGTTCAAAATCCTTTCATATGCTATCTCATTCGTCGTTCTGCGTTTCATATTTTCTGCGAAAAAGGGATGTTGACAGTTGAAATAATATATATGATAGGGAAAATTATTACAACAATGGAAATTTTTGTAATGTGCTATCTTGTTTCAAAATGTCAGCCAACCTAGAATTTCAAACTGCTCTATCTCAGCCATTTTTTAAGATAGAGGTAAACCAAAAAATGCTCTGGAATCCTTGTATCAAAGCCTAACACGTAATTAAAAAATAAATTTGAATTTTTATTTTTTTGTATATTTAATTTAGTTTTAAATTTTTAAATGGCCGCCATCTTGAAACAAAATGGCGGACCAAGCTGGCCAACGAACTCGGTCGAGACATTGGTGAGCTTAATACACACGCGTTTTCCATCGGAAAATCGTCAGTTTTAGTAACTGCATTTAAAGCTCTAAAGTCTACGCACAGTCGGAGGGCCCCATCTTTCTTCATCACGCACACTACCGGCTGTGGCGCCTCCGCATCACTCTCTTCAATCAGTCCTAACTCTAGCATTTCTTCGATTTGTTTGTCTACTTGTGGCTTCAACGCCTCTGGAATTCTATAAACATATGGCTTTTTCATTTCTTCGCCGTTTAATCTAATTTTGTGCTCTCCTACCTTAGCTATTTGTACCTTTTTTGAAAATAAATCTTTATATTTGTATAGTAGGTCTAACATCTCTTTTCTTTCTGTATTTTCTAAGTGCTTTAAATCTACTTCTTCTATGTTAAACAAGTTTGGATTATCATTCACACTAGGGGTGGGATGGACCCCTCCTAATTCTTCTTCATTTTCGAAGATTACTCCCACCGCCCGTACCCTAGGAGTAAATTTTCTTATTTTATTTACATGGATATTCCTAACATTCCCGTTTATTAATTTTACTTTGTAAGAATCAGGCTTACAGCGTGCTACAATTTCGGCTGGTCCCGTCCACCTAGCATAAAGTTTGTTCGTGGAATCCGGGATTAATAGATATACCTGGTCCCCTGGTCTAAATTCCTTGTAAATCGCTCTCCGATTAGTGTACTTCGCATATGAGCTTTGTTTAAATTCCGTTACTATTGCTGCTTGCTCCGCCGCCCTTTCTAAATTAATTTTTAGCTCCTGAAGATATTCGGTCGCGCTCTTTCCAAGATTTATAGGTATTGGTATTTCTCCTGACCATGTAGATTTCAATACTGCTAATGGGCCCCTCGCCTCCCTTCCGTACATTAATTTGAATGGCGATACTCCCGTGGTACTATTCGGAATTTCTCTATAGGCAAATAATAAATAAAGAATGTGTTTATCCCAATTTTTGGAATCGCTCCGAATTATATGGTGTAGCATGCGTTTCAGAACCTGATTATATCGCTCCACTAATCCCGAGCTTTGCGGATGCCCTGGCGTCGCAAATCTAGGAGCCGCTCCTAGCCTAGCATGAAACTCCTGTATTAAACCTGAAACAAAATTCCTGCCCTGGTCACTCGCTATTATGCGCGGTATCCCTGTTCGCATAAATATTTCTAATAATGCATCGCACGTAGCTTCAGCCGTAATTGTTCTTAACGGGACCGCCTCCGGCCACCGCGAATGTTGATCCACTAAGGTAAGTACATATTGATGTCGACGCGCTGAAGGTGGTTCAATTTTTCCAATTATGTCAATATTTACAACATCGAACGGAAGTTCCGGCCTCTCAATTGGGACAATGGGTATCTGATCGCTAGCCCTTTCTCTACTCCGTAACTGACAGTCTTTACAAGATTTACAATTGTCCTCTACATCCCGTGACATATTCGGCCAATAAAATGAATAACGAATTCTTTCTTTTGTTTTTTTCATGAAGAGATGATTAGCGAAAATCGATTCATGAGCAATTTTTAAAATTTCCCCCCTCCTCACTTTTGGTACCACTAATTGCGTAACACAATCCCCCGTGACTCTTTCTTTATGATAAAGCAAATTATCTACTATAATGGACCCGTTTTTACCATTTTCCGCGTCTTTGAAAGCACCCTGTAACGTTTCGCAACGCTCCCTGTATATACTTGCATCTGATCGTTGACCTGCATTCAAATCTCCGTTATCATCTTTCCTTTCAATACAACTAATCGTTAATTCTCTCTCCGCGTTTTGATTTTCACCTCGCCAGCATAAATTTTCAATATTTATATCATCCCCCTCTGTTTGGTTGCTTTCCCCGTCTTTTCTTTCAATTTCATTTCCCTTTTCCGATCGCGTATCATTTACTGGCGCCAAAGAACATTTCTGTCTATCATCTTCCGAAGAACATTCCTTTCCCCCATCTTTACTAGCTAACTGTAATATTTCATAAACTGCCGGTGTTATAATACATGTCCCATATAATTTATCCGTAACGGCAAACAGTACGTCTACACTGTTGTTAAATATACAACTTGACTCTCCGGATTTTAAAGCTACTGGTAGTGTCATAAGATTAGCAGCTATTCTTTCTCCAAAAGCCGATATTAACTGAATTTTTGAATTTTCATTATTTCTAAATGAATCCGGTAATTGATTAGAGTTTATTACAGGTATTTCTGCCGCACTATCAATAATACATTTAATCTCCTTTCCCCCTATCCACAACTGTTCAAATTGAAGTGGTTGTGTACTTATTGGCTCGTTTCCAAAACAGAGTGTTTCAACCTTGGCGACTATTTTATCATCCTGTTTATTTTTTCCGACAAAAGAATCTTTTTTTGTTTGATTTTGCAAACTTCCAATTTTATCTTTTTCTCTATTATTCGGACAAAATCTCAAATGTGTTGTTTGTTTACAAAGTCTACATTCCTTTGGTGTGTTTAATTTTTTATCGCTACGAAAATTAAAATTATTTCTAACATGGGGTGGTATATATTTTCCATTATTGTAATTTCCAGTTCCGGATTCGTCATGATTGCGGGGTTTTACCGGTTTATCATATAATTCCGAAAATGTTCTACCCTTTGACGTAAACCAATTGTCGCATACTTGCGCAATTTGTCGTGGTTTTAACCAATTATCTAATTGTTTTATCCTGACATAGCTTCGCGTCTCCGAATCTAGTGAACTTAATAATCTATCGCTTACAATTAACTCATTAAGCGTGT
This sequence comes from Maratus michaelseni, assembly GCA_963931845.1. Lineage (NCBI taxonomy): Eukaryota > Metazoa > Arthropoda > Arachnida > Araneae > Salticidae > Maratus > Maratus michaelseni. The sequence continues at coordinate 8,556,614 of OZ007600.1, forward strand.
CAAAATCATTTACTTTTCTCAGTTCACAATAGAAATCCCAATTGGCTCTGAGCCTACTCGCGAATTGCATATGATTTTCGTTTCTCGATCTCTTCGCAAAAAGAAAGTTTTCTAGGCAAGCCTCTGGTGTGGGTTGAAATTCTTTTAAGATTAACGCCTTAACCTTTTGGTAATCTTTCATTTCTTCCGTGTTTGCGTACACTAACAAGTGCGCCGCCCGTTCTCCTACCAAATCAAACAAAATCTCCACCTTTAACTCCTCCGCGACATTTTTAATTTCGAATGCTTTCTCTAGCAAAGTAAAAAATAAATTCCATGATTCGGGCCTGCTGGGGACTGTAATAGTCAAAGTTTTGACGCTTTTGATTAGTGTTTCTAACGAATTATTTTATTATCTCCGTTTTTCGTGTGAGGGAAATTCGTAAATAAATTTTAAATTCGAATTGAGAATTCATTTGAAATTAGTGATATTACTCATAATTAAAATGAGGAATCATCTTAAATGCTTTAGATAACGCACCTGTTATTTTATTTTTAATAATTTTTAGTTTGAGTTTGACTGCTGTCACACTGGCCACCATATTGGAGGTAGAGCTGATCTTACACAATCTGGTCTATTCATTGGTCTGAGCTATGGAAACTACCGTTGTTGCCAAACGGTAATCTAGAAATTCAGCCTTATTTCCGCGCCACGTAAGATATATATATATTATATTTCTAAAATTGGCAACATGATATGATTTTTTATGCAATTCATTCCCCAGTCATGTTGGAGTTTTCATGATGGTTCATGAACTGCAAGGTATCTTATTTATATCTTTATTCATCTTTATGGATTTTTTTATAAGTATGGTTTCTTTCCTTTTTTATATTGTATTTTATTTTTTATTTTATCACTGATTTGAATCATTGTATTTGAGATGTTGTCCCAATATCATATTTTTTAGCAATGTTTGGCTAATATGAAGATGAAACATCTCATTTTATTTGTGGTATTTAGGCAATTGGGACTTGATAATTCTGTCTAAATTCCACAAATTTCATTTCATTTAATTCATTTAATTCCATTGATTCAATTTTTATTTAATTTCTTATTCTTTCAATGTTTTTGATTCCATATTAAGTGTGTTGGGGAATCTTTCATTGTCAACTAATTATTTCATACTTAATTATTTCATGGTTTAAGTTGGTGTTATGATAATGTTTCATTTATGGGTATATATTAGCATTCAAATTATTATGATGCACATGCGCATATAATTATGAATGTAAGTCATTGATGATGTCTTATTTATGATATCTTTTCATCTTGAATCTTAACAATTCATTTTGATATTTTTTCTTATACATCATGGTATTGCATATATATTTTTTAAATATATCGATAATGGTGCTAATTGATATTAGCAATCTTTTAAATATTATACGCTTTGATCTCTGCTGCAATTGCGCATTATCATTGTGTGTTTTATATTTGATTTCTACTTGTAGTTATCTGATACCTCGTTATAGGAATTTCCAATAATTGATTCATTATGTACATCACATGAAACATTTCCTTTTCTATTGCATTTGTATGATATTGTCCTATTAATCACTAGTATTAATTACATATTCTGTTCTTGCACTTATAATATATGTAATGTTATTTATTATGTTACATTTTTTAAAAATATTTAAAATTATTGTGTCTTAACGTTAAACATGTTTTGGTAAATTGTTTTGATCTGATCGCAATATTCTGAGAAGTCCATTGGGTTAACAATATGGGAGTCTTTGCTTGGATTTTGTATTTTAATGGATATGTTATAATGACTTGGTTCATTTGACTTTTTTTCTACTAAAAAGTCCTTTGGTTTTCTGTTTTGGAGGTTATGCAATGCGAGTTTTCATAATTATGGTTATGATTTTATTGAGTTTTTTTAGCACTACTTATTTAATTTGTACATTTTGTATATACTTTCATTTATTCAAGATTTTTAATTCTAATTAATCAAGATTTCTAAGTTTCATACATTAATTTAATTCATTTATATTTTCTTTTTCTTCAAATTGTATTTTTATTGTGTCATATTTTTTAATGGTAGTTTTAAGTAAAATTCTCGTTCCTGGCAAGATACATTTTGCATCTATGCAGTGTAGTGCCCGGTACAGGGGCAATAAATGGGTTATCCTGGATCGACATCAAGTGACCATTTTTACTCTCCTCCTCCTCCATTATTTTTTAGATTATGTAATGATGCTCGCTGCAAGACTTGTCCATTTGCTTCTCAGAAACATATCGTATCGGATCCTAATTTATCAACTTTTTGTAAAGCATTTAATGTAATTTATAGCATAAAATGTAACCTATGTGGTTTGAAATATATAGGTGAAACATCAGGTCCATTACATAAACGTATTAATCAACATCGTTCCGACACTAACAAGAACAAAGCAAAAAATTTACAGTCCACAGCAGAAATACAACATTTTCATAAACATAAATTTAAAAATACTACAATTGAAATTATACAAATAATAAAAGCTAAATCAGAACGCTTATTTATGGAGTCTTCATATATGAAATATTATAACACTATTTATCCTTATGGACTTAATAGTGAATTATTTAACAGACCAGTTAAAGTTTCTTCAACAAATAATACTACACAATATTCTCCTATTTATCTTACTCTAAATCATAATTTAAATCATAAAACAACACGTAACAAGCGAGGAAAATGTACTGCTAAAGTTGTTATTTCCAATAAATTTATTCTTAAACAAATCAACACTCTTCATCAAAACTATATTAAGAACTACAACTGGTTTTTAATACGAAAATATATTTTTGCTATTAAAAAGAAACTGATAGTACAATATTTAAATGTATTTCTTAGTAAATCATACTCAAATCATTTCTCTGATATTTTCTATGATCTAATTATGACAAGAGCTAATCTTTTTAACATTAATTTAAATAAAAAACAAAAAATTCATAACACTAATACTCAAATAATTATAACTTTTTCAAATCAAATCTTTAATAAAATTAATATTAATTCTATAATTAATGATAAAAACTGTTATTTTCCTATAAAAAATCTTCAACTTTCAAAGACATTTAAATATCCTACTACAATTGGAAGAAAGATTTTTAACTATAATGCATTTTCAAAAAATACATCTGATGCTAGTACTTTTCAGTGTAATTGCAATGACCCCACTCTAAAAAAATTCATTAATAATGATCATGGACATATAATCACTGGTAATCTTAATATTGTGAATGATTATAAACTGCAAAAACTCATGGGTTATGGTACTAAATATAGACTTCCTTCTAAATTTAATGTAAATTCTATTATAAAACAGTTTATATATGATATAGACTTTTTTATTTATAAAATTTCAATTTCATATAGTAAACCTATTGAATATTTTAATCAATGGAAAATACTGGTTATTGAAAAATTAAGTTCGTCTTTAAAACAAAATTTATCCAATATGGTTAAAATTAACACAAAACATTTGTTCCAGAAAATTACTAAATTACAAAAAAAACTATGTAATAACATATATTGACAAATCTCCTAATAATTATGCAATCATATGTAAAGCTTATTATCACCAACTACTTACATCCTGTATTTCTACTAACAATTCTTTTAAAAAAACTAATGAAACTGTAATTGTAAATAATCGTAAAATTCACAGTTATTATAAATTATTAAATATTAATTCTATTAACTTTAATTATCCTTATTTAGTTCTTATACCCAAATTTCATAAAAATCCAATTAAATTTAGGACTGTAACTATAGGATGCAATACATATAATAATATAGCCAATAAATATCTATTAAAAATTCTCAATCAAATTTATACACTGACAACATCCACTGATAACACACATTGTATAAAAAATAGCTATCAACTCGTCAATATTTTGAAAAATCTTAAATGTGTTAACAATATAATGACATATGATTTCAAAGATCTATTTAATAATATAGATTTATTAGATCTACATAATATTATAAATGCATTATTTTATAAGTATCAACATTCACTTAATTTACCAATTCATATAGATACAGCTTATTTTAAAACTTTAACAAATTTCATTATATATAATAATTATATAATGCATGATAACACGTTATATTTACAGAAAGTCGGTATACCACAAGGGGGATGTACATCTAGTATACTTTCAGACTTATACTTGTATCATTATGAACGTACATTTATTAATTGTAATATACATTTATATCGTTATATTGATGACATTATTTTAATTGCTACTGATCACACTAATATTTCTATATTTCCAGTTGATTATCCTACTAATTTAGAATTAACGGAAAACCTCCTTTCAAACAATACTATTAACTTTTTAGATCTTAATATTACACTAAAAGAAAACAAAACAATAATAGATCTATTTGATAAACGTAAAGAATTTAAATTTAAAGTTAATTCATTTACTAATTTTAAATCATGTCTTCATAATTCTGTATATCGTAATATACTCCTTAATCATATTTATAGAATAAAAAGTTTATGTTCCTCTCAACTTATTAACAAAAATATTAAAAAACTTATCTTTGATGCATTACAACATGGTTTTCCAAAAAAATTCATTTATTCCTTAATATATAGTTAGTTCCTATTTGATCTTTACAACCAAATTAACACATACGTTTAAAAAATGTATAAAAAAATCATATAATCTTATAAATATTAAAAAAAAAAAAAAAAAAAAAAAAAAAAAAAAAAAAAAAAAAAACTATAATAGGACGGTTGGGTGGGTAGACGTTGGATTGAGGAGGTGTGTGGCGGCGTTGTATGGAAAAATACGCATGGTTAATTTATATAATTAAAAAAAAAAAAAAAAAAAAAAAAAAAAAAAAAGGGGGCATTTTGATTTACACATTTGTTTGATCATACACATACATTTTATAATGGACTGCGATGTGTTATTCTTATGTATATTAATTTAGTTAGATTTACTTATTCATTATTTAATTATTTTAAATGAATTTATATTCATTATTATTAAGAATGTATTTGATCTAATGATTTGGATTAATACCTTTGGTGGACAATATCATATCTACTTCTAAGATAATGTTTACTTTTATACAGTGTTGATATAATATGTTTTAATTTTATTTAGTGTTTTTATTTAATTTAACTTTGTTTGAAGCCACATTTTTGTGACTAATTCATTTCAATATTTACTCAATATTAATTTTAAATTCTTTGATTCTTAATTCAAATCTTTAGTATTTTAATTTAATTTATTTTAAATGATGTTGCATTTTTAGTACAGTTATTTAATCGTTGTTGACATTTAATGGTACATTTTTAATGTTGCATTAATTATTAATTTTTCCATATTACTACTTATTTATAACATAGTATTATTAATTTATACATCCATTACTTAGATATTATTCAACTTTCTATTTATTAATTAATTTCATTTATTTATTATTTAACTAATGGCTATCATTAAGATAGTAATTTGGTTTAATTATTAAAAACTAATTTCCATCCATACTTTATATTTACTTTTACCACTAGAGGGCAGCACTATTTTAAGTTGTTTTTTATTATTAATTTTTACATCTTAATACTTATTTATAACATAGTATTACATACATTAATACATCCTTTAATGTAATTCGATTTTCTATTTATTAATTAATCTCATTTATTTATTATTTAACTAATTGGTATCAATTAAGTTAGTAATTTGATTGATTTATGAAACATTTATTTCCATCCTATTCCTTCGATTCAGATTATATCCATTTTTTTTCTACTAATAGATGGCAGCACTATTGTTCCTGTTTATTTATAATCCATTATATTTTAACATTATATCTGGCATCATTGCTAAGCAATTTATATTTCTAAGCAATTTATATTTCTAAAATTGGCAACATGATATGATTTTTTATGCAATTCATTCCCCAGTCATGTTGGAGTTTTCATGATGGTTCATGAACTGCAAGGTATCTTATTTATATCTTTATTCATCTTTATGGATTTTTTTATAAGTATGGTTTCTTTCCTTTTTTATATTGTATTTTATTTTTTATTTTATCACTGATTTGAATCATTGTATTTGAGATGTTGTCCCAATATCATATTTTTTAGCAATGTTTGGCTAATATGAAGATGAAACATCTCATTTTATTTGTGGTATTTAGGCAATTGGGACTTGATAATTCTGTCTAAATTCCACAAATTTCATTTCATTTAATTCATTTAATTCCATTGATTCAATTTTTATTTAATTTCTTATTCTTTCAATGTTTTTTGATTCCATATTAAGTGTGTTGGGGAATCTTTCATTGTCAACTAATTATTTCATGGTTTAAGTTGGTGTTATGATAATGTTTCATTTATGGTTATATATATATATATATATATATATATATATATATATATAATAAAAAATTAAATAAAATAAAATTACCAACTCATGGACAGCCAGAAATGAAGCATAGGAACTTTTCTGGCCGAGAGAAAATGCTTAATGAAAATTCGTGTTTAAAATTACAGATGTTGAATATTACATAATGTATTAAGATAAAATGAGAACAAAGTTAGTTTTTACAGTTCAAGTTCTGTATCACTATATTTCTTAACATCAGAAACAAAATAAAAAGAGAGGAGACATTTTCACACCTATAAAAACTCCTGAGCCATTTGCTCAAAAAAAAAAAAAAAAGCCTAAAGATCTTTTAACGACGGCGATTATATCAGGACATTGGAAATTTCTGAAGTTAAAAGCGCTTGCAGTAGCCAACTATGATGGCAACTGCTTCTTCCTAAAGCAGGGGTTCTCAAACTGTGGTACGCGTACCAGTACTGGTACGCAAAGCTCTGGCTACTGGTACGCACAAGTCCAATGCTGGTACGTAAAATGAAACACCAGCATAGTATTACAAAATCAAAAACGGCATAAATTTATCACTTTGTAAATTCTCGAATAAAAATGAGAGACTGTAAAAAGTTTGTTGTTGTTATTGTTGTTGTTACTAGAAATGTCTGAAATTATAGCAAACTCTCTGAAATCCGCACACGTTGCTTATGATACAACCAGCTTTCCAAAAGTAAACACACGTAATTTTTAAATTTATAGGAGAAAAATATTAAAATATGTAATAAAATTACCTAATTTAAAAAGTTATCAATGAAACAGTTTTAATTAACGAAAAATTGTTTTAAACATGGTTTTTAAATTGTATTATCTGAAAGTAAAGTCTGACTCCGTAGAAAGTACGAGGAGCTTGTACGAATAAGAGAAATTAAAGCATATATATATATATTTTTTGCACTGCTTATTTCAGTGTCGAAGTTTTATTTAAAACATAATTCATTATTTAAGTCTGTCGATTGAAAATTTTCTCTTCTTTTGTACCAAATGTGTAAGTTTTTTCTATTTCATGGAAATATGTTTTTAATAAGTAAAATTATTTAAAATGGTGATTTGAAATCGAACAAAATATGGGAAACTCCACTTTCACAGATTTTCCAAGAGTTTTTGCTTTACGTTTGATACTTGGCGGTACGCAGAAGTATGAACTTCGATTTAGTGGTACGTCGGTCAAAAAGTTTGGGAACCCCTGTCCTAAAGCATTTCTGTCCATGCTATGAAACTGTTTGAATACTTAAAATCATGTGCATTTTAATTTATTTAATATCTGATTAAAAAAATATAACTTTCTGCATTCCCATTCGCACAAATTGAAACAAAATTATGATAAGATAAATGATCTATTGCTACTCACTTTTTGCCACAGAAATGTTCTGATTTGGATTGTTTTAAAACGCATAAATTCTGCCTCTTATAAAATGTATTTAGAAAAATTTCAAAATTTTCAAAAATTTCATAAATCATGTTTAATACCATTAAAAACTCTAATAACGGAGACGTTTTAAAAGCCAGAAATCCCCAAAATTCATACAATTCAAAATATCATAGCTCAGTAAATTTTGGTCGTAAAATAATGGATTTCTTACTGTTTTACTTGTTAGAGAATGAAAAAAACTTTTCTATATGTAGGATTTTAAATTTCGTAACTTTAAAAAAAAATAACTATTTTGACGTAAATGGATTTTCATATGATAAAGTTCAAAATTTCAAATATTATTGAATTTAGAAATGTTCTTCTAAAACTGGCGGTTTATGACTTAAATATTGGTCAACAATAAGAAGGGACAACCTGTATATATACACTTTAAAAAATGACCAATGTTTCTTATTTTTTGAAAATATACTATAACCACGAAAAAAATATAATATAATCTTCTGAGTTATCCGACATTCCGAAAAGCGTGTTCCATTGTCTTTTGAATCCCCAGAAAGCAATACATTTCCAAAATTTAAAGAATTATTTATAAAAACAATTCCTTTACCTGCCCGTATTTTTCAGAAACATTAACGAATAGTTTTTATCGTTTATTAATCCGTTTCCGCAGCCTGGAATACCTGTTTTTCGAATGTCATCCATTCAAAAATAAACGTTTTCAGTTGCATAGGTTAATTTATAAATGAAAGAGTAAAGTAATAATCTTAATTTTAATATTAATGTTAACGCTGTTAATTTTGCATGTTTGTCTGTTAAACATGTTTGTTGAACATGAAACTGTTTACTTGAGAATGGATAGCATTTGGAAAAACTATATTACGGGCTTAGAAAACTGATTAATACACTTTAAAAGCTACTCGTAAACGTTTCGGAAAATGACGGGCAGCAAGAGAAATTTTGATTTTACAAATGATTCTTTAAATATTGAAATGCCATAGATGTTTAATGTTTCTAAAGATAAAGAAAAACTTTTCAGAATCATGGTTAACAAGGATGAGTTTATATTATAAATATATTCGTCATTATATTTATATTTTCGTATATTAAGAAAATTTTGTCATTTTTTACAGTGTAGGGAGAGACGAAGATAGATTCTATGGAATATCTATCAAACTTTCTCTCACTGTAAAAAATGACCAATGTTTCTTATTTTATGAAAATATGCTATAACCACGAACGAAAATCCTAATCTATACTAATATTATAAAGGAGTAAATCTTGTTTGTTTGTTTGTAGGGGGTAATCTCTGGAACTACCGAACCGATTTCAAAAGTGATGGTGGCAAATTGATGGTGACAACCCCTGCTCCAACATAGGCTATATTTTATGTGGGTGCCACTAACCCCAGGGGGTGCAGGAGCAAAAAACGTTCTAAAATTGCGATTTTTCAGTTATCACACTGGCTGTCAAGCCTCTATACTAATATTATAAAGGAGTAAATCTTGTTTGTTTGTTTGTAGGGGGTAATCTCTGGAACTACCGAACCGATTTCAAAAGTGATGGTGGCAAATTGATGGTGACAACCCCTGCTCCAACATAGGCTATATTTTATGTGGGTGCCACTAACCCCAGGGGGTGCAGGAGCAAAAAACGTTCTAAAATTGCGATTTTTCAGTTATCACACTGGCTGTCAAGCCCTGACAGCTTGGCAGCCGGTTCTGTATGTATGTATGTACGTACGTAATGCGATAACTCTTCATAGAAATATCCGTTTTCCTTCAAATTTTGTTTATAGGTTCACTGTGTTAAGGCGCTTCCCTGATTAGCTTTCGGGATTGATTGGTTAAGTATAAAAGGGGGGGAACAAGGGTCTAATTCCCCCCCCCTTAATTTATATAAATGGGTTTTTCATGCAGAATTATTCCGTTTCCCTTCAAATTTTGTTTATAGGTTCACTGAGTTAAGGCGCTTCCCTGATTAGTTTACGGGTTTGATTAGTTAAGTATAAAGGGGGGGGATCGGGGGGGCTAATCCCCCCCCCCTTAATTTATATAAATGGGTTTTTCATGCAGAATTATTCCGTTTTCCTTCAAATTTTGTTTATAGGTTCATTGGGTTAAGACGCTTCCCTGATTACTTTTCGGGATTGATTGGTTAAGTATAAAGGGGGGGGAACAAGGGGCTAATTCCCCCCCTTAATTTATATAAATGGGTTTTTCATGCAGAATTATTCCGTTTTCCTTCAAATTTTGTTTATAGGTTCACTGTGTTAAGGCGCTTGCATGATAATTTTCGGGATTGATTGGCTGAGTATAAAGGGGGGAACGGGGGAGAGGGGTAAAACCCCCCCTAAATTTTTATAAATAGATTTTTCATGCAGAATTATTCCGTTTTCCTTCAAATTTTGTTTATAGGTTCACTGAGTTAAGGCGCTTCCCTGATTAGTTTTCGGGATTGATTAGTTAAGTATAAAGGGGGGGGGGATCAGGGGGCTAATCCCCCCTTAATTTATATAAATGGGTTTTTCATGCAGAATTATTCTATTTGCTTCAAAATTTGTTTATAGATTCATTGGGTTAAGACGCTTCCCTGATTAGTTTTCGGGATAGATTGATTAAATATAAAGGGGGGAACGGGGAGCTAATACCCCCCTTAATTTATGTAAAAGGGGTTTTCATGCAGAATTATCCCACTTCCTTCAAATTTTATTTATAGGTTCACTGTGTTAAGGCGCATCTCTGATTAGTTTTCGGGATTGATTGGTTAAGTATAAAGGGGGGGAACAAGGGGCTAATTCCCCTTTATCTATACTAATATATAAAGTAGTAAAGATTGTTTGTTTGTTTGTTTGTTTGTTTGTAGGGGGTAATCTCTGGAACCACTGAAGCGATTTTAAAAGAGATGGTGGCAAATTAATGGTGACAATCCCTGCTCCAACATAGGCTATATTTTATGTCGGTGCCACCACCCCCAGGGGGGAGCAGGAGCGAAAAACGTTCTAAAATTTCGATTTTTTGTGTACTGAAGGAGATAGAAGCATCAAATTTGGTATGGTAGTTACTTATAAGATGTAAATGCTCTCTAAGAACAAATTATAAAAACATTCGCAATTTAAAAGGGTGAGATGAGGAAGAAGCGTTCTAAAAACATTCTAAATTACAATTTCTATGGAATCTCTGAAACTACAGAACCGATTTCAAAAGTGATGGTGGCAAATGGATGGTGACAGTCCCTGCTCCAACATATGCTAAATTTTTTGTCGGTGGCACTGCCCGCAGAGGGTGCAGGAGCGAAAAACGTTCCAAAATTATGATATTTTCAATAATGAAGGAGTTAGGAACTTGACATTTTGTATGGTCGTTACTTACAAGATTTAAATGCTCTATAAGAACAAAATCTAAAAAAATTCGAAAGTTAAAAGGCTGAAATAAGCAAAAAATTTTCTAAAAACATTCTAAATTACAATTTGTATGGAATATCTGGAACTACTAAAGCGATTTCAAAAGTGATGGTGGCAAATGGATGGTGACAATCCCTGCTCCAACATAGGCTATATTTTATGTCGGTGCCACTACCCCGAGGGGGGTGCAGAAGCGAAAAACGTTCTAAAATTGCGATTTTTGCGATGCTGAAGGAGCTAGAAACTTCAAGTTCGGCATGATTGTTATTTATAAGATCTAAATGCGCTCTAAGAACAATTTCTAAAGAAAAATGATCTAATGATTCTGCGATTTTTCAACTATTGAATTTCTAAAATTAACAAATTTCACAATAGAGTACCATAGCAAAACCTTCACGCGTAAAAAGATAATGATAAGGGCGACTTGTCCTGACGTGTATATTGGCTATAGCACGAGTCACAAATTATAGTATCCTTATTATTCTGTTAAAATATAAAAGTGAATTATGAAATGTCAATATTTTGTTTGATTAAAGGTTCGTAAAGAGAAATTGACCAGCGTAGCGGGCGTAGCTTGCTAGTAATATTATAAATCTCATTGTGTGCAAATGTTAGGCTGAAGCCAGCGTCAAAATGGAGCTTTTAATGATCCTGTATTTTTGCATATAGATTGATTATAACTCTCATATGAACATAGGCTGCTTTTTGTTTATTTTATTCAAATATTTTTCTTAATAATTCAGAATTTCGGTACTTTCATAGAGAATAAATGGACATTTTTTTCGTATAATATTTTAAAATGGTTAAATTTACTTTACCGTTGCTAATACTTTATCGTTGCCAAAACTAATTTAAAATCCGGAATAATCATTTTTACTCAACAATTTAGTTTCAATTGAAAAATTTTCACGTGAAAAATGAAATTAAAGAATTAAAAAGAAGACTAAATAATATTATTAGAAATAAAACGTACTTTTTATAGTTTTTGATAATAATACAAGGTTTCAATATGCGTAACCATAGAAAACAGGCGAATATGACGTCAAACATCGCAAATAAAGAGGATAGGCTTTGATTGGTGAAATAAAACGATCTTGGGTTTTTTCTTCACTTTTTTTTTCTTTTGTATGGTAAAATACTTGGCGTTTTACCGTCTGCGCACGGCTAATATAACTATACCGTATTTTTAATTTAAATTAAAAAAAGTAAAAAGAAGTTTCAAAAGAAAATAGTTAGCAAATGTCAATAATATGCTCTTCAAAATTATCTATGTCGAAAATGATGTCATGGATAGCTAGAAATAGCTATTTTCTTTCTTAAAACTAAAAGAAATAACTCGATTACCTAAAAAAGAAAATTACGAATGTGAATAGTTCCATTTTTGTTGATAAAACATAAGATTTAATATTATTTTGTTAAAGTAACATAATTTCCTCTATGTCAGTATTGAAATTAATTGCCTGGAAAAGAAAATTAACAAGAATTATGTCATTAAAAAGGGATTTCTCTGGGGAAAAAGGAGACGTCATATTTGAAATAAAACGGGAATTTTCCAATATGTTTTAAAATGAGTGTGAATCAATTCCTTACATTAATAATACTAGGGCATCCAACCCGGGCTTCCCGGGATAGAGAATATAGGTGAAAACCATTTATTTTATTTATTTATTTTTATTGAAAACTCTAATAGACTTTTTACATTTAATAATTTTCTTAGATTGCCGCCTAACAACACCAAAGATCAATTTTATATGAACTGTGTAAATTACATATTCAAACATAATTAGCCAGAAGTTAATAGCCGAAGAAATCGCTAAAAATTTTGTAATACACAGCAGCTTTTCTTATTCTAATAATTTCAGCGGTTTTAAGCACTTATTTCGATTGCATGTGTGTTAAATTTGTGTTTTATTTATACTATTACATTTATTGGTTAATGAAGTTTAATTTCGTTATGGAATATGAGCTGGAAATAAATTCTGAATTTTTTATATTGTTTAAAATGCAAATGTTTTAATATTTTGTAATCGTCTGCAAGCGATAGATGTAGATAAAAATAATCATGCCCGAAATTTAATTTAAATGCTACAATAAATTAATAAATTGCGATACAGTTTTCAAACAAATTGCATTTGAAAGTAGATTTTCCCCCTATATAACATTGAAAAAATTAAAAGTATCCGATGTTTAGAAATTTAAAAAATTGCAGTAGCAAAAATCGCAAAACCGAAATTTCGTCGTCAACTGTTGCCATTCGCAAAATGACGTCAGCGTTACGCACGGACACGTTTGTCCTTTATAATATAGATAGATAAGGATCAGTAAGTATAAAAAGTAGATGAATTTCACGCCACATTTATAACGAAAAATTTAAATGTTTTTTTTTTTTTTTTTAATCTATACTGATTATTAAGCATGAGTATCCGTTATATACAGATGAGAGTTTTCTGCGAAAAATCACATCATAATTTTAAGAAAAGAAAAATGAACACGAATCTATTATATTAAAATCTGACCGTGTGTTTGTATTTCGCAACTACTCCTAGACTATTGAACGCAACTAGATTTACTTAATACCGGTTATCATTGACCCGAGGATGTCACACAGACTCTCAGAATTTAAAAAATTAAATTAGATGCCAAGATTTATTATTATTATTATTATTATTATTATTATTATTATTATTTTGTAAATTTTAGCGGTTTCTCTAAAAACGGAAAGTAAATTACTCCGTATTTGTGTATAAAAAAGAAGAAATAAAACAGATCAGTATATCTTTTTAAACCATTTTTTCATTAAAACTGAAAAACAGAATTTATTTTCACTTTGAATAGAGGGTGAAAACAAAATCTTGATTTCAGTAAATTATCCGAAAAATTAAAACATATTTTCACATATTCAAACTTCATGAATCAATTTAGTCTGGAGAACAAAAATTGCCTGTCAACATACTGTCATTTAGAAAACAAGATTTGTTTCAGCTATACATTAAACCAAGGAGGCAAAATTGAATTTAAAGAAAAAAAACATATACTATTTCAAATTAATGTTTTTTTGAAGAGTGGCTTTTAAAACGTTTCACAAAGGCGTTAAAAGTAAAATTGTCTATCAGAAAAAATTGACATTTGTTTTTACCAAATTCGTCTATTTCCACGATTTATTTGGCCCTCCTTTTTGCGTTGGTTGCAATTTCATTTTCGCGATTATTTGGCACAAAATTTCACTTTTTTAAAACTGAGTTACGTCAAGGTCCCTGTAACAAAAAATACCGTATTGTCTCCTATGAAATGCGATAAATAGTTAGTTAATTATTAACGTTTTTAATTATCGGGAGTGAAATATTTTGCTTAATTAATGTATTTATTCTGCTTTTAATGTTGCGTGAACGAAGTCACGGGTAACAGCTAGTATAATATAATCTTCTGAGTTATCCGAAATTTCAAATTGCATGTTACATTGTCTTTTGAATCCCCAGAAACGAATACATTTTCAAAATTTAAAGAATAATTTATAAAAACAAATTATTTTTAGCTGCCCGAATTTTTCAGAAACGTTTTCGAAGGGATTTTATAGTGTATTAATTAGTATCCTGAGCCTGGAATACCTGTTTTTCGAATGCTATCCATTCTGAAGTAAACATTTTCATGCTCAAAACAATGTTTAACAGACAAACATGCAAAATTAACAGCGTTAACAATAACATTAAAATTAAGATTAGTTCTTTACTCTTTCAGGTATAAATTAACTTATGCGGCTGAAAACGTGTACTTGAGAATGGATAACATTCGAAAAACAGGTATTCCAGGCTGAGGACACTCATTAATACACTATAAATACCCTTCGGAAACGTTTCTGAAAAATTCGGGCAGCTAAAAAAAATTTGTTTTTACAAATTATTCTTTAAATTTTGAAAATGTATTCGTTTCTGGGAATTCAAAAGACAATGTAACATGCTATTTGAAATTTCGGATAACTCAGAAGATTATATTATATTTTCGTTCGTGGTTATAGTATATTTTCATAAAATAAGAAACATTGGTCATTTTTTTACAGTGTAATTTGATTTTTTATAAAACGTTTTCTAATATAAATATCTTAAATTCATCAAGTCACTCAATAATATCCTTGCCACGCATTATGGATTTTTAAACTTCTTATACAACAATTCTGTATTTAATGTACTTTAATCATTTCATCGGCTGCTGAAATATCAGCAACAAACTTTCTGTAAATTAAAGTCTAATTAATGCTTTTGAATTACCTAAAGTTTGGCAAGCGATGTTTTACATATTGAAAAAGCAATAAATATAAAAATAAATAATAATTTTCCCGTTTCCCAGTTTGACCAATTTGAGCACCTGCTTGCCTTGGACATGCGATCTAGTTGTTTATGTTTACCACTTTCAAAAAACTATGCGAGAATATTTTATTCATCATTTAGATCTGAAGATGTCGCCGATAGAGCGAATGAAACATGTGCAATCTGTATTAAGAGGTACTTTTAAACATTCCGTGACATGTTTTATCGCTTTCAGCATTAATTAGACTTTAAAGTTAACAAGTGATTTTATTATATTATTTGAAACTTTCTGTAATTAAAATTAATGTTGGCAGTTCTTAGAACGGAAGCCAGTAATTACCCTTCTATTCACCTGTGTCCAATTAAAGAAGACAAACTACTAATGGAGACAAAAAGCGGTTACACGACATAATCCAATTGAGTACACCGATGCGAAAGAAAAAGGGATGGATATAGCCCGTGAGATAATTATCAAGTTTCTTCCCTTAAAAATTAGTTGGCTGATCCTGGATTAGTCGCGAAATAGAACGAATACAGATGTTGTTATGTAAGTTAGTTGTGGGGGATCTGTTTTGACTGGGTCATAAAGTTTATTACGTTCAGCCTTCTCAGAAGAAGTTTGGAACTTTCTTTAAGAAAGTTATCAGGTGTTAATTTGAGTTCCGTTTACTGAATAAAATCAGAGATGTTGGTTAAATTTTATCTCATATTGTAAAATAATATATGAAAACTGATGTCTAGTTATTCGACGGTAGTAATAGTCATTGATGTTTAGGCAAGCATTCATAATTTTGATTTTTTTTTAAATTTTTCACTTGTGATTGGTGAAATATTTCTAGAAGTATCTTCAAGAAAGTTATTCAGGTGTTAATTTGAGTTTCGTTTGCTGAATAAAATCAAAGATGTTGGTTAAATATTATCTCATATTGTAAAATAATCTATGAAACTTGATGTCTAGTTATTCGACGGTATTAATAGCCATCGATGTTTAGGCCAGCATTTATAATTTTGATTTTTTGAGTAGGAATAATTGGAACCCTCTTTTTGAAGTAATTTATTATTTTTGGATTCAACAATTTATATTAGCACATATTTTTATTTAAAAATGTCCAAAATTTCTCAGTGATGTCCAGATTTTCTTAATTTATTACTACTTATCAAAAGAGTAATTATTGGAAAAAAATTCATAACTTAATTACATATTTTCTCAATATCTTTATTCATTGACATATCTTTTCTCCATTGCATTCCTAAAGGAAAATACTATAAAATAATAAATTCAACTGTAAAAGACAAAAAAATATCAATGAGAATAATTCATTATATTAATACTATCTTGAGAGGCACATTTTCATTTTTAACAGCATAATGCTGATTGCAAAATCTTGAGTAAGAATAACTGGAGCGCTCGTTCGGAGATATTTTATTATTTTAAAATTCAGCAATTTATTATAATAGACTTTTTAAGTTAAAAATGTCTAAAATTGCTGGGTGACATCCAGATTTTCTTAATTAGTACTAGTAATAAATAAAAGATTTATTATTGAGAAACAATTGATAAATTAATAACATATTTGTCATTCATTTTATTGATTGAAATAACTTTTCTTTATTGCATTCCTAATCGAAAACACTACAAAATGATCAACCCAGCAATACAAGTCAAAAATCAAAATCAGTGAGAACAATTCATTCATTAATACTAACTCCCTTGAGAGCCACATTTTATTTTTAACTACATAATGTTGATTGCCGAAGTTTGAGTCGGAATCATCGGGGAGAGCTCTATTGGAGGTAACTTTTTATTTTTAGATTCAACAATTTATAATAGCACATTTTTTGCACTTTTCAATCTAGTTGAAAAGTATTTATGACTTCGGTTTGTCTGTCGTTTGCCGTCTGTCCGTGCTCTAACTCGCTTAAATATACGTGGATTGCCCTGAAATATTTGTATGTTATTGTCGTTTACTGTAGCATGTTCCCTATTTCAACTGAAGTGTGTAGCACTTATAGTTTTTTTACAAGGACAGTCAAAAGTATTCCGTTACATTACAGTCAATGGGAAATAAACGTTTTAAATGTATTTTTATGATGCTACGTCATTTAAAACAAGATGAAATTGATATATAATTATGAAGCGCATTAAAACATGTTTTTTTTCAGAATATGTGGTGCAAAGCATTTATTATTCATTGACAGGGTCAAACAAAAGGATTCTGTTACACATCGTTCTATGGGGAAAAATTGTTTGCTGCGTAATTTAGTGATATCTCACTATTTCAAACATAATGAAAATTATGTGAATTACTGGGGTGCACTATAAATTGCTCTCTTGTGTGAATTGCGTTTATTTACAGGGACACACAAAAGTTATCAGTTACAGTACATGTGCGATATTTAGAGTCTATGTGTGATAAGTGCGTTTTCAACTTTAGTTTGCGTTTTTATGTTTAATTAAATTTTTTCAGAGTTCGTGTGTATTTATAAACTCGGTTGATCATATACAGGGCTACACAAAGGAATTCGTAAGTATTACAGACAATGGGAGTGAATTGTTTAAGGGTAGTTTTTATTTGTGTTATGCATTTTCCTGCTGAACTATATTTAGTAGACTAATAGAAGTTTGTGGAATATAAATAAATTCATATACAGGGCTACGCAAAGAAAAAGATACATTGTCGTTTACGGTTGGTAATTGCTGCGAGTGAGTTTTAAGTTACCTTTAACTTAATATGGGTTGTGTACAAAAGTCTTCAGATAATATACAGGGCAGTACAAAAGATTTCGAGTGCATTTCCATCGATTGGCAAAAATTGCTAAATGTGAATATTCTAACTGAACTGAATTTTATCATGCTATATATCCACATCTATTGATCGTACAGGGCTGCACAAAATAATTCGACTACATTTTTGACACTGGAAAGTAATTTCGAAAACTGTATTTTTTAATGTGGTATAAGTTTTCTAAACTGTTTACTTACATATCTTCTTTCCCCTTATTTAACGGGGAAGTTTCGTTACAGTTTTCTGGCTGTGTTCTAAAGTGTTTCATAATCTATGCTCGACGCATGATTTTTCGTTCTTGTTTAAGTAAAAAATGACCAATATTTCTGAGTGATATCTAGATTTTCTTAATTATTACTAACTATCAATAACAGAGTAATTATTGAAAAAAAATCATAACTTAATTAAGTACTTTGTCATTCTCTTTATTCATTGGAACATCTTTTCTTCATTACATTCCTAATAGAAACTACTATAAAATAATCAACCCAGGAATAGAGGAAAACTATAATTGAAATCAGTGAGACAATTCGTTAATTAATAGAGCCACATTTTATTTTTAATTACATGATGTTCGTTGCCAAACTTTGAATAGGAACGATTGGGGCGCTCTTTTTGGGGTATTTTATTGCTTTTAGCTTCAACAATCTATGATAGCACATTTTGTAAGTTTCAATGTCCAGAATTTCTGAGTGATATCTAGATTTTCTTAATTATTACTACTTATCATTAAAAGAGTAATTATTGAAAAACTATCCATAATTTAATTACGCATTTTGTCATTATTTTTATTGATTGAAATAGCTTTTCTCCATTGCATCCCTAATGAAAAATATTACTATAAAATAATCAATCCAGCAGTAGAAGAGAAAAAACAAATCAGTGAGAATATTTGGCTTGTAAGTAAATATCTTAAGAGCCTCATTTTTTTTTCAACTACATACTGTTAAAATATAGATAAATGCTTAAGTGATGCAAATAGATACAACAAAAGACTTATAAAAATCTTTTAATGATCGGCATACGTTTCAACGCTACCATTTTCAAGATATATAACGATAAACAAAAGTATTCTCGCAAATTTTTGAAAATAAACTTGAAAACATGAATCACAAGATCATATATGTAAAATTATTATTTTTTTTCCTCTAAACCTTCCCCCCTTTTCCCTCCCCTTGGGGCCATTTTTAATGATATCAAAAATCTGTCATACATAAATTTTCGGCCCTTTTCCTAGAAGTAATAATAACTTTAAACGGATTCGATACGTATCATAATTAAGAAAATATGGGTTTTTTCTATTTTCACAAAAAGCCCCCCACTTCTCCCCCCCCCCTTGGTTCGATTTTGCCCATTAACGAACTTGCCCGACATTTTATGCCTCTTGATTTTATGTATCAGTTTGAAAGAGATTTGCGCAGAGTTATGGGAGTTATCGTGTCCATTAAAAAGTGAATATATATATATATATAAAGTTTTGAACTGGGGGTAGTTTTGGGTTCTGGGAGTCAGGATCGGCGTAGATCTGCAAAAATTTTTCAAAAATTCCAACTGAGAATGTAATAGGTAGTATTTCTTACGAAATCTACCTAAAATGGCAGGTGCATGAAGTAGCCAACTGTAATCGTGAAAATTAATATTTCGTTATTGCTTTTTTAAAACGGAAAAGTACCTCGTGCCAAATTTTAAGTAATTCAAATGAGGCGGATTTATTGCAAATGTTTACGTTACGCATGTAGAACTTTATTGAATCACGGATAATAGATGGGAAATAGAGTCTTGATGGATAAATTATTTTACTATTTTTAAAATCAATTTTTATTGTCTCGATGCTTTGTAGTCGTGACAGTACATAGGGGAGACAGGGGCAAGATGACTATGTTAACAATTTTTGTTGTTTATTAATTTATTTTGAAGTAATAGTAAAATTAATTTTACATGAACTGATAGAGTATACCTTTGTAGTATTAAATACATTACCATTTAATTTTTCAAATAAAAAAAATAAAGGATAATTTTATTTTTTCAGAACATTAGCAAATCGTCATCTTGCCCCAGTACTGGGGCAAGATGACTTTGGCCTTGGGGCAAGATGACAACAGTGAAAATGATTGAACATATTTTATCTTTTGAATATGTTACATGGTTTAACAAATGATAACTGTGTTTTTACATCTTACAAAGTATCAAACTAAGCATAATGCATTGATTGTAACGTAATTTTGAAGTGTTTAGTTGTGCAGCTAACAATAGTCACAAATAAAAATGCCATTTTCATAATTGGAACATTCCTCATGCCACCACTCTTGGCATTTACAGCCCTGGATCCATTCTTCTGTTGGTGGGTCACAATGCCGGAAGTTGCTCTTAAACGCTTTTTGAATTTTTTGGGAGGAGGGGGACCAGCGGGTGAGGGGGGAGGTCTTGACCCCGTCGAACGGTACTCTCCTCGAACCGATCGGACGCTTGGAAGTGGAGATACGGACCCCCATAGGGTTTTTCTTTCGGGAGGCTAGGGGGGGGGCTTAGCGGATGGCAAAAATGTCTTCCTCTGGTCGCCCCCCTTTCGAACGACACCTCCCCCGATCCCATGCGCCCCTTAGCCGAGAGGAGATAGAAGCGCAAGGTCGTGCGAACAAACACACAGACAAACAAGCGTTTACAGGATTTAAATAGAATGGACAACATAGTTAGTTTAATAAATTCCGAAACACAGGGCCAGATGACGAGCTCGTCATCTTGCCCCGGACTGCCTGTTTAAAAATATTCGTTTTCATTGCCATG
The DNA here is from genome assembly GCA_963931845.1 of Maratus michaelseni. NCBI lineage: Eukaryota > Metazoa > Arthropoda > Arachnida > Araneae > Salticidae > Maratus > Maratus michaelseni. The sequence continues at coordinate 8,577,699 of OZ007600.1, forward strand.
AAGGAAGGCGATTAATTGACATTTATTCATGGTAATAGGTAGTATTTAAACTAAGTTACTCATAAATATTAAAGAGAAACGATATATCTTACCTATATCTGTAGCAGAGCTTATTTACATATGCATAAAAGTTATAACGTGGCAGCGGAAAACAATCAAAGCTTCACAACTGACACAAAAAGGGCGATTTCAGCGTCTCTATAGTATTGTTTAACGAACGGCCGATAGGAGAGCCAGTAGTGTCCGGTTGATGCTGCCACCTAGCGGAAAACGGAAAAAATAAGACATTTGTCCTTGTCCCACTCTTCATCTTGCCCCGGTCTCCCCTATATGATCTCGTGATTCATGTTTTCAAGTTTATTTTCAAAATTTTTCGAGAATACTTTTGTTTATGTTATACATCTTGAAAATGGCGCCGTATGTTGAAACGTATGTTGATCATTAAAAGGTTTTTATAAGCCTTTTGTTGTTTCTACTGGTATCACTTAAGCATTTATCTATATTTTAATTATAAATACTGATCTTATTCTGTGATTATGTACATAATGTTGATTCCAAAAATTCGGTGGAATTTTGTTATTTTTCGAATCAACAATTTATAATGGCACATTTTTTAAGTTCAAAATGTCCGAAAATTCTTGGTGATATCTAGATTTTCTTAATTATTACTACTAATAAAGAAATGAATAAGTATACAGAAACTATTGATAAATGTATTGCATATAATCGTTCTCTTTATTGATTTAAACTTTTTTCTTTATTGTATTCCCATAGCTACTAACTACATAATTACTACATAAAACTATATAATTATTACTACTAATACAGAAATGAATAAGTATTCAGAAACTAATGATAAATGTATTGCATATTTTGTTCTCTTTATTGATTGAATTTTTTTCTTTATTGCATTCCCATAGCTACTAACTGCATAATTACTACATAATACTATATAATTATTACTACTAAAACAGAAATGAATAAGTATTTAGAAACTATTGATAAATTTATTGCATATATCGTTCTCTTTATTGATTGAAACTATTTTCTTTATTGCACTCCAATTGCTACTAACTAACCTTTACCATTTTTTCAAGTCAAATTATCAAATATAACACGTTCTGAACTAGAATTTTTTTTAAATGTTTATTTATCTATATGCTGTACTGATTGGTTTTCTTTTGTTAAATAAAAGTTATGTTTCAAAATATTTTTATTTGACTTTAATACTATAAAAAAGCTTAAAGACAGCCAGCTATTCATTCCTACCCCTAGGAATGGTTGAAGTCTTTTTCGGTGGCATTTTGACTCCCCTATATGATCTCGTGATTCATGTTTTCAAGTTTATTTTCAAAAATTTGCGAGAATACTTTTGTTTATGTTATATATCTTGAAAATGGCGCCGTATGTTGAAACGTATGTTGATCATTAAAAGGTTTTTGTAAGCCTTTTGTTGTTTCTACTGGTATCACTTAAGCATTTATCTATATTTTCATTATAAATACTGATCTTATTCTGTGATTATGTACATAATGTTGATTCCAAAAATTCTCCTAGGGATAATTGAAGTCTTTTTCGGTGGCATTTTGTTATTTTTAGAATCAACAATTTATAATAACACATTTTTTAATTTCAAAAGTCCGAAAATTCTTGGTGATATCTAGATTTTCTTAATTATTACAACTAATAAAGAAAATAATAAGTATTCAGAAACTATTGATAAATTTATTGCATATATCGTTCTCTTTATTGACTGAAACTTTTTTCTGTATTACATTCCCATAGCTACTAAGTAACTTTAACCCTTTTTTCAAGTAAAATTATCAAATATAACACGTTCTGAACTGGATTTTTTTTTAAATGTTTTATTTATCTATATGCGGTGCTGATTGGTTTTCTTTTGTTAGATAAAAGTTATGTTTCAAAATACTTTTATTTGACTTTAATACTATAAAAAAGCTGAAACAGACAGTTTTTAAATCAAAGAATCCTTTTAAGCGCTATTTAATGTTGAAGTCGGTCAAGATAGTTCAGTTACATAAGTATTACAGAATCGAACAATATTCCTAGCTATTTAAATGTCTTTTGCAGGCACATACTAGACGTGATTGTGGTGTCCAATGACATTTTTACGTTAGTCTATTTTTTTTTTTTTTTTTTTTTTTTTTTAAAGTTTTTTTTTTTAAATTGTTATTCAAAATTCATTACTTAGGCAGACCGGGGTGATTCTTGGTCACTTGCAGCATGGGGTGATAATTGGTCAATTAAATTTTCATCAATACAAATGATAGAATCAAAAGAAAAAAAATACTGGATGTTAGACAATTTCATTGTTATTCAGTAACACAAACGATTTTTTGGTTCAAAGCATAATTTAATGAGAAAAAATATTTTAACTAGACATATGTATAAAACTTGAGCAAAAAAATAAGGGATTATAAAATCATGCTTTTTTTCATAAGGTGGCTGTAATATGAAATTTAGCTACATGATGATCTAGAAGGGTTATATAGAAAGAGAAATATGCATAGAATATGTATATATGCATATGAACACTGTATGAATAGATACATTAGAGAAATAGAGGGCTAAACATCACCCTATATACATGGGGTGATTCTTGGTCAACATGGGGTGAATATTTGTCAGCATGGGGTGATTTTTGGTCATGTAATTTTAGCTTAAAAATTACTTATAAACTCACAAATAGTGCAGAAATGTTTATTATTTGTCAGTTTTAGATGGCAGCGTCTGCATTCAAAAGTTTTTTCAAGTTCATGTGGCAACACTTTAAGAGTGAACCACATTGTTTTGATTTTTTTCAGCAATTCATAACACAAATTACATTTGAAATAACTGAACCTTTGTTTGAACTTGTTAGCAAAAATTGTCAGTGGATTCGAAACCATGCAGACTTGCTCTGAAAGTGCTCCGATGACTGGCTGAAAAATCAGCAGTAAAAGGTAAGTGGGAATGCTTTCTCCGGTAAATATTAACGTCTAAACTAATTCTGAACAATATGAGCCATGCCATGTCCAAATCGGTTAAAATTTGAATGAGTTATGTCCATTTTAGTGTTGTCACTATAGCCCAATGGCCAAAATACATGGCATTCGAGCGTCAGTGTCAGCCATTTTATTTTCATAGTTTTCCAGGCTTCAACCTGAAATACACTCCCTCGCTCCTTTGCACATGTTCCCGCATCTCCTCACAATAGCGTCATTTTTATGGCCTTTCAATTTATACAATCAGCCTTGCACAGTATATCTCCCTCGGGTGCAGCTGCACTCGCTTTTTGCTGGACATTTATCTCTTCATGGGCTGGTCTCACATGGTTCTCCCAAAATTCACCCATTTTACTCTATCTAGTATTATCTTCATTATCTCTATTCATTTTTTTTTTTATTCTCATAATTCTCTTTGCCGGAGAGAGTATCCCACATAACCTTTATCGCTAACGTAAATAAAGTTCTTAACTCAGAAATATAAGAAGAAAAAATATATATATATATTCCAAGAAGAATAAATCAATCACAAAGTGAAAGCTCAAACTCATAACTCGAAGACAAGAACAACCCGAGATATACAAAATCGACCAACAGTCAACACACAAAAACAAGAAACTCACAACAAATAAAAATGATAACCCCATCAAATCAATCAGACAAAGGACCGCCACTCCAACAATTATATGATATAGAAACAGGTAAAAGAAAAAACCTTAACGTTCACGAAATCCTCGCACAAGCAATCGGCCACTACAGAAGACACAAAGGAAGAAACAATGAAGGAGCAGACAAATACCTACAGTGGCTGCAAGTAGAAATAACAAAAAACATCGCATACATCAAAAGAAATGCATCACAAACACAAGATTCAACCCAACAAACAAAAATAACAAACACACTGGAAATATTCAAAGATGTAGATCAAGACTTCATTGCCTACCTGCATAGGGACACCATCCGACAAAACGTGAAAGATTTCCTGGATACTAAGCCCACATTCAGAGCATCTTTTAGACAAATGTGCAAACACCTCAAACAACACTCACCAGCAGGCACTGAAGGAGCTAACACCTTGCAAGAAAGAATAGTAACTCATCTCAAAGATATGCACCAAATCAAAGAAGAACTAGAACAAATCAAGGAAGGTGAGGTCCAAACAGACAACATAGAATAAGAGTCCAACCACAACACACATCACCAAATACAAGAAAACAACACGGCATCCCTAGAACACAGAATCCAATCCCTGGAAGAAGACACAGAACGACTACAAACCAACACACTGGAAAGAGAAAACAAACAGCAAGCAGACAGAAAACAACTGGAGGAAAGAATTGAACACCAACAAGCCACCATAAAAGAAAGAGAGGACAACATAGAAAAATTAACAGCAGAACACAAAAAAACCCTCGCAGATCTCTACTCCAAGATGGATCTCCTCACTCAAGACAATCAAAGACAAAAAGAAGAAATAAACCAACTGCATAAGCAGCAAGAAAAGCAACAAAACTGCCAGATCCCGAATGAAGACGAAATTGAGCGGATGACCAAAGAAGGAGTTCAACAACTCCTGATAAAAATAAAGAACCAACTCCCACACGTCCAGAACACCAGAATGCTGAAAGAAGCCATAATAAAACAAAACACCACAAACACAGAAAAAATATTTCAAAAAATAGCAGATCTGGAATCAAAAGTCTCAGCACTTATCAAGAAACACAAAACACCAGCAATAGAAACACCAGAAGATAACAGCACACACGACTCATACGCAGAAAAACTGAAACAATCAGAAACAGGCAGACCATCACAACCACAAACAAGATTAACAGCATCTTCAACAGCCAGGAGATACTCCAAAGGGGCAATTTTACTATCTAGAAAATCAAACACGTCTCTAACGATGTTCTCAATCAGAGAACAAATACACAAAGCCCTTAAAAAACACAAGAACGTCCCACCTATACATTGTACAATAGCAAGAAATAAAACAACATTAATAGTGAGATCAGAAACAGAAGAAAATGTCGACACCCTGTCGGATATAATACACCAATCAGAAGACATATCACGTCTGGTATCCCAAGAATTTGTAACAGAAAAAAGGAAAAAGCTGATAATACTAGGCATCCCGAAGTCGATCACACATGACGAAGTATTACAAGAAATCAACAAAAAGACAAACGAAGACATCGAACAACATTTACACATACATAAAGAAATATCAAAAGAAAATCACGAACATACCAATTAGTAATAGACCTCCCAGAAGACCAAGCCTTGTTACTCCACAAAGTGGGTCGACTATCGCTCAGCCTCATAACATGCAAAATAAGGACATACTCCCCAATAATTCGTTGTCAAAACTGCCAAGTCTTCGGGCACTCCTCTACCAACTGTAAGAGAAAAACGGCTTGTGCATATTGCATGGCAGAACATGAATCTGAAAGATGTCCGAAGAAAAACCACCTGCGACAACACAGATGCTTAAATTGCACCTACACGCAAGATCAAGATGGATACCCCTACCCAAATAACCATAGCGCCAACTCAGCCGGATGCCAAGTCTTTCAGGACCTCTTCCATAATCGCCATCGTGCACAGAACCTAACAGCAGAGAGTTCGCGATGGTAACAACCCCAAACCCAACAACCACACCAACTAGCAATAGAACAACAACACCAAAATTCAAAATAGCACAAATAAACCTTCAAAGAACAAAATCAGCAACAGCAGACCTCATAAATCACTTAATAGAAGAGGATTACTCAATAGCCTGTCTCCAGGATTGCGCAGTCACCAATAGAAGACCGCACGGATTACCATTATCCCTGCCTTCATATGCCTCGCAATCCAACAACTGCCACACAATCATACTGGACAACAACCTACAACATATACAACATATACAGCAACACCAAAATTCAGTATTCATTAACGTTACACTCCAAGATATAATTATTACAATCGGCAATCAATACTCCCCGCCGTCAGCAGATCTAAAGGAAGACCTTCAAGCCTGGACAAACAAGAGAGGCATGAGCAAACACCTGATACACCTGGGAGACTTCAATGCTCATAGCCAACTCTGGGGGTATCCATCGGACGACGACAGAGGACACCATCTCATCACACATATGAGCCAACACCACTTAATCTCGGCAAACGACCCACACAGCCCACCCACATTTCAGACAGAAAGATCACAAGGATGGCCGGACGTCTCTCTTTTCTCGTTCCCCGTATTCTCTAGATTAGAAGAGTGGACTGTGGAAAAAGACATGAATTACGGGGACCACCGCTTGATCACCATATATCTAAACATAACAACCCCAACTCTCCCGAGAAGAAGATACAGAACGAAGAACATATCGTTTAAAAAATTCAATCAACACTTAACCTCAAGACTAATAGAAAGAAACATTAACTTCCAGCAAATAAAAAGTAAAGAAAACTTCGATACACACTACAATGAATTAATACAAATCATACAAGAGACAAGTGAACACACTCTCAAGAAGAAAAGTAGCACACACAAACCCTCGATCAACTGGTGGTCTCCGGAGCTCCGAAAAACAAGAAACTACGTCCGGGCACTCCGAAGACAAACAAACTCTCCAACATCCACACAAGCCCACAAACAGAAATACAAACAGGAGCGAGCCAGATACAAGCTTCAAATCCAAAAAGCCAAACGAGAAGCATGGCTGAGATTCTGTCAGGCAACAACAGATCCCTATGGGAAAATGAAGAAAATTGCCTTCCAGGACTTTCACAAGAAAGAAACATATGCACTGGCACACTCAACAACAATCACACACACCAAGAAATCATTTTACAAGGACCTCACAGAACACATATATGGAAATTCACAGATTACAGACACCAGAACACCAACACCAGACAAGACGGCCCCTCCATTCACCGTAAACGAGTTAAAAACGGCAATATACAGCTTCAACAAAAACAAGGCCCCAGGAATAGACAACATAGACCATCCCATCACAAGACAAATATTCAAACATCACCCACAACTACTACAAGACATTTACAACACACTCCTCAAGCTTAACTACTTCCCGACAGCATGGAAGCAGGGGGAACTAGTCTTCTTCTTGAAAAATGGAAAGCCTCCAACAGAAGCGGACTCGTATCGTCCGATTTCCCTGCTGCCAATCCTGGGCAAAATCTTTGAGAAGCTAATACTAAAGCGTATCCTACATGAACTACACAACACACCAAAACTAGCACCGTCCCAACATGGATTCGTCCCAGGAAAATCGACGGAAACGGCAATCCAAGAAGTGCTGTCCATCATAGATCTAAGCAAACAAGAAGACAACTACACATATCTCATCTCTCTAGACTTCCACCATGCCTTCGACAATCTACCTTGGGATGCAACAGTGGAAGAGCTCGAAACCTTAGAACTGAGCAGACCGTACATAAACACGACAAGATCCTTCCTATCGCTCAGATCTGCGTACACCAACTGGCTCTCTGGAGACCTTCACTGGTTCAAAAAGGGCTGTCCCCAGGGGTCGTGCTACGGCCCGTTTCTCTGGAGAATATTCATCAATAAGATCCTGATAATCCTCAGAGAAAAGGGATTCAAAGTGGTGGCGTACGCAGATGATATACTTCTAATCATAACAGGTCGCACCAGGAAGATCATAGAAGACAAAGGCAACGCAGCTCTCCAACTGATTCAAAACTGGGCGGATTGTCATTCCATTCAAATAACACACGAAAAATCAACAGTTCTGCAAATAAAGAATCGTAAATATCTCAAGCGTCCACCCACACTAAAAATTAATAACAGATCCATCAAACATAACCCCACACTAAAATATCTCGGCTTAGTTCTGGACAGCACACTTTCCTTCCTACCACATCTACATGCCAAGAGATCAGAAATCAACACAGCAGTCCAAAACCTCCTGAAGTTTGCAGTATCTCAAAAGCAATACTAAAAATATGGAACAACACAATCTTAGAAAAGAAAATAACTTACGCTGCAGCAACATGGTTCCCCAAACTACAAAAATCCCACGGGCTGCGACTCCTCTCAGCAATTCAGGCACAGTGTCTGCTTTTGATCTCCCGTGCATACAAGAAGACAGCAACCTCAGCTCTCTGCGTCCTCACGGGAACAATGCCACTCTCACTAAGAACAGAGAAAACAGCAGCCCAAGGAGCAATCCTTAGGCTAGGCATCCCCATGGTTGGAATACAACCAGATATGTATCAACCGAAATTTATACCAACAGAAATTATACCATACAAAACATATTTTGAATGGGCAGAGAATGCAGAGGAGCAGCCAAATTTGCAAGTATACACGGATGGATCGAAGACTGACGCTGGTGTAGGATACGCTTTCTGCATCTACAACAAAGAAGACACAATAACAGAACATCAAATACACCTGGACACCTCAAACTCCGTTTACCAAGCGGAGCTGCTCGCAATTTCCGACGCAATTTCCTGGCTGCAAACATCCACACACGACAAAGCAACAATAAATTCAGACAGCCTTTCCAGCTTAGTGGCACTTACAGACATGAATACAGAAAATTATCTAATAGGTCAAATAATAAAGAAACTGCAAAACACAACAAAAAAGATCCTCTTCAACTGGGTAAAAGGCCACTCAGGAATTGCGGGCAACGAACACGCTGACAGACTCGCCAAGGAAGCCACACAACCGGACACATCAATAAAACACATCTTCCACCCAGCACCTCCATCCTACCTCAGAGGACAACTAAAACACAAATACACATCTAAATGGCAAGACCAATGGACAGCGGAGCACAGGGGACGAAAAGCCTACAGCCTCTGTCCAAAAGTCACCGAGGACTTCCTGGTCCCACACCGAAACATCTACCTGTACATAACCAACCACGGCCCGTTCCCATCATATCTCTCTCTCTTCAATAAAGCCCCATCTCCATTCTGCACATGTGGAAAAAGAGGAGATGCCACCCACTACACACTCAACTGCCCGCTAACGTCAGCATATCACATAAGGAAACCGGCATTACTGAGGACCTCAGTTTGGTTCCACCACGTCCTCCATACACCAAATCTACAACAAAAAATAATAGACTGTGTCCATCTCCTAGAACACAATCAGCAACTCTTTCAAATGCCTCCAGCACACCTTCTAGGAAATGTCCTGCCCTCAGACGATGATGAAGAAGAATAACCCTCATCATTGACCACAAAAATAGCGGAAACACAGTAGTGTAAATAATTCCATTCCCTCAGTAAAAGCCTAATGGCCTATTGGCCTCATCTGTATTTTTTTTTTTTTTTTTTTTTTTTTTTAAATAAACTTGCCAAGCAGGGCTTGTAGAGCTTAAGCCGTATGGTAGGCCACCCTGCTTGGTTGAATCTGAATCTGAATCTGAACTTGTTAGCCAAATTTGGCCGATTGATCTTACAAACGAAAACATACGGTCTGGGTTTCGCAGCACTGGAATTTACCCACCGAATAGAGAAAAGTACCCCACCAAACGATTTAATCCTATGAAACTCTCATCATATTACAAAGAGTATTCACCACGAAAAAACATTCATACAGAACTCCCTCTACTTCAATTGCAATAGCAACTCCGTCTACTTCAATTGCAATATCAACTCCGTCTATTTTCACTGTAATGTCAACTCCGTCTACTTCCTCTGATAGCACACCATCAACTGAAAAATCATTTTATTCACTTCTCGGTCAACGTCTGCAAATTGTACTATGCACATGTAAATGCAGTGCAAGGAGAAAAATAGAAACAAATGTCCACCAACGAGGATTTCATTAAGTTGTATGAAACAGTTGAAAAAGAAAAAAAATCAAAAAAGAAAAGGAAAACTACATTAAACAAGAATACAGCTGAAGATGCCGTAGCATCATCCTCTGAGATTAGAAGAAAATTGCAGCAATGCACACAAGATACAAATATAGATATGGAAGTAAAAACGGGTGAAGCTAAAGAAATTCTGCAACTGCAAAAAAATATTCTGATATTTCAGCTACAAATAAATTAAGGAAAATACATAAAGCCATATGTGTAGAGAAGTACTATGCTGTCTTCTTTGAACAGATGCCATATATCGGGCGTGTTATTAGCATTCACGATATTTTGTCTTGCAAATTTTTGGAAAAGTCTGCATGAAATTATCGCTGGCCAAAGAAAACGGATCTTGCGTCAGTGAAACACTCCTTTTTTGTTTTATGGACCAGTTAGACTCTATGGTACAGGGCCATTTCAGATTGAGGAAAATGAAATGCAAGCTGCATACATTAAATACAAAAAAGTATTTTGTAAATAAATGTATTATTTTGTGAAATATATTTGAAGTTCCAACCATTTTAGTAATGTTCTTTATTTTATAACATTTTTCATAACTCTGTTTATATTTACAAACAATATAAGGTATTAAATTTATTCCAAGAATGTTTCATTCAATCATTTATTAAATTTTTGAGTGTTTAAAATGTTGGTATTTGATCATAAAATAATGGCCAATAATCACCCCATCCCTGACCAATAATCACCCCATTGCCGGGGTGATTATTGGTCAGACATTTTTAAATTGTATTAATATTACATATAATTAAAAAAAAACTAATTAAGATTGTTAGGTATTAGATTCTCTTTCTGCAAGTATAAAATTTTTGTTCCAATTCAGTTTAGTTACTGAGTTATATGGATCTTTATGAAAAGTTACCAATAATCAGCCCACTCCGCCCTAAATAGAGATTTAAAAAGCTTGTTTTTAGGGACTGCAGGTTCTGGACAAGGGCTGATGAGCTTGAATCGTAGTGGGCAGAGCCTCCTTGTTTGTGCTAAAATAATGCCATATTTTACTACATACTACTGTGTATATAGTGTATAAAATTAATTGAACACGATCAGTGAAACATTCTAGAACAGGCCATTCCAAACCGATCTATAATAATATTTAAAAAATAATGCAGTATGAGGAACGTCTTTGTGAAATCTATCAATCTGGAAGATTGATGGAGAAAAAAATTTGTTTAAATTTTAATTTAACAATTCTCACAATATATAACTCAAATGTTAAATAAAATAATTATTATTTTGGTAATAACTAACAATAAGAATGAAATAAATTATAAATATTTTATTAATTGTGAAAAATGTTTTAATAACTAGATTAATTTATCTAAAGCAAAAAATTATATATACGATCTGGGAATTCAGCTGCAGCTAAGCTACCTTAAAAATAATTATTCGAAAACAAAGCATTCATTTGAAAGGAATTTTCAATTTGGCTCCATTCCAAAATATATGCATTTTTTAAAAATTTATTTATTAGAAAACTATAATTGTTTTCTTTTTCCCTTTTTATATTACTTTGCGGCTTTTTTTTTATGTTATCTTAGTTTCATGTTTTGCCTAATAAGCTTAAAAATACTTTAATTTCACCATAAAATGATTTTCCGGTATTCTGCATGGATTAATTCTTTAAATAATTTGAAAATGAATATTCAAAAGATAATTTTGATTTTTTTTACATGCCAAAGGAAATGAAAAAAAAAAAAATGATATTTTTATCAGATATTTATTTTCGTTTTTCAGATGATAAAAGATTCGGAAATACAAAGAAATGCGAGTTCTGATATGTTTAAAATTTTTATGAAATATTAAAAATGTATGTATTCTTTTTTTAAATGCAATCTGAAGTTTTTTGATAAAAAGAATCTGGAATTTCCAGTTTTGTTTGCTGAGAAATTTAATATTTCCATGAAAGTTCAGATGTCTTCGTGATCAGTTTGAAAAATTTTAATGTATATATCTAAAAGCTTTTTAAGAAATAAGCAGTTGAATCATCTTTTAGAATTACAATTTATAACATCATAGTAATTAGATAAAATTTAGAATTTTTAAACGATTTGTGCAGTACTAAAATAAGCATTACATAAATGTGAGACTGATAACAATGATGGGATTAATAATGATCATAAGATTATATCAGAAAAAAATCATTTATTTTTAAAATAAAATGCATAGGTATGCTGAAAGTGATAACAATAAATATTAAAAAAAGTATGTATTAAAAGGCTTTTCAAGCCCCGTTTATGTTACTGCTATCACTTTTAGAATATAATATAATTTATTTTTAGAAAAGACTGTTTCTATTTATTATTACTCAGCATTTCTAAAATATTCAAAATTCGGCATTCACAAAAATATAAGTAATAAGAAATGATTGAATTTTTGTTTTAATCATACTTATTCCACTTTAGATACTTAGACAACCATCCTAATTTCATAGAAAAAAAGATCATTTTTTCGTTTTCCGGTAGATGTCTCTCCTTGTCCACTCAGTTGTTTCATGCTGCTTTCTTCCCATAGGTTGCTTTTGGTGCGTTCTCTACCCGCATCGGTTATATAAGTCACCGCCTCTCTGTCGTTATGCCCAGCCTTGCTTTTTCTAGCATGTGCTTTGCTGTTCGTCGCACTGAAGAAGAATCTCGTTGATGGATTTGAAACAGCTGTTTGCTGCTTTTTTTGTGTAGTATTTGAGTATTTTTAACGATGGTTTTCTGCCTTTTAACATCCTAATTTCGTCTCGGTTTCTACTCAATAAATAAAAACCTATCAATCATATTCCGTATTTTACAACAGTATTATTATTTTATTTTTAAAGGGAATGGGGACTGATACTCATCATAAAACGAAAATTCAAGTGATTATTATGAGAGCTTGGAGGTCATAGTTATCAAATGCTAAAATATGGTGGTAAAAGCATTGCAAAGTTATGAACCCAATTGTACAAAATGATCTTGGCAGGAGGAGATTCGATACCACAAGAATTAAAGGAAGGATATTTAATACCAATTTTTTTTTAAAAAGGACAAAAAACTCTGCAGCAACTGTAAAGAGGAATTTGTGTTACAAGTCAAATAACAACATTATCCGGAAGAAATTTAAGAAATAGTTAGAACACAAATACTAAGGAATTGAAGAACAAAGTGCCTTTTCAGCAGGTAGATATTGAATGCCTAAGGGAGGCCACTCGGCCCAGCAAAGCCAGGCCGTAGAGCGTTAGCACCTCCCCCGGGATGTTCCCCGGCACGCGGGGATTCGTTTTGGGTGATTCCAGCCACCGGCGGAAGGGAAGGCACGATGCCGAGACCGCCAGCGCACGCGCAAACGGCCCAAACAACAACAAAAAAGAATAAAAAGAAAATACAAACTAGGCCAAAGGCCGGCACTGCCAGGACAAGCCTAAGCGCGACAAGGGGCAGGCAAGAAAGCTAAAAAAAAAAGAAAAAAAAAAAAAGAAAAAGAAACTGAAAAAAGCCTGAACCGCTGGAGCCTGCACTCCCTCGCGACAGACAGCGGCAGGTGCAGTGATGAAGAACTTGTAGGTGAACAGTCCTTAACGCTCCTGCGTCATGACACACAGTTCGCGGCCAAGGCGGTCCTTGGATAATAATGATGCGCCGGAATCTGAGAGCTCAGTTCCCACGCGACAGATGGCGCCACAAGTTGTTGCGTTGGAGAGATGAGGTCGCTTCTAAAGACTGCGAAGGGAGCACAGCAAGGTGCTCAAACACTGACAAGGTACAGCCAAAAAAAAGGAAAAGTCAGGAGAAGGAGGGTAGGAAGATCAATTACAGTACTGATTGGTGGTGAAGAATTTAATATGTTTAGTTAAAAATTGATAAAAGCTAGAGTTGGTTACTTAATTTGTTAAGTTCGATAAATCCATTAAGAAATTAAAAATATTTTTTAATTTTTTTAGTAAGATTGGTCTTGTTAGAATATTGGTTAGCCAAGAGGGTGGGGGAAATTCGGGAGATCTGAGATGCCAGGCAACGGTCAGTGGGCAGTCAAAATAGTAATGAGAAGGCAAGCCCCGCTGGCCACATGGACACACATTGGAGGCTGCACGTTTATAATATTTGAGGTAAGTAGGGAATGGACCATGTCCTGTGAGGAACGCTGATGTGTGGGGGGCGAGGTTAAGCAGGTTTAGAGAGACAAAAGGGAGCAATTTGTGGGTATGTCGACCTTTATCCGAGTAATCCCAGTGGTCCTGCCACTGAGGAATGATTTTAGACTTTAAAAACCCTCTAATGTAGGATGGGGGAACAGGGAGGGAAAGATCAATATTTGTGCTTCTCGTAGCTTCTTTTGCCAATTTATCAGCTAATTCATTGCCAGCAATGCCAATGTGTGCCTTCACATGGCCCAGGGCTACTCGCCGTGCAAGGTCTTTTAAAACTAGTTTTATTTGGAGTACAATGGGATGTTTTGTGCGGTGAGTAAAGATTGCTTGTAGGCCGGAGAGGCTGTCTGAATATAGTCTGTAAAATTGTACTGTTGGGTTAGAGACAATCCATTCCAATGCCCGCAGAATCGCGAACAGCTCAGCCTGGAAGACAGTGTTGTTATCACCGATTCTGCAGGCCCACTTATGGGTCACGACCTCGCCTTTCATGGCACAGAATGCTGCTGCCACGCCAGTCTCCGTGCGTGACCCGTCAGTGAAAATGGTCGGACAGCGGGGAGAGTAGCTGTGTTCAAAACCGTGCCTGGTTGTGTTTATCTGTAAGTGAGATGTCTCTTCTGCGGGATGTATTCTCCAACTGGGAACCTTCCTCTGTAGTTGTATTTGTGGAAAAAGTGCTGCACACGTTGGTTCATGTTCTAGGTGTGTGATCCTGTTTTTCTGGTATTCATATTGGAGTGTTATTGTTATGGGAGGAATACCTGTTATTGCTGTGAGTGCGTCCGTTGAGATTGTCCTGTATCCTCGAGCAATTTGCAGCAAAAAGAGCCGTTGCATCGAGGTCAATTTGTCCTTCACGGCTTGCGTGAGGTTACCTCCCCAGACGCCCACACAGTAGAAAATTATCCGCTCCACTATTGTGTGGTACCAGATTTTTAACATTGTTGGCTTTATTCCCCAGGATTTTGACGTTAGTTTACGTGCGTTTAAGTGTAATTTTCCTACTTTAATCCTGAGGGTGTTGATATGTTCCGTCCAGCTTTGGTGTTCATCTATGGTGAGGCCAAGAAGTTTGAGGTGTGAGACATGCTCGACACTAACCCCGTTCACTCTTATGATTGGTTTACGTTCAAGTTTGCGTGGTTTGGAAAATGTGACTGCTTGTGATTTTTGGCTTGATAGCTGGAGGTTGAGGTTTGTTAGCAGTTGGCAGAATACGGGGAGGGCTTGAGCCGCCATTGCCTCCAAGTCCATGCGCCGCCTGCCCGAGAAAATAAAGCTGAAGTCATCAGCGAATGCAAAGAGAATGAAGCCTCTAGATTCTAGCTCTTTTAGAATTATGTTAGCTATGAGTAACCAAAGAATTGGGCCAAGGCAGGAGCCTTGGGGGCAGCCCTTTTCGAGCTGATGTACCGAAGTGCCTGAACCCCAATTGATCAATATGCTACGAAGGCTTAAGTAGGATGCGATGGTTCCAGCTATATTAGCCGGGCAGCGAATTTCAATTAGTTGCTGGATAATGTCCCTCCATTCTACATTATCGAAAGCACCTTTAATATCTAGTGAAACAAGTGAGGTGTAGTCTCCTTTGCTGATGGTTTCATTGCAAGTGGTAAGAATGTCATAAAGGGCCTTGTCACATGACCGACCCTCTCTGAACCCATATTGCCTATGATGCAAGATGCCATTCGTCTCCATGAAGTGCACCAGTCGTGTGACTAGTAGTTTTTCTAGCAGCTTCCCCAGAGTTGGTAGGAGACAAATAGGTCTATAGGAAGTGGGTTCAGAGGCATTCTTTCCTTTTTTCAGGAAGTAGACGGCCTCACCTTGCTTCAGTGTTTGAGGGAAGTAATTGTGATTGAGACACAGATTGGCCCATCTGGTGAACAACTTTGGGATGATTTTGAAAGTTAATTTTAAAATTTTGAAGTCCACGCAGTCTGGGCCAGGGGCTTTTTTATCATTAAATGTATGTAGAGCAGATGCTACTTCAGCTTTAGAAAAGGGTTTATCATTAGGTGTCGAAAAATTGAGGTCTGAATTGTCCCTGTTGGGATACGAGGATGGTCCGAAAAGTGCTGCAGTTAGGTGCTCCATATTCGCTTGCCTGGATGAAATGGAGGGTGGAAGCTCAAGTTTAATTTCGTCTGGTGTGAAGAAATTTCCTGTAAAAAATTTTTGTGCCGTGCCAAAAGGTTCTGATTGATTGCTGCAGAAATTCCGCCAGGCTTTGACTCTGGCATCCTGAACACTTTTCTTGAATTTTGATGAGAGTATTTTGTACTGAGCGCCAAGGTTTTCAAAATAAGGTGTGTTTCCGTGTGTTTCTCGTAGATGTTTAATCTTTCTCCTTAGCGCTGTGAGTTTGTTTCGTTGTGTCTTAAGTTCGGTGGTCCAGAACGAGAAGACTGGAGTCCTCCGAGTATTTTTTAGTCTAAAGGATGCTCGTGCCGCCTCTTGCATGGAAGCAATAAGTTTTTTTGTGAAGGAGTTAATATCGGTGATGTTTGTTGCATCCCTTAGGTGTTGTGCAAGGAGTGGTCTGTGTGTTTTAATGATTTGTGTAAACTTTTTAAAGTTTCCTCGGGTTGTGTTGAAACGTCGTTTAGTTGTAGTCAGTGGTGTAATGTCAAAGCCGAAACGTATGTATTTATGGTCCGAGGCATTGTGGATGTCCATTACTCGCCAGTCCCTGATTTTTTGTGCCGCCTTCGGATTCGCCAGCGTATGATCTGGGAATCCTTTGTGTGTTATAATACCTGTGTTGTTCATTCTGACAAATGTGTGTGTTCTGTTATCAATGTTAACAATGGTTAAATTATGGACTGCGAGATGCTCGATGAGACTGTCTCCGCGGATGGTTTCCTGTGGGCAACCCCAAACAGTGGAGTTTGCGTTGAAGTCACCTCCGCAAATGAAGTACTGCTTATGAGTTATTAAGTGTTGCCACTCCATAAGGGTTTCATCAAAATTGAAACGCGGTGCTGCGTAGGTAGAGCCTATAATTAGTTTTCCTTCCTTCGCCATTATAGTGATGAAAACACAGTTGTCTCCTGTGAATAGGTGTGAGTATGCCAGATCCGTATTCTGGACGACCAGATGAGCGCTGTTATCTTTGGACGCGAACTTCGCCCAACTTTTCGGAAAAATTGACAGCAGCGCTCCATCATTGCCACAGTAGGCATCCTGCAGCAATGCAATGTCTATATTTTCTGATATCATGTAATTTTTTAGGCTGACATTAGCTGCCTTGCAGTGATTTAAATTAACCTGAATGATTTTGATGTGGCCAAATGGTGGGGGGTCCGAAGGTGCTAGAAGAGACATATTGGTTTTCTGAAAAGGTACTTAAATAAAAGGTACTTAAATAAAGGGTTCTTGGTTAAGTTAGTAACAAAAATTATGTTAAATTCAATAGAAGGGCCTACCTTGCCAGTCATGGTGATGCCCGTTGTGGCCTCCTTGATAGAGTGGGTGGTATTCATTTCTATATGAACGATTACCATACCATTCATCGTGATGATAGGGGCTATTTGCTGGTGTTGCCTCTTGTATGGTTGGGTGCTGTGTGTTGAATTGTTGATGTCTGTTTGGTTCTTCTGGTGTTAGGTGAACTTGCGAACTGTTACCAATTTGGAAAAGCAGGTTAAGTCTTTCCCGTTCTGAACTATATTTTGAGCGGTAGGCACTGCAACCAGAATCTGATGCTTTGTGGCTTGTTGGAAAATGTGTGTTGTATTGTGTGTTATGTTTGGTGCAGTTGATGCATCGTGGAGCTGCAGCACATGATTCTTCATGGTGTGCTTCGCCACAGCATGCACACACAGACGTGGCCGCCTTGCAGTTCCGTTCGTGGTGGGTAAGGCCTTGACAGCGGCGACAGCGCAGGATGGTAGTATGTGGTCGGAGGCGACAGGTCTTTAGGCCGATGACGATGCCTCCATCATTTATGAGCTCTATGCCAAGTGACTTAGGCAGCAGAAGAATCAAATCTTTTGTCGCCTCGTTGTGTCTATTAGGTAACTCCTTGAGGACGATGATGTCTTCTTCAGTTATATGGTATGTTTTGCCAAGAATATTAGTGAGGGCCTCCTTCGTCAGCGCCTCTGGGACACCCAGGAGAATCATTTTATGCTTTGGAACTGCCTTCTGCAGAAAATTAAGTTTTTTGTTGAGAACTTGATTGTGCTGCAGCTCTGCTTGTAGGCGCTTTAAGTCCTCTTCTGTTTTGCAGGTAACTTCTACGTGATTTCTCCTGGGGGCCACCTTATCCACGTGTATTGGCGTTGCAATTGCCTCTTTAGATAGCATTATTTCGATTTCTTTTCCCGGTGTTATTGATGTACCTTTAATGATGAGGGTTTTGCGGTTAGAGCTTTCCAGAACAAACTTTTTGGCTGGTTGTGCGGCTGTTTGACTGTATGTTTGTGGGACTTGAGGTGTTGCTGTTTCTTTTGGTGAAGTGGTGGTGCTTTCTATTGCCGCTGCTTGGTCTGCTTGATTTTGTTTTAGTGTTGATCTGACTGCTTCTATAAGTGTGACGGTGTCTGGGATCCTTTCAATTATCTTCTCATTCGTTTGGCGTGCGTGATCTAGGCTTTCTTGGAGGTGCTGGCAGCTTGTCTGGAGGCTTGCTTCATTTATTTCTAGTTGGCGTATCCTGGACTGCAGGCCTCTTCTGTATTTTGAAGGAACTCAAATACATATCTCAGATTTTTTAGTGTTTTTTCTGTGGGGAGTTTTTTTGTAGCAATGCTGTTTTCAGCTCTTGTTACGTAGCTCTTTCCCATCGTAATAAGTTCTGCCATCGTATATGTTTCTGTTTCTGCATCAGTGTTTTCATGTATTGTGGATGCTGCTGAGCTGTGGCTGACGCTTCTAGACAGCTTTGCTCTGGTATTTCTAGTTGATGACCTGCTCTTTCGAGCTGCTGACTGAGAGCTAGAGTTTTTGTCAGAAGGAAATCTTCCGTTGCCTGGCGACATGTTAGCAAGGGAAGGAACAGGATGAGAAGCTTCTACTACGAAACGATAAACAAAAGAAAATTATACTAAGTCAAAAACTAGGTCATTGGGCACTCACGCCACTTGACTGAATAAACCCATGAATGGCTCTACAGGTCTCGCAGCATGTTTCAAAATGGAAAAGTGTAGGAACAAAAGCTTGCCGTTTGTCAAAAACTCGTGACTGCGCTGAAAATTAGACTGGAATTATTAGGTTCGACTTTAGGGTAAAGAATAATGATTGACCAGTATCAAAAAGCTTAGACTTAAGGAATTGTTGGGTGAGAAAGGGAAGAGAAAATGAAACGATTGGGGCTCGCTAAGGTGATGAAAGACAAATTGCTATGTAACTTATTAATAGTACATGTTTAAATATGGGTAGAGCAGAACTTGTTGCGATAGATGAGGAGGATTGTTGTTGAAGATGATTGCTATTGGAGGGAGAGACGAGAGACTCAGGCGCCAGCCAAGGCCAGCCGCAGCGCGCCACCCCGACCGACGAGTGGTAAAGGGGAAATGCTGTGCAAAAAGCAAGAGAGAAAAGTCTTGTGGCATTTTGCGAACACAGGGGAGTCTGAGAAAGTCTAAGAACGTACTTTGATGCAAGAGTAAATTAAAAAGTAAATAAAAACATTATTATTCTACTCAGGAGTGTAAGAAAAATGAAGAAAAGTAAATAAAAATAAAACGAAAAAAAAAAGACTTTAATACAACAAAGGAAAAATAAAACACACTAAAACTTATAATTATGCGGGCAAAAAAAAAGAAAAAAAAAACTGTAAATGGGAAATAATTGTAAAAATAAGTTTGGTTACAGTTAGATGTTAGAATTGGTTATATGGTCCGAAAATGTTAAAGTCCGCAGATAGGTATTCTAATTTGAAGGAGATAGTGAAAGAGGGAAATGGAATCTGATGAAAAACGCCCCCCCCCAAAAAAAAAAATAAAAAGAGAATTTCAGGATTGTGTAAAAAATGATAAAATTTATTAGAAGCGCTAGAGAACATAAATTCACTTAAGTTTATATGAGAGGACAAAAAAACGGTATATAACAGTATGAAAAAGGAATAAATTGCGAGACCTAGCCATATTTTCGTGAGAAAAAAGAGTGTAAACAAATGATGAAAAATGCATATATTTAGGAAAACTAGACAAAGAAACTTAATAAAAAGTGGGGGGTATGAAGAGCAAAATGTGTTAATTTACGAAAAGAATTTTTATAGTTATTGAATGTGAGGAAGATTAGTTATGAATAAAAAAGTGTGTTTTGCGACAAACACACACTCACAAAAGGAAAAAAAAGAAAAGAAAAAAAAATGAATCCGCTAAAACTAAAATTGCTGCAGGTGTGTTGAAATTTGGGGGGGCTAAAAACTTGGGGGTTACTAAAGCTAATTATGATGAAATATGAATGAATTATTTACAAATTAGAAGCAACTAGTGAAGAGAAATGGGGTTCAGCCTTACCCCAGCACCTTGGTCCGGCGCCGGCAAATGATCCCAGTGGTCCGGTGGAAGGCAATACGCCGTACTCGGGAGAAGAAAAAAGAAAGTAAGAAAGAAATATTTATTGGAGTGTGAATAATATGTGTTGGGAAGTAAATTGACAAATTTTGATGAGTTTTACTGAGTATTTTTTGTAAGGTGAAAAAAACAACAAACTTAACACTAAGTGCAACTAAAAAGCCCCAAAAAATGCTGAAAATAAACTGTTATATAATGTGAGAATTTGCACGTAGAGATAGATGGGAAATTATTGAAAAAATAACAGTTTGGTAACAGTTAGGTGTTTGAATTGGTTACATGGTCCAAAAATGTGAAAGTCCGCAGCTAGGTATTCTAAATTGAAGAAGAAAGTGAAATAGCGGCCTGGACTGATGAAAAACGGGCCCAAAAAAACTAAGAAAATTTCAGGATTGTGTGAAAAATGAAAAAAATATTAAACGCACTAGAAAACATAGATGCTCTTAAGTTTATATAAGAGAGCAATAAAACAGTATATTACAGCATGAAAAAAAAAAAAAATAAATAAAATAGCGATATTGACGTGAGAATAAAGAAAATAAACAAATGGTGAAAAAAACATATTTTAGGAATGCTTGACAAAGAAAATAGTAGAAAGTAGGGGGGAGGGGGGGGGTAGAGAGAAACAATCTTTAATTAAGAGAACAGTTTTTGTAAATATTGTATGCGTAGAAGTACAGTTATGTGGAAATGAGTGTCAAACACAAAAAAAAACGCTAAAAAAATTAAAAAGTGGCGGGTGTGATGCTTTGTGGTGGGGAGGAGAGTAATATGTTTGGAGGCTTCGAAAATCAATTTTAGTGAAAATGTATGAATATATTAAAAGTTAGAAGCGTTTAAGAGTGATAAGTTGGAAAACCGCCTTGCACCGGCACCTTATGAGTCCGACGGTGGCAGCGGCAAATGGCAAATGAAAAAAAAAAAAAAATCCTGTAAGAATTTAAGCAGCACAAAGTAAATGGCCAACAACAAGAACATCCCCCCCCCCCCAAAAAAAAAAAAATAAATAAATAAATAAATAAATAAAATGTGAATATATGAAAAAAAAGTTGACAGCTGTGAATGTTGGCCAATAAATACCAACATCACTGAACATCACCTTTCGACATTAAGTGAAAGAAAATTTCTGCCATTGCTGAAAATTAACATTTGATATTGAGCGAAATAATTACTAACAATCCTGAAAAACATCCTGAGTTTAAAATACAATAAAATACAAAAAATGCGTTAAAATATAGTATAATGTACTGGAGAAAGTTTATAATGTTAATAGAAAATAGTAAGTAGAAAGAGTGTAAAAGAAATGCGAGTCATGTCGATGATCTCAAAAAAGGATTTAAAGTAATGCGAGTAACCTACGAGAGATGGCGCCAAACGTTTAAAAAGTGTCTAGCTGATTTTAGGATATGGGCTAGAATAGCCAAAGGGAAAGAACAGGGCTTGGGGAAGGCGATAGATGGCGCTTCCTGTCCAGTTGATGATCGTGGAGAGAGGTGGGGCTAAGGAGAGTTAGAAATTAAGAATTACGAGAAATAGAAGTATAATTAAATGAAAATGAAAAATAAAATTGTTAGCTGTTCGAAAAAACGTTTGCAAATGTAAACTGGATGGCATAGTGATAAAGTGAGATTCTCTTAAAAAAAAGGGCGTCTTTTCATGGCCATACATTTATAATATAATGAATAAAATTATGTATAAGTGAATTAAAAAAAAAAACAAGTTTTTTTTTTTTTTTTTTTTTTTTTTTTAATATATTAATAATACATTAGATATTAGATGTTTTTTAAAGACATGTTATAAAAAGCTATTAACAAAAGCTGGTGTGAGTAGATTTCTCTGTTACTGGAGTAAAAGATGTGTGACAAAGATAAAACTATCATTAAATTATCTAGTAATATTAAAAAACAAACGACATATTTATTTATTTTAAATATTAATTTTACGTACTTTGAAAAGATTTATTTAAAATAACACTTTTATTGCTGAGTAAGTTGGAAATTTTGTAAGAAAAAAAAAATTAAAATAGGTAAGAAATTTAAAACTTAGGAATTTAAAGGAAATAAGACATATTAGAGCTTGCTGTGTTAATAAAAAAGTGTCCCCCCCCCCCTTGCACAAAACTAAAAAGAAAGTTTTAACAACCCCAATAAATTGAAATTTACTTTATAACTATAGCTATAATACACGTACAGCGACTAACAAAATATCAGCCGATAACTCCGCACTACCCGGGATGTTAAAGAAAATGTTAAATTAAAAATAAAACAGTAAAGAAAAAAAAAACCATAAAAAGAACAAGGTTTAAAAAAAGAAAATAAAAGCAATAAAAAAAAAAAACCGTTATTGCGTTGAAAACTGCTAAGTATTACAATTAAAATTATTAAAGTTGGAAAAAAGTTTGGATCATAGGATGAATAAGTTTTCTGATGTAAAGTACTAGAGAAAAAAAAGAGCTGAAAAAGTTAAAGTATGTAACCATTTCTTTCCTTAACCTACCCTCCCTATTCCCTTTACTTTTTATAAATGGTACAGTTGAAAGATATTCTATCTCATTTCAATAAATGTTAAAAAGCATATTAAGGCGCAGGAAAAAAACGTCAAATTTAAGCACAACCTACATGATAAAAACTAAAAATTGAAAGAAAAAAAAAAAAACAACAGAAAAATCAAAGAATTCTAACTCCCCTCGTTACAAAATAGCAGACAGAAAGTTAATTAGGGGGGGACCGAGCGACTGAAGAGGCCACACCCCGGCCAGCAAACAGCTGTCACCCTTGCTCCCCAAAAGCAAATGAGAGCGAGGTCCCATAACCAAGCCACACTGTAACAATGCCCGTGATGCCAAACAGCCAGCCCCCCAGAAATGAACCCCGTGTCCTTCAAGAATATATATCCTAATACATACTCTCAGAGGCCAAAATTTAGAGCAAGACATGCTGAACTATGTGGCTTGGTTAGCAACAGAAGTCTAATAAAAAGCTTAATAACAATTAAAATTTTTAAGTTATCGCAACAAGGCTTTTCTATGAGCTTGCTAATATTAAGAGGTAACTTTTTATTACATTGTTTAAGCAAATTACAATTAAAACACAATAAGACAAAAAAAAATAAGATGGAAGCAGTCACTGGTTGACAAACAGCAGGCTAGGCTAGAGCAAATTAAGTAATATGTACATAAAACAATTAATAATTAACGTAGAAACATGCTGTTTACCTATTTTTGTAGCTGAGACATTCATGTATCCATTTCCATCAAGGGCGCCCGGCCCGCTGACCTTTGGAGGGGCTTTAGCCAGACATTTGTAGGAGCACAACACAATAACGTCCTTCCCCTCCGCGTACCTCACAATTATATTAGATTGCAATCGCAGGTAGATATTGCACCGACCACATTTTTGTCCTAAGACAAGTTCTGGATATTTGACATTTATTAACATACGTCTGACCTGTGTGCTTGGCGTCAAGCGCCCGCGTATAAGTCATCGTCAATATGCAGACGGACGAGATAGCACACATAACGAAATTTACAACACAGAAATACAGCCGAGAGCTCGACAAAGAGTGTGCAACGGAGCCGGCGGGATTCGAACCCGCTCCCACTTACATTCGCAAGTGATTAGTGGTGTAATGCCTTGACCACTCAGCCACGGTGGGCCCAAGTTCTGGACAAACAGAGAGATAAGGGAAGAAAAGCAGAACTTATATTTGTGAATCTTGAAAAAGATTATGTCATAGTACCAAGAAGTTTGCTATGGAAAGTACTTAAAATATTAAATATAACTTAAAACCTGATAAATACCATTAAATCAATTCATTACATTAACAGCTGCAGAATTAAGTTGACAATAAGTTGTCTGAATATTTCATTACTAGTATAGGCATTCTGGAAGGTTGTTTTTTCTCACCAACTTTTTAAAAAGTATATATTCATAAAAAATAATATGAAAATGTATTTTATACAAAGTTTCTAAGCCTTTTTTATATTTACTGCAATCACTTTTAGAATATATATGTATTTCATTTTAATAAAGATTGTTTTAATTTATTATTAATGAGAATTCGGGTTTTTTTAAATAATTAAAATTCAATAGTCACATAAATATAAATAACAAGAAATGTTTCTAAAGCAATATATTTTTTAAATCTTACTTTATCCATTTTAGATAATTAGACAACCATATTAATTTATTTCATGTTTCTCCTCAACAAATAAAACCAGACATTCGCCCCCGTCAGTTATAATGTAGTCAGGAAATTTCGTCATGTTAGTTAATCACCATTTGACGTTATTAAGGTTATAAATAAAGTTATGGTATAGTTACATGTCATATTTTATCACATACCGTATTTAAACTATCTACATCTTGCTTGAAATTTCATTAAAAATTTGATTTTCTTTCTGATTGAAGTTTGGTAAATTTTATCTTCAAAGATAACTAACACCTAATTTATTTTTTGACGTTTCTTATTGGTAATAAAAGAAAGAAAATTGATTTAGTCTTGCTTTTTTCTGGTTGATGAAGTGTCAAAAGATTATTTATTAATGACTGAAAGAAGTTCAACTGAAGAGCAAGAGAATGGTGTCATGTTTATATATCTTTTAATAAATTTTATTTTTTAAAGTGAAATTAAGAAGAGGATAAAATGTTTTTTTATCTCCCTGTATTTAAAATCGAACATTAAAATTTGAATCTTTAGTAAATAAACGTAGCTGTAGTTTATTTATTTAGTTACAACATAATGCTAGTATCAAATGAAAATCCTGTATCATACTTTGCAATTGCACGCATGCAACGTATTTTTTTAAAGTAAATTATTATCTATTCATTTTTGTAACATATTCTGAAGTATTTTTATAAAAGAATTCTGGAATAGCCAGCATTGTTTACTAAGAAATTTTAAGACATATAGTCTCTCTATATTAAAAAAAAGTAACCACCGCTGCCGCCGCTGTCAATTAAGATTTTGTGCCTTGAAGTCTTTCTGGACTAATATCTAGAAAACTATTGCATGTAAAATTTTAAAAATTGGTAGTTTTATAAAGAAATGTTCGATAAACACGCTGAAGCAAACAGTTTTTAAATCGAAGAATTATTTTAAGAGATATTTAAAATCAAAGTTCGTGAAAACAGTTTTTTGAAAAAAGTTTTATAGGAACGAAAACTATCCGCAGGAATTTAACCATAATTTGTAAGGATATAGTTGACAAGTTTGCGGAGTGCAGACTGCAATCACTTTTTTAATTTGAGTAATTTTTTCAGGTTATATTTCAATTTTTTATTCAAAATTTTCATTATTTTGACGAAAATTTATTTCATATTTCATAAATTCCATTATTTGAACCGTTGCCAATTTTTTATTCAAAATTTTCATTATTTTGACGAAGATTTATTTCATATTTCATAAATTCCATTATTTGAACCGTTGCCAATTTGTAAAATAGCGCACGTAATAAGATTCCCTTTCAATTAAGAAATGTATTTACACGAGACTATTAAAAACAGAAATAAAACTTTAAAATAATATTTAAATGATCACGTGTTAAAAGCAATAAATGTAGAAAATGACGTAATAAAAATATACTTGCGCGTGAATATTACAAAGAGAAATACGAGTAACTAGGGAAATTCACGTCACATTTAAAATGATAAAAAAAACAATATTTCCAAACAATTTCAATTAATTATTATATTTTCACTAGCCGCCACTGGCGACCAGTTTGGTCTCCCTTAAATGTATGTTAAGCATTGTAACACGTTACTTTTATTCATAATTTAATTTTTTTCCTTAATCCTTCGCCAAACCGAAAGATTCTAATAGACAAATCAAGAACTTTTGCGATCATGGTAGCATTTTGCATATTTTTTGTTATGTATTTCATCTTCCATGATAAAAACCGCTTAACCCACTTAAGCATTTGTCCTTCATGTCCGTTTGCTTATCAGTTGCAATATGTTCACTAAGGCGGAGATTCTTAAACATATTAAGTAATTTTTCGTAATTGGGTCCATTGCCAATTGGCGTATTTTAGTTAATACGATTTGATGCAATGAAGTCTATTTTGTGAAAGTCTTTAATGATATCCACATTTACACTGAACCATATTATTGCTAATATTTGTTTTTGTTTTTCGTTAACTTTGGCTGTAGACTCGATTGCGAAAGATTATAAAATCTATCATTATTCTCATCTAAAACGTCTTGAGTAATGTACCATAATCGGGCTACATATTATTACACGTAATTTTCGAATATAGTTTGGTGGAAAACTGAACTTTTGAAGGCCAGTTTTGATAATCGCATTCCATTTAAACCATATTTTCTGTCAGGACTTTTGGCCCATGACGTACAATCTGATTAAAATTCACGAACTTCCTTTTAGATGCCTTGTACGACTGTGTTTTTCTCTGCTCCCCTTTCTTGATATAGTTCAGGAGTTTTTATAATAGCGTAATTCTCTTATTTCGGCATGTCTGCTTAATGTCTACTGACTATTAAGATTCGTAACAGGTAAAATATGCCGCGCCAACATTGGCACCTATAATTCTAATTACAGCAACCCGTTTTTTCTCTCTATATTGTAACTCTATAGTTAATATCACGTAGTAGAAATATAAAAGACTATTGAAGACGGTTCTATTGATATAGTAGATATAGATATGTATAGTATATTCATGGGTATATAATATGTGATTAGAATATATATATCTCATATTCATTCCGGTGAATATAACATACCCCAAATAAAACTTTCATCGTAAATGTCTAATCTAAAAACCATCAATATAATTTTATGTGTTTAGTAAGTGTATATAAAAAGAATTTTCTGTATTATTTTACTTTAATTCTATATTATTAACCATTTTTAATGATGGGTCCTTTTGGGTACAGTTGTCGCAGACGCACCGGGGTATCATTTTGGCGCCAAAATGGCGATTTTATGCCTGGCCAACCTGGCGTTTTCGGCTAGATTTTGCTTCGTATGGCAACCTGGTAGAGCAGATTCCGCATGCTTTATAATAAATTAAATATTGTGTGATTTATAACAAATTAATGATTGTGTGTGTTTTTAAATAAAATTGTGTGTTTTTTTTAAAATATAAAATGACTTATTTCATAATAAAATAAAAGTAACATGCTGTTTTAGCAATCTCTAACAGGTGTCTGAAAATGGGATTTTCTCGCCAAGATGGCGCAAAACAAAAATCGCGCCAACCCCGGAGCGTCTGCGACAGCTTTTCCAATTTAAAATGCATGCCGTTCACATTTTTCATTTAAAATAGAAAATAGAAAAATAAAAAATAGGTACTTTTCCGTTATACGGACACCATGCCAAAATGTATGCTAATGCATAATGTATGTAAATGTATGTATTAAATGTATGTAAATGTATGCTTGGCGACAATGGTGTCCATATAACGGAAAAGTACCAAAAAATAATATCATAAATCAAAACATTTGATTTCAGAATCAAAGTATCGCTTCTAATTTGAACACGTGAAGAATAAAAGCTGGTATTGGCGATTTTAAAAATGATATTGGCGAGATTTGCACCCAAATAACACAAAAGTACTTAATGATGTTATGTATTTTATAAATGTATATTAAATTACTATTTGGAACGCGATTGGTCATTAACAATGGTAAATATGATTGGCAATTAACAATCATTTTAGGTGATCTCTCTTCCTGCCACGTATAATACATAAATATCAAATTAACTGACAATTCGTTTCGAAATTTGATTCATTAAATATTATTACATGACTTGTATTTGTTTACATTCAACTTTGTCAAGAAAAGATTCCGAAGGAAGTTGAGTTGTAAAGCACTTCATCAAGCAGAATTATGGTAAACTTTGATGGTCTTACAGGTCCTGGTGCAAATTACTATTTTGACACCAGGCAGCGCTCCAAAAAATCATTCATGGAAAACTTATTTTACGAACGATTATCTCCATGGTTTAATGGTTTAATATTTTAAAACTTCACGACGAATGAATCTTTTTTTTTTGTTGTTGTTTACTTTCATGGATAGAGAATTTGAACTGCGAGGCTAATTTCAACTGAAGTTATTGAAGAATATATACATAATTGAACGTAAGTCATCTCTCAAATATTAATTTATTTTGAACGATCTTTCTAAAAATGTAACATTTATTAAGTTTTATTCGAAAAAATAATTTTGAATAAAAATGGCCGCCTGGCGTATGAAAAAGTGAAGCGGACATTCCGGAATTGTTGATGACAGTCACATGACTTACGGTTTTATTATAGAGATGAGAGATCAATTTATTTCGACATATCTTTTACCCATTATTGCAAATTTTAAAACAGCGTAAATAATAATATTTCCTTTCCAATGTCAAAATTCTTCTATTTGTTTATTTGGTGTTACAGTTTAACGATAGTTTTCTTTTCTTTTTCTTTTTTTTTTTTTTTTTTTTTTTTAAATGAAAATTGATTGACGGGGTAATGGAGAAGTATCAAAAGACAAATAAGCGTTGAATTAAAAATTCCCCGATGAAAAAACTAACTCGTGTAACGCATCTGATGTCAACTGAAAGTGACGCGACGCCACGATTATGCACGTTTGGCGCTAAATCATATATTTTGGTGACAGTTACAGTTGTAATCTGTTTCAACAGCAGTTGATTCGACCTTAAAATCCCTCAGTCAAAGGAAAATGAATGGAAACCCTGTTACAGCAGATCGCCACTGGTTGTTTAATTATAATACAATCTTCTGTAATCGTTTTAGAGATGATCAAATCAGAGTGTTTTTAAATCATGCGGTGTCAGAACGGGGGTTGGCGAGCGCAGCTCGTAGGGGGCAGAGCCCCCTAGTATATAAATAAAAATCTACATGTTTTCGATGTCAGTTTGATAAATGTTAATATATATCTAAAAGTTTTTGAAGAAATATGCAGTTAAATCATCATTTAAAACTACACGTTATAATATAATCGTTCTTAAATAAAAATTAAGATTTTAAAACTATTTTAGTGAAGTATTAAAATAAGCATTACATAAATGAGTGATTTCAAATACGCTCAGATAACTGGCGGGATTAATAATGATTTTATAATTTTATGAGAAAAAATCCCTTTATTTAATGTAAAATACATATATATATCCTAATATTGATTACAGTAAATATAAAAAACTATTTATGAAATCATTTTCAAACCTTTTTTATATAAAATGCAATTAATTCTAGCATATACATTTTATTGTATTAAAGACTGTTTTAAATTATTTATATTGGAGATTCAGTATTCCTAAAATATTTAAAATTCAGTATTCATAAAATATAATTAACAAGAAATGATCCCAATTATCTTTTTTAACCCTACTGATTCCTATTAGATACTTAGACAACCATCCTAATTTCATTTTTGTTTTTCCCCAACAAATAAATCCAGACGTTTTCCCTCATCAATTATAATGTAAGTCAAACGATTTTGTCATGCTATTTAATCCACACTTGATGTTATTAAGGATTTAAATAAAGTTATGATATACATAAGTGTCATGTTTTATCAAAAACCATATTCAAACCACCTACGTCTAGCTTTAAATTTCATTAAAAAATTTATTTTCTTTCTGGCTGCAGCTTGGTAAATTTTTATGTTGAATGCTAACTAATAACTAATTTTATTTTTTATAACTTGGCGCTTTATTGGTACAAAGAAAGGAAGAAAATGTATTTAATTTTGCGTTTTTCTGGTCGATGGATTGTCAAAAAATTATTTATTAATGTCTGTAAAATGTTTAACTGAAGAACAAGAGAATACTGTCATGCTTATATAATTTTTAATTAAATTTCTATTTTGAAAGATGAAATAAGAAAGAGATAAAATAGTTTTTTTTTCATGTTCTGTATTTACAACCGAACATTAAAATTCAAACCTTTAGAAAATAAATGCAGCTGTAGTGGTTTTATTTATTTATAACTTAATGCTTTTATCTATGGAAAAGTTGTAGTCGACTTTTCAAAGAACGCATTGAATATTTATGGATATTTGCTAAAAATTCGTGCGTTGCTATAGGCAATGTCGTCAAATTCAAATTTTTTTATTTATCTGTCTTTTAGTAACAGGGATTTGATATAAGCAGATTTATCGCGAAAAAAAAAATCTATGGACATTGCAGGGATAAGTCAGGCTCACTTAATTAATATTTTTGTGAATTTCGAGTTTTGACATAATATCGTACAGTTCTGGAAAAAAAAATATGATCTCACCTACTTACTTTGCTACAAATCATTGTACAGAGGGTGTTCGCACATTTTTTAGACGATTTCGGCGTTGTTTTTTTAACGTTTAAAATATGAATATTGTTTTCTGAAAAAATCTATATGATAATCTTGTTTCTTGATTCTAATTCTGCGTAATGCTTTCGACGGTAGAAGGTTTTTTGTAAAATTTACAGGGTTATTGCTTCCCATGCCTCTTTAAAAACTTTCCAGATTCAATCAATCGTGGTGGTTTTGTGCTTTGAAAGAGCTCTTTTCAAAAAGATCAAATGCACAATAAACCATAAGAGAAACGTCAGGTGACTTCTTAGGAATATGTTGAAAGGTATAAATGCAATATCTGTGTGAGTTTTAATGTTTTCAACGAATACTGCGGTAGTTTTTGAAGTATGAGCGGTAGCTTTGCTTTGATGCAGTTTCACCCTTTAAAAGTCGTTGAAATAAAGAAAATAGCATTTTTCTGTAAATATCGGATGTAACACATTCTCTTAATAGTATAATGAATTGATTGTAACATTTTTGTCCAATATTCTTATTTTTATTTTCGCACTGTAAGATAAATTTGCGACAGTCATAAATCTTTACCTGAAACCTCGTTTTCAGCCTTGAAATGGGCTCTTTTTTTTCTCTGTTTTTTTTTTTTTTTTTTTTTTTCATCTGGTATCTTTTTACTATGTATACGTACTGATTTTTGGGATAGCACTTTTCAATCAATAGTTATGTTTATTTCGCACTAAAATGTTTTGATATTACGCGCTTTGCAATCATTTTAGACTGTCGAATTAGCATACTTCTGTTCGAAAAAAAAACGCATCTTCCCATTCACAGCTTTTTTTGCATACGCAATCTTGAAATAAGAATTAATTTGAAAGTATCAGACGGTAATATAAATTACACATAATAAGTTGTTGCCAGAATTTTTTCCTCTAAAAATAATTCTATTTTTTTAAATCATTTATCAAATTTGTCTAAAAAATGTGCGAACAGCTTCCGTATAAGATGTGCCTGATACTAATCAATTTGTAACAACTTCTACTAATTAATGCAATACTTAAATTTTGCTTAGGGTGTCGTCTATATAAAAAAGTGCACTAAAGTTAAAAATTTTCGAAACCAAAACACACTAGTAAATAATA
This sequence comes from Maratus michaelseni, assembly GCA_963931845.1. Lineage (NCBI taxonomy): Eukaryota > Metazoa > Arthropoda > Arachnida > Araneae > Salticidae > Maratus > Maratus michaelseni. Next base: position 8,609,614 of record OZ007600.1, read on the forward strand.
AAGAATAACTTTAATATAACTGAAGTTGGTTACAAGAAATCGGGATAATTTAGTTGATACAATTAAATTAAACAAACTTATTTATCAGAAATTTTAAACAATATTGATGAATTAGGATTTTTTGAAAAAAAAAAGGAATTTTTTGCACACAGTAGCTTAAATCATTCCTTTTGAATAAAAGTTCGAAATCGAAATTATTTGAACCTCAGTTAAATTTTTAACCAATTCGGATTTTTTACTGCATTTGTATATTGTTCACAAAAACGTTTAAGCCAAATACTCATGTCCACTGGAAAGCTTTTATTTTTCTCATATTTTGTGTCATTCTTGTGTTATTCTTCTCATCACATCTACAAGGTGGTCATAATTAAACTGACGGTACTCAGAGTTGTCAGTAGCACGATCTAATTGCGAGAATGGCGCCAAATTTTGTAGGAAGATTAAACAAGACGGGGGACGAAGGATTCCGCGAAAAAAAAAATTAGTTCCAAAAGTCACCGCCAGGGGAATATGTGGCGCTGTGTATTCGAAAAAGAGAGTTACAAAAAAAGAAGAATCCATACTGAAATAAAATTACCGTTTATTTAGCACATCAACTCAGGTTCGATGTGGCCGCCGTTTTTGTGGACCCCATATTGCATTCTGTGCACATCATTTACAACAGCAGAGAATAACATGTCTGCAGGAATCTCCCGTACAGTTCGCGATATGTTATCCTTCAACGTAGCCAGGTCCTAGACACCTCCGTGATAGACCTTGGACTTTAGGTAACCCCATATCCAAAAGTCGCTGGGTGTAAGATCAGGTGACTGAGGTGGCCATGCAGTTGGAAAACAGCGGCTAATGACTCTTTCTGTTATGAATTTTTGTCGTAACAGCTGCTGTACCCGCAAAGCAATATGTGGGGGGCTCCATCTTGCATGAAAATGATTTTCTCCAGGCACTGTCTCTGCTGAAGTGCCGGAATAACAAAGTTGTTTAGCATTTGGCGATATTTGTCTCCGGTAACAGAACAAGTTACAGGTCCTGTCGGAGTAATGTTCTCATAGAAGGATGGACCTATCATCATATCTGTTGTCAAACACTTATCTTTGGTGAATGCAAAGGAATTTCCTTGAATGCTCTTGGTGACTTGTTATCCCGAATTCGGCAGTTCTGGGTATTTACAGTTCCATTCAGGTAAAAGTGGGCCTTGTCTCCCCATAAGATTTTCCAGGGCCAAGCATCATCCAACTCCATTCTGGCAAGAAAAGTGAGAGCAAAAGTCAATCGCTTATCATGGTCGGTGTGACGTAACTCTTGTACACGGCTGATCTTGTACGGATAGAAGTGGATAATCTTTCGTAGGATTTTCCATACCGTACAATAAGGCATATCCAGATTCCGAGCTATCCCACGAGCGCTGGAAGTGGTAGCAATATTGTCTGGTGCTCTGTCGACAATCGCCGTTGCCACTTCTACGATTTTATCCTGTGATACGGGTTTTCGTCCTCTGCCTGACTGAACATTTAAAGAACCTGTTTTCTTAAACTTCTCAACCATTGCTTTTAAACAATTACTGACAAAGGACAAGTTACCTTTACGCATTTTTTTGTGGTTTCTAAAAGCACGAAGAGCGGCTGGCGCATTGCACTGGTTGAGGTAAAAGAATTTGACTAGTAGATCTCGCTCGACTAAAGAAGGAGACATTATGAAAGATAACTTTCAATGAAATTGTTTCTAACAGTAGCCCATTACCGTTTAAAGCCGAACAAGTTGGCACTGGGCAAAAAGATGTAACGTGAAATTTGAATAAAGAACTGCTTCTTCTGCTGTTGCTTTCTTTGAGGCTCTGTAAGTGAAATTGCAGATAAAGAAACTTTAGCAGTGTTTATGTAAATTTTTAGCTTTTTATAAACTGTTACCATTTTGAGCTTGGATTAAATTGCTAAATTCGTTAAATAAACGGTAATTTTATTTCAGTATTGATTCTTCATTTTTTGAAACTCTCTTTTTCGAATATACAGCGCCACAAGTTCCCCTGGCGGTGACTTTTAGAACTAATTTTTTTTTCACTGAATCCTTCGTCCCCCGTCTTGTTTAATCTTCCTACAAAATTTGGCGCCATTCTCGCAATTCGATCGCGCTACAGAACACTCTAAGTACCGTCAGTTTAATTATGGCCATCTTGTATTTCTTGCAATTCTAGGATTAGAATTCGATTTTTTATGGTTTAAGTCCAACACACAAATCTGCTACCAATATTACTTACCCATCATACGTAGTATAGGGTAAATCTTGTAATCGTTTTGAAAATTGAAAAAAAAAAAATAACGGATTTACACGTTTTAGACACTGAAGATTTCAAAAAATATATTTTTAGAAAAAAAAATTGCCGTTCGTCTGTCTGTCTCTGTGTGTGTCGTTAAACACTCTATCTCCCGAAGAAATTGAAATAGAGACTTGAAATTTGGTATGTACTTAGTATGTAATAATGGGAAGAAGATTATTGAATTTCAGTAACCTCGATTATCCGGAACAATTTTTTTCGGACTCTCGAAATAATCGTTCTGATAAAAGGTATAAAAAAATTTTCGAAATTGTTTATTTTAAGGATGGAATATAAAAGACAATAAAAATACATACATTTTTTATCAAGAATGCAGTCGATCGGATAATGAGTTGCCAAAATATTTGTAATTATATTTTCCACACTCTTCGATTTTTCATGACCCTGTATTTCATTCAAATTTCAATTCAAAGAAATAGTTTAATTGGAAATGAGACGCTTACCGTTAATTAATATGATTATCAGTTTTGGAGTTATAGAGCATTTAAAGTTTATGACGTCATCAAGCCACGATTTTATTTGAATTGCAATGCATTTTATAAATAGTTTACACATATTTTATTTTCATATTTTATATTATGCATATCCATGATGGGTAAGTATTACGGTGCCCCCCCCCCCAACGACTAGTTTCCTTTTTCTTAAGTTGTGTATCATTATTATTTTTCCTTCTTTATTCTTGGGATACATTATAATGCATGGCTTCCAAGGATTAAAATCAGATTGAAGGTATTTCGAGCTGGAAGAATATTGATTCCCAACGTTATAATGGAGTTTTCTTATATACTTCTAAAATGTCCTCCCTTCTAAGTCACTTTATTCTGATATTCATTTAATTACATACCCCCCATACAAGTGCACAGTAATTTGATTTCATATGCCAAAAATTTTACAATACAAATATTAACCAACAATGTTTTAAGAAATCTATATTTAGCAGTCCAAACAATGTTCATCTGAAATATTTTCTACGTTTATATGGTAACGCAAATCCAAGCTTATAGGATTTTCATATTTATCGTCTTTAAATCCTCCAGAGTTCTATTTACAGCAGTATATAAACTTTTATTGTCTAGAGTTAAAATGTTTTCTTTTACGAAGTATCCTTAAGATTCTTTCATTCAACAATGCCTTTATTTTTCAGATTTATGGCACAGAGTTATATATGACTTTATCTACTTATTTGATACGCACGTCAATAAGTGCTTTATCTGGATTTCATAGCGTAGAAGTAAGACATATTTCTAGAGAGATATAAGTAAATTTATTTCAATATTTGATATGAATCCTTACCTTTTACTTTAAAATGTAATTTATGTCTCGCCCTAGTACTACTTAAATTGAAATATCCAATAAAGATCAGAGTACTTCTAAAGTCAGATATTTTTAAAGCCAATAAAATATAATAGTTGTGCAATGCGTAATTGGAACCGGTATCATGCATTTGGAGAATATTTTATGTATTTTAAAACATTAGTCTTGAAACGTACTTAAAGGGCTAGAATGTTTTGAAATGACAAAAATTGATTGAAATTTGTTCATAGATTGAGAAGCTGTATTTAACTTATACTATCACTTCATTTTTTATTTATTACTTACCCATCATACGTAGTATAGGGTAAATCTTGTAATAGTTTTGAAAATCGAAAAATTTTTTTGACGGTTTTACACGTTTCAGACACTGGAGATTCCGAAAAACATATTTTTCGAAAAAAAAATTGCTGTCCGTCTGTCTGTGTGTGTGTTTGTAAACGCTCTATCTCCCAAACAAATTGACATAGAGACTTAAAATTTGGTATGTACTTAGTGTGTAATAATGGGAAGGGAGCTTATTGAATTTCAGTAACCTCGATTATCCGGAACTGTTTTTTTGGACTCTCGAAATATTCGTTCTGATAAAGGGTATATAAAATTTTTCGAAATTGTTTAATTTAAGGTATAAATATAAAAGACAATAAAAAACATAAATTTTGCATAAAGAATGAACTCGATCGGATAATGTGTTGCCGAAATATTTGTAATTGTATTTTCCACACTCTTCGATTTTTCATGACCCTGTATTTCATTTAAATTTCAATTCAAAGATATATTTTAATTTCAAATGATACGCTTCATCCGACTCAGTAAACCGTTAGTTAATAGGATTATCAATTTTGGAATTATAAGGATGTTTCTCTTACGCAATTCAGTAATAAAGCATTTAAAGTTTATGACATCATCAAGCCACAATTTTACTCGAATTGCAAATCATTTTATAAATAGTTGACACATATTTTATTTTCATATTTTATATTATGCATACCCATGATGAGTTAAATAATACGGTGGCCCCCAACGATTACTAGTGCAAATGCCCGTCTTAGGACGGTGAGTATAAATAGTGGTTTTCACTTAAAATTTGAAATAATTAATAAAAACATTCATATTCTGTTGATCGACAATAAGGAAAACCCACCTGGAATATGAAGTTCAAAACCTTTTCTCCAATTTGAGAAAACTGATTAACACATTATTGAAACTACTCGGAAACTTTTCAGAATATCAGTGGGTACAAAAGAATATAAATGATTCTTCAAATCTCTAAAATATATAGGTTTCGGAGGTTTTTAATGTTAAACTAGTGTAAATACCCGCCCTAGGACGGTGTGTAAAAATCGTGGTTGCACTTAAAATTTGAAATAAATGATAAAGATATTGTTATACTTATTCATCGATAATAAGTAAAACTGACCTGGAAATGTTAAGTTCAAGATCTGATTCATGCATGGGTCTCTGGGGTTTTAACAACAAATTTGTAATCTGATGTAAATAAGATGACAAAATACAGGAGAAATTACCGATCTATCTTAATTAGTAAAATGAAAAAGATACAGATTGGATACAATATCAGTACAAATAGCTTTTACTGACTTGTACTGTAAGAAATATAAAAATATTTATATACTATTCATCGACGATAAAGGAAAATGTATCTCAAATGTTAAGTTTAGGACGCGATGAATCCATGGGCCTCTGGAGTTTTAACAGATCTATCTTAGTTAGTGAAAGGAAACAGATATAGATTTAATGCAATACCTGTACAAATAGTCTTTCTTACTGAGTTCAAATTGCAGAATACGTAAATCTTAAAATTACGCACAGAAACTGAGACCAACAGTATGAATAACCTTGAATTGTCTTCAATATCTTATCGCACATAATAGCAATACAGAAGGCATCTGAGTTCTACCAAGCGACCGTATAGACTGGCAAATTACGGATCCATATTTGATATGAAACTTTACCTTTTACTTTGAATATATTTTATTTAATTTATGTCTCGCCATCATACGACTGAAATTAAAATATCCAATAAAGATGAAGTATGGTTCTAAAATCAGATATTTTTAAAGGCAATAAAATATAGTAGAAGTAATGTGTAATTGGAATTTGAAGCCGGTAACACCAATTTCGAAAATATTTTATATACAGGGTTATTCAAAATGAATCATCTGATTTCAAAATGCTATATTTTCATAAACAAACCACACAAAAGGATAAATAATATATGAATACAAGGGAAAAATTTTGAAGTATTTTTACAAGTGTTCGACATAACTTTTTTTAGTTACACGTTTAGTTCTTTTCCACTGCTTTCAAACCAATGATACCACCTTCAAACACTTTGAGCCACAGGTGGATTAATTCGGTACTTTTTAGGAAATTCACCATGAACGGTGATTACATATCCACATCGAGCAAACGACAGCACACAAAAAGCTTTCTGCTCCGCGGACGCTATTATCACTACTGGACGCTATTATCACTATTCTTCTAAAAACTTCTAAAATAGCTTTCGTGAATTAGCTTCTCTATCACGAAGTACACACTGGCGCCTTCTGTTGTTCACAATATAAAACTTCCATATTTTTCCTTTGTATTCATATACCGGGTGTCCGAAAAGTCTGGAAACAGTCGAATAACTCGAGAAATATACATCGGATTGAAAAACGGAAAATATGTGTTCAATATTTTTGAAAAATCTATTTAGGGATATCAAAGTTGATCCCCCAACTCTGCCTCTTAGGGAGAAGAGGGTCAACTTTGAAAACTTAAATGATAACCCCCCATCCGCCTTTTTTATTGCAGATTTGGATTCTACGGGGAAAAATACGTAACTTTCGTATTTGACATTTTCTTCGGTAAACAGTAGATGGTGCTGTAATCGAGTAAAATGCTGTCAGAATCGTTTCCTTTGAAAAGTCTGGAAACGGTCGAATAATTCGAGAAATATACATCGGATTTAAAAACGGAAAAATAAGTGTTCAATATTGTAGAAAAATCTAGTTGGGGATATCAAAATTGTCATTTTTCTAAAGTATTGAACAAGTATTTTTACGTTTTTCAATCCGATGTATATTTTTCGAGTTATTCGATCGTTTCCAGCCTTTTCGAACACTCCGTATACTGCTCATCATTTTGTGTTGTTTATTTTTGAAAATATTGAATTTTGAAATCGGATGATTCATTTTGAATAACCCTGAATTTTAAAACATTATTCCCGAAACGTACTTAATAGCCTAGAAGGATATAAAATGACAGAAAATGGACCGAAGTTTGATCATGGATTGGGAAGCCTGTAATTAATTTAGACTACACAGGTGTTTCTTTCAATGACAATAAAACGTTTTAATAATTTTAGAACCTATAGTTCTAAACCAATAATTTAATTTTAAGACGTTTTCCATTAGTCGGCCACAGGTGATAAACCTCCAAATATTCTTTATCGTTGCAACTGTGTACGAGTTATAACAACAATGGATTTAATGATGCGCCAAAATAGGTCAACCGACTGTAAACAGCAACAACGGAATATTTTAAACACTAAAAAGTAGAAAATATAAAAATAAATAAAGAGAGTAATATATATTTTTTGAAAACACGTTTGAATCAATTAATAGATTCATATACTTCTTTTAATTTATAAAAGGCGAAAAATAAAAAGATTATAAACAGTAAAATCAGTTTTATTAGACTGCTGACATGTTTCAGCTCAATCATTATCAAAACAACTAAGAATTTTCTATAATTGCACGGTCTGTGAAGTTATTTGAAACGCTATCATTTTCTTTTTCATGTTATTTTACTTGGATGGTTATTTCCATATTTGAAAGCATGTGGATCGTACTCCATGGCTATAAATATGGAAATAACCATCCAAGTAAAAATAACATGAAAAAGAAAATGATAGCGTTTCAAATAACTTCACAGACCGTGCAATTATAGAAAATTCTTAGTTGTTTTGATAATGATTGAGCTGAAACATGTCAGCAGTCAAATCAAACTTATTTTGCTGTTTATAATCTTTTTATTTTACGTCTTTTAGCATTTAAAAGCAGTATATTATTACAAAGTGTTATAATTTGTCATATTTTTAATTGATTCATATTAATTAAAGTAGGATTTCGCATTGAGAAAACAATTTACAAATTGCGAATAGGTAATTTAAATGAAGCTTTTTTTTTTTCTTTCCTGTTGCCACATCTTAAAAAAAAAGAAAAATCATATATTTTTTAATAAATTCACTAGTTTGCGCTTTCTACTAAGCATAAAAAGTGAACAGTGAACAAAATGTCTGTTTTCTACTTTTATATTATACCTTAATAATCTGCTAGGTTTATCAATATACTATGTAGAAGGGAAATCTTTGGGGATTCTTGTAAGCGAACAGGGGAAGACAGGACACATGTTTGTGGACAGAAATTGCTTAGAAAAGTGAAGAGGAAAAAAAGATTTATATCGTGTTTATATGTATTCGTTTTGTCGTTTCTAACACTTTCCAACCTAGTTGAAAAGTGTTTATGACTTCGGTTTGTCTGGCCGTCTGCCGCCTGTCCGTGCTCTAACTCCCGTAAATATGCTCGAATTGCCTTGCAATTTTTATATGTTATTGTCGTTATCTATAGCACGATCCCTATTTCAACTGAAGTGTGTAGCACTTATAGTTTTTTTACAGGGACACTCAAAAGAATTCCGTTACATGACGGTCTATGGGGAAAAATCATTTGCGGTTCATTTTAATGATGTTACACAATTGCAAACACATTGTAATTGATATATATCACTAAGGTGTATTACAAGAAGCTTAATATGGAATAGGGTGTGGATAACACTTATAGTTAATTTACAGGAACAGTCAAAAGAATTCCGTTACATTACGTCTATATGGAGAAAAATCGTCTGCGGTTTATTTAAATAATGGTTCACTATTTTAAACGCATTGAAATTTATATATATCACTAAGGTGCATTACAAGAGGCTTACTACAGAATAGTGTGTGTATAGCAGTCATCGTTCATTTACAGGGACACACAAAAGAATTCTCTACTGTCTGTTAACAATAATTCCTGGAAGTGCATTTTAAGTTACTGAACGCGATTTTAAATTGAACTCACTTTTTATTACGTGGTGTATATAAATTCTGTAGATCCTATACAGGGGAGCACAAAAGTTCGAGAACACATTTCCGTTTATTGACAGAAACTCCAGAAGGAGAATTTTGAACTGTGCTACGCGTTTCTTAACTGAATTAAAATTTAGCATCCTATGTAGCATATATACAAATCTGTAGATCCTATACAGGGCTGAATAAAAGTATTCGGATTTTTTTCCGAATATTGTATATGTTGGAAAATCCTTAAATTACGTTTTTAAATATGTTATGCATTTTCAAAATTGTTTACTTAGATGTAATCTTTCAGCTTATTAAACGGTAATGATTTGTAAAATTATTTTGGACGCGTTGGAAAGTGTTACATAATCTATGCTTGACGCATGATTTTTCGTTCTTGTCGTTTTTAAAATTGCTGGTGGGCAGTAGGGAATTTATATTCAGAAAGAGGCATGTGTGTGACCGTAATATAGGGTTACAACAGGTGATATGAATTCAGAATAAAAGTTATACAAATAAAAGTAGGTGGGGGGAGGAGATTTGTAAGAAAATGTGAAAAAATACTCAAGAAATGTATGTAAATGGAAATTTATTTGCTGCGAGTCTATTGAATATTTGAATGGATTTGGGAAAAAAGAATCAAATGGGAACAGTCGGGTATATGTGGGCATGTTCTTTTGAAGAATCTTTTGATGGAATTTTGTATTTTTCGGCATTTTGAATTAAAATGAAAACTTGAATTTTCGATTATATATATTTTTTAACTCTATGAGTTTTAACAGCTCCTATTTGAAAAAATATTTACTCAGATGTTAGAATACATCATTTTAATTATAAGAAAAAAAAATTAGATGATAAAAATACAGAATTTTTGAGTAAAATGTATTTTTTTCACATCTCCAATTAACAGAATATTACATACTTCTCATAAATATCGTGAATTTTGTAACAAAAAATTGTAAAGTATACAAACTTACTTTTGTAAAAAATCTATTTTTGGACATCTCCAGCCTTTTTAATTTGACACGAAATATGAAGTTTGTTTTAGAAATAGCGATCTAGTTATGTCAAAATCTAACAGAAACTGAAGTTTTATGAAATTCTGTGCCTTATTTCTTCAGATATAGCTATCGTGAAAATCGTGAATAATGTAACATAGCAGCGCCACCTTCTGGGCGATTTACACCAAAAACTAATAAGTACCAATTTATATCAGGGACTAACTGAATCTAATGTTTTATTAAATTCCGTGCATTAATTCTTGAGATAGAGCGCCCACAAAAGTTTTGTCACATACAGACAGACAGACTCACAGAGTCACAAAGTCACGAACAGACATTTTCTAAAAACAGTCAAATCGTGTTCAGAACCTTCTAAATATTAAAAAGTCCGTCGAAAAATGGAAAAAAAGTTTCATTTATCCAATACTTTCTTCTTGTAAAGATAAAAGAACGTAAAAACTGATGAATAATGAGAAAAAAACAATAATGCTTGGATCTTGCATTTTTGCATTGACCCCAGCAATCATTAAAGATGATAAAATCTACATCAGTGTATTTCTTTCTGAAAAATAAACTTGAAGAAAAATAAACCTCAGGAGTCTAAATTAAATATCAACGTAATTTATCTTAACTGAATTAAAATTTTTCTTCCTTCCCTAGCCCTATTTTGTTATCGTAAAAGCAATATGAAACTTTATAAATTAAGAGCCATTATTTTAAACGTATGTGCTTAGAAATAGTTTTTAAGGCTTCTATAACCAAATTTATTTGCACAAAATTTCTCTCGGTAATAACAAATATCTGTAAAACGCTCCCTGGTGGACTCTTTGCTTTAAATTGGACATTATTAAGCTGAAATAAGATAGGCGAAGTAAAACGTTCCAAGTATACTTTTTTTATTAACATTTTTCTTCAATAATTAGTTTACTCGATATATGATAGTGAATAAATTCCACGCTCGGTAAACTGCTATGCAGTTTTTAATTTGATTTTAATTTATCGATATCTTATAAATAGTTTAATAAATACAGCGGTTATAATGAAACTAATCGTTGGTGGCCACCGTAATACTTACCCATCAGGGATATGCATAATATAAAATATGACAATAAAACATGTGTAAACTATTTATAAAATGCATTGCAATTCGAATAAAATCGTGGCTGGAGGACGTCAGAAACTTTAAATGCTCTATTACTGAATTGCGTAAAAGAAACATCCTTATAACTCCAAAATTGATATTCCTATTAACTAATGGTTTATTGCGTCGGATGAAGCGTCTCATTTTCAATTAAATATATCTTTGAATTGAAATTTGAATGGAATACAGGGTCATGAAAACTCGAAGAGTGTGGACAATATAATTACAAATATCTTGGCAACTCATTATCCGATTGACTTCATTCTTTATGCAAAATTTATGTTTTTTTTTTCTTTTATATTCATTCCTTAAAATAAACAATTTCGAAAATTTCTAGATACCTTTTTACAGAATGAATATTTCGAGAGTCCAAAAAAATAGTTCCGGATAATCGAGTTTCAATATTTCGAATAGCAAAATTTCTCCCGGTAATAACAAATATCCGTAAAACGCTCCCTGGTGGACTCTTTGCTTTAAATTGGACATTATTAAGCTGAAATAAGATAGGCGAAGTAAAACGTTCCAAGTATAATTTTTTTATTAACATTTCTTTTGAATAATTTGTTTACTCGATATATGATAGTGAATAAATTATAAGCTCTGTAAACTGCTATGAAATTAACCAGTTCACAAAATTTTTAATTAATTCTGACATTGAAATTTTTAATTTATCCATATCTTATAAATAGTTTCATAAATACAGCGCTTATAATGAAAATACGCAAAAGAGATGATTGTAACTAGGATATTTAAGGAAGTTTTGGGAAGAAAATTTATATATTCTGTAGTTTTCAACAATTCTATTGCAGGTTTTATGTAAAGTGGTGAAAACAAATCGAAATATCTATTTCCAATTTGCTATAGCGCGGAAAAGTTGCCTTTGCCAATGATAAGAACGATAAAAAAGATTTTTGAATTAGGGTAATGTCTTCAAATCGCGCGCATACAGCTTAAAATTTACAAAAATCGATGAATTTAAAAGTTTTTTCGTAAAAAAAAAAAAAAAAAAAAAAAAAATACAATTATTTATTTACACGCTATAGCATGAATAACTTGTCTACGGCATTGTTAAAAAATATTTTAAAAATATTTTTGAAATTGGATAACATCTTCCGATTGAATTTCAAGATTTTTTTGTGTTAAAAAGAAAATTAGTTCCAGTAATATTTTCAATCACTATAGCGTCGAAAAGTTGTATATGATATTGAAATAATGATTAAACTGTTGAAATTGAATATTATATTGCGATCGTTTATATACCGTAAATTTAATTTAAAAAAAGTTTTTAAAGAAAAGATTTGTGTTTTATTTTTCTAAAAGTAATCTAATGTATATTATTCATTTGAAGCTCTGTTTTTATTTTTGAAGTATTAAGAATCTCTTGACATTATTATAGAATATAGAAAGTTCCACGATGATTCAATATTTACTTTTCTAGAGCTTTGAAAAAATTATATGGTAGCAATAGTTCATATTTCACTCAACCGCCACTGAGGACAATTCGTCGCGAGCATACACTGTTAAAAATATCCCTGTAAAATTACGGGCAGAAGCCGGGAGCAGAGATTCCAGTCATACCCGTAAGAAAAAAAAAAAAAAAAAAATCTATGTTCATCATTTTGTGCAGCCCGTAAATTACTTCTCTTAAAACAGGATATAATGAACTAATGAACTTTAAAACACAATAACACTTTACTTACTGTTCCGTAGCACGTAGCACGTTAGATAATCATCACAGAATCACTTTTTTGGCGGGTTGAAAAATATGTTATGGTCGCGGTTAAGTGACATTATTTTTCGAAACACGAGTAAAATGAAGGGTTACATCCTAGCGGAAGAAAATGTATGGAGTCGTACCGTATTTTTGCTAACAGATGGGCTAGAACTGTAAGAATATGAGGATTGCTCTTAATTACGGTATATAAGTATCTAAGGGATAAGGCCGCTTATTTAGTGGATTAGACCGTTTTTCATCAAATAAGGCTGTTGCCCGTTAAAATTGAAGGACAAACGCTCATAAATTTACATTTTTTTCTGAGAGTGTAGAGTCGTAACGAAAACTCAGAATATATTGAAAAGAATATTTACTCATTAGTAGATAAACCGCGTGCAGCATGCTGCCATTCCTGAATAAAAACGAGTTCTCACAGCACCTAGACATTGTTAGATGCTACGCTACTAGCATTAATACTGGCTGAGAAAAATCAAACTGAAATCTAATGTAGGACGGCCATAGAAATTATGAATATATTTGCTCCGTGTCATCAAGTTGCCATTCCGCGGCATGTACTGTAAAAATTTTGGTCAAAATTTACGGTACATATACTGGCAACTTTACAGCACATAGAAAAAGCGACTGCGGGACCTAATTTATTTTGAAGACTAATTGGACAACAACGCATGGGGTGTGAAACAGTGCCGGCGGTAGCCTTTGAATTAATAGACTGTACAACACACGTAGTGGATCAAGATTTTAAAAAAAATTACACATCTGCATTGCAATTAAACAGGCAACTATTAAAATGAATTTACTCATCCTGTTTTGTATTCCAGATGGCTTACAAAAGCCAATATACTCCTTAGACTTAATGTGAATACAGCAAGTCCCTAATATGAGCTGAAAGCCATAACTAATGTTATAACTAAATCATACATGTTTGTTTGTTTGTTTGTTTGTTTATTGACAACATACATCTGACTTGTGTGCTTGACATCAAGTGCCCGCTTATAAGTCATCGTCAATATACAGGGACGAGATAGCCACAAGGAAATTTACAACACCAGAGAGTTACATCCGGGAGTTCCACAAAGTGTGTGCAATGGAGCTGGCGGGAGTCGAACCCGCCGACCTGACTCCTACGCTCACAAGCGATTAGCGGAATGGTGTCTTAACCACTCGGCCACGGAGGCCCCAAATCATACATGTCAATCTGGCTCGAAATTAAAGTAAACAACATTTTTGCGGTTGGCCCTATTCATTTTTACAGAGACATTGTAACTTCTTGTTGTTTGCTTCATAACCTGAAACAAGTTATAGAACACGTGATCGAACGAAATGCGGTCTTTTCTAACAATGAAAATACCCGACTATGATTTTCACAAAAGCATACGTTAAGAGACCTTGTTCTGGAGAACAGTTTTAAAAGCCAGAGAATGTATTTTTATCGAGAAAGCTATCAGAAACTTTGTTACTCTAACTACCAATTGCATGGTCTCAGATTACAGTTAACTCATTGATTAGAACTCAGAGTCAAATTATACTTTAAAACATAACTGACGATGATATCAAATCTTTCATATAATCTGGTAATGTACCAAATTGGAATGTAACAAAATTAACTTGCCACATTTAGTCTGTGTAAAGATACGGTAAAGTAATTTCAGCACTATCACAAAAGTTTGTGAACCAGAGTCGAAATTAAAGAGAATCCATATCAATCATAACTCAGGTTTCACAAAAATACACTGTAAAGTTGGTTTTGTTAAAAAAAAATAGTTTAAAATAGCGGTACAGGTGGCTATAAATGTGGCAGTTTTATGATTATTGAAATTTTCTACATGAAATAAAAATGTATGTATTACATATATATTTTATATAGATAATACGCACTGTTCAAGTGTTCTTATGCTGGTATTCACCATCTACATCTCCATAGAAAATCTGTGTCGAACGCTCAAATGGATTTATCATTAATCTGAATGGACTTCGGCCGCGATCAGATCCAATCACGTTTATCGGGAAATTCATTTCAGCGTTCGACTTAGGTTTAGTTAGACGGTGAATACGAGCCTTAGCGGGTTATATAGGAAGAATGTTAGTGCAGCAGCCAGGATGTTGTGAATTCTGTGTTGTTTTGTTAATACTGAAAATGATTCATCATGTTTTAAATTTCAAAACTAGCTAAGAGATGCACGCTTTGCCTATGCTGTGTGGAGGTTAGAATGAAAAAAAATCCAACTATACTGATAAAAAAAATATAATTCATTTTATTAAAAAAAAATTAAAAATAGTAAAAAAGTTGTATTTTTAAAGTAATGTGCATAAGCGGAATATTTTATACTATTAATATTTCAAAAATCTTTTTTCATTTTTTTAACAATGCCGTAGGTAATTTATTCACACTATAGCGTGTGAGTATATTATTGGAATTATTTTTCTTTTTATTAGAAAAAAAAGCGTGAAATTCGACCATTTTTGGAAATTTTAGGCTGTATGCGCGATCGAAAAAAGTTATCCAAATGCAAAAATCTTTTTATTTTTTTTTATTTTTTTTTTTTTTTGTCTTTCTTGGCAATGAAAAATGCAATTTTTCTGTGCTGTAGCGAATCAGAAATAGATATTTCGATTTTTTTGCACCACCCTATATATAGATAATTTACACGTAAATGAACACTGAAAATGTAATTACCATACAGATAACCAGGGGTTTCCGCAAGGTCTGAGAATAAAAGGACAACTGCTATCAGAAAGAAAATAATAGTGGCAGACCCCGAAAAATTCCATGTATGGAAATGTCCAATTATTGAAAAATTTAAAAATGTTACAGAATATTTTCAACTTAATACAGTTACAATATTTATCTTTGTACATTATTTACAATGCCAGTATGGATCTTCTAGAATAACATATGAAATTTGAAGTAATACAAAACATAAAGAAAATTAAAATAATAGTAAGAAAAAATGTCTTTTACTAATACATAATCGCTACTTTACAATTACTTTTTCTCTCCTTTTTTTCCTTCCTTTTTTTCTTGGTGACCTACTGTATTATTAGTTATATATATAGTATATGATTTTAAGTATAATAATAAATAAATAAAAAATAATCGTAACTATGTAAGTTAAAAAAATAACAGTGACGGATAATTTACTAATATAGATGTAGATAAATAAGGTTGTTTATAAATACATATAAAATTAAAACTGTGATAAAAGAAAACAATCACATAAATTACAGTCCTGACGTATGAATACAATGAGTTATATAATAAAGGTATAATAAGTGTTTAAGATAATATATTGGAAAAACTTACCAGATTATGTTTTTCAAGAAGGAGAATGTTTAGTAAAATAAAATTTTTCTTTGGAGCTTAAAAAAGCTGCTACTTCATGCATTAAACACTGAACAACAGACGTTTGAGGGGGAAAAAAAAGAGGAATTTAAATACTAAATTGCTAAACAAAATATTTTCATATTAAAATTATTAATTTAACTTCGCCACAATGTTTTCTAAAAGTTTGCTTTCGACGTATCAGTTTGAGGGAGCGAACTTCGGCCACTAACATGAGCATAAATTAATAATTTTATATCCCATAATATGACAGTTTTCTGTTGCACACGTTGCATACTTCAAGTAAACTAGGGTGGTTAGGAAAAGTTTGGAGAGAAAGTGTCTGAAGTTTTGAATACTCTATTTTAGATTAATAAAAAAAATTTATAACTAAATGAACACTAGAGAAACTCGTCTAGGATTATTTATCTCAAGTAAAAGGGGAATTTTGAGGGAATAACTTTCCTTTATGGGAGATTAAGAAAATAGATATTTCATGCATACATTTAATAAAGGTTTTTGTGTTTAAAATGATTATAATTCAATTTTAAGACCTCTATTTTACTGAATTTTAAAATAAAATAAAAGAGTGTAGAAAAAGTAAAAATAGCTAAAAAGAGAAACAACACTATTTTATAAGCATTTATTGTTTATCTTTAAAATCACGCCTAATTTTATAAATGCAATTCATTTATCAAAATATTATCGTTACAATATGCAAATTTGGCATGGATCTTGACTATCGAAAATTTGCCGCTTTGATTTACACTTGGTAGACAGTGAAAACTAGTGAAAAGCGAAATCTTTCTTTGGTCACTTGAGATTCCTTCATAATAGGTTTTACTATATTAAATAATACAATAATAGTAGGGCATAAAATCTGTAAAAGCGGAATCTCTTGTGACCGAAACAAAATTCATTTATGGAGAGGTTTTAGATTGAGCAGTGTACCGCTTAAAATTTAAACGACTTGTTAAACACAAAATTAATTTATTAAGCGAATACTTCACAGCAAGGCGCGGTAACGTACATTATTAACACACGCGATTTCTTAGAGTTTTTGGAAGTTTGTGACAGGTTGCCGAGATCGCTTCGCGGTTCGGCAACATTCTGCCGTAAAAAATTCTTCTAACAAGAGATGATAGCACTGTTCTCAAGCACTGGAAATGTATGTAGTAATTTCTGTCTCTATAGTGTCAGTAATTGAAATTCCATGTCGAGTTATGAGAATTATAAAGTCAATAGCAGTCATTAACAGAATATGAATATGTCTCTTGAAAATATTTATTAGGTACAATCTGGAAAGCGGTACTCTTTACTACATGAAGGAGAGGGATTTTTAAGGATCCGTGTACGCACTTCTTTTATGTTCCAATTAGTCGAATTCAATATAATCAATAAAGGAATTACAAAATGTATACATTTTAACGTCTGAATGTGAAAAATATTAAAAACACCAATTAAAATAATTTAAGACAGACATGAGTACACATAAAATAAAAATTTATAAAAAAATATATACTTAAAAACAGTTAAAAATACAAAATAGTAGACGTTTCGCCAAGCGACACGCAAGGCATCATCAGTACAAAAACAATCTATTGCATAACAAACCACAGAACAAGGAAAAGGAAAGGTTTGAAATCAAGGAAAGTTGAAGTTATTTTAAAAACAGATAATATTCATTAGGGACAGAACGAGCTTCATTCAACGTCTGCGATCGCAATTGAGTGAACCAACTCTCAAGGAGTAATCGACCATGGTAGCTGTTACAACCTGATTTCAAAATACTGGCGTTCGCAATTAGCGGGATGTGATTCGTTTGAAGTGAATGCTGGACAATTTTTAAATTCAAATTACTATTTTTTAAAGCTCTAGTATGTTCTTTTAGGCGAATTTCCAATGATCTACCTGTTTCACCAATGTAGACACTATTGCAATCTTTACAGGGAATAATATAAACAACACCGGGTAATTTAGACTTATCATATTGAAATTTATGCTTAGTGAAAAAGGAACTCACTTATTAATTGGTTTAAAAGAAACCCCAATATTGAATGATTTTAGAATGCCAGAAATTTTTTCAGAAATGTTCTTATAATAAGGGATACAGATAAAAGAGTTTGGTTTACTACGTTGAAAAGGGGGGGGGGGAGTAGAATTCACAAAATTTAAAGTATTTTTAAAGATTTTTTTAACAAGACCTATAGGATAGCTATTATTAACCAAATCGCGATAAATTTTACACCTCTCAATTTCAAAATCATTACTGGAACTGCAATATCTAATGGCCCTGAAGGCTAAAGTCTTAATAACGGCTATTTTATGGCTGAAAGGGCAAATTGAATTGAAATTAGTATATTGACCAGTAGATGTAGGTTTTCTGTAAACAGTACTGGTGATAGATTAAGAGGTATCAGCAATGTGTCTGCGGACTAGAATGTCGAGAAATGGTAATTCAGCATTATTTTCAATTTCAACAGTAAACTTAATAGGGTCACCAATAGAGTTAGAAATCGTGAGAATATTATTTAAATCAGCTTCTTTCACTATCAAAAAAATGTCACGTCTCCAAAAAAGAATACGTGAACCACACGTATTTCACGTAGGTTCACGTATTCTTTTTTGGAGACGTTATGTTGATGACATTTTTTTGATAGTGAAAGAAGCTGATTTAAATAATATTCTCACGATTTCTAACTCTATTGGTGACCCTATTAAGTTTACTGTTGAAATTGAAAATAATGCTGAATTACCATTTCTCGACATTCTAGTCCGCAGACACATTGCTGATACCTCTCAATCTATCACCACTACTGTTTACAGAAAACCTACATCTACTGGTCAATATACTAATTTCAATTCAATTTGCCCTTTCAGCCATAAAATAGCCGTTATTAAGACTTTAGCCTTCAGGGCCATTAGATATTGCAGTTCCAGTAATGATTTTGAAATTGAGAAGTGTAAAATTTATCGCGATTTGGTTAATAATAGCTATCCTATAGGTCTTGTTATAAAAACCTTTAAAAATACTTTAAATTTTGTGAATTCTACTCCCCCCCCCCTTTTCAACGTAGTAAACCAAACTCTTTTATCTGTATCCCTTATTATAAGAACATTTCTGAAAAAATTTCTGGCATTCTAAAATCATTCAATATTGGGGTTTCTTTTAAACCAATTAATAAAGTGAGTTCCTTTTTCACTAAGCATAAATTTCAATATGATAAGTCTAAATTACCCGGTGTTGTTTATATTATTCCCTGTAAAGATTGCAATAGTGTCTACATTGGTGAAACAGGTTGATCATTGGAAATTCGCCTAAAAGAACATACTAGTGCTTTAAAAAATAGTAATTTGAATTCAAAAATTGTCCAGCATTCACTTCAAACGAATCACATCCCGCTAATTGCGAACGCCAGTATTTTGAAATCAGGTTGTAACAGCTACCATGGTCGATTACTCCTTGAGAGTTGGTTCACTCAATTGCGATCGCAGACGTTGAATGAAGCTCGTTCTGTCCCTAATGAATATTATCTGTTTTTAAAATAACTTCAACTTTCCTTGATTTCAAACCTTTTCTTTTCCTTGTTCTGTGGTTTGTTATGCAATAGATTGTTTTTGTACTGATGATGCCTTGCGTGTCGCTCGGCGAAACGTCTACTATTTTGTATTTTTAACTGTTTTTAAGTATATATTTTTTTATAAATTTTTATTTTATGTGTACTCATGTCTGTCTTAAATTATTTTAATTGGTGTTTTTAAAGGAATTACACTCAAAACCTTGCATCAGTTGTCATTGTAAGGCATTCTTTTCGTAGGGACCATACCTTAGTTTATGTATAATACGGGATTTGTTATAGGCGTGTTCCGTTAGGCAGGAACAGTTAAACCTGTAAAAATAAAATCGTCACAGACCAGATACATATTCTGTTTTAGACCAGTTTTCGTCTTAAAGAACAGATTTTTTAGGCAAGACTGTAAAATTATTTCTTTATAGACAGGTTGTGTTTTAACAGGGTTACTGCATAAAGTGCTACTGAATGCAGACTAAAGAATAGCAGGATAACGAAAGAAATTTAAAGGAATTTGTACATCTCGAAAAATCGGGGATTTTTGCTTCCCGTACACATGTTTCGCGGGGCGGGTTTTAAAAGGCTCGAAAATCGGAACATCCACCTTAAATCGGGCCACCTGGTAACACTAGTTACTAGACACACCAGTATCTACTATATGTGCAAGTAAGTCTTTATTATCTTTGATTTTTTAGATAATTTGAAAGCAAGAGTGTTACGTTTTGACAAAATAGTATGTGTAAACAATTTGTTTCAGACTTCGCCGTTAGTAAATGTCAAAATAATAACATAAAGTAAAGAAATGTTAAGTGTTATCAATAAACAAAACAAGAAAGAAAAATCATGCGTCACGCATAGACTACGAAACATTTTTCGATACTTCCAAAATACTGAAACAAAACATTAGTTCTATGTAAGGTGATAAAAAGAAAAAATTTAAATAAAAACAGCAACAATACGCATGAATTCTATTATGTTTGAAATAGTAAAACAACATTAAAATACGCTGCAAATGATTTTTCTTCATAAGCCATAATGTAACGGAATAATTCTGTGTGTCCCAGTAAATGAATGTTAAACGTTATCTACTTTCTTTTCTTATATAACGTTGACCAGGCCCCTACCTGCCGGGCTCATTGCTTAGCTTGACGGGTAGTACCTGGCTGCGGGAAAATATTCGCCTGATCGACGCATGACTGTGATGCTCTTTGGTAAATTGCTTCAGTTTTCTTTGTTTGCCGGTTCATGGTTTTTATTTAACTTTGTTGAATTGGCAGATTAAGAAAAAAAAATTAAAATTAAAAGAGTGAACACAGGAAGAATATTGTACTGCACCTCAATAATGCATAACCACTTCATTATGTTTGAAATAGTAAAACTTTACTGAATTCATGAAAGCAATTTTTAACCATAGACCATAATTTAATAGAATTATTTTGTGCATCCTTGTAAACGAACAATAAATGCTACTCATTCCATTTTCAATAGAGAAAGTCCTATGGTAAACCTCAATAACATATATTAAACTCATGGTAATCCAAGTATATTTTAGCGAGTTAGAGCACAGACAGAGAGACTGCTAGACAAAGCCATATCATGAACATTTTTCAACTATGTTGGAAAGTGTTAACAAAAAATATGTCATCATTTTTTCTCCACACGCTGTCACCTGGCACGACAATTAATCTATTGTTACTGATAAACAATTCAATATCACAATTAATATCAAAATTGTCACTTAATATCACAATTTCACTCCGTCAAATGTCGCAAAAACATGATATATTTTTTACCGATATTAACCTATTTCTTTCAATAGGGACTTTTTCGTCGTCGTCAGAAATATGTTTTTCGATTAATAATGAAAATACATTACAAAAAGTAGTACAGTGTGCCGATATCATAACATTGGTGGTAACGATCTGCGTGATTGCTTTCGCTTTTATCGCTGATATATCACTTCTAAATATCGTATAATTTCAATTGTTGCATCATCGAATAGAGGTAAATATGCAACATTAAATAAAATTTGCTTCTAAATTGTAGCTCATTTTAATGACATTTCATGGCCTTAAACTGATTTTTTTTAAATCTATCTCAACAATAAATATTATCTCAATAATGAATAAATTTGCTACAATATTGTAAAGTAACTAGTAACAGAGTTACCACAATTGATAATTGGCTGTTCACAGCGAATTAAAAAGAAAGAAAATCATTGTTTTAAATTTTTTACATTATTTAATTATGATCGATTTATATTCCGTAATTCTGTCTAAGTGTTGCCATCATGAGTACGAGCAAATGTGTATGCCATTAAAGGTTTTAAAAACCCTAATTCGCCAAATCACATTTTGTCGAATACATTATTTGACAATGGACTTTTTTACGGAATATTAACCATAAGACGATTTGACGATAAAATTAAATCTGACAACGAAAGGATTTTCATTTTACATTGAATAAAGAATTATTGTCAAGTTAAGTATCTTTTTTATTAGTATTTTTTGAAGAAATTTAGAATAAATTTTGGAAGAATCTAACCTTTATAATTATTTAAAAAAATGTTCCAGTAAACTTGTATTAGCGATTAATTATAATTAGTATTTAAATATAAAATATAAAATGTATTTAAATCTAAGCACCTCTATATTTCAAAAATACGTGCAGATGAAGTAATAAATCTTCTACGAAATCAAATAAAATTGATACTTTTTACGTAGTTACGTCCATCAATACATAATTGAAAACAATATATGATTATTCATAACTTTGCATTGTTTACATGGTATACAATAAACATTATTATAAAAGCTAATAACAATATATAAATCACTTTAAACACGCGTCTATTTAACAAATAGTTTTAAAATAACACCTCTTTTCGTGAATATTACGTAGACAATGTTTAAGAGAAAGGATTAAACCCAAATTTCTGTTACCTATAAAATCTCACATTTTCAACAAATTACCATCATTCAACTAGTAAATATTCCAATATAATATTCGTTTATTTAATGATCAGTGACGTACTTTATTTTGAAAATGTTGTTTCATGGCTTAAAGCTGCAGATGAATTGTAGCACAAATGAATATTAAATCGAAGTACGTGAAAGACAATAGCCTCATAAAGTGGAACGATGTTTCATTTATTAAAATGATGAAGCTTAGTGCTTTGATCATTAGTTTGCGATGAAATACTTAAAATTTATAATTTGAAGGATCGTATTCTGATTAATTTTATATTACAGCAGAGCGCAGTGAATTTATTGTATCAGAAATTTATTTATTTTCGGCCTGTTTCTAGTATGATTATTTCGAAATGGACATTGGAAATATCTATACACTCAGAAAAAAGTTTTGTTGAATCAACCAAAATTTGGTTGACTCAACAAAACTTTTCGTTTAAATATGGGTCAATGGAAATTTCGTTTGAATCAACAAAAAAAATATTGTTGAGTTTTTTTGCAATTCGAAAAAATTTTTTGTATCGTCAGCAAAAGAATGTTTTGTTAATTCAAGTAAAATGGTTCAATTTTACTTGAATTAACAAAATTCTTTTTGTTACATAGATACATGCTAGGTGTTATTTTAACAATCTATTTTCTTTTTTCAACAAAATATATTTTGTTTGTTTAAATAATAAAATATGCTATATTACGAACTTGTTTTGTTTATACTACCAAAACCTTTTGTTAAATGAACCAATCTAAATGCGCAATTTTAACTATTTTTAATTCATTTTCAGCAGTGAATTACGCCTGTAAACCTTGAATAATAACAAGTGAATTTTTATCCTGCTTTTTCTCAAGCGAAAACCGAGAAAGTAAAAATTGCCCAAGTCGGGAATCGATCCCGGGGCCTCAGAACAGCGCTCTGAGGTTCTACCACTGAGCTACAAGGAACTATACCGGAGTCTGGCATTTCTCATTCTTATATATGTCGGAACGGCGGAAACCGCAGTACAAGATGGAAATGTCATCAGGAGCACGCAAATTTCTGCGGCAAACATGAGACGACAATACAAAGCCCAGCATACGGCAACACATAGTTAATTTTTAATTCATTTTCAGCAGTAAATTACGCCTGCAAAAAGCAGGATAAAAATTAACTGTTATATTTTACCAGTGTACTTTCTTCCAGTACCATAGTACTTATGTACCAGAGTACTTTCTTCTTGTAAAGATAGAAGAAAGTAATAAATGGGACAGGGGGATTTTTAAAACTATCTTTTGGTCCGTCCCAATGAAAAAAAGTTTTAATTATCCAAAAATTATGTTAATTCTTTAATTATATAGCTATATAAGTCAAATAAATCGAGTTACGTTCAAATATTAGAGGCGTAATTCACTGCTGAAAATGAGATAGAGCTATTGCAGAAATCGCGAAAAATGCAACTAAACAGCGAAACCTATTGCGTGATTTACACCAAAAACTAATCAGCAGTTATTTATATCAGGAAGTAACTGAATATAAAGTTTTATTAAATTCCGTGCATTAGTTCTTGAGATAGAGTGCCCACAAAATTTTGTCACATACAGACAGACAGAGTCAGTGAAAGTCATTTTCTAAAAACAGTTAAATCTTGTTCAGGACCTTCTAAAATCCGTCGGAAACCAGAAGTCAAAAATTTTCATGATTCCAATACTTTCTTCTGGTAAAGATAGAAGAAGGTAATAAATGGGACAGGGGGATTTTTAAAACTACCTTAGTCCGTCCCAATGAAAAAAACGTTTTAATTAACCAAAAATTATGTTAATCCTTTAATTATATAGCTATATAAGTCAAATAAATCGAGTTACATGAGAGAGTTATGGCTGCTACACAACAATTTAAATTTTGCAAAAACAACAAAATTTTGCTGGAATTGCAAAATTATTGTAAAATTAAAAAAATAGATTTTGTTAATTCAAGTAAAATTGATGAAATTTTGTTAAAATTTTGTAAGAGTGTTAACAATATTTTTTGTCCAAGCAACAAAACCAATTTTTTTGCTTCAACTAAAAATTTTGCTAAAACAACCAAAAGGTACTCAACAAAACATGTTTTGTTGTTTTAATCAATTCCTTTTTCTGGGTGTAGAGTACTTCTGTTAATTCCTTAACTGCTGTAAATAAATATAAACATTTATTTAAATTATTTTAGAAATGTTTTTACATTAAATTTCCAAAACGTCATTTATATCTATTTTTTCGATTCTTAGAGAGTCACTTGTAGCAGTTTTTACCTATCAAATTGTTTTATACAAAAGCTACACTATCTACAATGTTATAATAATATAAGCGTCAGTCTAAACGTATTTTTGGTCAACAAAAATCCTAAAACCTCAAAGAAAAGGCATAAGAAACAGTTTATAAAAAAATTTAATTTACTTTTACCAAAAGAAGTTGCTATCGACGAGCTTGGGATATAAATATTGTTGCTTTAAATATATTACAATTAGAATTTCGCCTAATTGACCTGTTAGCAAATGTTCACTGTGTTTGGCTACTTATTTTTGACACCACAGTTGTCGCATTGTCCACGTGGTAGTATGCGTGCGTGTGTAAGTATAAAGTATATGTGTAAAATATACGCAAGTGTGG
Source organism: Maratus michaelseni (assembly GCA_963931845.1). Classification (NCBI taxonomy): domain Eukaryota; kingdom Metazoa; phylum Arthropoda; class Arachnida; order Araneae; family Salticidae; genus Maratus; species Maratus michaelseni. The sequence continues at coordinate 8,634,726 of OZ007600.1, forward strand.
TGAAATTACGGCTAATTAATTAGCTGTAGGATAGCGACAAAAAGGGACACTCTGTATATAAAATTTACAGAATGATCTTATTTACACTAAGAGCGTGTTCAGAGACCGAAACACGGGTTATTCGTATAACTGGGGAATGACGTGATATTGGCTTCGCCGGGTAAAGTTGGGTTAAAACGGCTGTGAACGCTTTTGGGTAAAGTTGTGGCCATGTTTACAAACTAACACTTTCGTCAACCAATCTTCCACTATATATTTATCATAGCGATCATTACAGGAATCGTCTTGGCGACGTTGGCCAATATCATACACTTTTTAAACGTAGAATGGAAAATGTAGAATGAACAATTAAATGGTCAAAATTCAAGTGTACAGTAGGAGTCATAACGAACGACAGTTAACCCTTTCCGGCGCGGAATACATCTGCTTTTAATATGATGAAATTATGGATGACACCAGAATTTACCAAAGATTTTATTAGAAAATAAAAACTTGATTATTTCCCCGTACTTTATAAAAGGAAAAAATTAATTAAATATTCTTGGTGCCGTTTGTCATTTTTTGGAAATAAAATTAGGTGTTCTTTTTTGTGGACACCGCCCGCCGAAGGGTTAACAGCTACAGTTAGCTAGAAAGCGAACAAACAAATCAGGTTTACCAACCATGAAATAACTTTACCCAACAGAATTCTGTTGGTATTGTGGGTTACCAGAAGTCTGGGTAATTTCCGGCTCTGAACGCTACGAGTAATCCGCAAAAAGTCACTTGATGTCGGTCTCTAAACTCTTTGGGTTACCTATGTGTTACCTTACGTAACTCAGGCTGCGGTCCGTGAACAAGCCCATTGAATTGTGATTCGACACATAATTTAAAATTTATGAACTATCGAAAATTGTTTTACTGCATCAATGGTGTTATTGTTATGAAAAATATTTTTACACTCTTTAACACAAAATATAGTTCTGCCTGATCGATGGTAGAAAGTCGAGAAGCTGTTAAACTTTTTTAGATATCTAATTTAGTAATAAAACTTTAACTGTAAAAATTCGAAAGATCTAAGACCGAATTCAATTAGATCTATTGTAAATACTCTAAACAGTAAAAAATAGCAATATTGGAATTTTTTGTTAAATTGAATTTAAGAAAACATAAGATTAGCTGTTTGTCAAAAAAAAAAAAAAAAAAAAAACAGCGGCTCTCAAAGCTGGTAGACGGGAGGTGCTGAGTTCAAATCCCTGTCGCGCTCGTCGACCTAATCGTTCGGAGTTTTCCGTGTTTTTCTTCGAACCTTGCCGTAAATACCGGTTAGGATCCCTTAGAAAGACCCCCCACAGAGGGCACACCGCCCCCCCCAAGGCCTATATCGTTCGTGTAGATAATCGGCCGTCATAAAATCAAGGAACCAATCAACCGAAAAAACAGCGGAGTTCCTAAATATTATCTGCTATGTTACTGGGTAGATTGGATGTGAGCTACGATTTTAGTTGTAAGCTCACATTAATGAAACTCTTCGTTAGTTAAAATTACACCTTATAAAGTTTCAAATACAAACAATCAATAGAATACGTTTTTATCCGGTTGTAATAGTTTCTTTATACTTTAAAAAGCTGAAAGAATGTTGGTTTAAAATGTTTTCCTTTAAAAAAATAAATGCTTCATAAAATCAGCACTTTTATAGAAAATGTCTTATGAAAATCTTTTATCAAACTGATTTTACAGTGCAATTTACACAAAAGGTTTAACAGCCTTTCTCATTATTAGCCAATTCTTATTCAAAAGTAAACTATTTCTATGCTATTAACACTTCCCAAAAAAGGAACAAAAAATATGTTTGCTCTTATCGTTTTATATTCGTCACGTTGCGTCAGTTTGCAGCGTACTTGAACCGTGATTGGGCTATGTTCCGAGCTGTTACGTTACTAGAATAATGGCCATGTTCAGTGCCAGTTAACTGCAACTATTTACACATTCTATCAATATAGCGAGTGTTGTTTTTATCGAAATCGTCTTCAGGTTCGATAAAGAACAAATTGTGTTCGGAAAAAAGGGGAGGGAGTTAAAAAGAAAACACGTGCACCTTTTTTATTTATTTTCCCATACCTTATTTGTTAAAATACAAGTGAGTGATTTTAGAGTCGGGGGACATTTTTATACAATTCTTGAACACAGATTTGTGTAGAAAATCACGTGCCTGATTTTTTTCTTGTAAGTTTAGAAATTCTTTATGGGAATATAGCTAAGCAAATAAACGAAAGCGTAGGAGTGTGTTTTCATTCTTTGTTATCCAGAATATTATGAAAGGTCAATTTAGTTTCTGAGCGACAGTGGTATTGGAAAACAAAAATTTAAATGTGGACTAACTTTTTAGGAGGATTTTAAAAGAGCTTAACATGACTTTGAACATTTAAACCTTCAAAAAATTCCTTTTTAACACTTTCCAACCTAGTTGAAAAGTGTTTATGACTTCGGTTTGTCCGGCCGTATGGCGTCTGTCCGTGCTCTAACTCCCGTAAATATGCACGCATTACCCTGAAATTTTTATATGTTATTGTCGTTATCTATAGCATGTTCCCTATTTCAACTGAAGTGTGTAGCACTTATAGTTATTTTCTAGGGACACTCAAGGGAATTCCGTTATATTATGGAATATGGGTAAAAATAATTTGCGGTTTATTTTAATGATGTTACACAATTTCAAACACATTGTAATGGATATATATCACTAAGGTGCATTACAAAAAGCTTAATATGGAATCTGGTGTGCATAGCACTTATAGTTAATTTACGGGGACAGTCAAAAGAATTCCGTTACATTACGTCTATGGAGAAAAATCGTTTGCGGTTTAATTAAATAATGTTTCACTATTTTAAACGCATTGAAATTTATATATATCACTAAGGTGCATTACAAGAGGCTTACTACAGAATAGTGTGTGGATAGCAGTCATCGTTCATTTACAGGGACACACAAAAGAATTCTCTACTGTCTGTTAACAATAATTCCTGGAAGTGCGTTTTAGGTTGCTGAACGCGATTTTAAATTTAACTCACTTTTTTTCTATGTCTTGGCGTGTATAAATTCTGTAGATCCTATACAGGGCAGCACAAAAGTTCGCGAACACATTTCCGTTTATTGACAGAAACTCCAGAAGGAGAATTTTAAACTGTGCTACGCGTTTCCTAACTGAATTAAAATTTAGCATCCTATGTAGTATAAATACAAATCTATAGATGATATTCAGGGCTAAATAAAAGTATTCGGATATTTTTCCGAATATTGTATATGTTGGAAATATATGTTGGGAATTCCTGAAATTACGTTTTTAAATACGTTATGCGTTTTCCAAATTGTTTACTTAGATGTTATCTTTCAGCTTATTAAACGGTAGTGATTTGTAAAATTATTTTGGAAGCGTTGGAAAGTGTTACATAATCTATGCTTGACGCATGATTTTCCGTTCTTGTCTTTTTTAAATATATATGTTTAAGAGGAGTTATTTCTGAAAACTCTAAAACAAAATGAATGACACTTTTAATAGTTGTTAAATAAGGAATATTTTCAAAGTGAAAACTTTAAAGGTTCACAATAATTACTTTTACTACCTATTTCAAACAGACATTATATTATTTTTAAAAACACACACAAAAAAAAACAGCGCACCTTTCTAATACTTCTAAAAAGTACCTTCAAACCACACTAAAAATAATTCGTCATGTATAAAAGTTTTAAAAATATTTTCATCTCTTGGTCCGAGGCATTACCAGTTACTGTTGTTCCGTATCTTCCCCACTAGTCATCTTCGTTGAAGTCTTCCGTATTTTTCCCTATTCCTAATAATATGTGGCACCATCTAGTATCAGTTTTTGCATACATCATATCATTACAAATTTCAAATTTTTCTGTGATTATTTCTATGTCTTCCCTTAGTAATGCATAGTTTAAACTTTAAACTATTATAACTTGCCGATTTTTTGACATTGCTGAAATCTATTGTAATTGGGGATTTATTGTTTAACCTGGGTGTTGCAGTAGCAGCTTTATTGAAGTTTATATTACGCCTGTGTTCTTTCAATCTGTCTTCAAATTTTCTTTTTGTCATAGCTATGTATTAAATTGCCTGTCCCTCATCATCATTGAAATTAATTTGTATATACCTGATATCTTTAGATAAGTAATTTTCTCAGCGTCTCATCTAATTAACTTGAAAATTGATGGATCTCTGGTGATGGAAGTACTTATTCCAAGTTTTTAAATTTATCTTTTCAATTTTGCAATAGGTAGTATACGTAATTATTGGGACTAATAAATGACATAGCGGGAGATTGCATAAAAAAACTTTAAAGTAGTTTTTTATGAAAATGTAATTTGGGGACATCGCGCCCAAGGTAGTTAAAAACCTTTTCAATATTTTTTCATGAAATTTTGAGGAAACATATTGTATGATAGGCTCTGTAAAAGAAATCTAAATTTTCATCTGTTTTTGTTGAAAATATATTTTTTTCTTTGTGTTTTATGACTAACATTTAATGTATATATGTATATATATATATATATATATATATATATTGTTATACTTCCTAAATAACTATAAATTAATAATAATAATATTTAACTCTTGCAAATAAAGATAACTTTCAATTATCCGATTAAATGAAGTAATTAAATAAAAATATACAACTGTAGCCCAGCAGTATAAGCACAAATCTCTCAAATATAATTAGATACCAATATCTTTGTTTTATATGCAGAAATTCTTTTGTAATCATGCGCGTAACCTCTGATTCCAATTTTCTGCACGACAAATTTTAAAAACTGCTGTGAAAAGTAATTTTCCCCATTATAATCTGAAAACATATGAAAGGAAAGAAGAAACATGTATCTGTTACGGCCTTTAAAATTACGTTTTGGTAATGCATACCTTTTGAGATATTAAATGACATAAATGATATATTTTTTTTCATTTTTCGTCATTTTAAGGGTACGAAACCCCCTTAAAATAAGTGAGAATAAATTTTATCCTTCGGTATTTCAGCCTAAAAATTACAATTGAAGAAGTAATGGTGACAGTTTCATTTACGTTTACGTTTATTTTTTTATCTTTTATTTTTCATTTTCTACATTCATTTTTGTAATTCATATTATGATAAATAAACTAGTACAAAAAATTGTTTGCAGAAGAAAATTTTGCGAAAAATGTTTTATGAAATAATTTTATAATTCATTAACAAAAATCTGCTGCTTACAGTTCTGCAGCATTTTTAGACTCTCCCATCATAAAATTTATCCTTTTTGATGTTTTGAAAGTTTACGGATTTATTTCAACTTAGTAAAAAATATTACTATATTTATTGCTTAGTTGGAATATTTATCTTCTAAACGGAAATTTTATCATAAACATTATGTCGTTACAGGAAATGTTATACGAAAAACTTTTCTTTTATCAATCTTGTTCTATAGTATAATTCACACAAAATGCTTAACAGTCTTACTTATAATTAACCAATTCTTATTCAAGAGTAAACCATTTCCATGACATTAAAACTTCCAAAGACGAAGAAAAAAAGAAATATTTTCTCTTTTCTTTTTTTTTTATTCGTCAGCTTGCGTCAGTTAGAGGGTACTTGAACCGTTATTTGGCTACGTTCCGTGCTATTACGTTACTACAATAATGGCCATGTTCAATGGCAGTTAACTGCCACCACTAACACATTCTACCAATATGCTGAGAGTTCTTTTTATCAAAATCGTCTTCAGGTTCGATAAAGAACAAACTTTGGTGAGAAAAATTGAAAGGGGAAGGAATTAAAAAGAAAACATGTTCTATTTTTTTATTTCTATTCTCTTACCTTATTTGTTCAAAGACAAGTGAGTAATTTTTTGTGATTTTGGAACACAGATTGTGCAGCAAATCACGTTCTCGATTTTTTCTTGTAAGTTGGGGAATTATTTATGGGAATATAGCTGAGCATATAAAATCGAAAGCGTAGGAATATGTTTTCGTACTGTGTTATTCAGAGAGTTGGGAAAGGCGTATTTATTTTTTGTGTGACAGTTATATTGGAAAACAAACATTTAAACGCGGACAAGCCTTTTGAGGGCCATGTTCAGTGTTTGAAACTAGTATCACAATCTATTATTATAGCGACAGATGTTTTATCCAACTCTTCTTCAGGTTCGATGAAGAACAAATTTTAGTAATGCATGGCAGTAGGATAAATAGAAAAGCGTTAAAAAGACTTTTATTTATTTCTCTTCTTTTATTTTCCTTCCTTTTACCTGATTTGTTGCTAAGTACAACAAAGAGATGTTGTGGTTTTTGTGCCAGGAAAATTTTTTATACAATTTTAGAACACAGATAAGTGAACCAAGTCACTTGCTGCTTTTTTTCTTGTATGTTTTTGAATTGTTTGTTGAAAATGTAGCTGAGCACATACACTGTCAGAAATGGATACTCAAATTCCACGAAATTTTCTTCGTTTTTGACGAAACTGTTTCCTGGGAAATGCTCCAAGCGAATATTTCGTCAAATCGAGTAAATTTGTATCCTCAAAAAAGTGAGGAAATTAATTTTGTCAAATTGCTTGTTCGAAAGTGTAAAAAAAGGCAGGTGGCGTCATCTATTGACAATTTTAGAAGCATCTGAAATTGACAGGGGGGAAAATTAGGACGCGTTTCTCATGCTTTCAATGGGTTTCGAACGGTCGATCTTCGGTGTGGGAGACTACTGTGCTGCCTCCTTTGCCAGCGGGGCCTTGCGTGAATTTGATTTTAAATGTATCTAGAGGATGTTGATGTGTGTTTATATTTTTAGAAAGTAGATTGTATTTTTATCGGTGCTGTTATAATTTCTGCATGTTTTAATTAATAACGCTAGATTATTATTATGGTTTTTCTGGTTGATAAATAATTAGAATATGGCTTGATTAATAAAATGTATTAAATTTCCTTTGTTTAATGAATGATTAGAATATGGTCTAGTTAATTTGTTGGTCAGAAATTATAAAGATGATGGGGGTTAATACGTTAATACGCTACTGTTTATAGAGGGGAAAGGGATCAGTTATGGATATTTTAAATTTAATTGTTATATGAATATATTTCTTAAATAAAAAAAAGCTCCTGAAATTTTGAATTTTTTTTTCTTTTTTTTTTTTTTTTTTTGAACGATTTTGTAACAACAAAAATAATCCGGCCGCGTGAATGGGGAAACAGTTTCGTCAAATATTTGAGATTTTCCATTTCATTAAAAATCACTTAATTTTGAGACGAAATGACTGTCAAAAATGATGAAATATAGCTCAAGAATTGCTGAATCGTCAAAAGTGACAGTTTTATTTTTGACAGTGAGGAAACAGTTTCGTCAGATATTTGAGGTTTAGCCTTTCGTCAAAAACCACGTGACTCTGTGACGAAATGATTGTCAAAAATAACGAAATACAGCTTACGGATTGCTGAATCGTCAAAACTGAGTGTTTTATTTCTGAGAGTGTACTTGAAAGCGTAGGAGTGTGTTTTTATTCGTTGGAACTCGAAGTGTTAAGAAATGCCTACTTATGTTTTGTGCAATATCTGCGTTCGGAAACAAACATTGATATAAATGCGAGAACTTGGATACAGCTGAAATTTTTAGTATTTTTAGTAATATTAAAAACATATATATATATATATATATATATATATATATATATATATATATATATAATATTTTATCTGCTGTTACTTCAAACTACATTTTCATTTAGGTAAGTGGAACACCACCTTAATTTTTTATTACAAAAATCTGTTCTCTATATTTTCAACATTGTTTCCGTTGAATTAACAGTAAACAATCCAGGAAGAAAGAAAATAAATTCAAGCCGTGCAAAAAAAGTATTGTAGAATACCTGTAGAATTAATTAATTTAAATATTGTATAGAGTCAATTATCCCAGCTAAAATTATCCGAATGTCCAATTATTCGACCATCTACGAAACATTTTTAGCTCAATAGCTCACAGGCTATGAAATCCTGAGAGCTAATGTGCCCGCCCGTTCTGTATGTATGTACGTATGTACGTAACGCGATAACTCTTGATAGAAATATCCGTTTTGCTTCAAATTTTGTTTATAGGTTCATTGTGATAAGGCGCTTCCCTGGTTAGTTTTGGGAGTTCATTGGTTAAGTATAAAGGGGGGAACGGGGGGCTAATCCCCCTTTAATTTAGATAAGTGGGCTTTTCATGCAGAATTATCCGATGTGCTTCAAATTTCGTACACAGGTTCATTGTGATAAGGTGCTTTCGTGATTAGTTTTGTTCGTTCATGGGTTAAGTATAAAGAGGGGAACGGGGGGGCGAATACCCCCCCTAATTTAGATAAATGAGTTTTTCATGCAGAATTATCCGATGTGCATCAAATTTTTCATACAGGTTCATTTGTGATAAGGTGCTTTCCTGATTAGTTTTGTTGGTTAAGTATAAAGGGGGGAACGGGGGGCTAATCCCCCTTAATTTAGTTAAATGGGTTTTTCACACAGAATTATCCGATTTGCTTCAAACTTTGCTTATAGGCTCATTGCGATAAAGTTATTTTCTGATTAGTTTTGTTGGCTCATTGGTTAAGTATAAAGGGCGGGACGGGGGGGCTAATCCCCCTTAATTTAGATAAATGGGTTTTTCATGCAGAATTATCCGATGTGCTTCAAATTTTGCATACAGGTTCATTTGTGATAAGGTGCTTTCCTGATTAGTTTTGTGGGTTAATTGGTTAAGTATAAAGGGGGGAACGGGGGGCTAATCCCCCCTTAATTTAGATAAATTGGTTTTTCATGCAGAATTAGCCGATGTGCTTCAAATTTTGCATACAGGCTCATTTGTGATAAGATGCTTTCATGATTAGTTTTGTTGGTTCATTGGTTAAGTATAAAGTGGGGGACGGGGGGCTAATCCCCCTTAATTTAGATATTCGGGTTTTTCATGCAGAATTAGCTGATTTGCTTCAAATTTTGTATGTAGCCTTATTGTGATAAGACGCTTCTCTGATTAGTTTTAGGGGTTCATTGATTAAGTATAAAGAGGGGGAACTTGGGGGGGGGGCTAATTCCCCCTTAATTTATTGTCGGTTTCTTTACTTTTCGAGGGGCATTATTCTTTGAATTAAGAGTATAATATACAATTAGTGTTAGTAGCCTGTGAGCTCAATGCCATCAGTAATAACTGGGCACTTTTCTTTTTATTATTAATACGACTAAAACACTGAGTATTTTTCTTCATCAAAGAAAAAAAAATGTGGGAGTAAAACCTAAAAATTAAATATAATGAAATGACAGCACAACTGAAATTATAAGAAACTAGTCGGATGTGCCAATCCCAAAACTTTCTTCTATCTCAGTCATGTTAATACTTCAAAATTCGTTATCATATCCCCAATAAAATCAATATTTTTCGTTATTCCGTTATACGTCAGCTGCTTTCGAATCGTCGGGTTACCGAGATGCGATCAACTGATGTATAATACTAAACTACGAAAAGTCCTTCAGGTCTGAACCGACAGGAACAGATAGCCTCCCTATTTCTTGGTTTTTCGATTTTAGCTAATTTTACTGGAAAACACGAAGGTAAAATGCGTGGAACCTAATTAAAGACGATTCAATCCCAGTTCTCGTCAACATTGAATTTGAATGAGAATATCGCCAAATTAGTCCTCTACAGCCAAGTTGGCTTCATTTATGACAACCTATTTTGGTCGCCAAATTCGGCGATATTTCGCCAACTGTCGTCAAGTTTGGCGAGAATTTGACGTTGGCGAATATAAATATATAGTGATAAGCATATAATAGGATTAATTGTTACAACAATGAAAGAAAATTTGCCAAAACCATGTTAACTATAACTCATAAGTTAAACCCGTTTATGGATGAATTTTGCTGTCTTGTTTGAAAATGTCAGCCACCCTAAAATTTCAAACCGCTATATCTCAGGCATTTTTTGAGATAGAGGCAAAACAAAAATTGTTCCGGATTCTCTGAACATTTAACGAAAAAAAATTGTAGGATTTCTAATTTTTTTGCACATCTTTTTGAATTTGAAATTGCGTTTGGCTATTTTGACCTTTTGAATTTGGCTATCACAGTACCCCCTTTCGTCGAAATATCCCCAAATTCTGATAGAACCTGCTTGCCATAGCCAAAAACATAGAAAAAAAATGTGGTTCAATTTGAAGCATAACTTCATACACTTTTCGATGATACAATAGTGAAAATGGAACAAAAATATCGATCGCAGCGCGCCCTTTCGTCGAAATATCCCCAAATTCTGATAGAACCTGCTTGCCATAGCCAAAAACATAGAAAAAAAATCTGGTTCAATTTGAAGTATAACTTCATACACTTTTAGATGGTACAATAGTGAAAATGGAACAAACATATCGATCGCAGCGCCCCCTTTTGTCGAAATATCCCCAAATTCTGATAGAACCTGCTTGCCATAGCCAAAAACATAGAAAAAAAATGTGGTTCAATTTGAAGCATAACTTCATACACTCTTAGATGGTACAATAGTGAAAATGGAACAAAAATATCGATCGCAGCGCCCCCTTTCGTCGAAATATCCCCAAATTCTGATAGAACCTGCTTGCTATAGCCGAAAGCATAGAAAAAAAATCTGGTCCAAATTGAAGCATAACTTCATACACTTTTTGATGATACAATAGTGAAAATGGAACAAAAATATCGATCGCAGCGCCCCCTCTCGTCGAAATATCCCAAAATTCTGATAGAATCTGCTTGCCATAGCCAAAAACATAGAAAAAAAATGTGGTTCAATTTGAAGCATAGCTTCATACACTTTTCGATGGTACAAAAAAGACCCACACAGACGGACAGACGGACAGACGGACGGACGGACAGACGGACAGACAGACATTTTGTAAAAACATGTTTTTCGGAATCTCTGACCCCTAAAACGTGTAAATCCGTCGAAAACCGGGAGTCGAAAAAAATTTCGATTACAATACTTTCTTCTATTATAGATAGAAGAAAGTAAAAATACAGAGTTGATTTATAAAGTATATTAATATATGTTCTCCACGTAGAATATAGGTTTTTCGGATGCGACCAATTCTCAATTAAACATTCTCCACTGTGTAATTGAATTTTATACGTGCAAGACTGGCAAAATAATATTAATTTCAATTGTAAATATTAATGCTGTTAATTTGTTACGCTTGTCTGTAAAACACGTTTATTGAACATGGAAATGCTTGCTTGAGAATGAATAGCATCTTAAAAACCGATATTCCTGTTTGAGAAAACTGATTAATATTCTATGAAAATTACTCGGAAGCGTTTTCGAAAATCAGTGCAAGTAAAAGAATTTTTATAAATTTTTCTTTAAATGTCTAAAATATATTGGTTTCTGAGATTTATAAAGATAAAGACAGCGTTTCGGAATCCTCCGTAACTCAGAAGATGTTATTGTATATTTTCGTTTGTAAGTATGTTATATTCTATTAGATTAAGAAACATCTGTCTTTGTGTACATTGCAGTATAAGTAGCAAAAATTGCATTCCTCCCCCAAAAAAATTAACTACGAGGTGTTTTCAAAAAGTAAAGATACACCTCAGAAAGTAGGAAATAGAAGGTTTTAACGAGCGCGTTGGCAACACAAATTGTAACCTTGAACATTTGACATTTCCTTCGCAGTGATTCGTTATTTGCACGGTGAGTATGTTTCGTGTAGCATGTGTTTATAGTGGCTGCGTCAATTCAGAATCCGCCAAATGCGAAGTACGTTCCGTCTTACGTTTTATTCATGCAAAAGGTGAGCCGGATATTCACAAAAAAATTGTTTCCGTCTATGGGAACATTATGAATCCACAAAATGTAACGAAATGGTGTTGCGATTTCTCTGGAGGTAGGACCAATGTTCATGAAGAACCCAGGACTGGTAGGCCATCTATGATCTCTGATAACCCCAATTATCTTGCATCCATCGACTACCAGACTACCACTTTCTCCTTTACCCGAAGAAACATATTGCAGGGCAAAACGTCTACGACGATAATGAGATCAAAATTGAAGTTGAAATGTGGTTTTGACAACAGGTGGTAAATTTCTATGACTGTGGGATACAAAAGCTTGTATCCAGAGTTAAGAGTCTACGCTAGTCATCCGAAGAAACTTGAAGTTAAGTCTATGGGAAGATTTTTTACATATTTCTCGCTCGCATTTTAATATTTTTAAATGATTTTTTTTCATAGGATAGCTGAGGCCGATCCCTAACGTTGTTAGTTTTTACTTTTTTGATTTTGGTTCCAGTTTTGTTATATAAGGGTGCTTTCACTTTCAGAACCGGTTCCAACCGGTTCTGAAATTGAAAATGTCTGCTTATATAAAAACTGTAACTAAAATAAAAAAAGTAAAAACTAACAACGTTAGGGATCGGCCTCAGCTACCCTATGAAAAAAAAATCATTTAAAAATATTAAAATGCGAGCGAGAAATCTGTCAAGAACCTTCTCATAGACTTAATATTAGCTTGAGTGTTTGTTCCCGTGACTAGTGTAGGCTCTTAACAAATGCTTAGACAATGACGGCAACTATGTCGAAAAATAAGGCATATACCAGTAAGTAATTTGTAATGGACATTTTTTTCAATTAAAAGTTTTTTTAATGAATACGCAGCATTGTATCTTTACTTTTTGAAAACCTCTCGTATTTCATTTTAAAAAGGTGGATCATAATTGAATTCCCCAAGTTAAAAATTTTACTGTACTCTATTGTATAAATAACGTGTTTGTTCTAGCTTTCTAAATATTTATACTCTTAGAAAACTTCTTTTAAAACAAAAGACGAATGCGTGACTTGAATACATTTACGATCATACCCTAAAGGAGGGAGGTGGGGGGGAGAAACTTTATTTATCTCGTTTCACGTAGATTTTTTATTGCCCCATTACTTACATGTAATTTTATTTATTTATTTACTTATTTATTAAAGCGGAGAAATAGATCAATGTCAAGTGTTTCCGTAGTTCAATTCAATTTCCCGTTTATTGGAAAATAAATTTGATCTAGAAATTTAATATTGTTTGCGTGTACTGTATTTTAGTTCTCCAATAAGAGTGTTCCAATTTTTACGTTTATTAATTTTCGTGGATTTTAAGATACATTTTAGAATATGGTTTTTACTTTCGTTATTCGTTTTAAGATGAATTTATTTTAATTATTTTTCCCTCTTGTATATAATGGTAACTATATGTACTTTTAATCTACAACTATTAATATGAATCTATATTATAAAGAAAAACATGAGTATCGCTGACGTCATATCCGTGAGTATCGCTGACGTCATGTTGACGATGGCAACATCTGGTTAATAAATGTCGATTTTACAGAAATGTTCTTTTAAGCTCTAAACATCGTACAATTTCAATTTTTACCCCGTCGAACAGAGAAAAAAAATAATGATCTTTCAAATAGAAATTGTTTCAAAATTGCACCTCAATTGGCTGATTTTTTTTATCGTTTTTAAAATAATTTTAAAGCGTGAATTATTTTTTAAATCTAACACTGTAACGCGCAGGTCATTTTCAAAACATTAACCCGTTTGTACTTAAAATAATAAAAATAATTCAGCATTAGATTCAGGTTCATATTTTAAAACGAAATAAAAACTTTATTGATAAATAAATAAAATAATATAACTAAAACTCAAATTTAACAGACACGTAACCGAATTTTGCGCAGATACCACTGAAATTATTATGATAAAAAAGACTGCTGTAAGTTGCGAAATCTTTGTCGATTTTCTTCCGCTATCAACTATTTTTAGCGTGCGGCTAATACGAAAGTACTGCTTTTAATACCTTTCAAAACTTAATTTCAATTCAATACACAATGATTCAATGGTATTTTCATGTAAAAATGCTTTTTGGTGTTATAATGGGTAATCTAAAAATTATGTATTAAATATAAAATTTCTATTAGAGTTTCCAATAAAGAAAATGTTCTTCACCTATATTCTGTAACCCGGGAATTCCAGGTTGGATTAAGTAGTATTTATAAGTTAATAATTTAGTTCAAAAAATATTAATAAGACTACAGAAACAAAAAACTTGAGGGTTTTTCTTTTTCTTTAATTTTTTTCATTGAAAGGCATTGTAATACCTCATGAATCCATTATATAGTAAACAATATACTTTTATGTAATCATGTTGCTCCAGAAATCAGGCAGTTAAGTCCGGTAATCAGATTTGCAACAAATCATATTAAACAGCTGGTTACTAACTGTATAATAATACCCATGAGTATGTGCTGATGCTAGATGACTGGTGAATGATGGGTGCAAATTTGAAATTCATAATATATTATTTTTAATAATGAATGTTCTTGTGCCACTTTGATTATTTTCTGACTTATAGTAGATTTTATTATTTTACGTATCTCGTATTCATGTTATTTATTTATTTTTTTCTTAAACTTCTTAAAATTTTGTAATCGCTTTAATGTTATTTTATTAATTTTTCTAGAACTTTAGTTTAAAAAAGAATGTACAGATGTCATATTTATTGTTATCAGGCCAGATTTACTTAACCCTTTTATTGTAATTTTTGTATGAATCTCTTAGTGCCGTTAATTTAATTTTAATTTCTTAACATGCCGCTCTGTCATTTTTTAAAAAAATGAATTCAACAAAGCCTTTCATTTCAATATTCGCTAAAACTTACCCCATGCAAATATCTTTCCGTGATTCAAACAATGCCTATCACTAAGGAATTACTTAATTCTTCTACTGTAGTTTATTTTTGTATAATCCTAATAGTGGCTTTTATCGATAATCCCTTAAACTTGTCTTTGTCAAACCTTTTTCTAAATGAATCAAACAAGTTCTTTTATTTTGATACTCCGTAAAACCTCCTCTTGTCAAACTTTTTCCTCGTGATTCAAACAGTATATTTTTTAAGGAATTATTTAACCCTTTTATTGCAATTTATTGTCTGAATCTAATAGTGTCATTTCTCCATAACCCTTGAAAACTCCTCCTGTCAAAATGTTATTCTAAATGAATCAAACTAGGCCTTTTTATTTTGATGCTCCCTAAAAACCGCCCCTTGTCAAAAATTCTCCTTGTGAATAAAACAGTACCTTTTACCAATATTCCTTAGACCTTTCCTTGTGAAATAGGAATCAAATTGTGCCTTTAATACTTTTCCTTAAACCTCTCCATGTAATTTTTTTCTAAATGAATCAAACAAAGAGCGATATTTTTATACTCTTTAAAACCACTCCATGTCAAAATTTCTCCTTCCCCGTGAAGCAAACAATGCACTTTATTAGACTATTCCCTAAACCTTCCCCTACAAAATTTCTGTTTCAGGAATCAATAAATGCTTTTCAATTTGATTCCCTTTCAATCATCCCCTTGTTCTCGTACATGAATTAAACAATGCATTTTACCACAACATTCTTAAGTCTCACTCTGCGAAAATCCTGGTTTATGAAGCAAACAATGCATTTCAGTTCATTACCCCTTAATCCCAATACCCCTTGTTGATAGTTTTCTACTAATGAATCAAACAACGTCTTTCAGACCTCTTTAGGAATTATGTGATTTTCCTGGATGGCGTTTCTCAAGGTAAGTTTATAGAAACTACGAATAGTAGAACTTGCTGTTGTATCGTCAGCATCGGACATATCCCGTATGTATTTTGGATGCCAACGTCTGTGGGGGAGTGCCTGCAAACTGAGATACTCGTTTTTGTGGGCACCCAGTTGCAAAGTGCTGAGTGTCCTCCCAGCTTTATTGGGGCAGGTTGCCTACTTTGCCCCACTGCGTCTGGCATACTCTGTCTTCTTTTTATGCCATTCTTCCTCAGTCTTATTGTCTGACGCTTTTCTCAGTCGCCCGTTCATTATTTATAATTTTCACTTTCATCACCATCTCTTGTTCTAGTTTAGGCTTAACTACTCTTAGTTATTTTCGGTGGACTAGTCCACTGATTTTTGCTATCTTCTTTCCTTCGGTTCCCTTGCATCCTTTTCTTCCTGATCTTGGTTTCTGATGCTTGCACATTGGTAAACTGTTATTAAACATTGTATATAGCTATAGTCACTTATGATAGTTTGACCACAGTGCTCGTTTTAAAATTTTGAATTCTTCTGTAGACGAAATTGATGCTACAGTCATGACACCAATGACATCTCGAGACAAAAAATATAATCTACGTCACACTTCTAGGGTTCATAATAATATAGACGACATGAATTCGTCCATTCACGATGATTCCGAGAATATTTCATTACCAACGAATGAACCATCTATAATAAATTATCACTGCGATCAGAATCTTCCAGAGATTAATTACAACTTTGTTTCTTATACTCCCTCTCAAAAGATGATAAAGGTAAGGGCGATTCTCCTGTAAAATTAAGTGTGGAATCAGCAAATGAAATATCGATAGAACAACTTTTTAACCAGCTAGCACCACACTTCAATCACAGTACGAAAGGAAATGCTGAAGATGCCCTAAACATATATCCCACCTGAAAATAAAATAAGAAAAAATGGTTGATACCCTTACAGAAGAAGAGAATCAACTGAAGGACCTTGGTCATTCACCACTGGGCAGTGTTGTGATGAAAGATGTTGACCTAAAAATAGAAAACCAATCATTAAATTAAAAATTAAAATATTAAAAGAAGATAATACAAAAAATAAAAAGAAAACACTGTTGTGTGCCAGAAATTCCCAATGGTTTGCAAGTTATAATATCGGAATATGGATTATTAGATGATTTTGGACATAATGATGCTTTTGAAAATAATATTACTATTATACTTAATAAGGACTTTACGTGGCACATATAAATGGACAGATTAGGTTTATTGATTTTGACAACGTTAAAGTTATTTCCAGACAAAACAATCCATTTAAAGCCTACATCCGTGAATCTATAGAAATGTCATTAAGAAAACATGAAAATTGTAATGATAACGCATCATTTTCTCTTCCGGCTATCTGGAAATGCATTTTGAAGGAACTCTAATTTCGTTGAATATGATTTCCAGTTACATTGCTGATTCATAGAGGGCGCCACCTGGCTTATTTTGAATATGTTTTTGTAAATTCCGTTATTTTAGCGTCTTATCAGATAGAACATTTGACTCAATCATGTAACACATATTTAATTTTTTGCTGTTCATATTTATGAAAGTTTTCTCCTGAAGGTGGTTATAAAGAATAACCGAAACGTCGAGAATTGTTTATAGATGTAGTTTTAAAGTAACTCATATTAAATTAAACGAAATTTACGTTGGAAGCAAATGTTTGATGAGTAATAATATTACTATTGTTATCGTTGGATTTTTGATTCACAAGTAAGAAATGTCCATTTATATCTAAATAAATTAATATAACATTTAAAAGATCATGACACTATAGTAAAAAATATATTGTATTCTGTATAACATGAAGATTTCTTTAAAAAATAAATGCAATGGTCTTTTCGCGATTATTATCTACTCCTTTAAAATTTACGACATTTTTTTTTAGTTTCTGAATCTCTCACAAAGCTTCATCTGCAGCCGAAAGAAAAGAATTATTATGTTTTGTAAAACGAACAAAGGCTCCCAAAACATAATGGGAGTATATTTCTAAAATATATGTTTTTATTTATTTGTTGTACTTTTTTCTTTATTTCCAACTGAAAGACAACCTAATGTTATCTTTTTTTTGTGTGTGTTAAGCAATTGTAATGTAGTGATATATATATATGAGTATAAACATTGAAGAAACCATACTTGTTGCGTTTGTAGTTTTACATTTTTATTATTTTATCTATTTGCATTAGGGTATTGATATTTTGAATAGACAAAAATTTATATTCTGTGTAAATATTTGTTAACATTTTGGTGAAATATAACATGCTTGATATAGTAAAGTAAATAAAGTAATTAAAGGAAAGTAAATAAGTTAAACTGGCTATTGGGTACACAGCGTGCTGTTTTTCTCATCTGCCTAAGGAACAGTTTCATTCTATTATAAAGTGGATTCGTCGTGATTCCGTATATTTTCTAGTGATTAATAACAAAGCTTTTGTATTTTATTTATCTGGTACCAGTTTATGGTTGCTTTTTTACTTATTTTTACTTGAAATATGATAATTTTAATTTTTAGTCTGAGTTTAGAATGACGAAAACAAAAGGTGAGAAAATGAGGATAAAAAATAATGTAAAATGAAGAAAATTAATGCATAATATTTAAACTATGAGCCGTTTTATACTATAACAAAAACTCATAGAATTAACCAAAGAACCAGTGAACATTATAGAAAACGTGTAATAAATTATTCAATAATTATTGTTTACAGTGGAAAGAGTTTAAAGTAATAAAATACATGTATTATACATGCATTACGATGTATTTTCTTTCATTAATTATTTACAATGCAGCAATGCCTGTACTCCTAAGAAAATAAAAGATTTAAAATTAGAAAAAGTATTCTTCTTCTTCTTATTATTATTATTATTATGATTTTGTAATATCTACCTGCAATTTATCCATGTTTAATTGCTAAATTGAGACTGCCTGTAAAGAGAAATCTGCTTAAGAACATCAATGTAATAGCCTAATATATATATATATATAGGGTGTCCCAAAAATATTGAAATGCGTTTTAATTTTCTACCTGTTGGAGGTTCGTAGCAATGTATGCAAAAGTGTTCAAAATAAAGTAGGAATGAAGATGATGTTGCTGAAATACTCTTACCATTAATTTTTAAAAAGTTAATACATTTACATTTTTATACGGGGAAATCATTTGTGGTGAATTTTAATGATGTTACATTATACAAGTCATTTCGTTTTAGCCGGAGTAAGTTCTTTTCTTTTCTTTTTTCTTTTTTTCTTTTTTTTATGAAAAATTAGTCGTTGGGAGCCACCGTAATACTTACCCATCATGGATATGCATAATATAAAATATGAAAATAAAACATGTGTAAACTATTTATAAAATGCATTGCAATTCGAATAAAATCGTGGTTTGATGACGTCATAAACTTTAGATGCTCTGTTACTGAATTGCGTAAAAGAAACATCCTTATAATATCCAAAAATGAATACCATATTAACTAAAAGTTTACTGCGTTGGATTAAGCGTCTTATTTCCAATTAAAATATATCTTCAAATTGAAATTTGTATGAAATACAGGGACACGAAAACTTCAAGAGTGTGGAAAATTCTATTATAAATATCTCGGCCACTATTTATCCTATAGACTTCATTTTTTATGCAAAATTTATGTTTTTTTAATGTTTTTTATATTCACTCCTTAAAATAAACAATTCCGAAATTTTTTATATACCTTTTATCAGAACGAATATTTCGAGAGTCCGAAAAAAAAAGTTCCGGATAATCGAGGTTACCGAAATTGAATAAGCGTCTTCTTATTATTACATACTAAGTGCATACCCAATTTCAAGTATCTATCTCAATTTGTTCGGGAGATAGAGCGTTTACAGACACACACACACACACACAGACGGACGGCATTTAAAAAAAATAATAGAAATATGTTTTTCGGAATCTCCGGTGTCTGAAACGTGTAAATCCATCAAAAAAAAAAAATTTCGATTTCAAAACGATTACAAGACTTACCATATACTACGTATGATGGGTAAGTAATATTGTTAATGTGTTCGGTAATTAAATAGATTTAGTAATTCTTTCGAAAATAACAGCCCTTTGAAATTTCGACAAACATTGCGGTCAAAGGGGCTGAATTTTCACTCCATTAACAATAGATGCTAAATTTCTTCGATTTAAATAAAAAAATAGGATTTCTTTACTTAGGTTAGTGAGACATAACTAAAGTATTGAGTTGCGATTTATTGAATGGTTTGGGTTCGAAATTTGTTCGAGAGTAGGATATATATTAACGTTTAGTTTCGTCATTCATAGTGTTGTGTAATCACGATAATATTGAAATTAATGGACCAATTAGAACCAAATTTAGACAGTGTTTTTGATATTATCTTGAATACGTATGTTAATTAAGAAGGTTCAGTAATTCGTTCGAAGATAACGACTCTTTGAAAATACAAACAACATTATGGTCAATGGGGCTAAATTTTCAGTTCTTAGTAATGCATGTTAAAATTCATTGAATTCCTCTTTACTTTGTTAGATGAGACGTATGAAATATATTCATGGCATTTATGGTTTTGAACTTCGTTTGAGAGTTGAAAATATAGTATAACAGATGGGTGTTTTTTAAACTATGATTTTAACAAATCATTAGCATTTTGTTATATATCCATTCAATTCTCATTTAATATAAAAACTCATTCAATTTCATTTGATAATCAAACGTTAAAATTTTCCTAATTTTTTGTTTTACAAAAGAGGATATTTAGAAGTAGTGGGAAAAGATTAATTTGCTTAATTTTTTATATTAAATCTGATGTATTCCACCATTAAAAAAAGGAAAATAAATCAAACTATTACTTCGACAAAGCACAACGTATTTGTTTCATATTCATTTACTTTTAATTCTATTTTTAAATATTCCTATTAAAATAAAGTGAATATTTTTATATAGATATTTTATTTATTAAAAGCCCTTAAAATTTTCATTTTCATGTTTAGGCATTTATTTATTCATAAACCAAAAGAACTACAAAAAATTGAATTACAGTGGATCTAAAACTCAACTTAATCTACATCTTATGCAATCAATATATATTTATTTTAATTTCAGTTTAACTGTTTTTATCTGTTTAACATATTTCTTTGATTTCGTTTAAAAATGCTTAATAATCTGCCTAATATATTGTGACAGTATTTTAATAAAATATAATACAATTTAAAAGGTATAAAATAAAAATTGAAACAAAACATACTTGTTTCTAAAACTTGTTTCTTTCTTTCAGAGACAATTAATTTTATTTCCTCTTTGAAATACAACAGAAAGCCACATTATAGAACAATGAAAACGTCTTAAAAGTATCCGTAAAAGTAAAGTTGTGCATTTCCCCCCCTTTTGGTGTTTCTTTTTCTACGTTTGTAAAGAATAATTATTTTATCTATACTAATAAAATAAAGTTTCGCTCTGTGTGTGTGTCTGTTGGCGATGGCTAGGAAAATTTAGCGCACCTGGAAGTCTGTAAATTGAGATTTAGGTAGTCCAAACCCTCTCTTGGTGCACCTGACCCTCAGAATTTTAATATTTTGATAATTAGCCTAGATATTAATTAGATTTTCATTAACCATCGCTTCTAAAATGATATCTTTTAAATCAAAATGGCGAAAAAAAAGAACCGGTGCATTGGATTTGCAAGCGGAAATGAACGAATTCGAAATTATTTTACTAATTAGCGAATTTTAAGAAAACTAATTGAGATATCAATTGAAAAATTTCTGACCATGTGTAAAAAAATATTCTGCATCTGAATATGTGATTTTTGAAAAATTGGTAATTTTTTTTTAATTTATGCAAAAAACTTCCAAAAATCTGCCGGTGCCAGTGAAAACAATCCGAGAAAGTTTCAGACAGGGATCTGCTTTCATTAAAAACTGAACTACAAAGAGATCTGATTCTCTGGCCAATTCCTCATTTAGTTGGCGAAAATGATCGGAAATAATTGCCAATTTTTACTAATGAACAAAAATTTAGGTACCTAATTAAGATATAGATTTGAAATTGAGGTCGGGAAGGGATGTCATCTGTCGGCTATTTTAGCGTAGCGTCTTCGTTATGTTCTAATTATCAGAAAAATGCAATTATTTTTTTAATGATCGCTTTAATGCAGGTGACGGTGATTCTCTTGAACAAATTATTCATTATATTTGCGGGTATGGGGAGGGAGGGGGTTAACGCCTTTCTCTGAGATTGTAATTATCTCGGGCCCGAGCAACGCCGGGCGGGTTAGCTAGTATGTATATAAAAGAGGTGAAAAGTTCAGATATGTTAACAGTTGATTTCGATATATCTAAGTATATATATATCTAAGAGTATGTATCTCTCTATTTTAGTGACCGGAGGCCTTTCTAGGCCAATATTAAAAAAATTATTGCATAGAAAAAATTGAAAATTGGCAGTTTTATAGGGAAATAGTCGCTGAAGCAGACCGTTTTTAAATCGAAGAACTGTTGTAAAGCTATTTAATGTTGAAATCGGTCAAACTAGCTCCATTAAAGAAGTTTCATATAACCAAAAACTATACGTTTTTAACCCTATTTTGCAAGGACATAATTCACAAGCTTGCGGTGTGCAGTGTGCAATTATTTTTTTAGTTTGAGTATTTTTTTACATTTTTCGAGGTTTTTTTATTATTCAAATGTTTATTATTTCAATACATATTTATCTCCTGTTTCCAAAAGACCATTTTTAGGGTTTCGTTCATCTCACGAAACCCTATTACTCCCGCTCCGTTGTCTGTCCGTCACAGAGCCATCCTCAAAAACTATATAACTTACAGAGTTGAAACTTTGTGTATATAGATGAATATCAGCTGTAAAGAGCTCAAAATATTAAAATTTGAAAAATTCGTATTATTTTAATAAATAGAGATAAAAAACCAAAATTCTAACAGCCTTTTCCTATTAAATTTAAACATTTTTCGCTATAGCAGATGCCAAAAATTCAAAATCCACAATGAAATTCTTTCTACAATAATTAATTTTCTATCAGACGATTTCCACGTGATCAAAATGAAAAGGAAATAAAAAGTGTCACCAATTGAAAAAAAAAAGATAAATATGAAATAAAAATGATTGACGTCATAGTGGTAATTAAACGGAAATTTTCAAAGATTTCTCTATAATACAAAGAGTATATGTCGGTACACAAAGCAGATTAATATCACGTCATTAGAGAATTAAAAAGAAAATCTGACGTCCTATTGGAAGTTTAACGAATTTTTCAAATGTTTGAGAATAATACAAAGCGAGTATCAATATGAGTAATAGAGAATAGTAAATATATGAGTTTGAAAAATATATTGAATCGTGATAAAAATCCGATTTTGGAAATATTCGCATATTTTAACATTTTGAAGGTGTTCAATTTGTTTAATTTTGAAAATCATTTTTTTAAATATTGCATTTAGTCCGTATGACGGACATTATTATGACAGACTATAATAGCGGGCTTCGCCCGCTATCCGGCTGGTTTAGATATTCGAAAAAACGAAAAAATAGACCGGTAAATTTTTACTTTATAAAAAACATGACTTTTTTTGTTGTTGTTGCTAAATAAAATTTATTTGAATTTATTAAACAAAGGATAAAGTGTTTTGAAAGGAATATTAAACGAAACCCTTTGAGCGATCTTCGATCACACTTGCCCACTTGTTTATATTGTTCCCAATTTGTAAAAAGCGCGAATAACAATATTCTCTTTCAATTAAAACATGTATTTACTCGTGACTGTTAAAAACAGAAATAAAACTTTAAAATAATAATTAAATGATCACGTGTTAAAAGCAGTAAATGTAATCGAACCAAGGGGTGTGAAATGGGAGTCTTTTTGTGAAAACAGAAAAAAACCCCATAAATTCTTAATTGAGATACGTATCGAATCCGTTTAAAGTTATTATTACTTCTAAAAAAAGGGCCGAAAATTTATGTATGACAGATTTTTGATATCATTAAAAATGGCCCCAAGGGGGGGGGGGGGGTTAGACGAAAATAAAATCACAACTTCGTCAATTCAAAATATATCAAATCCGCTTAAATTTCTTATAAGTCCTCTTAATATTGTCTAAAACTTTTATACGGACAATTTTCTTATAGGACCAACCCTTATAGCAAAAAAAAAAAAAATAAATAACAATAATAAAAACAAAAAAAATCCCTGCCGGCTCCGCTTGCAATCAAGTTAGGTTTCGAAGTAGGCGGTTCCGACTACAGCATCATGGCAAAAAGGTCATTTCTTCCGCAATACACAACAAAGAGGCAACCCACGGTCTGCGTTTTCGAAATCTACCTGTGCCCGTACGCCGAGCCGTTGGGGATTGTTTTTAGATGAATTGTTAACGTATTCGTTAATTAAGACGGTCAAAGGGGCTGAAATACATGTTAAATTTCTTCGATTTAAATAAAAATTTTACAGTTTCTTTACTTAGGTTAGTGGGATATATCAAAATAATTGAGTTGCGATTTATTGAAGGGTTTGTGTTCGAAATTTGTTCGACCGTACGATACATATTAACGTTTAGTTTCGTAATACATAGTGTTGTGTAATCATGATAACATTGAAATTACTGGACCAATTAGAACCAAATTTAGACAGTGTTCTTGATATTATCTTGAATGCGTGTGTTAATTAAGAAGGTTCAGTAATTCATTCGAACATAACGACTCTTTTTGAAAATACAAACAACAGTATGGTCAATGGGGCTAAATTTTCAGTTCTTAGTAATTCATGTTAAAATTCATTGAATTCCTCTTTCCTTTGTTAGATGAGACATATTAAATATATTTATGGCATTTATGGTTTTGAACTTCGTTTGAGAGTTGAAAATATAGTATAGCAGATGGGTGTTTTTTAAACTATGATTTTAACAAATCATTAGCATTTTGCTATATATCCATTCAATTCTCATTTAATATAAAAACTCATTCAATTTCATTTGATAATCGAAATTTAAATTTTTTCTAATTTTTTGTTTTTCAAAAGAGGATATTTAGAAGTTGTGGGAAAAGATTAATTTGCTTAATTTTTTATATTAAATCTGATGTATTCCACCATTGAAAAAAGGAAAATAAATCAAACTATTACTTCGACAGAGCACAAAGTATTTGTTTCATATTCATTTAATTTTAATTCTATTTTTAAATATTCCTATTAAAATAAAGTGAATATTTTTATATAGATATTTTATTTATTAAAAGCTTCAAAATTTTCATTTTCATGTTTAGGCTTTTATTTATTCATAAACCAAAAGACCTACAAAAAATTGAATTACAGTGGATCTAAAACTGAACTTAACTACATCTTATGCAATCAGTATATATTTATTTTAATTTCGGTTTAACTGTTTTTATCTGTTTAACATATTTCTTTGATTTCGTTTAAAAATGCTTAATAATCTGCCTAATATATTGTGACAGCATTTTAATAAAATATAATACAAATTAAAAGGTATAAAATAAAAATTGAAACAAAACATTCTTGTTTCTTTCTTTCAGAGACAATTAATTTTATTTTCCCTTTGAAATACAATAGAAAAGCCACAATATAGAACAATAAACACGTCTTAAAAGTACCCGTAAAAGTAAAGTTGTGCATTTCCCTCCCCTTTTGTGTGTTTCTTTTTCTACGTTTGTAAAGAATAATTCTTTTATATACAGTAGAACCTCCATAAGTTGACTACCCAAGGGACTGTAACTAAGTGGTCAACATACGGAGGTGGTCAACTTAGGGAATTTTTCGAAAATATTTAGTACAATATTAGAAAAAATGTAGTAAACGTTTTTAGTATTTTTTAAGGAAAAATTTAGAAAAAAATTAGTACTTACTCATTTTTATTTTTAATGAAGGTACAGCACATTTTTACAATTTTTGAAAGAATAATTCAATTTTTGCTTGAGACCTCTTTTTGTTCATTAGGTAATTAACTGCAAAAAACATTTTCACAGTTTACAAGACAATTAAGCATGCTTGGGCATTTTTCTGCATCGAAATCTTTAAGTTGCTCCATCAAGCACTTTACATCGTCTTTCTTCAGAGTTGGGTATTTTTAAGTTTCGTCGTCACTTGGATCATCGTCCTCTTCGCCATCCATTTCTTGTACCTTAGGGTCCTTGCTGTGCTTAGTTGCAGAGAATATCTCATTGAAGATTGACTCTGGGTCTGGTTCAACAAATGTTACTAACTCGTCGTCCATGGTAACATAATCTTCAAAATCAACTCCATCAAAAACTGGCAAGGGAGATAGAGGAAGCCCATCCTCTTGCACTGATGTTGTAGCTGTAACAAATCCAGCTTTCTTGAAGCAGTTCTGAATAGTGGTTTCCGTAACTTTATTCCAACCAGAATTAATCCAATGAACAGCATTCAAAGCATTTAATGACACAGCAGTTGACGATGCCAATGCAGAAGGACCGCAGGTTTGTTCTTTCATGATCACCCATTCCAGAAGTTGAGCTCTGTAGTGCACTTTGAAGAACTGAATAATGCCTTGATCTAAAGGTTGGGTTTTTGAAGTTGTGTATGAAGGCAAAAGTTTTAGCTTCACATTTGTGAGATTATTCACTTTCGGAGGGCTGGGGCTGTTGTCCACGGTAAGTAGAATAGACCGCTTCTTTTTCCTCCTTTCTGCATCAATTCCTCTAACCCACTCTTTGAACAAAGCACTGGTCATCCAAGCGGATCTATTCGCTCTCCAAAAAACAGGAAGGTCTTCAGGTTTTACATTTTTAAATGCACGAGGTTTTGCGGATTTGCCGATCACCGTAGGTTTATATTTTTCTCCAGTCATTCTAGCACATAGAATAACAGTAAAACACTGTTTTGAAAGTTTTCCTCTTTTGCAAGTGTCACCCTTCAGTACTATACTTCTATCAGGCATTACTTTAAAGAAGAGACCGCACTCCTCAGCATTAAAGATGTCCTTATCTTTAAAATCTTTATCAAACTCTGGGAATTTTCAATAAACTTCTTCACCACTTCAGATGAAACCTCATTCGATTCGCCACACAAAACCTTTTGAGAAATCTCGTATCGTAGTTTGAATTTTTCAAGCCAACCTACTGACGCTTGGAAGTCCTCTATTTCGAATTCTTTTGCAATTTTTTTTTGCTACTTCCTGAAGCATAAGGAAAGGGCACCTGACGTCACTGTTGGTTAAGTTACTGTTGGTTAATAAGAAAAACTTGTCCGTTCGTTACGACTCCTACTGTGTACATGAGATGGGGAGATTTGATTGGTCTACGTTAAACTGGTCTATGATATGATTGGCCTACTTCGCCATGATGATTCCTGCAAATGATAGCTACGACAAAAATGTAGTGGTAGATTGGTTGATAGAACTGTTTGTTTGTAATCATACCCTTTCCTCATAGGTCCCGATATTCTTGCATTGATTGATCTCATCTCTTTAAATCAACGAAACGTGGCTTCTTTCACAGCGTCGAGACACGTTTTTCTGCAATTTCTTTTTGGAGTCCCCCGTTTTCGGAAGAATATCTTTCCAGATATTATTCCTTGCGTTTTAAAATGTTGCTCACAGTTGGCCTGCTCACAGCAAAATTTTTAGCCGTCTTTTTTTGGCTGCTGCTTTCCAGAAAATTAAGAAGATCCACTTTCTCCTTTAATTTAAGTTCTTTTAGAGCTCTTTTTTGCGCCATTTTTAAGGAAAATTCACAAATAAACAACCGATCCCGTCATGACGCGACATGCAAAGAAAAAGAACGGAATATGTTTCACATGTGAACAAAACACGTTGTTTTCCAATTTTGCGTATAGCTACACAAGTACGCACATCACCCACTCCCCTGACATTTTTCGACAGATTCCAGGAATCTGACATTTCACTCCCATTGTATCATACTGGAAGTGAACAATGAATGGAGCACCACAAGGGGGGGGGCGAGTTTTGCTCAGATAAGCCAAATGACTGATAAAGACATTCCTGGAAACTACACTGCTCAAAACAATTAAAGGATATTGCAGTTTTAGGTGGATTTTGTGTCTGGGAAACTTTTTAGCTGATTGATACATGGTCGACAGACATAGTAGGTTATATGAGAATAAATTACACATGTTTGGCAGAAAAAAATGCATTTTATTGCGCATTTGTGTACAAAAGGAAAAAACACAATTTGTGCATATGAGAAAAAAAGAATAAGAAAAGGTGTTTTCTTCAAAGAAAATCATTTTCAGTAGGGGGTATGGTTTCACGGGCGGCCAGCAACGTTGAACACCTTTGAGGCATGGACTCAATGAGGCTATTAATGACGAGTTGGGGTATTCTGCCCCACTCTTTCAGAAGAGCTCTTTCTAGTTCTTGGAGAGTTTGTGGGGGTTGTTGGCGTCCAGAAACTCGTCTTCCTAGAGCGTCCCAAACGTGCTCGATTGGATTCATGTCTGGAGAACACGCTGGCCATTCCATTCGAACGATTCCTTCCTCGAAAAGGAAATCCTCCACCAGGTTTGCACGATGTGGCCTGCAGTTATCGTCCATTAAAATGAAGTTATCTCCGATTGCTGCAGCGTAAGGGACTACAATAGGTCTGAGGATCTCATCCCTATATCTGCGGCCAGTCAGAGCTCCATCTCGAATGATGTAGAGGTCAGTGCGCCCGTCAATGGAGATGCCACCATACACCAACACTCCTCCACCGCCAAATCTGACACTTTCGTGCACGAACGCAGGATTATTCCTACTGCCACGGTCCCTCCAGATGAAAATACGCCTATTATCCAGATGCACAGAAAAACGGGACTCGTCAGAAAACAGAATATTGCTCCATTCATTTCTCCTCCAGTTAACATGCTCGGTTGCCCTCTCCCTGCGGTCGCGACGATGCCTCGATGTTAATCTAACACATACCATCGGTCGGCGAGCATACAGACCTACAGCATGGAGCCGGTTTCAGACAGTCTGAGTTGAAATCGTGGTGCCTGTAGCCGAGCGAAGGTGTTGTTGGAGAAGAGTAGCGTTCATGTTTCGGTGTCTCCGAGCTGTTAACGCTAAATACCGATCTTCATTGGGCGTTGTTGCCCGTCTACGACCTTGCCCTGGTCTTCGGCCTGCACATCCACTCTCCAAAAAACGGTTCCAGATCCTGGAAATGACACTTTGTGACACTCCAATGGCTTGCGCTACTTCGGCTTGAATTTGGCCCCTTCTAACCTACCAACAATTCTCCAAGCTTCTGAATCTGTCAAATGACTTCGCTGAGACATCGTACTCATCGAAACAAAGCAATCACTGAATGCCTATCATCCTTGTCTTCATTCTCTTTTATCCAGTTGAAAGTCAAATTTCATTCGCTGCCGCTGAAGCGACGTTTTTGTCGTCGAACTCAAAATTTGCATACTCCACAATTTGAAAAACAGAAAAATTTGCATTTGTGATTCTCTTCTTCTATTTTCGGCAAAAAAAAAAATTCGTTTATATCTTTATTTTATATAAAACTTCAAATATCCTTTAATTGTTTTGAGCAGTGTAGATGGAGAACAAACGGAGGAAAAATCAAATTCGAGAAAACATCAGAGGTCAAGTTACAGAGAGTGAAACCTACTAAAAAGTGGCCAACATACAACTTACGGAGGTGGTCAACATAGAGAGGTAAATCTCCATTGAAAATGCATTGTGACCATTCAAACTAAAAAATTTCGGTCAACATAGAGAGGTGGTCAACTTTGGAGGTTTTACTGTATATATAAAAGAGGTGAAAAGTTCAAATATGTTAACAGTTGATTTCGATATATCTACCAGTAGATACAGTGTGCCCACTAAAGTCCCTTGCCAGCCTCTTAACTTCGGAAGGGCTGCTGCTATATTCATAAAAGTGGTATCTAGGTAAAGTAAAGTAGCCATGCGCTACACAATGAAACGCCTCACAGCGCCGCCTGGTGGAATACTGCGGAGTTAGCATTCCTATCTCGAAAACGGAAAGAGATAGAGAAAAAAAGTGATTTACAAAGTTGTAGAGTATCATCGATTTAGTACGAAAAGACACATTGTGGACATTAATGCGAATAATAGAACGATTAAAACACGCTTTTGTCTTTTCGTGATTTCCTACACTGTGACGTGACAAAACGATCTTAGAAAGAAAAAAACAACTAGTTATAATAATATACCTTTATTTTAGATGTTCAAACTTCTCACCGTCAGCTGCAATGCATATTTGGATGCTTGTTTGAATTTCACGTTGCACACGTTGGAGTATAGATAATGACACGTCCACACAAGCGTCCGTAATAGCGTCGTTTAATGTCCGACAATGCTTGTGAAGTCGCACACCTGCTCTTTCATAACTGGTTGTTTCTTGTTAAAAGCAGAAAATGGGGTAAATTATTCCACATAAAATTCTCAAATAATATTTCTAAACAGTTTCAGTTTAAAAGTGTATTTACCCAAGAGATTTCTGTATTTTGAGAAAACCATTTTTACTTATTGTTTCAAAATTTAAATAAAGCGCAAATAATAATATTTCCTTTCAATTAAAAACTGTATTTTTACGTCAATATTAAAAATAGGAAGAAAATTTTGGTGAAAATTACGTTATATTGGGAACAATACATTTAAAACATCTTATTTAAAACAATTTTCTTATAGTGTTGTTATAAAATTCCGTGAGGCTGCAACTACCGTGAGGCTGATAATTTTGAAATGTTTAATTCCTCTTATTAAATCAATCACCAAAACAGTACTTTGCTGTCTCGACAGCAGTTGATTCGGCCTTAAAATCCTTATCAAATGCACTTCAATTCAAGAATAACAATAAAATATAACTTAAAAAAACTTTCATTAATCTTATTTAATGAATCGCAAAATATTACCATAATTTTTTGTAAATTTTGTGTGAAATGATCTGTGTAATTTGCACTTTCTAACACAAAGAAAATACATTTTCACTGTTATTTAGGTGTAAATTAAGTGACAAAAAATAAACAAGTGGGTAAGTGTGATCGAAGATCGCACAAAGGGTTTCGTTTAATATTCCTTTCAAAACACTTTATCCTTTCATTAATAAATCCAAATAAATTTCATTTAAAAAAAAAGGTTATGTTTTTTATAAACTAAAAACTTACCGATCTATTTTTTCGTTTTTTCGAGTATCCAAACCAGCCCGATAGAGGGCGAAGCCGGCTATTATATTCTGTCATAATAATATATGTCACGCGGACTAAATGCGATATAAAAAATAATTTCAAAATTAAACATGTTGTACACCTTTAAAATGTTAAAATATGCGAATATTTCCATAATCGGATTTTTATCATTACGTTCCTCAAACTCATATATTTACTATTCTCTATTACTCATATTGATACTCTATTTGTATTATTCTCAAACATCTGAAAATCCGTTAAACTTCCAATATGACGTCATATTTTCTTTTTTAATTCTCTAATGACGTGATATTAATATGCTTTGTGTATGTACACATACTCATACTCCTTGTATTATTGAGAAATCTTAGAAATTTTCCGTTTTATTACCACTATGACGTCAATCAATTTTATTTCGTATTAATATTTTTTTCATTTTATGAAACTTTTTATTTCATTTGTCACGTGGAAATCATCTGGTAGAAAATCAATTATTGTAGAAAGAATTTCATTGTGGATTTTAAATCTTTGGCATCTGCTATAACGAAAAATGTTTCAATTTAATAGGAAAAGGCTGTTAGAATTTTGTTTTTTTATCTCTATTTATTAAAATAACACGAATATTTCAAATTTTAATATTTTGAGCTTTTTATAGCTGCTATTCAGCTATATACGCAAAGTTTCAACTCTGTAAGTTGAATAGTTTCTGAGAATAGCTCTGTGACAGACAGACAACGGAGCGGGAGTAATAGGGTTTCGTGAGATGAATGAAACCCTAAAAAGGTACTGTAGTGTTTTTATTTCCTAATTAATTTATTAAAATCTTAGAAAATCCATTAATCATTAAAAATATAAAATAAAATATAGATAATTCGAATTTTGTCTACCTTTATCTTTCGCAACCACATAATATCTATCCCTGAAAAAATGTTTTAGGCATCTTTACAGACAAAAGACCTATATTATAAAACAAAAGTGACTTTCTTCACACATTCATATGCAAGTTTCATTTTCTTTTGAAACTTTACTTTTCGATTTTGTGTCATTTTTACGGTTTGCCGCAGCAGCTAAATGGGGCAGGAAAAGAGACCTTTTGTTTATTCGTAAATCTCAAGTAAATGTCGGAATAAAAGGTGACTATGAAAAGGATTTTTTAGTGCGTCATAAACTACAAAATAAAAATAAAAACTTCCAGCCAAGATCAAAAGTTTTGGGTTATTATAGTAAGAGATATAAATAACTTTTTTTGTTTTTTCGCTTTGGAATTTGAAGGATTCTGTTCTTTTTTTCCGGTGAACAATTTCAAAATCACCATAATCAAGGAATATAATAAAATATAACACCTTGTAATAGTATATTACTTTTAA
Organism: Maratus michaelseni; assembly: GCA_963931845.1. Taxonomy (NCBI): domain Eukaryota; kingdom Metazoa; phylum Arthropoda; class Arachnida; order Araneae; family Salticidae; genus Maratus; species Maratus michaelseni. Next base: position 8,666,861 of record OZ007600.1, read on the forward strand.
ATGCTAAAGGTGTAAAATTAACAACTATAATATAAATTAAAATAACTTTTATTAGTTGTTTTACATGTTTCGACTCTTCTGAGTCATTTTCAAAAACAAAATGAGAATATTCTAAAACTGCACGGGCTTTGAAGTTATTATTTACATGTACTTAAAAAAAAAAAAAAAAAAAAAAAAAAAAAAAACGCACGTTATCTATTATGAAATACCTTTTATTAAATAAGACGGATCCAAGAATTACTACATAGGCATGACCAGCAGGAAATTTAATTGCAGAAAAAAAGAGCATATAGCTGATATTAAATACAATAGAAAAACTACAGCCCTAGCAAGATTATATCAAGAAGAAACCATCCAAATAAATTTCAATGAAAGTAAAATAATATTTCCCTCCAGTCTACACTATCCATCCATAATAAGAGAAACCATAGAGATACTCACGCGCAAAAATACAATATGTAACGATGCGGCATCTTTTAATTTACCGAAACTGTGGCTAGAATTACTCCATGCTCAAAGATATGGAAATAAACAATCAAGTAAAAAATAATAGATAACGTGCGTAATTTTTTTTTTTAAAGTACATGTAAATAATAACTTCAAAGCCCGTGCATCTTTAGAATATTCTCATTTTGTTTTTGAAAATGACTCAGAAGAGTCGAAACATGTAAAACAACTAATAAAAGTTATTTTAATTTATATTATAGTTGTTAATTTTACACCTTTAGCATTTAAAAGTAATATACATAATCAAGGAGTTATGAAAGAACTTACCTTAACTATGGTGACAGATTTTTTCTTTTAAATACTAAAAATATAAAGCAAAAATATCACTCGTCTCTTTCCTATCTGCACTTTTAAACAAGAGAAATATTCCATTACGAAAATATAATATAACCACGTACGAAAATATACAATAACCTTTTGTGAGTTACCGACGATTCTGGAAAAAAGTTCTTTGTCTTCAAAAACCCTAAAAATCAATATATTTTTAAGATTTAAAGACGCATTTATATAAAAAAATGTATTTTGTTGTCACTGCTTTTCGGAATATTTTTTTTTTATATTAATCAGTTTTCTCAGACCTGAATATCGATCTTTAGAAGATACCAAATTCAACTTTACATATTCAGCTGCGTAACTGCATTTATACATGCAAGAAAAACAAAATAATATTATTACTTACCCATCATACGTAGTATAGGTTAAATCTTGTAACCGTTTCAAGAATTGAAAAAAAAAAAAAAAAAAAAAAAAAAGACGGAAGCATATTTTTCGAAAAAAAAAATTGCCGTCCGTCTGTCTGTCTCTCTCTCTCTCTGTGTGTGTGTGTGTGTATGTAAATGCTCTATCTCCCGAACAAATTAAGATAGAGACTTGAAATTTGTAGTATGTATAATAATGAGAAGAAGCCTATTGAATGTCAGTAACCTCGATTATAAAGAACTACTTTTTTCGGACTCTCGAAATATTCATTCTGATAAAAGGTATATAAAAATATTCAAAGTTGTTTATTTTAAGGAGTGAATATAAAGGATAATAAAAAAACATAAATTTTGCATAAAAAATGAAGTGGATCGGATAATGAGTTTTCGAGATATTTGTAGTCCTATTTTTCACACTCTTCGATTTTTCATGACAGAGTATTTCATTCAAATTTAAATTCAAAGATATATTTTAATTGGAAATGAGATGCTTAATCCAACGCAGTAAACTGTTAGTTAATATGATTATTATTATTTTTTTATATTTTATATTATGCATATCCATGATGGGCGAGTATTACGGGGTCCCTCAACGACTAGTTTTTAATGTTGATGTTAATGTTGTTCATTTATCATGTTTATCTGTAAAACATGGTTATTGCACATGAAAATGTATACTTGAGAACTGATAGCGTCCGAAAAACTTATATTCCAGTTTGAGAAAACTAATTAATACTCTATAAAAATTACTCGGAAACATTACTGAAAATCTACGGCAGCAAAAAATATAAAACAACAACAACAAGAACAAAAATTGTTGTTATAAATGATTCTTATAATCACGAAAATATATTGGATTCCGAGATTTCTAAAGATAAAGAACGATTTTCGGAATACATGGTTACTCGGAAGAGGTTATTGCACATTTTCGCACGTGGTTATATTATATTTTCCTAGATTAAGAAACATTTGTCTCTTTTTTTTTTTTTTTTTTTTTTTTTTGGCAGTGTACAGTCAAATAATAAGCTGATAGTCTTAAATTGTTTAATTATAAATTCCTGATAACTGTACATATTTGATAGTATCAATAAATACGTAATTTTTGAAACAATAGATATACAGCATATCTTGTAATAATTGTTGCTTGCAATCTGCAATTCCAGAGGCAAGGTAGTTGTCCATTGGCATTAGCTACACTCTCAGAAAAAACTGTAAATTTATGAGCGTTTGCCCTTCAATTTTCACGGGCAAAAGCCTTATTGGATGAAAAACGGTCTGATCCACTAAATAAGCGCCTTGTCCCTTAGATACTTAGAAAATTAAGAGCAATCCACATATTCTTACAGTTCTAGCCTATATGTTAGGAAAAATACGGTACGACTCCATACATTGTCCTCCGCTAGGGTGTAACCCTTCATTTTACTCGTGTTTCAAAAATTTTATCTCGCCAAAAAAGCGATTCTGTGATGATTATCTAACGTGCTACGTGCTACGGAGCAGTAAGTAAAGTGTTATTGTGTTTTAAAGTGCACTATATCCTGTGCATTATAATGCTGTATCACTTTGCCCCGTAAAATTACGGGCTGCACAAAATGATGGGCATGGATTGTTTCTTTACGGGGTGTGACTGGAATCTCTGCTGCCGTCTTCTGCCCGTAATTTTACTGCAAGATTTTTTACAGTGTATATTACTCTACCCTATATTATTCTTATTTTACTGTATTATTATATCCAAAATGATCATACAAAGATTTGAGTAGCCGATAATCTTAAACGAGCATATTGTGGTCATCCGAAAACTTGCTTCTACATAAATCAAGTCGTCTGCAATCAAAATCAAATGACAATCTATTCATTATTGAGATATTGCTCTAAAAACGAAATTTTCAAAACCGAGCAAAAAAAAACTCAAATCTGAGTATATGGCATAATCAAAATGGCTCCGAATCAAAATTACTCATGTTTGAAACATGTATAGACCCATTTCTGAAAACATGCGCACACGCAAGAATAAAACATCATGTGCTCCTATTTGAGTATATCCATGTTTCAAAAATGACTTTGAACTGATTCTAATCATTTTTGAGTATGTCCATGTTTAAAAAATGAGTAATAACTGACTTCTATGTGCTCAGTTTTGAGTACGTCCATGTTTCAATATTTTGGGTATTTCTGGTATTTCAGAATTGAAAGCATTGGGCTGTCCTATTTGAAACAAAAAGTTTCATAACAAAATGAAAATATCGATTTACTCAGATTTGAAAGTGTCATTTTAATCAGTGTATTGTAAATAGGAGAAATCGTGAAAAACAGAGCATAGATCCGACACCTGAGGGGCGTTATACAGCCAAACCTAGAAAGGATATATTTATAAAAAAGATCTAACAGAATATGAAGTTTGGTGAAATTCCGCGTATTAGTCCTTAAGTTATAACAATCGCGGTAATTGGGATAAAAACAGCATAAGAACATCAGCTGTTGGGCGATATACACCCAAAACAAATCAGCGGCTATTTATTTAAAGGTCTAACAAATAAAGATGTTTGATTAAATTCCCTGCATTGGTTCGAGATATATCTATCGCAAAATTCGTGAAAAATGCAGCATAGCAGCGCCACCTGTTGGACGATTTAAACCAAAACCTAATGAATACCAATGTATCTCAAGGTCTAATAGGAATGAAATATGATAAAATTCCGTGTATTAGTTATCTTGAGATATAGTTATCGCGGTAATCGGGAAAAATCCTGCATGGCAGCGCCTTCTGTTGGTCGATTTACACGAAAATGAAATAAGCACAAATTTGTGTCAAGGCCTAAGTGAATCTGTACTTTGATTAAATTCCATGCACCCATTATTTTTCTTTAGATAGCGTGTCCAAAAAATTTGTAGCACATACACACAGACACACAGACAGATAAACGTACAGACTAACGGACAGACATTTTCTGAAAACATTCAAATCGCTTTCAGGATCTTCTAAAATGTATAAATCTATCGAAAACCGGATGTCGAATTTTTTACCAATCCAATACTCTTCTTGTAAAGATAGAAGAAATTTAAAAAAAATCATTTAGTTTCAATAAACTGAATGTATTTTAAAAACTCTCGTGTTTACAACACCTTTCTTTTTCGTGAAGTTTATCTTTCCTAACAATTTAAACCCTTCAAAATAGTTATCCGCAAATGAATATTTAGAAAAAGAAAAAAAAATTGCATCTTCTATTCCAGTTTAGAAAAGGAAGTTATAGATTTTATACATTTCGTTTTACACTTTCCTGTCTTTTATATATTTTAAAATACGAAAATAGCAAAAAGAGAACAAGTGTAGATGAGTATTTTATGCAACCAGTCAGCGTAAATGCAGAAAAATTTCCTAAAAAGCTCCGTCTTCTGAAATAAATATTCAAAAATGCAAATTTGATGATTTGGTTACATGTGCTCGTTTAGGTGACTTGGAAGAACTTGCTGAATTTTTATTTGTTAGAAAATGTTTCTCTTCTAAATATTTAACTTTGTTATATGTATAAACATATATAAATACAAGATTAAATAATATCGAATGATACTATAATGTTTGATGGAAAAGTAAAGTCTGTCTGTTAGCGATGGATAGGAAAATCTGTCGCACGTAGAGGTGTGCAAATTTAAGTATGGGTTGACGAAGACAGAGAGAAATCATTCGTGAAATGCTTATTAGGCAGTTGGCAATCATTCCTCAGCCTTTAAAAATCGTTCTTTTATACAACTGAGTTCCGATAATACCAATCATGATTAACAGAATTCTAGTTTAACCGAGCATATCTTTAGAGACCTTGAAAGACAAAGATTATCCATGATAAGTACAAGCACAATATCTTCTTCCATTTAACAGGTTGAGTGATCTTGTGGCATAACATTTGGAAAGAAAGTTGCGTTGCTTTAAAGGTAAAAATAATAGAAGAATTATTTCTACGTTATGCGCGTATAATGTAGATGCATTTTATTTGTGTAACCTACATTCCAATAATAGGCTAAAATTTTCCGTGTTGCATCACATTCATCATGTAAAATACTATGGTTATAGCTCGGATAAATGAAATTAGCGTTGAAGTTTACAGCCATGTCCAACAAATAAGAGTGAATTATGCCAGCCAGGATATCGTTGAGATAGCGTTGGCACGGCAAGCCAAAGTACCCAAGTTCGAGACAGGGCCCGGCTTTTTTTTGCTTTGATGGAATAAATTTCAGCTAAGACAATCCAACCATTAAATAAATATGAATTTAAAAAAAAAAGACTAAGAGTTTTAAATTACTTAGGTACAAATGTCTAATAAATGGACTAATTTGATAGTATTAATGAATAAATTGTTTTTATCCAAGAAATCATGCAAATTGCTGTTTGCAATCTATCGTCTATCCAAATTTTCAAAGGCTAAAACAGTTGTTCACTGTCACTAGACTAAATAATATTCAATGATATCAATGATATATTCAATAATGCTCAATGATATCAATGATATATTCAATAATGCTCAATGATATCAATGATATATTCAAGAATGCTCAATGATATCAATGATATATTCAATAATACTCAATGATATGTTTGATGGAAAAGTAAATTCTTATAGAAACTATATTAATAAAAGAATAATGTTTTTCTGTGTACGTGTTTATTAGCGTTAGCTAGGAAAAAAAGTATCGCATGTAGAGGTCTGCAGTACGGATTGACAAAGACAGAGAGAGAATTCATTCATGAAATGTTTATTAGGGAGTTAAGGATCATTCACCAGCCTCTAAAATTCGTTTTTTTTAAACAGTTGAGACCCGATAGTGTTATTAACTGAATTCTAGTTTAACCGAGTATGTTTTTAGAGACCTTGAAATACGAAGATCACTCGTGATAAGTACAAGCACACGATCCACTCCGATTCAAAGTGGTTGAGTGATATTGTGACATAGCATTAAAAATGAAATTTACGTTGCCTTAAAGGTAAAAATAATAGAATAATTATATCTACGTTAAGAGAGTATATAATGCAGATTTATTTTATATATGTAGCCTACATTCCAATAATAGGAAATTAATTAGGTATAAATGTCTAATAATTGCACAATTTTTATAGTATCAATAAATACATTATATTTGTAACAATCCATATCCAAGAAATCTTGAAAATTACTGTTTGCAATCTGAAATCTGTCCAAATTTTCAAGGGCTGAGACAGTTATTCTCTGTCACTTGCTTGAACAATAGGGATTCTACTTTATTATTCTCTCCAAAATGATTACACAAAACTTTGATTAGCCCATATTCTTTAAAATTATTATTTAGTTTCAATAAACTGAATTTATTGGGCAAAAAATATCATGCTTAAAACCATTCCTTTTCGTCCAATTTATCTTCCTAACAATTTAAACTCTCCGAAATAGTTATCCACAAATGAATATTTAGAAAATGAAAAAAATGCATCATATATTACAGCTCAGAAAAGAAAGTTATATGTTCTATACTTTTCGTTTTACACTTTCTTGTGTTTTATATAGCTTAAAATACGAAAATATGAAAACAAGAATAAGTGCAGATGAGTATTTTATGCAACACAGTCAGCGTATCTGCAGAAAAGTTTCCTGAAATACTCCGTCTTCTGAAATAAATATTCAAAAATGCAAATTTGATAATTTGGTTACATGTGCTCTTTTCAGTGACTCGGTACAACTTGCTGAATTTTATTTGTAAGAAAGAATTTCTGTTCTGAATTAGAATGTTTAAATTTTCTATATATATATATATATTACAAAATTAAATTTTTTTTCGAAGTCTGCTAAATTATTCTATTTTTTTTTTCCATTTAGTAATGTTCCGTATATAACCCAGGCTTATTAAAATAATTCTTATTCTTAAAATAGTCCTTCACTTTCCATACGTAAAGCCATTTTATCCTAATCCACATAATAGTATTTATTCTATTTTATTCTATTCTGAAAATGGCATTTCCCGCTTATATTTCTTATTTTAAAACCTTTTTTAATTAAAATTTTTATTAAATAATTCCTATTATTTCCCGTATTTAAAATCACTCTGAATTCTTTAAATAAGATCTAAAATTTCATGTTTCCTAAATAATCCATCTTAAAAAAAAAACCTTTTTCCGTAAATTCTTTCTTACATGAAAATATTAAAAATTTCTCCTATTATGTTTCAATATTTAAGTATTTCTCACTTTTAATCTGTGCCAATTACTAAATTTCCTCCCTCGTATTCTAAAAAATCATCTACAGTCAAAGAATATATTTTATATCTATTCTCGAAGCTAAAATATTTCTTTATTTTACCGCGTTTTTAAATCATCTCGAAAATTCCAGTTCTAACCAGAAAAATCATTTGGCGCCAATAATACCCAGAAGTCTAATCACTACGATATCTGTACGCCGTAAATTGGATTAATTTCTTAAAATTCAGAGTATGATTGGCAAAAACAGATCAGATGTCGCGTTGGTATCCTAGCGCCTTAGCTCCTTTAAAATCGCTTGCACTGCTCGGAAACACAGGAATTTTGAAGGATTCTTTCGCCTTTGAAGTTGTTGACAAATAATTCTGGAGCCGCAGTGAGAAGAATGGAAGTCCCTGTAGTATTTTCGTAACCTTTAATATCATTTAAACTCAATAGTGTCTAATTTTAAAGAGCATTTCCATCATATGCTCGATATGTTGGATATAATAAAATAACTGAAGCGAAGCCACTGTCTGCTTATTTCCTCTATTTTTCATTTCACGTCTACGAATATGTTTTCCGAATGTGAACGACTGAAATTACCTGTGCAATTAATTGGAGAACACTTCCTTTATCACTCTAAAACCTTCCAAAACTTCGCATATATATATGCACTGTAAGTAAAAAGAGACAAATGCATCTTAATTTGCAAAAACATAATGTAGGCACGAACAAAAATATAATATATAAATATATAAAAATTTTTGCTCAATTATCTGCATAACTTCATACACTTTTCGATGATACAATAGTGAAAGTCGAACAAAAATCGCGATCGCATCGTCCCCTTTCGTCGAAATATCCCCAAATTCACGTAGGACCTGCTTGCCATAGCCAAAAACATAGAAAAAAAATGTGGTTCAATTTTAAGCATAACTTCATACACTTTTCGATGATACAATGAGGACGGACAGACGGACAGACAGACATTTTGTAAAAACATGTTTTTCGAATCTCTGATCCCTAAAAAGTGTAAATCCGTCGAAAACCGGAAGTCGAAAAAAATTTCGATTACAATACTTTCTTCTATTATAGATAGAAGAAAGTAAAAATGAATATGAACTGACCTTTATGTGCTCAGTTTTGAGTATGTCCATGTTTCAATATTCTGAGTATTTCTGGTATTTCAGAAGTGGGTTGGGTTGATTATTGACGGCCAATTATCTACACTAGGGATATAGGCCCGGGGGGAGTGCCCTTCGTGGGGGTCTTTCTAAGGGAACCTAATCCGTATTTACGCATGGATAAATCCACGGCTCGAAGAAAACCACGAAAACTCCGAACGATTAGGCCGACGGGCGCGATTGGGATCGAACCCAGCACCTCCCGTCTACCAGCTTCGAGGGCACAACCTCTCAGCCACTGGTGGGGCATTTCAGAATTGAAACCATTGGGGTCGTCTTATGTGAAACAAATGTTTCATAATAAAATGAAAACATCGATTTAGTCAGATTTGAAAGTGTCATTTTTTTTCAGTGTATGAGGGATTTTTAAAAAATATATATTTTGCTTTAAAAAAATACGAGTGTATAACATAAGAATTTCATCTTTTTAATAAATTTCCGTTTCTATGTGATTTATGTTTCTAAACAACTGAAACACTTTTCAAAAATTATTCTCAAATCTGCATTTGGTAAACAAAATGGTATGCATTCCAGATTTTAGTTTGAAAAACAAAGAAATAGCTTCTTTTCTTTTCGTTTTATGTTTTCCAGTTTTGTTTTTCTTTTGAAAATATAAATCAGTAAAAGAGAAATGACTGCAGACGAGTGTTTTATCCAGAATCGATAGCGCATTTGTACGAAAATATTTTGGATTTCACCATTTTCTAACATAAATATTCAAATTTGTAAATTTCATGACCCAGTTATATACGTTTGGTTAGATGACTTTGAATAATTTACTGAAAATTTGAATTCCCAAGAAATATTATCTCTTGAAACAGAAGACTTTGTGAATATGTATAGTATAATAAGTATACAGAATCGCACAAAAAGTTACTATTCCGATTCAGAGCTTGAATATGCGTTTTCAAAAAACTAAATACTTATCTTAAAATATAGGTTCTGTTTTTTTTTAAAATATGTTACTTGGTATGCTGATGTTAAAGTAAGATACATTTTGTACGTTTATGGGGAAAAAAAACAAAAAAAACATACAATTTATTTTTAAAAGGAAATAAGATTTATATTGGAAAAACTTTATTTTACGAATTCCATAAACCCATCATCAGGAAGTTCCGAATAAGAAAATGATTCGTAGACTCGGCTGGTGGGGACACTTGTTTGTTAAAATTAACTCTTAAAACACAGACAAGGGCTTAAAATTTTTAATCTGACTGTAAAAATTTGGAAAAAACATTAATTAAAAAAAAGTAGTAATATTATTAATATCCTATTTTTTTTATAAGTGAAAATCTATTGAAAATATAAAGAAACTACGTTTGCGAAAGGAGATAAAAAAATGGAATAATAAAGACAATTTTAATGTTTTCCAGATACGTACATATCTCATGTAGCAGTCTTTCCACATTTGAAGTCTATGGCTTAATTAATAAATTTCCCACAGTTGGAAAAACAACATTTTGAGAAAAACGCCTTTAAAAGTTTTGGAAGAGGGTTGACCCTTCGGCCGATGTCGGAAACAAAAGCCTATAAATGAGCGGTCTTTTTTAATTGAGCACTGAGCAAGGCATCAATGAAAACGGAAAGAAACACTAAATTTCTGAGACTAAAAAATAGAAAATTGATTTTTTCATTTTTTTTTACACGGGCATATCCCTTAAAAAAGTTGATTTTATTAACATTTTAGTATTAAAGGCACTGGAATTATATTTTCGTTTAACTTCGAGATGAAATATATAGAGTTTCTATAATGAAGAGAGGAAAGTTTTTCAGCTAGATAAATCATATTCAAAGGTTGGAGTGTCATAGTTGAGGTTTATTCTAACAAAACGAAAAATGTCCAGACAAGGACTCGAACCTGGGTACCTTGGCTTGCCGTACCAATGCTCTTCCTACTGAGCTACCCGCAGTGAATAATTGTCCATATTTAGATTCTTTTGCCATTTAATATATGTTTCTCCGGAAACATCTGTCCAAAACCTGTCGGTAGATTATAGGATTGATATAATTAAACAATTTCACTACACAAATTCAGTTTTTAAATTCAGTAATACGGAAATAATATGACTTCATCTGAAATAGTACGTAATCACCATGGCAACCTAGAATCATTATCTATCATGGGATATCATTAATTAATTATGTTTGAGAGGATTTAACTGAATGAAGAGAACTTTTATTAATATCTGTTTAAGTTTTGAATCGATTTTTGTGACATTTGAAATGACTCGACAAAATTCTGCAACGCTTATATATATTAAATTTCAAACCATTCGGTTGAGTAGTTTTTGCGCTGTTATATGCGGACAGATGGACAGACGGACGGATAGACGACGACTATATAGGTGCAACGTATTTATATAATTACGAACGCACCTAAAAAGGAAAAAAAAATTTGACCTATTACAGCTTTTGTTAGTCATCGTAATAGTGTAAATAAATCTTATATATTTTTAGTACGCAAATTAAATGACACGATAGAATAAATATTTAAAGTACGAAATATCCTTACTATTTTTTTATTAAACAGTAAATATTTTCAGACATATTTTAAATATCTATTTTTCCTATCATTTTTTCTTAATGATAAAACCAAATAAAAATAAAAGTTTTAATACCAGATTTAAAGCTTGCATAGCCATAAATAACTTACCTAATGTATTCATCCTTCCTTCTCTGTCATTTGCATAAACTAACTGAAAACATGGCACTGTCTTTACATTAAGAATTAGTTTTTTGTTTCCTAAAGCTGAATTCTTAGAGAATTTTTTAGCCATTAGCCGTTAATTTGTATACGCATTGTTTTTTTTTTTTTGTTTTTTTTTTTTTTACAAGACATTATTAGTATTCACCGATGGATCGCTCCAAAGCGGAAAAATTGAATTTTTGTTTTATCAAAAACCACAAGTAAAAGCTTTTGAGGTTGTTTTTAATTTTGAAGCTTTTACGGGAAAATCTTTTACATGGCAAAGTTAAAATTACGATATTTTGAGGTAATGATAATTCGTAAGTGAGGTAAATAATTTTTAGACTCTGACGATGCGTTAGATATAGATTAGAGCAATTAAATTCAGATTGGTTTCATTGGAAAAATGTTTTCTTAAGTGACGGTTGTTAAAAATTACTTTGAGACTGGTTTTATTCTTTTAAAAGAAATTCACTCCACGACAGCTGTAAATCCATAAAAAGTCGTCACAGAAGTAGAAAAGTGATATGGAAGCTTTTGAGGTGTGTTATTTCGAAGCTTTTAATGCAAAAATTTTTAAGCATTGCAAAGTTAAATTACGATATTTTGAGGTAATGATAACTCGTAAATGAGGTAAATGATTTTTAGACTCTGACGATCCGTTAGATATAGATTAGAGCAAATAAATTCAGATTGTTTTCATTGGAAAAATGTTTTCTTATGTGACGGTTGTTAAAAATTACTTTGAGACAGGTTTGATTCTTTTAAAGGGAATTCACTGCACGACAGCTGTAAAGCCATAAAAAGTCATTACAGAAGTAAAAAAGTGATATGGAAACTTTTGAGGTCTGTTATTTCGAAGCTTTTAATGCAAAATTTTTTAAGCATTGCAAAGTTTAAATTACGATATTTTGAGGTAATGATAATTCGTAAATGAAGTAAATGATTTTTAGACTCCAAAGTTGCGTTAGACATAGATTAGAGCAAATAAATTCAGGTTGTTTCCATTGGAAAAATGTTTTCTTAATTGACGGTTAATAAAAGTTCCTTTGAGATAAAGTTTGAATTTTTTCTTTGCTGAAAATTCATTTCACTACAATTGAAAATTAATAAAAAGTCGTCATAGAATTAAGAAAATAATACAGAAATTAGTAAAAGGGTGAAGATAAAAGACACTTGAAGATAAAAACTTTATAAACAAGTAATGATTTTTTTTCCTTAAAATTTTGAAACTTTAGAGATATAGGAACTGAATTAAAAATATTTTACATGCTTTTTAAAGATAATTCCAAAATTTCAAGCATGTATTCTGATTCATTTATCAGATCAAAGCAGAAATTTTAACAAGTTATGAGAGCTTTGTACATTGTAAAAAAATACAAATGTTTTTTATCTGCGAAAATATTAATAAACCACGAACGAAAATATACATTAATCTCTTCCGAATTACCCATGATTCCGAGAAACATTCCTCATCATTAAAAATCTTGGAAAAGTACATATTTTCGAGATTTAAAAAATCATTTATCAAAACATAATTTCTTTCGTTGAAACTGATTTTTGGAAAAGTCTCCGAGTAGTTTTCCTAGTGTGTTAATCAGTTTCCTCACGTCTGAATATCGGTTTTAGGACAGTATTAATTCTCAAGTAAATGTTTTCAGCTGTGTAATTGAATTTATATATGCATAAACAACAAAAATAGTATTGATTTTAATGTTAATGTTAATGTTCTTAATATATCATGTTTGTCTGAAAACGTTTACCTGAGCATTGACAGAATCCGAAAAATCTACATTCCGGTTTGAGAAAACTGATTAATACACGATAAAAACTACTCGGAAACGTTTTCCGAAAATGAGTTTCAGTAAAAACAACTTTGTTTTTGTAAATTCTTCTTTAAATCGCGAAACTATATTTGTTTCTGAGATTTCTGTATACAAAGTATGCTTTTCGGAATCGTTAGTAACTCAGAAGAGGTTTTTGTATATTTTCCTTCGTGGTTATATTATATTCTCCTAGACTAAGAAACGTGTGTCCTTTTTAGGTGCGTTCGTAGTTATATAAATACGTATCACCTATAGTCGTTGTCTGGTCCGTCCGTCTGTCCGCATGTAACAGCGCAAAAACTACCCAACCGAATGCTTCGGAATTTAACATGTATAATCTTTGCGGAATTTTGTCGAGTCATTTCATATTTTATGAAAATCGAATCAAAACTTTAGAAGATATCAATAAAAGTTTTCTTCATTTTATTAAATCCCATCATACGTAACTAATTCAATGATATCCCATGATAGGTAATGATTCTAGGTTGCCGTGGTGATTACGTCCTATTTATGATGGGAGTCATATTATTTCCGTATTACTGAATTTAAAAACTGAATTTGTATACCAAAATTGTTGAATTATAGCAACCCTGTAATCTACCGACAGTTTTATGGATAATTGTTTCCGGAGAAATAGATATTAAATGGATAAATAGTCTAAATATGGATTTCAAGTTCTAAAATTTTTAAAGTTAGGCTTAAGTTTTCCATTGGAATTTTCAGTAAATGTCAACAAAAGATAAAATGTTGCCAACTTGATATGTACTCTTTTTATTACTGAAAATTTGATGTCAGAAAAAGTGATGTAATACATAAATAAATAAATAAATAAAATAACAATAGAACAATAAAAATTGATTGTTGCAAATATGGCTGCATTCGTTAGTTAAGGATTAATATGAAAATTTGAAAATTACAGTAATATATATATATAAATATATAATTTTCATCTACATTATAATTGCATCTGATAAATATTTGCATTGTGCTGGAAAGTTTTATGCTATTTTCAATATAATCTAAATAAAAAGGTTTTGCATGTAAATTTCGCTAAACATTTACACAATCTCCCAAACGGATGATAAAAGAAATAATTTGTTTTGAGTTACCGAATGTCATTTACTCACAAATTCTCTTTTGAGAAGTTCCTAGCTTTATAATAAAATGAAATCAAGTAAACATCATGAATATTCAAACGATACGCTTTGTCATTACATTTACCATTTTAATAAATAAGAAAGAAGAACTTTAATTTTTACAATAAATAAACTGCGTGTTTTTCCTAAATTGTTTTCTATTTATTTATTTTAAACGAGTGCATAATTATTGTGTTAAGATAACAAATATTTCTTTTATTATCTCCTTTTCCACTTGAATGACCATTCTTCAATTCTAGTTCCAAAACATGAATAAAAATCTAGTATCATTTAAATTATTGATTCTTTTTTTTTATTGAAGAAAGGTTGTTATATATATGTTTAATAACTCCAGTCAAATATTTAAAAAAAAATTAAAATTATTATTTTTTCATATGGAATTATATTGTAAATAAATATCGCTAGAAAACTATCTAACGAATGATAAAAGGAATTGAATGTTTCGAATTTCTGAATAACATTAATTCACAAATACTTTTTGAGAACTGCTTAGCTTTACAATAAAATGCGGGTGAGTAAATGAATTTCAACGAGATATTTTAGTATTAGTTTTTTGATTTCAACAAATAAGGGGAAAAAAAGTGAAATGTAAATTTAACTTTAAATAAATTATCGCTTCGTTTGAATTATTTTCTACTATTTTTTTTTTAACAGCGAGCATAATGTTTGCATAATCATTACAAATATTTATTATAATATCTGCTTTCCTTCTTTAACAATCTGAGTCAACTTACGAGTTCATTCATTTCTGAATATTGCATCATCAGTATCTAAACATCTTTTAAAAAAATATATCCTTTCTAGTTCACACAATCATATTCTAACATTTATGTTTATTAGTATAACATTTTTAAAAGTACAATAATTTAAACAATCTACAAAAACAACTTTGAAAATTTTATAATATATATATATATATATATATATATATATATATATATATTATAAAATTTTATCGAATTCATACACTGTAAAAAATGATCAATGTTTTTTATTTTTTTGAAAATATACTATAACCACGAACGAAAATATAATATAATCTTCTGAGTTATCCAAAATTCCACAAAGCGTGTTCCATTGTCTTCTGAATCCCCAGAAACCAATACATTTCCAAAATGTAAATAATTATTTATAAAAACAAAGTATTTTTCGCTGCCCGTATTTTTCAGAAACATTTCTGAATAGTTTTTATAGTGTGTTAATCAGTTTCCTCAGCCTGGAATACCTCTTTTTTTAATGTCATCAATTCTCAAGTAAATGTTTTCAGCTGCAAAAGTTAATTTATTCATGAAAGAGTAAAGAAATACTCTTCATTTTAATGTTAATGGTAACGCTGTTAATTCTGTATGTTTGTATGTTAAACATATTTGTTGAACATGAAAAGGTTTACTTGAGAAGGGATAACATCGGGAAAAACTATAATCCGGGTTTAGAAAACTGATTGATACACTTTAAAAGCTGCTCGTAAATGTTTCGAAAATTACGGGTAGCAAGAGCAATTTTGTTTTTATAAATTATTCTTTCAATCTCGAAATGTCATTGATGTCTGAGGTTTCGAAAGATAAAGAAACACTTTTCAGAATCATGGTTAACAAGAATGAGTTTATATTATAAATTTATTCATGATTATATTATATGTTCGTAGATTAAGAAACCTTTGTCATTTTTTACAGTGTAGAATCTGATAAATATTTGTTTTGTGATGAAATATTTTAAACTATATAACATAAATGATAATGTATTGTATGTAAATCTCGCTAAATATTTATACAATAGAATGTTAAAAGAAATAAATTGTTTTTAGTTACCGAATGTCATTTATTCACAAATTCTCTTTTGAGAAGTTCCTAGCTTTATAATAAAATGAAAGCAAGTAAACATCATGAATATTCAAACGATACGCTTTGTCATTACATTTACCATTTAAATAAATAAGAAAAAAGAACTTTAATTTTAACATTAAATAAACTGTGTGCTTTTGCTAAATTGTTTTCCATTTATTTATTTTAAACACGTGTATAATCACTGCGTTAAGATAACAAATATTTCTTTCACTATTTCCTTTTCTACTAGAATGACCATCGCTAATGCTTATTCCAAATAAAAATAAAGTATCATTCATATTATTAATTAATTTTTTTCTTATTGAAGAAACATTATTTATATCTTTAATATCTCCAGAACTTTTTTTTAATTAAGATAATTTTTGTTCTTATGGAATTGTCGTATAAGTAAATATCACTAGATATTTATACAATCTATCTCACAAATGATAACATAAATGAAATATTTTGATTTATTGATTATTATTATTTTGAAAAATCTTGTTTGAGAAGTACTTAGATTTACAATAAAAGTGGGCGAGTAAACAATATGTATATTAAGATGAGATATTTTATTATCAGGTTTTCTGATTTTAACAAATAAGGAAAAAAAAAGGAATTTTAAATTTAACTATAAATAAACTGCTGCTTCGGTTGAATTGTTTTCTACTTATATTTTAATGTTTACATAATCATAACAAATATTTATTATACTATCAGATTTTTCTTTTTAATGAACTGAGTCAACTTACAAATTTATTCATTGATGAGTATATCATCGCCATCGTCTGTATCTAAACTTTTTTTTTAATATATATATATCTATCATTTTTGTGCACACAATCATATTCTAACATTTATATTTGTTATTATAACATTTTTAAAAGTACAGTAATTAAAACAAATCTACAAAATAAAACTTGAAATTTTTTGAAAATTACAGTAATATAGGGGAAGTTGGCCTAAAGTTTGCGCTATCTACAGGGTAACACATGAACTAGTTGTGATATGTAAAGACGAAGCAATGGCGGTATTCAAGCGATCTCAATATTACGCGTCTGAATTATTTGAAAAATTGATTTTTATAACACCTTTCATAAGGTAAGCACGAACTGTCATATTTATTTAGATTACAGTTTTTAGAGTACAGAAATATGATTTGGTTTACTTAAGTTGAGTATGTTTTTATAATTGAATTACACTTATATATTGTCATAATTACTTTTACTTCATTTATATTGCCAATAAAAAATAATTTACAATTATTTTTAAATGAAGGATCATTTTACCTTTAATTAGGTGAGGGTAAAATGATCCTTTGGACACTTTTTATAAAATCTATTTTTTTCATTACTCAATTTGGGTTTAAAATATTATTAAAATATGTTTGTAGTGCAATGTATAGTGTAAAACATACTAGCAAAGGGCCAAAGTTTTATTTAAACAGTTATGTTATTTTGCACAAGTTTTTTCCTTAAAGGGATCATTTTAGGCTACCTTCCCCTATATATAAAACATTTTCATAAAAATCATAGTTGCATCTGATAAATTTTTGCTTTGAGCTGGAAAGTTTTAAGCTACTTCAAATATAACCTAAATGGAAAAATCTTATATGTGATGTTTATTAAATATTTATACAATCTACCAAACGAATGGTAATAAAAAAATAATAATAATAACTTGTTTTGAGTTACTGAATATCAGGTATTTACCAATTCGCTTTTGAGAAGTCCTTAGTTTTGGAATAAAATGGAGACGCATAAACATCAAGAATATTCAAACGATAAGCTTTGTCATTACATTTACTATTGAAATAAGCAAGAAAACGAACTTTAATTTTAACAATAAATAAAATGTCTGCTCTTGCTAAATTGTTTTCTATTTATTTATTTTAAACCAGTGCATAATTACTGCGTAAAAATAACAAATATTTCTTTCACTATCTCCTTTTCCACTAGAAAAAACGTTCTTCAATGCCTATACCGAATAAAAATCTAATATCATTGAAATTATTGATTATTATTTTATTATTATTATTATTGAAGAAAGGTTATTAGTATATATATCTTTAATAACTCCAGAATTTTTTTTTACATTATTTTTTTTCTTATGGAATTATAAGTAAATATCACTAGATATTTATACAATCTATCTTACAAATAATAAAAGAAATAAAATATTTTGAATTACTGAATATTATTATTTTAAAAAATCCCGTTTGAGAAGTCCTTAGCTTTACAATAAAATGGGGGCGATTGAACAATATGGCTATTCAGACGAGGTATTTTATTATTAGTTTTTTGATTTCATCAAATAGGAAAGAAGAGGAACTTTACATTTAACTCTTAATAAAGTGCTGCTTCGGTTGAATTGTTTCTATTTATTTTTTAATTGAGTGCATAATGTTTACATATTAATAACAAATATTTATTATACTATCTGTTTTTACTCTTTAACAAACAGAGTAAACTTATGAACATTTATGATTGTTGAAATAACATTTTAAAAATACAGTAATTTAAAAAAATCTACAAAAAGCAAATTTTAAAAAGTAAAAAAAAAAAAAAAAAAGAGCTTTTTAAAACAAAACAAAACAATCAAAAATAATATTTAACAACATACTGTCTGGAAGAATTGTTTAAACGAGTAGGATGATAAGAGAAGCAACTGAACGCTGTTGAGTAACATTAAGTCGTGTAAATAAAGGGAAAGTGCCAAAAATATATGTTAACCCATATACCTTAATATTTTTTTCGGGTTCTTCCTACAATAACTTTAACTCTTGTTTAGAATGACGTCTGAGCTAAAGGTATTTTGAGGAAATTAAAGTTGAAGACCGCGTTTTTTGCTTTATAAGACGATTTCTCATCCGACGTCCAATTTTGAATTTGGCTTTTTTTCACATCTGATAGTTTGCATCTATACTTTTTGTAACTTTAACATTTTTGTATCGATTTTAGGCATTTCTATTGCTTATTCCGAGAAAAATTCTTCTGAAGTTACTAAATTTCGTTAAAAAAATTTTCTAAAGTTACAGAATTTCGTTAAAAACACTTAAAAGAAAATAAAGTGACGACGCCAAGAGGTCCATTCTCGACCGAAAACAGCAACCATTTTCCCAATGGTTAAAAAACAAAACAAAACAAAACTGGGTGAAAGTTGTTCTTAAAAAATGGCGTGATATGAAAATTCCAAGTTTAAATTACAGTACTTATTCAGCATTTTCAATTAACTAAGTTACCACATGCAAGTCAAGTGCCTACGCATGACATATTGTAAAAAAATCCCTTTTTCCTATACTAAATCCTAACGTATTTCTGAAAATTAAAAAAAATAAAATTTATGCATTATGGGATCAGAGAAAATCAACATTTTGATTCAATGCGTTTTTAAAAATATTTATAAAAGTATAAAGGGATAATAATAAACCATACACCCTGAGTAAAAAGTATAAAATAAATTGTTGAAAATTCGTATAAGGAGCTTAAAAATCTAGAAATATCGGCATAAGATCTTAAAGAGCTTTATAAGCATTGCGTGCTATTATGGTAAAATATATCAGAATCCAAACCCAAAAAAATTCAATTTGGCGCATTTTAAATTTTTTTATAAATATGTAAAATAACAATGAATAAGCCACAAACATCTAGTTAAAAGTAAAGAATTTTTTTACGCAATTTAATATACGGTATCAAATTATAATGGTTTCAAATTTCATGCCTAATTTTTCCATTTTCCAGCTATAAAAATTCACATTTTCTATAAATTTATTATGATCTAAACATCGAAAAGAAAATTTAAATTTTATCAATCATAAATTCTTTTATCCTAAATAATCGATAAAAGTTTAAAACATTACGATAACTTCAGAAAATTTCTTCTTGCTATCCCAGTATCTACAAAAAAAGAAGAAAAAAAGAAAAGAAAACGGATTTCCTTAAAAATTATTTTTGGAAAAATATTTCAAAATAGCTTTTCGCCTGAGGTATTTTTCAGTTTTTTTATCAATTTTATAAATAGGATACGTATAAATGTAAATATTTACAGAATAAATATTAATGCAACTTATTTCGACAAGAAATAAACTATTCCTTTTCACTGAAGGTAATTTTCTTTCTTTCTTTCTTTTTTCTTTTTTTTTTTTTTTTTTTTTTTTTTTTTGTAAATGAAAGTTATACAATAATTTTCTATTACCTATTTTTCTAATAATTAGTACATTTATGTACCGGGTGGTTATAAAATAAGTATCCCTATTTGGAGCTGTCTGTAGCTTGAAGGAATAACCCGAATGAAACCAAAATTTGTACACATACTATTTGAGAAGGGGGAAGAAGAATGGAATATAAAAAAAAAAATAATTGCAATAATCACCGACAGATGGCGCTTTTGTGTGTAAAATGTAATGTGCAATAATAGTAACTGAACACGTTACAGGGCCTGTTGGCCGTAACTCCTAAAAAAAAATAAGGACCAAGAATGAAACTTGCAGTAAAGCTACACCACACAGTGATTTTTGGAGAGTGGAAGGGTATTTCGTGAATAACAGTTCGTGGCTCCAAAGCCCATATTCTGCAGTTCTGCGTATTGACTGTCCCATTCATATGGAAATGGGCTACATCTCCCCATAAAATCTTCCATGGGAAGGCATCATCCACCTCCATTCGTGCTAAAAACGTCAAAACAAAATCCAGTCTCTGCTGCACGTCACCTGGTAACAATTGTTGATGGCAACGAATTTTAAACGGATAAAATTGGATTACCTTTCTTAGGACTTTTCGAACAGTAGCATATGGAATATTCAAATTTCGGGCAACTCCACGTGCACTAGGACCGGCTTCCGGAATCCCTGATGACTCCACAATCGCAGTGGCAGTTTCTTCTTGCATGCGGAGAGGTACTGGTTTTCTCTCTCTTCCACATTCTAAAGTAAACGATCCAGTCTCCTCGAATTTTTTTACCATTCTTCTCACTGCACAAGGTTTCAAAAGACCTTTCCCTTTACGCATTCCTTTCACACGCCTAAATTCACGTAAAGCAGCTGCACTGTTTGAGCTGTTAACGTAGAATAGTTTTTAAATTAAAGCGCGATCTGGTAAACTGAGAGCCATGCCGTACAACGTTAATGGCAGAAATGACAGCGTTTTGAGTTTACTAATGATTACAACGGCGTTTGCACCGATAGGACCCGTAGCGCCATCTGTTGCCGATTATTGTAACTATTTTTTTATTGTTCCATTATTCTTCCCCCTTCTCGAATAGTATGTGTACAAATTTTGGTTTCATTCGGGTTATTCCTTCAAGCTACAGACAGCTCCAAATAGGGATACTTATTTTATAACCACCCTGTACAAAGCGTAAATTTAGCCTGCATATAGTTTATTTTGAAGGCATTCTTCTTATAAAATTATATTTTATAAATTTGCCCAGAGTTTTTAAGAAATAGTTAATAAGACATATTAAAATAGTTATGTAAGACACACAGGTTTTAGCTTATGATTTTCGATAAAATCACTCAGGTCAATACTACACTTAATAGGGCAGCAACACTTAAAAAGTATTTGGATAATAGCTGATATTCAATAATCTATTTATTCTAAATAATAATAATAATAATAACTAACACTGTCAACACCGTAAATGAATTTTTTGGACATACACTTTGGACATACATTTTTTGGTACATACACTTTCCGGACAATTTTTTCGGCAATAATCTGAAAACTATTGCAGATTTTTTTTTGTTTTTAATCGGTATTATTATAGAGAAATTCTTAATAAAAATACTGAAGTAGACAGTTTTTAAACAAAGAATTATTTTAAGGGATTTTTACTCGTGATATTGAAGTTGGCCAAAATAGTTTCGTTAAAAAAGTTTTATAGCAACAAAAACTATGCGTAGTAATTTAACCATATTTTGCAGGGTCATACTTGACAAGCTTGTGGTGTGCAGTGTGCAATTATTTTTTCAATTTGACTAAATTTTTTAGGTTTCGCTTTCAATTTTTTATTCATTTTTTTATAATTTCAATACAGATTTTTTTCATACTTAGTAAAGGGCATTTTTAACACTTTTCAAAGTGTTTATGAATTCGATTTGTCTGTCCGCCTATCTGTACTTACTCCAACTCACGTAAATATACTCGGATTGGCATGCAATTGATATACATTGCTGAGATTTATCATAGCATGTTCGGTATTGAAAATGAAATGTGTAACATTTATAGTTCATTTACAGGGGCACTCAAAAGTACTCCTTTACATTAAGGTCAATGGGGAAAAATCATTCGCGTGGTATTTTAACAGTGATTTACAATTTTAAACATAATGAAATTTATATATATTATTGAGGTGCACTAGAAGAAGGTTACTATAAAATATGTTATGTGTAGCACTTGGAGTACTTTTACAGGGGGCTCAAAAGCATTCGGTTATATTATGGTATACGGGGGAAAAACCGTTTGCGGCGTATTTTAATCATGTTACTCCGTTTCAAACATAATAAAATAGATAAAACTTTCTGAGATGCACTGTAACATGCTTTCTGTAGAATATGGGATGCAAAGCTTTTATCATTCATCTACAGGATAAAATAAAAAGAGTTCGGTTATATAATGGTCTACGGGGAAAAGTTTTTTGCAGCGTGGTTTAATTGTGTTGCATTTTTTCGAACATGATGAAACTGATGCACATTACTGAGGTTTACTACAATATGCTTGCAGTAGAATATAAAGTACATCGCATTTATCTTTCATTTACAGGGATACATGAAAGATTTTGGATGCAATACTGTATCCGAAATATTGTCTATCAGGGATGATTTCTGAAAGTGCCTTTTAAGTTATATTATGAGATTTTAAGTTTAACTAAATTTTTGCATACTACGTGGTGTGTGATAATTCTGTTGATCATATACAGGGTACACAAAATAATTAGTAAGCATTACTGGAGATGAGCCTAAATTACTTGAAGAGGTTTTTTTTAGTTTGAGTTATGCATTTTCAAGTTCAACTACATTTAGTATATTAAAATATAAATAACATCATATACAGGGCCTCACAGAAATCTAGATACATAGCTGCCTATGGATAATAATTTCTGGAAGTGTGGTTTCAGTAGTTTTAAGCATGTGTTTTACTGAAATAAATTTAAGCTTAATATGTGGTATATATAAAAATATTTACCCTCTGAGCGTTTTGAAAAAGGGTAAAATTGTAATGTTGTTTTCTCTGCATTTTGTTTTAAATGCTAAAAAATACGATTCTTTCAGCATTATAAATAAAACTTAATTACAAATATGAATGTAACCCTTAAGAGAGTATTAGTCATTCTTCAATGTTTTGAAAATTCATTAAATCTATAGAATTATATTATCTTAAACATTGCATATATTGCAGTGAAACCTGGAGCTTAGTGAACGGAATATTACGTTCCACACGCTTAGAGGGTTAAATAATATACATGATTGTAATTGAAATACGTTTCCTCATATTGTAGAAATTGCTAAAAGTTTATTTTCGAATGTCTTATGCGATTTCTTACTGAACTTACTTACTGAATTCTTACTGAACTTAGTTACTGATTTCTTACTGAATTTTCGCATACTTTGAAGAATATATACAAATTTATAGATTATATACAAAGTTGAACAAAATAATTGGGGTACCTTTAAGGCTAAAGGTGGTAAATAGCTGAAATGTAGTTTTCAAATGCGTTATGCGTTTTCAAAAATGTTTACTTAGGTATTTTCTTTATATATCGAACGGCGAAGTTTTGTTAAAGTATTCTGGAAGTGCTGGAAAGTATTTCATAATCTATGCTCGATGCATGATTTTTCTTTCTTGTTTATACTGTTTCCAATTTTAAAACAGTGCAAATAATAATATTCCCTTTCAATTACACCCAGAACATGCTATGTTGAGTACATTTTGGTTGTTTTAGCAAAATTCAAGTAAAATTGAGCCATTTTACTTGAATTAACAAAACATTTTTTGCTGACGATACATTTTTTTTTTTTTTTTGGAATTGCAAAAAAAAAAAAAAAATTTGTTGATTCAAACAAAATTTTCATTGACCTATATTTAAACAAAAAGTTTTGTTGGGTCAACCAAATTTTTGTTGATTCAACAAAACTTTTTTCTGAGTGTAAAATATGTTTTGTCACCTAACTATTAAAAACAGAAATAAAACTTTAAAATAATAATTAAATGATCACGTGTTAAAAACAATAAATGGGAGAAATTACGTCATATAAAATGTATTTACACGTGGATATTAAAAAGAGAAACAAAACTTTAAAAATAATAATTTAATTATAACGCGTTAAAAGCCGTGAATAGGGGGAAAGCACCATATTTAAAGTGCTCAAATGATAATATTTCCAAACTGTTTGAATTAAAGATATATTTACACGAGAGATTTATTTATTTCGAAAAAATATTTTAACCTATTGTTGCAAATTTTAAAGCAGCGCAAATAAAACACTTCCTTTCAATTAAAATCTGAATTTTCACGTTAATATTAAAAAGAGGATGAACATTTTGGTGAAAATTACGTCCTACTGGAAACGATACATTTAATGCGTCTTATTTTAAGCAATTTTCTTACACCGTCGTTATAAATTCCATGAAGGAGCGACATCGTTTACCTAGCCATTTTAAACAAGCTGATTTTCAAATGTTTAATTGCTCTTATTTGATAAATCATGAACACAGCCGTTAGCTGTCCTGACAGCAGTTGATTCGTCCTTAAAATTCCCCCAGTCAAAAGGGAATGGATGGGACAAGATTACAGAAGATCGACACTGATAGTTTAACTATAATTTAATCTTCCGTTTCTTTTTAAAACAGAGAAAATTAGCCTGTCTTTAGAGCCTCCGGTTTGTGAACGGAGGTTAGCGAGCGTAGCTCGTAGGAGATAGAGCACCCTAGGACTGTAAAAAAAGACAAACGCTTCTTAATCTAGAAATATAAAATTCCAGAAATCACAGATGAAAATGTACAAAAACCTGTTGCGAGTTACCCACGATACCGAAAACGCTCCAATATCTTTAGAAATTCCAGAAACAAATATATTTTTGAGATTTAAAGAATAATGTATAAAAACAAAGTTTGTTTTGCTGCCAGTTTTTATCGGAAACTGAAAATTTTCTAAACTATCGCAGCTGAAAATTTTTAATTGAAAATTAACATGATCCTAAAAATTGATATTCCGGTTAGAAAAAACGATTTAATGCAGTATAAAAACAACTCCAGCAAAAGTTTTTTTTTATAAGTGCTTCTTAAAATCTCGAAACTATATTAGTTTTTGAGAAGAAAGAAGAACGCTTTTTAGAATCGTGGATAATGCGGAAGTGGTTATTGTATATTTTCTTACTGGTGTATCATATATTTGTCTAGATTAAGAAACATTTCTCTTTTTTTCTACAGTACATAACTCATCCAAAGCTGTATTGTAAAATAAAATTGAAATCGGTTCAGTAGTTCCTGAGATAATGTTCCGTCTTGTTTTCAATAGATTTTCGCAACTGTTGTGGCCTCTTTAAGTTACTTCCATTTCTAAAACATATTGGCAGCAAAATAATTTTTAAATTTTTCCAAAAATATCAGAAACACAAATAAAATAAAGCAAAAATTTTCCACATTAAATAATCGATTTCTTAATTAATCATTTTAAATTGTACAGAACTGTAATATTTGTTATTTGAATATTTCGTGGTTTCATAAATATTTAAGGGAATAAAATTTAAGAAACTTTCCTCGGGCGCAAGAAATATTATAAAAAAATTCTGCATAATATTGAAGTAAAAATCATCTTTAAATTAATTGTTTATGATAGCATTTGATTTTCTTAAGCAATTTGATATTTTACCGAAAACATTTTTTAAGTCTGTTTAATATTACTTTTCACGTTAATTAAAATATAATGTGTGTTAGATATTACAATTTACTTAATAAGGTTATTTTATACTCTAAGGTTAATTTAATTTTAAATTAACAAAGCGCATTTCATTTTACTTACCCATCATACGTAGTATAGGGTAAGTCTTGTAATCGTTTTGAAAATCGAAATTTTTTTTTTTGACGGATTTACACGTTTCAGACACTGGAGATTCCAAAAAACATATTTTTAGAAAAAAAAATTTGCCGTCCGTCTGTGTGTCTGTGTGTGTGTCTGTGTGTGTGTCTGTGTGTCTGTAAACGCTCTATCTCCCGAACAAATTGAGATAGAGACTTGCAATTTGGTATGTACTTAGTATGTAATAATGGGAAGAAGCCTATTTCATTTCAATAACCTCGATTAACCGGAACATTTTTTTTCGGACTCTCGAAATATTCGTTCTGATGAAAGGTATATAAAAATTTTCGAAATTGTTTATTTTAAGTAGTAAATATAAAAAACAATAAAAAAACATAAATTTTGCATAAAACATGAAGTCGATCGGATAATGAGTTGTCGAGATATTTGTAATCCTATTTTCCACACTCTTTGATTTTTCATGACCCTGTATTTCATTCAAATTTCACTTCAAAGATATATTTTAATTGGAAATTTGACGCTTAATCAGATGCAATAAACCGCTAGTTAATAGGAGTATTATTTTTGGAGTTATAAGGAAAAACCTCTTTCAAGCAATTCAGTAATCGAGCCTTTTTATGACGTCATCAAGCAACGATTTTATTTGAATTCAATGCATTTTATAAGTAGTTTACACATTTTTATTTTAATATTTTACATTATACATATACATGATGGGTAAGTATTACGGTGGCCCCCAACGACTAGTTTAATTTAGTCTTCAAAAGCGTTTTTTTTTTTTTTTTTTTTTTTTTTAATGTAATAGACATATAACAGCCAGTATACTTGATTTTTATTTTCTAAAAAAATACTTGAGAAAATAAATAGTTTAGTTACATTTATGCAAAGATAGATACATTTTTTTTCCACTTTCTTTTAATTCATTTCTTTTAATGTATTTTATATAACACATTTGAAATGCCCATTTTTTGTCTTTGCTCTAGAAATGGTTTTAGTTATCCTGTACTAGTTACTTTTTTGAGTAACTTTATAAAATATGTATTCGATTATCAAAATCTTTATTATTCTATAAAAATTGAAATAGATGTTAGGCCGTCTTTTGTTAGGAAATAAATCTAGCTGTAGGAAATAAATTTGGATAAAAAGTCTAACTGAGATTAAACTCAAAGTTAGAATTCTACACTCACAATTTCAGTCTGTGCGCACATATTATTCAAATTCTTAAGACCATCACTGTCTAGTGGAAAAACAGTTTGGTTTCAAATTTTCATGAATTGTATTTTTTAACAAATTCGCAAAAGAATTTTAAATTAAGTACCTAAATTTAAACGCTATGGACATAGTTTTCTTTTCCCTTTCTCAAGTTTCAACCATACATAATATCTCCTGTTTTAAATCTTCTTTGGACCTTTTTCATTTCCTAGCATGCACTGAGAAATTTACTCAACACAGGGAGATGTAATTCTGAGTTTAAAAGAGGGAGTGGTGGGAAGGAGAAAAAATTAAATTACTTATATTTTCTGAGGAAATTTTGATCAGAATTGAAAGTTTAATATATCTAAACCTCAGAAATTAAATCGTCAATCACCATAACGAGGGCCACTTAGTCCGTTTGGATAAATTTTTATTTAAAGATATAAAAGCATGCAAATTCGAGAGTTTACACTGCCGGAAAGCAGCGGGGCTCACAAAATTACGTTCATTTAGAAAGGTTTTCTTCTAAATTTATAAATTCATTATTAAAGGTTATAATCACGGACCCGAGATACGTCAGTCTTTTGTTTAAAAATATAAAATCAAAACAGACCGAAGAGTGCATACCACGCCCGTTGTATGCTGCCGAAAGCAGTGGGGTCCTGTACTCTAGGTTCGTTTGTATAGATTTTTATTTGAAAATATAACATTATACAAATTCGAGATTGTACGCTGCCAAGGGCAATACGGTCCGCAGCATTAATATCGTTTAGAAAGATTTTTATTTAAATATATGAAATTATTCCAGACTGACTTTTGTATATTTAGGGGTTTTATCACGATCCGGGCGGATCAGCTAGTTGATTATAAATATGAAAATTTCTAAAGCCATATATTAGTGACCACTCGCAGTATTAATAGCCAACAAATATAGAAGGCAATTTTTTCGTTTGATTATGTAAGCGATATTTCTATATTAATCTCAGAAGACCATCATTTTCTATTATCAAAAGATAAAAAACATGAAAAAGGCTTGCCGTAAAACATTTTTAACAGACAAATGAAAGAGCGTACTAAAAGATTTATAGGCAATATTACAAAGGACAAAATTCTAAGAAGGAATCTTCTTTAATCTTTAGAAACACTTTCGTCTACCTTTTTAATGTTGGCCTGGTTTGTACTTTGTTAGCTTTTTAAATGCTTAATTAATGAAACGCCACAAATTTTAAGATAGCTCAAAGCATAAAAAGAATGACTAAAATTTCGTAATTTATTTATTATCTTTGTTTTTAATATTATGGAAAAGTACGTTTTCAAAAGCACTACAGTAAAAGTATACCAAACTCTTGTAAATGAGTATGATATCTCTTCTTTAAAGATAAGTCATTATGGACTTTATAAACAGTTTTATTAATTTTTTTTATTTCGATGGCATTTGTATATTTTCTGAGAAACGGAGTGCTTGCACACTGTACACTGTAAAAATTGATCAATGTTTCTTATTTTATGAAAATATACTATAATCTCGAACGAAAATAAAATATAATCTTCTGAGTTATCCGACATTACGAAAAGCGTGTTCCATCATCTTTTGAATCCCCAGAAAGCAATACATTTCCAAAATTTAAAGAATTATTTATAAAAAACAAAATTCCTTTAGCTGCCAGTATTTTTCAGAAATGTTTCCGAATAGTTTTTATAGTGTATTAATCAGTTTCCTCAACCTGGAATACCTATTTATCGATTGTAATCCATTCTCAAGTAAACGTTTTCAGCTGCATAAGTTAATTTATACATGGAAGAGCAAAGAAATAATATTAATGTTAATGTTAATGTTAACGCTGTTAATTTCGCATGTTTGTCTGTTAAACATATTTGTTGAACATGAAAATGTTTACTTGAGATTGGATAGCATAGGAAAAAACTATATTCCGGGCTTAGAAAACTGATTAATACACTTTAAAAGCTACTCGTAAACGTTTCTGAAAATTACGGGCAGCTAGAAAATTTTTGTTTTTCTAAATGATTCTTTAAATCTCGAAATGCCATTGATGTCTGAAGTTTCTAAAGATAAAGAAAAACTGTTTAGAATCATGGTTAACAAGGATGAGTTTATATTATAAATTGTTTCGTCATCCTCTTTAATAAAAAGGTACCTGTTGCTGACGACTGGGATTTTCGCTAATCGTTGCCACAGATTAATCTCGGAAAATGAAACATTTGAAGTTACTGAAAAAATTAATAGTTCGAAAAGTATTTGTCAGAAAATTGTTAGACAAACTGCGTTAGAATTGTAAAAAATTGTATTTTTCTTGATATAAATTTTCAAATATTGAATTTCAAAAATTACCAAATTTTACAATGGAGTACCATATAGCGAAATCTTCACGCATAAAAAGATAATGATAACGGTATTGTGTCCTAATGTATATATACCGGCTATAACACGAGTCACAAATTATAGTAGCCTTATATTATTCTGTTAAAATATAAAAATGAATTATGATGTCGCGAGTGCATGATTTTTATATAATTCTCGACGAGTACCATATTTTTGTCCACCTCAGTGAGGCATATCAATTTCATTATATTTGATGTACTGTAAATTGTAACTTCAATCAAATCCAATGTGAATCCAACGGAAATGATTTTTCCCCATAGACACCATAGTTTAAACCCCATAGACCCCATAATTTAACACAATTATTCATTTCTTTAATGCTGACCTATTCCATAATAAAGTACAGTAGAACTCCAATTATCCGAATCAATTGGGACCGGACCCCATTCGGATAATCAAAAATGCGGATAATTGGATTTTTTCCGAAAAAGGATCTATTTTAATTAATTACTGTATGTATGTTGAAAATGGGAGAAAAAGAACTATTTTTAAACAAAAAAAGCTTTTAAAATGAAAAGGGAACACTTTTACATGTTAAGCGTACTTACAAGTGCTGTACATTAGTACAGTATGTATGTACCGTATTGTAAATGAAAGTCATTGCTTGCTGAACATCTCGGTCAAAGTAAGCTGTTTGACAGTCTTCATCCGTTTTCGGGCAGCCAAGTCGTGCTTCCGCTTGACAGTCAGAAGTTGCATGTGGTCACACTCCGGCTGACGCTCCATCCACTTCAACGCAGTTTCAAGGCCGGCAAATGCCTCACTAACTGATGGACCAGTGTCTGCTTCAACTTCGACATTAAGGTTATCTTCTTCCTTAACCCTTTCTTCTCTCGCACTTTCAATATGTTTATCATCATAGAATTTGAAACTCAGGGTCTGACGAATCACACGCTATCCACTCTTCTGTATCTTCAGCACTAACTTCTGAACATCCAGGAATTTTCAAAAGAGTGTTTCTGAATTCCTAAAGTGGCACATCATCCTCATCTTCTCCTGTCTCTTCCCTTTCCTTTTCTTGATCTTCTTTTTCCTTTTTCTCCTTTTCCTTCTCTTCGTCAGTTGATATGCCTTTCAACTTGTTCCACGCACGTTTTAATGTGACTGCCTTAACCAAGCTCCAAGCTTCCACCAGCACGTAAGCGCAATCTTTCAAATTAATTTTTTTTTGTTTAGCCAACACACCTTCTTCGTCTTTGCCCTCTACCAAAAGTTTCTTTAAAAGTTGCCTTCTGTAATGAGGTTTCATGGTTCGCCTACACTAGCTTCGCGGAGGGAAGGACAATAGTGCGCGTAGACAAAATTATTATTTTGCGAATCGCAGTACGTTTCCGTCTTAATTTTTTTTCTGAAATTCTGAAATCGATTCGGATAATCAGCGATTCGGATAGTCGGAGTTCGGATAATTGGAGTTCTACTGTATACAGAGAATTGGCCTAATTTGTCCTTAACAGCCCAAATTTGTCAGACACATTAAAAATGTAATAACGCAATAGCGTTCGTATCGTTTTTAGACATGCAGAAGGACATTCCAAGTAAAGATCCATAGGGTTTTAAAATACAAGTTCAAATTCAAAGTCAATATTTAACTTGATTAAAGGTGCGTGAAGAGAAATGGACCAGCGTAGCGGGCGTAGCTTGCTAGTTATATTATATTTTTGTAGATTCAGAAGCATTTGTCATTTTTTCAGTGTATAAAAAAGACAAATGTTTCTTTATCTACGAATCTATAATATAACCACAGGCGAAAATATAAAATAACCTCTTCCGATTTACCCATGATTCCGGAAAGATTTATTTATCTTTATAAACCCAGAAACCAATATATTTTTAAGATTTAAGTAAAAGATTATAAAAAAAAATATTTTTTTTTTCTGCTAGCCATTTTTGTCAATGTTTCAAGTGGTTTTACTTCCCCATCATACGTAGTATAGGCTAAATCTTGCAATCGTTTTAAAAATCGATAAAAAAAAAATTTGACGGACTTACACGTTTCAGACACTGGAGATTCCGAAAAACATGTTTTTAGAAAAAAAACAATGCCATCCGTCTCTGTGTGTGTGTGTCTGTGTGTCTGTGTGATTGTAAACGCTCTATCTCCCGAACAAATTGAGATAGAGACTTGAAATTTGGTATGTACTTAGTATGTAATAATGGTAAGAAGATTATTGAATTTCAGTAACCTCGATTATCCGGAATAATTTTTTTTGGACTCTTGAAATATTCGTTCTGATAACAGGTATATAAAAATTTTCGAAATTGTTTATTTTAAGGAGTGAATATAAAAGACAATAAAAAAACATAAATTTTGCATAAAGCATGGAGTCGATCGAATAATGAG
The DNA here is from genome assembly GCA_963931845.1 of Maratus michaelseni. Lineage (NCBI taxonomy): Eukaryota > Metazoa > Arthropoda > Arachnida > Araneae > Salticidae > Maratus > Maratus michaelseni. The sequence goes on from OZ007600.1 coordinate 8,698,910, forward strand.
ATGCCGAGATATTTTGAATCACATTTTCTACACTCTTCGATTTTTTGGGATTTTGTATTTATTCAATTTGCAATTCAAAGATGTATTTTAATTGGAAATGAGACGTTTAATCCGAAACAGTAAACCGTTAGTTAATATGATTATCAATTTTGGAGTTATAAGGATGTTTCTTTTACGCAATTTAGTAATAGAGCATTTAAAGTTTAGGACGTCATCAAGCCACAATTTTACTCGAATTGCAATGCATTTTATAAATAGTTTACACATGTTTTATTTTCATATTTTATATTATGCATATCCATGATGGGTAAGTATTACGGTGGCTCCCAACGACTAGTTTATAGTGTATTAATGAATTTTCTTAAACAGAAATATCTGTTTTTGGATGCTATCAGTTCTTAGTTAAATACTTCCAGCTGAGTAATTGAATTTATGCATTGAATAAACGAGTAAAAAAAATTGTCAATGCTGTTAATTTTTCATTTTTGTCTATAAAACATATTCGTTGAACATGGAATTGTTTACTGGAGAATGGATAGCATCCGAAACACTAACAATTCGGATTGAGAAAACTGATTAATAAACTATAAAAAATACTCGGAATCGTTTCCAAAAACTACTGGCAACAAATGAAACTTTGTTTTTATAAATGCTGCTTTGAATCTGTAAAATCTATTTATTTTTGAGGTTTACAAAATAAAGAAAGCTTTCCCAATCACGGGTAACTCCGAATAGCTTATTGTACAGGGTGTCCGAAAATTCCTTGACACATTTTAAAATTCAATAAAAGATCAAGCAATTGACATACGGGAGTGCGATTTGGGCGAAAATGCTTCTTATGATCTGAAATTTTGTTTAAGCAAATAATAAAAAAAAAGCTACAAAAATTCTCTAGTCTGGAAAGTTATAGTATATAGAACGTATAGTTTACTTTCTATACGTTCTAGGTATAGAAAGTTATACGTAGAATGTCTTTATACATAACAATAGCTAAAGACGCACAATGTGACCACTCGCACAAATTTTGACCAAACTTATATACAGTTTTTGTCCAAACTATGTCAACCCACATCCCAGAACTTAACAATATTCGCCTTAATGAGTTCGATTAGACGAGTCAGAATTCAACAAACATTAGTTTGGCGATAATAGAAAGCTCGCCAAGATGCCTGGCGATTCGTTTTTTTTAGATATGTCTAAATGAACTAAAACGCTCGAAAACCCTTATTTAACCCACTAAGGGGTGAATCTCTAAAATATCTGAAATACGCGTTTAACAATTTTTTAGTCGGATTGTATCCTGAATTTCATGCTCCTACCTGAAGCTGCTTCTGAAATATTCTGAAATGACCTGAAAGGTTCGACACCCCTATTTAACTCCCTTAGTGGGTGAATTTCTAAAATAGCTGAAATACGTGTTTAACCATTTTTTAGTAGATTTGTTTTTCTGAATTTCATGCTCCTACCTAAAACTACTGCTGAGATATGACGAAATGACCTAAAATATTCGACTCCCAGTTAACCTCTTCGGGGGGTGAATTTCGAAAATCACTGAAATACGTGTTTAAAAATTTCTTTAGTAAATTTTTCATCTTTAATTTCATGCTCCTACCTAAGACTGCTGCTGAAATATGTCGAAATGACCTAAAACGTTCGACCTCCCCATTTAACCACCTTAGGGGGTAAATTTCTAAAATCTCTGAAATACGTGTTTAACCATTTTTTAGTAGATTTGTTTTCCTGAATTTCGCGCTCCTACGTAAGATTGCTACTGAGATATGACGAAAACCCCTAAAACGTTCGACTCCCCCATTAACCCCTTCGAATAGGGGGGGGGGGGGTTATTTTCCAAAATCCTTTCTTATTGCTTACCTATGTCATAACAGCCAAATGACAAATGTCGTGCTCATGACTTTAGTCGTTTCAGCTTGGAGTTGATGAGTTAGTCAGTCAGTCAGGCAGGCATTCTCTCTTTAAAAAATTTTATAGATAGACGTACTAAATATTAAAAATTAAGTCTCAAAATTTCAATAAAAATTACAATGTTAGTATTTTAGTTTTATCATATGATAGATTACGTCATAACACTTTCATTCATAAAATAAATCATATGCTGAGAAATATGTGAAATAATACTTTCTACCTCTCATGTCCTCAGTTATACTTCGCTTATATAAAATTACTTTAAAAAATTTAGTTTGGGATACGTCTGACACAATATTTACAAACATTCTTATAAAATATTTCACCTTCAAGTATAAACGTTAGAAAACCCACAAAGCTCAGTTATTTTTAAATATTTAAAACACATTACAGAACATTTTCTCAAAAATCAATTTTTAACATGCAGATTATACACACAATCACCCTGAAAATTAATCATTAAAACTCCCGAGCGTTTACCCATTCACCAAAATATTTTCTTAGTTAGGAATTCTTTTTCCCAAATGAGATTGAATGAAAATAGGAAAAGTAAACTATCCCTAGGATCAAGACAAATTATGATGAATTTTTTTGAAAAAGTCAACTACTGTATTACTTTTCCCCGCGGAATATTTCAAATAATCTCACAAAAACACATATTTTTTTTAATGAGTGTTTAAAAATAAAAATGAGCTAAAATCTCTGTAAGTGTAAAAAAATAAGTGTGATTTTCGCCTGCTCATTTTCTGTTGATATCTGATTTTTAAGTATCTCATATTATGTTCACTTTGAATTTTTAATAACCACTTATGTATTTCAGAGTAATAATTAGTAGATCGGCAAAAACTTTATTGAAAAATAAATATGATAATGGCAATTTTTATCAGACAAAACACAAAAGACAAAATTGTAAGGGGGCAGAAGTGACATCGACAGCAGTGACAATTTTTGCAAATTTGCTGCTTTACTTAAAAAAGAGCATCTTCGAATGTTGTATGCACTATTTTCAAAGACATGTCAAACCTACGATTAAATGGCGAAATATTGATTAATCAATATCAATATCTAAATTAACACACTGAGAAAAAATTCTGCCACTGGCATCTAGAAACTGAAGTGTGGCTCTAGAAAAAATAGTTCCATGTCATCATTATAAATTCTAGTTCCCTTTCTTGGAGAGTTCTAGTCTCCCCTATTAAAATTCAAGAGCGTTTTCCTATATTATCGTCGTCAAACTTATTAAAAAATAGCTGCAAATGAATGTGAACACTGATGATGCATGATGCAAATGAATGTTAGTTTTTGTAACTAGTTTATGAATTTATTCTAGAAACCAAGTGATAATTTCTCACAATTCAAACGATTCATAATATAATGTATCGTATCATCACCTATCTCAATCATTTCGTCTAATCAGTTTATTTGCTTACCTTATTCGCGTAACTCGAAAATCTATATTTCTAGTTTAGGAATTTAAAAAATGACTACTTATTTGTTCTGGATGAAGGCGGTATAGTTTTCATGGTACTTCTCTATTATCCCGTCGACCAATTTTCATAGCAAAAAACTATCGCCAAACTGTAAGATTAAACGCCAAAAATGCAGTCCCATTTACTTGATGTCAGAGACATTATACGTGTTTGTTATGTCATCAAGTGGTTTTTAATTCGACATTTGCGTGTATTTTTCATTCTGTTTTACTGATTCATTAGTTATTTCACTCATTAAAAAAACAATTGTGTCCTTAAATTCTTATATTTTATTTATTTATTTATTTTGATATTCCAATGGTAACGTTCTCCCGTTCATTTGGCGTTACAGTTTGGCGATAGTTTTTTGTTATGAAAAGTGGTAGACGGGATAATAGAGAAGTACCATTTTCTTTCAGTGTAACGGGGTCAGGAGTACGGTTAATAAAGGTACGCTTACCTTTTCTCCATTCTTTTCAATCCAGAAAAATCTTCTTTATGAACAAACAATAAGTAAAGGCGACTTTTTTCAGAATCTGTGTGCTTTCCCTGCTGAAAACAATACTGAAAATGACTGCATACTTTCATCTGGTGGAATCATGAGGAATTTCATACACTGGGACAGTAGTGACCAAACGAGGGAGGAACAAAACTTTAAAGTTTAAACCCATCAAAAACAAATATTACACTCCTTTTAAATGCTAAAGGTGTAAATTAATAACATAATATAAATTAAAATAACTTTTATTAGTTGTTTTACATGTTTCGACTCTTTCCGAGTCATTTTCAAAAACAAAATGAGAATATTCCAAAGTTGCACGGGCTTTGAAGTTATTAGTTTCTAAAAATTACGCACGTTATCTATTATTTTTTACTTGGTTGTTTATTTTCATATCTGTGACCATGGAGTAACTCGAGCCACAGTTTCGGTAAATTAAAAGATGCCGCATCGTTACATTTTGTAATTTTGCGTGTTAGTATCTCTATGGGTTCTCTTATTATGGAGGGATAGTTTAGACTGGAGGGAAATATTATTTTACTTTCATTGAAATTTATTTGAATGGTTTCTTCTTGATATAATCTTGCCATCGCTGTAGTTTCTCTATTATATTTAATGTCAGCTATATACTCTTTTTTCTGCAATTAAATTTCCTGCTGGTCATGCCTATGTAGTAATTCTTGGATCCGTCTTCTTTAATAAAAGGTATTTCATATACTCCTGAATAATTCTCAAAATTAATTGAGTCAATTTTACTGCAAATGACATTCTTTAATTTCTGAGGTGGTTTGGCTATTAAGCAGATATTGAAACGTTTAAGGCTGTGTTTTAATTTTTCATTTTGTTTTTGAAAATGACTCGGAAAGAGTCGAAACATGTAAAACAACTAATAAAAGTTATTTTAATTTATATTATGTTGTTTATTTACACCTTTAGCATTTAAAAGGAATATATTATTGCAAGGTATCATAATTTATTATATTGTCAAATGTTACACATTTCACTCCTATAAAAATTACATTATTATGCTCCATGAGATTCATATTTAAAATAAATTCATTGCAAATAATATAATAAAATCACTTGTTAACTTTAAATTAAAGACTAATTGCTGCTTAAAGTGATAAAAACATAACACGAAAAGTTTAAAAATACTTTTTAATACCCCCACGGAAGATGAGCCCAGATGCTTGCCTTCTATGCATGTTGTCGATTGGACGCCGTGGGAAAGCAGGAGCCGTCGGGATGTCGAGCATATGGCAGAGGGACCGACTCTCCTTTTGGGGTTTCGGCGGCGGAGTCGCTCGGCAGTCTCGACGGGTCATCGAGTGTCTGTGTGGAAGTCTCCTCTAAGATTTGGAACTTCCGCCGTATAGCAATGACCTTCGTCGTCGCGTGCTCGGGTAAAAGATTGGGAGGTTTCATTGAATGACGATCTTCCGGATCGTCCGGTAGCGCACTCGGCGAACGCCGATGTGCGCGTTAAAAGTACATGAGGATTTGTGTCCGGAGGTTGATTGCCGCGCCGGGTGGCTCGTCTGGGCGTCTGGGGGCGCATCTTAGTTTTATACCTTTTAATACAGATTACATATATTTAATTCGCTGTTTATTTTTCTATTGGCGATATCTTCAGATCTAAATGATGAAAATAATACTATCACATAGGTTTTGTTTACCATTTTCTTAAAAAAACTATGCGAGAATATTATTTTCATAATTTAGATCTGAAGATGTGGCCGATAGAGCAAGAAACATATGTAATATTTATTAAAAGGTATTTTTAAGCTTTTCGTGTTACGTTTTTATCACTTTGAGTAGTAATTAGTCTTTAATATAAATCTATTGGTTTTTCCAAATTTTTTATTAATTATTGTTTATTGAGGGTTTTAATGGTCAAGTTATGGGGTGAGGACAGGGACAGTAGTGTAATTCGAGGTATTTAAATTCAATTTTAAATATTTAAAAAACAGATTTTCACAGTATAAGTAACATAATATTGTAGAACAATCACAGAGAAACGTTTTAACATTAAATGAGAATTTATATTGCAAAGAAAATCCAGGAGATATACTGCACCCAGAAAAAGGAATTGATTAAAACTACAAAACATGTGTTGTTGAGTACATTTTGGTTGTTTCAACAAAAATTTAAGTAAAATTGAACCATTTTACTTGAATTAACAAAACATTTTTTGATGACGATACAAATTTTTTTTTTTTTTTTTTTTGGAATTACAAAAAAAAAAAAAAAAAAAAAAAAAAAAATCAACAATAATTTTTTTTGTTGATTCAAACAAAATTTCCATTGGCCTATATTTAAACAAAAAGTTTTGTTGGGTCAACCAAATTTTTGTTGATTCAACAAAACTTTTTTCTGGGTATGGGGATTGACAATCCCCACTTATGAGATTTCCGCTTATATATATATATATATATATATATATATATATATATATATATAAGTAATGGCTTGAAGTGAAGTAAATAGCTATATTACAAAGCAATTTCTGTGAGTATCGGTGAGATCATATTCACGTTTACAACTGTATACGAGTTTAAAAAAATGGAGATATTTATGCGTCAAACTACGCTCACATATCAAATGGTTCCGAAACTGCAACAATGAAATAGTTTAGACACTACAAAGTAGAAAATACAGTAAAGAATTTAATAATTTAAAAAAAAAACAGTGTGCTTTTATTTTTGTAAATAATGTTAATTTGTTTTCTATTGAATTTGGTTTAACATCCCATTCCTTAATTAATATTTTAATCCATATTTTCATTTCCATCTTATAATCTGTACTAGCAGACTACGCCCGCTGCGTTGGTTGGTTTCTCCAAAAGGGCCTTGAATCAAACGAAATAAATCGGTGAATTTAACCTTGTATTTTAAAGTAATCTGTATCTTTACCTGGAAAATCCTAAAATAACATAAAAACGGATACTTATTTCACTAAGTTATGTTTTTTTAATACGGTTTATTATTACGTTTACAATTTATTACTTACCGTTTTCCATTGATTTATATGTTTTGTAGCTACATTTTTTAATAACGTGAATTAACCTATATTATTCACAACTAAAAAGAAATGGCGCATCTAGTATTTGTCGAGAATTAAATAAAAATCATGCACTCGTGACATCATAATTCACTTTTATAGTGTAACAGAATAATAAAACTATACTATAATTTGTTACTCATGCTGACACATTGCTGTTATCATTATTTTTTTACGCGTGAAGTTTTCGCTATGGTACTCCATTGTGAAATTTGGTAATTTTTTAAATTCAATATTTGAAAAATGTCATAATCAGCGGATTTGAAATTTATATCAAGAAAAATACAATTTTTTACCTTTCTAATGCTATTTGTCTAACAATTTTCTGACAAATATTTTTCGAGCAATTAATTTTTTCTGTAACTTCAAATGTTTAATTTTCCGAGATTAATCTGTGGCAACGATTAGTGAAAATCCCAGTCGTCAGCAACGCTTAGCTTTTTATTAAAGAGGGTTATACTATGTTTATTTTCACTGGTTCACATATTGTCTTTTCTATATATTAAAAAAAATTATAATATATGAATATTTTTGATCTATCGGAACCACTTTCAATTATTTCAAAAGTCACAAACTAGCATTAGCGACTCAAATTTATGCCGTCTTTTCGGGTCCTTAATTTTAAAGTAATTCAGTATGAATCAAGCCAAGTATTTAAAAATCCTATCTATTACCTGTTCACTGTTCCTGTTTCTTATTTATTTTTCTTTCCACACTCGAGTTTTAAAAGCTAGAATGAGTTATAGTACAGACACCTTAATTAAGTTTTACTGCATTTCCGCCGTACGTTCATTTTACAGCCTAGGAGTAAAAACACTTTTCACGTGCCTTTTGCGTTGTAATTTGCATTTTAAGATTGCTTTCTGTTACGACGAAAAAAGAATATTGCAACAGCTAAGGCAACTTCATCACTGCTTCTCATCCAAGCTGTTCGAAACATCCCTTCAGTCACCCCCGTCCGTTTTGTCAGATTTTTTTGTGTTTGTAACTTCTTGATTTTCTTAGAACCTTTAATTTATTCAGTTTCTCCATCATTATGCTGCAGTTCTTCTTTGGCTTTTATGCGAATAAACTTTATTCTAAAGAAAAAAAGCTGTGAAGTAGAAATAAATAATAAATAATATATCTCATATATATATATATTTTTTTTTAATGAAAATTTTCAGAGCTTTTTAACTTTAAGTATACTTTATACTTTCTCTTTTTCTCTCCCTATTTCTCTCTCGAGTATGGCAACGGTCTCGAATATGCCGTGACTTGAATATACTGAATAGAAAAGTTTTAGTTCCTAGTTTTAAAAATGTTTCCCAAAGGATAGACTTGGTTATAAAATGGGTTTCTACCCAAGTAAACTTTATTCTAAAGAAAAAAAGCTCTGAAGTAGAAAAAAATAATAAATAAATAAACCAAAGATTTACTTTATAAGGACCTATCTACTTTGTGTCTCATATATATCTTTTTTTTATGAAAATTTTCAGAGCTTTTTAACTTTAAGTATACTTTATACTTTCTCTTTTTCTCTCCCTATTTCTCTCTCGAGTATGGCAACGGTCTCGAATATGCCGTGACTTGAATATACTGAATAGAAAAGTTTTGGTTCCTAGTTTTAAAAATGTTTCCCAAAGGATAGACTTGGTTATAAAATGGGTTTCTACCCAAGTAAACTTTATTCTAAAGAAAAAAAGCTCTGAAGTAGAAAAAAATAATAAATAAATAAACCAAAGATTTACTTTATAAGGACCTATCTACTTTGTGTCTCATATATATCTTTTTTTTATGAAAATTTTCAGAGCTTTTTAACTTTAAGTATACTTTATACTTTCTCTTTTTCTCTCCCTATTTCTCTCTCGAGTATGGCAACGGTCTCGAATATGCCGTGACTTGAATATACTGAATAGAAAAGTTTTGGTTCCTAGTTTTAAAAATGTTTCCCAAAGGATAGACTTGGTTATAAAATGGGTTTCTACCCAAGTAAACTTTATTCTAAAGAAAAAAAGCTCTGAAGTAGAAAAAAATAATAAATAAATAAACCAAAGATTTACTTTATAAGGACCTATCTACCTTGTGTCTCATATATATCTTTTTTTTTATGAAAATTTTCAGAGCTTTTTAACTTTAAGTATACTTTATACTTTCTCTTTTTCTCTCCATATTTCTCTCTCGAGTATGGCAACGGTCTCGAATATGCCGTGACTTGAATATGCTGAATAGAAAAGTTTTAGTTCCTAGTTTTAAAAATGTTTCCCAAAGGATAGACTTGGTTATAAAATCGGTTTCTACCCAAGTAAACTTTATTCTAAAGAAAAAAAGCTCTGAAGTAGATATAAGGAATAAATAAATAAACCAAAGATCTACTTTATAATGACCTATCTACTTTATGTCTCATCGCTCTCTCTCTCTTTTTATTATTTTTTTTAATTTATTGTTTTTTAAGAAACTTTTCAGAGCTTTTAATTGTATGCATACTTTATACTTTCTCCCTTTCTCTCCATATTTCTCTCTCGAGTATGGCAACGGTCTCGAATATGCCGTGACTTGAATATACTGAATAGAAAAGTTTTGGTTCCTAGTTTTAAAAATGTTTCCCAAAGGATAGACTTGGTTATAAAATCGGTTTCTACCAAAGTAAACTTTATTCTAAAGAAAAAAAGCTCTGAAGTAGATATAAATAATAAATAAATAAACCAAAGATCTACTTTATAATGACCTATCTACTTTATGTCTCATCGCTCTCTCTCTCTTTTTATTATTTATTTATTTATTTTTTAAGAAAATTTTCAGAGCTTTTTAATTGTATGTATACTTTATACTTTCTCTTTTTTTCTCCATATTTCTCTCTGGAATATGGCAACGTTCTCGAATATGCCGTGACTTGAATATACTGAATAGAAAAGTTTTAGTTTCTGTTTTTTAAAATGTTTCCCAAAGGAACAGACTTGTTTCCAGTAATATGTTGTAACAGAGAACAGTAGACTTTCTTTTTCTAAATTAAGTCAGTGTTTTTTACAAGAATGGAAAAATCGTGGAAATACAATAAAAAAAAAATCAAATCTTCACATGGTGGAAAATTTGTGCTCATGAACTTCAAAATCAAGCATGTTACAAACACAAAATCAATTTTTCGTTTTGAATTTTCTACACGAAGGATTTAACATTTATTTAATTCTAGCTTATTTAAAAAAAGGTGTTCCCTAAATTTCTCTCTCGATTATGGCAATGCTTCAAAAAATGTTCCCGAGGCTTTGTTACGGGAATGTTTCGTAACAGAAAACGATAGAGGTGTCTCTTCTTAATTACGTCAACTTGACAAAAGAAATGAGAAAGTCATTAGAATTTTAAAAAGAAACGAAAGTCGTAGCAGGAAAAAACAAGAAAGAAAATCCATGCGTCAACATAGATTATGTAACACTTTTCAACGCTTCCAAAATAATTTTACAAATCATTACCATTTAATATGCTGAAAGTCAACATATAAGTAAACAATTTGGAAAACACATAACATATTTAAAAACGTAATTTCAGGAATTTCCAACATATATTTCCAACATATACAATATTCGGAAAAATATCCGAATAATTTTATTCAGCCCTGTATAGGATCTATAGATTTGTATATATACTACATAGGATGCTAAATTTAGTTTAGTTAGGAAACGCGTAGCACAGTTTAAAATTCTCCTTCTGGAGCTTCTGTCAGTAAACGGAAATGTGTTCGCGAACTTTTGTGCTGCCCTGTATAGGATCTACAGAATTTATACACACCACGTAATAGACAGAAAGCTAGTTAAGATTAAAATCGCGTTCAGTACACTGTTAAAAAAAATCTGAAATTCACGGGTATTTTTTTCCTGAATTTCACAGAAAAAGTCCTTTTTTGCGACAAAAGGGTATTTTCCGTTAAAAAACAGAAAATTTCCTCACATTTCCTGAAAACAACAGAACGGACGGAGACAAAAGGGGATAACGGAGATATTCCGTTATCTTATCTGCTGCATATTTATTTTCAATGTTTAAAAAACTGACATGTTGTTGCACAGAAAAACTAAAAATTTAATAAATTAAAATTTCGAGTTCATTTAAAAAAATAAATAAATAAATAAATAGTACTTTCGAATTAAAAAAAGTAATAATTTTCCCATTCTTTTAAAATTATTTGCAATTTATTTTTTAAAGTTATAAAAAAATATTCGCACTTAAAATATATTCTAAACAAGCAGATTAAAATATATATATAATAGTTAAATTAAGTGAAAAAAAAAATCTATTTTACTCAAAAAAGCAACATACAAAAATAATGCTTTCAAATAAAAAGAAAATAATATTTTTCCCATTCCTTTAAAATTATTCGCAATTTAGTTTTTAAGGTAATAAAAAGTACTCGCACTCAAAATATATTCTAAGCGAACACATTTAAAAAATATATAATAGTTGAAAAAAAAAATCGCTTTTCTTAAACAAGCAAACATTTTTTATCGAATTTAATTCAAATATAATATTCATATTTTACATCTAACAATCAAGTTAAGAATATATATAATTCATGTTTTTATCCTGTATTAATATTACAATTTTAAAACATCAACATCATCTCATAACGAAATCTCCTCGCAATTAACTTCAAAATTACCAAGCTTCTAAACCCCAAATTATGTCTGTTCTAAGCCGCCATTTTGAGAATTTCCAAATGATCCGTTCAAACTGCTAATCTAGCAAGCGCCCGCTGGTCAAACCGGCAAGACGCTGGACTCGAGGCATTATCACCCCTGGTTCAAAACCCAATGTCGACCAAAAGCTGTTCTTGACGTATGTCAGATAGTAAATACTCCCGCAAAGTCGACAGATGGCAGCACCAAGTTAGATGTCAAGATTTTTTTTAAACCGAGTTTATCTAAAACGGAAAATGTCCTTTTCTGTCAGTTCTACGAGGAATATTTCCGTGATTTCTGAGAGCGTTAACGGGAAGTTACCGCTTCTGCAAACGGCGATTTTCCTTCTTTTATTTTTCAAAACGGAAAATCTACTAACGGAACGGAAAAAGTCCGGCAACTTCGCTGCCAGTACTTTTACCGTGAATTTACGGATTTATTTTTAACAGTGTAACTTAAAACGCACTTCCAGAAAATATTGTTAACAGACAGTAGAAAAGTTTTTTGTGTGTCCCTGTAAATGAACGATGACTGCTATACACACACTATTCTGTAGTAAGCCTCTTGTAATGCACCTTTGTAATATATATAAACTTCAATGCGTTTAAAATAGTGGAACATTATTTAAATAAGCCGCAGACGATTTTTCTCCATAGACGTAATGTAACGGAATTATTTTGACTGTCCCTGTAAAGTAACTCTAAGTGCTATGCACACCCTATTCCATATTAAGCTTCTTCTAATGCATCTTAGTGATCTATATATATTTCAATGCGTTTACTATAGTGAAACATTTTTTAAATAAACCGCAAATGATTTTTCCCCATAGACCGTAATGTAACGGAATTCTTTTGAGTGTTCCTGTAAAAAACTATAAGTGCTACACGCTTCAGTTGAAATAGGGGACATGCTATAGATAACGACAATAACATATAAAAATCGCAGCGCATTCTGAGCATGTTTACGGGAGTTAGAGCACGGCCAGACGGCCAGACAAACCGAAGTCATAAACACGTCAACTAGGCTGGAAAGTGTTAAAAAACGGTAATAAGTAACTGTGTCAATTAATTGGGCTTATGTTCTAGAAAAATATTTATTATTTACGTTACATTATTTACATTAATTACAGTAAATTACATTAAATTATTTACGTAAACTGAATAGCAAAATTTTAAATTATGAATAGTATGTCTGTATTGTATAAAACATAATAAGAAACAATTATACAATTTAAAACACGTCATACGATTTCCTTTATTATATATACGTTTGAAATATACACAAATTTCCGTTTTAAAAGTTGGATTAATTTCAAATCCCGTCCTTTAATTAATTATCAAGTCTAAATTTTGGGTTACATCTTGTAATGCTTGTGCGTTTTTTTCACATACTCGCGTATTGCATTTATTCTTATATATATAAATTTGTAATACAGTAATCCTTTAACATTCGCGAGGGTTACGTTCCAGGGAAACTTCGCGAATGTCAAATACGCGAATGTTGAGCCTATCTCTCTGCACTAAAAAGGGAGTAACGTTCTATAAAATATTAATTAGAGAGGCACACTATTTCAAGAAAACAAAAGGATATATGTATTAACAGTATGTTATGCATAACATATGTATGAATGTACAAACATATTCGTATTTATGAAATTCATTTAAGGAAGATAATTCAAATTAACTGACTGGAGAAATTATTACAGCTAAAAAGCATAGTTTTTTTTTTTTTAATAAAGTAATTTCGACTGTCTCTTTATTCGCAAAGAGATGATTACGTATGCAGCTTCAGCTCAATCTCTACGAGAACCTTCACAAGCACATTTTATTAATAGATTGAAGATGCCGTTACCTTACCACTTCTAATGTCCCCATTGCAACGAGTATTTTTCTGCTGTTATTATTTTGTTTTCTTACAACACTCGCTCCTTTTTCAGCAGACAACTGAACATTGATTTGTCAATACATACTGAGAAAACATAGGGGAAACAATATTTAACCACTGTAAATTCTGAAAAAGTAAAGATATAATTTAAAAAAAAATCGCGAATAATCAAGTCAGATATTCGCGAATGTTAAGTTTTCCGTACTATAAAGTTCGCGAATAATCAAAACTTGCGAATGTTAAGACATTACTGTATATAAGAGCAATTTGATATATTAAAACTACATTTCTCAGATTTTAAACACAACAAACTAGCATTGATGATTCCAGTTTATGCCTTAATAAAACCTTAATTCCGGTTCCTTCATTTAAAAATAATTCTGCATAGATCGAGCCAGAAAAATTAAAAAATAATATCTATTAGTTGTGCGTTTTTCCTCTTTTTGATTTATTTTTCTTTGTGCACTGGAGTTTTAAAAGCTAAAATTAGTTTTAGTACAAGCACTGTAATCAAATTTCCGTTCATTACCGTTCATTTTACCTACACTGTAAAAAATGACCAATGTTTCTTATTTTATGAAAATATTCTATAACCACGAACGAAAATTTAATATAATCTTCTGAGTTATCCGAAATTATGAATAGAGTGTTCCATTGTCTTTTGAATCCCCAGAAACCAATACATTTCCAAAATTTAAAGAATTATTTATAAAAACCAAGTATTTTTCGCTGCCCGTATTTTTCAGAAACGTTTCCAAAGGGTTTTTATAGTGTATTAATTAGTGTCTTCAGCCTGGGATACCTGTTTTTCGAATGCTATCAATTGTTAAGTAAACATTTTCATGCTCAAAAAATATGTTTATCTGACAAACATGCAAAATTAACATCGTTCACAAAAACATTAAAATTAAGATTATTTCTTTACTCTTTCATGTATAAATTAACTTATGCGGCTGAAAACGTTTACTTGAGAATGGATGATATTCAAAAAACAGGTATTCCAGGCTGAGGACACTATTTAATACGCTATAAAAACCCTTCGGAAACGTTTCTGAAAAATACGGGCAGCGAAAAATACTTTGTTTTTATAAATAATTCTTTAAATTTTGGAAATGTATTGGTTTCTGGGGATTCAAAAGACAATGGGAGACGCTTTTCGGAATTTCGGATAACTCAGAAGATTATATTATATTTTCGTTCGTGGTTATAGTATATTTTCATAAAATAAGAAACATTGGTCATTTTTTACAGTGTAGGTGTAAAAACAATTTCCCCGTGCTTTCTGCGACAAAATTTGCATTTTAAGATTGTTTTCTGGTACGACTGAAAAAGAATATCGCAACAGCTAAGGCCACTTCATCCCCGCCTATAATCCAAGCTGTTTGAAATATTTTTTTTCCAACCCCGCTCTTCTGTGTCAGATTTTTTACGTGTGCATTTTCTTGAATTTCGTAGAATCTTGAATTTATTCATCTTCGCCATCATTATGCTGCAGCTCTCCTTTGGTTTTTACCCGAATAAACTTTATTCTAAATAAAAAATTCTCTGAAGTAGACATAACAATAAATAAATAACCCAAAAATCTTACTTTATAGAAATCCATCTATTTTATGCTTTATATCTCAATTTTTATTTACTTAAAGAAAACTTTCAGTGCTTTTTAACTTTCTGTATACTTTATACTTTCTATTTTTTACCCATATTTCTCTCATGGGTATGGCAACATCATCTAATATGTCGTGACTTGAATGTATTGCATTGAAAAATTTTGGTTACTTGTTTTAAAAAGGTTTCCGGAACGACAGACTTGGTACCAAGAATGAGTTGTAATAGAGAACCATAGACTTTCTTTTTCTGAATTATGTCTGGGTTTTTGAAAAAAAGGGAAAAGTCGTGAGTATTTAAAAAAAATAAAACCTTCACAAGCGTAAAGTTTTGTTTATGACGTTGAAACTTGACCGTGTTAAAAGCAGAAAAGTTATCTTTCATTTTGATTTTTCTACACGGCAAGATTTAATATTTTTTTAATTCTAGCTTATTTAAAAAAAATATATTTCTTCCCCTCTCTAAATTTATTACTTGCTCATGGAAATGTTTTTAAAAATTTCCCGAAAGATCGGTCTTTGTTAAAAAAATGTTTTTTGTAGAATTTTACTTAATTATGTCAACTTTACGAAGTAAATGGGAAAGTCATTAGGATTTTTAAAAAAGAAAAAAAACATCGGACCGGGAGTGGTATTGTGTTTATGAAATTGATATTCGGCCGAGATAAAAGTTGAAAAAAATAATATTCTAATCCGTTTGAGGTTTTTTAAAAAAGGAAGATTCAGAAATTATCTGTGATTTGTTTAGTTTATTATTTATTCTTTTATTGTACAAAATATTAAAATTTACGGACATTTTATTTGTATCGAATGCCACAAATTGATTTGTTGTGGATTTCATTTGTAAAAAGATTTTAAAGCTAAAATTTGCTGTAACATAATGTATAAAAATGTGGCACAGCATAAAATATATTAAATATTTTAATTAATTTTTAATGTTATAAATATTGAATATATTAATAAAAAACATTACGAATTAATTGGTATTATGTTCTAAAAGAACTATTTTCTTAAACAGAAAATTTTTTGCGCAAACATAATTTGTAAATTATTAATTGTATGTCTATATTATATACAACATAATAATAAACAAAGCAGAAACTATACAAACACTTTTTGCGATTTCTTTTTATATATAAACGTTTAAAATTTAGAAAAATGTTCGCTTTTAAAAGTACGGTTAATTTTATATTCCAATTTTAATTAATACTTTAATACAGATTGTGGGTTTTATCTTGTAATCTACTTTACTGAACTTATTTTCCCTGACTCACATACCGCATTTTTCCTTATATATATATTTTTAATTTTAGTATAAAATAGTATTTTCGATCTATTGGAAATATAGTCCCTATATTTACAACCCAACAAACTAGTACACTGAGAAAAATGACACTTTCAAATCTGAATAAATCGATGTTTTCATTTTGTTATGAAACTTTTTGTTTCAAATAGGACGACCCAATGCTTTCAATTCTGAAATACCAGAAATACTCAGAATATTGAAACATGGACATACTAGAAACTGAGCACATAGAGGTCAGTTCATTCTCACTTTTGAAACACGACAAGACTAAAAAATGATTAGGATCAGTTCAAAATCATTTTTGAAACCTGTACATATTCAAACATGATTAGGATCAGTTCATACTCATTTTTGACACACGGACATACTAAAAAGTGAGCACAAAGAAAGTTCATACTCATTTTTGAAACATGAACATGCTCCTATATGAGCACAAGGTGTTTCATTCTGGAGTGTGTGCATGTTTTCAGAAATGAGTATATACATGTTTCAAACTTGAGTAGTTTTGATTCGGAGCCATTTTGACTATGCGACATACTCGGAGTTGAGTATTTTTGGCTCAGTTTTGAAAATGTTGTTTTTAGAGTGTATTACCGACTTCAATTTATGCCTTAATAAAATCTTAAGTCCGGTAGTTAATTTTAAAGCAATTCAGTATGAATCGAACCAAAAGTTTATAAATCTTATCTATTACCTGTTCGCTGTTCCTCTTTCTTATTTATTTTTCTTTCCGCACTCTAGTTTTAAAAGCTAAAATGAGTTTTAGTACAGACACCGTAATTAAATTTTACTGCATTTTCGACATAAGTTCATTTAACAGCCTAGGAGAAAAACACTTTTCACGTGCCTTTTGCGATATAATTTGCATTTTAAGATTGCTTTCTGTTACAACGGAAAAAGAATATTGCAACAGCTAAGGCAACTTCATCACTGCCTCTCATTAAAGCTGTTTCAAACATCCCTTCAGTCACCCCCGTCCGTTTTGTCAGATTTTTTTGTGTTTGTAGCTTCTTGATTTTCTTAGAATCTTTAATTTATTCAGTTTCTCCATCATTATGCTGCAGTTCTTCTTCGGTTTTTATGCTAATAAACTTTATTCTAAAGAATAAAAGCTCTGAAGTAGAAATAAATAATAAATAAATAAACCAAAGATATACTTAATAAGGACCTATCTACTTTGTGTCTCATATATATCTTTTTTTTTTTTTTTATGAACATTTTCAGAGCTTTTTAACTTTATGTATACTATATACTTTCTTTTTTTTTTCTCCCTATTTCTTTCTGGAATATGGCAACGGTCTCGAATCTTAAATCCGGTAGTTAATTTTAAAGTAGTTAATTTCAGTATGAATCAAGCCAAAAGTTGAAAAACCTTATCTAGTACTTGTTCGCTTTTCCTCTTTTTCATTTATTTTCTTTCCACATTCAATTTTAAAAGGCTAAAATTAGTTTTAGTACACGAATAAAAAGTGCGAAATTAATGAATATTTGATTATACGTTCAGATCAGTTGAGAACGGTTACAACTGCATACGAGTTAAAACAATGGAGTTAATTATGCGTCAAACTACGCTCACATAACAGTTGGCTCCGAAACTCCAACAAAGAAATATTTTGAACAGTACAATGTAAAAAATAAAATAAAAATAAAAATAAAGTGTGTATTATTTTTTTTAAACAATGTGTTGGATTAATGTCAGATCCCATTCTTTAATTAATACCGTAATCCATATTTTGATTTACATCATGTAATATATTATGTTGAGCTTATTTTCACCCACTCACATGTTGCATTTTCCTCTACAAGTTTTTACAATTTTAATATGTAAGAATATTTTTGACCTAACGGAAATATATTCCTTATATTTTAATCGCAAAAAACCAGCATTTTCCACACCAGTATAAATCTAGCCAAGTGTTTAAAAATCTTATCTTTTATATTTGCGCTTTTCCTCTTTCTTAGGGTTTCGTTTATCTCACGAAACCCTTTTCGTCCCGCTGCATTGTCTGTCCGATACAGAGCCGGTTCTCAGAAACTGTATAACTTACAGACTTGAAATTTTGTGTACTTACAGCTGAATACCTATACTATGAAATTGAAAACCATAAAATTTAAAAAGGTTAATATGATGTCATTAGAGAATTAAGAAGAAAATTAATCTGACGTCGTATTGGAAGTTTAACGGACTTTTTCAAATGTTTGAGAATAATCAAAGAGAGTATCAATATGAGTAATAGAGAAAGCAAGTAGATATGACGTCAGAAAATAATTAAAACGTCATATGAGTTTGAGGAACGCATTGAATCATGATAAAAACGCGATTATGGAAATCTATATATATATTTGTCTTACGTGGCGCGAAAATCGGGCTGAATTTGTAACTTATGGTTTGGCAACAACCGTGGTTTCCAGAGCTCAGACCAATGAAAGACTAGATTGTGTTAGATAAGCTCCACCTCCAATATGGCGGTAAGTGTAAAAGTAGTGAAACCATAGAATGAAACTGAAACTAGCAATTATTAAAAATAAAATAACATGTACGTAATCCAAAGCGTCTGAGATGATGCCTCATTTTAATTATGAGCAATATCGCTAATTTCAAATGAATTCTCAACTCTTATTAAGAATTAATTTACGAATTTCACCAACGCCACCTAGATTAAGGGACTCCCTTATCTAGGTGGCGTTGATTTCACTCACTCAAAAGTCGGAGAAAAGAAAAAATCAACTGTCTAGATTTCATCTGGCGCCATCTGTTGATGTATTGTTGAAATAAAAAATAATTTCTACGTAGTTTTTTTTTTTTTCTAATGAATTTAAGTCGTGCTGTACAAAAGATCCTTTTTTCATAGTATTTAAAAGATTTATATACTCATTGGTAGCGCCAACTAAATACATTTTCAGTTGTGTTTTCAAGGGAGAATTACTTTTTTACATTAAAAAAAATTGTCAATTTCATATGTTCAAATGTTTTATAGTAGAACTCATTCCGGCTAGAATTGCTGAAAAAAAGGGGCGAGCGAGCGAAGCGAGGTGTGACCGCTTAGCGGTCTCAATGTAAATTGCTTCGCAATTCACGGGGGGTTGGCGAGCGTTAGCGAGTAGGGGGCTGAGCCCCCTAGTATTGGTATATTTTAACATTTTGAAGGTCTCTATATTACATGTTTAATTTTGAAATTGATTTTTTTTAATATCGCATTTAGTCCACATGAGAGATATTATTATGGTAGAGTATAATAGTGGGCGAAGCCCACTATTGGACCGGTTTAGATTTTCGAAAAAACGAGAAAAATAAACCGGTAAATTTTTACTTTATAAAAAAACATAACTTATTTTTTTCGGAAAATGAAATCTATTTGGATTTATTAAAGAAAGGATACAGTGTTTTGTAAAAGGAATATTAAACGAAACTTTTTGTGCAATCTTCGATCATACTTACCCACTTGTTATTTGTTTTCCTTTCCACACTCGAGTTTTAAAAGAAAAAAATTAGTTTTAATACAGGTACTGTAGTCAAGTTTTACAAGATTTTAACCATACATTCATTTAACATTTTAGGAGAATAACACTTTTCACGTGCTTTCAGCTTTGAAATTTGCATTTTAAGATTGCTTTCTGGTACGATTTATAAACAAGAATTTTGCAACAGCTAAGGCCACTTCATCACCGCTTTCATTCAAGCTCCCATCCCTTTTGTCAGAATTTTAAGTGTGCAGTTTCCAGATTTTTTAGAATCCTTAATTTATTCGACTTCACCGTCATTATGCTGCAGTTCTTCGTTGTAAGCCAAAATTAAGTTTATTCTAAAGGAAAAATGCTCTGAAGTAGACATAGATAATGAATAAATAAATAAACCAAAGATGTACTTTATAAGGACCCATCTATTTTATGCTTCATATCTCAATATTTATCCCAGTACCTCAATAAAACTCCTAGTTCTTTTTTATTTTATGTATACTTTATATATATTTTTTTCTCCATATTTTACTCTCGAGTATGGCAACGGCCACAAATATGTCGTGACTTGAACATATCGCATAGAAAAGTTTTGGTTCCTCGTTTTAAAAATGTTTCCCAAAGGACAGACTCGGTTATAAAAATGTTTCCCAAAGCACAAACTTGGTTCCAAGAATGTGTTGTAATAGAGAATAGTAGAAGATTTTTTTTTCTGAATTATGTATGTTATTTTTCTGAATATTTTTTTTAATGAATGGAAACGTTTAAAAAAAATAAAAACTTCACACGGTGGTTTATGAACTTGAAACTCGAGCGTATTAAAAGCAGTCAAGCTCTTTTTTATTTTGATTTTTCTACACTGAAGGATTTAAAATTTATTTAATTCTTTTTTTTTAAATCTATTTTTATTTTATTTCTCTCGCGATTATGGCAATGTTTCAAAAATGTCCCCCAAAAGACAGACTTCGTTAGAGGAATGTTTTATGATAGAGAAGAGTAGAAGTTTTTTTTCCTTAATTATGTCAGCTTTACAAAATAACTGAAAAAACCATTAGGATTTAAACAACAACAACAAAAAATCATTTCACTGGGGAAAGTTTGTGTTTATGAAAATGAAACTTTACCATGTTAAAAGCTGAGCAAAAAACATTTCTTATCATTTGGGTTTTCGGAAAAGGGTTTCTTCAAAATTCATGCGTTATATGAGGGGGTCGGGGCAAGAGAATGCCAAGCCACATTTTTGAACTTCTGAGATATTTCAATTTGAAAATTTTATCCAATACTCAAATCAAGATACATAACATAAAGTTTTTTCGCCAATGTCTTAGTAATATTTGAGATATTATGCGTAAAAATATCGCATTGCTTTAATGATATTACTATTATGTTTTTTGAAAATTAGCTATCTTCATTGGGGATGTAAACATATGGGGAAAAAATGAAACCTGGGACATATGTTGTCACCAAGTGACATTACAAACAAATTATGGTACTACTCTATTATCCCGTCGACCACTTTTCCTAACAAAAAACTATCGCCAAACTGTAACGCCAAATAAACAAGAGAACGTTGCCGTTGGAATATCAAAATAAATAAATAAATAAAATATAAGAATTTAAGGACAAAATTGTTATTTTAATGAATGAAAAAACTAATAAATGAGTAAAACTCAATGAAAAATACACGCAAATGTCGAATTAAAAACTACTTGATGACGTAACAAACGCGCATATTGCTTCTGACATCAAGTAAATAGGACTGCATTTTTGTCGTTTAATCTTACAGTTTGGCGACAGTTTTTGTTATGAAAAGTAGTCGACGGGATAATAGAGAAGTACCCAAATTATATGTTGGATATTATAATTTACAATATTACAGTGTTAGATTTATTTCACATGAAATGTGGCTTGACACTTTCTTGCCCCGACCCCTTAGTATGCTTAGTTTATTATGTATGAATTCAATGAAGAAAATACTAAAATTTATGGATATTTTATTTTATTGGATGCCATAAATTAATATTTTGTATAATCTAATTAAAATAATGCTGTAAAGTGAAATACAACTATAACATAGTATATGTAACTGTGGTATGACTAGATATATATTAAGTATTTTAATGAATAAGAAATTGATAAATTTTAAATATAACAATAAGTAACTTTGTCATTTAATTGGGCCTATGTTTTAGAATTTTTTTTCTGAAGCAGTAACGTGCATAAGGAAACGAAACATACTTAAAAATTTGTAAATTATGAATTGTACGCCTGAATATTCAAAACATTATAATAACTTGCAGAGCAAACACAAACACTACATAAATTTTTCTTTTTTATAAGTTTAAAAATTAAATAGATAAATTTTTAAAAACTGTGCTTTGAAATTCAGCAATTCAAATTCGTCATTTTTTAAAAATTAGAAAGAAATCTCTCTAACCTTTCGTAAACAGAAAGATTCAGAGTTGTCATTACTTTAATTTATCAGTTATCTATTTATTGTGGAAAAAATTAAATATCGAGCACATTCAATTTTTATTGGATGCAACAAAGTATTTTTTGTACAGGGTGTCCATAATTAAACGTCCTTAATTTAAAGTTGTCTGCAGACAAAACTATTGGTCAGAAAGTAAAAGAAAGGAAATTTGTTTAAGCGAAAAAAAAAAATCTAAATTTCGCCGCCAGAGGGTGTTTTTTAATGAATTACACATTTATCATACATTTACGATAGGTTACAAATTTCATTACAACAAAACATGTTGAACAAAACTTTTTTCGCGACATGTTTTTATCATTACCCAGAACACACTGCGGTCAACTGCGGAACATGCTATCTTACGATACTATCTTACGTAGCTGAAAATGATGTCCGTTATGTGCAACATGCTTTGTTTCAGTAAAATATGTAAGCTATTGTAAATGTATGTTAAATGTGTAATTCATTTAAAACGCCATCTGGTGGCGTAATTTTGAACTAAATTTTCGAACAAATTCCCATTCCTTTATTATGTCCTTCACAAAATTTCTCAACTTTCTGACCAATAGTTTCGTCTGTAGGCAACTTTAAAGTAGGGTCATTTAATTATGGACAGGACACCCTGTATAATTCATTTCAAACAATGGTACTTCTCTATTATCCGGTCGACCACTTTTCATAACAAAAAACTATAACCAAACTGTAAGATTAAACGTCAAAAATGCAGTTAGATTTACTTGATGTCAGAAGTATTATATGTGTTTGTTATGTCATCAAGTGGTTTTTAATTCGACATTTGCGTGTATTTTTCATCTGGAGGCACGGCAGTGCCTCCGCCAAGTCGAGAGAGGACAGCCGTAAGCATACTTTTCTGGAAGCAACTCAGGGCACTTTTGACCCCCCCATATCTCCGCGCTGGAGTATCCCAAAAATTTTAAACTTCAATTATAGAGAGTATTTGGCCCACAGGACCAAAATTTAAAATTACAACTTTCTGTCTTTTCTAGTTCAGGCGATATATGAACTCAAACATTCGATTTTTTGTCACTTCTTACTCACTCGTTCACGCGTCATCAAAAAGATTGGGTAGATCCCGTAGCCCCAGAAACTTGACATTTGGAAAAAAAGTAGTGTTTAGGATACAAAGAAAGGAAAAATTATAAAATCCAGAAAATTCGAAAAAAAAACATTCGAAAATTCAACAAATTCCATAAAAATTGAAAATTGAAAATAATACGATCTTGTAGTCTTGGAAACTTAAGATTTGGTGTGAAGGTAGTGTTTAACATCCAGAAAAAGAAAACATCAAAAACACCAAAAAAATCGAAAGCAAAATTGAAAAAATCGAAGAAATTGAAAAAAAACGAAAATTTGAAGACAATCCGATTTTGTTGCGCTAGAAAATTCAAATTAGGAATAAAGGTAGTATTTAGGATAAAGAAAAAGGAAAATTAAAAAAATCCAGAAAATTCGAAAAAAAAATAAAAAAATTCGAAAAAAATTGAAAAAATGAAAATAATTTGATACGATAACGCTCGTATTTATAAATTAATTTGGATGAAACTAATTGTGTGTATTAAGCTCACCAATGCCTCGACCGAGTTCGTTGGCCAGCTTGGTCCGCCATCTTGTTTCAAGATGGCGGCCACGGAAAATTTTAAAACTAAAATAAATATACAAAAAAGTTAAAAAATCAAGTTTATTTTTTAATTAGGTGTTAGGACTTGATACAAGGATTCCAGAGCATTTTTTGTTTTACCTCTATCTTAAAAATTGGCTGAGATAGAGCAGTTTGAAATTCTAGGGTGGCTGACATTTTGAAACAAAACAGCACATTACAAAAAACCAACGATAAATTTATGGTCAATAATGGTCAAGCAGGTGCAATCCCGAATGAATACTCCGTGTTATTATAACTGTAACTTTGACTTCGAAATTTTGATACGTTGAATTTTCTATTTGTTGATATTTTTGAACTATGATTTACGCTAAGTGAAATGTTGTTGTTGAAAAGGGATTTTCCATGTAAATCCGAAACGTCCAATTTTAATATGTTTTTAATGTTTTATGAAAGTGTATTGTAATGTCTGTAATTTTAATGATTTTAATATAAATTTATAAGTTTCAGTGAACGCGATTTCTCGCAAATTATTTTCTTTCATTGTTGTAATCATTTTCCCAATCATACGCATAAAACTATATATTCATATCCATAAGCGCCAAATTCTCGCCAAACTTGGCGACAATTGGCGAAATCTCGCCAAATTTGGCGACAAAAATAAGTCTTCATAAATGAAGCCAACTTGGCTATAGCTCAATAATTTGGCGAATTTCTTATTCAAATTCAGTGTAAACGAATCTTTTGTAAACGGTTTCTTTGCATTTTAACTTGCTGTTTTCGAGTAACATTAGCTAAAATTTTAAAACGAAGATATAGGAAAGCTACCTTTTCCTGCCGGTACAGGCCGGAGGACTTTTTTATGAGTTGTCGGATGCAATCTATGTTTTGCATTAAATAAAGTAAAACATTGAAAAACAAATCCCACAGGATGGGGATAGTTTGTTTTAGATAGATTTTAAGGTAATTGTCCTATTAGCTAGTACACCTTCCGTTATTGTTTTGTGTTATTTTCCCCGGATTATGCTTTTCTTTTCTTTTGTTTACGAATTTTGTAATAGAAAAATTCCGCTATAGACTGGCTACGTTATAGACCTTTTTTTTATAGACAGGTTCATTTTCTTTCACAGGCTTTACTCTATTTAATTTATATATGAAATATTTGTTGTTAAAAGATGTTGGTCGCACAAAAATTTTCACATCTCTCCCTCCCTCCCGACATTACTGGTTGGTTATGGCTTGATAGTCCTTTCTAAATAAAATCATGGTGATTCTAAGATTCTCTTGATTTATCTCTAAATTGAACATAAACGATCCTAAGAAAACGGATCAATGAATTACTATATTGGCATGAGGAAATTTAGTTGCAGAAAAATGGAGCATATAGCTAACATTAAGTCTAATAGGAAAACCACAGCCTTGGCAAGATCTGGAGGCACGGCAGTGCCTCCGCCAAGTCGAGAGAGGACAGCCGTAAGCATACTTTTCTGGAAGCAACTCAGGGCACTTTTGACCCCCCCATATCTCCGCGCTAGAGTATCCCAAAAATTTGAAACTTTGTTTTTCTAGAGTATTTGACACACAGAACCAAAATTTAAAATTACAACTTTCTGTCTTTTCTAGTTCAGACGATATATGAACTCAAACATTCGATTTTTTGTCACTCACTCGTTCACGCGTCATCAAAAAGATTAGGTTGATCCCGTAGCCCCAGAAACTTGACATTTGGAAAAAAGTTAGTGTTTAGGATACAAAGAAAGGAAAAATTATAAAATCCGGAAAATTCGAAAAAAAAAACCATTCGAAAATTCAACAAATTCCATCAAAATTTAAAATTGAAAATAATACGATCTTGTAGTCTTAGAAACTTAAGATTTGGTGTGAAGGTAGTGTTTAGTATCCAGAAAAAGAAAACATCAAAAACACCAAAAAAATCGAAAACAAAATTGAAAAAATCGAAAAATCGAAAAATTTCAAATAATCCGATTTTGTTGCGCTAGAAACTTGGAATTCGGAATAAAGGTAGTATTTAGGATGCAAAATAAGGAAAAATTAAAAAATCCAGAAAATTCGAAAAAAAATTCAAAAATTCGTAAAAAATTGAAAAAATTAAAATAATTTGATTTTTTAGCCTTAGAAACTTAAAATTCGCAGTAAACATACTGTTTAGGATTCAGAATAAGTTAAAATAAAAAACGCAATAAAATTCGAAAATAAAATCCAAAAGTCGAAAAAAATCAAAAAACAAGGAAAATTTGAAAATAATTCGATTTCATAGCGCTAGAAACTTGAAATTTGGAATAAAGGTAATATTTAAGATACTAAATAAGGAAAAATTAAAAAATATGCATAATTCAAAAAATACCCATAAATTAGTGCAGACGATATATGAACTCAAAGTTTCGATTTTTTGTCACTCACTCACTCTTGCGTCATCAAAAAGATTGGGTAGATCCCGCAGCCACAGAAACTTAAAGTTTGGAATAAAGCTAGTGTTTCGGATACAAAGAAAGGAAAAATTATAAAATCCGGAAAATTAAAAAAAAAAAAAAAACATTCGAAAATTAAAAAAAATCGAACAAAATCGAAAATTGAAAATAACACGATCTTGTAGTCTTAAAAACTTAAAATTAGGTGTGAAGTAGTGTTTAGAATTCAGAAAAAGAAAACATCAAAACACAAAAAAAAATTAAAAATAAAATCGAAAAATCGAAAAAAATGGAAAAATTTCAAATAATCAAATTTTGTTGCGCTAGAAACTTGGAATTCGGAATAAAGGTAGTATTTAGGATGCAAAATAAGGAAAAATTCAAAAATCCAGAAAATTAAAAAAAAAAATCAAAAATTCGAAAAATTGGGAAAAAATTGAAAAAAATTTAAATAATTTGATCTTTTGGCCTTAGAAATTTAAAATTCGCAGTAAAGATAGTGTTTAGGATTCAGAATAAGTTAAAATAAAAACGCAATAAAATTCGAAAATAAAATCAAGAAATCGAAAGAAATCGAAAAATAAGGAAATTTTGAAAATAATTCGATTTTATAGCGCTAGAAACTTGAAATTTGGAATAAAGGTAATATTTAAGATACTAAATAAGGAAACATTAAAAAATATGGATAGTTAAAAAAAATCGAAAATTTCAAAAAAAAAAAAAAAAAGAAAAAGAAAAAGAAGAAAAAGAGAGAAAATAAAAATAATATGATCTCGTAGTCTTAGAAACTGAAAATTTTGTGTAAAGGTAGTGTTTAGGATTCAGAAAAAGAAAAAAAGAAAAACACAACAAAAATTGAAAAAAAAAAAAAATCGAAAAAAAAACGAAAATTTGAAAATAATTCTATTTTGTAAAGGTAGAAACTTAAAATTTGGAATAAAGGTAGTATTTAGGATACAAAAAAAGAAATAAATAAAAAATCTGTAAAATTCGAAAAAAAAAATCGAAAATCCGAAAAATTGAAAAAAATTCGATTTTGTAGCTTTAGAACTTAAAATTCGGCGTAAACTTATTGTTTAGGATACAGAAAAAGGAAAAATTAAAACACAATAAATTCGAAAATAGAATAAAAAAACTCGAAAAAGATCGGAAATTTCAAAATAATTCGATTTTGTAGCGCTAGAAACTTGAAATTTGTAATAAAGGATATAAAATAAGAAAAAATTAAAAAATCCAGAAAATTATAAAAAAAATTCGAAAATATCAAAAATTGAAAATAATTTTATCTTGTAGTCTTAGAAACTTAAAACTTGGTGTAAAAGTAGTATTTACTATTCAATAAAAGGAACAATTAAAATATTCGTTAAATTCGAAAATAAAATCGAAATATCTTTAAGAAATCGAAAATTCGAAAACAATTTGATTTTGTACTGCTAGAAACATTAGTTTTAAGATAATTGTCCTATTAGCTAGTACAACGCCCCTAATTGTTTTATGTTATTTCCGCCGGATTATGGTTTTCTTTTCTTTCGTTTACGAATTTCGTTATAGAGAAGTTCCGCTATAGACTGGCTACGATATAGGCGATTTCTTTATAGACAGGGCCCCACCAGTGGCTGAGAGGTTGTGCTCTCGAAGCTGGTAGACGGGAGGTGCTGGGTTCGATCCCAATCGCGCCCGTCGGCCTAATCGTTCGGAGTTTTCGTGGTTTTCTTCGAACCGTGGATTTATCCATGCGTAAATACGGGTTAGATTCCCTTAGAAAGACCCCCACGAAGGGCACTCCCCCCGGGCCTATATCCCTAGCGTAGATAATTGGCCGTCAACAATCAACCCAACCCAACTCTTTATAGACAGGTTTGTTTTCTTTCACAGGTTGTACTCTATGTACTTCACATATGAAATATGGATTGTTAAATGTTGTCATCCCCACAAAAATTTTCACAGCTCCCCCTACCCTCCCGACATTACTGGCTGGTTATGGCTTGATAGTCCTTTCTAAATAAAATCATGGTAACTCTAAGATTCACTTGATGTATCTCTAAATTGAACCTAAATGATCCTAAGAAGACGGATCAAATAATTACTATATTGGCATGACAATCAGGTAACTTAGAATTAAAATCGAAAAATCAATAAATTTATAAAAAGTCGAAAATTTGAAAATAATTCGATTTTGTAGTCCTAGAAGCTTGACATTTGGCAGAAAGGCAGGGTTTAGTACACAAAGTAAGGAAAAATTAAAAAAAATCTGTAAATAATAAAAAAAAAGACGAAAAAAACGAAAAAAAAAAACATCGAATAAAGGAATATAATTTGATTTATTGGAAATTTCCGGAAATTTTAATTTTGGCTTTCTTTTCACACTAAAAAGTTCTTTTATGTTAAATATCAAGTATCTAGGGCTGCGAGTAATATCTCAGATGGATAGCACCTATCCTGGAAGCAATTGAGAGTACTTTTGACACCCCCCTCCCATAACTTAGTGCTTGCCTAGAAACCTGAAATCTCTTTTTATCTACAGTACTTTGCAAACGAAACTAAAGCTTCAAATTTTTGATACCTGTAAATAATAGGGACAGAGTGTGGGCTTAGCGAAAATCAGTGGATGATCTCAAGAAAAGGAGAAAATCAAGAAAAGGAGGATTACTTACAAAAAGAAGTGAAATCTCATCAAAAAGTCACCTGTAAAAAATGCAGCCAAGTCTCGTAACTCATTTACCGTAAAAAGTACTGAGATCGTATAAAGCCAAGTTTAACTATCTTATTAACTCTGAAATTTTCATTCGCAAATCACTCCTAGTCTCTACATCTTTAGTTAATTATTATTTTGTGACTTGGCAATTACGCATCACAGGGAAGTTATTACACCTTACTATGTTATGGAATAGGATGGGATAATTTAATTAAGGCAAATTATATACGCACAGGGAAGTTATTACACTTTAATATGTTATAGTATTATTTGATTAAGACTAACTATATACATCACATTCTCGTGCTACGTAATTGCCAAGTCACAAAATAATAATTAACTAAAGATGTAGAGACTAGGAGTGATTTGCGAATGAAAATTTCAGAGTTAATAAGATAGTTAAACTTGGCTTTATACGATCTCAGTACTTTTTACGGTAAATGAGTTACGAGACTTGGCTGCATTTTTTACAGGTGACTTTTTGATGAGATTATGTTTTACTGATTTATTAGTTATTTCATTAATTAAAATAACAATTGTGTCCTTAAATTCTTATATTTTATTTATTTATTTATTTTGATATTCCAATGGCAACGTTCTCCCGTTTATTGGGCGTTACAGTTTGGCGATAGTTTTTTGTCATGAAAAGTGGTCGATGGGATAATAGAGAAGTACCCAAACAATATTTCAAAATTAAACGTTATGCAACGTAATTTTTAAAACTGTGGTAGTATACTTAACTGTATACAACCTAAAATATATTAAATATTTTAATTATATTAAATGTAATAAGTATAAGGTAGAATAATAAAAAACACATATGAATTAATTGGGCTTATGTTCTAGAAAACCGTTTTCTTAAGAAGTAAACTATTTACGTAAACATAATTGCAATACTGTAAATTATGAATCATGTGTCTCTTTGTACAAAACACAATAATAAGCAGATAAACAATTTAAAACATTTCATACGATTTCCTTTATTACAGATACGTTTAAAACTTACACAAATTTTCGTTTTTAAAGTTGGATTAATTTAAAATACCATCATTTAATAAATTAGTAAGTCCCTATTTCGGTTTACATCTTGTAATGCACTATACTGTGCATTTGTTTCAGAGACTCACATATTGCATTTATTCGTATATATATACATATATATTTTTACTTATAATATATAAGAGCAATTTGATATATCGGTAATATATTCCTCACATTTTATAAGCAACAAACTAGCATTAGTAACTCCAGTTTATGCCTTAATAAAATCTTAATTGGGTTTCCTTCATTTTAAAGTAATTCAGTATAAATCGAGCTAATTGTTTAAAAATCTTATCCACTAGTTGGGCGCTTTTCAGATTTTTATTTATTTTTCATTCAACACCTGAACTTTAAATCTAAAACTACACTGTAAAAAATTTTCGTAAAATTTCATTACATGTACCATAAATTAATTGTACTTGTACCGTTTTCACTCTTTACGGTATGAGTACCGTACTTCTAAGGTATATTAAACGTAAAAAAAACCGTGTATGTACCATTTCTATTATAAACGGTATTTATACCGTAAAATGATTGTTTTTCTGTAAAATATCGCCATTTATACCGTAAAATAATTATTTTCCAGTAAGGAAAAAGCTGGTAACCCCGCCTCGGTGTACGGCAACCACTGAAGTGATGCTCTTGCTCTTTTTACGTAAAGCGTGCAGGCCTGAGGAGAGAGGGGAGTGCAGCCGGTACATACACTTTAAATATTTTACGGTACCTATACCATCCAGTTAAATTACGGTATATATACTGGTCAGAAAGTTGCCAGTATATGTACCGTAATTGTTGACCAAAATTTTTTACAGCGTAGTTTTAGTACAAGCACTGTAATAAAATTTTATTGCTTTCCTGCCGTACGTTCATTTAACAGCCTACACTGTAAAAAAAAGTATGCAATTTTACTAAAATATACTTAGTATCATTACAGATATTGCACCAATTACTAGAAAAACATCTGTAATCATTCGTTCTTAGTAATTTTACATAGAAAACAGCTGTAACTTAATGCTTATTGCGCATGCGTCCTTCCGCTTCCGTCAAGACGAAATAATCATAATCGGCAAGTGGCAACGCAACGATCTCAATTTAATTGCGTCTTCCTCGTTCATGTGTCTAGCTAGCATCAACAACACCCTTCTTTCCAAAACAACTGTCTTTCGTGAAACAATCAAGGTAAGTGCACAAGTGATTATTCTTGATTTTTCTGTTGTACACAATGTCTTAATCTTTCTCTCAAATATAAAGTTTGTCTTGAAAAAAATTATCGACAGTATCTTGCGTAAGTAAGCATAAAGATTTTCAGTTCCACTTCAAATATGCCATGTATCAGAAAAACGTGGTTTAAAATCGTGGAACGTAGTCTTAAGTTTTTGAAAAAAACACAAAATTAATATGTATGTGTCTATAACTGTCCAGTTTACATCACTTAATACTGCAAAATTAGAAAAAATGAAACGAGGAAGGGGTTAGGGCAGGGGTGCAAAAATCTAGGCGCCAAAGGGCTGATTCTCACCACTAAATTTTATTAGTATTCATCGTCAAACTTTATAAGCATACTTCGCTTAAATTTTATCAGTATTCTTATTAGGCGAAGAATACTAAAAATTTAGTGGTGGGAATCGGCCCATTGGCGCCTAGATTTTTGCACCCCTGGGTTAGGGGAGACCGCAGACCGGTACACACTGGACCTATGGACACAGTGGACCACCACCTAATATTTTATTTATTTAAATTTTTTTTAAGCTTCTCTTCTATCCTAATAGACAACAGCACTGCAATGATTATTTATAGCCTTCAAAAAATATGTTTAGCTCGAATTGAACTATTTTATCCTGCTTTGTTGTTTTGAGTTTCTAAAAGTAAAATTTTTCATCATCATATTTTTATTTTTTTAGTAATTAAAGGTTGTAGATAAATAAAATAAAACAGCTTTTTTGCAAAGCTAAGATACTTGTTTTTATTTTACTTTAAAGCTAATATGTTTAAAAGAAAGCTATAAACAATATTAATATGATTATTTATTGAACTTCAACATGGGTTACAGTGGACGACTCACTCCTGGGGCACAGTGGTCCACAATCCACTGTACTCCTCTAATGCAGAATGTTCAAAATATTTAATAATTGCTTATTTTCTATAAAGAAAGATTGTTTTAAAGTAGATTTAACTGTAAAATAAAGTAAATAAATAAAAATAACATTTTATTTAACATAGTAAGAAATATTTTGTTTTGTATTTACTGCCTTTGATAAATATAACTGTAGTCTAATTGTTGATGATTCTATTCAAGTAAGATTCATGAAATACAAATTGAATGGAAATCAGTTTATTTCTCCCGAAACTGTTGATGAATCTGCTGTTGATGTCAATGATTTCATAATGTTGCTCTCAGACCCAAAATTATTTCTTGAAAATTCCAGGCTCAATCTTACTCATAAGTACTTTGGAATTTCATTTGCAAATTTTAATATGAGCTGATTTTTTTGTACTTAAGTAATAACTTCAACTAAATTGCAATTGTTCCTGTATAAATCTATTATTTTTAAAATATAATAATTTTTTTTTTGTCTCAAAATTTATATTACTATGTTATTTTGCGGGTGAATGGGCAACAAAAAAGAATTAGATCATGAAAAATAGATTTATATTGTATTTTAGATAATACCTAATAGTGGTCCACTGTACCCCGCTTCCGGGGTACATTGGTCTACTTTACAAGTGTATATATATTTTTTTTTTTTTTTTTTTTTTTTTTTTTTTGAAAAATGTATTGAAAACTATGTTGTGAGAAAATTTTGATGGATGTAAGAAGGTTTAAGGATTATTCAAAAATATTTTCATACAGATCGGTCAGTCTGTTAAAGAGAAAGAAAATTTTTACTGAAAAAGTTGTCCACTGTGTACCGATCTCCCCTATATATGAAAGTGGAAAATTTTAATGTGAAATATATGATAAAATTATGTAAACCAAATTGGTTATGATGACATAAATAATTTGCTTTGCAGACTGTGAAAGAAAATTTGGTACTTTTCGGTTAGCCGGGCGCCAGTGAAATTTATATATCTATGTATACATATATATATACATATATCTATACATACACACATTTATTTATGCATGTATGTATGTGTGTATGTATACATATATATGTATATATAGATATATACATTTCACTGGCGCCCGGCTAACCGAAAAGTACCGAAAATTTTAATTTTTTTTTTTTTTTGGATTAAATTATTTTGCACATGTAAGTGGTATGTTTTTACTATATGTATTCCTCGATTAGTGCAATTTCAGTTGGTGCAAAAAAAAAAAAATCAGATGCTTTCTCAATTAGTGTTTAGAAAATTTCGATTAGTGTGGATGTTTTTAAGAAAATTGGCTGTGTATCTATACTTTTCCCTATTGAATGTGTTTTTTTATTAGTGTGGGAACACTGCAAAGATTAATTAACCACATTAATCAAGAAATACCTGTATTTTACCCTTTTTTTTTTTTCTTCCCCATAAATTTTTTGCATTTTACAAACTATTATATTTATCAATTTTAACTAGAATCTAATTTTATTTTT
Source organism: Maratus michaelseni (assembly GCA_963931845.1). Classification (NCBI taxonomy): domain Eukaryota; kingdom Metazoa; phylum Arthropoda; class Arachnida; order Araneae; family Salticidae; genus Maratus; species Maratus michaelseni. The sequence continues at coordinate 8,732,591 of OZ007600.1, forward strand.
AATACTGAATAAGTTGTAGCATTTGTGAGTTTTGTTTATTTTATAAGGAGTTTTATATTTTTTAAATTCAATTTAATGTGATGCTTTGGCTTAGATGCTTTACACTGACGCTAAAAAAAAAAATTTAATCTGTTAAAAAAAAAAAAAGAAAAAAGTCGCCAAACTTTGGGGACTGTTTTTTCTTTTATGGCAACCCGGCTATTAAGCTTGTATTTAGTTACTGGTTGAAATTTGTTATTGTAATCTGTATTTCTGTGGGTGTTAAGGGAAATGTTTGTGCATGTCTGTATTACGTCATTGATGATGAAAAGTAGAGAAAACGTGATTGGTTGTACAAGAACGTTCTATTGCACGCTATTGGTTGCAGAGTCGCGTATTATAGAACCATATATGGGAGGGGAATAAATTTGCATAGAAGAATGACGTAGGTAATGTATTTTCTATTAAATTTATGTTAAAAAAATTTATTTTTCGTTTATTTTGATATTTACTTTCTGGTTTTACTAATACGTCATTGTTTATAAATCGAGGCTAACGAAAAGGACAGGCTACCGCGGTGCATTCCACTTATCTTTTTTTACAGACCGCTAGAGTGACGTGATGCTCTTTTCGTACACCTCCATTGGTGCATTCGAGCATCACGTGACTCCCGCGGTCTGTAAAAAAAGATATGCGTAAACCACCGCGGTAGCCTTTCTTTTTCGTTAGCCTCGTTATAAATGTTGTGCTCGTCATGAAATTAGAAACTAAAAAATCGAATGTTTACTCTGATATAGTAGGGCACTTTAAAAGATTGAAATGACGTAATGATTTTAACTAAAATATTATGTGAAATTAAAATTATCATCAGCGAAGGATTACTGTAATATAGTAGTGCACTTTAAAAGATTGAAATGACGTAATTAACATTTTCCATTAAATTTATGTTGTAGAAAATGTATTTTTGGTTTATTTTAATTGTTGTGTAGAAATGATTTTCTGTTACGTTTTCAAATACGTTATTTATAAATGTTCTGTTTTTTATGTTTCCAAAATGGCAACGGAAAATAGTAGCTTGGCGCAGTCTTGGAAATCGCCCCTACCAAACAGTCGCCAATCTTTTGTTTACATTGTAGCGTCAGTGTAACACATCTGTTCCGATGCTTTTTCTCAAAATGCCGTTCTTTGAACTTGCACGTGTGATATTTCCAAAACCGTATGAAGTAGAGCTCCAAAAGTTTTACCCTACCTAAATGTGCACATAATTGTAAACCTGAACTTGAATTATACAGATGTTTTTAGTATAAAAAAATTATAAGGTTGAATATATGAAAATTTTTCATGATTTCTATTTTTTATAATTAAAAAGTTATTACTGTTTATATACTTAAACATTTATAAAATTTTAGCTCAAATTGTTGTCCAGAATGTTCAATTTAAGATAAAATTTATGTAAATCGTGTGAAATCTGCATGAGATATCTTGTGTGCGGTGAAATGTTATTCGACGCAAAATATTTAAAATATATTTTTGAAACCTAACCTTTAAATTTTTTTTCTGTCATATTATATCCAAACTAAATTTTTTTAAACATAGTTCACTATCATATAAAGATACCTTGAAGTTTTTGTGCTACTATGAATCATTACTATTATTTTTTTTTTAAATGCAAAGCAAATGACTGAATTTCACATTTTTCGCGAATCGTAAAAGTTTACGCAGCTTCCTACATTTTGTAACATTTTACAAACTACTATTTTATATTTTTCAACTTAAACAAACATCAGACTTTTTAATACCGAATAAGTTATATTATTAGTAGTTTTGTTTCTTATATTACGAGTTTTATATTTTTGAAATGCAATTTAATGCGCAGCTTTTTCTCAATGATGTTTTTTGAACTTGTGCGTGTGATATTTCCAAACTGTTTGAATTAGAGCTTCAAATTTTTTATCCTACCTAAATGTGCATATATATAATTGTGAAAATAAGCTAGAATTATACAGATGTTTTTAGTATTAAAAAAAAATTATAAGGTTGAATGTATGAAAAATTTTTGATTTCTATTTTTTATAATTAAACAGTAATTACTGTTTATATACTTAAACATTTATAAAATTTGATACTTTTTGGTTAGCCGGGCGCCAGTGATATATGTATATATATAAATATATAAGTATATATACATAAGTATATATATTCATACATACATGTGTAGATATATATATATATGTGTGTATATATGTGTGTATATATACACATATAGGGTAGATGTGCCAGTAATGGACCGCCTTCCAGTAATGGACCGCCTTCAATATTTTTGGTTTATAAAAAAATAAACAATAAAAATTCAGCTTTTTTTATTTCATTAATATGTTTTCTTTAAATTCTAGTTTTGAATACAATCATAATATCAATTATCTATTACTTTTTGTGGGGTGTCCATTACTGGAATTTAGGGTGTTTTGATTTATTTCTGTTATTTACAATTAAATTTCGATTCACATTGGGAAATGTGACTATGTGCATGGTTAAATATTGTTGGTAGATTAATATAATATTAAAAAATGTGGAATATAACAATTATAACTATTAATTAAAAAATAATTTTTTAAGAAATTCCTTAAAGGTGTCCATTAGTGGCACATCTACCCTATATATCACTGGCGCCCGGCTAACCGAAAAGTACCTAAAATTTTAGCTCAAATTGTAGTCCAGAGTGTTATGTTCAATTTCAGATAAAATTTATGTAAATCGTGAAAAATCTGCATAAGATATCATGCGTGCGGTGAAATGTTATTCAATGCAAAATTTTTAAAATATATTTTTGAAGCCAACCGCTTGAAATTTTTTTCCGTCATAGTATATCCAAACTAAAAATAACATAGTTCACTATCATATAAAGATATTTTGAATTTTTTGTGCTACTAGAGAGTGTAGAGTCATTACTATTTTTTTTTTTTTTTTTAAATGCAAAGCAAATGACAGAATTTCGCGACTCGTAAAAGTTCACGCAGCTTCCTTACATTTTGTAGCATTTTACAAACTATTTTATATTTTCCAACTTAAACAAACATCAGACTTTATTTTTAATACTGAATAAGTTACATTATTAGTAGTTTTGTTTCTTTTATTATGAGTTTTACATTTTTGAAATGTAATTTAATGTGCGGCTTTTTCTCAAAATGATGCTTTTCGAACTTGCGCGTGTGATATTTCCAAAACCGTTTGAAATAGAGCTTCAAACATTTTACCTTACCTAAATGTGCATATAATTGTGAAAATGAACTAAAATTATACAGATGTTTTTAGTATAAAAAAATTATAAGGTTCAATGTATGAAAAATTTTTATGATTTCTATTTTTTATAATTAAAAAGTAATTACTGTTTATATACTTAAACATTTATAAAATTTTTGCTCAAATTGTAGTCCAGAGCGTTATGTTCAATTTAAGATAAAATTTATGTAAATCGTGTGAAATCTGCATGAGATAGGGGAGACCGGTACACAGTGGACCACTTTTTCAGTTAACATTTTTTTTCTCTTTAACAAACTGACCGATCTGTATGAAAATATTTTTGAATATTCCTTAAACATTCTTACATCCATCATAATTTCCTCACAACATAGTTTTCAATACATTTAAAAAAAAAAAAAATATAGTATATTATATACACTTGTAAAGTGGACCAGTGTACCCTGGAAGCGGGGTACACTGGTCGACCCACCGGGGTACAGTGGACCACTATTAGGTATTATCTAAAATACAATATAAATCTATTTTTCATGAATCTTAATTTTTTTTTTTGTTGCCCCTTCACCCGTAAAATAATATAAGTTATATAAATTTTGAAACAAAAACAAAAAAATAATTATATTTTGAAAATAATAACGGATTAATACAGGAACAATTGCAATTTAGTTGAAGTTATTACTTAAGTACAAAAAAATCAGCGCATATTAAAATTTGCAAATGAAATTCCAAAGTACTTACGAGTAAGATTGAGCCTGGAATTTTCAAGAAATAATTTTCGGTCTGAGAGCAACATTATGAAATTGTTGACATCAATTATTGCTTATTTTAGTTGTTGCAAGTGAAATAAGCTGAACACTCTATATTTCTCAATTGTAAAAATTTAAGAAGCATTCTTAGAAAAACACTTGAATTTTCATTTGCAGCAGAATCATTTACTCACATAAATATGTAAATGCATTGTTTGTGGTTGCTAATATAAATGTTTGTACAACTTTTATGTTAATGTGTCATTTCTAGTTGTGTGTAATAAGCTAATAGCAATGTTTAAAGTGAAAAAGTTGCATTTTATATACATTTACGAGAAAAAAAAATTATCGTTTCTGATTTTATCGATTTTCAATTTTACTTACAACTTGTAACAAACTGTGAGTTTATTACACACAGTATGTATGCAAAACATTGTTTTAAAACAAAATATAAATATGTTTCTAAGAATTTTAATTTGTTTTGATATCAAAAAGTAAAATTGTAGAAAATATCAAAAAGTAAACAATGAAAATATTGCTACAATAACCAAAATTCCTAAATTTTATATAAATGAGTGTCTCATATAAATTATTGCTTATTTTAGTTGTTGCAAGTAAGCTGAACACACTATATTCAGGGCTTGAAATTCAATTTTTCCAAGGAGGGGAGTCACCCTCCCAACATTTTTAAATTTTGGGGAGTTGTAATGTTTGGGAGAGAGAAAAAAAAATATCCTTAAACCCCACTATTATTTTACGTGCTGCTTAAAGAATTACATTAATGAAGACATGACAAAATACCATTGAAAAAATTAAGTCAACTTAGAATGATTATGTAAAATGTTTATTTTTATTATAAAAAAGGGAAGAAAGTTAAATTTTATATATGCAGTGTATTTTTCAAGTTCCATGTATTTCTTAATTGAGATTTTGTTTGATTTCGGGTGCTGAAGCCTCTTTCACAAGGTACATTTTTACTCCTATTTTTACTAAAAGGATTAAAAAGGTTTACTCCTTTACCTCAAGGAGTAAAAGTAGTAAGATCTTTGCAGCTCTTTTAATCTCATTTTTTTTTAGTGCTGAGTCTAGGCCAATTTGACAGGGTGCAGCGACCGGTGGCTCTTACTGCCCTTTTTTGTTCTTTTTCCTCTTTTCGGTCGCAGGAAAAAAATCTTTAAATACGTCTATTAGTAGTTGGAAAAAATTGTGAAATTTAGTCAATTGGTTGAGGGAATAAAATAATGAAATTCATCTTACGCATGAACAGAAAAAGATAAGGACTTCTAACGAAATAGTGTTAATATCAATTTGCCACTTTGGAACTACATGGCAGTCAGTGTACAACTGTGCTAAGGTAATGCCAGCTACAAACAACAATACGGATAAATACCATAGAATAAATCAATTATACCTACCAGACGATTTGAAGAAGTAGGCTTACTAATATAACTGTTCTACACAGACAATGTATTTAAAACATTTTTTGAGAAATTATTTTCATCTTCGAAAGGCTATTTTATTAGAAGTCCTTATCTTTGTCTATGTTCATATGAAAAAAACCGCTAAACTTGTCGATCAGTCGCTGGAAAGTAGCCGAAGTTTGCCAATCTGTCGCAAGAAAATAACGCGAAATTAATCAGTCAGTTGTGGGAAAAATCCTGAAATTTTTCAGTGAGGCGCGAGAAAAAAAAATAGTGAACTTCATCAATCTGTTGGCAGAAGAAACTGAATAATTCACCAATCGGTTACGGAAAAATTCGCAAAGTTCATCAGTCGGTCAAAGAAAAAAAAACATGAAGTTTGCTGATTGCTCGCCAGAAAATATCGAGAAATTCGTCAATGAGTCATGGGAAAATATTGTGAAATTCATCAGTGGAATGCAGGGAAGAAAATCTAAATTTGTCAGTTGGACGCAGGAAAAAAAAAAAAACACGAACTACGTCAATCTGTCGAAAGAAAAGCGAAAAATTACGTGAATTTCGCCGATCGATCGTGAAAAAATACCAAAGTTAGTCAATCAATCGCAGAAAAAACTCAAAGTTCCTCGATCAATCGCGGAAAAACGCAAAGTTTGTCTATGTGTTGCGAAAAGAACAAAGTTTGTCGATCTGTTGCGGAAAAAACACAATGTTCGTCGATCTGTTGCGGAAAAAATGCAATGTTCGTCGATCTGTTGCGGAAAAAAACACAATGTTCGTCGATCTGTCATGAAAAAAACGCAAAGTTCGTCAATGAGTCGCTTAAAAAGTGCAAAGTTTGTCGATTAGTCGTTTAAAAAACGCAAAAGTCGCTGATTTGTCGCGAAAAAAAAAGAAAAGTTTATCAATTTGTCATGGAAAAAACGCAAAGTTTGTCGATTAATCGTTTAAAAAACGCAAAGTTCGTCGATCTGTCGTTGAAAAAACACAAAGTTCGTCAGTCAGTCGCTTAAAAAATGCAAAGTTTGTTGATTAGTCGTTTAAAAAATGTAAAGTTCGTCGAACAGTCGCGAAAGAAAAGTAAAGTTCGTCAATTTGTCGCGGAAAAAATGCAAAGGTCGTTGATCAGTCGCGAAAAAAGGCAAAGTTTGTCGATTTTTCGTGGAAAAAATGCAAAGTTTGTCGATTACTCGTTTAAAAAACGCAGTTTGTCAATTACCCGTTTAAAAACGCAAAGTTTGTCGATTACTCGTTTAAAAAACGCAAAGTTTGTCGATTACTCGTTTAAAAAACGCAAAGTTTGTCGATTACTCGTTTAAAATACGCAAAGTTTGTCGATTACTCGTTTAAAAAACGCAAAGTTTGTCGATTACACGTTTTAAAAACGCAAAGGTCGTCAATTACTCGTTTAAAAAACACAAAGGTCGTCGATTTGTCGCGAAAAAAAAGCAACGTTTATCGATTTGTCATGGAAAAAACACAAAGTTTGTCGATTACTCGTTTTAAAAATGTAAAGTTCGTCGATCTGTCATGGCAAAGCAAAGTTCGTCAATTTGTCGCGGGAAAAAAGCAAAGTTCGTCGTGAAAAAAAAGCAAAGTTTGTCGATTTGTCATGGAAAAAAACGCAAAGTTTGTCGATCAGTCGTTGAAAAAACACAAAGTTCGTCAATCAGTTGCTTAAAAAATGCAAAGTTTGTCGATTAGTCGTTTAAAAAACGTAAAGTTCGTCGGACAGTCGCGAAAGAAAAGCAAAGGTCGTCAATTTGTCGCGGAAAGAACGCAAAGGTCGTCGATTTGTCGCGGAAAAAAAAGCAAAAGTCATCAATTTGTCGCGGAAAAAATGCTAAGGTCGTTGATCAGTCGCGAAAAAAAGCAAAGTTTGTCGATTTGTTGTGGAAAAAATGCAAAGTTCGTCAGTCAGTCGCTTAAAAAGTGCAAAGTTCGACGATCAATCGCTTAAAAAATGCAAAGTTCATCGATCGGTTATGGGAAAAAATCACGAAATTTATCGTGCGGTTGCAGGTAAATTAAATAACGCAAATTTCTCCGGAAAAAGGTGAAATTTTTGCGGGAGGCTCCCGCCCACAATATATTTTTGGGCGAGATTTCAAAATTTTCGGCACGAATCCCGCAATCCCGCCTTAATATTTCTCAAATGTAAAAATTTAAGAAGCATTCTTAGAAAAACACTTGAATTTTCATTTTCAGCTGAATCGTTTACTCACACAAATATGTAAATGCAGAGCTGCCAACTGCTACGAAAAAATCGTAGTTGCTACGATTTTGAGCCACAAACTACGATTTTCTGCAAAAAAAAAAAAAAAAAAAAAAAACACGAATTTTGTCACATGATCACTCAAAATCACGAATTTCATCACAGGATCGCGCGAAAAATCACGAATTTCGTCACAGGATCGAGCTAAGAAATGCAAATTTCGTTACAGGATCGCTGAAATAACGCGAATTTCGTCAAAAAATTGGCGGGAGAAAGCAAATTTCGCCACTATCGCCGAAAAAACGTGAATTTCATTCAACTGATTGCTGAAAAATGCGAATTCCGTCAAAAGATCGTTCAGGGGTGATTTTGGTCCGAATTCTCCAAAAAATTAAGGCAATGATTTCCGAAAAAAAAAAATATCTGTCATAAATCCGATAATTCAGACATTAAATGTATCGGTATTTTGGCAAATGATCAACGAAAAAAATCAATCTCGTCTTTCGTTCGAAGAAAAGTAACCAATTTTGTCAAAGGATCACGGGAAAAACGTGACTCGTCAGAAAATCGCGAAAGAAATGGCAAATTTCGTCAAAAACATTGCGAAAAGTGGCAACTTTTGTTAAAAGATCGCGAAAATACAACAAATTTTGTCAACCGCGGGAAAAACGTGACTTTCGTTAGAAAATCACGAAAAAACGGCAAATTTCGTCAAAAACATTGCGAAAAACGGCAAATTTCGTTAAAAGATCGCGAAAAAACGACAAATTTTTGGTCAACAGATCGCGAAAAAACTTGACTTTCGTCAGAAAATCGCGAAAAAACAGCAAATTTCGTCAAAAACATTGTGAAAAACGACAAATTTCGTCAAAAGATCTCGAAAAAATGGCAAATTTCATCATAAACATTGCGAAAAACGGTGTATTTCGTCAAAAACATTGCGAAAAATGACAAATTTCGTGCTTAATTATTGCTTATTTTAGTTGTTGCAAGAAATCTGAGCATAAAGGTGAAAAAAAGCAGTCGCCACTCGTCGATTGAACTTTAAAAACTGGCGATTAAAAATATGGAAAGAACCGGCCAAATGTAGGATTACCCTTTCCCCCTAAATTTCGTGGATTTTCCAGGTCCGTTTGGTGAAATTCGTAATTTGTACATGCCCGTTGGAAGAAATTTATGATTTTCCATACATAATCGATAAAATTCAGGATCTTTACGCTCCCGAGTGACGAAATTCAAGATTTTTACTTAAGTCGATGAACGAAATTCAAAACTTCTCTGCACCCGGTCGACGAAATTCATAATTTTTCAGCGGCCGTTCGAGGAATTTCATGATTTTTACACACCCGTTCTAGGAATTTCATGATTTTTACACACTCGTTCGAGGAAATTCATGATTTTTACACACTCGTTCGAGGAAATTCATGATTTTTACACACTCATTCGAGGAAATTCATGATTTTTACACACTCGGTCGATAAAATTCATGATTTTTATGCATTCAATCAGCGAAATTCATTATTTTTACATGTTCCGTCGACATTTTTACACTCCTGAATGACGGAATTTTATTTTTATGTAGCCGATCGACGAAATACATGATTTTTATTCGATGATCGATAAAATTCATGATTATTACACTTTCGATCGACGAAGCTCATGATTTTTATGCACTCGGTTGATAAAATTCTTGATTTTTACATGCCCAATCGACGAAATTTGTGATTTTTACACGTGATTTTATTACAAGACAAAAAGAGGCTTGGTATGTATCGCACTATCCAAAATGTGAACAAATGTTCCATTTCTTATCATGAACTGCGACATCACAAGCCTGGCATAGGAAAAGTAGCGTCTTCACAACACAGTAAATAGAGTTATATAAAACCTGTTAGAAATCAAGAAAGCAAATATACTGTTCTTATTTTTTTGTTTTTTATTGTATAAAAATAAAATCTTGAAAATGCGAAAAATCTTCATTGTTCTAATATAATTTGTTGAATATATTTAAGTAAAATTATGTTATATCTGTAAAAATAACAATTTTATATCTTAATAATTTTACCCTTTTATTACTAAAACAGGTGGAGAAATTAACTTGATGTTTGGAGGAATTCCATTTTACCCGACTTTTTGATGGACTTCATTTTTGCAAGAATGAAAGATTTTTTAAAGGGTAGACATGATGCTGCACCCTCCTGAAACTGTCTGGGGAAAACTCTGTACTGTAATTGTGATTACATTAATAAATGTCAGATTAATATTAATCAATTTGTATTTTCAATAAATGGAGTGGCGTACCGCAACCTAACTGAATTTTTTTGTTATTTTATTGTGTCTATGACTATTTTTGTTTCAGCTGCTGCAAGGCTGCCACTGGCGAAAATCTTTGAAAAAAAATCTTTGGTATAGTTCAAGCATGCACAGTTATAAATTATTTCATACAAATGCCCATATCTCATGAAATATTCCATATATTATTTTTTTAATTACATTATACTGTTTCTACTGTTCTTGAAGTCAAACATGTGCTTTACATCCTTTAACTTCAAGAACAATTTGTAAAGAATTTCAGTTGATATTCCACAAACTGTAAAAAAACAAAAGCATCCGGTCACTGCCCCTTAATTTTTTGACACCAGTGTATATATATTACTTTGATTTCTAGGAAAATACACAAACCAGCAATAAGTGAAAAATAGTTTATTTAACGCTAATAGTTTGTGTTTTAATATACCTTTTTCAAAAATTATTTATTGGAGATTTTCAAAAAAGTAAGTTTTGAATTTTTTTTTTTTTTTTTTTTTTAATTTTTGTAAAAATTAAAATTTTGTATTAATGTTATAGCAATGTAAAATTTTCAAGTGTCTACTTTTGTCTAGTGTTAGCACAAATAACTTTCAAGAATGCAAAAAGATTTTCCATATTTTTTGGAGACTTTCTAATAACATTTCACATTTAAGACATTGCTACTGTATTTTATGTGTGGCATTCACCTGAAAACATGTGGAAATAAAAATTTTTTCCTTTATACTTTTACATTATACAAACAAGCAATATAGTATTTTATAACATTAAAATTTTCATTTCTGGAAAGGTGCTTGAATTTTATCATGGAAAGAGAGTATGAAAATTTTAAAATAAATGCATAAGTAATAATTTTTCAGAATTGAGATTTTGGATAATGCATGTGAATTTTACTATCCAAAACTTTACGAAAATTCTATCAAAATGTATAAAACCTAAAATAGTGAAAAAATATATAAAATTTCCATATGTGTAACCACCATTGCACCTTTATTATAAAGAAAAATCTAAAAAATACTTTTTACTAATTATTAAAATGTTAAATTTTTCTTTTCCCTTTTTCTTTTTTTTTCATTTTGTGAAAAGAAAGTAAAAGTTCTAAAACTGTATATCAAATTATTTTTTTTATTACATTTTATTATGAATGTTTGTGATAAACAAATACTAAAGGAATTATAAGTAACTAATTAAAAAGTGTGACAAAATGTTCTATAATTTACAAGTGCAGAATGGTATTAATCAGCATTGATGAAAAAAAAATGCTATTGTTTTGTGTAATTAAATTAGAACCAGCTGTTTACATTTTTTTTTAAAAAATACATTTCAAATACAATCAATAATTAATACTTTAATAATAATTTTCAGTTTAATGTTAATTAGAAAATTAGTAAGCTTCTCTAGAGCAACATAATCTCACAGAATCTGAATCTTGGTTCATTAACTGCACTATAAAATGATAAACACCAAAATCCTGGTTCAATCTGGTATAACTTTTTCCCATAAAATAAGTTTAGAAAAAAAAACTATCAGGGTTCAACAATTTACCATAAAATTGGCTTAGAAAAAAATCTTGAATCATGGTTCAACCTTTCACCATCAGATTAGACTAAATAAAATCATGGATCAACATTTCACCATAAAATTGGATTAGGAAAAATCCTAAATTCTGGTTCAACCTTTCACCATTAAATTGGATTAGAAAAAACCCTGAATTGTGATTCAACATTTAACCGTAAAATTGGTTTAGAAAAAAACCTGAATCATTGTTCAGTCTTTCACCAATATAGTCAGGGCCTGATTAACGCACAGGCCACGGCCTTGGGCCCACTGCTGATGAGGGGCCCAAAATGATTTAGAAAAAGTTTCTTAAAAATAAAGTTTTCTGCAATTATTTTCTCAAAAACAAAGCAAATAGATTTTGCTTAACTTGGCAACTGTATCATACTATCTAATAATAATCCTTGAAATTTTTCTAGCTACTATTTTAATTCGAGGGGGCCCCAAAAAGTTGCTGGGCCTTGAGTCCTAGATGACCTTAATCGGGCTCTGAATATAGTGGTATTTTCAAAAGCACCATAAAAATGGTGAAACTTATCACCAATATCTTAGTTGCAGCTAAATTTCAGCTACTTTTCACCAGTTTTTTTGTGAAACGTCGAACTTTATTTTTAACAGTGTACAACTGCATAACACAACATGTCTCCTTAACATCAGTTGCTATTAACAAAAAAGATTGGAAAAGCTAATATATTTCATCAAGAAATTATGACTTAAACCAGAAACATTGTAAGTTTGAAATCCCCGATGTCAAAATATGCTTCCCGGTGCATATGCATCATTTTATCTGCTCCAAATGTATATAAACATGTGTGAATGCATTTAAGAAAGCGATGCATGTAAAAACTGTATAAAACTACACCTCACGAACACTTTATTTAGCACCAGGAGTAAAACATTTTTTACCATACGAGAACACCACAAAACACATTATGAACACATTTTATGCATTCAAAAGTTGTGCTAGTTTTGCGTTCTGTATTGTGTTGCTGGGATTTGCAGTCAGTGAAGCAGGACAGTGTCTTCAAAGCTTGAAAAAACTTACTAAATTGTGTTTGAAAAGGAGAAAATAGGTTATTTGAAAAAATCTTCAGTTTATATTTAACATGAATGTCTTGTCTAGTTTTTAAGTTTCAAGTTACACTTGAAGAAATACTTCAGGTAATCTAGATGAATGTACACTTTTGTTTTAAATGGGATAGAATTTTAATTTTCAACAGATAGATTGAGAATGCTACTTAGAGCAGTTTAAAAGAATAAGAAATATAGTAAGCCAAATATTTCTTTGTCTTTATATAATATATTATGCTACAAAAATAATTTAGTATAAATATAATTATTAACATTAAAATATTTGTATACTAAATACAGATGCACTTATTAAAGAATTAGATCTTTATATTATAAAATTAATAATTAACAAGGATAGAAAACTCAAATGGAAGTTATATTTAAAGGATGCCTCTGTATTTGGTATAAAAAAATTTAATGTTTATAATTGTAATTGATATCATATATATATATATTATAATTAATTGCATTATATTTTACTATATAATTATATATATATATATTATAATTTTGTAGCATAAAATATTATGAAAGACATTCAGAAGTTGTTGCAGAATATTTGGATGAAAGATAAAATGCTATCCCATTTAAAACTCTAGTGTAAATTATGAGAAAAGTACCTGTAACATTACTACAGTTTCTTAGTAGTGTTACAAATGTTTTCTTATAAATATTCTAACATTGTGAAAGTGAACATACAAAAGAAGTTTTGTAATTCTACTAAAGTCTCTTAGTAAACATACAAGAAAAACACCTGCAATGGTTACACATATTTTCTTAGTAAAGATACAAGAGAAATATCTGTAATAGTACTAACCATTTCTTACTATACATACTGAAAAAACACTTGTAACACCTACTAACAATTTTTTAGTGAATCTACAAGAGAAGTATCTGTAATACTACTAACAATTTCTTCGTAAACAAACTAAAAAAGGACCTGTAACGGCTACTAACAATTTCTTAGTGAAGATACAAGAGAAGTATTTGTATTACTACTAACCATTCCTTAGTGAAGATACAAGAGAAGTATCTGTAATACTATACTAACCATTCCTTAGTGAAGATATAAGAGAAGTATCTGTAATACTACTAACCATTTCTTAGTGAATATACAAAAGAAGTATCTGTAATACTACTAACCATTTCTTAGTATACATTACTAAAAAAGCACCTGTAATGGCTACAAACGATTTCTTAGTAGGTTCACTAAGGAAATCTATGTGTTGTTTACTAAGTTTAATGCAGTAATCTTACTTAAGAAGAATCTGTATTGGTTACTAGAAAAGTTTATGGAATCCCAGTTGCCTAGAGATTTTCTAGTAGTACTACAGATTTTTTTTTACAGTGTAGGGAGTAAATGTAAAAAATATTTTCACATGGCTTTTGCGACGAAATTTGCATTTGAAGATTGCTTCCTAGTACGACTAAAAAAGAATATCACAACAGCTAAGGCCACTTCATCACCGCATCTCTTCCAAGGTGTTTGAAATATCTTTTCATCTTATATTTAAAACACAATACTAAACAAGAGAGGAATTTGAAGAAATTCATACGATTTCCTCTATTATATATACGTGTAAAACTTACATAAATTATCGCGGTTAAAAGTTCGATTAATTTTGCATCTCATCCTTTAATTAATACTCTAACCCCCCCCCCCCCTAACCGCCGATCAAAAGGGCAAATTTGTATTGTTGTTTTCCCTTTAATATTTTTAAAATGCCAAAAAGAGGTGAAGGTACCGCTCTATTATCCTGCCGACCACTTTTCAGAACAAAAATACTATCGCCAAAGTGTAAAATTAAACGTAAAAAATGCAGTCCCATTTACTTGATGTCAGAAGCATTATATTTATTTGTTATGTCATCAAGTGGTTTTTAATTCAACATTTGCCTGTATTTTTCATTATGTTTTACTGATTTATTAGTTATTTCATTAATTAAAATAACAATTATGTCCTTAAACGGCGGTACCATGATATTAAAAAAGAAAAAGCATTGAAAAAAAATGTTGCGATGCATAATTACGTGCAATAGATCAGTTTCAACTGACGTCACAAACATTTATTCACCAGCCGAGAGGGATAATTAAGAAAAATAATGTAAATAAATAAATATCAAAGATTATTTTTTCTGTTTTCATTAATATATTGTATTTTTGCTTGTTTGTTTTGTTTAAATTTACTGATAGTTGACACTTTGGTGGGTGGAGCTGTTCCGAATTTCTTATATTTTATTTATTTATTTATTTTGATATTCCAATGGCAACGTTTTCCCGTTTATTTGGCGTTACAGTTTGACGATAGTTTTTTGTTATGGAAAGTGGTCGACGGGATAATAGAGAAGTACCGAGGTGAATTTTTCAAATTGATATAAAAAACTTAATTACGTATATAAGTATAATCCTTGAGAATATTAATCATTACTTGATGTTTTAAAATTGCATTATATTTGTAGAATTATATTAATTTAAACAATGCTTCTATTGCAGTGAAATCTACTGCATAGTGAACGGATATATCAGTTCACGGCGGCGGTAAGAAGGTTATATATTTTACTTTAGATATTGCAAGCTATTATATCGTGCTTACATTCACCGACTCACATGTTGCATTTATTGTTATAATTTGTTTTTAAATTTTAATATATAAGAATATTTTTAATCTTTCGGAATCATTTTCCTCACATTTTAAACACAAGAAACTAGCTTTAACGATTCCAGTTTATGCCTTAATAAAATCTAAATTTTAAAGTAATTTTATATAAATTGATCCAAGTGTTTAAAAATCTTATATATTACTTGTAGGCTCTTCCACTTTCCTATTTGTTTTTCTTTCCCCACTCATGTTTTAAAAGCTAAAATTAATTTTAGAACAGACACTGTAATCAGGTTTTCCTACATTTCAGCCGTACGTTCATTTTACAGCCGAGGAGAAAAATGTTTTTCACGTACCTTTTGCGACGAAATTTGCATTTTAAGATTGCTTCTGGTATGATGAAAAAAAAAAATATTGTAACATCTAAAGAAACTTCACCTGTTTTCCTCCAAGCTGTTTGAAATGTTTTTTCATCCTCCCCCCCCCCCCCTATTCCTGGCATCAGATTTGATTGTATTTGCAGTTTCCTGATTTTCGTAGAATCCTTAATTTATTCAGCTTCAGCATCACTGTGCTGCAGCTCTTCTTAGGTTTTTACCCAAATAAACTTTATTCTAAAGAAAAAGCTCTGAAAAAGACAAAAAAAAATAAAAAAAATAAAAAAATCAAAAATTTCCTTTATAAAAACTCATCTAATGTATGCTTCATATTTAAATTTTTATTTTATTTTTTATTAGCACTTTCCAACCTAGTTGAAAAGTGTTTATGACTTCGGTTTGTCTGGCCATCTGCCGTCTGTCCGTGCTTTAACTCCCGTAAATATGCTCGGATTGTCCTGCAATTTTTATATGTTATTGTCGTTATCAATAGCATGTTCCCTATTTCAACTGAAGTGTGTAGCACTTATAGTTTTCTTACAGGGTCACTCAAAAGAATTCCGTTACATTACGGTCTATGGGGAAAAATCATTTGCGGTTTATTTTAATGATGTTACACAATTTCAAACACATTGTAATTGATATATATCACTAAGGTGCATTACAAGAAGCTTAATATGGAATAGGGTGTGCATAGCACTTATAGTTACTTTACAGCGACAGTCAAAAGAATTCCGTTACATTACGTCTATGGAGAAAATCTATGCGATATGCGATATGTAATATGCCCCCCCCCCCACACACACACACTTGGTTCGATTTTACCCATTAACGAACTTGACCGAGATTTTATGCCCCTTGATTTTATGAAGATTTTGGAAGAGATTTGTGTAGAATTATTGGAGTTATCGTGTCTATAAAAAAGTGACATAGATAGATAGATAGATAAAGTTTTGAACTGCGGGAGGTTTTGGGTTCTGGGGGTCATAATCGGCGTAGATCTGCAAAAAAGTTTAAAAAATTCCAACTTAGAGGAGAATCTAATAGGTAGTATTTGTTACGAAATCTACCAAAAAAAAAAAAAAAAAAAAACAAGAAAATGAGCGATTTTATCACTAAACATCAATATTTTTCCACGAAATTTTCATTTTAAAATATAATTTCATACAAAATCGGGTTAAAGATATAAAATAATAAAAACTTGACATGTTTTTTAAATTTATTATCTCGCGCCCGGGCAACCCCGGGTGGGCCAGCTAGTTTCTTATTATGTCAACTCTACAAAAGAAACGAAAATGTCATTATTATTTTTAAACGATTATAACACATTAAAATATTTGTGTTTGTGACAGTGAAACCCGACCATGTTAAACTCTGAAAATAAATAAAAATACATTTCTAATTAGCTGGGTTTTTGCAAACAGGAATATTTAAAATTCATCTGTTACTTGATAGGTTTATTATATTTTTATTTAATGTAGAAAAGACTAAAATTTACGGACATTTTATTTTTATTGGATACCATAAATTCAATTTTTGAATAATCTGATTGAAACAATTATAAGAGTTAAATATAATTATAACATAATATATATGACTGTGGTATGATAGATATGTATTAAATGTTTTAATGATTAATAATTTTAATAAATAATAAATATAATAATAAGTAGCATTATCAATTAATTGGGCCTATGGTCTAGAATTTTTCTTTCTTTGAAGCGGTAAATTGCGTACAGAAACATTACAATTCTGTAAATTACGAATTGTATGCTTGAATATTATAAAACATAATGATAAACTGCAGAGGAAAAACAAATGCTTCATACAATTTCCCTTTTTTATTTCTTCTATACGTTTAAAAATTAAATAGAGATTAAAAACAAAAATGTGCCTTCAATTTCTGAAATTGAAACTTGGCCATGTTTAAGGCCGAAAAAATCTTTAGAATCCGTTTGGTTTTCGTAAAAAGAGGTATTTGGAGTTGTTAATATTTTAATTTAGCAATTGCTCATTTATTTTGAAAAAAAAAATGTAGAGCTCATTTAATTTTTATTGGATGCAACAAATTGATTTTTTTGTTTAATTCAATTTCAAACATGATTTTAAAGCTAAATGATTCTGTAACTTAATATTTTAAACTGTGGTTCAACATAAAATGTATTAAATATTTTAAATAACATTTAATGTAACAACTATTAATTGTAATAACAGAAAACTTATGAATTAATTGGGTTTATGTTCTAGAAAACTATTTTCTTAAGCAATAAATAATTTACGTAAACATCATTGCAAATTTGTAAATTATGAATGGTATGTTTATATAATACTAGCTAACTCGCCCGGCGTTGCCCGGGGCCGAGATAATTACAATCTCAGAGAAAGGCGTTAACCCCCCTCCCTCCCCATACCCGCAAATATAATGAATAATTTGTTCAAGAGAACCACAATCACGTACATTAACGCGATCATTAAAAAAAGAATTACATTTTTCTGATAATTAGAACATAACGAAGACGCTACGCTAAAATAGCCAGCAGATGACACCCCCTTCCCGACCTCAATTTCAAATCTATATCTTAATTAGTTACCTAAATATTTGTTCATTAGTAAAATTTGGCAATTATTTCCTTTCATTTTCGCAAACTAAATGAGAGGGATCGGCCAGAGAAACAGATCTCTTTGTAATTCAGTTTTTAATGAAAGCCGATCCCTGTCTGAAAAATTCTCGGATCGTTTTCACTGGCGCCAGCAGATTTTTAGCAGTTTTTTGCATAAATTAAGAAAAATTACCGCCCGAATTTTTCAAAAATTGCATAGACGGATGCAGAATATTTTTTTACATATGCTCAGAAATTTTCAAATTGCTATCTCAATTAGTTTTCTTAAAATTCGCTAATTAGTAAAATAATTTCGAATTCGTTCATTTCGGCTTGGAAATCCACAACAACAGTTCGTTTCTTTAGCCATTTTGATTTAAAAGACGGCATTTTAGAAGCGATGTTTAATGATATTCTAATTAATATCTAGAGTAATTATCAAAATATTAAAATTCTTAGACTCAGGTGCACATGGTCGGACCTTGGACTATCCACACCTAAATTTCCAGACTTCTAGGTGGTCTAGATTTTGCTAGCCATCGCCAACAGACAGACACACAGACACACAGAGCGAAACTTTCTTTTATTAGTATAGATAAAACATGATAATGAACAAAGGACAATTTTAAATACTTTATATAATTGTATTTATTACATATATTTATTAAATTTACTCTAATTTTCGCTATTAAAAGTTGAATTGATTTTATATTCCATTCTTTAATTTATACTTTACTACATATTTTGGATTACATCTTGTATTGTATTACAGAGTTCTTATTTTCACCGACACACATATTGCATTTTTTCTTTTATATTTTTAAAAATTTAGTATAAAAGAATATTTTCTATCTAATGGAAATATATTCCTCATAATTTAAACGCAACAACTCTAGCTTATGCCTTAATAAAATTTTAAGTCAGTTAGTTAATTTTAAGGTAATTCAGTATAAATCGAGCCAAGTGTTTAAAAATCTTATCTATTACTTGCACTGCTCCTCTTTTATATTTATTTTTATTTTCACACCAGAATTTTAAAAGCTAAATTAGTTTTAGTACATATACTGTAATGAATTTTTACTATATTTCTACCGTACGTTCATTTAACAACCTAAGAGTGAAAAAGCTTTTCAGGTACCTTTTGCGACGAAATTTGCATTTTAAAATTGTTTTCTGTGACGACGTAAAAAGAATATTGCAACATCTAACGCAACTCCATCACTTCTTTTCATCCAAGCTCTTTGAAATATATTTGCTTCACTCCCACCCCCATCCTTGTGTCAGATATTTTGTGTGTGCAGTTTCCTGATTTTCGTAGAATACTTAATTTATTCAGCTTCAGAATCATTAATGCATCTATTTCGTTTTTTACCCAAATAAACTTTATTCTACAGATAAAAAGCTGTGTCATAGACATAAAATAAATAAATAAATAAATAAACCTAAAATGTATTTTATAAAGACCTATCTACTTTATGCTTCATATCTCAATTTTTTTTTTTTTTTTAAAGAAGAATTTCAGAGCTTTTTAACTTCATGTATACTTTATAGTTTCTATCCCCCCCCCCCCCCCCCATATTTCTCTCTCGAGTACGGCAACGGCCGAAAATATATCGTGACTTGAATATACTGAACAGAAAAGTTTTGGTTCCTGGTTTTAAAAATGTTTCCCGAAGAACAGGAAAATGTCGTAATAGAGAATAGTAGAAGTCCTTTTTCTGAATTATGTAAGGGTTTTTGAAAGAAATGGAAAAGTCGTGAGAATTTAAAAAAAAAAAAAAAAAAAAAAAAAAAAAAAACGTCACATGGGTGGAAAATTTATGTTTCTGAACTTGACACTCGATCGTGTTAAAAGAAGAAAAGTTCTCTATCATTTTGATTTTTCTACACGGAAGAATTTAACAGTTATTTAATTCTAGCTTATTATTATTTTTTAAACGTATTTGTTATTTTCTGCGCATTTCTCTAGCTTATGGCAGTGTTTAAAAATGTTCCTCAAAGAATAAACTTTTTTAAAGGAATGTATCATATTCAATGGTTGGAGTATCATAGTTGAGATTTTTTCCAATAGAGCGAAAATACGCCGGAACCAGGAGTTGAACCTGGGTACTTTGGTTTGCCGTATCAACGCTCTCCCTACTGAGCTATCCCGATGCTATCCTGGGTTGGCATATTTCACTCTTATTTGTTGGACAAGGCTGCTAACTGCAGCGCTAATTTCATTCATCCGAGCTATAACTATAGCATTTCCATGATGAATCTTGAAATAGCACGGAAACTCCTGTATACCATGTAATTAGGTCATAATGAACGGAGGAAAGTATGTTCAGCTAGGTAAATTATATTCAATGGTTGGAGTATCATAGTTGAGATTTTTTTCCAACAGAGCGAAAATATGCCGGGACCAGGACTCGAACCTGGGTATCATGATAGAAAAGAGTAGAAGTTATTTTCCTTAATTATATCAACTTAATAAAATATAGCTAAAAGTCAATTGGATTTAAAAAACGAAAAATAAATCGTGGCTGGGGAAAAAACTTGTGTTTATGAAATAAAAACTGGCCCGTGTTAAAAACTGAAAAAAAGAGATATATCGTACTAATTTTTTTGATTTTCATAAACAAAGAGATTCAGAATTCATCTGTTAATTGCATAGTTTAGAATTTATTCATTAACCCTTTCCGGCACAGTGGTCCCACTCCGGGCACACCTAATTTTAATTCCAAACTTGCATTCGGCACCAAGAATATTTTAATAAAATTTTGCCTCTATAATGAAAGCTTAAAATAAGGAGTTCTTATTTTCTAAAAAAGCCGCTTGTAAATTCCGGTGTCAGTTAGTAATTTCGCCTTTTACGAACAGAATTTGTCTGTGCCGGAAAGGGTTAATTGTAACAAATAATCAAATTTATAGACCATTTTATTTTTATTGGATCCCATAAATTATTTTTTATAATCTGATTGAAACATTTATTTAAAGTTTAATATAAATATAACATAATATATAAAACTATGGTATGATATATATTTGAAATATTTTAATGAATAATCTATATATTTAATACACAAGGCTGTTTTTTTAGTCATATGCTTTAAACTTTCTACAGAACCGATTTTGCTAATCATTTTTTTAATGAAAGCTGTTCAGTTGTAGATATGCCCACACTAGCTTTTTTTAAAATAAAATATTCCCATTTTTGTATTATAATTTTATTTTTCAAAGATTTATATAGAATTTCTTTACAGTGGTTACTCCCATAGTTACAGATTAAAAGTAAATAATGGGAATTACTACATCTTTACTGATGTCATTTCCTCATTACAAAGGGAAATATATAAATTTGTTTTAATGTAAACATAATGTAACATTAAGTTAAGTTAACATTAAGTTAAGAAAAAAATGTAAGAAAAAAAAATCAACATTTTCCCTTAAAAAGCTGATATATTAAAAAAAAATTTCATTCCGCTGATACTGAGTTTGAAACGCTAATATAAGAAGGAAGCGAAAGGCTTCAGTGAGTTAAAATGATGTCATAGTAAAGTAAGCATATAAATTTTGCGACAGTGAAAATGACGTTATGTTTAGGTTTCGTTGAAAAAAAAAATATGATTGTGTCAAAGTGGCTCGACTTTTGCTGATTTTTCATTCCTTAATATGAAAGATCAAAACCTCAATTGATAATTACTTATCCTGATTACATGTTACTGATTACGTATTGGAAAAATGTTTAATTTTTCTTTAATTTGATAAGTTAAAGTCAATAGAAATAGAAATTTGAGAACTTTAGTTTAAAATAATATTTGTTTTAGAGTTAGGCCAGCTTGATTGATTTTTTGTTGCAATTATATACGTAATTTTTTGATAAATTCAATCTAACAGTTATTTTAAACATTTTCATTTGTCGAATTTCCATGGGTTCCGACTCGTAAATTTAATAAATATTAAAATAATAATAAATAATAGCATCAATTAATTGTGCTTATGGTCTAGAACACTATTTTTTTAATCTGTAAATTAGTTATATAAACATAATTTCAATTTTATGAATGGTATGTTTATATTGCATAAAACATAATATTGAAAAATAAAAAACGATTTCGAATACTTCATACGATTTCCTTTTTTTATATATTCGTTTAAAACAAATACAAATTATAAAAGTTCGATTAACTTTGCATTTCATTTATAATTAATACTTTAATGCATATTTTGGTTAACATCCTGTAATCTTTTATAATGTCCTTATTTTCGCAGACTCACATATTGCGTTTATCCTTGTACTTTTTTCAGTTTCTAATTTGTAAGAGTTTCTATCTACCGTAAATATATTTCTAATATTTTAAACGCAACAAACTAGAATTAGCGACTTCATTTTATGCTTTAATAAAATCTTAATCCTTAATTTTAAAGTCATTCAGTATAATATGAGCCAAGTGTTTAAAACTCTTATACATCACTTGTGTGTTTTCCCTTATTTTTATTTGTTTTTCTTTTCATAATTGAGTTTTAAAATCTAAAATTAGTTTTAGTACAGGTACTGTAATAAATTTTACTACATTTCTACCGTACATTCATTTAACATTCTAGGAGAACATCACTTTTCGCGTGCCTTCTGCAACGAAATTTGCATTTTAAGCTTGCTTTCTGGTACGACGAAAAAAGAATATTGCAACAGCTAAGGCAACTTCATGAAATCTTTTCATCAAAGCAGCTAGAAAATCTCTTCACCCCTATCCAATCCCCTATGTCAGTCTTTTTGTGCGTACATTTTCCTGATTTTCGTAGAAGCCTTAATTTGTTCAACGTCGTTAGCAATATACTGCAGCTCTTCTTCGGTTTTTACGCGAATAAACTCTATTCTAAAGAAAAAAAGCTCTGAAGTAAACATAAAAAATAAAATAAAAGTAAACAAACCTAAAATGTGCTTCATAAGGACCCACCTATTTTATGCTTCATACCTCAATTTTTATCTATTTATTTATTTATTTTAGGAAAAAATTCAGTTTTTTTAAATTTTACATACATTTTATACTTTCTATTTTTGTTTCTCCATATTTCTCTCTCGAGTATGTCACCGTCCTCGAATATGTGATGGTTTGAATATACTGAATAGAAAAATGTCGGTTCCTGTATTTAAAATTGCTTCCCAAATGACAGACTTGGTTTATAAGAATGTTTTGTAATAGAGAACAGTACATTTTCTTTTTCTGAATTATGTCAGCGTTTTTGAAGGAAATGGCAAATTCGTGAGAATTTTAAAAACTGAAACCTTCACACGGCGGAAAATTTGTGTTTATGAATTTGAAACTTCAGCGTGTTTAAATCAGAAATGCTCACTTTCATTTTGATTTTCTTATGCGGTAAATTTTAAAATTTAGTTAGTTCTATCTTATATTTCTTTTAAATGCTAAAAGGTGTAAATGAACAAAATAATATACAGTAAAATAACTTTAATTATTTTTATTTTTTAAACAACCTAATAAAAGTTATTTTACTGTATATTATGTTGCTAATTTACACCTTTTAGCATTTAAAAGAAATATATCATTATAAGTTGTTATAATTTATTATATTGTTAGTTCTATCTTATTTTTAAAATCTTATTTTTTTTTTCTCTATATTTCTCATTCGATTATGGCAATGTTTAAAAAATATTTCCTCAAAGAACTGGCGTCGTTAAGGGAATGTTTTGCAATAGCGATCTGTCGAAGTTCCCCCCCCCCCTTATTTATATCAACTTTACAAAAGAAATCGAAAAATTATTTGGATTTAAAAACAAAAAAAAAAAAAAAAATCTCGGCACGGAGAAAAATTTTGTGATTATGGATGTGTTACTCGACCGTGCTAAAAGCTGAAAAAAAAAAAAAAAAAAAAAAAAAAAAAAAAAAAAAAAAACCTTTCCGTAAACAGTAAGTTTAAATTCATCTATTATTTGCTTTTTAGCTCACAGGCTATCAAAGCCTGAGAGCTTATGTGTCTGCCGGTTCTTCATAGAAATATCCGTTTTCCTTCCAATTTTGTTTATAGGTTCACTGTGTTAAGGCACTTCCCTGATTAGTTTTCGGGATTCATTGGTTAAGTATAAAGGGAGGAACGGGGGACTAATCCCCCCTTAAATTATATAAATGTTTTTTTTTTTTTTTTTTGCAGAATTATCCGATTTGCTTCAAAATTTGTTTATAAGTTCATTGGGTTAAGACGCTACCCTGATTAGTTTTCGAGATTCATTGGTTGAGTATAAAGGGGTGCTAATCCCCCCTTAATTTATATAAATGGGTTTTCCATGCAGAATTATCCGATTTGCTTCAAAATTTGTTTATAGGTTCACTGGGTTAAGACGCTTCCCTGATTAGTCTTCGGGATTCATTGGTTAAGTATAAAGAGGGTTAACGGGGGATAGTCCCCCACTTAAATTATATAAGTGGGATTTTCATCCAGAATTATCCGAAAATTATTGTCGTATTTATTTAGTAATAATAATTTCGTAACACCATGGTTGATCTTAAATTGGTTGTAAAAATTGAAATTACGTCAATTTTGAGAAAATTAAAAGCGTTATAAAAATCAAAGGAATTTAAAAACATGTGTGTATTTGAAGTCTGATGTAGTATTACATATGAAAACCAAATTTTTCAAATTTGGAAGTTACCATTTATATTCTTCATCTTCAAAATAGCTTAGAAACTTTAAAAAAAAATTACAAAAATCACAATTTTTCCTCTTATGTATACTTAAAAAATCAAATGAAGGAAAAGTCTGATATGAACAGTATTTCAATAGCATAAAGTTCAATAAGCCCAAGATATGCTTAAAAAAATTTCAAGATTGCCTACGTAACAGATTCCTAACAAGATTCCTAACATAACAGAAATGGGTTCAAAAAGGTAAAACTATCCTGCGCCGTCAGACGCCCACGGGGGTCGCCGACGCGCGTTAACGACCATCGCACCCAAGCCTCTGAAGGGCTTTTAACGCACCAGGGCTTTGTCTCGCCCGGCGCTGCGATCGGCCTGAGGCCGCTCCCCTCTGCGGACCCCCAGGTCATTTTACCAAGGTATGGTGACGTAGTCGTCGCGGCAGTAACCCCACATCTCGGAGGAAACTTCCGCAGAGACGGAACCTTGATGAACCGCCGTGGAACCCCCGACGACTTCGTTCGCGAGACCCCATAGGGGGAGACGGTCGCTAGGTCATATGTCGAGCTACCACGACGGCTCTTGCTTTACCACGGCTCGAGGGGTGTGGGCAACCTACAGAGGTTGTCACGTTCCCTTTTGCCGTATATTTATTACGTTCTATGGGCTATTTCACTTCAAATTTGTGCGTCTTCTCTACTATCTATCAAAAAAAAAATGTACTGCTGCCATCTATATTGAGTTATGATTACTGTATAATTGTTTGTTCAACCACTGCCCCGTTCAAATCAATCATTTATTTCACTCTAATTTAAAATATTCTTGAGGAAAAATAAACTGAAGGCAAGAATGATATTTACTATATTTAAACTATACACTTTTATCTATAACGTCAAATATTCTTTTAAGTTTAAGATCTTTGCTTCATGTTCAAACAAGTAATAGAAATATTGCATTTCCCCCCTCAAAATTTTTAATTATTTATTTTTTCTCATTAAGGAATAAAAAGGCAAGAATGAAATTTTCTATATTTAAAATATATACTTTTATCTATAACGTCAAATAATTTTAAAAGTTTAAGATCTTTCTTTCATGTTCAAACAAGTAATAGAAATATATCATTTTCCCCTCAAAATTTTTCATTATTTATTTTTTTTTTCATTATGAAATAAAGGACAGTTACTAAATTACTCAAATCTGTTACTTATTATTCATTCTTAATTATAAATAATTTTTGATAAAGTCTTTCCACTCATAAGGCCAATAATGAAAATTGAAATGTAAAGCATGTAGACAAAACCTCAATCTTATATCAACTTTTAATGTCGGTTTTAATACTTAAATACACAATCTTGAAATCTATCATTTTACATTTACTCATAAATAAATATGATCTACTTATATGCTGATTTTCATTAAAATCTATGACATGTCAGCTACAGCTGATTTGCTAATCTAGCTTGGAATGACCTATATCTAAATTCCATAAAACATAATAATAAACAAACGAGCAATTTCAAACACTTTTTGAACTCGATTCACACTCGATTTTCTTTCTTATATATACGTTTAAAACTTACACATTTTTTTTTTTGCTTTTAAAAATCGGAATAATTTTACTTTCTATGCTTTAATTAATACTTTATTCCATATTTTGGTTTACATCTTGTAAACCAAACACTATGCTTATTTTCACCGACTCACTCATTGCATATTCCTTATATATATATATATATATATATATATTTATGCCTTACTAAAATCTTAAGTCAGGTTGTTAATTTTAAAGTAATTCTGTAGGAATAGAGCCAAGTGTTTAAAAATCTTATATATTACTTGTGCTGCCCCTCTTTTTTGTTTATTTTTCTTTTACACCAGAGTTTTAAAAGTTAAATTAGTTTTAGTACAGGTACGGTAATCAAGTTTTACTACTTTTCTATCGAACATTCATTTAACAGCCGAGGAGTAAATAGGCTTTTCACGTTCCTTTTGCGACAAAATTTGCATTTTAAGTTTGTTTTTTGGTACTACAAAAAAAAAAAAAAAAATATTACAACAGCTAAAGCAACTTCATCCCCGGCTCTCATCCAAGCTGTTTGAGATATTCTTTCACCCTCCACCCCCTCCGATCCCCATCCTCTATGCCATATTTTTTGTGTGTGCAGTTTCCTGATTTTCGTAGAATACTTAATTTATTCAGCTTCGCCATCATTTTGCTGCAGACCGTCTTCGGTTTTTACCCGAGTAAACTTTATTGTAAAGGAAACAGCTCTGAAGCAATGTACATATAAAAGAAAAAAAATAAACTAAAGATATACTTTATAAAGACCCATCTATTTTATGCTTGATCTCTCTCTCTCTCTTTCTTTCTTTCTTTCTCTCTCTCTCTCTTTTTTTTTTTTTTTTTTTTTTTTTTTTTTTTTAAGAAAAATTTCAGTCCTTTTTAGCTTTATGTATACTTTATACTTTCTATTTTTTTCTACGTTTCTCTCTCGAGTACGGCAACGGATTCGAATACGTCGTGACTGGAAAATTCTGAACAGAAATGTTTAGGTTCCTGGTTTAAAATATTTTCCCAAAGGACAGACTTGGTTCCAAGACTGTGTTAAAAGTTCAAATTCAAATAAAGAAAAGTTCAAATTCTTTTCCTGAATTCTGTCAAGATTTAAAAAAAAAAAAAACTTCACACCGCAGAAAATTTACGTTTATGAACTTGAAACTCGAGCTAGTTAAAAGCAGAAAAACTCTGTTTCATTTTGATTTTCTAAGACGATAAGATTTAAAAATTATTTAATAATATCTTATTTAAAAAATATGTATATTTTTTCTTTTATCTCTGTTACGATTATTGCAATGTTTTAAAAATGTTTCGAAAAGAACCGGTTTGGTAAAAGGAACGTTTTGTAATAGATAGCAGTAAAAGTTCTTTCCCTTAATTATGTCAAATTTACAAAAGAAATCAAATAATCATTATATAGGATATTTAAAAAAGTAAAAAAAAATCATATCTCGTGTAAAAATTATGTTTATAAAATTGAAACTCAACTGGTGTTAAAAGTTGAAAAAAAAATCTATCTAAAACGTTTAGTATTCGTAAACAGGAGGATTCATAATTCTTAACTTAGTTAACTTAGTTTATAAATTTAATTAATTAGTTTAAAAATTTAGTTAACTTAGTTCAAAAATTTGGTTAACTTAGTTTTAGATTTTCGGTTTTAAAAGTTGGATTTCATACCGTTCATTAATTATTATTTTAATCCATATTTTGGTTTACATTGTGTAACCTATTATCTTGTGCTTATTTTTACTGTCTCACATATTGCCTTTTCCTTATCTATAGTCTTTAACTTTTAATATATAAGGGTATTTGCCATCTATTGGAAATATATTCGTCTTAATTTAAACACAACAAACTAGCATTTTTGAATGAAGTTTATATTTTAATGAAATATTAATTCGGGTCCTTCATTTTAAAGAAATTCAGTATGAATCAAGCCAATTGTAAAGATCTTATTTATTACTTGTGCGCTTTTTCTCTTTTTTAGGGTTTAGTTCATCTCACGAAACTCTATCAGTTCCGCTTCGTTGTCTGTCTGCCACAGAGCCGGTTTTGAGAAACTATGAACTTACAGTCATGAAAATTTGTGTACTTATAGCTGAATACCTACTATGAAGCTCAAAATCATAAAATTAAAAAAAATCGTATTATTTTAAGATATAGAGATAAAAAACCAAAAATATAACACCTTTTTCCTATTAAATTTAAACATTTTTCGTTATAGCAGTTGCCAACAATTAAAAATCCACAATAAAATTCTTTCTACAATAATTACTTTTCTATTGAAAGATTTCCACGTGAAAAATGAAAACGAAATAAAAAGTTTAACAATTTGAAATAAAAGATTAATATGACGTCATATTGGTAATAAAACGGTTGGTAATAAACAACATGTTTAATTTCGAAATAGATTTTTTTAAAATATCGCATATAGTTCACATGACAGATATTATTATGACAGAGTGCAATAGACAGTATGACAGAGTGTAATAGCGGTCTTCGCCCGCTATCGGTTACCTAGACCGGTATATTTTTACTTTATAAAAAACATGATATGATTTTTTTTTTTGAAAATGAAATTTATTTGGATTTATTAAAGAAAGGATAAAGTGTTTTGAAAAGAATATTAAACGAAACCCTTTGTGCGATCTTCGATCACACTTACCCACTTGTTATCTGTTTTTCTTTCCAAACTCGAGTTTTAAAAGCTAAAATTAATTTAAAGACAGGCACCGTAATTAAGTTTTACTGCATTTCCGCTTTACGTCCAATTAACAGCCTAAAAGTAAAAACATTTTTCACGTGCTTTTTGCGCTGAAATTTCCATTTTAAGATTGCTTCCTGGTGCGACTAAAAAGAACATTGCAACAACTAAGGCAATTTCATCACCGCTTCTAATCCAAGCAGTTTGAAATATCTTTTCAGTCACCCCCGTCCCTGTCAAATTTTTTTTTGTGTGTAGTAGGTTCTTGATTTTCTTAGAATCTTTAATTTATTCAGCTTCGCCATCATTATTCTGCAGCTCTTCTTCGGCTTTTACAGGAATAAACTTTGTTCTAAAGAAAAAAATCTATGAAGTAGACATACAAATAAATAAATATACCAAAGATCTACTTTATAAAGACACATTTATTATAAGTCTTATATTTCAATTTTTATATTTTCTTTAAGAAAATTTTCAGAGGTTTTTAACTTTATGTATACTTTATACTTTCTCCTTTTTTCTGCATATTTCTCTCTCGAGTAATGGAAATGGCCTTGAATATGTCGTGACTTGAATATATTGAACAAAAAAGCTTTGGTTCCTGATTTTAAAAATGTTTCCCAAAGGACAGACATGGTTTCTAAGAATGTGTTGTAATAGAGAATAGTTAGTTCTTTTTCTGAATTATGTCGGGGTTTTTGAAAGAAATGGAAAAGTCGTGAGAATTAAGAAAACTAAAACCTTCTCACATAAAAAACATGTGTTAATGAACTTGAAACTCGAGCTTGTTAAATGTAGAAAACCTCTGTTTCATTTTTATTTTCCACACGGGGGGGGGGGGATTTAACATTTATTTAATTCTAGCTTATTTGTTTAAATGTATTATTTTATATTTGTCTCTCGATTATGGCAATGTTATAAAAATGTTCCCCAATGAACAGGCATTATTAAAGAAATGTTTTGTAAAAGAGAGTAGTGTAAGTTATTTTTCTTAATTAAATATGCTACAGGAAATAAATAAAAAAAGTATTATGATTCACAAATCGAAAAAATATATATATAACGGGAAATTTTTTATGATTTTCAAAATCGACCGTATTAAAAGCTGAAAAAAACCCTTTCTAATCCGTCTTGTTTTCGTAAACCGGAAAATTAAGCATTCATCTGTGTTTAGCTTATTTATAATTTATTCATTTATTCTAGAAAATACTAAAATTTGGGTACATTTTACTTTTAATAGATGCTCTCTCCCAATCTTTGCAAAATAAATTACAATGCTTTTAAGTGTAACTCAAAAACAGGTTATGGGAATTAGTTCTAATTTTGGATTTGAGTATTTAAAGCTTCTAGAAGTCAATTTCTGTTAAAATGATTAGTATATATATTTTGGAAAAATTTATTCCAAAATATATATAATGAAAAGTATATATATGCATATGATAAAAAGCATGTTTGCGTAATATGGTCGAGTAGAGGGATAGGGAAGTGTTTATGAGAAATGGGGGTACGCCGAAATGGAAAGCCCAAGAAAGGGGTACGCAAAAGAAAAAAGGTTGGGAAGCGCTGCTCTAATCCCTGTCCAAATATAATCATGATAAAGCTATTTTTGCGCGATCAAATCTAATGTCTGACCTCATACTCCCCTTTCCAGATACTAAAGGATCAGGGTCCATAGTTTTTGGCCCATAAAATAAGACTAAAATTTGATTTTGTTATACTGACTTAATTATTTCACTTTTTAATACTAGAAGTTTTATCTTGTACGATTTCAATAATATTTTTTTGCTTTTGGTTCGGATTTATATAATTTACACAAGCTCAAAGTTCGTATTATTCGTAGTTTTGGATGAAAAATACGCAATTTCTCCTAATTTTAGCTCAATGTTTAATATATTTATTAATATTTTTCTATGATCACAGCTTTGCAACACTTTTATTTTTACATATATTGTACATTTTGATGCATTTTATAACATATATAAAGAAGAAAGTGTTGCAAGATTGCGCTCAAATCAATAATTGAGGTAAAATTAGCTTGTGTAAGTCATATAAATCCAAACAAAATGCAAAAACTATTCTTGAAATCGTACAGGCTAAACCTTCTAATATTAAAAAGAGAAATAATTAAGTCAGTATAACAAAATCGAATTTTATTAGTCTTATTTCATGGGCCAAAAATACGGCTTATGGACCCTGATCCTTTTCTTCCAGTCATACCCACGTAATTTTTAATGCCCCCCCCCCCCTTCAGTAATATAAGGTATCTCATAATCTCCCGATAGATCTCCTTGTGGAACTGGATCAAACTGCTTATTAAGTAAATATTTTAGTTTTTGTACTGGTTCTCATAATCTCCCGATAAATCTTCTTGTTTTACTGAATCAAACTGCTTATTAAGTAAATCTTTTTAACCACCATCAATTCAAATAAAAATATATCCTCTATTTAATTATAATGAAAAAATGGCATCAATCCTAATCCTAATAATATTGTAAATCTGATTGTGTGCAAATGTTAGGCTGAAGCCAGCGTCAAAATGGAGCATTTAATGATTCTGTATCTTTATACATACATTGATTATAACCCTCATATGAACATAGGCTGGTTTTTGTTTATTTTATTCAAACATTTTGCTTAATAATTCAAAATTTCGTTATTTTCATTGAGAATAAATGGACATTTTTTCGTATAATATTTTAAAATGGTTAAATTTACTTTACCGTTGCTAATACTTTATCGTTGCCAAAGCTAAATCTCATCAAAAACAACTCGTTGTAAATGATCCCGCCAAGCCACAATCCTAAAACGTCAGTCACAAAAAGAAGTGATATCACATAAAAAGAAGCGATATAGAAGTGCATACTCCGATTCCCGTGTAAAAATCTATCACCACTCATAATGTTTCCAAAGGACTCGGAGTGAGGTACAGTATGTGAAAACTGCTTGGCGACCTGCAGACTTTTATAATATATGCAGTATATCAATTTTGAAAATCGAAAAAAATAAATTTGTAATTTTTGTTACATCATTTTTTAAATATTTTTGTATGCGAAAGAACTGACAGAACAGATTTTTCCCCAGATCTATGCGATTCCGCTTACGCTAGAATTACTGCAATATATCTCAATTTAGTTAACGTTTATTATAAGGTACAATGTTATTAATATGCGTATGATCATTATATATATATATATATATATATATATTACAAACTCAAAATCTTTACATGTTTACTTAAAAAATCCTCTTCGTAAGAGTGGTGTTTCTAGTTTAAATAATGGTAAATAAAATCAACAAATTGATTTTTCAAGCTCGTAAATAAGAAAAGACATGCAAACACAGAAGCTTCAACTTTTTACAATTTTATGGGAGCAAAATAAATAAATAAATTAAATTAAATTAAATTAAATTAAATTAAATTAAATTAAAATAATATAGTCATGTGTAATTGCAGGAAACGCAAACATTATAAAAGCCTGCAGGTCGCCAAGCAGTTTTCACATACTGTACCTCACTCCGAGTCCTTTGGAAACATTATGAGTGGTGATAGATTTTTACACGAGACTCGGAGTATGCACTTCTATATCGCTTCTTTTTATGTGATATCACTTCTTTTTGTGACTGACGTTTTAGGATTGTGGCTTGGCGGAATCGTTTACAACGAGTTGTTTTTGATGAGATATCACTCCTTTTTGTAAGGTATTTAATTTCAATTATACGGATTCCATTTTTATTCAGAAAAGAAAAGATGAAAGGGGCAAAAAAAATAATAGTGATGCTATAAACAGAATTATACAGTAATTATACATCAGAATTATACAATTTATTGAGTGACTTATTCCAATGTACATGTCGCTACAATAACTACAGGGAAACTTTTATATTAATTTCCTTACATTGTATTCATCAGATTATTTATGACATATTTATTTTCCTTTTTCTTTTGTTTATATCACTCTTCCGTTTATATACATTCAAAAACAAAAAATTACACAATTTTACAGTAGTTTACAAACTAATTAAAATACTACAGTTTCAGAAAAATGTGGAAAAATAAGAAGCACTTTTTTTCGGTCAACTACAACGATAAGTTTATGGAGCATACTTTACCGAGAATAATCAACATTTTTTTTTCCTACGAACCTATTTCTATTAGTATAAAAATTTACAGGGATTTTTATACTAACATATTAAATATATTATTTTTAAAAATTACTGAGCACCTTAGAAGTTTTTTTATTTGTTTAAGTTTTTTAACTCAACGTTTCGAAAATTTGAAAAATATAAAATTCGCAACGTTTGCAAAAGTATAAAAACTATTAAAGTGATTTCTGTTCATATAGTCTGTTCATTCCAATTCGGTGATCCTAAAATATAGGTCCCCAATCTCCGGCAGTCCATGAATTAATTAGGACATATGTATGCAACTGTTAAAATGTTCTCAAAGTTGACAATAGAGGCGATAAGTATAGCTTGGCAAATATGAAACACGGCATTGCTTCATCATGGCTTTGTTTCGTGAGGAGTTCGTTCTCCGAACATAAAAATCTCACACGAAAGTGTTCGTTAACCGATTTGTTCGTAAACCGAACAGTTCGTTACCGATCACCTATTGTATACAAAATTTAGCATTTGAAGTTCGTCATAGCCGGAGATTCGATGAACGGCAAATATTTAAACGCAAAACTTGTAATCTTGGGGTATCAACATTTTTACATTCTATTACTCAGCGCATGAACGTAAAGTTGGAATTTTGTAATCGCTATTTCAATCAATTCCTAATACGCTAGAATTATATATTTATAAATAAACACAGTTTTTTTAATCGATGAAAATACTATATATTAATAGATTTAGAGCTTAACATCGACGAGATTTCAGACGGGCAAAATGATCTTATATTAAATTTTAAAGCAAGATAATGAAACCTTACAGAGATTGAAACAGTGTAAAATCATTAAAATACATCTCACTCAGTAAATATACATCGGTTGTAGTGTAATCAAGATCTTCTAAGAGACTCTGTAAACGAAACGTATATGCTTCAATGCCGCTTTACAATAGAGAGGATGTAGTAACATATTTGAATATCTTGTGTATATAGCGAATTTGACAAAAGTTATGCAATTTACTATTGTTTTTCCTCTGTGTTAAGTACAGGAATCATGTACTTCAACGTAAAAATTGGCTAATTACACAACTTTTTAGTCTTATTAAAAAATCTTTTGAGTTACCCTGTAAACGAACAGTAAATTCTACAATTCTGTTTTACAATAGGAAACTAACTTAGGTAGTTCGTAGTAACATATTTTAACATCATGCGCATACGTTCTTTTTGAAAAGAGTTAGACCATTTAATATTTTGTTTGCTTCATCTTAATTATAGGAATAAATCACTTTAAAGTGGTATACATAAAAAACTAATTAATATTTTTACGCGAAATATTAAACATTTGAACTACTTATAAAAACAATTCAAATGCGGCAAACCGCGTAAAAATCGGATAATTACACAACTCTTTAGCCCTATATCAAAAGATGTTTTGTGAGACCCTGTAAACGAACCTTAAATGTTAAGACTTTTTATAATAGGGAGATTACTTGGGTCGAGTGTAATAACATATCTTAATATCATGTGTATACGACCATTCCTAAAAGAGTTGGGTCATTTATTATTTTTTTGCTCTATGTTAAGTATAGGAATCAATAACTTTAAACTGATATAAATCAAAAACTAATTAATATTTTTACATGAAATTTACAAAGGTTTGAACTACTCATAAAAATGATTCAAATAACGTAAACCGCGTAAAAATCCGATAGTTACACATTGCTGTAGCCCTGTCAACAGTTTTTTGCTCTATGTTAAGTATATGAATCAATAACTTTAAACTGATATAAATCAAAAACTAATTAATATTTTTACATGAGACTTACAAAGGTCCGAACTACTCATAAAAACGATTCAAATAACGTAAACCGCATAAAAATCCGATAATTACACATTGCTGTAGCCCTGTCAACAGTTTTTGGTCTGAACAAGATTCAAAAAGTGCAAAAAACAGCACTTTTAAAATCGCATTTACTGAAAAACTATTCATCGGATTTTGCTTTACTTTGGATTTCTTAGTCCCGTGGCACGCCCCATTCCATAGAATCAAGAACTTTGATTCTATCATAAATAGAACGCGAGATATAGATGTGTCAAAAACCCGTTTTGTCCCGTCCGCAAAATATAAACTAGACAGAGTTAAAAAAAAAAAAATGTAAAATCGTTTGGCATCCATTGGAGGAAATTCCTTTCATTTACGGCTCAATGCATTGCTGTTTCTTATGCTTGGCGAGAAACTCTGTCGAGTTTCTATGATTTTTAATAATTGCAAGCTTGAGTTTCACTGCTCTGACACTGACCATCATATTGGAGGAGGAGCTAACACAATCTTGTCTGTTCATTGGTCTGAGCTCTGGAAACTACGGTTGTTGCCAACGATAAGGTAGAAATTCAGCCCTATTTCCGCGCCACATAAGACAAATATATATATAGATTGGATGCAATATCAGTACAAATAACCTTTGCACATAGGTTGATTATATCCCTCATATGAACATAGGCTGGCTTTTGTTTATTTTATTCAAATATTTTTCTTAATAATTCAAAATTTCGTTATTTTCATACAGAATAAATGGACATTTTTTCGTAAAATATTTTAAAATGATTAAATTTACTTTACCGTTGCTAATACTTTATCGTTGCCAAAACTAAATCAAAGCCCGTAATAATAAGTTTTACTCAACAATTAATTTTCAATTGAAAGATTTTCACATGAAAAATGAAAATTCAAAAGAATTCAAAAGAAAAGGAATTTCCGTGATATTTGAAACAAAAATATGGAGTATTTGTTATTATACATGAAGTATGAATATTGGTTACGTTGAGAAGATATTTTCTGTCAAAAACTGCGTTATAATTAGAAGAAAAACTGAACGATAATCATATTATTAAGAAAAGATTTCGCTTGGAACTATGAAAAGGATCTCCCTTGGCTTGAACAAATATGACGTCATAAATAAAACATGTATTTTCAAATATTCGTAACATTACAAGGAGCATGAATATCAGTGTATAATAAAAGTATATACATAATGGACGTCAGATTTCAGATGAATAACTGAAATATGTTTTTTGATACTGATTAATAATAAGCTTGAATATCAGTTACATACCGATGTGTGTTTTCTGATAAAATTCACGTCATGATTGCCAGGAAAAGAAAATTAACAAGAATTATATCATTGAAAAGAGATTTCTCTGGAATCAAAGTGACGTCATATTTCAAATAAAACGGGATTTTTCAAATATGTTTCAAATGGTGCGTGAATCAATTTCATACAATAATAATTACAGGGTACAGTGAAGGAATAGAGAGGCAGTGAACCGTCAAATCGGCTTGCAATATGAAGCCGGTTATCGCTCAAATCATTAGGCCCAAGGGCTGACTTCATTGGACGGGGAGAGATTTTCAAAGCAAGCCGCCAGTTGTTTAGGCCAACTGTAGGGTTGCATTTTCAGCATCCCGCCAAACATAAACATTTCATATCTATTTATTCTTTGAACTCTGCCATTAATAATACAAGCATCAGTAAGATTATTAAGAAAAGAAAATTGAACACAAGCCTATTATTTAAAAATCTGACTGTCTGTTTGTATTTCGCAACTACTACTCTTAATGCAATGAGATTTACTTAACACCATCATTGATCTAAGGATGTCATATAAACTCTGAGAATTTAAAATTTTGAATTAGATTTCGAGATATTATTATTATTATTATTATTATTATTATTATTATTATTCTAAATTTTAACGAAATTTCTCTAAAAACGGTAATTAAATTACTCCATTTTTGTGGATAAAAAAAAGAAGAAATAAAACGGATTAATACATTTTTATGCCATTTTCTCATTAAAACTGAAAAAAGAATTTTATTTTCAATTTGAATAGTTGGTAAAAAAAAAAAAAAAAAAAAAATCTTGATTACAGTAGAATTTCCGAAAATTAAAAACATATTTCCACATATTCAAACTTTATGAATTAATTTATTCTGCAGAACAAAAATCGTCTGTCAGCATATTGTCAAGAAATCAAGAGTTGTTTCAGCTATAGATTAAACCAAGTAGGCAAATTTGCTGCTACATGCAAACGTAACACTTGCAATTGCAAAGCTTTTCGCAACCCCAAATTACATGCAAACGTAACATTTACATGTAATTTGCACCCAAATTAATTTTAATTTGAACCCTTATAAATGTTAATTTGCACTGAAAATTACATGCAAATGTAATGTTTACATATAATTTTGGGTTGCAAAAAGCTTTGCAATTGCAAGTGTTACGTTTGCATGTAACTGTTACTGTTACATGCAAACGTAACACATGTAAATGTTACGTTTGGATGTAATTTTGGGTTGCAAAAAGCTTTGCAATTGAAGCTCCTTGCATTTAGGTGTAGAATTATTACTCCATATTCACAAGAATTGAATTTAAACAAAAAGCATATACTATTTCCAATGAATTATTTTTAAATGATGGCTGTTAAAACGTTTTTCAAAGTCGTTAAAAGTACAATGGTTTATCAGGTAAAACTGATATTTGTTTTTTGACAAATTGTACTTTTTTAAAACAGAGCTATGTCAAGGCCCCTATAACAAAGAAATACCGTATTTTCTCCTATGAAATATGGTAAAGAGTTAGTTAATTATTTACGTTTTTAATTATCGGGAGTGAAATATTTTCCGTGATTAATGCATTTATTCTTCTTTTAATGTTACGTGAACGAAGTCACGGGTAACAGCTAGTAAAGTTATAATTCCTAAAGATAAAATAAAGCCAATAGACGCTATCCTCGTGACGTGACAGTAAATATGATTTTTTTTATATATATATATATATAAAAATACACGTGCATAAATATTTTTACTGAAATTTAACATGAAAATCTTCTAAAATAAAAGCGTAAGTCATGTGACTGTCATCAACAGTTCCGGGATGGCCATTTCACTTTTTCTTATGCCAGGCGGCCATTTTCATTCAAAATTATTTTTTCGAATAAAACTGCATAAAAGTTACATTTTAAGAAAGATCGTTCAAAATAAATTAATATTTGAGAGATGACTTACGTTCAATTATGTATATATTCTGCAATAACTTCAGTCGAAACTAGGTTCACAGTTCAAATTCTCTATTCATGAAGGTAAACAAAAAAAAAAGATTGATTCGTCGTGAACATTTAAAATATTAAATCATGGAGGTAATCGTTCGCAAAGCAAGTTCTCCGCGAATGAATTTTTGGACCGCTGCCTCGCGTCAAAAAAATAATTCGCACCAGTGAGACAATCAAAGTTTACCATAATTATGTGCTATACAACTCAACTTCCTTCCGGACTTTTTCTTGACGTAAATTGAACTCATGTAATAATATTTAATGAATCAAATTTTTAGCATTTTTAAAATCGCTAATACAGCTTTTATTTATCGTGTGTGCAAATTAGAAACGATACTTTGATTTTGAAATCAAATGTTTTGATTTATGATATTATTTCTTATTTATTTATTTATTTTCTATTTAAATGAAAAGTGTGAAGTATTTTAAATTTATGTAATATAAGCATTTTAGATTAAAGTTAAGTATTTTAAAAGAAATGAGTGACAGGTTTATAATTTAAAATTAAATTAATGTAGTATGAATGATGGTGATGGGAACAATATTTGGCGATTTATCATCTGTTCCCGGCTAACAAAAATACTCATAATTAAAAAAGGAAATAAAAATAAGTAAATGATAGTTTGATGTAAATAAATATTGATATACATATCAAAAATAATTTATCGAACTAAAAAAATAAAAAATAAAATAAACAACAATTTCCATAAAAAATTTTTCGCCAAATTGGCGGGGTGAAAAATCGTGCCAACGTGCGTATGTGACACGTGTGCCCCAAAAATATGCGAAATGCTACCATGATCGCAAAAGTTCATGATTTGTCTATTAGAATCTTCCAATTTGGCGAAGGATTAAGGGAAAATTAAATTATGAATAAATGTAACGTGTTGCAATGTTTAACATACATTTAAGGGAGACCAAACTGGTCGCCAGTGGCGGCTAGTTAAAAAATATACGTCCAAAAAGCCACGGGCCTGAATATTTTTCATTATTTCTCTTTTATCTGCAACAATGGAATCAATCCATTGTTTCCTATCCATTGTTTGGATGTGTTCGCACCGGAATCAACACTTTATGATACTTAGATAGGATTCGTTTTTTTTTTTTCATTTATACACTAAAAATACATCCTTTCAAGTTATTTTTTATCATAACATAATATTTGCATTTTCATATCCAAGAAGCATTTTACGTTTGTTTTTAAAAATTCTGACTTCAGTAATGCATTAAATTGTTATTTTATGCCAACAGAAGTTCAAGTATGCAAAATTAAAGTTATAAAAAGTTTCAAATCTCACTGTAATGGAAATTCCTAGTCTTAGAGTATATTTTTTATTTAATGCAATTCTTTATATTTATTTAATACATTTTGATGTATTTTTCTAATGTTAAAAATTTCTTTCGCAGTTAACTTGTACCGTAAGAGCTAAAAAATATGTGTTCCCAGAAAATGAAAGTCAAACATATGGTGAGACTTCTTCACAAGTCACTTTCTAATATTAAATTACAAAAGTAATTAAAAGGGCGTTTTACTGTCTTTTCTGTTTTTCTTGGTATTAACTTATCAAAATCTGCAATTGCGTGTAGATCTGTTTAGAAAACAAATCTAAAGGAAATGGAAACATATATTTTTCGTTTGTTTTTAAAACTTCTGACTCCAGTAATGTATTCCAAATGATATTTTCCATAAATTTTCCAATGGAGTTTATAATTGTGTTATGCAGTTTCACTCTTTCGTTGGAAATTGTGTAGAGGACTAGCTACTCTCATATAAAGGGAGTCTACTTTTTTGAGTGAAAGCATTCTCTCCGGTATTAACATGTTCGAGTGAAAGGAACCTTTATCCTTCGTTTTTCTTTAATTTTCTCAAGTGAGTTTGTGGCTCTCCGAATCTGCGTTTCACAGTTTGCGCTGTAGTTTTATACTGATTAAGGTATGCTGGTCAATATGTAGAGTATAAAAGAGGGTTTGAAAGTCGGTTTCGACAAATCTTAGGTTGAGACCTACCTGAATTTTGAGATTGAAACGTACCACGTGCTCTGCGAGATCTGATGTCTATAATCGCCTGAAAGAAGCTGTCATCTTGGGTAAGACGAATTTTTTCTATTTTTAAACATCGAAAATATATTGTTTTCTGATGTTTCTAATGATAAAGAACGCTTTTCGGAATCATGGATAATTGTGAAGGGGTTATTATATTTTTTTTTGTAGTTATATCATATTTTACTACATTAAGAAACATATGTTTTTATTTTGTTTTGTTTTTACAGTGTGGGGCAATTTATTTCGAATATCGATAAATAAATTATATTTCCTCATCAGTCTTGTTCAAATATCTAACACACATTTTCTTATTGAAAAATAATAATATCGCTGCTGGTAAAGTACATACATACATGTAATATACATTTAAATGTATTTTTATTTTAAGTATTAGTAATTATCTTTAGTTGTGTGTAGCATAATTTAATAAATTTGAGAAGGATCATAGTTTTTTTTAAAATCTAGTTTTAAAAAGTTTATTATTTTTTTAAGAACTGACAAAATATATCTTTTAAAAATGTTTCATTGTAAATTAGAACATTAATAATAGACCGGGAGGCGGCAGCACAGACAATCACCTCATCGAGTTCACGGCTGAAATTCCAGAATTAGTTAGAACTTGATTCGCATATTAAAATGCAATCGGTCTGCCAAGTCATATCTTGGTGGAAAACACCCGAAAACCCGATTTTAGCGGTTGGCTCGTAGGTTTACCATTGTGTGTTCCTGCTCCCAGTCCTCCATGTTTTCATACCTTTGGGTGCAGGAAAACACAATGGTATATGAGTCAACCGCTGAAACTGGGTTTTAAGGTGTTTTCCACCAAGATATGACCTGGCAGACCGATTGCGTTTTAATATGCGAATCAAGTTTTAACTAATTCTGGAATTTCAGCCGTGAACTCGATGAGGTGATTGTCTGTGCTGCCGCTTCCCGGTCTATAATAGAGTTACATTTTATGCGGAAAGATTTTTTTATTAACTAAGACATAAAAGGGAAGAAGATAGTGTAAAAACTTTTACTTCTAACTAAAATGTATTTATTGTCCGAACTGCAATGTTAAAATAATTAGTTTTGTGAGGAAATATAGTGAGATGTACATATTCTAATTGAAAGAAATTGAGCAATCTTACGAAAATTATAGATCACAATATATTTGAATTTGTAGTGTATCTTTATAAATTTCTACCGTACATTCACGTTTACAAAAGGAAGCATATTGATATTTATTAATAGTATTCTCAACATTTGCCATTGTTTTCAAAAATTAGAGCCAATCGACGGGTAGGAAAAAAATGGCATAAAATAATCTTTGAAACATGATGAGCTTGAAAATAATGCTAAAATTAATTTATCAATATTGGATAATCATTTCGGAAGTTGTATGTGAGCATAGAATAAATATTGAAAATTTCATTAAACTAAAAAAAATCACATTAAAAGTAGAATTTGTGCAATACTGAAATTTAAACATTTTTATAATGTTAATTTTCCCCGTATGAGCTTCTATTGGCGTATAATAATAATTTAATAAATTACTGATGTCAGAATTTTTAAAACAAACAAAAAATGCTTGTTTCAGTTTCCTTTAGATTTGTTTTCTAAAGGGATCTACACGCAAATGTAGGTTTTGATAAGTTAATACCAAGAGAAACAGAAAGAACAGTAAAACGCACTTTTAATTACTTTTGTAATTTAACATTAGAAAGTAACTTGTGAAGAAGTCTCACGATATGTTTTACTTTCATTTTCTGGGAACACGTTTCCCTTAGCTTTTCCGGTTCAAGTTAACTGTGAAAGAAATTTAGAATGTTTGAAAAACACACCAAAATGCAATAAATAAATGTAGAAAATCACAAGGAATAACAAAATCACACTAAGACAAGGAATTTGCTTCATTCTAGATTTACACCTTTTATAACGTTAATTTCCCACGCGTATAATTCTGTCGGCATTAAATAACAATTTAATACATTACTGGAGTCAGAATTTTTAAAAACAAACAAAAAATATATGTTTCCATTTCCTTTAAATTTGTTTTCTAAACAGATCTACATGCAATTGCAGATTATGATAAGTTAATACCAAGAAAAACAGAAAAGACAGTAAAACGCCCTTTTAATTACTTTTGTAATTTAATATTAGAAAGTGACTTGTGAAGAAGTCTCACCATATGTTTAGTCTCACCATATGTTTGACTTTCATTTTCTGGGAACACATATTTTTTAGCTCTTACGGTGCAAGTTAACTGCGAAAGAAATTTTTAACATTAGAAAAATACATCAAAATGTATTAAATAAATATAAAGAATTGCATTAAATAAAAAAAAATACTCTGAGACTAGGAATTTCCATTACAGTGAGATTTGAAGCTTTTTATAACATTAATTTTGCATACTTGAATTTCTGTTGGCATAAAATAACAATTTAATGCATTACTGAAGTCAGAATTTTTAAAAACAAACGTAAAATGCTTCTTTCTCTTTCTTTTA
This sequence comes from Maratus michaelseni, assembly GCA_963931845.1. Lineage (NCBI taxonomy): Eukaryota > Metazoa > Arthropoda > Arachnida > Araneae > Salticidae > Maratus > Maratus michaelseni. The sequence continues at coordinate 8,775,369 of OZ007600.1, forward strand.
GATTTGCTTTCTAAAGCGATCGACAGACAAATGCAGATTTTGATAAGGTAATTCAAAGAGAAACAGAAAGAACAGTAAAACTCCCTTTTAAATACTTTTGTAATTTAACATTTGAAAGTGACTTGTTAAACAGTCTCACGATATGTTTGACTTTCATTTTTTGGGAACAGATTTCCCTTAGCTTTTTCGGTTCAAGTTAACCGTGAACAAAATTTTGAACGTTATTAAAATATACCAAAATGCATTAAATAAATGTAGAAAAGGGCAATGAATAAAAAAAAAAATCACACTAAGAAAAGTAATTTGCTTCATACTGAAATCTAAACTTTTTATAAGGTTAATTTCCCATGCGTATATGTAAGTTGACATTAAATAACAATTTAATACATTACTGAAGTCAGAATGTTTACAAACAAACAAAAAATACTTGTTTCCATTTCCTTTAGATTTTTTTTTCTAAAGATATCTACACACAAATGCAGATTTTGATAAGTTAATACCAAGAGAAACAGGAAGAATGGTAAAACGCTCTCGTAACCATTGTTGTAATTTAACATTTGAAAGTGACTTCTCTCACGATATGTTTTACTTTTGTTTTCTGCAAACACATTTTCTCTTAGCTTTTTCCGTTCCAATGAATTGTGAAAGAAATTTGTAACGTTAGAAAAATATAACAAAATGCATTAAATAAATGTAGAAAATTGCATTAAGAGCCTACGCTAGTCACGCGAAGAAACGCTCCAGCTAATGTTAAGTCAATGGGAAGGTTATCGCGCGATTTCTCGCTCGCATTTTAATATTTTTAAATGATTCTTTTTGCATAGGATAGCTGAGGTTGATCTCTAACGTTGTTAGTTTTTACTTTTTTGATTTTGGTGGCGGTTTTTTTATAAGCGGACATTTTCAATTTTGGAACCGGTTGGAACAGGTTCTGAAAGTGAAAGTACCCTTATATAAAAAACTGGAACCAAAATCGAAAAAGTAAAAACTAAGAACGTTAGAGATCAACCTCAGCTATCCTATGCAACAAGAATCATTTGAAAATATTAAAATGCGAGCGAGAAATCGCGCGATAACCTTCCCATAGACTTAACATTAGCTGGAGCGTTTCTTCGCGTGACTGATGTAGGCTTTTAAATAAAAAATCGCATTAAGACTAGAAATTTCCGTTATACTGAGATTTAAAACTTTCTATAACGTTAATTTCTCATACTTTTCTGTGCTACGGAAGGTGGAGTGCTGACTCACCGGTGGGCCTGCAGATTGGACAACTTCAACTCGATATATCAGGCTGAACTCTTTGCCATCCACAAAGCTCTAGAATGGATTTCGGAACAACAAACAACCATTGCAATCCCCATCTATAGTGATAGCCTATCCAGCCTGCAGGCAATCTACGCCTTCAGAACCATCAATCCACAAATCCATGAAATTAAAACCCAACTTAGTAACCTGCTACATAAAACTTCGCTAGGTCATGTGACAGCACACAAGGGGAACTTCGGCAATGAATCTGCGGACATGCTAGCAAAGGAAACAACGACAAAAACATCCATAGACATCTCGCTACCTGCGTCCCACTCCTATATCAAAAGATCCCTTAAAATGCGCATGTTGCAGCAGTGGCAAGACCACTGGGACTACTCAGAGAAAGGTAGATATACCTATGACATAGTCCCGGCGGTATCTTGCAATCTTATTACTTTAACTTCCTCAACCACTGCCTTCCTAACGGAACATGGCCCTTTCGGGTCATATCTAAACAGGTTTAAAAGGGCCCGAACTCCCACCTGTGAGTGCGGCGCAGAGGCGTCAGCCTCACACTTCTATTTTAACTGCCCCCTTACAGCTCGCTGTCACATCCGTCGCCCCTCTTCTCCCCCTAGTGGTTGGCTTGATAATATCCTTTCCCGCCCAGCACTTTTAGATAAACTAAAAAACATCTTTAAGTTCTTGATGGATATTTCTAACTTGACCCGCTCCTGAGAACATCATTCAATCTTAAACCATCTTCACTGCCCAGTGTCGCGCTGGAGGTATGTCTCTGGCAGTGAACTACCTGTAATGTACTATTTCCACCCCGCCCCCTGTCGCGTTTTCTGGCGGGTTCAGCTCCAGCTAAAATATGTATTTTTTTTAAGACCTTAATAAAGGAACCGGGAGGGACATCTATGTTCTACAGATCTGGTTCCCAGTCTGAGCAGTCCCTCTTAGGCATTCAAATTTCTCATACTTCAAATCTTTTTAGTACAAAATACAAATTTAATCATTACTGGAAGTAGAATTTTTAAAAACACATAAATATTTACTCGTTTCCATTTCCCTTAGACTTGTTTTCTAAACAGATTTACACGCCAATGGAAATTTTAATAAGTTAATAATACAAAAAGAAACAGAAAGAATAGTAAAACGCACTTATAAGCATTTTTGCAACTTAACATTTGAAAGTGACGTGAAGAAGTCTCACGATATGTTTGACTTTCATTTTTTGGGAACACATTTCCCTTAGCTTTTCCGGTTCAAGTTAATTGTGAACGAAATTTGGAACGTTAGAAAAATGTACCAAAATGCATTAAATAAATGTAGAAAAGGGAAATGAATAAAAATTACACCAAGAAAAGAAATTTGCTTCCTACTGAAATTTAAACCTTTTATAACGTTAATATCACATGCGTATATTTTTGTCGGCATTAAATAACAATTTAATACATTACTGAAGTCAGAATTTTTATAACATAAGAAAATACATCAAAATGTATTAAATAAATAGAAATAATTGCATTAAATAAAAAAAAAATACTCTAAGACTAGGAATTTCCATTACAGTGAGATTTGAAGCTTTTTATGACATTAATTTCACATACTTGAATTTCTGTTGGCATAAAATAACAATTGAATGCATTACTGAAGTCAGAAAATTTAAAAACAAACAAAAAATACTTGTTTCCATTTCCCTTAGATTTGCTTTCTAAAGAGTGTTCATATACACGCAAATGCAAATTTTGATAAGTTAATAATACCAAGAGAAACAGAAGGAACAGTAAAACGCACTTGTAAACATTTTTGTAATTTAACATTTGAAAGTGACTTGTGAAGAAGTCTCACGATATGTTTGACTTTCAGTTTCTGGAAAGACATTTTTCTTAGCTTTTCCGGTTCAAGTTAACTGCGAAAGAAATTTGTAACATTTGTAAAATATACCAAAATGCATTAGTTTGCGTGATTTATACAAATATTTTAAGTTAAACATTTTTTCCTTAATGCAATATTTTTCGCTAGTAAAATATTTATCTTTAAGCACAAAGAAGTAAATATTTACTTTTTACTCCTTTAAGGACGATATAGTATATATTTTTTAAACTTAAGGACACATGTGGCATCTTGATGGATAAAATAAAGAAAATTTAACGCAAAATTTAAAAGTATGTATTTCATTTTAAAAAAGTGTAAACAATTAAAACAATTAAAAAACACATATTCTAGTATACACAGAGGATGTTCATACATTTTTGTGATGATTTTGACATTCTCTATTATTTAAATTGATGTGAAAAAATAAAACCTATATGGCATGAATTTTGAATAGTGTTAAATTATCGTCTGCATCCTTTAAAATATTCTTTGCTTTAAATTGTCGTTGGAAAAATAAACAATGGATCGAATTCTATGTATTTGCACTTTACGAAAAAAAAATACTCTTAGTGAAGTATTTAAAAAAAAAAGAGTAAAAATTACGGTTTTAATATTTCTACACGTAAAATAAGTGACATAATTATTAAAAAAGAAAAGAAACGTCAAAGTTTACATTTGACAGGGAGAAAGGTAAAAAAATACATACCCAACAAAGGTACGATTACCGCTTATTACACCAATCGAAAGTCGTATCTCAGGTTTTAAAAGAAAATCCATCCCTTCTAATGAACTTGTTCCTATTATTATTACTGGTTCAATCCTAAAGGAATCCTTTTGCATATTAGTAATATATTTCATTGTTCCAAATCACATCAGTCTAAAACATTTCCTTTTTTTTAACACTTTCCAACCTAGTTGAAAAGTGTTTATGACTTCGGTTTGTCTGGCCGTCTGCCGTCTGCCGTCTGGCCGTCTGCCGTGCTCTAACTTCCGCAGATATGCTCGGATTGCTCTGCAATTTTTATATGTTATAGTCGTTATCTATAGCATGTTCCCTATTTCAACGGAAGTGTGTAGCACTTATACTTTTTTTACAGGGACACTCAAAAGAATTCCATTACATTTCGGTCTATGGGGAAAAATCGCTTGAGGTTTATTTAAATAATGTTTCACTATTTTAAACGCATTGAAATTTATATATATCACTAAGGTGCATTAGAAGAACCGTAATATGGAATAGTGTGTGCATAGCACTTATAGTTACTTTACAGGGACAGTCAAAAGAATTCCGTTACATTACGTCTATGGAGAAAAATCGTCTGCGGTTTATTTAAATAATGTTACCCTATTTTAAACGCATTGAAATTTATATAAGGTGCATTACAAGAGGCTTACTACAGAATATTGTGTGTATAGCAGTCATCGTTCATTTACAGGGACACACAAAAGAATTCTCTACTGTCTGTTAACAATAATTCCTGGAAGTGCGTTTTAAATTACTGAACGCGATTTTAATTTTAACTCGCTTTTTGTCTATTACGTGGTGTGTATAAATTCTGTAGATCCTATACAGGGAAGCACAAAAGTTCGCGAACACATTTCCGTATTATTTAACTCCAGACGGAGAATTTAAAACTGTGCTACGCGTTTCCTAACTGAACTAAAATTTAGCATCCTATGTAGTATATATACAAATCTATAGATCCTATACAGGGTTGATGAAAAGTATTCGGATTACTTAGATGTTATCTTTTAGCTTATTAAACGGTATGATTTGTAAAATATTTTTGGAAGCGTTGGAAAGTGTTACATAATCTATGCTTGACGCATGATTTTTCGTTCTTGTTTCTTACGATCTAAAGATGCATGCTGAAATAAATGTCTGAAAATACGTGTTCGCAAAGTTGTTACATAACTATCCAACTTGAAAGGAATCAATCGTTATAATAGAGTCTGATCACAGTTTGAGAATTTTCAAGAAATCGTCACTGCACTCTTTACTCCTTATCCTCTAACCAGTTTTCATTCTGAAATTTCAAAAAGAAAAACAAAATGTTGACGGAGGAAATTAATAGCGATTTTCTCGGAATAATTTTGAAAAAAAAATTAATGTAGATACACGTGGAAGAGAAGAATGAAAATAGGAAATGAAAAGGAAACAAACAAAAAAAAAAGCTATGATTGCTTTTGAACTGAATTTTCGGTTATATATGATACAAGAATTGGTGGTAAAACAATTGGTGGTTGCCAAGATTCCCAATTTTGCACTACCACTCTTCCGAAATCTCCTTTTTTACCCATTACAATTTAAAGAAAAGTACACTGAAATAAGTGTCAACAAATACGTGTTCGCAAAGTTGTTACAAAGTTGTCTAACTTCAAAGGAATAAATCGTTATAGAATCGGATCACAGAGTGTGAGAATTTTCAAAAAATCATTGCTGCATTTTTCACTTTCCTAGCCCCTAAAATGGTTTATTGATATATTTCGTTCATTTTTACGAACTTTTAAAATAAATAAAACAGATTTAAAGAGGAAATTAACATTGATTTTCTCGAAATAATTTCTTAAAATAAATAAATAAATAAATAAATAAAAGTACACGTGAAAGAGGATAAAGAAGAAAAGGAAATGAAAGGAAAATACATATATAGATGACCATGGATGTAAAAAAAACTGTTAAAATTTAATAAAATCATGTGTTGTGCTATATTTAGTCTATTTTTCAGATATGATTACTTTTGAACTGAATTTTTGGTTATATTATATCGTCGCCTCCATGTCAAACTAACAAATTTTGAAAAAATGCATTTTTTCATTTTTTTAAAAAATGGACGGATTTTCACCGCGAAAATTTAATAGTATTCTTCACCAGGGTCGCTAGTTTGACTCTTTTTTAATTCAGAAATTTCGAATATATACCAGGAATTTCAAATAGAAATTTTTGCTTCATTTAATGGCAGACAGTTCGGAATTACTTAAAGTAAAATAAAAAATCTCAAAATTTCCGGTACGAATTCGGCCTTTCTGAATAAAAATTAAGGCCAAACTGGCAATCCTGTTATTCACAGAAATTTTATTAGAAGTATTAATAGGCGAAGAATTCTAATACAATTTAGTGGTGACAATCGGCCCATTTTTAAAGGTAATGAAAAATGTATTTTCTTATATTCGGTAGTTTGACATGGTAGCGACAATCCATCTTTAATAAAAAGCTATGCTTAGCTGACGACTGGGTTGTTCGCTAATCGTTGCCACAGATTAATCCCTGAAAATGAAACAATTGAAGTTACTAAAAAAAATAATAAATAGCTCAAAAAGTATTTGTCACAAAATTGTTAGACAAACTGCGTTAGAAAGGTAAAAAATTGTATTTTTCGTGATACAAATTTCAAATCTAATGATTATGCCGTTTTTCAAATATTGAATTTAAAAAATTACCAAATTTCACAATGGAATACCATACGCGTAAAAATATAACACGCGTAAAAATATAATGATAACGACAATGTGTCTTGACGTGTAAATTACTAGCTATAGCACGAGTCACAAATAATAGTAGCCTTATTATTCTGTTAAAATATAAAAAGGAATTATGGTGTCACGAGTGCATGATTTTTATTTAATTTGAATATAATCATCTTAGAAACAAGGTTTTGGGAATTTTTTTTCGAATTGGACTAATAATTTAGCTAATACTGTATATTATTTGTTTGAGTTTAAAAGAGGAAAGGTGGGGGAGCGCTTTAAATTATTTATGTTTTCTCAGGAACTTTTGGTCAGAATAGGAAGTTTAATATATCAAAAAGTTAGAAATTAAATCGACATTAAACCGGCAATAACTATAACGACGGTCTTTTAGTTCGTTTGGATATATTTTCATTTAAAAATATAAAATCATTCAGCATTGATTTTAGGTTTTTTTTAGATTATTGTCACGGCCCGGACAACGCCGGGCATGTCAGCTAGTATGAGGATATTTGGTAAAACAAACATAGTTGATAAGTCTCCCGATTTTTCACTACCGCTTTTCGAAATTTCCTTTTTTACCCAGTACAATTTAAAGAAAAGTACGCTGAAATAAGTGTCGACAAATACGTGTTCGCAAAGTTGTTACAAAGTTGTCTAACTTCAAAGGAATCAATCGTTATAGAGTATGATCACAGAGTGTGAGAATTTTCAGGAAATCGTCGCTACACTTTTCACTTTTTTATTCCCTAACAAGGTTTACTGATATTTTTCGTTCTTTTTTCTGAACTTTCAAAAAGAATGAAAAAGGTTTAAGGAGGAAATTAATATCGATTTTCTCGGAATAATTTCTTTGAAGATAAAAGAAAATTTAATGTGGAGGGCGAGAAGGTAGAAGAAAATGAAAAGAAAAGACATAGAGACAAGCATAAACGAGAAATTAATGTTAAAATTAAAAAAAAACAAACATGTGTTGTGCTATATTTATGTATGTTTTTACTTTCTTCTATTTTTACAAGAAGAAAGTATTGGATTCATGAAAATTTTCGATGGATTTATACGTTTTAGAAGGTCCTGAACACAATTTGACTATTTTTAGAAAATGTCTGTCTGTGACTCTGTCTGTCTGTCTGTCTGTCTGTATGTGAAAAAAATTTTGTGGGCGCTCTATCTCAAGAACTAATGCTTGGAATTTAATAAAACTTTATTTTCCGTTAGTCCCTGATATAAAAGGTGTGCTGATTAGTTTTTGGTAAAAATCGCCCGGCAGGTGGCGCTGCTATGTAGCATTTTTCGCGAATCCCGCAATAGCTCTATCTCAAGAACTAATGCTCGGAATTTAATAAAACTTTATATTCAGTCAGTCCCTGATATAAATTGGTGCTGATTAGTTTTTGGTAAAAATCGCCCAGCAGGTGGCGCTGCAATGCTGCATTTTGCAGGATTTACACGATTTTAGCGATAGTCCTGTCTCAAGAACTAATGCACGGAATTTAATAAAACTTGAGCTTCAGTTAGACCTTGACATAAATGGGTGCTGATTCTTTTTAGTGTATGTGAAACCTGTGTGAGATAGCAGACAGTTTTAGGATTGACACATCCGACTAGTTTAATATTCGAATTGTAAATTTTTTACGATTTAATTTATGTTAATTTACGATTCCTTTTGAGCTGAATTTTCGGTTATATGATATGAGAATTAATAGTAAAGAAAAAAAAATGTGACTACCACTTTTTTGTGCCGAAATATTTGTTTTGCATAATCGTGTATTTCTGCAATGAAATAAACTGAATATTTCTATTATGATTTAGTGTTAGTAATTTGGGAACTTGGCAATTATCAGTAAACATTTGTCACATACCACATCACCTGACACTACATGTTATACATCTCTTTGCCTTCGCTGTACTGCAGGTCTAAATTGTGCTAGGTTTTTTGGTACTTACGTATTATCCGTGCCAGGAGATTGATCGCCAGAAATGGTTGCCAAGTACCAATCTTGTTTATCGTTGCCAATCATGTTTTCAAACGCAGTAATTTAATATTATCAAATAACATTGTTAAAAATGGTAATTGATATAAAATAAGTAAAATGTAATATATGTTTATTAAATTTATAACATTGTTAAAAATAGTAAATAACATTATTTTAGTAAAATAAATAAATGGTAAATAGCATAGTAAATTAGAAAGAATAATATTATAGATTATTCCTAGGCATGTACCATGTAGCAAGAAAAAAAAATATATGGGTTACTATAATTAGTAACATTGCCTCCATGCCTGGCGCAGTTGTCTTAAAACTGGCACGGATAATACGTAAGTACCGATTTTTACATACACGATGCACAGCTGTGCGTGTACACGTACCTTATGATGCTTTAACAAAAATTTTCCTTACAAACTTTAACACTCAGTTTTCTTAAAAGATTCTTTTATACTTCATTTCTTCTAATTCATTTTTTCCATGTCATCAGTAATTTTTGAAGAGTAAAACTGTCTTATGCAACGACGCTGCCTCAGAAAATCTTCAATAAAACTGATTAATATTCCGCGGCGCAAATCTATGAATAGTAATTGCTGGTAATGCAATTTTAGCTGTGTTTTGTGCTAAATTAAACTTTAACTTAACTAGGGCATCCAACCTAGGCTTCCCGGGATTGAGACTATAGGTGAAAACCATTTATTTTTTTTAATTGAAAACTCTAATTTACATTTCACATTTAATATTTTTTTTAATTTGTCCCTTAACAACATCAAAGAGCTTTTGTATATGAATTATGCCATTTATATATTCAAATAAAATTTTGAAATTTATTAAAAGCGGTAATTTTTTATATCGTCCTTATTCCAGAAGTTAATAACCGAAGAAATCGCTAAAATTTTCATTATCTACAGCAGTTTTCTTTTTATTCTGATAATTTCAGCGGCTTTAAGGGCTTATTTCGATTATCTGTTAAATTTGTGTTTTATTTATACTGTTTTATTGATTGCTTCATGAAGTTTTGATTTCGTTATTGAATATTAGCTGGAAACAAATACTGAACTTTTTATACTGCTTAAAGCGAAAACTGATCAATATTTTGTTATCGTCTGCAAACGGTAGAGATAGATTAAAAGAAAATCATTCTTGAAATTGAATTTAAATACTATAATAAACAATAACGAAAAATCATGCGTCAAGCATAGATTATGTAACACTTTCCAACGCTTCCAAAATAATTTTACAAATCATTACCGTTTAATAAGCTGAAAGATAACATCTAAGTAAACAATTTGGAAAACGCATAACATATTTAAAAACGTAATTTCAGGAATTTCTAACATATACAATATTCGGAAAAATATCCGAATACTTTTATTCAGCCCTGTATAGGATCTATAGATTTGTATATATACTACATTGGATGCTAAATTTTAGTTTAGTTAGGAAACGCGTAGAACAGTTAAAAATTCTACTTCTGGAGTTTCTGTCAATAAACGGAAATGCGTTCGCGAACTTTTGTGCCGCCCTGTATAGGATCTACAGAATTTATACACACCAAGTAATAGACAAAAAGTGAGTTAAATTTAAAATTGCGTTCTGCAACTTAAAACGCACTTCCAGGAATTATTGTTAACAGACAGTAGAGAATTCTTTTGCGTGTCCCTGTAAATGAACGATGACTGCTATACACACACTATTCTGTAGTAAGCCTCTTGTAATGCACCTTAGTGATCTATATAAATTTCAATGCGTTTAAAATAGTGAAACATTATTTAATTAAACCGCAAACGATTTTTCTCCATAGACGTAATGTAACGGAATTCTTTTGACTGTCCCTGTAAAGTAACTATAAGTGCTATGAACACCATATTCTATATTAAACTTCTTGTAATGCACTCTAGTGATAGATATCAATTACAATGTGTTTGAAATTGTGTAACATCGTTAAAATAAACCGCAAATGATTTTTCCCCATTGACCGTAATGTAACGGGATTTTTTTAGTGTCCCTGTAAGAAAACTATAAGTGCTACACATTTCAGTTGAAATAGGGACCATGCTATAGATAACGACAATAACATATGAAAATTGCAGGGCAATCCGAGCATATTTACGAAATTAGAGCACGGCCAGACGGCAGACGGCCAGACGGCCATACGGCAGACAAACCGAAGTCATAAACACTTTTCAACTAGGTTGGAAAGTGTTAAAAAGTAAATTGCGATACAGTTTTAAAAAAACTTGCATTTGAAAGTAGATTTTTCTCCCTATATAACGGTGTAAAAATTAAAAATATGCATTGCTTAGAAATTAAGAAAATCGTAGTAGCAAAAATCGAAAAACCGAAATTTCATCGTCAAGTATTTCCATTCGTAAAATGACGTTAGCGTTACGTACGGACACGTTTATCCTTTATAATATAGATATCTGGTGTGCATAGGAATTTGTCGATCACACACACAGTTGCAAAAAAAATTTCAAGTACAAAAAAATTCGTCAAATAACCTTCTGGCGATAAATGATGAAAATAAATTTTCAAATGTGTTATGCGTTTTAAGAAACCATATACATGGTGTTTCACAAAGGACCCCTAACTTTAAAAATCAATAACCCAGAAACGGTGATAGACAGAAACATGAAACCAGTGGTATGTTTATTAAAAAAATCGTAAGAATCTTATACGTAAATCTCAAAATTTAGTTAAAAATAGCACCGATAAATGGCGCTGAGAGCATTAAGAATCCTTCTAAAGAGAGTTCAGAAGCATAGAAAGACTAGCCGTCGAAGATTTCGCCATTGAAATCTGACCGCTATCTTCATATAGTGAAAATAATTCGCATCGGCCACGTTGCCTGTCTGTCGAATTTTTTGAAAAGCTCACGAATTGTTTTCCCATCAGGGGTTTTTGCGACTTGAAATCGCGTTTGAAAACTTCTTCTTGTGGCAGTAGGACTCTAATTTAATCGGTGGTACTGCAACACAATAAACACACATTCATCCACGGTATACACCACTTTCGGAATTATTTTCACTATACGCTAATAGCGGCCAGATTTCAATGACGAAATCTTCGATGACTAGTCTTTTTATGGTTCTGAGCTCTCTTTAGAAGGATTCTTAACGCTCTCAGCGCCATCTATCGGTGCTATTTTTAACTAAATTTTGCGATTTACGTATAAGATTCTTACGATTTTTTTAATAAACATACCATTGGTTTCATGTTTCTGTCTATCCCCGTTTCCGGGTTATTGATTTTTAAAGTTAGGGGTCCTTTGTGAAACACCCTGTACGAATCTGTGCATCATGTACAGGGATGCCCAAAAAAGCGCTAATTGCTGAAATTAGGTGATTAACTCTGTTATTCATTTTCTTAATTGAATTCTTTTGCAATAAATTGCTTAGAAAAACTGACAGTACAATAAATATTTAAAAGAAATCCAACTTTCTTAAAAAGTTTCGGTTGATCACATGGAAAAATAAAGTCACTTCACGAAATGTGTCTATTTCTCCTTATTTCGAAAGCCTTTTTCTAACGAAATAGACGCTTTCAGCGTGACGTCAGTCATGGCGTTTTGCTTGGTTACTGACTCCAAACAAACGGTTGCTAAGTTTGATTTCTTATTAAATATAAATCGTAGAAAATGTTACCACTGCATATTAAGTATGGAAACACTTAACTGTGAGATATAGCTATAAGATATATCTATAATATACAAACAAAATAGAAAATACCACATAGCAACCGTTTGTTTGGAGTCAGTAACCAAGCAAAACGTGATGTTTGACGTCACGACTGAAAGCGTCTCTTGTGTATGCAGGAGAAAAAAGAATAATAATAATGCTCGTTGTCGGATTCCACTTCTCCGTCCACACGACTTCGAAATATAATACAGTCTTTTGATATGCTGCCACCACCGATATGAATACGTGATATCGGACACGATACGTGATGTATATTCAAGAAAAATCTCTTTCAATTATACTTAAACTAACCCTTTATTAACAATATTTGCACTTAAACTCGGATGTAAATTATCCGGTTTGATATTAAATCAAAATAATTACAGAAACGCTTTACGTATACCGTTAGACTACGTTAATTCACTCAGCACCGAGATTTCTATTAATCTCACACACGCTATATCTCTTCCTTTCGAGAGATCTCGTTCCACACACGTGCCCAGAGCTGCTCTCTGAACAACCAACCTACACGCTCCAGTCCTGCGTTCGAACTAACTTCCTCTCTGGTCATTCTCCAGAGCACCTTTCCGTCTACGGGGCTCCTGGTCTGTTTCCAAGGGTCTGTCTTCCTAAATAATGGGTGCAATATCTTTCTTATCTATTAAAGACCACATCACAAAGGACATACTTCTTCCATTGTATTCAACTCGCTTACCATCCGGATTAAGATTCCAGTACTGAAAAGCCTCACAGTACACAAAAGATACACACGCAAAAACATAATAATAAGATAATAATCACAATAGTTCCATAACAATAGTTTTTAAGCCTGTAGGTGCCAGGGACCTGACACTCGTAAAAAAGAAATGTGTGTCGAACTGAAGGAAACACAATCTAGGCCAAGGTGAAATTTTCTGACAAGATAGAATTTCAAAGTTGAAGAAATTTTCACCAACTGAAGAATTGGAATTTTTTACTTATTTCATCGTTTTTTTTACCATTTTCCAACCTAGTTGAAAAGTGTTTATGACTTCGGGTTGTCTGGCCGTATGGCCGTCTGCCGTCTGGCCGTCTGTCCGTGCTCTAACTCCCGTAAATATGCTCGGATAGCTCTGCAATTTTTATATGTTATTTTCGTTATCTATAGCATGTTCCCTATTTCAACTGAAGTGCGTAGCACTTATAGTTGTTTTACAGGGACACTCAAAAGTGTTCCGTTACATTATGGTCTATGGGGAAAAATTATTTGCGGCTCATTTTAATGATGTTACACAATTTCAAACACATCGTAATTGATATATATCACTAAGGTGTATTACAAAAAGCTTAATATGGGATAGGGTGTGCATAGCACTTATAGTTACTTTACAGGGACAGTCAAAAGAATTCCGTTACATTACGTCTACGAAGAAAAATCGTCTGCGGTTTATTTAAATAATGTTTCATTATTTTAAACGCATTGAAATTTATATATATCACTAAGGTGCATTACAAGAGGCTTACTACAGAATAGTGTGTGTATAGCAGTCATCGTTCATTTACAGGGACACTCAAAAGAATTCTCTACTGTCTGTTAACAATAATTCCTGGAAGTGCGTTTTAAGTTACTGAACGCGATTTTAAATTTAACTCACTTTTTGTTTATTACGTGGTGTGTATAAATTCTGTAGATCCTATACAGGGAAACACAAAAGTTCGCGAACACATTTCCGTTTATTGACAGAAACTCCAGAAGGAGAATTTTAAACTGTGCAACGCGTTTCTTAACTGAACTAAAATTTAGCATCCTATGTAGTATATATATAAATCTATAGATCCTATGCAGGGCTAAATAAAAGTATTCGGATATTTTTCCGAATATTGTATATGTTGGAAATAAATGTTGGAAATTCCTGAAATTACGTTTTTAAATATGTTATGCGTTTTCCAAATTGTTTACTTCGATGTTATCTTTCAGCTTATTAAACGGTCATGATTTGTAAAATTATTTTGGAAGCGTTGGAAAGTGTTACATAATCTATACTTCACGCATGATTTTTCGTTCTTGTTTTTTTAATCCAGTTGCATTTTGAGGAACCCAGAGAAAATTTAAACCCCTACAAGATTACATTTTAAGCTGGAAAGTCAGATTATTGGAAAATACTTTTATTTATTCAATACTTTTTATTTATTCTGAAGGTTTACAAGAGGTTTTTTTTTTTTTATTTTTCATTTTTACAACGCTTCGATTTTGTTTTTCGAAAGAAGGCAGATTTAATTATTGTAATGTTACATGTAGATGAAATTGAGTTTTTCTTGTGATATTAAAGAAAAACAAGAAAAATTCAAGTTCTGAAATGACTGAAAAGAATTTTGAAGTTTCACGTAAGTTACATAATTTTTATTGATTACATATTTTTAATAAATATTAAAAATAAATATGTACTGTAACATGTAAAATCTTTTAACAGAAATGAATTTCTAGTCGCTTCAAATGTGTGAATCCAAAATTATATCTAATTCCACTGAGTAAGTTTTGAGTTATACTTAAAAAGGTGCATGCATTAGAGTTTGTTTTTGTATATTTGTTATAAATAAATTTAATATTAGGAGTTCAAAATTCTAAATCAGCGTAATTCCTATACTATTTCACCGAAGAACTTCCCATTTCGTATCCTACGATAACATTTTTCGAAAAATCTAAATATGGTGTCAAAATTGGATGTTTTTATTGAAAATTTTAGAGTTTTGTACAATTTCTCTAAGAAGATGATCAACTAATTCTTTTTTCAAACATAAATTAAAATAAGACGTAATTTCCAAATAAATTGCTATTTTCGTTTTTTTGGGTGATATTTTGGTAATAAAAAAAAAAGAGTACTCTCTTTTTTTTTTGGGGGGGGGGGAGTGACTTACATCACACTTTCATAACTAACTATGTTTGAATAATCATAAAACATTTCTGTGATACTTGAGTTTATTTGTTAATGTACACCCAGAAAAAAGTTTTGTTGAATCAACAAAAATTTGGTTGACCCAACAAAACTTTTTGTTTAAATATAGTTCAATGGAAATTTTGTTTGAATCAACAACAAAAAAATTTTTTTTGCATTCCAAAAAAGAATTTTGTATCGTCAGCAAAAAATATTTTGTTAATTCAAGTAAAATGGTTCAATTTTACTTGAATTTTGCTAAAACAACCAAAATGTACTCAACAAAACATGTTTTGTAGTTTTAATCAATTCCTTTTTCTGGGTGTAGTATTTCTAAAATATCATATAGTTAGCTTGACTTTTTAATAATATTTATGATACTACCAACGGCAAAAACCTGCGTAAAAAACTGACAGGCTTTTAAATAAATAAAATAAAAAATCCAAATTTCTTAAAAATTTTCTGTTGATCACATGGAAAAGTAAAGTCACTTCACGAAATGTATCTCTTCCTTCTTATTTCGCAAGACTTTCTCCAACGAAATTGTGTATGCAGGAGAAAACAAGAATAATAATAATGCTCGTAAAAAAAGGGAAGAAATGGGAGTCGAACTGAAGGAAACACAATCTCAAGCAAGGTAAAATTTTCTGACGAGATAGAATTTCAAAGTTGAGGAAATTTTCGCCAACTGAAGAATTGGATTTTTTTTTGCTTACTTCATTTCTCTCTCTTTTTTTTTTTTTTTTTTAATCCAGTTGCATTTCGAGGAAGCTAGAGAAAATGTATACCCCTAAAAGATTAGGTTTTAAGCTGGAAAGTCAGATATTGTAAAATACTTCTTATTTATTCTGTGGGTTTGCAAGAAGTTTTTCCTTTTTTTTCATTTTTACAGTGCTTCGATTTTGTTTTTCGAAAGAAGGCAAATTTAATTGTTGTAATTTTACATGTCGATGAAATTGAGTTTTTCTTGTGATATTGAAAGAAAAACAAGAAAAATTCAAGTTCTGAAATGACCGAAAAGAATTTTGAAGTTTCACCTAAGTTACATAATTTTTATTGATTACATATTTTTAATCCTTCTATATTAAAAAAAAAGTAATCTGGAACTGAGCCAAAAACGAAATGGACCAATCAAATTCTGCGTAGATATTCCGGGTTATTATCATCGCTTTTTTACTAGGGACTTTTTTGAGGAGCTATTACTTTTTCTCTAGCCATCCTACGGATTCCAAAATCATACCACCAGACGCGAAATATAACAAGCTTTCAGAAATTAAAAAAATTATCACGGTCGGACAGTTAAAACTAAAAAAATCCTTAAAAATCGAGTAAAAAATCTTTTACTAAAAAAGTCATTTTTTTATATTGTTGCCAATTTCTAAATAAGCGCAAAGGATTATGTTTTATCTCAAATAAAAAATGTATTTGCGCGAGACTATTAAAAACAATAATGAAAGTTTAAAATAATAATTAAATGATCACGTGTTGAAAGCAGGAAATAAAGAAAATTACGTCATAAAAATTGTGTTTACACATGAATATTAAAAATAAAAAAGATCAATTAAATGAAAAAGCATTATAACCAGTTAAATGAAAAAGCATTCTAACCTGATTACAGAAGAAAGTCGCCGTTCGTGATATCATCATCATCATCTTTTTTAAACAGGATACATTACCAGGTTTTAAGAGGCTGTGAAATCAGAACGGGGGTTGTTGAGCGTAGCGAGCAGGGGGCAGAGCACCCTAGTAAATATAAAAAAAATAAATATGTACTGTAACGTGTAAAAATTTTAACAGAAATGAATTTCAAATGTGTGAATAAAAAATTACATCTAATTCCACCAAATAGATTGTCAGTTATGCTTAAATAAGTGCATGCATTGCAGTTTGTTTTACTTTTATTATAATTAACATTAGAAGTTCAAAACTTTAGATCAGCATAATTATTAAACTACGTCACCGAAAAACTGTCCATTTCGTATCTTACGATAACATTTTCTGAAAAATCTAAATATGATGGCAAAATTGGATGTTTGTATCTAAAGTTTTAGAGTTTGGTTCAATATATGTACGAAGATAATCAACTAATTCTTATTTCAAACGTAAACTGAAATAAGACATAATTTCCAAATAAATTGATTTTTAGGGTGATAATTTGGTGATAAAAATATATAAAGTGTTCTCCTGTGGGTGTGAATTTGTGTGTGTGTGTGTGTGGGGGGGGGAGGGGGTGAGCTGTACATTACACGTTTATATATAACCAGGTTTGAATAGTCATAGAACATTTCTGTGATATTTGAGTTTATTTGTTAATGTCGTTTTTCTAAAATATCGTATAGTTAGCTCGACTTTTTAAAATTCAACTTTCTTAAAATCTTTCTATTGATCACATGGAAAAAGAAGGCTACCTCACGAAGTATATCTATTTCTTCTTATTTCGGAATACTTTTTTCAACGAAATTGTATAAGCAGGAGAAAGCAAGAATAATAACAGTTCTCGTAAAAAAAAAAAAAAAAAAAAAAAAAAAAAAAAAAAAAACAGAAAGAAAGAAGAAGAAGAAGAAGAAGAAATGGGAGTCGAACTGAAGGAAACACAATCTCGGGCAAGGTAAACTTTTTGACAAGATAGAATTTCAAAGTTAAAGAAATTTTCGACATCTGAAGAATTGGATTTTTTTGCTTATTTCATTCCTATTTTTTTTTAATCCAGTTGCATTTCGAGGAACTCAGAGAAAATTTAAACCCCTAAAAGATTAGCTTTTAAGCTGAAAAGTCAGTTATTGTGAAATACTTCTTATTTATTCTGATGGTTTACAAGAGTTTTTTTTTTTTTCATTTTTACAATGTTTCAATTTTTATTTTTATAAAGAATGCAGATTTTATTTCGTATTGTTGTAATTGTAGATGAAATTGAGTTCTTCTTGTCATATTAAAGAAAAATTAAGTTACGAAATGACTGTAAAGAATTTTGAAGTTTCGCCTAAGTTACACAATTTTTATTATTTAAATATTTTTAATAAATATATATATATATAATAAAATATGTATAGTAACATATAAAAATTTTAACAGAAATCAATTTCCAGACGTTTAAAATACGTGAATCTAAAATTACATCTCATTCCACCAAATATATTGTGAGTTATGCTTAAAAAAGTACATACATTGCAGTTTATTTTACATTTTTTATAAATGAATGAAACTTTATAGGAGTTGAAACCTTTAAATCAGCACAATTCTTAAAGTACTTCTTAAACTAATTCTTTTTTCAGGCATAAAAAATCTCATAATGTACAATTAAGTTGCTATTTTTTATTTTTTGGGTAATAATTTGGTTGATTTAACTGTTTGCAGTGTTATCTTTTTGGATGGGACTGACTGTACATCACTCGTTTATATATAATAAGGTTTGAATATTCATATTTCGTTTCTGTGATACTTGAGTTTATTTGTTAATGTCGTGTTTCTAAAATATCATATGAAGTTAACTTGACTTTTGAAAATATTTATGATTCTACCAATGACAACAAATTGCGTAAAAAAAACTGACAGGCTTTAAATAAATAAACTAAGAAATCGAACTTTCTTTAAAACATTATGCTGATCACATGGAAAAGAAGGTTACTTCAATAATATATATCCTAATAATATTATAAATCTGATTGTGTGCAAATATTAGGCTGAAGCCAGCGTCAAAATGGAGCATTTAATGAGCCTGTATCTTTGCATATAGGCTGATTATAACCCTCATATGAACATAGGCTGGGTTTTGTTTATTTTATTCAAATATTTTTCTTAATAATTCAAAATTTCGTTATTTTCATTGAGAATAAATGGACATTTTTTCGTATAGCATTTTAAAATGGTTAAATTTACTTTACCGTTGTTAATACTTTATCGTTGCCAAAACTAATTCAAAACCCGAAAAAAGGATTTTTACTCAACAATTTTGTTTCAATTGAAAAAATTTCACGGGAAAAATGAAAATGAAATTTAAAAAAATAAAGAATTAAGAAGATTAAATAAAATTATTAGAAATAAAACGTACTTTTTTAGTTTTTGATAATAATACAAGGTTTCAATATGCGTAACCATAGGAAACAGGCGAATATGACGTCATTTATCGAAAATAAAGCGGATATGCTTTGATTGGTGAAATAAAATGATCTTGGGTTTTTTCTTCACTTTTTTCTTTTGTATGGTAACAATACTTGCTTGCCGTTTTACCGTCTGCGCACGGCTAATATAACTATACTGTATTTTTTATTTAAATTTTAAAAAAGTAAAAAGAAGTTTCAAAAGAAAATGGTTAGCAAATGTCAATAATATGCTCCGCAAAATTATCCATGTCGTAAATGATGTCATTGATAGCGAGAAATAGTGATTTTTCATTCTAAAAACTAAAAGAAATAACTCGATTACCTAAAAAAAAATGACGAATGTTAATAGTTTCATTTTTGTTGATAAAACCTAAAGATTTAATATATTTCGTTAAAGTAACATAATTTTCCCTATGCCAGTATTAAAATTAATTGCCTGGAAAAGAAAATTAACAAGAATTATGTCATTAAAAAGGGATTTCTCTGGGGAAAAAGGAAACGTCATATTTGAAATAAAACGGGAATTTTCCAATATGTTTTAAAATGAGTGTGAATCAATTCCTTTCATTAATAATACATGGATCAATAAGTATAGAAAGTAGATGAGTTTCACGCCATATTTATAACGAAAAATTTAAATGTTTTGTTATCTATACTGATTATTAAGCATGAGTAAACGTTATTTCGTTATTTTGTTCCGCATGAGTATCCGAGTTTTTTGCTAAAAATCACATCATAATTTTAAGAAAAGGAAAATGAACACGAATCTATTATATTAAAATCTGACCGTGTGTTTGTAATTCGCAACTACTCCTAGATTATCGAACGCAATGCGATTTACTACCGGTTTAGCGAATACCGGTTATAATTGATCCGAGGATGTCAGACAAACTCTGAGAATTAAAAAAATTAAATTAAATGCCATTTTTTTTTAACGAAGTTTCTCTAAGAACGGAAAGTAACTTACTCTATATTTGTGTATAAAAAAGGAAAAATAAAACACATCAGTATATTTTTTACACCATTTTCTCATTAAAACTGAAAAACAGAATTTATTTTCACTTTGAATGGATGGTGAAATTAGTAAATTATCAGTAAATTATCCGAAAAATATAAACATATTTTCACATATTCAAACTTCATGAATCAATTTATTCTGGAGAACAAAAAATTCCCTGTCAACATACTGTCATTTAGTAAACAAGATTTGTTTCAACTATATATTAAACCAAGGAGGCAGAATTGAATTTAAAGAAAAAGCATATACTATTTCTAATTAATGTTTTTTTTTTTTTTTTTTTTTTTTTTTTTTTTGAGGATGGTTGTTTAAACGTTTCACAAAGGCGTTAAAAGTCAAATTGTTTATCAGGTAAAATTGACATTTGTTTTTGTGCAATTCGTCTATTTCCACGATTTTATTTGGCCCTCCTTTCTGCATTGGTTGCAATTTCATTTTCGCGATAATTTGGCACAAAATTTCACTTTTTTAAAACTGAGTTATGTCAAGGTCCCCATAATAATAAATACCGTAGTGTCTCCTATGAAATGTGATAAATAGTTAGTTAATTATTAACGTTTTTAATTGTTGGGAGTAAAATATTTTGCTTAATTAATGTATTTATTCTTCTTTTAATGTTGCGTGAACGAAGTCACGGGTAACAGCTAGTCTATATATATAGTTATATCTCTTTCTTCTTATTTCGGAAGACTTTTTCCAACGAAATTTTGTATGCAGGAAAAAACAAGAATAATAATTGTCCTTGTAAAAAAAGAAAGAAAAAAAAAAGATATGGGACTTGACCTGAAGAAAACACAATCTCGGGTAAAGTAAAATTTTGTGACAAGATACAGTTTCAAAGTTGAGGAAATTTCGCGTATTCATGAGCATTACTGTGTACGAACGTGGATTGGTTTAGGTTGTTTTTTAATTGAGTTTTGAATTTTCCATCCAAACAGCCGAATACACGTACAATCTTTCTTGAATTTTTCAGAAAATATTTTGTGGAATTTCTCTCTATATTTGTTTTCTAGGTCATTTTTCTGGCCTTAGTTCATTCAAAAGTTTAATTTATATCACCAATACGATGTCTAACAAATTATAATGCAGGTATAACATTGTTGATATTTGAAATGCAAAAAAGTGTTATATACTAATACTATACTTATACTATACTTACTAAGTGTAATGTCTTCTTAATTCTTTTAACTAAAAAAGAGTATGATCAAATGTGTGTGAAAAATTATTTTTTAAAATCATTCTTTGAAGCACTTACAAAACTTGAAAAACTCTTAAATTAAAAAAAAAAAAAAAAAAAAACCTCTCCACTGAAGTCAACTTTAAAAAACACAAAGAATAGTTTAACTTAAAAAGGATATAACACGTTAAGAATGCTACCACAGCTATTTATTTTTATTTCCGCGCAGTCTTTTTAAGTGTTCTTCTTTTAAAAGCTTCAACATAAGAATATTTTTTTTTCTTTCTTTTTTTTTTCTTTATTATTATGGTTTTTTTAATCCAATTGGATTTCGAGGAACCCAGGAAAATTTAAACCTCTAAAAGATTAGTTTCTAAGATGGAAAGTCAGATTCTTGTAAAATAATTCTTATTTATTCTGGGAGTATACAAGGCATTTTTTTTTCATTTTTACAATATTTAAATTTTTATTTTTCGAGATAAGACAAATTTAATTTCGGATTGCTTCAGTTTTAAATTTCAATCTGTAAATTAATTTTATTTTAATGAAATCAAGTTTTTCATGTGATATTAAGCAAAGATTCAAGTTATGAAATGTCTGACAACACATTTAAACTTTCACCTAAGTTACATTATTTGTTCAGTTTTTTATGAGTTTTTACTCTGATTTTATCAACGTCGTCAAATAACCAGTTTTAATTTTTTAATTAAAATTGATATTCCATGTTTCTCATTCTATTTATTCTAATTGTATTTCATTAAAATCTAACATACGGTTATCTGATATTTGTGCATACATTATTAATAAGTCGGTCATTAATGTCTGGCTTGATACTCATATAAAAGTATAGCCATAATTTCTAAGAAGTTTAATTTATTCAGGTTTGTTTGTATTTAGTAGTTTAATACATAATTGACATTTTTGCTGTTTATTAATGTTTTGAGCATTAACTCTCAAATATATATTTTTTTTTCTGTTTCAAAAGAAGATAGCATATGTTTTAAGGTGTAATTTTCATTATTAGACACAGCCATGTTAAAAAAATTTTAAGGAATCATTAAAGTAATATTTTTCTTTGTTTATAAATATATGGCACTGCTTACGGATATAGTAATTGATTAATTAAAGACATTTTTAATATTTTATTTATACATGCCATATTTTCTTTTATATTTACATAAATTTTATTTGTATGATGGCAAATGTTTTCGTATATATTTTTATTAAGTTGATATATTTTAATTCATGTGTATTGTTTTAGTAGTGTTATTCAGGAACTTTTTAAACAACCTAAATAGATTTTGAGATCTACTGCAATCTTGCATTATTTTACACTACTTTTCTATATCCAATAACCAGTTTTATAATCTGCAATGGTTCCTCTTTTAATTAATTACACATGTCATTCACTCTACGTGCCAAAGTTACCAGTCATTATTCAGTACCAGTTAGTACCAATCATTGTTATACTTTTTACAATTCATTTTTAAATAAAAAAAATTCTGCTTCTTTTCCTATTCCTTTTTCCATGTCACATACCCGGCATTTGATAATTTCATGGTTTATATATAAGTTATTTACACCAAACGATATCAATTGCGTACATAACAATTGTTATACATACCATTGTTGGTAAACAACTAGACTTATTTACCTGTAATTCTCAATAATGCTGATATATTCATTGTAGATTAATGGTGATAGTTTTTTTTTATATAAAATGCATACAGCAATCGATATTCTTCTTCATCTTTTACATGCATTTTTACTTCTAACTCCAGTTTAATAAACAAACATAACTTTCATTAAATTAAATATGTTTACTGATGCAAAATGAATGGTGCATTACTGAATCAGGCCTTAATGTTAATTATATTATATTTAATATTACGATTCTTTGAAATCTACTCAGATTTCAGTACAATGCACTCATTTCAGGAAACTTTCATGATTAATGCATCAAGTATTTCATCCTGTAAATTTACACAAACATCTTACACATAATTCTATCATCTATACTTAATGTATTCTGTTTTATCATTCAAAGTTTTTTTTATTAGTCAAGGTTACACTACCAATAAATGTTTTATGTATTACCAGTAAACCAACGTACACATTTTACCAATCAAGGATATAAATACATAGTAACAGTCAAAGTATTTGCTGCACCATTCAATGTACAACTGTGCGTTTCACATTCATTCTCTTTTTTTAAATTAACACCCGTTTCTTTCACATTACATACCTTACTTCTAGGTTCTAATTACACTACTTGTAATATTCAACATAATTCGTTAACACAATTTCTGCACATATATCATCTCATCATGTTTTCCATGTAAATTTAAATTAGGTACTAGTTATACCATATATTTATTGGAGGAGTTCATAGAATTCGCTATATGCACCAATTATGGTAAACAACACTGTACTTAGTTACCTACTGCAATCGCAAACGAATTTGGTAATGTTAGTTATCATGGTAACATACTTTTTTTTCATTATTCATTTCATCACGTACTTTACTTAAACATTTTCAGTCATATTTACGTTATCACATATTCTTTTTAATAAAAATAAGTTAAATAACCATTTTTCTTGTCAAATTTTGTCTACAGTTGAAAAATAAAAAAATGTACACTACTGAATCATGCCAGTATGGCAATATTATTATTTTCATACTAATAAGATTTTATAGGAATTTTTTCCTCTTCTTGTAGTGCACGTCACTTTCATAAAATTATTGAAATAGAGGCATCATTTTTCATTCTGTGGACGTACGCATTTTTTTTTTTTACACATTTCTTTTCTACATGTATAACACTGCATTTCATCAGCTTTTGTTTTCGTATTTAATTTTCAACATGACATATTCTTTCAAAAATTTTAATTCATTTTTATCTTCTTCTTCTAGTGTTTAGAAGTATTTTTTCAGTTCTAATGTAATTGCAACTTTGTTGGTATTGAACCAATTAAATCTTCTGTCGAAGATACATTATGGTTGCAATCGAACAGTAATTGCAACTTTGTTGGTATTGAACCAATTAAATCTTCTGTCGAAGATACATTATGGTTGCAATCGAACAGTACATACATACTTTCTAATGCACTTCTCAGTCATATTTTCTTTTACGTTTTTTTTCTGTTATAATTAATATGTTTCTATTTCTTTAATTGATAGCTCCTATTTCATACAACCACACTTTCATACATATCAATCCTCAATTAATTGTGCTGACATTTTTCAATTTCAATCATTTTGCATAAATGTTGTGTTTCCACAATTTAATCAACATTTGTATTCAAAATTTATTGTTTTTTTTTCATTTATTTTAAAGGGTTTAAACAAACATTGCATGGTTTTCCACGTTGTTCATAATTTACATACCACTTTTCTCTACATAAACAATCATAATATCACACAGTTTTTTTAAATTTAAATGTAGGTTAATTTTCTTAAAACAACAGAGGCCAACTTTTCTTTCTTTTCAAAATATCGTAGAGTTTTCCAACATTATTATATCAAATATTGTATTATTTAAATTTGTCCCGTATTTTGCCATTAGTGCAGAACAACATATGTTGTTATCCTCATGTGTCATTTTGACAACATGTTTGTAGATGGTAGGTTGTGATGAGCATTCCTAGATATCATCCGTTATGGGACAATCTTTCCACTTTACACATTTCACTCTTTCCCAATAATAAATAAATAAAATAAATAAATAAATAAATAGTCAAGATATGCAGATATGCAGTATGATCTACAAAGTGATACCGAATTTTTTGAATATGCTACATTATATATTCTATATTTTTCTTCAATACACTTAATACAAAATATATACACAATATTTTATTTGTATGTAACTTGTATTTTCAGTATCGTTTATACAGCACAGTAGGTGCTAATTAAAAAAAATGTCTCATATTTTATGGCCTTTTAACTAAATAAACAGTTCTTTCATGCATGGCCAAATGACCTATTAACTAAGTCTCAATTGCATATAGTACATGCAATATAGGTCAAAAATAGTCTAAAAGGACTATATTAAATATAAATATGCACTGTTATATCTATTCTTATTATAAGGCTGCAGCTGATTTTTATATGAGACACATATATTCTTATTGAAATATTTCACCGGTGTACATATTGAGGTACCTCGTCAAAAGAAGAACGTTCACATTTATGTTTCATGTTATATTATTCAATTATATGCTTTTCATTTTTTATATTTTATACCAGGTTTGCACGCTTTTTTTTATTGCTTATAAAGTACATGGTGGTATTATAGTAAATGTGAAAATATTATGTAATCTTTGAACAGAGCATACATACCATGTGACCATTTTTTTTTCAATTCTACACAAAGAGGAGAAATATATGATGTCGCATCATATATTATTCAATTTTAGTAATTATTTCCCTCTCATTTAATTCCCTTTTCCAAATTTGTTCCCTTTTTCATTATTTTAAAGCTCACTGTTCTACAAAATACTTTTTCATTTCCTTTTCCACCCTTTGTTAAATTCAGTGAAACAAATTTAATTCCGTTTATTCTAATATCCTTTTAATTCAGTTACACTAAAAATATTTCTATTCTGTGCTGATAATGTAAATGAAAACTATTACATCTACCCTTTCAAATAGCCAGCAAAAAGATGCCCATCTGCTATCTCCTTATTTGGTCACACAGTTCTGTTGCTAACTGTTTTTTTCATACACACCCTTTTTAATTACAATGATTCCCAAGCGCATCTGAATAACTCTGGTCCAAAAATATCCAACGTATATATCGAAGTCATAACAAATTCTAAGGTTCGCGGGTTCAAGAATGCGAAAAACTCTCTCGAGCCACATTTGTGGTTTTTGCTTTCCCACACCAGTGGATTAACGCCGAAAAATTCGTTAGGACGATTGATGTCAAAAATGGCTCTGTTCTCTAAATTTTAAATTGTCTTTATGCTCTGTTTGGAGAAATCATCGCCGTATTGTAACCCTGTGGCGAAAATGTCAATTCATTCGAGTTCATGTCATATACGAGAAACATGGAATTCTATCTCTGACCATCAACCCACCAACATGTAGTTTTCTCACGAATTGTGTTACGGGCCCGGGTGCCTCTGCGCTGCCGTGGGCAGCCGTAGCCATGGAACGTTTCCTGTACTTGCGCAATTATATATAGAACCTGGGATAAATTAAAATACCTTCATCTACTCATGTCTGCCTGTCCTTCCAAATGTGCCTATCCTTATTTCTTCTGAATTTCTAGATTTCTTAGAAGGTAATGATGATTTTAATCATCGAAGCACTCATCGTATCAAATCCACTTTACCACGACCAAGAACCTATAGTACACGGGGGGAAATTGTTTGCAGCGTTTTTAGTGATGTTACACTCTCTCAAACACAATAGAATTTATAGACATGCATAGCAAGATGCTTACAGTTGAATATGATGTGTATAACAGTTATCGCACATTTACAGGGACACATGAAGTATTTTGGTTAAACATTTCTCTATAAGCAATAAATGCTATGGATACGTTTTCAGTTGTGGTATGTTTTTTTCAGTTTTTTTTTAAAATTATTATTTAAGAAATTTTTGCATATTACGTGGTACGTATAAATTCTATAGATTATATACAGGTTTACACAAAGTATTCATGAGCATTACTGTGTACGAACGTGGATTGGTTTAGGTTGTTTTTTAATTGAGTTTTGAATTTTCCATCCAAACAGCCGAATACACGTACAATCTTTCTTGAATTTTTCAGAAAATATTTTGTGGAATTTCTCTCTATATTTGTTTTCTAGGTCATTTTTCTGGCCTTAGTTCATTCAAAAGTTTAATTTATATCACCAATACGATGTCTAACAAATTATAATGCAGGTATAACATTGTTGATATTTGAAATGCAAAAAAGTGTTATATACTAATACTATACTTATACTATACTTACTAAGTGTAATGTCTTCTTAATTCTTTTAACTAAAAAAGAGTATGATCAAATGTGTGTGAAAAATTATTTTATAAAATCATTCTTTGAAGCACTTACAAAACTTGAAAAACTCTTAAATTTAAAAAAAAAAAAACCTCTCCACTGAAGTCAACTTTAAAAAACACAAAGAATAGTTTAACTTAAAAAGGATATAACAGGTTAAAAATGCTACCACAGCTATTTATTTTTATTTCCGCGCAGTCTTTTTAAGTGTTCTTCTTTTAAAAGCTTCAACATAAGGCACAAACAGTTTTTCCTAAATTTTCGATGGAAATACCCATTTACATACTGAACAATATTTATTTTTGAAAAAAATTTCAAAATATTCTGCAGCGTAATATTATTAAATCTATATTTTAAATACTTTCACTTCTAGTTTTCTTTGAAAAGAATATTTCAAAATGTTAAGTGACTTTAATTAACTTTGTTTGCTTTTTACATGAATAATAAGTCATGTGGTACAGTGTTATGCGTTTAGAATAAACCAGGCTAAATACGTCGCGAAAAAAATTAATATTTTTTTATGTTATTTTTTAATGTACATTTAAAATATTAAAACCAGAAAAGCCATTTTTTTTATAAAAGCTAAACTTATTTATTTTAAAAACCCTACGTAAATTTTTGATTAAGAGTTCGCATGTGTATACAGCAAATTTAATTTAGGATCTTATTTTTTAAAAATTAAAGTATGCATCAGCACAAGTTAATAGCTATTTTAATATTTTTTTCTTTCGTGTTTAGTTTAGTTTTAAGTGCTTATTTTAGAAATAGAATTTTTTAATTAAAGTTATTTGCTTTATATATATATATAAATATAGGCCACAGTTTGTAGCATAGACTGAAGCCAACATACACATATCACGAAATATTAATATTTTTTTGCACTTTTTCTCTGTTTAAGTAATTAGAATTTTAATTCTCGAATAACCCTTTCTATGAAATAAACTTATTCAACATTGCTTATAATTTTTTTAAAGTTCTTTCATCGGAAATAAACTATTGTTTAGAAGTTGTATACAGGGTGTCAACATTTTTGGTTGTTTAAAATAATGTTAATTCCTAGATAGATAGCTTTAGACTGGAAACAAAAAGTGAAAAAACGAAAAATGTATTTCTCCGTTTTCAAGACGGAAAATTTTCCGCTATTCAAAACGGAAGAATTCTTTATATATATATATATATATATATATATATGAGCAATAGAACAATATAAAAAATAATCTAAATAATAATTATATATATATACTGATGTACAGTACATATAAGGCACACTATCACATGGAAGGGGTATTTTTATTGAATACTATCTCAACCCGTTTTTATAGCCTTTTCTTCCTCCGGACTCGAACCCCGGTAGTATCTATTAGAGGATGAATAATCTGTAACCAACATCAACTGCTCGCATCCAACGATTTGGTTGAAAGCCAAAAAATCAATTACGAAATTTAACCATAATTTTTTCCGTTTTCTTTCTATTGAAATTGAACATTTCAGTTTATCTGTGTTGGAAGGAAATTTTCCGTTTTTAACATTCAACGAGTTACATTAAAAAATAAATTTTCCGTTTATTCCTCAAAACTTTGCGAGTTCCAGTCAAAACAGAACCTTTACGTTAAAATAATGGAATCCTCTTTAATAAAAAGCTATGCGCTGCTGACGACTGTGATTTTCGATAATCGTTGCCAGAGATTAATCTCGGAAAATGAAACATTTGAAGTTCCTGAAAAAAATTAATAGCTCGAAAAGTATTTGTCAGAAAGTTGTTAGACAAACTGCGTTAGAAAGGTAAGAAATGGTATTTTTCTTGATATATATTTCAAATCTAATGATAATGCCGTTTTTAACACTTTCCAACCTAGTTGAAAAGTGTTTATGACTTCGGTTTGTCTGCCGTCTGCCGTCTGTCCGTGCTCTAACTCCCGTAAATATGCTCGGATTGCCCTGCAATTTTTATATGTTATTGTCGTCAACTATAGCATGTTCCCTATTTCAACTAAAAGTGTGTAGCACTTATAGTTTTTTTTTACAGGGACACTCAAAATAATTCCGTTACATTACGGTCTATGGGGAAAAATCATTTGCGGTTTATTTTAAGGATGTTACACAATTTCAAACACATTGTAATTGATATATATACCTAAGGGGCATTACAAGAATCTTAATATGGAATAGAGCGTGCATAGCACTTATAGTTACTTTACAGGGACAGTCAAACAAATTCCGTTACATTACATCTATGGAGAAAAATCGTCTGCGGTTTATTTAAATAATGTTTCACCATTTTAAACGCATATATATCACTAAGGTGCATTACAAGAGGCTTACTACAGAATATTGTGTGTAAAGCAGTCATCGTTCATTTACAGGGAAACACAAAAGAATTCTCTACTGTCTGTTAACAATAATTTCTGGATGCGCGTTTTAAGTTGCTGAACGCGATTTTAAAATTAACTCACTTTTTGTCTATTACTCGGTGTGTATAAATTCTGTAGATCATATACAGGGCAGCACAAAAGTTTGCGAACACATGTCCGTTTATTGACAGAAAGTCCAGAAGGAGAATTTTAAACTGTGCTACTCGTTTCCTAACTAAACTAAAATTTAGCATCCTATGTAGTATATATACAAATCTATAGATCCTATACAGGGCTGAATAAAAGTATTCGATATTTTTCCGAATATTGTATATGTTGGAAATATATGTTGGAAATTCCAGAAATTACGTTTTTAAATATGTTATGCGTTTTCCAAATTGTTCACTTAGATGTTATCTTTCAGCTTATTAAACGGTAATGATTTGTAAAATTATTTTGGAAGCGTTGGAAAGTGTTACATAATCTATGCTTGACGCATGATTTTTCGTTCTTGTTCAAATATTGAATTTCAAAAATTACCAAATTTCACAATGGAGTACCATAGTGAATTCTTCTCGCGTAAAAAGATAATGATAACGGCCATAAGTCCTGACGTATACTGGCTATAGCACGAATCACAAATTATAGTAGCCATACTATTCTGTTAAAATATAAAAGTGAATTATGATGCCACGAGTGTATGATTTATATTTAATTTTAAAATAATCATCTTAGAAACAAGGTTTTGGAAATTTTTTTCGAATGGGACTAATAAATTGGCCAATACTGTATATTATTTTGAGTTTAAAAGAGGAAAGGTGGGGGAGCGCTTTATATTATATTTAGGTTTCCTCAGGAACTTTTGGTCACACAATTGAAAGTTTAATATATCAAAACGTCAGAAATTAAATCGACATTAAATCGGCAATAACTATAACGACTATATTTCAGTTCGTTTGGATATATTTTCATTTAAAAGTATAAAATCATTCAACATTGATTTTAGGTATTTTTAAGGTTATTATCACGGACCCGGGCACCGCCGGGCATGTCAGCTAGTTACACATAAAATGACACGTATATATACGGAAACTTTTCTTACAATGAAGGTATACTCACATTTGCAAAAATTAATTAAAGTGTTATACCCAATCATCCTGTAAGTCATTCAGGGCATGACAGCTATTTTGGTAAATGTTATGAAATTAAAAATTTTGATATAGTCCCTGGGTCTTTTATGTTACATTTAGAAAAATATTCTTCATTCTGTAACAAGTAAAATTAAATAAAAAAGGCCTCCTGGCCTGTACCGGGAGGAAAAGGCACCTTT
Organism: Maratus michaelseni; assembly: GCA_963931845.1. Taxonomy (NCBI): domain Eukaryota; kingdom Metazoa; phylum Arthropoda; class Arachnida; order Araneae; family Salticidae; genus Maratus; species Maratus michaelseni. Next base: position 8,806,533 of record OZ007600.1, read on the forward strand.
CATAGACCATGTTTTAAAAAAATCAATTCATTTTACTCAAACACCCGAAGCTAAAATGCTTGGAACCCGATTATAGAAGATTCAATCCCGGTTTCCGTTGATACAAATTTCAGCATGAAAGTTACAGCATAACAAAAATCAGACTGTTTCAAAATGTCAGCCACCCTAGAATTTCAAACTGCCCTATCTCAGCCATTTTTTAAGATGTAGCCAAAACAAAAAATGTTCCAGAATCCTTGTATCCCGTTCTAACACATAACAGAAATTTTTTCAATTTATACATTTTTGAACATCTTTTTGAAATTTTAAAAATTAAAATGTTTTAACTGGCCGCCATTTTGAAACAAGATGGCGTATGAAGCTGGCCAACGAACTCGGTCGAGACTTTGGTATGTCCTACACACCTGCTCAGTCACATCCAAATCTATTTATAAATAAGAGAGTTACAGCATGATATATATATATATATATATATATATATATATTGGAATTGCTTTCCCCCGAACGGCTGCAATAGGTAGCATTTTGTAATGAAAGCTACCTAAAATCATTTATGTACAGCTGAAACATACCGATTGATACATTGAATTTTATGAATTTTCACTATTTTCTGACACTAAAATCGCGTATTTATTTTTGGGTGCGTTCGTAGTTAGATAAATACATGCTGCAATAGGTAGCTTTTTGTATTGAATACCTAAAAGCTACCTATTGCAGCCGTTCGGAGGAAAGCAATTCCAAAAAAATGTTGGTATATTTTCACCGATGATGATCCCCAGACACCCAAACCACCCTCCGTTCAAATGTTGATTTATATATATCATATTTCAGTTTACAGAAATATTCTTTTAAACGTCTGCAATCGGATTAAACGATTAAGCTCCTCCCATTTCATTAGGTCTAATTTATTACACTTAAAACATACAGCATTGTCTTACAATTATCTCCTTGCTTGTCGTTCTAGATGGATTAAACATTAAAACATTCATCTAATTTTATCAGTATGGGCATTAAATATGTATAAAAATTATAAAATGGAAAACAATATTTAGGAGGATGGGCGTGGATTGCTGAAAAAAATTATTAAACCTTTTTTTTAAACAATTTACAAAAAAAATCATAAAATAATAAAATTCCCCCCCCCCACCCCCGCAAAAAATTATAAAATAAAAATACCACTTAGGAGGAATTGGACGGCTAAAAAAAGTTTAAAAAAATTTTTTTATTAAAAGAAAAAAAAGGTTTTATGAATTTAATCATTTTACTCACATCACAATATAATTTCTACAACATAAATACACACAATGTCTTATTATACATTGCTAAAGTTTGTACTTGTCTTTCCATATGATCTTTATTATAGAGAGCTAGCATTTTTTTTAAACTTGTCTACAATTTTAGATTTTACTTATAATTCTCTGGGATAGATGGCAGCACTACATAATTTTATTATCGCTATTCTCAGCAAAGTTTTGGGCTTTGATGTGCAGCCACTTTGAGCAGAACAGGTGTCTGGCTAAATGCCAAGTAACTACAATCTTTATACATCTACTTTCAAATTTGTCCTTTTTGGTGAGTCTTGAACATTATTTTATGTTCTATTTACTATTTAAGTTGAATATTTTTTTAAGTTGCATATTTTTTTATTTATTTTGCTATTTGAACATCATGTCGGGTTTTAATTTTCTTATTTCATTTTACTTTGTCATTTGAACCTCATGTCGGTCCTTAATTTTCTTGTTTCATTTATATATGTTATTAAGGGCTTAATATTGTTGATTTTAGGCATAATGGCGACAATATTTGTTGAAATAACATATACTTACTATGAATATTCTTATGAAGCCCGTCTGAAGATTCTATAAGACATTCATAGTTTTCCAATTTTGCTTTTTCAATTTTGTTTTTTCATCCTTTTAAGTATAATTCCTTCAGTGTCCATTCCATTGCTTCTTAAGGTGTTTTATCCTTTGTCTTCACATGTGTATTCATATATATATATATATATATATATATATATATATATCTGACGTATGTCATACTGTAACTCTCTTATTTATCAACCGATTTGGATGTAACTGAGTATGTGTATAGGACATACCAAGGTCTCGACCGAGCTCGTTGGCCAGTTTCATCCGCCATCTTGTTTCAAAATGGCGGCCAGTTAAAAAATTTTACATTTAAAAAAATTCAAAAACATGTACAAAAATATTATAAATTGAAAAAAATCGAATAAACTTTCTGTTAAGCGTTAGAACGTGATACAAGGATTCTGGAACATTTTATGTTTTTGCTATATCTTAAAAAACGGCTGAGATATGGCAACTTGAAATTTTAGTGTGACTGATAGTTTGAAACAATCTGATATTTGTTATGCTGCAACTCTCGTATTTATGAACCGAAATGAATGTGATTGTTCATGTGTACAGAACAAAACAAGGTCTCAACCGAGTTTGTTGGCCAGCTTCATGCGCCATCTTGTCTCAAAAATGGCGGTAAGTTAATTTTTTTTAATTAAAAAAAATAAAATATAAATAAAAAAATAAAAATTGAAAAAGTTGTTTCCTTTAATTGATAGATCGTGATACAAGGACTCCGGAACATTTTTTTTTTTTTTTTTTGTTTTGGCTTTATCTTAAAAAATGGCAGAGATATAGCAGTTTGAAATTCTAGGTTGGCTGACATTTTCAAACAATCTGATTTTTGTTATGCTCTAACTCTCATGCTGAAATACGCATTCAAATTCAGTATTAACGAAAACCGGGATTAAATCTATACTAATATTATAAACGAGTAAAGATTGTTTGTTTGTTTGTTTGTTTGTAGGGGGTAATCTCTGGAACTACCGAACCGATTTCAAAAGTGATGGTAGCAAATTAATGGTAACAATCCCTGCTCCAACTTAGGCTATATTTTATGTCGGTGCCACTAACCTCAGGGGAGCGCAGGAGCGAAAAACGTTCTAAAATTACGATTTTTTTTATACTCAAGGAGCTAGACATTTGAAATTTGGCATTGTAGTTACTTATAAGATGTAAATGCTCTCCAAGAACAAAATAAAAACAAAATTCGAAATTTAAAAGTGTGAAATGAGCGAAAGCGTTCTAAAAACATTCTAAATTACAATTTCTACGGAATCTCTGGAACTACAGAACCGTTTTCAAAAGTGATGGTGGCAAATTGTTGGTGACAGGCCCTGCTCCGACATAGGCTATATTTTATTTAGGTGCCACTACTCCCGGGGTGGGGGGGGAGTTGCAGGAGCGAAAAACGTTCTAAAATTTCGATTTTTTTTTATACTGAAGGAGCTAGAAACATGAAATTTGGCATGGTAGTTACTTATAAAATGTAAATGTTCTCTAAGAACAAATTCTAAAAAAATTCGAAATTTAAAAGGGTGAGATGAGCAAAACATTAAATTACAATTTCTGTGGAATCTCTGGAACTACGGAACCGATTTCAAAAGTGATGGAGGCAAATTGATGGTGACAATCCCTGCTCCGACATAGGCTATATTTTATGTCGGTGTCACTAACACTAATGGTGTGCAAGAGCGAAAAATGTTCGAAAATTGTGACTTTTTTATACTGAAGGAGCAAGAAATTTGAAATTTGGCATTGTACTTACATATAAGATGTAAATGCTCTCTACGTATAAATTAAAAAAAAAAAACGAAATTTAAAAGGATGAAATGAGCAAAAAGCGTTCTAAAATCATTCTAAACTACAATTTCTATGGAATCTCTGGAACTACAGAAACGATTTCAAAAGTGATGGTGGCAAATTGGTGGTGACAATCCCTGCACCAACAGCCTCTTTAATAAAAAGCTATAAGCGTTGCTGACGACAGGGTTTTTCGCAAATTGTTGCCACAGATTAATCTTGGAAAATGAAACTTTTGAAGTTATTGAAAAAAATAATAGCTCGAAAAGTATTTGTCAGAAAATAGTTAGACAAACTGTGTTTGAAAGGTAAATAATTGTATTTTTCTTGATATAAATTTCAAATCTAATGATTATGCCGTTTTTCAAATATTGAATTTCAAAAATTACCAAATTTCCCAATGGAGTACCATAGCGAAACCTTCATGCGTAAAAAGATAATGATAAGGGCGACGTGCCCTGACGTGTATATTGGCTATAGCATGAGTCACAAACTATAGTAGCCTTATTATTCAGTTAAAATATAAAAGTGAATTATGAAATGTCAATATTTTGTTTGATTAAAAGTTCGTTAAGAGAAATTGACCAGCGTAGCGGGCGTAGCTTGCTAGTCTTATATAATCGGGTTCCAAGGAAGTTAGCTTCGGGTGTTTGAGTAAAATAAGTTCAATTTTTAAAAGCATGGACTATGAAAGCTCTCTTTTCCTCGCGGTACAGGCCGGAAGGACTTTTTTAACTGGTCTAATTTTTAATGTAGTATGTCATGTGTATAAATTCTATAGATCATATACAGGGCTGCATGGTAGAATTCGTACACATTGCCGGACATGGACAGCAATTCCTGAAAATTGACTTTTATTGAGTTAGGTGTTTTTAAAATGCTTATTGGGATATTTCAGTTTATTGCATGAAAGAATGAAAATTTCTAATAATATTCTATCAGTATTGGAAAGCGTTTTATAATTTATGTCTGATGCATGATTTTTTTTTAACTCCGACCTTTTTCTATTGAAAATATTTTATTTTTTAAAACGAATGTTTGTTCATTATTTAGCATATATCTCTGACTCATTAACAATCAACAGTCATACTTTGACTGATGTGTTAATGATAACATTTAACCAATATCGTTCAATCCATTTTCTTCATAACAAACCATTAAACAACTACAAAGTAGTTGCATCTTTAAAAAATGACTTTAAAAACATTATCTTAAAAAATATATATATTCACAGAATTCTAAATAAATTTTGAAGTGAACAATAATTTTTCTTTTGAAAGAAAACTTTGAAAATTATGCCTTTTAAAAAGCGATTTAGGTTTTTAACAGAGAATGAAATGCTAAAAAGCTTGATATTTCTATTTTTAAATGATTTTCTCGCGTTTTCCTCTAAATTTCTTCTTTTAATATCTATAATGTAAGCCGCGTCTAGTCCTTCGTAAATATTTGATTAAGTCATCTGTATGCCTCGATATTAGTTCGAAAAAGTATTTTAAATATATAAAAAAGGCATCTAAAAATCTAAAATACTTCATCTTTTTTTGTCTTTACAATTTTACAATTTTCAGTGGGTTCAGAAAAATAGATAACTGAGAGAAGTCACTTAAAATATATTTCCTTGCTAAAATATAATTAAATGCGAGTAATTAAATAAAATTAAATACAAGTCAAAATTTATTTTACATTAACTACCGTCTCAAAAATAAGTTGAAAACCCCAATAATATATTTCAAGCTAAAATACGAACAAAAAAATATCAGTCTATGAAGATAAGCAAATTAATATATATATATATATATATATATATATATATATATATATATATATATATATATATATATCACACTTTGTGGCAGAGTGCCTACAGCTACTCTTTTATCAGGATAATCTAGTGGACGAGTGAACTTTGAGATTTTGTGTGTGATCGTGACATTCTCTGAATTCTAACATTTGTGCGTGAATGAAACTTTTTTTGTCATTTCTTTAAATTTCACAAAGTGCATACGTATCTGCTAGAGTCTGGTTGTCAAGGTTATTTTGGAATGATGTTAATTAGATAACTATGGTTGCGTAGTAGCTATATGTAGTACGGTAGTAGATGGATTCAGAGGATTTCGAATGCATCTCGCCTTCGGGGTTTTCAGTTTTCTCGGGAAATTCTAGTCATGTTTTGATTTCCCATTTAATTTCTAATTAGTAGTTTGGTTAGGGTCTACGGTTGCGACTTTTCGCAAACTTGGTAAGAAGTTGAGTCTTTTAATTGAATAAAGAGCTAACGGAATCCACGGGATTCCATGTATAGTCGTATCTGAATTTCTAGGGATTTTGCAGAACGGATGGTGCGGTCGTTTGAAGCCCAGTTAAGTGAGTTGATTTTAATAATTTTTCGGAAAGAATTTTTCCTCCTCTCAGTCTTTCATAAAATTAAGCTTATTTTGATCGTCTGAATTTAAATCTACCCGTTCCACTGCTAATTCCCTGTTTACTGTTATAAATAAATTGTTGTGTTTGGTTAAATCTGTTCCATGGTTTCCTTTCCAGTTAACAGCTCAAAAGTTAACAAAATTTGCGAAATCTTATGAAAAATAACTAACAATGAAGTACAATGTTTTGGAAAATACTTTAGTGATTTCAATTTTTTAAAATAGCTTTGCAGTATCCAAAATATACATGGATCGTTTGACAAAGAACAAAATTAAAAATGCAAAAGTTACACGATTTCGCGAACAAAAAAACAAGTTTTGTCTAAAATTTTAAGAAATGCTTTCTTACCCCGTCTTAGGCTAAATAAGTTTTACCTGCCAAAGAAATTTCACCCCTGTTAGAGCGACGGTGATTTCAGAACTTACGAATAATTCTCCTTAATCATAAATGCATATCACCCAAAACCTACTGTCTTGTGAAGTCATTAGTAAATTTTTAAGAAGTACTAATATTCTTTTATTCTATTTTACTCCAACAACAAATGCTGGTATAGCTGTCCCAAATACACATTTAATAAATATTGAGTTCAATAATGTAAATGAATAAACATTTTCCCAATATTAGAGCCAAAATTCACCGACATTATGTAAAAGCGACGTTAGGTACTAAAAATTAGAATTCTTTTCATATTTACAATATATTAAAAAAAAAAAAGAAATTTGTGCATTTATTTTCAAAGTACATCAAATGTTTTGCAGGAATTGGTGTGTTATTCATTTAGCGTAACATCTAATGCCAGTATACACACTTAAGTATAATAAACTAAAGAAGTTATGTTTTAATAAAAGTCTTGAGACAATGCTCAGAGGATGAACATGTTACTCAATGAAAATTATTATCTTTTTCAAGTTTACAAATATTTAATAATGCATAATATGATAAAAATTGTATTTTCCACCAATTTTTTTATTTGTTTATTTATATTTATATATTTATATTTTTGTAATAATAAAATTTTCTGAAGACAATGTCTTAGTAGATTAAAATGAATATTATTTTAATTTTAAGGTAAGAAATGCTACAGAAATGCTGGAGATCCTAGAATATTTTGGATTTGTCATCGAGTATAAAAAAATGAAAGAAAAGATACAAAGATATTTCTGTTTTCATAAATATGTAGTAAGTAGATTTGTTGTATAAACAGAAGCGATGTATGCGAAATGTGCTGTTTATACGCAAACTTTCTCTTATTTTCCTTTTTCTGCAATTCACTGGATTGGCAAATGTTTGCTATTTCGTTTTTTTTTTTTTTTTTCTTATTTATTCTTAAAGTACTATTATAAATAGTTACGGTTTTAGTTTCGAATCATCATATATTTTTAACTCGTATTGTTGCTCGTAAAAAGTAAGTTCTTTATTATCTCAAGAAGAACAATTCATAACTGAAAAGAAAAATATGTTGTTCAGGAAATACAGATGTATAGTATAGTCGTCCGGAAGAAAAAACGGAGAGAAATAGAACATTCCATACAGTTTAATCGCGAAATTGTCGCAGAAAGATATGAGAGATACCATTCAACTCGAAATAGTAAATATGACTTTCCGAATATCTATATTATAAAGGACAAACGTGTCCGTGCGTAACACTGACGTCATTTTGAGAAGGACAACACTTGACGATGAAATTTCAGTTTTGCGATTGTTGTTAGTGCAATTTTTTAAAATTTCTAAACATTGCACATTTTAAATTTTTACACCATTATATAGGGAACAAAATCTACTTTCGAATGCACTTTGGTAGAAAACTGTATCGCAATATACTCATTTATTATTATAGCATTTTAATCAAATTTCAAGCATGCTTTTTTTAAATCTATCTCTGTCGCTTGCAGACGATTACAAAATATTAATCCGTTTGCACTTTAAACAATATAAAAAATTAAGCATTTGTTTCCGGGTAATATTCAACAACGAAATTAAAACTTCATTAAAAAATAAATAAAATAGTATAAATAAAACACAAATTTAACAGACATGTAATCGAAATAAGTGCTTAAAAACGCTTAAATGATCAGAATAATAATAATAAAAATGCTGTAGATAGCGAAATTTTTAGCTGTTTCTTCGTCTATTAACTTCTGGCACGAGTCCTTTACGAAATGACCGCTTTTCATTACATTTCAAAATTTGGATTATAATTGGCATATTTCATATAAATATGTTCTTTGGTGTTATTAGGGGGCAATCTATATATATATATATATATATATATATTTAAATATGAAAAATCTATTAGAGTTTTCAATAAAAAAAAATGCGGTTTTCACATATATTCTTTATCCCGGGAAGTCCGGGTTGGATGCCCTAGTTAATATAAATTTGGGAATTGATCTCCCGCATATTAAAAATTGTACCAACTTTGAATTTTCAAACCATAACACCCGCTTTTGATACCATATTTGAGTTCCTTGGATCATGGCAGCCCAGAAAAAAATATTCTTTTTAAATACTTCTTAAACATTCATAGATTTAAACGAGTTTAGAGTTTGAAGTTGCTAATGTTAAATCTACGTGACATACTTTTATTTATCTCTTTCCCAAAAAATCATCCGATTGTAATGAGGTACAATAAGTACATCTAACCCCATTTTAGATTTTGTTTTCGATTCACAACATATTTTTTATTATGGAAATTATTAATAAATGCATTTTAAAAAATTATTAATTATGACATACATTAGTTTTGCTTACAAGAACCGTAATCGTAAAAAATATGGTAAATCGTCAAATATATAATTAAATAAACCACAGTAGCTATGCAAAGATAAGAACTTTTAACGAAATAGTGTTAATATGAATTGCAGTTACCGGCATACAGCCGTTCTAATGTAGCTCCACCGGCACACGACAAGTTAAACAGACGCCACCTGTTTGGAACATTTTTCGAGGCACGTTTTTCTTCATAATAATTAGCCGGGTTTATTTTTTTTATTTTTTTTTTTTTTTTTGTTGTTGTTGTTGTTGTACATGACATATATGATAGAGACAGATTAGACAGATTAGAGACTATGATAGAGATTATTAATACATAAAATTTTATTTAACAGATTATTTGTTTTATTTGAGGAGAAGGAGAGGTGTAAGGATAAACAACTTTTATTAAATATCGCATTTATTTTACTTGACCGCCCGCCACCTGGCGGCGGCTTTTTCTTTAGTCTACCCCCTTATTAATAAATCCAAATCTACTGCTCTAATTTCAACAGAACTAATTACATTTAACAAATTTAACATGTTTAGCTTCACCCGTAGCGTTTAATTGCTGTTTTATATAGAGAATACCGCTATTTTAAATCGCAGCTAATAATGTTCCGAACTTTTCTAAACCACTTCCATTTTGCTAAATTATCGTAAAAATCAGTATTCATAGCTTCAAGGTGTACTTTTAGAAAGCAGTTATTAGTATTTCCGAATAATAGTCTAAACCAAATTTCAAATTAAGTTCCTAGCTTAACGAAATGAATCAATTTTTAAATATGCATAGTAGTCCTCCTAATTAGTTATTTGCTGAAGGATACTTGAACATCATCTCCTCCCCGGCCCCCTTCAAGATTTTTTTCTCTAACTATGCCCGTTTCCATAACTCAGCCGATTTCAACGCAAGTGATTCCAAACATTATAATTAACTTAATAGTCACCCTTTGTAACATCAGACTAAATTTATGAGTAGCGGTAACCACTATTTCCGAACAATAGTTTAAGACAAATTTTTTATTATCTTCCAAGCTTAACTAAACGAACGAATTTTTACAGATGCATAGTGGTCCTTCTAATTAGTCACTTGCTGAAGGGCACTTGAACACCCCCACCCCTCCGGCCCCTGCTTCAAGTATTTTTCTCTAATTATGCCCCGTTTACATATCTCAGTAACTGTTGCTCCGATTTCAACGCAAGTGATTCCAAACATTATAATTAACTTAATAGTCACCCTTTATAACGTTAAACTAAATGTATGAGTAGCGGTTACCACTATTTCTGAATAATACTTTAAGCCAAATTTGTAATTAAGCTCCTAGCTTAACGAAACGAATGGATTTTTAAAGATGCATAGTAGTCTTCCTAATTAATCATTTTCTGAAGGACATTTGAATATCCCCTCTACCCCCGGGACCTTCCTCAAGGTTATTTTCTGTTAACTGTGCCTTATTTCAATAACTCGGCTAATAACGTTCCCATCTTTTCCAAACCAGCTCAAATTTGTAGCACGCTTACTATACAGTGCCGTACGCAGCGGGACCTGTCTCAGAGGTTCGTTCAGAAAGAGGTTTGTTTAGAGCAGAATTCTCCCCTGTCGGTGGAAGGGGGAAATAAAAGATTTTCCGTAGCGTACGAGCATGCTCGGTATACGGTGCCGAAACCATCCGAGACTGACCAGGGTCTCGTTTTTTAAGAATCATGGGTAACTGGGAAAAGTTTTTTTTATATATTTTCGTAAATTGAAAATATTTGTCTTTTTTTCAGTGCAGGAGGTAAAACCAAACATCCTGGAAATGGTAGGAGACAAAATTTATCTTTTATGAAGGGAAAAATGGCTTTAAAAATAATTTAGTTCACTGATGGCTAACTAATCTAAAACACAATTTATTATTATTGCATTTATTATTATTATTTATTATTGTCTAAAACATCATTTTAGTGTAGTAAACATCCTATTTTTTTATTTACATGTTTAAAAAAATAAATAAATGAAACTAATTCGTTAACTTGAAGTTCTTCTTAATGTAAAATTAAAATAATGGAAGTACAGTCAGATTTTGTTGACGAAAAATAATTTAATTCGAAAAATAATCCATAGTTTGCGCTGTCATAATTGCATGTAGTAGAAATTTCATTTTATTTGCAATGTAATTTTTTTTTAACTTATGAAAACTTTTTCTCACTGGTGTCACATAAAGATAAAATATGAAGAACATTGTGTGAACACTCTTAAAACAAATAAGAGAAATCCTTTCAAATATTCCTTATATCTGTTTTTGAAAAGTATGATCGTAAACTTATATCTTGAAACTAATGTTATGTATTTGTTTACTTTCCTCTTTCCGAAGAAAGGAAGCAGAGAGATTTAGTGTTTGAAGTTTGGAAAGCAATCTAAATAAATTTTGAGTTTTGGGGCTGGTATATTTTCAGAGCATATACTTCCACATACTTTCATAATATTATAGAATGTGGTTGCACATTTTCTTCATTTTTGTTGTTATTTCCTATTTTTATCAACTTAACAGGAGCTTCCTAATTAAACTTATTTATATCTATTTTTAACGTATGTTTATGTGTGACTTTGGATTTCACCAATCATTTTTGTATTACTTCTTTGTTAGAATTTAGCTTTGGTATTATGAATTTGTAACAATAATGCCCAGCTACTTCCTTATGAAGTTAGTCTAAAGTCAAAAAGATTGCTGAGTTCTGTGTCTTAGCGAGTTGTTCTGATTCTAACAGGTGTGCGTAAACGAACCACCTGCTTTCATTTTGGAAAAGTGTGGTTGAATTGCAGGGTATCTAATTTTCACAGTTATTTTACAGTTGCGTTAAAGAAGATTCTGTGGTCACTTAGCTAGTATAAATACGGCTATAGTAGGGAGTATCGTTGGATTTGGTCATATCTCGCCATTTGAAGAATATAAGACTCGAGATTCATTGCTTTCAGATTATGAGGTTGGATTCTGCCACGCGCCGATAACTAATGATGTTCCTTGTTTATTGAGTATGGAATAAGGGTCTACAGTTGTAAAGTTTACCTATGTGGTAAGACGTTGTGTTAATTACTTCTTATAAAAGTTTATTGGAATCCACGGGATTCTCTTCCAATTAGTGACATTTACTATAAGTGGATATATATATTTAGTTTTCCTAGTGGTTAGCTCTTTTTTGTCAGAGAGCTTTTTTGTCAGAGGAGAGACGATCATCGTAGTCATCTTGTTTAGAGTTAGAATTTAGCGTAATTCTTGGGATCAGATTCTCTCCCTTTCACTATCTTAGTGCTTGAGCTTATAATTGGATCACCGTTAACTTAACAGCCCTGTGTGTGCTACTGTCATCCTCATTTATTATTGCTTTTAAATAAACTGTTTTTATTGCTATTTCTAAGTTATGGTTGCGGATTTAGTTGACGGGCTCGAAGCGGGACCTCAGAGATTGCGCTGCCTGCTCTTTTTACTGGGCCTGACACTAGTATTAGTGACGTCACAAACGAGATCCTATCTGGTCGAAGCTGCTAGTCCAGCAGAAAGATTTAATAAAGAGATATGTTTTGAATTTCCGCTCTTATAATTTGCGATTACATAAATAATAGTACTAAATTTCATAATCTTGAAGTGAAAGGGAATTAATAAACTTATTTTATAATAAAGGGAAATTAAAAGTTTTAAATGAAGCAAATGCTAAGATTAATAGATCTGATTGAACACATTGACTTACACTTTCCTAAAAACACTATTTTACAATAAATATACATACCAAAAGTATAATAAATCTGACAAAAACTTTAGAAAATTACCCTCTTTTTACCGCTACATACCATAATTTAACAAAAACAGAATAAATATCAATGTAAATAGATATATTGGTACTTTTCAACTATAGAGACTATAGTCTTTTTTTTAAAGCCTCTCCCAAATCGGGAGCAATTCGAAAGTGAGACTTGTTGCCAATATTAAACAAATTGTATAAATATCGAAAGGAAAATGCTTGTGTATATGAAACAGTTAATAGGTTGTCATAAAATATATTGGCAAATTTCTTTTTCTCGCCCAAACTTCCAAACTTAAAACTTTATTTGATAGGTAGGATGTTAAACTGTCGCAAAAGCTTATTTTACTATTATCTAAATTAGTTAATTCTCTTAAAAATATGGAGAAGGAAATATCAAAACTTTACTGTTACGAATTAAAATGTATGCAGCATGGAAGGTAAAATAAATTTTTGAACACCACAGAACAAATTTTAATATTTATCTATAGAATCTTCAAAAGATGTTATAATGTCATCTTTGTACCATTTCTTTAATTGTTTATCGTCTGCTTCTTTTATTTATTTATTTTTCAACGATTTTTCGTTAGGCAAACGTTTATTCAAATATGCCGGAATATTTTCATTAGCAGTAAAATAGGCATCCGCCATAAGGATTATTTTTTCTCGGCACAAGTTCAGTAACATCATCTCGTTTAATTCTGTCTTCACGAATTATAAAACGACCATCGAAATGTTTAATGCAGAACCACTGTTAATATATTTTTGAACACTGTAAAATAAATTTTTTAACACCACAAAATAAATTTCCATATTTATCTATAAAATCTTCAAAAGATGTTATAATGTCATCTTTGTACCATTTCTTTAATTGTTTATCGTCTGCTTCTTTTATTTATTTATTTTTCAACGATTTTTCGTTAGGCAAACGTTTATTCAAATATGCCGGAATATTTTCATTAGCAGTAAAATAGGCATCCGCCATAAGGATTATTTTTTTCACGGCACAAGTTCAATAACATCATCTCGTTTAATTCTATCTTCACGAATTATAAAACGATCATCGAAAAGTTTAATGCAGAACCACTGTTAATAAATTTTTGAACACTGTAAAATAAATTTGTGAATATTACAGAATAAATTTTTATATTTATCTATAAAATCTTCAAAAGATGTTATAATGTCATCTTTGTACCATTTCTTAAATTGTTTATCATCTGCTTCTTTTATTTATATATTTTTCAACGATCTTTTGGTAGGCAAACGTTCATTCAAATATGCCGGAATATGTTCATTAACAGTAAAATAGGCAGCCACAATAAGGATTATTTTTTTCTCGGCAGAAGTTCAGTAACATCATCTCGTTTAATTCTATCTTCACGAATTATAAAACGATCATCGAAAAGTTTAATGCAGAACCACTGTTGTTGCATTAGGAGTAAAATTATCACTATGTAATTTTCTTAGCTACAATTTCTTCTTTTCATTATCAGTTGGAAATTTGAAGACTGTAGTATACTGCTTTTCACAGTATTGTTGTTAGATTTGCAACCAGGAGCACAACATTTCATCCTTATTATTTTATGGATATAATCTACTCTTTCTTTGATAGTTATAATCTACAGTTATTTATAGAGTTATAATTTAAATACACTGAAAATATTATTAATTACTAAATAAAACAATAATTAATATCACAATGTCATCGTAAACAATCCGTACAAACGAACAATGTGGTAAATTTTAAGTACGACGGATGTCGTTTGTGACATCACGCATTTGAATCGTTCGTGTCATGTCCAGTAAAAAGAGCACACAGCGCCATCTCGTAGACTCCACCCGAAGGGACCGCCACAACTTGTTTGCTTTTTATTTACTTTTTCCCATTAGTATGTAATCATATAAAAAAAAGGCTTAAATCGATTCTAAATTGTGGTATTGATGGCAAATATATCTTTTTACCAACACGGTCCTTAATTTCAGTGTGTATTTCATTTAAAATGTCACAATATGGTTTAATATTAAAAAAGTCGTTAAGAAAAAAATTTACAAAATTTGTTGCTGCATTATAATTTTTTTTTTTACTCACAGTGAAATACTTTATTAATCACTCATTATGGTCCACTTACATCCCAACAATTACATGGGCGAAATATTAACGTGTCCTTGGCGACAATTTTTGTAACTTTGTCGTCAACATTACGCAAAAAAATCGATGCCATTTATCAGAAGTATTCCGAAAATTGATGCCCTATATCAGCGTTTTTTAACTTTTCTTTTGTTTCGTGACGCACTTAAATCTACATTTAAGCTTTCACCGTAAACATTATCTCATAATTAAGCTTTTAAAATGCACTTAAATTATGGTGACGAAAACCATACGGAAGAAATACATGATTTAAATAAATTTTAAACACAAGCAAAATGCTTCAACATAGCGAATTTTTTTTTCTATAATTTGTAACAAAAGTATATTAAGTAACATTCTTGAAACGAACTGATACACTGCATAAAACGACAAATGTTTCTTAATATGCGAAAATATAATATAACTGCGAATGGAAATATACAATAATGTCTTCCAATGTACCCACAATTCCGAAAAACGTCCTATAAATCAATATATTTTCCAGATTTAAAGACGTATTTATAAAACACAAAATTTCTTTTGCTGTCACTGATTTTCGGAAATGTTTCTGTCTAATTTGCATCGTATATTAAACAGTTTTTTCAAATCGGAATATCGATTTTTAGGATGTTATCAATTCTCAATTAAACATTAAAGCTGTGTAGTATAATTCATATATTCAACAGCCACAAAACAATGTTAATTTTAATGTTATTGTTAATGCAGTTAATTTATCATGTTAGTCTGTAAAGCATGTTTGTTGAATTTGAAAATATTTACTTGAGAATTGCAGACTATAAAAATGAATTACTAAGATTAATACACTATACAAAGTACACAGAAACGTTTCCAAATACCAGTGGTAGCAAGAGAACCCCTGTTTTCATACAGGGTGTTCTAGAAAGGACTCCCCAACTTTGAAATGACATAACTTCGAAACAGTGAGAGATAGAAATGTGAAACAAGTTGAATGTTAAACAGATAGGTCTGGAATTTTTTATACACGAATTTGAAAAAATAGTTCCAATATTGGATAATAGGTGGCAGCACAAGCACATGGAACTTTAAATGGAACTCAGAAGTACAGAAATTTCATTCGTGCGTCTGTTTCATAGCTGACACGTGTAAAAACGTTGTATAGAATTAGAGAATAACTCGAAATTCAAGAATATCATGCCGTATTCCTTGGAACAACGAATTTTTATTGTACTTGAATACCATCGATTAAATCGAAGTCCGACGATGACAAAGCGAAGTTTTCAAAAAAAAAAAAAATTGTTAAAAAAGGTCCAGACTTGAAACCAATTCGCAATTTATTCAACAAGTTTGAACGGACGGGCAGTGTGGCCGATGATTTAGGCGGAAATGTGGGATGCAGTCGATCAGTCATGACACCTGAAAATGTGCAAGCAGTCGAAGAAATTGTTAGACGTTCTCCTCAAAAATCCATAAAGCGAGTCGCTGCTGAAGCAGGATTGTCAAACACCACTACGCACAGTATAATGCGAAAAGGCCTGAAGCTGTTTCCCTATAAAATACAGTCCCAACGAACACAGAACTTGCGGGCCGCTGATGGCTACGTTAGCCTTGGCCCAAACTAGTAGATGAGGGGCCGCAATCGTTTGCCGTAACGGCAACTTAAAAAAACTGTCACGCCGGCCACAATGTGGCCGCAACAGAATTGGCCATAACTACATTAAGATGCCCATAATTGTGCCACAAGTGGTTAGTCATAACTGACAGATAGCCTAAAACTGGCCACAATAATACTTTAAGTGGCAATTATTAATGAAAACTAGCCACAGTTTAGCCATTAACGATCATCGTGAATAAAATCTAGCCAGAAGATCGCCACAGCCATGCCACCTGCGTTTGTTAAGAATAAAAGCTATCCCAAAGCTGGCCATAAATGTTAACTTATTGGTCATCATAAAAGTAAACTAGCCTTAAGCCAGCCATCCACATACCATCAATGCTATTCATTAATGAGTGCATGCCGAAAGCTAGCCACTTTGTTGCCATCATTAATGAATACATGCCGAAAGCTAGCCACTTTGTTGCCATCAATGGGATTCATTAATGAATGCATGCCGAAAGCTAGCCACTTTGTTGCCATCAATGGAAATCATTAATGAATGCATGCCGAAAGCTAGTCACTTTGTTGCCATCAATGGGAATCATTAATGAATGCATGCCGAAAGCTAGCCACTTTGTTGCCATCAATGGGAATCATTAATGAATGCACGCCGAAAGCTAGCCACTTCGTTGCCATCATTAATGAATGCAAACCGAAAGCTAGCCACTTTGTTGCCATCAATGGTAATCATTAATGAATGCATGCCGAAAGCTAGCCACTTTGTCGCCATCAATGGGCAACATTAATGAATGATAGCCCAAAGCTAGCCATGTTCATGCCACTATTGGATATCATGAATGGAAGCTGGCCAGAATTATACTTTTTATGGTCCTCAAAAAAGTAAAGTTGAGCAAGAAAGGCCAATTTTTACTCCTTTGGCAGGGACATGTTTTTTCTTTTTTTTTTTTAAGATATTTTGAACTTCAGAATCTAAATTTACTGGTCCCTAATTTTTGTCTGAAAACTCTAAATATTTTATTCAAAACTTGAAAAGAAAAAAAAAATCTATTTGAATATATTTTTTTTTTTAACAAGAGCTCATAACACCAGCCTGACTTTTATACATACATGTTTCACTTTATCATTATAATCTTTTTCAGTTAAAAACTACAATGGTGTTATAAGAAACCCATATTAAAAAGGTCAAAATACAATAAAATCGAAAGTGTTTCAGATCTTGTATAGCATATTTTCAGTCTGCAAGCAAAAATAATAATAATAATAAAAAAGGTGTCCCAATGGAGGCAAAAATTGGCCTTATCCACTCATCTCATTAGATCGGAATAAAAGGCCATACGGTTATGATTTAGTTTTTAATGTTATTCTGAAAAAGTTGCAAAAGCCATATTTGTAATTAATAAAAAGAAAGTTGATAACACAAGGTGTAAAATATATATTGAACGTTAAATTACCAATGATGGTGAGAATACGGAAAAAAACTAATTTTCTTCAATTTTTAATTTAAGTATATGTTTAATTATTCTATTCAAGAGAGTAAATTTTTAAGTAGTTTCAACTCATGTTTCTTCAAGCTAATTCACCAGGTGGATTGTCCAGCCCTTTTACGAAGCAAATAAAAAATGCAGAATGTTAAATGAGATACCATATTAAATGATTTTTAAGCGACTTCTGACATAATACACTTACATTTCTTTAAAACATGTATTTTGGTTAAAATTGCAAGAAATTAAAAATTAAATAGGCATTGGTTTCAGAAATTACTGTTACCACAAAAATTAAATTCCGCAACAATGATTATAAAAAAATGTTCAATAAAGATGAAGTGGACATAGTTGCTGCATGGGTTTATTTTATATTTATGATAAAAAAGCAAAATTTAAATTCAAATGCTCAATTTATTTTTCTTTATCCCATGTTTTTTTTTTTTTTTTTTAAACAGATGTAACCTTTTAATGCAGTTAAAATACAATTTATATACGTATATATATTGTTCTTGCTATTTTCGGTCAGTTTTTACTGTAACTTTGATGGAATAAATGAGATTATATTCTGGCTGGATTTTTTTTTTAGAAGTTTAAACATGCATCTAAAAAATGTTAGATATTGCTAAAAAATATTAGACTGCAGTGTGAAATCTTTGCACAGCCCCACTGGTATATATTATTTCTGCTGTCAACATCTCCTTTTCTCAGAAAATATTAAATGTACAACAATGAATGAGATGCCACAAGAAAGGATTTTGAACCAACTTCTGACATTTCGGTAAAACATATTTTTTGATTAAAAATTGCTGTTAATTAAAAATTAAATCAGCATTGTTTTCATTAATGAAATGAAAGGTTTTCCTCAAATTAGTGTTACCGCAAAAATAAAATACCACATAATATATTGCTCAACATGGTTATAAAAATAAATAGTACAAAAAAAGATAAAGTGGGACATAGTTGCTGCACAGGTTTATTTTATACTTATAACTAAAAAGCAAAATTGAAATGCTCAATTTATTTTTCTTTGTCCTATGTTTTTTCCAAAACAGATTATGTCATCCTCTAAAGCAGTTAAAATACTAGATATATATATATATATATGTGTTTTTTGTCTTTGGTATGCTCGATCAGTTTTTACTGTACTTTGATGGAATAAACGAGATGATATTCTGGCTCGACTAATGTTGTTTGAAGATAGTTTCAGTCCTTAATTTTCCTTTAGAAGTTTAAACCTACATCTAAGTGTATTATATTTTTCTAAAAAGTATTAGTTTGCAGTGCAAAATCTTCGCAAGGGTCCACTGGTGCTTTTATAATACAATGTTTTACATACAATTTCTTACCTGGATGTTTCTTCCAATAATCCAGCTG
The DNA here is from genome assembly GCA_963931845.1 of Maratus michaelseni. Taxonomy (NCBI): domain Eukaryota; kingdom Metazoa; phylum Arthropoda; class Arachnida; order Araneae; family Salticidae; genus Maratus; species Maratus michaelseni. Next base: position 8,825,730 of record OZ007600.1, read on the forward strand.
GAAAATAAAACAAAAATGCAGGAATTTTATTTAATAAAATTGGTAAAATGTTGACATTATTGATCATTGGAATTTAAGAATTTTTTTAGTGATATAACTATGCATATATGTAAATTAGGTCTGTTCCAAAAATGTCATTTCACTATCTTTATTTCTTCGGTATATAATTAATCAGAAAAATGTAGCAGTATTCCTTGTTTGTAATGTTGTTTTAGTCTGTTAAGGACTCTCCCCCCCCCCCCTCCTTTCAGAACAAAATTTCAATACATATATATTTACAAAATATCACTAATTGACAGAAAGCTAATTGCCACTATTTTCCTCCTTATTTAATCTCAGAATTTCTTTTATCTTTTTTTTTTTTAAATATATTACCAATATAGAAATCTTTAAAATATTTTTCCTTCCAGCAGGAGATATGTGACCTTTTGACTAACAAAATTTCAAACTGATTTATACAATATTATGTGTATTAAAATTTTAATCTCAACTTTTAACCCTTTAACGGGCGGTGGTCACAAAAAAGGACACCTAATTTTAATTCCAAAACTGACAAACGGCACCAAGAATATTTAACAGTTCCGGAAAATAAGCAAGTTTTTATTTTCAAATAAATTCATTTGTAAATTCCGGTGTCAGTCCATTATTTCATCATTTTGCAAACAGACCGCGTCGGAAAGGGTTAATTAGATTATGGCGAAATTTTTATTTAAATTTTCAAAAGTTTTTATACAGCAAATTATTTTTAATACTTGATCTCCAAGCAATGCTAATTTATAATCAACCAACAGATTAGTATAAACAGTTTATCAGGCTGTCAGTTTTTAAAAATATAGTCTACATAAAACATTTTTATCGAATTATATCTTAACCTGTAAAAAGAAGGCGAAAATATATAGAACATCATTATATAATATAATAAATATATTGTACAAGACTTTAACATCATCACATGCACTAATAAATATATATATTTAAAAAAAAAAAAAAAACACTAGAACTGAAGGCTTTTTTTCAAAAAATTTATTTTTCACAACAAATGTAAAACAAACCAACCAAAAAGCATTTATTATTATTATTATTTACAAGATGCTCAAAATTTATCAGAAATATTTTACAAGAAAATTTAATCCTGTTACAATTAAATTTCTGATGTTGTTTGTTAAACTTGATCTGGAAGGAGAGCTGAAAATCCACAGTCATCTTCATAGAGAAATTTTTTCTTTCCAGATTTTTATTCTTCTTCTGAAAAACAAAAAAGAAATTTCACAAAACAAATTTTAAATGCCTTGCTTTAAAAACACCACTTATTAATTAGCCATTTATAAATATAATTGGAACAGAAATTATAATAAAAAAAACTATTTACAAAAAGCTTTGTAGTTCAAGTTATTTGTACACCATGAAATTATTTTATTGCAGTATACCTATATTTTCACTTAACAAAAACTCATGAGAGGTAAGGGTTGTTGAATGACACCTAAATTATTTTTTTTTTTCTAGGTGCCAAAATAAAAACAGGCTTTCTACAAATTCTTTCGAATAACTTTGAATATTTAAATTCAAATTCTTTACATATGATGCATAGCATCAAATTATCATCTTGAATGAGCTAGGGGTGCTCTTTCTTTCATTTCATAAAAGTCGAATTGCTCACTTTGTGAATTGTTCTAGAATTTTGCATTGCTAGAATCCAGCAGTTCTTTATTTTCTTCACTTTATTTCTTCACACATAACTTTTACTTGAAAATGGCTTTGTAAAGTAAGAATATACATTGTGTAACCCCAAGCTATAAATCTGATATCATCGCTCATAAAACAATGGCATTTTACATAGGTTTTTGTTTCCTGGAAGGGTAACACGTCCGCCACCGAATACTTACATATTTTGAGTGATTATTATTGCTGACCCATGGAAAAAGCATTTTTAATATTGTTTCTGGTTGTTCACTCAACAACATTAAATGATTGGGATTTTTTTCCTTGAAAAAAATCACGAATGCTTCGTATACACTGCACTGGTAGATAAAGATAAAATTTAACTTTTAAAGACGTATAAGCCGCATCTTGAATCTAAGTGATATTACAGTATTTGTTACAAATATTTTCTTCAACTATACATTTTTTTAATAAATAATTACAATTATGTTTTGAATACTAAATACAAATACCATGGGAAAAGAAGTTCTTTTCAGCATGAAAAAAATATTATTATGCCACAGTTATTTTATTCTAGAAACTTGATATTTGAGTAATTTTAATTTTTCAATTAATTTTCAGCAGTGAAATTAACTTGAAATTATTGAATAATAAACATGTGAATTTTTACATTGCTAACTAAGCATAGCCAAGCTTCGAGGCTCAGGCATTTTTCACTGTCGGTTTTACGCTTAGTTAGCAATGTAAAAATCCACATTTTTATTACTGATATTGGATTTAAAGAAAAAAAAACAAAAAAAAAACATGGATTTGAGCTTTTAACCCCTCTCCAGAATCTTACATTTGCAAAATATTTTGGGCAAAACATAAGAATATTTTCAAAATACCTTAAGTTTAAATTTTAAATATCATTTTTTAAAGTTAATTTAAATCAATGATTTTAAGAAAAAAGGGTCAAAGAAAGTATTAAAGAAGGTCCTTTTACTCCAAAGAACCTGCCATATTTTTAATTTTTTTTAAATGATATATATAATCAAAATTCAAAATAATTTATATGACGGCATATTAAAAGAAAAAAAAATCGTTAATTTAGAGGTCACAAGATCAAATAATTTTATCACCCTCTCTCCTCCTCTTCTAGATACATAGCATAAATTAAAAAAAAAATTATTTAGCATAAATCTGTGTAATCTTAAGTATTGTCAAAGTTCATGAAAGTTAAAAACCTTGTTAACAAAAATTATTTGACACATTTCTGCAAAACTTTAAAAAATATTTAATCTTTTTCTATTAAATTTTGCATTTTTAATTTTTATTAAATGTATGTCCAGATTAGATGCACTATATTTGAAGAGATATAATACAATAATCACAAAACTGAATCATCACTTTTGAAACAGATATTAAAACATTTAAAGCAAACATTTTCTAAGCATATGAGTTGAAGAATAAAAATTTTGAGTAATTTGATGGTTCCACTGTACAAGATGTTTATAGAGTTTAATCTAGGAAAAAGATATTTGTAGCTTTTTGGCTAATTGCAGCCAATAACTGTTAGCCAAATAAAAATAGATTTAGCCAAGATTTCTTTTTTTATTTATACAAAATTTCTATATAAATGAGTATTATTTTTAATTATACAATATACAAACAGTGCACCACTCTGTAAGATTGACCCTCTCGAGATTTGTCCATACATCACACATCAAATGCTTTCTTAAATGGAAATTCTTTTCAAACTTCCCCTTCCAAATTAATCATAATTAAGTTACTTACATTTTTGATTGTCAGTCTATTTCTAAAGTCAGTTTTTGTTATATTCACGAGACTCAATCCTCTTTCACAATCTGCTGTAAGCAACATAATTGTTGCTATAAATTCATAAAAAGAAGTCACATTGGGAAACATGTCAAGTATGCCATTTTTATGGGGAAAAAAGAATACAATCAGCTGGTTTCATTTCTTTACCCCTTGTAGCCAGAACCTGCCTAAACAACTTTCATTCATGAACCGTTTCGGTTTTATTTCCAAAGTTGGGATCATCAACAAAAATTAAACAAACTCTTTTAATTTCCTCAATACACCTAACGCAAATAATATCACACTATTTGTAAGATGCTTGCACAGGGAGGACGAGACAAATTTTGAAGTAAGTTGCCAGGATAGAGGCGGTGAAGCTTTTTTTTTTTTTTACACGGCAGCAGCAGGTTTACAAAATGCAGAACAACAAAATGGAAATGATATATATTTTTTTGGCTGTCACTATTTGGCAAATCCACTAAATGCTTTGGGGGCAAAAGGTGCTTTCAGTTAGCTTTTTGGCTAGCACTAGATTAAACCCTAGTTTACATTTCATGAAACTCTGCTAAACTGTTTTAACAAACTGCAAAATAACACTTTTGAATAAAAGGACTTTAAAAATGAACAATTCCTATGCAATTGGTAACAGACGAAGACCTTTTTATGATAACTTTTTGAATACAGTTTTGTTAAAATATTACGATTTAACTAAATTTTATGAAAAAGTTTACAAAATGATTTTTTGGTCATCGCTTAAAAGATATCTTATCATTTAATAGCCTTTTAATTACAGGATGAATGATGTATTGAGTATCCTTTGATTCAATAAATTACATGAATGTTTGAAAAACTTACTTTCTAAAATTATGTAGGTATGAAAGTTGAAACTCACTAGAAAAATTAAACAGGGCTTGAATTTCAGGGCAGGATGGGGGGAAATCCTGCCCAAAAAGATATTGTGTGCATGATAGATCGACAAATTTTGCATTCTAACCCTCCCCCCACCAACTGAAAATTTTCTCGATATTTTCCACAACAGATTCACGAATTTCTTTGTACCTTCTTGGTACAAACTGATGAAATTCACGATTTTTCCCTGAATCCGGCTGAATAATTTCGCGATTCTTCACAGAGACTGACTGACGAAATTTGCCATATTTTTCTAAGACCGATTGACGAATTTCTCAATAATTTCCCGTGACCAATTGTCAAACTTCATAAGGTTTTTTCCGACGATAGATCGACGAAATTCACAATTTTTTTCCTCCGTGAATGATCGACGAATTTCACCTTTTTTTTTTCTTTTTCGCAACTGAGAGACAAATTTTAAGATTTTTTTCACGATCGATTTTTCTAATTTCCCTGTTTCTTCTTGCGAGACATTGAAGAAATTCGATTTTTTTTTCTCGTGTCCAACTGAAAATTTTCACAATTTTTCTTCACAAGTGACTAATGAATTTTGCGGTATTTTACTGCAATCGTCTGACGAATTTCATAATATTTTCCCGTGACCATTTGATGAATTTCATAATATTTTCACAAACCAACTGACAAATTTTACATATTTCCCGCGTCCAATTGACAAACTTTGCGGTGAGGTGGTTTGAGCGACAGAATGACAAATTTTGAAATTTTTTCCCACGGCAGAATGGTGAAATTCGTGATCCCCCCTTCCCCCCTGCATCTGACTGAAATCTCTCGCAATTTTTCTCCACAACTGTTTGACAAATTTCACAGTATTTTCCCGTGACCAATTGGTTAACTTTTTTTTTCTTTTTCTTTTTTTTTTGGGGGGGGGGGGGGGGGGAGAAGAGGGGGGTCCTCATGACATATTGACAAAGTTCACGATTTTTTTCCGCAACCAATTTAAGCTGAAAGGTAGACCTCCCCATTGGTTTGACCTTGACAAATTTCATGATTTTTTTTATTTCAGTGTTTCTTCTTGCAAGAGATTGAAGACATTCACAATATTTTTCTCGTGTCTGACTGAAAAATGTTGCAATTTTTCTCCATGACCGACTAATGAACTTCACAATATTTTCCCACAATCGCTTAACAAATTTCGCAATATTTTCCTGCGATCGTTTGACAAATTTCACGATATTTTTCCCACAACTAACTGAAGAATTTTGTGATATTTTCCTGCAACCGATTGATGAATTTTGCGATATTTTCCCATGACCGAATGACAAATCTTGCGATTTTTTCCCGCGACAGAATGTTGAAATTCATTATTTTTTCTTCGTGTCCGACTGAAATATATATCAACTTTTCTGATATTTTCCTTAACTGTTAAACGAATTTTGTGATATTTTTCCTTGACAGTATGAAGAATTTCATGATATTTTCCTACAACTGATAGGCAAACTTCGCTTTTTTTTTTCCAAGCAACCAAATGGAAAATTTTGAGATTTTTCTTTCCTGCGGAAGATTGATGAAATTCATGATTTTTACCCCGCAAACGATTGGTGAATTTCATGATTTTTTTTTTCTAGATTGATGGACGTATTTTACTATTATTATTCCCACAATCGTAAAAGGAAAGAACCAAAAGGGCCTTAAGGGACACTGGGCGTTGCACCCTGCCAAACTGGTTTAGAGTCAGCACTAAAGAAAAATGATATTAGAACTGCAAAAATCTTATGGTGTACATGAAGAAAAAAAATTTCCAAACTCTAAGGAAACATATTTAGAAACAACAAAACTAAGTGATCCTAGCAATTCACAGAAATTAGGATTGACATTTTAAAGTCAACCTACATTTTTCGTGTAATAGCAGAAATGAGTTGGTGTTTTTCCTTCAAACTTTGGAGATGTATTTAAAATTTCAATCACAATGTGCAAATAAACACATAAAACAAAATTTTATTAAAGAAAACTTAACCATTTTACAACCCTGCACATGTTAAAAGTTCTGCATTATAATATCAAAATAAGGCAAAAAGAAGCAAACACTACTGCAGATACACTCAGAGTGAAAAACAGAGCTAATAGTCAGGGCTTTACAAATCTGATAAAATCTGGTAATCAGCAAAAATTTCTAGTCGCCAGTAAAAAAATATTTATTGTCAAACCTCTTCCCCCCTCCCACCATTTTTTTTAAAAAAACACAAAAGTTTTCTATGAATTTAAAAAAAAGAATAACAAGCAGAGGTTAGAATTATTAGTCACATAGTTTTAGTTTAGAACAGTACATAATTATACTAACATATGAACTAGGAACACACTAACATTTAACACATATAAATCGAGTTTTCTAATGAAACCTAACAAAATTATATATCTCTGGTAAAAAAAAAAAAAAAAAAAAAATACTGTAAAGGCTGAATTAACCGGCTGGTTCGGGAAATGCTGATTGCCGAATGCTTCAAATGTCTGGATAGTTGAGTACTCAAAAATCTATATCTGATGAGGGAGACATTGATGAAATAATGTAACAGGAAAAATTTTTTTTTGGTTATTTTCTGGTCGAAATCACTCAAATAATTATGATTTTTTTATTATTTTAAAATGTACATTTGATGAACTTGTTTTTGCCTAATTCGAAATAAAAGTTACAAATGTTTTTTGCTTGAATATAATTTCTAAGTTTATTTCTTAATATTTTGGAACTTAGCAACATCCATAATGAAATATCTTATTAGAATTTTAAGTTAAGATTGTGATTAAGATGAATAACAGATGCTGCTCTTGATAGAAATTGTAAACAACTATAATTGTAAAAAACTTTTTTATGTACATAAACCAGCTCGAATAATAAAAAACTTTTTGCTTGTAAAATAAATCCATATATGAGAAATATCACAACTAATTAAGTTTGCAAAATAACTCAAAAGTTATGTAAAATATCCATTGCTAAAATAAACCATTCACGCTCGTATTACATAATCGATATTAGCCGGCTTGAGGGAAGGAGGAAGGTTTATTTGAATCCAGCAACTTATGATAAAAATTGGAGAACAAATAAAATAATAATATAAATAAAAACTTTCTGATTAATTGGGTTTTGATTGCTTGCCACCATTTTATTCCTTATTATCACTTTTATAAATTCCAGATGACTTTTTTGTAAAAAAAGAAAGAATGTTTTTTTGTTTTTGTTTTTTACTCTCCATAATAAAAAATACTTCTCCAGACAGCAGTATTATAACATAAAAATTTTAAAAAATGTAGATTCAAATGCAAAAAGATTCTAGGGCTCCATGGGGCGAGGCAGAGCCACAGAGTTCAGAACTCTGTGAGGCAGCACAACAGATTTTATTAGCGAAATAAATTGTTACCAAACGAAAAAAGGATACTTAATATTTGTTTAATTATTTTTTTCTTTTTTAAAAGCAGCCAGTTTCTGCAAACACATAGTACCTTCAATCTTTTACGTCATATAGACTATACAATTGTCTACAAACCAGAGTGCCTACGTAATTATGCAATGTGCAGATAATAAAAGTGCCATGCATTTTATACAAGGGAGAAATATTTAAAAAATACATATTTAATTTTACTAAAATTAGCTATTCTTCAAATTTTAATTAAATTTTATAGATTTACTTCAAATGAATTGCTTATAATCACTTAACTTAGAGATGTTATTATTCTTTAAAATGAATGTGATAGATTAATTAGTTTTAATTCTGAAATACAAAAATCTGATTTGAAACAAAAAAAGGACCTTGAACATTTTGTAGCATTGTATCCAATTTAAGGTGTCATGATTTCTTACTTTTTTATTGAAACCATCACACACACACACTCTTTGCAAATTGACAAGTACTTACCTTTTCTTGAATGACAAACATTCAGATTCAGGAGCACAAGTATATCTCGGAATTGATTCACTGCTCTCCTGAAAAATATGAAAATAAATTGTAATAGGTTGCAATAATAAGCAATCATCATATTCAACTAGAAATTTAAAAACAAAAAACATAACTGATTCTGTATATGATGCCAATGAATATTTTTTTTTTCTTCTTTCAAATCAAAACTTATTTCAGCATGCACACACACACACATAGCAATAATTTGCATTTAATCCCTTTATTTAAACATAAACTGATTTTCTGCAAGTTAGGTATTCTTTCCTTCTGATTTCATTTGCATTTTTAGGTAGATTTCGTAAGAAATATTACCTATTACATTCTCCCCTAAGTTGGAATTTTTGAAAAATTTTTGCAGATCTATGCCGATTATGACTCCCAGAACCCAAAACCACCTCCAGTTGAAAACTTTTTATATCTATCTATCTATTTATCTATCTGTGTCACTTTTTTTATGGACATGATAACTGCAATAATTCTGCACAAATCTCTTGCAAACTGATGCATAAAATCAAGGGACATAAAATCTCGGTCAAGTTCATTAATGGGCAAAATCGAACCAAGGGAGGACGGGGGGAAATGGGATGCTTTTTGTGAAAACAGAAAAAATGCCATAATTTCTTAATTATGCTACGTATCGAATCCGTTTAGTTATTATTACTTCTAGGAAAAGGGCCAAAAATTTATGCATGACAGATTTTTGATATCGTTAAAAATGACCCCAAGGGGGGAAAAAAGGGGGAGGGGGTTTAGAAGAAAAAAATTCATAACTTTGTCAATTCACAAGATATCAAATCCGCTTAAATTTATTATAAATCTTCTTAATATTATCTACAACTTTTATACTGACAAGTTTTTTATGGGACCGACTCTTACGGTAAAAAAAAAAATTAAAAACAAAAAAATCCCTGCTGGCTCTGCCTACAGGCAGAGGTATATATTCGAAGTGGGTGGTCCCAACAGCCACACCATGGCAAATATAGGTCTTTCTTCTGCAATTCCCAATAAACAGGTGCCCCACGGTCACAGTCTTCGAAATCTACCTGTGCCTGTAGGGATTTTTTTTTACACCAGACTACATCTTGAACACTTACCTCCTCCATAGTTTATGAATGAATCTTTTGTGTTTAGAAAATCTTCAGAAGTTTTATTGTTTATAATGATGATGTAACAATACTTGTCTGTAAGCTGCAACAATACAAAATTAACAATCACAATGATATGATCACTGGCATATGAAAAAGTGAAGCGGGCACCCCGGAATTGTTGAGTGTCAAATGCTTTGTGCTTTTAAGTAGATTTCGTAAGAAATACTACCTATTACATTCTCCCCTAAGTAGGAATTTTTGCAGTTCTACACAGATCCTGACTCCCAGAACCACCCCAGTTCAAAACTTTATATATATATATATATATATATATATGTCACTTTTTTATGAACATGATAACTGCAATAATTCTGCACAAATCTCTTCCAAACTGACACATAAAATTAAGGGGCATAAAATCTCGGTCCAGTTCGTTAACGGACAAAATCTGACCAGGAGGGTGGGGGGAAACGGGGGGCTTTTTGTGAAAACAGAAAAAACCCCATAATTTCTTAATTATGACACGTATCGAATCCGTTTAAAGTTATTATTACTTCTACGAAAAGGGCCGAAAATTTATGTATGACAGATTTTTGATATTAAGAAAAATGGCCCCAAGGGGGGAGAAGGGGGGGAAAAAAATTAGAAAAAAATTCATAATTTCGTCAATTCAAAATATATCAAATCCGCTTAAATTTATTATAACTCCTCTTAATATTATCTAAAACTTTTATATTGACAAATTTTTTATAGGACCAACCCTTATAGCAAAATAAAATTCCTGCCGGCTCCGCCTGCAAACAAGTTAGGCTTCGAAGTGGACGGTTCCAACTGTTGCATCATGGCAGAAAGATAATTTCTTCTGCAATTCCCAACAAACAGGCGTTTCACAGTCTGTGTCTTCGAAATCTACCTGTGCCTATAGGCCGAGCCGTCAGGGATTTTTATTATATAGATTCTCACTCTTTTTTTGTAACCATTTTTAGTTGTTAAAATTTGAGTTTGGAAGGAAAATTTGGAAGGTAAAAATCACTAACAAACAGGTTGGAAACAAGTGGTTGATTTAATCAATAATAAGTACTGTAATTTCGAGAATATGTTCCGCACCTCTGAAATTACATTAAAAAAAAAAAAAAAAAAAAAAAAATCTGCAGAGGTGCCCACACTTACCATAAAGCCGCATCACCGAAAAAAAAGTTAAAAAGCAAAATAAGTAAGCAGTGCAGCAAGAAATGATCAACAAAATTAAAACTATCAAAAATATTGAGAAAATCATAAAATAAGATATGTGGATTCATGTACAATGTACAGTGTCTAAATTTCCCACCAATTTTGTAATCTTTATTCTAAACTCCCCCACAACATTTTTTCAGTCACTTCCTTTTTTAAGCATGCAAACTGCCAATTTTGCATTTGTTTTGATTTGCTAGCTGATGGAACAGCATGAACATCAGTTTGGAGCAGAAGAGATAACTTTAGTAGCAGCCAAAATGATTTTTTTTGGAAACGAAAATCACTATTTTGGAGCAGCAAAGAAAAAAAGCCTTTTGGGAAAAAAAAAAAAAAAAACAGGGAGAAAAAAAAAACACCAACAGGAAGGGTAAAAAAATAAAAATAAAAGGCAGTGAATAGGGAGAGATAAATAAACAGTAAGAGGCTAAAGCTTTGGGATTAGCCTGCTGTCTGCCATCTTGTTTTTTAAATCAAACCATATTCAGACCTGCCAAGTCTCCGGCTTTTTGGATACCAGTAATTTATTACAGAAAATGTTGTTTTATTGAATCGGAGCATTTTGCGATTTAAAAGAACAACATTTTCTCAAAAAAATTACTGGTGTTCAAAAAGCCAGAGACTTGACAACTCTGCATATTTGTTTTGTTTCTCATTTCCAAAATAATTTGCATCCATATTTACTTATTATAAACACGTTATTTAATTTTATTGACTAATTTATTTATATTTAATAATAAAAGTTAAAATGTTTTGATTTAAAAAATGAGATGGCTGACCGCATGCAATAAATCAAAACATTTGTTTTATTTCTGACTTAATCAAGTTAAATAGAAAACACAATACTAATTTATTTATATTTAATAATAAAAGTTAAAATGTTTTGATTTAAAAAATGAGATGGCTGATCGCAGGCGATAAATCAAAACATTTGTTGTTTTGATTTGTTTCAGACATAATCAAGTTAAATCAGAACATTTTAACTTTTATTATTAAATATAAATAAATTAGTCAATAAAATTAAATAACAAGTTTATAATAAGTCAATAAGGATAAAAATTATTTTGGAAATGAGAAACAAAACAAATATGTTTTGATTTAAAAAACAAGAGGGCGGACAGCAGGCTAATCCCAAACCTGTTACGAGTAAAATATAGTACAAAATAAAGAGAAATTTTCAAACATGCCAACAGCACAAAGTCAATTTTTAAAACTTGCTGGGACGATTAAAAAAAAAAACAGGCCTGTTGAACAGATAAAAGACTTAAAGGAATAAGAAATTTAAAAAGGCTGGACTAAACAAACAAAATATGAACAATTTTCAATGGATATGGCTCGATCAGATTCTATTTTGATACAGTAAAGGAATTTGCCAAATCCAGCATGGGGATCTGTATCTGATCAAGTCTGGCAAAGGTTGGTTAGTGTTTGGTGTCCAGGTCAAACCAGACTAAGCCTGGATGTTGTGTTGGACTGGTATTTTTTTTTTTTTTTTTTTTTTTTTTTTTTTTTTTTTTTTGTAAAAATAGTGATTTGCACATTTGTTAATGGAATCGTTGGAAATACACTTTGGTTTAATAAATTACAGAGAAATGATATCCAATGGTTGGAGTATCATAGTTGAGATTTTTTCCAACAGAGCGAAAATATGCTGGGATCAGGACTCGAACCTGAGTACTTTGGTTTTGTTCGAGTCCTGGTCCCAGCATATTTTCGCTCTGTTGTAAAAAATCTCAACTATGATACTCCAACCATTGGATATAATTTACCTAGTTTAATATACTTTCATCTGTTCATTATACAGAGAAATGATTTCCAAAATCTACTTCATTTTTACAAGATACAACTTTGAAATTATGACACTTTAACCATCTTTTTTTTTTCTTTGATTAAAAACTACTTTTTTTTTTAAATTTCTTTATTTTAATGTTAGTCTAACAGTCCAAGTCATCATTAATGATACTGGGAGAAAGGGAATTTTCTTTGAGGGACAGAATTTGAAATAGCATGTGGAATTGTGCAAATCACATATAAAATAGGAAATCCCGCATAATAAAAAATTCTGTGCGAAATTTCCCACCTTTAACTTTTATCACAGGCATGTGATACACACTAAATAGGTTAAAAATTTATGTATTTTAGTTTAGTGCTTTTTAAAGCAATACTTTTTTTTTAAACTATTTCTTTTTTCTTATTTTAGTTCTCTCTCCCCCCCCTCCCCCCTTTCATTTCGCAATTGAAAGAATATTTGGCAAAACTGGGAACAGTTGAAAAAAAAATGAGCATAGGGGAGACTGGTAGACAGTGGACCACTTTTCCAGTTTAAAATTTTTTTCTCTGTAATGGACAAACTGATCTGCATGAAAATATTTTTGAATATTCCTTAAACCCTTATACATTCATCATAATTTTCTCATAACATAGTTTTCAATACATTAAAAAAAAAAAAAAAAAAAAAAAAAAAATATGCACACTGGTCCACCCACCGGGGCACAGTGGACCGCTATTAAGTATATCTGAAATACAGTATAAATCTATTTTTCATTAATCTAATTCTTTTTTATTTTCCCTTTACCTGCAAAATAACATAGTAATATAAATTTACAAGTAACATTTCGAAAAAAAAAAATATTATATTTTGAAAATAACAACAGATTAATACAGGAGCAATTGCAATTTAGTTATAGTTATTACTTAAGTATAAAAAAATCAGCACACATTAAATTTTGTAAATGAAATTCCAAAACACTTATGAGTAAGATTGAACCTGGAATTTTCCTGAAACACTTTTGGGTCTGGGAGCAATAGTATTATGAAATCATTCACAGTTTCTGGAAAAATAAACTGATTTCCATTTAATTTGCGTCTCACGAATCTTACTTAAATAGAATTATAACCAATTAGACAACAGTTATATTTATCAAAGGCAGTAAATATAAAATAAAATATTTCTTACTATGTTAAATAAATTATTTTTCTTTGTTTACTTTATTTTACAGTTAAATAACTACTTTTAAACAATATTTCTTTATAGTAAATAAGCAATTATTAAATATTTTGAACATTCTGCATACAGAAGCAGAGTGGATTGTTGTGGACCACTGTGCCCCAGGAGTGGGTGGTCCACTGTGCCCCATGTTGAAGTTCAATAAATAATCATATTAATATTGTTTATAGCTTTCTTTGAAACATATTAACTTTAAAGTTAAATAAAAACAAGTATCTTAGCTTTTCAAATTAAGCTGTTTAATCAAATTTATCTACAACACTTTAATTACTAAAAAAATGATGAAAAATTTTACTTTCAGAAGCTCAAAACAACCCATCAGGATAACATAGTTCAATCTGAGCTAAACATATTTTCTGAAGGCTATAAATAATCAGTGCAGTTCTGTTGTCTATTAGGATAGAAGAGAAGCTTTAAAAAAATGTAAATAAATAAAATATTAGGGGTGGTCCACTGTGTCCATAGGTCCAGTGTATACCAGTCTCCCCTATATAGTTAATAATTATTTTGTTATGCATCTTAAAATAAGTTTTTAAGCTTATATTATTAGTTTTATATTTAAAGTGTTGTGCATATTATACGGCAAATTTAAAAGCACAGAATTTTATCTATTTATCCTTTTTCCTTCCCTTCAAATTTTCAGGTCATGATTTTTTCACATTTTTGCATCAGTCTTAGAAACAGCCAAAATGACATTTAAAAAAAGCTGATTTCAGTGAAAAGCTGAAAACTTCCATTTCCTATTGTTGCAGCACTTTTTATCTGCAGCATTTGGGAATTAACAGATGCAATCGTACTTGTGATCATTACAATTTATTTCATATTTAAATTAAATTTATTCCAAGTCAAATAACTTTTAAAACATCTTTTTAGACCATCTTTGGTATTTACATATGTTTGTTAAAGATTTTGTAAGATGTAAAAAACCACAATTTTTAGTAAAAAATGTACATACTTTCATTGGGAAAAAAATTCTGTTAAAAATTAATCTGGTTTGTTATTAAAAATATATATATTTACAACATGAAATTAATTAAAGCGACCCACCTTTTAAAAAATATTGGGTCCTTTTCCTTAGTAACACCATCGTCACTAAGGGTAATATTTGGTGCAAAATGAAATTTGCATGAAATGAATCATTTGAAAAAACACTGTTGGGACAAATCTGAGCATTTAAAAATTAACATTTGAAAATTACAGACTTTCACAAATTATTTTATTAAATGAATACAAATATATACTTAAAAGAGCAAATATTATGCAATAAAGTAATAAAATAAAACTCGATTTAAACTGAGGCTGGAAATTGTAAATGTCTCTTAGCATTGCAGTAAACATTTCAGTGATCTGGCGATGTGCTATGGTGCATCATTTAAGCAAAAAATTAAAGAACGGATGCATAAAAAACATTGTAATAGTCCCTTTAGGAAAGGAAGCATAATTTTTTTCTTGAAAGAATGTAAAAGAGGCATATTTTCAATACAATACATTGAATATGTCTTAATTCTAAAAAAAGGACCCACTTTTGTAAAAAAAAAAAAAAATACTGGGTTTTTTGGATGAGAGAGTCATAGGGACCCGGGATTAATTCAAAAGCCTAGTGGCATCACAGATTTTATTTTTTGAATGAAGATGTTTATGAGGTTTTTTTTTAATAAAAACTTATTTTATGGATCGAAAGTCGTAAAACAATTTTATTGCCACCTCTTCATTATCAGATAACTGCCAAATGGTAAAATCTCTCTCAGTGTCAACAATAAATTAAGTTATAATTTAATAAATATTTTCTATTCAAAAAGTATCAAATTAAGAGATTTTGCAAAATTACGAGTACTAAATGATAAGAATAAAATTATTTATGTTGAATAAATAGCAAATTGCAATGTTTAGCACGGTTTGCAATAAAAATCCTTAACACAGTCAGAGTTGAAATAAATAGCAGATTAGCATACATTTTGGCATGGTGCTGGTATAACAGAAAAATTTGTTTTTATTACATTCTGATAAGTGAAATTAAAAAACTAAAATCTGATTACTTAGCTTTTCAATTAAACCAACACATTTTATGAACTATTACCATTACTGGAATTACACTTTTAGTAATGGTCACATAGGGTGTCTAGTATTGGAAATTGACTAATTAAGCATCCCAGTAATGAATTAAAATCAGATTAGCTACTTTATTAAAAGTTGAAAAATAAGTGAAATTTTATAAATGTGGTCCTTACAGGGTGTCAATACCAAATCAGCAACAAATTTCCTTGACTTTCTTCCAGGTTTTCTATACCAATTAAAAAAAACATTCCAGGCCTTGAGATTTTGTGATGTAACACACAAAAAATCTTGAAAGTTGTGAATCCAAGAGTGAAACTTTCACAAATGATTCTGAAGCACAAACTACTTATTTGTTAAACATTTTTTTTTTTAAATTAAAAAAATGTTGAGCATCAAGATATTTATTTCATGGTTAATGATTGTGTAACGCTCCTTCAGAAAAATTTTCTTAATTTTTTCTTGGATGTTTCAAATTTCTTTAACTTTTTCTCACAATTTTTCAATTTCTCCCAGGAATAGTAAATTTCCCTGACATTTCTAGTCCAAATAAATTTCCTTGATTTTTCCAGGTTATCCAGGTGGCTAGACACCCAGTCATTAGTATATAAAATTTGAACTTTTCTATTCTATCAAAACAAAAACATCCAATTTTCGTCAGAAAATACAGAACATATAAATTAGTTTCTTAAAAACTAGATAAGGTAAAATTTTCACTGAAAGATATTGTAATCATGAAATATTATCTTTCGCTTCATGACTGGTTTAAGATTGTTAGCAATAAACCAGATTATAAAACATAGAACGGAGTTACAGAAAAAACAAAAGCTGAATCTTTATATAAATCAGAAATCTCCCATGGTGTTTGTTACTGGCATAATAACTCTATAATTATACTATACAAAGTTAACTTACTAATAGCATATTCAGGGACAGATTTGAGATCAGTCAGGTACTTTTTTTATATAGTTGTGTAGGAATAAGTAGCATAAACAAGGCAGCTTTTTATACAATTTCTGATGCTTTTTCAAAAACGAATCCCTCCTCAACTTGAACTTAAATCTGTCTCTGAGAATGACGAAAACTAATTTTTAACTAACTTAATTTTAAACTGACTGGAATAATCACTATAAAAAATAATCTTACCTTATTTGTAAAGATTGTAGGCTTCAGAAACACATAGGGATGACTCGATGACTTGCTTCTTTCTTACTTGAATTGAAGAAATGTTGTAAACAACACTAAAAATCCCTACAGGTCCGCAGAAAATAAAAATTGTACATCTTTCTAAACAAAACTATCTTTTAATAGATTTACTTTATTAATGTTTTTTAATCTTCAAAATTTCTCATACAAAATTAAATTTTAAAAGTGGATGTTTCTAAATGCTAATTATTACACAGGTTAAAATAAAACATTTAAAAATATCTAGAAAAATCCCCACTGGGAAAAATAATGTGTCGAAAAAGGGAAATCTTCGTTCGGCATTCCCTCTCTCTGTTTGCCGGCCTGGCGGGAGGGGGGTGGGGGGAATCAAAGAAGTTTTCTTGTTCTGAATTGTGTGTGGAAGGAGGGGGGTGGGGGCAAATGTAGGCATTTGCTATTTAAAATAATTTTTCTTTTAAATCCAAATTTTGTTTATCTTGGAGTGTTTTAAAAAATGTAAAATAAGTTATTTTTTGCAACTGATTTATGGATAATATACAGAAAATATAAAATCATGCACAAAAAAAAAAAAAAAAAAAAAAAAAATTTTTTTTCACTTGTTTAACAACAGCAGCTTGTTTGAACAATCAAAGAACAATCGTTTTTTCCTTTTGTTTATAACAAATATTTTTTCATGGAAATTTTAAAAAAGTATAAATAAATTCGCATTGATTATTAAATTTTTAAATATGTTTACATAATATGTATGTCTGAAGATTGCAGCTTTATTGCTATTAATATATTTGTTCAAATCAGCATAGCATTTGGATGTATTTTATGTTAATATGTTATCTATTTATCTTAGCAATGAAAAATTATATAAAATAACTATTAAATATATTCATTTTTATTCTAGTGTGCTCACAAAAATATATTTATTTAAAGATATTCATGCATATTTTAAAAGAACATTAAGAGTTTTTAAGGAATTTTTTTTTTCATTAAAACTCTTTAAACTTTTGTGTATTTTTTATTGCATACAATATTTAAATGCAACATAATTCATCTTTATATATAAATCTAGGTTTAAAATAACAAACATTATCTTATAAAACGTGAAGTAAAAATACTTTTTCTTTCTTATAATAAAAATGTCGAGAAGATTATACTGGGCCACTGACTTTTAAACGATGATAGATTTGTATATCGTGACCGGAAACGTATTTACGTTAGCTATTGGCCACTGAAAATGCATTAAGTTTTCTCCCCATTTGCCCGTTAACGATTTGACGATTGACAGCGGGTGTAGAGGAGCGTCAGTTAAAATACATTAATGGTTGGATACAAATTGCCGCAAGCTTTTTTGGCCAGAACGTTCACAACATGTGGCCAAAAATCTCGTGTTTGCTGGGGTGCCATCAAGCGATCACAAATACAGCTCTACAGCAAAGAGAAGTTTTTGCAAATGAGTTACTGCAGATGATTGATGAAAATAAAATTGATGTCGGTCATGTATGGTTCACTGATGAGGCCCATTTTCATTAAGAGGGATATGTGACCAAACAAAACTGGCGAATATGGGGCACTGAAAACCCGTTTGTGTGTCTTTCAAAACCACTGCACTCAGCAAAAATTACAGTGTGGGCAGGGCTGTCCAGTAAAGGAATCATTGGGCCCTTTTTCTGGAGAGAAACGATTAACGCATCTCGGTATATTGAAATTTTACAGCAGTTTATTGGAACATTTCAAGCTCTAGAGGATACACCAGAGATTTCATGGTTTATGCAGGATGGGGCCCGACCGCACCGTACTACTGCAGTGTTTGAGTTCCTCGAGGTATACTTCAGTGAGAGAGTCATTGCTTTAAATTATCTCAAAGTGACAGGTATTGGTATGGATTGGCCACCATATTCCCCGGATCTGAATCCATGCGACTTCTTTTTCTGGGGTTACTTGAAGGACGCTGTTTATTCTAACAATCACCAAACGTTGGAAGAGCTTGAACAATTCATCTGTGAGGCATGTGCATCCATTTCAATAGAAGTATTGCAACAAGTGATTTCGAACTTTACCTGTAGGTTGCGTCATGTTGTTGCTGAAAAAGGTAACCATATCGAAACCATTGTAATGTGATTTTTATTTCAGTTCAAACATCTCACTTTTGGAACTATTTAAAAGACACAGCTTTGTGATTGCAGCGCCCTCTCGTGTCCAATATTGGAACTATATTTTAAATTGATGTATAAAAAATTCCAGACCTATCTGTCTAACATTCAACTTGTTTCACATTTCTATCTCTCACTGTTTCGAAGTTATGTCATTTCAAAGTTGGGGAGTCCTTTATAGAACACCCTGTAAATGCTTTGTTAAATATTGAAACTGTAATGGTTTCTAAAAATAAATAACGCTTTTCGGAATTGTGAGTAACTTGGAAGCTGTAATTGTATATTTTCGTTCGTAGTCATATTATGTTTTTCTAAATTAAGAAATATTTGTGTGTGTGTGTGTGTGTGTGTGTTTAACCCTGCATAAAATGCATTTACTAGCATAAAACAAACCTAGCTTTGTTCATTGTTATTTATACAGTTTATAACATAAGAATCATATGATATTTATGTATTGTATTGTATATATTATTTTTGTGGCATTTACAGTTGAAATTCACCATTTCGAATCAAATATATATTCTACTGATGTGATAAAACATGAAATATAGAAGAATTTAAATTAAAAAAAAACATAGATATTCTTAAAATAAACAACATATATATATATATATATATATATGTCGTGTTTCCAAGTTCAAATCCGGGAAAAAGGCAGTCGTGCTCGTGATAAATAGGGTTAGCGATGTTATTGGTTTCCCTTTTAGTTCGCATCAGGCGGCCGGGTGGTATCATCAACAACAAGAAATGTCAGTCCATATTTTTGTCGAAGAACCTTTTATTTCCAGTTTAAGACATCTCTTCAGGGAAAATGCTCATTAGCCAACGTTAAACGAAAAAAAAATACAACGTTCCATTATTTTCTAGAATCTGTCCCGATTCTTTTAGCAAACACCAGCGTCGAAAAATCCTCCCCGAATCAGGATGATCGTGTTTTTAAACTAGCTTGCGTAATAATACAGAATACGTCACGTGACCCACTTCTATCGAATCAAAAGGTCTCTTTTGGAACTTTATCAATATTTCCGGTGGATTTATTTTGTTGTAAAATGCAAAAACTTTCTACGACCGTCCAGAATATTCCATAATCTCGTACCAGATGCCTGTCATATCAACAAACGAGCTTATCTGTTTTTGAGGCTGTAGCTAAACTTCGAATTTAATACGTAATAAAAATAATAAGGAGAAAAGAAAATGAATCTTTATACAAGGGAAAAAAAAAGAAAGAATTAAAGTTTTTCGGAAATATTTTAATAGACATTTGATATTTAATAATAGGATAACTTTATGAAATAAGGTTTTTTGAGCGGAATATTTTAAGAGATACGATATTTTAGCATTTAAATAAAGAAGTTATAGCAATTTGACCACACGGGAATAATACTAATGAATTTTAATAATGGATTAAAATAAAGATGTTCTATTTAAAGAATAAATTAAAAAAGCTATCGCCATTTTTAGAATAACTACATTCGAATAAATATTATTAAGTGGATTAGGAATAATTGGCTTTACATATGGATAGTAAAAGGCTATTTTAAGAATGAGAATTATTTTAATAAGCTGGGTTATATACCGAATATTATTGAATGGACAAATTTTATAGAATAATTGCGGAAAAAATTTAAATTTTGTAATATTATCCCCCCTCCCTAAAGATTTTGGATGAAGTTAATAGTTAAGTAACTATAAATTCAGACAATATAAATTTAATACTTTAGAAATTTGAATTTTGGCTAGTATAAATTTAGAGACTGCCAGCAAGGAGATGGGGAATTTCTGAAGAACTGGAAGACAAAAACAAAAACAAAAATAAAATAATAGTAATCAATTAAAATTAATAGATAAATAAAAATAAAGCTACGAGCATTTCCCCTGTAAAATAATACAAGAAATGGTTACAATCTCACTTACCATTTGTAAGTGCACAAGAAAAATACAATAACAATAAATAATAAATATTAATAAACAAGACAAACAGGATAATAATAGTAACAGAATTTTGCTTTTACCAAGTTCATAAGCTTTAGAATAAGTGGTCACTAGCAAATTGTTAAAACAAAGTTTAAAAAAAAAAAAAAAAAAATTTCGACTTAATTCAAATTTGAGTTCATTAGATCCAACTGTTTTATTTCAGTCTCTTTCTTGGATCGTGATAAGTCCTCATTTTGTTTTAAAAAAAAAATGGTTACTGCAGTCCCTTTCTTAAAAATACAGTTTTTATGTAAAGGCTGAAAATAAAGACATTACTCCATCAAAATTTTAAAACTGTAGTCATTCTTACCAATACTTTACAATGACCTTATAATGCTAGCACTTGTCACAACATCTTCTTTTAAGTCTCACATTAATTTTCTCACATAATAAACAAGTCAAATTATCTCTTGGTCGTTTATTGTACTTGGAATATGTTATCTTTGTTATATTCCTGTGGGATTTGTTATATTTCTGTTGGGATCCCACCATCTTTAACTAATATTTGTCAAACATTTTTTCACTAATAAATAATATAACTCTTCAATAATATAAATAAATGCTATAATAAAATTCAATTCATAAACATAACAATAATAACTTTCAATATAACTAATACTTCTCAACATATGTAGTAATTCATAATATAATTCAATAGTAGAAATAATAATATAATAACATCAGTATAATTTAAGAAAATATCACAGTTTGTTTATTTATTGTTAGGAAAAATATTGGTTGAGGATAAAATAATTACATAGCAAATAAATAAATTTCTTATTTTTTAATTATATAAGAAAGTATTTTTGCCAGTCGAAAGTATACAAAAAAAAATATATAATAATTTCAAAATCCAAATAAATTTAAATCTAAATATTTAGAAATTGAACTCTCAACCATTCGTCCCTTACAATAATTTTTTACTCTGATACCCTTTTACAAAATTATACTGTTAAGTTATAAGTATTCATATCCTAAATGCAGAGAGTTGTTTTTTTTGGCAAACTTAGAATAAATAAAGACAATAAATAACAAATAAAATATGTTAATTTTAGCTGAGAAATGGAATACAAAGGCAATTAGTTTAGATACTTAATTTTCTATTGTCACACCAAAACAATCACTGTAAAATCACATCATCACTATCCAATCATTTATATAATTATAGAAATACTTATAAACGGTTACTATTTGATTATCTATTGAAGTAAATAACATAATATTAAATTTTTGAAACAATTGGTTTAAGAAAAAGTAAATAAAGTAAAAATAGTTTATTTTGATATAGAATTAAAACATTTAATTTCATTTTTCAACATCAATTTGACAATTCCTAAAATCAAAATACACATCTTATGCCTGCATAAGGTGTCTACTCAACCTCAAAAACTCTCAAAAACAAGTAAATATTTTAGTTGATCAGGCTAAAATATAACCACAATGTTGAAATAAAAGCTGTGACATTTATTTTAAATTTTAAAATATTAAACTTTCAAAAATGGGTAATATCTCTGTTGTACACCAAAGACATACCTGATAATGTTGAAACTAGAGTAATAAGAGATATTTGAAGAATTAGAATTTATTCTATTGTTTTTACTTTAGTTT
Source organism: Maratus michaelseni (assembly GCA_963931845.1). NCBI lineage: Eukaryota > Metazoa > Arthropoda > Arachnida > Araneae > Salticidae > Maratus > Maratus michaelseni. The sequence goes on from OZ007600.1 coordinate 8,848,276, forward strand.
GATTTTGTGATGGTGATTGTGATGACTGGGGTGATTTTGATTGTTGTTTGGGTTGCTCATGAAATAGTCTGAAGTTATCTGGTGAAAAATAGGTTGCGAATTGTTCCATGTCTCCAAATCAAGACCCTATATACCCTTCTGACAGAAACATAACTGAATTCAAACCTTTCCTATTGAATTTTTAAGAATTATAAGAATTGTGAATCCACATTAAGCGTTAACCAGAACATTTATTCAATAAAATACATAAAAATCTCCTAAATTTTATTTATTATTTTTGCTAAATTTAAATTTAATATGTTGCATTAACTACCTTAGAATAAATTTTTTTATCATAGTAATAATAATAATAACAATTGTATCATCAGCAAAAAGAACAAGAAGAGCAACATCATCAACAAAATTTTATTACATACCCTATGAATTTTTTGAATGCAACTTACCTACATTTTCCAATTTCTCTTCTAAATATTTTTATTATTTGTCATCAAGGAAAACATGACTTTATCTTCATATTGATCGTCATCACGTATTAATTCTATCATCACATCATAATTATTCTGAGTATTCAATTCTAGTAAATTTATTACTGCTGAGGACTTGGTAAATAATGAACTTATTTTTACCTAAGCTATGGACAAATGAGGTGTAAAAAAAATTCCCCATTGGTGAGCTTAAGATTATTAAAATTCAAATTACCTAATAGCGCAATTCAGCTAGGTTAACATAGTGCTAAATGTCTACATGTTCCAGTAATCTAATTTCTACCTGACCTAGCATTTTATTTAAACACTTTATTAATATTATAACACCATCAAAAATTTTCAAATTTTCTATATTAAATATTTTAGCAAGTTGGTAAATGCATCATAAATCCTACATTAAATGAAAATAAGCAATAACATACTAAATTTAATTTTATATATTCACAGTTTAAATAAACAATAAAATACTAACACTCTATTTACATATTTACATCATAAATAATCTTTCAGTGGCTCATTAATCTACTACAATTCAAACCACCAGTCACTTATTATTCAACATACAGATTTTTTTTTTTTTTTTTTTTTTTTTTCTCCTCATAATAGCTGTTTTGTAACTTAGGTTTGGCATGGTGCCAGGAATGTTCCCTTAGGATAAAAGCTGTCTTTTTATAAAATACAGATCAGATCTCAGTAACATATTTAAAATAATAGATTTTTTTTTTTTTTTTTTTTTTTTTTTTTTTAAGAATATCTGTTCTTAAAACATGAAAATATAAATTATACCGCTGTCTATAATATTACAATGACGTATCACACGAAATCATCAAATAAATTAATTAACCTTAACAACACTTAAATATTTGCAACAGAAATAAATTTTAAAAACAAAAATTTAATCAGTATAACATAGTATATAAAACCTTTAAATTTCAAGTAGACTATTAAATAAAGAAAACATTTTAAATATAACATAAACTAATAAATATCAACATATAAAGATACAAATAAATAAAAATACCAACTTACAGTTACTCTTGAGCATATTTCACAGGATCACACATCTAAAAATCGTGACACATCTAAGAGTTTCACACATCTAAAAATCGTTAATTTCTTGATAACACAAAAGTTCTGCTTTTTCGCAATCCTTTAAAACCAACACCATGAAGACGCTTATGAAGATGAATAGTATATTCTCTAGCAACAACTTCACTTAGGCCAACTTTTCCTCTTCTTTTCTCTTTTAGGCTTGACCATTTTTAATTTATTATAAAACTACAAAGTAACAAAACACCAGACGTAAACGTGCTGTAATGGCGTAGACGTCCTCGTAACATATTCTTCTAATCGGCAAATTTCACATTTAACTACACAAACTTTCTGTTGATCAACAGCATCCTGTTCGACTTGTTATATTAATGTCGTGTTTCCAAGTTCAAATCCGGGAAAAAGGCAGTCGTGCTCGTGATAAATAGGGTTAGCGATGTTATTGGTTTCCCTTTTAGTTCGCATCAGGCGGCCGGGTGGTATCATCAACAACAAGAAATGTCAGTCCATATTTTTGTCGAAGAACCTTTTATTTCCAGTTTAAGACATCTCTTCAGGGAAAATGCTCATTAGCCAACGTTAAACGAAAAAAAATACAACGTTCCATTATTTTCTAGAATCCGTCCCGATTCTTTTAGCAAACACCAGCGTCGAAAAATCCTCCCCGAATCAGGATGATCGTGTTTTTAAACTAGCTTGCGTAATAATACAGAATACGTCACGTGACCCACTTCTATCGAATCAAAAGGTCTCTTTTGGAACTTTATCAATATTTCCGGTGGATTTATTTTGTTGTAAAATGCAAAAACTTTCTACGCCCGTCCAGAATATTCCATAATCTCGTACCAGATGCCTGTCATATCAACAAACGAGCTTATCTGTTTTTGAGGCTGTAGCTAAACTTCGAATTTAATACGTAATAAAAATAATAAGAAGAAAAGAAAATGAATCTTTATACAAGGGAAAAAAAAAAGAAAGAATTAAAGTTTTTCGGAAATATTTTAATAGACATTTGATATTTAATAATAGGATAACTTTATGAAATAAGGTTTTTTGAGCGGAATATTTTAAGAGATACGATATTTTAGCATTTAAATAAAGAAGTTATAGCAATTTGACCACACGGGAATAATACTAATGAATTTTAATAATGGATTAAAATAAAGATGTTCTATTTAAAGAATAAATTAAAAAAGCTATCGCCATTTTTAGAATAACTACATTCGAATAAATATTATTAAGTGGATTAGGAATAATTGGCTTTACATATGGATAGTAAAAGGCTATTTTAAGAATGAGAATTATTTTAATAAGCTGGGTTATATACCGAATATTATTGAATGGACAAATTTTATAGAATAATTGCGGAAAAAATTTAAATTTTGTAATATATATATATATATATATATATATATATATATATATATATATATATATTATAAACAACATATATATCAGGGTTGGGTTTTTGACGTCAAAAACTGGTTTTTGACATGACAGTGGTAAAAACCGTGTTTTTACCGGTTTATTCCGTCAAAAACCTATCATTTTCCATTGTCCTCCAATTTATGGTGTAAGTGTAGCATACAATACATTTCTAGATTGATTTTACCTTGTTCTTGTTATTATTATTTACAGTTACATTTGTTAAATTTATTTAAAAGAAGATCATTTCCTAATATGGGAAAGATTTAAAAATACAAGAGTAAAAGAAAAGAACAATATTTGTCATAATCTTCACCAATATAGATTCTACTAACTGCAATTAACATTAATATTAAATGATAATAAAAGGTGATTATAATTATTAAATAACATTCAATATACATTTTTAATAAAGTGCATTAAAATTATTTTAGAGATGCAAAAATGTTGTTACATTGTATGACAATAGATGTTAAGCTTAGACTGGCAATGAATAAATTTGAATATTCTTAGATAATATTTTAAAATGCATATCTTATGTATTTCATAAATGCAATTACGGTGATTTTCATTTGCACTTCAATAAGTAGAATCCTAAAGTTTTGTTTTCAACAATGTAATAAATTGTACCGAAATTATACACATTGTTTAATCTAATACTTATAGGTTACAGGATTTCTTCAAAAAATCTATTTTTTTTAGACTATGCCAAATAGCTTAAAATTATTGTAGAGATCTTTTAACAGAGATGTACAAGTATTATTCTAATGCAATTCTTTTTTGTTTTTCTTGGATGTATAAATATACTTTAGAGTCTTTCTGATACTGAATATTTCATGTAAAACAACTTAATATTAAAAATAGAATGAGAAAAAAAATGTAAAAAAAAACTACTAAAAAATGGGTTTTTGACAGTTTTTGACATTTTTGACAAGGAGGTTTTTGACATGACGGTAAAAACCATGGTTAAAACCGGTAAAAACCGTCATGCGTCAAAAACTTGCCAACCCTGATATATATATATATATATATATATCCTATTTTCTTTATATGTAGAATGGTGGATTTAATACAACGAAAATAACACTGCATATTTGTTTACCTATTTTTCTTTATTGAACAAAGAAATAAAACGTTTTTTTTTCTTTTATAATGTGAAAGTTCTTAAAAGAGATAAAAATTTAATAGTTTGAACTGCGGCGTTTTTTATAGTATATGTTATTCTACAATATCATATTATGTTATTTGAGTTGTATGGATTCTATTCTATTTTTGTGTATTTTTAGCAAAAGACTGTTTATATGGAATGAGATGTTTATTCAGTTATATAACATGAAAATATAATGATTAAACATGCATAAACATTCCTTTTGGAAAGATACATTTATTTTTTATTCACTGTATATATATATATTTCAAAATAAATAATTCAGACTACAAAGGTGAAAATACTTACATATTTCAGACAGACAATATTTTTTTAATCAATATGGAGTACATCTATTTATCTAATGGTACATTTTTTTTTAATATTTCACATTTTGAACCATATTTTTTTTTTTTTTAAACGATTCATTTCACGATTTTTTTACAAAATTTGAGTCTCAAGTAAAAGGATAGATATTTTATGTATTCTTCAAAAAGGGAAGGATAATTTCCCAAAATGACTGTGGTTCTAGTCTTCCTTTTCTTTCTCTACCCTTCATTCTAGTCTTCGATAAAGGGCAGGAAGTATATACGAGGGTGGTTCGGTAAGAAACCGTGTGGCTATAAATAAAAAAACCTGCTTAAAAAATATTTTACTATATATATCTTAAAACTACAGCTTTTCACTACTTTTCAACAAAGTCGCAATTTCAGTTGAAGTATTTTCCATAGCGTTTCACTAATTTACAAATTCCTTCTTCATAAAATTCTGCCACCTGGATATACCTTAAATGGCATTTTGAAGTTCCCCATCGTCATCGAAGTGCTGCGACGCACTCCTTCTTCATGTGAGTGAAGAGAGGAAAATCACCAAGTAGAACAGTTTATTGGTCCATCTTTGGCAGTTTGTGGCAACTGTTGGGAAGTCGTAAGATTGGGAATAATAGGGTTGGAAAATGGTTGGGAAAAGGTAGGTGCAGGTACTCTTCTAATATGGAGTGTATCTGAGCAGAATTCTCAACAGCGAACCATTGAACCACTAACGGGTCTTCGTTGACAAATGGTACATTGGCTATTGATGCGGCAAGACGGATATTTCTAACTGTACGCCAACGTGGAATGACAAATAGTCAATAGTTAGCTAATGATGGCCCGACTATTTTGTGCTTCCTTGGAAGTCCTCTTAAAAGATGAAGACCTTTTAAATCAATTCTAATTGGAGTCTTTGATCATTCCCCCTTACGCCGAGTGATTTTCATCTCTTCACTCACATGAAGAAGGAGGTTCGTGTCTCTGCACTTCGATGACGACAACGAATTTCAAATTGTCGTGAATGGCTGGCTATGTACAGAGTAGTGCTCCCTATTAAACGTTTATACGAGTATACGTATAATACGTATTATACGGGGTGCAGATTTTGGATACGTATGATACCACCACAGCGGTTATACGTATTATACGAAACAGTATATACGGTACATCGTATATACGGATCTTACACCAGCGGTTAAACGTATAAGCGTTTAAACGGTTTTCGTTCATTGCTTAAAAAATTATGCCTTTCTCCTGCTGGTCTGCGGATCAGAGACTTTGAGAAACAGCCGCTGTGTCCAGTGCACTGTGCAATCGGTACTTGCAAAAAATAATAAAATAAAAAAATAAAATAAAATAAAAATAAATCGGAATATTTTTTCCTCAGTTTAGATTTTGTCCCCCCCCCCCCTCAAATCTAAACTATTAATTATGAAATGATTTACCTTTCGCATATCTGTAACACACGCACATAGCTTATTTTGATTTATGGCGTGGACATTTCGCCCGAAACATTAGTATTGCAGAACACAAACTTACATTGACTTCATATTTTATACTGACATTGATCAATCCAACTCCTGGGAAGTTTCATAATCTTATTTTTATTTTAAAGACCCCCCCCCCACGGAGGGCACTCCCCCCCACCGGCCTATATCCCTAGTGCAGATAACCGCCTGTAACAAATAACTAACTAAACACACTTTTATTTTATTTAAGAATACTTTTTTCTATATTAAAAATATTTTGAAAATACGTTTTACAGCAAAAAAAGGAAAGAGAAGGCAAGTCATTTTAAGCTTGTGTGATTGCGTTCTGAAACCAGCAGTGACGATTATTTGTCAGGCTATAAGTAATGGAAATTTATAGGTACTAATACAAAAAATTAAATTTGTCAAGATTAACAACAATTCTTAAAACGTAATATCTTGTAATGCACATACACTTTGTATAAAAAATACCACGAGTGTCATAGTTAAAAAAGGGAAAATGCGTTATACATTAACACAGAATAGAAAACATTAGCTAACATCATGGAAAGAACAACATTTGCACCCCCCCCCCGGGCGCAATTCGAGTATACCCACACAAAAATAAATATTTGTTTAAAAATTAAAAAAGGAAGAATATATTTAATAAGGATTAAAAATAAATCTGAAACGTGTATATTCTTCTTATTTGCTCAAAAATTCTTTTTACTTTCGTTATATATTTACAATAATCGTTTATAGGGAAAAATAACAAGATTCTATGTATGAAACATATTATACAGATTGCTAAAGTAACGCCACAATTTCCAACCTCTTCTGCGTTTAGTGTCGTAACACTGATGAGATCCATTTTTATTAAAAGTAAATACGATACTTGAAATATACGTATACTTGAATTAAACGTATACTTGAATTATACGTTTAACCGATATACGCTTATACGTATATGGATACGTTTAAGCGTATAGTTTAAGGTATACGTATTTCTTAAATACGTATTATACGTATATACGTATATCGGTTAAACGTATAACTGAAATACGTATCGCATCGGGAGCACTAGTACAGAGGGTGTTCGCACATTTTTTAGATAATTTCGGCGTTGTTTTTTTAACGTTTAAAATATGAATATTGCTTTCTGAAATAATCTATATGATAATCTTGTTTCTTGATTCTAATTTTGCGTAATGCTTTCGATGGTAGAAGGTTTTTTGTAAAATTTACAGGGTTATTGCTTCCCATGCCTCTTTAAAAACCTTCCAGATTCGATCAATCGTGGTGGTTTTTGCGCTTTGAAAGAGCTCTTTTCAGCAGACCAAATACACAATAAACCATAAGAGAAACGTCAGGTGACTTCTTAGGAATATGTTGAAAGGTATAAATGTAATACCTGTGTGAATTTTTAATGTTTTCAACGAATACAGCGGTAGTTTTTGAAGTATGAGCGGTAGCTTTGCTTTGATGCAGTTTCACCCTTTAAAAGTCGTTGAAATAAAGAAAATAGCATTTTTTCTGTAAATATCGGATGTAACACATTCTCTTATTAATATAATGAATTGATTGTAACAGTTTTGTCCAATATTCTTATTTTTATTTTCCCATTGTAAGATAAATTTGCGACAGTCATGAATCCTTACCTGAAACTTCGTTTTCAGCCTTGAAATGGGCTCTTTTTTTAATGTATTTTTTTTTCAGTTTGAGTCTTTTTACTACGAATAAGTACTGATTTTTGGGATAGCTCTTTCCAATTAATACAGATGTTTATTTTGCAGTTAGAAATTTTTATACTATGCGCTTTACAATCATTGTAAACTTCCGAATAAGAATATTTCTTTTCGGAAACCAAAAAAAAAAAAAAATATATATATATATATATATATCTTCTGATTCACAGCTTGTTTAAATGCGCCATCTTCATAGAAGAATAAATTTTAAATCATCAGACAATAATATGAATTACAAATAATAAGCTGTTGAAAGAAAGTTTTCCTCTAAAATATTCCATTTTTAACACTTTCCAACCTAGTTGAAAAGTGTTTATGACTTCGGTTTGTCTGGCCGTATGGCCGTCTGCCGTCTGCCGTCTGCCGCCTGTCCGTGCTCTAACTCCCGTAAATATGCTCGGATTGCTCTGCAATATTTATATGTTATAGTCGTTATCTATAGCATGTTCCCTATTTCAACGGAAGTGTGTAGCACTGATAGTTTTTTTACAGGGACACTCAAAAGAATTCCATTACATTGCGGTCTATGGGGAAAAATCATTGACGGTTTATTTAAATAATGTTTCACTATTTTAAACGCATTGAAATTTATATATATCACTAAGGTGCATTAGAAGAGGCTTAATATGGAATAGGGTGTGCATAGCACTTATAGTTACTTTACAGGGACAGTCAAAAGAATTCTGTTACATTACGTCTATGGAGAAAAATCGTCTGCGGTTTATTTAAATAATGTTTCCCTATTTTAAACGCATTGAAATTTATATATATATCACTAAGGTGTATTTCAAGAGGCTTACTACAGAATAGTGTGTGTACAGCAGTCATCGTTCATTTACAGGGACGCACAAAAGTTCGCGAACACATTTCTGTATTATTTAACTCCAGACGGAGAATTTTAAACTGTGCTACGCGTTTCCTAACTGAACTAAAATTTAACATCCTATGTAGTATATATACAAATCTATAGATCCTATACAGGGCTGAATAAAAGTATTCGGATTACTTAGATGTTATCTTTTAGCTTATTAAACGGTATGATTTGTAAAATTATTTTGGAAGCGTTGGAAAGTGTTACATAATCTATGCTTGACGCATGATTTTTCGTTCTTGTTTAAAATCATTTATGAAATTTGTCTAAAAAATGTGTGAACAGCCTCTGTACACAGGCGGCCGAAGTTTATGAAGAAGAAATTTGTACATTAGTGAAACGCTAACATATGCTTTAACTTAAATACCGACTATGTTGAAAAAAAAGTAGTTATATTATGTATGTAATTAATTATTTTTCCATGCATATTTTTTTTATTTATATCCAAAAAGAGGGTTTTTTCAGAACCGTCCTTGTACAAATGTTGAAAAAAATCACTGATCTTTCATTGTAAACTATATATATTAAAAAAAAAAAAAAAAAAAAAAAAAAAAACAAAAAAAAAACAGCGTGCGCAGTCTTATGCACAAGCAAAGAGAATCCTTGAAAAGAATGGCAATTAGTGAAATCAAAAAGTACACATCTTCATTATAAGGGTCCTGTATTTCATTATTATAATTATAGTTAATTTGTAGAAAATTAACTAGCTACACTGTTAAAAATTTGCAGCAAACTGTCCAGTCATATGACCGTTTTTATAGAAAATGGCTACATATTCTAAATTTAGCTCTATTTTGACCTTAATATGGTCAACCATAATTCTGACCATAATATGAAGTGTATATAAACATTACATAAGCTACAGAATATGGTCAAGTAATCCTTATCTTTAATAAAAATAAAAGTGTCCAGTTAAACTGATGGCATTGAGCTCACAGGCTATTCACATATTGTATATTATACTCCTATTATTATATACATATTGTATATTATATCCTATTATCCTATATTGTATATTATACTCCTGTTATCCTATATTGTATATTATATACTCCTATTATTTCAAAGAATACTGCCCCTCGAAAATTAAAGAAATCGACAATAATTTAATGGGTTATTAACCCCCCGTTCCCCCCTTTATACTTAACCAATGAACCCCCCAAACTAATCAGGGAAGCTTCTTATCACAATAAACCTATATACAAAATTTGAAGCAAATCGAATAATTCTGCATGAAAAACCCACTTATCTATTCTAATTAAGGGGGATATTTGCCCACTTCTCCCCCTTTATACTTAACCAAAGAGCCCCCAAAACTAAAAAGGGAAACTAAAAAGGGAAGCCTTATGAGAATGAAACTATATACAAAATTTGATGCAAATCGGACATATCTATCAAGAGTTATCGCATTACGTACATACATACATACGTACATACATACGTACATACATACGTACATACAGAACTTGTGGGAACATTAGCTCTCAAGATTTGATAGCCTGTCAGCTAAAAAATATCGAATGACTGGACAGTTTGTTGCAGATTTTCAACAGGGTACCTTATCTTAGCGTGTATATATGTGTGTGCTTGGGGGTGGGGGGGAGGAAAAAGAATTTAGTTATTACTGCATAAGTCAATAAAACTGTATCAAAAAGCTTTAATGAAATGCAGTATGGATGAAAACAGGTTACCATTAACTTCAAATGCAAATTTTCAACAAAATATAACATATTTCAATTAAAAAATATTTCAAAAATTCAATGCAATGTACATTATCATTTCGAAAAACGAACTGTTATTTTATATGCGGAAAAGTTATTAAATAGTAAATCTCAGAAAGCCAATAGCTACGTAATCGAATCATAAAATGCAATGTAGATATTAAAAATTCTTTAACATTGTAACGCTGAAAAAGAAACTGTTGATTTTCATGTGTAATTTTTTTTATTATGACCATTTATCAATGTTATGAGATACGACAAAAAATAAAATAAATAATGGAAGACAATTACCAAATTCGTGTTTGCATTTCACTTGACTGCGCGCAGGAAAAAAGGGTTTTTGACAGTGAACAATGTAAGATTCTTTATTCGCTGAAAAAATAGGAACAAAGAATAAAATTGTCACTGTTCTTAAGACAGATTTCAAAATTGAAAAAATTATATTATACGTTTTCTAAATAGATTTACAATTATTATAAATAAAGAATAATACAAAATACTATAAAGAAAATAGTACCTTTAACACGAATTTTTATCCTCATGCATATAATAAGTTCATTATTTCTGATTTGTGCAATAATACACTATCATATTTTTCCCTATTGTGTAATTTTGCAAATAAAAGCATTTAAAGTTTTTATAATTTACCTCTTCGAAGAAACTGTAATAATATTAACATATAAATGCCATGTCGTTATTCTATTGTTTCAGTAAACTATATTTTCGCAATTCAAAGTCAAAAATATCTTGAAAGCTGAATTGCTCCTCGCATTATTATGGCTTTTATTGAGCAAAGTTGGAAAAAGAGGTAAAAGCTTTGTCTATATTAACCATTTAGTAATTTAATTTTGGCTTTTCTAGTTAATTATTTTAAAGAAGAGGCGAGGCATTTTTATGATTGTAGTTAATTTTCTAAATATAACTCATTATCATTTTTAAAATTAGAAATACAATTAAAATATTTTTAACTGCAGTTAATATGTTTGTCTGGACATGTATGTTTACATTTTCGTAAAAATCTTTGAACTGTGATTCGATTCAATTGTACTGGTATTGCGGTTCTCGAACACAATTCGATCGAAATGGTTAGAGAACAGATTCAAAATATCCCATAAAAAGTAATGAAAATAAGATTAATTGATTCGTACTTTCACATGTACTACAATTATTTACATGTTTCATGCTGTTCATAATACAGTAAAACATTAACTACTCGGTTGTGCCAATCCCAAAACTTTCTTCTATCTCATACATGCTAATACTTTAATATTCGCTGTCACAGCGCAATGAAAATGGCACAAAAATCGCTATTACAGCGCCCCTTATGGCGAAATATCTCCAAATTCAAGTAGGACCTGCTGGCCATAGCGAAAAACTTATAAATGAAATTTGGTTCAATCCAATGCTTAAATTCATACACTTTTCGATGGTACTATGATGAAAATGGCAGAAAAATCGCTATTACAGCACCCCCTTCCGGCGGAATATCTCCAAATTTAAGAAAAACCTACTGGCCATAGTCGCAAACCTAAAAAAGAATTGGTTCAATTCTATACATTTACTGTTTACACTTTTAGGTGATACAATGAAGACGGGCAGACACACAGACATACAGACACACAGATGAACAGACAGACAATTTGTATAAACATATTTTTCGGGATCTCTGACTCCTAAAATGTGTAAATCCGTCGAAAACCGGAAATCGAAATTTTTTTTTTATTATAATGCTTTTTTCTAGTATAGATAGAAGACAATAAAAACACATTACAATATTGTAAATTAAATTAGACAATGGCGATTACGCAACACTTTAATAAAAATGTTAACACAAACTGTACACATACCCTCATTGGTGAGATTTTGGGTGGGTTGAAATAAATGAAGGGGAGGTGGAGGGAAATAAAGTCTATTCCTATACTTTTTTAAATCACTGAGATCCCTGGATCAACTGAGTGCTTATGAATCTCAAAATACATGAATTTCTTTAGCACCGTGATCACTATAAAGCTTATACATGTGCTTAAGACAAAAAAAAAGATGAAAAAGGAAAGAAAGTAAAAGAAAAGCTGGTACTTTTCCAGTACATGGATCTTGGCGGAACAGAGAAAATGGTCTTGGCAAGAGAGTGAAATTTTGCAACATACAAGGTGCGGCCATTAATTTCCAGGACTGACGTAACTGTACGAGAACCGGAAATCGTCAGAACGCGGTAATGCTTGTATTTGGAAGGTCGTTTATCTGCGCATGTCCAATGAAGTCGGCGCCATTCAGAAGCAAGTGTTGGTCCTTGAAACACGCATTAAAACGTAGCAGTTAAATTTTTGTTGTCGAAATCGATATGGAGCAAAGAATAAACATTAAATCCTGCTTCAAATTGGGCAAGCAGGCTAAGCATTATCCCGTTTAAGCACTTTTGAAACGTTCAGCCTATTTCAAGACGGCCGAGCTGAATTGCTTTTGTTCCTCCGATAAATAGTGAGGAACGAATCTGGAACAAACCTTGCGATTCCCTGGGTCTCAAATGGCTCTCAATTCTCTGGGGTGCCTTTCCCTGGGTCGAGTACTCAAATAATCAATTGGCGATCCGAAGTCACAAGCTCACGAACCTTCTTAATTGTTCTGGCGTGCGCACGAAATGCGGCTGTCCACTGTGCGCATCATCTTTGACGCTTTTGCGGACTTCACGAAAATGGCTAAACCATTAAAAATTGCGTGAACGGGATAATACTTCCTCTCCGTACACTTATTTAAACATTTCATGGGTTTCTGTAGAAGTTTTGTAAAATTTGAAGCTGAATATAATGTTTATTCTCTGCTCCATATCGACTTCAACAACAAATATTTAACAGCTACGTTTTAATGCGAGTTTCAAGGACAACCACTTGTTTCTGATTGGTGCCGACTTCATTGGACATGCTTAGATAATCCACTTTCCAAATACAAGTATATATTTGGATATGCTGGTAACACCTAGAATTTGCCTATTTTTGGGCTTTTACAACAGCAATTATAATACGAGAGTTGGTACGCGTAAGGTTCCTGGTTCAAGTCGTCCTTAAAGTGAAAATTGAAGAAAAATTCATGAGGACGGGCGTGATATTTTAGTAAATTATTTATTATAGAATTTTGTATAATGAAATAAAATAACGATTTCATTTATATTCGAGGTATACGAAAACAGTTTCAAATTTATTTTTAAAGTGAAACATTTAATTTATGTACTTTCCCTGAAGTAGTAATATCTCTCATACATATTAAACAGACTTAATAACTCCACGCATTTAACCCAGTGACCAAATGCATTCAGGATATTTAGTCTCTATAGCAAAAATGAAATATTTTATCACTGAACAATGTTTACATTTGTCTTATCATCTTCAGCTTTATCAGACTAACTAAAAAATAAATAAATCTGAATCGTGCCTTATATAATTTTCACATTATCAAAAAAACAACAAAGCGTGAACGCATATAACATTTTTCTTTTCTTATTTAAGAATGCCTTTACGTTTATTTTCCTATTATATTTTTAATATTTCCATTCTTTCAGCATAACATTTGCTATATTTTGCTACTACGAAATTTCTAAATCTAGGCAATGTTAGTCGTTTCTTTGTTTATTGAAACATCTTAATACATGTTTCTTTTTTCTCGTGATAATTCTCTCTATTTTGTTTAATTTTGCAAACAATAATAATAATAATAATAATAATAATCAGATCAATAAAGTATAACCGCATAAAACGTAGTAAATTTCCCATTTCAGAATGACTCTGAGTTTATTTTCCAATTAATATTTTCATTTTCCCACTATTTTAGCATTACGTTTGTTATATTTCGCTACTACAAAATTTATAGATCTAGATAATGTTAGTCATTTCTTTGTTTATTGTAATATATTAAGAGCTGTTTCTTTTGGCTCGGGATAATTATCTCTCTTTTGTTTAATTTTGCAATCATAAAAATAATCAGATCAATAAAGTATGACCGCATATAACCTAGTAAATTCCCTATCTCAAAAAACTCAGAGTGTATTTTCCAATTATTCATTTCATTTCCTATTTCCACTCTTTTAGCATTAAGTTTATTATATTTTGTTACTACGAAATTTCTAAATCTTGCTAATGTTAATCATTTCTTTGTCTATTGAAATATCTTAATAGTTGTTTATTTTCTCTCGTGATAATTCTCTCTTTTTTGTTTAATTTTGCAATTATAAAAATAATCAGATCAATAAAGTATGACCGCATATAACCTAGTAAATTTCCTATTTCAAAAAGACTCTGAGTGTATTTTCCAATTATTCTTTTCCTATTTCCACTCTTTTAGCATTAAATTTATTATATTTTGCTACTACGAAATTTTTAAATACCGCTAATGTTAATCATTTCTTTGTCTATTGAAATATCTTAATAGTTGTTTATTTTCTCTCGTGATAATTCTCTCTTTTTTGTTTAATTTTGCAATTATAAAAATAATCAGATCAATAAAATATGACCGCATATAACCTACTAAATTTCCTATTTCAAAAAGACTCTGAGTTTATTTTCCAATTATTCTTTTCCTATTTCCACTCTTTTAGCATTAAATTTATTATATTTCGCTACTACGAAATTTTTAAATACCGCTAATGTTAATCATTTCTTTGTCTAGTGAAATATCTTGATAGTTGTTTATTTTCTCTCGTGATAATTCTCTCTTTTTTGTTTAATTTTGCAACTATAAAAATAATCAGATCAATAAAATATGACCGCATATAACCTAGTAAATTCCCTATCTCAAAAAACTCTGAGTTTATTTTCCAATTATTCTTTTCCTATTTCCACTCTTTTAGCATTAAATTTATTATATTTTGCTACTACGAAATTTTTAAATACCGCTAATGTTACTCATTTCTTTGTCTATTGAAATATCTTAATAGTTGTTTATTTTCTCTCGTGATAATTCTCTCTTTTTTGTTTAATTTTGCAATTATAAAAATAATCAGATCAATAAAGTATGACCGCATATAACCTAGTAAATTCCCTATCTCAAAAAACTCTGAGTGTATTTTCCAATTATTCTTTTCCTATTTCCACTCTTTTAGCATTAAATTTATTATATTTTGCTACTACGAAATTTTTAAATACCGCTAATGTTAATCATTTCTTTGTCTATTGAAATATCTTAATAGTTGTTTATTTTCTCTCGTGATAATTCTCTCTTTTTTGTTTAATTTTGCAATTATAAAAATAATCAGATCAATAAAATGTGACCGCATATAACCTACTAAATTTCCTATTTCAAAAAGACTCTGAGTTTATTTTCCAATTATTCTTTTCCTATTGCTACTCTTTTATGCTTATATGCATGCTGTAGTATGCATGATTCCTTATTTACATAAGCAATTAGTAAGTCATTATTACAGACGAATGCATCTTTTTCAGAAGCAAAATTAAATTTATCCAATCTCGATTCAAATTTGTCGAATGTTGCACATGATAATGCAATGCCTTCATTTGTGGGGGTAAGTTCACGACCGTTCTTTTCAAATTGTTCATATTTCTGTATGTGAACATAAAGTTCATAGTTCTTATTCATTTGTACTTCAACAATCATTTCCTCACCTAAATTCCAATGAGCAGGAGTAAAAACATCGAAAAACTTAAATATTTTACTAAACTGAGTGATGTCTGAAATTTCCTATTTCGAACTGTTTCCCAAGGAAAGTCGATCAGATGGTTTAAGTTCTTTAGGTGAAAGATGAATTTTTCTATGTTTCACTAAGTCAGATCTATTATTAAATGTTTCAAAACAATGGTCACATTTACAGTGACTGGGTGACTGTCTACTTTTCCTTTGTGGTTTTCTTTGGCTTGGAAGTGTTATGAATTTTCCCATGCTTTAATAAATCACTCTTTTGTGAAAATACTTCGCCACATAGATTACAATTATGAATCACAGGAGTCTTTGAGTGAATCTTCATATGATTTAATAAATGATACTTTCTAGCAAATGTTTTTTCACAGATTACACACACAAGAGGTATTTTCACAAGATGACATTTCATGTGAAACGTTAAGTTAACCTTTCGGGGAAAATCTTTGTTGCAAGTAACATAAAGGGTAACTTCTGTTTCTTTAATCCTGATGAGGTGTGTTTCAATTCACAATTCGAAACGGGTTCTTCTTTAGGCTGTATTAAAAATTCCATGTCATGGTCATTTAATCCTGGTGAGGAGGGTTCACTCTTCACGTTAGACATATCATTAACACTTAACAAAGCAGAATCCATGACTCGCTCTATAATCACTTAAATGTAAACTAACTTAAAACGAAAAATACAAGTTTTCACAGCGGTAACAGGAAACAATATAATCATATTAACTCGTTTCTTGGAAGTTCATAAAATGACAGAGGGTGCTCGTTTAAAAATATTAACATTTTATTGGTTTAAGAAGTCACGTGATTATTTTATCATACTCTGTTATAAGTTCAATAGTCAGTTAATTCTTACACATTGATTTAGAAAGGGTTACATATCAGAAGTTCGTACAATAGTAAGACAAAAATTCTCGAATTTAATGCTTTTATAAATAATATTTTACTTGTCGAATCACTTGTGTATCAGAAGTTCATACATTTGTAAGTTAAAAATTCTTATTAATCTCGTATTTAGTGCTTTTATAAATAATATTTTACTGATCGAACCACTTATGTGTTATAAATCTAACTAGAAAAAAGTGAATAATTCAAATAAGTCATGTTAGAAAAAACTAGATTCGATTATCTGTTTTTAAAATGTTGGTTGTGTAAAGTCAATCATTTTTTTTTTATTTTTTAACAAATGTTATTATTTTTTAAACAGTTGTTATTATTTTTGAACAGTTGTTATTATTATTTGAACAGTTTTTATTATTTTTGAACATTTGTTCAGTTGTTGTTATATTTTTGAACAGTTGTTCTTATTATTTTGTAATACTTTTATTTTTTTTCCTATGCTTTTTTTCCAAACAGACGAGAATTTCAAAATTATAGTTTACAATTCTAAAATACACTTTAATGAAAAAGCAGTGTGTTACAAGATAATCACAAAAAGTTAACATATCTTTCCAAAATAAACCCTCATTTCACAATATAATTGGAACTGAACAGGCAAAATTAAAAATCACGTTATTCCAAACACAAATATCTGCAATCTAACCACCATGATATCATAGCTTGAACAGTTATAGCTATCCTAAATTATCAAAACATTAGATCAGTTTGTCATGGGACATCCAAGAAAATTTCGATAGGATAAAAATTTGACTGTAAGTTTCGAAGGAAAACCTATCCCCGAATCGAACTTGGCAGATTTATTTAATCTTTTGTTTTCTGTGAATAAAAGGAAAACCGACCAAGGCACAGACCGAATTATTAGAAACATTAAACGAAATGAATGTCCCGCGAAATTTTATTAAAAATAAATATTTGTCAACAAACATTAAACAAGATTCTGCATTAGATTTGTAAAAACCCGCTAAAAAACGAAAAGTGGGTCCACATGTATTGCATTGGGAAAATTATTAATAAAATTGAATTTGTTTTTTAAACTACGCCTCTTTCCTATGTTTTCTACACCAAACACAATAAAAACAGACTTACCCCTAAATATGTCTCCTTTTCACCATTGCTTCCACTATAAGTTTTAGAAGAAATATGTTAATATTCAATCGCATTATATCAAAAAAGATAAATTTCCGGTTTCATTTAAATTCAGTATAAAATCCACCTTAAATTTTTCACTTCCGGTAAACACATAAATGAGCGAAAACACAATACAGACCGTTATATACAAACACGCGACGCTAATCACTTCCTCTCTCGATGTCATTTTAACAGATGATACGTCACTCTCACGATACCTCTCTTTAAACACTTAAAATCTTGACACATACACATAGCTTCTTGGCTTGATCAGTTAAACCTACCACAAATTATCAAGTCAAGAAACTATTTTGGGTCCGGGTTCAATCCCCAGTGAAATCTTTTTAAGAAAACCTATTTTAAACTTCAATTATTGCATTCCCTACCGATAGATGGCGACACCAATTTTTTTTTAATCACCGTTTCGCGTTCAAACTCTAAGTCGATTCCAATAATTAAAAAAAATTAGGCCCCCCCTAAAAAATTAAGCCCTCCCCTTCAAAAATAAGCCCCTCCATTTTATACCCCCTCCTATAGCAGACTTCAATCTGACATTTAAATTTGATCCTAAAAAAAGAAAAATTAGCCCCCCCCCTTAAAAAAAAGTTAGCCGCCTCTTCAAAAATAAGCTCCCTCACTTTTACACCCTCCTCCTATAGTACACCCTTACGACTCATCCTACATTTCAAGTTACTCTTTTAACATCGTACTGTAACACGTTCTCTGCACCTTGCACCTTGCACCTGCTGCTGCTAATGCGGAACTCTCACTTATATACTACTGGTATGCATTTGTTACCTTTTTCCCAGTCAAGCGTAAACTTTCACGTTTCTTTCACTTTTTATTGTCTCTTATTTTACGCGTAGAACTATTAAAACCATGCTGTTCACACCTTTTTTTAATAATCGACTAAGTGTTTGTGTTCGAAATGCTCAAATGCATAGATCCATTGTTTATTTTCCAGCGACAATTTAAAGCAAAGACTATTTTTAACCCTACAGTGTAGCCAATTGGCAACACTTTCTATTTAACTTTTAATAAATAAATCAAGTTCTTTGCAACCCCTATATTTATACAGAAATATTAATCCTGAAAAAAATAACATAATTATGCTACTAAATAAAGTTAAAAATTTATCTTAAAATTTCTGGTGTCGTATTCTTAATAGTATAAAAAAACAGAATTCTAAATGAAAAATTCTTGCACTGTAGGGTTAATGATGCAGATGATAATTCAACCCTATTCAAATTTGATGCCTTACAGGTTTTAATTTTTTTCACATCAATTTAAATAATAGAGAAAATCAAAATCGTTACAAAAATGTGTAAACACACCCTTTGAAGTACATTTCGGAATTCTCAATCTTGCTAATCTCAACTACTTCTTTGCTTTTAAAACTCGTTGATATGTTTCTTTTCTCTCGAGTTAATTTTATCTATTCTATTCAATTCCGGGACATTCGATTTCCTGATTAATTCCATTTCCACTCTCTTCTAATTCACCAAAGCCATTTTCTTTTTTCTTTATCAAATAAATGTTCATTCCATGGAAATCTGCCGGATATTTACGGGAGATTTTTTTCTTGGTGAATATCTTGATATTTGCTGTAGTATGATATAAGACTGCTCTAAAAAAAAAAAAAAAAACGCATCCTTATTTTAAAATATTCTGAACTGATATAAAACAATTTTTTTTAATTCAACTAGTGAATATCTATTCCTTTATTTGTCTATCTGTCTAGGAATAATCTATCTATTTATGTATGTGTGTATGTGTGTGTATGCAATGCATGATAATATAAAAAGATTTATATATAAAAAGATTTTCTTTGTTCTTTACCAGAGTATATTTATTTAATGGTCCAATAAAAAATTTTTAACATGTTTATTTTCTTGTGTGAATTCATAGTCTAATATTCGAAAAAATGTCTAAATATTAATAAGTGAAATACAGTACT
Source organism: Maratus michaelseni (assembly GCA_963931845.1). Taxonomy (NCBI): domain Eukaryota; kingdom Metazoa; phylum Arthropoda; class Arachnida; order Araneae; family Salticidae; genus Maratus; species Maratus michaelseni. The sequence continues at coordinate 8,868,127 of OZ007600.1, forward strand.
TTTCCCCTTCTCGCTTTATAATTCTAATTTTACTAATAATCTATCAAACCGTCTATCTATCTATTTATGTGTGTGTATGCAGCGTATGATAACACATAAATATGTAGTATATGAAAATATTTTCTCTGTTGTTTACCAGAGTATATTTATTTAATGGTCCAATAAAATATTTTTAACATGTTTATTTTCTTATGTGAATTCACAGTATAATTTCGAAAAAACGTCTAAATATTAATAAATGAAACACAGTACTTTTCCGATTCTCGCTTTATAATTTATTTCTACCAAGTATTTTCTAGGCCAAATTTATATAAGAATTTTATCTTATCATTTTAAGTATCAATTATTATCTATATTTTGCTTTTTAACTGGTCTGATTGCGTAATAGTATATCTCTATTTTTAGTTTTCGTCGTTTAACAATATTGAACCCTAAACAATATTGAAATAGCATGAGCAAAGAGTATTTCAATTTCATGTATTTTGAAATTCATGTACAGTGAGTCAGTCGGGCCGACTTCTTTTATGACAGTGAAAAGCAGCAGGGACCCGCCACAGGTACCATTAAGATCCTACGCTAGTCACGCGAAGAAATGCTCAAGCTAATGTTAAGTCTATGGGAAGGTTCTTGCGCGATTTCACGCTTACAGTTTAATATTTTTAGATGATTTTTTCTGCATTGGTTAACTGAGGTCGATCTCTAACGGTGTTTTTACTTTTTTGATTTTGGTAACAGTTTTCTTATAAGCGAACATTTTCAATTTTGGAACCGGTTGGAACCAGTTCTGAAAGTTAAAGTACCCTTATATTAAAAAAACTGGAACCAAAATCGAAAAAGTAAAAGCTAACAACGTTAGAGATCGACGTCAGCTATAATATGCAAAAAAAATCAATTCAAAATATTAAAATGCGAGCGAGAAATCGCGCAAGAACCTTCCCATAGACTTAACATTAACTTGCGCGTTTTTTCGCATGACTGATGTAGGCTCTTAAAATAACAAAGAAATTGTAATTGGTATTACATGGTTTCATATTTAGGGATTAAGTTCCTGGCTTTTTAGTTTTATATCTGCATGAGTCACAGCATCCACGCGGTCAAAATTATTACTGTTTGGCGGACCCTTTTGAGCTCATCAGCTAAGAAAGTACCCATAAGACAGAAACTAACAATAAAATGCAGGGTGTTTCATGTAGAATCATCCGATTAAAAAAAATCACAACTATTCAGCTTTTAATCCGTTTTTATCGAACAATGTATAGGTAGAAAGATGGATATATTGAGTTTCACGCAGTTGCCAACAGGTAGCAACAGTATTACTTACCCATCAAACGTAGTATAGGGTAAGTCTTGTAATCGTTTTGAAAATCGAAAAAAAAATTTTGACGAATTTACACGTTTCAAACACTGAAGATTCCGAAAAACATATTTTTAGAAAAAAAAAAATTGCCGTCCGTCTGTGTGTCTGTATGTCTGTGTGTCTGTGTGTCTGTAAACGCTCTATTTCCCGAAAAAATTGAGATAGAGACTTGATATTTGGTATGTACTTAGTATGTAATAATGGGAAGAAGCTTATTGAATTTCACTAACCTCGATTGTCCGGAACTATTTTTTTTGGACTCTCGAAACATTCGTTCTGATAAAAGGTATATAAAAATTTTCAAAATTGTTTATTTTAAGGAGTGAATATAAAAGACAATAAAAAACATAAATTTTGTTAAAGCATGAAGTTGATCGGATAATGAGTTGCCGAGATATTTGTAATCCTATTTGCCACACTCTTTGGTTTTTCATGACGCTGTATTTCATCAAAATTTCAATTCAAAGATATATTTTAATTGGAAATGACACACTTAATCGGACGCAATAAACCATTAGTTAATATAATTATCATTTTTGGAGTTATAAGGCTGTTTCTTTTACGCAATTCAGTAAATAGAGCATTTAAAGTTTATGACGTCATCAAGCCACGTTTTTATTCGAATTGCAATGCATTTTATAAGTAGTTTACACATGTTTTATTTTCATATTTTATATTATGTTGTTGTTGTTTCTAATCCCAGATGGTTTAACTATGCTAAACCATCTCCGCAAAACCAAAGACTTCCAGAAAATCATGAAAGAGCGCTGGATTTTCCAAGATTTCACAGCGGGTAAAATTTAGGCATTCGATAATATGCAGAGGAGAGGCCTGGACTCCCGGACACCGATAACACTCAGAAAATGCTTTCTGGCCCTGATGGAAAGAGCGTCCTCTTAAGTGACCACTCATAAAGCGTGAGAGTGCCGTCTTTTGTTTCCTACAAAGATTAAGTTGGAGAGACCATCCTGGTGTTTTTATAAATTACCATGGATGAATAGGAGGTACTCTCCAAAGTGAATTTAACTCTTGTTTCTTAATCGAAGCTATTTCACTATAGGTTAATATTCTATCTTCCTGGTGATCTTCGGGTGAGGCAGACTTGGCCAAGCCGTCGGCTATTTCGTTTCCTCTCAGCCCAATATGTGACGGGATCCACTGAAAGTGGATGGAATGTCTTGCAGATAAGCAATTCAATAGTTCCAGGATGTTCAGACTCGTCCTGTCCCCCACATTTGTCCAATTAATAAGATGCTGTATAGAGGCACGAATATCAGTTAAAATCCAAATGTCCTTGTACTTAAGTCCTGGTGATTTTATATTATGCATATCCATGATGGGTAAGTATTACGGTAGCGCCCAACGACTAGTTTTTTTCTTCTGATACTTTAAACGCGATTATCTGGAAACTACATATTTCAACATGGGTACCTTGAGCAATTTTTAACATTTTTGGCTAAAATTTGCGCTCATCCACACATAGTTAAATTGTCTAAAGGCCACTGAGCCATTTTTTGAAAATTTTAATTTTTTGTATTCTTCCAATTAGTTTAAAAATAAAAATTTTAGACAAATAATGAAATTTTTTTTTTCAAAATAGTGCAAATTTCTGATTTTTCAAAAATTTTAAAAATTGAGCAGCCTTTAGCTACAACCTTATTTTACAAGAAGAAACTCATATTTTAATAATTTTTTGTTTCTACATGAAGTTAAGATGTGGCCCATCGAGCCCGGATATTTTAGTACAGGTCAACGCGGTTGCAGATTTCCGACATGATAACAAAATTTAACCAAATTTAACAAAATAAATAAATAAATAATTAAATAAAAATAAATAAATAAATACTTGAAGCAATGTAAAACAACATGGAATTATTATTTTTTCAATTAATATACTCCTTTGCTAAAAAAAATTCCAAAATATGTAATTTTTTCGCCGTCGATCTAATGTATGTAACTCTTTAAGGGGACCGTGGACCTTACTTTGTGCAAAAATCGACCCAAAAATCAAAAATTATTTTTCTGCATATTATTTTTCTCCGGTTAGTTATGAGCCGTTTGCGAAAAACCGCATGCAGCTGCGACTGTTTTTCGCAAAGTTACAAGCGTTTGAATTTTGTACACAAACAATTTTTAGGCCCTTTAATATACTTTAAATCTGTTTTTATCAAAACTGTTTTTTCAAAAAGATTTCAGAATTTTTGAAATGCTCCAAGCGTCTTAGTTTTTGATTAAAATTCTCGAAATTGATAAGAAAGTATACTGCTATTGTGTACAAGGAAACTAAGCATGCATTTTTAAATTCGACTTCATTAAGATAGTTAAATTTGATTTTTAACTTGTTAAAAGGCAAAATTTTGATGAAAATCGATAGGAAATTCAGAAACAAAATCTCTAAAAAGTTAACTATACAAGATATTAAAAAATCAATGCTTAGATTTGTTTGTAATATAGTTTTAAGTGATTAAAATTCAAAAGCAAGGATATATATTTAAAAAATTAAAACACTTGGAGCATTTTAAAATTTCCTTTTAAAATTTTTAATTTTTAAAACAAATCTTAAAATTTTAAAAAGATTTAAAAAATTTCTTAATGTGTTTTATATACTTATGATGAAATGTATATATGCAAAAAAATTTATATCTCTATGATGAAAATTTAAAAAAAAATAATAACATCCACCGTCCCCTTAAGATAAACAAAATTAAAAAGGGATCAACGTACAATTTCAAACAATTCTAAGTTTCTTGTTAATTAAATCGCCCTTTTATTCTATAAAAGAAAAGAAATTAGATCAAAGCAGGAAGAACTTCAAAAGTGAAAATACAATTAGACGGAGAAACTGATGTTTAGCGGATCGCAACAAGAAAATAAAATGAACTCCAGAGAAGAAAGTAGTTACAGTAACAGTTAATAGTTCTGTATTATAATCAAAACTACCAATTAATGTAACTGTGATAGTTCCGGTAATGCTTTTGGCATCTACAGGGACAAATAATGTATCTGTAGTGGAAATGGGCAAAGGAAGAAAAATAATGTGTCAAGAATAGATTTCGAAACACTTTCCAACAAATTCAGAAGACTGTAAAAAAGTCACAGTTTAAAAATATGAAAGATGATGTCTAAGTAAATCATTTTTCAAACGCATAACACATTTTAAACCAAATTTCAGCAACTGCCATCTATAGTCGGAAAAATCTCCAAATTATTTTGTGCAGCCAAATTATTTGTGTGCAGGTATCCGCTTCAGCAATTTCCGCCACTGAAAGGAAATGTATTTGAATTATTTTGTGCAGAATTTTATATGATCTATAGATTTGTATGTCTATTACACAGTATGCCAAAAATGAATTCAGTTAAGAAACGCATAAGACAGTTGAAAATTCCGCTTCAGAAATCTCCGCCACAGGAAGGAAATGTATTTTAATTGATTTATACACATCTGTATATGATTTATAGAATGCATACACACTCATTAATATACAAAAAATTATTTAAATTTAAAAAAGGCATTCTACAGTTGAAAATTCCGCCACTGAAAGGAAATGTATTTGAATTATTTTATACAGATCTGTATATGAATTATAGAATGCATACATACCCATTTATATACAAAAAAATATTTAAATTTAAAAAAGGCATTCTACAATTGAAAACACACTTTCAGAAATTGTCGCTCATAGAAAGTACTGTAATCGAATTATTTTGTGTGTCTCTGTACATAAATAATTTACATATGATAATTTTATGCACACCCTATTCTACAGTAAGTATCTTGTAGCGCAACTCTGTGATATATATCAATTTCAATTTGTTTGAAATGGTCTTACATCATTAAAATACATTGCAAATGACTTTTCCCCATAGATCATTACTAGCTGTTACCCGTGACTTTGTTCACGTAACATTAAACAAAGAATAAATGCATTAATTTATCAAAACATTTCACTTGATAATTAACAACATATATAATTAACCAAATCTTTATCACATTTTATAGGAGACCATACGGTATTTGTTTGCTATAGGGGCCTTGACATAACCCAGTTTTAAAAAAGTGAAATTTCATGCCAAATAATATATACAATCGCGAAAATGAAACTGCAACTAATAAAAAAAGAAGGACCCAGTAAAATCGTGAAAATCGAGGAATTCCTTTTCGTAAAACGAAAAACAATACTGGCAGAATTCTTCAATACAACAGTGCATTTTAGGTGGTATTTGGTGTACAATTTGTATATGTGTGCATTGCTAAATGGGCATTATTATATTGTTTATTTGCATAGACATGTGTTATATATTTCTTACTACATTATCTTGTTTATGTATATATTAAATTAAGTGTTTCACGCTAAGTGGTGTAAATAGTGAACAAACTGCTTGTGGATTTTATACATTGATAGATATTTCACAAAGATATAACAATCTGATGCGATTCTAAAATGTAAATAAAGGTTGCTAGAAAGTACTTTAAATTCTGCCCAATTTAACCTCGATATTTTCTCTATCGCGTCAAGAACACTATTAGCAAATAAATACCGACGACACAAATCTGATTATCTAAATTTACATATTTTTGTTAGTATATATAGGATTATTTTAATTTATTTCATGCGCTTGAAATTTTTTACGCTTTCTCTAGGGTTAGGTGTCGAATAAATGTACTTTCTTGTTATTTTATTTTGCCATTTCTATTTATTCTATTTTCCATTCATTCCATTTATGGATATTGATTTAATTTACATATTCGTGTCAAAGAATATTCTTTAAAGTTATTATCAGGATTAGGATAGGATACGATTAGGGTTAGGATTAGGAATAAAACATGAACGACAATGGCATGACCGATTCAGGTTTAAAGTATGAACCATCATGAAGCAATAAGAAAATTAGAAAATTATCGGCTAATAGTTTTTAATATGTTTTACAGTCATAGTTGGCATCAAAGGTGAGCGGGGAAATGATCATCTAAAATACTATTAAGTGTTTACCACGCAAAAAACAAATCTGGTTACAACAATGTATTTAATTTTGCGCCAAATTTCACTTGATAAAAAAAGCAAATTGACTATGTACTTAATTACAGACCCCTAACCTTGTTATTCTCGGAAATTTTCTACCTATATGTAAAAAAAATTCTACTATATAGAACGCGCTTTCACGTTTATAATGTTATGAATTGGCACGATCGGCTTGTTCAAGTTTACACAATTCGGCTGGAAGAAAAGGTTCATTACTTTTTGATTTCTTCTTTGCTTTTGCATTACGCGAATTTGTTGGTAAAATCGATTTTCTTAGAAACCGATTTGTTTTTTAAGTTTAAAAAATATTGTAATTTTACTTAAACGTTGCTTTAAAATCTATGCAATTTTTCTTATCCTACAAGACTTTACAAAAATCTATTATGAAACAACTTTAAAAAAAGCTATATTTAAAAACGACAACAAAGTTTTTCCTATTTTAAAGCTTAAAGAAATGTAAAATTAAATTCCCGCTCGAAACGACGATTTACAAAAGTGTTTCGAATGTGGGAAAATGATAGAGGAAAAATGCTGTTACTTCGACACAATCATATTAAATCTTTAGCTTTTATGAGAAAAGCAACTTTCTTTTAAAAAATATAGTTTTTTTTTTATTAAGATTTTCTGATTTTCAATACGGATAATTTTGCGATGCATATCATTGACCATTGGGCCATCCAATATATATATATATATATATATATATATATATTTACTTTTTAAAATTTAAATTAAAAATATGGTATCTTTATGTTAGCCGTGTGCAGACGATAAATCGCCAACCTATCCCATCATAAGTATTGAATTCATTAAAAATATAAATTTTTCACTCATTTCATTTAAAACGCAGAACTTTAATTTACAACACATACATTTAAAATACATATATTACGTACATTTAAAATAATTCCTTTCATGTCAAAAAGAAAAAGAAAAAAAAAGAGAAATTAATCACAAATAATTTGATAACCCAAGATCATTTTATTTCAACATCAAAACAAATCTGTTTTATTTTTCTATATATGACATCATATTCGCTTGCTTTCCATACTTACTCGTATTTATGCACTTTGTATTATTATCAAATATTTGAAAACGCACGTTTTGTTTCTAATATGACATCATTTCATATTCTGTTTAATTCTTAAATAATTCATTTCCTTTTTATTTTTCACGTGGAAATTTTTCACTTGAAAATAAATTGTTGATTAAAAATTATTACTCAGGGGTTTTATTTTATATTGTCAACGATAAAGTATTAGCAACGGTAAAATAAATTTAACCATTTTAAAAAAAGCTGCAAACCGGGCCCTTTGGGCCAAACCAACCAAACCAACCAACCATTTTAAAATATACGAAAAAATGTCCATTTATTCTCTATGAAAATAATGAAATATGGAATTATTAAGAAAAATATTGAAATAAAATAAACAAAAACCATTCTATGTTCATTTGAGGGTTATAATCAACTTATATGCAAAGATACAGGATAATTAAAGGCTTCATTTTGACGCTGGCTTCAGCCTAACATTTGCACACAATCAGATTTATAATATTATTAGGATATATTCATTTTTTTACTCTCCCTGTAAATGAACTACAAACGCTATGCACTTCATTTTAAATACCGAACAGCCATAGTATACGACAATAACGTATATCACTTACATAGCAATACTACACTGGCCTCTAAAAGGTAAGGTGCAACCAGTTTTTTGACGCTCACTATTAAATGAATGAAAATAAAGGTAAAAAAATATGGTTTATATGAATGATCATAAGTAACGTCAATAAAATCGTATGAAAAAATTACACCCATCTCAATTATTTTAATGTATTGGATACTTATATACGTTTGTCAAGAGGAACTGCGAATATCCCACTTTCTTGAATTGATCTTGAATTGTTGGTACTAAAATAGTGTTGTCCATGTCTAGGAGATGTCGTTTACTTGATTCGCTAAGATGACGGGCAATCCGATGGATGGAAAAGGGGTTATCACAAGCTGGTGCTGCTAGACGTCTTAATGTGTCTCTTAGTGTGGTCCAAAGGCTCTGAGATCAATTTGAATCCTAAAATTCAGTATTAAAAAGACTTGTTCTAGACCGCTCATGGGTTACAATTCCTGCACAATATCGCTTTCTAGCTCCTTTGGCCCGAAGCAGGAGCATCACTACTGTGACTGAGCTCATATCAGATCATCGTAAAGCAACAGGGATGACAATACCTGCGATTACGATGCAAAGACTTTTTCACAATTAAGGACTGTATGCAAGACGACCCGTTGTGTGTGGCCCTCTTAATCGACAACACAGAAGTGGACGTTTATGTTGGCCAAGAGAGCACGTTACCTGGAACACACAACAATGGGCTTCATTGTAAAAATTGCATACATAATTCTGTAACTGTGGTTTCGCTGGTGATAGAGGCGTGTCAGCCCCTCAGGATTGCACAAAAACTCTAAGGCTTAGGCCGGGTTTCCTGAGGTGGTCATCCCTGTTCACAGACGAGTCCTGGTTTGCTTTGGAGAGTGATTCAGTTCGTGTGCTGATCTGGAGAGAACAAGGCATCAGATTCTACCTATGTAACACTGTTGGAAGACACGGTTATAGAGGAGGTGGAATCATGGTTTGGGCTGGAATCACTCTTTTGGTCACAGTAACTTCCATGTGTACCATGGAAGAATTCTGACTGCTGTAAAATATCGGGACAAGATCCTTGCTCCGTTTGTCACACTGTATGGTGCTGCTATTTGTGATGAATTAATCTGAATGGTTGATAATTCCCGATCGAATTGAGCAGGAGTCGTTGGTGAATATCTAGAGGATCAAGGTTTGGAGCGAATGGAATGGCCAGCACAATCTTCGGTCTTTGATCCTATAGAGCATCTTTGGGACTATCTCAGCAGACAGGTGGCTGCCGTAAGTCCTTCTCCAAAGTCGTTAAGTGAGCTGGAACAAGCGTTACTCTAGGTATTGGAGTTTTTTCTCTTTCCAGTGTCCGACAACTTAATTAACAGTATGAAAAGTCGATGCCACAAATTCATTACAAGTAGGGCTGGACCACATGCCTTATTTATTATGTTTAATTTTTTTTACAAAAAACTGCTAGTTATTTTTTTATCAAACAGTGGACTTTTGCAAAAAATGCAATTTTTTATTTGTAAATCATGCTTGATGTTAAAATTAAGTAAAATTCGATAAATAACTGTTTAAAGCACAATTCTTCTAAATTTCACGCTTTTATCTTCATTTGTTTTCAAATTAGACACAAAAGACTGGTTGTACCTTAACTTTTGGAGGCCAGTGTAGTATATTTATGTGAGTCAGAGCACGGACAGAGAGACAACCAGACAGACGGCGAACATATTTTCAACTATGTTGGAAAGCGTTAAATATAAGAACAATGATAGATTTTGTTCTCAAATATTTGTAAATGATGTTTCGATACGCTTTCAAATAACAATGTTCGGCAAAAATTAAATAAATAAAAAATTTCCCTCCTACAAAAACAATATGCGAACTTTCTATATTTAACATTCCTAAATATAAATATGCCATTCAAATTACACCAGTGCTTTTCATTTTTATGAGTAAGAGTTTTACATTAATAAAATATTATTTTTAAACTGAAAGAATATTATATTTATTTACAATGATATAATTAAATTCGATAATATTATCGAAAACATAAAAACAGCATTTGCATGTCTCAGGTAAGAAATCAATACAGTCAAACCTCGCTAACATGAACACGCTTAACGCGAATTACTTTTAGCACGAACTGTTTCCAATTGCCCCGTCCAGTTGTATGCAATGTGTTTAAGTTCGGATAACATGAACTACTTTTAACTTGAACAAAAAAAAAGTTATCCCTTGAGTGTTCGCGTTAATGAGGTTTGACTGTATATGTCTATTATGGAATTTAGTTTTCGTTGCTTTTCTCTCGTGTAATATTTTATTTTCGTTCATGGTACCTGATAGATCGTGAATAGACAAGGCATAGCTTGGTGATTTTTTGCTGCGTTCATATTGTATTGAAAAAAAATATATATTATTTGTTTATTATATAGGTGTATTTATTTCTACATTAAAATATCATTTCTAGTTTCTAAAAGGAATAAAAACAAATGCTAACAATTCGTTTTTGTACTTTTTTTAATCTATCATTCTATATTAATTTTCTCAGTGTTGTCCAGGAATTCTATTAACTAAACACCACAAGCTTGCTTCAAATATAACTATTATCCTTTTAAATGAAAACAACAGTCCATTAATATGTTCCAGGAACAACTTCCGTTTATGAAATAATTAATATTCAGCTTCTAAACATTCGAATTACCATACTAATTAAATCACACTCGTAATCCGTAGTGAGAAAGAAATTGATTCAAGCCAGAATGATTTCAAGAGAAAGAAAATAACAATTAGTTGGAAAAAACTGATGTGCTGTTGGAGAACAATAGAAAAGCAAAACAAACCCCGTTGATGTAGTAACCGAATTGGAAAGGGTTTCTGTTTTGTAATCAAAAGCAAAAAACAACTAATGAAATTGAGCTAGCTTAGGTAATGGGTTAAGCATCTGAAGAAACAAATAGAAACAAACATAAACGCAGCATATGTTTGGACATCGCTGAAATTTTTGAAATGCTGATGATATCTGCAATAAAAGCATTTTGTGAGCTATAAATGAAAGAGAAAAAGGTACTTCTCTATTTTCCCGTCGACCACTTTTCAAAACAAAAAACTCTCGCCAAACTGTAACGCCAAATAAACGGGAGAACGTTGTCATTGGAATATCAAAATATATAAATAAATAAAATATAAGAATTTAAGGGCACAATTGTTATTTTAATTAATGAAATAACTAATAAATCATTAAAACATAATGAAAAATACACGCAAATTTCGAATTAAAAAACATTTGATGCCATAACAAACACGTATAATGCTTTTGACATCAAGTAAATGGGATAGCATTTTTGGCGTTTTATCCTACAGTTTGGCGACAGTTTTTTGTTATGAAAAGTGGTCGACGGGATAATAGAGAACTACCGAGAAAAATTGTTATGTTTTTGGTAGATCAATTTTTACTAAATACTCTTTTTTTCAATCCATGATAGAAATAGTGTTTGTCACAGTGTAGCAAATTAAGGCATGTTCATAACGTTTGACGTAGCATGTGGTAATATATTTTATAATTTCGAAAATGTACCAGGTGATTACCTGTATTAACCCCTTAATCGTCGCACCCGATACATTCACGGGCAGTGTAGGCTAATTTTTTTAAATTCAGATTGTTTGATTCTCATCAGTTTTTTAAAATAATGTCATTGGCTTTATTCTCGTATTATTTTATCTGCCATTAAATAAGGCGACTATTTCTATTTCAAAAAAGTGGTGACAATCAAAGAATCTAAATTTTTTAAAAAGTTGTCTACTCTTATCGGACGCGACGATTAAGGGGTTAATAAATGCTTATACTGTAAAACGTCTTAGCAAGGTAATAATTTGAAATAGATTATGAAAATGGTCACCTGTGGTAATTCTACACATAAACTTACCTCTGTACGTCTTCAAAAAACCTCTCCACATTTGGAGAATCCAATTTCTTGCTCACATTTCTATCAAAAAATCCGACACCAAAATGCGATAAAAAGCTAAAAATTTTTGTTAAAAACAAGTCGGGTTTTTCCGCTCTCCTTTCAGGTACATAGATGCATAGATGAAGCTAACTTTCAATGCCGTGACATCGGAAGGATTATTTGGCATTCAAACACAAACTAGTCGGATGTGCTAATCCCAAAACTTTCTTTTATCTCCCACAGGTTTCGCATACACTAAAAAGAATCAGCACCAATTTACATCAAGGTCTAACTGAATCTAAAGTTTTATTTAATTCCGTGCATTAGTTCTTGCGATATGACTATTGCTAAAATCGTGTAAATCCTGCAAAATGTAGCACAGCAGTGCCACCTGTTGGGAGATTTAGACCAAAACTTAATCAACAACAACTTATGTCAACATCTGAATCTGAAGTTTGATGAAAATCTGTACATTAGTTCTTGAGATATAGTTATCGTGATAATAATGAAAAAAGTAGCATAGCAGCGCCACCTGTTGGGTTATTTACACAAAAACGTAAGCAGCATCTATTTATGTCAAGGTCTAACAGAATCTGAAGTTTGGTGAAATTCCGTGCATTAGTTCTTGAGGTAGAGCTATGGTAAAAATCAGGAAAAAAGTGGTATAGCAGCACCATCTGTTGGGATATATACACCAAAAGGTAATCAATGTCTATTTTTGTCAAGGTCTGAATCTGAAGTTTGATGAAAGTAAGTGCATTAGTTCTGGAGATAGAGCTATCATGAAAATCGTAAAAAATGTAGCTTAGCAGAGCCACTTGTTGGGAGATTTACACCAAAAACTAATCAGCCCCAATTTATATTAGGGACTAACTGAATATAAAATTTTATTAAATTTCGTGCATTAGTTCTTGAGATAGAGCTCTCACAAAATTTTGTCCCATACATACAGACAGACAGACAGACTGACAGAGAGACGGACAGACATACAGACAGAGTCACAGACAGACATTTTCTAAAAATAGTCAAATAGTATTCAAGACCTACTAAAACGTATAAATCTGTCGAAAATTTTCATGAATCCAATACTTTCTTCTTGTAAAGATAGAAGAAAGTAAAAACGAAATAGTAATCTTTATTTCGGGATTATTCCCCGCATATAGGAGCTGTTGACGGAGTTTAATAATTAACGATGTACACTGAAAAGGGGCATTATTCTCAGAACAAAAGTTGTAAATGCAATTTTCCTGTTTTGTTCCTGAAATGTGGATGTTTCTTTATGTCACATTTATGTACGATTCTTGTGTTAGGACTTTAAGTATAAGAAATGTTTTCGCATTTATCGATCATCATACTAAAGACAAAATTGAAAGATTTAACTTTATGTATTCTTTGCTATGATGAATATCATTCATTTTCAATAATGACATTTTCATTGAAATTTTAATAATTTTTGTCAAACAACTGTAATTCTTAAGATCATTAAGTATCATTTAAAGTGTCATTTTAAGTGCACTATTAAGTGTCATTTTCTATAATCTCAATTAAGGCCACTTAAATTAGCTAATATAAAAATTCAGGGGGAAACATTAAAAAAATATTTCTAGAATAACATTATCAGTCATAATCTTAACAGGAAATCTCTTCAATGTTGGATAGTATATTAAAATGTCCAGAGTGTGCTTAAAATATAGATGGGGGAATTATTACCCTCTGACTATACAGCAAAAGATAAAAATTGTAATGTTGTTTTCTTTGTATTTTATTTTAAATGCTAAAAAAAGATTGATTTTTCCAACATTATCTAAAAGATGTATTGATATATACGAATGGAATCGTTCAGTATATTAATCATTACTCAATGTATTAAAGCTGCATTATATCCGCAGAATTATATTAATATATTAATTTAAATAATGCTTGCATAGCAGTAAAACCTGGAGCATAGGAATGTATTAAAACTGGCGTGTCATTCAAAATGTTAAAAGGGATTTCGAAATTACCTCGTGTTTTGCCAATGTCTGATTTAACATGATTATCCGACGTAAATGTGATGAAACGCTATATGGGGGGATATGTGTAATAATTGACATGTGATAGCTTTTTTTGTTAATTTTTTGTAACTATTTTCTCCGCGCAAATATGCTGTTTAAGGGTTAAATATTTTCTCCGCGTAATATGAATTAAAATATTTAACCCTTAAACAGCATAATTTATATTTGTTAAGTTGTAGTGGATCGCCGACTCCTCATAAAGGCAGCCGTTTGTTTTGATTGAGATCGTATTGTGAAAATAACATATCTGTGCGTGAAGCGACATCTGTAGACTATTTTGCTTTAACTTTCGACGAATGCATGTGTCCTTCGGAATATGTGGGTTTTCTGCGTTTCTCAGCGGTTTATGCAAATTTTGGCTTTTCTGGTCAGTCAGCAATGTATTTAAGCAGGTGCAAATGGATGTATCGTTGGATTTGGTCATATCTTGCTCCATTGGAATTCGAGAACCACTCCTACTAGCAAAAGGAGGTTGTGCTTCCGATGTGAAGTTTCTTTTAGAGTTGAAGCTTGATTTGTTAAGATAAATTAGAGTGATTATTTCAATAAAAATTGTGTTGGCGGCCACGGTCTGCTTTGATTTTAGGTATTTAGCCATCTTGTAGCAGAGTGGTGGAAGCCTGCTCATCGCAGTAAAGTGAGTTACAGAGCTTAAAGTTAAGATCTCATCTGTGCGTAAGTTAAAGTTTTATTTACTCGTCTTATTCAAGTGGTTTTTCTTAGGGTGTAATGAAATATATTTTCTAGTGAGATTATTTAGACAGCAGTCATCAGTCCGAGGTAAATTTCTGTGAATGAGATTGAACTATCGTCCTTCCCCTTAGAGTTTTAAATAAAAACTGGTTTTAACTTATTTTCTGAGTGCTTTACTGTCCTATACAGGGTTAACTACGAACCAGCACGCCACAAAGTTACTTACAATATAATCTGGCCTAATTTAAACTGCTTCAAATTAATTATAATAAACAAGGTTTTAAAGTAGTTCGAGAATTGAAAAATACAAATCAATGAGTTTATTTTTACTCATTATTAAATATTTTTATGGTAATAGTAAATAAAAGGCTGTTTTTCCCTCCACGAGTACGTTTTTCAAATAGTCGTTTAGTGGCGGTGATAGTGTTTAAGTCATGAGTAGTATGAATTTGATGAATAATATATCCATTTAATTAATGTGATATTGACTGTTCCACAATACATTATTATAAGCATTTATAAAGCTCACTAATCATCCATATATATTCGAATAAACCGGTATATATTAATTCTCTGTTCTGTCAAATGTTAAGGATTTTACCTTTGTAGACCGAACTATAATTTTTTACTTACTAATTCAATATGAGCAAAGAGCGTTTTAACTTTTTACACGTACCTTAAAAAGTGTAGTTTTAGGAGCCTACACTAGTCACACTTGCGATTTTAACTTAAACCAATGGCAGCGTTCTTTTCAAATTCCTCGTTTTCTTTTTCAATACCTTTGCATAGAGTAGCCGAGATAGATCTCTACCATGGATTTTTTCTTTTCTCTTTTTCACACTTTCCAACATAGTTGAAAAGTGTTTAAGAATTCGGTTTATCTGTCTGCCTGTGCTTTTATAATTAGTTTACAGGATAGCTCAAAAGAATTCCGTTATATAATTGTCTTTGGGGAAAAATCGTTTGCAGTGCATTTTAATCATGTTACACTATTACAAACATATTGAAATTGATATCATTTTCTAAGGTGCACTAAAACATGCTTTCTGTAGAATATGGAGTGTAAAGCATTTATTATTCATTTACAGGACCACACAAAAGTATTCGGTTACATAATAGTTTACGGGGAAAAACTCTTTGCAGCGTATTTTAATTACGTTACACTATTTGAAATATATTGAAATTGATATACATTACTGAGATTTACTGCAAGATACTCGTTGAATAAAATGATGCGCATAGTGTTTTCATCTTATCAAACACTATGATGGGTTCGATATATTTTTATATTCAATCCTTTTAATTATCACAAAATTTATTTACACAATAAAATACAGATATGGGACATTTTGACGAGATGTTGATATTAGACATTTATTTACATATGTACAAATTCTAAATTAATTTTACCTTGGTTCTGATCATCGTACTATATCCATTAAAAGATGATCCTAAATTATTTTCTTTTAGTTACACTTTATTCCTTGCCGTCCTTCTTTTTCTGGAAATTAGACGGTATTCTTTTAATTCACATTTCGTAGCTACTTAACAAAACATTCTTTTTCACTCCACAACAAAAAAACTGATGCCAATTTCTTTTTCCTAAATTTTTAACCTCTTCTCGAGATAATAAAATGTAAAGAGAAGGCAAAAGAAAAAACAACTACGTTGCTATAGCAACGAGCCCCAATTAACAAATAAAATAAAATACAAAAGAAACAATTTTATCAAAGTTAGCTAAAGTCGTCTGCATAAATAAAAATATTAATTTACCGATTCCCAACACATAGCATTTGTCGTTCATTTACAGAGACACGCAAAAAATTTCAAATAGAGTACGGTATCCAAAGTATTATCTATTAAAGATAATTGCTGGAAGTGCGGTTTCATTTAGGTGCCCGTTTAACTAAATTTTTGCATACTGGGTAGTATATATAAATGCTATACATCATATACACGGCTACACAAAAGAATTCGTAAGCATTACTGTGTATCAGCGTAAGTTGCTTAAAGTTTTCTTAATCGACTTTTGAATGGTGAACATGAAATATATTTAGTATACTAAGAGATGTTTGCTGAGTATAAATAAAATCATATACAAGGCCACACAAAAAAACTGGATACATGGCCGCCTATATATGATAATATCTGATAAAAAAAATCTTACGGTAGTATACAGCGCTGTACAAAAATATTCAAATAATTTACCGTCTATTGGTAGAAACTGCTGAAGGTGTGAATTTTCAGCTGTGTTATGTGTTTCCTTATACTAAGCTAAATTGCAGCACACTATATAGAGTATATACAAATCTATAGATTATATATTAGGCTGCAGCAAAGAATGGGAGCACATTTCTGGCTATGGCCTGTAATTTCTCAAATCTGGTTTTCAAATGAGTTTAGTGCTTTCTGTAATGTTTACTTAGGTATATTATTTACCTTATTAAACAGCGAAGATTTGTTAATGTATTCTGTTAGTGTTGGAAAGTGTTTCATAATCTATGCTTGATGTATGATTTTTCATTCTTGATCGATTTTGTTTTCAGATTTTTTTCTGAAGTTACCTAAAGTGAATTGAAATATCTATTTCGGAACCGCTTCCGAAAGTAAAAGTAACCTCATAAAAAATACTGCAATGAAAATCTAAAATGTAAATAAAGAAAAGCACCGAGTTAGAGATCGACTTGCGCTATCCTATGCAAAAAAATCGCATAAAAATATTAAAATTCAAACACGAAATATGGAAAGAACTCTGTTCTTGGTTCAACATTAGCTTACGATTGTCTTCGCGGGATTAGTGTAGACTCTTAAAAACACCCTTTTTAAGGAACGTTTAAAAATTTAAAATACTAAGTGAAATGTGTAACAATATTTATTTTTACTAAAAAGGTGTAAATGTACATATAAAGGTTTTTAAAGCATAAAACTCGTCAAAAGATGTTAAAAAGATGTTATAAAACCTGAACGCTTTCAATTGCTCTAAACAGTCATCGTCAAGGGAAATTCGGAAAGTGTGAAAGTTCATGAATGTACTTAAATAATAAATAATCCTCCCTCCTACCCTCTTTTGAAACAGACACGTCTCTGGCTATTTAACCAACGTACTTTCATGAAATTTCGCACTTTCCGAATAAACCCTGGCGATGACTGTTTAGAGCAGTTGAAAGCTTTCAGGTTTTAGGTAGCTTTCAATACAAAAAAGTATAAAGCTACCTATTGCAGCCGTTCGGAGGAAAGCAATTCCTGAAAATTTCGATATATTTTCACCGATCATAACCCCCAGACCCCAAAACCTCCCTGCGTTGAAATGTTGATTTATATATATAGATATATCCATATATATATATATATATATATCTGATCTATGTCATACGATAACGCTCGTATTTATAAATTAATTTAGATGAAACTAATTGTGTGTATTAAGCTCACCAATGCCTCGACCGAGTTCGTTGGCCAGCTTGGTCCACCATCTTGTTTCAAGATGGCGGCTACTGAAAATTTTAAAACTAAAATTAATATACAAAAAGTTAAAAATTCAAATTTATTTTTTAATTAAGTGTTTGGCCGTGATACAAGGATTCCAGAGCATTTTTTGTTTTACCTCTATCTTAAACAATGGCTGAGATAGAGCAGTTTGAAATTCGAGGGTGGCTGACATTTTGAAACAAGACAGAACAGTACAAAAAACTAACGATTAATTTATGAGTTTTAGTGAACGCGATTGCTCGCAAATTATTTTCTTTCATTGTTGTAATCATTTTCCCAATCATACGCATAAAACTCTATATTCATATCCGTTATCGCCAAATTCTCGCCAAACTTGGCGACGTTTGGAGAATTATTGCCAAATTTAGCGACCAAAGTAAGTCTTTATAAATGAAGCCAACTTGGCTATAGCTCAATAATTTGGCGATTTTCTAATTCAAATTCAGTATTTAACGAATCTTTTGTAAACCGTTTCTTTGCATTTTAGCTTGCTGTTATCGAGTAACATTAGCTAAATTTTAATACCTTATATAGGAAAGCTACCTTTTCCTCCCGGTACAGGCCGGAAGTACTTTTATAACATCTTTTTAACATCTTTTGACGAGTTTTTATGTTTTAAAAACCTTTATATGTATATTTGCAACTTTTTAGTAAAAATGAATATTGTTACACATATCACTTATTATTCAAAGTGAACATGACGTTTAAAATTTATAGTTAAACTATATTTTATATTTAGAAAATTGTTGGCTTACATTAAGTTAGTAAGTAAGTCAACAAAAATCTAAAAAGAAAAAAAAAATCACCCGGTTAGAGATTAACCTTAGCAATCCTATGCCGAAAATCATTTTTAAATATTAAAAATATGAAACGAACTCTGTCATTGGTTCAACATTATCTTCCGATTGTCTTTGCGTGATTAGTGTAGACTCTTAAAGATACACTTTTTAAGGAACGTTTAAAAATTTAGAACATTGTTTGCTTATATTGAATTAGTAAGTAAGAAATTCTTTTTACTTCACCATTTGAGGAATTGTGGCTTATACAATAAGATTTCAACTGCCACATTCAAGACTTCCATACCATCTATATGACCTGTTCAGTAATGATTAGCCAATAAGATATCTTGTCGGCAATAAAACTATGTGTTGTCGACAGCGCCACATACGAGAAAAATCACCAGAATACGCGACTGCGTACAAATTCCAATTTGAGAGGTTACATGAGGAGTTCAATGACGTTTTCCTACAAGAAATCGCTTAAGGAAAGGCTTCTACAATTCGGGTTGAATCACGCCACCATTTGATTGCCCGTAGGAAAAGAACGATTAGCCACGACACTTCTAAACACGTGCGCAACAATTGGTAATTGGTCTAAGTGGGAAACAAAAGGCTTCATGAAGTCTGCTTGTATTATATGATAGTAGGTCTAGTTTATGGTATTAAACCGTTTGTTGTCTTCTATTGACCGTTCCACCTATCAGCAAAATCGTGAGAATATGCGACGCAAAGCGAATTCTTTTGAGAAGGTATGTTATAGATGGTACAGAAGTTTTAGCCACATATGATTCTCAGAGAAATAATACCCATCACTCTCTCTTCTCACTGTGTTGAGTATTCTTTTATTTACCCGATATTTCTATTTACTGATATTTAACACGAAATTGCCAATGTAAGTGAAAACTAGTCGTTGGGGGCCACCGTAATACTTACCCATCATGGATATGCATAATGTAAAATATTAAAATAAAAATGTGTAAACTACTTATAAAGTGCATTGCAATTCAAATAAAATCGTGGCTTGATGACGTCACAAACTTTAAAGGCTCGATTACTGAATTGCTTGAAAGAAACATCCTTATAACTCCAAAAATAATAATCCTATTAACTAGCGGTTTATCGCATCTGATTAAGCGTCAAATTTCCAATTAAAATATATCTTTGAAGGGAAATTTGAATGAAATACAGGGTCATGAAAAATCGAAGAGTGTGGGAAAATAGGATTTCAAATATCTCGGCAACTCCTTATCCGATCGACTTCATGCTTTATGCAAAATTTATGTTTTTTATTGTCTTTTATATTCAGGTCTTAAAATAAACAATTTCGAAAATTTTTATATACCTTTCATCAGAACAAATATTTCGAGAGTCCGAAAAAAATTGTTCCGGTTAATCGAGGTTATTGAAATGAAATAGGCTTCTTCCCATTATTACATACTAAGTACATACCAAATTGCAAGTCTCTATCTCAAATTTTATTCGGGAGATAGAGCGTTTACAGACACACAGACTCACACACAGACACACAGACACACAGACGGACGGCAAATTTTTTTTTCTAAAAATATGTTTTTCGGAATCTCCAGTGTCTGAAACGTGTAAATCCGTCAAAAAAATTTTTTCGATTTTCAAAACGATTACAAGACTTACCCTGTACTACGTATGATGGGTAAGTAACAATACAAGATGAAATTAAAAGGACATATAATAAACTCTAAAAAACACAATTATTTATTCAAATACTCAACAACTGCCTATTATTATTGAATCTAAAAATAAAAAACGGAGGATATAATTATTTTACCTTTTATTAAGGCCTTTTCTGACAATGCATATATTAGTAGAATTATATAAACCACTTTTTTTATTGGCTTTTATTCGCAGAGAATCAAACTATTGTTACACAAAGTTTTTAAAAAACTTTTAAAAACGGTAATAGACCGATATATCCAGATTTTTAACGTCTGCAAACTGTTGTTTGCTACTTACCAAAGAAACTCTTCTGACTGCCGTATTCACTAAGAGTGTATTTTGATGATTACGTAATCACAACATAATCTGTTTATCTCTATATGCAAACAGCATGAATGGCTAATGACAAGTTAGTAATATGGGTTTGATGACGGAATAATATAGATAATATCACCATGTGCGGGACATATAATAATTTCTGGAATGCTAATAATGGTATTTGATGGTATTCGAGGATGTAATAGTTAAACTAATTCACTAATAATTAATTTTATTTCATCAATTTTATTGGTATTGGTTAAAAGTTATTAACCAGAGTGGATGCTTAAAAAATAGCTGTCGTTTAATAGAATTAAATGATAAAAATGATTTATTACAGTTTTTTCTTTATCTGTAATTCAATAAATCCGTTTGGAACTCTAACGCGCATTGACTATATATAAGTTCTCTACAAAAGATGTTAATGGTTTTTATTATTTTTTAAAGGTGGTCATTTTAGTGATACAGTTAAATGTAAAACATATAACATATTTATATTTTTTAGATGCCAGAAGTTCTACGTTTATGATGTGATCTGAAAATTCGCTGATGTATACGTATTTTACCAAAAGTGGAGAGTGACACACTATGTCCACGATTAATAAGATGGTCAGAAATGTATGGAAATCGATGCCGAAGCTTACTTGTTTGATAATGTCTGGCCAAATGAGTGGTTGTATTATGTTTGTAAGGTTTAATTCTGACAAATCCCTAATTTCAGTGATTTTCCCCATTCGGTCTTCTGCATTCTTTCGACAGCAATATCAAAATTAATATCTATAAAATTAATTTATAAAAGTCATTATGGTCTGACTTTGCTCTATCTATTTATCAATTCACAAATACCAATGGAGGATATTCCAACGTCACGATCACGTGGTCACGGCAAAGAACTTCTAGAGTAAAGAAGAGAAGGCTCCGTTGACGTAATGTAAATCCCCGACAGCCAATGAAACAGTTCATGAAGTAAAGTAGTAGTAGCTTCTCTTCATATCATCTAGAAGTTCTTGTGGTAAATTTCTGGCACCACGTGACTTTATTCAGAGCCTCGTACTCAGATTTGGAATTTAGTCTATTTGCAAAAGGGTTTTGGGAGGAAATAATGAGCGTTAATTGTAGTTTTGGCTTTCATGATCTTCTGAAATGATGTCTTGTGCTAATTTTCAATTTTAAAAAGTATGATAGGCTAACCGACCTAGCACAGACCTCTTTTCGTATGTCCTCTGTCATCGCGGACCGCCAGGATTTGATACTGTAGTTCTTTTTAAAACTGAATACATTATATATGAATTAACAGAGATATACAGCAAAACCGATGCAAACGGAAGCAGTCCACATTCGAATCATTTCTTAAAAAGGACATTTTAATGGTTCCAAATGAGTACTACAAAATGTTACCTGATAAGACGGGAAACCTGTCCAAACTGATTTTTTTTCGTGGAGTTTAGCAATTCCTTTTTCAGAGGTTTTGCACTATAAACTAACGATACTGATTTTTTTTAACATTATTCTTAGTTTATCTTAGTTTATCATTATTAATTTAACATTATTCTTAGTTTAACACTATTCTTAGTTTTTGCACAAGAATTTTCATTGTTCTAAAAAAGCAAAACAAAAATACATTGAGGGCGAAAGGGCACACTTGAAGATATGTTGAGGACCCGTTTGTATCTGCGGACAACAGTTTAAGAACAGTTGATTTGTTTTATAAATATAAGCAAATTACATTATTTTTAACTTATATGTAATTTTTATAAATAAATAATTTTAATAAAGGAAATGTAACATTAAATTAGTTTTTAACATTCATATATAAATTCAATTATAATATAAATGATAATTCATAAAAGCAATAAATTTAATTAAAACAAATTTTTTTTTATAAGGAAACATTATTTAAAAGAAATATCATACCAATGACTACAGTTTTATTACGATGATTAATTGACCAAATTAATGTGATATGTCATGATTTTTTAAAATAAATAATATAAATATATATATAACAGGCCTTACAAACAACGAAACCAACCTCCTCTAATCTTTACATATTTTTGTTTATAAACATCAAATTATTTACATTAATTAATTATTAAATTTAATATGTAGTTTGGTCAACTATATTGTTTAGCTTGATTACTGATAAATTTAATGCTTTTATTTTTATTTTTATCTGAGCTTAAATATTTTATTCTGTGTAGGCAATTAAATAAAATATTTTATAAGAAAAATCAGTTCTTTTGTCATAAAAGTCAAATATTAAATTAGTTTTATTATCAAGCCTCATTTTTAAGTCAAGAAAGTTTAATACATAATTAATCATATACTTTTGACTTATACTTATTAATGTAAGCTGTATGAAATATTGAGTTGGTTACGGTGTGGTTTTAGACTCATTGAAATAAAAATATATAATTATATCATCTCCCGTAAGGCATGGTGACGTCACGGCGACGTCACTGTGAAGTCACACTGTGACTTTGTGACCGTCGTCGTGACGTCACGTGACGTCGATGTGAAGTCATTGTGACGTAAATGCGAGGTCGTTATGGCCGTTTTCAAGGCTTTCTGTGACCTCACAATGTGACTACTTTGTGAAGTCACCGTGCGACTTAAATGTGAAAAATGTGACGAATCTGCATCGGATAGGGTGACCAGATTTTACCCGAATCCTATACGGATTGTTCGGATCAAAATTTTTTTATGGTTCAAGTTTGTGACGTTTGTGACGACACTGCACCGGGTCGGGTGACCAGATTTTACCCGAATCCAATCCAGAAACTTCGGATCGATCTTTTTGGATTTGTTTGGTTACAGAATAGATTTGGATTAGTTGTCGTGTGACCTGATTTTCGTGAACCCGATCTGACCCAAGTCGGGTATAATGTTTTTACTGTAAGTCTTGTTTGGAATAGAATCTTGCATACGACCGAGTAACCAGATTTTATCAGAAATTGTGTTACGATACAATTTCTGATGTCGGCTCGGATCTAGAGTCATACACGAATTCGGTTATATACTTCTTGAACATGATTGAATGTCAACTTGAACATGAATGATGGTTGACTGAAACTATATTTTGATTCAACCCGTATTCTTACCCTAACCCAGCAACAACAACAACAAAAAATCTGTAAGCCCACAACCCGACCGAACCTGATAAATGATTTCGCATGGATTCGGATAACAAGATTTCACCAAATACGGATAAGATCGACGATAAGGATTGGATCGGCAATCATTTTTATTGATGCAACTCGTATTCAAATTAAAACTTTGCATCTGATTGAGAAACCGGTTAACACGAAACTTTCTGACACATTTATGAACAAACTTTTAAACGCATGCACTTGCATGCCTGATTATTAAAGCTATTTGGAATGAATAGCGTTTTCCATTTTTAGATAAATGTAATACTTAAGATCAATGTCGGTCACGTTTTACCCGTTTCTGACGCTGCGCGTCGGAAATTTGGTTCAAAACACCGACTTTGATAGTGTTTTCTGAAACATCATCTGCCGTTACCAAAAAATGGATAACGCCATTCGATTATATATAGGGTAGATGTGCCAGTAATGGACACCCTTAAGGAATTTCTTTAACAATTATTTTTTAATTAATTGTTATAATTGTTGTATTCAACATTTTTTAATATTATATTACTCTACCAACAATATTTAACCATGCTCATAGTCACATTTCCCAATGTGAATCTAAATTTAATTGTAAATAACAGAAATAAATCAAAACACCCTAAATTCCAGTAATGGACACCTCACAAAAAGTAATAGATAATTGATATTATGATTGCATTTAAAACTAGAATTTAAAGATAGCATATTAATGAAATAAATTAAAGATAGCATATTAATGAAATAAATAAAGCTGAATTTTTATTGGTTATTTTTTTATAAACCAAAAACATTGAAGGTGTCCCATTACTGGAAGGCGGTCCATTACTGGCACATCTACCCTATTCTGAATAAGAACACCTGCCAATTTCATGTATTTCCGAATAAAAATGAATTCAGAAATATGCCAGAAATTAGCTATTTTGTATTTGAGAACAACTTTAAAGAAAATATAAGTACACATTTTCAAATAAGCATTCTGAAAAATGTATATTAGGAATCAATTTAAATAATAGATATACCTATTGTGCGATATTATTAAATAATAAACATTGTATCAAGCAGTAAAACAGTTTTCGTTGTAAATGAAATATAGAACTTAAGATCATAAATGCCAAAAAAAAAATTATATATTTTTTTTCTTTACAAATTATTTTATTTATAGTTTTTGATAGAATACTAAATGCAGAACTTAAATATAAATTTTTACAGTAAAAACATTCGATAACACAGCTGGAAAAATTACCTTAACTAAACAGTTATTTTATTGTTTCATCAATATTTATTATTTTTGTGCATCTAACATTGACATATCTCGACAAATAAATTATTCAATGCATTAAATTGTCACTTTTTTTTTTCAAATATACCGGAAAATTATTTCTGGAAACCTACATTAGCAACGAAATTATTAAATTGCAAATCAAATATTAATAGTTTTAAAAATTGCAATGTTTTTAATTATAATGAATAACTATGAAAATTGAACTAAGAAACGCAAAATATTAAATAAATTCCTCATTTTATATAACACTTTACATTTAGAATACATATTCTTAGTAAATACAGTTTTTCCAAACAATCTATTTTAAAAAATATAAAACATTAAAGATAAAATTTAATACAAGTGATTTTTTAAAAGAAATTTAAACATCTTAACTTTTAAATAATTCACTATTAAATGTACTAGTACTAAACATGCACTATTAACAAAACTGCGAAGACATTAAAAGTTACCTGCTGATCTATAGATAAAGGGGTTATGATGGAATGCTCCTTATCTGCTTCCCTTTCATTGAAAAATTAGAATGTACATCCACTACAATAATTTTCAAATTATTCCAGCAGAAGCGACGTGTTCATAGATCTGAGAAATCAAATATCACCCAGGCCTTATGAACACACCCGGCTAGACACAGTGAGATGTTAAAATGGATGGTTTACTTAAAAATGGAGATTGTTCACTTTAAAACGTTAATTTACTTACACAGTATAAATCTACAAACTTCAAAGAACCCAACACACGCTAATCCTAGCTTCGAATGAGAAAAAGTCGTCTGCCTTCAATATGCGCGCGCAGTATTGTTTAAACACAACAAAATAACAGCTAGCAGATGTTTCCAACTTTTACCGCAAATGATATAGGAAGAAAATAATTTAAATAAAGACATTTCAAAACCTTTATAATTTATATGGCTGAAAAATGAACTTCTAATGATGCTATAATATTCTTTTTTAATATGAGAGAGTTTTGTATTCTTAGAAATAAGCTGTGAAAATTTACATTTTTATATATTTTTTAATCCATTGCATTTGCTTTAGTCGTCAAAAGTAAAGATATATTTTAAATAATAATTGATTTAATAGGCTTTATAAAGTAATTTCGATATAAATTTAAATTGTAATCAAATTTCCTAAGTACAAATTTTTCATTTTTTACACTCTATCGAAAAGAGCAATATATTTAATAGAGGTGACATCTTACTAAGCACTGGCCAGTTTTGGATAAATTGCTATAGGAATGACATATACTTTATAACATGTTTTTAATTCATTTTTGCTCGGAAATACACGAAATTGGCTCGCTCGTGTTTGGTTCAGAAACTATGTTATTGAAAAACCTTTTCCATTTTTTGTTAAAAGCAGAAGATCTTTCAGAAAAGAATGTCAAAGTCGGCGTTTTGATTTGAATATTCGACGTGACAGTGAAAATCTGGTCGTCACGTGACACGAATTGCTTATAACTCGATAAATAACTAAATTTCTATTTAAGGATTTTTACCTTTGTATTATATAGTATATTTTGTTAAATTTCATGAAAATGGTAATGAAAATTGTAAAAAATTATCTGCCTCATATATGTAGACAGATATTTATTTATTATTTTATTTTGGAAATACTCAATATATTTAAATAGTGTGTGACAATATTTTTAGTAATGATTTAGATACATGACATAATTCAAATCTATATTTTATGAGTTTTTTTTTTCAAATTCACTCTCCGATCACACGGTGAAGTCACAGAGTGTTGGCATTTTGGTCATAGGTTTTACGTGACTTATGTGACTTGCAGTGACGTCATTGCAACGTCACAAAAATTTTTAAAACTGTCAAAAAGTAATTTTCTTTATGTTATAAGATGTTCTAAAGTTTATTTTAAGTTTTCTTTAGATCTCCAAGACGTTCACATTTTGGTCACAGTGTGACATTACAAAGTGGTGGCATTTTGGTTACAGATGTGACGTGACGTACGTGACTCACATTGACGTCACAATGACGTCACTGTGACTGTGCATGCTATGCGGGCTATATAGCGATTGTAAATATAATTATTGTTATTACTTAATAAATTCCTTTTATGGTGATATAAATAAATGTCTTAGAGAGAGAATTATGAAATTTAACTTATATATCAAATCAAGCCTTCTCTTATTTGAATTTATATAAATTTCCTTTTAATATAAATATCTCCTAAATTCTTTTAACCTAAAAAATGCACCTCACTGTGACGTATTATAGGTTCTTAATCTTCTATAACAAGATTATTATCCCTATTTTAGAAAACCGTTCAATATTTAAAGTCAGTTTTAATCATTATATTGACTCGTGAAATATCAGCAACAAACTTTCATTAATTGAAATTAATGTTGACAGTTTTTGAAAGAGATGCGTTAATTACCCCTCAATTCAGCTGTGTCCAATTAAAGAAGACAAGCAACTAATGGAGATAAAAACCGGTTACACAATATAATCCAATTGGAGTACACTGATGCGAGAAGAAAATAGATGGAAATAGCACATGAGATAATTATCTAATTTCTTACTTCAAAAAATTAGTTAGCTGATCCTGGATTAGTACCAAATATAATGCATACAGGATTGTAGTTGAAGTTAGTCACGGGGATCTGTGTTGACTGGGTCATAAAATGTAATACGCTTGGCCTTTTCAGAAGGTGTTTCAAACTTTTTTTCAAAAAATTATTCGAGTGTTAATCTGAGTTCAGTTTGGTGAATAAAATTTTTGATGTTCTAGATATTAAATTTTACGATACATTATATAATTAACTTTCAAAAACGTATGTCTAGTAAATTGTTTAATTAACAACCGTAAGATTTTAAGCCAATATTTGTAATTTTGTATATTTTAGAAATATATCTTTTTTTAGTTGATGTAATATTTTTGGATGTATATTTGTATATATAAAATATTTTACAGTAAAATTTCTGATCACAAATGGAACTTTCAAAATACAATTGGCGTAAATATGAAAATTAAAAACTTGCTAAAATATTTTAATAAATGTGTGTATACGACAGTTTTCTGACATTTATAATTGTACTTATTGATTTGATAAAATGTAAACAGCATAATTTAGAAGATTTTGGAAAGTAAGTTGCCATAAATTGCGGAAATTATTGTTCTAAAGTCTAGAAAATTTATAGTACAATGCAATATATATATATATATATATATATAATTGAAAACACATGTGAAGAACGAAGGATAAGACATTAAGATATAGCAATAGAATGGATACTGAAGGAAGAGTACCTAATTGGATGAAAAAGCAAAATTTGAAAAAGCAAAAATTGGAAAAGCAAAATTGGAAAACTATGAATATCTTATAGAATCTTCAGAAGGGCTTTATAAGAATATTCATAGTAAGTATATGTTATTTCATCAAATATTGTCAGCATTATGCCTAAAATCAACATCATTAAGCTTCTAATAAAATACACAAAAGAAACAAGACAATTAAAAATGAGATTGGGTCCAAATGAGGTCCAAATAACAAAACACATTAAATAAAAAAGAAATTAGATAAATAAACAATTATGCAAAATAAATAGTAATATGAACACTAAATAATGTTTAAGACTCACCAAAATAGACAAATTTGACAGGAGATGTAAATGGATTGAAAGAACTTGAAAAACAGCCAGACACCAATTTAAAAATGACTGCATACCTATGCCAAAACATTGCAGAGAAAAATGAAAATATAAGATAAAATTATGTAGTGCTGATATATACAGTATACCCACTAAAGTCCCTTGCCACCCTTTTAACTTCGGAACAGCTGCTGCTATATTCATAAAAGTGGTGTCTAGGTATAGTAAAGTAGGCATGCGCTACTGAATGAAATCGCCTACGGTGCCACCAGGTGGAGAACTGCGGTGTTAGCATTCCTATCTCGAAAACGGAAAGAGATAAGGAAAAAAAGTGATTTACAAAGTTGTAGAGCATCATTGAGTTAGTACGAAAAGACACCTTGTGGACATTACTGCGAAGAATAGAACGGTTAAAACGCGCATTTGTTTTTTCATGATTTCCTACTCTGTGACGTGATAAAGCGATCTTAGAAAGAAAAAAACAACTAGTTGAAACAATATACCTTTATTTGAGATGTTCAAGCTTCTCACCGTCAGCTGCAATACACATTTGGATCATTGTTTGAATTTCACGTTGCACACGTTGGAGCATAGAGGGTGATACGTTGGCACAAGCGTCCGTAATGCGTCGTTTTGAGTGGAAATCACAAGCGATACCGCTGTACCACATTGCAGTGTGGTGTTTTGTCCGTAAGATAATCATTTCTCTTTCCGTGCAAGTTTCGGGACGTCACAGTGTAGGAAATCTCGAAAAATCGCATGCGCGTTTTAACCGTACTATTCATCGCATTAATGTCAACAAGGTGTCTTTTCGCACTAAATTGATGATGCTCTACAACTTTGTAAATCACTTTTCCCCCCCTATCTCTTTCCGGTTTCGAGATAGAAATGCTAACTTCGCAGTTTTCCACCAGATGGTACTGTAGGCGGTTTCATTCAGTAGCGGATGGTTACTTTATTATATCTAGACACCACTTTTATGAATATAGCAACAGCCATTCTGAAGTTAAAAGGGTGGCAAGGGACTTTAGTGGGCATCCTGTATATATACTATTGTATCTGCGTACGTTTCGACTCACTATTCTGTTTCTCTGGAAACCAGTATCTACAAAAACAACTTTTCAAAAGTAAAAAAAAAGCCAAGCGTAAAAAAAAAAAAGTTGTGGCTAAAAAATGGTGTGATATCAAATTTCCAAGCTATTATATTACTTTTTTAACTTTTTTCCATTAAATAAGTTATCATATATATAAGTCAAGTGCCTACGTATATGTTAATAGAAATCGTTTTCTCCTGTACTAAATACATCCTAACGAGTTTCTGAAAATTCAATTTTTTTCAAATTATGCATGATGGGCTTGGCGGCCATCTTTGCATATTATTCACAAAATTCTAAGCATCCAAATCCGTAGTTAAAATCCGAAGTTCAAAATTGTTATTTAAGCAAATATTTTAAGCGTTTCATTTATAGATTTGTATGATCTGAAAATTGTGTCTTAAGATAATGATGACTTATCTTAAAGATTCATCTTATGATTTATTTTTTACAGTAATTAATAATTTCAAACTAGTAAAAATCAATTTCTCAAAATATCAGTCTTATCTAATTTATCTGTCCGTAGTTAAAATCTGAAGTTCGAAATTGTTATAAATATATTACATTGCAAACATATTACGCTTTTACTTTAGAAATTTGGGTGCTTAGAAATATGAAAAGATGGCCGCCAAGCCCATCATGCATAATTTGAAAAAAATTGAATTTTCAGAAACTCGTTAGGATGTATTTAGTACAGGAGAAAACGATTTCTATTAACATATACGTAGGCACTTGACTTATATATATGATAACTTATTTAATGGAAAAAAGTTAAAAAAGTAATATAATAGCTTGGAAATTTGATATCACACCATTTTTTAGCCACAACTTTTTTTTTTACGCTTGGCTTTTTTTTTACTTTTGAAAAGTTGTTTTTGTAGATATCATTTCTTTTTTTTAAAACAGAATAAACATAATTTAAATAATCTAAACATGAGAAATAATTTAAAATTACATTTTACTTTCTTGTCATTGTTTAAAAGGTTAACTAGAAATACCAGTAGATTTTTAAATTAAACTAATAACAACATACTAAATGTGGCTTGTTATAATACTTGTTATCCTCCGTTAAAAAAAAAAAAACACTGACTTATCGATGAAATGAATAAAAATGCAATACGTACATAGCGTGTCAGCGCTGCATTTGAAATCAAACGTGATATCACGCTCTTTTATTATTAGCACTAGCTGGCTTCGCCCGCTAGCGGACCACTAATTTATATCGGGGCCTCGAATCTTGTAAAACCTCGAATAAGATAAACCTCGAACCGAACGAACCTCCGACCTGGTTCTCCGCTGCCTTCGGCACCGGATAATCCCTTAATTTGCACATCGAATAGTATAAACCTCTAACCAAACTAACTTCCGACACGGGTCCCCGCTGCTTTCGGCACCGTATAGCAGTCGTGCTGCGCACGCTCAAGTTCCATCTTCCACCACCAGGTAGCGCAATCTGTTCTGTATGAACCTCGGGCACTGAAATCGTTAAGGCTATAGATGTCGAGTCGAATGAGCTATACCCCGTCGTGATCTAGCCCATAGAAACAGAGATAGAAAAGTGCCCCCTGGTGGTGAAAAAACGAACTAAAATCGGAAAGCTCTATTGATGTCGAGTCGAATGAGCCATACCCCGTCGTGATCCGACTCGTAGGAACAGATATAGGATAGCGTCCCCTGGTGGTGAAAGCTAATCGCGCTTGGGGGGCAAAAGGGGGGATGAACACCGGAGATGCATAATAGGATTAAGCGGTCACAGACCTTTCCAACGATGTATCACATGAGGGGTATGTGCAAAATTTAGAAAAGCGTTCACAGACTTTTCCAACGATATATCACATGAGAGATGTCGGCAAAATTTAGAAAAGTGCCCCCTTTGGGTGGGAGGGCTGAAAGTGGGAGGATGGACCCCGAAGATACATAATATGAATAGCGGAACAATTTTTAGAATTTCTGAAAGCTGATTTTTATTTATTTATTTATTTATTTATCTATTTTTTATTTTTTGTTTATTATTATTTTATTTTTTTGCGTTGCCCTGTGCATGTTTGGAATTTCTTAGCAATTTCTTAGATTTACCTTATTTTATTCAATTAAACATTGTACTGTTACAATAAATTTAAATGGAAACTTCACTTCTAAAACAAAAATAATTTAACAACTGGATTTCATTAATTTATAGGAAAACTAGCAAGCTACGCCCGCTGCGCTGGTCGGTTTCTACAACTGAACCCTGAATCAAACGAAATATATCGTTTTATTTGACCTTGTATTTGAAAGCAATCTGTATATTTACGTGGAATATCCTTCCACATTACTGAAAAATGACGCGATTGCGCTATTATATTTTCTAATGTGCAGTCAAAATTTTAGCTGTTAAGGACCAACTCTTTTATTTGGTCATTTACAGTTAGGGTTTGCTAAAGAATGATAAAACTATATGCAATATACTAAAACCATCACTAAAAATTATCGAAATAACAATGCAAACAAATTAACTAACAAAATCCATTCAGAAGAAGTTTTTATAAAGTCTAATCTTTGATAATCTGATTATTGAACTTTTCCACATAATTCTAAAACAACAAAACGATATAAATTATACTAAAACAATCCTTACAAACTATCTACTTAACAATGCAAGTCGCAAAAAATACGCCCAGTAAAAACTATCAAAAAGGCTAATATTTCGGAATCGGGTTCACTTGACTATATAACCTTCACACATAACTGTTGGACTAAGCAACGTAGGACAATATATAGTACATTAAAACCATTTCTGAAATAGCATCTAACTAACAATACAATTCTCATCAAAATCCGTTCAGTAGAACTTTTTTAGAAGGCTAATCTTTCATAATCGTCATCAAATATTGAAAAGGCTAATATTTGATAAAAAATGGTCACCAGATTTTCGAATTTCCCCCTATAATTCTAGAACTAAGCAACGTTATATAATAAAACGTTCCCTAGAAAATTATTTAACAGTATAGGTTCCATCGAAATACATTCGGCAAAATCTTTTAAAAAGGCTAATCTTTCATAATCGGATTGATCTGATTATAGAACTTCCCAGAATAATTATATAACTAAGCTACGTAGAACAATATGTTATACAATAAAACCTTCCCTTAAAAATTATCTTAGTTTAAGTTCTACGAAAATGCATTCAGCAGAACTCGAGTTATAAGCAACCGGAACGAAATGTCATATATGTAGAAGTAAATAGAAGTATATTGCCATTAATATAGTTTGCATTTGAATAAAAAAAGGTACTTTTCGATTAGCCGGGCGGCAGTGATATATGAACACACACACACACACACACACATATATATATATATATATTCATACATATAAGTGTATATATATATATGTATGTATATACATGTATTTGTGTAGATATATGTGTATATATGTGTGTGTATATATATACATGTATATATATATATATATCACTGGCGCCCGGCTAACCAAAAAGTACCAAAAAAAAATACTGCGAAAATGCAGTCGTACACTTGAAAAAAAACACCTTTTGGCCTAAAATCTCTCATCAAAACTGTTTTTCTTTTTTTTCTTTTCTTTCTTTTTTAAAAAAATAAAATTAGTAACAGTTTTTTCTTTTATTTTTCCAGATGTATAGCCATTTCAATTCTTTCTGCAACAAAAAAAGACACTTTTTGGCTTAAAATCAAATTGTTTGGGGTCAAAAGTAAAATCAAAATCGGCAAAAACAAAAGATAAATCGCCAAATTTGTTTCAATAGAAATCTTGCCCCTTGAATAATTTTTTAAGCATTATGAAACTTTCTAATCATGTTTAAATTAAATATTTTCGTTTTATAATATTCTCTCATCAAAACTCTTTTTTTTTTTTCTTTCTTTCTTTCTTTTTTTTTTTTTTAAATAAAATTAGTAACAGTTTTTCTTTTATTTTTCGAGATGTATAGCCTTTTCATTTCTTTCTGCAACAGTAATGATCGCCAAAAAATTAGCAATGGTAACCTTTTCGGCCAAAATAACAGAACTTTCTATCATAATTCGATAGCTAATATACGTAGAACGTTGTGTTACATACTAAAACCTTCCCTGAAAAATTATCTCTCGAACAGTGCAAGTTCCATCAAATTCCATTCAGCAGATCTCGAGTTATAAAGGAAGGGAACGAAATTTCCGTTTGTGTTTTATATATACAGTCCCTGGCCAAATTATTAGACGCAGTTGTTTTTATTATAATTTGTTAAATATCTGGAAAGATACATGAGGTTTTATCTTGAAACTTTAGGAGTGCAAACAACATGATAAACGTCATATATTTCCGAGAAGATTTTTTCTTGAAACCCCATAAGGGGCCGTCAACAAATTGAAGAAAAAAGAATACGTTTTTGATAACCCTGTAAAAACCAATATCACAAAATCGTTGAAACGGTATCACACGCTTAGGAGGCTTATTGTAATAATTTGGGTTCATTTTTATGAAGATAGCATGTATACTCGAAGAGAAATTCAGGTTTTTATAAAAACAGTCCCAAATTTTACTAAGTTTTTTGCTTTTAATTTGCAGAGTTTTTAATATAAAAACAAGTTATTTTCAGAAAATATGACAAGCAAAATTATACACAATACCCTGCAATCAGAATTAAAAAATAATAAAAATTGCATGAAAAATGAGCAGGTTTACTAAATATTTTTTCTCTGCGCATGCGCGAATTCAATCAAAATATACTGTGCATAATATATTAGCTAAATATATAGACCAACTTTTATGAAAGTCTCAAAAACATAGCTTGAAAATTCTGATAGTGCTCGTCGATAGAATAAGCTCGAAATTCACTGTTCCCAAAAGGAAGCAAAAAAGATGAGGGGCTGTATCCAAATATACTAGCTTATGAAAGTTGACATAATAAGAATGAAGTGTTTCTCACTCTATATTTGATACAACCCCTCATCTTTTTGCTTCCTTTTGGGAACAGCGAATTTCGAGCTTATTCTATCGACGATCACTATCAGAATTTTCAAGCTATGTTTTTGAGACTTTCATAAAAGTTGGTCTATATACTGGGTGTCCCAAAAATGACTGATGGATTTTAAAATTCAATAACTAGCAAACGGTGACAGATATTTAAAAAATTCTTGCAGGAGGGTTATGTATGATGTCGGGAGTTTTTTTACTGTGATTCTTGATTTTAGTTCGAATTTCAAACAATAGATGGCGCTGATAGCGGTTGGCGCTCATTCGAGGCCGAAACTGACGTCACTCAGCATTGATGCGAAGAAAGGAGATTAAGGCTATGGAGTTGGTCTCATTCGCCAGTACAATCTTGCTCTTTGCCCCGATTCTGAACTCATTCGATATGATTTCAATGGAATGCGTTGTTGCCATGGAAACAACAAATTCTTCGATAGTAGAATACAGCGTTCAGATCAAGGCATAAATTTAACAAGCAGTATTCGAGTTGCAGGCGATTTTACATTTATGAAGTTCTATTTTCCCGGTTTAATTACTTTTTATAGCCTGATTTAAAGAATATTTTATTCATCGTATTTTAAAACTACTAGGTGAAATAAACCATTTTCAATAAATAGTGTACACTCTTTTAAAAGTACTCACTAGCTGATTGCATAGCAAAATAACGAATGAAGATGTGACGGATTTGATTTCTGTGCAGCTCTCACATACCTGCATTGCCGTCATTTCGCGAAACTAAATTTTCATATTGGTTAGATAAAATTCCCATAAACACTCATAAATGTAAAATCGCCTGCAAACTCGAATACTGCTTGTTAAATTCATGCCCTGATCTAAACGCTGTATTTCACTATCGAAGAATTTGTTGTTTCCATGGCAACAACTCATTCCATTGAAATCTTATCGAATGCGTTCAGAATCGGGGCCTAAGAGCAAGATTGTACTGGAGAATGAGACCCACTCCATAGCCTTAATCTCCTTTCTTCGCATCAATGCTGAGTGACGTCAATTTCGGCCTTGAATGAGCGCCAACTGCTGTCAGCGCCATCTATTGTTTGAAATTCGAACTAAAATCAAGAATCACAGTAAAAAGACTCCCAACATCATACATAACCCTCCTGCAAGAATTTTTTTAATATCTGTCATCGTTTGCTAGTTATTGAATTTTGAAATCCATCAGTCATTTTTGGGACACCCGGTATTTAGCTAATATATTATGCACAGTATATTTTGATTGAATTCGCGCATGCGCAGTGAAAAAATATTTAGTAAACCTGCTCATTTTTCATGCAATTTTTATTATTTTTTAATTCTGATTGCAGGGTATTGTGTATAATTTTGCTTGTCATATTTTCTGAAAATAACTTGTTTTTATATTAAAAACTCTGCAAATTATAAGCAAAAAACTTAGTAAAATTTAGGACTGTTTTTATAAAAACCTGAATTTCTCTTCGAGTATACATGCTATCTTCATAAAAATAAACCCAAATTATTACAATAAGCCTCCTAAGCGTGTGATACCGTTTCAACGATTTTGTGATATTGATTTTTACAGGGTTATCAAAAACGTATTCGTTTTTCTTCAATTTGTTGACGGCCCCTTATGGGGTTTCAAGAAAAAATCTTCTCGGAAATATATGACGTTGATCATGTTGTTTACACTCCTAAAGTTTCAAGATAATTCCTCATGTATCTTTCCAGATATTTAACAAATTATAATAAAAACAACTGCGTCTAATAATTTGGCCAGGGACTGTATAGTAGATGACGTGAAAGGTATTCCTGCGAACGAAATGCCTGTCCTTTACCGTGTTTTTTTATTTTTAGAAATAAATTAATCACATTTAATTCATTTAAAAATTTTTGTTTACGTTTGGAAAGAAATTTTAAATGGCGATAACTCTTAATGTATACATTTTAGAAGGTACATCTTCCCTCAAAAACTAATTTATTTTTAAAGATCTTTCTAAAAACGTAAATTATATATTTAAAATATTTTTAAAGCATAAACACTACGTCTGATTACTTTATTTTACAATATTTATAAGAACACGCATTTTATCAGACAATTAAATACACTAAACAAACATGAGTGAAAAATTGACCTGGGCCTGGACTCGAACCTGGGACCTTATGCGTACCATGCCGACGCTCTGCGACTGAGCTACCTAGATCCATATCCATAACTGGCAATTTCTCATACTTATTCATGTTAGAAACAATCATCTGCCACAGTTTGCAGTCATATTTAATTATTTGATAAAATATGTGTTCTTATAATTGTGAAGTTTTATTTTTTTTTTAAATATCTTCAGAAGAAAATGGCTGACTTGCAGATGAAATTTGATGTGGTTATATTATAACCTGTAACTGATTTGTGCTATTTTAAAACAGATGGTACATGGTGGTTGGCGGGTTTTATCTCTGTTTTGGAATAATTTGTTAATCGCCAAGTTAATTAACAGTTTTTTGCTAATTAAGGATAGAAAATATTTTTTTTTTACACTGAATTTTATAAAAGCACATAGATTACGTAATTACTTGTCCAAAAATGCAATCCTTTTTTTATTCTGCCCAATATTAAGGCCTGTAGCTTGTTTGAAAAAAAAAAGTTTGACGAAGAAAATAGTGATCATTTTAAGTAACTCGACGTTTTTTTAAAAAAGCTATATCTCTGTTTATAAATCACTTATGAAGATAAGTTTGGTCTTAAATTGAAGAAATTCTTCATTAGATTCTTCTAGTTTTCGTTTTTTTTTTCTACCACGCTTGGTTTGTTTGATATCTGATATTTTAATCTGGCATGTTTTGTCGATTTAACATTGCGAAGTTGCTTTCTGTATATAAGCATTAGCGGTCTTTATTCCAGTTCTTGGCGTTGTTTGTGTGGCGTTTTTTTTTAAGCTTGGCTTGGCAGAGCGACCGCCCTGCTTGATTGTCTAATTTTTTCTTCTGTTATTCGATCATAACTTTCTGTCTGTGGCGTAGATTGTTTATTTCTGCCTACAAAGGGAAACAATTTCTGTATAGGTACTGCCTGTAGTACGATCTATTCCTAAGAAAGCAAAAGGGAAAATTCATCTGTTGTCGTAGTGGTGGTGTAATGTCCTTTTACGCCTGATATCCTAAAGCTTATTCCAGGCCTTTTACGCTGATGAATTTCGAAGGGAGTTTATTTTGAAATCTGTTGCGTTAGCTTAATTTTTAGGGTGTACTTCAAAAACTAGTCGTTGGGGACCACCGTAATGCTTACCCATCGTGGATATGCATAATATAAAATATGAAAATAAAACATGTGTAAACTATTCATAAAATGCATTGCTATTCGAATAAAATCGTGGCTTGATGACGTCCTAAACTGTAAATGCTCTATTACTGAATTGCGTAAGAGAAACATCCTTATAACTCCAAAAATGATAATCCTATTAACTAGCGGTTTATTGCATGTGATTAAGCCTCTCATTTCTAATTAAAATATATCTTTGAATGGAAATTTGAATGAAATACAGGGTCATGAAAAATCGAAGAGTGTGGAAAATAGGATTACAAATATCTCGGCAACTCATTATCCGATCGACTTCATTTTTTATGCAAAATTTATGTTCTTATGGTTTTTTATATTCACTCCTTAAAACAAACAGTTTCGAAAATTTTCATATACCTTTTATCAGAATGAATATTTCGAGAGTTCGAAAAAAATAGTTCCGGATAATCGAGGTTACTGAATTTCAATAAGCTTCCTCCCATTATTACATACTAAGTACATACCAAATTTCAAGTCTCTATCTCAATTTTTTTCGGGAGATAGAGCGTTTACAGACACACAGACATACAGACGGACGGCAGTTTTTTTTTTCTAAAAATATGTTTATCGGAATCTGCAGTGTCTGAAACATGTAAATCCGTCAAAAAAAAAATTTCGATTTTCAAAACGATTACAAGACTTACCCTATACTACGTATGGTGGGTAAGTAATGTCTTTCTTCGGTATTATTTGGTTAAACTGTTGAATAACAATCACATATATACAGTAAAATAAATGTAACAGTAAAAATATTTTTTTTTAATTTTTATTTTATAAAAATATTTTATATAAGCACTCAATTTTTATCTAAAAAAATAACAATTTTCTGTTCGTATTAAATAAGTGGAATATATAGTGGAATATATAGTGGAATATAATAGTACTTTTCATGCACAGATGAAACTCATACATAAATATTAATAAATATTTAATTGTGAAAATTATTATAATGAAATTAAAAGGTATAAAATTTCATGGACTTTAAAATATATATATGTATTATATAATATTTATCAGATTTGTTATACTATTACCTCTATTAAGTGTAATGTGTAATTTGAAATTAAAACTAATTTTAAATAAGTAACACAAATTGTACTTTTAGAATATTTCGCATTCAAAATCCGTATTTTTCACACAAATGGAAGTATAATATTAAACTTATCAGAGTTCTAATATATTAAAGTTCTAAGTGTCGCAGAATTCTAAAACTGGAAAAATTCCAACTAAAAGTTTTAGAGCATAAACTATTCTCGAATTATTTTAGAATTTGTACTTAGAAAGCATTTTTATCTTGTAAGTAACTACCATGCCAAATTTTAAGTTTCTAGTTCCTTCAGTATCGCAAAAATCGTAATTTTAGAATGCGTTTCACTCCTGTACCTCCTAGGAGTAGTGGCACCAACATAAAATATAACCTGTTACAGCAGGGACTGCCACCTTTAATTTACCACCATTACTTTTGAAAAGGGGTCTGTAGTTCAAGAGATTCCATAGAAATTATAATTTAGAACACTTTTCGCTCATTTCAACATTTTAAATTTCGATTTTTTTTAGAATTTTTTCTTAGAGAGCATTTACATCTTGTAAGTAACTATCATGCCAATTTTCTAATTTCTAGCTTCTACAGTATAAAAAAAAGCACAATTTTAGAACTTTTTTCGCTTTTGTACCCCCGCCTGGGGGTAGTGTCACCAACATAAAATATAGCCTATGTTGGAGCAGGGATTGTCACCATCACTTTTGAAATTGGTTCGGTAGTTCCAGAGATTACCCCCTACAAATAAACAAACAAACGCTACTTCTTTATAATATTAGTATAGATTCAAAATCCGTATTTTCCACACGAACGGAAGTATAATATTAAACTTATCTCACTTCTAATATATTAATATTCTAAGTGTCACAAAATTCTAAAACTGGAAAAAATTCCAATCTTAAAGTTTTAGAGCATAAACTCTGATAACTTCTTCTAGTAAAAAGCTAAACTCTTGCCGGAAATTCCACGTGAATCATGTCACCCTATCGCCATTTTGTTTTCTAGAAAAATGACAATATGTCACAACCAAACTCTAAAACTGTGTCATGATTGCAGAACACGTGGAAGCAGATGTCTTCAGATGTTTACGATATTTTCATGATAGAAAATTGTATTTTAAAAATCTTTTCTACCAAGGAAAATGTTCTCAATCATGATGCATGTTGATGAAAAGAAGTTTTTGATTAATTATGTAAAAAAAAAAAAAAAAAAAAAAATAATGTTGAAATGTTTTTTTTTTAATGTTATATGATATGAATGCCTTTATTGATTACCTTTTTATTCATTAAATATTCCTCACAATATAAATTTGAGATCATTTCCACTCAAACCATAGGTTTATATATACTTAATAAGTTAAGTTTCTAATATATGCTAATAAAAAGGCAAATAAACGTTCAAATAAGACAATTTTTCATTTTCATTTGATAAAACTTTAGCTTCGAATAACAACACACATTTAAAAATTTATTATGAGTTTAACTTCTTAAATCTGTTTTTTGGTTTAAGAAAACTGCCATTTTAAATTAGTTAAGAATCACTATCTGGAGGCACGGCAGTGCCTCCGCCAAGTCGAGAGAGGACAGCCGTAAGCATACTTTTCTGGAAGCAACTCAGGGCACTTTTGACCCCCCCATATCTCCGCGCTGGAGTATCCCAAAAATTTTAAACTTCAATTATAGAGAGTATTTGGCCCACAGGACCAAAATTTAAAATTACAACTTTCTGTCTTTTCTAGTTCAGGCGATATATGAACTCAAACATTCGATTTTTTGTCACTTCTTACTCACTCGTTCACGCGTCATCAAAAAGATTGGGTAGATCCCGTAGCCCCAGAAACTTGACATTTGGAAAAAAGGTAGTGTTTAGGATACAAAGAAAGGAAAAATTATAAAATCCAGAAAATTCGAAAAAAAAACATTCGAAAATTCAACAAATTCCATCAAAATTGAAAATTGAAAATAATACGATCTTGTAGTCTTGGAAACTTAAGATTTTGTGTGAAGGTAGTGTTTAACATCCAGAAAAAGAAAACATCAAAAACACCAAAAAAATCGAAAGCAAAATTGAAAAAATCGAAGAAATTGAAAAAAACCGAAAATTTGAAGACAATCCGATTTTGTTGCGCTAGAAAATTCAAATTAGGAATAAAGGTAGTATTTAGGATACAGAAAAAGGAAAATTAAAAAAATTCGAAAAATTCGAAAAAAAAATAAAAAAATTCGAAAAAAATTGAAAAAATGAAAATAATTTGATACGATAACGCTCGTATTTATAAATTAATTTGGATGAAACTAATTGTGTGTATTAAGCTCACCAATGCCTCGACCGAGTTCGTTGGCCAGCTTGGTCCGCCATCTTGTTTCAAGATGGCGGCCACGGAAAATTTTAAAACTAAAATAAATATACAAAAAAGTTAAAAAATCAAGTTTATTTTTTAATTAGGTGTTAGGACTTGATACAAGGATTCCAGAGCATTTTTTGTTTTACCTCTATCTTAAAAATTGGCTGAGATAGAGCAGTTTGAAATTCTAGGGTGGCTGACATTTTGAAACAAAACAGCACATTACAAAAAACCAACGATAAATTTATGGTCAATAATGGTCAAGCAGGTGCAATCCCGAATGAATACTCCGTGTTATTATAACTGTAACTTTGACTTCGAAATTTTGATACGTTGCATTTTCTATTTGTTGATATTTTTGAACTATGATTTACGCTAAGTGAAATGTTGTTGTTGAAGAGGGATTTTCCATGTAAATCCGAAACGTCCAATTTTAATATGTTTTTAATGTTTTATGAAAGTGTATTGTAATGACTGTAATTTTAATGATTTTAATATAAATTTATAAGTTTTAGTGAACGCGATTTCTCGCAAATTACTTTCTTTCATTGTTGTAATCATTTTCCCAATCATACGCATAAAACTATATATTCATATCCATTAGCGCCAAATTCTCGCCAAACTTGGCGACAATTGGCGAAATCTCGCCAAATTTGGCGACAAAAATAAGTCTTCATAAATGAAGCCAACTTGGCTATAGCTCAATAATTTGGCGAATTTCTTATTCAAATTCAGTGTAAACGAATCTTTTGTAAACGGTTTCTTTGCATTTTAACTTGCTGTTTTCGAGTAACATTAGCTAAAATTTTAAAACGAAGATATAGGAAAGCTACCTTTTCCTGCCGGTACAGGCCGGAGGACTTTTTTATGAGTTGTCGGATGCAATCTATGTTTTGCATTAAATAAAGTAAAACATTGAGAAACAAATCCCACAGGATGGGGATAGTTTGTTTTAGATCTGGAGTCGAGAGAGGACAGCCGTAAGCATACTTTTCTGGAAGCAACTCAGCGCACTTTTGACCCCCTCATATCTCCGCGCTGGAGTATCCCAAAAAATTTGAAACTTCGTTTTTCTAGAGTATTTGGCACACAGGACCAAAATTTAAAATTAAAACTTTCTATCTTTTCTAGTTCAGACGATATATGAACTCAAACATTCGATTTTTTGTCACTCACTCACTCACTCGTTCACGCGTCATCAAAAAGATTAGGTAGATCCCGTAGCCCTAGAAACTTGACATTTGGGAAAAAGGTAGTGTCTAGGATACAAAGAAAGGAAAAATTATAAAATCCGGAAAATTCGAAAAAAAAAACATTCGAAAATTCAACAAATTCCATCAAAATTGAAAATTGAAAATAATACGATCTTGTAGTCTTAGGAACTTAAGATTCGGTGTGAAGGTAGTGTTTATCATCCAGAAAAAGAAAACATCAAAAACACCAAAAAAATCGAAAGCAAAATTGAAAAAATCGAAAATCGAAAAAAATCGAAAAATTTCAAATAATCCGATTTTGTTGCGCTAGAAACTTGGAATTCGGAATAAAGGTAGTATTTAGGATGCAAAATAAGGAAAAATTAAAAATTCCGGAAAATTTGAAAAAAAAAAATTTCAAAAATTCGAAAAATTCGAAAAAAATTGAAAACATTAAAATAATTTGATCTTTTAGCCTTAGAAACTTAAAATTCGCAGTAAAGATAGTGTTTAGGATTCAGAATAAGTTAAAATAAAAAACCAAATAAAATTCGAAAATAAAACAAAAAAAATCGGAAAAATCGGAAAAATCGAAAAATAAGGAAAATTTGAAAATAATTCGATTTCATAGCGCTAGAAACTTGAAATTTGGAATAAAGGTAATATTTAAGATACTAAATAAGGAAAAATTAAAAAATATGGATAATTCAAAAATACCCATAAATTAGTGCAGACGA
The DNA here is from genome assembly GCA_963931845.1 of Maratus michaelseni. NCBI lineage: Eukaryota > Metazoa > Arthropoda > Arachnida > Araneae > Salticidae > Maratus > Maratus michaelseni. The sequence goes on from OZ007600.1 coordinate 8,911,816, forward strand.
TATATGAACTCAAAGTTTCGATTTTTTGTCACTCACACACTCACTCACTCTCGCGTCATCAAAAAGATTGGGTATATCCCACAGCCACAGAAACTGAAAATTTGGAATAAAGGTAGGATACAAAGAAAGGAAAAAATATAAAATCCGGAAAATTAAAAAAAAAACATTCGAAAATTCAAAAAAATCGAACAAAATTGAAATTTGAAAATAACACGATCTTGTAGTCTTAAAAACTTAAAATTTGGTGTGAAGGTAGTGTTTAGAATTCAGAAAAAGAAAACATCAAAAACACACAAAAAAAATTGAAAATAAAATCGAAAAATCGAAAAAAATCGAAAAATTTCAAATAATCCAATTTTGTTGCGCTAGAATCTTGGAATTCGGAATAAAGGTAGTATTTAGGATGCAAAATAAATTAAAATTAAAAAATCCAGAAAACTCGAAAAAAAAATCAAAAATTCGAAAAATTCGAAAAAATTTGAAAAAAATTTAAATAATTTGATCTTTTGGCCTTAGAAACTTAAAATTCGCGGTAAAGATAGTGTTTGGGATTCAGAACAAGTTAAAATAAAAACGCAATAAAATTCGAAAATAAAATAAAACTAGTCGTTGGGGGCCTCCGTAATACTTACCCATCATGGATATGCATAATGTAAAATATTAAAACAAAAATGTGTAAACTACTTATAAAATGCATAGCAATTGAAATAAAATCGTGGCTTGATGACGTCATAACTTCATAGGCTCGATTAGAGCTCCTATAATACGGCTCGATTACTGAATTGCTTGAAAGAGGTTTTTCCTTATAACTCCAAAAATAACAATCCTATTAACTAGCGGTTTATTGCATCTGATTAAGCGTCAAATTTCCAATTAAAATATATCTTTGAAGTGAAATTTGGATGAAATACAGGGTCATGAAAAATCGAAGAGTGTGGAAAATAGGATTACAAATATCTCAGCAACTAATTATCCGATCGACTTCATGCTTTATGCAAAATTTATGTTTTTTATTGTCTTTATATTCATTTCTTAAAATAAACAATTTCGAAAATTTTTATATACCTTTTATCAGAACGAATATTTCGAGAGTCCGAAAAAAATAATTCCGGTTAATCGAGGTTATTGAAATGAAATAGGCTTCTTCCCATTATTACATACTAAGTACATACCAAATTGCAAGTGTCTATCTCAATTTTTTCGGGAGATAGAGCGTTTACAGACACACAGACACACAGACGGACGGCAAATTTTTTTTTCTAAAAATATGTTTTTTGGAATCTCCAGTGTCTGAAACGTGTAAATCCGTCAAAATTTTTTTTTCGATTTTCAAAACGATTACAAGACTTACCCTATACTACGTATGATGGGTAAGTAAAAATCGAAAAAGATCGGAAATTTTAAAATAATTCGATTTTGTAGGTCTAGAAACTTAAAATTTGTAATAAAGGATACAAAATAAGAAAAAATTATAAAATCCAGAAAATTATAAAAAAAAAATGCGAAAAAATCAAAAATTGAAAATATTTTTATCTTGTAGTCTTAGAAACTTAAAACTTGGTGTAAAGGTAGTATTTACTATTCAATAAAAGGAACAATTAAAAAATTCGAAAATAAAATCGAAAAATCGAAATATGTTTAAGAAATCGAAAATTCGAAAACAATTTGATTTTGTACTGCTAGAAACATTAGTTGTAAGATAATTATCCTATTAGCTAGTACAACGCCCCTAATTGTTTTATGTTATTTCCCCCGGATTATGGTTTCCTTTTCTTTCGTTTACGAATTTCGTTATAGAAATGTTCCGCCATAGACTGGCTACGATATAGGCGATTTCTTTATAGACAGGTTTGTTTTCTTTCACATGTTGTACTCTATTTACTTCACATATGAAATATGGATTGTTAAATGATGTTAGCCCCACAAAAATTTTCACAGCTCCCCCTACCCTCCCGACATTACTGGCTGGTTATGGCTTGATAGTCCTTTCTAAATAAAATCATGGTGACTCTAAGATTCACTTGATTTATCTCTAAATTGAACCTAAATGATCCTAAGAAGACGGATCAAATAATTACTATATTAGCATGACAATCAGGTAACTTAGAATTAAAATCGAAAAATCAATAAATTCATAAAAAGTCGAAAATTTGAAAATAATTCGATTTTGTAGTCCTAGAAGATTGACATTTGGCAGAAAGGCAGAGTTTTGTACACAAAGTAAGGAAAAATTAAAAAATCCGTAAATAATAAAAAAAAGTCTAAAAAAAACGAAAAAAAAAAACCATCGAAAAAAGGAATATAGTTCGATTTATTGGAAATTTCCGGAAATTTTAATTTTGGCTTTCTTTTTATACTAAAAAGTTCTTTTATGTTAAATATCAAGTATCTAGGGCTGCGAGTTATATCTCAGATGCATAGCGCCTATCCTGGAAGCAATTGAGAGTACTTTTGACACTCCCCCTCCCATAATTTAGTGCTTGCCTAGGAACCTGAAATCTCTTTTTATCTACAGTACTTTACAAACGAAACTAAAGCTTCAATTTTTTGATACCTGTAAATAATAGGGACAGAGTGTGGGCTTAGCGAAAATCAGTGGATGATCTCCAAAAAGAACCCAAAATCAAGAAAAGGAGGGTTACTTACAAAAAGAAGTGAAATCTCATCAAAAAGTCACCTGTAAAAAATGCAGCCAAGTCTCGTAACTCATTTACCGTAAAAAGTACTGAGATCGTATAAAGCCAAGTTTAACTATCTTATTAACTCTGAAATTTTCATTCACAAAATCACTCCTAGTCTCTACATCTTTAGTTAATTATTATTTTGTGACTTGGCAATTACGCAGCACAGGGAAGTTATTACACCTTACTATGTTATGGGATGGGATGGGATAATTTAACTAAAGCAAATTATATACGCACAGGGAAGTTATTACACATTAATATGTTATAGTATTATTTGATTAAGACTAACTATATACATCACATTCTCGTGCTAAGTAATTGCCAAGTCACAAAATAATAATTAACTAAAGATGTAGAGACTAGGAGTGATTTTGTGAATGAAAATTTCAGAGTTAATAAGATAGTTAAACTTGGCTTTATACGATCTCAGTACTTTTTACGGTAAATGAGTTACGAGACTTGGCTGCATTTTTTACAGGTGACTTTTTGATGAGATACATCTTAATCCATACATAACTTTCGTATTAGATAAGTAGAATATCAAGTAATACATTAATTATAAAATAGTATTTTTCATGTATAGATGAAATACTTAAACTTTATACTTTAAAACTTAATAAATATTTAGTTGTAAAAATTGTTATAATTAAATTAAATGGAATAAAATTTTATACATTTTTGTATAAAAATATGTAAAATATAATGTCATCAGATTTGAAATACTATCACCTGTACAAAATGTAATGAATAATTTAAAATTAAATGTAATCTGAAATAAGTAACATAAATTGTACTTTTAGAATATTTAACATTCTTGATATATTCTAAAATCGATATTTTTTCTATAATATTAATGTAATATAATGTATTAAAAGTATATTGTGTACAATATTAATGCAATGTATATTTTTTATAATATTAATTTAACACCATTATTGTATAATATTAAACTTATCTCATTTCTAATACATTAATATTCTGAGTGTCACAAAATTCTAGAACTGGAAAAATTCCAATCTTAAAATTTTAGAGCGTAAACTCTGATAACTTCTTCTAGTAAAAAGATAAACTCTTGCCGGAAATTCCACGTGAATCATGTCACCCTACGCCATTTGTTTTCTAGAAAAATGACAATGTGTCACTACCAAATTCTGAAACTGTGTCATGATTGTAGAACACGTGGAAACAGATGTCTTACGATTTTCATGATAGAAAGTTGTATTTTAAAAATCTATTCTACCACGGAAAAGTTTACTCGATGTGGATGCATGGTGATGGATAGTAGTTTTTGATTAATTACTTTAGAAAAAAAATAATATTGAAACTTTTTAATATTTCATAGCATGTAATATTGATGTTTTTATTCATTACCATTTTAATTATTAACCCTCAATCGGGCGCAGAGTCAGGCTCTGACTATCGCACGGGCACGCGGGGCCCATGCCCTGGGCACGAAAATTTTCATAATGTCATCTCAATTTCCATTAAAAAATCATAATTATGCCAAAGTTTTTATTTCTTTTAGGGCTTTTGTTTGCAGTCAGTATCAGTTTGGTTTTATCATTTAATATCCATAACATCATTAATAAGTAGACTATTTATAATTATTTTCTAGTAATTGGTGTACTGTATTTATCAAGTCATTCAATTTTATCATATTGCACATTTATTCGAAAAGTGACACAACTTAAAAAATACGATATTTGAGATATTAATACGATAAAAATGACAAAAATATATCTCAATCTATGGTCAACAGCACATTTAACTCAATAATAGGAAAAATATTTTATTTTTATTCCTGGAACAGTCTTTCAATTTTCCGGAAAACGTAATTTTTTGAGTTGACACTTTTCGAATTTGCGTGCAATATGTTACAAAAAAAAAAAAAAAAAAAAAAAAAAAAAAAAAACTAGTATCAGTAAATCAATCAATCTAAGAGGGCACGAAAAATTCAAAGTGCCCTGGGCACAAAAACCAGTCCGAGTGCAGAGTGTTTGACCGGCTCGCTGTCAAGACTTAGCGAATGCTGCCTCAGAAATTTCTTAGTGTTTTACCTGTCTTGCACTGTAAAAACCACATTTTCAAAACTGAGCAAAAAATACTCAAATCTGAGTATGTCGCATAGTCAAAATGACTCCGAATCAAAATTACTGAGGTCTGAAACATGTATATACTCATTTCTGAAAACATGCCCACACTCAAGAATTACATCATGTGCTCATATTTGAGTAGATCCATGTTTCCAAAACGAGGATGAACTGACATCTATGTGCTCAGTTTTTAGTATGTCCATTTTTCGAAAATGAGTATGAACTGACCCTAATAATTTTTGAGTATGTCCATGTTTCAAAAATGAGTGTGAACTGACCTGTATGTGCTCAGTTTTGAGTATGCTCATGTTTCAATATTCTGAGTATTTCTGGTATTTTAGAATTGAAAGAATTGGGTCGGTATATTTGAAACAAAAAGTTTCATAACAAGATGAAAACATCGATTTACTCAGATTTAAAAGTGTCATTTTTCTCAGTGTGGAGTTAATAGTTCAGATATTTTTAATCAGCGTTCAAATATCCTCTTTTTGTACTTCCTAATGAAGGTAACTATTTATTTTAAGAGTGTCATAATTGAATTAATTAGGCGTTAATGACGGGTTTAAAACAGACACCTATAAAGCACACCGCGCCCGATCCCGGGTATCCAGATGTGCGCCTGACGAAGGGTTAAATATTCTGCACGATAAAAATTTGAGATTATTTTATCCCAAAATATTGGTTTATATCTGCATTCTAAATTAAATTTCTAATAGATTCTAATAAAATGGTAAATAAGAGTTTAAACATTCCGTTGCACTATTATTATATTGACAATTGAAGGGAAATTTAATTGTAAATTTTCGGTAGTGTTTATTTATGTATTTATGTTAATAAAATTAATCATTTTAGTAACTTTCAGATTTCTGTAGAAAGCCATTAAATATTTGAAAAAGAGTTTTAAGCAGAACTGACATTTTTTTTTTTCTTAGTTTGACTATGTAGAAAATAAGAAAATCTTTTAAATATAAATCGATTTACTAAACATGTTTTATTTCCAGAATCATGAATAAAACATCTGACGAAAACAATATATTTTTGAATTTTCAAGAAACATCCGTAAAAACAAGGTTTCGTTTGCTGCCACTCATTTTCGGAAACGTTTCCGAGTAGTTTTTTATAGTGTATTAACCAGTTTTTCTAGAACAGGAATATCGGTTTTTAGGATGTTATCCGTTCTCAATTATACCTTTTCAGCTGCATAATTGAATTACTTACCCATCATATGTAGTATAGGGTAAGTCTTGTAATCGTTTTGAAAATCGAAAAAAAAAATTTTTTTTTGACGGATTTACACGTTTCAGACACTGGAGATTCCATAAAACATATTTTTAGAAGAAAAAAATTGCCTTCCGTCTGTGTGTCTGTAAACGCTCTATCTACCGAAAAAATCGAGATAGAGACTTGAAAATTTGGTATGCACTTAGTATGTAATAATGAGAAGAAGCTTATTGAATTTCAGTAACCTCGATTATCCGGAACTATTTTTTTCGGACTCTCGAAATATTCGTTCTGATGAAAGGTATATAAAATTTTTCGAAATTGTTTATTTTAAGGAATGCATATAAAAGATAATAAAAAAACATAAATTTTGCATAAAGCATGAAGTCGATCGGATAATGAGTTGCCGAGATGTTTGTAATTCTGTTTTCCACACTCTTCGATTTTTCATGACCTGTATTTCATTCAAATTTCAATTCAAAGATGTATTTTAATTGGAAATGAGACGCTTAATCAGATGCAAGGAACCGCTAGTTAATAGGATTATTGTTTTTAGAGTTATAAGGATGTTTCTTTTAAGCAATTCAGTAATCGAGCCTTTAAAGTTTAGGACGTCCTCAAGCCACGATTTTATTCGAATTGCAATGCATTTTATAAGTAGTTTACACATTTTTTATTTTAGTATTTTACATTATGCATATCCATGATGGGTAAGTATTACGGTGGCCCCTACGACTAGTTTTGATTTGTGATTACATTATATTTTCCTAGATTAAGAAACATCTGTCTTTTTTTACAGCGTAAACCTAGTCCTAATTTCATTTCATTTTCTTCTCAACGAATAAAGTCAGATATCTTTCTCCATCACTTATGATGTAGTCAAGCGGTTTTGTCATGTTAGTTAATCCGCACTCGATGTTATTAAAGTAATTAGTTATGATATACTGCCATGTTTTATCATACATCTTATTTCAAATATCTATGTATAGCTTGAATCTTTGGTATTTTTTTTTCCGGTCTGCAGTTTGGGGTCTTTTTATCTTGAAAGATAATTAAATTCGCTTTATAAGTTGGCGCTTCTTTTAGAGGATAAAGTAAAAATAAATTATTTTATCTTGCGTTTTTCTAGTTGATGGCGTGTAACATCAAAAGTTTATTTATGAATGTCTGTATTTAGGGAATTTAATTTAGAAACGGGAGAAGGATGTCATATTTATATTTTTTTCTTTTTGAGAAATAGAACTTTTTACCTTTAAAAATTAAATTGATAAAAATATTAATTACAAAAATTTTTAATTTTTCTTAATTACAACCAAACATTGAAATTGTAACATTTTTACTTTCTTCTTTCTTTGCAAGAAAAAAGTATTGGATTCATGAAAAAATTCGACTTCCGGTTTTCAGCGAATTTATACCTTTTAAAGGTTCCTAAACACGATTTGACTGTTTTTAGAAAATGTAGGTCTGTGAGCCTGTGATTTTGTCTGTCTGTCTGTCTGTCTGTATGTATGTGACAAAACTTTCGTGGGCGCTATATCTCAAGAATTAATGTACAGAATTTAATAAAACTTTAGATTCAGTTAGTCCCTAATATAAATTGGTGTTGATTAGTGTTTGGTGTAAATCGCCCAACAGGTGGCGCTGCTGTGCTACATTTTTCAAGATTTTCCTGATAGCTCTATCTCAAGAAATAATGCACATAATTTCTTCAAACTGCAGATTCATTTAGATGTTGACATACGTTTTTTAGGTGCATTCGTAATTATATAAATACGTAGCACCTATAGTCGTCGTTTGGTCCGTCCGTCTGTCCGTCCGTCTGTCTGTCTGTCTGTCTGTCCGTCTGTCTGTCTGTCTGTCTGTCCGTCTGTCTGTCCGTCCGTCTGTCTGTCTGTCCGCATATAAAAACGCAAAAACTACCCAACCAAATGGTTTGCAATTTAAAATATATTATCTTTGCAGAATTTTGTCGAGACATTTCAAATTTTATTAAAATCGAATCAAAACTTTAGGAGATATTAATAAAAATATTTATTAAGAAATTTGATTTTTTTTTTAAATCGGTACTTTTTTGTTATAGGAGCTTCCGATGGATGTTAAATCGTCAAGCGACCGAGATACTTATTTTATTACAGAAATTAATCTGCAGACGATATAATTCATTTCACAGAATTAAAAATCATCAAGATCTGAATATTTATATAACTAGCTGATACATATATATCTGAATATTTATATAACTAGTTAAGATATTTGTATGAACAGTGTCATAAAATATATACTTAACTAGCTGTTTAACCCGTTCTACGCACGGGATATCATGAATTTAATTCTAAAACGTGCGTACGAACGCACCTCGTTTGTAACGTTTGACGTACAATTTCCAACTTGTTTAATTTGGTTTTGGTGTAAATATCCCAACACATGACACTATTCTAATTCCTTTTTCTGGATTTTCACGATTTTAGCGATAGTCATCTCAAGAACTAATGCACGGAATTTAATAAAACTTTAGATTCAGTTAGACTTTGACTTAAATCAGTGCTTATTCGTTGTTGGTATATGTGAAACTTGTATGATATAGAAGAAAGTTTTGGGATTGGCACATTCGTCTAGTTTAAATAGACTTTTTTTTTATGTATTTATAATCTAATCCCAATTCTTCTTGCCTGCGATAAAGCAGTATTATAACTTACAAGTAAACATATTGAATCTCTTTGAAATTCGGTTAAAAATTAGGACACAGTGGTAGGCAAAATCATTATTTAAAAATTGTTTTTAAATTTCATTTGTTTCAAGTTTTCAGGACTTCCAGCCTCTTAAGGGGCAGAAAACTACGTGGACCTTGTAGTGTTAAGTAAAGGTCAGCAGATTTTCCATATTTGTGAATTTCTAATCTTGACAGAATAATTTGAACAGAAATCCCGCCTCACTCTCAAATTCAATTGGTTCCACTTCAAAACGTCACATTCCAATTTTTATGTATTCCGAGTTTTCGAAATTTTACTCATGCAGCTGTGACGTTTTACTGCGTTTGTAGTTCCAAACGTATTTGTATAGTCCGAAAAGTTTAGACTCGACATATTTTCACTTTTCAAGTGCACGGTTGTTTAAGATTTTAAGTGGTTGTTATATACAGGGTGTTCCAAATTTCTACCGACAAATTAAGAGGTGTGAGAGAAGGCATCAAGAGAATAAAAATTTACAATAGAATATGGTGTCGCAAACCACGTTTAGTGGGATAAAATCGCAAAAATACTTATGAAGGGTGTGACGTCGAATAAAAAAAAAAAAAAAAAAAAAAAAAAAAAAAAACCTCTGGCACTCAAGGAGTGCCGACAGAAGTGAAAACTTGAACAATTACGTGTGTATTTTTTGAATCGTCAGGAAATGTTTTAATATTTATGAAATATAATAATATATATATAAATGAATATATAATATGGTATGATTAATACCACAATATATATCTAAAGTATATATATATTATTATATATATATATACTTTATATATATATATATATATATATATATATCGTTTACAGTAACAGTGTCGCGAGTTCAATGGTTTTTTCCCATCTCAAAAAATGCCCAACTCGCCTAAAGAAGTTTTCACTTCAAATATACAGAGGTGTCGGTTACAGTAACAGTGTCGCGAGTTCAATGGTTCTTTCCCATCTCAAAAAATGCCCAACGCGCCTAAAGAAGTTTTCACTTCAAATATACAGAGGTGTCGGTTACAGTAACAGTGTCGCGAGTTCAATGGTTTTTTCCCATCTCAAAAAATGCCCAAGGCGCCTGAAGAAATTTTCACTTCAAATATACAGTGTCGCGATTTTCGGTGTCGGTTACAGTAACAGTGTCGCGAGTTCAATGGTTTTTTTCCCATCTCAAAAATGGCCAACGTGCCTAAAGAAGTTTTCACTTCAAATATACAGTGTCGCGATTTTCGGTATCGGTTACAGTGACAGTGTCCCGAGTTCAATGTTTTTTCCCATCTCCAAAATGCCCAACGTGCCTAAAAAAGTTTTCATTTCAAAAAGAGCTAATAATAAATAGAGAAAAAAAAACATTTATTTGACGTGAAGCATGATTACAGTGCATTGCAGTTCAACGTCAGAAAGGAGACGACGAGCCATTTTTATTGGAATATGTTTTAATGTCCGGCAATATTTCGCCTTCGGTGTCGGCTGTGCACTGATCTTCGTGGCCACAACTTCAAACAATTTATGTATAAATGTGTCGTCGTCTCCTTTCTGACGTTGAACTGCAATGCATTGTAATACTTGACGTCATATAAATGCTTTTTTCTATTTATTATTAGCCCTTTTTGTACCACACGACGTCACACTCTTCATAACTATTTTTGCGATTTTCTCCCACCAAACGTGGTTTGCGACCCCATGTTCTATAATAAGTTTTCATCCTCTTGATACCTTCTATCATACCTCTTAATTTGTCGGTCGAATTTTGGAACACTCTGTATATTTGAAAATGTTAGTCAGAAATGAAAATAATCCAATATTGAATAGTAACTTCTAGGTCATTAAGGACTCCATCTTTTCTTGCAGCTGAATAAGTAAAGTTCTTTTCTACAAACATTAGGTGAAGGTTACCGTTCATTGGCCCGAAAAGTAGGTCAACTTCGGGACCCAAAAACTGAATTTATCCAATTATTATTCTTAGTTTTACTATAAAAAATACTTTTATTATACAATAATTATTAAAATTGATGGAGATCATTTGCAAATGGTATGCTGTGCACGCACCACCTTGCTCCGTGCAGAATGTCAAAGTCACCTGAAGTAAACGAAATCAAATATTTCAGAAAACACATTGAGTTTTGTGGGCCATGAGTTTATGTGCAGTGAAATTGGACGAAGTTTGGTAAAATAGTTGTCGTCTAATTTTGTCGCCTTTTTTTCTTCAACTAGAATGTGCATTCAAAAATATTATTATTATTACTATTATTTTTTTTTTTACACAGGAAAAGTTCATGACCCCACAAAATAAATAATCTTTAATTTCCGGAAAAAACAAACAAACAGTTGATTAGTTGATCCATTTAAACGTTACTTTATACTATGCGCTGAAAATTTTCGTTGCGAGAAAAACACGTTTATAATTTTACTAAAGATAAAAGTATAAAAATTAATCGTTATATTTTGCAACTTACAGCTATTCCGTGATTCCAGGATTTATATCTAAGAAGCAAAGAATTCAGCCCAAGTGCAGCTGTGCCCCGCCGGGTCTCACATATCTGTGTTACAGCAGGTCCGAGCTGGCTTTCCATTAACTGTAATTTCTTAAATATGTCGAAGATCACTTAACCGCTGTATGGCTTTATTCTACACATTCGAAAATGTTGAAAAAAAATCGAATTTTTTTCGTGGACGGTAATTATTCCGTAAATCTTTAAATTACCTAAAGAAATGAATTTTCACTACTCATATTTGTTTTGTTTCTTTTATCTGATGATTCCAATCGTAATTAGTAGGTGAATGTATATCATTTAAAGTTGGCGTAACAATCTCTCAAAATAATTTCTTCTTGTCTTTTACTTGTATGTTTTATACGTGGAGAAATTGTAAAACGAAAAATTATGCACGATTTCTTTTATTTAACAAATGCATATGTCTTCAAGTAATAAAAAAGTTTTTTATTTGAAAATATAACATAATTTTCATGTAAAGCTCTCAAAATCGCAATTAGAATTCATTCCCAGCTATATATTTATACGAGCTAAGAACAACACGCTTCGCTTTTTTTTCTATATTTAATATAGAAGACGCGAATTAAAATATATTTCTTTTTTTGTTTCTTCTTTCATTGTTTTCGAACACTTAGTCGAAATATGAAAATACCCTAGGTCAACCACTTTCAACCCCCTTCTCCGACAGAATGGTCCTCGAACATTCCAGAACGTTCTGGAACCTTCTGGTCCATATGCAAACCTTAACGGGCCGCTTCACTGAAATTCACCGATCACGAAATCCCATGTTAACGTATGGGAAAATTTAGAAGCGCGATTACTCATTCTCTAATATAATTATTAAAATACGTTTTTCACCATAAGAAAGTAGACATCAGATGCCGATGATGTGCGTTATTAAAAATCGTCTCCTTAAATTTTAAGAATTTTTAAGAAGATGATAAAATTTCAGCAATTGGAATTTTCGAAATTTTAAGGAATTTTTATATAGCTAAAATTTCAGGAAACAATGTTTTAAAACGAACTACTTCGGCATGTGATATCTACTTTCTGATGGTGAAAACCGTTTTTCAATAATTATATTAGATAATGAGTAATTGAGCTTCTAATTTTTCCCATAGGTTAACATGGAATTTCGTGATTGGGGATTTTCAATGAAGCGGCTTAATGTTTATCCTATGAAGGAAATATTTTACGATATCTCGTTCGCATTTCAGTATTTTTAAATGATTTTTTTTTTTTTTTTTTTTTTTTTTTTTTTTTTTTTTGCATTGGATAGCTGAGGTCAATCTCTATGCACGCTCCTTTTTACTTTTTCGATTTTGATCACAAGTTTTTTTTTATTAAGATACTTTCCCTTTCGAAACCGGTTTCGAAAGTGAAAGTATCCCCAATAAAAAAAAACTGCAACAAAAATCGAAAAAGTACAAAGGAGCATGCATAGACATTGACCTCAGCTATCCAATGCAAAAAAAAAAAAAAAAAAAAAAATCATTTAACACATTGACGGACAGTAGGAACAAGTGAAGTTCGAAAATTGACACTATATGTTTTTGTAATTTTTAGAATATTAGAAGTATAGTTTTACTCTTTCTGCGTAAATAAACTTAATTTTGATTAATTCAGCACCTTTAATTATGTTGCACTACTCCCTTCACAACTACGTCAGGTGGTTAGTGGTCAGGGAAAAATACAGTCAAAAAAAGTGATGAACACCAGTATATTCTTATAGAAAAATTTATGTTGATTATTCGATCAAATAATCAATTTGAATTTTTCTATAAGAATATACTGGTATTTCTTTTTTTTTACTGTATTTTTCCCTGACCACTAGCCACCCTGCACCTGCATACTGAAGCTGCAACTCGTATAACAGGTGGAAAACAAACTTCAACCTAAAAAATTGTTTCCAAACATGGCACTGGGCTTCTTACTTGTACGCCTGTAAATGCACATTTGTGCTGTAATAGCCGTAGTGTCTAGAAACGACCGTTTCGTTTTGGGCGGCTATAGCCGTCATGCCACATTGTGAACTCCGCTTTGGCGGCTATAGCCGCAAGTTTCCGTCAACGTGTTAAAAAAACTGAAATGCGAACGAGCTATCGTAAAATATTTCCACCACAGGATTAACATTAGAGAGCGGGTGTTTTCGTCTGAGTGAAGTAGCCTCTAATTTCTTCCGGTCTTTCACTTGTATGTTTTGTACGTAGAGAAATTGTAAAACAAAAAACAAATGATGTACGATTTATTTTACGTAAAAAATGCGTGTGTCTACAAATAATAAAAAAGCTTTACTTTTCAAAATATAAAATTATTTCATGTAAAGCTTATTAATTCGAAATCCAAATTATATTTTATTCCTAGTTACACATTTATATTTTATTGGTTTTAAAAATCTGTGACGTTTGAGATGAACTTTATTGGATTTTCCAATTTAAGAGCCTACACTAGTCACGGGGAAGAAACTCACAAGCTAATGTTGAGTCTATGGGAAGGTTCTAGCCCGATTTCTCGCTCGCATTTTAATATTTTAAAATGCTTTTTTCACATAGGATAGCTGAGGTCAATGTCCAACGTTGTTAGTTTTTACTTTTTCGATTTTTGTTGAGGTTTTTAGGTGCGTTCGTAATTATATAAATACGTAGCACCTATTGTCGTCGCTTGGTCCGTCCGTCTGTCTGTCCGTCTGTCCGTCTGTCTGTCCGTCCGTCCGCATATAACAACGCAAAAACTACCCAACCGAATGGTTTGAAATTTAAGATATATTATCTTTGCAGAATTTTGTCGAGACATTTCAAATTTTATTAAAATCGAATCAAAACTTTAGGAGATATTAATAAAAATATTTATTAAGAAATTTGAATTTTTTTTAAAAAATCGATGCTTTCTTGTTATAGGAGCTTCCGAAGTTTAATCGTCAAGCGACCGAGATATTTATTCTATTACAGAAATTAATCTGCAGACGATATCATTAATTTCACAGAATTAAAAATCAGAAAAGATCTGAATATTTATATAGCTAGCTACAGTACGAACACACCTCATTTGTCACGTTTGACGTACAATTTCCAGCTTGTTTTATAAGCGGGCATTTTCAATTTTGGAGCCGGTTGGAACCGGTTTTGAAAATGTAACAGCGTTGGAGATTGACCTCAGCTAACCTATACAAAAAAAAATCATTTTAATATTTTTAAATGATTATTTTTTTTTTGCATAGGATAGCTGACGTCGATCTCTAACGTTGTTAGTCTTTACTTTTTCGATTTTAGTTCCAGTTTTTTTATATAAGGGTACTTTAACTTTCAGAACTGGTTCCAAAATTGAAAATGTCTGCTTATAAAAAAACGGTAACCAAAATCAAAAAAGTAAAAACTAACAACGTTAGAGATCTACCTCAGCTATCCTATGTAAAAAAATCATTTAAAAATAGTATTAAAATGCGAGCGAGAAATCACGCAAGAACCTTCCCGTAGACTTAACATTAGCTTGAGCGTTTCTTCACGTGACTAGCGTAGGCTCTTAACCCTACATTTCATAGTGTAGCCAATTGGCAACATTAATATTGAATTAACTTTTCTTTTTAATTGTAAAGAACTTTTCTAATTAACGTTTAATAAATAAATTAAGTTCTTTGCAACCACTATATTTATATAGAAATATTAATCATGTAAAAATAACATAAATATACTACTAAATAAAGTTAAAAATCTATTCTAAAATTTCTGGTGTCGAATTCTTAATATAGGTATAAAAAAAACACAATTCTAAAAGAAAAATTCATGCAAAGTATTGTTAAGCCGTACAAGACATTATTTAAATTTGTAAGCTAAGGATAAAATTTCGTATAAAATAGCAAAATAAACGCATTTATATATCTCTAGAAACGTGTCTTATATCTGCATTATGAAATACAGCTAAAACATTTATTGACGTGTGGCTCAAGAAAATGTATTATCATATAAATCTCCAGAACTCTGTGTTATAAATTTGAAAAATAAAGGCATTGTTGAATGAAAGAATTTTAAGAATCCACCTGAAAGGAAAATATTGTAAGCAAAGATAATAAAAATGTGTGTACTGCTGTGAATAGAAACGTGGAGATGGCATTTATATAGGGTAAGAATGAAAATTCTATAATCTTGAAATTGCGTTACTACATAAACACGTGGGTGGGGGTAAGATTGCTAAATACTAAGTTCCTGAAAGGTTGCTACTCGAAATTTGTGCTTAAAACTTACTGGCTTAGGAAATTTGCGTGCATAATAAATTGAATATTAGAATAAACTGATATAGAGAAAGAAGTAAATATGAGAAATGTATGAGAAAAGTTGAAAACAGCTTTGCAAATATAAATTCATGATGCTTAAAATATATCTAAGCTTCGCAATGGAATTTAAAAAACGGATTTTAATCCTAGGATGTCATACATTGAGAGGATAAATATATTTGAGGATGAAGGAACAGATGCAAGTGTTTGAAGGAAGTAATTTTAAGAACCCACCTGAAATGAAAACATTGTAAGCAATGCTAATAAAAATTTATGTAATGTTGCTAATAAAAAGCGAGAAGTATCGGGTTTATATACGGTAAGAATGAAAAATCTATAAGCTTGAAATTGCGTTACTACATAAACACGTGGGTGGGAGTGGGATCACTAAATACCGAGTTCCTGAAAGATTGCTACTCGAAATTTGTGCTTTAAACTTGCTGGCTTAGGAAATTTGCGTGCATAATAAATTGAATATTAGAATAAACTGATATAGAGAAAGAAGGAAATATCAGAAATATATGAGAAAAGTTGAATACAACTTTGCATATCTAAATTCATGAAGCTTCGCAATGAAATTGAAAAAAAAACGGATTTTAATCCTAGGATGTCATTCATTGAGGGAATCAATATATTTGAGGATCCAGGAACAGATGCAAGTTTTTGGATGAAATAATTTTAAGGACCTACCTGAAAAGAAAACATTGTAAGAAATGCTAATAAAAATTTATGTAATGCTGTAAATAGAAAGCTAGAAATATCGGGTTTACATACGGTAAGAATGAAAATTCTATAATCTTGAAATTGCGTTAATGCATAAAGAAAGGGGGGCAGCAGTGGGGGCCGCTAAATGCAGAGTTCTCCAAAGATTGCTTGCTAATAATATTTGCGCTTTAAACTTTCTGGCCTCTGAAATAATATTAAAATATGTGTGTAATAAATTGGATATTAGAATAAACTGATATATAGAAGTAAAAGATGATAAATATTTGAGAAAAGTCGAACAGAACTTAGAAAATTAAAATTCATGATGATTAACATATCTCTAAGCTTCACAATGAAATGAAATAAATGGATTTAACCCTAGGATGTTATATGTTGGGGGGGGATAAATATTTGAGGAAGAAGAAGAAGATACAAATAATAATGCTGAATTTAAGAGAAAAAGACTTTTCTCGGGATCTAGGAATGATTAGTAAAAACTATTGAGGAGATTATTCGAATAAATAAAATAATCTGGATTGGAATAAAATTCGATAAAGCATTAAATTAGTTCGTTTTGAAAATTCATTAGAGACCAATCATTCAAATTATTTCTTGAGAATTTCTTTTCCTCATTTCTTTTTCAAACTTTTCAACAGTGTATGTATTTATAAATACGGATTTATGCTAATTTTTTTGTTGCAAATAATTCTTTGCGAAGTTATTATGTCAGTAAATATTTTTGAAAGAAATTGTTAATTAACACTGCCTCCATAATACGACTTTAAGGTGAAATTTAAATATCAATATATAACACTCTTTTTCGATTCCTAAACAGGAATACTTATTTTTTATGCGTATGGAGTATTGCACTGTTAGAAATGGATACTCAAATTCCACGAAATTTTCTTCGTTTTTGACGAAACTGTTTCCTAGGAAATGCTCCGAGCGAATATTTCGTCAAATCGAGTACATTTGTATCCTCAAAAAAGTGAGGAAATTAATTTTGTGAAATTGCTTGTTCAAAAGTGCAAAAAAAGGTTGGTGGAGTCATCTATTGACAATTTGAGAAACATCTGTAATTGACAGGGGGGGGGAAATGTACGACACTTTTTTTCAAGTCTTCAACGGGATGCGAACGCGCGATCTTCGGTGTGGTAGACCACTGTGCTGCGTTCTTCGTCAGCGGGACCTCGAATGAATTTGATTTCAAATGTATCTATGGGATGTTGATGTGTGTATATGTTTTTAGAAGTATTTTTATCGGTGCTGTTATAATTTCTGCATGTTTTAATTAATAAGGCTAGATTATCATTATGGTTTTTCTATGGTTAATAAATAATTACAATATGGCTAGATTAATATAATTTATTAGAGAAATTTCCTCTGTTCAATGAATGACTAGAATATGGTCTAGTTAATTTGTTGGTAAGAAATAATAAATTTTGAAGTGCATATTAGAGGAGAGTTCATCAATTTTAGATAAAATTTTAACACGTTATTGTTTATAGAGGGGAAAGGGATCAGTTATGCATATTTTAAATTTGATATGTTTATATTTCTTAAATAAAAATAACTTCTAAAATTTTGATTTTTTTTTTTTTTTTTTTTTTTTTTTTTTTTTTTTTTACCATTGGGAAAATAGTTTTGCTTTCGGTCGAAAATGGACCAAATGATGTTCACATTTTACTATTTTAGCCGTTTTTAATGAAATTCTGTAACTTTAGAAGAATTTTTTAAGCATTTTTAATGAAACTCTGTAACTTAAAAAAAAAATATTTTTGAATAGGCAATAGAAATGCATAAAATCGTTACAAAAATGTTACAGTTGTGAAAAGGATTAACGCAAATTATCAGATATGAAAAATAAAGTAGAAATTTGGTACTTTCGTGTGTCGTGTGATAGCGGCTCCCAAGGATGAAATATTTTTGTTTCTGTTTTAATTAATATATTGTAAATTTGGTACTTTCGTGTTTTTTTTTGTTTTTTTGAACGATTTTGTAACAACAAAAATAATCTGGTCGTGAATGGGGAAACATTTTCGCGAAATGTTTGAGATTTTCCATTTCATTAAAAATCACTTAATTTTGAGACGAAATGATTGTCAAAAATGATGATGCTCAAGAAATCCTGAATTGTCAAAAGTGAGAGTTTTATTTTTGACAGTGAGGAAGCAGTTTCGTCAGATATTTGATGATTCGCGTTTCGTCAAAAACTACGTGACTCTGTGACGAAATGATTGTCAAAAAAAAACGAAATAAGGCTTAAGGATTGCCGAATCGTCAAAATTGAGTGTTTTATTTCTGAGAATGTGGTTGGATTAATAATGATTGTTTTAATTTTTTTTTATTATTAGAGTTTCGGTAAAATATTCCAAATTCAGTATTTACAAAACATGAGTAATAAGAAGCAATTTCAAAACATTATTATTATTTTAATACTTATTCTATTTTATATACTTTGACAACAGTCCTATATTCATTTTATTTTTTCCTCAACGAATAAAGTCAGATATTTTTCTACTACACTTATGATGAAAGCAAGCGATTTTGTCATGTTAGTTAATTCGCCCCTGACGTTATTAAGGTAATTAGTTATGATATACTGTCATGTTTTATCGTACATCTTATTTTAACTATCTACGTATAGCTTGAAATTTTGATATTTTTATTTTCTTCCGGGCTGCAGTTTGGTGAACTTTTATCTTGAAAGATAATTAATTTCGCTTTTTATGTTGGCGTTTCTTATAGGGAATAAAGTAAAAATAAATTATTTTATCTTGCGTTTTTCTGGCTGATGCCGTGTAACATCAAAGGTTTATTTATTATTGCTTATAGAAAGTTTAATTTAGAAGCGGAAGAATTGGTGTCATATTTATAATTTTTGTTTTTCAGAAACGGTAAACTTTAAAAGTTAAATTAATAAAAAGATAAATTAATAAATTTTCAAATTTCCTTTATTTATAATAGAACATTGAAATTTGAATCTTTTTAAAATAAACTTAACCCCTGTAAGTTATTTTTCATTTATAATTTAATAATATTTCTTTTTGCCAGCGAAAAAGTGGTATTAAAACTCGCAAACGAACGTTTTTTTTTTTCTTTTCTTAATTTAGTTAAATAAAACCGCGTGGTGATAGGCAAAGTCATTATTTCATTTTTTTTTTTTTTTTTTTTTTTTTTTTTTTTTTATGCATCTAGTTTCTGGATTATGACATGTGCCTATATTATGAGACAAAAGACTACATGCAGCTTACAGCGTTAGGTAAAAGTCACCAGGTTCCATATTTTTAAAGATCTGTAAATAACCACCTCCACCTGGTATCTTAAACAACTGTTCACTTCAAAATTTAAAAAAAAATGTTGAGGCTTTCGGACTATACAAATATGTTAGGAACTGAAAATGCAGTCCAACTTCACAGATGCGTGAATGAAATTTCGAAAACTAGAAATAAACAAAAATTGAAACGATAACTTTTGGTGAGCTACACCAGTCACGTGAAAACAATCGCAAGCTAATGTTAAACCTATGGAAGCGAATTTTCAAATTTCTGGCTTGCGTTTTTAATATTTTCGAATTAATATTTTTGCATATAGGATAGCTTATGTTAATCTTTAAGCGAGTCTTTCTTTACCTTTTCGATTTTGGTTTCAGATATTTTTATGAGGTCACTTTCTATTTGGGAATTGGTTTCGAACGTGAAAGTAACTTCATAGAAAGAAACCTGCAACCAAAACCGAAAAAGTGAAAAAAAGACCCGTTTATAGATTGACATCAGCTATCCTATATGCAAAAAAAAAAATATTCAAAAATATTTAAAATGCAAGTGAGAAATTTCAAAATAATACACTCATTGGTTAAATATTAGCTTGCGGGTATGGAGAAGAATGTTCTCATAGTGCCCCTTAAATCTTGGAAACTTTTAAAATTGCCTTAAAAACTTAATTTTTACTATTGATATTATTTGTTTTGTATTTTTTCATCTGATGATCCCAATCGTAGAGAAGTTAATGTATATTGTTTAAAGTTGACGATACAGTTTCTCAAAATAATTTCTTCCTTTCTTTTACTTGTATTCTTTTACATGAAGAATGTAAAACCTAAATCATGTGCGGCACAATACCTACATACCTTATGTAAAAAACGCGCGTGTCTTCAAATAATAATAAAAACTTTTTATTTGAAAATAGAAAATAATTTTCATGTACAGCTTATTGATTCGAAATCCGAATTAGAATTTATTTCCAGTTACGCATTTATAATTTAATGGTTCTATAAATCTGTGACTTTAGAGTTGTATTTGAACTTTATTGGATTTTTCAATTTAAGCCGTACAATTTACAATACATTATTTAAATTTCTAAGCTAAGGATAAAATTTCAGGTGAAATAGTGAAATAAATGCATTTATATCTATCTAGAAACATGTCTTATATCTGCACTATGCAATACAGATAAAGCATTTATTGCTGGGTGGCTCAAGAAAATAAATAATCTTATCCATAAATCTCAAGAACTCTGTGCTATAAATTTGAAAAAAAAAAGAATTGTTGAATGGAAGAATTTTAGGGATCATTCTGAAAGGGAAACATTTTAAGCAAAAATAATAAAACATATTATTTACTGCTGGAAACAGTATTGAGCGATAAAAACAGAGTTCCTAGACGATTGAATTCAATATTTACGCTTTAAAGGTGGTGGCATATGAAAAAATATTAATCATATATTATACTAATATGAGCAAATCTTGTCTGTCTGTCTCTATGCAAATTTTATCTTAAAAATGGCTTTAACGAAATTTTGTATCCTACCGTTTTCAGGCACGAGAAATGAATTGCGCTGCATCACATCTTCAAGAAAATTCGATTAGTGGATCATTTTTGGGTCCCTGTGGGTCAAGCTAATTATATCTAAAAAACGGCTCCAACGATTAAACTAAATTTTGCATCCTACCGTTCTGGATTACTAGAGGACCATTGGACTGGTCACATGTTCGAGAGAATTCGATGAGTGGGTCAGTTTTGGGTTACTACGGATCAAACTAATTTTATGTACAAAACGGTTCAAACGATTTTGACTAAATTTTGCATCTTAACGTTTTCGGGCTTGAAAAGACCATTGGGCTAGATCACATGATCAAGAAAATTCAATTAGTGGGTCATTTTGGGTCACTATGGGTCAGGGTCAAGCTAATTTTATATAAAAAATGGCTGAAACGATTTTGACTAATTTTTTTTATCCTACCGTTTTCGGATACGAGAGGACCATTGGACTAGGTCACATATTCGAGAAAATTGTATTGGTGGGCCATTTTGGGTTACTACGAGTCAGGGTCAAGCTAATTTTATGTAAAAAACGGCTGAAACGATTTTACTAAATTTTGTATCTTACCATTTTTGATTACGAGAAGCCATTTGAGCAAGGTCACGAGTTCGAGAAAATGCGATTAGTCGGTTTGTGCATTTCAATGTGAATGCATAAAAGTTGAAATAGTTATTAAGTTGTTGAACAGTTGGCAGTAAACGAAGTCGCAAAGTTGGTAACAATTCGCCAAATATTGCCAAATTTGGTGAAATATTGGCGACATTGGCAAAACTTGGCGAGAAAATTGACTTTCAAGATTAGCAATGCCAAAACGCATGCCTGGAGTCAAATGAAAGATTGTGCCAAGTTTGCGTATTTTCGCCAAATTTTGGAGAAATTTCTCGGAAAAAAAATTAGCTTAAGGAATTTTCTAGAAATTCTCAATAACAGCTGAGATGCATGATTCAACCAATCAGCGTCCATAGAACGTTCTCGAAAACATAATTCAACCAATCAGGATACATAGAACTGATTATTATATGTTTCACAGAGAATTTATTGTTATATTAAGTTGAACACGAAGCTAATTTTAACCGAGCATAGCTCGGTCTTTCCTGCGGGTTGATATTAATGTGCGTAATAAATTGCACATTAGAAATAAACTAACATATAGAAAGAAGTAAAAATCAGAAATATATGTCAAAAGTCGAATAGAATTCTGAAAATCTAAATCCATTATGCTTAAATTATCTCTAAGCTTCACAATGAAATGAAATAAACGTTTTTAATCATAGGATGTCATACATTGGGGAAGGGGTGGGGGATACATATTAGAGGAGGAAGGATGCAAATACTAATACTAAATTTGCGGTAGAATATTTTTGTCAGGCACTATGAGTGATTGGTTAAAACTATTGAGGAGATTATTAGAATTTTTTAAATAATCTGGGTTGGAATAAAATACTATAAAACATTAAATTATATTAAAATCATTAAAATTACAGACATTGCATTACAATTACATAAAACATATTAAAATTGGACATTTCGGATTTACATGAAAATCCTTCATCAACAAAAAATTTTCTTAACGTAAGTCACAGTTCAAAAATATCAACACATAGAAAAGGCAAAGTATCAAAATGTCGAGGCCAAAGTTACATAGTTATAATAATACGGAGTATTCGTAAGACTTTGGCCTCGACATTTTGATACTTTGCCTTTTCTATGTGTTGATATTTTTGAACTGTGACTTACGTTAAGAAAAATGTTTGTTGATGAGGGATTTTCATGTAAATCCGAAACGTCCAATTTTAATATGTTTTATGTAATTGTAATGTAATGTCTGTAATTTTAATGATATTAATATAAATATAAATATGTTCAGACGTAATATTTTTGTTTACTTCAAAACATTAAATTAATTCGGTTTGGAAGTTTATTGTAGACCAATGATTCAATCTATTGCTCAAGCATATGATTTTCAAACTTTTCAACAGTGTATGCATTTCTAAATACGGATTTATGATAAGTATTTGTTTCAAATAATTATTTATGAAGACAATATGTTAGTAAATATTGTTGAGGAAACATGTTAACTAACCCGTACGCTTCTTAGAACGACTTAGTGTTGAAATTTAAAAATTAACATATTATACACTTTTTTATGTGTAAAAAACAATATTTTGAGCAAAATAGCAGATACATGTCACTATAAGGGATAATAAAGCAGGCATAAAACTTCAAACAGTGAATCATTAAGAGAAACTGAATGTGTTTGTAATTACGCTACATTTACTGCTCTATATTTTCTATTGCTATATTTTTTACAGTGGTAAATTCAAAAATAGTTTAAAAAAATAATTCGTACGCTTTCAAAAAATATTTTTTTTCGCCAAAAAAACAACAGTGTAGGCAGCAAGTTGCCGGAACATCCCTGTGATTGGAAGAGATTTTCTTTTATTTATAGAAATTTAAGTCTTTTGGCCGGAAAACTTTAAACTTCGGTTCGAAAATTTTTCATGTTTTGAGGGAAAAAGGATCTACATAAAATTCCGTTTCCAAGAAAAAAAAATCCCAATACTTACAGAATACATTAACAAATATTTGCGTCTAATAAGGTAAAGAAGATTCTTACACTAACATTTTAGAAAACGTATGACACATTTGAAAAGCAGCTTTCAGAAATTATCCTCCATACCCGGAAATGTATACTCGAATTCTTTTGATCAGTCCTGTATATGATCTGTAGATTTCTATATACAGAGTTTCCGAAAAGTCTGGAAACGGTCAAATAACTCGAGAAATATACATCGAATTGAAAAACGGCAAAATGCTTGTTCAATATTTTTGAAAAATCTATTTAGGGATATGAAAGTTGCCCCCTCAACTTTGCCCCCCAGGGGAAAGGAGGGCAACTTTGAAATCTTAAATGATGTCCCCCATTTTTTATTGCAGATCAGGATTCTACGGGAAAAAATACGTAACTTTTGTATTGAACATTTTCTTCGAAACATTGTAGATGGCGCTGTAATCGAGTGCAATACTGTGAGAATCGTTACCATTGCAAAGTCTGGAAACGCTTCAATAACTCGAGAAATATACATCTTATTGAAAAACGGAAAAATGCATGTTCAATAGTTTTGAAAAATCTTTTTAGGGATATCAAAGTTGCCATTTTCCTAAAATATTAAACAAGTATTTTTCCGTTTTTCAATCTGATATATATTTCTCGAGTTATTGAAGCGTTTCCAGACTTTGCAATGGTAACGATTCTCACAGCATTGCACTCGATTACAGCGCCATCTACAATGTTTCGAAGAAAATGTTCAATACAAAATTTACGTATTTTTCCCGTAGAATCCGAATCTGCAATAAAAAATGAGGGTCATCATTTGAGATTTCAAAAAGAATTTTGGAAAATTTCAAACTTCAGATTGAAAATTTTTCGCGTTTTGAGGGAAAATGGACATACACGAAAATTCCGATTCTAGAAAAAACAAGAAAAAACAAGTGGGTAAGTGTGATCGAAGATCGCACAAAAGGTTTCGTTTAATATTCCTTTCAAAACACTTTGTCCTTTCTTTAATAAATCCAAATAAATTTCATTTTCAAAAAGAAAAAAAAAAGTCATGTTTTTTATAAAGTAAAAACTTACCGGTCTATTTTTCTCGTTTTTTCAAAAATCTGAACCGGTTCGATACCGGTCGAAGCCCGCTATTATACACTATCATAATAATATCTGTCATGTGGACTAAATGCGATATTAAAAAAAAATCCTTTTCAAAATTAAACATGTTGCATAGAGACCTTCAAAATGTTAGACGTCAGATTTTCTCTTCAATTCTCTAATGAAGTCATATTAAGCTGCTTTGTGTATTTAAACAAACTCATACTCCTTTTATTATTGAGAAATGCTTGAAAATTTCCATTTTATTACCAATATGACGTAATATTAATCTTTTTTTTTTTCTCAATTGGTGAAACTTTTTATTTCATTTTCATTTTTCACGTGGAAATCTTTCAATAGAAAATTAATTATTGTAGAATGAATTTTATTGTGTATTTTTAATTGTTGGCAACTGCTATAACGAAAAAAGTTTAAATTTAATAGGAAAAGGCTGTTAGATTTTTTTTTATCTCTATATATTAAAATAATACGATTTTTTCTAATTTTAATATTTTAGGTATTCAACTATAAGTACACACATTTTCATGCCTGTAAGTTATATAATTTCTGAGAACTGACTCTGTGACGGACAGACAACGAAGCGGGAGTAATAGGGTTTCGTGAGATCAACGAAACCCTAAAAATCATGTGTCACGCATAGATTAAGAAACAATTACCAAAACTTTTAGAATATTTTAACAAAATTTCGCCGTTTAATAAAGTAAAGATGCAGACATTTTAGACACGCAAACATTTTAGAAATCGTGTAACACATTTGAAAAGCAGATTTCTGTAATTATGCTTCATACCCGGAAATGTACTCGAATTCTTTTGAACAATCCTGTATATGATCTATAGATTTGTATTTGTATTACATTGTATACTAAAATTTAATTTAGTAAGAACACACATAACACACTTCAAAATTGCCCTTCTGCACTTTCTATACCAATAGACGGAAACGTACCTACTTGAATTATTGTGTACAGACTTGTATATTAGCTACAGATTTTTATGCACGCCACATATTATTCTAAAATTTAATTTAGGCAAAAACACGCTTGAAACTACTGAAAGGCCACTTTCAGAAAATACTACTCATAAATTTCCCAATTTGAACGTATAATTGACATTTTCCATATAAAAATTGCTTTTGTTGTGATTAGAGATCAATCTAAAAATATATATTAAATGTAAAATATCTATTGGAATTTTGAATAAAAAAAATATTTTCATATTTATTCTGTAACCCAGGAAGCCAGGATTGGATCCCTTAGTAGTAAATAATAATAATAATAATAGCTATGGAATATACCAACTAGTAGACTTTTATTTTTAAACATAAGACAGATTATAATGTTATAAATTTTTAATACATTAAAAAAAAACTGTGATTTAATCTTTCTTATCATCATTTTCAAGATGTTCAAAAACTCATATGATGAAAAAAGAGATAAAAATATTATAGTTGGTGATAACAAATATCACAAAATCTTTCTTTTAGTCGTGAGGACAAAATCTCTTAAAAAATTCTATTAAAAGTATAAAATTCGATCAAATGAAAAACATGAAAATCTATAGATAAATTCCAGCACGTTGTTGGTGGGTTACATGTTACATTGTTATAAAAGATCGTGACCAAAATTTGAGAACTTTGCAGTTATTTTATATAATACCTGAAAAAGATTAAATTTAAAGAAAAAAAAAACACAAATACTAAAACCGTGAACTGGCATTTAGTTGAAAATATCCATCGATCAAAGGATATAGTTATATTATAAGTGACATTCGACTACCGTTTCTAGTGTAAGAAGATAGGGAAAAAAAATCATTTTATGTTTTGGCTCAATATTCTGCTGCGATCATCAATATAGTGTATCATAGAGAATTCTTTGGGGATTTTTGTATTCTAAAAAGGATGACAGGAAACGTGTATGGGGCGAAGAAAAGTGGGGAGGATAGAATTTTGTAGGGTTTAGATGTACTGTCACTCTTGATATTGTCGGTGGACAGTTGAGAATTTATATTCAGTAGGAGAAGTGAGTGTGTGACTATAATATATGGTTGCATTGCAACAGGTGATAAAAATTCAAAATAAATGTTTCAGAAAAGCACAGAGGAAAATGAAATCTTTACCGCCATGAAAATGGAAAAAATGTACAAGAAAAGTAACTGAAAGGGAATTCATTTGTTAGTGGAGAAAGTTACATTGCTATGCATTGTTAAACTTTGGTCGTATAAGGTACGTTTTTAAAATTTCATCACAGAAAAATATGAAACACTGTAAATAAATTCCAGAACGTTGTTTGTGGGTTACACGTTACATTGTTATAAAAGATCTGTACCAAACTTTGTGAACTTCAAAATTATTTTATATAATAATGGAAAAACATTAAATCTATAGAAAACACACACATACAAAATACTAAAATTGATCAAAGGAAATATATTCTATAAGTGAAGTTCGACTACAGATTTTAGTGTAAGATGATAGGAGAAAAAAATTAGTTTGTTTTTGGTCAATATTCTGTTGCGATCATCAATATAGTGTATCGTAGAGAATTCTTTGGGAATTTTTGTATTCGAAAGAAGGATGACAGGAAACGTGTGTGGGGAGAAGAAAAATAGGAAGGATAGAATTTTGTAGGGTTTAGATGTACTGTCACTCTTGATATTGTCGGTGGACAGTTGAGAATTTATATTCAGTAGGAGAAGTGAGTGTGTGACTATAATATATGGTTGCAGTGCAACAGGTGATAAAAATTCAGAATAAATGTTTCAGAAAAGCACAGAGGAAAATGAAATCTTTACCGCCATAAAAATGGAAGAAATGTACAAGAAATGTAACTGAAAGGGAATTCATTTGTTAGTGGAGAAAGTTACATTTCTATGCATTGTTAAACTTTGGTCGTATAAGGTACGTTTTTAAAATTTCATCACAGAAAAATATGAAACACTGTAAATAAATTCCAGAACGTTGTTTGTGGGTTACACGTTACATTGTTATAAAAGATCTGTACCAAACTTTGTGAACTTCACAATTATTTTATATAATAATGGAAAAACATTAAATCTATAGAAAACACACACATACAAAATACTAAAATTGATCAAAGGAAATATATTCTATAAGTGAAGTTCGACTACAGATTTTAGTGTAAGATGATAGGAGAAAAAAATTAGTTTGTTTTTGGTCAATATTCTGTTGCGATCATCAATATAGTGTATCGTAGAGAATTCTTTGGGAATTTTTGTATTCGAAAGAAGGACGACAGGAAACGTGTGTGGGGAGAAGAAAAATAGGGAGGATAGAATTTTGTAGGGTTTAGATGTACTGTCACTCTTGATATTCTCGGTGGACAGTTGAAAATTTATATTCAGTGGGAGAAGTGAGTGTGTGACTATAATATATGATTGCAACAGGTGATAAAAATTCAGAATAAATGTTTCAGAAAAGCACAGGAGAAAATGAAATCTTTACCGCTATGAAAATGGGAGAAATGTACAAGAAATGTAACTGAAAGGGAATTCATTTGTTAGTGGAGAAAGGTACAGTCGTGGAAAAAAAGCTGAACACCTCCCACTAACTCTGCAACAAATTATAGTAAAAGGAAGTGACTGGTACCAAACGATTGGAAATAAAGTCTACTTTTAAATTATGTATCTAAAATTTGTTTAAGGGGCCATCTACATATTAAAACCAGCCTACACTTTATTTTTTCAATAGCAACACCCATTTTTGACACGATATTTTAAATCTTTGGTTCAAACTATGCCTATATACAAAATTTCAAGTCATTTGGATGATAAGTTTTTGAGTTATAAACATTCAAATTTTAGAGCTTCTAATGTTAAATTACATTTTCATATTTTTATTAATATCTCCTGAAATTATAATCTTAATGTGCTAATGTTTTGTTTGGTTATAAAACTCAAAAACCCAAACATAACTACGTCAAATTTGTAATTTTTTAAATTTTATAATATGAATTATGAAATTAATATTCGAAAAAATTATGAATTGCAACCTACAATTTTTTTGATGGATTTATATTTATTAATGTCCTGTTTTATGTGTATTCAAAATTTCAAATTTTTCATCCAAGTAGTTTTCAAATTATGCTTAAAAAACGGCAAGATGCTGCTTTAAGGGCTGCTTTTTTTTCTTGATCAAGAAGAAACCATCCAAATAAATTTCAATGAAAGTAAAATGATATTTCCCTCCAGTTTATACTATCCATCCATAATAAGAGAAACCATAGAGATACTCACGCGCAAAAATACAATATGTAACGATGCGGCATCTTTTAATTTACCGAAACTGTGGCTAGAATTACTCCATGGTCAAAGATATGAAAATAAACAATCAGGTAAAAAATAATAGATAACGTGCGTAATTTTTAAAAAAGTACATGAAAATAATAACCTCAAAGCCCTTGCAGCTTTAGAATATTCTCATTTTGTTTTTGAAAATGACTCGGAAAGAGTCGAAACATGTAAAACAACTAATAAAAGTTATTTTAATTTATATTATAGTTGTTAATTTTACACCTTTAGCATTTAAAAGTAACATACTATTACAAGGTGTTATAATTTATTATATTGTTATACTATATACTATTATTTATTAATATTAATAATAGAAATATATTAAAAATTATTTATTTTATAGTTTTGCGCGTTTTAGATCATAATTTTTTACTGGTTTATTTTCCCAAAATACGCCCCCCCCCCTTCCGCACTTCAATATTCAAATCCGAACTATCACTGCTTGCTTATTGATTCGTTCATTAAACGAATTAGAAAAATATTTTAAAAAGCAACTTTCTCTATATGCTATGCCATAGCCTTAGAATTAATTTCGGTTTTATAGAATAACTAGTTATTTTTAATTGCAATAAAAAAAAATTTATGACAGGTGTGTAGATATAAATCCTTTAACTTGTCAGCTTTGGCACACATATCATATCGACAGCGATAAAACACGCCTTTGGCCCATCTTTACAGAACTGAGTGAAAATTTTCAATATAAATTCAGTAATGAAATTAATTTTCTTTTGTTTCATGTTTAACGATTTTAGCAGATGAATCAGTATGAAAAAAAAATGCATGTAAATTTATTTTAAAAGAAATAATAACCGCTGTTTTTTGAAAAATAATTAAGACAAAACCTATCTATCTATCTATCTATCTATCTATCTATCTATCCATCTATATATCTATCTATATATATCTATATATTTATATATATATTAATAAGAAATTTTAAAACAACATATTTCCTAGTTTTGTATATTTTCAGAACTCTTGCTATTATCAGGTTGTAATCTTTCACAGAATTGTAATATTTTTTACTAAAAATAAAAATAAACCATTTACAATTTGTTCACGTTTTGATTTATAAAAAAACTTTTCGCAAAATTTACGCTAAAATATTTGCGAATATATTTAGATATTTATTTTCAGACTAAAAAGCAATTTATCTGCGTTTTTTTTTTAACTTTGATTCCTTATGCTGCTTTATACTATTTTTTTTATTCTAAATTTTGTATTTGTCAATATTATTCACGTTTCTGCCAATAAATTTAAAAAAAGACGAGTTAAATAGATGCAAAATCTGAGAAAAAGCATTATAAAAACACCTGTAAAATTCCAATAACATTTACATATTCTAAAACTATTTTAATTACAAATAATCTTATGGTTTTTTAAAATCGGATAATTCAACACTTGTAAACATTATTTTACCGCATATAACAATAACCGAAACTTATTAAGTGAGTAAAATGGTCATATCGGTAAAACATAATACATTAAAAGAAGTGACATTCTGCAGCATTTCAACAATCGAGTATCGAACTTCAATTTGGATACAGCCCCTTAAATATGCTCATTATAAAGTAATTAATTTCTCAGAAACTAATCGTAGGAATTTCATGAAATTTGGTATCTAGGCATAGTTTGAACTGCAGATTTCAAATATGTTGTCAAATTTGGGTCTTGCTATTGAAAAAAAAAGTTTGTGTGTGTTTTTATATGTAGATGGCCCCCTAAGCAAATTTTATATACATCATTTAAAAGTAGTCTTTATTTCCAATCGTTTGGTACAAGTCACTTCCTTCTGCTATAATTTGTTGCAGAGTTAGTGGGGGGTATTCAGTTTTTTTTCCACGACTGTACATTGTTATGCATTGTTAAAATTTGGTTGTATAGAGTACATTGTTAAAATTTGATCGGAGAAAAACATGAAACACTGTAAATAAATTCCAGAACGTTGTTGGTGGGTTACACGTTACATTGTTATAAAAGATGGGGACTAAATTTTGTGAATTTTACAGTTATTTTATATTATAATTGAAAAACATTAAATCTATAGATAAAAAAACTCCCCACAAAATACTAAAATCGTGTACTGGTATCTAGTTGAAAATATCCACCGATCAAAGAAAATATATTCTGTAAGTGACATTCAACTACAGTTTTTAGTGTAAGATGATAGGAGGAAAAAAATCAGTTTAGGTCTTTGGTCAATATTCTGTTGCGCTCATCAACATAGTCTATCGTAGAGAATTCTTTGGGGATTTTTGTATTTAAATAAAGGGATAACACAGGATACATACACGTGGAGAGAAATTGCTTAGAAAAGTTGCGAGGAAAGAATTTTGTCGGGTTTAGATGTGGTGTCGTTTTTTATTTTATCGGTGTATAGTAGAAAATTTATATTCACTAGGAAAAGGGCGTTTGGCTACAATATATGGTTGCAACAGGTGATAGAAATGCAGAATAAATATTATAGAAAAGAACAAGGGAATGAAATATTTGCCAGCAAGGAAATGGGTGAAACATACAAAAAATGTTATAGGGAATTATTTTGTTATTGGAGAAAGGCACATTGCTATGCATTGTTAAAATTTGATCGAAGAAAAACATGAAACACTTTAGATAAATTCCAGAAAGTTGTTGGTGTGTTACATGTTACATTTTTATAAAATATCCTGAACAAACTTTGTAAACTTTACTGTTATTTTATATTATAATTTAAAAACATTAAATATATCGAAAAAAAACATCACAAAATACTAAAACCTTGAATTGGCATTTAGTTTAAAATATCTATCGCTGAAAGGATATACATATATATACTATAAGTGACATTTGACTACAGTTTCTAGTGTAAGATGATAGAAGAAAAAAAACAGTTTATCTTTCGATTCAATATTCTGCTGTGATCATCAATATCGTATAAAATTCTCTGGAGATTTTTGTATTCGAAAAAGAGATTACAAGAAACATGCATATGGAGAGAAATTGCTTAGAAAAGTTGCAATTTTGTCGGGTTTACATATACTGTTGTTTAAAATTGCACTAGGACAAGGGTGTGTATGGCTGTAATATATACTTGGAACATGGGATACATTTTTTTCTTAAATGGTACAGAAAAGAACACGGGGAGATGAAACCTTTGCCGATAAGAAATGTACATGAAGTGTATCGGAAATGGAATTAGTTAGTTTTTGAGAAAGGCGTCTTTGTGGACATATTGCTATAGCAGAAGTTCCAATTAGGAAGGACTTTAGAAAGGAAAGTGGCTCTATTTATCTTTCTCGTACAAAGAAAACCCAAAAATATTTGAACAGTCACACCACCCCTCTCGGACCACGATAGTTTTGAACCCGCGAATATCGGCCTATGTTCCCCATTTTGTGTCCAGTATGCTAACCACTATGCTGATTGAACCATCAACTGCTACTATTTTATTAAACATTTGAGTGAAATTGAAAACAAAATCAAGTTCTGATGTGTTTATTTTTGAGTAATTTAGAATAATTAATAAATGCATATACGACTTAGAGGCAAATTAATACAGACCAGTTGTTGTTTTGATATTGTTAAAGATTTTGAAGATTACGTGGCTATCCTATTAGAGAGAAAAGAAGCGAATCTTAACCTATGTTACAACTAAAGCGATATTAAACAGATGTTAAAATTGCCTCAGTAGTGGGCGGAGCGATGCTCGTGAAATGTGATCACATGGTGTATCCAACATACAGTTCACTTGGCTAAAAGTCACCATGCTCATTCAGGGTCCGAACCCAAACTTGTCTGGATCAGACTTCAGTCGAATGTTTTAAAAGCGGAGTTTTTCTGACTGTTTTTTCAGAAAACTACATTTGTCTTCCGATTGTTTTATAGTGAACCTACATATACTGTAGTTCTCATATCTTATGAAAATAATCCACTACATATCCAGAGGGCATTGATACCGAATTATCCAGTTACATTCTTCTTAAAAATGCCTTTGGATATTCTTATCAGATGGATATTCTTATCAGAATTCTTCCTCGCTTTCTTCCATTATTCCTCCATCCGATAGATACCCAAAAATGACATAAGCTCTCCACAGGACATCTAAAAATGTAATAAATTGGTATTTATTTACGAACACATTTCATTTTATTATAAAATATCAAGTTGCCATACAAAGCAAAAGTCACCAGGTTACCCCTCCAGGCAAAAAATCGCCATTTTGGCGCTAAAAAGAAACCCCGGTGCCTTTCCGACATCTGTACTACCAATATAGTTTGCAGGTTTTTTATTTGAAGTTTAAATCTATATATAAAAAAATATATATACAATGCTAAAAAATTTGGATTGCAGTGCGAAATCCTCGCACGGGTCCACTGGTGTATATATATATATATATATATATATATATATATATATATATATATATATATATATATATATATATATATACAAATTACATATATTTGCTTATTAAAAACTAATTCGATTTTTGCTAAATAAAAAACAAATAATTGGATTCTATATTACTGCATTAACCCACAAAACCTGTACAAGTTAATAAAAATTTCATTTGCGATCTTTTTTTAAAACTAAATTTCACGAAACACAAATCTCAGGAGACTAAATCAAATAACGACATAATTTACTTTAATTAGATTTAATTTTTTCTTCTTTTCCTAGCCCTATTATGATATCGTGAAAGAATATTAAGTTTTATAATCTAAGAGCAATTATTTTAGAAATACGTGCATAGAAACAGTTTTTAAATCTTCCAAAATCAAATTTGTTTGTACAAAATTTCTTCCGTTAATGACACGTAATCTGTTAAACGCCCCCAGGTGATCGCTTAGCTTTAAATTGGAGGTTATTAAGCTAAAATAAGATACACGAAGCAAAAACATCGAACTATGAATTTCTTTTGGTAAAATGTCTTTTTAATAATTAGCTTACTCGACGTATGATAGTGAATAAATTCCATGTTCTGTAAAATGCGATCGAATTTCTATGTTGATAAAATTATTAATTTATTCTTAGTCTGTAATCATTAGCTTAATAAATTATTAAGTAAGTTAATTTATTACATAATAAAGGCTCGAGAGAGGTAGTTATACGACATGAAATATTTTGGGTTACATTGCCTTGGGAATAGTTTTTTTTTTTTTTGGCAATATTTTCTTAAGGATAAAGACATGAGCTGTTGTTATATACAAGCAATACGGTATGAACTGTTCATGCTGTGTAATTTTTATTTTGTATTTGTATATGGCAGCTTAATCGCCCACTTCCCTATGGATTCAGTAGGGTGCATCTATTTTTTGCTCTCTAATTATCCAAACTAACGCCAATCAATTAGCAAGCACATCAGTGTGCTTCTTCGGGAACTAATAAAAGTTTACATATCCAATAAATACTTGCTGTTACAACCAGAAGCTTTTTGAAACTTTCCAAATTCGATCGTACTTATCATTAATACAATAGTTTTAAAAGTTATGCGTATACAAATTGTAAGGAATTATTGCTCACTGATGCACTTGTGACCTCTGTTTTATAAACTACATTTACATTTCACGGAAATTAAACCTATGGTCCAGTACCTCAGTCCAGTGCCCAAAAATTTCATTTGTGATCTCTTTTCTCAAAAATAAATTTCACAAAAAATAAAACTCGGGAGGCTAAATCAATCCAGCGCCCAAAAACTTCATTTGTGATCTCTTTTTTTAAAAACAAAATTTCAAGAAAAATAAACATTGGGAGACGAAATCAGTCTAGTGCCCAAAAACGTCATTTGTAATATCTTTTTAGAAATAAATTTTCCGATAAATCTCGGAGTTTAAATCAGTCCTGTGCCCAAAAATTTCATTTGTGATCTCTTTTCTTAAAAATAAATTTCACAAAAAATAAAACTCGGGAGGCTAAATCAATCCAGTGCCCAAAAACTTCATTTGTGATCTCTTTTTTTAAAAACAAAATTTCAAGAAAATAAACCTTGAGAGATGAAATCAGTCTAGTGGCTAAAAACGTCATTTGTAATATCTTTTTAGAAATAAATTTTCCGATAATAAATCTTGGAGTTTACATCAGTCCTGTGCCTAAAAATTTCAATTGTAATCTCATTTATAAAAACTAAATTTCACGAAAAATAAAGCTTGGAACACTAAAACAGTACGGTGTCCAAAAACTGCAATTGTGACCTCTTTTTTAAAAACTAAACTTCACCAAAAAAAAACCCTCGGAAGCCTAAATAGTCTCATATTACAGCGTATGAATCTATAACAAACAATAAAGAAGTTGAAAATTGTACATCAAACGTCATAAATGAGGTGCGTTTGTACTATAACTAGTTTTATAACTATTCAGATCTTGGTGCAATAGCTGTTGCACTCTTATGCAAAAATGCATGAATACAAAATTTATTGTATGTGCAAATTTTCATATTATAGATATTAATTCTATTCTATGAAATGAAGTTTCAATACACTTTTACAAACATTAATTACAATTTTGTTGCATTAAAATTATGCTATGCGCAAATATCCAGTACAAGTCAATGTAAAAAACAAAATCGTTATTATTTCAGTGAAATGAGTCATATCGTCTGTTATTATCATATGATTTATTTCCGTAATAAAATAAGTACATTTTAAATTGGCAACATTTTATCTTTTGTTGACATTTACTGAAAATTTCAATGGGAAACTTAAGCCTAGCTTTCAAAATTTCAGAACTTTAAATCCATATTTAGACTCTTTTGCCATTTAATATATGTTTCTCCGGAAACATCTATCCAAAAATCTGTGGGTAGGTTATATGATTGCTATAATTAAACAATTTTAGTACACAAATTCGGTTTTTAAATTCAGTAATACGGAAATAATAAAACTCCATATTAAATAGGACGTAACCACTATGGCAACCTAGAATCATTACCTATCATGGGATATCATTGAATTAATTACGTATGATAGGATTTAATAGAATGAATAAAACTTTTTTATTAATATATTTTTAAGTTTTGATTCGATTTTCATAAAATTTGAAATGACTCGACAAATTTTTGCAACGATTATATATATTGAATTTCAAACCATTCGATTGGATAGTTTTTGAGCTGTTATATGCGAACAGACGGCGACTATAGGTGCTACGTATTTATATAATTAAGAACGCATCTAAAAATACGGAAGCATGAATTTTTCTTATTGGAATTTCCTTTTCGTCAGTATCTCATTGGTTATGTCGTAGTAAATACAAATGCGGCATTCTGAAATGTTGCCCAATCGTGGTCTTGGGTAAATTCTTATTTGTTTTCCGTTTCGTAATTGTAATTTTTTAGTCATGAATATATATATATATATATATATATATATATATACCTCCAGCACAATCTCTGCTGCAAATCATTGAATAAAAATTTAACTGCTAACCACTGATTGGTTAAAATGTTTAGAAACATCGAGAAACAAAATTTTGAATATATATTAAAGAAGATGTTCTTTTAATTAAAGACTATGGAGGAATATTCCAATTTTTAACTGTTCTTATTGTTGCATTAAGTTTACTTGTTGATTTAAAAAACTGATGCTAAATGCGTTGTCACCTTATTCGAAAATACGTTTTTCAATAGATTTTCAGCTACAATTTGAAAATTGTTTTCATTCGTTAATTCATACAGATTTCAGCTTTTCTATTTCAGATTGAGAAAATATAAACTTTAAAAAAAGAAAAAATTACACATAAATTAAGTAGATCTTTTATTATGCCTCATTATTATTTATTATCTGCGCCCAAAAAAGTATTTAAAACTTTAGTTTCGATAATTATCTATAATCATATATTGTATTTTATAAATAAATTACAATATTAATTTATTTGCATGAATTTGAATTATTATCCAAAACATTTATGCATGAAAGAAAAATTATCTTTTGCAATTATAATTCAAAGTTACATGGAATAACAGTCTTAAACAACGCAGAAGTACAACGACATTTTTCCTGTCAAAATTATTAAATAAACTTTAAGACAATATTTTCTAAAAGTTTGCTATCGACATAACTATTCGAGTGAGTGTGCTTCAGCCACTAACATTAGCATAAATTAACAATTTTATTTCCCGTAATATGACAGCTTTCTGTTGCACACGTTGCCATATTTAGAGTAAATTGAGATAGTTAAAGAAGTTTTGAGAATAATAGGAACTGTCAGTGACAACACTTTCAGTGTGACGCCAAACGGATTATAAACAAATGGTTACTATGTTTTATTTTTTTTCTGATAATTCGTACTTCTCACAATTCTGAAGTTTTGAACACTCTATTGCAGAATAATAAGAGTGATTTACAACTAAATAAATAGCAGGGAAAATCTTTTCGGATTAAGTGTGTCAGAAAAAAAAATGACAAATGATTTTTTTTAGCTTAAAAAATTAGCTACTTCATACATACAAAATTCGTTTTAATAAATTCATAATAAATCCGTAGTTAATTGATTTGTTTTTACGGACTTTCAATGGTATGAATTTGATATAAAATAAAGCTAATATAAAGTAAACCTTACCATGCCATATGCATATTTATCGAGCACAAATTTTTTTAATGAATTTACATGATATACACAGTGTGGTCATAAAGTCTTTTCCTGATTGCAAAAAAATATTACAAAATAACCATTGAATGTAATACTGTAAAATTTTTATTATGGAAAAGTCATGTTCTTAACATTCTTAGTCCAGTCTCTACCGTCGTTCGTGAGTTCCTTGATGACAGATTTCTTGGAAGATGGATCGGACGGGATGGACCAAGTCCTCAAGATTTTTTCTTTCGTTGCTACATAAAGGGAAGAGTGTTTGCAACAGCAGTAAAAGATATTGAACCACTCGAGGTCAGGATCACAGCTGCTGTGCCTTGTGTGACAGACCAAATGTTGGGCAATACGTTTCGAGAAATGGAATACCGCCTTGACATTCTTCCAGCTACCAAGGGTGCTCACATCGAAATTTACTGACCTAAGTACTTGTATTAAAAACTTCATAAATATCTTTACAACATATTGAAACAAGCATATGCCTAATTAAATTAGTTTTTCTGCGAAAGGTG
This sequence comes from Maratus michaelseni, assembly GCA_963931845.1. NCBI lineage: Eukaryota > Metazoa > Arthropoda > Arachnida > Araneae > Salticidae > Maratus > Maratus michaelseni. Next base: position 8,949,871 of record OZ007600.1, read on the forward strand.
AAAATAAGCACTCGCCAGTTGCCAGCCGGCGATTAAACTTGAAAAACTGGCGATTAAAAATATGGAAAAAACCAGCCAAATGTAGAATTTTCTGATTTCCTTTTTTCCCTAAAGTTCGCGATTTTTCCGCGCCCGTTCGATGAAAATCATGACTTTTTCGCACCCGTTCGAAGAAATTCATGTTTTTTCCGCTTCCGATAGAAACACATTCATTATTTTTACGCACCTGATCGACGAAATTCGTGATATTTCTGCACCCGATCAACGAAATTCATGATTTTCAACCCCCTGACCGCCGAGCAAAAGGGCAAATTTGTAATGTTGTTTTCTCTGTAGTTTTTTTAAAATGCTTAAAAAATCTGAATTTTCAAACTTGAGATAAAAAACTTAATTACGTATATAAGTATAATCCTTGAGAGTATCAGTCATTACTTGATGTTTTAAAAATGCATTATATTTGTAGAATTATATTAATTTAAACAAACCTTGTATTGCTGTGAACCTACAGCATAGTGAACGGATATATCAGGTCTTGGCGGTGAGAAGGTTTTAAGCACACGATCGACGAAATTAATGATTTTTAAGCACCCGATAGACAAAATTCATGATTTTTACGCACCTGATTGACGAAATTCATGATTTTACACACCTGATCGACGAAATTCACGATTTCTCCGCACCTGATCGGTCAAAATTCACGATTCTTCCGCTCCCAATTGACGAAATTCATGATTTATACACACCTGATCGACGAAATTCATGATTTTTACACACCCGATCAACGAAATTCATGATTTTTTTCGCCCTCAATCGACAAAATTCATGTTTTTCCGCTCCCGATTGAAATAAATTCATGATTTGTACGCACCCAATCGACGAAATTCATGATTTTTACGCTCCCGAATGACGAAATTGGCATTTGTTTCAGAGACTAATTGGTTAAATACACAATTCCTGAATTTCTTGAGATGTTGGCCACTTTTGGCCCGTAGGCCACTGGTTGTTCATGTGCAATATATATCATGTTGTGTGTTATTATTTAATGTATAAAAATACCTTTTTTACTATTGTCAGATCTTAATTCTAGACAAATTATAGTTAAAAAAAGGTATTTTATGTAGTTAGTTACGCAAATACCTAAGCTAAGTGGGACTTATGCAGTTAGCTACATAAGCACGTTGTGTATAACTTTCCTGTTAACTTATTTTAAAATTTAAAATAGAATGGAAATTAGTATAAGTTTATTCAAAGTAGTATAAATTAAATTATATTTTTATTTAGTAGATAAATTACTTGTTTAATGTAAACTCGTTATATTTAAAAATATTAAATATTCAGTTACATAAATGTACTTACTGGCTACTAAAGAAATTATTCTCACTAGCCACAATCTTGCTACTAAAAAAAATCAACCTACCAGCCAGTGGCTACTAAGCAAAATTCCTTATTTTCACCTTTACTTTCTGCAATACATTATTGTAATCAGGGAAAGACTTTATGACCACCCTATATCATATATAATACGAACCATATGTAGTGAAAGAAATATTCTTGCAATACACATAATATTTCATTCTTTGTTATAGCAGATGATATAATATACCATGAAAAACCGACACATTGAACGAAGCCAAGCAGTTTAAATATATAGGATTATGTTTCACCCAAACAGAAAGTACTTTAAAAGAAAGAGCTTATTCATGTTTTTATTGAAACCAGAAATACCATTAAATTACACTTTTCTGGAGAAACATATAGACTGTTTCTTAATAATTTATCGCAGGATACTTTTGCCTTTTTTCTCTGGAGCATATCTTTCTTTTCTATTTTCAGTGAAAGTTTAGTATAGAAGTAAATTATTTAGAGATATCTTAAACATTCCAGAAATAGATCGATGATTTTACTTCTTCTTTTTCAAACTGCTTTTAAAAGGACTGAAAACAGTGTATAATTAACCTATTAGCATTTATATTCGATATTTATATTTCAAGTGCAAATTAATAAATACATCAACTACTATTCAAATTGTTTAAAACCAATACAATCTTGAATGAATAAATAACTTGAATATTTTATTTATTTGAATTGTAATTGAAATTTTTTAATTATGTATGTAACATATTACCTTAAAGTCAATGTTTAAATCTTTAACTTTCATTTTTAGTTTTGGGACTACTGAGTGGCAACAGCTTTTATCAGTGGTCTAATTTATTTATGTTTATATGTAACAATGTTCTGTTATTAAATGTTTTACTTTTTGTAAGTCGAAGTTAATCTGCGTCCGTTTAAAATGTTTTTAACTTCGCTGTTTTGTTGAAGATTGTGCAACTCTTTATACAGTAATTGGGTATTTAACTATTTGCAGAAAATGAATAATGTATCATCCGGATCTTTCCATTAAGTTTATTTCGCCATGACAACAATGAGTTAAATATATAATATTTCTATTAAAATAATTACAGTACAACTATTCCCATTAGTCAGTTGGAACATCCGAGGATTGTTGCACTGGTAAATCCTACTGTATTCAGCTGTAAAATGACACCTACGAGTACTGTAGGTGTCATTTCATAGGAATTGGTGTCATTTCAAGGAGATATTTCATGTCTCATAGGAAATCTGTAAACTTATGGATACATAAGTTTACAGATTGTTTGAGAACAGAGATTGCGGCTGAAGTTAATCGTACTCAGCTTGCATTGCTGCGCTTATAAAACAGTCTCTGTGTATACAGCTCTATCTTAAATTACTTCCGTTAATGTCTAGAAGTTGAAGAGCAGTATTCTATAAAATGGTTCTTCTTCCAATAGTTATATACAAGAGACAATTGGTATAAAGGATTAAAGTATTGAATAAACTGATGTGATGCTGTAAAAGCATAAAAAAACTTCTTAATAATATCATAAAATAAGAAATTTTGGTATTAACTTTTATGTTTGTTTATATTTTGTATATTTAATCCCCGTTTTAATTTCATTTTTAATGTGTTTTAATTTTTTTTCAATTTTCTTCATAATTTTGCTTGTGTTCTGCATTCTAGGTAATTTTCTTCTGTGATTGGCTGATGCCTTCTGCTTTCCTATTGGTTGTTTCCTTAACTTGTCCCTCTTTCATCTCTATTTCCTTTCAGTCTTGCTCCTGCCTTCAAAGTGGTTGCAACGTCTTCTTTGCACCTGACAAAGAAAGACAAAGTTCTTCCGAAAGAACTAGCGCATTCCTTACTTTTATGGTGTTATTAAGAAAAAAAAAAATATGCTTTTATGGTATACAGGATGTAATTTAACGTAATTCGAATAATTCTAACATGTCTGATATAGAGTGAAAATTCGATTACAAAATTCCAACTCCGATATATTAATATAATCTATCCATCAATTAATATATAAGCATTTCCATATTCTGCGTACTTGAAAACGGAACCAGACAAAATACGGAACTTTTTAACGTGTGTAAAGAAAATTGACACGTTTTACGTTGTGAAATTATTTTCATAATTGGACGATGTTTGAATATTCATATTTTTCTACATAATACATTTTGTGATACTGCTTACACGATGCATGCTGAACAAAATAATAAACGTTAATCGCAAGAGATGACTCGTTTAAAATGTGCATCAGTTCAACAATTAACGAGAAAATAGTACATCATTTCACAAATTTAACATAGTCAAGATTTAACAGAAAGTACTGCATACCCCAAACGTGTAATTCCTATAAATTCTCACACTTTCGCTAAATTACCATTGTTTGGCTAACAGATATTGCAATGAAATGTTCCTTTATTTAATAACCGGGAAAATAAAAGTCATCGGATTATTATGATATTGCTGTTAAAATTTTACTGAAAAGGATTTTAAAATAAACGAAATTTAAATCCCTTTACGTGAATGACAATAGCCTCATAAAATGTAACAATGTTCAACAAATTAAAATGACAAAGCTCACCGGTTTGGTTATATTTAGAACGAAATGTTTATGATGTATGTGTTCTAATGAAATATTTCCGAAATTATTTTATTGTCTGTGAATTTTCTATAGTTGTAGCACGTTTTAAGTATATTGGAAATACCTATATACTATTTTTGAGATATATTTTACTCTTGTAAATAAGAATAATAATTATTTAAATGACATTGTTTATTTCATTTCCTATTTAATTCTAATTGTTGACCAATAACATGTTTAGTTTTTATTACACTGTAGAAAAAGACAGTTTTTTTAATAATTACGCAGATGAAAGTGTTTAATTTTGAATGGATATCTTTTTACCGGTAGTCTAGTTTAAAAACCTCATTGATACACTATAAAAACTACTCGGAAACGTTTCCAAGTATCAGTAGCAGCAAAAACAATATATAAATATATAAATAAATTATAACACATAAATTAACGTCTGAATTCATTAAAGTTACGCTTATTATAAGGTGCAAAAATATTTCAATAAATGTTCCTTTGTTTAATAACCGGATAAATAAAAGTCATCAGATAATGTTAATCAGATTATTGTGAAACTGTTGTTAAAATTTTACTGCAAATGATTTTAAAATAAGCGAACTTTAAATCTCCGTTACATGAATGACAATAGCTTCATAAAATGTAACAATGATCATTTATTAAATGATCTTTTATTGAAATGACGAAGTTTACCAATTTTATCATATTGAAGAATAAATATTTATGATGTATATGTTCTAATAAAATATTTCCGATTTATTTCTCATTCAATACTGTAAAGTTATTTCATTATATGATGATTTTCTATATTTGTAGCATACTTTTAAGATATGCAGGGTGTCTACAAATTAGTTGGGCAAAAGGAATGATTTATTGAATGGAGTTGACAGGAAAAAAAATTAAAGTACATATTGTTGTAAGATAGAAAAATAGTTCAAGTTTACCACTATCACAATTGTCCGATGTGACTTCCTTTCCTATCACAATTGTTCGATGTGACTTCCTTTCGTGATTCTGCAAATGTCCCTTCTTTAAATCATTTTTTGCCACAGATTTGTCAGCATGTTTCCGTCGATCAAATTAATTCCAGTGCAGATTCTTGATTTTAGTTCAGGAATGGATGCAGGCAGTGGCGGATTGTACACTTGATCCTTTACAAAACCCCATGCACCGAAATCAAGCGGTGAAAGATCTGGTGATCGTGATGGCCATTGAATAAGACTTCCACGACCAATCCAAACTGGTACCTCGACATTGAGGTAAGATGTAACTTCGTTGTGTCAGCGACAAGCTGCGCCATCCTGTTGAAAAATGAAACCTTCTGGCATTTCTTCTTTGATGATGGGCATAAGGAAAATCTGTAGCATATGTAGGTAATTGTGTTCTTGTGACACCTAACGTCATCTATGAATAAATTTTGACAATATTACTACTAATCTGACTTTCAACTAGTTAATTTCATTTAATATTTCGGAAGTTCTTAACTTACGAAACTGCCGAACTAATTTGTAGACACCCTGTATTTTATTGTTGTAAATAAGAATAATAATTAATTAAATAACATTATTTAGGTCATTTCCAATATAATTCTATTCGCTGACCAATGTTTTGTTATTATTACAGTGTAAAAAAAGACAGATGTTTTTTAATCTAGCAAAATATAATATAACCACGGACGAAAAAAAACAATAACCGGTTCCGAGTTAACAACGATTCTGCATTTTTTTTTTTAATATTGTATGTTTTTTAATATATAGGGTAATTCAAAATGAATGTAGCGATTACAAACGGCTATAACTATTTAATGGAAAAGAATTTATCGATAAGATTAACACAGAATGTAGACGAACTTCAAAATTTTGTATACATACGTCGTAGATGTTCTATATGACTTCCCTTGGTCACACGGACAACATCTAGGCGGCACCTTATTTCACGCCATACATTCTGAAGCATTTGTTCAGTCACCGACGCAAGCGCATTGCAAATGCGTACTTTGAGTTCTTCAATTGTTTTGGCCATGGGAGGCACGTATGTCTTTCACATAACCCCATAGATCGCTCGAAGTGGAACCGACGATGTCTTCTGCTCTTGGCCACCGAGATATCCGGACTTGACACCCCGCGATTATGTGAAAGACAGAGTGTATGTGCCTCCCATGTCCAAAACAATTGAAGAACTCAAAGTACACATTTGTAATGCGCTTGCGTCGGTGATTGAAAAAATGCTTCAGAATGTATGGCGTGAAATGAACTATCGCCTAGATGTTGTCCGTGTGACCAAGGGAAGTCACATAGAACATATATGACGTATGTATACAAAATTTTGAAGTTCCGTCTACATTCTGTGTTAATCTTATCGATAAATTATGTTCCATTAAATAGTTATAGTCGTTTGTAATCGCTATATTCATTTTGACTTACCCGGTATATAGTGTATGAATAAATTCAATTAAGTAACTCAAAATGTTTAATTTTGAATGGATATCTTCTAAAAAATCGATATTTGACTGTGAAAAACTTTTATTAATACACTATAAAAATTACTTGGAAACGTTTCCAAAAATCAGTGACAGCAAAAGAAACTTAAATATTAAAACACATAAATTAATGTCTGAATTCATTAAAGATACACTTATTATAAGGTACACAAATATTTCAATGAAATGTTCCTTTATTTAATAACCAGTTAAATAAGAGTCTTCAGATTATGTTAATGAGATTATTATAAAATTGTTATTAAAATTTCACTGAAAATTATTTTAAATTAAGCGAACTTTTAATCCCGTTATATGAGTGACAATATAGCCTCATAAAATGCAACGATGTTTAACTCATTAAAAAGAAAAACTTTCTAGTTTGGTGATATTTACAGCGAAATGTTTATGATAAATATTTTCTAATAAAATATTTCCAATTTATTTTTTATTCAATAGTCTGAAGGTATTTTTCTACATGAGAATTTTCTATATTTGTAGCATGTTTTAAGTATATTGAAAATATTAATAGAGTATTTTTGAGATACATTATATCCCTGTAAATAAGAATAATAATTATTTTAATGACATTGTTAAATTCATTTCCGACATAATTATAATCGGTGACCAATAATATTTTTCACTATAATTACACTGTAAGAAAAAGACAGATGTTTATCAACCTAGGAAAATACAATATAACTACGAAATAATATAGAGGTATAATATACCTCTTCTGAGCAACTAACTATTCAGAAAAGTTTTTTTTCCCTCTTGTATGTTTTTTTTTAATCTTTTATTCATAAATATTTATTTATCATTCATTCTTTTATGTATAAGGTAGAGCTAGGAGAGTCTGCGCACAATTCAAAAGAATAACAATAAAAAATCTAAATATTAATTTTTTGCTAAACTATCCATGAATAATTTTGACTTCATTTGTTTTTTTATGCATTTCCATTGCTATTTTGTTGTTATATTGTAATTTAACAGAACAATTGTAATAAAACCAAGAAAGTTATTTTGCGCAATCTGTCCTTACAGGGTTGCTGTGATTGCGCACATGGGTAGGAGAGATTGTTACTAATAATAACTACAATTAAATTGTTGACAATAATAATTACACTTAAATGACATTGTTGTAAGGTTTTTGTGAACAAATATTATTGTATTAGGAGTGAATATTTCAACCTAATGATTAAAGAATCAGAAAAAGGAAATAATTTTTAAAACGATTAAAAAATTTTAATTAAAGGGAAAAAATTAAAGAATCAGAAAAAGCAAGTGCAGATAAGATTACAAAATAGCATTAAGTTACTTGATAACACGTTTAACTTAAAATTAGTTCAATTTAATTTTTCATTTTTTTAGGCAAATTTACCAATAAGCTGCGTAATCTCTCCTAGCATGGAAACTAATGGAAACAGTGCGTCATCTCTCCTAGTAGGAGATGCGCAAACTCTCCAATTTCGGTAGGAGAGATTGCGCGGTCTTTTATATAAACATGGCCGCTACTAAAACGAACCGTTGATGTTCACATTGTTAGTCTAGATTAGTTGCTTATGAGAAATCGTTTAAGTTTAAAATATTTTGTACTACTGACATTGTATAGAAATTCTGATGAATAGCTATGAAAATTCAAGCACTTACTTTGGGAAAACAAAACAAAATAGCAATGCTTTTCTTAGACACTCAAAACAATCAACGTGCACTTTCAAGTAGACACTCCACTACTGTTGTTGTCGCTACCTGGAGTCGCTGCGCGCTCACTCTACTCCTTTCCCCCGAACCTCTATGTGCGCAATCTCTCCGACCCCACCATCTCTCCTGGCTTTACCTTAAATTCAATTAAGCAGCTGAAAATGCTTAATTGAAAATGGATAGTATCCAAAAACAGATATTCCGGTTTGAGAAAACTGATTAATACCCTATAGAAACTATTTGGGAACGTAGATTAAGAAACAATCGTCTTTCTTTAGAGTGTAGTTCAAGTATGAAAAACAAATAATGTTGGTTTAATAAAAAAAAAATTCATTTGGAATTATTAAAAGTTTATTTATCCATAGCTTAGAAGAAAACAATGATCATTTTAAAATTCATTCGTTAAATAGGCATCGTTTGGCTAGTGAATAGTGCTACTATTTGCAATATGTAAAACAAATTATATTGAAGACACAGCAAACGCTATTGCTCCATTATTTTAATCATACATATTTACGAAGCAATTACAATACTATATATAGATCCACGAATATTATATAAAAAGTTCTCAATAGAAAACATTTTCAAAAATTTCCATTACTTATAAAACTGCGTAATTTTATAAAATGACTATTAGTACTTTAATAAATATTTCACTAAAGTGTGTATTTATGTAATGAACGATAAAGTAAATTATTTTTAAACCGGTGTTTCTTCAAGGTTTAATGGTACAAATGGATTTTAAAATAAATGTTAATGGAAATTTCAGAACATGATTAACAACAATCTCATAATGGAAAACAATGTCTTGCTTATGAAAATGGGAAAATTTAGAGATTTAATCCTAATTTCCAGCAAATTATTTTAAAATTCTGTTTAAAAATGAATCATTTTCGGGTTTATAACGATGGCAATAAATGAGAGCGTACGAAAATTTAGATAATTTCAGAGTATTTTCAAGTATAATAATTTGAAAATTGAATATAAAACTATGCAAATATTGAATTTAAAATTATTTGAATTTGCACATTTTTGCAATCGACAGTAATATGAATTTAAAATATTAGTTAAATTTTCTGTTTAAAGAAATTATTCTTCTAATGCATAGAGTAGTTTTCCAGAAGATTTGGATAACAAAACAATAATCAAGAGTTATCTGCACAGTGAAGAAGTGGACAAGTGATTAAAAAAATTAATTCTGGCTTGTACCGGGCGGGAAAGGTAGCTTTCCTATATCTTCGTTTTAAAATTGTAGTTAATATCACTGAAAAACAGCAAGCTAACATGCAAAGAACCCCATTACAGAAGATAACCTTTGAATTTGAATAAGACATTCGCCAAATTAGTAAGCTATTGCCAAGTTGGCTTCATTTATGGATAAATATTTTTGGTCGCTAAATTTTGTGATATTTCTCCAAGTGTCGCCAAGCTTAGCGAGAATTTGACTCTAAGGGATATGAATATATAGTTTTAGGCGTATGATTGGGAAAATGTATACAACAAAGAAATACAATAATTCTCGAGAAATCACGTTCACTAAAAATCATAAATTAATCCCAGATGTGTTTTAGTCTGCTGCCTTGTTTGAAAATGACAGCCACCCTAGAATTTCAAACTGCAATATCTCAGCCATTTTTTAAGATAGAGCCAAAACAAAAATGTTCCGGAATGCTTGTATCAAGTTCTAACACTTAATCAAAAAATAAATTTGATTTTTTTTTTTTTTGTATATTTTGTTTCAGTTTTAAATCTTTCAGTAACCACCATTTTGAAACAAGATGGTAGACCTAGCTCGCCAACGAACTCGGTCGCGATATTGGTGAACCTAATACACATTCTTTATTACATCCGAATCGGTTTATAAACACGAGAGCTATCGTATGACAAAGATGATATATATCATATATATTATTTCTCCTGTCAACATCCCTTTTTCTAAGAAAATATGAAACGCAGAACAACGAATGAGATATAATATGAAAGGTTTTAGAACCGGCTTCTGACATAGCCCACTTAACAATTCGTTAAAACATGTTTTTGATTAAAATTTGTTGAAAATTAAAAATTAAATCGGCATTGTTTTCATAAAAGAAATGAAAGATTTTCCTGAAATTATTGTTGCCAAAAAAAATAAAATACCACATTATATGATGATCAGCAATTATTATAAAAAACACCGCACGGGTTTATTTTATACTTATGATTAAAAAGCGAAATTGAAATTGAAATGTTTAGATTTATATTTCTAAGTCCCATGTTTTTCCCGAAGCGGATGACGTCATCCTCTAATGCAGTCAAAATACGATTGTTAATTTTTTTTCTCGCGCGTGCCTTTAGCAATCTAGGATCAGTTTTTAGTCTAACTTTGATGGAATAAATTAGCTGGTATTCTGGCTTGACAAACAACTAAATGTTGTTTGCAGATATTTTTATCCTTGCTTTTTCTTTAGACGTTTAAACCTGCATCTAATAACTATTACATATTGATAAAAAATGATACTTCTCTATTATCCCGTCGACCACTTTTCATAACAAAATACTATCGCCAAATAAACGGGAGAACGTTGCCATTGGAATATCAAAAAAAAAAAAATATATATATAAGAATTTAAGGACACAATTGTTATTTTAATTAATAAAGTAACTACTAAATCCGTAAAACATAATGAAAAATACACGCAAATATCGAATGTAAAACCACTAGATGACGTAACAAACACGCATAATGATTCTGACATCAAGTAAATGGGACTGCATTTTTGCCGTTTAATCTTACAGTTTGGCGGTAGTTTTTTGTTATGAAAAGTGGTCGACGGGATAATAGAGAAGTACCTAAAAAATATTAGATTTCAGTGCGAAATCTTCGCACGGGCCTCTGGTATATATATATATAAATCAACATTTGAACGGAGGTTGGTTTTGGAGTCTGGAGGTTATAATTGGCGAAAATATCGCGAAATTTTCTGAAATTGATTTGCTCCGAACGACTGTAATAGGTAGATGTAATAGGTTTTTGTAATCAAAGCTACCTAAAAAAAATTTCTAAATTTTGTTTGGATCAGCGGAAGATATATGGACAAACACATATTCCAGTTTTCAAAAATATTTTAAGAAACACTTTCAGTAAATATTGCAGTGGTTAATTATTTTTGTCTAGTTATGCCATATATTTTGTTGTATTCGCTCTAAATATGAGAAATTCGGAGTTGAAGTTCGTGGATTCTCATGTGCGTGGCTCAAGGAATGTAGTACCTTATCCGAAAACGAGAATTCATGATACTTTTTTTCAAAAATCCTCCCTAAAGAATTTCAAATTGAACTTTTCACTTGAAGTGGTTTCTACATTATGAATGAGAGTGTGGATTTTTAATTCTAGGCAGTGTTGCCAGTAGGCTACTTTCCTTTAATTCAGATTGTTCCATTCTCACTGCTTTTTAAGATTGTGGAATTGGCCTTCTCGCATTATTTAGTCTATCATTACATAACGCGAATATTTCTAGTTCAAAAAAGTGATGCCAATCAAGCAATCTGAATATAAAAATGTTGCCTACTGGCAACACTCTGATTCTAGATATTAAAAATATATATAAATTTTCAAAAAATTCGATTTTTTGAGAAACATGTATATAAAAGAGGAAACTTTTCTGTATATTTTACAACCAACCGCAATAAATATTCCTCATAACTAAGCGAATTGTGATTAGAAACATATCGAACGATCCTTTTATAAACAATACTTAAAAAAATACTTTAAAGTCGTTTATTTTAAAATGTGTTTTTTTCCCTAATTGCGTTCAAGATTGCTCTTGAATGGTTTAGTAATTTTTACATATATAATCATCAAGGACTTACAAATTATATCTATATCTTAAGACTGAACATAAACATGGGTATATTATAGCAAAATTTATACTTTTAAAACAAATTTGAATGTACTACGGAGAACTGTGTTTCGGAGTTTATGTAGGTGAAACATTAAGCATATTTAGTTTCCGTCTTATGATATAAATATAATCCATAAATCCGTGAACATTGCATGTAAAAATATTAAGTGGTTCAAGAAAAATCTTGCACGCAATAATAATAATAATAATAATAATAATAATAATAATAATAATAATAATAATAATAATAATAATAATAATAAAAACATTTCCAAAGTTTTGAAATAAAAAACTTTAAAGTATTCTTTTAAGCATTGATTACATAGAGATTACCTGATAGGTTTTATTCATAACTAGCGTATAAATGTTTTTAAACTGGTGGTTTTTAATGTAGTAAAAGGTTGGTGTTTCATATATATAATTCTCGAAAAGTCGAATTCTTTGAAGATTGAAGAGTTGTATGCCCCCTTAACACAGTAGAAAATTGGAAATCTTCCAAAGGAAGAACATTTTTGTCTTCCGACTTTGCCACGATGACCTAAATCGACCTCAAGTAGAGTAGCTTAACATGACTCTGTGACATACCGTTCCGGGCTGTTCACTTGAAAAGAGGTCATAGCACAGGTATAACAAAAAAACACAACAATTTATTTATGATGATAAAAAGTAAGTTTGCTAGTTTTAAATGAAGATTATCAAGAATAACCACAATTTTACTGAAGGCTGAGAGAGGAAACTCCTTTCACAAAAGACTTATTACATTCAAATTACTTTACCCAAATCAAAATGGCCTTACTCTTCGTTCAGCAAGAACCTAAGAAAAGTCTCTATAACGTCAATACCACTATAAAATAGAACCCCGTGGAATTCAGTAAGTCTTTATACGTTATACGAAGCTTAACTTTTTACCACTATGACGAAAACTCACAGCATGAGATTCTATTCGAAACAGTTATTGGGAAACTCCGTTTGAAGTCAGTACGTGGATAACTTGAGTACCCAAGGGCAGGATGCGTTCATAACCTAAAACGAAATATCTTAAAAGCGAGATGCATTCCAAATTCATCGATTCCATCTCCTACCGCACTGTTTATAGCAACTACACAACCACAATCACCTAATTATCATATCGTTACATAAATAACATAACAATCATATTCCCTGAGATCCTTGCATACTTTGCAAAACCTACAGAAATGGCAGAATAAGTCTCATTCAGTCCCAAATGGTATAATTCATGACACCACAATCCTATGCAAAATCTCAAAACTCACTCTGCCAATAGAGCATGCTTATAAACGAGCAGGTAGACACTATTCTACAACTCTGGCCAAGTAACAACACTTTGTTGGCTACTTGGCGCATTCTACTATAACAATTTTTGACTCCTTATTTGTGAAAATGCTGCTTTATGATCTTTTAAATATAAATATTTGTTATAAATTTTCTTTATCTTTAGATTCTATGAAAAAATTCTACTCTACAAAGTTATTCAAACATTATTTGTTTAGTTTAAATATTTTCTTTTAAAAAATAAACTCATAATTCTAACTTTATGGGAGATAAGTTACAAAAGACAAACAAAAAAACAACAATTTTTTTTTTTATTATTATTAGACTGGTTCAATATTCTGCAAAACAATTTACATAAAGCTTTCTCTCATAATTATTCACATAAATGTTTATTTCATTATTATTTACATACAGGTTTATCTCATTATATTCTCATTATTAGTGCAAGCTATACTAATTCCAAGCTACTAACATTTCCAGAAAAAAAAATACATTCACCTTTTTTCTTATTTTTATTTACCTGCTTGCATCACTTCCCAGTATTACAGTCGTCAGTCGTCATTAGACTACGCTACCAGAATAATGAGCATGTCCAGTACGGGGTTAATTGCAAACATTAACACATTATATCAATAATGGTGAAAACTGTTTTTATCGAAATCGTCTTAGGGTTCGATAAAGAACAAATTTTAGTATGGAAATAAGAAAAAAAGGGACTAATTTAAAAGAAACATTTCCTTTGGTTTTATTTTTTTCCTTTTTCTTTATTTTTTTCTAAGAGAACCAAATAGTGGCAGTGATTTTTATATCTGTGGAAATCTTTATGCGATTTTGAATTACAGATTTGTGCAGAAAGTCACGTGTTCAATTTTTTTCTAAGAATTCTTTGTTTTACACATAGTCCAGCAAATAATCAAAAGTTTAGGAATTTATTTTCATTCCTTCTTAGCCGGAAAGTTAGACAATAGTGTTTTGAGCGACAGCTGCGTTTAAAAACAAACATTTAAATGCGAGCATTTTGATTCCGTTGTGCATAAGAAATATTCAAATTAGCTTTAAACTAGATGAATCTTTTATCCGCCGTAAATTCAGACCAATGTTATAATTAGATAAACAGAATGACAATTATAATTTGGATCACAATACTTTTTTTTCTACATGTTTACAAGTTATTGCATATCCTAATATTGGCTACCTCTGTAGGTTTTCACACCTCTCGAATTCTGGTAAAGCAAGGGTGTCCAGCTCCGAAGCTGTTGAGGGACGCCGGCCAATCTCCAAGTGTCTCGTGGTGACTCCCCTACTGGGTTTAACCGCGTATCACAACGACTTACGTCGTCGACACGTGGATTTGAGGTTAGAAGGTCCGCAGGTGGCGGTCCTCTGACCGGCCGAAGCGCCGCGCGGAATGAAACCCGCTGGCGCAAAAAAAGGCCCTCAAGACATGGGTTCGGTGGCCGTCAACGCGCCGGGCGCTACTCATGGCGCCTGGCGGCGCAGCTTACTTTATATCCTAATATTGGCACAAACAAAATAAGACGAAAACAAATAAGTTTATTTCTTCAAGCAAAAGAGTTTTTTTGAAGTAATAACGATTTACTATTAACGAAAAGCGCACAAGGCTCCGTTTTGGAGACAGGACCAGCTATAGAAATTGCTGTATTAACGATTAACCCTTTGATTACTTGTACCGTGTCTTGTGCCGATTAGCGCGATAGGCGAAAATTTTCAAAATGACCCCAAAAACAGTTTTAGCATCTTAGAAAAGTTTCCAACACGGCGGAAGTACTTATAAACATACGTTTATTAAACCATGTTTTTTGCGCCATGTTAAAAAATTAGTGCGATGCTAAAACAAAATTTTATCGACTTTTTCGATATTTTAACAAGTGATGAAAATACACAAACAGACATATTTAACAATCCTAAGAGGCCTTTTTGTGACAAATAAATGTTATTGTCAGGGGGACAAGTTATAAAAATTAATAAACGAACCGAAAAACTTATCGAAAATAACTTGTGGCAATCTCACGAAAGATATATCTCATATAAATAGCACTTAAAGTTAAAAATGGAGAACTGGTCCGTATAAAAATGCAAAAAATTTTATAATATTAATTATAAATAATACATAATTAATTATAATAGAAAATAAATTATAAATAATATATAATTAATTATAATACAATTTTATACAAATCTTTATTTTTTTTAATATTTTTGAAGATACAGATATAAAGGTAAAAATCTCGTTCACAGCTGCTATTAATATTTAAAAATATATAGATACAAAATAGAAAAATAGCTATAAAAAATGCACAAATATATATTTACACAATATTGCAACTACAGAAAAATACCATTATAAAAAAAGCAACCCAAAGGTTGAAGATCGCAACAACCACATCAAGACACTTATCGCCAAAAATAAGAAGAAAAAACTCGTTAAACCTACCGGCACAGGATATGGGACTTTTCCCCGGGTTGGTATAACTACGTCCCAGTGGACTATTATATTCTATTTGTGCCAGTTTCTAAAAAGTAATGCCTGCCATGCATTTATTCTAGGCTATTTTCTAAAGAAATATGCTAGAAAGTTTTTTTTCCGTTTTAGCACTTTCCAACCTAGTTGAAAAGTGCTTATGACTTCGGTTTGTCTGGCCGTATGGCCGTCTGCCGTCTGGCCGTGCTCTAACTCCCGTAAATATGCTCGGATTGCCCTGCAATTTTTATATGTTATTTTCGTTATCTATAGCATGTTCCCTATTTCAACGGAAGTGCGTAGCACTCATAGTTTTTTTTACAGGGATACTCAAAAGAATTCCGTTACATTGCGGTCTATGGGGGAAAATCATTTGCGGTTTATTTAAATAATGTTTCACTATTTTAAACGCATTGAAATTTATATATATCACTAAGGTGCATTCGAAGAAGCTTAATATGGAATAGGGTGTGCATAGCACTTATAGTTACTTTACAGGGACAGTCAAAAGAATTCCGTTACATTACGTCTATGGAGAAAAATCGTCTGCGGTTTATTTAAATAATGTTTCACTATTTTAAACGCATTGAAATTTATATATATTACTAAGGTGCATTACAAGAGGCTTACTACAGAATAGTGTGTGTATAGCAGTCATCGTTCATTTACAGGGACACACAAAATAATTCTCTACTGTCTGTTAACAATAATTCCTGGAAGTGCGTTTTAAGTTACTGAACGCGATTTTAATTATAACTCGCTTTTTGTCTATTACGTGGTGTGTATAAATTCTGTAGCTCCTATACAGGGCAGCACAAAAGTTCGCGAACACATTTCCGTTTATTGACAGAAACTCCAGAAAATTAATTTTAAACTGTGCTACGCTTTTCCTAACTAAAGTAAAATTTAGCATCCTATATAGTATATATACAAATCTATAGATCCTATACAGGGCTGAATAAAAGTATTCGGATATTTTTCCGAATATTGTATCTGTTGGAAATTCTTGAAATTATGTCTTTAAATATGTTATGCGTTTTCCAAATTGTTTACTTAGATGTTATCTTTTAGCTTATTAAACGGTATGTTTTGTAAAATTATGTTGGAAGCGTTGGAAAGTGCTACATAATCTATGCTTGACGCATGATTTTTCGTTCTTGTTTGTAAGTTGTGGTACGAAAGAATATAAAATTAGTCTCTCGTTCTGGCCGGAAAGTGCTACATAATCTATGCTTGACGCATGATTTTTCGTTCTTGTTTGTAAGTTGTGGTACGAAAGAATATAAAATTAGTCTCTCGTTCTGGCCGTAATCAAAGGGTTAATAATCACTAAGCTGGCAGGGCCAGTTTTGGCTAATATTTTAGTTATTGCTACTTTACTGCTAACTGCTAAAACGGCATATAAGAAACATTCTTATACACAATAATCGCAAGAAATAAATTAATTTAAATATTCAACAATTCAACAAATAGTGATAAAATAATACCTCATTTCATAACTATTATCTAAACAATGATAACGAAAAAGGATTAACCAAAATTTCAATGACTTATAAAATATCATATTTGCAACAAATTACCATCATTCGGCTAATAACTACTTCAATTCGTTTATTTAATGATCAAAGAACTAATATATTTCGGAAAAGTTTTTCGTTAGGGATTAATGTTGCAGTTGAATTTTAATATAAATGATTATTTTTAAAGAAATGCTTGAATGATAACAGCCTTATAAAGTAGAACGATATCTCACTTAATAAAATGATGAAGCTTAACACGTTGATTATAATTTACGATGAAATACTTAAAATTTATATTTTAAAAGGAATTATTTTCGGCTTAATTTCATTTTGTAATTTCGTAATTTCTTTTATTTATTGAAGAATGGCACATATAGTTGACTTTAATAGACATACAAACTTTTCTATAAAGTTACATTAGTGATTAATTTTAAAGTTTAATGTGTTTGAAAACATTATTAAATAGATTTAAATGTACAGCACTACTTAAAAATTTGAGCAGATAAAATAACAAACTTTTCAACATCAGTAATAAAAACTGACATATTTTAATTTGTGGCACACTGTTCATCAATGCCCGTTATGCAGGTTTTACTGTGCAATTATTCTAGACATTCATCTATTTTGAACATTTGAAAGGCAACATTTGAAAATTGAATAAAAACTTTTTTTTTTTAATTTGCATGTAGTATTTTCATTTTTAGTCTATACAATCTACAAATGACATTTTCAAAACTGAGCAAAAAATACTCAAACCTGAGTAAGTCGCATAGTCAAAATGGCTCCGAATCAAAATTCCTCAAATTTGAAACATGTGCTCGTTTTTGAAAACAGGTGCACACTCAAGAATAAAACATCATGTGCTCACATTTGAGTATGTCCATGTTTCAAAAATGAATATGAACTGACTTATATGTGCTCATTTTTGAGTATTTCCATATTTCAAAAATGAATTTGAACTGATTCTAATAATTTTTGAGTGTGTTCATATTTCAAAAAAGAGTATGAACTGACGTCTATGTGCTCAGTTTTGAGTATGTCCATGTTTCAATATTCTGAGAATTTCTGGTATTCCAGAATTGAAAGCATTGGGTCATCATATTTGAAAAAAAAGTTTCATAACAGAATGAAAATTTGAATGTGTCATTTTTCTCAGTGTAACATTATTGATAAAAACTGTCAGAGAATGTGTTAATAAGATATCTGTAATCGTCGACCTGTGGGGCGTACGTACTAAGTTGCGAAACATTGGTTTCAGGTAACCGTCTCGTGTCATCAGAACATCGAGCAAAATCCTAAAAAGGTACTCAAAACAATTTTATAGAATTTTCCTTCATCTAAAGCGAGTTTATTTTGTTAAATTTCTGTATAATGTTTCTGGAAACGTAATTGAATGTTTCCGGCCCTATAAGGTCTTAATTTTATTTTTCGTGATTTTTGGATAGACTTCTAACACATTTTCTTTTATAAGTCTATGAAGATTTTAAAAAAGTAAAAAAAAGAAAAACGTTTATCTGTGTGGTCTTGACCTAAGGAATTCAAATATGATGTCAAAAGTGTGTATTAACATTTTAATATTTAAAGTTCGTACAATTTTTAATATGCAGATGACCACTATTTAAAACTAGTCGTTGGGGACCACCGTAATACTTACCCATCATGGATATGCATACTATAAAATATGAAAATAAAACATGTGTAAACTATTTATAAAATGCATTGCAATTCGAATAAAATCGTGGCTGGATGAGGTCCTAAACTTTATATGCTCTATTACTGAATTGCGTAAAAAAAAACATCCTTATAACTCAAAAATTGATAATCCTATTAACTAATGGTTTACTGCGTCGGATTAAGCGTCTCATTTCCAATTAAAATATATCTTTGAATTGAAATTTGAATGAAATACGGGATCACGAAAAATCGAAGAGTGTGTAGAATAGGATTACAAATATCTCGACAACTAATCATCCGATCAACTTCATTCTTTATGGAAAATTTATGTTTTTTTATTGTCTTTTATATTCACTTCTTAAAATAAATATTTTCGAAAAATTTTACATACCTTTTATCAGAACGAATATTTCGAGAGTCCGAAAAAAATAGTTCCGTATAATCGAGGTTACTGAAATTCAATAAGCTTCTTCCTATTATTACATACTAAGTACATACCAAATTTCAAGTCTCAATCTCAATTTGTTCGAGAGATAGAGCTTTTACAGACACACAGACGGACGGCAATTTTTTTTTTTCTAAAAATATGTTTTTCGGGATCTTCAGTGTCTGAAAGTGTAAATCCGTCAAAAAAAAATTTTCGATTTTTAAAACGATTACAAGACTTAGATTACAAGATTACTTAGATTACAAGACCCTATATTACGTATGATGGATAAGTAAAAGGCATTCTTATTCGAAAAGTAGATACAATTCCTATTCGAACGGTGCCTGTTTGCATCACCATACGATACGTTGGTAATAAAATAGAACTGTATGATCACTTTTTGTTCTAGCTGTGTACATAATAATTTACATGACATTGCTAACGTGATATATAATAAACATTATTTTAAACAGCAATCGCAAGAGATCAGTCACTTTAAATGTACATCTATTGAACAAATAGTAATAAAAGAACAGCACATTTTAGGAATATTATGCAGACAATGTTTAATAGAAAGGATTAAGCTCAAATTTATGTAACCTGTAAAAGCTCAACTTTTCAACAGATTACCGTCATTCGAATAATAAGTATTCCAATACAATATTCGCTTATTTAATGACAGCGAGCGACTTTATTCTTAAAATGTTGTTCCAAGGATTAATGCTTCAGATGAATTTTAAAGCAAATGAATTTTAAACCGAATTATATGAATGAGAATATTCTCATAAGATGGAACTATGTTTCTGTTATTAAAATTATGAAGTTTAAATGTTTGATCGTAATTTATGGCAGAATATTTGAAATACAAGATTTAAACAATTGATTTAGAATAATACGGGATTAAGTATGAGAAATTTTAATATAAATTTATAAAATCATCTAAAACATAAGCAATTATCCTCCATGATATACAGGCCCACAACATGAATAACACAGTGAACAACACACTTTAAAATATCCGGTGTATATCATATTCAGGATCGCCAGTATCCGCTGGGTGACTGAAATTGTAACTCAAACAGTCTCAGGATATCCCCTAGTTGTCAAAATGTCACACCTAGATATCCTGCGGATGACATTTTAACACTTTACAACGTAGTTGAAAGTGTTTATGAATTCAGTTTGTCTGTCCGTGCTCCAACTCTTGTAAATGCACTCGGGTTGTCATGAAATTTTTATACATTATTGAATTTTACTATGGAATGTTCGGTATTCAAAATGAAGTGTATAGCATTAATAGTTCATGTACAGGGACAAACAAAAGAATTTCGTTACATTATGATCTACAGGGAAAATCATTTGCGACGTATTTTACCAATGTTACGATATTTCAAATATAATGAAATTAATATGCATTACTGAGGTGGACTACAGCATGTTTTTACCGGAGTATATAATTAGTAGCGTTTATAGTTAAATTACAGGGACGTACAAAATTATTTCGTTGCATTATTATCCACGAGGAAAAATCATTTGCGCCGTATTTTATCAATGTTACGATATTTCAAATATAATGAAATTAATATGCATTATTGAGGTGGACTACAGCATGCTTTTACCGGAGTATATAATTAGTAGCGTTTATAGTTAAATTACAGGGACGTACAAAATAATTTCGTTACATTATTTTCTATGAGGAAAAATCGTTTGCGGTGCATTTGGAACATGTTATGGTACTTGAAACATAATGAAATATAAAAAAATCACTAAGGTTCAATACAACTTATTTTCTATAGATTATCGTGTTCGTAGGATTTATCGTTCATGCACAGGGATGCACAAGAGAATTCGTTTAAAAGACTGACTGTGATCGGTAATCGCTATAAGTGCTCTTTCCGCTGTGATATTCCATTTATGTAATTTGTAATGTGTTACGTGTTGTTTTCAAATCCTGTTGATCATATACAGGGCTGCAAGAAATACTTCAAATATAGGCACCCATTGCTACAAATGGATTTTTACTGGGTTATGTATTTTTTTTAATTGATTATTTAAATATCTCCTTTCATCGTATGATAAAATTAAATTTCTTAATGTTCTGTTAGTTGTGGAAAGTATTTCAGAATCTACACTGTTAAAATTTTGCAGCAAACTGTCCAGTCATTTGACCGTTTTTGTAGAAACGGTTACATAACCGTAATTTAACTATATTCTGATCATATTATTGCTCATTTTATAGTCAGAATATGTAGTTAAATTACGGTTATGTAACCGCTTTCAACAAAAACGGTCAAATGACAGGACAGTTTGCTGCAAATTTTTAACAGTGTATGACTGATTCATGATATTTCGTTCTTGTTATAAAAGTTTTGGCCAATTATAAGATAAAGGAAAACGATGCGCCCGATAAGAGTATCCACGTGCTTTTTTTTAAGGAAAATGTAATTTTATTCTTCGTATCCTATGAATATCTTGTGGATTATTCTATATGACAGCCACTGGATTTGTAGGAACACTATAGAATGTCCTCAGCGCGATTGTGGTTGTATGTGAATTATTTCGTATCTGAAGCCCTTATGGGTTATTTTAAATATTTTTTTATGGTTAAATCGTACTTGACCTTAAAAAGACGATAGCATGTTTTAGTGTTGTCCAATAAAAATACATTCACATACACACACTCTTCTATACTCTTTTCAACTCTCAAATTGTAGAAGTTATAATTTATTTTACTTTCAATATAAAATAATCAAAATACTCATTTTCATTATTTGGTTGCTCGAATAGTCTACTTTAACTGCGTAAAAATAGTTATAATATTAATTGTTTGGTTTAAACAATTCCCTTCTAAATAGTGATTCTGCCTTACATTCTATCTGTTTACTAAATGTTAGACAAAATATATATATACAGGGTCATCGAGAAAGGTTGAACAGATTTGGAAGAATCATAACTCAAAAAGTAATTGAGTAAACTCAATTATTTTCTTTCTAAAGTACTCGACAATTTTCCAAGATTTGTTAGCAAAAGTTGTTTTAAAATCGTGACATTCAGACGATGCGCAATATCGATGATCTAAAAATGCAAATCGCACCACATATTCGCATTTTTTTTTTCAATGATTCCGGAGTAGAAAGCGTATAAGTCTAAAACTATTGCAAGTATGGGGAAAATGTCAATTAAAAGGTTTTTGAGCATCGTCGATTTAGAAGGAAAGGATCCACAATGTACACGAATAGCCTAAGCAAAAAGTGAAAATTTCGAATGTGTTGTGCGATCTGCATTTTCAGATCAGGGATTCTGCGCATCGTCTGAATGTCACAACTATAAAACAGCTACATCTAACAAATCTTTGGATAATTTCCGAGTACTTTGGAAAGAACATAATTGCGTTTACTCAATTATTTTTAGAGTTATGATTCTTCCAAATCTGTACAATCTTTTTCGATCACCCTGTATATTAAACAGGTTCCATCAATTTACTTAAAACTTTAAACAATTTTTTTTTTATAATTACACAATTGTTATTCAAATGTAAGCAATTTCCATGCAATAAACACTTCCAAAGAAGACTGAAAAAATTATATTTTCTCTATTCTTTTTATTATTATTATTATTATTCAGCAGCTTGCTTCAGCTTTCAGGGTAGTTGAACCGTCATTGGACTATGTTCCGAGCCATTACGTTACTAGAATAATGACCATGTACAGTGGGAGTTAATTGCAACCATCAATTTGGTGAGAGTTGTTTTTATGGAAATAGTTTTCGAGTTTGATTAAGAACAAATTTTATAGCGGAAAGAAAAGAGAGGAGAGGACGTAAAAGTGGAAATACATACTTTTTCATTTCTTTATTTTTACTTATTTGTTTCTAAGATAAACAAATAGTTATTGTAATAATTTTTGTGTTGGTTATTGTGAACTATTCTGAAGCATTTTTGTGCCGGTTGCTATAATAGTTATTGTGATTTTTGTTTCTTTAATGTCAAAATTTAATGCTGCAGATACATTTCATGTAAGGGAAAACTTTTATGCAAGTTTTCAACGCAAATTTCTGCATCAAGTCAAATGCTCGATTTTTCATTATCAGTATAGGAATTAGGTATAAAAGGTGCACTTTGAGTGGTTATTAATACGAAAAGGCTAAAAACAACGTTGAAGCACACAAATTATAAAACTTTAAAACACATACGGCCATTTCAAGGATACAAAGATTCTCTTCATCAGTGTAGGGTGGGAAAAAACAAAAAAAAAAGTTAAAAGGGTTCAAAAGAACCACGCTTGGCTATAACCCCGAGTACTGGCTGCAATCTGACCAAAAAAAATCGATTTTTTTTTTGGTCATATTACAGCCAGTACTCGGGGCTATAGCCGAGCGGGGTTATTTTGAACCCGTTTAATTTTTTTTTTCCCACCTTACACTGATGAAGCGGATTTTTGAATCCTTGAAACGGCCGTATGTGTTTTAAAGTTTTATAATTTGTGTGCTTCAACGCTTTTTTTAGCTTTTTCGCAGTATAGGAATTATTTGTCCGGAATTAGACAGAAAGTTCAACAGGTTTTTTTTTTTTTCATTATTAACTAATTCTTATTCAAGACCTTGCTATTAAAACCAGACAAAAATATTTTATTTTGTATATATTTTTTTCCGATTCACCAGATTGTTTCAGTTTTCGGGATAATTCAACCATTACTGGAATATTTTCCGACACATTACGTTACTAGAATAATGACATTGTGCATGTACAGTGGGAGTTAATTGCATATACAAACTCATTCTATCATTTGTGGTGAGAGGTTTTTTTTTTATATCGTCTTCAGGTTCGATAACGATCAAACATTAGTACGAAAAAAAGGTGGAAGATGTTAAAAAGAAAGCACGTTCCCTTTTTATATTTATTTCTTCTTTTCCTGGATTGTTTGTAAAAAGTAACAAATAGTTGTAGTGATTTTTGTGTAAGAGGATTTTTTAATGCAATTCTGCAACACAGATTGGTGCAGCAAGTCACGTGCTAGATTGTTTCTTGTAAGTTCGTTATTTCTAATTCAAGAATTTAGTCGAGCATATAATCGAAAGCGTAGGGGTGTGCTTTTAATATTTAGATCTAGAAGGTTAGGCAATGCGCATTTATTTTTTGAACGACAGTTGTGATGCAAAACAAATATTTAAATGCTAGCATTTTGAAGCAATTGTACTTTTTAGGGAAATTTCAAAAGAGTACAAAACTTTATTACGGAAAGAAGAGAAAGTGGAAAGATTCAGAAAGAAAACACGGACCACTTTTTTATATCTTTCTTTTTACCGTGTGGGTTTCTTAGGGAAGCGAATATTTGTAATGACTTTTGTGTTGTGGTAAATGTTTCGAACATTTTTTGCATCATGTGTTTCTTACGTTATTCTTAAAAATCAGACAAACAATTTTTTGAATGGTACAGTCATTTAAAAAGAATAACGTCGTAAAAAACTTTAATAAATGATCACTAATGTTCATTATTTGTTAAATGTTTAAACGATTTATTAAACCAATTTGGTAAAAGGAACATCCATTGAACAGTATTTATAAACTTTTTATTATGCTGGACCTTAAAATAACGATTTTCACTTCTGAAACCACATCTAAAATTAATCCAATTTTTACGTACTTTCTTTTAACATACATTTTTGTATGTATGTAGCAGTCAAATCTTGTGACTAATTTCTCAGCCACTTCCTGTTGACGTAGAACTTAGAAATTTGGAATATATATGTATTCCTGAAGGTAATACATAAATTGGACATTATTTTTTAAGAATTCGATCCCTAAGGGGGGTCAACGTCGGCCTAAAACTTACATTTTCCCCATAGAAATAACGTTACTTATTGTTTAATTGAAAAAATAAATCCATTGTTGCAACATTCATCCATTTTCACTAAATTGTTGCCCGCATCATTATGACGTCAGCATTTGAGTTATGCACACATTTGTGCTTTATAATATAAGTTGACTTTTTGTAAATTTTAATGAAAGTATTTTTTTTTAATTACATTTAATTATTAATATTGAATATCGTTAGAACTAATCCTACAAACTTTATGGAAACTTACAAATAGATTAACATGAGATTTGAAAATCTTATTCTATTGTAATAATTAGGTGTTCTTGAACATTTCTAAGTTTAATTAAATACATATAGCAAATTCTATATATTATGTTGAAACGTCATATTCATCTTAATAAATGAAAATAAAAAACGTGAGCACATTGATTCACAATTCATTTATTACTAAAATAGGTGCAAATATAATATAACAGTTGAAAAGCACTAAAACTATTAAGATGTTAAAAACACCGATGTAAAAACATGTGAAAATTTCCTGAGCACTTTCAGCTAAACATTAACCATCATCAGGGGAGTTAAAATGATAAAATACAGTAGCTCTAAAGATGTACACTGGTTAAGTAGTAAGGGTCGAAACCAAAAACAATACATAGGAAGGGAGGAATGGGGGGAGAGGCTATAGAAAATAGGAGGGGAGTCAATTGAAACTTTTTATATTACATTTGCCAATATTTTAGTAATAAATGTATTGTGAATCTATGTGTTCACGTTGTTTATTTCAAAGCTTGTTACTATTTCAATATGAAGTCCCTAAACTTATTTTTTAAAACGAAATTCAAAGAAGACATTTTCTATTGGAATGGCTGTTTTCGTTTTCTCTCAGAGGATGTGGCAATTAAAATATATGGGGTGATTCTATCGAAAAAAAAATTCTGTGCAACTGTACATTCATTTGCTTTTAAAAAATATTTTCTTTTATACAATAGTCGTCCTCTAAATGTAGGGAAGATGGGGGATGAATGGGACATTTTCACAAAAATATTTATTTTAAATATTTTATATAAGTTATTATCAATATTATATATCACATGTCAAACTTTAAGTGTTTTACTACATCTTATGCACAGTATTTGTTCAAGATTATTATTATACAGATATATAAATTAAATTTAAAAAAAAGTTCTTCTATGTCCCAATCATCCCCACAGCAGGGATGAATGGGACACAAACATTTTCCTCCCCGTATTCAATGTTAAGGACTAAAGGCTAACAAAAATGCCGCCTCGGCAAAAGCTGAGAGATTATAAATTGTAATATGATCTCCAGGATTATTTGTTAGTCAATGATCTTGGACTCATCTCAGCTTTGCCTTAAAAGGCCCATAAACGGTGGACTGAAGACGATGGCTACAAAGAGGATGAAATGTTAAAAGAATAATTACCATAAAGGATTAATTTATCAACCTATATAACATTATTTAGTTAATAAAAAAATTTCAGTATCTTCTAGGGACGAATGAAGCAGTCCCATTCAACCCCATTTGAAATGTCCCAATCATTCCCATGATGCATATATTCAATTGTCAGCTATTTTGTCTCAGAAATTATATTGTCACAATGGTTAATATGCATTCATTTTAATTACCAATATTGAGCCTTTAAATAAAAAACTACAACATATCTTAATTGTTTATATTGTATAAGATATTTAAATAACTTCAAATGTAAAAAAAATTACTTTTAAGCAGAGTTTTCAGGAAATGCAAATTTGAAGAAAACTGAAAACAGCCATGTGCTCTTGCTTTTGGTTCTGAAGTACACTATGGTAGTGAAATCTATGAGGATAGGAAGCAACTAAAAAAAATGTTTATTGCATGAAATATTGAGAACGTCCCATCCATCCCTTGTCCCATTAATCCCCCATCTCCCCTACTACAAGCAAACGAAACTATCAATTGCAATCTCTAATAACTGCTGTAACAAAAAAAATATCTCACGATTTTTAAAAGGAGATTTGCATACATCGTTAATTGTTAAACGATGTTAAATAAAACAGTAACAAAGTTTTTCATTCTGAGTAAAAAATACCCGGAATTTATCATTTCCAAGGTGCGCATAAAAGATATCACTACAATTTTTTTTTCTATATTTTAGGACCACTGTACTGAGTTACAACGCGGAGTTGGATCGCCATCTGTGACTTATGCTCGTATTCACCATCACCCTCAACTAGAAAACCTGAGTCGAACGCTCAAATGGTATTCATCATTAATCTGATAGGACATCAGCCGCGATTAGGTTCAATCAGGTTAATCGGGAATTTCATTTGGACGTTCGACCGAGGTATTCTAGGTTGAGGAAGATGGTGAATACGAACATTAGTGTGTTGACAGCAGATGTTTTTCCAGAGATACTTTACATTACTCTGTGATTTTTACAACGCAAAAATTAGTTGAACAAAGGTTTTGTGTTTCAAACAAAACTTTCGTGTACCGAATCACTAAAATTGTTGCAGAAGACCTACGGTGAATCGTGCATGCCAAAAACACAAGCATATGAGTGGCGTAAAGCATTCAAATGTCCCGCAGTGACGCGGACGAATAAGCTCGGTTCACGTAAGATCACGGAAAGCGAAGCAGCATCGACCACGGTCACTGTTTGGGAGGGTGACAACCTCTCTCGGCTGCTGCTGCTGTGGGACCGTGTACGTTAATGGGAGCTGGTGCACGTAAAATCTGTTCGTTGCTCGAATGTCCTCCAAGTTTAGAATGAGCGTTATCTCTGGGGGTGCCAATCCAGGTGAAGGTCTCTCATCTGGAATTTGTTCAAAATTAGGAGAAAACCTTTAGAAGTCCAACCTCGAGCCTCTGGTACCTCTTCTATCAGAGAAGTGCCATGGCACTTTCTCTGTCACAACAACAACAAAGCATTCAAACAGGACCAAGAAGTGATAGCTGATTTGTATTTTTCTGTTCGACCTTTAATGTCTACAAACGACTTAAATATAAATAAAATCAAGAAGCTGGAGCTCAAATCTCACCGTATGAGTCTCGGAGATTTTGCCCAAGAGGTGAACATATCTAAGTCCGTTGATAACGTTATGACTAATATTTTGGGCATGGAACGTGTCACCGTACGACTAACTCCTAAAGAGCTCAATTTTGACCTATTCTTGTGCAATAGTTTTTGACCAAAAACGCAATGAATGTCATTAACTAAGCAACGTACATGTTTGGTATGCCCCCTGTGACTTTTTCCTGTTCCTGAAGTTAATATTACCACTTAGAAAAAGGCGTTTTGAGTCAATTGAGGACACAAAAAAATCGCTGAATGAGCTAAAGGTCCTACACCATCCTGCTTACAAAAAATGTATGGAAGGCTGTGTACTGCTCAGCCATACTCGATGGAGCCTACTTTAAAGGCGACAAAATAAATATTGATGAATAATTTAATTTTTTGAGTTTTATTAAACAGTTCCTGGTACTTTTCACACAGAATGTATATACAACTTGTCTCCGTGTTTTGGCTTCACCGAAGCTATTTTCAAGACAAATAATAATATTCTACAGATGTATATACACACTGTGTACATGTTTCGACTTCATCAAAACCATTTTCAAGAAAATTATAATATTCTAAAGATGTATATACAAACTGCCTACATGTTTCGGTTTCACTGAAGCCATTTTCAAGACAAATGAGAATATTCTATAGATACCTTGGTTCACCCGAAACATGTAGACAGTTTGTATATATATTTTTTTACTGTTTTATTTACTATTTTATTTAACACCGTTTAGCAATTAACGAAGCATATTATCTCTGGGTGTTCATGTTTGTTTTATGTTTGGAAATTACTTTTTTTGTGAAACGACATCAATCGCTAATTATAAAACATGCATAGAATAATTTATTTCAGGAAATTTTTGGAGTACATCCTGTATTGGTATATTGTTTGGTATAAATTTGCAAATATAGAATACTTTTCATATATTAAGATATTTTTTATATGGAAATTTAAAAATAGAAAATAATTGATACAGATTTTGAAACATATTGACGGATTTTCAATACGTTAAAATATCGAAAAAAATAGATCCTACTTTAAAAAAACTAATGTATAAATATTGCGTTTTTTGACAAATAGTAATTTACTTCTTCATTTCACAAGATATGACTTCATTTCAGTTCAACGGCCATAAAAAAAGATAGAGTAGTTGTTAAATATCATCTCAATACTTATTCCTAACTATAAAAAAAAAGTACCCTACGCTCTTATCGCCAAACTCTTGATCTAGCACTCCTAATATTTAAATGCGAATTGCATTTGCTTCATTTTGCTATATCCCAATATTCTACGTTTTGTCATCGGCCCAGAAAATGATATCTTCAGAATTTGAGTTGCAAATCGACTGAGAAGTTATAAAATTTCCCTACCCAAATTCTGAATCTCCCTTTTTACATATTTCTACATTTTAATATCGTGTGCGTTGGCAACCGTGCTGTCCTAAAATCATGCATGAAACTCCTGAATGTTGCGTAGAAGTTTATCACAATTTTGAACAGATTTTTTTGTATTTAGTTTAGTCAGATTAGGAATGTTGAAGTATATATATGTTGTCGTTATTTTTAATTTAAAACTTTATTAATATAATTATTTTGAACGCTGTTCAATCAAGATTTGTGGATCCAAAAATTAAAATTTTAATTTATGGTGTATTTAATATTCTTCTCTGATTTCCAGATAACCATTCGATTGAAATATTTATTTATTATGATATATAGACACTTGTTTTGTTCAAAAATATGTTTTTAATTATTCAAACGACTTAACAAATTCATATTCAAATCAATTAGAATATTATAAAATAAATTCATGTTCATTTTAGTTTGAAAAAATATTTCTCTTGTTTATTTGTAAATTGACCTTAATCGGAGTAAATTGAATTTAACACACGTGCATATATATTTATATATATGAAAGCCTAATTACACAAGCTCATACATAAACGAACATACACACACACAGCTTCACATACTCGCACATACACAATACACTTCAACGCACACATACATAAATGAATTTGTCTCTTTCACAAAATCTAATCGGAACGCTCTAAAACCAGCCAATCATATAATTGTAAATAACTCCTTTATGTTTTACTGTATTTATATTTACTGTATGGTATTTTTATAATAAAAAATTATACGACAATTTAATCTGTTATTATTCGCGTATACACAATGATTTTAATGTTTCCACTCATTTACTGGTAAGTAGCATTTTTGTTTGTGTTAGTATTTAAAAGATATAACTAATAAAAACAAGTAAATTAAAATATTTACATTTTAATTACACATACAAATATTTTATTAATTTATTAGTGCATGTTTAATATATATATATATATATATAACCAAACATTTTTTGATATGAGAAACAAACTCTGCAGTAATATACGTATTTTTAAAATTTTGACCTATACAGACAATTATAATAATCGAATATTTTTTAATGTATATTAATTGTTAAATTGTTTAGTATATATAACTCTCGTGGAACACATTTAGTAAACATGCATCAGTTTTTAATATAAATAAGAAAGAAATATCTTCAAATCAAAACGTCTAGTTTAATTTTTTTTTGAAAAACAGCAATTTTTATGTGTAGCTACACAAATATATTTTGCTTACAAGCTAATAAAATTTCCAAAGAAAGAACTTTTGGAATTCGTATTTACATATAAAAAATGAAATACAGAAAAAACTTCGTCTGTCACAAAAAAACCTAAAAAAAAAAAATCAATAAAAATCTAGGAAAGCTGAAATTGAATTTAGTTCTTATTTAATTTATTATTCAATTTCCTAGCACTACAAAACTGACGCATCTGTATTTCTCAGCATAAAAGATGAAAAAGAATATTGAAGTAAAATAAAATATAAATAACAATACAAGAAAAAATATATAAATAAATGAAAAGCAAAACCTTGACAAGTTTTTCTTAGCATATTCCGTGGAAAAGTTTTTAGTTTTCTTCTAAAAACAATTTCACAGACAACAAAATATACCACTCTATTCCAATATTTCTTTTCTAAAAGTTTTGAACTAACTTTTGGCAATGAGTATTGGAGTAATATGTATGATAATTTCGAGAGGATTAGATTAGGCAAAAGGTTAAAATTCGACTTATTTTCGTATATCCGTTACGGTTTCGTATTGTATTTCATTAACCCCCTGTGACCTTTTTCTTTTCACCCAGCTTACGATAACAGATTTATCCTCAACTCCAATGTAAAATGTTAGAATTTCCCTCACAAGTATATAAGATAACATTTCTGGCAAGAATTTATAAATATTTTTGCTACATTCAATTACTTAAGTTTGGGGGAACAGATATTTATGGATATATTGTAGTCATATTTTGGCGTTACCGAAAATATTATTTGGGAACTTTGATATTGAATATTAATAATACTGAAGTAGAACAAAATTATCTTTATTTATTTCACAAATAAACCATTCATTCCTACAAAATTATTATTGCAGAATTTAAATATTTTGATTTAATTAATTATTATTTTTAAATTTTTAGAATAAGTCTCTAAGTAAACTGTAGCACTAACTGTGTTGAAATAAAATATCAAAAAATGAAGTAATACGGAGAACTGTACTTTTTTAAATTGAGAAACTAAAACGTGAAGCAATGCTTACAAAAATCATGAAAAACATTCCGATAACAAAGTAAAATCAAACAAATGCATAGAAGCGGTAACAGATTTCAAGCTTACATGTTAGAATTTATGTTTCGATGTGGATGTTTATAGTACTAGTTTTGAGCACATTTTAATTTGGCAGTCCCTGTATGCTTGGCATGTGGTTGGTGTATATTTATGTTGTGCCAAAGATAGTTTCTAGTAGCGAAGAAATGAAGAGTTAGAACTATATTTCAGTGTGGATGTTCATAGTAATTCGGAACATATTTTAACTTGTAAGTCCCATTATGCTTAGCTCTCTTTTACAAAATATAACGAGAACGCTCCAAAATCAGCAAACCATAATTGTTTACAATTTTTTTTTTCATTATTTATACGACTTATATTTTACTGTATGATATTTTATATTAAGAAATGATATGAAAAATTATTCTATTATTATTCGCGAATATACATTAATTTAATTATTTTCATGCATATACTGGTATATAATATTTGTGTTTGTGCTAGTATTTAAGAGATATAAATAATAAAAATACATAAATTAAAATGTTTAGATTTTAACTACACATCTTTTTTAATTTATTAGCGTATGTATAATAAATATATTTATTAGCATAATTTTTTTTTATATTTAAAAATATATAAAATGATATATTTTGGAATTTAATCATATACAGACAATTATAATAACTGAATATTATCTAATGTGTATTAACTATTATATTTTTTATACACAAATCCTTGTATGTATTTTGTAATTAGGTGGCAGTATTTAATATAAATAAGAAATAATTACAAAACGTCTAGTTTATTTTTTTTATTTATTTTTTTTTTTTTTTTGGTATACAGAATTTTTCAGGTGTAGACAAAGGTTTTTTTTTTCTTACAAGATAATAAAACTTCCTAGAGAAGTAAATTCCGGAATTCGTATATACATATAAAAAAAAATAAAAAATAAAACTTATACTGTCACAAAAAAACTTAGAAAACTGAAACTGAATCATAGTTATCATTTAATATACTATTCAATTTCCTAGCAGTAAAAAACTGACTTATTTCCTACGTAACTATATTTATCAGCATGAAAGAAGAAAAAATATTGAAGTAAAATAAAATATAAATAAATATACAAGAAACAAAATATAAATAAATGAAAAGCAAAACCTTGACAAGATTTTCTTGACATATTCCATGGAAAAGTTTTTAGTTTTCTTCTAAAACAATTTCGCAGACGACAAAATATACCACTCTATTTCAATACTTCTTTTCTAAAAGTTTTGAACTAACTTTTGGCAATGACTGTTGGAGTAATATGTATGATAATTTCGAAAGGATTAGATTAGGCAAAAGGTTAAAATTGGACGTATTTTCGCATTTCCGTTGCGATTCTGTATTGTATTCCATCAACTCCTGATACCTTCCTCTTTCCACCCAGCATACGCTAACAGATTTATCACTATGTCAATGCAAAATGTTAGAATCTTCCTGACGATTCGATCTGGCAAGAAAATATAAATATTTCTTATTTATCGAATAATTTGAGTTTTGGAAAACATATATTTATGGATATAGTGCAGCCATATTTTGACGTCAGCGAAAATATGATTTGAAAATTTAGATTTTGAATATTAATAATAATGAAGTAGAAGTTTTTAACTTTTATTTTTTTACAAATAAACCATCCATTCGTACAAAATTATTATTGCTGAATTTAAATGTCCTGATTTTATTTTCTTCAATCATATGAAAAAGTGAAATAAAGAAATAACTTCAACTGTCACAAAAAATCTAGGAAAGTAGAAATTGAAACTAGTTTTCATTTGAATTATTATTGAATTTCCTAGCACTACAAAATCTACTTCTTTCTTACGTAACTATATATCTCAGCAAAAAAGAAGAAAAAATACTGAAGTAAAACATATATATAATAAATAAATCTGCAGGAAAAAAAAGAAGGAAAAGCAAATCTTGACAAGCTTTACTTGAGATATTCGGTGGAAAAGTTTTTAGTTTTCTTCTAAAAACAATTTCGCAGACGACAAAATATACCACTCTATTTCAATATTTTTTTTCAAAAAGTTTTGAACTAACTTTTGGCAATGACTATTGGAGTAATATGTATGATAATTTCGAGAGGATTAGATTAGGCAAAAGGTTAAAATTCGACATATTTTCGCATATCCGTTACAGTTCCGTATTGTATTTCATTAACCCTTTCCGGCACACACAAATTCTGCTCGTAAAATGCGAAATTACTGACTGACACCGGAATTTACAAATGACTTTTTTTAAAAACATGAACTGCTTATTTTAAGCTTTCGTTGTAGAAGCAAAAACTTTTTACAATGTTCTTGGTGCCGAATGCAAGTTTGGAATTAAAATTAGGTGTGCCCGGAGTGGGACCACTGTGCCGGAAAGGGTTAACCCCTGTGATTTTTTTTTTCAACCGGCATACGATAACAAATTTATCCTCAACTCCAATGTAAAATGTTAGAATCTCCCTGACAAGTACATAAAATAACATTTCTGGCAAGAAAGTATAAATATTTTTGATATATTCAATTATTTGGGTTTGGGGGAATAGATATTTATGGATATATTGTAGTAATATTTTGACGTCACCGAAAATATGATTTGGAAATTTTAATTTTGAATATTAATATTACTGAAGTAGAAAAATTTTATGTTTATTTATTTCAAAAATAAACCGTTCATTCCTACAAAATTATTATTGCTGAATTTAAATATTCTGATTTAATTAATTATTATTTTTAAATTTTTATAACAAGTAAACTGTAACACTAACTGTGTTGAAATAAAATATCAAAAAATGAAGTAATACGGAGAGCTGTACTTTTTTTAATTGAGAAACTAAAACATGAAGTAATGCGTACAAAAATCATGAAAAACATTCCGATAACGAAGTAAAATCAAACAAATGCATAGAAGTGGCAACAGATTTTAAGCTTACATGTGTTAGAATTTATATTTCGATGTGGATGTTTATAGTACTAGTTCTGAACACATTTTAATTTGGCAGTCCCTGTAAGCTTGGCAAGTGATTGGTGTATATTTATGTTGTGCCGAAGATAGTTTCTAGTAGCGAAGAAATGAAGAGTTAGAACTATATTTCGGTGTGGATGTTCATAGTAGTTCGGAACATATTTTAACCTACTAGCCGCCACTGGCGACCAGTTTGGTCGCCCTTAAATGTATGTTAAGCATTGTAACAAATTATTTTTATTCCTAATTTATTTTTTTCCTTAATCCTTCGCCAAACCGGAAAAATCTAATAGACAAATCAAGAACTTTTGCGATCGTGGTGGCATTTCGCATATTTTTTGTTGTTATGTATTTCATCTTTCTTGACAAAAACCGCTTAACCCACTTTATAATAAATTAATCATTGTGTGTGTGTTTTTAATATAAAATAAACTATTTCATAATAAAATAAAAGTATATGCTGTTTTAGTAATCTCTAATAAGTACCTGAAAACGGGATTTTCTCGCCAAAATGGCGCAAAACAAAAATTCCGCCAACCCTGGTGCGTCCGTGACAGCTGTTCCAATTTAAAATACATGACGTTCACATTTTTCTTTAAAATAGAAAATAGATAAATAAGAAATATTATCATAAATCAAAACATTTGATTTCAAAATTAAAATATCGTTTCTAATTAATACACACGAAAAATAAAAGCTGACAATTTGTTTCGAAATTTGATCCATTAAATATTATTACATGAGTTCAACCACGGAGTTCAACTTACATCAAGAAAAGATCCGAAGGAAGTTGAGTTGTATGGAACAGAATTATGGTAAAATTTGACTGTCTCACTGGTGCTGATTATTTTTTTTTTTACACCAGGCAGCGGTCCAAAAATTCATGGTTTAATATTTTAAACGTTCACAACGAATGAATCTTTTTTTTTTTGTTGTTGTTTACTTTCATGGATAGAGAATTTGAACAGCGAACCTAATTGAAACTGAAGTTATTGCAGAATGTATACATAATTGAACGTAAGTCATCTCTCAAATATTAATTTATTTTGAACGATCTTTCTAAAAATGTAACTTTTATGCAGTTTTATTAGAAAAAATAATTTTGAATAAAAATGGCTGCCTGGCATATGAAACAGTGAAGCGGCATCCCGGAACTGTTGAGGACAGTCACATGACATACGGTTTAATTATAGAGATAAGTCCCAGTATGCTTAGCTCTCTTTTACAAAATATAACCGGAGCGCTCTAAAATCAGCAAACCATAATTGTTTACAATTTTTTTTCATTATTTATACGACTTATATTTTACTGTATGATGTTTTATATTAAGAAATGATATGAAAAATTATTCTATTATTATTCGCGAATATACATTAATTTAATTATTTTCATGCATATACTGGTATATAATATTTATGTTTGTATTAATATTTAAGAGATATAAGTAATAAAAGCACATAAATTAAAATATTTAGATTTTAATTACGCATATTTTTTTAATTTATTAGCGTATGTTTAGTAAATATATTTATTAGTATATATATTTTTATATTTAAAAAAATATAAAGTTGTATTTTTAGAATTTAATCATATACAGACAATTATAATAACTGAATATTATCTAATGTGTATTAATTATTATATTTTTAATACACGAATCCTTGTATGCATTTTGTAAGTAGGTGGCAGTATTTAATATAAATAAGAAAGAATTTCCTTCATATGAAAATGTCTATTTTGATTTTTTTATATATATACATCATTTTTTAAGTGTAGACAGATGTTTTTTGCTTACAATATAATAAAACTTCCTAAAGAAGGAAATTCCGGAATTCATATATACACATATGAAAAAAAGAAAAAAAAAAGAAAACTTCAATTGTCACAGGAAAAAAAAAAAAACTTAGAAAAATTGAAATTGAATCTAGTTCTCATTTAATATACTATTCAATTTCCTTTAAGTACAAAACTGACTTATTTATTACGTTATTATGTTTCTCAGCATAAACGAAGAAAAAATATTGAAGTAAAATAAACTATAAAAAAAAAAATTATAATTTAACAAATTACAATAACCATTGGAAAAATGTTCCAAAAACTTAAAAAAAAAAATTACCGTACTTTCATGTTTATTGCGGCCCCCACAATTATGATTATGCCAAAGTTGCAGTTATGATTTCGCCAAGATCATCGCAAAGCTTATATGTAGGTCGCTTGGCGATTCTTTTTTGGGTGCCAACACGAAAACACCAAATTTACAATACATTAATGAAAACAGAAACAAAAATGTTATATGTATCATATATTATTATAACGTCATACATGCTTTATAATTTGGCGATAAATCTTGGTCGCTTGGCGATTCATCCTTGGGGGCCGCAATAACACGGAAGTACCAAATTTACAATATATTAAGGAAAACAGAAACAAAAAATTTATAAAACGATTTCTCATTCGACGTCAATTTTTGAATTCGGCTTTTTTCAATATCTGATAGTTTGCATCTATCCTTTTTGTAACTTTAACAGTTTTGTAACGATCTTATGTATTTCTATTGCCTATTCAAAGAAAAATTCTTCTAAAGTTACAGAATTTCGTTAACAATTCTTATAAAGTTACAGAATTTCGTTAAAAACGCTTGAAAAAATAAACTGACGACGTCAAGAGATCCATTCTCGACCGAAAACAACAACCATTTTTCCCAATGGTTAATAAATATACAGGAAAAAATATAAATAAATGAAAAGCAAAACCATAACAAGTTCTTCTTGACATATTCCGTGGAAAAGTTTTTAGTTTTCTTCTAAAAACAATTTCACAGATGACAAAATATACCACTCCAATATTTTTTTCTAAAAGTTTTGAACTAAATTTTGGCAATGACTATTGGAGTAATATGTATGTTAATTTCGAGAAGATTAGATTAAGTAAAAGGTTAAAATTGGACGTATTTTCGCATATCCATTACAATTCCGTGTTGTATTAAATTAAATCCTCAGACCTTCCTCTTTCCACCCAGCATATGATACCAGATTTATCCCTATCCCAATGCAAAATGTTAGAATCTTCCTGACGATTCGATAAGGTAATATTTCTGGCAAGAAAATATAAATATTTTTGATTTATCGAATAATTTGAGTTTGGGAAAACATATATTTATGGATATAGTGCAGCCATATTTTGACTTCAGCAGAAATATGATTTGAAAATTTAGATTTTGAATATTAATAATAATAAAGTAGAATTTTTTATTTTTATTTATTTTAATTTTAATTTTTTTTTTTACAAATAAACCGTTTATTCCTGCAAAATTATTATTGCTGAATTTAAATTTCCTGATTTTTTTATTTTTTTTAAACATATTAAAAAGTGAAATAAAGAAATAACTTCAACTGTCACAAAAAATCTAGGAAAGCAGAAATTGAAACTAGTTTTCATTTGAATTATTATTGATTTCCTAGCACTACAAAACCTGCGTCTTTCTTACGTAACTATATTTCTCAGCAGAAAAGAAGAAAAAATACTGAAGTAAAAAAAATACATATAAATAAATTTGCAATAAAAAAATAAATGAAGGAAAAGAAAAATCTTGACAAGCTTTACTTGTGATATTCCGTGGAAAAGGTTTTAGTTTCTTTCTAAAAACAATTTCGCTGGCGACAAAATATACCCCTCTATCCCAATATTTCGTTTCTAAAAGGTTTGAACTAACTTTTGGCAATGACTATTGGAGTAATATGTATGATAATTTCGAGAGGATTAGATTAGTCAAAAGTTTAAAATTGGACATATTTTCGCATATCCGTTACGGTTCCGTATTGTATTCCATTAACCCCTAATCCTTCCACTTTCCACCGAGCATACGCTAACAGATTTATCACTATCCCAATGCACAATATTAGAAATTCCCTCACAAATCGATAAGGTAATATTTCTGGCAAGAATCAATAATTTTTATTTATTCACATACTTGAATTAGGGGAATAGCTATTTGTGGCTATATAGTAGCCTAATTTTGACGTCAACAAAAATACCCCTATGATTTGGAATTTTCACGATATTGCACTGTAAAAAAAACAAAAAAAAACAGATGTTTCTAAATGTAGGAAAATAAAATATAATCACAAAAAAAAAATTGTACAATAACGACTTCCAAGTTACTAATGATTAGTACTTTTGTTTAGTAATACTTTTGTTTAGTAACCTCAGAAACTCATATGTTTTCGATGTTTAAAGAAGTAGTTACAAAATCAAGGTTTCTTATGCGTCTATTTATTCTCAGAAACGTAATTTTTATAGTGTATTAATATTTTTTCTGAACTCGAAATATGGGTTTTCTGAATGTTATTAATTCTCAAGGAAACATTTACTCGTTTTACAGTCAAACATGTTAAACTAACAGCATTAATATTAGCATTAAAATAGTTAATAATAATTTTTTACTCTTGCAGCATAAATTCAATTACACGACTGAAAATGTTTAATTGAGAATTAACAGAATCTTAAAAAGCAATATTCCGGTTTGAAAATACTGATTAATACATCATAAAAGCTACTCGGAAACATTTCCGAAAAAGAGTGGCATCAAATGAAAATTTATTTTTACAAATGATTCTTTAAATCTAGAAAAGATATTGGTTTCTGAAGTTGAAAGAAAATATATTGGTTTCTGAAGTTGAAAGAAAATATATTGATTTCTTAAAAAAAATAAAGAATTCAAATCTTACTGTAGTTTCTACCATTCCTCAGGCATTAGTGTTTATTTTTCTCAAGAACAGTAGTCGTATAAATGTGTCTTCTTTAATAGTACTATAATTGTTAATTACCATTACACTTCTTTAAAATAGATGTTTTTGTATTGGCATTAACATACCACTATTAAAATTCATAATTAAAAACATAGTCAGATATTCACTTAAAAAAGTGGATATCTGACTATGTTTTATTGATGATGTGCATTACTGCCTATTACCTTACTTTTCGCAGAAAATCACATTAAAATAAACAGACATTTTGCTCGTAATAGCCGTCAACTTGCTTTAGTAGCTCGTAAAAAGAGTGATAATCTTAATATACTAGTTTAAATGGTGAACCATTCTTAACACACAAATTGTTCGTTTTAATCATGCCCTCGTTTAAGCCGGGCTCGTTTTAAACGAGTTTCACTGCATATACATAATCAAACATTCTCAAAAAGAAGTACATGTCAGAAATATACTCATTTGCTTACAGGTGCTAAAAAAGGTCTAAAAAAAGAAGTATAAGTCAGAAATGTATTCATTTGCTTACAGATCCTAAAAAAGTCTCAAAAAAGAAGTACAAGTCAGAAATGTATTCATTTGCTTACAGATGCTAAAAAAGTCTCAAAAAAGAAGTACAAGTCAGAAATGTATTCATTTGCTTACAGATCCTAAAAAAGTCTCAAAAAAGAAGTACAAGTCAGAAATGTATTCATTTGCTTACAGATGCTAAAAAAGTCTCAAAAAAGAAGTACAAGTCAGAAATGTATTCATTTGCTTACAGATGCTAAAAAATTCTCAAAAAAGAAGTTCAAGTCAGAAATGTATTCATTTGCTTACAGGTGCTAAAAAAGTCTCAAAAAAGAAGTACAAGTCATAAATGTATTCACTTGCTTACAGGTGCTACAGCAGGTGTTTTTAGTAGCATGTGTTTTTTAGCACCTGTAAGGAAATGAGCACGTTTCTGACTTGCACTTCTTTTTTGAGAATATTTGATTATTTATCCAAGGTGAATTTCGCACTAAAATTTTAACTTATATTACCAATACATAATTTAAACTAATTTTTTTAGTTGTTAAATGCATGATTAAATAGTTATTTTTTTTATTTCTGAGGAAAACAAATTGTTACTACTGACTACAGTTATTGTTTATAGTTACTGGGTATCACGTATCAAAAGTTACTAATTTTAAATGCCAGTTTCTTTTGTGCTAATTACTGTTCTATATTCTGTTATTAATGGGAGATCTTATAATGTATTACGAATTGTTTTTTTTTTTTTTTCGTGCTAAATGTAATAAACTGTTTACTATTTTTAATAAGAATACATTCAGAATTTACGAGAGTATTTCTGTGGGAGAAAATACAATACCAATCTTGTTTTACGCTAAATGTTTTATTATCCTATTGTTT
The DNA here is from genome assembly GCA_963931845.1 of Maratus michaelseni. Classification (NCBI taxonomy): domain Eukaryota; kingdom Metazoa; phylum Arthropoda; class Arachnida; order Araneae; family Salticidae; genus Maratus; species Maratus michaelseni. The sequence continues at coordinate 8,990,974 of OZ007600.1, forward strand.
CGATATAGTTTTATGTATTTGCATTTTTGTAATAAGAAAATTACTAAAATAGGACATAGATCAATACGTTAAGTGTTTTCATAGATTACACTCAGAAAAAGAAACTGATTAAAACTACAAAACATATTTTTGGAGTACATTTTGTTGTTTTAGCAAAATTGGAGTAAAATTGGAGCATTTTACTTCAATTAACAAAACATTTTTGCTGACGATACAAATTTTTTTTTTCAGAATTGCAAAAAAAAAAAAAAAAAAAAAAAAAAAAAAAATTGTTGATTCAAACAAAGTTTTTATTGACCTATATTTAAACAAAAAATTTGTTTAAATATAGGTCAATTGAAATTTTCTTTGAATCAACAAAAAATTTTGTTTTGTTGAAAACCATTTTTTTTTTTTTTTTTTTGCAATTCCAAAAAAAAAATTGTATCGCCAGCAAAAAATGTTTTGTTAATTGAAGTAAAATGGTTCAATTTTACTCCAATTTTGCTAAAACAACCAAAATGTACTCAACAAAAATGTTTTGTAATTTTAATCAATTCCTTTTTCTGAGTGTAACTCGCTTTATTAGAAAAGTAATTTTGGCTTGAAATTTTCTACTGTTTGCGTGTATTTCATAGTTTTTCGGTAAAAATTTTTGAGAATTTTGTGCTGTTACCTTTTTTTATATATAATCAAAATTGTTTTTATTTTGCATGTATAAGATTTTACTTTTGATTAATTTTTAAAAGGAAGTGTTGTTGATTACTAAAATTACTAGTTCTAGTTTCTGGGTACTAATTAAGTCAATTACAATTAAAATGTTGATTTTATGTCATCAACAGTGGAATGCTATTGATTATTCAGGTGAGAAAGATTAAAGATTACGGATTGTTTATTTTATCGGGTTCATCTTGATGTTTTAATGAGCTGAGATTTAAAAAAAGAAAGTAATTATTCAGTTAAGAAAGTAATTATTCAAAATTTATTTAATAATCTAATAGATTAGATAGGCTTCATAGCGGAGGGATTGCTGTTAAGCCAATGATTATAGTTAAAACAGTTTAGATTGCAATTACAACGTTTCCAATTTTTTTAAAGTCTTAATAGTAAAGGTAAAACAACATGAGTACATTTTCAATATTTTTGAGAGAAGGTATTTATCAAAAAGTGAAATTTGAAGAATATGAAAAAGATTATATAAATATTTTCAAAACTTTCACAACAGCCTGTCATTATAAAATATGCCTGTTATCGCGACTGTGTATACACCGATTAAGAAAATGCATTTAATCCTAAGACATGCTTAATTTTCTATTTAAACTCATGCGAGCGGGTCTCCTGTTCTACTCTATACTTTTTTTTTATTATTTTATATCGAACTTTAAAAGCTTTATATTTTAAAATGTAGGGTGGAAAAAACGTGTATTAAATTACGAAATAACAATACATTCTAGTAATCAAAATTTCCGTTTATTGCCTTTCTTCAAATAAACAATAAAACTGTTTATTTCTTAGAAAGTAAAATAAACAAGTGGGTAGGTGTGATCGAAGATCGCTCAAAGGATTTCGTTTAATATTCCTTTCAAAACACTTTATCCTTTCTTTAATAAATCCAATAAATTTCATTTAGCAAAAAAAAAAAAAATAATAATAATAAATAAATAAAGAGTCATGTTTTTTATAAAATAAAAAAATACCGGTCTATTTTTTTCTTTTTTTGAATATCTAAGCCAGCCTGATATAGCTACTTAGAGTAAGTTTTTTTAAAACTAAAACATAATTTTTTTCCAAAAATGAAAAAATAATAATATTCAGCCTCAAAAAGTATTAAACAAATTTCAAGATAGAATTTGTGACATAAAAGATATAATAAAGCTGCTTTAAATGCAGTTCAACAAAGAGTAAGATAAAATTTGGTTATGTATCACGCAAGAGAGATTGTGAAGATATGCTCATTACTTTTCTGGGTCTTGAGAATAATTTTGCAAAAATGATTGTTTTATAGTAGATAAGTTTTTCGATATCATACTGCACAGCACAGAAATTTACATTTCATCATTATATAGTTAATAGAAATTCAAATGTTACCAAATGTCATAAAATTTATTTTAAGATTTTTGTTGTTTTATCGTTAACTCTTTATATCCAAATTATGAATTAATAAAGATTTCACCTTCCTAAGCAGTTTTGGTACTTATTTGTAATATAGGCCTTGGCAAGATAGAAACAAGTGGGTAAGTGTGATTGAAGATCGCTCAAAGGATTTCGTTTAATATTCCTTTCAAAACACTTTATCCTTTCTTTAATAAATCCAAATAAATTTCATTTTGAAAAAAAAAAAAATCATGTTTATTATAAAGTAAAAAATTACAAGTCTATTTTTTTTTTCGAATATCTAAATCAGCCCGATAGCGGGCGTAGCCCGCTTTTATATTCTGTCATAATAATATCTGTCATGCGGACTAAATGCGATATTTAAAAAATAATTAAAAAATTAAACATGTTGTACACCTTCAAAATGTTAAAATATGCGAATATTTCCATAATCGGATTTTTATCATGATTCAATATGTTTCTCAAACTCATATATTTACTAGTCTCTATTACATTCTCTATTACATACAAACATTTGAAAAATCCGTTAAACTTCCAATATGACGTCAGATTTTCTTTTTAATTCTCTAATGACGTGATATTAATCTGCTTTGTGTACATACACATACTCATACTGCTTGTATTATTGAAAAATCTTTGAAAATTTCGTTTTATTACCACTATGACGTCAATCATTTTTATTTCATATTAACATTTTTTTTCAATTGGTGAAACTTTTTATTTAATTTTCATTTTCCACATGGAAATCGTCTGATAGAAAATTAATTATTGTAGAAAGAATTTCATCGTGGATTTTTAATTTTTGGCATCTGCTATAACGAAAAATGTTTAAATTTAATAGGAAAAGGCTGTTAGAATTTTGGTTTTTTATCTCTATTTATTAAAATAATACGAATTTTTCAAATTTTAATATTTTGAGCTCTTTATAGCTGGTATTCAGCTATATACACAAAGTTTCAACTCTGTAAGTTACATAGTTTCTGAGAATAGCTCTGTGACAGACAGACAACGGAGCGGGAGTAATAGGGTTTCGTGAGATGAACGAAACCCTAAAAATGAGTAGATATAGGTATGTGCATTTAGATCTTTTTGATATTGTGGAGAAATAATATCTCTATGTTTATTCTGTTTCACTTAAAATATTTTATTTTTCCATTATTTGTATGCTGTTTAATTATAATATATATATATATATATATATATATATATATATATATATATATATATATATATATATATATATATATATATATATATATATATATATATATATATATATATATATATATATATTACAACAAAGCCATCTCTTAAAATTAAGTAATAAATAAGTCAAATGGATCCATAATTCGATCTAATTTTCATTAATAAATAATACGAGCTAATCTTGTGTCTATGTGTGTGTGTATAGTATATATATATATATATATATGCAAATTTTATCTTAAAAACGGCTCCAACGATTTTGACTAAATTTCGTATTTTACTATTTTCAGGCACGAGAAGACTACTGGGTCACATGTTCGAGAAAATTCGATTATTGGATCATTTTTGGGGTCACTACGGAACAAGCTAATTTCATCTAAAAAACGGCTCCAAGAATTTTGAATAAATGTTGAATCATATCATTTTGGGGTACGAGAAGACCATTGAGCTAGATCACATGTTCGAGAAAACTCAATTAGTGGGTCATTTTAGGGTCTCTGTGGGTAATGCATTTCAATGGGAAAATGACAGTTGAAACAGTTAGTAAATTCTTGAAAAGTGGGCTCTAAACAAAGTGCGAAATTAGCAACATTCTGTCATATTTTGCGAAATGTTGGCGACATTGGCGAGATTTGGACTTTCTACCAATAACAAAATACATGCTTGGCGCCAAATGATAGAAAATTGCCAAGTTTGCGGTTTTTTGCCAAATTTTGGCAATCTTTCGCAAAATATGAGTACAGGATATGCCATTTGGCTTTCAGAATCTGAAGGAACTTTTCAGAAATTCTCAATAGGAGCTGATACACATGATTCAACCAATCACAAACAATAGAAGTTAAATTTTAACACTTTCCAACCGAGTAGTTGAAAAGAGTTTATGAGTTCTGTTTGTTAGTCCATCTGTCCGTCCATCCGTACTCTAACTCTCGTAAATATACTCGGATTGCCCTTAAATTTTTGTATGTTACTGACGTTTAGTACAGCATGATCTCTATTGAAAATGAAGTGCATTTATAGTTTGTTTACAGGGACAGTCAAAAGTATTCCGTAACATTTCAGTCGATGGGAAAAAATCGTTTCAAGTGCATTTTGATGATGTTAGGCCATTTGAGACATGATGAAATTGTTATATAATTATGAAGCGCACTGAAACGTGATTATATAGGGTGTAAAGCATTTTTATTCATTTTCAGAGTCACACCAAAGAATTCTGTTACACAGTGTTCTACGGGGAAAAATCGTTTGCAGTTTAATTTAATGATGTTTCACTATTTCAAATATAATGAAATTTATATGCATTACTGAGGTGCATTATAAATTGTTCACTGAAAAGTATGGTGCGCATTGAGTTTATTGTTCATTTACAGACACACACAAAAGAATTCGGTTACAGTCTTAATGCGATAATTACAGTCTAAGTGTGATAAGTGCATTGTGAATTTTGATTTGGGTTTTTAAGCGCCATTTACCGGTGTACTTTTGAACTTTTTTTTTCTTTCGTAAAACAAATTCTCATTTCTTCACGTATACTCAGATGAAATATCAGGTCATTTTGACCAGTAGTTCTTTTTTTACAGCTTTTAGAAAGTGCAACATTAATTATAATCCCCTGTATATTTCCTTTATAATGCTTTGAAAATACCTCTTTATTTAATATCTTATCCTAAACATATTACATTTTTATGGCATTACATAGGTAAGATACGTGAGGTATTTGAATGATTTTGAGATAAAATAAATCGTTTTACTTCAAAATGTTTTACTATTACAATTCGTTTTTTATTTGAATTGAGAGCTTTTTCCTGTATTTCACAGTAAAATTCATATAATTCTAAATTATCATTCTTTATTTTAACGCTTTTCGGATCAATTCCCCAATTAATATTGCTTATGATAGAAAAAGCAAATATTCCGAATTCATAATTTGATTTATTAAAGTAAATCCGTATATCAATTTGCTTTTTAATGTTCATCAAAGCCGTTTACATACATTTTAGTTTTATCTCAGATTCCCAATTTTGGTCTGTTTTGAGTAAATGACAGCTTACGGTTTTAGGAAAATATTTTCATTGTTATGCATTAGTAATGAAATCGTTTTTAATCTTTTTAAGATATTCTTCAAAATAATTCTACATTTTAAGACAATTCTTAATTACTAGGAATGAAAAACTATCCCTTCGTGCTAAATCTTCAAAATAATGTTGATTCTACGTCGTTAGAGTTACAAGAAATACTGATCATTGTTAAAGTTAAACCGATATATCACATTATTTTGCTTTATTTCATATTGATGTATAGGACATTTATTTGGGGAAAGCTTGTCAGAAATGTTTTTCTTCAATAACTTAAAAAAATAAACAATATTTATTGAATAAACTGATTAAGTTGCGCCGACTTGTTTAAATTTTTCTTTACACTGATGAACAAATAAAAAAGTTTGAACACAGTTTCAAATATTAATTGATTTCATTTTTTTATACCTATAAAATCGAGCATAAAAGTCATATTCAAAATTTAATGCATTCATCACATACATTGACCGATAATATTTAGCCTGATAAAACAATTGCATTTTTAAAAAAATTTGAAAAATTGAAAATATCTTGCGGTCATTAAATATGACTTCTCCTTTTTTACTAACCCCCCACCCCGTCCCACTCCAGAAAAAAAAAATTGAGAACAAATTACTTGATTCCAAAGAGCTTCTTATGCTTTTCATTAGAAAAAAAAAAAAAAAAAAGATATAATTACAAGATGACATTTTACTTTATTACGCAATTTGTTTATTTTCTCATCTAGCCTCCTCAATCTGTTTACTCTTTATTACAGTAAAAGAGCCATGGCGTGATGAGAGTACATTCAAAGCTTATGAGAATATTGTAGGGAAAAAAGAAAATACCCTTTTTTATTGTCCTATTACTTGGATGTATTCTTAATTATGTATTATTCTATAATAAAAAACATCTCTTTAAAAGGAGCAATACATTAACTCCGGGTGTTTAATTCAATTTCGAATTGTTTTGAAATGATATTTTAGATTAAAATGTTTTACTTGTCAACATTTGATTATTTCCTTTTTAGCCAGTGCAATGTCTAAGCAGTCATGTTTTTTTATGTGAGTGTTTTGCGTGTTGCGCCTATGGATGTCTTGTGTTTTGGATATTCTGTTAAAAAACCTATTCGTATTCTAACCTATTCGTATTCGTTTATTCGTATTCTAACTTTCTCGGTTGCGGTGCCAGAATTTGCCGGACAAAGAGCCACGGTCTCCCCCAACTAAGAAGGAGTGGAAATTGATTACATTATCTATGTATCTATATACGATCTATAAAATAAGACAGATCTTCTTACTCTAGAAATATATAATATAACCAAGAAGTAAAATATACAATATCCGCAATACATAAAATCGAGCATAAAAGACATATTCAAAATTTACTACATTCATAACATGCATCAACCAGTAATATTATGTCTGAAAAAACAATTGCATATTATATTTTAATGGTGAAGAATTGAAAATGACTTCTGGTCATTAAATATAACTTCCTTTCTTTTGCTTACCCCCCCCCCCCCCAGCTAAAAACAAACTATAAGGAAAAAAATGCTGATTGCTGATTGATTCCAAAGAGCCTCTTATGCTTCTTAGTTTAAAAAAAAAAGGATATAATTTGAAATTCTACTTTATTACACAAGTTATTTATTTTCTCATCCAGCCTCCTAACTCTGTTTACTCTTTATTACAGTAAAAGAGCCATGGCGTGGTGAGAGTACATTCAAAGCTTATGAGAATATTGTAGGGGAAAAAAGAAAATGCCCCTTTTTTATTGTCCTATTACTTGGATGTATTCTTAATTATTTATTTTTCTATAATAAAAACATCTCTTTAAAAGGAGCAATACATTAATGTCGGGTGTTTTCATGGTTTATAGCAATTTCCAAGTTTTTGGGAAGAAAAATTTAGACTAGACGGTAAAAGAAGACAAACGCTTCTTAATCTAAAAAAAATATATAATCTAACCACGAAGGAAAATATACAATAACCATTTCCGATCTATCCAATATTTCGAAATGCGTTCTTTATCTTTAGAAACCGAAGAAACCAATGGTTCCTACAATTTTGAAAAAGCATTTATAAAAACTTTTTTTTTCTTTTGCCGTCACTGATTTTCAGAAACGTTTCCGAGTATTTTGTTTTTATAGTGCATTAATTATTTTTCTCCACCCACAATTTTGAAAGTTATCAATTGTATTAATTAAACATTTTCATGTTCAACAGACATGTTTTACAAGCTGATTAACTGGCTGAAAATGTTTAATTGTGAATTGATAGCATCCTAAAATCCTATTTTCCAGATTGAGAAAAGTGATTAATGCACTATAAAACATCTCGGAAACATTTCCGAAAATCAGGGGCACCAAAAGAAACTGTTTTGTTTGTAAATGCTTCTTTAAATCTGTAGGAAATAGCGAAGAATAAAAGTATTTCATCTTCCGCAAGTGATCTGTGAAATATGCGATTTGTGAAATTTGCAGTTTGTAAATTGTGCTAATCTCAACAGGTGACGCTACTTGTCGAAAGCTCCGACAGTGGCACGGAACAGGCTCGGTTGCAATACGACAAAAACTCACTAGATGGAGACACTACGGAATTGAGGAGAAGGGATACCAAAAATTAGCAGAGATACAATGAAAAATTGTTAAATCAGCTTTTTTCCTTTGTACAGCTGACTTTTGAATTCTGACTATCGAACTTTTCTTCTACTTATGTAAACACTTTATATGGGGATTGCCTTTCGTGCTTATGAAGACCTCTGATTAAGGCGGTCTCATTTTTAATTATTCTGGAAGCACAAATTGCTCCTAAAAACCATCCCCTCCGACAATTAACCCATCAGATTTATCGTTTTTTATTTTATAAGTATATAATCAAGTATTGTGTTTAAAATTAATAATTGTAAATATTATTTCTATTAAAGCAGATAATTTCCACAGTGAAATGAGTGCATATTATTAAAACAAAAATACACATCTTTTAAATAAAATTTATTGACACTTCTAGCTGTGCCCTAGACCGAATCATGAGACAAGTTGATAAGCTTATTACAGGTAAGCAGATTTTTCTTACCTATTTTTGTGAATTCTATATATAAAAAGTTAGAGTATTTAACGATAATCAAATACGGAGAAACTACGACTTGAAAATATATTTATATCTGAGGTTTCTAAAGATAAAGAACTCTTTCCAGAATCGTGAATAACCTGACAGACGTTAATATGTATTTTCGTACATGGTTATATTATAACTTCGTAGATTAAGAAACATTTTATTTTATTAAAAGGATAGCATATTTACAAATCTAAATTTTTAGTTACTTATTACAGCTAATTAACTTCAATCTGGACATTTTATGGCTTTAGAATATTTAACAAGTTGGAAATTGTGACAAACGTGACAAATGAGGTGCGTTCGTAGTATAGCTAATTTTTTAAATATTCAGATCTTAGTGCAATAGCTGTGGCACTCTTATGCAAAAATGCATGAATACAAAATTTAATTTATGGGCAGATTTCATATTATAAATATTAATTTTATTTTATGAAATTAAGTTTCAATACAATTTTACAAAAAATTAACTACAACTCGGTTACATTAAAATTATGCTATGCGCAAATTATCCAATTACAAAACAATGCAAAAATTCACTTTTTTTCTTCACACACCATCATCAGCTGAAGTGGACAGCTCATTAGGAGGCGTTCTCAGCATGATTGAATCCGTAATCTCATCGTCTTCCTCATCCTGTTGATCTGTATTTATAGCTATAGGTGTAGCATTCAAGCTGTCACCATGGCAGATGTTGCAGATGAGTGTGCAATTAATGGCTGCTTTCCTGCACCCACACTTAGCTCCACACCCAGTGGTACATTTGCAGAAGATAGTGTTTAAAACAGCCTCAGGTGCAATTGGGTCGTTAGTTGTAATAGAAACTAGACGATTCTGCTTTCGTTCCCAGCCCCAGAGTTCGGAATTTTGATCCTGGCCAAGCCACAGCTGTACCTGATGGTACACCCGAAAAGAATGCTGTCTAGCCGCTCCTTCTGTTGGTGGAAGGGATGAAATGTTTTGACATTTGATACAGATTTGGCGAAGGAATGGTATCGGAAAGTGTTGAGAGATGTAGATGTGAGAGGTGTTCCATACAATACCAAAAAAAGTTGGTTTCCTGCTTCGGCAACAGCATCATGTATTACAGTATTATTACAGTAGTATTACAGTAAGTTTCTGAAGCTGGGTGACAATTTTTGCTTTCAAGAGAGATAACAGAATATTGATCGTGCCTCTTAAATGTTGATAAAAAAAAACTAATTCAACGGTTCTGAATGTTTTTAACAACGCGGATTCTTTGGCGTCTCTCTCAGTTAAAAAAATTATGTAGAAGCATATTTATTAACGTTCTAAGTTCTTTATTCCAGAAAATTTTTATATGCATTTAATTCATAGCATATTTTAAACCTAATTTTTTAATTATACTTTAAAACTGCTTTTTTTTAAACCTGAACGTTTTATTTCTTTAAAATACTTAAAAAAATAGTTATAAGCGAGAATTGATTATTTCAAATAATTTTAATCGCATTGCATTCCCTATAACTTTTCCGTACAACCCTATCATCTTAAATGCATTATCCCATCAAAGACTATATACAGACTGCTAAATTTCCCTCCCATTTTTCTTCATGTAGTGGAACAAATGATCCTCTAATCTGTTCAAGTCTTCCAACCTCCTCTAATATTCGAGAAGAACCCCGCCCTTGGAAAAAATGTCTACTCTATCTACGTCTTTCGTTAACTTCAAATACCGTGGAACAATCCTGTATGAATAGCTAATGGCCCCTAAAAAATTAAGTGTTTGCTACACTTTCTAATGGATGAAATTTTGGCCAGGATGTTAGTGTGACAGGTTTTTCCTGTGATATAAAATGAAGATATCTTTTTTTCTTCATCTAATCTGATAGACTATTTATAAAAGAATCGGCAGTTTGTGAGGAGATATATCAGAGAAATGATTGGCGAAGATGTTAGGCGTGACAGGTTTTTCCTGTGACAGAAAATGAAGATATCATTTTTTCTTCATCTAATCTGATAGACTATTTAAAAAAAGAATCGGCAGTTTGTGAGGAGATATATCAGAGAAATGATTGGCGAGGATGTTAGGTGTGACAGGTTTTTCCTGTGATAATAAATGAAGATATCATTTTTTCTTCATCTAATCTGATAGACTATTTAAAAAAGAATCGGCAGTTTGTGAGGAGATATATCACAGAAATGATTAAGATACTTCTTTTATTATCGTGTTGTTCAGTGTTTTGAATGGGTCATAGAAAACTGCGTATTACTTTGTCACTATATGTATTGAAGTTGGTTTTTAAAGATAAGTGACAATTTTTTTTTCGAGAGATATAAGAGAATAGTGATCTTGCCATTTAATTTTTGATAAAAGAAAAAAAAAACTAATTCAACGATTTTCAATGTTTTTAACACGGATTCTTTGGCGTCTTTCTATTTAAAAAATAAATATGTTGAAACGTATTTATCAATAATTTATTTGAGAAACTTTTGATATACATTTAATTCATAGTAAATTTACAAAACCAAATTTTTCGTTACACTTTACAACTGCTTCTTTTTACCTGTATATTTGCTTAAGAATATTTAATAACATATTTAAAAGCGAGAATTAATTACTTCAATAATTTTATTCGCATAGCATTTTCAATAACTTTTCCACACAACCCTGTCATTTTATATGTGTTATCACATCAAATCCTATAAACTAAAAAAATTCTCTCCCCTTTTACTTGATGTAGTGGAACAAACAATATTCTAATATTTTCGAGCATTTCATCCTTCGCCAATATTTGAAAATAACACCGCTCTTAGAAAATAAAAGGCCCGCTCTCTGTCTTTCGTTAACTTCAAATGCCGTGGAGCAATCCACTAAGAATAGCTAATAGCCCCTCGAAATTTAAGTGATTGCTACACTTGCTAATGGATGAAATTTTGGCGAGAAAGTTAGGTGTGGCAGGTTTTTCCTGCGATAAGAAATGGTAAGAGCATTTTTTGTCATCTAATCTCGTAGACCATTTTAAAAAAACGTGGAGATGAGGAGATATATCAGAGAGGTGATTAAGATAACTCTTTAGTTATCGTGTTGATCAGTGTCTTGAATAGGTCAGAAGAAACTTCATACTATTACTTTTGTCGCTGACTGTATTAAACTGGGTTTATGAAGATAGTGTTAGACAATATTTACCTAACGATTATTAAGGCGTGAGAACGGTTAATTACCTCCTTTGTTTTATTTTATAAATACTTAATCATTTTTATTCACAACATCTTATAGAAGTAAAAAAGAATGTTCTTACCGTTTGGTAGCTTCGTCAGTGATATATCCGAGTAATCCGTTTGAAACAACTTTGTTTGTTGTTGTGTGAATATTATTTTGTTTGGAGTATCCATTAGAAAAGAAATTATATGATTTCACTAGATAGATGATCACTGCTGTAAAATTATGTACTCCGTAGTATCGTAGTGGTACACTAAGTAGAGAAAATCATCTTCCCACTTTTAAAGGAAAAAAAAGAATTTAATATAAGATCAAAATTAAGACTGAACATTTTGCACCCTCTTAGTCAGGTGTTCAAGCAAGAAGTGAGCAAAAAACATATATAAGAAAATACACACGTGCTTTTCTCAAAAAGTGGGTTACATATAAAAGGTTATATGCGTGATAAACATCATTATCTAAAATTGGCCATTTTGCATCATTAAAAGTCAAATTCAAGTGTTTATAAAATAGAGTCAGTCAAAGTCTCGTTAAAAAGAAGTTGAGCTAAACTGTCTTTAAAAGTGTCCGACGATACTTAACACAAATATTCTGCAGATGGCTAACGAATAAAGTCTTTTCTAAGAGTCAATAAATTTGCCTCATTACTGTCAGCTAACCAGATGTGAGCGGCACAGAAAATTGTCCAGATGTAAGTTCTATGAGATGGAGATGTAACTTTTTCTTTATTTTTGTTTTAACACTTATCTTAATTAGGAGGCTTAATTCCGTAACACGGGCAACAGATAGGTGAGAATTTTAGCCTTCAAGAGAGGTAAGAGAACAGTGATCGTGCCACTTAATTTTTCATAAAACACTAATTCAACGGATTTGAATGTTTTTAACACAGAAATCCTTTGGCGTTTTTCTAAGTTAAAAAAAAATTATGTAGAAGCATATTTATTACCATTCATTATTTTTAATTTGAGAAAATTTTGATATGCATTTAATTGATAGCATATTTATTACAAAATTTTTATTTACACTTTAAAACTGCTTCTTTTTAACATAGACATTTCCTTGCTTATGAATATTTAGAAACATGGTAAGCAGCTAAATTTAATTTCGTAAATGATTTTTTTTTTTTTTTTGCATTGCATTCCCAATAACGCTTCCACCATAACTCTATCAACTTATATGGATTATCCCATCAAAATCCATACACTACTAAATTTCTCTCCCATTTTTCATGATGTAGTAAAACAATCAATCCTCTAATCTTTTCGAGTCTTTTATCCTCTTCCAATATTCGAAAAGAACCCCTCCCTTGGTAAAAGTCTCCATCTACCTCTTTAGTTGACTTTAAATGCTGTGAATCAATCCAGTAAGAATAGCTAATAGCCCCTTAAAAATTAAGTGATTGCTACACTTCCTAATGGATGAAAATTTGGTGAAGATGTTAGGTGTGGCAGGTTTTTTTTTTGCACTAGAAAATGAAGAGATCCTTTCTTTTTCATCTAATCTTGTACACGATTTGTAAAAAAAGGGGGTGTTTGGGGGTGGATATATGTCAGTAAGATGATTATGATAGCTCTTACAGTATTGTGCTATTCAATGCCTTGAATAGGTTACAGAAAACTGTATATTACTTTGTCACTAACCGTATTAAAGTGCGTTTCTGAAGATAGGTGAGAATTTTTCCTTTGAAGAGAGATAAGGGAATAGTGGCTGTGTCACATAACTTTTGATAAAAAGCTAACTCAAAGGATTTGAATGTTTTAACATTCCTTTGGCTCCTTTCTAAGTAAAAAATTACGTAGAAGCATATTTATTATTTAATTTTGTTATTTGAGAAAATTTTGATATGCATTTAATAGATAGCATATTTACAATTCAAAATTTCTATTTAAACTTTAAAACTGCTTCTTTTTAACATGGAAATTTCATTGCTTATGAATATTTAGAAATATGGTTAGCAGATAAATTTAATTGCGTCATTTTTTTTTTTTTTTTTTTTTTTTTTTTTTTTTTTTTTTTTTTTATTGCATTGCATTCCCAATAATGTTTCCACATAACTCTATCAACTCATATGCATTATCCCATCAAAATCCATACACTACTAAATTTCTCTCCCATTTTTCATGATGTAGTAAAACAAGCGTTTCTCTAATCTTTTCGAGTCTTTTATCCTCTTCCAATATTCGAAAAGAACCCCTCCCTTGATAAAAGTCTCCATCTACCTCTTTAGTTGACTTCAAATGCTGTGAATCAATCCAGTAAGAATAGCTAATAGCCCCTCAAAAATTAAGTGATTGCTAACACTTCCTAATGGATGAAAATTTGGTGAAGATGTTAGGTGTGGCAGGTTTTTTCTTGCACTAGAAAATGAAGAGATCATTTCTTTTTCATCTAATCATGTACACGATTTAGAAAAAAAAGGGGGTTGGGGGTAGATATATGTCAGTAAGATGATTATGATAGCTCTTTCATTATTGTGCTATTCAATGACTTGAATAGGTAACAGAAAACTATATATTACTTCACTAACTGTATTAAAAAGGATTTCGGAAGATAGGTGAGAATTTTTCCTTTGAAGAGAGATATGAGAATAGTGGCTGTGTCACATAATTTTTCATAAAAAGCTATTTCCACGGATTTGAATGCTTTAATATTCCTTTGGCTCCTTTCTAAGTTAAAAATTACGTAGAAACATAATGAATAGAGGAAAGTATATTCAACTAGGTAAATTATATCCAAGGGTTGGAGTATCATAGTTAAGATTTTTTCCAACAGAGCGAAAATATGCCGGGACCAGGACTCGAACATGGGTACTTTGGTTTGCCGTACCAACGCTCTCCCTTGCATAATGCATCCATTAAAAAATGCATCCATTGTTTTCATGATGCAATTTTTATGTAAAGATGAAGATTTTTTTTTACAATAATAAATCAATCTGCAGATGAGGGAGATATTTAATGTCTTCAAGTGTAATTCATTTGTATGTTTTCTTTGTTCCCTTTACATAATTAGGGTGATTATCGCTTTTCCTTCACAGTCGGGGATCTTTTCCCTCTTATACAGTTAAATACCCAATGGATCTTAAAAAATATATAAAAAATACAATTCCTAGCATATTCTGATGCAACATATACAGCAACGATTTCAACATATCATTTTTATGTGAAATATAAACTGAAAACAGTTTTGTTTTTTGTTTTTTGTTTTTTGTTTTTTTTTTTTTGGGGGGGGGGGTAGATTTTAGTTTAGCGCCAAAATGTTCTATCTTATTGATAATATGATCATATGATCAGGTTTTTATTGTTATTTTTTTTTCACTTTTCATGATGGTTAGGGAAATCTATTTTCAACTGTGGCAACTTTCCCAGGAGCTATTTTACAGTATTAAAGCAAACTGATGGTCATTGTTGAGATAGAATTGAAAAATATTTCATGCTTGAAAATATTTAAAAAGTCGTTAAATTAAGCGGCAGTTTTAAATAAATTTCATTCGAAAGCTAATTTTTTTCCTAATTTGATGATGTAAGAATCAAAATTGTAAAATATAGTAAAAAATTTAAATTTGTAGTATTTAGAAGTGATGTAAGCGCGATGAAAGCTAAAGTGATAATGCCGTTTATTGTCACAACCATTGTACATTTCTAAAAATTCATTTTTTGACATCGAAAGAGAAATTCACAGTGAAAGAAATAGGACTTTGCCCCTAATAAGGAACTGTTAAATGAACTTATAACAAACCTACCAAAATAATTCCTATAAAATATTAGCTTTACATTGCTTATTCTAGCTAAAAAGTACAATCATTATTTCAAGTTTTTTTTTTTTTTTTTTTTTTTTTTTTTTTTTTTTTTTTTTTTTTACCAGAACACTATTTTTAATAATTTTAATTTTTCGGAAATCCTTTACTTTTGTGAATTCTTTTATTAAAAAATGAAATCTTCTAACACATAAAAAGTAATTGGTAACATGTATCAAGGTATGCAATCAAGATGAAGCAACCAATAAAAGTTCCCCAGTTCTAATCTTTAAAATTAATAATTGAAAAATCAGTTAAAATCATGTCATGTTGACACAATCATATATTTTTTTCTTTTTAGTTTTATCAATGTTAAAATGCATTTCAAGCTAAGCCTAACGTCATTTTCACCGGCGCAAACTTTTCACACGTACTTTGTATACGTCACTTTTATGCTTAAGCACCATGTATACCAATAAAAATATATTTTGTATTTAATTGTGATAAAAAAATGGCATCAACGAATTTATAATGCACAATGATAAAATAAACCCAATGGACAATATTCCCGTGACGTCACAATAAATATGATTTTTTATTCGCTTATAAAGACGCGGATAAATATTTTTACCGAAATTTAACTTGCAAATTAAAAAATTCGGCCTAAAAGTCACATGCTTTTAGTATTTATTATTTCACTTTTATAATCGCAACCACAGAGTTTCTCGTTACTCTGTGCCTCGGAACAGTGGGCGTTATCCGATTACCGACTTTATGACGTCATGCACAGAAGTAAAAGTTTAATTTAAAATTACGGCTAATTAATTAAATTTTCGAACAGACCAATGTACGATAACAAATCTATATCCAAATATCTTTTTTTATGAAGTCCACTCCACTGTTATATTTTTCAATGACAGTCTGTCGGGATAACGTCGGGCGGGTCAACTAGTTTATAGTCTATGTCTATGATCAATATTTAAGGAATAAAACCGGTGCTCAATGTTTTTGGGACACCGTGTATGCTACTAAATATTTCTCAAATTTCTCCTCAGGAAGCTGAACAAACGATCTTTAATCTTTTTGAGTCTTCCATTCTCCTCCAATATTCCAAAAAATAAAAAGTTGGTAATTGCAGGTCAAACGTGACGAATGAGGTGCGTTCGTACTATTAGCCAGTTATATAAATATTCAGATCTTGATTATTTTTAATTCTGTGAAATGAATTATATCGTCTACAGATTAATTTCTGTCATAAAATAAGTATCTCGGTCGCTTGACGGTTAAAATCCGGAAGCTCCTATAACAAGAAAACACCGATTTTTTTTATTAAATTCAAATTTCTTAATAAATATTTTTATTAATATCTTGGAAAGTTTTGATTCGATTTTCATAAAATTTTGAAATGTCTCGACAAAATTCCGCAAAGATAATATATCTAAAATTTCAAACCATTCGGTTGGGTAGTTTTTGCATTGTTATAGGCGGACGGACGGACAGACGGACGGACGGGCCAGACGACGACAATAGGTGCTACGTATTTATATAATTACGAACGCACCTAAAAAGAGAAAAAAACGCTCTTGAAAAAAAAAAAGGTCTTTATTCCAACTCTTTCGTTGACTCCAGATGCAGTGGAGCAATCCAGTAAGATAATTAATAGCCTTCCGAAAATTAAGTGATTGCTGTAGCTGCTAATGGATGAAATTTTGGCTAGGATGATATAGGTGTGGCAGGATTTTCCTGTCATAAAAAATCGGGGTGTCATTTTTTTCATCTCATTTGTAGATTATTTGTAAAGAGAAGGGGGGGGGGATGATATGTTAGAGATATGATTAAGGTATCTTCTCCTTTATAATCGTCTTGCTCAACGTCTCAAATGAATAATGGAAAACGATATATTACTTTGTCACTAACCGTAATATATTGGTTCTTGGAAAATATGTGTGAACTTTTATAAAGCTGAAAGATAAGAGAGTATATTGACATTATTTAATACTTGATAATTTATAAAGCAAAAAGAAATGCAAAATCTTTTTAATAATTAATAATTTAAAAAGTATATAAATAACAGTCGCAAAAATTTATAAATATTATCAAATAAAAAATAGTCGTTGGGGGCCACCTTAATACTTACCCATCATGGATATGCATAATATTAAATATGAAAATAAAACATGTGTGAACTATTTAATAAAATGCATTGCAATTCGAATAAAATCATGGCTTGATGACGTCATAAACTTTAAACGAAACAGACTAACGAAACAGAAAGGCTACCGCGGTGCTTTACGCTTATCTGTTTTTACAGACCGCGGGAGTCACGTGATGCTCGAATGCACCAATGCAGGTGTACGAAAAGAGCATCACGTCACTCTAGCGGTCTGTAAAAAAAGATAAGTGGAATGCACCGCGGTAGCCTCTCTTTTTCGTTAGCCTCGCTTTAAATGCTCTATCACTGAATTGCGTAAGAGAAACCTCCTTATAACTCCAAAATTGATAATTATATTAAATAAAGGTTTACTGCGTCGGATTAAGCGTCTCATTTCCAATTAAAATATATCTTTGAATTGCAATTTGAATGAAATACAGGGTCATGAAAAATCGAAGACTGTGGAAAATAGGATTCCAAATATATCAGCAACTCATTATTCGATCGACTTCATTCTTTAAGCAAAATTTATGTTTGTTTTTTATTACCTTTTATATTCACTCCTTAAAATAAGCAATTTCGAGAATTTAAATGTACCTTTTATCGGAACGAATATTTCGAGAGTCGAAAAAATAGTTCCGGATAATCTAGGTTACTGAAATTCAATAATCTATTTTCCATTATTACATACTAAGTACATACCAAATTTCAAGTCTCTATCTCAATTTGTTCGGGCGTTAGATCGTTTACAGACACACATATAGACGGACGGCAATTTTTTTTTTCTCTAAAAATGTGTTTTTCGGAATCCCCAGTGGCTGAAACGTGTAAATCCGTCTTTGTTTTTTTTTTTTTATTTTTTTTTTTTAACGATTACAAGACTTACCCTATACTACGTATGATGGGTGAGTAAAAAGTGTAACAAAATTTGCAAGTACTTCCCAAATGCGAGTAATACACAACTGAACTTCTTTTACAAAATGGTTGCAACTGCTGGTAACATAATTTTCCAATTTTTTATGGATTTACTTAATATGGCTATACTAACTACATAAACTTTTAATTAAACTAACATTTAATAAAGATGTTTGAAGTAAGCAATGTTCTAAATTTTAGTGTTGTACGAAATTAAAGTGTGATAAAATGTGGTGCATTAGTTGTTTGAAAAACTTTTATTAAAAAATAAAGTAAGTACTTTTATTTTTAAGTTTCAAAGCTCAGTAACTTTGAAAATTACTTTTGTTTCGTAAAATGCAGCATAAATTTTCGTAACATTTGTAAAATAAAATATAGTTACACTGAGTCAGACAATTTTATATACCGTATTTTGAGGTGTTTAACGCCTTCCTGAGCATAACATTCAGGTAAAGTTTATTTAAAAAAGAAAATGGAGTTTATTATGTTTAAAGTATATAGACTAGTGGCAACATGCATTCAAAATGCGCCACTCGTTCGACATATTAATCTTTGTAATTGACTTTTTCCCCATATCTACTACCGTTTCCGACATACAAAGGCTATCTCCGCAGATTGTCACTAGGAGGCGCTGTGAGGAACCTAATCGGAAAGCATACACCCGTGTTACCTAGATACCATGTTTGTGGCTACAACTAAGTTGCAGTGTTAAAAATTTTCGTTTATTGACAGGTTGTCTTCCGTGATTTTTTATCAGAAAGTTTCCGTTTTGTTCGAAAAATGGAATCTCTCCCGTATATCTGTTGCTATTTTAAAATTACAGAGTTTCAAATACGGAATTATTAATGTAAAAATCTATCATCCAATGGGATTGCAGTATTTTTAATCGCCACACACGCGCTTAAACTCCTTCGCGTCTGTATCGCGTCAGTTATGGACTACAAAGACGGGACTTTCCTCAAAAAGCGGAAACATTCCGGCAACTCTGCTGCCAGTCCTTTTTCCGTAAATTGACGTTTTTTTTTTTTTTTTTTTTTTTTACAGTTTGTATGAGATATAATCTTCTCAAGTGTGCGAAAAAGTCCGGGGCAGGATTCGAACCCGGGATCCCTTGGCTGAAGCTGCAATGCTTTACCAACTGAATATGGGATGAGCCAAGGAATCCCGGGTTCCAATCCTTGCCCGGACTTTTTCGCCCACTTGGGAAGATTACATCTCATATGATTTCTTTACCAATTTGAATAATTGTATCAAAATTAATCTAGTGTAATCACGTTTCCAGCATTTTCTCGAAGTCCCATTGTCTGTGATTTACTCTGTTGTGTTGATTCAGATATCAGACCAGATGTTATGATCATTAAGGTTAACTGGGTGAATTAGTTCAGTCATATTCGTCCGGGATTGCTCAGTTGGTAGAGCACTGGCAGCTTCAACGAAGGGATCCCGAGTTTGAATCCTGGCCCGGACTTTTTCGCCCAGTTGGGAAGATTACATCGCATATGATTTCTTTACCAATTTAAAAATTATGTCAAAATTAATCTACTATAGTTAAGTTGGTTCACTTGTGATTTGAGGTAAAACAAAATGAAAGTATTACCCTGGATAACAATATTGTTCCACATCGTTGAGGATGTATACAGTTGTGCCATTCTGCTTCTTATTTTTAAATCAGAACGCTTGAGTTTCACAACTATTTTTAAATACCGTAAAATCCCGATTGTAAACCCCCCTTTTTCAAAACCAAAAAGGGTTGAATGTGGGAGGGGTGCTTATAATCGGGATTATTTTTTAAAAATCATTTAAAAACCCATTTTATCATTAATTTAGAACTAAAAAGGGGCGAGAATCTTCTGTATTTTGGCAGATTTTCACTCAAAAATAAATAAATATATAAAATCTAACTCCCCACCCCCCGAAAAAAAAAATCTGCTCCCCCCCCAAAAAATATTATAATTTTTCTTTTTATGTTATTTTATTGCAACAATAAATAATCAATCATCTAAATCCCCCTCAAAATTACTGCTTCCGCCTTTGCCCCCCCCTCTAGTACCAAAACCCCATAGTTTAACCTTTATAACTCTTTATTAAATTTCTTTTCAGACTTTTTTAATACTCTATAACACTAAATAAACCTAATCTACCACCTAAATCAACTCCTCCTCCTAAAATCTCTGTTTTCGCCCTCTGCCCCCCACCCCCCAGCTTCATCTCATGAAGACCCTCCCCCTGCAAATGCCTCTCATTAAATTTTAATTCTTCATTTTTTTCTGCTCTCTTTGTTATATTTTGTAACAGTATTTAAATAACAATCTAAATTATTCCCCTCCTCTCCCCCCAAAAGTCCTCTTTATTTTTTTGCCCCCCCCCCCCCACCCCCACCCCAGTACATACTTTAAAATCTTTATTTTTTTTTCCTTCAATAATTAAATATTTAAAGATTTTTATGCTTTATTGTTACTTTGTAGCAACAATTAATCTATATAATAAAATCGTAAGTCATGTGACTGTCATCAACAGTTCCGGGATGCCCGGTTCACTTTTTCATATGCCAGGCGGCCATTTTTATTCAAAATTAGTTTTTCGAATAAAACTGCATAACAGTTACATTTTTAGAAAGATCGTTCAAAATAAATTAATATTTGAGAGATGACTTACTTTCAATTGTGTATACATTCTGCAATAACTTCAGTTTAAATTAGGTTCTCAGTTCAAATTCTCTATTCATGAAAGTAAACAAAAACAAAAACAAAATAAATAAATAAATAAAAGATTCATTCGTTGTGAACGTATAAAATATTAAACCATGAATTTTTGAACCGCTGCCTGGTGTAAAAAAAATAATCCGCACCAGTGAGACAATCAAAGTTTACCATAATTATGTTCTATACAACTCATCTTCCTTCTGGATTTTTTCTTGAAGTAAGTTGAATTAATGTAATAATATTTAATGGATCAAATTTCGAAACGAATTGTCAGCTTTTATTTTTCACGTGTGCAAATTAGAAACGGTATTTTAATGTTGAAATCAAATGTTTTGATTTATGATATTATTTCTTATTTATCTATTTTCTATTTTAAATGAAAAATGTAAACGTCGTGTATTTTAAATCGTGTATTTTAAATTGGAACAGCTGTCACAGACGCACCGGGGCTGGCGCGATTTTTGTTTTGCGCCATTTTGGCGAGAAAATCTCATTTTCAGGTACTCGGGCAAATTACGATAAAAAATATGAGAAATGCTACCACGATTGCAAAAGTTCTTGATTTGTCTATTAGATTTTTTCAGTTTGGCGAAGGATTAAGGAAAAAAATAAATTATGAACAAAAATAATTTGTTACAATGCTTAACATACATTTAAGGGCGACCAAACTGGTCGCCAGTGGCGGCTAGTAAATAAATAATCATGTAACTCTCCACTTAAATTTCCATTCCCCATCCGCAGAAAAAGGCCTGAATTTCTACACGTGGAGGTGGGGGGAGGTAAAGAGGAAATTTTAGTATTTTTTGTAGTTTGACTGTTCTCACAGCTGATATTTTGTTAATGGGGGGGGGGGAGTTATTTTAAGGAACATATTTATTTCAAAACATAAAATATACACATGATTCAGGGAGGAAAGAACAAGCCAAACTGCAAAAAAGATGAAAATTTTTCCATTCCTCTCACATATTTAGAAATCAAACCACCTTCCTCAGGAGAAAAGGACAGGGCAAAAATTTCAAAGGGGATGATTATTTTAGATGAGGGATACTTATATAAGATGATGTACATGAGCTGAGTTACCTTACTATAAAATAAGAAATAGAAAAGCGTTTAAACAGATATATATTAAAGATTTTAAAGTATTTGCTGAGTGGGGGGACAGTGGGGGGGGGGGGAATATAACTTTTGGGAGAAAGAAGGGTATTTTAGATGATTGATTATTTATTAATTATTACTAAAGATAAACAGATACAGCAGATTTTTTTTAAAAATAATTTCAAAGATTTTAAATAGTGTATGTGTGGGAGGAGGGTGAGCATTTTTGGAGTAGAGAGAAAACTTAGGTGACAAATTATCTATTTATTTTTACTAGAGAGCAACAAATAGGACAAAAGATTTCTTCAAATAAGCGTTTTACAAATTTTAAACTTTGTATTCTCGGAGATGAGGGGGTAATATGAATTTCAGAAGAAGGGGTTTGTAATTTAGGTGATTTGTTATTTATTTATTGTTACTAGAGAGCAACAAATAGAGCATATATTTTTTAATAAAGAGTTTTAAAGATTTTAAATTTTGTATGCTGAGGGGGGGGGGTGAATTGGTGGACTGATTTTTTACTTATTGTTGTTATATTACTAGCGAGCAGTAAGAAGGCCAGAAGAATTTAAGATTATCAAGATTTTGAACTTTTTGTGTTGGGGAGAGCAGAGAAGGGAATCAGACATTTCATGTGGAGGGAGGGGGGTATTTCATTTAAAAAATATAAAATCAAAAGTGGAAATCTGCCAAAATTTTCAAAAGATTGAAAATTCTCTTCCTTGGATTATTAAAATAAATATTTTGAGCAAAAAAAAAAAAAAAAAAAAAAAAATGTGTGTGTGTGGGGGGGGGGGGGCGGAGGAGGCTTATATTTGGGAATGTAAAAGAAAATCAAAATAGCTTAAAAGTGGGAGGGGGCTTTCTTTCGAGGGGGGCTTACTATCGGATTTTTACGGTAATATAATTTGCCTTGTTATCCCTTATTTAACCTGTCATTAAATAAGCAAATATTACTGTTAAAAAAAATCTGTGGCAATCAAGCAATCTTAACTTTTAAAAAGTAACAGATTGGCAACACTGTATGTAGACTCGTGCACTAGTTTCTCGTCATTAGTAGTGAAATCCTTTGTATTATACACTACAGAATTGCACTTTTCAAAACACTCGCGCACTTGTCTTATTAGAGCTTGCATTATTTGAAAATTTAACTGTTCCCTTTTGGTATACTCTGTATATAGAATATTTATAATGTAACATCAATGAAATCCATTTTTTTAATACAATCAATTTCCTTACACTGTTCAATTGTACATATTGTTATAAAACTTTTTCAATAATTTATTTTTTTTATTATCGTCTCTATTAAACACCGTATATTGCGGTGCATAACGGCAATTAGGATTTGAGTCTCAATTTTTCTATTTTTACATTGTAAAAAAAAATCCTGAAAAAAACGTAAATTGTACTGGCAATCGCGATGCCAGTACTATTTCCGTATTTTAACGGAAAAAAATTCCGTAAATTTCAGAAAATTTTCCGTGAATTCTGAATTATACGTTTTTAAATTTCCGTTAACAGATATCTTCCGTACTTTTTAGAAAATTTTATGTTGTTAAAATGAAATTTATAGGACCAAAAAAGAAAACAAGTTATATAAAAATAAATTTTGTTAAGTCAATTCCTACTTAGGTCAACAAAGAAAAATTTTATTTTAGTTACTTTTTATTAAATAAATACAATTAATATAAATATACATATGACAGAAGCACAATATTAAGTGGCAAAATAGAAAGCGAATTCCCTTTTGAGCATTTGAATTTGAATTTTGCTTTTTTAATCATAAATATATAAAATAAGCGCGTGCAGTATTAATGTTTAATAGTTTTATTTTTGTGGCATCACTAATTTGAGGAAAATCTTTCATTTATGAAAACAATGGGATTTTTTTTCTCCCATATAAAACTAAAAGTAATTAATTTAATTTAATTAATGAATTAATATTTGAAAAAACTGTATTAACATCCAGTGTCATCCACTACAAGTTTTAAAAAATGTACTTGAACTTGAGTGGATGAATACAAAATATTTTATTTACGATTGAAAATTGGAACAAGATATATAAATATAGAGAGAGTGTGAGCTAATAGTAGGAATTGGAAGAAGTTACTCCAGACTTGTTAAATAGTAAAAATTTATTTCATACAAATAACCATATCTCATCGAATATTCAATATACACTGATGTCCAAAAATAAGGGCAATAACCGAATTTTTCAATTTTAGATGTTTTGTCGAATATATACTGAAATGATTTACGAATTGTCCTTGAACTGCGAGAATATAAAGAACATGTTTGACTTCATAGTTTTCAGTGAAAATTTTGTCGCGAGGACAATTAGGGGGGAGGGCAATAATAATTTTAATAATAAAATAGTATTTTCGATCACAAAAAGCTCAAAATGGTCTGTCACTATAGCAAATGACTATGTAGGTCTTACGAGTTGCAATTTTCCAACTGGAGGAAAAATGTCCGGGCCAGGATTCAAACCTGGGATCTCTTGGCTGAAGCTGCCATGCTCTACCAACTGAGCTATCCCGGTCGAATCTGGAGAGCGTAATTCATCCAACCTTATTGATCATAGCATCTGGTCTGATTAATTTAATCAGCTCAACAGAATAGATTGCAGGTAATGGAACTCCAGTAAACGCTGGATACGTGATTACACTAGATTAATTTTAACACAATTATTCAAATTGGTAAAGAAATCATACGTGGATGAATTATGCCCTCCAGATTCGACTGGGATAGCTCAGTTGGTAGAGCATGGCAACTTCAGCTAAGAGATCCCAGGTTCGAATCCTGGCCCGGACATTTTTCGTCCAATTGGAAAATTACAACTCGTATGATTTCTTTACCAATTTGAATAATTGTGTTAAAATTAATCTAGTATGTAAGGTCTTGTTCAACATTTGTGTAAGCATAGCACGGGCATTCGTGAAGATGTTAACGTTTCTGAGAAAAAATCGAAAGTTTTTTTGTTTATAGCATACAGAATTTTTAATCGAATTTAACACTGCATTTCGAAAACTTGACAAAGAACAGTAGAAATAGTATACAGCAATTAAAATATTAATATATTTCATATATGATGAGATATGGGCATTTGTATGAAATAAATTCTAACTGCGCATGCGCGAACTACAGCAAAGAATTTTTTTTTGTCCTGATTTTGTAGTCAATGCTATAGAGTAGCTCATATAAAAAGACCAGTCAAATATCGTCAAAACTCAGAAAGATACAGGAAATACATTAAGTTAGATGATAAATTAGAGGAAATCTCATAGAATCATTCCAGATTTGCTCCCCAATGTATCAATTAGCTTACGGTATTGCCTGTATCTTTATGAATTTTTTCGATATTTGAACGGACTTTTTATGTAAGTTGTTCTGTAGAACTGATAACCAAATTATGAAAAAAATCTTTGGTATAGTTCGCGCATGCGCAGTTAAATTTTATTTCATACAAATACCCGTATGTCATCAAATATTCAATATATTCATGTTTTAATTGCATTGTACTATTTCTAATGTTTTCTGTCAAATTTTTGGAAAGCAGTGTTAATTTTTGTTGAAAACTATGCATGCTATTAAAAAAAATTAATTTTTCACAGATTTTACTTTCTTCTATCTTTACAAGAAAGTATTGGATTCATGAAAATTTTCGATTTCCGGTTTTTGACGGATTTATACGTTTTAGAAGGTCCTGAACACGATTTGACCATTTTTGGAAAATTTCTGTCTGTGATTCTGTCTGTCTGTCTGTATGTGACAAAAATTTTGTGGGCCCTCTATCTCAAGAACTAATGCTCGAAATTTAATAAAACTCTACATCCAGTTAGTCCTTGATATAAATTGGTAGTAATTAGTTTTTAGTTAAAATCACCAAACAGGTGGCGCTGCTATCTGGCATTGTTCGCGATTTCCGCAATAGCTCTATCTTAATAACTAATGCAATTATTTTCATCAAACTTCAGATTCAGTTAGACCTTGACACAAATAGACGCTGATTACGTTTTGGTATAGATATCCCAACAGGTGGCGCTGCTATGCCACTTTTTTCATGATTTTTACGATAGCTATATCTCAAGAACTAATGCACGGAATTTCATCCAACTTCAGATTCTGTTAGAACATGGCATAAATAGATGCTGCTTACGTTTTGGTGTAAATATCTCAACAGGTGCCGCTGCTATGCTCTCTTTTTTCATTATTATCACGATAACTATAGCTGAAGAACTAATGCACGGATTTTCATCAAACTTCATATTCTGTTAGACCTTGAAATAAGTTGTTGTTTATTAGGTTTCGGTCTAAATTTCCGACAGGTGGCGCTTCTATGCTGCATTTTGCAGGATTTACACGGTTTTAGCAATAGTTATATTTCAAGAAGTAATGCACGGAATATAATAAAACTAGATTCAGTTAGATCTGGATATAAATTGCTGCTGGTTCGTTTTTAGTGTATGCGAAACCTGTGTGAGATAGAAGAAAGTTTTGAGATTGACATATCCGACTAGTTTATTTTTAAGAAAATGTCTGCCATTCTTACAAAAACGCACAAAAACGTTGAACGAGACCTGTATACTCATTTGCTACAGTGACAGAACATTTTGAGCGTTGTCTGTTTCTTGGGGAAACGCAAATATTATTTAATTATTAATTTTATTATCCCCCGCGAGTAGAGAGAAAATGGGGATCCGGCCCCAGGAGGAGCTTGGAGCCGGAGGAGGGAGGAGGGCTCCTCCTCCCGAAGTGCCCTCCTCCTCCTCCCAAAGTGCTCTCCTCCTCCCGAAGTGGCCTCCTCCTCCCGAAGTGGCCTCCTCCTCCTGAAGTGCCCACCTCCTCCCGAAGTGTCCTCCTCCACCACCTAAGATAAGGGGATTAATTAAGGATTAGTGTTAATTAATTTTAATTAGGGAACTTAGAAATTTTTTTGAAGCAATTTTTTTTTTTTCGCGGAGAATTTCCTACTAGAATACGAGGTGTGTTTCAAGGGATTTATTTTAGCGAGTTAGAAATTTAATTAATTTTAATTTTAATTAATTTTAATTGGGGAACTTAGAAATTTTTCGTACCAATTTTTTTTTCAACGAGAGTATGCAGTTTGATTATGAGTATATGCAGTAGAAGTGAATGATTAATTAATTAAAAATATTAATTAAACATAGTAATTAATTAATTTTAATTGCAGAACTTAAGAATTTTCGCGAGATTTTTTTTTTTTTCAACGAGAGCAGGGTATTTGATATACATGTTAGAGGAGAATTTTAAAAGTCAATAATGGTTTAATTAAAAATGGTGATTAATTTTAATTGGGGAACTTAGACATTTTTCGAAGCAAATATTTTTTCAACGAGATAGGCTATTTGTTATACATGTTAGAGTATATTACAGTTGAATTTTAAAAGTCAATAATGATTTAATTAAAAAGGGTCATTCATTAATTTTAATTAGGGAACTTAGAAATTTTTTTTGCGATTTTTTTTTTCAACTAGAGTATGCTATTCAATATATATGTTAGAAATAATGATTCATGCATTAAAAAAGGTATTAAGATTTTTTTTCTTTTAAACCAAAAATAGAATTTAGAGTTAAAATAGAATTTTTTAGTTTAAAAAATTGCCAAAAGTAGGATTTTCAACTGAAAGTAATCTAAGATATAAACTCTCAACTGAAATGAATTTTGCCTTAAGGTGTGAGCTTTTGGCTAGAAGTGACCTAGAGTCAAAACTTCCTGGTCCCAGGAATCACCACGGTGGTTATAGTAAAAAATATAGGGTCCCGTATGAATTATACTGTATTCAATTTAATAGCTCCCCCCCTCCCCCTTCCCCTCTCCACTTTTTTTACCCAGAGGTCCCCTTCGATAGACTAACAATACGCACTTGAAAAAATACAGATTGGTACAAAAGAAGAATTTTAACGTATATATAAAATAAACAAAAATGAAAAATCTTGCGTAGCGGTATAGTTTATGAATCACTTTCCAACATTGTCGAAGTGTTATGTGAACAAAATATAATTTTACCATCGAGTGCATAGTGAACAGATCCCCTTTTTAATAAAAAGGGCCCTTTCACAAAAATTCCAATGAATTCAAAATATGCATAAATACTAGAACCCTTCATACATTCAGTTCGTCGATCCCCCTTTTTTTTTACCTTTCGAAGTGTGAACTCGCATTAGACTAAAGGGGCCCTTCATAAAATAAATGAGATACGTGCCCTATTCAAATAAAAACCACCCTTCACAAAAACTGTAGGGATTCCCTTTTGGAATAAAAAAGCATCCTTCACAAAAATTCCAATTATGCATAAGAACCCTTCATAAAATCAGATAATTTACACTTTACCCCGTTTTCAATTCAAGTTAGGCTAAAAGTACAGCTTGCGCGTCGATATGTTCAAAACACATAGTTATAGATATTAAGCTACCTTCACAAAATAAATTCAATAGATTCCTGTTATATTATGGCGACAGAAATACAAGGGATACTGACCTTTCATAAAAATGCAAGGTCCGCTGTTTGAATGAAAAGGCCTCCCTTCACAATATACCCTGTAAAAATATTATGATTCCACAGATATTTTAAGAAATAGAGTACTAATCTCAAATGAATACGAATTCATGCAATGTAAAAAATAGGTTTTACACGAACACATTTTTAGTATAACGTTTAAAATATAGTTTTTAGAAAAAAGATTCATGTTTCAACAAATTTATCATACAAGTCTGTAAAATAGGGTAGATCATTTCATGAAAAATAATTGAATTTTCGAATGATTATGCTTTAAAATACATATTTATAACTGCAACTAAGATTTGAATGTTACCCCTTCAACATGCATATCGCTGAATCATAATGAGTCATATTATCAGATAAGCGAAGGTCTTGCTTTGATTTCACCCCGTATGCGATAATGAGTCACTCCGCGATAAGAAAAACCCGAGACTCGTAATTTCTGACACATTTTTTGTAGGTAAATGAACTATTTAAAGCCGTCAATGTATACGAATTATTTCGTGTAGTTCTATATATGTGCTACTCTTCATATATACATATGGTGATATATACTAAAATCTGTTAAGTTTTAAAAGGCTTCACTGTGTATTCATTGTAAAATAAGAAATATCCCTTAAGAATTTGAGTATAAGAGACGGGTTTAAAGGAATTTGAATCTGTTTAAATGTACCTGTGTTTAAATGAATTTGATACAGCTTAGGGTAAAAAATATACAGGAGTCCCTATAAAATATAGGAATTAAATTTTAAATAATATAAAACTAAATTACATTAGTCTATGCTTTTTTTTGTATAGAAAAGTTATACTAAATTGAGTTTTTAGTATTTTAACTTAAAAACTTCTTTTGAGGAATGAATAACTAACCTTTTGACTTTGTTTTTATAAAATATATATTGTACTATTTAGTTAGGGCATTATTTAAAAAAATTTTGTTTTTAATATTTAAAAAAAAATGTATCTTACCTAAATATTTAAACCCTAATGTGCTGTGGACTTCATCCAAATTCGACTGCATGCATGCCTTACAACAACTAAGCGGTATAACGTGTTCGCTTATCTCTTAAAATTACGGGATATCGTGACGTCATGGATAAAGCATAGGGTAGAATACAGAATGAATAGATATTATAAAGCAGAATCATAAATTTTGCATACTTTACACTTGTAGTATGTGAAATGATTGCCTATATGAGAAAATGAATCATCAACGAATCTTATTAGTGTATGTTATATTTAACCAACAGGCTTGAAATGCGTGAATTTTGACTAGAATTAATCATTGAATGTAAAAATGATTTATTTTTAGATCTAATATGTATATCGTTTAACATTTAAAAATATATACATAAATTAATCTTACCTTATTCACAAACTTGCAATCCCGTCTTCAATATATGACTACAGCATGAAAAAACATGCGTGCTACTTGTATAGCAACTAAGACCAGAAATGATTTCAGTACAAGTTCATTATCTTATCGTTAATCTATAGATTAGTAACATCACGTGACTGATTGCGATAACATTCTATACAAGATTTACTGATAAGAATACATTTCAATTCATTTCTCCCAAAAGCAAGTGTATGAGTTGGTTGTAAGATCTAGGTAAGTATCCGTACTTTATATGTTTAAAGTTATAATATATGAATAGATATAATATTAATGTATTTTTTCAATATGTATGGTAGGCAAAAAGGAATATACACAAAGTGTTACGATTCAAAGTCAATCTTTATTTATATAAAGTCGTCCATGGGAATACAGTGCGTTTAATAACAGGTGTTTTCTTCTTTTTAGCTTTTAAAAGCATATTTTGAGGAGTTACAATCTTCTTGGATTTCAAAGACAAATATTTATTTTTTATCATGGTTTCGGGAATTCCTTCTTCTCGTAAGGCTTGTAAAAAGGACGTCGGAGGATTAACGGGAGGTTTTTTGTTAGTACAAAAAATTAAATGAAACAGTTCAGCCATATTGGCCCCTTCCAAGTTTTGTCCGTTATAGGTGACTGCTCCTTTTCGATCCCATTTCAGTTTGCTAGAATCAGATTTGAGAAAATTCAATAAGGCATCTGCCTGTTTCCGCATAGGTTTGGGAACTGAGGATAGAATAAACTGCTCATAATCGTCTTCGTCTCGTTTCGCTACACTAGAAGGTTCTTCTTTAAAAGGTTCTTCTTTCAAAGGTTCTTGTATTGAGGACTCTTGTTTCGAAGGTTCTATGCGCTCGTCCTCATCCGGTAGTTTCACTCTCCAAGGCAGGTTGTTTTCTTGTAAATTCATTTTCCTTTTTAAAAGCTCATAGTATTGCTGAACTTTTTGATGATCAGGCAAAGGGCTATTGAGTATCTTGGACATTGCCACATCGAACTCAGTCAATTGCTTTTTCGTAGGCACATGTCTCGTTAATTCCTCTTCAGGTACCAGAGCATATTTAGTAGCGTGCTCCATTGATAAGACCGGTTAAAACACTGAGGGCAGCAGGGATTAAAATATTCAGAAAACCCCCTTGTTGAATAATAAGCTTTTTTTTCTGAAATAAGGCACCTTTTTTCGTACCAATTTTTCGTAATGTCGTCTTATATTTCCTCAAAGACTTCTTTTGATACGTGGATAATGGTATATTTCCTTTTAACACGTTATGGCTACACTCACAGATTGCTTTGACAGATCGTGACGGTAATTTTTTTAAAAGTTCTTTGCGTAAAAGTTTTGGGCAAGTTTGAATCAACTCTAAATCACGGAGCTGTTTCTTCGTTAACGTCATGATCGAAACTAAATTAAAAACCCATTGTCTTTCTTTTTAAACCTTTTTTCGGTACATACACGTATTGCGTTTGACCTGGTAAGATTTGTGTTCTCAAACGCATGCGCTCGGCCGTTTCATTTCTTAAATCCACAAGTAAATATGAGAACGGTTTTTGAGTCGCGTCTTCAAACACTTCTTGGAAAAATTTACTCTGCGTCGGGTATAATTGCCGACCTAAATGAATAATTTGACTCATGTCACGTCGATTTTTAAATAGGATCAAATATTGACTGTTGAGGGAAACACCTCTTATTTCTTTGCCTTTATGAAACAAATTTTGTGTAATAAAGATTACACTAATGTTTAAATGGTGACTTTCCTTTGTAAAGAGATCAGTGAGTCTTTCATCCTTACCGCATTCGATCATCAAATCATCTAAGATAACGAGCGAATTGGGTTCTAAATAATCATGATAATTGCATGGAAAACCCTTCACAAAGGTAATATGAGACACTTCATCATACATAGTTTGATAAATTCCGTAAAACCAAATTATTTTATCGGGAGGTGGGTTAAACATACTGTTTTTTACTTCTAGCAAATCCCGTAAGAACCAGGTTTTACCGACTCCCGTGGGACCGGAGAGAAACATAGTACAAGGATGTTTAAAGCGTGGAAGCTCCATTGTAAATAAACACACACACGTTAGGTAACACTATAAATAATCACAGACACACAGGTTTACTTCAAGAAATATTTATTGATAAAAATTAGCATGGGTACCAAATCGCTTGGCTACAAAATTATAGACTCGTCGGTCGTTTGATAAATTTTCAGTTACAAAATTCGACAAAAATTGTCTCAAAGTTCTTCCTCTACATCGAGAATAGAGGTAAAATATGCAATACTGCCCGCAGACGGCAGTCACACGAGTTTGTAATACGAGCGGATTAAACATCACTCGTGAAAAACGTGATACATAGTTTGATATAGATCCTTTAAAAAAGGAGGGTTTGTTTCCATAGGAGTCGAAGAAATTCACTTCATCAGGCGAAGAAATGTAGAAGGCGACCCAATGGCTTCCGGGTTCTGTAGACTTGTCCACATTGCAGATGAAACAGGCGGGATATCGCTTGATATTTCTAGGGAGTTGATCACTTGAAAATACACCCAAAAAAGAGTTTCGGGTCACTCGATCCTGTGATAAAATCTTCTCGATTTGTAACGAGTTCATGGTCTTCAGTTAGGAAAGTCGCAGATCACGTGACGTGATTTGTTAATTTCAATAATATTTTCAAATTCTGCATAGACTAACACAGTAGTCGTTTTCTGTAAGGACTCATCGAACTTGATTTCAATACGTAGATTTCCTTGATGCTGTAAATTGAGGTGGGGACCATCACATAAATCAGGGCTCAAATCGAATACATATAATGTATGCCCCTCAGCAAATTCTTCACGTGTTATATAATTGCCGATATCTCGATGAAAGCCAGAGAACAGTTGATAATAGGCTCTTATATAGTTTTTTCCATCGAAATCCAATTCCAAGGGTTTAACAGGCACAGGCTGTCCGTCCACGTAAACACTTAAAAAGTTTACTTTGAAATGATGAAAGTAAAAGGGGTTCAAATCATATTGACCGGTATAAGCACTATTGTCTAATAGACCAATAATGACACGTTTCGGCATTGCCCCTAAAAACACATTATCTTGCATAAAGGATTTACTTCCGGTAGAGATAGAATAGGTCTTGCACAAAACACGATCAATAGGATATTTCGCTGAAGTTTTTTCCAGTGCTTTCGCATGCCCCAGTAGTACACCGAGACTGACTTTCACTTTTCGAACAAACATAGAGGCATGTTCTAAAATGACTTTTTAGCTTGGGAGTGGTGGTTTGGTAGCATCGAAATGGGTCATCAAACAGAATTCAGGTTTACTCTGTGTCATTTTAATTTTCAAGTCGACCATATTCAATAGCAGGCGATTTTGTTGGAAAATGTCACAATGCAGGGGTCCGATCATATCGAGAATTTGGCTTTTTTTAGTCAGTTCATAGCGTTTCTTTAATCCAGGATTTCCTTTGGAAGGATCTGTTTCAGTTAACTTCTCGTCCTTGTAAAAACATTCACATCCCAATAAACTTTTCTTAGCGTCTTCTCCATAGTTCAGCAGTGTTTCAAGATAGGCACGAAAGGCATATGTATTACTGGATGAGGATATGGCTCTGTCATTCAAACTAACATCCACTTGTGAAAAGAGGGCATGTAAAAATAAATTGACAGGCACTGCAATATCACTATCCATTAAGTGTGATCCATCGGACTTGGTGACTTTCACTTTCACATAGATGTAGGAGGCGGATAAATCAATATAGTCTTCACCATTCCCAGAAATGATGAATTCCACAGGCCCTCCATCTCGAATATTAGCAAGGGGGTGATATTCGACGAAAAATCCTTTTTCAATAGCCGTTTGAGTAGGTGGGATTAAAAAGAGATCCAGTTCGGATTTAGCGCAGGCAGCAGAATCTTGATGAATGAGTCCAGACATGTTTAAGCGAAAATATCATGTACTTTCACTTTCTTGGCTTGACGTGGAATGACGACTTTGTTAGAATGTTTCCTCTTTTTATATCGATGACCTGATCCAATCATTGTCTTCACTTTAGTAGCCGCTTTGTCAGTTAAGTTTTGGCCCGCTTCTTTAAGCCGTCGTTTAGCAGCGACTTTAATATTATCGCCTCGGGATAAATCATTAAGAACATTCACACCAGTATGAAACAATTGTTTGCCTACGGCTTTCGCCCCTGATTTGAAAAGGGGTACCGCAGCACGAAACAGAGATCGGAACAGGCCACCGAATCCATAACCTCTCTGTAGAGTAGTGCCTTGATAATAGTTTAAACCGCTACCCGACTGGTGGGTATAATAATCTTCAAAAGATTTCGCGCAGCACTGGTAGTGAACAAACATCACGAGAGGTACTTTTGTCGAAAATGAAGCTTCACGTATGACCGCCCACGTTCAAATGGCGTTAAATCACCCAGGTGCGTCCTTATAACGATTTCTAAAGAATCAAAGGACTTTCGACTGATCGGTAAGTAATGCGGTCGATCGAATGTCATACAAATCACTTCGCCGTCTTCTCCAGTCACATTCACAATACGTAACAGGGGCGCTAAGACATCACCGACCACTTGCGGTTCCACAATATCCGAATAAATCATAAGCACTCTATAATGAGCGCACGGATCTGCTACATACGAACTATCGACTGTTTGCTCAATATTACTATCTAGAGAAGCAATTTCACACGGTTCGAATCCCAACATTTCAGATAATCCCGTTTCTAAAATTACTTTGGCGTTATCACGTACATTGATGGTGACTCTTTTCGTGATAGAATTATAGGAGAAAGCTATTTTCTTGTCCAAGTCTGGAATGGCAATCGCTTTCAAAATATCAGGTACCGACTCATAGAAGCCTGGTGGAATGCGTCTTGCAATGAGTTCTCCCTCGTTCAAGTCGAATCCAATCAAGTTTGTATGATGATTTACATTATACCAGGTATGCGGGTAAATAAATTCCACAAGACCCACTTCTCATTCCCCTCTCAGTTCAATAGGGGTGGGCAGTCGTGTAATAAAATGAGAAATTTTATTTCCAGGAAAATAATTCCTAGAACTGTCCGAGGGTAGTGTCAGGTAGAATGACATATTGATAAATGATCTAGTGTCGTTCTTGCAATCACTTATAAAGACGTTAAATCAGTAGAGGGAATCCATTGATTGAATTTGTTAGGATATCCCTTAAACTTCACAAAATATTCCACACGTTTTCTTCGAGTGCGCTTCTCTAAAATTTTTTCAATCGTATAAGTCTCTTTCATTTGCACTTTTTGAAGTTCTTGCGGGTAGAAGGTTCCTTGAATGGGTTCGTCTAACAAGCCTTTAATTCGATATACAGGGGGATCTCTCGCTACACACTCCGTCACTATAAACAGTTCCTCCGTCCAATTGGTTTCATAGCCTTTTTCAAAAGTTAATTTCTGTTTCAAAACCCGAACCACATCGCCCTGTTGAAACACACAGGGTTTGCTTTTCACATTTTCTAAGTCCCCGTAGAGAGTAAACCACACATCACTTTCATTTTCCCGCGTCACTTCAGCAGGGGCTCTCTTGATACTGGAATGGTAAGTATGGTTATAACTATGCACTAACTCACTTAATACATCGATATACCGATACGTATGATTGTGGGTAAAATACTTCCACATTTTTGTTTTCAGGGTTCGGTTAAATCGTTCCACCACCGACGCTTTGGTATTATTATGCGTTGTGAAAAATCGAACCCCTTCTTCTTTTAACAATCGTTGCAAAGGCTGATTCTTAAATTCTTTTCCCGCATCCGTTTGTAAAAACTTGGGCTTTCTCGTGGAGAAAATAGATCGAAAGGCTTTCACAATTTCTTCCCCTCCTTTTGTTTTCAAGGGAATCACCCACGCATATTTAGAGAGAATGTCGATACATGTTAGAAGGTACCGCATCCCCTGATTGTGCTTTCGTAAACTGCTGAGATCCGCCAGATCGGCCTGCCATTGTTGATCCATAGTGTAAACAATCACTCGGTTTGTCGGGAAGTGTCTCCGTACCGCTTTGTGAAGCGTATACGAATCGACGCCGCTCAACCATTTCTGAATCGTCTTCTTCGTTACTTTGCCTCTGGCAGCACGATATAAACATTTACACCACCAAAACTTGCTGCGTGACTTAGAACCGGATAAATCGCCTTCATTGCAACATAAAACTTGATTGTTACTGGCCTTAATTTTAAAACGCATCATTTTCGAACCCCACTCTCTCGCGTGACGTCATATCATAGAATGACCCTGTACACTAGCGATCTCGCCTTTAAATACTCCTTCGACGGCATAGTTAAAAGACTAGAAAATTACTAAGCTATAATTACGAGTATTCGAATACTACTATTTTAAAAGTATAGCTATAGAGGGTAAGAGTGAAAAATTCTAAAAATAATCTTGCTCACGCATATGAATTGTATATAGGAGCTTGTACAATATAAAAATAAATTTCATATATCGTCCCATCATGCTGTGTGACTCATCGCATAAATTGTTAGTATGTATTTTTAAAATAATTATTTTTAAAATAAATTAGAGGAAACATGCAATAATATTATTTTTAAAATAAATTTGAGGAAACATGCAATAATACATATTCTTGTTTGCTTACCTATTCCTTTTTGCCTACCATACATATTGAAAAAATACATCAATATTATATCTATTCATATATTATAACTTTAAATATATAAAGTAAGGATACTTACCTAGATCTTACAACCAACTCATACACTTGCTTTTGGGAGAAATGAATTGTAAATGTATTCTTATCAGTAAATCTTGTATATAATGTTATCGCAATCAGTCATGTGATGTTACTAATCTATAGATTAACGATAAGATAATGGACTTGTACTGAAATCATTTCTGGTCTAGTTGCTATACAAGTAGCACGCATGTTTTTTCATGCTATAGTCATTATTGAAGACGGGATTACAAGTTTGTGAATAAGGTAAGATTAATTTATGTATATATTTTAAAATGTTAAACGATATAAATATTAGATCTAAAAATAAA
The DNA here is from genome assembly GCA_963931845.1 of Maratus michaelseni. Taxonomy (NCBI): domain Eukaryota; kingdom Metazoa; phylum Arthropoda; class Arachnida; order Araneae; family Salticidae; genus Maratus; species Maratus michaelseni. Next base: position 9,028,160 of record OZ007600.1, read on the forward strand.
TCATTTTTACATTCAATGATTAATTCTAGTCAAAATTCACGCATTTCAAGCCTGTTGGTTAAATATAACATACACTAATAAGATTCGTTGATAATTCATTTTCTCATATAGGCAATCATTTCACATACTACAAGTGTAAAGTATGCAAAATTTATGATTCTGCTTTATAATACCTATTCATTCTGTATTCTACCCTATGCTTTATCCATAACGTTATAATATCCCGTGCTTTTAAGAGATAAGCGAACACGTTTAGTTCTTTTAAGACATGCATGCAGTCGATCAAATTTGGATGAATTCCAGTACATTATGGTTTAAATATTTAGGTAAGATACATTTTTTTTTCAATATTAAAAACAAAAATTTTTTAAATAATGCCCTAACTAAATAGTACAATATATATTTTATAAAAACAAAGTCAAAAGGTTAGTTATTCATTCCTCAAAAGAAGTTTTTAAGTTAAAATACTAAAAACTCAATTTAGTATAATTTTTCTATACAAAAAAAAGCATAGACTAATGTAATTTAGTTTTATATTATTTAAAATTTAATTCCTATATTTTATAGGGACTCCTGTATATTTTTTACCCTAAGCTGTATCAAATTCATTTAAACACAGGTACATTTAAACAGATTCAAATTCCTTTAAACCCGTCTCTTATACTCAAAATTCTTAAGGGATATTTCTTATTTTACAATGAATACACAGTGAAGCCTTTTAAAACTTAACAGATTTTAGTATATATCACCATATGTATATATGAAGAGTAGCACCTATATAGAACTACACGAAATAATTCGTATACATTGTCGGTTTTAAATAGTTCATTTACCTACAAAAAATGTGTCAGAAATTACGAGTCTCAGGTATTTCTTATCGCGGAGTGACTCATTATCGCATACGGGGTGAAATCAAAGCAAGATCTTCGCTTATCTGATAATATGACTCATTATGATTCAGCGATATGCATGTTGAAGGGGTAACATTCAAATCTTAGTTGCAGTTATAAATATGTATTTTAAAGCATAATCATTCGAAAATTCAATTATTTTTCATGAAATGATCTACCCTATTTTACAGACTTGTATGATAAATTTGTTGAAACATGAATCTTTTTTCTAAAAACTATATTTTAAACGTTATACTAAAAATGTGTTCGTGTTTTTTACATTGCATGAATTCGTATTCATTTGAGATTAGTACTCTATTTCTTAAAATATCTGTGGAATCATAATATTTTTACAGGGTATATTGTGAAGGGAGGCCTTTTCATTCAAACAGCGGACCTTGCATTTTTATGAAAGGTCAGTATCCCTTGTATTTCTGTCGCCATAATATAACAGGAATCTATTGAATTTATTTTGTGAAGGTAGCTTAATATCTATAACTATGTGTTTTGAACATATCGACGCGCAAGCTGTACTTTTAGCCTAACTTGAATTGAAAACGGGGTAAAGTGTAAATTATCTGATTTTATGAAGGGTTCTTATGCATAATTGGAATTTTTGTGAAGGATGCTTTTTTATTCCAAAAGGGAATCCCTACAGTTTTTGTAAAGGGTGGTTTTTATTTGAATAGGGCACGTATCTCATTTATTTTATGAAGGGCCCCTTAAGTCTAATGCGAGTTCACACTTCGAAAGGTAAAAAAAAAGGGGGATCGACGAACTGAATGTATGAAGGGTTCTAGTATTTATGCATATTTTGAATTCATTGGAATTTTTGTGAAAGGGAACTTTTTATTAAAAAGGGGATCTGTTCACTATGCACTCGATGGTAAAATTATATTTTGTTCACATAACACTTCGACAATGTTGGAAAGTGATTCATAAACTATACCGCTACGCAAGATTTTTCATTTTTGTTTATTTTATATATACGTTAAAATTCTTCTTTTGTACCAATCTGTATTTTTTCAAGTGCGTATTGTTAGTCTATCGAAGGGGACCTCTGGGTAAAAAAAGTGGAGAGGGGAAGGGGGAGGGGGGGAGCTATTAAATTGAATACAGTATAATTCATACGGGACCCTATATTTTTTACTATAACCACCGTGGTGATTCCTGGGACCAGGAAGTTTTGACTCTAGGTCACTTCTAGCCAAAAGCTCACACCTTAAGGCAAAATTCATTTCAGTTGAGAGTTTATATCTTAGATTACTTTCAGTTGAAAATCCTACTTTTGGCAATTTTTTAAACTAAAAAATTCTATTTTAACTCTAAATTCTATTTTTGGTTTAAAAGAAAAAAAATCTTAATACCTTTTTTAATGCATGAATCATTATTTCTAACATATATATTGAATAGCATACTCTAGTTGAAAAAAAAATCGCAAAAAAAATTTCTAAGTTCCCTAATTAAAATTAATGAATGACCCTTTTTAATTAAATCATTATTGACTTTTAAAATTCAACTGTAATATACTCTAACATGTATAACAAATAGCCTATCTCGTTGAAAAAATATTTGCTTCGAAAAATGTCTAAGTTCCCCAATTAAAATTAATCACCATTTTTAATTAAACCATTATTGACTTTTAAAATTCTCCTCTAACATGTATATCAAATACCCTGCTCTCGTTGAAAAAAAAAAAAAAATCTCGCGAAAATTCTTAAGTTCTGCAATTAAAATTAATTAATTACTATGTTTAATTAATATTTTTAATTAATTAATCATTCACTTCTACTGCATATACTCATAATCAAACTGCATACTCTCGTTGAAAAAAAAATTGCTACGAAAAATTTCTAAGTTCCCCAATTAAAATTAATTAAAATTAAAATTAATTAAATTTCTAACTCGCTAAAATAAATCCCTTGAAACACACCTCGTACTCTAGTAGGAAATTCTCAGCGGAAAAAAAATTTTGCTTCAAAAAATTTCTAAGTCTCGCAATTAAAATTAATTAACACTAATCCCCTTATCTTAGGTGGTGGAGGAGGAGGGCACTTCGGGAGGAGGAGGGCACTTTGGGAGGAGGAGAGCACTTCGTGAGGAGGAGGAGGAGGGCAGGTGCTGCACTTCGGGAGGTGGAGGAGGAGGAGGGCACTTCGGGAGGAGGAGCCCTCCTCCCTCCTCGCACCACACACCACCTCCTGGGGCCGGAACGTTGTTTCTTCTCTACTCCCGCGCCCGCTAATTGTCCTCGGGACTAAATCTTCACTGAAAAACATGTGAGGCCAAACATTTTCTTTACATCCTCAAAGTTCAAGAGCGTTTCGGGCATTTCCTCCCGAAATTCAGCAGATATTCGACGAAACGTCTGAAATTGAAAGTGTCTGGTCACTGCCCTTAATTTCTGGACATCAGTGTATTAATCTTTTAATTACAGTATACTATTTGTATTGTTCTTTGCTTAATTAATTTGCTTATGCTTAATTTTTAATTTTCGTTTTCATACCCTGCGTATAAGGATCATCTGTAAATTATGCCCAATTTTCTTGTTCCAAAAGTGTGCGTTATATGGTAGAAAATACTGTGTGGATATATTTAAAGATGTCCATTGCTATATATAAGAAAAATAATTTGATTAATTAAATTACAATAATAAAATATATGACACATACTCGAGTCTAATCGCGGTGATCGGCGAAATCGTTCGGAGTTTTCGTGATGTTTTTTTTAAACTTTGGATTGGTTATTCTTGCGTAAATACGGGTTAAGATCCCTTAGAAAGACCCCCATGGAGGACAAGCACCCCACGGGCTTACATCCTTCGTGAACATAATCGATTACAAGACCATCTCACAACTACCTTTTTGTTGTTTATCAAAAAAGTTGATGTTGAATAAGATGCTCTTAGTATTTATTGCGGTGATCCTAGATATGAATTTAGTTTACTTCAATTTTATGCTACTTCTTAAATTTAAAAAATGTTATGTGATAATAAAATACTTATTTTTTTTTTTTTTTTTAGGAAGGAGAGGTGTTAAAATCTAAAAAAAAAATAAACTATAGCAATAGAATGAATCCACCTGTTTACTATTTTAATTATTTTTCCTTTTATGTCTTTCAGAAATTTAACAGAATCAATGTTATATAGCAACAATTTTCTCATTTTTTTTTACATTTTGGTTTGTTGTTTTTAACAAAAATGTTGAGCTTGAATAAGATGCTATCAGCTTATAAGGCGGTTATCCTAAATTAAATTTTGTTTACTTTTATTTTATATTACTTCTTAAACTTAAAAAATGTTAAGTGCTAATAAAAAAAACTTATAATGGATTACATATTTTATTTAAGAATTGGAAATGTTTAAATGTAAAAAAAAAAAAAAAAATACTTACTTTAAAAAATGAACGAATTCACCTCGTTCCAGTTTTAGTTTTGTCTTTTTGTCTTACAGAAAATTAACAGAATCAATGTTATTTTGCAACAAAGCTTCTTAAACTATTTTATTTACTGATTTTTTTATTTTGGGTTTGTTGTTTAACAAGTTAGTCGAACTTAAAGATACTCTCAGAATTTATGGCGGTGATCCTAAATCTAAATTTAGTTTACTTCTATTTTATGTTACTTCTTAAACTTAACAAATGTTGCGTGGTAATAATATACTTAAAATAAATTACAATTTATTTTAGAAAGGGGCAGTGTTAAAACCTAAAAAAATAAACTCCAGCAATAGAATGAATCCACCTGGTTGCTATTTTATTTATTTTATTTTTATGTCTTTCAGAAAGTTAGCAGAATCGATGTTATATAGCAACAAAACTTCTAAAACAATCTTATTTCCTCCTTTTTAATTTTAATTTTAATTTTTATTTTATTTTATTTTACTTTATTTTATTTTATTTTATTTTTTTATTATTTATTATTTATATTTTATTTTATTTTACTTTATTTTATTTTATTTTATTTTTTATTATTTATTATTTTTATTTTATTTATTTATTTATTTATTTGTGGGAGGGGGGGGGGGAGTGTTGTTAAACAAAATAGTCGAACTTAAATAAGATGCTCTCAGAATTTATGGCGGTGATCCTAAATCTAAATTTAGTTTACTTCTATTTTATGTTACTTCTTAAACTTAACAAATGTTGCGTGGTAATAAAATACTTAAAATAAATTACAATTTATTTTAGAAAGGGGCAGTGTTAAAATCTAAAAAAATAAACTCTAGCAATAGAATGAATCCACCTGGTTGCTATTTTATTTATTTTATTTTTATGTCTTTCAGTATGTTAGCTGAATCGATGTTATATAGCAACAAAACTTCTAAAACAATCTTATTTCCTCCTTTTTTATTTTTATTTTTATTTTATTTTATTTTATTTTTTTATTATTTATTATTTTTATTTTATTTTTTTATTATTTATTATTTTTATTTTATTTATTTATTTATTTATTTGTGGGAGGGGGGGGGGAGTGTTGTTAAACAAAATAGTCGAACTTAAATAAGATGCTCTCAGAATTTATGGCGGTGATCCTAAATCTAAATCCCATTTACTTTTATTTTTTGTCACTTCGTAAGCTTAACAAATGTTACGTGGTAATAAAATACTGAAAATAAATTACAATTTATTTTAGAAAGGGGCAGTGTTAAAACCTAAAAAAATAAACTCCAGCAATAGAATGAATCCACCTGGTTGCTATTTTATTTATTTTAGTTTTATGTCTTTCAGAAAGTTAGCAGAATCGATGTTATAAAGCAACAAAACTTCTAAAACAATCTTATTTCCTCCTTTTTTATTTTTATTTTTATTTTATTTTATTTTACTTTATTTTATTTTATTTTATTTTTTTATTATTTATTATTTTTATTTTATTTATTTATTTATTTATCTGTGGGAGGGGGGGGGGGAGTGTTGTTAAACAAAATAGTCGAACTTAAATAAGATGCTCTCAGAATTTATGGCGGTGATCCTAAATCTAAATCCCATTTACTTTTATTTTTTGTCACTTCGTAAGCTTAACAAATGTTACGTGGTAATAATATACTTAAAATAAATTACAATTTATTTTAGAAAGGGGCAGTGTTAAAACCTAAAAAAATAAACTCCAGCAATAGAATGAATCCACCTGGTTGCTATTTTATTTATTTTAGTTTTATGTCTTTCAGAAAGTTAGCAGAATCGATGTTATAAAGCAACAAAACTTCTAAAACAATCTTATTTCCTCCTTTTTTATTTTTATTTTTATTTTATTTTATTTTACTTTATTTTATTTTATTTTATTTTTTTATTATTTATTATTTTTATTTTATTTATTTATTTATTTATTTGTGGGAGGGGGGGGGGAGTGTTGTTAAACAAAATAGTCGAACTTAAATAAGATGCTCTCAGAATTTATGGCGGTGATCCTAAATCTAAATCCCATTTACTTTTATTTTTTGTCACTTCGTAAGCTTAACAAATGTTACGTGGTAATAAAATACTTAAAATAAATTACAATTTATTTTAGAAAGGGGCAGTGTTAAAACCTAAAAAAGTAAACTCCAGCAATAGAATGAATCCACCTGGTTGCTATTTTATTTATTTTATTTTTATGTCTTTCAGAAAGTTAGCAGAATCGATGTTATATAGCAACAAAACTTCTAAAACAATCTTATTTCCTCCTTTTTAGCACTTTCCAACCTAGTTGAAAAGTGCTTATGACTTCGGTTTGTCTGGCCGTCTGGCCGTCTGCCGTCTGGCCGTCTGGCCGTCTGCCGTCTGCCGTCTGCCGTCTGTCCGTGCTCTAACTCCCGTAAATATGCTCGGATTGCTCTGCAATTTTTATATGTTATTATCGTTATCTATAGCATGTTCCCTATTTCAACGGAAGTGTGTAGCACTTATAGTTTTTTTACAGGGACACTCAAAAGAATTCCGTTACATTGCGGTCTATGGGGAAAAATCATTTGCTGTTTATTTAAATAATGTTTCACTATTTTAAACGCATTGAAATTTATATATATCACTAAGGTGCATTAGAAGAAGCTTAATATGGAACAGGGTGTGCATAGCACTTATAGTTACTTTACAGGGACAGTAAAAATAATTCCGTTACATTACGTCTATGGAGAAAAATCGTCTGCGGTTTATTTAAATAATGTTTCACTATTTTAAACGCATTGAAATTTATATAGATCACTAAGGTGCATTACAAGAGACTTACTACGGAATATTGTGTGTATAGCAGTCATCGTTCATTTACAGGGACACGCAAAAGAATTATCTACTGTCTGTTAACAATAATTCCTGGAAGTGCGTTTTAAGTTACTGAACGCGATTTTAATGTTAACTTGCTTTTTGTCTATTACGTGGTGTGTATAAATTCTGTAGATCCTATACAGGGCAGCACAAAAGTTCGCGAACACATTTCTGTTTATTGACAAACTCCAGACGGAGAATTTTAAAATGTGCTACACGTTTCCTAACTGAACTAAAATTTAGCATCCTATGTAGTATATATACAATTCTATATATCCTATACAGGGCTGAATAAAAGTATTCGGATATTTTTCCGAATATTGTATATGTTGGAAATTCCTGAAATTATGTTTTTAAATATGTTATGCGTTTTCCAAATTGTTTACTTAGAAGTTATCTTTTAGCTTATTAAACGGTATGATTTGTAAAATTATTTTGGAAGCGTTGGAAAGTGCTACATAATCTATGCTTGACGCATGATTTTTCGTTCTTGTTTATTTTTATTTTTATTTTATTTTATTTTATTTTATTTTATTTTTTTATTATTTATTATTTTTATTTTATTTATTTATTTGTGGGAGGGGGGGGGGGGGAGTGTTGTTAAACAAAATAGTCGAACTTAAATAAGATGCTCTCAGAATTTATGGCGGTGATCCTAAATCTAAATTTAGTTTACTTCTATTTTATGTTACTTCTTAAACTTAACAAATGTTGCGTGGTAATAAAATACTTAAAATAAATTACAATTTATTTTAGAAAGGGGCAGTGTTAAAACCTAAAAAAATAAACTCTAGCAATAGAATGAATCCACCTGGTTGCTATTTTATTTATTTTATTTTTATGTCTTTCAGAAAGTTAGCAGAATCGATGTTATATAGCAACAAAACTTCTAAAACAATTTTATTTCCTCCTTTTTTATTTTTATTTTAATTTAATTTAATTTAATTTAATTTAATTTAATTTTTTTATTATTTATTATTTTTATTTTATTTTTTTATTATTTATTATTTTTATTTTATTTATTTATTTATTTGTGGGAGGGGGGGGGAGTGTTGTTAAACAAAATAGTCGAACTTAAATAAGATGCTCTCAGAATTTATGGCGGTGATCCTAAATCTAAATCCCATTTACTTTTATTTTTTGTCACTTCGTAAGCTTAACAAATGTTACGTGGTAATAAAATACTTAAAATAAATTACAATTTATTTTAGAAAGGGGCAGTGTTAAAACCTAAAAAAATAAACTCCAGCAATAGAATGAATCCACCTGGTTGCTATTTTATTTATTTTAGTTTTATGTCTTTCAGAAAGTTAGCAGAATCGATGTTATATAGCAACAAAACTTCTAAAACAATCTTATTTCCTCCTTTTTTATTTTTATTTTTATTTTATTTTATTTTACTTTATTTTATTTTATTTTATTTTTTTATTATTTATTATTATTATTTTATTTATTTATTTATTTATTTGTGGGAGGGGGGGGGGGGGGAGTGTTGTTAAACAAAATAGTCGAACTTAAATAAGATGCTCTCAGAATTTATGGAGGTGATCCTAAATCTAAATCCCATTTACTTTTATTTTTTGTCACTTCGTAAGCTTAACAAATGTTACGTGGTAATAAAATACTTAAAATAAATTACAATTTATTTTAGAAAGGGGCAGTGTTAAAACCTAAAAAAGTAAACTCCAGCAATAGAATGAATCCACCTGGTTGCTATTTTATTTATTTTATTTTTATGTCTTTCAGAAAGTTAGCAGAATCGATGTTATATAGCAACAAAACTTCTAAAACAATCTTATTTCCTCCTTTTTTATTTTTATTTTTATTTTATTTTATTTTATTTTATTTTATTTTATTATTATTTATTATTTTTATTTTATTTATTTATTTATTTATTTGTGGGAGGGGGTGGGGGGAGTGTTGTTAAACTAAGTAGTCGAACTTAAATAAGATGCTCTCAGAATTTATGGCGGTGATCCTAAATCTAAATTTAGTTTACTTCTATTTTATGTTACTTATTAAACTTAACAAATGTTGCGTGGTAATAAAATACTTAAAAACAATTACAATTTATTTTAGAAAGGGGCAGTGTTAAAACCTAAAAAAATAATCTCTAGCAATAGAATGAATCCAACTGGTTGCTATTTTATTTATTTTATTTTTATGTCTTTCAGAAAGTTAGCAGAATCGATGTTATATAGCAACAAAACTTCTAAAACAATCTTATTTCCTCCTTTTTTATTTTTATTTTTATTTTATTTTATTTTACTTTATTTTATTTTATTTTATTTTTTTATTATTTATTATTTTTATTTTATTTATTTATTTATTTATTTGTGGGAGGGGGGGGGGGGGGGAGTGTTGTTAAACAAAATAGTCGAACTTAAATAAGATGCTCTCAGAATTTATGACGGTGATCCTAAATCTAAATTTAGTTTACTTCTATTTTATGTTACTTCTTAAACTTAACAAATAATGCGTGGTAATAAAATACTTAAAATAAATTACAATTTATTTTAGAAAGGGGCAGTGTTAAAACCTAAAAAAATAAACTCTAGCAATAGAATGAATCCACCTGGTTGCTATTTTATTTATTTTATTTTTATGTCTTTCAGAAAGTTAGCAGAATCGATGTTATATAGCAACAAAACTTCTAAAACAATCTTATTTCCCCCTTTTTTATTTTTATTTTAATTTAATTTAATTTTACTTTATTTTATTTTATTTTATTTTTTTATTATTTATTATTTTTATTTTATTTTTTTGTTATTTATTATTTTTATTTTATTTATTTATTTGTGGGAGGGGGGGGGGAGTGTTGTTAAACAAAATAGTCGAACTTAAATAAGATGCTCTCAGAATTTATAGCGGTGATCCTAAATCTAAATCCCATTTACTTTTATTTTTTGTCACTTCGTAAGCTTAACAAATGTTACGTGGTAATAAAATACTTAAAATAAATTAGAATTTATTTTAGAAAGGGGCAGTGTTAAAACCTAAAAAAATAAACTCCAGCAATAGAATGAATCCACCTGGTTGCTATTTTATTTATTTTAGTTTTATGTCTTTCAGAAAGTTAGCAGAATCGATGTTATAAAGCAACAAAACTTCTAAAACAATCTTATTTCCTCCTTTTTTATTTTTATTTTTATTTTATTTTACTTTATTTTATTTTTTTATTATTTATTATTTTTATTTTATTTATTTATTTATTTATTTGTGGGAGGGGGGGGAGTGTTGTTAAACAAAATAGTCGAACTTAAATAAGATGCTCTCAGAATTTATGGCGGTGATCCTAAATCTAAATCCCATTTACTTTTATTTTTTGTCACTTCGTAAGCTTAACAAATGTTACGTGGTAATAAAATACTTAAAATAAATTCAATTTATTTTAGAAAGGGGCAGTGTTAAAACCTAAAAAAATAAACTCCAGCAATAGAATGAATCCACCTGGTTGCTATTTTATTTATTTTATTTTTATGTCTTTCAGAAAGTTAGCAGAATCGATGTTATATAGCAACAAAACTTCTAAAACAATCTTATTTCCTCCTTTTTTATTTTTATTTTTATTTTATTTTATTTTACTTTATTTTATTTTATTTTATTTTACTTTATTTTATTTTATTTTATTTTTTTATTATTTATTAATTTTATTTTATTTATTTATTTATTTATTTGTGGGAGGGGGGGGGGAGTGTTGTTAAACAAAATAGTCGAACTTAAATAAGATGCTCTCAGAATTTATGGCGGTGATCCTAAATCTAAATCCCATTTACTTTTATTTTTTGTCACTTCGTAAGCTTAACAAATGTTACGTGGTAATAAAATACTTAAAATAAATTACAATTTATTTTAGAAAGGGGCAGTGTTAAAACCTAAAAAAATAAACTCCAGCAATAGAATGAATCCACCTGGTTGCTATTTTATTTATTTTATTTTTATGTCTTTCAGAAAGCTAGCAGAATCGATGTTATATAGCAAAAAAACTTCTAAAACAATCTTATTTCCTCCTTTTTTATTTTTATTTTTATTTTATTTTATTTTACTTTATTTTATTTTATTTTATTTTATTATTATTTATTACTTTTATTTTATTTATTTATTTATTTATTTGTGGGAGGGGGGGGAGTGTTGTTAAACGAAATAGTCGAACTTAAATAAGATGCTCTCAGAATTTATGGCGGTGATCCTAAATCTAAATTTAGTTTACTTCTATTTTATGTTACTTATTAAACTTAACAAATGTTGCGTGGTAATAAAATACTTAAAAACAATTACAATTTATTTTAGAAAGGGGCAGTGTTAAAACCTAAAAAAATAATCTCTAGCAATAGAATGAATCCACCTGGTTGCTATTTTATTTATTTTATTTTTATGTCTTTCAGAAAGTTAGCAGAATCGATGTTATATAGCAACAAAACTTCTAAAACAATCTTATTTCCTCCTTTTTTATTTTTATTTTTATTTTATTTTATTTTACTTTATTTTATTTTATTTTATTTTTTTATTATTTATTATTTTTATTTTATTTATTTATTTATTTATTTGTGGGAGGGGGGGGGGAGTGTTGTTAAACAAAATAGTCGAACTTAAATAAGATGCTCTCAGAATTTATGGCGGTGATCCTAAATCTAAATCCCATTTACTTTTATTTTTTGTCACTTCGTAAGCTTAACAAATGTTACGTGGTAATAAAATACTTAAAATAAATTACAATTTATTTTAGAAAGGGGCAGTGTTAAAACCTAAAAAAGTAAACTCCAGCAATAGAATGAATCCACCTGGTTGCTATTTTATTTATTTTATTTTTATGTCTTTCAGAAAGTTAGCAGAATCGATGTTATATAGCAACAAAACTTCTAAAACAATCTTATTTCCTCCTTTTTAGCACTTTCCAACCTAGTTGAAAAGTGCTTATGACTTCGGTTTGTCTGGCCGTCTGGCCGTCTGCCGTCTGGCCGTCTGGCCGTCTGCCGTCTGCCGTCTGCCGTCTGTCCGTGCTCTAACTCCCGTAAATATGCTCGGATTGCTCTGCAATTTTTATATGTTATTATCGTTATCTATAGCATGTTCCCTATTTCAACGGAAGTGTGTAGCACTTATAGTTTTTTTACAGGGACACTCAAAAGAATTCCGTTACATTGCGGTCTATGGGGAAAAATCATTTGCTGTTTATTTAAATAATGTTTCACTATTTTAAACGCATTGAAATTTATATATATCACTAAGGTGCATTAGAAGAAGCTTAATATGGAACAGGGTGTGCATAGCACTTATAGTTACTTTACAGGGACAGTAAAAATAATTCCGTTACATTACGTCTATGGAGAAAAATCGTCTGCGGTTTATTTAAATAATGTTTCACTATTTTAAACGCATTGAAATTTATATAGATCACTAAGGTGCATTACAAGAGACTTACTACGGAATATTGTGTGTATAGCAGTCATCGTTCATTTACAGGGACACGCAAAAGAATTATCTACTGTCTGTTAACAATAATTCCTGGAAGTGCGTTTTAAGTTACTGAACGCGATTTTAATGTTAACTTGCTTTTTGTCTATTACGTGGTGTGTATAAATTCTGTAGATCCTATACAGGGCAGCACAAAAGTTCGCGAACACATTTCTGTTTATTGACAAACTCCAGACGGAGAATTTTAAAATGTGCTACACGTTTCCTAACTGAACTAAAATTTAGCATCCTATGTAGTATATATACAATTCTATATATCCTATACAGGGCTGAATAAAAGTATTCGGATATTTTTCCGAATATTGTATATGTTGGAAATTCCTGAAATTATGTTTTTAAATATGTTATGCGTTTTCCAAATTGTTTACTTAGAAGTTATCTTTTAGCTTATTAAACGGTATGATTTGTAAAATTATTTTGGAAGCGTTGGAAAGTGCTACATAATCTATGCTTGACGCATGATTTTTCGTTCTTGTTTATTTTTATTTTTATTTTATTTTATTTTATTTTATTTTATTTTTTTATTATTTATTATTTTTATTTTATTTATTTATTTGTGGGAGGGGGGGGGGGGGAGTGTTGTTAAACAAAATAGTCGAACTTAAATAAGATGCTCTCAGAATTTATGGCGGTGATCCTAAATCTAAATTTAGTTTACTTCTATTTTATGTTACTTCTTAAACTTAACAAATGTTGCGTGGTAATAAAATACTTAAAATAAATTACAATTTATTTTAGAAAGGGGCAGTGTTAAAACCTAAAAAAATAAACTCTAGCAATAGAATGAATCCACCTGGTTGCTATTTTATTTATTTTATTTTTATGTCTTTCAGAAAGTTAGCAGAATCGATGTTATATAGCAACAAAACTTCTAAAACAATTTTATTTCCTCCTTTTTTATTTTTATTTTAATTTAATTTAATTTAATTTAATTTAATTTAATTTTTTTATTATTTATTATTTTTATTTTATTTTTTTATTATTTATTATTTTTATTTTATTTATTTATTTATTTGTGGGAGGGGGGGGGAGTGTTGTTAAACAAAATAGTCGAACTTAAATAAGATGCTCTCAGAATTTATGGCGGTGATCCTAAATCTAAATCCCATTTACTTTTATTTTTTGTCACTTCGTAAGCTTAACAAATGTTACGTGGTAATAAAATACTTAAAATAAATTACAATTTATTTTAGAAAGGGGCAGTGTTAAAACCTAAAAAAATAAACTCCAGCAATAGAATGAATCCACCTGGTTGCTATTTTATTTATTTTAGTTTTATGTCTTTCAGAAAGTTAGCAGAATCGATGTTATATAGCAACAAAACTTCTAAAACAATCTTATTTCCTCCTTTTTTATTTTTATTTTTATTTTATTTTATTTTACTTTATTTTATTTTATTTTATTTTTTTATTATTTATTATTATTATTTTATTTATTTATTTATTTATTTGTGGGAGGGGGGGGGGGGGGAGTGTTGTTAAACAAAATAGTCGAACTTAAATAAGATGCTCTCAGAATTTATGGAGGTGATCCTAAATCTAAATCCCATTTACTTTTATTTTTTGTCACTTCGTAAGCTTAACAAATGTTACGTGGTAATAAAATACTTAAAATAAATTACAATTTATTTTAGAAAGGGGCAGTGTTAAAACCTAAAAAAGTAAACTCCAGCAATAGAATGAATCCACCTGGTTGCTATTTTATTTATTTTATTTTTATGTCTTTCAGAAAGTTAGCAGAATCGATGTTATATAGCAACAAAACTTCTAAAACAATCTTATTTCCTCCTTTTTTATTTTTATTTTTATTTTATTTTATTTTATTTTATTTTATTTTATTATTATTTATTATTTTTATTTTATTTATTTATTTATTTATTTGTGGGAGGGGGTGGGGGGAGTGTTGTTAAACTAAGTAGTCGAACTTAAATAAGATGCTCTCAGAATTTATGGCGGTGATCCTAAATCTAAATTTAGTTTACTTCTATTTTATGTTACTTATTAAACTTAACAAATGTTGCGTGGTAATAAAATACTTAAAAACAATTACAATTTATTTTAGAAAGGGGCAGTGTTAAAACCTAAAAAAATAATCTCTAGCAATAGAATGAATCCAACTGGTTGCTATTTTATTTATTTTATTTTTATGTCTTTCAGAAAGTTAGCAGAATCGATGTTATATAGCAACAAAACTTCTAAAACAATCTTATTTCCTCCTTTTTTATTTTTATTTTTATTTTATTTTATTTTACTTTATTTTATTTTATTTTATTTTTTTATTATTTATTATTTTTATTTTATTTATTTATTTATTTATTTGTGGGAGGGGGGGGGGGGGGGAGTGTTGTTAAACAAAATAGTCGAACTTAAATAAGATGCTCTCAGAATTTATGACGGTGATCCTAAATCTAAATTTAGTTTACTTCTATTTTATGTTACTTCTTAAACTTAACAAATAATGCGTGGTAATAAAATACTTAAAATAAATTACAATTTATTTTAGAAAGGGGCAGTGTTAAAACCTAAAAAAATAAACTCTAGCAATAGAATGAATCCACCTGGTTGCTATTTTATTTATTTTATTTTTATGTCTTTCAGAAAGTTAGCAGAATCGATGTTATATAGCAACAAAACTTCTAAAACAATCTTATTTCCCCCTTTTTTATTTTTATTTTAATTTAATTTAATTTTACTTTATTTTATTTTATTTTATTTTTTTATTATTTATTATTTTTATTTTATTTTTTTGTTATTTATTATTTTTATTTTATTTATTTATTTGTGGGAGGGGGGGGGGAGTGTTGTTAAACAAAATAGTCGAACTTAAATAAGATGCTCTCAGAATTTATAGCGGTGATCCTAAATCTAAATCCCATTTACTTTTATTTTTTGTCACTTCGTAAGCTTAACAAATGTTACGTGGTAATAAAATACTTAAAATAAATTAGAATTTATTTTAGAAAGGGGCAGTGTTAAAACCTAAAAAAATAAACTCCAGCAATAGAATGAATCCACCTGGTTGCTATTTTATTTATTTTAGTTTTATGTCTTTCAGAAAGTTAGCAGAATCGATGTTATAAAGCAACAAAACTTCTAAAACAATCTTATTTCCTCCTTTTTTATTTTTATTTTTATTTTATTTTACTTTATTTTATTTTTTTATTATTTATTATTTTTATTTTATTTATTTATTTATTTATTTGTGGGAGGGGGGGGAGTGTTGTTAAACAAAATAGTCGAACTTAAATAAGATGCTCTCAGAATTTATGGCGGTGATCCTAAATCTAAATCCCATTTACTTTTATTTTTTGTCACTTCGTAAGCTTAACAAATGTTACGTGGTAATAAAATACTTAAAATAAATTCAATTTATTTTAGAAAGGGGCAGTGTTAAAACCTAAAAAAATAAACTCCAGCAATAGAATGAATCCACCTGGTTGCTATTTTATTTATTTTATTTTTATGTCTTTCAGAAAGTTAGCAGAATCGATGTTATATAGCAACAAAACTTCTAAAACAATCTTATTTCCTCCTTTTTTATTTTTATTTTTATTTTATTTTATTTTACTTTATTTTATTTTATTTTATTTTACTTTATTTTATTTTATTTTATTTTTTTATTATTTATTAATTTTATTTTATTTATTTATTTATTTATTTGTGGGAGGGGGGGGGGAGTGTTGTTAAACAAAATAGTCGAACTTAAATAAGATGCTCTCAGAATTTATGGCGGTGATCCTAAATCTAAATCCCATTTACTTTTATTTTTTGTCACTTCGTAAGCTTAACAAATGTTACGTGGTAATAAAATACTTAAAATAAATTACAATTTATTTTAGAAAGGGGCAGTGTTAAAACCTAAAAAAATAAACTCCAGCAATAGAATGAATCCACCTGGTTGCTATTTTATTTATTTTATTTTTATGTCTTTCAGAAAGCTAGCAGAATCGATGTTATATAGCAAAAAAACTTCTAAAACAATCTTATTTCCTCCTTTTTTATTTTTATTTTTATTTTATTTTATTTTACTTTATTTTATTTTATTTTATTTTATTATTATTTATTACTTTTATTTTATTTATTTATTTATTTATTTGTGGGAGGGGGGGGAGTGTTGTTAAACGAAATAGTCGAACTTAAATAAGATGCTCTCAGAATTTATGGCGGTGATCCTAAATCTAAATTTAGTTTACTTCTATTTTATGTTACTTATTAAACTTAACAAATGTTGCGTGGTAATAAAATACTTAAAAACAATTACAATTTATTTTAGAAAGGGGCAGTGTTAAAACCTAAAAAAATAATCTCTAGCAATAGAATGAATCCAACTGGTTGCTATTTTATTTATTTTATTTTTATGTCTTTCAGAAAGTTAGCAGAATCGATGTTATATAGCAACAAAACTTCTAAAACAATCTTATTTCCTCCTTTTTTATTTTTATTTTATTTTATTTTACTTTATTTTATTTTATTTTATTTTTTTATTATTTATTATTTTTATTTTATTTATTTATTTATTTATTTGTGGGAGGGGGGGGGGGGATTGTTGTTAAACAAAATAGTCGAACTTAAATAAGATGCTCTCAGAATTTATGGCGGTGATCCTAAATCTAAATTTAGTTTACTTCTATTTTATGTTACTTCTTAAACTTAACAAATGTTGCGTGGTAATAAAATACTTAAAATAAATTACAATTTATTTTAGAAAGGGGCAGTGTTAAAACCTAAAAAAATAAACTCTAGCAATAGAATGAATCCACCTGGTTGCTATTTTATTTATTTTATTTTTATGTCTTTCAGAAAGTTAGCAGAATCGATGTTATATAGCAACAAAACTTCTAAAACAATCTTATTTCCTCCTTTTTTATTTTTATTTTTATTTTATTTTATTTTACTTTATTTTATTTTATTTTATTTTTTTTTATTTATTATTTTTATTTTATTTATTTATTTATTTATTTGTGGGAGGGGGGGGGGGAGTGTTGTTAAACAAAATAGTCGAACTTAAATAAGATGCTCTCAGAATTTATGACGGTGATCCTAAATCTAAATTTAGTTTACTTCTATTTTATGTTACTTCTTAAACTTAACAAATAATGCGTGGTAATAAAATACTTAAAATAAATTACAATTTATTTTAGAAAGGGGCAGTGTTAAAACCTAAAAAAATAAACTCTAGCAATAGAATGAATCCACCTGGTTGCTATTTTATTTATTTTATTTTTATGTCTTTCAGAAAGTTAGCAGAATCGATGTTATATAGCAACAAAACTTCTAAAACAATCTTATTTCCCCCTTTTTTATTTTTATTTTAATTTAATTTAATTTTACTTTATTTTATTTTATTTTATTTTTTTATTATTTATTATTTTTATTTTATTTTTTTGTTATTTATTATTTTTATTTTATTTATTTATTTGTGGGAGGGGGGGGGGGGAGTGTTGTTAAACAAAATAGTCGAACTTAAATAAGATGCTCTCAGAATTTATAGCGGTGATCCTAAATCTAAATCCCATTTACTTTTATTTTTTGTCACTTCGTAAGCTTAACAAATGTTACGTGGTAATAAAATACTTAAAATAAATTAGAATTTATTTTAGAAAGGGGCAGTGTTAAAACCTAAAAAAATAAACTCCAGCAATAGAATGAATCCACCTGGTTGCTATTTTATTTATTTTAGTTTTATGTCTTTCAGAAAGTTAGCAGAATCGATGTTATAAAGCAACAAAACTTCTAAAACAATCTTATTTCCTCCTTTTTTATTTTTATTTTTATTTTATTTTACTTTATTTTATTTTATTTTATTTTTTTTATTATTTATTATTTTTATTTTATTTATTTATTTATTTATTTGTGGGAGGGGGGGGGGGAGTGTTGTTAAACAAAATAGTCGAACTTAAATAAGATGCTCTCAGAATTTATGGCGGTGATCCTAAATCTAAATCCCATTTACTTTTATTTTTTGTCACTTCGTAAGCTTAACAAATGTTACGTGGTAATAAAATACTTAAAATAAATTCAATTTATTTTAGAAAGGGGCAGTGTTAAAACCTAAAAAAATGAACTCCGGCAATAGAATGAATCCACCTGGTTGCTATTTTATTTATTTTATTTTTATGTCTTTCAGAAAGTTAGCAGAATCGATGTTATATAGCAACAAAACTTCTAAAACAATCTTATTTCCTCCTTTTTTATTTTTATTTTTATTTTATTTTATTTTACTTTATTTTATTTTATTTTATTTTACTTTATTTTATTTTATTTTTTTATTATTTATTAATTTTATTTTATTTATTTATTTATTTATTTGTGGGAGGGGGGGGGGAGTGTTGTTAAACAAAATAGTCGAACTTAAATAAGATGCTCTCAGAATTTATGGCGGTGATCCTAAATCTAAATCCCATTTACTTTTATTTTTTGTCACTTCGTAAGCTTAACAAATGTTACGTGGTAATAAAATACTTAAAATAAATTACAATTTATTTTAGAAAGGGGCAGTGTTAAAACCTAAAAAAATAAACTCCAGCAATAGAATGAATCCACCTGGTTGCTATTTTATTTATTTTATTTTTATGTCTTTCAGAAAGCTAGCAGAATGGATGTTATATAGCAACAAAACTTCTAAAACAATCTTATTTCCTCCTTTTTTATTTTTATTTTTATTTTATTTTATTTTACTTTATTTCATTTTATTTTATTTTTTTATTATTTATTAATTTTATTTTATTTATTTATTTATTTATTTGTGGGAGGGGGGGGGGAGTGTTGTTAAACAAAATAGTCGAACTTAAATAAGATGCTCTCAGAATTTATGGCGGTGATCCTAAATCTAAATCCCATTTACTTTTATTTTTTGTCACTTCGTAAGCTTAACAAATGTTACGTGGTAATAAAATACTTAAAATGAATTACAATTTTTTTAGGAAGGGGAGGTGTTAAAATCTAAAAGTAAACTCTAGCAATAGAATGAATACATCTTGTTGTTATTTTATTTATTTATTTATTTATTTTGCCTTTCAGGTATTTAACAGGATCAATCTTATAAAACAACAAAAACTCTTAGTTTCTTGTTTTTTCAGTTTGTTGTTCTTTAACAAATAGTTGAGCTTGAATAAGATGTTCTCAGTATTAATGGCTGTGATCCTAAATTTAAATTTAATGTACTTCTGTTTTATATTACTTCTTAAACTTAACAAATTTTACGTGCTAATAAAACACTTATAATGGATTACAAATTTTATTTAAGAAGGGGAAGTGCTTAAATCTAAAAAAAGTAACCTCTAAAAAAAGAAGCTGTCTTAGTTTTTCTCTTTCTATATCTTTCAGAAATTTAACAGAATTAAAGTTATATAGTCACAAAATTTCTTAAAATGTTTTATTTCCTGATTTTTTTTTTTTTTTGTTGTTGTTAATTTGGGTTTGTTCTTATAAAACATTAGTTGAACTTGAATAAGATGCTGCCAGTATTTATGACGTTGGTCCTAAGTCTAAATTTAGTTTACTTCTATATTTTATGTTACTTCTTAAACTTAACAAATGTTAGGTGGTAATAAAATACTTAAAATGGATTACAAAATTTTTCTTAGGAAAGGCAAGTGTTCTAAAAAAGTGAACTCTAGTAATTGAATGAATCCATATTGTTCCTATTTTATTTATTTTCTGCTTATGTCTCTCAGAAATTTAACAGAATCAATGTTATATATCAACAAAACTTCTTAAACTATTTTATTTCCAAATCTTTTGCTTTATGGTTTGATGTTATTAACAAAATTTTGAACTTGAATAAGATGTTCTCAGTATATATCACGGTGCTCCTAAATCTAAATTTAGTGTATTTCTAAATATACTAAATACTATAAATTTTAATACTTTACTTCCTAAATTTAACCAATGTTTTGTGATAATAAAACACTTATAAGGGATTAAAAATTGTATTTAAGAAGGGGAATAGTTTAATTCTAAAAAAGTAACCTCTAAAAAAAAAAAGAACTAATCCACCTCTCGTTGCTTGTTTTACTTTTTCTCTTTTTATGTCTTTCAGAAATTTAACAGTGTCATTCTTATAAAACAACAAAAACTCTTAAAGCAATTTGTTTCTTGATTTTTCAGTTTGTTGTTTTTTAACAAAATAGCCGAACTTGAATAAGATGCTCTCAGTATTTATGGCGTTGGTCTTAAATCTAAATTTAGTTTACTTCTATTTTATGTTACTTCTTAAACTTAACGAATGTTACGTGGTAATAAAACACTTAGAATAACGGCTTTGTAACACGATTCTATTATTTTCCTTTTCAGAAAGATAGTTGGATTTATTTTTTATGATATGCTCTGCAGGGCTTAGATTGCGCCGGAGCCCCCCGGAGCCCGGCTCCGGTACTTCTCTGCTTTTAGTAAATATTTAAATATTGCTCGAAATTCACCGGAGCCCATAAATACTGGGCTCCGGAGCCCGGTGCAAGCGCTTCCGAAAAACCGAAGCCTAAATTACCCTTTCCTTTTCCTCCCATATCGAAGCTTTTACATTCTTTTCTCTCAAAACACTATATGTGACATAATTATTTATCAATCCATAATTACTTATCAATACTTATCAATCCTCAAAACAACCGTAAGCTGTCGCGACAGCTGTGGGTAAGGCCATGATAGCCAAAAAATACACCATTTAAATGAAAAAGCATTATAACCTGATTACAGAAGCCAGTCACCGTTCGTGATATCATCATCATCTTTTTAAAACAGGGTACATTACCAGGTTTTAAGAGGCTGCGAAATCAGAACGGGGGTTGGTGAGCGTAGCAAACAGGGGGCAGAGCTCCCTAGTATATATAAAATAAAGAACTTTTTTTCTTTATGGAATTATTTTATAAATATGCAGATTAGAGTAACAGTGGAGGGGGTGGGCGGGTACACGCTACGGTTATTAGTACTGCAGAATATTAGGGCTCCGGTGCTTTTTTTATTAGAAATTAAGCCCTGATGCTCTGAGTATTTATTAATGATATCTTGATTTTTATACTGCGTTACATACTATACTCTAAGAAATATGGGAGTAAGCAAAAATTCAATTTGAATTTGTTTATAAGTAAATTGGCATATAATATAAACAGTTATAAATTGGCATATAATATAAACAGTTATTGTTTTCAATCAACGACAATAAGGCGCAATATTTAAGACAAAAGCACCCTAGTAAAGGAAAGGTTTTTTTTTTCCTCTGTTGAAAAACAAAGAAACTAAGAGTTTTTGTTGTTTTATAAGATTGATCCTGTTAAATATCTGAAAGGCAAAATAAATAAATAAATAAAATAGCAACAAGATGTATTCATTCTATTGCTAGAGTTTACGGTTTTAGAATTTAACACCTCCCCTTCCTAAAAAAAATTGTAATTCATTTTAAGTATATTATTACCACGTAATATTTGTTAAGTTTAAGAAGCAACATAAAATAAAAGTAAATGGAATTTAGATTTAAGATCACCGCCATAAATTCTCAGAGCATCTTATTTAAGTTCAACTATTTTGTTAAACAACACCCCTCCCCCCAACCCCCCCCCCCCACCCTAAAAAAATAAAATAAAATAAAATAAATAAATAAAAGAAAGAAAAAAATAACACTTAAAATGGATTTGTTTACTAAAAAGTATAGAGCTCACAATACAAAAAATTCTATAGTTAAAATATATGCCTATTAACATGAAACAATTATTAACAATATATATATTTTTTAAATACAAAATAATCCATGAGCAGTTGTTTTGAATGAAATGTTCTTTCAATTTTTAGATCTGCCATACTTTTCATGTAAATACATAATACTGGTTTTTTTAAAATTTTCTTTCAAAAAAGAAATATTTTACATATGGAAATGACGTAGGACGGAAATTTACAGTCTAGAAAAAAAAACAAGAACGAAAAATCATGCGTCAAGCATAGATTATGTAACACTTCCCAACGATTCTAAATAATTTTACAAATCATACCGTTTAATAAGCTGAAAGATAACATCTAAGTAAACAATTTGGAAAACGCATAACATATTTAAAAACATAATTTCAGGAATTTCCAGCCTATACAATATTCGGAAAAATATCCGAATACTTTTATTCAGCCCTGTATAGTATCTATAGATTAGTATATATACTACATAGGATGCTAAATTTTAGTTCAGTTAGGAAACGCGTAGCACAGTTTAAAATTCTTCGACTGAAGTTTCAGTCAATAAACGGAAATGTGTTCGCGAACTTTTGTGATTCCCTGTATAGGATCTACAGAATTTATACACACCACGTATAATAGACAAAAAGCGAGTCAAAATTAAAATCGCGTTCAGTGACTTAAAACGCACTTCCAGGAATTATTGTTAACTAATTATGACATCATTTTTAGATTCATCAGTAAATTTTACCTTCGAATAACAAAAGGGAAGTCATTCGATCAAGTGATTCCTGAATGGTGCGGTTTTAATGTTTAGAACTCTTAATGTTAAATTCCTTATAAATCGTTGCAAAACAGATTGCAATAAGGGAAGTTTTTTTTAAACATAATTAAAAACTACTTAGCGTAATGAGCTGTAATTTCCTATTTGCATATTTAAAGTTCTCAGAAATCAATTTCTGTTTAAAAAAATTATTTTTTACAGTTCACTTTTTTTTCGAAAATATGTATATTTTGATATTTTTTTTAAATATGTAAACTATTGCATATAAATATGTTTTATTAGAAATCGAATTCTAAAAGTTTCACATATGCGAATCAAGAAATCACAGCTCATTCCGCAAAGTAGATTTTGTGTTATGCTTAAAAAATAACGGCATTGCAATTTGTTTTGCAACAATTAATAATGAATTTAATATTACTAGTTCCAAACTTCACTGCAAAAAAAGTGTTGATTTTACAGTATAATACTAGCATCCCAGCTGCCAGTATTATACAGTAAAATTAACAGTAATAAACAGTAAAACGAGTAGGGATGACCGAGCTATGCTCGGTCAAAATTAGCTTTGAGTTCAAATATCCTGACGCATGACCAAAATGACCCACTAATCAAATTTCCTCAAACATGTGACCTAGCCCAACAGTCTTCTCGGGCCCAAAAACCATAGGAGACAAAATTTAGTCAAAATAGTCTAAGATAAAATAAGTTTGACCCATAATGACCCTTGACCAAAATGACCCACTAATCGAATTTTCTCGAACGCCTGACCTAGCCCAACAGTCTTCTCGTGCCCGAAAACCATAGGATGCAAAATTTAGTGTAAATAGTCTGAGCCATTTTTTAGATAAAATTAGCTTGACCCACAGTGAACCAAAAATGACCCACTAATCGAATTTTCTCGGACATGTGACCTAACCCAATGATATTGTCGTACCAGAAACTCGTAGGATACAAAATTTAATCAAAATCGTTTGAGCTGTTTTTTTAGATAAAATTAACTTGACCCGGGTTGACCCAAAAATGACCCACTAATCGAATTTTCTCGAACACGTAACCTAGCCCAATGGTTTTCTGGTGCCCCAACACGGTCGGATATAAAATTTCGTCAAAATCGTTAGAGCCGTTTTTAAGATAAAATTTGCATATACATATATATATATATATATATATATATAACCACACACAAGATTTGCTCGTATTAGAATATAT
Source organism: Maratus michaelseni (assembly GCA_963931845.1). NCBI lineage: Eukaryota > Metazoa > Arthropoda > Arachnida > Araneae > Salticidae > Maratus > Maratus michaelseni. Next base: position 9,052,404 of record OZ007600.1, read on the forward strand.
GATGATAAGCAGTAATACGCTACCGCGCATGCGCGTAAAAGCTAAATTTATCTGTCAGGTGTTGTTACAGTCAATACGACGTCAGTGTTACTCACGTATATGTTTTTGCTTTATAATACAGATTTTTATGGAGAAAAATTCAACAATCTCTTCACGCGATTGTAATCAACTCCTTTAAAATTTACGACACTAATATCGGTTTCCTGCCTTTCTGCGAAACTTCACCTGCAGCCGTAAAACTGATTTAGTTGCATGCTTTGTAAAAGGAACAAAGGCTCTTAAAAAATAGGATCAGTGGTTTTGTTTTCATTTATTTATATCTCTTTTATTTTATTTGCAACTGATAAACTACCTAATGTTATCTTGAGCTAACTGTATCTTGTGATATATAGGTATACGATATACAGCGATTCAGAGTCGATTCAAAGCTAGAAGAAATCACAGTTGTTGCTTTTGTGCAGATTTCAATGTATTTGTTTTAGTATTTAGGAACAGATACTTTACACTCACGCAAACATATAAACTTAAGTTTGGCGACTTTTTGGTTGGCGCGGTTTTCAAGACCGCGCCAAACGAATAACTTAATACAATGGCTAGGTTGCCATTAAAGGAAAAAATCCCCTAAAGTTGGCGACTTTTTTCCTTTTTATAACCGATTAAAAAAAAAAACTGTGCGTGAGTGTATGACATCATAGCCAGTATTTATATGCATTAGGCCGTTATTATTTTGAATTGAAGATGAAACTACTTAATTCAGCTTCCATGATTAGAAATAATATAGGATTTAAAAGAAACACAAATGATACTTGATACCTTTAATTTAGGGATTTTTTACTATTAGAGGAATTAAAATAAATTATGAACATTACAAAAAAAAGCTATGGAAATTACTAAAGATGTGTAGAAATATTTGAATAAATATTAGTTAAAGTGGAAAACAGAGGGAAGAACAAGGTTAAATTAAAAATTTGTGATTCATTTTTCTTCTTTAATTGTTTAGAACGCATAATTCTCTATGCTACTATTAAAAATAAATAAGAATAAAAACAAAAGATAATTTTTAGCTCACAGGCTATCAAAGCCTGAGAGCTTATGTGCCCGCCGGTTCTGTATGTATGTATGTATGTATGTATGTATGTATGTACGTATGTACGTACGTAACGCGATAACTCTTCATAGAAATATCCGATTTCCTTCAAATTTTGTTTATAGGTTGACTGTGTTAAGGCGCTTCCCTGATTAGTTTTCGGGATTGATTGGTTAAATATAAAGGGGGGAACAGGGGGGGCTAATCCCCCCTAATTTATATAAATAGGGTTTTAATACAGAATTATTCCGTTTTCCTTCAAATTTTGTTCATAGGTTGACTGTGTTAAGGCGCTTCCCTGATTAGTTTTCGGGATTGATTGGTTAAATATAAATGGGGGGAACAGGGGGGGCTAATCCCCCCTAATTTATATAAATGGGGTTTTAATACAGAATTATTCTGTTTTTCTTCAAATTTTGTTTATAGGTTCACTGTGTTAAGGCGCTTCCCTGATTCGTTTTCGGGATTGATTGGTTAAGTATAAAGGGGGGAATGGGGGGGGGGCTAATCCCCCCCTTAATTTATATAAATGGGTTTTTCATGCAGAATTATTCCGTTTTCCTTCAAATTTTGTTTATAAGTTCATTGGGTTAAGACGCTTCCCTGATTAGTTTTCGGGATTGACTGATTAAGTATAAAAGGGGGGAACGGGGGGGCTAATCCCCCTTAATTTATATAAATGTGTTTTTCATGCAAAATTATCCCATTTGCTTCAAAATTTGTTTATATGTTCATTGAGTTAAGACGCTTCTCTGATTAGTTTTCGGGATTGATTGGTTAAGTATAAAGGGGGGGGGACGGGGGGTGCTAACCCCCCCTTAATTTATATAAATGGGTTTTTCATGCAGAATTATCCAATTTGCTTCAAAATTTGTTTATAGGTTCATTGGGTTAAGACGCTTCCCTGATTCGTTTTCGGGATTGATTGGTTAAATATAAAGGGGGAACAGGGGGGCCAATCCCCCCCTAATTTATATAAATGGGTTTTTCAAGCAGAATTATCCGATTTTCTTCAAATTTTGTATATAGGTTCATTGTGATAATGCGCTTCTCTGAATAGTTTTGGGGGTTCATTGGTTAAGTATAAAGGGGGAAGGGGGGGGGGTAATCCCCCTTAATTTAGATAAATGGGTTTTTCATGCAGCATTATCCGATTTTCTTCAAATTTTATATATATATATTCATTGTAATAAGAGGCTTCCCTGATTAGTTTTTGTTGGGATTGATTGGTTAAGTATAAAGGGGGGGGACGGGGGGCTAATCCCCCCCTTAATTTATATAAATGGGTTTTTCCTGCAGAATTATTCCGTTTTCCTTCAAATTTTGTTTATAGGTTCACTGTGTTAAGGCGCTTCCCTGATTAGTTTTCGGGGTTGATTGGTTAAGTATAAAGGGAGGGAACGGGGGGGTAATTCCCCTTAATTTATATAAATGGGTTTTTCATGCAGAATTGTCTCATTTGCTTCAAAATTTGTTTATAAGTTCATTGGGTTAAGACGCTTCCCTGATTAGTTTTCGGGATTGATTGGTTAAGAATAAAGGGGGGGACGGGGGGCCAATCCCCCCTTAATTTATATAAATGGGTTTTTCAAGCAGCATTATCCGATTTTCTTCAAATTTTGTATATATATATTCATTGTAATAAGAGGCTTCCCTGATTAGTTTAAGGGGTTCATTAGTTAACTATGAGGGGGTAACGGGGGGATAACCCCCCCCCCTTAATATATTGTCAATTTCTTTATTTTTCAAGGGGCTTATTTCAAATTCTTTGAAATACGAGTATAATATACAATTAGTGTGAATAGCCTGTGAGCTCAATGCCCTCAGTTTAACTGGGCAGTTTTCTTTTTATTTAGAGTAAGTACCTGTACCCAATATGGACACCCTAAGAAAAATTTATTTTATTCACAATCGTGTACACGTCATAGGACTCCAAAAATATATGACCACTATCCCTGAACTGTTGACTATCATTATTAAAATTAGCGACCTTGTAATTATTCTGGTTTAATGTAAATGATAAAAACAAAAAATGTTTACAAGTGTCCATATAAGGAACCACATGTCCCTATTATGGACATGCATGTCCATATTAGGGACAGGTGGCTCCTTATTGACCTAATACACAGGCTGTATGGAAGAGTTATTATTCCAAGGGATTTTAGAGGAGAGGGGATAAAAAAATATATCTTAAAGTATTGCGGGAGAGGGGGGCAGTAAATATCTTCAGAACATGCACTTTAGAAGGAGGGGGTGTTCTTTTCTGTTGTGTCTCTTCGAAGACCCATGCAAAGCACCTCAGTTACTACAAAATATTATGAAATAATATAGTTGGTTTTGCTTAGCTTTATTGCATCTGTCTGCAGAATTTACATCTGTTATTACTCAGTCCTCACAGGATGGACAAATAAAAACTTCTTCATCATGGGCAGTAAGTCCTACACAGTCCTCATGGACATATCTGCCGCATGTGATGCATGGCCGCATGTCTGCAACAGCATCAATACTGCATAAGAAGCAGTACCAGCTTTCCTTTGTTGAGGAAGTCATACCGCTGGTACCTGCGATTTCACCAACAGATACCGTACTGAGGGGAGGCTTCTTTTGATTTTTCTGCAAGGGCTTTTTGGAGGATTTTTTTCTTGGAGGAGGTTTTTTGGAGGATAGTTCAAATGGCATCTTATTGAACGAGGGTTTTACCACTTTGATGCCTTTTGAGTTTATCGCTAGGCGACATTGTGTCTTCTTCCATCTTACAGTTGGAGTCGATAACACGCTGGTGAAGGAATTTTCCACGGAAAATGATCTAGCAGGTGATGAAGGTGTGTCAATAACAGGAGAAGGTATGTTGTTAACAGGAGCTTCAACATATGTTGCAGTCTCTAAATTTGGTGCATTTTCTTCCCCTTCTGCTGCTGGTTCCGGAATTGTAGTAATGTCACTAGGCGCGAAGGCTTCATCTGGAATTATAGTTGGATCGAAAGGAAAAATTCATGTTGCCTGAAAAACTGAAGCTATGCTCGACAGAGTCATCGACCGATTCCAAACCTTCCTAAAGATTTCCCCAAATCTAAGTCGAGTGATCTGTCTATCAGGGTGATGAGTGAAATGGAGCAATACTTCATCATCCCAGTGTGATTCAAAAGCTTTAAAAACAGCTTTGTCCAAGGGCTGCAATTCATGAGTCGTGTTTTGCTGGGCAGGCAGTAGAGTGTTACATTGTGCTCGTCTGCCTTTGTCACGATTTCTGCGTCCAAATGAGAACTGGATCCATCAAACACAAGAAAAGTGGGGCCTTCAGTTTTGAACTTAGCGAAATGTTCCAACAAGTGCAAAATACCTCAGTGGTCATGCTGCCTTTAGGGGTCATTATAACTTCTGTTCCTGGAGGCATGTTATTTTTCCATTCTTGTTTCATCCTCTTTCCTTTGAAAAGCACCATGTGAGGAATGCTGTGGCCGAGGGCATTACAGCAAAAAACAATTGTTACATTTTATGCATGCTCTGGTGCAATAAAATGTACCCTTTTTGCCCCTTTTCGCGCAAGAACATTCTGTTGATGGTGGATAGTAAGCCGGCATCCTTTTTCATCCATGTTATAAATGTGCTGCGGTTGATTTACAATATCCAATTCTTCCAAGCACGCTTGCAGTTTCTGAAAATGATCAGAAACAATTGCCCGGTTCAGCTTCTGGGCTCTCCCTGGATTGAGGTTCTGAGACTTCCTTTTAGCAACAAGTGGGTTGTTTTGCAAGAAAGCTGCCAACCACTTTCTTCCAGCCATCTTTGTTGCTTGGCTGAAAGTGTGCTTCAAACCCATCTTCTCAGCATAGGTGAAAATACTCCTTCGTAGTAATCTCCCAGTAATTGGCGTGCTAACGTCTGCTAGTCTAAATATTCTTGCACAAAGTTCAGTTTGCTGCTATTCTGTGAGCATGAATTTGCGGCCCAACTTTGGCTTTCGGATTTAATCCTTCACCTGGAAAGTCTTGAAAATTCTCATGAGAGTATGTCCTTGGAATCCCTGCTGCTTTAGCTGCACTGGCAAATGATGTCCCACTGTGTACAGCTCGAATGGCATTCTGCAACTTTTCCTCTGTCCACTTGCCTCTTTTTTTCGGCTCCATAATTAGCAAATCTTTAAAAAATCTGAAAAAAAAAAACAGTGAACACATAAGAAGAAAAAATTTGACAGTTTATTCACAGGTAATTTGGACGACCTTTATTTTCTCTTTTGAATTTTTTTTTTTAATGTTTTGCCCTCCCTTTTCTATTCCCACCTCACCTTAAAAATTAAAATTTCTCGATGCAACTTTTTTACATTACTGCATCTGATTTGAAACATTTCAGTAACAGTTCAGAAAATAAAAGTCATTCAAGTAATCACTGACAAACCTGTAAAAAGGTGTACTTCTAGTCTTAATTCGTAATGTAATGTGCGGATACTATAATTAAGATTTAAATTAAATATAAACATTATTTTATCATGAATTAGCTAAATAAAATAACATTAAACAGATATTTTACAAATTTGTGAATCTGGAGATTCACTTGCTGTACTTCCAATGTGGACATAAGGTGTCCATATTGGGAATCGAGCGTAGTTTTACGAAATCTTGTAATAAATAAACAAAGAAAACCTTTTTAAGCAATATATGCAATAGCAATCGAAAATATGTTTTATCAGCTTTCTAAAACACTCCACTTTTCAATATTTAAAGTAATTTTACCATATCTAATAAGAATTTAAACTAACCTGTAATTACGATCAGCACATCACGAAACAAAAATCCTTCCAAATGGGGAGCAGCGCGCTTTTTTGAACTTTCAAGGCTTAATTATCTTTTCAACTGCTTTTCTTCACGGACATGTAGCGCCATCTCTCTATCAAAATTGTTACTTTTAAAGATATTAGGGGTGTCCATATTGAGAGCACTGTCCATATTGGGTACAAGTACCTTAGTAGTTCTTTCGCAATGTCTATAAATTTGTCCGCGTTTTGTTGGGAAATGGAAATTGATTTTAAGAATGAACTAATTCAAATTTATTGATTAGAACCGCAGAATAGACAATATTTATATAAAAAAGTACAAATATGTCCAGCATTGTACATCGGTAAAAATAAACTTTCTCTCTGCTGCAATGATTACGCAAATCTCCATTTTGCACATATTTCCCGGTTGACAACGTAAAAGGATAGAGAATGACTTTGCAACAAACCATAACTAATTGAGAAATCAAAAACATAAACTATATGTCACATTAAAGCTCGGATTGAGTACTTTATTCTATGTAGATTTCATTTGTTCTTCAATTGTTTAGAAGTAGTTGTCTTATGAAGGTGGTATTGTTTCAAATGGATTGTTGAGTTTTTGTGTGTGTGTGTGTGTGTGAACTTGTAATCATGTTTCTAACAGTTATGCCTGAACGAGGCACATATTCCCTCATTTCATTTATTTTTATGAAGTGTGATTGAATCTCCCTGAATTTTGTTTTCGTGGTTTCTTCAAGCAACAATATGTTAATAAGATATCTGTGGTCGACCAGCTGGTATAAATACGAGGGTAGAAATGAGCATCCTCGGATATTGTCGGATCTCTTTCTTCGTCGAAAACCAAGACTAGTTCTGAGCTTTCATCGAGCCGTCTACTATCTGGTAACCAGTAACGTCCATTTTGATTGATTATACATTTTTGAGGTTGACTGAATGATAATATGTTAAACCTTGTATTTCAATAAGAGAAATTCGGAATTCACGGGATCCCTTTTTCGTAAGTGATATTGAAGTTCTCAACGTCGTTTTTGTAGTACTATTTACAGAGTTTTACAGTGACATTTTGAATAAGTTAGGGGTGATTCCTTCTTAGATATCTGCGAAGTGTCAGCGTTTACGATTGTGATAGTATTTAGAGAATTGTTTGGGAATAGCATTTCTCTCTCATTTTTCTATTATTCAAGCTCATATTTTTATGATCTTTAGCTTAAATACTTCAGCTTCACTGCCACCTGCCTTGGTTATTGATTTTAAATAAATTGTTTTTACTCTAATTTAGTATCATGACTACTTTCTTAACAGACGAGATAGTATGATCTCCTACAAAATATGTCGATGAGAATCGTAGAATTAAACGATAATTATGTGAAAAAGTACAGATATGTTTAACATTGTATATCGGTAAAAGCAAACTTTTTCTCACTAAATAAAATAATATTGTAAGGTAAAGCCAGGAGAGATGGCGCGGTCAGAGAGATTGCGCACATAGAGGTTCGGGGGGGGGGAAGGAGTAGAGTGAGCGCGCAGCGACTCCCGGTAGTTGTACAACAGCAGAAGTGGAGTGTCTACTTGAAAGTGCACGTTGATTGTTTTGAGCGTCTAAGATAAAGATTGCTATCTTGTTTTGTTTTCCCAAAGTAAGTGCTTGAATTTTCATAGCTATTCATCAGAATTTCTATACAATGTCAGTAGTACAAAATATTTTAAACTTAAACGATTTCTCATAAGCTACTAATCTAGACAAACAATGTGAACATCAACGGTTCGTTTTACTAGCGGCCATGTTTAAATAAAAGGCCACGAAATCTGTCCTACCGAAATTGGAGAGTTTGCGCATCTGCTACTTAGGAGAGATGGCGCATTGTTCCCATTAGTTTCCATGCTAGGAGAGATTACGCAGCTTATTGGTAAATTCTCATAAAAAGTGAAAAATGAAAATGGACTAATTTTAAGTTAAACGTGTTATCAAGTAACTTAATATTATTTTGTAATCTTATCTGGACTTGCTTTTGCTGATTCTTTAATTTTTTTCCCCTTTAATTAAAATTATTTAATCGTTTTTAAAATTGTTTCAGTTTTCTGATTATTTAATCATTAGGTTGAAATATTCACTCCTAATACAATAATATTTGTTCACAAAAACCTTACAACAATGTCATTTAAGTGTAATTATTATTATTAACAATTTAATTGTATTTATTGTTAGTAACAATCTCTCCTACCTATGTGCGCAATCACACCAACCCTGTAAGGACAGATTGCGCAAAATAACTTTTTTGGTTTTATTACAACTGTTCTGTTAAATTACAATAGCAATGGAAATGCATAAAAAACAAATGAAGTCAAAATTATTCATGGATAGTTTAGCAAAAAATTAATATTTAGATTTTTTATTGTTATTCTTTTGAATTGTGCGCAGACTCTCCTAGCTTTACCCCGCATAGCATGCACAGTCACAGTGACGTCATTGTGACGTCACTGTGAGTCACGTACGTCCCGTGACATCTGTGACCAAAATGACACCACTTTGTAACGTCACACTGTGACCAAAATGTGAACGTCTTGAAGATCTAAAGAAAACTTAAAATAAACTTTAGAACATCTTATGGCATGAAGAAAATTACTTTTTGACAGCTTTAAAAAATTTTGTGACGTTGCAATGACGTCATTGCAAGTCACATAAAACCTATGACCAAAATGCCAACACTCTGTGACTTCACGGTGTGATCAGAGAGTGAATTTGGAAAAAAAACTCATAAAATATAGAATTGAATTATGTCATGTACCTAAATCATTAATAAAAACATTGTCAAACATTATTTAAATATATTGTATTTCCAAAATAAAATAATAAATAAATATCTGTCTACATATATTAGACAGATAATTTTTAACAATTTTCATTACCATTTTCATGAAATTTAACAAAATATACTATATAATACACAGGTAAAAATCCTTAAATAGAAATTTAGTAACGTAGGAAAGTTTTGGCGAAAAGTAATTCAGAAATAGATCTCCCATTCTAATAAAACTGTTAGCAATTTAGAGATTTGTTAGCATTTTAAATACAAACATTTAATTTTTTTTCCTACTACCGCATGGAACTCATTTTCTAATTTTGTGATACTAAAAATATTTCTTTAAAAATCTCCAATCTTTAATTATTTTGAGGTGCCACTCAACCCAATCACCAGCTTTCTGTTTAAAAAGTGAGGACACCATTTTTGCGAGTTCGACACCAACACGGTCTGCTCCGGATGATCGTCGAACGCGTTCAAGATTTTCCTTGTACTGAATAATTAAAGTGGTTTTCAACTGACCTGCTCAACAACGCGAAGCTTTCTGACATAATTTTTGACTCATTTTTAAACGCAAAGGCATAAAATGGGCAGGACAGACTATGGAAGCAATTTGGAATCGAAATGAGTTTTCCATTTTTTGATAAATAAATTACTTATCGAGTTATAAGCAATTCGTGTCACGTGACGACTGGTTTTTCTCTTTTCTTTCACTGTTACGTCGGGTATTTGGTTCAAAACGCTGACTTTGACATTCTTTTCTGAAAGATCTTCTGCTTTTACTAAAAAATGGAAAACGTCTTTCAATTACATAGTTTCTGAATAAAAACACCAGCCAATTTCATGCGTTTCCGAATAAAAACGAATTTAAAATATGTCTTAAAGTATATGATATTCCTATAGCAATTTGACCCAAAACTGGTCAGTGCTTAATAAGATATCACCTCTGTTAAATATATTGCTCTTTTCAATAGAGTGTAAAAAATGAAAAAATCGTATTTAGGAAATCTGATTGCAGAATAGTATTTATATTTATAGTATTTATATTTATGTCGTAATTATTTTATAAAGACTATTAAATCCATTTTTATTTAAAATGTATGTTTACTTTGGACGCCTAAAGCAAATGCAACTGATTAAAAAATATATAAAAATTTAAATTTTCACAGCTTATTTCCAAGAATACTAAACTCTCTCATATAAAAACAGAATATTATAGTTTTATTAGAAGTTATTTGTCAGCCATATAAACTATAAAGCATTTGAAATGTCTTTATTTAACTGTTTTCTTTCTATTCTTTTTCTGGAAACACCTGCTAGATGTTACTTGGTGGTAAACATTGCTGCGCAGATCATGATCGCAGATGTTGAGGGCAGACGATTATTTTCATCGGCGGATTAGAGTGTGTGGTGTTCTTTTAAGTTTGTGGAAGTATATTGTGGAATTTATACCGTGAAAGTAAATTAACGTTTTAAAGTGAATCATTCATTTTAACCTATCCTTATGTCTAGCTGGGTGCGTTATTAAGGTCTGCGTGATATTTGATATCTCACATCTATGAACACACCCATGCTGGACCACTTGGAAAATTAAAGCAGTGGATTTGAGTCTCATTTTTCAATGAAAAGGAAGCAGTCAACGACCATTAAAACTTAATCCCTAGAACTGGTGGTTTTACTTATAGATTAGCAGGTAACTTTTAATGTCTTCGTAGTTTTGTTAATAGTGCATATTTAGTAATGGTACATTAATAGTGCATTATTTAAATGTTAAGATGTTTAAATCTTTTTTTTTTTAATCACTTGTATAAAATTTTATCTTTAATGTTTTAAATCGTTTTAAATAGAGAGTTTGGAAAAAAAGCTTAAAGTATTTACTAACAATATATATTCTAAATGTAAAGTGTTATTTATAACGAGGAATGTATTTATATTTTGCGTTTCTCAGTTCAATTTTCATAGTTATTCATTGTAATTAAAAACATTGCAATTTTTAAAACTATTAATATTTGATTTACAATTTGAAAATTCCTTAGCTAGTGGAGATTTTGAAAAATAATTTTCTGGTATATTTGAAATAATTGCGACAATTTAACTCATTACAAATTTAGTTGTCAAGATATGTCAATATTAGGTGCACAAAAATAATGAATATTGATGAAACAATAAAACAGCTATTCAGTTAAGGTAATTTTTCCAGTTATGTTATCGAATTTTTTCTATAGTAAAAATTGATATTTAAGCTCTGCATTTAGTATTCTATCAAAAACTATAAATGAAATAATTTGTAAAGAAAAAAAAAAATTTTTTTTCTTTGCGTTTATGATCCTAAGTTTTAAATTTCATTTGCTTCGAAAAATGTTTTATTGCTTGATACAATATTTATTATTTAATAATATCGCACAATAGGTAGATCTATTATTTAAATGGATTCCTAATATAAATTTTTCACAATGCTTATTTAAAAGTCTATACTTTTATTTTCATTAAATGTGTAATCAAATCCAAAATAACTAATTTCTGAATTCATTTTTATTCGGAAACACATGAAATTGGCAGGTGTTCTTATTCAGAATATATGTAATAGAATGGCATTTTCCATTTTTGACAAAAGATGTTTCAGAAAACACTATCTTTTAAAAGAAAGTCGGTGTTTTGAACCGAATTTCCGACGCGCAGCGTCAGAAACGGAAAAAACGTGACCAAAATTTCTCTTAAGCATTTATCTAAAAATGGAAAACGCTATTCATTCCAAATCGCTTTAATAATCAGGCATGCAAGTGCCAAGCGTTTAAAAATTTGTTCATAAATGTGTCAGAAAGTTTCGTGATACTGTACGAGGGGAAATATGGCAAAGTATACACATTTAAAAACTTCAATACTAAAAAGCAAAATAGCATATTTTTAATTATTGTCAATATTTTTGGTGGTTACATAAAACAAATGGAAGTCGAAGTTATTTTTAAACGTGGTTATTTGCACAATAGAATTTCATATTATTAAAATATTTAATTTTATTATAATTTTTAATGGATCCATCTATTATTTTTATATTAGTATGCGTTTTTTACATTTATAATTTTCTTGTTTAACGGGTACATTAGCCGGTTTCCCAATCAGATGCAAAGTTTTAATTTGAATACGAGTTGCATAAAAAAAATGATTGCCGATCCAATCCTTATCATCGATCTTATCCGTATTTGGTGAAATCTTGTTATCCGAATCTATGCGAAATCATTTATCAGGTTCGGTCGGTTGTGGGCCTACAGAATTTTTGTTGTTGTTGTTGTTGGATTAGTGTAAGATTACGGGTTGAATGTAAATATAGTTTCAGTCAACCATCTTTCATGTTCAAGTAGGCATTCAATCATGTTCAAGAAGTATATAACCGGATTCGTGCATGACTCTAGATCCGAGCCGACATCAGAAATTGTATCATAACACAATTTCTGATAAAATCTGGTTACTTGGTCGTATGCAAGATTCTATTCTGAACAAGACTTACAGTAAAAACATTATACCCGACTCGGGTCAGATCGGGTTCACGAAAATCAGATCACACGACAACTAATCCGAATCTATTCTGTCGCCAAACAAATCCAAAAAGATCGATCCGAAGTTTCTGGATTGTATTCGGGTAAAATCTGGTCACCCGACCCGGTGCAGTGTCGTCACAAACGTCACAAACTTGAACCATAAAAAATTTTTGATCCGTACAATCCGTATAGGATTCGGGTAAAATCTGGTCGCCCTATCCGATGCAGATTCGTCACATTTTTCACATTGAAGTCGCACGGTGACTTCACAAAGTAGTCACATTGTGAGGTCACAGAAAGCCTTGAAAACGGCCATAACGACCTCGCATTTACGTCACAGTGACTTCACATCGACGTCACTTGACGTCACGACGACTGTCACAAAGTCACAGTGTGACTTCACAGTGACGTCGCCGTGATGTCACCATGCCTTACGGGACCTTATGTAAATTGAAAGTTGGTCTTTTTTCCTTTTTTGAATGCAACCATGAACTGGTACAACCAAGAATTGCCCTTACAATTTCTTTATGTGATGCAGTTCAAAATAAAAAATCTTATACACACCAAATTGCATTTCACAAGCTCATCTTCTGAGAGAGTATTTGTAGCATTTGTAAAATTCTCATTGTTGGTTATTTATTTATTTATGTGCTAAAAAAATTTAAATTACACAATATTTTTAAATATTGCGTTTCTAAAATGGTAATTAAAGTTTATTTACGTTGAGTCACTAACAACATTTTATGCAATAAGTATATATAATTTTTAATTTCTGTTTATCTATATTTCCCTGTTTGACATATCTGTTTGTTTTTGTTCAAAATTTCAATACCGTTGCTATTGTTTTTATGTTTTGAAATAAAAATTAATAAAATTTAAAAATATAAAATAAAAAATCTGGCAAGAAAAAATATTTATTTGGGTTTTTTTTTTCGGTCAATTAATTTTATTTTCCTTTTGAAATATTACTGAAAAGCTACATTACAGAGCAATGAAAACTTTTTTAAAGCGTCCATTAATGTAAGGTTGTACGGTTTTTCCCTTTTATTTATAAACGTTCCCTTTTTTCTGTTTGTAAACAATAACTTTTCTATATTTATAACGAGCTCTTAAATTCAGTTACTTTTACCACTGGTTTTTATTTTAGAAAAAACAGTAAACAATTTGACCGTAAAACTGTTTTATAGATTTTCGTTTTTGAATGTTGGATCTGGGTTAACAGGATATTTTTTACAGTTTTAAACTAAAGCTAATAAATATAAAAGTACAAAATAAAAGCAAAAACAAACTATGCTTTTGCTTCTTTCTTACAGAGTCAATTAATTTTATTTTTCTTCTGAAATGCCACACAAAAGCCACATTATATAAGCAATGTAAACCTCTTAAAATGCCCAGTAAAGTAAAGTTATATGGTTTTTTCTTAATTTTTTTAATTTTGATGTTTTTACTTACCCATCATACGTAGTATAGGGTAAGTATTGTAATCGTTTTCAAAATCGAAATTTTTTTTTGATGGATTTACACGTTTCAGACACTGGAGATTCCAAAAAACATATTTTTAGAGAAAAAATTTGTCGTCCGTCTGTCTGTGTGTCTGCAAACGCTCTATCTCCCGAACAAATTGAGATAGAGACTTGAAATTTGTTATATACTTAGTATGTAGTAATGGGAAGAAGCCTATTTAATTTCAGTAACCTCGATTATCCGGAACTATTTTTTACGGACTCTCGAAATATTCGTTCTGATAAAAGGTACATAAAGTTTTTTGAAATTGTTTATTTTAAGGAGTGTATATAAAAGACAATAAAAAAAACAAATTTTGCATAAAGAATTAAGTTGATTGAATAATGAGTTGCCTAGATATTTGGAATAATATTTTCCACACTCTTCGATTTTTCATGACACTGTATTTTATTCCAATTTCAATTCAAAGATATATTTTAATTGGAAATGAGACACTTAATCCGACGCAGTAAACCGTTAGTTAATAGGATTATTATTTTTGGAGTTATAAGGATGTTTCTTTTACGTAATTCAGTAATAAAGCATTTAAAGTTTATGACGTCATCAAGCCAGGATTTTATTCGAATTGCAATGCATTTTATAAATAGTTTACACATGTTTTATTTTCATATTTTATATTATGCATATCGATGATGGGTAAGTATTACGGTGGCCCTCAACGACTAGTTTCTTCGATTGTAGACAATAATTCTATATATATACCACGGATCGGACAGTAGGAGCACAATCCAACATCTAAAAGGGTGGAGTAATGCTGGTGATAGCACTACTATTTCCATTCTAAATATGCTGAAACGGATTTCCTTGACTCGAGTAATACATCTGCAGTGGATACCCTCACATGTGGAAATGAGACTGCATATAAACTTGCAAAGAGCAGTTCAGAGGCCCCGCCCCCTGCCCCTGTCTGGACTTTCAATGAAATCTCATCAATTAGGAAAAATAGGAACAATTTTAAGTCACACGTCCCTCCAGCAAACGTATGGTACACAAGATCAAGTCCTGGCGAATCCTTGGGCCTCACTTGCGACCGAAAATCTCAGACAACCTTATCCAGATTTGCTAGTGGTCATTTGAGGGGACCTGCTTTTCATGGTGGACAAAAATTTTACCCGGTTTGCAATAAGTGTGCATCTGGGAATGCTTCTCCTGACCACATTTTGGACTGCCTCCAATTCACCCACGATGACATAAATAGAGATCCTCTATTGTTTCTGGACTTCTTGCAAATATATAACCTCATGGAACAGGACTAGCTGTCGCTGGACATGGAGGATATGAAACAACAACAACAATGTTTTCACTGCATTTTTTTTCCTTCAAATTTTAAAATATAAATTGTGGAAAATACACTTATGTCATTAAATGTTTTAAAATTAAAAGAACTTTAATACAAATGTATTAAAAAAATCTAAAATAAAGCTATAACTAATTTTACTATCTTGATATTAAGATAATAACATCAAATCTTGTATACATTGCATGACTGTACATTTACAAATTAGGACTGTACATTTTCAAACAAAAATTAGAATTATGCAATTATTTGAAATCGTATTAAAATGAAAAATAATGATGTACCAAAAAAAAAAAATTCTCCCTTTTTTTTAAGTATATTTCAAATGGATCTAAATGAAAATGTATTACGTTTTTTATTTATTTGTTGAGTTGATTTTTTATACCTTAATTATTAAAATATTCTTTACTACTTCAAAAGACAACACTTTTTTACACATATTTCAAACTTCCATCAATTTAAAGAGCTTCATATTCGAAGGATATAATTTTTAAACAAAAATTCTCTAGTGCAATGAATTAAAATTATTTTCTTCAGACAGATACACAAACTTATTTTTATTGTTATTTTTTCAATTTCAAGTAATTTTAACAGTCTATGGTGATTGACAGCAAACTGAGACAGGATAAAAAGGCCTTTAGTTTATTCATAAATTTCAAGTTAAAGACGGAGTAAAAAATAGCTGCCATGAAAGTTTCTTGAGTGCATCGTAAACTACGAGCCAGACTGAAAAACCAACAGCTAAGATCAAAACTTTAGGACTATTACAGTAAGAGCTATAAATAACTTTTCCCCTTTTAAACTTTGAATTTAGAAGTATTTTATTCTGTCCAGTTTTTTCTGTGAATGGTTTCAAAGGGATTTAACTAGTGGTACATGAAAGATCTTAATGACCAATTTTTACTTTCTTCTATCTTTACAAGAAGAAAGTATTGGATTCATAAAAATGTTCGACTTCCGGTTTTCAACGGATTTATACGTTTTAGAAGGTCCTGAACACGAATTGACCATTTTTAGAAAATGTCTGTCTGTGACTATCTGTGACTCTGTCTGTGACTGTCTGTGACTCTGTCTGTCTGTATGTGACAAAAATTTTGTGGGCGCTCTATCTCAAGACCTAATGCACGGAATTTCATCAAACTTCAGATTCTGTTAGACCTTGACATAAGTAGATGCTGCTTACATGTTTGTGTAAAATACGCAACAGGTGGCGCTGCTATGCTACTTTTTTCATTATTATCACGATAACTATATCTCAAGAACTCATGCACAGATTTTCACCAAGCTTCAGATTCAGTTAGACGTTGACATAATTTGTTGTTGATTAGGCTTTTGTCTAAATCTTCCAACAGGTGGCGCTGCTATGCTACATTCTGCAGGATTTATACGATTTTAGCAATAGTCATATCTCAAGAACTAATGCGCGGAATTTAATAAAACTTTAGATTCAGTTAGACCTTGATATAAATTGGTGCTGATTATTTTTAGTGTATGCGAAATCTGTTTGAGATAGAAGAAAGTTTTGGGATTGGCACATCCGACTAGTTATTTTGAATATTTACGCTTTGGAAAAAAATTGAAACACGAAATATTTCCGCTTAAAGAACCTCTTTTTACTCAAAAGTCTTTATAAAAATGAAAATATATCGACAAATAGGGTGTGTAAAACTACCGTGGATTATGTGAAATTTTCTCAAGGACAGAAAAACACTATCTATGTTATATGTAAAATAATTGATTAATTTCAAGGGAAAGGGGAAGTAAAAAATAGTCGACATGAAAGTTTTTGCAGTTCGTTCTGTAATACGAAACAGAAATAAAAACCAACAGCTAAGATAAAAAATTCAGGATTATTACAGTAAGAGCTATTAAAAATTTCTAACTAATGCTATAAATATAACTAAGTAAAACTATAAATTAAAGTCTACTAATGCTTAAAGTGATAAAAACATGACACGAAATATTTAAAAATACCTTTTTAATGTAGATTACATCTTCAGATCTAAATGATGAAAATAATATTATCGCATTGGTTTTGTTTACCATTTTCAAAAAACTATGCGAGAATATTATTTTCATAATTTAGATCTGAAGATGAGAGTACAATATCCTCGCATATTTCTGAAAATGGTAAACATAAACCACGAGATCACATGTCCAAGACAAGCAGGTGCTTAAATTGGTCAAACTGAGGAACGTGAAAATTAATATTTATTTTTATTATTATCGCTTTTTCAATCTGTAGATCATCGCGTGCCAAATTTTAGGTAATTCAAAAGAAGCGGCTTCGTTGCAAATGTTATCTTTTCGCAAATATATTTCTATTGATTCACGAATAATAGATGGGAAAGAAGCTCTTGATTGAAAAATTATTTTACTATTCTTGAAACATATGTAATCTACATTAAAAAGGTACTTTTAAATATTTCGTGTTATTTTTTTATCACTTTAAGCATTATTAGACTTTAATTTAAAGTTAACAAGTGATTCTATTATCTTATTTGTAAGTATAACTAATTTTATTTCTTTGCCATTCAAATAACAACATCAAATATTTTAAATACTGCATGACAGGACTGTGCATTTTCACACACAGATTAGAATCCCATTCACATTTGAAATCACATTTAAATAGCCATTATTTGAAATCGTATTAAAATAAAAAATAATGTTGTAGCAAGAAAAGTTTTTTCTTTTATTTAAGTATGTTTTCAATGACTCTAAATGCAAATGTACTACAGATTATTTTTAATTATTTAGTTAATTTTATTCCTTTAATTATTGAAGTATCCCTTACTACTTCAATACATAAAACATTTTAATATATATTTCAAACTTCCATTAATTTAAATGTCTTCAATCGAAATAAGTTATTGTTTTTTAACACTTTCCAACCTAGTTGAAAAGTGTTTATGACTTCGGTTTGTCTGGCCGTCTGCCGACTGGCCGTCTGGCCGTCTGGCCGTCTGTCCGTGCTCTAACTCCCGTAAATATGCTCGGATTGCTCTGCAATTTTTATATGTTATAATCGTTATCTATAGCATGTTCCCTATTTCAACGGAAGTGTGTAGCACTTATAGTTTTTTACAGGGACACTCAAAAGAATTCCATTACATTGCGGCCTATGGGGAAAAATCATTTGCGGTTTATTTAAATAATGTTTCACTATTTTAAACGCATTGAAATTTATATATATCACTAAGGTGCATTACAAGAGGCTTACAACAGAATATTGTGTGTATAGCAGTCATCGTTCATTTACAGGGACACACAAAAGAATTTTCAACTGTCTGTTAATAATAATTCCTGGAAGTACGTTTTAAGTTAACGAACGATTTTAATTTTAACTCGCTTTTTGTCTATTACATGGTGTGTATAAATTCTGTAGATCCTATACAGGGAAGCACAAAAGTTCGCGAACACATTTCCGTATTATTTAACTCCAGACGGAAAATTTTAAACTGTGCTACGCGTTTCCTAACTGAACTAAAATTTAGCATCCTATGTAATATATATACAAATCTATAGATCCTATACAGGGCTGAATAAAAGTATTCGGATTTCTTAGATGTTATCTTTTAGCTTATTAAACGGTATGATTTGTAAAATTATTTTGGAAGCATTGGAAAATGTTACATAATCTATGCTTGACGCATGATTTTTCGTTCTTGTTTTTAATTAGAATTCTATAGTGTAAAGAATAAAAACCATATAACATTAAAGACGTGAGTACAAAATATCACACATTTACTGAATGGTGTATACAAATGTCAAATGTAAAATTTTATACATGCATTAAAATTAAAAATATCGACGTTTCGAACACCTTCTATGGTCATCCTCAGGAATTTTTTTTTGTTATATTGCTTTTAAAGTTTCAAATGCGAAAAACAATCCGTCCGTTGCCACATTATTATTGCCGTCCACAAATTAAAAAAAAATTAACTAGGGACGTTATTTGTAGGGACTAGGGAATTAATTTGTGGATGCCAATAATAATGTGGTAACGGACGGATTGTTTTTCGCATTTGAAACTTTAAAAGCAATATAACAAAACAGAAAAAAATCCTGAGGATGACCATAGAGGATGGTCGAAACGTCGATATTTTTAATTTTAATGCATGTATAGAATTTTAAATTTGACATTTGTATACACCATTCAGTAAATGTGTGATATTTTATACTCACGTCTTTAATGTTGTAATGTTTCATGGTGTAATCGTCCAGCATTTATATTAATAAAAACCATTATATGCACACAGAGGCGTAAACTTCTTTTTCTATCTCTCTTTTTGAATTTGGGTCCTTTTTACGTTTTTGATGGAAACAAAATGCGGTGCAAAAAGAGGCCTTTAGTTTATTCATAAATTTAAAGTGAAAGACGGAGTAAAAAATAGCAGCCATGAAAGTTTCTTGAGTGCATCGTAAACTACGAAGCAGAAATAAAAATCAACCGCTAAAGTAAAAACTTTTGGACTAGTACAGTAAGAGCTAGAAATAACTGTTTTTATTTTCAACTTTGAATTTAAAAGCATTGTATTCTCCCAGTTTTTCATCTGAGCGGTTTCAAAGTGATTATAACTAGTGGAACATGAAATATCTTAATGACCAGTTTTTATTTTGTATATTTATATTTTAGAAAAACAATTTAGAAAAACTAAATATTCTGTAAAAAGTCAAAAATTTCAGTACAAATTCACCTTGTTTAATAATTAAAATTCATAAAGATGCAAATAAATGGAAATATATTGCTTGAAGATGCGTAAAAACATACATAAAAACATTTAAAAGCACATTAAAGTCCTTTTAAAATCAAAACGTTTTCAACCGAACTTAGTCGGTCATCATCACTGAAAAACTAATAGTTAAGTTGAGTTGTTCTCTTTTCGAGTTTTCTAGCTTGCTAGGAACAAACCCTTTTACTTCAAAGGTGTGGAATATAAGGTGGGATGGGAAAGGTCATACTTCTATTCCACACCTTTGAAGTAAAATGGTTTGTTCCGGGCAAGCTAGAAGACGCGAAGAGACAACAACTCAACTTAACTATTAGTTTTTCACTGATGATGACCGGGTAAGTTCGGTTGAAAACGTTTTGAATTTTTTAAAAGGACTTTAATGTGCTTTTAAATGTTTTTATGTATGTTTTTACGCACCTTCAAGCAATATATTTACATTTAATTGTATTTTTATGAATTTTAACTAAATATTCTGGTTAAGGTTTCACTTTTTACTCGAAAGCTTTTATAAAAAAAGAAACATATCAGACAAATACGAAGTGTAAAGCTATCGTGCATTATGTGAAAATTTCTAAAGTATATTTATCAGCCCATTTTCTGTAAATCTATGTATCCACTTATGTCTAAAATTAAAAATACAAAATTCTTTCAGCGTTATAAGGCAAAATAGTTGATTTATTTCGCCATGAAAATTTCTTAACTGCATTGTAAACTACGAAACAGAACTAAAGACCAACAGCTAAGATCAAAACTTTAAGTAGTAAGGGCAGTAAAAGCTATAAATAACTTTCCCTTTTTCAACATTGAATTCGGTAGTACTGTATTCTGTCCAGTTTTTCCGTGAATGGTTTCAAAGGGATCTTAACTAGTGGGATATAAAAAGATGTTAATGACTAGTTTTTATTTTGAATATTTACGTTTTAGAAAAAAATAAAAACATTAATTATTTCCACTGAAAGCTTTTTTTTTTACTCAAACGCTGTTATGAAAAAGGAAAATATATGGACAAATAGATTGTGTAAAACTGTCTTGCATTATCTGAAAATTTCTCAACTATATTCTGTAAATCTGCATATATCCACTTATATCTAAAATTAAGAACACAAAAATATTTTCTGTGTTATATGGTAAAATAAGTGATTTGTTTCTTCGAAATTTAGTACAATATCTGTCTGACTATTGTCTGTCAGTTTGAATATCTGTATGTTGACCGATGTCTCAATTCTCAATAACAAAAATACATTTTGTGTAATATGTAAAATAATTGATTTCTTTCCTCGAAATTTGGTACATTCATAAATCAAACTAATCAGTTAGAACAATATAAGTTATCTCAAATAATACATGGGAATATCTGATATAATTTCATTAAAATTATTACCTTTATTTATTGTTACACTTTCCTCAAATATTTCATGAATGATTTTTGAGAGGTTATAGGATATTCAATATGGAGGTCTTAATTATATCAAATAGCTTTGAAATTTTGCCGATACATTTATTAGAATTTAGAAATTAATTGTTTAAATTATTGGAAAAGTTTTTGCATCTGTTTGGGAAATATAAAATTTTCATTTTCATATTTCTTACAAATATAAAAATGCATTTCATTTTACTTTAGTTTTTAATTGACTAGTTGCTTAGCAACCCTATTTCAAAGAATATCAAAATAATAAAATTCAAGTAACTCGCACTGTATTGCTGCAATATTTTATTAACAAAATAACTTATTTTCGGGTGATTATAGTATTCTATTGACATAAATGAGAATTTATTTTGATAGAAGTTACCTTTTAACTACTATAAAATTATTACCGAAATATTTTTTTCAAATGAAAATTTCAAAAACATTGAACGAGTAATTTGGATTAAAGTATCTTAGTATGAGTTTGCAGTTGTATAAGTATGTTTCTTACATGAGATATTATTAATTTTCTGGAACAGATGTGGAGGTTTCGTCGTTGAAAAGTTAATATTATTTTCAAAATAGGATAAAATCACTCGTACAACGAGGTGGTTAATCTAAAGAAATGAGAGTAGTAAAACGCATCAATACATGTCGTCGAATCCTGAAATATTACAATTACTGGATATTGAGAACAAAAAATACTTTATAGCGCTAAATCACATTTGCTATTTTGTGAATTGGCAGTGGGCACGATTATGGATGATTGTCCAATAGCTTTAAAAGTTTCCAAATACGCCTATTTTGAGGAGATTTTAGTATGCTATTGCCATCGATTTAGATCAGGATGTACTTAGATAAGATATATATTATAGAATAATCATCAAAACTGTTTTTCCGAAACAAAAATTGTAATAACACTAGATTTTTAAAATAGATATAAGTGAAATATAGTTCATTCAGTTTACATTTCCATAAGTTACTTTTGTACATGAGATATTATTCAACTTATCCATCAGATGCAGGTATTTTGTGGTTGGCTTGTAAATATTGCTATTTGGGTATTAGGATAACATGGAATTATTTTCGGAATTCTTGCTTATCCTAATAAAACTACTGTGTAGAATGAAATCCAAGATATACTAGAATCATTCACACAATCAATAGGAAATCACGAATATAAATTTAATAATTGCGGGGGGGTTCAGGGGGGTCACAATTAATAACTACAAGTAAATTTAATTCCGAGAGTAGTAATTTTTAAAACCTGTATTAAGAAACTGCATACACGTTGTAATATCTAAAATACACATCGAGTTCCATAATTCATGATAATTTTCTGTATCCATTCGGAGAATAAATTTGTTAAAAACAAGCAAAGCAATTACTTATATTACAAAGTATTCTCCTATAACTGGAAATATTTTGATGGTAGATTTATTGAAACTTCTAATTAAAAAAAAAAAAAGAAAGAAAAAAAGAAAAAAGAAAAAACTCCATAAAAGTTTTCGAAGGCAATAACTACAGTTAAATTTAACTCCGTGAGTAATAAAAAAAAACTACATTAAGAAACTGCATACATATTGCAATACCTAAAGTATACACCGAGTTCCGTAATTCATGATAATTTTCCGCATTCATAGGGTGAATACTTTTTTTTTTAAAGACATAGAGCAATTACCTACCTTACAAAGCATTCTTCTATAACCAGAAAAATTTTGAAGGTAGATTTATTGAAACTCTGATTTAAAAAAAAAAAACTACCATAAAGAAATTTTTTTGGAGCCAATAACTACAGTTAAATGTAATTCCGTGAATAATAACTAAAAAACTATACTGAGAAACTGCATACATATTCTAATACCTGAAATATACACTCAGTTCCGTAATTCATGATAATTTTCTGCATCCACTGGTGAATAAATTTGTTAAAAACAACCTACCTTTCATAGAATTATTCTATAGCTAGAAAGATTTTGATGGTAGATTTATTGGAATATCTAATTATAAAAAAACTACCAAAAAATTTTTGGAAGGTAATAACTACAATTAAATTTAATTCCATGCATAAGAACTTTAAAAAACTATACTAAGAAACTGCATATATATTGTAATACCTGAAATATACACCTACTTCCGCAATTTATTATAATTTTCCGCACCCGCTGGGCGAATACATTTGTTAAAAACAAAAACAATAATTATTTACCTTTCAAAGCATTCGCTTATAACTTGAAAGATTTTGATGGTAGCGATTGAAACTTCTTATAAAAACAAAACTACTATAAAAGTTTTCTAAGGCAATAACCAAAATTTAATTTCATTTCATGAGAAAAAGTTCAATCGAAAATAATCGACGGTTTTCATCATCCAATTCCCTATGGTAATTTTGTGGAAAATTAATTAAAGTTCTTTTGTTAAACTTTTAATCAGATTTAATTGTATTGCCATTTTTTTTTATCTCAAACCTAAATAATTTTAGACACTTCGATAACTTTGATGTTCATCAAAGCATGTGCTTGAGTTTATGATTGTCTTGGTAAAGAAGACATTTTTAAAGAACTTTATATTATCACTAGCTAACCCGCCCGGCGTTGCCCGGGCCCGAGATAATTACAATCTCAGAGAAAGGCGTTAACCCCTCCCTCCCCATACCCGCAAATATAATGAATAATTTGTTCAAGAAAACCACCGTCACCTACGTTAACGCGATCATTAAAAAAAAATTACATTTTCTGATAATTAGAACATAACGATGAGGCGACGCTAAAATAGCCAGCAGATGACACCCCTTCCAGACCTCAATTTCAAATCTATATCTTAATTAGTTACCTAAATTTTTGTTCATTAGTAAAATTTGTCAATTATTTCCTTTCATTTTCGCAAACTAAATGGAGGGATCGGCAGAGAAACAGATCTCTTTGTAGTTCAGTTTTTAATGAAAGGGATTGTTCTCGGATTGTTTTCATCGGCGCCGGCAGATTTTTAGCAGTTTTTTGCATAAAATAAAAAAAATTACCGACCGAATATTTCAAAAATTTTATAGTCAGATGCAGAATTTTTTTTTTTTTACATATGCTCAGAAATTTTCAAATTGATATCTCAATTAGTTTTCTTAAAATTCGCAAATTAGTAAAATAATTTCGAATTCGTTCATTTCCGCTTGCAAATCCAATATGCCTGTTCGTTTCTTTAGCCATTTTGATTTAAAAGATGTCATTTTAGAAGCGATGGTTAATGAGAATCTAATTAATATCTTGGGTAATTATCAAAATATTAAAATTCTGAGACTCGGGTGCACATGGCCAGACCTTGGACTATCCACACATAAATTTTCAGACTTCTATAGGTGGGCTAGATTTTGCTAGCCATCGTAGACAAACAAACAAACACACACACACACACACACCACACACACACACACACACACACACACACACACACACACACACACACACACACACACAGAGCGAAACTTTCTTTTATTAATATAGATTTGAAGGTGTTAGAATGACAGTGGAGTAAGTCAAAATTTAGTGACTTTAAAAATGAAGGGTTTTGTGAAATTTGTCGTATTGCCGTTGCATTGAGTGGTCCAACTTGTTTTGCTCTCTAGTGACTCCCTACGTGAACTATGAGTTATTTGAATGGCACATTTAACAGAAATTAATATATGTTCAGTGAAAATATGATTATCACGATTTTCAAAATTTTTGACTTACTCCACTGTCATTCTAACCCCCTCATTTGTTTAGTTTTATGTTTGAAAACAAATTTTATTATAAGCAAATTTTGAAGAACTATGATTTCGAAAATACACACTTTCTTCAGAAAAAATAAATATTTTAAAAGGAAATATATTTTTTTAATGTTTAAGACTTTGGACCCATTAATACACGTTATAACACATTTTCCATGTTTGTTTCAACCATCAATTTTATTTTATTTTGTAACTTTAAAAAACTTTATTAAGAAATTTCACACACATTGAAATATTTAAAATATACACCAAATTAAGTAATTCATGATCCAAGTCATGTAATTCATGTCCGCATCAATTTGATGAATAAATTTGCTAAAACCAAATAGAACAATTATCTATCTTTGGAAATATTCTCCTGCAAGTGGAAAAAATTTGATGATAGCTGTGGAAGCCTCATATAAAAAACAAAACTACTATAAAAGTTTTCGAAGGCAATAACCACAATTAAATTTAATTCCGTGAGAAATTTCAATCGAAAATGCTCGATTGTTTTCATCGTCCGAATCCCAATGGTGATTGTGTTTGTTTTGTGTGAAAAGTTGCTTAAAGTTCTTTTGTGAAACTTTTAATCAGTTTTAATTGTTATTGTCTTTTTTTTGCCTAAAATTTAAAGAGTTTTAAAAACTTCGATAAATTTTTCATTTAGCAAAGCATATGCTTGGGTTTATGATTGCTCTGAAAAAGAAGACATTTTTATAAACTTTATTATATATATATTTTTTTAATTTTTACTTTCTTCTATCTTTGCAAGAACAAAATTTTGTACTCATGAAAATTTTCGACTTCCTGTTTTCTACAGATTTATACGTTTTAGAAGGTCCTGAACACGATTTGAATGTTTTTAGACAATGTCTGCCTGTGAGTCTGTCTATCTCTTTGTATGTGACAAACATTTTGTGGTCGCTCTATCTCAAGAACTAATGCACATAAATTTAATAAAACTTTAGATTCAGTTAGTCATTGATATAAATTGGAGCTGATTAGGTTTTGGTGTAAATCTCCCAAGAGGTTGCGCTGCTATGCTGCATTTTTCACAATATCTGCAACAGCTGTATCTCAAGAACTAATGCTCTGATTTTCATGAAACTTCAGATTCTGTTAGACCTTGACATAAATAGACGCTGCTTACGTTTTAGTGTAGATATCGCAACAGGTTGCACTGCTATGCTACTTTCTTCATGATTTTCACGATAGCTATATCTCAAGAGCTAATGCACCGAATTTTATCAAACTTTAGATTCTGTTAGACCTTGACATAACTTGTTGTTGATTAGGTTTTGGTGTAATTCTCCAAATAGGTGGTACTGCTATACTGCATTTTTCACGATTTTTGCGATAGTCATATCTCAAGAACTAATGTACGGAATATGATAAAACTTTAGATTCTGTTACACCTTGATATAAATTGGTGCTGAGAGATTTGTTTTTAGTGTATGCGAAACCTGTGTGATATAAAAGAAAGTTTTGGGATTGGCACATCCGGTTAATTATATTTGGAAACAAATTTCATTATAGCAAATTTTGAAATTCTATGTTTTCGTAAATACTTACTTAATTTTATTTTCTAAATTTAAAAAACTATATTTAGAAACTGAATGCACATATTGCAACACCTAAATAAATATTTAAAAATAAATAAATATTTAATAATAAATAAATGTGTTAAAAAAGAAATATATAATCTAGTTTGCAGTGATATGAAATTTTCTTCCAGCCCACCACTTTTTTAAAACAATAAAATTCGCAGAAGATTTCCATTTCACATGTTAAAGAAATTTACCACGAAGATTATTGCTTATAAATAGTGGTGGTACGAATTAAAAAATTTCCTATCGCTGCGATCTTTGCCTCCAGATGACAGGTCTGTGAAAAGACCTCCAGCCTTAGATTTTACATGAATAGTTGTCATGGTGCCTTTATTGGAAACTAGAAGAATTTACCTAGTCACAGAAAAAAGTCCCATATTGCTTGGATTTTCTGATATGGTACTCTAATCTTCCAAAGATTTGCAGTTCTCCAAATAAGCAAGGACTTGAGTTGGTATTCCTTTTAGTTATAAAAGTGTTAAAAAAACAATAAGTCGTATATATATTTCCTTTTGAACACTTCCCAATATAGTTGAAAAGTGTTTATGAATTCGGTTTGCCTGGCTGTCTCTCTGCCGTATGTCGGTCTGTGCTCTTACTCGCTTAAATATACTGAGATTGTCATGCAATTGATATATGTTATTGAAATTTACTATAGCAAGTTCAGTGTTGAAAAAGAAGTGTGTTTCACTTATAGCGCCTTTATAGGGATACTCAAAACTATTCCGTTATATTACGGTGTATGGGAAAAATCGTTTGCGGTTTATTTTAATGCTGATACACAAATTCAAACACATTGAAATTGATATATGTCACTGAGGTGCACTAAAAAAGGCTTAATATAGGATATTGTGCGCATAGCACTTATAGCACTTTTACAGGAACATTAAAAAAATTCCATTACATTACGGTTTATGGGTAATAATCGTTCGCAGTTTATTTTAGTACTGTTTTACTATTTCAAACATATTGAAATCGATATATATCAATAAGGTTCATTAAAAGAGGCTTACTGCATAATATTGTGTATAACATTCATCGTTTATTTACAGGGGCACATAAAAGAATTCGGTTAAAGTACTGTATGTTAACAATAATTCTTGAAGTGCGTTTTCCGTTGCGGATAGCGTTTTTAAATTTAACTCAATTTTTGCCTATTACGTGGTGTGTATAAATTCTATAGATCATATACACGGCAGCACAAAGAGAAAATTTCCGTTCACTGACGGAAATTCCAGAAGAGGAATTTTAAACTGTGCTGCGCGTTTTCTAACTGAACTAAAATTTAGTATTATATGTAGTATATGTACAAATCTATAGATCATATACAGGGTAACACAGAAAAATTTGGATATTTTTCCGAATATTGTTGGTAATTCCTGAAATTGGGTTTTTTAAATGCGTTATGTGTTTTCCAAATTGTATACCGAGACATCATCTTTCAGCATATTAAACAGTAAAGATTTGTAAAAGTATGTTGGAAGTATTGGAAAAAGTTACATAATCAATGCTTAACGCATGATTTTTAAATCTTGATTTTTTATGCATACATCCATGTTAAAGTTAACTGTATGTTGATTTAATATTTATAGGATTTCGAATATTTGATAAATTTTTGTTGCTGCGATGCAATCTTGAATTGTGTGTCACCAATAGGTGATACTTGTACATGTCACCTGTAGGTGACATGCACTTTTTGATAAAATTTATTTTTTATTACTCTTTTTTAGTAAAAACCATACACTACAACCTATGATTTTGAAAATATATATATATGTTTATTTTATGGGCGTTGGTGAGTTAAGTCATTGGTATTCATGAAATCGTAAATAATCCAATCCTTACACGTCAGTGGCACCAATATTAAAATAATAAGCAATGTGGTCAGAATATATATCTAGCTTAAAAATACACAATGCCAGAGAACGTTGCAAATTTACAAACTTCAAAGTATCTTAATTTTGGTCGATCAAAAAGGGAATTTTTAATGTTTTGCGCCTACAGCTTGGATTTTACAGCGTTGAGAAAGTTCTTTTAAATATAATTTATAGAGTTGAGGACTGTATAAAAATGTAAATGTTGTAACTTCGTTTTAAAATAATTATTTTGATATAAATGGATTTTGATATGATGAACGCTATTTGACGCATTTTTCACAATTAGAACTGCAACTCTAAAAGCTTTAGCTTGCCCAATAAATCCACGAAAAAGCATTTTCATATGAAAAATGTCAATAACGTATATAAATACAAGTTTGAAATCTATTAAATTAGAATTAAATTAGGTTTAGTACGTTACGAAATTATTACATTGTATGAACAGTTCTAAAGAAGACAATATCATATAAAAAAAATAAATCATCCTTGTTGCGCTAATGATAATACCCCCCAAAAACAGAAATGATGATGAAAAGGTTAAACTAACAGTTAAGTTACCCCTTTTCATCTTTCAATATCCGCTTGCAATGAAAAAAATTGTTTTGGAGTTATAATCCTTAAATTACTTTAAATACATACATTTCTGGCTGAATTTAGGATTTACTTTCTTTAATTAATGTTTAATTAATCTTTAATTAAACCTTCGTATTAATTTTCTTTTACAGATTTTCAGACCGATCTGCCCATTTTTTAGACAATTTGGTGATTTATAGCGCTTGAGAATTTTTTCAGTACTTATAAGAAACCTATTCTAATATTAAGTCTTTCATCTCATTAATCATTGCGCTGATGACAACTTTCAGAAAGACATCAGAGGATAAGTAAAGGGTTAAATAACTCAGCTAAGTCTCATTTTTTATCATCTAATTTCCACTTACACCGAAACATTTCCTTTCAATTATCATCTTTATCATCTACTCATTAGAACATCAAATGCCTTAAAAAATGCCTTAAAAAATGTACTATTAAAGCCAACTCCTTTATCTTTATTCCTCACGAAATTCGCCCATGAATCATTAGTTGAGCTCGTTTTTTACAGCGTTAATAAGGGGATAATGCTTCGGATTATTAAATGCTGTCCCTGTCAAAAAGAGTATGGGAGTGGAGGGATGCTCCAGCCCTTCCCAACTGAGTCACTTGTATAATTATAACATAAGCTAAGAGTAAGGATATGGGAAGCATGTAATTGGACCATCTGTCACACTGGGGCAGTTTTTGGACGCATGGGATGCGATAAAGTGCTAAATATGTGTCAAGCCTGTCCACTCGTCGGGTATTGATCGGGAAATACGTAATATCCGATGAGGAACGCGTTTTATACGAAGAGGGGTTACAGATCTTTCCTCAAAGGATGAGCTGTTAAGCGGATTTTGATGCACTGTCTTGAGCACGTGGGATTGAAGCAATTAAAGGGGTGGTGGATATAAAGCTGTTGTTTTTTTTTTCTTGCTTGTTGTCAAACTAATATGAAACTTCGCATGCATGAGTGTATAGTTTAATCCTCTACAGTTCAAATTATTTTCGCATATTAGAATATCTTTCGTATGAACAACTTTAAATTAATATCCAGGAGAGCATTTAATTTATAATTGAAAAAGAGCAATTATATTGTTTTATGCAGGAATGAGATTTATGTTTAAAAAAATATCACTGATTCACACTGGGCATATATATTTAAATATAAATATAAGTACCAAAACTACTTAGATATTTTTAAAGCAGTTACAACTAAATGTTAAAATGAATTAAAACAATTAAGATATTTAGTAAATCTGCAGATCAGGAGCCTCTATTTCAACTGCGCAAAGTAAATTTTTATTTTAAACACGTTTTATATAATATCGAAAATCCTACAATTCTAAATTTATTTATTTTTCTACATTGTATAGATTTAAAAGATATCTCAAGATATATTTTATAAAAGAGATCTTAAGAGATATTATACAAAATATAGATGTAAGCATATTTTATCTGTTATCATTGGGGAAATCAAATTAAAAAACTTTTACGTTAAACACAAAGCTTTTTTTGGTGTAAAATCGGCATTTAAACTTTTAAAGATAAAAAGTACGTATACCTTAAGGCGCTTCGGGGGTGGGGTGGGGGGAGGAAGACTCTGCCTCCTGAAATTACTTTCCGTGATCAACTAATTTAAACTTGACACGTAACCAAATTTAACACGATTATTGCAAAATCTTGTACAATAATAATAATAATAATAATAAGCATAAAGATTGTAATTACTTAAACATGTTTTGTTCGCTATATTAATTTAGTAGAATAGAAAAATCTATAAAATATACGTGATTGAAATACATATGCCTTTACCTAGATAAAATAATCAATAAAATTTAGTGTAATGTTTTAAGAAAATATCGATCACAAATCAGGAAATCGAAGCACTTCAATGCATATATTCATGCATTTTATAATTAATACGATTATTTCTTCTTTTTTTCCGGAAAACTACACTGTTGCAGCAAACTGCCAGCCATTCGAAGGTTTCATTGAAAGTGGTTACTTAACCGTAATTTAACTTTATCCTGACCATAATATGGTCAATAATACGATCACATACGCTTCATAATATGGTCACGTAACTGTTATATTTAAAAATGGTCGAGAATTTGTTGCAGATTTTTATGAGTGTACATTTGCCTACGTTCAACGGAAAAAAAAAAAAGAGAGAGATAGTAATCATAGTCATAGACAGTACTGTAACCGAATTCTTTCGTGTGTCCCTGTAAATGAATGATAAATGCTACGAATACCCTATTCAATAGTAAACATATTCTAGTACACCCAAGTGCTTCATATCAGTTTCAATACGTTTGAAATAATCTAACATCATTAAAGTACATTGCAAACGATTTTATCCCTATACTCTATAATATAACGTAATTCTTTTGAGTGACTCTGTAAACGAACTATAAATACTACACAATCCATTTGCAATATCGAACATATAATGGGAAGCAGAAATAACATATATCAATTAAAGGGCAATCCGAGTATATTTACACGACTTAGAGCATATAGGGAAGACAGATGGACCGCATAAAAAAAGTCTCACATAGAGAATATGTCAAAGCCTCACGATATAGCTAGAAATTGTTTTTCATACAAAGATATCAAATTAATTTAACACATGGGAGCATTTTTAATTATGTTATTTAATTATTTTACATGTGCAATTTTTTTCAAAATATATATATTTGAACATATTATTTTTGGCAGTTGCATTTTCTTGTGATGAACGTATTAAAAGCCCTTTCGTCAGTTGAAGACAATAGAGTTGGCTTTTTAATAATTTTATCTAAATTATAAGTAACTACACTGGAAATCTTTATACACTTTTCAGAACACTTAATTTGTCACTTTTTTATAACACTTTGAAGTGCATTTTTTGGAACATTTTTTAGAATACTTCTGAGAACACGTCTTTTGTTCAGCACACTTTCTTGCGGACTGTTTAAAACCGATGATTTCACAAGTGTGCTGAAATGTGCTCCCAATCTGTTCCCAAATTTGTTCCCAAATTTAGATTTAGCAGATATCCTGAGCAGAACACTTTAGGTACACTTTCAGAATACATTCTTTATAGCGGAGAATATTCGGAACACATTAAAGGAACACATTCAGTACACATTAAGGTAATTGGAACACTTCTTTTTAATCAAAGTGTTCCAAAGGTGTTCCCAATGGGTGCTGGGAAGTTGCAGTGTAGTTGGGCATTCCAATCCCAAAACTTTCTTCTATCTCATACAATGTTAATATTTCGAAAAGCGTAATTTTTTTAATTATGCATTTTAGAAATAAAAAATGAGTATCTAACAGATCTGTTTTTTTTTTTATTACACTTCAAGTTTTTTGTCAATAACTGTTTGAAAACCATGGGGTGAGGGGTGGGGGGGGGAATTCGTAATGAAGTACAATCAACGGTTAATAAAAAGTTTTCTTATTACAAATATGCAAATTAAACTTAGATTGAACCCTTAATTGGGCGATTTAGTATGATTTATTTTCAACAGCTATCGAGCCCGTCTTTGGGACAATTCCCGAAAATGGAACAAAATACGCTATCACAGCGTCATTTTTCAGGTCGATTTAATATAAACCTCAGTCTAAATAAACTTGAGTCATGAAAAACACAACACTCAATTGAATCAAATTCACCTCTGTTAATAATTGTTTAAAAACAACACAAAATGTCACAAAAACATATATGCATCATATATTAAAAACTTTTACTTTAGGTGTTTTAAAAATATACAAAACTGCATTTCACATTAAAAACCTAGCGCTTTCGAGCCGTCCTGGCTCATCATCAGGGTTAAAACATCACCACGCAGATACACACAAAAAAACACAACTGTTGTGTTTTTTTTTTGTGTGTATCTGCGTGGTGATGTTTTAACCCTGATGATGAGCCAGGACGGTTCGAAAGCGCTAGGTTTTTAATGTGAAATGCAGTTTTGTATATTTTTAAAACACCTAAAGTAAAAGTTTTTAATAAATGATGCATATATGTGTTTGTGACATTTTGTGTTGTTTTTAAACAATAAACCTCAGTCTATTACATTACATCTAAATATAAAATCTCGTCGAAATATATCCATAAATTATTGACTTAAACTGACAAAAATCGAGAAAATCGCACAAAAATCGCTATCACAGTATATCTGGGGCAATAACCCCATTTTAAAATACAAACTAACGTCCATAGTCAAAAACATACATATGAAGTTTGGCATTCTATGCATAACTTCATACATTTTTCGGTAATACAAAAAAAAGGACACACAGACATTTTGTAAATATCTGTTTTTTAGTATCTCTAATCCCTGAAACATGGAAATCCGTCAAAAACCGGAAGTCGAAAAGAATTTGATTACAATTCTTTCTTCTATTATAAATAGAAGAAAGTAAAAAAAAATAGTTTAAAGTTTAGAACATAAAAATAAAAAATATTGACTGAAACGTACTTTTTTCACACGTGCGATAAACACAAAATCACATACTTCTCACAAATATTGTCAATTTTCTCATACAAAATTGTAAAGTATACGAACTTACCTTTGTAAAAAATCTATTTTTGGATGTCTCCAGCCTTTTTAATGTGACAAAATTTTTGAAGTTATTTTAAGATATTTGAAGATTATTTTAACAATAGCGATGTGAAACTGCTAAAATGATAAATAAAACTTTGACATGAAAAATTCCCTCAGCATCACCGTATGTTGAGAATTCTAATGAACAATTTATATTATGAATAATTTATACTCTGAACAATTATTTATATTATAAACAATTTGCATTTTGTAAAAACGTTTTTTGTGAAACATGTTCCCTAAAACTTATAAATTCGTCATAAACCGGAAGTCAACAAAATTTCGATTACAATATTTTCTTCTATTAAAGACAGATGAAAGGAAAAAGAAAAAAAAAATCCTTAAATCCCAGAGATTCGTAACCCGAATTGCGTTCTTTTATCATTGCACAGGAGTACTCATATGTATTTTTAAGGATA
Source organism: Maratus michaelseni (assembly GCA_963931845.1). NCBI lineage: Eukaryota > Metazoa > Arthropoda > Arachnida > Araneae > Salticidae > Maratus > Maratus michaelseni. Next base: position 9,086,380 of record OZ007600.1, read on the forward strand.
TTGTTTTTTCATTTACCGCACAAAAACAGGTTTCACTGTAACAGCTTTGTATGCATTTAATCTCTCGGAATTACTTTTAAATCGAACATAAAATTTAGTTATAAATAACGCTACATAATTAACAACCTCCGTATCTAAATTGCTTAATCTGATGAAATTTCAGGTTAATACCGTGATAAAACTTTAATTACGTACTGGAGTAAATAATAAATGCTTCGACCGCTCAGACCGGAGATAATTTATCCAGGATTTTAGCACGCTGGAAAAAGGAGTAGGGAACTAGACGCGTTAATGTTCTAGTATAAGTGGAAAGGGTGTTTCTTTTTGAAGCAAAATAATGTGAAACATTAATTTTGACAATGCAATATAAAATATTCAATATACTTTTTGTAACACTTTTATTAATATTTTGAAATATTAGTAGACAGTTTTTTTTGCACTGAAAGATAAAGTTTCCAGTTTTTAAAACGAAAATCCCATAACCTATTTCGTCTGTTATATTAACCGAATCAAACAAAAGTGTACATAAGTTATATTTAAACAATTATAAACTATACAGGAATAATGTGCTAGTGACTGTTAAATTTATAGGAATGGAGACAAATTATAGCAAAATTGAAAGATTGATCACATTGCTCGTGACGACTGAAATATTGCTGAAAATTGATTACAACACACATCTCATGTCGGAGAATAAATACGGTGAATTATAACAATCAAGGTACGTGATATCCTAGAAATAAGGATTATGATTGGTTCTATGATAATATTAGGCAAACCCCATACAACAGCAGACCCCATACAGCTGCAATCGTCACCCGGACGTCTTGCAATGGTCCTACAAATCCTGTAGTTGTCATATATATGAGAACTATTCACTGTTAAAAATTTGCAGCAAACTGTCCAGTCATTTGACCGTTTTTATAGAACATGGTTACATAACCGTAATATAACTCTATTATGACAATAATATGGGCAATAATATGGTCAGAATAGAGTTAAATTACGGTCGTGTAACCATTTTCTATAAAAACGGTCAAATGACTGGACAGTTTGCTGCAAATTTTTAACTGTGTTCATTAGATATTCAGAGGATATGGGGATTAAATGATTTAATTATATTTTTCTTAGATTGATCTGTGGATTCTCTTATCAGATACAGGTATGCGCATAAGGCTTTTATAGTGTCTCTCACCGTGTTACTTTATCTTATAGTTGTTCAGAAAATGTTATAAAAATATATCGACAGCAGTTCTATAGGTGTGACATTTTGACGCTTAAAGGATATCATGTGACTCTCTAAAGGATAATTTCAACCATCCAGAATATATTAATTATCCTGAATATGGTATTCCATGGATGTCTCTAGGACGTCCGTGTATTGTTTGGGGACACAGGTGCATGCGAAAGACATAAATTATTTCTTTGGACTTTCATTTCCTAAGACTTTGTTATCAGTTGCAACCTGTTTTTATACTCTTCAATGGTTTCAGAACAAAAGCATATGAAGTTAAAAAAAGAATTCCTGTTCAGGGTATGTGATAAGCCACCCAGGGAACCTCCTTGAAGACTCTCTTTAGATTGTGGCGAACGACAGCGGATCGACCACATCAAAGACCCGACAATGACCATATCAAACAAACAGACCCGGGCACCCTCTTCCTGTGTATAGCTTAAAAAACTTCGTGAGAACATTCATACATGAGGTGGGGAAGTTTCAAAAAGCTGTTTACAGTTCTTTTATATTTATGGACGATAATGCTCACTGTAATTTTTCAGTATATGTTTAAAAGTACTTGTACAGTAACGATTTCAATAAGATGCATAGGCTTGTATGCTCACAGGATATAACTCCTGTTGAATTTGATTGGGGTATTCTTGTTGGCAAAAATAAACCTCCAATGCCTGGACTGAAGTAACCGATTATAAGAGTTAAAGGCTCCTAAACCCAAAAAATCCAGTCGCCACAATTGTAAAACAAACGCATAAAAACAATGGTGTTTATATAGGGTAAAAAACTAAAAAAAAAAAAAAAAAAAAAAAAAACTTAGGAATTCAAAGTGTAAAGTAATTTATTTAATATAAACACATGTACAACAAAATTTAAATATTAATTAAATCTTAAATTATGTACAGTCAGAAGATAAAGTTGGGCAAGATACGGTTTAAAAAAATATGTATAAGCTAAGCAATCCTGATAGGAATATCAGAAAAACAATATTTTTTATTTTGATTTTGCCAGACAAAAGTGCATATGAAAGAAAATCTGAATTTGTGAGATTATTTTGCACTATAAAAATCGGTACTTCTCTATTATCCCGTCGACCACTTTTCATAACAAAAAATTATCGCCAAACTGTAACGCCAAATAAACGGGAGAACGTTGCCATTGGAATATCAAAATAAATAAATAAATAAAATATAAGAATTCATGGACACAATTGCTATTTTAATTAATGAAATAACTAATAAATCGGTAAAACATAATGAAAAATACACGCAAATGTCGAATTAAAAACCACTTAATGACATAACAAACACGTATAATGCTTCTGACATCAAGTAAATGGGACTGCATTTTTGGCATTTAATCTTACAGTTTGGCGATAGTTTTTTGTTATGAAAAGTGGTCGACGGGATAATAGAGAAGTACCTAAAAATCAAAACACACTTCAAACATTTGTTTATACACTCTTAAAAAAACCTGTTGTTTTAACAGATATTCTACAGTACTTTTAACAGAATATCTCCATTTTATGCAAAGTACAGATTTTCTCTGTAATCCTGGGAAGATATCGTATATGCCCTCTGGCGGACAGTTTCAAAGTCACGCGGTTCTTCTTTTTCAACGTGTATTATAGGAAAAGTTGCTTCTCTACGATCCTAGTATTAGTATCTATACTCTAGGCTAGTCTTGTGTGTATGTTTACCTCGTGGTCGCCGCCATAACTGGATAGACGGAAAAGCAGAAAACATTATGTAGTAATATTTTGGTAAGTCTGTTTTCATAATATGTTTGTTAATTTGTTTTGTTTATATCCACCTTAATCTTTATAAAGTTCATTATTTTTTAATACATTTTATATCGTAAAGTTATAATATCTTTAAAGAATTAAATTTGCGTTGATAGTTTCGTTGTAGAAAATGATAGTTGTCGTGAAATTAGGGAAATATGTTTCTGCATCTTTATTATTTAAGCTTTTATGAAATATGGCATATTTTTATATTTTTAGTTCTTTTTAATTAGTGCGAATGTTTCATGACAATGCGAATCGTCAAAAATTTCGATTGTTTAATAATAATAATTTATAATATTTGAACTTTAACTTATTCAAAGTGTAATTCATTTATTTTTCGAGTTATTTAAACCATTTTTTTCCCGTATCCTAGTACTTTGATCTGTATAATTTTTCATTTAATGATACTATTCAACTGCAGATAATTTTGTATGCGAAATCTTAATTTATTAAATTTTTGTTGTACAAATTGCTTGAATTTTAAAGTATTATTAAATTTGTTCAAGACATTTTATTTCTATGAACTTTAATATAAGATAATTTTGATTAAATAAATCTATTTAAATGTTTGACATTTTAAATGTACATAATAATATACATGAGAGATTTTGAAAATGTTTATTTATATTTGAAAATGAAAGATTTAGAAAGAAAAATACGTAAATAATGTTACTTGATTTAAATAAGAATGAAATTATGGAGCATCAAATTAGATATAATGTAAGATGCAAAGGATTCTGAAAAATTTATTGTCCTTCTGTTTAAATGAAAATATATTTAGAGAATTTAATAAAAATAAAAAATAAAAAAATATGCAACATGTAGATCATATAAAAATATTTTTTAATAGTGCTGCGGAAATGTATTTTTCTAATTTTGTACAGAAAATATATAAACCAGGGGTCGATGAAGGTTTTTTTTTTTTTTTTTTTTTTTTTTTTTTTTATCTTGGGGTCCATTTTGTGAAGTAAAGGTTATTTTTGTGAAATTTATTATATTTTTGTGAAAAATAACGTTTTGTAACAAAAGTTGAAATCCAGTTACTCAAATTCGAACCAAGCATTTATTAACAAAAACTTTTTAAAATCCTTTTGCTCAAGTTTTCCTCTCTGGTGCACTTGTTTGTTTACAAATTACACATTTTAAAAGTCACAAAATAATAAATAATTAATAAATAGTAAGATTTTATGAAATAGAATTTTGTGAAGCCCACTTTATCAAATTGTTTTTTGTGAAGGACTCCATTTTATTAAATAGATTTTTGTGAAGGGACCCATTTTATTAAATAGATTTTTGTGAAGGTGCCCATTTTATTAAATACATTTTTGTGAAGGGACCCTAAATAGGTCCCCAATTTTGCCTGGATTGACCCTTGTAAACTCAAAATTTTGTTTATATATTTCTTTAAAAAAAAAAAAAAACTTTACGAAATAAAATTATGCAGAAAAATTTAACTTGCTTAAGTTTGTGGTGGATTTAATAAAACTTAAACAATTGAGCATATTTATGACAGACTTAACATTTTAAAAAACAAACAGAAAAAAAAAGAATAAAAAGAAAAGAAAGAAAATCACAATTATTTCAGGGTTTTTATAAACAGGGTACATTTTAAATTAAGTAATTAAAAAAGTTTTTTTTTGACAGTAACGTCAATCAAAAATTTCCAATCCTGTCATAAACAAACTCGCAGAGTGATGAAATATTTTAATTTTCAATGAAAACTAAACAGATTATTTCTTTTAACGTTTAATCTTATTTTCTGTTTACTTCTTAAGAATACGAATGTGTTTGTAATAAACTAATTGTGTAAATATTAACCTCATAATAAATATTTAATTAAATGAAATTGTTGAACACATTAAACTTTAAAATAAAAAGAGTATATCCACTGTTTCAGAAAATAATCTCTTTTAAAATATTCGTATTCTTCACGCCATTATAACTTAAAAAAAGTAAACAGAAAATAAAAAGAATAAAAATTTAAATAAATACATAATTTGATTAGTTTCATTAAAAATTAAAATAACAGGTATTCCCTGTCTATACTACAGATAAATTTTGTACAAGATAACAGGTTTCCCCTGTCTATACTACAGATAAATTTTGTACAAGATAACAGGTTTCCCCTGTCTATACTACAGATAAATTCTGTACAAAATAACAGGTTTCCTCTGTCTATACTACGGAGAAATTCTGTTGCATACAGGGAAAGTCTGTATCAATTTAACAGATTTTCTCTGTACAAACTACAGGGAAAATCTGGTAGCATAGCTGACAGATTTTCTCTGTTAAATCTACAGTTTTTTTTTAGCGTGTATATATATTTAAATCACAGTCTATGTAAAATGATCTGATTCAAACTGTTACAAATAACATTGCTATTCGAATATATTTAATAGTTTGCAATGTTAAACAGATCAGATCATTCTGAAATGTTATTAAAAGATAATAATAATGTTTGTTATGGGTTTTGATCTTAATCTTTAAAAAAATATCAACATTTCACGATGGGAACTAGGAATACCAGAAATTGATTACTTTTAAATCACATGGCGACTTAAACACCTAAAGTTAGTGGCCACAGCAAAAAATTTAGTCGTCACGTGGCGACTGGCGACCGTCAATCTGCACCTATAGTAGCAGAGTAGCATAAAAAAGAGGGAATTGATTTTTCCGATTACAATCTACTTACTCAGAGGCAAAGAGTATAAGTAGTATACGTCCCAAATATTGCTGAGAAGAACCACAATCCCTCTTCAGTGAGTCGCCATGATGTCTTTCAACATTGCGTTCTAAATCTGTAGATTCATAAATCTGATGCCATATTCTTAACCAGAATTTATATTATATTCTTAGATTCTGATTAGCGTGACGCAATCGTAGTCGGAACTCTTCACTAGAACTTCTATAACACAGGCTGAATCATACCGTCATTCAATAACCCAACGAATCAAACACCAAGCTAAAACTGGTTAGCTTTGGAGACCACTGACCAGGCCCCTACCTACCGGGATTCGACCCAGTTTGACGGGTTTGAGTGCCTGGTCATTGGGGCGAAATTCGCCTGATCGCCCTATTGGGGCGGTCCACAAAGACAAGTACCCAGTTCGGCCAATCAACTGAGTCCGGATTTTTCTGTGTTGTTCACTCCTAAATTTAAATGTTCTGAGATCTGACGCCGCACACCACGTACTCGTCATGACAGTTGAAATGGGGCTGGACAATTTAGTGCCGAAACGTTGGTACTGAACTTAGCTTGAAAAAGGGGAGAGAATTTTGAGGGAAACTAAATAAAGAAATTAACTAGATAATGAAACCACTGAAATGAAAATATAATCAGCCAATAGCTAAGTCGTACCAGCGGACTGCAGTGGTGGACGGCGAGTGATAGTGACAGGGATGGCAAGCACCTGCTCTGGTGGTAAACTAATGCTGTGCTGGGTTACAATATGGCGTTTATTTTGGGCAACAAGATGTATATGCTTCAGCTCCCCTTATAGGAGCCTTACTCTTCACTCCATGTTACTCGACTCTAAACTCATGGTATTCTCTGGCCCATACAAGAGTTTGAGCGCGGTGGTATGCATTAACAAGTGAAACTGTGGTGCGTCTTTTGCTTCTGAAGGCCACTCGATGGACTGGAAGTTGCACAATATGTCTTCCGACTATCTGTATAATCCCCTATTCAATTAAACGGTCACATGAGCAAAGGCTTGCTTCCACTGGCTGTATACGATGCAGTTGAGTCTTAGAAGTTCAAGTTCATTCAGACTTCCCTAATTTTCTTATTAAATTGCTACTTTATTTTCCGCTTTCCGTATATTCTTGCCCTAATCTGGATACTGTCGAACGAGAAAACTGCATTGAAGAACTCTTTCTGAAATTGAAGGACCCAGTGAGTCTCCCGCGGTAATCCGATGTATTATACGCATCAGTCCTCCTGAACCCACTGGTCGGTGTATTTAAGTTAAGGAAAATCACTTTTAATTTTTTCCGGTGGGATCTTCCGTGATAGGAGCTACCTAATCTCGAACAGTGTTGAAGGAGACCGCGTTTCTGCCTGTTTAAATATTGGCGGCAGTCTCAAAGGTACATTGCGGCAATATGGTGAACACATATTTTTCTTTTAATCGAAGACTATTAAACTGCGAATTTTACCATCATGTAAATTTAAACAGTTGTTTATAAAGGCCTGTACGTTAAACTACGTATATCATGTACACTGTTAAAAAATTTCGTTTATGGACAGGTTGTCTTCCGTGAATTTTGATCAGAAAGTTTCCGTTTTGTTAGAAAAATGGAATCTCTTCCGTATATCTGTAGCAACCCAGCTAGAAAAAGTTTTCAAAAAAAGTGCACAAAATTCGATCGTATTTGGCACCTCTACTTATGCATAAAAACTGCAAACTGAATTGTGCACAAAAAGTGCATAAACGGTATCCCTAAATTGTACACTTTTTAGACTTTTAAGATTACAGAGTTTCAAATACGGAATTATTAATGTAAAAATCTATCATCCAATGGGATTGCAATATTTTGATCGCCACACATGCGCTTAAACTCCTTCGCGTCTGTATCGCTCCATTTATGGACTACAAAGACGGAACATTTTGCAAAAAACAGAAACATTAAGGCAATCTGCTGCCAGTCCTTTTTCCGTAAATTGACGGATTTTTTTTTTTACAGTATACTGTTAAAAATAATCTGAAATTCACGGGTATTTTTTCCTGAATTTCACAGAAAAAGTCCCTTTTCATGACAAAAGGGCATTTTCAGTTAAAAGCAGAAACCCTTTTTCAATAACACCGTTTATGTCAAATTCAATGACACTCAAGTGATATGATCAAGTGGTATTAATTCAATATTTCTTATATTATTGTGATAATTGCGCACTTTTCATCGTAGCAGTTTCACTTTTAAAGCTTATATTAATTTTATTATAAGAACTTGGGGAATGATCTACATGGAATTAACTGTAAACTAACTTATTTTAGTTAATTGTAAACGTAAAAATTACGTGGCTGAATATTGAAAAAAAAAAGAAATTAAACAATGCCCGTGTAACAATCAAGAAGTGCTTGAGAAATGGGAATAATTTGAAGCGCAACAATTTTACAACTCTCTTTGTCTACGAATGTAGCAGCGCGATCGCTACATAGTACGGACTTGCTTTATACATAGATCACACATCTATTACTTAGATGAAGAAAACTATAAAAATAGTCCCAAATTGTTACCCTAATTATACATTATTAAATTATTTACCCCTAATCATTTATTTTATCAAAATTAGATGTTCCTAGTTACTTTTTATATATACTAACATGTATGTGTGCAATGCTACACAAAGTACTTATTCTACATCGGATTAATATGCAATACGGCCACTTTTGATTATATTAAATATTTTTGAATTAGCTTATAATCCCTCTGCACTACTTTAAACTTCATATCCTTACGTAACTATGAAAACTTCTTATCTTGAAGCACAAGAATATGCATCATTAATTTGAATTAAATTGAAATATTAAAGATTATATAATGTTCTTTGTGTTGCACTTTTAATAAAATGTTAAATATTAATATGATGTATCAAGCATTTTTCTTCAAATCTGTTCAGTGGACTTTTTCATATCATTATTTTTTATTATATCGAAATTTGTAGAAAACACATGAAAGTGATTTTAAATTAAACTACTATATTAGTATATCTATATTATCTTGAAGTAAAAGTACATAATGATTAATTTGAAGTACATTTTGAGAGATTAAAGATTAGATAATTTTTTTTGTGTTGAATTTATAATAAATTGTTAAATATTAATACGAGATATCTTATCTTAAAATGTTATATTGACGCCTTTTTCTTGAAATTTGTTCAATGGATTTTTTCATGTCATTTTTTTTAGTACATAAAAATATGAGGAAAACCATGTGAAAGTAATTTTTAGGTAAACTTCTATATTAGTATCAATGTAAATATGAAAAAAATAATATGCTGCCTACAATATATATATATAAAATAATAACTTTGCGAAATCCCTTAATTATTTAAAGAAAGACAATAGTTTCGAAAGTCATAATTTTACCGTTACCTTCATCAGTTCGGGAAGACTGCGTGTATACACTACAAACCACATATATGTTTTTTAGCTATAAAATATCGGACATATACTTTAATTTAGGAAAACAATGTATTTTTCTCAATGATAGTTGTTTAGAATTATAATATTAGTCTCTAAATGTTTAAAAATATATTGAACCAATATTTGGTAACTATCACATTACATATGTTTAACCGCTTCGAATCAGTTATTTATCTTATATAGCAAATAGCTAATGATAAAACTATAATTAAGAAGCTAAATAAATATTTAATCTTACCACATTCTCGTATTGATACCGTGCAAAAATCAGAGTTATTCACTAGAATAAATAATAAACGCTCCCTCCATTTCATATGGAGTAATTTAACCAGGATTTAAACATCCAGGAAAAAACAGGAAAAGAGATGGAAAACTGGTTCTGCTCATTTCCTGAATTATATAAGAAATGCATTTTTCTTTTTTCTTTTACAAAGGTTAGTTCGTATACTTTACAATTTTGTATGAGAAAATTTATAATATTTATGAAAAGTATGTGATTTTCTGTTTATGGCAGGTGTGAAAAAAGTACCTTTTAGTAAAAAAAAAAAAAAACATATTTTTATGTTCTAATTTTTTTAATTATTCTTTACATGCATAAAATGATATATTCTAATATCTGAGTAAATATTTTTTTTCAAATCCGAGTTGTTGGGTCACAAAAGGTTAACATATGCAGAAGAATTATATAAAGAAAATAATTATTTCAAAATAGAGGTAGGAACAATAAAATTTATCCTATATGTTGCGAGACATGGCAATAATCTGGCGAAAGTCAAAAAATGCTTAAAAAAATGACTAGTTTCGAAAGTCATAATTTTGCCGTTGACTTCATCACCTCGGGAAAGCTGAGTGTATACGTCATGTACACTAGACTTATTTCCACCTTTGAAAGATCGTACATATACCTTATTTTAGGAAGATAATGTGTTTTTCTCAATGACAATAGCTTAGTCTTATAATATTAGTCTCTATATGCTTTAAAATATACTGAACCAATATTTAATATGATCACATTGCATATGTTTAACCTCTTCGAATCCGTTTTTTATATCATATAACAAGTAGCTAATCATAAAACTGTGTAATTAACAAGTTCCATAAATATTTAATCTTATGAAATTCTCATATTAATACCATGCAAAAATCTGAGTTACTCACTAGAGTAAATAACAAATGCTCCCTCCGTTCTATCGGAAGTAATTTATCCGAGATTTAAACATCCAGGATAAAACTGGAAAAGAGATCGGAAACTGGACCAGCCCATTTCCTAAATTAGATAGGAAATACATTTTTCTTTTGGAAGCGATAAGATATAAATCATCAATTTCGACTGAATGATACACAGAATGGGAAATGTTAATTGGGCTACTCTTTTAATAAAGTCTTAAAACATAAATACAAGATGTGTTGTCTAGGATTATTATATTCTCTTCTTCGAAACAACTCGTACTGTATTAGTAGCATTGAAAATGTTGATAAAACGAATGCTAGATATAAAAATAAATAAATAAATATTTAAAAAAATAACAGTGTTCACAGCATGTAGGAAAATATTTATTATTCCTACCAGTATCCCAAATTAATAATCTCCATTAAAAATTTATTTAACCTTTTGTATCACCGCGTTGTATATCTGCAACATACCCAAACATCAATGTTACATATACAGTGGGCTTTAAAATACGATTATATTTATTGCTGCTATCTCCCAACACAGCAGTTAATACAAATTGTTCATAGAATTCTCTACAGACAGCGATACTGAGTTAATTTTTCGTGTCAAAATTTTATTTGTCATTTGAGCAGTTTCACATCGTTATTGATTAAATAAACTTCATAAATTTTGTCAAATTAAAAAGTCTGCAAACGTCCAAAGATAGCTTTTTTACAAAGGTAAGTTCGTATACTTTACAATTTTGTATGAGAAAATTTATAATATTTATGAGATGTATGTGATTTTATGTTTATTGCAAGTGTGAAAAAGTACCTTTTAGTTAAATATATATATATATATATTACAAAATTTAAATTTTTTCCGCAATTATTCTATAAAATTTGTCCATTCAATAATATTCGGTATATAACCCAGCTTATTAAAATAATTCTCATTCTTAAAATAGCCTTTTACTATCCATATGTAAAGCCAATTATTCCTAATCCACTTAATAATATTTATTGGAATGTAGTTATTCTAAAAATGGCGATAGCTTTTTTAATTTATTCTTTAAATAGAACATCTTTATTTTAATCCATTATTAAAATTCATTAGTATTATTCCCGTGTGGTCAAATTGCTATAACTTCTTTATTTAAATGCTAAAATATCGTATCTCTTAAAATATTCCGCTCAAAAAACCTTATTTCATAAAGTTATCCTATTATTAAATATCAAATGTCTATTAAAATATTTCCGAAAAACTTTAATTCTTTCTTTTTTTTTTCCCTTTTATAAAGATTCATTTTCTTTTCTTCTTATTATTTTTATTACGTATTAAATTCGAAGTTTAGCTACAGCCTCAAAAACAGATAAGCTCGTTTGTTGATATGACAGGCATCTGGTACGAGATTATGGAATATTCTGGAAGGACGTAGAAAGTTTTTGCATTTTACAACAAAATAAATCCACCGGAAATATTGATAAAGTTCCAAAAGAGACCTTTTGATTCGATAGAAGTGGGTCACGTGACGTATTCTGTATTATTACGCAAGCTAGTTTAAAAACACGATCATCCTGATTCGGAGAGGATTTTTTTGACGCTGGTGTTTGCTAAAGGAATCGGGACGGATTCTAGTAAATAATGGAACGTTGTATTTTTTTTTTCGTTTAGCGTTGGCTAATGAGCATTTTCCCTGAAGAGATGTCTTAAACTGGAAATAAAAGGTTCTTCGACAAAAATATGGACTGACATTTCTTGTTGTTGATGATACCACCCGGCCGCCTGATGCGAACTAAAAGGGAAACCAATAACATAGCTAACCCTATTTATCACGAGCACGACTGCCTTCTTCCCGGATTTGAACTTGGAAACACGACATTAATATAATAAGTCGAACAGGATGCTGGTGATCAACAGAAAGTTTGTGTAGTTAAACGTGAAATTTACCGATTAGAAGAATATGTTACGAGGACGTCTACGCCATTACAGCACGTTTACGTCTGGTGTTTTGTTATTTTGTACTTTTATAATAAATTAAAAATGGTCAAGCCTAAAAGAGAAAAGAAGAGGAAAAGTTGGCCTAAGTGAAGTTGTTGCTAGAGAAAATACTATTCATCTTCATAAGCGTCTTCATGGTGTTGGTTTTAAAGGATTGCGAAAAAGCAGAACTTTTGTGTTATCTGAAAATTAAAGATTTTTAGATGTGGGAAACTTTCCTGTGAAATATGCTCAAGAATAACTGTAAGTTGGTATTTTTATTTATTGGTATCTTTATATGTTGATATTTATTAGTTTATGTTATATTTAAAATGTTTTATTTATTTAATAGTCTACTTTGAAATTTAAAGGTTTTATATACTATGTTATACTGATTAAATTTTTGTTTTTAAAAATTATTTCTGTTGCAAATATTTAAGTGTTGTTAAGGTTAATTAATTTATTTGATTTCGTGTGATACGTCATTGTAATATTATAGACAGCGGTATAATTTATATTTTCCTGTTTTAAGAACAGATATTCTTAAAAGAAAAATTCTATTATTTTTAATATGTTACTGAGATCTGATCTGTATTTTATAAAAAGACAACTTTTATCCTAAGGGAACATTCCTGGCACCATGCCAAACCTAAGTTACAAAACAGCTATTATGAGAAAAAAAAAAAAAAAAAAAAAGAAAGAATTAAAGTTTTTCGGAAATATTTTAATAGACATTTGATATTTAATAATAGGATAACTTTATGAAATAAGGTTTTTTGAGCGGAATATTTTAAGAGATACGATATTTTAGCATTTAAATAAAGAAGTTATAGCAATTTGACCACACGGGAATAATACTAATGAATTTTAATAATGGATTAAAATAAAGATGTTCTATTTAAAGAATAAATTAAAAAAGCTATCGCCATTTTTAGAATAACTACATTCGAATAAATATTATTAAGTGGATTAGGAATAATTGGCTTTACATATGGATAGTAAAAGGCTATTTTAAGAATGAGAATTATTTTAATAAGCTGGGTTATATGCCGAATATTATTGAATGGACAAATTTTATAGAATAATTGCGGAAAAAATTTAAATTTTGTAATATTATCCCCCCTCCCTAAGATTTTGGATGAAGTTAATAGTTAAGTAACTATAAATTCAGACAATATAAATTTAATACTTTAGAAATTTAAATTTTGTAATATATATATATATATATTATGTTCTAAATTTTTTAATTATTTTTTACATGCATAAAATGATATATTCTAATATCTGAGTAAATATATTTTCACTTCGGAGTTGTTGGGTCACAAAGGGTTAACATAAGCAAAAGAACTATATAAAGAAAATAATTATTTCAAAATAATGATAGGAACAACAAAATTTCTCCTATACGTTGCAAAACATTGCAATAATCTGGCGAAAGTCAAATCTTGCTTTAAAAAGTGACTGGTTTCTAAAGTCTTAATTTTGCCGTTGCCTTCATCAATTTGGGTAAGATGCGTGTATACGCCGAGTACACTAGACCTATTTTTCCCCTTTAAAAGATCGCAAATATACTTTATTTTAAGAAGATATTGTGTTTTTCTCACTATAAATAATTTAGTATTATAATATTAGCCTCTATATGCTTTAAAATACACTGAACCAATGTTTAATATGATCACATTGCATTTGTTTAACCTCTTCGAATTCATATTTCTTCATTTTTTATCTTGTATGTTCTAAGAAAAAGTTCCTATTACTTTATTTAACAAAAATTGCAATTATAAGATAAAAAATTTATTTTCAGGACGAATACTATGTTTAATATACAGTAGAATAGTTGAGTAATCGTGAAAGGGAAATTAGTTAAATTTATCATCATAATACGATATTGAAATTTAATTTCACATTTCGTTTTAATATTTAAAAAATCTTGAGCAACAACACTTGACTTTCCGAACACTTTATAGAACACATTGCATTCAAGATACCTGGTAATCAAAAAGTAACTGAGAAAATATGTAATGCAACACCTTTAATTTATTCTACAAACTTTAATTATAGAGTTAATTTATCGTAACAGGATTCACAGCCAAAGTTGGCGTCAAACAGGAGCAATCCTGATAGCAATTAGTTGCAAGTGTATGAGAATTACAACTCTTTTTTTTTTTTAACAAAAAGAGACAATTTTAGTATATTTTAGTATATTTTGCAAAAGATTTGTTGAAAAAATTACTTTTAAATCCTCCGCATCGGCTAAAATAAATTTCGGATGCTATAACAAAGTTCAAACCCAAAATATTCAATGAATTTCATCGAAAAGTTTTGTATGCCCTGTAAGCGAGTGTACCCTACAAGTGATACATGCTTGATTAACATCCAACATATTTCCAAGATCAATACACTGTACTAAATTTTTTAAATCGGTTCAATATTTCGGACGTTTTACGGTTGACATATGTTTTTCATGTTTTGCTTTTGTGTGCCCCTGTAAACAAACTATTCGAGATTCATACTTGATTGAACGCATTCAATATACTTGCTTGTCAGTACACTGTCTCAATTAGATTTAAATTGGTTCAGTATTTAGAATGCTATCGTGACGATGGATAGATAGATAAACAAAATAGTTGCAATAGGTCTTCTTCTTAAGAAATTAACTTAAAAGTTAAAACCCTGACGTTGTAATACGATATTTATAACACTAAAATATTGAATTTAAATATTTTGTTAAACAAGTGGATTAGTTTTTAATAGTTTCTGTTAGTTTTAACACATTAAAATAGAAAACATTTACAAGTATTTTCGAAGTATACATTAATAATGCACGAGCAAAATGTAAAAATATAACGGTTAGAGATAAATAATAATGATTATAATAACTTTTGAACTTGAACAAGCGCTTGAAAGAACTTTATATTAAAACAAAGAATATTTTACATTAAACACTTTATGTTTCTTTAAGTAAAATACAAAGCCATTTTTACATGCATAGTTTTCATCCTATAAACGCTTTAAAATAAGCATATATGATGAAGAATAAAACATTTTTAGTTTCAGTTAAAAAATAAATTGCAATAATAACTTTCTAAATCTCAAGATGGCTTGAATCAAGAGAAATAAATAGTGTATTAAGATATATAGAATTTAGAAGAAAATACAGCGTGTCTCAGAAAGGTAGTTATCATTCTAAACATTAATAACAGTAATACTTACAGGTTAAATGAAATGCAGTTTGCTGCAAAAGAATGAAGAAATCTAAAAGTTTTTTTTCTACAGTAAATTCAATGTAGCTCTACGTAAGCTCCATTAGTAGCACGAAGAATGTCGAGTTGTCTTCTGATGTCGGCCATAATTTCTCGTATGCTCAACATTTCCTATCTCTTCAAACATCTGCAACCATGCATAAATTGAAGGCATACTTGGTGGATCTTTATGGTACTTACGACGAAAATTTCTTTGCACTATCATCGGTGATTTTGTTTCGGCTAACCACAATACACACATCGCTTTCTCCTTGGCAGTCGCTATTTTCTTTTCTTATCACAACTGCCAAGCAAATAGCACCATATACCTCACGCAATTAACACCAGAAAAAACTCTTAGATTTCTTCATTCTTTAACAGAAAACTGCATTCCATTTCACCTGTTAGTATTTTTGTTATTAAAGTTTAGAATGATTAAGACCTTTCTCGCTGTATTTTTTAAACTTGCTCAATCAGGCAAAATAAATATACATTTCTACATTTATTTAACGCTTTCCATATTTAAAGAAAAATGTAAATAAAGCATTTTTAGGGATCAATTTACTTCAAATTATTATTATTAAACCCAAAACACAGAACACGAAACATAAGTAATAATCTGAAACATATATACTGCAACAAATATATGTATACTTAAATATTTATACAGAAGCGTTCCATACGTGAATTATATACCGAAGAATTATACAGGGTGTTCCCTCTCAACGGTGTCCAATGGCTAATTCCTAAACTGTTAGTTATAGATATATAGTTCTCATTGAAAAAATGTTTTAAATGTGGTAAAGAAGTGTTTTAAAAGTGATTTGGTTCAATAAAAACATTTCTTAAAAAGTTACGAAATTTAACTTTTTTATACGGTCCCTCGGTTAATTTTTCAAATTAACAAATTTATATAAAACTTAAGAACAATAGTTATTTCAGTTTTACGAATGTTGAGTTGACAAGAAAAAAATCTCTATTGAAAAACTAGAATTTGGAAGAAAACATTCGCCGGAAACTCAATGAGGGAGAGTCAGATGACAGTGGAACTGAAGCTGATGATGATTCGAATAGTAATTTTCCAACTGGACGAAAAATGTCCGGGCCAGGATTCGAACCTGGGATCGCTTGGGTGAAGTCGCCACGCTCTACCACTGAGCTATCCCGGTCGAATCTGGAGGGCATAATTCATCCAGTGGTAGAGCGTGGCGGCTTCAGCCAAGCGATCCCAGGTTCGAATCCTGGCCCGGACATTTTTCGTCCAGTTGGAAAATTACTATTCGTATGATTTATTTACCAATTTGAAATAATTGTGTTAAAATTAATCTCCTGATGATGATTGTCCATCAAGTATCGAAAATTGTGTCATACAATCAAAAGGGACTCTATAGAACATTGAAACTCTTAAAAAGTAATTACCCCAGCAAAATAATTTTCCAAAAACATTTTATACAATTCGTTTTGAAAAATGCACTGTCAACTTCAGTGCATAGGAAAACACTTCTGATTTTTTTTTTTTGTAAAAAGAAATAAAGTTATATCAACGGCAGATGTCATTGAGGTTTTTTAATCTGTCACGTATCTAAGATAAATTATAATTCCTTTATAATACTTACGATTAAAATCTAGAAACTTACTGTGTGACGGCCATTGATGTCACTATGAGTGAACCAGACCGTTCAGTGGTACAAGGAGAGCACCAGAGGTAAGGTTTAAAAATAATGTTTACTGAAACTTAATCGGGCTGGGATTGAGAAGGCCCCGACTAATTTTCCTTACTAAAAAAACTAGTCGTTGGGGGCCACCGTAATACTTACCCATCCTGGATATGCATAATGTAAAATATTAAAATAAAAATGTGTAAACTACTTATAAAATGCATTGCAATTCAAATAAAATCGTGGCAGGATGACGTCTTAAACTTTAAAGGCTCGATTACTGAATTGCTTGAAAGAGGTTTTTCCTTATAACTCCAAAAATAATAATCCTATTAACTAGCGGTTTATTGCATCTGATTAAGCGTCTCATTTCCAATTAAAATATATCTTTGAATTGAAATTTGTATGAAATACAGGGTCATGAAAAATCGAAGAGTGTGGAAAATAGGATTCCAAATATCTCGGCAACTAATTATCCGATCGACTTCATGCTTTATGTAAAATTTATGTTTTTTTATTGTCTTTTATATTCATTTCTTAAAATAAACAATTTCGAAAATTTTTATATACCTTTTATCAGAACGAATATTTCGAGGGTCCGAATAAAATAGTTCCGATTAATCGAGGTTAATGAAATGAAATAGGCTTCTTCCCATTATTACATACTAAGTACATACCAAATTGCAAGTCTCTATCTCAAATTTTTCGGGAGATAGAGCGTTTACAGACACACACACACACAGACACACAGACACACAGACGGACGGCAAAATTTTTTTCTAAAAATATGTTTTTCGGAATCTCCAGTGTCTGAAACGTGTAAATCCGTCAAAAAAAAAATTTCGATTTTCAAAACGATTACAAGACTTACCCTATACTACGTATGATGGGTAAGTAAAAGGATTAAACTTCTTCCCGAAGCTATACTCCGTAAAACTAAAGCTTCAAATATATTAAACATAAAGATTCGAAAACGAACTCACAATTTTGAAGACAGCCACAAGTCAGGATGCCTTCAGTAATAAGTCAACTCCACGCTGTTAGACTTGGCGGGCGCTGATTTCAGTACGTCCGTCCGGGCCAAAGCAACTACTTATACACTATATTGCCAAAGGTGACCGGTCACTTGCGATTTTAGACGTTTTGTTAACTATCTAGAAAAATACATGAGGAATTAACCTTAAACTGCAGGTGTGTAAACATTGTGGTATAGGTTATATATTTCCGCGAAGATATTTTTACGAAACCCCATAGGGGACTGTCAACAAATTGAAAAAGAACGAATATATTTTGGATTACTCTGTAACAACTAATGTAGCAAAAGCGTTCAAACTCGAGATTATTAATAAGTGCTTATTGCAATACATTGTGTTCATTTTTATGAGGATAGCATGTATACCCAAAGAGAAATTAAGGTTTTTATAAAAACAGTCCCAAATTTTGCCTATTTTTTTGCTTATAATTTGCAGAGTTCTTAATATAAAAAAAAGTTGTATTGAGAAAATATGTCAAACAACATTGTACATAATACTCTGCAATCGGAATTAAAAAATAATAAAAATTGGATGAAAAATGAGCAGGTTTACTAAAAAATGTTTCACTGCGCATGCGCGAACGCAATCAAAATATAATATGCATAATGTATTAGCTAAGTATATAGAGCAACTTTTGTGAAAGTCTCAAAATCATAGCTTGAAAATTCTGAAAATGATCGCCGATAGAATAAGCTCGAAATCCGTTGTTCCCAAAAGGAAGCAAAAACATGAGGGGTTGTATCCAAATATAGTAGCATGTGCAATATTGTGTACGCTATCTTGGCACTAATCAACAGATATTTGATACAACCCCTCATCTTTTTGCTTCTTTTTAGTAACAACGGATTTCGAGCTTATTCTATCGACGATAATTTTCAGAATTTTCAAGGTATGATTTTGAGACTTTCACAAAATTTGCTCTATATACTTAGCTAATACATTATGCATATTATATTTTGATTGCTTTCGCGCATGCGCAGTGAAACATTTTTTAGTAAACCTGCTCATTTTTCATCCAATTTTTATTATTTTTTAATTCCGATTGCAGAGTATTATGTACAGTGTTGTTTGACATATTTTCTCAAAATAACTTTTTTTCATATTGAGAACTCTGCAAATTATAAGCAAAAAACTTGACTAAATTTGGGACTGTTTTTATAAAAACCTTAATTTCTCTTCGAGTATACATGCTGTCCTTATAAAAATGAACACAGTACATTACAATAGGCTACTTATTAATAATCTCGAGTTTGAACGCTTTTGCTACATTAGTTTTTACAGAGTAATCCAAAATATATTCGTTCTTTTTCAATTTGTTGACAGTCCCCTATGGGTTTTCGGGAAAAAATCTTCGCGGAAATATATAACCTATACTATATTGTTTACACACCTGTAGTTTCAGGTTAATTCCTCATGTATTTTTCTAGATAGTTAACAAAACGTCTAAAATCGCTACTGACCGGTCACCTTTGGCAATATAGTGTACGTTTATTCAGCTTCAGATTGATTTAATCGCAGAATCTAGATTTAATCGTATCGAGAGAGAACACGACCCAAGTTCCGAATTCCAAACGTATTTCCGAAGCTTATATATCCCAAATATCGATTGACCAGCTACAGTCATTTGCGTGAATATCGATAAAAAGCAGAAACTCACAATTTACACAGTCATTCGTCGAAAGTTAAAGAAAGAGAGCCTTGATCAACTTTTACGCACATGGAGAATTAGTGGACAAAAACTTACGTTCTCATTCAAAACATCGCCTACTCACATGATCAGAGTAGCCGATCCATCACAACAAAACTAAATAATTATCTGATTTCAAAATAGTAAGTTCACAATTCATTAATACTGTATATTTATTATTTACTGACATATTTGGATTTTAACCGAAATTTCATATAAGTGTAGTAATAATATGTGTTTTTATTTATTGTTCATGCAAATTTCCTTTTTAAAAATCGCCATATTGGAATATTTCACATTAATGAATTTTTCAGTATAACGAGTTTATTCGGTGGTCTCTAGCAATTTGTTATAACGAGATTTTACTGTATAAATAAAGCATCTTTAGGCATCAATGTACTTCAATTTCCGTTTATATTATTAATCTCAAAACTCAAAACAAGAAACACAAATACAAATCTTTAAAAAATATATAAACTGCAACAATTATATGTATACTTCAATATTTATACTGCATTTTCTTCATTATTTATAATAGTATCATTTATCATAAAATATATTCGATCGTGTGTGACTTCAATATTATCTTTATAAAAAAATACCCAAAAGAAAAGAAAGTTAATTAAACTGAGACATTTTTTCCTGCAATAAAAAAAATAACATTATGTAAATCATAATGAAAATGGTTATTAATTAATTTACTCAGATAAAGAAAAAATAGACCACCAGTGTTGTGTAAATAAGTATTTTATTCAATTTTCTCATATTTTTATCATTATTAAAAAAAAAAAGATATGTAAAACTTAGTAAAAAAAAACATATTTAATTAGGATTTTATTCTACCTATTCTGCACGGAGAAAAATAAACTCAGAAAATGAAAGAAAATAAATGATAAAACAAAACTTGGGAAACTTTTAGTTAATAAATGGACTATTGTATTTGGAAACAATTTACTAATATTTATAATGGGACGCATGTGGGGTAATTTCCATAAATTGTGTTTGATGGAGGTTGAAAAACGCCTTTTACTAGATTGAGAAATAATAAGGGAAGGTGGTGAAATATTGAGAGATAATGAAGCTTTATGGATGTTCAAGATTTTTTGTTTAAAGCAAGCTGGAGTCTTTCTGTTTTTTTTTTAATGTATAAAGATTGATATTGCTAATTGATTGATTGAAAAAAAAACTGCATTGTTTTGATATAATATATTATCTAAGTTTTTTCTTATAATGAAAAGAGAATTTTTTTTTAAAGTTAGTAAGAAGTTTTTATTCTTTATATTTCACAGATTTTTTTTAGACCGGCGACCAGGCCCCTACCTGCTAGGTTTCCCTAGCTTAAACGGGTTTAGTGCCTGGCACCGGGGGCGTAGCGCCACTGAAGAGATGCCGCGTAGCGGCTGGCCGTTGCTGGCAGGACGGCTATGTGGAGGACTTAGTTTTGTTCCCATTTTTGTTTTGCGGCTAATTGATGTTATTCTTTTTATATGGACCTGCGCTTGGCATTACACCCATACGTCATGTCATCGTTATGCAAGTTGGTCTCGTAATTTAGAGCCTTGATCAGGTGACGAGACCTTCACCTGATTAGGCACCCCCAGAGGTATAATTCACAGGGAACTTGGAGGACTTTACACCCACGACGGATTTTACATGCACCGGGCGCCATTAGCGTACATGATATTAAAAAAAAAAAAAAAAAAAAAAAAAAAAAAAAACCTGTAAGGGAAGGGGGTTAATACATGTTTATTTAACTTTACATAAAAAATAGAAGAAAATGATTACTTTTACCTGTGTTGGATTGTTTTTTTCCCTTACTTTTTTCTACTGTACTTTCCAGTTACCTGTTGTTTTTCTTTTGCTGCTTGATTTTTGTTGTACATTTAGGTTTATCTCGTTGCTTTTTGGTTTCTCATGTGATGCAGTTGTTTCTCTTTTGTTGCATTTATTTTGGTTTCTCATTTGTTGCAGGTTTCTCATTGTGATTTGGGTTTCTCATATTTCGCTGTTGATTTTATACTCTGTTGCATCACTGGTAACCGTTGAATTTGTTGTCATGAATACGCTCTAGTGGCGATCAGTCCATTTATACCTTATGGCTGTTTTCATGAACTCGATGAAGCTATTTGAGGACTTGGTGCGCTATGGGGTGGGGCATATTCCTTGGCCATTAGTCCGTTAATTAGTTTATTAACTTCCACCCTCTTAGACGCTAAAAGAACGATTTTTTTCGCAGGAAAGAGGTATACTTTACACTGCTATTTTTATTATATATATATATATATATATATATATATATATATATATATATATATATATATATATATATATATATATATATATATATCTTTTTTTTTCCCCTGAAAGATAAGATAAATTAGGCAGAGGTTATACACACTTTGAGTATAGAGGTATGGGGGCTGCTGGGACTTTTATGTTTTTTTTTGTTGTTGTTGTTGTTGTATTAGTCTATGTTTGTCTGTTTCATGTTGTCTACATTGTTCATTAGCCATCTGATCACTGCTCTACCTTTGTTTTGTACATGTTTGTTGTTTGCAAGTTGTCTGTGCCATAGTATTTCGTTATTAACTGTGATGGTGACCAGATGGTGTGGTTGTCTGAGTGGGCAGGACGTAAGGTAGTGTTTTATGGACCCTAATTCCCCGCATATGCATTCTGGAGAGCTAAATTTAGTAAATTTATGTAGTATTGTGGGAATTCTCCATGTTCTGTGTAGATTTGGCTCAGTAATTTACAGCTTATAAGCCTTTTTGTGTCTACTTTTGGGAAGTATCCATTGGTTGTTCTACCCGTATCCCCGCAGTCCCACTCGAACTACCATTGTTTCATTGTTAACTCTTTTAATATACGCTTAAGGTTTGATATTGGTCTTTCTATGTGATAGGGTCTATCATTTTTTTTTTAGACGCTTCTTTTGCTAATTCGTCAGCATCCTCGTTTCCTTGGATGCCAACGTGTGCCTTAACCCAATTAATTTTAAATTTGTTGTTTGATTTTCTTATTTTGTTTTGTATGTCTGCAATTAGTTTTACTGTGTTGAATGGTTTGCTGAGAGCTAATATTGCTGATAGGCAGTCCGATTGAATGCTATAATCCATCCCTGTTTCGTTGCCCCATTCTGTTGCCTTTAGTATCGACAGTAGTTTGGCTTGGAAGACACTGTTATGTTTCCGCAATGGTGTTGACCATAGTTTAATTTTTTGTCGTTTTTGTATGCTACGAAAGCCGATCCCGTAGCGCCTGATTCCAATTTTGAGCCGTCTGTATAAATTGTTATATCTGTTTCGTTGTAGCCTATCTTTGGTTCTGTTGTTTCTGCTGGGTGCGTTTCCCATATGTTTATTTTGTTATCGTAGTCTGTTGGTTGAATTGTATTACCGTATAATTTACATGTTTCTCTTAACCTTGTTATTGTTCCATATGTTGCTTCATATTTGACCTGTAGGTGTATTGGAATCAGACCTGCCAGTACCTGAAGGGCTGCTGTTGGGGCAGTTTTGTATGCCTTGACTATGGTCAGCAGAAAATGTCTTTGGCAAGCGGTTAGGACCGCTTTGCTTCTGACTTTTAATTTGTGTCCCCAGATTGGGGCTGCATATGTTAGCACTTTTTCTGCTACTCTTCGATACCAAATTTTTATGATGTCTGGTTTTATTCCCCAACCTCTTTTTGCCATTTGTCCCAGCTTATTGAATGATTTGCGTACTTTGGTTGTTTGGTGTTGGCAATGTGGCAGCCAGTTTAGTTTACGGTGTATTATGACTCCTAGGTATTTGATTTGGTCTTTACCTTCTAGATCCTTGTCCTCTAATTTGATTCCCTCTATCTTTCCCGAGACTTGATCTGGGAGGTTGTGTAAGCGAGGTCTGTTTAGATACAGAATTTCTGTTTTTTCCCTGTTTAGCGTAAGATTGTTGCTTTTTATCCAGTTGTTGAATTCTTCTATTATTTTATTTGCTAAGATTACAAGTTGCTCTTTAGTTTTAGCTTTGAGTATTAGGATGAAATCGTCGGCAAATGCTTGGATTCTAACTTTTTTACCCCAGTTCTTTTTTAAGGCTACGTCTGCTATTAGCAGCCAAAGTAGCGGGCCGAGACAACTTCCTTGCGGACAGCCGCCAAAGGTTTGTCTTGATTGTTTTATTCCGTTTTCCTCTAGTGTGACAAACCTATTTTCAAGGAAACTAATTATCCAGTTTGTTAAATAAGTTGGGTTCGGGGAGTTTTTTAGTATATTTGCTATTATTGGCCATCTAATATTATCAAAGGCTCCTTTAATATCCATTGCTACTAGTAGTGTTTGGAATTTATCTTTTTTATCTTGTTTTATCGTTTTTATAAGGTTGTTTAGTGCGCGTTCTGTTGAAGTACCTTGTTTAAAACCATATTGCTTTTTGCTCAAATATTTGTTTAATGTCAGATGGTGCATTATTCTACCGTATATTATTCTTTCTAGGATTTTACTGAAGGCCGGTAGCAGGCATATTGGTCTATAGTTTTTGGGGTCCTGTGGTTTTTTTCTCCCGGTTTGTGGAACAGGACCACTTTACCTATTTTGAATGTTTTTGGGAAGTGTTTTAGCTTGAGGCATGCGTTGAATAACGAGAGCATTAACTTTGGCGTTGCTTTGTGTATTTTTTTAACTAAATTGTAGTCTATGTAATCGAATCCTGGAGCTTTGTTTTGCTTTATATTTTTTATTATTCTGTTAAGTTCTTGTTTTGTTATGTCTGGTGGGTTAATGTCTCTGAATTTTGGTGGCGCTGGTGTGAGTTTATATTCTGTGTTTGGGTTTGTTAAGTACAGGTTATCTAGAAAGTGGATAAGTGTTTCTTTTATTGTTACTGTTTGGTTGTTTGGTAGTACATTTACTAATCGTGATGGCTTTGGTTTTTTACCTGAGGCAGCTTTGTATTGTGGCCCGTATGTATCGATGGCTTCGTTACAGAATTTTTTCCAAGTTTCCCTTTTTGTTCTGTTGATTAGTTTTTTAAGTTTTGCCCTTTCTTTTTTATATTCTATGTGTTGTTTGTATTTTAGTTCTTCATCTTGTTGTTTTTTATATTTCCTTCTAAATGCTCTAACTCGGTTTCGGGCTTCTTATCTCCATTGTCCACCATGTTGGAGCTGTTATATTTGGTGATTTTCTTTGTTTGTAGCATTGTAATACTATTGCTGTGATTTCATTTTGTATTTTCATTGTTATGTTGTCTAATTGTTCTTTGCTTTTTATCCTTGTAAGTTCATTAATATATTTGTTCCCTATTTGTTTTATTTTTTTCTCAAATTTTGCATGTTTTCCATGTTTTGTCTCTAGTTTGTGTCTGTAATAACTTATGTTGTCATATGTTAGTTTGAATTTAATGTATTTGTGGTCGCTATGGGACTCGTCGTCCCTTACTTCCCATTCCGTTATTTTGTCCCCAAGGTTTATCGTTGCTATTGTTAGGTCTGGCCACCCTTGGATAACTTTTTTCCTCCGCATTGTGTTAAATGAGGCTGTTGCGTTTGGTGGATTTTGTACGTATAAGTCGTTAGCTAGTAAAAATTCTGTTAGCTGTTCTCCTCTTGTATCTATATCATTGTAACCCCAGACCTGAGAGTGTGCATTGAAGTCTCCCGTCAGCAGAATTTCACCTTTGGCTATTTTCAATGTGTCTTCGACCTCTTGAAGCACGCTCATGAAGTCTGCTGAGGGGGGGACGTATACATTTATTATAGTTATTATTTCCTTTTTATTTTCTAGTGTTACTGCTGTTGTGTGGTCGGTTTCTTTTAGTGTTATTGGGTTTGTTCCTGTGTTTGTGATTATTGCCGCTTTGTTTGTTTTTGTTTTTGATATTTTCCATAATTTTGAGCTAAAACCTATTATGTCTCCTGTTTGTCTAATTTGGTAAAAGTCTTGGATCAGCGAGATGTTGATTTCATTTGCTCCCATATACCCCGCAAGTGATTTTGTGGCATTTGAACTACCGTGTAGATTTATTTGTATCATTTTTATTATGTCTGTATCATTGTTTGTGAGAGTTGTGTTTGGGCTTGGTTTATTCGGGGGAGATTTACTTTGGTTTGTGGTGGCGGGTGTGTTTAAGTTTGTATTTTGTGTTTGTTTTGCGCCACGCGGGCACTGTCTTTTATCGGTGTCCGCGAAAACGTTGCCCTTGTCTTTGCCTGTGTTGCATGTTATTTATTTCTTCCTGCGTCCTCCTTTGTATTCTTGGGACCCCGCGGTACGTTACTACTGTGACTTGTCCACGCAATACTTCTAACCCGCTTGTTAACCTCTTTTTTCCCTCCTCCAATTCTATTTGTCTAATAGTAAGGAGTCTCCGGTACACCGTACACCTCCCATCGTGAGCCGTGTGGTCCATTGATAGCTGAGAGCGTAAATAACCTTTAGTCATCTCATTGTAGTTTAGACACATGATACATCTTTCTCTTCTCTTAGGGCATTCGTCATGCTTGTGATCTCCAGCACATTCAGAGCAGACTTGTCGCTGGTCACAGTATTTATATTTCACAGTTTTAATTTTGTAAAGCACTTCCAAAGTTATACGTGTATAGGAGTGAGTAAAAGTGGATATGTGTATAAAGCCGTGTATATATATATATATTAGGATTATTACGTACGTTATATGTTGAAGTGGGATTAAAACTGATAATAGCAGCAGGAGCACACATGGTCACACAATGAAGATACGAACGATAGTTGTTATTTGATTATATGATTAGTTAGAAGCAGTCGTAAAATGCATAATATTCGAGTTGCAGTCCCGACGTGGCGGCAGAGGCAGTAGAATAAAATAACCAGAGGCGTTTCTCCATGAATAAAACGAACAAGGTGTTTCAAATCCAATGCTTTATTTAAGTATTTCTCTTGGGCAGTTTCCACCTAACAATAATAGCCGTACATCGCTACGTCACCAAGGTATGGAGGGTAAGTATTTAGAACATATTAAATTTTAGTCAAACGATGCAGCCAGGGAGTTGTTGACAAGTGAAAATTCGACTTATTTTCTAGGGAACATCGCAGGTAGCTAGCTGCTTTTTGTTACCTAGCGCAATAACACAATTTATGACGTAGAACGCGTACTGAACCAATGAGGAATTAAAGAAGACGCATCATGCTACGTCACGACCAATAAAAGATAATTAGTAAAGAGTTCGGACAAAGAGGCAGTGAATGAATTTTATAGTAAAAAGTATTTAGAGCGGGAAATGAAATTCGGCATAAAAAATGAAAATGGCTCTCAAAGAACATTCTAAAAACCCAGAAATGATCGGAGATCATGATAAAAATTAAGAATAACTAAAAGCTTTATATTTAAGTAAATTGGACAATATAGATATTAAATAAAAGGGAATTTAACATAGTTAACGATAGAGCTAATTTAAGAATAAGGATTTAATGAATATAGAGTAGTAATTTAGAATAAAACAGGGAAAATCATGAAAGTAGATCTAATAATGTAACATATATATATATATATACCATGTATATATGGCGTTAACACAAGGTTATTTGGTTTAGTTTTTGACCGATCTAACAAACAAATTTATAGGAAATAAAGGTTATAGTGACGAATTGATAGGAATGATCAATATGAGAGATGTTTTGTTGAAGTGATAATTGTGGGAGAGTTGATTTAGTGCGCTGTTTGCCGTGATGAAAGTTGAGAACGTGATGGTGTAGTCTAGCTATAGTTTGCTTCCTTTCGTTATGTCTGTTTCATTCCTTTTCAGTCTGTACTTGTCAGTTATGGGGAGTGTAGCATGTGTAAAACTAGTTTAACCCAGCAGTGCATGTCTCAAGCCATGCCACCTGACACAGTTCGTTTTATTCTTTCTCTGTTGTTTATTTTTTTTTTTTTCATTTTTGCTGTAATTTGTTGTGAGGGGCCGTTCAAGTATTACGTAAGCAGTAAAGGGGGAGGGGGGGGGGTCCAGAGTCTGCTTATTTTCTCTGACAAGGGGGAGGGGCGGTCACGACAGTTCTTACGTAAGCATTAAACAATGAATTTGGTGGTTTAAACAATGGTTTGTTTAATGCAATAAACAACAATATATTAAAACCATTTTGTATTTTTTGATATCACAATCCCTATATGCCTATTTATATAAATTTGTATGATTAATAATGTAATTTATTGGTAACTTTTTATCTGTCAAGAAGTCTTGATGTATAAACTGTCATAAAATTTTACGTAAGCAAAGGGGGGGGGGGCTAGCATTTGCTTATATTTTCTTACAAGGGGGTGGAGGGGGTACAAAATGACTAAAAATATGCTTACGTAATACTTGAACGGCCCCTGATCTATTGTTTTGTGTTTAAGTATTTAGTTGTGATTTCTGGTTCTGCGTTGTTTGTTTTGTTTGCTTGTTTTATATTTATGTGGTTTATAGATTTTAGTTGGCTTTTGTGATATTTGAACGGCCCCTGATCTATTGTTTTATGTTTAAGTATTTAGTTGTGATTTCTGGTTCTGCGTTGTTTGTTTTGTTTGCTTGTTTTATATTTATGTGGTTTATAGATTTTAGTTGGCTTTTGTGATATTTGAACGGCCCCTGATCTATTGTTTTGTGTTTAAGTATTTAGTTGTGATTTCTGGTTCTGCGTTGTTTGTTTTGTTTGCTTGTTTTATATTTATGTGGTTTATAGATTTTAGTTGGCTTTTGTGATATTTGAACGGCCCCTGATCTATTGTTTTATGTTTAAGTATTTAGTTGTGATTTCTGGTTCTGCGTTGTTTGTTTTGTTTGCTTGTTTTATATATATGTGGTTTATAGATTTTAGTTGGCTTTTGTGATATTTGAACGGCCCCTGATCTATTGTTTTGTGTTTAAGTATTTAGTTGTGATTTCTGGTTCTGCGTTGTTTGTTTTGTTTGCTTGTTTTATATTTATGTGGTTTATAGATTTTAGTTGGCTTTTGTGATATTTGAACGGCCCCTGATCTATTGTTTTGTGTTTAAGTATTTAGTTGTGATTTCTGGTTCTGCGTTGTTTGTTTTGTTTGCTTGTTTTATATTTATGTGGTTTATAGATTTTAGTTGGCGTTTGTGATGTTTGTTCTGCAGGTGTTTTTTCATTGGAGTTTATTATTATATAACAAACTCCAATGAAAAAACACACACATGAGAGTTTATTATATACATGTGTGTGTGTGTGTCTGTCTAAGAAAACATATTTTTTTAAAAAGTTACAAGGACAGTTTTTCTATTATTATATTGCAAATCAGACTAAATTATGTATATAAAAGTGCGCTAATATGAGTCATACATTGTTTCACTGGTTCATTTTTTAATACCGTTTTTTTTTTCAAAGAATAATCTTTGTGACATGCTTCTAAAATATTTTTGAAAAGGAATATACTAGACAAATTATTGTTTAGAAAAGTTGTATCCAAAAGGGAGACGTATACGTTCCCTGTTTGTATGAACAGATATGAATGTATGTTATATAGCTGCGTTTATGAATGATTGTCATGTTTATATGTCTATGTTTGTTTATGTTAATGTGTGTAAATGCAATTTGTGGTAGTCTAATTTTATATATGCATGTAAAAAATATGTATTTGTATGAACATATCAATTACTTTGTATGTAAATATATGTATGTGTAAAAAGAAAGTATTCATTCATATTTGCATGTAGCTTGCAAATGTAAAAACTTGTTAATATTGTAAATAACTCCCTTTAAATTTGAAAATATCTTAGTACGTGGGAAAATCTCCTTGAACGAGTACAAGTCCCGTGAGAAACTTTCACCGAGAAAATTGGGTGAATATTTTCCACGTCGGTGTTTTTTTTTAAGTGATGGATATCCAAAAGTTCTTTTTTGAGCTTAAAAAAGGTTTCGAACAATGATATTTACCTTGAGGGACCAATAATGAACATAGTTAAAGGGGACATCACTTTTATACTTATCTAATTGGCTGATTTAAACACCTCCCGGAGTTAAACTCCTCCAGGATTTGATAGCCATAACAAATTACTAGCCACTATTATCAAAAAGTGGAGAATCTGGGAGAATCAGATCTTGATTTTTGAAAAGAAGTATAACAGCTCTGTTTTGAGTTGTGATCGCGACAGGATAGGTATTATGTGGATACACCAAGTGTCATTGCTAAAATTTGTATAAAATCCAGTGACGTGCTATAAGCGCTGACTTGAAAGTGAAGTGATAAATAAGTATTGCACAACAGGCCAACAAGCCGCTATACCAATTAGCCACGATCCAGTAAAGGATCTTTACGTCGCAAAGATTGCTCACTACTGAAAACTTTTTACAAAAACTATTATAAGAGCCAGAAACAAGTTGGAAATTGCACATCACACGTGAAAAATGAGGTAAGTTCGTACTATAATTAATTTTATAAATATTCAGGTCTTGGAGCAATAGCTGTTGCACTCTTATGCAAAAATGCGTGAATACAAAATTTATTTTATGTGTAGATTTTCATATTATAGATATTACTTTTATTTTATGAAATTAAGATTCAATACACTTTTATACGCATTTAATTAGAATTCTGTTACATTAAAGTTATACCATACTCAAACATCCAATACAAGACAATGTAAAAAAAAATCATCGTTATTATTTCACTGAATATATATATATATATATCGTCTGTTATTATGATAAGATTAATTTCCGCAATAAAAGAAGTACATTTTAAGTTGGCAACATTTTATCTTTAACTTAAGCCTAGCTTTGAAAATTTCAGAACTTGAAATCCATATTTAGACTATTTTTCCATTTAATATCTATTTCTCCGGAAACATCTATCCAAAAACTGTCGGTAGATTATAAGATTACTATAATTAAACAATTTTAATATACAATTTCGGTTTTTATATTCACTAATACGGAAATAATATGACTGATTCTTAAATAGAACATAATCACCACGGCAACCTAGAATCATTATCTATCATGGGATATCAGTGAATTAATTACGTATCATAGATTTAAAAGATTGAAGAAAACTTTTACTAATATCTTTTTAAGTTTGGATTCGATTTTCATAAAATTTTAAATGACTCGACAAAATTCTGAAACGATTCTATATATTAAATTTCAAACCATTCGGTTGGGTAGTTGTTGCGCATTTATATGCGGATAGAAGGACGGGCGAACTGACCAGACGACGACTATAGGGGCTACATATTTATATAATTACGAACGCACCTAAAAAGAGAGCATATTATCCTCTTTAATAAAAAGCTATGCGTTGCTGACGACTGGGATTTTCGCTAATCGTGGTCACACATTAATCTCGGAAAATGAAACATTTGAAGTTATTGAATCCTCTTTAATAAAAAGTTCTGCGTTGCTGACGACTGGGATTTTCGCTAATCGTTGCCACACATTAATCTCGGAAAATGAAACATTTGAAGTTATTGAAAAAATTAATAACTCGAAAAGAATTTGTCAGAAAATTGTTAGAAAAAACTGCGTTAGAAAGTTAAAAAATTGTATTTTTCTTGATATAAATTTCAAATCCACTGATTATGCCATTTTTCAAATATTGAATTTCAAAAATTACCAAATTTCACAATGGAGTAAGTACCCTAGCGGAAACTTCACGCGTAAAAAAATAATGATAACAGCAATGTGTCAGCACGAGTCACAAATTATAGTAGCCTTATTCTGCTAAAATATAAAAGTGAATTATCATGTCACGAGTGCATGATGTTTATTTAATTCTCGACAAATACTAGATGCACCATTTCTTTTTAGTTGTGAATAATGTAGGTTAATTCATGTTATTAAAAAAAAATGTAGCTATTAAACATATAAATCAATGGAAAATTGTAAACGTAATAGTAAACCGTATTAAAAAAACATAACTTAGTGAAATAAGTATCCGTCTTTATGTTATTTTAGGATATTCCAGGTAAATGTGCAGATTACTTTAAAATACAAGGTTAAATTCACTGATATATTTCGTTTGATTCAAGATTCTTTTGGAGAAATCGACCAGCGCAGCGGGCGTAATCTGCTAGTCTTTAGCTGTTTCCTGACAGCTGGTTCACCGGGACTTAATCACTTATCTAACACCAGAACTTTTTGTAATCTACAGATAAAATGTCATACAGTAAAGTAACTAAAAGATTTAAAACTTTTAAACAAATAGAATTTAAAAATTTCTAAAAACGTGATTCCATACTAGAAACACAAACATTTTTATTTCTTTTTAAAAATATTTGTCCCTAAACACGAAGGAAAAACACGAAAAATGGAGTAGGTAATGAGATGAGAAAGTACGAGAAAAATGTGTTGTTGCTAGATAACAGTGAGAAAAAAAAATGTTTCGGATAAAAAATAAAATTTTATGGCGATTGTCCCTTGTCGATGTTTTATCCAATATTTTAAACGATAAATTGGCAACATCAGTAGTTGAACGAATTTCCTAGCGCAACAAGTCGTTTACAAGCTGTTGTCAGTATTAGATTGATTTTGTTATAACAAGTCCAGAGAAATATATAAAACTCAAATTGTATTTTTTTGCTCACTTAAATTTTTCCAGAAGTAAAATTTGGTAACAAGCAAAGAGACAGTTTTTTTTAATAATATTTTTACACACAATTTATATTTGTAGTAATAAATATAAGACGTTGTTTATATAAAATAAAATGAAATGTATTTGGAGAAATTTTTTAAATACATTATGTGTAGGGGATAGCAAGTGTTGCTAAGGAAGTACTAAAATATTATTTTGAATATCACTATCTTCGTATAGTGTTATTGACAATGGATTTAATCGCAAAATTTCTGCAATTAAATAAAGTTTCTATTTCTAGAGAAAATATTGGTATTCAATGTGAAATTTCAGTATTTTCTGTACGTGAGTGCAAATAGCACAATTCTGCAGAAGCCCTCCTGCGCAAAACACGCATTTTTCTTGAAATTTAGTATAAACTAGGGAATCGAACCCGGACTTCCCGGGTTACAGAACGCAGGCGAAAACCATTTTTTCCCCTAAATCTAATAGATTTTTCATATTTTTATTTGTCAAAGTTGCTGCATATAGTGATTTTTTTTTTACTGGTTTCTTTGCTTTTCTTGTGCTCATACATGCAGCGCATACACGTTTATCCATCCAGTTTTTTTTTTTTTTTTTTTTTTTTTTTTTGTACTAAGCGTTCATACATGTGATATAGTGATCGCGACATTAACGAATTTCAAGGGTTTTTTTTTTTTTTTTTTTTTTTGGTATTATTAATACAGGGAGTTCGCTGCATCCAGTGATGCTTCTTTGTTAATTTATTATTCATCATCTTATGCATGCGATATAGTGCTCGCGATATTAACGAATTTCATGTATATTAATTTTTCCAACTTCGCAATGACCGTTAACATTATTTGTAATACTGATGAAATATGAATTAAAACGTTGTTTCTTACTGCTCATATTAACTTTTTATATGCATTTTTATTAAATTTGTGAAATTTTTTTTTATATATTTTATTCATAAAAATGCAATATCTAAAACAATATCTTCTGTTTATATTATCTGTTAAAATATCCGATGTTTGTTTATGGTGTAAACAAATAATTTTCTTTTAAATTTTTAAATTATTACAAAGCTTCCTTTTCTCCAAAATCGTCTGAACTAATCAAATTTTGTATCCGGTATAACGCTACTCTCATATAAAGGCACCCCATTCTTGTGACGTTTTTATTTCAAAATTCATTAATTTTACTACCTTTAACTATTTAAAAATTTATAATGGCAGCATTCTTCCATTTGTTTATTGGGAGTTTCAAAATTCATGCTTAAAAATTATTTTATAAGCCATAATATATCAGGCAATTAAGATATAGTTTTCAAACAAATTGCATTTGAAAGTAAATTTTTTTTCCTCTATAACGGTGTAAAAATTGAAAATGTGCTATGTTTAGAAATTAAAAAAATTGCAATAGCAAAAATCACAACATTTCATCGTCAGCTGTTGCCATTCGCAAAATGACGTATGCGTTACGCACGGACACGTTTGGCCTTTATAATATAGAAGATATACTAGAATTAGTTATTTATTATTGGTCAATGTACTTCGATGCCAGTAAATGCCAGTAACTATGGCATAATTTTATATTAGGAATTTCATTTAATTTCATCCATAGTTGAAATGTAAGTGTAATATGCAGTTAGTTACCCGCAGTGATTAATCATCATAAATATAATTTATGTTATCAACATCCCCTTTTCTAAGACAATAGAAAACACAGAATGATAAATGAGATACCATATGAAGGGATTTTGAACCAGCTTCTGACATAGTACACTTACATTTCCTTAAAACAAGTTTTTTGAATAAAAATTGCAGTGAATGAAAAATTAAATGGCATTGTTTTTCTTAAATGAAATGAAAGGTTTTTCTGAAATCAATGTTGCCACAAAAATAACATACCGCATTATATCGTGCTCAATATTGATTATAAAAATAATTGTAAAATAAAGATAAAGTAGGATATTGTTGCTGCACGGGTTTATTTTATATTTATGATTAAGATGCAAAATTTTAATTCAAATGCTCTTTTTTTTTTGTCGGAAGCAGATGATGTCATCCTTTTAATACAGATAAAATACGATTGATAATTTTTTTTTGCCTTCGCTATCGATTAGTTTTTACTATAACTTTGATGGAATAAATGAGATAAATGATATTCTGGCTTGACTAATCTTGTTTTTAGATATTTTTTAGTCCCCCCCCCCCTTTTTTAATTATTAAGTTTAAACCTGCATCTAAAAAATATTAAACTGCAGTGCGAAATCTTTTCACGGGTCGACTAGTATATATTATTTCTGTTGGCAACATACCTTTTTTTATGAATTTACGAAAATAAAAACAACGAATGAGGTATCATTCGAAAGGTTTTTGAAGCGGCTTCTGACATAGTTCACTCACATTTCGTTAAATCATGTTCTTTGATTATAAATTGCTGTCAATTTAAAAATTAAATTAGTATTGTTTCCATAAAGGAAATGAAATGTTTTTCTCAAATCGATGTTGCCACAAAAATTAAATACCGAATTGCATGATGCTCTACATTGATTATAAAAAACAATAAATAGTACAAAAGAGGTAAAATGGGACGTTTTCTCACGGTTATATTTTATATTTATGATTAAAAACCAAAATTGAAATTGAAACGTTTAGAGGAAAAAAAATATTATTGATTGATCGAATCAGTGGAATTTTACACTTGCAGTGGTATTTTACACATAGCATAAAAGGTATGATTTGTTATATAAAATTTAATTGTAATTTAATTGTATTTCAATTTATTTTTTTTTGTCCCGTATTTTTCCCGAAGATGACGTCATCCTCTAATGCAGTTAAAATCAGTTAAAATACAATTGTTAATTTTTTTCCCTCGCACGTGTCTTTTTCTATCTTCGATGATATTTTACTGTTAGGAATAAATGAGATGATATTCTGGATTGACTAATGTTATTTGCAAGATCACGATCACCCAACCGGAGCACCAACCAAAAAAATTTCCATAGGAAAATACACTCTGGCGGAAAAACCGCCACAACCATCCAGCCTCAACCAGACCAAGGGAACCGGCCCAAACCAACGGGCGATATTTTAAATATACAACTGGTATACAGACAAAAGGTGAAGTCTAACACAAAAATGACAGAACACTCAGCCCAAAGAAAAACATCAAACGATAAAATATAATTACTTGAATAAAATAATATTGATAACATCTTTAAAGTCAATTTATATTACAAGAGACTGTACTACTACTAAATTAAAATTAACTGCACCTAAATTTAAATAATAAACTAGGAAAAGGGAATGCAATAATTAAATTGATTACTACTGACTGAAGTTACCACTGACTGAAAATTACTAAAAATAATTACCAATAAACACTAAAAACTAATAAAAAAGAAAACTGCCCAGTTAAACTGAGGGCATTCAGCTCACAGGCTATTCACACTAATTGTATCTCATACAAAGAATTTGAAATGAACCCCTCGAAAAATAAACAAATCGACAATACATTAAGGGGGGGGGGGCTCATTCCCGTTCCTCTCCTTAAAATTAACCAATGAACTCCCATAGCTAATCAGATTAGCACCTTATTACAATGAACATACATATAAAATTTGAAGAAAATCTGATAATTCTGCATGAAAAACCCATTTATATAAATTAAGGGGGGATTAGCCCCCATTATCCTCCTTTATACTTAACCAATGAATCCCCAAAACTAATCCGGGAAGCGCCTTATCACAATGAACAAAATTTGAAAAAAATCGGATATTTCTGCATGAAAAAACCATTCATCTAAATTAAGGGGGAGGGGGTTAGCCCCCGTCCCCCCTCCTTTATACTTAACCAATGAACCCCAAAGCTAATCAGGGAAGCGTCTTATCACAATGAACCTACATACAAAATTTGAAGCAAATCAGTTAATTCTGCATGAAAAACCCATTTAGCTAAATTAAGGGGGGGGTAGCCCCCGTTCCCCCATTTATACTTAACCAATGAATCCCTAAAACTAATCAGGGAAGCGCCTTATTACAATGTAGCTATAAACAAAATTTGAAGCAAAACGGTTATTTCTGTCAAGAGTTATCGCGTTACGTAACATACGTACATACAGAACCGACGGGCACATTAGCTATCACGCTTTGATAGCCTGTGAGCTAAAAAGTATGCACATACATAAAGATCAAGGCGAAACAAAAAACGCACTGTTACAACTTTATAGTCACTTACAATTTATATGAGTGACTCTTATCTAGAATGGTCGAAATCCACTACAATGTTCCATGCATGGAGTTCGTCACAAAGACATACCTTGTGTTTGTATAAAAGTTCAGCGACCGATCTCTGAACCGGAATATCACAGATCCTTAATACCTAACAAGGAAGGTCTCCCTAGGCGGATACTCAGAAACATTTGAAACAAGTGGGTAAGTGTGATGAAAGATCGCTCAAAGGGTTTCGTTTAATATTCCTTTCAAAACACTTTATCCTTTCTTTAATAAATCCAAAAAAAAAAATTCATTTAGCAACAAAGAAAAAAAAAAGGCATGTTTTTTATAAAGTAAATATTTACCGGTCTATTTTTTTTTTTTTTTTTTTTTTTTTTTTTTTAATTATATCTAAACCAGCCCGATAGCGGACGATGCCCGCTATTATATTCTCTCATAATAATATCTGCCATGCGGACTAAATGCGATATTTTTTTTTAAAAAAAATTTCAAAATTAAGCATGTTGTACACCTTCAAAATGTTAAAATATGCGAATATTTCCATAATCGGATTTTTATCATGATTCAATATGTGTATCAAACTCATATATTTACTATTCTCTATTTCTCACATTGATACTCGCTTTGTATTATTCTCAAATATCTGAAAAATTCGTTACACTTTCAATATGATGTCAGATTTTCTTTTTAATTCTCTAATGACGTGATATTAATCTGCTTTGTGTGCATACACAGACTCATACTCCTTGTATTATTGAGAAATCTTAGAAATTTTCCGTTTTATTACCACTATGACGTCAATAAATTTTATTTCATATTTATCTTTTTCTCAATTGGTGAAACTTTTTATTTCATTTTCATTTTTCACGTGGAAATCGTCTCATAGAAAATTAATTATTGTGGAAAGAATTTCATCGTGGATTTTAAATTTTTGGCCTCTGCTATAACGAAAAATGTTTAAATTTAATAAGAAAAGGCTGTTAGAATTTTGGTTTTTATCTCTATTTATTAAAATAATACGAAATTTTCAAATTTTAATATTTGTGCTCTTTATAGATTTTATTCTGCTATATACACAAAGTTTCAACTCTGTAAGTTATATAGTTTTTGAGAATGGCTGTGTGACAGACAGACAACGGAGCGGGAGTAATAGGGTTTCGTGAGATGAACGAAACCCTAAAAATAAAAAATAAAATATTCTTCTCATGAGGACAGATATCCTTATAAAAATAATTGCTGCGGAATCTCGATAAAACGTCTGAAAAAAAATTATGAAAATTACGTGTTTTTGTCAATTTATCGCTGGTTGGTGACATAATGAAATAAAAATACGCTTTTATGATAAACAGTCTTTTAGTAAAACCTTTCTTACTCTTCCTACTGAACTAGTTTAAGTAAGTTTAACGTACATAAATAGACTTTTATAACTACGGTTTTACCGTATACATTTATATGTATATATATAGAAAATTAACGACCGTATTCTACTGTTTACAACAAAATTTAAATTGATTAAATATGCTTCAAGCTAAACATTTTTGTTGATCCTGAGTATTGTCAATTTGACTTCGATATTGTTACAGACGAAGACAGCAAGAGAAAAGCATTGTTGCCATGAAAACAACGACTTATTCAATATCGAAATATACAATGAGACCATTCTTCATCGGGTAGTTACTTTTAAAAAACACTTAAAACTTATTCAGCCAGTGAAACCGTGTAAAATTAAATAACTCCAGCAACATATAACTTGTATATATTATATAAGCTTATACAAAAAATTAAAAACTATTTAATAGTTTAATTTTAAATTCATAAAGTACTGCGCACTTAAACACTTATTTAACCAGGAATTTTCAAATGCATTAAAACACTTGCATTTGGTGAAGAAAAAGTGTTGTTCGTTAAATCGCGTCTTTTTGCGCCAAATACTCGAAAATATGTTATTTTTTTATATGTTTTCCAATGGGATTCAGCAGCTAAATTTGACTGAACCTTTATTACTCATATGAGTAGTTTCAATAGCATTTTTTAGGTGCATTCGTAATTATATAAATACGTAGCACCTATTGTCGTCGTCTGGTCCGTCCGTCCGTCTGTCTGTCCGTCCATCTGTCTGTCCGTCCGTCAACATATAACAACGCAAAAACTACCCAACCGAATGGTTTGAAATTTAAAATATATTATCTTTGCAGAATTTTGTCGAGACATTTCAAATTTTATGAAAATCGAATCAAAACTTTAGAAAATATTAATAAAAACATTTATTAAGAAATTTGAATAATAAAAAAAAAACGGTGCTTTCTTGTTATAGGAGCTTCCGAGGTTTAATCGTCAAGCGACCGAGATACTTATTTTATTACAGAAATTAATCTGCAGACGATGTAATTCATTCCACAGAATTAAAAATCATCCAGATCTGAATATTTATATAACTAGTTATAGTACGAACGCACCTCATTTGTCATGTTCGACGTACAATTTCCAACTTGTTTCAAAATATTCTGAGTATGCGCTTTTAAGGAGACCTTTCTTGCAAGATACATAGTTCAGGAAACACCAAACTGCAAGCAACAATGATTCCAACACGTTCCAGAAGCCATGTTCAAAATCTGTACCGGATGTACGAATAATTTAAAATAGTTTCATGTTGTTTGCAGATATTTTTATCCTTACTTTTTCTGTAGAAGTTTCAACCTGCATCTTAAAGAGATTATATATTGCTAAAAATTATTAGACTGCAGTGCGAAATCCTCGCACAGGTCTAATGGCCATATTCAATTCAGTACTTCTTGGTGAGACATTACCATATATGGACGGTAGTTATAATATAAAATGGATTAGATTATTATTAATTTTAAAGCAATAGCATTTTCTGTATGGAATATGCAGGGTGTCCCAAAAATATTGGTCTCGACTTTCATTCCTAAAATATTGATCATAGACATATATTATAAATTACAAAGTTACATAAAACTAGTCGCATGTGCCAATCCCAAAACTTTCTTCTATCTCACACTGGTTTCGCATACACTAAAAAGAATCAGCAACCAATTTATATCAAAGTCTAACGTAATCTGAAGTTTTATTAAATTCCGTGCATTAGTCCTTATGATATGACTATTGCTGAAATCGTGTAAATCCTGTAAAATGAAGCATAACAGTGCCACCTGTTAGGATATTTAGACCAAAACCTAATCAACAACAACGTATGTAAACGTCGAATTGAATCTGAAGTTGATGAAAATCCGTGCTTTAGTTCTTGAGATATAGTTATCTTGATAATAATGAAAAAAGTAGTATAGCAGCGCCACCTGTTGGGTTATTTACACCAAAACGTAAGCAGCATCTATTAATGTCAAGGTCTAACAGCATATGAAGTTTGATGAAACTCCGTGCATTAGTTCTTGAGGTAGAACTATCGTAAAAATCATGAAAAATGTGACATAGCAGCGCCACCTGTTGGGATATCTACATAAAAACGTAATCAGGGTCTATTTATGTCAAGGTCTAACTGAATTTGAAGTTGGATGAAAATAAGTGCATTAGTTCTTGAGATAGAGCAGCGGAAATTGCGAAAAATGCAGCATAGCAGCGCCACCTGTTAGGCGATTTTCACCAAAAACTAATCAGCACCAACTTATATCAGGAACTAACTGAATATAAAGTTTGATTAAATTTCGTGCATTAGTTCTTGAGATTAAGCGCCCAAAAAATGTTGTCACATACAGACAGACAGGGTCACTGACAGGCATTTTCTAAAAACAGCCAAATCGTGTTTAGGACCTTCTGAAACGTATAAATCCGTCGAAAACCGGGTCGAAAATTTTCATGAATCCAATACTGTATTCTTGTAAAGATAGAAGAAAGTAAAAAGGTACAGAATTTTATGAAATCGATTAAGATTTAATTGATTTCATAAAGTTGTGTACATTTTTTTACGCAAATTTGTAATTTATAATGTAATGTCTATGATCAATATTTAAGTAATAAAAGACAAGGTCAATGTTTTTGGAACACCCTTGTATACTTCTTGTTATATCAAGCTAATAAATAAAATTGTATTATTTTTTAAAAACATAATAAAGATAGTATTTATTGATATTGGATAAAAATGTATTAGACTAAATTTTGTTATTTTAGATATTTAAGTACTAACGCAGTTATTTAAAATGCTTAAATATTTTATATATACGGTGTTTTAACTGTTTATAATTAATCTTATTAAAAAAGATAACTAAACATAAATATTTTTCAAATATGGTCTCTGGAGTAAAGTTACTTTGAAAATATTAAAAAAGAAACCTTTACATATTTTCTTTGCTCATTTTAGAAATTACGCACATTTATTTATAAGTTTACATAATTTTTACTTATGAAACTAAAAAATTAAGAAATGGTTTTAGCCTTCGTGCATATTATATTGCATATTTTTGTCATTATTTATTCATTCTTAAAAGTAAATACATGTATAACAAAACTACTTTCTCTTTTTTAAAGAATATTTCTGCAGTAAAACACACACACACACACACACATATACATATATGTATTTTCAGGGAATAGCAGCACATTTTTAAAACTCAATGTTCATTTTTTTCGCACGTTGTCTCTGGAGAACATTTATTTTATCAAAAGACAGCTATAATGTTAA
This sequence comes from Maratus michaelseni, assembly GCA_963931845.1. Lineage (NCBI taxonomy): Eukaryota > Metazoa > Arthropoda > Arachnida > Araneae > Salticidae > Maratus > Maratus michaelseni. The sequence goes on from OZ007600.1 coordinate 9,127,723, forward strand.
CAATATTTAAAGAAATAGGATTTTAAAATCATGAAAACGTGACTTATTTGTGGAAATACAAATATTTTATTGAAAGCCATTTTTTTTCTTTCTAAAGGTAGAAAATGTAGTAAATAATGAGAAAAGAAAATAAGGAATTTTCCTTTATTTGTGTTAGTAACAAAGTAGAAAATAATAATAAACGTTCCGACAGCCAGATAAAATGATCTTGAGTTGGTCGCATGTCAATGTTTTCTCTTAATATTTTTAAATTATAAAATAGCTACAGAAGTAATTTAATAAATTTATGCTAGAACAAGCCGCTCAAAAGCTGCTGTCGACATGAGAATAATTTTATCATGATAAAGAAAGGAAACACACATAATTGTGAAAGGAAACACAATTAACACAATATGTTAATTTAGTAGATTGTTGTTAAACAATATTTATTTTTAGTAAGTGTTAATCATAACTTATGGTTTTTAGGGGGAAAAATGAAATACAAATGTGTAAACTCTAAAAATTAACAACATAAAATAAATAACAAAGATTGATATAAATTTTCTACTCTCTGTAAACTATTTTTACTTAAATAAATGGGAAAATAACGGAGCCATATTCAAGATAAATAATTCGTTCCCTTTCTTTTGAAAATTCAATTTAATCGTTTTTTTTAATCTTATTCAGGCTTTGAGTTTAGAACACAAATTTCATCATCATGCTAGAAGGGTATCTCAATCATTCTTTCATAGCGTAATGATCGTTTGTAATTCCAAACACTGTACCGTACAGTCAGCCTTCTCCCCTTCCGAAAAAGAAAAAAAAAGAAGAAGAAGAAGAGAACACCTTATACATTTAGGTAAAAGGAGATGAGCATTTACTGATCTTAGTCTAAATTTTGTTATAATAATAATTCTTTGTACTACTTATTTTCACAGACATTATTTTATTTTACAGCACATAAACAAGCACTGTACATGTCTAACAATCTTAAAAAATACTTTTAAATTAGGCATTTTCAGTCACTGATGTTATGTTTTCTTGCTCTGTCAGTCAATCGGTTGAAAACATTGACATCGCATACAAATAGACGCCGGATCAGCAACCCTAGTTTGAAGAAAATATGTCCTTCCCACCAGCACGTGCTGGTGGGAGAATATTATGCCAAACAAGTTTTTTTTCCGCCAAACTATCACTGGAATTCCACCGCATCCCACCGTTTCTGAGACTGAGAGAGTTTCTTTTATTACGAGAACGGAAACAGAAAGTTGCCAAGAAAGGGATTACCGCCAGAAAGCGGCACATTTTCACCGTTTTTTGGCAATGAAAGGTGAAAGGTGTTTTCTTCAACTCTCTCGGGAGAAAGGAATCCGGTGTCCATTTATTTTAGAAATCAATGGTTGAAAACCTCCACTTTGTTTTTTCTTAATAACATCTGGCGCCACCTGTTTTCAACAGATTGACTGCCAGAGCAAAAAACATAACATCAGTGGATTAAGATGCCTGAGAGCGACAGGTGAAAATATTTTTACTGTTTTACAATTTTTAACAGATTGACTGGTTTTGTGTAGTTTTGAAAGTGTTTTTTAAGACTTTTAGACATGTAAAATGTTTGTTTATGTGTTGTAAAATAAAATAATGTCTGTGAAAATAGATAGTACAAAGAATTATTATGTTAAAAATGACATTATGAACGATCATAGATAAAAAAAAAAAACTAAATTTTGTTATTTTAGATTTTTAAGTACAAACACGTTATTTAAAATGTTTAAATGTTTTATGTATGCTGTATTTTAACTGCTAATATTTAATTCTAACGTTAATAAAAAACTTGTTATCATCTTGTTAAAAAAAAATAATAAAATAATATTTCCTAAATATGTTTTTTGGAGGAAAGTTACTTTGTAAAATATTATAAAAAAAAACTTTCACATAGATCCTTTACTTATTTTAAAAATTAAACAGTACTTATAAGTTTATACACAATTTTTACTAATGAAGCTAAGAAACCAAGGAATGCTTTTAGCGTTCGTATATTATATTACATATTTTTGTCATTATTTACTCATTCTTAAAAGAAAATACATGTATAACAATAAAAAACTACTTTCCTCTTTTGTAAAGAACATTTCTGCAGTAAAAAACATATTTTATTATTTTTCAGGAATAACAACTCATTTTTAAAATTCAACGCTTGGTAATTTTTTCTTTTCCACATGTTGTCTCTAGCGAACAATTATTTTTATCAAAAGACAACTAAAATATTTGAAATATTTAAAGAAATACGTTTTAAAATCATGAAAACGTGACTTAATCGTAGAAATACAAATATTTTATTTTAAAAGCCATGTTTACTTACCCATCATACGTAGTATAGGATAAATTTTTTTGAAAAAAAAAAAAAATGACGGATTTACACGTTTCAGGCACTGGAGATTCCAAAAAACATATTTTTAGAAGAAAATGTTCGTCGTCCGTCTGTGTGTCTGTAAACGCTCTATCTCCCGAATAAATTGAAACAGAGACTTGAAATTTGGTATGTACTTAGTATGTACACTGTAAAAAAAAATTCCTGAAAAAAAACGGAAATTGTACTGGAAATCCAGACGCCAGTACTATTTACGTATTTTAACGGGAAAAAAAAATTCCGTAAATTCCAAGAAATTTTTCCGTGATTTCTGAAATATCCGTTTTTAAATGTGGCCGAGAGGTTCTCCTCTCGAAGCTGGTAGACGGGAGGTGCTGGGTTCGATCCCAATCGCGCCTGTCGGCCTAATCGTTCGGAGTTTTCGTGGTTTTCTTCGAACCGTGGATTTATCCATGCGTAAATACGGGTTAGGTTCCCTTAGAAAGACCCCCACGAAGGGCACTCCCCCCGGGCCTATATCCCAAGTGTAGATAATTGGTCGTCAATAATCAACCCAACCCAACCAGTTTTTAAATTTCCGTTTTTTAACAGATGTCTTCCGTATTTTTCTATATTTTTATATCGTTAAAATAAATTTTATAGGACCAAATATATATATATATTTCTCAAGGAACATCTTATAACACTTTTTATTTTTTTTTTCTTTCATTTCTGTGCGAGTTTTCAGTAAATAACCAACACTTGCCACGATGGGGTTCGAACGCGGAAACTTCTGTGTAGTAAACTGGCGGGCTGTACCATTACGATAAGACCGGACACTTCGTTCCCTCAAATGTTGTTATTTATTTATTTCACATACTTTTAATGATGCAAACACTTAAAGGTTTTATAGTTAGATGGATTTTTTCCATATTTTATTTCCATAATTTTTAATATCTTGCTTTATTATTTGATACTTTATAATAGATAAATTTTAACTTTTTCTGTATTATATGCGCAAAACATTGTATTATTACTAATGAATGCTTCGTTTTGCAATAATACATATACTTTTTGAAATTATTTGTCTGTTGATCTATTTATCAATTCTAAAATCAATAATTATCTTAAGTAGAAGTATTTATTACATGCTATTAAAGTAATTTTTCTTTATCTCTTATTTTAAAAACTTATGTGAATAAACAATTTTGTAATAAATTAAATTATTATATTTAATCTTTACTGAGAGCTTTTGTGTACGATTCTGTTAAACTGAATAATTTAAACAAATCGAAACAAAAAATAGATTTTTAGAGAAAATTTTGAAATTAATGACCTTAGGATAGGTAAGTTTAAATTTGGATTTGATAATTTAGTTTAAATTAATTTAGTTTAATTTATAAAATTATAAACTAACGAAATAAATTATAAACTCTTTAAAATTATAAACTTCATTTTTATAAAAGTAAACAAAAGTTATTAATTATTTTTTTTTTAATTTAAAGAAAAAAATATGAACTTCGTAAGATTATAATTTATAAAATAATAAATTTTAGTTTAATTCACAAATTTATAGGACAAATCAGCTTAGTTTAACACCTACATACCGATAATTTGCAAAAATATTATTTTATGAAACCTTAAAAATATTAAAACAAAAAAAATAGATTTTTAGCGAAAATTTTGAAATTAATGACCTTGGGATAGGTATGTTTAAATTTGGATTTATTAATTTAGTCTAAATTAATTTAGTTTAATTTATAAAATTATAAACTAACTAAATATATTATAAACTTTATAAAATTATAAACTAACTAAATATATTATAAACTTTATAAAATTATAAACTAACTAAATATATTATAAACTTTATAAAATTATAAACTTCATTTTTATAAAAGTAAAGAAAAAATCATTAATTATTTTTATAAATTTAAAGAAAAAAATATAAACTTTCTAAAATTATAATTTATAAAATAATAAATTTTAGGTTAATTCACTAATTTATAAGACAAATCAGTTTTGTTCAATACCAATAATTTGTAAATATATTATTTTATGAAACCTTTAATAACCTAATATTGCCTCCCGTTAATAAAATTCAAATAAAATTTTAAAATGTCAGTGAAAAAATTCATAATTTGAAGCACTATAAAGAAAAAAAAAGTAGATTTAAAACAAAAACAAAATCTGTAATTTATATAAATAAAGTAAATTTCTAAAGATTTCACAAAAAAATTAAAAATATCATTATTTTCACAAAAAATTACCATCCAGACACGGGCCTGGTTAGAATGAGCTATAGGATTGGCCCGAGTCTAATGACAGAAAATAGGCCCACGGGTAGGACAGGTCCAGGCCTGGATCCTAGAAGACCCTGGACCCTAGTAAATACAATAATCTTAATTCGCATTTCAAACAAGACGATATCTATATACAAACCTCTGAACGTTATTTCCGGAAATGGGGAAATACGGACATTGTACTGTTTTGAAAAAAATCCATCAAATTTACGGAAAACTTTCTGCAAATCTACGGATTTGAAATCTCCTTTACGGAACTAATGTCATTTACGGAAATTGTACTGTTGTTTTGGAAAAATGAAACGTCTCCGTAACATTACGGAAAATCTGTTGTATTTTCACGGATTTTTTTAGAGTGTAATAATGGGATTGTTACACTCAAGATTATTAAATTTCAGTAATCTCGATTATCCGGAACTATTTTTTTTTTTTTTTTTTTTTTTTGGACTCTCGAAATATTCGTTCTGATAAAAGGCATATAAAAATTTTTGAAATTGTTTATTTTAAGGAGTGAAGAAAAAAGACAATAAAAAAAACATACATTTTTCATAATGAATGAAGTCGATCGGATAATGAGTTGCCGAAATATTCGGAATCCTATTTCCCACACTCTTCCATTTTTCATGACCTTGTATTTCATCCAAATTTCAATTCAAAGATATATTTTAATTAGAAATGAGACGTTTAATCAGACGCAATAAACCGTTAGTTAATATGATTATCATTTTTGGAGTCATAAGGATGTTTCTTTTACGCAATTCAGTAATAGAGCATTTAAAGTTTATGACGTCATCAAGCCACGATTTTATTCGAATTGCAATGCATTTTATAAGTAGTTTACGCATGTTTTATTTTAATGTTTTATATTATGCCTATCCATGATGGGTAAGTATTACGGTGGCCCCCAACGACTAGTTTTTTTTTTTTTTTTGGTAATAATAATAACTAGCGGGGAAGACCGAGCTACGCTTGCTTACAATTAGCTTTGCGTTCAACTCGATATAACAATAAATTCTCACTGTATTGTTGCTAGAAAGCATTTTTTTATACCAGTATTATTTACAGAAGCAACCAATACTAAAACTATGTACATATTTCTACATTTTACATTACGTACATATTTACATTAAAAGAGCATCCTTCCAACCTACATTTTTAGTTTTTCGCGTTCTAGAAAATTCCTTCGGATTCTCAAAGCCCACTTTTTAGCCAAATATTGCCAAATTTGGCGACAACATTTTTTCATTGTGTGACAAGCATGTGTTGAGAAAGTTCTTTGTACCTTGATTGGTTACCCCCGGGTACCAGGGGCACCTTTATAGGTGTCGCGAAAACCCGGGGGGAAAGTAATTTCCGGGGGTGATGGCCCTGACTAGTTGAGGGTCTTCGTGCCTCACCTGGGCCACGGAATAGCCCAAACCGAGGATGTCACGGTTCAGATCTCGCGGACCGAACCTGCCCGACCTCTCAGTGCGCCATTTTTGGTACTGCGATGGTCTGGGTTGCTGTCGTAACGACCGGTTCATTCAGAAAAAACACTTGCGATGATCTGCATAGATTGAAAGCAATACCTATTAGTTTTACCTTGATTGGTTTAATTCGGTTTTCTAGAACTTTCTATGGACTCTGAGTTGTTGAATCATGTATCTTGGCTCCTATTGAGAATTTCTGGAAAATTCCTTCATATTCTGGAAGACAATTTTTCACCGAAAGTCGCCAAATTTGGCGATATTATATCATTTAGCGCCAAGCATATGTTTCAGCATTTTTCATCTTAAATGTTGCTTTTCCTGGAAAATCTCGCCAATGTCGCCAACTTTTCACTAAATATCGTAAAATTAGGCGAGATGTTGCCAACTTTGTCACTTCATTTAATGCCAGCTTTTCAACAGTTTAAAAGTTGTTTCAACCTTCAGTCCCAATTAAATGCATTGACTGGTAGTGACCCCAAAATGACCCACCAATCAAATTTTCTCGAACATGTAACCTAGTCCAATGGTCTTCTTGTACCCCAAAACGGTAGGATATAAAATTTCGTCAAAATCGATAGAGTCATTTTTAAGATAAGATTTGCATAATCGCACACACAGAGACAGACACACATGATTTGCTCGTATTATAATATACGAGCAGGGAAGACCGAGCTATGCTCGGTTAAAATTAGCTTTGAGTTCAAACATCATGACCCATGACCAAAATGATCCACTAATCGAAATTTCTCGAATATGTGACCTAGCCCAATAATCTTCTCGTTTCCTAAAACTGTAGGATACAAAATGTAGTTCAAATCCTCTGAGCCGTTTTTTAGATAAAAACAGCTTGACCCATAATGACCCATGACCAAAATAACCCACTAATCGAATTTTTTCGAACATGTGACCTAGCTCAATAGTCATCTCGTTCCCTAAAACTGTAGGATTCTAAATTTAGTTCAAATCGTCTGATCCGTTTTAAGATAAAAACAGCTTGACCCATAATGACCCATGACTAAAATAACCCACTAATCGAATTTTTCTCGAACATGTGACCTAGCCCAACAGTCTTCTCGTGCCCGAAAACCATAGAATGCAAAATTTATTCTAAATAGTCTGAGCCGTTTTTTAGATAAAATTAGCTAGACCCACAGTGACCCAAAAATGACCCACTAATCGGATTTTCTCGAGCATGTGACCTAGCCCAATGATTTTCTTGTGCTCCAAAACCGTAGGATACAAAATTTAGTTCAAATTGCTTGAGCCGTTTTTAAGATAAAAATAACTTGACCCATAATAACCCATGACCAAAAAGACCCACTAATCGAAATTTCTCGAATATGTGACCGAGCCCAATAGTCTTCTCGTTCCCTAAAACTGTATGATACTAAATTTAATTCAAATCCTCTGATTCTTTTTTAAGATAAAAATAGCTTGACCCTAACCCATGATGACCCAAAATGATCCGCTAATCCAATTTTCTCGAACATGTGACCCAGCCTAATGGTTTTATGGTGCCCCAAAACGGTAGGATACAAAATTTCGTCAAAATCGTTAGAGCCGTTTTTAAGATAAAATTTGCATAACCACACACACACACAAGATTTGCTTGTATTAGAATGTATGATAATAATAATAATAATAATAATAATAATAATAATAATAATAATAATAATAATAATAATAATAAAGTATTTTACAGGCCTTGAGTTTAGAACACACAGTTGACCATTATGATACCATATCTTGACCATTCTTTCATAGATCATATATTATTCCAAATACTGTCCTGTACAGTCACCAAAGAGAAAAAAGAACACGTCATACATTTAGATAAAAGAAATCAGTATTTATTGATCTTAGATTAAAATTTATTAGAATAAATTTTGTTATTTTGGATATTTAAGTACGAACGCTGTTATATAAAATGTTTACATGTTTTATGTACACGGTATTTTTACTGCTAATAATTAGTTCTTAAGTTATAAAAAACATTGTATAATCGTGTTAAAAAAGATAAATAAACATAAATATTTCTCAAATATGATCTCTGGAGCAAAGTTACTTTATAAAATATTAAAGGAGAAACTTTTACATATTTTCTTTGATACTTTTAAAAATTACGCAAAATTAATTATAAGCTTACATAATTTTTACTTATGAAACTAAGAAATCAAGAAATGCTTTTAGCGTTCGTGTATATTATATTACATATTTCTGTCATTATTTATTCATTCTTAAAAGTAAATACACGGATAATAATCAAAACGTACTTTCCTCTATTGTAAAGAAAATTTCTACCGTAAAATCATATTTTTTCATTTTTCTGGAAATAACAACTCATTTCTTTAAGAAAAATAGAACGCTTAGTTATATTTTCTTTTCTACATGTTGTCTCTAGGGAACATTTATTTCAACAAAAGACAACTAAAAGGTTTAAAATATTTTTTTTTTTAAATGAGATTTAAAAATCATGAAAACGTGACTTAACCATTGAAATACAAATATTTTCTTTTCAAGCCATTTTTACTTATTCTTCTAAAGGTAGAAAATGCAATAAATAATGAGATCTGAAAATAAAGAATTTTTCTTTATCTTCGTTAGTAACAAAGATCAAAATAATAGTAAACGTTAAGAAAGCCAGATAAAATGCTCTTGGGTTGGTTGCATGTGAATGTTTTCTCATAAAAGTTTTAAATTATAAAACAGCAACAGAAGTAATTCAATAAATTTATGCCAGAACAAGCCGCTCAGTAATTTCAGTCGATATTAGAATAAAAATCTCATGATAAAGAAAGGAAATATATATGTAGAATGTTGTTAAACAATTTTTATTTTTAGTAAGTGCTTATCATAACTTTTGATATTTTAGAAGAAAAATGAAAATGCTTTGATACTTTTATAATTATCATAAATATGTCACAGGGTTCGTACGGCTCCTGAAATTTTGCGACCAAGAAATTCTTCGGTACCAGTATTTCCTTGCAGAAAATCTCTCCTTAAAAGAAGTTAAAGTTTCGCAAGTTTAACTTAGATTTCTTTTTCTATAAACAAAAAAACTGGTAACACTCCTGGAAAATTCCCTGATCCGTACGAACCCTGATGTGAATTATAATAATGAATATGATAAAAAAAATAACAAAGATTGATATAAATACCCTTCCATGTGTAAAATATTCTTTCTTAAAGAAATGTGAAAATAACCTAGCTATATTCAAGATATACAATAAGTCCTTTTTATTTCCAAAATTAAAATTAATTATTTTTTGGGGGAAAAAAAGAAAAAATAGAATACATTATACATTCAGATAAAGGAGATGAGTATTTATATATATCTTAGTGTAAAATGTATTAGACTAAATTTTGCTATTTTAGATATTTAAGTGCAAACGTTGTTATTTAAAATGTTTAAATATTTTATATGCGGTATTTTAACTGTCAATAATTAATTTTTAAGTTATAAAAAAACACGATAACATCTTGTTAAAAAAGATAAAAAAAAAACATAAACGTATCTTAAATATGGTCTTTGGAGTGAAGTTACTTTATAAACCATTAAAGAGGAAATTTTTACATTCTTTCTTTGATATTTTAAAAATTGTGCGAATTTATTTATAAGTTTACACAATTTTTACTAATGAAACTAAAAAACCAAGAACGCATTTTTAAAACACAACGTTTAGGTTTTTTTCTTTTCCGCATGTTGTCTCTAGGGGACACTTATTTTATCAAAAGACAACTACTATAAAGTTTAAAATATTTAAAGAAATAAGATTTAAAAATCGTGTGAACGTGACTTATTCGTGGAAATACAAATATTTTCTTTTAAAGCCCTTTTTATTTATTCTTCTAACGGTAGAAAATGTTGTAAATAATAAGATCTGAAAATAAGAAATTTTTCTATATTTATGATCGTAACGCAGTAGAAAATAAAAATTTAAGTTCCGAAAGCCAGATAATATGGTCTTGGGTTGGTTGAATGTCAATATTTTATCTTAATAGTTTTAAATTATAAAACAGCAACAGAAGTAATTCAATAAATTTATGCCAGAACAAGCCGCTCAGTAATTTCAGTCGATATCAGAATAAAGTTCCCATGATAAAGAAAGGAAATATATAGGTAGAATGTTGTTAAACAATTTTTATTTTTAGTAAGTGTTTTTCATAACTTATGATACTTTAGAGGAAAAATTAAAATACTTTGATACTTTTAAGATTATCATAAATACGTTAGTTATAAAAATGAACATGATAAAAAAATAGATATATAACAAAGATTGATATAAATATCCTTCTATATGTAAAATATTTTTATTTAAAGAAATGTGAAAATAACGGAGCTATAATCAAGATATACAAATAGTCTTTTTTTCCTATGCAAATTTGAAATTAATTGTTTTTTTTTTTTTGGGGGGGGGGAAGTGAGAGAGAAAGAGACCTTATACAATAAGATAGAGAAGATGAGCATTTATATATCTTAATCTAAAATTTATTAGACAAATATTTTTTATTAACCCTTTCCAACCTAGTTGAAAATTGTTTATGACTTCGGTTTGTCTGGCCGTATGGCCGTCTGCCGTCTGTCCGTGCTCTAACTCCCGTAAATATACTCGAATTGCCCTGCAATTTTTATATGTTATTGTTGTTATCTATAGCATGTTCCCTATTTCAACTGAAGTGTGTAGCACTTATAGTTTTTTTACGTGGACACTCAAAAGAATTGCGTTACATGACGGTCTATGGGGAAAAATCATTTGCCGTTTATTTTAATGATGTAAACAATTTCAAATACATTGTAATTGATATATATCACCAAGGAGCATTACAAGAAGCTTAATATGGAATAGGGTGTTCATAGCACTTATAGTTACTTTACAGGGACAGTCAAAAGAATTCCGTCACATTACGTCTAAGGTAGGTCTGGAGAAAAATCGTTTGCGGTTTAATTAAATAATGTTTCACTATTTTAAACGCATTGAAATTTGTATATATCACTAAGGTGCATTACAAGAGGCTTACTACAGAATATTGTGTGCATAGCAGTCATCGTTCACTTACAGGGACACGCAAAAGAATTCTCTACTGTATAGTAACAATAATTTAGCGTTTTAAGTTGCTGAACGCGATTTTAAATTTAACTCACTTTTTGTCTATTACTTGGTGTGTATAAATTCTGTATTTCATATACAGGGCAGCACAAAAGTTCGCGAACACATTTCCGTTTATTGAAAGAAACTCCAGAAGGAGAATTTTAAACTGTGCTACGCGTTTTCTAACTAAACTAATATTTAGCATCCTATGTAGTCTATATACAAATCTATAGAGCATATACAGGGCTGAATAAAAGTATTCTGATATTTTTCCGAATATATTGTATATGTGGGAAATTCCTGAAATTACGTTTTTAAATATGTTATGCATTTTACAAATTGTTTACTTATATGTTATCTTTCAGCTTATTAAACGGTAATGATTTGTAAAAGTATTTTGGAAGCGTTGGAAAGTGTTACATAATCTGTGCTTGACGCATGATTTTCCGTTCTTGTTTTAACTGCCAATAATTAATTTAACTGATAAAAAAACATGGTAACATCTTGTTAAAAAAGATAAATAAACATAAATAATTCTTAAATATGGTCTTTGGAGTAAATTTACTTTATAAAATACTAAAGAAAAAACTTTTACATATTTTATTTGACAATTTTAAAAATTGCGCAAATTTATTTATGTTTACACAATTTTTACACAATTTTTACTAATGAAACTAAGAAACCAAAAAATGCTTTTAGCGTTCGTGAATATTATATTACATATACTTTTGTCATTATTTATTCATTCTTAAAAGTAAATACATGTATAACAATAAAAAACGACTCTCCTCTTTTGTAAAGAATATTTCTGCTGTAAAAAACATATTTTATTAGTTTTCAGGAATAGCAACTCATTTTTAAAATTCAATCCTTAGTTGATTTTTTTTCTTTTCCGTATACTGTCTCTAGGGAACACTTATTTTATCAAAATACAGCTATAATGTTAAAAATATTTAAAGAAATAAGATTTAAAAATCAGGAAAACGTGACTTAATCCTAGAAATACAAACATTTTGGGAATACAAAGCCATTTTTACCTATTCTTCTAAAGGTAGAAAATTTAGTAAATAATGAGATATGAAAATAAGGAATTTATCTTTATTTTCGTTAGTAACAAAGTAGAAAATAATAATAAACGTTTCGAAAGTCAGATAAAATGCTCTTGGGTCGGCCACATGTCAACGTTTTCTCTTAATAGTTTTAAATTATAAAACAGCAACAGAAGTAATTCAATAAATTTATGCCAGAACAAGCTGCTCAGAAATTCCAGCCGATATTAGAATAATGTTCTCATGAAAAAGAAAGGAAATACATAGGTAGAATGTTGTTAAACAATTTTAATTTTTAGTACATGTTTATTACGATTTAGAATTTTTAGGGGGGGGGGGGATCAACAATATGAAAAAAGTATAACAAAGATTGTTATATATAACCTGTCATGTGTAAAATGTTTTTACTTAGAGAAATGTGGAAATAACAGAACTATGTTCATGATAAATAGATAGCCTTTTAAAAAAAATCAAATTAATTATTTATCTCTATTTTTAAAAATGTAACTTACGTTTCTGCTGCCGTAATTGAATTTATTATCTCACCTTTTTACTTTCTTGGCTTTTGCTACAAAACTTATTGATATAAAAACATGAAAACTTTTAGTTTTATTGGGAAATGTATGGCAAACACATTAAAGTAAACAGTGTTTAAACCGAAGAATTATTTTAAGGGATATTTAATATTGAAATTACCAAGATATTTCAGTTAGGTAAGTTTTACATAATCAAAAACTACGAATAGCATTTAACCACCTTTTGTAAGCATATACGTGACTAGATTGTGGTGTGCAGTATCCAATAATTTTTTTTTAATTGGCAAATTTTTAAGATTTAAAAAAAAATCGTGAAAATTTCATTATTTGAAGGAAGATTTCATTCATAGTTAGAAAAAGCCTTTTTTATCTACTGTTGCCAGATTTTAAAAAGCCCAAATAATAATATTTCTAACCATTTTCAATTGAAAATGGTACACGTGAATATTTAAAAAGAACGAAGCTTTAAAATAATTAAATTATTACTTTCGAAAAGCATTCAATGTTTTAATAAAGCTCTAACATTTTAAAATTAATCCAACTTTTGAGAAGATACACATACAGATAGAAATAAATGTGTTTAAAGATTTCAATTAGTTAGGCAATTAGTTGACAAGTCTTTAATACAACAGCTTTAGCCTGCATTCTAATTTCTTTAATACTCGAAACAGTTTTGCGGATATGTACATAAGATTAAAGATGTACAAATTATTATACAGACATACATACATTAAATACAATAACCCAACATGGAGTGAAAAATTAGCCAGAGCAGGGAATCGAACCTGAGTCCACAGCATTCTACGCTGTTGCTCTAACCACTGAGCCACTTCGGCCGATTCCTGAGTCGGCAATTTCTCGCTAATAAACCATGTTAGAGAGAAGGTCACCAGCCATCAACCACTGAGCCACTCCGGCCGATTTATGAGTCTGCAATTTCTCACTAATAAACTATATTAGAGAGAAGGTTACCAGCCATCTAACAGACACAGCGTAGAATGCTGTGGACACAGGTTCGATTCCTGGCTCTGGCTAATTTTTCACTCCATGTTGGATTATTGTATTTAATGTATGTATGTCTGTATAATAATTTGTATATCTTTAAAATGTTGAATACAGTCGTTATTTATGTGTGCTTTAATATACATAAGATTATATAAACTGTTTTATTATAAATCGAGATTTTTGTCAAATTTTGCAAATTTTTTATACGTTGAAATTGTTTAGATAAAAGTTCATAAGAATCTTAGAGAAAAACATTATTATACTTATTTTGTCAATATGAACAGTAAATTTTTTATACACTGGAATAATTTTATTTCTTAATCTAAATTGATAAGCAATAAATTTGGTCTTATTGGGATATGTATATAAAAAAAAAACATTTTTGTATTCAAATTTGCATATTTGGTTTATAAAATTCTTGTTTGCATTTCATTTTTACTAAATGTTTTGTTTAGCTTAAAGTATTTTGCTTTTTTTCAAACTTTAGGTAAACGATATTCTATTTCGTATTTTATTTGTTTATTTTCTCATGAAGGTAAAAGGGAAGTTGTTTGAAGAAGTTGAAGGGAAAAAAATTCTAAAAAATAAGGATATCTGATATCTATGTCTTTGTAAATCGAAATTTCACTTGAAATGTTTTAAAAAAAAATCATCTCTGTGGATTTTTACGAATCTACGTTTTGTTGGGATATATTTTTTGAGTTTGCTTCTTGACCTAAATTGAAGAATAGATTTAGGACTTATCCTACATTACGTTATAACGTTACGTAACTACATCACGTAACTACATTACGTGATAACGTTTAGAAAATTAGATCTTGGTTTGTTTAGAAAAATTGGTTCTTCCACTTATTTTACTTTATTTCATTTTGCATAAACGAGGCATTTGATTTGTCTGTTGAGAAATCGAAAAAATAAATACAGAGTGTCCATAAATGATTGTCCCGGTTTGCTTACCTCATAACTCTGGATTTAAAAATATGACGAAAAATACTATTACATATTCGTAAATTACAACTCAAAAAGTTCTTTTAATAACACAAACAAAGTTACATAAGAGTATGTTCATGTTCCCGCATAACAGGTGAAAGTTCACCTCCGAACTTGGGCAAGGTTCACCTCCGAACTTGAGCAAGGTTCACCTCCGAACTTGGGCAAGGGTCACCTCCGAACTTGGGCAAGGTTCACTCAGTCTTTTGACACTTCGAGATCAATAAAATAAGTAGCAATTTAACTTGGAATTAAACGCAGGGAATTGCGCGTTAGACTTACCACCTGACCAGTACACATGCTATATAACACATGGGCTGATAAGTTCCCGGTCTAATAAAGAAAACACAACTTTTTAACTCAATTTTATAACTTTATAACTTTATACCTTTCAAACTTTAATAAATAACATAAATTTAATAATAAATAATAATAATTTAATAATAATAATATAATAATAATAATATAATAATAATAATATAATAATAATAATTTAAAAAATAAATAATAATAATAATTTTATAATAAATAACATAATTTTTATAACGAAAAAGCTCCAAACCATGCTTAGAATCATCGATTTGTTGTTGTTTTTGGTCAAAAGTCTACACGCGCGGCACCCACTTTGACAACAGCTTTTTCATAGACAAATGTTCATTCAAAATAAAACCCACACGTTTGTTGGATATCATCAGAGTCTGAGCTATCTCCTGCAACTTCACTTTACGATTCCCCAAAACGATTTTGTGGACTTTTTTTATGTTTTCCGGAGTAATCACCTCTTTTGCGGGGTGCATCACTGGTGTCCGTACGACCACGTTTAAATTCAGCAAACCAGTCAATAATGGATGATTTACCTGGTGCAGTGTCCGGATAACGCTTATCAAGCCAAGCTTTTGTTTGAACGGTGTTTTTCCCCATCAAATAACAATTCTTGAAATTCTTGTTTATGCATTTTTTTGTTTATCGACAAAGTTATTCAACTAAAACCACTCTAACGTTTTATCCACATGCCGAATCGTCATGACCTTTTTAATGCTACCTTTTAAAGGTTAGTATTTACTAAAAAAAAGCATCGATTCGGCTATTGCAACGCCATCTGTGTGCCAGACCGGAAACTTATCAGCCCAATGTGTTAGAATTTCAAGGCAATATTCAAGAATACGGTGTTGGACATAGTCTGCTATGATCCTTAATGGATTGTAGCACCGCAGATTTTAGTTTAAGTTTAGTATAATCATTCATAATATTCATTATGGTCTTTGACAATGATTAAAGGACCACAAATTTTTAATAACTTTGAATACTCTAATTACTTTAAAAACTTTAAATAATTTTACTTTATTTTAAATATTTTACTTTACTTTGCTTTACTTTAAATAATTTTTCTTTAAATACTTTTACTTTAAATATTTTACTTTACATTGCTTTACTTTATAAAATTTTACCTTAAAAACTTTTACTTTACTTATATTTTCTTTTAATGTATTACTTTATTTTAAATATTTTACTTTAAATAATTTTACTTTTCATACATTTTCTTTTAATATTTTACTTTATTTTAAATATTTTACTTCAATTTAATACTTACTTCAATATGGTTACTTTAAACAAAAGATGTAATTAATGGTTAAAGTGATAAAAACATTACACAGAAAAGCTTAAAATACCTTTTAATATAAAGATGACATGTTTTGTACACTCAACGACTTCTTCGAGATCGAAAATGATAAATGAACTATTTTCCAAAAATGTTTGAAAATGATAAACACAAAACACGAGACCACATAGATAATGAAAGTAGGTGCTTAAAATTGTTAAACTGTAAACGTGAAAATTATTATTTTACTTATTGCTTTTTTAATTTGTAAATGATCTCGTGCGTTTTAGGTAATACAAAAGAGGCTGATTCATTGCATATGTTCTCGTTTCGCAAAAATATTTCTACGTATTCAAGGATAATGGATGGGAAATAAACACTTGACGGAAAAAAAATATTTTACTATTCTTGAAATCAATCTGCAAAGACTTTGACCTATGTAGCCTGGCCAAAACTGCAGTTCTTCTGTCATATTTGATATCTGCGATATGTTCTTTTATTCTCGTCTTAAATTTTCTGTTTGTCATTCCTATATAATACTATTAAATAATAACATTAAATACTTTAAATATCTTACTTTATTTTATTTTAAATAATTTTAATTTAAATACTTTAATTTAATACTTACTTTACTATGATTACTTTAATTACAATACGTGCTTTAATTTAAAAAAATTTAATACATTAATTTTTTTATTAATACTTTAATTTTAAATACTTAATTACCTTTTATCTAATACATTTTACCTTTTAACTTTTACATTTAACCCTTTTTCCTAATAAATTTTACATTTTACCTATTAGCTTTTAGCTTTTAGCTTTTTCCTAATACATTTTACCTTATTCTTAATGCCTTTTACCGTTTTACCTAATACCTAGTACCTTATTAATACCTAATTTAAGAAAAATTAAACATTGTTAAATTAAAATAATAATAACTACAGTAAGAGTTTTAAAAAATGAACAATAAATGTATGATTAAAATAACATTTTGCTACATACAATCATTTGTTTCAAAAGTATCGTGTTGCATTTGTAAAGATATTTTACCTGACTTTTTGAATTTTGTAAAGATGTACGGTAAAAAAAAAAAAAAACTATATTATTTAACCTATGCAAAATATTACCATTACGATTAGAATATAGCATATTATATATTTCTGAAATTTCATAAATTTCAAAATCGCTCTTACAAAAATTTGTGTATAATAGTAATTAAAGTTCTGTCCCTTTTTAGCTCACAGGCTATCAAGCCTGAGATCCAATGTGCCCGCCCGTTCTGTATGTATGTATGTACGTATGTATGTACGTAACGCGATAACTCTTGATAGAAATAGCCGTTTTGCTTCATATTTTGTTTTTAGGTTCATTGTGATAAGGCGCTTCCCTGATTAGTTTTGGGGGTTCATTGGTTAAGTATAAAGGGGGTAACTGGGGGGCTACCCCCCCTCAATTTAGACAAATGGGGTTTTCATGCAGAATTATCCGATTTTCTTCAAATTTTGTATATAGGTTCATTGTGATAAGGCGCTTCCTTGATTAGTTTTGGGGATCCATTGGTTAAGTATAAAGAGGGGAAACGGGGCGCTAACCCCCCTTAAATTAGATAAATGGGTTTTTGATGCAGAATTATCCGATTTTCTTCAAATTTTTTACATAGGTTCATTGTGGTAAGGCACTTCCCTGATTAGTTTTGGGGGTGCATTGGTTAAGTATGAAGATGGATACGGGGCTCTAATCCCCCAATAATTTAGATAAATGGATTTTTCATGCAGAATTATTCGATTTGCTTCAAATTTTGTATATATGTTCATTGTAATAAGGCGCTTCCCGGAATAGTTTTGGGTGTTCATTGGTTAATTATAAGGGGGGGTGATCCCCCTTAATGTATTGTCTATTTCTTTATTTTTCGAGGGCTTATTTCAAATTCTTTGAAATAAGAGTATAATATACAATTAGTGTGAATAGCCTGTGAGCTCAATGCCCTCAGTTTAACTGGGCACTTTTCTTTTTATTTATCTCTTCCCTACCCCTACACACATAGATAGACCAATTACTTTTACTTTGCATAAAAGTAAACAATAAAAAACGAGTAATTTTTTTTTAATATAGGAAAATATTTTTTAAAGAAAACTAAAATACACAATAACTTTTCTCGAATTACCCACTATTCCGAAAAGCATTCTTCATCTTTAGAGACCTCAGAAATGAATATATTTTCTATATTTAAAGGTGAATTTATAGAAAGAAAAATTATTTTGAGCCACTGAATTTCGGAAACATTTCCGAGTAGTTTTTATAGTGCATTAATCTGGTTACTCAACCTGGAATATTGGTTTTTCAATTTTTATGAATTCTAATGTAAACATTTTCATGTTCAAGAAGCAAGTTTTACAGACATTAATATTAACATTAAAAGTTGTATTATTTTGTTACCCTTCCATGTAGAAACTCCGTTACGCAGATGAAAATGCTTAATTGAGAATTCCTATCATAAGAATAATCGATATTCCAATTTGAGTAAACTGATTAATATACCGGGTGTTTATAATATAAGTATCTCTATTTGGAGCTATCTGTAGCTTGAAGGACTAACCCGAATGAAACTAAAATCGCTACACTTTTTTTTTTTTTTATACCGCAAACCAAGCCCCTACCTGCCCAGCATGAATGCCTAGCTTAACGGGTTAGTACCTGGGTGCGGGGCGGAAATCGCCTGATCACAGCATGGCTGTGATGCACCTGATTATAGGTTTGTTCACATCGCTGCTGTGCTTGATCTCTTGTGATTTGCTACCGTTATCGTTGTTTGCCGGTTCAAGGTTTCTGTTTAACTTTGTTGAATTGACAGATTTAATAGGTCTCGTAATTTAGAACCTTGATCAGGTGACGAGACCCTCACCTGACTAGGCACCCCCAGAGGTATTATTCACAGGTAACTTGGAGGGCTTTGCACCCACGACGGATTGTACATGCACCAGGTGCCTTTAGCGTACATAAAATTACATATTTACCATATCTGTTGGCTTGTCACGTTCATGGTGGGTTGTCGCTGTAGTGTTTATCGCCTCTTTTATGGGCTGATTTCACTTCTTGTTGTATTTGTCTCTGTCAAGGCTTATTAGCGTTTTTATAGGCTTACCCCTGTTGTGGGTTGTTTTTTGTCTATCATTCATTGGTGTTTTGTATCTTTCTTGATATATTTTTACCTCTAGCTTGTGCTAGAGCTGGTTTTCACATTTTGAATCTTGGTCTTCTTTCGAGAGTTCACCGGTTATTATGTCACTATCGTGGGTTTTGTCACGTTGTAACTTTTGTTACTGGTGGTTGACACATTGTAACTTTTGTTACTGGTGGTTGTCATATTGTAACTTTTGTTACTGGTGGTTGTCACATTGTAACTTTTGTTACTGGTGGTTGTCACATTGTAACTTTTGTTACTGGTGGTTGTCACATTGTAACTTTTGTTACTGGTGGTTGTCACTTTTCTGGATGTTGCACACTCATTTTTGTCGTCTTTGTCACTTTATCTCACCCAAGCATTGGGGGTTTTGATTTTTTTTTTCCTTCGTGAATACGCTTTTTGCGATCAGTCCATTGAATCCTAATGGCTGTTATCACTGCTTTTGAATTTTGTGCAACTTGTTGATTTGTTGTTTGAGAAACTTGTCGCACTAATGGAGTGGGGCTTGTTCCATGGCCGTTAGTCCGTCATGTATCTATGAGGCTGTATTCACTTAATGTGACACTGTTTTTTTCCCTATAGCTTTCTTTGGCAGGCGTGCTTTGTGCATTCATCATTTAATTATTTTGTTGCGTTTTGTTCACTTTTGTTGGCTACTTGCCTTCATCAGTTGGTGAAATTCAGTCCGTCACAGATGACTTCCACTTCTTACTAGTGCTGAAAAAAAAACCGATTTTTTTGGCGTAGCAAAGAGGTTCCTCTGCTACTTTTTTTTTTTTTTTTTTAAAGATATTTTAGAAAATATACTTACCAAAGTGATGGCTTTTGAGGGTGGGAAATGCTATTGAGGAATCTCGCTGCTGGGAAGGTGTATTTATTGTGATATGAGATCGATGTTTTCTACTAACCATCTCATCACTGCTCTTCCTTTTGTTTGTACTTGTTTGTTGTTCGCTAACTGGTTGTGCCATATTTTTTCGTTGTTCGGTGTGATGTGGATCAGATGTAGTGTTTGGGTTAGTGGGCAGTCTGTTAGATAGTGTTTGGGGGTTCCTAACTCCCCGCATGAGCAGTTTGGTGCGTCTTTACGCTTAAACCTGTGTAGGTAGTCCGGGAATGCTCCGTGACCCGTGTAAATTTGACTTAGTAGTTTGCAGCTGATGATTCTGCGAGAATCTACTTTTGGGAAGTATTCATATGTCTTCCTGCCCGTTTCCCCATAATCCCACTCGTACTGCCATTGTTTGATAGTGAGTTCTTTTAGTTTTCTTTTTAAGTTTGATATCGGTCTTTCTAGATGGTATGGAATTTCTTTAGTTTGGTTTTCTGCAGCCTTTTTTGCTAATTCGTCGGCATCCTCGTTTCCTTGGATACCCACATGTGCTTTGACCCAGCTAATTTTGAATTTATTGTTTGAGTCTTTTACTGTTTTTTGTATTGTATCGATTAATTTTGCTACATTGAAGGGTTTACTGAGTGATTGGATGGCTGACATGCAGTCCGAGCGAATGCTGTATTCCTTCCCTGTGCTATTTCCCCATTCTGCTGCTTTTAGTATAGCCAGTAGTTCGGCTTGGAAAACACTGTTGTACTTCCTTAATGGAGCTGGCCATGTTTTTATTTTTTGTTTATTTTTGAAAGCTACGAATGCCGAACCCGTAGCGCCTGATTCCAATTTTGAACCGTCTGTATATATTACTATGTCCTTGTAATTATGGCCTATTCTTGGTTCTATGGTGTCCGCGGGATGTGTTTCCCATACATTAATCGCTACACTTACTATTGGAGAAGGGTGAAGAAGAACAGAATATTAAAAAAATAATTGCAATAATCTCCGACAATGGCGCTTTTGAGTGTGAAATGAAATGTTTAATACAAGAGCAAAGAATTAAGGCGTAAAACCGGATGACAAACCTAATTTATTGGAAAGTGTCACAGTGAATGTGGTTAAACTTTCGTATGGCGGTGACGATCAAGTTCAGGATCATTGTGCTAGAGAACACAATCCAGGCGGTGCACTACGTGCTCAACTGCAGAGTGTAACGCGTCAGGAGTGATGTTTCCCACATGTTGTGATATGCCATCTTTGAAGTCATTGAGGTTTGCTACACCTCCAAGGTACACAACGGCGTTTGCAACGACAGGCTCCGGAGCGCCATCTGTTGGCGGTTATTGCAACTACTTTTTTTGTTCGATTCTTCTTCCCCCTTCTCGAATAGTAAGTGTATAGATTTTGGTTTCATTCCGGTTATTTCTTCAAGCTAAAGACAGCTCCAAATAGAGATACTTATATTATAACCACCTGTACTATAAACACTACTCGGAAACGTTTCCAAAAATCAGTGACAGTAAGAAAATCTTTATTTTTATAATTTTCTCTTTAAATCTCGAAAACATATTGATTTCTGAGGTTTCTAAAGATAAAGATAGTTTTCTTGGAATGGTGGGTAACTCGGAAGTAGTTATTGTATAATTTTGTTCGCGGTTATATTATATTTTCTTAGATTAAAAAACGCTTGTCGTTTTGTAACGTGTACTTTTTTATTGACTATTTAAGAAAACTCTGTCTCATGCAGCATTTATTTATTTTTCTTAGCGTATTTGTTTTGCTTTCCTCTGAACAACAAATGAATAAGTCAAAGCATACTAAAGCTTCAATAACAAAACTTCTAGATTGAGGTTGTTCAATTTCAAGGATTTCATTTTTCCTGGAAAATCTAGGAAAATAACTGAAGCCCTTTGTTATTGACATCAGTCTTTTTCTAACTCTTATACTTATAGTGATATGACTCACTTTCGGTTTTGATTCACCGAAAGACATAAATATTATTATCCCATTATTTTTTATCTATTTTGAACTTAAAATAGCATGTTTTAAAAGCTTTTAATGTTTGAAAATGTCCGCATTAATATGTTTTAAAAGTTCTGATGTAAAGATACTTAAATTAAAAAAAGTTATAATACATTATTCAGCATGACAATGTTACTTTAAGATTTCTTTCAGAAATTTTATTGGACAACGATAAATCATAATTAATTCAGAATTACTAATGCTCTCTGTTTAGCCCTTATTGCTTTTTGGCAGCAGTAAAGGTTAAACATATTTATAAATATATTATTTGACTGTTTAAATTATGTTAAAGTATATAATAAATCAAGTCTGCACGATTTTACCTATGCAAAAGATTAAGATCAGAAATCGAATTTCGCATTTCACGTATTTCTAATGTTTTATAAGTTCCAATGTCAATCTTACAGATTTCTGTGTATAATTACAGTTACAATTTTGTCCCTTTGAACCTCTTCCCCCCCCCCCACACACACACACCTAGACACATCAATTTCTTATACTTTGTTTAAAAGTATTTTTATGCTTACATTTTAAGAAAAGTACATTTCATGGAGCATTTAGTTGTCTATTGTTTAGGGTTTCGTTCATCTCACGAAACCCTATTCGTCCCGCCACGTTGTCTGTCCGTCACAAAGCCAGTTCTCAGAAACTATATAACTTACAGACTTGAAATTTTGTGTACTTATAGCTAAATACCTACTATGAGGCTGAAAATCATTAAAAAAAAATATATATATATATATATATATATATATATATATATATATATATATTATTTTAATATAGAGAGATCAAAAATCTAACAGCCCTTTCCTATTAAAATTTAAACATTTTTCGTTATAGCAATTGCCAGCCATTAAAAGTCCACAATAATTAATTTTCTATTTAAAGATTTCTACGTGAAAAATGAAAATGAAATAATAAGTTTCACCAATTGAAAAAATATTAATATGACATCATATTGGTAATAAAACGGAAATTTTCAAACATTTCTCAATAATACAATGAGTATGAGTATGAGTAAATCCAGAAAGCAGGTTAAGATGATGTCAATAGAGAATTCAAAAGAAAATTAATCTGACGTCATATTGGAAGTTTAACGGACTTTTTCAAATGTTTGAGAATAATACAAAGAGAGTATCAATATGAGTAATAGAGAAAGCAAGTAGGTATGACGTCAGCAGGTAAATATAACGTCATATGAGTTTGAGGAACGTATTGAATCATGATAAAAACCCGATTATGAAAACATTGGCGTATTTTAACATTTTGAAAGTCTCAATACAACATGTTTAAATTTGAAATTGATTTTTTTGTAATATCGCATTTAGTCCACATGACAGACATTATTATGACAGAGTATAATAGCAGGCTTCGCCTGATATCGGAGCGGTTCAGATTTTCGGAAAAACGAGAAAAATAGACTGGTAAATTTTTACTTTATAAAAAACATGACTTTATATTTTTTTTTCGAAAAAGAAATTTACTTGGATTTATTAAAGAAAGTATAAAGTGTTTTGAAAGGAATATTAAACGAAACCCTTTGTGGGATCTTTGATCACACTTACTCACTTGTTTATTTATTTTCCCCTGAACAACAAATGAATAAGTCAAAGTATACTAAAGCTTCAGCAACAAAACCTTCAGATTGGGGTTACTCAATTTTAAGAATTTCGATTTTATTGGAAAATCTAGGAAAATAATCTGATGCTATCATCTAAAGCCCTTAGTTATTGACATCAGTATCGTTTGAACTCTTATTCTGATAGTGGTATGATTCACTTTCTGTTTTCATTCTCCGAGAGAGATACAAGTTTTTTTATCCATTTATTTTCATCTAGTTTTAGCTGAAAACAGCACATTTTAAGCTTTTATTATTTGAAAATATCCACGTTAATATGAATTAACACTGCTAAAGTAAAGATATTTTAATTAAGAAAAGCTATAAAGCATTATTCAGTAAGACAATATTATTTTAAGATTTTTTAAATAAATTTGATTTGAGAATAAATTAATTATAATTAATTCAGAACTGCAAAAGAGCTCAAATTTTTAATCCTCATTTTTTACACTTTCATTTGTTTCACATAAATAAATCCTTTATTCTTTGAAGTTCTTTTAAGTATCATTAAAGAAAATTTAATATAAAATTCATTTATGCAGTCTGTTAATAAAAGTAGGCCATAAAATATATTTTGCTTGATCATTTTAGAAAGTATAGCAAAATATTTTTTAAAGTGGTTATTTTCTAAATTATTTACATAGCTGTAGCTTTTCTCTTATTAAAAAATGTTATACGAAAAAATTGCAACTATAAACACCCTTTCATTTAGATGTAGGATCAAAATACATTTATTTGCATTGTTTTTATAAATTGTGAGATTTTCATTATAAGTATGTTTTTAAAATTAAACCAATTACTCTAGTAAATATTTTACAAAATGAGCTATAACTACTAATTTAGTAAATAAGCTTTACTGAAAAAACTAATCTAAATTTCATATTATTATTATGATTTAAATATTAATTAATAATTTAATATAAGACGAACAATAAGCTCGAAGCCACTACTGTCGTTCGATATTCTAAGAGCCCCTAGCACAAAAATTCCCGCTTTTCAATGTGTTAAACTTGTGGAATTGAGCATTTAAATTGTTCCGGTATTGAAGTAAGCTTTTAATTTTTTTTAAATAGCAAGTATGGATTTTTAGAAGGGCTTAAAACGTAGGATGGCAGCACGCCGCCTGCTCCGAGCGAAATCGGGAAGGATTGGGCTCGGAGCTCCTAGTACGTCAGACGACCTTACGGGCTTCGAACTTAGTGTTCGTTAATTTAAATAATATATAAATATTACTCATACTAGATGGAACCCGTCAAAATTTGACGGCAAAAAACTTGATAGTACCATAAAAATAAAATTCATAGCTGCTTTAAAATGTTTGAAACTTTTGCAGAATAATTCAAATAAATAAAAAACCCACTTTGAATTAAAGCTAGGTTGAAGAACAGCAATTGGCTAAGTTTCACTGGCACATGCACTCGCGGAATTTCTTGCATTTGACACATTTAGCGCTGTTGTGCAAGTAAATGGTAAGTGCCCCCTTGGGGAGGGGGAAATGGCAGGACGGACCAAGGAGATGCATAACATGAATAAGCAGTCAAAGACCTTTCAAACGATATGTAACATGAGGGGTGTGTGCAAAATTTAAAAAAGTACCCCCTTGGGGGGGGGGTAAAGTAGGGGATGGACACGGTACATGCATAATATGATTAAGTGGTCACAGACCTTTCCAACGATATATAACATGAGGGTTGTGTGCAAAATTTAGAAAAGTACCTCTTTGGGGGGGGGCAAAGTGGGGAGATGGACATCAGAGATATGCATATGATTAAGCAGTCACAGACCTTTCCAACGATATATGACATGAGGGTTGTCTGCAAAATTTAGAAAAGTACCCCCTTGGGGGAGGGGGAGGGCAAAGTGGGGAGATGGACATTGGAGATGCATAATATGATTAAGCAGTCACAGACCTTTCCAACAATATATGACATGAGGGGTGTCAACAAAATTTAGAAAATTGACCCCTTGGGGGGGGGGGGCAATTGGGGAGATGGACATTAAAGATGCATAATATGATTAAGCGGTCACAGACCTTTTCAACAATATATGACATGAGGGTTGTTTGCAAAATTTAGAAAAGTACCTCCTTGGGGGAGGGGCAAAGTGGGGAGATGGACATTGGAGATATGCATATGATTAAGCAGTCACAGACCTTTCCAACGATATATGACATGAGGGTTGTCTGCAAAATTTAGAAAAGTACCCCATTGGGGGAGGGGGGGGGGACAAATTGGGGAGATGGACATTGGAGATGCATAATATCATTAAGCGGTCACAGACCTTTCCAACAATATATGACATGAGGGGTGTCAACAAAATTTAGAAAATTGCCCCCTTGGGGGGGGGGGGGCAAATTGGGGAGATGGACATTGGAGATGCATATGATTAAGCGGTCACAGATCTTTCCAACAATATATGACATGAGGGGTGTCAACAAAATTTAGAAAAGTGCCCCCCTTAAAAGGGGGGAAATGGCGGGATGGACCCCGGAGATGCATAACATGAATAAGCAGTCAAAGACCTTTCCAACAATACGTAACATGAAGGGTTTGTGAAAAATTTACAAAAGTACCCCCTTGGGGGGGGCAAAGTGGGGGATGAACACCGGAGATGCATAATATGATTAAGCGGTCACAGACCTTTTTAACGATATATAACATGAGTGGTATGTGCAAAATTTAGAAAAGTGCCCCAATTGACGGGGGGGATGGACCACACAGATGCATAACATGAAAAGGCAGTCGCAGGCCTTTCGAACGATATATCATATGAGTGTCAGCAAAGAAAAGTCTCCGCCCCGTGTGGGCAAAACATACTCCCCCCGCCGCCATAATTATTGATGCGGACTCATTTTTTAAATTCGTTCGCACCCCTCTTCTCCCGCAAAATGTTGTGAATTTTAAAAACTCCCCTTCCGAATTTTTTTATACCAAAAGCACTTATGTCCATCGTCTGCATGCAGAGTTTTGTGCTTACAGACGCCAGACACAACAACACACACACAGACAGACGTTTACCGACATTAATAGCAGTGTTTCCCCCAGACAGTTTGAGAAGGGTGCTGCACCCTGCCTGCCCTTTGGTTTGCAAAATAGCACCCTTCTTGCCCCTCATAAAAATAATTAGCACCCTTCTTGCCCCCTCCAGCAAAATAATTAGCACCCTTCTTGGCCCCTCCAGCAAAATAATTAGCACCCTTCTTGCTCTCAGTAAAAAAAGTGCCCTTTCTCCTTTTTGCATTAAAAAATTTGGTTTCATAATAAAAACTGACTCAATGTTGTCTTAAAAAGAGTGTTTTGACTTTGAAATATCAAAAGTGGCTTTAAAAACCAAAAGAATACCTTTAAGCTTTAACAATTAAAAAAGTGCCCTTAAGATTCTGAAAAGTGCCCTCAAAAATCCAAAAAGTGCCCTTAAGAATAAAAAAAGTGCCCTTTTTCTCACCAGCAGCACCTTGCCCCTTTTTAAACCTGGGGGAAACTCTGTTAATAGTATAGATGATACTCAGTGCCTACACATTTCACCCTTTATAATTCAGCCAATGAGTTGACAGTCGTTCATTTCCAGAAACGAAACAATAATTCTTTAGGATGAATTTTGTTTGTTTGGCGTCACAAACTTTTTAGGGCACCTGCAGACTAAAAACATATAATGAATCTTCGCGGGGAAAAAAATCCTAGATTTCGTCAAATGATCACGGGAAAAACACTAATTTCATCAAAGGATCATGTAAAACGTGAATTTTTGTTAAAAGGCCACAGAAAAACGTGATTTACGCAAAAGATGAGCAAATTTTGTCAAAGAATCGCAAAACAGGAAATTCCACCAAAAGATAGCGCTTTCTTGCCAAATTTCGTCTAAAAATTGCAGAATAAAATGTATTTTATCAAAAAATCGCTGGAAAACGCACATTTCATTAAAGTATCGCGAGAAAAATGCGAATTTCTTCAAAGATTGCTGAAAAAACGCGAATTTCATCGAAGGATTGCTGAAAATTCATGAATCTTATCAAAAGGCAGCAGAGAAAATGTGATTATTATCAAAGCATTGCGAAAAAAGAAAATTTCGTCTAAGGATCACAGAAAAACGCAAATTTCATAAAAGAATCGTGGAAAATAACGCAAATTTCGTGAAAAAAAAATCTCAGAAAAAACACAAATTTCGTCAAATTATCGCTGAAAAAAAACACGAATTACGTCATAGGATAGCTGAAAAAATTGTGAATCTCGACAAAAAAAAGATACAGAAAAAAATGCGAATTTCATTAAAGAATCACGAAAAAAAATGCGAATTTTGTTAAAGGATTGTGCAAAGAATGTGAATTTTTTGAAAGGTTCGTGTGAAAAATGAAACTGTCTTTATTAAAAACAGCACACACACAAACATCTATACAAACCTCAATACACACAAACATATTATAGGCAGGGCTTGAAATTCAATTTTTCCAAGGACGGGAGTCTCCCTACCAACATTTTTAAATGGAGGGGAGTTGTAATGTTTGGGAGGGAGAAAAAAAAATTTTAAACCCCACTATTATTTTACGTGTTATTTAAAGAATTACATTAATGCAGACATGACAAAATACCATTGAAAAAATTAAGTCAACTGAGAATGATTATGTAAAATGTTTATTTTTATTATAAAAAAGGGAAGAAAGTTAAGTTTTATATATGCAGTGTGTTTTTCAAGTTCCATTAAATGTGTTAGGGACCCTTAACAATTAGGTTGTTAAAAAAATTTCTGACTTTAGATTTTACTTGATTGAGATTCACCGATCGATCGTGGAAAAGACGCAAAGTTCATCGATCTGTTGTGGAAAAAACGCTAAGTTTGTCGATCAGTCGGGGGAAAAAAGCAAATTTCGTCGATCGATTGCAGAATAAACACAAAGTTCGTCGATCTGTCCCCAAGAAACGCAAGGTTCGTCGATCAGTCGCTTAAAAAACGCAATGTTCGTCTATCTGTCGCAGAAAAAACGCAAAGTTCGTTGATCTGTCGCGGAAAAAACGCAAAGTTCGTCGATCAGTTGCGGAAAAAAGCAAATTTCGTCGATCGATTGCAGAATAAATGCAAAGTTCGTCGATCAGTCAGGGAAAAAAGAAAAATTTCGTCGATCGATTGTGGAATAAACGCAAACTTCGTCGATATGTCCCCAAAAAACGCAAGGTTCGTCGATCAGTCGCTTAAAAAACACAATGTTCGTCGATCTGTCGCATTCGTTTGATGTCGTCGTTGAAAATTTATGGATTTCTATTATTAAAGTAATTTTTTCATTTTACCGTATTTATTTTATTTTTGTGTTGTATGTATTTTGCTACTTTGAATTTTTTTAAACTAACCCTTTTTTTTTTGGAGAGTGAGAGAGAGAGATTTAGTAATTTGGTGACACGAAGTTCCGCAAATTCTTAAAATCCACAAATCGTTTCCAATGTAAACAATGAAATTTACAATTAAGTTGCAAGTGCAAAATTTCAGTTTTTTAAAATTTTCATGTCATTCTGTACACATTTTAATATGTCATTCTGATCATTATACATATTTAGTTATGCATTATTAATTATTTACTTGACCTTTACTTTTAATATTTTAAATATTTCAAACTTACAGCTGAATGTAATTATTAAAACATTTGAAATACTGCATTCGAAAAATGAAATTTCAGCTTAGAAACGCGACAATTACTATTAGGTTAAAAAAATTTAAAGTAGAAAAGTACTTATGATATAAAAAGAAGAAAAAAAAATACACCAGAATTTATCTGTATTACGAAAGCGGGAGAAATGATTTTCTGTGCTATACGAAAAGATATCCAAATAACTCAATCATAAACATAGAAATAGGTATCGGTTTCTATGTTCATGTGCACTCAATCCAAACTTGAAACTTTTAAAAAGGTCATTGAATGAATGAAATTCATCTCCGCCTTTCACATCCAGAAAACTTGCTGTGTCGCCAATTATGTTTATATTTTATATATATATAAAAAAATAATAATTCAGGCACTTTTCCGTTATACGGACACCATTGTCGCCAAACATACATACATACATACATTTTGGCATAGTGTCCGTATAACAGAAAAGTACTAAAGTTCATGGTTTAAAATCACAATAAAATATCATGAAATTTATTGATTAGTTGTGGGAAAATATCGGGGAAATAATGTGTTTTTCGTGAATTTTTTGTTTTGTTAACAATGTGGTTAGAGAGCCAGGGAGAAATCCAGAAAACTTGCTGTGTCGCCAATTATGTTCATATTTTATATATATATATAAAAATAATCAGGCACTTTTCCGTTATACGTACACCATTGTCGCCAAACATACATACATATATTTACATACATACATACATTTTGGCATAGTGTCCGTATAACAGAAAAGTACTAAAGTTCATGGTTTAAAATCGCAATAAAATATCATGAAATTTATTGATTAGTTGTGGGAAAATATCGGGGAAATAATGTGTTTTTGTGAAATTTTTTGTTTTGTGTTGTTGTGTTTAATTGTAAGCATTCATTATAATTTTCAGTGCATTATTAAATTGAAATTTTTGTTTAAAATATGTAAACAAAACAGTGACCAGAAACCTGCACAATTTCTAATATAGATAGATAGATAGATAGATAGATGCATGCATGTAGTACTTTTAATTATTTGGTAAAAATACTGTGATCGTCACTGAGAAAACCTGAATTTAACCTAAAAGTAATTGTCGAGTGTTTAAGCTGAAATTTCATTTTACGAAAACAGTATTTCAAATGTTTTAATAATTACATTCAGCTGTAAGTTTGAAATATTAAAAGTAAAGGCCAAGTAAATAATTAATAATGCATAACTAAAAGTAATTGTCGAGTGTTTAAGCTGAAATTTCATTTTACGAATACAGTATTTCAAATGTTTTAGTAGTTACATTCAACTGTAAGTTTGAAATATTAAAAGTAAAGGCCAAGTAAATAATTAATAATGCATAACTAAAAGTAATTGTCGAGTGTTTAAGCTAATTTCATTTTACGAATACAGTATTTCAAATGTTTTAATAGTTACATTCAGCTGTAAGTTTGAAATATTAAAATTAAAGGCCAAGTAAATAATTAATGCATAAGTAAAAGTAATTGTCGAGTGTTTAAGCTGAAATTTCATTTTACGAATACAGTATTTCAAATGTTTTAATAGTTACATTCAGCTGTAAGTTTGAAATATTAAAAGTAAAGGCCAAGTAAATAATTAATAATGCGTAACTAAATATGTATAATGATGAGATTTTTTTTTCTTGAATTATTCAGTGAAACTCGCCTTATAAATGTACGCAAATAATTCACATCAAAATCTTAAAATAACAAAGTTTTCTTTCGTGTTTAGCTATGCTTAATAACCAAAAAAGCTTGATTAATACAAAAATTTTTTGGTAAAAAACTGTGATCGTCGCTGAGAAAACCTGAATTTAATCATATCACACAGAATTACATATTAAGTTTAAAAAACTGAAATTTTACACTTGTTTACATCGGAAACGATTCGCGGAATTTCGTGCCACGAAATCTCTCTCTCTCTCTCAAAAAAAGGGGTTAGTTATAAAAAATTCAAAGTAATAAAATACATACGACTTAAAAAGAAAATAAATACGGTAAAATGAAAAAATACCTTAATAAAAGAAATCCATAAAGTTTCAACAACCCATGGGCAACAACCGAACAACCAAATGGAGTCGTAGTAATCCACATACGCTTCTAGAGAGAGGAAAAAGCCTTCACCTCATTGGCTGAAATATCGCGTCTGAAGATAGTAAAAGCTTCTAGCTGATTAGCTGAATGCTCGCGCATGCCTATAAAGGGCATTTTTGCACGAAAAACTAAAAAGCAGGTGAGCTTTAAGTATATGGATACCACAGTTTTATTGCTGGCTTAAGTTATCTTTGTTTGATTGTCAATACTCATAATAAAAAGAAGATTGATTATACTAGAAGGAAGACAACGCTTTTTTACGCAAAAATACGCAGAGACTCGGTGCCACCGGATTTCTTTGACGGACCTATGATACCCATAAATCCCTTGTGGAGAGGGAGGGTAGTGTGGCGCCCTCATAGCTCATTTGGCACTTCTTTTCCTCGATATTTGGTTTTCTATTTTAACGTTTGATCATAGAAGTGAAAAGAATTTGATAGCTTTATGTTTATTTACGGTCGGTTATTTGCCGTCGCGGCGGGTTGGCGCAGCTTGTCCCCATTGGGACCTTGTGTCATAAAACCCTATACAACCAACTAACCAACCAACCGTCGCGGCGGAGGGAAACGTTTGATAATTATTTATTCAAGACTATTTTTAAAATTATGTATCTTGTAATATTTGGTGTATAAAATTATCTACAAAAAATAACTTTTCGAAAGTAAAAAAAAAAAAAAAAAAAAAGGAAACGAAAGTTGTGGCTAAAAAATGGTGTGACATCAAATTTCCAAGCTTTTATTATAGTACTTATTTAACTTTTTTCCATTAAAGAAGTTATTATATATATAAGTCGAGTGCTACGTATATGTTAATAGAAATCGTTTTCTCCTGTACTAAATACATCCTAACGTGTTTCTGAAAATTCAATTTTTTTCAATTTATGCATGATGGGCTTGGCGGCCATCTTTCCATATTATACACAAAATTCTAAGCACCCTTATCCGTAGTTAAAATCCCAAGTTCAAAATTGTAACCTAAGCAAGCTTATCTGTTCGTAGTTAAAATCTGAAGTTCGACATTGTTATAAACATAGTACATTGCAAACATATTACGCTTTTACTTTAGAAATTTGAGGACTTAGAAATATGGAAAAATGGCCGCCAAGCCCATCATGCAAAATTTGAAAGAAATTGAATTTTCAGAAACACGTTAGGATGTATTTAGTACAGGAGAAAACGATTTCTATTAACATATACGTAGCACTCGACTTATATATATGGTAACTTCTTTAATGGAGAAAAGTTTTTTTTTTTTTTTTTTTTTTTTTTTTTTTTTTTTTTTTTTAAGCTTGGTTGTTTTTTTTACTTTCGAAAAGTTATTCTTTGTAGATACCATTTCTTTTTTTAAAAAAAATAGATTATACATAATTTAAATAATCTACTCTATGAAATTCACATGAGAATGTTATGTAAAATTACATTTTACTTTCAGTTATTGTTTAAAGGGTTAACTAGAAATACCAGTAGATTTTTCAATTAAACTAATTACACCCTTAAAAACAACATATTAAATGTGGCTTGTTATAATACTTGTTATACTTCGTTAAAAAATATCACTGCCTAATCCATGAGATGAGTAAAAATGGAATATGTACATAGCGAGTCAGCGCTGCTTTTGAATTCAAACGTGATATCATGCTCTTTTACTATTAGCGTTAAATCACATTGATTGGCGAATCTTTATAAAACGTAGTTAATGGTGAAAAGTAGCAAAATATCTTAGGAATTTCTTAGACTTACATTATTTTATTCAATTAAACACTGTACTCTTACAATAAATTTAAATGGAAACTTCACTTCTAAAACAAAAATAATTTAACAACTGGATTCCATTAATTTATAGAAAAATGATGTCAAAGAATTCTCAGCCTGCGAACCTGCAGTTTTGTATATAAAATGTAGTAATCTTTTAAACACCTTCAGTAAAGTTTTTATAAAATAGATATATTTGTTTTTAGAACATTTATGTAGTTTTTATTTATTTTTTCTTCATCTTCGAATATATAATATAACCGCGAACGAAAATACAGAATAACGTCTTTCGTGCTGCCATTGATTCCGAAAAGCGTTCTTCGTCTTTAGGAACCTCAGAAAACAATATATTTTTGTGACTTGAAGAAGCATTTGTAAAAGAAAACGAAGTTTCTTTTGCTGCAACTGATTTTCGGAAACGTTTCCGTGTCGTTTTTATAGTGTATTAATCAGTTTTGTCAACCGGGAATATCGGTTTTTAGGATTGTATCAGTTCCCAATTAAACATTTTCAGCTGCGGAATTGACTTTGTAAAGGCAAGAGTAACAAAATAATCTTAATTTTAATTTTGATATGTCTGTAAAATATGTTTGTTGTACGTGAACATGTTGACTTGAGAATGGATAGCATCAAGAAAAACCTATATTCTGGGTTGAGAATACTGATTTGCTCCATAAAAACTAAATGGAGCAGCAAAAGAAACTTTGTTTCACTAAATGCCTCTTTAAATATACAAAATATCTTGATTTTTGAAGTTTTTAAAGATAAAGAAAGATTTTCGAAATCGTGGGTAATTTTAATCTTATTTTTTCGTTCGTGGATATAATATATTTTCCTAGATTAAAAAGCATTTGTCTTTTTTTACAGTGTTCATACAGTAATGTGATTTTAAAACACGTGTTTCGTGACTACATTGTAAAAAACTACCGATGTTTCTTATTTTATGAACATATACTATAACCACGAACGAAAATACAATATAAACTTCTGAGTTATCCGAAATTCCGAATAGCATCTTCCATTGTCTTTTGAACCCCAGAAACCAATACATTTCTAAAATTTAAAGAATTATTTATAAAAGTCAAGTATTTTTTGCTGCCCGTATTTTTCAGAAACGTTTCCGAATAGCTTTCATAGTGTATTGATCCGTTTCCTCAGCCTGGAATACCTGTTTTTTCAAATGTCATCCATTCTCAAGTAAACGTTCTCAGCTGCATAAGTTAATTTGTACATGAAAGAGTAAAGAAGTAATCTTAATTTTAATGTTAATGTTAACGCTGTTAATTTTGCATGTTTGTCTGTTAAACAAGTTTGGTGAACATGAAAATGTTTACTTGAGAATGGATAGCATCGGGAAAAACGATATTCCGGGCTTAGAAAACTGATTAATACACTTTAAAAGCTACTCGTAAACGTTTTGAAAATTATGGACAGCAAGATAAATTTTGTTTTTATAAATGATTCTTTAAATCTCGAAATGCCATTGATGTCTGTGGTTTCTAAAGATAAAGAAACACTTTTCAGAATCATGGTTAACAAGGATGAGTTTATATTATAAATTTATTCGTGATTATATTATATTTTCGTAGATTAAGAAACATTTGTCATTTTTTACAGCGTAAGGATATATTTTACCAGACTTTTTCAATTTTGTTAAAGTATATAGTAAAGCAAATCAGCATAAGCAAACCTATGCAAAAGTATACTATTAGAAATAGAATATTGCATTTCATGTATTTCTAACGTTTCAGAAATTCCAATATCATTTTGCAAATTTTTGAATAATTTTGTTAAATTTTTATCCTTTCAAACCCCCTCCCCTCACCCCACACACGCTTAGACACAGCAATTAATTTTTTCTTTGCTTAAACGCATTTTTTTTACTTACAATTTTAAGAAAACTATCTCATACAGCATTTATTTGTTTTCTTAGTATTTGTTTTGCTTTCCTCTGAACAACAAATGAATAAGTCAAACCATACTAAAGCTTCAGTAACAAAACTTTCAGATTGAGGTTGTTCAATTTCAAGGATTTCGATTTTCCTGGAAAATCCAGGAAAATAATCTCATCCTATCTACTGAAGCCCTTTGTTATTGACATCAGTATTTTTCGAACTCCTATTCTGATAGTGATATGACTCACTTTTTGTTTGGATTCACCAAGTGATACAGATTTTTTTTTTCATCTATTGTTATCTCAAAATAGCACATTTAAAAAGATTTTATCATTTGTAAATATATATGCGTTAATATGCATTAACACTTCTAAAAGAAAGATACTTAATTTGGAAAAAGTTATAATGCATTATTCAAGACGAGAATGTTATTTTCAGATTTCTTTGAAAAATTTGATTGGGAAACGAATAATAATAATTAATTCAGAACTTCTAAAGTTCTCAAACAACTTAGCTATAAATCTTAATATTAACATTTCAGAGCTTATTTTTAAGATTTCTTGAGGAAATTTGATTAGAGAACATTCTAATCATTATTAATTCAAATTTGCTAAAGCTCTCAAACAACTTAGTTATCGATCTTAATTTTAAGATTTCGCTAAGAAATTTGATGAGAGAACGAATAATAATAATTAATTCAGATTTGCTAAAGATCTCAAACAACTTAGCTATAGATGTTAATTTTTAAGATTTCTGTTATAAATTTGATTATAGAAAGAATATTCATAATTCTTCAGACATAGCCAAGCCCTCAAGCAACTTAGCTATAGATATTAATTTAACTTTAAGAAATTTGATTAGAGAACAAATAATCATTATTAATTCAGACTTGTAAAAGCTCTAAAACAACTTAGCTATAGATCTTAATTTTAATATTTCTTTTGGAAATTTGATTAGAGAACGAATAATCATAATTAATTCTTGCGAGAGCTCTCAAACAACTTAGCTATAGATCTTAATTTTAAGATTTCGTTACGAAATTTTATTAGAGAACGAATAATTATAATTAATTCAG
Organism: Maratus michaelseni; assembly: GCA_963931845.1. NCBI lineage: Eukaryota > Metazoa > Arthropoda > Arachnida > Araneae > Salticidae > Maratus > Maratus michaelseni. Next base: position 9,164,194 of record OZ007600.1, read on the forward strand.
ACTTGCTCAAGTTGTCAAACAACATAGCTATAAATCTTAATTTTAAGATTTTTTTTATAAAATTTGATTAGAGAACGAATATTCATAATTAATTCAGAACTGCTAAAGCTCTCAAACAACTTAGCTATAGAGTTTAAGATGAATATGAATGAAGCAGTAATATTTGTTTAATTTTAAATTTACAGAGATACATAGAATATACAGTTAATAAAAAGAAATCTGAACCGTTGATATAAAAAAATTATAATTAAAAATATTTAAGTATTTAAAAATGGGATTGTTTTACTTGCCTATCTTATTTTCGATTTTTGCCAAGTTATCGTTAGAACTTATCCAGTTGAAATAGCGTGCCTTGTCTCAAATATTTTTCCATATATAAAGGCTTTTATTTCGTTTACTTTTCTTTCCTGTCGGGAATAAGAAGTGCATTTTGTTTTTAAAAAAAGAACTAAATTCTGAAAGTTGGAAAACATTAACTGAGATGTATAGACTTTTTTACTGCATAAGTATAAAGCTTAAGTTAATAAATAAAAAGTCAGAACAGTTGACATAAAAAATCATAATTAGAAATATTTAAAAATAGGAATTTTTTTCTTGTATATGTTATTTTTATTTTTATTTCTATATATATATATATATATATTTACTTTTTTTTTTGTAAAGTTATCGTTGGAACTTATCCGGTTAAAGTAGCCTGCTTTGTCTAAAATAATTTCCATATATATTTTTCAAAAGGCTTTCATTTCATTTACCTCTTTTTCCTTTAGGGAATAAGAGTTGCATTTTTTTTTCCTTTAAGAACGAAATTGTTTAAGTTGGAAAAATATTAACTGAGAAGTATAGACTTTTCTACTGCATAAATATATAGCTTAAGTAAATAAATAAGAAATATGAACAGTTGAGACCAAACAATTATAATTAAAACTATTTAAATATTTAAAAATAGCATTGCTTTACTCACATACCACATTATCATTTTTTGTAAAGTTATCGTTGAAACCTATCTGGTTGAAATAGCCTGCTTTGTTTAAAAAAGTTTTTCATATATTTATCAAAAGGCTTTCATTTCGTTTACGTTTATTTCCTTAAATGAATATGAAGTGCTATTTTTTTTTCTTTTTCAAAGAACGAAATTGTAAGTTGAAAAAAACATTACTGAAAAGTTTTTCTATTTTCTACTGTATAAGTATAAATCTTAACAAAACTCAAGTCGAGAAATAGTGTTACAAGACACAGGCATTCGAAAATAGTAAAAATAAATTTTAAATTTTATCCAAACATGGAGATTATAATGTTAATATTTGTATGAAAAACGTTCAGCAATACGCTAACAAATAAATATTCATATATATATATATATGTATATATATATATATATATATATATATATATATATTTAATTAACTTTTATACATTCTTTTTAAATGCTAAAGATATAAATTAACAGCATAATATAAATTAAAATAACTTTTATTAGTTGTTTTATATGTTTCGACTCTTTCCGAGTCATTTTCAAAAACAAAATGAGAATATTCCAAAGTTGCAAGGCCTTTGAAGTTATTATATTCATGTACTTTAATTAAAAGATGCCGCATCGTTACATATTGTATTTTTGCGTGTTAGTATCTCTATGGTTTCTCTTATTATGGATGGATAGTATAGACTGGAGGGAAATATTATTTTACTTTCATTGAAATTTATTTGGATGATTTCTTCTTGATCTCGATGCGGCGTCTTTTATTTTACCGAAACTGTGGCTAGAGTTACTCCATGGTCACAGATGTGAAAATAAACAACCAAGTAAAAAAAAAAAAATTATAACGTGCATAATTTTTAGAAAATAATAACTTCAAAGCCCGTGCAACTTTGGAATATTCTCATTTTGTTTTTGAAAATAACTCAGAAAGAGTCGAAACATGTAAAACAACTAATAAAAGTTATTTTAATTTATACTATGTTGTTAATTTACACCTTTAGCATTTAAAAGGAAGATATTATTACAAGGTGTTATAATTTATAATTTAGGTGTTATAACTTTTATACAGTTTTTTACCTTTAAGTTTTCTACCTTAATTTTTATAATTCCTCATGCTTAAAGTATAAGGTGAAACCGTGGTCTATTATTTAACATAAATAAATCGGTGGTTCGTTGTAAGGAATAATTACTTAAATTTGGGGTTCCAACATGAGCTTCCCGAGTTACAGAATATAGATGAAAACCATTTTTTATAATTGAAAATTTTAATACATTTTGTACATTTACATTTATAATTTTAGATTGCCTAATAACAGCACCAAAAAGCATTTTTGCATTTTTATAAGAAAATATCAATGTATTCAAATAAAGCTTTGAAATTTATTAAAATCTATACTTTGATATTTGCCGAATGCCAAGCATTACTAGCCGAAGCAATCGGCAAAGATTCCGCTACTTTCAGCAGCATTTTTTATTATAATTATTTCAGTTGTTTAAGCTCGTAGTTTGATTACATATCTGTAGCAACTCCGTTTTTTCAAAACCCTAATCGACAATATAAATTAATTTAAACTTACAGATTTTCATTTTCGTAGTAAAGTTATAAATGTAGAGATTTTCTTCATATTGTTATGAATGGTGTCGCGTCAATTCGTCGCGCACAATTCAACGCGGAACAATTCATCGCGCACAATTCCTCACAGCCTCAATTCCTCGCAGCGACAATTCATCGCAGCGTCAATTCGTCGCGGCGACAACTCATCGCAGCGTCAATTAGTCGCTGCGTCAATTCGTCGTGGTGTCAATTCGTCGCAACGAAAAGGTTTTTGAAGGCCATGTTGATAAAATATAGATAATTTGGTAAAATTATTTAATGATAATTTGTTTTTTAGATATTATCGCATGTAAATTGTTAGTTATAATTCTCTATATCTGAAAAAACTAATTATCACTAAACATTTTTACTAAATTGTCTTTATTTTATCCTCATACCCTTCAAAAACATTTTCGTTGCGACGAATTGACGTCGAATTGACACCACGACGAATTGACGCTGCGATGAGTTGTCGCAACGACGAATTGACGCCGCGATGAATTGTGCGCGATGAATTGTTCGACGATGAATTGTGCGCGACGAATTGGCGCAGAACCGTTATGAATTGTCATCTGTCGGTTAAATTTTGAATTACATTTTTAAGCTTTTGATCAAAAAGAAACATATCTGCCTTTGAATGAGAAATATTGGGTTGTTCGGAAAGTCCTTTCCGTTTGGGAAAATTAATACCGGAAAATTCTTTCATTTAATTATTAGACATTCATTCCGATGGCTAATGTCTAATAATTAACGGGCAGAATTTTCCGGTTCGAAATTATTTTCCCAAACGAAAGAACTTTCCGAACAACCCAATACAATCTAATGAGACAATTCATAATTTAATTGCAAGAAGTAACTGCATTTTTTTTTAATACTCGTTACATTTATTTTCATTTGAAAATGCTTCTATAATCTCGCTTAACATTATTTTTAATGTCTTTTGTTTCTGCATTTAGTCTCTTTTCCTCATTTACATCTACAAACTTAATTACAGATTATTGCGTTCATTAATAGTTCTATATTACTTTTATTAGTAGATAAAAGTATGGATTTATATCTCCTTACTTAATAACGATAATTATTGCGTCTATTAATTGTTCTATATTAATTTTATTAGTAGATACAAAAATGAATTTATGTCTTTCAACTCAATAACTAATTTTGAGTACATTGATAGTTCTATGTTACTTTTATTAATAGTTAAAAAATGGATTTACAATTCATAATTTATTAACTAATTATTGCGTTTATCAATAGATTTATGCTATTTTGATTAGTTAATTAAAAATAATATTTACATGTACTAACTTAAAAACGAATTATTGCATTTATTAATAGTTTGTTACTATGTTAATTTTACTGGTAGATAAAAAAAAGGGCTTACATTTTCTATTTTAATAACAAATTATAGTTCTATGTCACTTTTAGCAGTAGATAAAATATTTATTTACGTCGCCTAACGCAATAACTAATTATTGCGTTCGATAATAGTTCTTTCTATGTTACTTTCGTTACAAGATAAAGAATATAGTTATATCTTCTAACTTAATAGCTGTTTATTGCGTCCATTAATAGTACTATGTTACTTTTAGTCCTAGATGAAAAAAAAATTATATTTACTTTTCCTATAACTTAATGACTAATTATTGCGTTCATTAATAGTTCTGTATTACTTTTATTAGATAAAAAATGGGTTTACATCTCTTAACTTAATAACTAATTGTTGGGTTCATTAGTAGTTCTATGTTACATTCATTAGCAGATAAAGAATGGATTGTGCATTTTTTAGAAAGATTAAAGCATTTAATTTGCCATTCCAATACTTTAATCCGGAAAAAGATTTTTTTTTTTTAAAAAAAAGAAGAAAAAATAAATAAAGAAAGAAAAAGAAAAGAGAAGAATATATATATATATATATTTGTTTCATGTATTAGTCAAAAAACTGTATAATTTGTCATACAATTAGTGGTATTTAATTCGTAAATTATCGTTAATTGCGACGCATAATTTTACAATGCAACATACATTTAGAACGCTTATTCAAGCAGATTAAAACATTTTAATTACGATACGGTGGCAACATTTAAATCTCTTTGAGCACAGAAAATGGCAAAAAAAAAAAAAAAAAAAAAAAAAAAAAAGTTTCTGTATTATTATTATTATTTCTTTCCGCCGATATTAAAACGGAAATTAATCATTTCAGTTTGTGGTGTATTTGAAATTATTTTAAAACTATTTTTAACAAAATAGCATCAAATTATTCTAAAAATGTATCTTGAAAATTAGTGAACATAAAATTCGAAAGAGCATGCAAGATTCATATTTTGTAAAATATATGAAATTCGTGTATTTATAACAATATTTTATTCCAGATTATTCTTGTATCAGAAAAGTATTGATTTTAAATGAAGAATGATAAAAATATTCTTTAAGTTAAAGAAAATAATTTTAAATTTTCTGAAAACCACTTGTAAAATAACTTTAATGTTATCATCTCCGCCAAAGTATCCGTGAAAAATTCTATATTTTAGTTCCTGTGACGTTAAATCTCTATTTATTTATTATTCTAAACCCAATATGTACATATTTTTCAACTTACTTTTGCTAATTATATTGTTTAAGTAAATTAAATTGGCTGTAGACAAAATTGTTTTAATCATAATTACGTTTTAAGAATTAGCTAATATGAAGATATGTTAATTGGTACTTTAGCACCAATTCGTGAAAAATATTTAAGCAAACTGGAGTTTTATAAACATTTATATAAAAATGCAGGAAAGCCCTCAGAAAATCAAATGGTTAATTTTTATTTTTTGTTGTTCCATCCCCCAATTTTTATCTTTTTCTCACCCACCTGATCCCCAACTCCCATATTGTAGCGTCCTATTACAACGCTTATTCGGGTAGATTGAAAAGTTTTAATTACGATAATCTCTCAGCATTTTAATCCCCTTGAACGTGGAACATAACAACAGTTTATTATTATTATTATTGTTGTTATTCCAATAGAATGTCCTTTCCCTTTTCCCTTTTCTGTAAATAGTATAATTCCAACATCATTTATACAGGGTGTTTCATGAAGAACCCCTAACTTTGAAAATAAATAACTCGGAAACGGTGATAGATAGAATCATGAAACCAGTGTTATGTTTATTAAAAATAACCATAATAATCTGATTACAGAAACCTTAAAGTTTTCGTTAAAAATAGCGCCGATAGATAGCGCCGCATGCAGCATTACGGATCCATATAAAGAGAGCTCAGACGCCAAAAACGTTCAATCGTCGATGATTTCGTCGTTGAAACGTGATCGCTATTAGCACACAGTGAAGAAATTCTGGAAGTGACATTGAAGGACATTGTTTACTGCAACAATCTTTTAACACTCGACGAGCTGGAGGAAGCTATTTGTCAAGCTTGTGTGTTGATTTCCGGTGGCATACTACAGAGAGTCATTGATAATTGTATTCTTCGTTTGCGACATGTGTTATGTGAAAGGTGTACATTTTGAATCGCTATTGATTTGATACAGCCTACTTATGGTTATACCACCTGCAGCGCCATCTAATGGTACAATTTGCTACTAAAATTTCGAGGATTTCTTTTTATCAGTTTCGTGATTCTATCTACCACCGTTTCGGAGTTATTTATTTTCAAAGTTAGGAGTCCTTCGTGAAATATCCTGTATAAGGTCACTTTTTATACCCGTGAAATTACTGTCCATAAACTTATGTATTTATTACATGTCACATAGCTAGGGTGTAAACGACGTGCTTTCAGCATTTTAAACACAGTTGAAAAGCGTTTATGTATTCGGTTTGTCAGTTGGTTTTATCCGTGTGGCTGTTTTCTAACATTCGTAAATATACTCGTATTGCCATTTTATTCATGTTTATTGTACAATGTTTCGTATCGAAATGAAGTGTGTAGCATTTGTAATTCGTTTACATGGACACACAGTATTTCCGTTACATTATGGATCTATGGAAAAAACATTTCGGTGCATTTTAAGGATGTTGCTCTATTTCAAACATAATGACATATATATGCATGTAAATTTATAACCTCGTTAGTAAGTCGCCTGCATAACACGTCACTCTGCATATCACGTCATGTTTTAGAAGTCCCGACCATTCTAATACGCGTTTTCACATATTGTACTCGACTTATTGCATTGCTATTTTTTCAACCACTCCGCTTAAGCCGTCACTGCAATTGGCATACTTGATCCTATTTCTTTGCCAAGGTTATCTCCAGAAACACTTAGTTTTTTTTGTGCGTGACTGTAAGTTTAAGTTTAACAACACTCCAGATGACAGCGTTTTTCCTTACAAAGATAGTCTGTCCTATCGATAAAGTCTATGAATTTCCGCCTGCGTGGGCTATTGTTTCTGGGCTATTATATTTTGATTAACTATAATGTCCTTAATTTTTCACCCTTTGCATGAATTCTAATTCTTATTCTACTAATTTATGTAATTTAAAACGTAATTTAAATATAAGGTAAAGCTAGGAGAGTCTGAGCACAGTTCAGAAGAATAACAATAAAAAATCTGAATTATGGTATAGAGCCGGTTTGGGTACATATGCAAATGTAGTTTTTATTTGAAGGATTGTTTGCATCTATTAAAAATCCAAAGTGATCGTACAGAATTGTGGCAGGAGTACATTAGCACGGTAGTTATTCCCGCAAATAACGACCAGAAATCCGTAGATCCTGAAAATGAATAATCCTGGAAATATGTAAATAATAGTCCACACGTGATGATTTCTTTGCATACTGTAGGGTTTATTTCTCCAAGACAAAAATACTTCAAAATAATATGGGATAGAACAACTCAAAAACATGGGATGGCCTCTCAGTCGATTTTTTAATTAGAACTTCACTCTATGAGCAGAGGCGGTAAAGTGATCAAGAATCGCGGTTACATTTTAACAGCCAAGAATCGAATATAGAGTCATGGCGAGTTGTAAAAATATGCCAAAGAACAACAGGAAAAGATTCGTTAATGTTAAACCAATGGGGGTGGTTTGAATTTGCTTGGCGCGACGTTGAGCTACCAGGAGCGCTAAAAACCATGAATTTTATAACATTAATCCTTATGGGAAAGGCCGAAATAACATCTGCTATTTACATGAAAGGTTTACCAAAAGCAGGCGTCTGCGATCTATAAAGTTTAAAGTATTACATATAAAAGAAGTGCCACAACATCCTTTGTTTTTATAAATTATTTCATTTTGAACGCAGAGCAGACATCTGGTAAATGCTGATATCAATTCTTTATGACTATTGCACTTTTCTTTCCTTTTTATTATTTTATTTGTTATAATATGTGGTCGCTTTGATAGAAGAACGGATATGAGAGATGCCCTAGCAGAATAAAATGAGTTTAAATAAAATGACCTTGTTCTTTTAAGAATAATAGGATTAGAATTTGGAAAGAAGGGATGAAAAATGAAATATAATTTAGAATATAAATTTAATTTAAGATATATATGATTCAACATCATATAAATATTAATTTTTTGCTAAACTATCCATGGATAAATTTTACTTTATTTGTTTTTTATGCATTTCCATTGCTCTTTTGTTGTTATGTTGCAATTTAATAGAACAGCTGTAATAAAACCAAGAAAGTTCTTTTGCGCAATCTGTCCTTACAGGGTTGGTGTGATTGCGCACACGGGTAGGAGAGATTGTTACTAATAATAACTACAATTAAATTGTTAACAATAATAAATACACTTAAATGACATTGTTGTGAGGTTTTTGTGAACCAATATTATTGTATTAGGAGTGAATATTTCAACCTAATGATTAAAGAATCAGAAAACAGAAATAATTTTAAAAACGATCAAAAAATTTGAATTAAAGGAAAAAAAATAAAGAATCAGAAAAATCAAGTCCAGATAAGATTACAAAATAAAATTAAGTTACTTGATAACACGTTTAACTTAAAATTAGTCCTTTTTCATTTTTTTATGCAAATTTACTAATAAGCTGCGTAATTTCTCCTAGCATGGAAACTAATGGAAAAAATCGCCATCTCTCCTAATTAGCAGATGCGCAAATTTTCCAATTTCGGTAGGAGAGATTGCGTGGCCTTTTATTTAAACATGGCCGCTACTAAAATGAACCGTTGATGTTCACATTGTTAGTCTAGATTAGTAGTTTATGAGAAATCGTTTAATATTAAAATATATTGTACTACTGACATTGTATAAAAAATTCTGATGAATAGCTATGAAAATTCAAGCACGTACTTTGGGAAAACAAAGCAAAATAGCAATGCTTTATCTTAGACACTCAAAACAATCAACGTGCACTTTTAAGTAGACACTCCACTACTGCTGTTGTAGTCTCTGTACGCTTACTCTACTCACTCCCCTCGAACCTCTATGTGCGTAATCTCTCGGACTGCGCCATCTCTCCTGGTTTTACCTTAGTATGCTTAATATATAAACATTTGGAATTTCATTATACATCCATATATTTAAAGCTGTTTGCTAAAAATGTCAAATAATTCCATCGAATTTCGACCGTATATGCATGCGTCAAAAAAGGACCGGCCAATGAGGCCGAGGGTCTATTCCTGTCTCCAAACGTATTTGGGATCAAGATCAACTCCTGTTGTTTTGATGGCTTTTTCCGCGTTGCGTTAAACCTAGGAAGATATTTATATAAAAAAACTGTGGAGTGTTTTGAAGGTATTTATTTTATTTATTGTTGTATTTATTGTAATTTGAATGAATACTTAGGTATCCATTTCGGATTTACTGTGTAACATGAATTTAGGTTCATTTAACGTTCGTGAAATCAAATCATTTTGTTTATATAGTACAGAAAATAATTCTTCAATCGTAAATAAAAATATAGTAGAACATGTAATACAAAATTGGACCACTTATATTCCGTTTATGATCGGATATGAATCTTATGGTGTTCCGATTGCTAATGAAAACGATTATGTAAATATAATGTCAAAAGACAGTACGCACGGCAGTAATATTTTTATTATTATTTGTTCGAAAAAAGCGAATCTGAGCGTCTGAATATAAATTATAAAATATTATATCTGTATTTAGCAACTAAATATTTAATAAATATGCAGGAATGTGACTAGCTTTATGTGAATGTATAATATATATAAGTCTGAACTTTAGCATTATTTTTTAACAGAAATATACTATCTCTATTCGATTTAAAAGTTTTGTCATTATATAAGTGTGCTATTTTATTTGTAAAGAGTATGTATGCATTATATTGTTTGTATGTATACAAATCTTTAGAATCTCTTAATATTTGAATAATGTTTACATTATATTTGTTTGTATGTATACAAACAATATATGTATACAAAGAAGTATGTATACAAACAATGTATCATGTAACAATATTAATATTTACATTGTATTGTTTGTATGTATACAAATCTTGAATGTTTTAATTTATTACATTCATTTTTTACCAGTTTGCATGTTCGTTCATGGGCGATTCATATGAAACTCATAATTTGTCACAAATTGGTGATTTTATTGATTTAGTGCTTTGCCCAAGAATGTGGAAAAAAAAAACTTTTTGACATCGGGTGAAATGAATGAGGTAATTTCGGTTTTTCTTTTGTATATAAAAAATGTTATATGTAAAAAAATCCTGGCCATTAATCACATTGTTTTTTGTATATTTAAAGACGATTACTTATTCTTTGTAATTATTTTTTTGTTGGGGGTTTTTGAGCAAAATAATATTACTTCATAGCTAGAACCAGTTCCGCTAATCATTAATATTTACTTATTTACTTAATCCTTTGACCGCTGAGCAAATGGGCAAATTTGTAATGTTTTTTCTGTTATTTTTTTTAAATGTCAAAAAAAGATAAATTTTCAAACTTGATATAAAAAACTTAGGTACTTCTCTATTATCCCATCGTCCACTTTTCATAACAAAATACTATCGCCAAACTGTATGATTAAATGCCAAAAATGCAGTCCCATTTACTTGATGTCGGAAGCATTATACGTGTTTGTTATGTCATCAAGTGGTTTTTAATTCAACATTTGCGCGTATTAATGACAACGTTCTCCCGTTTATTTGGCGTTACAGTTTGGCGATAGTTTTTTGTGATGAAAAGTGGTCGATGAGATAATAGAGAAGTACCAAAACTTAATTACGTATATGAGTAGATTCCTTGACAGTATTAATCATTACTCAATATTTTAAAACTGCATCATATTTGTAGAATTATATTAATTTAAACAATGCTTCTATTGAAGTGTGAAGAAGCACATACTTCTATGAAGAACCATATATTTACATAATCGTTTTCATTAGCAATCGGAACACCATAAGATTCATCCCCGATAAAAAACAGACTATAAGTGGTCCAATTTTGTAATACGTGTTCTACGATATTTTTACGTACATTTGAATAATTATTTTCTGTACTATATAAACAAAATGATAGAGATCTAAAACCACAATTTCCATCGGGATTGATTTCGCGAATGTTAAATGAGCCTAAATTCATTTTTAAACAGTAAATCCGAAATGGACACCTAAGTATTCATACAAATTATAATAAATAAAATAAATACCTTCTGAACACTCCACAGTGAGTTCTATATAAATATCTTCCTAGGTTTAATGCAACGTGCAAGAAAAAAAAAACAGGAGATGATCCCAAACACGTTTCTAGAGACAGTAATAGACCCTCATTTTAATGGCCGGTGTTTTTTTTTTACGCATGCATATTGGGTCGAATATTGTTGAAAAATGATTTTGAAGAAAAAATTGGTAAATTCACAAAATGGTTTCGGGAAAAACTTCACCAAATGGTTTCAAAATTCTTTGAGTGACAGCGGGAAAAAAAATTTCATTTTACATTCAATCATCGCAATTGGCGAGTGTGACTATTAAGTTTAGCCAGTACTGGATACTACTAGATATAATGATTATGAACCATGATTTTTCTGTTATTGGGCGAGATTCATGTTTTTTCAGCAATTCTTTGATGAAATTCGTGTTTTTTCAGCGATCCTTTGAAGAATTTCGCATTTTTCTCGCGATCCTTAACGAAATTCGCATTTTCCAGCGATTCTTTGATAAAATACATTTTATTCCGCAATTTTTAGACGGAATTTAGTAAAAAAGCGTGATCTTTTGGTGAAATTTACTTTTTTGCGATTCTTTGACAAAATTTGCGTATCTTTCACGATCCTTTTGCATAATTCACGTTTTTTCTGTGGTCTTTTAATGAAAGTCATGTTTTCCCATGATCCTTTGATGAAATTAGTGTTTTTTTCTCAATCATTTGACGAAATCTGTGATTTTTTCAAAACGCGAAGATTGGTTAGATGTTTTTAGTCTGCAGGTGTCCTAAAAAGTCTGACGCCCGTTGCTGCATCGCACACATTCTTCCATGGGGCATCGAACGAAGGAAATTTATCCTAAAGAATCATTGTTTCATTCCTGACATTTCTAGAAAGAAACAATGTTCAATTTATTGGCTGAATTGTAAAGGGCGAAATAGTGTCAGACATTAGCGGAAATAAAGTGCGCAATTTGTTCGTTTATGGAAAAAATTGTGAAATTCGTTAATCGATAAATTGCGAAATTTGTCAATCGATAGAGGAAAAATCACAAAATTCATTAATCGACGGAAAATTCATCAACTGTTTTGAAATTTGTCGAGCGACAGCAGAGAAAAAAATCTTTTTCCATTCAGTCATTGCAATTGGTGAGTGTGACTATTATGTTTGACCAGTGGTGGCAATAAAGTCCATTGCAAAATTTTCAGTATTACTCGCTATTTGGCAAGTGCTAATTTTGTCCTATACTTCAAAACCCTTTTGATCATCACATCAGTGTGCAGGACAGTTTTTTTAGGTAGACCATTTGATGAATTTCGTGATTTTTCCGTTATCAATTGACCAATTTTGCTGCTATTGATTGTTGAATTTTATAATTTATCAACTATTGATTAGCGAATTTCATGATTTTTTCCATGAACGTTTGACGAATTACGCAAAACAATTAAGAATATCGTTAAATTGTCTTGGGTAAAAAAATTTACTATTGTCAAATGCCTTCGAGAAAAAAGTTGCAAGTTGAAACGCCTGTGACCTCTTTTTCATGTTATGCATTTCTGGGAGTCCATCCCCCCACTCCCCCCAAGTGGGACACTTTTCTAAATTTTGCACACACCCCTCATGTGATACATCGCTGGAAAAGTCTTTGACCGCTTATTCATGATATGCATCTCCGGGGTCCATCCCGCCACTCCCCCCCCCCCTAAGGGGGGCACTTTTCTAAATTTTGTTGACACCCCTCATGTCATATATTGTTGGAAAGGTCTGTGACTGCTTAATCATATTATGCATCTCTGATGTCCATCTCCCCACTTTGCCCCCCCCCCCTCAAAGGGTACTTTCTAAATTTTGCGCACAACCCTCATGTTATATATCATTGGAAAGGTCTGTGACCACTTAATCATATTGTGCATCTCCGATATGTCCATCTCCCCACTTGCCCCCCCCCCCCAAGGGGTACTTTCTAAATTTTGCACACAACCCTCATGTTATATATCATTGGAAAGGTCTGTGGCCACTTAATCATATTATGCATCTCCGATGTCCATCTTCCCACTTTGCCCCCCTCCCCCCAAGGGATACTTTCTAAATTTTGCTCACAACCCTCATGTTATATATCATTGGAAAGGTCTGTGACCACTTAATCATATTATGCATCTCCGATGTCCATCTTCCCACTTTGCCCCCCTCCCCCCAAGGGATACTTTCTGAATTTTGTTGACACCCCTTATGTCGTATATTGTTGGAAAGGTCCGTGACTGCTTAATCATATTATGCATCTCCGATGTTCATCTCCCCACTTTGCCCCCCCCCCAATGTACTTTCTAAATTTTGCTCACAACCCTCATGTTATATATCATTGGAAAGGTCTGTGACCACTTAATCATATTGTGCATCTCCGATATGTCCATCTCCCCACTTGCCCCCCCCCCCAAGGCGTACTTTCTAAATTTTGCACACAACCCTCATGTTATATATCATTGGAAAGGTCTGTGGCCACTTAATCATATTATGCATCTCCGATGTCCATCTTCCCACTTTGCCCCCCTCCCCCCAAGGGATACTTTCTAAATTTTGCTCACAACCCTCATGTTATATATCATTGGAAAGGTCTGTGACCACTTAATCATATTATGCATCTCCGATGTCCATCTTCCCACTTTGCCCCCCTCCCCCCAAGGGATACTTTCTGAATTTTGTTGACACCCCTTATGTCGTATATTGTTGGAAAGGTCCGTGACTGCTTAATCATATTATGCATCTCCGATGTTCATCTCCCCACTTTGCCCCCCCCCAATGTACTTTCTAAATTTTGCTCACAACCCTCATGTTATATATCATTGGAAAGGTCTGTGACCACTTAATCATATTATGCATCTCCGATGTCCATCTTCCTACTTGCCCCCCCCCCCCCCCCCGAAGTGGTACTTTCTAAATTTTGCTCACAACCCTCATGTTATATATCATTGGAAAGGTCTGTGACCACTTAATCATATTATGCATCTCCGATGTCCATCTCCCCACTTTGCCCCCCCCCAAGGGGGATACTTTCTGAATTTTGTTGACACCCCTCATGTCGTATATTGTTGGAAAGGTCCGTGACTGCTTAATCATATTATGCATCTCCGATGTTCATCTCCCCACTTTGCCCCCCCCCCCCAACGTACTTTCTAAATTTTGCACACAACCCTCATGTTATATATCATTGGAAAGGTCTGTGACCACTTAATCATATTATGCATCTTCGATGTCCATCTTCCCACTTGCCCCCCCCCCCCCAAGGGGTACTTTCTAAATTTTGCTCACAACCCTCATGTTATATATCATTGGAAAGGTCTGTGACCACTTAATCATATTATGCATCCCCGATGTCCATCTCCCCACTTGCCCCCCCCCTAGGGATACTTTCTAAATTTTGCTGACACCCCTCATGTCGTATATTGTTGGAAAGGTCCGTGACCACTTAATCATATTATGCATCTCCGATGTCCATCTCCCCACTTTTTGCCCCCCCCCCCCAAGGGATACTTTCTAAATTTTGTTGACACACCCCTCATGTCATATATTGTTGGAAAGGTCCGTGAATGCTTAATCATATTATGCATCTCCGATGTTCATCTCCACACTTTCCCCCCCCCCCCCCCCACAACGTACTTACTAAATTTTACACACAACCCTCAAGTTATATATCATTTGAAAGGTCTGTGGCCACTTAATCATATTATGCATCTCCAATGTCAATCTGCCCACTTTGCCCCCCCCCCCAAGGGATACTTTCTAAATTTTGTTGACACCCCTCATGTCACATATTGTTGGAAAGGTCTGTTACTGCTTAATCATATTATGCATCTCCGATGTCCATCTCCCCACTTTGCCCCCCCCCACAAGGGGTACTTTTCTAAATTTTGTTGACACCCCTCATGTCATATTGTTGGAAAGGTCTGTGACTGCTTAATCATATGCATCGTCGGGGTCCATCCCACCACTTCCCCCCCTTAAGGGGGGCACTTTTCTAGATTTTGGACACAACCCTCATGTGATATATCGATGGAAAGATCTGTGACCACTTAATCATATTATGCATCTCCAATACCCATCTCCCCACTTTGCCCCTCCCCCCAAGAGGTACTTTCTAAATTTTGCACACAACCTCATGTGATATATCGATGGAACGGTCTGTGATCGCTTAATCATATTATGCTCCCCACTATGAAATTTGTCAAGTTAAAGCAACTATAAAATTTAATTTTATGGTACTATCAAGTTGTTTGCCGTCAAATTTTGACGGGTTCCATCTAGTTTAATATAAACTCCGTTTAAGACGTCACTCTGCTTATTAAGTCATTTATAAATGAACTCTAGGGTGACGTTCAAAGGAGGTTTGGCTGTATTTAGAAAAAGCAGCATTTATAGTTCATTGAGAGAGACGCACAAAATAATTCCATTACATTATTATCTATAGTTAGAAATCGTTTGCAGTGCATTTTAACGATATTGTGACACTTCAAACATAATCAAATTTAAAAGGATCAATGAGTTGCATCACAATATGGTTTCTACAGATATGGAGTGCAAAGCATTTATTGTTCGTTTACAGAGACGCACAAAAAAATTCAGTTAAACGATTTGCTGGAAGTGCCTCTTCTTCTGTGGAATGGATTTTCAGACTTTTTTAATTTTTAGTGTATTAAATGGTGTGTACAAATTCTATACTTCATAAACACGGCTGAACAAAAGAAATGGCATACATTGCCGCATATTGATAATAGCTGAGAACGTATTTTTGCTAATTATGCGTTTTTTAACACAGTAGTTAACCGTAGTTAACAGTAGTTAACCCGTATTTGTTTTCCCCAGTCGCATAACTTGTGCTTTTTAACACTTTCCAACCTAGTTGAAAAGTGTTTATGACTTCGGTTTGTCTGGCCGTATGGCCGTGCTCTATCCCCCGTAAATATGCTCGGATCGCTCTGGATTTTTTCTATATTATTGTTGTTTACTATAGCATGTTCCCTATTTCAACTGAAGTGTAGTGTAGCACTTATAGTTTTATTTTACAAGGACAATCAAAAGTATTCCGTTACATTACAGTCAATGGGAAATAATCGTTGTGCATTTTGATGATACTACTTCATTTAAAACATGATGGAATTGATATATAATTATAAAGAGCATTAAAACAAGCTTTTTGCAGAATATGGAGCGCAAAGCATAACTTATTAATTTACAGGGTCAAACAAAAGAATTCTATTACACATAGTTCTATGGGGGAAAAATCGTTTGCGGTGTAATTTAGCGATATTTCACTATTTCAAACTTAATGAAAATTACATGCATTGCTAAGAGGCGCACTATAAATTGCTCTCTTTGAATTGTGGTGTGCATTGTGTTTATTTACAGGGACACACAAAAGATATAGGTTACAGTACATGTGAGATATTTAGAGTCTGTGTGATAAGTGCGTTTTGAACTTTGGTTTACGTTTTTAAGCTTAACTAATTTTTTTCGTAGTAAGTGTGTGTTTATAAACTTGGTTGTTCATATACAGGGCTACACAAGGAAATCCGTAAGTATTACAGACTATGGGAATGATGTGCTTAAAAGAGTAGTTTTTAATTGTGTTGACTGTTTAATTGTGTTGACTGTTTAATTGTGTTGACTTTTTGATTGTGTTATGCATTTTCCTGCTGAACTATATTTAGTAGACTAATAGAAGTTTGTGGAATATAAATAAATTCATATACAGGGCTACGCAAAGAAAAAGATACACTGCCGTTTACGGTTGGCAATTGCTACGAGGGAGTTTTAAGTTGCCTTTTAGCTTAATATATAGTGTGTACAAAAGTCTTCAGAAAATATACAGGGCTGTACAAAAGATTTCGAGTGCATTTCCATCGACTGGCGAAAAATGCTAAATGTAAATATTTAATAGAACTAAATTTTATCATAGTATATATCCACATCTATTGATCGTATACAGGGCTGTACAAAATAATTCGATTACTTTTTTGCACTGGAAAGTAATTTCGAGAATTGTATTTTTCAATGTGGTATATGTTTTCTAAACTGTTTACTTACATATCCTCTTTCACCTTATTTAACGGTGAAGTTTCGTTACAGTTTTCCGGCTTTGTTGGAAAGTGTTTCATAATCTATGGTTGACGCATGATTTTTCGTTCTTGTTTTAAGTTGCTTTATATATCCCTTTCCAATGTACGACAAATGAAATTTCTTATTAATAGTGTTGGAATGTGTCTCAGAATCTATGCCTGATGCATTTTCCGTTCTTGTTTTACTATATAAGAATATATTTCGCCTACGAAGCAACGGTTGCGGAAAACGACGTTTTATTGTTTCAATTTATAAAACATCTGCCCTGAAAGTATACTCTACTGGTAGAAGCTTACAGCGAGCGAACAGTTTTTATCAGAAAGTAATTTGAAAATATGCAAAATTGTTTAGCGAATTCAAAATATGTGATTTTGAAGTATTAGACATAAACATACCTTGGTTAGCTAAAAAATTTTGAAGACGAAGAGATGGAAATGTTACTGGATCTAGATCCATCTGTAATGCTCATTAACACAATCATTAAATGTTGATGAATAAATCGCCACTAAGCGTTTTAAATCAATAGGGATAATTCATAAGCAAATATATTGAATGCGAAATACGTAAATTAAGTACCTAATAATTTTGGACAACAGTGTTTCTCCTAACGGAAAGCATTCATAAAATAACTGTTATCATATAATCTCTCTAAAACCAACTGTGTAAAACTTTATACCTAAATACTCTCCTCGCATAAAAATTTATTTTTTTTACTTATCCTAAGCAAAACATTTCCGCTAATTTTTAATACTAATGATTTTGAACGAACCTTTTTTTAGGGTTTCGTTCATCTCACGAAACCCTATTACTCCCGCTCCGTTGTCTGTCTGTCACAGGGCTATTCTCAGAAACTATATAATTTACAGAGTTGCAACTTTGTGTATATAGCTGAATATCACCTATGAAGAGCTCAAAATATTAAAATTTAAAAAATTCGGATTATTTTAATAAATAGAGATAAAAAACCAAAATTCTAACAGCCTTTTCTTATTAAATTTAAACATTTTTCGTTATAGCAGATACCAAAAATTAAAAATCCACGATGAAATTCTTTCTACAATAATTAATTTTCCATCAGACGATTTCCACGTGAAAAATGAAAATGAAATAAAAGGTTTCACCAATTGAAAAAAGATTAATATAAAATAAATATGATTGACGTCATAGTGGTAATAAAACGAAATTTTCAAAGATTTCTCAATAATACAAGGAGTATGAGTATGTGTATATACACAAAGCAGATTAATATCACGTCATTAGAAAATTAAAAAGAAAATCTAACATCCTATTGGAAGTTTAAGGGATTTTTCAAATGTTTGAGAATAATACAAAGCGCGTATCAATATGAGTAATAGAGAATAGTAAATATATGAGTTTGAGAAACATATTGAATCATGATAAAAATCCGATTATGGAAATCGGATTATATATATTATTCGCATATTTTAACATTTTGAAGCTGTACAACATGTTTAATTTTGAAATTATTTTTTTTAATTATCGCATTTAGTCCGCATGACAGATATTATTATCCGCTATCGGGTTGGTTTAGATATTCGAAAAAAAGACAAAACAGACCGGTAATTTTTTACTTTATTAAAAAAAAAACTTTTTTTTTTTTTTTTTTTTTTTCTAAATGAAATTTGTTTGAATTTATTAAAGAAAGGATAAAGTGTTTTGAAAGGAATATTAAACGAAACCCTTTGAGCGATCTTCGATCACACCTACCCACTTGTTAAACGTCCTTTTTAGTTATTTTTTTTAATCTCCCTCCCACCCTATCTTCTTTCCCTCATGTTGAAGCGTCCAATTACAGAGTTTATTCAAGCAGATTAAAACATTTTACTTGCTATACAATGGCAACATTTTAATCCCCTGAAATATGGAACATGGCGACAGAGGTTTTTATTTATTATTATTATCTTTTTGAGCCATATTTGAAAAGAAAATGAAACTTTGGCCTTTCCTGTGTGTGGTTTATTTAAATTAATTTTGAACTATCATTTGGGCGCGTGAGACTTATTTTTGTAAAATATTGTTGTATATTCGCACATTTTTTTTTTTACCAGTATTCTGCCCAGATTATTCCTGTATCGTGTCAGTATTGATTTAAAATGTGTAATGATAAGAAAATATGTCACTTAACGTATAATTATAAAAGTTTAGAGAAATACTTTTTTATGATTCATGTAAAATAATGTTAATTATATCATCTCTGTAAAAGTATATCTGTGTAAAATTAAAATATATCATATTTGTAAAAGTATATATGTAGAATTAAAATATATCATCTTTTTAAAAGTATATATGTAAAGTTCAAATATACCACATCATTTTGTAAAAGTATATGTGTAAAATTCAAATATAACTATATAATATTTGTAAAGGTATCTGTGCGAAAATTAAATAAAATTATTAAATAAACTTAAAGAATTACGAAGCATAAGTAAGCTCTGTAAAAATATATCTGTGAAATTCAAATAAATGCATTGATATCATCTCTGTAAAATATAAATAACTTTAATTACATCATCCCTGTAAAAGTATCTTTAATTATATCACCTCTGAAAAATATGTGTAAAAAATCATATATAATTATATCATCACTGTAGAAGTACCTATGTAAAATTTAAATAACTTTAATTATATCATACCTCTAAAAGTTTCAGTGCAAAATTACATATTAATTATATTATCTCTCTAAAAATGTGTGTGAAAACATCAAATATAATGATAACATTTCTATAAAAGTAGCTTAGAAGTATCAAATAACTTTAATTATAACATACATCTGAAAGAATTAGTGTAAAATTCAAATATAATTATATCATATCTGTAAAAGTATCTCTGTAAAATTGAAATAAATTCATTTATATCAACTCTGTAAACTATAAATAACTTTATTTATATCATCTCTGTAAAAGTATTTTTGTAAAATTGTATGAAATTATGTCATTTCAATTTGGGGTCTAGTTAAATTAATTTTGAAACATCTTTTGTGCGCGTTAGATCTATTTTTCTAAAATATTAATGTAAATTCGCGCATATTTTCTTACCGGTATTTTCCCCAGATTATTCCTGAATCATACCTGCATTGATTTAAAATGTATAATGATAAGAAAATATGCCACTAAGGCACAATTAGAAAAGTTTAAAGAAATAATTTATATGTTTCGTGTAAAACACTTGTAAATAACATTAATTATATCATGTCTGCAAACGTATGTGTGTAAAATTAAAATATAATTATTTCATCCCTTTAAAAGCATCTGTGTAATATTTAAATGGATTTAATTATATAATCTCTGTAAAAGTAAATCTGTAAAATTCAAATAACTTTAATTATATCCACTATGTAAAATTCAACTATAATTATATCATCTATGTAAAAGTATCTGTGCAAAATTCAAATAAATTTAATTATATCATACTTGTAAAAGTGTATCTGTAAAAGCCAAACAATTTTAATTATATCATCTCTGTAAAAGTATCTGTATAAAATTCAAATATAATTATATCATCTCTATAAATGTATTTGTTTATAATTATATAAACTTAATTATATCATACTTGTAAAAGTATCTCTGTAAAATCCAAACAATTTTAATTATATCATCTCTGTAAAAGTATCTGTATAAAATTCAAATACAATTATATCATCTCTGTAAAAGTATATCTGTAAAATCCAAACAATTTTAATTATATCATCTCTGTAAAAGTATTTATGTAAAATTCAAATAACATAATATACCTGTAAAAGAATCTGTGCAAAATTCAATTATAATTATATCATCTCTATAAAAGTATCTATGTCTAATTCAAATAAATTCATTTATATCATCTTACTAAAAGTATCTCTGTAAAAATATAAATGATTTTAATTATACCATCCCTGTAAATATGTCTGTACAAAATTACATATTTTAGGCCCTCTGGTGTTAGAGCTTCTCTTATTTCATTCTTTTGAGTTCAACAGATGCACTATTTTCTCCAACATTCTTATTGTTTCAAAGTATTTTCTTTAAATATTATTTTTTATGCAATATGTCCTTTTTATATTTTTTTTATTTTCCCCATGCCCAGTTCCCTATCCCTCATTTTCCAGCGTCCAATTACAATGCTTATTCGAGCAGATTAAATAATATTTTAATTACAATACGATGGCAACATTTTAATCCCTATGAGCGTAGAAGTTTTTTTCCCCCTTTTTGTTAATTCCTATTTCAGTCCACAGAAATAAAAAAAAGAAAATTTGTCATTTCAGTTGTAATAATCTATTTCAAATAAATTAAAAAAATCTTTTTGTCGAAATGACATTACATTTTTCGAAAAAAGTGTTTTGAAAATATGAGATTTTTTAAAAATGAGAATTTCCAAAAGAGAATTTAAAATTTATGTTTTATAAAATATTGATGTAAATTTGTACTTTTTTTGACAAACTTATTCACGTACCATCTGGTTATTCACCTACCTTCTTATTATTATCATTTTGATCTGAAAATGGGTAATAATAAGAAGATGGGTACTTATTTGTTACAGGGGGTTGGTGTTTCTTTTTTAAATGCTTGGCGCAATTCGGGTTTCAAGAAGTGAGATTTGCTGCCAAACGATATAAATATCTATGAAAACAAACCTAATGAACATTTCTGATTATTTATCTATGTTAGATTAATTTTAACACAATTATTCAAATTGGTAAAGAAATCATATGAGTTGTAATTTTCCAACTGGACGAAAAATGTCCGGGCCAGGATTCAAACGTGCAATCTCTTGGCTGAGCTGTCATGCTCTACCAACTGAGCTATCCCGGTCGAATATGGACGGCATAATTGATCCAGTTAACCTTATTGATCATAGCATCTGGTCTGATATTTTAATCAGTTCAACAAAATAGATCGCAGGTAATTTGGAACGCCAGTAAACGCTGGATACGTGATTACACTAGATTAATTTTAATACAATTATTCAAATTGGTAAAGAAATCATATGAGTTGTAATTTTCCAACTGGACGAATCCTGGCCCGGACATTTTTCAACCTCTAGAGCTCAATCTTTTGAGCCCAACTGAGGCATTAATTTCCTCAAATGCTTCTCTTTTCTTTTTTTCCTTGGAATTTTCTGTTTTAAAAAATACTTTTTTTTTTTTTTTTCGAACCATTGGGAAAATTGTTGCTGTTTTTGGTCGAGAATCGGCGTCGTCACTTTAATTTTTTTAAGCGTTTTTAACGAAATTCTGTAACTTCTATAAGATTTTTTTTTAAGCGTATTTAACGAAATCTGTAACTTTAGAAGAATTTTTCTTTCAATAGGCAATAGAAATGCATAAAATCATTACAAAAATGTTAAAGTTACTAAAAGGATAGATGCAAACTATCAGATATGAAAAAAAGCCGAATTCAAAAATAGACGTCAGATGAGAAATTGTCTGATAAAGCAAAAAACGTGGTCTTCAACTTTAATTTCCTCAGAATACCTTTAGCTCAGACATCAAGTTATTGTAGGCAGGACCCGACAAAATATTAAGGTATATATTTAGGATAAGGTATAGTAATGGAAAATGCGTTTCAATAACTGCGGCGATGGTTCAAACGAGTATTTTTGCGAGGACAGAGAATGCCAGGATCTCTTCAACTGTAGTAATGGAAAATGCGTTTATTTGTAGATGGTTCCGATGAATATTTTTAATTAATATGATTTTTTTTTATGTTTTTGGAACATATTTCTAATGGTTGTTGTAATTTGTTAAATTTTTTAAATCTTTTTATTTTCTTCACCCACACTGTCTCCTATTTCTCATCTTGCTGCGTCCAATTACAACGCTTATTCAAGCAGATTAAAACGTTTTAATTAAGATACATTTTAATCCCCTTGAGCGTGGAACGTGACAACAAGAGTTTTCATTATTTTTATTATTTATTTGCAAATGTTTTTTTTTTTTTTTTTTTTTTTTTTTTTTTTTTTTTTTTAACAGACATTTTGTCATTTCAGTTCTTGGTCCATTCGAAATAATTTTACAATATATATTTTGTCAAAATGGCATTAAATTCAGTCAAAGGCATAGAAATTTGTTTTGAAAATAGAAGCATTTTATATTTTAAAGAGCATATAAACTTTTATTTTCTAAAATATTGGTTTAAATTCGTACATTTTTTTTAACAGTACTTTGCACAGATTATTCCCATATCACGAGAATATTGAAATTAAAATGGGCAATGATAAAAAAGATGTCTTTTAAGATATAAAAATTTAAAAATAAAGAAAACAATTATATTTTTTATGTAAAACACTCATAAAAAAACATTATACACAGTAAAAAAATACAAATGTTTGTTAATCTATTAAAATATAATATAACCATGAACGAAATTGTACAATAACCCCTTTTGAGAACACGCGATTTTGAAAGGGTTCTTTATCTTTATAAACCTCAGAAACCAATACATTTTTGAGATTTAAAGAAGCATTTATTTAAAAAAGTTTATTTTACTGCCACGGAATTTCAGAAACGTTCCCAAGTAGTTTTTACATAGTATTATACAATTCTCAAACCGGAATACCGATTTTTTTTAAGCTATCCATTCTCAATTAAACATTTTCAGCTGCATAAATGAATTTATACAAGAGTAACAGAGTAATATTAATTTTAATGTTAATGTTAATGATGTTAATTTCTCAGGTTTGTCTGTAAGACATGTTTGTTGAACATGAGAACGTTTACTTCAGAATGGATAGCATCCGAAAAACTTATGCTCCATGGTGAGAAAACTCAATTCTTGGTCTAATTTGAAATAATTTGAAAACCCCTTTTTGTCATAATGGCATCAAATTCAATCAGAGGTATCGAATTCTACGAGAAATTTATTTTGTAAAAAAAGATCATTTAAGATTTTATTTTTTCGAACACATAAGATTTTTTTTTTTTGGTAAAATATTGATGAAAATTCGTGTATTTTTCGAGCAGTGTATTTTGCACAGGTTATTCCTGTATCACGCCAGTATTAATTTTAAATTGGGCAATGATAGGGGGAAAAAAGGGTACTTTTTTGTTAGCCAGTCGCAAATCTCGCCCATAGCAGCGTTTAATTTTCGCGTTTGTGAATTAGAAACAATACATTGATGATGATATAAAATTATAGTATTATTTCTTATTTCTTATTTTATTTTATTTTATTTATTTGTTTTATTAATTTATTTAATTTATTTATTTTATTAATTTACTTATTTAGTTTCATTAATTGTTTTATTTTATTTATTTGTTTTTTATTCTTAATTAAAATTGATTTTTATTTATTTATTTATTTATTTATTTCATTTTAATTATTTACTTATTAATTAATTAATTAATTTTTATTTATTTATTTATTTTAATTATTTATTTATCTGTTTGTTTCATTTTATTTATTTAGGTATTTACTGCAATTTAAATAAAATGAGCGTACTTCATTATAACAATTTAAGAAACTATTTTAAATGTATGTATTTTATGAAATGAGTGTAAAGGCTTATATTTTAAATGAAATAAATGCAATACGAATGAGGGAGATGTGAACAATATTTCAATTTTTATTATCTGCGCCATACTTTTGCACAGTACTTTTATATCACAAAAGTACCGAAATATGTTACTTGTGATATAAAATTTTAAGTTAAGGAAAACAATTAAATTTTTTGTGTAAGCCACTCATAAAATAACTTTAGTTATATATTCTATGTAAAAGTACCTGCGTAAAATTCCATATTTTAGTCTCTCTTATGCTCCATTTATTTCATTCTTTTAAGCCCAACTAATGCATCATTTTCCTCATCATGCTTATTTTTTAATGCTTTTTTCTTTGGATATTTGTTTCAAGCAATACGTCGTTTTTCATTTTTTTTTATCTCCCTCTCCCACATTATCTCTTATTTCTCATCTTGTAGCGTCCAATTACAACGCTTATTGAAGCAGATTAAAGCGTTTTAATTAAAATACATTTTAATCCCCTTGAGCGTGGAACATGACAACAAAGGCGTATGTTATTTTTATTATTTCTTTGCGCCTGAACGAAAAATATATATATATAGAAATTTTGTCATTTCGGTTTGTAATAAAAAAATTTAAATATCTTTTGTCAAAATATGATCAAATTGTCAAAAAAATAATAATTTGGAAATACGAGCATTTAGGATTATCTCTGAATGCGCAAATCAGTTTTGCAAAAAAGATTAAATATTTAGTTTGAATATAAATTATGTTTTAAAGTATATATTTTTGTCAAATAGCAGAAATACAGTATGTCCATAAATGACTGTAGGGTTTCTTTACCTCATAAAATTTTATTTAAGACCATGAAGAAAAATTTTATTATATATTCGTAAAGTACAACTCAAAAAGATTTTTTAATAACACAAACACTGTTTCATATGCGTAAAGTTCCAACTCAAAATGTTGTAATTCAAATAACGTTAATAATCAAATAATAATAAATATTTATTATAAAAATTTTCAAAATATTATTAGTGAATTCGGAGCTCAAAGATAGATCGTTTCCACCATGTCATTTTGATAAAGTTGATAAAATTTTAATATTAATTATTATTTGATTTAAATTGTTATTTTATTATAATAACGTTTTCAGTTGCAACTTTACTCATATGCAACTCTGTTTATGTTATTAAAAAATCTTTTGAACTGTACTTTACGAATATGTAATAACATTTTTCGTGATGCTCTTAAATTAAATGTTATAAATAATCAGAAAATAATCAGATTTTCAAAAAACTGATTATTCAATTTTCTAAAAGAAACCCCGATCAGATCAGAATACCCCGACAGTTATTTATGGATATAAAAAGAAATTTGAATTTGAATTAAAAAATAAAACGTTTACTTAATTAATTCGTCAGTTTTGTTTTACAAAACATAACAATTTAAGCAGGAAAGTTGAAAAAATATAACTTACATTTTACGCTATAAATTGTTTTTATTGCTAAATACACAACTTATTTTTTTAATTAATTTTAAATACTTTATATTTCAACTAAACATTGTTTGACCATTTTCAAATACCTAATATAACTAATAAGTCACGCTATAAATCGTTTTTATTTCTAAATATACAACTTTAAAAATTTAATTAAATTTTAATTTTTTTTATATGTTATCTAAACGTTGCTTAGCCATTTTTAGAAACTTTTTTATACAAAAAGTACGAAAATTTTATTTAGAAAAAGAAAAAAAAAATAATAATTGAAAAAAAAAAAAAAAAATAATAATTGAAAAAAAAAATAATAATTGAATGTAATAAAAAATAATTATTATAAAATACCGAACAGGTACAGTACTGCGAAAAAAAAGGTAATCATCCTCTACTGTTTAAAAGTAAGTACATTTATACAGACAAATAAATTATAAAGTTTAAAAAAAACACAAATATTTATTTAAAACAATATTATACGTTTCGGACTTTAAATCAAAAGTTACACTCTCAGAAAAAACTGTAAATTTATGAGCGTTTGCCCTTCAATTTTCACGGGCAACAGCCTTATTTGATGAAAAACGGTCTGATTCCCTAAATAAGCGGCCTTATTCCTTAGATACTTAGAAAATTAAGAGCAATCCACATGTTCTTACAGTTCTAGCCCATCTGTTAGCAAAAATACGGTACGACCCCATACATTGTCCTCCGCTAGGGTGGTCATTTTACTCGTGTTTCGAAAATTTTAACCCGCCAAAAAAGCGATTCTGTGATGATTATCTAACGTACTACGTGCTACGGAGCAGTAAGTAAAGTGTTATTGTGTTTTAAAGTGCATTATATCCTGTGCATTATAATGCTGTATTACTTTGCCCCGTAAAATTACGGGCTGCACAAAATGATGGGCATGGATTGCTTTTTTTTAAGGGGTATGACTGGAATCTCTGCTGCCGGCCTCTGCCCGTAATTTTACTGCAATTGTTTTTACAGTGTATGAGATCAGGAAACCCCGACAATTATTTATGGACAGTCTGCATATGAAATGAGATTATAATTGGAATTTTAAACGTAAACAGTTTTTTTAATAGATGAGTTAATTTTGCTTTACAAAACATAACAATTTAAGAAGGAAAGTTGAAAAATTATAACTAACATGTTACGCTATATAAATTGTTTTTTAAACAATTTTTAAAATGTATACGTTTAACACGTATACATACAAACGTTAAACCCGTTTTATAATGCTGTTTTTATTAAATACTAGCTAACCCGCCCGGCGTAGCCCGGGCCCGAGATAATTACAATCTCAGAGAAAAGCGTTAACCCCCTCCCTCCCCATACCCGCAAATATAATGAATAATACATTAACGCGATCATTAAAAAAAGAATTGCATTTCTCTGATAATTAGAACATAAGGAAGACACTACACTAAAATAGCCGGCAGGTGACACCCCTTTCCGACCTCAATTTCAAATCTATATCTTAATTAGTTACCTAAATTTTTGTTCAATAGTAAAAATTGTCAATTATTTCCTTTCATTTTCGCAAACTAAATGGAGGGATTTCCCCGAGAAACAGATCTCTTTGTAGTTCAGTTTTTAATGAAAGCCGATCCCTGTCTGAAAATTTCTGGGATCGTTTTCACTGGCGCCGGCAGATTTTTAGCAGTTTTTTGCGTAAATTAAGAAAAATTACCGGCCGAATTTTTCAAAAATTGCATAGACGGATGCAGAATTTTTCTTTACATATGCTCAGAAATTTTCAAATTGATATCTTAATTAGTTTTCCTAAAATTCGCTAATTAGTAAAATAATTTCGAATTCGTTCATTTCCGCTTCCAAATCCACAACAACAGTTCTTTTCTTTAGCCATTTTGATTTAAAAGATGGCATTTTAAATACGATGTTTAATGATATTCTAATTAATATCTAGAGTAATTATCAAAATATTAAAATTCTGAGACTCAGGTGCACATGGTCAGACCTTGGAACCTTGGACTATCCACACCTAAATTTCCAGACTTCTAGGTGGGCTAGATTTTGCTAGCCATCGCCAACAGACAGACAGACACACACACACAGAGCGAAACTTTCTTTTATTAGTATAGATTTGTGATTTTTTAGCTTTATAATTTAATTGTTTGTATAAATGTAATTCTTTTTAATTAATAATGAACAGATGTAACTAACTTTGTAAACTTTAAACCCTCTACTATGGTAAAAATATGCCGCAAACTGTCCAGTCATTCGACCATTTTTATAGAAAACATTTATCTCACGATAATTTGAAGTGTTATCATATCTCAGAATACAGATAAATTACGATTAAGTAACCGTTTCCTATAAAAACGAAATGTCTGAAACTAAATGTCTAAACAGTTTGCTGGAAATTTTAAAAGTGTACTAATTTGGTTGAAAATAATCGCATAATGTGCCAATAGACAAGAAATGATGCTTACTGTTTAAAGTTATGCATAAATTATTCTCTGAATATCATCAACATGTTAAAAATTGCAACGAGTTTTTTTTTTTTTTTTCAAAAACTCGTGCATGCGAAACACTTGCATTGTAAAAAACTTGCAGTAAACTGTCGAGTCATTCAATTGATTTTTTAGAAAACTGTTATATAACCGTAATTAATTTATATTCTGTCCAATCTGAACGCTTCATAATATGGTCAAGTATAACCGTTATATATAAAAACGGTTGAATGACTGGACAGTTTGCTGAAAGTTTTTACAGTGTTGGTACACAGACATATATGAGCTACAAAAAGTCACAGTATGGTCAATATTTTAGAAAAATGGTACAAAGTTCATGGAAATGTTCTAGACACATCAAACTACTAACAAAAAAACATCAGCATTCTAAATTGTCCCACAAAAAACAGCCATTCGACAGGAAATTATTTTTTCTTTTAATTTATGTTAAAAAATAAGCTTAGAGGGTCGTCTTCATTGTTATATTGTACTAAAATATGAAATTTTCAATACGAATACTTCAATCCTGTACCTACCCTAAAAATTTGTTGTTATATTTTTGAGACACCCTGTATAAACGGATTTATCTCTTATTTGACTCGACGTGGTACAGTCAGCTAAAAAAATCACCAAATTGACCCTGAAAAAAAAAAGGAAATGGAAATTCGACTGCAAATTTTCAATATGAATACTTAATTCTGACATGACATTTGGCTTTTTCCGTAAAGTTTACCTTTAAATACCCAACAGGGAGTCGTTCGGTCAAATACATTAAGAAATATGAAGGTTTAAAGCTTTGAATTCGTAATGTTGAATTCAGCTGTAATCGATGCAAAACAAGTTGCAATGAGGATATTTTTTTATATATATAACGCTCAAAAACAACTTGTTCTAAGGAGTTCTAATTTAGAATTAACATATTTTTTTACATTCTTTTTTTTTTGTTAAATTCCAATTCTATAAATTATTATATTTTGGTATGGTTACAAATGAATTAAACAAACTTTGAACTTTCATAATTCCTAAACTACTTGATGGAATGCTTTTCCGTTTTGCATCCTCAATTAACATTTACGAAAAAGCTAAATATGCTGTCAGATATAAGTATTCGTATTAAATCGAGTTTCGTTCAATTTCAGTAAGAAGACGACCCCCTAAGCTTTTTTTATTACAATAAATTAAAAGAAGACGTGGTTTGCAGTCGAATTTCCATTTTCTTTTTTTTTTCAGGGTCAATTTGGTGATTAAATGCATGGGATGTTATCTTTTTTTAGCTGACTGTACCACGTCGAGTCAAATAAGAGATAAATTCGTTTATACAGGGTGTCTCAAAAATATACCAACAATTTTTTAGGGGATGTACAGGACACAGTAACAATCATTTATTGTACAGGAAACCCAGGTCAGAAATCAATTTATTTAGTCAAAATTACAGGACGTTTCACTCCAATGCGTAGTCCCGTTTTCGTTCGTAATTTTAAGAGTAGCGAAGATACTTTAATTAAATCATTACAATTCATACAAAGATGAGTCTGTTACAAATTTTGTTAAAATACCTTCAGTACTATATAATAAACCATAGACCAGCAGGAAATTTAGTTACAGAAAAGAAGAGCGTATAGCTGATTTTAAGTATAATAGAAAAACCACAGCACTGGCAAGATTATATCAAGAAGAAACCATCCAAATAAATTTCAATAAAAGTCAGATAATTTTTCTCTCCAATCTGTACTATCCATCCATAATAAGAGAAACCGTAGAGATACTAACACGCATAAATACAATATGTACTGATGCAGCATCTTTTAACTTACCGAAATTGTGGCTCGAGTGACTCCATGGTTACAGATATCAAAATAAACAACCAAGTAAAAATAAAAGATAACGTGCGTCATTTTTAAAAAATACATGAAAATTAAATGATAGCATTTTAAATAATAACTTCAAACATCGTGCAATTATGGAATATTCTCATTTGTTTTTGAAAATGGCTCGGAGTGAGCCAAAACATGTCACACAACCTAATAAAAGTTATTTTACTGTGTATTTATTATGTTATTAATCTACACCTTTTAGCATTTAAAAGAAATATAATAGTGAAGATACTTTAATGAAATCCTTACAATATCCTTACAATTCATACAAAGATGAGTCTGTTGCGAATTTTGTTAAAATATCTTCACTACTGTTAAAATTATGAACGAAAACGCGACATCGGATAGGAGTGAAACGCCCTGTAATTTTGACTAAATACGAGGGAAAGTCATTAAGTAAGTCACAAAAGATAATTAAATAATAACTTACAATAATATTCACTTCAAAACTACTTTTTTTTCTCAACCTATTCTTCAACAATATTCATGCACTTATATCACCGTTTTATCAGTGCCCCAACACCAGCTGCATAGCATTCTTTGGGTTGCTCTCTCAGCCACGTTAGGACTTCAAGTTGAACCTTTCCATCATATGTGAACATCCTCTTGCTTCCAAGATGGTTTTTTAGTGGAATAAACAGATGAAAATCGCTTGGGGCTAATTCGAAGCTATATGGTGGAAGTTGAAAATGTTGCCAACCAAACTTTTGAATTGTCTCCTGTGTTCAACTTGAAGTCCCAATGGGGCTGAGACAGCAACCCAAAGAATGCTATGCAGCTGGTGTTGGGGTACTGATATAACGGTGATATAAGTGCATAAATGTTGGTGCAGAATATATTGAGAAATAAAAATAGTTTTGAAGTGAATATCATCGTAAGTTATTATTTAATTATCTTTTGTGACTTATTTAATGACTTTCCCTCGTAAATGCATTTCTTACCCTGATTTCCTATACATTAAATGATTGTTACAGTGTTCTGTTGGGGCCTCCGAGATGTCGCCGTGTGTCCTACACCGGGCCTGCTACAGGTGACGTCACAACCTGCTGACGTCAAAACAGTGATCCATATTAACTTAAAAATTTTCATGTACTTTGTTCGTTTGTACGGATTGTTTACGACAGTATTTTGATTTTATTTATTGTTTTATATAGTAATTAATAATATTTTTCAGTGTATTTAGATTATAATGCTATCAATAATTATTGATTATAATTATTAAAGAAAGTGTAGATTACATCTATAAAATAAAGAGAACAAAATGCTGTGCTCCTAGTTTCTAATCTAAGTCTTCAAATTCGCTACTGATAATGAAAAGAAGAAATTTTAGCTACGAAAATTACCTTGTGATAATTATTTTTACAATTCAACAGAAGTGGTTTGCATTAAATGTTTCGATATACTTTTCATAATTCGTGAAGCTAGAATTAATATGATGGTATTGAACTTGTGCAGAGAAAAAAAAACCTAACAACAAATGTCTAGCCTACTGTAATGGAAATAATCTGGCATATTTGATTGAATTTGTACTTCCAAATCGAAAAGAGTCAAATGATCTTTAGAAAAAAAATAAATAAATAAAAGAAGCAGACGATAAACAGTTTAAAAAATGATTTTTAAAGAAATACTGTAATAAATTGACTAACATCTGGATACATTTAGTTAGAAGTGAGTGATGTGCTTTGTTTATAAAATTAAAAGTAACTGATTTACACAACTTAGTAATTCTACGTAGTTCAATTTAACATTTTAGCTAACTTAAGTGTACAAATATATGAAAATAAATCTTTTGATAAGTTATTTTGAGTGGTTATTATGTCCTAGACCCAAGTACAATAAATAGACAATTTTTAAAATATTACAAATCAGTTACAAAGTCAAGATAGAAAATTGGGTACTTTTCGGTTAGCCGGGCGCCAGTGATATATATACATATATACACACACATATATATACACATATATCTACACACACACACATATATATATATATACACATATCTACACACACATATATGTATGAATTAATATATATATTTATATATGTGCATGTATCACTGGCGCCCGGCTAACCGAAAAGTACCGAAAAAGGCTTATGGCGAGAGAAGGAAAGTTGCAAAATATTTTCTGGCAACCTATTCGTAGTTTCATATAAATAAGTATTTTTTTTTTCAATATTTATATAATTTATTTAATATAAAGAAGCCATTTATCTCTTTTTATATGCAGGTAGAACAGAATTGTATATATAAATAATTTTATACATATATAAATAAACATAAAAGTACATTAGGTTTGTTTTCATAATTGTGTATAGAATTTTAAAACATATCTAACTTTCTGAAGCCCGGATTACGCCAAAGCGTTAAAAAAAAGTGCCAAGGTCTCTATAGTTAAAAAATGTCGATTTCTGTATTTAAATTGACATTTATTGTGTTTTGATGGTTAAATTATGGTATGTAGTTGTAAAAGGGAGGAATGGGATTGATTTTGTAAAGTTTTTGGTAGATTTATTATATTTTTTGTACGTATATTTATTGTAAAATAATATGTTTAGGAAAAGGTAAGTCAATGGGTTCAATCTGATTTATTAATCTTAGCATTTTTTTAATTTAAAACTTTTAATTCCCTTTAATAAAACAAGTATATTAATTCCCTTTTATTTCACGATTATGAAATTTAATATTATTTATGTAATCACAAATTATAAGAGCGGAAATGCTCTTTTTATTACATCTTTCTGCTGCGATACATTGACCAAAGTGGATCACTACTGTGACGTCACTAATACTTGTACCAGGCCCGGTGTAGGACACACAGCGACATCTCGGAGGCCCCGGTTCTGTACTTCCACTAAAAGTTTGTCACTATATTTTTGAGACACCCTGTACTGTAAAAATTGCACATTAAAAAAAGTTTCCTTTTACGCATCTGGAAATTACGAATATAGATATTTTTTTGCCTGTCAATTAAAAAGATTAATTATTTTTATTCATTAACATGATTTATAATTGTAAATTCTCCCTTTAATCCAATAATGGACGGAATTATTTCTTAAATACTTAGCGTATACTGAGACAATTTTTAATACAACTAAAAATTTAATATTGTAACTTTTTTTTTTTTCGAATGAGATAAATATATCAAAACATTAATAAGAAAAACAAAAAAAGGAAAATCAAATAATTTTTCCAGAAGTTAATAAATCTTATTTAAAGAAATAAAAAAAAAATCGACTAAAAAATCAATTATGAATAATCTCATTTCAAAACAACCTTCTTTTTCTAATTTAGAAGGAATAAAGAAAAAAAAATCCATACCATTATTCGGTATGTTAGGACTTAAAAAAGCATTAACAGAAAAAAAGATTATTGAGAAAACATAGCTTTAATTCTAGTACTAATAATAAGAATGTATGTTGTGATTTCCCTTGTAATCGCTTTAATGCGATTTAAATAATGCTTTCTGTAATTAAAATATTTGCTCATGCTGGTAAAAGGATTTTTATCACATATTCCAAAAAAGAGGGAAGTTAGATGCCAAATAAAACATAAAAAGGAGGATTTTATGAATTAAAAAAGAAAGAAAGTAAAGATAAAGAGTAGCAATTTTTCGGATGCTAAATTATAAAAGATAAACAATTACTTTTCTTTATTAATATACGTGCTTAGCTTTACATTTTTATCAAGTCAAAAAGAAAAAAGAACATTTTATACAGAAGTATTATTTAATTAATGAAGAAATATAAGTAGGGGAAGGTGGCCTAAAATTATCCTAACGAGCAAAACGATCCACATATGTTTTCTTCCAAACAGGTCGTGCTATCTACAGGGTAACACATAAAATAGTTGTGATAACTAAAGAAGGAGCATTGGCGATATTCAAGCGACCGCATAATTACGCGTTTGAATACAATTCTTTGAAAAATCGGGTTTTATAACATCTGTTCTAAGGTAAGCACTAACTTTCATATTTATTTAGATATACACTCTTTCATGTACAGATATATGACTTGATTTACTTAATGGAGTAGGTTTTTAGATGTGAATTACACTTATGTATCGTCATAATTACTTTTATATCTTTCATTTTGCCGCTAAAAAACAATTTACAATTAATTTTAAATGAAGGATCATTTTGTTTTTGGTGAGAGTAAAATGTTCCTTTGGACACTTTTTAAAAAATCTATTTTTTTTATTACTAAATTTGGGTTTCAAATATTATTAAAATATGTTTATAATTCAAAATGTAGTGTAAAACATACTAGCAAAGGGCCAAAGTTTTATTTAAACAGTTATGTTATTTTACACACGTTTTTCCCTTAAGGGGATCATTTTAGGCCACCTTCCCCTATACTAGAGTGAGTTCGAGGTCTGTTTTCAGAACACGAAAATTCTTGGAACCTTAGATAAGGGCGCAGAAGAAAATTGTTAATAACATTTCAAAATTGTTTCAAGTATAATTTTCTCACTTAAAAATCTCTTCTTACATATAATTACGTATTAATCCTAAATGTTCCCTCATGGCAACGTTTCGTGATTTTCATGCCCTGAAAATCTGATTAAAATAGCAAATTTGTTATTTGTACCCAACCACTGGCAGAAATCTGCAACAGCCAAAATTCTTATTCTTTTAAAATAACATTGTACAACTATGATAAAATGATACGCGTTCAGTTTTCCAGTTATTCTGGAAAAGGACTTCACACAGAAAGGGGGGGGGGATATACATATACAAGATATATCCCACAACTTCTTTGTGTTACTGACACTGACCGTGCCACTTTTTCAGAATCAAATACAAATTTTCCTATTATATCCCCTCATTAACAATCCAATTCCCTTTCAAACTGATTTTTAAAAGATTGTTAAACAATTTCAGAAATCTAGACTACATTCTTATTTGTTTGTTTGTATGTTTTGTTTTTGTCTTTTTTCAATTTGTCAATAAATAAAAGTTTCACTTTGAGACCTAACTTGCCCGAGCCCGAAGACTGATATAAAACGCTCTGAAAAGCCCGAGTCTGCGAACAGGCTCAGCGCCTCGGGTTGATCCTGTCTCATCTCTACTAACTACTTCATAGAATAAAAGCAACATTTTATTAAATGTATATCTGCTTTAAAGTATGTATATCTGATTTGAAAAAGCCGAAAATTTTGCAGCAATGTATGTGAACTCACATCTTAGAAAGTATTCTCAGCCTAGATTAGCTCTGCACTATAGTAGCAAAGAACGTCGTGGAACCTTCTCTGTGACATCACACAGTTGCAATGGTGACCAAAATCTGATACTTTTAATTCATCACTGTGTGACACTCAGGCTTCCGTAAATTCGTGCCTCTATTTCGAATTCACTATGAATTCATTGGCTTCACTGTGAAGGCAAGGTGACCAATTTCTGAAACAGTTGTATCTCGTCCAAAATTGGAAATATCGACATCGTAACATCATGTTGTCGCGGTGACTCATTTTCTACGCCACGTGACAGCAATGTGGACAGTAATGTTTGCATTTGTGTCACGGTGCTCTCACATTTTGGTGGCTTTCCGGTCACGGTGCTAAGGCTCCTTATAGATCCTATTCTGCACCGAGAGTCACAAAAAATTATATCTCTGGGATCTCTTTTACAATGGCTATGTGGTCACTTTTGTGCTCTTCAACGATTTGGAAGCGAAGCGCAGAAAATCCACAAAAATAACTCTCCTCAATGGAGGTGGTAAACATGTTAGGGACTCTCTTCTTCCATTTCTCTCTTTCTCTTGCAGCGCTACAAAGATTCCCACACATCAAAGCAGCCTAAAAAAGATCGCCTTCTGTCGCGTAGATGTAGGGCGAACTGAATATGTTCTGCCATTATGGAATATAGTTCGTGCGCGATACCTTAGAAGAGGATAACACAGATTTAAGTGAATTTATTCGTTAATTAAAGTAACAATCACTACTATAGCAACTATATACTATAGTTTTTAAATAAGTATTTAATTTCGTGCACCTAATAATATCCGAAGGATAACATTTGCAGTTTGACTAAATTAATACATTTTGAAAATTATTGAGGAGTTTATTTAATTCCATATATTAAAACTGAAGGATACATTATCAGGTGCGTCCGTAATTATACCAATACGTAGCACCTCTAGCCGCCGTCTGGTCCGTCCGTTTGTCCGTCTGTCCGGACTTTTAATCAGGAATTCCTTTTTAAATGAGTGTTTAATTGCGTAATACTTTATAAATTTAAACTTAAATGATGAGATAGTTTAAGTAGTACAAATAACACAAGTTGCGTAGTAATGTCGTTATTTAATTTCACACGGTTTAGCCAGCTGGATTAGTTTTAAGTGAATTTTAACGACGTTTTCATTATACATTTCGATATAGAATAAGTCGTTGTCAACAATACGTTTCTCTTGTTGTCACCGACACTAACAATATATAAGTCAAACTGGCAGTGCTCAGAATCAGACTTTAATTTTTAGTCTAATGCATTTTTAATTAATTTAAATTTTGTTCTAAACCATAGAAGACGATCGTTAATTTTCTTTATATATACATATAAATGTAAATGACAAAACTGCAGTTATAAAAGTGTATTTATTTAAGTTAAACTTATTTATACTAGTTCAATATGAAGAGTAGAAAAGTTTTTCATAAAAGAGTATTTATAATAAAAGCGTTTTTTTTTTTTCATTGTGTCGCCAACCGATTATAAATCGCCAAAATCACATTTTTTTTCTTTTT
This sequence comes from Maratus michaelseni, assembly GCA_963931845.1. Taxonomy (NCBI): domain Eukaryota; kingdom Metazoa; phylum Arthropoda; class Arachnida; order Araneae; family Salticidae; genus Maratus; species Maratus michaelseni. Next base: position 9,201,508 of record OZ007600.1, read on the forward strand.
TTACGGACGTTTTATCGAGGTTCCGCAGCAATTTTTTTATAAACGTATATATCCTCATGAGAAAAATTAGCTGTGCTTTTTTCAAAATTTTCTGAATATGCGTTTATGAGGACGTTGGATAAGGGTACTGTAACGCAGACGTTTCTTATTCTGGTTCAACGTGGACGTATACGTCCATATCTGAGCAATATTCTAAGAAGCTAACGGTTGGATCACTGTTGGGCCATTGATAGGCAAATGGTTTGTTGAATAATGGTAGGGCATCGCGGACGTTTCTTACTGTGGGCCAGCGTGGGATAGCAATTAGTTAACAATTAGCCAATATTGATCCAATCATTTTCTGCAACTATTTTGAGATTTGGAAGTGTTCTCATCTACAAGACAAGGGTGTCAATTAAATGACTGACCCATTTTGAATGTAAATAATTAAAAAAAACGGTTTGAGAAAAAAATGCGTAGTTTGCTGCATTGTTATTAGAAATACAATAATTTTTAAAAATACAATGTTTTCAAATAGTTCCAAATTTCCCCGCTAGGTAACGCTGGCGGCTAAAAAACTAAATTACAATACTTTCAATATAGTCGCCCTTTGCAGCAATACTATGGCGTAGTCTCAAAATAAAATTTGCACTTACGCGTGACAATGTCTCAGTCGAAATGGACTGACACGCATTATAAACATAATGCTCAATGTCGGAAACAGTTTGTGACGTTTGCTAGTACACCTCCTCTTTCAAGTGTCCCCACAAAAAGAAATCACAAGGATTTAAATCAGGCGAATAGGAGGGCCAGTCCATGCCTGCTCCTGTATGGTTCATGAAGTGTAGAGCAAAGACACAATCATAAAAATGTTCTTTCAGGAAATCAAATACTTCGACCGTTCGATTGGGTTTGGCACCATCTTGCTTAAAACACGATGAACCATGTGAATCCTCTAAGGACTTGTATATAGCCACAAAGTCATGCAGAACGTCAATATATCGTGCTGCAGTTATTGTATGGTACAGCAGGTTGCTGCCAGTGCCATCTTTTACCCAAATTTTGAACTATTTGAACGCAATGTATTTTTAAAAATTTATTGGTTTTCTAATAACAATGCCGCAAAACGCAAATTTTTTTAATTCTCAAACGCTTTTTTTATTATTATTTACATTAAAAATGGATCAGTCGTTTAATGGACTCCATGTATGTTCAAAGGACTATACAAAATAAATATCATAACTGAATATAGTAATTAAATACGTTCCGTTAAAAATGCTTCTTTTAATTCGAGAAATTTGGAATGAATTCGAGAAAAAACAAATTCAATATTTTTAATGTAAGTTTAACATATATTAACACAATGAATTTTTTTTTCTTTCACGCTAAAAATATCAAAAAACAAATAAATATTGCTGATAGTTTTCATTTTTCGAACAACTACTGTAATTCCAAAACATATTCAATTTTTTATAATTCTAATAATATTTAATGCTTATTTTTTTTAAAAAAAAGAGAAATAAATGATATGCTACAAATCAACAATCTGATATCAAAACATGCATTTTCTAATATAGAATAAAATAAAAAAATAAATAATAGCATTTATTTAGAAAATGGTTGTTGCGTATAAAGCATGAACTGAAAAATAGGTAAATAAAAATAAAAAATATTGATATTTGTAGAAAACATTTAAACAGAAAAACATTTTAATTCAAATAATAATAATAATATATTCATCAGGATATTCTATATTATGATTGCTGTTGTCAATTCAGCCGCTAATACGATAATAGAAATTCTTTTTTATAACCTAAACATATGTGAACAAATTTTATTACTCTTGACATTATATTTCTGTTATTTTTTGTCAAAACTGACAGGGTTTTAAAACAAAAGAAAAAAAATTGGAGGCTAATATTTAAAAATTCTTCACAATTGTTATATCAATTATCGTTTTTGAAGCAAATATAAATAATCTCATATCAAAATGAAGTTTTTCTAAATAAAATAAAATAAATATTAAAACAAAATAAAATCTAAAGCATATCATTTGTCGGTAAATTTGTTGCTACTTAAAAAACGCAGACTGTTTTATTTTTTCTAATTATCAGAACTTTAATCCGCATATAAATAATAAAAATGTTTGTTTAGTGTTCTTTAATGTTAGCAAAATTCGATTTAAACGCTTTTTTGTCTGTAATTAAAATATTTGTTAAAACAGTAGAAAATATTTTCATTAGAGAATTAAAAATTTCAAAATGGGGTTAATTGTGTATATAACAAACCAAAAGTTAGATGTTCTAACTTTCTTAAAAATTAGTTTTCACCATCTAAATCTAATTAAAAATAAATGAACTACGTAAAAAATAACACAAATAAAATACATATAAAATGGCAAACAGCTGTTTCGGATCCTTAAAGCTCCGTCATTATTGGTCTCCTACGTCACATGGGACTCCTGATCCGCTCTTTGTTTTTTAACACTCATCGCCATTCCACCTTGGCTACGTCATTTTTGTGAAGCTTATCATAAATAGAATAATTCGGGTAATGATATGTCCAGTACACCAAATTTTTCAACCATCTGGCTACCTTTTCTTTAATTTACCTTATTCACCCCCCCCCCTTTTACTCCTCTCTACTTGGGCTCGTCCAGACTGGCGGAGAGATTCTCATTGGTATCCTCCGTCACATGAGACTCTTGAACAGCTGTTTGTTTTTCAACACTCATTGTCATTCCACCTTGGCCAAGAGCGGAGATGCTAGCATACATGGTCTAAACATTTACATCTGTTTATAATCTTTTTAACCTTGGCTCTGATGATGGAGCTTTAGAGGCTCCGAAACAGCTGTTTGCCATTTTATATGTATTTTGTTTGTGCTATTTTTTACGTTGTTAATTCATTTTAAATATAACAGCACAAAATTCATTCCTCTAATTTTAATACTAATTCTGAGCCAAACGAAGGAATCTGTGATTCAAGCAATAAAGCACACTGTTAAAAAATACTTAATCTACGAAAATATAATATAACCACGACCGAAAATATATAATAACCACTTCCGAGTTACCCACGATTCCGAAAAGCGTTCTTTATGTTTATAAACCTCAGAAACTAATATATTTACGAAATTTAAAGAAGAATTTATAAAAATAATATTATTTCTGCTGCCACTTGTTTTTGGAAATGTTTCCGAGTAGTTTTTATATTACATTAGTAATTTTTCTCAACCCAGAATATCGGATTTAAGATTGTTAACAATTCTCAAATAAATATTTTCAGCTGAAAGAAATTTATGCATGCAAGAGTAGCCAAAACAATATTTTTGTTAATGTAATTCCGTTGCTCTTAATTTATCATGCTTGTATCTACGACATTTTTCTTGAACATGAAAATGTTTACTTGAAAATGGATAACATGCGAAACACGTATGTTCCGGGCTAAGAAAACTGATTAATACACTCTAAATGCTACTCGAAATCGTTTTAAAAAATCAGTAGCAGTAAAATAAACATTTTTTTTTTTTCTAAATACTTCTTTAGATCTTGAAAATATTTTCGCTTCTGATGTTTCTAAAGATAAAGAACGTTTTTAGGAATCGTTGATAAGTCGGAAGAGGTTATTATATATTTTCGATTATGGTTATATTATGCAGGGTGATTCATAAATAAGTATACAACTTCCAGATGCTGTAAAACAGGAATAGTTTAAGGCACGTTCCCCAAATCCAAGCCATAAGGTAGATGTATTCGTAAAGTTTTTTTTTTTCCCGCTGCTGTGCGAAGTGACATAGGCAACAGCTAGCGTGTCACGCGAATATCAGTAGAAATGAAGTGTGGTATTATCTGTCATTGTTGTAATCATTTTCCCAACCATAGGCATAAAACTGTATATTCATATCTGTTAGTGACAAATTCTCGCCAAACGTGTCGACACTTGGCGAGATATTGCCAAATTTGGCGACCAAAAATAAGTCTTCATAAATGAAGCCAACTTAGCTAAAGTTGATGTTTCAGAAAAAGTTACTTTAAAGAAATTTTTTTATAATATTATTTAGTTTTTCCTTTTTAAGCTCAGTAATTCATTACATGTTTTAATTAAAAGATAGTGAAAAAACAGCAATGACATACAGCATGATTCATAAGTAAGTATACAACTTCCAGATGCTGTAAAACAGGAACCGTTTAAGGCACGCTCCCCAAATGCAAGCCGTGAGGTAGGTGTACACATAATGTTTTTTGCCCGCTGCTGTGCGAAGTGACATAGGCGATAGCTAGCGTGTCACGCTAATATCAGTAGAAATGGCTGCGTCTGCAGTGGAGAAGGCATTTTGTGTTCTTGAATTGAACAAAACGGAATCTGTCATCATTGTGCAACGGGATTTTCGAACACGATTTGGAAAAGAACCTCTAATCATAAAATCCATTTATGATTGGTTTAAAAAAATTTAGGTGTGCATCCTTAGTCACGTGGCACACACCAAACACGTAATCCATTTCAGTCCACTTTGCACAAACAGCCCGTAGTTTCAAAAACTTTAAACTAATCATAAATGGATTTTCTTGTTAGAGGTTCTTTTCCAAATAGTGTTTGAAAATCCCGTTGCACAATGGTGACAGATTCCGTTTTGCTCAATTCAAGAACACAAAATGCCTTCTCCACTGCAGACGCAGCCATTTCTACTGATATTAGTGTGACACGCTAGCTATCGCCTGTGTCATTTCGCACAGCAGCGGGCAAAAAACATTATGTGTACACCTACCTCGCGGCTTGCAATTGGGGAACGTGCCTTAAACTGTTCCTGTGTTGTTGTATCTGGAAGTTGTATACTTACTTATGAATCACCCTGTATGTCATTGCTGTTCTTTCACTATCTTTTAATTAAAATATGTAATGAATTACTGAGCTTAAAAAGGAAAAATTAAATAATATTATAAAAAAAAATTCTTTAAAATAACTTTTTCTGAAACATCAACTATAGCCAAGTTGGCTTCCTTTATGAAGACTTATTTTTGGTCGCCAAATTTGGCGATATTTCGCCAAGCGTCGCCATGTTTGGCAAGAATTTGTCGCTAACAGATATGAATATATAGTTTTATGCCTATGGTTGGGAAAATGATTACAACAATGAAATATAAATACCACACTTCATTTCTACTGATATTCACGTGACACGCTAGCTGTTGCATATGTCACTTCGCAAGGCAGTGGGAAAAAAAATTATGGATACATTTACCTTATGGCTTGGATTTGGGGAACGTGCCTTAAACTGTTCCTGTTTTACAGCATCTGGAATTTGTATACTTACTTATGAATCACCCTGTATTTTCCTAACTTAAGAAGCATTTTTCTTTTATTACAGTGCATAATTTGAACAGTGCTTTTGCCTTCTATTTAAAAAGAAGAGAATTGTATTTGCACCATATATCCAGTGCTTAATTTGCGCCGGAGTTCACCGGAGTTCAGCTCTTCATAATGAAATTGCAACAAACACTTAAATGTTCAAAACCAACACCTAATTTCCTTGTTATATTTGGGGTTTTAAGTAAAGCTTACATTAAGATAACAAATGGAAAGTCATTCGGTCAAGTAGTTCAGGAATTATGATGGTTTAAAGTTTGAAACTCCTAATGTAAAATTCATTTGAATCGGTCATTAAAAAAAACACATAAGTCAAGTTTTTTCCACATATACATTTTTGTCGCAAATGCTTCCTTAAAGGTATTGCCATGATCTGGGTCATAACCACATAAGTCAGTGTATTCCTTCCACTTCAAAAAATACTTTCTAATTTTTGTTCATTACTTAAACGACATAAAGTCAGCGACATAAATGGCTTTTGAATGCAATACCAGATTACATGCGGGTACCATATTACATTACCGTATTACTATTTGCATGCAATACCACATTAAAACATAAAAATGTTTCTATTTAAGTGCTATCTTCATTAATTTTGATTAAAAATACGTTTAATATGACTATTTTGTTCAAATTAAATACCACCTAAACTTGTTTCTTGCTAAAACTACATAAGTCAGGAACAGTTTTTCAACTCAAGTTTCTTCTTCTTTTTATTATTCAGAAATTATAAAAATTATTTATGTGGACTTTGAAATGACCAATTCATTTGTAATCTTTCCAAAACAGATTTTAATGCAAATAGTTTTTTTAAGCATAATTCCAGAACTACTGTGCAGAATGAGCTGTAACTTTTTATTTCCATATTTGAAGATTCTAGCAATTTATTTCTATGGAATAATTCTCGGTTACAAATCATATTCTTTTCGAAAATTGAAATTATTAAATTAATTAATTAATTTTTAAATTAATTTTCGAATAAAAAATATTAATTGTGACCTATAAATGTTTTAACAGAAATCGATTTTTAGAAGATTCAAATATGCGAATGCAAAATTACAGCTCATTCTGTTCAGTAGTTCTTGGGTACTGCTTAAAAAACTACCCGCATTATAATCTGTTTTGCAACGATCACAAATTACTTTAACATTAGGTGTTCCGACCTTTAAGCCTTCATAGTACCTAAACTATTTGATCAAATGACTTCCCGTTTGGTGAAAGGTATTGAAAAAGCCACATATGATGTGCAAATTATGTAATCGTATTGAAAATTTCAGAGTTTAGAAAAACTTCGATATAAAGACGACCCCTTACGCTTATTTTTGTAACATAAATTTAAAGAACTCATAATTTCCAGTCGAATGTCTATTTTCGTTTTTTCTGGAACAATCTAGTGATTAAAATATATGGATGTTTCATTTTTTTCCCGACCCATACATTATTTAAATACTTAAATATTTTGTATTCATTTAAATATAAAAGAAAACAATTTTCAAGAACAACTTTAAAAGCAAAGCTGTTTCAAAATCTTTAAATATGTATAACAGCCAAAAGCAAAAATTATGATTTTTAATCCCACAAATAGAACTTTTACAACATATATCATTTCATTTTAAGCGGCTTTAAATTCTAGCTTCTGTAATTAAATTATTTGTGTGAGCTTAAAATAAACAAAGTCATATAATTCTTAGAAACCAGAAATAAAAGATAATACTTCCTCAAAATAATGAAAAATAAATAGTAATAAGTTTATCCAGTGAAATGTCTTTAAGATTAACATTAAATAAATAAAATTGAAGTACATTTTCGTTTTAAAGATGAATATTTTGAAAACATATGAAATCTGATTCGTATGTAAAGAAGAAATAATTATATGTTTATTTTTTTTGTATTTAAAAGGAAAAGGTATTACACTGTATAATGTAATAATTCATATCCCGTATTCAATACCAAATTCGTATTATTTTAATTGTTTATAAACAACGAATCTATCTATCTATCTATCTATATATTTATATATATATATGCATATACAGTGGTACCCCAGAGATGTAAAACGACCAAGAAGACGACCTCAAGTAAGATGGAGTGACGAAATCAGAAAAGTGGTCGGTGTTAATTGGAGGACTAAAGCACTAGACAGGAAACAATTGAAAAGTCTGGGGGAGACCTACATCCAGCAGTGGATTGAAAACGGTTGTTGATGATGAGGAGGATGTATATATATATATATATATATATATATATATATATATATATATATATATATATATATATATATATTATGAGCTGCTTTTAAGCGCCTGTGAATGCATCAATTTTCATACGTATTGAATAATATATATATATATATGTATATATATATATATATATATTATACAATCAATTCATGAATTTAACTCTTTCAAAGTCTATTCTATGTATATATATACAGGGTGATTCATAAAAGATGGGCAGAACTTTAAGGGGTTATAGTACACTTAAAGACAAATAATATTAAATAGGAGACTAAGGGTCCCAGACGTATTCCCAAGGAGATAGGGGGCATTAAAGTTTAGGGTCCGAAATTTCAAATGATTATAAAACATGGAAAAATTGGTCGATTCGTTTGCGGTTTTTGCAAAAAATTTTCTTTATGCCAGTATTTTCTTGAAATAAAATTTTAAAGTTCAATTTCAAAAAATGCCGATAGGGGGCGCTTTAGACTTTGGAGTAACAAACAACTATTTTTTAACGTTATTTTTTGTATTTCTTTAAATGATTTCGAAAGCTTAGACTTAAACTTAAATTTTGATCTAAAAATCTGAGTCCTAACGAGTAGTTAAGTAGCGTAAACTGAAATTTGAAATTTGAAACCCTTCTCCCCCCAGAACAAAAATCAGTTATTCCCGATCTTTGTGTCGTAGATTAGGCTCTAACTACTGCCGCGTTTTGCTAAAATTATTCTTTATGTCAGTATTTTCTTGAAAATAAATTTTAAAGAAAATTTTCAAAAAATTCCGATAGAGGGCGCTTTAGACTTTGGAGTAACGAACAACTATTTTATACCGTTATTTTTTGTGTCTCATTAAATGCTTTCTAAAGCTTAGACTTAAATTTTCAGCCCAAAATCTGAATCGTTAGACGTGGTTAAGTTTCTGGGGAGAGGGGTTTGAAATTTCTACTCCTGAGCACAGTTCAGTTTACCATGTCCACACATTGTGTGCTGTGATACGAGGTAAAAAGACACAAATTAGGATTATGTTACCAAAGCATATTTATTAACATGTAATCACAATAAATGTTCAAAATTGTGACCACCAGAGGTTATGCACGCAGAACAACGGCGACGAATGGAACGGCGAACATTCGCGAAAACATCAGGCTTTTCGAGCACTTCCCCTACAGCGGCGGAAAGTCTGGCGACCAGTTCCTCGGGGGATTCAATGGGTGTCTCATACATAAGAGCCTTCAATCGTCCCCAAAAAAAGAAATCGAGGGGTGAAAGATCTGGCGAGCGAGCAGGCCAAGCAACAGGACCACCTCGACCAATCCATCTGTTCGGAAATGTGATGTCCAGATAGTTGCGGACGTCTCGTACGTAATGGGCTGGCGCTCCATCGTGCTGGAACCACATGACCCGCCGGATGCGTGGAGGAACAACGTTTAACAGGTCTGGCAGCACATGTTGCAGAAATGTGAGGTATGTTTTACCGTTGAGGCGTTCAGGAAGAAGGTACGGTACGATTAGGTGGTCTCCGAGGATTCCTGCCCAAACATTGATGGAAAAGCGTCTCTGATGAGCGTGTGGATACGTAGCATGTGGATTGACATCCGCCCATACATGTGCATTGTGTGTGTTAAATGTACCTTCACGTGTGAAGGTACATTCATCGGTGAAAAGCACAGTTCGTCCAAAATGTGGATTTAGCGCGTTCTGCTGCAGAAACCAGCGGGCGAATTCAATACGATTTGGATAATCCCCTGGAGACAGTTTCTGGACTCGTTGCACATGAAACGGGAGCAAATGTTCATCCTTCAGTACCCTCCAAGTCGTGGACTGTGAGGTATCCACCTGGCTAGCCACTGTTCGTGTACTTGTACTTGGCTGCGCCGCTACTACATACAGAATGGCTTCTGCAACAACTACTGATTCGTCCTTTTTTGCACGACCTGCATTCGACCGGGAAGCGAGAAATGATCCCGTCTCACACAACTGTCTGTGCAAGCGCTCGAAAGTTTTGCGGTTAGGCAACCGCCTGTTAGGAAATCGCTCTCCGTACATTCGTTGTGCCTCTGCACCATTTCCATCTGCCGCTCCGTAAATTAAATGCATCTCAGCCTTTTCCTTATTCGTGAAGGGCACCATCTTCCGATTCATTGCTACAGCGACTTACACTTGACTCACCGTTCAGTGGTTTTTATGCCTGAATCGTGTCGAAATTTTGCATACGTGTTCTTCTTCTTCCCCATTTGACATTTGCATACTTTCTGTTTCCTTCTTCACCCGGTGACTAGCGTCAGGAATGGAGCTTTAACGTTTGCATGAGCGACGTTTCCAACTGTGCCAGTGCCTTTATGAGTGAATTCCGACTATGCAGTCCTTGACGAAAGTTGTATTTTTGCCTCGTATCACAGCACAGAATCGTTGGGCATGGTTAAGTAGTGCAAACTGAACTATGTTCAGAAGTTGAAATTTGAACCCCCTCCCCTCGCTACTGAACCACGCTCAGCGATTCAGATTTTGAGCTGAAAATTTAAGTTTAAGTCTAAGCTTTAGAAAGCATTTAATGAGACACAAAAAATAACGGTATAAAATAGTTGTTCGTTACTCCAAAGTCTAAAGCGCCCTCTATCGGAATTTTTTGAAAATTTTCTTTAAAATTTATTTTCAAGAAAATACTGACATAAAGAATAATTTTAGCAAAACGCGGCAGTAGTTAGAGCCTAATCTACGACACAAAGATCGGGAATAACTGATTTTTGTTCTGGGGGGAGAAGGGTTTCAAATTTCAAATTTCAGTTTACGCTACTTAACTACTCGTTAGGACTCAGATTTTTAGATCAAAATTTAAGTTTAAGTCTAAGCTTTCGAAATCATTTAAAGAAATACAAAAAATAACGTTAAAAAATAGTTGTTTGTTACTCCAAAGTCTAAAGCGCCCCCTATCGGCATTTTTTGAAATTGAACTTTAAAATTTTATTTCAAGAAAATACTGGCATAAAGAAAATTTTTTGCAAAAACCGCAAACGAATCGACCAATTTTTCCATGTTTTATAATCATTTGAAATTTCGGACCCTAAACTTTAATGCCCCCTATCTCCTTGGGAATACGTCTGGGACCCTTAGTCTCCTATTTAATATTATTTGTCTTTAAGTGTACTATAACCCCTTAAAGTTCTGCCCATCTTTTATGAATCACCCTGTATATATATATATATATATATATATATGCTCGTAAAACGTTAACGAACACATGCATAAAGGTACAGTATGGGATCCGTTATCCGGCGTCCCTGTATCCAGAACGCTCCGAAAACCGGAATGCAAATTTATAACTAAAGTTTCAGTTTTTTTCATTTCAAAAACGTAAAGAAAAATCACGAAATTCTCTAGTCAATCGTGGGAAAAATTGCGAAATTCGTCCATCGATCACGTGAAAAAACCCTGCAAGTTTTGCCAGTAAATCGTGGGAAAAATCCGAAAATTCACTAATTGTTCACGGGGAAATAAGGCAGTTATCTGTCGCATGTAAAATGTAAAAGAAGGCAATAAGTCGCGAGAAAGAATGTGAATTTCGTCGATCGATTGCCGGAAAAAACACAGAATTCGTCTATTGGTAGAAGGAAAATATCGCGAAATTCGGCAGTCAGGCACGAGGAAGAGCGGAGAATTTGTCAATCGGTCACAAGAAAAAGCAGCAAAATTCTCCAATCAATAACAGCAAAATATTATGAAATTACTCAGTCGATCGCAGGAAATAAAAATCTCAAATTTGTCAGCCGATTGTAGAAAAAATTGCAAAATTCTTCAATCGGTTCCATGAAAAAATTGCTAAATTTGTCTGTAAATCGAGGGGAAGATATGAGATATTACAATTAAAATTCGTTAACCGGTCGCAAGAAAAATCACGAAATTCGTTGATCAGTCGCGAAAAAATGTCGTGAAATTCTAATGATAAAAAGGGACTTAAAATAATCCAGCTAAAAATATATTTTTGGAACACAGTGCAAGAGTGCCCTGTTTGAGAACATTGCACCCTTTTTAAAGCATTAACGCTAGGGGCGCTTTTGTTCTAAAGTCACACAACAAAAAAAAATAATAATAGTACTGATTGCATTAATTAATTTCCATATTCAATAAATAAATATAAAAAATTATGGTGCAAAAAATATTACGATAAAAAGCATTAAAAACAGATGAGCTGATATTTTTCACTGAACTGATTTGCGGAATGCAGCAGTGAAGATACTTCCATGAACAGTAAATAATATCATGTCAATGTACACGTACAGGATACAAGAACAATTGGGGTGAGAGACATGCTATAAGTAACCAACTTTAATAGAAATATTCCAAAAATCCACATCAAGGGGTTCTTTTCCCAAGTCCCAAAAACTAATTCTTAATTGTTAATGTAATATTTTTATAATTTGAATTATAATTCAGAATGTTTTTATTCTATCTAAATAAGTTATCCAATTAACCAAATTGAAAGTATGTATTTACATACATTATTCATATTCATGTTTATTACTAGTTGTGAAATTAGTTATTTTGTAGATTTCTTATACTTAGAATAATGTGTTCCGAATTACGGAAAAACCCATTATCCAGAATACGCTAGGTCCCATTCGGCCTAGGTCGGCATTCCGGATAACAGATCCTATACTGTAACACAAATCTCAAAACATAAAAAAAAATGCTACTTAAAAAAATAATTGAATCTCTTACCTGGAAATGTTATTCCCTACTTAAAAAGTTAATTATTCAGTATTTAAAACCATACCGCATTTATGAAATAAATTTTAATTTACGTATTTAATCTATTTTTTTTTTTTTTTTTACCACATGAAATTTAAATATTGTTTCATTACATGAAAATAAGAATTACATACAGAGACTCTGAAAACAAGACGAAAATATACTTTTAATCCTATAAGAACGAATAATGTCATATTTTGCTAAGTACAATTATCCCTCAATGTATCGCGTATGCCAGAAGAGAAGAAAAATGCACGATATATCTGCAATATATCAGAGGGCAGTTGGCGTTTTTAAACATTATTAAAGATTAGTATAATACGAGCTGTGTGTAAAATTTTTAGAGATAATATACATTGCTGCACAAAATAATTTGTAAGCATTAACGAATTGGGCTCACATTGTTTAAAATGTATTTTTTAATTAATTATGTATTTTTTATGAATTTTCCAGCTTAACGATAATTTAATATACCGGGTGGTTATAATATAAGTATCTCTATTTGGAGCTGCTTTTAGCTTGAAGGAATTACCCGAATGAAACCAAAATCGGTACACTTACTATTAGAGAAGGGGGAAGAAGAATGAAACGATAAAAAAATAATAATTGCAATAATCACTATTGAGTGTGAAATGTAATGTGTAATGCAGGACGTACTCAATTGAGGACTGTAACGTATCAGGAGTGATGTTTCACACATGTTGTAATATGTGGTAAAGTCCTTGAGGTTTGCGACACCTCTACGGTACAAAATATTACACATTACATTTCACACTCAAAAGTGCCATCTGTCGGCGATTATTGCAATTATTTTTTTATTGTTCCATTCTTCTCCTTCCTTCTTGAATAGTAAGTGTAGCGATTTTGGATTCCTTCCGGTTATTCCTTCAAGCTACAGACAGCTCCAAATAGAGATATTTGTATTATAATCACCCGGTACCATAACATGTTCGAAGAATATAAATAAGTTCATATGCAGGACTTCACAAAGAAAATTTTATATATTCGCATCTATGGATGGTTATTGCCAGAAATGCGCTCTTAGTTATGTTATGGCTATGTGCTTTATAGATCAGTTAAATTTTAGCATACTGAATGGTGTGTATAAAAAATAGAAATGATATACAAGGCTGTACAAAAGCATTCAAATACATTACAGTCGATTTACAGAAATTCTTGAAAGCGAATTTTCAGCTGTGTTATACGTAATCCAGCTGAATTAAATTTGAGCATAATGTATAGTGCGTATAAGAAAATTATAGATCATGTATAAAGTATGGACAAAGTATTCCAATATCTTATTGATTATGTGTAGTATTTTCTGAAATTAGGTTTTCAACAATATTATGCATTTTCTACTTTCCCCTTATCAAAACATGAAATTTCGTTAAAATATTTTGTAACTTTTGAAAAGTATTTCATAATCCATGCGTGATGAACGATTATTATTTCTTGTTTATTCCTATTATGAATTCTTTGTTGATTTATTTATTTTTTTAAATTATCTATTTTTATCTATTTTGGAATCTGATGCTGCATCTAATGAAAAATTATTGGTATTTTTGTTTACTGGAACTTGAAACCGTCTTTAGATAAACAAATTTTTAAGCTTATAAATAAACCAACATTTTAAAAGAAAATAAATCAGTAATTTTTAATCCTAGCACATAGAATGAAACCTTTCATTACTGTGTTTTGCCTTTAAGCGGATTTAAAAATATAATTAGAGTATTTGTTCGAGTTTAGGGTAAATATTGTCAACGAAAGTTAGAAAAATAAATTATAAATAAGCAGGGATTATGAAAATAAAAAGAAACATTGGCTTCGTGTTTCAAATGTATTTGTATAAAGTAGAATAAAGCTATTTCTGTGATGTCTATAAAAATATTTTTTACATGCATTTATCAAAGATTAAATATGATTTATATTTTATGATTAAATAAATTTTTGAATAAAAAAAAATAGCATTATGTTAAAATTTCTGCCTGCATTTCGATGCAGAGAAATAGATAAACTTTGGTAAGAGAAAACGTTGAAATATATATTATATTAAAATTTGAGTTTCAGAACAACTAAAATCTTTTTTTCTGAGATTCTAATTTCAGATCTGTCTATAATAAATAAAGTAAATTACACAGGATATTGCATATATTTTCACGTATTTCTGAACATAAAATTAATGAAAAATTTATTTTGAATTTAAAAATTATTGTAATATTTTCGGTGACTGATAAATTACAATATTTTTACGTTATAGATTAAAAATAAAAAGAAACATTGGCTTCGACTTTCAAATGTATTTGTTTAAAGTAGAATAAAGTTATTTCTGTGATGCCTATAAAAGTATTTTTTTTTTTAATGCATTGATCAAAGATGAAATATGATTTATGTTTTATGGTTAAATATATTTTTGAAACAAATTTAAAAATTATTAGTAAATGTTATAATTTTTGCCTGCATTATATTTCAATACAGAAAAATTGATAAACTTTGATAAGGGAAAACATTGAAATATATAATTATTGTATTAAAATCTTTTGAGTTTCAAAACTACTAAAATATTTTTCTGAGATTCTAATTTCTGATAGAGAACAAATGTCTATGATAAGTAGAGTAAATTACATAGGAAAATGCATATATTTCTCGTAATTTTTAACTATGCGTTTTCCAGCTGGATTAAATTTCAGCATTTGATTGTATAGTGCATAAAAAAATATCCATCATATACAAAGTATGGAAAAAGTATTCGAATACCATACTGAATATAGGTGGTAATTTCTGAAATTAAATTTTCAACGATATTATGCATTATCTTCTTTCACCTTATCAAAATATGACGTAACGTTGAAATTTTCTGAAAGTTTTGGAAAGTTTTTCATAATCCATGCATTATTCACTATTTTTGTTTTCAGTGTATTCATATTACAATTTTTTTGCTGGCTTATTTTTAAAATTACTACAAAATACAGTTTTCTATTTGGGAATCGGATGCTGCATCTAATGAAGAATTGTCGCTTCTTCTTTTTTTTTTTTTTTTTTTTTTCGGGAACTTGAAACCATTTTTAGATGAATAAATTTTTAAGCTTTATAAATAAACCAACATTTTAAAAGGAAAAAATGAGTAATTTTTAATCCTAGCACATAGAATAAAACCTTTTATGCCTGTGTTTTGCCTTTAAGCGGATTTAAAAAATTTACAGCTATAATTACAGTATTTGTTCGAGTTTTAAGTAAATATTGTCAACGAAAGTTAGAAAAATAAATTATAAATAAGCAGGGATTATGAAAATAAAAGGAAACATTGGCGTCGTGTTCCAAATGTATTTGTTTAAAGTAGAAAAAAGTATTCCTGCGATGTTTATAAAAATATTTTTTAAATGTATTGATCAAACATAAAATATGATTTGATTTTTATGGTTAAAATAATTTTTGAAACAAATTAAAAAATTATTAGAAAATGTTATAATATCTGCCTGCATTATATTTCAATACAGAAAAATAGATAAACTTTGATAAGAGAAAACGTTGAAATATATAATTATTATATTAAAATTTGAGTTTCAAAACAACTGAAAAAAAAATTCTGATATTCTAATTTTTGATATAGAACAGGTGTCTATAATGCATAGCTGCCAACTTTTACGCTTTTTTCCTACCACTAAAATTTTATAGTAAATTTTAGCTTATTAAATAGCCGAAATCATTTGATCCAATAAGGCAAAAATTTCTATTAATTTTTAGTGGTAACAAAAAAGCGTAAAAGTTGGCAGCTATAATACTTACTTAATACTTACTTATATATTTACTTAAATAAGTAAAGTAAATTACATAGGAAAATGCATATATTTTTCGTATTTTTTAACTATGCGTTTTCCAGATGGGTTAAATTTGAGCATTTGTATGTATAGTGCATAAAAATATATCTATCATATACAAAATATTCGAATACCTTATTGATTATAGGCGGTAATTTCTGAAATGAATTTTCAACGACATTATGAATTTTCTTCTTTCACCTTATCAACATATGAAGTAAAGTTACATTTTTCTGAAAGTTTTGGAAAGTTTTTCATAATCCATGCGTTATGCACTATTTTTATTTTCAGTTTATTCATATTACAATTTCTTTGCTAGCTTATTTTTTAAATTACTACAAAATTCAGTTTTCTATTTTGGAATCGGATGCTGCATCTAATGAAGAATTATCGCTATTTTTTTTTTCGGAAACTTGAAACCATCTCTTGATAAATAAATTTTTAAGCTTTATAAATAAACCAACATCTTAAAAGGAAAAAATCAGTCATTTTTAATCCCGGCACATAGAATGAAACCTTTCATTACTGTGTTTTGCCTTTAAGCGGATTTAAAAATTTTACAGCTATAATTAGAGTATTTGTTCGAGTTTAAGGTAAATATTGTCAACGAAAGTTAGAAAAATAAATTATAAATAAGCAGGGATTATGAAAATAAAAAGAAACATTGGCTTCGTGTTTCAAATGTATTTGTTTAAAGTAGAATAAAGCTATTTCTGTGATGTCTATAAAAATATTTTTTTAAATGCATTGATCAAAGATGAAATATGATTTATGTTTCATTGTTAAATATATTTTTGAAACAAATTAAAAAAAAAAAAATTAGCATTATGTTAAAATTTCTGCCTGCATTTGTTTAAAGTAGAATAAAGCTATTTCTGTGATGTCTATAAAAATATTTTTTTAAATGCATTGATCAAAGATGAAATATGATTTATGTTTCATCGTTAAATATATTTTTGAAACAAATTAAAAAAAAATTAGCATTATGTTAAAATTTCTGCCTGCATTTCGATGCAAAGAAATAGATAAATTTTGGTAAGAGAAAACGTTGAAATATATATTATATTAAAATTTGAGTTTCAGAACAACTAAATTCTTTTTTTCTGAGATTCTAATTTCAGATCTGCCTATAATAAATAAAGTAAATTACACAGGATATTGCATATATTTTCACGTATTTCTGAACATAAAATTAATGAAAAATTAGTTTCGAATTTAAAAATTAATGTAATATTTTCGGTGACTGATAAATTAAAATATTTTTACATTATAGATTCAAAATAAAAAGAAACATTGGCTTCGACTTTCAAATGTATTTGTTTAAAGTAGAATAAAGTTATTTCTGTGATAGCTATAAAAAAAAAAAAAAATTTAAATGCATTGATCAACGATGAAATATGATTTATTTTTCATGGTTAAATAAATTTTTTAAACAAATTTAAAAATTATTAGAAAATGTTATAATTTTTGCCTGCATTATATTTCAATACAGAAAAATTGATAAACTTTGATAAGAGAAAACGTTTAAATATATAGTTATGGTAGTAAAATTTTTTGAGTTTCAAAACAACTAAAATATTTTTCTGAGATTCTAATTTCTGATAGAGAACAGATGTCTATAATAAGTAAAGTAAATTACATAGGAATATGCGTATATTTTTCGTATATTTTAACTATGCGTTTTCCAGCTGGATTCAATTTGAGCATTTGTATGTATAGTGCATAAAAAATATCCCTCATATACAAAGCATGAACAAAGTATTCGAATACATTATTGATTATAGGCGGTAATTTCTGAAATTGAGTTTTCAACGATATTATGCATTTTCTTCTTTCACCTTATCAAAATGTGAAATAACGTTAAAATTTTCTGAAAGTTTTGGAAAAGATTTTCATGATCTGTGCGTGATGCACTATTTTTATTTTTAGTTTAATCATATTGCAATTTCTTGGCTGGCTTATTACTTAAATTACTACAAAATACAGTTTACTATTTGGGAATCAGATGCTGCATCTAATAAAAAATTAACGGTTATTATTATTATTATTTTTGGAACTTGAAACCATCTTTCGATAAATAAATTTTTAAGCTTTATAAATAAATTTTTAAGCTTTATAAATAAACCAACATTTTAAAAGGAAAAAATCAGTAATTTTTAATCCCAGCACATAGAATGAAACCTTTCATTACTGTGTTTTGCCTTTAAGCGGATTTAAAAATTTTACAGCTATAATTAGAGTATTTGTTCGAGTTTAGAGTAAATATTGTCAACGAAAGTTAGAAAAATGAATTATAAATAAGCAGGGATTATGAAAATAAAAAGAAATATTGGCTTCGACTTTCAAATGTATTTGTTTAAAGTAGAATAACGGTATTTCTGCGATGTTTATAAAAATATTTTTTAAATGTATTGATCAAAGATGAAATACGATTTATATTTTATGGTTAAATAAATTAGAAAAAGTTTAGCATTATGTTGAAATTTCTACCTGCATTATATTTCGATGCAGAGAAATAGATAAACTTTGGTAAAAGAAAACATTGAAATATATATTATATTAAAATTTGAGTTTCAGAACAACTAAAATCTGTTTTTCTCAGATTCTAATTTCAGATCTGTCTATAATAAATATAGTAAATTACATAGGATATTGCATATATTTCTAAACATAAAATTAATGGGTTGGGTTGGGTTGATTATTGACGGCCAATTATCTACACTAGGGATATAGGCCCGGGAGGAGTGCCCTTCGTGGGGGTCTTTCTAAGGGAACCTAATCCGTATTTACGCATGGATAAATCCACGGCTCGAAGAAAACCACGAAAACTCCGAACGATTAGGCCGACGGGCGCGATTGGGATCGAACCCAGCACCTCCCGTCTACCAGCTTCGAGAGAGTAATAAATTACAATATTCTTACATTATACATTAATTTTTTAATAAATCTTTAAATAACTAAATATCAAAAGTACTAAATTCTATACACAGTTTAACCAAATTAATAACTTGAAAAACATTTAAAAAAAAAAAAAAAAAAAAAAAAAAAAAAAAAAAAAAAAAAACTTTCTGTCGTTTACATTTTTAAAGCTTAAATATCACATAAAGAGAAAAAAAAATAAAGATTTACTGCATGCAAATAACTGAAATAAAATGTATGTACAAATTAATTTTTAAAACTTTAGGCACCACTATACTCATATTTAGAGGGCAGTGCATATATTTTATTGTATTAATGTTATACGTTTTATTGTATTAATGTGCAATGTCACAGTGCCATGCTGTGCATGGCACTGTGATACACCGTAGTATGGCCACCATGCTGTGATCAGGCGAATATTGTCCCGCGCCCAGGTACTAACTCATCAAACTAGGAACTCAAGCCCGGCATGTAGGGGCCTGGTCGGTATAAAAAAAACTATTTAAATCATGTCAGCGAATTCTCAATGTCTATACTTTCTTTTACTAGAACTTATTCTTTCTTTGTAGACTTTTTTAGTACTTTCAAACTATGTTGGAAAGTGTATATAAATTTAGTTTGTCTGTCTATCTGCCCATCTGTCTGTGCTCTTGTAAGCGTATTCGTATTGCTATGTAATTTTTATATGTTATTTATGTTTATTATATAATGTTTGGTATTGAAAAGGAAGTGAGTAGCATTTATAGTTCGCTTATATGGACACATAAAAGAATTCCGTTACATTATTGCCTATGGTAAAAATCTTTTCCGATGCACTTTACACCCAGAAAAAGGAATTGATTAAAGCAACAAAACCCGTTTTGTTGAGTACATTTTGGTTGTTTTAGTCAAATTTTTAGTTCAAGTAAAAAAATTGGTTTTGTTGCTTGGACAAAAAAATATTGTTAACACTCGTACAAAATTTTAACAAAATTTCACCAATTTTACTTGAACTAACAAAATTTGTTTCTTTTAATTTTACAATATTTTTGTAATTCCAGCAAAATTTTGTTATTTTTGAAAAATTTAAATTCTTGTGTAGTAGCCATATCTCTCTTACGTAACTTGATTTATTTGACTTATATAGCTATATAATTACATGATTAACATAATTTTGGGGTAATTAAAACTTTTTTTTCACTGGGGCGGACAAAGGTAGTTTTAAAAATCCCCCTATCCCATTTATTACCGTCTTCTATCTTTGCAAGAAGAAAGAATTGGATTCATGAAAATTTTCGATTTCCGGTTGTCCTGAACGCGATTTCGCTGTTTTTATCTCAAGAACTAATGCACGGAATTTAATAAAACCTTTTATTCAGTTACTTTCTGATATAAATTGTTGCTGATTACTTTTTACTTTAAATCGCGCAACAGGTGGCGCTGCTATGTTGCATTTTTCGTGATTTCTGCAATAGCTCTATCTCATTTTCAGCAGTCAAATACGCCTGTAATCTTTGAATAATAACAAGGAAATTTTTATCCTGCTTTTTACAGGCGTAATTCACTGCTGAAAATGAATAAAAAATTAACTATGTGTTGCCGTATGCTGTGCTTTGTACTGTCGTCTCATGTTTGCCGCAGAAATTTGCGTGCTCCTTATGACATTCCATCTTGTGCTGCGATTGCAGCCGTTCCGACATATATAAGAGTGAGAAATGCCGAAATCAGATGTCGTTCCTGGTAGCGCAGTGGTAAAGCGTCAGGCTGCTGTTCGGAGGACCCGCAATCGACTCCCGGCATGGGCAATTTTCATTCTCTCGGTTTGCGCTTGAAAAAAAGCCCGATAAAATTCACTTGTTATTGTTCAAGGTTTACAAGCGTAATTCACTGTTAAAATTGCATATGTAGATTGGATCATTTAACAAATGTTTTTGTAGTATAAACAAAACAAGTTCGTAATATAACATATTTTATTGATTAAACAAACAAAATATAGTTTGTTGAAAAAAGAAAATAGATTGTTAAAATAATACATAGCATATATCTATGTAACAAAAATAATTTTGTTAATTCAAGTAAAATTGAACCATTTTACTTGAATTAACAAAACATTTTTTTGCTGATGATACAAATTTTTTTTTTTGGAATTGCAAAAAAAATCAACAATATTTTTTTTTGTTGATTCAAACGAAATTTCCATTGACCCATATTTAAACAAAAAATTTCGTTGGGGAAAACAAATTTTTGTTGATTCAACAAAACTTTTTTCTGTGTGTACTGCATGTTACAATATTTCAAACATAATGAAATTTATTTTTATCACTGAGGTGGACCAAATCATGCTATTTCAGGGGTATAGAATAAGTAGCATTTATAGTTATTTTACAGCGACGCACGAAACAATTCGGTTACAGAGCGGACTATTATCGATTTCATTGTATTAAAAATTAAATATCTTAATAATTGTTAGTGTTAGAAAGTATTTCATAATGCATGCTTGATACGTGATTCTTCGCTCTTTTTTTAAGAGTATGCCAAAGCATTTTTTTTTTTAATTTTTTTTTTTTTTTATATGACAAAGCAATTTTCTTTTGCTGTATTCCTCTCTGCGGAAAATTATCGAATTTTCTCGTGATAATTTAAAACTATCTTTATTTTAAAAAGTTTAATTTTTTTTTAATCAACGAACATTTTTGAGGAGAAAATTTTCAAAAATTTCTAATCCTAACCGAAAAAATAAAATCTTCCACTGCTACATTCTGATTTTTTACTTTAAAGAATTTTAAGTTTCGCGTTTGCAATTAAACTACTGGCTTTTAAAGTCAATATTGCCTTCGTGTGATGGAAAAAAATAAAAAACTAACCGAGATTATGAAAATTAAACATTGGCTTCGTCTTTAAAAAGTGTATTTTTTAAAGTGAACACAAACAATTTTGCATTGAGTTATAAGGGATTTAAAAACTGTTAGATGAAGTATAATTTAGGGTAACAGAAATAAAATGCTACGTGCCAGAAATTTTAAAAGTATTATATCACGATGAAATTTTACTAATATATGTATGTGTGTATGTATGTACTTATGTCTATACATTCACAATTTTCTCAACGACCATTATTGAACCAATTTGTAAGTAACGTTTTTCCCTACAATTTTATTACACAAGGGAATAAGATTCTAAGCTAAAGAAAATCCTTCAGCCTTGTACCGGGAAGAAAAGGTAGCTTTCCTATATCTTCGTTTTAAAATTTTAGCTAAAGTTATTTGAAAGCAGCAAGCTAAAATTCAATGAACCCGATTACAGAAGATTCGTTAGTACTAAATTTGAATAAGAAATTCGCCAAATTAGTGGCCTATAGCCAAGTTGACTTCCTTTATGGAGGTTTATTTTAGTCGACAAATTTGGATATATTTCGCCAAGTATCGCTAGGTTGGCTAGAATTTGACGCTAACGGATATTAATATAGTTTTATCCGTATGAGTGGGAAAATGATCACAATAATGAAAGATAATAATTTGCGAGAAATCACGGTCACTAAAATCATAAATTAATCGCTGGTATTTTTTTTGTAATCTGCTGTCTTGTTTCAAAATGGCAGCCAGAATTTCAAACTGCTAGACCTAGAATTCCAAATTGCTATATCTCAGCCATTTAAGATATCGGCAAAACAAAAAATGTTCCGAAATCCTTCTATCAAGACCTAACACTTAATGAGAAAATAAATTTGAATTTCTTACTTTTCTTTTGTATATATTTCTCAGTTTTAAATCTTTTAGTGGCCGCCATTTTGAAACAAGATGGCGGAACAAGCTGGCCAATGAACTCGAACGAGATATTGGTGAGCTTAATACACGCACTTAGTTACATCCTAATCGGTTCATAAATATGCGTGCTATCATATGACATAGGTCAGATATATATATATAGAGAGAGAGAGATAAACATTTTAACTTAGGTTATGGGGTCTAGGGCTCATGATCTGTGAAAATATACCGACATTTTACCGGAATTCCTTTCCTCCAAACGGATGCAATAGGTAGCTTTTTTACTTTTTTGTATTGAAAGCTACCTAAGAGGTAGAATTCTACTTTTTCTAAATTCAGCAAACAATTTTTTGAACAATCTTTCTAAAAATGCAACATCTATGCAATTTTATTAAAAAAAATAATTTTGAATAAAAATTTTCTCAGACACATGACTTGCGCTTTTATTATATAGATTACGTACGATAGGATTTAATAGAATAAAGAAAACTTTTATTAATATCTGTTTATGTTTTGATTCGATTTTCATAAAATTTGAAATGACTCGACAAAATTCTGCAACGCTAATATACATTAAATTTCAAACCATTCGGTTGGGTAGATTTTGCACTGTTATATGCGGATGGACGGACAGATACACGTACAGACCGACGGACCAAACAACGACTATAGGTGCTACGTATTTATATAATTACGAACGCATCTAATAAAAGCGCAAGTTATGTGACTGAGGAAAACAATTACGGGCTAACCACTTCTTTTTTTCATATGCCAAGCGGCCATTTGTATACAAAATTATTTTTTCGAATAAAATTGCAGAAAAGTTACATTTTTAAACAGATCGTACAAAAAAATTGTTCGCTTTCGATATGAGTTACATTAAAAAATGTATGGATTCTGAAATAGCTTCAGGGGAAATTAGGTAAGTTATCCATACAGAATTTTGCAGCGCTGTCTGATGTCGAAAAATCAAATCACATCTGTAAGCGTGGCATACGTAATAAGAAAGAAAAAGGCATGCTCATTCTGCGCATAACAGACGATATAATTCATTTCACTGAAATAACAAGGATGATTTTTTTATATTGTAAAATTAGTTATAGTAGGAACGCACCCCATTTGTCACGTTTAACGTACAGTTTTCAACTTGTTTTTAGATATTCTGGTTTATGATTAAATTAAAATTAAATAAATGTATGTATAATTCCATGCGCAGTTTAATGCAAACAATTTTAAGTGTACAGGCAAAAAACAAAAAAAAAACTTTGTTTTGTATATAAAAATGCTTTAGAATTTAATATGAAAGTTGTGTAAAACAAGAATTCAAACATCTAAAATAAAAGTGGTTCATACAGGAAGAATCAAAAGTGAGCATTTTTCTTTTTTATAATGAAAATTAAATTAAATGTCTGCCAACCTAAGCAAAGAAGGAGTACGGAGACATATTTTAAGCGTGTGTTCAGAATATAGCAGCCATTTTGAAATCTGGTTTTTAACTGTTTAAATAAATTAAAATTCCATGGTTGAAAAAAAAACTCAACTTATAATCTTAACACAATGTTAGCACATGATTTCTTCTATTACTGCATTTACTATCCCCCTCCTTCCAATTTAAGCGGATTTTTAAAGTTTACATCGTTTATGAAAGTGTTAGTTTAAGCTTAAGTGAATATTATCAACCAAAGATTTAAAAAAAAAATGACTGAGTAGAGATTACGAAAATATAACGTTAGCTTTCTGTTTAAAATGTATTTTTTTCACGTTTAATGTATTTTTGCAGTAATTGAATACTTTTTTTTTCAACAGTAAATAGTTTGGCAGTAGTTAGTATTTTTAGTAGTTTAATAAGTGGTTTTACCACTAGTAGTTAATTTAGTTGGCAATAATAGTTACTTTAGCTTCTAGTAAAAGTTGGTAGTAATTAGTTTAGTTAATAGTTTAGTAGTTAGTAGTTTTCGATTACTGTTAAATAGCAAAATAGCTTTAAAGAACCTGAATACATTTTACATTAATATGAAAGTTGCGTAAAACGTTAAATTGTTTACGTTGAATAATATTTTGCAGCAGTTGAATACTATAATAGTAAGTTTAATAATCCATTTTTATTTTTTATGTTCAATGTTCTATTTTTATTTTATTTTTTAAACTTTTCAAATAAAGAAAGGCTTTGTAAATGAAAGAACTGTAACTTTTTTATCCTAATACAAATTATAAAATCTCCTATTACTACTCATTTTCTAATTTGCCTTTAAGATGAGTTTAATATTTTACATCTTTAATTAAATTATTTGTTTTAGATTAGGTAAATATTGTCAACGAATATTGGAGAAATAAATTATGTCTGAGCAGATATTATGGAAATATAACATTCGCTTTAAATGTATTTTTTTTTATTTTTTTTTTTTAGGTTGAATACTTTTTGAAGCGAAAGTGATGTACTTAAAAATAAATCTGCACTCTCCATTTTGCTTTAAAGTATATTAATTTTTTCACGTTTTTAATTAAAATATTTTTTTGAGCTTAAGTAAACTTAAGGATGCATACAGTTTTACACAGTTTTTTAATAAGTTTTTCACCTTATTTAATCGCAGAAAAATATTAGCAATTGTATTGTTATGGTGAATACAACTATTAATTATTATTAAGTATATTCAGTATGGTGATTGCAACTTCTGGGATTTAAATATTAAATAGAAAATTTCTGATCGAAAATAGTGGTCCCATACTCCTTGTAAATTCTTTGGAGTGTACGCACCTTGAGTAATTGAAAACTTTACTTTTGTATAGTACTAGTTTGTCTTGCAATAGTCAGTAGTTATAATAGTAGTAGTTAGTTTAGTTAGTAGTAGTTAGTAATAGTTACCGTAGTTAATAGTTAGTGTAGATACTGGTTAGTAGTAGTTAGTTTAGTTAGTAGATAGCAGTAGTTAGTTTAGTTAGTCGTTAATAGTCGTTAATTTAGTTAGTCGTTCAGTTTAGTTAGTTGTTTTAGTAGTTTTCTTTTTTACTCTTGAATAATAATAGTTTTGGAGTACTTGAATACTTTATTTTATGTTGAATACTTTTCTCGCAATAGCTGAATATTTTAATAGTAAATTGATAGCACTTTTTACTTATTTGTCAATTAAATACTTTTTTTTTCAATAAAGATTTCATGAATGAAAAATATACTGTATTTTTTATATTAACACAAATTATGAAATATTTTGTGACTGCCTTCTCCATTTTGTCTTTAAATGAGTTTAAAAATTTCCCATCTTTGATTAAAATATTTGTTTGAGCTTAAGTAAATATTCTCATTGAACTATCGAAAAATAAACTATGAATATTTTATTTAAAGTGAAAATAATTTATTTAAAAATACAAGAGCAAAAGTCCGTAAAAAAAAATAATTAAAAAAAATAGAAGAAGAAATTTTCGTGGTGGGTTAAATTTTGTAAAAAAATAGTTAAAATTTTCATCGATAGTTTGTCTCCACATTATAAAAAGACATACAAAGTATTGAAATTATGCAACACGTTTTATTTGCACTCCAACAGAGAATAAATATATTCTGTAGTGCAAATAAATATCTGTTGTATAATCTCAATATTAATTATACATTTTAATAACGTGCACCTTAATATCGCCATCTTTCGGGGAAATTTTGAACTGTTTTTTTTCTTTTGCCACAAAACATCATATTCTTTGAAAATTTTTGTGCCGCAAACTGCACTCTGATACGACAATTTGTTAAATTTTCATTATTTTTTTTAATTAAAAACGGAGTATGTTTTCAAGCTTAAATGAATATTGTCATCAAACTTTGGAAAGTTAAATTATGACTTAAAGAGATTATAAAAATAAAACAATCGCTTGCTGTTTCAGATGTTACTTTTTTGAAGCGAAAAACATCAATTTAAAAATATGTAAATATAAGTTTGATCATGTTTCATTTTTTTTTCTTTTTTAGTTTTTTTTTAAGTTTTGGTTTCAAAAAAGAAGGAAGTTTTAATCTCCAACTATGCAAATATGCTGCAAATTTATTTTCTTTATTGACTCAACATTTTTTTACAAACTGTCATAAGTATCTACGAAATTCAAGGCTGCTTTCAATGGTAACTTATAAAATTTTTTGAAAATTAGAAAACTTTTTTTTATTATGAAACTAAACGAAAGTGTTATAGTCAAACATTTTAAACTTCTTAACTATACTAAAGTTTCATGGGTGAAAAAATTCAGTAACTCTTAATCCTAACACAAAGTATAAAATCTTCCGTTACTGTATTCTCTATTATCCCCCCCCCCCCTGCTTTAAGCGGATTTTAAAATTTCACATTTTTAATTCCAGCATTTGTTCGAGCTTAAGTAAATATCTTCATCGAACTTTGGAATGCTTACGAACTTATGAAAATATAATATTAGCTCCCTGTTTCATGTGTAATCATTTAGGATGATCCTTTTTTTTCATAGTTGACTTTTTGAATTTTGAATAGTAAATAATTCTGCAGTAGTGTGTAGTTTTGTAGTTAATGGTTTTAATAGTAGTAGTAAATTTAGCAATCATTAAGTAATTATAGTAATCATTCAGTTATTTTTTTTTTTTTGCATAATTGATTTCTTAATTTTGAATAGTAAATAATGTTTCAGTAGTGAGTAGTTTTGTAGTTAATTTGTAGTTAATAGTTTTAATAGTAGTAGTAAATTTAGTCATCATATATGTAATTATAGTAATCATTTAGTTTTTATTTATTTATTTATTTATTTTGCAGAGTTGATTTTTATAATTTTGAATAGTAAATAAATTTGCAGTAGTGGGTAGTTTTGTAGTTAATGTTTTTAATAGTAGTAGTAAATTTAGCAATTATTTAGGTAATTATAGTAATAATTCAGTTTTTGTTTTTGTTTTTTGCATAGTTGATTTCTTGATTTTGAATAGTATATAATTTTGCAGTAGTGAGTAGTTTTGCAGTTAATGGTTTTAATAGTAGTAGTAAATTTAGTCATCATTTGTGTAATTCTAGTAATCATTTAGCTTTTTTTAATAGTAAATTTAGCAATCATTTAGGTAATTACAGTAATCATTCAATTGTGTTTTTGCATAGTTGATATCTTAATTTTCAATAGAAAATAATTTTGAAGCAGTGAGTAGTTTTGCAGTTAATGGTTTTAATAGTAGTAGTAAATTTAGTCATCATTTATGTAATTATAGTAATCGTTTAGTTTTTTTTTTCTTTTTTTTTTTTTTTTCAATTTTCACAAGTAAATAATTTTGCAGTAGTGAGTGGTTTTAGCAATTTAATAGTTAGAGTTTTAATAGCTGTAGTAAATTTAGGTAGCAATAGTAAGTTAATAGAAGGGAATTCGTAGTACATATTTTAGTTGGTAGTGGTAGTTTTAGTGGTTTAGTTGTTAGTAACTTTAGTAAGGTAACTGAGGCTAATATGACAACTCTTTTTTCAAAGTTAAATTATGATAGTTGTGGTAAAGTTAGAAAGGAATTAAAACACGAAATTACTGGTGCTTTCTTTTCTCTTTAATTTCTGAAAACAAATTTCCTGTCACTTATTACTTTCATTTTAAATTTAAACTTTAGAAAAACGGCTTTTTTTAGGTAAAATGGTCAGTGAAGTTAATTCGACCACTTTCCTATTTTCTCAATTAAGCAAAAAAAGTAATGAAAAAATGACACAACTTTGTTATTTCTATAAACATATTTATATTTCAATTTGAGACGAATTGAATATAAATAAAGAATTCAACAAGACAATTTTTACTGGTATGTACTAATAGTATTTTGAGTTATTTTTTCTTTATTTTAGAATGAATAATTTCTTTCAGTATTTTTTAAATTCTTAAATAAACTCATATTTCACGGGTTAAACGAATTTGTAATATTTAATCCTAACATAAATAATGAAATATTCCATTACCGTATTCTCTATTTTGCCTTTAAGAAGATTTTCAATTTTTCCCCTTTAATGAAAGTATTTGTTTGAGTTTAAATAAATACTGCCATCGAGCGTCGAAAAAAATAATATATGACTGAGAAGAGATTTTTAAATATGGTATTATCTTGTTCTGAAAGTGACTATGTTAGATTTAATACCTTTTTTGCAGTGACAGAAATTGATTTAAAAATACGTAAATATAGAGTGCGTGTATAAGCTACAAAGCCATTTAATTGGTGAACAGGTGAAAAATGAGCACTTCCAATGCTCCTAGTGGAGAAATGGGGGACTTAGCGATTCTGTCTCGAAAACTATTGAAGATATGGTAGTAATACCAGATAGAAAATTATTTAGCGTCTTCAATTTAGTAGTGTAGCGTCACGACCAATGGACTGAGTCAGGATGACTTTTTTAGAGGTTTTTATTCCACTCAGCTACAGGACAGCACAATATACTAAAAAACTAGACAGAAAGAATTTTTTAGAAAATAACAACTAGACTAACATTAAATTAGTCTGTCGGCAGTATTATATACTGCCCCTGGGTTTGACCTCACTAAAGTACTTAGCAAAGTTCGCAACTTTTTCTGGGGGACAGCTTCTTTCTCCCGTGTAAATATGAGCCTACGTCCAGGTTTCGTACATTTTTCACATGACCGGACCAAGTTCCGGCTTTTGTCTGCTCGCCTTACTAGCGACAGAGAAAAATGAGAGATGCATCTAGCTCACTCTCTTTCGTTCCTCTTTTGGCATCTTCCAGCCATATATATGTCCAGGCTCTACCATTGCATATCGAGTGGAGGTTGAGTACTTACCATATGGTTTCAAGCATGTGGAGAATAATTACATTGATATGTCAGGAGAGCCTTCAGATTTTCTAAGTGTTCCTAAAATTATGATACTTCAGCTTGTCAGAACTGAGTTTGGTCCAACACTTGAAAACATTTTACGGCCTGCGAATAAAAAGTTATTTGCAGAAATTTCACTCTTATAGAGGGATAATTCGGATAGCCAGAGAAAAACGTGACATCTTACTTTTTTCAGCAAAACGAGGGGATTATCTTACAGTAGGTAACACTCTGTGTGGATAAATAGCCTGAACCAAAAGGAAAATTTGCAAATATTAGTTGGTGCAGTTTGTTTCAATGCTCCGGTAAAAACGAAAGATTCGTTGTCTTCTTTCAGTGAATTTGAGCCTAGAAAATGAAGTTCTATTTCTTTTGTGTTAATCATGTTCTTTGATTGCAATTCCCATTCATTTTTATCATACTGTTATTTTCTTTTAAAAAATCAACGCTATTGTATCGACGTGAAACGCATAAGTTTATATTGGCATCTTTTGCTTTCGTTTTTTGACTATTAATGGATTCACGTTAAAATGTTGAGCAAACCGGTGTGAAACATGGCCTTTCAAATGCCATCAAAGTGGTATCGCGTCTTCTTTGCGCTTGAAGAAGAAAGACAGAGTTCTTTCGAAACACCTTGCGCAATTCTTAATTTTATTGCGTTACTAAATAGATTTTTTTTTATTTTATTAGTGGTGCATCACTTCTTACTAAATAGATGACGTTGAATAACTTTCTAATTCCCTTTCTTCTTATATCTCCAATAATTTTCAAGATAAGATCACTAAATTCCGCATTTTGCCGAGGGTGTTTGCGATTGGTCTCATTGTATAGAACATGCCCTTTTACTAATTTGTAAAATAACCAGAGGGTATATGCTTACGGCACACTGTTAAAAATTTGAAACAAACTGTCAAGTCTTACGACTGTTTTTATAGAGAACGGTTACATAACCGTAATTTAAATCTATTCTGACCATAATACGGACATTTATATGGTCAGAATAGAGTTAAATTACGGTTATGTAACCGTTTTCTGTAAAAACGGTCGAATAACTGGACAGTTTACTGCAAATTTTTAACAGTGCAGAGGATATATGCTAGAGAGTATACGGCATAGCGTTACGTAAGAAATGGGGAATATACGTAGGTTCTCTAAATAATATAGAAGATATACAGCGCAAACTACAATGACGGATACCGTCACGGCGTATACCGTGACCTCCTATACGTTGGTATGTGCCTTAAACCACCGTATACACTGTGAAAATTTTGCAACAAACTGACTAGTCATTTGACCGTTTTTATAGAAAACGGTTACATAATCGAAATTTAACGCTATTCTGACTATACTGTCGGCAATAATATGGTCAGAATACAGTTAAATTACGGTTACGTAGCCATTTTCTATAAAAACTGTCAAATGACTGGACAGTTTGCTGCAAATTGGCACATGTCACTTTTGTAAGTTTAGCTACACCAATTCACAAATTAAATGACATCATATACGTTGTGCACGCCTTATAAGGCCGAATATGCTTCATTAAAATTTTGCTACAGATTATTTACATAGAACTGCTGTAAAATTATTTTTTGTAAAAAAGAAACCTTTATTTAGAGTATAGTTTATTTTGCAACAGCATCAGAATTATGTCAAATAATTGGAAGCAGCGGACACACTGCAGAAGAAAAGAAACAACATTTTAATAATATGTAAACGTAGGCGAGAATATACAGGAATAAAATGATTTATTCTTACAAATCTAAATCTTAACAAAATGTAAAAGAAATGAAATATTTTTAACAGCAATGTCATTATGGTTTGTTAAAAATCATAAGGGAAAACGTTCAGAAATATTTAGACATTCCAATGATTTAATTAAACAAAAACAAATTCACATTTCTTAAAATTTATTCTGCTTCAAAAATTCTAATTAAATGTTTAATTGTTACTAAAAGTGATATTTGATTAAACAAATGATATGTCACATTTTAAATTTAAATAAAAAAGGTACAAACACGATTATATTTCGTAATTTTAAAATTGATACTTTCATTATTTTTTTTTAACTCTCTTAAACATATATTTTTTAATATAAATAAAGAATAATTCCAATAAAAAATTCTGTAGCGTAAAATTTGATGTGTAAAAAAAAAAAAAATCCTTTATTCTTCCATGTCATATTTTCATTTTATGCGCATTTAGAAATTAATCGTATATAATTAAAATATTTGCATGAGTTTAGGACGCACATTATCGTCGGAACATAGATAAATAGAGATTTTTTTCAGATATAAAAGTAACTTATTAGTAATATTACAAAAATATGAGAAAAGTTTCATAACTAAAAAAAGTTAAACATAATTAAAAAGGAGAATTATTGAACATAATTAAAAAGAAGAAAACTCTTTGTACTAGTACGACTTATACTACTAATACAGTTACTAAATAGTTGTGGTAATACAATATTATTCTGCCCAATTATCTTCAAAATGTATATAATAAAATAATTAATTACTTTATTTCAATTAGTGAAGTTCACATTTTATATCCTGTTGTCATTACAAAACAATTTTAAAAGTTTGACATTTCTAGCAATCATATTTCTATTGCAAATATCCTTGAAAAAAATATATATTCTTTCTCAAATTTCTATTGGTATTTTCATTATTATCTCTCTCATACATATATTTTTTGATTTAAATAAACTAAAAGTTTTACTAGATGAAAAACATTCCGGTAATAATTTGATATATTTTGTGTAAAATAAATTTTAAAACATTCTACACAAACTACGATTTCAACATAGAAAAAAAAAAATTGTTTAATCCTTATAGAAAGAATAAAATATTCTGTTACTGTTTCCTATATTTTGCTAATAAGTCGATATAAATTAATTTTCTTCTATAATTAAAATATTTCCACGAGATTATTGTTACACATTGTCATCGGAGCATTCACAAATAGTGATTAGGTGGATATTAAAAAAAAAATTGTTGTTTATAATATGATAAAAATAAGAAAAAAATATAAATATCATTACTAGAAAAATATATAGATAAATTTAATTAAGGAGCGAAAATTTTTGTTGTGCTTAGAGAGAAAAAACATTAATGTAAGTTTACGATTATTTATAATACAGGATGAAATGCGAACAGCTGTATTTAATTTTATTTATTAAAAGGCTACGGTAAAGAAATTGTTAATGTTTCAGTTTGAATTTTTTTTGTTTTTTTTTATTTAGTAATTTATTATATTTTTAATAAAAATAGAGATGTAGAAATGTATTTATGAACTCAATTCTCCCTGTCTATAAAATTTTAAATGGTGAAAAATGGGAAAAATGGTGAAATTTTTAAATGGTGTTTACACATTTGAAATTGTACACATGTATGTTCGTTAATAGATATTTTATACACATATGTGTGTGTGTGTGTGTAGACACACATATGTAATTGTATGAACACTTACCACAATTTCAACGAATTTTTTTTTTTTTTTTTTTTTTTTTTTTTTTTTTACTGGTTTAAATAATTGATAAATACTAATACAAGAAATATTTTTGTGGCTAATTTCATACATTTTATGCAAAATACATTTTGCAATATCCGAAAACAAACTACAATTTCACCATTTAAAAAGCAACAAAGTACAACAACGATAACAACTTAAAGAAAACTACAAATTTCAATCTTTAAACAAAGAATAAAATTATCGGTTATTGTATGCCATACTTTCTTTAAAGAAGATTTAAATTTCGTCGTCTGTAATTAAATTATTTGCGCTAGTTTAGTGTAAACATTTTCTTTGGAACATGGTTAAATATTTTAGGTGAATATAAAAATAAATTCTTGTTTGTAATATGAAACAAATATATATGATGAAAAGAAAAAGTGTGTCATTATTTAAAAAAATACATATACTATTAAATATGTTAAAGGAAAGATAAATTTTGTTGTATTAATGTAAATGTAATACTAGTAAAATTACTAAATATTTGTACTAATGCAATTATTTTATACAGCTATCTTCAAAAAATGTATTTAACTAAATAATTAATTAATTAATTTCAGTTAAATAAGTTTACATCATGATTCCATCGTGATTACAAAACGGTTAATGCTTCATACTGCTAAATTACATATTATCATAAAAAATAATTAGAAAGAAAACATTTTCTATCTTAAATTTTTATTATTTTACTCTCTCAAACATATAATAACATAGATGTCAATTTTTCACTTATTTAACAATATTTTTAAATACTAATTTTTGAATTATTTAATCAAGGATTTCGGCTATTAAAGATTATTTTTAAAATATATTAATAACACAAAATCATAAAATCGGTAGTTATGTATTACATGATATAACTTATTCAAATTAACATAATAAAAGGATTTTCTGCAGGTAATTTTATATATTTTAAGAAAAATAAATTTTTAAGCATCCTAAACATTTGAACAAAAGATTTGAAAATCTCAAAAAAAAAAAAAAACCCTTTCCATAAATAAAATATAAAATCCTTCGTTATTGTATCCCATATTTTACTTTTAAACGGATTTAAAATTTTGTAGACTGTAATTAAAATATTTACGCGAGCTTAGAGTCAGACATTGTCATTGGAGCATGGATAAATAGTAAAAGATTTGGGATATAAAAGTAACTTCATGTTTGTAATAAGTTATAAAAAATCTGCCAAAACAAAATTTATGAAAACCATAGTAGAAAAACATATAGATAATATTAAATATAATAAAGAAAAGACGAATTATGTTGTACAAGTATATCTCTACACTGTAAAAAATGACCAATGTTTCTTATTTTATGAAAACATGCTATAACCACGAACGAAAATATAATATAATCTTCTGAGTTATCCGAAATTTCAAATAGCATGTTACATTGTCTTTTGAATCCCCAGAAACGAATACATTTTCAAAATTTAAAGAATAATTTATAAAAACAAATTATTTTTAGCTGCCCGAATTTTTCAGAAACGTATCCGAAAGGTTTTTATAGTGTATTAATTAGTGTCCTCAGCCTGGAATACCTGTTTTTCGAATGCTATCAATTCTCAAGTAAACATTTTCATGCTCAAACAAAAATGTTTAACAGACAAACATGCAAAATTAACAGCGTTAACAATAACATTAAAATTAAGATTATTTCTTTACTCTTTCATGTATAAATTAACTTATGCGGCTTAAAACGTGTACTTGAGAATGGATAACATTCGAAAAACAGGTATTCCAGCCTGAGGACACTCATTAATACACTATAAAAACCCTTCGGAAACGTTTCTGAAAAATTCGGGCAGCTAAAAATAATTTGTTTTTATATATTATTCTTTAAATTTTGAAAATGTATTCGTTTCTGGGGAATCAAAATACAATGTAACATGCTATTAGGAATTTCGGATAACTCAGAAGATTATATTATATTTTCGTTCGTGGTTATAGCATATTTTCATAAAATAAGAAACATTGGTCATTTTTTACACACTGCAAAAAATGACCGATGTTTCTTATTTAATGAAAATATGCTATAACCACGAACAAAAATATAATATAATCTTCTGAGTTATCCGAAATTTCAAATAGCATGTTACATTGTCTTTTGAATCCCCAGAAAGGAATACATCTTCAAAATTTAAAGAATAATTTATAAAAACAAATTATTTTTAGCTGCCCGAATTTTTCAGAAACGTTTCCGAAGGGTTGTTATAGTGTATTAATTAGTGTCCTAGCCCGGAATACCTGTTTTTCGAATGCTATCAATTCTGAAGTAAACATTTTCATGCTAAAAAAAAATGTTTAACAGACAAACATGCAAAAATAACAGAGTTAACAATAACATTAAAATTAAGATTATTTATTTACTCTTTCATGTATAAAGTAACTTATGCGGCTGAAAACGTGTACTTGAGAATGGATAACATTCGAAAAACAGGTATTCCAGGCTGAGGACACTAATTAATACACTATAAAAATCCTTCGGAAACGTTTCTGAAAAATTCGGGCAGCTAAAAATAATTTGTTTTTATAAATTATTCTTTAAATTTTGAAAATGTATTCGTTTCTGGGGATTCAAAAGACAATGTAACATGCTATTTGAAATTTCGGATAACTCAGAAGATTATATTATATTTTCGTTCGTGGTTATAGCATATTTTCATAAAATAAGAAACATCGGTCATTTTTTACAGTGCAGTGTACTACTTGTAAAATTACTAAAAAGTGGTACTAGCATTCTTTACATCTTTAAACAAGTTGGAAATTGTACGTTAAACGTGACATAGTTCCTTTTATAACTAGTTTCACAATGTAAAAAAAAAAAAAAATCATCCTTATTATTTCAGTGAAATGAATTATATCGTCTGCTATGAGCGAAACG
Source organism: Maratus michaelseni (assembly GCA_963931845.1). Classification (NCBI taxonomy): domain Eukaryota; kingdom Metazoa; phylum Arthropoda; class Arachnida; order Araneae; family Salticidae; genus Maratus; species Maratus michaelseni. The sequence continues at coordinate 9,237,464 of OZ007600.1, forward strand.
AATATGCCTTTTCTTTTTCTTATTACGTATGCCACGTTTACAAATTCGAATTTTTTTTCCGACACCAGACACCACTGTAAAATTCACCATGCGGATCTTGCTTTGCAAATGATTACGTCCATGGTTTAATATTTTTATGACTCATAATGAAAGAATATCCTGCGTTACGTTATTTAATCTAACGGATTGAGATATTCGGCTGTTAACGTAATTTCCGCTGAAGTTATCTCAGAATCTATACTTTTTTAATGTAACTCATCTCTCGAACAACGATCTTTCTAAAAATGTAGCTTTTAAGCAATTTTATTCGAAAAAAAAATACTTTTAATAAAAATGGCCGCTTGGCATATGAAAAAAGAAGTGGTTAGCCCATATTTGTTTTCCTCAGCCCCTTGACTTGTGCTTTTATTATATAGATTACGTACGATGGGATTTAATAGAATAAAGACAACTTTTATTAATATCTTTTTAAGTTTTGATTCGATTTTCATAAAACTGTAAATGATCCGACAAAATTCTACAACGATTATATATATTAAATTTCAAACCATTCGGTTGAACTCTAATAGTTTTTGGTAGTTTTTGCGTTTAGTTAGGAAATTTTGTAGTTTTTGCGCTGTTGTATGAGGACGAACGGACAGACAGACGGACGAACCAGACGATGACTATAGCTACTACGTATTTTTATAATCACGAACGCACCTAAAAATGGATATTATATACTAATGAATTATTTAATTTCAGATAGCAGAGTTTGCATTTGAAAATTGCAATGAAAATTGTAAAAAAATATCTGCCTCATATATATAGACAAATATTTATTTATTATTTTATTTTGGAAATACAATATATTTAAATAATGTGTGACAATGTTTTTATTAATGATTTAGGTACATGATATAATTCAATTCTATATTTTATGAGTTTTTTTCCAAATTCTCTCTCCGATCACACCGTGAAGTCACAGAGTGTTGGAATTTTGGTCATAGGTTTTACGTGACTTATGTGACTTGCAGTGACGTCATTGCAACGTCACAAAATTTTTAAAGCTGTCAAAAAGTAATTTTCTTCATGCCATAAGATGTTCTAAAGTTTATTTTAAGTTTTCTTTAGATCTTCAAGACGTTCACATTTTGATCACAGTGTGACGTTACAAAGTGGTGTCATTTTGGTCACAGATGTGACGTGCCGTACGTGACTCACAGTGACGTCCCAATGACGTCACTGTGACTGTGCATGCTATGCGGGATTCTTTTATTTTTGAGAGGATATAAAATACGCCTCCTGTAATTAAAATGTTTGTGCGATGTTTGAGTTAAGCATTGTCATCGGAGCAATATATATAAAAATAATTTCATGTTTGTAATATGGCAAAAGTGTGGAAAATGGAGAAATGTATCACAAACAGAAAAATATTACAGATGAGACTAGGGGATGTCTGTCTGTCTCACTATCTGTCAGTCTCTCTATCGTCTATCAATATATCTAACCCTAAGTCTGTATATCACTCTAAGCTACTGTCTGTCTTTTGTTCATTCATTCATTTGCTCAATCATTTTCATTCATTCATTCGTTCATTTATTCATTAATTCATTTTCATTTATTTATTCGTTCATTCATATATTCATTTTTATTCATTCATTCATTCAATTTCATTTATTTATTTGTTCATTTTAATTCTTTCATTCATTCATATATTTATTTTCATTCATTCATTCATTCATTCAATCTCATTTATCTATCCGTTCATTTTAATTAATTCATTCATTCAATTTCATTTATTAATTTGTTCAGTTTAATTCATTCATTCTTTCTTTCTTTCATTCATTCATTTTAATTTATTCATTCGTTCATTCATTCAAGTCCATTCATTTTCATTTATTCATCCATTCATTCATTCATATATTCATTTTCATTCACTTACTCATTTATTTATCCTGTTTCATTCATTCATTCATTCATATATTCATTTTCATTCACTTACTCATTTATTTATCCTGTTTCATTCATTCATTCATTCATATATTCATTTTCATTCACTTACTCATTTATTTATCCTGTTTCATTCATTCATTCATTCATTCATTCACTCAAAATTGTACTACAAACCGCGAATTTAAGCGTTTCATATATTCGGTTCATATATTAGTCGATTCATAAAATCCTTTCATTAGGCTATTTTATATATAGCGTAGATTAAATATATCGAACAAGTAATTTGCTATTCTATTGAACTAGTTTAACTATAGTAGAAGTATCCTGTAAAATTATCTTAAAAGCATGTCTATAATAAAATAATAAAATACTTAATTTAAGTTAGCAAAGTGCACTTTTTCACAACGATTTTCAAACATTTTATGCTCCAAAAGTTCTTGTTATTTTATTTTTTAACTATAAAACAAAACAAGAAAAATTATTTCACAGATTTTAATTTGATTTTTTCATTATTTAACTCTTTTTAACATATATTTGGTCGTATAAATAATTCAACAATCACAGTAAAATAATTTTTTTTTTTTTTGGGGGGGGGGGGGCGGGGGTAATTTGATGGCTTTTAAGAAAAACCATTTTTGAAGCATTTTAAACAAATCACGACTTCACAATCTTAAAAAAAAATAATTTAATCCTTAAACAAAGAATAAAATCCTCTGTTATTGTATCCCATATTTTGCTGATAATCGGATTTAAGATTCGCCGTCTATAATTAAAATATTTGATCAAGCTTAGAGTTAGACTTCGTCATTGGAGCATAGTTAAATAGGGAAATTTGTGGATATAAAAGAATTTCTTGCTTGTTACATGACAAAGCTTTTAAAAAGGAAAATATGTACCATAAATAGAAAAAGTTAAAGATAAGTTTATATATTTTAATGAAAAGAGATGTTTCGTTGCATTTTGGTAAGAAAAAAATTAAAAAAAGGTTTATGAGATGTACAGGATTAAATATGAACAGCTTTATTAAATGATATTTCAAAAAAGTTATTTTAAAGAATTTTTTAATAATATTATTTAATTTTTCCTTTTTAAGCTCAGCAATTCATTACATATTTTAATTAAAAGCTATTGAAAGAACAGCAATGATATATTTATTTGTAGTTGCACATGTATACAAGGTGGTTATAATATAAGTATTCCTCTTTGGAGCTGTCTGTAGCTTGTAGGAATAAACCAAATGAAACCGAAATCGGTACACTTACTATTCGAGAAGGGAGAAGAAGAATGGAGTAATTAAAAAATTAGTTGCAATAATCGCCAACAGATAGCGCTCCGGGGCTTGTCGGTGCAAACGCCGTTAAGTGCCGTTGAGGTGTCGAAAACCTCAGTGACTTAAAAGCTCGCATATCACAACATGTGGGAAACATCACACCTGATGCGTTACATTCTGCAGTTCAGCACGTCGTGCAATGCCTGGATTGTGTCCTCCGGCACCACAATGGCCATGTGGAACCTGAACTTGATCGGCATCGTAATACGAAAGCGTGGCCCATTCACTGTGACACTTTCCAATAAATAAGGTTTGTCATCCGGTTTTACGCCTTAATTCTTTGTTCTTGTATTACACATTACATTTCACACCCAAAAGCGCCATCTGTCGACGATTATTGCAATTATTTTTTTATTGTTCTATTCTTCGTCCTCCTTCTCGAATGGTAAGTGTACCGATTTTGGTTTCATTCAGATTATCCTTTCAAGCTATACAGACAACTCCAAACAGAGATACTTCTATTATAACCACCCGGTATATAAGAGAATATATAATTATTATACAGAGTGTCCTAGAAACATTGACCTCGCCTTTTATTCCTTAAATATTGATCATATACATATACTATAAATTACAAAGTTACGTTAAAAAAGGTACAGAATTTTAAGAAATCGTTTAAAATTTTCAAGGGATTAAATTTGAAGGAATTCAAAATTAAAATTTGTGTACGGCCCCCATTCAAAAAATTTCCCGACGAGTAATATGTGCCCCATGCACTAATAATGTCATGTACAAAATTTCAGCATTTTATCATAAAAGTCGCAGAGATATGAAAATACATAAATACTGACTTAAACCACTTTTTAATGCCTGGATATGAGTTCTCAAAGGAGAAAAAATCATGACGGATGATCGCGTTTCAGGGGTCGTACATATATTACGAAAGAAAACAATGATTAGAAGTTGCTTTAATGTTTGACTGTACCATTTCCACGCCGCTTTATTCTGTAATTCATCCTAGAAAATTTTAAGATGTTTTTCAGGAAGCATAGTTTTGTAAATTTATAAATAAAACTAAAGATATGAGTCATATTTTATTTGCTTATGATGCATTTCTGCTTCGCGTACTAGTTGTAAACATTTATATTTAATTTATGATTAACTCCTCACCAACTTTGTTTAAACATATCGCTGCGACTTTTTATGATGAAATTCTGAAATTTTGTATGTGGCCTAGTGTATGGGACACATTTTACTCACTGGGCAGTTTTTGTACGGGGGCCGTATAAAAATTTTAATTTTGTGTTTCTTTAAATTTAACACCCTAAAATTTTTAAGATTTCATAAAATTCTGTACCTACTTCTGCGTAACTTTGTAATTTATAACATATGTCTATCACAATATTTAAGGAATAGACGTCAATGGTTTTGGGACACCCTGTATAAGATTATATATATATATATATATATATATATATATATATGTTATTATTTATAAAAGTTTTACTATATATATATTATGAATATGTATGTATGTGCGTAAGTCAGATTCCAACATTCCGACATTCTTTCAAAGTTCTGACACAAGCCAAGCATGTTTTGATCCAGAAAATGTATCATATTTCCACATTAAAAAAAAAATTCCATGAAAATACGGAAAATGTAGTGGCAGCATAATTGTCACATATTCTCTGTTTTTTCACGAAACTTCCGTTTTAGTAATTCCCCGTTTTCAAGATTGAAATTTTCTGCTTTTGAAGACGAAACATCCTGCTTTTAGAAATAAATATGAGCAATAGTGCAATATTAAAAACAAGTCTACATAATAATTATTTATACTGATGCACATTTAGACGGAACACATATTTGTATTACATATTATCACACTCATTTCTACCGCCTTGCTTTTCTCGGGATTCCAACTACGATACTTCCCATTATAGCCATTCACACTATAAACTTTAACAGAAAAATTTCGTGAAAAAAACAGAAATTATTGGCAGCAGAGTTGCCATCTATTCTTCGTTTTGGTATTTCCTCGTTTTCAAGACGGAAATTTTTCGTTATTCAAAATGGGAAATTTCTGGGTTTTTTTAATTAAATATGAGCATTAGCGTCATATTAAAAACAATCTATATAATATTTATATTACTGATACACATTTATACGGAACATATATTTGTATTGCAAATTATCACACTCATTTTTCTGGCCTTGCCTTTCTCAGGATTCCAACTACGATACTCCCCATTATAGCCATTCACGCTATACACTTTAACAGAAAAATTTCGTGAAAAAACAGAAATTATTGGCAGCAGACTTGACGTCTATTCTTCGTTTTGGTATTTCCCCGTTTTCAAGACGGAAATTTTTCGTTATTCAAAATGGAAAATTTCTGGGTTTTTTTTAAATTAAATATGAGCATTAGCGTCATATTAAAAACAATCTATATAATATTTATATTACTGATGCACATTTATACGGAACATATATTTGTATTACATATTATCACACTTATTTTTCTGGCCTTGCCTTTCTCAGGATTCCAACTACGACACTCCCCATTATAGCCATTCACGCTATGCACTGTAAAATAAAAATTTCGTGAAAAAACGAAAAATGTATTGGCAGCAGAGTTGCTATCTATTCTTCGTTTTGGTATTTCCCCGTTTTCAAGATGGAAATTTTACGCTGTTCAAGACGAAACATTCCGTTTTAGAAATAAACATGAGCAATAGCGCCATATTAAAAACAAATCTCTATAAGAATTATATTATTGCGCGCTCAGGGTTCGAAAGGATTGATGCCAATATATAAAAACAATCAGCAAGCTTTATTTACTCTAAACAGTTCAATAAGAACACAAATATCTTCTCAAAACACAAATATTCAGTAATCTTCAAATCCAATAAAAGCACAGCAAAATTTCACAAAGAACAATGCGTTCAATATAGCGTATTAAATACGAAATCGCTCACAGACAACACAGTCTCAAAGCAAAAGCCTCTCGTGTGAATTCAGTCACAGCTGATAGTCAACTGAAATCGTGGATGTCCCAGCTGGCCCTTATATAGATTTAGAGATCATTCTAGAATTTTTGAGAGCTTTCGGATGTCCAGAACTTACCAGAAAGTACTTCAACTTTCGAGAGAGGACCTCAAGCGAGAAAGGACCTCAATGTACAGGTATAGGGAGAGGGGGGGGGGGGGGGCGCTTGCACAAAATATCGCCAAATTCGTCGCCAACTTGGCGATAAACCCATTCCTTGGCGACTTTTCCATAGAGACCATTGTAAAGACGATGCTGTAAGGTTGCTTTTCTTGCAAAGCACCCGAGGTCTTTTGCATTGAGTTACATAATTTTCGATAGGAAATACATTAAATAATGCTGCAATTTCCCAATTAAAAAAATGGAATATTTACAAATGTACAAAATTCATAACAATATATACTGATGCACATTTATACGGAACAGATATTTGTATTACGTATTATCACACCTGATTTTATCAACTTGGAATCCTCATGATCCGAACTTTGGTATTTTTCATTAAAGGATGAATGCTCTACGAAAATTTAACTGGATATTTTCCCTTTTCTCTCAAATGAAAAGCAGCGTTCGCTTTCGTTGGTTTAAAGAAAAACATTTACTTGTTTTGACATACACGAATAAAAAATACTTCTGAGGTTCAAATCTGAGATCTACAACCCCCTCCCCCCCCCCGAAAAGAATGTCGTCATATTTAAAAGAAAGCGAGCATTTTCATCTATAAAATTGAAACGTATTACTGCTATTGCGTCACCATGGCTTCCTTTTTGCTTCTTTTCACTTGCGACCATAAAATATTATGTTTGTAAAATAAGAGAAATGAGCTCCGGTAACAAACACTTCGGTTTAATTCCATTAAGAGATAATATGCGCGTTGATCCAGAACAAAGAGACACCGCAAATATCTTTTGACAGTTCTTTCCAGTGAATGCGGTGGGTGAAATCGAACTGCCGGTAGATATACTTGACTCATGGTAGCTCAGTGGTAAGCGCATTGTGCTGCCACATTACAAGTCAAAGGTTCGAATTCGGATTTGGACAAGGTACACAAACCTGTCATCATTTCGTGGTCGGTAACAAGCGTGCATGGAAACTAAACATAAGGGGTTTGCTTCAGCTGACTATTTGACCGTCAAATAGTATTTAATTCATACATTCATCTCCGAGAGTGATTTCTGTGGCACCGGGGGGACATTATGGAGTTCCTGGTGGAAAATATGCAATTTTGGATCATAAATAAATGCATGGGTAGACACTTTGATATTACGGGGTGGGAATACCCCTCTACACACACACACAATGGAAAGCTATTGAATTCGGCATTAATATAGGTCCGCGGTCAAGAAAGCAGAGTTGGGTATCGCAGACCAAGTTTCTCTATGGATTTATAGCTCCACAGACTTTATTTATAGGTAGATTTACTTTCAAATGGCGATTTAATATGAAATATTTGAAAAATGCGTAGCTAGAAATTAAATTAAAAAAAAAAATTAGGATCAAGCTATACAAGTTATTAGGAGAGTATAAAGTCCGTCAGAACTACGACTCAGTCAAATATAAGTCTGAAAGAGTGTACCAGTTTAAAAGAATATTTCTTGACGCCATCGACATTACTGATTTGCCACCTAATGAGTGAAAAATAAAATTAACGCAGTTATCATCTTATTGTGCAATTCAGATGTTCCAGAAGCGACTTTACAATGACACAAGGTGTATTATGGGAAAACTTTGCAATAAGATCAACTAAGCAAAAGTTATCGCAGGAGAATATTCAAGTACATATACCGCGAATTACCTTCGATTGAAGCAGAGGTGAAATTAGATGTACCATGCACATATCTAGCGCGCTCCTCCGGGTGATCCTGACTTGGGCCTTTCAGTGGGGAAGATTACCGGGAGCCCGGCACTGCGAGATACTCTTCGACACGACGGGAGCCAGGGTAAGCGGACGAATCTCCACCTCAAAATGGTGCACCAGTGGTAGATGGGCGTCTGAAAAAGCCGGGGGTTCTGGTTTCTTTGGTTTCGACCCACACCGGATCTGGGTCTCCTCCCCTTAAGCACAGGTTTTCTGCGGCGAGAGGACTCGGCTTCTCTAAGTGGTGGAAAGGCGCCCCAAAGGCTAATCCCAGGTGAAAGGGTCAGGATGATGACACTGGGCAACAGACTACCAAACGGTGATAGGACCGCTTCCAAAACTTATCTAGGGCGATGACAGAGGCGAGATCAAACTCCGAAAATCAAGGAGCGTGGTGACTCTGTAGTGACGTTTACTTAGTAGGTGAGGCGGCGCGCAGCGAACCGTGGTACTGGCAAACGGTAGAGTGCAGATACCGGCATGCGGTCGTGTTGGCCGGTAGCATGGTCAGCATTCCACCACGTCTCCCTCTGCAGATGGAGTAGTTGCGTGTAGAATGGTCGGACATAAAGAGGACTGCCCCGTTCTTCGCAAGTGTGGCTCGTGTCCGTAGTGGGCCACTCAGGTCACTACGGCTCGTGACGCGTCCTTTGGATGGGGCTGGTTTCTTTCTCTGGACTGTCCGATTACAAGGAACCGGACCGGTGGTTCACCGAATAACATGGCGGCGATCAAACAAAAACTTCCACAACGGGTTGAAAACCAATCCAGCGTGTCTGTGCATAGTCGGAGCTTTCGGTGCCCGACGGTTGGATTAGCAGGAGTCTAAGTAATAACTTTCAAGCTACTAATCTCGATCGGGACCGCCTCTTTGGCGCTTTTGAAGGAAGTTTTCACGCCCTTCAGAGTCCGATAGTGGTGTCTAACATAACTTTCCGTTTTTATCTAACATTTGTTGTGTTGTTGTTTGGTTGTGTTTGTTTTATATGTCATGTGTTTCCGAATGGTCTTCGATTGAGTCAACCGCATACGAGCGTTCTACCGCCGGTAGAAGTCGGAGGGAAAGCTCTCGGGGGTCACGAGGAGACAACCTAAGTCAGGACGTGTCTATGCGTTCAGGGATGCTATTTCTTGTTATCCCGGGCTAGCGAGAGACTCCTTCTCCTTCGTCGTCGCCGACGAACAGAATAGTTTCCTTTGTAGGAGTTCTATGATCGAAAGCGGCGATAAATTAAGAGTCGTCGCGGAAGCTCGGCATAAGGACTGGGACCTTATCGCCCTACGGTTTCCTCTTTTGGTTTCCGTCTTAGAATGTATCGGGGGACTTCGGTGCACTTCCCAAGTGTAGAGAGGTGGCTACCTGAGTGGATAGGCACATCCGCTCGTCGCAACGACCTCTGTCGTCAATCTCTTGGGAAAATCAGAATGGTCAGGAGGTGGCAGCGCTCCCACCGACAGTAGAGCATACAGGATCTCTCCTGGTCGTGCGCGATAAAAGTTCGTCAGAATTTGGGTACGGTAAGACTCCTATAATAGGAGCTGATGCATATCCATTTTGTTTCGGATTATTGGTGCTCAGTTCAGCATCAATCTACCGCAGCCGGAGTTGGGGTTGCCTAAGACTCGGCTCTGGTGGGCTGAACCGGTTCTGATTAGCTTGGTTTTTCGACTGAACTTCAATTTGAGCACCAAATCTGCGAGGATGCGTCAGCCTCTATTATAGGAGCTCTAGGGTACGGCGGTTGACGTGTCTGACGGGCGCCATTCGGTGCCTGGCGGCGCAGCTCAGTACCATGCAATTAAACCAATTCCTTGTAAAACTAGCGTATTAAATAACGTATTCACATTGATCTGGGTCAGATCCCCGAGTTCTTTTATGTCGACCTATCAATATCTGTTTTGAAGCATGGAATGGTTTACATTACTCTTTCCATAGTTACGAGGCAAAGCAGTTTAAAAGCAATTCGAGCCACAGAAAATCCTCATTACACCCTTAACGCTGTGTTGAAAGAAGTGTTAAATACCTTGACAATCAACAAATTTGTTAATTAACAATAGCGGAAATATCAGACAAAAAGTCATAACTGAGAACTTAGATACAGAATAAAAGACATAAAAAAAATAAAAAAGTGAACCGACAGCATTTGTTATTATTACTTTTTTAAACAAAAAATTACCTTTTTACTTAGAAATAAATTCTGAAATGCTATCTTCGCCTAAATACAATATGAATTTCCGAAAAATTACCGAGCTAAGCTTGGTCTCCCAGGCAATTTAATCCTTAAACAAAGAATAAAGTTCTCTTATATTGTGTTTCATATTTTGCTTCTAAGTGGGTTTAAAATTTTGTCGTCTATAATTAAAATATTTGCGTGAGCATAGAATATACAACGTCCTTATAGCATTGATAAATCCTGAAATAGTGGATATAAAAATAACTTATTCTTTGTAATATCACAAAACTATGAAAAAGAAAAAGTATCACAAGTAGGAAATGATATAGAAAAAAATTTAATTATATTTAAAGACGGGCGTTTTATAGTTCTCGGTCACGAAAAAATAATTAAGGTTTATGTAAGAGACAAGAATAAATTTCAAAAGTTTTATTAAATTTCATTGCTTAAATATCGTTTAAGATATTTTTTATTTATTTATTTATTTTATTTCACATACGAAATGCGCGTCTTGTTTATTAGATCTTTTCTGAATTCTAATATCCAATATTACTTGAACTAACCACGCATAAAACTTTGTTGTTTAAAATTGTATTGAAAATATATTTAATAAATTAACAAATTGTTATTTTCAATATAATTCATAACAAAGGTAATTCAATTTATTTCGCTTTGATTCTAAACGATTTTTAAATGTTTGATATCGATTAAATTTTGTGTTTACTACAATTATGAAAATATTATTTAGTATGAACTTTAATTAGAGGGAATTAAACTATCTTAATTATTAAAAAATATTCCAGTACTATGTATTACAAGAACTATGATGCTGGAATAATTATTACAAATTAAGCTATCAAAATTATGACAAATTGTTGCTAGTGCAATTAACACGTACAACTATTTTCTCCCTCTCTCTCTCTATATATATATATATCAAGAAATTTTATTTAATAAATAAGAGAAAGGGACAGAGAAAGACGAAGCAGAGATGCCAACGTATGAAATTTATAGATTCTTTACTCCAGCGGTATCTCTCTTTATTTATTTATTTATTTTTTTTTTTAAGTAACTAATGCTTCTGTTGTCGTAATTGGATTTATTGTAATCTTTTCAATTTCTCTGCTTATAATTGAAAAATTTTTGCATATAAAAACATGAAAAATGGTAGTTTTATATAAAAGTGTATTATAAAAACGTTAAAGTAGATAAGAATTATTTTAAGTGTTATTTAATGTTGAAATCGGCCAAGATAATTAAGTTACATTTTTAATGAGATCAAAAGCTATGCATAGGAATTTAATCATCTTTTACAGGCATATGCGTGACTAAATTGTGGTGTGCAGTGTCGAATGTATTTTTTTAGTTTGTATAATTTTTTTAGGAATTTTTTTTTCAAAACTTTTATTCAAAAAATCCTTTTCTGAATACATTTAAATTATATTTCGAAAGAGTCGTTTGTTATCAACGATATTATCCCGATTTTAACAAATCCAAATAATAACATTTCCAAACGATTTTCAATTAAAAAGTATATTTACACCTGAATATAATATATATATATATATATATATATATTATTAAATTACTACGTGCTAAAACCATTTAATGGTGAAAATTACGTCATATTTCAAACAATACATTTCAAACCATTTCTAAAAGAAGACTTTTTTTTTCTACACGCTAAAAAAATCCAAGAGGCAACAACATTTTTTACTTAACAATTTTATACAAATTGATTTTCAAATGTGTAATTGATCTTACTTAATCAATCATGAAAACAGTCGTCAGCTGTCGTAATAGCTGTGGATGCAGCTTTGGCCACTGACAAATCCCCCAAGTAAAAGGGAAATGAAAGGTAACCCAATTGCCGAAGATCACCATTGGCAGAGATAATACCATTCAGCATTCCTTAATTGGGTCTTTTTAAAACAGAACAAATTAGCGTATTTTTAGAGCCTGAGGTATCTAGACGGGGGTTGGAGAGCGTAGATCGTAGAGGGCAGAGGAGAGCTCCTAGAAGAAACAAGAGAAGTGGCAACCGAAAAGGAATAACATTGGGTTAATAATTTCAATAAATATAGTAAACTCATTACAACGAACCGATACGTAACATTTTATTAAAGAAAATTTGTTTAAATACCTTAGTTGAATTGCGCGTTATATACCGGTATATGGTATATGAGAAATACAAAATTACTGAATTTCAAGAGAGTTAGAAGTTCATATTTTTACTCTGTTGTGCTTCCAAAACGATTTTTGATGCATTTGATTAATATATACTTTTAAAAAATAAATAAACATATGAAATAAAAACATTTTTATAATTCACTAAAGTTTACATTGATATTTTCATTATTTATTTAACATATATTTACTAATTATAAATAATTGAAAATTTCTGAATAAAGAAATTTGATGTTTTGCAAATAAAATAAATTTTTAAGTATTCTAAACAAGCAAAAAATTCAATACATAAAAAAAAACTTATTTAATTCTAAGGAAATTTAAAATTCGTCGTTTATTATTAAAAGCGAGAGCGAGTGAGACACTATCAAGAAATAGTTAAATAGGAGGATATAAAAATAACTTCTTGTTTGTAATTTTACAAAAATATTATAAAATAACAATATTTCGTAACTAGCGAAAGATATAGATAAGATTAAATAAAGAAAGGAGAAATTTTATTTTACTAGTATAACTTGTACTACTAATGCAGTTACTAAATACCGTGTGCATCATAAATTCGTTAAAACTTTAAAAATGCAATAAAAAGTAACAAATCATACCAAAAAGTTGCGATTTCGCGAATAGGATAAGAGGAAAATCTTATTTTTTTAATAACAAAAAAAGTTGTAGTTCAGAAATTATCGATAGATGGCGCTGGCATGCATAATATAAAGCAGATTTGTGCAAATCAGGCTGTCAGTAAAACACCTAGGTGCACATAGAATTTTTATTGGATGCGAGCAATACGCCATCGTTACGAGATCGAACGTTGTTTATTAAGCTCTTTTACAAAAACGGGGAATCAGCAACAGGCGCATTTTGAAAATTCCGCATGCCAAAAGACGAAAAAATGGCCAATTTTATATCCTGGGATACCGAATTTTGTCAGACGCTTTGAAGAAACGGCTCATTTGGAGGATCGACAATGAAATAGAAGGCGTTCCTTGACATGAGCTTTATATTATGCATGTCAGCGCCATCTAACGGCAATTTTTAACCATAACTTTTTTGTTATTGCAAAAACTCCGATCTCCCTCTAATCCCATTCGTTCAAACCGCAATTAGTTAGCATAATTTCTTTCTTTTTAGTGAATTTTTAAATTTTTAACGAATTTATGGCGCACCCGATGTTTGTGCTAATACAGTAAGTATTCTGTACAATTTTTTTCGAAACCTTTATGTATAAAATGTAAATAATGATTTAATTTCAGTTAGAGAAATCTACATTTTATATTCTTCTGTGAATATATTGTTTCATATTTATAAATTACGTATTATCATAAAAAAAATAATTATACGAAAGCATATATTCTTTCTTAAATTTTAAATTAATATTTTCATTAATTAACTCTTTTAAACATATATTAACATAGGTACCAACTTTTACACTTACTTCTTACCAATATTTCTTACTAGTAATTTTTGTCTTATTTAATCGTATTAGTTTAATAAAATGTCTGTTGATTGATCATGAACATACTCATGTTTTAAGACCAACGTGTCGTGAATACTTTGTTCCGACTATGAATTTTTTCTTGCCTAAAACTTGTATATATCTATCTATATCATAAAGAACAAACGTATCCTTCCGTAACGCTGACGTCATTTCGAGGTTGGCAACGGCTGACGATTAAATTTCGCTTTTTCAGTTAGACAGTAACATATTTTGTATTAAACATATATTATAAGATATTTATTAATACATAAATTTAAACAAGAATAAAAAATCAAGCGTCAAGCATAGATTATGTAACACTTTCCAACTCTTCCAAAATAATTTTACAAATCATTACCGTTTAATAAGCAGAAAGATAACATCTAAGTAAACAATTTGGAAAACGCATAACATATTAAAAAACGTAATTTCAGGAATTTCCATCATATACAATATTCAGAAAAATATCCGAATATTTTTATTCAGCCCTGTATACGATCTATAGATTTGTATATATACAACATAAGATACTAAATTTTAGTTTAGTTAGGAAACGCGTAGCACAGTTTAAAATTCTCCTTCTGGAGTTTCTGTCAATAAACGGAAATGTGTTCGCGAACTTTTGTGCTGCCCTGTATATGAAATACAGAATTTATACACACCAAGTAATAGACAAAAAGTGAGTTAAATTTAAAATCGCGTTCAGCAACTTAAAACGCACTTCCAGGAATTATTGTTAACAGACAGGAGAGAATTCTTTTGTGTGTCCCTGTCAATGAACGATGACTGCTATAAACACACTATTCTGTAGTAAGCCTCTTGTAATGCACCTTAGTGATATATATAAATTTCAATGCGTTTAAAATAGTGAAACATTATTTAATTAAACCGCAAACGATTTTTCTCCATAGAGGTAATGTAACGGAATTCTTTTGACTGTCTTTGTAAAGTAACCATAAGTGCTATGCACACCCTATTCCATATTAAGCTTCTTGTAATGCACCTTAGTGATATATATCAATTACAATGTATTTGAAATTGTGTAACATCATAAAAATAAACCGCAAATGATTTTTCCCCATAGAGCGTAATGTAACAGAATTCTTTTGAGTGTCTCTGTAAAAAAAACTATACGTGCTACACATTTCCGCTGAAATAGGGAGCATGCTATAGATAACGACAATATCATATAAAAATTGCAGGGCAATCCGAGCCTATTTACGGGAGTTAGAGCATGGACAGATGGCAGACGGCTAGACAAACCGAAGTCATAAACACTTGTCAACTAGGTTAGAAAGTGTTAAAAAGGCATTTAGACAATCAACATACCGATGAGATTCAGAAAATGTTGGTGCTTGAATAGTTTAACCCTTTCAAATCTGGTGTACTATTAATAGTACATGTCTTCTATTGAGTACCATTTTGTCTTACTAATTATTTTCGTTATTATCTTTCTGTAATATAATAATAATAGTTTTCTTAATTCTCTTTGCACCGTTTGCGATTATTTTATTTCAACCATATGTTTCATTCTTTAAATTTAAAATTGGGACTACTTTTTCAGAACATCTAAATTGCGATGAAATATAAAATATATTAGAAAATGTTATGTCTACATAATACTGTTGTCATAAGACATTTTTCCAAATGTCTTCAAAATTTCTTCCCTAGTCTATTGTCACATGAACAGCACGCAAAATAATTATTTTTGTTTGATTTCGGTAAATGACATATCCGTTAAATTTCAGTAACCTTTAAATTTTGTGATTTGGATAGCTACTTTTAATATTATTAAGGTAAAAGTAAATTTCCATAAAAATTGAAAAAAAATTCGTACCCGAAAAGGTTCAGACAAAAAAAAAATGATTTCATATTAAATTGCTGGTGAATAAAGTCTTAAAAACTTCGTTTTCATTTTTAAAAAAATGTAATTATAAACTAAAATTATAATTTCTTTCTCAAATTTTAAATTGACGTATTCCTGATTGAACTTTCTTACACATATATTTACTAATATAAACACTTCAAAAATTAAACTACAAAAGAGTATTTGTTGGTAATTTGATGTCTTTTACGCAAAATAATTTTTTTAAGTATTCTAAACAAACCACGATTTCAAAATCTTAAAAAAAGCCTATTTAATCCTTTAACGAAAAATAAAATCCACTGTTATTGTGTCCCATATTTCCCTTTTAATCGGATTTAAAATTCGACTCCTATAATTAAAATATTTGAGCAAGTTTTGTATAGATATTGTCATCGGAGCATAGATAAATAGCGAAATAGGAGCACATAAAAATAACTTATTTTTTGTAATATCATAAAAATATGAAAAAAAGGAAAGAAAAGTATCATAACTAAAACAAGATATGGATGAGATTAAATACATTAAAAGGAAAGAAATTTTTCGTTGCACTTGGGGGTGAAAAGGGAAAGAAATTATATTCGTAACACAGGATTAAATATGAATAGCTTTATTAAATGACATTTATAAAAAAATATGTAAATAAATTTTTGACATTATAATTTTATTTTCATGTTTAAGTCAGTAATTTATTATTTACTTTAATATAAACACAGCGAGACAACTTAATTCGAAATCTCTGTATGTCTCTGTATTTATACGCTTTTATTTAATTTAGTTCATGTATATGTAAAGATGGAACATTGTATTCGATTTTTCACTCACTTCCTAATAGGCTAGAATTATAAAAATTATATGCACAGGTGTGTTTTTTGATGACAATACAACATTTTAATGTTTTTAGAAATTAATTATAAATTATTATTAATTATTATAATTATATTATTAATTATTAGTGCCTTAATTTTAAGGCACTTTTTCGTGAGCCGGACGCAGTGATAGATCGCCAAATATTCTTTATGGTTACAACTGTATATGGGAACACCTTGTATATGTATATTGTCTAATCATTTTGAAAATAGTAAATATGGTGCGAAGAAACAATGTTAATGATATGTGTCAAACTATACCAATCATAGCTAAATATCATTTAAAATTTAACAGTAACAAACAATCAAAATGTATTAGAAAATTTAAATAAGAATCAAGACTCGTCAGTGGGGTCGATGACATTGCAATAAGAAATATAGAGATAGATTAGATAGATAGATAAGTGTTTTTTTTTTTTTTTTTTTTTTTTTTTTTTTTTTTTTTTTAACTTGCTTGAATACAGTAGATCGTTCGCACTTTATGGAAAGAATTTTCACAATTAAATTTCTGAACATATAATGTTTCCAACAATTTTACTCCATTGTATAACCCTGACTCTTGATTATAACACTGGACTGAAATTTTCATCATAGTCGATTTTTCTCGTAGTACAATCATATCAATTTTATCCGACAACTCTTGGAAAACTTTCCAAAGTCTTCCAATGTGTTGTGGATAGCGCTTTCTAACGCACGCTTTAACAAACACATAGGTGGTGATAAATAAAAATTTATCCTAACACTGGATGAAACATGGCTTTGTTTAACCCATTTTAGGCCAAGCATAGAAATTTTTATAAAATGTGGTATTATTTGTATTGAAATTTGCGTAAATTACATGCATTAAGACACCAAAAAAGTTTCGTGCATGAAAAATAATATTTTATTTAATTCGACGTTACCATTATTAATTTACCATTAATAATTTACCATTAAATTTAAATACAAAATCTTAAGTTTCCTTATGGCATTTGTTTTATTTTAATTTATTTACAGAACTTGCAACTTTACTCCATTATAAAAGCATATGATTAATCTCAAGTGGAATAATTATACATTTTCAAAAAGTCGAATTTGCCAATAACCGTTTCAAATAAAAACCCAGCGTATTTTGAAAATTTCTCAACAGAAAGTGATTACTTCAATTGAATTACTAATATTTTATATATGTCTCCAGAACCCTTAAAAGTAGCAGAAAAATAAAATTAGTGAAAAATATACGTCACAGTGTTAATAAAAATATATTTATTGAAATGATGCGTTTACGCACCTTTGGCCGAAAATGGGTTAAGTGAGTGTATCAGCAATTATATAAGTGAGTGTAAAACAATTTTTATCAATTAATAGAAAAAAAAGAAAGAAATGGGTTTGTGAATGTAAAGAAACATTTCCAAAAGAATTCATGATTGCTGCTGGATTTTGTTATGAAATTAAATCAAAGGTAAAAAATGCAGTAAAGTTAAGGTGATTTAACTTTGTTATCAGTAAAATATTTTAGAATCCATTTCTGACGAAGAAATTCCAGCTTTATATGAAAAAGACATTAACTGAGCTTCATATGAACAAAGTATCCTAACCGTTCTTCCATAACTCAACTGACGTATATTTAGCAAAGAAAGAATCCTAAACGGAAATAAATTGTGTATTAATTGAAGAAATACATGTAAAATCACCTGATGCACACACCCCTCATCAATGACCATTTCTGCTTTTGGATTGTTTAAATGAATTGACTTTAATTAAAACTGACATGACTGTAACAAGAAAATTCTATTATCATAGAAATTTCGAGCCAGAACTATAGCCAAAAGTCAAGGCTATCCAACAAACTCAAATTATTGCAAGGAATATTTCATTTATGTGCATAAATTAACTTTGAAAATCGTTTTCATCAAGTGCGAACGACCTTCTGTATATATTTAATGATATAAATAATTAAGTAAATAAACGGAAAATAAATATTAAAAAAATTACGCGTAATTCTATCTCTTTGAAGGAAAAGAAAAATTTTTTGAACAACCGAAACAAACCACGATTTCAACACAGAAAAAATAAATTAATCCTTTAACAAAGAACTTAAATCTTAGGTTACACTATCTCACATTTTGTCTTTAAGCTGCTTTAAATTCTGTAGCCTATAAAGCGAGCTTAGCAGAGGCATTGTCATCGGATCTTGGCTAAATTACGAAATAGGTTGATATAAAAATTTAAAAAAAAATTCTACGTCATAACAAAAGTACTAAGAACGACTGCTTCTAGAAGAAACTATAGTTAAGTTAATATGTATTTAAAGAAGTACTTATTGGACCTATAGGATAAAGTGCATGAAACTTTGAGATTGCATTTACACAAACATAGGATTTACATAGGATTACATTTGTAGAAATAAATTTGTAAAAAATTATCATCAAGCTAGGCCCTCATGCCCGGCAGGTAGACCTGATCAGCGGTATAAAAAAAGGTTCCTCTTAATGGTTAGTGTAATATATTTATCAACAGCAGCATAAGTTGTCATTACATAATCATGCAATATTCTTTAATATCATTGTATATCATTAAAAAAAAAAAAAAAAACATTTCAATCAGAGGACCTTTTTTGGGGGGTGGGGTGGGGTGGGGGGTTCTATAAGTTTGCAACGTACATTTAATAGTAGCATCCTCAAATTTTGTCTGTTTTGATGTAAGAAACAGGCGTAAACTATGTTTTTTTTTTCGGACCTCTGAATTGTTGGTGTAATATATTTATAAACAGCAGCATAAGTTGTCATTACATAATCATGCATTATTCTTTGATATCATTGTACATCATTTAAAAAAAAAAAAATGAATCGGAGGACTTTTTTTTTTTGGGGGGGGGGGTGTCTATAAGTTTGTCACGCACATTTAATAGTAGCATCCTCAAATTTTGTCTGTTTTGATGTAAGAAACAGAAACAGGCGTAAACTATGTTTTTTTTTCGGACCTCTGAATTGTTGGTGTAATATATTTATCAACAGCAGCATAAATTGTCATTACATAATCATGCATTATTCTTTGATATCATTGTATATCATTAAAAAAAACATTTCAATCTTATGCCCTTTTTTGGGGGGGGGGGGGATGGATGTTTATAAGTTTGCCACGTAGATTTAATAGTTGCATCCTCAAATTTGGTCACTTTTGATGTAAGAAACAGGCGTAAACTATGTGGGGTTTTTTCGGACTGTTTTGTTCCAAAAATCTTAAAAGTATCAAAGTGGGTGCTACCATTTGAAAAAATAAAAGTTTGTACAATTTATAATATGTAGATGACCCCTTATGACAAAGTAAACAAAATGCAATTACAAAAATAAATGTTAGACGAATTAAAACGGCACTTTTCGTTTCTTTTCTTCTTCCATTAATTTGAATTAAAGTTTTAGCGATTGTTCTTTTTTTTTCTTTTTCTTTCCCTTTTCTCTTTTTCTATCTTTCTTTTATTTTTTTGACGTAGTGTATGTATCGATCACTTTTGACTACTTTTGATCACTGCATATACACATTCGTATGTACATGTGTGTGTATGTATGTGTGTATGTAAAAGTGAAAAAAAAAATCTTTTTTACCGTGATCGTTTATCATTGTACAAATATATTTTATTTTTGAACACGCTATCGTTGAAAACATCCAAAAAATATTACATTATTCATAAGTACTCATTCATCTCTCCTGTAAATAGACTTATTTAATTATTAATTTCAGGAATACCCTGTAATTAAACCATTTATCATCAGTTAAAAAATGAAAACAAAAGATAAAAGAAAAAGAAACCTCTGATAAACAACTCATTTACATGGCTTTATTAAAATATCCACAAAATTATCTAACATTACCGGGAAAAAAAATCGAATATTTTCTACAAATTGTAAGGTTTTAACGATCATTGTTTTTTTTTAGAGTTTCGTTCATCTCACGAAACCCTATTCATCCCGCTACGTTGTCTGTCCGTCACAGACCCGGTTCTCAGAAACTATGTAACTTACAGACTTGAAATTTTGTGTACTTATAGCTGAACATCTACTGTAAAACTGAAAATCATAAAATTAAAAAAAAATTGTATTATTTTAATATAGAGAGATAAAAAACAAAAAATCTAACAGCCTTTTCTTATTAAATTTAAACATTTTTCATTATAACAGTTGCCAACAATTAAAAATCCACAATAAAATTCTTTCTACAATAATAAATTTTCTGTTGAAAGATTTCCACGTGAAAAATGAAAATGAAATAAAAAGTTTCACCAATTGAAAAAAAAGATTAATATGACGTCATATTGGTAATAAAACGGAAATTTTCAAACATTTCTCAATAATACAAGGAGTATAAGTATGTGTAAATACAGAAAGCAGGTTAATATGATGTCATTGGAGAAGTTAAAAGAAAATTAATCTGACGTCTAACATTTTGAAGGTTACAACATGTTTAATTTTGAAATTGATTTTTTTTTTTTTAATATCGCATTTAGTTCATATGACAAATATTATTACGACAGAGTATAATAACGGTCTTCGCCTGCTATCGGACCGGTTCAGATTTTCGAAAAAACGAGAAAAATTGACCGGTAAATTTTTACTTTATAAAAAACATGACTTTTTTTTTTTTTTTTTTTTTTTTTTTTTTTTTAAATGAAATTTATTTGGATTTATTAAAGAAAAGATAAAGTGTTTTGAAAGGAATATTAAACGAAACCCTTTGTGTGATCTTCGATCACACATACCCACTTGTTTTTTTTTTCTTTCTATTTCTTTCTATTCTTTCTTTCTTTTCTTTTTTTGTTTTCCTTTTATTTGGTTTGACGTAGTGTACATATTGATCACTTTTGACTACATTTGATGTACTGTATATACACGTTCGTATGTCGTTAATTATACATGTGTATATGTATTCACGTAACAGTACAAAAAAAAACTTTTTTTATCGTAATCGTTTATCATTGTACAAATATATTTTATTTTTAAACACGCTATTGTTGAAAACCTCTAAAGAATGTTGCATTATTCATATGTATTCATTCATCTCTCTTGTAAATAGAGTTATTTAATTATCAATTGCCTGTAATTAAACTATTAATCATCAGTTAAAAAATAAAAACAAAAGACAAAATAAAAACAAACCTCTGATAAACAACTCATTTACATAGCTTTATTAAAATATCCACAAAATTATCTAACATCACCGGAAAAAATATATCGAACATTTTCTAAAAATCCTAAGGAACTAAAAAAAATAATTACCCTTGCTTTTATCTGCTTTCTGTTCGCAGCGAATTTTTCTATCGGCAAATGCATTGGAAGAGTCATACATTATTCATGGGTATCTATTCATCTTGTCAATAGATGGCGTCATTTACTATGTTTCAATTACCGGATTTCTTGTAACTTAAAAGAAGCTAGGAGTGCAATTCGGGAATTGTACGTGTAAATATAATTTTTTGAGTAAATGCTTAGATTGTTATTTTGTATTCGTAAATGATTTTATTCTATAAAGTAATTAATTTATGTAAAGATGAAGCGATAGTAAATGATAAAAGTTTTGTCTGAGTATTATTATTATTTTTCTTTTTTAATTGAATAGAGAGATAAATTATGAGTTTCATTGATAAATTTCTTTTGGAACTGTATGTTAGCTGTCTTTTAATTTTGCAATGCTGTTTGTACACATTTTTTTTAGTAAATAGAGGACTTCCTGTATTATATTTCAATTACCGAATTTCCTTTTACCGCATGCAATAAATTAAGAGTTATAATTTAGGATTGTACACTTTGTTTAATTTTTGTGTGTGTGTGTGTGTGGGAAGGGAGGGAGGGGGAGGAGGGAGGCAGGTGGATATTACGTGTTATTATTTTTTGAGTAAATGCTTAGAACGTTAATTTGCATTTGTAACTGATTTCATAATATAATTAATTTCTGTAAAGGTGAAGCAATAGTAAAAAATAAAAATTTTGTCTGATTATTATTATTATTTTCTTTTTTAATTGAATACCAAGATAAATTATCTGTGTCACTGATAAATTTATTTTGGAGCTGTGTGTTTGCTGTCTTTTAATTCTGTAATGATGTTTCTGTAATTTTTTTTTTTTTTTTTTGGTAAATAGGTGTTTTCCTTTATTATATTTAGCCCCACCAGTAGCAGAGAGGTTCTGCTCTCAAAGCTAGTAGACGGGAGGTGCTGTGTTCAAACCCCTGTCACGCTCGTCGACCTAACCGTTCGGAGTTTTCGTGGTTTTCTTCTAACCTTGCCGTAAAAATCCCTTAGAAAGTCCCCTACGAAAGACACTCCCCACTAGGGCATATATTCCTCGTGTAGATTATCGGCCGTCATAAAATCAACCAACCTTTATTGTATTTCACTTACCGAATTATTTATTTTTACCTCATATAATATAAACTATGAATTACAATTTAGGGCAGTACACATTTTTTTAAAGGAGTACAATTCAGGATAGTATGAATTATTATTTTTTTTTAATATTATTTTATTGTATTTTTGAGTAAATGCTTAGAACGTTCTTTTGTATTTGTAATTGATTTTATGGCATAATTAATTTCTGTAAAAATGAAGCAATAGATAATAATTAAAATATTGTCTGATTTTTTTTTTTTTTTTTTTTTCAGTTGAACACCGGGATAAGTTACGCATTTTGCTAATAAATTTTGTTTAGGGCTGTACGATAGTTGTCTTTTAACTGTGTAATAATGATTTTATGCAGTTTTTTTTAGTCAATAGATCAATAGATTATGTCATTTACTACTTACTACTTACGGATTTCTTCTTAATAACAAACAAAAAATTATAATTTTGGATTTTACGGTGGAGAGAGGGCAGTTGAAGGGTAGAGGAGGATGAATGTACCAAATATTATATTGTATTTGTAATTTATTTTCTTATATCAATAGTTTTTAGCACATAATTAATTTTCGTAAACAGTAGTTAATTTGGGCAAATATAAATTGAGAAATTCCAAAACAATGACAAAATTGATTTTTTTTTTTTTTAGATCTTTTCTTTTGAACCAAGATTGATTATATAAAGTGTTATTTCAGGACAAAAAAATGCTTTAAAAGAAATCTTTACAGTGATTTTTTGCATATTTTGGCTATCCGACCGAATAAATTGGAACTATTAAATGGAGAGTTATGGTTGGTTTGTTGATTTATGACGGCCGATTATCTACTCGAGGCATATAGGCCCTAGGGGGAGTGCCCTTCGTGGGGGTCTTTCTAAGGGATCCTAACCCGTATTTACGGCAAGGTTCGAAGGAAAACTCCGAAATGTTAGGTCGACGAGCGCGACAGGGGTATGGATCCGAGCCCCAAGGTTGTACACACCCTTACATTAGAGCTTTTTTTTCGGAGCCCGAGCCCGACCAATCTTGTGTCATCAGAGCCCGAGTCTGCCCGAGCCCGACACCGAAAGTAGGCAGTAGAACATTGTTAATAACATTTAAAAATTGTTTCAAGATTAATTTTCTCATTTAAAAATCTCTTTTTACACAGAATTAGCTATTAATCTCAAGTACGACGTTTCGTGATTTTCATGTCTCTAAAAATCATTTTGAAATAGAAAATTTGAAATTTATACCTAACCACTGGCAGAAATCTACACAAGTCACAATTCTTATTGCTATGGCAGAGTTCTGACATAAAGTTCTATTTCCTAGTAACTCTGAACAAAAAACCTTCAACAAAAATAGAGGACAGGCAAGGGATATGGCACAGGTACTTTATGTTACTAATACTGGCCTTGTCCAGTCTTTAGAAACAGATCGGATATTTTACTTTATATCCCATCAATAGCAATTCAGTTCCCTTTTAAATTGTATTTTTAGAGAATCGTAAAATAATTTAAGAAATTTTAGACTACATTCTTGTTTCTCAAATAAGTTTTTTAGCTTTTTTCAATTTGTGAATAAGCGAAATTTTCACTTTGAACCCAACAACGAAGACTGCTATAAAAATCAAACCCGAGTCCATTTCAGGTCCTGGTCTCTCGGGTTCGAGATGAGCCCACTTCATATCTTCATACGCACTAAAATCTGTGGAACAATCTGAAGAGGTTGTGAAAATTGTTCAACACACAGCGGTCCGGTTTGCGTTTACAGCGCCAGAAATGTCTTGAAAGAGTGCTTTTCATGTGCGTTCGTAATAATATAAATACGTAACACCTATACCTATATAGTCGTCGTCTGGTCCGTCCCTCCGTCCGCATATAACAGCGCAAAAACTACCCAACCGCATGGTTTGATATATATAATAGTTGCAGAATTTTGTCGAGCCATTTCAAATTTTATGAAAATCGAATCAAAACTTTAGAAGATATTAACAAAAATTTTTTTCCAATCTGTTAACTCCTATCATACGTAATTAATTCAATGATATCCCATGATAGGTAATGATTCTAGGTTGCCATGGTGATTGTCCTATTTAAGATGGAGTACTATTATTTCCGTATTACTGAATTAAAAAACCGAATTGGTGTACTAAAATTGTTTAATTATTATCTATTGACAGATTTTTTGGATAGATGTTTCCGGAGAAATAGATATTAAGTAGAAAAAATAGTCTAAATATGGATTTCAAGTTCTGAAATTTTCAAAGCTAGGCTTAAGTTTCCCAATGGAATTTTCGGTAAATGTCAACAAAAGATAAAATGTTTCCAACTTAAAATGTACTTATTTTATTATGGAAATGAATCATATCATAATAACAGACGATATATAAAAGTACACATTTGGAGATTCAAAGACTGATGACAAAAAAAAAAAAAAAAAAAAAAATTAAAAAAAAATATCTATTAATTTGGGCAGGGGGGATCCTTTAAATTCTCTGAAGCCAAAGGGGCATTTAATATACCGGCTCTCATAGCATTTTTTATTTTTAATCTCGTTAGGGACAGGAAATTTTTTCCCCAGAAGACAGGTTCACTGCATTAAGTGCTACTCGATACTGATTAACGAATAACATGGCACTATTAAGGAACTCTGCAGCATTATAAAAAATCAGGACTTTTGGCGTCTCGGTCAGTGGTCCCGCGGGACGAGTCTTGGACCCTCTGAAAAAATAGTAGTGATGGCCAGCTGAAACAAGCGTGGATCCAAGGGAGAGGTCATGAGGGTAATGAAGCCCCTCTATACGAAGAACATTTCTATAGAAGAATACATTTTTTAATATAAATATGTATTAAAGGTGTTTTAATTTTCTGTAAAGGTGTCTTTCTTTCATGCATAAAAATGCTAGTCTTACTAATACATTCAAGGAATTATTTTTATACATAAATGCATGCAAATTGCAGAGATTATTGTTTAAGCTCCAAATAATCTAACAACATTCTTCATTTTCCTATAAATGTAATACATTTTGAATTGTATACAATTGCTTCTAAAAGATGATATTTCCATGACTATCAAGTCCCGAAAATAGGTTTACAGTGCGAATTTTCAGATCACTTTCTGTAAAATTCTTTGCGTTTATAAGAAAATGGGAAACCCAATTTCTTGGTATTTGAATAAAATTTACAAATTTTATACATTTACAAATATGCCTACAAATTTCATCCATTAACGAATAAAAATTAATTCGGATATATGTCAGAAATTAGCCAATTTTTATTTACAATATAAAAAATGCTAATGAAAACATGTCCCCCCCCCCCCCTCTCACAAAAAAAAAGACATGACCCCCCTCTAAATGGAGGGCTGGATCCGCCTCTGCGCTGAAATCGAGACACTCGGCAACACTAAAATATAGTTATTGCACACTTAATTTACTGACACGCTTCCGTAACAAAAGTAAATTACTTTGACATATGTATATATACTAAGAAGACAGATGCAATAATAGTAAGAAGATAGATTTTTGTACTTTAGTTCTTAATTTTGTGTGTGTGTGTGTACTGTGTAAGTGTACAGGTGGGTGAAAGGTTCGGTGAGATTCTTTAAATTATCGGAGGCCCATTGTGCATTTAATATTCCTTTTCCGTTAGCTATTCATTTTGTCAACAGATGGCGTCATAATACCACGTTTCAATTCTATTCAATTGCCTTCATCTACTAAAGAACAATATCAATAATTACAAATTGCGTAATGTTAAAATAATTTTTTGAGTAAATATTGAGGATGTTTTTCTGCAATTGATTTTATTTTATAAAATAATTAATTTATCGAAAGACAGTAATCAAAGAAAACGACAAAATACCTTTTTAGGAAAAACTGTTTCTTGAGCTTTATGTTAAATCTTTTTAATTTTTTTTTTTTTTTTTTTTTTTTTTTTTAAATGATGGTGTACGTTGATAAGGATTTTTTTAACAAGTGTTATAGAAATCATTCTGTTTGAGGGAAAGAGAGCTGTGCCATCATGTGGGGCGCGAGGGGATGGGTACCTTGAAAGAAATTAAGCAATTAATTTATTTTCTGATGTTTTTTTTTTTCTGCATTACCGTCGCATAATATTACATTTTTAAAAAGGGATAGGGCGTTTTCAGCGCTAGGGCAACATTTCAGATATTTCTGGTGGGGACAAAGTTTTGTTTGAGATCTGAGAGGGGCAGGGGGCAAAAATTTCTTTTGATCTTTTGGTTACAGCTCAGAAGCAATTGATACAGTTTATACTCGCATATATATTTTTTAAATAGACAAAAATGCTCTTTAATAATGGTTTATCTCATTTTGTGATTGTTGTAATAGCAAGGCTTTAGCAAAGAATATTTATATTTATTTATTTCTGTGCTTAAAATGTTTATATTTTATTCAAATTTAGCAACATATTTTAGCTTTCTGAATATTTATTTTTAGTTTGACCTGTGATAACTCATAGACAATGAAATGTCAAACTCATTAGGAGGGTTCGGAGTTTCCCGTGCTTTTCTTCGAACCTTGCCATAAATACGAGTTAAGATCTCTTAGAAAGATACCCTCGGAGGGCACTCTCCCCTAGGGCCTATATCCCATGTGTAGATAATCGGCCGTCATAAAATCAACCAACGATGGAATCAACATTGGCTCATTATTGGGCTAATATTACGTTTTTATATTAAATTAATTACAATACAGTGATAACTCGACTAGCGAGAGTCTCTGCTAACGAATTTTGCAGCTGGCGAAATTTTTTTTTGTTCTTTTCTAACTTGACTAACGGATGTATATTTGGCTAATATATATTTTATTGGATTCCTGCTCTAATATATTGCAGCCATGTTGCATTTTTATTGGATGAGTAGTTTCGAAAATATGGGCAAACGAATGAGATTTTGGAAAGAATTATCTTCTTTAGCCGATGTATCACTGTATAATGTTAGCAAAGCAGAAGCAATGACATGAATTTTGAGATATTTAAGGTCTAGGGGTCAACATTTTTTTTTTTTTTTTTTTTTTACGCATTTTTAATAAAATTGTTTTCTTGGAATGTGTCTTTCTATAAAAATTACTTTTCAAACGAAAATTTTTTTAAAACTTTGAAATTTTTAAAAATAATTTAAATTTTAAATTTTAAACTTAATTTTTGATATAACTATTGAACCATTTACCCGATTTCATTATTTTGTTCACTATGGTGTGAAGAAGAGGTTTCTTGTTAATTCGTCTTCAGGATTTATAAAAACTAGGGCATCCAACCCGGGCTCCCGGGATAGAGAATATAGGTGAAAACCATTTATTTTTCTTTTCTTGAAAACTCTAATACATTTTTTACATATAATATATTTTTTAGGTTGCCTCCTAACAACACCAAAGAGCATATTTATATGATATATGTCTATTATATATTCAGATAAAATTTTGAAATTTATTAAAAGCTGTAATTTCCTATTGGCCTCGTGCCAGAAGTTAATAGCTGAAGAAATCGCTAAAAATTTCGTTATCTACAGCAGTTTTTTTAATTATTATTATTATTATTATTCTGATAATTTCAGCGGTTTTAAGCGCGTATTTCGATTTAATTACATGTCTGTTAAATTTGTGTTTTATTTATACTAATTTATTGACTGCTTAATGAAGTTTTAATTTCGTTATTGAATATTAGCTGGAAACAAATGCTGAACTTTTTATATTGTTTAAAGTGCAAACGGATTAACATTTTGCAATCTCTGCAAGCGATAGAGAGAGATTTTTAAAAAAATCATGCTTGAAATTTAAATTAAATGCTATAATAAATTAATCAATTGCGATACAGTTTTCAAACAAATTGCATTTTAAAGTAGATTTTTCTGCTATAACGGTTTAAAAATTAAAAATATGTAATGTTTAGAAATTTTAAAAAATGCAGTAGCAAAAATCGAAATTTCAGCGTCCAGTGTTGCCATTCGCAAAATGACGTCAGCGTTACGCACGGACACGTTTGTCCTTGATAATATAGATATTACTTACAATATTTGTAAAAATATTACTTACAAAATTTATAATAAATTTAAAAGAAAAAAAATGATTTATGAGAGAGACTTTTACTTTGAGGACTATATAATCAAACTTTTCGCATGAAATTAAAAATCCCTAAGACAATTTATTACAAACATACTGTAAAAACTTTGTACAAAATTTCTTACTCATACCTTGAATAAAAATTTATATATATCCTTTTAAATGCAACAGATTATGAAAAAATTCGTTCTGAGATAAATATTTGGAGAACTGATAGTACACGACACAGAAATTGTTATATCTACTGATGTAGTCATCACGTGGTTTGCTTTATTTAATTTGTTTAACATTGTGTAGTATTTTATTAACAAGAAAAAAAATCCTTTTTTTTTTTTTTTTTTTGAGAATTGAAACTTCGGACCCCCTTAACATCTTATGCCATTAATAGAATTATTTCCGAATGTGTTACTATTATTAAAGCATTAATGGCATTTATTTTCAAATCATTAGCGTTTCATTCTTAGCGCAATATTGTACGAAATTCGTTCAATATTCTGGGAAAAAACAGAGAAATGTTGCGTAGAAATTGCTTTTTTTTCTTCTTAAAAAATTAATAAGCGTTAGTTTAAAAAAAATAAAAAATCTTAATTATTGCATGTAATCGCACTTCGAATCATTAACTATGGAACCGAAAGAAAAAAATATAGTAACACCTACGTGATTCACTAGTATTTTAGTTTTTATACCTATTTTATACTAAAATCTGCCCGCAGTGCCCACTTTTGTCTCTTGTGGCGAAAATGGGAATCATTTATTCTTTATAAATCGGTTTCCCATAGTCTAAATACGTAGAATATATACGAATTGGTGTTGCATTTACAGCGGTACATTCTTTATAATTAAGTTCTAAACACAGAGTTTCTTTTTTTGTTTAAATTGTATTTATTATTATTTTTTAAATATTTTATCATTCAATACAATATGCGAATTTCTATAAAAGAAGAAAACATATTCACCGAATATATCTCGTGTGCAAATAATATTTGTGTTAGGTATTGAGAAAGTGTTCCGTAATTATCGAAAAAACATTTTCATGACATTTAAAAACAAATAATGGTTGCGTAATTGACTAATATTTATTGGAATAACATTTTAGTATCACCCTTCAGTGCCGCTTTTTACACCTATTTCCCAATGGTCTAAATTCTAAATAGTATGTATATAAAATGGTGTTGCATTTGCACCAGTACATTCTTTATAATTGAAATCGAAGCAGCTATACTTTAATTATCACCGCTCAGTATGTATAACAAAAACTCAAAAATTACTCTTCAAATATTTAAGTTTCTTATAGTACTTCTTGTTTAATTTTTTTTTAAATAGTTTATCATTCAAGACAATATGCCAATTTCTTATAGAGGAAGAAAATGTATTCAACGAATATATCCCTAAATAATTTCACTGCAGACGATTTGTGTGCAAATAATATTTGTGTTAAGGATTGATAAAGTATTCACTAAAGAGCAAAAAAGAGGGGGATGGGTTTACGTAGAACTTTAAAAAATAATGTTTGCGTGATTGCTAACATTTAATGGAAAAACATTTTAGTTTTTATTCCTATTTCATTGTCCAAAATCAGCCTGCATTACTTCTTTTGTCCCTATTTTCCGATGGCCTAAATAGATGTATAAAAAATTATGCTTCCTTTCCACCAGTACATTGTTAATAAATTGAGCTGTAAACGTCTGTAATTTAATTATGGCTGCTCAGTATATAACAAAATCTCAAAAGTTACTCTTCAAAGTGTTAAGTTTCTTATAACATATCTTTTTTAAATTGAAAAATTTTGTTGAACAAAATGGTGTTGCGTTTTCTCCAGTATACATTCTTTATAATTGAGATCGAGACATGTATACTTTAATTATCGCCGCTCAGTATATAACAAAAACTCAAAAATTACTCTTCAAGATTTAACTTTTTAATAATACTTCTTGTTTAAATTAATTTTTTTTTTAAAAATACATAATTTATCATTCAAGATAATATGCATATTTCTTATAAAAGAAGAAAAGAACTTCAGCGAATATATCTCTAAATAATTCCACTGCAGACGATTTGTGAATGAAAGATATGCTCTGAACAATACAATGATAGCAACAAAGCGTCGAGAGCAAATATCGAGACATATACAGAGCGAGAACAAAATCAATGAAAAATATTGGAAAACCAAGTTCTTTAAGTGGATTTATATGTTGATTCAGTTCATCCTTTTAAACATAAGTGAAGAACATATTTATTTTTATTTCTAACTTATGGACAGCTTATAATACAGCGATGTTTTCTAGGAATTTCTAGGAAATATTAATATGGCTTCAAAATATCGTATTTTCGAAACGCTGCGAGATCAGAAATAAAGGGATAGAAATAGAATTTTGTTAAAGTAATCCTTTTTTTTTGGGTGTATTTCTATGGTTTTAAATTTAGATAAATTTCCAAACTTATGTACTTTAAGGTATGCAGAAGGGAATCTCAGCTGAATTGAAAAATCAGTGCTTGCAAGCGTTTGAGAAAATACAAAAATAAATGGGTCCATACATTTTATAACCTTCAAGAGAGTTTTGTGCAGACACATTAGCCTTTCAAAACCCTTTTTCAGGTATTTTCTTTCTATAAGCATTTTCATTCATTCTATATCTCAGTTAAGAGGCTACTTCACTCAGGCGAAAACACCCGCTCGCTAATGTTAATCCTATGGATGAAATAATTTACGATATCTCGTTCACATTTCAATACTTTTAATTGATTTTTTTTTAATTGGATAGTTGAGGTCTATCTCTATGCACGCTCCTTTGTACTTTTTCGATTTTTGTTGCAGTTTTTTTTTATTGAGGATACTTTCACTTTCGAAACCGTTTACGAAAGTGAAAGTATCTTAATAATAAAAAAAAACGTGTAATCAAAATCGAAAAAGTACAAAGAAGCGTGCATAGAGATAGACCCCAGCTATCCAATAAAAAAAAAATAATAAATATTGAAATGCAAACGAGATATCGTAAATTATTTCCCCCATGGGATTAACATTAGCGAGCAGGTGTTTTCGCCTAAATGAAGTAGCCTCTTAATAACAGTGTTGAATACCGACATTTTTTTCTATTTTTCTCCGACAGGGATGTCTAAATCTCCGGGGAGAGACACTGCCAGTTCCGGAGAGGGGAGGATAATAAATTGCACTTCTAGACCATTAATAAGTATAAAATCCCAAATCTTCCGGTCGAGAGGGAGCATTTCGATACTCGAGGGGAAAACGTCTCCTCCCCCGGGATCAAAGTATGGAGTTTTTACAGGGTGTCTCACTCTAATCCAAATTTTGTTCTGTTTAATTTCTGCAGCTCCGGGAAGAGATACTGTAGAGTTCCGAGGGAAAGGATAATAAATTGTGCTTCTAGACCATTAAAAAGCTTAAAAATCGAAATATTTCGTGTGTGTGTGTGTGGAGGGGGTTCCAAGCATCGGGGAGATATGTCGCCCCAGCCCTGTGTTGAGAGCATGGAACTTATACAAGGCGATTCAACATTTCTAGAGCACGTTACAACAAACAATTTTTTGCTTAGAAAACCAGGGTCATAATTAATTTATTCAGTCAAAGATAAAGGAAGTCTCACTCTAATCCAAACTCGAAGATCTGTTTCATTTCTGCAGCTCTGCTTAAATTCATGTTCGATTTCTGCTTTTATAAACTCCTTACTCCCCACCCGGGGAAATTCCCAATTTGAGAGTATGGTGTTTATGCAAGGTAATTCAAAATTCCTTAGATAAACATTTGGGTGGTAGAGCGTGTTACAACAAACATTTTTTGCTTAGAAAACCAGGGTCATAATTAATGTATTCAGTCAAAGATAAAGGGAGTCTCACTCTGATCCAAACTCGAATTTCTGTTTGATTTCTGCAGCTCTGCTTAAATTCATGTTCGATTTCTGCTTTTATAAACTCCTTACTCTCCACCCGGGGAAATTCCCAATTTGAGAGTATGGTGTTAATGCAAGGTAATTCAAAATTCCTTAGATAAACGTTTGGGTGGTAGAGCATGTTACAGCAAACAATTTTTCCTTAGAAAACCAGAGTCATAATTAGTTTATTCAGTCAAAAGATAGAGGGAGTCTCACTCTAATCCAAACTCGAATTTCTGTTTGATTTCTGCAGCTCTGCTTAAATTTATGTTCAATTTCTGCAGCTCTGCTTAAATTTATGTTCGATTTCTGCAGCTCTGCTTAAATTTATGTTCGATTTCTGCAGCTCTGCTTAAATTTATGTTCGATTTCTGTTTTTATAAACTCCTTACTCTGCACCCGGGGATGTTCCCAAGTTGAGATTAAGGTGCTTATGCAAGGTAATTCAAAACTCCTTAGATAAATGTTTGGGTGGTAAAGCATGTTACAACAAACAATTTTTTTTAAATAGAAAACCAGGATTGTAATCCATTTATTCAGGCATAGATACAACGTGTCTCACTCTAATCCAAATTCGAATTTCTCTTAATTCTGTTCTTTTCGATTTCTGAAGCTCCGAAGAGGGACACTGTGTGGTTCTGGGGAGGGGGGGGGGTAGAATAAATTGTACTTCTATACCATTATTAAGCCCAAATCTTCCGAAAAGAAGATTCGGTACGCCGGGGGAAAATGACATCGCACCAGTTTGGAAAGTATGGAGTTTTTACAGGGTAATTCCAATCTCATTAGATAAACGTTAAGGGGTAGTAGAGCACATTACAACAAATAATTTTTGTATAGGAAACCAGGTCCATATAGTCGGTCAAAGATAGAAGGTGTCTCACTGTAATCCAAACTCGAATTTCTCTTCGATCCGTTCTGTTCCGATTTCTGCAGCTCCGGGGAGAGACACTGTGGAGTTCCTGGGGAGAAGGGAAAATAAAGCACTTCTAGGCCATTAATACGCATAAAATCCGAAATCTGCCGGGGAATTTTTCGATGCACAATGTGGAAATGCCAATGAAAATGATTGACGTAATTTCAATCTGATTGGATTAATTTATGGCACCGCATAGCGAAAATTTAGCATTCATAATTGAATATTTGAATCAACTATTCAAATGTGCCATTTTAATTTTTGTAATAGATGAAATATGAAAATCGTCTGGATTTCCATAGAAAACCATTATGACGTAAAAGAAAATGTTCCACATTTTTCAAATGAAAGAACCAAATTTAACCCAAAACTATACAAGTAATTCCGGACATCTCACCAACATACCTACCAAAAATCAACCTAATCAGACATTTTTTACAGCAGTTATCGCGGGACAGACAGACAGACAGAAACCAAAAACTTTTCGCGTCTCCACAGTGAGCCTTCACTGACGTTTCGGAAATTATTATACAGAATTGTTTTTGATATTGCGCTATTGCTCCTATTTATTTCTAAAAACAGGATGTTATGTCTTCAATAGCAGAAAATTTCCATCTTGAAAATCGGAAATTACCAAAACGGAAGTTTCGTAAGTACCTAAGCAATATACCTACCTAATTAAAAGCTTATCGGATGCATTTTGCGTGAGTTATCGCGAGACGTACAGACAGACTCTAAAAAAATTTTGGGTCTTCACAGTAAGCTTCAACTGATGTTTCGGCATTCAGGTCTCTCTGACTGATATATTGAAGATAAACTGAGTATTGGATGGATATACAGACTGAAATGCTGATATTTTGTAGTTTTATAGTGTCATTACATTTCATACAAAAAAAAAAATCAAATCTTTTGAGAATTTCCTGAAAATATTTTCATTGTTGTAAAAGTTGTGAACAAAAATCCAAAATAAAAATTGGATAGGAGTGAAAAAGCGTGTATTTTTCACTGAATAAATGGATTACGTCCCTGGCTTCCTAAGCAAAAATTGTTTGTTGTAGTATTCCATACCACCCCATTAAGTACGTCTGAAGAATTTCAAATCTCTATTTGTATTTCGTTTCAAGTGCATATATATGTGGGTATCGCAGAAGGGTTTCGCAGTCCATAGCAACAGTGATACACGTGTAAAGACTAAGCCATAGCAACAAACATACTCAGCGATTCTGTTGTGACGTAAAACCCTTTCTTTAATAATAATCCTTGCACAGCAGAAAAATGGAGCAGAGTCATCTGTTTTCCTTAACTCAGTTAAGATTGAACTAACTTCTCTTTGTCCGAAACAGCAGAGCCAGCTCTTATTAAATCTATAAGTAGGAGTACGACCGTATTGTGTCGGGTAGTTGAGAGCAGAATCGCACAGAATGTGTTGCAGAATTGTAGCACGGGATTTAGACGTAAATTCCCGAATTCCCCTATTATTATAATTCCCCATGTAAATACTGTAAATAGTCTATAGATTCGTAATTAAAGTATAAAATGTTAAAAGAATTGTGCTCTTTTCCACCTTCAAACACCAGAGAGCGAAAGTCTACTATACACTTCGTTCTTAACATATATATATATATATATATATATATATATATATATATATATATATATATATATATATATATATATATATATATATATATATATATATATATATATATATATATATATATTCATATATATATATATATATATATGAAAACACATGTGAAAAACGAAGGATAAGACATTATAAAAAGCAATGGAATGTACACTGAAGGAATTATACTTAATAGGATGAAAAAGCAAAAATTGGAAAACTATGAATATCATATAATCTGGCTTTATAAGAATATTCATCTATGTTGTTTCATCAAATATTGTCAGCATTATGCCTAAAGTCGAGAATATTAAGCCCATAGTAACATATATATATGAAACAAGAAAATTAATAACATACATGTGATTCAAATAACAAAATAAATAAATAAGCAACTTAAATAGAAATTATGTAAATAAAGAATTATTCAACTTAAATAGAAATTAGATCATAAAATAATGTGCAAGACTCACCATAAAGACAAATTTTACTGTAGATTGAAAAAGATTATAAGTACTTAAAAATCAGCCAGTCATCATTAACTCAAAATGGCTGCAATATCTATGCGCAAACAGTGCTTAGAAAAAAATGATAATAGAAAATAAATTGTGTAGTACTGCCATCTATCACAGAAAAATATAAGTAAAAGCTGAAATTGTAGACAAGTTAAATAATAAGGCTAGTGCTGTCATCTATTATGAATGAAGATAAAATAGAATCAAAAGAAAAAAATTATTGACAAAGCAAATAATATTTGAAATGTGAGGAAACTAAAGGAAGTAAATAAAATTTAAATATAAGAAAGATGAAATGGGAAGAAAATTACAATAATTAGCAACAATAAGACACTTTGTGAGTAAAAGGAAGAGTGTATCATTTATGTTGTAAAAATGATTTTGTGATTTAAATAAAATGATTAAATGCATAAAACCCGTTTTTTATATAAATTTTATAGCTTTTATATACATGTATTCGGTTTTACAAATATTGAAATTGTTATAAGAATTGTTATTAAAGCATAACCATTTTTATAAATAATCATACAAAACAATATGAGAGTTAGAAATAAAAATCTAATCAAACATACTGCGCCTTAAAAATATTATTAAAATTTTGTAAAAAAATTTTTATTAAAGCGTATTCATTTTTTATAAATAATTATACGAAATAATATGATAATTAATAGTACAAATAAAATCAAACATTCTAAGCTTTAGAAATATTTAAATTTATTGTAAGAATTTTTATTAAAACATATCTATTTTTATAAATAATCATGAAAACAATACAAGAGTTATAAGTATAAAACAAATCAGACACACTAAACTTTACAAATATTAAACTTTAATAGAAGAACTTTTATTAAAACATATTCATTTTCAAGAATAATCACGTGAAACAACATGGGAATTAAAAGTATAAATCGAACCAAACATACTAAATGTTACAAATATTTAAATTTATTAGAAGAATTTTTGTTAAAAACATATAATTTTTATTAATAATCATGCGAAACAACATGACAGTTAAAAGTAAATCAAATCAAACATACTAATCTTTACAAATATTATAAGGATGCATTAGTATAAAGATTGTATTATAATAAAACTATTTTACTTGACATGTATTACAAGGATTTTTATTCAATTATATCCATTTTTATTAATAGTCATGCGAAACAACATGACAGTTAAAAGTAAATCAAATCAAACATACTAATCTTTACAAATATTTTAAGGATGTATCAGTATAAGGATTGTATTATAATGCAACTATTTTACTGGAAATGTATTATAAAGATTTTTATTCAATTATATTCATTTTTATTAATAATCATGCGAAACTATATGCGAGTTAAAAGTAAATCAAATCAAACATACTAATCTTTACAAATATTTTAAGGATGTATCAGTATAAGGATTGTATTATAATACAACTGTTTTACTGGAAATGTATTACAAGGATTTTTATTCAATTATATCCATTTTTATTAATAATCATGCAAAACAACATGACAGTTAAAAGTAAATCAAATCAAACATACTAATCTTTACAAATATTATGAGGATGTATCAGTATAAGGATTGTATTATAATACAACTATTTTACTGGAAATGTATTATAAGGGTTTTTATTCAATTATATCCATTTTTATTAATAATCATGCGAAACAACATGGCAGTTAAAAGTAAATCAAATCAAACATACTAATATTTACAAATATTATAAGGATGTATCAGTATAAGGATTGTACTATAATGCAACTGTTTTACTGGAAATGTATTACAAGGATTTTTATTCAATTATATCCATTTTTATTAATAATCATGCGAAACAACATGACAGTTAAAAGTAAATCAAATCAAACATACTAATCTTTACAAATATTATAAGGATGTATCAGTATAAGGATTGTATTATAATACAACTGTTTTACTGGAAATGTATTACAAGGATTTTTATTCAATTATATCCATTTTTATTAATAATCATGCGAAACAACATGACAGTTAAAAGTAAATCAAATCAAACATACTAACCTTTACAAATATTATAAGGATGTATTAGTATAAGGATTGTATTATAATACTATTTTACTGGACATGTATTACAAGGATTTTTATTCAATTATATCCATTTTTATTAATAATCATGCGAAACAACATGACAGTTGAAAGTAAATCAAATCAAACATACTAATATTTACAAATATTATAAGGATGTATTATTATAAGGATTGTATTATAATACAACTATTTTACTGGAAATGTATTATAAAGATTTTTATTCAATTATATTCATTTTTATTAATAATCATGCGAAACTATATGCGAGTTAAAATTATAAATGAAATCAAACATACTAAGCTTTACAAAAAATTAAATTTATTATAAGAAATGTTATTACAGTATTTTTATAAATAACCATACGAAACAATTTAATAGTACAAAATAAACCTCACATACTACGTTTTACAAATATTTGAATTTATTATAAGAATTCGTATAAAAGCATACCCATTTTTATAAATAATTTGTCGTGCAAAACAACATGTAAGTTTAAATAAAAGTACATTTAAATAATTCCAGCAACGATATGTGAATGAAAGATATGCTCCAAACAATACAATGATATTAACGAAGTGCTCAGAGCAACTATCGGAACATATACAGAGAGAAGAGAAAATCAATGAAGAATATTGGAAAACCAACTTGTTTAACCGGATTTATACGTTGATTTAGTTTATCCTTTTTAAACATAAGTAAGAATGTTTTTATTTTTTAAAGTATATAACACGGCGATGTTTTCTGAGCATAAAATATTACTAAAGGTTAAAAATAGGATAGTTTAGATACACATTTGAGATAGAATCTGAAATAAGGGAAAATGGAAAAAATACAGTTTTGTAACAGTAATCCTTTTTAGGTAAGTTTGTATGACGTAAATTCAAATAAATTTCCCAACTTTTGTTATTTGCAATAGATTCGACAGGAAATGCTATAGTGAATTGAAAAATCCGTATTTACGCGCTTACTCGAGCATTATTCATCGACAAAATGAATGTGCTTGTAAGTCTAAAGACTTGGAAAAGAATTTTATTAAGCTTTTGCTACGAATCTTTTGCGTTAAAAATGTATTTTTTCGATTTTTATTAACATATTTGTTTTCATTATATCAGATTTATGTGAGGGTATTATTACATTGTTCTATATTCAAAAGAAAAAAAGAAGCGCATGATTTATGACAATGTTTGACTTCTAGTTTTTGGAGGATTTACACTTTCGTGAAATACGAATACAATTTGAAATTTATTGGACAGATGTCTATTTGTTTTATAGTTTGTCTGACGTCTACAGGAGACGATCCAAGCTAAATTTGGTGCCTAGGAAACGATGACTCATCATTTGCTAGACAGTCCCCTCGCAAAAATCCATCTAATAAAACAAATCCCTTCAGAAAATTCCTGTAAGTAACAAACTCCCTTCACAAAAATCATTTTAATAAAACAAAACCCTTCACAAAATTTTTTTTTAATAAAATAAGGTTCATTACAAAATTCCAGTCCATAAAATTCCTTATTCATTATTTTTATTTTGTTACGTTTTCAAAATGCGTAAATTGACAAAAAAAAAAAAAAAAAAAAAAAAAAGAAAGAAAGAAAAGTTTACCTGGAAGGAAAACTTTGACAGAAGGACTTAAATGCTTGGTTCGAATTTGAGTAACTGGATTTTACTTTTCATTACAAAATGTTATTTTTCACAAAAATGTAATAAATTTCACAAAAATAGAGTAAATTTCACAAAAATAACTTTTACTTTTCACGAAATGGGCTTCAAGAAAAAACACCCTGCATCGACACTAGTCTGTCTTTGTAGCGATATAAAAGCTATATACCACTGGAAAGATAATTTAATAAAGAATATCGCGCAATAAAGTTTGTTACATTATAATTACTTTATAAAACGTTATAGCCAAATAATCAGAAAAAGGCAGTAAAACCTGGTTAGGTTGATGATAATTAAT
The DNA here is from genome assembly GCA_963931845.1 of Maratus michaelseni. Taxonomy (NCBI): domain Eukaryota; kingdom Metazoa; phylum Arthropoda; class Arachnida; order Araneae; family Salticidae; genus Maratus; species Maratus michaelseni. The sequence goes on from OZ007600.1 coordinate 9,277,529, forward strand.
TTTCTTTTCTTGAATGTAGCCAATGGAACAGTTGAGTTTTTTTCCAACAGAGAGAAAATATGCCGGGGCCAGGACTCGAACCTGGGTACTTTGGTTTGCCGTACCAAATCTCAACTATGATACTCCAACCATTGGATATAATTTACCTAAGTTGGATATACTTTCCTCTGTTCATTATGACCTAATTGCATAGTATACAGAAGTTTCCGTGCCGTTTCAGATTCATCATGTAAAACTGCTATAGTTATAGTTCGGATGAATGAAATTAGCGCCGCAGTTCGCAGCCTTGTCCAACAGATAAGAGTGAAATATGCCAAGCAGGATATCGTCGGGATAGCTCAGTAGGGAGAGCGTTGGTACGGCAAACCAAAATACCCAGGTTCGTGTCCTGGTCCCGGCATATTTTCTCTCTGTTGGAAAAATCTCAACTATGATACTCCAACCATTGGATATAATTTACCTAGTTGAATATACTTTCCTCTATTCATTATGACCTAATTGCATAGTATACAGAAGTTTCCGTGCTGTTTCAGATTCATCATGTAAAACTGCTATAGTTATAGTTCGGATGAATGAAATTAGCGCCGCAGTTCGCAGCCTTGTCCAACAGATAAGAGTGAAATATGCCAAGCAGGATATCGTCGGGATAGCTCAGTAGGGAGAGCGTTGGTACGGCAAACCAAAGTACCCAGGTTCGTGTCCTGGTCCCGGCATATTTTCTCTCTGTTGGAAAAATCTCAACTATGATACTCCAACCATTGGATATAATTTACCTAGTTGAATATACTTTCCTCTATTCATTATGACCTAATTGCATAGTATACAGAAGTTTCCGTGCTGTTTCAGATTCATCATGTAAAACTGCTATAGTTATAGCTCGGATGAATGAAATTAACGCCGCAGTTCGCAGCCTTGTCCAACAGATAAGAGTGAAATATGCCAAGCAGGATATCGTCGGGATAGCTCAGTAGGGAGAGCGTTGGTACGGCAAACCAAAGTACCCAGGTTCGTGTCCTGGTCCCGGCATATTTTCTCTCTGTTGGAAAAAATCTCAACTATGATACTCCAACCATTGGATATAATTTACCTAGTTGAATATACTTTCCTCTATTCATTAAGAACTTTGTTTCTATTTTTGTATTCTATTTCGAATTTCGTTTCCATACACTCTTTATTAAAACTTACTTTGTCACCGGTTTGTTATCTTTCTCCACAGCTTTATTAAAACTTAGTTTGTCACCGGTTTGTTATCTTTCTCCACAGCTTTATTAAAACTTAGTTTGTCACAGGTTTATTATCTGCATTCTTATATTACAAGTTTTTTTCTGCAGGCATCTTATACTTAATACTTGAGTAAATATACAGTCAGATATATGTATGCATGATAAAGCCCTATAATTCTTACACGAGTCTATTGAAACAAAAAAGTATACCAAGGCATAATACAAAAAATGTCACTATCTTCTGCTCCATTATATATTATATAAGTAATAACCACGACATATATTGAGTAAAAGGATTTTTTATGACAAAATAAAATACCATATGCAGCTGTAATATTTAGAAGGGAAAAAAAAGGAGTAAAAAAGTGGAGCAAAAAACACAGAAGCGAAAGGAGCAAAGTCAGCAGTTTCTTCTTAGTAAAGGGGAAATAGGGTATACGTGCAGGTCTGCATATACCGAAAAACGACCGAGAAGGGATTTATTTTATTATTTTCTTGACTTCGATCGGGGTGAAATGGAGTGGCGCTTCACTGCAGACGATAAGAAAAAGAAAAAGAAAATACAAAAAAAGGAAATGAATAAGATTTTATATGGCCGTATAAAGGTAGGCACGTAAATTCGATTTTGCATTCTATTTTGTGATCGAAATTAATTTTTGGAAGGTTGGGGGGGGGGGGGGAGGGGAGGGTTCAAAACTGGAAGAATGAAATGAGAAGAGGATATTATTTGATTTACATTTGTGTTGTTTTTTAAGAATACGAAATGAAATGGTAATTTTATACGCTTAAAAAGTTATATTTCGGAAGTAATCGCATTAAAGGAATATAGAAGGGTTAGAATTTAAATGCATTTAAATTATTAATTTTTGTTTACTGCATCTTAATTTGTTTAAAATGAAAAATATTTTAAATAAATTGGGAAAATTTCTTTCATGCAAATTAACAAATGACACGTAATTTAACGAAACGATACGGAAAGAAGCAAAGTGAAAAGTACGAGAAAAAATACGAACGCCATTAAGTGTCAGTAAGAAAATTATTCTATAAACTGAAAATAAGAAGAAATAGAATTCCTCTAGGTTTCCATATACAGGAAATTAAATAAATAATAAAAGATTGAGACTCGATTTATTATATTTTTCTCCGAACGGGGTGTTTTTTTATCTTTGATATGCATGTCGAAACAAATCTGCCAACACTCCCGGTCGAGTAGTGACGATCTATAATAGGACAGCCAAATCTGACCTTATAACCCTGGGCGCCATTTGGTAAGGCTAGGGGGGGGGGTTGTCTCCCGTTCTCAAGGAATTTGATAATTCAAAGAGTATCAGTCATCCAATATATAGTAGAATTTAAAAAATAATAATAAGTGGAAAATGCAATAAAGTTAAAATAATTTATCAGATTTGATAACAATAGAAACATTTGCAGTAAATCAACACTTTTATCTTGGCTCTGTTATCTTGGAAATCACTACATGAATACGCAAACAATCTTCATTGTGCCAAGTTCCATCAGGATAAGGCTACCATTCATACCTTTAAATCTACTTATATATTTTTAGAAAAAATGAGAAATGAAACTGGAATTGAGGTTATTCCATTTAAATGTATCCCACCCTAAGTGCTTCGACGTGTCTCCTATGGATTAGTGTGCATTTGGATTTTTCAAACTAACTTTTTATAGGCGGTATCCCAAAACATTGGATGTACTCTGGAAGATTGTGGTTGCAGAGTAGAAGAATATCAATCTTGATATTTTAAGAAAAGCTCTTAAGAAAAGCTCTTAATACCCAAACAATCTTCATTGTGCTAAGTTCCATCAGGATAAGGCTACCAATTATACCTTTAAATCTACTTATATATTTTTAGAAAATTATGAGAAATGAAACCGGAATTGAGGCCATTGATCCCACCATAAGTGCTCCGACGTGTCTCCTATGGATTACTGTGCATTTGGACTTTTCAAACTAACTTTTCATAAGCGGTATCCCAAAACATTGGATGGACTCTGGAAGATTGTGGTCGAAGACTGGAAGAAAATCAATCTTGATATTGTAAGAAAAGCTTTTAAGAAAAGCTCTTAATACCCAAACAATCTTCATTGTGCTTCTATCAGGATAAGGCTACCAACCATACCTTTAAATCTACTTATATATTTTTAGAAAAATATGAGAAATGCAACCAGAATTGAGGCTATTCCATTTAAATGCATCCCACTAGTGCCCTGACGTGTCTCCTATGGATTACTGTGCATTTGGACTTTTAAAACAAGCTCTTTGTAAGCGGCATCCAAAAACATTGGATGGACTCTGGAAGATTGTGGTCGTGAAGGTAGAAAAAAAACATCCTTCATATTTTAAAAGAGCTCTTTTATCTTGGAAATTACTTTATGAATGCCCAAACAATCTTCATTCTATTAAGTTTCATCAGGATAATGTTACCATTCATACCTTTAAATCTAATTATATATTTTTATAAAAAATGAAAAATGAAATCGGATTTGAGGTTATTCTACTTAAATGCATCCCACCCTAAGTGCCCCGACGTGTTTCCTATGGATTTCTGTATATTTGGACTTTTCAAACAAACTTTTTATAGGCGGCATCCCAAAATATTGGATGGACTCTGGAAGATTGTGATCGGGGAGTGGAAGAAAATTTATCTTGATATTTTACGAAAAGCTCTTTTATCTTGGAAATCACTTTATGAATACCCAAACAATCTTCATTGTATTAAGTTTAATCAGGATAAGGCTACCATTCATACCTTTAAATCTACTTATATATTTAAAAAAAAATGAGAAATGAAACCGGAATTGAGGTTATTCCACTTAAATGCATCCCACCCTAAGTGCCCCGACGTATCTCCCATGGATTACTGTATATTTGGACTTTTCAAGCAAACTTTTTATATGCGGCATCCCAAAATATTGGATAGACTCTGGAAGATTGTGGTCGGGGAGTGGAAGAAAATCGATCTTCATATTTTAAGGAAAACTCTTTTATCCTGAAAATCAAGATTGTAATATGATATTTCAACAAAAGGGATATCAGATTGAACATGTTAGAAAATAAAATTCTTATATTTGTTTATATATTTATTTTTCTAAAATTATTACAAAAAATGTGTGAACATGTGAGAAAAAACTGTATCAATTGTTTCTCAGATGTTCACAAAATAATCAAATTACATATTTGCTCGCCACTGAAAGAAAACATACACAGAACATTACAAACTCAGGCATTTTTTAATACTTTCCAGCATAGTAGACAAGTGTTTATGAATTTAGTTTGTCTGTCTGTCTGTCTGTCTCACGGTAGCTTCCCATCATTTTTAAATAAAATAGGAAAATGCCCCTTCCCAACATGCACATGCCAAAAACGCTCAGGAACGGTTCTACATTATATACGTGGTAATTGCCCTCTAATGAGACATACTTTCAATTTCAATAAAAATGTCACAGTGAGACAAAATCTGAAATAACTCTGTTTGATGCTTTAAACTATGATAAACTAAAAGAAAATTACAAGATTTTGAATAAACATTTCTCCTTTATTAAAAAAGATCTGTGATCCCTTTTTCCTACATTTATAAACTACTTTTTATTAGAATACATTTTGTTTTTGTAATTTGTATATTATAGTTCACATACTGATCATATTTTTGTACTCATACTGTTCCTATTGCAGCTTACTGTTTAAACCGAAATTTCAAATGTTTTATGCGTTTTCTAAATTGTAAACTGTGAAGTTTTGTTTTCAGTATTCTGGCTGTGTTGGAAAGTGTTTCGTAATTTATGCTTGACGCATAATTTTTCGTTCTTCTTAGTGGGGTTCTATTTCTATTCCAAACACATATAATTAACAATAGCTCATAACAAGTCAAATTATTTATAGTATGATCCTTTTTTATTTCAGCATTTACTTAAAACTAGCGGACACGTGCAAAAATTTCGCACTGCAGTCTAAGATTTTTTAGATGCCATGTTTAATTTTCTAAGGGAGAATTAAGGACTAAAACTGTCTGCAAACAACATTAGTCAAGGCAGAATATCATTCCATTTATTACATCAAAGTTGCAATAAAACTGATCTAAGATAGCAAAGGCAAATATCTATATAATCTATATTCAGAGTGTTAGGGGAACACTAATTGTTGTCAATTAATTGTTACATTCTAATTCATAATTTCCTAGTTTTTGTTGGTGTTTCGGTAATGTTTCATTAATGGTTATATATATATATAATATTAAATTAATCTAACTTCTGACATAGTCAGTATTTCCTTAATTCTTAATAATATTTATTCCTATTTAATATCCTTTTAAAAGTAATAACCCGTATATTAATAATTATCTTATTCCAAATCTTAATCTAAAACTTTAAGTTCATTCGTAACTTTTATCAACTCCCCAATCTATAAAATTCTGAGAGACGCTTTTGTCATTTCAAATATTTTTAAAAGCCTTTTTTTTTTTTTTTTTTTTTTTTTTTTTTTAATTCCATGCTTTGCTTCGTGCGCTGGGTATTTTTCACTTCAAAATCAATGCGAGGGGGATTCTTTCGTGTTAAATCTTCTCCCTCGCGGTTCATTCGCTTGGCTGGATTCGCCTCTTACTCATTGGATCGTGCCCTCGTTACGTCGTCGTCAGTAACCTACGCGCGGTTAACAAAATGCGCTAGCAGGCAGTTGGAGAGCAGATTTTTGTCGTGTTTGGGAGTACTAACCAAATGGTTATCTGGTGTTGAAGTCACGTAGAATTTTCATAACAGCTGTTTACGATCTATTAAACGATGTAGTGAGCCATCGTCAAGCCTGAGGGCTATAAGTTAATACCGGATACTGTGGGAACTGTTATTTGCATCGCTTCTGTTCATTAATAAAAAGATTTAAACGGAAATTGGCTGCTCCTTATTGACGAAACTCTTGTGGTGTCTCATCATTGCCTAACCTCCTCACCATGATTATTGATTACGACTGTAATAATGCACCATTTTTAACAAACTGCCATTTTTTAGTGGAAAAAAAATCATCTTCGTAAAAACTTCACACACACACACACACACACACACACACATATATATATATATATATATATATATATATATATTTATATATATATATATATATATATATATATCATATTTTAACTGCATTAGAGGATGATATTATCTGTTTTGCAAAAGAAAAAAAAAATATATATATAAAGAAAAATAAATTTATCTTCTTATCGAGATTTAAATAAAATTTCTTTTTCTGCCACTGATTTTCGTAAATGTTTCTGACTAGTTTTTAAAGTGTATGAATGAGTTATCTCAAACTCGAATGTCAGTTTTTAGGAAACAATTAATTGCAATTAAACAATTACAATTGCGTAACTGAATTTATACATGCGAGAATGAAATCTTAATATTAATTTTATTATTAATGGTAACGCTGTTTTATAAATGCTTCTTTAAATCTCAAAAATATGTCAGTCGATGAGGTTTCTAAAGATAAGAACGCTTTTTGGAATCTTGGGTAACTCGGAAGAGGTTATACTATATTTTCTCAGATTAAACAGCACCTGTCATTTTTAACACTTTCCAACAAAGTTGAAAAGTGTTTATTAATTCGGTTTGTTTGTCTGTCTGTCTGCCACCTGTCTTTCCGCGCTCTAACTCACGTAAATATATTCGGATTGGCGCATACAATTAATATATGTTACTGAGGTTTACTATGGCATGTTCGGTATTGAAAATGAAGTGTAGAGGACTTAGAGTTTTTATAGTCTGTTTAATAATGTTTCACTATTTCAAACATATTGAAATTGATATAGTTTATCACTAAGGTCCATTACAAGAGGCTTGCTATAGAATATTGAATGGCATCCATCGTTCATTTACAGGGAAACACAAACAAGAATTCGCTACTGTCTGTTCACAATAATTGCTGGAAGTGCATTTTTAGTTGCTGAAAGCCATTTTAAATTTAACTCGTTTTTTGTCTGTTACTTGGTGCGTATAAATTCGATAGATGATATATAGGGCAACATAAAAGTTCTCGGGTACATTTCCGTTTATTGACGGAAATTTCAGAAGAAGAATTTTAAACTATGCTACGCGTTTCATAACTGAACTAAAATTTAGCATTCTATGTAGTATATATACAAATCTATAAGTTATATACAGGGACTGCACGAAAGAATTCGGATATTTTTCCGAATTTTGTTGGTAATTCTTGAAATTGGGTTTTTAAATATGTTATGCGTTTTCCAAATTGTTTACTTAGCTAGCTTGACCTTGACCTTGCTAAAAAAGTTTGACCTTTTTTGCTTATCTATCATCTTTCACCTTATTTCGGTAATGATTTGTGAAATTATTTTTCAAGTGTGGGAAAGTGTTACATATTCTACGCTTGACGCATGATTTTTCGTTCTTGTTTACAGTATAAAACGTGTTTGTTGAATATGAAAATGTTTACATGAGAATTGATAGCATCCGAAAAACCTATATTCTGGGTTAAGAAAACGGATTTATTACACTATAAAATTGCGCGGAAACTTTTCCGAAAATCAGTAGTAAGAAACTTTGATTTTATAAATGCTTCTTTAAATTGCAAAAACGTATCGGTTACTGTACGCTTTTCTGAATCGTAGGTAACTTAGTAGAGATTATTGTATATTTTTCTTCGTGTTTATATTATATTTTCCAAGATTAAGAAATATTCGTCTTTTTTCTTTAGTGTTGCTTTACCGCGACCAGTTGAGTAAAACATATAATTAGATAAAATATTGTGTATCAGTATTCTTGTCAATTCGAAATGTTTTTCCTCAATTGTCATGCAATAAATTTAATACTTTCTTTAATTTACCTGTGTGATTAATAATGTAAGACCACTTTGTTCTTTGTTGTCATTTATCATAATAATGATTCATTTATAGATAAGCAAGTTATTTATTGCACAAATTTCGAGATTTCTTAGATTTTTTTTTTTTCAACGAAATCACATATTGTCTAAATGTTATAAAAGTTAAATGAAAGCATATATCGACGAAACAAACGTTAAAAGAATTTCTAACTTTTGTAAGATATGTGTTTGGTACATAAGTTAACTATATTTTTATTTAATTTTCGTAATACACCTGTATACTTTATTTATGATTTCGAATTTTCTTTTAAATTATCATTTATAAAAGTCATTTACTATCATTTACTACTAGCTGACCACCGCCCGGTGTTGCCCGGGCTTGTGATAATAAATTTAAAAATAAACATCAAGTTTATATTATTTTATATCTTTAACCGGATTTTGTATGAAATTGTATTTTAAAATGAAAAAATCGCAAAAAAAATGTTAATATTTAGTGATAAAAGCGCTCATTTTCGTGTATTTTTACGTAAAGTCGTTTCACAGTTTTAAAATAAAAAGTTATTTTTGTCCGAACTCTTTGAAATCTTTATTGGGGATAAATAAAACGGTTTTACAGCCCGTGTAAAAAGTTCGTGAAAAAATATTGTTATTAGTTGTAAAAGAAATGTTTTCTTCTCGCTTTTTTTGTTTGTTTTTGCATCGGTTTCTTTAACATAGCAATAAAAAAATTGTTCTCATTTTCCGAACTCTCTGACATTTCAATCCGTTATAAATATATAACTGTATCCAAGCTCTCTTTAAAATTTTGAGAAAAAATATGCATATTTAATAGTAGAAACATGAGTTCTTAAAAAAAAAATTTAGTTTTCAATCTCAGAGCAAAAATATATTAGAAGGTCTATGCAGGGCTCGCAGTGTTCCTAAATTTTCTATCTTTGCTACCACTATTTTACTGTTTCATAATAGTGGTAGCAAGGGTAGAAAATTTTAGGAACACTGCGAGCCCTGTCTATGCCTTCAATGCAATGGTGACTCCTATCCGTTTTCAAACAATCCTTTTCAATCCCCCTAGGCTAAACTAGTGAGGGCTAATCCATCAAGGTTTCCTGAGGGTCGAAGCCTTCAAAAAACGTTGGCGCATGCGAAAAGAGACGATATTCGTGTGGAAAATTTGACAAAATGCGCTATTCGTTTTAAATATATAGATCTTCATTAGTTTCCCGGAATGACTAATAATGTATAAGACGACTTTGTTCTTTGTTGCCATTTATTATAACAATGATTAATTTATAGATAAATAAATTATTCAATGAACTAATTTACAGACATCTTAGAAATATATTTTTCTTCAAAAGAAGTCACATTATCTTAATATGCTAAAATAATTAAATGAAAGCATATATCGACGAAACAAATGTTAAAAGAACTTCGAACATTTGTAAGACATGCGTTTGGAACATATGTTAACTTTATTTCTATTCAATTATCATTACTTTAATTTATTTTTCACATACTATCTCCTGTATTTCCTTCGTATTTTGGTATTAATAATGAACTAATTTGGTATGAATAATATTTTGCTATGAATAATGACCCAAAATATTCATTGAACTAATTGAATATATGTTAAATGTATGGTTCTTAGAAATAGCTCATAGAAAAAAGTCACATAATGTCTAAATATGAAAAATTATATAAATGAAAGCATATATCGACGAAAGAAATATTAAAAGAACATCAAACCTTTGTAAGACGTCTTTGGAACAAAAGTTAACTTTATTTTTATTCAAGTTTTTTAACTTAAATTTATTTTTCGCATACTCTTTCAAATTTCTTTTGTATTTTGGTATAAAAAGTGACCTCATTTGATATGAATAATCTTTTACTATGAAAAGTGAAAAAAAAAATCATTTAACTAAATTACAGACTTTTAGAAATATCTTTTTTTTTTTTTTTTAAATAAGTCACATAATGTCTAAATGTGATAAATTAATTAAATGAAAGCATATATCGACCAAACAAATGCTAAAGGAACTTCGAACCTTTGTAAGACGTTATGTAGAACATGTGTTAACTTTACTTTTATTCAATTTAAAAGAAGTCACATATTATCTACATATGATAAATTAGTTAAATGAAAGAATCCAAACAAATGTTAAAAGAGCATAAGAAACAACAGAAAGAAGTGTGTAGAATATGTGTTAACTTTATTAAAATTTACTAACTTAAATTTATTTTTCACATACTCTTTCCAATTTCTTTAGTCTTATGAATAGTGACCTTATTTGGAATGAATAATCTTTTACTATGAATCATGACCAAAAATATTCATTGAACTTATTTACAGACTTCTTGAAATATTTTTTTTAAATAAGTCACATATTGCCTAAATATAATAAATTAGTTAAATGAAAGCATATATCGACCAAACAAATGTTAAAAGAACCTCGAACCTTTGTATGACGCGAGTGGAACACGTGTTAACTTTATTTTTATTCAAGTTAAAAGAAGTCACATATTATCTACATATGATAAATTAGTTAAATGAAAGCATATATCGACAAAAAAAAAAAAATGTTAAAAGAACTTCGAACCTTTGTAAGATATGTGTTTGGAACATTTCTTAATTTTATTTTTCTTCAATTTAAAAGAAGTCACATATTGACGCGAAGAAACGTTCAAGCTAATGTTAAGTCTATGGGAAGGTTCTTGGCAAATTTCTCGCTCGCATTTTAATAATTGTCTGAGTGCAACGAAGACTCATACACAGCGCAGTATTACTTTATCCCCATATATAGCTACGATGGATATTAAAACCTTTCGTCAAGCATAACTCAAAAACTTTTAACAGATTTCGTTCAAATTTTTACAGCAGGTACCTATAAAGGTGACAACGACGTCTATTTATTACCAAGAATAAATGTCAAACCGTTTGGAAATTATATTAAAAAATAGATAAAAAACACAATTAAAGTACATACGTCACGAAAATTTTGTGCTTACGTCATTTTCACCGGCGGGAGATTTTCGTAGACAATCGGAATTGAAAAGTTCATAGAGTACATGGAGCAAAAAATATGCACGCACTAATATTCAGCACAATAAAATATATTTCAATTTAGTAGAAATCGAAAATTAATCTGGATTTTTTTCTGTTTGAAAGAAAAACCCCGCAATAACTTAGTAGACTTGGTATTAGAGATTTGGCGAAAATCTCAGCAATAGCAGATTTTATTATTTCGCAGGTGTAAATAAAAAAAAACATCGTTGGTGTTTAAATAAAAGGTTTCGATTGATGGCATTATTTCTTTTTTCTCTTTTTAGCATTTTAAATGGGATTAATGAAAGGCATGTATTTTAAATTAAATGAGTGAAAGGTTTATATTTAAATGAAATGAATTCAATATGAAAATGTTATAGGAACAATATTTGGCGATTTATCAACTGCGCCAGGATAACATAAAAGTACCAATATATCAAACGGTATGTAGCATGTGAAATGAAACAATTATATTATAATCACCCATCGTACAAGAAAAAAAAAACTAAGATTCTGCATTCAGAGGGAAAAAATCCATCTCCTGTGCCGTAAGATTTGGCGAGTTCTTTTTTGGTGATAAGTTTTTCGATGTGATTGTTGGGATCTGTAAGATTTGGCTTACTTTTTCTGAATCTTATTTTTTTGCAGATGTAGTATTATGTAAATGTAATTTTTTTGCAGATATTTTTCTATTTTGTATATTTAGCATTCTATTTTGTATATTTTCTATTTGGCATTTGGAAAAGAGATTTTTACCTTTTTATCTGTGCCTTCGGAAATATTAAAAAATAAAAAAAAAGATTTACATATATCAAGCGTTTAAGGACCACTTCTCCATTTTTAGATTTTAAATGCTATTTATTATTTACTAGCCGTTTATTAATTGTTTACAATTTACCCCCCTGACAATAACAATTATTTATCCCAAAAATGCCTCTTAGGTTTGTTAAATAAGTTTGTTTATGTATTTTCATTACTTATTAAAATATCGAATATGGCAATAAAATTTTATTTTAGCATAGTGCTTAAATTTTTAAGATGGTGCAAAAACATGCTTTAATAAACGTATGTTTGTAAATATTTGAAAAACATGTTTTACCGCTCTCTTGAAAAAATTTGTAAGATGCTAAAACTACCTTTAGGCACCATTTTAAATTTTTTTCGCAAACCGACATAGGATACGAAACTTTTCCCCATTCAGATACACAGGCAAGGCTGGTCTCAAACAACAGTAAAGCTAGCAACAATATTGTTTTAACTCTATAAGAGTTACAATAATGATATTAAATACTCCGATTGGCTTTGGGCCCAATTACGAAAGTTTCTCCTAAAAAAAACTGTAGAAGAAGTCTTTTACATTTGTTTCAAATGAAGCTCGGTCTACAAGGGATTAGTTAATAATACAAACAACACTAATGGCATGGAGGCAGAAGTTTTAATTTAAATGTATATATTTGAAACCCTTCCCCCCCTACTCCCCCCCCCCCAAAAAAAAAAGAAAAAAGAAAAGAAAAGAAAAGAAAGTTACAGTAATGAATTTAAAATGGCATTAAGCCACGCTTTCTGACATAAGCAATTGGCTGCAAACGCGATAACGAAACTTTCACTTAACTTAATAACATGTAGCTAATATAGCCCTCCGTGTACTTTGCAGTTATACAGACCTTGTGGTTTTTTTTAAAAGTTTGAGACATTTCAGGTTTAAGAAGTTGAGAATTACTGTGAAATGATATAAACAACTATGAACACAAAACTGATGAATTATTGTTCAGGTTTATGTATGTATTTTAAAAAAAATTGCATCTGATTACACTTATTAGATAAATTACTTCTGTTTGCATTTAATAACTGATAAACGGCTTCTGTATATTAAATGAATTGTTTAAATATTGGGAAGAGGTCGAGAGAGGTAGAAAGACGAGTAACAAACGGGTAGACAGACAGGTAGTGAGATGGGTAGAGAGACGAGTAGCGACATAGTTAGGCTGACGGGTAGCGAAACGAATAGAGAGACGGCTAGAGATAAAGGTAAAAAGAGGGTTGACAGAGGGGTAGCGATATGGGTCACGAGACGGGTAGCGACACCGGTAGACAGGAATATAGCGAGAAAGGTTGCGAGGCGCGTAGCGTGGTAGATAAAGAGACGAGTAGAGAGATGAGTACAGAGACGAGTTGACTGATGGGTAATGAGATTGATAGCGAGACGGGTAAAGAGTCGGGTACAAAAACAGACGGATAGTGAGACGGGTATACAGACGAGTAGAGAGACAGTAGATGGGTACGGAGATGGGTAAGAAGATGGGTAGAGAGGCGTATAGCCAGACGGGTAGAGAGACAGATAGACAAGTTGTGAGACAGATAGACAAATGGGTAGCGAAGTGGATAGAGACACGGCTAGACATACAAGTAGTTAGACGGATAGACAGACGGTTAGAGAATTAGATTGGCGGGTAGCGAGACCGGTAGAGAAATATAGAGACAGGTAGCGAGATGTGTAGAGAGATAGACATTCGGTTAGAGAGACGGGCAGAAGAACGGATAGGGAAACAGACAGATTGTGGAAAGACAGACAGACAGGCAAAAGAAAAGTCTGCGGATTGGCGCAGTAAAGGCGCATTAAAGGCGCAGGGGGCAGAGCCTCCTAGAAAATAATCAAGAAGTATCTGTTAAGCTTAACTTTGTAATATATATAATTTTTCAATTTTGCCGATATGTAGATTTAATGTAAAAGTTATTTTACAGAAGTCATCGAAAGATTTTTTGTATACTTTAATAGTAATTTAGACTATAGTTTTACAATCTGGTTTGTAGCAAAGCATGCTATCAATGTGGTTTGAAGTTTGAAGTGTAAGAGTTTCTATAAACAGTTATACAAATAATAGATATATAATCAAGGAAGAAAAATTTTAAATTCACACACAAAAAAAGGTGCAACAATGAAATTAAATTTGCGTTAAGCCACGCTTGATAGAATAATCTATTGGCTGCTAATCCAATTACGTAACTTTAAAAAGCTTGGCGTTTTAAAAGATCCGGCGTTTTTTTTTTTAAGTTTTGCGCAATACGCGCTTAAGAAAATGAGATTCTTTGCCACATGTTAAAAAAAAATTATGACAACACATCTGATTAACGGTACTTCTTTTCTATTTTTTTTAACAGTGTATATGAATTTATATATGATATTTTGTAATTCTATCATTTAATTTGCCCTTTTTCTTTATATTGTAATTGTTAACTCTATGTTCTCGGCAATATCACTCAGACTAATCCCTTTGAGGGAAGTCCTAGTTTTAAATAATTTTTTTGCATAAGATAGCTGATATCAATCTCTAACGTTGTTAGTTTTTGCTTTTTTGATTTTTGTTACAGTTTTTTTTATAAGCGGACATTTTCAATTTTGGAACCGGTTAGAACCGGTTATGAAAGTAAAAGTAACCTTATATAAAAAAACTGGAACCAAAATTGAAAAAGTAAAAACTAACAACGTTAGAGATCGACCTCAGCTATCCTATATGCAAAAAAATATCATTTGAAAATATTAAAATGCGAACGAGAAATCTACCAAGAATCTTCCCATAGACTTAATATTAACTTGCGCGTTTTTTCGCATGACTGATGTAGGCTCTTAAATGAAAGCATATATCGACGAAACAAATGTTAACAGAATTTCGAACCTTTGTAACACTGCTGTAGAATATGTGAGCTTTATTTTTTTAAATTCAAAAGAAGTCACATATTGTTTAAATATGATAAATTAGTTAAGTGAAAGCATATATCGACAAAACAAATGTTAACAAAACTTCGAATCTTTGTAAGACTGATGTAGAATATGTGAGCTTTTTATTTTTATTAAATTTAAAAGAAGTCACATATTGTTTAAATATGATAAATTAGTTAAGTGAAAGACAAAATCGACAAAACAAATGTTAACAGAACTTCGAACGTTTGTAAGACATGTGAGGAGGTTAGAATAACAGTGAAGTAAGTCAATATTTAGTAATTGTGAAACTTGTCGTATTGCCGTTGCATTAAGTGGTCCAACTTGTTTTGCCCTCTAGCGACTCTCTAAGTGAACTATGACTTATTTGACTGTCACACTGAATAGAAATTAAAATACTTTCAGTGAAAATATGGTTATCTAGATTTCTCCATCTTTTGACTTACTCCACTGTCATTCTAACCCCCTCATGTGTTTGGAATATTTGTTAATTTTATTTTTATTCAATTAAAAAGAAGTCACGTATTGACTAAATGTGATAAATTAGTTAAATGAAAGCATACATCGACGAAACAAATGTTAAAAAAACTTCAAACCTTTGTAAAAGATGTGTTTGGAACATATGTTAACTTTTTTTTAATTCAATTTTCGTAACTTTAATTTATTTTTCTCACACTCTTTCCTGAATTTCTTTAGTTTTTTGTTATGAATAATGACCTAATTTGGTATGACTAATATTTTGCTATGAATAATGACACAAAATTTTTATTGAATTAGTTTACAAACTTTTTAGAAATTAAGAAGTTCCATATTGTCTAAATATGATAAAATAGTTAAATGAAATCATATGTCGATGAAACAAATGTGTCAAGTACTTGAAATCTTTGTAAAACATGTGTTTGGAACATATGTTAACTTTAATTTTGTTTAATTTTCGTAACTTTAATTTATTTTTCGCATACTATTTCCTGAATTTCTTTAGTTTTTTGTTATGAATAATGACCTAATTTGGTATGACTAATATTTTGCTATAAATAATGACACAAAATTTTCATTGAATTAGTTTACAGACTTTTTAGAAATATATATATTTATTAAAGAAGTTTCATATTGTCTAAATATGATAATTTAGTTAAATGAAATCATATGTTGATGAAACAAATGTTACAAGTACTTGAAATCTTTGTAAAATATGTGTTTGGAACAAATGTTAACTTTAATTTTGTTTCATTTTCGTAACTTTAATTTATTTTTCGCATACTATTTCCTGAATTTCTTTAGTTTTTTGTTATGACTAATGACCTAATTTGGTATGACTAATTTTTTGCTATGAATAATGACACAAAATTTTCATTGAATTAGTTTACAGACTATTTAGAAATATAGATTCATTAAGAAGTTCCATATTGTCTAAATATGATAAAATAGCTAAATGAAATCATATATCGATGAAACAAATGTTACAACTACTTGGAATCTTTGTAAGATATGTGTTTGGAACATATATGTTAACTTAATTTTGTTCAATTTTCGTAACTTTAATTTATTTTTAACATACTCTTTCTTCATTTTTTTTAGTCTTTTGGTATGAATAATGATTTCAAAGAGATGTACAATTAATGGTTTAAGAAATTACTGTTGTTATTGTAGTCCCTTTGTCCATAGAATTCAATTATTGAGAGCCGATCTTTCATTTATGAATATTCTTTTTGAATTATTTAAATCTAAGTCTTCTTTAAAAAACATTCATTTGGAACTCGCAAATAGTCGTAACCCATTTGTGCACGTTTATGTCCCGTTATCATTACTTTATGTAATTACAACTGATGTATATATCTACTCTATGTATATAAAATGATAATGTAACGAATTTATGAGACGAATTTGAAAAACGGGTTCAAGAAACGATTTTTGAAACGATTTTATAAAATGATTTTATGTAAAGATTTTTTAAAACTTTTTTTTTTAAACGCTTAAATGCAGGGTTTGTAGAATGCTGATGGTAATGTAATTTTAGTATGTTGTTACAGTTAATTACAGCATGTTTTCTCTTGATGAGGGTGTATATATAGCTTTTATAGTTATTTTACAGAGTGCACAAAAAGATATACGAATATATGTTAAATGTTGGGGTTCGTAGAACGCTGATGTTAATGCAATTTTATTATGTTGTTACAGTCATCTAGAAATTTTTTTTTTTCTTTAAGAGAGTTTCTATAGCCTTTATAGTTATTTTACAGGGCCGAGCAAAATAATTCGATTACACTGTCATATATAGGCGAAATTACTTAATATGCATTTTAGCGTCATTATGTTATTTCAAACTCTACGAAATTTGTATATGTTACAAAGTCTTACTGCAGCATGTTCTTCATTGAAAATATGGGGTTTAAGATTTGAAGTTCTTTTATAGGACAACACAAAAAATTTCAGATGCATTACACTTTAACGCCAATTACTTCTGGAAAAGCTATTTTCTATTGCATTTATTTAACTTATGATACGGCTGCATACTTTACTTATGAATTCGGAATTTTTGCTTCAATTATCATGTACTAAATTTAATATCTTTTTTTCATTTTCTTGCATAATTGATAATATAAAACCACTTTTTCTCTGTTGTCATTTATCATAATAATGATAAATTTATTGATAAGCAAATTATTCACTGAACTAATTTGCAGACTTCTTAGAAACATCTTTATCTTTTAAACGAAGTCATACATTATCTAAATATGATAAATTAGTTAAGTGAAAGCCTATATCGACGAAACAAATGTTAAAAGAACTTCGAACCTTTGTAAGACAAGTGTTTGGAACATATGTTAACTTTATTTCTATTAATTTTTTGCAACTTTAATTTATTTTTCGCATATTTTCTCCTGAATTTCTTTAGTCTTTTGGTATGAATAATGACCTTAAAGAAATGAATAACTAATAGTTTAAGAAATTATTGTTCTTGTTGTAGTCACTTTATTCGAAGCAATAAATTATTGGGAACCGATATTTCGTTCACGATTTTTTTTTCTTTTACTATTTAGACCGAAGTTTTCTTTGGAACACTTTATTTAGAATTCAAAAATAGTCTTTACACATTTGCGCACGTTTTTTATGTGTGTTCGAAATTATATGAATACGTAGCAGCTAAAGTTGTCGTCTGGTCCGTTCGTCTGTCCGTCAGTGTATATAAGACGCATATATGCTCTTATATGTCCGCATATAAGAGCGCAAAAAGTTACATTACGGTCTATGGGGAAAATTCGTTTGCGGTTGATTTTAATGATGTTACACAATTTCGAACACATTGTAATTGATATATATCACTGAAGTGCACTACAAGAGGCTTACTGTAGAATATGGTGTGCATAGCAGTTATAGTTCCTCTACGGGGACACTCAAAATAATTCCGTTACATTACGGTCACGTAAAATCACTTGCAATTTAGTTTAATAATGTTTCACTATTTCAAAATTTTTTTAACTGATATAAGGCGCATTACAAGAGTCTTCATATGGAATATTGTGTGTATAACGTTTATCGTTCATTTACAGGGACACACAAAAGAATTCTGTACTGTCTGTTAACAGTAATTGCTGGAAGTGCTTTTTCAGTTTCTGAGCGCGTTTTTAAATTTAACTCATTTTTTGCCTATTATTTGGTATCTATAAATTCTATAGATCATATACAGTGCAGCAGCACAAAAGTTCTCTAGTACACTTCCGTTTATTGACGGAAATTCAAGAAGAGGAATTTTAAACTGTGCTACGCTTTTCCTAACTGAACTAAATTTTTTTCATTCTTTGTAGTTTATATACAAATCTCTAGTTCATGTACAGGGCTGTACAAAACGGATATTTAAATGAATATTGTTGGTAATTCCTGAAATTATGTTTTTAAATATGTTATGCGTTTTCCAAATTATTTACTTAGATATCAACTTTCACCTTATTAAACGGTACACATTTGTAAAAATATTTTGTAAGTGTTGGCTTCTATCTATGCTTGATGCATGATTTTTCGTTTTCGTTTCTGAATAAATGACATTACATAATATGTTCTTTCGAAATCGATTTTATGCTCTTTTATTTAATTCAACTTGGTTTTTGTATGTAAAGAGAGAATTTTGTAATCGATTTTTAACTCGTGTCCTAATTGGCTAAAATCATAAAAAATATGTACATAGGTGTGTTTATGATGACAATACAACATTGTAATATTTGAGAACTGAATTATAAATTAATAAATTAATTTTAAGATATTTTTGTTGTTTAGCCGGGTACATTTTATAAATCACGGAATATTCTTTATGGTTACAACTGCATACGAGTTACAACATCAATGAATGTAATATTATGTGTCAAACTACTGTGACAAGTGCAAGATGTTAGGGATTAAAGGGGTAGCGTAGAACCTTTAAATGAACCGCTCCCATAAATCATCGAAATGAATTTTATTACATTTAGCACTTCATATAAATAAAATATAAAAATTCTTGATTAATAGGATTGCACAACAAATAAATATTTCAATAATAAATTTTCAATTAAATATTCGGGCTCTTTCAGCTTAATGAATCTATTACAGCTAAGTAAGTGTACAGCATTAATAATAGTCTATACTGTCAAAAAATAAATAGAGTCAATGTTCCCCTCCAAAGTTAGGAGCGGGAGTCCAAGGTCGATCTGCTCGTCTGACACTTCACAAAATGTAAAGGATTACAAATTCTGTCACTCCTCAGGAATACGGGAAGGGGATCAAAATATTCGTTGAGAATGTCCACTCTCGCTTTACAAGGCTGTCATGCAACAACATCAAAGTTATGTTAGAGAAAGGTTTTCTCTGTCCGGTGACTCAATAATCACCTGAATGTAATTTTTCTCTGGAGTGATGACTCCGCGTCTTTGAGGTTGAGAAAAATTTGCAACCTACCTCGAGAACTCTTATTCTCTTAACTCAACTAACTGTCTTTTTTTCATCTGTCCTCGATGTTATTCCTTGAACAATAGGATTCTTTCCAGCCACTAAAAATTCTTTCAAATGAGGTAAGAATAAACGTCCGTTATGATAGGTGGAAAAAGGATTTCCCACGTACGTTCTCTAATAACTGAGGTCATCTTGGTTCCCACGATACCTGGGGCTGTCGGCTCGACCAAAAAGATTTCATTCCGCTCTCTCCATTCATCTCGCTGTTTCCAAACCTTTAAGTAGTAAGTTTGGTGAGGATTGAGCAAAACTTTTGAAGTATCCTGGCCGATTACTATACTTAGTTTTATTTTGGAAGAAAATCTCAAACACATGGGATCTGCCTATACCTGACTTTAGGCTTCACAAACAAGGGTTTTGGGTGAGATGTGGTGAATTTCTCGCACCACGTTCGCTAAAATAGACCAACTGGTTATGAAACTGCAACAACGAAATATTTTAAACACTAAAAAGTGAAAAATAAAATATAAAGGAAAGTAAAGAGTGTAATAATTTTAAAAAATCTGTAATTAGCGCTTTTAATTAGAGATACGGTGTAGGAGATATAGTGATTCTCGTCAAGTAGTGTGAGATTGACCAGTACATCACAAAAATTTTAAATGCAATTTCCTCGAAAAATATTTCTTTTTAGTATGTACCCAAAATATCAGATCAACGATGATCCCATTTCTTTGATTTCTACTTTTTTTTGTCCCCCCTGAAAGCTTACATATTGTTCTAGTCCTTTACCGAAGCTTTATTTATTTATTTATTTTTTAAGTCTAGATTTTATGTGTAGAAAAGCGTTTAAAAACTTGCAATAAATAAAAAAATATCCGATTTAATACTTTTTTCTGAAAAACTCATACTTTTCAATTTTATACATTAAATTGTCTTTTAGTTCCGAATCGCACACATTTAATAAATCCCTAAAATTTCTAAATGGTCGTAATATTTCTGGATTACAAATACTGCTAAATTTTAAGCCTTTGAGAACTAAAGTCTTCTTTGCGAAAGTTTAACGGGAAAAAATGAACAAAAACAACAAATAAATCACATAAAGCTCTTAGTTTTCCGATAATACTTTTTCATCGATTTTATTCTCGAATTTTATTTTATTTTATTTTACGTTTTTCTGCTTTTTTACCAAGTACCTTTTTTCTACACTGTTTTGTATATATCTTAATTTTCAAGAAGTGTTGATTGGATTTGTTCTAGGGTATTTTTTGTTGTATATTGCTACATTGTTTTATGTTATTTAAAAGCATACGATTTTACAACGTAAAAATATATGGGATAAATGTTTCTCTATTTTATGGCTGAAAAGATTACTGCGTATTAAATGATAAATTTATACAATTAATACATTAATTTGTGTGATATTCTTTATCATTAAAGTATTCTCTGCATTGCAAAAAAAGACAAATGTTAAATGATTAAGAATCAATGGTAATATCATATAACCGTTAATGAAAATCTATACTATTAAAAGAAAGTATCGCTCTGTGTGTGTGTGTCTGTGTGTTTGTTTGTCTGCGATGGCTAGCAAAATCTAGCTCACCTAGAAGTCTGAAAATTTAGGTGTATCCACACCAAGGCCTGGCCTGGTGCACCTGAGTCTCAGAATTTTAATATTTTGATAATTACTCAAGATATTAATTAGAATATCATTAAACATCGCATCGAAAATGGCATCTTTTGTATCAAAATGGCTAAAGAAAAGCACTCCTGGTCTGGATTTCCAAGCGAAAATGAGGGAATTCGAAATTATTTTACTAATTAGCGAATTTTAAGAAAACTACTTAAGATATCAATTTGAAAATTTATGAACATATGTAAAATAACTTTCTGTATCCGTCAATGTAATTTTTGAAAAATTCGGCCGGTAATTTTTCTTAATTTTTGCAAAAAACTGCAGAAAATCTGACGCCGCCAGTGAAAAAAATTCCGAGAAAGCTTCAGACAGGGATCAGCTTTCATTAAAAACTGAACTAAAAAGAGATCTGTTTCTCTGGCCGATCCCTCCATTTAGTTTGCGAAAATGAAAGGAAATAATTACCAATTTTTGCTAACGAACAAAAATTAAGATAACTAATTAAGATATAGTTTTGAATTTGAGAATGGAAAGTTTTGACATCTGGCGGTCATTTTAGCGTAGCGTCTTCGTTATGTTATAATTATAAGAAAAATTTAATTCTTTTTTTTTTAATGATCGCGTTAATGTAGGGGAAGGTGGAGTAGAAATTATTCGTTATATTTGCGAATATGAGGAGGCAGGGGGTTAACGCCTTGCTCCGATTTACAGAAAACAACTTCCATTGAAGAAAATTAACATTTTTAGCTTCTCCTGTATCGTTTTATAAACGTTATATATAGAGGATAATGGAAATTCAAATGACGACTTCGTAAAAACTAAATTTATGTTCCTAATAAAAATACACAACCCGTATTTACTTGATGTATACCAACAATCAAAGTAAATGATTTGTTGTTGAGCACTTGCATTCTTATATCAGGTTTTATGGACCCGATCACAACTGGGCTTAGATGATTCGACTTGGTTTTCGATCGCGTTGCAGATTTTAGTTCCACATTTCACGGCGAGGGGGTGCATCATTTTCTCGAGTTCTATGGCCCCGATTTCGAAGGGAATTGGTTCATTCAACTCCCTTGGTACAATGGGTACTCATGTTAAATATTCGTATAGAACAAATTGCGCCCCCTGGCGGTGGAAAGTGGAACTTGCCGCACGTGCGCAGCACGCCTGCTATACGGTGCGGGAGGCAGCGGGGACAAGTTTCGGAGATTCGTTTGGAAGGTGGTTTGTTTGGAAAAGAGTGCGCCCCCTGACGGCGGATGGTAAAACTAAAAGATTTTGCAGAGTGTGCGCTGCACGCCGACCATACGGTGCCGCAGGCGGCGGGAACACGTGTCGTAAGTTCTTTTATATCATAATTCACCCCTATCGGCTAAAAGTGGAAATAAGGAATTTTCTTCGCGTGTGCAGTACTTTTAAATAAATAATTTCTGACTGAATGGGGTTAAAGATGTAAAATCATACAAAATTTAGGTTTGTTTAATTTTATCACGGGGTCGGGCAACGCCGGGTTGGTCAGCTAGTATACAATAATCTCTTCCGAGTTGCACATGATATCGAAAAATTTTCTTTATCTTAGAAACTTCAGAAATCAATGTATTTTCAAGATTTAAAGAAGCATTTATTTTGCTGTCATTGATTTTCGGAAACGTTTCTGAGTAGTTTTTAGAGTGCATTACTAACTTTTCTCAATCCAGAATATAATATTTTTCTATACTCTAAAAACGACATTTTCAAAACTGAGTAAAAAAATACTCAAATCTGAGTATTTCATATTAGTCAAAATGGCTCCAAATCAAAATTAATCAAATTCGAAAAATGTATATACTCATTTCTGAAAACATGCACACACTTAAGAATAAAACGTCATGTGCTCCTATTTGAGTATGCCCATGTTTCAAAATTGAGTATGAACTGACTTCTATGTGCTCATTTTTGAGTATTCCCATGTTTCAAAAATGAGTTTGAACTGATTCTAATCCTTTTTGAGTATGTCCATGTTTCGAAAATGAGTATGAACTGACCTCTATGTGTGCTCAGTTTTGAGTATGTACATGTTTTAAATTTTTGAGTATATTTGGTATTTCAGAATTGAAAGCATTGGCTCGTCATATTTGAGACAAAAAGTTTCATAACAAAATGAAAACATCGATATAGATCTGAAAGTGTCATTTTTCTCAATGTATGCTCAAGTATAATATTTTTAAATATACATTTTAGCCGCATAATTAAATTGATAAATAAACAGCACTAACATTAACATTAAAATTAATATTATTTTGTTATTCTTGCATATGTAAATTCAATTACTCAGCTGAAAATGTTTAATTGAGAATTGATATAATCCGAAAAACTGATATTCCTGTTTCAGAAAACTGATAGAAGCATGTTATATATATATATTTTTTTTAATCGAAATATTTTTTGTGTGCATATTTTCACTCTTTAAACCCCCAAAAACTTTATGAGAAAGCAGGTTTATGAAATTCGTATTGGTTTAAAAATTATCCGCCTTTTGGTGTTGCAGGCTCATTTTTAGCGTATTGTGTACGGCACACATAACAAAAGAATTGAAAAAGAAGAAGTCCAGAAGTCTTCATTATATTCGCCTGGTATATAATAGATAATTTTATGTAAGCTGAAAATTGGCACTGTTATCTATGCTTGTAACCTGTTTTTCTCGAAACTCTGTTTTACAAATCGGTACCAGGTAGAACTCGAGATTGGATCGACTGATTTTGGTTGAAATGTTATACTTTTCTAGTACATACTCAATTTTAGTCCCTCACGGACACGTTTTTAGCACTTTCCAACCTAGTTGAAAAGTGCTTATGACTTCGGTTTGTCTGGCCGTATGGCCGTCTGTCCGTGCTCTAACTCCCGTAAATAGGCTCGGATTGCTCTGCAATTTTTATATGTTATTGTCGTTATCTATGGCACGTTCCCTATTTCAACTGAAGTGTGTAGCACTTATAGTTTTCTTACAGAGACACTCAAAAAAATTCCGTTACATTGCGGTCTATGGGGAAAAATCATTTGCGGTTTATTTTTAAAATGTTTCACTATTGTAAACGCATTGAAATTTATATAGATCACTAAGATGCATTATAAGAAGCTTAATATGGAATAGTAGGTGTATAGCACTTAGAGTTACTTTACAGGGACAGTCAAAATAATTCCGTTACATTACGTCTATGGAGAAAAATCGTCTGCGGCTTATTTAAATAATGTTCCATTATTTTAAACGCATTGAAGTTTATATATATATTACTAAGGTGCATTACAAGAGGCTTACTACAGAATAGTGTGTGTATAGCAGTCATCGTTCATTTACAGGGACACACAAAAGAATTCTCTACTGACTGTTAACAATAATTCCTGGAAGTGCGTTTTAAGTTACTGAACGCGATTTTAATCTTAACTAGCTTTTTGTCTAACGTGGTGCGTATAAATTCTGTAGATCCTATACAGGGCAGCACAAAAGTTCGCGAACACATTTCCGTTTATTGACAGAAACTCCAGAAGGAGAATTTAAACTGTGCTACGCGTTTCCTAACTAAACTAAAATTTAGCATCCTATGTATATATAAAAATCTATAGATCATATACAGGGCTACATAAAAGTATTCGGATATTTTTCCGAATATTGTATATATTGAAAATTCCTGAAATTACGTTTTTAAATATGTTATGCGTTTTCCAAATTGTTTACTTAGATGTCATCTTTCAGCTTATTTGATTTTGGTAATGATTTGTAAAATTATTTTAGAAGCGTTGGAAAGTGCTACATAATCTATGCTTGACGCATGATTTTTCGTTCTTGTTGAATATTCAAATTGTATTTTTTTTTTGTGCAATTTAATTCCAAAAATTTTTGTAACTGAAATTTGAACAGCCGCCATTTTCTTCAGGATCGAAAAATTGATAAATCCATTCAAGAAGGACTACAAAATATCGTAAATTTTAAGGATTTTATTTGGTTTTTTGTTACAGATAAGCAGATTATGAGATTCATCTGGTACCATGGAACGCTTCACTTTTTGCACACCCCTGTATCGAAGGCCACCAGAGCACCATTTTTTTCAACCCATTTCCAAATAAAAAATTGTTTTGAAAACTTCCAGATATGCCTTTTCATTAGCAAAAAATCCCATTATTATTATATATATATATTTAAGTTGGTGTTATGATAATGTTTCATTTATGGTTATATATATATATATATATATATATTTAAGTTGGTGTTATGATAATGTTTCATTTATGGTTATATATATATATATATATATATATATATAAAACTTTAAGTAAAATTTAACCATTGAAACATAAGAAACTGACCACATACACTGAAATCCCGATACCAAAGAGCCCTGTCAATTTACAAATTAAAATTGTAGTCCTAATAAATGTAACATTATATATATATTGTGTGTGTGTGTGTTCCAAGTGAAAAAAGTTATAACATGCCTTAATACACTTTATAAACGACTTTTTAAATGCTTCTTTAAATATCAAAAGTATTTTGGTTTCTGATGTTTTTAAAGCTAAACACACTTTTATAAATCATAGGTAACTTGGAAGAAGTTATTGTATATTTTTGTTCGTGTTTATATTATACTTTCGTAGATAAAAAAAAAAACATTTGTCTTCATAGTTTTTCATGTTCCTTTCAAGTTTCATACAGACAATTTTCTTTCTCTTGTTATATCTGTTAGAAAATATCTGCCTTAAAGTTTAATCTTAACACTTTTCAAACAATTTTAATTTCTCATTAAACGTAATTATCCAATTTCATAATGATTTAATAAAATTTTTCTATATTAAATTGTCTTTCGTTTCGAGTTGCACGCATTCAACGTAACTCTGAAATTTATAAATATTCATCATATTTCAAGCTTTAAAATGTTGTTAAATTGGAAGCCTTTGAGAATTAAGAACTTCTTTGTGAATGTTTAACAAGTGAAAAAAAGGAACGGGAACAACAAATAAATCAAGTAAATCTTTTAGTTTTCCGATAACACTTTTTCATCGATTTTGTTCTTAAATTTTATATTTCTTGACGTCTTTCCACTTTTTTCCAAGTATTTTTATCCCTTGCTGTTCTAAATATATATTTTTATTTCAGGAACTGTTGATTGGATTTGTTTTAATATATTTTTTGTTGCATCTTTATTTAAATGTTATTTAAATGCATACGATTTCATAAACTGGTGATATTGAATAAACATTTCTTTATTATTATTATTATTACTATTATTATTATTGTTGTTGTTGTTGTTGTTTTATTTTATTTATTTTATATTTTTTTACAACTGATAAAAATTTTCCACAACATATTTTGTCCCCAAATTTTGTATTTTATTTCATTATTTTTTTTTTAATCGTTAATGATTAATCTATAACTAATTGTACTCTATATATGCAATAATTTTCTGTTGTTCAGGCATTTTTTTCATAAGGCATTTTGTGGAATGTGCAGAAATATTTTGAAATTTTTGAATTTTCGAGTTATTTTTATATTCTAAATATATCGATTTTTTTACGATTTAGAAAATTAATTCTCGAGAAATTTTTGAGTTTTTGAGGTTGAGACAATTATTTCTTAACGTATCATATTCTGAATGTATGAGAATTTTTTTAATGTAGAAGTGTATTTAAATTGTAAATGTGTGCCAAATAGCATGTGCAGATACTATAAGATTGATTAAATTATTCAGTAATGTATTATATTCTGAATTTGTGCTCTTTTTTTTCTTTTTGTGTGTGTGTGTGTGTGTGTGTGTGGTTTAGGAAAATATGTCACAACATATTTTTGCAAAATTTAAGCAGATAGTTCTTCCACAAGAATTTTGTTAATCAAATTCGTGATAATCAATATTGCTATTTTGTATGCATTGACAATATTTATAACTAATGACAGTAGTTGAAGTTGAAAAAATTATTAATGTATATATATATATATATTCAAACATTAACATTCATATACATTTTCCATAAATATTATCTACCCATTAAGCATACATGCTTAATCAACTTATTTAACCATGTGCTGATGTGATGAACATATGATGTGAAATTTTGCGTTTCTATATTTGCTTCTATTTAATAAAATTTTACGCAATAAAGATTATTTAATTAGCCTCAAATAAAAATATAATAAATTATAACAGCTTGTAATAATATATATTTTTTAAATGCTAAAAGGTGTAAAGTGCACCTTTTAGCATTTAAAAGAAATAACCTCAAATAAGTTTCGCTTTCATAAGTTTCTCCTGTGAAAATTCTATTTTTAGATTACAAAAATAAAATATTACAATAATAACATTCATATAACTTTTCCATGAATATTATCTAACCATTAAGTACACTGTCTCAATTTATTTATTTAACCATGTATATGTTGTGAAATTTTACATTTCTGTATTTGTTTCTATAGGCAATAAAAATTTACGCAGTAAAGATCATTTAATTAACCTCAAATATTTCTGACTTACCTAATAGTTTTCCCATTGCTAATTCTATTTTGAAGTTACAAAAATAAAATATTCCAACATTTACATTCATATACCTTATCCATAAATATCACATATCATTAAACACACTTGTTCAATCAACTTATTTAACTATTTATACGATGTAAAATTTTACATTTCTATAGTTGTTTCTAGGAAATAAAAATTTACGCAGTAAAAATTATTTAATTAAACAGAAATGTTTTTTTTTTTTGTTTGTTTGTTTCTTTCAATCCTGAATCTACCTTTAAAGTTGTAAAAATAAAATGCCACAATACAAACATTCATATGCTCTTCCATGAATATTAACTACTCATAAAGTGAATTATTATTTGTGAAATGTTACATTTCTATATTTGTTTCGAGGAAATAAAAATTTACACAAAGATTATTTAATTAACCTCAAATATTTTTCTTGTTTCTGCGAGTCCTGAATCTACTTTTAGAGTTGTAAAAATAAAATACTTCAATACAAACATTCATGTGCTCTTTCATGAATATTAACTACCCATAAAGTGAATTTTAATTTGTGAAATGTTACATTTCTTTATTTGTTTCTAGGAAATGAAAAATTACACAGTAAAAATTATTTAATTAGGCTGAAATAATTTTATTGTTTCTTCCAGTCCAGAACCTACGTTTAAAGTTTTAAAAATAAGATACCTGAATACAAACATTCATATACCTTTTCCATAAATATTTCCTACCCATTAAGCACGTTTTCTCAAGCTACTTATTTACCATGTATATGATGTGATGCTGTACATATTTTACATTTCTATATTTCTGTCTAGGAAATAAACATTTACACAGTAAAGATTATTTAATTAACCTCATATATTTTTTAGCTCCTTAATAGGTTCAGTGCTAATTCTATTTTGGAGTTACAAAAATAAATATTCCATCATTAATATTCATATAGCCTTTCCATAAATATTACCTACCCATTAAGCACACTTTCTCAATTATTTTATATAATTATGTTATATGATGTGAATTTTATATTTCCATATTTGTTTCTGGGAAATAAAAATTGACGCAGTAAAGATTATTTAATTAACCTCAAATATTTTTTTTGTTTCTTCCAGCCCTGAATCTACCTTTAAAGTTGTAAAAATAAAATACCTCAATACAAACATTCATATGCTCTTCTATGACTATTAACTACCCATAAAGTGAATTATTATTTGTGAAATTTTACATTTCTATATTTATTTGTAGGAAATAAAAATGTACTCAATAAAGATCATTGAATTAACCTCAAATAGTTTTCTTATTTCTGCCAGTCCTAAATTTAAAGTTGTAAAAGAAAATATTGCAATACAAACATTCATATGCTCTTCCATGAATATTAACTACCTACGACCCATAAATTGGATTATTATTTGCGAAATTTTACATTTCTATATTTGTTTCTAGGAAATAAAAAAAAATACGCAGTGAAGACTGTTTAATTAGCTACCTACGACCCATACATTGAACTATTATTTGCGAAATTTTACATTTCTATATTTGTTTCTAGGAAATAAAAAAAAATTACGC
This sequence comes from Maratus michaelseni, assembly GCA_963931845.1. Classification (NCBI taxonomy): domain Eukaryota; kingdom Metazoa; phylum Arthropoda; class Arachnida; order Araneae; family Salticidae; genus Maratus; species Maratus michaelseni. The sequence continues at coordinate 9,306,979 of OZ007600.1, forward strand.
AGTGGAGATTGTTTAATTAACTTCAAATATTTTTCTTGTTTCTGCCAGTTATGGATCTACCTTTAAAGCTGTAAAAATAAAATACCTCTATATAAGCATTCATATGCCATTTAATGAATAATATTAACTACCCTTGTTCCGTAAAGTGAATTATTATTTGTGAAGTTTTACATTTCGATATAGTTTTCTGGGGGGAGAAAATAGCAGTAAAGATTATTTAATTAACCTCAAATACTTTACTTGTTGCTGCCAGTCTGGAATCTACCTTTAAATATGTAAAATAAAATATCCCAATACAAACATTCATATAAGTTCTCCATAAATATTTCCTAACCATTAGTCATACTTTCTCAATCTACTTATATACCATGTATATGATGTGATACTTTACATTTTTTCATTTATATATTTGTTTCTAGAAAATAAACATTTACGCAGTAACAATTATTTAATTAGCCTCCGATTTTTTTTCTTTCACTTCCCTAATAGGTCTGCAAGTTCTTATTCTATTTTGAAGTTGCAAAATTAAAATATTCCTACATTAACATTCATACATCTTTTCCACAAATATTATCTACCCATTAATCACACTTTTTCAATATACATATTTAACTATGGATATGATGTGAAATTTTACATTTTTATACTTGTTTCTAGGAAATAAAAATTTACGCAATAAAGATTATTTTATTAACCTCAAATATTTTTCTTGTTTCTGCCAGTCATAAATCTACCTGTAAAGTTGTAAAATAAAATATATCTTAATACAAACATTCATATGCTCTTCCATGAATATCAACTACTCATAAAACACTGACAACTGCAGACGGTTTTCATTACACTGGAATGGCAACAGAATATCGTCGGCTAACACAAACAACTCGGCACTCCTTTAGGTATATGAATTTATGCATAGACATTTGTGTCTCTTGCATACTTCTCTAAACATCTGTCATCCTCTTAAAATTTGCATGGACCGGGCAACACCCAACGTTTTTATGTATGAGTGATATGCAACAGGTTGGCGACCTCGAGAAAGGAGAGGAAAGTCAAGACATGAGAATTTACCTGTGAGGTGCAAGGTCACGATAAGACCTTGGGGGAGAATCCAGAACTACTTTCAGATCATCTGCTTCGCTATTTTTTATGAGCGAAGGAAATAAGTGAAGTGTGTATTGTTGGTGTATGGGAATGTTTACTGACTACCTACCATCTGTCGTTGTGTCAGATTGAATTAGAATTTTTTTATTATTGCTGTTCAGTTGTATATGGCTAATTGGTTGAGTTTAGTTGCATGCGTGTCACAATATTCAGTTTCAGTTGTAGTTAAAGAGATTTAATCTTGATTTAAGGGGTGTGGTGTAGTGAAGCTTGTGTATTTTTAGGGATTGCGACTTGTGTGGGGTTTTAGTATATACGTTGGGAAAGCTTAGCAGAAACTTTCAGGTAATCATTGAAAGAATTAAGAGGATTTAGAAGAAGCTAGCAGGTGCGGTATTTTTTTACTGGTACTGGAATAGAAAACAAGTTGACAAATGAGGTGCGTTCATTTGGTGCTATAACTAGTTTTACAATGTAAAAAAAAAAAAAAAAAAAAAAAAAAAAAAAAAAAAAAAAAAAAATCATCGTTTTATTATTTAAGTGAAATTAATTATATCATTCGTCTGCCATGAACGAAATGAGGATGCCTTTTTTTTTTTCTTATTACGTATGCCATGTTTACATGTACTATTTTTTTTTTTTCTACACCAGACAGATCTGTAATTTCACCTTGGAGATCTTGTTTTGCGATGGTTACCTCCATGGTTAATATATCTATGACTCACGATGAAAGAATATTCTGTATATTTCCTATAATAGATCGAGATATTCGGCTGTTAACCTAATTTTCACTGAAGTTATCTTAAAATCTATACATTTTTTACTGTAACTCATCTCTCAAGCAAATAATGTTTTTGAAAGATGTCGCTAAAAATGTAACTTTTATGCAATTTTATTTAAAAAAATAATTTTGAATAAAAACTGCCACCTGACATATGAAAAAAGAAGTGGTTTGCTCGTATTTGTTTTTCTCAGTCACATGACTTGCGCTTTTATCATATAGATTACGCATGATAAGATTTAATAGAATAAAGAAAACTTTTATTATCTTTTTAAGTTTTGATTCGATTTTCATAAAATTTGAAATGACTCGACAAAATTCTGCAACGATTATATATATTGAATTTCGAACCATTCGGTTGGGTAGTTTTTACGCTGTTATATGCGGACAGACGGACAGACAGACAGACGGACGGACTAGACGACTATAGGTGCTACGTATTTATATAATTAAGAACGTACCTAATTAAAGAATTTACACAGAAAGATTTAATTTTCACATTTTAAGCAGATTTTAAAAAATTAGTAGTTAATTATTTTAGAAGAAAGAAAAACAGAAAATTTGAGAATATGTTCGAGTGTTTCCTTTTCTTCATATATATATATGTTTTTAATAGCTACATAAAATTGCATTACTTTTCTAAAATTGCATAAGTGTTCTCAAAATAAAATTTTATATATTTTCAATGTTTTTGTGGCATTAAAAACGGAATGACACGCTTTAATACCGCAAAAAACTCAAAATTCCTAAAGTCCAAAGTATCATAATTCAGTATTTTTTGTCACAAAAGAAAGAGATTTATTTAACTGTCCTTCTTAGACGCAGAGCAACATTTTTCTACGGATAAGTTATAGGAAAAGATGGTCGTATTACAAAATAATTTTCCAATTTTAATATGCATACAATCCCTTCTAAAAATATGTCATATATGAAAGCTGTACAGGATTTGCATGCTTTTTGTAAATGCAAATATGCTTCTGTTTATGTGCGTATAATCACCATTATATTACGAGTTTAAGTAAACTCGTCCAATCTGGCCGAGCGCTTCTACTGGTCTCCTATGTCACATGTGATTCCTGATTCCGTTGTTGTTTTTAAAAAAATTCACCGACATTCTATCTTCACCATACTGTCGCTTGTGGAGACGAGAGAATACCTACATGGCTTAAACTTTTGGATCAGTTTTTAAACCTTTAAATTTGGCAATGATGATGGAGCTTTACGGGCTCCGAAACAGCTGTTTGTCATTTTATACATTTTTATTTGTGTTATTTTTACGTTGATCATTTATTTTAATATAACGGCATAAAGTTCAATCCACCTATTTTAAATAAATAAAAAAAGTTGAAATTTTTATTCAAGAACCCGAAATAAAAAGAGAAAAATAACATGGAAACCGAAAGAGGAGTATTTTAAAGCCTCATTACCATAGAGACAAACTGCCACCACTGTTCTTCAGTAGTAATCGTCACCTTATTTAAAGCAGAATATAGCCATAAATTGCCATTCCTAGAATAATACGGAACTCTAGCGATAAAAACAGAACAGAAGAAAATAATAAAATAAAATAAAATAATTCTTAATCCTTTAGCACTCTCTTAAAAAAAAAAAAAAAAAAAAAATCTTTCTACACGTTGATAACCACCCGTTAGAAATTTATATCTAGGCGTTGCAAAATATAATGATAGGTCAAACGATATTTAGCACCACGCCTGAGCGAAAGGAAATAAAAACGAGCAACCCTGAAGATCAATGTATATTAATTATTGTTACAAAGCGGGGCACGTTCGGAAGAAATTTTTTATTATTATTGTCAAGCTTAGAATAATTTTTAACAGCAGATATGACTGCACAAAGATTGTGAAAAACTCCCACACAGAACAGAAACATGAGGGAAAAAACTACGTTGTATCGAAAGTAAGAAGTTGGATCTGTCCATTTGGTGCTAGGTCACTCACTGTATCGTTAAATTGTTAACTTTTTGGATAATCAGAAATGTCATAAAAGAGAAAAAAATTTCGCGTTTTTATGCTGGATATTGCAGCGAACAAAAAGGGCTGGATCCAATCCTCGATTCAGAGCAAATGAAACATTTATATTTAGATAAATGAAATATTATGAAATTTTTCATTTTTTCTGTGAAGTTCGGTCAGATTCAAAATATTCTAGATGTTCTAAATTGTATTCAAGAGTCCAAAAGAAGAAGCTAGAAACCGAATGAGGGGTATTTTTGAGCCTGGTGACCACAGAGGTAAACTTTCACCACTATTCTTCAGTAGTATTTTTCGCCTTATTTTAAAGTAGAATATCGTTAGAAATTCCCCATCAAAGAAGAATACAAAACTGTAGTACTAAAAAGGGAAAAAGAGAAAATAACAAACCATAAGAAAGTAATTTTTAATCCTTAGCAATTTCTTATATATATATATAATATATATATATATATATAATAAAAATAAAATAAAATAATATTAATTATTTCGACACGTTGATAACCACCCGTTAGAAATTTATATCTAGGCGTTGCAAAAGATAATGATACGTCAAACGATATTTAGCACCACGCCTGAGCGAAAGGAACTGAGAACGAGCGACCCTGAAGATCAATGTACATTAATTATTGTTACAAAGCGGGGCACGTTCGGAAGATTTTTTTTATTGTTATTGTCAAGATGAAAATAATTTTTGACAGCAGATATGACTGTACAAAGATTGTGAAAAACTCCCACACAGAACAGCGATGTGGGGAAAATTAACTTGTATAAAAATTATTTAAGTAGGTGTTGGATATGTCTATCATTTGGTGAAAATCGCTCACTATACACTGTTAAAAATTTGCAGCAAACTGTCCAGTTATTTAACCATTTTTTATAGAAAACGGTTACATAACCGTAATTTAACTCTATTCTGACCATATTATTGCCTATATTATAATCAGAATAGAGTTAAATTACGGTTATGTAACCGTTTTCTATAAAAACAGTCAAATGGCTGGACAGTTTGCTGCACATTTTTAACAGCGTATTGTTAACTTTTTGGATCATCAGAAATGCATGATATAGGAAAAAGTTTTTGTGCTGAATGTTGCAACAAACAGGGGTGTATCGAGCTCTCGATTTATAGAGAAGGGGCGATGTCTCTTCTAGAAGAAAAAGAGGCAGGTGGGAGCGTCACATCTTTCAATGACGCAAACACTTTCCGACACAGTTGAGTGTTTATGAATTCGATTTGTCTGTCTGACCGTCTATTCCAGCTCTAATTCGCCTAAATACAATCACATTGACTTATATTTTTTATACGTTAATGAGGCTTACTGTAGAATGTTAATTATTGAAAATAAAGTGTGTGGCATTTACAGTTCGTTTACAGGGTTACACAAAAGAACCTGCTACATTATAGCTGATAATATAAGTGCTATATATTAGCTGATAATATAAGTGTTGCACCCGACGGCAATACTTTTTATACTTTTCGGAATTTTTGAAATTGAACACAAATTTTAAAACACTCAAAATTATTTTAAGCTTATACAGATATAGAGAGAGCTTTCCTATCTATGTGCTCAAAAAAATTATTGTTGAAATTTTGAAATTTAAATGAATAAGAAGGATAGGCATTTTCTCCCACAGGATAATGTGGGATTCCAGATTTTTTTCTCCCTCACAAGATAAGTTCTCTTAAAAAGTTTCTTGGACTTGTCTTACTAACAAATGGATTCTTCAAATCCCGCTAGCGGCATTTTTGGGACACCATACAGTTTCCTGATTCTCTCAACATGCTTCCATTCTTCGCCACTTAACATATCAAGAGTGCTTGCAATACAAACACATGATGTCTATCTCCTTTTAAACAGGTGACATAAGTGGTCATGCTAGTACCTAGTTTATAATTAAAGTTTATACATTATGTATAACATGGTGTATCCCTGATCTCAAAGGGTTTAAATACTCCCACTCAAAAACGTGAAAGACACAAATTGCTTCAAAAGTAACACAGTGGGTGTTCGTTCTGTCCATTTGTTGCTAAGTTGCCTACTACTGTGTTGAGTTGTTAATCTGTTAAATATTCAGATTTTTTTTTTTTTTTTTGTGCGAATCATTTTTAATACCGGATATCTCAGAAACCTACGTACAAACTCTGAGTGGTGAAAATCCACAGTGCAAGAAACAATTTTTGCATAGGAAACTACGGTCGCAATCCCTTTATTCAGTCAACATGCAGTTGAGCTATCCTGTAATAAGAACCTGGATTTTTAAAGCTGCTTGTCAGTGAACTTACTGATTCCCCTCGCTAAAGTTAATCCTATGAGCCTAGGATGCATTCGTATATTTAAAATATCCCCTCAGGTAATTAATATTTTTAACTTCTGTTTTCTATGTACACTTCTTAAAGCATGTCTCTTTTTTTCTTAGTCGTTAAAATGTTTCTAAAATAGATACTAAATTTTATATGAACTGTTAAAGAAGTCTTATTCAGTTTTGCTAAGATTTTCACACACAAAATTATAAATTCAGCACACATTTTAGAAAAATTTTGAAAACTAAGAAAAAAATAGAAATTCTTTAAGAACACAGAAAATAGAACTTAAAAATTTTAATTTCCCGAGGAGATATTTTAAATATACGAATGCATCCTACGCCAGTAAGATTAACATTAGCGAGGGGAATCGGGAAGTTTATTGACGAGAAGTTCCATTTGAAAAGTGCTTGTGAATTCGGTTTGTCAGTAATTACTAAGCCAACTCATGAGCAACAATTCTATATATTATTTCTGTTGTCAAAATCCCTTTGTCTATAGGTCTATACATTTACAAAACGCATAACGACGAATGAGCTATCATTTGAGAGTTTTTTGATGCGGCTTCTGACAGAGTACACGCATGTTTTTATTGCAGTTAATTAAAATTGCAGTTAATTAAAAATGAAATCGGCTTTGTTTTTACAAATGAAATGAAAGGTTTTCCTCAAATCAGTGTTGCCACAAAAATAAAATTCCGCCTTATAGGATGCTCAACAATGATTATAAAAAAAAATAATAATAATAAATAGTAAAAGAGATAAAGTGTGATTTCTCCGCACGGGTTTACTTGATATTTCTAGTTAAAAATCAAAGTTGTAAATGAAATGTTTAGAAGAAAAATACACCATCGATCGATCGAAGAAGTGGTATTTCACGTGTAGAATAAAAGGTATCCTTTGTTATATTATATTAAATTGTATTTTAAATGCATTCAGCTAATATTTCTTTGTCTCGTGTTTTTCAAGAAGCAGATCACATTATCTTCTAATGCAGTTAAAATACGATTGTTAATATTTTTTTCCACGCATATGTCTTGTTCTATCTTCGATCAGGTTATACTGTAACTTTGATGGAATAAATGAGATGATATTCTGGATTGACTAATGTTGTTTTCAGATATTTTTATCCTTAATTTTTCTTTAGAAGTTTAAACCTGCATCTAAAAAATATTAGATATTTCTAAGAAATATTAGACTGTGCAGTGGGAAATACTTCTACGGGTCCATTGGTTAATTCATGTTATAGAAATAAACAAGTTGGATATTCCACGTTAAACGTGACAAATGAGGTGCGTTCGTTTCGTGCTATAACTAGTTTTATAAAGTAAAAAAAATCATTGTTATTATTTCAGTGAAATAAATTGTATCGTCTGATATGAGCGAAATGAGGAAATCCCTTTTTAAGGGCTTCGTTCATCTCACGAAACCCTATTACTCCCTCTCCGTTCTCTGTCCGTCACAGAGCCATTCTCAGAAGCTATGTAACTTACAGAGTTGAAATTTTGTGTATATGTAGCTGAATACCAGCTATGAAGCTCAAAATATTAAAATTTGAAAAAAATCGTATTATTTTAATAAATAGAGATAAAAACTAAAATTCTAACAGACTTTTCCTATTAAATTTAAACATTTTTCGTTAAAGCACTTGCCAAAAATTAAAAATCCACAATGCAATTCTTTCTACAGTAATTAATTTTCTAGAGAACGATTTCCACGTGAAAAATGAAAATGAAATACAAAGTTTCACCAATTGAAAAAAAATATTAATATGAAATTAAAATGATTGACGTCATAGTGGTTGCTGGATAGAACCTAAGATATTGGTATATCCCGCATCCCACGTTAAAATAATCAAAACAACGGCAACGATATGGGTGGCCGTGTTTACGAGGGCAGAAAGCAGACAGGCGCCGAAACTGATAGTTCAGCAATGCTGAACAAACAGAGATTTATGACAGACAATCTAGAGGGGTCATAAAATGTGCTAAGATATACATTGAACCGGCGATTCCAGGAAAACAAGGAGAGGAGTGGTACATAGGAGTCCCTACGAGACGGAATATGGCTGGAGCGAATCAGAAACATCGTGATGATCAGATATACGCGGCGACCAGTAAAAGTGATTCGAGAGAGCAGGGAAATTGACCGCCAACATCAACATTGGATAAAAAATCCTTAAGAGGAGGTAAATACTTTTTACACCCCTCTGAAGGAAAAAAATAACAAAAACTTCGCTAGAACTCAAAAATCACTTCCATCAAAAAAATCCTTAAGAGGAGGACATCTTTTTCAGCAGCTTGCTACCAACATGGAAGTTGGCTTTTCTATATAGGCTGCAGTGCTATAGGCAACAGCCTACAATTATAATTAAGTCATTCAAACCTTTTTTTAAATATGTGCCCATGGAAGCAAGAACTACTGGTGAACTACTCTATGACTGCTATTCTCTTGAGAGGTACAGGTAGATATTATTCACCCAGATACTGTGTAAATATTTTTAAATTAATTAATTAACGTTAAGAAGATTATGCTTCTCTTGCCATCCCCAGGATCAAGGATGTATGTAAAGGTTAAATTATTATCATAAACTTATTCAGCACTTACTTAAATTTAAATAATTAAAATAAGAAATTAATAACTCAATTGATTAATATATTATATTGTTAAAATGAAGTCTCGTGAATATAATGTGTATTACCTTTTTGTATAATTATTTTACTCTTTGTTTTTTATGTTTTATATCTATCTTATGTAAATAAAACCCTTTCTATTTTACCCTTAATTTAGACTCCAGCATTTATTTAGTGTATAGTGTGATGTTTAATCTAGAGTAATATATATGTTGGTTTAAACTACTGCTTTCAGTAAGATTTTACAGCGGGCTTGAGGGGTCAACCATAAGGATAAGTTTCTTCAAAAAAATAACACAACGCCGTACACCTTTTTATTTAATACAAAAAAAAAGCTATCCCAGGTTGTACGATCACAATTTCCCCTCAAATTGCCGTTAAGATAGTTGGTGTGTCTCTGACAGGAGGAGTTAATTATTATGGGTTTGAGTAACGCCCTGCAAGTTTCATATATATGTTTTAAATCTCTCCAACAGATAGAAACCCCAATTATTACTGGTGCATGTGACACAGGAATTTCTCTGGTGTTCAGCTTTCTTCATATCCAGCCCTTTTAATTATTCAATTTATAGCTTATTTTAGATAATTAAATATTTTGTACTGGATTAAGAACTTATATCTTAGATCTAATGAAATAACTTAAATAGTAATAATAATGATGGACATTTACAGAAACTAAATTTATTTATATTCAATATTCTCTTTTAGAATTGATAAATTTACTCAATAAATGTATAGAAGTTATTATTTACATAAATTTTTATAATTAGTTACTCTAAACATATCCATTTAAAAAAAATAATAATAATAAGATATATTTTTTTTTTTACTTCTCATATTATTCTGCTAATAGTATTTAATATTTTTTTTTGTAAGCTAACATCACACTACTTAATATAATTTATTTCGGTAATTGTATGAATAATAAGAATAATAATAATAACTACAATTATAACAATAATAATACAAAATAAATGATAAATAATATCAGCTGTAAAGTGGAAAATCCTGATCCTAGGGTATGGGTTATACATAAAAAAATAATAAAAAGGTATTGGCACTCAATTGCATTTGCATAATTAAAATTGTCTTTTATATTGTATATTTATATGTCGCGATTGTAATTACAAGCAAATAATCTTCATATGAAAACAAAGGTTCCAAAGGTCAATTCCTAAGAATTAGACCATTTTGTTGAAAGATTGCATATTATTTTTGTCTCTGAAATATTTATTTGAATTATTCATGCAAATATATTTGAAAGTGATAAAAAAATGAACTATTATTTGTTCTAATCCTTGAAAAAAAAAAAAAAAGATATATATATATACATATATATAAAGAAAAATAAAAGATAAAATTAATGGTAATACCAGTGATAAGCTGATAAACTTTTATTATCTATTTATTTTATGTGTATTTCTTGCATACTTATAAGTGAACAATTGAAAAAAAAAAAAAAAAAAAAAAAAGTTCATTTTTGAGATGTTTTTTTTTTTCACTAAACTGCTGATTAATAAAAAATAATAATAATAATAATAAAGGAAAGAATAAGTGTAGGAATTATTAGATTTTTAAATAATTATTAATACTTATATCAGCAGAATTAACGTAAAATTAAAAATAACTAAAATTGAACAAGTTTTGTAGTAATCTGATCTCTTGTTAAAATGCCTTACAAATTTTATTTTGCGTTGGGGTATGGCAAATAATAAAAGAAAATTTAAGAGAAAAAGTGGAAATCTCAACGATTCATCTATACAAACAAACAACTCAGGAAAAAAAAACAAAAATAAACGGGGACAAACTGATATTTTGTCACCAAAAACAAGAAATCAACATAAAAATAAACGAAATCAGGCAGAAAAATCTATACTAAACGCAACAATGGCGGAATCTACACCAAGTGTAGACACTATTTTGTCGTTGATTCCAACTTTTGACGGAAAAAAGGGAAATAGAGTGGAATTCTACCTGCAAGAATTCGAGAAATTAATAGCACAAACTTCGCTAAAAGATGATTGTAAATTAATCATTTTGAAAGCAAAATTAATTGCAAACGCAAGGGAAAAATTGGCGACAAACATAAAATTAAACAGTGAAACGGATTACGGAGAATTTAAAAAGCAACTAATAGAATGCTTTCAATCCAAAGCGAAATTTTCCGAAATCCAAAACAAATTTTTTACGCTTAAGCAGAAACCATCGCAAACTGTAGAGGAATTCATCACCGAATTCAACGAAATAGCAAAAGAGTACATCAGTAAAAACAAAGTAGAAGGTCAAAATGGGTCCACCAAATTTATTGATTTGATTAAATTGACACGATTTCTGGATAGTTTAAGAGCGGATTTTAGTTTAGATGTTCGCAAAAACTCCCCGAAAGATTTTACAGAAGCATGCAATTTAGCACTCAAAATGGAAGAAGCTTACAACGCGTGCAACTTAGAGGAGATTAACGTGGTAAAGAAACAAAATGAATCCGATTTAGTGGAAAGCCTGATAAAATTAAATGCAAACAGCGCCGAACAGATTCAGACTTTAATGACTGAATTAAATAATTTAAAAATTCACGCTAAAGATACAATAGGAGCCAAATCTAAATGGTGCGAGCTGTGTAAGCGCAACAATCACGAAACGGAACATTGTTGGTTTAATCAAAGGAATAATAGTAACCAGACAAATTATAAAATAGAAAAAAAACCACAATACAAAAATCAGATTTTTCAAAATAATAAATTTTCTAACAACACCAAACAAAATTCAAATTTACATCGTCCGGAGTATCCCATGCAAAGCATTAATTGGCAAGGAGGGCATTTTGGACAAAATTTTGCACAAAACCCAGGCCTTAATTCTGGACAGAATTTTGGGCAACACTCAGGTCATTTTGGGCAACACTCAGGTCATTTTGGACAGAATTTTGGGCAACACTCAGGTCATTTTGGACAGAATTTTGGGCAAAGCTCAGGTAATAATTCTGAACAGAGTTTTGATCAGTACCCGGGATGTGGCCAAGCTCAAAATAGGGATTTCGGGCCGATTCAGAGTAACAATTATGGGCCAAATCATGGTAATAATTTTGGGCAAAGTTATGCAAACAATTGTGGGCAAAATTATGGCAACAATTTTGGACAAGGTTATGCAAACAATTGTGGGCAAAATTATGAAAACACAAATGCACAGAGGGGTAATTTTGATAGGCCTAGAGGTAAACCAGGATCAAAATACTACAATAAAAAATACAACTATAAAAACTCAAGCAACACAAACCGAAACTCAGATGACAAAGATAGAAAAGAACCAAAAAACTGAGTGGGGGACTTACTAACATTAATAAAACGCACCCGCGTGAGTCACCCCACAGCGGGACTTTTAAAACACCAAACGAACAATTTGATACAAATAACATTTTCGACTCTCATGCTCACAGTTATCCTCAGGGATTTGGATTTCTTATGGATATAAATGCACAAGGAAGTGCAATTAACAGTGATACTAAGGACAAAACACAACAGGATGGAATATTTTTAAATAAAACTATTGCCAGTGTCAATAATTCTAAAGATAATCAATTACCCATAATTGACATGAGCATTGATAATATTAAATTAAAAGGATTATGTGACACGGGAGCAGCTGTATCGCTGCTGTCCCCAGGTATATTTGACAAAATAAAGCAAGAAAACATAAAATTTAAATACCTAGGTACCCAAATTAAAATTAAAACCCTAACAAACTCAACTATTTTTTTTAAACACTGTATAAAAATTGCTTTTCGCTTAGAGGGCATTTGCACCACTGGTACATTTTATGTGACAAACAAAGAATTTGATAGGGATTATCAGATCCTACTTGGGTATGATTTTTTAAGGGGCAACAACATCACATTAGACTTTTCACAAAATGTTCTTAAACTAAAAAACAAAGTCATTCAACTTAACACTTACATGACAGAACAGAATGAAGAAATTAATAATCTAGCAACTGAAAATCAACAAAACACAGCTCAACACGATGATGTCATTCATAACAACCCAAAAAAAACAATTAAAAAAAAGGGGGGAGCACACAATAAAAAAAATAAATTGTATGCAAGGAACAAGCGCAGAATATTTCTAACCCCACACTCTAAAAAAATCATTACACTTACTTGTGATGGACAAATTAATGAAAAAGACATAATTCTAGCAGAGCCAGTTAGAGACAATACCGAGTATAATATACAAACATCAATTCATGAGGTGCAACGCAACAACTTAATAAATATTATAATACATAACAATACGGATAAAAACATTTACTTAAAACAAAACACTAACATAGTCAAAATCACCACAGACATAGAATGCAAAGAAGATGACTCAGACATTGATATTGATCAGGGAAAAATTCACCAGATCAATCAACTAAACATTCAGGAAGTCAGACAACTTCGGGAGGCAGAACTTAGCATCAATGACTTTGATTTAGAGCATCTCACAGAGGACTTACAAGAAACATTCAAAGAATTATTAATGAGCAAAGCTCACGCTTTCTCTAAAACATATGACACGTTAGGTCAGAGTTCACTTGTATGTCCCAAATTCACATTAAATCACGATTTCCCTATACAAACAAGACCATATAGACTGCCCCAAACCTTAAAGGAAACAGCATGGAAGGAAATACAAACATTACTAAAATCAAACATAATTGAAAAATCAGATTCAAACTACTCTTTTCCTGTCGTATTTGTTAAGAAAAAACAAACACAAAAAGATAAACAAGAGCAAAAATACAGAATGGCAATTGACTATAGACTCCTAAATGAAATACTACAGACTTACAACTATCCAATACCAGATATCAAAGACATTTTATATAATATCAGTGGGAAACAATTTTATACTGTGCTTGATCTACACAGTGCCTTTTTCCAGATAAACCTCAGACCAGAAGACAGAAAAAAGTTAGCATTCATAACAGAGTTTGGTAAATTTAACCCACTAAGGCTTAGTTTTGGCACAAAAAATAGTAGCGCTTATTTCGCCGAATTGATTGACAAAGTCCTAGGACACTTTGACAAATCTAAAGTCGCTTATTTTATGGACGATGTTATTATTGCAACAAATAATATTCAAGAAATGCTACAACTTATAAAGGAAGTACTCGAGGCATTAATTAACCACAACCTTACAATTGAGCCAGCCAAAATGCAAATTTGTAAACAGGAAATAGACTTCCTAGGATTCCAACTAAATCAGGAGGGATATTCTCCGGCTAAAAAGAATATTGATAAAATACAGAACTTCATCAGACCAAAATCAAAAAAAGGAGTTAGATCACTTTTAGGACTGGCGAATTACTTTAGATCACTGATTCACAGATACACTGACATAGTTCATCCTTTAATTGAGCTTACAAAAGAGAAAGTGAAATTCAAGTGGAATGAAAATGCAGAAAAAGCATTCTGTAACATACAGCAAAATATCATGCAAAAACCAACTCTCAAACCACCTGACTACTCAAAAGAGTTCGTATTAATTTGTGATGCTTCAAAAGTAGCTATATCAGCCATTTTGGCTCAAAGACATCAGGACAATTTGGTACCCATTGAATTTTTTGGGCGCAAACTCAAAGAACCTGAGAAAAGCTACCCGAGTGTGAAATTCGAGCTATTAGCCATACATGAAGCAGTAAAACACTTCAACCACATTCTATGGGGCAGAAAATTTACAATACAAACTGATTCGCAATCAAACACAAGACATTTAAACCTTGAAACGCAATCAGACATAGTCAAAAGATGGTTAACTGACTTAGCCGAATATAATTACTCGTTTGAATATATAGAGGGCAAAAACAACCCAGCTGACTATGTTTCCAGGAATATCAATAACATAATTGCAGATAACAATTTACAAAATAACTTATTCAAAATGAATTCTGCACTTTCAAATGAAAATATAAAAAATGAACAATACAGAGATGAAAAACTAAAGAAAATTATTGACAAAATTATTACGGGTAGAAACAACAAAACCACAAATAGATACACACTTAACACGAACAGGATGCTCATTCTAAAACCGGGACAGAACAACAAAGAATTGTTAATTGCCCCAGACACTCTTAAAATTGCTATCATGGAAGATGCACATGCTCCGCACTTTGGTTTTCAAAAAACTTACGAGTTGATAAAGGATAGACTCTATTGGTACCGTATGTATACGGATATTAAAACTTTTTGTGCTAACTGTACTGCATGCCAGACAGCTAAACAGCACAGAACCATCAAGGTTCCTATAAAGAGGATAGTAAAAGACCACGAAATTGGGAGTAGGCTGCATATAGATATATGCGGAAAACTGCCAGTAACATTTCGAAAGAACGCATTTATACTAACTATAACTGACTCCACATCAAGATTCTTAGAAGCGGTTGCGAATGTGGAATCACAAACAATTTTGAACGTGTTAAATAAATACTTCGGGATGTTTGGTCTAGCAAAAGAGGTCTATTTAGACAACGCACGTTATTTTCGCAGTGATGTATTCACGGAATACATGAAGGCTCTAGGGATAGAACCACATTTCTCAAGCCCGTTCAGGCCAAAAGCGAATGGACTGGCAGAAACCGTCAATAAAATTTTGAAGAGTTCACTCACTGTCATGAGTAATAATACCCTCGAGTGGGATATCCGACTTGAGTTCTTTAAATTAATGTACAACACATCTAAACACAGAGCAACAGGTTTCCCACCTTCATTATTATTCTTTGCTAGAAATCTAAGAACTCCTTTCACAACGCATATTCCCTCGGAGGATATTGCAACCAAACAATATGTTAAAAATCGAATGGAGCATCTTAAACAAATCAGGATTGAAGCACTGGCAAATCAAGAAAAATTAATGAAAGAGTATGTTCGCGATGAGGACTTACAAACGGTGAAGGATTTAAAAATTGGCCAAATTGTTTACCTCAAATGCATCAACCCACACGCTTTAGCAAAAAAGTGGGACGGACCAATGAAAGTAATCAGAAAACTGCGAAATCACAATTACTTAATGTCCGATTTATCAGGGGTATATAAAA
The DNA here is from genome assembly GCA_963931845.1 of Maratus michaelseni. NCBI lineage: Eukaryota > Metazoa > Arthropoda > Arachnida > Araneae > Salticidae > Maratus > Maratus michaelseni. The sequence continues at coordinate 9,322,866 of OZ007600.1, forward strand.
GCAACATTAAGAGACACATTGATTTGCTATTCGTACCCAAGCATGCAACACCATGTAACGAGGACATAGACAATCAGTCTACACAATCGCTTTCTGATACAGAATCTACGGAGGAAATATAACAAATTGTATAATATAGAAAAAATTTGTAAATAATTTTTTTTTATTCTCTCCAAAAATTTAGTCAAGAATTTATTTTGAAGCTCAAAAAAAAAAATTTTTTTACCTCATACTGTTTATAATTATGTTTCAAAAATAAGTGTATACTGGGACACTATCAAGTCAAAGATACAAGTCACCCAGGACTAACATTGAGCCAAATTTGTATTGAGTTAAAATGTACAGATAATCGGTAACAAAAATAAATATATATGTATAAAAAAAGATATCCCCATAGACTTCACAAAATAGTGCGAGAAGAGGTCGCATTATGTATACTAGCAAAATACAAAAAATATACATATACGAAACTCCACAAAATAAATTAAAAAATAAATAAATAAATAAATAAATGAAATAAAAAAAGGAAAAACAAGTATTATACTTTTTTTACAGGGAAATTAAGGATTGATTCTGTTAAAAGGGGCAACTTATGTTTTATATTTAGCATTAAGTACTACACCTATATTTGTTTCATAGGACAGTACACTGTTTAGCTACATTATAAACAAATTCAAAAGGGTTTTCGGTATTTAAACAAAAAACATTTTTGCCATTTTAAATTATTCATTCCTACTTCTCACAAAAAAAAAAGATAATAATCATGAATATATAACAAAACTATGCAGGCAAAAACTTTATAAGTTGCCTAGGTCAACGGGATAATATATTCATTGATTAGTAATAATTAAAAATGATCAGGAAACAAACTATTGCATACTCAGCTAAAGTTAACAAAAAAAAATTTTAATAAATACTTAACTACAAAAAAAAAAAAATTATATATATATATATCCATATATTAAGGATAAATTTAAAATAAATATATAAAAAGTTTGATATATATTAAGAAATAATAAAAACGAAGGGAAACTTTTAATATCAGGATTATACGAAGTTGTTGAACAACAAAGCCATCGTAACCAAGGTTACAATCGTTCGCGGAGATTCGATTCAGCACTCGAATGGAGGGGGAGCAATCGAAGTTTTTGCACTCTCTTTTCTACTCGCCTTCTCTGCCGTACAACACAGGGGACCACCCACAAATATCGGGCCGTAAAGCATCTTATCTCAAGGGGAGATACTAACGCTACAGTCACGGAAAGCAAACTTTACATAACATGCAAGACAAGTCAACCACATAAAATATCACTAAAAACATTTAACGACTAAACAAAACATAATAATGTCATATAATTAAGATTTAATTTGAGGATGGTTATTTTTTTTTCACGTTTATATCTCTGCAGATATTCTTCGCAAGAAACTGTGTAAGCCGGCATAAAATACACAGGGATGGAGATATTAAAAAAAAAAAAAAAAAAAAAAAAAAAAAAAGAAAAAAATAATTTAATCACACAAAATTATTAGATTTCAATTTAATTTAATTCAATTTAATTTTCTCCTCAGGGCAGGTCGCATAGGGCAGGAAATAAAATGAAAATCAACCTCACTTATTAAAAATAATAACGAATAGAGAAATAAATAAATAAAATGGGGTTACACTTACTAGGTTGATGTCTGCTTCGCGATGGTGCACTCTTGAGGTGTGTGTCTATTCCATGGGGGAAAATCCACAGGCGTCCCAGACAAACACACCAAACACAGTGGTGGAATCCACAGTTCGCAACAAAAAAAATATGTAAAAAACACACACACACACACACCGGGGGGGTTCCTCCTTTTGCGTCCCCCGGTCTTCTCACGGATGGATGTTTTAGAACCACATTAAAAAAAAAAAAAAAATCTGTTCTTCAAGGAATATGGGACGACGACGATGGTTTCTGGCTCGTCCACATCATCATCAGGTTGGCAGGGATTCCATCATGAAATAAGAAACGGAATCAATAAATAAATAAATAATAATAATAAAAAAAAATAATAATAATAACAAGTTACATTATTCATTTTTTTAATTTAAATAAACAATTTGCATTTAAAACTTAATCTCGTTAGCTAATTATTAAGCGGAGATTTAAAATGATAATACTAATAATAATAATTAAGTAAATAAATAAATTTTGATTAACGTAAAATAACAGAGATAAATAACAAGGAAATATAATACAGGAGTGTCGGTTAACTAGAAAGGAATTTTACAGGACATCAAAGCTAAGTATAAAATTTAAATAAAAATAAATGTATTACATTGTGATTTAATGAGATTTTAAGCATAAAGTTCGCGATCTTAATATATAAATAGAGTGATTCCTCTTCTAAATATTTAACATTTTAAAATTTCAAAAAAAAAATAAAAAATAAATAAAAATTAATACATAATAATAATGATTTAAAATACATAAATAAATAAATAAATAAAAAATAAAATAAATAAATTGTATAGATAAATAAAAATAACGTTTATTTTAAGAATCCTCTAAATAACGTAAGATATAGGTAAAGATTTTCATATATTATAAACTTTATTTAATTTAAAGTATTTTCCTTAAATACGCATTGCGACTTAACCCGTTCTGACTCTTTTAAATGGGAGATATTCGCGGGCGAATAAAATCCTAACTGCAGTATTTAATTGAGATCGGCGGGTATGAGTCACACTTTTTTTTTCTTTCTTTCTCAAATATAAGAATACATAAATAAAATAAAAAATAATTGATCTTGCTTTAAATAAATAGTTTAGTTTAATCTAAATGAATAAATTGACTAGTTTTTATTTAAATGATTAAATAAACTATTGTTTTACTATGCGTTATAGCCACGACACCGCTATTTCACATCCTTGATATTCAACCTCATTAACTTTTAAGATTAACGATTATATTAAGAAATAAAAGAAAATTTTAATTACATATATTTTGAATTATTATTAATTAATGTTGACAGACATGAATATTGTTTTTGGGAAAGTAGTTATGCATTTGACATACACGTGCGTTCAGGTATATTTCAGGTTTTAGGCTTCGTGTTAAAAAAAAAAAAAAAAAAAAAAAAAAAAAAAAAAAAAAAAAAAAACATCAGTTCAAACTGGATTTTTGATAAATAAATGTAATTAAATTTATCTTTCAGATTATTAATCAGATTTTAAAATCTTATGCTTGGTCTCTAGTGGGAAGTTGGATTTTTAAGCACATAATGCAAAAGTTTCATGGTTTGAAACACGTGCTAACGCGCGCAGTATGTCTTAAATTATTTACATCTTAAAGTTAACTCTATAAGAAATTAAAACTAGTTTCTTGTGTACAAACAAAACAAAATATGATCACAATATGTTATAGGACTAAATAAATAAATAATTCTTATAATAACTCGAAAACTTACTTTATAATTAGCGGCATATTCCACGTGACGGTTTTAAACAGGCAACACTCCAGTCTACCTGCTTCCTGCGTGAACAAAGTTGAAAGGTTAAGGTTACGGAAGAAAGATCGCATCGCAAATCCCGATGCACCTGCAGGGACAAAAAAAAGGGGTTCGTTCCGTGGGCGTGTTCCAAAAAAGGGTGACGAAGATTCTCCGGTGTAGTGTACCAAACGCACCTGGTACAATCGATTTTTACGATCTAAGCGGGGAGAATTTGAAAGGGAGATAGCGCGACGTATTACAGGTCCAGTTGAGGGGAGGTGTTTATGGCAGATGAGGATGCTCAAAGGTAGAGGAAAAGGGCAAGGGACTTGCTCTCCATCATCTTTTCAGCTAAGAGAAATTCGTTTATCCCTGGTTAGATTGAAAGGCAACGGTTGCTTTTGATATTTTTTTCTTCAGTTACGATGCTCATTTTATAAACAAGGGAGATTGCATCATTCAGTTTTTTATTTTGTTTATTGTAATAATAATAAAAATTGACGAAAATTATAGAAATGTTTTTGGATTAGGAATTTATTTTTTTTTCTTTTGTTTTTGATAACAACCTTATATGGAGGATAAATTACACTGAATTTTTGTTAGGAAACATACAAAACTTGGGCAAATTAAAAAAAAAAAAAAAAAAAAAGAGGAAATAATAATAGAAATAAATATTATCAAATGAAAACGAATAATTCATTTTTGTTGCCTTTTCTCTTCTATTTCAATTCATTATCTGTTAATTAATAATTCGACGGAATTGTATATATAATGCGAAGAATAAATTGTTTCTTTACATAAATTTATTAAAATATCAATGCTAGAACTGTTTTCATTTTGTAAAATTGAGAATATTTTATTAAACGATTTTTTTTCTTCAATAAAAAGAAAGAAGGAAAGATGGGACAATTTTGACTACATTGATATGTTTATTTTATTTTTTTTTTTTTTTTTTTTCTTCGATCCCAACAAAGCAATATAAATCAAAACATGTATATTTATGTATATTTTTCTGGTTCATGAGTTAAAGTATGTTATTTCTTAATGCAAAATTAAAAGAAACAGTAATATGTTATTTATGAGATTACATTCTTATGTATATATAAGAAAAGTTTGCATTATATTTTTGTACTCGCTCACATATAGTATATGTAATGGGCCAAATGGAATTGTAATCCTCACATATTATTTTTTATATTGTATTAATGTGTTATTTACAGTGTCTAAAATGCAAATGACTGCCAATCTTTTTTTTATATGCTTATGTATGCTAATTTATATTACTTTCCTGTGAAATTGTATACAAAATTATGCTATATTTCATAGCATTGCGCATAATTTGGCACGTTTTGGCGTTTTGGTTATATATTTTGGCGGTTCAGTACTGGGTCAGTAAATGACAATATTGTATTTACAATTAATATGGTCACAACACTTCAAAGTTAAATGACGCAATGGCAAGTTTCTCATCATTGTGTGTGAACTTTTCACAGTGTTCGTCTCATCGTACTTTCTCATCATCTGTGAACTTTTCACAGTGTTCGCCACAAAGCAGATGAATATCACGTCATTAGAGAATTAAACAGAAAATCTGACGTCCTATTGAAAGTTTAACGAATTTTTCAAATGTTTGAGAATAATACAAAGCGAGTATCAATATGAGTAATAGAGAATAGTAAATATATGAGTTTGAGAATCATATTGAATCATGATAAAAATCCTATTATGGAAATATTCGCATATTTTAACATTTTGAAAGTGTACAACATGTTTAATTTTGAAATTATTATTTTTAAAATATCGCATTTAGTCCGCATGACAGATATTATTATGACCGAATATAATAGCGGGCTACGCCCACTATTGATGGTTTAGATATTCGATATTATGGTTTAGATATTCGAAAAAATAAAAAATAGACGGGAAATTTTTCCCTTTATAAAAAAACATGACTTTTTTTTTTGTTGTTGCTAAATGAAATTTATTTGGATTTATTAAAGAAAGGATAAAGGTGAGCGATCTTCGATCACACTTGCCCACTTGTTTTCTTATTACGTATGCCGTGTTTACAGTTGAAGTTTTTTTACACCAGGCAGCGCTTTAAAATTCCCCATGGTGATTTTGCTTTGCGAATGATTACCTGCATGGTTTAATCTTTCTATGACTCACGATGAATGAATCTTTTGTTCATTTACTTTAATGGATTGAGATATTAGGCTGTTAACCTAATTTTCCCTGAAGTTATATCACAATCTTATACATTTTTTAATGTAACTCAACAAAAGAATTTTTTTTTAAATATCGTTCTAAAAATGTAACTTTTATGCAGTTTTATTCGAAAAAATAATTTTGAATAAAAATGTTCGCTTGGCATATGAAAAAAGAAAGGGTCAGCACGTATTTGTTTTCCTCAGTCACATGACTTGCGCTTTTATTATATAGATTATGTATGATAGGAATTAACATAATTTATTAATATATTTTTTTACGTTTTGATTCGATTTTCATACAAGTTGAAATGACTCGACAAAATTCCGCAACGATATTATATATTAAATTTCAAACCATTCGGCTGGGTAGTTTTTGCGCTGTTATATGCGGACGGACGGACGGACAGACAGACGGACGAACAGACAGATGGACAGACGAACGAATTACGAACACACCTAATGAGTAAAGGAAAAAAAAACTTTAAAAAAAATAATAATCCACGTTTATCGTATAAGGAAGGTAAAAATATTTTTATCCGTATATAACCGCCTTGTAGAAAATTTATATATTTCACTGTTACAACAAGATAGTGATAGGTCAGACGATATTTAACACCACACCTGAAGTTAAGGATGTGAGAACAGAATCCTCTCGCCTCAAGTTCAATTATTTTTGTTACAAAGCGACACACGTTCGGGAGTTTTTTTCTTCTTATCCGACTGAAGATGATACTTATTTTGACAACACCCTTGACTGCAAAAAGACTTTGAAAAACGCCTACAGACGAAGGTAAAAAAAAACGTAAATTACACCAAAAGTAACGAAGTAGGCGTTCGATCTGTCCACTTCGTGCTAAGTCGCCCACTGCTGTGTTGAGTTGTTAACCTTTCGCATCTTGAAAAGTACCATGAAAAATGGGAACGTCCTTTTTTTTTTAATTCCTTAGATCTGGGTGGCAACGTGCTGGGTGAATTTAGTTGACAAGCGGATGTTCTGAAAAGAGAGGATGAGTCGAGTTGTGTTCTTGTCCGATATTATTAATTTCTTTATAAAAAACATAGAATTTTGTAAATGGTTTATTTAACCTTTTGAAGTAAGATTATTTTTAGGAGAGAAGATGGGAGTGCGTGCGGTGATTTTTTTTTTTTTTTTTTTTTGGTTTAAGTTTAGATAAACCTGTCTAAAAGGCAGAATTTAACAGAAATCTCAAGAGCAGATTGAAAGTTACCGAATTATTGTTATGAACAACAACTTTTAATACTATTTTAGTCAGTTTTAACCTACTTTTATTACTTTTTACTTTCTTCTATCTTTACAAGAAGAAAGTATTGGATTCATGAAAATTCTCGACTTCCGGTTTACGACGGATTTATACGTTTCAGAAGATTCTGAACACGATTTGACTGTTTTTAGAAAATGTCTGTCTCTCTGTATGTGGCAAAAATTTTGTGGGCGCTTTAACGCAAGAACTAATGCACGGAATTTAATAAAATTTTATCTTCAGTTAGTCCCTGATATAAATGGGTGCTGATTAGTTTTTGGTGAAAATCTCCGAATAGGTAGCGCTGCTATGCTGCATTTTTCGCGATTTTTACGATAGCTCTATCTCAAGAACTAATGCACTTATTTTCATCAAACTTCAGTTTCTATTAGACCATGATATAACTAGACGTTGATTACGTTTTGGTGTAGATATCCCCCCAGGTGGCGCTGCTACGCTACTTTGTTCATTATTATCACGATAACTATATCTCAAGAACTAATGCACGGATTTTCATCAAACTTCAGATTCAGTTAGACGTTGACATAAGTTGTTGTTCATTAGGTTTTGGTCTAAATCTCCCAACAGGTGGCGCTGCTGTGCTACATTTTGCAGGATTTACACGATTTCAGCAACAGTCATATCTCGAGAACTAATGCACGGAGTTTAATAAAACTTGAGTTTCAGTTAGACCTTGATATAAATTGGTGCTGATTCTTTTTAGTGTATGCAAAACCTGTGTGAGATAGAATAAAGTTTTGGGATTGGCACATCCGACTAGTTTTCTTATGCATCGTATGACAAGCCCTGCTGTTAAATCGCACGAGAGAATTAAAATTCTTCGTTAGTTTGTAAAATTGATCCCACATTATTAGGGTTGGTATAAGACACTTACGTTTGTAAGAGAGGTGAAATTAAGAGACATTGAATTTAAAGCAAATTTCATGTAGGATGGATGCACCAGTAATTGACCAAGCACCAGTAATTGACGAGTGAAATATAAAAACTGCAGAAAAAAGGATTTAATAGGTACACATTCTAAGTTTGGTTGTTAGAGAACATCCAAAGAAATGTTTTTTTTATAAGTTATAATTGCAGTTAAAGAAGTGCTTGAAGATTAGAGTGGAAAAATTATAAATATTTTTACTTTTTTATTTTAATTAGTTTGTGAATTATTGTGTTTTAAAATGTTTTCTGACTTTTGTAGCCCCCAATATAAATGTCTTTCAGCAGCTGTTTTAAAATGAATTTCGTGTCCATATTTCCAGCCCCCCCCTCCCCCCCCCAAAAAAAAATGCATTTTGTCTACTTTCTGAAGACACAAATCAATGAAAACTTCCCTTTATAGTTCATAGAAAAATTGCATTTTTTCCATTCATGTAAACTTCACTATCCCAGTGTTCTTCACTAACGACAATGAATGCAATGTAAACTCCAAAATTCCTATTCAATCAATCCCTTATGTTTAGAGTTTTACTCACTCTAGATAGCATGTGGTGCGGACGATTTTACCTTCCAATAATTTTTAGCTGGCAGGCCTGAGAGCTAACGTACTCGCAGGTTCTGTATGTACGTACATATGTATGTACGTATGGTATTTATGTACTCTTGATAGAAATATCCGATTTTCTTCAAATTTTGTATATAAGTTCATTATGATAAGGCGCGCGCTTCCTTGATTAGTTTTGGGGGTTCATTGCTAAACCCCCAAAAAGAGAGGACCACACATATTAGTCTCACATATTAGTTTAGTTCATTATGATCGTTCTGTGACTATCGATTCCTGAACAGCAACTTTGACAAAGTTTTCTGAAAGAGTCTTTGCCTTTAAAAGAAAATAGGACATTATTTAATTTCTTGGTATCCAAACAGAACTTGCAAATTTTATTTTTTACGTATATACCTGAAAATTTACGAATGAAAATGAAAAAGAATGTGGTATAAAACAGCCAATTTAATGTTGTGGACAAACTTAAAATATAAAAAATTGATCATGAATAGATGTAATCCACCCTACCCCCTTAAAAAAAAGAGAGAGAGTGTCAAACATGACCCCCCCCCCCCCTTCTAAACAGAGGATTGATCTGCCTCCGGATAACATTGCCGTACTCAGTAAATAAGAATAAAACTACAAGGAATTCGCCAAAAAAAATTTTTGATCGCATTGTAAAATAATACACCTGTAGATTATCCTCTTTCGCCTTACACTAACATGAAAAGGATGTTTAAGACCTTTTAGTGCAAAGATCTGTTGGAGGCAGGAGATTAAGAACCCTCGATGAAAAGAAGGAACGAACACGCATCAGTTATTTCATCTACCCCCTGTAGAACATAAATGACCTAAACCTACGGCATTTCCACCCTCGGAATGATATTTATGATCTAATCGAATGGTCTGTTGGAATTTTCGAATTGCGGTAAATGGTTCTTATCTGGGGGGTTCGCACGCCTGTTGATGTGTAGTTTGGGGTGAATGGAATTTTATTAGATCGTCTGTGAGATTCGAAGCAAATCTCCCTCTTTTATGGGATGATACTTAATAGTATCTTTGCGTTAAGAATTCTTAAGGGATGTGTTTTTATTAAATACTGGTGTAAATGTTGTTTCGAGAAAATAATTCTGCTTTAGGCAGTGCCAGATATTTTCAAGAGATATGTACCTATGCGTAAGGGTGCCGAATAACTGGTTCAACAGGGCCGATGTTAAAAAAATCGGTGCCTGATATGACCAGAGACAAATTTATGCCAGAGCAATCTAGGCACATGTCCTAAGCTCCCATTCAAAGAGGCCATTAAAATCTATACTAATAAAAGATAGTTTCGCTCTGTGTGTCCGTGTGTCTGTCTGTTGGCGATGGGTAGGAAAATCTAGCCTACCTAGAAGGCTGCAAATTTAGATTTAGGTTGTCCAAACCCTCTCCTGGTGCAACATTGTGTAAGAATTTTAATATTTTAATTATTTACTGAAATATTAATTAATATCCACAAAGAACTCTCATAAAAAATACGCTTTTATTCTCTTGGGTTGGTTGGTTCACTGGTTGGTTGCATCGATTCTTCACAGAAGTAATTAAATAAACCAGAGTAGCGATACATAAATAAGGATTTCTAACTAAATAGTGTCAATATCGATTGAAATTATCAGCGTAGAGCTATGCGACTGCCGCGCCACCTGTACATGACAAATTAAACATACGTCCCACTGATTGAAATATTTTCCAGGCAAATTTTTCTTCATGACAATTAGTTGTTTTTTTTTTTTTTTTACATGACATTTATTATTATGATGAAGATTGTTAATACAGAAAACTTTATTTAACAGATTCTTTTTTTATATTTGCGGGAATGAAGAGGGAAAAGGGTCTAATTACATTTAAGCTTCAAGGTGTATTTCTAGAAAGCAGTTACCAGAATTTCCGAATAATAGTCTAAGCCAAATTCCAAATTAAGTTCTTAGCTTAACCAAATGAATCAATCTTTAAAGATGTATTGTGATCCTCCTAATTAGTTATTTGCTGAAGGCCACTTGAACAACGCCCCCCCCGCCCCTCCCGGCCCGTCCTTCAAGGTTTTTTTATCTAACTCTGCTCCGTTTCCATATCTCAGCAACTATCTTTCCGATTTCAACGCAAGTGATTTCAAACATTATAATTAATTTAATAGTCACCCTTTATAACAATAAACTAAATTTATGAGTAGCGGTTACCACTATTTACGAATAACAGTTTAAGCCAAATTTGTAATTAAATTCAAAGCTTAAGGAAACGAACGAATTTTGAAAGATGCATAGTGGTCCTCCTAATTAGTCATTTGCTGAAGGGCTCTTGAACATCCCCCCCCCCCCGGGACCTCCTTCAAGGTTTTTTCTCTAACTATGCTCCGTTTCCTTATCTCAGCAACTATTTTTCCGAATTCAACGCAAGTGGTACCAATCATTATAATTAACTTAATAGTCACTCTTTATAACATTAAACTAAATTTATGAGTAGCGGTTACCACTATTTCCGAATAATAGTTTAAGCCAAATTTGTAATTACGTTCCTAGCTTAAGCAAACGAACGAATTTTGAAAGATGCGTAGTGGTCCTTCTAATTAGTCATTTGCAGAAGGACACTTGAACAATCCCTCCCCCCCCCCGGCCCTCCCTTCAAGGTTTTTTTCTCTAACTATGCTCTGTTTCCATATCTCAGCAACTATCTTTCCGATTTCAACACAAGTGATTGCAAACATTATAATTAATTTAATAGTCACCCTTTATAATATTAAACTAAATTTATGAGTAGCGGTTACCACTATTTATGAATAATAGTTTAAGCCAAGTTTGTAATTAAGTTCAAAGCTTAAGCAAGTTCAAAGCTTAAGGAAACGGACGAATTTTGAAAGATGCATATAGGTCCTCCTAATTAGTCATTTGCTGAAGGGCACTTGAACACCCCCTCCCCCCCGGGACCTCCTTCAAGGTTTCTCTAACTATGCTCCGTTTCCATATCTCAGTAACTATTTTTCCGATTTCAACGCAAGTGGTTCCAAACATTATAATTAACTTAATAGTCTCTCTTTATAACATTAAACTAAATTGATGAGCAGCGGTTACCACTATTTCCGAATAATAGTTTAAGTCAAATTTGTAGTTAAGTTCCTAGCTTAAGCCAACGAACGAATTTTGAAAGATGCATAGTGGTCCTCCTAATTAGTCATTTGCTGAAGGACACTTGAACAACCCCTCCCCCCGTCCTCCCTTCAAGGTTTTTTTTTTTCTCTAACTATGCTCCGTTTCCATATCTCAGCAACTATCTTTCCGATTTCAACACAAGTGATTCCAAACATTATAATTAACTTAATTGTCACTCTTTATAACATTAAACTAAATGTATGAGTAACGGTTACCACTATTTACAAATAAGAGTTTAAGCCAACTTTGTAATTAAGTTCCTAGCTTAACAAAACGAACGAATTTTTATGCATGCATAGTGGGCCTCCTAATTAGTCATTTTTTGAAGGACACTCCTCGAACCTCCCCTCCCCTCGGCACCTCACTCAAGGTTATTTTCTCTAACTGTGCCTTATTGCAATAACTGGGCTAATAATGTTCCAATCTTCTCGAAACCAGCTCAATTTTGTAGTGCGCCTAACTATACAGTAACGTAGGCAGCGGGGACCTGTCTCAGAAGTTCGTTCGGAAAGAGGTTTGTTTAGAACAGAATGCTTCCCTGGCGGTGGTAGGGGGAAATAACAGATTTTCTAGAGCGTACGATCATGCCGGGTATACTGTTCCGAAGCCATCGTAGACCGTGGCCAGAGTTCCATTTTTTAAGAGATTTAAGTTTAATACAAGGGCTCGGGCAACGCCGGGCGGGTCAGCTAGTATAAAATAAATCTATTAAGGCAATTGAAAGAAAAGAATTGAAACATAAGAAAACATACAGGCAATTTAAACATACAAAAAGCGTCCAAAAGGACCCGAAAAAGAAAATATACCAAGGGCAGGGCCCTAAAACAAATAAATCTGTTTAACCTGAAGCATTCCCATTCTAGGAAGGATTGTTATGATTCAATCGAATGGATTGTTGGAATTTTCGAATTGCGGTAAATGGTTCTTATCATTTTACTGCTAGTTTACATGCCTGTTGCGCAGTTTGGGGTGAGTGGATTCTAATACATCGTTAGTGGTACTCAAAGAAAATCTCCTTCTTTTATTGGATGATACCCAATAGAATCGTTTGCGTTAAGACTTCTGAAGATATGTGTTTTCATTAAATACTGGTACAAATGTTATTTTGGGAAAATAATTTTACGTTAGTCAGCAACAGAAATATTCAAACGATTCCCAGAAGGAAATATTTCCAGGGTCAAAGGTTTTTTTTTAAAAAAAGATTAGGTCCCTCCCTGTTTATGATCAGGGTCCGATTTATTTATGACAGGGCAATCAATGGATGTATCCTGAGACACCAGCAAAAATAGCCTCAAAAATCTTAAATAAATAAAAAAAAATAATAAGGGAATTAAAGCATACAAAAAGTTTTCAAGGGGGGGGGGGGGCACAAAAAAGAAAATATACCTAGGGTCCCAAACTTAATAAATCGGTTTAATCTGAGGCATTCCACCCTCGCGGAATGATATTTATGATCTAATCGAATGGTCTGTTGGCATTTTCGAATTGTAGTAAATGGTTCCTATCTGCTAGCTCACATGCCTGTTGATACGCAGTTTGGTGTGAGTAGATTTTAATGCGCCGTTAGTTGTATTCAAAGCAAGCCTCCCTCTTTTATGGGATGATACTCAATCGAATCGCTTGCGTTAAAAATTCTTAAGGGATGTGTTTTCATTAAATACTGATGAAAACGTTATTTTGGGGAAGTAATTTTACGTTAGGCAGCAACAGAAATATTCAAAAGATTTCCTGAAGGAAATGTTTCCAGAGGCAAATATTTTGAAAAACATATAGGTGCCTGTTTATGTTCAGGGACCTATTCATTTACGACAGGGCAATCAAGGCACGTTTCCTGCGCCCTGGGCCCTCAGCGAGAGGAGCCCCGAAAATCTTAAATAGAAATAATAAAGGAATTGAAGAATAGAAAAAGTTTTCAAGGGGAGTACAAAAAGAAATTATACCCAGGGCCCTAAAACATATAAATCTGTTTAACCTGGAGCATTCCCATTCTAGGAAGGATTTTTATGATACAATTGAATGGACTGTTGGAATTTTCGAATTGCGGTAAATGGTTGTTATCTGCTAGTTCACATGCCTGTCGATACGCAGTTTGGTGTGAGTACATTCTAATGCACCGTTAGTTGTATTCAAAGCAAGCCTCCCTCTTTTATGGGATGATACTCAATAGAATCGCTTGCGTTAAAAATTCTTAAGGGATGTGTTTTCATTAAATACTGGTGCAAATGTTATTTTGGGAAAATAATTGGTACTTCTCTATTATCCCGTCGACCACTTTTCATCACAAAAAACTATCGCCAAACTGTAAGATTAAACGTCAAAAATGCAGACCCATTTACTCGATGTCAGAAGCATTATACGTGTTTGTTATGTCATCAAGTGGTTTTTAATTCGACATTTGCGTGTATTTTTTATTATGTTTTACTGATTTATGAGTTATTTCATTAATTAAAATAACAAGTGTGTCCTTAAATTCTTATCTTTTATTAATTAATTTATTTTGATATTCCAGTGGCAACGTTCTCCCGTTTATTTGGCGTTACAGTTTGGTGATAGTTTTTTGTTATGAAAAGTGGCTGACGGGATAATAGAGAAATACCAAGTAATTTTACGTTAGGCAGCAACAGATTCCCAGAAGAAAATATTTCCAGGGCCAAAGATAAAAAAAAAAAAAAAAGAATAGATGCCAATTTATGATCAGTGACCGATTTATTTATGACAGGGAAATCAAGGCGCGTGTCATGGGCCCTGGGACCCCCAGGAAAAGGAGCCCCGAAAATCTTAAATAGAAATAATAAGGGTATTGAAGTATACAAAGAGTTTTCTAGAGGGGCACAGAAAAGAAAATATACCTAGGGTCAAAAAGTTAACCTGAGACATTTAAAATGGTTTTTATTATCTAATCAAATGGTCTGTTGGAATTTTCGAATTGCGGTAAACGGTCCTTGTCAGGGGATTCGCAAATCATCTTGATATATAGTTTAAGGTGAGTGGAATTTTATTAGGTCGTCAGTGTGATTCGAAGCAAATCTCCCTCTTTTATAGGATGATACTGAATAAGAATATTTGCGAAGTATTGAGGGATGTGTTTTTATTAAATACCGGTGCAAATGTTATTTTGGAAAAATTATGTTGTTTTAGGCAATATTCAAGAGGAAATATCAGCAAATCCCAAAATTGTGACGTTTCTCAAAATATATTTTTCTCCGCTCAACAAAGCGAAACTTTCTGACACATTTTCTGACTCATTTTTAAACATTAGCAAGCATGATTATGGAAGAGATTTGTAATCGAACAGTTTTCTTTCGTTTTCCGATACGTCTTGAGTTATAAGAGATTGTTGTTTAAAGACGGCAATTATTTCCCTTTTTTATCGCGTCCGGAAATTCAGTTCAAAACGCCCTCTTTGAAAGCATTTTCTGATAAATCTTACACTTTTACCGAAATACGGAAAAAACAGTTCGATTAAATAACTTCTGGATAAGCGCACCTAACATTTTGATACTCTGGCGAACAAAAATTATATAAAAATATGACAGAAAGTAACACAGTTTGGATTTGAGAGCAGCCTAACAAAAATTGGTCTGTGTTTATTGCATTATTAAAAATAGAGTTTCTTTTGTTAAGAATGATTTTCGGAAACGTTTCCGAGTAGTTTTTATAGTATATTAGTTTACTCAAGACGTAATATAGGTTTTTCGGATGCTATCTATTCTCAAGTAGACATTTTCATGTTCAACAAACATGTTTTACGCACAAACATGACAAAATAACAGCATTAACATTAAAATGAATATTATTTTATTAATCTTGCTTATTAAATTACACAGATGAAAATGTTTAAATGAGAATGGATAGCATCATAAAAACCGATATTCCAGCTTGAGTAAACTAATTAATACACTATAAACTATTCGAAAACGTTTCCTTAAATCAGTGGCGGCAAAAAGAAACTCTATTTTCTTTAATGCTCCTTTAAATCAACCGATATTCCAGCTTCAGTAAGCTAATTAATACTACACTGTAAACAATTCGGAGACGTTTCCTTAAATCAGTGGCGGCAAAAAGAAACTCTGTTTTCTTTAATGCTCCTTTAAATCAACCGATATTCCAGCTTGAGTAAACTAATTAATACACTATAAACTATTCGGAACCGTTTCCTTAAATCAGTGGTGGCAAAAAGAAACTCCATTTTCTTGAACGCTACTTTAAATCAACCGATATTCCAGCTTCAGTAAACTAATTAATACTACACTGTAAACTACTCGGAGACGTTTCCGTGAATCAGTAGCGGCAAAAAGGTCCTCTTCACTCACTTGAAAACACCCGCTCGCTAATGTTAATCCTATGGAGCACTATTTTTCTAATATCTCGTTTGCATTTCAATATTTTTAACTTTTTTTTTTTCTTTTCATTGAATAGCAGAGATCATTTTCTATTTCCGCCGTTAATTACTTTTTCAATTTTCTTTGCGGTTTTTTTTAGGAAGATACTTTCACTTTCGAATCCGGTTCCGAAAGTAAAAGTATCTTAATAAAAAAAAATCCGCAAAGAAAATCGAAAAAGTAATCAACGGCGAAAATAAAGATCGATCTCTACTATCTAATGCAAAAAAAAAAAAAAAAAAAAAAAAAAAAAAAAAAATCGGTTAAAATTATTGAAATGCAAACGAGATATTAGAAAAATAATGCCCCAAAGGATTAACATTAGTGAGTGGGTGTTTTCAAGTGAGTGAAGAGGACTCTTATGCTCCTTTAAATCGCGGAAATATATTAATTCCGAGGTTTGTAATGATAAAGAATTTTTTTGGAATCGTGGGGAACTCGAATGTGCTTATATTATATTTTCGTGCATTAAGAAATATTTGCCTTTGTGTATTGTGTACAGTTACGATCTCACAATTAGAAAATAAAAATACTGTATACTTCCAGCGTTTTTCGTGATGTCATTTTATCCCCTCCCCCTCCCCCCCCCCCCAAAGCAAAGTAATTATGATGAAAAGTTAGTTAAACTAGCTTTATTTTTAATAAAATCATAACCAATTCGTATACAAACCATGGATTTCTGGACACCCTGTATTTCGGACTGAGTAAATGGACTATGACCTAATATTTCCTAAACAAAAATAGACTACCTCT
The DNA here is from genome assembly GCA_963931845.1 of Maratus michaelseni. Taxonomy (NCBI): domain Eukaryota; kingdom Metazoa; phylum Arthropoda; class Arachnida; order Araneae; family Salticidae; genus Maratus; species Maratus michaelseni. The sequence continues at coordinate 9,339,606 of OZ007600.1, forward strand.
GTCTATCGCTTCTAAAAATTTGTCTAAAGAATTTTGACTCATTCCATGTACTTTTAAAAACATTATAGTTTATTAATTAGTCAAATATATATATTAAAAAAATTGTGATTGCATGAATTTGATAAAAAGAGGCAAAAATTATATTAAATAAATTTGTAAACATCAAGATGTTTGCCAAAATTGTTAATTAAGGTCAATCAAGTCAATCGAGGAAAAAATGTTGAAATGATTATCCAAAAGATGGCGCTACTGGTACCAGTGCTTTCTTTGAATATGAAAATTTAAAAAACCAGCCAGCCGAATGGAATGGTTTTGATTTATTAGACGAGAAGAAAGATTTTTGTTTCTGATGAGAAAGAGAGGGGTGAGGGTAGAAAGAGCGGGTTTGACCTTATGTGGGGCTGTGCAAATGATATAATGTACTCATTATTAGATTTTAAAAACCCTCGAGAACCCTTCGTGTATACCAGTCACTTTAAACATGCAGTCATTTTAGACATACTGATTTGTGGAAAAACACAAATTGGGTAAATTGAATTTAAAAATCGCAACTCTGAAGCTTTTAAAAGAAAATGGATGCAGTAAAAAGCATTTTTCGCATATTTCTAATCTTCGGACGTTCCCGGCACTTCGTGAAAATATACTGCGGACGATTAAATTCATTGTAAGCAAAAAAGTTCGAAAATATTAATTTTCGCCATTTTTCGTAAAATATAGGGTATCCTTAAGGCTGCTCGTCAGTAAACTTCCCGATTCCCTTCCCTAATGTTATTCCTATGGGCGTAGGATGTATTCGTATTTTTAAAAATCTCCTCGGAAAATTAATATTTTTAACTTCTGTTTCCTTTATACTGTTCTTAAAGAATGTCTCTTTTTTTTCTTAGTTGTCAATTTTTTTCTAAAATATATACTGAATTTTATATGAAATGTTAATATCTTATTCAGTTTCGCTAAGATTTTAACACATAAAAATATAAATTAAGATATAGTTTAGAAATATTTTGATAACTAAGAAAAAAAAAAAAGAGAGATTCTTTAAGAACAGTACACAGAAAACAGAAGTTAAAAATATTAATTTCCTGGGGAGATATTTTAAAAATACGAATGCATCCTACGCCCATAGGAATAACATTAGCGAGGGGAATCTGGAAGTTTACTGACAAGCAGCCTTAAACTAGTCGGATGTGTCAATCCCAAAACTTCCTTCTATCTCACTCAGGTTTCGCATACACTAAACAGAATCAGCACCAATTTATATCAAGGTCTAACTGAATCTAAAGTTTTATTAAATTCTCGCATTAGTTCTTGAGATATGACTATTGCTAAAATCGTGTGAATCCTGAAAAATGCAGCATAGCAGCGGCACCTGTTGGCAGATTTAGACCAAAACATAATCAACAACAACTTATGTCAACGTCTAACTGAATCTGAAGTTTGATGAAAATACGTGCATTAGTTCTTGAGATATAGTTATCGTGATAACAATAAAAAAAGTAGCATAGCAGCGCCACCTGTCGGAAATTTACACCTAAACGTAAGCAGCATCTATTCATGCCAAGGTCTAACAGAATCTGAAGTTTGATGAAATTCCGTGCATTAGTTCTCGAGATATAGCTATCGTAAATATCGAGAATAAAGTGGTATAGCAGTTGCACATGTGGGGAAATTTACACCAAAACGTAAGAAGCATCTATTTATTTCATGGTCTAACCGAATCTGAAGTTTGATGAAATTCCGCGCATTAGTTCTTGAGATATAGCTATCGTAAAAATCGAGTAAAAAGGGGTATAGCAGCGCCACCTATTGGAATATTTACACCAAAACGTAATCAGCGTTTATTTATGTAAAGATCAAACTCAACCTAAAGTTTCCTGAAAATAAGTGCATTAGTTCTTGAGATAGAGCTATTGCGGAAATTGCAAAAAATGCAGCATAGCAGCGCCACCTGTAGTGCGATTTTCACCTAAAACTAATCAGCACCCATTTATATCAAGGACTAACTGAATATAGAGTTTTATAAAATTTTGTGCATTCGTTCTTGAGATAGAGCGCCCACAAAATTTTTGTCACATACAGACAGACAGACAGAGTCACAGACAGACTTTTTCTAAATATGGTCAAATGGTGTTCAGGACCTTCTAAAACGTATAAATTCGTCGAAAACCGGAAGTCGAAAATTCTCATGAATCCAATACTTTCTTCTTGTAAAGATAGAAGAAAGTAAAAAAGGGACTACTTCACTCACGTGAAAACACCCACTCGCTTAATCTTATGGGACAGTTCTTTTAAAAATCTCGTTTGCATTTCCAATTTTTAAACTTTTTTTTTGGGGGGGGGGAGGGGGGCATAGCTGAGGCTCATTTTTACGACCGCCGATTTTTGCTTTTTCAATATTGTTTGCAGGTTTTTATTAGTAGGATATTTAAAAATTATATATTAGCTAAAAATTAGCTAAAAGTTATATATTGTCAAATTACCGTACCTCCTCTATACAATTTTATATACTTAAATTTTTATTATTTTATTCCAACCAACATAAAAATTATGTATTGTCAAATTATCTTATCCCCTTTATTAAATTTTTATATACTTAATTGTCATTTATTGTAACTTCCTTTATTAACATTTTATTATTTTATTCCAACCAATGTAAGTATTATATATTGTCATATTATCTTACTTACTTTATTAAATTTTTATATACTAGTTCAATTTTTATTATTTTATTCCAACCAACATAAAAATTATATATTGTCACATTATCTTACTTACTTTATTCAATTTTTATATACTACTTCAATTTTTATTATTTTATTCCAACCGACATAAATATTAGGTAATGTCAAATTATCTTACCCCCTTTATTAAATTTTTATATACTACTTCAATTTTTATTATTTTAGTCCAACCAACATAAAAATTATATATTGTCACATTATCTTACTTACTTTATTCAATTTTTATATACTACTTAAATTTTTATTATTTTATTCCAACCGACATAAATATTAGGTAATGTCAAATTATCTTACCTCCTTTATTCAATTTTTATATACTTCATTTTTATTATTTTATTCCAACCAACATAAAAATTATATATTGTCACATTATCTTACTTACTTTATTCAATTTTTATATACTACTTCAATTTTTATTATTTTATTCCAACCAACATAAAAATTATATATTGTCACATTATCTTACTGACTTTATTCAATTTTTCTATACTACTTCAATTTTTATTATTTTATTCCAACCGACATAAATATTAGGTAATGTCAAATTATCTTACCCCCTTTATTAAATTTTTATATACTACTTCAATTTTTATTATTTTAGTCCAACCAACATAAAAATTATATATTGTCACATTATCTTACTTACTTTATTGAATTTTTATATACTACTTCAATTTTTATTATTTTATTCCAACCAACATAAATATTAGATAATGCCATATTAACTTACCTCCTTTATTCAATTTTTATTATTTTATTCAACTTCTCTTTCAGTGCAAATGTCTTTTTAATTGTATTCTTTCTAAATACCTTTCTTCCAAAAATATATGAACTGTTCTGCTATATCTAGCATATTGTTTAAATTGCATTTTGCTACAGAATGTAATAGAGAATGATCTATTTACGTATCACCAGTTGTAATCTAAATTGTAAGTCAGTCACGCGCGCTTAAGCTGACACATGCAGTTACAAATATTTTCTAATTTTCATGCTAATGAAGCTAAATTATTCTCATACACTCTGCTCATTTAAATACGCTATTAGGTTTATATCATGTAAAACAGGACACTGTACTAATGTTAAGCACACATTATTATACTAGAATAATGTTTCGTAAAACACATAGTAATTTTGATCTTAAAGACTTTGAATCTCTTAAGCTCCTTGTGGGACTGAAATTGAAAATTTTTAACACTTTCCAACGTAATTGGAAATTGTTTATGAATTCGATTTGTTTGTCTGTCCGTGCTCTGACTTGCGTAAATAGACTCGGAATGCCATATCATATATCATAATACGAGCAAATCTTAGTCTATGTGTGTGTGTTGTTGGACTAAGTCACATGTTCTCGAAAATTCGATTAGTGGGTCATTTTGGGGTCACTATGGGTCAGTGTCAAGCTAATTTTATCTGAAAAATGGCTCTAGCGATTTTGACTAAATTTTGTATCCTGTCATTTTGGGGTAAGAGAAGACCATTGGGCTGTGTCTCATGTTCAAGAAAATTTGATTAGTAGGTCATTTTGGGGTCACTATGGATCAAGCTACAATAACTTTATCTAAAAAAAAGCTGTAACATTTTTGACTAAATTTTGTATTTCACCGTTTTGGAGTACGAGAAGACCATTAGGCTAGATCACATGTTCGAAAAAATTCTATTAGTGGTTCATTTTTGGGTCACTACGGGTCAATGCATTTCAGTGTGAATGAAGGTTGAAACAGTTATTAAGCTATTGAACATTTGGCAGTAAACGAAGTTACAATGTTTGCAACATTTCGCCAAATTTTGCCATATTTGACGAAATGTTGGTGACATTGGCGAGATGTGGTGGAGAAATAGACTTTCAAGATTACCAATGCCAAAACACATGCTTGGCGCCAAATGAAAAAATGTTGAAAATTTGGGACTTTTCGCCAAATTTTGGTGGCATTTGGCGAAAAAATAAGCTTTCAGAATCCAAAAGAATTTTCTAGAAAGACCCTATAGGAGCTGAGATACATGATTCAATCAATCAGAGTCCCTAGAACGTACTCAAAAACAGAATTCAACCAATCAGGGTACATAGAAGTATGTTGTGCAGAGAATTTATTGTTATATCGAGTTGAACACAAAACTAATTTAGACCGAGCATAGCTCGGTCTTCTCAGCTGGTAATTCATATATGTAATTGATGTTTACCATGGCATGCTCGGTATTGAAAAGGTAGTTTGTTCCATTTATGGTTATTATACAGTGGCACTCAAAAATCTTTTGTTTCATTATACTTAATAGGGAAAAATTGTTTTCCGGGCATTGTAAGGATGTTATGCTATTTCTATGTTATATATTCCTCATTAACCGGGCATGCATTTTAAGCGGGGACGCATTAATTAGAGTCCAGATATAAACACACAAAAAAAGATAATTTTATATAAATATATTTTTTTTAATAAAAAAAAAATGCCCTACTACAACTAAAAAATTAATTTCTTCCGCTAAATAAGTTCACCTACAACATGCATTTTTTATTTAAAAAAAAAAAAAAGTTGGATGTTTATTTAATTAAATTTTTGTTTCATACATTTCATTTCATGTTTCTAAATTTATATGGAAATGTAGAATCGTCACAAGTTTCATCAAACATTAAAATTTTATAGATTGTTTAAAAAAAAATGTTATCTATATTTCAATAAATGAATGTAGACTAAAAAACAAACATATTTTTTTAGAATATTGATTAAAATATAGATAAAAATGCTTAAGTGATACAAACAGAACACAAAAAGGCTTATAATTTTTTTTTAATATAAAGATCGACATATGTTTCAACGCTCAAACGGCGCCATTATCAAGAACTACAAAGATAAACAAAGTATTCTCGCAAATTTTTGAAAATAAACTTGAAAAACATAAATCACGAGATCATATATGTAATTAATGTATTAATATACTATGTAATCATTATGTTTTTCAAGTTTATTATCAAAAATTGGTGAGTTTGTTTATCGTTGTAGATCTTGATAACGGCGCCGTTTGAGCGTTGAAACATATGTCGATCTTTATATTAAAAGGTTTTTATAAGCCTTTATGTGTTCTGTTTGTATCACTTAAGAGGCTACTTCGCTCAGGTGAAAACACCTGCTCGCTAATGTTAATTCTACGGGTAAAATAATTTACGATATCTCGTTCGCATTTCAATATTTTTAAATGATTTTTTTTTTTTTTTTTTCATTGGATAGCTGAGTTCAATCTCTGGGCACTCTCTTTTGTACTTTTTCGATTTTTGTTGCAGTTTTTTGGAATGAGGATACTTTTATGTTCGAAACCGGTTCCGAAAGTGGAAGTATCTCAATAAAAAAAGACTTTTAATCAAAATCGGAAAAGTACAAAGGAGCTTACATAGAGATTGACCTCAGCTATCCATTGCAAAAAATAAATAAATAAATAAATAAATAAATAAATATTTAAAAGAGAATGAGATATCGTAAATTATTTCCCCCATAGGATTAACATTAGCGATCGGGTGTTTTCGCCTGAGTGAAGCGCCTTTAATTGTTTTCGCCTTTGAAGTGTTTTCGCCTCTAATCTCGTAAGCATTTTTATCTATATTTTAATTATTATTAGTGATCTTAGTATAGGATTATGTAATATTTTTATTAAGTTTTTATAAGTATGAAAAAAAATGCACCCCTTGCTACTAACGTGTAAATTTCTACTACCAAATAAATTCATCTCCGCCGTCCTTTATATATCACAAACCGCAGCTGATATATCATTAATTTCATAACTGCAACCGCAGACTATCCATAATTCGTTTGGAATTTCATATTTCGGAATCAACCCGGGCGAGAATAACTCTCAATTATAAACCCTTCCGCCTACAACACTGACCGAACTACAATACAATACCCATCATGCACTGCGCTAGTAACAACTATTTTGCAACTGCCAGCTGTTATGGTAGATGGATCCGGACTTTATATAAAGCGATCGCCAGGCCGCGCTGACACACAACCTCAAAATGGGCGGCGAACACAATTTTCTGTTCACAATGGCATGCCATCATTAATTTGGTGGCACGTCAGACCAGATGTGGATACGGTTTGTGAGAAAAGCCAGTTCACAAAAGTGGGATAAAATAATTTATGATTAGAATCAATTTGTAGTTAAATTAGTGAATGATACCAGTATAGTTTCAATGCATATCTTGCGATATGTATGTGTGTTAAAATTTTATTAGGAATTCAGCAATATGGAATGATTTTTTAGTAAATATATGTTAGATAACACAAAGCATTAATTATTAATTAACATTTTGGACAAAAGTTAATGTATCTGTTGCCTTAAAAGGGAATAATTTTAACCAATAACTGACCAAAACATATTGAAATAACTTTAAAACAAGTTTGAAATTGTTCGTTAAACGTGACAAATGAGGTGCGTTTGTTTCGTGCTATAACTAGTTTTGCAATGTAAAAAAAATCATCTTTATTATTTCAGTGAAATACGTTATATCGTCTGCTATGAGCGAAATGGGGATGCCTTTTTTTTTTCTTATTACGTATGCCATGTTTACAGATGAGAATTGTTTTTTTTTTTTTTTTTCGACACCAGACACCGATGTAAAATTCACCATGGAGATCTTGCTTTGCGAATGATTACCTCCTTGGTTTAATATTTATATGACTCATGATGAATGAATCTTTTGTTTATTTACTTTAATGGATTGAAATATTCGGCTGTTAACCTAATTTTCACTGACGTTATCTCAGAACCTATACATTTTTTAATGTAACTCATCTCTCAAGCAATCAATTTTTTTGGACGATCTTTCTAAAAATGTAACTTTTAAGCAATTTTATTCGAAAAAAAATAATTTTGAATAAAAATGGCCGCTTGGCATATGGAAAAAGATGTGGTTAGCTCGTATTTGTTTTCCTCAGTCTCATGACTTGCACTTTTACTATATAGATTATGTGCATGATAGGATTTAATAGAATAAAGAAAACTTTATTAATATCTTTTTAAATTTTGATTCGATTTTCATAAAATAGTGAAATGACTCGGCAAAATTCGGCAACGATTATATATATTAAATTTCAAACCATTCGGTTGGGAAGTTTTTGCGCTGTTATATGCGGACAGACGGACGGATCAGACGACGACTAATAGGTGCTAAGTATTTATATAATTACGAACGCACCTAAAAAAATAAGTATGCCTTAAAAAATAAATTTAAATTATGATCAAATTTTATTATATGGGATAAACTGGAAATGTCTTCGGTTTGTTTACATTATATACTCGTAAAAAATTTTCAAGATGGGTGAGTACCTTAAATTTAAGACATTTACGAATGTCGTGTAGTAAGTACAAAAATTGTTATTGTTTTTTGAAAGGGGACATTTTAATTTTTATTTCAAAGACGTTTCCGTAATCCTTGGAAACTTACTGTTTTCAAAGGTTTACAATTGGTCCTTCTTCAAATGGCTTTTTGAGATACGGAAAAGTTTTTATGAATTGTGGGTAAATTCCAGGTTACATTCTATTCGTGTTAACGTTCTGCTACATTAAGAATTAAGAAATTAATGTATCTGTTGTTTTAAAAGGGAATAATTTTAATCAATATCAGACCAAAACAAAATGAAATATCGTAAAAAATAACTTTAAAAAATAATAAGTATACCTTAATAAATAAATTAAAATTATGTTTAAATTTTATTATGTGGGATAAACTGCATATGGTTTCAGTTAGTTTACATTATCCACTCGTAAGAAAATTTCAAGATGTGTGAGTACCTTAAATTTAAGACATTTGCGAATTTCATGCGTATTAAGTACAATAATTTGTATTGTTCTTTGAAAGGGGGCATTTTATTTCAGAAACGCTTTCATAACCCTCGGAAACTTATTGTTTTCAAAAGTTTATGATTCGTCCTTCTTCAAATGTTTTTATTGTTTTTAGATAAGGGAAAGGTTCTATGAATTGAGGGTAAATTCCAGGTTACATTGTATTCGTGTTAATGTTCTGCTACATTAAGGAATTTTCTGTCATTTATTACAGTGTAGTGAATGATACTCTTCGCTTCAATTTGTTGTGCTTCAAGCAGATGGATCCGGACTTTATATAAAACGATCGCCAGGCCGTGCTGACATACTACTACAAAATGGGCGGCGAACACAAATTTCTGTTCACAATGCCGTGTCATCATTAATTTGGTGGCACGTCAGACCAGATGTGGATACGGTTTGGGCGATAAGAAAATCCAGTTCACAAAATTGGGATAAAATAATTTATGATTAGAATCAATTTTTAGTTAAATCAGTGAATGATACTGTGTAGAACCGTATGACTGATGTATGGTTTTAGTGTATATCCTTCGATGGGTATGTGTGTTAAAATTTTATTAGGAATTCGGCAATGTAAAATGTATTTTTAGGAAATATATATTAGTTAACATAAATTCTTGTTATATTATAACATAGAACAAAAACAAAAAAGTGAAATTTTTGGTCGATTTTTGCTTATATTAAAGTTCACTGTTTCCTTATTTTAACTGGTAAAAAAAAAAAAAAAAAAAAAAAAAAAAAAAAAAAAAAGAAAACTTCAGGGTAAAATTAAAATGCGGACCGAAAATTATTTTTTTGCCAATTAAAGGTGTTATACATTTTAACTTTTTGTATTTTTAATACCCTCTGACTGTCCAGCAAAAGGTCAAAATTATAAGGTTGTTTTCTCTGTATTATTATTTTAAATGCTAAAAAAAGATGATTCTTCCCACATTACGTAAAAAACTTAATAACGCATATGAAAGTAAACCTTGAGAGTATTAATCATAACTCAAAGTATTAAAATTCCATAATATTCATGGATTTATATTAATTTAAATAATGCTTGTATTGCAGCGAAACCTCGAACTTAGTGACCGTATTAACACTGGCTTGTCAGTGAGAGGGTTAAATACATTTTTAGTCATGTGTATAATGTATGTAACGTGTTTTTGGTCAAAAATTTTTCATTTCAAAACCCACCGACCCCTTAATAAAGTAAATAGTAAAAAATATATATATATATAGTTTTTTGATTAAGCCTATAAAAAATAAAATTGAAAGATTAAGTGAGTAAAATCTCTTTCAGTTTGTAAAAAGTGGAAAAAAAGTATCTTAACACGGATTAAAGTTCAACAAAAATTACAAAACCTCTTGGTCTTTTTTTCATTTACAGTTATTTTAGTAAACAAAAAATCCTTTAATTTCAACGAAAAGGTTTTCCAAGCGGATTAACTTTTGAAATATATTTGCAAAAAATAATTTTTCTATTGCAACTTTAGAAATATTATAGTGAAATTACATTATAAATGCGAATCTATAAGTTTATAAATTATAAACATATATAATTTTGTATATCATATATATTTTTTCTGTTGCCTGCATCCCTTTTTCTATGCATTTACATAACTCACAACAATGAATGAGGTATCATTCGAAATTATTTTTGAACTGGCTTCTGACATAAGATACTCACATTTCGTTAAAACATGTTTTGTGATTAAAAATTTAAGGTAATAAAAAATTAACTCAGCACTGTTTTCATAATTGAAATGAAAGTTTTTTCTCAAATCAATGTTACCCTAAAAATAAAATACTGCATTATATAATGCACAACAATTGCTTAAAAAAAAAAAAAATAAATAAATAAAAAGATAAAGTGGGTTGTATATTTATGATTAAAAAGCAAAATTGAATTTCAAATATTTAGAAGAAAAATACATCATCGATCGATCGAAGCAGTACTATTTCACGTGTAACCAAAAATGTATGCGTTGTTATATAAAATTAAATTATATTTTATATGTACTTGATTTATTTTTCTTTGACCCGTGTTTTTCCGAAGCATATGACGTCATCCTCTAATACAGTTAAAATGCGATTGTTATTTTTTTTCTTGCGTGCGTCTTTTGCTATCTTCGATCAGTTTTTATTGTAACTTTGGTGGTATCAATGAAATGAGATTTTGGTTTGACTGATGCTGTTTGCATATACAGGGTGGTCATAAAAAATTTTTGCCGATATATGGAGCTCTAGCGGCCGATCTGTTCAACCTATTGACGTGAGATTTCATATATAGTTATTCAGAGGTATGAGCTTGGGATTCTTTGAACGGCAACAAAGTGGTGCTCACGGTTACAGTCATAGGTACAGAAGCTCGAAAATTTCCAATGGCAACGCCCATTTTTTTCGTCGCAAAATGCTCAGCGTATGCGAAAACCATAAAGAGCGTTGGAACCGTACGTGTATCGCAAGAAACGAACTCGTTACGCACGCACAAAAAACAGCCTAAAAAAAAACGATCGGGGTGGGGCGCACGGAGGAAATTTGCATGTGACGCAGAGTCAGTATACCAATCACTGATTACAACACAAATCGGAGAAAAGAAAACTTTTATTTTGATTACACATTTTCCACATGAATGCCATCACAGGCAATTACACACTGCATGCGGGTGACTGTGGACAATACAGCCGAACGTAACATCGCATGAGGGATGTTTGCAATCTCACGTTTGATAGAATCTTTCAACTCCGGCGAAGTTTGCGGATTGCACATGTACACTCTAGATTTGAGATATCCTCGAACCAGAAATCCATAGGAGTGAAGCCGGGGGATCGCGGAGGCCACGGAAATGGAAAATGGCGTGAGATGACACGGTCGCCAAAATGCTGTTCCAGCACCCGGCGAACAGACTTCGCTATAAGTGGAGGTACACCATCTTGCATCCAAACGAAGTCATTCAGTGCAATTCTGGTATGACGTAATTTTGCAGCATTGCCGTATAGCGGGAGCCTGTTACAGAGCAAGTTACAAATCCCGTCGGTGTCGCTTCTTAAAAGAAGTACGGCCCGAGAATAATTGTGCCTGCAATGCCGCACCACACAGTAACTTTGACGTCGTATAAAGGTACTGGTGCCACAGCGTGTGGATTCATGTCTGCCCAGTGCACACAATTTTCGGTGTTGACGTTGCCAGTTAAGGTGAAATGTGTCTCGTTCGTCCATAATATGCGAAGAGGCCAGTCGTTAACTCCATCATATCGGATAAAAAATTCATTAGCAAAGTCTATACGTTGTTGATGGTCCCCCACTTCCAACATCTGGACGCGCTGGTACCGGTAAGGAAACATGCGGATTACAGAGCGCAGTAGCTTTAGGACCGTTGACTTCGGTATATCCAATACATGAGATGCACTTCTTGCAGTCTGCATGTGTCATGTAGTCACTGTGTAGTCACTTTCATAACAGTATCCTCATTAACAGTTGGTCGTCCGGATCGTGGTCTATCACAGATGCAACCAGTTTCTTCGAATTTCTTTACTAAATCACGAAGAGCTTGCGGGCTACATGGACACGTATTTGGCGATGGTTTCGACGATAAACACGCAAGGTTTTCGCAGCATTCATCTAATTTGATAATAGAGTTTTACCAATTCACATCGAACTGTCGCTGGAAAAGTCATTTCGTCAACATGTGCGTGCTCCTGACTGAAGAACTAACATTCCCACCCCACTTTTTATCCGTTTTCTACGCTGATTATCTGGCGAACGGCGTTCCGTGATTGGTGTTTTGTCTCTGCCATATGCAAATTTCCTTCGTGCGCCCTGATCGTGTTTTTTTTGGCCGTTCGCAGACCTGTTTTTATGCGTGCATAACGCGTCCGTTTATTGCGATACACGTACCGGTCCAACGCTCTTTAGGGTTTTCGCATGCGCTGAGCATTTTGCAATGAAGAAAAATGGGCGTTGCTATTTGAAAATTTCGAGTTTCTGTAGCTATAACCGTAACCGTGAACGAAAATTTGTTGCCGTGCACAGAATACCGAGCTCATACTTGTGAATAACTATATCTGAAATCCCATCTCGATTGGTTGAACGGACCGGCCGCTAGAGTTCGATATACCGGCAAAGTTTTTTTTTATGACCACCCTGTATTTTTAATTCTTAATTTCTCTTTAAAAGTTTAAACTTGCATCTAAAATATACTAGATATTGGTAAGAAATATTTGACTACAGTGCGAAATCCTCGTAGGGGTTCTCTGGTATATGTACAATTGTAAATGTTTAAAGACCATTTTAATGTTTAAGTTAATAATAATATTGAAACATATAAGCTCATAAAAACTTTCTTTTGCTTAAGTAAGGCGACACCAAATACGTATATGAACAAATAAACCACTGACATGTTTCGGTTTCATTATAGCGATAAAAACCATTATCATAAAAACAAAACACCTAAACGCCCTCTATTAACAAACATTAAAAGAAATAGAGACAATGATTTAAGAATGTTTACTCACGTGACTCCCCCTATTCAAGTTTTCTTTAAAATATTTATTTAGTAATTCCAACCATAAAGTTGGAATAATGTAGGAAAAGGTATCGTTTCAGAGTCTGTCCGGTGTCATTCGTCTTGATCGAATGTATCGAATGTATTGAGATGTATTTTTATGATAATGATTTTTATCTTTAATGAAACCGAAACATGTCAGTGGTTTAATTGCTTATATATGTATTTTGTGACATGTTACTTAAGTAAAAGAAAGTTTTTATGAGTTCATATGTATATAAGAAGTTCTCTTTTAAATTTTAGGATTTAAAAACATTTTTAGCATAATATTGAAAGGTTAAATAAATAAAAACTATCTGACATGCGCCCGTGATAATAAATTTAAAAAAGAAACATCAAATTTTTATTGTTTTATATATCTTTAACCGGACTTTGTATGAAATTATATTTTTAAATGAAAAAAATCACGAAAAAATATTGATATTTAGTGATAAAAGAGCTCATTTTCTTGTTTGTTTTTTTACCTAAGGTCGTTTCATAGTTTTAAAATAAAAAGTTATTTTTGTCTGAACTCTTTGAAATCTTTATTGGTGATAAATAAAACGGTTTTACAGCCCGTGTAAAAATTTCGTGAAAAAATATTGTTATCTAGTTGCAAAAGGAATGTTTTCTTTTCGCTTTTTTGTCTGTTTGTTTGGTTTCGCATCGGCTCCTTTAACATAGCAATAAAGAAATTGTTCTCAATCTTCCGAACTCTCTGACATTTCAATCCGTTATAAATATATAACTGTATCCAAGCTCTCTTTAAAATTTTGCGGAAAAATATGCATATTTAGTAGTAAAAATATGAGTTCTTAAAAAAAAAAAGCTTTAGGTTTCAATCTCAGACAAAAATATATTAGAAGGTCTATGTTTTGAATGCAATTTTTCTGATAGACTTTACCTCTGGTTTGTCGTTGTTAATTAAGTACAATCCCCTGCGATTTGTCATAGTCATATGTTATCTTCGTGAAGTAAACAGTTAATTCGCTTTAGCATCGAAGAAAAAGTAACGTGTTACGCATAGATTATGGCATATATTTCAACATTGCACAAATTTCAACTTATGATAAATAAAGTTTTTTTTTTTCTTAAACCTTTGAAAGAAACTCTTTAAATAGAGCGTAAAAAATAAAAGAATGATGAATACTTCTTGCTGATTAACAATTAGAATATTGCAAAAACTTTAATATTACATTGACCATACTTGTAATGCAAAAATTTTATTGTAAAATTACAATTCTACAATAAAATCTCTCTCTCTATATATATAGTTTAAATATAACCTATAAGCCTCAGGGAAGGTGTTACCATATTTGACTTATTTTTAGTGAAAATATATCTACCATTTTTTCCAACTAATAATCGTCTTAATCACAAAATGTCTCCTATTAAATAAAGCAAAGATTATTATTCTGAAACAGTGGTAGATACTTTGAATTAAAAAATCTTATTTATAGACTAAATAATTAAGAATTGTTGAATAATATTATTCAAAAGATTGTAATTGTTCAGTTAGATATTATGTGAGAGCTGGAGAGTTAAAAGATTTATGTCCAATCTTCTCTGACCTATACATTCCAGAATTTAAAGATTCATTGAAAAAAAAAAATCATGTCTCTAATGTTTGTATGTAATTTTTTAGTGTTTGCACACTATAATGTTACGTACAATAACAAATACGAAAAATGTTTATTAAAATTCCATACATTATTCTTATTCATAGGCTTAAAAAGTTAAGAACTATTGCAAAATATATACTATATTAAATACGTAAATTGCTCAAATTGAACTTATGTGGGATCTGAACAGTTATAAGATTTCTGTTCAATTCACTCTCACTTATAAATTCCAGAATTTATAGTTCCCTTGAAAAAAATGTAGCCCTTACTTTTTCTCTGTAATTTTTTGGTCGGACATGACGTGCGTTTTATAAATTTTCCCAGAAATTACGGGTTTTCAAATACTTGGGTGGAGCCTTTGTAAAGTAAGCATGATTTGGGTAATTTTCGACAGGGTTCATTAGAGATGAAATTGTCGGCTAAATTAGATGTTTCGAAGTTGAGGTACAGATGTATATTTTACGATAAAGTTTACCTCTGGTACGTTGTTAATGAAGTACAATTCCCCCCTCCCTGGGGTTTGATTTTTGTAGTCACGAATACATATATGTTCTCTTCGTGAAATAAATTGTTAATTCGTTTTGCATGTGAGTAGATTTAGCTTGTTATAATCCCAAAGAAGAAAAAGTCATGTGTCACGCATAGATTATGTCATATTTTTTAACTTTTCACTAACTTCAACTTATGATAAATAAATTAAGTTTTTTCTACCTATGAAACAAACTCTTTAAATAGAGCGTAAAAAATAAAATAATGATGAATACTTCTTGCTGTTTGACAATTAGAATGTTGCAGTAACTTTAATATTACATTGACCATACTTAATGCAATAATTTTATTGTAAAAGTATAATTTAGTCTCTCTCTATATATGTAGTTTAAATATAACCTATAAGGCTCAGGGAAGGTGTTGCCAGATTTGACTTATTTTTAGTGAAAATATATCTATCATTCTTCCCGACTAATAATCGTTTTAATCACGAAATGTCTCCTATTAAATAAAGCAAAGATTATTATTCTGAAACAGTGGTAGATACTTTGAATTAAAAAATCTTATTTATAGACTAAATAATTAAGAACTGTTAAATAAAACTATTCAAAAGATTGTAATTGCTCAGTTAGATATTATGTGAGAGCTGGAGAGTTAAGAAGATTTCTGTCCAATCTTCTCTGATCTAGAATTTAAAGATTCCTTGAAAAAAATCATGTCCCTAATGTTTGTATGTAATTTTTTTAGTGTTTGCACACTATAATGTTTGGTACAAGAACAAATACGAAAAATCTCTATTAAAATTCCATACATTATTCTTATTCATAGGCTAAAATGTTAAGAACTATTGCAAATTATATACTATATTAAAAACTTAAATTGCTCAAGTAAAACTTATGTGGGATCTGAACAGTTATAAGATTTCTGTTCAATCCAATCTCATTTATAAATTCCCGAATTTATAGTTCCCTTGAAGAAATGTTGCCCTTAATTTTTCTCTGTAATGTTTTGGTCGGACATGACGTGCGTTTTATAAATTTTCCCAGAAATTACGGGTTTTCAAATACTTGGGTGGAGCCTTTGTAAAGTAAGCATGATTTGGGTAATTTTCGACAGGGTTCATTAGAGTTGAAATTGTTGGCTAAATTAGATGTTTCGAAGTTGAGGTACAGATGTATATTTTACGATAAAGTTTACCTCTGGTAGTCGTTGTTAATTAAGTACAATTCCCCCCCCCCCCCCCCCCTGGGGTTTGTTTTTTGTAGTCACGAATATATATATGTTCTCTTCATGAAATAAATTGTTAATTCATTTTAGCATGTGAGTAGATTTAAATTGCCATAATTCCAAAGAAGAAAAAGTTATGTGTCACGCATAGATTGAGTCATATATTTCAACGTTGCACAAATTTCAACTTATGATAAATAAATTAAGCTTTTTCTACCTATGAAAAAAACTCTTTAAATAGAGCGTAATAAATAAAAGAATGGTGAATACTTCTTGCTGATTGACAATTAGAATGTTGCAGTAAATTTAATATTACATTGACCATACTTGTAATGCAATAATTTTATTGTAAAAGTATAATTTAGTCTCTCTCTATATATGTAGTTTAAATATAACCTATAAGGCTCAGGGAAGGTGTTGCCAGATTTGACTTATTTTTAGTGAAAATATATCTATCATTCTTCCCGACTAATAATCGTTTTAATCACGAAATGTCTCCTATTAAATAAGGCAAAGATTATTATTCTGAATCAGTGGTAGATACGTTGAACTGAAAAATATTATTTATAGACTAAATAATTAAGAACTGTTAAATAAAACTATTCAAAAGATTGTAATTGGTCAGGTAGAATTATGTGGGAGCTGAAGAGGTAAAAGATTTTTGTCCCATCTTCTCTGACCTATAAATTCCAGAATTTAAAGTTTCCTTGAAAAAATCATGTCCCTAATGCTTTTATGTAATTTTTTAGTGTTTGCACACTATAGTGTTAGGTCCCCATTAAAATGTCCCATTAAAATTCCATATATATTTTTTATTCATAGGCTTAATAGTTAAGAACTATTGCAAAATATATACTATATTAAAAAATGTAAATTATTCAGATAGAATTTATGTGCGATCTGAAAAGTTATAATATTTATGTTCAGTATACTCTCACTTATAAATTCCTGAATTTATAGTTACTTGAAAAAATGTAGCCGTAACTTTTTCTCTGTAATTTTTCGGTCCGACCTGACATGAGTTTTATAAATTTTCCGAGAAATTACGGGTTTTCAAATACTTGGGTGGAGCCTTTGTAAAGTAAGCATGATTTAGGTAATTTTCGACAGGGTTCATTAGAGTTGAAATTGTCGGCTTAGATTGTATCATATTTTTCAACGTTGCACAAATTTCAACTTATAATAAATAAATTAAGCTTTTTCTACCTTTGAAAGAAACTTTTTAAATACAGCGTAAAAAGTAAATGAATGATGAATAATTCTTGCTGATTGGCAGTTAGAATATTGCAGTAACTTTAATATTACATTGACCATACTTGTAATGCAATAATTTTACTGTAAAATTATACTTTAGTCTCTCTCTATATATGTAGTTTAAATATAACCTATAAACCTCAGGAAAGGTATTGCCAGATTAGACTTATTTTTAGTGAAAATATATCTTCCATTTTTTCCGACTTATAATCGTTTTAATCACGAAATGTCTCCTATTAAATAAAGCAAAGATTATTATTCTGAAACAGTGGTAGATACTTTGAATTAAAAAAATCTTATTTATAGGCTACATAATTAAGAACTGTTGAATAAAATTATTCAAAATATTGTAATTGCTCAGTTAGATATTATGTGAGAGCTGGAGAGTTAAAAGATTTCTGTCCAATTTTCTCTGACCTATACATTCCAGAACTTAAAGATTCCTTGAAAAAAATCATGTCCCTACTGTTTGTATGTAATTAGTGTATGTATTTAGTGTAGTATGTAATGTTTGTATGTAAATAGTGTTTGCACACTATAATGTTAGGTACAATAACAAATACAAAAAATCTCTATTAAAATTCCATACATTATTCTTATTCATAGGCTAAAAAGTTAAGAACTATTGCAAAATATATACTATATTAAAAACGTAAATTGCTCATGTAGAACTTATGTGGGATATGAACAGTTATAAGATTTCTGTTCAATCCACTCTCACTTATAAATTCTAGAATTTATAGTTCCCTTACAAAAAAATTTATCCCTTACTTTTTCTCTGTAATTTTTTGGTCCGACATGACGTGCGTTTTAGAAATTTTCCCAGAAATTACAGGTTTTCAAATGTTTGGAGCCTTTGTAAAGTAAGCATAATTTGGGTGATTTTCGACAGGGTTCATTAGAGTTGAAATTGTCGGCTAAATTAGATGTTGCGAAGTTGAGGTACAGATGTATATATTTTACGATAAACTTTACCTCTGGTAGTCGTTGTTAATTAAGAACAATCCCCGTGGGGTTTGTTTTTTGTAGTCACGAATATATATATGTTCTCTTCGTGAAATAAATTGTTAATTCGTTTTAGCATGTGAGTAGATTTAGATTGCCATAATCCCAAAGAAGAAAAAATCATGTGTCACGCATAGATTGTGTCATATTTTTCAACGTTGCACAAGTTTCAACTTATGATAAATAAATTAAGCTTTTTCTACCTTTGAAAGAAACTCTTTATATAGAGCGTAAAAAGTAAAAGAATGTTGAAAGCTTTTTGCCGATTGACAATTAGAATATTGCAGTAACTTATAATACAATAATTGTATTGTAAAATTATAATTTTACATATATATGTAGTTTCTATATATGTAGTTTAAATATAGCCTATAAGCTTCAGGGAAGGTGTTGCCAGATTTAACTTATTTCTACTGAAAATATCTACCATTTTTACCGACTAATAATCGTTTTAATCAAGAAATGTCTCCTATTAAATGAAAAAAAGATTGTTATTCTGAAACAGTGGTAGATACTTTAAATTAAAAATATTATTTATAGGCTAAATAATTAAGAACTTTTGAATAAAAATTTCAAAAGATTGTAATTGCTCAGATAGAAATTATGTGGGAGCTGAAGAGGTAAAAGATTTCTGTTCAATCTTCTCTGACGTATAAATTCCAGAATTTAAAGTTTTCTTAAAAAAAATCATGTCCCTAATGTTTGTATGTAATTTTTTAGTGTTTGCACACTATAATGTTAGGTACAATAACAAATACAAAAAATGTTTTTTAAAATTCCATACATTATTCTTATTTATAGGCTAAAAAGTTAAGAACTATTGCAAAATATATACTATATTAAAAACGTAAATTGCTCAAGTAGAACTTATGTGGGATCAGAAGAGTTATAAGATTTCTGTTCAATCCAGTCTCACTTATAAATTCCAGAATTTATAGTTCCCTTGAAAATAATGTAGTCCTTACTTTTTCTCTGTAATTTTTTGGTCCGACATGACGTGCGTTTTATAAATTTTCCCAGAAATTACGCGTTTTCAAATGCTTGGGTGGGGCCTTTGTAAAATAAGCATGATTTGGGTAATTTTCGACAGGGTTCATTAGAGTTGAAATTGTCGGCAAAATTAGATGTTGCGAAGTTGAGGTACAGATGTATATTTTGCGATAAACTTTAGTAGCTGTTGTTAATTAAGTACAATCCCCCTATGGTTTGTTTTTTGTAGTCACGAACATATATATGTTCTCTTCGTGAAATAAATAGTTAATTCGTTTTAGCATGTGAGTAGATTTAGATTACCATAATCCCAAAGAAGAAAAAGTCATGTGTACCGCATAGATTATGTCATATTTTTTAACGTTGCACAAATTTCAACTTATGATAAATAAATTAAGCTTTTTCTACCTATGAAAAAAACTCTTTAAATAGAGCGTAATAAATAAAAGAATGGTGAATACTTCTTGCTGATTGACAATTAGAATGTTGCAGTAAATTTAATATTACATCGAACATACTTTTAATGCCTTGCAAAATATTTAACTTTTTCTCTCTCTCTGTATATGTAGTTTAAATATAAGTTATATTTACGTTGTTGCCAGATTTCGGACTTTTCTTAGTTGGAAATATCTACCTCTGTTTCCAACTAGTAATCTGCGCTTTATAAAATCCCGAAATATCTGCATTAAATAAAACAATTTTACTTTTCTGAAACAATGGTAGATACTTTGAATTAAAAACAAAACATCGTTAAGAAGGGACACAGTTTGTAAGCGTTTCAATGGACATTTTTTTTAAAAAATTGGTTTGCGTAAATGTACTTCTAAAAGTTCTTTACTTCTTTACAACTGCTTCCATAACATGTTTTTTAGGTGCGTTCGTAATTTTTTAAATAAGTATTTTCTATAGTCGTCGTCTGGTCCCTCCGTCTGTCCTCATATAACAGCGAAAAAAATTGCCAAACCGAATGGTTTGAAATATAATATATATAATCGTTCTAGAATTCTCTCGAGTCATTTCAAATTTCATGAAAATCGAATCAAAACTTTAAAAAATATTAATAAAAGTTTTCTCCATTCTATTAAATCCTATTATATGTAATTAATTCAATGATATCCCATGATAGGTAAAATGTACTTATTTTATTACGGAAATGAATCATATCATAATAACAGACGATATATTTCATTGTTTCAGTGAAATAAAAACGATGTTTTTTTATTACATTGTCTTGTATTGGATACTTACACATAGTATAAATTTAATGTCACAGTTATTGTAATTAATTGTTTGTAAAAATGTATTGAAACTTATTTTCATAAAATAAATTTAATATCTATAATATGAAAATCTGCACATAAAATAAATTTTGTATTAATACATTTTTGCATAAGATTGCAACAGCTATTCCACCAAGATATGAATATTTATAAAACTAATTATAGCACGAACGCAGCTCATTTGTCACGTTTGACTTGCCATTTCGAAATTGTTTATTCCTATCTGAAATTTACTTATTTGTCAGTAAAATAATATGAGACTTTTAATAAATGATTATTTCTATAACTCTTTTTATGTTCAAATATTTAAATATAGTAATTATTTAAAGTTCCAAGTCTAAATATGGAACCAATATCTAAATATGGTCCAATATTATAAAGAAAATATATGTCCCTTAGTAACATTGACGTCACATTGACAGTGGCCTGACCAGTTAGTTTCGAATTTACAGCTATTTTTTTTTTAACATCTAAACATCACATAATTTCAATTTTTACACATTTGAATATAAAAAATATGTTTTTTTTTTTTCAAATGCAGTTTGTTTAAAAATTGTTTCTCATTTTTTCTGATTTTTTGTAATATTTTTTAAGCATGAATTTGTTATAAATCTATTTCTATCGCGTAAATCCGGATTACGAAAGATTAACATCTGTGCCCTTAAAATAATGTAAACAGTTAAGCATTTTCTTCCGGCTAATATTACATAACAAAATTAAAACTTCATCAGTAATGAAGTATAATAATAAAATAATGTAAATGAAACACAAATTTAACAGAACATATAATCGAACTATATGCTTAAATCACTGAAATTATCAAAATCAAAATAACTGCTGTAAGTAGCGGTCTTTGGTGATTTCTTTGGCTATCAACTCCAGGCATACGACTAATAATGTTATATTATATATATAAACTCGGTTTGTGGCGTCAGGTGCCGCCATGCGAAAAATCTACAAGAGACCACGCTCCTTCTTCCGGTCAAGGGTCCATTCTTCTTCCAGACCCCTATCTCTCACAAGTATTCCGGTTTGATCCAAAAGGAAGACCGTTAAATGACCATTAGTGTCAAGTGACAGGTATCCCTTTCAGAAATTGAAAAAAGCAGAAACGACGCCATTTTGATGCGTAATTACTTTCTCTATAACTTCCGGTGTTGCTGGTCATTAGCGAATGATTGATCTCCTTTCGAAAAGCAGGAAATTTCTCTTGGTTTTTACCTTTTTTATTAAATGTACAGCCCCTTCTAGGACGCTTCCATTCTGTTTTCACTGACACACCTGTGAGACAGATGTTCACATACTTCTTCGCACTTG
Source organism: Maratus michaelseni (assembly GCA_963931845.1). NCBI lineage: Eukaryota > Metazoa > Arthropoda > Arachnida > Araneae > Salticidae > Maratus > Maratus michaelseni. The sequence goes on from OZ007600.1 coordinate 9,361,887, forward strand.
TATTAAAAAAAGTTCTTAGTTACAATGCTTCTTTAAATAAAGAATGCAACAAGAAAAATATTTTTATTTATATCACGCCATTGCTTGCACTTATTTTAAACTTAAACAAACAAACAATAAGATTTTTGAACAATTTAAAACTGAAAAATAGTATTATGAGGGTTTTTTTTTTTTTTTTTAATGTTGTATTATTATTCGGCAATATTTTGAATTTAATGTATTTAAGCATGTTCTTGAAAGAAATAATAATACTACTGAACATTGCGAATCTTCTTGGTACTTTAACAAAGTACTTTAACAAAGTTTATGAAATTTGCAGAAATTGATATCCAAATGCTTTAGAATTTAATGTTATTTTTTATTTGACTATAAATATATTTTTATCTATAATCAATTGATTCTAATAGATGTGTTTATAACACCTTTCTTAATCTCCAACTTTGACACCATTTTCTAAAACTTTCTTAGCCTTTAACGAAAACAGAGAAATGCTATTCGATTTTTTAGTATATAAATAAGAAGTATCAAAATGACTGAATGAATGAATGTGTCAGGAAATATAAAGTTTAGATTTGAGAAAAACATGATTTAATACATATATTATAATACATATAATATATATATATATATATATAGAAATTATTCACCACTACATTAGATATGTCCGTTATGTTATGGAGGTATTTCTCATTATCTTACAATATAAGGGTAGGGAATAGAGATACACGTGCATTACTTATAATGTAGAATCGGAGTGAGAGTGAACAAAGAAATTTTCTACTTTTTCAAGATGTTACACTCACATCTTTATGCATAAATGTGTGGACCTAGAGGCATCCACAAATCGGTAAAATTTGGCCCGGCCCAACAATTTTTGCGAAAAATGCATATATTTAAAATCGCCATTATTCTACAATTAAAATTAATTCATTTTAAAGAACAAATTTAAAACATAAGATAACATATACTTAAAAAATAACATTTCTAGGAAAACCTATAAACCATTGAAAAAGAACCTGTCTATGACGGAATCCATTCTTAAACGAAAAATGTGTTGATTCATGCAAAAAGAAAATAATAATACGTGTGACTTACTATTGACTTTCTCAATATAATATTATTTATGTAAATCACACAAAAGCCCCCGCTAGTTATTTTTTATACTACTTCTATTTTTATATTTTAATTTTAAATGTTTATAAGGCAATTTCTTCAAAATGGTGGCAATCCTTTTACTTTCATTTTTCAGAGACAAAAGAAATAATGGAAAATATTCAGACACATGGCTTTTTGGATGTTTTTTTTTAAATTTACACGTAAAGTTTCGGTAAAAATATTTAAACACGTGTACTTTATTTTTATAAGCGGATAAAAAAATATGTTTGTATTTACTGTTATGTCGCGAGAATATTGTTTTACATCATTATTTTATCTTTATCATTCCTTTTTTACTTTCTTTTATCTTTACAAGAAGAAAGTATTGGATTCATGAACATTTTCGACTACCGGTTTTCGACGAATTTATACGTTTTAGAAGCTCCTGAACACGATTTGACCATTTTTAGATAATGTCTGTCTGTGAGTCTGTTTGTCTGTCTGTCTGTATGTGACAAAAATTTTGTGGGCGCTCTATCTCAAGAACTAATGCATTAAATTTAATAAAACTTTATATTCCGTGAGTTCCTGATATAAATTGGTGCTGATTAGTTTTTGGTGAAAATCACCCAGCAGGTGGCGCTGCTATGCTGCATTTTTCACGATTTCTGCAATAGCTGTATCTCAAGACCTAATGCACTTATTTTCATCAAACTTCAGGTTTAGTTAGATCTTGACATAAATAGACGCTGATTACGTTTTGGTGTAGATATCCCAACATGTGGAGCTGCTATACCACTTTTTTCTCGATTTTTACGATAGCTATAGCTCAACAACTAATTGACGGAATTTCATCAAACTTTAGATTCTATTAGACCTTAACATAAATAGATGCTTCTAACGTTTTGGTATAAATTGCCCGACAGGTGGCGCTGCTATGCTACTTTTTTCATTATTATCACGATAACTATATCTCAAGAACTAATGCACAGATTTTCACCAAACTTCAGATTCAGTTAGACGTTAACATAAGTTGTTGTTGATTAGGTTTTGGTATAAATCTCCCAACAGGTGGCGCTGCTATGCTGCATTTTGCAGGATTTACACGATTTTAGCAATAGTCATATCTCAAGAACTAATGCACGGAATTTAATAAAACTTTAGATTCAGTTAGACCTTGATATAAATGGGTGCTGATTCTTTTTAGTGTATGCGAAATGTTTGTGAGATAGAAGAAAGTTTTGGGATTGGCACATCCAACTAGTTTCATTATAAAGAAAAAAATTTTCTAATATAATAGGTTGTGTTTAAGACCATCAAAGAGTCTCCAGGTACCTAATAATTAACTGATATCATTTTCAAAAGAAAGAATTCATTACTAAAAAACACGAAACTGCTATATTTCCCATAACTGCGTCAAAATTATACATAATTTTCAAAGATTTTTCAATCCACCAGATCTGAAATTAGAGGGTAAATTTTCAAGAAGACAACGCCTTCACCTGTATAAATGCCATCATTTTAAACAGGCATTCAATTGAAAACATATATTTTAATTAAGGAAACTGACATGTTTTTCTACATTTATGTCTAGATGAAGCAATTTGAATCGGCTCTTCATTCATCCTATATTGAGATTAGGATAATTTATCAGGAATTTTTCACTATGGACTTTTCTGTCGACGAAAATCGTAGCCCACTTTTTCTCACCCGAAAATACTCAGTTGTTATTGTTAGACACATTTTATCGCACAACTTCTAAATATAGCAGCAAAGTTAGACACAACTTCTAAATATAGCACAATTTCAATTTCAACATCATCATCGAAAAAGGAAAATATAATGTGCTTTTGAATTAAATTCATTTGAAAATTGCAGGTCAATTTAGTGATTTTAAAAGTTTCCAAGCATGGAATATTTTTTAATTTTAACTCAACACTGAGCATCGGTATGCTTCAATAATGTTAAGTAGCTACTGCCAAAGTTACCACAGTTGACAATTGATTGCTCAGACGAAAAAAAAAAATCATAAGCTCAGATTACTTTTTTGATACAGCACTTTGGCGCTAAACTGAAATTTGTCACGAAAATGCAAATTTTCATTTTATGTTGAACATAAAATGATTACTAAATTAAATTGAATTGATTGAAATATATGTTGCATCAGAATGCTCGGAATTGCACGTTTATTTAAAAAAAAAAAAAAAAAAAGAAAGAAAAGAAAGGAAGAAAGTTCCATTGTGTATGTCAAGTTATAAGAGGAAAATGATTCCAGATCGGAAAAACGGACAACTTTCCCGATTATAGAAATGGAATGAAGAACCCATACAAAGAATAAAAACATTAAAAATCATCCTCATCTGCAGATCATATATATTATTTCTGTTGTCAACATCCCTTTTTCTATGCATTTACAAAACGCACAACAATGAATGAGGTAACATTCGAAAGGTTTTTGAACCGGCTTCTGACATACTTACACTCACATTTCGTTAAAATATGTTTGTTGGTTAAAAATTGTAGTTCATTAAAAATGAAATTGGTATTGTTTTCATAAAGGAAATGATAGGTTTCTCAAATCAGTTGTGATAATAAAATACCGCATTATATCATGCCCATCAAAGATTTAAAGAAAAAAGCACAAAAAAGGTAAAGTGTGATATATCCGCACACGTTTATTTATTATCTATGATTGAAAAGCAAAATTGAAATGGAAATGTTTAGAAGAAAAATACACTATTGATTGATCGAGGCAGTGGTATTTCACGTGTAGTCTAAAAGGTATGCTTTGTTATATTAGATTACATTGTATATAATATGTATTCAATTTATTTTTTCCCCATGTTTTTCCCAACGCGGATGATGTCATCCTCTAATGCAATTAAAATACGATTGTTATTTTTTTTTCTCGCGCATGTCTTTTGCTATCTTCGATCAGTTTTAACTGTAACTTTGGTGGAATAAATGGTATGATATTCTGGCTTCACAAATGTTGTTTGCAGATATTTTTATCTTTAATTTTTCTTTAGAAATTTGAACCTGCATCTAAAAAATATTAGATATTGCTAAAATATATCAGACTGCAGTGCGAAATCTTCGCACGGACTGGTTTGTTATTGTTATTATTGTTTAAAAAAAATACAGTTTTACATAAACATTCATTAGCTGAAAAGAATGGCTCCGTTACAGACGATATGAGTTTGAAACGAAAGTTTATTGAATAGGACATTTTTAAAATATTTTATTTCTTCGCGTTTCGACGTGTTCCAACTTGCGTTTAATAATGTTTCAAAATGTTGAGTAAAGGATAAATGCTTTCTAAACGTTATAAAAAAAAATCGCGCCGCGAAACTATTTGGCTCTGGCAGGCAAGAATATTGGAGTGATTTCGAATCAAATAGATTTTTCATTTTTCGATAAATAAGTTATATTTTGAGTGATAAGCAAATTTTGTCTTATAAAGATCTTAATCAGACTGTCGCACCAAACGTTAGCTTTGACAGCGTTTATTAAAGACCTCCAGCCTCCAGGTCATTTCTTCCGCAATTCCCAACAAACAGGCGCCCAACGGTCTGCGTCTTTGAAATCTACCTGTGTCTGTAGGCCGAGCCGTCAGGGATTTTTTTAATTCCTTTTTTGTTCGTAAACGTATTAAATTGGCAGGTGCACTTATTCAGAAACTATGAAAGCGAACTTTTTTTCCATTTATCGGAAAAAAGAAGCGGATTTTTCGAGATATGTAGTCAAATTTGGCGTTTTGAACCATTCTTTCGGACGCGACAGCGAAGGAAAGAGAAAACCACCGTCCTTCGACAATAGTAACTTATATCTCAAGATTTTATACATTTATCGGAAAAAGAAAAAAACTGTTCGATTACAAATAAGTTCAATGATCGTGCCTGCAAGTATCATGCAAATGAGTCAGCAAATGTGTTATAAAACTGCGCATAGTTGAGCGGGAAAAAATATTTTTTTGAGAACCGCCTTAAGTATGAATTCGACCATGCTAGTTAAGTTCTGAAGGTGGCCCACCAATTGCTTTGGTTTCGACATAAACGTTTAATATATATGCTCTGTAAAATGCTCTGTCGTTTAATATATATGCATGTTCAATCCATTCTTAAAATTCCAGGTGAATTACATGGTCATGATACATATTGTTCTACATGTTATTTAAATTTTAAAAGTTACAAGAAAACTAATATCTCGGAAACTAGTTAAAATTTTAAAGTTCTGTGAGTTATTATGACATCCCCGGATTAATGCAAAAAACTGCTGCTAATTTCATCGCACTGCATTCCATATTATGTAGGAGTTATGAAATGCAAACAGACAGGCAGATTTTCATATAATAGATATAAAAATAGTTTTTTTTTTTTTAATTCTATGCTGAATGAAATTTATATACTATATGAAATTCATCGTTACTTGACAACATGAAAACATGAAAAATTTTACTTACAAAAGGGGAAACATTTAATGTTTTATTATTGTTGTAATTTATTTACTTTTTAAATATATTTTTTTATTATTTCAGCTATTCAAAAATATGAGAAATAATACTATTTAGAAAGTATCTTGAGTCTATCTTAAGATGGCTAATATACTATTTAATAAATATTAAAAAATATCTTACCATACTTTCGCAAAAGGAACGATAAAATATTTAAAATAATACATATTTTTAAATCAAGATGTTTTCAACTTTCTGACAGGCAATCAAATTTGATTTTCTTCTTGAAATACAATCCAATTTTTAAAGAATTAATGAAAAAATATTCTGTAATCATATTTCTAATATTAATTACAAATACATATATTATTCACATTACTTATAATTAAATATTGTTTTCCATTTAAAATAAAATTGAGCCTTTTTTAGTTTCCGGACACATATAGTGTAAAGAAAGTATTGTAATAAAAATAAAACCCCGATTATGGAAATTTTGGTTTATCATTACATGTGTTTCTGAATTGGAAATGTTTATTTTACAATGTTTCCATATGTGTATATGTGAGAATGCATGTACGTAGGTACTTTGTAACATTTTCATGTCCCCAGATATCATTTATGTTGGTTTGCGATTACAATTATGGGTGTGCGTGTGTGAATAAACACGATAGTGACTAAACTGTGTTTCCGATTGAAGTCTTATTTGGTGAAGATGTTATAGCTTTCCTATTTATGAAAATTTCCTTTTATTGAAAAAGACTAATTCTTGACGTTATTTACTCTTATAGAATATGAAAGAAGTGATACACAATACGATTTCATCAGATCTATGCATTTTTAAAATCTGCGAAAAGGGAAATAAAATTAATAGATATCATTAAAATTGTTTAAAAAATATTTTATTTTTTATTACTTTCTTTTAAATAATTGATTAACATTGGAATCATAGTATATTTTTGTTTGACATCTGTTATAGTCTTGTCGCCTTATGCGGTCACCGTAGTACTTCTCCTATAGCCTTGAGACCTTAGTCTTATGGTATTTGCTGCCACCACCGGTGTTAGACTGATACCGGACACGGATATACAGTATGATAAAATTTCGTTCAGTTAGAATATTCACATTTAGCAATTTTCGCTAATCGATGGAAATGCACTCGAAATCTTTTGTACAGCCCTGTCTATTATCTGAAGATTTTTGTACACACCACCTATTAATCTAAAAGGCAACTTAAAACTCACTTGCAGAAATTACCAAACGTAAACGACAATGTATCTTTTTTTTTTTTTTTTGCGTAGCCCTGTTTATGAATTTATTTATATCCCACAAACATCTATTAGTCTACTTAATATAGTTCAAAAGGAAAATGCGTAACCACAATTAAAAACTATCCTTAAGCAATTCACGCCATAGTCTGTAATACTTACGAATTCCCTTGTGTAGGATGTATATGATCAACTGAGTTTATAAACACACACGGACTATGAAAAAAATAGTTAAACTTAAAAACGCAAACCAAAGTTGAAAACGCACTTATCACACATAGACTGTAAATATTGCACATGTACTGTAACCAATATCTTTTGCGTGTCCCTGTAAATAAACGCAATGCGCACAAGAGAGCAATTTATAGTGCACTTAAGTAATGCATATAATTTTCATTATGTTTGAAATAGTGAAATATCACTAAATTACACTGCAAACGATTTTTCCCCATAGAACGATGAGTAACAAAATTCTTTTGTTTGACCCTGTAAATGAATAATAAATGCTTTGCACCCCATATTCTATAAAAAGCATGTTTTAATGCGCTTCATAATTATATATTAATTTCATTATGTTTTAAATGAAGTAGCGTCATCAAAATGTACTTGAAACGATTATTCCCCATTGTGTGTCCTGTAACGGATTACTTTTGACTGTCCCAGTAAAAAAACTAGAAGTGCTACACACTTCAGTTGAAATAGGGAACATGCTATAGATAACGACAAAAACATAAAAATTTCAGGGCAATCCGAGCATATTTACGGGAGTTAGAGCACGGACAGACGGCCAAACAAACCGAAGTCATAAACACTTTTCAACTAGGATGGAAAGTGTTAAAAAAGGTCTAATATGATTAATTGGTATCTGAGCAATACCAACAAATTTTACGGGTTTACGAGTAAAAATAATTTGAAGAGTTCTCGAAATCTGAATTAAATTTACAAAGTATAAATAAGAAATAAATAAAAGATGATATAATAATTTTAACTACCGATGCATTAGATAATTCTCAATTGTTTGAAACACAAAAAGATTCATGTAACGAAAAGAAAAAAAAAAGATTACTACAATAAATTCTACATACTAAATTTAAGAATGTTTTCTTGCACTTATAAAGCAAGAGATTAAATAATAAGGTATAATTTATTTATCACCTTTTTATTTTATATTTCTGTGTTTCTTTAGATATAATAATTAGTTGTTCAAAATATTGAACTCAACATTATAAAACCAATGGAAATGTATATGATTACATATAATTAGTGTTAGGCTGTTCTCAAATCCAGACTGGCTACTTTCTGACACATTTTTAAATTCATTTTTATTCGCAAATGCATTAAATTGATAGGTACTCTTATTCAGAAACTTTATAATCAAAATACGTTTTCCATTTTTTGATAAAGACAGAAGATTTTTCAGAAAATACTGTCAAAGTCGGCGTTTTGAGCCGAATTTCTGACACCGCAGCACGGAAAAGGGAGAAAAAACGTGTCATGTGACAGGAATCACTTATAAATCGATAAGTAATTTATTTATATAAAAAAATTGAAAACTCATTTCTATTCCAAATCGCTTCAATAGTCAGGCCTACCAATTTTATGCCCCTGGGTTTAAAAATGAGTTAGAAAATGTGTCAGAAAGTTTGGCGTTGTTTAGCAAGTCATTTGAGAACCACCTTAATGAAACTAGCTGAAATACACTAAATTCTGAATCCTGCATTTTTACAACAAAATAACCGTATTACATTCTTTACTATTATGCCACACATCCAGAGAAGTTCATAATAATACATTGAAGTTCCTTGACTCATGTATGCACCGAAGGCACCGAATTTTAAACGATAACAAACTGAAAAAAAGATTCACCTGTCCCTTTTAAGTTGTTCTAATAACTAAAACCTGCTACTGATCAATCTTTAAAAACAGGAAGAAGTATGTCCGTGGTAAGGGGGCGTATATCAAGTTATTTTCCGTTGCACCGGAAGTCTCAATTATCTGAAGTCTTAATGAGTTTTCGCGGCAGGGGATGAATTGGAAAACCTTTCTCCGTAAGTTCGCAAATCACAGATGTTTGTCCAAAAATGGCGCGTTTTATGGCTTGGTTTATCCAAGTTTTTTAACGGAAATCTCATTTATCTTCTATTTTCTCACACTAGTTTGAGTGATCGTTATTGGGTCAGATCGGAAGGAATCATCTCTCATGGCTTTTTTTATATCATCCATCCAGGTCTTTCGTGGTCTTCCTCGTTTCCTCATTTGGTTTGTTCAATTAGATGCGATTTTGGGAAGTCTCTCGTCACTCATTCTTTTAACATGGCAATACCAGATTAATTGTTTCTTTTGGAGATCGTCTTATATGGTTCCCTTTATTTTCAGCATTTCTTTGATTCTTTCATTTCTTATTCTTTCTATTCTTGATATCTTGCATGATCTTCTTAGGGCATCCATTTCCACTGCTACTAGTTTCTTTCTTTCTGTGTCCATAATTCTCCATCTATCTGCTCCATATAACAATATGCTCTTTACAATACAATTGTATATATTATATTTTCTTTTCCTGGAGATCTCCTCACTCCACCAAATAGAGTTTAAAAGTTTAACAGCCTTTCTTCCTTGTCAGATTCTGTATTTAATTTCCTATGAGTCTGTGCCTTCTCTATTAATGTCTACACCAAGGTGCCTATAATACTCACAGCTTCTATTTTTATGTTATTATTTAAATTCATTTAATAAATTTCAAAATTTAATTTGGATACATTATCGACTTTTTTCAGATAATTTTTTTTTTTTTTTTTTTTTTTTTTTTTTTTTTTTTTAAATTTGCAATCTAAAAAAATATGCTAAATGTAAAGAATCTACTAGAATTTTAAAAAAGTGATTTTTACCTATGTTTGTTACCCGGAAAGCCCGTGTTTCTTCCCTTAATTTTCACAAAAGATCCACTTAATTTTTTTCTCACCTATTTTAAAAGTTCTATCTCAAATATTTACTTTATCTTCCTCGTAGCCACTCGTTACTTAAACAGAATAAAAAGCTTTTATCCAACTTATACTTTTATCATGATGTAAAAATATATGTTTAAAAATGCATAATGTTAACTCTTTTTTTTCTTTTTTTTTGTAAGAGGCGGGGTACTAACTTCTTTAAAATCTCTCTTTTTTTTTACAATTTTCTTTTATCCGAAAATTATCATATTTCACGCATAATTTTTATTCCATAAATTAATAAATGAAACAAAAACAAGAGGAAGATATTTTTCTTCTTATTTTAAAAAATATCGTTTCTCTCTTGACAAGATAAAAGTATTTACTTTTATTCGTTGTCGCATACTTGTCAATTTGAAATTTTATAAAACGTAAGCAGCTAAGATCTAAAAGCTGGAGCTAAGAAATATAAAATATGCAAATATATAAAAGAAGACACCGCATCCATTTACCAGCTAACGAAATTTTGTAACAGATGTAATATATCCCAGGACAGTTTGATAAGTATGATTGATTTACATTCTCTCGTTGTTGTTTTTTAAATGAATATTCAAAAGGTAGAATAAATAATTTAACATAGAACCTTTCGTTTTCCAACATTTTGCTGATTTAAGCGGAGACTCGCTTGATACAGCTTGATTTTTAGTGTATTTTCGGGAATTTTTTTTCTTTTTTAATTTTATTAATGCACATAGAAAAAATGGCTTTTGGCATTGAAATTATTATGCTTTCGCCCAAGTATGTAAATATTAAAATTTAAAAAATATATATTTTCTCTTTTACGACACACTAGATGATACCTTAATTTTCTGTCTCATCTTTGTAAATTTGAAATTTTATAAAACGTAAGCTAAGATCTAAACCTGGAGCTATAAATAGAAAATATGCAAATTTGTAAAAGAGGACACCGCATCGATTTACCTGCTAACGAAATTTTTTAACAGGTGTATATATCCCAGGAGAGTTTGATAAACATGATTGATGTACATTCTCTCGTTATTGTTTTTAAAATGAATATTCAAAATGTAGAATAAATAATTTAAAATAGATTTACCTTTCGTTTTCTCATATTTTGGTGATTTAAGTTTAGACTCAACTATTACAGCTTGATTTATAGTATATTTTGGGAATTTTTGTTATTTTATTTAAATAATGCACATAGAAAAAATGGCATTTGGCATTGATATTATTATTCTTTCGCCTAAGTGTGTGAATATTAAAATAAAATAAAAAATATTTTCTCTTTTACGACAAGCTAAGTTTTTACCTTCATTTTCTGTCTCATCTTTGTAAATTTGAAATTTTATAAAACGTAAGCTAAGATCTAAACCTGGAACTATAAATAGAAAATATGCAAATTTATAAAAGAGGACATCGCATCGATTTTCCTGCTAACCAAATTTTTTAACAGGTGTATATATCCCAGGAGAGTTTGATAAACATGATTGATGTACAATCTCTCGTTATTGTTTTTAAAATGAATATTCAAAATGTAGAATAAATAATTTAACATAGATTTACCTTTCGTTTTCGCATATTTTGGTGATTTAAGTGGAGACTCAACTATTACAGCTTGATTTATAGTATACTAGCTGTTACCCGTGACTTCGTTCACGCAACATTAAAAGAAGAATAAATACATTAATTAAGCAAAATATTTTACTCCCAATAATTAAAAACGTTAATAATTAACTAACTATTTATCACATTTCATAGGAGACAATACGGTATTTATTATTATAAGGACCTTGACATAACTCAGTCTTAAAAAAGTGAAATTTTGAGCCAAATAACCGCGAAAATGAAATTGCAACCAATGCAAAAAGGAAGGCCAAATAAAATCGTGGAAATAGACGAATTGGGTAAAAACAAATGTCAATTTTACCTGATAAACAATTTTACTTTTAACGCCTTTGTGAAACGTTATAACAGTTGCATATACGGCATCCTTAAAAAAAAAAAAAAAAAAAAAAAAAAACATTTATTAGAAATAGTATATGCTTTATCTTTAAATTCAATTCTGCCTCCTTGGTTTAATGTTGTAGAATATTTCGCAAATTCTAATTTTTTAACTTATATTAACATAACCCTTCATTTCTCTAAATTTTCAGTTAATTTTTCTTTCACTTTCTTTTTTTTTAATGTATAACATGGTAAGTAATGCAGTTCTTTCTTCCAAATTCTAGTTAAATGTTCCTTTTTTTTTTTCCCTTTTCGTAATATCAACCCCAAGTGTAAATTGTTGTTACCTTGTTGTTCAACCCCACTTATTCCAGGAAAAATACCCGCAAGGTTTAACCTTGTAGGACATGCAGTCAACCTTCCCCCAGGATTTCGGTCAAAAAAGGACCATTAGGTGACCCGTTCCTTCAAATATTTTTCTGTTACCATGTGGTTAGCGCATAGTAACAGAAGCGATAGGCCCCCGTTCCCCTTTTTTTTTAAATGGGTAGGTCCCATATAGGTTCGAGGAGAGAGAGGTGATACGAGAAGGTCAGTCAGTGAGTGGAAAACAGCTAGTGATGTAGGTGCGAGCCAATAAAATTCGGTACGGGCGAGGGGGTTCATTTTTGGCGGGAAGATGCTTTCCCACTCTACCCCTGAGCTCCGAGAAGGGATCGTGTTTAGTAGTTGATATGACACCTAGCTGAAAAGAAGTCGAGATTGAATAATCTCTCATAATTAGATTCTAGAATGAGGCATATCGCTTAGTGTGAGTTGAAAACACTTTTTTGAAAGTGACAATTTCCTTTCTATGAAATATCTAAGGCGAGTCTTGATGCTGTATGATGTTCAGATGATAGAGGTGAACATGAGACGACAATTACCAAGTTGTCAAAGTATGCATGGGTTGATAAGTTTGGACTGGTAGTGGAGCAGTATTTAGCTGTGCGAATCTCCAAAAAAATAAGTCCCGAAGGTAATAGCGGTAAAGCGGAGTCTTGCAGATAGCATAAGAAGGTTCGGCTCCTAAAAAATTTATGAGAAGGTACTCCCTTTTGAAAGGCGGTTGCTGCTATAAATATGAGAATTCAAGGAGATAACATCGTTGGATGATGAGTGGAAATAGAGAACAGCAGTAGTCTTACCCCATCTTAGTGTAATAGGTATCCTAAACTGCCAACTGGGTGAGTGACCAAGAATACAATGAAAATTGGTTGGTACAAGAAATTTTTGTATTTGTGCAAAGGTGATTTGCTTTGTCTTCGAGAATGTGAGTAAAATTATTCATTTCTATATGTTTATAATGTTGAATTGTGCTTATCCTATATGTATATAAACTGTTTTTTAAAACTATTTTAAATGATTTCAATATAAGAAATTACAGTATCAATGCCAAATAGAGTGTTCGGATAATTGTTGTCTACATATTATGTGTTAATTAATTAAAAAGAAACGATGATAAAAACAAAAATGTTTCCTTTTCTCATTGTTTATACATTTCTCCTTCTCTAATTATTATAGATAGACTCTCATAAGTAGCAGTATTAATGTTAAATATTTTATTCAAGTAATAAAACCTTAAACGTTAATGTTAAATTTCTACAATAATAACTCTATGCCCGAATATAATAACAGCAATTAAATATGTGTAATGAGAATTTAGAATTCTGTTATTGTTTTATTCAGATGTGTTTATAAATATTATTTAATAAGTAATTCTTTTCTGCACTTTTAGTTTAAAATCTGTAAATTAATAGTAAATTAAACCCCCTTTCCTTGTTATTAGCTTTGTTGCCCTTATATTTTTATTCTGTGAAATAGTCCACATTCATTGTTTTTTTTTTTTAAAACTGATAACAGAATTCACAGGGAGTGAAATTCAATCACTCATGTTTTCTTTAAATATATTAATTCTGTAAGAAATATATATATGACAAATATAATTTTAAATTAATGTGGATTTAAGATCAAATGTGTAGACCTAATCTAAATATCCAAATGTAAATAGGACTATATAGCTAGACAGATGATAGTAAATTTTATAGATTAAAGTTTATTGATGCACTTAAAATAAATTGTTTATTCTGAATTAAGTTAATTGTGAAATTTTATATATTTTAAAGAGAGTTAATAAATTTATGAAGTATTAAGAGAATCCTATTAAGTGAAATATTATTGTTTAGGTAATTAAAAATGTGTCCTATCATCTTGAATCACAGCTTTTCAAATGATTTATAAAATACGTAGTGTGCTCAACTATACGATTTCATTGGTCCCTAAATTTTAAAAGTATAAATGTATTCATAAAGTAATGTCATTTTGGTTTTAACTTGCAAATTTTCTGGGTTTTATCCTCTCAAATATGAGAGTTTGTCTCCATTCAGTCATTCAAAATTAGTTTAATTTTCACTGTTATTCGTCATCATTTATGAATACTTTATGTTTTTGAGATTTAGAAGTATTGGGTGTTTTTCTTTTTTTTTTAGGTTGTGAAAGATATGAGAATATTGTTACCTCCTTTGATTTTATTTAAAAGTAAAATTTAAAAGTAAATGAATTTATTTTGCCATTCTCTCCCTTTTCTTATATTTTGTATTATGTGTGTTAACTTGTACTAAATTTTGGTGCCCCTTCTTAAATCTAATTACCTGGTGTTTGTAATAAATTTATGGTAACAATATTCAGTTGGTGGTATGTCTTTCTCACCTGGTGTAATGTTAAATTTAAATTCTTGTATAATTGGATTGAAGTTAAATATTGTGAAGTGGTAGAATGTAAGATTATAGTCATAAGATGCATTAAAATAACTTCTTAAAAAAATAGTAACAAAGAAAACACCAATAAGATTGGTGCCCATGACATTTCAAACCTGGCTTATGCTTATAGATTTATAAAAATCTAAAATTTTTTAAAAAATATGAAGCTGTATTTTGTGTTTTTAATTTAATTTTCATGGTTGTAAAAGGTATTTTGATTTAATTTTCATGGTTGTGAAAGGTAAGTCTGTGACTCTGTATTGCAATTTCGTTAAAGTTTTGACATCTCTGCGCTTAGATAGTTCCAAATTTAAATTCTCTCTTGTTTTTATGCTTTTGTATGTGTATTTCTGTGTATAGTTGCACCCCCCCCCCCCCCCCACTTAATTTTTTTTTCTCATTGATAAAACTTATCATGGCAGAAGATCAGGCAAAAAACTTGGCTAATATTCAAAAGAAAATTTCCCTTATGGAAAATATTTCTTCAATTCCACCTTTTAGCGGTGTTGAAAATTCAGTTTCTTTTAGTGAATTTTTTGAAAAGTGGGATAGCCTTGCTACCTTTTTCGAATGGGGGGAGGATGAGAAAAAATTCGCTTGGTTTAGCAGAGTTACCGGGGGAGCGGCAAGGTTATTTAAGCTTCATAAAGATAAAAAGGTAGATGAAATTGTTAAAATTTTCAGGGAAAGATACACCAGTCATGTTTCTCCAGATGTAGCCCTTTCAAATTTTTTTAGTTTCAAGCAAACCCCTTAAATGTCGGTGCAGGACTTCTATGATAGAGCCTACGACATGTCGCTTAAAGCCCTAGTTATTGATGGATTACAAGGGGAGGTAGTTAACAAAAGTAGAAACGCTATCTTTCACTCAATGCTTTTGGGAAATCTGTCCCCAGAAATAAGAAAAGGGGTCATTACGAAAAACCCACAAACGCCTGAAGAAATCCTCACTGTTGCATTGCTTGAGGAAAAAGCGTGCAGGAGTATAAATCCATTCTATAACCTCCAAAATGAAATTAGTGCTCCATTTATACCTGAATCTGTACCACAAAATTTAGCCTGTGCAGCTATGTATCCCCAAAATGAGTATAAACAATCACAGCAGGACATCAGCAATTTGAAAGACCAGGTAGATTTGCTGTCAGCAAAAATTGACAGTTTAGTTCGAATTCAGGAAAGGCAGAGTGAGGTCCAGAGCCAGGAAAGAGTACAATTCAGAAATTTTCAGTGTCATTTGTGCTCAGAAAGTGGACATTATGCACGAGATTGCCCACAGGCTAGGTACCAGTATAACTTTGGTAGGAGCAGGCATAATAACTATAGGGGCCGTGGAAACTATAAGAGTAATTATAGAGGAAATTCAAACCAAGCAGGGAATGGTAACTATAGGGGAAATAGAAATAGAAATGAATATAATTATAGGGGTAGAAATGACTACAGTTATAGAGATAGAGATGACTACATAAATAGAGGAGATAATAATAGGGACAGACATGAAAACAGTAATGGAAACCAACCGAGTAATGATGCTAGTGCCCAAGGTACTCCTGCGAGGCCTTTAAACGGTTAGAGGCCGGATCTTTAATGGTCGAATTGATCCCCCAAAAGCCAAACGACTCACCCCCTGTATATAGTGTGTTTTCACCCCATTTATATAGTCTCCCAGTTACTAAAATTACTGTAAATAATAAAAATATTACTGCGTTATGTGACTCGGGATCGGCTATCAATTTGTTGAGTAGCACTATGCTCAATTTGTTCACGGGTAGCCCTATAGAAGAGTGTTTGTTGCACACCGATTGTGACAGTAACTGGTCAAAAAGTTCATCTCAATCAAAGTGTACTCGCAACATTTAAAATTAATGATACGCTGTGCAAGGCACAGTTTTTTGTTGTACCAGGTCAGCTGGCGGAGGAATTTTCTGCTATTTTGGGAATGCCTTTTTTAAAAAAGTATCGAGTTCTCATTGATTGTTCAGACAATGCTATCACTCTTAGAGGCCCTGAACAAAACCAATGTAAACAAAAAATTGATATGCAAAGTCATTCCAAATTAGAGACAAACAAGGGTTGCCATAATCTTAGTGAGTCTACTGAGAGTGTGGAAAACGTCGAGGAAAATACTGAACAGTGTCAGGATTCTGTAAATAATGTAGGGGTTATAGTATATAATTGTAAATATATGTATAATAATGATTCAAAAATGTGTAATTGTGATAATTGTGACCCTGAAAATTCCCAGTGCAAATATGTCAACAAAGGTGAAAGGGAGCAGAAGGTAGACTGTAGTAGTAATGTAAAGACAGTTCAGGGTACCATAAGTAGTAATAGTGGAGAATTCGATAATGGTGGGCAGAATAAGGTGTCAAGTGAAAGTAATAGTGTCTTGCAAAGTGAAAAAGTAGAGGGTACCACAAATAACTACAGTATACCACAGACTACTGAGGCTCAACAAGTAAACCATATTGCACAACATGCGGATAATGCTAGCAAATCTGATGAGACTGTTTTTTATGATATGGAGGAACAATTAAGTGGGAACACACAAAATAATGAGAGTGAAAATAGAATGAGTAGCAATGAGAGTAATGACAAGACTATCATAGGCATTGCCGCATTATGTGACAAACTTACAATTCCCCCCCAAACTAAAATTTTAGCTAATGTTAAGTGTAATAAAGAATTAAATGTAAATGTTAATGACCCTATAATGTTAGAACCCCTTGCTAGAAGTATGCATCAAGGCCTCCTTATTTCTAGAACCATTTGCACACAAGAGCATGGTTTATTTTTATCTTTTGCTAATTTCTCAGATAATTCTATTAATTTAAATAAAGGAACATATGTTGCCAAAATTCTTAAATGTAAAGACAAATTAAATTTAACCCCAGAGATATGTAATTTAAATTGTAATGTAAATGTTGACCCCCCAATTGCAGATTTCGACCATGCAGATTTAAAATGGAGCTCTGATATTAATTTAGACCACTTAGACCCCCCTTTAAAAGCACAAATGCAAGATTTCCTGGATAAGAACAAAGATGTGTTCGCAGCCTCTGTACTAGATTTACCTGGCTGTGACACTATTCCCCATACCATAAATCTAACCTCTGATAAACCAGTTCGTTGCAAAGCATATAGAGTCCCTTATAAACTGCGCCAGGAAATGGAGGACCAATTAAACATTTTATTAGAAGCTAATATTTTGTCACCCTCAATGTCAGAATTTTCTTCTCCAGTCATTCTCGTACAAAAAACAGATGGTACATACAGATTAGCTGTTGATTTTAGGAAGCTAAATAAAAACTTGGTAAAAGATGCATACCCCATTCCTAATATCACAGACTCTGTAGACTCTCTTTCAGGTGCCAATTATTTTTCAACTCTCGACCTTACTAGTGGTTTTTTTCAACAAGTCATTAGACCTGAAGACATGCATAAAACTGCTATTATTACGCATAAATGATTATTTGAGTGGTCGCGCAACTGTTTTGGATTGGCTAATTCAGGAAATAGCTTTCAGAGATTAATGAATGCCATTTTTGGGGATCTCGGAAATTTGGGTATATTAGTGTATATTGATGACATTGTAGTATCTTCTAAAGACATTGAGTCTCATTTTACCAAACTTAACTTAGTATTCGAAAGGCTTCGCCAACATAACTTAAAACTTAAACCCAGCAAATGTAATTTCCTGACAGACAAAATTCAGTATCTTGGTTTTGAGATTCATGGTGGTCAAGTATCCCCCATTAATAAAAATATTGAAATTATAGAAAAGTTACAACCTCCTACAAATCGTAAAGGTGTCAGATCTTTCATCGGCACATTGTCTTTTTACAGACGCTTTATCCCAGATTTTACTAAAAGAGCAATTAATTTAATAGACCTCACTAAAGAAACAGGGCGTTTTGTCTGGAACGAGGCAGCCCAGCGGGAATTTGATGATCTTAAGAAAGCTCTTATCTCAAAACCTTGTTTAGCTTTACCTGATTTTGACAAAGAATTCATTATATATTCTGATGCAAGTAGTGAATCTTTAGGGGCAGTGTTATCACAATTGGATAATAACAAAATGATACACCCTGTCGCCTTTGCTAGCAGGAGACTGAAAGATGCAGAGACAAGATACTCTGCCACCGAAAGAGAACTTTTAGCCCTTGTCTGGGCCACTGCACATTTTAAGTGTTATATAGCCAGTACACATTTTTCCATTTATACAGATCATGCTCCACTCACCTTTATGTTGAAGATTCAGGATCCCACGTCACGCATGGCCAAGTGGATATGCACTTTATCAGACTATAACTTTACAATAAACTATGTCAAGGGAAAATGTAACAGTGTGGCAGACTTCCTATCGCGTTTTGCTAATGTAGAGAAGCCTACAAGTGCAGTTAGCTGCAATTTTAGTATTCAGGTAGCTAAAGAAACATCTTTTGAACCATACTCAAACCTTATGGGAAAAATTTGCGAGTTCCAAAAATCGGACACGAAATGCTGTGAAATTGTAAAAAAAATGGAGCAGAAATTGGAAATCTCACCTAGGTATATGAAATACTTTTTTAGAGACGATATCTTGGTATGTGAGGATACTAGAGAATCTTTGATTTTAAACAACCCCATCAAGTTAGTGGTTCCTAAGGAACTGGTTTTGCAAGTGTTCACTCTAACACACGACTCTCTAGCTGCTTGTCATCAAGGTTTCCAGAAAACAATTGACCGCATCCGAGAGCACTTTTACTGGCCAGGGATGTCGGCAGATGTCAAACACCTGGTAGAATCTTGTGTTAGTTGTCAAGAGAAAAGAGCCCATAAGGCAAATCAGCTTGCCCCCCTTCAGCGTATGCCCACCCCTGAATTTCCTCTAAATAAAGTACACTTAGATATTATAGGCGTCTTGCCACAAACATTTTCAGGAAATAAATATATAGTCACATACATAGACTCTTTTACCAAATGGCCAGAGGCGTATGCTGTCAGTTCAATTACTTCTGATGTAATAGCGGACACGTTGGCAGATTTCGTATCCCGATATGGAGCACCGTGTTATATAACGACAGATAATGGAAAAAACCTAATATCGGATGCGATTGAGCATGTATACAGTATGTTTGGCATAAAACATATCAGAACATCTTCTTATCATGCACCCGGAAATGCTCAGGTGGAACGTCAAAATAGAACGTTAAAGAATGCACTTTCTCATATTGTAAATCAAAATCAAACAGACTGGGACTCTAAACTTAAATTTGCTCTGTTAGCAATGCGGACCGCTGTACATTCATCAACAAAGTTAACACCGGCAGCTGTCATGTATGGTAGAAACTTAAATCTTCCCTATCATGTATTTTCACAACCACCTAAACTTAATTACAACGATGCACCGTCTTTCTGTGAACTTGTAATTCCTGCTCTCCAAAAAGTATATGCAGAAGTCCATAACAATCTAGTTAAAGCAGCTGAAACTCAGGAGAAATACAGAGAAAAAACAGCAGTGTGTAAAAATCTAAAAGTAGGTGATCTAGTGTGGCTTTACACACCTAGAATTGAGCCAGGACAGACTAAAAAGCTAAGTAAATTAAATAACGGTCCTTTTACTATTATTGAACAATTAAATAATGTAAATTTTAAGATCGCTTTAGTTGCTAACCCGAAAAATACCCAAGTTGTCCATGTTGATAGACTAACGTTATTCAAAGACAGGAAGATTACTAACCAAAACAATCCACAACAACAAACGACTAACGGAAATTCGATTCACAATCCGCCCATCGATGAAACAGAACCGATTCAGAGTGGCGAGCAGCCAACCCACCTCCGTACTACTAGACATAGACGATATTTCGCATGGGTTCCGCCCCCTTTAGCGCAAGAAAACGAGAATGATTGCAACACTGAAACCGTAACTAAGGAAGACGAGGAGGAGGCGCGCAGCGTTTCTACCGAAATTGGTGCTCTTTCCCCACAACCACAGGTCAGTCCGGGAGGGGAAGAGTCACATCCACAGATTGCTCCGGTAGGGGAAAGTTCGGGTAGCACACAAGAGGAGCCTAATGTTGCTGAAAGAGGCAGAGAGGTTGATCAGTCCGATAGCAACGAAAAAGCAACTGAGGGTGATTCGATACGGCCTGTCGCGAAATCGAAACGCCTCGGTCGTTCTAGATCGACTCCACGGGTCGATTATTCCTTTCGGGACAGAAGCGTTCGTCCCATTTATAAAGAGTAACGACTTTATCTGTTTTTCACTCAATGTTTTCTGTATATAGTCTAGTTAATTTGTATTTATATGTGTTTTAATCTGTTTTTGAGGAAATTTATCGAAATTAAAACTCGGAATTGAAAATTTTTCAACTTAAAATGGGTTTGTTTTGATTGCTTTCCGGAAGTGTTAGTAAGCGTTTTTAGAGCTTTATATGTGCCTTTTTTAGAAGGGTATTGGGTATTATGTTATATTTTGGCATGCATACCGCTCCGCACCCACTTTTTGTAAATTTTTATAAATTTTTAACCAAAATTCGTGCTATTTCTGGGATGTTTGGAGTTTTTTGGAGGATGTTTTGAAAATTACGTGATGCAAGCGAGGGGATTTGAGTAAATTTTTTTTCCCCTTTTTTACTTCCTTTTGAAAATATAATTGTATTGTATATATATAGCTAATTCTAACACTTATTTAGTTTACTTATTTGTGTTACCTTCTCGGAAGTTGTAATTTTTTGGGTATATGTGCAAATCTTACAGAGATATTTTATACATTTCTGTATTTGGGGTGTGACTTATTTACAGCCGTACATATACACTTTCGGTGTGTACATTTTTATGCCTTCTATATTCTATTCTCTTCTGTAAATTTGGGTAATTGTGTTTATATTTTCTTTTTTCCCCTTTTTTTTTTGCATTTTTTTTTTTTTTAATTTTCCCCTTTTTATATCTTGTTGGCAGAGTTACCTGGTAGTAGTGGAGTTTGTTTTTCACATTTTTTTTGCATGTTGTTTTTAGTTTCTGCATTTTTAAAGTTGTCTAGGCTATGGTAATTGTTCCCATAGGAATACAGAGTTGCAGACATACACTAATGTATGCACAATGATCTGTAAGTGCATTTGTACACTCCAAGTAAAACCCCAACAATCAAAATATGAACTTTTCAAATGAATAGGGGTTCCCTGCTAATACAATGAACTTGCATTCATGTATTTTTTTTTTTTTTGTAAAGCATTTTAAACTGAAAATGAAATATTGCATCTCTGTTGTGTTTTTTTTTTTGTGTTATGCTATTTACATGTATGTAACCTAGTGCTATTTTTATGAATTTGATTTAAATAGTTTTTTTTATTACCTTTGACTCACACGCTGTTATATGTCGAGTAAAAGATTTTATTTGTGTATTATGTATATATATATCTACATCTGCATCTCCAGCCTGTGTCTTGATGTGTATGTAAATTGTGAAAATTACCAGTTGGCAGTCTTTCACATGTTAATTAACCTTAAACTTAAATTTATTTAATTTTAGCAACAATTTTGGGGCCTAGCTGCAGTTACACATGGCAATTACGGTGGAGTGGCATACTCACATGTAGAAGGTAGTAGTGGTGAAATGAGAGTTCACCGTCTGGATATCTGGTCTGTTTCGGGAAGTTGGTGAAAATTTTCAGTAGGTATCATCTAATACAGATAACTGTAGGCAAATCTGAAGGCAAGGATAGAGGCTCAGTTAGTTGTGATAAACCCCATGGTTACTTATATGGCTCACAGCTTTTACTTATGTATAAATTCCTTTTTAAACTCAATTCCATTTTTCTTTTAGGGATGTGGCCAGGTGGACGGTTCATTGTGTGCAGCTCGAATTGCACATTCCGGAGTGTGACGAGCGGGGTTTCAACTATGTGATGCTTGGAAGCTCTTCGAGTCGCTGTTTGATTTGTTCGAGTATCTTGGACCCACGTAGGTGTTTCTCCAGCAGGCAGTAAACCATTTTACCTTCATTTTTCCAATTTTTTGGTTTTAACAAGTCTAGGTTAACTAACTTGGAGTAGGAAATCGAGTTCTCCATTGGGAGTTAGCTTTATACTTTCTTTTTTTTTTGTTTCAAAAAAAAAATTATTTTAGTCAAAATTTTTTTTTTTTTTTTATTCAGGATAGGGGAGTCTTGTTGTAGAATATTTCGCAAATTCTAATTTTTTAACTTATATTAACATAACCCTTCATTTCTCTAAATTTTCAGTTAATTTTTCTTTCACTTTCTTTTTTTTTAATGTATAACATGGTAAGTAATGCAGTTCTTTCTTCCAAATTCTAGTTAAATGTTCCTTTTTTTTTTCCCTTTTCGTAATATCAACCCCAAGTGTAAATTGTTGTGACCTTGTTGTTCAACCCCACTTATTCCAGGAAAAATACCCGCAAGGTTTAACCTTGTAGGACATGCAGTCAACCTTCCCCCAGGATTTCGGTCAAAAAAGGACCATTAGGTGACCCGTTCCTTCATATATTTTTCTGTTACCATGTGGTTAGCGCATAGTAACAGAAGCGATAGGCCCCCGTTCCCCCTTTTTTTTTAAATGGGTAGGTCCCATATAGGTTCGAGGAGAGAGAGGTGATACGAGAAGGTCAGTCAGTGATGTAGGTGCGAGCCAATAAAATTCGGTACGGGCGAGGGGGTTCATTTTTGGCGGGAAGATGCTTTCCCACTCTACCCCTGAGCTCCGAGAAGGGATCGTGTTTAGTAGTTGATATGACACCTAGCTGAAAAGAAGTCGAGATTGAATAATCTCTCATAATTAGATTCTAGAATGAGGCATATCGCTTAGTGTGAGTTGAAAACACTTTTTTGAAAGTGACAATTTCCTTTCTATGAAATATCTAAGGCGAGTCTTGATGCTGTATGATGTTCAGATGATAGAGGTGAACATGAGACGACAATTACCAAGTTGTCAAAGTATGCATGGGTTGATAAGTTTGGACTGGTAGTGGAGCAGTATTTAGCTGTGCGAATCTCCAAAAAAATAAGTCCCGGAGGTAATAGCGGTAAAGCGGAGTCTTGCAGATAGCATAAGAAGGTTCGGCTCCTAAAAAATTTATGAGAAGGTACTCCCTTTTGAAAGGCGGTTGCTGCTATAAATATGAGAATTCAAGGAGATAACATCGTTGGATGATGAGTGGAAATAGAGAACAGCAGTAGTCTTACCCCATCTTAGTGTAATAGGTATCCTAAACTGCCAACTGGGTGAGTGACCAAGAATACAATGAAAATTGGTTGGTACAAGAAATTTTTGTATTTGTGCAAAGGTGATTTGCTTTGTCTTCGAGAATGTGAGTAAAATTATTCATTTCTATATGTTTATAATGTTGAATTGTGCTTATCCTATATGTATATAAACTGTTTTTTAAAACTATTTTAAATGATTTCAATATAAGAAATTACAGTATCAATGCCAAATAGAGTGTTCGGATAATTGTTGTCTACATATTATGTGTTAATTAATTAAAAAGAAACGATGATAAAAACAAAAATGTTTCCTTTTCTCATTGTTTATACATTTCTCCTTCTCTAATTATTATAGATAGACTCTCATAAGTAGCAGTATTAATGTTAAATATTTTATTCAAGTAATAAAACCTTAAACGTTAATGTTAAATTTCTACAATAATAACTCTATGCCCGAATATAATAACAGCAATTAAATATGTGTAATGAGAATTTAGAATTCTGTTATTGTTTTATTCAGATGTGTTTATAAATATTATTTAATAAGTAATTCTTTTCTGCACTTTTAGTTTAAAATCTGTAAATTAATAGTAAATTAAACCCCCTTTCCTTGTTATTAGCTTTGTTGCCCTTATATTTTTATTCTGTGAAATAGTCCACATTCATTGTTTTTTTTTTTTAAACTGATAACAGAATTCACAGGGAGTGAAATTCAATCACTCATGTTTTCTTTAAATATATTAATTCTGTAAGAAATATATATATGACAAATATAATTTTAAATTAATGTGGATTTAAGATCAAATGTGTAGACCTAATCTAAATATCCAAATGTAAATAGGACTATATAGCTAGACAGATGATAGTAAATTTTATAGATTAAAGTTTATTGATGCACTTAAAATAAATTGTTTATTCTGAATTAAGTTAATTGTGAAATTTTATATATTTTAAAGAGAGTTAATAAATTTATGAAGTATTAAGAGAATCCTATTAAGTGAAATATTATTGTTTAGGTAATTAAAAATGTGTCCTATCATCTTGAATCACAGCTTTTCAAATGATTTATAAAATACGTAGTGTGCTCAACTATACGATTTCATTGGTCCCTAAATTTTAAAAGTATAAATGTATTCATAAAGTAATGTCATTTTGGTTTTAACTTGCAAATTTTCTGGGTTTTATCCTCTCAAATATGAGAGTTTGTCTCCATTCAGTCATTCAAAATTAGTTTAATTTTCACTGTTATTCGTCATCATTTATGAATACTTTATGTTTTTGAGATTTAGAAGTATTGGGTGTTTTTCTTTTTTTTTAGGTTGTGAAAGATATGAGAATATTGTTACCTCCTTTGATTTTATTTAAAAGTAAAATTTAAAAGTAAATGAATTTATTTTGCCATTCTCTCCCTTTTCTTATATTTTGTATTATGTGTGTTAACTTGTACTAAATTTTGGTGCCCCTTCTTAAATCTAATTACCTGGTGTTTGTAATAAATTTATGGTAACAATATTCAGTTGGTGGTATGTCTTTCTCACCTGGTGTAATGTTAAATTTAAATTCTTGTATAATTGGATTGAAGTTAAATATTGTGAAGTGGTAGAATGTAAGATTATAGTCATAAGATGCATTAAAATAACTTCTTAAAAAAAATAGTAACAAGGAAAACCCCAATATTAATATATAGTTGAAACAAATCTTGTTTTCTAAATGACAGTATATTGGCAGGCAATTTTTGTTCTCCAGAATAAATTGATTCATGAAGTTTGAATATGTGAAATTATGTTTGTATTTTTCAGATAATTTACTGAAATCAAGATTTTGTTTTCACCATCTATTCAAAGTGAAAATAAATTCTGTTTTTCAGTTTTAATGAGCAAATGGTGTAAAAAATATACTGATCTGTTTTATTTCTCCTTTTTATATACAAATATGGAGTAAGTTACTTTCTGTTTTTAGAAAAACTTCGTTAAAAAAATGGCATTTAATTTAATTTTTTTAATTTTGAGAGTTTGTGTGACATCCTCGGATCAATTATAGCCGGTATTCGCTAAACCGGTAGTAAAGTAATCGGTAGTAAATCGCGTTGCGTTCGATAGTCTAGGAGTAGTTGCGAAATACAAACACACGGTCAGATTTTAATATAATAGATTCGTGTTCATTTTCCTTTTCTTAAAATTATGATGTGATTTTTAGCAGAAAACTCGGATACTCATGCGGAACGAAATAACGAAATAACGGATACTCATGCTTAATAACCAGTATAGATAACAAAACATTTAAATTTTTCGTTATAAATATGGCGTGAAACTCATCTACTTTCTATACTTATTGATCCTTGTATTATTAATGTAAGGAATTGATTCACACTCATTTTAAAACATATTGGAAAATTCCCGTTTTATTTCAAATATGACGTCTCCCTTTTCCCCAGAGAAATCCCTTCTTAATGACATAATTCTTGTTAATTTTCTTTTCCAAGCAATTAATTTCAATACTGGCATAGGGAAAATTATGTTACTTTAACGAAATAATATTAAATCTTTAGGTTTTATCAACAAAAATGGAACTATTAATATTCGTCATTTTTTTTTAGGTAATCGAGTTATTTCTTTTAGTTTTAAGAATGAAAAATCACTATTTCTCGTTATCCATGACATCATTTACGACATGGATAATTTTGTGGAGCATATTATTGACATTTTCTAACCATTTTCTTTTGAAACTTCTTTTTACTTTTTTAAAATTTAAATAAAAAATACGGTATAGTTATATTAGCCGTGTGCAGACGGTAAAACGGCAAGTATTGTTACCATATAAAAGAAAAAAAAAAGAAAAAAAGTGAAGAAAAAACCCAAGATCATTTTATTTCACCAATCAAAGCATATCCGCTTTATTTTCGATAAATGACGTCATATTTGCCTGTTTCCTATGGTTACGCATATTGAAACCTTGTATTATTATCAAAAACTAAAAAAAAGTACGTTTTATTTCTAATAATATTATTTAATCTTCTTCTTAATTCTTTAATTTTTTTTATTTCATTTTCATTTTTCCCGTGAAAATTTTTCAATTGAAACTAAATTGTTGAGTAAATATTATTTTTTCGGGTTTTGAATAAGTTTTGGCAACGATAAAGTATTAGCAATGGTAAAGTAAATTTAACCATTTTAAAATGCTATACGAAAAAATGTCCATTTATTCTCAATGAAAATAACGAAATTTTGAATTATTAAGAAAATTATTTGAATAAAATAAACAAAAACCAGCCTATGTTAATTTGAGGATTATAATCAGCCTATATGCAAAGATACAGGATCATTAAATGCTCCATTTTGACGCTGGCTTCAGCCTAACATTTGCACACAATCAGATTTATAATATTATTAAGATTTGGGAATTTTTCTTTTTTAATTTAAATAATGCACATAGAAAAAAATGGCTTTTTGCATTGAAATTATTATTCTTTCGCCTAAGTGTGTGAATATTAAAATAAAATAAAAAATATTTTCTCTTTTACGACAAGCTAAGTTTTTACCTTCATTTTCTGTCTCATCTTTGTAAATTCGAAATTTTATAAAACGTAAGCTAAGATCTAAACCTGGAACTATAAATACAAAGTATGCAAATTTATAAAAGAGGACATCGCATCGATTTACCTGCTAACCAAATTTTGTAACAGGTGTATATATCACAGGAGAGTTTGATTAATGTAAATTCTCACGTTGTTGTTTTTTAAAATGAATATTCAAAAGGTAGAATAAAAATTTTAACACAGATTTATTTACCTTTCGGTTTCATAAATTTTGGTGATTTAAGCGGAGACTCACTTGATGCAACTTGATTTATAGTGTATTTTCGGTAAATTTTGTTTTTATTTAATTAATGCACATGGAAAAAAATGGCTTTTGACATTGAAATTATTATGCTTTCGCCCAAGTGTGTGAATATTAAAATAAAATTAAAATTATTTTCTCTTTTACGACAGGCTAAGTTTTTACCTTCATTTTCCGTCTCATATTTGCAAATTTGAAATTTAGTAAAACGTAAGCAGCCAAGATATAAACCTGGAGCTATAAATGGAAAATATGCAAATTTATAAAAGAGGATATCGTATCGATTTACTTGCTAACGAAATTTTGTAAAAGCTGTATATATTCCACAAGAGTTTGATAAGTATAAATTATATACATTCTCTCGTCGTTGTTGTTTTTTTTAAACTGAATATTCAAAAAGTAGAACAAATAATTTAACATAGATTTATCTTTGGTTTTCCCATATTTTACTGATTTAAGTGGAGACTCACCTGATACAGCTTGATTTATAGTGTAATTTCGGTAATTTTTTTTTATTTATTTAAATAATGCACATAGAAAAAATGGTTTTTCGCATTGAAATTATCATGCTTTCGCCCAAGTACGGGAATATTACAATTAAAAAAATTTCTTTTCTATTTTACGACGAGCTAAGTTTTTTCCTTCCTTTTCTGTCTCATCTTTGAAAATTTGAAATTTTACAAAACGTAAGCTAAGATCTAAACCTGGAGCTAGAAACGGAAAATATCCATAGATATAGCAGAGACAACCGCCTCGATTTACCTGCTAACGAAATTTTGTAACAGGTGTATATATCGCAGAAGAGTTTGATAAGTATGATTGATGTACATTCTCTCGTTGTTGTTTTTTAAATGAATATTCAAAAGGTACAATAAATAATTTAACATAGATTTACCTTACGTTTTCTCATGTTTTGGTGATTTAAGCGGAGACTCACCTGATACAACTTGATTTATAGTATATTTTGGGAATTTTTGTTATTTTATTTAAATAATGCACATAGAAAAAATGGCATTTGGCAT
Organism: Maratus michaelseni; assembly: GCA_963931845.1. Taxonomy (NCBI): domain Eukaryota; kingdom Metazoa; phylum Arthropoda; class Arachnida; order Araneae; family Salticidae; genus Maratus; species Maratus michaelseni. The sequence continues at coordinate 9,390,447 of OZ007600.1, forward strand.
TGATATTATTATTCTTTCGCCTAAGTGTGTGAATATTAAAATAAAATAAAAAATATTTTCTCTTTTACTACAAGCTAAGTATTTACCTTCATTTTCTGTCTCATCTTTGTAAATTTGAAATTTTATAAAACGTAAGCTAAGATCTAAAGCTGGACCTAAAAATAGAAAATATGCAAATTTATGAAAGAGGACGCCGCATCGATTTACCTGCTAAAGAAATTTTGTAACAGGTGTATATATCTCAAGAGAGTTTGATAAGTATGATTGATGTACATTCTCTCGTTATTGTTTTTTAAATGAATATTTAAAAGGTAGAATAAATAATTTAACATAGATTTACCTTTCGTTTTCTCATATTTCAGTGATTTAAGCGGAGACTCACCTGATACAGCTTGATTTATAGTATATTTTGGGAATTTTTGTTTTTTTATTTAAATAATGCACATAGAAAAAATGGCTTTTGGCATTGAAATTATTATTCTTTCGCCTAAGTGTGTGAATATTAAAAAAATATATTTTATCTTTTACGACAAGCTAAGTTTTTTCCTTCATTTTCTGTCTCATCTTTGTAAATTTGAGATTTTATAAAACGCAAGCAAGATCTAAACCTGGAGCTATAAATATAAAATATGCAAATTTATAATAGAGGACATCGCATCGATTTACCTGCTAACGAAATTTTGTAACAGGTGTATATATTCCAGAAGAGTTTGATAAGTATGATTGATGTACATTCTCTCGTTGTTGTTTTTAAAATCAATAATCAAAATGTAGAATAAATAATTTAACATAGATTTACCTTTCGTTTTCTCATATTTTGGTGATTTAAGAGAAAACTCACCTAATATAGCTTGATTTATAGGACATTTTCGGGGATTTTTGTTTTTACTCAAATAAAGCACATAGAAATAGATATAAAAGAGAAAATAGCTTTTTTTAAACACCTTTGTTTTTTTTTGTTTTATATATATATATATATATATATATATATATATAAGCATTCAATGTTTATCATAAAAACCATGACTAATTTCGTGGTTGTATTTTCATGTGCTTCCAAAAAATTTCGTTATAAATTACAAAATTTAAGTTAATTTGTGTGGTCCCCGATTATTGAGAAATCAACACTTTGACTTACGCTTGATAGAAATCTTGAACTATTAAATTTAATAAAAATGTATGCTATATATATATATTTAACGTATGGTAACAAGAAAAAAAAAACAGATTTATTTAAACTATCTGTTGAAGTGTTCTAAATTATTTTCTCAAAGTATCATAATTTAATTAGTATTAAACTATTAAATTATAAAAGAGTATATTTTAAAAATATTTTACACTACTTTTTTTTATTTATATTTTCTAGATTTTATTGTTAAAACTATTTGGTTGTTGTGGCTTCTACCGTCAATTGGCCTAGTTTGGCGGGTGTGTTTTGGCACATCATTAAATCTATTGTCGTAACTCGCATACAATTGTCACCATGAAGAAAATTGGACGATTTATTGCCTGTGTAAGTCTAATGAAAAATTGCCTTAAAATCAATTTATTAATTTATAATTAAGTTCTAAAATTTATAAAATTTTGTATTTCATCGGAAACACTCCTGTAATACATAATTTTTGTAATTCTAGCACATTAGGAACTCAGTGAATAATCGATTACAAAATTCCATCTTTACATACAAAACACTAAGCTAAGTTAAATAAAAGAGCGTAAACAGCTTTTATCTACCTTATACTTTTATCGTGATGTAAAAGTATCCCTGCCTAATATTTACTTTTTTATTTTTTGGAAGAGGAAGGTTACCAACTTCTTCAAAATCTTCCCTTTTTTTAGACATTTTTTTTATCCGAGCATATTTCACGCATCATTTATATAAATAAAAAATAATAATAGGAAGCTGTTTTACTTCTTATTAAAAAAAAAAATAATATATATATATATATATATATATATATATTTCTTTTTTGACAAGTTACAAGTTTTTACTTTCTTTCGCTGTCGCATATTTGTCAATTTGAAATTTTATAAAATGTAAGCAGCTAAGATCTAAGCTTGAACTAGAAATAGAAAATAAGCAAATTTATAAAAGAGGAAACCGCATCGATTTACCTGCTAACGGAATTTTGTAACAGGTGTATATATCCCAGGAGAGTTTGATAAGTATGATTAATGTACATTCTCTTGTTTTTGTTTTTATAAATGAATATTCAAAAAGTAGAATGAATAATTTAACATACATTTCCCACACTTTGGTGATTTAAGCGGACACTCACCTGATACAGCTTGATTTATAAAGCATTTTCGGGTATTTTGTTTTTGTTAATCATTCACATATACAGTCAGAAAAAAATTGCAGTATAATTACGGGCAGAGGCGGGCAGCAGAGATTCCAGTCGTACACCGTAAAAAAAAAGTTGGAAATTGTACGTCAAACGTTACAAACGAGGTGCGTTCGTACGCACGTTTTAGAATTAAATTCATGATATCCCGTGTGTAGAACGGGTTAAACAGCTAGTTAAGTATATATTTTATGACACTGTTCATACAAATATCTTAACTAGTTATATAAATATTCAGATATATATGTATCAGCTAGTTATATAAATATTCAGATCTTGATGATTTTTAATTCTGTGAAATGAATTATATCGTCTGCAGATTAATTTCTGTATTAAAATAAGTATCTCAGTCGCTTCACGATTTAACATCCATCGGAAGCTCCTATAACAAAAAAGCACCGATTTAAAAAAAAAAATTCAAATTTCTTAATAAATATTTTTATTAATATCTCCTAAAGTTTTGATTCGATTTTAATAAAATTTGAAATGTCTCGACAAAATTCTGCAAAGATAATATATTTCAAATTGCAAACCATTTGGTTGGGTAGTTTTTGCGTTGTTATATGCGGACAGACAGACAGACGGACGGACAGACAGACAGACGGACGGACAGATGGACGGACCAAACGACGACTATAGGTGCTACGTATTTATATAATTACGAACGCACCTAAAAAGTCCATGCTCATCGTTTTGTGCAGCGTGTAATTTTACGGGGCAAAGTAATACAGAATTATAATGCACAGGATATAATGCACTTTAAAACACAATAACACTTTACTTTCTGTTACGTAGCACGTAGCACGTTAGATAATCATCACAGAATCGCTGTTTTGGCAGGTTAAAATTTTCGAAACATGAGTAAAATGAAGGGTTACACCCTAGCGGAGGACAATGTATGGGGTCGTACCGTATATTTGCTAACATATGGGCTAGAACTGTAAGAAAATGGGGATTGCTCTTAATTTTCCAAGTATCTAAAGGGATAAGGCCGTTTATTTAGTGGATCAGAGCGTTTTTCATCCAATAAGGCTGTTGCCCGTGAAAATTGAAGGGAAAACGCTCATAAATTTACAGTTTTTTCTGAGAGTGTAGAATAAAAGTAAAAATAATTGTTTCTTTTTTTTTCTGGTAAGCATTCTATGTTTATATTAAAATCCTACCAAATTTCACGACTGCAATTCATATTGTTCCAAAAAATTTCTGTCACAATTCGTTAATTTGACATGGACCAAGATTATTAAAAATTTGACGCTTTGATTTACGCTTTATAGAGAGTGCGAAGTACTGAATTCATTGAAACAAATATATCAATTTTCGTCTGTTTTTAAGACTTTCAACCCTAGTTGAAAAGTGTTTATGACTTCGGTTTGTCTGGCCGTATGGCCGTCTGTCCATCCTCTAACTCACGTAAATATGCTCGGATTGCCCTGAAATTTTTATATGTTATTGCCGTTATCTATAGCATGTTTCCTATTTCAACTGAAGTGTGTAGCACTTATAGTTTTTTTACAGGGACTCTAAAAAATTCCGTTACATTACGGTCTATGGGGAAAAATTATTTGCGGTTTATTTTAATGATGTTACACAGTTTCAGACACATTGTAATTGATATATATCACTAAGGTGCATTCCAAAAAGCTTAAAATGGAATATGCTGAGCATAGCACTAATAGTTACTTTACAGGGTCAGTCAAAAGAAATCCGTTTTAATTGAATTAAAAATTTTAAATTCGTGCGGTTTAATTAAATAATGTTTCACTCTTTTAAACGCATTGAAATTTATATATATCACTAAGGTGCATTACAAGAGGCTTACTACAGAATATTGTGTGTATAGCAGTCATCGTTCATTTACAGGGACTCACAAAATAATTCTCTACTGTCTGTTAACAATAATTCTTGGAAGTGCGTTTTAAGTTGCTGAATGCGATTTTAAATTTAACTCACTTTTTGTCTATTACTTGGTGCCACCTGTTGAACGATTTACACCAAAACCAACTCAGCAACAACGTATGTCAACGTTTAAGTGAATCTGAAGTTTGATAAAAATCCGTGCATTAGTTCTGGAGATAGAGCTATTGCGTAAATCATGAAAAATGTAGCATATCAGTGCCACCTTTTGGGAGATTTACGTTTATTGACAGAAACTCCAGAAGGATAATTTTAAACTGTGCTACGCGTTTCCTAAATTAACTAAAATCTAGCATCCTATGTAGCATATATACAAACAGATCATATACAGGGATAATAAAACAGAAGACTGAATAAAAGTCTTCGGATATTTTTGCGAATTTTGTATATGTTGGAAATATATGTTTGAAATTCCTGAAATTACGTTTTTGAATATGTTATGCGTTTTCCAAATTGTTTAGTTAGATGTTATCTTTCTTCTTATTAAACGGTAATGATTTGTAAAATTATTTTGGAAACTTTGGAAAGTGTTACATAATCTATGCTTGACGCATGATTTTTCGTTCTTGTTCTGGTTAGTATATCGTATCGTAATTGTAATCGTAGCATTACATCTTAAATTTTATTGGATGATACTTTTGTGTAAGCTTTCTCGCGCGTCCGGGAACATGACTGGCAGAATCCCAGACGAATTTATAAATATAAGTGATGTTCAATTTTCTGTTCAGTTACTATGTTTTTGTCATTGTGTAATGTTCTTTCGTAACTCAATATATATATTCGATCCAAGGCCTCGCCTGTTTATTTGCTTTGTTATTTCATCAGCAGAGCTTGGTTTAATTCGTAGACAGAGTGACGCTAGTCCCTTTTCATATTTATTGCTGTGGTTTTGAGAGAGAAAATATATTTTTCTTTTGTTTCTGTTTTTTACCCAGCGATGGAAAGTGAAAAAGAATTATACGGAGTTGCTCTTTCTGACGGGGACGGTACAAATTTTTCTGTTTGGAAAAGGCGTGTCAAAGCCATATTTGCGGCGAAAGATTTGGATAAATTTTTAGACAATGAAGCGACAACTGAAACTGCGGAAGTTGTAAAATCGAAAAAGGCTTATGCTTTATTTTATCGCTTTTAAGCGATGGGGTTCTTGCGTCATTGCAAGAAGAAAATACTGCGCATAAGATATGGAATAAATTAGAACGAACATATTTTACCAAGTGTGCAGTTAATCAAATTTTAATTAGAAAGAGGTTAGCAACTATTAAAAAGGATCATGTTGTGTCGATGAGACGTCACATTGATGAAATAAATAAATTAATTTCGAAACTTAAAATTTCCGGTGCTGAAGTAAGTGAAACCGATACTATTGTTTATATTCTAATGTCGTTCCCTCAAGAATTTGAAAATGTTAAAACTGCGTTAGAAAATCAACCGAATACTGTTTTGACTCTAGATTTTGTCACACAACGGCTGTTAGATGCTGAAGCACTTCTGCTCGACTCAAAGAAAGAAAAAGTGCAGTCCAAAACTGCTCATGATAATACCGCGTTTGTATCAACTCGCAAAGAATATGCGTGCAAAAACTGTAATTCAAAGGGGCACATAGCTAAATATTGTAGAAAGAAACTTACTTGTTTCAAATGTGGACTTCCTGGCCATTTTAAACGAAACTGTAAAGCTGTTAAAAATTCAAATGAGGAAAAATTTGCTTCTTCAGCGGTATCTTTTGTTGCGGGGAACGTTAAAAAGAATGAATTTATAGTGGATTCTGGAGCGACTTCCCATATGTGCTCTAATGAGAAATATTTCACGTCTTTACAGCCATCTTCAGGAACTATTAAGTGCGCGTCGAAAACAACGAATCTTGAAATTAAAGGTGTTGGAAATATTATTGGAAAATTATCAAACGGAATGGAAATTACCCTAAATAATGTTCTTTACGTATAAGATTTAAGTGGACAGTTGATTTCCGTTAGAAAAATCGAAAACGCAAATTATGCAGTTATTTTCAAGAATGAAAAGGTGTTCATAGAAAAAGGAAGAAATCGTTGTTGTTTTGGTGAACTTGATTCAAATGGACAATATGTTAGTTATTTTGTCCCAAATTATGAAACTGTTCTCACATCAAAAGAAAGTGATTCTGAAATTTGGCATCGCAGAATGGGCCATCCAAGCGCCAAAGTGTTGAAGGAAATGAAACTTCCAATACCCCTTTCTTTTTGTGATGTTTGTGTTGGAGCAAAACAGAGCGCAACACCAATGGGAAGAGGACCTAGAAAAAGAGAAAGTACTCCAATGACTGCTATTCATTCTGACATATGTGGCCCAATTGTTCCGAAAACTTTTTCTGGTGAATGCTATTTTATGACTATCATAGATGATTTTTCACGATTTACTGAAGTTCGATTATTGAAGCATAAAAGTGAAGCTTCAGAGGAATTGAAAGTTTTCTTAAAAACTAATCCTACAGTAAAGAAAATCAGATGTGATAACGGAAAAGAATATTTAAGCAATGATTTAGTGAATTTCACTCGAGATCTTGGTATAGTGATTGATCCTGCTCCTCCATACATTCCAGCTTTGAATGGAGTTGCTGAAAGATGCAATAGATCGCTCCTAGATATAGGAAGGGCTTTAATTGCTGAATCACATTTACCTAAGACTTTTTGGGGTCAAGCTATTCTTACAGCAGCTTACTTGAAAAATCGAATGCCAAGCAGCTCCAATGAGAACTTAACGCCGTATTTCTTAAAATTTAGAGAAGATCCCGATTTGAAGCACATACGTGTTTTTGGATGCACTGCCTACATGTTAGTTCCTTCCGTTCATCGTAAAAATCTTGATGATAGGTCTAAACATATGATCTTCATAGGTTATTCTTCAATGGAATATCGATTGCTAGATCCTGAGATGAAACGCATAACTATTTCAAGAAATGTCAAATTTGATGAAGAGAAGAAGCATACCATAAACTCAAAACAACACATAGTGGAAAATTCAGAATTGACTGATTGTGAAATTAAGCCAGATTCTCAAGAAAGAACTAGTGACGAATCAGAGGATTCTGAAGAGAAAGAAGATAAAATGAGAAAATCCGAGAGATCAAGAAAACAACCTATTCGGTATCCAGCTCCTGAGGTGTATGAAGCATTACTTTGCCAACAAGAAACTTTATCTTTTGATGAGATCAAATTTCTCCCTGTTGATGAACAACGTTTATGGAAGGAAGCTATGGATGCAGAGATAGAAAGCATGAAAATCAACAATGTCTGGGATCTCGAAAAATTACCACCTGACAAACGAGCTATTTCCTGCAAATGGGTGTATACCATCAAAAGAGATGGACGTTATAAGGCTCGCCTTGTAGCCCGTGGATTTATGCAAAAAGAAGGACTAGACTATAGTGAAACTTTCGCCCCTGTAATAAGTATGCCTGCTTTACGTTTAGTGCTTTTTGTGATTATTAATGATCACTTACATGCATTTGTTTTGGATGTAAAAACAGCTTTCCTGAATGGTAAGTTAAATGAACTTGTTTTTATGGATCAGCCGCAAGGCTATGATGACAAAAGTGGGTTAAAAAGTAAACTCAAACGGAGTTTATATGGCCTGAAACAGGCCCCACGACAATGGTTTGAAAGGTTTCTTGAATTTGTTTCAAAATTAAAATTTAAATCTCTTGATAATGAACTTTGTATTTTTATTCGTTATAGTAATGGTCATAAAATAATTATTGCTCTGTATGTTGAGGATATGCTTATAGCAGGTTCAGATTTAAATGAAACTAATGTAGTTATTTCTTTACTCTCTAAAGAGTTTCATATGTCAAAATCAGAATGTGTTTCAGAATTTCTGGGTATTCAAATGAAATTTAAATCTGATAGTTTAATAATGGATCAAGAGTCTTATATAATTAAATTGTTAAGTAAATTTAATATGCTAGAATATAAACCTAGTGATATTCCTATTTCTCCTAAATCCACTCCACCTGATTTCAAAAATGGAAAACCATTTAATGGTCCATACCGTGAACTTGTAGGTTGTTTATTGTACTTAGCATATATTTCACGACCTGATATTTTATATATTGTTAATTGTTTGAGTCAAATGCAGGAAAATCCTACTGAAGTTGCATGGATTGCACTAAAGAAAATCTTAAGATATTTGAAAGGAACTTTGTCCTTAAAACTTGTGTATAAAAAACAAAAATCTGATCCTAAATTATCTATGTATGTTGATTCTGATTGGGGTGCAAACACAAATGATAGAAAATCAGTATCAGGTTACATTTTAATGTTTTGTAACATGCCTGTTCTCTGGTGTTGTAATAAACAAAAATCAGTTGCATTATCTTCAACTGAAGCTGAAGTCATTGCCTTAACTAAAAGTTTGCAAGACCTGTTGTGGTTCAAAAATATTGCTTGTGAAATTGTAAGTATTAAGGATTTAGTTATTTTAGAGGATAATCAGTCTTGCATAAAATGTATCAGTAATGAAAGTAGTTATGGTAGAATGAAACATATAGATATAAAACTAAAATTTGTTCGTAATGTTGTAAAAGAAAATAATATCAAAATTGAATATGTTCCTACAAATATGCAAATTGCTGATATGTTTACAAAGGCATTGCCTAAAGTTAAATTTTATGAATTGTTGTTTCTTTGCTGTTTGTATAAGTAATGTTTTAACTGTGTCATATTTTTAAAGTTTGTTTATTGTAATTTTTTATTCTGTGTTTTTCTAATGTAATGCTAGATTATGGGCGGGTGTTAGTATATCGTATCGTAATTGTAATCGTAGCATTACATCTTAAATTTTATTGGATGATACTTTTGTGTAAGCTTTCTCGCACGTCCGAGAACATGACTGGCAGAATCCCAGACGAATTTATAAATATAAGTGATGTTCAATTTTCTGTTCAGTTACTATGTTTTTGTCATTGTGTAATGTTCTTTCGTAACTCAATATATATATTCGATCCAAGGCCTCGCCTGTTTATTTGCTTTGTTATTTCATCAGTTCTTTTAAACATATGGCCACCAAAAAGACAAAAAAATAATAATAATCTATATTTTTGGGATTTCTAAAAGATTTCTTCAGCGTATAAATATAATCTAATTAGTATTAAACTATTAAAAGATAAAATAGCATTAAAATGAATTACATTTTTTATTTCTTATTTATATTTTCTACTTTTAGTGTTTAAAATATTTCGCTGTTGCAGTTTCCAGGCCATTTGGCCTATTTTGACGAACGTGGTTTCGCGGAAGATTAATTTCATTGTTTTTGTAACTAGAATAAAGTTGCAACCATAAAGAATGTTTGGTGATTTATCACCTTGGGCCGGTTAACGTAAAATTGCCTTAAAATTAATTTATTAATTGATAATTAAGTATTAAAAATAATATAATGTTGTATTGTCATCAGAAACAAACTTGTGTACATAATTTTTATAATTCTGGTATATTAGGAAGTACGTAAAATATGAATTACAAAATTCCATCTCTACATCCACTAACCAAGTTAAGTTAAATAAAAGAGTATATGAAAAAAAGGTTTCATAGAATTTATACTTTTATCACGGTATAAAAGTATCTCTGTTTAATATTTACATTTATTTTTGCAAGTTTCAAGTTACTAACTTCTTTAAAATCTCTCCTTTTTCAACATTTTCTTTTATCCGAACATTATCATATTTCACGCATAATTTCTATAAATAAAAAAATAAGAATTTTTTTCCTTCTTGATAAAAGAAAAGATTCTTCTCTTGTACAACAAGCTATGTTTTTACTTTCATTCGTTATCTCATATACTTGTCAATTTGAAATTTTATAAATGATTTTAATCTCTTGAGTCCTGGGTACCCAAATGGGTACCTAGATTCTTTTGCTCATAAAAACTAAACTGATTGATATTTTTGCATTTTAACTTCACTTCTATAAAGTTGAATGCTTTTGCTTTAAAATGAAACCAATAAATGGCAGCACCGATGTCGATTTCCTTATAAAATAAATCTTATTTTAACCCGAGTTTGCAAAAGGCTTTCGAAACAGTGCATCCAAGAAAGTAGGTAATTTTCACAATTCTTTAACTTAAAACTTTAGAATAAAAAAATTTAAGAATTTGCAGATTATCCGCTTATTTAAAGCTGTTATTTTTTTATTGTGTAAATTTAGGTTAGTGATAATTAAATTGATTTTTTTTTTTTTTTGGGGGGGGGGGGGCTACTAATTTTATATTTATATTTGTGAACCTAAATTACAAGTCCCCTAAAACAATAGATTTCAAAAAAACATTTTTTTTTGTCATCTATTATGTCATTATGTTTGTTTAAAAGCAAAGAATGAGTATTTGTACTATTATTTTAACTTCGGGTCGCAAGAGGTTAAGCAAGCTGATATAAAAGCTGGAGCTAGAAACGGAAAATATGCATATATATAGCAGAGAAAACCGCATCGATTTACTTGCTAACGAAATTTTGTAACAGGTGTATATATCCCAGGAGCGTTTGATAAGTATGATTAATGTACATTCACTTCTTGTTTTTTTTTTTTAAACTGAATATTCAAAAGGTAGAATAAATACTTTAACATAGATTTACCTTTCGTTTTCCCACATTTTGGTGATTTAAGCGGAGACTTGCCTGATACAGCTTTCGGAAATTTCGTTTTACTTACCCATCATACGTAGTATAGAGTATTACTTACCCATCATACGTAGTATAGAGTAAGTCTTGTAATCGTTTTGAAAATCCCAAAAATTTTTTTGACGGATTTACACGTTTCAGACACTGGAGATTCCAAAAAACATATTTTTAGAAAAAAAAATTTGCCGTCCGTCTGTGTGTCTGTGTGTGTGTCTGTGTGTCTGTAAACGCTCTATCTCCCGAACAAATTGAGATAGAGACTTGCAATTTGGTATGTACTTAGTATGTAATAATGGGAAGAAACCTATTTGATTTCAATAACCTCGATTAACCGGAACATTTTTTTTCGGACTCTCGAAATAGTCGTTCTGATGAAAGTTATATAAAAATTTTCGAAATTGTTTATTTTAAGGAGTAAATATAAAAGACAATAAAAAAACATAAATTTTGCATAAAACATGAAGTCGATCGGATAATGAGTTGCCGAGATATTTGGAATCCTATTTTCCACACTCTTCGATTTTTCATGACCCTGTATTTCCACCAAATTTCACTTCAAAGATATATTTTAATTGGAAATTTGACTCTTAATCAGATGCAATAAACCTCTAGTTAATAGGAGTATTATTTTTGGAGTTACAAGGAAAAACCTCGTTCAAGCAATTCAGTAATCGAGCCTTTTTATGATGTCATCAAGCCACGATTTTATTTGAATTGCAATGCATTTTATAAGTAGTTTACACATTTTTATTTTAATATTTTACATTATACATATACATGATGGGTAAGTATTACGGTGGCCCCCAACGACTAGTTTATTTAAGCCAAGAGAGTCTGCGCACAATTCAAAAGAATAGCAATAAAAAATCTAAATATCAATTTTTTGCTAAACTATCCATGAATAACTTTTACTTCATCTGTTTTTATGCATTTCCATTGCTATTTTGTTGTTATGTTGCAACAGTTGTGATAAAACCAAGAAAGTTATTTTGCGCAATATCTCCTTACAGGGTTGGTGTGATTGCGCACATGGGTAGGAGAGATTGTTACTAATAATAACTACAATTAGATTGTTAACAATATTAATTACACTTAAATGACATTGCTGTAAGGTTTTTGTGAACAAATTTTAATGTATTGGGAGTGAATATTTCAACCTAATGCGTAAATAATCAGAAAAAGGAAATAATTTAAAAAAAAAATTTTTTTTAATTAATTATAGGAAAAAAAATTAAAGAATCAGAAAAAGCAAGTCCAGATAAGATTACAAAATAAAATTATGTAACTTAATAACACGTTTAACTTAAAATTAGTCCATTTTAATTTTTCATTTTTTATGCAAATTTACCAATAAGCTGTGTAATCTCTCCTAGCATATAAACTAATGGGAACAATGCGCCATCTCTCCTAAGTACCAGATGCACAAACTCTCCAATTTCGGTAGGAGAGATTGCGCGGCCTTTTACTTAAACATGGCCGTTACTAAAACGAACCATTGATGTTCACATTGTTAGTCTAGATTATTATTATTAGCATTTTTTCATATCTACCACCTCATAAAGAAACTGGATTCTATCATTGTCTCGGTCGTATCCGTGGACTGTTTCTGCTGCACTGAAGTCGCCTGCTATAGGCTGATCTGTTCTTTCAGTGGTATATTTCCTTGCTACTCTTCTTAATCTTAAAATACATTTATATATTCCCATATAGCACCAAAGCTCCTGAAAACCTCCCCAAGAGTTCCAATTCCTCCTGAAACTGTAATGACGCTATCAGGCGTTCCTGGGGAAGATACTTTAATCACTTCCCCAGGACTGATCTCCCAGATCCCTCCCAGGGAGCAAGCTCCTCGGGATGATATTCCTAGGGAAGTACCTAGTAAGAGACGGTACTGGTGCCATCTCATGGGTGATTTTGACACTAAAATAACTTATTATAATTTTTTATTAAAACAAATATTTGGTTTGATGTGGTTCGATTTTTTAATTAATAAAGTTTATATTATTATTTGATTTATTTTATTTCCTAAGCACATGTGGTTATTGTTTAACCTTTAATTATTGTTATAATATTTAATTATCCTTATTTAGATATAGTTTTAATTTATAAAATGCAATCAAAATGTAGTTAAATAAATAATTAAAATAAATTAATCTTTAAATATAAATTGAAAATTTCTGATTTATTTTATTTCTGATCTTTTAAAAATTAACTTATATATTAATTCATTTTATCATTACATTCAATAATTATTTTTTGTGAACTTTCAACAATTACTTATATATTTTTACTATTACTTTTTACTTACCCATCATACGTAGTATAGGGTAAGTCTTGTAATCATTTTGAAAATCGAAAAAAATTTTTTGACGGATTTACACGTTTCAGACACTGGAGATTCCGAAAAACATATTTTTAGAAAAAAAAATTTGCCGTCCGTCTGTGTGTCTGTGTAAACGCTCTATCTCCCGAAAAAATTGAGATAGAGACTTGCAATTTGGTATGTACTTAGTATGTAATAATGGGAAGAAGCTTATTTCATTTCAATAACCTCGATTAACCGGAACAATTTTTTTCGGACTCTCGAAATATTCGTTCTGATGAAAGGTATATAAAAATTTTCGAAATTGTTTATTTTAAGAAATGAATATAAAAGACAATAAAAAAACATAAATTTTGAATAAAGCATGAAGTCGATCGGATAATTAGTTGCCGAGATATTTGGAATCCTATTTTCCACACTCTTCGATTTTTCATGACCCTGTATTTTATCCAAATTTCACTTCAAAGATATATTTTAATTGGAAATTTGACGCTTAATCAGATGCAATAAACCGCTAGTTAATAGGATTATTATTTTTGGAGTTATAAGGAAAAACCTCTTTCAAGCAATTCAGTAATCGAGCCTTTAAAGTTTGTGACATCATCAAGCCACGATTTTATTTGAATTGCAATACATTTTATAAGTAGTTTACACATTTTTATTTTAATATTTTACATTATGCATATCCATGATGGGTAAGTATTACGGTGGCCCCCAACGACTAGTTCATCTAACTAATAATTTTACATTGATTTCACTTATATACTTTATTAGTTTCTATAGAAATAATTTAATTTTAAATATAAAATTGATTTACTTTCTCCTAATAAATTATTTTTATTTTCAATTATAAGAAATCAGAATTATTTTTTTCGAAACACGAAGTTTAATATATATTTATATATTTGTATATAACCATATTTTATAAATTAAGGATTAGAGATACCTAGTAAAAATTATTTCTTCTGATCCTTTAAATATAATCTTATATATTGAATTGTTATTATTATTTGTATTAAATAATTAATCATTTCATAATCTCTCTGACCGCGCCATCTCTCCAGGCTTTACCTTAAATAATGCCCATAGGTAAAATGACTTTTGACAATGATTTTATTATGCTTTCGCCCAATGTAAATATTTTGATAGAATTTTTTTTATATTTTGACCAAACGAAACACCTCCACAGTTCCCTTATGTACGTCGCGCACAGTGGACCTCTTCACAGTTCGGATTGTACCCGACCAGAAACCGACAGAAAATATTGTCAACCTGACACACAACTCGAACCCGACATTCTTCAACCTGTAACAGACCCGAAACCAAAATAATCAAACCTAAATCCAACCTGAACTGTAAGTCGAAGAAAATTAAACCATATATTAATACAATTATGGAAAAGTATTCTACAATTATATCTTTACTAAGGGGCTCAGCCCCCTACTCGCTAACGTTCGCAAACCGCTCGTGAATTGCGAAGCAATTCAAATTGAGACGGCTACGCGTTCCCAGCTCGCTTCGCTCGCTAACCCTTTTTTATTTTTGCTGTAATTCTAGCCGTAATAAGTACTAGCATAAATCATTTGAACATATGAAATTGACAATTTTTTTAATGTAAAAAAGTAATTGAAAACTCCGTTGAAAACACAACTAAAAATGCATTTAGTTGGCGCTACTAATGGGCATATAAATCATTTAAATACTATGAAAAAAGGATCTTGTAAACATAATTTGTTTAAAACTTATTGCACCTATAACATTGTACAGCAGGGCTTAAATTCATTAAAAAAGAAACACTACGTGATAGGAAGATAGTTTATCATAAATGATTGTTTAAATTTTGTTCCACATTTTACTCTTCTAATTGATTATAGATTTCTGCAAAAGAAATTATTTTTACTTCATTAAGACTGCAACAGATGGCAGCAGGTGCAACCTAGACAGTTGATATTTTTATTATCTCCGATTTTTCATGTGAGGGAAATTCGTAAATAAATTCTAAATAAGAGTTGAGAATTCATTTGAAATTAACAATATTACTCATAATTAATATGAGGAATCATCTCAGACGCTTTGGATTACGTACATGTTATTTTATTTTTAATATATGCTAGTTTGATTTTCACTGCTCTGACACTGACCGCCATATTGAAGGCGGAGCTGATCTATCTAACACAATCTAGTCTGTTCATTGGTCTGCGCTCTGGAAACTACGGTTGTTGCCAACGATAAGCTAGAAATTCAGTCCTATATCCGCGCCACGTAAGAGAAATATGTATGGAGATTATTTATTTTATCTTTTTGGTATTAAAATCAACATGTACACATTCATTAATACCACATTCATCAAATATATACCATATCAAATATATCCATCAAATATATCACATTCATCAAATATATAGTTTATATTTTCTCAATTAAAAAATATTGAGGACTTTCTTTAAAAAAAATGGACCAACTGGACTTCGAACCAAAATAATCAAAACGCAACACGAAACCAACCCGAACCCGAAACTTTTAAAATGAACCCGAATCGAATCCGGCTCGCAATGGAAAAAAATTGAGGCAACCGACCCGACGCGTGACACCGGTCCACAAAATTTATTGTCAAGGACTTAAATATTCAGTGGAACAAAAACGGTTTTAAAAGGCACTTTAAAAATTAAAAAAAAAAAAAAAAAAAAAAAAAAAAAAAAACACGGTCGGATGTACCAATCCCAAAACTTTCTTCTATCTCATACAGGTTTCACATACACCAAAAGCGAATCAGCACCAACTTATATCAAGGTCTAACTGGAACTCAAGTTTTATTAAATTCCGTGCGTTAGTTCTTGAGACATGACTATCGCTAAAATCATGCAAATCTTGTAGAATTCACATAGCAGTGCCACCTGTTGAATGATTTACACCAAAACCAACTTAGCAACAACGTATGTCAACGTTTAAGTGAATCTGAAGTTTGATAAAAATCCATGCATTGGTTCTGGAAATAGAGCTATTGCGTAAATCATGAAAAATGTAGCATATCAGTGCTACCTTTTGTGAGATTTACACTAAAACCTAATCAACAACAACTTATGTTGACTTCTAACAGAATCTGAAGTTTCATGAAATTCTGTGTAATAGTTCTTGAGATATAGTTATCGTGAAAATCATGAAAAATGTACCATAGTAGTGCCACTTGTTGGGCGATTTCCACCACAAATTAATCAGCACGAATTTATATCAAAGTCTAACTGAATCTAATGTTTTATTAAATTCCGTTCATTAGTTCTTGTGACAGAGGACCCACAAAATTTTGTCACGGACAAACAGACACACTGAAAGACAGACAGACTCACGGAAGACATTTTCTAAAAACAGTCAAATCGTGTTCAGGACCTTCTAAAACGTATAAATCCGTCGAAAATCGGAAGTCGAAATTTTCATGAATCAAATATTTTCTTTTTGTAAAGATAGAAGAAAGTAGAAAGATTTTGTGAAAGTTTTTGCAGGAGAACTCCCGCTTCCCTTAAACGTTAATAGCTTTATTAACTAAATATATGATTCTATAATTTAATACATTGATTGGTTGTACATTATTAGAGAACTTTCCGTCCAGCATTTCCTGTGTAATTTTAAAAGCTTTAAAACCCGGGAATACGGCTGCTCATAAATTATTAATGATCATTAATTAATATTAATTTAAATCATCAAAAAATTGCGATAGCAAAGTGTACAAGCGAAATATCTAGTAAATATAAAGGTTTTCCTTTCCATTTATTTATTTATTTATTTATTTATTTATTTTTTGAAAAAAGAATATATGTATTTAAATTATCTATTATAGTCGTCATATACTGTCATTTATGTGCATTTATATACTATCAATTATTTCTCATTTTAAAATTTTATAAGACTTAAACCAAGTTAAAAAAGCTGTAACTACAATCAGAATTACCTGCTAACGAAATTTTGTCACAGGCGTATATTTGTCTCAAAAGAGTTTGTTAACTATGATTAATGTATATCCTCTAAATTTTTATTAATGAATATTCATGACATAGAATAATAAATTTACATACTTTTATTTTTCGTTTTCCTACATTTTGATGATTTAAGTGAATAGCTTAAGTATATGTAAAAAAATTATGCTATGGTTAATGACATTGACTGTTTATATAAGTTTATAGTTACTTCTGTGAATCGTTTATTTTGTATGTTAAATGCTTTTGATATACTATATATAGGGTATCCCATAAATTTGTTAAGATTTCAAAAATTGATAAAAAGTAAAGGATTTTTTTTTTTTTTTTTTTTTTTTGCAACAAACTTATTCTCATGCGTGGGATGCGCGGGAATTTTTTTTTTTTTTTTTTTTTTTTTTTTTTTTTTTTTTTTGAAGAAAAAAAAATAACGAAGCGTTTTGTTAATAGAGGGCGCTTCAGGCAGTCCAGTTACAGGATTGATTTTTGGCTACGGGGTTATGCAAAGTTTCAATTGTACCACAGTAGTCCGTCTTCTTTTGCGGAGTTCGGAGTTCAAGGACACCATACGCCACGAAATGTCTTGCATTCATTTGGTATGCTACATGCCTCAGTTAACGGTGTTCTCATTCGCTTACAAAGTGTAATTCCTTGTGGCGGCGGACACGTACAACATTTACTGCTATGAGCTTGTAATATTTGCATGTAAGTAAACGTAATTTTCCACAAAAAATGTGATTTGAGCTTTGAAGCGCTGGATTGAGCTCTATAGGCAAAACATTTTCATTGACATTTTTTTTGTTTACAAAAATAAATAGTAAATAAATAAAAATAAAAATATATTACCCCCTCCCCCTCTTTGTGAAAATAATTTGTCTGCAAACCACATTCAAATAAACCAAATTCTTCACTTTTTATGAATTTTTGAAATGTTAACAATTTTATGGGACACCTAGTATTTATACATAGTATCCCATAAATTATTAGTAATAAATAATTAGTAATCATTTAACAGTCAGGAAAATCGCCATAACACAGTGCAGAGTGCAGTGATTTATTTTTTTATTTTTATTTATTTATTTATTTGTAATGTTTGGGCATTTTTATTTAAATTATTTGAATTTTTGACAAAAAAAAGAAGATATCCATGGATCCTTGTCATTTTAAAATTTAATAAGACTAATTTAATACGACTAGCTAAAATATAAAAAATTTTTATTACTATGTTAAAGGAGCCGATGCGAAAACAAACAAACAAACAAAAAAGGGAGAAGAAAACATTTCTTTTACAACTAGATAACAATATTTTTTCACGAAATTTTTACACAGGCTGTAAAACCGTTTTAATTATCAACAATAAAGATTTCAAAGAGTTCGGACAAAAATAACTTTTTATTTTGAAACTATGAAACGACCCTACGTAAATAAACAAGAAAATGAGCGCTTTTATCTCTAAATATCAATATTTTTTCGCGAATTTTTCCTTTTAAAATATAATTTCATGCAAAATCCGGTTAAAGATATAAAATAATAATAACTTGATGTTTTTTTTTAAATTTATTATCACGGGTCCAGGTAACGCCGGGCGGGGGTCAGCTAGTCTATACTTAAACCGAAAATGACAAGTTAAACTATGACAAATGAAAAAAGCAACGGTCTGTGTGACTACTAACAACAACTAAGTGTTAAGTATCTTTTTAGATATGTTGCTTAATCGGCTTTAAAAAAGCCTTTACTTCGAAAAAATCATTACACTAAATTCTAGAATTGTATGAATTTGTTTTAAGAATTTATTTGTAGATTTTAAGACATTATTATTATTATTATTATTATTATTATTGCCTACGTTACTTTATAAATTTTCGTCTAACATAGAAATTTCACCAAAAACTTTCCATTGAAAAAAAATTCATTTTTGTTCTCAAACGCATGAAATTGGCAGATGTTCTTATTCAGAAACTTTGTAATCGAAAGACTTTTTCCATTTTTTGGTAAAGGCAGAAGATCATTCAGAAAATACTGTCAACGTCGGCGCTATGAACCGAATGTCCGACGCTACAACACGAGAAAGGTAAAAAACGTGTCGTCAAGTGATAGGAATCGTTTATTACTCCATAAGTAATTTATTTATTAGAAAAATAGAAAACAGATTTCGATTCCAAATTGCTTCAACAGTCAGGCCTTCCAATTGTATGCCTTTGAGTTTAAAAATGAGTCAGAAAATTGCACATTGTTGAGCAGATCATTTGAGAGCTGCCTTAAGATTAATAGTTATTTATATGTTAGAAGAGATTTTTAAATGAGAAAATAAATCTTGCAACAATTATACAAAGTTATTAACAATTTTCTACTTAATACTTCCGGCATCAGTCTCTGATGACACAAGAAATTTCGGGCTCGGATTTTAAATTTAAGCAGAAAGTCGTATTATGTGCCATAATATCGAACCTCAAAAATAGACCTTTTAAAAAACGTTTCCACAGTTTTTGTCCACTGCTCTGTATATAATATATACACACACACCTTTTTAAATTTTCTAATGGCAACTTTTCCAAATTTGTTTCCCTACGTTAAAATTTATGTTGTGTAACATATATATACTTTTCTCTGTACAAACAGCATTTTCATCGCAATAAATTTCTATATGTTACATATATATATATATATATTATTTCAACTTCAACTCCGTTTCCTATGCTGATACAAAAATTTTTCACCTATCACAAAATATACACTAAAAAATCTTATCAAAACGTCGGATATTTTTTGTTATCTTCTTTTGAAATTTCCATATTTCACACAGGAATATCTGAAATAAAAATTGAATTTAAATACCTTCTTTTGAAAAAATATATGCGGAAAAACTATTTTCAACATTGAAAAATAGTAAGCTGTTTTCTTTCTGACAAAATTTAAATTTACTGCAAAAGAAAGGTGTATTGTCTGGTACCTGCCATTTCAATATCTGATAGAGTGGAGAGTGTGACGTAGAAATATAGCGATACGTGCAATTGTTGTGATTGATGAACTTACATGTATGGGAAAATCTAAATTTTGCGAATTTATTTTTCATAAGTTAAATAAACTAACTCTAATGTGTTTTTAATAAGATTATTTTAACGTATGTTGAATAATTGTTTGGTGTGCAAATCGTTACGCATAAACGTTTAAAGCTTTCCTTTTTACTTTCTTCTATCTTTACAAGAAGAAAGTATTGGATTCATGAAAATTTTCGACTTCCGGTTTTCGACGGATTTTTATACGTTTTAGAAGGTCCTGAACACGATTTGACTATTTTTAGAAAATGTCTGTCTGTGACTCTGTCTGTCTGTATGTGACAAAATTTTCGTGGGCGCTCTATCTCAAGAACTAATGCTCGGAATTTAATAAAACTTTATATTCAGTTAGTCTCTGATATAAATGGGTGCTGATTAGTTTTTGGTAAAAATCGCCCGGCAGATGGCGCTGCTATGCAGCATTTTTCTCGATTTCCGCAATAGCTCTATCTCAAGAACGAATGATCGGAATTTAATAAAACTTTATATTCAGCTAGTCTCTGATATAAATGGGTGCTGATTAGTTTTTGTCCAAAATCGCCCAGCTGGTTTCGCTGCTATGCAGCATTTTGCAGGATTTACACGATTTTAGCGATAATCATATCTCAAGAAATAATGCACGGAATTTAATAAAAATTGAGTTTCAGTTAGACCTTGATATAAATGGGTGCTGATTCTTTTTAGTGTATGCGAAACCTGTGTGAGATAGCAGAAAGTTTTGGGATTGGCACATCCGACTAGTTTTACACTATTTTATTTAACTTAAACCAGTTGTCCCGTGCGAGTATTTCGCACTGCAGTCTCTTTTCTTCCAAACTTTCACCTGGTGGAAAAATAACTCGATCTTTTCCTCATTAAGTACACTTTTTGTTTTAATTTAGTCTGAACGTAATAATGGCGGTTTGTCTTCCCATCTATTGCTTACATTCTCCCCTAAGTTGGAATTCCTGAAAAATTTTGACAGATCTACACCGATCATGACCCATAGAACCCAAAACCACCCCCAGTTCAAAACTTTATCTATCTACCTATCTATCTATATCACTTTTTTATGGACACGATAACTTCCATAATTCTGCACAAATCTCTTCCAAACTGATACATAAAATCAAGCGGCATAAAATCTCGGTCAAGTTCGTTAATGGGCAAAATCGAACCAAGGGGGGGGGATGCGGGGGGATTTTTGTGAAAACGGGAAAAAAAAACCATAACTTCTAAATTTTTATACATATCGATTCCGTTTAAAGTTATTATTACTTTTAGGAAAAGGGCCAAAATGTATGTAAGACAGATTTTTGATTTCATTAAAAATGCCCCAAGGGGGGGGGGGGGGATAGAAGTTTCAGAAGAAAAAAATTCACAATTTCATCAATTCACAAGATATCAAATCCGCTTGAATTTATTATAAATCTTTTTAGTATTATCTACAACTTTTATATTGACAAGTTTTGTAACGAGTCAAATCTTACAAAGAAAAAAAAATCTCTGTTGGCTCTGCCTACAGACAGAGGTATATTTCGAAGTGGCCGGTTCTAACTGCCGCATCATGGCAAATAGGTCTTTCTTCTCCAATTCCCAATAAACAGGCGCAGCATGGTCAGCGTGTTCGAAATCTACCTGTGCCTGTAGGCAGAGCTATCAGGGATTTTTTATGAGTATATATTGACACGTGCGAGGATTTCGCACTACAGTCTGATATTTCTAGCAATATCTAATATTTTTAGATGCAGATTTAAACTTCTAAAGAAAAATTAAGGATAAAAATATCTGCAAATGACATTAGTCAATCCTGATTATAATCTCATTTAACAATCAAAGTTACAGAAAAAAACTGATCTAAGATAGCAAAATATACAGCAAAAGACAAGCGCGAGAGGAAAAAAAATCGTATTTTAACTGCATTAGAGGATGAAGTCATTCGTATCGGGAAAAACACGGGACAAAGAAAAATAAATTAAACAAATAAAAAATACAATTTAATATAGCAAAGCATACATTTTAGGCTAAACGTGAATTTCCACTCATTCGACCGATCGATGGTATCTTTTTCTTCCAAACATTCGAATTTGAATTTTTCTTTTTAATCATAAGTATAAATGTGGAGACACATGTGGAGGCGTCATAATTTATCTTCTTTACACTATTTATTTATTTATTTCACAATCATTGTTGAGCACGGTATAATGCGGTATTTATTTTTGTGGCAATGCTGATTTGAGAAAAAACTTTCATTTCATTTATGAAAACAAAGCTGATTTATTTTTAACTGCAATTTTTAATCAAAAAACATGTTTTAACGAAATCTTAGTGTACTATGTCAGAAGCCTGTTCAAAATTATTTCATATAGTTCCTCATTCATCGTTCTGTACTTTGTATTTGCTTAGAAAAAGGGATGTGGACAACAGAAATAATATATAGGATTGTTAATATACACTGTTAAAAATAAATCCGTTAATTCACGGTAAAACTACTGGGAGCAAAGTTACCAGACTTTTGGTTTCATTAGTAGATTTTCCGTTTTGAAAGATAACAGAAGGAAAATCTCCGTTTGAAAAAACGGTAGCTTTCCGTTATGAATGACCTAGGTTTTAAAAAAATTACCTGTCTGTTTGTGCTGCCATCTGTTGACTATAACTTCGGTAATTAAAATTTGACATACTTCAAGAATATTTTCTGGCTGACCTTGGGGTTCGAACCAGAGACGGTAGCGCCTTGAGCCAAGTGTTTTACCACAAAGCCAGTGGGCCCTTGCTAGAATAAGGAATTGAAACGATGATACGGGATTTCTTCAAAACGCGGCTTGAAACTTAGACAATCTGGGGTTTAGAAACCTGGTAATTTTTAAATTAATTGGGGGGGGGGGATATTTTGTTATAAGATTATGACTGAAAACTTTACTATTAATAGAGGATTAAAACATGAATTATATATATTCTTAATTTGATTGTTAAATGCAAAATATGAATAATATATTTTGAATTAAATTCGATAAAGTATGTTTGCTTTTTTGAGAAAATCGACTTTTTTCAACTATAATTATATTATTCGACTTAAAATCGACTTTTTCAACTATTATTATATATTTTTAAAATATGTTCGGTTAGAATATATTTTGAGTGAGAGTGTTTTTTATAACTTTAAAAAACAAATTGCGAATAATTTAAAAGGAATGAGAAAATTATTTGTTATTTTTTTAAATTCGAAGGCATTATATTTGTTTGTTGCTTTTTTGCGTAAAATCGATTTTTTTCACTTATTTTAACTATTATATATATATATATATATATATATATATATATATATATATATATATATATATATATATATATATATATATATATATATATATATATATCTACTTATAATAAAATCCGAAGGCAAGAAAGTGTCTGTAACCAATCTGGGCTGGACCACTCTAGTCTGCGAGTCGACCGTAGTTAAACGCCATGTTAGGCTTACTGAAAAACATATGCTAACACATGACCACTAAATGATAATTTCTTCTACTTGAAATAATGTCTGTTCAGCATATTTTCGTATAAAACATGTATATCATATCCAGTTATAATGCTTTAAGTTTTAAATTAATAATTACAGATTAAACATCCGATTACCTGATGTAAACAAACGAATACTGTTGCCATTCAGAAACAAAAATCCCATATCTAGAAAAAAATGAATGACTCCTTGAACGTTTCATTAAAATATTCGATTATGCTCTTAAAATATCTGTAAATGCATATTAAAGTCTTTAAATAATTTAAAGGATTTCTTTATTTCTGTAAGCATTTTTTTTTTCTGTAAGCACTTTTTTCAGAAATAGCGATGATAGATAGCTTTCATAGAGAGGCTTTGCAATGATCCATCAGTATTTTACATTTCGGCGCAGTTCTGGCGCCATCTATTGGCATTAAATATAAACGCAGGAAGTTTTTTTTGGAAAAATATATTTTATATAAAATATTAATAAAGTTGTAAAGTAATATAAAATGTATGTAAGCATATTTTAGCACCATCTATGGACAATTAATATAAACAAAGATCTTTCTGTTGGAAAAAATATTACATAACATAATAATAAAGTTGTAAAATAATATAAAATGCATATAAGCATATTTTTAAACTAAGAAAAATTCAGAGTGTATTGATTTATTTCAAGATCAACTTTTAAAAGCTTCAGCTTAATATCATATCTTTCTTAAAAATCTAACTTGGTTAAAACAAATTTTAATCGCCTAGCTTATATCCAATTAAATTCTAAAATTTCGCTTGCATTGTAAAATGAATATTTCTTATGAAACACAGTTAAAATATAAGGAATATATTATACCGCATATCACATATGTTAATTATATCAATGCAGATCAAATTTTGATTTTTAACATAGTAACGTTTAAACCTAACTTTGTAGCGAAAAAAAATGTAAGTTAATAAAAGAATGTGAAAAGATATTTTCAGTCACACTAATGCATTTAATAATTTCAATTTACTTAAGAAATAAAATAATATGATTTTTATTGATAAATTTATTTTGGTAAGACAAAATCGGGTTTTAATTTGATGAATACTTTTAAAAGTTAAAGTTATATTATCTACTTTCGTCGTTATATTTATTTTAACTATTTCTTCAATACTGGAAAACTTCTGTCATTTTAAATGGGATATTTCCCTTATAATTAAGAAGCTAATATCCATAAAAATGCAATTTTATGTATTTTTTATGTTTTTCTACTATGTATTTGTTTTTTCATGACTGGAAAACTTTGTTCTTCAAGAAATATTAAAATTCAACTCTATTATACTATTAATTTAGACAATTCAAAAGGAACAAAATTTTAATGTTTTGTACAATCGTTAAACCATTTCAGAATTTGCATTTAATTTTTCTTTTGTAATCAAACAATGAGCTGTGAGTCAAGCTCTTTAGAAACTCATTAACATATATATATATATATTTTCAAAAAACTTTCGCACATGGATTATTTTTTAAATATTTTTAATGTTTTGTCCAATCGTTGAACCATTTCAGAAATTGAATATTAAGTAAAACAAAATCCTCATCATTTGTATTTGTAGAAATCATTTGCCATTCTTTAAATGTACTTTTCTACAATACAAACCTTTCAGTAACAAAATGTTCATGCTGTTTGTTTGTATGAAGTCTTATGAAAATGAAACGCAGATCAACATTCCGTCATTTTTGACGGGCGTTATATACTAGTATATATATTAAGCTAGTTGTTTAGAATATATTTTAAGTGTGAATATTTTTTTATAACTTTAAAAAATAAATTGCTAATAATTTTAAAAGGATGGGAAAATTAATTGTTGCTTTTTTAAATTCGAAAGAACTATTTTGTTCTTTTAAATAAACTCGAAATTTTTATTTATTGAATTTTTAGTTTTTCTGTGCTGCATGATGTCAGTTTTTTAAACAATGAAAATAAATATGCAGCAGATAACGGAATATCTACGTAGGCCACTTTCTTCTCCGTCTGTTCCGTTGTTTTCAGGAAATATGAGGAAATTTTCTGTTTTTGCCGGAAAATGCCCCTTTGTCGTGAAAAGGGACCCTTTTCTGTGAAATTCAGGAAAAACATACCCGCGAATTTCAGATTATTTTTAACAGTATATGCCAAAAGCAACTTTTGTAGTAGATTTTCATCCCACTTTCTGATACGCTAGAATTAAAGAAAAAAATATATATGTACACGTGTGTGTTTATGATGACAATACAACATTTCAATATTTTTAGAACTTAATTTTAAATTAATTTTACGGCATTTATCCGTAATTCGCGCGTAGGTGACAAATCGTCAAATATTGTGTTTACAGCTGAGTTATAACACCAAATGGAATTTATTATGCGACAAAAAACGTTCTCTAAAATATGCCAACTGTGCCTATAAATCTGCAACAATGAAATATTTTAAATCCAAAAAAGTAGAAGATAGAATATAAATAAAAAATAAAGAGTGTAAAAAATTTTTTCACGGTTTTATCAATTAATAGTTTAAGGGAGACCCGTAAGAAAACACCCAACATTTTTATTATTGATTTTAAAGTAATGATTTTTGGTATACCATTTAAGACTCCTTTTGTAAGGAATAATCAGCAAAATAATCCACTTTTTATTAAAAAGTATATTTTTTATGGAGATTTTTATGATTTTGTTTTGTGGAAAAATACATTTTTTTTTAAATACTACTCTTCATTCAATTTTCAATATTTTAGTATAACTAAAATTTCTTAAATAGTATTATGGTATATGGAAAATACCTAGAGAGATATATTTTTAATTTTCTTTTTTAAAGATGTCGGGTACAGGTCTCCCTAAACAAAAGTAATTATTAATAGTTTGTTAAAGCATTATGTTAGTGTTAGAAAGTGTTTCCTCAACTATGCTTGACGCATGATTTTTCGTTCTTGTTTTTTAACACTTTCCAACATAGTTGAAAAGTGTTTATGACTTCGGTTTGTTGTCTGGCCGCCTGCCGTCTGTCCGTGGCTCTAACTCCTGTAAATATGCTCAGATTGCCTTGAAATTTGTATGTGTTATTGTTGTTATCTATAGCATGTTTCCTATTTCAACTGGAGTGTGTAGCACTTATAGTTTTTTTACAGGGACAGTCAAAAGAATTCTGTTACATTACGGTCTATGGGGGAAAAATCATTTGGGGTTTATTTTAATGATGTTACACAATTTCAAACACATTGTAATTGATATATATCACTAAGGTGCATTACATGAAGCTTAATATGGAATATGCTGTGCATAGCACTTATAGTTACTTTACAGGGACAGTCAAAAGAATTCCGTTACATTACGTCTATGGAGAAAAATCGTTTGCGGTTTAATTAAATAATGTTTCACTATTTTAAACGCATTGAAATTTATATATATCACTAAGGTGCATTACAATAGGCTTACTACAGAATATTGTGTGTATAGCAGTCATCGTTCATTTACAAGGACACACAAAAGAATTCTCTACTCTCTGTCTACTGCCTGGAAGTGCGTTTTAAGTTGCTAAACGCGATTTTAAATTTAACTCACTTTTTGTCTATTGCTTGGTGTGTATAAATTCTGTAGATCATATACAGGGCAGCACAAAAGTTCGCGAACACATTTGCGTTTATTTAACATAAATTGAAAAAATACATAATTTGTAGTCGATTAGCTATTTCTGTTTTCTTCCTGTGACAATTTGGAGATTAAATTGTATCTGGTGGTACTTTCTCTCTATCTCTCTCTTTTTCTTAGTCGACTGTGCTTGTAGTTTTTTTGTTTCCTTGAGGCACGAAAAAATTGAAATATATCGGAGTAAGCGACATAACTGGCGGCGGTACAACGAGGGACTATATCTTACAAATGTTTGTACAGTGATCGGAAGCAGCGCGCTACACGTAGTGAAAGTACAGTAGTCGCTACTTTTTACAGTAGTTTGTAGCGTAGTACACTACATTTCGAACGATTCATTATAGCGAGTGTCGCGTTACAAAAAATCAGTAGTTTGTAGCGAGAACTGACGCTACTTCAAGAACAAAAATGTGCCGTTCTACAAATCACATGGGCATAACTTGCTTCTTTTGTGCACAATTTGTTCTGCTCAACAATTTTCCAATCTCAGCAGCAATTCTCAGCTGCAGTGTATAAGTAACGTATTGGATAAATTCATAGATTTTTTCCATTGGCACTTGCTGCTAAGTAAAAGTATACTAACCCACCAAAGAAATTAATTTTCTTGTTGCCTATTTACTCTTTATTAGGTCCTCATGTTTTAATACCGGGTTTCTTATTATTTGAAATTGCTTTATTTACTGTTTGCATTTAGAGTTTTTTTTTTTTTTTTCTAGAACACAAAACATTTTTTTGTATATTGATTTTCTTCATTTTTAAGGCCCTCGGTTATTACGCACTTATTTAAATTTATACTGGCAGATAAGGGTAATTGTATTATTTAATCCCTGTCTTCAGTTTGGATTTTAAATTGGATCTTTTGACAAAATCTGAAAATAGGGAAGGAGAGACTACATTTGAAAAGTAGTTTGTAGTCGCTACATTTTAAAACAAGTAGTTGTTGTTGTAGTAGTTAATTACATTTTCGATAAGGTAGTTGTAGTTGTAATTCACTAGCATAAAAAAGTATTTTTTTCGAACTCTGTGTTTGTATTAATATAATTTACTGCTGGGATATTTATCCTCACCCATCGATTCTCTAAAAGCGATTAGTAAGTTAACAAAATTCAAAATTTGTATACTTATTAGTTTTTAACACTTTCCAACCTAGTTGAAAAGTGTTTATGACTTCGGTTTGTCTGCCGTATGGCCGTCTGCTGTCTGTCCGTGCTCTAACTCCCATAAATATGCTCGGATTGCTCTGCAATTTTTATATGTTATTGTTGTTATCTATAGCATGCTCCCTATTTGAACGGAAGTGTGTAGCACTTATAGTTTTTTTACAGGGACACTCAAAACAGTTCCGTTACATTACGGTCTATGGGGAAAATCATTTGCGGTTTATTTTAATGATGTTACACAATTTCAAACACATTGTAATTCATATATATCTCTAAGGTGCATTACAAGAAGCTTAATAAGTAATAGGTTGTGCATAGTACTTATAGTTACTTTACAGGGACAGTCAAAAGAATTCCGTTACATTACGTCTATGTAGAAAAATCGTTTGCGGTTTAATTAAATAATGTTTGACTATTTTAAACGCATTGAAATTTATATATATCACTAAGGTACATTACTAGAGGATTACTACAGAATATTGTGTGTATAGCAGTCATCGATCATTTACAGGGACACACTGAAGCATTCTCTACTGTCTGTTAACAATAATTCCTGGAAGTGCGTTTTAAGTTGCTGAGCGCGATTTTAAATTTAACTCACTTTTTGTCTATTGCTTGGTGTGTATAAATTCTGTAAATCCTATACAGGGCAGCACAAAAGTTCGCGAACACATTTATGTTTATTGATAGAAACTCCAGAAGGAGAATTTTAAATTGTGCTACGCGTTTCCTAACTCAACTAAAATTTAGCATCCTATGTAGTATATATACAAATCTATAGATTATATACAGGGCTGAATAAAAGTATTCGAATATTTTTCCGAATATTGTATATGTTGGAAATATATGTTGAAAATTCCTGAAATTACGTTTTTAAATATGTTATGCGTTTTCCAAATTGTTTACTTAGATGTTATCTTTCAGTTTATTAAACGGTAATGATTTGTAAAATTATTTTGGAAGCGTTGGAAAGTGTTACATAATCTATGCTTGATGCATGATTTTTCGTTCTTGTTGCATCATAGACTGCGATTTATTAAAATATAATACTGGTACGATATAGTCAACACACACACACACACACACATATATATAGTATATAAAACAAGAAATACAGGGGGTGTTTAAAGAAAAAAAAATTATCTCCCATGTTTTATGCATTTTCTACAAGAGTTGTGGCAATGTTCCTGTTGTAAATAAAAAGAAAAGTTCAAATACAAAGTAGTTGGTGTACTTTCTATTTTAGGCGGAAATTTATAACACGGCGCAGGTGAAAGAAAAAGCCTTTTGAAATATACAGAAAATATATTGAAGTACAAAATAGGAATAAAGCTGCAGGAATATTTAGAGTAAGAATACGTGCGCTTTAAAAAAAATAGATTGAGATTATTAAAAGTTTTTAATGTACTTTTCTTTATTTATAATTATTTTTGCGCACATAAGTAGGATATACAGGGTGTGTATTCTCTTTATCCTTCATACTCGGTTACTATTCTCAAAAAGCTTTCGTTATATATGTGAGATACATGACATAATTTCCATATTTATACAATTTATACAGTGATATTTCAGGAGGAAATTAGTAATTAACTATAAATAAATGTTATTTTCCTTTTAATGACAAAAACTAAAAATGAACGAAATTATGACTAACAAAACTTAAGTGAAACTTATCGTAACGTTAAGCCTAAATCTTGTATCTTACAGATACAAGGAGATTAATCGAGTGTTAAGTAATTCTTAAGTAAGTTAGAATTGTAGAATGTTCACCTATATTATAAAGACTATGCTGTATTATATAACAGTGATCGCAGCGCCCCTTAGAGGCAAAATTTTAAAGTCATCGACCCTATCTCACGAACTATGAGAGATAGTACAAAAGTTATTTACAAAAGTGTAGATCGTCCTCAATTTACAACGAATAAAGAAAAAATCTAGTTAATCATTCTCAAAAATATGCAGCATCGGTTGCAATACATGTGTATTCGTAGACTGCACATTCACACACTACACAGACTGCACATTCACTCACTGCAGATGATGGGCATATTGAGCATACTTAAGTTGATTCATACACATACACATTAATACACATACAAACGCACATTCATACACTGCAGATGATGGGCACATTGAGCATACTTAAGTTAATAAGTTAATTAATAAAATAAATTGTACCTTACTCACATCTGTCAGCTATATCGGTAAACATACATGTAATCTTATAAATCCACAATTCTACAAGAGATTGGTGATGTATTTAACACTTTCAGTACTGATTTATTTATTCTCTTTTTTTTTTTTTTTGGGGGGGGGGGGGTTATTTTTAGGTTTAAAAAAATAACGGTAGCTATCCAAATCACAAACGTTAAGGTTTGCCGAAACTTAGTGAGTATGTCATTTAATGAAATGTAACGAATTATATTTATTTTTTGTTCTATTAATATGACAATAGGCTAAGGAAGAATTTTTGAAGACATTTTGTATCTTTAAATAGACTTAACGACTTTCTAGTGTTTTATATTTTGTACCATAAGTATTGGTTCAGAAAAGTGGCATCTATTTTAAATTTAAAGTATGAAACGCGTGTTTAAAATAAAATAATCACCAACGCTGCAAACAGTTTTAAGCAAACGTTTTGTTTTTGTTTTATTACTCAATGCTGAAAGATAAATGAAGTGTAACGAATATATTTATTTTGCGTTCTATTAATATGACAATAAGCTAAGGAAGAATTTTTGAAGACATTTGGTATATTTAAATAGACTTAATGACTTTCTAGTGTTTTATATTTTTGTACCATAAGTATTGGTTCAGAAAAGTGGAATCTATTTTAAATTTAAAGCATGAAACGCGTGTTTAAAATAAAAGAATCACCAACGCTACAAAAAGTTTTAAGCAAACGTTTTGTTTTTGTTTTATTACTCAATGGTGAAAGATAAATGAAGTGATAATAAAGTACATATAGACATGTACTATCATTACTACATGCAGATAACAAAAAAAATAATTGTTAACACAAAATAAAATCAATTTAAATTGACCGGTACTATTAATTACTGAAAGGATTAAGTTGGTGATTGGTTATCTACAAATTACCATTTCAGGGTTTCAAATACATTTATTTTAAATTGACCGGTACTATTAATTACTGAAAGGATTAAGTTGGTGATTGGTTATCTACAAATTACCATTTCAGGGTTTCAAATAAATTTATTTTTACTTGTAAGATGGTATTTCATAATCAATTGAAGACACTCTACACGTTTATAAATGAAAATGTTTTGCTTTCCCTCAATATAAGGTCGAACTTCAAATTTCGCCTCTTGGACATCAAATTTCTCCATTCTTTCAAATGCAATTTGTTTTAAACCACTATCTCAATTTCTGTTTTTTCATGGTTTGTAAATAAAGTTTCAAGGATGTTTTTTGTAATTTTTTGTACATAAGATTAATTTGTTTGCTCTTAAAACAATATGAATAGTTCAGGCTAATATTCAATAACGAAATTAAAACTTCATTAATTAATAAATAATGTAATGAAATAACATAAATAAAACACAAGTACTACGCGCTCAAATCACTGAAATTATCAGAAATTAATAGACTGCTGTGAGTGGCTATCTTTGGCCATTTCTTCAGCTGTTAACTACTGGCATGCAGCTGATACAGACGTATCGCTTTTTCAAGGGCAAAATTGTAATGTTTTCTCTGTATTTTATTTTAAATTCTAAAAAAAGTTGATTATTACAACATTATATAAAAACTTAAATACATTATGAATGTTATGGTTGAGAGTATTAATGATTACTCAATGTATTAAAAACTACGTTACATACCTAGAATCATATTAATTTAAATAATGTTTGCATTGCAGTGAAACTTGGAGGTTAGTGAACGTATTATAACGGGCGTGTTAGTGAGGGAGTTAATAAATTTCAAATAATTATTTGAATTGATAATTGATATTTTTCATATAAAAGTAGTTTCTGGTGTTGTTAGTGTCCAATCTAAAAAATATATATATTAAATTGTAAAAAAAAAAAAAAAAAAAAAAAAAAAAAAAAACTATTAGAGTTTGCAAAAAAAAAAATCTAAAAACAATATATATTAGAGTTTGCAAAAAAAAAAAAAAAAAAAATATTAGAGTTTGCCAAAAAAAAAAAAAAAAAAGAAAGAGTTTTTAGCTATTTTTATAACAGGGGAAGCCCGGGTTGGATCCCATAGTATCCTTAAAAATCTAATTTTAATCATAAAACTAACAGAAACATGCAGAATATATATAGCTTGAAAAATGATTTGTGTTCGAATACTATCGGCCGTATAATAATGTCTCTGTTATAATATACAGAAGAAATGAAAATAAACGCTCTATACATTCAATTACAGCAATCATTAATCAGTCTATCCCTATTTTCTGCAGTTAAACACTTACTTAAATCACGAAGAAGAAGGAATACATAATATGACAACGTAATAAATTATTTATTCTTTCCTATGAATATTCATTTAAATAAAGCAAGTGAATATACATTAATCATACTTAACATACTCTCCTGAGAGTCATACACCTGTTATTGAATATTGCAGGAAGTTAATTAGACGGTTTTCTCTTTTAAAAACCTAAATATCTGACTGTTTATGTCTACATCTGTTATAGCTTTTCTATATCATCTTTGTCCTAAAATTTCCATCTAATAGTTGAAAAAAATATGCATAAAAGCAAAATTTAGATTTTAATAAAAGGAAACTTACTTTTGTGATGAGAAAAAGTTTATTTTTTACTTTTTCTTACCCATCATACGTAGTAAAGGGTAAATCTTGCAATCGTTTTAAAAATCGAAAAAAAAATTTGACGGATTTACACGTTTCAGACACTGGAGATTCCGAAAAAATATATTTTTAGAAAAAAAAAAATTGCCATCCGTCTGTGTGTCTGTGTATGTGTGTCTGTGTGTGTTTCTGTAAATGTTCTATCTCCCGAACGAATTGAGAAAGAGACTTGAAATTTGGTATGTACTTAGTATGTAATAATGGGAAGAAACAATTTTTGAATTTCAGTAGCCTCGAGTATCCGGAACTAAATTTTTCGGACTCTCGAAATATTCGTTCTGCTAAAAGGTATATAAAATTTTCGAAATTGCTTATTTTAAGGAGTGAATATAAAAAAACAAATTTTGCATAAAGAATGAAGTAAATCGAATAATGAGTTGCCGAGATAATTCGAATCCTATTTTCACACTCTTCGACTTTTCGTGGCCCTGTATTTCATTCAAATTGCAATTTAAAGATATATTTTAATTGGAAATGAGACGCTTAATCCGACGAAGTAAACTGATAGTTAATATGATTAGTATTTTTGGAGTTATGAAGATGTTTCTTTTACGCAATTCAGTAATAGAGCATTTAAAGTTTATGATGTCATCAAGCCACGATTTTATTCGAATTGCAAGGCATTTTATAAGTAGTTTACACATGTTTTTTTTTCATATTTTATATTATGCATATTCATGATGGGTAAGTATTACGGTGGCCCCCAACAACTAGTTTACTTATTTAAAATATATTGGTTGAGTTTATTAAAAATGTTTAATATGCAAAATATTGTTTTTGAGTTTTTGAACTTAACGGAATATAACTAAGTTGAATTTATTGTGAAAAAATAACATACAATAATATTTCACGACAATGGTCTAAAATGAATAAAAATTGTGCAATTCATTAAGCAATTAGAAATTTTAAGGTTTTTCATGAAGATAATTCGAAAAAAGTTAGGAATTATTAGATTGTTTATCAAGAATAGTTTTAATGGTATAACAATTCAACAATTCATTCTTCAGTTAAAATATAATGGTGTTTCATGACAATGTTAAAAATGGAATAAAAATTCTACGATACATTTTGTATTTAATGTATTAAGATGTATCAAAACATTGTTCCTATGTAAATAAACTTTCTACGATTCATTATTCAGTTAAAATAATAGTGTTATTTACGACAATGGACCAAAAAGAATAAAAGTTGTAGAGTGAATAATCCAGTTAAACTATTAGGATATTTCATGACAATGGCTCAAAAAGAATAAATTTTCTACGATACATTTTGCAGTTAAAGTATTAATATTAACGTATATCACGATATTGTTATGAAAGAAATAAAAAGAAATAAAAAATCTACGACTCATTCTGTAGTTAGTAATATTAATATTTTTCACGACAATCGCCTAAAAAGAATGAAAGTTGTACAATGTATAATACAGTTAACATATTCGGATATTTCACGACAATGGTTCAAAAGAAAACTACTCATTCTTCAGTTAAAATATAAGGATCATTAATAATTCATCAATTATATAATTCATTAACAGCGTTTTGATAAATTTGATAAAATTTTAATATTAATTAATATTTGATTATAATCGTTATTTGATTAATAGTGTTTTGAGATGTAACTTTACCCATATGTAACTTTGTTTGCGTTATTAAAAATACTCTTTGAGTTGTAATTTACGAATATGCAATAATATTTTTCGTCATATTCTTAAATCAAAAGTTATGACGTAAGGAAGCCAGGACAATCATTTATGGTCA
Source organism: Maratus michaelseni (assembly GCA_963931845.1). Classification (NCBI taxonomy): domain Eukaryota; kingdom Metazoa; phylum Arthropoda; class Arachnida; order Araneae; family Salticidae; genus Maratus; species Maratus michaelseni. The sequence continues at coordinate 9,425,588 of OZ007600.1, forward strand.
CTGTATTTTCTCTCAATTGAATTTTACTTTTTTCTTTTATTTCTTTCGTGGAAATTAAATCAGAAGAACCATGATAAATCAAAATACTGATTTGCAGTATATACTATTGGTCTTGTTAAAAAAAATCTTTAAAAATACTTTAAATTTTGTGAATTATACTCCCCCCTCTTTTCAACGTAGTAAACCAAACTCTTTTATCTATATCCCTTATTATAAGAACATTTCTGATAAAATTTCTGGCATTCTAAAATCATTCAATATTGGGGTTTCTTTTAAACCAATTAATAAAGTGAGTTCCTTTTTCAATAAGCATAAATTTCAATATGATAAGTCTAAATTACCCGGTGTTTATATTATTCCCTGTAAAGATTGCAATTGTAATACCTCCTCTATGCAGATCCGATTAGGATGTTTAGTGGTAGCGTATCGGAACAGATACACAGAGAATTCTTCTATATCTTTAATAGAATTTTTATTGAATGAACAATATAGGTTCTATAAGTAAACATAAAAGTGGTATTTACAGCATTTAAAAATATATAAGGGTTATCAGCTTATCGATTTACTTTCTAATAACATCGAGTTAAACTCCTGATTCAAAAGTTCTACAAAACACGGCTTGCTGCTGGTTCAATGTTCAATTGTTCGGGCACTTGATAAACCCGTTCCCGCACTGGGATTTTCCTGGTTTCTATAAGTAATTGGAACTGAGTCCTAATACACTGGCACTTGTCGTACCTTTCCCTTGATGGGGCTTTGTCAGATACACTGAGTATCATTTGATCAGAGGTAAGATACCTCTCTAGCGTCTAAGTACGCTTACTCAGAAACTAGGTGTTTCTAATACTCTCTCCAGAGAGTAACTTCACTGTTCGTGATCTTTTTCCGAACTGAACTTCTAACTCACCAAATCTCTCACACAGGATTTTCACTAGGGAAGGGGATTTGGTCAAGGAGGGGCAAAACGTGGCCACTCAGGATCTGAGCCACTCTGGGAAACGACCTCCCCATTCAGAGTAAGTCTGTTATTGGTTTCTCCATAACAACGGACATGAAATCGTGTGCAAAATTCGTTATCCCAGGCAGATGCTATTTCTCTCACTGCTCCGGTAATGATCAAAGCACAGAGCTTCTACTTGGGTGATCTTTACGATCCATCAATGTCCGAGAGTCACTCTCGCTACACAAAGACGTTCGGTATTTCACTTTACTTCAAAGCAACACCGACGTGAGAAGGTATGCCGGAAATAGTTCTTTCCAAGCATTCTCACGGGAAACTCTAAGACCACACACACGAACTCCTGGATGAAGAAACTCAATTCTTTACACAATAGTGTTTACATTGGTGAAACAGGTAGATCATTGGAAATTCGCCTAAAAGAACATACAGGTGCTTTAAAAAATGGTAATTTGAATTCCAAAATTTGTCCAGCATTCACTTCAAACGAATGACTTCCCGCTAATTGCGAACGCCAGTATTTTGAAATCGGGTTGCAACAGCTATGGTAGATTACTCCTTGAGGGTTGATTCACTCAATTGCGATGGCAGACTTGCAATGAAGCTCGTTTTGTCCCTAGTGAATATTGTCTGTTTTTAAAATAACTAACTTTAACTGTTCTTGATTTGTTTTTTCGTTTGCTATGCAATGGATTTTTTGTACTGATGATGCCTAGCGTGTCGCTTGGTGAAACGTTTACAGTGTATTTTTAATTGTGGTTAAGTATATATTTTATATTTTTTATTTTTTAACTGTGCTCAAGTCTGTCTTAATTTATTTTATTTGGTGTTTCAAAATACTGATAATTATAAAATACTTGATTTTAAAACCCCCAACACAATTGTCGTAAACTTATTTTAATATTATTTATATTTTGAATTGTGAGCGACGCTTAGTACTTTATTAGAAATAATTTTAATAAAACTTATCATTTTCTCAAACAATTATGCATTTTTCAACTATGACTAACAAATATACGGCCTTTTCTACTTCAATAATTTCCCAAAAATTACGTTAAAAATTCTCTGTTTTGTATGTTTTGATGCATTAATGTTTACTTAAAATTAAAAACACACAAACCAACACGTATTTAAAACTTCTCTGTTTTTGGCTGTTTCTCGACATCAGTATTTCCATATTATTTTAATAAAGCTATGCGAAAAAATGTTAATATTTCTTTTCTACCATGAAATATTAATAAAACTTGACCTAGAGTAAAAATAAAACTTCAATAGCTTTTGCTTTACGAATATTTTTACGCGAGGATAAATACTTTTTCTTATACCTGTCACTCGGATACGTAATACAGCAAAACTCCTGATACAATATCAGCAAGACATGCAAACGTTATGATTGATGAACTCACTAAATTTGCATGTGAAACGATTAAACGACTGTAAATTTCATGGGGGTATATTAAAAATGATTAATATATTCTCTTAAAGTATATTTTATAGACTATTCCAAAATAGAACTGGCTAACATATCTCAGCTGTCTTAAAAACGGAAAGTAATAGAAATATTTCCTTTTAAAGATTTAAGTAAACTGATGCGAAAGAAATTTACTCCAGAAAAAGAAATTAGATGTACCTGAAATGGAACGTGTTTGAATAAGCCATCGCCTGGCCAGCTTCCCATCAAAGTAACGTAGCTGGCATAGTAGTATAAATTTACTTTTAAGTAGTATTACATTTTTCTTTCAGTGCTGAATTAATTTTTTTATGATTTTTTTATATAATATTTCCCTACAAATACAACGACTTATATATAATCTGTTTCTTTTAGTTTTGTCTTTACGCAATATATTTTATTTTTTAATGTTAGAAATTTATTTGGCTGGCTTTCAACTGGATTGATTTATAAATTTTCACTTAACAGAAAAAAAAAGAGAGAGAGAGAGACGTGCTTGAAATTCACTGTTTTTTTCTTTCTTTTTTTTTCTTATTTTTAGTAATGTGACTCTTTCCATAGTTGTTTTAAAGGAGATAAAGTCTTCTTGCAATGCATGATTGTATAATGTATTATTGTAATGGAATCAATTTTATTGTTATAACTATAGTATATTTGCAATTAAATTTTACTTTTATAGCTTTAATCTGTCATTAAAAAAACAGAGTTATAACTCATGAAAATATTGATAACAAAAAAAAAAAAAAAAAAAAAAAAAAAAAATGAATCCTTGAATTTAATTTTAAAAAACAAATGCCGGAAACTTTTTTTATATTATTTTTATTTTTTGTGTAGTTTTAAATATTGGAATATACATAGAAAAGTGACCGACACTTAGTTTTGAAGCAACAATTTTAATAAAACGTATATTTTTCCTCAAACAAATATACATTTTTCTAATATACGTAACAAAAATACGAAATTTTCTACTTGAATAATTTATCTCAAACTACCTAAAAAAATTCTTTTTTTGTTGGTTTTTATTTAGAGGTTTTCATAAGTTTTACCTAACATAAAAACACGTTTTTAAAACTTCTCTGTTTTTTTTTTTTTTTTTTTTTTTTTTTTTTTTTTTTTTTTTAAATTAATATTTTCATACTATTTTAGTAAAGCTACTCGAAAAGTTTTTAATCTAATTTTCATCTCTACTATGAACTATTAATAAAACTTAATATACAGTAAAAATAAAACCTCATGTTTTGCTTCTCAAAAAATACTTTTCATTTAAGGATACATAATTTTTTTTATACCTGTCACTCCCGTAAGTAATATGGCACAACTGCTGACGTAATATCAGCTAAATACGTAAATTTTGTAATTGATTAACTTACTGAATTTTCTTGTAAAACGAAGAAGCGTCTTAAATTTCATGGAAGTATATTAAAAGTGATTAATATATTCTTAAAGTATAATTTATAGACTGTTCCGAAATAGAATTGGATAAAATATTTTAGCTGTCTTAAAAAAGGGAAAGTTGTAGAAATATTTCCTTTTAAACATTTAAGTGAACTGATGCGAAAGAAAGTTACTCCAGTAAAAGAAAATAGATGTACCTGAAATTGAACAGGTTTGAATAAGCCATCGTCTGGCCAGTTCTCCATCAAAGTAACGTAGATGGCAAAGTACTATAAATTTACTTTTAAGTAGTATTACACTTTTCTTCTACAGTTGAATTAAATTTTTGACAATTTTTGTTTTAATAATTCCAACATATCTAATGATATGCAACATGTCCGTTTTATATATAATCTGTTTCTTGTAGTTTGTCGAATGCAATATATTTTATGTTTTAATGTTAGAAATTTGTCTGTTTTTTTGCTTGTTTGATTTATGTGTTCAAACTTAACAATAAATAAAAAACACATACACAAAAGAAAAAAATACTTGAAATTCACTCTTTTTTTCTTTCTTTCTTTCTCTTTTTAGTAATGTGACTCCTCGATAGTTACTTTAAGGAAGCTACACGCATTATTCATAATTTAACTGTGTATTTTACTAGAAAATATACAATTTAGTTTTTTAATTTTGTATTTGTTGCTTTTACTAGCATCAGTATTTTCCTAATTAAACCCAAAGTATATCTGCATCATGAATTATTGTAATGGAATCAATTTTATTGTTATTACTATAATATTTTTCAATTAACTTTTACATTTATTGCTTTTATATCTGTAATGAAAAAAACAAACAAACAGAAAAGCTTTACTAAATTTAAAAAAAAAAAGGTTTAATCTAAAACAAAATTGACAAAAATGTTTTTTATATTATTTAAATTTTTTTTAGCTTCAAATATTATTGTAGGAACGCTTAGTACAGAAGCAATTTTAATAAAACTTGTATTTTTCCTCAAACAAATATACATCTTTCAAATATACCTAACAAAAACATGGAATGTTGTACTCGAATAACTTCTCTCAAGCTACCTAGAAAATTATATTTTTGTAAGTTTAGCTTTATAATTTTTTACTTACCATAAACAAAATACGTATCTAAAACTTCTCTGTATTTGTGCTATTTTTCAACAACATAATTTCCATATTATTTTAATAATGTTACTCGAAAAGTCTTCTAAATTTCTTTTCTTTCATGAACGATTGAAACTTAATATAGAGTAAAATTTAAAACTTAATATAGAGTAGCTAATTAAAACTTAATATAGAGTAACTAATTAAAACTTAATAGAGAGTAAAACTTAAAACTTAATATAGAGTAACTAATTAAAACTTAATATAGAGTAACTAATTAAAACTTAATATAGAGTAAAACTTAAAACTTAATATAGAGTAACTAATTAAAACTTAATATAAAGTAAAAACTCATCACGTTTTGCCTCTCAAAATTTAAATTCTTTTTATTTAACGATACATAATTTTTCATATACTATCACTTCCATAAGTAATATGGCATAACTGCTGACGTAATATCAGCTAAATATATAAATTTTGTGATTGATTAATTTACTAAATTTACATGTAAAACGAAGAAGATACTTAAATTTCATGGGTATATATTAAAAATGATTAATATATTCTCTTAAAGTATATTTTATAGACTATTGCAAAACAGAATTGGATAACATATTTCAGCTGTCTTAAAAACGGAAAGTTGTCGAAATATTTCCTTTTAAAGATTTAAGTGAACTGATGCGAAAGAAAGTTACTCCAGTAAAATAAAGTAGATGTATCTGAAATTGAACGGATGTGAATAAGCCATCGCCTGCCAGCTCGCCATGAAAGTAACGTAGATTGCAAAGTACTATAAATTTACTTTTAAGTAGGGTTGGGTTGATTATTGACGGCCAATTATCTACACTTGGGATATAGGCCAGGGGGAAGTGCCCTTCGTGGGGGTCTTTCTTAGGGAACCTAACCCGTATTTACGCATGGATAAATCCACGACTCGAAGCAAAAACAACGAAAACTCCGAACGATTAGGCCGACGGGAGCGATTGCGATCGAACCCAGCACCTCCCGTCTACCAGATTCGAGAGCAAAACCTCTCAGCCACTGATTTAAGTAGTATTAAGTTTTTATTTCTGAGTTGAATTAAATTTTTGAAGATTTTTTAAATATATTATTCCCCAACGTTTTATATATAATCTGCTTCTTTTAGTTTTGTCGTTATGCAATATATTTTATTTTTTAATGTGGAAAGTTTGTATGTCTGGTTTTCGACTGGATTTATTTATAAAATCTGACTAAACATCAAAAGAAAAAAAGAAAAAAAAAAGAGAGAGAGAGAGAGAGAGAGGCGTACTTTAACTTCGGTGTTTTTCTTTCTTTTCTTTTCTTTTCTTATTTTTAGTAATGTGACTCTTTCCATACTTTCTTTAAAGAAGATACACAAATTCTATCCAATAATTGGAGTATCATAGCTGAGATTTTTCCAACAGAGCGAAAATATGCCGGGACCAGGATTCGAACCTGGGTACTTTCAGTTACCTGGGGAATTTCACAGCCTTGTCCAACAAATAAGAGTGAAATATGCCAGCCCGGATATCATCGGGATAGCTCAGTAGGGAGAGCGGTGGTGCGGCGAACCAAAGTACCCAAGTTCGAGTCCTGGCACATTTTTGCTGTGTTGAAAAAATCTCAGCTATGATACTCCAACCATTGGATATAATTTACCTAGTTGAATATACCGTCCTCTGTTCATAATGATAGGCAAATTGTTAATAAGTTAGATGCGTATTCTACTAGAAAATATAAAAATATTTAAAATTCTGCATTTATCGCTTTTACTTTCATCAGTATTTTAATAATGAAATGCAAAGCATAGTTGCATCATACATTATTGTAATGGAATCAATTTTATTGTTATTACTATAGTATAATTTCAATTAAATTTTACTTTCTCTTATTAAAAAAAGAGAGAGGGAGAGCTATAGAACATTAAAATATTGAAAAAAAAATTCTTGAATTTAATTAAAAAAAAACAAATTACGAAAACTTTTTCTTGCTTTTGTGTAGTTTCAAATATTATTCTAGGAAATATGACTGTTCAGAAATAGAATTGGATAAACATACCTTAGCTGTCTTAAAAAATAGAATGACTCTTAGTATGACACTTAGTATGAAACATTTATATATAGTATTACTCTTTCCATAGTTCTTTTAAAGACACTAGACGAATTATTTGTAATTTAAATGTGTATTCTACTAGAAAATAGAAATATATTTAAAATTCTCTATTTTCCGCTTTCAGTATTTTCGTAATTAATTGCACACCATACTACTGTAATGTAATTAATTTTATTGTTATTACTAGAGAATATTTTCAATTAAATTTTACTCTTATATCTGCCATGAAAATTATAAAAGAAGATCTATAATAAATAAAAATATTGATAACAAAATATTTGAGTTTAATCTCAAAAAACAAGTATCGATATTTTTTTTGTATTATTTATAGTTTTGTGTAGTTTTAAATATTGTTGTTGGAATTGTGACCAAACTTTATTAGAACATTATTAGTACTTTATTAGTACTTTATTAGAAGCAATTTCAGCGAAACTTACATTTTCTTCAAACAAATATACTTTTTCAAACATACCTAACAAAAATACAGTATATCCAGTGGTTGGAGTATCATAATTGAGATTTTGTTTCCAACAGAGCGAAAATATGCCACGACCAGGACTCGAACCTGGGTCCCGGCAAATTTTTGCTTCGTTGGAAAAAAATCTCAACTATGATACTCAAACCATTGGATATAATTTCCTCTGTTCATTATGAAAAATACAGTATTTTCTACTTGAATAATTTCCCGCAAACTACCTAAAAGAAATCTTTTTTGATGTAGAAATTTTTACATAACATGAAAAAAAAATGTTTTTAAAACTTTTCTGTTTATTGCTATTTTTTAAAAACAGCAATTCCATAATATTTTAATGAAGCTACTAGAAATGTTTTTTATCTATTTTTTTTAACCACGCAATATTAATAAAACTTAACAATTTTATTTATAAACCTTACAATTTTTGTTAATAAAACTTAAAAATAAAAACCTCAAAAACTTTTCCTTCTCAAAAATTAAACAGTTTTATTCAAGGATACATGATTTTCGTTATACCTATCACTTTCATAAGTAATATGGCATAATTTAGGACGTAATATCAGATAAATATGCAAGTTTTGTGAGTGATTAACTTACTGAATTTGCATGTAAACCGAAGAAATATTTCACAGAAGTATATTAAAAATGATTAATATATTCTTAAAGTATATTTTATAGACTGTCTCAAAATAGCATTCGATAATGCATTTCAGCTGTCTAGAAAACGGAAAGTATTAGAAATATTTTCTTTTAAAGATTTCAGTGAACTGATGCGAAAGAAAGTTACTCAAGTAAAAGAAAATAGATGTACCTGAAATTGAACGGGTTTGAATAAGCCATCGTCTTGCCAGTTCTCTATCAAAGTGACGTAGATGAAAAAATAGTATAAATAAATAGTACAGTTGAACTAAATTTTTGACAACATCATAAATAATATTGCCTGACTAAACGGAAAAATGTATGTTAAATTATAGTGCAATGGTTCCTATTATAAGGATAATTTTAATAACCGATGCATTTTGAAAAGTTCCTAACTAAAATTTTGTATTTTGTACCGAAAAAAACTCTTTTAAATTAACTGCAAGCTTCCCCCTTTCTTCGATTTTATTTTCGAATTATTTCTAAACTTTAAACAGACAAAAGCAATACGCATTTAAATTTTACAGTTTTTTTGTTTTAAGGAATATATAAGAAAAATTTTTAATTTAAATATATTTTCAACCAGAAAAAAATAAAACAGTTTAAATTATGTCTCGAGTTTTTCAACATAAGTATTTCGATATTATTTTAATAACGCAATGCAAAACGTCCGTAATTCAAAAGTGTTTTCTACTAGAAAATATTAATAAAATTATTTTAATGTAAATCATCTATATTTGCCATTAAGAAAAAAATAAATTGTTTTTATGCGAGCGTACACAAGTTTTTCCATACGAAGTCATTTGCCATATGTAATCTTACTTATAATAAAATCCAAAGGCGAGAAAGTGTCTGTAACGGTACCGGGCTGTACCACTCTGATTTGCGAGTCGACCTTAGTTAAACGCCATGTTAGGCTTAATATATGCTAACACATAATAACACTAAATGATAATATCTTCTACTTGAAATAACGTCTGTTCAGCATATTTTCGTATAAAACATGTATATCATATCCAGTTATAATGTTTTAAGTTTTAAATTAAAAATAACAGATTAAACATCCGATTACTTGATGTAAATAAACTAATAATGTTGCCATTCAAAAACACAAATCCCATATCTAGAAAAAAAAAAAAAGGAATGTCTCTTTGAACGTTTCATTAAAATATCCAATTATGCTCTTAAAATATTTGTAAAAGCATTTTAAAGTCTTTAAATATTTAAAGGATTTTCTAAAATTTATTTCTGTAAGCATTTTATTCCTGAAATCACCTTTTCAGAAATAGCGATGATACCTTTCGAGGCTTTGCGATGCATCTACCAGCATTTTAGATTTCGCTCGTAAATACTATTCTGGCGCCATCTTCTGACAATAAATACAAATTATACGTTTCTGTTAGAAAAAAAAAATTAATAATACAACTTTATTATAATTTACATAATAATAAAGTTGTAAAATAATATAAAATGTACATAAGCATATTTTTAGAATAAGAAAATTCAGGATGTATTGATTTATTACAAGATCAACTTTTTTTAATGATTTAAATTATTTTTATTATTAATTTTGAAAGGGAAATATTTGACTTTGTGTAAAAATTAATGCATTCTTTTAGATTATGAAGTAGCTAAAAGATCGTTTTCGTATTATTGAGAGCGAAAATTAATACCTATAATTTACTAACCATAGTTAATTATTGAGACCTTAATTAATTATTGAGATCATTATTAGGATTAAAATTTTAATTATTGAGAAAAATATTTGGAAATTTTGAGTTGAAAAACCAAAATAAGGGAAAAGATTACGTTTCGTAAAATTTACCATTAACATAAGGTATGTACATTCAGGATGTATTGAATTATTACAAGATCAACTTTTTTTAATGATTTAAATTATTTTTATTATTAATTTTGAAAGGAAAATATTTGACTTTGTGTAAAAATTAATGCATTCCTTTAGATTATGAAGAAACTAAAAGATCGTTTTCGTATTATTGAGAGCGAAAATTAATACCTATAATTTACTAACCATAGTTAATTATTGAGACCTTAATTAATTATTGAGACCTTAATTAATTATTGAGATCATTATTAGGATTAAAATTTTAATTATAGAGAAAAATATTTGGAAATTTTGAGTTGAAAAACCAAAATAATGGAAAAGATTACGTTTTGTAAAATTTACCATTAACATAAGGTATGTACATTCAGGATGTATTCAATTATTACAAGATCAACTTTTTTTAATGATTTAAATTATTTTTATTATTAATTTTGAAAGGAAAATATTTGACTTTGTGTAAAAATTAATGCATTCCTTTAGATTATGAAGAAACTAAAAGATCGTTTTCGTATTATTGAGTGCGAAAATTAATACCTATAATTTACTAACCATAGTTAATTATTGAGACCTTAATTACTTATTGAGATCATTATTAGGAGTAAAATTGTAATTATTGAGAAAAATATTTGGAAATTTTGAGTTGAAAAACCAAAATAAGGGAAAAGATTACGTTTCGTAAAATTTACCATTAACATAAGGTATGTACATTCAGGATGTATTGAATTATTACAAGATCAACTTTTTTTAATGATTTAAATTATTTTTATTATTAATTTTGAAAGGAAAATATTTGACTTTGTGTAAAAATTAATGCATTCCTTTAGATTATGAAGAAACTAAAAGATCGTTTTCGTATTATTGAGATTGAAAATTAATACCTATAATTTACTAACCATAGTTAATTATTGAGACCTTAATTAATTATTGAGACCTTAATTAATTATTGAGATCATTATTAGGATTAAAATTTTAATTATTGAGAAAAATATTTGGAAATTTTGAGTTGAAAAACCAAAATAAGGGAAAAGATTACGTTTTGTAAAATTTACCATTAACATAAGGTATGTACATTCAGGATGTATTGAATTATTACAAGATCAAATTCGTTAATGATTTAAATTATTTTTATTATTAATTTTGAAAGGAAAATATTTGACTTTGTGTAAAAATTAATGCATTCCTTTAGATTATGAAGAAACTAAAAGATCGTTTTCGTATTATTGAGAGCGAAAATTAATACCTATAATTTACTAACCATAGTTAATTATTGAGACCTTAATTAATTATTGAGATCATTATTAGGATTAAAATTTTAATTATTGAGAAAAATATTTGGAAATTTTGAGTTGAAAAACCAAAATAAGGGAAAAGATTACGTTTTGTAAAATTTACCATTAACATAAGGTATGTACATTCAGGATGTATTGAATTATTACAAGATCAACTTTTTTTAATGATTTAAATTATTTTTATTATTAATTTTGAAAGGAAAATATTTGACTTTGTGTAAAAATTAATGCATTCCTTTAGATTATGAAGAAACTAAAAGATCGTTTTCGTATTATTGAGAGCGAAAATTAATACCTATAATTTACTAACCATAGTTAATTATTGAGACCTTAATTAATTATTGAGACCTTAATTAATTATTGAGATCATTATTAGGATTAAAATGTTAATTATTGAGAAAAATATTTGGAAATTTTGAGTTGAAAAACCAAAATAAGGGAAAAGATTACGTTTTGTAAAATTTACCATTAACATAAGGTATGTACATTCAGGATGTATTGAATTATTACAAGATCAACTTTTTTTAATGATTTAAATTATTTTTATTATTAATTTTGAAAGGAAAATATTTGACTTTGTGTAAAAATTAATGCATTCCTTTAGATTATGAAGAAACTAAAAGATCGTTTTCGTATTATTGAGAGCGAAAATTAATACCTATAATTTACTAACCATAGTTAATTATTGAGACCTTAATTAATTATTGAGACCTTAATTAATTATTGAGATCATTATTAGGATTAAAATTTTAATTATTGAGAAAAATATTTGGAAATTTTGAGTTGAAAAACCAAAATAAGGGAAAAGATTACGTTTTGTAAAATTTACCATTAACATAAGGTATGTACATTCAGGATGTATTGAATTATTACAAGATCAACTTTTTTTAATGATTTAAATTATTTTTATTATTAATTTTGAAAGGAAAATATTTGACTTTGTGTAAAAATTAATGCATTCCTTTAGATTATGAAGAAACTAAAAGATCGTTTTCGTATTATTGAGAGCGAAAATTAATACCTATAATTTACTAACCATAGTTAATTATTGAGACCTTAATTAATTATTGAGACCTTAATTAATTATTGAGATCATTATTAGGATTAAAATTTTAATTATAGAGAAAAATATTTGGAAATTTTGAGTTGAAAAACCAAAATAATGGAAAAGATTACGTTTTGTAAAATTTACCATTAACATAAGGTATGTACATTCAGGATGTATTCAATTATTACAAGATCAACTTTTTTTAATGATTTAAATTATTTTTATTATTAATTTTGAAAGGAAAATATTTGACTTTGTGTAAAAATTAATGCATTCCTTTAGATTATGAAGAAACTAAAAGATCGTTTTCGTATTATTGAGAGCGAAAATTAATACCTATAATTTACTAACCATAGTTAATTATTGAGACCTTAATTACTTATTGAGATCATTATTAGGAGTAAAATTGTAATTATTGAGAAAAATATTTGGAAATTTTGAGTTGAAAAACCAAAATAAGGGAAAAGATTACGTTTCGTAAAATTTACCATTAACATAAGGTATGTAGGATGTATTGAATTATTACAAGATCAACTTTTTTTAATGATTTAAATTATTTTTATTATTAATTTTGAAAGGAAAATATTTGACTTTGTGTAAAAATTAATGCATTCCTTTAGATTATGAAGAAACTAAAAGATCGTTTTCGTATTATTGAGAGCGAAAATTAATACCTATAATTTACTAACCATAGTTAATTATTGAGACCTTAATTAATTATTGAGACCTTAATTAATTATTGAGATCATTATTAGGATTAAAATTTTAATTATTGAGAAAAATATTTGGAAATTTTGAGTTGAAAAACCAAAATAAGGGAAAAGATTACGTTTTGTAAAATTTACCATTAACATAAGGTATGTACATTCAGGATGTATTGAAATATTACAAGATCAACTTTTTTTAATGATTTAAATTATTTTTATTATTAATTTTGAAAGGAAAATATTTGACTTTGTGTAAAAATTAATGCATTCCTTTAGATTATGAAGAAACTAAAAGATCGTTTTCGTATTATTGAGAGCGAAAATTAATACCTATAATTTACTAACCATAGTTAATTATTGAGACCTTAATTAATTATTGAGACCTTAATTAATTATTGAGATCATTATTAGGATTAAAATGTTAATTATTGAGAAAAATATTTGGAAATTTTGAGTTGAAAAACCAAAATAAGGGAAAAGATTACGTTTTGTAAAATTTACCATTAACATAAGGTATGTACATTCAGGATGTATTGAATTATTACAAGATCAACTTTTTTTAATGATTTAAATTATTTTTATTATTAATTTTGAAAGGAAAATATTTGACTTTGTGTAAAAATTAATGCATTCCTTTAGATTATGAACAAACTAAAAGATCGTTTTCGTATTATTGAGAGCGAAAATTAATACCTATAATTTACTAACCATAGTTAATTATTGAGACCTTAATTAATTATTGAGACCTTAATTAATTATTGAGATCATTATTAGGATTAAAATTTTAATTATTGAGAAAAATATTTGGAAATTTTGAGTTGAAAAACCAAAATAAGGGAAAAGATTACGTTTTGTAAAATTTACCATTAACATAAGGTATGTACATTCAGGATGTATTGAATTATTACAAGATCAACTTTTTTTAATGATTTAAATTATTTTTATTATTAATTTTGAAAGGAAAATATTTGACTTTGTGTAAAAATTAATGCATTCCTTTAGATTATGAAGAAACTAAAAGATCGTTTTCGTATTATTGAGAGCGAAAATTAATACCTATAATTTACTAACCATAGTTAATTATTGAGACCTTAATTAATTATTGAGACCTTAATTAATTATTGAGATCATTATTAGGATTAAAATTTTAATTATTGAGAAAAATATTTGGAAATTTTGAGTTGAAAAACCAAAATAAGGGAAAAGATTACGTTTTGTAAAATTTACCATTAACATAAGGTATGTACATTCAGGATGTATTGAATTATTACAAGATCAACTTTTTTTAATGATTTAAATTATTTTTATTATTAATTTTGAAAGGAAAATATTTGACTTTGTGTAAAAATTAATGCATTCCTTTAGATTATGAAGAAACTAAAAGATCGTTTTCGTATTATTGAGAGCGAAAATTAATACCTATAATTTACTAACCATAGTTAATTATTCAGACCTTAATTAATTATTGAGACCTTAATTAATTATTGAGATCATTATTAGGATTAAAATTTTAATTATAGAGAAAAATATTTGGAAATTTTGAGTTGAAAAACCAAAATAATGGAAAAGATTACGTTTTGTAAAATTTACCATTAACATAAGGTATGTACATTCAGGATGTATTCAATTATTACAAGATCAACTTTTTTTAATGATTTAAATTATTTTTATTATTAATTTTGAAAGGAAAATATTTGACTTTGTGTAAAAATTAATGCATTCCTTTAGATTATGAAGAAACTAAAAGATCGTTTTCGTATTATTGAGAGCGAAAATTAATACCTATAATTTACTAACCATAGTTAATTATTGAGACCTTAATTACTTATTGAGATCATTATTAGGAGTAAAATTGTAATTATTGAGAAAAATATTTGGAAATTTTGAGTTGAAAAACCAAAATAAGGGAAAAGATTACGTTTCGTAAAATTTACCATTAACATAAGGTATGTACATTCAGGATGTATTGAATTATTACAAGATCAACTTTTTTTAATGATTTAAATTATTTTTATTATTAATTTTGAAAGGAAAATATTTGACTTTGTGTAAAAATTAATGCATTCCTTTAGATTATGAAGAAACTAAAAGATCGTTTTCGTATTATTGAGAGCGAAAATTAATACCTATAATTTACTAACCATAGTTAATTATTGAGACCTTAATTAATTATTGAGACCTTAATTAATTATTGAGATCATTATTAGGATTAAAATTTTAATTATTGAGAAAAATATTTGGAAATTTTGAGTTGAAAAACCAAAATAAGGGAAAAGATTACGTTTTGTAAAATTTACCATTAACATAAGGTATGTACATTCAGGATGTATTCAATTATTACAAGATCAACTTTTTTTAATGATTTAAATTATTTTTATTATTAATTTTGAAAGGAAAATATTTGACTTTGTGTAAAAATTAATGCATTCCTTTAGATTATGAAGAAACTAAAAGATCGTTTTCGTATTATTGAGAGCGAAAATTAATACCTATAATTTACTAACCATAGTTAATTATTGAGAACTTAATTAATTATTGAGACCTTAATTAATTATTGAGATCATTATTAGGATTAAAATTTTAATTATTGAGAAAAATATTTGGAAATTTTGAGTTGAAAAACCAAAATAAGGGAAAAGATTACGTTTTGTAAAATTTACCATTAACATAAGGTATGTACATTCAGGATGTATTCAATTATTACAAGATCAACTTTTTTTAATGATTTAAATTATTTTTATTATTAATTTTGAAAGGAAAATATTTGACTTTGTGTAAAAATTAATGCATTCCTTTAGATTATGAAGAAACTAAAAGATCGTTTTCGTATTATTGAGAGCGAAAATTAATACCTATAATTTACTAACCATAGTTAATTATTGAGACCTTAATTACTTATTGAGATCATTATTAGGAGTAAAATTGTAATTATTGAGAAAAATATTTGGAAATTTTGAGTTGAAAAACCAAAATAAGGGAAAAGATTACGTTTCGTAAAATTTACCATTAACATAAGGTATGTACATTCAGGATGTATTGAATTATTACAAGATCAACTTTTTTTAATGATTTAAATTATTTTTATTATTAATTTTGAAAGGAAAATATTTGACTTTGTGTAAAAATTAATGCATTCCTTTAGATTATGAAGAAACTAAAAGATCGTTTTCGTATTATTGAGAGCGAAAATTAATACCTATAATTTACTAACCATAGTTAATTATTGAGACCTTAATTAATTATTGAGACCTTAATTAATTATTGAGATCATTATTAGGATTAAAATTTTAATTATTGAGAAAAATATTTGGAAATTTTGAGTTGAAAAACCAAAATAAGGGAAAAGATTACGTTTTGTAAAATTTACCATTAACATAAGGTATGTACATTCAGGATGTATTGAATTATTACAAGATCAACTTTTTTTAATGATTTAAATTATTTTTATTATTAATTTTGAAAGGAAAATATTTGACTTTGTGTAAAAATTAATGCATTCCTTTAGATTATGAAGAAACTAAAAGATCGTTTTCGTATTATTGAGAGCGAAAATTAATACCTATAATTTACTAACCATAGTTAATTATTGAGACCTTAATTAATTATTGAGACCTTAATTAATTATTGAGATCATTATTAGGATTAAAATGTTAATTATTGAGAAAAATATTTGGAAATTTTGAGTTGAAAAACCAAAATAAGGGAAAAGATTACGTTTTGTAAAATTTACCATTAACATAAGGTATGTACATTCAGGATGTATTGAATTATTACAAGATCAACTTTTTTTAATGATTTAAATTATTTTTATTATTAATTTTGAAAGGAAAATATTTGACTTTGTGTAAAAATTAATGCATTCCTTTAGATTATGAAGAAACTAAAAGATCGTTTTCGTATTATTGAGAGCGAAAATTAATACCTATAATTTACTAACCATAGTTAATTATTGAGACCTTAATTAATTATTGAGACCTTAATTAATTATTGAGATCATTATTAGGATTAAAATTTTAATTATAGAGAAAAATATTTGGAAATTTTGAGTTGAAAAACCAAAATAATGGAAAAGATTACGTTTTGTAAAATTTACCATTAACATAAGGTATGTACATTCAGGATGTATTCAATTATTACAAGATCAACTTTTTTTAATGATTTAAATTATTTTTATTATTAATTTTGAAAGGAAAATATTTGACTTTGTGTAAAAATTAATGCATTCCTTTAGATTATGAAGAAACTAAAAGATCGTTTTCGTATTATTGAGAGCGAAAATTAATACCTATAATTTACTAACCATAGTTAATTATTGAGACCTTAATTACTTATTGAGATCATTATTAGGAGTAAAATTGTAATTATTGAGAAAAATATTTGGAAATTTTGAGTTGAAAAACCAAAATAAGGGAAAAGATTACGTTTCGTAAAATTTACCATTAACATAAGGTATGTACATTCAGGATGTATTGAATTATTACAAGATCAACTTTTTTTAATGATTTAAATTATTTTTATTATTAATTTTGAAAGGAAAATATTTGACTTTGTGTAAAAATTAATGCATTCCTTTAGATTATGAAGAAACTAAAAGATCGTTTTCGTATTATTGAGAGCGAAAATTAATACCTATAATTTACTAACCATAGTTAATTATTGAGACCTTAATTAATTATTGAGACCTTAATTAATTATTGAGATCATTATTAGGATTAAAATTTTAATTATTGAGAAAAATATTTGGAAATTTTGAGTTGAAAAACCAAAATAAGGGAAAAGATTACGTTTTGTAAAATTTACCATTAACATAAGGTATGTACATTCAGGATGTATTGAATTATTACAAGATCAACTTTTTTTAATGATTTAAATTATTTTTATTATTAATTTTGAAAGGAAAATATTTGACTTTGTGTAAAAATTAATGCATTCCTTTAGATTATGAAGAAACTAAAAGATCGTTTTCGTATTATTGAGAGCGAAAATTAATACCTATAATTTACTAACCATAGTTAATTATTGAGACCTTAATTAATTATTGAGACCTTAATTAATTATTGAGATCATTATTAGGATTAAAATGTTAATTATTGAGAAAAATATTTGGAAATTTTGAGTTGAAAAACCAAAATAAGGGAAAAGATTACGTTTTGTAAAATTTACCATTAACATAAGGTATGTACATTCAGGATGTATTGAATTATTACAAGATCAACTTTTTTTAATGATTTAAATTATTTTTATTATTAATTTTGAAAGGAAAATATTTGACTTTGTGTAAAAATTAATGCATTCCTTTAGATTATGAAGAAATTAAAAGATCGTTTTCGTATTATTGAGAGCGAAAATTAATACCTATAATTTACTAACCATAGTTAATTATTGAGACCTTAATTAACTATTGAGACCTTAATTAATTATTGAGATCATTATTAGGATTAAAATTTTAATTATTGAGAAAAATATTTGGAAATTTTGAGTTGAAAAACCAAAATAAGGGAAAAGATTACGTTTTGTAAAATTTACCATTAACATAAGGTATGTACATTCAGGATGTATTGAATTATTACAAGATCAACTTTTTTTAATGATTTAAATTATTTTTATTATTAATTTTGAAAGGAAAATATTTGACTTTGTGTAAAAATTAATGCATTCCTTTAGATTATGAAGAAACTAAAAGATCGTTTTCGTATTATTGAGAGCGAAAATTAATACCTATAATTTACTAACCATAGTTAATTATTGAGACCTTAATTAATTATTGAGACCTTAATTAATTATTGAGATCATTATTAGGATTAAAATTTTAATTATTGAGAAAAATATTTGGAAATTTTGAGTTGAAAAACCAAAATAAGGGAAAAGATTACGTTTTGTAAAATTTACCATTAACATAAGGTATGTACATTCAGGATGTATTGAATTATTACAAGATCAACATTTTTTAATGATTTAAATTATTTTTATTATTAATTTTGAAAGGAAAATATTTGACTTTGTGTAAAAATTAATGCATTCCTTTAGATTATGAAGAAACTAAAAGATCGTTTTCGTATTATTGAGAGCGAAAATTAATACCTATAATTTACTAACCATAGTTAATTATTGAGACCTTAATTAATTATTGAGACCTTAATTAATTATTGAGATCATTATTAGGATTAAAATTTTAATTATAGAGAAAAATATTTGGAAATTTTGAGTTGAAAAACCAAAATAATGGAAAAGATTACGTTTTGTAAAATTTACCATTAACATAAGGTATGTACATTCAGGATGTATTCAATTATTACAAGATCAACTTTTTTTAATGATTTAAATTATTTTTATTATTAATTTTGAAAGGAAAATATTTGACTTTGTGTAAAAATTAATGCATTCCTTTAGATTATGAAGAAACTAAAAGATCGTTTTCGTATTATTGAGAGCGAAAATTAATACCTATAATTTACTAACCATAGTTAATTATTGAGACCTTAATTACTTATTGAGATCATTATTAGGAGTAAAATTGTAATTATTGAGAAAAATATTTGGAAATTTTGAGTTGAAAAACCAAAATAAGGGAAAAGATTACGTTTCGTAAAATTTACCATTAACATAAGGTATGTACATTCAGGATGTATTGAATTATTACAAGATCAACTTTTTTTAATGATTTAAATTATTTTTATTATTAATTTTGAAAGGAAAATATTTGACTTTGTGTAAAAATTAATGCATTCCTTTAGATTATGAAGAAACTAAAAGATCGTTTTCGTATTATTGAGAGCGAAAATTAATACCTATAATTTACTAACCATAGTTAATTATTGAGACCTTAATTAATTATTGAGACCTTAATTAATTATTGAGATCATTATTAGGATTAAAATTTTAATTATTGAGAAAAATATTTGGAAATTTTGAGTTGAAAAACCAAAATAAGGGAAAAGATTATGTTTTGTAAAATTTACCATTAACATAAGGTATGTACATTCAGGATGTATTGAATTATTACAAGATCAAATTTTTTTAATGATTTAAATTATTTTTATTATTAATTTTGAAAGGAAAATATTTGACTTTGTGTAAAAATTAATGCATTCCTTTAGATTATGAAGAAACTAAAAGATCGTTTTCGTATTATTGAGAGCGAAAATTAATACCTATAATTTACTAACCATAGTTAATTATTGAGACCTTAATTAATTATTGAGATCATTATTAGGATTAAAATTTTAATTATTGAGAAAAATATTTGGAAATTTTGAGTTGAAAAACCAAAATAAGGGAAAAGATTACGTTTTGTAAAATTTACCATTAACATAAGGTATGTACATTCAGGATGTATTGATTTATTACAAGATCAACTTTTTTTAATGATTTAAATTATTTTTATTATTAATTTTGAAAGGAAAATATTTGACTTTGTGTAAAAATTAATGCATTCCTTTAGATTATGAAGAAACTAAAAGATCGTTTTCGTATTATTGAGAGCGAAAATTAATACCTATAATTTACTAACCATAGTTAATTATTGAGAACTTAATTAATTATTGAGACCTTAATTAATTATTGAGATCATTATTAGGATTAAAATTTTAATTATTGAGAAAAATATTTGGAAATTTTGAGTTGAAAAACCAAAATAAGGGAAAAGATTACGTTTTGTAAAATTTACCATTAACATAAGGTATGTACATTCAGGATGTATTCAATTATTACAAGATCAACTTTTTTTAATGATTTAAATTATTTTTATTATTAATTTTGAAAGGAAAATATTTGACTTTGTGTAAAAATTAATGCATTCCTTTACATTATGAAGAAACTAAAAGATCGTTTTCGTATTATTGAGAGCGAAAATTAATACCTATAATTTACTAACCATAGTTAATTATTGAGACCTTAATTACTTATTGAGTTCATTATTAGGAGTAAAATTGTAATTATTGAGAAAAATATTTGGAAATTTTGAGTTGAAAAACCAAAATAATGGAAAAGATTACGTTTCGTAAAATTTACCATTAACATAAGGTATGTACATTCAGGATGTATTGAATTATTACAAGATCAACTTTTTTTAATGATTTAAATTATTTTTATTATTAATTTTGAAAGGAAAATATTTGACTTTGTGTAAAAATTAATGCATTCCTTTAGATTATGAAGAAACTAAAAGATCGTTTTCGTATTAATGAGAGCGAAAATTAATACCTATAATTTACTAACCATAGTTAATTATTGAGACCTTAATTAATTATTGAGACCTTAATTAATTATTGAGATCATTATTAGGATTAAAATTTTAATTATTGAGAAAAATATTTGGAAATTTTGAGTTGAAAAACCAAAATAAGGGAAAAGATTACGTTTTGTAAAATTTACCATTAACATAAGGTATGTACATTCAGGATGTATTGAATTATTACAAGATCAACTTTTTTTAATGATTTAAATTATTTTTATTATTAATTTTGAAAGGAAAATATTTGACTTTGTGTAAAAATTAATGCATTCCTTTAGATTATGAAGAAACTAAAAGATCGTTTTCGTATTATTGAGAGCGAAAATTAATACCTATAATTTACTAACCATAGTTAATTATTGAGACCTTAATTAATTATTGAGACCTTAATTAATTATTGAGATCATTATTAGGATTAAAATTTTAATTATTGAGAAAAATATTTGGAAATTTTGAGTTGAAAAACCAAAATAAGGGAAAAGATTACGTTTTGTAAAATTTACCATTAACATAAGGTATGTACATTCAGGATGTATTGAATTATTACAAGATCAACTTTTTTTAATGATTTAAATTATTTTTATTATTAATTTTGAAAGGAAAATATTTGACTTTGTGTAAAAATTAATGCATTCCTTTAGATTATGAAGAAACTAAAAGATCGTTTTCGTATTATTGAGAGCGAAAATTAATACCTATAATTTACTAACCATAGTTAATTATTGAGACCTTAATTAATTATTGAGACCTTAATTAATTATTGAGATCATTATTAGGATTAAAATTTTAATTATTGAGAAAAATATTTGGAAATTTTGAGTTGAAAAACCAAAATAAGGGAAAAGATTACGTTTTGTAAAATTTACCATTAACATAAGGTATGTACATTCAGGATGTATTGAATTATTACAAGATCAACTTTTTTTAATGATTTAAATTATTTTTATTATTAATTTTGAAAGGAAAATATTTGACTTTGTGTAAAAATTAATGCATTCCTTTAGATTATGAAGAAACTAAAAGATCGTTTTCGTATTATTGAGAGCGAAAATTAATACCTATAATTTACTAACCATAGTTAATTATTGAGACCTTAATTACTTATTGAGTTCATTATTAGGAGTAAAATTGTAATTATTGAGAAAAATATTTGGAAATTTTGAGTTGAAAAACCAAAATAAGGGAAAAGATTACGTTTCGTAAAATTTACCATTAACATAAGGTATGTACATTCAGGATGTATTGAATTATTACAAGATCAACTTTTTTTAATGATTTAAATTATTTTTATTATTAATTTTGAAAGGAAAATATTTGACTTTGTGTAAAAATTAATGCATTCCTTTAGATTATGAAGAAACTAAAAGATCGTTTTCGTATTAATGAGAGCGAAAATTAATACCTATAATTTACTAACCATAGTTAATTATTGAGACCTTAATTAATTATTGAGACCTTAATTAATTATTGAGATCATTATTAGGATTAAAATTTTAATTATAGAGAAAAATATTTGGAAATTTTGAGTTGAAAAACCAAAATAATGGAAAAGATTACGTTTTGTAAAATTTACCATTAACATAAGGTATGTACATTCAGGATGTATTCAATTATTACAAGATCAACTTTTTTTAATGATTTAAATTATTTTTATTATTAATTTTGAAAGGAAAATATTTGACTTTGTGTAAAAATTAATGCATTCCTTTAGATTATGAAGAAACTAAAAGATCGTTTTCGTATTATTGAGAGCGAAAATTAATACCTATAATTTACTAACCATAGTTAATTATTGAGACCTTAATTACTTATTGAGATCATTATTAGGAGTAAAATTGTAATTATTGAGAAAAATATTTGGAAATTTTGAGTTGAAAAACCAAAATAAGGGAAAAGATTACGTTTCGTAAAATTTACCATTAACATAAGGTATGTACATTCAGGATGTATTGAATTATTACAAAATCAACTTTTTTTAATGATTTAAATTATTTTTATTATTAATTTTGAAAGGAAAATATTTGACTTTGTGTAAAAATTAATGCATTCCTTTAGATTATGAAGAAACTAAAAGATCGTTTTCGTATTATTGAGAGCGAAAATTAATACCTATAATTTACTAACCATAGTTAATTATTGAGACCTTAATTAATTATTGAGACCTTAATTAATTATTGAGATCATTATTAGGATTAAAATTTTAATTATTGAGAAAAATATTTGGAAATTTTGAGTTGAAAAACCAAAATAAGGGAAAAGATTACGTTTTGTAAAATTTACCATTAACATAAGGTATGTACATTCAGGATGTATTGAATTATTACAAGATCAAATTTTTTTAATGATTTAAATTATTTTTATTATTAATTTTGAAAGGAAAATATTTGACTTTGTGTAAAAATTAATGCATTCCTTTAGATTATGAAGAAACTAAAAGATGGTTTTCGTATTATTGAGAGCGAAAATTAATACCTATAATTTACTAACCATAGTTAATTATTGAGACCTTAATTAATTATTGAGATCATTATTAGGATTAAAATTTTAATTATTGAGAAAAATATTTGGAAATTTTGAGTTGAAAAACCAAAATAAGGGAAAAGATTACGTTTTGTAAAATTTACCATTAACATAAGGTATGTACATTCAGGATGTATTGAATTATTACAAGATCAACTTTTTTTAATGATTTAAATTATTTTTATTATTAATTTTGAAAGGAAAATATTTGACTTTGTGTAAAAATTAATGCATTCCTTTAGATTATGAAGAAACTAAAAGATCGTTTTCGTATTATTGAGAGCGAAAATTAATACCTATAATTTACTAACCATAGTTAATTATTGAGACCTTAATTAATTATTGAGACCTTAATTAATTATTGAGATCATTATTAGGATTAAAATTTTAATTATTGAGAAAAATATTTGGAAATTTTGAGTTGAAAAACCAAAATAAGGGAAAAGATTACGTTTTGTAAAATTTACCATTAACATAAGGTATGTACATTCAGGATGTATTCAATTATTACAAGATCAACTTTTTTTAATGATTTAAATTATTTTTATTATTAATTTTGAAAGGAAAATATTTGACTTTGTGTAAAAATTAATGCATTCCTTTAGATTATGAAGAAACTAAAAGATCGTTTTCGTATTATTGAGAGCGAAAATTAATACCTATAATTTACTAACCATAGTTAATTATTGAGAACTTAATTAATTATTGAGACCTTAATTAATTATTGAGATCATTATTAGGATTAAAATTTTAATTATTGAGAAAAATATTTGGAAATTTTGAGTTGAAAAACCAAAATAAGGGAAAAGATTACGTTTTGTAAAATTTACCATTAACATAAGGTATGTACATTCAGGATGTATTCAATTATTACAAGATCAACTTTTTTTAATGATTTAAATTATTTTTATGATTAATTTTGAAAGGAAAATATTTGACTTTGTGTAAAAATTAATGCATTCCTTTACATTATGAAGAAACTAAAAGATCGTTTTCGTATTATTGAGAGCGAAAATTAATACCTATAATTTACTAACCATAGTTAATTATTGAGACCTTAATTACTTATTGAGTTCATTATTAGGAGTAAAATTGTAATTATTGAGAAAAATATTTGGAAATTTTGAGTTGAAAAACCAAAATAAGGGAAAAGATTACGTTTCGTAAAATTTACCATTAACATAAGGTATGTACATTCAGGATGTATTGAATTATTACAAGATCAACTTTTTTTAATGATTTAAATTATTTTTATTATTAATTTTGAAAGGAAAATATTTGACTTTGTGTAAAAATTAATGCATTCCTTTAGATTATGAAGAAACTAAAAGATCGTTTTCGTATTAATGAGAGCGAAAATTAATACCTATAATTTACTAACCATAGTTAATTATTGAGACCTTAATTAATTATTGAGACCTTAATTAATTATTGAGATCATTATTAGGATTAAAATTTTAATTATTGAGAAAAATATTTGGAAATTTTGAGTTGAAAAACCAAAATAAGGGAAAAGATTACGTTTTGTAAAATTTACCATTAACATAAGGTATGTACATTCAGGATGTATTGAATTATTACAAGATCAACTTTTTTTAATGATTTAAATTATTTTTATTATTAATTTTGAATGGAAAATATTTGACTTTGTGTAAAAATTAATGCATTCCTTTAGATTATGAAGAAACTAAAAGATCGTTTTCGTATTATTGAGAGCGAAAATTAATACCTATAATTTACTAACCATAGTTAATTATTGAGACCTTAATTAATTATTGAGACCTTAATTAATTATTGAGATCATTATTAGGATTAAAATGTTAATTATTGAGAAAAATATTTGGAAATTTTGAGTTGAAAAACCAAAATAAGGGAAAAGATTACGTTTTGTAAAATTTACCATTAACATAAGGTATGTACATTCAGGATGTATTGAATTATTACAAGATCAACTTTTTTTAATGATTTAAATTATTTTTATTATTAATTTTGAAAGGAAAATATTTGACTTTGTGTAAAAATTAATGCATTCCTTTAGATTATGAAGAAACTAAAAGATCGTTTTCGTATTATTGAGAGCGAAAATTAATACCTATAATTTACTAACCATAGTTAATTATTGAGACCTTAATTAATTATTGAGACCTTAATTAATTATTGAGATCATTATTAGGATTAAAATTTTAATTATTGAGAAAAATATTTGGAAATTTTGAGTTGAAAAACCAAAATAAGGGAAAAGATTACGTTTTGTAAAATTTACCATTAACATAAGGTATGTACATTCAGGATGTATTGAATTATTACAAGATCAACTTTTTTTAATGATTTAAATTATTTTTATTATTAATTTTGAAAGGAAAATATTTGACTTTGTGTAAAAATTAATGCATTCCTTTAGATTATGAAGAAACTAAAAGATCGTTTTCGTATTATTGAGAGCGAAAATTAATACCTATAATTTACTAACCATAGTTAATTATTGAGACCTTAATTAATTATTGAGACCTTAATTAATTATTGAGATCATTATTAGGATTAAAATTTTAATTATTGAGAAAAATATTTGGAAATTTTGAGTTGAAAAACCAAAATAAGGGAAAAGATTACGTTTTGTAAAATTTACCATTAACATAAGGTATGTACATTCAGGATGTATTGAATTATTACAAGATCAACTTTTTTTAATGATTTAAATTATTTTTATTATTAATTTTGAAAGGAAAATATTTGACTTTGTGTAAAAATTAATGCATTCCTTTAGATTATGAAGAAACTAAAAGATCGTTTTCGTATTATTGAGAGCGAAAATTAATACCTATAATTTACTAACCATAGTTAATTATTGAGACCTTAATTAATTATTGAGACCTTAATTAATTATTGAGATCATTATTAGGATTAAAATTTTAATTATAGAGAAAAATATTTGGAAATTTTGAGTTGAAAAACCAAAATAATGGAAAAGATTACGTTTTGTAAAATTTACCATTAACATAAGGTATGTACATTCAGGATGTATTCAATTATTACAAGATCAACTTTTTTTAATGATTTAAATTATTTTTATTATTAATTTTGAAAGGAAAATATTTGACTTTGTGTAAAAATTAATGCATTCCTTTAGATTATGAAGAAACTAAAAGATCGTTTTCGTATTATTGAGAGCGAAAATTAATACCTATAATTTACTAACCATAGTTAATTATTGAGACCTTAATTACTTATTGAGATCATTATTAGGAGTAAAATTGTAATTATTGAGAAAAATATTTGGAAATTTTGAGTTGAAAAACCAAAATAAGGGAAAAGATTACGTTTTGTAAAATTTACCATTAACATAAGGTATGTACATTCAGGATGTATTGAATTATTACAAGATCAAATTTTTTTAATGATTTAAATTATTTTTATTATTAATTTTGAAAGGAAAATATTTGACTTTGTGTAAAAATTAATGCATTCCTTTAGATTATGAAGAAACTAAAAGATCGTTTTCGTATTATTGAGAGCGAAAATTAATACCTATAATTTACTAACCATAGTTAATTATTGAGACCTTAATTAATTATTGAGACCTTAATTAATTATTGAGATCATTATTAGGATTAAAATTTTAATTATTGAGAAAAATATTTGGAAATTTTGAGTTGAAAAACCAAAATAAGGGAAAAGATTACGTTTTGTAAAATTTACCATTAACATAAGGTATGTACATTCAGGATGTATTGAATTATTACAAGATCAACTTTTTTTAATGATTTAAATTATTTTTATTATTAATTTTGAAAGGAAAATATTTGACTTTGTGTAAAAATTAATGCATTCCTTTAGATTATGAAGAAACTAAAAGATCGTTTTCGTATTATTGAGAGCGAAAATTAATACCTATAATTTACTAACCATAGTTAATTATTGAGACCTTAATTAATTATTGAGACCTTAATTAATTATTGAGATCATTATTAGGATTAAAATTTTAATTATTGAGAAAAATATTTGGAAATTTTGAGTTGAAAAACCAAAATAAGGGAAAAGATTACGTTTTGTAAAATTTACCATTAACATAAGGTATGTACATTCAGGATGTATTGAATTATTACAAGATCAACTTTTTTTAATGATTTAAATTATTTTTATTATTAATTTTGAAAGGAAAATATTTGACTTTGTGTAAAAATTAATGCATTCCTTTAGATTATGAAGAAACTAAAAGATCGTTTTCGTATTATTGAGAGCGAAAATTAATACCTATAATTTACTAACCATAGTTAATTATTGAGACCTTAATTAATTATTGAGACCTTAATTAATTATTGAGATCATTATTAGGATTAAAATTTTAATTATTGAGAAAAATATTTGGAAATTTTGAGTTGAAAAACCAAAATAAGGGAAAAGATTACGTTTTGTAAAATTTACCATTAACATAAGGTATGTACATTCAGGATGTATTGAATTATTACAAGATCAACTTTTTTTAATGATTTAAATTATTTTTATTATTAATTTTGAAAGGAAAATATTTGACTTTGTGTAAAAATTAATGCATTCCTTTAGATTATGAAGAAACTAAAAGATCGTTTTCGTATTATTGAGAGCGAAAATTAATACCTGTAATTTACTAACCATAGTTAATTATTGAGACCTTAATTAATTATTGAGACCTTAATTAATTATTGAGATCATTATTAGGATTAAAATTTTAATTATAGAGAAAAATATTTGGAAATTTTGAGTTGAAAAACCAAAATAATGGAAAAGATTACGTTTTGTAAAATTTACCATTAACATAAGGTATGTACATTCAGGATGTATTCAATTATTACAAGATCAACTTTTTTTAATGATTTAAATTATTTTTATTATTAATTTTGAAAGGAAAATATTTGACTTTGTGTAAAAATTAATGAATTCCTTTAGATTATGAAGAAACTAAAAGATCGTTTTCGTATTATTGAGAGCGAAAATTAATACCTATAATTTACTAACCATAGTTAATTATTGAGACCTTAATTAATTATTGAGACCTTAATTAATTATTGAGATCATTATTAGGATTAAAATTTTAATTATTGAGAAAAATATTTGGAAATTTTGAGTTGAAAAACCAAAATAAGGGAAAAGATTACGTTTTGTAAAATTTACCATTAACATAAGGTATGTACATTCAGGATGTATTGAATTATTACAAGATCAAATTTTTTTAATGATTTAAATTATTTTTATTATTAATTTTGAAAGGAAAATATTTGACTTTGTGTAAAAATTAATGCATTCCTTTAGATTATGAAGAAACTAAAAGATCGTTTTCGTATTATTGAGAGCGAAAATTAATACCTATAATTTACTAACCATAGTTAATTATTGAGACCTTAATTAATTATTGAGATCATTATTAGGATTAAAATTTTAATTATTGAGAAAAATATTTGGAAATTTTGAGTTGAAAAACCAAAATAAGGGAAAAGATTACGTTTTGTAAAATTTACCATTAACATAAGGTATGTACATTCAGGATGTATTGAATTATTACAAGATCAACTTTTTTTAATGATTTAAATTATTTTTATTATTAATTTTGAAAGGAAAATATTTGACTTTGTGTAAAAATTAATGCATTCCTTTAGATTATGAAGAAACTAAAAGATCGTTTTCGTATTATTGAGAGCGAAAATTAATACCTATAATTTACTAATCATAGTTAATTATTGAGACCTTAATTAATTATTGAGACCTTAATTAATTATTGAGATCATTATTAGGATTAAAATTTTAATTATTGAGAAAAATATTTGGAAATTTTGAGTTGAAAAACCAAAATAAGGGAAAAGATTACGTTTTGTAAAATTTACCATTAACATAAGGTATGTACATTCAGGATGTATTCAATTATTACAAGATCAACTTTTTTTAATGATTTAAATTATTTTTATTATTAATTTTGAAAGGAAAATATTTGACTTTGTGTAAAAATTAATGCATTCCTTTAGATTATGAAGAAACTAAAAGATCGTTTTCGTATTATTGAGAGCGAAAATTAATACCTATAATTTACTAACCATAGTTAATTATTGAGAACTTAATTAATTATTGAGACCTTAATTAATTATTGAGATCATTATTAGGATTAAAATTTTAATTATTGAGAAAAATATTTGGAAATTTTGAGTTGAAAAACCAAAATAAGGGAAAAGATTACGTTTTGTAAAATTTACCATTAACATAAGGTATGTACATTCAGGATGTATTCAATTATTACAAGATCAACTTTTTTTAATGATTTAAATTATTTTTATTATTAATTTTGAAAGGAAAATATTTGACTTTGTGTAAAAATTAATGCATTCCTTTAGATTATGAAGAAACTAAAAGATCGTTTTCGTATTATTGAGAGCGAAAATTAATACCTATAATTTACTAACCATAGTTAATTATTGAGACCTTAATTACTTATTGAGATCATTATTAGGAGTAAAATTGTAATTATTGAGAAAAATATTTGGAAATTTTGAGTTGAAAAACCAAAATAAGGGAAAAGATTACGTTTTGTAAAATTTTCCATTAACATAAGGTATGTACATTCAGGATGTATTGAATTATTACAAGATCAAATTTTTTTAATGATTTAAATTATTTTTATTATTAATTTTGAAAGGAAAATATTTGACTTTGTGTAAAAATTAATGCATTCCTTTAGATTATGAAGAAACTAAAAGATCGTTTTCGTATTATTGAGAGCGAAAATTAATACCTATAATTTACTAACCATAGTTAATTATTGAGACCTTAATTAATTATTGAGACCTTAATTAATTATTGAGATCATTATTAGGATTAAAATTTTAATTATTGAGAAAAATATTTGGAAATTTTGAGTTGAAAAACCAAAATAAGGGAAAAGATTACGTTTTGTAAAATTTACCATTAACATAAGGTATGTACATTCAGGATGTATTGAATTATTACAAGATCAACTTTTTTTAATGATTTAAATTATTTTTATTATTAATTTTGAAAGGAAAATATTTGACTTTGTGTAAAAATTAATGCATTCCTTTAGATTATGAAGAAACTAAAAGATCGTTTTCGTATTATTGAGAGCGAAAATTAATACCTATAATTTACTAACCATAGTTAATTATTGAGACCTTAATTAATTATTGAGACCTTAATTAATTATTGAGATCATTATTAGGATTAAAATTTTAATTATTGAGAAAAATATTTGGAAATTTTGAGTTGAAAAACCAAAATAAGGGAAAAGATTACGTTTTGTAAAATTTACCATTAACATAAGGTATGTACATTCAGGATGTATTGAATTATTACAAGATCAACTTTTTTTAATGATTTAAATTATTTTTATTATTAATTTTGAAAGGAAAATATTTGACTTTGTGTAAAAATTAATGCATTCCTTTAGATTATGAAGAAACTAAAAGATCGTTTTCGTATTATTGAGAGCGAAAATTAATACCTATAATTTACTAACCATAGTTAATTATTGAGACCTTAATTACTTATTGAGTTCATTATTAGGAGTAAAATTGTAATTATTGAGAAAAATATTTGGAAATTTTGAGTTGAAAAACCAAAATAAGGGAAAAGATTACGTTTCGTAAAATTTACCATTAACATAAGGTATGTACATTCAGGATGTATTGAATTATTACAAGATCAACTTTTTTTAATGATTTAAATTATTTTTATTATTAATTTTGAAAGGAAAATATTTGACTTTGTGTAAAAATTAATGCATTCCTTTAGATTATGAAGAAACTAAAAGATCGTTTTCGTATTAATGAGAGCGAAAATTAATACCTATAATTTACTAACCATAGTTAATTATTGAGACCTTAATTAATTATTGAGACCTTAATTAATTATTGAGACCTTAATTAATTATTGAGATCATTATTAGGATTAAAATTTTAATTATAGAGAAAAATATTTGGAAATTTTGAGTTGAAAAACCAAAATAATGGAAAAGATTACGTTTTGTAAAATTTACCATTAACATAAGGTATGTACATTCAGGATGTATTCAATTATTACAAGATCAACTTTTTTTAATGATTTAAATTATTTTTATTATTAATTTTGAAAGGAAAATATTTGACTTTGTGTAAAAATTAATGCATTCCTTTAGATTATGAAGAAACTAAAAGATCGTTTTCGTATTATTGAGAGCGAAAATTAATACCTATAATTTACTAACCATAGTTAATTATTGAGACCTTAATTACTTATTGAGATCATTATTAGGAGTAAAATTGTAATTATTGAGAAAAATATTTGGAAATTTTGAGTTGAAAAACCAAAATAAGGGAAAAGATTACGTTTCGTAAAATTTACCATTAACATAAGGTATGTACATTCAGGATGTATTGAATTATTACAAGATCAACTTTTTTTAATGATTTAAATTATTTTTATTATTAATTTTGAAAGGAAAATATTTGACTTTGTGTAAAAATTAATGCATTCCTTTAGATTATGAAGAAACTAAAAGATCGTTTTCGTATTATTGAGAGCGAAAATTAATACCTATAATTTACTAACCATAGTTAATTATTGAGACCTTAATTAATTATTGAGACCTTAATTAATTATTGAGATCATTATTAGGATTAAAATTTTAATTATTGAGAAAAATATTTGGAA
The DNA here is from genome assembly GCA_963931845.1 of Maratus michaelseni. Classification (NCBI taxonomy): domain Eukaryota; kingdom Metazoa; phylum Arthropoda; class Arachnida; order Araneae; family Salticidae; genus Maratus; species Maratus michaelseni. The sequence continues at coordinate 9,458,039 of OZ007600.1, forward strand.
ATTTTGAGTTGAAAAACCAAAATAAGGGAAAAGATTACGTTTTGTAAAATTTACCATTAACATAAGGTATGTACATTCAGGATGTATTGAATTATTACAAGATCAAATTTTTTTAATGATTTAAATTATTTTTATTATTAATTTTGAAAGGAAAATATTTGACTTTGTGTAAAAATTAATGCATTCCTTTAGATTATGAAGAAACTAAAAGATGGTTTTCGTATTATTGAGAGCGAAAATTAATACCTATAATTTACTAACCATAGTTAATTATTGAGACCTTAATTAATTATTGAGATCATTATTAGGATTAAAATTTTAATTATTGAGAAAAATATTTGGAAATTTTGAGTTGAAAAACCAAAATAAGGGAAAAGATTACGTTTTGTAAAATTTACCATTAACATAAGGTATGTACATTCAGGATGTATTGAATTATTACAAGATCAACTTTTTTTAATGATTTAAATTATTTTTATTATTAATTTTGAAAGGAAAATATTTGACTTTGTGTAAAAATTAATGCATTCCTTTAGATTATGAAGAAACTAAAAGATCGTTTTCGTATTATTGAGAGCGAAAATTAATACCTATAATTTACTAACCATAGTTAATTATTGAGACCTTAATTAATTATTGAGACCTTAATTAATTATTGAGATCATTATTAGGATTAAAATTTTAATTATTGAGAAAAATATTTGGAAATTTTGAGTTGAAAAACCAAAATAAGGGAAAAGATTACGTTTTGTAAAATTTACCATTAACATAAGGTATGTACATTCAGGATGTATTCAATTATTACAAGATCAACTTTTTTTAATGATTTAAATTATTTTTATTATTAATTTTGAAAGGAAAATATTTGACTTTGTGTAAAAATTAATGCATTCCTTTAGATTATGAAGAAACTAAAAGATCGTTTTCGTATTATTGAGAGCGAAAATTAATACCTATAATTTACTAACCATAGTTAATTATTGAGAACTTAATTAATTATTGAGACCTTAATTAATTATTGAGATCATTATTAGGATTAAAATTTTAATTATTGAGAAAAATATTTGGAAATTTTGAGTTGAAAAACCAAAATAAGGGAAAAGATTACGTTTTGTAAAATTTACCATTAACATAAGGTATGTACATTCAGGATGTATTCAATTATTACAAGATCAACTTTTTTTAATGATTTAAATTATTTTTATTATTAATTTTGAAAGGAAAATATTTGACTTTGTGTAAAAATTAATGCATTCCTTTACATTATGAAGAAACTAAAAGATCGTTTTCGTATTATTGAGAGCGAAAATTAATACCTATAATTTACTAACCATAGTTAATTATTGAGACCTTAATTACTTATTGAGTTCATTATTAGGAGTAAAATTGTAATTATTGAGAAAAATATTTGGAAATTTTGAGTTGAAAAACCAAAATAAGGGAAAAGATTACGTTTCGTAAAATTTACCATTAACATAAGGTATGTACATTCAGGATGTATTGAATTATTACAAGATCAACTTTTTTTAATGATTTAAATTATTTTTATTATTAATTTTGAAAGGAAAATATTTGACTTTGTGTAAAAATTAATGCATTCCTTTAGATTATGAAGAAACTAAAAGATCGTTTTCGTATTAATGAGAGCGAAAATTAATACCTATAATTTACTAACCATAGTTAATTATTGAGACCTTAATTAATTATTGAGACCTTAATTAATTATTGAGATCATTATTAGGATTAAAATTTTAATTATTGAGAAAAATATTTGGAAATTTTGAGTTGAAAAACCAAAATAAGGGAAAAGATTACGTTTTGTAAAATTTACCATTAACATAAGGTATGTACATTCAGGATGTATTGAATTATTACAAGATCAACTTTTTTTAATGATTTAAATTATTTTTATTATTAATTTTGAAAGGAAAATATTTGACTTTGTGTAAAAATTAATGCATTCCTTTAGATTATGAAGAAACTAAAAGATCGTTTTCGTATTATTGAGAGCGAAAATTAATACCTATAATTTACTAACCATAGTTAATTATTGAGACCTTAATTAATTATTGAGACCTTAATTAATTATTGAGATCATTATTAGGATTAAAATGTTAATTATTGAGAAAAATATTTGGAAATTTTGAGTTGAAAAACCAAAATAAGGGAAAAGATTACGTTTTGTAAAATTTACCATTAACATAAGGTATGTACATTCAGGATGTATTGAATTATTACAAGATCAACTTTTTTTAATGATTTAAATTATTTTTATTATTAATTTTGAAAGGAAAATATTTGACTTTGTGTAAAAATTAATGCATTCCTTTAGATTATGAAGAAACTAAAAGATCGTTTTCGTATTATTGAGAGCGAAAATTAATACCTATAATTTACTAACCATAGTTAATTATTGAGACCTTAATTAATTATTGAGACCTTAATTAATTATTGAGATCATTATTAGGATTAAAATTTTAATTATTGAGAAAAATATTTGGAAATTTTGAGTTGAAAAACCAAAATAAGGGAAAAGATTACGTTTTGTAAAATTTACCATTAACATAAGGTATGTACATTCAGGATGTATTGAATTATTACAAGATCAACTTTTTTTAATGATTTAAATTATTTTTATTATTAATTTTGAAAGGAAAATATTTGACTTTGTGTAAAAATTAATGCATTCCTTTAGATTATGAAGAAACTAAAAGATCGTTTTCGTATTATTGAGAGCGAAAATTAATACCTATAATTTACTAACCATAGTTAATTATTGAGACCTTAATTAATTATTGAGACCTTAATTAATTATTGAGATCATTATTAGGATTAAAATTTTAATTATTGAGAAAAATATTTGGAAATTTTGAGTTGAAAAACCAAAATAAGGGAAAAGATTACGTTTTGTAAAATTTACCATTAACATAAGGTATGTACATTCAGGATGTATTGAATTATTACAAGATCAACTTTTTTTAATGATTTAAATTATTTTTATTATTAATTTTGAAAGGAAAATATTTGACTTTGTGTAAAAATTAATGCATTCCTTTAGATTATGAAGAAACTAAAAGATCGTTTTCGTATTATTGAGAGCGAAAATTAATACCTATAATTTACTAACCATAGTTAATTATTGAGACCTTAATTAATTATTGAGACCTTAATTAATTATTGAGATCATTATTAGGATTAAAATTTTAATTATAGAGAAAAATATTTGGAAATTTTGAGTTGAAAAACCAAAATAATGGAAAAGATTACGTTTTGTAAAATTTACCATTAACATAAGGTATGTACATTCAGGATGTATTCAATTATTACAAGATCAACTTTTTTTAATGATTTAAATTATTTTTATTATTAATTTTGAAAGGAAAATATTTGACTTTGTGTAAAAATTAATGCATTCCTTTAGATTATGAAGAAACTAAAAGATCGTTTTCGTATTATTGAGAGCGAAAATTAATACCTATAATTTACTAACCATAGTTAATTATTGAGACCTTAATTACTTATTGAGATCATTATTAGGAGTAAAATTGTAATTATTGAGAAAAATATTTGGAAATTTTGAGTTGAAAAACCAAAATAAGGGAAAAGATTACGTTTTGTAAAATTTACCATTAACATAAGGTATGTACATTCAGGATGTATTGAATTATTACAAGATCAAATTTTTTTAATGATTTAAATTATTTTTATTATTAATTTTGAAAGGAAAATATTTGACTTTGTGTAAAAATTAATGCATTCCTTTAGATTATGAAGAAACTAAAAGATCGTTTTCGTATTATTGAGAGCGAAAATTAATACCTATAATTTACTAACCATAGTTAATTATTGAGACCTTAATTAATTATTGAGACCTTAATTAATTATTGAGATCATTATTAGGATTAAAATTTTAATTATTGAGAAAAATATTTGGAAATTTTGAGTTGAAAAACCAAAATAAGGGAAAAGATTACGTTTTGTAAAATTTACCATTAACATAAGGTATGTACATTCAGGATGTATTGAATTATTACAAGATCAACTTTTTTTAATGATTTAAATTATTTTTATTATTAATTTTGAAAGGAAAATATTTGACTTTGTGTAAAAATTAATGCATTCCTTTAGATTATGAAGAAACTAAAAGATCGTTTTCGTATTATTGAGAGCGAAAATTAATACCTATAATTTACTAACCATAGTTAATTATTGAGACCTTAATTAATTATTGAGACCTTAATTAATTATTGAGATCATTATTAGGATTAAAATTTTAATTATTGAGAAAAATATTTGGAAATTTTGAGTTGAAAAACCAAAATAAGGGAAAAGATTACGTTTTGTAAAATTTACCATTAACATAAGGTATGTACATTCAGGATGTATTGAATTATTACAAGATCAACTTTTTTTAATGATTTAAATTATTTTTATTATTAATTTTGAAAGGAAAATATTTGACTTTGTGTAAAAATTAATGCATTCCTTTAGATTATGAAGAAACTAAAAGATCGTTTTCGTATTATTGAGAGCGAAAATTAATACCTATAATTTACTAACCATAGTTAATTATTGAGACCTTAATTAATTATTGAGACCTTAATTAATTATTGAGATCATTATTAGGATTAAAATTTTAATTATTGAGAAAAATATTTGGAAATTTTGAGTTGAAAAACCAAAATAAGGGAAAAGATTACGTTTTGTAAAATTTACCATTAACATAAGGTATGTACATTCAGGATGTATTGAATTATTACAAGATCAACTTTTTTTAATGATTTAAATTATTTTTATTATTAATTTTGAAAGGAAAATATTTGACTTTGTGTAAAAATTAATGCATTCCTTTAGATTATGAAGAAACTAAAAGATCGTTTTCGTATTATTGAGAGCGAAAATTAATACCTGTAATTTACTAACCATAGTTAATTATTGAGACCTTAATTAATTATTGAGACCTTAATTAATTATTGAGATCATTATTAGGATTAAAATTTTAATTATAGAGAAAAATATTTGGAAATTTTGAGTTGAAAAACCAAAATAATGGAAAAGATTACGTTTTGTAAAATTTACCATTAACATAAGGTATGTACATTCAGGATGTATTCAATTATTACAAGATCAACTTTTTTTAATGATTTAAATTATTTTTATTATTAATTTTGAAAGGAAAATATTTGACTTTGTGTAAAAATTAATGCATTCCTTTAGATTATGAAGAAACTAAAAGATCGTTTTCGTATTATTGAGAGCGAAAATTAATACCTATAATTTACTAACCATAGTTAATTATTGAGACCTTAATTAATTATTGAGACCTTAATTAATTATTGAGATCATTATTAGGATTAAAATTTTAATTATTGAGAAAAATATTTGGAAATTTTGAGTTGAAAAACCAAAATAAGGGAAAAGATTACGTTTTGTAAAATTTACCATTAACATAAGGTATGTACATTCAGGATGTATTGAATTATTACAAGATCAAATTTTTTTAATGATTTAAATTATTTTTATTATTAATTTTGAAAGGAAAATATTTGACTTTGTGTAAAAATTAATGCATTCCTTTAGATTATGAAGAAACTAAAAGATCGTTTTCGTATTATTGAGAGCGAAAATTAATACCTATAATTTACTAACCATAGTTAATTATTGAGACCTTAATTAATTATTGAGATCATTATTAGGATTAAAATTTTAATTATTGAGAAAAATATTTGGAAATTTTGAGTTGAAAAACCAAAATAAGGGAAAAGATTACGTTTTGTAAAATTTACCATTAACATAAGGTATGTACATTCAGGATGTATTGAATTATTACAAGATCAACTTTTTTTAATGATTTAAATTATTTTTATTATTAATTTTGAAAGGAAAATATTTGACTTTGTGTAAAAATTAATGCATTCCTTTAGATTATGAAGAAACTAAAAGATCGTTTTCGTATTATTGAGAGCGAAAATTAATACCTATAATTTACTAATCATAGTTAATTATTGAGACCTTAATTAATTATTGAGACCTTAATTAATTATTGAGATCATTATTAGGATTAAAATTTTAATTATTGAGAAAAATATTTGGAAATTTTGAGTTGAAAAACCAAAATAAGGGAAAAGATTACGTTTTGTAAAATTTACCATTAACATAAGGTATGTACATTCAGGATGTATTCAATTATTACAAGATCAACTTTTTTTAATGATTTAAATTATTTTTATTATTAATTTTGAAAGGAAAATATTTGACTTTGTGTAAAAATTAATGCATTCCTTTAGATTATGAAGAAACTAAAAGATCGTTTTCGTATTATTGAGAGCGAAAATTAATACCTATAATTTACTAACCATAGTTAATTATTGAGAACTTAATTAATTATTGAGACCTTAATTAATTATTGAGATCATTATTAGGATTAAAATTTTAATTATTGAGAAAAATATTTGGAAATTTTGAGTTGAAAAACCAAAATAAGGGAAAAGATTACGTTTTGTAAAATTTACCATTAACATAAGGTATGTACATTCAGGATGTATTCAATTATTACAAGATCAACTTTTTTTAATGATTTAAATTATTTTTATTATTAATTTTGAAAGGAAAATATTTGACTTTGTGTAAAAATTAATGCATTCCTTTAGATTATGAAGAAACTAAAAGATCGTTTTCGTATTATTGAGAGCGAAAATTAATACCTATAATTTACTAACCATAGTTAATTATTGAGACCTTAATTACTTATTGAGATCATTATTAGGAGTAAAATTGTAATTATTGAGAAAAATATTTGGAAATTTTGAGTTGAAAAACCAAAATAAGGGAAAAGATTACGTTTTGTAAAATTTTCCATTAACATAAGGTATGTACATTCAGGATGTATTGAATTATTACAAGATCAAATTTTTTTAATGATTTAAATTATTTTTATTATTAATTTTGAAAGGAAAATATTTGACTTTGTGTAAAAATTAATGCATTCCTTTAGATTATGAAGAAACTAAAAGATCGTTTTCGTATTATTGAGAGCGAAAATTAATACCTATAATTTACTAACCATAGTTAATTATTGAGACCTTAATTAATTATTGAGACCTTAATTAATTATTGAGATCATTATTAGGATTAAAATTTTAATTATTGAGAAAAATATTTGGAAATTTTGAGTTGAAAAACCAAAATAAGGGAAAAGATTACGTTTTGTAAAATTTACCATTAACATAAGGTATGTACATTCAGGATGTATTGAATTATTACAAGATCAACTTTTTTTAATGATTTAAATTATTTTTATTATTAATTTTGAAAGGAAAATATTTGACTTTGTGTAAAAATTAATGCATTCCTTTAGATTATGAAGAAACTAAAAGATCGTTTTCGTATTATTGAGAGCGAAAATTAATACCTATAATTTACTAACCATAGTTAATTATTGAGACCTTAATTAATTATTGAGACCTTAATTAATTATTGAGATCATTATTAGGATTAAAATTTTAATTATTGAGAAAAATATTTGGAAATTTTGAGTTGAAAAACCAAAATAAGGGAAAAGATTACGTTTTGTAAAATTTACCATTAACATAAGGTATGTACATTCAGGATGTATTGAATTATTACAAGATCAACTTTTTTTAATGATTTAAATTATTTTTATTATTAATTTTGAAAGGAAAATATTTGACTTTGTGTAAAAATTAATGCATTCCTTTAGATTATGAAGAAACTAAAAGATCGTTTTCGTATTATTGAGAGCGAAAATTAATACCTATAATTTACTAACCATAGTTAATTATTGAGACCTTAATTAATTATTGAGACCTTAATTAATTATTGAGATCATTATTAGGATTAAAATTTTAATTATTGAGAAAAATATTTGGAAATTTTGAGTTGAAAAACCAAAATAAGGGAAAAGATTACGTTTTGTAAAATTTACCATTAACATAAGGTATGTACATTCAGGATGTATTGAATTATTACAAGATCAACTTTTTTTAATGATTTAAATTATTTTTATTATTAATTTTGAAAGGAAAATATTTGACTTTGTGTAAAAATTAATGCATTCCTTTAGATTATGAAGAAACTAAAAGATCGTTTTCGTATTATTGAGAGCGAAAATTAATACCTGTAATTTACTAACCATAGTTAATTATTGAGACCTTAATTAATTATTGAGACCTTAATTAATTATTGAGATCATTATTAGGATTAAAATTTTAATTATAGAGAAAAATATTTGGAAATTTTGAGTTGAAAAACCAAAATAATGGAAAAGATTACGTTTTGTAAAATTTACCATTAACATAAGGTATGTACATTCAGGATGTATTCAATTATTACAAGATCAACTTTTTTTAATGATTTAAATTATTTTTATTATTAATTTTGAAAGGAAAATATTTGACTTTGTGTAAAAATTAATGCATTCCTTTAGATTATGAAGAAACTAAAAGATCGTTTTCGTATTATTGAGAGCGAAAATTAATACCTATAATTTACTAACCATAGTTAATTATTGAGACCTTAATTAATTATTGAGACCTTAATTAATTATTGAGATCATTATTAGGATTAAAATTTTAATTATTGAGAAAAATATTTGGAAATTTTGAGTTGAAAAACCAAAATAAGGGAAAAGATTACGTTTTGTAAAATTTACCATTAACATAAGGTATGTACATTCAGGATGTATTGAATTATTACAAGATCAAATTTTTTTAATGATTTAAATTATTTTTATTATTAATTTTGAAAGGAAAATATTTGACTTTGTGTAAAAATTAATGCATTCCTTTAGATTATGAAGAAACTAAAAGATCGTTTTCGTATTATTGAGAGCGAAAATTAATACCTATAATTTACTAACCATAGTTAATTATTGAGACCTTAATTAATTATTGAGATCATTATTAGGATTAAAATTTTAATTATTGAGAAAAATATTTGGAAATTTTGAGTTGAAAAACCAAAATAAGGGAAAAGATTACGTTTTGTAAAATTTACCATTAACATAAGGTATGTACATTCAGGATGTATTGAATTATTACAAGATCAACTTTTTTTAATGATTTAAATTATTTTTATTATTAATTTTGAAAGGAAAATATTTGACTTTGTGTAAAAATTAATGCATTCCTTTAGATTATGAAGAAACTAAAAGATCGTTTTCGTATTATTGAGAGCGAAAATTAATACCTATAATTTACTAATCATAGTTAATTATTGAGACCTTAATTAATTATTGAGACCTTAATTAATTATTGAGATCATTATTAGGATTAAAATTTTAATTATTGAGAAAAATATTTGGAAATTTTGAGTTGAAAAACCAAAATAAGGGAAAAGATTACGTTTTGTAAAATTTACCATTAACATAAGGTATGTACATTCAGGATGTATTCAATTATTACAAGATCAACTTTTTTTAATGATTTAAATTATTTTTATTATTAATTTTGAAAGGAAAATATTTGACTTTGTGTAAAAATTAATGCATTCCTTTAGATTATGAAGAAACTAAAAGATCGTTTTCGTATTATTGAGAGCGAAAATTAATACCTATAATTTACTAACCATAGTTAATTATTGAGAACTTAATTAATTATTGAGACCTTAATTAATTATTGAGATCATTATTAGGATTAAAATTTTAATTATTGAGAAAAATATTTGGAAATTTTGAGTTGAAAAACCAAAATAAGGGAAAAGATTACGTTTTGTAAAATTTACCATTAACATAAGGTATGTACATTCAGGATGTATTGAATTATTACAAGATCAAATTTTTTTAATGATTTAAATTATTTTTATTATTAATTTTGAAAGGAAAATATTTGACTTTGTGTAAAAATTAATGCATTCCTTTAGATTATGAAGAAACTAAAAGATCGTTTTCGTATTATTGAGAGCGAAAATTAATACCTATAATTTACTAACCATAGTTAATTATTGAGACCTTAATTAATTATTGAGATCATTATTAGGATTAAAATTTTAATTATTGAGAAAAATATTTGGAAATTTTGAGTTGAAAAACCAAAATAAGGGAAAAGATTACGTTTTGTAAAATTTACCATTAACATAAGGTATGTACATTCAGGATGTATTGAATTATTACAAGATCAACTTTTTTTAATGATTTAAATTATTTTTATTATTAATTTTGAAAGGAAAATATTTGACTTTGTGTAAAAATTAATGCATTCCTTTAGATTATGAAGAAACTAAAAGATCGTTTTCGTATTATTGAGAGCGAAAATTAATACCTATAATTTACTAACCATAGTTAATTATTGAGACCTTAATTAATTATGAGATCATTATTAGGATTAAAATTTTAATTATTGAGAAAAATATTTGGAAATTTTGAGTTGAAAAACCAAAATAAGGGAAAAGATCACGTTTTGTAAAATTTACCATTAACATAAGGTATGTACATTCAGGATGTATTCAATTATTACAAGATCAACTTTTTTTAATGATTTAAATTATTTTTATTATTAATTTTGAAAGGAAAATATTTGACTTTGTGTAAAAATTAATGCATTCCTTTAGATTATGAAGAAACTAAAAGATCGTTTTCGTATTATTGAGAGCGAAAATTAATACCTATAATTTACTAACCATAGTTAATTATTGAGACCTTAATTAATTATTGAGACCTTAATTAATTATTGAGATCATTATTAGGATTAAAATTTTAATTATTGAGAAAAATATTTGGAAATTTTGAGTTGAAAAACCAAAATAAGGGAAAAGATTACGTTTTGTAAAATTTACCATTAACATAAGGTATGTACATTCAGGATGTATTGAATTATTACAAGATCAAATTTTTTTAATGATTTAAATTATTTTTATTATTAATTTTGAAAGGAAAATATTTGACTTTGTGTAAAAATTAATGCATTCCTTTAGATTATGAAGAAACTAAAAGATCGTTTTCGTATTATTGAGAGCGAAAATTAATACCTATAATTTACTAACCATAGTTAATTATTGAGACCTTAATTAATTATTGAGATCATTATTAGGATTAAAATTTTAATTATTGAGAAAAATATTTGGAAATTTTGAGTTGAAAAACCAAAATAAGGGAAAAGATTACGTTTTGTAAAATTTACCATTAACATAAGGTATGTACATTCAGGATGTATTGAATTATTACAAGATCAACTTTTTTTAATGATTTAAATTATTTTTATTATTAATTTTGAAAGGAAAATATTTGACTTTGTGTAAAAATTAATGCATTCCTTTAGATTATGAAGAAACTAAAAGATCGTTTTCGTATTATTGAGAGCGAAAATTAATACCTATAATTTACTAACCATAGTTAATTATTGAGACCTTAATTAATTATTGAGATCATTATTAGGATTAAAATTTTAATTATTGAGAAAAATATTTGGAAATTTTGAGTTGAAAAACCAAAATAAGGGAAAAGATTACGTTTTGTAAAATTTACCATTAACATAAGGTATGTACATTCAGGATGTATTGAATTATTACAAGATCAACTTTTTTTAATGATTTAAATTATTTTTATTATTAATTTTGAAAGGAAAATATTTGACTTTGTGTAAAAATTAATGCATTCCTTTAGATTATGAAGAAACTAAAAGATCGTTTTCGTATTATTGAGAGCGAAAATTAATACCTATAATTTACTAACCATAGTTAATTATTGAGACCTTAATTAATTATTGAGATCATTATTAGGATTAAAATTTTAATTATTGAGAAAAATATTTGGAAATTTTGAGTTGAAAAACCAAAATAAGGGAAAAGATTACGTTTTGTAAAATTTACCATTAACATAAGGTATGTACATTCAGGATGTATTGAATTATTACAAGATCAACTTTTTTTAATGATTTAAATTATTTTTATTATTAATTTTGAAAGGAAAATATTTGACTTTGTGTAAAAATTAATGCATTCCTTTAGATTATGAAGAAACTAAAAGATCGTTTTCGTATTATTGAGAGCGAAAATTAATACCTATAATTTACTAACCATAGTTAATTATTGAGACCTTAATTAATTATTGAGACCTTAATTAATTATTGAGACCTTAATTAATTATTGAGATCATTATTAGGATTAAAATTTTAATTATTGAGAAAAATATTTGGAAATTTTGAGTTGAAAAACCAAAATAAGGGAAAAGATTACGTTTTGTAAAATTTACCATTAACATAAGGTATGTACATTCAGGATGTATTCAATTATTACAAGATCAACTTTTTTTAATGATTTAAATTATTTTTATTATTAATTTTGAAAGGAAAATATTTGACTTTGTGTAAAAATTAATGCATTCCTTTTGATTATGAAGAAACTAAAAGATCGTTTTCGTATTATTGAGAGCGAAAATTAATACCTATAATTTACTAACCATAGTTAATTATTGAGACCTTAATTACTTATTGAGATCATTATTAGGAGTAAAATTGTAATTATTGAGAAAAATATTTGGAAATTTTGAGTTGAAAAACCAAAATAAGGGAAAAGATTACGTTTCGTAAAATTTACCATTAACATAAGGTATGTACATTCAGGATGTATTGAATTATTACAAGATCAACTTTTTTTAATGATTTAAATTATTTTTATTATTAATTTTGAAAGGAAAATATTTGACTTTGTGTAAAAATTAATGCATTCCTTTAGATTATGAAGAAACTAAAAGATCGTTTTCGTATTATTGAGAGCGAAAATTAATACCTATAATTTACTAACCATAGTTAATTATTGAGACCTTAATTAATTATTGAGATCATTATTAGGATTAAAATTTTAATTATTGAGAAAAATATTTGGAAATTTTGAGTTGAAAAACCAAAATAAGGGAAAAGATTACGTTTTGTAAAATTTACCATTAACATAAGGTATGTACATTCAGGATGTATTGAATTATTACAAGATCAACTTTTTTTAATGATTTAAATTATTTTTATTATTAATTTTGAAAGGAAAATATTTGACTTTGTGTAAAAATTAATGCATTCCTTTAGATTATGAAGAAACTAAAAGATCGTTTTCGTATTATTGAGAGCGAAAATTAATACCTATAATTTACTAACCATAGTTAATTATTGAGACCTTAATTAATTATTGAGATCGTTATTAGGATTGAAATTTTAATTATTCAGAAAAATATTTAGAAATTTTGAATTGAAAAACAAAGCTAAAGAAAAAAATTACGTTTAGTAAAATTTACCATTAACATAACTACCATTAACAGTAAAATTTACCATTAACCCTCTATATTACCTAATATTACCTTTACGGTTCAGGTCAGTTTTCCCTATTGTCGATAAACAGTATATGAATATTTTTATCAATTATTTAAAATTTTAACTGAAAACACCAATTTCTACACACCGTCCTAGGACGGGCATTTACACTAGTGTGGTAAGAAAAGCAAATTTTGTGATTGATGAACTCACTGAATTTGCATCTGAAATGAATAAGCGACTGTAAATTTCTCGGAAGTATATTAAAAATGATTAATATATTCGCTTAAAGTATATTTCACATAGACTATTTCAAAAAGTCCTTCCAGCTTGTACCGGGAGGAAAAGGTAGCTTTTCTATATCTTCGTTTTAAAATTTTAGCTAATGTTACTCGAAAACAGCAAGCTAAAATGCAAAGAAACCGTTTACAAAAGATTCGTTAAAACTGAATTTGAATAAGAAATTGGCCAAATTATTGAGCTATAGCCAAGTTGGCTTCATTTATGAAGACATATTTCGGTCGCCAAATTTGGCGATATTTCGCTAAATGTCGCCAAGTTTGGTGATAATTTGGCGCTAACGGATATGAATATATAGTTTTATGCGCATGATTGGGAAAATGATTACAACAATGAAATATAAAAATTTGCAAGAAGTCGAGTTCACTAAAACTTATAAATTAATCGTTGGATTTTTGTAATGTGCTATCTTCTTTCAAAATGTCTGCCACCCTTGAATTTCAAACTGCTGTATCTCAGCCGTTTTTTAAGATAGAGGTAAAACAAAAAAATACTCCGGTATCCTTGTATCAAGGCCTAACAAGCAAAAAATAAATTTGAATTTTTAACTTTTTTTTTGTACGTTTATTTTAGTTTTAAATTTTTAAATGGCCGCCATCTAGAAACAAAATGGCGGACCAAGCTGGCCAACGAACTCGGTCGAGACATTGGTGAGCTTAATACACGCAATTAGTTTCATCGAAATTGATTTATAAATACGAGTGCTATCGCATGACATATATCAGATATATATATATATATATATATATATATATGGATATATCTATATATATAAATCAACATTTGAACGGAGGGTGGTTTTGGGGTCTGAGGGTCATGATCGGTGAAAATATATCGAAATTTTCCGGAATTGCTTTCCTCCGAATGGCTGCAATAGGTAGCTTCATACTTTTTTGTATTGAAAGCTACCTAATAGAATCGAATAACATATTTCAGCTGTCTTAAAAACGGAAAGAAGTAGATATATTTCCTTTTACAGAATTAAGTGAACCGATGCGAAAGAAAGTTATCGCTGAAAAAGAAAATATATGTTTTTGAAATTGAACGGGTTTGAATAAGCCATCAATGTAAGTCTGGCCACAGTAAATCTAGCAATATGGCCAGTTCTCAATTAAAATGTCTTAGATGTCACAGTGGTATAAATCTACTTTTAAGTGGTATTAAATTATTCTGTCAAAGTTAAGTTAAATTATTGACTTTTTTTTTTAATGTAACATTTCCCAACGGGACTGAAAATAAGTATTTTGTCTTTTTTAGATATAGTCTGTTTTTTTTTTGTTTTTTTTTAGTTTGGACGTATGTAATGTATCTTATTTTTTAATGATAGAAATTTATTTGTCTGTATTTTGACTGGCTTGATTTAAAAATTGTCATTTAACATTGAAGAAAAGAAAAAAAAAAGCAACACGTACTTGAAATTGACGGTATTCTTTCATAGCATTTATTTCTTTTCTTTCATTTTCCTTTTTTTAAATATTATTTGCCTCTTTCCGTAGTTCTTTTAAATAAGCTACGAATTATTTGTACTTTAAATGTATGTTTTTCGGATATTTCCAACATCCTTGTTTTGATATTATTTTAATAAAGCTAAGCAAAAATTTTGTAATTTGAGTGTTTTGTCTAGCACAGAATATTAATAAAACTTAAAATAAAATAAGCGACTGTAAATTTAAAGTATATTAAAAATGATTAATATATTAGCTTAAAATATATTTTATAGACTGTTGCAAAATAGAACTGGATAGCATATTTTAGCTGTCTTAAAAACGGATGGTAGTAGAAATATTTCCTTTTAAAGATTTAAGTGAACTGATGCGAAAGAAAGTTACTCCAGAAAAAGAAAATAGATGTATCTGAAATTGAACGTGTTTGAATAATTTGTCACCTAAGTTTTCCATCAAAGTGACGTAAATGGCACAGTGGTATAAATTTACTTCTAAGTAGTATTAAGTTATTTTTTCAAGTTAAATGAAAAATTTGGCCTCATCATGTTTAATAGTGCTTAACGTAACTGAAAAATGTACATTAAGTAACTGCGGCACGATCCGATTGTAGTGATCATTAAACAAATAATGCAATTTGCAGACATCCTAACTTAAATTCTGGATTTTATAAGTCAATACTTTATTTTAAACTATCTGAAAGGCTTTTCTACTAGAAAATACTGATAAAACTTTATTTAAAGTAAATCAGCTATAATTGCAATTCCGAAAGAAAAAAAAAATAAATTGTTTTTATGAAAGAACGTACACAACTTTTTCCATACATAATATGGCAAGAAAGTCAAATTTAGTGATTGATGAACTAATAGAATTTGCACATGAAACGAATAAGCTACTGTAAATTTCTCGGAAGTATATTAAAAATGATTAATATATTCGCTTAAAGTATATTTTATAGACTGTTCTGAAATAGAATCGGATAATATATTTCAGCTGTCTTAAAACGGAAAATAGTAGAAATATTTCCTTTTAAAGATTTAAGTGAACTGATGCGAAAAAAGGTTACTCCAGGAAAAAAAAAAAAAAAAAAAAAAAGATGTATTTTAAATTGAACGGGTTTGAATAATTTGACGCCCGACAAGTTCTCCATCAAAGTGACGCAAATGCACCGTGGTATAAATTTACTTCTGAATAGTATTAAGTTATTCTTACATAGTTAAATTAAATTATTCAAGTTAAATACATCAAGTTTAATATTGCCTAACGTAGCTGAAAAATGTATATTAAGCAAGTGTGGTACTGTCAGATTATTGTGATCATTAAAGTAAATAATGTAATTTGCAGACATCGTGATACGTCCGGTCACTATGCTGTAGGTTTCACTGCAATAGAAGCATTGTTTAAATTAATATATTCATACATATCTATTGCATTTTAAAACACTGTGTAATGATTAATACACTCAATTGATACTCATATACGTAATTAAGTTTCTTATATCAAGTTTAAAAATGCATCTTTTTTTAAACATTTTTTTAAAATTAGAGAGAAAACAACATTACAAATTCGCCCTTTTGCTCGGTGGTCAGGGGGTTAAATTCTGGATTTTGTAAGTCAATACTTTATTTTAAACTATCTGCAAATGTTCTTCTTTTAATCTGGCTTGATTTTCGAATTCTTCCTAAACAGAACACACACAGAAGCAACAAGTATTTAAACTTTACAGTTTTTTTCCTTTATAAGAAAGCTACAAGAAAAATTTGTAATTTAAATGTAAATCAGGAAAAAAAATAAACTTATTTATTCTTCGCGTTTCCTAGCATCTGTATTTTCATATTATTTTAATAAGGCAACGTAAAACGTCCGTAACTTATAAGTCTTTTCTACTAGAAAATAGATACTAGATTAATAAAACATTTATGAAAGTAAAACATCTATAATTGCTATTCAGAAAAAAAAATGTTTTTTATGAAAGAACATACACAACTTTTTCCAATTTGTCATTTCCATACGTAATATAGTAAGAAAGGTAAATTTCGTGATTGATGAACTCACTGAATTTGCATGTGAAACGAATAAGCGACTGTAAATTTCTCGGAAGTATATTAAAAATGATTAATATATTCGCTTAAAGTATATTTCACAGACTATTCCAAAATAGAACTGGATAACATATTTCAGCTGTTTTAGAAACGGAAAGTAGTAGAAATATTTCCTTTTAAAGATTTAAGTAAACTGATACTAAAGAAATTTATCATAGAAAAAGAAAATAGATGTCACTGAACTGGTTTAAATAATTTGTCGTCTGGCTAGTTCTCCAACAAAGAGACGTAGGGGTATACATTTAATTCTAAATAGTATTAAATTCTTCTTTCATAGTTAAATTAATTTTTTGGCCTCGTCATGTTTAATATTGCGTAATGGAATTGAAAAATGTACATTAATTAAGTGTGTCACGGTCCGATTCTAGTGATCATTAAAATAGAAAATGCAATTTGCAGACATCCTTATTTAAATTCTGGATTTTATAAGTAATACATCATTTTAAGCTATCTGCAACGGTTCTTCTTTTTACCTGGTTTGATTCTCAAATTCTTACTAAATATAAAAAAACACTAGAAGCAACACGTATTTAAACTTTACAGTTTTTCTCTTATAAGGAAGCAACAATAAAATTTTTTATTTGAAATGTATTTTCAACCAGAAAAAAAAAATTGTTTATTTTTTTCGCTTTCTGACATTAGTATTTGCATATTATTTTAGTAAAGCAAAGCAAAACGTTCGTTTTTTAAAAATCTTTTCTACTAGAAAATATTAATATAACTTATCTTAAAGTAAATCATCTATAATTACTCGTCAGAAAAAAAAAATTGTTTTTATGAAGAACATACACAACTTTTTCCATACGTAATGTGGCAATAAAGGCAAATTTAGTAATTGATGAACTCACTGAATTTACATGTGAAACGAATAAGCGACGGTAAATTTCTCGGAAGTATTAAATTAAAAATGGTTAATATATTCGCTTAAAGTATATATTGTAGACTATTCCAAAATAGAATTGGATAGCATATCTTAGCTGTCTTAAAAACGGAAAGTAGTAGCAATATTTCCGTTTAAAGGATTAAGTGAACTGATGCGAAAGAAAATTATCATAGAAAAAGAAAATTGTTTTCCAGTGTAGCTTTCCCTTTTTTCCAGTGTTTTTTCAGTGTCACTGAAATTGAACTGGTTTGAATAATTTCTCGTCTGGCTAGTTCTCCATCAAAGAGACAGAGTGGTATAAATTTTCTTCTAAATAGTATTAAATTATTCTTTCATAGCAAAATTAAATTTTGGGCCTCGTCATGTTTAATATTGCTTAACGTAACTGAAAAATGTGCATTAATTAAGTTTGACACGGTCCAATGGTAGTGATCATTAAAATAAATAATGCAATTTGCAAACATCCTAACTTAAATTCTGTATTTTACAAGTCAATAATTTATTTAAAACTATCTGCAAATGTTCTTTTTTTATCTAGTTTGATTTTCAAATTCTTACTAAACATAAAACACACAGAAGCAACACGTATTTAAACTTCACAGTTTTTCTCTTTGAAGGAAGCTGCAAGAAAAAATTGTATTTGAAATGTATTTTCAACCAGAAAAAAAATCTTGTTTATTTTATTTTTTTTGCTTTCTAACATTAGTATTTGCATATTATGTTAATAAAGCAAAGCAAAACGTTCGTATTTTAAAAGTATTTTCTACTAGAAAATATTAATAAAACTTATATGAAAGTAAAACATCTATAATTGCTATCCAGAAAATTTTTTTTTTGTGAAATAAGATACACAACTTTTTCCATACGTAATATTGGCAAGAAAGGCAAATTTCCTGATTGATGAACTCACTGAATGTGCATGTGAAACAAAAAAGCGACTGTAAATTTCTCGGAAGTATATTAAAAATGATTAATATATTCGCTTAAAGTATATTTCATAGACTATTCCAAAATAGAATCGAATAACATATTTCAGCTGTTTTAAAAACAGAAAGTAGTAAAAATATTTCCTTTTAAAGATTAAACTGATGCTAGAGAAATTTATCATAGAAAAAGAAAATTAGATGTCATTGAAATTGAGCTGGTTTGAATAAGTTGTCTTCTGGCTAGTTCTCCATCAAAGAGAAGTTGTGGAATACATTTACTTCTAAATAGTATTAAATTATTCTTTCATAGTTAAATTATATTTTTGGCCTCGTCATGTTTAATATGGAATAACATAATTGAAAAATGTACATTAAGTAATTGCGGCACGGTCCAATTGTAGTGATCATTAAAATAAATAATGCCAATTTGCAAACCTTCTAGCTTAAATTCCGTATTTTATAAGTCAATAATTTATTTTAAACTATGTGCAACCGATCTTCTTTATATCTGGTTTGATTCTCAAATTCTTACTAACTATAAAACGCACCAGAAGCAATACGTATTTAAGGAAGGTAGGAAGGTGGTTTGAAGGAAGCTACAAGAAAAAAAATGTAACTTAAATGCATTTTCAACCAAAAATAAATAAATAAATAAATAAACTTGTTAGTTTTTTGCGCTTTCTAACATTAATACTTGCAAATTATGTTAATAAAGCAAAGCAAAACGTATTTTAAAAGGCTTTTCTACTAGAAAATACTGATCAAACTTAATTTAAAGTAAATCATCTATAATTGTAATTCAGAAAGAAAGAAAAAATAAATTGTTTTTAGAAAAGAACGTACACAACGTTTTCCATACGTAATATGGCAAGAAAAGCAAATTTAGTGATTGATGAAATCATAGAATTTGCATGTGAAACGAATAAGCGACTGTAAATTTCTCGGAAGTATATTAAAAATGATTAATATATTCGCTTAAAGTATATTTTATAGACTGTTCTGAAATAGAATCGGATAACATATTTCAGCTGTCTTAAAAACAGAAAGTAGTAGAAATATTTCCTTTTAAAGATTTAAGTGAACTGATGCGAAGGAAAGTTACTCCAGTAAAAGAAAATACAGATGTATCTGAAATTGAACGGGTGTGCATAAGCCATCCCCTGGCCGCCAGCTCTCCATCAAAGTAACGTAGCTGGCATAGTAGTCAAAGTTTACTTTTAAGCAGTATTCATTTTTTTTTTCACTGTTGAATTAAATTGTTTATGATTTTTTTCTATAATATTTCCCAGCATATACAAAATTTTCTATGTAATCTGTTTCTTTTAGTTTTGTCGTAGTGTAATTTATTTTATTTTTTAATGTTTAATGTTTAATGTTTAATGTTTTTAATGTCTTAAAAACAGAAAGTAGTAAAAATATTTCCTTTTAAAGAATTAAGTGAACTGATGCGGAGTAAATTCATCACAGAAAAAGAAAATAGATGTCACTGAAATTGAACTTCTTTGAATAATTTATCGTCTGGCTAGTTCTCCATCAAAGAGACAGAGTGGTATAAATTTACTTCTAAATAGTATAAAATTTTTCTTTCATATTTAAATTAAATTTTTGGCCTCGTCATGTTTAATATTGCTTAACGTAATTGAAAAATGTACATTAATTAAGTTTGGCACGGTCCGATTGTAGTGATTATTAAAATAACTAATGCCAATTTGCAGACATCATAACTTAAATTCTGTATTTTATAAGTCAATAATTTATTTTAAACTATCTGCAAATGTTCTTTTTTATCTAGTTTGATTTTCAAATTCTTACTAAACATAAAACACACAAAAGCAACACGTATTTAAGCTTTACAGGTTTTCTCTTTGAAGGAAGCTACAAGAAAAATTGCATTTGAAATGTATTTTCAACCAGAAAAAAAAATCTTCTTTATTTTTTTTTTTCGCTTTCTAATAGAGCAAAACAAAACGTTCGTATTTTAAAAGTATTTTCTACTAGAAAACATTAATAAAACTTATATGAAAGTAAAACATCAATAATTGCTATCAAGAAAAAATTTGTTTATGCGAAATAAGATACACAACTTTTTCCATACGTAATATTGGCAAGAAAGGCAAAATTCCTGATTGATGAACTCACTGAATGTCCATGTGAAACGAATAAGCGACTGTAAATTTCTCTGAAGTATATTAAAAATGATTAATATATTCGCTTAAATTATATTTCATAGTCTACTCCAAAATAGAACTAGATAACATATTTCAGCTGTCTTAAAAACGGAAAGTAGTAAAAATATTTCCTTTTAAAGAATTAAGTGAACTGATGCGAAGGAAAGTTACTCCAGTAAAAGAAAATACAGATGTATCTGAAATTGAACGGGTGTGCATAAGCCATCCCCTGGCCGCCAGCTCTCCATCAAAGTAACCTAGCTGGCATAGTAGTCAAAGTTTACTTTTAAGCAGTATTCATTTTTTTTTTTCACTGTTGAATTAAATTGTTTATGATTTTTTTCTATAATATTTCCCAGCATATACAAAATTTTCTATGTAATCTGTTTCTTTTAGTTTTGTCGTAGTGTAATTTATTTTATTTTTTAATGTTTAATGTTTAATGTTTAATGTTTTTAATGTCTTAAAAACAGAAAGTAGTAAAAATATTTCCTTTTAAAGAATTAAGTGAACTGATGCGGAGTAAATTCATCACAGAAAAAGAAAATAGATGTCACTGAAATTGAACTTCTTTGAATTATCGTCTGGCTAGTTCTCCATCAAAGAGACAGAGTGGTATAAATTTACTTCTAAATAGTATAAAATTTTTCTTTCATATTTAAATTAAATTTTTGGCCTCGTCATGTTTAATATTGCTTAACGTAATTGAAAAATGTACATTAATTAAGTTTGGCACGGTCCGATTGTAGTGATCATTAAAATAACTAATGCCAATTTGCAGACATCATAACTTAAATTCTGTATTTTATAAGTCAATAATTTATTTTAAATTATCTGCAAATGTTCTTTTTTATCTAGTTTGATTTTCAAATTCTTACTAAACATAAAACACACAAAAGCAACACGTATTTAAGCTTTACAGGTTTTCTCTTTGAAGGAAGCTACAAGAAAAATTGCATTTGAAATGTATTTTCAACCAGAAAAAAAAAATCTTCTTTATTTTTTTTTTCGCTTTCTAATAGAGCAAAACAAAACGTTCGTATTTTAAAAGTATTTTCTACTAGAAAACATTAATAAAACTTATATGAAAGTAAAACATCAATAATTGCTATCAAGAAAAAAATTGTTTATGCGAAATAAGATACACAACTTTTTCCATACGTAATATTGGCAAGAAAGGCAAAATTCCTGATTGATGAACTCACTGAATGTCCATGTGAAACGAATAAGCGACTGTAAATTTCTCTGAAGTATATTAAAAATGATTAATATATTCGCTTAAATTATATTTCATAGTCTACTCCAAAATAGAACTAGATAACATATTTCAGCTGTCTTAAAAACGGAAAGTAGTAAAAATATTTCCTTTTAAAGAATTAAGTGAACTGATGCGGAATAAATTTATCACTGAGAAAATAGATGTCACTGAAATTGAACTGGTTTGAATAATTCGTCATTTGGCCAGTTCTCCATCAAAGTGGCGTAGTTGTACAAATTTACGTCTAAATTGTATTTAATTTTTCTTTCTTAATTAAATTAAATTTTTGGCCTCGTCATGTTTAATATTGCATAACGTAATTGAAAAATGTATATTAAGCAAGTGTGGCACGGTCCGATTGTAGTGATCATTAAAATACATAATACAATTTGCAGACATCATAACTTAAATTCTGCATTTTATAAGTCAATAATTTATTTTAAACGATCTGCAAATGTTCTTTTTTTTTATCTGGATTCATTTTCACATTCTTACTAAACATAAAACACACAGAAGCAACACATATTTAAACTTTCCAGTTTTTCTCTTTGAAGTTTTACAAGAAAAAATTGTAATTTAAATGTATTTTCAACTCAAAAAATAAATAAATAAACTTGTTTATTTTTTGCGCTTTCTAATATCAGTATTTGTATATTATATTAATAAAGCAAAGCAAAACGTTTGTAACTTAAAAGTATTTTCTACTAGAAAATACTGATAAAACTTCATTTAAAGTAAATCATCTATAATTGCAATTCAGAAAGAAAAAATAAATTGTTTTTATGAAAGAACGTACACAGTTTTTGTTGAGGTGTGTAACCCTGAAAATAACAATTCTCTCAATATATTTTAAACAAGAAACTTTTCCTTTTTTGCGTTTTGTGGTGTGCACGTGTCGACAATTAACAAAGATGCATACTTGCAGTTTTTATACTCCTACGCTTACACGTGCTGTGATCGCATACACTCTGTTGTTCCGAGTTTAGACTTTGAACTTTTTCGATGTTTCTCTCTCAGTTCATGTTTAACTGTCTTTGATGTAACACCTATTAAAATGCTCACCGAGAAGATATTTTATTTCTCTTGGTTTACATATTGTAATGTTAATTTAATCAAGATATAAAATTCTAGTTTTTCCAAGCAGACTCGCTGGAATATTCTAACAAGGAATTTACACTAAAATACATATTTATACAATATTAATAATATTATTTTTATTTCTTCAAGTAGTAACGTTCCATGTTGTACGTACATTCGATGAATAATCTTCGAAGATCTATCGTGAATATACGGTGAATGAAGGTCGCGCATACGTTGAACGAATACTGAAGGATTATGGTGGGTCTCTGCGCTACTAAAACAGGTAAGATATTATTTTCAGTCTCATTTTATTAAATATGAAGATAGAAAAGAGATAAATATTTGAACGCACTCACATTATAGTAAGGTATTATATATATATTTATAATAGATTATGAGACTTATATGTGCTAAAATCTTTACTTGAGTGCGAATAGAAGAAGTTAACAAACATTGTGCTGATATAAATATTTTGCTACACTTATATAAATAAAGGAATGAAGTAGCAATAGCAATATTTTGAATAACAGAAATAAAATAATACCACTGAATTATTATTTCGTCGAATTGTCAAACATTTATATTATAAGATTTTGTGTTATCTATATAATAATAAAAATGAGTATTCTAAAAGACACTGTCATAGAAAAATTAAATTCGAATAACTATGATATTTGGAAATTCCGTGTAGAAATGTACTTGCAGAAAGAAGATCTTTACGATGTAATAATAAACGAGCCCCCAAATCCCATCACTCCCGAGTATACAACAAAAAATAGAAAAGCTAGAGCAATTATAAACTTGCTAATAGATGACGACCAAATTATACACACCAAAAACCTAGAAACTGCTAGGGAGGTGTGGAATGCGCTTAAGAATGTGCATGAAAGATCGAATTTAAGCAGTAAATTATTCCTATTAAGGAAATTATATTCTAGCAGGTTAGCCGAAAATGGCAACATGACTGAACACTTAACTAAAATTTATCAGTTACGCGATAAATTAACTGCTATTGGTGAAACTATTAATGATCAACACCTGGCGGCTTTACTATTATGCTCTTTACCTGCTAGTTATGACACGTTGATATGTGCTCTTGAGGCACGAAATGACGATGAACTGACCCCAAATTTTATTCGGGGAAAGTTAATGGATGAATACGATAAACGACAAAATAATGTCGAAAATACAAACAGTCACTCTGCTTTAAAAGTCAAATTCCCAATGCAAAAAACAAATAAATTTTGTCGTTACTGTAAGAAAAATTCCCATAATATTGAAGAATGTTGGAAATTAAAAAATAAAACCTATGAGAAACCGAAAATGAAAAATTACGGGAATAAACATTATGGTATGCCTAATAAGTCAGCCGTATGCTTTCAAGACAATGTAGGCGCGAATAATTCTAAAATCAAAAACTTTGATAGGGAAAAGCATGCTGATAAAAATTTAACATTTTTTATAGGTAATACTTTCGAAAGACCTCTGGGTTATTGATTCGGGGTCTTCGGCCCATATTTGTAATGACAAAAGTAAATTTCATGATTTTAATTATGATACATCTAATGTAACTATCGCGAATGGTCAAGAATTAAATTCTGACGGCTACGGATCTGTAAAATTAAATACTGTTATGTCAGACAATACGAGTAAAACCATAACACTAAAAAATGTTTTATATGTACCGGAGGTAGAAACAAACTTAATTTCTATAAAACAAGCTACCGAAAATGGTTGCGTAGCTACATTCGAAAATAATATGTGCAAAATAACTCACGAAGGCGTAACATACCTTGAAGGATTTGTAAACAATAATTTGTATGAAAGTAAAGTTAAACCTGATTCAATTCAAAATGTAAATATGATTAATCACTGTGAAAAGAAAAATTGTTTACATAAGTGGCACGTAAGGTTAGGTCATAGAAATGTTAACCACATAAAAGAATTAGTTGATAAAAACATGGCATCAGGGATTCAAATTGATAAATGTAAACACAGCATTGAATGTGAAGTTTGCCTTGCGTCAAAACTTACTGATAATTCGTACCCCAAAACCGCTAGTTTTAGAGCTACGAGGTCAATTGAGCTGGTTCATAGTGACCTGTGCGGGCCCATGCAAACTGCAACGGTTGGGGGGAAATACTATTTTCTAACTTTCATTGACGATTTCAGTCGCTTTACTATTGTATATTTATTAAAAAATAAATATGAAGTTTTCTCAAAATTTAAGGAATACGTAGCGATGACTGCAAACAAATTCGGCAGAAAGGTGCAGGCAATTCGGTCCGATAACGGGGGGGAGTACACAGGGAAGGAATTCGAAGAATATTTGAAAAATGAGGGAATTGATCATCAATTTACCGTACCATACTCCTCACCGCAAAATGGAGTCGCAGAGCGTAAAAACCGCAGTTTAGTGGAGATGGGACGCTGTCTTCTTAAGGAAAGCGGTTTACCTAATTCGTTCTGGGGGGAAGCCATTTGCACAGCGACGTACATTCAAAACAGGCTCCCAACTTCATCATGCGATCGGACTCCATATGAAAAATGGACTGGTCGTAAACCAGATCTATCTAACATTAAAACTTTTGGTTGCCGCGCTCATGCATATATTCAAAAAACCCATAGGGGAAAATTGGACGATACCGCACGACCGGGAATTTTTGTCGGCTACGACAATAGAAGTAAAGGTTACAGGATTTGTACAGATGGAAGGAAAATTGTTATAAGTCGAACAGTAAAATTTTTAGAGGATAAGGATAATGACTTAGTCAAAAATAATGAATCAAATGAAAATAAAGAAATGCAAAGCGAGAATAATCCGCAACCAAAATTACAACTAATTAATGAGGAAAATAATAGCACCGAAATTGAAATGCAAGATCAGGATGCGAACACAAACTTGACAGGCACCCCACAGGATTTACCACGTAGGTCGAACAGATCTAACAGAGGGGTTCCTCCTGATAGATTCGCATTTTTAATAAATGACGTTAGGATAAATGAGCCCAAATGCTGGGATGACATAATAAAAATGCAAAATCCCCTGGAAAAGGAAAAATGGATAAATGCTACGTTAGACGAAATAAATTCGCTTAAAGAAAACTGTACTTGGGAATTAGTTGAGGCCCCACCAGGGACAAAAGTAATTGGAAGCAAATGGGCGTTTAAATCGAAATACAATAGTCAGGGTCAAATAGAAAAGTACAAGGCGAGGTTAGTGGCTAAGGGATTCTCCCAGAAATATGGAATTGACTACGACGAGACTTTCGCCCCCGTTGCGTCTCATACTACGATAAGAAGCTTTTTGGCAATGGCATTGCATAAAAACTTAAAACTTAGGCACATCGACATTAAGACGGCTTTCTTACATGGGGAATTGCAAGAGGAAGTATATATGCGTCAACCCGAAGGGTATGTAGCTCTCGGAGAGGAACACAAAGTTTGTAAACTGAAAAAGGTGCTCTATGGTTTGAAACAAGCCGCGAGAGCTTGGAATTTAAAGATACACGGTTCGTTATCAAAATTAGATTTTCACCAAAGCTCGATAGACAAATGCTTGTATAAACGAACCACAAATAACAAAACAATTTATGTAATTGTTTATGTTGATGATCTCCTCATTGCCGGAGAAAGTCAAAACATTGATAAACTTATATGTCAATTAAAGAAAGAATACCCTGTCACGGATTTAGGTGATGCTAAATATTATCTAGGCATAAACATTAATCGCCCTAACCAAAACACTATGACTCTAGATCAAATAAACAAAATTCATGAATTAATAATCAAATATGGTTTGGAAAATTCAAAACCAACAGATACACCCATGGAACCCGGATTTGTTAAATTAACCGATGATGAAAATCTCTTACCGGATAATGTAAATTATAGACAGGCGGTCGGCGCACTACTTTATATCTCGACCGTATCCAGACCGGATATTAGTGCAGCCGTTAATATCCTGTGTCGGAGAAATGACAATCCCAGAGCAAAAGACTGGGAAGCTGTTAAAAGAACCATTAGATATTTAAAAACAACTATCGATTTAAAGTTAACATATACTAATTTTGATGAACCTGTCTTGAGGGCATACGCAGACTCTGATTGGGCAAACGACCCACTTGATAGGAAATCTACGTCAGGAAATGTGTTTCTACTTGGCTCCAATCCAATACTATGGTCATCTAAACGTCAAAAGTGTTTAGCTATGTCTTCAGCTGAATCAGAATTCATATCTGCCGCGAGTGCAGCGCAAGAAATAACATGGCTAATAAATCTACAAAACGAACTGGACATGCCGCAGCAGTGCCCAATAACATTAATGGATGACAATCAGTCTGCAATAAAACTTGCAGAATCAGACAAATTTCATCATAAAACGAAGCACATAGACTTGCGCTATCATCTCCTAAAACAATTAGTGAATGAAAATATAATAAGACTCCACTACGTCAACACTGACTTGATGACAGCCGATCTACTTACGAAACCCCTGCCAAAGCCTAAGTTTACTTTTCATCGAAAGACAATCTTGAATCTGTGAATTGTTGATTCAGGGATTAAGGTGGGGTGTTGAGGTGTGTAACCCTGAAAATAACAATTCTCTCAATATATTTTAAACAAGAAACTTTTCCTTTTTTGCGTTTTGTGGTGTGCACGTGTCGACAATTAACAAAGATGCATACTTGCAGTTTTTATACTCCTACGCTTACACGTTCTGTGATCGCATACACTCTGTTGTTCCGAGTTTAGACTTTGAACTTTTTCGATGTTTCTCTCTCAGTTCATGTTTAACTGTCTTTGATGTAACACCTATTAAAATGCTCACCGAGAAGATATTTTATTTCTCTTGGTTTACATATTGTAATGTTAATTTAATCAAGATATAAAATTCTAGTTTTTCCAAGCAGACTCGCTGGAATATTCTAACAAGGAATTTACACTAAAATACATATTTATACAATATTAATAATATTATTTTTATTTCTTCAAGTAGTAACGTTCCATGTTGTACGTACATTCGATGAATAATCTTCCAAGATCTATCGTGAATATACGGTGAATGAAGGTCGCGCATCCGTTGAACGAATACTGAAGGATTATGGTGGGTCTCTGCGCTACTAAAACAGGTAAGATATTATTTTCAGTCTCATTTTATTAAATATGAAGATAGAAAAGAGATAAATATTTGAACGCACTCACATTATAGTAAGGTATTATATATATATTTATAATAGTTTTTTCCATACGTAATATGGCAAGAAAGGCCAATTAGTGATTGATGAACTAATAGAATTTGCATGTGAAACGAATAAGCGACTGTAAATTTCTCGGAAGTATATTAAAAATGATTAATATATTCGCTCAAAGTATATTTTATAGACTATTCCAAAATAGAATCGGATAATATATTTCAGCTGTCTTAAAAACGGAAAGTAGTAGAAATATTTCCTTTTAAAGATTTAAGTGAACTGATGCGAAAGAAAGTTATCCAAGAAAAAGAAAATATATGTCACTGAAATTGAACTGGCTTGAATAATTCGTCGCCTAGCTAGTTCTCCACCAAAGTCCCTTAGTGATATAAATTTACTTCTAAATAGTATTAAATTTTTCTTTCATAGTTAAATTAAATTTTTGGCCTCGTTATGTTTAATATTGCCTAACGCAACTGAAAAATGTACATTAAGTAAGTGTGGCACTGTCCGATTGTAGTGATCATTAAAACAAATAATGCAATTTGCAGACATCCTAAATTAAAGTCAATAAATTTTTTTAAACTATCTCCAACCGTTCTTCTTTTTATCTGGTTTGATCCTCAAATTCTTACTAAATATAAAACACACCAGAAGCAACACGTATTTAAATTTTACAGTTTTCATTTTGAAGGAAGCTACAAAAAAAATTGTAATTTGAATGCATTTTCAACCAGAAAAAAAAAAACTTGTTTATTTTTTGTGCTTTCTAACATTGGTATTTTCATATTATTTTGATAAAGAAAAGCAAAACATTCGTATTTTAAAAGTATTTTCTACTAGAAAATAGTGATAAAACTAATTTTAAAGTAAATCATCTATAATTGCAATTCAGAAAAAAAAATGTTTTTATGAAAGAACATACACAACTTTTTCCATACGTAATATGGCAAGAAAGGCAAATTTCGTGATTGATGAACTCGCTGAATTTGCATATGAAATGAATAAGCGACTGTAAATTTCTCGGAAGTATATTAAAATGATTAATATATTCGCTTAAAGTATATTTCATAGCCTATTTCATAATAGAATCGAATAACATATTTCAGCTGTCTTAAAAACGTCAAGAAGCAGATATATTTCTTTTTACAGAATTAAGTGAACCGATGCGAAAGAAAGTTATCCCCGAAAAAGAAATAGACTTCTTTGAAATTGAACTGGTTTGAATAATTTGTCGTTTCGCTAGTTCTCCATCAAAGAGATAGGTAGTGGTATAAATTTACTTCTAAATAGTATTAAATTATTCTTTCATAGTTAAATTATATTTCTGGCCTCGTCATGTTTAATATTGCATAACGTAATTGAAAAATGTACATTAAGTAATTTTGGCACGGTCCAATTGTAGTGATCATTAAAATAAATAATCCAATCTGCAGACATCATAACTTAAATTCGGTATTTTATAAGTCAATAATTTATTTTAAACTATCTGCAAATGTTCTTCTTTTATCTGGTTTGATTTTCAAATTGTTAATAAACGTAAAACACACAGAAGCAACACGTATTTAAACTTTACAGTTTTTCTCTTTAAAGGAAGCTACAAGAAAAAATTGTAATTTAAATGCATTTTCAACCTATATATATATATATATATATATATATATATATATATAAACATTGGATTTTAATGATTTATTTAATAACATTGATATAAAAGACTTACATAAAACAATGTGTATATTATTTAAAGAATTTAAATCTCAATTAAAATTAAAAGAACATATTTCAGTAAATTTTTTTAAAACTTTACTAAATTTTACATTGCATAATAATTACACCATATATGACAATATTATTTATAAACAATGCCAGGGAATTCCGCAGGGCGGAACAGCATCTAGTATTCTCTCTGACCTTTACTTATATTATTATGAAAGAAATATTAGTACGAACAATGATTATGTATTTTATCGCTATATTGATGACATTATCATATTTTATTTCAATGAAAAAAATTGCACATCACCACTCAATTTTTATCCTACTCAACTTAAATTAAGCGAAAATGATTTAATTAATAATAATATTAACTTTCTTGACTTAAAAATCAATATTAATAATAATTATAAATTAATTTTTGATATTTATGATAAGAGATTTGATTTTCCATTTAAAGTAAATATTTTTACCAATTACGCTTCATGTTTACATAAATCTGTATATAAAAATATAATTATCAATTATCTACATCGTACAAAATACTTATGCTCAGATATAAATAAAAACAAAAATATTAGATTTATTCGAGATCAAGCAAAAATATATGGTTATCCAATTTTTATGATAAATTCAATTATCAACTCTTTTAAATGACATTTATTATATCATTTAATTATTAACACTGTATGTAATAAATTTTTGTTTTAATGTGCGATAACATATAACAATAGATATAATATTACAATTATAACATACATTAATACAATTATAACATATTGGGAAATTTAAAATTTGATTGAACATTATATACACTCTGTATAGTATGTGATTGTGCGTTGCCGATCACATATGTTTAGGGTGTCTTTGATGAGCAGTTTTCATACATTTATAATCTAACTTATACAATAACACATAAAATTATACATGGATAACATTGGTTATTATAACTCACAAACATATCTATTTGCAAAGTGTATAAATATATATATAGTTTTTTATTTTTATCTATGAAATTTAATTTAATAAGTATTTTTAATTACTGCATAGCATAAATTTGATTGAAGCACAGTAGTAATAATAATATTTATTTAAATTGATATTAAATTAATCTCTGAAATCTAAAATATAATTAAGTATAAGTATAAACAATACATTAATTATTTAATAACAAGTCTAAAATATATTTAAGTAGAAGTAACAATAAAAAATTAATAATTTAATTATAAGTTTATAATATATATATCAGTGGTTTAACACAGCTGGCAGCATAGCACTTTGTTTTAAAATAATATCTCTTTTACAAAATATACTCTTGTTAAGAATATCTGAAATGCTGTGAAGGATGAATAAATTCTGTGTATATTTATTCATATTGTAGGATTTTATTCGAATTTAATGGAAAAACTACAAGGAAGTATTGTTTATTAAAATTTATATATTGATTAAATCTAATGAAGTAATTATGTTAATATTAATATGGATATGTAACTAAATATTAATTATGAATAATTATAATACCAACAGATGGTGACACTTTACGTTTTAGTTAGTTGATGATATTATAGATATTATTTTTAATTTAACTATAGAGGGAGCTATTGCTTGTATATTAATTTTACTTTTAGGAATTAAAATTAGATGGAGTAATTATATATTCACGGATATAATTTTGTTATAAGAGTATTATCAACAGAATAGTTTTGTGTGTTTTTGAATTATTTTGTGTTGGGGTGTCATTGATCGAGTTGTGTTTTAAAAAAATGAGCTCTCAACTTGTCTTTCAAATCATTTCTCTCAACTCGACTCAAATGTCAACATGTTTGATACGTGCCATGTGGAATTGATCATTATGCAGAAGTTGCTATATTTTGAGGATTCTGGATCATTCTTGTGAGTAAAACATTTTTTCTACAATTTAAGGGATCTAATTTCCAATATTATTTCAAAAATGATATCTGGTGGTAATTTAGTGTGGTGATTTATAAAGATTTTAGGATAATCGTTGTAAGTGATATATTATATATTTCTTAATGGTTTTTTATTTACATTTTACATATTTCCAATTTTAAATTTTTCCAATTGTTGTCTGGTAATAATTCAGTATACTTGGCTGATTCTACTGTTCTTAGCATCATGCCAGTAGAATTATGAAATACTGAATTATTTTTAAAACACATGTGGGTGCAGCCAAGCTGACGAGTACATCCACATATGTTTTTTCATATCCAATTCTTGATTGGTTCTCTTGTGGTCCAGTTTTTCCACTGAATAATGTTCATAATTAATTTATTAATCCATTTGTGTTTACTTAATAGCAACTCCAATTTATAATTTTTTTTCCCCCATTTCTCTCTCTTTCTTTTTAAATGTTCTTCAGGTATGAGTAAATTTGGCTAATTACCATTGAAGCACATGCTATGGTAATTTTATGATTGCACAAGTTAATTATTAGCTATGTGGTATTCTGATTACACAATATCATTAATTATCTCTTTGTAGATTTTAGTAGAATGATATTAGAACTTGATATGTTTTTGAAATTCATAGATATTATAATTATATATATATATATATATATATATATATATATATATATATATATATATATATATATATAATAAACTTGTTTATTTTTTGCGCTTTCTGACTTCAGTATTGGCATACTACAGGGTGTCCCAAAAGTCTCCGAACAACTTCAAAAATTTATTACAAAACAAATAATACACCTGAAGCAAAAATAATTGCTACAGTACATAGAGCAACTTAAAAAGTTTATTTTCTGTTCATAGATGGCGCTGCACAAGTAAAATAATTTTCAAAGACGTCATTCATTAAAAATGGCTGATTCCGTGAAGAAAGCGCAATGCGTCGCGTGGTTCATCGAAACGAAATCTGATACTCAAACGCCAAACAAAGTGAACAGTCTCGTGGAATTGAAACAAGAGATCCAAACAGTTGTAACTACTGTTGATGTTAGCACGCTGAAACGCACGTGGATGGAATTGGAATATCGACTTGATATTCTTTGTGCAACGAAAGGATCTCATGTAGAAGTATACTAAAGTACTAGAAAAAAACTTTTTAAGTTACTCTATGTACTGTTGTAATTATTTTTGCTGTAGGCCTATTATTTAAAAAAAAAAATTTTTTTTTGAAGTTGTACGGAGACTTTTGGGACACCCTGTATATTAATAAAAAGCACAGCAAAACGTTCGTATTTTAAAAGGCTTTTCTACTAGAAAATACTGATAAAACTTATTTTAAAGTAAAGCATCTACAATTGCAATTCAGAAAGAAAAAAAAAATTGTTTTTATGAAAGAACGTACACAACGTTTTCATACGTAATATAGCAAGAAAGGCAAATTTCGTGATTGATGAACTCATAGAATTTGCATGCGACTGTTAATTTCTCGGAAGTATATTAAAAATGATTAATATATTCGCTCAAAGTATATTTTATAGACTATTCCAAAATAGAACTGGATAACATATTTCAGCTGTCTTAAAAACGGAAAGTAGTAGAAATATTTCCTTTTAAAGATTTAAGTGCACTGTTACGAAAGAAAGTTATACCAGAAAAAGAAATAGATGTCACTGAAATTGAACTGGCTTGAATAATTCGTCGCCTAGCTGGTTTTCCATCAAAGTGACGTAGCGGTATAAATTCGTTGCTAAGTAACATTAAGATATTATTTCACAGTTGAATTAAATTTTTGACGGCGTCATATTTAACATCCTCCAGCATAAACTGAAAAAATGTATGTTACATCTGTCTTACAGGCACTTTTTAGTTTGTTCGCGTGCAATGTGTCTTGTTTTTAAATTGGGAAATCCGGTTTTGTAAAAGGTTTTTTTCAAATTGTTTCTTTTTCTTCACTCAGGTTGACCGATTCATACAATTTTTGCATTCCTATTTGTCGTAATATTTCAGGTATTAACATTCAGATACCTAAAAAAAAGAATCGTGTTTTTAATTTTCTTCTGAGTTCGACATCTAGCGAATTGCTATCTACACTGTAAAAAAGTTTCGTAAAATTTCAGTAGATGTACTGTAAATTAACGGTATTTCTACCGTTTCCGCTCTTTTCGGTATGAGTACCGTACTTCTAATTAAGCGTAAAAAAAAACCGTATATGTGCCATTTCGATTATAAACGCGATATTTCTACAGTAAAATGATTGTTTTTCAGCAAAAAATAGTTATTTATACCGTAAAATAATTATTTTTCAGTAAGGAAAAAGCTGATAAGCCCGCCTCGGTGTACGGCAACCTCTGAAGTGATGCTCTTTCTCGTGTTACGTAATGCGTGCAGGCGTGAGGAGAGGGGGTAGTGCAGCCGGTACATATACTTTAAATATTTTACGGTACATATACCGTCCAGTTAAATTACGGTATATATACTGGTCAGAAAGTTGCCGGTATATGTACCGTAATTGTTGACCAAATTTTTTTACTGTGTAATGACCTCTATTCCGTCTGTACCAGTATCGAAATTCTGTTCAAATCTCAATTTTAACAGCATTTTCTAAAAGATTCTTCACTGTTATGAGAAAAAGAAAACTCTAACTGATATGTGAATAAGAATGCCTGAAAAGTTTATGCCTTTACAAAAGAAAATGAATATGTCCTAAATTAATTAGTTTCGAAAACAACATTAAGATACAACGTCAAAATGTATTTTATATTTAAAAAAATAGATTTGGAGAGAAAAGTTTTAATTTAATCTGATTTTTATTCCGGCTCTCATCGTTGATTGAGCGAAACGAAACATGTATTTAAAGATGAATCGACAAGTGAGCTATCATTGTCATAATCCATCTGAAACTCTTCGAATCAGAGAAATTTCGAAATAGATTAAAAGTAAAATTAGATTTTATAAACACCTTTTTTATAAGCATACAATATTTATCTTAAAAATTACGCCTAATTCCATAACTGCAATTCATGTATTTGAAAAAAAAAAAATAATAATAATTATACTCTTTGCTCTATTTCTTTTTAAGACATGACAACAGGAGAAAAAAAGTATTATATAAACTGTCTATTTAGGAATTCCAAATTATTTGTAACATAATTTTATTAGTACTAAACTATTAAATGATAAAATATTTTTTCTCAAAACTAACATTACTACACTCTTTATTATTTCTTTATATTTTCTATTTTTTTGTGTTTAAACTATTTTGTTGTTGCTGTTTAACATTCAGTTGGCCTATTTTGGATAGATTGGTTTATCGCATAATTATCCCGAATGTTTTTGTAACTCGCAAACAGTTTGTAACCATAAAGAATATTTGACAATTTATCCGATAGGGCCGGGAACGAAAAAAACCCCATAAAAATAATTTATTATTCTATAATAAGTTTTAAACAGTATTAAAATGTTATATTGTTATTGGAGACAAACCCATGTATATAATTTTTACAATTCTAGCATATAAGGATATTTATGGAAAATCGTTCACAAAATTCCATCTTTAAAAACAAAAATCAAGTTAGGTTAAATAAAAGAGTGTGAAAAGCTCAAATTGTCGAAGATTCCTTACATTATCTATCTATATTATAAAGGACAAACGTGTCCGTGCATAAAGCTGACGTCATTTTGTGAATGGCAACACTTGACGATGAAATTTTGGTTTTGCGATTTTTGCTAGTGCAATTTTTTTAATTCTAAACATCGCACATTTTTAATTTTTACACCGTTATATAAAGAAAAAAATCTACTTTCAAATGCAATTTGTTTGAAAAATTTATCACAATTTACTCATTTATTGTGGTTTTTTAAATAATTTTCAAGCATGAGTTTTTTTTCTTTAATCTATCTTTATGGTTTGCAGACGATTACAAAATATTAATCCGTTTGCACTATAAGCAATATAAAAAGTTCAGCATTTGTTTTCAGCTAATACTCCATAACGAAATTAAACCTTCATTAAGTAATAATTAAAATAGTATAAATCAAACGCAAATTTATCAGACATGAAATAACAGACATAAAATTGAAATAAGCGCTTAAAACCGCTGAAATTATCAGAATAAAAACATGCTGTAAACAACGAAGTTTTTAGCGATATCTTCGGCTATTAACTTCTATCACGACGCCAGTACAAAATTACCGCTTTTAATAAATTTCAAAATTTTATTTGAATATATAATTGATATATTTCATATAAAAATGCTCTTCGGTGTTGTTAGGCGGCAATCTAAAAAAATATATTAAACGTAAAAAATATATTAGAGTTTTCAATAAAAAAAATAAATGGTTTTCACATATATTCTCTGTCCCGGGAAGAACGGGTTGGATGCCCTAGTTTTCGTTTATGTGCAAAAAACACAAATGCTTCCTAACTAAAATACTGGATTTTATACTTAAATAACTGTTCTCATACTTACAAACTTTCTGTAATAAACTTTCTGTTTTGATTTACAAATTCCCATTTTACTGAAAACAACGTAATTAAACTTTACAGCTTTTCTGTTTTCTAACACGATTTTTTCCATGTGTTTTTATGGAAGCTACGAGAACAATTTGCAATTTAAATACATACTTGACCAGAAAATATAAAAATATTTAAACTTCTGTGTTTCTCGCTTTTCCTAACATTAGAATTTCCATAATATTTTAATAAAGCTACATGAAAAATTTGTAATTTAAAGACCTTTGTGCCAGAAAATATTAATAAAGCTTATCTTAATGTAAAAGTAAATCCACTACAATTTTTTCTTCAAAGAAAGTTTGTTTTCTTCTTTCAAGCCTACATAATCTAGAAACTTCCATATATAATATAGCAAAACATCAGACGCAATATTCTGAAGTTTTGTGATTCATAAACTCACTTCATTTCCATGTGAAACGAATTGCTATTTTGAAAAAGCCCTCAATTATTGCAACTTTTTATTTCACTTAAGTTAATTTTTGTATGTAAATATGAAATTTCGTAATCGATTTTTCACTCATTTTTTGCTAGAATTATAAAAAACCAGTGGACAGGTGCGAGGATTTCTCACTACAATCTAATATTTTATACCAATATCCAATATTTTTTAGATACAGGTTTAAACTTTTAAAGAAATGTTAAGGATTAAAAATATCTGTAAGCAACATTAGTCAAGGCAGAATATCTTCTTATTTATTCCATCAAAGTTACAGTAAAAACCAATCGAAGATAAAAAAGGGCACGCGCGAGAATAAAAAAGAAAATAACAATCGTATTTCAACTGTATTAGAGGATGACGTCATCCGCAACGGAAAAAACACGAGAAAGAAAAATAAATTGAATACATATAAAATACAATTTATTTTAAAATAGCAAAGCATAGATTTTAGGCTACACGCAAAATACCACTGCTTTGATCGATTGATAGTGTACTTTTCTTTTAAACATTTCCATTTCAATTTTGCTTTTTAATCACAAATATACAATAAGGCCGTGCGGAGAAACCACACTTTATCTTTTTTGAACAATTTATTTTTTTATAATCATTGCTGGTATAATCATGTGGTAGTTTATTTTTGTAGCAACCTTGATTTGAGAAAAATCTTTCATTTCATTTACGAAAACAATTCTGATATAATTTTGAATTAACAGCAAATTTTAATTAAAAAAAAAAACATGTTTTGACGAAATGTGAGTGCACTATGTGAGAAGCCGGTTCAAAAACCCTTCGAATGATACCTCATTCATTGTTGTGCGTTGTGTAAATGCACAGAAAGGAATAATGGCAACAGAAATAACATATATGATATGTTCACCGGTGTGATTCTGACGACAATAAGACATTTCAATATTTTTAGAAATTATAACTTAATTATATGTTAATAAATTAATTTTAAGGCATTTTTCCGTTAGTCGGCCACAGGTATTGAAACACCAAATATTCTTTACTGTTACAATTGTATACGAATTACCACACCAATGGATTTATTTTCGCACCAAACCACGCTCACTAAAATATAGCGAACTGGCTTTGAAACTCCTACAACGAAATATTTTAAACACTAAGAATTAGAATATATAAATTAAAAAAGATAGTGCACTATATTTAGAAATAAAAAAACGCACTTAAATCAATTAATAGTTTAATGTTATACTTATTTTATTTGCCAAAAGGCGTAAAGTAAAAAAACAACATTATAAATAATAAAAAAGCTTTTATTAGTCTGTTGACATGTTTCGGCTCTATCCGAGCTATTATCGAAACAAATAAGAATATTCTATAATTGCACGGTCTATGAAGTCATTATTTGAAACGCTATCATCTGACCTTTCACTTTTTTTTTTTAAATTTCACGTTAATTTTCATTTTTACTTGGTTATTTATTTCCATACGAGTTGTAATTTTCCAACTGGACGAAAAATGTCCAGGGCAGGATTCGAACCTGGGATCTCTCGGCTGAAGCTGCCATGATCTACCAACTGAGCTATCCCGGTTGAATCTGGAGGGCATAATTCATCCAGTAACCTGGATGAATTATGCCTTGTATTTATTATGTGTCTTGTATTTTTTTTTTTTAAAGAAAACTTGAACCTTTTCCCCAAAATTCTGTGTTGCTCCAACGAGTAAGAATGAGGTCTTGCATATTTTCAAATGAAGATTCTTTGATATATCTTGCAAATCCATATTAGCAGGCTGACTCATTTTCACTGTGACAACATGAATCAACGAGACAAAGTTCTTTTATCAGGCGTTGACGAGATCAAATAAATATTATTTAACGAAATAATACAAATTAGAGTCACAAAATTTCACATTACGAAAGAACGAATCAAATAAAACTAAATTATTAATTAAAATCTGCCGAATGTACATTTAAAAACAAAAATTCGGTTTAAATTACAACGAACATACTTCGAACGTTCGAACACAACTTTGAATGTCAAAAATATATCTAAAACGCATGCGCGTCTACGATGGCGCCCTCTTGTGGCTACTGTGGAAATGACCAATTTAAGACAAGCGTAAAATTCACCTCTTTCCATCACGCTGGCTGGTAGGACGATGGGGGTTTGCCCCTCCATGGATTTTGAAATTTGATTGTTTTTTTTTCTTCTTTTTGTCTGATTATTGAAAAAAAAAATGATGAAATTCATTCTTGCAAGTTAATACAGAATGATTAAACGCCAAGAGAAAAAAAAGGGGAAGTAAGACTTGTTTTGTCTTTAACTGTTTCAATTCTTTATTTTAAATGCTGTTAGAAAATTCTTTTTGAATAGTTAATATTTCTTAATTGTTTTCTTAGTTCATCTTATTTTGTACTTATATTATGCATTTAAAATCAGCGGACTAGACTGCGGACCACAGATGTTGCTGTTCCAAGATTTTACCCCTCCCTACATTTCTTTCTGTAAACACACATGTCTTTGAATATTTCAAGCTATATCTCTTAATATTTTAGACTTAAGATTTAGGGGGTGGGGGATTCTCTGACCCTTTCCCGTATATATACGTACAATAAAAATGTATACGTACCAAATAGCTTTTAATTTTTTTTTTATTCATGGACCGAAAATAACTTAGTTCCAAGACTTGATAAGCGGAGTCGTGAAATTTTGGCACACGCTCTATGATGTAATCAAATTATTATTTCTTTAAAAGTAAATCCAAATTTAGTGGGTTGGAAAGTATTTTACACCTATAAACACCTGTCATCTATTCAAAAAAATATTTTGATGTCGCTGCCATATATAGGGGATACGATATTACCATAGCATAACACATATGATCACATAACACATTATGTTGCATAATAATATGATCACATTCAGACATTTATGTGTCTGAATTTCTAAATGTCTTAATTTCAGACATTTCATCAGTATTCAGACATTTTTTTTAGTTTGCTTATGCCATGATTATAGTAAGACACTTATGTGTCTTAAATTCAGACATCTATGATGTTTGAAATTTCACATTCAGACACTTAAGTGTCTGAATTTAAGAGGCCTCTATTTGCAGTGCAAGGTTGACGTCAAACACGAACAATTCTGCAACAAATAGTTTCAAGTATATGATATTTACAACCCTTTTTTCACCAAAAAAGGGATCATTTAAAAATATTTTATCATATTTGAAAAAGTATTTCGTTTGATTGTTTTAAATGTAGACATGTTTTTTCTTTTTCAAGAAAATTAATGTATAAATTTCCATACGTTTATATTTGGTAAAATCTTTTCTTTTTCTTACAAAACAAAATAAAAATATTTTACTGTGAGTAAAATAAATAAATAAATAAATAAATAAATAAATAAAAAATAAAAACGATTTTACGAAATTAAGTCAAGTTCTGGTGAAATAAAGTTGCTGTATTGACGTAAAATAAACTTGAGCAATAAAAATAATTTAATTGAGATATAAGATAAAATGTTTATCGGTAACCGTCGCGTAATTGTTGAAAAGTGGTTGACAAAAGGTTTAGATACCGAACCCGTTGGCATATTGTTTTGAAAATGCACATAGTTTATGCGACAGTGGCCTGTAACATATTCACAAATTAGGAAATCAATCGAAAGTATACTGCTGTCCAAAAATTAAGGGGCAGTGACTGGACATACTTTCGCTTTTTGCACACTTTGTCGAATACCTACTGAAATTCTTGACAAATCGTCCTTGAACTTTGAGAATGTAAAGGTCATGTTTGACTTCAAGAACAGTAGAAACAGTATGCTGCAATTAAAACATTAATATATTGAAAATTTTATGAGATATGGGCATTTGTATGAGCCAATTTTTAACTGCACATGCGCGAAGTATACGAGAGATTTTTTTTTCATGATTTGGTAGTCAATTCTATTGAGAAATCATATAAAAAGATCAGTCAAACATCGTGATCACTCAGAAATACAGTAAGCTAATTGACAAATTGGGGGGTTGGGGAAAATCCCTTATCATCCAATCGAATTCCCCCCCTTCCCCCCAATTTGTCAAACTCACTATATTGCCGGTTATTAGGTTATCAGCCCACTATATTGGAGTTTTCACGATATTTGGCTGGTCTTTTCATATGAGTTGCTCTATAGAATTGACTACCAAATTATGAAAAAAAAAATCTTTCGTATAGTTCGCGCATGCTGAGTTAAAAATTATTTCATACAAATCCCCATATCTCATCACACATTCAATATACTAAGCTCATCCAGAAAAATTAGTACGGTTTCGATATTAAAAAAGATTAGTAATTTGGTTACATTTGTATTTTATTACAGAAAAATCTACACACCTTAAACTACTTTTCGACATATTCACGCGAATTAAGGATATGTGGCACTAATTGCAACATATTCGCTTCGTAGAATTCGGCCGCCTGCGACTTGAACCAGTACTGGACGTTTACCCTGATCTCATCATCCCTTGGAAAGTACTGGCAGGCAAGAAATTTCTTGCGATGAGAAAACAAATGAACTTGTTCGTCGATGCAGCGCACCAATTATTCTGGGATGAACGACGGGCTTCCACTGCCCTCCTCGTCGTGGACATTTTCCCTTCCTTTATTAAACATCCTAATCTACTTTTGCACCATATCTTCACTCATCGCGTTCTCTCCGTAAGTTTCATTTATCCATACCTGCCAACTTTCAACTAAATTTCCGTACAATGTTAGTTAATTTGATCTAGGTTATAGATGTTTCTAACCAGAAAATATAAGGGAAAAAAATATATATTTAATTTCATGTTCTGACGTGAAACGTATTTGAATGCATTTCTTAAAATAGATTCTGGCTTGAAACGTGTTTAACCTCGGTTAAATTAACCCACATTGTACGGAAGTTTAGAGCAATGTTGGCAGGTATACTTATCTGACGAAAAATTTCACAATATCGAACATTTCTCGCATTCAAAAACTTGATAACGGCACCTATTTCACAGCTGGTGGGCAGATCAATTGTTTTAAACATGATTACCGACAAATGATGACTTCCAACGTTCACGTAATCAAACAAAATGGCT
Organism: Maratus michaelseni; assembly: GCA_963931845.1. NCBI lineage: Eukaryota > Metazoa > Arthropoda > Arachnida > Araneae > Salticidae > Maratus > Maratus michaelseni. The sequence continues at coordinate 9,500,312 of OZ007600.1, forward strand.
AGGCTAATTCGTTCTCGAGTTGAAGAATGTAACTACGCATCCGCGACCTTCGTGCTGTGAAATGCGCGCGAGATATGCATAACGGTTCTTACTTTCTGGATGAGCTTTGCAATAATCTTTTAATAGCTGTTTCTATTGTTCTTGAAGTCAGATATGTGCTTTACATGCTCGAAGTGCCAGAAAAATTCGTCAAGAATTTCAGTAGATATTCGACAAATGATGACTTCAAATGTTCACGTAATCAAACAAAATGGCTAGGCTAATTCGTTCTCGAGTTGAAGAATGTAACTACGCATGCGCGACCTTCGTGCTGTCAGATGCGCGGGAGATATGCATAACGGTTCTTACTTTCTGGATGAGCTTTGCAATAATCTTTTAATAGCAGTATACTGTTTCTATTGTTCTTGAAGTCAAATATGTGCTTTACATTCTCGAAGTGCAAGAAAAATTCGTCAAGAATTTCAGTAGATATTCGACAAATGATGACTTCAAACGTTCACGTAATCAAACAAAATGGCTAGGCTAATTCGTTCTCGAGTTGAAGAATGTAACTACGCATCCGCGACCTTCGTGCTGTGAAATGCGCGCGAGATATGCATAACGGTTCTTACTTTCTGGATGAGCTTTGCAATAATCTTTTAATAGCTGTTTCTATTGTTCTTGAAGTCAGATATGTGCTTTACATGCTCGAAGTGCCAGAAAAATTCGTCAAGAATTTCAGTAGATATTCGACAAATGATGACTTCAAATGTTCACGTAATCAAACAAAATGGCTAGGCTAATTCGTTCTCGAGTTGAAGAATGTAACTACGCATGCGCGACCTTCGTGCTGTCAGATGCGCGGGAGATATGCATAACGGTTCTTACTTTCTGGATGAGCTTTGCAATAATCTTTTAATAGCAGTATACTGTTTCTATTGTTCTTGAAATGAAATATGTGCTTTACATGCTCGAAGTGCAAGAAAAATTCGTCAAGAATTTCAGTAGATATTCGACAAATGATGACTTCAAACGTTCACGTAATCAAACAAAATGGCTAGGCTAATTCGTTCTCGAGTTGAAGGATGTAACTACGCCTGCGCGACCTTCTTGCTGTCAAATGCGCGGGAGATATGCATAACGGTTTTTACTTTCTGGATGAGCTTTGTATTAATCTCTTAATTGCAGTATACTGTTTCTACTGTTCTTTAAGTTAAATATATACTTTACATCCTCGAAGTGCAAGAACAATTCGTTAATAATTTCAGTAGATATTCCACAAACCGTGTAAAAAGCGAAAGCGTCCGGTCATTGCCACTTAATTTTTGGACAGAAGTGTATATTTTGGGAGCTATCGTCATCATTCGCACACATACAAAAGTAGCGATATCGCCGAAAAACCCCTAAAAACTAAATCCGGGGACCTGGAAACGTGAAGAAATTCTAATACACAAGCATAAATACACACATACACATGGAATAAGTATAAAAGTAGAGAAAACGGATTCAGGTTTTCTCAAAATGTTAAACATATACCAATATTTCCATAATCGGGATTTTATCGTGATTACAATGCTTTCCTTACTCTGTATATGTATAAAGTAATAATAATGACATGTTCTTCCGCCAAAAAAAAAGTTTCATTTTATAAAATAAATAAATATTTGCTTTAATATGTTGTCCTTTAACTGCAAGAGTGAAATTTTATAAGAAAAGTGATAATGCAAAGATATAACATATGTAGTTAGAAACAGTCAGATATGTACTATATTTTAAATGAGAAAACCGTCTAATTAACTGCTTGATAAATTAAATAACATGTGCATGACTCTCAGGAGAGTTTGTTAAGTATGATTAATGTACATTCACTTGCTTTATTTAAATGAATATTCAAAAGAAAGGATAAATAATTTATTACGTTGTTATATTTATGTATTCCTTCTTTTTCATTACTTAAGTAAATATGTTTAACTGCAGAAAATAAAAATAAATTGATTAATGGATGCTGTAATTGAATACATAGCGTGTTTATTTTCATTTCTTCCGTACACCCCTGGCTAAAATTATAAGGACACTAAAAAAGATTAAGAATCCTAAATTTTATTCAGATATAAGTATTAATAAGCTGTATATAAATATGTATTTATAATCTAAAGAGAATTGCTTTGCTCATTTTTATAAAAAAAAATGATAAGAAGAAAATAAAGTAATTAAATTATGCTTTAATTAAAACATGACTATTTGTTTGAAGGTTTTGATCTTTTAAGTATTTTATATCAGTATACAGGGTGGTTATAATATAAGTATCTCTATTTGGAGCTGTCTGTAGCTCGAAGGAATAACCCGAATGAAACCAAAATCGGTACACATACTATTCGAGAAGGTGGAAGAAGAATAATAAAAAAAAAATAATTGCAACAATCACCGACAGATGGCCTTACTGAGTGTGAAACGTAATATGTAATACTAGAACAAAGAATTAAGACATCAAACCGGATGGCTCACGTAATTTATTGGAAAATGTTACAGTGAATGTGGTTATGCTTTCGCATGGCGGTGCCGATCATGTTCAAGTTCCAAATGACCATTGTGCTGGAGGACTCAATCCAGGCGGTGCACGACGTGCTCATCTTCGGAATGTAACACATCAGGAGTGATGTTTCGCACATGTTGTGATGTGCGGTAAAGTCATTGAGGATTGTGACACCTCCACGGTACATAATATTACACATTACATTTCACACTTAAAAGCGCCATCTGTCGGAAATTATTGCATTTTTTTATTGTTCTATACTTCTTCCCCCTTATCAAATAGTAAGCACACCGATTTTGGTTTCATTCTGGTTATTCCTTCAAGCTACAGACAGCTCCAAACAGAGATACTTATTTTATAACCACCCGGTATATGTATCTATATATTTCAGTAAATTTTATATGATATCAGTAAAAGTATATCTCATATTGCAGTTAGAACGAGTAAATTTTTCAAGGAAAAGTTTTTGCTTGTTTATATAAGTTTTATTATTAAATTTACGTTTCCAGGAATAATTCAAGGTGTATGAGAATTAGTTTTACAATTTTGGCTCTCATTTAGTAACAAAGTTCTAAAGATAATTCTCGTACACCTTGCCCATATAGGAGAACCATATAAGAATATATATTGTAGAATTTTTTGAATCTAATTATGTGATTGATCACAGTATTAATATAAACTTTTTTATGCAAATTAGGAAACCAAGGCGGCATACTTTTGGAGAAAAAAAATAAAGCTATTTCTTTTATCATACAAAGCCAATTTCAAGTTATTATAAAAAATATAAAAATATATATCCAAAAAATCTGCAAATTCATCATCACCATCTGCTCTGATTAATTTTAAACAATCGCGATATGTATCAATATATTCATTATCGAAATCTAAATTAAAAATTAAAATATCATCAATATATTTAAAATTTCTTTAACTTTTATTATAATTAACTGTATATTTATATTCATAAAAAAAAAGAAACAAATTTGCCTCAGTGATGGAATAGTTTGTCCCCATTCCAATACCGTAAACTTGATTGAAAGTAAGATTATTGAAATTTGCATAATTATTATAAAAGCAACAATGGCATAAACTTAAAAAGAATTATCCATTCATATATATATAAAATAAATCAAAAATATATTTAAAAACCCTATAAAGACAATATATAGGAATGTTGTTAAATAGGTTTTCAAAATCTAAAACCTATATTTTGTGAGAGACAAAATAAACTTTGTCCAAAACTTCTATGCTATTTATCTATTGACCAAAAATGACTAAAACTTTTAAATTTGTATTTCAGAAAACCGTAAATCATTTCTAGTATATTTTGTAAAGTTACATTAAAAGTTTTATTTATAGTTTTTGATGCAGAACAAATAAATCTAAATTTTAAACTCTGGAGTCATAAAAATAAAGAGCAAACGATAATGATTTGAAAAAGTAAATAAATAAGAAAACAAAGATTTACATTGTTTTTTATACGCAAAGAATTTCTTAACAACTGGATTTTTCCCAATATTAATTTTAACACAGAAATTATTATCATTTAATACCTTTACAATTTTTTCAACAAAAACTTTTTTCATAATATACCATTATTTGTCGACAGTAACCAAAACAAGATTATCATGCGAGTTTTTTTATACAAGTTGCATCATCAGAAGTAAAATATCAATATTCATGCATATTAATATTTAAATATTCCTTTAAAAAACATTTGAAATGCCCCCAACAGTTAAAATTTCCACTTAAAAATAAATAATAATAAAAAAAACCTTCTGAAGGAAGGCTATATTTACAACGTTGCTATTTAATAAAAAAAAAAATCAATATCATCATTAAAAACCTTAAAAGCTGTATTGTAATTGATTTCACCATTAATTCTAAATGTAGTGCCAAAATTCATCAAATATCTTAATTTTTTAACTTTAATTATAGTTGAGTCACCAGTAATAACATGGCCATGAAAGGTATCAATAAAATCTATTTATTAAATATTATTGCAACGGCAATTTAAAGAAACATCCGTATCTGAGTTTAATTCTAAATTTTATTTTAATTGGTTACAGGCGTTTTTTAATGATTTTTTTTCCTGCAATGTATCTTACTAACAGAATACTTTTCAGATAAAATGTTTTTGATAAACTTTGAAATTTTTTAGAAAAATATTTAAATTTTAAATTTTAAATTTATTTAAATTTTGATGTAATTCAACCACTTGCCGTATTTCATGACTTTTTTTTCACTATTGTGTGCAGAAAAGGTTTCTTGTTAAATTGTCTTCAGGATTTATGAAAATATTACTTATAAAATTTATAGAAGAACTTGCAAGGATGTTTAGATACCTATATCCTTTTAAACATGACAAATTATGACGAAAACCATTCTGAGAGCCTACACTAGTCACGCGAAGAAACGCTCAAGCTGATGTTAAGTCTATGGGAAGGTTCTTTGCAGATTTCTTGCTCGCATTTTAATACATTTAAATGATTTTTTTCCTTTTTGCATAGGATAGCTGAGGTCGATCTCTAACGTTGTTAGTTTTTACTTTTTTGATTTTGGTTTCAGTTTTTTTTTATAAGCGGACATTTTCAATTTTGGAACCGGTTGGAACCGGTTCTGAAAATGAAAGTACCCTTATATAAAAAACTGGAATCAAAATCGAAAAAGTAAAAACTAATAATGTTTGACATCGACCTCAGCTATCCTATGCAAAAATAAATAAATAAATAAATAAATAAATAAAAATCATTTAAAAATATTAAAAATCGAGCGAGAAATCTGCCAAGAACCTTCCCGTAGGCTTAACATTAGCTTGCGCGTTTTTTCGCATGACTGATGTAGGCTCTTAAGAGGCTACTTCACTCACGCGAAAACCCCCGATCACTAATGTTAATCCTATGGGGGAAATATTTTAAGATATCTCTTTCGCATTTCAATATTTTTTGCATTGAATAGCTGAGGTCAATCTCTATGCCGGCCCTTTTGTACTTTTTCGATTTTAATTACAAGTTTTTTTTAATTATTATTAAGGTACTTTCACTTTCAGAACCGGTTTCGAAAGTTAAAGTATTGTCATTAAAGAAAAAAAAAACCGCTACAAATCGAAAAAGTAGAAACGGGTCTGCATAGACATGGACCTCAGCTATCCAACGCCAAAAACAAAAAAAAAAAACTGCTACAAATTGAAAAAGTAAAATCGGGTCTGCATAGAGATGGACCTTAACTATCCAATGCCAAAAAAAAAAAAAAAAAAAACTGCTACAAATCGAAAAAGTAAAAACGGGTCTGCATAGAGATGGACCTCAGCTATCCAATGCCAAAAACAAAAACAAAAAAAACTGCTAGAAATTGAAAAAGTAAAATCGGGTCTGCATAGAGATGGACCTTAGCTATCCAATCCCCCCCCCCCCCCCCCCCAAAAAAAAACCAAACAACTGCTACAAATCGAAAAAGTAAAATCGGGTCTGCATAGAAATGGACCTTAGCTATCCAATGCCAAACAAACAAACAAAAAAAAAAACTGCTACAAATCGAAAAAGTAAAATCGGGTCTGCATAGAGATGGAGCTCAGCTATCCAATGCCAAAAATAAAAACAAAAAAATACTGCTACAAATCGAAAAAGTGAAATCGGGTCTGCATAGAAATGGACCTCAGCTATCAAAAAAAAAAAAAAAAAAAACTGCTACAAATCGAAAAAGTAAAATCGGGTCTGCATAGAGATGGACCTTAGCTATCCAATGCCAAAAAAAAAAATCATTTAAAAATATTTAAATGCGTACGAGATATCTTAAAATAATTCCTCCATAGGATTAACGTTAGCGAGCGGGTGTTTTCCCGTGAGTGAAGTATTCTTTAAAAGTGTTAGTTACGGGCAGGCGATAACTGCCAGTACGCCACACAAATTGTTAATTTTTTTTTAATATTTTGATCCCCAGTCTCCCCTTAAAGTAAATGGCCTTTAACATGCTTGAAAGAGAAAAAACAACATTTGAAAATTTTTGCAGTTGAAAATATACTTATAAAACTAAAGGTTTAGGAATTATCTAAAGAAGAAGCAGAAGACAGAGAGACTGTTATTTCGAGGCACTGATGTAATATTTCAAGCTTTAAAGTTAAATGACTGAAAAAGCGAAAATTAAAGAGAACTGCGAATAGTACTACGTACTAAAATGTACAGTTATTAAAGAATTTTTTAGACATTACATGGTCTGGAGAGTGGTGGCATTCCATTTGTCAGAAATCTAACTCATGTCTAATAGCTCCAGTTCCGTTTAATAAATCTAAACGATTTATATATATATATATATATATATATATATATATATATATATATATATATATATATCAGTTCAAATTAAAAAATAAGTATTGTAACAAAATAAATTTAAATGCATTTAATTTATCAATGCAAATATGAACAGAAATTGTTTTGTAAAATACAAAATAATAATTTTCAAGAACGAACTGCTTTATTCTTTTTACATGACTTTTTAACAGGCATTAAAATGTATAAAACATTGCATATATCTTGCTAATGTGTATAGAAAGAATTCTATATATAAAAATATAATTAAAGTTCTTGAAAAAAAAGTTTCATAAATTCAATTTTATTATTTTAAAAACGTATCTTTCGAAAATACTCAACCACTCCGATAGCTTTATTCCTGTTCTCTACCTCAATATATTTTCTGTATATCTCAAAGGGCTTTCTCTTTCACCTGCGCCACGTTATAAATTTCTGCCTTAAATAAGAAATACACAAATAATCCGTATTTGAATTCTTTTTTCGTTTACTATATCACCAAGGATGAAAAATCATTCATCAGGCATAGGTCGTGAAACACTTTCCAATACTAACAGAGTCCCAGGTAAAAAAAATCAGCAAAAAACCTTAAAAAAAAAGGAAGTAGCTAGACGTTCGACCAATTGGACTTTTAGATATTTAGGTACAACGTCCGACCATCGTTTGTGCACGCGCAGCCAACAAATCGGTATACAAAATCTTTTTTTTTTTTTTTTTTTTTTTTAACTTTGCCTTTTAAAACAAAATTGTTAATTTAATTTCTTTTTTCGGGCTTATTTGCTTTTAGAAGAAAATTATTTAATGTATTTTGCATATTTATAAATACTAATTTAGTAATATTTATCTGCAATTACGTCTGCAATTAATTATTTTAATTAATTTTTTAACGTTATATTGCTAAACAATATTGTTTTTATTTATTTAATAGTTTCTACAAATAAAAATTTATTTTATACGAATTTTATACTGCATTTTTAATGCAGTTAATTTATAATTAAGTGTAGTAAATATTTGTTTCTATTTTCATATTTTTATTATTATTATGGTTATATTATTATTATAGTTATTTATTATTAATTTTTTACGAGTATTATTTATTTATTTATTTATTATATTATTAATTATTTAATAGTAATTATTTATTAATCATATTATTAATTTAATAATTATTATTTATTTTTTGTATTATTTATTATATTATTAATTTAATAATAATAATAATAATTTATTAATTTAATTATTTATTAATAATTATAAACTTCATGCATTTTTTTAGTATTATACAATTAGTTTATTTTAAATAAATAGTAATAAATGGTTATACTATTTAACAAATTGTTTTACATTTATAATATTCAGTATTGTTAATAATTATATTTATTTTTTGCTGCGCATTTAATCTTCATATTCTTTGATGAAATTATTAACTTCATCCAGGGAAGAAAACTCCTTGCATAACATTTTCTTACACTGCAAAAAACATCCGAGCGCTTGACAAATTGTAAATCTCTAGCTGACTGACAATGCAAAAAAATCATCGTTATTATTTCACTTAAAAAATGTATTATATCTGTTATTATGATATGATTCATTTCTGTAATAAAATAAGTACATTTTAAGTTAGCAAAATTTTATGTTTTGTTGATCTTTACTGAAAATTCCAATGGGAAACTTAAACCTAGATTTGAAAATTTAGGAATTTAAAATTCATATTTACACTGTTTTTCCATTTGAACTCTATTTCTACGGAAACATCTATCCAAAAAAACTGTCGGCTATAATTAAACAATATAAGTTATAAACAATATTAGTTATAAACAATAGGATTGCTATAATTAAACAAATTTAGTACACAAATTCGGTTTTAAAATTCAACAATACGGAAGTAATAGGACTCCATCTTAAATAGGACGTAATCACAATGACAATCTAGAATTAACTTTATACCTATCATGGGACATCATTGAATTAATTGCGCATGATAGGATTTAATAGAATGAAGAGAACTTTTATTAATATCTTTTTAAGTTTTGATTCGATTTTCATAAAGTTTGAAATGACAAAAGTCTGCAACGATTAAATTTCAAACCATTCGTTTGGGTAGCTTTTGCACTGTTATATGCGGACAGACGGACGTACCAGAAGACCACTATAGGTGCAACGTATTTATATAATTACGAGAGCACCTAAAAAATAACTCGTCATACTTCATTACTTAAATGGGGTTGAGATAAAATTAATTTCATACTTTAAAACACTCTTTATAAAACACATACAGATATTTATTTATGTTACGCAAAATATTTTCATAAAATCCACACTTATCCCACCTACTATTTTCTTATACATATTAAATTTCAAACCATTCGTTTAAGTAGCTTTTGCATTGTTACATGCGGACAGACGGACGGACCAGACGGTGACTATAGGTGCTACGTATTTATATAATTACGAACGCCCGTAAAAAATAACTCGTCATACTTCATTACTTAAATGTGGTTTAGATAAAATTAATTTCATACTTTAAAACACTCTTTTAAAAAACACATGCATATATTCATTTATCTTACGCAAAATAAGTTGTTTGAATTTTTAGCTATCCTAATACCTCCATTTTCCGATACATATAAAAAGTTCACCAATCACGAAATTTGCATATCTCACGGTGTTTTTATGTCACTCGTCCACTATGTCAAATTTTGAAATGGCAAGTATTAAACAACATAGACTTCTGTCGTAAATTTAAATTTTCATCACGAAGAAAAACCGTCTAATATTTATAAATGTCGAAAAAGCTTTTTGCATCCATTTATTGAAAAGGAATTTAAATCCAATTTTTATTACAGATATTGTTGTGTCAAAATATGGAAATTTCGAAAGATGAAGAAAAGATATAGTGATGTTTTGATAAGATATTTTGGTGTATATTCTGTGATAGGTGAAATATTTTGTGTCATAGGTATAAGAGTAATAAAAATATTTTTTAATATATAGAAAAATATTCTAAAATTGGAACAAAATTCACCTTTGTGTTTCAATTAAAATATGAAACCATTAAAATGGATCACAATTTGTGTAATTAGTAAAATAGGTGTAAAAATAAAAAGGTTCTAAAACACTAAAACCATTTTAAGATGTTAAAAACATTCATCGGAGTCCCAAGCTTTGATAATAGCCAGGTTCTGGTCGAAAGCGCTCGGCACTCCGATGAATGCTTTTAACATCTTAAAATGGTTTTAGTGTTTTAGAACCTTTTTAGGTGCGTTCGTAATTATATAAATACGTAGCACCTATAGTCGTCGTTTGGTCCGTCCGTCTGTCTCTCTGTCTGTCCGTCTGTCTGTCCGTCCGTCTGTCTGTCTGTCCGCATATAACAACGCAAAAACTACCCAACCAAATGGTTTGCAATTTAAAATATATTATCTTTGCAGAATTTTGTCGAGACATTTCAAATTTTATTAAAATCGAATCAAAACTTTAGGAGATATTAATAAAAATATTTATTAAGAAATTTGAATTTTTTTTTTTAAATCGGTGCTTTTTTGTTATAGGAGCTTCCGAAGTTTAATCGTCAAGCGACCGAGATACTTATTTTATGACAGAAATTAATCTGCAGACGATATAATTCATTTCACAGAATTAAAAATCATCAAGATCTGAATATTTATATAACTAGCTGATACATATATATCTGAATATTTATATAACTAGTTAAGATATTTGTATGAACAGTGTCATAAAATATATACTTAACTAGCTGTTTAACCCGTTCTACGCACGGGATATCATGAATTTAATTCTAAAACGTGCGTACGAACGCACCTCGTTTGTAACGTTTGACGTACAATTTCCAACTTGTTATTTTTACACCTATTTTAGCAATTACACAAATTGTGATCCATTTTAATGGTTTCATATTTTAAAAATATTTTTGATAAGTAAGTGTATATATAGAGAAATACTGGCATGAGGCAGTAGACGATGATGCATTAAAATTATTGAGATATTCCTGTAAAAAAACTACATGCGATACGACGATTCATTTAACAAATTGGAAATTGTACGTTAAACGTGACAAATGAGGTGCGTTCTAACTATAACTAGTTTTACAATGTAAAAATATCAGTGTTATTATTTCATTGAAATGAATTGTATCGTCTGTTATGAGCGAAATGAGCATGGCTTTCTTTTCTATTATTACGTATGCCACGTTTAGGGAGGCGAAATTTTCTTTCGACACCAGACAGCGCTGCAAAATTCACCATCTTGCTTTGCGAATGTTTACCTCCATGCTTTAATATTTCTATGATTCACAATGAACGAATCTCTTGTGTTTATTTACTTTAATGAATATTGGAATAAATATTGGGCTGTTAACCTAATATCAACTGAAGTTATCTCAGAATCTATAAATTTTTTAATGTAACTCATCTCTCAAAACAAACAATTTTTTTTGAACGATATCATTCTAAAAAATGTAACTTTTATGCAATTTTATTCGATAAAATAATTTTGAATAAAAATAGACGATTGGCATATGAAAAAAGAAGTGGTTAGCACGCATTTGTTTTCCTCAGTCACATGACTTGCACTTTTATTATATAGATTGTGTAAATAGGATAAAATAGAATGAAGAAAACTTTTATTAATATCTTTTTAAGTTTTGATACGATTTTCATAAAATTTGAAATGACTCGACAAAATTCTGCAACGATTATAGATTTTAAATTTCAAACCATTCGGTTGAGTTGTTTTTGCGCTGTTATATGCAGACGGACGGACCAGACGACGACTATAGGTGCTACGTATATACATAATTACAAACGCACCTAAAAATGTTAAAAAGTGTTGAGTATCCTAACACCCTATTGAAATTTTGCGACAAATGGTCCATTTTTGGGAAAGCTTTTGAAGGCAGTTCTCAAATCCAAAAGTGCTACTTTCTGACACATTTCTGAATTCCTTTTTGTTCGGAAACGCATCAAATTGGCAGGTGTTCTTATTCTTAAACTATGTAATTGAAAGACGTTTTCTATTTTTTGGTAAAGACAGTAGATCCTTCGGAAATTATTGTCAAAATCAACGTTTTGAACCGAATTCCCAACGCGGCAGCATGAGAAAGGGGAAAAAGTTGGTCAGTTGGTCAATCATTTTATGAGTAATCATTTCGCTAACTGCTAAGACGAAATAGCAGGAGACCAAACAAAAATTTCAGTTTAGACAGGTCTCCATCTTAGCAGGTAAGCATTGCATTATTTTCACTTTCACCGTGAAAATTTTCCGTTTATGATTGAATTCCGATATAAACACTTCCGTTTTGGCAGGTGTTGCTGTGCATATAAAAAATATATTTTTATGAAAATGATGTTTGTACAGCGAAGTATATATATATATATATATATATATATATATAGAGAGAGAGAGAGAGAGAGAGAGAGAGAGAGAGAGAAAATGTTTTCGATAAGTTTACCGTTGGAGAGTTTCAAAAGAATAAACATATATATTACAAAATTTAAAATTCCATACCCTAATAAATTTATTCTATAAAAAGATTCCTTTTATTAATATTTCATTTATAGCCCTAGTTTATTAAGATATTCCCTTTCTTTAAAATATTCCATTACTGCCCATATTTAAAACACTTTTTATCCTAATCTACTTAAATTCACCTTTTATTTCCCGTCAAATAAGATGTAAAAATCAGATTTCATAAATATATTTCTTCTTAAAAAACCTATTTTATTAAATTCTTTATTATATTAAATATTTCCTATTTATTCCGGTGTTTAAATCTCTTTCATTTCCTTTAATCTGTGTAAATTCACCATATATCTTTCCTAATAGTCTAAAAAATCATTCTTTTAAATTGTTTTGTTATCGAGAAACGTATATTCTCAATACGCAAAATTATTCTAAAGGTTTTCCTGCGCTTTTTAAATTTATACGCGATTCTAGAAAAACTTTTCTCGCCAAAAGCATCAAGAGAAACGCATTTCTTGAATATTAATTCATAGATAAAAGGTAGTCCGAGGCGAAATTGAGCATGCATTGGTTAAAATAGATCATGTGTTACGAAATTGTTCTTCCGTGCTCCTAGCTTAAAATGAGCTGACGCACGCAGTGAGCGAGAGATTTTGCCGTCGAAATGAGTGTTTAATAAAAATGATGCTGGCGTTGCAGTGAGCAATCAGATACATTGTAGACTTCTAGTATGTTCTGACATAGAGATTTGCTAAGATTATAGTTGTACATAGAGAGAGCACTCCCGGTTTCAAAATGATTGAGTTTAAATAAATAGATTATTACGAAATAGTGTTCTTTTTTCGTCTATCTACATTTTACTCGGCTACTACTGCTTAAAATTCATGATACGACTGCATTAAATTATGAGATGCTTGCCATATTTTTTTCACCGACTGCTGGATGGATCTACAAAATAGCAGAACATAACATATATATGTTTATATACATACATATATATATATATATATATATATATATATATATATACATATATATATGCATGTGGTTTTGGTATTATTTTATATATATATATATATACTATATATATACACATATAAATATAGATTTAATTTGGGTTAAATGTCTGTAATTTTTTTTTTTTTTTTTTTTTTTTTTTTTTATATTTATGTTTGTTAATATCTCCTTGATAAAAATGATAATCAACTTTTGATTGTTGATATATTTGGCTGAACTATGAATCCTACTGTGTGCGTTGTTGCATAGGATTATCCTAGTTTAATGTCATTCATATTTTAAAATTTAACGTTAATTTTCAACTTTTGACTGATGATATATTTCGCTAAATTATAACTCATATTAAGAGCATGTGCTGCATTGGATCATCTTAGTTAAAAGTCATTCATAAATTAGAATTTACATGTGGGCGAATTCTATAATTGTTGTTATGATTATATGGAGTTAATATTATTGGGGTTGTAACAAAAGTTAAAATTATCAAGGATGTTACAATGGGTTAATCAATACAATATAATATTAATATGTTAAACATATTTAATTTTACTAAATATTAAATATTTATTAAATATAGTACACTAATAAACATATCTCTTAGTTTTATATTATTTATTTTATTTTATTTTTAGAACATTTAATTTAATTAATATTTGTTTTTATATTTTTTTTTTCATAGTAGATATTATTTAAATAGCTGGATTTAAATCATTGCCATATTGAATAATCTATGTTATTTCTAAGTATAATACTAATTTATAAAATGAAAGCATCATATGGATTCTACATTAATGTTTGGGTAAAATTAAGATATATTTTAAATGGGTTAGTTAAAATAGAAAATATATTATACTAGTAACTCTTATTCTCGATATATATCATTAATATTAACTAGTAAAATTAATATTTTTACACTACAATACAGCTGCATATAAGTAATTATACATACAATATTAAAGTTTTAGTAGAATATTTGTACACCAGATGTCAGCAGCAAAAGTAAATTATTTAATGAATTTGATAGTATGCTAATATAGTCTAATATTTTTACAATAGATGGCAGTAGTATAGCTTATTTAAAATATTAAAACTTGGAAATTTAGTATGGAAGTAATAATAATACTTTCAATTTATCAAGTAATATTATATATTTTAATTTATTAAATTAAAATAAATTAATTAATGGTTTTTATTTATATGTATATCATAATTTTTTTTGTTCTACATTTTTTAAAATGTTGTAATCTATGTAGTTAAATAAAAATAACTGTAACTGTAGGATACAATTTATGATCTGAAGGATTCTCTATTTAACTGTGAATTTAACCTCTTCTTTTGGATACAATTTTGTACATGTGCTCACAATATACTAAATATCTTGGGATATTATTAATATAAGTAATATATATATTTTTTATTTTATTTTTATTTTTTCTTATTTTTCACAATCCTTTTCAAATTGTATGTATAATTTATAATATTCCATTGTAAAGGTCTTGTTATTCAATATTGTTTCAGCGATTGTTCGGGCGAGATATGGCACTATATTTAGCAAAAGCTGGTGTCATATACAGAAAACAATCGTTCTTTGCTTATAAATGTGATTTTCTTGCCCTTGAAAAAGTAAATTACTTTATAAGCTTTTATTTGTGTATATACTCGTGTGGTTTATATTTCATTCCTTATTTTCTATTTTTTTTTTCTTTTTAATTTGAATTTATAATGTTACATTTATTAGGACTACAATTTTAATTTGTAAATTGACAAGGCTCTTTGATATCGGGATTTCAGTGTATGTGGTCAGTTTCTTATGTTTCAATGGTTAAATTTTACTTAAAGTTTATATATATATATATATATATATATATATATATATATATATATATATATATATATATATATATATATATATATATATATATATATGTTTATTAATGTATTTTTAATGGCAGAACTAAACTGTAATAGAGAAAAAGGAATAATTTATCTTTAAAACAATTATCCGATGTATTTTAAAATAATCTGTTTAAAAACACATGCACTTTATTTATCTTATGCAAAATATATTCGTAAAATTTACAGCTTCTCCCTATCTAGTTTCCCATACACACAACAAGCTCATCAATCACAAAATTTGCATATCTCACTGTATCTACGTCACTCGCTCCACTATATCAAATTTTGAAATAGCTGGTATCAGACAACATACACTTCTGCCCAAAATTTAAATTTTTGTCAGAAAGAAATTCACGTACTATTTCAAAATGTTGAAAACTATCTTTAAACATTTTTTTTTGAAAGACGCTATTTAAATTCGATTTTCATTTGAGATATTTTTGTGTCAAAATTGAAATTTTGAAGGATGAACATAAATATTAGGTGGTTTGATAAAATATTTTGGTGCATATTTTGCGATAGGTGAAAATTTATGTTTGTATTAGAATAAATAAGTAAGCCTTTGAATATATATATATATATATATATATATATATATATATATATATATATATATTTAAAAATATTATTCAACATGAATTGAAATTAGTTCATAAAGCATTGTACAAAACTCACCAAAAGAAAGCAATATTGGGGAAGATGCAATTGGATTAAAAGTACATTACAAATACTGTAACTTTTCATATCACCAGATAACCCAAAATTGCTTCTAACAAAACACAAAGTGATTGCATTGATAAAAATTATGAAAGAAAAATAAAATTGTTTGATATGGCCATCTATCTCATGAAAATAAAAGGAATAACTGAAATTACAGACTAGTTAAATGATAAATCTGGTGCTCCCATCTATTATGAAAGGGGAGAATATGGAATAAAAATAAATAAATTTAAAACAAAGTAGTAATTAATGTAAATAAAATTTAGAAGGTGATGGAAACTAATTTAAATATTATAAAGATGAAACGGGAAGATAGTAGTACTGTAATTAGCCATGTATGAGGGAAGCATGTCTGTAAGTAAAATGAGGACTGTATTATCTATGTTGTGTAAATAATTTTGTTAAATTCATAAAACCCGATTAAAAAAATGCATCTTTTTCACACAGAGAGAGATTTTAAAGAAAGGGCTGTTTGTGCAGTGAAAATATATATACACACATATAGTTAACATATAGTTTGATATAGGGATAGAATTTCGGAGAAGTTACCAGTGCTTACACTAACCTAATAAAGTGGATCACTATGCTTTTAACATTAATTTTTTTGCTATTGAAACACTAAAAAAAATGATTTGCATCTTGAAATTGCTACATCATTTTAAGCAATAACACAGTTTGAGCCAGTGCAGCGCCATCATCTCTCATTTTAGTAACTAAAACAAAGAAGCGTATTAAAGACAGTGCTGACTAAACAAATATCTCTCTTACAAGAATAATTTTAATTTCTGTCACCGTCTTCTTGTTATTGAAATTTTAAAACTTTTAGTTTATTTCAGCAATTATGCATATATTTAAAATATATTACCGTACAAAGAAACAATTACTTTTTTAAGGTTTCAAAATTATATATATATGTATATATAATATATACATAATGTAATTTTTTATATTTTATATAAATGTAACATATTTCTATATTTTTCCATTTAAAATTACTTATTTTCACCTCTTAATACTTTTTTTTTTACTATTCTCCATCACACAATTCCCCTATTCTACATCTGATATCTTGATTTTCCCGTATTAAATTCATTTAATTTCGAATACAGTTTTATTTTCCCAATCTTATATTTTAATTTCGTTGAGATGCATTCTGAGATATTTCGCGCTGTCTTCCATACGAAATTACACTTTCTTTTCATATGCGGTTAAGCCATGCTTTCGCGTTAGCCTATTCGCTGACGCTGAGGAACCGATCCACACTGGTTTTTATAATTTTCATGAATTCACGTGGGACCACTAATAAAATAGAATGTGCTTTCCCAAAAGCAGATTTGTGGCTAAATGACTACTCTTGAAAATCTCGGAAGATCAATATATGTCTTTTATAATAATAATGGTTTTTATCTTGGAGTTTCTTAGTTTGTTACTAGCTATTATTTAATTTGTCAACCTTAACCTGCCTTTGAATTTGCAGCTTTTTAATGCCTTATTAATTCGTCAAATTTTATACTTTTCCTGAGAACCTCACAAAGATAGTAGTATGTTATCTGCAAGTTAATAAAAAGACTTAAACGCAAATAATGAATGCTTTTTGACCATGGGAAAAATCAATAGTTAGTTTCAATGTTAGACTGAACCTTCGGGCGCCTGCGACTGCTAAGCTGTTTTTTGGAGGTTTTTAGTAATTAGAGACAACTGCGATTCTTAAAGTGCTATTACACGTTATAATGTGAAGCAACAAAAATTGCCGCGACTCAGTTTTCCAATCATTTTATTAGCTGTTCCAGGCAATGCCTTTCCCTAGCCTGTTTTCCATACATTTGATTGGTTGTTCCGGGCGACATTGCTCGAAAATTACTTAAAAGGACATCATATGTGACAAAATTGCTTCAACAATACAAATAAAAAAAGTTGCTTGATTTTCAAGCAATTCTTTTTGAAGACATAGGTTAACATGGTGTCGTTTGAAAGTAGCGGAAACTTTGACTCCTTGTGTAATAGCACTTTTAAAGTATGAATATCACTAGTGATATTTCATGCTGATTTTAGTTAACTTATAAGAATCTATTAAACCTTCTTTAGCGGTACTATATCACAACACACACACACACACACGCATATATATATATATATATATCACAACTTATATTTGATCTTCACTTGTCAGTACTAAAATGTAATACAAAGCAAACTATAATCTATGAGTAAATCAATTATTTCACTTATTTTAAAATACTTTTTAAAAACACGTCAGAGACATTTTCATGATCTTTTTAATATTTACAATTAATTTATTTGCCAGTTTTCTAGTCATACAAAATTGCATTCATCATCTAAAACATACATCAATCACAAAATTTGCATATCTTATTGTGTTTATGTCACGCTCTCCACTACATTATACTGACAAGTATTAGAAATATACCTTTCTACCGTAAATTTAAATTTTCATCAGAAATAAAACCACCTACTCTTTTTTTAATGTTATAAATATATTTTATACATACTTTTTGAAAAGAATGTGTTTAAATTCAATTTTTATTTCAGATATGCTTGTGGGGAATACGGAATTTTGAAAGAAAGAAAAAAATACTCACATCCGGTGTTTTGATAAGATTTTTGGGTGTACATTCTACGATAGGTGAAATATTTTCTTGTCAGAATATGTAAAAGAGTGAAGATTTTGATAAATAAATATATAGAGAGAAATATATTCGGATAAAATGTTTTTTGTACAGTGAATGTTATACAGGATGCCTCAAAAAGATTAAAATGCGCTTTAATTGTTTAACTGTTGGAGATACGTAGACAATGTGTGTTCAAAATTAGGTATAGGAATTAAGATTACGTTGATCAGATAGTCTTGTTATTCATTTTTAAAAAATTACACTTATTAAAGTTTTTGTCCTATAAGTGATATTTAGAAAACACCTATTCATGCTCTCCAATTACACCAGTAAATTTCCTTTCTTCTACGAAGAAAAATGCTCACCAAGTTATGGTACTTTAAATTTTATGAATTTTGGATTGCGACTCGTAGACAGAATTTCACGAGAAAACTCACAAACTCGAGGGCGAGACCCGTTCTAAATATTCTGATTGCATCTACTACCGCACTATACATAGCTACTATACAACCGCAGTTACCTAATTAACATATAATAGAAAAAATAACCATGACAATCAGATTCCTGGATATACATATGTAATTTGCGAAACGTAAAAAAATTAGAGAATACATCTCATCGACACACAAATGTTAGAATTTAGGACGCCAGGATCACACATACAATCTCAGAACTCAGTCTTTCATCAGAGTACCCTTATAAAAGAGTAGCAGGGCGGTCTTGCGTAACAAAACATCACATTGTAATCGCAACTATTAAACATAACACTGAATAGGACGGAATAAGAATTTGGCTGTCGAAACATACAGGAATTAAGATATATTCATCAGTTGAGAATAGTGTTGCCAAGTCTACACTGTAAAAAAAAAATATATATATATCTCAAATTGACAGAAAAAACTGTCAATTTTGGCGCCAGTGAAAAACCAATTCATTTACAGAAAATATCTGTATATTTTCATTAAAACAGTTTTTTTCTGTAAAAAATATCGATTTTTTCTTTAAATATTACAAAATCCACATTTTTAATAGGAAAAAACTGTTTTAATTTAAAACTGTTTTTTCTGTAAAAAATACAATATTTTTCTGTCAAAATTACAGATTTTTTTTAACAGGCAAATCGTGGG
The DNA here is from genome assembly GCA_963931845.1 of Maratus michaelseni. Lineage (NCBI taxonomy): Eukaryota > Metazoa > Arthropoda > Arachnida > Araneae > Salticidae > Maratus > Maratus michaelseni. The sequence continues at coordinate 9,519,999 of OZ007600.1, forward strand.
ACAAGCAAGTGAAAAAATAGGGATGACTCCTTAAAAATCGGGACATATAGATATACAAACAGTTTTCTTGCAGCATATTAAATTTATCTGAATTAAATAACTCTGAAAGGACACCGCGGAACGATAGTTAAATATGACTGCTATATAGAATTGTAATAAACATTTTTTCATCAATCAATTTTAACGTATGATACTTAATCAATATTAATTTTAAGGACATGCAACTCTGTTAGCTTCAATGGCAGCAAAAAAATCAAACATCTACAAAAACGGCGACAGGTCATTACAATAAAGAAATCATTTTTATAATTAAAAAAAAAAAAAAAAAAACAAGAACGAAAAATCATGCGTCAAGTATAGATTATGTAACACTTTCCAACGCTTCCAAAATAATTTTACAAATCATTACCGTTTAATAAGCTGAAAAATAACATCTAAGTAAACAATTTGGAAAACGCATAACATATTTAAAAATGTAATTTCAGGAATTTCCAACATATATTTCCAACATATACAACATTCGGAAAAATATCCGAATACTTTTATTCAGCCCTGTATAGGATCTATAGATTTATATATATACTACATAGGATGCTAAATTTTAGTTTAGTTAGGAAACATGTAGCACAGTTTAAAATTCTCCTTCTGGAGTTTCTGTCCATAAACGGAAATGCGTTCGCGAACTTTTGTGCTGCCCTGTATATGATCTACAGAATTTATACACACCCCATAATAGATAAAAAGTGAGTTAAATTTAAAATCACATTCAGCAACTTAAAACGCACTTCCAGGAATTATTGTTAACAGACAGTAGAGAATTATTTTGGGTGTCCCTGTAAATGAATGATGACAGCTATACACACACTATTCTGTAGTAAGTCTCTTGTAATGCACCTTAGTGATATATATAAATTTCAATGCGTTTAAAATAGTGAAACATTATTTAATTAAACCGCAAACGATTTTTCTCCATAGACGTAATGTAATGGAATTCTTTTGACTGTCCCTGTAATGTAACTATAAGTGCTATGCACACCAGATTCCATATTAAGCTTCTTGTAATGCACCTTCGTGATATATATCACTTACAATGTGTTTGAAATTGTGTAACATCATTAAAATAAACCGCAAATGATTTTTCCCCATAGACCGTAATGTAACGGAATTCTTTTGAGTGTCCCTGTAAAAAAACCATAAGTGCTACACACTTCAGTTGAAATAGGGAACATGCTATAGATAACGACAATAACATATAAAAATTGCAAGGTAATCCGAGCATATTTACGGGAGTTATAGCACGGACAGACGGCCATACGGCCAGACAAACCGAAGTCATAAACACTTTTCAACTAGGTTGGAAAGTGTTAAAAAGAAAGAAAACTCAACAATCTTAGATATGAATTTTAACCAACGTTTAACCTGCTGCACTCCACTGACACTTATACGGTGGCATACTAAGTTTAACCTGAAATGATTGATTGAAACCAGAATTTAAGAGCAAATTTATTTGGAAATTAGTAAAAGCTTTTATTCACGTACTTAATAAAGGGAAAATTTTCTTTGCAAAATTCTGGTGTCAATCAATCATTTCAGGTTAAACTTAGTGTGTCCCCGTATAAGTGCGGTGGGGTGCAAAAGATTTGTTAAAGATAGAAATGTTTACTTGAGAATGGATAACATCCAAAACACCTAATTTCCACGCTCAGACAACGTATTAATATACTATAAAAAATACTTGGAAACATTTACAAAAATCAGTGGCAGCAAAAGAAACTTTGTTTTTATAAATGCTTCTTTAAATCTCGAAAATATATTGATGTTTGTGATTTCTAAAGATAACAAGTTTTTTCAAAATCGTGGGTAACTCGCAAGTGGTTATTGTATATTTTCTTTTGTGGTTATATTATATTTTCATAGATTAATAAACAATTGTATTTTTTACATAGTTACCTCAAAAGTATAATTCAGCTGTGAAGAAATAACTTAAAAGTGTATTATGATAAAAGGGTATATGATATCTCTGTCACATTGATGGAGAACTAGTTAAGGATTATCGAAACTTGTACGTACAGCTGCAAAGACACGTATATTTTTTTCCTGAAAGAATTTTTTTTCACACCAGTAAGTTTAAATCTTTAAAAGAAAAGGTTTCTACAGTTTTCTACGAAACTAAAATAAGTTATCCTATTCAATTTTGAAATTGTCCGTAAAATATGCCTTAGGAGAATATATTAAACAATTTTAATATACTTCTATGAAATTTACAGTCATTTATTTCTTTCATATAGTAATTCAGCAAGTTCATCAATCATAAAATTTGCATGCCTTGCTAATATTGCGTCACAAGTTTTGCTGTATTACGCATGGGGCTGACAGGCACAAGAAAGATTACGTATGGCGGCACACAATATTTAATTTTGTAAATCGAATCTTTACGAAATGAAATTCTGAAAACATTTCTTTTACTTTCAGTTTACTTCTATTAATATTTTCTGGTAAGAAATATATTTAAATTACAAATTTGTTCTGTTGCTCCCAGGAAGTATGGTAATACGGATGTCAGAAAAGCGAAAAACAGAGATGTTTAAATAATGTTGCTTGTGTGTTTTTTATGTTAAGAGAGAATGTGTAAATCAACTCAGAGAAAAGGGAAAAGGGGCAAAGTTAAGGTAAAAATAAATTCTGAAATAGAAAAATCAGTTTTTGCAGAATATATGTTAACAAAATACATTCTTGACTTTAGGAAAACAATGAGGCAAACTATGTTTATAACATAATTGAAGGGCTCTCTGCAGTTACAAGGCAAGTGGAGTTACCTTGATTCCAGGTAAATCATTTAAAAAGACGGCTTGTTGACCCTCATGGTTTGTAAAAACTTTTTTTTAACTCTCATGTGTCTATTTTTCCCGATTCTGCTAACAGGTGGCGCTACTGTCTGGAATCCATTTAGCAAGCACTCGTAGTTGCGAGGACACGGTACGGTTACGGACCAGTTCTATAAACGACTCCTGTTGTAGTATCTGTTCAAAGTACATGTTATGCAAACGCTCCAATCTCCTACATGTTCCACTTAATGGAAGGAGTTGCAAAAATTAACCAACAGTATTGCCAACACTGTGTGCTCCTTCCTGTATCATGTGTTAAAAATAAACTTTGATGATGAAAAGCATGATAGAATCATAATGAACAGAGGAAAGTATATTCAACTGGGTAAATAGTTCACTATATCAAACTGGGCCATTCTCAAGTGACTGGGTGGTTCCTGGTCCCGGCATATTTTCACTCTGTTGGAAAAAATCTCAACTGTGATACTCCAACCATTGAATATGATAGAATCATTCTGTTCTGAGATGCCTTCTCGGGACAAAACAGGAACTATACGTTGTTCCATTTCCTGTGTATGCTACGTAGATCTCTGAATGTGCAGATTATGCATCTGATCCCAGTTAAGGACGCTCATATTTCCAATGACACAGGAACTTTGAGAACTATTCTTAGAGGTTGAAAAGGATGGAGATGGTGGAAACTGAACAATAATATGTGGATATAGGATCGAATCGAGCAAAAATCTTCTTTTTATAATGGTTGATGGGACGCGAGATTACATCCTGTTCAACTTTGAGCCAGCCATGAAGGGCAGAAACCTCCATACCTTAAAGGCTGTAAGGGTAATATACAAAGAAAATGGACCTATGCCACTTTCGGAATACTACTGTGGCATAGAAGAAAAAGCATATCCATCCAGTTCAGACACCAAAACTGGATGCCATTCTGCCATCATTCAAAAAACCAGGAAAACTGAAAATCAAGGATTCAAAGAAGAAGGTTTTTGAATCTCTGCTACGATTTATTACTCCTGAAAAGCAGCAGTTTTACAAGAACTTACTGAACCTTGATGGTGTATTGGGATCTAAGCTCCAGGAGGCAGAGTCTGAAATGAATTAATCGGATTTGGAGTTTTAAACAGGGCTAAGGACAGTATTAGGATTTTTTTTAACAAGAAAAACGCTAAGATGATTTCATATTTTGTAAACTCTTGTATTGCACTATATAAAAGTTGTAAAAAAAATCATTATGTGTTCCAAATGTACATTTCTTTCACCCAAAACCATAGTATATACAATAATAAAGTAAGTATTCAATTTTCAAATTTATATAATGTTTGAGAGTTTACAAAATATGAAATCATCTTAGCGTTTTTCTTGTTAAAAAAATCATAATACTGTCCTTAGCCCTGTTTAAAACTCCAAATCCGATTAATTCATTTCAGACTCTGCCTCCTGGAGCTTAGATCCCAATACATCATCAAGGTTCAGTAAGTTCTTGTAAAACTGCTACTTTTCAGGAGTAATAAATTCAGTATATAAGGAAATAAATTTTTATGATCATAAGCAGAGAAAAGATGCTAGAAAACTCTTCTTAATAGTAATATATGCAAAAAAGTTATATTCTGAATTAAAATGTTGAAAGTAAATTTAAAAACTTCGTATCTGAAAACTCCATTTTTCGCTTACCTTGCTATTGCAGAGGGCCCTCAAATTATTGCGTTGATGACAAGTTTAAAATTTGTGTTTAAAAGTTTTAAACATAATTGAATCAGAATAATTTTTTGGGGGGGGGATTATTTTGAGATGTTTAAGAAAGACATCAAAAATATAATTTAGGTGTGAAGAAAGAACTTTATACTTAATCGTAAATTATATGAACATGTAAAGCAGCATTACAAATATAAGTTTTAGGTTGTGAAAGAATAACATAATATTTAAAAATTATTAAATAGCATGTTAAACTAGTCTAAAAACATAATTCAGCTGTAAAGAAATAACCTAAAAGGGAATTATATGAATATGATATAAATGTCACATTGATGAAGAACTAGCAAAGAATTATTCATAACTGTACACCAGCTTCAGAGACATCTATGTAATTTTTCTGAAATAACTTTATTTCACACAAGTACGTTTAAATCTTTAAAGAAAGTCTCTACATTTTTTGCGAAGCTAAAATAAGTTATCCTATTCCATTTTGAAATTATTCATAAAATATGCCTTAGAGAAATATATTAAACAAGTTTTAATATACTTCTATGAAATTTACAGTCATTTATTCCTTTCATATAGTAATTCAGCAAGATCATCAATCATAAAATTTGCATGTCTTGCTAACATTGCGTCACAAGTTTTGCTATATTACGTACAGGACTGACAGGTGCAAGAAAGATTACGTATGAAGACACACAATATTTAATTTTGTGAATCGAAACTGTGCGAAATAAATTCTTAAAAAAAATACTTTTGTTTCGTTTTTATTAATATTTTCTGGATATTTAAATTTAAAATGTCTCTTGTTGCTGCCAGGAAATATGGAAATACTGATGTGAGGAAAGCGAAAAACAGAGAAGTTTAAATAATGTTGTTTGTGTGTTTTTTGTATGTTAAGTGAGAATTTATAAATCAACTCAGAGAAAAAGGAAACGGGGGAAGGTTAGGAAGACAATTAATTTTGAAATGGAATTTCTTTTTTAAGTACACTGTAAAAAAAAATGGTTCGATCTACTAAACAAATTTTAGTTTTTCTCATTGATCCTTGCAATTACTAAAAAAAAATTATATTCCTACTCATTTACAAGGAAATCTGAAATAATTGCTAGAAAACAGCTAGCAACAATTAAGGTTTATAATACCGGTTACTAAAAAATTCTGTGAAATACAAATTTACTAAAAAAAATTTAGTAACCCCAGGATTTTTTTTACAGTGTAGAAATGCTTACAAAATAAATTCTTGACTTTAGGAACACAACGCGTGAAATTCTATTTTAATAAAATATTTATTAAGTTGATAGTTACTCGGTAAGAAATTGTTTTCTACATTTATTAGAAACTTTTGTTATTATTGATTTTTTGGATTTCAATATGTGTTATCGATATCGCCAACCTGAATATTTGGAACATCTCTGTAGTCGGCACTGCATGCCGCCTACAGAATTTGGCTTCTGCCAAATTTGCCAACTTCTGCGTTATTAGCCGAAATTTCGAAAAACGTGTTCCATTGTCTTTTGAATCCCCAGACAATACGTTTCCAAAATTTAAAGAATTATTTATAAAAGCAAAGTATTTTTTGCTGCCCGCATTTTTCCGAAACGTTTCCGAATAGTTTTTATAGTGTATTAATCAGTTTCCTCAGCCTGGATTACCTGTTTTTCGAATTTTATCAATTCTCAAGTGAGCGTTTTCAGCTGCACAAGTTAATTTATACATGAAAGAGTAAAGAAACAATCTTAATTTTAATGTTAATGTTATCGCAGTTATTTTTGCATGTTTGTCTCTTAAACATACTTTTTGAACATGCAAATGTGTACTTGAGAATTCGTACCATCGGAAAAAACTATATCCCGGCTTTAGAAAACTGATTAATACACTTCAAAAGCTACTCGTAAACGTTTCGAAAATTACAGGCAGCAAGAGAAATTTTGTTTTTATAAATGATTCTTTAAATCTCAAAATGCTATTGATGTCTAAGGTAGAAATACTTTTCAGAATCATTGTTAACAAGGATGAGTTTATATTAAAATTTATCCGTGATTATATTATATTTTCGGAGATTAAGAAACATTTGTCATTTTTTACAGTGTAGGTTGAGCAGAATTCAGTGCTGATTGAAGTCTTATGTTTAAAACTTTGGTGAAAATATTATTAATCACTAACAGTAAGCTGATCAAATTGTAGTTTCTAATGTTTTCTTTCTCCTATTTCTTCAAAAGTATCACCATCACAGCATTATTCCAGTCTTCTGGTATATTTTATTTCTGTATACATTTGGAAAACTGTATGGGTAGCATTTTAGAAAATTCTTCTCCTGCTTCTATGGTAAGGTCAAAAGTGATTCCATCTCCGCCAATAAATTTGCCTTTTTTGATATATCTAATTGCAAGTAAAACTTCATCTGTCAACACTGGAATCATCTCTTCAGCTTCTGTCATGTTTTACCTCTGATCAGTTACGTTGTTTTTCCTTTGAACTTCACACTTATACAGATTGTTATATAATTTTTCAACAATACTTACTATGTATTTATGTTTAGTGCATGTTTTATATACTTTCCTCAATGCAAAAATACCTTTCCTTCAACACACAGTTTGTGTGTGGCTGATTTTAAACTTTTGTTATCTTCTGCAACTTTCCTGACAATATTATAATTGAATCTTCTGATATTTTCTGTAACACCCTTCCTTACCGTTTTACATAATAATTATGATTATTCAACTCTTGATTTGGTCTCTTTTTTCTTTCTTTTAAATTCTCCACGTTCCTTCATCAGTCTTCTTGTTTCTTCTGTTATATTCTTCGTCTGCTTCACTTGTGCTTCACTGACTATCTCCTTTGAAAATTACAGTAGAATCTTGGTTTGTTTATTGTTCACTACTGTAACACCTCCCTTCTCTTCTAAAATTGACTATAATACTTCGAAATTGATTTTAAGTTCCAAATGAAATTCTTCTTTGTGTTTCAGGAGACAAAAGAAACCAAAGAAAGGAAACCAAAAGAACAATAAACAATACACACACTCACACACACACACATGCACATATATATGTATATATACCGGGTGTCCTAAAATTGACTGACTGATTTTAAATTCAATAACTTCCAAACGGTGACAGATATTTAAAAAATTCTTGCAGGAGAGTAATGTAAGATGTCAGCAGTTTTTTTTTCTGCAATTCCTGATTTTAGTTCGAATTACGAACAATAGATGACGCTGCGAGCGATAGGAGTACAATTCAGACCAAACTGATATTATGCTAAGGAAGGAGGTTCAATACATGGAGTGGGTCTCATTCGCTAATAAAATCTTGTTCTTAGGGCCTGATTCTGAATTACATTTTATTGATGAATGTGACCCATTTCAATCTCCTTCCTTCAAATCAATGCTGGGTGATTTCTGCTTTTGTCTCGATTGGATGTCTATTGCTCGCAGCGCCATCTCTTGCTGATAATTCGAACTAAAATCAGCAATCGCAGTAAAACAATTCCCAACATCCTACATTCCTCTCCTGCAAGCATTTTTAGGGTTTCGTTCATCTCACGAAACCCTATTACTCCCGCTCCGTTGTCTGTCTGTCACAGAGCCATTCTCAAAAACTATGTAACTTACAGAGTTGAAAGTTTGTGTATATAACTGAATAATAGCTATGAAGAGCTCAAAATATTAAAATTTGAAAAATTCGTATTATTTTAATAAATAGAGATAAAAAAACTAAAATCCTAACAGCCTTTTCCTTTTCAATTTAAACATTTTTCATTACAGGAGATGACAAAAATTAAAAAATCCACGATGAAATTCTTTTTACAATAATTAATTTTCTATCAGACGAATTTCCACGTGAAAAATGAAAATGAAATAAAAGGTTTCTCCAATTGAAAAAAAAGATTAATATGAAATAAAATTGATTGACGTCCTAGTGGTAATAAAACGGTAAGATTTCTCAATAATACAAGGAGTATGAGTATGTGTAGCACACAAAGCAGATTAATATCACGTCATTAGAGAATTAAAAAGGAAATCTGACATCATATGGGAAGTTTAACGAATTTTTCAAATGTTTCAGAATATTACAAAGCGAGTATCAATATAAGTAACAGAGAATAGTAAATATATGAGTTTGAGAAACGTATTGAATCATGATAAAAACCCGATTATGGAAATATTTGCATATTTTAACATTTTGACGGTGTACAGCATGTTTAATTTTGAAATTAATTTTTTTTAAGTATCGCATTTAGTCCACATGACGGATATTATTATGACAGAATATAATAGCGGGCTGCTTTGGATATTCGAAAAAACGAAAAAAAATAGACCGGTAAATTTTTACTTTATAAAAAACATGACTTTTTTTTTTTTTGGTTGCTAAATGAAATTTATTTGAATGTATTAAAGAGAGGATAAAGTGTTTTGAAAGGAATATTAAACGAAACCCTTTGAGCGATCTTCGATCACACTTACCCACTTGTTTAAATAACTGTCACCGTTTGGAAGTTATTGAATTTTAAATTTTGAACAACCGGTATAGCATAAAGAAGAAGCCAGACAAAAAATGGACATGAAGAAGTTCAAATGGAGTAACAAACGAAATCAGCTAACATCGTGGCAAACAGAAAACATATAATTCGGGATTGCAGCGTTCTCAATACCTTCAATACAGGAAGCGATCACTTTCAGTTATATTCAAAATACTGTTAAATACTAAAGTGGGAAGAACGACGCTTTTCCAGAACTCTAAGAAATCAATTGATATATTAGTCACATATCTATATATGTGTGTGTGTTGAACTATTTTTTATTTCGTAAAATAGCTATTTTACAATTTCTGAAGAATAAATTTATATATTTTTGTGTAAGGAAGTCATTTAAATTACAAATTTTTTCATATGCCCTGCTATAAGAAATATGAAAATATTGACACTGGGAGCGAAAGAAAAATGTTTAGCCACAAGATGCTTTGCACTATTTTCAATTTTACATCAAAATTTTAAAGAAGGAGAAGTGAAAAGCTAAACTATTTTTAGATGTAATGAGAATATATTTCGGTACAGAATTCCGATTTTAGAGAAAAACTATATTTTCCAAATATTCAGCATTTCTTATTTTGAATGTTATTTGTTGATTCTCAACTTGGTTTTTAGATTGACAATTTGATTGGTTTTAGAAGTAAGTCCCAGTCTTTTTATATGTTTCAACTCAAAGTCCATCCTATTTATTAACGCCTGCTTGTATGTTCCGAACCAAGTATGTTCAGCGCCAAGGGTCGTATATTATGTATGTGGGATTTCATAATATGTGTTTCGCTAGTAGACTTGATAACTTAAATAGCTTATTATTATATTTTAGATATTAATATTTATGCTATTCTTTTTCTCCTTCTTATGCTTTTTCTCTAATTATGTAATTTTAGACATGAAGTTCTACATCCATGTACAAAGTTAGATCCAAAGTATTCGGTAATAGATTTGTTAGGGGTGCCCATAACTAATTTCACTTTCAAATATATTATGTATAAGCGTATTTATTTAAGGTTGCTTAAGCCGGGGGTTGAAAATTTTATCAATAGATGGGGAGGAGTCATAAAAACCTACGGTGACTAAACTGATTAAATGCTGCTTAAGAAAAGCATTGAGTATACGCAGTTTAAAATAGGTGGATTTAAATTTGTGTCGTTATATAAAAAATAAATGAATAACGTAAAATAGCACAAATAAAAATATATAAAATGACAAACAGCTGTTTCGGAGCCCCTGAAGCTCCATCATCAGTGTCAAATTTAAAAGATTAAAATCCGATTCAAAAGCTCAATCCATGTAAATATGCTTGAGTCTCCCGCACACGCCCAAGATTAAATGGCGGTGAGTTTTTCAAAAACAACAGCGGAGTCAAGAAACACATATGACGCACTAAAGTCCAGTCGAACACAAGTAACATCAGAAAAGAGACAGCTAAAGTCATAACCTTGGTGCCTAAGTATAATAAAGTAGCTAACAGCTATCAGATGATATGTTTTCCAGCACTACCTAGCGAAAAATTGCGGAGTTAGTGTTCTTATCTATTTAACCTTACAAGATACGGGGGAAAATTCAATTACAATGTTGTAGTACGTCCTCAACGTATTAAGAAATGATATCTTACATATAAAAATATTTCTTTTAGAAACCTTTAAAATGTAAATTTCTTATATCACCATACCAGCTTAAATATGTCAGAAACTGCATGTATGATACGTTGCTGCTGATGGTGGGAGACTTGTTTTGGGTCGGGACTTTAACTGGACCCGAAGTAAGATTACAGTACTCATCAAATAAATGGTTTTTCAGAATTTGCATTTTTCTTTGTAACGTAGACAATTTGTCCGTTTAATTGTTAATACCTACCTAAGAATTAATACAGAAAAGGAAAACAACTTCAAGCAACTACACTGCAAATCCCTGAAACACATTTTACTCAAAATACAACGCATTATAAACGCTTGAGGTGTCAAGATGTGTTTCCAATCTGTTTAAGGCATTCTCAGGTGTTTGAAAATGTGTGGTAAAATGCGTTTACCGAAACTCGGCTGTCACTTTGGTAAAGATTTAATGGAAAGCGAAACACATGCGTATAACAGAACACATTCAAAACACATTTCACTAAACGACATGTTCAATGCTATATTCAGACATTCTTCTTCGGCTAGGATTCATGAAACTCCAGGAGGAAATTGCACTTTCAAAACAATAAAAATCTGAAATGTTTGCTGTATATTTGTTTTAAATGTTTCTACGTGGAGAAAAAGTGCGTAATAACTTTATTTCTTACAGCCAAAGATGACGTCATTGTCGGGGAATGTATACATTTGATAATCCTAAAAATAAAGTTAATTCAAAAAATAAATATTTAAAATATTGGAAAAAATAGAAGATTTTGGGAAATTATAATTTTTCACATTAAATGTGAAAAAATATTTTTTTCCACATTGTTATCTATATTTTATGTACTATGATATATAAAATTTAAAAATAAATGTTATTAGTGCAGTGTTGCAGTGAGAGACGTTGGCTCTCGCTAAGTATAGCTAAAAGTGCTTTGCCAGGGCTCCGCGCTATGTTGCGCAGGCCGCACAGTCAACCTCCCCGAAATAAATAATCTTCGTGATAGGTCGCTAATTTTTGACGGTTGCCAAAATATTGTTGCATAAAAAAATGATAGCATAAGAATTTTCAATATCGTCTAAGGAGGGGACTAATATTTTCGTGCTGATAACCATCATCCGTGTTGAATTCAAGGGGTACCCCGGCGGGGGGCATTCAGCGCCCCCCGGAACATTGAAATCAGTGTTGAATTCAGGAGGTGGCCCGGGGGGGATATTCCCACCCCGGAGCTTTAAAATCCCCCCCCCGGAAGATTTGAGATTTTATTATTTCAATGGTGGTAAAAAAGTGGAATCTCCCCCCCCGGATTTCTATAATGCCCCCCCCCCCCCTCGGAGCCACAAAAATCCCTCCCGGAGAAAACTGTCTGAATTCAACACTGATTGAAATATCCCCCTCGGAAGATTTGAGATTGTATGCTTTTAATGGTTAAAAAGTGCAATTGCCCCCCCCCCCCGAGCCATAGAAATCCCTTCCAGACAAAAGTGTCTGAATTCAACATTGCACAGCACCTTTAAAAAAGAAAAAATCTCATACAAAATCCACTGATAAAAAACGACTCCAGTTAGCTAAGTTCAGACGCATGCGCACACGTACTATTATGGTATTCAAGCTGATTGCAAACACTGCTCACTTCCGGTCCGCCATTGATCTGCTATCGCCATGTGCATGAAGTGTCAACCGTCGCGCCAAGAAGTTTTGATAATTTCCCGGGAAAACATTTGCAGAGTAAGTTTTTTCTATATTATTTAGATTTTTTGTCGTGGGAATTACATTTGCATGGATATTAAAGTTCTAGATTATTGTTTTTTGATAAACCGATGTAAAAAAGATGATTTATGATTTACATAAAATAGTGTTATTTTTTGCACCTTGTGACTTATGTTTTGATGTTGACTGAAATTTGATCGTCAAACGTGTAAAAATGCATGCTGAAGATGACTACGTTTTTTTTAAATTTAATTATTTATTGAAGTTCTTAATATTTACATAAGGGTATAATAAATACACATAATATGCATGGTTATTTATTTATTTTTAATTTCTTGCAAACTTTAAACAGTTATTAATTAATATTAGATTTTTAACTATGTTTATGATCAAAATATTATATAGACCTATTTCTTTTTCTCTTTACCTTATGTATTTATCCAACTAGAATGCCGTTCTGACTCGTTTTAATTTCTAAAAAATCTGTTTACAATTTATTTGTTAATTAGAGATTGTCCTTCAAACACTTTACCCATAATTGCCTTTGTTATTTTATCATAGAAATTCATTTAAAAATTCCTATTAATTTTTTTCCCTTTAATTTTTTTTTATTAAATGAAAAATAACGAATGTAATTAAATATTTATTTTTTGCATAATATTTATTTTCTGTTATAATAGAAATAGAAATTAATGATATTATATTTTTAATGGTGATATATCCCAACAATATTTTTTACTTTGTTTATATTGTTTAAAAGGCATAGATAGAATATACAATACAATTAAAATTTGCTTTTCAACTATAATAGAGAACCATTGGGTGAAGCTAGGTAAGATTTCACAATTTTTTCATAAATTAATATTTGGCAATTGAAAATGAAAAATACAATTGAAATGATTATTAAATTGAATGATATGTTAGGAACCATAATGTTAAATTTAGGAAAAGCTAGTGAGGAAATTATAATGCTGAAAGGTTAAATTTTTAATAGAAAAAAATTATGGTACTTTTGGGTTATAGTGGCCCCGAGGATGAATCGCCAAGCGACCAAGATTTATGTCCAAATTATAAATCATATATGACATTATAATAATATATGATATATATTATATAATTTGTGAATCATATGATACAGTTATAGTCAAATATGATGTATATATGGCGTAAATAATACACAGGAGGATCCACTCCCCCATTTAGAGTATAGGTGCAGATTCACGGTCGCCATGTGGCGACTAAATTTTTTATTGTGGCCACTAACTTTTGGTGTTTAAGTCGCTAAGTGATTTAAAAGTAATCAATTTCTGGTATTCTCAGTCCCCATCGTGAAATGTTGATATTTTTTTTAAAGATTAAGACTAAAACACATAACAAACATTATTATTATTTTTTAATAACATTTCAGAATGATCTGTTTAACACAGCAAACTATTAAATATATTCGAATAGCAATGTTATTCGTAACAGTTTGAATATGATAATTTTACATAGACTGTGATTTAAATACATAGATATAAAAAAAATGTTTGAAGTGTGTTTTGATTTTTATAGTGCAAAATAATCTCGCAAATTCATATTTCCTTTCATATGTACTTTTGTCTGGCAAAATCAAAATAAGATATATTGTTTTTCTGATATTCCCCGCTATCATGATTGCTTAGCTTATACATATTTTTTTTAAACCGTATCTTGCCCAACTTTATCTTCTGACTGTACATGATTTAAGATTTAATTAATATTCAAATTTTGTTGTACATGTGTTTATATAAATAAATTACTTTACACTTTGAATTCCTGAGGGTTTTTTTAGTTTTTTACCCCATATAAACACTATTGTTTTTATGAGTTTGTTTTACAATTGTGACCACTGGATTTTTTGGGTATAGGAGCCAGTGACCTATAATCTGCACCTATAATTTAGAGGGGAATCATATCTTCTTTCTTCGGCATGTGTGTGTGTGTGAGAGAGAAGGGGAGGGGGGCATATGTCTTCATTAGCTTAGATTCAAATGGACTATTTTCTGACATATACCCGAATTAATTTTCTCTCATAAGTGCATGAAATTTGCAGGCATATTAGTAAATATGTAAAATTTACATGTTTTATCCACATACCAAGAAATCAGAGTTTCGCATTTTCTTAAAAATGCAAAGAATCTTATAGACAGTTTTCTCAAAGTTTGCATTTTACGGCAATTTTTCAGGCTTGACAATCTTGAAAACATAGTCTTGAGGGAGAAATCAAATACAATTCAAAATGTACCACATTTATAGGAAAATTAAAAGAGATGTTCGATTCTTTAGTGCTTAAACAATATCTGCAATTTTCATGCATCTTTATTAAAAAATAACTCCATGAGAGTATGAAAATGATTAGATTTTTTAAGCAGTAAAAAAAGAAAAAAATGAAAACACCTTTAACACTTATTTATATATTTTTTAAATGTATTGTTCTATAAAATGTTTTCTATTTGCATGGGGGGGTCATGATCCCCATGATCTACCCCTTGGATCAGCACTTAAAATAATATGTAGGGTAGATGTGCCAGTAATGGACACCCTTAAGGAATTTCTTTAAAAATTATTTTGTAATTAATAGTTATAATTGTTATATTCCACATTTCATAATATTATATTAATCTACCAACACTATTTAACCATGCTCATAGTCACATTTCCCAATGTGAATCGAAATTTAATTGTAAATAACAGAAATAAATCAAAACACCCTAAATTCCAGTAATGGACACCCCACAAAAAGTAATAGGTAATTGATATTATGATTGTATTTAAAACTAGAATTTAAAGAAAACATATTAATGAAATTAAAAAAGCTGAATTTTTATTTTTTATTTTTTGTTTTTAAACCAAAAATGTTGAAGGTGGCCCATTACTGGAAGGAGGTCCATTATTGGCACATCTACCCTATATAATAACATATGAGGGGGTTACAATGACAGTTGAGTAAGTCAATATTTAGTCATTTGAGAATTGAAGGATTTTATGAAGCTTCTTGCATTGCCGTTGCATTAAGTGGTCCAACTTGTTTTTCCCTCTAGCGACTCCCTATGTTAACTATGACTTATTTGACTGTCACACTGAATAGAAATTAATATATACGCTCAGAGAAAATATGGTTTTCTAGATTTTTTTTTTACTTACTCCACTGTCATTCTAACCCCCTCATATATGGCACATATATGATTGTTTTGTTATATATATAAGCTTTGTGATGAACTTGGCTAAATCATAACTACAATCTTGGCATAATTCATAATTGTGGGGGCCACTATAACCCTTAAGTGTACGAAAATCATTATTTTATATATATATTGTATTTATATTTATAATATATTAATCTAAAGTGAAAAAAAAATTCTAGTTTGCATTAATTTTGAAGTTACTTTTTATTTTATTTTTTGTAAAAAAATATTAGAACAAAATTTATTATGCTAAAAAGCTTAATCAATTTTTGCAGAAAAGATGCTTTTCTTCCATCACCGTAAGATTTTTGGAAATTTTACATCTTTAGTAAAAGGACATATATATACATATATGTGTATATACATATACTATGTATATTTCACCGGCACCCGGCTAATTGAAAAGTACCGTAAATTGTATATATATATAAAAATTTATAAATATATATATATTTATATATGTATAAAATATTTAATATATATGTACATAAACATATATAAACAAGCATAAAAGTTAATCAAGTTTGTTTTTATATATGTTTATATTATTTGGCAACAAATCCTACTTTCTGTAACCCAAATTGTGCCAAGCTTTAAAAAAAAGAAAACAAGGTTCCTGTATTGGGAAATTAAATATCCATCAAATCAAAGTATAAATCCAAGCAAATTGAAAATGCTGTTCTCAGTCATGTTATTTTATATTTAATAATTTTAATATCTGTGCATTATGTAAAGCCTTTTATTATTTATTTATGTGTCAGATCACTTTGAAAAAGTTATGAGCTAGTTTTAAAAGGACTGATGGAAGCAATTAAAACAGACTGGTATGCTACATTTGTTTAATTTTCCAAGCCCCTGGAGAATGCAAAGTCTGAAGAGAGTATGACATTTGGCATAAAGGCTTCATGGCTGATCTGAGCTAACATCTTTCATCTAAATACTGTCCATGTCCACTCGGTAATATTTTTTTGTTATTAATTTATTATTGCTCATTTATAATTATTTATTTATTTTATATTTATCATTTTTTGCAATGTTATGTATCTAATAATAAATTACTGTTTTGTACATGATTGGTAACAATAAATAAGATTGACAACCATTTTTGGCAATCTATCTCCTGGCCCGGATAATACGCAGGTACTCTATTATTTCTTAGTAACAATATTAAATTTAAAAATGATTAAGGATGTTTGAGTTAGTGTTTTGAATTGAATTTTGGATACGACAATATAGGAGAGGGAAAACATTTGTCAAGAAACAACAATCGTTTAGAACTTGAGTTGTAATTTAATGAAATATATATAAAAAAAAACTGTTAAATTACAAATAATTTTAATAATGCTTGCAAGCCTCATGCTTTTTCGTTTAAAAACTTGTCAACTAGTGTGATATTATTCAACGGATTTTTTTTTTTTCTTTGGTCGCAACAACTTGGTCTGTTTGCAGCCTCTGTATTTGTGTGGCCTCTTTTTTTCAGCTAAGTGTATTTTGTAAAGTAAATTTCTAAGAAATGTCTGTCACATATCATAAATGTTTTATGTCTGGTGACTGATGTGTAGGACCTAACCAGTTTATTATAAAAATGCCAAATGTATTGTATGATCATGTAGCAATAATGGCTTGGTAGTAATCAAATCTGTAATGAACATTAGGTACTTCTTTGTTATAGGTGTCTTGGCATAACTCAGTCGTAAGAAAGTGCAATTTTGCACCAAATATAAACAATCATGAAAATGAAACAGCGACCAATGAAACAAATTTTCTAATCTGCGCTTAGCTTGCTTTTCTCCTGCACACAAAATTTGTCTCTGATAAATTAAAAAATTGACATTTCTAAAATTTCAAACATGTTTACTATTTTTAATTTACCAATGAAAGAAACTCCCCCCCCCCCCTCCCCAAAAAAATCATTTTACTATTTGAAAGAATCTCTGTGAAACTCATCATAATATGCAACTTATATATTAGAGAAAAAATATCTGGAAATACAGTAGACTCTTCTTAAATCCACATAGCTTAAAAACAAGAGATTGGACAGATTTTAGAATTTTGCAGATTTCTGATCAGTTTTGTTTATATTTTTAAACAGTAATTTGAATTTAATAATGCACTCAAAATTATAATAAATGCCTACAATAAAGTAAAATAATAAAAATTAACAAAATTATTATATTTTTTAAATATTAAAAGTAAAGGTCAAGTAAATAATTCATAATCCATAACTAAATATGCATAGTGATGAGATATTTTTTCCTTGAATCATTCAGTGAAATTCTCCTTATAGATATACACTAATAATTCCCATCAAAATCTTACAATAACAAAGTTTTCTTTCATGTTTAGCCATACTTAATAACCAAAAAGCTTGATTAATACATAAATGTATTTGTTAAAAAGATATCGCCACTGATATTAGGACTATCTTGAAATTCTTCAGAAATAAATTTATGCTTCCTTCATGAGAAAACATGAGTTCAATCATATTAACTAGAATACCATATTAAAATGTGTACAGAATGTTATAAATTTAAAAAAAAAAACTTCATTGTTTATATCTTAAGTTACATTGTTTAAATCTGAAATGATGTGCAGATTTGAGGGAGTCTACTGTACTATGTTGCAAAAAGAAGAAATGTGTTCACAAGGCAAACTAGTTCAATGGCTCTTAAATACCTTTTTCTTTCATAATTGTGATTTATGTATTACTAGAATAAGGAATGGACTTTAGTCTGATTGTGGAAAAAACTCTTAAATCTACTTATAAAGATTTAACAATATGATGAGATTTAAAAATGTGAATAAAGATTGTCAGAAAGTGACTTTGAAAACTTTGCTTTTCCTGCCAAATTTAACCTCGCCTTTATTTCTAACGCACCCAAGGCATTTAAAAATTTTTCAAAAGTAAAAGAATATTCTCAATTTTAACTCCCCCCCCCCCCTCTAATTTTAGTTGTCATGAGGTCTGTACTTAAATCCAATCTTGTTTATATAAAATAGAGTTAAGTGGCAGTACATTGCATATATGTTTTTGACTGTATGATAATTGTAGACCCCCCCCCCTCCCCTTCCTTTAATGATGTCACTATCAATGTCTACAAATTCTTTTTTATTTTACAAATTTTTTTTTTAGTTTTTTTGAATGCCGGATGTTGGGGGTATTCCCTATTTTGTAATGAAATTACTTTAAAATCATAAATGTAATCATAATTGGCTTTAAATAATAACTTTGTATTTTAATAAAAATATATAAAACTCTTTTGATGTAAAAAAAAAAAAAAAAGATTTTGGTTAGATAAAAAATAATAAAGATATCAAAGAGAATTATTTCACTTCTTCCTGGAGATAGCTTTATAACATTATATATGTACAGCCCCTAATACATAAAAGTATCTAAAATTAAAACACTGGCAATCTTGTATCATAATTTACACATTGAATGTGTAAGGAAAGATATTAAGTATACAATTTAATAACTAAAAAATTAAATGTAGTAGTTTTTGTTTAATAGATGTTAAAAAAAATACCCTCTTTTTTTTTTAGGATGTAAAGTATTTGCATGTTTATTATCATGTAGAGAGTTTTCAATTTAATTGATTACTTATGGTTTTAATTTCAGATAGCAATGACTATTTGCAGAATATAATGAAGTATCCTACAAATTGGCCTTTGAAGCACCTTAGGATTTGTATCACTATTATTTTAAATATTTTGTTATATAATTCATTCTTGTTGTAGAATTTTGGATTTAATAAAATGTTTTGCTTCAGTAATCTAAGAAATTCATCTTATTTATTGAATTAAAAAAAGTCTGTTTTTGCAATCATTAGTTAAATTTACATTCATTATTTTATATAATGCAGGGTTCGCGCAGTTATACCACAATTTTTTAACTGTAGAAAAATATTGTAAATTCTATGAATAAACAAGGCAGTTACGATTTGATATATTTAAAACTTGTATTTGGATATATATATATATATATTTTTTTTTTAAATAGAGTATGCAAATCTTGATATTGTACATGTAAATATTGCTTTTAAGCTTTATAGTAAGTGATTAGCATTTTATTGTGTAATGCATATCTTTTTCTTTCTTTCTTTTTTTTTTTTTTTCTTTTGAAGAGTTGAAAAAAATTAAGAACTGTTCTTGCACCATGTTTTTTTTAATTTGCTCTTAATATACCTTTTTGAATTTATGAATAAATTTTAAAATATTGTGTAAATTTATTTAAATATTGAATAATAGTAATAACCATTCTTAGAGACTTTTTTGTACTATTGAAGGAAACAAATAAACAAACAAAAAAATAAATATTGAAATGGCCAATATCTTAAATAAGTTTCCTAATAAACTACAGGTTTTTATTTTTCTCTTTTCTAGAAAACTAATATTATCATAAAATATTATTATTTTTTTTTTGTCATTAATTTGTACTTAAGCAATGTATGTTTATTCTTTATAACCAGGGACGGATTTACAAATTTGGGGACCCTGGGCACAGATGCGTATGCCCCCCCCCCCTTGCACCGATGCTTACAGCAGCCTTGAGTAATATATATATTATATTGAAAGCAGTATACTTATTAAGATAATCACTATTGACTTTAAGAATTTCTTTAAAATATCAGTTTAAAAAAAATTAATTTGATAATCATTAATTTACTTTTAAATAATTATTTCATAATTATGAAATTTCAATTGAATTTTATAATAAATTGTGTGGTGCTGATTACCTTTCTCTATGCAAGTCCACATATCTGGAATGATAAAGTATGCTGCAACTAATAATAAATTTACTGCAGTACCAAGCTATAATTATTTAAAATATTAGCATATCCTATTAATAAAATAACTTTTTCTTTCAAATACAAGATTTCACTGAAAAAAAAAAAACTAAATTTATAAAAGTAACTAGCAGAACCACATGCCTTTGTCCATTTTAACCATGAGGCATAACAGGTAAAATAAATAAAAATGAAATAATATGGCGATCCCACAGACAGAGTTCTGTACATTCTTGCACATAAATTGTTAAAAAACAATCAGGAAAAAATAAAGTTACTTTGACAAATCATAGATAATCTTTGAGAAACACATTTTTCGATATTTTGTTTTTTAACCGTTAAAACTTTTATAGCCAATAATTGAAAAATCTTCAGTAGCATTTGGGGGCCCGTGTCCCGAATGCCCTGCCATAAATCAAACACTGTTTATAACTATATTTGGATATATATATTTTTTTCTTTTTTTTTTTTTGTGAGTGTAAACAGTAAAACATAAATATTGGAAATTATTTAATTTATTCTCCATTTTTACTCTAAAACAGTGGTTCCTAATGTGGGGCATCCCCCCCCCTCCCCCCCCCCACACACACAGGAGGGTAATTTGAATTTTTAGGGTGGCAATTCCATATTTGCTATACTCCCATTCCCTTATTAGTTATTTTGTAAAAGTAATGTTGTAGACTAAAAATAAATGTTACACATTCAAATTTCAAAAATAAAATGAAAAAAAAAAAAAGTTTTTTATTCAATTTTTGGAAAGTATACCTTCAGAAGTTCAAAATACAATCACTACCAGAATAATTATATGAAAACCTTTAGACACTTGTATATTAAAATTACTCTATAATTTTAATGATCTTAGACAACTTTTTTGACTTTGCATTTAATGAGTCTTGTATGTCTTTTCATTCTGCAATATGTTAGATAAAGAAACTTTTACAAATGAAACTATTCAAGTGCATATTTAACATGTTTGCGACAAGCGTCCTTTACAGAATTTTGAATTTTTTATTACCAGTAATTTTGGTAAGAAAATTTTGCCTAATGTAATTACAAATATAATCACTAAGTCTAATTTATTCACTATTCTTGATTAAATATGAAAAGTTTTCAGGATTCTGAGTGCTGTGTATGTCACATACATGCAGGTGGTTAAAACTGACTGTTTTAACCCTTTATGCTCAGAGTCCTTTTAAATTGAATCATAATGTTATAAAAACTATTTGATTCATCCATTACCTACAGTATGTTTCAGGATCAATTTTAAATACTTTACTCTAACATCGATAGATAACAAAAATAGTCCTGTGAATGAAAAAATGAGATTTTCTTGCCTATGTATCTCATTCTAGTTTCCATTTTCCTGCGTGATATGCAATGCTAAGTATGTTTTTTTTTTTTTTTTTTTTTTTTTTTTTTTTTTTTTTTTTTTTTTACTTTTAAGATGTTTTATGAAGTGGTATTTATAAGTACCAGTATTAAGAAGAAAGAAGCAATTGTTAATATGTATACTTGTAGCTCAGGTATATCAGAATTTAACATAGCCTAAGATGATTTGTATTTCTTTCAAATGAAGAAGTTTTTCGTACAGATTTTTTATGCTCATCAGGGGTCGATACAGGAAAAATTTGGGGCCTATTTAGGGCCCCTTCACAAAAATCTATTTAATAAAATGGGCCTCTTCACAAAAATCAATTTGATAAAATGGACCCCTTCACAAAATTCTATTCCATAAAAACTTACTATTTATTATTTTATGATGTTTTAAAATGTGTAATTTGTAAACAAACAAGTTCACCAGAGAGAAGAACTTCGGCAAAAGGGTTTTAAAAAGTTTTTGTTTATAAATGCTTGGTTCGAATTTGATGAACTCAATTTCAACTTTCGTTACAAAATGTTATTTTTCACAAAAATATAATAAATTTCATGAAAATAACCTTTATTTTTCACAAAATGGGCCCCAAGAAAAAAAAAAAACCTGCATCGGCCCCTGCTCATGTTTGGCAAAATACTCAAAAAATTCTATTAAATGCAGTTTCGACACAGATCATGGATTTCTGTTTGATTCCTCAATTACAAATTTAGTGCTAAAAACATCAGGATTTTCATATGAAAAGTTATAAATTTAGTGTACGGCAGACACTAATATACATTATAGCAGACATGACCTTTTGCTGCATAGGAAACAATTGCAAACAGTGCACAAGGAAGAGGTAGACAATAGACATATTTCTTCGAAATGAAGAAAATGCATTATAATAATATTTAAAATACTGCTTAAAATTAATAAAGTTATCCAGAAATGATTCTTGTTTATTGTGTTCATAGCTGCCAACTGCTCTGATTCTTTGGCACTAATAATTACGGACAGAAATTTCTCCCTGTTCATATTGTAGAATTCTGTGATACAATAAGATGAAGAATATTTAAATAAAATAGTGATGCTAAAAAAATCTTAGCAGTTGGCAGCTATGATTGTATTATGCAAAGATATTAGCACCCAAAACTTTTCACATGTATAAACGAGGTGCTAAAATTAAATCACAAAATATATCATTGCTATCATATTTAATTCCAAATGCGAAAGTCTCTTCAAGAAATTTTGTCATGATAAAAGTACAGACCATGAAATACTACTTTTGTTTCACACCAAGGTAAATATAAGAAACAAAAAAAAAAGGAATCTTTTAGATATAAATGCAAAAATAAAGTTCATTTCATTTATAAGGTTATATTAAAAATATATTACTGATAACATTATTACTTGTTTTATAAGCTTAACACTATGTGACGTTACTTGTCATTCGTATTACTTTTTAGGTTTCCACCATGTGAATTTACCATAATGAAAGATCTTTTTGATAAAAATTATATGTTACAGAGGGTAAAAATTATTTTTATCAAAATATAGCGAATATACATATTTACTAATAAAAGCTTTGAAAAATGCATTTGTTGGCAGCAAATGTAAATATTTTCTAACTCTTCATTTATGCATAAAAAATTTAGAAATACACCTTCTGTGGAAAAATCAGCAAAGTTTGTGAAGTTTAATACAAAGATGTCTATCTGAATTAAATTTTTATTTAAAACTTCTATGCTTTTACAATCTGGTTTTATATTTTGTACACCAAAAATTTACCATACAAACACACCATTTGTATTGGTGTTCAAGGTTTTTGTACTTTCAGTAAAATTTTATGTAATCAAGTTAAATTGAAAGAATACTAGTTATTTTGATTTGTGTTTTTTAAAACAAAAAGCCCTTAGAAACATTGTTTAGTGCAAGGTTTTTTTTTTTTTTTTTTTTTTTTTTTGGAATCAGCTTGATCTTAATCATGATTTAAATCAACCACATATTTAAAAAAAAAAAAAAAAAAAAAAAAAAAAAAAAAAAAAAAACATTTCTTTTACTCAACTTTTAAAAATTTAGATCAAGGTATTTTGTAATAAATGTTATGTTTTGCCTAAAATGCATTGGAAAATTTAGGAATGTGAGAGACTGAAAACCCAAAGTCGATGCTTTTGTAATTTAAATTAAAATCTTAAGATTACCATAAGTATTTACCTATTAGAAAATATTTAAGTCTTTTGGGAATTTTAGAATTAATACAAAAACATGGAGACTTTTTGCAAAGATATAGAAAACTTGAGAAAAAGTATAGACCTTTCCAAAGTATTTTTATTTATTTTTATCTAAAATTTTCACTACAATTTATTTAGTTATTATTAACATGTAAATAACAAATTGTTCAATTTCCAATGCAGTTTATTTATAGAAATATTTGGAAAATGAACTATTGATAACTTTAAACGTGTGCTATTAAAAAATTTGAATGAATGAATTGTTTTAATGAAAGGTAATAATTAATTGTTTGATCCCTGACTTTTTTTCACTAAATTTTGCATATCTATTGGTTCCACACTATGCATGAATATATTCAAATTCTTCAGTATTATATTATTGTTTATAAAAGAGAAATGTTCCTCTGTAGTATAATACTTATAATTAAAGAGTAGGTTATTAGAATGCACAATAGGTCTGAAAGGATTTATTGTAAAAACTATTGTGAATGGAGAAATTTCCAATCAAAGTTGTTTCTTAAAAAATAAAAAATGAGCAATATATATTGGATTAAATCGAATAAAAGTTAGATTTCTGAGTGTTTCTGTCATTTTTATTTTGAGAATATATGTAACAGAAGGTAAAATTTGTGGCATAGCAAAAATTTCCAATAATATTCCTAGGTTCTATAAAGGTATGGAAAATTAAATAAGGTATATTTTTAAAATCTTGATAAGACAAGCACATTTAATGGGATTTTATATATTAAGTGTTAGTAGTAATAATTGAGCTTTATTAATAAAATATATTTTTATCAAAATTTTGAAAACATACATAATAAAATCTTTGAAAAAATGCCTCTATTGGCAGTACGTGTGAATATTTTCAAACATTTCATATATTTTAATTTAGTAGCACACGTAAATATTTTAAATACCAAATTCAGCATTTTATTTATTTTCTATAAAATATTACTGATTTTTGCCATTTTGAGGATTTTTTTTACAGCTAGAATTATTTTCTTTAAAGCTAAAATGCTGAAAGTTTATAAGGTTACTAAAAGGATACGCGAAACCATAGATAATTGATGACATTGTACAGGCTATTTTAAAAATCTGTCTGCAACACAGATGATGCACTTTAGTGTTGTGCGATGACAAGAATGCTTTTCAAGAAGCATTTCTCTCAATTGTATGGACATCTCGAGTGTGTTAGTTATTTCTCAATGATACCAGTCTATAAATTGTTACTCCTATCTTATTCTCTCTCTAATTTTAAGTCATAATTTCTCAGTGAAATGGCTTTTCCTATCTTTTTTGTTATTAACTAAAATATGAGGAAGCAGAGTGTTTATTATTCAGGCTAAAGGGGCTTTCGAGATACAGTTCTAGCTTTGGAGGGTTTTTCCCTTTAATCTGTAACTTTCTCTGATTTTATCACCCTGGATTGGCTGCCCACAATGAATTTATCCTATAGTTGTAGGCATATGCATTTTCTATAGATGCCTTTCTTATCAGCATTTGCACAGTTTCTTCCAGCAGTTTTCCAGTTTATCCTCCTGCTCCTGTTTATATACACTTTAACACATAATGTTATACATTTTGGATTGCATTTAAAGCAGATAATCTGATGCATATGCACCAGGAGGCATAGTCTCTGAATACAGTTATAGCTTTATGGGTTTTATTTTCTTTCTTTTCTCCCTAATTTCTTCTGGTTTTATGACCTTGGGTCGCTACACACAGTGAATTTATCCGACAATTGACAATATTGTAGGTATATGCATTTTCTATAGGTACCCCCTTTTTTTAGCGTTCGCTTCGTTTCTTCCAGCAGCCCCCTCCTTACTTCTATAGATTTTATTTTTCATCTCACTCCTCTTTCCTTTTCTTCGTTACCAAGACGCTGACAGCTTAGCTCCTCCTTACCCTTATATACACATTATCTTTACTCTTCACTCCACTCTGTTTCTGGGGTATTTGAAATGAGTACCATTAGGTTGTCCTCCTTAAATGTACCTTTACTTTTTCGATAGGGGGTCTTAGTTTCTGAAATATGAAGGGTTTTTGCTCCTTATTTTCAAATTTACTCCTTTCCCTCCTTTATATTTTTTTCTATGCTGGGTTTTTACCTTTTTAGGTTCATGGTCCTATGCCCTATCTTTCCCTAATTTTCTGTTTTATTTAGATAATATTTGTAAGCTTTAGCAGATTTTTGCCCCCACCACCGTGTGGCACTTTTGTTATTTGTATGTTGTTTGTACACATAATATTTCTTGTTTTCTAATTATCCAATTTTTATGCAGCTGTCATCATTGTATCTGTAGTCATTTCGTCCTCCACATTACTTCCCATCTTCTGCAGTAGAGGGCGCTCAGTATTCCCTTTTTATTATCTTTCCAGTATCTGTCCTGCTTGTTCTACTTGCATCTGGCATTATTGACTTTGCATATCCCCCCCCCTCCCCCATCTTTACTTTAGTTATCATTCTGCCCGCTAGAGGGCGCTCTCTTTCTTGCGCTTAAAAAACAATAAATAAGATCGCAGTTGGTTTAGAACATACAGTAATAAACATCATTAAAATAAGTAAGAAACAAATGTGATCTTAAATGTTTTTTTAAAAATGCGCAAGAGGGCGCCCTCTGCCGGGGAATATGCAAAATGCTAATAGAACTAGCAAAAAAAGGCCAGATACTGGTAAGATAATAAAAAGGAAAGAATGAGTTTCCGCTACTGCAAAAGATGTAAAGTGATGTGGAGGAGGAAAAGATTACAGGTACAAAGATGAGAGTTTCATAAATAGAAAACAAGAAATACTATGTGTACAAACATACAAATAACAAAAGTGCCACATGGTGGTGGGGGCAAAAATCTGCTAAAGCTTACAAACGATGTTCAAATGAAACAAATTTAGGGAAAGAGAGGGCATAGGCCCATGAGCCTAAAAAGGTAAAAACACAGCATAGAAAAAAATATAAAGGAGTCAAGGGAGTAAATTTGAAAATAAGGAGCAAAAGCCCTTATTATCTGAGAAACTAAGACCCCTATCGAAAAAATAAAAGCATATTTAAGGAGAACAACCAAACGGTACTTGTTTGGGATACCCCAGAAACACAATGGAATGAAGGGTAAAGATAATGTTAAAAATATATATAAGGGAAGGGTAAGGAGGGTCTAAGCTCTCAAGGCTGTGATAACGGAAAAAAAAAAGGAGACGGAAGAAAAGTGGAATGTAATGAAAAAGAATATCTATAAAAGGAGAGGGGGGGGGGGTGCTGCGGGAAGAAACGGAGCAAACGCTGAAAAAAGGGGGTACCTAGAGACTGCATATGCCTACAATTGTAAGGATAAATTTACTGTGGACAGCGACCCAAGGTAATAAAACCAGAAGAAATTAGGGAGAAAAGAAAGAAAATATGCCTCCCGATGCATACGCATCACGTTATCTGCTTCAAATGCATTCCAAAATGCATAACATTGTGTTTTAAAGTGTTTAAAAACATGTGTTGTGAATGTGTTTAAAAAAGCGATGCGTGTAAAAAGTGTTTAAAACTACACCTCACGAACACATTATTTAGCACCAGGAGTAAAACATGTTTCACCACACAAGAACACTTGGAAACACATTATGAACGCATTTTATGCGTGCAAAAGTCGGCCCGTTTTTGTGTTAGTTTTGCGTTCTGTATTGTGTTGCCGGGATTTGCAGTGTAACTGTTCCTTAATCTAAGACTTCCCTGCTGTTGTGCAACAACACCCATGTTATTAAATGTGCCTGTTATTTTCTATTTACTTATTATCACCAGTTGTCTTATTTTAATGAGCGTGGTTTGGAAAAACTTTGTTTTTGTGGGAACTCTTTATTGTTAACCACATTCCATTAAAACTTCGTTGTTGCTAGTAATGTGCTTTTATAAACAACACAGTTATGAGACAGGCACACGACACACGCTCAACTGGAAGTTTTTGTCTAAACTAGGACATTTCATATTTCCGAACATAGCTATAATTGCCTTGACAAGTTCGATTAGACGCGTGAGACAATCAACGAACATTAGCTTGGCGATAAATCCCCTTTTGCAAAGTTTTTGTCCAAAATCGTCTCAATTGATCACATTTTACTCGTCGTATGCTCCTTTTTATGTAAGTTATTGATAACTTCCCTTACTCGGAGATGTCGCCACTCTATCAGTTATAAAAGTACTCAAATTGTCAGCAGTGTTAGAGATTGATACGCAGTAGATAATCCTATAATACAGGGTGAATCAAAATGATTGCTCTGATTACAAATGACAATAACTTCGCTGTAAACTATGATAGGAAGAAACAAATTAACCAAACAAAGTAGAAGTCTCACAGTTTAGTTTGCGTAATTTATAACTATACTATGTTGTTTCTCTTGGTCATATGATAAAAACCTACAGTCAATGTTTTCTGCTCGATTTGGAAAAAAAAAGGTTGTACTGTTATTTTTTCTTCTTTGAGGCAACTGTTACATGCAGGAGTCATTCGGATATATTACAGATGACTCATGTCACATTTTGCATACAGATTTTGGACATCAGCGATTATAAACATTTTTCGTAATGCATGACTTGAAATGTACTACCGTTTGAATTATGTACATGTGACTAAACAAAGCTGCAAAGAACAATTATAAAGTATGCGAATAAAACTTTAAAATTTCTTCTGTTTTGTGTTCAGATCTCTACTTTTTGATGTTGTTTACAACGAAGTTAATTTCGTTTGTAATTAGGAAAATAATTTCGACTCGACCTGTATTTATAATAGCGCAACTTAGGTAACTGTCGTAAACAGATGAAATGTCGAGTTTGTATTGTGGCTGAAATTTAGAGTCACTCAAATGAAATCAATTGTGCGCTTATTATTTTTCTGTGGGTGCTCTCAAAATGACCCTCTCAATGGCTGAAGCCCGGTTAGTATTAAAATTTATGACGTGTCCCTGTAAAACACTATACACGGTATGGCGACTATTTTATTTTAAAACCGTTTCGGTACCTTACTTGGTGTACTAGAATTCTACTATAAATATTTCATTCAAATTCGCTCAGGGTTTCTTGCAAATTTGCGGACATACGTATATACATACATACATACATGCACACAGTCAAAAGCAGCAGCTTCTTTTTTTTTTCTCCTTAAACATTTGTGTTCATAAAGATGAAAACAGTATGTTTATGTATAGTTTCAGCATGGCAAAATCATATTAAGCGCCATAATGTTATATCTATATAATATAATTTAGTTGTTCTTTTACATATTTCATTATACTTATTATAAACGTAATGAGTTACATATGTTTTGGGGTAATTTTCTTCGACCCGTTTTTAAATCGCTGAGAAAAAAGAGGAGCATTTGTCATATTTAATATTCTTTCGTCAATTAAACAGTGCACAACTAGTTTCACGAGAAAATATAAATTGACCAATAAATTTGCCTGTCCGTAAGCTCTTGTGTCACAGATTGTGTCAGATTAAAATATGGTATAGTGGAAAAATATGACGTGAATATTAAATTATAATTTAACTTCCACCGAAAAGAAAAACTGCCTTGTATTTTATTTTATTTCTTAAGAATAAATTTGTATATTTCTTGTAGTGAAGATATTTAAATAACAAATTTTTGTGCAAAGTTTTCGGTGAAAAGTTTTGAAATGTTGAATCTAGGAACGAAAGGAAAGTTACTGATGTATTTTCTGCCTTCGCTGAATGCTAGAAAAATAATGTAGAAAGAAGGGATTATTCTCTCAGATGCATAAAAAATTTACTGAAGTAAAAAATCAGCTGTGAAATATTTTTATACTACTGCTAAATCCACTAACACGGAATGGTAAAGGATTGTAAAAAATGTTTTTATATTAAACTTATTATGATTTTCATGTAAGCAGATATAATCATGCCATATTCTTAGAAATGTATTGAAGTAAGAAATGAGTTATGAAATATATCTTCATACTACAGCAACACCGATTAAGACGGAATGGTAAAGAGTTGTAAAAAATCCGTTTTGTATAGTTTTCATGTAAGCAGATATAATCCTATTATGTTCTTAGAAAATTTTTTGAAGTAAAAATTTAGCTATGGATATCTTTATGCTATCGCAAAACCAATTAAGGCGGAATTGTAAATATTGTAAAAAACCCACTGTAGATAGATTTTTATGTGAACAGGTATAATCAAATCATGTTCGTAGAAAATTTATTGAAGTAAAATATCAACTACGAAACGTCTTCATACTACAGCAAAACCGACTAAGACGGAATGGTAAAGGATTGTGAAAAACCCGTTTTAGACAATGTGAAGACGTATACTTGAATCATGTTTTTAGAAAATTTATTGAAGTAAAAAATCGGCTATGAAATATTTTCTGCTGCAGCAAAACCAACTAATACGGAATTGTAAAAAATTGTAAAAAATCCATTTTTTATAGATTTTTATGTAAGCAGATATAATATACTTAGAAATTTATTGAAGTAAATAATCATCTATGAAATATCTTCATACTACAGCAAAACCGACTAAGACGGAATGGTAAAGGATTGTGAAAAACTCGTTTCAGATAGATTTTCATGTGAACAGGTATACTTAAATCATATTCTGAGAAAATTTATTGAAGTAAAAATTCGGCTATGAAATATCTTCTACTGCAGCAAAAACGACTAATACGGAAAGGTAAAAAATTGTAGAAAATCCGTTTATATAAATTTTCATGTAAGCTGGTATAATATCCTAAGAAATATATTGAAGTAAAAAAATCAGCTATGAAATATCTTCATACTTCAGCAAAACGGACTAAGACGGAATACTAAAGGATTGTAAAAAAAAAAAAAAAAAAAAGAAAAAAGAAAAAAAAATAGATAAGATTTTTCTATACATAAGTATATTTGTATCATGTAATTTTCATCGGTTCCTTAATTTTTGTTTTCGTATACGGCGGAGTTTTATTGTAGACAAGTTCTATTTTCACAGGTTTTACTGTATAAGGTTTTCTGAAAAGACACGTATAAAGTCCCCAAGGCCTTTCTTTAAAAATAAATTTCAGAAGAAGGTTCCTTAAAATCGTTTTTTCTTAATATTTTTATTTAATTATTTTTATTTAATTATTTTTTATTTTTGGTAAAAATTTATTGCTTATATAAAGGTAAAAATTGGAAAAATACTGCGTTAATGTAAAAGAAGCATTGTATAACACCCTATTGTAACCTCATCGTTACTCAGAATTCCGAAAACGATTCTGTTACTTTTGAAATCGTTCAGAGAAGGCCCAAACATTAATTTAAGAAAGCAGCAGACTCCCAAGATATAAAAAGAATAAAATAAAAGGGATGTTTGTTAATTTCAAAAAAGAGTTTTTAATTCGGAACCGTACTGCTTTTACATATTTGGGATTCGTTATTCTGCTAAAAGTCTCTAAAGATAAGGGAAAAGTTTCCAAATTGATGTGTAACTATAAAGTTTTTCAAAATTTCTGAGAAAGTTTCTTCCCTATTAGGAACATTTTCATTAAAGTTTGGCAGCGTATATATATAGACGAACTTTAAGACTTGCTAGTGCAAATTGTGACAAAATTTTCCTGTGTAAAGTTAGGATCATAATCCATCTATTCCATAATTTTGGCAACGTATATATATATATATATATATATAAGCTGGTTGAACATTGTTTACACTTTATATAGTCATGGTGAATGTGCGTTTAGCCGATCACCCTTATATTAAGTGATACTAATGATCAGTTATAAAAAGTCTATAAAATGTCTTGTGATGTTCACGGAATTTTGAATAATTATTGTGAGTAAAATATTTTATCCATTCTTTACAAGTTTTTATTTCCAACTTTACTATTTCCAATTGTTTTCTGGTAATAATACAGTATACCTGGATGAATATACTGATCTTAGCATAAATGCCAATATATTTATGAAATACTGTATTATTTTTGAAACACGTGTGGATACATCCAGGCTGATGATTATATCTACACGTGTTTTTTCATATCCAATTCTAATTTAAATCTCTTGTTATCTAATTTTCTATTATATTTAGTTCATATTTCATTTTAAAATCCATTTGTATTCACTTTATTTCAACTTCAAATTATTAACATTTTATGGTTTATTATATTTTTTCTCTCTCTCTCTTTTTAAATATTCTTCATATTTTCAGTATTTTTGGCCAATTACCATTGAAGCAAATGCTATGGTAAAATTATGATTGCAATTGTTAATTTATTAACTATGTGGTATTCTGTCTACACTTTATTACTAATTATCTCTTAGGAGATTTAATTAGAATGCTACAAGAACTTGATATGTTTTTTGAAATTCAAAGATATTATAATTATATATATATATATAGACACGTTTTAAGAGTTGCTAGTGCAAATTGCAACAAAATTTTCTATGTAAAGTTAGGATCATAATACGTCTATTTCATCAAAGATACAACTTGTCGCACTATAATCTAAATTCAGATTTTTGTTTATAAATTTAACACTAACGAAGATATGGTAAAGAAAATTGAAATTATTATTCTTTTCAGTGCAGCTGCAATTGTATACATTTTAACATGAGAAGGAGGAAGTCTTGAAATGCAGCAGTTGTAGAAAAACTAAGATAGAAATTTTTAACTTAGTGATACCGAGTGCGATTTTAGAATAAAAGAAAGGGAAAATATATGCAATAATTTAAATTAAAAGTAGGTTACCTAACAATTAAATAACAATATATGGTTCTTATACCATGATATCAAACATGATATCTGGATCATGATATCTGGATTTTCAAACATTGCATAAAGATTACATCCAATGTTCTGCATAAGTTATATTAAGTAATCTTGCACGATTTAAAAATTTCACAATCAGTTTCACTTATCAATATGTCACAAAACGTGTGTGTCGGAAATACCTCGTGTCACAAATCGGATCATATTAAATTACGGTATTAAACTAACGAAACGATGTAGATTAAATTATAATTTAACTTCTGCCAAAAAAACATTGCCTTCTATTGTTTATTACTTAGAATTAAATTGGTACATTTGTATAATTGTATATTCCAATATTTAAACAGTGCACAACTACTTTCACGTGATAATGTAAATTAGCCAATAAATCATAGAATTCGCGTGTCTGTAATGTTTTCATGTGTAAAAAATTATGCCATATGAAAATGTCATAGAAAAAGGCACAAAACGACGTATATATTAAATACCAATTTTTCTTCTGTTGAAAAGAAAATAATCTTCTAGTTTTTATTGCTTAATAATAAGATTTATGTATTTCTTGTAGTGTTATATTCAGTAATCTTGCACGATTTAAATATTTTGTAACTAGTTTCATGTGCCAATAAATAATAAAACTTGCGTGTCTGTAATTTCTAGCGTCACAAATCGTATCATATTAAATTACGGCATTAAACAAAGGAAACGAGGTATATATAAATAAAATTATAATTTAACTTCTACCAAAAAACATTGCCTTGTATTTTGTATGGCTTAGAATTAAATTAGTGTATTTGTATAATTGTATATTTCTATATTTAACCAGTGCACTCACAAGAGAATGTAAATTAGCCAATAAATCACAAAAGTTGCGTGTATGTATGTTTTGTCATGTGTCACAAATTGTTTCATATTAAAATATGACATTAAAAAGAACATAACGACGTATATAGGATGAAAATAAATTAATGTCGAGGATTCTTTATCTCATAGTTTTTTATTTAAGAAAATGACGAAAACATTATTGCATATTCATAAAAAAAAAATTAATAACAAAAATACAATTACATATGCGCAATGTTGCAACTCAAAACTCTATTAATCAGATAACGATTATTATCAAATATCAATTAATGCTAAAATTTTATCAAAATTATCAAAAAGTTATTTTAGCAACTTCAGAAAACAATATATTTTTTAGATTTAACCCTTCTTTGCATGAGTTTTTCTTTTACAATTGTGTTTTTTTATACATATATTAAATATTATAGACACCAGAAATTTTAAGATAGATTTTTAACTTTGTTCAGCAACATAGTTCACGGGGGAAATTTACTGGATTAATATTTCTATATAAATAGAGTGGTGGCGAAGAAGTTGATTTATTTATTAAAAGTTAAATAAAAAGTGATGGAAATTTACATCACTATGCTATTAAGGGTTAAAGAAACATTTATAAAAACAATGTTTCTTTTGCTACCACTGATTTTCGGAAACGTTTACGAGTAGTTTTATGGTG
The DNA here is from genome assembly GCA_963931845.1 of Maratus michaelseni. NCBI lineage: Eukaryota > Metazoa > Arthropoda > Arachnida > Araneae > Salticidae > Maratus > Maratus michaelseni. The sequence goes on from OZ007600.1 coordinate 9,554,210, forward strand.
TATTAATCAGATTCATAAACGCGGAATAAATGTTTTTCGGATGGTATCCAGACTCAAGTAAACATTTTCAAGTTCAACAAACAAACATGTTTTACAGGAAAACATGATAAATTTACAGCATTAATGTTAATATCAAAATGAATATTAATTTGTTATTATTGCATGTATAAATTCAGTTACGCAGCTGAAAATGTTTAATTGAGAATTGATAGTGTCCTAAAAACCGATATTTCGGTTTAGTAAAACTGATTAATACACTATACAACTACTCGGAACCGTTTCCAAAAATCAATAAAGATTAAAAAAAAAAAAAAAAAAAAAAAAAAAAAAAAAAAAAAAACTTGTTTTTGTAAATGCGTCTTTAAATCTCGAAAATATGTTCGTTTCTGTGTTTTTTTCTAATAATAAAGAATGCTTTTTGAAATCATGGACAACTCGGAAGTGGTTACTGTGCATTTTCATTCGTGGTTATATTACATTATTTTATATTAATAGACATTTGTCTTCTTTTACAGTGCACATTGAAACGTTTAACTAAATGACTTTCGTTTTCAAATTATAATTGATTTGGAAAAAAAAAAAAAAAAAAAAAAAAAAAAAACTGAAACTCAACAGCTATATATATATATATATATATATATATATATATATATATATATATATATATATATATATATATATATATATACTTCATAATTATAGTCAACTTCGTTTTTATTACACTCGACTTAAATCGCTCATAAAGAAGTGGATTAGTCAAATGCAATATTCTTTTAAGATTTAAACAGTGCACTACTGGTTTCACGAGAAAATATAAATTAGCCAATAAATCACAAAGCTTGCGTGTTTGTATATTCTTGTGTCAAACACTGTGCAATATTAAAATATGATATTAAACAGTACAAAATGACAGATACAGTAAAATATAATTTAACTTCTGTCGAAAAGAAAATTACTTGATATTTTTATTGCTTTAGGAATAAATTTGTATTTTTTCCGGTACGGAAGACATTTAAATAAAAACTTTTTCAGGAAGGTTTCTGAAAGAAATATTGAAATGTTGACACTGGAAAGAGATAGCAAATGTTTAAGCCCAAGTTACTGGAGAGTTTCTGCGTTTTGCGAATGTTTGCAAAATAACGTAGGTGAAAGAGAAGGATTTTTTGGATACATAGAAAATTTATTGAAGTAAAAAAAATCTGAATATGATGCATGGAATGTATTCAGAAATATAAAGTTTTTTGTAGAGACACACAATAAAAAATAAAAGTTTCTTAATGTAGGGAAATGTAATATAAACACAAACAAAATATACAGTAAACTCCTCCAAGTTATCCAGGCTTCTGAAAAGTGTTCCTTTTCCTTTAAAAATCCCTGACGACTCGGCCTACAGGCACGTACAGGATTTCGAAGACGCAGACCGTGGGGTGCCTGTTTCTTGAGAATTGCAGAAGAAAGATCTATTTGCCATGATGCGGCAGCTGGGACCGCCTATTTCGAAATATGCCTCTACCTGTAGGCGGAGCCAGCAGGGATTTTTTTTTTTTTTTTTTTTTTTTGTTTTTTGTTTTTTGTTTTTTTTTTTTTTTTTTTTGTTTTGCTGTAAGAGTTGGTCCTTTAAAAACCTTGTAAATATAAAAGTTGTAGATAATATTAAGACGATTTATAATAAATTTAATCAGGTTTGATATCTTGAGAATTGACAAAGTTATGAATTTTTTTCTTCTGAAACTCTTATTCCCCCCCCCCCCTCCCTTGGAGGCATTTTTAATGAAATCAAAAATCTGTCATACATAAATTTTTGGTCCTTTTCCTAGAAGTAATAACAACTTTAAACGGAATCGATGTGTATCAAAATGAAGAAGTTATAAGGTTTTTCTGTTTTCACAAAAAGCCCTCCACCCCCCCCCCCCCCCATTGGTTCGATTTTGCCCATTAACGAACTTGACCGAGATTTTATGCCGCTTGATTTTATGTATCAGTTTGGAAGAGATTTGTCCAGAATTATGGAAGTTATCGTATCCATAGAAAAGTGATATAGATGGATAGATAGATAGATAGAGAGAGAGAGATAAAGTTTTGAACTGTGTGGTGGTTTTGGGTTCTAGGAGTCATGATCGGTGTAAATCTGCAAAAACTTTTCGAGAATTCCAACTTAGGGGCGAATTTAATAGGTAGTATTTCTTACGAAATCTACCTAAAACATCAAAAACGAATATATATTTTTAATTTAAAGAAGCCTTTATACAAATAATGTCTCTTTTTCTTATTTTCGGAAACGTATCCGAATTGTTTTTATAGTATGTCCATCCATTTTCTCAAATCGGAATATCAGTTTTTAGGATGCCCAAGTAAGCATTTTCATGTTCAATAAACATGTTTTACAGCCAAACATGATGCATTAACAGCATTAATATTAACATTAAAATTAATATTATTTTGTTATTCTGGCATCGATAAATTCATTTACGTAGCTTAAAATGTTTAATCGCAAATTGATTGCATACGGAAAACCGCTATTTCGGTTTAAAGAACTTATGAATAAAATATGAAAACTATTTGGAAATGTTTATGAAAACCAGTGACAGCAAAATAAACATTGTTTTTATAAATGCTTCTTTAAAGCTGGAAATACATTAGTTTTTGAGGTTTTGAAAAATAAAGAAAACTTTTTGAAATCGTGGGTAACTCCGAAGAGGTTATTGTACATCTTTGTTCATGGTCATATTGTATTTTTCTACCTTAAGATACATATCTTTTTTACAGTGCGTATAGGAAAAAGAAAAGCGTCATTAAATAATTTTTCGTTTTAAAATTATGATTGACTTGAAAAAAAAATTGAAAGTTGACATCTCTCTATATATATGCTTCACAATTATGGTCAACTTCGTTTTTTTTTATATTCGACTTAAAATTCACATAAAAAAGTGCGTTAGTCTAATGCAATATTTCTGTAAGATTGAAAAAGTGCAATACTAATTTCATGTAAAAATTTCAATTAGCTAAAAAATCACAAAACTTGCATGATTCTACATTCTTGTGTCACAGACTGTGCAATATTAAAAAAGGATATTAAACGGAACAAAATGAAACAAACATTAAAATATAATTTAACTTCTGTCGAAAAGAAAATTACTTGATATTTTTATTGCTTTAGGAATAAATTTGTATTTTTCCAGTACTGAACACATTTAAATAATTATTTTTTCAGGAAGGTTTCTGAAAGAAATATTGAAATGTGGATTCGGGGAAGGGAAATAAAATGTTTTACGCCACTGGAGTATTTTCTGCGTTTAGTAAATGTTTGCAAAATAGCGCAGGTGAAAGAGAAGGATTTTTCGGCTACATAGAAACTTTGTTGAAGTAAAAATATCTGAATATCAGGCATGGAATATATTTTGCAGATTCACATAATCATATGCAGAATGTATAAAGTCTTTATTTAAAAGGAAATGTAAGAAAATGGTTTTCAACTTGATAGTTAGTCAACTTAATTTTGATTATATCCTTAAATCCCTCATAAAAAAGTGCATTATTCTAATGCATCACAGTTCACTACTAGTTTCACGTAAAAATAAAAGTTAGCCAATAAATCACAAAGCTTGCGTGTTAGTACATTCTTGTGTCAGAAACTGTGCAATATTAAAATATGATATTAAACGGAACGAAATGACAGATACATTAAAATATAATTTGACTTCTGTCGAAAAGAAAATTACTTTTTTATTTTTATTGCTTTAGGAATAAATTTGTATTTTTTCAGGTACTGAAGACATTTAAATAACAAATTTGTCAGGAAAGTTTCTGAAAGAAATATTGAAATGTTGACATTGGGAAGAGAAATAAAATGTTTTAAGCCAAAGTCACTGGAGTATTTTCTGTGTTTGGTAAATGTTTGCAAAATAACGCAGGTGAAAGAGAAGGATTTTTCTGGTACATAGAAAGTCTATTGAAGTAAAAATATCCGAATATCAGGCATAGAATATATGCAGAGTATAAAGTATTTTACAGAGTAACATTGTAAAGAAAGACAAACATTTCTTAATCGAGGAAAATATAATGAAACACCGAACGATAACATATATAATAACCTCTTTCCAGAGACCCTCGATTCCAAATAGCGTTATTTTTCTTTAGAAACCTCAGAAACCAATATATTTGAGAGATTTAATGAAATATTTATAAAATCAGAGATGATTTGGCTGCCTCTGATTTTCGAAAATGTTTCCAAGAAGTTTTTATAGTGTATGAATCAGTTTACTGAAACCAGAATATCGCTTTTTAAGATGCTATCAATTCTCAAGTAAACATTCTCATCTGCAACAAATATGTTTTATAGACAAACATAAAAAATTAACAGTACTAACATTAACATTAAAATTAATTTTATTTTGTTATCCTTGCATGCTATAAATTCAATTACTCAGCTGAAAATGTTTAATTGAGAATTGATTGTATGCTAAAATCCGATATTTAGGTTTAAGAAAACTTATTAATACACTATAAAAAATCTATTTGGAAACGTTTCCGAAAATCAGTCGCAGCAAAATAAACTTTGTTTTTATAAACGCTCCTTTAAGTCTCGAAAATATGTTGGTTTCTGTCGTCTCTAATGATAAAGAACCCTTTTGGAAATCGTGGTCACTCGTAAGAGGTTATTGTACATTTTCGTTCGTACTTATATTACATTTTCCATTATACATTAATACACATTAGTCTTCTTTTACAGTGCACACAGAAACAAAAAACTCTAAAACGCTTCATTAAAAAACTTTCATTTTCAAATAATTATTGATTTGGAATAAAAACTGAAAGTCAACAGCTATATATATATATATATATATATATATATATATATATGTTTCATAATTTATTGTCAACTTCGTTTTTATTATATTCGACATTTGTCGCTCAAAAAGAAGTGCATATTAGTGAAATGCAGTATTATTTTAAACTTCAAACAGTGGACTATTAGTTTCACCTGAAAATATAAATTAACCAATAAATCACAAAGCTTGCGTGTTTCTACATTGTTGTGTCACACACTGTGGAATATTAAAATACTAATTTTATATTATTAAAATAATATATTATTAAAATATAATATTATTAAAATATAATACTAAACGGAACAAAATGACAGATACAATAAAATATAATTTAACTTCTGTCGAAAAGAAAATTACTTCTTTATTTTTATTGCTTTAGGAATAAATATGTATTTTTTCCGGTACAGAATACATTTACATAACAATTTTTTCAGGAAGGTTTCTGAAAGTAATATTGAAATGTTGATATTGGAAAGGGAAAAAATGTTTAAGCCCAAGTCACTGGTGTATTTTCTGAGTTTGGTAAATATTTGAAAAATAACACAGGTGAAAGAGAAGGATTTTTCGAGTGCATAGAAAATTTATTGAGGTAAAAATATATGAATATCAGGCATAGAATATATTCGGAATATAAAGTTTTTTCCAGAGTAACATTGTACAGAAAGACAGACATTTCTTAATCGAGAAAAATATACAATAACCTCTTCCGAGTCATTTATAAAGACAGAAATTCTTTTGCTGCCACTGATTTTCGAAAACGTGTCCAAGTAGTTTTTATAGTGCATTAATCAATTTTATCAAACCGGAATGTAGCTTTTTAGGATGATATCAATTCACAAGTAAGGTTTTCACCTGTAACTAACATGTTTTGCAAACAAACATGATAAATTAACAGCATTGAAATTTATTTTATTTTATTATTCTTGCAAGTACAAATTCAATTACGCAGCTGAAAATGTTTAATTGAGAATTGATTGCGTTCTAAAAACTGATATTCCGGTTTAAGAAAACTTAACAATGCACGATAAAAAATATTTGGAATCGTTTTCGGAAATTAGTGGCAGCAAAAGAAACTATACTTTTGTAAATACATTTTTAAATCTCGAAAATATATTATTTATGTGGGTTCTAATTATAAAGCACGCTTTTTGAAATCATGGATAACTCGGAAGAGGTTTTCGTTACCCGCATAGCATGCACAGTCACAGTGACGTCAATGTGAGTCACGTACGTCACGTCACATCTGTGACCAAAATGCCACCACTTTGTAACGTCACACTGTGACCAAAATGTGAACGTCTTGGAGATCTAAAGAAAACTTAAAATAAACTTTAGAACATCTTATAACATAAAGAAAATTACTTTTTGACAGCTTTAGAAATTTTTGTGACGTTGCAATGACGTCACTGCAAGTCACATAAGTCACGTAAAACCTATGACCAAAATGCGAACACTCTGTGACTTCACGGTGTGATCGGAGAGTGAATTTGGAAAAAAAAACTCATAAAATATAGATTTGAATTATGTCATGTACCCAAATCATTAATAAAAATATTGTCACACACTATTTAAATATATTGAGTATTTCCAAAATAAAATAATAAATAAATAATAAATAAATAAGTATATCTGTCTACATATATGAGGCAGATAATTTTTTACAATTTTCATTACCATTTTCATGAAATTTAACAAAATATACTGTATAATACACAGGTAAAAATCCTTAAATAGAAATTTTGTTATTTATCGAGTTATAAGCAATTCGTGTCACGTGACGACCAGTTTTTCTCCTGTCTTTCACTGTCACGTCGGATATTCAAATCAAAATGCCGACTTTGACATTCTTTTCTGAAAGATCTTCTGCTTTTAACAAAAAATGGAAAAGGTTTTTCAATAACATAGTTTCTGAACAAAACACGAGCCAATTTCGTGTATTTCCGAGCAAAAATGAATTAAAAACATGTTATAAAGTATATGTCATTCCTATAGCAATTTATCCAAAACTGGCCAGTGCTTAGTAAGATGTCACCTCTATTAAATATATTGCTCTTTTCGATAGAGTGTAAAAAATAAAAAAATTGTACTTAGGAAATTTGATTGCAATTTAAATTTATATCGAAATTACTTTATAAAGCCTATTAAATCAATTATTATTTAAAATTTATCTTTACTTTTGACGTCTAAAGCAAATGCAATGGATTAAAAAATATATAAAAATGTAAATTTTCACAGCTTATTTCTAAGAATACAAAACTCTCTCCTATAAAAAAAGAATATTATAGCATCATTAGAAGTTCATTTTTCAGGCATATAAATTATAAAGGTCTTGAAATGTCTTTATTTAAATTATTTTCTTCCTATATCATTTGCGGTAAAGTTGGAAACATCTGCTAGCTGTTATTTTGTTGTGTTTAAACAATACTGCGCGCGCATATTGAAGGCAGACGATTTTTTCTCATTCGAAGTTAGGATAGGATTAGCGTGTGTTGCGTTCTTTTAAGTTTGTAAATTTATACTGTTTAAGTAAATTAACGTTTTAAAGTGACCAATCTCCATTTTAAAGTAAACCATCCATTTTAACATATCCCTGTGTCTAGCCGGGTGCGTTCATAAGGCCTGGGTGATATTTGATTTCTCAGATCTATGAACACACCTCTCTGCTGGAATAATTTGAAAATTATTGTAGTGGATGTACACTGTACAGTCTAATTTTTCAATGAAAGGGAAGCAGATAAGGAGCATTCAATAGTAACACCTTTACCTATAGATCAGCAGGTAACTTTTAATGTCTTCGCAGCTTTGTTAATAGTGCATGTTTAGTACTATTACATTTAATATTGCATTATTTAAAAGTTAAGATGTTTAAACTTTCTTTTAAAAAATCACTTGTATTAAATTTTATCTTTAATGTTTTAAATTTTTTTAAATAGACTATTTGGAAAAAAGCTTAAAGTATTTACTAACAATATGTATTCTAAATGTAAAGTGTTATGTAAAAGGAGGAATTTATTTAATGTTTTGCGTTTCTTAGTTCAATTTTCATAGTTATTCATTATAATTAAAAACATTGCAATTTTTAAAACTATTATATTTGATTTGCAATTTAATAATTTCGTTGCTAGTGTAGGTTTCCAGAAATAATTTTCCGGTATATTTGAAAAAAAAAATGTGACATTTTAATGCATTGAATAATTTATTTGAGATATGTCAATGTTAGATGCACAAAAATAATAAATATTGATGAAACAATAAAATAACTGTTTAGTTAAGGTAATTTTTCCAGCTGTGTTATCGAATGTTTTTACTGTAAAAATTGATATTTAAGTTCTGCATTTAGTATTCTATCAAAAACTATAAATAAAATAATTTGTAAAGAAAAAAAATATATAATTTTTTTTTTTTGGCATTTATGATCTTAAGTTCTATATTTCATTTACAACGAAAACTGTTTTACTGACAATATGTTTAACAAACATTCAAATTAAGACAACATTAAAATTAAGATTATTTCTTTACTCTTCCATGTATAAATTAACTTATGCGGCTGAAAACGTGTACTTGAGAATGGATAACATTCGAAAAACAGGTATTCCAGTTTGAGGACACTAATTAATACACTATAAAAACCCTTCGGAAAAATTCGGGCAGCTAAAAATAATTTGTTTTTATAAATTATTCTTTAAATTTTGAAAATGTATTCGTTTCTGGGGATTCAAAAGACAATGGAACACGCTATTTGAAATTTCGGATTACTCAGAAGATTATATTATATTTTCGTTCGTGGTTATAGCATATTTTCATAAAATAAGAAACATTGATCATTTTTTTTACAATGTAGAAACAGAAATGTTTCATTCAATAACTTTCCTTTTCCAAACTAGCCCCACCAGTGGCTGAGAGTTTCTGCTCTCGCAGCTGGTAGACGGGAGGTGCTGGGTTCAAACCCCTGTCGCGCTCGTCGATCTAATCGTTCGGAGTTTTCCGTGGTTTCCTTCTAACCTTGCGTAAATACGGGTTAGGATCCCTTAAAAAGGCCCCCACGGAGGGCACTCCCCCCTAGGGCCTATATCCCTCGTGTTGAAAATTGGCCGTCATAAATCAACCCAACCCAACCCTTTTCCAAACTATAATTAACTTGAAAAAATAAACTGAACTTTATCAGCTATATATACACACATATATATATGCTTCATAATTATACTCAACTTAGTTTTGATTATATTCGACTTAAATCCCTCTTTAAAAAGTGCAGTAGTCTTATGCAATACAGTTCACTTCGAGTTTCACGCGAAAATATAAATTAGCCAATAAATCACAAAGCTTGCGTGTTTGTAAATTCTTGTGTCACAGACTGTGCAATATTAAAATAGGATATTAAACGGAACGAAATGACAGATACATTAAAATATAATATGACTTCTGTCGAAAAAAGAAATTTCTTTTTTATTTTTAATGCTTTAGGAATAAATTTGTATTTTTTCCGGTACTGAAGACATTTAAATAACAAATTTGTCAGGAAAGTTTCTGAAAGAAATATTGAAATGTTGACATTGGGAAGGGAAATAAAATGTTTTAAGCCGAAGTCACTGGAGTATTTTCTGTGCTTGGTAAATGTTTGCAAAATAACGCAGGTGAAAGAGAAGGATTTTTTGGGTATATAGAAAATTTATTGAAGTAAAAATATCTGAATATCAGACATGGAATATATTCAGAATATAAAGTTGTTTGTAAAGTCATATAATAACATGCAAAGGGCATAACGTATTTATCTAAAAGTAAATTTAAGAAATTGGTTTTATTGTTATTTTATTTATTTATTTATTCTTTGTACAACAATTTTACTTCAATTTTCATGAATTTAATGTGCTTTATGTAAAATGTTAAGGTATAACACGATGTGTTGATCGAGGATATCATCCACTTTTAGACAGCGTAGACCGGACACTCTCTATATCAAAATGTAGTTCATATTACATGCCGTGTCACTGACCGAATTACAGTGAACTTCTATTTTCGCAGTGCCTGCGAATTTCACAAAAGGCAAGGTAAATTTGGATAAAAAAAACAATATCGTTAAAATATCTTCATTATTTTTAATGTTATGAACATTGAAGTTACTATATTATATATAGTTATTACTTAGTTAAAGTAAAGTTATTATATCAGAATTTGGATTAGGTGAAACACCCTGTATTTCTGACTGAATAAATGGTTTATTGTACCGTTCTCTGAATCTTTTTTGAATCACCTTGTATATATCACTAAAATTCAGAAAAATTTATATTAGAATAAGTTTATAATTAATAGAACTGAAGCCATTTAAATAACACATTTTTGAGCAGAGTGTTCTGCAAAAATATTGAATTGTTGACATTGAGAAGGGAAATGAAATGTTTTAAGCCCAAGTCACTGGAGTATTTCCTGTGTTTAGTAAATGTTTGCAAAGTAACGCAGGTGAAAGAGAAGGATTTTTCGGGTACATAGAAAATTTATTGAAGTAAAAATATCTGAATATCAGACATGGAATATATTAAGAATATAAAGTTTTTTGTAGAGTCATATATTCACATGCCGTGTGTATAAAGTATTTATCTAAAAGGAAATTTATGAAATTGGTTTTACTTTTATTTATTTATTTATTTATTTATTTATTTATTTATTTATTTATTTATTTATTTATTTATTTATGTTTTGTACCTTACTTTTAACTGAATTTTGGGGCCTCCGTGGCCGAGTGGTTAAGACACCATTCCGCTAATCACTTGAGAGCGTAGGAGTCAGGTCGGCGGGTTCGACTCCCGCCAGCTCCATTGCACACACTTTGTGGAGCTGCCGGATGTAACTCTCTGGTGTTGTAAATTTTTCATTGTGACTATCTCGTCCCTGTATATTGACGATGACTTATAAGCGGGCACGAGATGTCGAGCACACAAGTCAGATGTATGTTATTCATAAACAAACAAAAAAAACTGAATTTTCACGACATTTGATTTTGTTTGTGTGAATTGTAAAGATATAACGCGAAGTGTTGAACGAGGGTATCATCCACATCGAAACAACGCGCAACTCGGCACTCTATATATCAAAATGTAGCTCACATGACATGCCGTGTCACAGACCAATTTACAGTGAACTTCCATTTTCGTAATGCCATCGAATTCCACAGAAAGCAAGGTGAATCTGAAAAAACGATATCGTTAAAATATCTTTGTTATTTTTAAAGTGCCGAACAATAAAGTTATTACATTATATATATTTATTATTTAGTTAATGATGTTATATCAGATTTTGGATTAATTGAGAGACCCTGTATTTCTGACTGAATAAGTTGTCTGTTGTACTGTGCTCTAACATTCTTAAAGTTTGCCGAATCTTTTGAATCACCTTGTATATATCATTAAGATTCATGAAGAAAATAACCTTTTTCTATTATTACTTTAGAATAATTTGATATATTTCTTGCACTGAAGCCCTTTAAATAACATGTATTTGAACACAGTTTTCTGCAAGAAATATTGAAATGTTGACGTTGGAAAGGGAAAGAAATGTTTAAAACCAAGTTTCTGGTGTATTTTCTGCATTTTGTAAATGTTTGCAAAATAACGTAGGTGAAAGAGAAGGATTTTTTGGGTAAATAGAAAATTTATTGAAGTAAAAATATCTAAATATCAGGCATGGGATATATTCAGAGTATACAATTATTTATAGAGCCATATAATCGCATGCAGGCAGCATAAAGTCATTATCTGAAAGAAATTAAAGAAATTTGATTTATTGCACTCAACTTTTTGACTCAACGTGGTTTGTATATGTAAAGACGGAATTTTGTGATCAATTTTTCACTCATTTCCTGATGCGCTAGAATTTTAAAAATTATGTACACGATTGTGTTTTTGATGACTGTATTTTAATATTTTTAGAACCGAATTATAAATTAATAAGTTAATTTTAAGTATTTTTTCGTGAGGCGGCAGCATGTGATAAATCGCCAAATAATCTTTATGGTTACAACTGTTTATGCGATACAAAAACGGTGGAGTTAATGTTGCGCCAAACAACTTCTGCCAAAATAAGCCAACTAGCTATGAAGCGGCAATAATAAAATATTTTAAACACTAAACAGTAGAAATTTAATTGTATAATAAATAACTAAAAAAATTATATTTTATAATCCGAATTTTAATATTAGTTAAATACGCCATAATAATACAATTTAAAAATCCTGAATAGTTAGTTTAAATAATGCTTTAGTTTTTCTTTCCTGTTGCCATATCTTTAAAAAAAAAGTAACAAAGCAAAAATTAATTTTCTTAAATAAATTCATCAGCTTGTGCTTCTATCAAGCGTAATTTAAAGCGGTGAATTTGTAATAATCGGGGCCCATGCCAAATCAACCTATTATAACGAAATTGTTTTTTAATAAAATATTTTAAACACTAAACAGTAGAAATTTAATTGTATAATAAATAACTAAGAAAATTATATTTTATAATCCGAATTTTAATATTAGTTAAATAAGCCATAAGAATACAATTTAAAAATCCTGAATAGTTAGTTTAAATAATGCTTTAGTTTTTCTTTCCTGTTGCCATATCTTTAAAAAAAAGTAACAAAGCAAAAATTAATTTTCTTAAATAAATTCATCAGCTTGTGCTTCTATCAAGCGTAATTTAAAGCGGTGAATTTGTAATAATCGGGGACCATGCCAAATCAACCTATTATAAGTAAATTGTTTTTTGTGGTACACGAATTGTAGTCATAAAGTTAGGCTTGAATTTTAAGCGTTGAAGGCTTATAAAAGAATGTTTTTTATTATTATTTACTTTTATTTTTGAATCAATGTCCCCTAGATCTTGAAAAGAAAATTACCTCTTCTATTATTACTTCAGAACAAGTTTTTAATTTTTTTACACTGAAAACATTTAAATAGAAAAAAAGGAGCAGAGCTTTCTGGAAGAAATATTGAAAATTTGACGTTAAAAACTAAACGAAAATGTTGAAACCAAAGTTTCTGGTGTACTTTTTGCATTTGTGCGTTTGCATGGTGATGTTTGCATGATGACTCAGGTAAAAGAGAAGAATTTTTCGGAAACATAGAAAATTTATTGAAGTAAAAGTATTTGAATACCAGACATGGAATATATTCAGAATATATATATATATATAAGTTATATAATCACATGAAAGAAGTATCAAGTCTTTACCTAAAAGAAAATTTAAGAAATTTGTAAATTTTTATAATTTTTGTAGTGTTATATTTAAGTATATACTGAATGCAAGGTTAGTATTATGTCTATTTGAAACTTTGAAACTTTTCTTGTTTCGTAAATGCTGTTGAAGTTTTTTTTTCTTTTGATTATTGATACAATATGTTGAATACGCATAAAGGCTATTATCAAATGCAAATTGTTTGCTTTCTGGAACCTCCACGAATAATTTAGTCTTTACCTAAAAGCAAATTTATGAATTTGTTAATTTATATATATATATATATATATATATATATATATATATATATATATATATGTATATATATATATATATATTTTTTTTGTAGTTTTATATTTAAGTACATCTTTAATGTAACGCAAGTATTATGTCTATCTGAAACTTTCAAGCATGTATTTTTTCCACAGCGGCTGCTTCAGTTTGTTACTTCCTGTTCTGATTATAGAAACAACATGTGGAACTCGCATAAAGGCTGTTCTAAAATATAAACCGGCTGCCATCTGGCACAACCACGAAAAATCTTTACCTAAAAGCAAATTTAAGAAATTTGTTAATTTTTATAATTATTCTGTAGTTTTATATTTAAGTATATATTTAATGTAATGTTAGTATTATGTCTATCTGACACTTACAAGCTCTTCTTGTTTCGTAAATGTAGCTGAAGTTTTTTTCTTTTTCTTTACTTTTTGATTATCGGAACAACATGCTAAACTCGCATAAAGGCTGTTCTCAAATGAAAACATTCTGCTTTCTGGCAAAATCACGAAGAATTAAGTTTTATTTAAAAGCAAATTTAAGAAATTTGGAAATCTCTATAAATATATTTCGTATTTTTATATTTAAATATATTTTGTATTTTTTTAATATAATGTCAGTGTTATATTTATCTAAAATTTTCAAACTTTTATTTTTTCATAAATACTGCTTTAGTTTTGGTTTTCTTTACTGTTTTGATTATTGGAGAAACATGTTGAAAAATATGTTAAACTCCCAAAAATCTGCTCTAAAATGCAAACTGTATGCTTTCTGACCTAACAACAATGGCAATCATAGCAGTATTTTAATCATAGCAGCATGAAATTGGCAAGTATTCTTATACAAAAACAATGAAATTTACTAGCAGTTAACATTTTTTGAAAATAGAAAGGGACTTTTCAGAACATACTATCAAAGTTGACATTTTGAACAGAATTTTCGAATAGAACTAGAAATGTTGTCATGAGACATCATAGATATACCACTCAAGATATACCACTTTTATAGAAAAATGATGAATGATATTCGACTCGGAATTAATTTAACAGTCATGTCAGCTAAATTCATGCTTTTTAAAAATGAATCCGTCAATGTAAAAGAAAATTTTATGCTGTTTGTTCAGTGGATAAAAATATTTGTTTTTGAGAAATGCTATAAATATTTCTTTCAATATCATTAATTTCATATTTTTTAATTAACAAAATGAAGACGATTAACTAGAAAGTTTACAGCATCTTTTCACACGAATATTTACTATACATATTTATATCTGTCTGTCTGTCTGTATATTTATCATTCTATCTATTTTTATATTCATTTATTTATATATATCATTGTGATCTCGAAAAGAATCTCTGTATTATTATCTTCGTTATTATCAATTATTTGTATATTTCTTCCCAGAATACATTTAAACAAAAAAAATTCGGTCAGAGGATCTGTAAGAAAAATTGATATGTTAACATTGAGAACGAAAGTAAAATTTTTAAACCCAAATCACTGGAGTATTTTTTCCGTTCACTAAATGTTTCCAAAATAACGTGAAAAGACAGATTTTTCGGGTATGTATAAACTTTATTGAAGTAAAAGAATCTAAATATAAACCAGAAAATATTTTCTGGTATAAAGTTTGTTGATCTAGTATAAAGTTTGTTGAAAAATCAAATAATCAAATATAGGTAGTGTTGCCAGGTCGAGTGTCTATAAATAAAATCGTCTGCGACAAAAATTATATGACAATCTATACGTTTTTGAGACATAGCTATCGTGGAAAACTCAAAAAACAGAACATAGTAGCGACACCTGTTAAGCGATGTACACCCAAATCTAATAAGGATCTATTTTTGTCACGGTCTAACAGAATATGAAGTTTGGTGAAATTTCGTGAATTAGTTCTTGAGCTACAGCTATTGCGGAAATCGTAAAAAATGCAGTGTAGCAGCACCACTTGTTGGGCGATTTACACCAAAAACTAATTTATATCCAAAACCAACTTATATCAAGGTCTAACTGAATCTAAAGTTTTATTAAGTTTTGTGCATTAATTCTTGAGATAGCCAACAAAAGTTTTGTCATACACAGACAAATAGACGTATAGACAGACATTTTCTAAAAACCGTCAAATCGTGTTCAGAACATTTTAAAACGTCGAAAACTGGATGTCGAAAATTTTCATGAATCCAATACTATCTTCTTGTAAAGACAGAGGAAAGTAAAAAGTGGGGTAACTGGGTAACTGCTACTTCATCATGACATAAAAATTTAAAATAATTTGTTTTTCATTGTTTTTCATTTATGAAAATGAAACAACCTCTAAGGAAAGCAATCAAATTAAATTAAACTTTGCAAGTCTTAATACAACCGTACAAATTTAAAATTCCAAAGGTACCAAAAACACTATAAAAATTGTTTTCCCAATTTGATAATAAAACAGTTTCTCTTTTTTGAACTTATTTTAATAAAGAATTTAGCAAAACAAAATAATTTGTTTAATATTCATTTGCTAACAGATCAACACAATGAAAAACTTTAAATTACTAAATGAAAAACGCAATAAAGTTTGATGCTAAAAATTAACAAAACTACCCATTCAAACACTAATAATTATTGAATGTGTAGTTTTGTTAATTTTTAGCATCAAAATTTGTTGCGAAGTATAGATTCTCCTCTTTTTTCTCTTCAACTGGTCAAAGTTCACCTCTCACTTCTGGGTTAGATTTCAAGGTTGAGATCCCCTTCCTTAAAACGTTTGGATTTGTTTTGAACTGTTCAGATACTTGATCCCACTCTTGTCCTGTCCTCCAACTGCACGAGTTTTGAGGACAGCTTCATTGGTTTTAAGGCCTTGTTTAAAACCATGCTTTAAGATGCATAAAATCTCAACATTTGTATCACTTTTTACAAAACCTAAAAATGAAAGAAATATGCCTGCATGAATATAGACTATACAGTGACATTGTATTCTCTTAAATAACATCTTATGTTTAACAACAGGGGTGATAAAGTGCCATCTACAAGCTTTGGATAAAAGCATTCAAAAAACGAAAATACGTTTGATACAGTCTAATAATAAAACTAAACCACTGTGAGTTGGGAACGAGAGGAAAGTGTATTGACGATGTTTAAATGACAACTTTTTAAGGAAAGTTTCAGCAAGAAATATTTAAATTTTGGCGTTGGGAAAGGAAAGAAAATATATTAAGCTCAAGTCGGTGGAATATTTTCTGTTTGGTGAACGTTTGTAAAGAAACGTAGGTGAAAAAGAATGATGTTTAGGGTACATGGAAAATTTATTGAAGTAAAACAATCTGAATATCATGCTTAAAATATTTTCAGAGTATAATTTTTTGAAGACATTTATACAGTCTGAAAAGTATTTCCGTAAAAGAAAAAATCTAAAATTTAGTTTTTCTCACTAAACAATAAATCTACTTTGTGTTGAGAACGAGATAAAAATGCACTAAAGACATTTAAATTAAAAAAAAAATAGGAAAGTTTCTGGAAGAATTTTTAAAATGTTGACATTGGAAAGGGGAAAAAATGTTTTAAGTCCATATTGATTGAATATTTTCTGTATTTGGAGAATGTTTGTTAAATAGCGTAAGTGAAAAAGAAGGATGATTTTCGGTACGTAGAAAATTGATTGAAGTAACATTTTTTTTATATTACATAGTAGTATAACTTTTCGAAGAGACTTATACAGTTAACAAAGTCCTTCTGGAAAAAAAAAATGAAAAATGTACTTGAATTCGGTTGTGTTTTTACCTAAATTCGTCTATAGTATCAAACAAGGAACAGAATAGCATAATTTAGCTAGACTATAATTTCAATTTTAAATGTTCGAACAGAAATTACAAACGTTTATTTAACTATATGGGGAATTTTTTCGAATTTTCTGTTTCAAAGAATACATGAGATTTAATGTATATTTATATATGTTAAAAATGCGTCCTCTATTTGAATTAATTAAGTTTAGATAACGAAATCTATAGGGAGAATAAAAAAAATTTCCACCTCCAAAATTTATTAAAGGACTTCAAAGGAATGGATGGCCTCTGAAATTTTTATTAACTATTAAAGGCTAATAAAAAGCTATCATTTTATTAGCTATCAATTTTATTATCTATGATTGGCTATCAAAGCCGGGGAGCTAACGTGCCCACCGGGTTCTGTATGAATGTATGTACGTAACGCGATAACTCTTGATAGAAATATCCGTTTTGCTTCAAATATTGTTTATAGATTCATTTTGATAAAGCGCTTCCCTGATTAGTTTTGGGGGTTCATTGCTTAAGTATAAAAGGGGGTGGTACGGGGGCCTAATCTCCCTCTTAATTTATTGTCGATTTCTTTATTTTTCGAGGGGCATTATTCTTTGAAATAAGAGTATAATATACAATTAGAGTGAATAGACTATGAGCTCAATGCCATCAGTTTAACTGGGCATTTTTCTTTTTATTTAGTTACTTTTAATTTTATTTACTTATTTAATTTTATGAAAATACTAAGTAAAAATTATTCAAAACCCGGATAATAAACAAAATACGATGTTAACTGTCATCATTTGGTGTGTTTTTCATTTATTTCCTTTATTATAAGTATTTTTCTACCGTCCTTTTAGGTGACGTTTTAAAGGTGCTTTAATGTATAATCTGATATTTTGAATATTCAGGAGACCATAAAGATTTGTTATGACGAAAATTGACTAAAGTTTGATCGTGGGTAATTTAGACTGTTATTTCTTTTTACTTTTATTTACTTATGCTTTATAGAAATATATATATATATATATATATATATATATATATTTCTTAAATTGTGTAAAAACATCAACAAAAGTTTTAATATTATACGAAAAAGTAATATTGAAAAACTACACTGTTAAAAAAAAAATAATAACAATAAAAATATATCTTTATTTGGCGAAATATAATGTGCCCTGATTTTCGGAAAAGTTTCCGAGTAGTTTTGTTATTGATCAGTTTTCGGATGTGACCAATTCTCAAGTGAACATTTTCCTGTTTACAAAATATATTTTACAGACATACATGATCAGAGCTTGAGAAATACGGTCGCCAGTGGCAAATATTTTTATCTGGCAACCAAGTTATTTAATCTAATGTTTTTTTTTTTTTTTTTTTTGTACAAAAATTGACCTAAGCTTTCTTGAAATGAGCACAAATGCCAACCCCCCCCCCCTTTCCCAATATTAAAAAATAAACTTTGAAACTATATTCACTCAAAAATTAATTTTAATTTTTGTTTTTAATTCGTCAAAAATAAGTTCATCAAATGTAAATTTTAAATGAATCAAATCAGAATTATTTGAGACTTCGACAGAAAAATAGGCGAAAACTTGTTTTCCTGCTTCACTATTTCGTCGATGCGTTCCTCAGCAGATATAGATTTTGTAGCATTCAACTATCCGGACATTTGAAACATTCGGCAATCAGCATTTTACGAACATGCCGATTAATTCCCTCTTTACAGTATTTTTTTTTTAAAGATATATGATTTTGATAAGTTTCATTAGAAAACTTAGTTTATATTGTCTTTCTAAACTATGTAACTAATAATTCTAAACAACGGCTGTTATTATTTTTCCTCAATTAATTCATGAAAAATTTTGTGCTTTTTGAAAATTAATGACGAGGAAGGAGGGGGTAGTAAATATTTTTTACTGGCTACTAGAATTTTTTTCTGGCTACCAAATTTCATCAAATTTGTAAAACCCTGCACATGATATATTAACAGCACTATCATCAACATTGAAATTAATATTATTTTGTTAGGCTTGCATCTATAAATTGAATTGTGCTTCTGAAAATGTTTATTTGAGAATGATTAGCATAATAATAAAAAAGAAAAGTTCCCAGTTAAACTGATGGCATTGAGCTCACAGGCTATTCTCACTAATTGTATATTATACTCTTATTTCAAAGAATAATGCCCCTCGAAAAATAAAGAAATGCACAATAAATTAAGGGGGAATTAGACCCTCGTTCCCTCTTTATACTTAACCAATGAACCCCCAAAACTAATCAGGGAAGCGCCCATAGACCGTAATGCAACGGATTATTTTTAGTGTCCCTGTAAAGGAACTATAAGCGCTACGCACACCCTATTCTGTAGTAAAGATCTTGTAGTGCACATAAGTGATATATGTCAATTTTAATATGTTTGAAATAGTTTAACATCATTAAAATAAACCGCAAACGAGTTTCCCCCACTGACCGTAATGTAACGGAATTCTTTTGAGAGTCCCTGTTAAAAAAAAAAATATATATATAAAAACTATAAACAAATGAAATATAAAAAACGAATGATGTTAAACTAGACAGACGGTAGACAGACAAACCGAATTCATAATCACTTTTTAACTATGTCGAAAAGTGATTATGAATTCAACTATGTTGAAAACTCTTCACCTATGTTGACCTATTGAAACTTATTTCAACTATGTTGAAAAATTTTATAAAAAGGACGAAAAAAAAGAAAAAAGACGAAACAAACAAAAACAAAACCAAAAAGAAAAGAAGAAGATGAAAAGGAATAATCCATAAAAGTTTATAATCTTTAAACAAAATTGCATTTCTTATAATTTCAACATATTTCGTTTCAAATTTGCTACATGCAGACACTAAAATACGTTTTGAAAATATAAAAACGAAATATGCATATTTTCTTATTTATGAATCTAATGAATTTAAAGTAAGCGAAACTGCTTGATGTCTGACAATGTCAAAGAGAGTTTGTTAAGTATGATTAATATGCTCTCTAAATGCATATTTTTTTTTACGCTAAGTTTAGCATATACAACAAAGTAATTGGTTTCAGTTATGTTCCTTCAAGAGTTATTTACTTGATATTTCCGAGAAATACGTGTCAAAAATATTTAAAAGTAAGGTGAGAAACAACTTTTTTTTCTGTTAATGCTTTTCATTCATTCGTTTTTAGGTGCGTTCGTAATTATATAAATACGTAGCACTTATAATCGTTATCTGGTCCGTCCGTCTGTCCGCATATAACAGCTCAAAAACTACCCAACCGAATGGTTTGAAATTTAACAAATATAATCGTTGCAGAATTTTTTCGAGTCCTTTCAAATTTTATGGAGATCGAATCAAAACTTAAAGAGATATTAAAAAGTTTTATTCATTCTATTAAATCCTATTATATGTAATTAATTCAATGATATCCCATGGTAGGTAATGATTCTAGGTAGCCATAGTGATTACGTCCTATTTAAGATGGAGTCCTATTATTTCCGAATTACTGAATTCATAAACCGAATTTGTATACTGAAATTGTTTAGTTATAAACAATCACATAATCTACCGACAGTTTTTTGGATAGATGTTTCCGGAGAAATATATATTAAATGGAAAAAGAGTTTAAATATGGATTTTAAGTTGTGAAATTTTCAAAGGTAGGCTAAATTTTCCCATTTGAATTTTCAGTAAATGTCAACAAAAGATAAAATGTTGCCAATTTAAAATGTACTTATTTTATTACGGAAATGACTCATAATAACAGACGATATAATTCATTTTTTCAGTGCAATAATAACGATGATTTTTTTTTTTTTTTTAGGTTGCCTTGTATTGGATATTTGCGTATAGTATATTTTTAATGTAACAGAATTGTAATAAATTGTTTGTAAAAATGTATTGAAACTTAATTTCATAAAATAAAATGAATATCTATAATAAGAAAATCTGCGCATAAAATAAATGTTGTATTCATGCATATTTTCATAAGAGTGCAACAGCTATTGCACCCAGATCTGAATATTTATAAAACTAGTTATAGTACGAACGCACCTCATTTGACACGTTTGACGCCCAATTTCCAACTTGTTTAACACTTTCAAACATCGTTGAAAAGTGTCTTCTACTCGGTTTGTTTGTCTGTCGTCTGTCCGTGCTCTAACTCGCATAAATATACTCGGATAACCATGCAATTGATGTATGTTATTAAAGTTTACTATGACATGTCTGGTTTTGAAAATGAAGTGTCTAACATTTATATTTCCTTTACAAGGACACTCAAAAGAATTCTATTATAGTACAGTTTATGGAGGGGGGGGGGGGAATCACTTGCAGTGTATTTTAATGACATTGCACTATTTCAAACATATTGAAATTGATATATATAACCGAAGTGCAATATAAGATGCTTACTAAAGAATATGGATTTGTCGCATTTAGTCATTATTTTCATTTGTTGCATTTGTCGCTCATTTAGTAGCTCATTTAGTAGTAAAGCAAGTACGGTCGGGGAAATCTGCCAAAAACCTATAAATGAAATTGGGTTCAATTGTAAGCATAAATTCATACACTTTTCGATGATACAAAGAGGACATACACACGGACAGACAGACATATTGTAAAAACACGTTTTTCGGAATCTCTGACCCGTAAAACATGTAAATCCGTCGAAAACCGGAAGTCGATTACATCAATATTTTCTTCTATTGGAGATAGAAGAAAGTAAAAAAACTAATAAATAAAACCGTATTTTTTTAAATATTACATTTTTTCTCTTTTCTTCTTTTTTATTTTCTATAGTTTACAGTTTAAAGTATCTAATTGTTGTAATTTCACAGCAAACTGGCCTATTTTGGTGAGCTCCGTTTTGCCTATAATTAACTCCATTGTTGTTGTAACTTGTGTACAGTTGTAACCATACAGATTATTTGGCGATATATGACCTGCGGCCAAATAACGGTTAAATGTCTTAAACAATTTTTATTAATTTATAATTAATTTTTGAAAATATTAAAATGATGTATTGCCATCCGAAATACACCTGTGTCAAAAATTTTAAGAATTCTAGCATATCAGGAAATGCGTGAAAATCGATTACAAAATTCCAATTTTACTGATAAATAAATATAAAAATAAAAGCATTCTTTTTATAAGCTGCCAATGTTTATCCTAAAAATAACCAGTAATTCCTTGGCTGCAAATCATGTTTTTTCACAAAAATTGCCGTTAGAAGACATTAATTTCGCGTGGCCACAGAGCTTATGGAAAATTCACTGTTATTTTAATACTTGGTAGAAAGCGCAAACACGTGAATTTATTAAAAATATATAATTTTTGCTCTGTTTCATTTTTAAGAAAGGGGAATACGAAAAAAAAAAGAAACACTATTTGAACTATATGTTCTTTGGATTTCTAAATTAATTTCGCGACGCATAATTGCAAATTAATTAATATTAAACTATTAATTGTTAAAAGCGTATTTTTTAAATATCTCTTATATATTCTCTTTATTTATTTTTTATTTTTTATTTGTTTTCTAGATTTTAGCCTTTAAAAAATTTCGTTTTTGCAATTTCATATACATTTGGCTTATTTTGGCGTGAGTGTATTAGCGCATAAATTAAATCCTTTGTTGTTTCTACTCATATACAATAGTACAAGTTACAGAGAATATTTGGCGATTTATCACCTGTTGCGGGCTAACGAAAAAATGCCTTAAAGTTAAGCCATTAATTTTAATTAAGTTTTAAAAATCTTAAAATGTTGAATTGTCATCGAGAACACACCTATGAACGTGGTTTTTACAGTTCTAGCCTGTCAAAAAGTAAGTAAAAAATCGATTACAAAATTTTATCTTAACATATAAAAAAACAAGTTAAATAAAAGAGTGTAAAAATAACTCTTATTCCAAAAAATATATATATATATTATTCATGTACAGGCTTGTGTTGCCTATTACTTGTTACTTTCTTCTATCTTTACAAGAAGAAAGAATTGGATTAATGAAAATTTTCGACTTCCGGTTTTCGACGGATTCATACGTTTTAGAAGGTCCTGACTGTTTTTAGAAAATGTCGGTCTGTGACTCTGCATGAGACAAAAATTTTGTGGGCGCTCTATCTCAAGAACAGGTGGCGCTGCTAGGCTGCACTTTTCACGATTAGCGCAATAGCTCTTTGTCAAGAACTAATGCACTTATTTTCATCAAACTTCAGGTTCAGTTAGACCTTGACATAAATAGACGCTGATTACGTAGCTATCCCAACAGGTCGCGCTGCTATACCACTTTTTTTCTCGATTTTTACGATAGCTATATCTCAAGAACTAATGCGCGAAATTTCATCAAGTTCCGATTCTGTTAGACCTTGACATAAATAGATTCTGCTTACGTTTGTGTAAATTGTCCAACAGGTGGCACTGCTATGCTACTTGTTTCATTATTATCACGATAACTATATCTCAAGAACTAATGCTTGGATTTTCATCGACCTTCACATTCAGTTAGATGTTGACATAAGTTGTTGTTGATTAGGTTTTGGTCTAAACCTCCCAACCAGTGGCGATACTATGCTGCATTTTGCAAGATTCACACGATTTTAGCAATAGTCATATCTCAAGAACTAATGCACGGAATTTAATAAAACTTTAGATTCAGTTAGACCTTGATATAAATGGGTGATGACTCTTTTTAGCGTATGCGAAATCCGTGTGAGATAGAAGAAAGTTTTGGGATTGGCACATCCGACTAGTCAGTTTTAAATTTACAATTATGATTCTCTAAAATTTCTCTGACAGAAAAAAAAATAACCAGTAATTCCTTGGCTGCAAATCATGTTTTTTCACAAAAATTGCCGTTAGAAGACATTAATTTCGCGTGGCCACAGAGCTTATGGAAAATTCACTGTTATTTTAATACTTGGTAGAAAGCGCAAACACGTGAATTTATTAAAAATATATAATTTTTGCTCTGTTTCATTTTTAAGAAAGGGGAATACGAAAAAAAAAAGAAACACTATTTGAACTATATGTTCTTTGGATTTCTAAATTAATTTCGCGACGCATAATTGCAAATTAATTAATATTAAACTATTAATTGTTAAAAGCGTATTTTTTAAATATCTCTTATATATTCTCTTTATTTATTTTTTATTTTTTATTTGTTTTCTAGATTTTAGCCTTTAAAAAATTTCGTTTTTGCAATTTCATATACATTTGGCTTATTTTGGCGTGAGTGTATTAGCGCATAAATTAAATCCTTTGTTGTTTCTACTCATATACAATAGTACAAGTTACAGAGAATATTTGGCGATTTATCACCTGTTGCGGGCTAACGAAAAAATGCCTTAAAGTTAAGCCATTAATTTTAATTAAGTTTTAAAAATCTTAAAATGTTGAATTGTCATCGAGAACACACCTATGAACGTGGTTTTTACAGTTCTAGCCTGTCAAAAAGTAAGTAAAAAATCGATTACAAAATTTTATCTTAACATATAAAAAAACAAGTTAAATAAAAGAGTGTAAAAATAACTCTTATTCCAAAAAATATATATATATATTATTCATGTACAGGCTTGTGTTGCCTATTACTTGTTACTTTCTTCTATCTTTACAAGAAGAAAGAATTGGATTAATGAAAATTTTCGACTTCCGGTTTTCGACGGATTCATACGTTTTAGAAGGTCCTGACTGTTTTTAGAAAATGTCGGTCTGTGACTCTGCATGAGACAAAAATTTTGTGGGCGCTCTATCTCAAGAACAGGTGGCGCTGCTAGGCTGCACTTTTCACGATTAGCGCAATAGCTCTTTGTCAAGAACTAATGCACTTATTTTCATCAAACTTCAGGTTCAGTTAGACCTTGACATAAATAGACGCTGATTACGTAGCTATCCCAACAGGTCGCGCTGCTATACCACTTTTTTTCTCGATTTTTACGATAGCTATATCTCAAGAACTAATGCGCGAAATTTCATCAAGTTCCGATTCTGTTAGACCTTGACATAAATAGATTCTGCTTACGTTTGTGTAAATTGTCCAACAGGTGGCACTGCTATGCTACTTGTTTCATTATTATCACGATAACTATATCTCAAGAACTAATGCTTGGATTTTCATCGACCTTCACATTCAGTTAGATGTTGACATAAGTTGTTGTTGATTAGGTTTTGGTCTAAACCTCCCAACCAGTGGCGATACTATGCTGCATTTTGCAAGATTCACACGATTTTAGCAATAGTCATATCTCAAGAACTAATGCACGGAATTTAATAAAACTTTAGATTCAGTTAGACCTTGATATAAATGGGTGATGACTCTTTTTAGCGTATGCGAAATCCGTGTGAGATAGAAGAAAGTTTTGGGATTGGCACATCCGACTAGTCAGTTTTAAATTTACAATTATGATTCTCTAAAATTTCTCTGACAGAAAAAAAAATAACCAGTAATTCCTTGGCTGCAAATCATGTTTTTTCACAAAAATTGCCGTTAGAAGACATTAATTTCGCGTGGCCACAGAGCTTATGGAAAATTCACTGTTATTTTAATACTTGGTAGAAAGCGCAAACACGTGAATTTATTAAAAATATATAATTTTTGCTCTGTTTCATTTTTAAGAAAGGGGAATACGAAAAAAAAAAGAAACACTATTTGAACTATATGTTCTTTGGATTTCTAAATTAATTTCGCGACGCATAATTGCAAATTAATTAATATTAAACTATTAATTGTTAAAAGCGTATTTTTTAAATATCTCTTATATATTCTCTTTATTTATTTTTTATTTTTTATTTGTTTTCTAGATTTTAGCCTTTAAAAAATTTCGTTTTTGCAATTTCATATACATTTGGCTTATTTTGGCGTGAGTGTATTAGCGCATAAATTAAATCCTTTGTTGTTTCTACTCATATACAATAGTACAAGTTACAGAGAATATTTGGCGATTTATCACCTGTTGCGGGCTAACGAAAAAATGCCTTAAAGTTAAGCCATTAATTTTAATTAAGTTTTAAAAATCTTAAAATGTTGAATTGTCATCGAGAACACACCTATGAACGTGGTTTTTACAGTTCTAGCCTGTCAAAAAGTAAGTAAAAAATCGATTACAAAATTTTATCTTAACATATAAAAAAACAAGTTAAATAAAAGAGTGTAAAAATAACTCTTATTCCAAAAAATATATATATATATTATTCATGTACAGGCTTGTGTTGCCTATTACTTGTTACTTTCTTCTATCTTTACAAGAAGAAAGAATTGGATTAATGAAAATTTTCGACTTCCGGTTTTCGACGGATTCATACGTTTTAGAAGGTCCTGACTGTTTTTAGAAAATGTCGGTCTGTGACTCTGCATGAGACAAAAATTTTGTGGGCGCTCTATCTCAAGAACAGGTGGCGCTGCTAGGCTGCACTTTTCACGATTAGCGCAATAGCTCTTTGTCAAGAACTAATGCACTTATTTTCATCAAACTTCAGGTTCAGTTAGACCTTGACATAAATAGACGCTGATTACGTAGCTATCCCAACAGGTCGCGCTGCTATACCACTTTTTTTCTCGATTTTTACGATAGCTATATCTCAAGAACTAATGCGCGAAATTTCATCAAGTTCCGATTCTGTTAGACCTTGACATAAATAGATTCTGCTTACGTTTGTGTAAATTGTCCAACAGGTGGCACTGCTATGCTACTTGTTTCATTATTATCACGATAACTATATCTCAAGAACTAATGCTTGGATTTTCATCGACCTTCACATTCAGTTAGATGTTGACATAAGTTGTTGTTGATTAGGTTTTGGTCTAAACCTCCCAACCAGTGGCGATACTATGCTGCATTTTGCAAGATTCACACGATTTTAGCAATAGTCATATCTCAAGAACTAATGCACGGAATTTAATAAAACTTTAGATTCAGTTAGACCTTGATATAAATGGGTGATGACTCTTTTTAGCGTATGCGAAATCCGTGTGAGATAGAAGAAAGTTTTGGGATTGGCACATCCGACTAGTCAGTTTTAAATTTACAATTATGATTCTCTAAAATTTCTCTGACAGAAAAAAAAAACAGAAGGGAAATTAATTTTTTTTTGTTGTCATTTATACGCTTAATAACTTTTAGAAAATGCTTGACAACCGACATTGTCATAGGTAGTTTATTAAGTATGATTAATACGTTCTCTGACATAATTATTTTTTATACGACGCAAAATAGTAGTTTTTCACGTTGCATTTTTTGAGCAATCTGTTACTAGATGACATGAAAAAGCCTAGAAAATTTTAAAAGTCGATCTTGTAAAAAAAGAAAATTTTAAAACTAATATTTTTGTTTAATTTTAATATTAATTAGAGTATCATAATATATAATACGATATCTAGACTATAAAACAAAACATATCCTTGAATAACGCTGACATCATATTGACGGTAGCAACAACTAACCAGTTAATTTCGTTTTTTTTTTTTTTTTTTTTTTTTTTTGCAATTTTTTTAACTTCTAAACCGCAAAGATTAAATTTTTACGCCGTCAATTTGGGAAAAAAGAACGTTCTTTCAAATGCATAAATTACTTGGACTGACCGTCCAAAATTCTGTGTGGTTTACTTCATAAGTAAGAATTAGGTTCCGGTAAATGTCATCCATTTACAATACTTTCTCCCATATAGATTTCAATAATATAGACTTGCCTTAAATAATTCATTAAATCCATAAAAAATAATTATGTTACTTAAAAACAAGAACGAAAAATCATGCGTCAAGCATAGATTATGAAACACTTTCCAACACAGCCAGAAAACTATAACGAAACTTCACCGTTAAATAAAGTAAAAGACGATATGTAAGTAAATAATTTAGAAAACATATAACAAATTGAAAAATACAGTTTTCGAAATTACCTACCAGTGTCAAATAAAGTAGTCGAATTATTTTGTGCAGCCCTGTATATGATCAATAGATGTGAATATATAGCAAGATAAAATTTAGTTCAGTTAGAATATTCACATTTAGCAATTTTCGCCAATGAATGGAAATGTACTCGAAATATTTTGTACAGCCCTGTATATTATAAGATGACTTCACATATTAAACTAAAGGGCAACTTAAAACTCACTCGCAGCAATTTCTAACCGTAAACGACAATGTATCTCCAATGGTTGAAGTATCATAGTTGAGATTTTTCCAACAGAAAATATGCCGGTAGCAGGACTCGAACCTGTGTACTTTGGTTTGCTGTACCAACGCTCTCCCCACTGAGCTATCCCGACGTCAATTATGATAATCCATCTATTGGATATAATTTACCTAGTTTAATATACTTTCCTATTATGACAATGTATCTTTTTCTTTGCGTAGCCCTGTATATGAATTTATTTATGTTCCAAAAACTTCTATTAGTCTACTAAATATAGTTCAGCAGGAAAATGCGTAACACAATTAAAAACTACCATTAAGAAATGCACTCCCATAGTCTGTAATACTTACGGATTCCCTTGTGTAGCCCTGTATAAGAACAACCGAGTTTATAAACACACACGTAATATGAAAAATTTAGTTAATCTTAAAAACGCAAATCAAAGTTGAAAACGCACTTATCACACATAGACTATAAATATCGCACATGTACTGTAACCGATATCTTTTGGGTGTCCCTATAAATAAACGCAATGCACACCACACTTTCAAGAGATCAATTTATAGTGCACTTCAGTAATGCATATAGTTTTCATTATGTTTGAAATAGTGAAACGATAATATATATTAAATTTCAAACCATTCAGTTGGGTAGTTTTTGCGCTGTTATATGCGGACAGACGGACGGACAAAACAACGACTATAAGTGCTACGCATTTATATAATTACGAACGCACCTAAAAAGGAAAAAAAAAGAGAGAGAGATGAAAAATTATCCTTAACGCGTTTAATGAATTTAGGATAAGAAAAATGCTTGACAACAGACATTGGCAGAGTTAGTTTATTAAGTATGATTAATACCCTCTGTAACACTACTCATTTTTTTTAATATGACGTTTAAAGAATATGCAAAAGAAAAAAAAAATCATGGAGCTCAAGTCCTCTCCATTCAAAATAAAGACAATTTTTTTTAACCTAAAATTTACATGAGCTTTATCAAAAAGTTTTATTTTCATCTTTACGAAAACGTTAATTTGTTGTTTTGAAATTAACCAGTGGACCCGTGCGAAGATTTCGCACTACTATCTAACATTTTTTAGCAATATCTCATATGTCTGAGATGCAGGTTTAAAGTTTTAACGAAAAATCAAGGATAAAAAATATCTGCAAACAACATTAATCAAGCCAGAATATCATCTTATTTATTCCATCAAAGCTATAGTAAAAAATGATCTGAAATAGCAAAATTCATGCGCGAGAAAAAAATTAACAGTCATATTTTAACTACATTAGAGGATGACGTCATTCGCTTCGGATAAAACTGAGTAAACCTTTCATTTCCTTTAAGAAAACAATGCTGATTTAAATTTTAATTAACTGTAATTTTGCTTCCATCGATCGATGGTGTTTTTTTCTTCTAAACATTTCAATTGTCATTTTTAATCATAAATATAAAAACCCGCGCACAGGTGTCACATTTTATACTTGTTGGACTTATTATGTCTTCTAACACATTATGTATTATGTAAATAATGTAATCTTATTCCGTATGCCACGGTTGTACTATTTATTTTTTTATAATAATTGTTGAGTATCACATAATGCGGTATTTTATTTTTGTGGCAACACTAATTTGAGGAAAACCTTTCATTTTATTTATGAAAACAATGCCGATTTAATTTTTAATTAACTAGAATTTATAATCAAAAAACATGTTTTAATGAAATGCCAAGTGTGCTATGTCAGAAGCCTGTTCAAAATCCTTTTATATGTTATCTAATTTATCGTTCTGCTTTTCATATTTGCTTAGAAAAAAGAGATGTTGACAGCAGAAATAATATATACGATTAAAGTATTGATTTCATATTAACACGCTTACTAATTATTTTTAAGGATTAATTATTCAAGAACTTATTTCGTAATTTTTCATAATCTTAATTATTAAACTTTTGTGATTGTTTGAAAGTCACCATTTAAGTCATTCACATAATTTTAAAATTGCTACACCTCTGACATTATTGTAATTCATTTCCACTACATGAGTTTTTTGAAAATCTAGTGGTTTCGGCTTTACTAAATTGTTAATTTGTTGTTTTGAAATTAATGAAAATATTGAAACAACATCACTAAGTAAGTTTAATAATTAATTATTCTGTAAAAAGTTTCGTAATTTTTAGTAATTTTAATTATTAAATTATTTTGCTTGTTTGAAAGTCACCATTTAAATCATTCACATAATTTTAAAATTGATACTTCTCTGACGTTTTTGTAATTGGTTTCCAGTATATGAGTTTTTTTCCAAAAACCATTATTTTCTGCTTTACTAAATTGTTAATTTATTGTTTTGAAATTAAGTAACATATTTATTTCATATTAAGAACATCACTAATTAATTTTAACGATTAGTTATTCTGGAAAATCTTTCGAAAATTTTAGTAATCTTAATTATTAGACTATTGTGATTGTTTGAAATTAACCATTTGTGTCCCACCCATAATTTTAGAATTGCTACTTTGTAATTTATTTCTGCTACATCAGTTTTTTCAAAACTATTATCGTCTGCTTTACTAAATTGGTAATTTGTTGTTTTGAAATCAATTAAAATATTTATTTCATGTTAACAACATTACTAGTTAAGTTTAACGATGGATTTTTCTGGGAAATATTTCGTAATTTTAAATAATCTTAATTTTTAAACTTTTGTAATTAAATTGATAGTGATTATTTGAGTTACTCCCATAATTTTGGAATTCCATCGCCTCTGATATTACGGAATTGAACTTTTTTTTAACACTTTTTTAACTTTTTTTTTTTTTGACATAAAAAAAATGTTATTTTGAGTTTTTTTTTTTAAGGATTTCTTATTTGATAATGTTAAAAAAAGCTGGATGATTTAAAAGATATATTTCCTAGTAAAAACTGTTTAGCTAATTGGATTTCATCAAATAAAGGATGTTTATAAAGTCTTTTTACATTTTTGAGAATCAGGCTAAAAATGCAATTTCTTTGTAGGTAATCTGATAGAATGCTATTAACATAAAAAAAAGAATAGTTATATAAGTCAAACCTAACGCTAATCTTCCAAAAACTGTGGATTAATATCACACATAATCTACTCCTAAAGCAAAATAGTGAATTTTATCTCTCTACTATATCGGGAAGCGCTATTTCTCAAATGGCCGAAATAACACGGGCCCAAATTTTCATTCCTTTCATTAAAAAAAAAAAAAAAAAAAAAAAAATTCATTGTCTTCTACACTAAAATATTTTCAATTTTTATCTAAACTCTAAAAACTAAAGAAACTTTTTCCTCCCTTGCGATGAAAAAAGTAATCGTGTAGTAAAAAAATGTTTTTTTTTTTTTCTGTACAAGTATACATCGTTTTAGACCTGTCAGTTCCAAATTTAACGTAAAATATACAATGAAATATAATCGTTATGGGAAATATTGGAAAAGTCTAACTGCTTGAAAAATGAACTTTGCGAACTTAACTTAAAATTTTAATCATTGTAAATGTCGAGAAGAGTGTTTCTTAGATGATTAATAGTTTCTGCCTGGGAGTTTTTTAATGAAATGTTTGGAGGTAGATAATTCAATTTGAAAGTGTATGTAATATAGAAGTTATTCCCGTTTAAAATTTAGTTTTTAGAGGAAGAAATAAAAGATATTTCTAGCTCTTTTAAATAAAATAATTATAAAACTAGTCGTTGGGAGGCACCGTAATACTTACGCAACATGGATAAGCATAATGTGTAAACAATTTATAAAATGCATTGCAATTCGAATAAAATCGTGCTTTGATGACGTCATAAACTTTAAATGGTCTATTACTGAATTGCGTAAGAGAAACATCCTTATAACTCCGAAATTTATAATTATATTAACTAACGGTTTACTGCGTCGAATTAGGCGTCTCATTTCCAATTAAAATCTATCTTTGAATTGAAATTTGAATGAAATACAGGGTCATGAAATATCGAAGATTGTGGAAAATAGGATTCCAAATATCTCGGCAACTCATTATCCGATCAACTTCATTCTTTATGCAAAATTTATGTTTTTTTTTATAGTCTTTTATATTCACTCCTTAAGATAAACAATTCAGAAAATTTTTATATACCTTTTATCAGAACGAATATTTCGAGCGTCCGAAAAAAATAGTTCCGGATAATCGATGTTACTGAAATTCAATAAGCTTCTTCCCATTATTACATACTAATTACACACCGAATTTCAAGTTTCTATCTCAATTTGTTCGGGAGATAGGGCGTTTACAGACACACAGACACACACAGACAGACAGACGGACAGCAAAAATTTTTTTCTAAAAATATGTTTTTTGGAATCTCCAGTGTCTAAAACGTGTAAATCCGTTAAAAAAAAAAAAAAAAAAAAAAAAAAAAAAAAAAACATTTTCGATTTTTAAAACGATTACAAGACTTACCCTATACTACGTATGATGGGTAAGTAATAAACCTGATAATAATTATTATAATAGTAATAACAATAATATCTATAAATAAAGAATTGAATATTAAGTCAGTTTTCAATACTTTTAAACATAGCTGAAAGGTCTTTATGAATTCTGATTCTCAGTCCGTGTTCTATCTCTGTAAATGTACACCGATTGACATGTAATTCATATACGTTATTTAGATTACGTTTACAGGGGAACTCAAAGATAATTTCGATACGTTGTGGCATATAGGGAAAGATAGTTTGCAGACGATTTTAATGATGTTACACTATTTCAAACATATTGAAAATGATATGAGTTGTAATTTCCAAATTGGGCGAAAAATGTCCGGGCCAGGATTCGAACATGGGACCTCTTGGCTGAAGCTGCCAATGCTCTACCAACTGAGACATCCCGGTCGAATCTGGAGGACCTACTTCACCCAGTTAACCTTATTGATCATAGTATCTGGTCTGGTATTGAATCAGTGCAAGAGAATAAATCACATGTAATGGAACTTCAGTAAACGGTGGATACGTGATTACACTAGATAAATTTGAACACAATTATTCAAATTGGTAAATAAATCATATGAATTGTCATTTTCAAACTGGGCGAAAAATGTCCGGGCCAGGATTCGAAACCTGGGATCTCTTGGCTGAAGCTACCAATGTTCTACCAACTGAGCCATCTGATTGACTTGGAATTAATCTAGAGTAATCACGTACCCAGCGTTTACTGGAGTTCCATTACCTGCGATCTATTCTGTTGAGCTGATACAGATATCAGACAAGATGCTATGATCAATAAGATTAACTGTATGAATTAGGTCCTCCAGATTAGACTGGGATGACTCAATTGGTCGAGCATTGGCAGCTTCAGTCAAGAGATCCTAGGTTCGAATCCTGGCCTGGACATTTTTCGCTCAGTTGGGAAATTGCGACTCATATGATTTCTTTACCAATTTGAATAATTTTGTTAAAATTAATCTAGTATATTGAAATTGAGTTACACCACTGAAGTGCACTACAAGATACTTACTACATAATATGGTGTGTGAGGCATTTATAGTTCGTTTACAGAGGTACTCAAAAGAATTCAGTTACATTATGGTGTATGGGGAAAAACCATTTGCAGTGTATTTTAAACATGTTACTTTCTCGCAATATATTGAAATTAATGTACGCAACTGAGATGCACTATAAGATGCTTACTGTAGAATATGGTGTGCATATAGTTTATCGTTCATTTTCAGGGACATGCAAAGAATTCAAATACAGCACTGCCTATGAGCGATAATCGCTAGAAGTGCGTTTTCTGTTGTGGCATGTGTCTTTAAATTTAATTAATTATTTGCATATTAATTGGTGCTTATAAATTCTGTAGATCCTGTACAGGGCTGCATAAAGAAATTTGAGTGAATTTCCGTTTATTGAAAGAAATTGCTGAAGGAGAATTTGTAACTGTGTTATGCGTTTCCATTCTGAACTAAATTTTAGCATATTATGTAGTATATACACAAATCTGTAGATCATATACAGTGTTTCACAAAAGAATTTAAATGCATTTCAGGCGGTAATTACTGAAAATGAGTTTTTAAATGTGTTATGTCTTTTCCAAATATGATTTTAGACATCATTTTTCATCATATTAAACGGAGATTTTTTTTTTGTCACAGTATTCTGAATGTTGTAAAGTGTTTCATAATCTATGCTTAACGCATGACTTACATTTCTTGTTATTTTTTTTTTCAGAAGTTCTTTATACATGAGGGGTTTTGTTATTTCATCAAAAGAGTCCATCATCTTTGATGTTGAAACATTTAAAACATTTATATTTGTCATAGAACACAAAAGAAACTTTCAGGACGTAACGATGGTAAAGGATTTCTTTTGGTAAAAATTTAATTTTTCCGCACGTTTCGCATCATTTTTGACAAAGCGTTTCGTAAAACGCATCGTTTTTGACATGTCAGTTCCAAGATTTATATTAAATAAAAACAATCCAACTTTTATGTGCGTTCGTAATTATATAAATACGTAGCACTTAGTCATCGTCTGGTCAGTCCGTCGGTCCGTTTGTCTGTAGGTCCGTCCGCATATAACAGCGCAAAAACTACCCAACCAAATGGTTTGAAATTTAATATATATTATCGTTGTAGAATTTTGTCGAGTCATTTCAAATTTTATGAAAATCGAC
This sequence comes from Maratus michaelseni, assembly GCA_963931845.1. NCBI lineage: Eukaryota > Metazoa > Arthropoda > Arachnida > Araneae > Salticidae > Maratus > Maratus michaelseni. The sequence goes on from OZ007600.1 coordinate 9,589,077, forward strand.
TCAAAACTTGAAAAGATGTTAACAAAAGTTTTCTTTATTCTATTAAATCCTATCATACGTAATCTATAAAACGGAAGTCATGTAACTGAGGAAAACACATACGGGAAAACCACTAATTTTTTCATATGCCAGGCGGCCATTTTTATTCAAAACTATTTTTTCGAATAAAATTGCATAAAAGTTACATTTTAGAAAGATTGTTGAAAAAAAATTGTTTGTTTGAGAGATGAGTTACATTCAAAAATGTATAGATTCTGAGATAACTTCAGTGGAAATTACGTTAACAGCCGAATATCTCAATCCACTAGAGTAAATAAACACAAGAGATTCGTTCATTATGAATCATAAAAATATTAAATCATGGACATAATCATTCGCAAAACAAGATCTCTGTGGTGAATTTTACAGTGCTGTCTGGTGTAGAAAAAAAATCGCATTTGTAAACGTGGCATACGTAATAAGAAAAAAAAAGGCATGATCATTTCGCTCATAGCAGACGCTATAATTCATTTCACTGAAATAAAGGTTTATTTTCTTACATTGTGAAACTAGTTATAAAATGAACGCACCTCCTAAGTCACGTTTAACGTACAATTTCCAACTTGATATTTTTTTTCATGACTGCAAATTTGCTTTTTTCGTTACTTCATTAAAAAATGTCCTTCATATTCTGTGCTAAAATATTTGTAATTTTTGTATCTAAAGTATCGCTAGTAAAATAATGTTATCGGTAAACATTTAATTTTTTTTTCACACAAAAGACATTGTTTTACACTTGGCAGTTTCAAAGTGAATGTAAAATACACAATGAAGTATGATCTAATCGTGAATAAGAAATATTGAAAGTCTAACTGCTTGATAAATGAACTTTGTGGAAGTAATATGAAAGAAGCTTGATCCGTGTAAACGTCGGTAGAAAGTGTTTCATAAATGAATAATAGTTTCTGCCTGGATTTTTAGAATGAAATATTTGTAGGCAAGAAATGTATGGATAATTCAATGTAACAATCTCTGAATTATTACTATTAATATTATTAATATTATTATTTCTTTTAAAATTAATTTCAGCAAATGAAATTAATGAACTTTCTAGCTATACTAAATAATAATATCAAAAATACAACCGACAAAAAAAAAATAAAAATAAAAATAAATAAATAAATAATGATAATAAAAAATAAATCTACATAAAAATATTTGATTAACCAGTTTTTGTATTTTTTTCTGTAAGTTTATAGAACTCGAACTTTTTTCTTAAATTTATTAAAATTTATCTATCATTTTCTATTCTAAAATTGTTTTAATTCTTATATCTACCGTAAAACTTGCAAGTACTTTCTTTTAGCTTATGCTGATAATAATAACTTCTTTCGGTAAATATTGAAATTTTCAATATACGTATACATTGTTTTATTCATGGCTGTTTCAAATTTTATGAAAAATATAAAGTGACGAATGACCGTGAATAGGAAATTTTGAAACAGGCTAAACTGCTTGAAACATTTTACAGGTGGAAACTGCAAGGAAAACTTAATTTTAAAATATATGTGTTTCCTTTTAAAAGTTAGATTTCGGGAGAAGCAAATGATTCTACTTTAAATAAAATCGTTTAAAATACAATTAATAATAATAATAATAAAAATAATAAATAATAAATAATAAATAATAATAAACAATAAATATTAAATAATAAAAATTAATAATAAACAATAAATAATAAATAATAAATAATAAATAATAATAATAATAATAATAATAATAGTAATAAATAATAAATAATAAATAATAAATAATAAATAATAATAAATAATAATAATGGTAAATAATAATAATAATAATATTATTATTATTAAATATATCAATTAAATATAAATAATTAAATGTAAATTAAACGTAAATAAAAAATTATATATTAACTCACTTTTATATATATTTTTGCATAGGTTCTTTATTCAAGAGTTTTTCTCAAATTTTCAATCTTTCAATTTTTACTCTTTATTTCACCAAATCTAATCATCGTATTTTATATTAAAATATTTTTAATTTTTATATCTGCTCTAAAAAATGTAGTAATATATACACCAATTTACAAGGATAAAAAACCTCTTTCGGTAAAAATTAAATTTTGGTGTACGTGCCTACATCGTTTTGGACTTGTCAAATTTCAAATGTTAAGTAAAATATACAATGAAGTGTAATCGCGAAAGAGAAGTGTTGAAAAAAAGGCTATTAGTTTGAAAAATGAACTTTTTGGACTTCAAGCTTGATCAGTGTAAATGTCGGGGTAGAGTGTTTCATAAAAGATTAATTGCTACTGTCTGAATGTTTTCAATGAAATATTTGCAGGTAAAAACTGTAGGGAAAATTAAGTTGGAAAAAGCATGCAATCTTGCAATTATTTCCTTTTAAAATTTAGATTTCAGGAGAAGTAAATGATCCTTTTAAACTATTTTCAATAAAATCCTTTACAATATAACAACTACTACTACTAGTAATAATAATAATAATAATAATAATAATAATAATACTGAAGATAATAGAAATAATGAAAATAGCAAAAAAAAAAAGTATGTAAATAAAGACTTGTATATTAACTCAGTTTTATAAGTATTTTTATAAGTTCTTTATTCGTGAGCTGTTATACCCCTTTTTCTCATCAAAACTATCCATCGTATTTTATGTTAAAATATTTGTAATTTTTTTTATATACTCTAAACATTGTAGCAATCTTTGATCCAACATACGACGATAAAAGACTTCTTTCGGTAAAAACTAAATTTTGCTGTACGTGCTTACACCGTTTTGGACGTGTGAAATTCCAAATGTTAAGTAAAATATACAATGAAGTATAATAGCGAATGAGAAACATTGTAAAAGGTTATCAGTTTGAAAAATGAACTTTTGGACTTCAAGCTTGACCAGTGTAAATGTCGTTGTAGAGAGTTTCATAAAAGATTAATTGCTTCTATCTGAATGTTTTTAATGAAATATTTGCAGGTAAAAACTGTATGGAAAATTAAGTTTGAAAAATCATGCAATCTTGCAATTATTTCCTTTTAAAATTTAGATTTCAGGAGAAGTAAATTGCGTTGCTGACGACTGGTATTTTCGATAACCGTTGCCACAGATTAATCTCGGAAAATGAAACATTTGAAGTTGCTGAAAAAATTAATAGTTCGAAAAGTATTTTTCAGAAAATTGTTAGACAAACTGCGTTAGAAAGGTAAAACATTGTATTTTTCTTGATATAAATTTCAAATCCACTGATTATGCCGTTTTTCAAATATTGAATTTCAAAAATTACCAAATTTCACAATGGAGTACCATAGCGAAATCTTTACGTGTAAAAAGATAATGATAACGGCCATGTGTCCTGACGTATACTGGCTATAGCACGAGTCACAAATTATAGTAGCCTTACTATTCTGTTACGAAATAAAAGTCAATTATGATGCCACGAGTGCATGATTTTTATTTAATTTTAATATAATCATCTTAGAAATAAGGTTTTGTAATTCTTTTTTCGAATGGGACTAATAAATTGGCCAATACTGTATATTATTTTGAGTTTAAAAGAGGAAAGGGGGGGGGAGCGCTTTATATTATTTAGGTTTCCTCAGGAACTTTTGGTCAGAATTGAAAGAGTAATATATTAAAACGTCAGAAATTAAAACGACATTAAATTGGCAATAACTATAACGACTGTCCTTCAGTTCGTTTGAATAGATTTTCATTTAAAACTATAAAATCATTCAACATTGATTTTAGGTATTTTTAAGGTTATTATCACGGGCCCGGGCAGCCCCGGGCATGTCAGCTAGTAATAATAATAATAGTAATAATACTGTAGATAATAATAATAATAATAAAAATAATAACAATAATAATAATTGCAAAAAAATGTATATATATATATGTAAATAAAGAGTTATATATTAACTCAGTTTTATATGAATTTCTTAAAAGTTCTTTATTCGTGAGCTTTTATTTCCCCTTTTTCCATCAAAACTATCCATAATATTTTATGTTAAAATATTTGTAATTGTTACATCTACTATAAACATTATAGCAATCTTTTTTTGCAACTTAACATGATAAAAGAATTTTTTCGGTAAAAATTAAATTTTGCTGTACGTGCCTACATCGTTTTAGACTCGTCAATTCCGAATGTTAAGTAAAATATACAATGAAGTATAATCGCGAATGAGAAACGTTGAAAAAGACTATTAGTATGAAAAATGAACTTTTTGGACTTCAAGCTTGATTAGTGTAAATGTCGACGTAGGGTGTTTCATAAATGACTAATAGTTTCTGCCTGGATGGTTTTAATGAAATGTTTGCAGGTAAAAAATACATGGATAATTCAATTTGAAAGTTTATGCAATCCTTCAACTATTTTTCAGTACAATGCCGTTTAATGTCACGTTCTGAACCAGAAAATTTGCTATTATTTCCGTTTAAAATTCGGTTTTTAGGAAAAGTAAATTACACTTTTTAACTGTTTTAAATAAAATAATTAAAAACATAATCTATATTAGTAACAATAATAATAATAATTAAAAGAAGAAGAAGAAAAATAATCAATAAAATCAATAATAATGTTGTTGTTGTTGTCGTGTCAGACAAAGTGCCATGGCACTTCTCTGAAAGAAGGGGTACCAGAGCCTTAAGAGAGGTTGGACTTCTAGAGCTGGTCGCTCTATTTTTAAACCAATTCCAGATGAGAGACCTGCACCTGGATTAGCACCCCCAGAGGTATCGTTTTAAAATTTTGAAGACATTGGAGCCACGGGCAGATTTTACGTGCACCAGCTCCCATTAACGTACACGGTCCCACAGCAACCGCAGTCGAGAGAGGTTGTCACCCTCCCAATCACTGGCCATGGTCGATGCTGCTTCAATTTCGGTGATATTGACGGGAACCGAGCTTAATCGTCTGCGCCACTGTGGAATAATAATAATAAAATGTGTAAATCAATAATTATATATTAAGCCTTTTTTTTCATAACTGTACATTAGTATACCTGTCAACCTCTCAATATTCTTCCTTAAAATGTGGCTTAATTGTATCCAGACAAAACAGGTTTCGAATCAGGGAAATATTTTAGAAATAAAATCAAATAATTTCCACGGAGAATTTCCACATTAAAATAAATAAATAAAAATGTAAATAAATTTTCTGGTTCCAAACGTGTTTAACCTGGATCAAATTGAACTACATTGTAATGAAGAATAATTGGCGGTTGACAAATTTTCTGGTTTGAAACGTGTTTAACCTGGGTGAAATTAAACCCCATTGTACTGAAGAATAGTTAGAGATTGAGAAAATTTCTGGTTCAAAATGTAACATTAAACCACATTGTACTGACGAATAGTTGGAGGTTGACATATTTTCTGGTTTGAAACATGTTTAACCTGCGTGAAATTAAACCACATTGTACTGAAAAATAGTTGGAAGTAGGCAAATTTTCTGGTTTAAAACATGTTTAACCTAGATCAAATTAAACCACATTGTACTGAAGAATAGTTGGAGGTTGACGTATTTTCTGGTTCGAAACATGCTTATGTTGCGTGAAATTAAACCACATTGTACTGAAGAATAGTTGGAAGTAGGTAAATTTTCTGGTTTAAAACATGTTTAACCTAGGTCAAATTAAACCACATTGTACTGAGGAATAGTTGGAGGTTGGTAAGTGTGTACTAGCTTTTTCCTTTATTTCATCAAAGATAGCCACTGTTTTCTATACTAAAATATTTCTAATTTTCATATCAGCCCTGAGAAATACAGAGTAGCTTCACAATCATATGATGGTAAGAGATTTTTATCGGTAAAAATGTAATTTTTATGTACACATATACTTAAACTTGACAGTTTTAGACAGTCTTAGACTTGATAGTTCCAAATTTAATGTAAAATGTGCAATGAAATATGATCTCATCGTGAAATGAGAAATATTGATGACGACTAACTGATTGAAAAATGAACTTTATGGATTTAACGGAAAAAGCTTGATCAATGTAAATGTCGGTAGAGAGTGTTTCATAAATGATTAATAGTTTCTGCCTGGATGTATTTTATAAAAATGTTTGTAGTTAAGAATTGTCTGTATAATTGAATTGAATGTATATGCAATATTATTATTTATATTTTTAATTTAATTTCAAAGAGAAGAAATAAATGATATGTTTAAAATAATTTAAAATATTCGTAATATATGTTTTAAATAATTATAATACGAGATCGGAAACAATAATGCAACAGTAAGAAATTAATTAAAAAAATTACTTCAACACTGTAAAAAAAATTTCCTGAAAAAAAACGGAAATTGTACTGGCAATCGAGACGCCAGTACTATTTTCGTATTTTAATGGGAAAAAAAAAATCCGTAAATTCCAGGATATTTTCCGTGATTTCTGAAATATCCGTTTTTTAATTTCCATTTTTTAACAGATATCTTCCGTATTTCTTAGATATTTTTATATCGTTAAAATAAATTTTATAGGACCAAAAATTATATATATATATATATTCCTCAAGGAACATCGTATAACACTTTTTATTTTTTTCTTTCATTTATTTCTGTGCGAGTTTTCAGTAAATAACCAACACTTGCCACGAAGGAGTTCGAACGCGGAAACTTCTGTGTAGTAAACTGGCGGGCTGTACCATTACGCTAACACCGGACACTTCGTTACCTCAAATGTTATCATTTATTTTACATGCTTTAAATGATGCAAAAACTTAAAGGTTTTATAGTTAGATGGATTTTTTCAATATTTTATTTTCATAATTTTTAATATCTTGCTTTATTATTTGATGCTTTATAACAGATAAATTTTAACTTTTTATGTATTATATGCGTAAAACATTGTATTAAGACTAATGATTGCTTCTTTTTGCAATAGTACATATACTTTTTTAAATTATTTGTCTGTTGATCTATTTATCAATTCTAAAAACAATAATTATCTTAAGTAGACGTATTTATTACATGCTATTAAAGTAAATTTTCTTTATCTCTTATTTTAAAAACTTATGTGAATAAACAATTTTATAATAAATTAAATTATTATATTTAATCTTTACTGAGAGCTTTTGTGTACGATTCTGTTAAACTGAATAATTTTAAAAAATCAAAACAAAAAAATAGATTTTTAGAGAAAATTTTGAAATTAATGACCTTAGGATATGTAAGTTTAAATTTGGACTTGATAATTTAGTTTAAATTAATTTAGTTTAATTTATAAAATTATAAACTAACGGAATAAATTATAAACTTTATAAAATTATAAACTTCATTTTTATAAAAATAAACAAAAAGTTATTAATTATTTTTTATAAATTTAAAGAAAAAAATATGAACTTCGTAAAATTATAATTTATAAAATAATAAATTTTAGCTTAATTCACAAATTTGTAAGACAAATCAGCTTAGTTTAACACCTACACACCGATAATCTGCACTCAAGTTCTTCAACCATTAGATAGATGTTTTTCAAAACACCTAAGCATTTTTGGTACGATGCATTCCAACGATGGATGATGAATGAACGCCCATTCTTTTCCTTTCCAGGCCAGAAAATTAGGACGAGCTCAGGTGGGAGTACTTTTCAGTTCAGCATGAAAAGAAAGTGCTACCGCACAAAATGGGTTTATGTCTTTTGAAGCAATGGGAATGTTACTATTTAATCCAATAGCTATTGCAAGTCGAGTTTTCGTTGGGTCCAACGAACAACATGAGTTACAGCCCCAGTTTTTCCAGGAGAAATCCACTTCAAAACTGTCGAACAAACTCTCAACACCATCTGCTAAGCAGCTGATTCAGAATTTCCCCCAACCATCCACATCACTAAAATCACACAAACAGTCGACTGGCGTAACAATCAACTTGCCATTAAGTGTTAAAGAAGATCAAGTGCCAACTGCCGAAACTATTACACAGTCTTCTCTGACAACATTTCTGCAAGAAATTTCATCTGTTCTAGTTTATGAAAAGATAAAGCATAGTAAAAGAAGACAAGAAGCTCAAGTACTTACATCATCAGAAGTTATTGACGAAAAGAAAGTAAAACGGCGGAAAAAAGAAGCTTATGAAGTAGATAAAGCAAAGCAAGGTAAAAAGTTGAGAAAGGTAAAAAAAAACTAGACTTATAAAAGCAAATCCGAAACAGATAGAAAATAGCAGCTGCGAATTGCCAGATGTATCAAGTCTTTCTAAAAAGGAAATGTTTAAGAATAAGTCAAAAGCTAGAAAGCGAGAATCTGCAACAGACGCTGATTTGGATGATGAATTTTCCACCATGATACAGAAAAGCGGATTTTTTTTTTAAGTGAAAATGAGAATGAAAAGTCCAGAGTGTCTAGAAGAGTATAATAACCTCGAAAAAATGGTGATTGTATCAAATGCATTCAATGCTACTGTTGGTTACATGAAAGTTGCTCAAAGATCCTAGACAAATGTGCAGTTTGCGGCAAAGCTGAGATATTGTTGAAAAGAAAAGAGGAACGTATGGAAAACATTAGCAAAAAGACTGGACTCTAAAGCACTTTATCTCAGTGGGTTTGCCCTATTTCAGCTTGTTATAAAGTTTTAAAAATTAGCATACTTAAGTGCCATAATACTTTTAAATGTTGAGTAGAACACAATTATTTTCAAATATTAATTTGTTTTCTATTAAATTGCCAATGATTGTTACATTCATATCTTTGTAATTGTCAAATACTAAGTAAGTAACAACTTTAGTATGTTTAAAATATTAAAGTTACTTTTTTCGTTCCATTATGTGTTGCACTGCTTCAGAAAAAAATATTGTTTACATTGAAACTCCAGAAGGCATCTTACCCCTATGTAGCTAGCCAGATCCATTTCGGCATCTTACACCAATCTTGGGATAAGATGCCGAAATGCAAACATTTACAAAAGCAAAATTTTTTATGCTTTCTATGACATTAAAAAATGAAATACATTTTTAAATCATACATAAATGTATCAACTTTAACAAAAAGTTAATGAATAACAAATAAAAACAACAGGCGATTTTATAAAAAATTAAATAAAATTACGTCATCTTCACGCAATTTACCCTATCTTAAAAAGTACAGCAAATTTATTGTCCCTTACTACGCAGAAATAATTCTTTCAATAAAAATTATTTTTTTCTATATGTATTTAAACATTGTTTTAAGGCTGTCAATTCATAATTTCATATAAAAATATACAACGAAGAATAATTGCGAATGAGAAGTATTGAAAAGACTAACTGCTTCAGAAATGAATTTTGTAGACTACTTCTAAAACTTCATTCGAGTAAATTTCAGGGGAAAGTGTTTCATAAATAAATAAAAGTTTCTGCCTGGCGGTTTTAATTCAATTTTTGCAGGTAAGAATTGTATGGATAATTGAATTTGAAAGCTTTAGCATTATTGCTGATTTCTCTTTTTAAAGTTCAGTTTTCAGGGGAAAAAGTAAATGACAATTTTACATCGAAATACATAACTTTTTTACCAAAAATGTATTTAAGTACAACTTCAACTACTTGTTTTAAAACGTAACGACTGCAAACTACTTTTCAAAAATGGTCGCTACTTCGCTACTTTCAGATATTAGCAAAGTATTCAATTAACACTCGAAATTGGGGATACATATCTGAACAAACGATGTAAATAGGGGCTATTATTGTACATAATATATTTATGCATAACAGTACACTGCATAAATTTTATTTACTATTTCTATATTTATCGCTCACATTCGAAAATCACTTCACGGAACAACTTACGATGACGTATATTTTAAGGGATGACACATTTTTTTTTCTTTTTTTGCTTGAAGTAACATTAAAAGCAGTGTCATTGCTCGATACAAACTAATGATTTTGTATAGCACTACTCGCTACCTTACATTTTTCAAAATGTAGAACGTTTTACTACAAACTACTACAAAAAGTAGGGATTACTATAGTTAAATTTTGTTACTCGTAGCGCGCTACTAGCGGCCAATTGTCCAGTTTATATATATACAACATACATACACACACACACACACACACACACACACACACACATATATATATATATATATATATATATATATTTCGATACGTATTTTATAATTGAGCTTTTGTTATTTATTTCATCAAAAATATCCAACATAATCTGTATTAAAGTATTTGTAATTTTTATAGTTATCCTACAAAGTACAGACAATTTCGTCGTCCTTTACTATAAAAAAAAATAAATTGTTTGTACAAAAATTATTATTATTATTTTCTTTTTTTTGCACACGTATACATCATTTCAGACCTGACAGTTCCAAATTTTGTGTAAAATATGTAATGAAATATGATCGTGAATGAAAAATATTGGAAAAGTTTAACTGCTTGAAAAATGAACTATTTAGACTTACGTAAGAAGCTTGATCAGTGTAAATGTCTGGTTATGTTGTTTCATAAATGATTAATAGCTTCTGCTTCGTTGCTTTATAATGAAATGTTTACATGAAAGAAATGCGTGGATAATTCAGTTTTAGCGTCTATTAAATAATATTAATGTTCTCATTTAAAATTTAGCTTTTGGGAGACATAATTAAATGAGATAAATGATAGTTTTAAATGTTTTACGTATGAAAAGTAATAATAATAATAATAATAATAATAATAATAATAATAATAATAAATTAAATAAAGATTTCTATATCTAACTAATTTAACTACTTGCGTGTTATAATAGTAAAAGATATTTAAAACCAGACTTTTAATAAAAGAAAAAAACTAGTCGTTGGGGGCCACCGTAATACTTACCCATCATGGATATGCATAATGTAAAATATTAAAATAAAAATGTGTAAACTACTTATAAAATGCATTGCAATTCGAATAAAATCGTGGCTTGATGACGTCATAAACTTTAAAGGCTCGATTACTGAATTGCTTGAAAGAGGTTTTTCCTTATAACTCCAAAAATAATAATCCTATTAACTAGCGGTTTATTGCATCTGATTAAGCGTCAAATTTCCAATTAAAATATATCTTTGAAGTGAAATTTGGATGAAATACAGGTCATGAAAAATCGAAGAGTGTGGCAAATAGGATTCCAAATATCTCGGCAACTCATTATCCGATCGACTTCATGCTTTATGCAAAATTTGTTTTTTTATTGTCTTTTATGTTCATTTCTTAAAATAAACAATTTCGAAAATTTTTATATACCTGTTATCAGAACGAATATTTCGAGAGTCCGAAAAAAATTGTTCCGGTTAATCGAGGTTATTGAAATGAAATAGGCTTCTTCCCATTATTACATACTAAGCACATACCAAATTGCAAGTCTCTATCTCAATTTGTTCGGGAGATAGAGCGTTTACAGACATACAGACACACAGACGGACGGCAAATTTTTTTTTCTAAAAATATGTTTTTCGGAATCTCCAGTGTCTGAAACGTGTAAATCCGTCAAAAAAAAAATTTCGATTTTCAAAACGATTACAAGACTTACCCTATACTACGTATGATGGGTAAGTAATACAGATTAATATGACATAATAAAATCAATTACATTAGACGTTTCATGTTCTACACAATTTATCCTCATCATTGCAGATATCAATTGGAAACCAAAACTGTTGTTTACGCATGTTCAAGTTTAAAGTTATGCATTTAAAAATATTAAATCGCCAGGGAGTACATGTCACAGCTCATTTTGGTGGAAATATAAGGGTCGCCGAAATGAAAGTGCCATTGCTGTAATAACTCCGCCATTTGTAGAGAAAGATGACTGTGCATGCACCTATAGAGGGCGTAGCGTGCTGGGAATGCATGCGATATCGTCAGATCCTGCCAGATGCATGTGTTAAAAGTCATCGTTTGCATCATGGGTGCCCCCAAACGGTGTCAACGCGCGGTCGTGCAATTTTTAACAACGAAAAATGAAAGTGCTAGTGAAATCTATCATCGAATGCAAGATGTGTATGGTGCGAAGTGTATGTCACGCAGTTCGGTATTCCGAGAGTGTAGGAATTTTCGTAGTGGAAGAAGCAGTACATTCCCCTCGAACATCGCCCTTACAGCCCAGACCTCTTCCCGTGTGACTACCGTATCTTCGGTCCACAGAAGAAAGCTCTGAAGGAACAGCGATTTGCTGACGATAATGAGGTCCAAGCTGCCGTCGAAAATTGTTTCCACAACCAACCCCAGAACTTCTTCACCCAAGGTATCTATCGTCTCGTTGACCGCTGAGACACTTGTTTCAACCTACATGGTGACTTTGTCTAGCCTATCTGTTACGTCTGTATTACTTCTTTTTTTTTGTATAGTAATTTATATTAGTACCATTAAACCATTTCTCAAACCCATTGTATATAGTGAAACTTTCATGCGACCCATATATGTACATGTTTCGTTTAGGCGAGATTTATGTAACCTTGTAAGCCAACTTTCTAGAAAAATTCTACTTTTAAATTTAAAGCAGTTCGTTTTGCGGTCAAAATACTTATGTTTTAAAAATAAAATATTGGTCAAGTTTTTATTTATTTGTTTGCAAGAATTATTAACAAAAAAGAAATCAAATTTACATATTTAAATTAATAATTAAAAAAAATACTCGTAAATCTTCAGATCAGGGGACTCAACGTCAATTTTGTAAGGACATTTTAATTTTCATCTCACTTCACACAGTATCTAACATCCTGATATGCGCAATTTAATAATTATTTGTAGTATATTTTAAAGCATTCCAAAAGATTCAGAAAGTCTAATTTTTAAGAATGTCAAATTTATTTAATTTTCTCTTTCTGATAGTCCATGAAATTCAGTTGCTTAGGCAATCGTTAAATGAAAATAGGTATTGATGCGTCAAGCATAGATTATGTAACATTTTCCAACACTTCCAAAATACTGCTCCCTCCGTCCCAAATTAGTTGTTACATATGGGTTGAAAATTTTGTCCCAAATTAGTTGTTACATTTCAAGTAGGTGGAGTCATAAATAACTTCCGATGCAGATTAGTAGATCGACACCAGTAAAATTATTAAACTACAATGTATATAATGCGGTATACTAGTTATTTGAAGCAATGAAGTAGAATGTGTATGAAGTATGAAAATAAGAGGTAGAATGACTCGACCTAATAAAAAAATGACGATAATTGTAATTATAAATAACAATTTAGAAATTATTCTAAAGAAGGAAATGAATAATAAAGAGCGTAATGCTGTATTACAATTTTTACTACAACACTTATAGAAATTCCTTAAATATAAATTAAAACTGCTTTACGTGCGATTAAAATTATCACAACTTGGCATTTTTATTCTCATTTTTTACTTTCCACAAATATAACACTTATTTTGGGACAAATTTTTCGAAGTTTTACAGGGTTCGTAAGCTCTTTAGCTACTCCCCATTTTGTAAGGACTCTACCACCAGTATACCAGAAAGATCATTTTCTTTCTAATGAATTCACAATTCATTAGATAGAAGATAGTTTTATGTGATTACTGGTGGAAGAATTCTTACAAAATGGGACGTGGCTTAAGAGCTTGTGGAACCTGGATTTTTTTTTAAATAATTTGGTACTGATTTAAGGAGGGACGGAGGGTAAGTAAATGTTGGTGATTGATAGCATATCCCCCTGAAATCTCTGAAAAATGTTCAAACAAAATCATAAAATCATCAGTATCAATAATCAGTACAAAAGTATTCAAATGTAGCAACTAATTTAGGATAGAGGGAGTATAACAAAACTTCAATAAGGGGAAAGATGATGTCTAAGTAAACAATTTGGAAAATGCCTGACTCATTCATACATTCATAATACACAATTTCAGCAATTACAATCTACAGTCAAAAACTACATTCAAATTCTTCTGTGCATCTCTGTGTATGATCTATAGATTTGTATTGAGGTGTTTTCGAACACGACGCGGGAAAGATGGAGTAGTAGCGTGTATATCGTGTTCAAACACATAAAATATTTAGCAGAAAACAAAAGATTTAATTAAGCCACATTCGTTAACCGCTGAATACACTAAAGAATCGAAAGTGTGGATACAGCAGATTATAGTTCTGGTTAACCTAGGAGATTATCTCAACAAAATCTGATCATTTAATCTTCGGTGCTAAAGTCTCTGATTAACAGCTCTTTAGCTGTATTCTTTTAGAAGTATCGTTGCCGGGGAAAGTTTCTCGCCATGAAACACAAGGTGCGTTCATACTAAGATCACTGATTGATCTCCACCTCTACAAATCTCCAGATGGAGTTCTACACTCAAAGTTCATCTTTTTTCTCCAAGATCATTAGTTGGTCTCCTTCCACTCTCAAAACCAGACACACTCTTTCCTCTTCGTATCTCTCTCTACCCGCCGAAACCTTTTTCTTTCTTTTTTCTCAGGAAGGAAAAAGAGGGGGGGGGAGTAGTGGAGACGTCAAATCACTTTTCGTTTCGATTATGTCATCTTTAAACCCATTTCTCATTTGGTGAGGGACCTCTTGTTACCACTCTTGGTATATTCCCCTCTGGAGATGCCCTAGGGGACTTCAAATCTGCTGACGTGTTCGGTGTTGGCCCCGACGATTTATCAAGGTGGCACTGTAACGAATTTATGCCTGAATCTTCTATTTTCTCGTTGTCTAGCTTGTTGATTATTCGAGGAGTTATGGCTTCTTATGATGTAGCCGAATCGTGGGAAACTTCTTAAAACTAGGTTTTTAGAAAATTTTCTGGAAAATTCGAATCGTTACAGTATATATCCTACATAGCATGCAAAATTTATAATAGTATAGTATATATAATTGTAAATATAGCATATTATAGCTCGAATAGCATAGTAAATAATAGCATAGTATAAAAAATTTAGTTCAGTTAGGAAACACGTAACACAGTTGAGTATTCCACTTCAGCAATTACCGTCAATAATCACAAATGTAACCTGTATATGATCTATAGCACTTATGCACACCAATTAATATGCAAAAAAATAATTAAATTTAAAAACGCATACCACGATGGAAAACGCAGTTCCTGCAATTATTGCTCATAGAAAATACTGTAAGCGAATTATTTTGTGTGCCCTTGTAAATGAACGATAGATGCTATGCTCACAATATTATATAATAAGCATCTTGCAATGCACCTCATTGATGTATATAAATTTCGTTAAGACTGAAACAGAGTAACATAATTAAAATACGCTGCAAACGACTTTTCTACATAGACCATAATGTAACGGCCTTCTTTTGCGTGTCCTTGTAAATGTACCATAAATGGTATGCACTCCATTTTAAATACTGAACATGCCATAGTAAACCTCAATAACATATTTCAATTACATGGCAATTTGGCTATATTTACGAGAGTTAAAGCAGGGACGGACAGACAGACAAACGGCGAGAGAAACCCAATTCATAAACACATTTGAACTACTATGTTGGAAACTGTTAAAAAGAAAGCAACGTACGTATTATTTCAAAATTGTAAAATGGATAAAGAAATTTTTTTTTATATATTTTTAACATATGCGCAAATATCCATAAGAAATTATAGCGAATTGCGACGGACCAAGAAAACTATTAACAAAATTTCAAACCGTTTAACTAATTTAAGACAACGCATATCGAAAATTTAGCAACCATAATGTAACATTTAAATCAACTACTTAACTGTGCCATTTTCATTTTAATGAATAATAAAATATGAAAAATATCTGAATTCCCATAGAAAAGTACAGGGTGTTTCAAAACGAATCATTCCAGTTTAAAAAATGATAAATATTTAGCTTTAAAATTTAATCCGTTTTGATCGATTAATGTATAAGTAGAAAAAAGGAAATCTCGAGTTTCACGCAGTTGCCGACAGGTAGCGCTACCTCTTTTCCTTCACCCGCCACTTCAGTGTTTGTCTGGCCTCTAAGATCGCCGGACCTATTCAGTCTGCGATCTTCTTTTGGGGTTTATAAGCGACTACGTTTGTGTGCCTCCCATTCCATCTACATTAGTCGAACTGAAGGTAAGCATAACAGCAGCCGTGGAAGCAGTGGATGCAGACATGCACGCAAAAGTTTGGGACGAATTTGACTACCGTATAGACCTATACCGTGCTTCTAAAGGTGGGCATACTGAGCTCCTTTAATTTGGTTTGTAAAAAACTTTATGATTAGCCATGTAATAGTTTGGATCAAATGAAAACGGAACAGGAGCCACGGAAGGAAATGACATAGTTTATTCCAAACACAATCTCGAAATCCACACAAGCACTTCTCCCGCTGTTTCGCCAAATGGTGAATACCTTGGTCATAGAAATCCTTTGGCTGACATCGGAACCTGTTTCGAACATTGTCCATGACTTCTCTGTCCGAGTAGAAACGGCGACCCTTCAATGCCTCATCAGCGGAACAATGATTGGATAGTCACATGCCGAAAGATCCGGGCTATACGGTGAGTTTTGAAAGACTGTTCACCGAAATTTCACCAGTTTCCCTTGCGGAAGTGCTTGTGTCTGTCCCACACACGAGTCAATAACAGTGCACGTTCTCCGTACACTGCCTTCATTCGCTGATGCACTTCGCGAAATCCAACTTCTTCTATCACTAAATAACGAATATCACTCGGTTGTTCTTTTTTATTCACAAACATTCCGCAGGCGCAGATGAATAAAACAACCTATTGTCTAACGGACGAAACTGTTGGCCGATCGCCAGAGCATATCACGTGCTTCTGCGTTACTACTTTGGGCAAGTTCATTTCCTCAGTAGGAGTTGCCTTCCTTACATACCAGCTCTACCCTGTTTACAAACTTCACCACACTCATACAAAAATAACCAAATTTTAACCACTGTTCCGTGTTCATTTGGTCCGCCCTTATAATATAAAAATAATCGTGAGTGTCTATTTTCAATATTTTTCATAATATATGTATTTCAAATCGGGTGGTTCTTTTTGACACACCCTGTATTTTGACGTGAAAGAAATATTTCGTCCATATTTTTCGAACAATTAAACTAAATTTACCAAGATCTATACACCATTATACCGACCTAATTACCAGCTAATCCGATGCATTTTTCGGCCGTTATCTATTTCAGCTAAACAGATAAACAGACAAACAGACAGACACCAACAACTTTTCAAGTCTCCACACTAAGCCTCAACTGACGTTTCTGGAATGATCTATCGTTTCTGTTGCTCAAAAGTTTTTAATAAAATATGAGATCTAACAAGAAATACTGAAGCTTTTCTTTTCTCCATGCAATAGAGAAAGGGCTTCTTTCGATGAAAATTAATTTTTTCTATATTCCTGTACGATATTTTCTTCCTGTCAATTTCAGACTTTATGTAAAATATGTTGTGAAATATAATCTTTGACGAAACATATTGAAGTTAGTCTAACTGCTTGAAAAATGAACCTGTGGTGAATTAACGTAAAAAACTTGATCACTGTAACTGTCAAGAAATATTGTTTCGTAAGTGATTAATAGTTTCTACCTGGAAGTTGTTTTAATAAAATGTTCGGAAGTGAATACTAGATTGATGACTGAATTTTAGAGTCTTGTTTAAAGATATATATATATATATTTGAAAGATACTTGTACTTACAATAGCGATATAACATAACAATCACATTGTAGATATTATAATACAAGTTCTCTCTCTATATATAAGAAAAAATAATAATAATCTTGATATATTTTAGAAATAGTAGAAATATCCTATACATTATTTCTGTTGTCAACATCCCTTTTTTTATGTTTTTACAAAACGCACAACAATGAATGAGCAAGTTTGATTTTCTAAAAAAATCCACACGTTACTATCTGCAAAAGAGAAATAACCGGTTTTTTGCCGCTATGTACCTTAGCGTTTTATATATATATATATATATACCGGGTGAACCAAAAGTTCGTTAAAAGTTTAAAAATTCATAAAAAAGGAAGAAATTACGATAAAGAAGTGCGGTTTGCAAGAAAGGGCTCACAAGGTAGTCGGATTTTTTTTTTAGCAGCAAAACAAAATTAGTTAAAAAAGTCACCTGTAGATGGCGCTAACATGCGAGAGATTCAGCAGAATTATGCAAATTACGTTGTGGGGCTATTTGAAATCACTTGTGTACCGTTAATCACCTTCAACATTGGCAGAACTCAAAGATTCTAACATATCGCGAGGTTTCTGCAATTCATTCCGACATGTTGCATTCAGCTGTAACGGGCGTCGTGAGTCGTCTTAGTTGAGTCGTACAATGTTCTGGAGGTCATGTTGAACAATTGTTATTGCAAGAATAAATGGATGGAGTATACTATTGTCCTATTTATTGTGTTTCGGGTCGTCAGCGCCCTCTACCAGTGACTTTTTAACTATTTTTTTAATTCTTTTTTTTTTGCTGATAAAAAAGAAATCCGACTACCTTGTGAGTCCTATCTTGCAAACCGCACTTCTTCATCATCATTTCTTCCTTTTTTATGAATTTTTAAAGTTTTAACGAACTTTTGGTTCACCCGGTATATGAAAAGCTACTTCTGAAAGGATGGAATACTATGACAATATTACACCGTTATTTATTATGCGGAAATGTGACCAAATTGTCAGCGACGATTTGCAATATAGAATATTGCTGTAGATTCAGCAAATTAAAATTTCATTATAATCAATATATTTTCACAAAAATGAAAGTACAGATAAGTTGAAAAATCATCGTTAATGCATTTAAAATATGTTGTAGCAAAAAATGACTTATTGAAAAAAAGAGGATTGTTTTTTATTATCTTGGCAAAGATTAATGGACTTTTAATTGCAACGTGTTATTGAATTAATACTTTAATGTGGAGAAAATGAAAAGCAAATGCCAAAAAATATTAAAATTAAAACAGTTTTCTCCCAATAAGTGAAAAAAACGTAATTAATACATTTAGACAATGTTCTACCAAAAAACGAAATTGTGAGGGGGGAAAATTACATTCTTTTTAAGGTTTTGTTCATCTCACGAAACCCTATTCGTTCCGTTTCGTTGTCTGTCTGTCGCAGAGCCGGTTCTGAGAAACTATATAACTTACATGACTTGAAATGTTGTGTACTTATAACTGAATATCTACTTATGAAGCTCAAAATAATAAAATTTTGAAAAAATTGTATTATTTTAATGGAGAGAGATAAAAAACCAAAAATCTAACAGCCTTTAACTATTAAATTTAAACATTTTTCGTTATAGCAGTTACCAGTACTTAAAAATCCACAATAATTAATTATCTATTGAAAGATTTCCACGTGGAAAATGAAAATGAAATAAAAAGTTTCAAGTGAACAAAAACGTATTTAATACATTTAGATCATAATTCAGCAAAAAAAACGGAAATTGTGAGAAAAAAAAAATTATATTCTGTTTAATACTTTTCAACCTAGTTGAAAAGGGTCTATAACTTTGGTTTGTTTGCTGTCTGACCGTCTACCTTCTGTCCGTGCTCTAACTCGCGTAAATATACTGGGATTGCCCTGAAATTTTTGTATGTTATTGTCGTTTACTATAGCATGTTCCCTATTCCAACTGAAGTGTGTAGCGCTTATAGTTTTTTACAGGGACAGTCAAAAGTATTCCGTTACATTACAGTCAATGGGAAATAATCGTTTCAAGTGCATTTTGATAATGCTACGTTATTTAAAACCTGATGAAATGGGTATATAATTATGAAGCGCATTAAAACATGCTCTTTGTAGAATATGGGGGTTCAAAGTATTTATTATTCATTTACAGGGTCAAACAAAATAATTCCGTTACACATTGTTCTATGAGGAAAAAGCGTTTGCAGTGTAATTTAGTGATATTTCACTATTTCAAACATAATGAAAATTATATGCATTACTGAGGTGCACTATAAAATGCTCTCTTGCAAGTGTCGTGTGCATTGAGCTTATTTACAGGGACACACAAAAGATATCGGTTAAAGATACCGGCGCATGCGCGGTAGCGTATTACTGCTTGCGCGGCAGCGTATTACTGCTTATTTTACTATTTCATACTGTTAATTTTACGGTATAATACTGGCAGCTGGGGTGCCAGTTTTATACTGTAAAATCAACAGTTATTTTTTGCAGTGTAGATACCGATTACAAAAATTTTGTTCTGATCATATACATAATTTCTGTTGCCAACATCTTTTTTTTTCTACGCATTTACGAAACGCATAACAACGAATGAGGTATCATTTAAAAGTTTTTGATCCAGCTTCTGACATAGTATATTCACATTTTGTTGAAACATGTTTTTTGATTAAAAATTGTAGTTAATTAAAAATTAAATTGCCATTGTTTTCATTCCAGTAAAATGCAAGCTTTTTCTTAAATCAATGTAGCCACAAAAATAAAATACCACATTATATACTGCTGAGCAATGATTATAAAAAAATAAATAGTACAAAAAATAAAGTAGGTATATCTCGGTATGGGTTCATTTCATATTTTGATAAAAAAGCAAAATTAAAATTGAAATGTTTAGAAGAAAAAACACCATCGATCGATCGAAGCAGTGGTATTTCACGTATTACCTAAAATGTGTGCTTTTTATATTAGATTAAATTGGATTTTATCTGTACACAGTTTAATTTTTTTGTCCCTTGTTTTACCGAAGCGGATCGTGCCATCCTCTAATGCAGTTAAAATACGATTGTTATTTTTTTTTCTCACGCGTTTCTTTGGCTATTTTCGATCAATTTTTATTGTGAGTTTGGTGGAATAATTCAGATGCCATTTTGGCTTGATTGATGTTGTTTGCCAATAGTTTTATCCTTAATTTTTCTGTAGGTGTTTAAATATGCATCTAAAAAATATTAGATATTACTAAATATATTAGACTGAAATGCGAAATCCTCGCACTGCAGTCGAATATATTCGGTTTAATATATCCTGATCAATATGTATTCATATAAACGATAGATGGAAAGACAAACCTCCATTATTAAGTTCAGAGTATATTGAAACGAAAAGAGCACTTAATGAAAAAATGTAAAGTTATTTTTCCACCAAGTCAAAGAATAGTGGGATTTGAATTGCAATGTGTATACTTTAGTTGATACTTTGAGAGAAAGTAAAATAAAAATTTGCATAAAATAATAACAAGACAGGAAAATCATACGTCAAGCATAGGTCATGAAACATTTTCCAACAGATTCAGAATACTGTAACAAAGTAAACAAGGTGGAGGTCAAACCAGGCGTGAGGCCTACCTTTTGGCTGAGGCTCAACTAGCCCCGCCCCAACAAAGTAAACAAGGGATAACCGCCCCGGAAACCCAGAAACAAAGTAAACAATTTGGAAAACGCATAAGACATTTAAAAACCCAATGCCAGCAATTACCTTCACTAGTCGGAAAAATTATCGAAAATAGGAATTATTTTGAGCAGCCCTGTACAGGATCTATACGTTTACAATATATATTACATAGTTATTAAAATGTACTTCAGTCAAAAAACACATAGCACCGTTGAGAATTCCCCAACACGAAATTCCGTCAATAAACGGAAATATACTCGAAATCTTTTGTGCAGCACTGTAGATGATCTATAGAACTTATGTACACCAAGTAATATGAAAAAAAAAGGAGTTACATCTAAAAAACCATACCACAACTGAAAACGCACTTCCAGCCATTATTTTTCAATTATTATTGATAGACAGTAATGTAATCGAATTCTTTTACGTGTCCCAGTAAATGAACAATGAATGCTATCTACGCCTTATTCTATAGTGAGCCTCTTGTAGTGCACTTAAGTTATGTATATCAATTTCAATATGTTTGAAATAGTGTAATATTATTTAGGTACACCACAAAAGATTCCCATAGACTGTAATGCAACGGATTTCTTTTGAGTGTCACTGTAAATGAAGCAAAAATATTACACACTTCATTTTCAATATCTAACATACTTTGTAAACAAAAACTGTAATTTTGACAGGAAAATATTGTGTTCTTTACAGAAAAACTGTTTTAAAGAAAAACAGTTTTTCGAGGATTTTATAACTGTGTAACTGTGTAAATGTAAATTTTCAAAATGTGGATTTTGTAATTTTTACAGAGAAAATCTATATTTTTTACAGAAAAAAACTGTTTTAATGAAAATATATAGATATTTTCTGTAAATTAAACGTTTTTCCACTGGCGCCAAAATTGACAGTTTTTTTCTGTCAATTTGAGAGACTTTTTTTTTACAGTGTACCATAGTAACCCTGAATATCATATGTCAATTGCCTGGCCATCCGAGTATATTTATGTGAGTTAAACCAACGACAGACAGACAGACATTCGGCGGACAGACATACCAAATTCATAAGCAATTTACAACTATGTTGGAAGTGTTAAAAAAAATGTGCAATACAGCAAGTTATTGTTTATTTATATCAATTTCTCTCTTAAGTCTTAAACAAGTTGGAAATTTTACGTTAAACGTGAAAAATGAGGTGCGTTCGTACTTTAACTAGTTTTACAATGTAAAAAAATATCATCCTTATTATTTTAGAGAAATGAATTATATCGTAAGCGCGAAATGAGCATGTCTTTTATTTCTCTACGTATGACACGCTTGCAGAAGCGAATTTTTTTCTCGACCCAGACATAGCTTCAAAATTCACCATGAAGAGGCCTCCTTGGTTTAATATTTCTATGACTCGCGATGAACGAATCTCTTGTGTCTATTTACTTTAATTGATTGCGATATTAGGCTGTTAATCTAATTTCAACTGAAATAATCTCAGAATCTATACATATTTGAATGCAACTCATCGCTCAAACAAACAATTTTTTTGAACGATCTTTTTAATAATGTAAGTTTTATGCAATTTTATTCGGAAAAATAATTTTGAATAAAAATGGCGCCTGGAATGAGAAAAAAGAAATGGTTAGCACATATTTGTTTTCCTCAGTCACATGACTTGCGTTTGTGTTATATGGATTACGTTTGATAGGATTTAATAGAATGAAGAAAACTTATCTTTTATCTTAAACTTATCTAATATCTTTTAGGTAGCTTTCAATACAAAAAAGTATAAAGCTACCTATTGCAGCCGTTCGGAGGAAAGCAGTTCAAGAAAATTTCGATATATTTTCACCGATCATGACCCCCAGACTTCAAAACCACCGTCCGTTCAAATGTCGATTTATATATATATATATATATATATGGATATATCTGACCTATGTCATACGATAACGCTCGTATTTATAAATCAATTTTGATGAAACTAATTGTGTGTATTAAGGTCACCAATGTCTCGACTGAGTTCGTTGGCCAGCTTGGTCCGCCATCTTGTTTCAAGTTGGCGGCCATTTAAAAATTTAAAACTAAAATAAATATACCAAAAAGTTAAAAATTCAAATTTATTTTTTAATTACGTGTTAGGCCTTGATACAAGGATTCCAGAGCATTTTTTGGTTTACCCCTATCTTTAAAAATGGCTGAGATAGAGCAGTTTGAAATTCTAGGGTGGCTGGCATTTTGAAACAAAACAGCACATTAACGCGATTACTCGCAAATTATTTTCTTTCATTGTTGTAATAATTTTCCCAATCATACGCATAAAACTATATATTCATATCCGTTTGCGCCAAAATTGGCGACATTGGCGACAAAATGGGCAAAATTGGCGACATTTGGCGAAATATCGCCAAATTTGGCGACCAAAATAAGTCTTCATAAATGAAGCCAATTTGGCTATTGCTCAATAATTTGGCGAATTTCTTATTCAAATTCAGTATTAACGAATCTTTTGTAAGCGTTTCTTTTCATTTTAACTTGCTGTTTTCGTGTAACATTAGCTAAAATTTTAAAACGAAGATATAGGAAAGCTACCTTTTCCTCCCGGTACAGGCCGGAAGGACTTTTTAAGTTTTGATTCGATTTTCATAAAATTTTAAATGACTAAAATTCTGCAACGATTATGTATATTAAATTTCAAACCGGTTGGGTAGTTTTTGCGCTGTTATATGCGGATGCAAGGACTTGACGATGACTATTAGGTGCTATACGTATTTGTGTAATTACAAACGCACCTTATAAAAACTAACGCTGTCGCTGTGTGATTGAATTTATTGTGACATTTTCAATTTCTCTGCCTATAATGCAAAAACCATTCCATGTAAAAACATGCAAAATGGCCTTATAGAGAAATGTGTGATAAACACGTTGCGATAGACAGTTTTCAAATAGAAAAAAAAAAGAACTGTTTAATGTTGAATTCGGTCAAGGCAGTTTATTTACATAAGTTTTATAGGATCAAAAATTATGCATAGATTTTTTACCATCTTTTGCAGGCATATAATGTGACTAGATTGTGTTGTGTAGTGGTCAATCATTTTTTTAATTTTTCTGATGTTTTAAGTTTCTTTTTTTTTAATTTAAAATTCTATTATCTGAAAAGAGATTTAAATGATATTTTTAAATAATCGTTTTTACCTACTGCTGTCATATTTAAAAAAACAAAAACAAATAATAATATTTCCAAACACTTTTCAATCAAAAAATATATTGACACGTGGATATTAAAAAGAAAACTTTAAAATAATTAAATTATTATTTTCTAAAAGCATTTAATGGTAAAATTATGTACATGTTTAAAATGACATATTTCAAACATCATATTAAAACGATCTTCTTATAGCGTAAAAAAAAAAAACTTTTTTTTCTAGTCTTTATAAAAATCCGTATGACACCGACACTTTTTACTTAATCATTTTATACAAACTGATTTTCAAATGTGTAATCGATCTTACTTAACCAATCACGGAAACACCCGTCAGGTGTCGCGACAGCTATGGATGCGGCCTTGGGTACCGAAAAATATACCAGTCAAAGGTAAGTGAATAGCAACCCGATTACAGAAGATCGCCACTGCTCGTGATAATAAAATTCCGTATTCAGGTAATGTTTTTAAAACAGAGCAAATTGCCATTTTTTAGAGTTTATGGGATTTGAAAAGGTGGAGGGGGTGGCGAGCGTATCTCGTAGGGGGCAGAGCCCCCTAGTTTTTAAAATGAATATATATTGGAAAAATAAAATACTGGATTACAATGACAATATTAAATTAGATATATTTTATATGAAGCATAGCTGCAAACTTTCCCATTTTTTCGTATCAAATAAACACATTTTGAATCAGAAATTTTACATAGAAAATGAAATGGAATATAGAAAAAATATACATTTTATTAAATATATTGCCTGGTGTAGAATATGTTTATTTGACTCGAAAAAAAACAAGAAAAAAATATTGGTAGCTATGGAACATGTAAATAAATTATTTATAGTCGAGCGGCTGTAATAAAGAAAATTATGCAATACATAAGATTTTAATTGCAATCTATGTATTTCATACAAACTCACACACACACACAAAATAAATAGAGTCAAGCCATCATTAAAAATTTTATCTAATTTGGAGCAAAAAACGGAGTTAGCGAGAAAAAGAATGATTTTTTTTCTTTTTCATTTTACTTTGGCAAAGATTAATGTACTTTTAATTACTTAATAAACTGTCTCGTAGATAATTATATTAACCCATTTACTGTGGAATTGTTTCGTGTTTATTTTCAGAAAAACTAATTTTTTAGGCTAAAAATAAAAATAAGTATAAAATTTAAAAAAAAAAAAGTTTAAAAAAAAAAGATAAAGCATTTGATAAATGGCTTTTCTCATTGCAGAAACCGTATCCACATCTGGTCTGACCGTAGGCGTGAAGTTTTGAAAATGATTGGTGGGGCTCAACTCAAGTATAACCTTTTTCAACACAGATATACGTGTATGTGTGTGTAAAAAATATCGATAACCAATTTAATGTTGCTTTTTTAACTCCCTTTTAAAGAAATTAAACAGAATCTTATACTGATAAATAAATCATATGTTAAATTAAACGGCAAAAATGTGTAAAAATTCGAATGTACAGACACGTTTATAAAATGACTAGCCGGTCTTCGCCCGTCCAGCCGGTCGTTTCCGAGTGGGGCCCAGATACATAGTGCAACGTACAACTCTGACTTCGGTTGGGGCCCAGAAAGTGCATTTTACATGCAACCAGAAAAATATAAATAAAATACTTTAAATTAAAAGTATACGGAAATAACTAATAAGAATATAAAAAAAGCAGTTAAATAAAGATTTCGTGACATAAATATTTTTTTATGAGCCCGCTGACAAAATACTACTGGGCCCTACCCGTGATTATCTAGGGGTGGGGCCTAAGTAGTACTTTGTATCTGAGCCCCATTTAGAAGCGACTGGCTATTATATAATAAAAAATCAACAATAGTTCTCTTTTCCGTCTAATCTTACACAATCGGGTTCACAGCCGATGTTGCCCACGAACTCGCTAGCTCTAAAATCGCTGAAATATATGATTAACTACTTTTTTTTTGTAGATTTGAAAAGCGGAGTTTCACATTCTTACTTAAAACTGCTGCTGAGATATGGCAAAATTACCTAAAACTTTCGACACACAGTGTGAACCCCTTGATGGATTACTATCTAAAATTGCTGAAATACATCTTTAACTATTTTCTAGTATATTTGTTATTCTGAATCTGTGATTTCAAGCTCATAACTAAAAATGCTGCTGAGATATGGCAAACATTCGAAATGACCTAAAATTTTCGACTCCGATTTAGCCCCCTTAATGGGTGAATTTCTAAAATCGCTGAAATATGTGTATAATTATTTTTATAGCAGATTTTTTATCCTGAATTTCACGCTCTTATCCAAAACTACTGATGAGATATGGTGAAAAGGTGAAATCATCGAAAATTATCGGACCCCCCCATTTAACTCCCTTAGTAGTTGAATTTCTAAAATCGCCTAAAATGCATGTTTAACTAATCTTTAGTAGATTTGTAATCTCGAAATTCACGCTCCTAACTATAACTTCTACTGAGATATGGCAAAATGGCGTAAAACATTCGACCCCCATTTAACCCCCCTTAGTGTCTGAATTTCTAAAATCGCTGAAATACGTGTTTAACTATTTTTTCAGTAGATTTGTTATCCTGAGATTCATGATTCTACCTATAATTTCTACTGAGATATGGCAAAATGACCTAAAATATTTGACCTACTATTTAATCCTCCTTAGTTGCTGAATTTCTAAAATTGCTGAAATATATGTTTATCTATATTTTTTGTAGATTTGTTATCTCGAATTCCGAGCTCCTAACTAAAAATGCTGCTGAGATATGGCGAAAACGCGAAATGACTAAAAACTTTCGACCCCCATTTAACCCCTTAGTGGTTGAATTTTTAAAATCGCTGAAATATGTGTTTAACTAACTTTTAGTACATTTGTTATCTTGATTTTCACGCTTTGAAATAAAACTATTGTTGAGAAATGGTGAAAAGGCAAAATGACCTAACACTGTAGACCCCCCCCCCCATTTAACCCCTTTAATTGGTGAATTTCTAAAATCGCTGAAATATGTGTTTAATTATTTTTATAGCAGATTTGTTATCCTGAATTTCACGCTCTTATACCAAAACTACTGATGAGATATGGTGAAAAGGTGAAATCATCGAAAATTATCAACCTCCCCCCCCCACACCCATTTAACTCCCTTAGTAGTTTAATTTCTAAAATTGCCTAAAATGCATGTTTAACTATTCTTTAGTAGATTTGTTATCCCGAAATTCACGCTCCTAACTATAACTTCTACTGAGATATGGCAAAATGGCGTAAAACATTCGACCCCCATTTAACCCCCCTTAGTGTCTGAATTTCTAAAATCGCTGAATTACGTGTTTAACTATTTTTTCAGTAGATTTGTTATCCTGAGATTCATGAGTCTACCTATAATTTCTACTGAGATATGGCAAAATGACCTGAAATATTTGACCTACTATTTAACCCTCCTTAGTTGCTGAATTTCTAAAATTGCTGAAATATATGTTTATCTATATTTTTTGTAGATTTGTTATCTCGAATTCCCAGCTCCTAACTAAAAATGCTGCTGAGATACGGCGAAAAAGCGAAATGACTAAAAACTTTCAACCACAATTTAACCACTTAGTGTTTGAATTTTTAAAATCGCTGAAATATGTGTTTAACTAACTTTTAGTACATTTGTTATCTTGATTTTCACGCTTTTAACTAAAACTGTTGTTGAGATATGGTGAAAAGGCAAAATGACCTAAAACTTTAGACCCCCCATTTAACCCCCTTAGTGGCAGATTTTCTAAAATCGCTGAAATACGTGTTTAATTATTTTTTTAGTAGATTTGTTATCTTGAAGCTCACGCTCTTACCTAAAACTGCTGATGAGATATGGTGAAAATGTGAAATCACCGAAAATTTTTGACCCCCCCCCCCCATTTAAACCACTTAATGGTTGAATTTCTAAAATCGCCTGCAATACATGTTTAACTAATCTTTAGTAGAATTGTTATCCCAAATTTCAGGCTCCTACTTAAAATTCCTGCTGAGATATGCCAGAAAGACGAAATTATTTATAACTTTTGACCCCCCGTTTGACCCCCTTATGCTGCTAATTTTCAAAAATCCTTTCTTAGTACACGCCTACATTGTGTAAAGAACATGTCTTCCAAATTTCATTGCTCTAGGACAAACGGTTGAGGCTCGGCGTTGATTATGAGAAAATCAAATCTATTCCTTTATAAGTATATAGATATACTCGCTGTTATTCGTGAATTATTTATAATAAAAACGAAAGTTGACTTTAACGTCTTCTTTTCGGAATATGGATTTTTTTTTTCTATTTTCGTTTTTTATGTGGCTTTTCTGTTACAAAAGTTTAACCGTTTGGCATTTTATTTTAATTAAAAAAATTAGAAATAGAAATGAAAAAATCCTAATGTTTATCCCTGTGACAAAAGAGAAAAGAGGGGAAAATGCCAAAATTCAAGAAAATAATTGATCTGCCAAAAAATAGCGCATTAAAAATTCCATAAAATATTAGAAAGTCAAAAAACTAAATTTTTTTTATATATGTATTGGCATAGGCGTAGCGTGGCCTGAAATTTTTTTTTTTTTTGGGGGGGGGGGCACGCATGTTTTAAGTGCTTATTATTATCATCATCATTTTTTTATTTTTTCTGTTTACATAATTTATGATGACCAACGTTTGAAAGAAGTTTCCGGTAATTTTGTTTATTACTTTCAACTGAAATTTTACATAACATTTTATCTTGTGCTAAGAAGGTTTTAAGGAAAGGTTCTTCATTAAATTATGAGCGATTACAATGAAATGAATGATATTTTAATAAACTTAAATCAAATAATGTTTTACCCGTTGACCCATGAGAGGATTTTGCTCTGCCGCCTAGTAATTTTTAGCGATATCTAATATTTTGTAGAGGCAGGTTTAAACTTCTAAAGAAAAATTAAGTATGAAAATATCTGTAAACAACATTAGTCAAGACAGAAATATCGTCTCATTTATTCTGTCAAAGTTACAGGAAAAACTGATTGAAGATAGCAAAAGGCTCGCGCGAGGGGAAAAAAACAATCATATTTTAACTGTATTAGAGGATGACGACATTCGCTTCGGGAAAAACACGAGATAAAAAATAAAATAAATTGAATACATATAAAATACAATTTAATTTAACGTAACAAAGCATACATTTTAGGCTACACGTGATTTACCGCTGCTTCGATCGATCGATTGTATATTTTTCTTAAAAAGCCCGTGCAGAGACGTCCCAATTTATTTTTTTGAACTATTTATTTCTATTTTTTTCATAAGCATTGTTGGAGCATGATATAATGCGGTATTTTATTTTTGTGGCAACATTGATTTGAGAAAAAAAATTTCATTTCATTTATGAAAACAATGCTGATTTAATTTTTAATTAACTGCAATTTTTAATTAAAAAATCATGTTTTAACGAAATGGGAGTATATATATTATGTCAGAAGCCGATTGAAAAACCTTTCAAATGATAGCTCGTTCCTTTTTGTGTCTTGTGTGTTTTGTATTTGCTTAGAAAAAGGGATGTTGACAACAAAAATAATATATATGACCAGTGGACCCGAGCGAGGATTTCGCACTGCAGTCTAATATTTTCTTAGCAATATCTAATAGTTTTTAGATGCAGGTTTAAACTTTAAGAAAAAGTAAGGATAAAAATATCTGAAAACAACATTAGTGAAGCCAGAATATCATCTCATTTATTCCATCAAAGTTACAGTAAAAACTAATTAAAGTTAGCAAAAGGCACGCGCGAGAAAGAAAATTAACAATAGTATTTTAACTGCATTTAGAGGATGGCATCACTCGCTTCGGGAAAACTGAGAAAAACCTTTCATTTTTTTATGAAAACAATGCTGATTTAAATTTTAATTAACTATAATTTTACTTCGATCGATCAATGGTGTTTTGTTTTCTTCTAAACATTTCAATTTCCTATTTTAATCATAAATATAAAATAAACCCGTGCGTTGGCATCGCATTTTATACATGTTGTACTTATTACGTATTCTACGCATTATGTAAATAATGTACTGTTATTATGTATGCCACGGTTATACTGTTTTTTTTTTTTTTTTATTATTATCGTTATTGAGCATCACATAATGCGGTATTTTACTTTTGTGGCAACACTCATTTGAGGAAAACTTTTCATTTCATTTATGAAAACAATGCCGATTTAATTTTTCATGAACAGCAATTTTTAATCAAAAAACATGTTTCAACGAAATGTGAGCGTACTATGTAAGGAGCGTGTTCAAAGTCCTTTCACTTGGTATCTGATGTATCGTTCTGTGTTTTGTATTTGCTTAAAAAAAGGGATGTTGACAACAGAAATATTACATATGATGATTTTTAAATTTCTATAATAATGGATATATTGATCCATCTTATAATAACAAAATTGTTTTAGCATCACGAAATTATATTGCATTTTTAATAACAATAAAAATATATTAAGTTGCAATAGTTTTTATTGACGTTTAAAAGGAATTGAAAGCAAATATCACACTAGAAACACTTTTCTTAAAACATAACGATGCTACAGTAGACTCCGGATTATCTGACGCTCGATAATATGTTTCAGCTCAAAACACAAACTTTGACAGCTTTTTCTGAAAGATTTTCTGACTTACTGAAAAGTTCAATTACATAGTTTCCGAATAAAAACACCAGTCAATCTCATGTGTTTGTGAACACAAATGAATTAAAAATTGTGCCAGAAAGTACACAGTTTGGATTTGAGAACAGCTTTAAAAAACCTTTTATATATATATATATATATATAATACGTATTAGCAATATTAAAAAATAAAAATTAGTAGGGGTTTTTGAAAATAATAATATTAATAAAACATAACTTACCAGTTTCCCCAAAGTTACTTTTGGTCTTCTTATTAAATAATGTGGTAATCTTGGGTTGTATTTTGATTCGTTTCATATTTTCGCATCATGTGCACACAATTCAAAATTTGGTAGTCTGGGACAATGTCAAACTGTCTTTGTTCTCAGATGGATTTTATTTTTTTCCCTAAATTACAGAGCGAAATATCCCTAGATTTCCTTAGATTCTTAAATAAGTAACTTACTGCATTTTGAATGACTGATTCTGCCATTGTAACATATGACAAGTCCAAAAAGGCGGGGTGTGATGTGGAATTACATATATTTTTCTTAAATTAATCCTTTTCTCTAATTTTCAGTTTAAACTAACGTTTAATTACTTATTTATTTTATCCTAACTTTTATTGCAGTTCTCGGCGTAATTTTCCACCATTAAAAGAAAATGTATTTAAACATATGCCCTTTAACAATAAAACTACTCTCACATAGATATAATTCATTTAAATTATTTTTCGCCCTCACTAGATATCCAACAAAAAAAAAAAAAAAAAAAAAAAGAAGAAAAGAAAAAAGATGGACTTTGTATTCGGTCTGCATTTTATTCTCATTCCGTTCAACGTTCATTAGAAATGTCTGTCTGTTTAATATTTGAGTTTAGATTTTTCGGTAAATCACAAACACAGCTAGATTCTCAAAACCACATTCTCAAAACAAAAACTCTCAAAGTACACTTGTCGTTCGAATTCTCGTTCGCTCATTTTTCAAGACTGCTATTCTGGTTGCCATGTCGTGTAATTAAAAAATTCTCATGATTGCCTAAAGATTAACTGATAATTTTACATCATTCATTTCATATGCTTTTTCGCCAATTCCGTTTTATCTGAAATTATCAGCCCTGTAATTAATAATGCATTTTAAAAGTTTCGTAGACCTATTTTAAATTACCTATATTAAGATTCAGCCAAAACCTCTAATATATGGACAGAATTTCCCACTTTCAGGGAATTCTTTTTCTTAACATAATTTGAATATAATTACTATATAGCTATTTAAGGCTAATTCTCAAAGCTAAATTGGCTACTTTCTGACACAATCCTGAATTAATTTTTGTTCGTCAACGCGTAAAATGTACTGATGTTTTTATTAAGAAACTATGAAATTGAATGGCATTTTTCATCATTCGATAAAGAGAAAATATATTTAGAAAATACTGTCAAAGTTGGCATTTTGGGATGGATTGCTAAGCCAAATTTCTATCAAGAGCCCGCGAAATGCCGTCATGAGACAGCAATCGCTTATCATTCAATATAAAATACATTTATCAAAATATTGCTATTTGATTTGAATTCCTTTCAATAGTTTGTGCCTACCAATTGCATGCTTTTATGTCTGAAAATGTCAGAAAGTTTCATGTTGTTAGGCGGTGGAAAATATTTTTGGGAAAACCTCAAACCCTTCACCGTCTGAGGGTTTTCCTGCATTTTCATAAGTATGCTTTTAAATCCAAGAATATATAATTTTTTTTATCACAGTTTGATGCTATAATATATTTTATTTCTCCTCATTCTACATACGGTTCAAAACAGAATTCTGTTGAAAATATTTTTGTCTACAGCCATTTTAACATGATTTCTAGAAACGAATAAACACGGGTCTAACGGTCGGCTGTTCTCAAATCCAAACTGCATATTAGTGACACATTTCTGAAACATACTGGCTACTTACTGACACATTTCTGACAATCATACGCGGTACAGAAATGTATAGGTGATATAAAACTGAAGAGTTCACTATAAACTTTTAACTGGAACGATGTTCTATTTGGTTATTTCAAGGTAAATATTAATTAAGGGTGTTCTCGAATCCAAACTGGCTAACTTTCTGACGCATTTCTGAATTTAACTTTATTTGGCAACACATAAAATTGGCAGGTATTCTTATTAAGAAACTAGAAAATCGAACAGGTTTTCCATTTTTCAATAAAGAAAAATGATGTTTTAAAAATACTGTCAAAGTTTGCATTTTGAATCGATTTTCCTTACACGATAGTCCAAAAAAGGTCGTCATAAACAGCAATCGGCTCATAATTCAAGACGTAATACATTAATCGAAAAATGTAAAACGGTATGCTATTTCAAATCATTTCAATGGTCATGCCTGCGCTTCTACCTATAAAAAAGGGTCCATGAATGATGAGTAAAGAAGAGAAGGGTAAAAATAAAGAAGGAAAAAAATCTTAAAATACTAATTTAATTTTATTGTAGTTTATGTTATTTCCAGAAATACTTGCTATTGTTATGGCTAATACTTAAAAGTTGTAGAAAAGCGGTCATGGGATGTTTTGTGTTTTTAGCAGTTCTTTTCATCAGCATTCAAAGAATGTTGTTATGAGTATTAAAGTGACAGGAAAAAATAATTTCTTTTGTGGTGTTCATTTCTTTCTTCAAAGATCTAGCAGAGTAAACTGGGACTGCTAAAACATTTCTTTCATACGCAAACTTTCCTTCTTTGTTTCCAAAACAACAGTAATCGTTAATAACAGTCTAAAAGTTTTCACAGACAAATAGATGCCTGTAAGCACCTTTTTTCGGTTGAAGATCCAAATCGAAAGATGTTTCGAGTGTGATATAAGGGTCGTCAAATATCAAATCCTCCCGTAAGCACTTTGTCTAGAACAAAAATAATTTCACTTACGCTTTTCGAGATTTGTATGATAGACATTTCTTAACTGACAGCATCAGTTCTAAAAGTGTGGTACTCAGAATGTTGGGGGGGGGGCACGTGACCCCCCGTGCCCCCCCCGACGCTACGCCTATGTGTATTGGAGGAAAAAAGCCTATTTTAAAAATTATTGGTGACGACTAAATTTAGATTTAAGCCCGACGAGCCCAACTCCACCTCTATGCGTTTGACGCGCCGCCAAATTAAGGGTGGAATCAAAGATAGGCATTTTGTAAAAACTGTCAAATCGTGTTCAGGACCTTCTAAAACGTATAAATCCGTCCAAAGCCGAATCCAATACTTCTTGTATAGATAGAAGAAAGTAAAAATGCCAAAATTAATTCAGTTGTGAAAAAAAAATAACTTAATAGGGTAGTCCGAACAGTAAATGAAAACTTAAGCACATTTTTTTTTTTTTAAGATTGATAATATTTTAATAAACAGTGCCTTTTGGAGTATGACAGTGCAAATTCACGTGTTGGTATACAAATGATTAAAAAATAATAAAAGGAAGTTTATATTTCATTTGTTTAGGACAGCCCTACTCAACCTGCGGCGTTCGGGCCGCATGTGGCCCGGCGTCCTTTTATTTGCGGCCCAAAACATGCAATCATTAATCCATATTTATAAAAGAGAAGAACGGTATTTAAGATCTTTATCGTTGTTTTAAAAGGTTTAATGGGAAGTCAAAATCTTCCCAGTCATTTATAATTTATGTATATAAAGTATGTGTATGTTATGTATATAACGTGTGTATATGTTATGTATATAAAGTATGTATATAAAGTATAAATGTATGTATAGATTATGTATATAATTTATGTATATAAAGATATATATATTTTTTAACCTTCACCACTAATCAAATACTATTTCAAATTAATTAAATTAAAAATATATTTATATTTTCACATTAAAAAGATATGAAGCTTTTGTACTGAGCTAAGTCGAATTTTTTAAATAAAATCTGTGGTTTTTCTTCTTTTTTTTCGGTAATCTTTAGAATTTAGAAGTTTTTTAGTATTGTATTATCTTGTTTTATACTTATTATATAGCTGAAGGTATATAATAAGTATATAGTATAGTAAACTAATTGTACTTTGTTACACTGCTTTCTTATGCTACTTTGTTATGTTTCTATTTTAACTAGATTTATTTACATTATTATATAAGTATAGTGTGCTGCGGGCCGCCTAATGAAGCAAACTTATGTTTGAGGCCCGCGCGGAAAAATGATTGAGTATGGCTGTTTAGGATGTTAGGGGTGTTTTAATAAAAAGCTATATAAAAACCAAGTAAATGAACAGTTCTTACCAGTGAATAAACATGCAGCAATTTTGAATCCCTTAAGTTTCATACTATGTTATTTATTTTACAACTTGTACAAATAACTTCTAACACGTTTTTACTGAGCGACGGGTTTTTTAAACCCAGCATGACAATTAACTACTGGAGAGCTTTTCAAATATTATTCTATTAAAATATTTACTAATTGTTCACTTACTGGTCGGACTATCCTATTATATAGAAATTAATTTAAACCATTTGTGATATCTACGTCATTTTGATAGAGAACTAACCAGGCGAAAAAACATTCAAGCACGTTCAATTTTAAAGACATCTATTTGCTTTTTCTGGAGTAACTTTTGTTGGCACCAATTTACGTAAATCTTTAAAAAGAAATATTTCTACTACTTTCCGTTTTTAAGATATCTAAGCTAAGTTATTCTATTCTAGTTTGAAACAGCCCGTAAAAATACTTTAAGAGAACATATTAATCATGTTTAATATACTCCACAAAATTTACATTCACTTATTTTCTCCACATAGCAAGTTAATCCATCACAAAAATTGCATATCTTTCTAATATTACATCAAAAGTTTTGCTATATTACGTATGGAACTGACAGTTCCAAGAAAAATTATTTATGCTTGCTCAAACATACAGAAAAATTAATAATATATATATATATATATTTTAAGAGCGAAGAACCGTAAGTTTCTCAGCTTATTTTAAAGTGACTTCTATTAATATTTGCTTGAAGGAGAACATTTAAATAACAAATTGTTATTTAAATGTTACTCCCTGTTACCCCCGTTACTCCCTTTTTTTTTTTTTATACCGCTAACCAGGCCCCTACCTGCCCGGCATGAATGCCTAGCTTAACGGGTTAGTACCTGGGTGCGGGGCGGAAATCGCCTGATCACAGCATGGCTGTGATCCACCTGACTATTGATTTGTTCACATCGCTGCTGTGCTTGCTCTCTTGTGATTTGCTACCGTTATCTTTGTTTGCCGGTTCAAGGTTTCTGTTTAACTTTGTTGAATTGACAGATTTAATAGGTCTCGTAATTTAGAACCTTGATCAGGTGACGAGACCCTCACCTGACTAGGCACCCCCAGAGGTATTATTCACAGGTAACTTGGAGGGTTTTGCACCTGTTGTGGTTGTTTTTGGGGTTCTTTCTAAAACACAACTTACTTAAACTTAAAAAACTCATTTATTACTCAATCTTTACTTGACAATTAAATATTTAGAAAAAAATAAGTATACCCTGATTAGCTCCACTGAAATCTGTTGCCATGGAAAAGGTAGCAAATTATATTAAACTAATCAAAATATCAAAACTTAAGAATCCGAATAGGTTAATACAACAATGATAATTTTGAACTCATCATTTTAAGACAATATTAAATGTAGTAAGGGGCAACAGATTTCTAAATCAAGTAGCATACTGAATTGCATAAAGAACACCCAACTCCACTCCAACCCGATCAAGCTCAAATCTCCATACACATTAAATTAACAAAAGTGTAATCATCATATAATTTGGAAAAATGCAGACAACCTGAAATTCCTCCAATATGAGGACCAAAAGGAGAAAGAGTTAAATCCGTTAATAGAATAGGGATATGATGATGTACTAAAATTTTAGAACAACAATGGAGATTCTGAACAAGATCAGATCGGTTAGCCAAGAATCGTATAGTGGTATAAAATAACTGAAAACCCTTTTTTTTTTTTGTTAAAAAACAACCATTTTGTTGTTTGTTTTGAATAATACTTCAAAGAAAGGATAATTAAAAATTAAATTAATCAATTATAAAATTAGACTTAATTTTACTTTAGCAACAATTATCAGTATATTCAATACTGAGATAAGAACAAGAATTACATCTAATAACCTTACGTAAACCCCAATTAATGTTCATTTAAACTATTGCTATGAATTTTAGATTTAAGAAATTTAAAAGTATTAATTTAGCAAAATTATAGCTTTCATATTTTTATTTACACTTACTGAGAGGTTAATTCCTTCTTATAGGTATGTTGTAATTATAAAAATATTAATTATTTAAAAATTATATATAAAGAAAAACATACCATATTTGAGAATAAACAAAAACTTTCTTTATTTGAATAATTAAAAATTATAAAAGTAAGGTAGTTCTCAAACAAAATATAATAATAACACAATAACAAAGTTGATCAAAAAAAAAGAAAATACTGAAATTACTTATTATAACACTTTACATTAAGCAGCAAAGCCCCTAAAATTACCACAATACCATGATTTAAAGATGGATCAACTTTTCAAAATTTAGTTATTGATTAATTTTCAATTAAATATCATAAATCTTAAACTATTAACAAACCAACAATTCAAATGTCGTTCAATCATAAACAAAAAGGTTACATGTTAATCATCTTAAAATACCAATAATTATATTTTTTTGTTTCTCCAGGTATTTATAAATATTACAACAGTAGACAACATGTAATAAAGAAGAAATATGGGTTACTTACAATATACTTTGATATTTACTACCGTCAATGTGGGCACACTTCTTTGCATATATGTTAGTCTGCCATAATCTCTCTTTTTTTTTTTTTTTTTAACCTATTCTTTTCAGCTGCCTCTACGAGTCAACACCGTTACTCCATACATCACTTGGAGATTTTGATTTATTCCCGATTCAAAACGTCGTCACATCACCGATACCTTGTAAAGCGGGCAAGTCTACTCAGCTAGTCACGCCAGCCTTCTTAGTCTAGGATTAATAATGCCCCATCTCCAGAAATGATGTTCGTCTAATCATTAATTCATTTTTCGTCAAGGCATCAATAACAACCGCCGCTTAAGAAGTCAACACAAGACAACACTTTTTCTAGGAACGCCGCTACTACATGATGGGTCAAACATATTTTCTTTTCATTCGCCCTCTATCAGATACAGATCCTTACTTCGAAAATGCCCTTATAGCCTCTTTTCATCATAACATCATGATTTAGGATAATTAATGTAGGGCCATCAATGCCCCACTCTCAAAAAAAATCTTCCAGAAACCTGTCCGCCTTCAACAACTTCGCGATCCAGCCCATAGGCCAGTCTTCGAGCCCCGTAATAAGTCGAATCCTTACGAGCCAAACGACAGGTATATCGGCCAAGCAACAAGTGTCGTAAACATTCATTCTCCCGCGCTGCTTGAAAAACGGGACCGATCCACTCTGCCAGGGGTACGGGAATGGAAACAAAAGGAAAAATGGACTCACCGTGAAGACTACAGCTTGCCGCTCCACTCTGCCGGCCGCTTCATGGGGGAAGGAAACCATGCATCACCCCCATGGCGTGTGCTGAAGGGGGTCCTGTTAGCCTCTGTTTACATGGGCGCCAGCTATCCGCCTGATAGCAGAGCCAATTGAAGCCTGACGTAAACTTACAAAGCCTAATTGCGTGTATAGTACACTCATAAGATAACGTAATTCTTATACAGGGCGGTCGGTCATTCTTATATCAAAGTCAGACTAGATGACTCCAAATTTTCCACCTGTGCAGTCTACTGACAAAACATCCCTCCCTTGCTGTCTGCTTTTCGTATTTGAAAAACAGGAAGCTACGTTAGACTATAAACGTTGAAATTACTTTGCAAAAAGAAAAAGAAAGAAGAAAAAATAAAAACTGATTTTATTATAATTATTACAATTACTTTTATTTATTTAAATTTTTACTAGAAACAGAAAAAAAGAGTGCTTTTAAATAAATGTTGAGAAAGTGATTTAAATAATTAATGTAGATAAAAAAAAAAAATTGTTGAAACCAACCGTAACACACCCACGACGGATTTTACATGCACCAGGTGCCATTAGCGTACATAGATTTACATATTTACCATGTCTGTTGGCTTGTCACGTTCATGGTGGGTTGTCGCTGTAGTGTTTATCGCCTCTTTTATGGGCTGATTTCCCTTCTTGTTGTATTTGTCTCTGTCAAGGCTTTTTGGCGTTTTTATATGCTCGCCCCTGTTGTGGGTTGTTTTTTGTCTATCATTCATTGGTTTTTTGTCTCTTTCTTGATATATTTTTACCTCTAGCTTGTGCTAGAGCTGGTTTTCACATTTTGAATCTTGGTCTTCTTTCGAGAGTTTCACTGGTTATTATGTCACTATCGTGGGTTTTGTCACGTTGTAACGTTTGTTACTGGTGGTTGTCACATTGTAACTTTTGTTACTGGTGGTTGTCACATTGTAACTTTTGTTACTGGTGGTTGTCACATTGTAACTTTTGTTACTGGTGGTTGTCACATTGTTACTTTTGTTACTGGTGGTTGTCACATTGTAACTTTTGTTACTGGTGGTTGTCACATTGTAACTTCTGTTACTGGTGGTTGTCACATTTCTGGATGTTGCACACTCATTTTTGTTGTCTTTGTCACTTTATCTCACCCAAGCATTGGGGATTTTGATTTTTTTTTTCCCTTCGTGAATACGCTTTTTGCGATCAGTCCATTGAATCCTAATGGCTGTTATCACTGCTTTTGAATTTTGTGCAACTTGTTGATTTGTTGTTTGAGAAACTTGTCGCATATATGGAGTGGGGCTTGTTCCGTGGCCGTTAGTCCGTCATGTATCTATGAGGCTGTATTCACTTGATTTGACACTGTTTTTTTCCCCATTAACTTTCTTTGGCAGGTGTGCTTTGTGCATTCACCATTTAATTATTTTGTTCACTTTTTGTTGGCTATTTGCCTTCATCAGTTGGTGAAATTCAGTCCATCACAGATGACTTCCACTTCTCACTAGTGCTGAAAAAAATCGATTTTTTTTTTTTGGCGTAGCAAAGAGGTTCCATTGCTACTTTTTTTTTTTTTTTTTTTTTTTTTTTTCTTTTTTTTTTTTTTTTAAAGATATATTAGAAAATATACTTACCAAATGGATGGCTTTTGAGAGTGGGATATGCTTTTGAGGAATCTCGCTGCTGGGAAGGTGTATTTATTGTGATATGAGATCGATGTTTTCTACTAACCATCTCATCACTGCTCTTCCTTTTGTTTGTACTTGTTTGTTGTTCGCTAACTGGTTGTGCCATATTTTTTCGTTGTTCGGTGTGATGTGGATCAGATGTAGTGTTTGGGTTAGTGGGCAGTCTGTTAGATAGTGTTTGGGGGTTCCCAACTCCCCGCATGAGCAGTTTGGTGCGTCTTTGCGCTTAAACCTGTGTAAGTAGTCCGGGAATGCTCCGTGACCCGTGTAAATTTGACTTAGTAGATTGCAGCTGATGATTCTGCGAGAATCTACTTTTGGGAAGTATTCATATGTCTTCCTGCCCGTTTCCCCATAATCCCACTCGAACTCCCATTGTTTGATAGTGAGTTCTTTTAGTTTTCTTTTTAAGTTTGATATCGGTCTTTCTAGATGGTAGGGAATTTCTTTACTTTGGTTTTCTGCAGCCTTTTTTGCTAATTCGTCGGCATCCTCGTTTCCTTGGATACCCACATGTGCTTTGACCCAGCTAATTTTGAATTTATTGTTTGAGTCTTTTACTGTTTTTTGTATTGTATCGATTAATTTTACTACATTGAAGGGTTTACTGAGTGATTGGATGGCTGACATGCAGTCCGAGCGAATGCTGTATTCCTTCCCTGTGCTATTTCCCCATTCTGCTGCTTTTAGTATAGCCAGTAGTTCAGCTTGGAAAACACTGTTGTACTTCCTTAATGGAGCTGACCATGTTTTTATTTTTTGTTCATTTTTGAAAGCTACGAATGCCGAACACGTAGCGCCTGTTTCCAATTTTGAACCGTCCGTATATATTACTATGTCCTTGTAATTATGGCCTATTCTTGGTTCTATGGTGTCCGCGGGATGTGTTTCCCATACATTAATCTTTTTTATATAGTCTGTATGGTGGATAGTGGTTCCGTGTATTTCTGTCGTTTCTCTTAAACGAGATATTGTGCCGTATTCTGCCTCGTATTTAACTTGGAGGTGAATTGGAATCAGGCCAGCAAGTACCTGAAGGGCCGCTGTTGGGGCAGTTTTATATGCCCTAACTATAGCCAGCAAAAAATGCCTTTGGCATGTTGTTAGTACTTGTTTACTTCTTTGGTTTAGCTTATGTCCCCATATTGAGGCTGCGTAAGTCAGTGTTTTCTCAGCTACTGTTCTATACCATATTTTTAAGATGCTTGGTTTCAATCCTCAACCCCGTTTGGCCATTTGTCCCATCATCCAAAACGCTTTCCTTACTTTGGCTGTTTGTGCTTGGCAGTGTGTTTCCCAATTTAGGTTTTTATGTATGATTACACCTAGATACTTAATGTTTTCTTTTCCTTCAAATTCCCTTTCTTTGAATTTAATTCCTTCAATTTTATATGTGTCTGCTGTTGGTAGGT
Source organism: Maratus michaelseni (assembly GCA_963931845.1). Lineage (NCBI taxonomy): Eukaryota > Metazoa > Arthropoda > Arachnida > Araneae > Salticidae > Maratus > Maratus michaelseni. Next base: position 9,630,752 of record OZ007600.1, read on the forward strand.
TTCTTGTGTGTGTTCTATTAAGGTACAGTAGTTCTGTTTTGTCCCAATTAAGCGTTAGGTTATTTTCCGTTACCCATTCATAAAATTCTTTTATTATTTTGTTTGCTAGTTTTACTAATTGTTCTTTTGTTTTTGCTTTTATTATTAAAATAAAGTCGTCTGCGAAGGCCTGTATTCTTACATTTTTACCCCAGTTTTTCTTTAGGGGTGTATCTGCTATTAGCAGCCACAGCAGTGGTCCCAGACAGCTGCCTTGTGAGCAGCCGCCAAATGTTTGTTTTGTTACTTTAATGCCGTTTTCTTCTAAGGATACGTATCTATCTTCTAAAAAGCTTAGTATCCAATTTATTAAGTAAGTGGGGCATGGTGATTGTTTTAAGTTTTCGGCTATAATAGGCCATCTGATATTATCAAATGCACCCTTTATATCCATTGCTATTAGTAATGTTTGGTATTTGTCTTCTTTGTCTTTCTTTATTGTTTTTATTAGGTTATTTAGTGCGTGTTCAGTTGATAACCCTTGTTTGAACCCATATTGTTTGTCGCTCCAGTATTTGTTGATTGTTAGATGATGTGATATCCTGCCGTGTATTATTTTTTCTAGTATTTTACTAAGTGTAGGTAGTAAGCATATGGGTCTCTAATTTTTTGGTTCTTTTGGATCTTTTCCCTTTTTATGAAATAGGACTACTGTGCCTATTTTAAATGATTTTGGGAAGTAGTTGAAGTTAAGGCATGTGTTATATAATGTTAGTAGTAGTTGTGGTGCTGCTGTGTGTATTCTTTTCACTAGGTTATGGTCTATGTAGTCAAAGCCCGGAGCTTTGTTTTGTTTTATGTTTTTGATTATTCTGTTAAGTTCTTGTTTTGTTATAAGCTGTGGTTTTGTTTCATTAAATGTCGGTGTCTCTGGTTTTAATTCATGTTCTATTGATGGATCTGTTAGATATAGGTTGTTTAGGAAGTGGTTTAATGTCTTTTTGACGGTTACTTCTTGATTGTTGGGCATGATGTTTTCTAATCGTGATGGGCTTGTTTTTTTGCCTGATGCCAGTTTATATTGAGGGCCATATGTATTAGTGACTTCCTCACAGTATTTTTTCCATGTATCTCTTTTGGCTTTTTGGACTATTTTCTTTAATTTTGCGCGTTCTTTTTTATATTCTATATGTTGTTTGTGTTTTAGTTCCTCATCTTGTTGTTCCTGGAATTTTCTCCTGAACGCTCTTACTCTATTTCTTGCTATTTTGACTTCTTGTGACCACCATGGTGGTGCCATTAATTCTGGAGTTTTTCTATGTTTGTAGCAGGCGAATGCTATTGCTGTTATTTCTCTCTGTAATCTTAGAGTTATGTTGTCTAACTGATCTATATTTGTTGCTTTTCTTAGTTCTTTTGTATATTTGTTTCTGATTTGTTTAATTTTCTTCTCGAATTTTGCGTGTTTGCCGTGTTTTGTTTCTAAACTATGTCTTTGATAACACGTATTTTTATATTTTATATTAAATTTTATGTATTTGTGATCACTGTTTGATTCGTCGTCGCTTACTTCCCAGTCTGTTATATTTTCTCCTAATTTAGCTGTTGCTATTGTTAGATCCGGCCATCCTTCTAGCTTCCTTTTACCTCTCATGGTGCTGAACGACGCTTTTGCGTGTGGTGGGTTTTGTACAAAGAGGGCATTCAGGAGGAGGAAGTCTGTAAGTTTTACCCCCCTGTCATCTAAGTTCGCATAGCCCCATTGTTGAGAGTGTGCGTTAAAGTCCCCCGTCAGTAGTACTTCGCCCTTGGCTAATTTCAGAGTGTCTTCTACCTCCTGCAGCACATCTTCGAAGTCTTCTACTGAGGGGGGTGCGTATACATTGATTATTGTTATTGTTTCTTTTTTATTTTCGATTTTTATTGCTGTTGTGTATTCTTTTTCTGCTATTGTTATTGGATTGGTGCCTGTGTGAGTTACTATTGCTGATCGATTTCTTTTTGTTTTTGTTATTTTCCAATTACCATTATTGAAACCTGTTATTTTTCCTGTTTTTTTATTTTGGTGAAAGTCTTGTAAGAGGTGAAAGTCTTGTAAATCTTGTCAATATTTATTTGTTTGTCTCCCATATATCCCATAAGTGTTTGTGTTGCATGGAGACTGTTATGTAGGTTTATTTGTATTAGTTTGATGTTGTCTTGATTTTTATTGTTGGAGTTTTCTTTTGGATTTTTATTTTCATTCAGGTTTGGATTGTCTTGGGTGCCGCTTAGGCACGCGTCTGTGTTAACGGCGTTGATATTGAACATAATTCAATTCGTGTGTCCTTTGTTGCCTGTTGTTAAGTTCCTCCTGTGACCTCCTATGCACCCGTGTCACACCCCTAGTTGTGTTTAATGTGATTTTGTCGTTTAGGACATCATTACCTGTAGTTAGTTTTTGTCTTCCTTGTTCAATTTCAATTTGTCTAATTTTGAGGAGCTTTCTGTACACCCTGCACTGCCCATCATGAGCCGTGTGGTCAATAGGGATTTGTGCCGGTAAGTGCGCCTTATTCCATTCGTTAAATGTAGTGCAGATGATACACCTCTTCCTTCCTTTTGGGCAATCTTCGTATTTGTGCCTACCTGCACATATCGGGCAGTACTGACTCTGCTTGCACTGGTGCGCCACGTGGTCAAAACCTTGACATTTGTGACATCTTTGGATCGTCACATAGTTTTTTATCGGACATTCCTTGAGTCCCAGGCAGATCGTTCTCTCCTTGAGAAGGTGATCCGCCAGGGGCTCAGGGAGCACTACCGGTATATGCAATCGCCCTGCTGGTGCCCGTAGCGATTTTAGCAACTGTATTTTGTCCTCGTTTTGTTCTATGTCGATGCCTAGTTCTCTGCATATTTTGTGCTTGATTATGGCTGGCTCCACCGACTCCGGTACATGGAAGATGATAATTCTCTTCTTCCTTAAATTGGCTGTTTTTACTTTCAGGCCACTGTTACTCTCCTCATTCTCTGCCAGGGCTTCCTTTATCCTCGTAGCTTCCGTTGCGTTTTCGCAAACAATTTTTATGCCGTTGCGAATCCGTTTGACATTCCTGACTCCTTCCTTGTTTTCTATCGTATTTGTTATTTGTTGCTCTACTTCCTCTGCTGTCCGCTCTTCTGTAGCCTGAATAATTACAGTTGCCGTCGCGGCTTTGACCGCCTGTGCATAACTGTGAGCAACTGCAGTCTTTTTTGTTGCCTTTTGTGCTGGTAGCGATGTTGTCTCTTCTTCCATTGGTTGGGTTCCTCTTTTTGCTGTTGCTATTTCCAAGGCTTCTGCCTTTGCCTCGGCATGTGTTGCCCTCAACTCCATCTCAGTCAGTGAGTTTATCACTACCTGCAGAGCTTGGTCCATGGCTTCACACGTCGATGCTGGTATCTTTGTTGATTTTGATTGTATCATCTTGATGTAGCTTATTGCCATCATAGCCCTCTCTATCTCTAGGGATCTCTTTTTAGATCCATCTGGTATGTCGCAAAGGGTTATTAATTCCCCTCTTAACCTCGTGACTTCTGTGTCTTGTAGTACCGCAGTTTCTTTATCTGGCTCTGTCATTACACTATCCACATCTGAATCTGTCTCTTCGCACGTATCTTTCTTTGTCAATTCGTAAAATTCCTCAATGTCTGTCATCTTTAGTTTTGTTTTTCCTACTTTTTCGGAGGTTTTTGCTTTGCTTTTTACCTGCTCTTTCTGGGAAGTTCCAGGTGTACTACTTGCTCCTGGCGTTTTTTTTTGTGTTTTTTACTTCTGTTTTTGAGCCTTTTGAGCTTTGGGTGGTTTTTGTTGACGCATTGCGCTTTTGGTCTATTGGTGTCATTGTTTTTTCGCGGGAACTTGCACGTGTGCTTAGTTTCATTTTTTGTATTTGGTGTTTCTAGTTACCCTTTTATTAGTTTATTTATGTTTTATTCCCAGCAGGGGGAAACATGAAAATAACATTACAATTATAGACATCTTTTTCTAACGGTGTGTGTGGGGGGGGTTAACTGAAAGATTATACTTTAAGAGTTTGATCTGGGAGATTAATGCCTTGAGGCTTTAGAAAGTGGAGAGGGAATCGCTGGTAGAAGTAGGGATTAGTGGGTGATTGACACCCAACAATGAGCTAGTGGTAGCTGTAATGAAGTTAGGATTATTGAATGATTGACACTCCCTTCTTTTAATCTGCACTGGAATGTTGAATTCACTTATGTGAGCATTCTTTAATGTAACTGAAACTTCCTACGCATAGAGAAATTGTTGCTATTTTGACTTGAGATTTTTTTTTTTTTTTTTTTTGAGGGCGCTTACCTGTTAATTTGCTTATTAAAGTAAATTGGATGTCTAGTTAGACATGTATGGTTACAGAAAATATTCTGGGGGTACTTGAGAAACTGTTTAGTTTCTTGAAATTTTTTTTTTCCCCAGGGGTTTTATTTAGATATTTATGAATTATTTGATTCTTAGCTAATTAAACTATAAAATGAGATTAAAACTGGGGGTGGGGAGGTTAGATTTTACACTTTAGCTTAGTTATGTAAATGCTTAGTTGAAGAGATTAGTTTTAAATTGTTCTAATGGGAGGATTAGAGAGGAATTACAATTTAACTATTAAACTGCTGTTTAGGCTGTTTAGTTGAATTTAATATGGATGGGGGAGAAAAAGATAGTTGAATACGCTAAGGACTTAAGTTACTATTAAAATAACAAAGGGCAAATATTTATTTATTTTTTTTTGGGGGGGGGAAAGGGAGTGGGGGGAATTATTCATTGAATTAAGGATTGCTAATTGATATGATGTTATGACTCGTTGAGTCCTAAACTTTTGAGTTAGAACACTGGGCCTACTTCGCGATGAGCAATTAGGTAAAGGACCTAATTAACCCTAGATGGCTGGGGATGTAGCTTCCAAAACTGCCGCAATCAGTAAATTAATTCACTAATTGAGATCGCTTTGGCGTACCCATCAGCCGCCAGTGTTTAAAAGATGGTCAATTAAGATTTATACTTACATAGGCAATCCCCGCCAGGTACCAGTTACCTTAATTACTGCTGCTGCTGATTTCTTCCTGCAAAGAGCTGCTATGTTGATCAAGGCAGGTGTGGCTGTTCCATTTCTACCGGGCGAACATCTTTCTCCCGCGGTCCTGTCTGCTAGCGTCTGTCCGCAAAGACGAGAGTGTCCTTCCGCTATCTCTTTCAACACGTGGTCCCTTGATTACACTAATTAGTACATAACTAATTAACCGTTGGTCGCACAATTGAAAAATTAATGTCCACGGATAGGAAATGTTTTTCTCTTTCCGGGAATTCAAAAATCTGAAAAAAAAATCTCAGGAATTCCGGTTTTAAAATTGCAAAAACCAGGAGCCCAAAAACATGCGTGCTTCCTGTACGCGCCGCGTATTATTGCTGCAGGTTTTTTAGAGTGAAGGAGAACGCTTCATAATATGGTCAAGCAACCATTATCTATTAAAATAGTTAAATGACTGGACTGTTTGCTGCAATTTTTTACAGTGTACTTTATAAGAGTCTCGACTTCAGTGACCTTCACGTTAAAACTAAATAAGAAAATAAAGAACTAAAATTAAAATGAACTGAAATTATTGAAAAAGTAGCCATTTTAATGCATCCTTCAAAATGAATGATTTCAGAAAAATAGGTATATATAGTCTATGATCGTAAATTTAGTGATAATATTATGTTTGATGGGCATTTAGTGGAAAATGGCATCAATCACAATCACAATTATTTGATAAAATTTTGCACAGATAAAATTGTTTAAATTATGCAGGAAAAGGAGTAAAATCCAGTATTACCAATAAAGAAGAAATGGAGTTGCGAATACATAGACTACGCATAATTATGTTTTGTGTAAAATATTTTTGGTATTTCTTTGTTAAAGTGGTGAATCACCAATCGACCAAGATGTATCGCCAAATTATAAGACATATATGACATTATAAACCTATATAATGTATATGACATTTAATGAAATATATGTCAAAGTTATAGTCATATATTATGTATATATATGCCATGTCTATAGGACGTACATGACGTATATATGACATGTAAAGCGCAAATATTATATATATATTGACTTATAGAGCGTATGTATGAGCTGTTGAAGTATGCGTATATATGGTGCATATATAAGCTTGGCAATGGCGTGGGCGAATTCGTAACTTGAACCTTGGCAAAATCGTAACTGTGGAGACCACTATTACAAGAAAGTACTGTATTTTTGGATACAATTCGTAGTTTACAATAATGAGTTTCGAGTAATAGAATTCATAAAATTTTAATATTTAATTTTTACAATTCATTTCTGGGGATCGGTACCCCTTGAACCCTCGGTCCGTTGGCAGTTGCCACCCTAACACACACTATAATTACGTCACAGATTCTTTGATTAATCTTTGAAATAAGCAGAGATCATTTCATTATTCTCCACATAACACAAAACTATAATAACAAAGGTTTTGTTCCCAATAGATAAATGGCTATATCACTTCAAATTTATTAAACATAACAAATCTCAACACCAATAAAAAGGTTGAAACAGACAACAGCACTTAAGCACTTTCGTATGGAGCGAGGGTGCGGCTGTTAAAATCACTTTAGATAGACGTTCATTAGATGGTTCAAAAGAACTGATTTATGGACTGTTATCTGATAGATTTGCTGGTATATATAATGATGAAGAAATTTTTGCTTGCTTTAGTAAATGCAAGAGATTCCAAACTGCAAAAGTTCTTTAAATAATGAAAACTGTTATGTTTTTAAATCATTTTCAGACTTTTCCGTAACTTTGTCTGCAATTTAAGATAATCAGATTTCTAGAATACACAATTAAACAAGTTTCCAATTTTATATTTAAAAATCCTGAAAATTACGTAGGATTCCTAATTGTAGGCTCTCTATAAAGGTGCAATATTGCAGGCAAATTTTCAATTCTACACAGTCTGGTTATAATTTTTAAAAATTCTGTAGAATTTGATTTTTATGAAATCCATTAAGTCTAACCCTTTGAATACACGTCATAGCATTCAAAATACGGCAAACGCTCGAACGCTGAAATATGCTACGAGATGTTTTTTCCATTATTTCTTCATCTGCCTACTTGTCAACAACACAATAAGAAGGCAGCTATCTTCGAAATAGGAATCTTCCTAAGATATCTAGTACAAAAGATCTCCAACCCGTTGATTACAATAATATCCTACTCTGCGACAATGGTTGGATATTTCCGAGGTGCACAAAGTGGAACACCTGTTGCTCAAGCCCTCGGGCGGTTTGACAGTAGTTTGCTTTCCCGGGCGTTAGGAACGTTTTAATAGCAAAAGGGTTAATCTTTTATAAAATGATTTTTTTTTCTAAACTACATAATTTAAGTAAAACGTTGAACTATTAAATTTTTTTATTATTATTATTTTATTTTTTGGTAAAAAACTGTTTTTAAAAAACTAAAATTATAACGCTTATTTTCCATATGGCTTGTTGTTTGAATGTTCATCACACGATTTTTATTATAATTAAAGAGGAATTTTTTAATGTGAGGAAAAGAAATTTTATTAAATGTAAAAAGTGAAAATCTTAAAAGCAGAAGGTAGTGGGATGGATATATATATATATATATATTTTACATTTTTTATTTTAACATACTTATTTTTTTTCAATATATAAGAAAATCTGCACCAAACTCATGAGTGAAAAATAAAACTTTCAAGTTAGAAATTAAGAATGTTCTAAATTTTAGGCATTATAATGAAATGTTTCTAATAGCATTATTTTATTGTATTGTATAAAATATTATTTTGAAAGTTCAGACGTTACTAAAATAAATCCTTTTAAAGTGTGTGGGAAGGGCTGCATAGGTCTAATTTAACATCGTTAAAATAAGTATAAAAATAAATGTGTACAATATTCGTTAAAATAAGATTTTTATGCATATTTATTTTAATTAGAAAATAGCCCCTAATAATCAGATAATCTACACCAAATTAATAAAGATTTAATGGATAAAAAAATAAAATATTCAAGTTAAAAATTAAGAAACCTCTAAATTTGTGGCTTTATACAGGGTTCGTACGCTTTTATCACATTTTTTTTTATAAAATTTTTCTATTTAATATTTAAATAGCAGAAATTGTAGATGCTTCGTCTAATTATAGGATTTGAAATAGTTTTCTACATTTAAATGCGAAAAAATCTATTACAAATTGTAGTAAAAGCGTACGAACACTGCTATAATGTTATTCTCAAAGCATTCTTTTGATTTGTTATTTATATACATTTTTTTTAAGTTTAGATGTTTCTAAAATAAATAAATAAATAAATAAAAATCCTTATAAGTGTGTGGGTAGGACCGGATAAGGCTAATTTAACATAAGATCTTTAAAACAAGATTTTTATGCATATTTATTTCTAATTAGAAAAAAATCATATTAATGAGAAAATCTTCACCGAATTTTTCATTTTAACTATAACTGATTAGTGAAAAATAGAGCTGTTCAAATTAGAAGTTAAATATCCTCTAAATTTTTGGCATTATAATGAAATGTTTCTCAAAGCATTCTTTTGTTATGTTGTACTTTTTTTTCAAGTTTAGACGTTATTAAAATAAATCTGTATGAATTGTTAGGGAAGGGCTGAGTAAGACTGATTTAACATAAAATATTTAAAAGACGATTTTTATACAAATGTATTTTTAATTAAAAAAAAAAAAATCACAATAATCAGAAAATCTAAGTCAAATTAATCAAGAACTAATGGGTGAAAAAATAAAAATATTCAAGTTAAAAATTAAGAAACCTCTAAATTTTTGGTATGGTAATGAAATGTTTCTCAAAGCATTCTTTTCATTTGTTATATACTTTTTTTAAAAGAAAGTTTAGACGTTATTTAAAACAAATAAAAATCCTTATAACTTGTGAGGGAAGGGCTGAGTAAGACTAATTTAACATAAAATCTTTAAAAGAAGATTTTTATACAAATTTATTTTTAATTAGAAAAAAATTCACAATAATCAGAAAATCTAAGTCAAATTAATCAAGAACTAATGGGTGAAAAAATAAAAATATTCAAGTTAAAAATTAAGAAACCTCTAAATTTTTGATATGGTAATGAAATGTTTCTCAAGGCATTCTTTTCATTTGTAATATATTTTTTTAAAAAGAAAGTTTAGACGTTATTTAAAACAAATAAAAATCCTTATAACTTGTGAGGGAAGGGCTGAGTAAGACTAATTTAACATAAAATCTTTAAACGAAGATTTTTATACAAATTTATTTTTAATTAGAAAAATATTCACAATAATCAGAAAATATAAGTCAAATTAATCAAGAACTAATGGGTGAAAAAATAAAAATATTCAAGTTAAAAATTAAGAAACCTCTAAATTTTTGGTATGGTAATGAAATGTTTCTCAAGGCATTCTTTTCATTTGTAATATATTTTTTTTAAAAGAAAGTTTAGACGTTATTTAAAACAAATAAAAATCCTTATAACTTGTGAGGGAAGGGCTGAGTAAGACTAATTTAACATAAAATCTTTAAACGAAGATTTTTATACAAATTTATTTTTAATTAGAAAAATATTCACAATAATCAGAAAATATAAGTCAAATTAATCAAGAACTAATGGGTGAAAAAATAAAAATATTCAAGTTAAAAATTAAGAAACCTCTAAATTTTTGGTATGGTAATGAAATGTTTCTCAAGGCATTCTTTTCATTTGTAATATATTTTTTTTAAAAGAAAGTTTAGACGTTATTTAAAACAAATAAAAATCCTTATAACTTGTGAGGGAAGGGCTGAGTAAGACTAATTTAACATAAAATCTTTAAACGAAGATTTTTATACAAATTTATTTTTAATTAGAAAAATATTCACAATAATCAGAAAATATAAGTCAAATTAATCAAGAACTAATGGGTGAAAAAATAAAAATATTCAAGTTAAAAATTAAGAAACCTCTAAATTTTTGGTATGGTAATGAAATGTTTCTCAAAGCATTCTTTTCATTTGTTATATACTTTTTAAAAAAAGAAGTTTAGACGTTATTTAAAACAAATAAAAATCCTTATAACTTGTGAGGGAAGGGCTGAGTGAGACTAGTTTAACATAAAATCTTTAGAAGAAGATTTTTATACAAATTTATTTTTAATTAGAAAAAAATTCACAATAATCAGAAAATATAAGTCAAATTAATCAAGAACTAATGGGTGAAAAAATAACAATATTCAAGTTAAAAATTAAGACACCTCTAAATTTTTGGTATGGTAATGAAATGTTTCTCAAGGCATTCTTTTCATTTGTTATATACTTTTTTTAAAAGAAAGTTTAGACGTTATTTAAAACAAATAAAAATCCTTATAACTTGTGAGGGAAGGGCTGAGTAAGACTAATTTAACATAAAATCTTTAAAAGAAGATTTTTATACAAATTTATTTTTTATTAGAAAAAAATTCACAATAATCAGAAAATATAAGTCAAATTAATCAAGAACTAATGGGTGAAAAAATAAAAATATTCAAGTTAAAAATTAAGAAACCTCTAAATTTTTGGCATTATAATGAAATGCTTCTCAAAGCATTCTTTTGATTTGTTATGTACTTTTCTTTTCCAAGTTTAAATGCTACGAAGAAAAAAAAAATAATATAAAGAAATTATAATTTAACAAATTACAATAACCATTGGGAAAATGTTCCGAAAGCTTAAAAAAAAAAAAAAAAAAAAGTACTTTTGTGTTATAGTGGCCCCCACAATTATGATTATGCCTAGATTACCGTTATGACTTCGCCAAGATCATCGCAAAGCTTATATATGCCTCCTATATACGCATATATATATTCCAAACACTCCTATATGTGCCATATACGTCATTATACACATATTATATACGTCTTATATGTCGCATATAAATCATATACACATGTCATATATATACATCATATATATGACAGATAACTTGGCCACATACGTGAAGAAATGTTATATATATATATATATATATATCATATATTATTATAATGTCATACATGCTTTATAATTTGGCGATGAATCTTGGTCGCTTGGTGGTTCATCCTTGATCATCCAAAATTCTTCTAAAGTTACAGAATTTCGTTAAAAACAGTTAAAATAGTAAAATGCGAACATCATTTGGTCCATTCTCGACCGAAAGCAACAACCATTTTCCGAATGGTTAATAAATCCTTACAAAGTGTGTGTTGAGGGTTGGGAAAGATTAGTTCAACATAAAATCAATAAGATTTTTGCGCATAATTATTTCTAATTAGAAAAAAATCCATCATAATATAAATAACAAAACTTTAATATTTAGAGGAATATTAGGTTCTTATCATTTTGATCATTTAAGGCCCGCCAACAACAATAGCGACAACAGTTTTTGTTTACCACTAGTTTCAAAAGGGAAAGGTAATTTTCTTTCCACAGAAACGCTAATACCTCCACTCAACATCTGTTACACTTGACACTTAAAAATGATGTAAACAAACATCACTCACCCTTCACGCAAGAATCGTTAACAAAATACCATCTCTTAGATACAATCCAAAAATAGCAAATTGTTAAAAGACATGTGAAAGCTATTTTGGAGTTAAGCTACAGATGGAAAGTCTTGAAATGTCAAATGTTGATATCTTTTTCACCAAATTATCTCAGGGTGCATACTAGAGATGAGTTCGGGCTCTTTTTTTGGAGCCCGAGCCCACCCCATAGATTAACATACAAGATAGGACAGTTACAGAAAAATCTGTAAATGGCGGCAATACTAGTGTCACTAGTGTCAGGGGGGGGGGGGAATTAACAAGCTTCCGAAATTTATCTATGTATATGAATTCTGTTTATACTCTATCTTTTTAATATCTATTCGGTTCTCTTCAAATTAACAATTGGTGCATAAAGTTTCCTTTTAAATGACTTCATTTTTATTAGCTCACAGGCTATCAAAGCGTGACAGCTTATGTGCCCGCCGGTTTTGTATGTACGTATGTATGTACATAACGCGATAACTCTTCATAGAAATATCCGTTTTCCATCCAATTTTGTTTATAGGTTGACTGTGTTAAGGCGCTTCCCTGATTAGTTTTCGGGATTCATTGGTAAAGTATAAAGGGGGGTAAAGGGGGCTAATCCCCCTTAAATTACATAAATGGGTTTTTCATGCAGAATTATCCGATTTGCTTCAAAATTTGTTTATGGGTTCACTGGATTAAGACGCTTTCCTGATTAGTTTCGAGATTCATTGGTTAAGTATAAAGGGGGGGGGGGACGGGGGCAAATCTTTCCCTTAAATTATATAAATGGGTTTTTAATGCAGAATTATCCAATTTGATTCAAATTTGTATATAGGTTCGCTGGGTTAAAACGCTTCCATGATTAGTTTTCGGGATTAATTGGTTAAGTATAAAGGGGGTAACGGGGGGCAAATCCTCCCCCCCTTCATTTAGATTAATGGGTTTTTCATGCAGAATTATCCGATTTTCTTCAAATTTTGTATATAGGTTCATTGTGGTAAGGCTCTTCCTTGATTAGTTTTGGGGGTTCATTGGTTAAGTATAAATGGGGATACGGGGGGGGGCTAATCCCCCTTAATTCAGATAAATGGGTTTTTCATGCAAAATTATCCGATTTGCTTCAAATTTTGTATATATGTTCATTGTAATAAGGCGCTTCCCTGATTAGTTTTGGGGTTCATTGGTTTATTATAAGGGATGGGAGGAGCGGGGGGATGATTCCTCTTAATATATTGTCGATTTCTTTATTTTTCGAAGGGCTTATTTCAAATTCGTTGAAATAAGAGTATAACATACAATTAGTGTGAATAGCCTGTGAGCTTAATGCCCTCAGTTTAACTGGGCAGTTTTCTTGTTATTCTTTCTTTAATTATTATTGAAGCGGCAGTTATTTTCTGAACTTTTTTAGTATGCCTAAACATGTTAATATGTCTCATGCAGAATCTTGTCTGCATGAATTCACAACTTTTGCTTATCGCATTTCTTTCGTTGCAAACGTAAATATTTGAAACAGAACAGAAACATAAACCTCCCACTCGTGGACAGCCAACCTCTCGGCATAGGACCTATGAGTCCACGAGGGAAAAACCTATATCTACCAGGAACCCCAGTGTCCATAAGATAGACGTTTACAACAGAAATATTAAACGTATAAGAAGTCTCTTCCCCTTTGTCACAGCTCCACCAGTGGCTGAGAGGTTCTGCTCTCAAAAAAGCTGGTAGACGGAAGGTGCTTAGTTCAAACCCCTGTCACGCTCGTTGACCTAACCGTTCGGAATTTTCTGTGATTTTCTTCGAACTTTGCCGTAAATATGGGTTAGGATCCCTTAGAAAGACCCTCACGGAGGGGCATTTCCAGAAAGGGCCTATATCCCTCGAGTAGACAATCGGCAGTCATAAATCAACCCCCCTCTGTCACCACAGGCGCTGCGATCGTCATCGCGTTACCATTACGCTCTATGATAATGTCCTATCTTGTATTTTAATCTATAAGCCACCCTAAACAGAAACATTTTGTGTCCTCAGAACCCGAACTTGCCCGATCCAGATACACAACGCTTACGCAGTACAAAATTTTTAATGGCATTTTAAAATTGTTTCAAGATTCATTTTCTCATTTTAAAAGTTCTTTTTATATAGAAAAAGTATTAATTCTAAATAACTCTGTCGTGACAACGTTTTATAATTTTCCAATACCTGAAAATCTGTTTAAAGTAGCGAATTTGTTATTTATACCAAAACCGCTGGTAGAAATCTGAAACAGTCACAACTTTAGTCTTTTAAAGTATCATTCTAGAACTATGGCGGAAAGACGCGAGTTCTGTTTTCCAGTAATTAGGGAAAAGGACTTCAACCAAAAAGCGTGGATAGACAAGGGCTTTATTTTGTCACTAAACCTGACTGTGCAAAGGTTTCAGAATCAAATAGAATATTCTTCCTTATCTCCCATCAATAACAATTCAATTTCCTTCCAAACTGATTATTGAAGGATTGTAAAACACTTTAAAAACTTAGAGTACTTTCTCGTTTCTCAAATAACATTTTTTTTTCTTTTCTCAATTTGTGAATAAATTAAATTTTTATTTTGACCCCGAGACTGTTTTTGTACATATCAATCCAAATATAGCAGATTGTAAAAAGATTTCAGAAAGTTATTTTGGAGTTTAGCTACAACTAGAGAGCCTTTGACTCTCAAATGCTGACATCCATTCCCGCGAATTATGGGTGCGTACAGTTCTACTACAATAGTTGAACAGAATCATTCGCAATCTCAGAAAATTCTTACAATTATTCTTACAATTCTTACCATTATTTTTGAGCTGATTTTCCGTGAATTTTTTTTTCAACTCTCGGTGTTATAGCGATCAAGAATATCCCCAACTTTTATCCACAGCTCATAAAAATTCGTTCCTAGCGGCCATTTCTGACCTCGATAGCCCAATCAGAGATAGCTGTTTTGGAACGTAAACAAAAGAGCAATAAATAGTTAGTATCAACCAGTAATAGTAATAGTTTTTCAACCGACTTTTGCAATTTAGCGCATGCGCTGATTCGCTAATTTTGGTCTTGAAAGTATAGCTTTGAGTTTTAATAATATAGATAGAAAATTTCAAATATGAAATAGTGATGTTAGACACTTTGGAAATTCCAAGAAGTGTACGCACATTGTATTATCTAGCACAAGCTTTCTCATTCTCTTTTCGTTATACAGGGTGATTTGTTTTAAAGTTGTGAAAGTAAAGCACTATAACAAAAGAACCACTGATGCAAATGACCTGAAATTTCATCAGTATGCTCCCAAAGAAATGGGAATTTTTTAGGCGTGGTTAAAAAAAAGCATAAAATCGCACCGACAGATGGCGCTGTAAGTTAACAGAAACAAAGAATATCGTCAGTGGGAGGAAAATAATGGACGGTACTTTGAGAAAGAGAAAACTTTATTATGCATATCAAAAGCATACAGAAATAAGTAATTGGGAAAAGGAATTGCGAGCACCTTTGCAGAAACAGAACGAAATAAAAATATGAAGTAAAGCATTCGTACGGAACTGCGCAACTAACACCCTAGATTTTCAATGTGCTGTCCGCCGTTTTCAGATACGAGTTGGAAACGTGAAACCGCATGTACCACAACAGAGCGAAGAGTATCCACTGTGCGTGTGTCGTGCGCAAGCTCGTCTCCGGACATTACTGCATATACAGCGCCATCTGTCGGTACGATTTTATGTTGTTTTTTTTAACCTCGCCAAAAAATTCCCATTGCTTGGGGAACATATTGCTGAAATTTCAGGTCATTTGGATCAGTGGTTCTTTTGTTATAGGGTTTTACTTTCACAACTTTAAAAAAAATCACCCTGTATATTACGCCCATTTTCTCTATCTCGCTACTATTTTGTCATTCTTTCGACATCTGTTTGTACCTGGCATGCGAAATTGCTACAAACAAACATTTTACCCCTTACACGCAAAAATCACATGGCAAATAAAATACTCTTCCTTAGACATCAACCAAATATAGCAAAAAGCCATTTACACCCGGTTGACATACTATATGCAACCCCACTCCTGTTTTCCACGGGGTTGAGCTCATTAACTCTGAGCTGACTAATTGTATCTATATTATAAAGGACAAACGTATCCGTTCGTAAACACTGACGTCATTTTGCGAATAGCAACACTTGACGATGAAATTTCGGTTTAGCAATTTTTGTTGTTACAATTATTTTAATTTCTAAACATATATATAATCAACTTTCAAATGCAATTTGTTTGAAAACTGTATCTTGATTGACTGATTTATTATAGCGTTTACATTAAATTTCAAGCATGATAAAAAATTATTTATTAAAAATTTGATTAAAAAAATATATCTCTATCGCTTGCAGAGATTGCAAAATATTAATCCGTTTGCACTTTAAACAATATAAAAAGTTCAGCATTTGTTTCCAGCTAACATTCAATAACGAAATTATGACTTCATTAAGCAATAAATGAAATAGTATAAATAAAACACAAATTTAACAGACATGTAATCGAAATAAGCGTTTAAAGCCGCTGAAATTATCCCAATAAAACAAACTTCTGTAAATAACGAAATTTTTAGCGATTTCTTCGGCTATTAACTTCTGGCACGAGGCCAATACGAAATAACCGCTTTTAATAAATTTCGAAATTTTATTTGAGTATATAATTGACATATTTCATATAAAAATATTTTTTGGTGTTGTTAGAGAGCAATCTAAATATATATATATATATATATATTAAATGCAAAAAATATATTAGAGTTTTCAATAAAAAATAAATGGTTTTCAGATATATTCTCTATCCCTGGAAGCTCGGGTTGGATGTTCTAGTAGTAAAAGGCAAAAGATGAATATGATATTTCTCACATTGAAACATAGTTATTGTTAGATTTAAGTATTGCATATAAAAGTGAATTGATATATCATTAAATAGTCCCACAACACTTACGTTTCAATTTTAAGATGTTGATACAATAAGGTTACTTGATATATTACTGTTATTACTTTTTTTCTCCACATTCACGTGTTAACTTACAATAATGTAACCAAATTTTCACAATAAGGTAATAAAATTTACACAATAAGGTAACCAAATTTACACAATAACGTAGCATAGTCTTCTTCTGTTACATTTTCTTACTGTGTAAACTTTATTTTTTTTCTACTATTTTCCCACTCTTTCCACATCTGTCTGAACTTAACACGCGAAATTACTATAAACAAATTTACCCCTTACACGCAAAAAGCACGTAGCAAATAAAATGCTATTCCTTAGACATAAACTAAATATAGCAAAAAGCCATTTGCACCAGGTTAACATACTATACGTGTGAAGAAAAGAATTCTGAAAACCGCAGACTGTGCCTCTACATTTCGCTGGGACTTTCATTTTCCGTCCACGAAGACTGACTTTTAAATTTGTACTTTGAACTATTGTAAACTAATTTTTTCTTTTCTCTTGCAGAGAAATATTTTAACCAGTTGGGTCTTTGAGACCAACGAAAAAAGATGTAATGATTGTTGCTTCTGTGAATCATTAAGAAAAGGATTTATAATTTTAATTGTTGTGTTCTGTTAACGTTAGTAAATGTTGTGTGTTTTTATTTAAAGACTTTGTATTTTGTGTGTGTGAGCCTTACTGACGGATATGATCAAGATACCCGTATTAAGCATCCCATCACGAACCCGCAGGTAAGAGCTTTTATTTATTAGAAAATCTTTAATTCTTACCTAAAGAAAATTAATGTTGACTGATTAATGAGAATTTTTTGATATGACATCCCTGCAAGGGATGTATAGTGCGGGTAAATATTTGTGGATTATGAAATAGTTTAGAATATAGTTTGAAATCTTTTTTTGAAATAAGAAATAATTTAGAAAATTTTGAAATCTTATTGTTTGGGAAAGAATTAAAATCGAATTAAAAAGATTTGAACTATATATCATTTCGACTCACACACACAAAAATATGTCTCAACCAGAAACGTTAGAAGTTCTTAAAAAAAGACGAACAATTTTAAGATCAGCAGTCACTAAAGCATTAAGCAAACTCGAAAACTCAATAGAGTTAGAAGATGTGTCTGCTGAAGAATTAGAAGAATATGTCGAATCGGTTACAGACAAATTTAAGTCTTTAAAAATTACGGACAGTAACTTAGAATTATTGATTAATCCAGATGATTTAGAAAAAGAATTGGAAGCATCTGAAAAGTATGCTGAAAACGTAATTTCTTGGAAATCGCGCGCAAATAGAAAAATAAGAGAAATAAAAGCAGGGCTTTTAAATTTTAAGTCAAAACTGGAAGTAAATTACGAAAATGCTTCGGACGTTGCATTTAATAATAGAGGAGAGAATTCTGTACGTGTAAAACTTCCTAAATTAAGTATTCCAATATTTGATGGGAATATGAATGAGTGGCTTACTTTTTGGAATTGTTTTGAATCTTCCGTTCATAATAACAGTTCATTGAATAAAATTAACTATTTGCGAGCTCAATTAAAAACTACGGCGTTAAGCACAATTGAAGGCTTTCCTATATCAGAAAAGAATTACGATGCTGCAGTGGAACTATTGAAAAATAGATACGGAAATAAACAAATGCTGATTCATACTCATATGAGTAACATTTTGGCAACCAAGCCGTTACGAAATTCTGCAGATATATATCTTTTTCGAAAATATTTCGACAAATTATCTGTTTAACTTAGAAGTTTAGAAAGTATCGGTACAAATATTGAAGAAATATCTAGTGTATTGTGTACCACCATATTAAAAACAATTCCTCAAGACCTTCTCATTGAATTAAATAAATCGGAAAATGAGAAAGGTTATTACGAAATTAAAGAGCTGATAAAATTTTTATCATCTTGTTTACACGCCAGAGAGAAAGCAATGTTAGTGTCAAATGCAATTAAGGAAGATAGCCGGAAAACTCACGTTTTTCCCGATAAGAACATTCACGATTCGCGAGCTAAGCATAAAATATATCCGACTGTGAATGATTTAATAGCGACTAATACGGAGGAAGATTTAAGTTTATCGAATTGTGTTTTTTGCAACACTTCAAAACATTGCTCATCCAAATGTCAGTTCGCAGCTAGCTTAACTATTGAAGAAAGAAAAAGTATTTTAATGAAAAAGGGAGCATGTTTTAAGTGTCTGAAAATGAAGAAACATTTATCGCGTTTTTGTAAAGAAAAAATAGTCTGCTATCATTGTAAAGGAAACCATAATGAGCTATTTTGCTATAAAACAAAAACGAATGAAAAAACGAAAGAAAAACCAGAATTGTCGGACACTACCCTCTTTTCGAACGAAAATTTATCGAGCAGTATTTATTTACAAACTTTGTGTATTTTTATAAGGAATAACGGTTTTGAATATATAGTGCGTGCTATTTTAGACACCGCGTCTTCAAAATCTTATATCTCAAAATTTGTGGCCAATAAAATGGAATTAGAAGGTATAAGAAAAGTAAAAATCACGCATGGGCTTTTTGGAGGTACCGAAACAACGGTTGATCATAATTGCTATTCTATAGATTTAAGGGGTTTGAGGGGAGGAAAAAATATCAAAATTGAGGTCATGGAACAAGACAAAATTTGCGCTACTGTTCCTAAGATTAGAAATCTTAATTGTATTTCGGAATTAAAAGAAAAAAATATTTTTTTGAGCGATATCTGCCCGGAAAGTAAAAATTGTTTATATGAACGGGATATTAACGAAATACATGTCTTTTTAGGAGCAGATATTGTGGGAAATTTGTTTACGGGAAAAATTGAAAATCTTTCTTGCGGTTTAGTTGCGATGCAAACGTCGCTTGGATGGACTACTATGGGGAAAATTAATGATAACGAAAGGGATAGTTCTCTTTTGGTCCTTTCGTTATTAGTAAATGATGCAAAAATTACGGATTTGTGGAATCTAGATTCCTTAGGCATAGTAGATCCGGCTGAAAAATAATCTAAGGAAGAAGTTCAAAAATTGGTTATGCAACATTTTAAAGAAACCGTAAGCCGAGAAAATGACGGTAGATACAAAGTTAGTCTCCCCTGGATTTTTGAACACCCCCCTATTTCTAGTAATAAAGATTTAGCGGAAAAACGCCTTCAAAATATTATCAAAAATCTTAATTCTTGCGGTTTACTGAAAGATTACGAAAAAGTTTTGGATGAATTGGAAGAGGAGGGGATCATTGAAAAAGTGAATTGTGATGAAAAATTTAACCCTTTTAAGATCCACTATCTAACTCATAGAGCGGTAATCAAGCCTACGTCTACAACTAAAATTAGACCGGTATTCGATGGTTCAGCACATGTTAGGGGTTCCGTTTCCGTAAATGACTGTATAGAGAAGGGACCTAATTTAATTGAATTAATTCCTTCCGTCCTAAGTCGATTTAGAATAGGAAAGATAGGGGTTGTAGCTGATATTCGAAAAGCATTTTTGCAGATATCTCTAAATGAAAAAGACAGGGATTATTTACGTTTTCTTTGGTGGAGAGATGGGAATTCCAAAAACCTTGAGATTTATAGACATTGTAGGGTGGTTTTCGGGATTAGTTGTAGCCCTTTCCTTTTGGCTGCTACTCTTACACATCACTTAGATCAGGCTCCTGAAAATCTTAAAGATGTTGCTCTAAAACTTAAAGAATCCTTTTATGTAGACAATTGTGTAGCCAGTGTAGAGACGAGGGAAGAGTTAGAGTATTTTCGAAATGAAGCACGAAAACTTTTGGCATTAGCACAATTTGATCTTCGTGGTTGGTGTTATAATCATTGCGAGGAATTTGGATTAGGCAATAATGACAACGGTTATTTGAACGATGAGAATGATATAAAAATTCCGTTACTTGGTTTAATATGGGATACCGAATAGGACACGCTGTCGTGTGATTTCTTAATTTTAAAGTTGAGAATGAGCTTATCACAAAAAGAACGATTTTGTCCTTAACGCATAAAATATTCGATCCCATCGGTTTCACTTGTCCCGTGACCTTAATTCCAAAATTGCTTTTACAGAAATGTTGGAAAATGAAAGCTTCATGGGACTCCAAATTGCCCGATGAGATAGTTAAGGAATTTAAAAAATGGAGTAACCAAATTAAGGATTTAGAAAATCTTGAAATACCTCGAAAATTATCTGACTTTTCAGTAAAAATGGGAAAATTATCTCTACACGCCTTTTGCGACGCGAGTAAATCTTCTTATGCTACATGCGTTTTTCTCAGAAATGAGCAATCGAATTTTGTCACCTGTCAACTTGTTCAGGCACGTTCTAGAGTAGCTCCGCTGAAAGACATTTCTATTCCGCGTCTAGAATTACTAGCTTGTTGCATTGGAGCTAGTTTGCCAATAGCATTAAAGCAGATTTGAAACTAGAAAATATTGATACGTTCTATTGGTCAGATTCTATGGACGCGTTATATTGGATAAAACGGGAAGGACCTTGGGCTACATTCGTAGAAAACAGAGTTAGGGAAATTCGAAAACTTACATCCACCGCTTCGTGGAATTTCGTATCTGGACATATGAATCCGGCAGATTTGCCGTCACGCGGTTGTTGTGCGAAATCCCTTATTAAGTCTCAGTGGTGGTTAGGACCGACATGGCTTTTGGATTCCGAAGAAAAATGGCCGAAGTCTAACATTTTGCCTAACATGGAAATAGTAAATACAGAAAAACGAAAAACAATTGTACTGCCTCTAATTTAGAAAGTAATGACCCCCAATTTTATAATCGCTATTCTTCGTACAGTAAAATTTTGCGAATCACTGGTTGGATTCTGCAATTTATTCAAAATTCGAAAAGGGGTAGTAACGACAGAATATTCGGTCAGTTGACTAACAGTGAAATTCAGAAGGCAGAAACAGGTATTTTAAAGCTAGTACAAAAGGAATCATTTGAAAATATGAACGATAAAAGATATAAATGCTTACGCACTTTTACAGATTCGGATGATATCATCCGTGTGAAAACTAAAATTTTTCATCGAGAAGATAATTTAACTTTAGGTTACCTGTCGTCTTACCTTCAAAGCACCACGTTGTACAACAACGCATATTTTCGAAGCACGTAGAATTTGGTCATTGCGGTGTATCATTTTTGATGACCGTGCTAAGAGAAAAATATTGGATTCTAAAAAGTCGTAAGACTATTAAAAGCGTGATTAGTAAATGTGTTGTATGCAAGAAACACGCCTCGAAACCCCCGGAAGTTGAAGAAAGTGTTTTACCGGTAAACAGAGTGCGAGAAGCGGCTATTTTTGAAATAATAGGGGTGGATCTATGCGGTCCTCTTTCTTTGAAAGATGAATCCAAAGTATGGATTTTATTAATAACGTGTGCTATTTTTAGAGCAGTCCATTTCGAACTATTGTATAATATCTCAACAGACAGTTTTATTCTTGGACTCACAAGATTTATTGCGAGACGAGGACGTCCTTCAGTAATATACGCTGATAACGGCACCAATTTTACTGGATGTCGTAATTTATTTAGCAAGATTGATTTTGAGAAACTAAAAAGTGTCAGTGTTTTTTCACATATAGACTGGCAGTTCATACCACCTTCTGCGCCCTGGTGGGGTGGTTTTTGGGAAAGACTCGTCGGAATCCTGAAGCGAATGCTAAGAAGAGTGGTAGGGAAAACATCTCTTAATTACGAGGAACTATCGACCGTGCTTTGCGATTGTGAGGGGATAAAAATTCACGCACTCTAACTTATGTTTCTGATGATAATGAAGACCTTAGGCCGATAACGTCATCTATGTTTTTGCAAGAAATAACAGAGATAGGTATTCCTGAATTAGAATGCATCGATCCAAAGAAACTGAATAAACGATACATCTACCGATGTAAAATTAAGAATGATTTAAGATCTAGATTCCGAAATGAATATCTCGGTTCGCTCAAGTGTTCCGTATTTAGTAGTAAAAATACTACATCCCTATGTCTCGACGATGTTGTGCTCATATGGACTGACAACAGTAACAGAATAAATTGGCCACTTGGCAGAATTCTAGAACTTTACCCTAGCAAAGACGGTGTTGTCCGAGTGGCCAAGGTAAAAACAGCTTCTGGAGTGCTTATTCGACCGGTGAAAAAACTCTGTCCTCTAGAAGTGCGAGGGGAAGGAGAAAGTCGGGATGCTCCCGCTTTGCAAACCTGTCTGTCTACTCGTCGAGGGCGGACAGTACGTCTTCCCGATAGACTGCAAGTTGGGGTTGGCTCAAGTTGAGTTCTGTCCCCTAGTGAACTCAAAGAGGGGAATGTGAAGAAAAGAATTCTGAAAACCGCAGACTGTGCCTCTACATTTCGCTGGGACTTTCATTTTCCGTCCACGAAGACTGACTTTTAAATTTGTACTTTGAACTATTGTATACTAATTTTTTCTTTTCTCTTGCAGAGAAATATTTTAACCAGTTGGGTCTTTGAGACCAAAGGAAAAAGATGTAATGATTGTTGCTTCTGTGAATCATTAAGAAAAGGATTTATAATTTAATTGTTGTGTTCTGTTAACGTTAGTAAATGTTGTGTGTTTTTATTTAAAGACTTTGTATTTTGTGTGTGTGAGCCTTACTGACGGATATGATCAAGATACCCGTATTAAGCATCCCATCACGAACCCGCATGTAATAGCTTTTATTTATTAGAAAAACTTTAATTCTTACCTAAAGAAAATTAATGTTGACTGATTAATGAGAATTTTTTGATAATACGCAACCCCAGTCCAGTTTTCCACTGAGTTGAGCTCATAAACTCTGCCGAGATACCGTTGATATCGCTTACACAAAAGCAGACGAATCGTATGTAATTAAAAGGCAAAAGATGAATATGATATTTTTCATATTGAAACATATTTACTGTTAGATTTAAGTAATGCATATAAAATTGAATTGATATATCATTAAATAGTTCCGCAACACTTGCGTTTGAATTTTAAGATGATGAAACAATAAGGTTACTTGATATATATTACTATTATTACTTTTTCTCCACATTCATGTATTAACTTAAAATAATGTAACCAAATTTTCACAATAACGTAACGAAGTCTTCCTCTGTTACATTTTCTCACTGTGCAAACTTTATTTTTTTTCTACTATTTTGCCTCTCTCTCAACATCTGTCTGAACTTAACACGCGAAATTGCTATAAACAAACATTTTACCCACGCAAAAAGCACATAGTAAACAAAATGCTATTTCTTAGACATCATCCAAAAATAGCAAAAAAAAAAAAAAAAAAAAGCCATTTACACCAGGTTGACATACTATATGTAACTCCAGTCTAGCGTGTCCAGCTTTCCACGGGGTTGAGCTTATTAACTTCGAGTTGACGGGCCAGCATATAATTAAAAGGCAAAAGGCGAGAGTTGTATTATCAACGGTTGAACGCCTTTCATGGCGAGAGAAAAAAATGAAAGATAAAATGTTAGAGAGGGCGAAAAAATTTGTTTTTAAACGGAGCATAAGAGACGTTTAATGAAGATTAATATTCAACAAGGAATAGCTTTAGGAACCAGCACGTGGAGAAGGGATGTTTCAAGGCTGTTAAAATAAATTATTATGCTGAGGAAATTAGACTTCATTTTTATTTCAGAGCAGCCAGTTTTTGAAAATGTATGACTGTCTACTACATTTTAGGTAAATGCTACAGTATATATTATTTGTGGTAATGTTAGGAATAAAGATTATTACAAAACCGCTAATTGTATTACAATTTCTGCATTAATAAATAAGAAAAAACAATTTGTGAATAATATAAAGTGTGAATCTATATATTTAAAACGCTAAGCGTTTTGTTTCGACAATCCGTGAGAACAAACTACTACATCAAATTACATCATTCTTTTTTTAAATGAAAGATATTTGGTCACAGATTTGTTATCGTACATTCGTTTGTTCGAAAATTTAATTAATTAGCCGTAATCTTAAATTAAAATTTTACTTCTGCTTATGACGTCATAAAGTCGGCAATCGGATTAACGCCCACTGTTGCGACGTACAGAGTTTATTTTCTGAACTCAATGATTGCGAGCATAAAATATAAATATTAAATATTAAAAGCACGTGACTTTTAGGCCGAATTTTTTAATTTGTAAGTTAAAATATAGTTAAAATGTTTAAGCATTTCGGTAAAAATATTTATCCGTGTGTTTTATAAGCAAATAAAAATTCATATTTACTGTGACGTCTTGGAAATATTGTCCATTGGGTTCATTTTATCATTAAGCATTATAACTTTGTTGATGCCATTTTTTTCATTACAATTAAATGCAAAATATATTTATATTTGTGTGCATGGTGTTTAAGCATTAATGAAGGTATATGAAGTACGTGTGAAAAGTTTGCGCCGGTGAAAATGACGTTATGCTTAGCTTGAAGTGCATTTTAACATTGATAAAACTAAAGAGAAAAATGTGTATGATTGTGTTAACATGACATAATTTTAAAGATTAGAATTGGAGCCGTCATTGATTTCTTCATCTTGATTGCATACCTTGATTACATGTTACCAATTGCTTTTTTTTTTTTTTTTTTTTTTTTTTTTTTTAAATTATAGGATAGAAGATTTCCTTTTTTAATAAAAAAAATCACAAAAGTAAAGGATTTCAGGAAATTTAAAGTTATTAAAAATAGTGTTATGGTAGAAAAAAATCTTGAAATAATTATTGTATTTTTAGCTAGAATAAACAATGTAAGACTAATATTTCATAGGATTTATTTTGGTAGATTCATTATAAGTTCATTTAACAGTTCCTTATTAGCGCAAAGTCCTATTTCTTTCACTGTGAATTTCTCTTTCGATGTCAAAAAATGTTTTTCCATTTTTGGACGCCAGCCAAAATACAGTGGCAATTTTTAGAAATGTACAACAGTTGTGACAACAAAGGCGCTATCGCTTTAGCTTTCATCGCGCTTACATCACCTCGAAATACTACAAATTTAATTTTTTTACTACATTTTACAATTTCAATTCTTACATCATCAATTAGAAAAAAAATTAGCTTTCGATTGAAATTTATTTGAAAACTGCATATTAATTTAACGACTTTTTAAATAATTTTCAAGCATGAAAAGTTTTTCAATTCTATCTTATCAATGACCACCAGTTTACTTCAGTAATGTAAAATAGCCCCTGGGAAAGTTGCCACAATTGAAAATAGATTTCCCTAACCATCATAAAAAGTGAATAATAATTTTTAAAAAAAAGTGATAAATCATAAGATCAGATTATCCATAAGATAGAACATTTTGGCGCTAAACAAAAATCTGTCATGAAAAAAAAAAAAAAAAAAAAAAAAAAAAGACTATTTTTAGTTTATGTTGAACATAAAATTGATATGTTGAATTCGTTGATGAATATGTTCCATCAGATATCAGGATATGCTATTTTTATTTGTATGCATGGTGCTTAAGCATAAGTGTACGTGTGAAAAGTTTTTACCGGTGAAAATGACGTTTTATGCTTAGCTTGAAATGCATTTTAATATTTATAAAACTAAAAAGAAAAAAATATATGATTGTGTCAACATGGCGTAATATTAACTGATATTTCAATTTTTAATTTTAAAGATTATAACTGGAGCCTTTATTGGTTGCTTCATCTTGATTGCATACCTTGATTACATGTTACCAATTACTTTTTTTAAATTATAGGATTAAGTTATAGAAATTATAGGATTTAAATTATTAAGATTTCCTTTTTTAATAAAGAAATTCAGAAAAGTAAAGAATTTCAGGAAAAAAAAACTTGAAATAATGATTGTATTTTTAGCTAGAATAAACAATGTAAGGCTAATATTTTATAGGAATTATTTTGGTAGGTTTGTTATAAGTTCATTTAACAGTTCCTTATTAGCGGTAAAGTCCTATTTCGTCTACTGTGAATTTCTCTTTCGATGTCAAAAAATGATAGTCTACTTTTGGACGCCAGCCAAAACACAGTGGCAATATTTAGAAATGTATAACGGTTGACAACAAACGGCACTATCGCTTTAGCTTTCATCGCGCTTACATCACTTCTAAATACTATAAATTTAATTTTTTTACTACATTTTACAATTTCAATTCTTACATCCTCAATTAGAAAAAAAATTAGCTTTCGATTGAAATTTATTTGAAATCTGCCGCTTAATTTAACGACTTTTTAAATAGTTTTCAAGCATGAAATATTTCTCAATTCTACATCAACAATGACCATCCGTTTATTTTAATAATGTAAAATAGCCCCTTGGAAAGTTGCAACAATTGAAAATAGGTATCCCTAACCTTCATGAAAAGTGAAAAAAAAATAATAATAAAAATAAGATCAGATTATCCATAAGATAGAGTATTTTGGCGCTAATATAAAATCTGTCAAAAGAAAAAAAAACTATTTTTAGTTTATGATTAACATAAAATTGATATGTTGAATTCGTTGATGTATATGTTGAATCAGAATATGCTAAGAACTGTTATTTATTATTATTTTTTAAAGATCCATTGGATATTTAACTGTATAAGAGACCGACTGTGATGGAAAAGGAATAATCATCCTGATTATGTAAAGGGATAGAAGAAACCATACAAATAAATTACAATTGAAAACATTAAAATGGGCAAATGCAATACATATGCGCATAGGAGCTCATTCGATTGCATTATCACAGGGGAGGGGGGGGGGTGCTTATACTATGTTATTTTATTTACTGAATATGAGATGAAAGTAGGAAATTTGTATGATACTTTATGATAGGACTATTTGTATGATACTTTATGATAGGACCATTTGTATGATACTTTATAGCTCCATGACCTTTTTTTTTTTTTTTTTTTTTTTTCGTGGGGAATATGGTGGTAATGTCAAACTGATTTGCATTACACATTTGTTTACGGAGTGTTCATTTGGAGTTTGCATCGGAAATAGCATTTCACTGGGAGGTGGGGGGGGGGGGGATTTTTTAAAATAAAATATTTGAAAGACTGTTTCATACGAAGCCCTACTTAAATAGTAAATAAGCTTATTTTACTGATATTGTTATAGTATTTTTTTTCGTCACGTTTTGACGGGTTCCATCTAGTATTATATTAAATCTTGTAAAAATTGTTTTTAAATGGAACGTAAGTGTTGTTTTAATGAAGATAAAATCATTCTCCTTCTATATTAAAAACTAGTCGTTGGGGGCCACCGTAATACTTACCCATCATGGATATGCACAATGTAAAATAATTAAATAAAAATGTGTAAACTACTTATAAAATGCATTGCAATTCAAATAAAATCGTGGCTTGATGACGTCGCAAACTTTAAAGGCTCGATTACTGAATTGCTTGAAAGAGGTTTTTCCTTATAACTCCAAAAATAATAATCCTATTAACTAGCGGTTTATTGCATCTGATTAAGCGTCAAATTTCCAATTAAAATATCTCTTTGAAGTGAAATTTGGATGAAATACAGGGTCATGAAAAATCGAAGAGTGTGGAAAATAGGATTCCAAATATCTCGGCAACTAATTATCCGATCGACTTCATGCTTTATGTAAAATTTATGTTTTTTTATTGTCTTTTATATTTATTTCTTAAAATAAACAATTTCGAAAATTTTTATATACCTTTTATCAGAACGAATATTTCGAGGGTCCGAATAAAATAGTTCCGGTTAATCGAGGTTAATGAAATAAAATAGGCTTCTTCCCATTATTACATACTAAGTACATTCCAAATTGCAAGTCTCTATCTCAATTTTTTCGGGAGATAGAGCGTTTACAGACACACACACACACAGACACACAGACACACAGACGGACGGCAAAATTTTTTTTTTAAAAATATGTTTTTCGGAATCTCCAGTGTCTGAAACGTGTAAATCAGTCAAAATTTTTTTTTCGATTTTCAAAACGATTACAAGACTTACCCCATACTACGTATGATGGGTAAGTAAAAAGTAATCTGGAACTGAGCCAAAAACGATTTAGAAATGGACCAATCAAATTCTGCGTAGATATTCCGGGTTATTCTCATCGCTTTTTTACTAGGGACTTTTTTGAGGAGCAATTACTTTTTTTCTGGCCATCCTACGGATTCGAAAATCATACCACCAGACGCGAAATATAACAAGCTTTCAGAAATTCAAAAAATTATCACGCTCGGACAATAAAAACTCAAAAAATCCTTAAAAATCGAGTAAAAAAATCTTTTATTGAAAAAGTCATTTTTTTATATTGTTGCCAATTTCTAAATAAGCGCAAAGGATTACGTTTTATCTCAAATAAAAAATGTATTTGCGCGAGACTATTAAAAACAATGATGAAAGTTTAAAATAATAATTAAATGATCACGTGTTGAAAGCAGGAAATAAAGAAAATTAAGTAAAAAAAATTGTGTTTACACATTATATTGTGTTTACACATAATATTAAAAATAAAAAAGATGAATTAAATGAAAAAGAATTATACCCTGTTAAATGAAAAAGCATTATAACCTGATTACAGAAGATAGCCTCCGTTCGTGATATCATCATCACCATCATCTTTTTAAAACAGGATACATTACCAGGTTTTAAGAAGGCTGTGAAATCAGAACGGGGGTTGGTGAGCGTAGCGAGCAGGGGGCAGAGCCCCCTAGTGTTGGAAAAAGGAAAGCTTTGGGAAAAAGTTCAATAAGTAGGGTTATTACTAGAAAGTTATAAATAACTTTTCTGAGCAAATTGGTATATTTTCAATTCAAAGCAGGTGTTTGTTTGTATGTGGGACTGTATATTAGATATTAGGTGGAAATTTTAGAAAATAATCATATTAAAATATTCAGGATATTTAATTCTTCGAGAACTATACACTATAAGCCTCAACTGACGTTTCACTAATTGCAGTAGCAAAGATATACTTACTGCTGAAATAGATTTGTAAATAAATCATGCTTTAAATGTATTATAAAAAATCGTAAAGCGTGACTAAATTTAACTAATATTTAGTGAATTAAAAAAAATGTACCTTTGAATGAAATTTCTTTGAAAATTCAAACATAATTCATTTAAATGTACATTTTTTCCTCATTTAATGATGTAGAAAATAAAATTATGAGATATTTAGGCTTGATGTGTGAGCAATAAAAATAACAACCGAGTTTTGGCATACGTCCAAAGTTGTACGACACATTTCTGACTACGAAAGAAGAGTCCATATAGAAATAAATATAATTCTGTCGCTAATAATCACGTCGTGAAAAAGTCCATTAATAGATCAAATCCGTTAGAAAAAATAGGGCAAGAAGGGAACATAATGCTTGAAGCATAGATTGTGAAACACTTTCCAACACTTCCATAATACTTTAACAAAACTTCACCGTTTAATAAAGTGAAATATAATGTCTTAGTAAACAAGGTCAAGGTCAAACCGGGTGGTGTGGCCTACCTTTCGGCTTGAGCTCAACTAGCCCGCCCAGCAGGTTTGTTTACTTAATTATACTGAGCATTACTAAATTATACGTTGTGATACTGAGCAATA
The DNA here is from genome assembly GCA_963931845.1 of Maratus michaelseni. NCBI lineage: Eukaryota > Metazoa > Arthropoda > Arachnida > Araneae > Salticidae > Maratus > Maratus michaelseni. Next base: position 9,660,811 of record OZ007600.1, read on the forward strand.
ATTATACAATGTAATTCTGATATGAAAGTTCTTAAAATACAATTTACCAATCCTACTTAGAAGTACTAAATACTACTATGCGACACTGAGCAGTAATACTACCATGTCATAATACTGTAAGATGCTGAAGTAAATAATAATAATAATGGATAGAAGTAAGTACTAAATGAACAATAATGAATGAATAATAATTATACAAGAGTACACAATGATAAACTATGCTAAAAATACTAAATAACACTGTATGATGCCATTAAGAATAACTTTATTGTTAATGTTATAGTTTATGTAGTGTGTAAAGGTCTTTATGCATATTAGAAGTCCACTTCATTCTCAACCTCCACTAAGTCCAATGGAGGCAGCATGAATAAGTATTGATTGCGGTCTAGCAGAAACATACAATCTGTTATTTTTTTAAGCAGTTTTGGCTGTTTCAGCACGTAGGCAAACCAGGCCAACATAACACTTTTGAAAACCTAATTTCAGAAATTATCTTCAACAGTCGGAAAAATATCCAAATTCTTCTGTACAGCTCTGTATAGGATTTATAGATTTGAATGTATACTACATAGTATGCTAAATTTAGTTAGGAAACGTGTAACACAGTATTAAATTATTCTTCAGCAATTTCCGTCAATAAACGAAACTGTATTCAAAATCTTTTGTGGTACCCTGTGCATCATTCAGAGAATTTATTCACACCAAGTAATATGCAATAAATTAATTTCATTTAAAAACGCCTACCATACCTTAAAACATGTCTCCAGCAATTTTTGTTCTTAGTCAGTACTGTAACCGAATTATTTTGTGTGTCCCTGTAAATGAAAAATGAATGCTATGATCATCATATTGTAAAGTAATCCTCCTGTAGTTCACCTCAGAAATGCATATCAATTTCATTGTGTTTTAAATATTGTAACATCATCAAAATACACCGAAAACTACTCCTCCCTCCTGGATATTAATGTAATGAATTTAATTTGAGTGCCCATGTAAATGAACTATTAACTCTATATACTTCATTTTCAATAGCGAATATGCCATTGTAAACCTTATTAACATATATCAATTTGATGGAAATCGGCGTATATTTACGCGAGTTAGAACACGGACAGATTGACAGATAGAAAGATGGCAGACAGACAGACGACTAACGGCTAGACAAACCGAATTCATAAATACTTTTCAACTATGTTGGAAAGTGTTAAAAAAGAAAGAGTTATTTTAATTTTATATTATTTCCGATACAGACAGCGATGTCAATTATGTATAATTTTTTTTTATCTACAAAATAAATCATCTGGATTAAAATCTTCATTGAAATTATGTGTGATGTATGAGCGATAAAAAATAGCAACCGGTTTTTGGCAGTCATCCAAAAGTGTATAACTCTAGAGGAAAGAAAAGTCCATAGTGGAAGAAATATAATTTTGTCTCTATAAACACGTTGTGAAGAAAAAGTCAATTAATAAATCAAATCCATCAGAAAAACATAGAAAAGGAAAGAGTTATGTATAATTTTTAAAAATGGAATTTTTCATCTAAAAAATAAATAATCTTGTGATTTTTCTTTTCTTTTCTTTTTTTTTTTTTTTTTTTTTTTTTTTAAACATGAAATTTAACAAAATGTTAAAAGTTCACTTTTTAGCTACGAAGGTGTTTTTATTTTGACAGACATATAATTCGTGAGAAAGTTTATAAAAGAAAGAAAATTCTTTGTGTTTGCGAAAGATAAAGTAAACATTAAAAAGTTCAGAAAGTAGATCTAAATTATCCCCAACCCTAAACTCAAAATAAACAAAAGAATGAATGATAGAGATATCAATGTCACTTGACGGATACTTTTTTAGAAACGAAATTTTTCTTTCGTAAAGCAAGATGTTTATGAAACTTCATTTCATTTTCCGATATTTTCTATCATTTCGAAAACAAATGCTCATTCTTGGCACATATTTAGAAAAAAATCATGCTTGAAATTTATTTTAAAATATAAAATGTCACTAAATTGAGCTACAGCTTTCAAATTCTTTCAATTTCCTTCACTTTTATCGTTTCATTAAATTCCTACTATTAGCTCACACTCTCTCTATATATATCTTGTTGGAATTTTCAATCGTTAATAAAATATTTTCTATTCATCCATTCAAGTTCAAATAAATTTTTTTAAACTTGTACTGGATGACAATGGATTTTAATACAGTTTTTTCAAATATTAATTCATTAATTAAATTAAATTAATTAATTTTAATTTTTATATGGGAGAAAAAAATTTCTCCCATTGTTTTCATAAATGAAATGAAAGATTTATCTCAAATGAGTGATGCCAACAAAAAATAAAATACCGCAACGATGATTATAAAATAATGTTCAATAAAGATAACGTGGGACATGAATGCTGCTCGGGTTTATTTTAAATATTTATGATTAAAAAGTAGGAATTGACTAAAAAAAAAATTATATTACTTGTTTTCAAGTTTTTATTCTCTTATTCAATGATGCAGAAATTAACATTATGCGTAATGTATGAGCAATAAAAATAGCAACCTGTTTTTGGCAGCCATCCAAAAATGTATATCTCAAGAGGAGAGAAGAGACCATAGTGGAAGAAATATAATTTTGTCGCTAATAAACACGTCATGAAGAAGAAATCCATTAATAGATCAAATCCATCAGAAAAAATAGAAAAAGTAAGGAGTTCGTTATTTTACCCATGGTATTGAAACAGGGATAGCAATGTCAATTATGTATAATTTTTAAAAATGGAATTTTTCATCTACAAAATAAAATATCTACTGTTATGTCCTTTTGTTTCATGGGAATAAACATGAAATTTAACGAAATGTTAAAAGTTCATTTTTTAGTTAGGAAAGTTTTTTTTTCAATTTTGACAGACTTATCATTCGTAAGACAGTTAAAAAAAAAGGGAAAATTCTCTATGTTTGCGAAAGATAAAGTAAATATTAAGAAGTTCAGAAAGTAGATCAAAGTTACCCGCAACCCTTAACTCAAAATAAACAAAAGAAAGAACGATAGAGATACCGCTGTCACTTGACGGATATTTTTTTTGTTGTTGTTGTTTCATAGAGCTGAATGTTTATAAAACTTAATTTTATTTTCCGATATTTTTTATCATTTCACTAAAAAGAAGAAGTTTAATATTTTGCAAAATATAAAATATTTTTAATTTCAACTGAAACCTATTTATTCATTATGGGGTGATTTATAACCTTATAAATTACTTTTCAAACTTATATACATGCACTAATAGTCGTTTTTGAAAAACACAGAAAAATTTATATTTTCCTGTACATCTCAATATGCAATAATCCATTAGAATTTCCAAAGAGAATAACACCACTTTTCCGATTAGAAATCTTTGTCAAATTTAATCGCAGAATTTATTATAATTTTTATAATTTATTATAATTTATTAAATAAAGCGAATAATTTTATTTTGAAATAGTGGGACTCAAATGTAAGCACCTATGTGCCTTGATATCTTACAAAATATTATAGTTATATTCATAAATTCAAATAGTTCTAAAAAAACTAATTAGATGTACACGCATGAAAAATTTTAACTCTCTACCTATAATAGATTTTATAAAATATGCATACAAATATATAAAAAAATGCACTCTAAAAAAAGAAGAAAAACTGTGTAAATGACTTACGCATGTCATCCAGGCATTGTTTGTTTAAAATGTTTCATGTATGGTTTTATATTTTCTGAAACTATATAGATTAAGTAATTTTTTGTGGTGGTGGTGGCATTTGTTAATGCCGATTATCTGGTCCCCTAATCCGTATGTACGCAATGTTTGCGCAGGTTCGTAGAAAACCACTGTAAATTCCAAACGGTTAGGTCGACGAGCGTCACATGGGTGTAAACATAGAACTTCTCATCTACCAGCTAAGGAGGGACAATTAATTTTGGAATTGCCTCCTATATTTTTTAAGTACCAAATTTTAAAATTCGGAGATTCGAAGCCTTTTATATCATCACTGGCTTTAAATAAATTTGAATCTAAAAGCGATAAAAATATTTCAGCCTCCTCCGAAATGATATGTCTAGAAATCATAACAAAAGCAGTTACGCTAAAAAAAACTAGTCGTTGGGGGCGACCGTAATACTTACCCATCATGGATATGCATAATGTAAAATATGAAAATAAAGCACGTGTAAACTACTTATAAAATGCATTGCAATTCGAATTAAATCGTGGCTTGATGACGTCATAAAATTTAAAGGCTCTATTACTCAATTGAGTAAAAAAAACATCCCCATAACTCCAAAACTGATAATCCTATTAGCTAGCGGTTTATTGCATCTGATTAAGCGTCTTATTTCCAATTAAAATATATCTTTGAATTGAAATTTGGATGAAATACAGGGTCATGAAAAATCGAAGAGTGTGGGAAATAGGATTACAAATATTTCGGCCACTCATTATCCAATCGACTTCATGCTTTATGTAAAATTTATGTTTTTTTCATTGTCTTTTATATTCACTCCTTAAAATAAACAATTTCCAAAATTTTTATATACCTTTTATCAGAACGAATATTTCGAGAGTCCGAAAAAAAATACTTCCGGATAATCGAGGTTACTGAAATTCAATAAGCTTCTTCTCATTATTACATACTAAGTACATACTAAATTTCAAGTCTCTATCCCAATTTTTTCGGGAGATAGAGCGTTTACAGACACACAGACATACAGACACACAGACGGACGGCAATTTTTTTTTTTCTAAAAATATGTTTTTCGCAATCTCTAGTGTCTGAACGTGTCCGTCAAAAAAAAAAAAAAAAAAAAATTTGATTTTCAAAACGATTACAAGACTTTTCCTATACTACGTATGATGGGTAAGCAAAAGGAAAATGTTTTTTAATCTATAAAAATACAATGCTCAAAACAATTAAAGGATATTGCAGTTTTAGGTGGATTTTGTATCTGGGAAACTTTTTAGCTGATTGATACATGGTCGACAGACATAGTAGGTTATATGAGAATAAATTACACATGTTTGGCAGAAAAAAATGCATTTTATTGCGCATTTGTGTACAAAAGGAAAAAAACACAATTTGTGCATATGAGAAAAAAAGAATAAGAATGTTTTCTTCAAATAAAATCATTTTCAGTAGGGGGTATGGTTTCCACAGGCGGCCAGCAACGTTGAACACCTTTGAGGCATGGACTCAATGAGGCTATTAATGACGAGTTGGGGTATTCTGCCCCACTCTTCCAGAAGAGCTCTTTCCAGTTATTGGAGAGTTTGTGGGGGTTGTTGGCGGCCAGAAACTCGTCTTCCTAGAGCGTCCCAAACGTGCTCGATTGGATTCATGTCTGGAGAACACGCTGGCCATTCCATTCGAACGATTCCTTCCTCGAAAAGGAAATCCTCCACCAGGTTTGCACGATGTGGCCTGCAGTTATCGTCCATTAAAATGAAGTTATCTTCGATTGCTGCAGCGTAAGGGACTACAATAGGTCTGAGGATCTCATCCCTATATCGGCGACCAGTCAGAGCTCCATCTCGAATGATGTAGAGGTCAGTGCGCCCGTCAATGGAGATGCCACCATACACCATACACCAACACTCCTCCACCGCCAAATCTGACACTTTCGTGCACGAACGCAGGATTATTCCTACTGCCACGATCCCTCCAGATGAAAATACGCCTATTATCCGGATGCACAGAAAAACGGGACTCGTCAGAAAACAGAATATTGCTCCATTCATTTCTCCTCCAGTTGATATGCTCGGTTGCCCACTCCCTGCGGTCGCGACGATGCCTTGATGTTAATCTAACACATACCATCGGTCGGCGAGCATACAGACCTACAGCATGGAGCCGGTTTCGGACAGTCTGAGTTGAAATCGTGGTGCCTGTAGCCAAGCGAAGGTGTTGTTGGAGAAGAGTAGCGTTCATGTTTCGGTGTCTCCGAGCTGTTAACGCTAAATACCGATCTTCATTGGGCGTTGTTGCCCGTCTACGTCCTTGCCCTGGTCTTCGGCCTGCACATCCACTCTCCAAAAAACGGTTCCAGATCCTGGAAATGACACTTTGTGACACTCCAATGGCTTGCGCTACTTCGGCTTGAGTTTGGCCCCCTTCTAACCTACCAACAATTCTCCAAGCTTCTGAATCTGTCAAATGACTTCGCTGAGACATCGTACTCATCGAAACAAAGCAATCACTGAATGCCGATCATCCTTGTCTTCATTCTCTTTTATCCAGTTGAAAGTCAAATTTCATTCGCTGCCGCTGAAGCGACGTTTTTGACGTCGAACTCAAAATTTGCATACTCCACAGTTTGAAAACCAGAAAAATTTGCATTTGTGATTCTCCTCTTCCATTTTCGGCAAAAAAAATTTCGTTTATATCTTTATTTTATATAAAACTTCAAATATCCTTTAATTGTTTTGAGCAGTGTATAATATAATCACGAATGAAAATATACAATAACTTCCTCCGAGCTACATACGATTCCAGAAAAAGTTCCTTATCTATAGAAACCGCAAAAACCAATATATTTTCGAGATTTAAAGAGGCAGTTATAAAAACAAAGTTATTTTTGCTGCCACTGATTTTTAGAAACATTTCTCAGTGGTTTTTATAATGCATTAATCAGTTTTCTCAAACCGGAATATCAGTTTTTAAGATGTTATCCATTCTCAATTAAATATTTCCAACGGCGTAATTGAACTTATACATGCAAGAGTAAAGTAATAATCTTAATTTTAATGTTAATGTTAATGCTGTTAATTTATCATGTTTGTCTGTAAAACATGCTTGTTGAACATGAAAATGTTTGCTTGAGAATGGATAGCATAAAAAAAAAAAAAAAAAAAAAAAAAAAAAACCTATACTCCGGGTTCACAAAACTGATTAATCTATATTAATAAAAGAAAGTTTCGGTCTGTGTGTGTGTCTGTTGGCGATGGCTAGCAAAATCTAGTCCACCTATAGAAGTCTGAAAATTTAGGTGTGGATAGTCCAAGGTCTGGCCATGTGCACCTGAGTCTCAGAATTTTAATATTTTCATAATTACCCAAGATATTAATTAGATTATCATTAATCATCGCTTCTAAAATGACATCTTTTAAATCAAAATGGCGAAAGAAACGAACAGGCGCATTGGATTTGCAAGCGGAAATGAACGAATTCTAAATTATTTTACTAACTAGCGAATTTTAAGAAAACTAATTGAGATATGAATATGAAATTTTCTGATCATATGTAAAAAAAAATTCTGAATCTGACTATGTGATTTTTGAAAAATTCGGTCGGTATTTTTTTTTAAATTTATGCAAAAAACTGCCAAAAATCTGCCGGCGCCAGTGAAAATAATCCGAGGAAGTTTCAGACAGGGATCTGCTTTGAACTACAAAGAGATCTGTTTCTCTGGCCGATCCTTCCATTTAGTTTGCGAAAATTAAAGGAAATAATTGCCATTTTTTACTAATGAAAAAAATTAGGTAACTAATTAAGATATAGATTTGAAATTGTGGTCGGGAAGGGGTGTCATCTGCCGGCTATTTTAGCGTAGCGTCTCCGTTATGTTCTAATTATCAGAAAAATGTAATTCTTTTTTTAATGATCGCGTTGATGTAGGTGAAGGTGGTTTTCTTGAACAAATTATTCATGATATTTGCGGGTACGGGGAGGGAGGGGGTTAACGCTTTTCTCTGAGATTGTAATTATCTCGGGCTCGGGCAACGCCGGGCGGGTTAGCTAATATTCTATAAAAAAAACTAATCGGAAACATCTCTGAAACTTAGTGGAAGCAAAAGTAACTTTGTTTTTATAATTGTTTCTTTAAATATCGAAAATATATTGGTTTCTGAGGTTTGTAAAGATAAAGCACAATTTTCAATATTATGGATAACTAGGAAGAAGTTATTGTAAATTTTCGTTCGTGGTTAAATTGTATTTTCGTAGATTAAGAATCATCTTTTTTTTTTTTTTTTTTACAGTTGACAAATTTCATGGACTATACTGAAATAAGCTTTACGTATTTTTAACACTTTCCAACATAGTTGAAAAGTGTTTATGAATTCGGTTTGTCTGTCTGTCTGTCTATCCATGCTCTAATTCGCTTAAATATATTCAAATTGTCATGTAATTGATATATGTTATTGAGGTTTACTATGGCATGTTCGGTATGGAAAATGAAGTGTGTAGCACTTATAGTTTTTCTACAGGGATACTCAAAAGAATTCCTTTACATTATGGTCTATGGGGAAAAAATCATTTGCGGTGCATTTTAATGCTGTTACAGAATTTCAAACGTATTGAAATTGATATATATCACTGAGGTACACTACAAGAGGCTTGCTATTGAATAGGGTGTGCATAGCAGTTATAGTTCCTTTACAGGGACCCTCAAAAAGAATTCCTTTTCATTACGGTCTATGGTGGAAAATCAATTGTGGTTTATTTTAATATTGTTTCACTATATCAAACATATTGAAATTGATATAAGGTGCATTACAAGAGGCTTATTATAGAATATTGTGCATATAACATTCATCGTTCATTTACAGGGACACACAAAAGAATTCGGTACTCTCTTTTAACAATAATTGCTGGAAGTGCTTTTCAGTTGCTTTACGCGTTTTTAAATTTAACTCATTTTTTGTGTATTATATGGTGTGTATAAATTCTATAGATCCTATACAGGGCAGCACAAAAGTTCTCGAGCACATTTCCTTTTATTGACGGAAATTCAAGAAGGGGCATTTTAAACTGTGTTACGCGTTTCCTAACTGAACTAAAATTTAGCATTCTATGTAGTATATATACAAATCTATAGATCATATAAAGTGCTGCACAAAAGATTTTGGATATTTTTTCCGAATATTGTTGGTAAATCCTGAAATTTTGTTTTTAAATATGTTATGCATTTTCCAAATTATTTACTTAGATATCATCTTTCACCTTATTAAACGGTAAAGATTTGTAAAATATTTTGTAAGTGTTGGGAAGTGTTACATAATCTATGCTTGACACATGATTTTTGGTTCTTGTTTTACTTTGCACATTAAAGTAAACGAAGTTAAACTAAACTAATCATTTCAAGGTAAAAAAAAACCACCTACTATGAAATAACACCATAAATTTCTTGCAACAGAACTCAGGGTATATTTAAATAATGGTATGAGGAAATGACTAAGTAAATCATATAAGTTTTTCAGCGTCCAGGCGCCGCGGTGTCTTTCTAAAAAAATGTAGGTACCACCCTCAAAACTAATAACAGTTATTAATAATTTAATAAAGAGGAAGCCTTCAACCAGTAATCGTTGGTCAAAAAAATTCTGTTTTGATTATGACATGTGCAGCGCTGGATTTACAAGGTTAGTTTACAGTCTGTTACGCGTACAGTCATTATTTCCTGTCGGGGTAGATCTGATTGAACACACCCAACAGAAGACAAATAAGAGAGAGTGAAAACAGGATTGCTGTCTCTTACTTTTGACATCTTAACCCTTTAAAGTTCATTGGTTTCCCTGTGAAACCACAAAACTTTAATTACGAATTTCAACAATGACAGCAGAATTTTAATAGAAATGTTTTCCATTTATTATATAAGTGAAATATCGCTTTTTTATATATAGAAATAAATTTTTAAATAATTTCCGGTGTCAATTATTTATTTCAACATTTTAGCTATTGAAATGCTTTATCCGTTAAAAGGTTAAAGAACATATTTTGCAGGGTTTATGAAAATATGTATGTCAAATAAACGACTGATGGCATGTTACTTATTCTCGGTTTTGTGTAAATATGCTGCGAAATTTACTAGTTGTGTGACAGTGTATATTAACGTCAAAGAAAAAAAAAAACCGCATTATTAATAAATTTAATTTATGCACCATAATGAACCAATATTAAAAATCTATAATAATATTATAATGAAGAAACGTTTGCTTGTATGTTAATCAATGGAACTACCGAGCCGAATTCATAAATAATGTTAAAAAATGCTTTATTTTTAATTATTTTCTAAAGTATTCTTTCGTTTCTTTTTCTCAGCTTAAATAAGGCGAAAAAGACATGCAGAAAATGCTGGTATTAAAATTCACGGGACCGTACATTTGACATTTGAAGGAGAATTGCTTTGACACCTATAAGATATTAGGATGTTTGTCTCGAATGATCCATACTTTTATTCACAGAAATACATACAAGATGATGACAAATTTAATAGATCTTTTTCTTGACATGGACGGGATAGACACCAGGAAGTAGACAGTACTGAAGACACACACACAATGACATCCATGCCTTACCAGGATTCGAACCCGAGCCCTCACCGTGGCAGTCGCTTCCGCTACCAACCACGCTGCCGAGCCGACAAGGGTCCGTAAAAACGCTGAAAATAAATCCGCCTGTGATAGCCGCCATTTTTGTGTCAACGCGTAAGTCTAATATTCAAAGAGATGTGAGATAGCTCCGATCACTTTTAATACACAGTAGACAATTATATATAAAAATATTAGAGGTGTCCCTTTAAAAGAAATTCAAAATACGATGACAATTTTTTATTTAAAATATTCCCTGATGTGTTACAATTGAAGTGGTAAAAGTTACATTCAACCCATTGAGTGGTTGCTCAGAAACTTCTGAACGTATTGTGTTTTACAAATTTTCTACTTCACAACACGATGACGTTTTGCATGTGGCAGATTGTTGATAGCACTGAATGTTGATAGCACTGAAATGTTTTACTTTCTGTTGCTTCTCTGTCCTTTATTGGTTGTTTTCGCTTTTCTTTTTAATCTGTCTAGCGCGCCGGTGATTTTCGTGCTACAGGTACCGTATCAACGCTTTTTATGGTTTTTCTCTTTGTAGATCACATTCCAATAAAAAAAGTAGGTGTTGCCATTTGAAAATTTTGAAATTTTGTCACTGTAACAGTATTTGTTAGAATTCTTAAGTACGGACTGAAACAATAAATAAAATACTCCAAAATCCAGTCTGATTATCATCAAAGTAACGTTAATCCAAGGCATTACACAAGATTCATGACACGAACCTGAAAAAAAAAAATCATACCAAAGAGGAGAACTATAACCCTAGTAAGGACACGAATTCTCGAATCAATACCGTTTATAAAATACTACGTTTATGTGCCTTTCCGTCTAGCTATATTAGCTGAACTGAAAATACAAGCAGTGGATGCATACGTGCTCGAAAAAGTTTGGGATGAATTTGACTGCCGTATAGACATATGCCGTGCATCCTGACATACCGTGGACATACTGAGCCCTTTTAATTTGGTTTGTAAAAAACTTTATGATTAGCCATGTAATATAAAATTAATCTTAATTGTTTGCCTTCAATATTTTTTCAAAATATACGGATTTCAAATCGTGTTTTTCTTTCTGAAACATCTTGTATTTTTATTTAATTCCATTTACAGTGAAACTAAAAATACATTTACTTTATCTCAGATAAATGATATAAGCAACTGTAATATATTCGAATATATTTATTTTGAGCGTTTTTTTTTATGTTGCTCACTAACAAATATGTGTTATTATTAAGTACGCACTGAAACAATAAATAAAATACTCTAAAATCCAGTCTCATTATCATCAAAGTAATGTTAATCGAAGGCACTACACAAAATTCATGACACTACCCGCATAGCATGCACAGTCACAGTTACGTCATTGTGACGTCACTGTGAGTCACGTACGTCACGTCGCTCGGGGTGACCGTCGAACGCGTTCAAGATTTTTCTTGTACTGAATATTTAAGGTGGTTCTCAACTGACCTGCTCCACAACGCGAAACTTTTCTGACATAATTTCTTACTCATTTTTAAACGCAAAGGCATAAAATGGGCAGGACTGACTATGGAAGCAATTTGGAATCGAAATGAGTTTTCCATTTTTTGATAAATAAATTACTTATCGAGTTATAAGCAATTCGTGTCACGTGACGACTGGTTTTTCTCTTTTCTTTCCCTGTTACGTCGGGTATTTGGCTCAAAACGCTGACTTTGACATTCTTTTCTGAAAGATCTTCTGATTTTACTAAAAAATGGAAAACGTCTTTCAATTACAGAGTTTCTGAATAAAAACAAAAGCCAATTTCATGCGTTTCCGAACAAAAACGAATTAAAAATATGTCATAAAGTATATGTCATTCCTATAGCAATTTATTCCAAAACTGGTCAGTGCTTAATAAGATATCACCTCTGTTAAATATATTGCTCTTTTCAATAGAGTGTAAAAAATGAAAAAATCGTATTTAGGAAATCTGATTGCAGAATAGTATTTATATTTATGTCGTAATTATTTTATAAAGACTATTAAATCCATTTTTATTTAAAATTTATGTTTACTTTGGACGCCTAAAACAAATGCAACTGATTAAAAAATATATAAACATTTAAATTTTCACAGCTTATTTCCAAGAATATTAAACTCTCTCATATAAAAACAGAATATTATAGTTTTATTAGAAGTTATTTGTCAGCCATATAAACTATAAAGCATTTGAAATGTCTTTATTTAACTGTTTTCTTTCTATTCTTTTTCTGGAAATACCTGCTAGATGTTACTTTGTGGTAAACATTACTGCGCAGATCATGATCGCAGATGTTGAGGGCAGACGATTATTTTCATCGGCGGATTAGAGTGTGTGGTGTTCTTTTAAGTTTATGGAAGTATATTGTGGAATTTATACCGTGAAAGTAAATTAACGTTTTAAAGTGAATCATCCATTTTAACCTATCCTTATGTCTAGCTGGGTGCGTTATTAAGGTCTGCGTGATATTTGATATCTCAGATCTATGAACACACCTAAGCTGGACACTGAAAATTAAAGCAGTGGATTTGAGTCTCATTTTTCAATGAAAAGGAAGCAGTCAACGACCATTAAAATTTAATCCCTAGAACTGGTGGTTTTACTTATAGATTAGCAGGTAACTTTTAATGTCTTCGCAGTTTTGTTAATAGTGCATATTTAGTAATGGTACATTAATAGTGCATTATTTAAATGTTAAGATGTTTAAATCTTTTTTTTTTAATCACTTGTATAAAATTTTATCTTTAATGTTTTAAATCGTTTTAAATAGAGAGTTTGGAAAAAAGCTTAAAGTATTTACTAACAATATATATTCTAAATGTAAAGTGTTATTTATAACGAGGAATGTATTTATGTTTTGCGTTTCTCAGTTCAATTTTCATAGTTATTCATTGTAATTAAAAACATTGCAATTTTTAACACTATTAATATTTGATTTGCAATTTGAAAATTTCTTAGCTAGTGGAGGTTTTGAGAAATAATTTTCTGGTATATTTGAAATAATTGCGACAATTTAACTCATTACAAATTTAGTTGTCAAGATATGTCAATATTAGGTGCACAAAAATAATGAATATTGATGAAACAATAAAACAGCTATTCAGTTAAGGTAATTTTTCCAGTTATGTTATCGAATTTTTTCTATAGTAAAAATTGATATTTAAGCTCTGCATTTAGTATTCTATCAAAAACTATAAATAAAATAATTTGTAAAGAAAAAAAAATATTTTTTTTCTTTGCGTTTATGATCCTAAGTTTTAAATTTCATTTGCTTCGAAAAATGTTTTATTGCTTGATGCAATGTTTATTATTCAATAATATCGCACAATAGGTAGATCTATTATTTAAATGGATTCCTAATATAAATTTTTCACAATGCTTATTTAAAAATTTATACTTTTATTTTCATTAAATTTGTAATCAAATCCAAAATAACTAATTTCTGAATTCATTTTTATTCGGAAACACATGAAATTGGCAGGTGTTCTTATTCAGAATATATGTAATAGAATGGCATTTTCCATTTTTGACAAATGATGTTTCAGAAAACACTATCAAAGTCGGTGTTTTGAACCGAATTTCCGACGCGCAGCGTCAGAAACGGAAAAAACGTGACCAAAATTGCTCTTAAGCATTTCATTTATCTAAAAATGGAAAACGCTATTCATTCCAAATCGCTTTAATAATCAGGCATGCAAGTGCCAAGCGTTTAAAAATTTGTTCATAAATGTGTCAGAAAGTTTCGTGATACTGAACGAGGGGAAATTATGGCAAAGTATACACATTTAAAAACTTCAATACTTAAAAGCAAAATAGCATAGTTTTAATTATTGTCAATATTTTTGGTGGTTACATAAAACAAATGGAAGTCGAAGTTATTTTTAAAAGTGGTTATTTGCACAATAGAATTTCATATTATTAAAATATTTAATTTTATTATAATTTTTAATGGATTCATCTATTATTTTTATATTAGTATGCGTTTTTTACATTTATAATTTTCTTGTTTAACGGCTACATTAGCCGGTTTCCCAATCAGATGCAAAGTTTTAATTTGAATACGAGTTGCATAAAAAAAATGATTGCCGATCCAATCCTTATCATCGATCTTATCCGTATTTGGTGAAATCTTGTTATCCGAATCTATGCGAAATCATTTATCAGGTTCGGTCGGGTTGTGGGCCTACAGAATTTTTGTTGTTGTTGTTGTTGTGTTAGGGTAAGATTACGGGTTGAATGTAAATATAGTTTCAGTCAACCATCATTCATGTTCAAGTAGACATTCAATCATGTTCAAGAAGTATATAACCGGATTTGTGCATGACTCTAGATCCGAGCCGACATCAGAAATTGTATCGTAACACAATTTCTGATAAAATCTGGTTACTTGGTCGTATGCAAGATTCTATTCTGAACAAGACTTACAGTAAAAACATTATACCCGACTCGGGTCAGATCGGGTTCACGAAAATCAGGTCACACGACAACTAATCCAAATCTATTCTGTAGCCAAACAAATCCAAAAAGATCGATCCGAAGTTTCTGGATTGTATTCGGGTAAAATCTGGTCACCCGACCCGGTGCAGTGTCATCACAAACGTCACAAACTTGAACCATAAAAAAATTTTGATCCGAACAATCCGTATAGGATTCGGGTAAAATCTGGTCACCCTATCCGATGCAGATTCGTCACATTTTTCACATTGAAGTCGCACGGTGACTTCACAAAGTAGTCACATTGTGAGGTCACAGAAAGCCTTGAAAACGGCCATAACGACCTCGCATTTACGTCACAGTGACTTCACATCGACGTCACTTGACGTCACGACGACTGTCACAAAGTCACAGTGTGACTTCACAGTGACGTCGCCGTGATGTCACCATGCCTTACGGGTAGCCAGTAAAATAAATAAATAAATAAATGAAATAAATACCAAAGAGGAGACTATAACCATAGTAAGGAGACGAATTCTCGTAAAAATACCGTTTATAAAAGACTACGTTTTTGTGCATTCCCTTCCAGCTACATTAGCCTAACTGAAGATACGCGTAACAGCAGCCGTGGAAGCAGTGGATGCAGACATACTCGTAAAAGTTTGGGACAAATTTGACTACCATATAGACATATGCATCTTAAAGTGGACTAATTGGGCGCCTTTAATTTAGTTTGTAAGAAAATTTATGATTAGCTATGTAATATAAAATCTCATCAAAAAGTCACCTGTAAAAAATGCAGCCAAGTCTCGTAACTCATTTACCGTAAAAAGTACTGAGATCGTATAAAGCCAAGTTTAACTATCTTATTAACTCTGAAATTTTCATTCACAAATCACTCCTAGTCTCTACATCTTTAGTTAAATATTATTTTGTGACTTGGTAATTACGTAGCACGAGAATGTGATGTATATAGTTAGTCTTAATCAAATAATACTATAACATATTAAAGTGTAATAACTTCCCTGTGCGTATATAATTTGCCTTAATTAAATTATCCCATCCCATCCCATAACATAGTAAGGTGTAATAACTTCCCTTTGCTGCGTAATTGCCAAGTCACAAAATAATAATTAACTAAATATGTAGAGACTAGTAGTGATTTGTGAATGAAAATTTCAGAGTTAATAAGATAGTTAAACTTGGCTTTATACGATCTCAGTACTTTTTACGGTAAATGAGTTACGAGACTTGGCTGCATTTTTTACAGGTGACTTTTTGATGAGATTTCACTTCTTTTTGTAAGTAATCCTCCTTTTCTTGATTTTGGGTTCTTTTTGGAGATTATCCACTGATTTTCGCTAAGCCCACACTCTGTCCCTATTATTTACAGGTATCAAAAATTTGAAGCTTTAATTTCGTTTGCAAAGTACTGTAGATAAAAAGAGATTTCAGGTTCCTAGGCAAGCACTAATAGTTATGGGAGGGGGAGTGTCAAAAGTACTCTCAATTGCTTCCAGGATAGGTGCTATCCGTCTGAGATATTACTCGCAGCCCTGGATACTTGATATTTAACATAAAAGAACTTTTTAGTATAAAAAGAAAGCCAAAATTAAAATTTCCGGAAATTTCCAATAAATCAAACTATATATTCCTTTTTTCGATGGTTTTTTTTTTCGTTTTCTTTAGTCTTTTTTTTTATTATTTAAGGATTTTTTAATTTTTTCTTACTTTGTGTACTAAACCCTGGCTCTCTGCCAAATGTCAAGCTTCTAGGACTACAAAATCGAACTATTTTCA
The DNA here is from genome assembly GCA_963931845.1 of Maratus michaelseni. NCBI lineage: Eukaryota > Metazoa > Arthropoda > Arachnida > Araneae > Salticidae > Maratus > Maratus michaelseni. Next base: position 9,677,373 of record OZ007600.1, read on the forward strand.
AATTTTCGACTTTTTATAAATTTATTGATTTTTCGATTTCAATTCTAAGTTACCTGATTGTCATGCCAATATAGTAATTATTTGATCCGTCTTCTTAGGATCATTTAGGTTCAATTTAGAGATAAATCAAGTGAATCTTAGAGTCACCATGATTTTATTTAGAAAGGACTATCAAGCCATAACCAGCCAGTAATGTCGGGAGGGTAGGGGGAGCTGTGAAAATTTTTGTGGGGCTAACATCATTTAACAATCCATATTTCATATGTGAAGTAAATAGAGTGCAACCTATGAAAGAAAACAAACCTGTCTATAAAGAAATCGCCTATATCGTAGCCAGTCTATAGCGGAACTTTTCTATAACGAAATTCATAAACGAAAGAAAAGAAAACCATAATCCGGGGGAAATAACATAAAACAATTAGGGGCGTTGTACTAGCTATTTGAATTTAGCTAGTTGAATTTAACGAATATTTTAATTGTTCCTTTTATTGAATAGTAAATACTACCTTTACACCAAGTTTTAAGTTTCTAAGACTACAAGATAAAATTATTTTCAATTTTTGATTTTTTTGGAATTTGTTTTATAATTTTCTGGATTTTTTGATTTTTTCTTAATTTGTATCCTTTATTACAAATTTCAAGTTTCTAGCGCTACAAAATCGAATTATTTTGAAATTTCCGATCTTTTTCGAGTTTTTTATTTTATTTTCGAATTTATTGTGTTTTAATTTTCCCTTTTTCTGTATCCTTAACAATAAGTTTACGCCGAATTTTAAGTCCTAAAACTACAAAATCGAATTTTTTTCAATTTTTCGAATTTTTCGTTTCGAATTTTACAGATTTTTTATTTATTTCTTTTTTTGTATCCTAAATACTACCTTTATTCCAAATTTTAAGTTTCTAGCTTTACAAAATCGAATTATTTTCAAATTTTCGTTTTTTTTTCCCGATTTTTTGATTTTATTTTCAATTTTTGTTGCGTTTTTAATTTTTTCTTTTTCTGAATGCTAAACACTACCTTTACACCAAATTTTCAGTTTCTAAGACTACGAGATCATATTATTTTCAATTTCTCTCTTTTTCTTTCTTTCTTTCTATTTTTTTTTTTTTTTTTTTTTTTTTTTTTTGAAATTTTCGATTTTTTTTTAATTATCCATATTTTTTTATGTTTCCTTATTTAGTATCTTAAATATTACCTTTATTCCAAATTTCAAGTTTCTAGCGCTAAGAAATCGAATTATTTTCAAAATTTCCTTATTTTTCGATTTCTTTCGATTTTTTTATTTTATTTTCGAATTTTATTGCGTTTTTATTTTAACTTATTCTGAATCCTAAACACTATCTTTACCGCGAATTTTAAGTTTCTAAGGCCAAAAGATCAAATTATTTTCATTTTTTTCGAATTTTTCGAATTTTTGATTTTTTTTTTTCGAATTTTCTAGATTTTTTAATTTTTCCTTATTTGGCATCCTAAATACTACCTTTATTCCGAATTCCAAGTTTCTAGCGCAATAAAATTGGATTATTTGGAATTTTTCGATTTTTCGATTTTATTTTCAAATTTTTTTTGTTTGTGTTTTTGATGTTTTCTTTTTCTGAATTCTAAACACTACCTTCTAACCAAATTTTAAGTTTTTAAGACTACAAGATCGTGTTATTTTCAATTTTCAATTTTGTTCGATTTTTTTGAATTTTCGAATGTTTTTTTTTTTTTTTTTTTTTTTTTTTTTTTGTGAGTGTGTGAGTGACAAAAAATCGAAACTTAGAGTTCATATATCGTCTGCACTAATTTATGGGTATTTTTTGAATTATCCATATTTTTTAATTTTTCCTTATTTAGTATCTTAAATATTACCTTTATTCAAATTTCAAGTTTCTAGCGCTATGAAATCGAATTATTTTCAAATTTTCCTTATTTTTCGATTTTTTCGATTTTTTGATTTTATTTTCGAATTTTATAGCTTTTTTTATTTTAACTTATTTTGAATCCTAAACACTATATTTTCTGCGAATTTTAAGTTTCTAAGGCTAAAAAATCCAATTATTTTAATTTTTTCAATTTTTTTCGAATTTTTCGAATTTTCCGGAATTTTAAATTTTTTCTTATTTTGCATCCCAAATACTACCTTTATTCCGAATTCCAAGTTTCTAGCGCAACAAAATCGGATTATTTGAAATGTTTCAATTTTTTTCGATTTTTCGATTTTTTCGATTTTGCTTTCGATTTTTTTGGTGTTTTTGATGTTTTCTTTTTCTGGATACTAATCACTACCTTCACACCGAATCTTAAGTTTCTAAGACTACAAGATCGTATTATTTTCAATTTTCAATTTTGATGGAATTTGTTGAATTTTCGAATGGTTTTTTTTTCGAATTTTCCGGATTTTATAATTTTTCCTTTCTTTGTATCCTACACACTTTTCCAAATGTCAAGTTTCTAGGGCTACGGGATCTACCTAATCTTTTTGATGACGCGTGAACGAGTGAGTGAGTGAGTGACAAAAAATCGAATGTTTGAGTTCATATATCGCCTGAACTAGAAAAGACAGAAAGTTGTAAAATCTCAGCCAATTTTTAAGATAGAGGTGAAACAAAAAATGCTCTGGAATCCTTGTATCAAGTCCTAACACCTAATTAAAAAATAAACTTGAATTTTTAACTTTTTTGTATATTTATTTTAGTTTTAAAATTTTCCGTGGCCGCCATCTTGAAACAAGATGGCGGACCAAGCTGGCCAACGAACTCGGTCGAGGCATTGGTGAGCTTAATACACACAATTAGTTTCATCCAAATTAATTTATAAATACGAGCGTTATCGTATCAAATTATTTTCATTTTTTCAATTTTTTTCGAATTTTTTTATTTTTTTTTCGAATTTTCTGGATTTTTTTAATTTTCCTTTTTCTGTATCCTAAATACTACCTTTATTCCTAATTTGAATTTTCTAGCGCAACAAAATCGGATTGTCTTCAAATTTTCGTTTTTTTTCAATTTTTTCGATTTTTTCAATTTTGCTTTCGATTTTTTTGGTGTTTTTGATGTTTTCTTTTTCTGGATGTTAAACACTACCTTCACACCAAATCTTAAGTTTCCAAGACTACAAGATCGTATTATTTTCAATTTTCAATTTTGATGGAATTTGTTGAATTTTCGAATGTTTTTTTTTTTTCGAATTTTCTGGATTTTATAATTTTTCCTTTCTTTGTATCCTAAACACTACCTTTTTTCCAAATGTCAAGTTTCTGGGGCTACGGGATCTACCCAATCTTTTTGATGACGCGTGAACGAGTGAGTAAGAAGTGACAAAAAATCGAATGTTTGAGTTCATATATCGCCTGAACTAGAAAAGACAGAAAGTTGTAATTTTAAAATTTGTTCCTGTGTGCCAAATACTCTCTATAATTGAAGTTTAAAATTTTTGGGATACTCCAGCGCGGAGATATGGGGGGGTCAAAAGTGCCCTGAGTTGCTTCCAGAAAAGTATGCTTATGGCTGTGCTCTCTCGACTTGGCGGGGGCACTGCCGTGCCTCCAGATTAATTTTACACTGTTAAAAATTTGCAGCAAACTGTCCAGTCATTTGACCGCTTTTGTAAAAAACGGTTATATAACCGTAATTTAACTCTATTCTGACCATAAAATGAGCAATAATACAGTCAGAATACAGTTAAATTACAGTTATGTGTGTGAATGTTTTCTACAAAAACGGTCAAATGACTGGACAGTTTGCTGCAAATTTTTAACAGTGTAAGTGTCTGCGTTCAATATTGAACGCAGCGCGTATGAAATGCGTATTCAATATACGCTTTTCAAATCGAGTTTTCTTTTTGAAACATTCTGTATTTTGATTTAATTCCATGGACAGTAAAACTAAAAATACACTAACTTAATCTCAGGTAAATTATATTAGCAATCATAATATATCCGATTATATATTTTTATTTTGCGTGTTTTCTTCTTTTTTGCTCCCTAACAAGTATGCGTTATTGTTAAAAGAAGATGAAATAAAATACTCCAAAATCCAGTCCCATTATCATCAAAGTAATGTTAATCCAAGGCATTAAACTGAATTTATGACACGAACAAGTAAAAAAACAAACCAAAAAAGAGACAACAACCCTAATAAGGAACCTTATTCTCGTAAAAATATCGGCCGAAATATATGAACAAGATTTTTTTGGCTGTTAACAAGTTTCTTTCTCGGAATAACAAGGTCGGCAAATCACCAAATCACGATCTGCGGGCTCTTTCGAGAATTCTTAAGTATGCCGATCTGCCTAGATTCCTGTGTGCTTGTAGTCACATTATAGGATTATGTGCGATTCAGATTATTACAGGGTACATGGATATGTTAAAGGTGATTTATTGTTGTTCAAGTGGTGACAAGAATATTTTGGACAGATCTGATCAAGGGAATTAAGAAATTGCACCGGATGATTTAGTTGACTGCTTGGGTGCACATGTTGTACCATATTTTGCTTTGTGTATACTTACCATATAAATGACATAAATGACATCAAAATGCGTATACAGTATGTGAAGAAGGCCTAAACATAAAAGAATAAGTAATAAAACAAATTCCAAACGAATTCTTCTGCTATTAGTTCTAATAGGTGCTCGTTTCCATCGGCAGAAATGTTCATTTCGCTTAAAAATTATACTAACATTATGGTCAAAATGAAAACACTCTGCTGGATAAAAAAATAAGTTTAACATTTTGTTTAATTTCATCTTTTATTACTGATACGAAAAATAAAAATATCACGAAAAGAAATGTCAGTGGATGTTTTATTTTAGAAACCAATAAAAAAATACCCATCTAATGACATTTATATCTCTTTCTTCCTGTTATTTATTTTGAGTTTAGGAAGGGGTTAAATTTTATCTAATACTTGAACTTCAGATCATTTTCTTTAGCTTTCTCAAATATAAAGCTTTTTTTATAAGCTATCTTAACTCTTATATGTTCAATTTAGTCCAATAACAAACAAACAAACAAAAAAGCACTTCAATAATTAACATATTAACTATTAACATTTTGTGAAATTCCACATTTTTTCTCTGAAACAAAAAATAAAAATATGACGAAAAGCGATATCAGTAGCTCTTTTAATTTAGAACCATTTCAAAAAAATTCACACATCCAACGACAATCATATCTCTATCTTTCTTTGTTTTATTTATATTGATGTCAGGAAGGAGTTAACTATGATCTATTTTTTAACTTCTGAATGTTTTTTTATCTTTCTCAAATATAGAGATTTTATCATACCATATCTTAACTTTTATTTGTTCAATTAGGTAAATGATAAACAAAAAAAGCACCTCCAAGCTAAAATATTATTTTTTAAATTTTTGCTAAATTTCATGTTTTTTCCCTGAAACTAAAAATAAAACAAGAACGAAAAATCATGCGTCAAGCATAGATTATGTAACACTTTCCAACGCTTCCAAAATAATTTTACAAATCATTACCGTTTAATAAGCTGAAAGATAACATCTAAGTAAACAATTTGGAAAATTCATAACATATTTAAAAACATAATTTCAGGAATTTCCAACATATATAATGTTCGGAAAAATAATCGAATATTTTTATTCAGCCCTGTATATGATGTATAGATTTGTATATATACTACATAGGATGTTAAATTTTAGTTTAGTTAGGAAACGCGTAGCACAGATTAAAATTCTCCTTCTGGAGTTTCTGTCAATAGACGGAAATGTGTTCGTGAACTTTTGTAATGCCCTGTATATGATCTACAGAATTTTTACACACCAAATAATAGACAAAAAGTGAATTAAATTTAAAATCGCGTTCAACAACTCAAAACGCACTTCCAGGATTTATTGTTAATAGACAGTAGATAATTATTTTGTGTGTCCCTGTAAATGAACGATGACTGCTATACACACAATATTCTGTAGTAAGCCTCTTGTAATACACCTTAGTGATATATATAAATTTCAATGCGTTTAAAGCAGTGAAACATTATTTAATTAAACCGCAAACGATTTTTCTCCATCAACGTAATGTAACGGAATTCTTTTGACTCTCCCTGTAAAGTAACTATAAGTGCAACGCACACCACATTCCATATTAAGCTTCTTGTAATGCACCTTAGTGATATATATCGATTACAATGTGTTTGGAAATGTGTAACATCATTAAAATAAACCGCAAATGATTTTTCCCATAGACCGTCATGTAACGGAATTCTTTTGAGTGTCTCTGTAAAAAAACTATAAGTGCTACACACTTCAGTTGAAATAGGGAACATGCTATAGATAACGACAATACCATAAAAATTGCAGGGCAATCAGAGCATATTTACGGGAGTTAGAGCGCGGACAGGGTGGCAGACGGCAGACAAACCGAAGTCATAAACACTTTTCAACTAGGTTGGAAAGTTTTAGTTAGGACGAAAATAGATAGCAGCAGATGTATTATTTTTGAAAATATTTCGAAAAATTAATTATCCAATTACCTCAAAATCTCTATCTTTATTTCTTTTACTTATTTGGAGTTTAGAAAGGGGTTAAGTTTGATCGATTTTTTGAACTTCTGATTGTTTCCTTTATCTTTCTCAAACATAGAGAATTTTCTTTTTATAAACTATCTTATGTCTTATATGTTTAATACGGTCAACAAAAACAACAACCAAAAATCGCTCCCTAGCTAAAATATTAACTTTTAACATTTTGTTAAATGTTATGTTTCTCCCCTGAAAAAACAACAACAAAGAAAAAAAAAATGACGAAAAGAGATATATGTAGATGTTTCATATTATAGACGTGAAATTCCATTTCTTAAAATACCCATACAGTGACGTTAATATCTCTATTGGGAACAAAAACTATTAATAAAGCAATTTTGATCTACTTTCTTAACTTTTATGCTTACTTTATCTTACGCAAACATAGGGATTTTTTTTATAAACCATTTTATGTATGATATGTTGATAAGTCGGTCACAACAAAACACTCTATTCTAGATAAAAAATGAACTTTTAACAATTTGTTAAATTTCTTGTTTTTTTACTGACACAGAAAAGTAAATATATGACGAAAGGAGATATCAGTTGATGTTTTATTTTAGAGACCATTCCAAAAAAGTAACCTATCCAGTGACACTGACATCTCTATCTTTCTTTCTTTTATTTATTTTGAGTTTAGGAAGGGGTTAAACTTTGATTTATTTTTACAGTCAAATTAAATCTTTTCTTTATCTTTCTCAAAAATGGGGATTTCTTTTATAAACTATCTTAAGTCTTATATGTTTAATTCGGTTAAATTAAAAAAAAATAATAATAATAATAAACTCGGAAACTAAAATATTGGCTTTTAACATTTTGCTAAATTTTATGCTTTTTCTCCTGAAACGAAAAGGAAAAATATGACGAAAAGGCATATCAGCTGATGTTTTGTATTATAAACAAAAACAAGTTGGAAATTGTACATCAAACGTAACAAATGAGGTGCGTTCGTACTGTAGCTAGTTATATAAATATTCAGATCTTGGTGATTTTTAATTCTGTGAAATGAATTATATCGTCTGCAGATTAATTTATGTCATAAAATAAGTATCTCGGTCGCTTGACGATTCAACCTCGGAAGCTCATATAACAAGAAAGCACCGATTTTTTTTTTTAAATTTCAAATCTCTTAATAAATATTTTTATTAATATTTCCTAAAGTTTTGATTCGATTTTCAAAAAATTTGAAATGCTTCTACAAAATTCTGCAAAGATAATATATCTAAAATTTCAAACTATTCGGTTGGGTATTTTTTTCTTTGTTATATGCGGACGGACGGACCGAACGACGACAATAGGTGCTACGTATTTATATAATTACGAACGCACCTAAAAAATCTATTTCTTAAAGTACCCATCCAGTGTCATAGATATCTCTATTTGGAACAAAAATGTATTAAATGAAGCAATTTTGATATACTTTCTGAACTTATTAATGTTTACTTTATCTTAATCAAATATAGGGATTTTTTTAAGAACTCTCTTATATAGAATATGTTGGTAGTCGGTCACTATTAAAGTACTGCCCTCTAGCTAAAAAATTAACTTTTAACATTTTGTTAATTTTCTGTTTTCCCCTGAAACAACAATAAAGAAAAATATGACGAAAATATACATCAGTAGATGTTTTTCATATTATAGACGAAAAATTCCATTTCTTAAAATACCCACAGAGTGACATATTGGGAACAAGAAACTTGTAATAAAGAAATTTTTATTTACTTTCTGAACTTTTGAGGTTTGCTTTACCTTAAGGGAACATAGGGATTTTTTTTCATGAACTCTTTTATGAATGATATGTTGTAAAGTCGGCCACAATAAAAATACTTTTTTCTAGCTAAAAAATTAATTTATAATATTTGTATAATGTAACCTGATTATAATATATCCTGAAACAGCAACAAAAGAATATGGCGAAAAGTTGATACCAGTTGATATTTTAGAGACTAAAAATTTCTAATTACTTTCTGAACTATGTATGATTTGCTCATGTTGTTAAGTTGGTCACAATAAGAATACTTTCTTCTAGCTAAAAATTAACTTACAACATTTTGTTAAATTTCCTGTTTTAACACTGAAACAGAAACAAAAGCATATGGCGAAATGATATACCAGCTGATATTTTAGAAACTAAAAATTTCTAATTACTTTCTGAACTATGTACGATATGTTGTTAAGTTGGTCACAGTAAAAATACTTTCGTCTTGCTAAAAAATTAACTTATAACATTTTGTTAAATTCCTGTTTTAACCCTGAAACAATAACAAAAGAATATGGCGAAAACATATACCAGTTGATATTTTAGAGACTAACAATTTTATCTCTAAAAAATATTCATCCAATCACATTTATCTTTCTAACTTTTTTTCTTTTGTTTATTTTGAATTTAGGAATGCTATATTTACTCTCTGAACTTCTTAACGTTTACTTTATCTGTCATATTTTTTTTTCCTAAACTCTCTTATGATATGTTGATAAGTTGATCAAAATAAAAACTCCGTCCTAGGTAAACAAGTGGGTAAGTGTGATCGAAGATCGCTTAAAGGTTTTCGTTTAATAATTCGTTCAAAATATTTTCTCTTTTAATTAATAAATCCAAATCATTAATTTATAATTATCCTTATCATTTATCTATATACTTTATCAATAAGAACATAGACAGCAGCGCCATTAAATTTAATATTAAAATGATAACAAGAGGAAGCTATTTTTAAATCAAATTAAAAATATTCAAGAACTGGTTTTCAGACAATTGTAACAGCATATGTTGGCATATCTGATAAGCATATTTAATTGTATGATTTAATTTTCACTTAAGAAAACCGTTAAAATGGCAAAAATATACGAAATTTCTTTTAATTAAATCCATCGGACAATGAAATGTAAAAATCGGAAATTTATCCTTTCGTCGTCCAGAATAAAATCCGGAACCTTTAGTTTACGTGGAAAACGCTTTACCACTGAACCATCTAGCCTTCGCGAAAAAGATTGAAATTAAGATTCTGTTTTAAAATCTAAGAAAATCTCAAAAATGGTCGAATGTCATTAAATTAATTCATTCATTTAAGGAAAATAATATAATACTTTTTCAAAATTTTATGATTTGTCGTGTGACAGGAGGTATTCAGCTATAAGTATAAAAATTGTCAAATGTCTAACTTATACAGTTTACAAGTACGAACTCTGTGACGGACAGACATACAAACAGACAGAAGAGTTAGACGAATAGGGTTTCGTTATATGAACAAAACTCTAAAAATGAACTTTTAACATTTTGCTAAATTTCCTGTTTCTTTCCTGAAACAAACAAACAAAAAATATGACAAAAATAGATATCTATAGCTGTTTCTTATTATAAACGAAAAATTCCATTTCTTAAAGTACTCATCCAGTGACATTGATATTTCTTTTGGGGACAAGAAACTGAAGCAATTTTGATCTACTTTGTGAACTTCTCAATGTTTATTTTATCTTACGCAAACATAGATATTTTTTATGAATTTTTTCTGTATGATATGTTGATAAGTCGGTCACAATAAAAATACTCTATTTTAGCTAAAAAAAAAAAATAAAAAAAAATAATGATGGAATGCTACAGAGTGATCAATTAAATTATTTGAATTTAAGTCTGATTGCATAGGATTTACCACTATATTGCTGTTAATTGATTAATATGAGTATTTTAAATTATCCGAGACGTATAGTATTTATTTTGCACCTATGACTCTAAGGATCTGATATGATAATTTATACTTAGAAAATTTTATTAGACAAATTATCAATTAATTATAGAAAAGAAAAAGTTGCGTTGTGAATTATTTTTGAAGTTCGGATCCTCTTTGAGCCAATTACAATCATCAAAGGTTACCTGCAGAGAGTTATGTAACATTAAATAAATAATGGCTTATTTTAAAACCTAGATTGTAATATTAAAGAAAACATTTCCTAAAATAAAAGACTTAATATTAATTCAATAAATTAAGTAAACAAAAGGAAAACTGACTAAAATTAATTGAATGTAAAATTGAGTTTATTTACAAGGTAATTATAAGCATATGATTAAAAACAAACATAAATGTTTAAAAAAAATAAAAATATTCAATCCTAGTTGAGAACTGTATTCTCAACATTTATTTTCTGAGAATTACAGTTTATCTTGCTGAATTAAAAAATTCGATTTTGAAAGGCAGAGTTCCATACCCTAGAAGTATTTATTTGATTAGCCTTTTTATGTTTAGATCGGGGTAGGATCTTCATACACACTTAAATTCGTATTATTAAAAGAATATAGCTTAATTAAATAAAATGGAACAATGGTGAAGGAAGATTGTTTATTACCTTATATTACTAGATAACGTTGACAGCAGGAGGTAATGGCTGACGCGTTTTCGCTTTTTCTTAGCGCGTACATTTCCATCTATTGGCACACACACTCAAAATCTGTTTTTTTAGTTAGAGAGCAGTCAACCTTCTACTTTTCCATCTTTTTTGAATCTGAACTCTCAAGAAAAATCACATTCTTTTCGTGGAGCAAAAAAAAAGGGATGGAACCATTTTCCCTTTTCACATAAAATTAAGGCCTTATACGTTTTAACTTCTTGAAAATTTGCATGTTTCGGCCATACCTCTGATTTTAGAGAGATGACCATTGGCATGCGGGAGAAATTTGGTACTCCCCTTGAGTGTTTCATAGGTCCGTCGGTACAATAGCGATTCCTCTTGACGCCGTGCTGTGTCTGGGAGGTAAAGATGCTTTGACTTGTGAGGTCTTCGTGCCTATTTAAGCTCTCATAAATAAATGTGTCATATTATTGTTCTGACAATTTTCTCCATGACATTTTTATTAGGTGTAGTTAAATCATTCGTGGGAACGGAAAACCAAATATTTCCTTGACTGCCGTGGTTCACTTTGTTCCATAATTATCTATCTGTATGCGCTGATCCTAAAATGGATCATTAATTTGTATTGTTCACTGTTCACTGATTAAAATGATACCAAATACTCTGCTAATATGCAGAAAAAAAACCAAATACTTTTTTTTTTTTATAGTGTGTGCTAGTTTAGATCTAGATGGTGGTATTTCTCACCATCATCTCTTCCCCCGACATTAGAAAAAAAAAAGGTCCACAGTATCTTTTTTTTTATATATATATATAGCCACAAAGTACTCGATGAAAGTCCATCGTCGTATTATATTGAAGATCAAAACTGAAAATGTTCACATGGAAAAGTCTAGGAACTTGGGATAAGCTGGGGTGTCACTAGGTTTGGAGTGTAAGTAGGTTTGCAACACCAGAAAAAAGTTTTACACATTGGTGAAATAAAGCGTAATCAAAAGTTCACTGTTGAAAAATCTGATGAAAGACATGACTTCTTCAGCAAGTTATCATGTGTAGTTGGTATCAATTTCCATTGTTCCAAAAACATTTATTAAAATAAAAGACTTAATATTAATTCAATAAATTAAGTAAACAAAAGGAAAACTGACTAAAATTAATTGAATATAAAATTGAGTTTATTTACAAGGTAATTATAAGCATATGATTAAAAACAAACATAAATGTTTAAAAAAAATAAAAATATTCAATCCTAGTTGAGAACTGTATTCTCAACATTTATTTTCTGAGAATTACAGTTTATCTTGCTGAATTAAAAAATTCGATTTTGAAAGGCAGAGTTCCATACCCTAGAAGTATTTATTTGATTAGCCTTTTTATGTTTAGATCGGGGTAGGATCTTCATACACACTTAAATTCGTATTATTAAAAGAATATAGCTTAATTAAATAAAATGGAACAATGGTGAAGGAAGATTGTTTATTACCTTATATTACTAGATAACGTTGACAGCAGGAGGTAATGGCTGACGCGTTTTCGCTTTTTCTTAGCGCGTACATTTCCATCTATTGGCACACACACTCAAAATCTGTTTTTTTAGTTAGAGAGCAGTCAACCTTCTACTTTTCCATCTTTTTTGAATCTGAACTCTCAAGAAAAATCACATTCTTTTCGTGGAGCAAAAAAAAAGGGATGGAACCATTTTTCCCTTTTCACATAAAATTAAGGCCTTATACGTTTTAACTTCTTGAAAATTTGCATGTTTCGGCCATACCTCTGATTTTAGAGAGATGACCATTGGCATGCGGGAGAAATTTGGTACTCCCCTTGAGTGTTTCATAGGTCCGTCGGTACAATAGCGATTCCTCTTGACGCCGTGCTGTGTCTGGGAGGTAAAGATGCTTTGACTTGTGAGGTCTTCGTGCCTATTTAAGCTCTCATAAATAAATGTGTCATATTATTGTTCTGACAATTTTCTCCATGACATTTTTATTAGGTGTAGTTAAATCATTCGTGGGAACGGAAAACCAAATATTTCCTTGACTGCCGTGGTTCACTTTGTTCCATAATTATCTATCTGTATGCGCTGATCCTAAAATGGATCATTAATTTGTATTGTTCACTGTTCACTGATTAAAATGATACCAAATACTCTGCTAATATGCAGAAAAAAAACCAAATACTTTTTTTTTTTTATAGTGTGTGCTAGTTTAGATCTAGATGGTGGTATTTCTCACCATCAAATAACTTAAAACGTTTTATTAAATTTCATGTTTTAACACTGATACAAAACAACAGCAAAAATCTGATGAAAAGAGATATCAGATTATGTTTTATTTTAGAGACTAAAAATTTTATCACTAAAATATATATTCATCTAACAACATTTATATTTTAATATATTTTTATTTTGTTTATTTTGAGTTTATGAAAGGGATATAATTGCGATCTACTTTCTGAACTTCTTAATGTTTACTTTATCTGTTACAATTTTTTTTCATAAACCCGTATTATATGTTGATAAGACGATCAATATAGAAACTCTCACTTTAGTAAAAAAAAAATGAACTTTTAAACTTTTAACATTTTGTTAAATTTCATGTTTTTCCTGAAATAAAAATTAAAAATAACGAAGTAAGTTACACCCGCTCGCTAATCTAAAGGCTACTTGTAATATAAGAGGCTACTTCACTCATGCGAAAACACCCTCTCGCTAATGTTAATCCTATGGAAAAAATATTTTATGATATCTCGTACGTATTTCAATATTTTTAAATGAGTTTTTTACATTGGATAGCTGAGGTCAATCTCTATGCAGACCCTTTTTTACTTTTTCGATTTTGGTTGCAGTTTTTTTTTAATTTAATTAATTTTTTTTTTTTTTTATTGGGGATACTTTCACTTTCGAAACAGGTTCCAAAAGTGAAAGTATCTTAATAAACTTGTAATCAAAATCGAAAAAGAACAAAGGGGCCTGCATAGAGATGGACCTCAGCCATCCAATGCAAAAAAAAAAATCATTTTAAAATATTGAAATGCAAACAATATATTATAAAATAACTGTCCCATAGGATTAACATTAGCGAGCGTGTGTTTTCGCGTGAGTGAAGTAGCCTCTTAATAATTATAAAAAATATGGATAAAAAGCAGAAAATACAAGCACTATTTTTTCCTCTTGAAATAGAATATTTGATTAATATTATAGAAATGAATTATGGTAAAACTTGCAAAGCTAATTTACCGCACGCGCAGATTTGTCAATTTTGGTTCTAAAAAATAGCTTTGAGTTTTAATAATTCCTTGTTAGACCACTCGGCTATCCTGAACTCCTTCAGCTCTTCTCTAAAATGGTAAAACTTACAAAGCTAATTTACCGCACGCGCAGATTTGTCAATTTTGGTTCTAAAGGATAGCTTTGAGTTTTAATAACTCCTTGTTGGTCCACTCGGCTATCCTGAACTCATTCAGCTCTTCTCTAAAATGGTAAAACTTGCAAAGCTAATTTACCGCATGCGCAGATTTGTCAATTTTGGTTCTAAAAAATAGCTTTGAGTTTTAATAATTCCTTGTTGGACCACTCGGCTATCCTGAACTCATTCAGCTCTTCTCTAAAATGGTGAAACTTGCAAAGCTAATTTACTGCACGCGCAGATTTGTCAATTTTGGTTCTAAAAAATAGCTTTGAGTTTTAATAATTCCTTGTTAGACCACTCGGCTATCCTGAACTCCTTCAGCTCTTCTCTAAAATGGTAAAACTTACAAAGCTAATTTACCGCACGCGCAGATTTGTCAATTTTGGTTCTAAAGGATAGCTTTGAGTTTTAATAACTCCTTGTTGGACCACTCGGCTATCCTGAACTCATTCAGCTCTTCTCTAAAATGATAAAACTTGCAAAGCTAATTTACCGCATGCGCAGATTTGTCAATTTTGGTTCTAAAAAATAGCTTTGAGTTTTAATAATTCCTTGTTGGACCACTCGGCTATCCTGAACTCATTCATCTCTTCTCTAAAATGGTAAAACTTGCAAAGCTAATTTACCGCACGCGCAGATTTGTCAATTTTGGTTCTAAAAAATAGCTTTGAGTTTTAATAATATAGATAACAAACATTTCGCATTAAAAAAAATGTGTATATAACGACAGTTTTAACATATACAAAATATCTCGTTCTAATATAAATGCTAATTACAGGAAATTATTTTTTTTACTATTCGCAAATACCTCGCATAGTCCTGTCTTACGAGATTACTGCATCCTTAACGTAACCAAAATCCTCTTGACACTCTCCTGACATAGTCACAAAGGAGAAAAAACCCACCGAAATTTGATCTCAAAATGTAAAAGAAAAAAAAAGAACCAGCGCATGCTTTGAGATATTTATCTGGCCACCGTCTTCACCTATAACATACAGACCACCGAAATTCTTAAGATGACAGCTACAAACGTCAAAACAGGTCAATAAGATGTCAAGGATGAATGGACATCCAATTTCCATTTCGTGTTTCTGCAGATATCTGCAGTGGAAAGGAATTTTTAAGAATGACATGTTACTAGCTCGCTAAGAGGTGAATAAAGGTAAACGAAAGAAATGCAGAAACAAAGTGTCTTTTTCCTTCAAAATACTTTTGTACGTAGGTTGAAGATACGTGTTGCATAGAGGAATATAAAACGTAAATCATACCCACTAGAAAGAAAATAAAAGTAATAAAATTAATAAGTATAAAAGTATTTTTTTAATACACTCTTTTAGAAGCAAGCATTCTATGCTTATCTTGAAAATCAAGCCTAATTTCATGACTACAATTCATGATCTTTCCAAAAAAGTTCCATTAAAATACATTAATTTGGCGTGAGTATACCAAAACCAACTATGGAAAATCACCGCTTTTCTTTTTTTTTTTTTTTGCTTTATAGAAAGTACGAGCTAGTGAATTTATTTAAGAAATATTTATTTTTTGCTCTTTTTTTTTAAGACATAGTAACAAGGAAATTTAAAAAAAATCCTATTTTTATTTTTTTTATTTTTTATTTTTTTTTAAGGATTTCTAAATTGATTATCCAACGTATAACCCTAATTTAGTTACTTTCAAATTATTAATTGATTAAAGCGTGTTATTAAATATATATATATATATATATATATATATTACACTCTTTTTTTTAGTCATATTTTCTACTCTATAGTGTTTAAAATATTTCGTTGTTGTAGTTTCACAGCCAGTTCACCTTTTTTGGACGGGACTAGTTTGGCGCATCATTAAATCCATCATTGTTGTAACTCGTGTACAATTGTAACCATAAAGAATATTTGGCTTTTATTATCTGTGGCAGGCTAACGGAAAATGCCGTAATATTAAGTTATTAATTTATAATTAAGTTAAAAAAATATTAAAATGTTGCATTGTCATCTGCAACACACATTTGTAAATATTTTTTATAATTCTAGCCTATTAGGAAGTGAGTTAATAAATCGGTCAAGTACGAGTATAACACGCACTCAAAAGGTTCCGTACATTAAATTTATTAATTGCAATTTATTAATTAATAAACTCCTACTACCTCTAATTTTTTCATAATTTTAGTTTCAGTAGATTCGGAAATAGGAGGGGGGAGACCATAATATACTTTCGACGATATCTCCGAAAATATAATGCCTAAAATTAAAACAAATATATTTTTGAGATTGGTGTTACAAGATCTTTCGAACGATACACTACACGATATATAAAAAGAAAGTTTGTTTTTCAAGTAACTTAATTAATATCTCGGCTAATTACCGACTTTTTTTCGAAAATCCTTATCCTTGGATGTTTGCGTCGAAAGATACATGCGTCGCAAGATACCTCGAGCGCTTGTCAACACCTCCGCTGACCGCCCGAAAATTAAATTTTGTGTAACAGAAAAATGGGATTTTATCAAAAACTATGTTACCTAGGAAAATCTCAGTTTTTTTCTGCAAGGTTTAAATAAACTCCTACTACCCCTAATTTTTTCCTAATTTTAGTTTTAGAAGATTCGGAAATAGATGGGGTGGGGCATATTTTTGCAGTGCATTTTCGACGATATCTCTGTAAATATAATACCTAAAATCAAAACAAATGTATTTTTGAGTTCCATATTACGAGATCTTTCACACGATATTCCACATGCTACACAAAAAGAAAACTTTTTTTTTTCAAGTAACTTAATTAGCCCCCTAAATTTTTCCTAAATATATTTGTGAATGACTAATAAACTGAAAATATGTGAGTAAAAAAGCTTTACGACTTTCCCCATAGCTTACGAGAAAAAGGGCACTGACAGACAGACAGACAGACACCGGAGTGATCTTATAAAGGTTCGGTTTTTACTTTTTAAGTACGGAACCCTAAAAATGTATTACAAAATTCCATCAAAAATCAAGTAGAGTTAAATAAAAGAGTTTAATATCTGAGTAAATAATTAAAAGGGAAAGAAAACAACAGAGTTGTAAAATGTTTTCAATAGATATATCTGTTTCATTGGGAAGATAGCATTTTAAGAAATGAAAGAATATTAAAATATGTATGTAGCTTAAAGGAAATTTCCTGATTGATAAGTTCATTGCATTTTAACGAAAAAGGAAACTATAAAAGATTAAAAATGTATAACCCGACAAATGTATAGTAAATAGTTTTGAAGTATATTAAAAATATTTTTTTTAATTCTAAATTATTTCAATAATTTAAAATTTAATTAAATTATTTGAAAATATATTAAAATGTATCATATAAGAATTTTTCCGAACATGAAAATTACTTTCTCACTGAGAGATAAATGATCACTGATAGTAATGGTGACTGGTTAAAATGTATACAGGAATAGTTATATATTAAATTCAAAACAGCAGAAATGTCTACAAACGTCAAAACATTAGAATTCAAGGATAAATGGGAATCAACTTGCCAGTTGTATGTTTGCAGATTTCAGTTGAAATGGATTTTTCGAATGCGTTATATTCACTCATTGAGACAGGTTAATAAAGGTAAGCTGTAAATGGGAAAAATACATAAAGAATGCGTTTCTTCCTCTAAAATATTTTAGATAAATATTAATCTGAAGATATACAGGTTATAAAAAGAATGTCAGAATGTAGATGATATCCACAATATCTCAATAGATGTTTTAAGGTATATATTAATTTAAAAAGTGAAAGAATATTAAAGTATATCTACAACCGACTGACATTTTTTCGGATGAAAAGTTCGTTGCTTTTTGCTGATAAAGGAAATCGTCAGCGGTTAAAATGTATAAATCGACAAATTCAAAGTAAAAAAAAATTAAATATACGCGTATTAAAAACGTATTTGAAACTTCTAAACTATTTCAATAATTTTGAAATATTTAAATAATATGATAAAATATTTAAAAATATATCTCCAATGGAAAAGATTTTTTCCTAACATCAAAGTTTCTTACTTACTGATAGATAAATATAGGTAACTGTGACCGTTTAAAAATGCAAATAGGAATAGTTAAATAGCAAATTCAGAACGGCAAAAATGTCTACAAACGTCAAAACAGATCAGTTGTCGCGGGTAAATGGGAAACCCCTGTCCCCTTTTATGTTTGTTGATGCCTGCAGTTGGCAGGAATTTTTCGAATGATGAAATATTTGCTCGTTGAGAGGTGAATAAAGTTAAGTTGTAAACGAATAGATACATAAACAATGTATTTATTCCTCTAAAGTGCCTTATGCAAAGATCGTAAATCTTTTGTACTAATCTTACGCAAAGATCAATATAAAGAAAAACAGGTTATAAAAAAAAAAAAAATGTCAGAATATAGAGACCATATCCACAAAAAATATAATAAAACAATAAAAAAAAAAGAGATAAAATAATAAAGTTGGCAAGTGTTATCAATAGCGATATCATTATTGTAAAGTATATATATATATATATATATATAGAGAGAGAGAGAGAGAGAGAAGTGAGAGAATATTAAAATATATCTACAACAGAATGACATGTTTTCGGGCGACAAGTTCAATTTTATGATTAAATGTAAATAAAAAAAATTTTTTAAACATATCAAAACTAAATTTATTAAAAATATTTAAAATTTTTAATACTTTATAAATGGATAAATTTTTAACGGACAGCTTTTTATGACTTCGAATTATATTAAAATGTTATCTCCGGTTGAAACAAATTTTTATGAAAGTCGATTTCTTTCTTTTTTGCTAACGAAGGTAACTGTAAGTGGTTAACCATTTTTTTTAAAAAAAACGACATTATTTCTTATATGATCGGGAACAGCTTGATTGAATTCTTTTAACTTTTTACAAAACACTCATAATTAAATTCTCTATGGCGCTATGTAAGAGTTTTTTTTATTTTTGATATTTTTATTTTTCGATATTTTACAAACTTTCTAAGGCTACTTTCACTGGGACAAAATTGAATTTTTTGAAAATCCCGCTATTTTCACAAATTTTGAAATTTTGAAAAGATTCTACTGTACGTCATAGCCAATCGCTAAGACAACTGAAAATTATATTTTAACTGAATTTATGCATGCAAGAGTAACAAAATAATATTAATTTTAATGTCAATATTAATGCTGTTAATTTATCATGTTTGTCTGCAAAACATGTTTGTTAAACAGGAAAATGTTTATGAATTTATGGATGCAAGAGTAACAAAATAATGTTAATTTTAATGTCAATATTAATGCTGTTAATTTATCATGTTTGTCGGCAAAACATGTTTGTTAAACAGGAAAATGTTTATGAATTTATGCATGCAAGAGTAACAAAATAATGTTAATCTTAATGTCAATATTAATGCTGTTCATTTTTCATGTTTGTCTGTAAAACATGTTTGTTGAACATGAAAAGGTTTACTTGAGAATCGATAGCGTCCTAAAAACCTATATTCCAGTTTTAGAAAATTGGTTAATACAGTATAAAAACATTTCCATAAAGAGTGAATAACCTTCTGTATTCCGGGTTGAGAGAACTTATTAATGTACTTGTAAACGTTTCCGAAAATCAGAGGCAGCAAAAGAATTTATTTTAAATAAATTCTTTTTTCACTCTGTAAAATATATCGATTTCTAAGTTTTCTAAAAATTAAGCACCATTTAGGAATCGTGGTAACTCGGAAGTGGTTATTGTATATTTCCATTCATGGTTTTATATTTTTCTAGATAAAGAAAAAATTGTCATTTTTTTTCTTCTTTTAGTGTAGTTATTAAATAATTTATTTTATTTAAAGAATTTTCTAGTTTTATTTGATTTAAAAAAAAAAAAAAAAAAAAAAAAAAAAAAAAAAAACAGGACGGTTAGCAACAATGAATGTATATACAGGGTGATTGCAATTAAAGTCCCACTTTCAAAATGCTGTAAAAAAGGAACCGCTGATCAGAATAACTTTAAATTTAAACTGAATATGCTGAAAGAAAAAGGAAACGGTATGGCATAAGAAAAAAGTTCCAAAGTGTATCAATAGATGGCGCTGTAAGCAACATACTATGCAAATTAAAAGACATTCATGCGCAATTAAAAACCAAATGACCATGTGCTTTTTATGCGTTTTTTGGCCCAAAGACAATTAAAAACAGACTTCTTCCATCCAATGGGGTACAACCTTGCCGTGGTGGATGGGCTTACCACTAACAGTACCACAACTGTTGACTGATTTGGAAGTCATTTTTTCCGTCAAACAACCGAAACACTCATCCTTATTGAACAGTACGGCTGGTTTACTGTGCAACTCATGCCAAAGCCGTCGTATTTCGATTAAAAATATCACATGTAGCCGAATCCCCTTTCGATATGCCGCGCTTAAGGCGCCATCTATTGATGCACTTTGGAACTTTTTCTTTCTTCTGCCATACCGTTCCTCCCTTCTTCCAGTATATTCAGTTGAAATTTTAAGTCATTCTGATTAGTGGTTTCTTTTTTTCAACTTTTTGAAAGTGGGACTTTAATTATAATCACCCTGTAAATTTATCAGAATGACATTTAAGTATGTAAAACTACAAAATCGATATGTATAAGTGCATTGTAAAAGATTATGGAAAGGTTTTCTAATGAGAAGGAAACTTTTCAAAAATTCAGAATAACTTTATATTTACTCTCGAATTTGGAAACGGTTTCGTTGCCGCCAGAAAACTATGAGAAATGTCAGAAAGCAGTAAGAAACATTTGTCTTTTTTTTACAGCATATATGTATATTTTTTACGGTTATTTTTCGTTTGAGATGATACATTGAAAAATGGTATAAACGGTGCTCTACAATTATTATTTTATTTATTCATATTTATTTTTGCAAATTTAAATGAGTTTTGAAACACATTTCGCTAACGAATTGCCATTATATTAATTTAACCTACAGAATATGCTTCTGTTCGGCGCAACATACATTCTTCCATATGGATATTGTTCTCGATCAATAGATTCTAAACCAATTCCGAAGGTGCGAAACTTTGTTTGAGTTAATTAGGAGTCAGTCCGCCAATAACATGATGACCGGAAATCGATGACCGCAATCCTGTCAGGAGTGGCGGTGTCACGTGTGCTGAAGAAAATACTCGAGGGAGTGATTTGCAGCATTTTTTCCTTCAATTTTTAATGTGTTGTGTATTACTTTGCTGTATTAGATAGTATACTACTGAATTGAATGCGAAATTTTGTATGCAATGGCGATTTCATTTCATTTGTCAATTTATATATTTTTTAAGTTAGGTCCCATAAAATTATATTTCTTTTTCTAATGATAAAACGTTTAATGAATAATGATATTAGTCTACTGTATTAATTAATTTACTAGTGCATTAAATGAGAAAATTTATACGCAATGGAGTATTGTTTAGACTTTTCTTTAAAAAATTAATTGTATAATTTTTATTTACTTACTTAATTTACATGTTTTAGAAGTTAGATCCCGTAAAATTATATCTTTTTCTAATGATAAAATGTTTAATGATTAATGAGAATTATTCTGCTGCATGCATTAGATAGCATATTACTGCATTAAATGAGACATTTTGCATGCAATGACGTGTTATTTATAATTTTGATTAAAATGAATCATGTTTCTACTTTTTCTTTCATTGCACAGTTTATATATTTTTGAAGTTAGGTTCCATAAAATTATATATATTTTTCTAATGATAAAACATTTAATGAATAATGATATTAGTTTACTGTATTAAATAGTTTAATAGTGCATAAATGAGAAAATTTATACGCAATGGAGTAATGTTTAGCCTTTTCATTAAAAATTTAATTTATACTTTTTTTTTACTTACTCAATTTACATGTTTTTGAAGTTAGATCCCATAAAATTATATCTTTTTCTAATGATAAAATGTTTAATGAATAATGAGAATTATTCTGCTATATGCATTAGATAGTATATTACTGCATTAAATGAGACATTTTACACACAATGACGAGTTATTTATAATTTTGATTAAAATGAATCATGTTTCTACTTTTTCTTTCATTGCACAGTTTATATATTTTTGAAGTTAGGTCCCATAAAATTATATATTTTTTTCTAATGATAAAACGTTTAATGAATAATGATATTAGTATACTGTACTAAATATTTTACTAGTGCATTAAATGAGAAAATTTATACGCAATGGCGTATTGTTTAGACTTTTCATTAAAAAAATTATTTTATACTTTTTATTTACGTTTTCAATCTACATGTTTTTTAAGCTAGATCCCATAAATTTCCCATAAACCTTCTTCTAATGATAAAATGTTTAATGAATAATGATAATTATTCTGCTGCATGCATTAGATCGCATATTACTGCATCAAATCAGAAATTTTACACACAATGACGTGTTGTTTATATTTTTGATTAAAATAAATCATTAAAAAGTTAAAATTTCAGTGCAAATTCACCTTGTTTAATAATTAAAATTCACAAAGATACAAATAAATGTAAATATATTACTTGAAGGTGCGTAAAAACATACATAAAACATTCAAAAGCACATTAAAGTCCTTTTAAAATCAAAACGTTTTCAACCGAACTTACTCGGTCATCAGCAGTGAAAAACTAATAGTTAAGTTGAGTTGTTGTCTCTTCACGTCTTCTAGCTTACCCGGAACAAACCAGTTTACTTCAAGGCAGTGGAATATAAGGTGGGATGGGAAAGGTCCTTAAACACTGCTTGTTTCACAGTAAATTAATCATTGTGTGTGTTTTATAATAAAACATTTTTTGTCTGTTTATAATACAAAATTTGTGTGTTTTATAATATAATTTTGTGTTTTTTTATAATAAAATGAACCGTTTCATAATAAAATAAAACTAAGATGTTGTTTTATAAAATTAGGACTAACAGGTATCCGAAAACAGCGTTTTCCCGCCAAAATGGCACAAAACAAAATTCGCGCCAACCCCGGTACGCCTGCCACATATGTTGCAAAAAGTACAACTACATATCCATCGTTTAATAGAGTTGCATTATCTGAGGTATATTTTCTTGAGCTGTCTACATGCCAGATCAGATGCTGTAACCAATAAGATTTTATGAGTGAAGTGAATCCGCCGATGGTCGGTCCAAGTAGTTCAATAGGTAGAGCGTTGATGATTTCAGTCAAATGTCTTGGATTTGATTGCCAGGGTTTTCACCCAGTTGAAAAATTTTAGTTCGTATCATATATTTATCAATCAGTATGATTGAGTTGAAAATTATAAAAAAATAACTTACTAGACACATTTTGCTAATTCAAGGAAATAAAAAAATAAAAAAGGATTTTCTACAGAGCAAAGAAGGAATTATTAATTTTAAATAAATTTAAGAGATAAAATGTAAAATAATGTATCAAACAAACCAAAAACGTATTCTAATAAAGTATTAATAATGCATAATTTAAATGTAATGTATACTACAAAAATTTTAGTTATTAAATAATACTAAAATAATTTGTAATAAGTTCTTGCAAAAAGTATGAATGCATTAAAATAAACTGCAAAATAACATCCTTAAAAAGAAAAAAGGAAAATTGTAAATTAATTTTATTATTCATTCTAGTTACAAATTTATGCGTGATAATTGATTAAACAATAAACTTAAATTTACAAAATAATACAATATCAACATTTAGTTATTTACATTAGAATATATTTAAAAACTTTAAACAGTAAGAAAACAAATGATATTACTAGTTTCAGCTATTAGTCGACAAATATATATATATTTTAATTACATTATTGAAATAAATATACTTAATTGAAAAATGGAAGTTTGATAACATTTCTGCATATTATAATGGTTGTGTTAATATTTATTGAAAGATAATATAATTTTTTTAAAACATAAATGAGGTGTATTACGTTAGTGTAATAATTTATTAGAAAAGTCAATAATAGATTTAATAAAGGTTAAGAATATATATTTAATAAACTCACAGATACTTTAATGTATTCCATTGTTATACTTACTCTTTTAAATTAAATAGCATAAGATTATAAATAGAATTAAGCTCTCTACTAATGTTTGCATTATTATTTTAATGATCGTAAGTAGTAAATGTGCTGAATTGGATTAGTAGCGCAAGATTCATAATAATACTCTACTCTGCCATTATATTGTTTTCATAAATTAAAATAATTAGTTAGTTTAACTATTCAGAATATTAAAGGAAATATATAAATAAAATTTATTTAAAATATGTTAAATAATGAGAAAATTGAATTCTGAAAAGCAAATTGCATAAATATGTTCATTTAAGTTATTTGGAGTATAACGAATTATTTTTTTATGATTATCTTGTTGTTACTTATTTTAGGCAAGATCGGAAACCAATTTATTGAAAAAATTATCCACATTTATTTTACATTCATTAGATGGTGTAGTGATATTTTTAGCGAGCGAATTTACTTCTAAGATTCGAAAAGACTACGTTTTTGTTCAACAGTACTGTAACGTTGCTTAAAACAGATGGCTTCTTAAGTGCTAGTTAACATTCTTATTTGCATCTGCAGAGGACCAGAGGTCCAGATGCCCTCTCGAAATCTCTCAAACTCCAGCTGGATGACATAAACAATTTTAACGAGATACTTATTTTCCGTGCCAAAGTGGATTGGTGACAGTTCAGAAATAAACCTTGTTAATAAGACCCTAGATATACCACGTGGTCATCCAATTAAAAAACTCAGATAACATGAATCGAGAATCCCCGTTTGAGATGTGCTTTTGAGACGAGCGAAGTCGGTCGCTTAAGTTTAGCACCGAAAAGTGTGTGGGGCGCCATGCTCCTAGAAACTCTAAGAAATTACCTTTTCATGTAAATATGTTTGTTGTGTGTTGTGTGTGTTTGTACGTAACGTAAAATAAAAAGTGAATAGAAAAGAACTCTTAGATCTCCATTAGTAAATAAGCTTACTGTTTAGTTTAGATTATTTTACAGTACAGTACATTTCATGTGGTCAGGCGCTCTTTTTATGCGGTCAGGCGCTCTTTTTATGTGGTCAGTCTTCAGTAGCTTATCTATAGGTCAGTGTTCAGCGGAGGAGATCCTTGACATGTTTATCACTTTCAATTTATTTTGTTAAGACTCTCATTTTTTTGCTGATGACCATATAATCTCTGTAAAAGAAAGGCCAGAGGAATGGTTTACGAATTTTTGTCGACAATTTTGTTAAAATTCTAATATAAACGTACCTTTAGGGTTATGTCACTCTTCAAAAGGGAAACAGGGGCTCGAAAAAGTATGACCAGAGCTCCGTACACAACATATTCTGCGACGAGAGTTAAGATTTTTCTGGGCTTTATGCTTAAAAGTTCTTCGGTTATTTGTGACCATTTTTAGACCTATTTAAGGGTTTGGAAGGAAATCGCACAAAATCAACACAGAAATTTTCCCCACGGGAGGTAATAAACTTGTCAGGAACCCTCCTCTACTATTCGTTGCATTATCTGGTAGTGCGACAAAATAATCCCAAACTCAAATAAGCCAGAAAAAGCGCTGCTTTCTGTTGTGTAGATGTGCGTCGAACTGCAGTCTGAACAGGGACCGAGAGTTGGTTAACTGGTTATGATATCACCTGCAAAATATGCAAGCAATTAGAAAGGGATTGTATACAAGCAGTATAAATTAAGTTCATAAAAATATATTTTCTTTCTCATGAAATATTAGGTACATTTTTCTTTTGCATTCCAACTGTTAGAAGTAAACACACGCGAAATCTACACGATTTTATGTTTATTTTAGTCAGAGTTGGGCAGTACTGAAAATACATGTATTTGAAATACATTTTCAAACTACATTTGTATTTTGTACTTTGTATTTTAAACTAATAAAACTGAAGTATTTTGGTAATGTATTTTGAAATGGTTTTCTTAAGTATTTTGTATTTTCAAAATACTCAAAATACATGTCTCTATTTTTCAAACTGTTGTGTTTCAATCGCAAATTAAAATTTCACAGCCGGAAAATATACATGCCTGTTTGTTTTGTCTAGTCTTTGAATTCGTTTCTGAAAGTTAATATATACATATTTTTTCAAGTCTGATAAGAATTTTAATGAAAGGATGTTTAGCTTTTGCAGAAATTTTTTTGATGAAATGTTATAAAGAAAAGTTTTTATAATTCTTAACATTTTATGGAAATTATAAAGTTTTTTTATAATCTTTATACATATCCTTTAAAAATGAAGCTGAATTGCATCTATGAAAATGTTCATATTTCCGTACACATTTTTTAATTTTATCTGTAAGTATTCTCTTTTTGCTAGTATATAAAATGTGTGCTCCCATAAATTGATATATATATTTATATATATATACATTATCAATTTTACTTCTTTATTTTGAAAATTTACATTTTCAAAGAGTTTAATCAGTTTTACTGAATCACATCGCATTTTAGCTATTAGTATCAAATCAGAATAAATTTTGCGTAGTGCACCCTAATATATAATATATATATTTTTTAAATTAATGTATTTTCTTTTTAAAATATATTTTGAAAATACATGTAATTTGTATTTGAAAATTTTTAAATTTGAAAGGTATTTTATATTTTGTATTTTAAGTTCCAAAACCAAAGTATTTTGTATTTTATATCGAAAATGGTTTATCGATGTATTTTGCCCAACTCTGATTTTAATACATAATAAAAATAGCATATAAAAGACGAATTGCAATGTTATTTTACTAATAATTAGCACTAAATGACACAGCAAAACATGTGATGTCACAATAGGAGAGGGGTATCATGGAAGTGTGACAGCATGTGACATATGGTGGAAAGACTGGTCAAAAAGTGACGATATTTGCGTAATGGAAGTAATGGACAATACCTTATAGGCTTGAAAAATGTTTATACTGTATCGATTCATATGCCTCTACATGTGAAATGATGAAAAAATCATGTAATTTATGTAATTAGTAAGAGTTATTGTGTTAAATTCCCAATTTGATGTCCAAATATGAATACCAGATGGAACTCTTGTAAAATTGAGCTGCTAATTCAGCAATGTAGCATGAATACTGCTGGAATAACGTTTATCAACGGCTGTAAAAAATATTTGCATGAAAGACATTAAAACTGCATGAACTATAATATACAAGGTGTATGTATCAGCACCATAGTTAAAATTTTCTGTGTCCTTGACCCAATTATTGAGTACTTCCAGAACTTTTAGTGAAGTCTTTAAGAATGATAAGTTGTTTCAAAAGTTTGTTCAAATACCATGTTAAAATTTGAATAAAATTCGATGTCCGTATTGTACAGAGACACCCTATATTTTTGACTGAACAAAATGATTGTGGCTCAGTTTTTCAAGAAAAAAAAAATGTTTGTTGTATTATTGTTTATAAACTATTAAAGATTGTAACCCTGTAACTGAAACAACCTTATATGGGTCAATAAACTTGTCGTTGGACCCATTCCTGTCCCTCAACAACAACAAAATAATCTACACTGGTTTCCAAAAATTAAGGAAAAATCACAAAAATAGCGATA
This sequence comes from Maratus michaelseni, assembly GCA_963931845.1. Taxonomy (NCBI): domain Eukaryota; kingdom Metazoa; phylum Arthropoda; class Arachnida; order Araneae; family Salticidae; genus Maratus; species Maratus michaelseni. The sequence continues at coordinate 9,705,209 of OZ007600.1, forward strand.
ACTCAAAATATTACAGGCAGATTTTAATGAAACTCAGCCACAATATTAACACATTGGAAGGTATAAAATAACATGAAAATATATTACCAGACAATCATGGTGTTTCAAAAAATAGCATAATTATGAAATTAGCAAAATCAGTTTGCCAGTTTGGTATGGGAAAATTACCTTTAATATGCCGTTTGATCAGCCCTAGTAGCAATACAGCATGTACATCGATGTGTCATACAGTCAATTATGCGATCGATGAGTTCGCTGGGAAGTGCGATCCATTGCTCTTTCAAAGCAGTTGTAACCGTGGCAAGGGTCTAAAGAGGGGTATTGAGAGCAGCAACACGTCTTCCTAAAGCATCCTAAACAGGCTCGATGGGATTCCAGTCCGGTGATCGAGCTGGCCATTCCATGCGCTGAATTGTCTGGTGCTGAAGATAATATTCCACGATGCGAGCCCTGTGCGGTCTAGCGTTGTAGTCCTATAACAGGAAATCATTACCTATTGAACCAGCATAAGGGTGCACATAAGCATCAAGGATGTCATCTCTACAGACGTAAGCACTCACGGTTCCACGTGGAAAGACATAGGGGTCATTGCGTCCACCCAAAGAGATACTATCCCAAACGCAGACACTGCCTCCTCCGTATGAATCTATTTCGCGAATGTTTCATGGATAATAACGAGTTCCCTGTTATCTCCAAATCAAACAACGCCTGCTATCGCTTTGGAAGCTAAACAGGGACTTATCCGTGAAGAGAACACGCCTCCATTGATCAGCCGTCCAGTGGACATGTTGACGTGCCCACATCAAACGTTCCCTCCGGTGACGTGAGGTGAGCGGCGCACAAATTGCTGGTCGCCTCGCGTAAAGCCCACCTTCGTGAAACCTTTTACACACACTAGACATTGACACCAACCATCCAGTGGCTGCAGCAAAAGAGGACCTAAGATGAGATGGGGTTGCAGTTCTATTCCTTCGTACACATAACCGCAAATATCGGTCATCGGTGCTTCTCGAAACCCTTGGCCGTCCTTTGTTGAACCTTCTTGAGCACGAACCAGTGGTTTGAAATTGTTGCCAAAGCCAATGAACCACAGAAGGACTCACCTTTAGCTATCCAGCCACTTCTGTCTGACTTTGTCCTTCCTCCAATCTCCCAATAGCTCTAAATCGCTGTTCTGTGGGCAAATGATGCCTCGAGGTCACTGTAATGAATTGACTATCCCAGATTTTTAATATCACTATCACAGCGACAACTGCAGACTTGCTCTAACGTGCATTTTTATGTTCCTCACAGATGACGCAATGCGATTGCAGCGCCACTAATTTGCATTTGGTATTTTTATTCAGCATCTTTTATTTAACAATATATGCAAATTTCAAACGGATTGCTTTCTTTTTGAACGAAATATCGCTATTTTTGTGATTTTTCCTTAATTTTTGGAAACCAGTGTATTTTAAATATATCACTTGTAGTTTTTATTTATCCAAAGAACAGCTAGACCATTTATTTATCATTTAGCAGTGAACAATAATTGAAATAATTGTTACGGACTTTGTTTTGTTATATCACAGTAGGCGACAAAACAAAAGTTTCTGGTCATGATATCATATAATACATATATAAACATTAACAAAGCGAAAAATAGTCTCAGAAAAGGAAAAAAAAAATCTGTGCACTGCTATTTGGCATATATAAAACTTCCTTTAATAACATAGTATATATGTCAAATAAACTTTTAAATTACTTATACATGTGTTATATATATAAAAAAAAACCTTAACTCGTCTTTGGTCAAAACAACAGTTCATTGACCCACATGTGGTGTCGAAAAATAAGTATTTTGTATTGTCTTAAATTCGATCTGACATCTTCTGGTTCTTTTCTTAGCTGCACTTGATGATAGTCATCGATTTTTGGTCAAGAGCCTTCGCCCAAGTGATTCCCAATTAGGTCGGAAAACAACATTTCACCTGAGATTGTTTTCCGACGTGTATCGATTGCGGTGTCTTCAGCAGAATGTGATCCTTTTACGGAACTCATGAACTATCTATTGGAAAATAAGAAAAAAATATTATGTATTGTGAAGTTATTAAGGAGAGGAAGGAATATTGTCTGCCTATTTAGATATATTAGAAAAAAACAATTAATATATTTTAACTGAGCTTATGCTTAAATCTATTATAAAAGTGGGTGATTGATGAAGAGGAATATAATACACAAGTTTTGAATTTTTCATGACAATAATAATTGTACTTTTGTACTTATGAAAGAAAAAGTTATGAGATTATTTCCCTAAATTGAATGTAGGGAAAATTTAAATACATTGTAAAATAAGATACGATATATATCGGTCAATGAGCTAGTCTTTCCACTTAATTCTGTACTGCAAAAAATACAGATATTTCTTAATCTAGGAAAGTATATTATAATCCGGAACAAAAATATACAATAATATCTTCTGAGTTACCAACGATTTCCGAAACACTTGTTTTATCTTTAAAAACCTCAGATACTTCCGAAACCGATACATTTTCGAGATTTTAAGAAGAATTTATAAAAACTGAGTTATTATTATAGTATATTAATAAGTTTCCTCTAACCTGAATAGCGTTTTTACTTACCCATCATACGTAGTATAGGGTAAGTCTTGTAATCGTTTTGAAAATCGAAAAAAAAAATTTGACGGATTTGCACGTTTCAGACACTGGAAATTCCGAAAAACATATTTTTAGAAAAAAATTTTTGCTGTCCGTCTGTGTGTCTGTATGTCTGTGCGTCTGTAAACGCTTTATCTCCCGAAAAATTTGAGATAGAGACTTGAAATTGGGTATGTACTTAGTATGTAATAATGGGAAGAAACCTATTGAATTTCAGTAACCTCGATTATACGGAACTATTTTTTTCGGACTCTCGAAATAATCGTTCTGATAAAAGGTATATAAAAATTTTCAAAATTGTTTATTTTAAGGAGTGAATATAAAAGACAATAAAAAAACATAAATTATGCATAAAGCATGAAGTCGATCGGATAATGAGTTACCGAGATATTTGTAATCCTATTTACCACACTCTTCGATTTTTCATGATCCTGTATTTCATCCAAATTTCAATTCAAAGATATATTTTAATTGGGAATGAGACGCTTAATCAGATGCAATAAACCGCTAGTTAATAGGATTATTGTTTTTGGAGTTATAAGGATGTTTCTTTTAAGCAATTCGGTAATCGAGCCTTTAAAGTTTATGGCGTCATCAAGCCACGATTTTATTCGAATTGCAAGGCATTTTATAAGTAGTTTACACATTTTTTATTTTAATATTTTATATTATGCATATCCATGATGGGTAAGTATTACGGTGGCCCCCAACGACTAGTTTCAACTCGTTGTTATATTACATTTTCATAGATTAACAAACATTTTTATTTTTTTACAGTGGATACTAAAAAAAAACAAAAATTTATGGGGTTGGTAACTTAAGATACAAATATATATATTTCTATGAAATAAGACAAGAAGACTTAACAAGAAGAAATCAATTGCAGTTTTTTTTTCTTAACTGTTTATTGACCTGCATGTCGTTTCAAAAAATAAGTATTATGTATTGTCGTAAATTCGATCTTATATCTTCCGGTTCTTTTCTTAGCTGCACTTGATGATAGATCATTGATTTTTGGTCAAGAGCTTTCGCCCAAGTGACTCCCAATTAGGTCGGAAAACGACATTCACCTGAGATTGTTTTTAGACGTGCATCGATCGAGATGTCTTCAGCAGAGAGTGATCCTTTTACGGAACTCACGAACTATCTATTGCAGCCATATTGCAGCAAAATCCCAATATTTTTTTTCTCGGGGGTTAGGCAGGCCGCAACACAATTATATTATAAAGTAAAGAAGGGGTAATTTAAATAGTAATATTAAAAAAAAGTAGTATATCAAACCTAAGTAATAAAGTTAATATAACCAGAAAGATTGAACGTTTGTCTCAAAAAAAAAAAAAAAAAAAAAAAATTACCAAAAACGTTTAACACCACTATTTCCAAACAATAAACTTTGTAGCAGATTTCAATTGCAAATGATGTAGAAATAGTGGTATAAAACATTTTGCTGCCAATTTTTTCCGCAGTAAACGTTCAACCCTATTAAGTAATATTAGTTAATAATATAACAATGTAGCATTTCCCAGTTCTAAAGAAAAAAGTCAGGTGATTTGTTTTAATAAATCAAACGTTTTATCAATACAAAAGCTGTTTTTTTAAAGCGTGGAAATGTAAAGTTCAAATGTAATAAATTTGGAATAATATTCGTTTAGTGTTGAAGATTAAGAAATGTACACACCACTATAGCACAAATGGAACTACATGTAAAAAGAAATTTTGACTAAGGAAACGGTATTTAAGATAATTTTAAATTAGTAATTTTAAATAACAGGGCAGAATTTGTCTTCTCATGAAATTAAATAAAAAAACAGTGAAAGTATTAAAAACTTTTATACATCACATCTCATATAATGTAATAAGAAGAGGTTCTAGGTTATGTATCTCGGGCCACACATAAAAGGTCTCCGGGCCGCAGGTTGAGATTGGCTGATCGATTGGATAAGAAAAAAATAATATTATACATTGGGAAAATATTAAGGAGAGAAAATAATATTGTTTCCTACACTGTAAAAAATGACCAATGTTTCTTATTTTATGAAAATATACTATAACCACGAACGAAAATATAATATAATCTTCTGGGTTATTCGACATTCCAATTCTTCCATTGTCTTTTGAATCCTCAGAAAACAATACATTTCTAAAACTTAAAGAATTATTTATAAAAACATAGTATTTTTCTCTGTCCGTATTTCAGAAACGTTTCCTAAGGGTTTTTATAATGTATTAATTAGTGTCTTCAGAATGGAATGCCTGTTTTTCGAATGTCATCCATTCTCAAGTAAACATTTTCCGCCGTATAAGTTAATTTATACATGAAAGAGTAAATAAACAATCTTAATTTTAATGTTAGTGTTAACGCTGTTAATTTTGCATGCTTGTCTTTTAAACATATATTTTGAGCATGAAAATGTTTACTTGAGAACTGATAGCATTCAAAAAACAGGTATTCCAGGAAAAATACTTTGTTTTTATGAAGAATTCTTTAAATTTTCGAAATGTAGTAGTGTCTGGGGATTCAAAAGACAATGGAACACGCTATTCGGAATTTCGGATAACTCAGAAGATTATATTATATTTTCGTTCGTGGTTATAGTATATTTTCATAAAATAAGAAACATTGGTCATTTTTTACAGTGTATTTATGTATGCACCTATTTATTTCTTTTCATGTCACTGTATTTCGGAGACTTTTCGGAGTAGATTTTATACATCATTAATCAGCTTTCTCATAATGTGATATTGGTATTTAGGTAGCTATCAATTTTCAATTACATGTTAAAGCTGCGTAATTGAATTTGTACATGCAAGAGTAACAAAATGATATTAATTTTAAGGTAAATATTAAAGCTGTAAATTTATCGTGTTTTTCTGTAAAACATGTTTGTTATGAGATGAAAATGTTTTTGAATTTATGCATTCAAGAGTAACAAAACAATATTAACTTTAATGTCAATATTAATGCTGGTTAATTTATTATATTTGTCTGTAAAACATGTTTGTTGAACATGAAAATGTTTATGAATTTATACGTGCAAGAGTAACAAAATAATATTACTTTTAATGTCAATATTAATGCTGATTAATTTATCATGTTTATCTGTAAAACATGTATGTTGAACAGGAAAATGTTTATGAATTTATACATGCAAGAGTAACAAATAATATTCATTTTAATGTCGATAGAAATGCTGTTAATTTATCACGTTTGTCTGTAAAACTTGTTTGTTGAACATGAAAATGTTTATGAATTTATACATGCAAGGGTAACAAAATAATATTAATTTAATTGTCAATATTAATGCTGGTTAATTTATTATATTTGTCTGTAAAACATGTTTGTTGAACATGAAAATGTTTATGAATTTATGCATGCAAGAGTAACAAATAATATTCATTTTAATGTCGATAGAAATGCTGTTAATTTATCACGTTTGTCTGTAAAACTTGTTTGTTGAACATGAAAATGTTTATGAATTTATACATGCAAGGATAACAAAATAATATTAATTTTAATGTCAATATTAATGCTGGTTAATTTATTATATTTGTCTGTAAAACATGTTTGTTGAACATGAAAATGTTTATGAATTTATGCATGCAAGAGAACAAAATAATATTAATTTTAATGTCGATAGTAATGCTGTTAATTTATCCCGTTTGTCTGTAAAACTTGTTTGTTGAACATGAAAATGTTTATGAATTTATACATTCAAGAGTAAACAAATGATATTTATTTTAAAGGTAATATTAACTCTGTAAATTTATCGTGTTTGTTTGTAAAATATGCTTGTTGAACATGAAAATGTTTACTTGAAGAATGGATAGCCTCCAAAACATCCATATTCGGGGTTGAGAAAACTAATTAATGGAATATAAAACTGATCGAAATTTTTTCCGAAAAGCAGTAAAAACTTTGTCTTTATAAATGCTTTTTTGAATATCGAAATTATCTTGGTTTCTGAGGTTACTAAAGAACACTTTCGGAAACGTGAATAACTTGGAACAGGTTATTGTATATTTCAACTTGTTGTTATATTATATTTTTCTAGATTAAGAAATATTTATCTTTTATTAAACTGTGTAGTAAAGACAACAAAAATTTCTGGAGATGTTAACCTAAGATTCAAGTATATATTTTAATGAAACGAAAAATGATCCGTGAAGCAAAAAATGTGCATTCGTGGTTAGCGTACCTGAAATTCAATTATTAATCTAGTAAACATTCGAAATAAAATTTTGAATTATGTTTTTACATATTTAAAAAAAAAAACAGAAAAAAATGTAACTCGTCTTTGTTGAGAAGAACAGTTTATTGACGCACATATATTGTCGAAAAATAAGTATTATGTATTGTCTGAAATTCAATCTTACATCTTCCGTTTCTTTTCTTGGCTGCACTTGCTGGTAGATCATTGATTTTTGGTCAAGAGCTTTCCCCCAAATGACTCCCAATTAGGTCGGAAAACAACATTTCACCTGATGAGAATGTTTTTGGGCGTGCATCGATCGGTGTCTTCAGCTGAAAGTGATCCTTTTTCGGAACTCATGAACTATCCATTGGAAAAGAAGAAAAAACCTCATGTATTGTAAAGTTGTTAAAGAGAGAAAAGACAATTTTTTGCCTATTTATGTACATTGGGAAAAAAAACTTACTATATTTTAATTCTGCTTATGCTTAAATATTGTTTAAAATAAGATAATTGATGAACAAAAAATAAATATGTAGGTTTTCAATTTTTCATGAGAATAATAAGTGCACCTTTACATTTATGAAAAAAAAATTATGAAATTAGTGTTTTGTTTGAGATTATATTTTAATTAAAACTTAAGTATATAAACACTTTGCCCGATTTTCTTCCTTTTTCAATCAGAGAAAATCGACATTTAAATTCGGTAACATAAGAAAAAGTTATGTCGAATATATCGGTATGTATCCACCCTAAAATGAACTTGCAAGAAACTTTAATATGCAGGGTGTATCAAATATCATGGTGTAAATGTTAGGGAGAGAGGGTGATAGAACACGACAAGTCAAATATAAATAACCTTACACCGTTAAAAATACAAATATTTCTTAATCTAAGAAAACATAATGTAACAACGAACGAAACTATACAATAACTCCTTCTGACCCATGATTCTGAAAAACGTTCTTTTTCTTTAGAATATAAAATATTTTTGAGATTGAAAAAAACATTTAAAAAAAAAACAAGGCTTTTTTTTTTTTTTTTTTTTTTTGCTGCCACCGATTTTCGGAAGCGTTTTCGAGTAGTTTTTGTAGCATATTAGTCAATTTTTTAAAATCGGAATATCGGTTTTTTGGATGCTACGAAATCTTAATTAAACATTAACTCTGCGTAATTTAATTTATACTTGCAAGCGTAAAAAATTAATATTAATTTTAAAGTTAATGTTAATGCTGTTAATTCAATATGTTTATCCATAAAACATGTTTGTTGAACATCAAAATGTTCACTTAAGAATGGATAGTAAACGAGAAACATATTTTCCGGTTTGAGAAAACTGATTAATACACGACAAATCTACTTGGAAATGTTTCCGAAAATCAGTAGCAGCAAAAAAAAGTTGTTTTTATAAATGCTTTTTTAAATCTAAAAAATATACTGGTTTCTGAGCTTTCTAAATATAATGAACGATTTTCGAAATCGTGGGTAACTAGGAAAATGCTATCGTATATTTTCGTTCATGGTTATATTATATTTTCCTAGATTAAGAAACGTCTGCCTTTTTCTTTTGCAGTGAACAGTACAGACCGGAAACTTGAGCTGTGAAGCGCAAGAGGATGGTACATGCAGTGTCAAGAAATGATAATAATCAAGAACGGCAAAGAAAGAACGAAGGAAAACGGGTTAATGTAAACATTTCGCAACTAAACTGCCCAAGACTTCCAAACTACTGCCGGACCGGCCGAGCGTCTGAGACAAAGGTGTTGCATTTTCTGCCTCTCGGGAAAATCCAGCTTATGTTGCAGAGTAGGGTTTATTGAAATATGAGTGGGGAGACTTTTGTACGAGTGATCTTCCGAAAGTTCCACTTTCAGCGACATCTGCCTACTTATTGTGTTGCTGACAAAAGGCAGTCAGAAGAAAGGGGGAGATACTATCGCGCAGAATATTACAGCGTTTGGGCGTTTGCAGAATTTTCAATGGTATTGCATTTTGAGACTTCAGTATTCAAAGGGTTAAAGAAATTTTTTTATTGAATAGAATCACAGTAGCTGCCCATGTGTGATAGTATGATGTATAATGATAGCAGTCATGTTTTGTCATTTATTTCTATGTAAAACATTATTTCCATAACTAAAATCGTATTCTTTTTAAGATTTTGGTGTTACAATAAATACAATTTTATTTCTGCCGATTATTTTTCTGTCTTGCACTCGATACATTCATTAATTTCTGGGAAAAATACATTGTGCAACTAATCCTCAATTAGTCTGATAAACAATATTTCACCTGAGAGTGTTTTCGGAAACGAATCGATAGTGGAATCTCAAAAGAAAGAGATCCTTCTGAGGAAATGATGAATTGTCTTATGAGCAATAAAAGTGTTGTTATGCCGTTTATTTCTATGTAAAACTCTCTCTTCCATAGCTAAAATCGTAAAAGTTTTAAGATTTTGGTATTACAATAAATGCAGTTTTATTTCTGTTGATTCATTTTCTGTCCTGCACTCGATACATTGATAAATTTCTGAGAAAAATACTTTGTCCAACTAATCCTCAATTAGTCTGGTAAACAATATTTTACCTGAGAGTGTTTTCGGAAACGAATCGATAGTGGAATCTCAAAAGAAAGAGATCCTTCTGAGGAAATGATTAATTGTCTTATGAGGAATAAAATGTTTCGTTCTCGTATGAAAAAGGGTTCTCTTTTCATGATGCAGAATGATAAAAGTGTTGTTTTGCTCTTTATTTATATGTAAAATATTCTCTTCTATAGCTAAAATCTTAAATCATTTAAGATTTTGGTATTATAAGAAAGTCAATTTTATTTCGTTCGATACTTTTCTGAACTGTACTCGATACATTCATTAATTTCTGGGAAAAAGACTTTGTCCAACTAATCCTCAATTAGTCTGGAAAACAACAGTTCACCTGAGAGTGTTTTCGGAAACGAATCGATAGCGGAATCTCAGCAGAAAGAGATCCTTTTGAGGATATGATGAATTGTCTTATGAGCAATAAAACTGTTTTTTTCTCACATGAGAAAAATTCTCTTTTAATAATGTAGAATGATCTCAGTGATGTTTTACTATTTATTTCTGAATAAAATGCTCCCTTCCATAGATACAATCTTGAAACTTTTAAGATTTTGCTATTACAATAAATTCAATTTTATTTTTGCCAATTTTTTTCTGACCTTCACTCGATACATTCATTAATTTATTGGGAAAATGACTTTGTCCAACTAATCCGCAATTAGTTTGGAAAACAACATTTCACCTGAGAGTGTTTTGGGAAAAGAATTGAACGAGATATCTTAGCAGGAGATCTTTTGAGGAAATGCTGAATTGCTTTATGAGCGATAAAAATGTTTCTTTCTCATATGAGTAATATACTCTTTTCATGAAGTAGAATTATATCAGTGAAGTTTTGTTATTTATTTCTATGTAAAACATTATTTTTCATAACTAAAATCGTAAAACGTTTAAGATTTTGGTATTACAATAAATACAATTTTGTTTCTGCCGATTCTTTTTCTGTGCTGCACTCGATACATCCATTAATTCCTGGGAAAAGACTTTGTCCAGATAATCCTCAATTAGTTTGGAAAACAACATTTCACATGAGAGTGTTTACGGAAAAGAATCGATAGTGGTATCTTAGAAAGATATCCTTCTGAGGAAATGATGAATTGTCGTATGAGCGATAAATGTTTCTTTCTCGCATAGAAAGATTCTCTTTACATGATGTAGAATGATATCAGTGACGTTTTCTCATTTTTTCTATGTAAAACATTCCTTTCCATAGCTAAAATAATAAAACCTTTAAGATTTTGGTATTATAATAAATTCAATTTTATTTTTGCCAATTATTTTATTTCCCGCACTCGATACATTCATTAATTTCTGCGAAAAAGACTTTGTCTAACTAATCCCCAATTAGTTTGGAAAACAAAATTACACATGAGAGTGTGTTCGGAAAATAATTCATGGTGGTATATCAGCAAAAAGAGATCCTTTTGAGGAAATGATGAGTTGTCTTATGAGCAAAATCTATCTTTTATTTTCGTATGATAAAAAGTTCTATTCATGATACCCAATGGTTTCTTTTGATGAATTTTTAAATTAAAATAGCTATAAAAGAGTTGGTGTACGGAAAATAATTGTGATATAAATGAGATTTGAACTCGAAGTAGAATATTCTTTGCAAGTAAAGGTCAAAGTTGAAATTTTTTTCAACAGAGTAAATGTATCTACAAGGTGTTTCACAAAGGACCCCTAACTTTAAAAATCAATAACCCGTAAACGGTGATAGATAGAAGCATGAAACCAGTGGTATGTTTATTAAAAATATCGTAAGAATCTTATACATAAATCTCAAAATTTAGTTGAAAATAGCACCGATAGATGGCGCTGCGAACGTTAAGAATCCTTCTGAAGAGAGTTCAGAAGCATAGAAAGACTAGCCGTCGAAGATTTCGCCATTGAAATATGACCGCTATTAGCGTATAGTAAAAATAATTCGCATCGGACACGTTGCCTGTCTGTTGAACTTTTTTGAAAAGCTCACGAATTATTTTCCCATCTGGGCCTTTTGCGACTTGAGATCGCGTTTGAAAACTTCTCCTTGTGGCAGTAGACTCTGATTTAATCGGTGGTACTCAAACACAATAAACACACGTTCCACCACGGTATACATCGCTTTCAGAATTATTTTCACTATACGTTAATTTCGGTCAGATTTCAATGGCGAAATCTTCGACGGCTAGTTTTCTATGCTTCTGAACTCTCTTTAGAAGGATTCTTAACGCTCTCAGCGCCATCTATCGGTGCTATTTTTAACTAAATTTTGAGATTTATGGATAAGATTCTTGCGATTTTTTTAATAAACATACCACTGGTTTCATGTTTCTATCTATCACCGTTTCCGGGTTATTGATTTTTAAAGTTAGGGGTCCTTTGTGAAACATCCTGTATAAGGTATAATTTTTCGAAATGGGTGAAAAAGTCCAGGCCAAGATTCGAACCAGGGATCTCTTGACTGAAGATGGCAATGCGCTACCAACTGAGCAATCCCGGACAAATCTGGCGGATCTATTTCAATAAGTTAACCGTAAGATAATATGATTTCTTTACCAATGTGAATATTTGTGTCAAAAATTAATCTAGTAAAAAGTATCTAGGCCAGGACTTCAACATGGGACCTTGGCTATATGTGTCAATGCTCTATTTGCGTATTTTCATCAGTAAAGCTGTCGGTTTGCAGATGTGATGAAAGAAATATGTGAGTGAATTGTATCAGACTGGATATCATCTGGGTGACGCGGTGGTAGATCACTGTCGAGTGAACCAAGTTCCCAGATTCGTTAGCTTAGTCAGGGCACGAAATTTTCTCTCGTCAGCTCGCCATTGGCGAGCAAATATTTCAGGCTGGCGAGTAAGTTTCGTCTTTTGAAATGTTGTCCTTCAAATCAAACTATCTACGTTCAGAATATCGTGTCTCAATCTAGCGACACGCGGAAGTGTTTTAAAATCAAGCGACTGCATTTATCTTCCAAAAGAAGAAAAAATGCGGCGTCACACACTTCCATTTCTCTCCTACGGAGGAACTTCCCTAGTCAGCATACGTTACCCCGTTTTCGCACCACGCAAGCTCCAAGGCTGCTGTTTTCGCTTCAGAGGCCAAATGTGATCACTCTTCACTCCTTTCGCGAAGTGAATCAGGTTTCGTCACCTAAGCTCATATGCTTGAAACACGGTAAAAATTATTGTCTTTCTCCCGAATTTTTAACATTTTAAAAATTGTTCATGTTTTTCATGAATGTAAAATATTCTGGATTTAACAGACAGCTCCTTCTAACAATAGTCAATTTAAATTCATTTTGTCATAAATAGTTCATTTTCTGGGCATGTGTGGTGGCCGACGTTACTGTCTGAATGAATGGAAAATAGTGGCGAGCAAAAATTTTAGTCTGGCTACTACCTTTTCAACTGAAATTTCATGCCCTAGCTTAGATACTTTTCACTCTGTTAGAAAAAAAGGTTCAACTATGACCTCTACCTGCAAAGAATATAGTAAATTTTCCGGTTGAGAATTTTCAAATAGATTTGTAATTGTTTTTTTTTAGTTTATCAGAGAAAGTATGATGACAAAACTGCATTAAAATAAATCCATCAAAAACCTAGGTATTTTTCTCATGATCGACAGCCATATTTAGTTTATTTTATTCACTTATTTTTAAAAATAAGTCGAATATTTAAAGTAGTACTGAGTAAAATATAGAAAGAAAGCAAAATCATCCCTTTTAAAATTTTTGATTTTGTCTTAAATTTCCTTTGCGCATTATACTTAAGGATAGTCATTTCTGGTCAAAAACTTGACCCAAATGACTCTTATTTAGTTCGAAAAACAAAATTTCACCTGAGTGTTTGGATATTAATCGATTGTGGTGTCTCATGGGGTGTTACTGCAAAAGAAGTTCTGACTCATAAATCATCCAATCGACATAAAAAAAAATATTTCGTAAAAATGATGCAAATGATATATATTTTTTCAAAAGACATCAGATGATTGATTGAATTTATGATTGAAGAGTTTTTTAATAATGCCATATTTTAAATCTATTTTAAATCTTCATAACTTTTATGACTTTATTCTTTAGTTTAAGTCGAAGTAAAATGGCGAAGCATCTTCATAGCTGAAATTATGAAAAACTTCTTTTAAAATTCTTGGTAGTGGCTTAGATTATATTTAACTTTTTTGCTTTCTTTTGTTTATCCTCTATAAGGGGCCACTTCACTGAAACTTTTCGATCACGAAATCCTACGTTAACATATGAGTAAACTTTAAAGCGCGAATACTCATTACCTAATATAATTATTATAATACGGTTTTCACCATCAGAAAAAAGACTTCAAATGCCGGTGATGTGCATTTTTAGGTACGTTCGTAATTATATAAATACCTATCACCTATAGTCGTCGTCTGGTCCGTCCGTCTGTCCGCATATAACAGCACAAAAACTACCCAACCGAATGGTTTGAAATTTAATATATATTATCGTTGTAGAATTTTGTCAAGTCATTAAAAATGTTATGCAAATCGAATCAAAACTTATAATTATATCAGTAAAAGTTTTCTTTATTCTATTAAATCATATCGTATGTAATCTATATAATAAAAGCGCAAGTCATGTGACTGAGGTAAACAAATACGGGAAAACCACTTCTCTTTTCATATTCCAGGCGGCCATTTTTATTCAAAATTATTTTTTCGAATAAAATTGTATAAAAGCTACATTTTTAGAAAGATCGTTGAAAAAAAATGTTTGTTTGAGAGATGAGTTACATTCAAAAATGTGTAGATTCTGAAATAACTTCAATGGAAATTACGTTAACAGCCAAATATCTGAATACAGTAGAGTCAATAAACACAGGAGATTCATTCATTATGAGTCATAAAAATATTAAACCATGGACGTAATCATTCGCAAAGCAAGATCTCCATGGTGAATTTTACAGCGCTGTCTGGTGTAGAGAAAAATCGTATTTGTAAACTTGGCATACGTAATAAGAAAAAAAAAGGCATTCTCATTTCGCTCATAGCAGACGATATAATCAATTTCACTGAAATAATAAGGATGATTTTTTTTACATTGTGAAACTAGTTATAAAATGATCGCATCTCCTATGTCACGTTTAACGTACAATTTTCAACTTGTTAAAATTTGTCTCCGTACATTTTAAGTATTTTTAAGAAAATGATAAAATTTCATCAAGTGAAAATTTCAAAACAATAGGGATTTTTTAAATACTTAAAATTTCAGGAGACAATTTTTATAAACGCTCTTTGTCGGCATTGTTTATGATGGTTAAAATACCGTATTATAATAATTATATTAGGTAATTAGTACGCATTGAAATTTCACCATAGGTTAACATGGGATTTCCTGATAGGGGAGTTTCAATGAAGCGGTCCTTTAAAAGGGATGTTTACTTATAATTACCTAAAAAGTAGTCAACTTCGGGATTTTTTTTTTTTTTTTTTTTTTTTGAAACAGTAGACAAGATTTGTGAACATTATTTCAATTTCGCAATTTTTTATTAATATTTTAAAAATTGAATCATGTTGTTTTATCATAAATAAAATTCAAGATGGCGTCCATTATTTCGTCCTGAAGAATTCCAGGCTTCAAAAATACCGCCGATATGAGTAGGTTCCAGCTTATTCAAAAGAGGGTTTGAAATAGGAAAATGAATTTCTTTATATTACTTGACATAACATTTTATGGAATAAATCTAAAAAAACATTGAAAAAGTTTAAAAAGAAAGTGGATTGTTGAAATGAATATTGATTTTTCGAACCATTTTTTTGGTATTTTACTTGCTGTAAAAAATATTTCATATGAACTATTTTAGCATAGCATAGGTTCACAATCTCATCTATGCTGAAACTAAAAAATGTTTAGTTTGCTGTGACAATTTTTCAAGTCAAGTCGCTAAAATCTACTCAGATGTGAAAAATCTTGTTTCGACAAAAAACGCGTTTAAAGTTTTCGCAAACTCTTTGACCCATTAAATTTTTACTATTCGTTCGTTTTAAACAAGAAATTTTTTAGGGGAATTTTCAGGTTATTAAACACGAATTTTAAGTCAGATTTTTAAAAGTAAAAAAAAAAGTCAAAGGTTAATATTGTCGGATTCCCTCTAAGTCCACCCAACTTCGAAGAATAATCCGGTATTTTTAGTATGCTGCCACCACCGATATGACTACGTGATATCGGTCACGTTATGAGAGGTATATTGAAAAAAAAACGAACTATTTCAATTAAACTTAAACTAACACTTTATTTACAATATTTACACTTAAAAACTCGGATATAGCTTATCCGGTTCAACATTAAATAAAAATACAGAAAATACTTTCTGTGTACTGCTAAGCTACGTTAATTAACTCAGATCAGAGATTACTATTAATCTCACACACTTTCTCTCTTCCCTCCAAAAGATCTCTCTCGATACACGTGTCTCAGAGCGCAATCTCTGAACAACCTCCACACTTCACTCCCACGTTATAACTAAAACTCACTCTCCGGTCCCCACCAGAGAACCCTTTGTAAACGGGGCTGGTCTCCTGTTCGTAGGGGTTGCTTGACAGCTCGAAATCCCCTATGATGGATCTTTCATCTTAGAGAATGGGTGAAAATCTGTCTTATCTATGCACTTACAATCACAAAGGAAAAACTTTTTCCACTATACTAAACATTCTTTCAACACAGATCATGTCACCCACCTACTCGGATTAAGATTTCAGTTAAGAAAGCTTTACAGTACACAGTAGATACACACACAATAAGGTAATATCCCATAACAATAGTTTTTAAGCCTGCAGCTGCCAGGGAAACCTGACAAATATGTATATATTTTTTTAAATATGTTAACTTGCAGTTAGTCGGCTATTCCTGGATCATATAAGAGTGCTTCCTCTGGCTCATAATTTTGAATATCAGTGACTTGTTGTTCTATATAGCAAAGAGAGTACTTCTAGCAGCACTGCACATATCGCGTCCTGCATTCCAGACACGAAATTCATCTTAATTGACGGCGTAACTCCTGGCTTCCAGATCAACAGAAATTCACACACCATGCATCATTCTTAATAAAGTAAAACTTCCTTCATAAATTAAATTTGCAGGTATATATGTAGCAATTTACCCAGTTTTATAATCTGGACATCCCTTTCCGGCAGGAATGCCAGTACGTTCGGCAAGCTGTAGCAAAGTAAATAATGAATGGGTTCAAAAACCCTTTGAGCAGCTCATTCTACGTACATATATCATGCAAAAGAAAATTGATTTTTCTGAAGAATATAAATAAATGCGTTTTTAAGGATGGCGATTAATTTAACATAAAAAACTTAGTACAACTATTTCTCAATTGGTTCAAGAAAAAACATTTCTCTTGTAAGTGTTTTCGGACAAGAATCGATCGGAGTGTCTCAGCAGAAAGAGAGAGATCTTTTTGAGGAAATGATAGATAGTTTTGTAGGTAAAAGAGGTATATTTTTTTTATACAATAAAGGAGCTCTGTCCACGATACAGAACGATATATTGCCAATCATTTGTTCTGTTTAATATTTTAATTGCATATTTTTCTTATAAGTAGCAGAAGCAGACGTAAGTAGTAAATAATAAAGAATTAAAGAAGGCGCGTCCATTGGCTGTAACTAGATGAAGGGAGTGCAGGGGGACGGAGATCAACAGGGACAGGTATGGACACCTAGGACATAGCAAGGACAGTGCTGGACACTGTAGGACATGGTCCTTATTGGACTGTAGCGTTACAGGTTTAGTTTAGTTCCTATATAATTTTTATAATATTTTTTTTAATCAAAAACTGTGAGAACTGCGTGAACTACATGACTTCCGTCTTCAAATTTTAGCAAAATTTGGGCATATTTGGTTCTTATAGGTTATGTCAGATAACTTAAAAAAAATTATCATGAAGTTAAGATAATTTTTCGAAGCTTTCTGTAACACGCTCTATAAAAAAATGAGGAATAAACTTTTTTTTAGTTGTTGTTTTCATCTTGAAATTTATCTTACTTCTGATTTAAGGTAGAATCTCTGTTACGCATTCAAAATGATCACAAAAGAGTCTATTTAATGCAGAGTTTCAAATATCAGCCAATTCGTTCGAAAAACTGTGTTTCACCTCATATTATTTTCGAATACGAATTAAAGGAGTATCTCAGCAAGAACAGATATTTCTCTGAAATTCATAAATCGTTCTTTGAGAAACAAAGATTTCTTTTTGTTCCCATATAATGCGAAAAGTGTTTTAAGTAGAAAATAGTTAGGTGTTATTTTCTGAATCAAATTATCATATTAAGTTAAGTTATTAATGAGTATCACCAGTTGAGAGTTACTCTGCAAATTTTTTCGTGTCAGTGCTTGAATGTAATTTAAAAGTTTTATGTATCAGCAAAAGGTGAAAATTATCAAGTTAAGAATTTTGTGGTAGAACTTTATTATTTTGATTTTGTGGAGGAAATGTTCAGAGAATGCATGATACCAATAATTTGCTTCCAGTTGAAAACACACAAAATTGAGTAAATTATTGGTAACCGAAGACTGTTTTTCAAAATAAGTAAAATATTTAAAGTAGGTCGAAGTAAAAAAAAAAAAAAAAGTGGATAAGTGTGATCTCGAAGATCGCACAAAGGTTTTCTTTTAATATTCATTTCAAAACACTTAATCCTTTCTTTAATAAATCCAAGCAACAACAAAAAAAAAAAGTCATGTTTTTTATAAAGTAAAATTTTACCGGTCTATTTTTTCGTTTTTTCGAATATCTAAAGCAGCCTGATGGCGGGCGAAGCCCGCTATTATACTCTGTCTTAATAATATCTTTCATGTGGACTAAATGCAATACTAAAAAAAATAATTTCAAAATTAAACATGTTGTATACCTTCAAAATGTTAAAATATGCGAATATTTCCATAATCGGGTTTTTATCATGATTCAATACGTTCCTCAAACTCGTGTATTCACTATTCTATATTACTCATATTGATACTCGTTTTGTATTATTCTCAAACATTTGAGAAATACGTTAAACTTTCGATATGACGTCAGATTAATTTTCTTTTTAATTATCTAATGACGTGATATTAATCTGCTTTCTTTACATACACATACTCATACTCCTTGTATTATTGAGAAATCTTTGAAAATTTCCGTTTTATTACCAATATGACGACATAGTAATCTTTTTTCAATTGGTGAAACTTTTTATATCATTTTTCACGTGGAAATCGTTCAATAGAAAATTAATTATTGTAGAAAGAATTTTATTGTGGATTTTTAATTGTTGGCAACTGCTATAACGAAAAATGTTTAAATTTAATAGGAAAAGGCTGTTAGATTTTTGGTTTTTTATCTCTATATAAGGTAAAGCTAGGAGAGATGGCGCGGTCGGAGAGATTGCGCACATAGAGGTTTGGGGGAAGGAGTAGAGTGAGGGAGCAGGGACTCCAGATAGTTGTACAAGCGCAGTAGTGGAGTGTCTACTTGAAAGTGCACGTTGATTGTTTAGAGCGTCTGAGATAAAGCATTGCTATTTTGTTTTATTTTCCCAAAGTAAGCGCTTGAATTTTTATAGCTATTCATCAGAATTTCTATACAATGTCAGTAGTACAAAATATCTTAAACTTAAATGATTTCTCATAAGCTACTAATCTAGACTAACAATGTGAACATCAACAGTTCGTTTTAGTAGCGGCCATGTTTAAATAAAAGGCCGCGCAATCTCTCCTACTGAAATTGGAGAGTTTGCGCAACTGCTACTTAGTAGAGATGGCGCATTCTTCCCATTAGTTTCCATGCTAGGAGACATTGCACAGCTTATTGGTAAATTTGCATAAAAAATGAAAAATGAAAATGGACTAATTTTAAGTTAAACATATTTTCAAGTAACTTAATGTTATTTTGTAATCTTATCTGGACTTGCCTTTTCTGATTCTTTAATTTTTTTTCCCCTTTAATTCAAATTTTTTAATCGTTTTTAAAATTATTTATTAAAATTAATTATATATTCACTCCTAATACAATAATATTTGTTCACAAAAACCTTACAACAATGTCATTTAAGTGCAATTATTATTGTTAACAATTTAATTGTAATTATTATTAGTAACAATCTCTCCTACCCATGTGCGCAATCACACCAACCCTGTAAGGACAGATTGCGCAAAATAACTTTCTTGGTTTTATTACAACTGCTCTATTAAATTAAAACATAACAACAAAATAGCAATGGAAATGCATAAAAAACAAATGAAGTGAAAATTATTCATGGATAGTTTGGCAAAAAATTAATATTTAGATTTTTTATTGTTATTCTTTTGAATTGTGCGCAGACTATCCTCGCTTTACCTTATTCAAATAATACGATTTTTCAAATTTTATGATTTTGAGCTTCATAGCAGGTATTCAGTTATAAGTACGCAAATTTTCATGCCTGTAAGTTAAATAGTTTCTGAGAACCAACTCTGTGACGAACAGACAACGAAGCGGGAGTAATAGAGTTTCGTGAGGTGAACGAAACCCTAAAAAATAAAGATCTAAGCAAAATTTCCTGATATTGTCTTAAATCCACATTCATTTCTTAACTTTCCTTTGTGCATTGTACTGAAGGATGGTCATTGATTTTTGGCAAAAGACTTCCACTACACAACTCACAATTAGTTCAGAAAACAACATTTTACCTGAGAGTGTTATCGGAGAGGAATCGATCGGGATGTCTCAGTAGAAAGAGATCGTTTTGAGGGAATTGTGGACAATAAATATGTTTCTGTCTGGCTTGGTAAAGAAACTCTTTTCCTGATAGAATGATATAAGGAACCTTTTGACATTTATTTCTAATTAAAGCTGTAATATCCATATCTATCATTTCAAACTTAAGTTTCACTTAAGCTTCACTTACGTTTCTTTTCACTTAAGTTTCTTGGTTATTAAATTCATTTTCATTCCTGCCGATTCTTTTCAGTGCCGCATTTGATACATATATTGATTTCTTCTTAAAATATTTTGTTCAATTGACCCTCAATTAGATCAAAAATAACATTTTACTTGAGACTATTTTCGAAAAGTATCGATCTTGTTGTCTCAGCCGAAAGTGATCCGTTTGGGCAAATGATGTATTGTCTTGTGCACAATGTCTAGGTTTCTTCCTCGCTTGGAAATGAAACTCTTTTCGGCATGTAGAATGCTATCAGTGATGTTTTCACGTTTATATCTAATTAAAACTTTCATATCATATCTAAAATTTTCAAATGTAACTTAAGTTTCTTGGTATTATGTAAAATTAATTTTCATTTCTGGCAATTTTTTTCAGAATTTCTCTTCTGGATAATGCATATGTTTCTTTCCCGCTTGAAAAGAAATTCTTTTCTTGATATAGAATGATAACATTGATATTTTAACTTTTATTTCTAACTAAATGTTTATTTTCCACATCTAAAGTTTTCAAACTTTTCTCTTAAGTTTTTTGGTATTATACTAAATTCATTTTAATTTCAACCGATTTGTTTTTAGTACCGCAATTAATGCATCCATAGATTTCTTGTTAAAAGACTTTGTCCAACTGACCTCAATTAGTTCAGAAATAACATCCTCAGACTGTTTTCAAATAGCAATCGACCCCTGTATCTCAACCGAAAGAAATCATTTTGAAGAAATAATGAATTATCTGATGGGCTATAAACATTTTTGTTGCATTATAAAGGAGCTTTGTTACTTATATAAAATGATATCAGCGATATTTCCTAAGTAAAGCATACTTTTCATTTGATAAAATATTCAAAATTGTATTTTATTACCATTAAATCATTTTCATTTTTGCCAGTTCTTTTGTGTACCTTTCTTGAAGCATCCATAGATTTTTGTTTAAAAAATGGCATTTGTTCAACTGATCACCAATCTGTTCGAAAATAACATTTCCCCTGGGACTGTTTTTGGACACTTAGGGATCCGAGTGTCTCAGTAGAAAGAGCTCCTCCTCCAGAAAATTTTGAATTATCTTGTGGACAATAAATATGTCTCTTTCTTGGTTGGTAAAGAAATTCTTTTCGTAATATTGAATGATATCAGTGATCTTTTGACTTTTATTTCAAATTAAATCTTTCATATCTATGTCAAAATTTTTAAACTTTTATCTTAAGTTTCTTGGTATTATATTAAATTCATTTTTATTTCTGTCGATTATTTTCAGTACCGCATTTAATGCATCCATTGATTTCTTGTTAAAAGACTTTGTCCAACTGACCTTAATTAGTTCAGAAATAACATTTCACCTGAGACTGTTTTCAAACAGCAATCAATCCGGATATCTCAACCAAAAGAGATGCTTTTGAGGAAATGATGAATATCTCATGGGCTATAAAAAAATTTCTGTTACATACTATAAAGGAACTTTGTTATTTATATAGAATGATATTAGCGATATTTCCTAAGTACAGCCTACTTTTCATTAGATAACATCATCAAATTTGTGTGGTATTATCATTAAATCATTTTCATTTCTGCAAATTCTTTTAACACTTTTCTTAAAGCATCTATTGATTTTTGTTTAAGAAATGACATTTATTCAACTGATCACCAATCAGTTCGAAAATCAGATTTCACCTGGATCTGTTTTTGGACAGATAGTGATCCGGGTGTCTCACTAGCATGAGATCCTTTTGATAAAATTATGAATTGTCTTGTGGACAATGCATGTCTCTTTCTTGCTTCGTTAAGGTACTATTTTCGTAATATAGAATGACATCAGTTATGTTTTGACTTTTATTTGTAATTAAAGCTTCCATATACAAATCTAAAATTTTCAAACTTTTTTCTTAAGTTTCTTGGTATTAGGGTAACTTGGGGTGAGATGCCGAATTAGACAAGATGCCGTGTCACGTAGTTTTTCTATGCACAGGCTCTGTAGGAAAACGCCACTCAATCGTGTGGCTTCCCTACTGAAAGTTAAATTCCAGTTTGCGTTGTTTTGTTTAAATTTTAAATGGTGATTTTCTATTGCTATTTCATCTTAACACCTTTGGAAAGTCTCCAAAATATTTTATGCTCTTTCTTTATTTACCTATATGAGTCATAGTTTACACATCAGAGAAATAAATTTGATGTTTTTAGAAAGTATTGGCGTCTGCCTTTTTTGTCAAACGTAAATGGCGGCCGGTTAACTCTTCCTTACTTTAGTAGGGAGACCGGTATCTTGTCCAATACTTTGGGGTGAGTCACCGAAAATCTTTAAGTGGGAGATGCCGGAGTTTAAGTGGAAGCCGGAGCTTAAGTGGAAGATGCCGGTTTTTTCCACTACCTGGTTGTTTTTTCATTATTTTAATTTATTTTGGATATTCACTAAGGTGTAAACAATTTTAATCAGATGATTTAAATCAGTGATTGAATCGTTATTTAAATCAATTTATTTTTTTTAATTAATTTTTTTAATTGATTAAAATCATAAATTTTGTAAATGTTTAAAATGACATAAAAAGTATTAAGAAACTGCTACCGCACAAAATGGGATTGTGTCTTTTGAAGCAGGGAAGACACAATTGAAGTGGAAATATTTCAATTTATCCCAACAGTTATTCCAAGTCGAGCTTATTTCGTTTGGCCCAACGAATAACATGAGTCACAGCCCTAGTTTTTCAAGGAGAAATCCACTTCAAAACGGTCGAACAAACTCTCAACACCATCCGCTAATCAACTGATTTATGATTTCCCCCAACCATGCACATTACTAAAATCACACAAACAGTCGACTGGCCTAACAATCAACTTGCCATTAAGTGATAAAGACGATATAGTGCCAACTGCCGAAAATAGTACCCAGTCTTCTCCAACGAAATTTCTGCAATAAATTTTACCTGTATGAAAACAGAAATTATAGTAAAAGTAGGCAAGAAGCTCAAGTACTTACATCATCAGAAGTTACTGAAGAAAATAAAATAAAATGAAAAAAAAGAAGCTTATGAAGAAGAAAAAAGTTGAAAATGGAAAAAAAAAAATACACCTATAAAATCGAAAACCGAAACAGAGAGAAAATAGCAGCTGCGAATTGTCAGATGCCTCAAGCCTTTCTGAAAAGGAAGTGTTTTAAGAATAAGTCAAAAGCTAGAAAGCGAGAATCTGCAACAGACGATGATATGCATGATGATGAAATTCCCCACCATGATTCAGAAAATGAGGATTTTTGTAAAGTGAATGAGAATGAGTGTTCAGAGGGTCTAGAAGAGTACAATAAAACCTCGGCAAAATGTGATTGGATCAAGTTTATTCAGTGCAACTTTTGGTTACATGAAAGTTCCTAGACAAATGTGCAGTTTGCGACAGAGCTGAGATATTGCTGAAAAAAAGGAACGTATGAAAAACATTAGCAAAAAGGCTGGACTCTAATGCACTTTATCTGAGTGGCTTTGCCATATTTCAGCTTGTTATAAAGTTTTAAAAATTAGCATACTTAAGTGCCATAATACTTTTGAATGTTAAGTAGAACATAATCTTTTATTTCAAATATTAGTTTGCTTTCTATTAAATTGTCAATGTTTGTAACATTCATATTTTTGCAATTGTCGAATACTAAGTAAGTAACAACTTTAGAATTTCTAAAATATTAAAGTTACTTTTTTTTTTTGTTCCGTTAAGTGTTGCACTGCTTCACAAAAATTTTTGTTTACATTGAAAGTCCAAATGGCATCTTATTTTATGTAGTTGGCCATCTTACCCCATGTTTGGGGTAAGATGCGAAAATGCACCATTTACAAAGGCAAAATTTTTGATGCTTTCTATTAAATTTGTAAAATGAGATACTTTTTTAAATCATACACAAATGTATCAATTTTAACAAGAAATCAATGATTAAGGGGCTATTTCACTCAGACGAAAACACCCACTCGCTAATGTTAATCCTATGGAGGAAATTTTTGAAGATATCTAGTTCGCATTTCAATATTTTTAAATGATTTTTTTTTTTGCATTCGATTGCTGAGATCAATTTCTATGCACGTTCCTTTCTACTTTTTCGATTTTTGTTGTAGTTTTTTTTTATTGAGGATACTTTCACTTTCAAAACCGGTTTCGAAAGTGAAAGCGAGAGGGTGTTTTCGTCTGAGTGAAGTAGCCCCTTAACAAATAAAAACAACAGGCAATTTTATAAAAAAA
This sequence comes from Maratus michaelseni, assembly GCA_963931845.1. Lineage (NCBI taxonomy): Eukaryota > Metazoa > Arthropoda > Arachnida > Araneae > Salticidae > Maratus > Maratus michaelseni. The sequence continues at coordinate 9,729,781 of OZ007600.1, forward strand.
ATAAATCAAAAACTTTGGCATCTTCACCTAATCTACTCTATATTAAATTTATTTTCATTTCTGCTGATTCTTGTCAGTACTCATTTGATGCATCCATTCATTCCTGGTTAAAATACTTTGTCCAACTGATCCCCAATTTGTTCAGAAATAGCATTTCACATGAGACTGTTTTCAGACAGACATCGACCGGGTATCTCAAACAATTGAGATCCTTTTTCAAATTTATTCAAACATTTGAAATCTCACAAGTGTGCTTATTTGGAGGAGGTACAAGACATTGGAAGGTTATTATAACCTATCAGAAAACCCCGAGAGACAGGGGGATTTTTGCTATGAATAGGTAAAATCTTCTAGGCCCCAACAGAGTTTGCACGGTACCTATTTACTTAAAATATAACTTTATAATAATATTTTTAACTCAGACAATTTTTAACACTTTCCAACCTAGTTGAAAAGTGTTTATGACTTCGGTTTGTCTGCCGTATGGCCGTCTGCCGTCTGTCCGTGCTCTACCTCCCGTAAATATGCTCGGATTGCCCTGCAATTTTTATATGTTATTGTCGTCATCTATAGCATGTTCCCTATTTCAACTGAAGTGTGTAGCACTTATAGTTTTTTTTACAGGGACACTCAAAAGAATTCCGTTACATTACGGTTTATGGGGGAAAATCATTTGAGGTTTATTTTGATGATGTTACACAATTTCAAAGACATTGTAATTTATATATATCACTAAGGTGCATTACAAGAAGCTTAATATGGAATAGGGTGTGCATAGCACTTATAGTTACTTTACAGGGATAGTCAAAAGAATTCCGTCTATGGAGAAAAATCGTTTGCGGTTTAATTAAATAATGTTTCACTACTTTAAACGCATTGAAATTTATATATATCACAAAGGTGCATTACAAGAGGCTTACTACAGAATATTGTCTGTATAGCAGTCATCGTTCATTTACAGGGACACGCAAAAGAATTCTCTACTGTCTGTTAACAATAATTTCTGGAAGTGCGTTTTAAGTTGCTGAACGCGATTTTAAATTTAACTCACTTTTTGTCTATTAATTGGTGTGTATAAATTCTGTATTTCATATACAGGGCAGCACAAAAGTTTGCGAAATCATTTCCGTTTATTAAATACTTAAACTCAACATGAGTAAAAAATTGACCCGCGCCAGCACTCGAAACTGGGACCTTCAGCGTAACTGAGCAACCCCTGGTCGATATCCGATAGCACCTTACGCTGAAGGTCCCAGGTTCGAGTCCTGGTCCCGGTCAATTTTTCACTCATGTTGGATTTATGATTTAAAAATTGTCTGAATTAAAATTGTTGTTATAAATAAAAAGTAATCAGACGTATTGTGTTTATGTGCTTTAATGTATAACATTATAGGTTCTTCAAGGACGTGTCACCTGGAGGTGCCAACGGACGTTGGCGATTTAAAAATACAAAAATACTATTGCGAATTTAGGATTGAATTTTTTAAACCGTATTTTTAAATAATGCTGCACTTTAAATCATTTTTAAATCTTCATCACACTTTAAGTTGATTCATTGAAGTTTGTCGGAGTAAAAAAATTACGATACCTCACAGCCAAAATAATGCAAAACTTTTTAAAAAGTTATTGGTGTTTTTTTAAATTCTCTTTCAATTCTTTATTTTCTTTTATGTGCTGTATTGATGAGAAATCATTGATTTCTAGTCAAAAGACTTGCCCCAAATGAGTCTCAATTAGTTCCGTAAACAATATTTCACCTGAGAGTGTTTTCGGTGAGCAATCGATCGGTGTGTCTCAGAAGAAAGATATCCTCTTGAAGAAATGATGAATTTTCTTATGCGCAATAAACATTTTTCTTTCTCGTGCGATAAAGAAACTCGTTATTTACGATGCATAGTTATATCGTATGATGAATTTGTAAGAGAAAACATATAGCAGCGACTTATATCATATTGATATTTTTTTTGTGCGTGTCAATGCTTGTATTTATGTTTAAAGTTTTTTATATTATTGAATTTTGGATATTAATAATATTAGAGTTATCTAATTGAATAATAATGATTCCTTCGAGCTAGATTAATTTTAACGCAATTATTCTAATTGGTAATTAAATCATATGAATTGTAATTTTTCCAACTAGTCGAAAAATGTCCGGGCCAGGATTAGAACTAAGTACCTCTTGGCTGAAGCTGCAAATGTTCTGCCAACTGACCTATCCTGAAATACGCTGGAGGACCTAATTCACCCAGCTAACCTTATTGATCATAGAAACTGGCCTGATATCTAAACTGGCTCAGCAGACTAAATCTTAGGTAATGGAATTCCAGTAAACGCTGGATACGTAATGACACCAGATGGGCTCCAGTGAATGTACTCAAAATCTAGATATTCTGTTGGAGACCGACCCGACACTTGAATTAATTTGATTTAATTTAATAATTTAATTAAAATGGAATTTTTACACTAAAATTGTTTATATATTTCAATCCAATAATCTACAGACAATTTTTTGGATAGATGATCCCGGAAATATAGATATTAAATGGAAAAAAAAAAAACCTAAATATGGATTTCAAGTTCTCACATTTTCAAAGTTAGGCTTAAGTTCCCCATTGGAATCGTCAGTAGATGTCATCAAAATATAACATGTTACCAGCTTAAAATCTACTTATTTTATTACAGAAATTAATCGTATCATATTAATAAACGATATAATTTATTTCACTAAAATAATAAAGATGATTTTTTTACATTGTCCTGTATTGAATATTTGAGCATAGTATAATTTTAATGTAACATAATTGTAATTAATTCTTTGTAAAAGTGTAATGGAACTTAATTTCATAAAATAAAATTAATATCTATAATATGAAAATCTGGACATCAAATAAAATTTGTATTCATGGATTTTTGCGTTACAATGCAACAGCTTTTACATCAAGATCTGAATATTTATAAAACTAGTTATAGTACAAACGCACCTCATTTGTCACGTTTGACGTACAATTTCCAACTTGTTCGCTTATGTGTATTTTACTTAAGGATTCTTATTGATTTCTAGTCAAAAAGTTGTCTCAAATGACTGACAATTAGTTGGGAAAACAACTTTAAATCCGAGAGTATTTCCGGAGATGAATCGATTGATATACCTTAAAAAGTTTGAGCGCAGACGATCTGACTGATAAATCAATCTGTCGACATTAAAAAAAAATACTTAAGAATGATAGCAATAATAATTTTATTCAAAATACAGAAAGCTATGCGTTACTGCAAATTTAATGTTAAATGTTTCAGGCAATTTTTTTAATAATGCCCTATTTTAAATCTATTTCAAGTCATCATCGCACCTTACTTTGATTCATTAAAGAAGGTCTGAGTAACATAACAGCAAAGACTTTTGCAGCGAAAACCAAAACTTTGGATTGCTGAAGAATATGATATTTTACTGTAATTATGATATTTTGCTGTAATTATGATATTTTGTTGTAATTATATAAAAGCCTAGTTGCCTAAAATGTAATTTTATTTTAAATAAACCTGCCAAACAGGGCTTGTAGAGCTTAAGACATATGGTAGGCTTCCCTGCTTTGTTGAATTTCAATTTTAATTTTGTAACAAAAACCATGCAGATGTAAAAAAAAAAAAAAATTTTTTTGTTTATTATCTTTAAATCTCTTTTACTTCTGTAATTCACTTACTGTACTTCAAGATCTACAGAGACAATTTTTCAAAAGTATGTAAAAAGAAAAGAAAAAGTAACTCATGATGAAAGTTGTGGCTAAAAAGGGTGTAATTTCAAATTTCCAAGCTTATATTGTGATACTTATGTAACATTTTCAATTGAATCAGTTACCATGTGTAAGTCAAGTGCTCACGTTTATATTGATAGAAATGATTTTCTCCTGTACTAAATACCTCATAGCATGTTTCTGAAAATTAGAATTAAAAAAAAAAATTATACATGATGGGCTTGGCGGCCATCTTTCCATATTTTACTCAAATTTCTAAGCATCCAAATTCGTGAAGGAAAAGTGTAATAGGTTTTCTTTAGCAATAATTTCGAGTTTGTGATTTTAACTCAAGACAGATAAATTGAGAAATACTTTTATTTTGAGAAAATAAATTGATTATCACTGCTTTTAAATGATTAATTCCTCTAAAAAAGGAATCATATCATGAATCCTTAAGATAAGTCTCACTTATCTTAAGACACAAATTTCTAAAAATAAAAGTTTCATAAAGGAAAATCTTAAAATGTTTGCTTAAGTAACAGTTTTGAACTTCGAATTTTAACTACGGATTGGTTGCTTAGAAATTTGTGTAAAATATGGAAAGATGGCCGACAAACCCAACATGCATAATTTAAAAAAAAATTTGAATTTTCAGAAACACGTTATGATGTATTTAGTACAGTAGAAAAGAATATCTGTCCACATATATGTTGGCACTTGACTTATATATGGTAACTTACTTAATAAAAAATATTAAATAAATACCAAACTATAAGCTTGGAAATTTGATATCACACCATTTATTCGCCACAACTTTCATCATTTATCTGTACTTTTGAAAAGTTGTTTTTGTAGATATTATTTTTGAAAAATATATATGTATATAATTTAAATAATCTACTCCTTGCCATTAACATGAGTTTTCGTAGAAACTTTGTAAGCAGGGTACGAACACAATATGTATGCATTTCGTTTACATATCAATAATTTTATAGTTTTAAAACTTTACCTGAAACACCTGTACATTTATTAATTAAGCTATTTAAACTTTAAAAAATGCATTCTAATTTGGTACACCCCCCATCCCCCGCTGCCGGTTTATATTTCATTCCATTCTTACATATACTTACAATATATTTAGTATAGCTTCGACTTATGCTTGCTAAGAATCAATTAAATTTCATATTCACATTAGTTTATATATTAACACAAGATAATTCTTGATTGATTTATAATTCATCATTTAAATAGAGAACCACTTATATAGTATTCCACTTAATTATAAAACTTATAAATAACAACAAGTACATTTTTTATTCACACAGGTTGAATTAATCACTTTATTACTTACCCATCATACGTAGTATAAGGTAAGTCTTGTAATCGTTTTAAAAACCCAAATAAAAATTTTGATGGATTTACACGTTTCAGACACTGGAGATTCCGAAAAACATATTTTCAGAAGAAAAAAATTGCCGTCCGTCTGTGTGTCTATAAACGCTCTATCTCCGGAACAAATTGAGATAGAGACTCGAAATTTGGTATGTACTTAGTATTTAATAATGGGAAGAAGCTTATCGAAATTTCAGTAACCTCGATTATCCGGAACTATTTTTTTCGGACTCTCGAAATTTTCATTCTGATAAAAGTTATATAAAAATTTTCGTAATTATTTATTTTAAGGAAGGAATATAAAAGACAATAAAAAAAGATAAATTTTACATAAAAAATGAAGTCAATCGGATAATTAATTGTTGAGATATTTGTAATCCTATTTTCCACACTCTTCGATTTTTCATGACCCTACATTTCATTTAAATTTCAATTCAAAGATATATTTTAATTGGAAATGAGACGCTTAATCCGACGCAATAAACCGTTAGTTAATAGGATTATAATTTTTGGAGTTATAAGGGAGTTAAGGAGTTATGTTTCTTTTACGCGATTCAGTAATAGAGCATTTAAAGTTTATGACATCATCAAGCCCCGATTTTATTCGAGCAATTGCATTTTATAAATAGTTTACACATGTTTTATTTTCATAGTTTATATTATGCATATCCATGATCGGTAAGTATTACGGTGGCCCCCAACGACTAGTTTTCGGTTGTTTTTAGAAGTAAACGTATTGCGAAATACCGTTTTAAAACTTTACGTGAAACACATGTAGATTTAGAAGAAAATACATAGTAAATTTTGTCCACCCCCCACACCCACCTTTTTCTGCCAATTTATACTTTTTTCAGACATTTACATACACTTACAATATACACTGGTGTCCAGAAATTAAGGGGCAGTGACCAATTTCAGGCGCTCCATCGAATATCTAGAACTCGAGAGGAAATGCCCAAAATTCCCTTGAACTTTGAGGATGTGCAGAACATTGTTTGACTTCATGTTTTTCAGTGAAGATTTTGTCGTGAGGACAATTAGGGGGCAATAATAATTTTAATAATAAAATAATATTTTCGATCACCCAAGTAACAGAAAATGTTAAAAATGATCTGTCACTGTAGCAAATGACTATGTAGGTCCTGTTCAACATTTGTGTGCATTTGTGTAAGCATAGCACGTATATTCGTGAAGATTAAACGTTTCTGTGAAAAATTCAAAAGGTTTTTTTATAGCATGCAGAGTTTTCCGCCGAATTTAGCACTGCTTTCCAAAAAACTTGACAAAAAATCTTAGAAATAGTATACTGTAATTAAAATATTAAAATGTTGAATATTTAATGTGGTATGGGTATTTGTATAAAATAACTTTTAACTGCACATGCGCGAACAACAGCAATTTTTTTTTTCATGATTTGATAGTCAATACTACAGCGCAACTCATATGAAAAGACCAGTGAAATATCGTGAAAACCTCAAAAAGTTACAGCAATAATTGATAAATTGAGGAGGAAATCCCATAGGATTATATGGAATTTTCTCCTCAATTTATCTTGCACTTCACGTGCATTTCGGGCATTTTCTCACGAATTCGACGAAACGTCTGAAATTGGTCACTGCCCCTTAATTTCTGGACATCAGTGTACTTACCAAGAATCATTTAACCCTTTATCTACTGACCGTAATTATAAGTACCAGTAAAATAACTTGTTATAAAATTCATTTAATACATCGATTAGTAGTAATACAGTTTAGAATGAGTTGTAGATGTATTAATTTATCTTGTTCCAAAAGCGTTATTGATTACACAAAACAAAAATATTTTTAAAAGGATGATTTCGTTTGCCTTTGCATCTTTTCAACTTAGTTGGCGTTGGGAGGGGGGGGGGGGAGATTTTCAATTCAGAAATATTTCTATATTTCTATTGTAAGAACATTATATTTGTACATTTCCTAATTCTACAAAATACTAAGAAAAATATTTAAAAAATATATTTGAGTAGCGTTATAAATATTGCACAAAATCCCTATAAATTAAAGTTTAATTAATCCTTTTAAATCCTTCAATCCTTCTAAAATCCCTCTAAAATTTATTAAATGATTATGGAAATCTTCTAATATAGTTTCAAAAATTCACGAAAAATGCTTTAAACGATAAAATTTTCATGAATTCATAATTCAGTACATAAAGGGTTAAAACTCATACTTACATTAGTTTGTAGATTAATGTGTACGAACTCTTTATACTTTTTTAATTCACAGTTTCAATATTTCAGAAAATTTTACTTCATTTTAAAAAATTTAAATAACAAAAAATGCATTTTTTACCCATATAGGTTGAAATACCCAGTTTATTTTCAATTGTTTCAGAAGTAACGGTTTTATGAAATATTGATATAAGACTTAACCAAAAGATAGAATAAGATTTATTGAATAATAGTTTATAGATTTAATAGAAATATTAATTAAACCATTTAATAAGTTAAATTAAACTGCTACAGCAAATATTTATGAAACATTTAATCACAGTCCTCTGTTTTTTAATCGATTTATATTTTGACGTATCTTTCGGTATTTTACAGTAAAGACAAAGATGTACAACAAACTTAAAGCAAACGAAAAACCATGTTATGTCATGTGTTTTAGAAAGTAATATGTTAAGCAACCGTCTTGAATTATAACTGCCTTTAATAATTTAATTATAGTTAATAAATTACTTAATTTACATATCGGTATCCTATATAAAACACTATACTCTTCCAATAAATTTAAATGGAGTTGAAAATAAATTTTCCATCTGTTTTAAATAACTTAGTCATAACAATATTCCGTAGAAAATAGTACGTAGTTGTTTGGCTGCTGTATCGCTGTTTTGGCGAATTTTATTAATTTTAGTGTTAATTAACTGTATTTTGTTAAATAAGGGTAAAAATTTTATTTTTTATTATGAACTGTATAAAAGCACGTAGTTTAAGAAATTTCCTATCCAAATATTTAATTCTTACTTTTTTCGGTACTTCTCTATCATCCCGTCGACCACTTTTCATAACAAAAAACTATCGCCCAACTATAAGATTAAACGCCAAAAATGCAGTCCCATTTGCTTGATGTCAGAAGCATTATACGTGTTTGTTATGTCATCAAGTAGTTTTTAATTCGACATTTGCGTGTATTTTTCATTATGTTTTATTGATTTGTTAGTTATTTCATTAATTGTCTGAGTGCAACGAAGACTCATACACAGCGCAGTATTACTTTGCCCCATATATAGCTACGATGGATATTAAAACCTTTCGTCAAGCATAACTCAAAAAATATTTAACGGATTTCGTTCAAATTTTTACAGCAGGTACCTATAAAGGTGACAACGTCGTCTATTTATTACCAAGAATAAGTGTCAAACCGTTTGGAAGTTATATTAAAAAAATAGATAAAAAAGCACAATTAAAGTACATACGTCACTAAATTTTGTGCGTACGTCATTTTCACCGGCGGGAGATTTTCGTAGACAATCGGAATTGAAAAGTTCATGGAATACATGGAGCAAAAAAATATGCAAGCACTAATATTCAGCACAATAAAATATATTTCAATTTAATAAAAATGGAAAGTTAATCTGGAATTTTTTCTGTTTGAAAAGTATTAGAGATTAGTAAGAGTAGTATTAGTATTAGAGATTTGGCGTAAATCACACCATTAGCAGCTTTTTTATTTCGCTTGTGTATGTTAAGAACAATTCTTTGATGTTTAAATAAAAGGTTTCGATTTGTGGCATTATTTCTTATTTTCTTTTCCTTTTTAGTATTTTAAATGGAATTAGTGAAAGGCGTGTATTTTAAATTAAATGAGTGAAAGACGTGTATTTTTAATGTATGTATTTCAAATGAAATCAGTGAAAGATTTATATTTAAATGAAATGAATGCAATATGAAGATGTTATGAGAAAAATATTTGGCGATTTATCAACTGCGCCAAGTTAACATAAAAGTACCAATACATATGTGGGTACTTCTCTATTATCCCGTCGACCACTTTTTATAACAAAAAACTATCGCCAAATAAACGGGAGAACGTTGTCATTGAAATATCAAAATACATAAATAAATAAAATATAAGAATTTAAGGACACAATTGTTATTTTAATGAATGAAATAACTAATAAATCAGTAAAACATAATGAAAAATACACGCAAATGTCGCGTTAAAAACCACTTGATGACGTAACAAACACGTATAATGCTTCTGATATCAAGTAAATGGGACTGCATTTTTGGCGTTTAATCTAACAGTTTGGCGATAATTTTTTGTTATGAAAAGTGGTCGACGGGATAATAGAGCAGTACCTCTATGTGAAATGAAACAAGGCACAGATGTCATATACGCACCACGTTGGCGCGATTTTTCCCTCCACCAGCTTGGGGAAAACTTTGTTTTTGAATATTAGTTACAAATAGTGTGACAAATAGTACACGTGATTTTTTATTTCAATATAAAAATAAAATAACGTAATAAATGAAACAGCTTCTATTATTTTAAAAAAGGAAATAAAAATAAATAAATAATAGTTTGATATAAATAAAGGCGCGGATGTCATATACGCACCACATTGGCGCGATTGCAACAAAATAGCAATTTTATGCCTCATAACCCGGTTATTTTGTTTCAATTGTTGTTTTTTAACTTTTATTTTTTATTTTAATTCTATAAATTGTTTTTATTATATATATATCAATATTTATTTATATCAAACTATCATTTATTTATTTTTATTTCCCATTTTTGAATAATAGGAGCTATTTCATTTATTACGTTATTTTATTTTTATATTGAAATAAAAAATTACATGCTATTATTGTATGGTATTTGTAACTAATATTCAAAAACAAAGTTTTCGCCAAATTGGCGGGGGAAAAATCGCGCCAATCTGGTGCGTATATGACATCTGTGCCTAATTTAATATTGATATACATATAAAAATAATCTATAGAATTAAAATAAAAAATAAAAGTAAACAAACACAACAAACAGTTTTCACCAAAGGGGCGGGGGAAAAATCGCGCCAACGTGGTGAGTATATGGCATCTGTGCCGGGATTTTTACCCTTTTATCTGTGCTTTCGGAAATATAAAAAAATTTAAAAATTCTTATATCAGGTGTATAATGTTTTGCATTTTTATACGGACCACTTCTCCATTTTAAGATTTTAAATGCTATTTATATCAGATATTTCTTTCTTGAGATTCCCACAAGTTTTTTCCGGTAATTTTTTTAGTTCGCTTATTAATTGTTTACAATTTGCCCCCCTGGCAATAACAATTATTTATCACAAAAAATGGGTACTTCTCTATTATCCCGTCGACCACTTTTCATAACAAAAAACTATCGCCAAACTGTAACGCTAAATAAACGGGAGAACGTTGCCATTGAAATATCAAAATAAATAAAATATAAGAAATTAAGGACACAATTGTTACTTTAATGAATGAAATAACTAATAAATCAGTAAAACATAATGAAAAATACACGCAAATGTCGAATTAAAAACCACTTGATGGCATAACAAATACGTATAATGCTTCTGGCATCAAGTAAATAGGACTGTATTTTTGGCGTTTAATCTTAGTTTGGCGATAGTTTTTTGTTATGAAAAGTGGTCGACGGGATAATAGAGAAGTACCCAAAAATGGCTTAGTTTTGTTAAATTTGTTTGTTATGTATTTTCATTTCTTATTAAAATATCGAAAATGGAAATAAAATTTTATTTTAGCACCGTACTTAATTTTTTAAAATGGCTCAAAAACATGGTTTAATAAACGTATATTTGTAAATATTTTAAAAAACATGTTTTTCCGCTCTCTAGAAAAATTTGTAAGATTCTACAACTGCCTTTGGCACCAACCAGTACATGATACGGAACTTTTCCCTATTCAGATACACAGAAGAGGTTGGTCACAAACAAGAGTAATGCTAGCAACAATATTGTTTTAACTCTATAAGAGTTAGAAACAATAATGATATTAAATTCCCCGATTAGCTTAGGGCCCGATTACGGAACTTTCTCCTAGAAAAAAAACTGTAGAAGTCTTTTACATTTGTTTCGAATGAAGCTCGATCAACAAAGTATTAATTGATAATACAAACAACACTAATATTAACATGGGGGCAAAAGTTTGAATTTAAGTGTATGTATTTGGAACCCTCCCCCCCCCCAACCACCCACCAAAAAAAAAAGAAAGTTACAGAAATGAATTTAAAATGGCGTGCAGCCACCCTTTCTGACATAAGAAATTGGCTGCGAACCCGATTACGAAACTTTCACTTAACTTAATAACATGTATCTAATAGCCCTGAGGACAATTCCCCTTCCCAGTTATACGGACCTTGGGGCTTTTTTAAAAAGCTTGACGCAGTTCGGGTTGAAGAAGTTGAGATTTACTGTCAAATGACATAAACTACTATGAAAATAAAACTGGTGAATTATTATGCTGGTTTATGTATGTATTTAAAAAAATTGCATCTGATTACACTCTTTAGATAAATTACTCCTGTTTGCATTTAATAACAGATAAACGGCTTCCGTTTACTAAATTGTTTAAATATTGGGAAGAGTTGGCGAGAGATAGATAGACGTGTAAACAAACGGGTAGACAGACGGGTAGAGAGACGGATAGCGACAGAGATAAGCTAACGGGTAGCGAAACGAATAGACAGACGGGTAGAGAGGCAGGTGCAAAAAAGGGTTGACAGAGGGGTAGTGAGATGGGTAGGGAGACGCGTAGCGTGGTGGATAGAGAGACGAGTTCAGAGACGACTTCACAGACGGGTAGAGAGAGGGGTATATAGACAGACAGACGTGTTGATTGACGAGTAGTGTAACGGGAAGCGAGACAGGTAGAGACACGATTAAAGAGTCGGGTAGAAAGACAGACGGATACTGAGACGGGTATACAGAAGAGTAGAGAGACAGTAGACAGATGAGTTCGGAGAGAGACACAGCTAAGACATACGAGTAGTTAGACTGGTAGACACGTTTGTAGGAAAGCATGTTATCAATGTGGTTTGAAGTATACGAGTTTCTATAAATAGTTATATAAATAAACAAAGGACATTTTTTTAATTCAAATATTAAATATTTGATTTAATATTTCAATATTTAATATTTTATTTTTAAATATTTTATTTAGATATTTGTCACAAAGAAAATGTTGCAAAAATTAAATTAAATTTGCGTTAAACTACGCTTGCTAAAATGCGCTATTGGCTGCAAATCTGATTATGTGACTTTAAAAAAATCGTTTTAAAAGATCCGGCGGTTTTGTTTTTTAAGTTTTGAGCAATTCCCACTTAAGAAAATGAAATTATTTGCCAAATGTTATAAAAAAATGCATATGAAAACATAACAGTATATGAATTTATATATGATATTTTGTAATTATATCATTTAATTTGCTATTTTTCATATGTTGTATCTTTATCTATCTCTTGTCTATCATATGCTGTATATTCACTTAGATTCTTGTTGATATCTTCTTTATATCGTAATTGTTAACTTTATGTTCTCAGCAATATCACTCAGACTAATCCCTTTGAGGGAAGTCCTAGTTAAAATAACAATTGTGTCCTTAATTTCTTATATTTTATTTATTTATTTATTTTGATATTCCAATGGCAACGTTCTCCCGTTTATTTGGCGTTACAGTTTGGCGATAGTTTTTTGTTATGAAAAGTGGTCGACAGGATAATAGAGAAGTACCCTTTTTTTCTATCCATTAGTTAAGTATCTATGTTTTTTGAAAAAATAGATTTGACGACTTAAAGAAAATGATAATTTTAAATATCTCTATGTTTTGTTTCTTCAAATTCTATATCTTTGTTTATAATTCACTTATGAAGATGAGTTTGGTCTCAAATTGAAGAATTTCTTCATTAGACCTTTCTAGCTTTCGGTTTACTTTTCTGTGACGCTTTGTTCTTTTAATATCTGATATTTTACGCTGGCATGCTTGGTCGATTTAACATTGAGACGTTGTCTCCTGTATAATAAGCAGTAGCAGTCTGTAGTCTGATTCTTGCCGTTTATTTGTATGGCGGGCTTAGTATTTTTTTTTATAGCTTGGCTTTGCAAAACGACCGTCTTGCTTGATAGTCATTGATATCTTGTCAAACTAGCCGGATGTGTCAATCCCAAAACTTTCTTCTATCTCATACAGGTTTCGCATACACTAAAAAGAATCAGCACCCATTTATATCAAGGTCTAACTGAAACTCAAGTTTTATTAAATTCCGTGCATTATTTCTTGAGATAGGACTATCGCTAAAATCGTGTAAATCCTGCAAAATGCTGCATAGCAGCGCCAACTGCTGGGCCATATTTACCAAAAACTAATCAGCACCAATTTATATCAGAGACTGACTGAATATAAAGTTTTATTAAATTCCGAACATCAGTTCTTGAGATAGAGCTATTGCGGAAATCGCAAAAATGCTGCATAGCAGCGCCACCTACTGGGCGATTTTTACCAAAAACTAATCAGCGCCAATTTATATCAGGGACTAACTGAATATAAAGTTTTATTAGATTTCGAGCAGTAGTTCTTGAGATAGAGCGCCCACAAAATTTTTGTCACATACATAGACAAACAGACAGACAGAGTCACAGACAGACATTTTCTAAAAATAGTCAAATCGTGTTCAGGACCTTTTAAAACTTATAAATCCGTCGAAAACTGGAAGTCGAAAATTTTCATGAATCCAATACTTTCTTCTTGTAAAGATAGAAGAAAGTAAAAATTTACCTGAAATGACTTTAAATTAGTCTGTAAAGCAGTATTTCACACGAGAGTGTTTTCGGTCATGAATGGATTGTAATTTTCATGGAATGTCTTAACAGAAAAAATGTCACACTGAAGGTCTGATCGTTCTATCAGCATAAAAAAAAAGATGATTGAAAATTATGGCAATAATAACTTTAATCAAAATACAGGTTTAGGACAGCTTGTTTATTCACGATTGATTTTTAATTTCTTTTTATTAATATTTTTAATCAATTTCAAATTTTCATCTCTCTTTAAGCAGATTCTTTAAAATTGATCGAAATAAAAATATAAAGAATTTTCTTAGCTATAATCATGTAGAACGTTTTAAAAAGTTCTTGGTGTTGCCTTAAAATCCTTTGTGTTTTCTTTTGTGTTCTGTACTTACAGATAGTCATTGATTTTTGGTTAAACTCTCATTTAGTTCGAAAAACAAATTTTCCCATGAGAATGCTTCCAGACAGTGATTTCCGACTGGAGTGTCTCATGGAAAATCTCAACAAAAAAGGGTCTGATCGTTAAATCACAAAATCGACATTAAAGGAAATATTTCTTTAGAATTATGGTAATGATAACTTTGTTCGTAGGTCTGACAGTTAAATGGCAAAATCGGTATTAAAGAACATATTTTCATTAGAATGGTGGTAATGATAACTTTGTTTAAAATACAGAGATAATTTGGTATTAAAGAGAATATTTTTTTAGAATGATGGTAATGATAACTTTGTTCGTAGGTCTGACAGTTAAATGACAAAATCGGTATTAAAGAAAATATTTTCGTTAGAAGGATGATAACGATAACTTTGTTTAAAATACAGAGATAAATTTAAAAAAAATAGGTTTGACAGTTAAATCACAAAATTGGCATTCAACAAAATATTTCCTTAGAATGATTGTCATGATAATTTTGTTCCTAGGTGTGACAGTTAAATGACAAAATCGGTATTAAAGAAAATATTTTTGTTAGAAGGATGATAATGATAACTTTGTTTAAAATACAGAGATAATTTTTTTTAAAAAAAGGTTTGACAGTTAAATCACAAAATCGGCATTCAACAAAATATTTCCTTAGAATGTTGGTAATGATAACTTTGTTCGTAGGTCTGACAGTTAAATGACAAAATCGGTATTAAATAAAATATTTTCTTTAGAATGATGGTAATGATAACTTTATTAAAAAAATACAGTGAAAATCTCAACAAAAAAGGATCAGATCGTTAAATCACAAAATCGGCATTAAAGAAAATATTTCTTTAGACTGATAGTAATGAAAACTTTGTTCGAAGGTCTGACAGTTAAATGACAAAATCGGTATTAAAGAAAATATTTTCATTAGAATGATGGTAATGATAACTTTGTTTAAAATACATAGATAATAATAAAAAAAAGTATGTTTGACAGTTAAATCACAAAATCGGCATTCAAAAAAATATTTCTTTAGAATGATGGTAATGATAACTTTATAAAAATAAAGTGAGAATCTTAACAAAAATAAGTCTGATAATTAAATCACAAAATCGGCATTAAAGAAAATATATCCTTAGAACGATGGTGATAATAATTTTGTTCAAAGAAAGATGGTTGTCTTTTTGTGAATTTCTGATTGATATATTTTTTTTAAATAATGCGGTATTTAAATCTAGTTTAAATCTTTACCATCCTGTAAGTAATTGAATTAAAGGGAAAAAGTGAAGAACTTTCATAGCTAAATCATCCAGTACTTTCTTCAAAATTCTTAGTATTGTTTTAAATTATCTTTCATTACTTTAATTTTCTTTTTGTACGCTATTTAAGAATAGTCATTGATTTTCTCGTCAAATGACTCTCAATTAGTTCGATAAATAACTTTTCACCTGAGAGTGTTTCTGGACATGGAGAAAATATTTTTTAAGAACGTTGGAACGAAAACTTTATTCAAAATACAGAGAGTTGTCTTATTGTGAATTTATGATCAAGTTTTTAAAAAAATAATGCCGTATTTTAAATTTAGTTAAATCTTTACCATCGTTTAAGTTATATCTTTAAAGTATATTACTGTAAACAACTAAGAACTTTTGTAGCTAAACCATGTAGAACTTTTTTTTTTTAATTTTTAGTATTATTTTAAATTCTTTTTCACTATTTTAATTTTCTTTTTGTACGCTATTTAAGTACAGACATTTGTTTTCTGGTCAAAATACTTGCTCCAAATGACTCTCAATTAGTTCGAAAAACATTTCATATGAGAGTGTTTCTCAAGGCCTTAGCCAATGAAGGGGGGGGGGGAGGGGTATCAGGGTTTGATCCCCTTCCAAAATTTTTTCAGGATAACTATAAATAAACTATTAAGTATCAAACAAGAAAGTCAAAATTAAAAAATCTATGATCAAGCATCTTTTGTTTTTCTTTGATTACGTCAACATGTTGAAAAGATGAATACAATTTAAGAAAATAGGTAATAAACAATAGAAAGTTTGAAAATACCTTTTTTTTTTACCTTTGGGAAAATGGTTGTTGTTTTCGGTCGAGAATGGACCTCTTGGCGTCGTCACATTATTTTTTTAAGCGTTTTTAACGAAATTCTGTAACTTTTGAAGAATTTTTAGCGAAATTCTGTAACTTTAGAAGAATTTTTCTTTCAATCGTTACAAAAATGTTAAAGTTTCAAAAAGGATATATGCAAACTATCAGATATGAAAAAAAAGCCGAATTCAAAAATTGACGTCGGATGAGAAATCGTCTTATTAAGCAAAAAACTTGGCCTTCAACTTTAATTTCCTCAAAATACCTTTAGCTCAGACATCAATCTAAACAAGAGTTAAAGTTATTGTAGGAAGGACCTGACAAAATATTAAGGTATATATTAAGGATAAGGTATAGTAATGGAAAATGCGTTTCAATAACTGCGGCGATGGTTCAAAGGAATATTTTTGCGAGGACAGAGAATGCCAGGATCTCTTCAACTGCAGTAATGGAAAATGCGTTTATTTGTAGACGATTCCGATGAATATTTTTGAATAATTAATATTTTTAATTAATTTGAAAATATATATATATTTTTTTAAAAGCTTTCGGATCATTTCCCCAATGGTTATTATAATTTGTCAAATTGCATTTTTTTTTTTAAGTGGAACTGTGTAAAAGTGGGATTTTCATACTATCAAACAAATTAGTAGAATATTCAAATACCTTCTGCAACTTGTTTAACTGAAACGCTTGAGGAATACAATAAGGGTCTAATTCAAAATATTCACAAATTGGCAAACATAAACGTTTTGACATATTCTCCTGGGAATGCAATCTAACGAAACACATTTTAAAATATACTATGTAAAAAGCTTCAGAAATCTTTAATTTGGTTGACACTATTGTTGATACGTTGACGTAGTAGAATCACCATTAACACAAATAAAATTATAAATTTCTTTGCAATAAAGAAGACTCAAATATTCAATTTTCTTTTGTGATAAATATCGGTTACTCGAATTCGCAATAGAAAACTTTTAAATGATTTTACCTTCCTTCAAGTATTACAAAAGAAATATAAAATACGATAATAAGAAAAAATTTTTAACCCTACAAATAACCCTCCGAAATATTTTTCTGGTTACAGCCTTGGTGTTTCTGGACATGAATGGATGGTGATGTTGCATGGAGAATTTAAAAAGAAAAAGAAAAAGATGTGATCTTTAAACCATACTGTTGGCATTAAGAATATATTTTTTAAGAACAATGGTAACGATAACTTTATTCAAAATACAGAAAGATTTCTTTGCAAATTTAGGACTATTTTTTTCAAATAGTGGTTTTTATTTATATTAATGTCATATTTTAAATCTATTGCAAATAATCATGAACCTTTAATCAGAATTTTTAAAATAGATTGAAATAAAAAAGTGAAGCAATTTCTTAATTAAAATAATGTTGAACTTTTTAAAAAGCTTATGGCATTGTTTTAAATTCCCTTACAGTTCTTTACTTTCTTTTGTGTATAATGCTTAAGGACAGTTATTGATTTTCTCGTCAAAAGACTTGCCCCAAATGACTCTCAATTAGTTGAGAAAACAACATTTCACCTGAGAGTATTTCTAAACACGAATCGATTGTGGTGTCTCATTGAATGCCTCAAAAGAGAAACATTTAGTTTTTAAATTATTGATATCAAGAAAATATTTTTTTAAGAACGATAGTAAGGATAACTTTATTCGAAATGCAGAAAGATTCATATTACAAATTTCTGATTTTTTTCAAATATTGTTTATTATTATTAATATTTTTATTATCAATGTTATATTTTAAGTCACTTTCAAATAATCAACACTATTTAAGATGAATATTTTAAGTATGTCGGAGTAAAAAAGTAAAGACATTTAGTGAATAAAATCATACAGAACTTTTTAAAAAGTCTATGGCCTTGTCTTAAATTATCTTTCAATTCTTTACTTTATTTTGTGTACAATGCTTAAGGACAGTCATTGATTTTCTCGTCAAAAGACTTGCCCCTAATGACTCTCAATTAGTTGGGAAAACAGCATTTCAACCTGAGAGTGTTTCTAAACACAAATCGATTGTGGTGTCTCATGGAATGTCTCAAAGGAAAAAGATCTGGTTTTTAAATTCTTGACATCAAGAAAATACTTTTTAAGAACGATGGTAAAGATAACTTTATTCAAAATACTGAAAGATTCATATTGCAAATTTATGACAGATTTTTGTTCAAATAGTGTTTATTATTAATAATATTTTTATTATCAATGTCATATTTTATGTCTCTTTCAAATAATCAGCAGGATGAATATTCTAAGTAGGTCGATGTAAAAAAGTAAAGAAAATTCGTGAATAAAATCATGTGGAACTTTTTAAAAAGCTTATAGCATCGTCTTAAATTCTCGTACAATTCTTTGCTTTTTTTGTGCACAATGATTACGGACAGTCAATGATTTTCTCGTCAAAAGACTTGCCCCTAATGACTCTCAATTAGTTGAGAAAACAACATTTCATCTGAGAGTGTTTCTAAACCTGAATCGATTGTGGTGTCTTATTGAGTGTCTCAAAAGAGACACATCTGGTTTTTAAATTACTGACATCAAGAAAATATTTTTTAAGAACGATGGTAAAGATAACTTTATTCAAAATGCAAAAAAATTCATATTACACATTTCTGATTTTTTTTTTCAAATAGTTTTTATTAGTAATAATATTTTTATTATCAATGTCACATTTTAAGTCTTTTTCAAACAATCAGCACTATTTAAGATGAATATTTTAAATAGGTCGGAGTAAAAAAGTTAAGAATATCCGTAAATTAATCATACCGAACTTTTAAAAAAGTCTATGGCACTGTCTTAAATTATCTTTCAATTCTTTACTTTATTTTGTGTACAATGCTTAAGGACAGTCATTGATTTTGTCGTCAAAAGACTTGTCCCAGATGACTCTCAATTAATTGGCAAAACAACATTTCCCATGAGATTGTTTCTTGTTACGAATCGGATGTTTTTAAATAGTGTTTATTAATAATATTTGTATTATCAATGTCATATTTTATGTCTCTTTGAAATAATCATCAATATTTAAGATGGATATTTTAAGTAGGTCGGAGTAAAAAATTAAAGCAATTTCGTGAATAAAATCATGCAGAACTTTTAAAAAAGTCTATGGCCTTATTCTCTTTCAATTCTTTACTTTATTTTGTGTACACTGCTTAAAAAAAGTCATTGATTTTCTCGTCAAAATACTTGTCCCAAATGACTCTCAATTAGTTGGCAAAACAACATTTCACCTAAGAGTCTTTCTTGCTACGAATCGATTGTGGTGTCTCATGGAATGTCTCAAAGGAAAAAGATCTGATTGTTAAATTATTGGCAATAAGATAATATTTTTTAAGAATGATGGTAATGATAATTTACTTCAAAATTCAGAAAGATTCATATTGCAAATTTCTGATTTTTTTTTTAAATAGTGTTATTATTATTAATATTTTTATTACCAATGTCATATTTTAAGTCTCTTTGAAATAATCAGCACTATTTATGATGTTAAAAAATCATCTTAAATAGTGCTGATTATTAAAATATTATCTTAAATAGTGCTGATTGCTAAAAATACAGAAATATTCATATTGCAAATTTAAGACTGATTTTTTCAAATAGAATTTACTAAAAATATTATTATTATCATGTCATATTTTAAATCTATTTCAAATAATCATCACTATTTAAGATAATATTTTTAAGTAGGTCAAAGTAAAAAAGTTAAGAAATTTCGTGACTAAAATCATGCAAAACTTTTTCAAAAGTCTATGGCTCTAATTCTCTTTCTGTTCTATATTCTATTTTGTGTAGCTATGCTTAAGGATAGTCATTGATTAATGGTCAAAAGATTTGTCCAAAATGACTCTCTATTAGTTCAGAAGAAAAAGAACTTAAAATGTACTTATTTTATTACGGAAATTAATCATATAATAATAACAGACGATTTAATTCATTTCATTGAAATAATAACGATGATTTATTATTATTATTATTATTATTATTATTATTATTATTGCATTGTATTGTATTGGACATTTGCGTATAATATAATTTTAATGTAACAAAATTGTAATTAATTGTTTCTAAAAGTGTATTGAAACATAATTTCATAAAATATAATGAATATCTATAATATGAAAATCTGCACATTAAATAAATTTTGTATTCATGCTTTTTTTCATGAGAGTGCAACAATTATTGCATGAAGAGTTAATATATTTATAAAACTAGTTATAGTACGAACGCACCTCATTTGTCAAGTTTGACGTACAATTTCCATTTTGTTTAAACTTTCCTATTGGCATTAAGAAATTTTTTTTAAGAACGATAATAATGATAACATTATTCAAAATACGGAAAGTTGTCTTATTGTGAATTTATGATAGAGTTTTCTATTTTCCTTTAATAACACAGTATTTTAAATCTAGTAAAAATCTTTACCATTTTTAAAGTTATTTCTTTAAAGTATATAAAAAAAAATGTGAAGAACTTTCGTAGCTAAGTCATGCAGTATTTCCTTAAAAATTATTAGTATTATTTTAAATTCTCTTTAACTACTTAACTTTTCTTTTTGTGCGCTATATAGAGATAGTCATTGATTTTCTGGTCAAATGACTCTCAATTAGTTCGGAGAACAGCATTTCACCTGAGAGTGTTTCTGGTCACCAATTGATTGCGGTGTCTCAGGGAGTGTCAAAAAAGAAAATGATCTGATTTATAAACTATACTATTGGCATTAAGGAAATATTCTTTTAAGAACAATAATGATAACTTTCTTCAAAATTCAGAAAACTTCATATTGCAAATTTATGACTGATTTTTTTTCAAATAATGTTTTTTTCTTCATTATTATTAATGTTATATTTTAAATCCATTTTAAATAAACGTCAACCATTAAGATGATTTGTTGGAGCAAACATGTGAAGAAATTTTGAGACTAAAATCATGCAGAACTTTTAAAAATCTCCACGGCTTTGTCTAAAATTCTCCTTCAATTCTTTATTTTTTTTGTGTGTACATTGCTTAAGAATAGTCAATGATTTATGGGCAAAAGACTTGCCCCAAATGACTGTCAATTATTTCGGAAAACAATATTCACCTGAGAGTGTTTCTGGACACGAATCCATTGTGGTGCCTCATGGAGTGTCTCAGATGAAAAAGATCTGATTTATAAACTGTACTATTGGAATTGAGGAAATAATTTTTTTAGAACGATGTTAATGATAACTTTCTTCAGAATTCAGAAAAAATCATATTGCAAATTTATGATTGATTTTTTTTTCAATTAGTGCTTTGTTTTCGTTATTATTAATGTGATATTTTAAATCTATTTTAAATAAACATCAGCCATTAAGATTATTTGTTAAAATAGGTTGGAGTAAAAATATGAAGAAATTTCGAGACTAAAATCATGCAGAACTATTTAAAATCTCTATGGGTTTGTCTAAAATACTCCTTCAATTCTTTATTTTCTTTTGTGTACATTGCTTAAGAATAGTCAATGATTTATGGGTAAAGACTTGCCTCAAATGACTGTCAATTATTTCGAAAAACAGCATTCACCTGAGAGTGTTTAAGGATATGAATCGATTGTGGTGTCTCATGGAGTGTTTCAAATTGAAAAGATCTGATTTATAAACTGTACTATTGGAATTTTAAAAAAATATTTTTTAGAACGATGCTAATGATAACTTTCTTCAAAATTCAGAAAAAAACATATTGCAAATTTATGATTGATTTTTTTTTTCAAAAAGTGTTTTGTTTTCGTTATTATTAATGTGATATTTTAAATCTATTTTAAATAAACATCAGCCATTAAGATGATTTGTAGAAGTAGGTTGGAGTAACAATGTGCAGAAATTTCGAGACCAAAATCATGCAAAACTTTTTAAAATATCTATGGCTTTGTCTAAATTTCTCTTTAAATTCTTTATTTTCTTTTGTGTACATCACTTAAGAATAGTCAATAACTTATGGTCAAAAGTCTTGCCCCAAATGACTGTCAATTATTTCGAAAAATAACATTTCACCTGATGAGAGTGATTCTGGACACGAATCGATTGTGGTGTCTCATGAATTGTCTCGGAAGAAAAAGATATTATATTGGCAATAAGAAAATATTTTGAGACCGATAATAATGAAAACTCTACTCAAAATACAGAAAGATTCATATACAAAATTATGGCTGATTTTAAAAATACTCTTTGTTATTGTTATTACTAATGTCATATTTAAAATCTATTTCAAATAATCATCACCATTTAAGATGAATTTTTTAAGTAAATCGTAATAATAATAAAAAAAAATAATAAAAAAATTGTGAGAAACATCATGCAGAATTTCTAAAAACGTTTATGGGATTAACTTTAATTCTCTTTCAATGTTTTACTTTATTTTGTGTACATTGCTTAAGGATAGTCATTGATCTATGGTTAAAAGACTTGTTCCACGTGAATCTCAATTAGTTGGGAAACCAACATCTCACCTGAGAGTGTTTTTGGACACGAATCGATTGTGGTGCCTCAAGAATTGTCTAAAATAAAGAAAAGTGATTTCTAAAACCTCCTATGGGCATTAAGAAAATATTTTTAAGGACAACGATGATGATAACTTTCTTCAAAATACAGAAGTATTCCTACTGCAAATTTATTAATATAGATTTTTTTTCAAATAGTATATTTTTAATGTTATACGTTAAGTTTATATCAAATAATTATCATCCTTTAGAATGAATTTTTAAATTAGTTTCTAGTAAACAAGTGGAGAAATTTCCTGACTAAAATCATGTAGAACTTTTAAAAATATTTATGGTATTGTCTTAACCAGGGCTTTACAAATTTCATAAAATCTTGTAGCCAAGAAAAAAATACTAGTCGCCAGCAAAAATTATTTACCCCCATCACGTTTCCTGTTTTTAATTTAAAATAAAACACGAAAGTCTTTTATGAATTAATTGAGAAAAATAATAACCAGCATAGTTCTAGAATTATTAGTTACATAGTTTAAAATAGTACATAATTTAGAAAGATAATATAATATATAAACTATATTTTCTAGTGAAACTTTTCAAACTTATAATCACTTATATTATGTTGACAAATTATATAAACTTAAAAATCAAATTTAAAACTTAAGAAAAAAAAAACCTCGAGTATTTTTTTAGTTTTGTATCCAATCTAATTTTAGATGTCACAGAGGCTGGATTGACACTATTTCTTACTGCTTTATTGAAATATCCTCTCTCCCCTCACATTCTAATCACGTAACATATACTAGCTGGCTGTAGCTGAAAAGAATGGTGTTTTTTGTGCATGAGTTGGAAAATGTCTTTTAAATTTAATTCTTCCATTAAAAGTACGAGAGAAGTAGAAGATTACTGCTTACTGCGCACGAGTAGGGGTGGGGGAGAGAAAAAGCGCCCTTGGTGTTCATTTCTTATGTCATTTTTTTACAGAATTCACCCCGAAAGATTAAATAACTTGGTCGCCAGATCAAAAAACTTGGTAGCCAGTGGCGACCTGACGACCGCATTTGTCAAGCCCTGGTCTTAACCTTCTCACCACCTGCCGTGAACTGATATATCCGTTCACTATCTTGTGGGTTTCACTGCAATAGAAACATTATATAAAATAATATAATTCTAGAGATATAATGCAGTTTTAAAACATTGAGTAAGGATTAACACTCTCAAGGATTATATTCATATACGTAATTAAATTTTTCATATCATGTTTGAAATATCATCTTTTTTTAGCATTTAAAGAAAAATTGGTACTTACGTATTAACGCCACACCACAGCTACAGATTTGGCGGATTTTAAGCGCCGCCAATCTACACCTAAAATTTTTGCGACAAATCAAAAAATGAAACACTGGCACTTAATTTAAAATTGGCACTTAAAATTAAATGGCAATATCATAAAATAAAATAATATAAAATAATAATTGGCAAATAATATTAAATAATTATAAAATAATTATTAAAATATTAATATTATTAATAATTATTAAATATTAATTATTATATTAAATATTATTAAATTAAATATTATTAAATATTATTGAATTAAATAATATTATATTAATTATTAATTATTAATATTAATAATTATTAAATAATTATAAAATAATATAAAATATTAACTGACAATATCATAAAATTGACAAATAATAAAATAAAACACTTTATTTAAGATTGGCACTTAAAATTAATTGGCACTTAAAAACGACCGAATCTGTAGCTGCGGTGGCGTTAATACGTAAGTACCGAAAAATTACAGATAGAACAACATTACAATTTTGTCCTTTTGCTGAGTGGTCAGAGGGTAAATTCTCTTTCAATTCGTTACATACTTTTGTGTACAATGGCTAAGGATAGTCTGGTCAATGAACTTGTTACACATGACTCTCAAATAATTGGGAAAACAAAATTCAAAGTGTTTTCCGGGCACGAAACGATCTAGTGTCTCACGGAGTGTCTCAAAAGAAAAAGATTTGATTTTTAAACCGTCCTATTTGCATTAAGAATATTTTTAGCTCACAGGCTATCAAAGCCTGAGAGCTAATGTGCCCGGCCGTTCTGTATGTATGTATGTACACGTGAGTATGTATGTATCTAACGCCATAACTCTTGATAGAAGTAACCGTTTTGCTACAAATTTTGCTTATAGGATCATTGTGATTAGGCGCTTCCCTGATTAGTTTTGGGGGTTAATTGGTTGATTATAAAGGGGGGAAACGGGGGGTAGCTAACCCTCCCTTAATTTAGATAAATGTGTTTTTCATGCAGAATTATCCAATTTTCTTCAAATTTTTTATATATATTCATTGTGATGAGGCGCTTTCCTATAATTAGTTTTGGGGTTTTATTGGTTATTTATAAAGGGGGTAACGGGGGACTAATCCTCCCCCCTTAATTTAGACAAATGAGTTTTTCCTGCAGAATTATCCGATTGCCTTCAAATTTTGTATACAGGTTCATTGTGATAAGGGGCTTCCCTGATTAGTTTTAGGGAGTCATTGGTTAAGTATAAAGGGGAAAGGGGGTTAACCCCCCTTAATTTAGATAAATGGGTTTTTCACGCAGAATTATCCGATTTGCTTCAAATTTTGTAGATATGCTCATTGTAATAAAAGTGCTACCCTGATTGGTTTTGGGGTTTCGTTAGTTAACTATAAAGGGGGGGGGGTAATGGGGGGATGATCCCCTTAATACATTGTCGATTTCTTTATTTTTCGAGGGCCTTATTTCAAGTTATTTGAAATAAGTGCATAATATCCAATTAGTGTGAATAGCCTGTGAGCTCAATGCCCTCAGTTTAACTGGGCAGTTTTATTTTTTATTTTAAGAGCGATGGTAATGACAACTTTATTCAACTCACAGAAAGATTCATATTGCAAATTTATGTCTATTTTTTTTTCCAAATAGTGTTTATTATTATTATTATTATTATTATTATTATTATCAATGTCATATTTTAAGTCTTTTTCAGGCAGTCATCACTCTTTAAGATGCATTTTTTAAGTAGGGCCGAATAAAAAAAATAAAGAAATTTCGTGACTAAAATCATGCAGAACTTTTTTAATAGTTTAGGGTATTGCCTTAAATTCGCTTTGAATTCTTTAGTTTTTTGTGCACAATGATTCAGGAAGGTCATTGTTTTATGGTCAAAAGACTTTTTGAACATGGCTCTGTATTAGTTCGGAAAACAACATTTCGCCTGAGAGGACTTCTTGGCACGAATCGACTGTGGCAGTCTCAAAAGAAAAAAGATCTGTTTTTTAAACCATCCTATTGACATTAAGAAAATATTTTTTAAGAACGATGGTATTCACAACTTTATTCAAAGTACAGAAAGATTCTTATTGCAAATTTATGTCTGATTTTTTTTTTCAAATATTGTTTATTATTATTATTATTATTATTATTATTATTATTATCAGTGTCATATTTTAAGTCTTTTACAGATAGTCATCACTCTTTAAAAGATGATTTTTTTAAGTAGGTCGGAGTAAAAAAGTCAAGGAATTTCTCAAATAATATCATGCAGAACTTTTAAAAATGTTTATGGCTTCGTCTTAAATTATCTTTCAATTTTTTACTTTCTTTTTGTGTACAATGCTTAAGTATAGTTATTGAATTTTGATCAAAATACATGTTCCACGTGGCTTTAAATTAATTGGGAAAACATTTCACATGAGATTGTTTTTGGAAATGGATCGATTTGAATGTATTATGATGTGTCTCATAAGAAGAAACTCTTCATTAAAAATTATACTCTTGGCATTATAAAATATTTCTTTTTTAAATAATGGTAATGATAACTTCATTGAAAAAACCGAAATATATCATACTGCAAATTTTTATCTGAATTTTTCAAATAGTTTTTTTTTAAATGGTGCCATACTTTAAAAATTATTTTATAGCTTCATTTTCCGTTAAGTTGATTTTTTTAAAATAGGCATCAGTAAATAAAAAAAGGTGAAGAACTTTCGCAAGTAAAATTATGCAGAACTTTTTAAAAAGTACATGGTATTGTCTTAATTTATCTTTCACTTCTTTACTTTCCTTAGTGAAAGTAAATAACTTTCTTTCTATTAGTTTAAGCGCAGTACTGTTACTGTACTTGAAGGTAGTCATTGATTTCTGGGCAAAAGATTTATCCGAAATGACTACCAATTAATTAGGAAAACAAAAATTCCCTTGAGAGTGCTTACGGGCGTAAATCGATTGGGGAGTCTAATAGAGTCTCACCAAAATATCTGATTATTATATTAACGGCATTACAAATATATTTATTAGGGATAGTGATAATAACTTTATTAAAAATACAGAAATATATCATATTGTCAATATTTTATAAAACTTATCAAATATTATATTTTTTAATAAACCCGCGATTTAAATCTTTTTGAGATCTTTGTAGAGAAAAGTTCCTTTACATAACTCTAAAAACAACTTTTAACACATCTATACAACCGGCGTTCAGAAAATGATCACATTTCTACTTTAAAAAGCAAGCGAAGGCAATCGGCAGCCTCCTCTGACTTAGTGAGGTCTTCTAATCTTCGAGCGCCTCATGTCCTCCCATCGATCTCCTGGGGGACGCTCTGATGGGAAGACGCTCGCGGATTAAACGACCTCACTAAGTCAGAGGAAACTGGCGCTTGCTTTCGCTGCGTTCGCTTTCGGAAACTGGCGCTTGCTTATTAAGTAGAAATGCGCTTTTTTCTGAACGCCGCCGGTTGTATAGATGTGGTAAAA
The DNA here is from genome assembly GCA_963931845.1 of Maratus michaelseni. Classification (NCBI taxonomy): domain Eukaryota; kingdom Metazoa; phylum Arthropoda; class Arachnida; order Araneae; family Salticidae; genus Maratus; species Maratus michaelseni. Next base: position 9,757,492 of record OZ007600.1, read on the forward strand.
GTTGTTTTTAGAGTTATATAGAGGAACTTTTCTCTACATCATATTTTAAGGTGATTCTTTAAAGACTGTAGAAGTTTAATAAAATGAAGAACTATTCTATCTAAAATCATGCGAAATGCTTAGAAAAGTATTTTGCGTTGACTTATACTCTCGGTTTGCTTGTTTACTTTAGGTTTCGGGTCAAAAGACATTCTCCAAATGACTCTCAATTAATACGACAAACAATATTTGAAATGAGACTGTTTCCGGACAGGAATATAATGTGATGCCATTTGAAATGTCTTAACAGAAGGTCTGAATCTGTTACGGTTGGCTTTAACCATTTTTTTATAATCTACATTAAATTCCTTCATTCACTTTAACTTTTATTTAAAAGCACTCTTTTTCTGTTTCTAATAAAAATATTTATATAAATAAAAGTAATTGTAATAATAATAAAATCAGTTTTTTATTTTTCTTCTTTCTCTTTCTTTTAAGCAATTACAACTTTCATAGTCTAGCTTAGCTTCCTGTTTTCAAATGCGAAAGATAGATAGCAAGGAGGGATGTTTGTCAGTTAAAGACCACACAGGTGGCAAATTTGGAGTCACCTAGTCTGGCTTTGGTTAAAAGAAAGACCGACCGCCCTGTATAAGAAATACGTTATCTTATGAGAGTACTATAGGCGAAATTAAGCATTGTATGTTACAACCTGCAGTAAAAGCAATACTTGTCCCTAGCGCCTAGCTGGCGCGCATGTAAACATACGTTCATGGGACCCTCTTCAGCACACACCATGGGGGTGAAGCATGGTTGCCTTCCCCCATGGAACGGCCGGCAGGGAGGAGCGACAGACTGTCGCTACCAGGAAGAATCCATTCTCTATTGTTTTTACCCCCGAACATCCCTTGGAAAATAAATTTTTAGCCCCGTCCAGTTTTGAAGCGGTGAGAGAGAGAGAGAGAATGTTACGACACTTGTTGCTTGGAGGAGACACTGGTTGTTTTGATCGAGGACTGGCGGCTTAAACATTCGTGCTAAGGAATGGAATTGAGAATAATGATCGGTGACGGAACGGTGTTGTATAGAAAGTAATTATTTGCTTGTACAGATTGGTGAAATCCTGGAGAAGTCTCAACCGTCTGGGAGACTTATATCCTTTCTTTACTGTTTTTGGTCAGAAGATGGTACTCTTCAGAATAATTAAATAGGCCTGCGAAGTGTGTCATGGTCTCCCTTTTTTTTTTTTTTTTTTTTTTTTTTTTAAATGTTGCTGAGAGCTGCAGGAAAAGCAGTAGTATTGAACTCTACTGATTAATGGTGTTACGCGGAAAGTTATAGAACGTGTGGTCGCTGGGAGTGTTGTAGATAAAGAGGCGAAGATCCGGTGTGCCGCGCTTGAAATAAAGTGACAGTAGCAACGGCTTGTATAAAGTATGGTAGAGGTCTTATGTGAAACTTTAATGAGATGAAGCAGCGCGTGCTATTATGAGGAATTGAATGTTTGACCAGTGCTTATTCAAACTAGTATCAGTCATCTTGGTATATAGCGGACTATGAGAGTCTGTAATATGGAATAACCCCCCCCCCCCCCTGTTGATAAGAGGACAATTCCGGTAACTGACGATAAATGGTGAACTGAGGAGTGTACAAAGTAATATGCCCACTGTGATGGTATTAAATATCTAATATATTGTAAGTAATTCCTATTTCTTCTTAATTACCTGTTGTCTAGTATTAAATGATTTACAAATACTCAGAGAAAATCAAGGTAAAATCATTTGTATTCTTAGAAGAGTAATATGTAGAATCTTTACAATTGAATGACACTTAAACTGTGATGTTATTATTAGCTTATGAATTACTGTGCTCTATATGAAAATTTAAAATAAGTAATCTCAATGAAATTGACTAACCTTTAAGTTGTGTTTTTCTTATAACTTTGAGAATTTAGTTGCGTTTATAATTTTAATTGTTCAAATAAAAAAATCTTGTTTATTCTCAAAAATGGTATGCTTTTATTTACATAATCTTTAAATAATTTATATTGTATATTTGCAGCAAACCTATAAGAGAGGCTTAACCTCTCAGTAATTATGAGTAAAGTTATGAAAGCTATAATCTTGCTAAATTAATATTTGTAAAATTCTTAAATTTAAAATTCATAGCAATTGTTCAAATGAACATTAACTGAGGTTTACTTAAAGTTATTCGATGTATTTATTGTTCTTATTTCAGTGTTGGATAAACTAATAAATGAAGATAAAGTAAAATTAAGTTTAATTTGATAATTGTTTAAATTAAGCCTTAACTATTCACCTCTCAGGAATATTGTTATCCAAAATGTTTATCTTATAAAAAAAAAAAAAAAAAAAAGTATTCAGTCTTTTTATGCCACTATACGATTTTCGGTTAACCGATCTGATCCTGTTCAAAATCCCCATAATTGTTCTAAAATTTTGGTGTTCTAAAATTTTAGTATCTCATCATATCTCTATTTTGTTAAATTTTCTTTTTCCCTTTTGGTCCTCATATTGGAGGAATTTCAGGTTACCTTCATTTTTCCAAATTATATGATGATTAAATTTTGCTAATTTATTGTGTATGGAGATTTGAGCTTGATCGGGTTGGAGTGGAGTTGGGTGTTCTTTTGCAATTTTGATTTAGAAATCTGTTGCCCCTTACTATATTTAGAATTGTTCTAAAATTATGGGTTCAAAAATATCATGTTGTTTTAACTTATTCGGATTTTTAAGTTTTGATATTTTGACAATTTTAATGTAATTTGCTCCCTTTTCCATGGCAACAGATTTCAGTGGAGTTAATCAGAGTATACATGTTTTTAAATTAGTTAATTGTCAAATGCAGAATAAATAATAATTGAGCCTTTTAAATTAATTAAGTTAATTATTCTGAAAGAACATCCAAGAAAACCCCACAACAAATCGAAAATCATGTTATCGTCATTTAAAAATATATTTCTTAAAAATTATTGTAATAATAATTTTATTCGATTCGAGTTGATTCGATTGGAGTTGATTATTGGAGAATATTTTATGTAAATATTTATACTATATTGATGCAATTAATAAAAATATTTCTTTAGTTATTGCCAAACAATGATAACTTTCGTGATAACGTTCTTTGATAAACAATGTTATATGAAAAAAAAAATTCACCAAAAAAGCTATGTTTACCCAATTTTGAGATTACAAGAGAATATTTCGAACGTAATAGCAAATGAGTTCAGTATTGGACAAAACTTGCTAGCGATATTTATCCATTATTGTTGAAAATTTGATATAATATGAAAGAAATATTTTTTTAATACAAAGCTAACGTTGGTACAATATTTAGATTAAATGAAAAATGTTTTCAAAAAACTATATCAGAGTATCTTAAAAACTGATAATACACTTAAAAGCCTACATTTTCAAAACTGAGCAAAAAATACTCAAATCTGAGTATGTCGCATAGTCAAAATGGCTCCGAATCAAAATTTTGAAACATGTATCTACTCATTTCTCAAAACATGTACACACTCAAGAATAAAACATCATGTGGTCCTATTTGAGTATGTCCATGTTTCAAAAAAGAGTATGAAACTTACTTCTATGTGCTCTTTTTTGAGTATTCTCATATTTCAAAAATGAGTTTGAACTGTTTCTAATCATTTTTGAGTATGTCCATGTTTCAAAAATGAGTATGAACTGACCTCTGTGTGCTCCGTTTTGAGTACGTCCCTGTTTCAATATTCTGAGTATTTCTTGTATTTCAGAACTGAAATCATTGGGTCGTCCTATTGGAAACAAGAAGTTTCATAACAAAATGAAAACATCGATTTACTCAGATTTGAAAGTGTCATTTTTCTCAGTGTACACTTAAAAGTGTATATTTGCACAACATTGATATTAAATTGCATAGATTTAGAATTTACAGGAAGTGAGTTAAGTATTGGACAGTACTTGCTACAAATATTTTGTACCAATATTTCCGACAATATTGGTGAAATGTTGGCATAATGCAAATATTTCTTTACTCTTTCACCATTATTTGACCAATATTGTTCAAAAGTAATTACACGAAAAAAGCAATGTTTATCCAATATTGAGATTACATATGCGAATATTTTGAATGCAAAATCCGAGCACCAAATAAAGTATTGGACAATATTTATTAGCAATATTTCTACAAGATCGGCTCAAAGGTGATATAATATTGAAAATATTTTAATTAAATATTAATAATGATGAAATATTAAATAATATCTTAATATTATTATAACTAGATCATATATTATATTATGATCATTTGAATTACATAAAAAATATTTCATGTGCTGATATTATCAATGCTGATATTATATTTAAATATATTTGCAGACTATTGATAAAATTCTGCAAATATTTAAAATTTACATACAGTGAGTATAGAATTGGACATTATTTGATACAAACATTTGGCCAATATTGGTATAACGTTAGCATAAAATTGAAGAAATATTTTTAAAACAAAGCCAACTTTGTTGAAATGTTTGTATGAAATTTGAAATATTTCGTATAAAATTAGCAATATTTTATTAAAACTGATATTACACTGAAAAACAAGTTACTCAATGTTGATGTTGGATTATCGATTGTTGATTGTTGATGTTGAGTATTCGGCGGATATGTTTAGTATTGGAAAATACTTGCTGTAAATATTTGTGAACATGAATATTCGCAAAAATTAGGCATAACTTCGGAGAAATGTTTTCAACAAAAAGCAAATGTTGTCGCATTTTTAAGATTACATCAGAGATATTTTCTATAAAATATAAATGGTTCATATTAACCCCTTCACTCCCAAACTTAATTTCGCTGGTGAAGGGTATATACCAGGCTGTGCGGTGCAAAATGTTTGTGTCATAAATCATTTAATAACTTCCGTGATTTAATAGTAATGAATGTAAGGTCCTTAAAGGATTTACAACTTTATCATAATACGTATAAAATAATATATAAAACTTGCACATTATATACATACATACAGTATATCAGGGTGGCTTGTGGTCAGGGAAAAATACAGTAAAAAAAAAGTGATAAACACCAGTATATTCTTATAGAAAAATTCACGTTGATTATTTGATCGAATAATCAAGATGAACTTTTCTATAAGAATATCTTGGTGTTTGTCACTTTTTTTTACTGTATTTTTCCCTGACCACTAGCCCCTGTATATACATAAAACTTAGGAATTTATTTTCTTTCTATTTATTTTCTTTTATTCTTTCTTATAATGACGTAAGAAGTATAGTGAACGTATTGGTGTACGTAATGTTCACTGATTACTGAAATGATAAGACGTACGCAGCGCACGTCCTGGTCGCTGATTACTGAAATGAGAGAACGTACGCAGCGTACGTCTAGATCGCTGATTGCTGAAATGAGAGGACGTACGCAGCGTACGTCCTGGGAGTGAAGGGGTAATATTGATATTACCTTGTAAGTCACTTGCTACAGTGTACAATCATTTCGAATTTGTGAGTTGACAATATTTGCTATGAATATTTGATCAAAATTGGCGTAAAAATTGCCATCACATGGGAAAAATATATATCTTCAGTAAAAAGTCAATGCTGCTCAAATAATTAGATTAAATTAAATATATTTTCTACAAAACATCATCTTAATATTGGTATTTTGTGTTTTATTCTAATTATTTTTAATATACATCAAATTATTTCACTAAGAGATAATACTCGCTAAAAATAGTTAATGTTGGTGAAAAGTTATCATAACAGTGAAAAATTATTTACTGTACAAAACCAGTGTTACAGAACTGTTTTGATTATTTTAGAAAAATATTTTCGATGAAATAATAATATTCTATTAGAACTGATTATAATATATTTTCTATGGCATTTTTCATTTCATTTTAATTATTTCCAACTTAAAGCAAAAAATAAATAAATAAATAAAGCTATACTGGATCAATATTCTTTTGCGCTTAGGCAAATTTATTAATTGTCTAATTGACAAACAATTTGTGCATCGGTACCTAATAAAAGATTTCGGTTCTCGCAATTATGAAACTAAAGCAGAAAATTGAATAAGAATGTAAAAGTAATTTCCCGAGCACTTATTAAAATTTCTAAGGAAATTCTGTTCCTTTTCAAAAAAATCCCACCTTAGAGCGATTTGCTTTGGCAGCACTAATCAATGATTTTTTAAACCTTTGCTCGAAAAATCATTTCTTTCCGGTTAATTGGGCGCCAAAATTATTCTTATCATTGTAACCAGTTGTACACTAAGTGTATCTCCATGAATCTGACCTTTACCATTTCTGATTTTCCATCCTGTTTGACAAAGGTTCATTTTCAGAAATTTATTTTTTACAAGAAAAATATATTTACGCACAGAAGGTATAGATTTGATTATAAATTAACATAGAATGAAATATATACAGTGGAACCCCGATTTTACGTTTTTCACGGGGCCAGCAGAAAAAAACGTACGAAACGGGAAAACGTAAAATCGGGGTCGAATAGAGAAAAACACTTCGAGAAAACAAATTATACAAAAATAAACTTACTAATACCATATTAGTATTTAAAAAAGTCTGTTATTCTTTATTGCGTTTTCTTTATAAGTGTAATTTCACATATACTCTATTTTCAATACATGCAAGTTTTTGCAATTTGTTTTTCATGTCCGGTTAAAATTTCTTTAACATTTTTAAACTCGCAATGGCGTCTGCCAATGAGGGCACGTTGTCTTCTGGATCTTCATCAATATCATCCTGACTTCAATATTGCGAAATCAAATCGGAAATAGTCTGAATGTCTGTGGTAGCGATAGCATCCTTATCGCAATCAATGTACTCACCAACATTGATGTCTGCAAGTATAATTTCATCTTTCTTTGCGTAGTCTTTCATAGAAAGCTCTTCCGGCGGCGCTTCACTGTTAATTTCGGATTTTAAAAATTCTCCCTTCAGAAAAGCATTTGACATGCATTATTCATCTACACCATTCCACGCCAATGATATGAAATGAAATGCCTCCAGCACATTTAGCTTTGTTTTCTATAATCATCTTGAACATCAACTGAATCAAGTGAAAAAAGGCCTTTTCTTACCAGTTTCTTTCTATAATGCATTTTGGAGGATCTGTTTATTCGCAAGTCACATGGCTGAAGTAAACTGGTACAGTTGAGTGGGGAAAATTTTATACGCACATTCTTTAAATTCAGATTAACATGAGTGCACTGGTCTACGAATAAAATTATTTTTCGCTTTTGTAAGCTCATTTTTATATTCAATTTTCTTACAAAATCATCAAAAAGATTTAGGTTTATCCAAGCATTGTGGTTGGCATTGTAATCTGTCGGCCAACTTTTAATTTTTTGATGCATCGAGGCTTCTTGGATTTACCAATCACAAAGGGTGTTGGCTTCTCAGCTCCGTAATAACAAAACTGTTAATCGCACTTTTGATAGCTTCCGACTGTGCCACGTTTCACCTTTTACGGAGTATGTTCTATTAGGGAAGAGTTTAAAAAAACAATCTGGTCTCATCTGCGTTAAAGATGTCTTTTTTGAGTAATTACACACACGAGAAGGCAAAGTTTTTTTTCATCCAATCCTCAACGACCGCAGTATTTACTCCATCTGCCTCACCACAAATAAACTTGTAAGACAAATTATACTTCTTCTTGAATCGGTCGATCCAACCATTGGATGACATGAAATTCTGCATTTCAAGTCGAGAAGAAATTTCAAGAGCCTTTTCCTACAAAATTGAGCCATTGATTGGAATCTTGGCAGAACGGGCTTTTTAAACCACTCGTACAAAATCTTTTCCAGTTCCTCAAAACGAGAGGTTTTCAATGTTTTTCTTTTGTTTGGCAAATTTCCCAGTTTTTCAGATTTTAATTCCACAGAGACCTCTTTTGTTTTAGGATGGTTTGTAACGTGGATTAAGCGATACCGAACGATTTTACGAGTTTTACCTTTAGTTCCTTTGGAAACTTTAGATTTTTCGATACTGTCTTTTCGGCTACAGAGAAACATTTTCTTTTAGACATCCTACTTTTGACTGGCTATCACTAAGAGATAGCAAAAGAAAGTTACTTCACTGCGGGTTGAAATGAATGAACGACGGTAAAAGAATCACCTCACCCTCCCCCCATATCACGTGACGCAGGTTTGGTCAAGTGCTGATAGACGAATAATAGTTCTTCATTACTTTGAACTGTTTTTGGTAACAATCAAACAGTTGACCAAGTGGAAAGCATTTTTGTTCTTTTGAAAATTTTTCCATGAGCGAAAAAAGACAAAATTTCCTGAGGTACTTCGACTAAAATGACGTACCAAGCGGGAAACGCTAAGAGTAAATAACGTAAAATCGAGGTACTTTTGACATTATCGGAATAGGAATTTTCTGGGACCGGCGAAAAATAACGTAGGAAGCGGGATAACGTACGAAACGGGTTACGTAAAATCGGGGTTCCACTGTATATATATATATATATATATATATATACATATATCTATATGTTGACGAATTGTTTTAGGGATGGGGGTGTAATTATGATAATTATATAAGAACTTTTTACTGTTAAGTGAAATAAAATCACAATGAAACGACATTATGTAACGAAATTGTGTAACGGTTTTATGAAACAAATTTGTGTAACGAAATTGTGTAACGATTTTATGAAACAAATTTGTGTAATGGTTTTATGAAACAAATTTATGTAACGAAATTGTGTAACGATTTTATGAAACAAATTATCTAAGGAAATTGTGTAACGATTTTATGAAACAAATTTGTGTAACGAAATTGTGTAACGATTTTATGAAACGAATTTGTGTAACGATTGTACGAAACGACTAATATATGAATTGGAACATATGAAACGAATATATGAAAATAATTTATGAAGCGCTTAAATTCGTGGTTTGTAGTATATTTCTGAAAATATTTTATTTTTGTAACTATGGAGCTAAACAAGAGAATTGAATAATGATATAAAATTAATTCTCAGATAACTTATTAAAATTTCTAGGAAATATGTTCCTTTTCAAAAAATTCACACCTTCAAGCGATTTGCTTTGCCAGCATAATTCATTCATCATTTTAACCTTTGCTGGAAAAATCATTTGTTTCCCGTTAATTAGGTGCAGAATTTATTCTTATTATTGTAACCAGTTGCACACTAAGTATATCTTTATATGCCTCACCTTTACCATTTCGGTTTGTCGCCCAATTGCACAAAGGTTCACTTTCAGAAATTTATCTTCTACAAGATAAATCTATTTACGCGCAATAGGTATAGATTTTAACAGCAATCGACACAGATTGGGAAAGAAAGAAGTAGGAAAAACAGATACTAATGTGTTTTTTTAGGCGGAGGGCGGAATAATTATATATTAGGTAGTTTTCAATACAAAAAAGTATAAAGCTACCTATTGCAGCCGTTCGGAGGAAAGCAGTTCCGGAAAATTTCGATATATTTTCACCGATCATGACCCCCAGACCCCAAAACCACCCTCCGTTCAAATGTTGATTTATATATATAGATATATCCATATATATATATATATATATATATATATGGATATATCTGACATATGTCATACGATAACGCTCGTATTTATAAATAAATTTTGATGAAACTAATTTTATGTATTAAGCTCACCAATGTCTCGACCGAGTTCGTTGGCCAGCTTGGTCCGCTATTTTGTTTCAAGATGGCGGCCATTTAAAAATTTAAAACTAAAATAAATATTCCAAAAAGTTAAAAATTCAAATTTATTTTTTAATTACGTGTTAGGCCTTGATACAAGGATTCCAGAGCATTTTTTGGTTCACCTCTATCTTAAAAAATGGCTGAGATAGAGCAGTTTGAAATTCTAGGGTGGCTGACATTTTGAAACAAAACAGCACATTAACGCAATTACTCGCAAATTATTTTCTTTCATTGTTGTAATAATTTTCCCAATCATACGCATAAAACTATATATTCATATCCGTTAGCGCCAAATTCTCGCCAAAATTGGCGACATTTCGTGAAATATCGCCAAATTTGGCGACCAAAATAAGTCTTCATAAATGAAGCCAATTTGGCTATTGCTCAATAATTTGGCGAATTTCTTATTCAAATTCAGTATTAACGAATCTTTTGTAACCGTTTCTTTGCATTTTAACTTCATTTATGTTTTCGCGTAACATTAGCTAAAATTTTAAAACGAAGATATAGGAAAGCTACCTTTTCCTCCCGCTACAGGCCGGAAGGACTTTATTATTATTATTATTATTTTTTTTTTTACTGAAATTGTACCGTAAAGAAAACTTTATATATATATATATATATAATATTCACAGCCTAAGAGGGACTGCTCAGACGAGTGAGCCAAGTCGTAAAGAGCATAGATGCCGGTTCCCTTTATTAAGGTTTAAAAAATATATATACAGTTTCAGCTGGAGCTGAGCCCACCGGAAAACGCGACAGGGGACGTGGTGAATTCCCTTGGGCCAGAATTGCCGGAAATTCACAGAACAGAAATCCCTCTGTGCCGGAGAGCAGATCTCCCTTGCGACATGGGGTAGCAAGGTGCCAAGATTCTTGAAATTGACTATAATGTTAATATTCTGTTTTGAGAGTTTATCATAATTTACTCTATTTTTAACTATTCACACTTTATAATATTATGTATGTGAAACATTTTCTTAACCAACCAACGCCCATTGTCACCTTTAGGTGAAACTTCTTTGAAAGGACCTTTAGCCTTGTATTTTAAGTGAAAATGTACCGAGGTGCTTTTATAAGGATCTAGAAGAGTTATCTGACCATAGGCAAAAGTCCCTTATCTCTTGGAGATTTTCTGGTAGGATACCACTGCTTAACCAGTCTTAAAAGACGACTCTTGGCATGCTGCTAAAAAATAGACCATTCTAAAGGATGAGAAGGATTGCATTAGGCGCCGCGTGTCATTTCTTCACTGGTTGTTCTTATACTAGTAAACACGAAACTAGCAGAGTTCTCCTATTCATACCCCACAAAAGCAAAACTAGGGGAAAAGTCACCTTTCATTACCTACTTCCCTATTATCAATAATAGACTCATCTTACTCAGACCTGTTACGTGACCAGTCTTGAAAGATTGGCGCAGCAGTATAACATTCCAAACTTTTGCTTCTCCTTCAAACAACCAAGGAGTTGTTTGGATCTTCTTTTTCTTATATATATATATATATATATATATACGAGGGTGAGTCAAAAAGAAATGCCTCCATTGCTGTAACTTTTATTTCTTTCACAGCTACTGGACTATCTATGCATGATATTATAGAGGTAACCTTTTTATACTTATATAGTATTTTCCTTTTCAGATTGACTGATTAGAACTATGGATCTGATGCTAAAGTCATTGAATTTTTGGCAAAAGAAGGTTGTTCACCTAAGTAAATCGATAATCACTTGATGAATGTTTATGTGAGTGCTGTAATGGACATCAGCAATGTGTGGCATTGGGTGAAAAAGTTTAGAAACGGTAAAACGGAAATCGCAGATAAACCGAGAAGCGGCCGGCCGTCAACATCATTCACAATCCAAATCGAGAACGTTCTGATGAACTGATTCGAGGAGACAGACGCATTACATTTCAGAATGTTGCTGATGCATTGAACATTCCCATTAATATTATTCTAACGATTATGGATTTTCTTAGGTGCACAACTTTTTTTTTTGCCAGAGATGCAATGACGACTCTTTCTTTTAGCTTCAGATCCATAGTTCTAATCAGTCAATCGGAAAAGGGAAATACTATATAATTAGAGTAAGGTTACCTCTATAATATCATGAATAGATAGTCCAATAGCTGTGAAAGAAATAAAAGTTAGAGAGCAATGGAGTCATTATTTATTGACTCACCCTCGTATATAAAGGGTGTCCCAAAACCATTGACTCTGGCTTTTATTCCTTAAATAATGATCATTGAAAAACATTAAATTACAAAGTTACGTAAAATAAGGTACAGAATTTTATGGAACCGATTAAAATTTTCAAGGGATTAAATTTGAAGAAATACAAAATTTAAATTTTTATACGGCCACGTATACAAAAGATATTCAATGGGTAAAATGTGCCCCATATACACAAATTAGATCATGTACAAAATATCAGCCTTTTATCATAACAAATCGCAGAAATATAAAAATACACAAACGCTGACTTAAACCACTTTCCGATGCCTGGATATGAGTTTGCAAAGGGAAAATCATGTCGGATGATGGCGTTTCAGAAGTCGTACACAGATTACGAAAGGAAAAAAATGATTGCATAAATAAACAATAACTGTGCTATTTATTGGTACAAAGTTATCTCAACTGTGTAGAAATAATAACGTTACGCAAAAATTACAAAGCTTGTTCAAAATGTTTTTCATTCATGCCAATATAGAGCTGCATTCCTCTGATAACATTTCTGTGCACCCGATCAAGTTCTTGTTCGGTGATGTCACGTCAACTATCTTAAAAGCGTTATTGCAATTCTGCTTTATTTAAGGGATGTGACAAATAAACTAAAGATAAGAGCCATATTTTATTTGCTTATAATGCATTTCTTCGTCGCGTCAACTGCACTCTGTCTGTAAACATTTACAGTATAATTTATGATTAACCACTCACCAACTTTGTTTAAACATATCTCTGCGAATTTTTGTGATAAAATGCTGAAATTTTGTACATAACCTTATTAGTGTATGGGGGCTCATTTTATGCATTGTGAAAATTTTTGTACGGGTACCGCACAAAAATTAAAATTTTATATTTCTTTAAATTTAATCCTCAGAAAATTTTAATCGATTTCATAAAATTCTGTATCTTTCTTTACGTAACTTTGTAATTTATTATATATGTCTATAATCAATATTTAGGGAACAAAATCCGAAGTCAATGTTTTTGGAACACCCTGTACATATATACATAAGAATATTTTTGTTATAGCAGCAATCGTTTACATATACATCTATTAAAATCCCAAATTTCGGCATAGCTTATAATTTTATAATTATTATTCATTATTTTACTGCTGCATATGCACATAATATGATGTATTTTATGATGTATTTCAGTAATATCTTTATATTATGCTGCATTTCAAAAACTTTTTGTATTTTTACTATTGTAATAACATTTGATTCTGCAATTTTGGCCATTTACGTTGCTTTTTCAAACAATCAAATATTGTCCATTTTAAATAATTTGGTTTGCTTATTTTGAAAGAACTTCCATTGTTAAAGTAATTAAATGTATGAATATCTTTGAAGATAGTGGTATATTTATTTTTTAATGTAGGGACTATTATATTACATTTCAAAGCTTTTCTTGTTTTTCAATCTTCAATTTTTTCTGCTGTTAATATTGTTCCACAGTCGATCGGCTAGAGTGAGATACAACTTTTTAATTTAAAGCTTGTGTTTCAATAGAAATCGACTTTTTTGCTTATATTTGTAAATCCTCTGCCCTTGGAGACGTGATTTACAATGTAAGCTTTCATCTGTTTATATAATCTTGTTTTTTTTTGTTTGTTTTTTTGTATTTTACATATTTCATTTCTTAGGACACTACATATTTTTATTTGAATTTTGCCTCTGCTCTTCTTGTAGTGATTTCATAATATTTGGTAAATATCTTATGTTTCAGTGGTTTAATTATACAGAAAGTTTATATATATATTGCCTGAATGTCGAAGGTAACTAAATGTTGAATTGATATTTGTAGGTTGTCGAATATTTGATTTATTTTTGTTGCTGGGATGCGATCTTGAATTTTTGTGACACTTTCTTGATAACATGTACTTTTTGATAAAATTTGTTTTTTATTACTCTATTTTAGTGAAAGCTAGTAAAACCTATGATTTTGCAAAAAAAGTATAAGTTTGATTAATGGCATTGGAGGGATAAGAGTCCACCAAAATCATTTTTATCAAAAAACTTTTAGGCCATTTAGCCAAAGAAAATATTAGAAATAGAAAGAATACAATAACATACCGAGACTTTCAGGTAAAATTTAAACAGTAAATACTCATACATTCCAATGTATGCTGTCAAAGAGCAAAAAAGAGAGAGTGAGAAAAAAAATTATGCATCTTATAATTACATAACTCTTAATTAGATATCGAGGAAATTTCAGAAAATTATATACAGCATGTCATTTATGTTACGAATTTCAAAAGTATAAATAAAACGTCATGAAACATCACATAAAAATGAATTTATCTCTCAAAGTTTAATAACTACATTCAACTAAAAAAAATCAAAAGACAAATAATTACACATTAATCAAATATTTCCCTTTGCGTCTCATAAGTAAAATTTAATTTTCTGACTTGAATCCGATTAAAATATTTTTCATTCTTTCAAATGTAAAACAAAATGAAAAAAAAATTAAAGAAATGAAAAGTATAAAAGTAATTTTGGGAACACTTATTAAGATTTCTAAGAAATTCTGTTCGTTTTCTAAAAAATCACACCTTCGAGCGATTTGATTTGGCAGCAGTACCCATTCACCTTTTTAACTTTGATCAAAAAATCATTTGTTTTCGGTTAATTAGGTGCAAAAATTATTCTTATCATTGTAACCAGTTGCACACTAAGCGTATCTTTACATGCCTGACCTTTAACATTTCTGTTTTTCCACCTAATTGCACAAAGGTTACAAAATTTATTTTTTAAAAGATAAATATATTTACGTACAATAGGTAGTATAGGTATGAACAGAAATCAACATAAAGAAGAAAATAGAAATAATAAAGTATATTTTAATGCGGGGAAGGGTTCGGATAGAAGTATGGTTATTTTAAAAGAATTTTCGGTACTCTTCCAGTATAGGGGTTTGGCAAGAGCCTTCTCAAAATAAGAAAATTTGGCAATATATTTTTTGCCAACCTATCCACTGTTTCATATACATACAGAAGCAATATTTTCACTATTTCTACAATTTATTTACTATACAGAAGCCATTTATTTAGTTTCACATACAAATAGAAGTAAATTGCATATAAAAAAACACAATAAAAATGCAAAAAATGTTTATATGTATATAAATTCATATATAGGAATAATTAAAATTCATTAGTTTTGTTTTCATAGCTATTTATATCATTTGACAACAAATCTCACTTTCTGAAGCCCGATTTGCGCCAAGTTTAAAAAAAAAGTCAAGTCCCTTATAGTGAAAAAGTACCGAATTTTTCTCCGTTAAGAGAAATTGTGCAATAAAGACAAAACTTTATATTTTAGGAGTTATCACAGTTTTGTATATATTTAGATACAGGGTGCTTCACTACCAGACCGACAAACTTGCAGAAGGTGTAGAGGGCACAGACACGACACGGAATCACATAGCAATGCAGGGTCGAAAATGCCGTAGTTGCGAGCTATGGTTCAAAGAAGCGGAGAAAAAGAATAGAGACAGCAACATATTAATGGGACAGAACACATTTTATTGAAAGTTTGTACTACAGAAGATGATTGAAATTACAACCAGAAGTCGTCAGGCAGGCTTGACAGCGGCGCTGCATGGATTCCTTTACGTTCTGGAAGATTCCTGGCTTGTCGCGTATCCTCCCGACAGCTACAGATATTCGATTGGCGAGGTCTTCAACTGAATGAATGGGGATCTCGTACACCAAACTCTTCATTTGACCCCAGAAGAAGAAGACGACTTCTGGTCGTAATTTCGAACATCTTCTGCAGTACAACCTTTCAATAAAAAAAAAATCTGTCCCATTAATATGTTGCTGTCTCTGTTCTTTTTCTCCGCTTCTTTGAACCATAGCTCGCAACTACGGCATTTTCAACCCTGCATTGCTATGTGATTCCGAGTCACCTCCTGCAAGTTTGTCGGTCTGGTAGTGAAACACCCTGTATTCACACTATATAATATTAACAATGTGAAACATTTCTTAAAAGTGTATCTTAAAAGTCATTTTTTAGCAAATATTTATTTTTTCTTTTTTGCCATTCAGCAAAAGCAAATCTTAGAAGCAAAATGAACACAATAGCCTACGAAGAGTTTCAATCAAAATGTAAACAGTTTGTACTCATACGTTTCATTCTAGAAAACACTCTCCCCTTTCAAAAAAAGAGACAGAGAGAAAACATTTTTATGCATTTTATAATTGGATAACTCTTAATTAGATATCGCGGAAATTTCAGAAAATTGGGCACAGTATATCATTTATGTTAGGAAGGTCAGAAGTTTAAATAAAAACGTCATGAAACATCATATAAACATTAATTCATCTCTCAAAGTTTAATAACTACATTCAACTAAAGAAAATCAAAAGACGAATAATTATACATTAATCAAATATTTCACTTTACATCTCATAAGTAAAATTTAATTTTCTGATTTGAATCCGAATAAAATATTTTTTATTTTCTTTCAAATATAAAACAAAACGAAAAAAAAAATAAAGAAATGAAAAATATAAAAGTAATTTCAGGAACACTTATTAAGATTCCTGGAAATTCTGTTGATTTTCTAAAAAATTCACACCTTCGAGCTATTTGATTTGGCAGCAGTAACCATTCACCTTTTTAACTTTGCTCGAAAAATTATTTGTTTCCGGTTAATTAAGGTGCAAAAATTATTCTTATCATTGTAACCAATTGCACACTAAGCGTATCTTTACATGCTTGACCTTTAACATTTCTGTTTTTCCACCTAGTTACACAAAGGTTCAGAAATTTATTTTTTAGAAGATAACTACTATATATTTACGCAAAATAGGTAGTATAGATTTGAACGGAAATCAACACAGATTGGGAAAGAAGAAAATAGAAAAAAAATATTTTTATGAGGTGAGGGGGACATAGGTAAAGTAATTTTAAAAGAAATTCTGTATCTTTTCGAGAATGGGGAGCTTTGCGAGATAGAGAAAATGGCTTTGACGAGATAAAGAAATTTGGCAACATATACTCTAGTACATATGCAGTTTTTTTTCAAAATTTAATCACAATTTATTTAATACTAGAAAAACCCGCGGCTTTGCTCGCGTAATTCTTGAAAGATGCCAAGTGGTATTCGTTGGCCTATTTTCATCAGAGGAAATTTATCTACCACAGATAATTCGGAAATTACTGATTAAGCCACACTAATGTTGAAAAAAAAAATCGAAAATTTAGAACTTTTTCCGCTTTTTTACCCCCCTTCTCCCCTGTGGTAGTGTCACCGATCTAAAATATAGCCTATGTTACAGCAGGGACTGTTACCATCACTTTTGAAAATGGTTCTGTAGTTCCAGAGATTCCGTAGAAATTGTAATTTAGAATCTTTTTCGACCGCTTTTCGCTCATCACACCATTTTAAATTTCGAATTTTTTTAGAATTTGTTCTTAGAGAGCATTTACATCTTATAAATAACTACCATGCCAAATTTCAAGTTTCTAGTTTCTTCAGTATAAAAATAATCGAAATTTTAGAACGTTTTTCGCTCTTGCACAACCCAGTCGTAGTGGCACCGACATAAAATATAGCCTATGTTACAGCAGGAACTGTCACCATCAATTTGATACCATAACTTTTGAAAAGGGTTCGGTAGTTACAGAGATTCCATAGAAATTGTAATTTAGAATGTTTTTAGAACGCTTTTCGGCACCCTTGTAAATTTCGAATTTTTTTCGAATTTGTTCTAAGAGAGCATTTACATCTTATAAGTAACTACCATGCTAAATTTCAAGTTTCTAGCTCCTTCGGTATAAAAAAAAATCGAAATTTTAGAACGTTTTTCGCTCTTGCACTACCTTGTCGTAGTGGCACCGATATAAAATATAGCCTATGTTGGAGCAGGGACTGTCACCATCAATCTGCCACCATCACTTTTGAAAACGGTTCTGTAGTACCAGAGATTCCATAGAAATTGTAATTTAGAATGTTTTTAGAACGCTTTTCGCTCATCTCACACTTTTAAATTTCGATTTTTTTTAGAACTTGTTCTTAGAGAGCATTTACATCTGATAGGTAACTACCATGCCAAATTTCATGTTTCTAGCTCCTTCAGTATAAAAAAAAAATTGAAATTTTAGAACGTTTTTCGCTCCTGCACCCCCCTGGAGTTAGTTGCACCCACATAAAATATAGCCTATGTTGGAGCAGGGATTGTCACCATCAACTTGCCGCCATCACTTTTGAAATCGCTTCAGTAGTTCCAGAGATTACCCCCTACAAACAAACAAGAAAAAAAACAATCTTTACTACTTTATAATATTAGTATAGATAAAGAAGCCATTTTTTTATATATACAAGTAAATTGCTTTTAAAAAACAATATTCTATATTAAAAAGATAAAGTTTCGCTCTGTGTGTCTGTCTGTTGACTAGGACTAGTAAAATCTAGCGTACCTAGAAGCCTAAAAATTTATATTTAGGTAGTCCAAAACCTGTTCTGGTGCACCTGATAATCAGAATTTTATTATTTTGATAATTAGCCTAGATATTAATTAGAATCTCATTCAACATCGCATCAAAAGTGCCATCATAGTATCATCAAAGTCGACGGCCATACAGTTTAAACATATCTTCGAAATAAAAATATTTAAATGATCTACACTGCGTGTTCCAACCCACAGTTTCCAAATTTAATCAGTTAGTACTAATAGATTTCAACATAAGTCGTCAAAGAAATTAAATATAATAAACAATAAGAGAGACAAAGAGAGATTTTTTGCTTTTCTTTCTATTTTTTTTTTTTTTTTTTTTTTTTTTTTTTAATAGAAAATTGGGTAATTTTTAATTTTGGAAAACTAGCCTTAGCATGTCATATTTTTTGCAGATTAAACGTATAAATAATAAGTTGGAGATTGTACGTTAAACGTGACAAATGGGGTGCGTTCGTACTATATGAATTATAACATCTGTAATGAGCGAAATGAGCATGCCTTTTCTCTTATTACGTATGCCACGTTTAAAGGTGGGATTTTTTTTGTTCGACGCCAGACAGAGCTGAAAAATTTACCATAAAGATCTTGCTTTGCAAATAATTACCTCCACACGGCTTAATATTTTTATGACATACGATGAACAAATCTCTTGTGTTTATTTACTTTAATGGATTGAGATTTTGGGCTGCCAACCTAATTTCAATTGAAGTTATCTGAGAATCTATACATTTTTTCTATCATATCTATTCATATCTATTCATATTTGAATGCAACTCATCTCTCAAACAAACAAAAAAAAATTTTTAAACGATTTTCTATAAATGTAACTTTTATACCAATTTTATTCGAAAAAATAATTTTGAATAAAAATGTCCGCCTGACACAGGAAAAAAGAAATGGTTTGCCCGTATTTACTTTCCTCAGTCACATGGCTTGCGTTTTTATTATATGAATTACGTATGACAGGATTTAATAGAATAAAGAAAACTTTTATTAATATCTTTTTAAGTTTTGATTCAATTTTCTGAAATCATGAAATGACTCGACAAAATTCTGCAACGATTCTATAGATTAAATTTCAAACCATTCGGTTGGGTAGTTTTTGCAGTGTTATATGTGGAGGGACGGACGGACAAGACGACGACTTTAGGTGTTACGTATTTATATAATTACGAACGCACCTAAAAACGTCATGAAACATGATTTAAACAATATTCAACTTTCTAAATTTAATACCATTTAATCAATGATAATAAAAATACGAAGAAAAAATTATACGTTCATCAAATATATAATTTTACTTCTTTAAAACGAATAATTAAAACTTTGTGCCATGGATTTGATTAAAAGAATTTCCATTCTTGTAATTATGAAAGTAAGGCAGAAAATTCAGGACGTGAAGAATATAAAAATAATTTTCCAAACACTTATTAAAATTTCTTGGAAATCCTGTTCACTTTCTAAAAATTCGCACCTTCGAGCGATTTGTATTGGTAGCGGCACTCATTCTGTTTTTAACCTTTGCTCGAAAAGTACTTGTTTTCCGTTTAATTAGACGCAAAAAATATCCTTATCACAATAACCATTTGCACACCAAGCGTATCTTTACACGTTTGACCTTTAATAGTTTTTTTTTTCAAACCCAGTTTCACAAAGCTTCATTTTGAGAAGTTTAGTTTTTCGAAGAGAAATATATTTACGCTCCATATGCATAATTTTGAGCGGCGATAATAAGTGCAGAGAATAATGTATGCGAATCTACTTAATTAGCTTTTAATTAAAACTAGTCGTTCGGGGACACCGTAATACTTAACCATCATGGATATGCATAATATAAAGTATGAAAATAAAACATGTGTAAACTATGTATAAAATGCATTGCAATTCGAATAAAATCCTGGCTTGATGACGTCCTAAACTTTAAATGCCCTGTTACTGAATTGCGTAAAAAGAAACATCCTTATAACTCCAAAAATAATAACCATTTTAACTATGAGTTTACTGCGTCGGATGAAGCGTCTCATTTCCAATTAAAATATATCTTTGAATTGAAATTTAGATGAAATGTAGGGTCACGAAAAATCGAAGAGTGTGGAAAATAGGATTACAAATATCTAGGCAACACATTATCCGATCGACTTCATGCTTTATGCAAAATTTGTTTTTTTATTGTATTTTATATTCACTCCTTAAAATAAACAATTTCGAAAATTTTTATATACCTTTTATCAGAACGAATATTTCGAGAGTCCGAAAAAAATAATTCCGGATAATTTAGGTTACTGAAATTCAATAACTTTCTTCCCATTATTACATACTAAGTACATACCAAATTTCAAGTCTCTATCTCAATTTGTTCGGGAGATAGAACGTTTACAGACACACAGACATACAAACACACAGACTGACGGCAAATTTTTTTTTCTAAAAATATGTTTTTCGGAATCTCCAATGTCTGAAACATGTAAATCCGTCAAAAAAAAAAAAAAATTTCGATTTTTAAAACGATTACAAGACTTATCCTATACTATGTATGATGGGTAAGTAAAACATTAGATGTGAAAACTGTAATATTATGACGGGCAAATACTGAAATTTAAACGTATTTTATATATCATGTAATAAGTATTTAAAATTTGTCACGTGATTTACACGAAGGCAATCATAGCAAGAAAAAAATCCATGCGTTCTGACACGCATGAATTTTATATGCATAAGGAGCATAAAGAAAACGCACATTTTCATTAAAAATTCTGTTACCTTTCACTGCAGTTGTTTCGGAGTGATATTCAATAATTTTTCATTCCACTGATATTAATTCAAGATTATGAGACTAACAATAATGGTTAAAACAACAAAAAAAAATAGTTTTGAGGCAAACCATTCTCATTAAAACACATAAATTGACCGTTGATCCTATTACGAAATAATACTTTTTTTTTTTTAAATCTTCAACACCCCTTTTCACTGCTTTAGGCGTTGAATTTCGAAAATCGCTTAAATACGTGTTTACCATTTTTGTAATAGATTTGCTATTCTGCATATCACGTTCCTATTTAAAACTGCTGTTGAGACAAAGAAATTATAATAGACATGTTATAACTTATAAGGCGCTAGACGTACTTTGGCTCAGATATGGCGAAATTACCTAAAACTTTTGACACTCCTTTAATCCCCCTAGGAGTTGAATTTCGAAAAATCCTTTCTTACTGGATCTTTATTATGCGCTTCGAATATATAACCAAGAGTTCAAATTTCTAGCTTCAATAGTTTCGGTTGTTCGGTGATGAATCAACCAGGACAAAAAGGTTAGATTATCACTGCTTATCTTAATTACGTGTAACAATTTACATATAGATGAAAAAATTTAATTTTTTAATATTGTGAAAAATTAAAAATAGTAGAAATTGTACATTGGCAATTATAGTTCAAAATAATAATTATTTTTGGAGTTACACTAGCCAATGTAAGACTGATTTTTACCGTTATGAGTTCAACCTAACAGTTCCTAAACGAGTAGTACATTGGTAATTATAGTTCAAAATATTAATTGTTTTTGGAGTTACACTAGCCAATGCAAGACTGATTTTTTACCTTAATTATTTTTGTAGGTTTACTTATAAGTTCAACCTAACAGTTCCTAAAGGAATAGTACATTGGTAATTATAGTTCAAAATATTAATTGTTTTTGGAGTTACACTAGCCAATGTAAGACATTTTTTACCATAATTATTTTGGTTGGTTTACTTATAAGTTCAACCTAACAGTTCCTAAAGAAATAGTACATTCGTAATTACAGTTCAAAATATTAATTGTGTTTGGAGTTACACTAGCCAATGCAAGACTGATTTTTTACCGTAATTATTTTTGTAGATTTACTTATAAATTCAACCTAACAGTTCCTAATTAAAAGTTTTTATACTCTATCGAGTTTCGACGTGTTCCATCTCGTTGATTTTTAAAGTGTTAGAAAAGTATGTAATAATTTTCCTCAAAAATATTTAATTAAATGATTTCATTAAAAACTATACATATATAGAACGATATTTTTATCTTTAAGAAAAGAAATAACGTCAAAAAAACAATTATTTTGTATTATTTGTATTAGATAATCATATATTTTTAAGCATTGTTTTCAGCGTTTTTAATCGAAATTATTTATGACTAGCTTAATTAATTCATTAGGGTACATTAATTTCCCTTCCTTTGCATTAATTGCTCTTTTTGAAGGTGCCCTTTCCCACTGATTATTAACGGAAAACAATTGTTTCGTTTGTAAGAGCAATTTATTTTTCTTTTTGTATGTACTATCTTTTTTCCCAAATCAAAATAAATTATTTCGTAACAAACGTTCTGCAACCTTTGTTGTGTATCTGTAGCATTATTTCTGGCCAAATGGAATAAACTATTAATTGCTACGAACTTGTGTACAAATTGCTATCATTTTCTTTCTTTTTTTTTTACATCAGTTAATATTTTATTTGGTTAATTGTATAGAATACGAAATCTAATTACACTCTTTTATTTAAATTAACTTGTTTTTTGTAAAGATAGAACTTTGTAATTCACTTTTCACTCACATAAGCTAGAATTACAAAAATCATGTGCAGAGGTGTGTTTCCAATGACAATACAACATATTAATATTTTTAGAACTTAATTATAAAATAATATATTAATTTAAAGACATTTTTCCGTTAGCCGGCCGCACGTGATAAATCGCCAAATATTCTCTATGGTTAATTGTTTAGAATACGAAATCTAATTACACTATTTTATTTAACATAACTTGTTTTTTGTGAAGATAGAATTTTGTAATTCATTTATCACTCACTTCCCGATATGCTAGAATTACCAAAAATATGTACAGATGTGTGTTTCCAATGGCAATACAACATATTAATATTTTTAGACCTTAATTATAAATTAATACATTAATTTAAAGACATTTTTCCATTAGTTGGCCCATAGGTGATAAATCGCCAAATATTCTTTATGGTTACAACTGTTTGCGAGTTACAAAAATAATGGAATTTTAACAAACAACCGAAACACTCATGCGCATTGAACAGTACGGTTGGTTTACTGTGCAACTCATACTAAAGCCGTCGTATTTCGATTAAAAATGTCACTTGTAGTCGAATCGACTTCGTTATGTCGTTTTCAGCGCCATCTAGTGATACGTTATGGAACTTTTTCTTTCTTTTGCCATACCGTTTCCCTCTACTTCTAGTATATTTAGTTCAAATTTGAAGTCATTTTGACCAGTGGTTCCTTTTTTACATCATTTTGAAAGTGGGACTTTAATTATAATCACCCTGTATATTACCGAGGTGAACTACAAGAGGCTTACTATAGAATGGGATGTACATAGCATCCATAACTCATTTACAGGAACACACAAAAGAATTCTTTATAATACTGTCTATCAATAATAATTGACTAATAATTGCGGGCAGTGCGTTTTCAGGCGTCGTATAAGTGTTTTTAAATTGATCTCATTTTTTGCATATTACTTGGTGTATATAAATTTTATAGATCCTATACAGGGCTGCACAAAAGATCTCGAGTACATACCGGGCTGCACAAAAGAATTTGGATATTTTTCCAAATATTGACAATAATTGCTGGCATTGGGTATTTTTATGTGTTATGGGTTTTTCAAATTGATTACTTAGATTGATCATCTTTCACCTTATTAAACGGTGAAGTTTCTTACATTCCGAGTGTACTGGAAAGTGCTTCATAATCTATGCTTGGCGCATGATTTCCCATTCTTGTTTAGAAAAAGTCTAGTACTGAAGTCAAAAGCCTCTAAAGAACTAGTAATTCCAAAGCCCATGAACGACGTACAATAATGAAGCTAATCAAACACCGCTAACATTACAATAGTCAGTGCAATTTTCGAGCTATTGAATTCACACATCTCTTTCATTTTAAGAGTGAAATAAGGGACATGAAAATGCTCGTTATTAGGGCCCAGAGTTCGGATTTAAAGGAAGAAATAAATAAAGAATTCTTTTCTCTGTGCTGCTCCCTTACCATGGCTCAGTTGTAAATCTTGCAAAATGTCAGTATTTAAATTATCCTTAACTCTCCCTTCTTTTTTCATTCTTTCAAGACCTCAGGACAATCTTTTGCATTTTCTTGCGTGAGTGAGAGTGATGTGAGTAGAGGGAGGTCTCTTTGAATGTTGAAATTCTATCTTGAAATCTGATAAATTAGCACATTATGACAGACAGTTGTAATTTAGAAATTGCAGTACTGCGAGAGAACTGTGTTCGACATGAAATATTTCTTCCCTACATTTCGCTGAAAACACATTGAAATGAACATATGTTTTGCTAGTAGTAGCCGTGACCCTACTTTCGTAGCTCGTAAAAAGCGTGAAAATCTTAATGTAGTTTGAATGATGAAACATTACTAACGAGCAAATTGTTCGTTTTAACCCTGTCCTCATTTTAGCCTTGCTGGTATTAAAAGAGTTCAACTGATGTGTGTACTTAAGCTATTTATATTCAAATTCTAAATATATGAACAGTTTCTAACTTACATATAATACTAATCTACTTTTTAAAATTATTGTCAAAAATCATATCGTAAATTATCTTTGATGGATTTAAGTGAAGAAATACTAAGAATTTTTGAAACCATTTAAAATAATTTTATATGCAATTCAACGTCTAAACACACCTATCATTACCCATCCCTAAATTTCAATTAAAACTTACTTATCCTCCACATAACACTTAAATTTTGATGACGACAGCAGGAAATTATAATACCTGGTGTGGTACTCACTAGGGATAGTTCTTAACACTACCCACTTCTGTGTATTCCCTTCAACTCGTTAGAATTTCATTATCACGACTTGTCATTGGTGATGGATGATACGTTACTATGGAAACAACAGAGTGTGATCCACATGTATCTCAAAATACACAGAAGCTGCTGTGTTCACGTATGGATGAGTAAATTTAGATAGCTGATGACGTGCTGGACTCATCACTCATGTGACTATGTGCGGTGGGTTTGTTATAGTTGATGTAAATCGATTTTTAGGCGATATTTATTATTCTCCTGAGAGTTTATTACCATATGAAATAGGTTTTTCTTTTTCGAAGACAGATTGTTTAATTTTGCAGTATTGTACAATAAAGCATTTCCATTATGTTACTTAGATATATGTGTATTTATGTAGAGACCTTATTTAAGTATAATGTATTAGAAATTTTGGTAAATGGGCGATTTTTTAAGAGTTGATCATTGATTTTTGACCTTCCTAAATGATGAAACATTTTACTTTCTTTTCTAAGATGTTTCGATAGTTTTAATGAAATTTAAGGTCTGTATTTACTACTTCTGGTGATTGAATTTTGCTTGAAGTTATTAAATATATATATATACTACTTGGAAATTTTTTTTCCAGAGAAAATTTCTCACACCTTGCATTCATAATATTCAAATTTTAATTGCTTAATAGGCGTATAGCCAACATAGTGAAAAAGTACCCAAGTGGGGACTCAAACCCGGGTCATCAGTATAGTGCACTGACGTTTTGCCAACTGAACCACTTGGGAACGATACTCAGCCTGGAACTTTTTCACTATGTTGGTGGCTCACGGAAATTATTCCATCTTGTGCTGCGTTTGTAGCCTTGCCAACATGTTATAGTGAAAAAGTTCCAGACTGAGTATCGTTCCCAAGTGGTTAAGTTGGAAGAACGTCAGTGCACTATACTGATGACCCGGGTTCGAGTCCCCACTTGGGTACTTTTTCACTATGTTGGCTATACGCCTATTAAGCAATTAAAATTTGAATATTATATATATACTAGCTGACCCGCCCTGCGTTTCCCGGGCAAACTGTCATTAAAAAATATAACAAATAATTAAATAAAAGCTAAAATATCAAAAGTATAAAACGGTCAGGGAAAATTATTACAATTACTTTTAAAGAATGAAGAGGTCAAGGAAGTTCTTACGGTTGAACCTAAATCGCATATCGGTATAAGATCGAGGCTTGATATATGGCAAATTAAGATTTGTGAAATGCTAATGTGATGCATTTTATATAACTTCATTATTGCCATTAAACAATTAACAAACAATTACAATTTCAGTAAGAAAAGTCTTGGCAGAAATTGCACGTTTCCTTCATTAAAAACTCAAACATCGTGGAAGGATACATTTGCTATATTAGCCCGCTATTGATATTTTGCTATTGAAACCGGATTCCTTATTTTTAACAACATGTATTTTTTAAAATGTCAGAGAGATGGCGCCACATGCCAGAACAGAGGTTTCCAAACGAACCTGTGGCTTGAATCTCCTCAACAAATTCGTTTATTCTGAATGAATGTTGTCGGATTCCCTATAAGTCCACACAAATTTGAAGAATAATCCTGTACTTTTTGTATGCTGCCACCACCGATATGACTACTTGATATCGGTCACGTTATGAGAGATATATTGAGAAAAAGACGAACTCTTTCAATTAAACTTAAACGAACAATTTATTTACACAATCTTTACAAATAACAAGACAATATTTACACTTAAAAACGCGGATATAGCTGATTCGGTTCAACATGAAATAAAATACAGAAAATTCGTTCTGTGTACTGTTAAGCTACTCTATACCCCTCTCATGCTACGTTAATTAACTCAGAGTTACCAGAGATTACTATTAATCTCACAAACACATTATCTCTCCACTCCAAGAGATCTACCTCAACGCACGTGTACCAGAGCTCCCTCTGGAACAACCTAAACCTCCCACTCACAGCGTTAAAACTAAAAACTCCCTCTGCTGTTCCCACTAGACCACCATCCGTAAACGTGGTTGGTTTCTCTGTCCGCACGGGTTCGACCCCTTAAAAGAACGTCATCCCTTTATGGTGCATCTTTCTTCCTAGATCATGGGTGAAGCTCTTTGTCTGTCTTATCTATGAACTTTGAATGACAATAGAAAAACCCCTTCCACTGTACTAAACATTCTTTCAAAT
Organism: Maratus michaelseni; assembly: GCA_963931845.1. Classification (NCBI taxonomy): domain Eukaryota; kingdom Metazoa; phylum Arthropoda; class Arachnida; order Araneae; family Salticidae; genus Maratus; species Maratus michaelseni. The sequence goes on from OZ007600.1 coordinate 9,784,906, forward strand.
CATATCATGTCACTCACTTATTCGGATTAAGATTCCAGATAAGAAAGGAATGTTAGTTTAAAGCTTACAGTACACAGAATACATAAGCACACACAAAGATAGTATCACATAACAATAGTTCTAAACAGCAGCTGTCAATCAAAGCCTGACAAATATGATAGAAGTCATTGTAGTATAGTCATTATTTTTTATATCTATCTATAAATATGATGAAAATTTAACCTATTTACACTAAATCCGTTGCAAATTTTGAATTTCAAAATGTCTGAATCTAAGAAGAATTTGCCTCAGCCTAAATCGTGCCAAAGGACTGTTACATGAGAGCCAATGAGATACGTTTCATTCCGGCGTTGCCACTAAACATTTAACAAATAATCGCTATTTCTATGCCACATACGCTAGCGTAATATATATATATATATATATATATTATTTATGATGTTACTATGATAGTTGTTACATATGCTTTCTTTTATTTTTCGCATATTGACATGTGTAAAAATTATGTTGGTGTTATAAGCACTTCATATAAGAAAAATGCCCGTGATTTTACATTCGATTTTACAGACACAGACACAAACATATACACATATAGATATTAAGTATTGTATATATATATCAAACTACAAGTTCATTTATTTATACAGTAAAATCCCGTTACAACGAACTTCACGGGACCGCAAATTTTATTCGTTGTAACGGGAATTTCGTTGTAACGGAATTCAATAGAAAATTAAACATTTCAATTCAGATCCTCATATCATAGTTAATTATAAAAATATAGTAGTATAATACAAATTAGTAGATAATTAATTATTAAAAATAGTAATAAAAATTAGTAGTACCTTCTAATAACGTAAAGTTAGTATAATACAATGTATAATATTTTTTATAGAACTGAAAAATTGACTTACCACCATTTCAATGATCGTCAAATTGTACAAGAAAAAATTTAATGCAGAAAATCACTGATTTTTTTTTGTACAAGGGAGTTTGAAGCTGCGGACAATACAAAATTATGTACATGATTAATATTAGAAAAAATGTTATCTGGTACACTGCTCTGTAAAGAAATAAAATTGCGCACTCTTTCTAAGCTTTCTAAGGCTTCAGCAGATGTAACTTTTGAAACCTCATTTTCTTCATCTTCAGAACTTTCTTCATCATTTTCTAAAATGCGATCATCAACAATAGACTGCACAATATCTGTCTCTGTTAATGAATAACAAGTTGCAGCATTGTCATCTGCAGTTAAAAAATCTTTAAAGCTTATGCTTTGAGACACACCAGATTTTTCTTTTACTAAGTTCCAAGTGGATTCGATCTCATATTCGACTGTCTGCTCCTCATCATGTACTACATCGCTAGATCCTTGAGCCGTCGATTCTTTATTTAAATCCTGGTCAATCTGCGCGTGTTTCCAACAGTGGGCTATTGTTTTCTGGCTTATATCTTCCCACGATCCACAGATCATATCAATTGCCTCTTTCATGTTGCACTTTCTGTTTACGTTATTTTGCAGATCACAGAGAATGCGTTTTAATAACATAGTTTTGTATTGTGATTTTACGGCTCTGATAATGCCTTGGTCAAGAGGCTGAAGTATTGCAGTACAGTTAGGCGGGAAATACTCTACACGAATGTGATTCAATATAGGAGGATCATTGTGTGCTGTGCAGTTGTCTATGAGTAGAAGAATTTTACGTTTTTGTTTTTGCATATCTTTATCAAAATTTATCAGCCATTCATTAAAGAATCCTTGCGTCATCCATGATTTTTTGTTGGCTTTGTAGATGCATGGTAAGGACTTAAAATGTTTGAAACAACGGGGTTTTTCAGATTTGCCGATTATGAGTACTTTTCGTTTTTCTGTTCCTGATTTGTTGCAGCAAAATAGGGCTGTAATCCTTTGTTTGGAAAGCTTTCCTCCAATACACTTGTCTCCTTTTAACGCTAAAGTCTTCCTTGGTTCTAACTGAAAAAATATTCCGGCTTCATCGGCATTAAAAACATCGTTAGGACTATACGTCTTGATTATTTTTTGTATTTCACCTTTACGCCATTCGTTTACAAATTCAACTGGGACGTCTTTTGCTTCTCCTGAAATGCATTTTGCCACTATACCGTATCTTTCTCGGAATCGATTCAACCATCCGACACTGGCTTGAAAATTTTCAATGTTTAGCATTCTTGCAAATTCCAAACCTTTTTCTCTAATTAAAGGGCCACTTAGAGGGATGTTTCTAGAACGAACATCCATAAACCATTTGTAAACAGCACTATCCACATCTTGAAACTGGGCATTTCGAATTCGTTTTCTGCTTGGATCAAAGACTTTAACTTGAATTTTTTTCAAAATGCTTTCTTTATCTTTTAGAAAAGTGGATAAAGTAGACGGCGAAATTCCATATTTGCTAGCAACATCAGATTTTTTCATTCCTTTCTCAACTTCAGAAATTATGGCTTTTTTTTCTTCCAAACTAAACTGTTTTCGCTTAACAGCCGCCATTTTATGACCTACTGGTAAGATGAAAATTTTCAAACTGATTTCGAGCTTTGGAAATTCCTTTGCGAAAGTTATTCAGGTAGGGAGGAGAGGGAAGGGGGAATGTGCAATACTCATTTCACGTTTTGTTAAGTTTGCCTACATTGGTTACAGCTTACTTGGACTTCCAAGAAAAAGGGGTGGAGAAAAGGGGAGAGCGAACAAAGGAAACATTCCTTCTGCAGTGAAATGCCTATGCACACCGATTTTACAACAAAGCTCGGAGAAAAGCGATTGCTTTAGAGATAAGCTTGATTGTCCCTAAGACTAGGCATCGAAAACAAAAATTGTCAAGCGATAAAAATGTACAACTGAAAGTATTTGCCGTGTCATATTATTTCGTTCTAACGAGATTATAAAAAATTGAATATTTCGTTATACTGAGATTATGTTAACATTATTTGAATACATTTCAAAACGGGACTCGCTTGCATTTCGTTATAACGGGATTTTTCGTTGTAATGGAATTCGTTGTAACGGGATTTTACTGTATATCTACCCTATATATATAAAATCCTAATGAAACGAATTTGTGAAACGATTTTATGAAACGATTTTATGAAACGACTGATTAAACGACTGATTATGTTTCAGGGCTATTTTTAATAAAATATTAAATGCTTGATGGTGAAATTAATACCAATTGTCCATAAAAATCTGCGGATGTCAAAACTGGTAATAGAATTTTGAAATTGGAATTAGTTTTCGAGATATTAATTTTTTTCTAATTTTAATGACATTTCTGTAATGATGGCAACTAATTACTCTGTTTTTTTGTAACAAAAAAGGGGAAAAAATCAAAAAGAATCCCGATAGGGATTATTGATTTCTTTTTATTAGTCATTTTCAAATTGAAATTGAATTTATCTTTTATTTCAATTGATAATGAAGACAAGATTGTGATTAAATTATGTTTTTCCGGAAAATTTGAAAAAAAAAAATCACATTTCTATCGTCAGGATTCAATCGTCTGTCAGTATTTAATTTAATTTATAAACTGAAAATATTTTGAATAAATTCGTCCAAATGACGTCATTTATGTTTATACAATTTATTTAATATAAAGAAGCCATTTATCTATTTTTATGTACAAAAAGAGGTAAATTGAAAGACAATTATAAATAAATTGTATACATACATATAAATATATGTATAAACAAGCATAAAAATTCGGTGCTTTTCCAGTATATGGGGCCTTGACGAAACAGAGAAAATAGCCTTGGCGGAAAAGGAAAATTTGGCAACATACTTTCTGTCAACCTATTCACTTTGTCATTTCGTATACAGAAGCATTTTTTCAATATTTATACAATTTGTTTAGCGTAAAATGTCATTTATCCTATTTTATATGTAATCAGAAGTAATTTGTATAGAAAAAAACAATAATATTATACGTATAATTAAAATACGCATATAAACAAAAAAAAATCGTCGAGTTTGTTTTCATGGCTGTTTATGTCATTTGGCACCAAATCTCACTTTCTGATGCCCGAATTGCGCCAAGCTTTTTAAAAAAGCGTCAAGCGTATAATAGAAAAGCCCCAAAAGTTCACTGGGTTTGTTTTCATAACTTTTGGTAACAAATATATATGTATATTAACGAATCTATTCGTTTTTTAAACTCGAATTACACCAAACCTAAAAGTAAAGGATCCTATACTGGAAAAGTACCCGATTTTCTTATGGACAATATCCAAGTGATATAACATGGTGTAAAATTATCGCGGATAGCAAATTTGTTTAAATATCTCATGCCGAATAAATGCAGGCATACATGCACAAAATATTTAATTAATTTTGTATGATAAATAATTATTAGAAAATTCTTATATACATATTAATTAAAATAAATAATTTACATATTTAAAATAACATGAAAATATGCATGATGGTGCACTAAAATGGAGAGAAAATTAAAACCTATTACTGAAAATGTCTATAACATAGTACTTTTCAATACCGTGGTTCTTAATGTTATTCACAAGCAGATGAAATTTTTCTCATCCTTAAACGCAAAGGAAGAATAGAATACAGATCGTTGTTATAAAAGTCCGAGAGGTAGCCACAATTTAAACCTAACCATTCCCGCATAGCATGCACAGTCACAGTGACGTCATTGTGACGTCAATGTGAGTCACGTACGTCACGTCACATCTGTGACCAAAATGCCACCACTTTGTAACGTCACACTGTGACCAAAATGTGAACGTCTTGGAGATCTAAAGAAAACTTAAAATAAACTTTAGAACATCTTATAACATAAAGAAAATTACTTTTTGACAGTTTTAAAAATTTTTGTGACGTTGCAATGACGTCACTGCAAGTCACATAAGTCACGTAAAACCTATGAACAAAATGCCAACACTCTGTGACTTCACGGTGTGATCGGAGAGTGAATTTGAAAAAAAAAACTCATAAAATATAGATTTGAATTATGTCATGTACCTAAATCATTAATAAAAATACTGTCACACACTATTTAAATATATTGAGTATTTCCAAAATAAAATAATAAATAAATATCTGTCTACATATATGAGGCAGATAATTTTTTACAATTTTCATTACCATTTTCATGAAATTTAACAAAATATACTATATAATACAAAGGTAAAAATCCTTAAATAGAAATTTAGTTATTTATCGAGTTAAGCAATTCGTGTCACGTGACGACCAGTTTTTCACTGTCACGTCGGATATTCAAATGAAAACGCCGACTTTGACATTCTTTTCTGAAAGATCTTCTGCTTTTAACAAAAAATGGAAAAGGTTTTTCAATAACATAGTTTCTGGACAAAACACGAGCCAATTTCGTGTATTTCCGAGCAAAAATGAATTAAAAACATGTTATAAAGTATATGTCATTCCTATAGCAATTTATCCAAAACTGGCCAGTGCTTAGTAAGATGTCACCTCTATTAAATATATTGCTCTTTTCGATAGAGTGTAAAAAATGAAAAATTTGTACTTAGGAAATTTGATTGCAATTTAAATTTATATCGAAATTACTTTATAAAGCCTATTAAATCAATTATTATTTAAAATATATCTTTACTTTTGACGACTAAAGCAAATGCAATGGATTAAAAAATATATAAAAATGTAAATTTTCACAGCTTATTTCTAAGAATACAAAACTCTCTCATATAAAAAAAGAATATTATAGCATCATTAGAAGTTCATTTTTCAGCCATATAAATTATAAAGGTTTTGAAATGTCTTTATTTAAATTATTTTCTTCCTATATCATTTGCGGTAAAAGTTGGAAACATCTGCTAGCTGTTATTTTGTTGTGTTTAAACAATACTGCGCGCGCATATTGAAGGCAGACGACTTTTTCTCATTCGAAGCTAGGATTAGCGTGTGTTGGGTTCTTTGAAGTTTGTAGATTTATACTGTGTAAGTAAATTAACGTTTTAAAGTGAACAATCTCTATTTTAAAGTAAACCATCCATTTTAACATCTCACTGTGTCTAGCCGGGTGTGTTCATAAGGCCTGGGTGATATTTGATTTCTCAGATCTATGAACACATCGCTTCTGCTGGAATAATTTGAAAATTATTGTAGTGGATTTACATTCTAATTTTTCAATGAAAGGGAAGCAGATAAGGAGCATTCCATCATAACCCCTTTATCTATAGATCAGCAGGTAACTTTTAATGTCTTCGCAGTTTTGTTAATAGTGCATGTTTAGTACTAGTACATTTAATAGTGCATGTTTAGTACTAGTACATTTAATAGTGCATTATTTAAAAGTAAGATGTTTAAATTTTCTTTTAAAAAATCACTTGTATTAAATTTTATCTTTAATGTTTTATATTTTTTAAAATAGATTGTTTGGAAAAACTGTATTTACTAAGAATATGTATTCTAAATGTAATGTGTTATATAAAATGAGGAATTTATTTAATATTTTGCGTTTCTTAGTTCAATTTTCATAGTTATTCATTATAATTAAAAACATTGCAATTTTTAAAACTATTAATATTTGATTTGCAATTTAATAATTTCGTTGCTAGTGTAGGTTTCCAGAAATAATTTTCCGGTATATTTGAAAAAGAAAAGTGACAATTTAATGCATTGAATAATTTATTTGTCGAGATATGTCAATGTTAGATGCACAAAAATAATAAATATTGATGAAACAATAAAATAACTGTTTAGTTAAGGTAATTTTTCCAGCTGTGTTATCGAATGTTTTTACTGTAAAAATTTATATTTAAGTTCTGCATTTAGTATTCTATCAAAAACTATAAATAAAATAATTTGTAAAGAAAAAAAATATATAATTTTTTTTTTTTTTTTTTTTTTTTTTTTTTTTTTTTTTGGCATTTCTGATCTTAAGTTCTAGATTTCATTTACAACGAAAACTGTTTTACTGCTTGATACAATGTTTATTATTTAATAATATCGCACAATAGGTATATCTATTATTTAAATTGATTCCTAATGTAAATTTTTCAGAATGCTTATTTGAAAATGTGTACTTATATTTTCTTTAAAGTTGTTCAAAAATACAAAATAGCTAATTTCTGGCATATTTCTGAATTCATTTTTATTCGGAAATACATGAAATTGGCAGGTGTTCCTATTCAGAATAGGGTAGATGTGCCAGTAATGGACCGCCTTCCAGTAATGGGACACCTTAAATGTTTTTGGTTTATAAAAAAATAACCAATAAAAATTCAGCTTTATTTATTTCATTAATATGCTATCTTTAAATTCTAGTTTTAAATGCAATCATAATATCAATTATCTATTACTTTTTGTGAGGTGTCCATTACTGGAATTTAGGGTGTTTTGATTTATTTCTGTTATTTACAATTAAATTTAGATTCACATTGGGAAATGTGACTATGAGCATGGTTAAATATTGTTGGTAGAGTAATATAATATTAAAAAATGTTGAATACAACAATTATAACTATTAATTAAAAAATAATTGTTAAAGAAATTCCTTAAGGGTGTTCATTACTGGCACATCTACCCTATATATAATCGAATGGCGTTATCCATTTTTTGGTAACGGCAGATGATGTTTCAGAAAACACTATCAAAGTCGGTGTTTTGAACCAAATTTCCGACGCGCAGCGTCAGAAACGGGTAAAACGTGACCGACATTGATCTTAAGTATTACATTTATCTAAAAATGGAAAACGCTATTCATTCCAAATAGCTTTAATAATCAGGCATGCAAGTGCCATGCGTTTAAAAGTTTGTTCATAAATGTGTCAGAAAGTTTCGTGTTAACCGGTTTCTCAATCAGATGCAAAGTTTTAATTTGAATACGAGTTGCATCAATAAAAATGATTGCCTATCCAATCCTTATCGTCGATCTTATCCGTATTTGGTGAAATCTTGTTATCCGAATCCATGGGAAATCATTTATCAGGTTCGGTCGGGTTGTGGGCTTACAGATTTTTTGTTTTGTTGTTGCTGGGTTAGGGTAAGAATACGGGTTGAATCAAAATATAGTTTCAGTCAACCATCATTCATGTTCAAGTTGACATTCAATCATGTTCAAGAAGTATATAACCGGATTCGTGTATGACTCTAGATCCGAGCCGACATCAGAAATTGTATCGTAACACAATTTCTGATAAAATCTGGTTACTCGGTCGTATGCAAGATTCTATTCCAAACAAGACTTACAGTAAAAACATTATACCCGACTCGGGTCAGATCGGGTTCACGAAAATCAGGTCACACGACAACTAATCCAAATCTATTCTGTAACCAAACAAATCCAAAAAGATCGATCCGAAGTTTCTGGATTGGATTCGGGTAAAATCTGGTCACCCGACCCGGTGCAGTGTCGTCACAAACGTCACAAACTTGAACCATAAAAAAATTTTGATCCGAACAATCCGTATAGGATTCGGGTAAAATCTGGTCACCCTATCCGATGCAGATTTGTCACATTTTTCACATTTAAGTCGCACGGTGACTTCACAAAGTAGTCACATTGTGAGGTCACAGAAAGCCTTGAAAACGGCCATAACGACCTCGCATTTACGTCACAATGACTTCACATCGACGTCACGTGACGTCACGACGACGGTCACAAAGTCACAGTGTGACTTCACAGTGACGTCGCCGTGACGTCACCATGCCTTACGGGTTTTATACAAGCTGGTTTTTCAAGGTGTAATTGAATTTACTTATCAATCTCGAAAACAGTCGTCAATTGTCGCAACAGCTGTGTATGAGGCCATGATAATAAAAAAATGCCCCATTAAAACGTTAAAAGCATGGCAACCCAATTACAGATTTACCAATATTTTTCAAACAAAGCACGCTGTCATGTTTTTAGAGGCCTCGAAGTCTGAGCGGGGGTTGGCGAGCGTAGATCGCAGGGGGTAGGCCCCCTAGTATACATATAAATACATGTATAAACAAGCATAAAAGTTCGGTGCTTTTCCAGTATATGGGGCCTTGACGAAACAGAGGAAATAGCCTTGGCGGAAAAGGAAATTTGGCAACATACTTTCTGTCAACCTATTCACTTTGTCATTTCGTATACAGAAGCATTTTTCAATATTTATACAATTTGTTTAGCGTAAAATGTCATTTATCCTATTTTATATATAATCAGAAGTCATTTGTATAGAAAAAACCATAATAATATACGTATAATTAAAATACGCATATAAACAAAAAAAATCGTCGAATTTGTTTCCATGGCTGTTTATGTCATTTGGCACCAAATCTCACTTTCTGATGCCGAATTGCGCCAAGCTTTTTAAAAAAGCGTCAAGACACCTATAATAGAAAAGAACCAACAGTTCATTGGGTTTGCTTTCATAACTTTTGGCAACAAATATATGTATATTAACGAATCTATCCCTTTTTGAAACTCGAATTACGACAAACCTAAAAGCAAAGGATCCTATACTGGAAAAGTACCCAATTTTCTTATGGACAATATTCAAGTGACATAACATGGTGTAAAATTATCGCGGATAGCAAATTTGTTTAAATATCTCATCAATTGATGCCGAATAAATGCAGGCATGCATGCACAAAATATTTAATTAATTTTGTATGATAAATAATTATTAGAAAATTCTTATATACATATTAATTAAAATAAATAATTTACATATTTAAAATAACATGAAAATATGCATGATGGTGCACTAAAATAGAGAGAAAATTAAAACCTGTTACTGAAAATGTCTATAACATAGTACATTTCAATACCGTGGTTCTTAATGTTATTCACAAGCAGATGGAATTTTTCTCATCCTTAAACGCAAAGGAAGAATAGAATACAGATCGTTGTTATAAAAGTCCGAAAGGTAGCCACAATTTAAACCTAACCATTTTATACAAGCTGGTTTTCAAGGTGTAATTGATTTTACTTATCAATCCCTAAAACAGTCGCCAGTTGTCGCAACAGCTGTGTATGAGGCCATGATAATAAAAAAAAATACCCATTAAAACGTTAAAAGCATGGCAACCCAATTACAGATTTACCAATATTTTTAAAACTAAGCACGCTGTCATGCTTTTAGAGGCCTCGAAGTCTGAGCGGGGGTTGGTGAGCGTAGCTCGCAGGGGGTAGGCCCCCTAGTTTTTATATAATTTTCAAGTATTATTTTTTAATATATTATCACTTGATTTAACAATGGAAATATGTTTGTTGTATTAAAGTGATATTTGCAGTAATATAAATAATTATGCCAAACTAAGGAAAACGTGAGAGCGTTACTACAATTAGCGAATTATTCGCCAAGTTTGGCGAAAACCTCCTTCTTCATCTCCATTATCTATTCAAATTAGAGTTGCCAAGTATCCGGCTTTTTGGACACCAGTATTTTAGTACAGAAAATGTTGTTTTATGTAATAGGAACATTTTGCGATTTAAAATTACAACATTATCTCTAAAATAATACTGGTGTTCAAAAAGCCGGAGACTTGGCAAATCTGATTCAAATAAGAGAGTATTTTTAGCTTACAGGCTATCAAAGCCTGAGAGCTAATGTGCCCTCAGGTTCTGTATGTACATATGTGCGTATGTACGTAACGCGATAACTCTTGACAGAAATATCCGTTTTGCTTCAAATTTTGTTTATAGGTTCATTGTGATAAGGCGCCTCCCTGATTAGTTTTGGGAGTTCATTGTTTAAGTATAAAGGAGGAAACGGGGAGGTAATCCCCCCCCCCTTAATTTAGATAAATGGGTTTTTCATGGAGAATTATCCGATTTGATTCAAATTTTGTATATAGGTTCATTGTGATAAGGCACTTCTTTGATTAGCTTTGGGGGTTCATTGGTTAAATATAAAGGGGGGAACGGGGGGCTAATACCTCTTAATTTATTGTCGATTTGTTTATTTTTTGAGGGGCATTATTGTTTGAAATAAGAGTATAATATACAATTAATGTGAATAGTCTATGAGCTTAATGCCATCAGTTTAACTGGGCACTTTTCTTTTTATTTAAAAATAATTATTACACACACTCTTTATTTTCCATTCAAATTTTTTACTTTTTATTGTTTAAAATGTTCCTGATACAGTTGTTACAGTTTCATAGTTATTACAGTTTCATAGACATTTGGCGTAGCTGCTGGAGAGTGGTTTGGGGCATAATTAACTCTATTGTTTTTATAACTCGAAAACAGTTGTAACCATAAAGATTATATGGCGATTTATCACCTGCGGCCGGCTAACGGGAAAATGTATTTAAAACTTACTTATTAACTTGCAACTAAGTTCTAAAAATATTAAAATGTTTTGTCATTTAAAAAAACACACCTACTTATTTTTATAATTCTAGCTTATGAGGAAGTGGGTAAACAATTGATTACAAATTTCCATCTTTACATACAAACATCAAGTTAAGTTAAACAAAACAGTGTAAAAAAAAAAATGTAATTTCTTTGTTAAAATGTCTGATTTTACCAAAGTTATTATTATTTTTTTAAATGTCTGATATAGTTCCTTTGAAACTACTTCTGTATATTGTGTAACCCGGGTTGGATCCCCTGATGTTCACAATTTTTATAATTCTAGCTTATCAGGAAGTGAGTGAAAAATCGATTACAAATTTCTATCTTTTTTACATACAAAAATCAAGTTAAGTTAAACAAAGCAGTGTAAAAAAAAAATGTAATTTCTTTGGTAAAATGTGAAAATGACTGATATAGTTCCTTTGAAACTACTTCTGTATATTGTGTAACCCGGGTTGGATCCCCTGATGTCCACAATTTTTATAATTCTAGCTTATCAGGAAGTGAGTGAAAAGTCGATTACAAATTTCTATCTTTACATACAAAAATCAAGTTAAGTTAAACAAAAGTGTAAAAAAAATGTAATTTCTTTGGTAAAATGTGAAAATGACTGATATAGTTCCTTTGAAACTACTTCTGTATATTGTGTAACCCGGGTTGGATCCCCTGATGTCCACAATTTTTATAATTCTAGCTTATCAGGAAGTGAGTGAAAAATCGATTACAAATTTCTATCTTTACATACAAACATCAAGTTAAGTTAAACAGAACAGTGTAAAAAAAAAAAAATGTAATTTCTTTGGTAAAATGTCTGATTTTACCAAAGTTATTATTATTTTTTTAAATGTCTGATATAGTTCCTTTGAAACTTACTTCTGTATATTGTGTAACCCGGGTTGGATCCCCTGATGTTCACAATTTTTATAATTCTAGCTTATCAGGAAGTGAGTGAAAAATCGATTACAAATTTCTATCTTTACATACAAAAATCAAGTTAAGTTAAACAAAACAGTGTAAAAAAAATGTAATTTCTTTGGTAAAATGTGAAAATGACTATGATATAGTTCCTTTGAAACTACTTCTGTATATTGTGTAACCCGGGTTGGATCCCCTGATGTCCACAATTTTTATAATTCTAGCTTATCAGGAAGTGAGTGAAAAATCGATTTCAAAATTCCATCTCTACATACAAAAACCAAGTTAAGTTAAACAAAAGAGTGTAAAAAAGATGTATTTTTTCTGGAAAAATGAGAAAATGACTGATATAATTCCATTGAAACTACATCTGGTTATTGTGTAACTCTGTATATTGTGTAACCCCTGACGTACATAATTTTTATAATTCTAGCTTATCAGGAATTGAGTTAAAAATCGATTACCAAACTCCATTTTTACATACAAAAGCCAACTTAAGTTAAACAAAAGAATGTAAAAAAAAAATTAATTTCTTTCGTAAAATGAGAAAAGGGCTGAATTAATTACTTTGAAATTAGTTCTGTATATTATGTAACAGGGGTTGGATCCCCTGAAGTACATAATTTTTATAATTCTAGCTTATAAGGAATTGAGTTAAAAATCGATTACAAAATCCATCTTTACATACAAAAACCAACTTAAGTTAAGCAAAAAAAAAAAAAAAAAAAAATGTAAAATAAAAATAACTTTTTTCGTAAAATGGGAAAATGGCTGAATTAATTCTTTTGAAATTAGTTCTGTATATTAGGTAACCGGGGTTGGATACCCTGATGTACATAATTTTTATAATTCTAGCTTATCAGGAATTGAGTTAAAAATCGATTACAAAATCCATCTTTACATAGAAAAACCAACTTAATTTAAACAAAAGAATGTAAAAAATTTTAATTTCTTTCGTAAAATGGGAAAATGGCTGAATTAATTACTTTGAAACTAGTTCTGTATATTAGGTAACCGGGATTGGATCCCCTGATGTACATAATTTTTATAATTCTAGCTTATCAGGAATCGAGTTAAAAATCGATTACAAAATCCTCCTTTACATAGAAAAACCAACTTAAGTTAAACAAAATAATGTAAAAATTTTTAATTTCTTTCGTAAAATGGGAAAATGGCTGAATTAATTACTTTGAAACTAGTTCTGTATATTAGGTAACCGGGGTTGGATACCCTGATGTACATAATTTTTATAATTTTAGCTTACCAGGAATTAAGTTAAAAATCAATTACCAAATTCCATCTTTACATAGAAAAACCAACTTAAGTTAAACAAAAAAATGTAAAATAAAAATAATTTATTGCGTAAAATGGGAAAATAGCTAAATTAATTCCTTTGAAATTAGTTCTGTATATTAGGTAACCGGGGTTGGATCCCCTGATGTACATTAATTTTTATAATTCTAGCTTACCGGGAATTGAGTTAAAAATCGATTACCAAACTCCATTTTTACAAACAAAAAACAAGTTAAACAAAAGAATGTTAAAATAAAAAAATTTCTTTCGTAAAACGGGAAAATGGTTTAACTAATTCCTTTGAATTTACTTCTGTATATTATGTAACCCGGGTTGGATCCCCTGATATCCACAATTTTTATAATTCTAGCTTATCAGGAAGTGATTGAAAGATCGATTACAATTTTCCGTATTTACAAACAAAAAACAACTTAAGTTAAACAAAACAGTGTAAAAAAAGGGTATTTTCTTTCGTAAAATGGAAAAATGGTTGGACTAATTCCTTTAAAACTGCTTATGTACATTATGTAACCCGGGTTAGATTCCCTGGTGTTCATAAATGATGTTTGTTAATTTTTGTCACGCCCTCTAAAAAAAGATTTTCCCTCGCTGAACTATACAGAGAATCTAAGTAAAGCATCTAAAGTAAAAGAAAGTGGTGTAAAGCAAAAAACACATTAGGATAAAAAAAATAAAGAAACTAAAGAAAAAGAAAAAGAAAAAAGTCGACATTATTTTTATATTAATCTGGCGAACTTTTTTTTTTTTGTCTAATAATGGTATCAGTGGAGATAAAAAATGCGAAAGATCAAAATTAAAGCTCATTAGATAGAATCTAATTAATCTTCACTTTAAACAGCATGACAAATGTAATGGAAGACTGTCATGGTCTTTATCCCATTATCTTTTGGTTTTTATTCCATTATCTAAAACCTTCATGGGTCTACCTTAAGCCGAAACAAAGAAATAGAACCGGAAATTCATTAAGAAAAAGTATTTAATGCAACGAAGCAAAGCTTCTGTTTAATAAAGGCTGAAACTAAGAGATAAAGGTTCTTTTTTAGCTCACAGGCTATCAAAGCCTGAGTATGTCCGTAACGCGATAAATCTTGATAGAAATAACCGTTTTGCTTCAAACTTTGTTTATAGGTTCATTGCAATAAGACGCTTCCCTGATTAGTTTTGGGGGTTGATTGGTTAAGTATAAAAGGGGGAACGGGGGCTAACCCCCCTTAATTTAGATAAATGGGTTTTTCATGCAGAATTATCCCATTTTCTTCAAATTTTGTATATAGGTTAATTTTGATAATGTTCTTCGTGAATAGTTTTGGGGGTTCATTGGTTAAGTATAAAGGGGGAAAGGGGGGATAATACCCCCCTTAATTTAGATAAATGAGTTTTTCATGCAGAATTATCCGATTTTGTATATAGGTTTATTGTGATAATGCGCTTCTCTGCTTTTAGGGGTTTATTGGTTAAGTATAAAGGGGGAAAGGGAGGGGGTAATCCCCCCTTAATTTAGATAAATGGGCTTTTCATGCAGAATTATCCGATTTTTTCCAAATTTTGTATATATATTCATTGTAATTAGAGGCTTCCCTGATTAGTTTAAGGGATTTATTAGTTAACGGTTCAAATTCTTTGAAATAAGAGTATAATATACAATTAGTGTGAATAGCCTGTGAGCTCAATGCCCTGAGTATAACTGGGCAGTTTTCTTTTTATTTATTTTTTGTGTTATTATTAAAATATCTTATTAGGTGGGATAGAATTCTCTGTGAATTTTTAATTTACAAAATCTTGACTCTTGCATGAGTCAGGCTGTACCCGAGCCGAAGCCGAATTTTTCTTAATTTCAACATTGCACCCAACCCGAATCCGGCACACTTCAAACTTAAACCGGCCCGAATTTGAAATATTCAAACCCGAACCGGAAATTCATTAAGAAAAAGTATTTAATGCAACGAATCAAAGCTTCTGTTCAATAAAGGCTGAAATTAAGAGATAAAGGTTCTTTTTTTCCTATTTTTTGTGTTATATTAAAATATATTATTAGGTGGAATAGCGTGTTCTATGAATTTTTAACTTACAAAAGTCTGACTCTGGCAAGAGTCAGGCTGTACCCGACCCGAAGCCGAATTTTCCTTAATTTCAACATTGCACCCAAACCGAATCCGGCACACTTCAAACTTAAACAGGCCGGAATTTGAAATATTCAAACCCGAACACGAAGTGAAAGAAAATTAAACCATATTTAAATATAATTATGAAAAATTAATTGATGTTTGGAAATACTGATGTCAAATATTTTTGGTGCCAATTTTTTCCATGAGAAACGTTTAACCCTAAAAAGCAGTACTAATTATATGGTGAGTATAAAACGTAATGGTATAACAATGCAGAACTTCCAAATTCTAAAGAAAAAAACCAGAAGATTTCTTCTAATAAATCAGAATTTTGCTCAATGCAAAAACTTTTTTTTTTTTTAAATTGTAGAAATATAGTATAACTTAAACTTAATTAATTTGGAATAATCTTTGATTAGTATTATTAAGATTAAGAAATAAATAACGACTGTAGCACAAATTTTAAATGAATTATAACTAACAGGATAGATTTTGTATCCCATAATAATATATAAAACAACACTGGAAGTATTAAATAATTTTTATCTACATCTCATTTAATTTCATAAATAGGTATTAATGATTATATGTCCCGGGCTACATTCAAAAGGTCGCCGGGACATATGCGACACGCGGGCTGCAGGTTGAGTATGGCTGTTCTAGAGTCTCCGAAGAAAAATAATAATAACATGAAATTTTCAGAAAGAGTGATAACTGTCAAATAATTGCTCTCTGCTTTATTTTGCAAATAAACTGCGGGGTCTTTTTTTCCTAACCGTGAAAAAACTCAAAAAATTCTGACATCCGTGTCAACCCTCCCTCTTTTCATCAAAAGAACTTCTTTTTCATACATCACAGCTCTGTTAATGACCTCCTACTGTGTTTTCGGGCATATTTCTGCCAAGCCTTTGTACACGTCCTACGGCGGCAAATCCTTTGTGCCGTAATGGCTGTTCGATGATTTTCTGACGGCCTTTGTCTTGCGCCGCTAGATTCTTATATATATCAGGTAACTTTTCTTTCAAATAATTTCTTTACACGGCAAGAGGTAGATCTTTCAAAGGCTAATAACGGAAGCAGTTGGAGGTTTCCTTTTCGGCTACTGATTTGATCTTTTGCGGGATATTTTTTTA
This sequence comes from Maratus michaelseni, assembly GCA_963931845.1. Taxonomy (NCBI): domain Eukaryota; kingdom Metazoa; phylum Arthropoda; class Arachnida; order Araneae; family Salticidae; genus Maratus; species Maratus michaelseni. The sequence goes on from OZ007600.1 coordinate 9,801,655, forward strand.
GCGTAATTATTTCAGGGTGTTATTGTATATTTTTGCGATTGCCTTTGGAAATTTATTTTTCCTCTTTTTCCGCAGATTTCCCTGTAAGTGGAAGTAAATTGCATTTTATCTTCTGGCTTGAGGTGAAGAAGGAATGTTGTTATTCATTAGTGGATATGATTTTTTTCCCCTTAATGTTAAGGCTGATATCTATTAAAGAGATTTGTGATTCTTTTGTATTGAAGGCAATCACTAGTAATTGAAATATTTCTTTGTCTGCATATATATTTTTTCCACTTTTACAATTGCAGTGTACGTAGATATAGATATCAGTATTATTTAAGCTTCGAATAATTAAATTGCTTCTCAGTTATTAACAAAATGACAAAATTTAACAGTTAATTTTTATAATCCTTTAGCAGATTTTTTGAGTTATTATTTTACGGCGTTTTTAGGATTTTTGCGATTTCTTTTGGATTTTTTTTTTGTAGTTTTCGTTGTAAATGAAAGTAAACAGAATTTTACGTCCAGTTTTTCTTTTCCGGCTTGAGATAAAGAAAGTATGTTGTTATTCATTAGTGAATATGATTTTTTTATGTTATCGCTGATATCCACTTAAAAGATGCGTGATTCTTTTGGCAATCACGATTTATTAAAATATTTCTTTGATCGTTTTTACATTTTTTTCGCGTTTACAATTGCATTGTGCACAGATAGTATTATTTAAGTTTCGAATTATTAATTTACTTCTCAGATATTAACAAAATGACAAAATTTTGATAAAGAGTGATAATTGTCAAATAATTGCTCTCTACTTTATTTTGCAAATAAACTGCGCGGTCTTTTTTTCCTAACCGTGAAAAAACTCAAAAAATTCTGACATCCGTGTCAACCCTCCCTCTTTTCATCAAAAGAACTTCTTTTTCATACATCACAGCTCTGTTAATGACCTCCTACTGAGTTTTCGGGCATATTTCTGCCAAGCCTTTGTACACGTCCTACGGCGGCAAATCCTTTGTGCCGTAATGGCTGTTCCATGATTTTCTGACGGCCTTTGTCTTGCGCCGCTAGATTCTTATATATATCAAGTAACTTTTCTTTCAAATTCTTTCTTTACACGGCAAGAAGTAGATCTTTCAAAGGCTAATAACGGAAGCAGTTGGAGGTTTCTTTTTCAGCTACTGATTTGATCTTTTGCGGGATTTTTTTTATTTCAGGGTGTTATTGTATATTTTTGCGATTGCCTTTGGAAATTTATTTTTCCTCTTTTTTGGTAGATTTCCCTGTAAGTGGAAGTAAATTGCATTTTATCTTGCTTGAGATGAAGAAGGAATGTTCTTATTCATTAGTGGATATGATTTTTTTTTTCTTTATGTTATGGCTGATATCTGTTAAAGAGATTTGTGATTCTTTTGTATTCAAGGCAATCACTAGTTATTGAAATATTTCTTTGTCTGCATATATATTTTTTCCACTTTTAGAATTGCAGTGTACGTACATAGATATAGATATCAGTATTATTTAAGCTGCGAATAATTAAAGTACTTCTCAATTATTAACAAATTGACAAAAATTTAACAGTTAATTTTTATAATCCTTCAGCAGATCTTTTAGTGTTATTATTTTACGGCGTTTTTAGGATTTTTGCAATTTCTTTTGGATTTTTATTTTTTTAAGTTTGTTTTTTGGTAGTTTTCGGTGTAAATGAAAATAAAAAGTCCTTCCGGCCTGTACCGGGAGTAAAAGGTAGCTTTCCTATATCTTCGTTTTAAAATTTTAGCTAATGTTACACGAAAACAGCAAGTTAAAATGCAAAGAAACGTTTACAAAAGATTCGTTAATACTGAATTTGAATAAGAAATTCGCCAAATTATTGAGCAATAGCCAAATTGGCTTTATTTATGAAGACTTATTTTGGTCGCCAAATTTGGCGAGAATTTGGCGCTAACGGATATGAATATATAGTTTTATGCGTATGATTGGGAAAATTACTACAACAATGAAAGAAAATAATTTGCGAGTAATCGCGTTAATGTGCTGTTTTGTTTCAAAATGTCAGCAACCCTAGAATTTCAAACTGCTCTATCTCAGCCATTTTTTAAGATAGAGGTAAACCAAAAAATGCTCTGGAATCCTTGTATCAAGGCCTAACACGTAATTAAAAAATAAATTTGAATTTTTAACATTTTTGTATATTTATTTTAGTTTTAAATTTTTAAATGGCCGCCATCTTGAAACAAAATGGCGGACCAAGCTGGCCAACGAATTCGGTCGAGACATTGGTGAGCTTAATACACACAATTGGTTTCATCGAAATTGACTTATAAATACGAGCGTTATCGTATGACATAGGTCAGATATATATATATATAAATCAACATTTGAACGGAGGGTGGTTTTGGAGTCTGGGGGTCATGATCGGCGAAAATATATCGAAATTTTCCGGAACTGCTTTCCTCCGAACGGCTGCAATAAGTAGCTTTATACTTTATTGTATTGAAAGCTTACCTAATAGCATTTTACATCCAGTTTTTCTTTTTCGGCTTGAGATGAAGAAAGAATGTTGTTATTCATTATATGATTTTTTTATGTTATCGCTGATATCCACTTAAAAGATGCGTGATTCTTTTGCGTTAAAGGCAATCACGATTTATTGAATTATTTCTTTGACCGTTTTTATATTGTTTTCGCTTTTACAATTGCATTGTGCATAGATAGTATTATTTAAGTTTCGAATTATTAATTTACTTCTCAATTATTCACAAAATGACAAAATTTTCATAAAGAGTGATAACTGTCAAATAATTGCTCTATGCTTTATTTTGCAAATAAACTGCGCGGTCTTTTTTTTTTCCTAAACGTGAAAAAACTCAAAAAATTCTTACACCCGTGTCAACCCTCCCTCTTTTTATCAAAATAATTTCTTTTCCTGCGTTTTCGGACATTTTTCTGCCATGCCTTTGTACACGTCCTACGGCGGCAAATCCTTTGTGCCGTAATGGTTGTTCCATGATTTTCTGACGGCCTTTGTCTTGCACCGCTTGATTCGTATATATATCAGGTAACTTTTCTTCCAAATTCTTTCTTTACACGGAAAGAGGTAGATCTTTCAAAGGCTAATAACGGAAGCAGTTGAAGGTTTCTTTTTCGGCTACTGATTTGATCTTTTTCGGAATTTTTTTATGGTTATTATTTCAGGGTGTTATTGTATTTTTGCAATTACCTTTGGAAATTTATTTTTTCTCTTTCTTGGTAGATTTCGACGTAAGTGGAAGTAAATTGCATTTTATCCCCAGATTTTCTTTTCTGCCTTCAGATGAAGAAAGAATGTTGTTATTCATTAGTGATATGTTTTTTTTTTATGTTATCGCTAATATTTAGTAAAACGGTGCGTGATTCTTCTGCGTTAAATTCAATCACGATTTATTGAATTTTTTCTTTGTCCGTTTTTGTATTTTTTTTTCGCTTTTACAATTGCAGTGAGATTAGATAGTATTATTTACGTTTCGAATTATTAATTTACTTCTCAATTATTAACAAAATGACAAAATTTTCAGAAAATGTGATAATTGTCAAACAATTTTTTTTTGTTTTATTTTGCAAATAAAGTGCGCAGTCTTTCTTTCCTAACCGTGAAAAAACTGCGCAAGAATTCTTACACATGTGTCTGATAACAGTTTTCTTAATGCTTCAGTTAACTAAAACGCCACTCAATTCTAAACTAATAATTATAAATTAATAATTATAAATTAATAACAAATTTTAATGTTTTTTTTATTATTGTTAGTATCGTAGAGCGTTACTGAAATTTTTTTGCAACTAACTTTGGATATTTTTTTTTTTTCTTTTTTGGCAGCGAATTACATTTTATCTTGTTTTTCTATATATCTGTAGTTCTGGAGTCTGAAAAAAAATTCAGAAATCGTGATAACTGTCAAACAATTACTCTCTGTTTTATTTTGCAAATAAATTGCGCCCTCTTTCTTTCCTAAACGTAAAAAAACTCAAAGAATTCTTACCACCCGTGTCTACCCTCCCTCTTTTCATGAAAAAAAAAATTCTTTTCTATACATCACAGCTCTGTTAATGACCTCCTACTGCGTTTTCGGGCATTTTTCTGCCATGCCTTTGTACACGTCCTACGGCGGCAAATCCTTTGTGCCGTAATGGCTGTTCGATGATTTTCTGACGGCCTTTGTCTTGAACCGCTAGATTCTTATATATATCAGGTAACTTTTCTTCCAAATTCTTCTTTTACACGGCAAGAGGTAGATCTTTCAAAGGCTAATAACGGAAGCAGTTGGAGGTTTCCTTTTCAGCTACTGATTTGATCTTTTGCGGGATATTTTTTTAGGATTATTATTTCAGGGTGTTATTGTATATTGCGACTGCGTTTGGAAATTTATTTTCCCTCTTTTTTGGTAGATTTCGGTGTAAGTGGAAATAAATTGCATTTTATCTTCTGGCTTGAGATGAAGAAGGAATGTTGTTATTAATTAGTGGATATGATTTTTTTTTCTCAATGTTATGGCTGATGTCTGTTAAAGAGATGCGTGATTCTTTTGCGTTAAAGAAAAAGCAATCACGATTTATTGAATTATTTCTTTGTCCGTTTTTATATTTTTCCGCTTTTACAATTTCAGTGTGCATAGATAGTATTATTTAAGTTTCAAATTTTTTATTTACTTCTCAATTATTACCAAAATGACAAAATTTTCAGACAGAGTGATAACTGTCAAACAATTGCTTTCTGAGAACTGAGAACTAAAAGATCTTCTTAAAACACCATCAAAAACTTTTAAATGTGCTAGGCCTTTCGAAAGATCTGAGTCTTTCTTCGTCAGACGCAAAAAAGACGTGCTTCTACTATGAAAGCAGCAGCAAGACTTTCTGTTTTATTTTGAAAATAACTGCGCGGTCTTTCTTTCCTAATCGTGAAAAAACTGCAAGAATTCTTACACCCTGAACAGTGCTGAACAGTGGAACAGCATTGAGGGGGTTCCTAGTTGCTGTCAGCTACGCCTAGTCTATTGATGAGATGTCTTATTATATTGTGAGCCATTGGGTAAGGTAAAACTGTAGTTCAAACCTCTATAGAAGAAAAGAATGATTTAACATTTAAGAACTTGAAAAAAGTACAAGTTAAAGTTAATATTTAAATTAATAAGTAAGAAAAAAAATAAAGAAGTTAAAATTGGGATTAAAATATAAATGGTTGAATATAAATATAAAAAAGATAAGAAGGTTGACTGAAAGTATAGCTGTAGTTACTGGAACTACTAAAAAAGTTTAATAAAGAAAGAAGTTAAAAATTTATGTTAGCACTAGTTCAGTAATAATTCACCATGGCATGAAGGCGGCATGGACACAGGTCAAGAAAAGGCACAAATCAGGGTCATACATTTTTTTTACCAGTTTTATCAATGCTTCATTTAACTAAAATGCCACTCAATTCTAAACTAATAACTATAAATTAATAATTATAATTAATAACAAATTTTAATGATTCTTTTTTTAATTTTTATTGTTAGCATCGTAGAGCGTTACTGACATTTTTCTGCAACTACCCTTGGACATTTATCTTTTCTCTTTCGGCAGTGAATCGCATTTTTCCTCTTTTTTCATGTCTAGTTTGAGAATAGAATGGAATGTCGTTATTCATTAGTTGATATATTTTTTGTGTTATAACTGATATTTATTAAAAGGGACGCGTTATTATTTGTATTCATTGAAATTATCCATGGTCATTTAGAATATTTCTGTATATTATTATTTTTATTGTTATTTTCATTTCTAACCCTCTGAGCGTTTTGAAAAAGGGTAAAATTGTAATGTTGTTTTCTCTGCATTTTGTTTTAAATGCTAAAAAATATATGATTCTTTCAGCATTATAAATAAAACTTGATTACAAATATGAATGTAACCCTTGAGAGTATTAATCATTCTTCAATGTTTTGAAAATTCATTAAATCTATAGAACTATATTATCTTAAACATTGCATATATTGCAGTGAAACCTGGAGCTTAGTGAACGGAATATTACGTTCTACACGCTTAGAGGGTTAAAGTTTTTGCAGTTTGGGCAATTTTAGCAGTTATTAAATAAATTAATTTGAAATTAATTTTTTGCATAATTTTTCGTAAACATACTAATAATACTAAAGCTTCAGATAATTAAATTATTACTGAGTTTTTATCTAAATGGATAAATTAATAGTTAATTTTAGAATTTAATTTATTCTGGAGATCATATGACTCATATTACTTTTCTCACGCTTGAAATTAGGAAGGAATGTTGATATTTATTAGCGAATATACTCCTTTTTTCTATCTTTTTTTAAGTATATATTTATTTAAATTTAAGATTACTTCTCTTTTTACGCTTGGAATTAGGAAGTAATGATGTTATTCACTAACGAATATACTCTTTTGATCTTTTTTTAAGTATATATTTTATCTTTAAAATGAAAAATTACTCCTCTTTTTACTCTTAAAATGAGGAAGGAATGTTGTTATTCCTTAGTGAATATGCTCTTTTATTCTATTTTTTAAGGCTATATTATTTCTTTAACTGAAGGTTACTTCGATTTTCGCGCTTGAAATTAGGAAGGAATGTTGATATTTATTAGCGAATATACTCCTTTTTTCTATCTTTTTTTAAGTATATATTTATTTAAATTTAAGATTACTTCTCTTTTTACGCTTGGAATTAGGAAGTAATGATGTTATTCACTAACGAATATACTCTTTTGATCTTTTTTTAAGTATATATTTTATCTTTAAAATGAAAAATTACTCCTCTTTTTACTCTTAAAATGAGGAAGGAATGTTGTTATTCCTTAGTGAATATGCTCTTTTATTCTATTTTTTAAGGCTATATTATTTCTTTAACTGAAGGTTACTTCGATTTTCGCGCTTGAAATTAGGAAGGAATGTTGATATTTATTAGCGAATATACTCCTTTTTTCTATCTTTTTTTAAGTATATATTTATTTAAATTTAAGATTACTTCTCTTTTTACGCTTGGAATTAGGAAGTAATGATGTTATTCACTAACGAATATACTCTTTTGATCTTTTTTTAAGTATATATTTTATCTTTAAAATGAAAAATTACTCCTCTTTTTACTCTTAAAATGAGGAAGGAATGTTGTTATTCCTTAGTGAATATGCTCTTTTATTCTATTTTTTAAGGCTATATTATTTCTTTAACTGAAGGTTACTTCGATTTTCGCGCTTGAAATTAGGAAGGAATGTTGATATTTATTAGCGAATATACTCCTTTTTTCTATCTTTTTTTAAGTATATATTTATTTAAATTTAAGATTACTTCTCTTTTTACGCTTGGAATTAGGAAGTAATGATGTTATTCACTAACGAATATACTCTTTTGATCTTTTTTTAAGTATATATTTTATCTTTAAAATGAAAAATTACTCCTCTTTTTACTCTTAAAATGAGGAAGGAATGTTGTTATTCCTTAGTGAATATGCTCTTTTATTCTATTTTTTAAGGCTATATTATTTCTTTAACTGAAGGTTACTTCGATTTTCGCGCTTGAAATTAGGAAGGAATGTTGATATTTATTAGCGAATATACTCCTTTTTTCTATCTTTTTTTAAGTATATATTTATTTAAATTTAAGATTACTTCTCTTTTTACGCTTGGAATTAGGAAGTAATGATGTTATTCACTAACGAATATACTCTTTTGATCTTTTTTTAAGTATATATTTTATCTTTAAAATGAAAAATTACTCCTCTTTTTACTCTTAAAATGAGGAAGGAATGTTGTTATTCCTTAGTGAATATGCTCTTTTATTCTATTTTTTAAGGCTATATTATTTCTTTAACTGAAGGTTACTTCGATTTTCGCGCTTGAAATTAGGAAGGAATGTTGATATTTATTAGCGAATATACTCCTTTTTTCTATCTTTTTTTAAGTATATATTTATTTAAATTTAAGATTACTTCTCTTTTTACGCTTGGAATTAGGAAGTAATGATGTTATTCACTAACGAATATACTCTTTTGATCTTTTTTTAAGTATATATTTTATCTTTAAAATGAAAAATTACTCCTCTTTTTACTCTTAAAATGAGGAAGGAATGTTGTTATTCCTTAGTGAATATGCTCTTTTATTCTATTTTTTAAGGCTATATTATTTCTTTAACTGAAGGTTACTTCGATTTTCGCGCTTGAAATTAGGAAGGAATGTTGATATTTATTAGCGAATATACTCCTTTTTTCTATCTTTTTTTAAGTATATATTTATTTAAATTTAAGATTACTTCTCTTTTTACGCTTGGAATTAGGAAGTAATGATGTTATTCACTAACGAATATACTCTTTTGATCTTTTTTTAAGTATATATTTTATCTTTAAAATGAAAAATTACTCCTCTTTTTACTCTTAAAATGAGGAAGGAATGTTGTTATTCCTTAGTGAATATGCTCTTTTATTCTATTTTTTAAGGCTATATTATTTCTTTAACTGAAGGTTACTTCGATTTTCGCGCTTGAAATTAGGAAGGAATGTTGATATTTATTAGCGAATATACTCCTTTTTTCTATCTTTTTTTAAGTATATATTTATTTAAATTTAAGATTACTTCTCTTTTTACGCTTGGAATTAGGAAGTAATGATGTTATTCACTAACGAATATACTCTTTTGATCTTTTTTTAAGTATATATTTTATCTTTAAAATGAAAAATTACTCCTCTTTTTACTCTTAAAATGAGGAAGGAATGTTGTTATTCCTTAGTGAATATGCTCTTTTATTCTATTTTTTAAGGCTATATTATTTCTTTAACTGAAGGTTACTTCGATTTTCGCGCTTGAAATTAGGAAGGAATGTTGATATTTATTAGCGAATATACTCCTTTTTTCTATCTTTTTTTAAGTATATATTTATTTAAATTTAAGATTACTTCTCTTTTTACGCTTGGAATTAGGAAGTAATGATGTTATTCACTAACGAATATACTCTTTTGATCTTTTTTTAAGTATATATTTTATCTTTAAAATGAAAAATTACTCCTCTTTTTACTCTTAAAATGAGGAAGGAATGTTGTTATTCCTTAGTGAATATGCTCTTTTATTCTATTTTTTAAGGCTATATTATTTCTTTAACTGAAGGTTACTTCGATTTTCGCGCTTGAAATTAGGAAGGAATGTTGATATTTATTAGCGAATATACTCCTTTTTTCTATCTTTTTTTAAGTATATATTTATTTAAATTTAAGATTACTTCTCTTTTTACGCTTGGAATTAGGAAGTAATGATGTTATTCACTAACGAATATACTCTTTTGATCTTTTTTTAAGTATATATTTTATCTTTAAAATGAAAAATTACTCCTCTTTTTACTCTTAAAATGAGGAAGGAATGTTGTTATTCCTTAGTGAATATGCTCTTTTATTCTATTTTTTAAGGCTATATTATTTCTTTAACTGAAGGTTACTTCGATTTTCGCGCTTGAAATTAGGAAGGAATGTTGATATTTATTAGCGAATATACTCCTTTTTTCTATTTTTTTTAAGTATATATTTATTTAAATTTAAGATTACTTCTCTTTTTACGCTTGGAATTAGGAAGTAATGATGTTATTCACTAACGAATATACTCTTTTGATCTTTTTTTAAGTATATATTTTATCTTTAAAATGAAAAATTACTCCTCTTTTTACTCTTAAAATGAGGAAGGAATGTTGTTATTCCTTAGTGAATATGCTCTTTTATTCTATTTTTTAAGGCTATATTATTTCTTTAACTGAAGGTTACTTCGATTTTCGCGCTTGAAATTAGGAAGGAATGTTGATATTTATTAGCGAATATACTCCTTTTTTCTATCTTTTTTTAAGTATATATTTATTTAAATTTAAGATTACTTCTCTTTTTACGCTTGGAATTAGGAAGTAATGATGTTATTCACTAACAAATATACTCTTTTGATCTTTTTTTAAGTATATATTTTATCTTTAAAATGAAAAATTACTCCTCTTTTTACTCTTAAAATGAGGAAGGAATGTTGTTATTCCTTAGTGAATATGCTCTTTTATTCTATTTTTTAAGGCTATATTATTTCTTTAACTGAAGGTTACTTCGATTTTCGCGCTTGAAATTAGGAAGGAATGTTGATATTTATTAGCGAATATACTCCTTTTTTCTATCTTTTTTTAAGTATATATTTATTTAAATTTAAGATTACTTCTCTTTTTACGCTTGGAATTAGGAAGTAATGATGTTATTCACTAACGAATATACTCTTTTGATCTTTTTTTAAGTATATATTTTATCTTTAAAATGAAAAATTACTCCTCTTTTTACTCTTAAAATGAGGAAGGAATGTTGTTATTCCTTAGTGAATATGCTCTTTTATTCTATTTTTTAAGGCTATATTATTTCTTTAACTGAAGGTTACTTCGATTTTCGCGCTTGAAATTAGGAAGGAATGTTGATATTTATTAGCGAATATACTCCTTTTTTCTATCTTTTTTTAAGTATATATTTATTTAAATTTAAGATTACTTCTCTTTTTACGCTTGGAATTAGGAAGTAATGATGTTATTCACTAACGAATATACTCTTTTGATCTTTTTTTAAGTATATATTTTATCTTTAAAATGAAAAATTACTCCTCTTTTTACTCTTAAAATGAGGAAGGAATGTTGTTATTCCTTAGTGAATATGCTCTTTTATTCTATTTTTTAAGGCTATATTATTTCTTTAACTGAAGGTTACTTCGATTTTCGCGCTTGAAATTAGGAAGGAATGTTGATATTTATTAGCGAATATACTCCTTTTTTCTATCTTTTTTTAAGTATATATTTATTTAAATTTAAGATTACTTCTCTTTTTACGCTTGGAATTAGGAAGTAATGATGTTATTCACTAACGAATATACTCTTTTGATCTTTTTTTAAGTATATATTTTATCTTTAAAATGAAAAATTACTCCTCTTTTTACTCTTAAAATGAGGAAGGAATGTTGTTATTCCTTAGTGAATATGCTCTTTTATTCTATTTTTTAAGGCTATATTATTTCTTTAACTGAAGGTTACTTCGATTTTCGCGCTTGAAATTAGGAAGGAATGTTTATATTTATTAGCGAATATACTCCTTTTTTCTATCTTTTTTTAAGTATATATTTATTTAAATTTAAGATTACTTCTCTTTTTACGCTTGGAATTAGGAAGTAATGATGTTATTCACTAACGAATATACTCTTTTGATCTTTTTTTAAGTATATATTTTATCTTTAAAATGAAAAATTACTCCTCTTTTTACTCTTAAAATGAGGAAGGAATGTTGTTATTCCTTAGTGAATATGCTCTTTTATTCTATTTTTTAAGGCTATATTATTTCTTTAACTGAAGGTTACTTCGATTTTCGCGCTTGAAATTAGGAAGGAATGTTGATATTTATTAGCGAATATACTCCTTTTTTCTATCTTTTTTTAAGTATATATTTATTTAAATTTAAGATTACTTCTCTTTTTACGCTTGGAATTAGGAAGTAATGATGTTATTCACTAACGAATATACTCTTTTGATCTTTTTTTAAGTATATATTTTATCTTTAAAATGAAAAATTACTCCTCTTTTTACTCTTAAAATGAGGAAGGAATGTTGTTATTCCTTAGTGAATATGCTCTTTTATTCTATTTTTTAAGGCTATATTATTTCTTTAACTGAAGGTTACTTCGATTTTCGCGCTTGAAATTAGGAAGGAATGTTGATATTTATTAGCGAATATACTCCTTTTTTCTATCTTTTTTTAAGTATATATTTATTTAAATTTAAGATTACTTCTCTTTTTACGCTTGGAATTAGGAAGTAATGATGTTATTCACTAACGAATATACTCTTTTGATCTTTTTTTAAGTATATATTTTATCTTTAAAATGAAAAATTACTCCTCTTTTTACTCTTAAAATGAGGAAGGAATGTTGTTATTCCTTAGTGAATATGCTCTTTTATTCTATTTTTTAAGGCTATATTATTTCTTTAACTGAAGGTTACTTCGATTTTCGCGCTTGAAATTAGGAAGGAATGTTGATATTTATTAGCGAATATACTCCTTTTTTCTATCTTTTTTTAAGTATATATTTATTTAAATTTAAGATTACTTCTCTTTTTACGCTTGGAATTAAGAAGTAATGATGTTATTCACTAACGAATATACTCTTTTGATCTTTTTTTAAGTATATATTTTATCTTTAAAATGAAAAATTACTCCTCTTTTTACTCTTAAAATGAGGAAGGAATGTTGTTATTCCTTAGTGAATATGCTCTTTTATTCTATTTTTTAAGGCTATATTATTTCTTTAACTGAAGGTTACTTCGATTTTCGCGCTTGAAATTAGGAAGGAATGTTGATATTTATTAGCGAATATACTCCTTTTTTCTATCTTTTTTTAAGTATATATTTATTTAAATTTAAGATTACTTCTCTTTTTACGCTTGGAATTAGGAAGTAATGATGTTATTCACTAACGAATATACTCTTTTGATCTTTTTTTAAGTATATATTTTATCTTTAAAATGAAAAATTACTCCTCTTTTTACTCTTAAAATGAGGAAGGAATGTTGCTATTCCTTAGTGAATATGCTCTTTTATTCTATTTTTTAAGGCTATATTATTTCTTTAACTGAAGGTTACTTCGATTTTCGCGCTTGAAATTAGGAAGGAATGTTGATATTTATTAGCGAATATACTCCTTTTTTCTATCTTTTTTTAAGTATATATTTATTTAAATTTAAGATTACTTCTCTTTTTACGCTTGGAATTAGGAAGTAATGATGTTATTCACTAACGAATATACTCTTTTGATCTTTTTTTAAGTATATATTTTATCTTTAAAATGAAAAATTACTCCTCTTTTTACTCTTAAAATGAGGAAGGAATGTTGTTATTCCTTAGTGAATATGCTCTTTTATTCTATTTTTTAAGGCTATATTATTTCTTTAACTGAAGGTTACTTCGATTTTCGCGCTTGAAATTAGGAAGGAATGTTGATATTTATTAGCGAATATACTCCTTTTTTCTATCTTTTTTTAAGTATATATTTATTTAAATTTAAGATTACTTCTCTTTTTACGCTTGGAATTAGGAAGTAATGATGTTATTCACTAACGAATATACTCTTTTGATCTTTTTTTAAGTATATATTTTATCTTTAAAATGAAAAATTACTCCTCTTTTTACTCTTAAAATGAGGAAGGAATGTTGTTATTCCTTAGTGAATATGCTCTTTTATTCTATTTTTTAAGGCTATATTATTTCTTTAACTGAAGGTTACTTCGATTTTCGCGCTTGAAATTAGGAAGGAATGTTGATATTTATTAGCGAATATACTCCTTTTTTCTATCTTTTTTTAAGTATATATTTATTTAAATTTAAGATTACTTCTCTTTTTACGCTTGGAATTAGGAAGTAATGATGTTATTCACTAACGAATATACTCTTTTGATCTTTTTTTAAGTATATATTTTATCTTTAAAATGAAAAATTACTCCTCTTTTTACTCTTAAAATGAGGAAGGAATGTTGTTATTCCTTAGTGAATATGCTCTTTTATTCTATTTTTTAAGGCTATATTATTTCTTTAACTGAAGGTTACTTCGATTTTCGCGCTTGAAATTAGGAAGGAATGTTGATATTTATTAGCGAATATACTCCTTTTTTCTATCTTTTTTTAAGTATATATTTATTTAAATTTAAGATTACTTCTCTTTTTACGCTTGGAATTAGGAAGTAATGATGTTATTCACTAACGAATATACTCTTTTGATCTTTTTTTAAGTATATATTTTATCTTTAAAATGAAAAATTACTCCTCTTTTTACTCTTAAAATGAGGAAGGAATGTTGTTATTCCTTAGTGAATATGCTCTTTTATTCTATTTTTTAAGGCTATATTATTTCTTTAACTGAAGGTTACTTCGATTTTCGCGCTTGAAATTAGGAAGGAATGTTGATATTTATTAGCGAATATACTCCTTTTTTCTATCTTTTTTTAAGTATATATTTATTTAAATTTAAGATTACTTCTCTTTTTACGCTTGGAATTAGGAAGTAATGATGTTATTCACTAACGAATATACTCTTTTGATCTTTTTTAAGTATATATTTTATCTTTAAAATGAAAAATTACTCCTCTTTTTACTCTTAAAATGAGGAAGGAATGTTGTTATTCCTTAGTGAATATGCTCCTTTATTCTATTTTTTAAGGCTATATTATTTCTTTAACTGAAGGTTACTTCGATTTTCGCGCTTGAAATTAGGAAGGAATGTTGATATTTATTAGCGAATATACTCCTTTTTTCTATCTTTTTTTAAGTATATATTTATTTAAATTTAAGATTACTTCTCTTTTTACGCTTGGAATTAGGAAGTAATGATGTTATTCACTAACGAATATACTCTTTTGATCTTTTTTTAAGTATATATTTTATCTTTAAAATGAAAAATTACTCCTCTTTTTACTCTTAAAATGAGGAAGGAATGTTGTTATTCCTTAGTGAATATGCTCTTTTATTCTATTTTTTAAGGCTATATTATTTCTTTAACTGAAGGTTACTTCGATTTTCGCGCTTGAAATTAGGAAGGAATGTTGATATTTATTAGCGAATATACTCCTTTTTTCTATCTTTTTTTAAGTATATATTTATTTAAATTTAAGATTACTTCTCTTTTTACGCTTGGAATTAGGAAGTAATGATGTTATTCACTAACGAATATACTCTTTTGATCTTTTTTTAAGTATATATTTTATCTTTAAAATGAAAAATTACTCCTCTTTTTACTCTTAAAATGAGGAAGGAATGTTGTTATTCCTTAGTGAATATGCTCTTTTATTCTATTTTTTAAGGCTATATTATTTCTTTAACTGAAGGTTACTTCGATTTTCGCGCTTGAAATTAGGAAGGAATGTTGATATTTATTAGCGAATATACTCCTTTTTTCTATCTTTTTTTAAGTATATATTTATTTAAATTTAAGATTACTTCTCTTTTTACGCTTGGAATTAGGAAGTAATGATGTTATTCACTAACGAATATACTCTTTTGATCTTTTTTTAAGTATATATTTTATCTTTAAAATGAAAAATTACTCCTCTTTTTACTCTTAAAATGAGGAAGGAATGTTGTTATTCCTTAGTGAATATGCTCTTTTATTCTATTTTTTAAGGCTATATTATTTCTTTAACTGAAGGTTACTTCGATTTTCGCGCTTGAAATTAGGAAGGAATGTTGATATTTATTAGCGAATATACTCCTTTTTTCTATCTTTTTTTAAGTATATATTTATTTAAATTTAAGATTACTTCTCTTTTTACGCTTGGAATTAGGAAGTAATGATGTTATTCACTAACGAATATACTCTTTTGATCTTTTTTTAAGTATATATTTTATCTTTAAAATGAAAAATTACTCCTCTTTTTACTCTTAAAATGAGGAAGGAATGTTGTTATTCCTTAGTGAATATGCTCTTTTATTCTATTTTTTAAGGCTATATTATTTCTTTAACTGAAGGTTACTTCGATTTTCGCGCTTGAAATTAGGAAGGAATGTTGATATTTATTAGCGAATATACTCCTTTTTTCTATCTTTTTTTAAGTATATATTTATTTAAATTTAAGATTACTTCTCTTTTTACGCTTGGAATTAGGAAGTAATGATGTTATTCACTAACGAATATACTCTTTTG
The DNA here is from genome assembly GCA_963931845.1 of Maratus michaelseni. Lineage (NCBI taxonomy): Eukaryota > Metazoa > Arthropoda > Arachnida > Araneae > Salticidae > Maratus > Maratus michaelseni. Next base: position 9,817,344 of record OZ007600.1, read on the forward strand.
ATCTTTTTTTAAGTATATATTTTATCTTTAAAATGAAAAATTACTCCTCTTTTTACTCTTAAAATGAGGAAGGAATGTTGTTATTCCTTAGTGAATATGCTCTTTTATTCTATTTTTTAAGGCTATATTATTTCTTTAACTGAAGGTTACTTCGATTTTCGCGCTTGAAATTAGGAAGGAATGTTGATATTTATTAGCGAATATACTCCTTTTTTCTATCTTTTTTTAAGTATATATTTATTTAAATTTAAGATTACTTCTCTTTTTACGCTTGGAATTAGGAAGTAATGATGTTATTCACTAACGAATATACTCTTTTGATCTTTTTTTAAGTATATATTTTATCTTTAAAATGAAAAATTACTCCTCTTTTTACTCTTAAAATGAGGAAGGAATGTTGTTATTCCTTAGTGAATATGCTCTTTTATTCTATTTTTTAAGGCTATATTATTTCTTTAACTGAAGGTTACTTCGATTTTCGCGCTTGAAATTAGGAAGGAATGTTGATATTTATTAGCGAATATACTCCTTTTTTCTATCTTTTTTTAAGTATATATTTATTTAAATTTAAGATTACTTCTCTTTTTACGCTTGGAATTAGGAAGTAATGATGTTATTCACTAACGAATATACTCTTTTGATCTTTTTTTAAGTATATATTTTATCTTTAAAATGAAAAATTACTCCTCTTTTTACTCTTAAAATGAGGAAGGAATGTTGTTATTCCTTAGTGAATATGCTCTTTTATTCTATTTTTTAAGGCTATATTATTTCTTTAACTGAAGGTTACTTCGATTTTCGCGCTTGAAATTAGGAAGGAATGTTGATATTTATTAGCGAATATACTCCTTTTTTCTATCTTTTTTTAAGTATATATTTATTTAAATTTAAGATTACTTCTCTTTTTACGCTTGGAATTAGGAAGTAATGATGTTATTCACTAACGAATATACTCTTTTGATCTTTTTTTAAGTATATATTTTATCTTTAAAATGAAAAATTACTCCTCTTTTTACTCTTAAAATGAGGAAGGAATGTTGTTATTCCTTAGTGAATATGCTCTTTTATTCTATTTTTTAAGGCTATATTATTTCTTTAACTGAAGGTTACTTCGATTTTCGCGCTTGAAATTAGGAAGGAATGTTGATATTTATTAGCGAATATACTCCTTTTTTCTATCTTTTTTTAAGTATATATTTATTTAAATTTAAGATTACTTCTCTTTTTACGCTTGGAATTAGGAAGTAATGATGTTATTCACTAACGAATATACTCTTTTGATCTTTTTTTAAGTATATATTTTATCTTTAAAATGAAAAATTACTCCTCTTTTTACTCTTAAAATGAGGAAGGAATGTTGTTATTCCTTAGTGAATATGCTCTTTTATTCTATTTTTTAAGGCTATATTATTTCTTTAACTGAAGGTTACTTCGATTTTCGCGCTTGAAATTAGGAAGGAATGTTGATATTTATTAGCGAATATACTCCTTTTTTCTATCTTTTTTTAAGTATATATTTATTTAAATTTAAGATTACTTCTCTTTTTACGCTTGGAATTAGGAAGTAATGATGTTATTCACTAACGAATATACTCTTTTGATCTTTTTTTAAGTATATATTTTATCTTTAAAATGAAAAATTACTCCTCTTTTTACTCTTAAAATGAGGAAGGAATGTTGTTATTCCTTAGTGAATATGCTCTTTTATTCTATTTTTTAAGGCTATATTATTTCTTTAACTGAAGGTTACTTCGATTTTCGCGCTTGAAATTAGGAAGGAATGTTGATATTTATTAGCGAATATACTCCTTTTTTCTATCTTTTTTTAAGTATATATTTATTTAAATTTAAGATTACTTCTCTTTTTACGCTTGGAATTAGGAAGTAATGATGTTATTCACTAACGAATATACTCTTTTGATCTTTTTTTAAGTATATATTTTATCTTTAAAATGAAAAATTACTCCTCTTTTTACTCTTAAAATGAGGAAGGAATGTTGTTATTCCTTAGTGAATATGCTCTTTTATTCTATTTTTTAAGGCTATATTATTTCTTTAACTGAAGGTTACTTCGATTTTCGCGCTTGAAATTAGGAAGGAATGTTGATATTTATTAGCGAATATACTCCTTTTTTCTATCTTTTTTTAAGTATATATTTATTTAAATTTAAGATTACTTCTCTTTTTACGCTTGGAATTAGGAAGTAATGATGTTATTCACTAACGAATATACTCTTTTGATCTTTTTTTAAGTATATATTTTATCTTTAAAATGAAAAATTACTCCTCTTTTTACTCTTAAAATGAGGAAGGAATGTTGTTATTCCTTAGTGAATATGCTCTTTTATTCTATTTTTTAAGGCTATATTATTTCTTTAACTGAAGGTTACTTCGATTTTCGCGCTTGAAATTAGGAAGGAATGTTGATATTTATTAGCGAATATACTCCTTTTTTCTATCTTTTTTTAAGTATATATTTATTTAAATTTAAGATTACTTCTCTTTTTACGCTTGGAATTAGGAAGTAATGATGTTATTCACTAACGAATATACTCTTTTGATCTTTTTTTAAGTATATATTTTATCTTTAAAATGAAAAATTACTCCTCTTTTTACTCTTAAAATGAGGAAGGAATGTTGTTATTCCTTAGTGAATATGCTCTTTTATTCTATTTTTTAAGGCTATATTATTTCTTTAACTGAAGGTTACTTCGATTTTCGCGCTTGAAATTTGGAAGGAATGCAAATTCTGTTATTCATTAGGTAGCGTACTTTGTTATTTTATCTTTTTTTTACAGTATTATTTAATCTGTAAACTTAAGATTACTTGGATTTTCACGCTTGAAATTAGGAAGGAATGCAAACGCTGTTATTCATTAGGTAGCGTACTTTGTTATTTTATCTTTTTTTAAAAAGTATTACATAATCTGTAAACTTAAGATTACTTGAAATCCTAATATGTATAAGGATTTGTCTTCCCTGACTTCTTTCAACACTTTCTCCCCCGTTAGTTTCCGTTTTCCAGATGTACAACAATATAACAAAAATCTTGCCCTTGACTAATAAGTCTTTTCCACCCCCAAAAAATCTTGTTATTCTCTAATCAGTTTGGTCATATTTATAACTTCCAACCCCACAACTTATACTTCCTTTGCACCTCAAATTATAGCTATACGCCCTACACAATAACAAATGTTAGACATACTCATATTTACTCAAAGGCACCCCAACACACGTGGCTAAAACGAAAGGAAAACATAAATTAACGAGGCAGGTAATAAATATAGCAGAAAACAAAATCTTCATTCATGCGTTTTTGGAAAATACAAAGACCTATTATTAGTCTCTGCAGTCCACAGCTGTTACAAAACCCCTAAATACGAGGATGTCAGTATTCAGTGGGGAACTTGAAAAAGTATCTCACGCGTTTGGTAAAATCTGAATTCCTACCAACACGGAATCAATCATGCACTGTCATAAAGACACGTCATCACGTCCCATGTTCAGCATGTTCTCTTTGTTTAACCCCTATCTGTTTCAGTAACTTCTGTAGGGGCGGGAAGGGGTTGGCATTCAGAACTAATTTCTAGAAATTTTATTTTGAGTGCGAAACTGATTTGATATTATCGTGGAATGTATACAGTATCATTGGACAATACTCTTGGCGGCGTGATCGTTTGTTTACGTTTTGAATTCCCGAAAGGTATTTTTCGCTAATTTCTTTAGTCATGTCATTTTATTGTCCCACTTATGAGCTCAGAAAGCAAATTAATGAAAACAAACGCACATTATTTCATTATTTCATTATTAATTAATGAAAATTTTTATAAAAGAAGGATTTGCAAAATTTAAATGAAAAATTTTGTGTATATTAAACATTAACATTAAAATCAAGAAATAAAAGCATATTTAAGTAAAATAAGTTTAATTTACATAACTTATAAACAAACCTCAATTTAAACACTTGAAATTTCACTAATTTTTATAGATATTGGCTATAACCTAATTTGTTTTAACGTTATATTTCTAATAAAGTCGAAAATTAAGGCAAAATTAATCTGAAATTGAATAAATATTCTTTATATTATTCAGATCTACTGCATGCATGTCTATCGTTTCAGTAACAAAATAAAAAAACTAGTCGTTGGGAGCCACCGTAATACTTACCCATCATGGATATGCATAATGTAAAATATTAAAATAAAACATGCGTAAACTACTTATAAAATGCATTGCAATTCGAATAAAATCGAGGCTTGATGACGTCACAAACTTTAAAGGCTCTATTACTGAATTGCTTGAAAGAAACATCCTTATAACTCCAAAAACTATAATCCTATTAACTAGCGGTTTAGTGCATCTGATTAAGCGTCTCATTTCCAATTAGAATACATCTTTGAATTGAAATTTGGATGAAATACAGGGTCATGAAAAATGGAAAAGTGTGGAAAATAGGATTACAAATATATCGGCAACTAACTATCCGATCAACTTCATGCTTTATGCAAAATTTATGGTTTTTTAATGTCTTTTAGATTCACTCCTTAAAATAAACAATTTCGAAAATTTGTATATACCTTTTATTAGAACGAATATTTCGAGAGTCCGAAAAAAATAGTTCCGGTTAATCGAGGCTACTGAAATTCAAAAATCTTCTTTCCGTTATTACATACTAAGTACATACCAAATTTCAAATCTCTATCTCAATTTTTTCGGGAGATAGAGCGTGTACAGACACACAGACGGACGGCAAATTTTTTTTTTCTAAAAATATGTTTTTCGAAATCTCCAGTGTCTGAAACGTGTAAATCCGTCAAAAAAATTTTCGATTTTCAAAACGATTACAAGACTTACCCTATACTACGTACGATGGGTAAGTAATAAGTGAATTCGTCAACAGCATAATGCTTTCAAATGGAGAAATTTTTCAATGTTTTCCCAAACAGCTGGTTTTCCATAGCCTCGAACCGAAAGAAAGAATACTGTCCATAAACAGAAGATTGACTGTTAATCAAATATTTTTTATCATATATTATACATTATTTTTATTGTCAACATACCTGTTTTCCATGCATTTACAAAACGTACAGCAATGTAATAAAGTATAATTTGAAAGATTTTAGAACCGGCTTATGACATAGTAGACTCACATTTTGTTAAAACATGTTTTTGATTAAAAATTGCAGTTAATTAAAAGTTAAATCAGCATTGTTTTCATAAATGAAATGAAAGGTTTTTCTGTCATCCATATTGCCACAAAAATAAAATACTGCATTATATAATGCTCAGCTATGGTTATAAAAAAATAAATAGTACATAAAAAATAAAGTGTGCTTGTCTCTGCACGAGTTTATTTTATATTTATGATTAGAAAGCAAAAGTGAAATTGAAACGTATTAAAGTATAAAGATACCATCGATCGATCGAAGCAGTGTATTTTACGCATTTCCTAAGAGGTATGCTTTTTTACATGAGATTAAATTCTATTTTGTATGTACACAATTTATTTTTCTGTGACCCATGTTTTTTTTTTGTTTTTTTTTTTTTTAATCCGAAGCGGATGACGCCATCCTTGAATGCAGTTAAAATACGATTGTTAATTTTATTTCTCTCGCGTGCTTTTTACTATCTTCGATCAATTTTGACTGCAACTTTGATGGAATAAATGAGACGATATTCTAGCTTAATGTTGTTTGTAGATATTTTTATCCTTAATTTTTCTTTAGAATTTTAAACCTGCATCTAAAAAATATTAGATATTGCTAAAAATATTACACTGCAGTGAGAAATCCTCTCACGGGTCCTCTGGTAGTGATTTAATATTGTTGTATATTACCAAGCTTGTGAATGATGAAGCCCATTCTTGTTTGTCACCAGTTGAAATGCGCCCAGTGGCGTAGCCAGGGTGGTGGTCCAAATGTTCTGGGTACCACTAATTTTTTAAAGTTTTATTTGACCAATCTAATCGGAGAACCGTCTGCGATAATCAAATAAAAAAAAAAAAAAACTTTACAATATTACTGGTATCAAGAACATTTGGACCCCCTCCAAATGTTCCACCATGAATGTTCCACCATGGATGTGAAATGTTTGAAATGTTGTTTGAAATGTTGTGAAATGTTCCACCATGTGAATGTGGACCCCCTCCAAATGTGGCTACGCCACTGAATGCTTCCCGCATAATAAAAGCTTGGTCAGGCCTGACCTGGGGGATTGGTTGGTTACGTAAAATTTAATAGCACAAGATCTTTAGGGACATGTTACGCTAATCTGATCTGTAGAAAATCACGGTTAAAAAATATTTTTATTTTTATTTATTTATTTATTTATTTTCAAGCAAATAACAGCAATGGCGTGTATCAATTTCAATGAAAGAAAGAAATTATGTATTTTCTTAACTGTGTAAGGACAAAGTAAAGTTTTATTCTTTTCTAAAAGTAAATATTGAATGTAAATCACTTTTTTTTCTATGATATTGTTCATAGTGTAATATATTTGTTTCATTTTTTTTTATAATTTAGGTCAGTTCAGTATTTGTTTAATTCGAACATTTTTGCAGGCTCCCTTGCAGTTCTAATTAAAAAGAGTCTACTGTAGATAATTTTTATCGAGCATTACTGAATTCTTTCTGCTTTACAAAAAAAAAAAAAAAAAAAATATATATATATATATATTAAATATATATATTAAATATATATATTAAATATATATTATATATATATATATATATATATATAACTTCTGTTGTAATATTGTACATACGTAGTATGAAAATTTGTATTAAATATTAATTAATGAATTATATTTTTGCTGTTTCACGTTCGAGACCGAACTTTTTAACCCTTGTTCGTATTTTGTACATGCCATAAATTAGTAACCACTGCCTCATCTTTATTTTATTTATTATATATTTTAAACTATCTTTTCTGTAGTTTTTTGACACATTTTCCAAGCATACGCATTCGACAGAGCGTAGCCTACGATGATGCACGTCGCTGTGATACAGCGCCGCGCATCATCGTAGGCTACGGACAGAGCTGTAGAGTTTCTTTAACGGTCAATAGATGGCACTAGTATTACCTTTCACGAGTGAATTTACTTCTGCAAGCTATTCTGATTTCAACATAGGCTTGAAAAATATCTATCATATTGGTTGGTATAAATTGTTAAATCTGTTTCTACAAGAGATAACAATCAGAACGGTCATTTGCAATGGTTAACAGTTGTGTCAAGGATTTTGTTTAGGGTGGAAAGAGGGGGCACAGCGGGGACGGGGCTTGGAAACGGGCACAATGTGACCTAACATCGCAACAATGTGACCGACATCTGATTTTGCGAGGAGTAAGGGCGGGTTCAAGGGGGAGGTCATGAGGGTCATGCTCATGACCCCTTCAAACGGAAAAATATTTTATAGAACAACACATTTTTAAAAAATATATAAATATGTATTAAAGGTGTTTTCATTTTTTTTTTCCTGCTTACAAATTCTAATCTTTCTGATACATTCACGGCGTTATTTTTATATAGAAATGCATGAAAATTCCAGGCATTATTGTGTAGGCTTAAAAAAATCGAACATCCTTTTTAATTTAATTTTCCTATAAATGTGGTACATTTTTAATTGTGCTATTCGATTGCTCCCTCAAGACAATATTTCCATGATTGATGGTCGAGCTCCGAAAATCGGCTTAAAATGAGAACTTTTTGCAAGATTCTTTGCTTTTATAAGAAAATGTGAAACTCTGATTTCTCGAAGATGGACGCCAGATAGTAGAAGTTGGTATAAATATCCACTTTTCTATGAATATCTCGTATAAGTTCTCGACGATATATTTCTTAAATTATCATTAAAAAAGACATTTGATATTAACATTTCGAAATAATATAAGGTTTACTGCTGTTGTTTTTAGGGTTTCGTTCATCTCACGAAACCCTATTACTCCCGCTCCGTTGTCTGTACCGTCACAGAGCCGTTCTCAGAAACTATATAGCTTACAGGCATGGAAATTTGTGTACTTATAGCTAAATCCCTACTATGAAGCTCAAAATATTAAAATTTGAAGAAATCGTATTATTTTAACATAGAGAGATAAAAAAACAAAATTCTAACAGCCTTCTCCTATTAAATTTAAACATTTTTATTTATAGCAGTTGCCAACAATTAAAAATCTACAATAAAAATTTTTCTACAATAATTAATTTTCTATTGAAAGATTTCCACATGAAAAATGAAAATGAAAAAAAAAAAGTTTCACCAATTAAAAAAAAAGATGAATATGACGTCATATGGGTAATAAAACGGAAAATTTCAAACATTTTTCAATAATACAAGGAGTATGAGTATGTGTATTTACAGAAAGCAGATTAATATCACGTCATTAGAGAATTAAAAAGAAAATTAATCTGACGTCCTATTGGAAGTTTAACGGATTTTTCAAATGTTTGAGAATCATACAAAGCGAGTATCAATATGAGTAATAGAGAATAGTAAATATATGAATTTGAGAAACGTATTGAATCAAGATAAAACCCCGATTATGGAAATATACGCATATTTTAACATTTTGAAGGTGTACACAAAATGTTTAATTTTTAAGTTATTATTTTTTAAATAACCATTTAGTCCACATGACAGATATTATTATGGAAGAGTATAATAGCGAGCTTCGCCCGCAATCGGGCTTGTTCAGATATTCGATAAAACGGAGTTTGTTATAAATAGAGTTACATATGTTTTTAATTATCGTTGGTGAAGCGTTTTCTTTAATTAATGCATTTTTTTTTTAATGTTACGTGAACGACGTCACGGGTAACAGCTAGTAAAATATAAAATAACTAATTTTCCGTAATCAGTGGGCAAGATTAGCTCCAAACATGGGCGTTTGCTAGCAAAAATATAGTTTAAAATCAATGTAGAACTGTCACAAAAAGTCTCACTTTCTAAAATACGCAATTTTGCAGCAGGACCTGGATTACAGAGGATTACGCAATAGGTTTAAATATCTATATTATATAAACTATTTTTTTTTTCAATATCGCATTTAGCCCACATGACAGATATTATCATGACAGAGTATAATAGCGGGTTGGTTCAGATATTCGAAAAAACGAGAAAAATAGACCGGTAAATTGTTACTTTATAAAAAACATGACTTTTTTTTTTTTTTTTTTTTTTTTTTTTTTTTCCAAAATGAAATTTTTATGGATTTATTAAAGAAAGGATAAAGTGTTTTGGAAGGAATTGTTTTCGAAACCCTTTGTGGGATCTTCGATCACACTTATACACTTGTTACACTTGATACACGCTGTTACGATTCTATTTTTTATGACAAAGTACACCACTTTTTATTTTCATCTTTTCAGCAATTAAATAATATAGGGCGGAGAATAATTTTTTTTTTTTTTTTTTTTTTTTTGAAATTATTTTCTTGCGAGCGCGGAAAAGTTCTGGAGTGCTCTCAGAAATATACGCACAAAATTTCAAAATAATCAATAATTAGCTTCTGGTTCCACTTAGGGTCTAAATATGCAATTTTAGCATAAAATGTTGTAAGTATTTCGGTAATATTTTTAATTTCCGATTTTTTATTCACGCAAGATCGTAACGCTTAAACAAAAAAAGAAAAAAAAAAGAAAAGAAAAAAAATGTAATTTATTAAATTACAACAACCATTGGAAAAGTGTTCCAAAGGCTTAAAAAAAATCTAATTAATTAAAAATATTAATTATTCAAAAATATTCATCTTTAACCATCTACAAATAAACGCATTTTCCATGACTACAGTTGAAAAGATCCAGGCATTCTCTGTCCTCGCAAAAATATTCGTCTGAACCCTCGCAGCAGTTATTGAAACGCATTTTCCATTACTATACCTTATCCTTAATATATACGTGAATATTTTGTCGTGTCCTTCCTACAATAACTTTAACTCTTGTTTAGATTGATGTCTGAGCTAAAGGTAATTTTGAGGAAATAAAGTTGATAATCACGTGTTTTGTTTATAAGACGATTTCTCAACCGACGTCCATTTTTGAACTCGGCTTTTTTTCATATCTGATAGTTTGCATCTATCCTTTTTGTAACTTTAATATTTTTGTAACGATTTTACGCATTTCTATTGCTTATTCAAAGGAAAAATTCTTCTAAAGTTACGGAATTTCGTTAAAAACGCTTAAAAAAAAATAAAGTGACGCCGAAAACAACAACCATTTTCCCAATGGTTAAAAAAAAACAAAAAAAAAAAACATATCTACACGAACAATTTTCATTATTCACTGCACCTGTGTAGACAAAACATTCCCTGTGATATCATCTCCTGCTGTTCCATGTGTGAGGTAAAAAGTGGGGGGGAGGGGGGGAGTCCATCAAATATTACTTAAATGACCCCTCAATCAAAGCATCCCTCCGTGAACTTTCCCGGCAAATTACAGGAGGACCGTTTTATTCCGTCCTCTAACGTCCTAGTTTATTAGCGTTGAGTGAGCAAAGCGTAGAAAAATAGTCCCCCTTTACCTGTCAAAAACGGATGGATACCCCGCCATGTGTAATGTCCGCGCGCCTTGTATCATTTGACAAGGGTTTTAGCACCGTAATTTGGAATTTACTTCACAAAAACCTCCTTTATAAGGCCGTGAAAGACGTTGAGGGAATTGAAATGGGGCGGAAATGAGGGTAAAATGGGGCAAAATCAGTGCCCAGGAGGCAGCGCGGCCTCTTCAGATCTGCGGCTAAAATTGAATGTCAGGTTTTATTCCGCATCCCTGTTCTTTTATTAAATGTGACTTTTAAAAACGAGCATTTTCCTTTTTATTTTCTTCATTTCACTTCCCGCTTCTTCCTCTACTTTTATGATGAAAAATGCCTCTGATACAGGAACACAACACGTGATGGATTTTTCCAGAAAATATCTCTACTAATATTATAAAGAAGTAGCGTTTGTTTGTTCGTTTGTAAAGGTATTCTCTGAAACTACGAAGCCGATTTAAAAAAATAAAAATAAACTAACAAACATAATTGTATTTTATGTCGGTAGAACAACAGGAGTGAAAAATGTTCTAAGTAACGTTTGTGTGTAGGGATAATGTCTGGAACTACGAAGCCGATTTAAAAAAATAAACTATAAAAAATAAAAATAAACTAACAAACATAAACTATATTTTATGTCGGTAGAACAACAAGAGTGAAGAACGTTCTAAGTAACGTTTGTGTGTTTATTTGTAGGGTTAATGTCTGGAACTACGATGGCGATTTAAAAAATAAACTAACAAACATAAACTATATTTTATGTAGGTAGAACAACAGGAGTGAAAAACGTTCTAAGTAACGTTTGTGTGTTAGTTTGTAGGGATAATCTCTGCAACTACGAAGCCGATTTAAAAAATAAACTATAAAAAATAAAAATAAACTAACAAACATAAACTATATTTAATGTCGGTAGAACAACAGGAGTGAAAAACGTTCTAAGTAACGTTTGTGTGTTTGTTTGTAGGGGTAATGTCTGGAACTACGATGCCGGTTTAAAAAATAAACTAACAAACATAAACTATATTTTATGTTGGTAGAACAACAGGATTGAAAAGCGTTCGAATATTGCGATTTTTTGATACTGGAATATCAGTTAGTGAAATTTGTTGGTGGTTACATTTAAGATATAAATACTCTCTATGAACGGTTTAAAAAAATCGAAATTTTAAAAGGAGAAACGAGCGTAAAACCTTCTAAAAACGTTCTAAATTGCGAATTATTTAAAACTGTTAGGCTAGAAATTTCAAATTTGACATGTCTGTTACTTTTAAGATGTAAATGCTTGCACAGAACAGTTTCGAAAAATATCAAAATATAAAAGGGTGCAGCAACAAAAAAAACGTTCTATCTGACACTGTTTGAAGAAAACTTCAAATTTGGCATTGTAATTTACTTTAAATATGTAAATGTTACGAATGAACGGTTGCTAAAAAATTCGAAGTTTAAAAAGGTGAAATGAGCAGAAAACGTTCTATAAATGTTATAAATTACTTTGGTTTATTTGATGTAATGTATGCGCGTAAGATGTGAAATTGTGCTATACTTCATGCGTAAAATGATACATTTTTCTTTGGTCCTGATATTTTAGAGTCATAATTTACAATTTGTAGAAAAAAAAATCTCTTTTAAAAACATTTAGAGGAACAGAAAAAGGGCGAAAATGATGGTAAAATGGGGTTAAAATCAGTGAACGAGGGACAGTGCGGCCTCTTCAGATCTGCGGCTAAAATTAAATGTCAGGTTTTATTCCACACCTTTTATTAAATGTGACTTTAAAAGAAGAGCATTTTCCATTTTTATTTTCGTCATTTCACTTTCCGCTTTTATCTTCTTATTGTATGATGAAAAATGCCTCTGATATATTCTGTATATAGTTTCAGTTAGAAGTACAGGGTGGTTATAATATAAGTATCTCTATTGGGAGCTGTCTGTAGCTTGAAGGAATAACCAAAATGAAACCAAAATTAGTACACTTACTATTCGAGGAGGGGAAAGAAGAATGGAACAATAAAAAAAAAGTTAATTGCAATAATCACCGACAGAGGGCGCTTTTGAGTGTGACATGTAATGTGTAATATTGTGTACTGTGGAAGTGTCGCAAACCGCAATGACTTGACAGCATATCACAACATGTGCGAAACATCACTCCTGATGCGTTACATTCAGCAGTTGAGCACATCGTGCACGACCTGCATTGTGTCCACTAGCACAATGACCATGTGGAGCCATCATATTTACTGTGACATTTTCCAATAAATTGGGTATGCCATCCGGTTTTACGCCTTAATTATTTAATTTTAACGTTCGCCCAGCCTTGTGGCAAAATTGGGTAACGTTTATACTTTGTAAAATTGTAGTTTAACTTGTAATTATTGTAGCTTGCGCCGGATAGTAATATTTTTCTCTCCCTAGGATTAGGGGTTCGTCCTGGCCATTAGCCAAAAGCTGGTCCCTAGGGTGGGCGCTGTCTGTCTGTTCTTGTATTACACATTACATTTCACACTCAATGGCGCCATCTGTTGGCGATTAATGCAATATTTTTTTTATTGTTCCATTTTTCTTCTTCCATCTGGAATAGTAAGTGTACCGATTTTGCTTTCATTCGGGTTATCCGTTCAAACTACAGACAGCTCCAAATAGAGATACTTATATTATAACCACCCGGTATATTAAAATGCATTTTTAATGTTTGTTTTTTCTTTCTTCTAAAGACCTGTATTAAGTAGCTAAATGGAAGCTTCATAAACAAGGCATTTGTTTGAACTAACACTGAATACTTGAAATTCATTATAAATTATAAACGTGCACAGTGAAAAAAATTCAGCAAACTGACAAGTCATTCGACCGTTTTTTTTAAAAAAAAAACAGGTACCTAATCGTTATCTAACTCTGTTCTGATCATAATGTAAGCAATATTATGACCAAAATAGAGTTAAATTACGGTTAGGTAACCGTTTTTAATAAAACGGTTGAATGAGACTGGACAGTTTGCTACACATTTTTAACAGTGTCAATTTCTCTGACAATTAGGGATACGACAATTTTAATGAGATTCTTATGTATAGCTGAGATAGATCAAAATAAAATAGTGAAATAAATACTAATAAAGTGTAATGTATGCGCGTAATATGAGAAACTGTTGTAAAATTTCATGCATAACATGTAAAAAATTTCTTCTGGCCTGAGGTTTTAGTGTCATTATTTAAAACTTGAAGTAGGTAACTATTCTTTCAAAAAATGGTTGAACGAATGGACAATTTGCTGCAAATTTTTAACGGTGCACTTTTATAATTTATAATGAATTTCGAGTATTCATTGTTAGTCCAAACAAATGCCTTGTTTATGAAGCTTTTATTTAGCAACTTAATACATAGGTCTTTGAAAGAAAGAAAAAAACATTAAAAATGCATTTTAACATACTTCCAACTGAAACTATATACAGAATAAGTGGGTAAGAGTGATCGAAGATCTCACAAAGGGTTTCGTTTAATATTCCTTTCAAAATTCTTTATCCTTTCTGTAATAAATCCAAACAAATTCCATTTTCAAAAGAAAAAAAAAAGTCATGTTTTTTATAAAGTAAATATTTCCCGGTCTATTTTTCTCGTTTTTTCGATAATCTGAACCGGTCCGGGCTAAACCCGCTATTATACTCTGTCATAATAATATCTGTCCTGTGGACTAAATGCGATTAAAAAAATCAATTTTAAAATTAAACATGTTGTACATGTTTCACACAATTGTGTAATAATGTTCACAATTTTAAAATTAAACATTGTTGTACATGTTGTACATGTTTAAAATTAAACATGTCATTCAAAATGTTAGACGTCAGATTAATTTGCTTTTTAATTCTCTAATGACGTCATATTAAGCTGCTTTCTGTATTTACACATAATCATATTCCTTTTACTATTGAGAAATGTTTGAGAATCTCCGTTTTATTAGCAATATGACGTCATATTAATCTTTTTTTCAATTGGTGAAACTTTTTATTTCATTTTAATATTTCACGTGGAAATCTTTCAATAAAAAATTAATTATTGTAGAAAGAATTTTATTGTGGAATTTTAACCCATTTGGGACCATGGGTGCATATATGCACCCTCAAAAAGAGCATACAGAATTTGTTTTCGGCACCAGTATAAAATAAAAGTAATATTTGCTTTGTCTAATTAGAGCATTTTTGTGATAGTTTAAGTAAAGGTAGTTTTTTTTTAAAAAGTGGTGCCAACCGAATAAAATTTGTGTAAAAGTCGCCGGTCCCGAAGGGGTTAATTGTTGGCAAACTGCCATAACGATTTTTTTTTAATATAATAGGAAAAGGCTGTTATATTTTTGGTTCTTTATTTCTGTATTTTAAAATAATACGATTTTTTCAAATTTTATGATTTTGAGCTCATAGTAGGTATTCAGCTATAAGTACACAAAATTTCATGACTGTACGTTATATAGTTTCTGAGAACCCGCTCTGTGACAGACATACAACAAAGCGGGACTGATAGGGTTTCGCGAGATGAACGAAACCCTAAAAAGGCGAAGAGATAATTTTTAAAAGAATCCTCTAAGTGTATATTTATAAAACTGTGAAAGAAGCTACAAAGAGGTGGAAATGAGAGTAAACTGGTACAAAATCAGTGCTCAGGGGGTAGTGCGGCCTCTTCAGATCTGCGGCTGAAATTGAATGTCAGGTTTTATTCCACATCTCTGTTCTTTTATTAAACGTGACTTTAAAAGTCGAGCATTTTCCTTTTCTATCTTCTGCATTTCACTTCTCCGTCTTCTTTTATGATGAAAAATGCCTCTGATACAGGAACACAACACTTGAAGAATTTTTCCAGAAATTATCTCTACTTGCCTCTTATTGTATATATTCCCGGAATGCCGTATTCATCATGCTTCAAATATAATAAATGGCCCCTCCTCAAGTCTAATTATTCAAGATATAGATGAAATAAAAATGATATCGCCTTTCTTTTATTTAGGATTTCGAAGAGATAAAGATTTTGAATCGGAAAAGCTCTTTATTTAAAAGATAGATTTTAATCATTAATTTCTTCGCGTGAAAAAAGAATGCCTTATCGCTCTTTCTTTTTTTAATTCGTGGAATTAATTTTTAAAGGAGTCTATATTCCTAAAGTTAAATGAGAAGTTAAAAAAAAAGAGTAATGAAAGGAAAACAGAACAATGCTTCTACAGTTGAAAAGCTCCATTGCTAGAATTGCGATGGGCAACAGAAGCTGAAGCCCTCGAGGTTTAATGATAAAGGATCCTCAACAATTTTTGATAATTCCGAAAAATATTCATTTAATAAAACTGTAAAATTTTATATAAAGCCATCGGCGGTTTTCGACAGAAGCGAAGCTGTGCGCTGTTATTTCTAGGGATCGAGAAATATACGAAACGCTTCGTAAGAGGTAAAAGTTTGTATATAAACTAAGAAATCCAACACAAGTTACAGAAAAAAGGTGAAAACCACTTTTTCCCTGAAAACTCTAATAATTTTACTTAAATACTTACCCAACATATAGTAGTATAGGGTAAGTCTTGTAATCGTTTTGAAAATCGAAAAAAAAAAAAAATGACGAATTTACACGTTTCAGACACTGGAGATTCCGAAAAACATATTTTTAGAAAAAAAAAATGCCGTGCGTCTGTCTGTGTGTGTGTGTGTCTGTAAATGCTCTATATCCCGAACAAACTGAGATAGAGACTTGAAATTGCGTATGTACTTAGTATGTAATAATGGGAAGAAGCTTATTGAATTTCAGTAACCTCGATTATCCCTATTTTTTTTTTTTTCAGACTCTCGAAATATTCGTTCTGATTTAAGGTATATAAACATTTTCGAAATTGTTTATTTTAAAGAGTGACTATAAAAGCCAATAAAAAACATAAATTTTGCATAAAGAATGAAGTCGATCGGATAATGAGTTGCCGAGATATTCGGAATCCTATTTCCACACTCTTCGATTTTTCATGGCCCTGTGTTTCATTCAAATTTCAATTCAAAGATAGATTTTAATTGGAAACGAGACGCTTAATCAGACGCAATAAACCGCTAGTTAATAGGATTATCAATTTTGAAGTTATAAGGATGTTTATTTTACGCAATCCAGTAATATAGCATTTAAAGTTTATGACGTCATCCAGCGACGATATTATTCGAATTGCAATGTATTTAATAAATAGTTTACACATGTTTTATTTTCATATTTTATATTATGCATATCCATGATATGCAAGTATTACGGTGGTCCCCAACGACTAGTTTTTAGATTGACCACAATAACACCAAAAAGAATTTTTATGCGTAAACTATCAGTAATGTATTTAAACAAAAAAAATGAAATTTGTTAAAAGCTATACTTTTGTATTAGCCGTATGTCAACTATTTTTCATATTTCCGAAAAATATTCATTTAATAAAACTGTAAAATTTTATATAAAGTCATTGGCGGTTTTAGATAGAAGCGAGGCTCTGCGCCGCTAATTATATACGGATCGAGAAATATATGAAACGTTTCGTAAGACGTAAAAGTTTGCATAAGGTCTAACACGGGTTACAGGAAATATGTGAAAACCACTTTTTTAATGAAAACTCTAATAGATTTTTATATTTAATATATATTTTTTTAGATTGACCACGATAACACCATAAAAGAATTTTTATGTGTAAACCATCAATAATGTATTCAAAAAAAGTTTTGAAATTTGTTAAAAGCGATGCTTTCGTATTAGCCGTATATCAGTAGTTAATAGCCGAAGAAATATTCAGAGATTTCGCCTCTTACAACTTTTTTTTTTATTCTGATAATTTCAGTGGTTTCAGCGTGTAGTTCAATTACATGTCTATGGTTTCTCTTATTATGGATGGATAGTATAGACTGGAGGGAATGGATGTACTGGATGTTCAATGAAAGTAAAATAATTGTTCCCTCAAGTCTGTGCTATCTATCCATAATAATAGAAACCATAGAGATAGTGACCCGCAAAAATACAATATGTAACGATGCAGCATCTTTTAACTTACCGAAATTGTGGCTCGAGTGACTCCATGCTTACAGATATGGAAATAAACAACCAAGCAAAAATAAAAGATAACGTACGTAATTTTTAAAAAGCACATAAAAATTAAATGATAGCATTTCAAATAACTCCAAAGCCCGTGCAATTATAGAATATTCTCATTCGTTTTTGAAAATGACTCGGAGTGAGACGAAACATGTAAGCAATCTAATAAAAGTTATTTTACTGTATATTATGTTGTTAATTTACACCTTTTAGCGTTTAAAAGAAATAGATTAAGAAAACTTATACTTGGAACTTGGAACGAGTTCATTAATCAGAATACATGGAGCAATTGTCTCCGTATCCAACCGAAACAGTTTATCGTTTCGAGGGGATTCCCAGTTGAAAACAACTCCACTCCTTGTATATGAGTAATAGTGTAACACATCATGAGAGAGCCATGTGAAAAAAGTTTAAAATTAAGTTAATAAAATAACAAAAGAAAGTTTCAAATTAAGTTAAATAAAATAATAAAAGTGCGATTATGAATATATTTTGAATACATTAAGTATTATTCCAAGAAATTTTTCTGGTGAGAAGGTAAAAAAGAAAACAAGTGGGTAACTGTGATCGAAGATCGCACAAAGGGTTTCGTTTAATATTCCTTTCAAAACCCTTTATCCTTTCTTTAATAAATTCAAATAAATTTCATTTAGCAACAAAAAAAAAGTCATGTTTTTTATAAAGTAAAAATTTACCGGTCAATTTTTTCGTTTTTTCGAATTTCTAAACCAGCCCGATAGCGGGCAAAACCCGCTTTATACTCTGTCATAATAATATATATCATGTGGACTATATGCGATATTTAAAAAAATAATAATTTCAAAAATAACATATTGTTAAATGTTGTACATCTTTAAACATGTTGATTAAAGATTTAAACATGTTGTACACCTTCAAAATGTTAAAATATGCGAATATTTCCACAATCGGGTTTTTATCATGATTCAATACGTTCCTCAAACTCATATATTTACTATTCTCTATTACTCACATTGATACTCGCTTTGTAGTATTCTCAAACATTTGAGAAATCCGTTAAACTTCCGATATGGCGTCAGATTAATTTCCTTTTTAATTCTCTAATGACGTGATATTAATTTGCTTTCTGTACATACACATACACATACTCATACTCCTTATGATCTTTTTTTTTTTTAATTGGTGAAACTTTTTATTTCATTTTCATTTTTCACGTGGAAATCTTTCAATAGAAAATTAATTATTGTAGAAAAATTTTTATTGTAGATTTTTAATTTTTGGCAACTGCTCTAATGAAAAATGTTTAAATTTAATAGAAAAAAGCTGTTAGAATTTTGGTTTTTAATCTCTATTTATTAAAATAATACGATTTTTTCAAATTTTAATATTTTAAGCTTCATAGCAGGTATTCAATTATATATACAAAAAGATTCAACTCTGTACGTTATATACGTTCTGAGAACGGCTCTGTGACGGACATACAACGGAGGGGTAATAGGGTTTCGTGAGATGAACGAAACCCTAAAAAATGAGTGATTTATTAAGAAGCATACGTAAAGCTTTTAATAAACATATAATTTTTCTTTCAAAGCTAATATATCTTATAATAAAGATAATTAGCGCGACCCTTTTTGATTTGATGTTCCTTACCTCATTAAGTACATGTATTTGTTGCTAGCACCCTCTACAAACGTAAATTAAACAGCCGCCATTTTACATGGTTCATTTACTAACAAAATGTAACTTGCAGCAAAACTGATTACACAGTCCGCTAAATAAAGTAATTGCTTTTTTCAGTCACACGCTTTCTAGAGTAATTCATGTTTATATGAGTATAAATTGTTCTGTCAGAAAATTATTATTTTTTTCCGGTACAAACAAATTTTTTAAAAATATTTAAAAAATTTAAGGAATGAAAAAAAAATAGATCCTATTTGCTGAAATGATTTTGATTTTTCACGGGTCCTTCAAACAATAAACTTCTTGGCATATTTCTACAGCGTTTGCAATATAAATCTACTACGAAGATTATTGTTTAGAAATAGTGGTATTTAAAACGGTTACTACAGAAAGAGGGATTTAAGAAAAATCAAACATGAAAGATTTTGATAAACAAACCTTTAAACATTTAATTTTCCTGTCAAAGCTAATATATTGAACAATACGGGAATTTTTACATATTGGTAAAAAAGCGTATAAGCGATATTGTGAAAAATGTCCAAGCCGGGCATCAACCCGGATCCTTGGAGTAACGCTCCAACATTGAGCTACGAAGACGACATACAGCTTGGCATCTCTCACTTACATAACATATGTCGGCATGGCTGCAAACACAGCACAAGATGGAAAGGTCTTCATGAATTAAAAATTACGAGCAGGAAGACCGAGCGATGCTCGGTTAAAATTAGCTTTGAGTTCAAATATCATGACCCATGACCAAAATGACCCACTAATCAATTTTTTTCGAACATGTGCAAAGCACAATTGTCTTCTCGTGCCCGAAACCCGTAGGATATAAAATTTAGTCAAAATAGTCTGAGCCGTATTTAGATAAAATTAGCTTGACCCACATCAGTGACCCAAAAATGACCCACTAATCGGTTTTCTGGAGCATGTGACCTAGCCCAATGATTTTCTCGTGTCCAAAAACCGTAGGATACAAAATTTAGTTCAAATCGTCTGAGCCGTTTTTAAGATAAAAATAGCTTGACCCATAATGACCCATGACCAAAATGACCCACTAATAAAATTTTCTCAAACATGTGACCTAGCCCAATAGTCTTCTCGTGCCCGAAAATGGTAGGATACAAAATTTAGTCAAAATCGTTTGAACTGTATTTTAGATACAATTAGCTTGACCATGACCCATGGTGACCCAAAATGACCCACTAATCGAATTTTCGTGAACATGTGAGAATGGACAGCCCAATGTGAGATTGCCCAATGGTTTTCTGGTGCCCCAAAATGGTAGGACATAAAATTTCGTCAAAATCGTTAGAGCCGCCTTTAACCCATCAGCACACGCGCTGGGATAAAATCTAACCCAGCTTACAACTATTACTTAAAAATGTGTGAAAATAGTTCGTGATCATTCTGAGCTTCATAGTACCTTTCAAGCTGAATGATATCAAGATGTGGCCAAAAAGAATTTACCTCTGGTAGCGTATTTTCCATTCTTTTGTTATAAAAATGTCACGTGGGAGGAAATTTATCCCACGCGTGTTATAACGTAAACCATAATGATAAGAAAATGCTAATGCAAATGTTTATGTAAAAAATATAGTGTGCAAATAATAATATAATTTTTCTTTTAAACGTTAACAACTCTTGCACATACAGTTTCTATATATCAGTTTTATGTTTTTTTGTATTTTCATGGCTGAATTTGGATTGTAAAAGCTTTGTATGTAATGATATGCAGAAAAAAATCTTAGTGCGAGATTTTTTTTTTGTTGTTTTTTTGGCTTTAAATAACTTTTTATTTTAAGTTAAATTATGTCCTTTATTGATTTACAGTTTATTTCAAAATATAAATTTTTGTTTTATAATCTAACCGGGGGAAATTGACACAAGAAAACCCATTGGGGTAAAATTTATCGCGCGTGTAGTAACGTAATGTAAAGGGGCGCGTGTACTGACAGGTTAAGATAAAATTTGCATATATATATATATATAACCACACACACACAACACAAGATTTGCTCGTATTAGAATATACCTATATATGATAAACCTAATATATTTTATAATAAAAGTTAATTAACGTTACACGCGATTTGAAGTACTTTATTATCTACATGTATTCGTAGCTAATAAACACGCTCTAAAGCGTATACTATTAAACACTCGCCATTTTACATGGTTCAGTTACTAACGAAATGCAATTTGAAGCAAAGCTGATTATACAGGAAATAAAGTAATTGCAATTTTTAGTCATACACTTTCTAGAGTAATCAACATTTCTGAAAAGAAATCGTTTTGAAAGAAACTTTAAAAAAATAATAATAATTCCTTAACCCTTTCAAGGGTGGTGGTTATTTTTTAGACAACTTAATTTTAATCCCTAAATGCTACATTGGCACCAGAATTTTGAATGAAAATTCCCTTTTATCAAGTACATGAAGAAAATATTTTACCTATTTTTAAATAAATTTGTTTCTAAATTCTGGTGTCAATTAATCATTTCAACATTTAACCAATAGAAGTACTTTGCCCATGAAAGGGTTAAAGGAGTTACGGAAAAATTTCACCTTAAAATTTTGAAAAAAGCTGTTTTTCTGTTTTTTGTTAACATGATTTTTCAGAATTTTCAGAGCAAACTAACACGATCTTTTTACCACTATTAAATTTCTTTGTATATTTCTAGAATATTTTCAGGTAGAAATCTACGGCGAAGTTTATTGTTTAAAAATAGTGATATTCAAAAAGGAGACCAAAGAAGGAAGGATAAGCAAACATGAAAGCTTTTAATAAATATACATTTAAACACCTAATTTTACTGTCAAAGTTAATATATCTGATAATAAAAGTTAATTATCGCGACACTTTTGGATTTGATGTAACTTATCTTATTATCTACATGTATTTGTAGCTAATAAACACGCTCTAAAGCGTATATTAAACACTCGCCATTTTACATGGTTCAGTTACTAAAGAATGCAATTTGAAGCAAAGCTGATTATACAGGCCGTTAAATAAAGTAATTGCATTTTTTAGTCATACACTTTCTAGAGTAATCACCATTTCTGAAAAGAAATCGTTTTGTAAGAAACTTTAAAAAAATAATAATAATTCCTTAACCTCTTAAGACCCGAAGTTAAAATAATAGTACAAATAAATACTAATTCTTTGCTTTTAAACAAACATAATGACATAATAGATGACAAAAAATGTATTTTTGTTAAATCTATTGTTTTAGGGGGCTTGTAATTTAGGTTCACAAATATGAACATAAAATTACTAGCCCCCACAAAATATCAATTTAATTATCAATAACCTAAAATTACACAATAAAAAAAATAACAGCTTTAAATAAGTGAATAATCTGGAAATTCTTAAAATTTTTTATTAAAAAGTTTTTAAGTTAAAGAATTGTGAAAATTACCTACTTTCTTGGATGCACTGTTTCGAAAGCATTTTGCAAACTCAGGTTAAGATAACATTTATTTTATAAGGAAATCGACATCGGCGCTGCCATTTATTGGTCTCGTTTTAAAGCAAAAGCATTCAACTTTATAGAAGTGAAGTTAAAATGTAAAAATATCAATCATTTTAGTTTTTATGAGCAAAAGAATCTAGGTACCCATTTGGGTACCCTGGACTCAAGAGGTTAAATGAGTTACGGAAAAACTTTACCTTTAAATTTTGGAAAAACATCTTTTTGCATTTTTGGTTAACACGATTTTTCAGAATTTTCAGAGCAAACTAACACGATTTTTTTACCACTAATAAACTTCTTGGTATATTTCAGAATATTTTCAGTAGAAATCTACGACGAAGATTATTGTTTAAAAACAGTGGTATGCAAAAAGGAGACCAAAGAAGGAAGGATAATCAAACATGAAAGCTTTTAATAAGCATATACGGTAAACACCTAATTTTACTTTCAAAGTTAATGTATCTGATAATAAAAGTTAATTAACGCGACACTTTTTGATTTGATGTGACTTATACCTTATTAGCTATATGTATATGTAGCTAATGAACACGCTCTAAAAACTTAAATTAATCGTCATTTTACATGATTCAGTTATTAACGAAATGTAAATTGAAGCACAGCTGATTACATAGCCCGCTAAGTACAGCTGTTGCTTTTTTCAGTCAGAAAATTTCTACAGCAATTCAAGTTTACAAGTAAGAAAATCATTTTTTTAGATTTTTTTTTTTTTTTTTTTTTTTTTTTTTTTTTTTGTTCTACGAAATAATTTTCAAAAAAGGCTTAAAGATGTTAAGGATTAAAAAAAAAAAAACATGACCTGATTTTCTTCTTTGCTGAAATGATCGACTTTCCAGAGCAATCTAGAAAAAAAGAAAAAAAAATATATATATATACACACACATATATATATATATATATATATATATATATATATATATATATATATATATATATATATATATGTATATTCTTTACGGGTTTTTCTGGTTTGTTTTTAAACACCGCTATTTTCAAACAATAAACTTCTTGATATATTTTTACAATATTTGCAATAGAAATCTACCACGAAGTTTAGAAATTATTGTTTAGAAATAGTGGTATTCAAAAGGAAGACTATAAAAGTGTGGTTTAAGAAAAGGCAAACATAAAAACTTTTATTAAACAAACATTTAAACACATAATTTTCCAGCTAAAGTTAATATATCTTATGATAAAAGTTAATTAACGCGACACTATTTGATTTGATGTGACTTACCTTATTATCTAACATGTATTTATAGCTAATAAACACGTCCTAAAGCGTAAATTAAACAGTCGCCGTATGGCATGGTTTAGTTGCTAACGAAATGTAACTTGATGCTGAGTGATTATACAGGCTGTTAAATAAAGTAATTGCATTTCTTCAGTCATACTCTTTTAGGTATAGATTTCGTAAGAAATACTACCTATTACATTCTCCCCTATGTTGGAATTTCTGGAAAATTTTCGCAGATCCACGCCGATTATGACTCCCAGAACCCAAAACTACCCCCCAGTTCAAAACTTATCTATCTATCTATCTATCTATATCACTTTTTTATGGACACGATAACTTCCATAATTCTGCACAAATCTCTTCCAAACTGATACATAAAATCAAGGGCATGAAATCTCGGTCAAGTTCGTTAACCCTGTCAGGGACAAAGTACTTTCAGTACTAAAATGTTGAAATAAATGAGTTGCATCAGAATTTACAAACAAATTTCTTTGGAAATAAGAAAAATGCTATATTTCACATACATATTAAATGGAAAAGATTTTAGCAAAATTCTGGTGCCATTATGGCATTTGGGAATTAAAATTAAGTGGTTTCATAAACATATCACTGCCCCTGAAAGGGTTAAAGGGCAAAATCAAACCAAGGGGGGGGGGGGGGGATTGGGATATTTTTGAAAACAGAAAAAAACCCATAACTTCTTAATTATGATACGTATCGAACCGCTTAAAGTTTTATTACTTCTAGGAAAAAGGCCGAAAATTTATATATGACAGATTTTTGATATCATTAAAAATGGCCCCAAGGGGGCGGGGGGGGGGGGGGCAAATGCGTTTAAGAAAAAAAAATCATACCTTTGTCAAACCTTAAGATATCAAATCCGCTTAAATTTATTATAAATCTTCTTAATATTATTTACAACTTTTATATTGACAAGTTTTTAATAATACCAACCCTTAGCGCAATAAATAAATAAATAAAAACAAAAAAAATACTTGCCGGCTCCGTCTACAGACACATGTAGATTTCGGAGTGGGTGGTCCTAACTCCTGCAAAATGGCAAAAAGTTAATTTCTTCTGCAATTTCCAATAAACAGGCGCCCCACGGCCTGCGTCTTCGAAATCTACCTGTGCCTGTAGGTCGAGCCGTCAGGGATTTTTTTCTAGAGCAATCAATATTTCTAAATAGAAATCGTTTTATAAGATTTTTTATTTTTATTTATTTATTTATTTATTTATTTATTTTTTTTTTGGATAAAAATAAGTTTTTGTAAATAATTCGTTACGGAAAAACTTCACTTTAAAAATTTAAAAATGTATAAGAAGATCTGTTTTTTTTTTTTTTTTTTTTTTTTTTTTTTTTTTTTATAATTATTATTCAGAATTATCAGAGCAATCTAACACGATCTTTACCACTAATAAACTTCTTGGTATATTTCTAGAACTGTTTCAATAGAAATCTACCACGAAAACTATTGTTAAAAAATAGTGGTATTCAAAGGAGAGGCCAAATAAAGACGGATTTAAGAAGAAACGAACATGGAAGTTTTTATTAGACAAATCTTTAAACACCTATATTTCCTGTCAAACTTAATATATTTCATGATAAAAGTTAATTAACACGACGCTTTTTCATTTGAAGTTACTTACCTTATTATCTACATGAATTTGTAGCTACACTGTTAAAATTTCGCAGCAAACTGTCCAGTCATTTGACAGTTTTTGTAAAAAACGGTTACATAACTGTAATTTAACTCTAATCTGACCATAATATGGGGAATAATGTGATCAGAATAGTGCTAAATTACGGTTATGTAACCATTTTCTATTAAAAAAAAAGGTCAAATGACTAGACAGTTTGCTGCAAATTTTTAACAGAGTAATAAATGCGCTCTAAAAACGTAAATTAAACACTCGCTATTTTACATGGTTCACTTACTAACGAAATGAAATTTGAGGCAAAGTTGATTATACAGGTCGTTAAATAAAGTCATTGCATTTTTTTAATAATATAAATCGTTTTGTATAAGAAACATTCTGTTTTTGGTAAAATATCGTTTTCTTTTATAAATATTTCCTTAAACGATTTACGGAACAACTTCACTTTAAAATTTTGAAAAATGGGAAATAAGATTTGTTTTTCTCTTTTCATGAATATTCAGACATTTCAAAGCAATATGTCTCAATCAAAGAATATGATATATTTTTGGCATTTATATCTGATATAATAAAGTAATTGCATTTTTTCAGTCATACGCTTTCTAGGTTAATCACGATTTCTGAATGGGAATTGTTTGGAAAGAATATATATATATTTTTTTGGTAAACATTATTTTTTGAAATATTTCCTTAAAGAATTTACAAAACAACATCACTTCAAATTTTTGAAAAAAGGAAAAAAAAAAAGAATATTTGATTTTCTTTTTTTTTGCATAATTATTCAGAATTTTCAGACCAATATGGCTCAATCTAATAAGGAATTCAGCATATTTTTGGCATTTATATCTGCTATAATAAATTAATTGCATTTTTTCAGTCATACTGTTTATGTAAGTATCGTCTGCAGCGAGCTAAAGCTGCATGCTCCTAGGTTTCATGGCCTCCGAATTCATGTAAGTTTCTTTTTCTTATTCTCCGCGTTTGGCAACACTCAGTGTT
The DNA here is from genome assembly GCA_963931845.1 of Maratus michaelseni. Taxonomy (NCBI): domain Eukaryota; kingdom Metazoa; phylum Arthropoda; class Arachnida; order Araneae; family Salticidae; genus Maratus; species Maratus michaelseni. Next base: position 9,843,992 of record OZ007600.1, read on the forward strand.
CAGTTTTGCTTCTTGTTTTTTGGAATGTGAAAATATGATGTTATAGAATAAGCCGTGTGATGGCTCGCTGTTCTTTATTTGTGTGTGAATAAACGCCTTTATACAGCCCATTAGTTTTAGTTAAGTGTTTTTAGTTAAGAACCAGCAGTGTGTGTGTGTAGTTTAAAACGCTAAAACATTCTTGGTACAAGTCTAGCCGGAGCGCTAGTGAAAAAAAAAAAAAAAAAAAGAAGTGTAGAATCGAACATTTTTCTCAACTGCCGTGATGTCTGTCGGTTGTGACGAAAGATTACCTCAGCTTGTGAGATAAGTTAACTTTGAACATTATATTTCGTGTGTAAAAATAATTTGCTATTTAAAACTGTAGAATTGTGATGAGAATATAGTTTAGATTAAATTTCGTATTAACATATTTTAGAACTAGTTTTGGGTTTGATTTAAGTAAAAATGAGTGAACTAACAACTTTTAAAACAAAAAGAACTGCTCTACGGAGAAGTATAACGAATTATATTAAGAAAATCGAAAGTATAATCGCAGATGGTGAAATTAATTTAACAGAATTAGAAGAAAATATTGAATTGTTAAAACAGAAAGATTCGGAACTAAAAAAACTTGATAGGGAAACCGAAAGTTTAATTACAGAATCTAAACAATTAGAGAGTGAGATAGATAGTGCACAGGAAATCTCAGAAAAAATTGATTTGTGGAAATTTAAAGGTGAGAAAGTATTAAAAATCGTAAATGTTAAGTTAAGTAAGAGTGAAAATAAATCTGATAGTGTAATTTCAGAAAACATTTTTGAGAATATTAAATTACCTAGGTTATCATTACCTACTTTTGGAGGCAATATCACTGAATGGATAGCTTTTAAAGCTCTTTTCAATGCATGCGTTAACAGTAATACGACTATATCTAATGCTCAAAAATTGCAATATTTGAAGGCTTCATTGAAAGGTGAAGCGTATCGCGTTATTCAGTCTATTGAAATTTCGGATTCTAATTTTGAAATTGCATGGAATCTACTAGACGAAAGATATTCAAATAAGAGAGAACAAATTTTTGCATATATTAAACGATTTCTAAGTTTACCATCAATTCAAACAGTATCAGCTATTGCTATTTTAAATCTAGTTGATAACATTAATGAAGTCATTTGCTCGTTAGAAGTATTGAACCAAACCATTGACAAATTTGGTGATACATTAATGACTTATTTAATTTTGCAAAAATTGGATTCTTCTACAAAATTGTGGTGGGAACGTCAGCTTAAAAGCAATGAAATTCCGAAACTTAAGAACTTAATTGAATTTCCTTAGAATTACGCAAGAACTCTTCAAAATAGCAAGTTAGTGGTAAATAAGGTACCTAAATCTGTATTTCCAAATAAGAGTAATGCTTTTGTAACTACTTTGGGTTGTGGTTACTGTAAAGAAGAATATAGTTTAGCTAAATGCTCGAAATCTCTTAATTTGCCTGTTCAACAACGAGTAGATTTCGTAAAACATAATCATTATTGCTTCAATTGCCTATCTAATACGCATTTTCTCAATAAATGTAAGAGTCTAAATACGTGCCATCATTGCTTTAAGAAACATAATAGTATTTTGCACATGGTAAACAATTCAAGGAATAAGACTCAGACGAATAGCATGTCCCCACACGCACAAGAATTTATCCCTTAAAAAGTTGAGTCAGCGAGTGATAAAGTTTCGTCTACAGTCTGTGCCTCTCATTATGAATCAAACGAAAAGAGTAATCAAAAGAGTCATATTTTGTTGCGTACCGCATTAATAAAAGTTCAAAATTGTCAAAAAGAGTTTGTAAAATGCAGATGTTTATGTGATACAGGCTCTCAAAAGTCATTTATTTCTAGAGAATATGTAAACAAATTAGGATTAAAGGTAAAAGATAGTTCTATTTCTGTGTCATGTTTGGGAACATTTAATACTGTGAGTAATGGGGAAGTCGATTTACTATTCACTTCTCACTTCAAAAGTGATCTTAGGGTATCAACATCAGCATTCGTAATGGATAAAGTGACAGATAATATTCCCTATGTGTCTTTACCTTCAGTCATTTGCGATAATTTCAGTGATTTAATGTTAGCTGATCCATTGTTTTACAAGTCACAAAAAATTGACATTTTATTTGGTGTAAATGTATTTATGCATTTAATGACTGGGGAAATTGTCAAAGGTGAACCTGACCTTCCATTTGCCTTAAATTCGAGACTTGGGTGGATAATTTCGGGTACTACAAATTTTGAAACGCTGGTAACTGATCCAGTACATGTAAATCATTTAAGTACAATAACTGACGCGTTAGTAAATTCATTCTGGGAATTAGAAAAAAATTCCAAATGTGCAACCTTTAACAGTTGAAGAAAAACATTATGAAAAACATTTTGAGAGTTCTCATTTTAGAGAAAAATCAGGCCGCTATTCAGTCGCATTACCATTCAAACAGGATCGAGATATTTTAGGTGATTCACGCCAAATGGCGCACAGGAGATTTCTTTATCTTGAGAAAAGACTAATATCCATGCCAGAAATTTACAACCAATATGTGCAATTTATGAAAGAATATTTATCTCTGGGCCACATGTACTTTGTTTCGAATACAGATCGGGAATTAGAAACTAAACATTATTACATCCCACACCACTTCGTCTTAAACAATTCTAGTTTAACTACCAAATTAAGAGTAGTTTTTGATGCGAGTGCTAAAATAACAACAGGTGTTTCTTTAAACGACACTCTAATGGTAGGTCCCAAAATACAAGATGATTTAATTTGCATTTTATTAAGATTTAGATTTCATAATATTGCCATAACAGCTGATATAAGAATGATGTATAGGCAGGTAAAAATTCATGACAAAGATAGCGATTTTCAGAGAATATTATGGAGAGAGAGTCCAGATAAACAAATACAAGTCTTTCGCTTAAATACTGTCACGTATAGAACTGCTGCTGCTCCATATCTTGCAACTAAAGCTTTGAGTCAGTTAGCAATTGATGAGGGTCTTAATTTCCCAAAAGCTAAGTCTATAGTTTTAAGAGATTTTTATGTCGACGATGTTTTAACTGGTGTTGAGAATAGTCAGGAAGGTACTGAATTGATATATGATTTGCAAAAAATGCTAAAAAAAGGTGGTTTTGAGCTACATAAATAGTCCACAAATGAACCATCACTATTGAAAAATGCTGGGTTAGCAAACAAAATTAACGATAATATACATAGTGTAGTGGGCAATAAAGCCACAAAAGTTCTAGGAGTGGAATGGCTTCCTGATAATGATATGTTTAAATGTAATTTCAGTGATATAAATTATCAAGGTGTCCCTAGTAAAAGAATTATTCTGTCATTTGTATCAACGCTGTTTGACCCATTGGGGTGGATTGCACCTTTTGTGGTTCTAACTAAAATGATCTTTCAAGAACTGTGGAAATTACAATTATCATGGGATGACCCAGTACCAGCAAATATTGACCAAAAGTGGAAAATTTTGTGCCAAGAAGTCAAACTCTTAAATTCCATATATATACCTAGAAAAGTAATTTTGCCCAATTATTCTCGATGTGAACTTCACGGATTTTGTGATGCGTCAGAAAAGGGTTATTCGGCAGTTATTTACGTTAAAACTTGTGATAACTCTAACATTGATGTGAAACTTTTAACAGATAAAACTCACGTAGCACCACTAAAACCTGTCACGATTCCAAGACTGTAATTATGTTCTGCAGCATTACTGGAACACTTAATACAGGCAGTCAGAGCTGCATTACATATAAAACCTGATTCTGTGCACGCATGGAGTGATTCACAAATTGTATTGTCATGGCTAAGATCAAATCCTAAAAGATGGCAAGTCTTTGTAGCCAACAGAGTGTCTGAAATCCAACCCATTTTACCAGCTGAGAATTGGAACCATGTGGACGGACAAGAAAATCCTGCTGATTGTGCATCACGCGGGTTACTTCCTGCAGAACTACTGTCCCATGACTTGTGGTGGAACGGCCCACTATGGTTAAGAAGCAGAGAGGTTCATGTGCATGAACCTATTCCCATAAATGAAGAAGAATTACCAGAAGCACGTAAAACCTTATCATTTGTAGCTTCTGAAACTGTAAAAGAACTTGATGTTATATCAAAAATATCTTCGTTTTCCAAGTTGCAACGCATATTTGCTTGGATATTGAGATTCATCTCCAATTCAAAGGTAACAAGTGTAGAAAGAAATACATCCTTTTTATCAAGCAGTGAAATTCAAGCCGCAACACGTTGCATTATTCGGATAGTTCAACAAGTGAACTTCAGTAAGGAAATTCAGTATTTAGAAGCTGGAAAAGAGCTACCTGCAAATAGCAGTCTCATGTGCTTGTGTCCAATTTTAGATGATAACAAAATATTCAGAGTAGGAGGAAGATTGAAAAACGCACAGCTGTCGGAGAATGAAAAACACCCAATCTTATTACCATCAAAGCACCATGTGACTAAGATCATAATTAAACATTTCCATGAAAAATATTTGCATGCAGGTCCAGAACTTCTTATTTCTTTAATTAGACAGCAATTTTGGATCATTACTGCTAGGTCTGTTATTCGGAAAATGGCAAGAACTTGTGTTACGTGTTGCAGAGATAAAGCTCAAACTGCAAAACAAATAATGGCTGATCTTCCTGCATCCAGAGTAACACAATCACGACCATTTCATCGAGTTGGAACAGATTTTTCAGGACCATTCATGATTAAATATCGTGCAGGACGCGGAGTAAAATCATTTAAATCATATGTGTGTGTATTTGTCTGCTTCGTCATCAAAGCAGTCCATCTTGAAGTCGTCGAAGATCTTTCAACAACGGCATTCTTAAGTGCATTAAAACGATTTATTGCAAGAAGAGGGAAATCTTTTGAGATTTTTAGTGACTGTGGAACCAACTTCAAAGGTGCTGAAAAAGAAATTAACAAATGTCTTTTGCAGTGAGCAGAACGAAGAAATTTGCAAATTTTTGTCGTCCAGTAGTGAAACTGTGTCCTCTTCCTATAGAAACTAAAAACTGTAAACTGAAAACTATTTAACATTTTTCTTTTTTTTTTGCATTAATTTGTTTGTGTTATTAATAGTTTTTTTTTTCATTATAGTGAGAAATTGTAAGCAACTAACCACTTGTTGAAATCCCAGGGGATTTCAACGGGGGCCAGAATGTTTATGTAAGTATCGTCTGCAGCGAGCTAAAGCTGCATGCTCCTAGGTTTCGAATTCATGTAAGTTTCTTTTTCTTACTTTCCGCGTTTGGCAACACTCAGTGTTCTGTTTTGCTTCTTGTTTTTTGAAATGTGAAAATATGATGTTATAGAATAAGCCGTGTGATGGCTCGCTGTTCTTTATTTGTGTGTGAATAAACCGCTTTTATACAGTCCATTAGTTTTAGTTAAGTGTTTTTAGTTAAGAACCAGCAGTGTGTGTGTGTAGTTTAAAACGCTAAAACACATACACTTTCTAGAGTAATCACTAATTCTGAATAGAAATCGTTTTGTATGAACTCTTTTTTTTTCTTTTTCTGTTTTCTTTTTCTTTTTTTTTTTTTTTTTTGGTAAAAATTAGTTTTTGAAAATATTTCCTTATGGAATTTAAGGAAAAACTTCACTTGAAATTTTTTTAAAAATGGGAAAAAAAGATTTGCTTTTTTTTCCTTGTTTTTTTGTTTTTTAACAGGGTTATTCAGACTTTTCAGAGCAATCTGGTTCAATCAAGGAATTCAATATATTTTTGTGCGTTTATATCTGCTATAATAAAGTTATTGCATTTTTTCAACCTTAACGCTTTCTAGAGTATTCACTGTTTCTGAATAGAAATCGTTTTGTATGACTCCCCCCCCCCCTTTTTTTTGGTAAAAATTAGTTTTTGTAAATATTTCCTTAAAGAATTTACGAAACAACTTCACTTTAAAATTTGGGAATCAGGGAAAAAAAGAATATTCAATTTTCTTTTTTTAACATGATTATTGAGACTTTTCAGAGCAGTCTTACTTGATCTAAAAAGGAATTCAATATATTTTTGGTATTTATATATGCTATAATAAAGTAATTGCATTTTTTTCAGTCATACGATTTCTAGGTTAATTACCATTTCTGAATAGAAGTCATTTGGTAAGAATATCTTTTTCCTTTTCTGGTAAAAATTATTTTTTTTAAATATTTCCTTAATGAATTTACGGAATAACTTCACTTTAAATTTTGAAAAAAGAAAAAAAAGAATTATTTGATTTTCTCTTTTGTTTACATAATTATTTAGATTTTTCAGAGCAATGTGGCCCAATCTAATAAGAAATTAAATATATTTTTGGCATTTATATCTGCTATAATAAATAAATTGCATTTTTTCAGTCATACGCTTTATGGATTAATCACTATTTCGAATAAAAATCGTTCTGTATGAACCTTTTTTTTTTTTTTTTTTTTTTTTTTTTTTTTTTTTTTTGGTAAAAATTAGTTTTCGTAAATATTTTCTTAAGGAATTTACGGAATAACTTCACTTTAAAATTTTTAAAAATGGGGAAAAAAGGCTTTTCTTATTTATTAACATGGTTATTGAGACTTTTCAAAGCAATCTGGCTCAATCAAGTAATTCAACATATTTTTGACATTTTTACCTGCTATAATAAAGTAATTGCAATTTTTTTTTTGGTATAAATAATTTTTTTGTAAATATTTTCTTAAAGAATCTACGGAATAAGTTCACTTTCAAATTTTGAAAAATGCGAATAATTTTTTTTCTCATTTATTAACATGATTATTCAAATTTTTTCAGTGCAATCTTGTTCAATCAAGGAATTCAATATATTTTTGGCATTTATTCCTGCTATAATAAAGGAATTGCATTTTTTCAGTCATCGCTTTCTAGAGTAATCACTATTTCTGAATAGAAATCGTTTTGTATGAACCTTTTTTTTTTTTGGTAAAAATTAGTTTTTGTAAGTATTTCCTTAAAGAATTTACGGAATAACTTCACTTTATAATTTTGAAAAGTGGGAAAAAAATTGTTTTTCTTATTTATTAACATGATTATTCAGACTTTTCAGAGCAATCTAGTTCAATCAAGGAGTTGAATATATTTTTGGCGTTTATATCTTCTATAATAAAGTAACTGCATATTTCAATCATACGCTTTCTAGAGTAATCATTATTTCTGAATAGAAATCGTTTTGTATGAAACTTTTTTTTTGGTAAAAATATTAGTTTTTGTAAATATTTCCTTAATAATTTACGGAATAACTTCACTTTAAAATTTTGAAAAATGGGAAAAAATTTGTTTTTCTTTGTATTAACATGATTATTCAAACTTTTCAGAGCAATCTGGCTCAATCAAAGAATTCAATATATTTTTGGCATTTATATCTGATATAATAAAGTAATTGCATTTTTTCAGTCATACGCTTTTTAGGTTAATCACGATTCTTACCAAGCGTATAAATCGTTTGATAAAAACATCTTGCTTTTTTTTTTTTTTTTTTTTTTTTTTTTTTTTAATATTTTCTTAAAGAATTTACGAAGCAACATCACTTTAAAATTTCGAAAAAATGAAAATGAGAATATTTGATTTTCTATTTTGTTAACATAATTATTCAGACTTTTCAGAGCAATCTGACTCGATATAATAAGGAATTCAACATATATTTTTGGCATTTATATCTGCTATAATAAATTAATTGCATTGTTTCAGTCATACACTTTCTAGAGCAATCAATCACTATTTCTGAATAGATACAAGTAATTTCTGAATAGAAATACAAGTAATTTCTGAATTGAAATACAAGTAATTTCTGAATTGAAATACGTAATTTCTGAATTGAAATACAAATAATTTCTGAATTGAAATACAAGTAATTTCTGAATTGAAATACAAGTAATTTCTGAATAGAAATAGAAGTAATTTCTGAATAGAAATACAAGTAATTTCTGAATTGAAATACAAGTAATTTCTGAATAGAAATACAAGTAATTTCTGAATTGAAATACAAGTAATTTCTGAATTGAAATACAAGTAATTTCTGAATTGAAATTTTGTTATACAGCATAGCAGCACCACCTGGTAGGCAATTTACATCAAAACCTAATGAGCACCAATTTATTTCAAGCTCTATCTGAAGTTTGATTAAATTTCGTGCATCGTTCATGAGATAGAGAGCATATAAAATTTGTGCCACACACAGCTAGACAGACTTACGGGCAGACATCGTCTAAAAACTATCAAATAGTGTTCCGGACCTTCTAAAACGTATAAATCCGACGAAAACCGGAAGTCAAAAATTTTCACGAATCCAACACTTTTTTCTTGTATATAGAAGGAAGTAAAAAAAAAAAAAAATGATGGACATAAGGAGAAACAAAACATATTAGCTTTTAACTAACAAATCTTTAAACATATTTTCTCTTTAAAGCTAGTATATTTTACAATAAAAGTTAATTAGAACGGTCGTTTTTAATTTGATGTGCGTTATCTCATTAGCTTCATGTATTTGTTACTAGCACGCTCTAAAAGCGTAAAATAAACAGCCGCCATTTGACATCCTTCACTTATTACCGAAATACAATTTAGAGCAAAGCTGATTATACAGGCCGCTAAATACAGTAATTGCTTTTTTCAGTCACGCACTTTCTAGAATAATCGATATTTTGCGAAAAGAAATAATTTGAAAGTGGTTTTAATGTATACATTTTTTTCTGGTACAAAATAACTTTTCAAAATATGTTCAACTGGGGTAAGAAATAAAAAAAAAATAAAAATAAAATCTTTATCCTATTTGCTACAATGACTATATTTGGGCTTTTTAGAGGAATCTAACTCGATCTAACAAACAACATTTATATTCTCTATACAACTTTTACTACACGAGATATTTTTCTGTAAAATTTATTTGCTTGACGATAAATATAAAAAATAGCTGACCCAGGCCCGGCGTTTCTCGGGCCCGTGATAATAAATTTAAGAAACATGAAGTTTTTATTATTTTATATCTTTAACCGGATTTTGTAAGAAATTTTATTTTAAAATGAAAATTTCGCGACAAAATATTGATATTTAGTGATAAAAGCGCTCATTTTTCTTATTTTTTTTTTACCTAGGGTCGTTTCATAGTTTTAAAATAAAAAGTTCTTTTTGTCCGAACTCTTTGAAATCTTTATTGGTGATAAATAAAACGGTTTTACAGCCCATGTAAAAATTTCGTGAAAAGATATTGTTATCGAGTTGTAAAAGAAATGTTTTATTTTCGCTTTTTTGTTTGTTTGTTTGTTTTCGCGTTCTTTCTTTAGCATAGTAATAAAAAAATTTTTCTTATCTTCCGAACTCTCTGACATTTCAATCCGTTATAAATATATAACTGTATCCAAGCTCGCTTTAAAATTTTGCGAAAAAATATGCATATTTAGTAGTGGAAATATGAGTTCTTAAAAAAAAAAGCTTTAGCTTTCAATCTCAGAGCAAAAATATATTAGAAGGTCTATGCTTTCAATGCAATGGTGACTCCATCCGATTTCAATCAACCGTTTTCAATCTCCCTAGGCTAAACAGGTGAGGGCTAATCCACCAGTTTTCTCCTTTCTGAGGGGAGAAGCCTTCAAAAAACGTTGGCGCATGCGCAAAGAGACGATATTCGTGTGGAAAATTTGACAGAATGCATTTTCGTTTCACATACATTATGAAACACTTTCCAACACATTCAGAAAACTAACGAAACTTTAACGTTTAATAAAAAGAAAGATGATGCTTAAGTAAATAGTTTGGAAAACGCATAACACATTTGAAAACTCAATTTCAGCAATTACCCTCTATAGGCTTTAAAATATCCAAGTTCTTTTGCGCAGCTCTATATATTATCTATAGATTTGTTATATATTATATAAATTGAGCTAAAATTTAATTCAATTATGAAATACGTAACTCAGTTGAAAATTCCCCTTCAGCAATTTACGGAAAAAACGAAGATAATTTTATTTTTTCGGAACCTGGTATATAATCTATAGAATTCATATACACCAAGTAATATGCAGGCATTTCTAAATTTGAAAACAGATGCTCTGACTGAAAACGTACTTCCAACAATTATCGATCATATACACTCTAAAAACGTCATTTTCAAAACTGAGCAAAAAGCACTCAAAGCTGGGTACGTCGCATAGTCAATATTGCCAAATAGTTATTGGGCAAAAATGTATCGAAATTCTTGCACGCATAACACCTGCATTCGTACCTCACATATAGGTGTCTGAATTTAAAGAAAAGGGAGTTTTAGAAAGATATAAGAATAGCTTTTCAACGTGCAGCACGGACAAATATAAAGATATAATGCAAAATTCTTAGGAAAGCCACTTCAATTGAAATAAGCCCAGGTGTATGAAATCTCAGGTGCGCATAACAAGCCCCTGTAAAAGGATAGGCATAACAACGTTCCAAGAAATTACAATTGATAAGGGATGCAAGAATACATAACGCGATCTCACCGAAAGTGGGGACTAATAATTTATAGATAGGGGTGTCCCCCTTTCTTCCCCAAAGGCGCACGTGTCCAGAACCGGGGCGACACCAGCACGGAAAGGGGAATATATATTATAATATTAAAGGAGTTATAGCATTTTAGATGATGTCCAATGATTTTGTCCCAAGGCGGGGATTTTAACAAAAGAAAGCTAAGCTATCCACTAACACAAAATTAGGGGGGCTAAGAGAGGGCGTAGAAAGACACCGATTGGATCTCAACGGTTTCTATGGGGCGTTTGAGAAAAGGAAAAAAAAGGGTAAAAAAGGGATGAGGAGAAAAAAAAAGGATTATTATGAGATGGAGTTTTGGGGAGTGCGGAAAAAGATGGAATATGATGAGTGAATGAGCACCGAGTAGTTTTGAATAAAAATATAGTGGTTAGTGAGAAAGATTTGGACCTTTCTGGGAGTCTAAAGGATCTAAGTGCCTGGAATGATGACTTCGCTGCTTTACCTAGGATTAACAGGTAAACATTTCGTTATTTATATCATATTTTGATGTTCTTTGATTTTAGTTTAAAGATATCCAAATCACTAATGTTAGGCGTACAGATAGGCATCCTTTAAATTAATATTATATATTTATAACAGAGTTGTACTGCTTTATATTGTAATTGTGCTATTTACTCATATTGATTCCTTAATAAATATACTTGTAACTTAGACATTTATACTTCTGTTTTATTTGTCTATAATTTAATTTGCTACAGGAGGCGGGCTATGCATGAACTCTCGGGTTTTAACTTCGCAAACTATACGGCCTTATAAATAACTATAAATTAATAATAATAATATTTAACTCTTGCCAAAAAAGGATAACTTCAATTATCCGATTAAATGAAGTAATTAAATAAAAATAAATACACCTGTAGCCCAGCAATGGTGCCTTTGGCTAATAATACCTTTTCAGGTATTAATCTGTTTCTTAATTTCTTTCCTGTAGCACTACAAATTTTTTCGTAAATTTAAAATAGTAATAATAATAATAATAATGATAATAATAAATTAAACAAATAAATAAAAGGTAATAATAATTTGTATACAACTCTGTTTTCCACCAAATCAAAATTGAATTTAATGCCTTCTACTTTATATATTATTTCAACTTATACATAAGAACACAAATAAAACTTCGATTCTATTTCTATCATGTTTTGTAAAATTAACAAATGCATCAATCTTGATGTTTGGTTATATAACGGGGAAGTTAAATTATTCTCTTCAAAAGGTTATTCTAGTGACATTGCACCTCTTTGTGATACATTATCCAATTGCTCACATGTTTCAGAATATATTTTTTTCTTTATTTTCTCTAAATTAATATAAATACAGTCACTATATGCTTTCTATATATTTATCAAAGGATTAATTTATTAACATACATTTTCCTTATTATATATACTTCACTACTATTTTGCTCTGTGTTATGTTTACTGATTATTATTTTATTATTACTTTTAATTGATTGAGTGTACTGTTCGAGTAGGATATTTAATTTATGACTATCGTTAGCTAAGTAAAATATACCGGAGATAATTTGTTTCTATATTCTCTTTCATTATTAATTTTGGTATAATCTTTTATTTTAAAATGGCTACCGATAACGAAGCACTAATTAGAAAATTATCAGGATTTCAAAACGTGATACCCCAATTCGACAATATCTCAGCTATTTCCCCACAGTTCTTTATTGAAAATTTGGAAACGATTACAGAATTAATAAAATGCACGGATGAAGAAAAATTATTGATTATGCGATCGCGAATTAGAGGAGACGCTTTAACAAATGTTATTAATTCGCCGGACTTGAACCAAGAAAAGAACTTCAAGGAATTCAAAAGGAAGTTTTTGTCATATTTTGACACGCAATACAGTCTCGGCGCAAGACAAAAACAATTTTCAAATTGCATCATGACTCCAAATGAACAAGTCAAAACTTACGCTGCGAAGGTGGCACTAGCCACACAAAATTTTTTTAACTCGCCTGATTTAACAAACGACGCAATCAAGACCATTTTTGAAGAAACTAAATTAGCAAAATTCCTAGATGGCCTACTTCCTTGTTATAAAAACTCCTTAATATTAAAGGAACCAAAAACATTTCAGGAAGCTGTAGATTTTGCCCAGACATTACAAGCCAGTGAATTTTCACCTATTGATAACACTCAAATGGTCAATAATATATCCTCAAATGCCGCTAACGATGAAATCAAAGCGATGTTAGCTGCTCATGCATCTAACACCCATGAAATGATAAATAGTCTAACTAAACAAATAGAGGATTTAAAATTACGAACACGAACACCGCAACAAACGTATAATACATTTCGTAACCCCGGCAGGCAAGGCACGGGACCTTCACGTTTTTACCAAAATAGATCCTTTGGTCAGCGTAATCACCCCACCTGCAACATCTGCAATCGATCATCCCATCCCACTTCAGAGTGCTTTTACAATTCGAATAACAGACAGAATTCCGGAGGCCGAAATTCTAGTTTCAGGGGAAATGGAAGAAGCAACTATTCATACCAAAATACCGCTCGGAATTTCAGAGGAAATTCTACTCGAAGTCCTCGATTTAATGGCAATCAATGTTCGGGAAACCGGTAAAGGGGAGCAACTACTTTCATAGCTCGAAGCCAGTTGACTCCCCCTCTGACAGTGAATTTAAAGAGAAAAAAAGTATGCGAATAGAAAAGGTAAACACACAGACCATTACATGTGATTCTAGGATTATTGAGAGAAAAAATTCATTACCAGTGATTGATTTAAAAATTGCGGGAATTACAATTAGTTGTTTACTTGATTCAGGATCAAGTGTCTGTTTAATTAGAGATACAGCTTTTCAACAATTTAAGACAGATGATAGAATGAAAATATTGAGAATCGACGCGAAAATTATGTCAGTTACTGGAGGGAATCTAGAAATCACAAATTGTGTCTCTTTACCTATACATATCGGAAATAAACAATATCAACAAAAATTTTATGTTGTTAAAAATGAATTATCTAAGTTCTATGATGCCATAATTGGTTACGATTTTTTGAAATCAGGAAAATTCAATGTTTGTTTTGATACCGACACGTTAAATTCAAAAAACGCCGCAATTACTATTAGAGATGCTTTGACAAAAGCGCCAGAAATAAACCAAACAACATATGCATATTTACCGAAAAACATCGTTTTAGAGCCAAACGAAACAAGAAATATTGAGCTTTCTTTAGATAAAACATTACAGAAAGGGGAAGTAGTTAAGATTTTTTCTAACTTGAAAAATCCAAATATCAAAATTGTTAATAACGTGTGTTCCCTAGAAAATGAAAGACATATAAATTTAGACGTGTCTAATATTTCTAATGAAACGATTCCTATCAATAAAAACATAAAATTTTGCACAATTAGTAGTAATTTTGACTCAAGAAATATAGAGTTAATTAAGCAACTTAGACGGAATGAGCTTAAACGATCGGATTTTCAATTAGATCATTTGGATACATTTACGAAAAACAAACTGTTAGACTTATTGATGGAATTTGCAGATATTTTTAGTAAGAGGTTATACACAATAGGGCGAACTGAAGCTATACAACCTAATTTGCGAGTGGATACGAATAATTTACCATCGACTAGACCTTATCGCGTACCAGAGGCATTACAAGACGAAGTCAATCGTCAGCTTAAGGAATTAGAGGAAGCGAACATTATTGAACGTTCTAATTCACATATTAGTTCTCCGCTCATTCTTATAAAAAAGAAAAATACGACACGCGACCCTACCAAACAGAAGTATCGTTTAGTAGTAGATTATAGGAAATTAAATGCCCATGTGAAGTACCCTCGACACCGCTTACCTATTACCCAACACTTATTAGACAAATTAAGGGGAAATCTTATGTTTTCAACGCTCGATTTAAGTAGTTCTTTCTTTCAAATAGCGTTAAGGCTTGAAGACCGCGATTACACAACTTTTTGTACATCAAATGGAAATTACCGCTTTGTTTCGTTGCCACAAGGCTTAAATGCAAGTGCAGAGTCTTTTGCAAAACTAGAAGATCAAATACTTGCCCCTTTAGCAGATTTAGGAATTTCAAATTATATTGACGATTTCGCAGTTGGTTCCCGAACGGTAGAGGAGATGCTTTACAAACTCAGACAACTTTTCGAGAGATTTCGACTTTTCGGTATTACCATCAATCCCGAAAAATGCTCTTTTATTAAACCTGAAATTGACTTCCTAGGCCATAAATTGAATTCAAACGGAATCCGACCTATAGACGATAATATTATTAAAATTCGAGATTTTCCGACACCAAATACAGTCCGAAAGATTCGCCGGTTTGTCGGTTTATTATCCTATTATAGAAAATTTATTAAAAACTTCTCCGAATTATCTGCACCACTTACCGACTTGACTCGAAAAAACGCGCGATTTCGCTGGACAAAGCAGGCCCAGATTTCGTTTGATACTCTAAAAGAATGCCTTTCTAAACCTCCGATTCTCATACATCCTGATTTCCAAAAAGACTTTATTTTGGCTTCGGATGCTTCGGATAAAGCGCTTGGAGGAATGCTAGGACAAAAGGATAACGAAGGTATAATTCGCCCAATTGCTTACTTCTCAAAAAAACTTAACGATACACAAAAACGGTACACTATCTTAGAAAAGGAATTAATGGCTATCGTGTGTGGCATTTCTACCTTCAAACATTATTTGTATGGTCGGAATTTCATTATTAAATGCGACAATAAAGCTTTAACTGAAATGTCACGCCTTGAGTCACCTGGAAATCGCGTCACACGATGGTTTGCATTTTTAGCAGATTATAATTACTCTTTCGATCATATACCGTCGTCAGAAAATATAGTTGCGGACGCATTGTCAAGAGATTTCTTTGTGAACTCCACAAGTAAAACAAATAATGATACAACCATTTATCAACAAGGGCGGAGTAAAAATTCATTAGAAATTCATTCGGCGAAAAATGAGCTTTCCAAAATTAACACCGATGTGAATAAAAATGACACGAAAAAGAATTATTTGCAAACATGTAAAATCACCGGTTTTGAAAATCTCGGAAATTCATGCTTTATGAATGCTGTTTTACAAAGTTTAAACTCCTTACAACCCTTGACACACTACTTAACTAATGAAACCTTAAATTGTAATAATAGTACATTTTGCATGATATGCTTGTATAAAAAGCATTTAAATTCAATACATACCAACACGGATCAAGTTATTCGACCAGTAGAATTTCACGATAATTTAGAGAATATTGCTAAACAATTTCGCAAATTGCTCCAAGAGGACGCTCATGAATTTCTTGGTCAAATAATACAAAAACTAGATCAATCGACTCTGAATCACAGAAATGAATTTAATCTTATCAAAGAAAATGCTTTTAATCCTATTAAATCAATATTCGAGGGTAATTTTCGAAATCAAATACAATGTTTAACATGTAACAAGAAAAGCTTCACATTTGAACCATTCATGGATATTTCTTTAGCATTAACGCAAAATATCCATAGTTTAGAAGATGCATTACAGAATTTTACAAAATTCGAACATCTCAACGACAGTTATCGATGCTGTAACTGTAAAAACTATTCTAAAGCAATCAAACAGATATCAATCTCTAAATGTCCAGAAATAATTACTTTTCATTTAAAGAGATTCGAATTTTCAAACCAAAACAATCATAAACTAACTAATTTTATCTCATATCCCATAAATTTAAACCTTCGCTCATATGTAACTAACGTAATTGATAACGACATGTTGCAATACAGCTTAAGTGCTATTATTGTTCATTCAGGAACAAATACGGATAACGGACATTATTATTGTTATGTAAAAGATTCGAAGGAAAATTGGTACTTAATAAATGACTCCGAGATTCAACAGATATCACCCCAAGAAATACTAAAAGACGAAGCATACATTTTAATGTACTCTAAGGCGGATACAAATAATCAAATAACAAATTTAAATGATATCATAGTAAATGCGATTCAAATTGATTTACCCACAGTACAAGAAATTAAAGTGGAACAACGTAAAGATACAGAATTATCAAAAATTATTCTTGAATTAGAAAGTAGCCCCAAACAATTATCGCAAAAATATCCAGATTATCTATTGAAAGATGGATTGTTATTGCATAAAGCTTTTATTCCACGCATAAGAAAATCCACTATGGTCGAACAACTAGTCATTCCAAGAGTTTTTGTATCGCACGTGCTTACCGCAAAGCATATTTCTCATTTTGGTGTAATTAAGACTTATCATGCTATCCGTGAACAATACTATTGGAAAAATTTGTATTCCGATACAAAGAATTTTGTTGAATCATGTAAAATATGCGTTTCCTTTAAATCACCTAATAAAATCGCCCCTGCACCGATTCAACCTCATTACGTTCCTTCTAAAGTAGGAGAATTTATATCGGGAGATTACATCGGTCCGTTTCATAAAACTGATAAAGGAAATAAATATATTCTTACTTTTGTGGACCATTTTTCTAAATTCATTAAATTGTATGCAGTACCTAATACCACGACATATTATACTGCTGAATGTTTTATGGACTATATTAGCACTTTCGGTGTCCCAAATAAATATTTAACCGACAAGGCAAGTTGTTTCACAGCTGAAGTATTTAAATACTTATGTGATAGATTTGGCGTTACTAAATTAGTAACCACGCCTCAACACCCAAGTTGTAACGGTCAGGCTGAGAATGTGAACACTAATATAAAAAAGTCGCTCGCTATATTTGCAGACCAAACTTCCAATTTTGACGAATTTATTTCATATTATGCATTAATTTATAATAATAGTGTTCATGTAACCACAGGCGAAAAACCGGCATTTCTGCAATTTGGGTACGACCAAGTACTTCCAACAGATATTCTGAACGAACATCACTCAGTTGAACATGTTTCACATCAAAATTACGTTGAAAAAAGAGCTATGCAGCTTAAATATGTTAATAGGAAAGTACGAGAAAATATTATAAAAGCTAGCGAGAAAATGCGGGATTATCAACACCGGTTTGCAAAAAGTAGAACATTTTTCCCAGGGCAAAACGTATTCTTAAATAATCGGGACTGTGACAGGTTTAAAGTTACTACGAAGAGGCGTTACAATGTTGGGCCATATAAAATAAAAGAAAAACACAATGATGTCAATTTTACAATCGTTGACCCTCACAAAATCAATAGCAAAGGTATCAAAGTACACGCGCAACGATTAATTCCAATAGCGGACAGGAGACCGCATTTAAACTTATTCGAATCTATGGTTAAACAGTCACAAAGAATTCCTACACTTCCAGACAATTACAAAAAGCCTTATGGTCAATTCGATGACACACCTCCTGAAGGAATTTCCTGGATAATGCATTCAAAATGTCCCTCACAGCAAGAGGTTAGAAATGCTACCCCAAAAACACCCCGGGGTCCTCCCTCATCATCTGCTTTAAGCCCGAGTCCAGATCAATTACCCACAGACACAAATGCGTCCCCTCCCTCACCAACAAACATTGACAATCTTCAAGCCTCACCTGTAAGTTCGGACGATTCACAAAAGACCATTGTCTATGATGCAAGCGCTTCATGCCCTCAAACACATCACTATGACCTCAGGGATATTCAGCCGCGGTATTTAGCTGACAGATTTTTGGAATGGGCTTTCGAGGTTACTAACTAATAGCATAAACGAGAGAAAAAAGGAGACACACCTGTTGGTGCTCTAAAAGGAATCCTTTCACTACCCCTCATTGCCTCAAGCAGAAAGTACCTACAAGATAAAATATAATGTATTGTAAATACTGTCCTCTGCTTTCTCAAGATTTGTAAATATTGGAAAGAAAATCGTACTTTATAGCTACATATTTCTTACAACTATTATTGGGAAAAAAAAAAAAAAAAAAGGTGTTTATTTAAAATTTATATTTCTGGTAAAGTGGGCTTTGCTTATGCTCACAAATCAATTTAAGAGAGATAGATTGTGTGCGAATATTATATTTTTATTATCAATGGGTTTTAACATTGTAGGTTAGTTATAAACTATTTCTTATTTTATAGTATGTATGAATTGGCAGAGAAATTTATTATTGGTTTTCAAAATTTTCTCCTTATTATTCTATTGTTTTATTTCTTATCATTATTTTCTAGATTAAAACTCGTATTAAATAAAAAAAAAAAAAAAAAAAAAAAAAAAAAAGAAAGAAGAAGAAGAAAAAAAAAATTTAAGCATTGAATGTACTTTTTATAAATTTATCTTTTCGTATAGATCTATAATTTCTCTGTTTTTAGATTATTTATTGTCATTATTTATATATTATCTTATTTACGAATTAACTAACTGTTAATTCAATAGAATATGATCGTATAAAATTTCTTATACGTGAGGACTGTTATTAGCGAGTATATAAATATATGTCGATATTAAACCTTATTTCTTAATGCGAAGCAGATTTTATCAACGTATTCAAGATAAAAAAAAAAAAAAAAAAAAAGGAAAGAAAAAAAAAAAAAAAATTTAAGCATTGAATGTACAGTATATTCTTTATAAATTTATCTTTTCGTATAGATCTATAATTTCTCTGTTTTTAGATTATTTCTTGTCATTATTTATATATTATCTTATTTACGAATTAACTAACTGTTAATTCAATAGAATATGATCGCATAAAATTTCTTATACGTGAGGACTGTTATTAGCGAGTATATAAATATATGTAGATATTAAACCTTATTTCTTAATGCGAAGCAGATTTTATCAACGTATTCGACATTAAAAAAAAAAAAAAAAAAAAAAAAAAAAATCATTTTTCCGAAATTTTTAATTTTGCTCTCTCATTCTTTAGAAATGGTAGTTGGTGAGTTAAAATTAATTATGCTAATTTCAGTTAGCATTTAAATTTAAATTTGCTTCTATTAAAAGGGCATTTCATGTCACATATTTAATTAAAAAAAAAAAAAAAAAGAGAGAGAGAGAAAGAATGTAATCCATTTTATACTAATAATTCCACCCTTCTCTCTCTTAGCTCTAATCATTAAACAATTAAAAGTTATTATAAATATATTTTAGTTACTCATTAATGAATTTCGTCGATAAAATAAATTTTAGTTATTTCATGAGTAATTTGATATCGCATAACGATTTTCTTTGCAAAATGGCCAATTGCACTGATCATATTGTTAGCAGGTTAATTTACTCAAAATTTAATTTTAAAGACTTTCATAGAACTTAATTATCACTGTTCGATTGAATTCAATAATTCTTCCACCGCACAGACAAGGTTGAAATTCTCTTTCTTAACAATCACTAATTCCATATTGTCATTAATCAAACAAAATATATGTATCACAAAGACAAAATGTTATTCGAATTGCATCATTTCACCAGGGTTTGGTACTTACTACTTATTTGTGTTCTTATAATTAAATTAATATGAAATCCCTACTAATTATTTATTCAATTTAAATACTTTAACTTAAACTAAAATCAACTACTGTTCGGAATATGGTGTGAATGAGGATTTGTTTATTGCAGTAATTTTGACGTTGTGCCAGGACGCAGACACCTTATCTCGATCACGCCATGAAAAGCTCTGCAGTCTACGAAATAACTTCAACTGCACACGGATTCCAAAACAAATCTGGAACAAGATTGACGTTCCATCCAATGCATGCTTTTTGCACTCATGTAAAAACTGTATTATTGTAAAAAGAACGTTTATTATGACCGCTGAATTCGAACTTCTAGAACCGTCTGCATTCTTATTGCGCGATAGCCTACAACAGACTGATGAATTCTCCACGACATACGCTTGTGCCACTAGAAACAATGAAAATTGTGATTGTACGAATGACAACTGCGATGGTACACCAGACTTTTGTAAAATCAGAAATTGTCGTAGTAACAGCACTTGTCAATGCACCATGACTTTTCAGAAATTAGACTTAATCGCTGTCTCTTCTGATGCTTATATTACAAATCCGGACTTGTTAATTCTCGACATATGTTACTATGATTCACGCCAAAAACATGCCTCAAACAGCATTCACAGAAAATTAATGGAAGGTGAAAAGGCAACATTTACTAATAGAAATTTATCCTTTTCATTCGAAGACCCGCTTTTGCACCTTTCTGGACAAGGCCGGGTTATTATACGCAGTCCAGATTTTGAACATGTGTTGGTTGTACCTCAGGACGGTATTATTAAAATACCCTTTGAATTTCTTGCATACAAGACAGACATACAAGTTACTTACCTCCATATTAGCGGAAAAGTGGTGTCTGGAGTGATTCACGTTAGTGGGAAAAATATTTGTCAAATTCGTCATTGTTTTTTATGCAGAGATATAGTTACTCATTTCAAATGCTATCCTCGGGTTATTCAATATTGTGTATATTTTATATTTGCCATACTTATACTAATTCTATTACTATGTGTGAAACTTATTGCTAAAAGCCTAAAATTCGTCGTTGTTTCCTTAATTTTATGTGGTTGTGCTGTCTGTAAAGTGTTTAAATTTATTGCCAGATGCTCCCTACTATTAGGAGCATTCATTGGTTCAACAATACGGGAAATATTCCATACATGTCATACAGCATTAGAACGAAACGCAATGAGACGTGCCAATATAAGTACATTGCCCCTAGTGATTATGGCCTGTGTTTGTTACATATCCACAGTTTCAGCAGATTGTAGTACAAATACTATCATTAAATCGGATCTTAAGTCCTGTACTACAGTGCATGATGGATCGAGAAACTGCAAAATTTTTACAACTGCGGAAATCTCTTTACAATCCCTCTCTGCCGAAAATTGCCTTTGGTTTTCTGATCCTAACGAGAATCACCTTTTTTCGCTGAAATTGAAACTTGAAGAAGTATTATGCACGTTTAGTAAAGAACGTTTATACTTCACTTTCCCAGTTACCGCGAAAAAAATAAGTCAGATTTCCTGTATTTATAACAAGTTCTGTGGGCGTGGCCACCATTGTATTTCTCGTGAAGTGGGAAAAGACGGCATTCACTTTGAGGCTGAAACTGAAGAAAGTCGCCAATTTCCGGGTTTCTCTGCCTGTCTTGCAGGAGAGAATGGAAATGGGTGCGTCGTATTAACTCGTCCAAGTTGTAACTTCTACCGAATCTGGTATGAGCCAAACCTGCTACAGAGTTTCGAAGTATCAAAGATCACTGGTCACACCTGCAAATACCAGATATCAGTGACACATGTCGAGAATAATACAATCTCTCGACTGATAACTTCTGATACAGCATTTACTGACTCAGGAATAAAGATAACAGTCCTAGGGGCATACGACCAACCTCACATTCATATTACAGAAAAGCTTATTCAACGAGTCGGTAATTCCGACGAGGCGTATTTAGCACCTGCCAGCGATAGAAATATCCCTCAATCGCAATTGATCGGAGCCATTCAGGCTAATACTTCTTTTACTACGGACTTCATTTTTTCCCCCGATCTAACACAATGCGATTATTTTGAGGACACGCTCCGCTGTAGTACTGCACCTGACAATATCGAGCGCCTTAGGGCTACACAAGAGCACGCCTTGCCCCTTCAGAGGAACATTCACCTGTTTAAAATGAATGAAGGAAAATTACAATCTACTCAATTACTTTCCTCGGCTGTCAGAATTCAACTACATTTCACAAACTTTAGAATTACGGTACAAACTAACACTATATGCCCGCAATTGAATGAAGCTAGTTTAATTGTTGAAGGATGTTATGGGTGTAAACTATTAGCGCGGATTAAGCTTATAGCTCATTCTTCATGTCAATCAGGACTTGTAACAATACAATTACAACAAATTGCTGTTCACACAAAAGCAATCTACCTTCAATTAGAGGACACAGAACATACTATTAAATTTCAGGCAGAAAGAAAATGCGACACAGACAAAATATGTCTTAAGTCATCGACACTTTCCCATTGTAGGACTTTTAAATACTGTCTCGATGAACCATCAGTGGATCTCTTAGATCTTAATATGAACTATACAAGAACTGTTAGCTCAGACACTTCTTCGAATTTGTGGGACTGGCTTCAAATTCCCAATCTTGTGAACGCATTTTTCATATTAAAATTCATAGGAGCAGCACTATTCATAATTTGTCTAACTATAACCACATTAGCTACTGTAATTACGTGCTGCTGTAGGTCAAGATAAATATTCACTAATTATTTTTGTTTGTTAGCTAAACAAGAGACATTACTTCAAAAAAAAAAAAAAATCGACTTTTATGTTTTATTTTAACTTTTCTCCGAAGCTAGCTATATGTCTCTTGATTAGTAGAGCGGAGATGATGCTTCATCAAATGCGTTAATGTCAATTTATTTATTTAATCATTACCCTATTTCTTTATGTTGTCTAACATTTGTTATTATCTACTTTTATTTCAATGTTTAAAGGATGCCTATAGCTAAAAATGCGGAGTTTTCGAATTTTCTTTTTTTTTATTTGTTTTTTTTCTTTAATTGGCATTTCGTATATTGCCAAATAGTTATTGGGCAAAAATGTATCGAAATTCTTGCACGCATAACACCTGCATTCGTACCTCACATATAGGTGTCTGAATTTAAAGAAAAGGGAGTTTTAGAAAGATATAAGAATAGCTTTTCAACGTGCAGCACGGACAAATATAAAGATATAATGCAAAATTCTTAGGAAAGCCACTTCAATTGAAATAAGCCCAGGTGTATGAAATCTCAGGTGCGCATAACAAGCCCCTGTAAAAGGATAGGCATAACAACGTTCCAAGAAATTACAATTGATAAGGGATGCAAGAATACATAACGCGATCTCACCGAAAGTGGGGACTAATAATTTATAGATAGGGGTGTCCCCCTTTCTTCCCCAAAGGCGCACGTGTCCAGAACCGGGGCGACACCAGCACGGAAAGGGGAATATATATTATAATATTAAAGGAGTTATAGCATTTTAGATGATGTCCAATGATTTTGTCCCAAGGCGGGGATTTTAACAAAAGAAAGCTAAGCTATCCACTAACACAAAATTAGGGGGGCTAAGAGAGGGCGTAGAAAGACACCGATTGGATCTCAACGGTTTCTATGGGGCGTTTGAGAAAAGGAAAAAAAAGGGTAAAAAAGGGATGAGGAGAAAAAAAAAGGATTATTATGAGATGGAGTTTTGGGGAGTGCGGAAAAAGATGGAATATGATGAGTGAATGAGCACCGAGTAGTTTTGAATAAAAATATAGTGGTTAGTGAGAAAGATTTGGACCTTTCTGGGAGTCTAAAGGATCTAAGTGCCTGGAATGATGACTTCGCTGCTTTACCTAGGATTAACAGGTAAACATTTCGTTATTTATATCATATTTTGATGTTCTTTGATTTTAGTTTAAAGATATCCAAATCACTAATGTTAGGCGTACAGATAGGCATCCTTTAAATTAATATTATATATTTATAACAGAGTTGTACTGCTTTATATTGTAATTGTGCTATTTACTCATATTGATTCCTTAATAAATATACTTGTAACTTAGACATTTATACTTCTGTTTTATTTGTCTATAATTTAATTTGCTACAGGAGGCGGGCTATGCATGAACTCTCGGGTTTTAACTTCGCAAACTATACGGCCTTATAAATAACTATAAATTAATAATAATAATATTTAACTCTTGCCAAAAAAGGATAACTTCAATTATCCGATTAAATGAAGTAATTAAATAAAAATAAATACACCTGTAGCCCAGCAATATGGCTCCAAATCAAAATTACTCAAGTTTGAAACATGTATATATACTCAGTTCTGGATACATGCATACACACAAGAATAAAATATCATGTGCTCATATTTGAGTATGTCCGTCTTTCAAACAACAGTAAACAATAGCTAGAAAAAAAGTGCTAGTGCTGCCATCTCAGGTTCTATTTACGATTATGAGAGGATAAACTTACGCTTTTACCCACAGTCGAACTCGGGTCCTATCAGTTACAAGTCCATTGCCTTATCACCTTTGTCATCCAGACCACATGAGTGGGTTATTTTAAATGCAAGTCATCGTATGATTCGGACGCATGTTGATATTTTTATACGATTCATTAATTTGTTGCTGAGAAAATTGGAAACTTTTAACGTGATTTTGGATATATTTTGTCAATTTGAGATGGTGGTTAAGATTGTACAACTTCATTATTTTTGTGGGGAAGGAGATACATGAATTATGCAAATTTTCAATTCGATTGTTATCAGTATATTTCTTAAATGAAAAAGCGCTCCTGCATATTGAAATTTAACTGGCTAAATTTTCTTTTTGACACATTTTAACCCATTAATGCCATAGTTATTTTTCTCTTGAAAAAGGGAAATATTGCATTTCATTCAAATGTGTACGAACTGACTTCTATGTGTTCATTTTTAGTATTGCCATGTTCCAAAAATCAATATGAACTGACTTCTATGTACTCATTTTTGAGTATGTCCATGTTTCAATATTCTGAGTATTTCTGGTATTTCAGTATTGAAAGCATTGGGTCGCCAGATTTGAAACAAAAAGTTTCATAACAAAATGAAAACATCGATTTATTCATATTTGAAAGTGTCATTTTTCTCAATGTACAGGAGTGTAAACTAATTATTTTGTGTGTCACTGTAAATGAACGATAAATGCTACTCACACACCCAATTCCTATTGTAACAATATCAAAATACGTTAGAAACGATTTTACCCTCCATACCAGAATGTAACGGAATTCTTTTGAGTGTTCCTGTAAATGAACTATAAATGCAACACACTTCATTTTCAATACCGAACACGCCATAGTAATTCCCAATAACATATTTTAATTACATGACAATATAAGTATATTTACGCGAGTTAGAGCACAGGCAAACAGACGGCCAGGCAAACCGGATTCATAAACACTGTTTAATTATGTTGAATAATGTTGAAAAGGAGAGGAGAATATTGAAAGCACATTTAAATTTGTAATATTTTTTTTAAATACGTAATATTACACATATCTGTAACAAGTATCTGTTAGAAGTTATTTCATTTCCTGAACTAATATAATATCAGAGTGCGTTGCGTTGACGTGCTTACTGGAGAGAACCACTATTTCCGAATTTTAGAATAGGAATTTTTGTCTTACTTAATCACGTAACTCCCCAGTTAATACTAATCGGAAATAGTAGTAACTGAATGATAATTACATCTGTCAACTATAGCATTCTTCGTTTCCTTTCTCTTTTACTACAGATTTCAGTCTACATTATTTTGTTTTTCATTCTTAATCTTTTTTCTTTTTTGTAACTTGATTTTTTTTTTTTTTTTTTTGTATACGTGGTACTAATAGAAAAATATATATGCTAAAATTGATTACAGTACATTTAAAGACTTATAAAAATATCATAATAAACAGATCTCGTAGTTTCGTGCACACAGTTGGCGACATTCTCAAGATAAAATTTGGCTCAAGATGCTTTATAAATTACAAAACAATAACATAAGATAATTCACATTTTCTGATGATCATTTTTATTTAAGCACCAGCTTCCATTATACTTGTTGTCGGAGCAAAGCTCCGGCTTCGCGTGAAAAATTACACTTTTGTGTACACGATAGCGGCCAAAATATTTGCCGCTTTGACACCAAAGTCGGTAGTGCCAAATCTCGCCGGGGATTGAAAATCGGAAATATTCGTCAACTCTAACGCCCGAAAACGTCTGCTCTAGAATTTTCCATTTTCCCATAGAGATAACTTTGCGATTGTTTGAATTATTAATAAAAAACATTAGCTCCATTATTGTAATTTACGCATTTTAACCTCATCGTTATGACGTCAACGTTACTGATGCACAGATATGTGATTTATAATATAGATTGACTTTTAAAAGTTTTACTTCGTACGTACGTAACGACAACGAGTTTTTTTTAAAAATGCGAACTGTTGGGTAGACCAAATTCAATCTTACACTTTTTGTAACTTCCAAACCAACGTAAGTTGTTTGAATTTTACGTTAAAAAAAAAATCAAATATGAATTTGGATACTTCCGTATTCTCTGCATGCCAACAGATAATAGCAAAATAAATCGAGAAAAAATATAATGTCATATTGTAAATTTTCTTTTATAATATTAAACAGTAAATATAGAAATAAAATACATATATACTATATATTTTTAATGTTAACTTTTATGTTTATCCCACTCAATGCTCCGACACTTCGGCCTGACGGATTCTAGTGATCTAGTGGTTTTTATTTATCAAGTTCATTTTTCCAATTTTTTTGCGAAATTAGTTTATTTTATCATTATTGATATTGATAATGTCGCCAATTGTGTGCACGAAACTAGTAGAATTGTTTATTAAATGGTTTTTATAGGCCTTTAAGTGTACTGTAACCATTTTTAACATATATATTTATTATAATGATAATAAGTGATTTTTTTTATAATCATATGTGGTACTAGATATATTTTTATGAAATGTACGCACTATGTAGAAGTGTTTAATTACATTAATATACATCATATGCTCAAAATCAAATTCTAAAAGCAATCCCACCCCTTTTTGTTCTTTAACTTCAAAGCACTGCTATAAGATGGGAAACTTTTAGCTATCAGAAAAACCACGTATGTAGATTAGCCGTATTGCCGCAGAATAAACAAGAAAATAGACTCTTCTCACGCCTCTTTACCCTTGCTTTTTACCCCAACCGAGGGGTAAAATTAAATAAAAAACTAATTTACTGTGGAACGAATGTTCAACACCATCTGTCACCAGCACCGCAGGCTAAGTGCGAAGCGAAAAAAAAAGAGTTGCAACTTCAAAGACATGAGAAGGCGAAAATTAAACAGCCAGGAAAAAAAAAAAAAGCACGAAAAAAAGCTTCTCACCCTTTTCGTACTAATAACGCAGCAGTGAGTATCCAATAATATCAGAAGAGACGAAAAATTAAGTTTTCTACCCTCCGGACCCCCTAGGGCTGAAACATGCAATCCCACTCCTTTATTACATATGACAAAGTACATAGGAGTACATAAAATGAGATTTTATTAGAAGAGATAGATCCCGATTTTTTTCCCTTTAATATGCCATTAGATTTTGCTGATTTCATTTTAGGAATTTTTTTGTAATATTCGTTTTAAGGAATTTACACAAGTTTAAAGATTATTTATAATTTTTAAAATCATTTAGAATGATAATTAAACATTTAATGGTGAGATATGGTATGCATTTGTTCTCTTAAAATATTTAAATAAGTTGAAATAAAAACTGTTTTGCAATCTGTATCTAATTTTAATAAATTGATCTTGTATGACGTATAGTATCTAGTACGACGTATAATGCATATTATGACGTATAAATGAAATCCCACTCATTTATTACACATGACAAAGTACACAAGAGTACATAAAATTAGATTTTATTAGAAGAGATAAATCCGGATTTTTCCCCTTTAATATGCCATGACATTTTGTTGATTCCCTTTTAGCATTTTTTTTTTTTTTTTTTTTTTTTTTTTTTTTTTTAACATTGGTTGACGTTTTAAGAAATTCACATAAGTTTAAAGATTATTTATAATTTTAAAAATCATTTATAATAATAATGAACATTTAATGGTGAGATATGGCGTGCATTTGTTCTCTTAAATGTTAAAATAAATTGAAATAAAAAATGTTTGCGATCTATATCTAATTTTAATAAATTGATCTTGTATGACGTATAGTATCTAGTATGACGTAAGTATGATGTATAAATGAAATCCCACCTCATTTACTATACATGACAAAGTACACAGGAGTACATAAAATGAGATTTTATTAGAAGAGATAGATCCCGATTTTTTCGCTTTAATATGCCATGAGATTTTGTTGATTCCCTTTTACAGAATATTTTTTAACATTTGTTGACGTTTTAAAGAATTCACACAAATTTAAATATTATTTATAATTTTTAAAATCATTTATAATGATAATGAAACATTTAATGGTGAGATATGGTGTGCATTTGTTCTCTAAAAATGTTAAAATAAGTTAAAATAAAAACTGTTTTGAGATCTATTTCTAATTTTAATAAATTGATCTTGCATGACGTATAGCATCTAGTATGACATGTAATCCCTAGTATGACGTATAAATGAAACCCCACTCATTTATTACACATTACAAAGAACATAGTAGTACATAAAATGAGATTTTATTAGAAGAGATAGATCCGGATTTTTCCCCTTTAATATGCCATAAGATTTTGTTGATTCCCTTTTAGGATTTTTTTTTTTACATTTGTTGACGTTTCAATGGAATTTATACAAGTTTAAAGATTATTTATAATTTTTAAACTCATTTATAATGATAATGAAACATTTAATGGTGAGATATGGTGCGCATTTGTTCTCTTAAAATGTTTAAATAAGTTGAAATAAAAACTGTTTTGCAATCTATATCTAATTTTAGTAAATTGGTATTGTATGACGTATAGTAACTAGTACGACGTATAATGCCTAGTATGACGTATAAATGAAATCCCACTCATTTATTACACATGACAAAGAACATAGGAGTACATAAAATGAGATTTTATTAGATGAGATAGATCTCAATTTTGTTTTAATATGCAATGAGATTTTCCCTTTGTAGGGAATTTTATTAACATTTATTAACATTTTTACTGCTAAACACAGGAACTTAAAAATTACTTATGGTTTTAAAAATCATTTGTATTAATAACGAACATTTAATGTTGAGGTATAGTGTTCATTTATTCTTTTAAGATGTTTAAATAGGTTCAAATAAAAAGTGTTTTGAGATGTATATCTAATTTTAATAAATCGCTTTTGTATGACGTATAATTTCTAGTATGTAATATAAATGTAATCGCACTTTTTTACTACATATCACAAACTACATAGAAGAGATAATCCCGATTTTTTTCTTTTAATATGCCATGAGATTTGGTTCCCTTATAGGAAATTTTTTTAAACACTTTTGGGCGTTTTAAGTGGTAATCACATGAGCTTAAATATAATTTTTACTTTTTAAAATCATTTATAATTATAATGAACGACGTATAATATCTAGTATGACGTATAAATGTCTAGTTAACGCCCTCTGTTACCAATACTGCAGGCTAAGTGCGAAGGGAAAAATAAAAAGGAGTTACAACTTCAAAGATACGGGAAGGAAATAATCTTCGACGGCTCGGCCTACAGGCACAGGTAAATTTTGAAGCCGCAGACCGTGGGGCACCTCTTTATTGGGAATTGCAGAAGAAAGACTTTTTTTGCCATGATGCGGTAGTTGGGACCGCCTAGTTCGATATATAGGTGTGCCTGTAGGCGGAGCCAGCAGGGATTTTTTGTTTTTATTTTATTTTATTTTTATTTTTACTTTTTGCTGTAAGAGTTGGTCCTATAAAAAACTTGTCAATATAAAAGATGTAGATAATATTAAGACAATTTATAATAAATTTAAGCGGATTTGATATCTTGTGAATTGACGAAATTATGATTTTTTTTTTTTTTTTTTTTTAACTTTTTTCTTCTACCTCTATTCCCCTTCCCCCTCCCTTGAGGGCATTTTTAATGAAATTAAAAAAAATGTCATACATACATTTTTGGCCCTTTTCCTAGAAGTAATAATATGTTTAAACGCATTCGATATGTATCATAATTAAGAAATTATATAGTTATATTTTTTCACAAAAGCCCCCCCCCCCCATTCCCCACCTTAGTTTGATTTTGCCTATTAACGAACTTGACCGAGATTTAATGCCGCTTGATTTTATGTATTAGTTTGGAAGAGAATTGTGCAGAATTATGAAAGTTATCGCGTCCATAAAAAAGTGATTTAGATATAGACAGATAGATAGATAGATAGATAAAGTTTTGAACTGAGGGTTTTTTGAGGTTCTAGGAATCAGGATCGGTGTAGATCTGTAAAAATTTTTCAGAAATTCCAACTTAAGGGAGAATGTAATAGGTAGTATTTCTTACGAAATCTACCTAAAAATAAAAACAACCAGGGAAAAAAATAAAAATAAAAATAAAAATAAAAAGTAAAAAAAATCTCACACCCTTTTTTGTACAAATAATCTTCTAAAATAAAAGCGTAAGTCATGTGACTGTCATCAACAGTTCCGGGATGTCCGTTTCACTTTTTCATATGCCAGGCGGCCATTTTTATTCAAAATTATTTTTTCGAATAAAACTGCATAAAAGTTACATTTTAAGAAAGATCGTTCAAAATAAATTAATATTTGAGAGATGACTTACGTTCAATTATGTATATATTCTGCAATAACTTCAGTCGAAATTGGGTTCACAGTTCAAATTCTCTATTCATGAAAGTAAACAAAAAAAAAGATTGATTCGTCGTGAACATTTAAAATATTAAATCATGGAGGTAATCATTCGCAAAGCAAGTTCTCCGCGAATGAATTTTTGGACCGCTGCCTCGCCTCAAAAAAATAATTCGCACCAGTGAGACAATCAAAGTTTACCATAATTATGTGCTATACAACTCAACTTCTTCCGGACCTTTTCTTGACGTAAATTGAACTCATGTAATAATATTTAATGAATCAAATTTTTAGCATTTTTAAAATCGCTAATACAGCTTTTATTTATCGCGTGTACAAATTAGAAACGATACTTTGATTTTGAAATCAAATGTTTTGATTTATGATATTATTTCTTATATATTTATTTATTTTCTATTTAAATGAAAAGTGTGAAGTATTTTAAATTTATATAATATAAGCATTTTGGATTAAAGTTAAGTATTTTAAATGAAATGAGTGACAGGTTTATAATTTAAAAGTAAATTAATGTAATATGAATGATGGTGATGGGAACGATATTTGGCAATTTATCATCTGCTCCCGGCTAACAAAAATACTCACAAATAAAAAAGGAAATAAAAATAAATAAATGATAGTTTGATGTAAATAAATATTGTTATACATATCAAAAATAATTTATAGAACTAAAAAAAAATAAAAGTAAATAAACAACAATTTCCATAAAAAAATTTCGCCAAATTGGCGGGAGGAAAAATCGCGCCAACGTGCGTATGTGACACCTGTGCCCAAAAAATATGCGAAATGCTACCATGATCGCAAAAGTTCATGATTTGTCTATTAGAATCTTCCGATTTGGCGAAGGATTAAAGAAAAATTAAATTATGAATAAATGTAACGTGTTGCAATGTTTAACATACATTTAAGGGAGACCAAACTGGTCGCCAGTGGCGGCTAGTGATATGATATAATCACGCTTTTATTTCTTATAATAATTTCGATGCCTTCCAAAATATTCCAAAACAAAGAAATAAAAATCAATACTACTTGTTATATAAAGTGAAATAAAGAGAGAATGTACTCAAAACACACTTGATGTCCCTTTGTAGCATCATCTTCTGAAAAGTAACTTCCATATTGTTACAAGAGTATCTCTCTTACATACATATACATGCTTATATATATATATATATATATATATATATATAATTATGTTAATTAAGAGATAATTCGAATTATCTCTTAATTAACAGAATTTTTCATTAACTATTATATTGTCTCTACTAAAATCATTTAATAAACTAATTTCGAATCACTACAAATCATTTCGATACAGTCAATTGTTCATTCATATCAGTTTAAATGTGTCTGAATCAAACGAATCATCATTTATTCTTATTTCGTAAAGTGAAGTGAAAAGAGATTGCACTCAAAAAACCATACACAGCACCTTTGCAGCATCCTGTTTTGAAAGTAACTTCTATATTGTTACAAAGAGTCTTTCTCTTATATATATAAGTCTATATAAATGAATTATCTCTTAATTAACAGATTTTTTTATAAACTATTCTATAGACTGTACTAAAAGTATTTAATTAACTAATTATGAATCATTGCAAATGATAATCAATAGAATCAAATGTTCTTTTATATGAATTTTAATGTGTCCAAATGAAACAAATCATCATTTTATTCTTGTTCTATAAAGTGAAATGAAAAGAGTTATATTAGAATTAGAGAGTATTCTAAAATTATACACAGCTCCTTTGCAGCACAAGTTTCTAAAAATAAAATGCATATTGTTTGAATGGGTTTCTCTTACATATCTATATAAATAAATTATCTCTTAATTTATAATAACTTTCATAAACTATGGTATTGATTCTACAAAAATCATCTAATTAACTAATTTCGTTGCAAGTGATCTCGATAGGAAATTCGAATGTTCTTTCTTAAAACAATTTCAATATGTTTCTAAATGTTAGAATTTAAGCGTGACTTTCAACTGTAGAACTATAAAGTGAAGTGAAGGTAAATAACATCTATAACCAATCTTCAAATCCTTGGCAGGATCGATTTCTAAAATAACTCCCATATTGTTGCAAGAATTCATCTCTCTTATATATCTATAAGCTGACCCGTACGGTTGGTTGGTTGATTTTATGACGGCCGATTATCTACACGTGGGATATAGGCCCTAGGAGGGAGTGCCCTCCGTGGGGGTCTTTCTAAGATCTAAGGGATCCTAACCCGTATTTACGGCAAGGTTCGAAGAAATCCACGGAAAACTCCGAACGGTTAGGTCGACGAGCGCGACAGGGAATTGAACCCAGCACCTTCCATCTACCAGCTTTGAGAGCAGAACCTCTCAGCCACTGGTGGGGCGCTGACTCGTACGGCGTTTCCCGGGCTTGTATAACAACCTTAAACATATAAATAAATAAAAAGAAAACCGCCCAGTTAAACTGATGACATTGAGCTCACAGGCTATTTCTACATACACATTTAGCTAAATTAAGGGGTAATATTCCCCCGTTTCCCCCCTTTATACTTAAGCAATGAACCTCCAAAACTATTCAGGGAAGCGCCTTATCAGAATAAACCAGTATACAAAATTTGAAGCAAATTGGATAATTCTGCATAAAATACCCATTTAGCTAAATTAAGGGAGGGATTAGCCCCCTCCCCGTTTTTCCTCTTTATACTTTACCAACAAACCTCCAAATCTAATCAGAGAAGCGCTCTTATCAAAATAAACCTGTATACCAAATTTGAAACAAATAGGATAATTGTACACGAAATACCCATTTAGCTATATTGAGGGGAGGGGAGGGAATAGCTCCCCCATTTACCCCCTTTATACTTAACCAATGAACGAAGAAATTTAAAAAGTCTAAAAAACGGAAAGTTTACTACATCTTTGCTTGAAAATTTTTCCATTCCCTGTTCATCTGCAGAAGCGATTTTCGGAACAATGGAAACTGGTTCATTAGTGTTCTATGAGGGTTTTTAATTAATATATCGGCTAATCATAAAAATATTAAAAATATGAGTGTTAAGTATATTCAGACCTATCTTTCTGTAACCTTATCCAAACCTGTAGATCTCTACATAGCTATCTATCGACAACAAACGGATAGATACACACACATACAATAATCTTCGGTTTATTAATATAGATATCTATATAAATGAGTTATTTCTTAATTAACAAAATCTTTTATAAACTATCCTCTCGACGTAAAATACTAATTTCAAATCGCTGCAAGTGTTCTCGACAGAAATAAAGTATATTTTCTAATAACAATTTAATTGTGTTCTGAAATAGTACGGATTAAACAGATTATAATGTACTATCGTTCTGTAAAATGATCTGAAGAGAGAATACCTTCAGAAACCATCTAAAACTACTTTACAGCAGCCGTTTCTAAAAATGACTTCCATATTGTTTCAAGAGTCTTTCTTTTATCAAATATCTATATCAATAGGAATGTATTATCTCTTAATTAATATAATATTTAATAATTTATCTATATTATAAAGAACAAACTTGTCCACGCATAACGCTGACGTCATTTTGAGGTTGGCAGCACATGACGATTAAACTTTGGTTTTGCAATCTTTGCTACTGCAATTTTTTAAACTTCTAAATGTCGCACATTTTCAATTTTTACACCATCGTATAGGGAGAAAAATGTACTTTCGAATACAATTTGTTTTAAAACTACATCACAATTTACTCATTTAATGTGGTTTTAAAAATAATTTTGAAGCATGATTTATTTTTTTAATGTATCCCCATCGCGGGCAGAATCAATTACAGAAGAATAATAACCCATTTACACTTAAAACAATATAAATAGTTCATCACTTGACTCCGGCTAAATTTCTATAACGAAATTAAAACTTCATAAAAAAATAATAAATAACATAAAATAAAACACAAATCTAACATAAATGTGTGAAGAGGAATTAACTTCACATATTCCACTTCTAATTAATTTTCACCTCTCCCCGCCCCCTTCCCCCCTAAAATAACTATCTTGGAAATTTCTACCCTAAATGTATTTTATTTACTACAATATAAAACTATCTATTCCCTGCCCTTTTCCATTTTATTAAAACTCCTTTTTAATTCATTTGTGTTTCTTTCTCTATGCGTTCCTCTTATTAAAAAAAAATAAAAGAAATTGTTTTGTACGTCTAGCAAGAGTTGATATCTCTGACTTGCAGTCTTTCAAAATTACCAGATGCGCTTTGTTCTTTTACATTTCTGTTCCTCTATTTTATAAAATTGGTGTTTTCATTATAACGTACATGTCTATTTTTAACTTATTAATTGCAACCCTATGTGAACCAGACTCCATGCAGTTTGCATGGCTGCCAATATTCATACCATTCATTAGGCATCTAAAATTCATATTTGATCGCCATCAATCCCCCATTGACTTAATATTAATGGAAAATAACATCTGGGCTTCTGTCACCTTTCCCTCGCCAAAAGTACGTCAATTTGGCTAGTTGGCTTTCTGTAATTCTGCCAAAATTCCTTTGTAATCACTGAAGAAATTGTACTTTTATTCACATTCTGTCCTGATTCATAGCTGATTAAAACTAATGTAACTATTCGTGCCTCCTCTCCAGTCTCCTTGCATTTTATGTCGACTGATGCTTGTAAAAGAACTCTTGGTCAACAACTTCATACTAAAGAAGATATTTCCCAAAAGGATTAATTTCATGGGATCCCCTCTTTTTGTCCAATTTCTCTTTATTTGTATTTTAACAATTAACTTTTGTTGCAGCTCAACTACACTGAAACTGTACGCCAACGAAAAATCTCCACCATAGAAATTATCAGAACAAAAAGGCTGCAGGAAGTAGCGAAATCTTTGCCAATTTCATCGACTATTAACTTCTGGCATGCAGCCTAATATCAGAATATTGCTTTTATTATAAATTTCAAAACTTTGTTTGAATACACCATTGATATTTTGTATATAAAAAAACTTTTTGGTGTAGTTAATGGGTAATCTAAAAATATACATTAATGTAAAAAAACATATTAGAGTAAGAAAAAAAAATAGTTTTCTTTATGTTCTGTAATCCGGGAAGCCCGGGATGGATCCCCTAGTATTTCTAATGCCTATAACTATTCAATCAGATATTCTTCCATAGAAATGGATCATCTTTTGAAAATTCCAAAATGAAGAAAACCAATAGAATAATAGATTATGAAGTTCGTTTCATATATAACTCCATAACTAACTACAATCAAATTTTATTTAATCACTGTTCACTATTTAGTCGATATACCATCGATTCTACTAAAATTATCTAATATGCTACTTTCCAATCAATGCGAGCAATATCGATAGAATAAAGTGTTCTTTCACATAATTATTTCGGTATGTTCCAAAGTATTTCAAATCAAACAGGTAACGATCTACTCTCGTTCTATAAACTGAAGTGAAGAGAGTGTCATCAAAAACCATTTGAAACTCCTTTGTCGCAGCAGTTTCTGAATACAACTTCCATATTGTTAAAGGAGTCTCTTTTTTTGTAACAATATCCCATCAACCCTACTAAAATTACCTAATACACTATCTATTGTTACGTCTTTCTCTTATAGCAATAGCCTATCGGCACTAAAAAAATAACCTAATACACTATTTTCGAATCATTGCAAGTGATATTTATAGAATCAAGTGCCTCTATCGCAACCATTTCATTGTATTTCAAAATGTTCCACATTAAACATATCACTATTGAGTATCGTTCTATAAAGTGAAGTGAAGAGAAACTACGCTCCAAAACTACACTGTAAAAAATGACCAATGTTTCTTATTTTATGAAAATATACTATAACCACGAACGAAAATATAATATAATCTTCTGAGTTATCCGAAATTCCGAATAGCGTGTTCCATTGTCTTTTGAATCCCCAGAAACCAATATATTTCCAAAATTTAAAGAACTATTTATAAAAGCAAAGTATTTTTCGCTGCGCGTGTTCTTCAGAAACGTTTCCGAAGGGTTTTTATAGTGTATTAATGCGTGTCCTCAGCCTGGAATACCTGTTTTTCGAATGTCATCCAATCTCAAGTAAACGTTTTAAGGCGCATAAGTTAATTTATACATGAAAGAGTAAAGAAATAATGTTATTTTTAATGTTATTGTTAACGCTACCAATTTTGCATGTTTGTCTGCTAAATACATTTTTTGAGCATGAAAATGTTTACTTGAGAATAGATAGCATTCGAAAAACAGGTATTCCAGGCTGATGACACTCATGAATACACTATAAAAACCCTTCGGAAACGCTTCTGAAGAATACGCGCAGCGAAAAATACTTTGTTTTTATAAATAATTCTTTAAATTTTGGGAATGTAATTGCTTCTGGGTATTCAAAAGACAACGGAACATGCTATTCGGAATTTCGGACAACTCAGAAGATTATATTATCTTTTCGTTCGT
The DNA here is from genome assembly GCA_963931845.1 of Maratus michaelseni. Classification (NCBI taxonomy): domain Eukaryota; kingdom Metazoa; phylum Arthropoda; class Arachnida; order Araneae; family Salticidae; genus Maratus; species Maratus michaelseni. The sequence continues at coordinate 9,881,331 of OZ007600.1, forward strand.
GGTTATAGTTTATTTTCATAAAATAAGAAACATTGGTCATTTTTTACAGTGTATCAACGGTCTCTTTAACCCTTTCACGGGTGGTGGTCACAAATGTGCATTATACTGTGTATGATAAGGGTATTTTACTAAAGGATTATAATATATTTTAATCAAATGGATTCCTTAGATTTTTTCTTCCGCTGCATTGGAGATTACGCAGTCGTTAAAGTGGTGATGGAACAGAACTGTAACCTAAAAGGTTCACATAACCAAATATTTCGAAGGGATGTGCGCTGAAATCTTCCCTACTCAAAAAAGTGTGACTTTATCATGTACAACATTTGACTCATTTCAAAGCCAAATGAACAACTTTCATTTTTTTCTAAAAAAGACAGTTTTTTCAACAATGAGATTATTACAACCTACGTGGATGAAGTCTCTTGTGTACTTCAAGAATTATTCCAGTCTAGTGATTCAAGCTATTCCTTAAAGCCAAAGGGACTCTACTTATCAAAAGAACAATTTAATAATTTGCGAAACATGTGTCATGAAATCAATGACTGTTTAATTAAAACTTTACTAACTAAAGTGATCCCAATACAAGTTTTAAATCGAGCTACAGAATGTGAGCATTTACACTTAGGATTAGAAGAACCAAAAAAACATTTTTTCTTCTGTTTTAATCGCCAATTAGAAGAATCGGTTCGTCGTGAATTTGAATGTAATTCCTGTACTATGGGGTATTCATATGAATCATTTCACGAATGCAGAAAATATACTCTACGTCAGCAGTTTTCTATATGCAGTGAAAACGCATTGATGAATTTTAGAGTAAATGAATTTGTAGACTATCTCGCGGAAAAATGTATATGTGAGTATACACACGCATTTTTTGCATCTATGAATTTTGAGATATATTTAGATCATGTGAATACCGTGTTTGCCATGTAACATTATTGGTTAATAAATCCCACTTTTTTTCTTAAACTTTTGTTTTTATTTTACTTGCAAAATTTATTTTTATAGAAGTTATTTTTAAATGCATTTCCCAAATAATTTGACACAATCTAATTTTCAGGTGTAAAGTTTACTTTTAACTGAGAAATATTTTTAAGTGAGAAATATTTCCAGACATAATTTAGCATAAGTTTAATTTTCATGTGAGAAGTTTACTTGTAAGTGAAAAATATTTACAGACATAATTTAGCATAAGTTTAATTTTCACGTGAGAAGTTTACTTGTAAGTGAGAAATATTTTTCAGATACGATTACCAAGTACATTTATTTTAAATTCTCATGCAAAATATATATATATATATATATATATATTTTTAATTTTAAAATACTTTATTGATTATTTAATGAAAAATAATAACTAAGAAATAAATTAAAAATATTAAGTAAGATATATGCTAATGTTTGGACTTATCATTTTTAGGCAAACAGATGGGATTTAATTAAATATGTTAATGAATCTAATTCGATACAAGGCTTGTTAAAATAGAGGTGTGTATATACAATATACATACATATGTGTGTGTGTATGTACATAAAACATAAAGCATTACATTTTAAATTTAATCTTTAGTAATACAAAGACCTACAGAAACGTATACATACTTTTAGTTCTTTTCATGAAGACTTTAAGATATATCACATAAAATAAAACTGTGACTAATCAAACAGGATATGTTCTAACTTGATTTAGACTATTACCTATGGTAAGGCAAGGCTTGAAAATTTCAAAGTATTATTTTTTAGTTCTAATATTTAAAACATATTTATATCGTTTTACATATCATGTATCAAATTAATTTAAAGTCATATTTCAAATATATATATACATACAGATACTATTCTTACCTAATACGCTACCTAGCTTAGCACGCAACCGTTTCACACGAAGACTTTGAGAAAAGTGAATGTTCGTTCAAGACCTTATCAGCTAATATAATCAGAGATAAGATTTGATCACGTGATATGTGACGTCACTGATTAAGGATATCATTTGACCATGTGGTATCATTCAATACGTCATCAGTGATCTCAGAGATCACGTGACTAAGTCGTTAAAGAACTAATTACTAATTGCAATTAACACATTACCTCTAATTGATTTGTATAACATGTATAGGTAACTTAATACATGACTTATATATGTATTATTTCGTAATACATAGCACATGTTTTGCGAAATAATAGATAAATCATGTATTAAGTTACCTACACATGTTATACAAATCAATTAGAGGTAATGTGTTAATTGCAATTAGTAATTAGTTCTTTAACGACTTAGTGTTATGTTAGTTACGACTTAGTTTTATGATATAAAAATTTCTAGATCCAGCAACCGTTGACAGGCCAGCCACGATCTCTATAAATTTACACCAGATCATAGCACTATTATTCCACCGCCACAAATTACTAACGCTGTTCCATGCTATATGATGACGAATTATACTTCTTAGAGGCAGTCGCATGAACCGGAGAACAGGCTAAGTAAATGAATCTAGGCAGTTTCCCACTCAAGAAAGACACATGGTATTGCCGAGACAACTGTTTATTAGATGACGTTGATGTAACAACTCCACTAAATCTCATCAAAAACTCGAAGATATTTAATACATTAGATAACAGCACAAAGCTATGTTTTTTGAAGACTCTCTACCGATGAATACGTATTTTGACCCCCTAGTGACAGGGCCTAGTTGACAGAAGAAAAACGTACAAAAATCTGTGTCCGAAGCCAATGTAACAGTATAAATATTCCGAAATTTCTGCTCAAAGTTACAAACGCGCGAAAAGGTAGTCCACTCACAGCCATGTTCGGAGGACGCCAAAGGGGGCAGAAAAGGCGGGCCTGCTCGCTAATGGATGAAAAAATGAGGCCACGAGGGTGTGCCTCTGACGTATGACCAAAACTCTTTATCCGAAGCGGCAATTTAAAAAGGTAAAAAGCATTGGGCGCGAAGACGCAAGGACTTCTGGGATGCCGAATGAATTAAATAGAAAAATGGTATTACAAAAGTTCCAAAGAATAAAAATTCAATGCCTCAAAAGAAGAAATTAGGCAGGTGTGTTTTAGAGGCAGTGTTGCAATTTAATAGAATAAGGTTTTAATAAATACGTGTAGCTTTTAACAGATTAAGATTTTTAGAATGATAAATAAAAGAATATTTTGATTTAAGTTATGGAATAAAATATAAAATAGATTTAAGAGATATTTTAAAAAGAGAGGGAAAAATTAGAATTGTAAGAATTTGGAATAATTTAACTAAGGAAAGATGGCGAAAAATGTTTATTATTACATATATATATATATATATATATATATATATATATATATATATATAAACTTTCTGTCTGACTTGTGGATACATATAAATATATATATGTATATAGACAGAGATAAATAAAATCGCTTTGCTTTATAACATTACACATGCATATGTATGTAGATCTATGTGTGTGCATGCACATACATATACATAATGCGAAAGAGTTAAATATATTTGTTTTGTCCTATAATATTAGACATACGTATGAATGTATGTACATGTATGTGCGCACACACGCATATACAACTCTACTTTAACATGACTTGTATCGAATTAGATTCATTAATATATTTAATTAAAACCCATCTGTTTGCCTCAAAATTTTATAAGATCGAACATTAGCATATCTCCTAATTAAAATTTCTTAGTTATTATTATTTTCCATTGAATACTTAATGAAGCATTTAAAAACTAAACAGATTTTAGTATATATCTGAAGAGTAGCACCTATTCAGGGCTATACGAAAGAATTCACATACATTAAGGGTTTTATGTATCAATCTCGCTTTATATAGTCATGTGACATACATTTAAAAAATGTATATGCGTTATGGTAAAATAAAGAACATATGTGATATATCTTAAAGTCTTCATGAAAAGAACTAAAAGTATGTATACGTTTCTGTAGGTGTAAGTCTTTGTATTACTAAAGATTAAATTTAAAATGTAATGCTTTATGTTTTATGTACATACACACACACATATATATGTATATTGTATATACACACCTCTATTTTAACAAGCCTTGTATCGAATTAGATTCATTAACATATTTAATTAAATCCCATGTGTTTGCCTATTAGCATATATCTTACTTAATATTTTTAATTTATTTCTTAGTTATTATTTTTCATTAAATAATCAATAAAGTATTTTAAAATTTAAAATATATATATATATATATTTTTTTTGCATGAGAATTTAAAATAACCGTACTTGGTAATCGTATCTGAAAAATATTTCTCACTTACAAGTAAACTTCTCACGTGAAAATTAAACTTATGCTAAATTATGTCTGTAAATATTTTTCACTTACAAGTAAACTGCTCACATGAAAATTAAACTTATGCTAAATTATATCTGGAAATATTTCTCACTTAAAAATATTTCTCAGTTAAAAGTAAACTTTACACCTGAAAATTAGATTGTGTCAAATTATTTGGGAAATGCATTTAAAAATAACTTCTATAAATATAAATTTTGCAAGTAAAATAAAAACAAAAGTTTAAGAAAAAAGTGGGATTTATTAACCAATAATGTTACATGGCAAACACGGTATTCACATGATCTAAATATATCTGAAAATTCATAGATGTAAAAAATGTGTGTGTATACTCACATATACATTTTTCCGCGAGATAGTCTACAAATTCATTTACTCTAAAATTCATCAATGCGTTTTCACTGCATATAGAAAACTGCTGACGTAGAGTATATTTTCTGCATTCGTGAAATGATTCATATGAATACCCATAGTACAGGAATTACATTCAAATTCACGACGAACCGATTCTTCTATTTGGCGATTAAAACAGAAGAAAATATGTTTTTTTGGTTCTTCTAATCCTAAGTGTAAATGCTCACATTCTGTAGCTCGATTTAAAACTTGTATTGGGATCACTTTAGTTAGTAAAGTTTTAATTAAACAGTCATTGATTTCATGACACATGTTTCGCAAATTATTAAATTGTTCTTTTGATAAGTAGAGTCCCTTTGGCTTTAAGGAATAGCTTGAATCACTAGACTGGAATAATTCTTGAAGTACACAAGAGACTTCATCCACGTAGGTTGTAATAATCTCATTGTTGAAAAAACTGTCTTTTTTAGAAAAAAAATGAAAGTTGTTCATTTGGCTTTGAAATGAGTCAAATGTTGCCCATGATAAAGTCACACTTTCTTGAGTAGGGAAGATTTCAGCGCACATCCCTTCGAAATATTTGGTTATGTGAACTTTTAGGTTACAGTTCTGTTCCATCACCACTTTAACGACTGCATAATCTCCAATGCAGCGGAAGAAAAAATCTAAGGAATCCATTTGATTAAAGGTGCGGGTGAACCACTCGTTTTCCGGAAACTTGCAATCAGGCTTATCCGCTAGGTAAAATAATCCTTTTTCATTAGCAGGGTATAAAAACGTATTATTCATTTTTTAGCTGGATCAAGAAAGGAAAAGCACAGAAGAAGGGTATAATCCAATGAAAAGAAGAATTCAAACAAGGCAAGCATAAGCATAGAATGATGTATCACCTTGCGCGAGGCAATTTATACACTCCGTTATCATCCTATCATGATATGACCTCATAGATAAGATCAGGGAAACCTACGTGATACTATCACCGTGATTTCATAGCTATCCTATGTGATATCACTTTTAGAATATGCTAATCACTTCTTCGCACGTTGATAACGAGTGAACTGTGAGTTTCCACAAAACATGAGGTTCTTTACAGAGTATCTTAGACAAGCTAGTTACATATATGTAAGTACCATTTCTTTATTTTGCTAAAAGTAAGCTTAATTGGCCTAGATAAATCTAACAGAAATAATCTTTACATTTAGGAAATTTATTCATTTAATTTTTGTGTTTTACAATCATAAAAGAAATATAGTTTAATCAGATTTTCTATGCATATGATTAACGCAGTTCTAAAACTTTAAAGTATAACGATAATAGACCTTTTTTCTGTTTTTTCGTTTATTGAATATATAATAAAAAAAGAAATATGTTTGTATAACAAACATGTTTTAAATAATGTATTAATAGTTCATGTCTTGTCAATATATTTTTATAGTACTTGTTTATATATTTTATGCGATAAGAGAAATTATATTTTACGTAAGTAGTAGTGCAAAGTGAATTCATATCCTTCTTGTGGTTACTAATGTATTTTTTTTTTAGTGTATATTATTAGCCTATATTATATTGGAGCAATTTCTATGAAACTAGAGTAGGATGCTATTAAATTTAGTGCAGTATAATTCATATATATTATATAGGGGTCTGTATTTTTAGTGTAATTTCTATTTTAGCAAAACTTGTATCGAATTAGATTCATTAACCTATTTAATTAAAACCAATCTCTTATCCCAAAAATTCTTAAGGGTACTTCTTAATTACTATTTTTAATTTTATTTCTTAGTTATTTTTCATTGAATACTCAATGAAGCATATATAACGAATCGAGTTGAAGCTATACAGGGTAACATGAAGGAATTCGTATACATTAACGGTAACACTCTTGCTTTATTGTATGAATCTAACTTTAAAAACTATAGCATAATGTATAAATATATTCATGTATTTTTATAATGTATACAAAATACACTATTTGTAGTTACAGATATGTTTAGGAAAAAATTGTCCGTTCTTAAGTCATTTCAAAACAGGGTTCTTCAAACAAACCCCTTCCCGAAACTTTAAAACTGAACCCTTCACGAAACTTTTAACTTTAAAACAGGACCCTTCATACAATGTCTCGTCTTAAAAATATACCTTTCACAAGCATGTTACCTCTCCATTCATAAATTTAAACATTTGAAAGTAAAATCTGACTTACACTAGATTGTAAAATTATATTTAGTTCACATAATATTGCAATAATGTTGGAACGTGATTCATAAATTATACCACTATGCATGATTTTTCATAATTTACTATTATATATATATATATATATATATACGTTGAAATTCTTCTTTTTATATCACTCTATATTTTTTTAAGTGTGTATATTGTGTGTGTGAAGCCTAACCTCTATCGAAGGGGGGGGGGGGGGCTCTCTGGGTAAAAAAAGGGAGGGGGTAGCTATTAAATATAGTGTAGTATAATTCATACGGGACCCTGTATTTTTTACCATAACATGCATCGAATTCCTTAAAACCCGTCTGTTCGGTCCAAAAATGTTTAAGTTCGCCAATTAAAATTAATTAATGAACATTTTTAATTTTATTTCTTAGTTATTATTTTTCATTAAAGCATTTTAAAACTTAACAGATTAATAAGTGGAATACTATATAGCTAATTTTGTACATTTGCCTACAAAAAATGTGTCAGGTATTTCTTATCATGAGTGATTCATAATCTAAGAAAGGAATCAAGTCAAAGCAAGATCTTCGCTTATCTGCTAATATGACTCATTGTGATTCAGCAAACCGTCTATTGAGGGAAAAGGGATAGCCGTCTTTTTTTTCTTAATTTCAATGCTAAAATATATTTTTTAAAGCATAATCACTCGAAATTCAATTTTTTTTCATCAAACGCTCTACCCTATTTTACAGATTTGTATGAAAAACTTGGTAAAACATGAATATTTTTTCTAAAATCTATATTTTACACGTTAAAATAAAAAGGCATTCGTGTAAAACCTATTTTCACATCGCATGAATACGTACTCATTTGAAAATATCAGTCTATTTCTTAAAATACCTGTGGAATCATAATATTTTTACAGAGTATATTGTGAAGGGGAGCCTTTTCATTCAAACAGCGGACCTTGCATTTTTATGAAAGGTCTCTCGTATTTCTATCGCCATAAAATAACATGAATCTATTGGATTTATTTTGTGAAGGACGCTGGAATTGGAATAGGGTTTTATTATTTTGTGAAGGTAGCTTAATATCTATAACTTTTCAAAGTTTCTTTCGAAGGATTTCTATATTTTGTACATATCGATGTGTAAGTTGTACTTTTAGCCTAACTTGAATTGAAAAAAGGGGTAAGGTATAAATTACCTGATTTTAGGAAGGGTTCTTATGCATAATTGGATTTTTGTGAAGGGTCCTTTTTATTCAAACAGGGAACCCCCACAATTTTTTGTGAAGGGCTTTTTTATTCGAATAGGGCACGTATCTCATTTATTTTATGAAGGGGATATAGTCTAATGCGAGTTCACACTTCGAAGGAGGAAAAGAGAGGGGTCAATGAACTGAAGGGTTTCCGTAATAATTCATTGGATTTTTTTTGTGAAGGGTTAACCTTTTTATTAAAAAGAGGATCTGTTCACTATTTTAATTCACTATGCGTTAGATGTTAAAATTATATTTTGTTCACATAACATTTCGATAATTTTGGAAAGTGATTCATGAATTATGGCGCTACGCATGATTTTTCATACTTGTTTATTTACACTTTTATATATACGTTAAAATTCTTCTTTTTATATCACTATGTATTTTTTGAAGTGCGTATTGTTAGCCTAACTTCTATCGAAGGGGCCCTCTGAGTAAAAAAAAGGGGGAGGAGAAGGGGGAGGGGGGAGCTATTAGAATTGAGTGCAGTATAATTCATACGGGACCCTGTATTTTTTACCATAACCTGTATCGAATTCATTAAAACGCACCTGTTTGCCGCAAAAATGTTGAAGTCCGCCAATTAAAATTAATTAATGACCCTTTTTAATTACTAGCATATACCATTCTACTGCACATGCAAACTGCGTACTCTCGTTGAGGGAAAAAAAATCTCGCCAAAATTTCTTAAGTTCTCCAATTAAAATTAATTAATGACCATTTTTAATTAAATTATTATTGACTTTTAAAATTCACCTGTAATATACTCTAACATGTATAACAAATAGCCTACTCTCATTGAAAAAATATTTGCTTCGAAAAATGTCTAAGTCCCCCAATTAAAATTAATATTTTAATGACCATTTTTAATTAATATTTTTAATTATTCATTCACTTCTACTGCATACACTCATATTTAAACTGCGTACTATAGTTGAAAAAACATTTGTTTCGAAAAATGTCTAAGTCCCCCAATTAAAATTAATTAATGACCATTTTTAATTAAACCCTTATTGACTTTTAAAATTCACCTGTAATATATTCTAACATGTATATCGTATAGCCTACTCTAGTTGAAAAAAAAATCTCGCGAAAATTCTTAAGTTCTCCAATTAAAATTAATTAAAATTAAAATTAATTAAATTTCTAATTCGCTAAAATAAATCCGTTGACATTCACCTCGTCCACCAAATCTCTACGAAAAAAAAATTGCTTGGAAATTTTCTAAGTTCCCCAATTAAAATTAATTAAAATAATCCCCTTATCAAACATCCTTATCAACCATCCTTATCGCCCAATGCTCTTATCGCCTCCCCTCCACCGCACAGTCACCTTCACGCCGCCATAAGCTTCACGCCGCCGCACGCCGCACAGCGCACAGAGGTCACACAGAGGTCACGCCGCGTACGCCGCTGATGTAGCACCTTTTATATCTACTTATGTGAAGAGAGAATACCTTCAAAAATAGTGTGCAGCCGATTTGCAGCCTCATCTTCTGAAATGTATTTCCATATTGTTACAAGATCTCGCTCTTTGTGACAATATTTTATCGAATCTACTAAAATTACCTAATAAGCTAATGTAAAAAAATTGAAAGCAATTTAAATAGAATCGGGTGTTTTCCCATAGCCATTTCAATGTGTTTGAAATATTTCAAATCAAACAGATCACACTCTTCTTTTGTTGTACAAAGTGAAGTGAAGAAAGAATACCTACAAAAACAGTTTGCAGATCCTTTGTAGCACCAGCTTCTGAATAAAACTTCAATATTGTTACAGGATTCTTTCTCATGTAGCAACATCCTATCGACTCTACTAAAATTACCTAATAAACTAATATCGAAAAATTTTAATCAATTTCGATAGAATCAATTTTACTCTCATAAGCATTTCAATGTGTTTCAAATATTTGAAATCAAACAGATCACACTCTTCTTTTGTTGTACAAAGTGACGTGAAGAAAGAATACCTACAAAAACAGTGTGCAGATTCTTTGTAGCACTAACTTCTAAATAGAACTTCAATATTGTTACAGAATTCCCTCTCTTGTAACAACATCATATTGACTCTATTAAAATTACCTAATAAACTAATATCGAAAAATTATAGTCAATTTCGATAGAATCAAATGTACTCTCATAACAATTTCAACGTGTTCCAAAATACTTCAAACCAAACAGATCACAATCTTCACTTGTTTTACAAAGTGACGTGAAAAGAAAATATCTACTAAAACAGTGTACAGATCTTTTGCAGCACCAGCTTATGAATGCATTTTCCATAGTGCTACAGGATTATCTCTCTTGTAACAACATCCAATCGACTCTAATAAAATTATCTAATAAACTGATAAACTGACTTACTGGAAGTGATTTCGATAGAATCAACTGTTTTCTTATAACCATTTCAACGTGTCCCAAAATAATTCAAGTCAAACAGACCACAATCTACTCTTGTTTTACAAAGTGACGTGAAAAGAAAATATCTACTAAAACAGTGTACAGATCTTTTGCAGCACCAGCTTATGAATGCATTTTCCATATTGCTACAGAATTCCCTCTCTTGTAACAACATCATATTGACTCTATTAAAATTACCTAATAAACTAATATCGAAAAATTATAGTCAATTTCGATAGAATCAAATGTACTCTCATAACAATTTCAACGTGTTCCAAAATACTTCAAACCAAACAGATCACAATCTTCACTTGTTTTACAAAGTGACGTGAAAAGAAAATATCTACTAAAACAGTGTACAGATCTTTTGCAGCACCAGCTTATGAATGCATTTTCCATAGTGCTACAAGATTCTCTCTCTTGTAACAACATCCAATCGACTCTAATAAAATTATCTAATAAACTGATAAACTGACTTACTGGAAGTGATTTCGATAGAATCAACTGTTTTCTTATAACCATTTCAACGTGTCCCAAAATAATTCAAGTCAAACAGACCACAATCTACTCTTGTTTTACAAAGTGACGTGAAAAGAGAATACCTTCCAAAACAGTGTGCAGCCCCTTTTCAACATTAACATCTGAAAATTATTTCCATAGGCCACTCTCTTGTGACAATACCCTACCAATACTTACTAAAATTACCTAACTACTAAAGTACCTATAAAATTTAAATCTAACTACCAGTAAAATATTATTCGAAATATAATTCTGTTAAAAAACATATTTTAAATATAATTACCTTTCAATTATAACTACAGTTAAAAATTATTCAAATATTAAATTTAAATATAACTGTTTTAAATACACACTACTAAAAAACAAGTATTCAAAACATAATAATAATATTATTCAAATATTAAATTTAAATATAACTGTTTTAAATACACACTACTAAAAAACAATTATTCAAAACATAATAATAATATAAAACATGCATTATATTCCATTTTTTAAATGCATATACAAAGATGAGTTGCATGAGGCAATTATTAAACCAAAATTATATATCTAGATTGCTATGAGCTTTATAACTTAAAGGTTTAATTTAAATTTAGATTTATAATGCTTTTATATATAAATGTATCAGCTCTTCATTTAAAAAATATATATATGTATGTCATGTTTGTTACGATGATTCGAATGTTAATTTGTGGCTTCAATATTATATTTAATCCTACGCAACCTAACAAACTTATTATGCCTAGTGATATCGCTATAACCAAATGTTTCTTTTCATAATTACCTCAGTATGTTTCGAAATATTCCAATCAATTAAATTACAATCAAAGCACTTTCTATCAAGTGATGTGAAGAGAAAACATCCTCAAAGTTGACTGTAACCATCTTCAGTCCCTTTTCAGCATCTACTTCTTAAAATGTCGTATAATAAAATTTAAATATAAATACCGATAAAATATTATTTGAAATATAACTATCTTTAAAAAATATTTTAAATGTAATAAATATTTTAAATTTTATATTATAAATAATACATATTATAAATATTATATTTATAATATGTATTATAACTATAATTTATAATCAAGCAGGGCGGTCGCTCTGCCAAGCCAAGCTTAAAAAAAAAAACGCCACACAAACAACGCCAAGAACTGAACTAGACCGCTACTGCTTATTTACAGGAATCAACTTTGCAATGTTAAATCGACAAAACATGCCAGATTAAAATATCAGATATCAAATAAACCAAGCGTCGCAGAAAAAAAACGAAAACTAGAAGAATCTAATGAAGAATTTCTTCAATTTAAGACCAAACTCATCTTGATAAGTGATTTATAAACAGAGATATAGATTTTTTTTAAAAACGTCGAGATACTTAAAATGATCACTTTTTTCTTCGTCAATCTTTTTTTTTCAAACAACCTACAGACCTTAATATTCGGCAGAATAAAAAAAGGATTGCATTTTTGGACAAGTAATTACGTAATGTATGTGCTTTTATAAAATTCAGTGTAAAAAAATATTATTTTCTATCCTTAATTAGCAAAAAACTGTTAATTAACTTGGCGATTAAAAAATTATGCCAAAACAGAGATAAAACATGCCAACGACCATGTACCATCTCTATAATAAAACCGTAAGTCATGTGACTGTCATCAACAGTTCCGGGATGCCCGTATCGCTTTTTCATATGCCAGGAGGCCATTTTTATTCAAAATTATTTTTTCGAATAGAACTGCATAAAAGTTACATTTTTAGAAAGATCGTTCAAAATAAATTAATATTTGAGAGATGACTTACGTTCAATTAGGTATATATTCTGCAATAACTTCAGTTGAAATTAGCTTCGCAGTTCAAATTCTCTATCCATGAAAGTAAACAAAAAAAAAAAAAAAAGAAAAGATTCATTCGTCGTGAAGTTTTAAAATATTAAACCATTAAACCATGGAGATAATCGTTCGTAAAATAAGTTTTCCATGAATGATTTTTTGGAGCGCTGCCTGGTGTCAAAAAAGTAATTTGCACCAAGACCTGTAAGATCATCAAAGTTTACCATAATTCTGCTTGATGAAGTGCTTTACAACTCAACTTCCTTCGGAATCTTTTCTTGACAAAGTTGAATGTAAACAAATACAAGTCATGTAATAATATTTAATGAATCAAATTTCGAAACGAATTGTCAGTTAATTTGATATTTATGTATTATACGTGGCAGGAAGAGAGATCACCTAAAATGATTGTTAATTGCCAATCATATTTACCATTGTTAATGACCAATCGCGTTCCAAATAGTAATTTAATATACATTTATAAAATACATAACATCATTAAGTACTTTTATGTTATTTGGGTGCAAATCTCGCCAATATCATTTTTAAAATCGCCAATACCAGCTTTTATTCTTCACGTGTTCAAATTAGAAACGATACTTTGATTCTGAAATCAAATGTTTTGATTTATGATATTATTTTTTGGTACTTTTCCTTTATACGGACACCATTGTCGCCAAGCATACATTTACATACATTTACATACATTATGCATTAGCATACATTTTGGCATGGTGTCCGTATAACAGAAAAGTACCTATTTTTTATTTATCTATTTTCTATTTTGAATGAAAAATGTGAACGGCATGCATTTTAAATTGGAAAAGCTGTCGCAGACGCTCCGGGGTTGGCGCGATTTTTGTTTTGCGCCATCTTGGCGAGAAAATCCCATTTTCAGACACCTGTTAGAGATTGCTAAAACAGCATGTTACTTTTATTTTATTATGAAATAAGTCATTTTATTCTTTAAAAAAACACACAATTTTATTTAAAAACACACACAATCATTAATTTGTTATAAAACACACAATATTCAATTTATTATAAAGCATGCGGAATCTGCTCTACCAGGTTGCCATACGAAGCAAAATCTAGCCTAAAACGCCAGGTTGGCCAGGCATAAAATCGCCATTTTGGAACCAAAATGATACCCCGATGCGTCTGCGTCAACTGTACCCAAAAGGACCCATCATTAAAAATGGTTAATAATATAGAATTAAAGTAAAATAATGCAGAAAATTCTTTTTGTATACACTTACTAAACACATAAAATCATATTGATGGTTTTTAGATTAGACATTTACGATGGAAATTTTATTTGGGGTATGTTATATCCAACGGAATGAATATGAGATATATATACTCTAATCACATATTATATACCCATGAATATACTATACATATCTATATCTACTATATCAATAGAACCGTCTTCAATAGTCTTTTATATTTCTACTACGTAATATTAACTATAGAGTTACAATATAGAGAGAAAAAATGGGTTGCTGTAATTAGAATTATAGGTGCCAATGTTGGCGCGGCGTATTTTACCTGTTACGAATCTTAATAGTCAGTAGACATTAAGCAGACATGCCGAAATAAGAGAATTACGCTATTATAAAAACTCCCGAACTGTATCAAGAAAGGGGAGCAGAGAAAAACAAAGTCGTACTAGGCATCTAAAAGGAAGTTCGTGAATTTTAATCAGATTGTACGTCATGGGAAAAAAAAGTCCTGACAGAAAATATGGTTTAAAGGGAATGCGATTATCAAAACTGGCCTTCAAAAGTTCAATTTTCTACCAAACTATACTCGAAAATTGCGTGTAATAATATGTAGCCCGATTATGGCACATTAGTCAAGATGTTTTAGATGAGAATAATGATAGATTTTATAATCTTTCGCAAGCGAGTCTACAGCCAAAGTTAACGAAAAACAAAAACAAATATTAGCAACAATATGGTTCAGTGTAAATGTGGATATCATTAAAGACTTTCACAAAATAGACTTCATTGCATCAAATCGTATTAACTAAAATACGCCAATTGGCAATGGACCCAATTACGAAAAATTACTTAATATGTTTAAGAATCTCCGCCTTAGCGAACATATTGCAACTGATAAGCAAACGAGCATGAAGGACAAATGCTTAAGTGGGTTAAGCGGTTTTTATCATGGAAGATGAAATACATAACAACAAAAAATATGCAAAATGCTACCATGATCACAAAAGTTCTTAATTTGTCTATTAGAATCTTTCGGTTTGGCGAAGGATTAAGGAAAAAAATTAAATTATGAATAAAAGTATCGTGTTACAATGCTTAACATACATTTAAGGGAGACCAAACTGGTCGCCAGTGGCGGATAGTCTGTATTATAATAGCACAAATCAGTTACAAGTTATAACAACATCAAATTTCATCTGCAAGTCAGCCATTTTCTTCTGAAGATATTAAAAAAAAATAAAACTTCATAATTATAAGAACACACATTTTATCAAACAATTAAATATGACTGCAAACTGTGGCAGATGACTGTTTCTAACAAGAATAAGTATGAGAAATTCCCATTAAGTGTATCGATCTGGGTGGCTCAGTCGCAGAGCGTAGGCACGGTATGCGTAAGGTCCCAGGTTCGAGTCCTGGCCCAGGTCAATTTTTCATTCGTGTTTGTTTAGTGCATTTAATTGTCTGATAAAATGCGTGTTCTTAAAATATTGTAAAAAAAAGTAATCAGACGTAGTGTTTATGCTTTAAAAAATATTTTAAATATATAATATACGTTTTTGAAAGATCTTTAAAAATAAATTAGTTTTTGAGGGAAGATGTACCTTCTAAAATGTATACATTAAGAGTTATCGGCATTTAAAATTTCTTTCCAAACGTAAACAAAATTTTTGAAATGAATTAAATGTGATTCATTTATTTAAAAAAAAAAAAAAAAAAAAACACGGTAAAGGATAGGCATTTCGTTCGCAGGAATACCTTTTACGTCATTTTTCTATAAATTAATGAAATCCAGTTGTTAAATTATTTTTGTTTTAGAAGTGAAGTTTCCATTTAAATTTATTGTAACAGTACAATGTTTAATTGAATAAAATAATGTAAATCTAAGAAATTGCTAAGAAATTCCAAACATGCACAGGGCAGTGCAAAAAATAAATAAATAAATAAATAAAAAAATAAATAAATAAACAAAAAATAAATAAATAGATAAATAAATAAATAAATAAATAAAAATCAGCTTTCATAAATTCTAAAAATTGTTCATATATCTCAATTACAATCTAAAGGAGGGTTTATTTCTATATTATTCTACATATAATAGTAATTTCAGCAAATATATTAAATTCCAATGCGATCTGTTTTAAACTTTAAGATGGTTTATAACACATGATAAAAAAATTATAAAAAAGAATGGCGCGTCACAGTTCGGGGAGAGGATGGGGAATAGCGTGAACAAAATTAGGAAGTATAATAAGGCTATCTGTTTGAAACTTTACGGTATTCTATAACACATAACATAAATTTTAAAAATAAAGCTGCGTCAAAAATTATAGGGAGGGGCGGAGCGCGTTTTGCCTACACAAGGGGGGAGGGGGGCACTTTTCTAAATTTTAACGATATCCGTCATGTCACATATCGTTACAAAGGGCTGTGACCACTTATTCATGTTATGCACCACAGGTGAAACCCCCACATTTTGCGCCATTTCGGGGTCCATCTTCCCGCTTTCACCCCCCCCCCCCAAAGGGGGCACTTTTTTAAATTTTGCCGACACATCTCATGTGATATATCGTTGGAAAGGTCTGTGAACGCTTAATCAAATTATGCAGGTGTGGGGGAGGGGGGGGGTATTTTCTGAATTTTGCACATATCCCTCATGTGATACATCGTTGGAAAAGTCTGTGACCGCCTAATCTTATTATGCATCTCCGGTGTTCATCCCCCCACTTTGCCCCCCAAACGCGATTAGCTTTCACCACCAGTGGGCGCTTTCCTATCTCTGTTTCTATGGGTCGGATCACGACGGGGTATGGCTCATTCGACTCGACATCTATAGAGCTTTCCGATTTTAGTTCGTTTTTTCACCACCAGGGGGCACTTTCTTATCTCTGGTTCTATGGGCTAGATCACGACGAGGTATAACTCATTCGACTCGACATCTATAGCCTTAACGATTTCAGTGCCCGAGGTTCGTATAGAACAGATTGCGCTACCTGGTGGTGGAAGATGGAACTTGAGCGTGCGCAGCACGACTGCTATATGGTGCCGAAGGCAGCGGGGTCCCGTGTCGGAAGTTCGTTTGTTTACAGGTTTATACAATTCGATGTGCAAATTAAGGGATTATCCGTTGCCGAAGTCAGCGTGGAACCAGGTCGGAGGTTCGTGGTTTATCTTATTCGAGGTTTTAAAAGGATTGAGGCCCCGGTGTAAATTAGGGGCCCGCTAGCGGGCGAAGCCAGCTAGTGCTAATAATAAAAGAGCGTGATATCACGTTTGATTTCAAATGCAGCGCTGACACGCTATGTACATATTCCATTTTTATTCATTTAATGGATTAGTCAGTGATATTTTTTAACGGAGGATAACAAGTATTATAACAAGCCACATTTAGTATGTTGTTTTTAAGAGTGTAATTAATTTAATTGAAAAATCTACTGGTATTTCTAGTTAACCCTTTAAACAATGACTGAAAGTAAAATGTATTTTTAAATTATTTCTCATGTTTAGATTATTTAAATTATGTTCAATATATTTTAAAAAAAAAGAAATGATATCTACAAAAACAACTTTTCAAAAGTAAAAAAAGGCCAAGCGTAAAAAAAAAAAAAGTTGTGGCTAAAAAATGGTGTGATATCAAATTTCCAAGCTATTATATTGCTTATTTAACTTTTTTCCATTAAATAAGTTATCATATATATAAGTCGAGTGCCTACGTATATGTTAATAGAAATCGTTTTCCCCTGTACTAAATACATCCTAATGAGTTTCTGAAAATTCAATTTTTTTCAAATTATGCATGATGGGCTTGGCGGCCATCTTTGCATATTATTCACAAAATTCTAACCACCCAAATCCGTAGTTAAAATCCGAAGTTCAAAATTGTTATTTAAGCAAATATTTAAGAGTTTCATTTATAGACTTGTATGCTCTGAAAATTGTGTCTTAAGATAATGATGACTTATCTTAAAGATTCATCTTATGATTTATTTTTTAGAGTAATTATTAATTTCACACTAGTAAAAATCAATTTATCAAAATATCAGTCTTATCTAATTTATCTGTCCGTAGTTCGAATCTGAAGTTCGAAATTTTTATAAACATATTACATTGCAAACATATTACGCTTTTACTTTAGAAATTTGGGTGCTTAGAAATATGGAAACATGGCCGCCAAGCCCATCATGCATAATTTGAAAAAAATTGAATTTTCAGAAACCCATTAGGATGTATTTAGTACAGGAGAAAACGATTTCTATTAACATATACGTAGGCACTCGACTTATATATATGATAACTTATTTAATGGAAAAAAGTTAAATAAGCAATATAATAGCTTGGAAATTTGATATCACACCATTTTTTAGCCATAACTTTTTTTTTTTTTTTTTTTTTTTTTTTTTTTTACGCTTGGCCTTTTTTTACTTTTGAAATGTTGTTTTTGTAGATATATGTTACAACTATAATTTATCAAGCAGGGCGGTCGCTCTGCCAAGCCAAGCTTAAAAAAACGCCACACAAACAACGCCAAGAACTGGAATAAAGACCGCTAATGCTTATATACAGAAAGCAACTTCGCAATGTTAAATCGACAAAACATGCTAGATTAAAATATCAGATATCAAACAAACCAAGCGTCGTAGAAAAAAAAAAAACGAAAACTAGAAGAATCTAAGGAAGAATTTCTTCAATTTAAGACCAATCTCATCTTCATAAGTGATTTATAAACAGAGATATAGCTTTTTTTAAAAAACGGCGAGTTACTTAAAATGATCACTTTTTTCTTCGTCAAACTTTTTTTTTTCAAACAAGCTACAGGCCTTAATATTGGGCAGAATAAAAAAAGGATTGCATTTTCGGACAAGTAATTACGTAATCTATGTGCTTTTATAAAATTCAGTGTAAAAAAAGAAATTATTTTCTATCCTTAATTAGCAAAAAACTGTTAATTAACTTGGCGATTAAAAAATTATGCCAAAACAGAGATAAAACCCGCCAACAACCATGTACCATCTGTATTAAAATAGCACAAAGCAGTTACAGGTTATAATATAACCACATCAAATTTCATCTACAAGTCAGCCATTTTCTTCTGAAGATATTTTTTTTTAAATAAAACTTCATAATTATAAGAACACATATTTTATCAGACAATTAAATATGACCGCAAACTGTGGGAGATGACAGTTTCCTAGTTTCCAGCATGAATAAGTATGAGAAATATATGCTCAAGGATATCGGTCTGGGTGGTTCAATCGCAGCACGTCAGCACGGCATGCACAAGGTCCCAGGTTCGAGTCCTGCCCCAGGTCAACTTTTTATTCATGTTTGTTTAGTATATTTAATTGTCTGATAAAATGCGTGTTCTTATAATATTGTAAAATAAAGTAATCAGACGTAGTGTTTATGCTTTAAAAAATAATTTAAATATATAATTTGCGTTTTTAGAAAGATCTTTAAAAATAAATTAGTTTTTGAGGGAAGATGTACCTTCTAAAATGTATACATTAAGACTTATCGGCATTTAAAATTTCTTTCCAAACGTTTCGCAAGAATACCTTTCACGTCATTTTCCTATAAATTAACGAAATCCAATTGTTAAATTATTTTTGTTTTAGACGTGAAGTTTCCATTTAAATTTATTGTAACAGTACAATGTTTAATTGAATAAAATATTGTAAATCTAAGAAATTGCTAAGAAATTCTAAACATGCACAGGGCAACGCAAATAAATAAATAAATAAATAAATAAATAAATAAATAAATAAATAATAAATAAATTGGTAAATAAAGAAATAAAAATCAACTTTTAGAAATTCTAAAAATTGTTCGTATACCTTAATTACAATCTAAAGCAGGGTTTATTTCTATATTATTCTATATATATAATCAAGCAGGGCGGTCGCTCTGCCAAGCCAAGTTTTAAAAAAAACGCCACACAAACAATTCCAAGAACTGAACTAGACCGCTAGTGCTTACTTACAGAAATCAACTTCGCAATGTTAAATCGACAAAACATGCCAGATTAAAATATCAGATATCAAATAAACCAAGCGTCGCAGAAAAAAAACGAAAACTAGAAGAATCTAATGAAGAATTTCTTCAATTTAAGACCAAACTCATCTTCATAAGTGATTTATAAACAGAGATATAGATTTTTTTTTTTTAAAACGTCGAGTTACTTAAAATGATAACTTTTTTCTTCGTCAAACTTTTTTTTTTCAAACAACCTACAGACCTTAATATTCGGCAGAATAAAAAAAGTATTACATTTTTGGACAAGTAATTACGTAATCTATGTGCTTTTATAAAATCCAGTGTAAAAAATTATTATTTTCTATCCTTAATTAGCAAAAAACTGTTAATTAACATGGCGATTAAAAAATTATGCCAAAACAAAGATAAAACATGCCAACGACCATGTACCATCTGTATTATAATAGCACAAATCAGTTACAACAGTTATAACAACATCAAATTTCATCTGCAAGTCAGCCATTTTCTTCTGAAGATATTTTTTTTAAATAAAACTTCATAATTATAAGAACACACATTTTATCAAACTATTAAATATGACTGCACACTGTGGCAGATGACTGTTTCCAACAAGAATAAGTATGAGAAATTCCCGTCACGCGCATCGATGTGGGTGGCTCAGTCGCAGAGCGTCGGCACGCTATGCGTAAGGTCCCAGGTTCGAGTCCTGCCCCAGGTCAATTTTTCACTCGTGTTTGTTTAGTGCATTTAATTGACTGATAAAATGCGTGTTCTTATAATATTGTAAAATAAAGTAATCAGACGTAGTGTTTATGCTTTAAGAAATATTTTAAATATATAATTTACGTTTTTAGAAAGATCTTTAAAAATAAATTAGTTTTTGAGGGAACGGGGAGCCTTCTAAAATGTATACGTTAAGAGTTATCGGCATTTAAAATTTCTTTCCAAACGTAAACAAAATTTTTTTAATTAATTAAAAGTGATTCATTTATTTTAAAAAAAGAAAAAAAAAGAAAAAAAACATGGTAAAGGACAGGCATTTTGTTCGCAGGAATACCTTTTACGTCATTTTTCTATAAATTAATGAAATCCAGTTGTTAAATTATTTTGTTTTAGAAGTGAAGTTCCCATTTAAATTTGTTGTAACAGTACAATGTTTAATTGAATAAAATAATGTAAATCTAAGAAATTGCTGAGGAATTCCAAACATGCACAGGGCAATGCAAAATAAATAAATAAATGAACAAAAAATAAATAAATAGATAAATAGATAAATAAATAAATAAATAAATAAAATCAGCTTTCAGAAATTATAAAAATTGTTCATATATCTTAATTAGAATCTAAAGGAGGGTTTATTTCTATATTATTTTACATATAATAGTAATTTCAGCAAATATATTAAATTCCAATGCGATCTGTTTTAAACTTTAAGATAGTTTATAACACATGTTAAAAAAATTATAAAAAAGAATGGCGCATCACAGTTTGGGGAGGGGCGTGAACAAAATTTGGAAGTATAATAAGGCTATCTGTTTGAAACTTTACGATATTTTATAACACATAACATAAATTTTAAAAATAAAGCTGCGTCAAAAATTATAGGGAGTGGCGGAGCGCGTTTTGCCTACACAAGTAGGGGGGGGGGACACTTTTCTAAATTTTAACGATATCCGTCATGTCAGATATAGTTACAAAGGGCTGTGACCACTTATTCATGTTATGCACCACAGGTGAAACCCCCACATATTGCGCCCCCCGACACTACTCATGTGATATATTGTTCGAAAGGCCTGTGACCGCTTATTCATATTATGCATCTTCGGGGTCCATCCTCCCACTTTCACCCCTCCAAAGGGGGCACTTTTCTACATTTTGCCGACACCTCTCATGTGATATATCGTTGGCGGGAGAGGAGCAGTGCGCGGACACACCGTCAGGTGACTCCGAATCGGCCCTTTGAGTAAGGAAGATGACCGGGCGCCTATCATACGGAGTGTTCGTCGACACGACGGGGACAGGAGGTGACTGGTCTGGGTTCCTCATCGTTGGTCCGCCAGTGGGAAAGGAGTCTCTGCAGGGCCGGAGTCGCCACGCCGTGGCCCATTGTGGTTCGCCCTTTTGGGTTGTGGGTTCTTGGGTCTTCTCCTCGCAAGCGCAGGTTCTCTGCGACGCGAGCACAGCCTGTGATCGGAATTTTCCGTAGGTGGCAGGCAGACGACTCCGTAGGCCAATCCCAAGGTTCACGTGGATCTTGGGCAAAGGCTAGCAAATGCCAGCCGGATCCCTCCAAAACTTGACTAAGGAATTGACGGAAGCACGATCGATCTCTGTAGAGCACAAACTCGTGATGACTGTGTTGTGCACCGATCGTCGGGAGATACGGCGTGCAGCAACTATCTGCGACGAGACGGAGGCAGAGGTGAAATAGTCCCAACACGAGTCCCACAAACTCGTGGAAGAGGACCTCACGAAATCCACTGCAGCTGGAGAGTTGTGAGCCTATCTCAATATGGTCACCGCAGGAAATGCGCGAATCGAGGAGACGATCACCATCCAAAGGCGGCCAAGGCGGGGCCGCCAGGGACGCGAACGTTCTCTTCGAGGAAGGGACTAGCCCGCTTTCTGCCATGTGATTACGAGGAACCGGGCCGGAGGCTGCCGACTAACGCGGCATCGATCAGCCAAAACTCGAGACCTTGGTCCGAAACCCAGTACGAGCACGTCTCTCGTGCAGCCAGGAGTTTCCACACCTGACGGGCGGATTAGTGGCACGTCTATTAAGTTTCTTTTTACTAAACTCGATCGGGCCCGTCTCTTTGGCGCGCTCAGAGGGAGTTTCCACGTCCTCTGGAGTCCGATAGTGGTTCTTTAGGATTCTTCCGTTTTTTGAGTGATATTATATGTGGATGATCTCGTAGTTCTGGAGTTGTCGCTGGGTTACCGGCTAGTTCCGCCTAGTCGGGTTCAACCTCGCGCCAGACTGCGTAGGGACGACCTATCCGAATCCCGTCTATGGGAAAGAACTGAATTTCCTCGTGGTTCTGGGTCGGAGAGAGGCCTCTTCTGCTCTTTTTTAGTGCATAACATGTGAACTTCACGGCTGATGAGCCCAGTAGCTTGCTCTTCCATGCATGTCTATGATCGAAAGCCGTCGGAGTAACTCGACATATGACCGAGGGACCGTCTCCCCCTATGGGGTTTCGCGAACGAAGTCGTCGGGGGTTCTTCGGCGGTTCATCAGGTGTTTGTTCCACGCGGAAGTTTCACATGATTGGGATTACTGGCGCAGCGACCTAGATGTCGACACGTGGTAGAATGACCTGGGGGTCCGCAGTGGGGAGCGGCCTCAGGTCGAT
This sequence comes from Maratus michaelseni, assembly GCA_963931845.1. Lineage (NCBI taxonomy): Eukaryota > Metazoa > Arthropoda > Arachnida > Araneae > Salticidae > Maratus > Maratus michaelseni. The sequence goes on from OZ007600.1 coordinate 9,904,768, forward strand.
CGCAGCGCCGGGCGAGACAAAGCCCTTGTGCGTTATAAGCCCTTCAGAGGCTTGGGTGCGATGGTCCTTTACCCGCGTCGGCGACCCCCGTGGGCTACTGACGGCGCAGGATAGTTTTATATCGTTGGAAAGGTCTGTGAACGCTTAATCAAATTATGCAGGGTGGGGGGGGGGTATTTTCTGAATTTTGCACATATCCCTCATGTGATACATCGTTTGAAAGTCTGTGACCGCCTAATCTTATTATGCATCTCCGGTGTTCATCCCCCCCAATTTGCCCCCCAAACGTGAATAGCTTTCACCACCAGTGGGCGCTTTCCCATCTCTGTTTCTATGGGTCGGATCACGACGGGGTATAGCTCATTCGACTCGACATCTATAGCCTTAACGATTTCAGTGCCCGAGGTTCATATAGAACAGATTGCGCTACCTGGTTGTGGAAGATAGAACTTGAGCGTGCGCAGCACGACTGCTATACGGTGCCGAAGGCAGCGGGGACCCGGGTCGCAAGTTCGTTTGTTTAAAGGTTTATACAATTCGAAGTGCAAATTAAGGGATTATCAGGTGCCGAAGGCAGCAGGGAACCAGGTCGGAGGTTCGTGGTTTATCTTATTCGAGGTTTTAAAAGGATTGAGGCCCCGGTGTAAATTAGGGGCCCGCTAGCGGGCGAAGCCAGCTAGTGCTAATAATAAAAGAGCGTGATATCACGTTTGATATCAAATGCAGCGCTGACACGCTATGTACGTATTCCATTTTTATTCATTTAATAGATTAGTCAGTGATATTTTTTAACGGAGGATAACAAGTATTATAATAAGCCACATTTAGAATGTTGTTTTTAAGAGTGTAATTAGTTTAATTGAAAAATCTACTGGTATTTCTAGTTAACCCTCTAAACAATGACTGAAAGTTAAATGTAATTTTAAATTATTTCTCATGTTTAGATTACTTAATTTATGTTCAATATATTGAAAAAAAAAAAGAAATGATATCTACAAAAACAACTTTTCAAAAGTAAAAAAAGCCAAGCGTAAAAAAAAAAAAAAAAAAAAAAAAAGTTGTGGCTAAAAAATGGTGCGATATCAAATTTCCAAGCTATTATATTGCTTATTTAACTTTTTTCCATTAAATAAGTTATCATATATATAAGTCGAGTGCCTACGTATATGTTAACAGAAATCGTTTTCTCCTGTACTAAATACATCCTAACGAGTTTCTGAAAATTCAATTTTTTTCAAATTGTGCATGATGGGCTTGGCGGCCATCTTTGCATATTATACACAAAATTCTAAGCATCCAAAGCCGTAGTTAAAATCCGAAGTTCAAGATTGTTATTTAAGCAAATATTTTAAGTGTTTCATTTATATACTTGTATGCTCTGAAAATTGTGTCTTAAGATAATGATGACTTATCTTAAAGATTCATCTTATGATTTATTTTTTTAGAGTAATTAATAATTTCAAAATAGTAAAAATCAATTTCTCAATATATCTGTCGTATCTAATTTATCTGTCCGTAGTTAAAATCTGAAATTCGAAATTGTTAAAAACATATTACATTGCAAACATATTACGCTTTTACTTTAGAAATTTGGGTGCTTAGAAATATGGAAAGATGGCCGCCAAGCCCATCATGCATAATTTGAAAAAAATTGAATTTTCAGAAACTCGTTAGGATGTATTTAGTACAGGAGAAAACGATTTCTGTTAACATATACGTAGGCACTCGACTTATATATATGATAACTTATTTAATGGAAAAAAGTTAAATAAGCAATATAATAGCTTGGAAATTTGTTATCACATCATTTTTTAGCCACAACTTTTTTTTTTTTTACGCTTGGCTTTTTTTACTTTTGAAAAGTTGTTTTTGTAGATAATATATATTATCAAGCAGGGCGGTCGCTCTGCCAAGCCAAGCTTAAAAAAAAAACGCCACACAAACAACGCCAAGAACTGGAATAAAGACCGCAAATGCTTATATACAGAAAGCAACTTCGCAATGTTAAATCGACAAAACATGCCAGATTAAAATATCAGATATCAAACAAACCAAGCGTCGTAGGAAAAAAAAAAACGAAAACTAGAAGAATCTAAGGAAGAATTTCTTCAATTTAAGACCAAACTCATCTTCATAAGTGATTTATAAACAGAGATATAGCTTTTTTTTAAAAACGGCGAGTTACTTAAAATGATCACTTTTTTCTTCGTCAAACTTTTTTTTTTTCAAACAAGCTACAGGCCTTAATATTGGGCAGAATAAAAAAAGGATTGCATTTTTGGACAAGTAATTACGTAATCTATGTGCTTTTATAAAATTCAGTGTAAAAAAGAATTATTTTCTATTCTTAATTAGCAAAAAACTGTTAATTAACTTGGCGATTAAAAAATTATGCCAAAACAGAGATAAAACCCGCCAACGACCATGTACCATCTGTATTAAAATAGCACAAATCAGTTACAGGTTATAATATAACCACATCAAATTTCATCTACAAGTCAGCCATTTTCTTTTGAAGATATTTAAACACAAAATAAAACTTCATAATTATAAGAACACACATTTTATCAGACAATTAAATATGACTGCAAATTGTAGCAGATGACTGTTTCCAACATGAATAAGTATGAGAAATTGCTGCTCTAGGATATCGGTCTGGGTGGCTATGTCGTAGCGCGTCAACACGGCATGCACAAGGTCCCAGGTTCGAGTCCTACCCCCGTTCTTATAATATTGTAAAGTAAATTAATCAGACGTAGTGTTTAAGCTTTAAAAAATATTTTTAATGTATAATTTACGTTTTTAGAAAGATCTTTAAAAATAAATTAGTTTTTGAGGGAAGATGTACCTTCTAAAATGTATACTTATTAAGACTTATCGTCATTTAAAATTTGTTTCCAAACGTAAACAAAATTTTTGAAATGAATCAAATGTGATTCATTTATTTCTTAAAAAAAAAAAAAAACACGGTAAAGGACAGGCATTTTGTTCGCAGGAATACCTTTCACGTCATTTTCCTATAAATTAATGAAATCCAGTTGTTGAACTACACAGTTCAACACAAACCTGGGGTTTGAAGAATGGCACTTTTTTCTTAGTAAATCAGTCACGCTGATCGCAAATATGACATTAGTTTTTTTCTAACACCCACAGTTTTTTCACAAAACAAAAAAGAAGGGGGTGCCTTTTAATAAAATCAATGTGTAATATTTATTAAATAAGGTACATTTTTAATATAAACAAAAATTAATTTCTTAGTAAAGTGACATTAATAAATGTTAAAATACAATACTGCACTAAAGGATGTGAAATATAAATATAGATGGCGCTACTTTATGTATTGATATTTGCCTGAGAAGACGCAATTTTCTCCCGCGCATTTGTAGTGAGAACATGCATTTATTTTGTTCGTTTATTTATATCTTACGTTTGTTTTGTCAGTTTCTTATAGCAATATGGCATCAAGAGGTTGTATAAATCCAGGATATAAAAAAAAAGTGATTCGGCAGAATTTAGTTGATCCAAAAGAAGTCCTCTTGCCTCCCCTGCACATTAAATTAGGTTTAATTAAACAATTCGTAAAAACCTTAGATAAAACAGGGGATAGTTTTCGATATTTAAATGAAGTTTTTCCACATTTATCGGAAGGTAAAATCAAAGAAGATGTGTTCGTTGGCCCAGATATGAGATGGTTAATGAAGGACGAAAATTTTGAGGGAAAAATTAAATCAATCGAGAAAGATGCAAGGGTTAGTTTCAAACACGTTACTCAGAAATGTTTAAGACATGAGTTTAAGTACTATAAAGTACTATTTAAGTGTAAATTAGGGGCCAGCTAGCGGGCGAATAGCCAGCTAGAGCTAATGATAAAAGAGCGTGATATCACGTTTGATTTCAAATGCAGCGCTGACACACTATGTACGTATTCCATTTTTATTCATTTAATGGATTAGTCAGTGATATTTTTTAACGGAGGATAACAAGTATTATAACAAGCCACATTTAGTATGTTGTTTTTAAGAGTGTATTTAGTTTAATTGAAAAATCTACTGGTATTTCTAGTTAACCCATTAAACAATGACTGAAAGTAAAATGTAATTTTAAATTATTTCTCAATTTTAGATTATTTAAATTATGTTTAATCTATTTTAAAAAAAAAGAAATGATATCTACAAAAACAACTTTTCAAAAGTAGAAAAAGCCAAGCGTAAAAAAAAAAAAAAAAAAGTTGTGGCTAAAAAATGGTGTGATATCAAATTTCCAAGCTATTATATTACTTATTTAACTTTTTTCCATTAAATAAGTTATCATATATATAAGTCGAGTGCCTACGTATATGTTAATAGAAATCGTTTTCTCCTGTACTAAATACATCCTAACGAGTTTCTGAAAATGCAATTTTTTTCAAATTATGCATGATGGGCTTGGCGGCCATCTTTCCATATTTCTAAGCATCCAAATTTCTAAAGTAAAAGAGTAATATGTTTGCACTGTAATATGTTTATAACAATTTCGAACTTCAGATTTTAACTACGGACAGATAAATTAGATAAGACTGATATTTTGAGAAATTGATTTTTACTAGTTTGAAATTATTAATTACTCTAAAAAATAAATCATAAGATGAATCTTTAAGATAAGTCATCATTATCTTAAGACACAATTTTCAGAGCATACAAGTCTATAAATTAAACGCTTAAAACATTTGCTTAAATAATAATTTTGAACTACGGATTTGAGTGTTTAGAATTTTGTGAATAATATGCAAAGATGGCCGCCAAGCCCATCATGCATAATTTGAAAAAAATTGCATTTTCAGAAACTCGTTAGGATGTATTTAGTACAGGAGAAAACGATTTCTATTAACATATACGTAGGCACTCGACTTATATATATGATAACTTATTTAATGGAAAAAAGTTAAATAAGTAATATAATATCTTGGAAATTTGATATCACACCATTTTTTAGCCACAACTTTTTTTTTTTTTTTTTTTTTTACGCTTGGCTTTTTCTACTTTTGAAAAGTTGTTTTTGTAGATAACTATAATTTATAATAATTATGAGAATTATTAATTATTATATTTATATTATTTATTAATATTATAAATATTTCATATATATTATATATATATTGTAATATTATTATATATATTATGAATGCTACATTATATTTGAAATATTTGAAAGTTTAAAATGTAATTACCAATAAATAATTATTCAAATATTAATTTTAAATATAACTATTTTAAATAAAATTAAAAATAAACAATTATTCAAAAGTAATAATTAATATTATAAAACATTCGTTACACCACTTTTTAAATGCATATACAAAGTGTTTAAAATAAAATTATTTATAAGTTAAAGATTTCATTAAAATTATGACTTTTGTAATGTTTTTATAAATAAATGTATCAGCTCTTCTTTTGTATAAGCATATATATATATATATATATATATATTTAAAAATGAAAACACATATGAAAAACAAAGAATGATATATTATAAAAAGCAATGGAAAGGATACTGCAGGAATTAAACTTAATAAAACGAAAAATCAAAAATTGGAAAACTATGAATATCTTATGGAACCGACAGAGGAGCTTCATAAAAATATTCATAGTAAATATATGTTATTTCATCAAATATTGTCAGCATTATGCTTACAATCGACAATATTAAGCCCCTAATAACATATATAAGAAATAAAATAATAATAAAAACCTACAATAGTTCAAATAACAAATGAAATAAATAAATAAACTATTATTCAATATATCTATATACATATATTTATACATATATCATATTTGTTATGATGATTCGAATTAGTAATTTGTGGCTTCAATATTATATATTATCCTACAAAACGTAATAAACTGATCACGCCTTAGTGATATCCCTATAACCAAATGTTTCTTTTCATAAATACCTCAATATGTTTCGAAATATTCCAATCAACTAAATTACAATCAACGCCCTTTCTATCAAGTGAAGTGAAGAGAGAACATCCTCAAAGTTGACTGTTACCATCTGCAGCCCCTTTGCAGCATCTACTTCTAAAAATGCCGCCCGCTTTGTTGTAAGGGTCCCTTTTCCCAGGGCCCTTACAACAACCTCTGCCAGATGGTGCAAAGTTATCGGCGCAAAATTAGTTTTTGTGCCGTGCTTTGATGTCAAACTCCTTGTTTGATCGCGAACAAGGAAGTGAAAGGGGTGAAGAGGGGGTAATGAAATATCGTTTGCGGGGGTGGGATGAATTCAAAGTCTCTTGATCAAGAGAGACGGACGTGAAGCCCGGCTGGTGCTATATAAGAACAAGGTGTTTGGAAACATCTTGTTCTTATAAATATGTTATGAGATGTTAGAGAAATAAAGTTTAGGTACATAACAAGGGGTAGTTTGATAAATCATCTTTATAATGTTATCGCGATATAAGATTATGTATGTTGTTGTTTATTTTTATTTTTAATGATAGTTTTTCGTTACCCATGTACTAGTTTATTAGTGTTAAGTGGAAACTATTAAGAAAAAACATATTTTGATTAAAAAAAATCAAAGAGATGTTATAAATTATTTTTTTTAAATTAATATTTATAAGAAACGATTAATTTGCTTAAAAAATTATTAAAAGTATGAATTTTTTTTATTTCTTTTATTCAACACAAATAAACATGAAACATGAATTATGTTATAAGAATATATTGGTAGGAAATATATTGTTAAGTATATGTTATGAGATGCATGTGAAATAAAGTTTAGGTATCTAATAACGGGCAATTGAATAAATCACCATTGATTCGTTATCGTACTGTTATCGCGATATAAGATTATGTATGTTGTTGTTTATTTTTATTTTTAATGATAGTTTTTCGTTAGCCATGTACTAGTTTATTAGTGTTTAGTGGAAACTATTAAGAAAAACTTATTTTGATTTTTTTTTAATTCAAAGAGAAGTTTTAAGGATTTTTTTTTTAAATTAATATTTATAATAAACGATTAATTTGCGCAGCAAAATTATTAAAAATATGCATTTTTTTAAATTTCTTTTATTCAACACAAATAAACATGAAATAGGAATTATGTTATAAAGAATATATTGATATGAAATATATTGTTAAGTATATGTTATGAGATGCATGTGAAATAAAGTTTAGGTATATCTAATAACTGGCAATTTAATAAATCACCATTACTTCGTTATCCTATTGTTATCGCGATATAAGATTATGTATGTTGTTGTTTATTTTTACATCTAATGATAGTTTTTCGTTTCTCATGTACTAGTTTATTAGTGTTTAGTGGAAACTCTTAAGAAAACATTTATTTTGATCAAAAAAAAAAAAAAATCAAAGATAAGTTTTAAGGATTTTTTAAAAATTAATATTTATAAGAAACAATTAATTTGTTTAGAAAAATTATTAAAAGTATGCATTTTTTTTTCTTTTATTGAACACAAACAAACATGAAACAGGGTTATGTTATAAGAATTCATTTATATGGAATGTATTGTTAAATATGTGTTATGAGATGCATATGAAATAAAGTTTAGGTATCTAATAACTGACAATTGAATAAATCACCATTGCTTCGTTATCGTGATGTAAAATCGTGTATATTTTCATTTATTTGTAATATTTATTTACCATGGCTTTATTTATTTTTTGTTGATAAAACCGTGGAAATATCTTGCATTGATAGAAAGTATTTTTTAAGAGTACAGATATTAAGAAAGTTTTTTTTATTAGTACTACTAATATACAATAGCCACCTTTGGCGACCAGTTTGGTCTCCTTTAAATAAGTGATCTCCCTTAAATATATGCTAAGCATTGCAACATGTATAGTTTATTCATAATTTAATTTACTTGCTTAATCCTCCTCCAAATAGGAAGATTTTGAAAGATAAAGGAAGAACTTTTTGCGATCATTGCAGCTCTTCGTATATTTCTTTATTGTTATGTATTTCATCTTTCTTGCGAAAAACCGCTTAACTTAGGCATTTATGTTTCATGTCCATTTGCTTATTTGCAATAAGTTCGCTAATGCGGTGATTTTAAAACCTATTAATTAATTTCCCGTAATTGGGTCCACTACCAACTGGCTTATTGTAATAGCTAAGAGTATTTGGTGCAATGAACTGTTTTTTGTGAATAGCCTTTAATGATTATAGACTTATCCATATTTACATTAAATTATATTGTTTGCTAATATCTTTTTTGTTTCACGATAACCTTGGTTGTAGACTCGAATACGGAAGATAAGAAAATCTATCACTATTCTCATCTAATCGTATTGGTCCATTGGTACCATTTTCGTCCAAACCGCATTCCCGTACGTCAGTTGCTTGTTCTTTTATTGAATTTTAAAATGTATCAAGAACTTTTGGGACACCCTGTATATGTAAGCGATGCACAAAATCTCATACTGGTATCCGGAAGGGAAATATTTTTACGCTAACTCCACTGACTACATGCAGGGAAATTGTAGTCATATATTCATCTTAAACACGTTGGGTGGAACAAAGAAATACCTTTAAAAACGCATTTACACCAGTCACTACCGTTTGATTTCATTCATTATTTGTCCCACGGATGAACGCTTACACATTCCATTGAGAAAGTCAACATTCCCTCACGCTAAATGCTTCTTCTAATTGAACAATTAAAAAAAAAAGAAACTCTATTTCATTTATGTGAGAACCCCCTGCAGCAAGCAGTGTTAAAAAGTGATAGGAATAAATATCTGCTAACGTATAATTATTATTATTTTTTTTTTTACTTCAACACACCGGTATTCAAGTTAACCGGCCAAGTTCTGCTTCATTGAATATGGGAATTGTTAATGGAAGACGCGGAACGATTATAAAAGAATGTAATGATCACCATTCACAGTTAATATTACTTTTCTTTTCGTATGCTAGAGTGTCGATTATTAGTTACCTTTTACTTTTAATGTTATATCGATTAAAGGAATATTCCGCTTGACCCATTCATATAAGCAATACTTTATGTACTTTTTTCTTCCATTTATATTTCCTAATATTATTAAATATATTCAATCAAAACTCAGAACACTTTCCCTTTTTTAGGTGCGTTCATAATTATAAATACGCAACACCTATATATAGTCGTCGTCTGGTCCGTCCTGTCTGTCCGTTTATAACAGCACAAAAACTACCCAACCGAATGGTTTGAAATTTAATATATATAATCGTTGCAGAAATTTGTCGAGTCATTTCAAATTTTATGAAAATCGAATCAAAACTTCAAAAGTTATTAATAAAAGTTTTCTTCATTCTATTAAATCTATTGTACGTAATCTATACAATAAAAACACAAATTATATGATTGAGGAAAACAAATACGGGCTGACCACTTCTTTTTTCACATGCCAGGTGGCCATTTTTATTCAAAATTATTTTTTCGAATAAAATTGACATAAAAGTTACATTTTTAGAAAGATCGTTCAAAAAAATTGTTTGTTTGAGAGATGAGTTACATTCAAATATGTATATAGATTCTGCGATAACTTCAGTTCAAATTAGGTTGACAGCCCAATATCTCAATCCATTGAAGTAAATAGACACAAGGGATTCGTTCATCGTGAGTCATACAAATACTAAACCATGGAGTTAATCATTCGCAAAACAAGATCTTCATGGTGAATTTTGAAGCGCTATCTGGTGTCAAAAAAAAATTCGTATCTGTAAACATGGCATACGTAATAAGAGAAAAGGCATGCTCATTTCGCTCATAACAGACGAACGATGATTTTTTTTTCATTCTGAAACTACCTATAGTACGAACATACCTCATTTGTCACGTTTAACTTACAATTTCCAACTTGTTTTACTTTAATTATGTCTGTTAAGCATTTTTTTAGGTACAATATACAGGGTTATTCTAAATGATGGATCCATTTTCAAAAAAAAATGTATTTATTAAAGAACAAATCCAAAATGAACAATCTTTATAACAATGAAAAGATGAAGTTTCGAAGTTTTTTTAAGACATTATAAATGTTCAATGTGTCCACCGTTTTCTGCACGGCAAACATCTACGCGATAGCCAAACTCGTCTCATACACAAGAAAGCGTATCTGCTGTTACCGATTGCACGGCTTTCAAAGCGGTGATGGTTCCAGAGGCGGCCGGTAGAGGTCGCGCGGCAATAGGCCGCGATTTCGTTTCACTATCAGTTGTGAGTGAGATGGCTACTGTGGAACACAAGGTTTTCTGCGTTCTTGAGTTCGTAAGAAGTGAGCAAACGGTGGAAACATTGAACATTTATAATGTCTTAAAAAAGGTTTGAAACTTCCTCTTTTCATTGGTATAAAGATTGTTCATTTTGGATTTGTACTTTAATAAATAAAACTTTTTGAAAATGGGTCCATCCTTTAGAATAACCCTGTACTACAACTAGTAGAATTATACTACAACTTTTTATTCATATTTCATTACTTCCCTGTAATCCCATCTAATCAGATGAAATATTAAAGCAAATATTAAATTTAGAAAAATCCGTATATTTAAGGGTGATTTTATGTGACATTTCTGTTTCTTAACGGAAACTTTCTATATTGTGTGGAAATCGTAAAATTTCTCTGAGTAAACGAAAAATTTCCTTTTTTATCCTTACTCGTTGAATATTAAATTTTTGTAATTGATGTTTTCGTCGCGTTAGTAACGATCACGTTTGTTCTGTATAACATAGACTTAACTTTTAGCAGTTAGAAACTTGTCCAGTTCGTCACATAAAGTTTCGTCTAGCTTTACTTTTCAGTATCATTATTTCTGAATAACAATCTGCTCCTCATTAATCGCAGAAAATTATTAGATATTTTACGATTTAATAAGTCATATATGTGTATATATGTCACATTGAGTGATCCCGGGGGTATTCAGCAAATACTCGCATTAATTATATAGATAATTTAATAGATCAAGGTTATTATATACAGCAATTATAAAACACTTAAATATTATCTGCAGGAATTTAAAGGAAACGGGGGATTTGAGTATCTTTCAGAGCTTAGTGGTCGTCGTTGAGCCTACTTGGGCCGAAGTATACGTCTCGCTCGCTTCGAATCTCAATATGCTCTGCCGTTTTTGAAAATTTACTTCTCACGCTAAGAATATTCGAATTTGAACGTCTTGCATTTCAATCTGGGCTAGGCACCTACGTCACACAATGAAATACTTACTAAGCTTGTTGTCATCGCTTTAGTCGTGGGAAAATGCTGTATCGCCTGTTGTTATGTGAGTTTGTGGGACCATTTAACCACACTTACATATATTACTGTTCGAAAATAGTGTTATCAAAATAAGTATCGGACGACTTCCGACTGACGAATAAAGGGTTAATATTCTAAATGTACTTTTGGATAACCCTTCATTTGTATTAAAACGAAATATTTCCGAAAAATCAAGTATTTGCGTAATTTCGGGTTCTTATAGTAAATTTTTTTTTACTATAGTTCATATTGTTCTTAGATTGTTCTTATTTGCCATGTAAAACAAAAAAAATAATAATGGCCCAATGAAAAAAAGAAAACCAATATTCTTTAATTTATTATTAAACCATATTTGTTCAGTGATGGTGATTTTTTTTATTACAAATAGTCATTAAAAGAAAGTTTTGCCGTTCAAGAAAATATTTAATCTTAAATATTTCATAATTAATTCCTTAAACAAATTTCTCCTTCAGTTTCATCATAGTTTCAACACATAATCAAACAATCTAGAATAATTTCTAATCTATTTGTACCATTTGTGCACACGTTATAAAGTATACAATCTTATTGAATAGTTAAACGTATTTAATACAAATGGTTTATTCTCATATAACCTTAAGATTGGGAAACTTAATATAAGCGAACTGCTTAATGCGTATTTCCACAATTACCCATCTAACGGATTATTATGAAAAACCGATGCATATTTATTAATGTTTATTTAACACTGTATAATTGATCGTAATGCAATACCATGCAGGGAAATATGAATGAAATATAACCAATACTTGTTTATTTCGTCTTCTTTAATTTATTATTAAATCATATTTGTTTAGTCATTATGGTTTTTTTAATTACTAAATGTCATTAAAAGAAAATTTTGTCATTCAAGCAAATATTTAATCTAAATTATTTCATAATTAATTCTTTAAACAAATTTCCCCTTCTGTTCCATCATAGTTTCAAGACATAATCAAACAATTTGGAATAATTTCTGATCTATTTATACCATTTGTACACACATTATAAACTATACAATCTTATTGAATAGTTAAACGTATTTAAAACAAATGGTTTATTCTCATTAAACCTTAAGATTGGAAAACTTAATATCAGCGAACTGCTTAATGCGGATTTTCACAATTACCCATCTAACGGATTATTATGAAATGCCGATGCATATTTACTGATGTTTCTTTAACACTGTATAATTGAACGTGAGTACAAGGTACTTTTTAAAGCAATACAATGCAAGGAAATACGAATGAAATATAACCAATATCAGTTTATTTCGTCTTCTTTAATTTATTATTAAACCATATTTGTTTAGTCATTACGATTTTTTTCATTACTAAACGTCATTAAAATAAAATTTTGCCATACAAGCAAATATTTAATCTGAAATATTTCATGATAAATACCTTAAACAAATTTCCTCTTCAGTTTCATCATAGTTTCAACATATAATCAAACAATCTAGAATGATGCCTAATATATTTACACCATTAATACAGACATTATAAAGTATACAATCTTACTGAATAGTTAAACGTATTTAATACAAATAGTTTATTCTGATGTAACCGTAAGATTGGGAAACGTAATATAAGCGAACTGCTTAATGCGGATTTTCACAATTACCCATCTAACGGATTATTATGAAATGCCGATGCATATTTACTGATGTTTCTTTAACACTGTATAATTGCACGTGGGTACAAGGTACTTTTTAATGCAATACAATGCAGGGATATATGAATTAAATATAACCAATTTTTGTTTATTTCGTCTTCTTTAATTTATTATTAAACCATATTTGTTTAGTCATTACGATTTTTTTCATTACTAAACGTCATTAAAATAAAATTTTGTCATACAAGCAAATATTTAATATGAAATATTTCATGATAAATACCTTAAACAAATTTTCTCTTCAGTTTCATCATAGTTTCAACATATAATCAAACAATCTAGAATAATGTCTAATCTATTTACACCATTAATACACACATTATAAAGTATACAATCTTACTGAATAGTCTCCTGTTTTAATTATAAATATCATTAAAATCTTTAAAGACATTAGATGAGAATACTGATAAATTTTCCAATCTTCCGTAATCGAGTCTACTGCCAAGGTTAGGATGAAATAAAAAATATATTTGCAACAATATGGTTTAATGTAAATATAGATATCATTAAAGGCTTTAAAGACATTTGATGAGAATAATGATAAATATTCTAATCTTCGATACTCGAGTCTACTGCCAAGGTTAGCGTGAAATAAAAAATATATTAGCAACAATATGGTTTAATGTAAATATGGATATCACTAATGTAATAAATAAATAAATAAACTTTTTAACCAAAAATTGAACAGACTTCAAAAACTACTAAAAAGCGAAAAATAAACTTTTTAACCAAAAATAGAACCGACTTCAAAAACTACTAAAAAGCGAAAAATAAATTTGTTAACCAAAAATAGAACCGACTTCAAAAACTACTACAAAGTAAAAAATAATTTTCTTTAGATAATAGTTAATAAGAAATTAAATTAAGAGCATTGTATTTACCATGCATATTATTATATTTATGTACATTAATTTGACTTTTTGGAGTCGGTGCCAGCCAAGCCAAGTACAAAATTCAAAACAAAATATCCAATATAAAGCGTAACACGCGTATAAATTATATCTACATAAATACGAGACAATAAAAAAAAAATACATATAACTCTTCAAATGGTAGAAAATACAATGATTTAAATGATTAACTAACTTCCAAAGCAATGTTTGTCGACATATATAGTTGCTAATCTCATTTGAAAATACACATTTATAACATCAGATGAAATGTTTAAAAATGGTAACCTGGCTTTAATTTGGCTTTGCTGGCACCGACTCCAAAAAATCAAATTAATGCATATAAATATAATAATATGCATGGTAAAAACAATGCTCTTAATTTAATTTCTTATTAACTATTATCTAAAAAAAAAAATATTTTTTACTTTGTAGTAGTTTTTGAAGTCGGTTCTATTTTTGGTTAAAAAATTTATTTAATCCTTTATAACTGAACGTAAGTACAAGGTTCTTTTTAATGCAATACAATGCAGGGATATATGAATTAAATATTTAACCAATTTTTGCTTATTTCGTCTTCTTTAATTTGTTATTAAACCATATTTGCTTAGTTATTGTGATTTTTTTTATTACAAAACGTCATTAAAAGAAAATTTTGTCATTCAAGGAAATATTTAATCTGAAATATTTCATATTTAATTCCTTAAACAAATTTCCCCTTCATTTCCATCATAGTTTCAACATATAATCAAACAACCTAGACTAATTTCTAACCTATTTATACCATTAGTACATACATTATAAAGTATACAATCTTATTGAGTAGTTAAACGTATTTAATGCAAATCTTTTAACCATAAGATTGGGATGTAAGCGAATTGCTTAATGCGGATTTTTACAATTACCCATCTAACAGAATATTATAAAATTCCGAAGCATATTAATTGATGTTTCTTTAACACTGTATAATTGAACGTGAGTACAATGTACTTTTTAATGCAATACGATGCAAGGAAATATGAATGAAATATAACCAATATCAGTTCATTTCGTCTTCTTTAATTTATTATTAAACCATATTTGTTAAGTCATTATGATTTTTTTAATTACTAAATGTTATTAAAAGAAAGTTCTGTCATACAAGCAAATATTTAATCTGAAATATTTCATAATTGATTCCTTAAACGAATTTCCCCTTCATTTCCATCATAGTTTGAACATATAATCAAACAACCTAGAATAATTTCTAACCTATTTATATAATTAGTACACACATTATAAAGTATACAATCTTATTGAGTATTTAAACGTATTTAATACAAATGTTTTATTCTCATGTAACCATAAGATTGGGATGTAAGCGAATTGCTTAGTGCGGATTTTTACAATTACCCATCTAACAGAATATTATAAAATTATATTATAAAATTCCGAAGCATATTAATTGATGTTTCTTTAACACTGTATAATTGAACGTGAGTACAAGGTACTTTTTAATGCAGAGAAATGTGACAATGAGAGAAATGTGTACAATGCAGAGAAATGTGAAAGAAATACAACCAATATTTGTTTAGTCATTATGATTTTTTTTATTACTAAATGTCATTAAAAGAACGTTTTGTCATTCAAGCAAATATTTAATCTGAAATATTTCAGAACTAATTCCTTAAACAAATTTCCCCTTCAGTTCCATCATAGTTTCAATACATAATCAAACAATCTAGAACATTTTATAATGTAATTATACCATTTGTTAACATTATAAAGTATACAATCTTATTGAATAGTTAAACGTATTTAATACAAATAGTTTATTCTCATGTAAACTTAAGATTGGGAAACTTAATATAAGCCAACTGCTTAATGCAGATTTTCATAATTACCCATCTAACGGATTATTATGAAATGCCGATGCATATTTATTGATGTTTATTTAACCTTTTATAATTGAGCATGAATACAATGTACTACAATGCAGAGAAATATAATATGTGAATAAACAGCTAATACAAATTACATTCAAGTGTCTTCGGACTCTATATTACGGAAAGTGTGGACAATACTCTACGTCAATAGTTGTAATATTATCAATAACAATAAAAACTATTGTGAATAGCAATACTCTACGCTATAATGAAACATAATTTGTCATTGTTTTATGTAGAGTTTCAAGTGAAATTTTTCATTGTAATTAGTTGATCGTATTCGAAAGTTATATTTTTTAAATTATTAGATATGAAAATAGACCGGATTATTATGGAATACTCATGCATATCTATAGATGTTTATTTAGCAATTTATAATTATGCGTGAGTAAGAACTTACTTTCAAAAATAATATAATGCAGGGAAATATAATATACGAATGAACAGTTACTAGAAATGATGATGCATTGTTTGCCGGACTGTTTATTAAGGAAAGTGTGAATATATAGCATTATACGCTATTAAAGATGCATAAATTGTCTTTGTTTTATATAGACTTTCAAATGCGTTTCCACTGTAATTTATTTATAGTATTAGAACGGATTTTTTTTTTTTTTTTTTTTTTTTTTTTAATATTTTTAAATCTGAAAATAGACCGTTTATTACGGAATGCCGATGCATATTTATTGATGTGTATTTAACTATTTATAATTGCACGTGAGTAGAATGTACTTTCTGAAGAAATACAATGCAGAGAAATGTAATATGTGAGTAAACATTAACTAAAAATTTTCTTCGAGTGTTTTCCAGACTGTTTCTTATAGGAAGTTTGGTTATATGACGTTCTTCTCCTTTTACACTCTAGTAATGACATTTTCCAATCTCAGCTAAAAATACTCAAACCTGAGAATGTCGCATAGTCAAAATAGCTCCGAATCAAAATGACTCAAGTTTGAAACATGTATATACTCATTTCTGCAAAACATGCACACACACCAAGAATAAAACATCATCCTCTTTAATAAAAAGCTATGCGTTGCTGACGACTGGGATTTTCGATAATCGTTGCCACAGATTAATCTTGGAAAATGAAATATTTGAAGTTTCTGAAAAAAATAATAGCTCGAAAAGTATTTGTCAGAAAATTGTTAGACAAACTTCGTTAGAAAAGTAAAAAATTGTACTTTTCTTGATATAAATTTCAAATCTAATGATTATGCCGTTTTTCACATATTGAATTTAAAAAATTGCCAAATTTCACAATGGAGCACCGTAGCGAAACCTTCATGCGTAAAAAGATAATGATAAGGGCGACTTGTCCTGACGTGTATATTGAAACGAGTCACAAATTATAGTAACCTTACTATTCTGCTAAAATATAAAAGTGAATTATGATGTCACGAGTGCATGTTTTTTATTTAATTTTAATATAATCATCTTATAAACAAGGTTTTGGAAAAATGTTTCGAATGGGACTAATAAATTGGCCAATGCTGTATATTATTTTGAGTTTAAAAGAGGAAAGGTGGGGGAGCGCTTCATATTATTTAGCTTTCCTCAGGAACTTTGGGTCAGAATTGAAAGTTTAATATATCAAAACGTCAGAAATGAAATTGACATTAAATCAGCAATAACTATAACGACTGCCCTTCAGTTCATTTAGAGATAGTTTTTCATTTAAAAATATGAATTCTTCCAACATTGATTTTAGGTATTTTTAAGGTTATTATCACGGGCCTGGGCAACGCCGGGCATGTCAGCTAGTGTACTCATATTTGAGTATGTCCATGTTTCAAACAACAGTAAACAACAGCTAGAAAAAAAGAGCTAGTGCTGCCATCTCTGGTTCTATTTACGATTATGGGAGGATAAACTAAATTTACGCTTTTAGCCAGAGTCATCATTGAACCAGTGTCCTACTAGATACAAGTCCATCGCCTTATCCACTTCGCCATCCAGATCACATGAGTGGGTTATTTTAAATGCAAGTCATCGAATGATTCGGACGCATGTTGATAATTTTATAGGATTCATTAATTTGTTGCTGAGAAAAATTGGAAATATTTAACATGATTTCGGATAGATTTGGTCAATTTGAGATGGTGCTTCAGATTGTATAACTTTATTATTTAATTGGGGAAGAGGAGATATGAACTATACAAGTTTTCAATTCTGTTGTTATCAGTATATTTCTTAAATGAAAAAGTGCTCCCTGGATATTGAAGCTTTAACTGACTAAATTTTCTTTTTGACATATTTTAACCCATTAACGCCACAATTATTTTTTTCTTGAAAAATTGAAATATCGCATTTCATTCAAATGAGTATGGACTGATTTCTATGTGCTCATTTTTGAGTATTGTCATGTTTAAAAAATGAGTTTGAACTTATTCTATCATTTTTGAGTATTTCCATGTTTCAAATATGAGTATGAACTGACCTCTATGTGAACAGTTTCTAGTATGTCCATGTTTCAATATTCTGAGTATTTCTGGTATTTCAGAATGGAAAGCATTGTCGTCCTATTGGAAACAAAAAGTTTTAAAACAAAATGAAAACATCGATTTACTCAGATTTGAAAGTGTCATTTTTCTCAGTGTATAATAACACATAGCTTGACATTGTTTTGTATACATTTTTAAGTGTATTTTTTACTGCACTTTGTTCATCGTATTACAAAGATATATACAAATAAAGTTTTCGGCAGAGCTGAAAGTAGTCTGGGAATTAATAAATATAACAAAGGGGTACACTCTCCCTTACTACGCCGCGTACAATTTGTATCATGTATGCCTCTAAAGATGCGTGCTCATGATTGACTTTCCATCTTGTTCTGCAAAGTTGTAGCGTCGCCAACATATAGGAGTGAGAAATGCTAGACTGCATGCCGTCTTGGTAGCACAAAAGGTTGATCATTGATGCGTTATACCAAGGATCCAGGTGCGATCCCCGGCCTGGACATTTTTCCAGTCTTTTGGTTGTACGCTTCGTAGTAAGAGAGAATTCACAGCTTTCTTATATTCAAAGGTATACATATATTTTAATTACGAGATCTGAAAATAGAACATTATAGAATGTCGATGCTTATTTATTAATGTGTATTTTACCATATATTACTGAGCTTCAGTAAAATGTACTCTCAAAAATAATGCAAAGCAGGGAAATATAATATGCGAATAAAAAGTTATTAGAAATGATATTCGAGTGTTTTTCGGACTTTTTATTACCGGAAGTGTGCATACATAACAATACTTTACGCTGTAATATTGCATAATTTGTCATTGTTTTATATAGATTTTCAAGTGTATTTTGTACTGTAATTTGTTTATCATATTACAAAGGTATATATTTTTTTAATTACCAAATCCGAAAATAGAACTGATTATTATATAATGAAGATGCCTGTTTATAGATGTTTATTTTACCATTTATAACTGAGCGTGAGTACAATGTACTCTCTAAAGTAATACAATGCAGGGAAACATAATATGTGAATAAAAAGCTGTTAGACATGGTATTCGAGTGTTTTACGGGCTATTTAGTACGGAAAGTGTAAATATATGACAATATACTATAATGACGCATAATTTGCCATTGTTTTATATAAATTTTAAAGTGTATTTTTTCACTGTAATTTGTTCGTCGTATTTAAAAAGTATATTTTATAAATTGTCACATCTGAAAATAGAAGTCTTTATAGAATGTAGTTTATAGAAGTAAATAGCTTTTTAAAATTACTCATAAATTTTAGAGAGCCGTATTTCTTCATTTCGCCTGCTTTAATTTATTATGAAGCCTTGATTAGTCAGTCGTGATTCATTAAAACTCTGTTAAATATTTGCAGCAAACTGTCCAGTCATTTGACCGTTTTGAGAAAAAACGGTTACATAATCGTAATTTAACTCTGTTCCGACCATATTATTGCCCATATTATGGTCAGAAAAGAGTTAAATTACGATTATGTAACCGTTTTCTCCAAGAACGGTCAAATGATTGGACAGTTTGCTGCAAATTCATAATAATGAAGACACAGTGTAAAAAACGAAAAATGTTCCTTAATCTACAAAACATAATGTAACCAGAATCGAAAATATACAATTACGTTTTTCGAGTTATCCACGATGATAAAAAGTATTTCTTTATCTTTTGAAACCTAAGACGCCAATACATTTTCAAGATTTAAAGAGCACTGTTAAAAATTTGCAGCAAACTGTCCAGTCATTTGACCGTTTTTATAGAAAATGGTTACACAACCGTAATTTAATTGTATTCCAACCATAATATGGACAATAATACGGTCAGAATAGAGCTAATTTACGGTTTTGTAATTGTTTTCTATAAAAACGGTCAAATGACTGGACAGTTTGCTGCAAATTTTTAATAGTGAAGCATAAAAAAAAAACAAAGTTTCTTCTGCTCGTAAACGTTTCCGAGTAGTTTTTATATTGCATTAGTCTTTCTTTACAAACGGGAATATTGGTTTTTAGCATGTTGTCAATTATCAATAAACATTCTCAGCTGAGTAGATGAACTTATATATGCAAGAGTAACAAAAAATATTAATTATAATGCTGTTGATTTATCATGTTTGTCTGTAAAACATGTTTATTGAGTATAAAAAACTTTACGTGAGAAAGAATAGCATAAAAAAAAACCTATATTCCACGTTGAGAAAACTTATTAACCCTTCTTTGCATGAGTTTTTCTTTTACAATTGCTTTTTTATACATATATTAAATATTAGACACCAGAAATTTTAAGATAGATTTTTAATTTTGTTCAGCAACATAGTTCACGGGAAATTTACTAAATTAATATTTCTATATAAATATAGTGGTGGCGAAGAAGTTGATTTATTTATTAAAAGTTAAATAAATAGTGATGGAAATTTCCATCACAATGCAAAGAAGGGTTAATAAACTATGAAAATGACTCAGAAACGTTTCCGAAAATGTGGTAGCAAAAATAACTTTGCTTGTAGAAATGCGTCTTTAAATCTCGAAAAAATATTGATTTCTGAGGTTTTGAAAGATATATAACGCTTTTAGGAATCGTGGGTAACTTGGAAGAGTTTATTGTATACTTTCGCTCGTACTTATTTTATATTTTTGTAGATTAAAGAGCATTTGTCTTTTTTTTACACTGCAGCTTTTCTATTCAGAAACCTTGCCGAAAATGTGGTAACAAAATAAACTTGTTTTTTTTAAATGCTTCTTTAAATCTCGAAAATTGTTGGTTTCTGAGGTTTTTACAGGTATAGAACGTTTTTTAGGAAATGTGGGTAACTTGGAAGAGTTTATTCTATACTTTCGCTCGTAATTATATTTTTGTAGATTAAGGAGCATTTGTTTTTTTTTACTCTGCAGCTTTTCTACTCAGAAACTTTGCTGAAAATGTGGTAAGAAAAGAAACTTTTTTTCTTTTTTAAATGCTTCTTTGAATCTCGAAAATATGTTGGTTTCTGAGGTTTTTAAAGATATAGAATGCTTTTAGGAAACATGGGTAAATTGGAAGAGTTTATTCTATACTTTCGCTCGTAGTTATATTTATGTAGATTAAGGAGCATTTGTTTTTTTTACTCTGCAGCTTTTCTACTCAGAAACGTTGTCGAAAATGTGGTAACAAAAGAAACTTGTTTTTTTTTTTTTTTTTTTTTTAAATGCTTCTTTAAATCTCGAAAATATGTTGGTTTCTGAGGTTTTTAAAGATATAGAACGCTTTTAGGAAATATGGGTAAATTGGAAGAATTATATATTTTCGTTCATGGTTAGATTACATTTTTGTAGATTAAGAAGAATTTGTCTTTTTTTACACTGCAGTTTTGGCAGTAAGTTGACCAAATCGCAAAAGTTTTTAAACTTTGAAGCATTCAAAATGTTAAAATTTATAAAATTTAGATTTTTTTCATACATTTATCAGTTTTTTAAAACTGAATAAGCTTATTTAATCTAAAATCTGAAGCTCACATTCTAAACTTAAACTTTGTTTCCGAAATTCGAGAACGTTTGTTAACATTTTTTGTACGTTCAGCACTTATTTATTTGTTTTGTAAGTAAGTTGACCAAATCGCAAAAGCTTTCAAACATTGAAGCATTCAAAACGTTAAGATGTATAACATTTTAATCTTTAGTTTAAAAAAAATCTTCATAAATTTAGCAGCTTTTTAAAACTGAATAAGATTATTAAATCTAAAACCTGAAGATCGCATTCTAAACTTGAACTCTGTTCCCGAAATCCGAGAACGTTTGGGCACCTTATTTCCACGTTCAGCAAATATTTATTGGGAAATATTTCAAAATAGATTCATTAGACAAAACTTCTCTTCTTCTATTTTATCAGAGTTTTAATATATAATTTAACAACTCAGAATATTTTCTAAACTACTTATACCATTATTACACAAATTATTTAAGTACACAATCTCACTGAATAGTTAAACGTATTTAATGCGATAGGCTAATTCTCATGTAACCTTAAATATGGGAAATTGAATATAAGCGAAGTGCTTAATTCGGATTCTCACAATTACCCGTCTAACGGATTATTACGAAATGCCGATGCATACTTATTGATGTTTATTTAACCATTTATAATTAAGTGTGGGTACAATGCAGTTAATATATATGTGAATAAATAGTTTCAAGGAATGACCTTCGAGTGTTTTCGGGACTGTTTATTACGGGAAGTGGGGATATATAATAATAATCTACGCTATACTGACGCATAATTTACCATTGTTTTATACAGATATTCAAGTATTTTTTTCCCCTTGCAATTTGTTTGTCGTTTTAGAAAGGTATATATTTTAAATTAACATATCTGAAAACGGATTGGATTATTATGGAATGGGATGCATATTTATTGATGTTTATTTAACCATTTATAATTGAGCATGAGTGCAATGTACTCTTTAAAGTAATACAATACAGGGAGATATAATATTTGAAAACAGTTATTAGAAATTATCTTTGAGTGCTTTTTGGACTGTATGGGATATATAACAATACTCTACGTTATAATGACGCATAATTTGTTATTGACTTTAAAATGTATTTTCCCCTGTAATTTGTTTATCTCACTAGAAAGGTATATATTTTAAATTACCAGATCTGAAAACAGAAGTCCCCACAGCTGCTTTAAACTCAAAAAATGTTTCTTTTAATCTTGAACCGTCTTTTATTGTTCTCAGTACCGCTTAATACAGTCGATAGCAATGGTCCAATTGTTTAAGTTGTCTATTTATTTACTTTTTCCGAGGTTCCTTAAGATTAATCCATATTTACCTATATATGTTTCGGAAATAAAGCATGAATTTAAGAGAACATCATTTGTTCACTTCGTCTGCTTTAATTTATTATAAAACGGCGATTTTTCATTCGTGATTTTTTTCTATCATTAAAAATCATTAAAGGACAGTTTTGTAAATAGGGTGACCAAATTTCAAAAGTTTCTAAAATTTGAAGCATTTAAAACGTTAAAATATATAACATTTTAAGCTTTACTTAGAAAACTTCACAACTTTATCAGTTTTTTAAAAATTGAATAATATGTTAAATCAAAATACTGAAGCTCGCATTCTAAAATTGAAGTTTGTTCCCTAAATTTGAGAACATTTTGGTTACCTTATTTGTACATCTAGAAAATATTTATTGAAATATATTTCATAATTAATTACTTAAACAAAACTCCCCTTCTGTTATTCTATCATAGTTTTTAATTCATAATTTAACATTTCAGAATATTTTCTAATATATTTATACCATTAGTACATAAATTATTTAAGTACACAATCTCACTGAATAGTTAAACGTATTTAATGCGAATAGTTTATTCTCATGTAGCCTTAAGTATGGGAAATTGAATATAAGCGAAGCGCTTAATTCGGATTCTCACAATTACCCGTCTAACGGATTATTATGAAATGTCGATGCATATTTATTGATGTTTATTTAACCCATTTATAATTGAGTTTCAATACGATGCGCTTGCTAAAATATTCCAATGAAAGGAATACGTGAATAAATAGTTACTAGAAATGACAATCGAGTATTTTTGGATTGTTTATTACTGGAAATGTGGGTATGTAACAATGCTTAGTGATGCAATGACTCATAAATGTGTTGATGTAGTGTGTTAATTTGGTATTTTTCTGAATCGTTCATTTTTTTTTTTAATTTTTTTTTTTTTATCGTATCAGAATGTTATATTTTTAAAGTTACAGGATATGAAGCTTTCAAAACGTGTAACCTTTTAAAGGTGCAACGTTTTGAGCTTTACTTTAAACAAAAACTTCATACATTTATCAGTTTTTAACACTTTCCAACCTAGTTGAAAAGTGTTTATGACTTCGGTTTGTCTGGCCGTTTGTCCGTGCTCTAACTCCCATAAATATGCTCAGATTGCCCTGCAATTTTTATATGTTATTGTCGTCATCTATAGCATGTTCCCTATTTAAACTGAAGTGTGTAGCACTTATAGTTTTTTTACAGGGACACTCAAAAGAATTCCGTATTACGGTCTATGGGGAAAAATCATTTGCGGTTTATTTTAATGATGTTACACAATTTCAAACACATTGTAATTGATATATATCACTAAGGTGCATTATAAGAAGCTTAATATGGAATAGGGTGTGCATAGCACTTATAGTTACTCTACAGGGACAGTCAAAATAATTCCGTTACATTACGTCTATGGAGAAAAATCGTTTGCGGTTTAATTAAATAATGTTTCATATTTTAAACGCATTGAAATTTATATATATTACTAAGCTGCATTACAAGAGGCTTACTACAGAATATTGTGTGTATAGCAGTCATCGTTCATTGACAGGGACACACAACAGAATTCTCTACTGTCTGTTAACAAAAATTCCTGGAAGTGCGTTTTAAGCTGCTGAACGCGACTTAAAATTTAACTCACTTTTTGCCTATTACTTGGTGTGTATAAATTCTGTAGATTATATACAGGGCAGCACAAAAGTTCGCGAACACATTTCCATTGATTGACAGAAACTCCAGAAGTAGAATTTTAAACTGTGCTACGCGTTTCCTAACTAAACTAAAATTGAGCATCCTATGTAGTATATATATACAAATCTATAGATCATATACAGGGCTGAATAAAGGTATTCGGATATTTTTCCGAATATTGTATATGTGGGAAATTCCTGAAATTACGTTTTTAAATATGTTATGCGTTTTCCAAATTGTTTACTTAGATGCTATCTTTCAGCTTATTAAACGGTAACGATTTGTAAAATTATTTTGGAAGCGTTGGAAAGTGTTACATAATCTATGCGTGATGCATGATTTTTCGTTCTTTTTTAAAACTGAAACAGTTTCTTAAATCAAAAAGCTGAAGTTCTCATTCTAAATGTCAACTGCATTACTGAAATTCGAGAACGTTTGGTTCCCTTATTTGTACGACCACTAAATATTTATTGGGATATATTTCATAATTAGAAACGTAAAAAAACTCCCATTCTGTTATTCTATCATAGTTGTAATATATAATTTAACAATTCAGAATATTTTCTATAGTACATTCTACTGATAAAATTATATAGTATATACAAATATATATAATTATATAGTATATACAATTATGTAGAATTATATAGTACATTCTACTTATACAATTATTACATAAATTATTTAAGTACGCAATCTTATTCAATAGTTAAACGTATTTAATGCGAATGGCTTATTATCATGTAACCTTAAGTATGGAAAATTGAATATAAGCGAAGCGCTTAATTTGGATTCTCACAATTACCCGTCTAACGGATTATTATGAAATGCCGATGCATATTTATTGATTTTTATTTAACCATCTATAATTGAGTTTCAGTACAATGTACTCTCAAAAGTAAAACAATGCAGATAAATATACTAATATGTGAATAAAGAGTTTCAAAGACCCTCGAGGGTTTTCTGGACTGTTTTGTTTACGAGAATTATATATATAAAACAATAATCTACGCTATAATTATGCATAATTTGCCATTGTTTTATACGGTTATTCAAGTGTATTTTTTCTTTATAATTTGTTTGTCGTTTTAGAAAGGTATATATTTTAAATTAACATATCTGTAAACAGAGCGACATATTATGGAATGCCGATTCATATTTATTAATGTTTTTTTAACCATTTATAATTGAGCATGAGTGCATTGTACTCTTTAAAGTAATACATTTGCGGGAAATATAATATCTAAATAAACAGTTATTAGAAATTATCTTGGAGTGGTATTTGGAGTGTTTGGGATATATAACAATTTTCTACGTTATAATGACGCATAATTTGTTATAATTGTTTTATATACATCTTAAAGTGTATTTTTTCCCGTGATTTGTTTATCCCATTATAAATGTATATATTTTAAATTACCAGATCCGAAAACAGAAATTCCCCAATGCTGTTTCAAACTCAAAAATGATTCTTTAAATCTTGAGACGACTTTTCTCCTTCCCAGTGCCGCTTAATACAGTCGAGAGCAAAAGCCCAATTGTTTAGGTTGTTTATTAATTTACTTTTTCCGAGGTTCTTTAATATTAACTTATATTTACCTATATATGTTTCGGAAATAACGCATGAATTTAAGAAAACAATATTTGTTCACTTCGTTTGCTTTAATTTATTATAAAACTATGATTGGTCAATCGTGATTTTTCCTATCATTAAAAATCATTGAAGGACAGTTTTATTTTCAGGTGACCAAATTTCAAAAGTTTATAAAATGTGCAGCATTCAAAACGTTAAAATATATAACATTTTAAGCTTTACTTTATAAAATAATAATAATAAATAAATAATAATAATAAAAACTTTATAACTTTACCAGTTTTTTCTTTATCGGAATAATCTTAAATAAAAATGCTGGAGTTCACATTCTAAACTTGAAGTTTGTTCTCTAAATTCGAGAAGGTTTGGTCACCTATTTGTATGTTCGACAAATATTTATTGGGAAATATTTCAGAATAGATTCCTTTGACAAAACTTCAACTCTACTATTCTATCAGAGTTTTAATAAACTATTTAACATTTCAGAATATTCTCTAATGTACTTATAGCATTCGTACATAAATTATTAAGTACACAATCTTACTGAATAGTTAAATGCATATAATGCGAATGGCTTATTCTCATGTAACATTAAATATAGGAAATTATTGAATATAAGCGAAGCGCTTAATGCGGATTTTCACAATTACCCGTCTAACGGATTATTATGAAATGCTGATGCATATTTATTGATGTTTATTTAACCATTTATAATTGAGTTTCAGTACAATAGTCTAGCCAAAGTAATAAAATGCAGGGAAGTATAATACGTGACTAAATAGTTATTAGAAATGACCTTTGGGTATTTTTAAGTGTTTATTCCTAGAAGTGTGGATATATGAAAACTTCCTAGTGATATAATGACGCATAAAATTGTTACTTTTTTGTTTTAATCTGGAATTTTTCTGTATCATTTCTTTTAAAAATTACTGCAATTTTTGAAGTTTCAGAAAGTTACATTTTTAAAGTTAACAGATGTGAAGATAGATCTTATCTCAAAATCATTTCTTGAACACATCCTTGAAACGCTGAAATTTTCCCTGATGTTTGTAAGGTCACTTAATGCAGTGGGGGACACTGGACTGAATTTATTTTTCTCGTGAGCTCCTAAGTATTAATTCCTATTATTAACTTAAATATGTAATCAAACATTACAAAATATTTTCTAATGTAAGGGAGAGGAGGGTAAGATGATGAGTTTAAGATTCCACGATTTCCCCTGATCTCATTAATTGGAATAAAAAGTTGTTATTGATATGAGACAATTCTTACAACCCTTCGCTCCAGCAAAAAAATATTCCTTTATCTGCCTTCAAAGAATGAAAAAATAAATATCTTGAAGGAAAATTATATTCGCCATTTTGCTCAGCATAGGCAGTATGATGACGAATAGGTAAATATTTATTATACATAAGAATATTTATCAATGTACATATTATAACTTATAACCTACATGAAACTCTTTTAAAAACATTTTACAATATATCACACACATTAATAATTTATTCAAAGCATATTGTAAAATTTTAAATTCTTAAGAAAAGTTCGTATCAAGAGGATGTTTAGACCTGACTTGTTCGACATACCATCCAGAGCAATCAACATGAACCCAGGATATGCAAAAGAAGCATTAGAAACAGGCCCTGATTACAGCAGGAGCAACTCCCATCCGTAAAGCCGAATAGAAAGTTTCAATTTAATTTATAAAAGAAATTATGTAGTAATAAGACGTTTAAAAAAGACGAACATTTATATTTTCTTTATGTATGTGTTTAATGTTAATAATGTATGCGTTTTTGAATTCCTGGTAGATGTTTGTCCCTTCGAAAATAGGTCGTGATTAGAACCAAAGTTCATCTTGCCCAGTTTCCCACATATAATGTCGTCTTTACTGTCAGAATCTTCCATATCTATGTTGTTATGTCGGTATGTTGTAATCGTCTTTATCGTACCTCACTATTGCCATAGTTGTTTCAAATACGTTTATTAGTATATATTCCATTGAAAATAATCTATATTTCATCTACAATTTCACTTTTTTACTTGTATTTTGATCGTATATTACTATGGGATTGAAGTAATTTATCATAGATTGGTAATTCCTTGCATTATGAGGTATTTTGCACTTTGAAAAATTACAGCAAATCACTTGGAAATCGAACTTTGGCTTACAACTATTCACAAGTTGTTCTGAAGCGGATTGTTTATATTGAGTTACTTGAAGCTCCAGCAAGGATCTCTGTTGCACCAGGTAAGGTGCTGCTACATATGACTGGACGGGAGAAAACTGAGTTTATCATCTTAACCCTCCTTTTCTTTTTTATACATAAATTACTAAGCAAACAATCTTACATTTAATATCCCTCACACATTAATATTTTATTCAAAACTGATTGTAAATTTCAAATTCAAAATTAAAAGTCATATCCATATCAAGAGGGTATATGCCTGACTCGTTCGACATACCAATCAGAACAATAAAAACGAACCCAAGATATGCACAATAAGGAATCAAGGCCTGCTTACTGCAGAGGTAAACTCCCATCAATAAAGCTGAATAGAAATTTTCACCTTAGTTATGATAGAAATTATGCAGGAATAAGGCGGTTAAGTAAAGCGAAAATTTATGTTAAAAGTTACTAGTAGAAGTTTGCCCCTGCGGTAATTAGGGACTGATTGGAACCATAGTTCATTCTTACTATATTTCCAACAAATAATGACTTCGCAGGGCTGCCACTGGCGACTATTTTTATATTCTATTTGCATCACTATATAAAAATAAATAAATTTTTTGGTATATTTCTCTTGCACATGTTGTCAAAGTGTATGTGAAAATATTTTGTTTTGAGGAAATGGTGCGAGATAGAATTAAAAAATAGTTACCAGTGGCAGCCTTGCTTCAATACTGTCATAATCATACATACTGTTGTAATCTTCGTCATCGTACCTCACTACCGCCATATACATTTAGTTTTAACTACGTATGTCAGTATATACTTCATTGAATACTACATGCATTTCTTATGAATTTTTACAATTTAAGTTTTATTTTGACAACATATCGTTCGACGGGTGGTTATGAAGTAATTTATCACAGATGAGTAATTCCCTGCGCTAGGAAGTCCCTTGCAATGCGAAAAATTACAGCAACACACTTGAAAATTAATTTTTCGGCTCACAACTGTTCACAAGTTGCTCTGAAACGAATTGTTGATAACAAGTTACATGAAACTCCAACAAGAGACGCTGGGTGGACCAGGCAAGGTGCTGCTACGTATGACTAGACGGGAGAAAATTTAATTCGTTATTTTAAACCTCCTTTTTATTTCTTATATTATTAATACATAAATTATTGCAGCAAAACACTTGGAAATTGAACTTTGGCTTACAATTATTCACAAGTTACTCTGAAGCGGATTGTTTATAGTGAGTTATTTGAAGGGGCCCCAGCAACGATCTCCGTTGCATCAGGCAAAGTACTGATACATATGACTGGACGCAATAAAATTGATTTCGTCATCTTAACCCTATTTTTTCTTTCTTATACACAAATTATTAAGCAAGCAATCTTACATTCAATATCCCACACACATTAAATATTCATTCAAAACACGTTGTAAATTGCAAATTGAAAATCAAAAGTCATACCTGTAGAGTGTATGCCTGACTTGTTTGTTTGACTGGGAAGTTTGCTCCCGTGGTAATCAGGCCCTGGTTGGAACCAGAGTTCATCCTTGCTTTGTCTCCCACAGATAATGCTTTCTTTACTGTCATAATCTTCCATATCATTGCAATAATCGCACATCGTGTTTCATCATCACCATGTCTGTTTGTACTACGTTTATCAATATATTCTTCATAGTAAACAACCTATATTTCTCATGAATGTTAACGATTTGATCTACATTTACAGAATATTTTAATGACGGGTTGAAGTAACATATTATTTATTCCTTCACTGTTAAAAATTGGCAACAAACTGTCCAGTCATTCAACCGTTTTAAAAGAAAACGGTTACATAACCGTAATTTAAGTCTATTCTGCCCGTATTATTGCCCACATTATGTCCGAATAGAGTTAAATTACGGTTATGTAACCGTCTTCTATAAAAACCGTCAAATGACTGGGCAGTTTGCTGCAAATTGTTAACAGTGTTGCAAGGTGAAAATTTTGAATTTCCCTGCATTGTGTTACAAAAACACACTTGAGAATCGAACTTCGGCTTATCACTGATCACAAATTGCTCTGAAGCGAATTGTTGATAGTCATTTACTTGAAGTTCCAGCAAGAGTCTCCGATGCACCAGGCAAGGTGCTGTTACGTATAACTGGACGGAAATTTTAACCTCCTTTAATGTACTTATATTATTAGTACATAAATCATTGAGTAAACAAACTTACTAAATAGTTAAACATATTTAATACGAATGGCTGAATATAAGCGAAGCGCTTAATGCTGATTTTCACAATTACCCGTCTAACGGATTATTATGAAATGCCGATGCATATTTATTGATGTTTATTTAACCATTTATAATTGAGTTTCAGTACAACAGACTCTCTAAAATAATACAATGCAGAGATATAATACGTGAATAAGCAGTTATTAGAAATGACATTCCAGTATTTTCCGGAGTGTTTATTCCAGGAAGTGTGGATATATAACAATAGACTTCGCTGTGATGCATGATTTTTTATTGTTTTGTGTCGATCTTCAAGTATAAATATTATTTTCTTTGAATTTTTTCTCGTATCAGGAAGATTTAATTTTAAAACTACAGTGTAAAAATAAATACTGAAATTTTGCACATAATAAAGTGAATACCACTAAAAGGAATACAGAAAAAAAATTGCTTAATTTACAAGTGAAAGGTTTTTTTTAATAGAAAAAAACAATATATAACATTTAAAAACAGAAAGTTTCTTAAAAAAAGTTTTCCGTATAAAATAAACTTTTATAAAACTCAAAAGACTGTTTTCCCATGAAATTGACATTTTGCTTCCCCTTACAGTGTACAAAACTTACATAAGCGTTTTTAAAGCTATTTAAAGTTTAATTTAAAATCGTTTCTTAAAACAGGAATTTTTTAATAATTGAAGTAATTAACAAAAAAATAAAAAATAGCATACTTTAATTTCATATTTCGTATTTTAATCTATTTTTCTGAGAGAATGAGGAGTTCATTTGTGTGAAAAACTATAAACAATTGTAAATAAAAGGAAAATTTTGTCGACTGAATAAATACAAATTTTGTAGTGTTTTTTTTTTTGTTTCTTTTGTGTGTTTAATAAATACACAAAAATACAAATTTTATATTTAAAACGCTCTCTTTATAAATAAATACATATGTAAAAAACATGTGTTTATTTATACTTGTCTGAAATATAATGTTTATATATTATATTTGTTTGTTTTGATTCGAAAATTATTTACCATTATTTTGACTAGAAGCAAGCGTGTGGCCGGGAATTGAACTCACAGTGAAAAAAAGCGTAAGTTCCTAAAGTCTATCTTACTCCAAACACTGCTACAGAGCCGGTCAGAAAACAAAGCAATTTATTCGATTTTTTAATTAAGCGTAAATAAAGTGTCAACTTTGAGGCTTGTTTTCTTAAAGAACTTTCTTCATTCCTCTTTACGGCTTTCATGTGTTTATCTATTGACCATATTCTATTTATCCACAATGTGTGATCACATTCTCTGTTTCCGACCTCGGAACCTCCCCTCGTAAGTTTTGAAAGGATTCTCCTCCTATGATAATTGTTTTTTTTAAAGGTCACGTTTTGGTAATGGTCCCGTAAAGATTTCTTCAGGATAAAAATAGCATATTTTTCACTGTATACATTTACTTGTCTGTTTTTTTTTTTTTGTCTTTGTTTTACATTTTCTGCTTTAACTTTCGTAAAAATGGGCCAATTGTAACAAATTTTGAATATGTTTTTAAGGTACAGAGTACTACTTTATTTTTTAAAATAATTTTCGTATCGTGTATGATTATTTTACAAGTACATGCCAAAAAGTTTGATGTAGTATCGCCTATTGCGTTTCAAATTGCAACAACGGGAATTAAAATGAATGTGGATAATAATAAAAGTTTCCCACGAAAAACACACTGTTATGCCAAATGCCACTCACTAAAATGTGCCTTATGTTATGCAATCAGTAAATATCAGTGAATAAGTAAAAATCAATCACTTGAAGACGATTTTATTTCTAATTTCTAAAAAATTAGTCGTTGCGATATCAGTCGATGAAAATTATTTTGCTTATTCGAGTCGCGTATGGCCCCAACCAATGAAGTTTCCGTGAAGATTTATGCTGTGATTTTCCTATATGCTTGGTTCCAGCTGATAAATTATTCATACTATACATACACCATGACTTTAATCCTGATGGATTTGATTAATTACCAGAAAGTTACATCATTATTACATTCTGATTGTCCATTAATCTCTATATTGAGGGAAGTGTACTTAAGCTCATTGAAGCCGTCATAATTTTACTAAGAGCTGTATATAAATGTGTAAGACATAATAAATCAATTTGAGTAAATGGATAAATATGTGATTCGATTTTATATTGTAACGGGTTAGATAAATTAATTTCAATACGTACCTAAATAATCCAAGATAGATAGTAATAAACCATGAAAATGTTAAGATGTACTATTGAAAAACTTTTACTTTTTTATAGGAATCTAGCGATTCAACCCCGGTTACCCGGATTAAAGTTGTTCTAATGCTTCCTGGTGTACACAACATAGGTAAAAATCCTTTTTAAATTAAAACTTTGAAGTACTTTTTTACACTTAGTATATTTTTTAGATTGCCCACCAACTAAACAATAAAAAGAAAACTGTCCAGTTAAACTGAGGGCATTGAGCTCACAGGCTTTTCTCACTAATTCTATATTACACACTTATTTCAAAAAACTGAAATAAGCTCTTTAAAAAATAAAGAAATCGACAATATATTAAGGGAATTATCCCCCGTCCCCCCTCCCTTATAATTAACTAATGAACCCCAAAACTAATCAGGGAAGCGCCTAATTACAATGAACATATATACAAAATTTGACGCAAATTGGATAATTCTGCATGAAAAACCCATTTATCTAAATTAAGGAGAGATTATTCCCTCGTATCCTCCTTTATACATAACCAATGAACTCCCAAAACTAATCATGGAAGCGCCTTAGCACCATGAACCTATATACAAAATTTGAAAAAAATCAGATAATTCTGCATGAAAAACCATTTATCTAAATGGGATCATTAGCTCCCCCTTTACCCCCTTTATACCTAACCAATGTACCCTCAAAACTGATCAGGGAAGCGCCTTACTGCAATGAACCTATTTACAAAATTTGAAGAAAATCGGATAATTCTGCAAGAGAAATCCATTTATCTAAATAAAGGGGGGTTATCCCCCGTTCACCTCTTTTATACTTAATCAATGAACCCCCAAAACTAATCAGGGGAGCGCCTTATCACAATCAACCTATAAACAAAATTTGAAGCAAAACGGTTATTTCTATCAAGAGTTATCGCGTTACATACGTAGGTACATACAGAACCGGTGGGCACAATAGCTCGCAGGCTTTGAAAAGCAGTTTTTGTAAAAAGTAGCTAAAAAGTAGTTTTGGTACTGTTTTATTAACCCCCCTCCGCGCCAGCGGTTAATCGTGAATTATTTCTGTATTTATAGCAAACGTCTTGATTTTGATTATTTTATAGCCCGTACTTTGATGATATGTCTGTTAAATTCTAATTTTATGTATGTATTTGTAAAGCTTTTATTTCCTTTGGCAATTTAGTTACGGAATATTAGAAGGAGACAAACGAATGCTTATTTATTTGCATTGTTTTAAGTGCAAATGAGCGAGTGTGTGGCATTCGGGTCGTAGGATCATTCTCGAGATAGTTTAAAAGGAGATCATGCTTGGAAATTATTTTAAAAATCCTTAAAAAAAATCAGTAAATTGAAATATAATTAAAAAAATATATTGCATTTGAAAATACATTTTATTTCTCTTTTCGACCACGTAAAAATTTAAACGTTGTGCGATGTTTAGAAGTTAAAAAATTTGCAATAAAAATAAATTGTTTGCTCAAGCCGTTGTCACGTCGATATAATGTTAGCATTACGCACGGGCATGTTTTTGCTTTATAATATTACACGAGCAGGAAAGACCGAGCTATGCTCGGTCCAAATTAGCTTGGAGTTCAAATATCATGACCCATAACCAAAATAACCCACCAATCAAAATTCCTCGAACATGTGACCAAGTCCAATTGTCTTCTCGTTTCCGAAACCCCGTAGGATATAAAATTTAGTCAAAATATTTTGAGTCTTTTTTAGATAAAATTAGCTTGACCCACAGTGATCCGAAAATGACCCCCTAATCGGATTTTCTCGAGCATGTGACCTAGCACAAGGATTTTCTCGTGCCCCAAAACCGTAAGATACAAAATTTAGTTCAAATCGTCCAAGCCATTTTTAAGATAAAAATAGCTTGACCCATAATGACCCATGACTAAAATGACCCACTAATCGAAATTTCTCGAACATGTGACCTAGCCCAATAGTCTTTTCGTTCCCTAAAACTGAAGGATACTAAATTTAGTTCAAAACATCTGAGCCGTTTTTAAGATAAAAATACCTTGACCCATAACGACCCTTGGCCAAATCGACCCACTAATCGAATTTTCTCAAACATGTGACCTAGCACAACATTTTTCTCGTGCCCGAAAAACGTAGAATGCAAAATTTAGTCTAAATAGTCGGAGCCATTTTTTAGATAAAATTAGCTTGACCAACAGTAACCCAAAAATAACCCACTAATCGAATTTCCTCGGATATGTGACCTAGACCAATGATTTTTCCGCGCCTGAAACACGTAGGATACAAAATTTAATCAAAATCGTTAGAGCTGTTTTTTAGATAAAATTAATTTGACGCTGAACCATGGTGACCCAAAATGACCCACTAATCGAATTTTCTCGAACATGTGACCTAGCCCAATAGTTTTGTGGTGCCCTAAAACGGTAGGATACAAAATTTTGTCAAAATCGTTATATTTGTTGTAATTTTCCAGCAGGACGAAAAATGTCCGGGCCATTATTCGAACCTGGGATATCTTGGCTGAATCTGCCACGCTCTACCAACTGAACCATCCCGGTCGAATCTGGAGGACATAATTCATCCAGTTAACCTTATTCCTTATAACCTTTTGCTATACACATGATTTCTTTACCAATTTGAATAATTGCGTTAAAATTAATCTAGTAAAATTGTTAGAGCCGTTTTTGAGATAAAATTTGCATATATATATATATATATATAACCACACACACAAGATTTGCTCGTATTAGAATATATGATAAAAAATATAAAACATAAGTAGCGAGAATATTGTTGCTACTACTCCTTGTATGACTGATAGTCCACAAGAAAAAGTTCTGTAGGCGTCTGATTATTTTTATTTTATGAATATTCTAGAGGAATAAGAAATTCACATGGATAATCAAATATTTTTCTAGGGCATAAGAGTCAAAATTTGAGATGTAGGCAGAAAAAATATCCATGAGGTTTTTGAAGTTTCACACACTTCAAAATATCATGGCAACAGAAAAAGCATGAAAAGTAGGTTATTTGAAAAATTCGAAGACAAATTTTCATTTGACAACTAAAGTAATGTCAATGTTCATTTAAAAATTATAAATTATAAATACCTACGAAACAACATAAAACGAATGTTTGCAAATTAAATTTTTCAGCTAAATTTGTCCAAGTCCAATGAGTTTCGCTCGTAATACTTACATGGAATTACCAAAAATAGATAACATCATGCATACAATAACCTTTACATTAACTATTTCTGTACAATATTGCTCAAATATTTGATTAAAAAAATCTTAATATTAGTGCAATATTTCATGCTAATGAACTTTACATTAACTATTTCTGTACAATATTGCTCAAATATTTGATTAAAAAAATCTTAATATTAGTGCAATATTTCATGCTAATGAATGCATTATAGCCCAATATTGGAAAAAATACATCTGCTATAGGATTATTACTTAAGATATCTCTCTATATTAAAAAAAGTAACCACCGCCGCCTCAGCCACAGCCGCCGCTGTCATTGAAGATTTTGTGTCTTGAAGTCTTTCTCGACTAATATCCAGAAAACTATTGCCTATAAAAATATAAAAATTGGTAGTTTTATAAAGAAATGTTCGATGAACATGCTAAAGTAGACAGTTTTTAAATCAAAGAATTATTCTAAGAGATATTTAATATTAAAGTTGGTTAAAATAGCTCTCTTAAAAAAGTTTTATAGGAACGATAACTATGCACAGAAATTTAACCATAATTTATAAGGATATAGTTGAGAAGCTTGCGGCGTGCGGACTGCAATTTTTTTTTATATGTAAAAAAAAAAAAAAAAAAAAAAAAAAATCAAAAGTATTTATTCCTTTACTTTGGCATTTAAATAAAATTTGCCAAGTAGATGTTTTATACTGTAATGTTTATTTTCTTAATGTTAGCTGGTATTTTTTTTTAGTATTTATACAGGCTAAAGAAAGAAAATATGGATAAATTAAAAGTACAGGGGGAAAGGGGAGCGTGCCATGAGTTTAATGCATTGGTATCTGCATTTATTTCATGATTTATCTGCGTTAAGTATATATTTTGCTTGCAATAAACCAAAGAGGATAATGAATTTTGTTTTTCCATAAAATTCTTCTGGTGCTATCTTTCTACGCCCTAGTTTATAATAGTACATATCCTTCACCCTTGTTAATATCAAATCTATCATCTAAGAAAATTCTGAAATTTTAAATCCTAAAACGCAACGATTTGTTTTATAATGATGTTTTTTTCTTTTTCTTCTTTTTTTTTTAATTATTTGAGGAAGGTGTTAAGATTTTTTTTCTTGTAAAATGAAATGTATTTGTAAACATAAAACCTTTTAAGTTTGCGTCGTATGAAGTCCTTGAATCCTTACTAATAAATGACTGTTTCAGACCGCAATTTGTTATATTCTCGGAGAAGTAGATATCAAATACATACATACAGATAGGTTTGAATATACAAGATAAGAGCATGAAAATATAGATGACGTATAAATAAAAATACCTTATTGTATTTAGAAATAAACCAACGACTAATAAATATATTCTTTTATTTTATTTTTCTAAAATTATTCTTTTTCCTACGTGTTATGTCCATAGTAGATAAACGTTTTACCAAAACAATCCTCTTATCCCATTTTTTTTCTTCTATTAATTGTAAACATATTTTTTGGTGTACCCAGGTTTATTTTGGGCTTCTCCCTATAATTCTGCTTGTGCTGTCTTTCCGCGTCCTAGTTTGTACTAGTTGTCAGGTTCACCTGCCGTATTGTATATATTATTTATCCTCGTTAATATCTTATCCATCATCTACGATCCTCTGTGGATATTTTATATCCTAAAAAAAAAAACAATGGTTTGCCTTATAATGCTCCCTTTTTACTGTTTTTTATTTCTCTTAAGACGAGGAAGTGGTGAAGATTTTTTTCTTGTAAATATCAAAGGTTTTTACAAATATAAAGGTTATTTCTAAATGCAAAATCTGTTTAGTTTGAGTTATATGCAATTTGTCTAATTGTATTCCGTACATTTAATTTAACCCTTGAATGCTATCAGGTTTTTTTTTTTAAGTTTAAATTTAAGTACCAATTTTTAGAATATATTTAGAACGTCAAGAAATAAGAATTACTGAAGTTTCGTATTGGTAACTCTGTAATCGTGGGTAACTCGGGAGAGGTAATTGTATATTTTTATTCGTGGTTATATTATATTTTCGTAGATTAAGAAACATTTTTCTTTTTTTTTTATAGTGTAGCTGTTATGTTAATCTACTGTAGTAAATTTATCCCTTATCCTCGTTAATATCCTATCTATTTTGTAACTTCCTTCGTAGATTTTTTAAATCCTAAAACACAACGGTTTGTTTTACAATTCTTTTTTTTTTTCCTCATTTTTTTCCCTTTTAGACTAGGAAGGTAATAAGATTTTTTTTTCTCTTGTAAAATCACACGTAATTGTAAATATAAAACCTGTGAAGTTTGAGTTATCTGAAGTACTTGGATCTTTACGAATAATCACTAAATATCAATATTTTTTCGCAAATTTTTCATTTAAAAATGTAATTTCATACAAAATTTTAAAGAAAACTTAGCTACACTGCAAAAAATAATTGTTGATTTTACAGTATAAAACTGGCACCCAGCTGCTAGTATTATACCGTAAAATTAACAGTATTAAACAGTAAAATAAGCAGTAATACGCTGCCGTGCAAGCAGTAATACGCTACCGCGCATAAAATCAACAATTATTTTTTGCAGTGTACAGTTATATTTATAGCCAATTGAAATTTCAGAGAGTTCGGAAGATGACAACTACTTTTCTATTTCTATGTTAAAGGAGCCAACGCAAACAAACAAACAAAAAGCGAGAAGAAAACATTTCTTTTACAACTAGATAACAATATTTTTTTATGAAATTTTTACACGGGCTGTAAAACCGTTTTATTTATTTCCACTAAATACTTCAAAGAGTTCGGACAAAAGGAACTTTTTATTTTAAAACTGTGAAACGACCCTACGTAAAAAATACGAAATTTAAGTAGTAAAAAATACGTTTTTTTTACGAAATTTTTACACGGGCTGTAATTATTTATTTCCACTAAATACTTCAAAGAGTTCGGACAAAAGGAACTTTTTATTTTAAAACTGTGAAACGACCCTACGTAAAAAATACGAAATTTACGTAGTAAAAAATACGTTTTTTTTTACGAAATTTTTACACGGGCTGTAAAACCGTTTTATTTATTTCCACTAAACACTTCAAAGAGTTCGGACAAAAGGAACTTTTTATTTTAAAACTGTGAAACGACCCTACGTAAAAAAAAACAATAAAATGCGCGCTTTTATCATTAAATATCAATATTTTTTCGCGAATTTTTCATTTAAAAATATAATTTCACACAAAATCCGATTAAAGATTCAAAATAATAAAAACTTGATGTTTCTTTTTAAATTTATTATCACAGGCCCGGGCAACGCCCTGCGGGGGTCAGCTAGTTAATATTTATTTCAGACCGCAATTTGTTGATAATTAGATGATAAATACACACATACATTCAGATTGTAATATACAAGATAAGAGCATAAAAATATAGCTAACGTGTAAATAAAAAGTTTTGCAAATAATGAATGCTGGCATCAGACCGCAATTTGTTACATTCGAAGAAGTAGATGTACATACATACTGTCAGATTTTAATATACAAGATACGGGCATAAAAATGTAGATAACGTATAAATAAAATTACCTATAGTATTTGGAAATAAGCCAATAATTGATAAATATATTATTTTTTTTTTCTAAAACGATTCTTTTTATCTGCGTGAGATGTTTATTGTGTATAAATATTTTACGAAAACAATCTTCCTATCCTATTTTTTTCCTCTTCCTAATTCTGAACATTTTTTTTTTTTTTTTTTTTTTTTTTTTTTTTGCGTACCCAGGTTCATTTTGTGTTCCTTCCTATAATTCTGCTTGTTCTGTCATTCTATGTCCTAGTTTGTATTGGCTGTCAGGTTAACCTGCTGTATTGTATATATCCTTCTATCCTCGTTAATATCCTATCCATCATCTACGATCCGTCGTAGATTTTTTAAATCCTAAAAAAAAAACAATGGTTTGCCTTATATTGCTCGATTTTGTGTTCTCTCTCTCTTCAGACAAGGAAATTGTGAAGAATTTTTTCTTGTACGCATCAAAGGGTCTTAGAAATGTAAAATCTATTTGTAAATATAAAAAATCTGGAAAACGTGAAAATTATTATTTTATTACTTTTTTAATTTGTAAATCATCTCGTGCCAAATTTTAGGTAATTCAAAAGAATCTGATTCGTTGCATATGCTTTCGTTTCGCAAATATATTTCTATGTATTCACGGATAATGGGTGGGAAATAAACTCTTGATGGGAAAATTATTTTACTATATTCTTGAAATCAATCTGCAAAGGCTCTATTCTTCACGTTTTTCAGTTTGATCAATTTAAGCAACTGCTTACATTAGACAAATGATATCGTGATTTGTGTTTATTATTTTCAAACACTTTGCGAAATTAGTTTATTTATCATTTTGACCTTTAAAAGGATGTCAGTGTGCAGTTAAATAATTTTACAGAAAAATCGAAAAAAAAAATCAAAATTGTCGGTTGCGATATTTAACCACTGAGCCCAACAATTGTCAAATTTTATTCAGAACATTCCAAAACCTGTCAGTCCCTCATAAAGTGGAAATCGAAAATTTTCGTGAATCCAATATTTTATTCTTATGAATATAGAAAAAAGTTTAAGTATTAAATTAACCTTGTAGTTTTAAACGGATATCAGTGTGTAGTTAAATAATTTTACAGAAAAATCAGAAAAAAATGTCTGTTACGATATTAACCCCTGAGCCCTTCAATTGTCAAATTTTATTCAGAACATTCCAAAACCGGCCAGTCCCACAGAAAATGAAAGTCGAAATTTTTTATGAGTCCAAAATTTTATTCTGGTGGATATAGGTTTAAGTAATAAATAAACCATGCACTTTTAAAAGGATGTTAGAGTACAATTAAAAAATATTACATAAAAATCAGAAAAAATAAAAAAATGTCTGTCACTATGTTTAACCCCAAAGTCCCTCAATTGTTAAATATTATTCAGAATATTCCAAAATATGCCAGTCTCTCAAAAACTGGAAGTCAAAAATTTTCACGAATCCAATATTTTATTCTTATAAGTATAGAACAAAGTTTAAGTGATTAATAAACCTTATACTTTTAAAAGGATGGCAGTGTGCAATTAAATAATTTTACATAAAAATCAGAAAACAAATTCAAAATTGTCTGTTACGATGTTTTACCCCCGAATCCCTCAACTGTCAAATTTTATTCAGAACATTCCAAAATCTGACAGTCTCTCAAAAACTGGAAGTCGAAAATTTTCACGAATCCAATATTATATTCTTATGAATATACAAGAAAGTTTAAGTAATGAATAAACCTTGTACTTTTAAAAGGACGTCAGTGTGTAAATAATTTTACAGAAAAATCAGAAAAAAAAATTCTAAATTGTCTTTTATGATGTTTTGCCCCTGAGCCCCTCAATTCGCAAATTTTATTCAGAACATCCCAAAACCTGTTAGTCCTTCAAAAAATGAAATTCGAAAATTTTCACGAATCCAATATTTTATTCTTATGGATATAGAAAAAAGTTTAAATAATAAGCAAACCTTTTACTTTAAAAAGAATGTCAGTATGTAATTAAATAATTTCACATAAATATCATAAAAAAAAATTCAAAATTGTCTGTTACAATGTTTTACCCCCGAATCCCTCAATTGTCAATTTTTTTTCAGAATTTTATAACCCCTCGATCCCTTAAAAAATGGAAGTACAAAATTTTCACTAATCGAATATTTTATTCTTATTAATACAGAAAAAAAGTTAAGCAATAAAAAAACTTTAAGTTTTAAAAGGATGTCAGTGTGCAATTAAATAATTTTTCATAAAAATCAGAAAAAAAAATTCAAAACTGTATTTTACGATGTTACCCCCATGCCCCTCAACTGTCAAATTTTATTCAGAACATTCCAAAATCTGACAGTCTCTCAAAAACTGGAAGTTTAAAATTTTCACGAATTCAATATTTTATCCTTATAAGTATAGAAGAAAGTTTAAGTGATTAATAAACAAAAATCTGTAAAAATTAAAAACTTTCTTTTACGATATTTTATACCCGAGCCCCTCAATTGTTACATTTTATTCAGAACATTCTAAAATCTGTCAGTCTCTGAAAAACTGGAATAGTTATGAATATACAAGTTTAAGTAATAAA
This sequence comes from Maratus michaelseni, assembly GCA_963931845.1. Taxonomy (NCBI): domain Eukaryota; kingdom Metazoa; phylum Arthropoda; class Arachnida; order Araneae; family Salticidae; genus Maratus; species Maratus michaelseni. Next base: position 9,947,024 of record OZ007600.1, read on the forward strand.
TAAACCTTGTACTTTTAAAAGGACGTCAGTGTGTAAATAATTTTACATAAAAATCAGAAAACAAATTCAAAATTGTTGTTACGATATTTAACCCCCGAGATCCTCAATTATCAAATTTTATTCAGAACATTCCAAAACTGGTTAATCCCTCAAAAACTGAAAATCAAAGTTTTCATGAATCCAATATTTTATTCTTATGAATATAGAAAAAGTTTAAGTAATAAATAAACCTTGTACTTTTAAAAGGATGTCAGAGTGCAATTAAATAACCTTACATAAAAATCAGAATAAAAAAATGTCTGTCACTATATTTTTCCCCCGAGCTCCTCAATTGTCAAATTTTATTCAGAATATTATAAATTCTGTTAGTCCCTCAAGAACTGGAAGTAGCACGTTTTCACGAATCCAATATTTTATTCTTATGAATACAAAAAAAAAAAAAAAAAAAAAAAAAAAAAAAAAGTCTAAAAATAAGCCACCCTGTGTGTGGTTAAAAAATCCCTATTAAAAGAGAACAAATCAATAGAAATATAGTTATATTAAAGAGAACATGTTTAGGAATTTTGAAGTGCTAAAAAATAGAGTAAAAAAAGAACATGACGAGACAAGTTCTTATTTTTTAATGCTTAAAAAAATGATCTGAAGGCGAAAGAAAATGGGTTAGGATATTAACAAGGATAAAGAAAATATGGTGTCCCCAGGTGAACGTGACAGCTAGGACAAACTAGGACAAGGGAAGACAGCAAAGAGATAAGATAAAAGAAAATGCTTGAAAACTTAAAAAGTACGTCAGGCATTAAATGAATAAAGAAAAAAAGGTGATACACAGGATGAGATGATGGAAAACTTAAGTTCAACGGACATGCTCTGAGATATAAAATTCAGTTTTAGTTTTAAAAGAGGCTAGTAAGTTTTGTCTTCCAACTCCCACTTTAATTAGCGTTTCGTGTCATGAAAATAGTGTTTTTATTAAAGGCATTAAATTTGTTTCATTTTATAGTTCAAGATATAGATTTTATTTATATAATAAAATACTTATCATATATAGATTATATTTTTATATATTTGTTTATATAAAAAAAAAGATAAATGATGCTTTAATTCTTTAGTGACTAAATATTTATTTATTGATATTTAGCGTATCGTGTCATGAAAATAGTGTTTTTATTAAAGGCATTAAATTTGTTTCATTTTATAGTTCAAGATATAGATTTTATTTATATAATAAAAGACTTATAATATATATATTATATATTTATATATTTGTTTATATAAAAAAAGATAAATGATGCTTTAATTCTTTAGTGACTAAATATTTATTTGTTGATATTTATTTATTGATATTTAGCGTATCGTGTCATGAAAATAGTGTTTTTATTAAAGGCATTAAATTTGTTTCATTTTATAGTTCAAGATATAGATTTTATTTATATAATAAAAGACTTATCATTATAGATTATATATTTATATATTTGTTTATATAAAAAAAGATGAATGATGCTTTAATTCTTTAGTGACTAAATATTTATTTACTGATATTTAGCGTATCGTGTCATGAAAATAGTGTTTTTATTAAAGACATTAAATTTGTTTCATTTTATAGCTCAATATATAGATTTTATTTATATAATAAAAGACTTATCATATATAGATTATATATTTATATAATTGCTTATATAAAAAAAGACAAATGATGCTTTAATTCTTTACTGATTAAATCAATTTTATTTAATGAGATAACTTACATGTGGGTAATTTCCTTTACAGGTCAAATTCAGGCGGAAATTAAGACTGAAAAATAACCTCATTTAACATTTTATATAAAAATCTTTTATGCAGAAACAACGTTTTAGTTACAGAAAAAAAATCTGTAAAAAAAGTGCTGCTTTCAAAATCATTGCCGGCAGTAGAGAGATAGTTAGTAATTTTTCAAAGACAGATTGTTTTTAGGTACGTTCGTAATTATATAAATACGTGGCACTTACAGTCATCGTTTGGTCCGTCCGTCTGCCCGTCCATCTGCATATAAGAGCGCAAAAACTACCCAACCGAATGATTTCAAATTTAATATATATATAATCGTTGCAGAAGTTTGTCGAGTCATTTCAAATTTTATGAAAATCGAATAAAAACTTAAAAATTTAATAATAAAAGTTTTCTTCATTCTATTAAATCCTATCATACATAATCCATATAATAAAAGCGCAAGTCATGTGACTGAGGGAAACAAATATGGGCTAACCGCTTCTTTTTTCATATACAAGGCGACCATTTTTATTCAAAATTATTTTTTCAAATAAAGTTGTATAAAAATTACATTTTTAGAAAGATCGTTCAAAAAAATTGTTTGTTTGAGAGATGAGTTACATTCAAATATGTATAGATTCTGCGATAACTTCAGTTGGAATTAGGTTACCAGCCCAATATTTATCCCAATATCAATTAAAGTAAATAAACACAAGAGATTCGTTCATCGTGAATCATAGAAATATTAAACCATGGAGGTAATCAATCACAAAGCAACATCTCCATGGTGAATTTTGCAGCGCTATCTGGTGTCGAAAAAAAATTGCATCTGTAAATGTGGCATACGTAATGACAGAAAAGAAAGGCATGCTTATTTCGCTCATAACAGACGATATGATTCATTTCACTGAAATAAAAACGATGATTTTTTTACATTGCTTAAGTATTTATAGTAAGAACGCACCTCATTTGTCACGTTTAACGTACAATTTCCAACTTGTTTTAGTCTTTCCTGTATTTCAAGATATTTTCAGAATAATTCAATCAGTACTAATTCCTCCTTTTTACACTCTTTTATTAGGTCCAATTTGATCCAAATAGTTGCAATATAGTGTGGCGACTGTGCCGTAAAGGTTCTCTAGCTGCTACTGCTGTGGACAATCTCTTATGTGTTTAACCTACTCTATATATGAGTACCAGTGGCAACCCATTCATGCAGTCACTCTAGCTGCTTCGGCTGCGGACAATTCTCACCAGCTCTACCTACTGGAACTGAGAAATAGAAGCACTCTAACATCACATGACAGTGGACTTTCGAGTTCTCGACACCCCACTTCGATGGTTATGCTTTTCGATGCGAATTTTCCTGATGACAGAATCGGACGGGTTGATAAGATGCAAGATTTCTAAACAGGACTGGACTCATTAGATTTTTTTGTGAATGGCAACAATCTAACGAACGTATATTTAAACTGGGATTTTCGTTGTAGAATACAGAGCTCTCTGCAACCCAGAAATGTTGGGTTCAGTATTTCTTTATCCGTGCTAATCACGATAATTTTATTTCTATAAAATTCTATCTTATGTTTATTAGGTTAATAAAGAAGTGATTAACCTACATTAGTCTGGAGATTTTTCACCCAATTTCTACACGCAACTACATTAAGCTGTGGGGGTATATTTTAACTTCTTTTACAGACATGCTTTACCCGCATCGCCTCCACAATAGTATCAAAATTGTGTGCTACTCTGTAAAAAGAAAGTTGGTACAATTTTTAATATGTTGACGGCCTCCAAATTGTAATCCATGTGAAACATCCAATAATAGATGTTATTAGCTATCGGTTAGTAACATATGTATCGTAAAATGTACATAATACGATTACTTGTGGTTTAATTAAAAGTATTATACTTTTCACTTACCCATCATACGTAGTATAGGGCAAGTCTTGCAATCGTTTTGATAAAATATAAAAAAAATAAATATAGAAAACATACAAAAAAAAAAAAAAAAAAAAAAAATTGACGGATTTACACGTTTCAGACACCGGGGATTATGAAAAACTTATTTTTAGGGGAAAAAATTTGCCTTTCGTCTGTCTGTGTGTGTGTGTCTGTAAACGCTCTAACTACCGAACAAATTGAGATAGAGACTTGAAATTTGGTATGTGCTTAGTATGTAATAATGAGAAGTAGCTTATTGAATTTCAGTAAACTCGATTATCCGGAACTATTTTTTTTGGACTCTCGAAATATTCGTTCTGATAAAAGATAAAATAAACTATTTTGAAAATTTTTATATAAGAGTGAATATAAAATACAATAAAAAAACATAAAATTTGCATAAAGAATGAAAAGTCGATCAGATAATGAGTTGCCGAGATATTTGTAATAATATTTTCCACACTTTTCCATTTTTCGTGACCCTGTATTTCATCCAAATTTCAATTCAAAGGTATATTTTAATTGGAAATCGGACGCTTAATCCGACGCAATAAACCGTTAGTTAATATAATTATCTTTCTTGGAGATATACGGATTTTCTCTTGCGCAATTCAGTAATAGAACATTTAAAGTTTAAGACGTCATCACGCCACGATTTTACTCGAATTGCAATGCATTTTATAAATGGTTTACATATGTTTTATTTTCATATTTTTTATTATGCACATCCATGATGGGTAAGTATTACGGTGGTCCCCAACGACTAGTTTTTCTCCGCGGCTGTACATTGTAGCTAAATATGTGAGGTGAAATATATATGGAGAAAATATAACAAAATGTATAAAGAAAACGTATAATTGTAATAAAATTATAAATGGAACAATCTCAACTTCTATTAAATTCAGCAGGGAAATGAACAACATGCCTCTGAACATGCATTATCTTACAAAATAAACTTAGTAGTTATTGTGCGAATAACATTTCATAGTCCTTAGCTTAATGCATTCAAAATCACGTTACCCTAATATTTGTTCGTGGTGAATTCCTTGCTTGCAACGTGTAAACGGAACCGCAAAACAAACCTTCTGTATTTATTGTGTTAAAGATTTGTTTGCCTTGAAAACATATGCATAACACCTTTGAAACGGTGTTAGAGGACTTTTGAGACATACTGGCAATTCCTGATGTTATGTTGTTAAATGGTAAAATTTAAATATAATAAATAGCATTGATGTACCTTAATTTGTTTTTAATTCCGAAGCTCGCTGTAAAATATTGTTTATTTTAGAGAACAAAAATGCGATAAGTCAAACATAGTTTTTATTTTCTTCTATCTTTACAAGAAGAAAGTATTGGATTCATGAAAATTTTCGATTTCCGGTTTTCGACGGATTTATACGTTTTAGAAGGTCCTGAACATAATTTGATTGTTTTTAGAAAATGTCTGTCTGTGAGTCTGTGACTCTGTGACTCTGTGACTCTGTCTGTATGTGACAAAAATTTTGTAGGCGCTCTATCTCAAGAACTAATGCACGAATTTTAATAAAACTTCATATTCAGTTAGTCCCTGATATAAATTGGCGCTGATTAGTTTTTGGTGAAAAACGCCCGACAGGCAGCGCTGCTATGCTGCATTTTTCGCGATTTCCGCAACAGCTTTATTTCAAGAAATAATGCACTTATTTTCATCAAACTTCAAATTCAGTTAGACCTTGGCAGAAATAGACGCTGATTACTGTTTGGTGTAGATATCCCAACAGGTGGTGCTGTTATATCACTTTTTTCATTATTTTTACGATAGCTATATCTCAAGAACTAATGCACGGAATTTTATCAAACCTCAGATTCTGTTACACCTTGACATAAATCGATGCTGCTTAAGTTTTGGTGTAAATAGCGAAACAGGTGGCGCTGCTACTCTACTTTTTTTCATTATTATCACGATAAGTAAATCTCAATAACTAATGCACAGATTTTCATCAAACTTCAGATTGAGTTAGACGTTGACATAACCCTAGTAGCCAACCAATATTGGCCCAATATTGCGCCAATATTGCATTCATTGGAAATATTTCCAATAAAACGCCAATATTGGTTAAATATTGGTGTGAAATTGGAAATATTTCCAATCAATGCCCAATATTTGTGAAATATTGGTGTTAAATTGGAAATATTTCCAATCAAACGCCAATATTGTACATATATTGGCGCTGCATTGGAAATATTTCCAACCAAATGAAAATATTGTACAAATATTTCCAATCAAACGCCAATATTGTACAATATGGGCGGTACATTGGAAATATTTGTGATCAAACGCCAATATTATACAAATGTTGGAGTTGCATTGGCAATATTTCCAATGTAACACCAACATTTGTACAATATTGGTAACTGATTGTAAATATTTCCAATGTAACGCCCATATTGTACAAATGTTGGCGTTCTATCACAAATATTTCCAATTTAACACGAACATTTGTACAATATTGGTGCTTGACTGCAAATATTTCCAATGTAACGCCAATATTGTACAAGTATGGGCGTTACATTGGAAATATTTCTGATCAAACACCAATATTGTACAAATGTTGGCGTTGCATTGGAAATATTTCCAATGTAACACCAACATTTGTACAATATGGGCGTTACATTGGAAATATTTGCGATCAAACGCCAATATTTTACATATTAGTGTAACTTTGGAAATATTTCCAAATTGTTTGCCCTTTGTATGATAATCTTTAATAAATATCAAATCTGTATAGATTTATAAGTTATGCGGCTTTTTTTATTTTTTTATTTTTTTTTTTTTTTTTGATAACGAGTTATTTAACATAAAAAAAATATTTCTTATTGTCCAAACACTTCTATGAACGATACATGGTTTCAAAACCTGTATAAAAAATTCGTGAAAAAAAAACGATATTTCGTGATAAAGTCGCTTGTAAAATGATTTTTTCAAACATCGGCTCGTTTAGTAGTTAAAAAAGTAGTTATTAATGTCTAAACTCTTTGAAATTGTTATAAATATAATGGTTTTGAAGCCTGTGTAAAATATTTATGAAAAAATATTGATGTTTAATTGTAAAAGGGCTGTGTTTTGTTCTCGCTTTTCTTTTTAATGTGTCGAGTCGTTTAATATAAAAAAATAGCTTTATTGTCCGATCTCTTTGAATTTTTTATTAGTTATATGTATAATCTGAAAAGTATAAATCTAGATAAGTATAATCTAGAATTTCGTCTGTATTCTTTTGAAAGCAAACTTATAATTTTCGTGAAAATATTTTTGTACATTTTTTTCTAAAAACATCACCAAAGACCACCCGCGTATTCACGTTATGAACGAAAATTCTGAAGATTTTATTTATTTTTTTTAAATACTTCTAATCGTCCGAAATTTTTCTAGATTTCTATACGTGATACAAATCGATTGTACGAAGAACGTGTAAAAACATTGTCTTAAAATACCGACATTTAGCATAGAAAAAAAGAGGGCGCGAAGTGACTTCGAATCGAGAATTTTTGAAAGGGTTAATATTTGTATTTTTCGTCGTAGAGAAGAAAATATTCTGATGAGTGAGTATTTTACATTCATCTGTTCATCTGTATCTCTAAAATTCAACCCGAAGTGAGCTTCGTTAAAAAAAAAAAAAAAAAAAAAAAACTATAAATAGAAATTTTTTCAAAAAATGTTTAAGGGTTAAAATTGGTATTTTATTATGTTGGTTTGCAACATTCGAAAATAAAAAGTACAAAATTTTAGAAAACGTTTTTAGTTTGTTCGTATTTTGAACAGTTCGATAAAGGCGCATTCATAAAGACTGGACGAAAAAACATCTACAATGAACTGCCATTGTTGTACAAATATTGGCTTTACATTAGACATAATTCCAATCAAATGCGAATATTGAACAAATATTGGCTTACATTTAAATATTTTCCAATGAAAAAACAATATTTTACGCATTTTGGGTTTATTACAATATTGGCTTACATTGAAAAAAAGAATGTAAGTTGTTTTCCAAAAAAACTTTTTTAACATTTAGAAAACATTAAACATTTAGAAAATGACATGTTATTTTTAAACATTTAGAAAATGACATCAAAATTCGCCTTTTAATTTCCAAAGCAAGACAATTACAGGATGCTTTTGTAGAGTAGTCCGCTACAAGTCACGCACAAAATCACACTTAAATTATGACTTTTACACATAAACTGTCTGCATTTGTTGCACCACGCTCTTTGGAATTTGTAGGAAAAGGGAGAACGGTATTTGATTCTTAGGTAGGGGAAGGGCGGGCAAAGTGGTTACCCTAAGATTTTGTGATTTTTTGTTACCCCTTAAAATACATATACATAACTGACAATTTGCATGGATCTAGAGTGACTACTTAGAAGTGTAAGGGTTTTTATAATTTTTACGAAATAATAGTGTGGAAGTGAAAATTTGTTTTTTTCCAAAAAAGGTCAAAACATCCACTTTGACCGACACAAACGGGCAAAGTGGGCACTCCATGCCCACTTTTCCCTACAGGTGTAAAAAGATTGAAAACACTATTTAAATGATTAGAACAGTTTTATTGTCATAACAAATCGTATTAAATATAATGAAAGATTGACAATGGTATGAAAATCCAAAAAGAGTTTGACAAACCCAAATAAAAAATTAAAAATCAGAATCAAGCACTGCATTTTTCGCAAATGATCTCCACGTCATCTTCTTCTCGGAGTGATTAGGCCTCATTAGCCAAGAGGTGACAAACATTGCACTTGATCCAGCATTTATCACTTGATCCAATCAAACAGCCACTATTCTGACCACTTTGCCCGTTTGGGAGCCACGACAGAAAATACGTTCTACAGTGGAAACTAATGAACAGTCATCGACCACTCACCCACCAATGTGAAGCTGGAAACATGCTCTTCCCTTACACATTCAATAAATAAATGCAAGTACAACAGGTTTTTGTTAATTGTATGCAATTTACGTCACTTACCTTAGATCACAAACTTCACAAACTGGAAAACCCGCTCTAAAATTATAAAACATGGAACCACCTTGTTCAACAATTGTATGGTTACTCACTGCCATCCAACGAAAAAGTTTGACTACAAACCACGCAGTGCCAGTGCTCTGGTGACGTCATTATATTGGGTGACCACTTTGTCCGGCCTCCCCCTACCTGAATGCGAATATTTAAAATTTTCAAGCAAATATGATGCAAATATGAATGGAAATGAGTTTGTGGATGTTTAAAAAAGAGTCGTATTGTTAATTGCGGACTTTTTTTCTGATTACACTGTTTATTAGCTAAAGCAAACAACTGTTCGTGCCCCATACACGGTATGGTATCGTGATCGCATACATATAATTAAACATGTCACTTCGTATTAAACGAAAAGTTTTATTTTAAAATCACAATTGTAAAAAAGGACATGATACTGAAAATTTAGATTATATTTACAAGACATTTTTGTACATCTCAGGAACCCCAAAAAAACAAGGTCCATCTCTCCAGAACTCAAAAACCAGACTGCTGCTCAGTGACGAAAAACTCTATCCTCCTCCCCTGTGCATAATCCACTGATCCTCCTTGATTGAAACACCCTTCTTCCATCCCCCTACCCCTTGGTATCCAGGGTTCTTCGAAATACCTTTTTTCTAGTCATGCCACTCATACAAATACCTTCCTGATACATTTTAAACCCCTTGAGTTAATCTTCTTAAATATAAAGTTTACACACATTTAGCAAGGCTATACACAGCATGAAATCTTTTCAATCTTACTTGAAAATAACTAAGGATTTCTTCTCTTTAGGATAATCCTCTTATAATAGTTGCCAATCAAGACCGATCACTCCATTTTATTCTGGGATTATTTTAATCCTATCAGAATGAAATATGCTGATGGATCCTCAATCCATCACAATGGCTTTCTGAAGCTGGACTTTTATAAATTTAGATGCATGTGTTTCATGACGTGTCTTTTTATTTAAATTAATAATTCCCTACTCTTTTTTCCGTTTATTTTCACGTGGGTCACTCCTAGTGTTGCCAGAACCATTGTCACAAACAGCGGAACAGTGACTTTTAAATTGAGACATAAAAATACAGCAAATCATATGGAAGCGGAACCTGTCTATAACATAATGCTATCTTAAACGTAAAAAAATCCTGGTTTCTACGGAAGAATACCATATAATACAATTATAGCTTTTAAGATGCTAATGTGTCTGAAATGGAATCTTTCCGATTAGAAGGTTTTACTGTATTCAATATACATAATAATTTTATGCAGTAAAATCAGTGAAAGCGGAATCGCTAGAGACCGAAATAAAATTTATTTTTAAAGATGTTTCCGATTGAAAAATTATAATTTTATGATATTCTTTTCGTACGGATAAGGAATTTTTTACGTATAAAACGATATTTCGTTCTATACAGGTTCTATTTTTTCAGGTTTTACTAAACAAAGAACAGTAAAACCTGTAAAAACAATGAACAAATATTCAGTCTAACACAGGTTTTCTTAACAGGTATATGTAAAATTTGTGAGAAATTCACTATACCTCATCTAAAACCCTTTTTTGTGAAGCTGTAAGCCAGGTATAGGCAGATCCCATGTGTTTGGGATTTTCTTCCAAAATAAAACAAAGTCGGCCGGGATACTTCAAAAGTTTTACTCAATCATCACCAATCTTACTACTTCAAGGTTTGGGGACAGCTAGATGAATGGAGAGAGCTGAATGGAATCCCTTTAGTTGAGCCCGCCCGCCCCATGTATCGTGGGAGCCAAGATGACCTCAGTTATTAGAGAACGTGTGTGGGAAATCCTTTTCCCACCTATCATAACGGACTTTTTTATTACCTCATCTGAAAGACTTTTTGATGGCTGGAGAGAATCTTATTGTTTGAGGGATAACATCGAGGATAGATGAAGAAAAGACTGTTAGTTGAGTTAAGAGTAAAGAGTAGGCGAGGTAGGTTGCAGATTTTTCTCAACCTAAAAGACGAGTCATCACTCTGGGGAAAAACTACATTCAGGTGATTGTTGAACTCTAACAAACCGTTCTCTAACAAAAACTTTGAGATTGTTGCGTGAAAGACTTGTAAAGCGAGCGTGAACACTCCCTAGTTGTGCAGAACAGCGACTATTTTGATCCCCTTCCCGTATTCAGGAGAAGATTGACAGAATTTGTAACCCTTTATATTTTGTGAAGGATCAGACTAGCAGATCGACCCTCGACTCCCGCTCCTACCTTTGAAGGGGAACATTGACTTTGTTTATTCTTTGAAAGTATAGACTATTATTAAATCTGGACACTTAGCTGATATAGAATCATAAGCTGAAAGAGCCCGAAATATTTTATTGTTGTGCAATCCTATTAATCAAGAATTTGTATTTTATTTATTTGAAGTGTTGAATGTAATAAAATCCATTTCGATGATTTACGGAAGCGGTTCATTTAAAGGTTCTACGCTACCCCTTTAATTCATAACATCTTGGACCTGTCACAACGGTATAACTTTCGACAGAATCATAAAAATTTTCCGTTTAATGCAGGTTTCGTTTATACAGGTTTTACTGCAATTAAATTCCATTCGATGCAGGCTAACAATTAGATTGAGGTATTAAATTGTACATGGTGCTAAAAGAAATTTAAAAGAATTAGTGCATCCAGAAAAATCAGGTCTTTTGACGTCCCGCGCAATGGTTACGCGGGACGGATTTTGCAAACGCCCTGAAACTGGCATAACCGTATTAGTATTTTTAAAAAACATAACACTAATAAATCAGCAAACACATTCCCAGATCCGTTAGCTGGACTTCTATTATCTGACTTTGCATAAGACAGAAACATGAAGTTCAGAGATCAAAGGAGTGTGATCAATACCACAATACTCTCATTGCAATACATATGAAGGGTGACTTGGAGGAAATTTTTTGTCTAAAAATAAATTGACCGGATATTGTTTACAATGGTTAGCTACTCAATTGCTCTATACTGAGCTTGCTTTACTATTTTGGAGAAAGAGAGACTGAGCGGCATCTTATATAAGATTATTAACACTCGACTGCATTTTAAAACAAAAATTTTGCAAATCATGTGTCATTTATTGTTCTTATAGGTCTCTATAAATCACAATTGTAAAAATTGTGAATATAAATTTCACATTTATTTATTTAAAAATCCTACGTATAAGTGGCATGTAATAAATCACATATATATCGATTAACAGAGTGGCGAATGAATGTTTTTAGTAATTTGTACAAAGTACAGTCGTTATACCAATCGTACTGCGGGCAAATACTAGAGAAGCTTTTAACATTAAAATGCATAGATATCGGCAAATACCAAAAACTGATCCTATGTATTATCAAATAACAACAACGGCTTTAAGTTTATTTTAATTTTAGAAAGTATGACTAAAATACGGCACATTTTAACAAAAAAGGAAAGCATAAAAGAAGTAATAAACATCTTAATTCATTTATAATATTTGCATATCTTAAGGGGCAAGGATGGCTTTTAAAATCAGAGCGCCCTGCGGGAGGTTTTTTGCCCTTAATAATGATAGCTTCTAAGGAAACTATTGAAAATTTAATCAAGTATTTTGCTTATTTTACGCGCTTTAGTGCACCCCACTTACGCACCCCAAAATATGTTTTTTTTTTCATAATAAAAATAGAAATTTATTTACCACAGATTCTTCTTGTTTTTTCAAGTTTTGCCAAGATTTCATTATTATTTTTTTATTTATCCATTTAGTTAGTTATTAATGACAATAAAAGCACATATTAGTCTAGTTACTGCCTGATTTAATGAGCGAATGTGTACTGTAAAAACTTTATGATAATATTTGTTGTAGAAATAAAAAGGTGAATCAAATCCTTGAAAAACTATACTTTAAGAAAAATGCATATTTTCTGTCTCTTTTAAATGGTCAGAGTTTAGGATTTGCTATGATGTTAAATTTCAATTCCAATGTTTCTATTATCGTAGAGAGGAAAACAAAATATTTTTAGAAAGGCAATTAACCAAATTTAAAAGAAATTTTTAAAATGCAATGAACTTAAATTATGACATTTTTTAATAGCTATAGTTCGGCAGTCTCTGGGACTTTTAATTTAGAGCTCTGCTCAAAATCATAACTGGCTACTTTCTGACATATTTCCGAAATCATTTTCACTCAAACATGCAGATTGCAAGCATTTTATTTGAGTTGCATTGAAATCGAATAGCGTCATCCAAAATGCAAGCCGTTTGTAAAGTAAGGCAAAAGCAGGTGAACTCCTAGGGAATTACAATAACGGAAATAATTTTAGGGGAAAGGGGGCGGTTTTACTAGCCATGGCGCCTTGCCCGAAATTATTTTTTGAGCCCCTACAAATGACATAACCACCTTCCTCCTAAAGTAGTAAATTTTTACATTCCTTAGTTTTTAGAACCTCAGGTGTACCTCTCCCCCTTTCTCTCGCTCTAAAGCTGGTATTTAATAGCAAATATTAATTGAAGACTATGTCAGAAAATTTCATGCTAAGGGGCCGTTCAAGTATTACGTAAGCATATTTTTAGTCATTTTGTACCCCCTCCCTCCCCTTGTAAGAAAATATACGCAAATGCTACCCCCCCCCCCTTTGCTTACGTAAGATTTTATGACAGTTTATACATCAAGACTTCTTGACAGATAAAAAGTTACCAATAAATTACATTATTAATCATACAAATTTATATAAATAGGCATATAGGGATTGTGATATCAAAAAATACAAAATGGTTTTAATATATTGTTGTTTATTGCATTAAACAAACCATTGTTTAAACCACCAAAATCATTGTTTAATGCTTACGTAAGAACTGTCGTGACCCCCCCCTCCCCCTTGTCAGAGAAAATAAGCAGACTCTGGACCCCCCCCCTCCCCCTTTACTGCTTACGTAATACTTGAACGGCCCCTAATCAGCGATTTTAAAATAATAACAGATATAATAGAATTTTTTCACCTACTAGAAGTGCGGGGGAATCGTTCGAAATGACCATTGCTGGATCGTGACCTTGGAATGTGTTTTTCCTATACAACAAGTGATTTCCGCGATGGGCAAATAGCGTAGGTCTAGGTCTAGGAGAATGGCTTTTTTTTATTATTTATTTGCTATCTTGTTTTTATAAACGACCCTTTCTTATCTATTTGTTAATAGTCATGTACTTGGCTCAGTTTTTATTGTGAATTCTCCGGCTGCAAGACATTATTATCCAAATTTCATGACATGTTTTGTATCAAATGACAAACCAAACCTTCATTTGACGCCCTCTTCGCCTGAGGCATATTCCTCGCTTGCCTTCCCCCCACCCCCACCCACCCATTTAGTTTCGGCGATTATCTTATAAAGTGGCTATTATTCTCCTATTGTAAAAAACTAAAAACAAAAAGGTTAGAAATTTAAGTTATAGACCAATAAAATTTCAGCTGGGTGAGGAAGTAATTTCATTGTCTTATAATGGCAAAGATAATTATTTCCAAAGCAAGTATTCGATGATTATTTTTTGTTTGTTTACACAGATAACCTTTTTATTGTAGGATATTTCTGAGCTGTAGGGAGGTGGAACGAAAAACAGAATGAAAATTTTAAGTAGAGTTTTATTTCGTTGAAAGGTAGAAATATATATATATATATGTGTGTGTGTGTGTGTGTGTGTGTGTGTGTGTGTGGCCAAAGTTATCGGACACTTTCGATTTCAGACGTTTTGTCGAATAACCTGAGAAGTAATTGACGAATTTTTCTAGAACCTCGGGAATATAAAGAACACGTTTCACCTCATATTTTTTAATGAAGGATTGATCACTAGGACAATTAAGAGATTAAAATCAAATTGAAAAAATAAATAATATTTGGGATCATTCTGTAAAATAAAATGTTCGAAATGATCTGTAGCTGCAGCACATGACTCTGCCAATAATATACAATAGGTGTGTCAATTTGTGTAGGAATAGCACTTATATCCTTTGACATATAAAGGTTTCTTTAAAAAATTCAAGAAAATTTCGTATGTTTTTGTTTATATTAAATTTAACGCCTTAATTTAACAAGACAAAGTACAGTCAGGGCCTGATTATCCAAAAGGCACGCGAAGTACTGCTTCTCCTCTAAAATTGTGCTTCATCTTAAAATATGTGCTTAATTTATAATTTTATGTGTTAAAATCTTAGCGAAACTGAATAAGATTTTAACACTTCACATAAAATAAAGTCTATATTTAAAAGAAATTTGACAACTAAGAAAAAAAATATACATCGTTTAAGATGTGTACACAGAAAACAGAAGTTAAAAATATTAATTTCCTGAGGAGATATTTTTAATATACGGATGTATCCTACGCCCATAGGTTTAACAATAGCAAGGGGAATGTAGAAATTCACTGGACGAACAGAAAAAGAACTTTTCAGTTGCTAAAAAACATTGTCTATTTCAGGAACTTCTTGGCTGTTTTAATTTTTTTGTATTTCCTTTCATATGAAAAAGCCCTTATGCCCATACTCTTGAAAACTCTAATATTAATATGCATATAAAACATTCATGTATTCGTATTCAGGTTCAAAACAATTATTTTCCTCCGTTTACATATTAGATGCGGGCAGGGCTTGACAAATACGGTCGCCAGATTGCCACTGGCTACCAAGTTTTTTCATCTGGTGACCAAGTTATTTAATCTTTCGGGGTGATTTCTGTAAAAAAATTGACATAAGAAAGTAGCACAAATTGCATTTTTTATCTCCCCCTCCCCTACTCGAGCTCGGCAAGCGGTGACCTTCCTCTTCTCTCGTACTTTTAATGGAAGAACTAAATTTGAAAGGCTTTTTCCAACTCATACACAGAAAACACCATTCTTTTCAGCTATAGCTAGCTAGTATATGTCACGTGGTTAGAATGTTGGGGGAGAGTGTCAAGAAATAGTGTCAATGGCATGTGGCTTTGTGGCATCTAAAATTGTATACAATTCTCAAAAATGCTTAAGTTTCAAATCAGATTTTTGTGTTTATATAAGTTGTCAACATAATATAAGTGATTATAAGTGATATAAGTTTCATTAGAAAACATATTTTATATTATCGTTCTAAATTATGTACTATTCTAAACTATGTAACTAATAATTCTAAACTATGCTTGTTATTATTTTTTCTCAATTAATTCATAAAAAAATATTGTGTTTTATTTTAATCAATGACGGGGATGACTGGCGATTAGTATTTTATTCTGGCTACCAGATTTTCTCAAATTTGTAAAGCTATGGATGCGATTAATAATAATAGTCTCCAGTTGTATGGAATTTGAATTAAAATATCTGAAACTTTTATGAGTGTGTGTTGAAAATTACTTGATGATTGTGACTCCATTATTAAGCGTTATCTATAAATATTCAGAGCATACATATGCACTACTTTTGGATATTAAATTAAAAGATGTTACAAGATTTTTTTTTTTTTTTTTTTTTTTGGAAATATGTTTAATTACAGTAAAATTTATAAGCATATTGTCAAAAAAAAAAAAAAATCATACTTTATTTTTCCTTCTTTAAAATAAATTCAAAAGAATGTATTCTGTAAAGTTAAAAAAATATATAATAATTTCACTTTCTTCACCCAGTAAAATTTATAAGCACTTTATAAAATATATATATATATATAAAAGATTATGAATCCTATTTTATTTTTCCTTCCTTAAAATAAATTCAAAGAATGTATTCTGTCAAGTTAAAAAAAAAAAAAAAAGGACAACTATTTCATTTTCTTCACCCAGAAACATTTATAAGCATTTTATAAAAAAAAATAAAATAAAAGATTATGAATCTCCTTTTTTATTTGTCGTTCGTTAAAATAAATTTAAAGAATGTATTCCTTAAAGTAATAATAATAATAATAAAAAAAAAAAAAAAAAAAAAGACAATTTCATTTTTTCCACCGTCCCGTTTTAACAAGCATTTCTTTTAGCCGCATTCACATGAAAGCTGAAAATTTATCCTCCCTTAAACAGGTGTACTAATGACATTTTAGCACCTTAAAACGATTTGCGGTATTTCTCTAATTTCAGTAATCCCTGCGAATACACCTGGTTAGTGGGAAGTAGTAAAAGTTATGACGCTTCTCACATTCCGCTGAAATCAGGGCTTGATTATCGAAAAAAAAAAAAAAAAAACATGTGAAGCGCATGTTTCTCCTCTAAAATTTAAAAGGGCATCCAAAATCACTGTGAAAATGGCCCTCTATTTTACATTTTCATTTTTTCTTTTTTTTTTTACATTATATTTTTAATAGTTTTGGAAAAGAAAGTTTGCTTAATCCAAGAGGAAAACCCTGCAGTTCACGCAACTTATTTAACAGGGAAATATGAATGTCACCAATAGGATGTTAATAAATCATATAGCATCCTGATGTTCCTGTTAGAAGCAACCCGGGAAATTGAGCATACCTCTATATGTACTAAATATATCTGAAGTATTTACAGAGTATAAGGGTATACAAAAAAGCTGTTTAATGAAATATATGCGACCTCGGTTAAGCTACTTCCGGGAATAATGTTAGTATCATTGGTAAGTTTTCATGAATAAAGAATTAAGAAAAAAATTTCTCCAAATGAAAGAGGACCCCAAAATAATACCTTGCTTTCCCTAGATTCAATTGTTAACCAGGCCCTAAGTAAAGTAGAAACAACATTATAATATAAATATATATATTTGATGAAATATGAACATTTCTATAAAATAATTTTGAAGTGTGAATGAGCGAACTAATACCGATTATTCTTTTCATGATTTGAAAGCCAACTCTATAGAGTAAATTCATTAAAAAAACAGTGAAAATCAATAAAGATATCAGCGATAGTGTGAGCTAAATTTCAGTTGCTTTCTAAAAGTGACTGTGTTAAAAGAAAATTTTCACAAATTGTCATTTTTAATTAAAATTTTTCTATACATTCTAAAACATTTCTATAAAATAATTTTGAAGTGTGAATGGGCGAACTAATACCGATTATTCTTTTCATGATTTGAAAGCCAAATCTATAGAGTAAATTCATTAAAAAAACAGTGAAAATCAATAAAGATATCAGCGATAGTGTGAGCTAAATTTCAGTTGCTTTCTAAAAGTAACTGTGTTAAAAGAAAATTTTCACAAATTGTCATTTTTAATTAAAATTTTTCTTTATTTACATTTTTATTGCTGCTTGAAGTTTACCCTTTTATTAACCTAACATTTATTTTAGGTTTCTTTCAAAGTAAATTTGAAGGTAACGAGAAAACGATTTCTTTTGGAAAGTAATTTATTTTTATTCATTTATTTTTAAAACAGATGGTTGAACATTGCATCATTCTCCTTATTTACTGAATTCCACAGCTCCCCATTGTCATCACAAAAGAAGGACAAAGGTCCCTTTCTGGGGAAAGGGAGAGTTACACCCTTTTATTTGCCTGCCTGGGATTTTCTCGGAATTTAAGGAGTCTGGAATCAGGGACTGCGAATGCATACCAACTGTCAAGCTCATTTGCTTATGCTCACAAAGAAAAACTACCATTTTTATCCATTTCAAGGATAAATAAATCTAATTAAATGTATTTTTAATATATACATATACATATTGCATTTGTAAGTGAAAGGAAAGAATATTTCTATTTTCTCAAGATATTCTTTCAAAATATAATTTTTAACTACACAGGGAAAAAGGACAGATATAACATCGCAGGAAAACATAATATAACTCGAACAGAAACATACAATAACCACTTCCGAGTTACTAATGATTCCTAAAAGCGTTCTTTAACTTTAGAAAGCCCAGAAACTATATTTTTGAGATTTAAAGAAGCATTTATAAAACCAAATTTTCTTTTTCTGCAACTTATTTCCGGAAGTATTTCCGAGTACATTTTTTAGTGCATTAAACAGTTTTTTTAAACCCAAAATATAGGTTTTTTTCGCATGATTTTGATACATGCATCAATATGCAAATCATGCATCAAGCATAGATTATAATATACTTTCCAACACATCCAAAAAAGTGTAACAAAACTTCCCTGTTTAATAAAGATGACAGATGATAACTGAGTAAACAATTTGGAAAACGCAAAACACATTTGAAAATCCAATTTAAGAAATTACCATCTATAGTCGGAAACATATCCGACATTTTGTAAATCTCTGTATGTGATCTGTAGATTTCCATTCATATTACACAGTATGCAGGGGCGGCCCGTCATATAGGGCACTTGGGGCACGGCCCCACCTATACTTCGCTATTAAATTTTCTTAAATTTAACATTATTTTTTAATAAAATATCAGCAATGTCAGATAGTTTCAACTCCAGACTTTTCCAGCCCAGTACAAAATTTTTTCTCGCTCGCTCGCTCGATTCCATTCCCTAAGAACGTTATCATTCCCTTCCACCGGATGTCGTAAATCACCCTTTTGACAACTGACCGCTCACTGTTCTAGTAGTATTCAGGAGGGCCCCAGAAAGCTGTGCCCGTCTCACGATAGAGCTCTATGGCATTTTGCACAACCGCGCATCTTTGCGTCTTCCTCCTATTTATCGCCAAACAGTGTGCAGGAACAGCTTGAATAGGACACTTTTGGGGCAAAATCTGTCTGGCCCCATATAGGAAAAGACTATGTTTGTTTCGGAAGATATCAGCGTTTAAGAATTATCGACATAGTTGGCGACTTTTACTGATGGGAATCAGTCATTTTTTTTTTGTTAATTATCCGAACCTTTTTTTTTTTTTTCAATACCAATAAAAAATTCTACATTTATTTATGGTGCATTTAATACTTTTTGAATAATAATTAAAAAAAAATTTATTATATTTTTGAGTTTATGTAGTTGGTATTTTTTTTCAATGATGAATGTTTTTATTTTTTAATTTAAGTAGGTTTTATAGACAAGTTTCAGCCAGAAAATCTTTTGTCATCTAATTGTTAACTTGATGTTAAATAATATAGCAGTGCAATTGGATATATGAGTTTAAAACTACATATTTTTAATTTATATAGAATCTGTTAAGACTCTTTCATTTACAAAATAATTATTGCCAAAATCGACAGAATAAATGGATATAAATAATTGAATTACTATATACATTACATTTAATCTGTGATTTTTTTTAAAATAAAAATAAATAATGTTTGTGGTAATCAATAATTTTTAATTAAACAAAGATAAACTTAGTTTTCGGTAATTTTCTTACGTGTGTTGCGTGATTTTTTTCCTCTAAAATTTACTTTAAACAATCGAAATTTAGTTTATACATGAAGATTTTGGATTTGACATCTTAATTGGTATCTGTAAAAATTACCATTGGCCTTTAAAATTCTGAACGGATCGCGTTGTGCCCGAACCGAAACTGAAATTTCTGCTTAGTCTTTTCGAAATACGACAAATAAAATTTAGTCAACCCGAGACCAGTTCATTTCAACGTGAACCCGGCCCGAAAACAAATTATTCAAACTCGATCAAGAAAAAAAAAAAAATCATATTTTAATTTGATTATAGAAAAATAGTGTACAATTATATATCTTCTCAATTTGATATTTTTTTCTATGAAAATGAACATATTTTTCGTTCACTCGTTAATATTCAACTATTTAGTTTTGTTCAGTTGAAAAATATTCAGGATTTTCTTTTGAAAAATCGGGTCAATCCGAACCTGACCCGAAAGCTTCAAAACCTAACCCAAAACCGACCCGTACCCGAAACATTTAAAGACAACGCTATCCACAACAAAAAATAGCGTCAGCCCTACTCAACCCCATCCGCTGGTCCTGTCGGATTCGGGTTAAATAATTTTACCCAATCTGATGGAGGATTATATTGGTCATTTCACATTTAAATTTCCGCAACAATGAAGGAATTATTTGTGACTATTCTGTAACTTTAAAAATGACTTTTACATTTTAACAGAATAAATTTTAAATGTTTTCTCTTATTTTTTTTTTACATTTTTCTCCCGAAATGTATTAAAAATTAGGGTGCACGTTACTTGAGAGGGCGGCAGACACAGGAAAAAATAGTAATGTTGATTTAGATTTTAAACCTTTAAAATAAAATAATACTTTAATTAAACATCTATTAAGAATAGTTGTTTTGTTGGAATAATAGCTTTACGTTAAACATGAGTAATATACATCTTTGGTAAGTTATATAGTGGCATATTAGCAGTAATAATTCTAAGAAGTAAAAAAACAAAGAGTGTTTTATTAAGTGTGGCAGTGACAACTTTACTGCATGACTGAAGATCTCATCTCAAACTTCAATTTCTTTATCTATATTTTCAAAATCATCAAAACTTTATAATTTTTCACAGTATGAGAAATGTCGGTATCTAGATTTTTTCAATTATCTAATACGTAAAATAAACACCCGCAATAATTTTAATAAAATGCAAAGTGTATTTTTTTTTTTTCAAAATTTAGTTGATTTATTGTTGTGCAAATCTTGTTTTCGGTACACACAGTACTATTTGCATTATAGTAAAAAATATAGTATATGACTCCAGTTTACTGATATCTACTACACTGCCACACTTATCATATTGGTGCCCCACCTGTGAAATAGGGCACGAGCCGCCACTGTCAGTATGCTATAATTTAGTGCAGTTAGAAAGCGCAAAACAGAGTTGAAAATTTCCCTGCAACTATTTCCGTCAATAAAAGAAAATCTACTAGAATTTATTTGTGCAGCCCTGAATATGATCTAAAGAATTTATGCACACCAAGTAATATTCAAATAATTAGTTAAAATTAAGAACGCATATCACAACTGAAAACGAACTTCCAGCAATTATCGCTCATAGACAGTACTGTAACCGAACATTTTGCGTGTCCCTCTAAATGAACTATAAATACTGTGCAAACCCTATTAAACAGTAAGCATCGTGTAGTTCACCTCAGTGTTCTATACCAATATTAATTTATTTGAAATTGTGTAACATCATTAAAACATGTCGCAAACGATTCCCCACCCCCGCTCTCCATACACTATAAAGTAACGGAATTATTTTGAGTGTCCCTATAAACGAACTAAAAATACTACATACTTCATTTTCGATACCTAAAATGTCATAGTAAACTTCAACATCATATTAATTATACGGCATTTTTCGCGAGCTAGAGCGCGGAGAAGCAGGCAGACAGCCAGGAAAATCGCATTCATAAGCACTTTTAAACTATGTTGAAATGTGTTAAAAATAAATATCATATATGTATATATAATGCTCATGGAAACTCCATTTTTGTACTTTTCTGAACATTTATTAGGTAGCTTTCAATACAAAAAGCTACCTATTGCAGCCGTTCGGGGGATAGCAATTCCAAAAAATGTTGGTATATTTTCACCGATCATGACCTTCAGACCCCTAAACCACCCTCCGTTCAAATGTTCATTTATATATATTAAATCTATATATATCCATATATGTATATCGTCAAACGTGACAAATGATGTGCGTTCGCACTATAACTAATTTTATGAATATTCCGATTTGTGTGCAATAGCTGGTGCATTCTTATGCAAAAATGCATGAATACAAAATTTATTTTATGTGCAGATTTTCATATTATAGATATGAATTTTATTTTCTAAAATTAAGTTTCAATACACTTTTAAAAACAATTAATTACACTTATGTGACATTAAAATTATACTATGCACAAATATTCAATACAAGGCAATGTAAAAAAATCATCGTTATCATTCCATTTAAATGAATTATATCGTCTGTTATTATAATATGATTAATTTTATAATAATGTTGAATTATGATTATTTGAAATAAGTACATTTTAATTTGGCAACAATTTATCTTTTTTGAAAAATTTTTGAAATTTACTGAAAATTCCAATGGGAAGCTTAAGCCTAGCTTTGAAAATTTCAGAACTTGAAATCCATATTTAGACTCTTTTTCCATTTAATACCTATTTTTCCGGAAACATCTATCCAAAAAACAGTCGGTAAATTGCTATAATTAAACAATTTTAGTATACAAATTCGGTTTCTAAATTCAGTAATATGGAAATAATATGACTGGCAATCACCATACCATGGCAACCTAGAATCATTATCTCTCATGGGATATCACTGAATTAATTACGTATGATAGGATTTAACAGAACGAAGAAAGCTTTTATTAATGTCTTTTTAAGTTTTGATTCGATTTTTATAAAATTTGAAATGACTCGACAAAATTCTGCAACGATTATGTATATTAATTTTCAAACCATTCGGTTGGGTAGTTTTTGTGAATAGATAAGAAGTTTTACTTTGGGTAAAACCTTTGGGTAAAGTCGGTAGAACATTTTCAGGACGGAAAAACAAACTTTACAGGGTGCGCCGACAATAACGCGCATGCGCCAATCTGTCACATACTTCTCACCCTTCGTTCCAACCAAACAACATGCCACTGTTCCCGCTCTTTTTTTTTTATATTTTGCAGAATTTCCATCGCTTCATAGCTATTTATTTGGCTATTTATTAATTTTTTTTTTTTTTTTTGGGGGGGGGGGGGGAATGCAAGATCAAGATATTATTCCAATTGACACAAAAGACTAAAATTTTAATAATAGTGGAATTTTACAAATATATCTTTTTTTTAAAGTCTGAGAAAGGTTTTAATAATGTTAGAATTCATTTCAAAACATCACTTATACAAATTATTTTGTTGTTGTATTTCCTTTTAAATATGTGTGAAATTAGTATATTCACAATATCTACTAATAATCAAATATAGATTTACAAAAGCTTTGTTTTAAAAAACAAAATATAATTTCCCTCATTTCGAAAAAACAATAAGCTTTCACAAATTAATATTGTTTTGTGATACATATTATTGGCTGATTAAAAAAAAAAAAAAAAAAAAAAAAAAAAAAAAACTGTCTTTGTCATTTAATTAAAATTAGAAAAACAAATTTAAAGGATATGGTGCAAAAATGGAATGATGGGGTTAATAACAAAGGTGAAGTTATTCGTTTCAGAAATACAAAAGTGAAATATGCTTTACTTTTCATAAATCATTCTTATACATACAGGAAAAAGTATTGTTAAAATATATGAAATGGATCTTCTAAAAATACAAACTTTGTTAACGATTATAATTCCACTTGCAATAAAAAAGAAAGAAAAAAATCGCTGTGGTGTAATTATTTTTTCAATTAAGTTGTAAATAATCATTTACTACAACTTAAGAATGGGGGGGGGGGGGGGAATGCAAAATATTATTCCAATTGACACAAAAGACTAAAATTTTAACAATAGTGGAATTTTACAAATATATATTTTTAAAAATTCTGAGAAAGGTTTTAATAATGTTAGAATTCAATTCATAGTTATTAAGTATGGCTAAACATGAAAGAAAACTTTGTTATTTTAAGATTTTGATGTGAATTATTAGTGTACATTTATAAGGCGAGTTTCACTGAATAATTCAAGAAAAAATTATCTCATCATTATGCATATTTGTATTTAGTCATGCATTATTAATTATTTTAATTATTTACTTGACCTTTATTTTTAATTTTTTTATTTTATTTAACTATTTTACTTTATTGTAAGCATTCATTTTAATTTTGAGTACATTGTTAAATTCAAATTATTGTTTAAAAAATGTAAACAGTGACCAGAAATCAACAAAATTCTAAAATCTGCATAACCTCCGGTTTTAAGCTATGCAGATTTAAGGCAGTCTACTGTATTATTGGAGTAATACCTTAATGAAAAATTTAATAACTTAAATTAACTGCAAATTTATAGACACAACACACATAGATATAATCTTATCTATAACAATTTAATAGTAGAATATTATTTTAAGTTTTAAGTAAATCTGAATTTGTTTGCAACAATTTATTTTTATTTAAATTATTTTGAAATTTATCTAGGAACTGTAATAAAATTAATAGAAATGTGTCTATCTATGCAGAGAAAATAAAATAAATACATGCACAGTACACAAATAATTTTAATAAAAAAAAAATCTGATTTAAATTAAAAAAAATCCGATTAAAATCAAATAAATCAGATTTTTTTGATTTAAAAAAAAATCATGATTTTTATCAACCCTGTCTACTAATAATCAAATGTCGATTTACAAAAGCCTTGTTTTAAAAATATATATATCATTTCCCTCATTTCGAAGAAACAATAAGCTTTCACACATTATTGTTTTGTGATATATATTATTGGCTGATTAAAAATATATATATATACATGGTTTTTTTTAGAAATATTTTAGCTATTTAAGCATTCAAATTTAAATTGTAAATATTATCTGATGTTTTGAAAGGAGTTTCTACTTAAATGAAGTAATTATCTCCGTAATTTAGAATAATAGAATAAAAAATGACGAATAGCAAAATGACCGAAAAAAAAAAAAAAAAAGTTAAAACCACCGGTTTGTTTGCGCTTACTTCCCTGTAAAGTTGTCTATTGCGCATTACTGTTCATTCTGCCGACTTGACTCGATGCGTTTTACATTACGCCTATGGGAGTGAATCTTGTTTACGGAGTAAATATTTTTTGGGTTTTGTGCTGTTATATGCGGACAGACGGACGAACCAGACGACGACTATAGGTGCTACGTATTTATATAATTACGAACGCACCTAAAAAGCTCATACAAAACATATAAATATTTTATCTATATATAAAAGGTTTTCTTTTTTTTAACAATACAAAAATATTTTGCTTTTTAAGAAATAAAAGATTTTACTAAATAAAACTGTAAGTTTATGAAATCATTTTGTCGAAGAAAAAAAATATCTGCATTAAAAAGAGAAAAAAAATCAAACAAAATACTTTTGCAAAATATGTGAAAAATTGTTGCTTTTAGGTGAAAAAAGGATTGTAATTGTCATACACTTGAATTAAATGTTGCCAAGATTTCTCATGTTTGACACAAACTTTGGTTATGAATCCGCTTACTGCTGTTTAGCTCTATAATTAAATTATTTTAGTATAGAATACATTGCACTTAATGTGTTACGTATTTTTCAGTTACTTTTGTGTTACCTGGTATTTAAATGTAAAATATTCTATGAAATGTTCGGAAAGTGGAGTGAAGTCACTCAAGATTTTTCTAATTGATAACCTAAATCCTGGAGTAAAAGTCTATAGCGTTCCATCTTACCTTCAAGAATCTCATCTTTACGGACATTATCTAACTATTATGGACATCTATTACGGACTTCTATAACGGACATAATACTAACGGACTTTATCTCGTAATTATAATATTAAATTGTTGACATTTGTTAAAGTTAATATTTAGGTATTGATAATTGGTATACAATAGAATTCCATTATAATGTCATAAACCTATCACTGCAAAAATGTAAGTACTGTTGTCGAATTGAACTTCTTTAGCAGATTTTGGCTGTGTAATTAAAAAATGATTGATGTGGGAGGAATTTCAAAATTTTACACACGTTTTCAGTGAAAAGCATTTGTTTTTTTCTATGCCTGATAACTTAATACACATTTTACTGGAGACAGATCACTAATTATATGCCAAATGGTTGATACACTATAGTATGTATGAAAATAGCATTAAATTAAATCTCGCGTAGAACATCTTTCTTAAAAAAGAACATAAAAAGAATTCTCCTTTTTAGATATATAAAACGGGACTTTATACAAATATTTATTTTTAAATTCATTGTACATATGAAAAAGAATCCAAAATTCATGGTTATTGATAGATTATAATAAATATTTAAAATTTATTAATATTGCAAATTAAGTTAATAAGTAAGTTAATAATTAATAGGTAATTAAGTTATCTATCTATTTTGGATTTTATATATTAAACTGTAACTAAAATTGTGTTTCTCACACCAATTTGTTCAGATTTCTTCTTTATAATATTATTATCTCTAAAGTACAAAACTTACAATCTTCTTCAGGCATTATAATGTTTTTAAAAAGAGAGTAACGTAGAATAAAGAAACAGAATAAGCATATTCTAAGTATAGCTTTATTTTTATGAAATGTAGAAATATTATAAATATACATATATAGTATATTTCTCACTTTAATGACTTTTTTTTTCTTCAGTAATTTTTATTTGTGTTTCAGTTTTTATGCACCTGCAACTCCATTTGACTTCTTAAAAAAAAAAAAAAAGTGTATTAATTACAGAAAAAAGATTTCTTTTGAAAAGTAATTTATTTTTATTTATTTAAAATATTTAAATATGCTGATATAAATTCAAATTCTCAATTGGTGAAAGTATTTAAATTTAATACCTTGCAAGCCAATATACATATATATTTGGGTATATTCAAGTTATACTGTTATGTTAGATTTGTTGCAAATGTTGAATATATTATATTATATACCAATGGCTGTCAAGTACGGCGACTGAAAAGTATTTTAAATTAAATAGAACTTTTCCTCTGTTATGTACACTTACTAAGAGTATAATATTTATTTAAAAAAATATGGAAATACTCAATTACAACACTCAATTATAATATTGAAAATCATAATTTTATTTAGAAGCCCTCTCTCTATTCCATTTATATGTAGAATTGCAACGGGTGGGAAAACCGGGTTTATTCCCGGGAATAAACCGGGTGTTTGTTAGGGACATTTTGAAAAATCTCGGGAGTTTTTAGAAAGTTTATGCAGGGATTTTTTCATTTTTTTAATTATTTCAATTTGTCTCTTTTTAACTGTAACTGCAATAGTAACTCAACTCTGCTCTCTTTTTTACTCTGTGCCCAGCAAGCAGAGTGAAGAAAATTAACAATATAAAAGAAATTAATGCGAAAATACAATTCAATTCACCAGAAAATTAATATACAGTATTCCTGAATAGTATATATGCTAGCTAGCAGAAATCAAACAATTTTCATTTTTATAGAAACATTCAATTCCTCACCAATTCACAGCCGCCATTGCTGTAAAACTAATGAGTCATAACTTTTGTATATTTATAATAAAAAAATCTAGCTGAAACTTCGCAGAAAAGTGCCGGAAATTTATTAATAGTAAAATTTTCAAATTGAAAAATTACTGGTTTTGTTTATCTTCAAAATTTCTCCGAAATTTTATATTTCCAAAAATCCGTCTTCTTTTTGCAACTCACTTATGTCTTTCCTTTCTGCTTCTCTTTATCGTAACCTTGGAGGAAAATCGTATTGGAACTGTTTGAATACGTAACTTCACTACCCCTCGTCTCCTGTTGGAAGATATTCGTTGGACACAAGATAAGTGTCGGATTACACCCTCAGCCCCACATTCTCAAGAATGCAAACTGCCAAGATGCTTTGTTTAGTGTTTATGTGTCTATTTCCTGTCAGAGGAAACCGTCTTTTTAGAAGCAAGCAGAAAAAAAATCAATCACTGTTTCTTAGTGGACACAAGAAAGTATGAAATACCACTTTTCCTATAAATGTGTTATATATATATATATATATATATATATATATATATATAGGCACTTGAGAAAAAGGACACGGAAAAAATGGCAGTGAGATTCGTAAAACGCACATCATTAACATTGTACAAAAAATACTGATAAATTCAACTTTTTTTTCAAAGCGGATGCCTTTGAGGGGGGGGGGGGGCAAGAGTGCATTAAAAAGAAATTACAGTGTATTTGTAGAATCTTTAAATTGTAATACATAGATACCTTACTTGATACTAGGAAAAAAACTAACCTTGCAAAAAAAAAAACCGGAAAAAAATTGAAATAAAAAACCAGAGCGGAAAAAAGTGATAATGAATTGATAAATATTGAACTTATTCATAAATAAGTGTTAAAAACTAACGAGGTAACAAATGTCTGATTTATCATTTCCGTAGGCGAAAATTTGCTATAAATATTTGTGAATGCTATATTAGCAATAGTGCAAAAAGGTGAGAATAATCGCGTACGAGAATGCTCCTATTTATCACTACTTGATTTTTGTCATTCGCGAACGCGAGTACGATTACTTTTTGTCGATGTCTACGAATGTGAATATTGAAAAGTGGTGTGAATATTCGCATACGAGAATACTCGTTTTAATCACTACTTGATTTAAGACATTCACGAACGCGAATACGAATGTTTTTCGTCAATGTCTACGAATGCGAATATTGAAAATTGGTGTGAATATTTGCATACGAGAATACTCGTAGTGGAGAATACAAACACCCTAGTACGCTGATTTTAGCACTTTTTTACACTATTGCTAATAGAATTCACAAATATTTACAGCAAATATTCACCTACAGGAGTGATATAAATCCGACATTTGGTACCTCGTTAGTTTTTAACACTTATTTATCAATAAGTTTAATATTTATCAATTTCTTGTCACTTTTTTTTCCGGTTGCTTTTTTTCCGCTCCTGTTTTTTCTGCCACTTTTTTCCGGTCACCTTTTTTTCCGATCACCATCTTACTTATGAGCTAAGCTCCGTATACTTTTATTTTTCTTTAAGCATAGCTTTTGGGTGAGTCGGGGGAGAGGGAAATTAAAAATAATTAAAATCCTAACTATGAAGATGTAAAAAGGTATCAGGTAAAGACGAACAGAGGGTTTTTTTGAATGTAAATAATGTTCATTACCGGGCATTTCATAGTAAGCGACGCAGAGGTGAAAAAATATCAGGTATTTTTTTTTTAGATTTCGAACATGAACGCCCAATTTTGACGTTTTTCTGAGGAATTTTTTTATAAGTAATTTATTTGTTCAAGAGGGGTCCTTTGTGGCTAGAGCATGCGAAAAGAAATATATATAGTCTATAGATTCTTTATCCTGACTACATGGATTCCTTATATATAAGCAAAGCTCCTTATGCTTTTTGTTTTATCTTTTACGAAAAGGGCCTTTCTTTAGGGGAGAGAGGGGAAGAGGAACGTGAAAGGAAAACAAAAAATAAATAAATATTAACTAAAGGGAAAGAGTAACAAAGGCAAAAATCTTTTAAATGAGAAGATTTTTTACGACTTTGACATTTTCAGTGTAAAGAATGTGAGTGGGGAATAGGAAAGACAGTAACATAAAATTATGATATTATTTTTCAGTCTTTACAAATCAGCACTAGATTTGACATTTTACTGAGTAAAACTTTTAAAAAAATTCTATATTTTTCAAGGAGGTGCTTTCGATGTATGTAAATTAAAAGGGGGTGCACAGCGCATTAAAAATAAAGACATTACAGTGTATAGATTATTTAAACTGTAAACGTAGGTACCTTATATAGAAGCAAAACTCCTTATATATTTTTAAACTTTCACCAAGAAAAGCCTTTGTGGGGAAGGGAGAACAAAGTTTAAATAAATAAATTAATAAAACACTAACTACAGAAATTTAAAAAAGAATCAATGTTCCAGGTTTTCTAAAACAATATTTTAGGAAATAGATAGATTTTGTCAAATATTTTAATCTATGCATTTTGTTATAATTTTTAATGTTATATTCAGGATGTTTGCTATATAATACATAAATTAGGAAATCATTGAAAAGAATAGTAGTCAGTTATTAAGCATACATTGTAAATTTGTAAAAAAATAATTTTAATGTCAAATATCAAATTCGGCGGTTATCGCATAAGGCTTAATTATTCTTCTATTATAAGAAATGTTAGAAATTTACGTTTAACTAATTAAAATTTCAGTTGGATTAGAGCATAATTTTGTTGTTTTATAATAGCAAAGATAAAATAAGTATTTGATATTTATTTCCAAAATAAGCATTCGATGAATATTTTTTGTTTGATTACACACAGATAACCTAACAAGGATTCTGAGCTATACGGAGATGTTACTTCAAGGAAAAGTAGCCCTCAAATTAATAAAGTATTTTTTTTTCGCTTCATTTTTCTTATACATTTGTCTGCAAGCGTATTCTCACAGAGTAAAATACAATTTTATATGTTACTTTTAAAATAAATAAATAAATAAATAAAATATGGCACAGGCATGTCAATTCTTAGTCATTTTTTTCATACATTAACTTGTTTGTTTTCTGATATATTAGTGAAAATTAAATAAAATATTTTGATTTGTTCCCCGACATTGTGAATATAAAAGTAACAGCTATTTTTCGCGCTCTATTATTTATAACAGTCAAAATTATTTACCATTTTAATGCATAACTCAATGTAAATATGTGAAATTTAGTAATGAATAAACCTAAAGGATAAATCATCGGATACTGTAAAAATATTCGAGCTTATAACTGAAAATTTATTGGGTTGGGTTGATTATTGACGGCCAATTATCTACACTTGGGATATAGGCCCGGGGGGAGTGCCCTTCGTGGGGGTCTTTCTAAGGGAACCTAACCCGTATTTACGCATGGATAAATCCACGGCTCGAAGAAAACCACGAAAACTCCGAACGATTAGGCCGACGGGCGCGATTGGGGATCGAACCCAGCACTTCCCGTCTACCAGCTTCGAGAGCAGAACCTCTCAGCCACGAAAATTTATTGGAATTTTGGATTTTTTCCTCTATTTTCAAAAAGACTAATTCATAGAAAGCCATTATAGTTATCTCTTTTCAAGATTCAAGGGAATGAAAAGTCAGTAGATTCTAGAGGTTTGCCCATGCTGAAATTTCCAGACCCAGAATCGACCAGACTCGGACAAAAGTTTTTATTGGAAGGCCCGGCACAATTTCTGCAGAAACTTACGTTATTATCAACCATTATCCAACAATCAAAATTATTTTAAAAAGGATGTTGAAACATTTTTATAGAAAAATTCTAAAGTATGGTATTTCTTTTTATTTCTTATGTCCACAGTTGACGAATATAAAATAACAATATTAACTATAACTTGCACAGTTATATGACAATAAAGAATGCAAGACACTTAAAAAATAATATTAATGTAATTAAAATGAGAGAAAAGAGATGGTTAAATAAAAGAATTGATTGGATTTCGACAAAGAAAAATAAATCAGATTTTTTTTTAAATATCACTTTGCAATTTAATGAAATAAAATAACTTTCAATTCATTAAATATGCAACTTCTTGATTCCGTTTAAGAAATGAACAAGAATACAAATTTTTAACTGCTTAAAAAGAAATATATATATATATATATATATATATATACTGCTAGCCTGACTTGGCTAGAAAAATCAGTGCAGCCCCCTAGTTTCCAATAGATCCCAACGTTGCATTTGATCTAACCAAGAAACAGAAAAAAATCCAGATACATAAAAATATTTTTACATGTCATTTATAGCTCCAATACTACTTTAATACTTTAATAATTATTTAATATGTATTTAATATTACAATTCTAACTGTTATATAATAATAATTTACATAAAATAATAACAAATACGAAAATAGAAAAATATTGAAATGTAAATTTTAAGAAAGACAACAGGAATAAGAAAAGTCTAATTTCTGATAGTAGTTTAACATTAAAGTAATTTTTGGAGGGACAAATTACTATTTTAAAATCTCCAGCATTCTTTTTGTAAGAATGAGAAACATTTGCAGAGAATTTGAAGTGAAAGTGACCTTCAGTTTGTTATCTTTTTTAACCGGAATGAGAACGCGATTTAAAAAAAAATAAAAAAGGAAAGAAAGAAAATAGTCAGATTTTGTTGATAGAACTTGTTTAACGTATTTGGATTTCAGAGGTATTATATGTATAATATATAAAGGTATTATATATACATTTATATATTATGTTTTAGAATAGCTGATATTAGAGTTGGAATCTTTATCAGAACGCTGGGAAGAGGAGGGGGTGGGGATATTTGTACAAAGAATTCAAGAGCATTATACATGTATAAAAATAAAATAAATACTGAAATTTTACGTGAAACTGATAATTCTCAAAACAATACCTTAACAAAAACAAACTTATCAATTTTTCTTAAAAAACAAAAGACATTCGCCATTTGAAAATTAACTTTGTATACATTTGCCACCACAGCTTCCATGGGTTTTTCAGTCGTTGTACAGCTTAATTCATTTGAATTCAATAGTAATTATTTTGTCAAATTATTCAAACAAAGTGGACGTGGGTATATTAATGACAGAGTCCCCCCCCCCCCTTTCTGATCGTGTAGTAAAATTCTTAGCGTTTTTGTTTTTATGGTGTGCTTAACAAGGCCATTCCTTTGTATTGACTATTGAGGTTTATTAATTGTGCACATTAGTGATTTAATGCCTTAAGCGGGGCAGATCGGTCTGGATTACAGACCATACCTTTAGCGCCCCGCCCGGGATGTTCCCCGGCACGCGGTTACATTTTTAAATCTTGTTAAGAATGTTTCTCAGTTTTAAATAATAGATTAAGAGGCTATTTCACTCACGCGAAAACACCCGATCGCTAATGTTAATCCTGTTGAACATTTATTTTATAATATCTCGTTTTCATTTAAATATTTATTTATTTATTTTTTTTTTTTTTTACATTAAATAGCTGAGGTTGATCGCTACGCAGGCCCTTTTTTACTTTTCCGATTTTGTTTTCAGATTATTTTAATGACTATACTTTCACTTTCGAAACCGGCTCCTTAACCGTTTGAGGGGCGGTGGGATATATTATATCCCACCTAATTTTAATCCGATTCGAACCAGAAACTTTTAATTAAGTTTTACTTTTTTAACATTGACGGGAAAAAGTTGAAAAGTTGCTTTTCCTTATTTTAAACTAAATTCTTTCCTAAATTCCGGTGCGAATTCAACATTACAGGAACACAAGTGCTTGCCCCTGAAAGGGTTAGTGAAAGTATGCTAATAAAAAAATACCTGAATAAAAAATTTAAAGAATAAAAAAACGCCTCCGTAGCGATCGACCTCAGCTATCCGATGCAAAAAATAATCTTTTGAAAATATGGAAATGCAAACAAGATATTATAAAATAACTATTTCATAGGATTAACGTTAGCGAGCGGGTGTTTTCGCATGAGTGAAAGTAGCCTTTTAAGTGAAACTCCTGAAACATTAATATTATGTTGATCTTTTATTTTACTTATAATAAATAAAGTTTTCTCTAACGATGTTTAAAAGAATTATTAGGCTTCTTACGAGTCGACTAAATATATTTTGTCGTGTTCTGTTTGACTTCCAATAGAATTTTCGAGTTCGGGCGCATACAACGCGACTCATGGGAGTTTCGGGCAAATGAATTTTGAAATAAAAAGTTGCACTGTGTCATTCACATCTTATCTGTACAAAAATATTTAAACGATATTTGATATATTTTAGTATTTAAATTAGTAGTGAGCTATAGGGGCTCATGAACGCTTTATAAAAACCTGTCTATAATTTCTGATCTCTTTGTTCATGCACAATTATTTGTACAGTAATATGAAAACGGAACCAGTGTATAACGTATTCCTTCCTTATCCAGAAAAATGTCATTATCTCGTAGAAAAATAATCATACATTTATAACTGCTAAAATGAAATGCTGTTTAGTCTTAACAAATTTTACTGTATTTTCCCTTTTTGTAAAAAGAAAACTTTTACTTGGGATTTGTTAATAACGCATGAAAACAGAACCTATCTGTAACGGAATTCTGCTTAAAGGAAAAAATCATGGTTTTGAGAAAAGGAATTCTCTTTAATTATACCTGCTAAGACGGAAACCTGACAAATACGGAATTTTCTGCCGGTGCTGATGCTTTTGTCTTAGCTTTTTTTTTTTTTTTACTATATACTGTGTTTTTACAAGATTAAGTTAAAATTTGTTAAAATTTTTATAACTTACAACTAATTTATATTGATAAAAAAATTAGCTGTACAAAAATCTAGGACGGATAAGGGGATTGGGGTCAAGACTCAATTTTCTCTCCCTTTATCGGTGCCCTTGTCCGAGATTTAAATTATTTATGATTGTAATGAAAAGAGTACGTTGCATAGATACTTCCAAATATTTTAATTATTTGCATTTTAGTTATTTTTCCAGATATTGATTGTGATAAGAGAAAATACAACCGTATCAGAAGAATAATTCGATAAAATTGTATATTTTAATGGATAATTTTATGATAATAATATATAACGATATAAATGTGTGTGTCCAAGATTGGGTCTTCTATCTTCATTTGTGCGGCAACTGTCATCTAAAGTTAAAAAATAAATAAAATTGCAATTTCATGCATTCTATATACGAACAAATATTCGAAAATATGGATTTAGAATCGGATCCGATTTTATTAGACCAGTGGTTCAAGTCGGGTCGGTTTTCACATGGAAAGCGTTTTTATAAATTAAAAGAGGCGATAGCACCAAAAATTATGAAAAAATTTCATACAGAACACTAGGGTTGGAATCTGCTTATTTAGTAAAAAATACAGCGTGTCTCACTTCAAGTGGATCTTGTATTTCGGTCGATAAATGTAAAACAAATTAACATATTTTAGCGAAATATTCTAAATGCTAATTTTTCTTTATGTGAAATGTGATGTCCTCAGCAGAAGTGCTGTAAGTAACTACAATTTGCTTCTAAATAATATTCAAATAGACGCTCCATAATTCAGAATTTAACTGCACGTACGTTGTCACTGGCTGAATTATAATACACTTTTAAACTTCCAGAGATGTCATTACATTTCGTATAAAAAAAGTTAGTCATTCAAAAATTTCGCTAAAATATCTTCTTTTTTGTTAAAGTTACGTATGAAAATTCACGTTCAGTTTGGAGTGAGACACCCTTTATTTTTGACTGAATAAGCGGATTGTTTATCTTGGTTTCCTATATAAAAATTGTTCTCAATTCAGGAGGGCATGTCAGTTGATCATCTTAGTTTCATGAGGGCTCTTTGCCCCTCTCTTCCCCTATGTCATAGGTTATTACACTCGAATGATACATTACCCTGTACTCTGTATTGCTGTCACATTTTTTTGTAACTGTTTTTAAAACTAATTTTGATTAAAACACCATAGTGGTTTTTATTTTTAAGTCTTTTACGAATGTATAACAAATTCAACCTTAAAAATAACTTCTTGATATTTTTTATCACTGGCATGCCACACACATCGTCTACTATACTGAAAGAAGACGAGGAAAAGCAGTATACAAAGTACAAACAACCTACTGTGGTATCAAAGATATGTCAAAAGACCTAAAGATAAAACGGAGATGGAGCGACGAAATTAGAATAGTGTCTGTAATTAATTAAAATAGTGGCTGGCTAACCATAGCACTCGCTACGCAATCGATGGCTAATTCTCGCTTATTCTAAACATACTGCATTTTATCAGAAAGAATAAAATTTATGATAATTTTATTCAATATTCTGGAAAAGTATATCTTGTGTGACAGGAAATCCTATGAATGAATCGTTTATTTTCATAATTCCACATTTCAGCAAATCTTTAAATTTGTGCATTTGATTATCCATTTTGTTTAATAAGTGAATTATTATATAATGACATGTTTTCGCTTTGTAGCTTTTAAGATTTTTTAAACTGTCATATTCAGCATTTTTAAATTAATTTTTTACCTGTTTGAAATGTTTTATATCTCAAGTTTTTATGTCACTGTATGTTATTTATTTTTTATTTAAGATTCCTAATCTAATTACCTTGTATCGACCTATATACTGTGATGGAATTGTTCTACTTTCAATTTTGGCATTTCAATTTTTCTCTTCAGTTCACTTCTGTTGTCATTTTTCTGTTTGTAAATATAACAAAATAACTGCAATAATACTCAATATATTAGTATTTATATTATTAATAAATATATTAATTATTAAATTAATAATATTAATCGAATCCAGTTATGTTATTTATATATTTATTATTAATTGTCATAAATAACCACAGTTTATTAATTAATGGACAAAATTCCGATATCCAGAGGATCGTAATAAGTAAATTCAAACTTTACCTCTCGAGATTCTTTTTATCCTATTTTCTCTGAAAATGCATTCAAGCATAAAACTTTCAGATAGTGAAGACATAATTCTTGAAATTGTTTGAAAAAAAAATAATACAACTAGAATCTTGCCTATTCTAAAATGTACACACATTATTCAAACATTTAAAAAATTTTCATAGTAATTTTGTGACTGATTCATGGAATTTATTTTTATTCTTACTATTTGGGAAAAAAAAACTGGCTGAAACATTTTTTTTTTCTTTTCTTATTCTGCAACCGAGAGAAATAAAATATTTTCACCCTTCGAAATTAGCGCGAAACGTCCCTCACATTTTATCCGAGATAAAGGAAAAGAGGGGAGAGTTCCTCTCTGAGGTTCCAACTGATTCCAATACTGCCCGCGACCAGCAGTAATAACTGACCTTGAACAAGATGACCCCGTTGTCCGTCCTCCTACTACAATCCACTTCCAAGTTTAGTTTCCAATTGCAGGCTATTTCTCGGAAGTCATTCATACGGAGTTGACGGACGGTTCTCACGTCTTCAACAGCATTATTGACACTGAGCAGAGACTGTCTTATGGAAGAAAGTATACAACAGTCTTAAAAGTAAGCATTATTATAATTGCATAAATGTTAAAAAAAAATAGCTGTTTGTTACTATTCTAATTTCCACGAAGGAAAACTATGAGTAACTACTTTTTGATAGATATATTAATAGGAAAACTGATAACAATTTAGAAATCAATAATTTTTTTTTTTTTTTTTTTTTTTTTTTTTTAATTAACGTGCAAGGAGATTTTTTTTATTAAATATTCTATAATAATAGATCATTTAAAAAATTATTTTTCAAATAAGTCATTTGCAATACTAAATTTACATTAAATCATTTGGTTCAGTCTATTAAAGACAAACTTTTTATAAGCTCCATAAATAAAGAGAACAATGCGCTTTACAGAAATGTTTTCAAATTTATTTAATTAAATTTCCTATTTCTTTCTTAATGGTTTCGAAAAAAAAAAAGAAATTTATTCTTTTAAAATTATTTAAAATAATTAAACATTAAGGAAAAAATAATTAAGGATTCTTCGTTGTGCATTTTGGGATGGCAGAAGGTGGGCTTAATTTATAAATCTATTTTTTATTTTCTTGCAAAAATTGCATGTTTTTGTTTGGATATTAATATAGAACTTAAAATTTTATATACTAAGGGTAATTTACAAAATTTTATATCTTGTAAAGGTTTTAAGATCAGTGTCCATTACTGGAGTACGCTTTATTAGTCAATATTCAATAATGGAAATCCCATACAGTCATCACTAAACGCATCATTTCAAAAATGGTGATAGTGCATAAAATCTTCTTTTCTGATTCAACTGTATAACTATGTAATCAAATGTAATTTTAAAATTGCACTTACAGAATGTAATAAGAACACAGTTTTTATAAATAGCTGCTTTTAATAATTCATGTGATCAATATTTTTTAAATTTAAGTTTGATTTTTTTCTCATAACTCTCACTAGTATATTTTTTAATCCGGCTATCAATCAAACCAATCATAAAGCACAGCATAATGTTAAAGAGCTTAGGTGAAAAGGGGCTCATGGGGATTAAACCAGCACCCCCTGATTATAGTGAGTGTTGATCAAACCCTATTCATTCAAATAAAGACAGTTTTCTAAGCCACAGGAGTTGTTAAAAATTTACTACTTCATTTCTTGAATGACTGATTATTAATCTCTGATGAACAAAATACTATAAGTATTAAGTATAAATAGTAAATGTGAAAATCAGGCATCACAAATGTCATTTCTGCAGTTCTATTTCGAAATGATTTTAAGCAATATTCAAAACATCTTTCTTTCATACTTTAATTATTAATTGCTACAAGTAGTTTTGCGAAACTTAACACTTAAGAATTGTAGCAGGAAATACGATTCATCTGATACTCCAAGATATTTTTCTGTGATCCCCCCCTCCTATTATTTCAATATTTTGATAAATGTAACTATCTGGGATTCAGTATATCAAATCTTCTATATAAATTAAAATATTCAGTCGTGTGTTAATGACATTAATAATTAACTTGAACATTTAATTATTCTCATAAATATTTTATTTATTACTGATATCTAAACCTTAAAGTTACCTGAAAATGACTATATTCTTTCATTAGTATGCTTTCATAAAGTTCTGGTTCTAAATACAATTATAAAAACATTTATCTGTGACTTTTTGTAGAGTGTCCATTATATGCATGTTGGATATCCATTACTGAAATTTTGGGGGTTTTGATTTATTTCTGTTATTGCATATATTTTGGATTCACTATGGGAAACATGACTGTGAGATTTCGGTTAAATATTGTTGATAGAGTAATGTAATAATAATAATAATAATAATAATAATAATAATAATAATAATAATAACTGGAATGCAACATTTATAACTATTAATGAAAATATATTTTTTAAAGAGTGTTTGTTAAGAGAGTTTATTGCCTCAGACCTGAGAACCCGATTTTCCAATAATTTTGATTTTTCCAATAACTTTAAAACAGCTCTAAACATAAATTAGGATGATATGTATAATCATTTTTTTGTTAAATTATTTTTTGTCATGCTTTATATTTATTTTTATTTCCTTTCATTCCATATATAGCTAATGGAGATGCACCTGACCTCATAAATTCGTGATATCTGCTAAAGTTTTCTGGAACTATTTTTTTCCGTCATTTTCAACTCATTGACTTTATATTTAAGGTGAGTACAGCATAAAATAATATAGAAATGTATTTTCTACTAGGAATATTTTCAAAAGTTTAAAGCCAAAATATTCATTGTTATTTTTAACATTTAAAAAATACAATTTAAGGAATACATTTTTTTTCTTTGGTACTAATCAGCAGTAATTGAATACTTATTTGTTTCCTTACAAATTATTTATATTATTTTAATATTACTATTATTATTTCAGTCATATTGATGTTTCAATTATTTATTTAACATTTAAAAATGTATATTTTAAGGAATGCAAATTTTGTTTTAGTGGTAATCAGCAATTCAATGTTTATTTCTTAAAATTTAAAACTTAATTATTTACGTCAGGGAATTCTAAAGTTACATTATGTAAGTTAATTGAATCGTTAATTGAAAAAAATGTAATATGAAAGATACCTACTTTTCATGAAGATAAATATTCCATCCACTAATTTTAATATGTTGCACCATTTAAATAAACATTTTACAGGCATTTTTTGTTTTTTTTCAAGAAAAGCTTTCAACACTATAGTCATAATATTCTAGTAGTATAACTGAAACCAAATCACAGTGGATAAAAAAAAAAAACTACAATCAACAGTTGATTGCAAATTTTTTATTATTATAGCATTATTGTTATTTAAACTGTATTCATATGTTTTCATTCACACGTTTCATGTGATTTTCACTTTTACAGTATTAGAAAAGATAAATTATATGTGTTTCTTTTACATAATTTGTCATATTTAGTAAACTAAAGAATTTAAAGATTAAATCAGAATAAATCAAAAGTTTAAATCGGAAATATTCATTGTTGTTTAACATTTAAAAAATACATTTTAAGGGATACTTTTCTTTCTTTCTTTCTTTTCTTTTCTTTTCTTTTCTTTTCTTTTCTTTTCTTTCTTTCTTTCTTTCTTTCTTTCTTTATTTATTTATTTGTAGTAATCAGCAGCAACTCAAACTTTTATTTGATTAAATAAAAACTTAATTATTTAAATTAATTGGAAATGCATATTAATTATTATTATCATTTCGGCTATATTGATGTTTCAGTTATTTTAATTATTTATTTAAGATTTTTAAATGTTCATTTTAAAGGATGCAATTTTTTTTTTTTTTTTTTTTTTTGGGGGGGGGGGGAGTAATCAACAGCAATTCTGTGTCTGTTTGTTTGTTTAAACACTTAATTATTTAAGTTAATTGTATCGTTAATTGATTGATAAATGTGCTAATCCACATACAAATGATAAAGAAATAATTACATCAAAATTTAATAGAAAAGAACACACTTTTAATGCAGATAAATATACAATTCACTATTTTAATTTGTTGCCATCATTTCCATAAAAAATTTAAAGACAAATTTTTTTTTTTTTTCAAGAAAAGTTTTCAACACCTTTTT
Source organism: Maratus michaelseni (assembly GCA_963931845.1). NCBI lineage: Eukaryota > Metazoa > Arthropoda > Arachnida > Araneae > Salticidae > Maratus > Maratus michaelseni. Next base: position 9,987,716 of record OZ007600.1, read on the forward strand.
CATAAATTTCTCGTATAACTGAAATCAAATCATTTTGGATGAAAAAAATACAAGTACATTCAATTTTCCTGCTTCAACGAGTTCTGTTTCAACAGTAGATTACAAATTTAATTTATTATTATTATTACTATTATTTAAGCAATATTGATATGTTTTCATACGCATGTTTCATATGAATTTAATTTTTATATTAGAAGAGTTAAATTATATTTGGCTATTTTACATAATTTGTCGTATTTAGTAAAAAACAACATTTAAAGATTAAATCAGAAGAATGTCAAAAATTTGAACAATTATTTAAATTAATTGAAGATTAGTATTATCCAGCTATTTCAGATTCTTTGATGTTTCAATTATTTATTTAACATTTCAAATTGTATATTTTAAAGGATGCGATTTTTCGGGGGGTGATAATAAACAGCAGTTCATTATTTCTTTGTTTGATTAGAAACTTATTAAGTTAAAGACTACAATTACATTATTTAAGTTAATTGAATTGTAAATTAATGTAAAATAAAAATTATAAAATAAATGTGCTAATAAATATATAAATAATAAAGAAATTAATTTCATCACAAATTATAGGAACTAGCATACTTTTCATGATTGTAAATTTATTATAATTAATAATAATAATACTATTATTTAGGCTGTATAGCTATGTTTTCATTACCATGTTTCATTTGAGTTTCATTTTACATTATTAGAAGAACTAAATTAGATATGTTTCTTTTACATAATTTGTCTTATTTAAAAAATTGCAACTTTTAAAGATTAAATTAGAATAATTTTAAAACTTTAAACCAAAAATTTTCATTCTTATTTCACATTTAAAAAATACATTGTAAGGGAGACTACCTTTTTTTTCTTTAGTAACCAGCAGTAATTCAATATTTATGTGTTTGATTACAAACTGAATTATTTAAATTAATTGATTATTATTATTATTATTATTATTATTTCAGCTACTTTGATGTTTAAATTATTTATTTAACATTTAAAAATGTATATTTTTAGTGTTGCAATTTTTTGGGGGTGGTAATCAACAGACATTCAATGTTTGTTTGTTTGATTAAACACTTAATTGTTTAAGTTAATTGAAGATTGAAGACTAAAGTTAGATTATTTAAGTTAATTAAATAGTTAATTCATTGATAAATGTGCTAATCAACATATAAATTATAAAGAAATAATTACATTGCAATTTAATAAGAAAGAACATACTTTTCATGCTGATAAATATTCCATTCACTAATTTGAATTTGTTGCATCATTTCTATAAAAATTTCACAGACTATTTTTTTCATGAAAAGTTTTCAATACTTTTCTCATAAAATTCTAGTATATAACATAAACTAAATCATTGTGGATTGAAAAAACTGCTGAGCATTTAATTTACCAGCCGCACTGAGTTTTGTTTGAACAATTGATGGTAAATTTATTATTATTATTATTATTTAGTAACAGTAATATTTAAGAAATATTGATATGCTTTCATTCAAAAGTTACATTTGATTTTCATTTTTACATTATTAGAAGAGCTAAATTATCCGTGTTTCTTTTATATAATTTGTCATATTTATTATACTGTATAATTTAAAGATTAAAGAAGAATTATTTCAAAAGTTTGCATCGAAAATATTCATTGTTATTTAACATTAAAAAAAAAACATTTTAAGGAATACCTTATCTTATGAATCAGCAGTAGTTCAACATTTATTTGTTTTATTACAAACTTAATTAGTTAAATTAATATAATATTGTTCTTATTATTATTTTAGCTATATTGATGTTTCAATTATTTATTTAACGTTTAAAAATGTTTATTTTTGGCATGCTTTTTTTTTTTTTTTTTTTTTTTTTTTTTTGTGGTAACCAACAGCAATTAAATGTTTATTTTTTTAATGAAAAACTTATTTAGTTGAAGACTAAAGTTACATTATTTAATTTAATTTAATTGTTAATAGATTGATAAATGTGTTATCAACATATAAATCATGAAGACATTAATTACATCGTAATTTATAAGAAAGAACATACTTTTCATAGAGATTATTCCATTCACTACTTTTAATTTGTTGCTTCATTTCTACAAAAATTTTACAGACTATTTTTTTTTTTCAAGAAAAACTTTGAACATCGTTTTATTTTAATAAAATTCTAAAATTACTAAAATTAAATCATAGTGGACTGAACGAACTGCAAAAGTATTTAATTTTCGTGCTCTACAGACTCTGTTTCAACAGGTGATTGTAAATTTATCATAGTTAACAATAATATTATTTAAGCTGTATAGTTATGTTTTCATTAATATGTTTTATTTGATCGTCTGTCATCAGATTTCACTTTTACGTTATTAGAAGAGCAGAATTACATGTGTTTCTTTTGCATAAGTTGTCATATTTAGAAAATTGCAACCTTTAAAGATTAAATCAGAATATTTAAAAAGTTTAAACCGACATTGTTATTTAATATTTAAAAAATATATTTTAAGGGCTACTTTTTTTTTCGTAGTAATCAACAGTAATTTAATATTTATTTGATTAATTACATAATTAATTATATAAAATAATTAATTATTATTATTATTATTATCATTATTATTTCAACTATTTTGATGTTTCAATTATTTATTTAAATTTTAAAAATGTATATTTTAGGTATGCAATTTTTTTTTAAATAACATATTTTGTATAGAGATAAATATTTCATTCACTCATTTTAATTTATTGCATCATGCAAATTTTAGACTTTTTTTTTTTTCAAGAAAAGCTTTGATTACCTTTTTCATAAAATTCTATTATAACTGAAACCAAATTATAGTGGATTGAAGAAACTACTGAGCATTTAATTTTCCTGTTACACTGAGTTCTGTTTCAATGGTTGAATATTTATTATTATTATAACATTATTATTATTTAAGCTGTATTGATAAGTTTTCATTCACATGTTTCATTTGATTTTTTACTTTTACAGTATTATAAAAGCTAAATTATTATATGTATTTCTTTTACATAATTTTTCATATTTAGTAAACTGCAAAATGTAAAGATTGAATGAGATTAAATAAAAAGTTTAAATCGAAAATATTCATTGTTTTTTAACATTTAAAAAATACATTTTAAAGGATACTTTATTAATTTATTTATTTATTTATTTTTGTAGTAATCAGCAGTAATTTAAACTTTATTTTGTTTGAATACAAACTTAATTATTTAAATTAATTGAAGATGCATAATAATTTTTATTATCATTTTAACTATATTGATGTTTCGATTATTTTAATTATTTAGTTAAGATTTTAAAATGTTTATTTGAAAGGATGCAATTTCTTTTGGGGTGGTAATCAACAGCAATTTAATTGCCCGTTTGTTTAAATACATAAATTATTAAGTTAATTGATTGATAAATCTGCTAATCAGCATAGGAATGATAAAGAAATAATTACATTAGAATTTAATAGAAAAGAACATACTTTTCATACAGAAAAATATTCCATTCACTAATTTTAATTTGTTGCATCATTCCTATAAAAATTTTACAGATTTTTTTTTTTTTTTCCAGAAAAGTTTTAACACCTTTTCCATAAATTTCTTGTATAACTGAAATCAAATCATATAGTGGATTGGAGAAACTACAAGAGCATTTAATTTCCTTTCTCCAATGAGTTCTGTTTCAACAGTTATTTGCAAATTTTATTTAATATTGTTATTATTATTATTTAAGCAGTATTGATATGTTTTCATACACATGTTTCATTTGAGTTTAACGTTTATATTAGAAGAGCTAAATTATATGTGATTCTTTTACATAATTTGTCATATTTAGTAAATTATAACAGTTAAATATTAAATCTGAATAATGTCAAAAATTTAAACAATTATTTAAATTAATTGACTATTATTATTACTACTATTTCAGCAATTTTGATGTTTCAATTATTTGTTTAACAGTCAAAAATATATATTTTAAGGGATGCAATTTTTGGAGGTAAAATATATAAATAATAAAGAAATTAATTACATCGCAAATTATAGGAAATAACATACTTTTTATGGAGATAATTATTCCATTAACTAATTTTAATTTCTTGCTTCATTTCTATAAAAGTGTTACAGAATTTTTTTTTAAAGAAACATTTTCAATACCTTTTTCATAAAATTCTAGTAGTACTGAAACCAAATCATAGTGGATTGAAGGAACTACAAAATCATTTAATTTTCCTACTCCACAGTGTTCTGTTTCAATAATTGATTGTAAATTTGTTATGTTATAATTAATAATAATAATACTATTATTTAAGCTGTATTGGTATGTTTTCATTAACATGTTTCATTATTTTCATTATTAGAACTAAATTACATGTTTTTCTTTTACATAATTTGTCATATTTAGAAAATTGAAACTTAAGATTAAATTAGAATCATTTTAAAAGTTTAAACCGAAAATGTTCATTCTTATTTCATATTTAAAAGTTTAAACTGAAAATGGTCATTGTTATTTCACATTTAAAAATTACATTGCGAGAGATACTTTTTTCCCTCTTGTAGCAATCAGCAGTATCTCAATATTTATGCGTTTGATTACAAACTTAATTATTTAAATTATTTAATTATTTTGATTATTTCAGCTATTTTGATGTTTCAATTATTTATTTAACATTTAAAAATGTATAATTTAAGGGTGGCAATTTTTTGGGGATGGTAATCAACAGCAATTCAACGTTTATTTATTTTTTATTAAACACTTAATTGTTTAAGTTAATTGAAGATTGAAGACTAAAGTTAGATTATTTAAGTTAACTGAATTGTTTTTGATTGATAAATGTGCTAATCAGCATATAAATTATAAAGAAATAATTATATCACAGTTTAATATGAAAGAACATACTTTTCATTCAGATAAATATTCCATTCACTAATTTTAATTTGTTGCATCATTTCTATAAAAAAAATTACTGTGGCAACTAAGTATCTTCAAAATAATAAAATTAAACTGTATTATATTGTGAATTTTGTTTTATAGCTTCAAATTACTATAAATGTTATCAATACATACTAGTTGACCCCCGCCCGGCGTTGCCAGGTCCCATGATAATAATAATAATAATAATAATAACAAGTTTTTATTATTTTATATCTTTAACCCGATTTTGTATGAAATTATATTTTAAAATGAAAAGTTCATGAAAAAATATTAATATTTAGTGATAAAAGTGCTCATTTTCTTGTTTTTTACTTAGGGCAGTTTCGTAGTTTTAAAATAAAAAGTTCTTTTTGTCCGAACTCTTTGAAATATTTATTGGTGATAAATAAAAGGGTTTTACAGCACGTGAAAAGTTTCGTGAAAAAATATTGTCATCTAGTTGTAAAATAAATATTTTCGTCTCGCTTTTTTGCTTGTTTGTTAGTTTTCGCGTCGACTCCTTGAATATAGCAATAAAAAAAATGGTCTCATCTTCCGAACTCTCTGAAATTTGAATCAATTATAAATATAACTGTATTCAAGCTCTCTTTAAAAGTTTGCAAAAAAATATGCATATTTAATAGTGAAAACATGAGTTCTTTTTTTTAAAAAAGCTTTAGCTTTCAACCTCAGAGCAATAATATATTAGAAAGTGAGCTTTCAATGCATTGGTACGGCTTCATCCGTTTTCAATCAACTCTTTTCATTCCCCCTGGGCTAAACAAGTGAGGGTTAATCAATCAAGTTTCCCGTTTCTGAGAGTAGAAGCCTTCAAAAAAAGTTGAAGCATGCGCAAAGAGACGACTTTTGTGTGGAAAAGACAGTTTGGATTTGATAGAATGCGCTTTTCGTTTTAAATATATATATATATATATATATATATATATTAAATCCTACATATATTTTTATAGAATATTTATGTAAGTTTTTCTAGCGTTTTTTCTTAACTTTTTCTAACATTTTCTTAATTTTTGACATTAAGTATGCAAAAGTATTAACAATGAGAAAGCAGTATACCACAGAAATAGGTGAAAGATGAACAAGTAAGTAAAATATTATACTATTTACTACATGGAATAGTACACATAAAAGTATTTTTTATGGAAAGCAGCAGTCAGTTGTTTATTGCATCTTGGAAATATATGTTGATGAAAGAGTACTTTTTTCTTTGTACTTTTTGTGTCTTCCTTTCCCAGAAAATGGCATATATTTTTTTAATAATAATATTAAATGTGAAAAATCAATTCTTTTGTAAAGAAACACAATTATACATAACAGATTCTTAATATATTCATAACAGTTATTCGTAACAGATAACTACTTCCATAAATCACATGTTAATTTATGGGAAAATTAAAACAAGATTTTTGATTACCTAATCAGTTATTTAAATGTTGTTTTCATCATCAGATATCCCTTTTAGCGCCTGAGGATTTTCATGCATTTTCATATAAACAGTTATAATATCCATGATTATTAAATTTCATTTCCCAGTTTAATGCAAAATTATCTTTTCATATCACTTCATCAGAGTTTCCCCCAGACAGTTTCAGAAGGGTGCTGCACCCTGCCTGCCCTTTGGTTTACAAAATAGCACCCTTCTTGCCCCTCATAAAACAATCAGCACCCTTCTTGCCCTCTCCAGTAAAATAATTAGCACCCTTTTTGCCCTCAGTAAAAAAAGTGCCCTTTCCCCTTTTTGCATTAAAAAAATTGCTTTCATGTGTCTTTCAATGTTGTCTTAAAAAGAGTGTTTTGACTTTGAAATATCAAAAGTGGCTTTAAAAATCAAAAGAATACATGTAACAATTAAAAAAATTGCACTTAAAAATCTTAAAAGTGCCCTCAAAAATCCAAAAAGTGCCCTTAAGAATAAAAAAAGTGCCCTTTTCTCACCAGCAGCAACCTGCCCCTTTTTCAACGTGGGGGAAACCCTGACTTCATCCTATACACCTTTAAAACATGTTTCTTCTAAAAATATTTTTATCTACAGCTGATTAAACTTGTTTGGGGGAAATAAGAAATTACTTTACAGCTGCTTAAAGGGTTGATGTCCAATAATTTTAGTTCTACTTTTTGAAAAATTATTATCCCAATTTTGCTATGCACTAATAAAATCGGGAATCTCAATTGAATATTTCCCAAATTTTCTTAAAAAAATAATTCTCCATCATTTTCAAAATGTATTGTATTTTTAAAAATTATTTAAATTATAAGCACACAATTTAAAAAAAAAAAAAATGCATTGCATTTGAAATCAGTGTCTACACCGGATGGTGAAAAAGCAATTTTAATAATTTTATTAATAAATGTGCAAATTAATACATTTCCCAGAAGGTTATCATTTGTATTTTCATTAAAATTTTCCAAAATGATAATTATATATATGTATGTATATTTTTAACAGGAGCTGTATTAAAGAGAGTTCCAGAAACCTCTCAAGTGGATATTGAAAAGAGAATAGGAATCTTCTTGGTCACTGCAGCCGATAGAAAGGGAGGAAGAAAAAGAATAAATTAATTATTGAGATAAAATATTATTCTCTAAAAATAAAAATATCATTGGAATAAATTGTCAATGAGACTGATAGCTTAAAAATTTTCAACTTGGATTGTATATAACAAAAGTTGAACAATAAATTAAATATGTAAAAAGCTGCAATAAAAAGCATTCCTTTTAAAATTAATAAATTCTGTTGAATATCTACATGTTTTAATTAAGATATTCTACTTAAAAATATTTTTAAGTAGCATAATTAGCATTTTAATATATTTTTTCAATAAATATGCATACTTATGTAATAATTTTTATTACTATATATAAAGGAAATTTCAATAGGTGCAAAATAAGTTTACACAAATAATTGCCAGGGTCAAAACTAGGAGGGGGGGGGGCATGTGCCCCGGGTGCCAGAACATAAAACAAAGGGCAAGCAAAATGAAGATTTGGTTTGTCATTTCATACAGGGAATTTATGAAATTTGGGTAAAAATATTTTGCAGCTTGAAAATCTAAAAAATAAAAGTGAGCCAAGTACATTAAAATTGACAAAAAGATTGTGGTAACTACCTTGGACACTAAAAACTAAGGAGAGGAAAATATGCAATTTAAAAATATTTTGTTTAATTCAACAATTACCTTTTTTACATCCAGATCCAGGGGCAAGTTCTGTCAGCTGTCTGGGACATACACTAAGAGGTGGAATACTCACACAATAAAATACATAATAAACTTCTTTTTTTTTTATCACTATTATAATTTTGAAAATTATAAAGAGGAAATGTTAGGTTCAGGAAAGTATAGTAGGACAATCAGTTTATTAATAGGAAATGTGGTAGAAGTGATAGTTTCATAAAACTTGTTGTATGAGAGATTGGTCCCAAAACCCAAGTATACCTACCGTGAGAAAAAAAAGGTAGTTTTGACAATGATAATTGCCACTTTCTAATTGACAATAACATATTTCTCAATATGTTTACATTGTTTCTCAAACTATTATCTGCACACTTTTTCTTTTTGGGTACAATCAATTTTTCAATAAAAAACAACCATTGTGTGTCACACACTATAACTGAAAACCTCAGAGTGAAGAATTATGCATGTTCAATCCGTAAGTGGTTCCCACTTAAAAAAGATTGAGAAATTCTGGCCTAATGAAGACTTAGCAATTTATAATCTACTTATAATAAAACCCAAGAATTGCAAAGTGTTGGTAACAATTTTGGGCAAAAACACTCCATCTAACCAACATTGTATATTTGTTAAACATAGGACATTAATACATTGTTAGTTAGATGGCTGTGTTTACCTGTGATTAATTCATTTTTGAGATTCATTGATTTAAAAAAATCTTCCATTGTTGCAGACAAAAGAAAAAATGAAACGTATTTAGATACATTTTGCAAGATAAATTTATCCACATCTGCTTCATATTTATTGTGACATTACGAGAACATTATCCAATGGGTTCATATTATCCTTATGCTTATTGATGCTATTTTTTCACTCATATTAGATATAAAATATATTTTTATTTGAATACATGTTGGTTAAGCATCCTCAATTAAGGAAAAGAGACAGCCATCCTGAATATGGAAATAGAAAAAAGAAACCAAACAAAGAAATTATCAGTTCAAAACTTTAAAAATCTGTCTCATCTGTCCCCATTTTTACATAAAATTTGATTTACAAATGTGGTGTTAAAACCGCAGTGGCTCTTGCATTAATCGGGTTTTGAGCTGCAGATCATGACCCGTTTGAGGTCAGTTGAAATATTTGTAACAGTTATTTCAAATTTTAAGTGAAAACCACAATTTCTATATACCGTGCTAGGACGGGCATTTACACTAATTATGTAATAAAAATGAAAATTTATACAATTTAATTACAATCAACTGATTGGTAAATAATTCATACAAGTTGTATTTTTTTCCATCTAAATGAAAAAGTCTCCAAGGACTCGAAGTCACAATCTTTTAGCATCAATTTTCAATGTTCAAATTCAGTTATTTAGACATCCATACTCCTCCCAGTTACTCCTCCATAGTTCGATAAAGTTCCTGCGATGTTTATATTTTGCCTTTATTTAGATAATATTCCACCAATATTGGTAGGAAATATTACCCCAATATTGGGGTGTTTACATTTTGCCCTTATTTAGCCATTATTTGTTGCCTATATTGTGCCAATGTTGGTAAGAAATATTGCCCCAATATTGGGGTGTTTACATTCTGCCATTATTTAACCAATATAAGTAAGAAATATTACGCCAATGTTGGTAAGAAATATTGCCCCAATATTGGGGTGTTTACATTCTGCCCTTATTTAGCCAATATTGCGACAATGTTGGTAAGAAATATTGCCCTAATATTGGGGTGTTTACATTCTGCCATTATTTAGCCAATATAAGTAAGAGAAATATTGCCCCAATATTGGGGTGTTTACATTCTGCCATTATTTAATGTTGGTCAGAAATATTGCCCCAATATTGGGGTGTTTACATTCTGCCATTGTTTAGCCAATATAAGAAAGAAATATTGCGCCAATGTTGGTAAGAAATATTGCCTCAATATTGGGGTGTTTACATTCTGCCCTTATTTAGCCAATATTGCCTCAATGTTGGTAGGAAATATTGCCCCAATATTGGGGTGTTTACATTCTGCCATTATTTAGCCAACATAAGTAAGAAATATTGCGCCAATGTTGGTAAGAAATATTGCCCCAATATTGGGGTGTTTACATTCTGCCATTATTTAGCCAATATAAGTAAGAAATATTGCGCCAATGTTGGTAAGAAATGTTGCCCCAATATTGGGGTGTTTACATTCTACCCTTATTTAGCCAATATTGCCTCAATGTTGGTAAAAAATATTGCCCCAATATTGGGGTGTTTACATTCTGCCATTATTTAGCCAATATAAGTAAGAAATATTGCGCCAATGTTGGTAAGAAATATTGCCCCAATATTGGGGTGTTTACATTCTGCCCTTATTTAGCCAATATTGCCTCAATGTTGGTAGGAAATATTGCCCCAATATTGGGGTGTTTACATTCTGCCCTTAATTAGCCAATATTGCGACAATGTTGGTAAGAAATATTGCCCCAATATTGGGGTGTTTACATTCTGCCATTATTTAGCCAATATAGGTAAGAAATATTGCGACAATGTTGGTAAGAAATATTGCCCCAATATTGGGGTGTTTACATTCTGCCGTTATTTAGCCAATATAAGTAAGAAATATTGCGACAATGTTGGTAAGAAATATTGCCCCAATATTGGGGTGTTTACATTCTGCCCTTATTTAGCCAATATTGCCTCAATGTTGGTAGGAAATATTGCCCAATATTGGGGTGTTTACATTCTGCCATTATTTAGCCAATATAAGTAAGAAATATTGCGCCAATGTTGGTAAGAAATATTGCCCCAATATTGGGGTGTTTACATTCTGCCATTATTTAGCCAATATAAGTAAGAAATATTGCGCCAATGTTGGTAAGAAATGTTGCCCCAATATTGGGGTGTTTACATTCTGCCCTTATTTAGCCAATATTGCCTCAATGTTGGTAGGAAATATTGCCCCAATATTGGGGTGTTTACATTCTGCCCTTAATTAGCCAATATTGCGACAATGTTGGTAAGAAATATTGCCCCAATATTGGGGTGTTTACATTCTGCCATTATTTAGCCAATATAAGTAAGAAATATTGCGCCAATGTTGGTAAGAAATATTGCCCCAATATTGGGGTGTTTACATTCTGCCCTTAATTAGCCAATATTGCGACAATGTTGGTAAGAAATATTGCCCCAATATTGGGGTGTTTACATTCTGCCATTATTTAGCCAATATAAGTAAGAAATATTGCGCCAATGTTGGTAAGAAATATTGCCCCAATATTGGGGTGTTTACATTCTGCCCTTAATTAGCCAATATTGCGACAATGTTGGTAGGAAATATTGTCCCAATATTGGGGTGTTTACATTCTGCCATTATTTAGCCAATATAAGTAAGAAATATTGCGCCAATGTTGGTAAGAAATATTGACCCAATATTGGGGTGTTTACATTCTGCCCTTATTTAGCCAATATTGCCTCAATGTTGGTAGGAAACATTGCCCCAATATTGGGGTGTTTACATTCTGCCATTATTTAGCCAATATAAGTAAGAAATATTGCGCCAATGTTGGTAAGAAATATTGCCCCAATATTGGGGTGTTTACATTCTGCCCTTATTTAGCCAATATTGCGACAATGTTGGTAAGAAATATTGTCCCAATGTTGGGGTGTTTACATTCTGCCCTCATTTAGCCAATATTGCCTCAATGTTGATACGAAATATTGCCCCAATATTGGGGTGTTTACATTCTGCCCTTATTTAGCCAATATTGCCTCCTTATTTAGCCAATATTGCGACAATGTTGGTAGGAAATATTGCCCCAATATTGGGGTGTTTACATTCTGCCATTATTTAGCCAATATAGGTAAGAAATATTGCGACAATGTTGGTAAGAAATATTGTCCCAATATTGGAGTGTTTACATTCTGCCCTTATTTAGCCAATATTGCGCCAGTGTTGGGAAGACATATTGCTCCAATATTGGGGTGTTTACATTCTGCCCTTATTCAGCCAATATTTCACAAATGCTGGTAGGAAATATTGCCCCAATGTTGGTAGAAAATATTGCCCCAATATTGGGGTGTTTACATTCTGCCCTTATTTAGCCAATATTGCACAAATGCTGATAGGAAATATTGCCCCAATATTGGAGTGTTTACATTCTGCCCTTAATTAGCCAATATTTGTAGCCAAATTTAGGAAATATTACCCCAATATTGGGGTTTTTTACATTCTGCACTTATTTAGCCAATATTTTTAGCCAATATTGCCCCAATGTTGGTAGGAAATATCGCACCAATATTGGGGTGTTTACATTATGCCCTTATTTAGCCAATATTGTACAAATGCTGGTAGGAAATATTGCCCCAATATTGGGGTGTTTACATTCTGTCCTTATTTAGCCAATATTACACCAAATTTTGCTCTTATTTAGCAAATATTTTTAGCTACTATCGATGTAACGGCAATGTTGGTAGGAAATATTGCCAGAAATGGATTAATACAAAATATGAAGACCACAATATGGGGATATTGGCTATAAATATTCGCTAAATAAGTGCAAAATATAAACATCCCAATATTGGGACACTCTTTCATGCCAATATTGTACCAATATTCTGCCAATTTATAACCAATATTGGCGGCTACAAATATTGGCTAAATGTTTTCAAAATGTAAACACCCCAATATTGGAGCAATATTTCATGCCAATATTTAACCAATATGCCAATATTGCCCCAAGATATAGCCAATATAGGCCCAATATTGGTTGGCTACTAGGGAAGTTGTTGTTGATCAGGTTTTAGTCTAAATCTCCCAATAATTGGCGCTGTTATGCAGCATTTTGCAGGATTTACACGATTTTAGCAATAGTCATGTCTCAAGAACTAATGCACGGAATATAATAAAATTTTAGATTAAGTTATACCGTGATATAAATTGGTGCTGATTCTTTTTAGTGTATGCAAAACTTGTGTGAGATAGAAGAAAGTTTTGGGATTGGCACATCCGACTAGTTTTTATTTTTAAACAAGAATGCAAAATCACGCATCAAGCATAGATTATGAAAAACATTACAACACCTCCAGAATACGAAACTTCATTGTTTAATAAGGTGAAATAAGATATAGTGAGCAGACAATTTTAAAAACGCATAACCGCTGAAAATATACTTTCAGAAATAACCATCCATAGGCGGCAACATATCCAGTTCTTTCCACAGCCCTTTACATGAATTTATTTATATTCTACAAACATCTCCTAGCATACTAAATGTAATTCAGCAGAAAATGCATAACGCAATTAAACAAGTTGGAAATTGTACGTTAAACGTGACAAATGAGGTGCGTTCGTTTACACTTAACTCGTTTTACAATGTAAAAAAAAAAAAAAATCATCCTTATATTTTCAGTGAAATGAATTATATCGTTTGCTATCACCGAAATGAGCAGGCCTTTTTTTCTTATTACGTATGCCACGTTTACAGTTTTGAATTTTTGTGACACCAGGCAGCGCTGCAAAATATACTATGGAGATCTTAATTTGAGAATGATTACCTCCATGGTTTATTATTTTTATGACTTATAATGAACGAATCTCTTGTGTTTATTTTCTTTAATGGATTGAGATATTCGGCTTACCACCGAATTTCAACTGAAGTTATCTCGGAATCTATACATATTTGAATGAAGCTCTTCTCTCAAACAAACAATTTTTTTGAACGATCTTTTTAAAAAATTTAAACGATCTTTTATCCAATTTTATTCAAAAAAATAATTTTCAATAAAAATGGCTTCCTGGCATGTGAAAAAAGAAACGGATTTATTTGCTTTCTTCAGACACATGATTTGCGTTTTATTATTTTTATATAGATTGCGTATAAGATTTAATAGAATGCAGAAAACTTTTATTTATATCTTTTTAAGTTTTGATTCGATTTTTATAAGATTTAAATGACTCAACAAAATTCTTCAACGATTATATATATTAAATTTCAAACTGTTCGGTTGGGTAGATTTTATACTGTTATATGCGTACAGACGGACGGATCAAACGACAACTATAGAAGCTACGTATTTCTATAATTACGAACGCACCTAAAAATACCGTTAAAAAATACACAGAAATTTTATACACAGCAATGCTTACAAATTATTTTGTGTCGCCAAGTATACACTGAGAAAAATGACACTTTCAAATCTGAGTAAATCGATGTTTTTATTTTGTTATGAAACTTTTTGTTTCAAATAGGACGACCCAGTGCTTTCAATTCTGAAATACCAGAAATACTCAGAATATTAAAACATGGATATACTCAAAACGGAGCACATAGAGATCAGTTCATACTCATTTTTGAAACATGGACATGCTCAAAAATGTTTAGAATCAGTTCAAACGCATTTTTGAAGAAAAAAATAATGAATTTCAAGAATTGTCACAATTATAATATCTATGTTGAAATTAACAGAGACGTGCGTTGATTTGTGTAGCAGCACTACTGAAAGCATCCACTTTTTATAACTCTCGTACGTGTATTTCGGGAACCAATAGCGCACAGGCAAGCATGCGGCGCGCGACGCGCCCGCCCCGCCCTACCTCATACCGAACTATACACAATACATGTGCATACTTATATACAGAGGTGTCGGTTACAGTAACAGTGTCGCGAGTTCAATGGTTTTTTCTCATCTCAAAAAATGCCCAACGCGCCTAAAGAAGTTTTCACTTAAAAAAAAATATATATATATATATATATATATATATATATCAGTTACATGGAAATCTGAGAATATTTTCGAGAGTTGAGCATGGACAGGTAGTAGACAAACCGAAGCCTTAAACATTTTTTAATTATGTTGGAAAGTTTAAAAAAGCATAAAGTTTGTAAAAAGACCTGATAAACCCATAAAAAATTATAAAATAACATAGCAGATGTAATCTTCCCAACTGGGCGAAAATGTCCGTGCCAGGATTCGACCCCGGGATCCCTTGACTGAAGCTGCCAATGCTCTACCAACTGACCAATCCCGGACTAATATGGCTGAACTAATTCAACCAGTTAACCTTAATGATCATAGCATCTGGTTTGATATCTCAAATGAGCACAACAGAATAAATCACAGGTAATGGAACCTCCAATAAACGTGATTTACACTAGATTAATATTGGTAGAGCATTGGTAGCTACAGCCGAGGTATCACGGGTTCGAATCCTGGCCCGGTCTTTTTCTCACAGTTGGGAAGATTACATCTCACATGATTTCTTACCAATTAGAATAATTGTGTGATAATGAATCTAGTATAAAATAACAGTCTATGTAATATTCCATTACTTGATTAGCCACCTATTACAACATTATAGAACATTTATGGCGTATGATGGTGAACGTTGTTTCTGCAATAGTTCAGCAATATTCATGAGTAACACATCTTCAGGAAACTATGGCCAGCTTTAATCTGATTATATTTATCAAAACTTGTTAAAAACATCCCAAGCCGTACGGCTAAGTGTCTCTAAAATAAAGATGGCTACACTTCTTATTAAAATTGCATACGAAATTATGAGTACACTGAAAAAAATGACACTTTCAAATCTGAGTAAATCGATGTTTTCATTTTGTTATGAAACTTTTTGTTTCAAATAGGACGAACCAATGCTTTCAATTCTGAAATACCAGAAATACTCAGAATATTGAAACAATGACATACTCAAAACTGAGCACATAGAGGTTAGTTCATACTCATTTTTGAACAATCGGCATTTTCAAAAATGATTAGAATCAGTTCAAACTCATTTTTGAAACATAGCAGTGCTAAAAAATGAGCACATAGAATGCAGTTCATACTCATTTCTGCAACATGGACATACTCAAATAGGAGCACATGATGTTTTATTCTTGAGTGTGTGCATGTTTTCAGAAATGAGTATATACATGTTTCAAACTTGAGTCATTTTGATTCGGAGCCATTTTGACTATGCAACACACTCAGATTGGAGTATTTTTTGCTCAGTTTTGAAAATGTAGTTTTTAGAGTGTATTGTCCTTATAATTGTGACCATTAAAAGATTGTGTTTATTTGATATTTTTAAACAACTTTGAAAATTCGCAGTTCAATTCTAATTGTACATATTTTAAAATGTCTACTGATAATTAAAATTGTATAAAATGCATGATTATGTACTCTTTTTTAGTGTATTTTTAATTTTGAACAGCAATGTATAGAAAGTAGTATTTATCATTTACTTTACATTTCTGCCGCTTTCCAACACAGTTGAAAATTGTATATAAATTCGATTTGTCTGTCTGGTCGTCTGTCCACGCCCTTACTCACGTAAATATACTCGAAATGTTACGTAATTATTATATGTTAATGAGGTTCACTACAGAGTATTCTCTATTGAAAATGAAGTGTTTATGGTGTATGGCCTAAAATTAAAAATCGTTTGCCTTCCATTTTATTTAAATTGCTTATTTACACGCTATCTCATTTTATTTAAATTGCTTATTTACACGTTATCTCATTTTATTGCATGAAAAAACAAAATTTCATTGTGATATTATATTAGAGTTAGAATGTATTTCATAATTTATGACTGATGGATGGTTTTTCGCTCTTCGAGATTTTTAGTTAATTTTAAAAACGTTTTACTCTTTCATCGTAGAATGTTACGTATTTAATCAATTTTTACTCCCTTTTGTATTTTTTTTTTGTTTGTTTTGTGATTTTCCCTAAATATTTCCCGCTTCTTTTTTCTTATTCTTTTATGTCCCAGCCATCATTTCCACCTGGGACATAACATATCCTTTAACCTTGTTAATATCCTATCAATCATCTCTCGTCCTTTGTTAACTCTTTTTTTTCCTCTATAAATACGAAGGTTTGTTTTTAATAGCTATTCTCTCTTTTCCCCTTTCCTCTATCACCTTCTTTGTCTTTCAATTAAAGTGTTTTTTTCTTTAGGGATTTTTCTTTTGTTCTAATTAGCGACAGAGTAGTTATTAATTTCCTTTCTTCAAAAAGCATTATTATAAAAAATACCGGGTTGTTATAATATATCTATTTGGAGCTGTCTGTAGCTTGAAGGAATAACAAAAATGAAACCAAAATTGGTACACTTACTATTCGAGAAGGGGGAAGAAGAATGGATCAATAATAAAAAAAAAAATATTGCAATAATCGCCGACAGATGGCTCTTTTGAGTGTAAAATGTAATGTGTAATATTGTGTACCTTGGAGATTCAGAAAACCTCAATGACTTTACCGCATATCACAACATGTGCGAAACATCACTTCTGATGCGTTACATTCCATAGTTGAACACGTCGTGCACCATCTGGATTGTATTCTCTAGCACAATGGCCATGTGGAACCTGAACATAATCGGTACCGCCATGCAAAAGCGTAACCACATTCACTGTAAAATTTTCCAATAAATTAGGTGTGCCATCCGGTTTGACATCTTAATTCTTTGTTCTTGTATTCCACATTATATTTCACACTTAGTAGCACCATTTGTCGGTGATTATTGCAATTATTTATATTGTACGATTCTTCTTCGCCCCTTCTCGAATAGTAAGTGTACCGATTTTGGTTTCATTCGAGTTATTCCTTCGAGCTACAGACAGCTCCAAATAGAGGAAATTGTATTATAACCACCCTCTACATAACATACTTCAATTACACTAATCGGCAGAAAAAAAAGAAACAAACAGAGACATTAGCCTTCTTGCGAAACAAATATGTGAACTATGTAGACCTGACATTCCTGAATCTGAACATGGCTTCCAAATTCTTTAAACACGTACCATTTTCCCAAGAAACAGATTCTTAAATCTATAAAATAATAAAGGATTGTTATATTAATTTAGAATGCTAGATAAAATTGAAAAAGGAAATGTGAAAAAAGTATTTTCACTGTGTTAGATAACAAAATCAATGAAATATATATACACACGTAAAACGATAAGAGGTACATGATGGCGAAAAAGCGGATATTTCTCTTTTGTCGACGGCAACGAGTGGTTTATTTTCATAATTTCCGAATATTAAGAAAAATATTTCACGTATCGATTTAAACTCGCAATTAATATGCAGAATAAATTTCTGCATCCGAAAATCTAATTTTTGTAAAAACCAGCCGGTAATTTTTCATAATTTTTGCAAAAATCTGAAACAAACAAGAAAATAAAGTGAAACACACAAACAAAAGTGCCATTTAGTTTCTCTTTCTAAAGTTACCGATATTTGTTAATGTTGAAGAACATTGGTTACATTTTGAAAGGACTGGAATTCAGTAAATATCACGTGAATATTAAAGGTATATAGATCTTAGCCCCCCGTTCCCCTCTTTATGCTTAACTAATGAACCTCCAAAACTAATCGGGGAAGCACTTTATCACAATGAACCTATGTACAAAATTTGAAGCAAATCGGCTAATTCTGTATGAAAAACCCATTTATCAAAATTAAGGGTGTAATAGCCCCCCGTTCCCTCCCCTTTTATACTTAAACAATGAACCCCCCAAAACTAATCAGGGAAGCGCCTTATCAGAATGATCCTACAAACAAAATTTGAAGAAAAACGGATATTTCTATCAAGATTTATCGCCGTACGTACATACATACAGAACCTGCGGGCACATTAACTGTCAGAATTTGATACCCTGTGAGCTAAAAACCTATCTTTGGATGTGGAAATTGGTTAATACACTCGAAAATCTACCGAAAATTAGAAGCAGCAAAATTAACTTTGTTTTTATAATTGCTTCTTTAAATCTCGAAAATATATTGGTTTCTGAGGTTTCTGAAAATAAAGAACGCTTTTCGGAATCGTGTATAATTTGGACGAAGTTATTGTATATTTTCATTTGTGGTTAGATTATATTTTCTGAGATTAAGAAACATTTGTCTTTTTTACAGTGTAAATTTTCTAATTGTATAAAATACTAAAAATATATTTTAAAGAAGACGTTTCAGTAGTAAACTAGTCGTTGGCGGCCACGTAATACTTACCCATCATGGATATGCATAATATAAAATATGAAAATAAAACATGTGTAAACTATTTCTAAAATCCATTGCAATTTCAATAAAATCGTGGCTTGATGACGTCATAAACTTTAAAGGCTCTATTACTGAATTGCGTAAAAGATACATCCTTATAACTCCAACATTGATAACCATATTAACTAACAGTTTATTGCGTTGGATTAAGCGTCTCATTTCCAATTGAAAAAATATATCTCATAAAAATATGGAATTTGAATGAAATACAAGGTCATGAAAAATCGAAGACTGAGTAAAATAGGATTACAAATATCTCGCCAACTAATTACCCGATTGACTTCATTCTTTATGCAAAATTTATATTTTTTATTGCTTTTATACCCACTCCTTAAAATAAACAATTTCGAAAATTTTTATATACCTTTTATCAGAACGAATATTTTGAGAGTCCGAAAATAATAGTTCCGAGTAATAGAGGTTACTGAAATTCAAAATGCTTCTTTTCATTTTTACATACTAAGTACATACCAAATTTCATGTCTCTATCTCAATTTGTTCGGGAGATAGAGCGTTTACAGACACACACACATACACACACACACACAGACAGACGGACGGCAATTTTTTTTCTTTCTAAATATATGTTTTTCGGAATCTCCAGTATCTGAAACGTATAAATATGTCAAAAAAAATTTTCGATTTCAAAAACGATTACAAGACTTACCCTATACTACATATGATGGGTAAGTGATATTTGACAAAATCACTACAAATACCGATTTAGTTTATTTTATTTTAAAAGAAACCTGCATGAAATTTACATAATGATTGCACATATCTTCTAGTTTGATTTCAATAATTCTGGAAAAATGTTCATTAACTCAAAATTTGAGACAAAAAGGCATTCAGAAAATGTTACAAAGTTACAAATATTCCATCCAAAAAACTCGTCCTATTTTAGCTGTCGCAAATTCATCGAAAGCAATTACACTTTTGTATTTTAGCTGGATTTTAGAACAGCCTTTCTCGTAGTTGATATTTTCTTTAAGCACAAAATAAATTTTATAACTTCAAATTATGTGCCGTCTTAAAATACAGATTTTTCGTTCATTTGAATGAAACTTTACTTTTATTCATTTATACATTTATGCCTAGTCACAAAACCTTTTTCGCCCAGTGATAGTTAGTATGTCATTAGTTCATGCTGGAAGCTCACATTATTTATTTCATGGATTTCTAACACAGCATTCTAAAAACGACATTTTCAAACCTGAGCAAAAAATACTCAAATCTGAGTATGTCGCATAGTCAAAATGGCTCCGAATTAAAATGACTCAAGTTTGAAACATGAATATATATACTCATTTCTGAAAACATGCACACATTCAAAAATAAAACAGCATGTTCTCCTATTTGAATATGTCCATGTTTCAAAAATGAGTATCAACTGACTACCATGTGCTCATTTTTTAGTATTTCCACGTTTCAAAAATGAATTTGAACTGATTCGAATCATTTCTGAGTATGTCCATGTTTTAAAAATGAGTATTAACTGACCTCTATGTGCTCAGTTTTGAGTATGTCCATGTTTAAATATTCTAAGTATTTCTGGTATTTCAGAACTGAAAGCATTCGGTCGTCATATTGGAAAAAAGAAAAGTTTCATAACAAAATGAAAACATCGATTTACTCAGATCTGAAAGTGTCATTTTTCTCAGTGAGCTTGAGTCGCAAATTCAACGAAATGAATTACGCTTTTGTATTAAATTACAGAGTTGCTTTTTTTTGGTAGATATTTTCTTTAAGCACAAAATAAGCTTTATAAATTCAAATTATGTACCGCCTTACAAAAGAACAGATTTTTCTTTTCTTACTTTTATTCATTAATACATTTATGCCTGTTAACTAAACTGTTATGCGCAGTGATTGTTAATATATCATTAGTTCATGCTGTCAGCCCTAATTATTACTTTCATCGATTTCCAACAGCTTGAGTCGTAAATTCAAAGGAAGCAGTTACGCTTTTGTATTAAATTACAGAGCTGCTTTTCTTTTAGTAGATATTTTCTTTAAGCACAAAATAAGCTTTATAAATTCAAATTATGTACCGCCTTACAAAAGAACAGATTTTTCTTTTCTTACTTTTATTCATTAATGCATTTATGCCTGTTAACTAAACCATTATGCGCACTGATTGTTAATATGTCATTAGTTCATGCTGCCAGCCTTAATTATTACTTTCATCGATTTCCAACAGCTTCAGTCGCAAATTCACCGAAAGCAATTACGCTTTTGTATTAAATTACAGAGCTGCTTTCCTTTTAGTAGATATTTTCTTTAAGCACAAAATAAGTTTCATAAATTCAAATTATATACCACCTTAAAAAAAAAAAAAAAAAAAAAAAAAAAAAAAAAAAAAAACAGATTTCTTTTTTTACTTTTATTTATTAATACACTTATGCCTGTTAGCTAAACCGTTATGCTCACTGATTGTTAATATGTCATTAGTCATGCTGTCGGCCTTAATTATTATTTTCATCGATTTCCAACAGCTTGAGTCGCAAATTCAACGAAAGGAATTACGCTTTTGTATTAAATTACAGAGCTGCTTTTCTTTTGGAAGATATTTTCTTTAAGCACAAAATAAGTTTTATAAATTCAAATTATATACCACCTTAAAAAAAAAAAAAAAACAGATTTTTCTTTTCTTACTTTTATTCATTAATACATTTATGCCTGTTAACTAAACCGTTATGCGCACAGATTGTTAATATGTCATTAGTTCATGCTGCTAGCCTTAATTATTACTTTCATCGATTTCCAACAGCTTGAGTCTCAAATTCAGCAATTACGCTTTTGTATTAGAAATGAATTATAGCAGCTTTTGCTGCAGTAGATATTTTCTTTATGTACATTATAGATTTTATAAATTCAAATTCTGTGCCGCCTTAAAGAAAAATTACTTTCTTTTTT
Source organism: Maratus michaelseni (assembly GCA_963931845.1). Taxonomy (NCBI): domain Eukaryota; kingdom Metazoa; phylum Arthropoda; class Arachnida; order Araneae; family Salticidae; genus Maratus; species Maratus michaelseni. The sequence continues at coordinate 10,009,775 of OZ007600.1, forward strand.
CTTAATATTATTTGGCAGTTTATCAATTGCGGCCGGCTAATGAAAAAACGCGTTAATATTAATTTATTAATTTTTAATTAAGTCTTAAAATATTAAAATGTTGCATTGCCATGCGAAACATACCTGTGTATATAATTTTTATCGGCTTTTGTAAATTATATAAATACGTAGCACCTATAGTCGTCGTCTGGTCCGTCCCATTGTCTGTCCGTCGTTCGCACATTACAGGGAAAAAAACTACTCAACCGAATTGTTTGAAATTTAATATATATAATACTTGCAGAATTTTTTCGAGACATTTCAAATTTTATGAAAATTGAATCAAAACTTAAAAAGATATTAATAAATGTTTTCTTCATTCTATTAAATCCTATCTTATGTAATCTATATAATAAAAGCACAAGTCATGTGACTGGGGAAAACAAATACGGGCTAAGCACTTCTTTTTTCATATGCCAAGCGGCCATTTTTATTCAAAATTATTTCTTCCAATAAAATTGCATAAAAGTTAATTTTTAAAAAGATCGTTCGAAAAAATTGTTTGCTTGAGAGATGAGTTGCATTCAAAAATGTATAAATTCTGAGATAACTTCAGTGGAAATTAGGTTAACAGCCGAATATCGCAATCTATTAAAGTAAATAGACACAAGAGATTCGTTCATCGTGAGTCATTGAAATATTAAACCATGGAGGTAATCATTCGCAAAGCAAGATCTCCATGGTGAATTTTGAAGCGCTCTCTGGCGTCGAAAAACAAATTCGCATCTGTAAACGTGGCATACGTAATAAGAAAAGAAAAAGGCATGCTCATTTCACACATAACAGACGATATAGTTCATTTCACTGACTATAATAACAATGACTTTTTTACACTGTAAAACTATTTATAGTACGATTGCATCTCATTTGTCCCGTTTAACGTACAATTTCCAACTTGTTATAGTTTTAGCATACCTTGAAGATAGATAAAAATAGATTACAAAATGCCAGTTTTACATACATGGTTTAATTTAAATGAAATAAAAGAGCGTAAAAACCGTGAGATCTCAAGAATATTTATTTTAAAAGAAATTATTTTAAGTTCATCAGATAAATTTTAAGAAAATATTTTAAGTGTTAACTCCTTAAAGTAATTAACAAATTTATACATTTATTTTTATACATTTATTTTTATAATTCTATCATATAATGAAGTGAGTGAAATATTTATTTCAAAACTCCATCTTTACATACTAAACCAAGTTAAGTTAAACAAAAAAGCGCGATATTTCACAAAATCACTATAAATACTGATTTAGCTTATTAATGTTATCGGAAGAAATCATTTTAAAAGTGTTTTAATGATTGCATAAAACTTCTAGCGTATTTTTAAGTCAAGAAATAAGCCTTCAAAGGAGAAATTGTCATTAATTCATAATTAGAGACATAACATTAGGACGTAATATTTCTTTGTATGTTGGAGCTTGACAACTCTTCTCACAGCCATTGTTTAAAAGTTACACATACAAAAAAGTTAAAAAAAAAAAAAAAAAGAAAAAAAAAAAAGATGTTTTTTATTATCCTCCATGCATTCCTATATTTTATGCCTATTAACTACACAGTTATCACCCACCGATAGTTAATATGTCATTAGTTCGTGCTGTCAGGTCACATTATTACTTTCACCGATTTTCAACAGTTTGAGTCACAAATCCACCGAGAGCAATTGCGCTTTTGCATTACAGCTAAATTATAGAGCAGCTTTTCTTGTAGCAGACATTTTCTTTAGGCGCCAAATAAATGTTTTAAACCCAAATTATGTGCCGGCTTAGAAAAAAAAGTTTTTTTTCATCCTTCTTACTTTTATTAATTAATACATTTATGATTGATTAATATATTTATGATTAATATATTTATGACACAAATCTTTTAACATATTTTCAAAAAAATAAGAAAAACGTTTTGAAAGGGAAAACTTCTATTTATTCATAATTTTACAAGGTTATTAATAACATGATTTATTGCAGCGATATACTTAATTCTATTAATTTCAATATACCGAACAGATCCCTCAGATGTACTCAATTTTTTAAATTACCATTTCTTAAATATAATTATGTTGGTAATTTCTCTTTATATAAATTTTACAAAATATTTAACGAATTCTCTGGGCATCTTGATATTTTTAATATGTCCTTTTCTGCCTTCAAAGATAAATGTTCTGAACTTTTAATCTCTTAATTTGTGCTTGTATTAGTGTTCTATGTGATATATATGTGTTTACATTGTATACACTGAGTTCCAAATATAACAGGAGATCTGTCTTCTTAATGCCCAGTATGATTTCCAGCGGTCAGCGCTGAAAGATACAGTGACAATAATTTTAGTTTGTATTCATGGCAAAACATGTTGTCTACCGCATTACCTTTCATGATTAGTGAATTATTTATGAATTAGATAAGCATAGCTTAATTATAAAAGCATAAATTAGGATAATAGTAAATGAGAATACTAATATCTGACATGGACAACACGGACTATTTTTTACTTTTACCTTGCAAGCTTCATTTGTCTTTCATGCTTCTGACCGCTGATTCTGAACTCCTATTATATATAGAGCTCAATGATTGTACTATATGTTTTTTTTTCTTATGATGTTCTTGCAACACTGTAAATGGATTCGTCTGTAGTGTGCATTTCAATAAATAAATAAATAAATTGTGACAAAAAGAGTTAATGCCTACAATAAATTCTAATAAATTGAAATAGCATATCATCCAAACAAGATTTTTTTTTTATCCTCCATGCATTCCTATATTTTATGCCTATTAACTAAACCGTTATAACCCACCGATAGTTAATATGTCATTAGTTCGTGCTGTCAGGTCACATTATTACTCTCACCGATTTTCAACAGCTTGAGTCGCAAATCCACCGAGAGCAATTACGCTTTTGCATTATAGCTAAATTATAGAGCAGCTTTTCGCCCTGCGCCCTTGTGTCACCAAGGGGCTTTTGGAGCGTCGCTCTGAATCCCCTTTGACAGAGATGTGTCCCCTGTGTCCCATAGGGACATCGGTTCGCTGCTAATGGAAGAATGGCACTTAACAAATGCTGCTTTGGGGGGGGGGGAGGGGTTCCTTTACTGTATCCCCAGGGTATGACATGACCAAGCATTGTGAGTGTTTAGGCCGTCATTTGGGTATGAAGTTGGTAAAAGGGGAAAGGATGGGAAAGTGACGTAATAGATTTGTTTTAGTAGTCTTTGGTTTCGATGAAAATTGAATTCTTTAAAATGAATGTTCAATGTTATTCGTTTTAGTGAGGGAAGGGAGTCCTCACTTAATGTGCTTTTATTGTTCTGTGTCCCCGGGCAGTTTGGTTTCGACCGGGTAAATATATGCGTAAGTCTGTGAATGTCAATAAATATCACGTGTGGTATATACATATAGCTAAATGTATGGAGATAAGGTTGTAGTTCAAGGTTATATCATATGGGTGAGCGTAAAATATTTTATCAAGTGTAAAATTGGTTGATAAAAAAGATGTTTAGCATTGAAACGAAATATTATAAACCCTTTAAGGACTTTTTAATTATGCCTACATTGCATATTTTTAGTGTTTGATGCGGATATTCGTAGTGTGCTTCCCTTTTTTAACACTTTTCAACATAATTGAAGCGTGTTTAAGAATTCGGTCGGTCTGTCTGTCTGTCCGTCTCTCCGTGCTCTAACTCGCATAAATATACTGACATTTTCATGTAATTTTTATACGTTAATGAGGTTTAGTATGGCGTGGTCGGTATGAAAATGAAGTGTATACCATTCATAGATTGTTTACAACGACACAGAAAAATATTATGTTACATTGTGGTTGATGGAGAAAAATCGTTTCCGGTACATTCTACTTAAATTTCTTACTTAGATATCTCATTTCTTTGTGTGAAAACATGAAAATTATATATATATATATATACAATATTCGGTTAGTGTAGTAAAGCATTTGATAATCTATGCCTAATGTGCGATTTTTTGCTCTTGCCATTTAAGGTAAAAAAAAAAAAAAAATACACAAAATGTTTGAAATTTAAAGAGTTATTTTATAGAGGAGAGGAGGCAGGAGTGAAACGACACTATGTTTGCTGAATCCAGCAATGTTTTTTTTTTCCAGTTTTACATCAGATGGCGATCTGTATATTTATTTATATGCACTAAAAAGTGTATGTACTATTTGTATACACTAACAAGATTGATAAAATTTGTATATGAAATATCTCATTTTTACAGATCATAACTGTTTAATTCTATTTTTAAATTAACTTTGGCACTTATGAAACTTGTAAAACAAAAACATTGAATTTTTACCATAATTTCGCATATCCCATGTTTCAAAGAACTAGCTAAGCTTAGTCTAAAATCGCTATAGCTAATTTGTTAAGATATATTCTAAATAAAGAGACACGGATAGAGAGTGAGGTATGGGACATGTTACATTTCTTTCTTCTTTTTTTCCAAACATCTATAAATATTTAACATATTTGGAATCAGGAAAACAATACATTATTTTCGTGTTAAAATCCTCATAAATATCAAAATTAACCATGTGGAGAAAAAGATCTACAAACACGAGATTTTTCACTTAAAAGAGATTTTAATCTTCCAGCTGATATTTTTGTAGTACACATAGTAATAAATAAATCCAAATCATGCGTTTCATTTAATATAGATCTCTCAAAGTGTAACATTCGCTAAAATGGAACTTCTTAATGCTTTTTCTCAACTTTACATGCATGTCCCACTTTTCCCTCCCATCAGGGAGGCGTGGAATAAAAATTTCAAAATTTCCAATTGGGTTGGAAATTTAAATTTTTCAAACATTTTGACCTGTTTTGTATTTTTTAAATTATTTTTTGTTTCAAATAACACTAAACATTATTATAGCACAATTGTATCCAAAATTGAGAAGAATGTGTTGAGCAAAGAATGTCTTCATCAAAATTGTATCCAAAACTGAGAAAAGTGTTGAGCAAGAAATGTTTTTATCAAAATTGCATCCAAAATTGAAAAGAATGCCTTGAACAAGGAATGTTTTTATCAAAATTGCATCCAAAACTGAGAAGAATGTGTTGAGCAGGAATGCTTTTATCAAAATTGTATCCAAAATTGAAAAGAATGTGTCGAGTAAAGAATGTTTTTATGAAAATTGTATCCAAAACTGAGATGAATATGTTGAGTAAGTAATGTTTTTATGAAACTTGTTACATTTCTGCTTCAAGAATTTCACAATATGAAAACTTCAAATAGAACTTTCAAGGGGACTCAGTACCCTTCACTTTGCAAAAAAGGAAGAAAAAATAAATTTTCCAATTAAAAAAAAAAAAAGGGTTTAGACAAGCCTACTACATTCTGGAAAAGTTACATAAAGATTCGATTATTTTAAATATGGGAAAAATGCTTTTTACTGCTCTTTTTTTTACTTTTAAATGTATCAGAGTCACAATTTTTAAATTATCTGTCTCAGTTCAAGTTTTAAAAAAATATTTTTCTATCTTTAAAAAGCTTGAATTTGATCAGATATGTAAGACATTACATATATACCGAGTGCGGATAAATACATTAAAACATTAAACTTAAATTTAAAACTTAATTTATAAAATTTTCTTTAAATCCATTAGTTTTTACGACGAAGAATTTCAAATTCTTCTATTGCAATTTATAATTAATTAACTGCATTCGGATAATGCACTTAAATTAGACTGATTATAATTTATCGCAAGCAGGAACAAACATATGTTCCTTTAAATACTCATAAAGAATAGGTATTAAAATTGCGTAACGCATTAGTTCTATTTCGAAAACCATAAAAATTATCTTTATAGTGAGTTTTATCCTTACAAACAATATCATTATAAGTAGGTTTCACTTATATATGTAAGCAATGTGGAAAAATGCGTAACATTTATACACATTCGTAAATTAAAAAGTTAATTTATAAAAATCCATAAAGCTCAGTTTTTAAAAAAACAATTTCAAATCCTTTTCTTTTGCAATTTACAATTAATTACCTTCATTCAGATAATGCATTTAATTGTGACTGATTATAATTTATCGCAAGAAGGAACATACATATTTCTCTTTAACTCTTAAAGAATATGGCTTCTTAAAAATTTGGCGTGATAATACCATGCCACGATAGCAACCCGGCACTTTAGAAACATATTGTGTCATCAGTAAATTCTTTAATGAGAAGATAAAGCACGTTGTTAAAGGCAATTTCTTTTCTTTCAGACTTTAATAACTGCCTACGCACTTTAAACCAAATTAAATGAAAATATTTTAAAAGCGCACACAGCAATACCGCATATTAAAGGCTTTTGATTTTCAAGGAAAAGCTGTGCAATAATTTTTGTACTTCAAGTGGAAGATTTTGAGATATATTTGACATGTTTTGGCGTCGCTTTATTTATTTTAGAAAGCCAAGTGCACGTGAAAATTAAACACTTAAGACGAGATAATGAGGAAATTTGCGTGAAATAAATAATTATTAAATGGGCCTTTTCAAGCAGTTAGAGGCGAAGTTAATATTTTCTTAAAAAGATTCAATAACTCCAAGAATTTAATTTAATTTCAGCGTGTTTTGAGAGTGTGTTTTAAAATTTAATTTCTGTCTATTTGTTCAGTTTTTTAATCAGGTTTTATGAAAGTTGTTTAAAAGGGAAAGTTGAACTGAAATTTAATTAAATTAACAGAACATTTATGAGAAGTTTTATTTTTAATGCTGTCTAACACAGGCAGTGCCGTAACGAAATAGTGAAATCAGAGGGTCTTTAATTTTTTTTCATGGAATCAATTCATGGATTGCTTATTTTTTTCCACTTTGTACTTTGTCAAGTTTACTGAATGTGGCGTTAAATTTGGTTAAAAACCCTGCATGTTATAAAAAAAGTCCTTCCGGCCTGTACCGGTAGGAAACGTGCAGCTTCCGTATTCCTTGTTTTTAAATTTTCAGTTCATTTTACTCAAACGCGCGAAGAATGCGTTGAACCCGATTATAGAAGATTCAATACCAGTTTTTGTCAATACTAAATTTAAATGAGAATTGCGCCAAACAAATCAACTATATTCAACTTCACTTCATTTATGGCGAAATATGTTTGGTCGACAAATGTCAATGTGACGGTATTTCACAAAGTATCGTCAATCTTGGCGAGATTTTGACGCTAGCGGATATGGCAATGTAATTTTAAACGTATGAAAGTAACAAAATTGTTACAACAATTAAAGTAAGTTGCGAGATACCATGTTTTCTAAAGCTTATCAATAAAATCTAATTATGAAAAAATCAGCCGCCATAGAATTTCAAACTGCTATATCTTAGTCAATTTTTAAGATGGAGGCAAAAGTAAAAAATGTTTGCAAATACTTGAATCAAGGCCGAACACTTAAATCAATACTGAATTTGAATAAGAATTTCGACAAATAAGTCAGCTACATTCACGCTGACTTCATTTATGGCGAATTATTTTTAGTCGACAAATGTGGTGGTATTTATGAAGTATAACCAAGCTTGTCGAGATTTCGGCTGTGTAATTTTTATCGTATGTAACAAAATGGTTGCAAAATTAAAGTAAGTTGCGAGATACCATGTTTTCTAAAGCTCATAAATAAAACTTAATTACAGAAAAATCAGCCACACTAGAATTTCAAACTGCTATATCTTAGTCAATTTTTAAGATAGAGGCAAAAGCAAACTTTTTTCCAAATTCTTGTATCAAGGCCGAAAACTTAATAGGGAAAACGTTTTAGATTTATAATTCTTTTGTAAATATTTTTTTTATTTCAAGTATTGAACTGGCCGACATTTTAAAACAAGATGTTAGTTGAAGCTGGTCAACGCACTCGGTCGAGATCTTGGTATGTCCTGCACGTATGCTTGGTCACATCCAAATCGGTTTGTAAATACGAGTGCAATCCCATGACAAAATTCAGATTGTTTCAAAATTTCAGCGACCCAAAATAATTTACAACTGCTATATCTCAGCCAATTTTTAAGATAAAGCCAAAACGAAAAATGATCCGGAATCCTAATACCAAAATCTAACACTTACAAGAAAAAACTTGCTTTTTTTGTATATTTTTTTCCATGTTAAAAATTCAAAAAAATTTAAGTGGCTGCCACTTTGAAACAAAATGGCAGATGAAGTTGTCTACAGTGGTGGAAAAAATTATAAAGCCACTTGAAAATATGATATAATTAAAAAACAAAATATATAACATTTATGAAATTTCATAGATATATATTATATGCTGCAAGGAAGTAAAGAAAAAAATAAATTCATTAATAACATTAATTACATTAATAAAAGATTAATAGACTTAAGAAAATTTTCTGTACAAAGAAAGTTGGAAATAATTATAAGGTCGATACATGTATTTCATCAATAATCGATGTGAGACCCATTTTTTTCGATCACTTTGACTAGTCTTTTGTTCATTGAATCTATCAGACCACACAAAGTACTTGCATCAGTATTATTCCAGCAGTTTTTAAAAGCATTCATCAAATCTAGCTTTAAATGGAATTTTCGTCCATTTTTGTAAACATTTCGAGCTAAAATTCCCCAATGATTTTCTATTACATTCAGATCGGGTCTATGAGCTGGCCATTGAAGGCATTTCACCTGATTAGCTTCCAGCCAAGATTTAGTTGACTTCGAAACATGATCGGAAGCGTTGTCCTGCTGAAATGTCCAGTCTCCTGAAGTTATAAGACGAGCAAATGGGTAATAAATTATCTCCTAACATTTCTTGATACATAACCCAATTCTTTTTGTTATGCATGAAAACATTTGGAGTGGTTCAACAGGCAGCTAATGCAGCCCAAACCATTACCGAACCACCTCCAAATGGCGCTTTGAAAAAATATCAGGTTCCTGTCGTAAATCATGCCAAAAATATTTATAGCCGTCGCGTCCATCGAAATTAAATTTCTTTTCATCGGAAAAGACAACATCTCTCCAATTTGTGCCTTCGGTTACATGTTTTCGTGCAAAGTCTAAGCGAGCATTTTTGTGGTACTTAGAAAGAGGTGGTTTTCCTTTAATTTTTTTTAAATTGAACAATAGGATTGTTACTTAAAACATTTCTTACCGTTCGGCTTGTACATGGTAATTGTAACTGTTCTTGAATTTGGGTATACGACATTTTTTGTCCGCAAACTAGCTTCCGGATTTGTCTTGATTGCCTTACCCAGCTAGAAAAAGTTTGCAAAAAAAGTGCAAAAAAAAAGTGCACAAAATCCGAGCGTATTTGGCACCTCTACTTGTGTATAAAAAGTGCAAACTGAATTCTGCAAAAAAAGTGCAAACTGAATTCTGCACAAAAAGTGCATAATCAGAGGTGCCAAATACGCTCAGATTTTGTGCACTTTTTCTGCATACGAAATAATCCCTGAATTTTGCAGTTTTTATGCACAATCAGAGGTGCCAAATACGCTCAGATTTTGTGCACTTTTTATTTTACACATTTTTTGCATACCAAATAATTCCTAAATTGTGCATTTTTTATGCATAATCAGAGACTCTGATTATGCATAAAAAATGCACAATTTAGGATATTTTTGGCATGCAAAAAATGTGTAAAATATAAAGTGCACAAAATCTGAGCGTATATGGCACCTCAGATTTTGTGCATTTCTTCAAGTAGATTTTTTGCATACCGAACATTTTAAGCATATATTTAAATCAAGATTCAGCTTACTATGAAATTTACAGCTATCAATGTATAATAAACCCAGTTTTTGAAAGATGCATAATTATACATAGGATTATGAACAATAATTTTATCAGACATGGTACAAATTCACCAACATGCGGAAAAAGATAATAAGCTTAAATTTAAATATATAAATTTTATAATTAAATATAACACTGCATACAGTAAAAAACATGTCCAATATTGTTAAAACCCAATAAGAGAAAATTATTACACTTACTTGAAAAGAGCTGCACTAAATTCTAGTTATTAGTTGAAAATGTTTTAACTAATGTATTTGAACTTAGAAAAAGGCATTAAAAAAAAAAAAATCAACTTTACTTATTTTTGTTTATTTACACAAGTGCGATCAGCTTTTTCTCATCATTTCACTTCCAATCCAGTCATTGAAAATTTTGATTGTTGCAACTGGATGCAATAATTTTTCTGATTGCAAAGAGCTTTGATAGACGACTGCTAAAATCTAGCTGCTGTTGGGAAAATGTGAAAGAAACCACAGCACACACAAAAAAATGACCATTGCAGTACAGCTGCTGCATTTATTTGAAATCACAACATAAATAATAAACTAATGGTACTCTGTTCCGGTAATGTAATGTATACAGTAAATGTTCCGGACTTAAATTTTCTTGCTTTTAGATTTAAACAAAATAAATTCTGACAGTCTGACAGTCACATTGTGGAGGTGTATCTTTGGATGATTTACTTTTATCACACCAATTTCAAGCTGTATCCTGTTTCCTGTGTAAAAAAATAAATAAATCATGCAAAAATATACAAACTGAACTGCTTTACAGACATTACATAAATATAAGAATTCAATATTAGATTTTATTAAGTAGTTTGTTTTTCTACAGGAAAAAATTATAGTTAAAATTCACTTATTTTCATGTGTAATATATGGACAAACTGGAAAATGTTGTTCATATAAACAATTTCTCAAATCTCAAACTTGAAATTTACTATCTATACTATTAAAAATGCATGTGTGTAACTATGTATCTATATTAACCTCAAAGGCTCAGACTGTTGGGTGCAGAGCTGAGAAATTTTTAATAAAGTTGCATAATAGGAAGGACCATAAAAAAAAAAATCCAAAATTTTAATTAGATTTTTTTTTATGTGATGTGAATTTTGTTTATGTTTTGTGATTTTTGCTCAGCCAATTTATATTCAGAGTCGCTAGAGGAAAGGGGGGAAGGGAAGAAGTAGTTGTCAGAAGAAATATATAAAATTTAGGAAGCTTGAACAGTATTTTTTTTTAAAAAATGTTTGTGTGTGAATGTGAACGAAAAATTTGATTTTCAATTAATTTTTAAATAAAAGATCATTTTTACATAGTGTTCTCATTTGATGTTTTTCAAAGGGTGCTGCACCCTGCCCTTTTCCTTTAAACCTGCCGATGCACCCTGTCCGTTTTAGATAATGATATTGTAAAAGCGCCCGGCTCGTTTTCCCCCAGTAGCTTCTTTTTGTATCTTCTACATATTTTTTAATATTTGGCTTTTTCCTCTCATACCGCCCCCCCCCATAAAAAAAAACAGATGCAACAACTGCATATTGTATTTCTTTTAAATGCTAAGATGTAAATTAACAACATAATACAAATATAACTTTTATTAGGTTGTTCGACATGTTTTGACTCACTCCGGGTCATTTTCAAAAACATTTTGAACAACATTTTCCAAATCTCAAACTAGAAATTTACTCTAGATTAATTTTAACACAATTATTCAAATTCTTGGCCCGGACATTTTTTGTCCAGTTGGAAAATTACAACTAGTGATGCACAGAATATTTGGTATGTATTTGGCCATACTACAAATATTTAATTAGGCTGAAAATAGGTCGCACTCGGCCTAACCAAATATCAAACTATTCAGTTTTGCTGAATATCTTTATATATGGCCCAACCACCAGGGTTGAAAAAAACCCGGGTTTTTTCAGAAAAAACCCAACCCAGTGGGGTTTTGGGGTTTTTTCAGGGGTTTTTCGGGAGTTTTTCAGGGTTTTGAGGATTTTTCTTCTTGCCGTTCTTTGTTTGTTTGTTTTGTAACAACTATATAATTAATGGGATGAAGTTTTAAAAAATAAATGTTAATACTTTAATAATTTTTATTTAATATATTATTTAATTATAATTATTTAGAATTTTTATTCAATATTCAACTATCCGATTGTGTTTAAATTTTCAGCAAATTCAAATAATAATAAATTAGGCAGCTTACCAAATTTCTATTAAAATACAATAAGTTTTCAGAAAATTAGAATCCCCCCCCCCCAAAAAAAAAAACAAAAAAAAAAACAAAAAAAACTACTATCACTATCTTAATCTTGCATCTGATAATGAATGTTCTTAGCTATGCAGAAGAGATTCATTATTATGGTGGGTTGTGCTGCACTATAATACTATTTCACTAAAGAAAGTGAAATGAATCAATGATCTACCCTTTATGTTTTGTTCAACTTAATTTAGTTTTATGCTTAATATATTTTGAATCATACTAAAATACCCGTGCCTCTAATTTTTAAGAATTGATTGAACCCCCCACTGTTTTCGTCATATTGACAAATAATCCTGATTTTTAATTGTTTATATAATTTTACATGTATTTTTTTTCAGATAATTATTTTCTCTGTGAATTTTCCAAGTTTGTTTCAGATACAGCAATTATGCCCATTTAGAATTTTCTGAAAACTATATCTGTGACACATAAAATGTATATTATGTTTGGTTTAAATTGATATATTTATTATTAGTTAGATAAGTGGAATTTTAAATAAAGATTTTGATAAAACCCACTTGGGTTTTTTTCAAGGGTTTTTTCAAGTGGGTTTTTTCGGGTTGGGCAAAATCAAGCCAACCCTGAACCAAACAGGCTTTTAAAAATATTTTCAAAAAATTTAGTTAAATTTTATTTTTAACTGTTAATAAATAAAGATATCCCGGAAAATTAAGAAGTAGAATTATATTCAAATAAGAGAGATTACTTGTACATTTATGTATTTCCTGTTTGAAAAGTAACAACTAAGAAAATTAACTGTTAATGATGACATTCATAAGAACTAATAATGCATAAATGTAAGATCGTGAACATTGTTTTCTTTTTCAAAACTGAGTGTTTCAAAACAAACATAATGGAAGATAATGTGCAGCTTTCAGGGTAAAGGTGAAAATAAGCACTCGCCAGTCGCCATTCATCGATTAAACTTTAAAAACTGGCCAAATGCAGGATTTCCTGATTGCCCTTTTTCCCTAAATTTTGCGATTTTTCAGCATCCATTCGACGAAATTCGTAATTTTTATGTACCCGTTCAAAGAAATTCATGGCTTTTATGTGCCCGTTCCAAGAAATTTACGATTTTCTGTGCATAATCAACAAAATTCATGATTTTTTACACAGCAATCGATAAAATTCATGATTTTTACGCATTCGATCGATGAAATTCATGATTTTTAGACGTTCGATCGATAAAATACATGATCTTTACATGCTCAGTTGATAAAATTAATTTTTTTTACACGCCTGGTCAACAAATTTCATTATTTTTATGTGTTCGGTCGATAAAATACATGATTTTTACACGCTCGGTTGATAAAATTATTTTTACACGCCCGGTCAATGAATTTCATTATTTTTACATGCTTGGTCAATAAAAATTCCTGATTTTTACATGCTTGGTCGATAAAATTCATAATTTTTACATGCTCGGCCGATAAAAATCATGATTTTTTCACGCTCGGTCGATAAAATTCATGATTTTTTTCACAATCGGTCGATAAAATTCATGATTTTTTTCACACTCGGTCGATAAAATTCATGATTTTTTCACACTCGGTCGATAAAATTAATTATTTTTACATGCCCGGTCAACGAATTTCATTATTTTTACATGCTTGGTCAATAAAAATTCCTGATTTTTACATGCTCGGTCGATAAAATTCATAATTTTTACATGCTCGGCCGATAAAAATCATGATTTTTTCACGCTCGGTCGATAAAATTCATGATTTTTTTCACACTCGGTCGATAAAATTCATGATTTTTTCACACTCAGTCGATAAAATTCAATGAAATTCATGATTTTTAGAAGTTCAATCTACAAAATTAAGGATTTTTACGCGTTCAATCTACGAAATTAAGGATTTTTACGCGTTCAATCTACGAAATTCAGGATTTTTACGCGGTCGATCGACGAAATTCAGGATTTTTTAGAGTGTCAACAATACTCCAGATTGTAAAACATGCAATGGGGAGTTATGAGATGAAAAAAAAAAGCAAAATATTAATTGGTTATTTTTTTAAACCAAAAACATTGGGAAGGAGGTGTCCATTAATGGCATATCTACATAGCTGCAACCTTGGCATAATCGTAATTGTGAGAGCCGCAAGATAACAAGAAGATAACAAAATTCCTAAACAGCGTAATTAAACTGGACACTGTAATAAAACATAATGTAATAAGATTTATTAAATTATAAAATAATACTTACATGAGATGTATCAACAAGTCTCTGTTCAACCACATTTTACCAGCAGCTAAGCTTCCACTCTGGAAGAGAAGAAAATCAATAACAACCCAATACAAAATGGCTTATAACTGAATATAAGAACATTTTATAAATTTATTTTAATTCACAGAAGAAGCTACAAAGTTTAATTAATCAAAGTTTAACTAAATTAATTAAAAAAGTTTTAAGACTATACTCTCTTTAAGTTATAACTCAAAGCTAAAGCACAGTTTGTTTTTTTCTGTAAAGGCTTCTTGTAAAAAGGTCTGGTTCATAAAATGGCAGTATCTGTGTTAAATATTATGTAAAATTGTTTTATAATTTAACTTTTAATACTTTAGTCTGAAATATAAAAATATTAGGCCAGCCGAATATTCGGTATACTTGTGGGCTGAATATTCAGTATTCGGCCAAAATCGCTATTCAGTGCATCCTTAGTTTATAGCAATTTAAATTTACTTTATAAGCTTTTAAAATTTTCGTAATTACATTTTAAAAGTTACAGATTACTAACTAATATGCTAAAACATATGTATCAACAATTATACATCCCAAGAAGGAAATCCATATACTGCGATATTTTTTAATATTCCTTTAGATTCCGGTTTCAGAGGTTTTATCAAATAAATACTTGACAAAGTTGATTACATAGTTAAATATTATGTACTTTATGATTAAAATAAGTTGGCTATTATTTACTTTGTGCAGGAGGAAGAGGGGAAGGGGATCAAAAAGTATGTTTACCTCCTGTGAACAAAAACAGCATTTTGGCATTGAATGAGGGTTCCTGCAGTGGAGTTCCCCCCCCCCCCCCCCCCAACAAATTTTGATAAACAAAATCAAAGCATATTTTTATATATTTTAAATAATTTTTTAGTTTACTTTCAATTAATAACTCCAAAATAATATTCATCCACATTTACTTATTATAAACACATTATTTAATTTTATTGAATAATTTATTTATATTTAATAATAGAAGTTAAAATGTTTTGATTTAACTTGGTTATTAGGGTGGGTCGAAAAAACCGAAATTTATATAATCGAAACGTAATAGTGCGGAAAAGTTGCCATTGGTAATAAGGAATAAATTCACAAAATATTACACCAAATGGTTAATATCTTTTAAATATCTTTTACCGCCGCAAAGAGGGCAAAGTTTAAAAAAAATCGCTTTTTTTGTTTTGTTTTTTTAAATTAAATTATCCAACCATACCAATACAATTTCTAATAGAATGCAAAAGCTACATCAAGATGTTAGTAATGTTCCAATAAAATGTCATTATGGTGAAATTATTTCTATTACCTCCACAGAGGCAGCCAAAATTTTGAAAAAAAACGGCAAAAATTTCAATTTTCCGTTTTTTACTTTTTTTCAAATTCATATTATATGTCTACTATTAAAAAAATTTACATTATGTCTAGTAATAACTAATAAATGTCTAGTAATTTTGATGATGGGGATTGCCAACCAAGGGCGAGAGGGGCCCGCCCCTCTTTAATTTTGGAAAAAAGGGCTTTTTGAAGAAATTTTTGCGATTTTATGGTAAATTTAAGGATTTTTTTAGTAGGAAGAAATCTTACATAAATTCCCCCTCAATTTTCACTTTTTCTCCCCCCTCCCAACAAAAAATCTCTAAAACGTTCCGGAAAATCACTTCAAAAAACCCCTTTCTCTCAAATTTAGGGGGGGGGGACGGGCCTCTCTCGCCCCTGGTTCGCAATGCTCATGATCAAAATTACTACACATTTATAAGTTATTACAAGCTATAATGTAAATTTATTTAATTCTAGACATATAATAAAAATTAAAAACTTTAAAAACGAAAAATTGAAATTTTTGCCGTTTTTTTTTCAAAATTTTGACTGCCCCTGCAGCGGTAATAGAAATGATTTCGACCCGATTGATTATGTCAGAAACTAAACAAATGTTTTGATTTATCACTCAAGGTCAGAAATCTCATTTTTTAAATCAAAATATTTTTACTTTCATTATTAAATATAAATAAATTAGTCAATAAAATTAAGGGGGGGGGGGCTTCAAAAAGTATGTTTACCTCTTGTGAACCAAAAAAAAAAGAGCTAGTTTTGGAATTGAATGAGGGTTCCTGCAGTAGAGTTCCTCCCCCCCCCCCCTAACAAATTTTGACAAACAAAATCAAAGCATATTTTATATATTTTAAATAATTTTTTAGTTTACTTTCAATTAATAATTCCAAAATAATATTCATCCACATTTACTTATTATAAACACATTATTTAATTTTATTGAATCATTTATTTATATTTAATAATAGAAGTTAAAATGTTTTGATTTAACTTGGTTATTAGGGTGGGTCGAAAAAACCGAAATTTATATAATCAAAACGTAATAGTGCGGAAAAGTTGCCATTGGTAATAAGGAATAAATTCACAAAATATTACACCAAATGGTTAATATCTTTTAAATATCTTTTACCGCCGCAAAGAGGGCAAAGTTTAAAAAAATCGCTTTTTTTTTTTTTTTTTTTTTTTTTTTTTAAATTAAATTATCCAACCATACCAATACAATTTCTAATAGAATGCAAAAGCTACATCAAGATGTTAGTAATGTTCCAATAAAATGTCATTATGGTGAAATTATTTCTATTACCGCCACAGAGGCAGCCAAAATTTTGAAAAAAAAACGGCAAAAATTTCAATTTTCCGTTTTTTACTTTTTTTCAAATTCATATTATATGTCTACTATTAAAAAAATTTACATTATGTCTAGTAATAACTAATAAATGTCTAGTAATTTTGATGATGGGGATTGCCAACCAAGGGCAAGAGGGGCCCGCCCCTCTTAAATTTTGGAAAAAAGGGGTTTTTGAAGAAATTTTTGCGATTTTATGGTAAATTTAAGGATTTTTTTAGTAGGAAGAAATCTTACATAAATTCCCCCTCAATTTTCACTTTTTCTCCCCCCTCCCAACAAAAAATTTCTAAAACGTTCCGGAAAATCACTTCAAAAAACCCCTTTCTCTCAAATTTAGGGGGTGGGGGGGGACGGGCCTCTCTCGCCCCTGGTTCGCAATGCTCATGATCAAAATTACTACACATTTATAAGTTATTACAAGCTATAATGTAAATTTATTTAATTCTAGACATATAATAAAAGTTAAACTCTAGAAAAAACGAAAAATTGAAATTTTTGCCGTTTTTTTCAAAATTTTGACTGCCTCTGCAGCGGTAATAGAAATGATTTCGACCCACCCTATTGATTATGTCAGAAACTAAACAAATGTTTTGATTTATCGCTCAAGGTCAGAAATCTCATTTTTTAAATCAAAACATTTTAACTTATATTATTAAATATAAATAAATTAGCCAATAAAATTAAATAATCTTTTTATAATAAGTAAATATGGATGAAAGGAAATGAGAAACAAAACAAATATGTCTTGATTTAAAAAACAAGATGGCACACAGCAGGTTAATCACAAAGCTGTTCCTTTATTACTTTATGCAGTTTAACCCTTAATTGCTGTCACAAAAACTGTTGCATACATACTGTGAGTGGTTTTGGTTTCCAAGACCGCTTGATTGAAAGATTAATAAAAAGCTCGAATAACTAATAAGATACTGCTTCTTTTCTAAACTTTATGTAGGGGAGACCATTACACAGTGGACCACTTTTCCAGTTAACATTTTTTTTCTCTTTAACAGACTGACCGATCTGTATGAAAATATTTTTGAATATTCCTTAAACCTTCTTACATCCATCATAATTTTCTCACAACATAGTTTCCAATACATTTTTCAAAAAAAAAAAAAAAAAAAAAAAAAAAATTATATACATTTGTGAAGTGGACCAGTGTACCCCGGAAGCGGGGTACAGTGGACCACTATTAGGTATTATCTAAAATACAATATAAATCTATTTTTCATTAATCTAATTATTTTTTGTTGCCCCTTCACCCACAAAATAACATAGTAATATAAATTTTGAAGCAAAAACAAAAAAATTATATTTTGAAAATAATAACAGATTAATACAGGAACAATTGCAATTTAGTTGAAGTTATTACTTAAGTACAAAAAAATCCGCTCACATTAAAATTTGCAAATTAAATTCTTAAGTACTTATGAGTAAGATTGAGCCTGGAATTTTCAAGAAATAATTTTGGGTCTGAGAGCAACATTATGAAATCATTGACATCGACAGCAGATTCATCTACAGTTTCAGAAGAAATAAACTGATTTCCATTCAATTTGCGTCTCATAAATCTTACTTGAATAAAATCATCAACAATTAGACTACAGTTATATTTATCAAAGACAGTAAATACAAAACAAAATATTTCTTACTATGTTAAATAAATTGTTATTTTTATTTGTTTACTTTATTTTACAGTTAAATCTACTTTAAAACAATCTTTCTTTATAGAAAATAAGCAATTATTAAATATTTTGAACATTCTGCATTACAGGAGCAGAGTGGATTGTGGACCACTGTGCCCCAGGAGTGGGTGGTCCACTGTACCCCATGTTGAAGTTCAATAAATAATCATATTAATATTGTTCACAGCTTTCTTTTAAACATATTAACTTTAAAGTAAAATAAAAACAAGTATCTTAGCTTTAGTCATATATTACAGATACAGAGGACAGTCAATTCTCAAATACTCATCATACATCACATGCAGATAGATTTTAAAAACCAAATTTTGAAGGGAAAACTTACGGGTATGTACAAACAAAACAAAAACACAATTTGATTATTTTTTTTTTCTTAGAAGGACAGTAATTACTTGAACTTCATTTTTATAAACATGGGAAGACTTATTTTACTTTCTTTAATCATTGTTGAACGCTAAATTATACTTTGTGATAATTTAAGAAGTATTTTGTTTTGTTTATTTAAGGAGTTTAAGTATCTCCTTGGAAACTTTTTAATTTCTATGGAGTTTCTAAGTAGTGTAAGGCGTCTGTATGACCCCTGCTATAGTTAAACTGAAAATCACAAGTTACTGTGAAAATTGATAAAAGCACTACCGCTAAAAGCAGCTAAAAGATTTTTTTTTCCCCAAAAGCCGTAGCATTTAAGCCTAACATTTATAACTAGGATTAGGGTGGTTTTATTCCAAACAAACGTTCATTTACAATGTTTTTTAGAGAACATTACAACATAAAATTGAATAATTTACCCTTTTTTCTGTAAAATAGACAACATCAGGCGAGAAAAATTGGGTTAGAATCTTGTATATACAATTCTTGTTTACGCTTGCCTCATGTATCTCGACAACAGAAGGAAAGGCACCGCGCACGCGCAGATGGAAACTAATATATCCTCCACTCCTGTCGGCCTGTCACACTGTTCAAAAAATTAGCAGTTGGAATTTTATTTAATTAGTTTTAGAATATATGCTTTATGTAATTTAGATCATTTTCACTGTCTCTGGGAGATGTAGAATACCCCAACTGTGCATTTGAGAGGGGTAAAATTATAAAATTTCAAATCTTAAAAATTTAAATTAAAAAAAAAAAAATTAAATTTTTTGAAAATTTACCGAGAAGAAAATTTTGAGATATTCCTCATTTAAGTTTGTAATTTTTAAAAACTTAAAATTTTAACAAAAGTTTTTTTTTTTTTTTTTTTTTTTTTTGAAAAAAAATTATTTAAAAAAAAATAATGTACAGTAAAATATGTGTTTTAAAGCTGTATTTTTCTTTATAATATCTATATAATATATACATATGTACATACGTCCAATTCAATGAGGGGGTTACCCCCCCCCCCCCCATTCAATTATTATTAAAAAATGTTGAAAAAGAATTTAATCTTATATTATTAGTCAAATTGCTGGTCATAGAAGAACAGAAAGTGTGAAATATGTTTTATCCCCCCCCCCCAGCCCCACCTTCACATCCCTCGAGGGGGTGAGGGAGGAAAATATTGCTGAAAGGGGGGCACGAATCTGTGACGTTGAAGTGTTTCTTTTTAGGTAATATTGTATTCTCATAGGAAATACATGCACTTTTGAAAAAAATTACAGATTTGAATTGGCACCATTATGCATAGAAATAATCAAAACTTGGAATATAGAAGTTTTTACATCTATAAAAAGTAAAGACTTTTGTGCATAAAAAATGCACACTTTTTGCGAACACGGAACAGGCAGTTATTTTATGCAAAAAATTTGCACAGTTTTTGAAAACAAAAAATATGCACTTTTTTGTATGCATAAAACATGCATATAATGTGCACACAAAGTGTACACTTTTTGAAATATTCAAAAATATTCACTTTTTTTGCACAAATTGTACACAATTGAAACTTTTTTGCAAAAAAGTGCAAACATTTTCTAGCTGGGTACAGTTAAGGATTGCGGTCTTCCCGTATGCTTCTTTCTGCCGTAATCTTCGGGATTTCTGAGAAAACTGTTTACTGCAGCCTTGGACCTTCCTATTTTTCTTGCAATATTAAAACCAGACATTCCAACATCATTTAAAGTTAATATTTTAATTTGTTGACCATCGGATAACTTTTTTCCTCTTGGCATTGTATTAAACAAACCAAATACAAAATGAATGCACGTAACGCGTTTACATTTACCTAAACTTTCATGGCGACCTATTTTATTACGTCTGGCATTATGCCAAATGAGGCTAAAACCATCGGCTTTATACTTTTTTCCAAGTTGTTTTTCATTGGTTGTAAGAAATTAGCATAATTTATGTTCCCGCTTCCGTTTTTCCAAATAAAGTTTATGTGTATTATTGCAATGTTGATCATGCCAATGAAAATAGAATTTGCGTTATCAACAGTTCCATTACTTTTTGAATTTTGTAAATTTTTCTATCGGCTTTATAATTTTTTCCAGCACTGTATTGAACTTGATCGAGACATTCGTGAAGCTTGGAAATATGTCAGTCACATTCAAATCGGTTCATAAATACAAGAGTTACGGCATTACAAAAATCAGATTGTTTCAAAATGCCAGCCATCCTAGAATTTCAAACTGCTATATCTCAGCCATTTTTAAAGATAAAGTCAAAACAAAAGAGGCTCCATTATCCTTGTCTCAATGTCTAACACTTAACGGAAACAATTGTTTCCATTTATAACTTTTTTGTACATTTGAAGTAAACAAAAATATTAAGTTTGAACATATTTATATTTATATTAAAATCATTAAAATTACAGACATTACATTACAATTACATAAAACATTAAAAACATATTAAAATTGGACGTTTCGGATTTACATGAAAATCCCTCATCAACAAATATTTTTCTTAACGTAAGTCACAGTTCAAAAATATCAACACATAGAAAATGCATCGTATCAAACCTCGACATTTTGATACGTTGCATTTTCTATGTGTTGACATTTTTGAACTGTGACTTACGTTAAGAAAAATGTTTGTTGATGAGGGATTTTCATGTAAATCCGAAACGTCCAATTTTAATATGTTTTTAATGTTTTATGAAATTGTAATGTAATGTCTGTAATTTTAATGATTTTTTGTACATTTTTTTGAATTTTTTGTTTGAACAAACCAATCTGTTGAGATTAATTTCTTAATAAATATATACTGTAATGGACTCATCGTTCATACACTGTCAAAAACAGAAATTTTTCTTAATCTAGTAACATATAACATAACCCACAAAGAAAATATATAATAACCTCTTCTGAATTACCCACTATTCCAAAAAGCTTATTTATCTCTAAAAACCTTAGAAACCAATATATTTCCGAGATTTAAAGAAACATTTCTTAAAAAGTTTCTTTAGCTTCCACTGATTTTCGAACCCTTTCCGTGTAGATTTTATTTTGTATCAATCCATAATATAAATTTTTCAGATTCTACCGATTTTCAATTAAATATTTTCGTGTTCAACCGACATGTTTTACAGAACCCGATAAAAGAAGTTTCGTCAACCGAAATCTGACCAGAACACGAAGTGAAAGGAAATTATTCAAAAATTTAATAGAATCATTGAAAAACTGTCTACAATTATATTTCTAATAGCAATTTTGTCTTTTTTTTTATAGAAAAACGAACACATAATTCTCATTAATATTGATATATATATATATATATATCTTTTCATTTGAAAAATATTCAAAACTTGTTTTTGTAAAGTCAGGTCAACTCGACCCGAGTCAAAACTCATCCCGTAACCGACTCAAATTCAAAAAAACTAAAGTCATCCCAACACTCATACAACCTGACACGTGGGTCGTTTTCAAAGAAAATCCGGTTACCTGACTCGATCAAGGACTCTAGCTTGTGATTCTACACTCTATGAGTGCGCCTCGACATTTTTTGACTATGTTGCAGAGCTTTGGCTTACTAGAATAAATTCTATCTATACTAAAGCATTTAGTTTTATATGTTTTAAAAATATAATCTGAAAGGGACCGTAACCGACCCAAACTCAAAATAATTAGTCATCTCAACCCGCATACGACCCGACCTGTGGGTCGTTTTCCAAGAAAATCCGGTTACCTGACTGGATGCAGGACTCTAGCTTCTGATTTTACACTCTTTGAGTGCGCCTTGACTTTTTTTTTACTATGTTGCAGAGTTTTGGCTTACTAGAATAAATTCTACCTATACTAAAGCATTTAGTTTTATATTTTAAAAAAATATAATCTGAAAGGGGAGAAGGATAAATGCACACACAATGACTTTTAATTGCTCTCGATTTCTCACTTTTTTATCATACCTTCCTTCTTCCCTCTTTCATTATAAACTAAAGTGTTTACTCATATAAACTAATTTTCTAACTAAAAAAGCATAATTAGTTCTTTCAGAAATGGAGATTATTGACTTTTATAAAAATTCTGTAAAACTTCTAGAATTCTCGAAACATTACCCGCCTTCATAATCTTTGGTTTCTTTTCAAAACAAACAAATCAAAATTGGCAATTACGTGCCAAACCGAGCAACCCTTACTGCAATCAATCAACGTGCGGTCGCTGATCTTTTTTCGATAAATATTCCAAAAGATACATACAGTGGCACTAATTACTTCACGTCATCCGGCGTTGTTCTCAAGAGCTTTTGTTTTAAGGCGAAAGTAGAATTTTCTAGATCAGCGTCCCAAGTAATCCATTTGACAAGAAAATTAGTACCCGCGTCTTACAAACAAGGACAAATATCCTAGGAAAGTTAACTAATTTTATTGTTGCCTCAACTAAAATGATTTTGTTCTGCAAAGGAGGGCGTTTTCAAGAAGAATTTAGGTGTTTGGAAACTATTTGACAGGAAGATATTTTCTAATCGAATAATTTATCTAATGAGGTATTTTCTTAATAATGAAGAATTTCGCTCCAGAGCGATCTTAATCAGTAACTGTGTTTGGATAATGCTTTATAATTATGGGTAGATGAATGTGTGATTAAATATTTTGTTTAGAAAAGATGTTTTTAAGATATTCACATCAGATGCGTGTGAGATAAGGATTCATTCTTGAGTGCATTTTGAATTTTATGGTTGTTGAGATTTGAATATTTTTTTAAAAACTATTATTCGAACCGGAGGTAATTAATAGCAGCTTCTCAAACAGTAATGTGACCTATATGTGGTGTTGCAAGGTTTTTTTTTAAAATAATGTCTGCCTTTTAAAAAGTGTCTTCTTTTATGAGCAGGTCACCGGTTGTTGTTGGCTACCATGTTTATGTTATAGCTTGGAAAATAATGGAATAATTTTTTTTGTTCCGCTTTTGTATTTTAAATTTAATCTTTTATTTATTCATTCTGCTAAATTGTATCTTTCTTATACTTTTATTATTATTATTATTATTTAAGTTTAAGTTTAATTATTTTTCACGTAGTTTTATTTAAAGGTCGCCCAAATGAAGTGGCATTTCTATAATAACTCCGCCATTTGAAGAGAAAGATCACAGTGCATGTTCCTATAGAGGGCGCAGAGTGCTGGGAATGCATGTTATATCGTCAGATCCCGCCAGCTGCGTGTGTGATAGCGTGGGAGCACGTTAAAAGGCATCATGGATGCCTGCAAACGGTTTCAACGCGCGGTCGTGCAATTTTTAACAGCGGAAAATGTGAGTGCTAAAGATATCTATCGTCGAATGCAAAATTTGTATGCCACACAGATCGGTATTCCGATGATGTAGGGAATTTCGCAGTGGAAGATACAGTACATCCTTCTTACAGCTCAGCCCTCGCCGTGTGACTACCACATCTTCGGTCCACTCAAGAAAGCTCTGAAGGGATGGCGATTTGCCGACGATAATGAGGTCCAAGAAGCCATTGAAAATTGGTTCCACAACCAACCCCGGAGCTTTTTTCCCCAGGGTATCCATCGTCTCGTTGACCGCTGGGACACTTGTATCAACCTACAAGGTGACTTAGTCTAGCCTATCTGTTACGTCTCTATTACTTCTTTCTTTTGTATACTAATTTATATTAATACCATTAAAACCATTTCTCAAACCGTCTGTAGTGCTACTTTCATTTGGGAGACCCATATACTACAGTTGAACTTAATTTCTCAATTGCTCCGTAATGGCTCGGCAAGTCGCTCACATATCTCCTGTATGTAAAGTTGCATTTACATTTACAGCTTCTCAATCTGTCATTGTCAATACTCATGGAGTTTCTAGCTCCACATTGACAACACTCTTTGTACCTCACAGCTCCTGTGAGACGAACTTTATATCTTCACTTAATGTATGATAATCTCTGCGTAGACCTTTCAGAGTCAATTTAAGTTGAACTCAGGCTCTACGCCCTGCGTAGGCTGGGCACTTAAGGCTGGAACAGTGCGTAGACTTAACTCGCTGGTTCTCTTTTGCGGTTTTCGGAATCTTTGATGTTTTATGACTTTATCAGGATGTCTCAGGATGGCTTAAAGTTCAGAGAATAGAACGGGAGCATTTGAAAGCTGCTGACACCACTTATTTCGTTTATTGAATCTTCCCTATCTTTTTTACCTGACCACAAATTGAATCGAGAAGAATGAGAAGGGATTTTATTTATGCCTATCTCAAGCTGATTTGCAAGATTGCGCTCTAAACTCAGCTTTAGTAACAACGGACGTTGACATTGACAGCCACTACATTAGGAAGCTTACATTATTCCACTATTCCACTATTCCACAAGTATTGCAAGACCTTCCGACTTTCGGCGCTTCCCAAGAACTCAATCCACGAAATCATTGCGCGGAAAACCAAAAGATTTTTCAGGATGCGCAGTGCTTTTAAATTTCCATACATGCTATTCATTAGTGTGCATAGCGTAGTAGTTATACCAAACTATAACAACAAAAGTAATCATACAAAATTATCGAGAAAATTCTTAAAAGATCGCAAAGTTTAACAAAGTAAAACGATGATGTGTGAGTTTTTACTATTGTTTGTTAATTAACCCTATACTTCAAGAATTTTCTTTCGGTTGTATGCTTTTTTATACTCATATTTAGAGTTAGTTACCAGAGATTTTAAAGAGAAATTTTTCGCCATTTTTAATAGCAAACTTCTACTGCGCAGTGATGCATATATGAATGAATTGAAATTTAACTATTAATATATAAATTCAGTTCCAAGCAATCACCACTTAATATATAAAAATGAAAATTTGTCTGTCTGTCTATCTGCTTTTCTATACAAATCAACAGTTTGAAAGTCAGATTGTGAAATGTTACGTGTAGGCGTATTAAAACACGACCGAGGCAACTAAAGTAATCCAGAATTGAAATAATGTATAGTTAAAATATAGATAAAATTCTTAAGTGATACAAAGAGAAACACAAAAGGCTTATAAAAACCTTTTAATGATCGACATATGTTTCAGCGCTCATACGGCGCCATTTTCAAGATATATAGCGATAAACAAAAATATTCTCGCATATTTTTTTAAAATAAGATAAGTGCAGGCAATATGGTCACCTTAAGAACAGAAATTTTTTAGAGATAGTAAGAACTGATTTAAAATTAAAATAAAAATTGTCTAAAGAGTAGGCTCTTTTTAGTACTTGAAAAAAAATTCAAAACTTAAATTAATCAAAATTTAAACCCGCAGTAATTAAAACAAAATGTCTAGTTAATGAAGGTAATATGCCCATATGCAGGTAATATGCCCATAGGTGAAATATAATGAAATGATTCAGATTTAACGCATGAAAAACATCAATTATAAAAAAAAACAAATTTAATATTTGAAACTCAACAAAAAATAATGAGAAAATAAGTAAGAAGAAAAATTAGAAAACAATATTAAACAATTTAAACAAAATTTTAAGGAATTTTAAAGTTTTACAGTAAAATATGTTTTTAATTTTTTTTAACTTCACATGTAGGGCACGTAAAAACTTCCTTATCATTCTTGGTAAGTTCGACACACTCCGCGTGCACATAATTACGACACACAACACATAATCACAGATCCACAATTTTTGCTTTGTTGCAAATACCGCAAAACCAACTGTCTTTATCACTTTTCTTAGCTCGGGATTCTTTTCCGTTAGTCTTCGCAGACTGACGTTTTTGTTTGTTTAATCGCTTTTGTGATGCTTGAGTATTATTTTGAGAAGCTTTGGGAAAGAGGTCTTTTTTTCAAAATTAGAGCACTATAGTTCATTGCAGGTTTTATGACACGAGTTGTTTTACGCTTTTTATGTGGTGATAGCAGTAATTCTTGAAATGATGAGTCATGAACAGAAGCACCATTTCTGTCATTATCTTCAGAAGATGAAGAATCACAGCTGGAGTCCGAAGAAAAGTCACTGACTCCATCAAAGATGAGAAGACAGTGTCCTTGTGGTTTAAATTTTGAAAAATGACTGATCCATTTAACAAAGGTCTGTGTCGTCATGCTTCCTTTTGGCGTCATTTCACATGCAGAGCCCGCACCAGATTATCAACCCACTCTGGTTTCATTCTCTTACCTTTATACAAAATCATAGGGGGAATAGTAGCCCCAGTTGCATTACCGCAAGCCACAATTGTTACACTTTCACCATGTTCTTTAGCAACAAAATGCACTCTTTTTGAACCCTTTACTATGAACCCTTTACATAAATAAAATAATTATATAAATAAATAAATAAGTCAATAAATAATTAGGGAATGGCCATATGTGCAGATAATGTGGCCATACGTGCAGGTAATATGCCCATTGGGCATATTGCCAACAATAATGAGTTTTGAAAAAAGCATGTGTATGTCTGTCTGAA
The DNA here is from genome assembly GCA_963931845.1 of Maratus michaelseni. Lineage (NCBI taxonomy): Eukaryota > Metazoa > Arthropoda > Arachnida > Araneae > Salticidae > Maratus > Maratus michaelseni. The sequence continues at coordinate 10,037,214 of OZ007600.1, forward strand.
CACTCAGATATTGAAATTTACGTACACTGTTTAAAAGACTATTAAACCAGCTAAAACATTATGTATAACACTAATTACAAATACTTTGCTTAAATAAGATAAATAACAAATTTCCAAGCGACAAATTTATAATACGCCAACGCAACTATCAACAAATCACTAATGGCGGTCCTCCTTAGCACGTGATCAAAGATAGCGAGCAACACGGTACTAGACTTTGTTTGTCGAACATTTAGCGACTTGATTCAAGCGCCATCTTTTGGATTTCACTGCAGTTAATAACATTATTGCGGGTTGGCCATATTACCTGCATTGGCCATATTTGCATCACTTACCTTATACTTGAAAACATGTTTTCAAGTTACCCAAAACAGGTTTTCAAGTTATTAATCGAAAATAATTGCTCACTGTTGACCGGGAAATCATTTTGTAGAAATTAACGCGTCTGGTTGACAATTTTTTTTAATGTGATTAAGAAAAAAAATTGTCTAAGATAAAAGTCATATGAGTTTTTTGACTGTACTAGTGTAATATGCATCCTGCCTATAGTAGCACATAACTTAGAACAGAATATTCTTGTTCTTTGACGTAAAACTTTTTTACTTGAAAGAATCAGATTGTAAGAAAATCCCAATCTTATAGAAACTGTTTCAAAAACTTGTTGAAGTAAAACTTTTTTACTGAAGTGACTAAGAACCAGTTTTTGAGAAAATCTCAATCTTAAAGAAAATGCTTCAAGTACATCCGTTAACTTAAGTACTTAACAAATTGTTGAAGAATACTTGGAGATGTTACTTGAAGTTTAATCATTGTGTACTCGAAGCTTCTTAATCAATTAAAATATATAAACAGACACTGTTAAAGGAATTTACTATTACAAGATAATGTAATTACCCTTAATGAGTATTATTGAATTGTTATTACTGATTTTTAATTATTCAATAATTTTTATGCACTGTTCATGCAAACACTTCCTTTAAATAAGAATAAAATATTTGACAGAATGATTGTATAAATGTAACATACATCCTGTCTTTTGTTTCACAGAACTTAGAAACAGTGTATTCCTGCTCTTCAAAGTAAAACTTACTTCTTCAAAGGACTGCGATTTTGAGGTAAATTTCAATTTTAAATAAACAGTTTCAAGTACATAAGTTAACTTAAGTACTTAACGAATTGTTGATTGTTGAAGAATACATGAAGATGTAGTTGTAGTTACTTAATAATTGCGTACTTGAAGGTTCTTATTCAATTAAAATATGTAAACAGGCTCTGGGAAATGCATTTGCTGTTACAAAATATGTTATTACCCTGATTGAATATTACTGGATTATTATTACTACTTTATAATTATTAAATAATTTTTATAAACAGTCCATACAAAGATTTACTTTAAATAAGAATAAAATATTTGACAGAATGATTGTATAAATGCCACATACATTCTGCCTTTAGTTTCACAGAACTTAGAAACAGTGTATTCTTACTCCTCGAAGGAAAACTTGTTTCTTCAAAGGATTACGATTTTGAGTAAATTTCAATTTTAAATAAACTGTTTCAAGTACATAAGTTAACTTAAGTACTTAACAAATTGTTGATTGTTGAAGAATACTTGAAGATGTAGTTGTAGTTCCTTAATAATTGCGTACTTGAAGGTTCTTAATCAATTAAAATATGTAAACAGGCTCTGGGAAAGGCATTTGCTGTTACAAAATATGTTATTACCCTGATTGAATATTATTGGACTATTATTACTACTTTATAATTATTCAATAACTTTTATAAACAGTCCATACAAAGATTTACTTTAAATAAGAATAAAATATTTGACAGAATGATTGTATAAATGCCACATACATTCTGCCTTTAGTTTCACAGAACTTAGAAACAGTGTATTCTTACTCCTCGAAGGAAAACTTGTTTCTTCAAAGGATTACGATTTTGGGTAAATTTCAATTTTAAATAAACTGTTTCAAGTACATAAGTTAACTTAAGTACTTAACAAATTGTTGATTGTTGAAGAATACTTGAAGATGTAGTTGTAGTTCCTTAATAATTGCGTACTTGAAGGTTCTTAATCAATTAAAATATATAAACAGGCTCTGGAAAAGGCATTTGCTGTTACAAAATATGTTATTACCCTGATTGAATATTATTGGATTATTATTACTACTTTATAATTACTCAATAATTTTTACATACTGTCCATACAAACATGGCCTTTAAATAAGAATAAAATATTCATAGTTGTCTGACAGAATTATTGTATAAATGTAACATGCATCCTGTCTTTAGTAGGACAGAACATAGAAACATTATATTTTTGCTCTTTGCAGTAAAATGTGTTTCTTCAAAAGATTTTAAGGAAATGTCAAGTACCCTAGAGTTTATTTATAAAGAAAATGCTCCAAATACAGCAGTTAAGTACTTAACCAATTAATGGAAAAATGTGTAATTGAAGGTTCTTAATCATTTAAGATATGTAAACAGGCAGTAGTAAAGGCATTTACTACTGCAAGATATGTCATTACACTGATTGAGTATTGTTGAATTCTTATTACTTATTTTGAATTATTCAAAAATTGTTATACACTGTTCATAAAAAAATTTCCTTTAAATAAGTATAAGATATTTATTATTGCCTGACAAAATTACGGTATAAATGTGATAATCATCATGCCTTTAGTAGCACTGATCTCAGTAACAGTGTATTCTTGCTTTTTAAAGTAAAACTTGTTTCTTTAAAGGAATGCGATTTTAAGAAAATCCCAATCACTCTAGAATCTAATGGTATAGAAAATGTTTCAAGTACAGCAGTTAAGTACTTAAGAAATTATTCGAGAAAGGTGTACTTAAAGATTCTTAATCAATTAAATTATGTAAACTGTCACTGATAAAGTAATTTACTATTACAAAATATGTCATTACCCTGATTGAGCATTATTGAATTATTATTGCTAATTTTGAATTATTCAAAAAATTCTATACACTATTCATACAAATATATTGTTTAAGGTGGTTCTCAAATGACCTTCTCAACAACACGAAACTTTTTGACACATTTTTTGAGTCATTTTTAAACGCAAATGTATAAAATTGGCATACTTGGCTATTGAAGGGATTTGGAATCGAATTGCGGTTCCCATTTTTTGAGAAATAACTTACTTATCAAGTTATAAGTAATTCATGTCTGGTGACGACACGTTTTTACTCTTTCATGTGTTCCAGCGTCGGAAATTTTGTTCAAAGCTTCGACTTTGACAGTATTTTCTGAAGGATCTCCTCTCTTTAGCAAAAAATGGAAAACATCTTTCGATTACAAAGTGCCTTAAGGGTTCTGAGGGTTATTTTTTTTATTTATTTATAGACATTTTTCAAGCAGTATTTTTCCTAAAAGTCTTACTATAAAGATTATTTTGCAGATAAATATTTTTAAAAACTTTGAAAAAAAAAAAAAAATTAAACTTTAAAATATTAAAATAATTTAAATTTTGATATAACTCATGAACCACTCACTTTCCGTATTTCATTACTTTCTTTCACTATTGTGTGCAAAAAAGATTTATTGTTAATTTGTCTCCAACATTTCTAAAAATATTACTTACAAAATTTAAAATAAATGTAAAAGTTATAAAAAAACAGATTTTTGAGAATGCTTTTTACTTCGAGGACAATATTTGAAAATTTTTCACATGAAATTAAAAATCTTGAAGACAATTTATGAAAATCATAAAATAAAAATTCTGTGCAAAATTCCATACACATATCTTGCAGAAAATTTTAGATATAGACTTTTAAACATGACAAATTATATATATATATATATATATATATAAGAAAACATTCTGAGGTAAATGTACTCGAAGTTTTAGTTAGGGGCGCGTCAGGACTCATAGTACACACAAGAATTGCTATAATTGCTGATCAAATCATCAGAGAAATATGGTTTGCTTTATTTAATTTATTTAATTTTATAGTACTTTATTAGAAAAAAAATGCATTTTTCTGCAGAATTTTGACCCTCCCGGATAACCTTAAATAAAAACAAAATATTCAGTATTACCTGATAGAATGGCTGTATAAATGTGATATGCATCCTGCCCTTAGTAGCATAGAACTTAGAAACAGTGTAGCCTTGATCTTTGAAGTAAAACTTGTTTCTTTTTAAAAGATTTTAAGAAAAACTCAAGCACTCTAGAATCTATTTGTAAAGAAAATATTTCAAGTGCATCAGTTAAGTACTTAACAAATTATCGGAGAAATGTGCACTTGAAGGTTTCTAACAAGTAAAATTATATAAGCAAGACAGTTTTAAAGAGTTTTGTTTAATGTGGTTTTCAAATTCCCTGCTCAAGAGCGAAAAATTTTTGACATATTTTCTGACTCATTTTTAAACGAAAAGGAATAAAATTGGCAGAACTGACTATTGAAGCGATTTGGAATCGAATAGCGTTTTCTAGTTTTTGTCAAATAAATTACTTATCGAGTAATAAGCGATCATTGTCACGTGGCGACAAGCTTCTCCCTTTCTCGCGCTGCCGCGTCGGGAATTCGATTCAAACCGTCCACTTTGACAGTATTTTCTGAAAGAATCTGAAGAAGACATGCTAATTTTATGTGAGTTTGAACAAAAATGAATTCAAAAATATGTCAGAAAGCAGTTTCTTTGGATTTAAAAACAGAGGGGAGGAGGCGAGATCGGTAATTTCGAAAAGGGGAAATTTAAATAATTGGTTATTTATTGTTGCAATAAAGTAATAAATGAGTAGTCAAAAAAAAAAAGTTTTACTACAAATTTTAAACTTTTACGTACTGGGTTGGTTGAAATTTTTGAATTGTAGGGATGTTGGGGGGGGGGGGGACTGAAATAACATTAAAAGAAAACATAAATTATTCGAAACGCGGAAGGTTCTCATTCTTTATCATTATTATTTTTTTTTAATAAGGATTATTTTACGTGCGATTAAATTGTAAAAACTGAATATCTAACATACGAAATTTATTTCCTAGAATATCAGCATTTTAAGACTCTTTTATTAATAACAAATTATATCACAACTTAACTTCATACTGAAAGTAATAAAAATATAAGAGTCCAATGCATGTGAATATATATTTTCACATTAAATCAAATTTAGAATTAGTTACATTTATATTGTCATTCTTAATTATTCATGTAAAGCAAAGCAATAAATATTAATTGATGAAAATGAATTTTTAATTTTAATATATTATTATACAAAAGCATAATTGTATGTTGTTTTTGTTTTTTTTACTTTTTAATGTATGTCTACCTGTAATGCATGTCTTCTTAGTATGGCGCTATTAAATATCTTAGCGATTTATTCTTATATTTTTGCATATGATTAAGTAACTAAATTCACTCGCCCTCTACGCGATAAGACGCCAAGTCAGGCGTCCGCGTGAGCAATTAAATGGAGGCGTGAGTCAGCCCGGTATATAGTAGCCTTAACCGCGGTAGCCTGTCTTTATCGTTAGCCTCGTGAAGTGCACTGGTAGCGTCATTTACCTTTTTTAAGTGCGTCAGTATATTTGAGTATTCAGTTATTAACAGTGACAAAATTTACTCTTAACGTATTTTTTTATGTATCTTTTGTTTTAAAAATGTATACTCTTAATCACATGAGGTAAATTTTATCTGTAACGATGTAATTTTAACAAGATTATAGGTTACTCTAACTATCAAGGTATGCATAGGTTGGTTGGTTGGTTCGTTGATTTATGACGGCCGATTATCTACTCGAGTGATATAGGCCCTAGGGGGAATGCCCTCAGTGGGGGCCTTTCTAAAGGATCCTAACCCGTATTTACGGCAAGGTTCGAAGAAAACCACGGAAAACTCCGAACGGTTAGGTCGACGAGCGCGACAGAGGTTTCAGCCCAGCACGTCCCGCCTACCAGCTTTGAGAACAGAATCTCCCAGCCACTGGTGGGGCTAGGTATGCATAGGAATTATATTTAATAAATTTTAAAAAAAATTAATCATTTTCCTGGCATCTACACAAAAAATATATTAATTTTATTCCCAAAAGATTTATATTTTTGACCTTAAATGGAATTAACTTCAGCTATGACTTAACAATCTATGAGTTTATAGCTATTAAGTCAGTTTACAAATTTCAACAATTCGGTTTCAGTTTCACAAACAGTTGGCATATTTCAGCGAACTTGGTTTGTCTCATATTTAACATGATTGTTGTCTTAACTCGTATATATTTGTAACCATAAAGAATATTTGGCAATTTATCACCCGCGCCTGGCTAACAGGAAAACGCAGTCCAATTAATTTATTTACTAGTAAATCTGCAGATCAGGAGCCTCAACGTCAGCTCTGAAAGTCATTGTTTTTTAATCTCACTTTTCATATTATTTAGCATCTTACAATTCGCAATTTAATTTTTTTTAATGTTACATACATATTTATAGGCATATAAAATACGTCGGAGGTTTCAGAAATTAGAAGCGTTAAATTAAACACGATTTATGCAATGATATTCGGAAATTCTTATGAACTTCTTATTCTTGTATTTTTTTATATAAAAAAATGCATTTCTTATTTTGATATTCTTTGAAATAGGGTTGCTAAGCAACTCATAAAATAAAGAGTATAAAGAAAAAGAAATGCAATTTAAAATTTGTAAAAAATAGGAAAATAAAATGTTTTATATTTTTCGAACAGTTGCAAAAAAATTTCCAATAACTTAAACAATTAATTTCAAAATTCTAACAGATGTATCGTTAAATTTTCAAAGCTATTGCATTTATTAAGACCTCCATATCGAAACTTTAGTATCCGTAATTTTACGTTTGAATCCATTATTCAAATATGCAATTTTCATTTCAGTTAAAAATGAAATTTGAAAATCGTCTGCATTCCCATAGGAAAGCATTATGACCTAAAAAGAAATGTTCTTTATTTTGCGAACGAATGAACCAAACGTAACTAAAAACTATACAGCTCATTCCGGGTACCTCACCCACATACCCACCAAAAATCAACTTAATAGGGTGATTTTTACGGCAGTTATCGCGGAACAGACAGACAAACAGACAGACAAACAGACGGAAACCAAAAACTTTTCGCGTATCCACAGTGAGCCTTCACTGACGTTTCGGCAATTAAGTTTTAAAAATATCAGATTGTTGTAATGTCATCAGAAGTGCATCTGTGTACATTTAAAAAAAATTCTAGCATACACGGAAGTACAGTTAAAATTCAATTACAAAATTCCCTCTATAAATAGATGGACAAAGTTAAGTTTTAAATAAAGTAGTGTAAAAAAAAAAGCTACAGCTCAAAAATATCTATTTTAAAAGAAAATATTTTTAAGTGCAGCAATTAACTCCTTTAAGTAATTAACAAATTACTTAAGAAATGAGAACTTCAAGTTTCTTAATTAAGTAAAAATTATATGAAGTGCACTCTGGTAGAGTCATTCACCTTTTTTTTAAGTGTGTCAGCATATTTCAGTATTCAGTTATTAACAGTGACGAAATTTACACTTAAAGGTTTATTTTTTATATTTATTTTCATTTAAAAATATATATTCTTAATCACGTGAAATCAATTTCATCTGTAACGATGTAATTTTAGCACCATTGAATTAGGCTACGTCAATTATTAAGACAAACATAGGAGTTACACTTGATAAATTATTCAAGAATCGATACGTGAAGTTTCTGATTAATAAAAATGTATAAAGAGGAACTGGTGGAGTCAATTACTTTTTTTAAGTGTGTCAGTATATTTCAGTATTCAGTAACAGTGACTAAATTTACACTTAACGTTTTTTTAAATATTTATTTTCTTCTTAAAATATATATTCTTAATCGCGTGAAGTCAATTTCAACTGTAACGATGCAATTTTAACAAGATTGAACTAGGCTAAGTCAAGTATTAAAACATACATCGGAGTTATACTTAATAAATTATTCAAGAATAGATACGTGAAGTTTCTTGATTAATAAAAATATATGAAGAGGCCCTGGTGGAGTCAATTACCATTTTTAAGTGTGTCAGTATATTTCCGTATTCAGTTATTAACAGTGACAAAATTTACACTTAACGGTTTATTTTTTATACTTATTTTCTTTTAAAAATATATATTTTTAATCACGTGAAATCAATTTCATCTGTAACGATGTAATTTTAACAAGATGAACTTAGGCTATGTCAAGTATTAAGACAAACATAGGAGTTGCACTTAATAAATTATTCAAGAATCGAAACGTGAAGTTTCCTGATTAATAAAAATGTAGGAAGAGGAACTAGTGGAGTCAATTACTTTTTTTAAGTGTGTCAGTATATTTCAGTATTCAGTAACAGTGACTAAACTTACACTTAACGTTTTTTTTTAATATTTATTTTCTTCTTAAGATTATAACTACCATAAACGAACATAAAGGACCATACCAACCATCAACGACAGTGTATCTTTTTCTTTGCGGAGCCCTGCACATGAATTTATTTATATTCCACAATCTCCTATTAGTCTACTACATATAGTTCAGCAGGAAAATGCGTAAATACAATTAAAAACTACCCTTAAGCAATTCACTCCCATAGTCTGTAATACTTACGAATTCCCTTGTGTAACCATGTATATGATCAACCGAGTTTATAAACACACACGTACTATGAAAAAATTTAGCTAAACTTAAAAAGGAAAACCAAAGTCGAAAACGCACTTATCACACATAGACTGTAAATAACGCACATATACTGTAACCAATATCTTTTGTGTGTCCCTGTAAATAAAGGCAATTCATACCGCACTTTGATGAGAGAAATTTATAGTGAACCTCAGTAATGCATATAATTTTCATTATGTTTGAAATAGTGAAATATCAGTAAATTACACTGCAAAAGATTTTCCCCCGTAGAACGATGTGTAACAGAATTCTTTTGTTTGACCCTGTAAATGAATAATAAATGCTTTGCACCCCATATTCAACAAAAAGCCTGTTTTAATGCGCTTCATAATTATATAGCAATTTCATTATGTTTTAAATGACGTAGCGTCAACAAAATGCACTTGAAACGATTATTTCCCATTGACTGCAATGTAACGGAATACTTTTGACTGTCCCTGTAAAAAAGCTATAAGTGCTACACCCTTTAGTTGAAATAGGGAACATGCTATAGTAAACGACAATAACATACAAAAATTTCAGGGCAGTCCGAGCATATTTACGGGAGTTTGAGCACGGGCAGACTTGACAAACCGAAGTCATAAAAACTTTTCAACAAGGTTGGAAAGTGTTAAAAATGGATGAAGAGGAACTGGTGGAGTCAATTACCGTTTTTAAGTGTGTCAGTATGTTTCAGTATTCAGTTATTAACATTGACGAACCTTACACTTAACGGTTTTTTTAATATTTACTTTCTTTTTAAAATATATATTTTAATCACGTGAAGTCAATTTAATCTGTAACGATGTAATTTTAACAAGATTAAACTAGGCTACGTCAAGTATTAATAAAAATAAAGGAGTTACACTTAATATATTATTGAAGAATCGATATGAAAAGTTTCTTGATTAATAAAAATATATGAAGAGTCCCTTGTGCAGCCAATTACCATTTTTTTAAAATATATATTTTACCATCTTTTTAAAATATATATTTTTAATCACGTGAAGTCAATTTAATCTGTAACGATGTAATTTTAACAAGATTAATCTAGGCTACGTCAAGTATTAATAAAAATAAAGGAGTTACACTTAATATATTATTGAAGAATCGATATGAAAAGTTTCTTGATTAATAAAAATATATGAAGAGTCACTTGTGCAGCCAATTACCATTTTTTTAAAATATATATTTTACCATCTTTTTAAAATATATATTTTTAATCACGTGAAGTCAATTTAATCTGTATCGATGTAATTTTAACAAGATTAAACTAGGCTACGTCAAGTATTAATAAAAATAAAGGAGTTACACTTAATATATTATTGAAGAATCGATACGAAAAGTTTCTTGATTAATAAAAATATATGAAGAATCACTTGTGCAGCCAATTACCTTTTTTTAAGTTTGTAAATATACAGGATGTGCCAAACAGATTGAAACGCGCTTTTACCTGTTGGAGATATGTTAGGTAATGCAAATCGCAAAAGTGGTCAAAATGAGGTAAAGAATAAAAGACGTTTCCTTGTTACAGCGCCCCCCTCAATAACGAATGAATTCGCCAAGGTCATTCTAAATATTATACATGCATCACAAAAGCCATATATGGGATATGTATACGGCAAACTCTCACATGTATGACATATAAATCACATATAAACCCTATTTATGTTATACATCCATCTTATATAACATATATACGTCATATATGAGTAATGTCTACGTCTTATATATCATACAAACTCTATGCATTTTTTATATACATCACATATATCCCTCATATACATTTTATACAGATCATATATATACTTCGCATACATTTTATACACATCATATATATACCTCATATATATTTTATAGACATCACTTATATGCCTCATATATGATTATAACTTGATCATATCCATCATACCCATGATCATATGCATCATATATGACTATAATGTCATATATGTCTTATAACTTGACGATACATTTCGATCGCTTGGCTTTTCATGCGGCGGGGGAGGGCTGCTATAAAAAGGAAGTACCGAAATAAGGTATGTTAATGAAATAATTATCTGATTAATTTTCAAAAAGTAACATTTTTTAAAATTTTTATACGATTTCTCTAAACAGAAGTTGTCGATAAGAAACAAATTCGTTCTGTTCCTACTAGAGAATTTGAAAAACTGCATATCTGTGTCTTTAAAATTCACGAAGTTACGCTTAAACAAAACTTGATCATTATGAATTAAGACAACATATCAAATTAGAAAAATAAGTTTGTGAAATATTGCTAGAAAATCTAAACACGGACGATAAGAATAGCATATGCAGTTTACATTAAACAAAAGGTGATCGATGCTTGGAACCGTATTAGCGGCGAAGAACTACAAAATATTTACAAAAGTATTATTAGAGAAATTCATTTATTGAAGGTGAGAGAAAATACTTTGAAAATGTTTTCTCAGTTGTTCCTTATGTTTATATCATTTAAAACTACAATTTCTGCACACAATAATTTCTGCTTCTGCAATCATTTATTTAGATGTATTTATAATGCAACTTCAAGCCACTTGTTAACATAATTTGGTTTTAAGAATGCGATGATCAATATTTGAATGGTTTCAATTTGTTGGAATAACCTTTAGAATGGTAAAAATTGGTGGTATAAGTTAGCTTTTTTTTTCTCCAAAATTCTGTTGATTTTAAAGTTACAAGTATGGAGTTTTTTATAATGATCTTGTTGTAGAAGGAAAAAAATTCTATTTAATAAATTTTGTCTGGAAAAAGAGAGGGCGGGATATAAAAAGTTTGAAAAGTGTAACTATTTGAAAACGTTCGAGGGGACTATTATCGAAGCCCTTATTATAAGAGTTTGTGTAGAAAATGGAAAAAATGCATCGCATACATATGTTGCACATAATAGATGCATCTGTCGGTTTGAGTATGTATTTTTAAAGCCGGATAAAATAATATAAAGAAGTCACCTTTAGCCAAAATATTAAAAGCACTTTCGGAATGAAAAATAGGTTTTTTGGTTTTTTGCTGAAAAAATACGTTATAATTTGATAAAGAAAAAAAAAAAAAAAAAAAAAAAAAAAGATAAAAAGACGAAATTGCACGTTTTGTTAAAAATCTCAATTCTACTCACTTCCTCTTTTTCGTAAAGTCAGTTTAATGTGAGGAAATCAAATAACAAATTTCTTATCAAAATATTAAATATACCTATAGGAAAAATACTTGTTTAATGCAGTGTATTATAATAACTTTGTCCGAATGGTACATTACCAGTTGTCAACGATTTCCCCCATAGATCATAATATAAAGAGATTATTTTGTACGTCCCTGTCATTGAACTATAAATGTTACTAATTGTATACTCCGTTTAAAGGATGCCGTAGTCCACCTCAGTAATACATATTAATTGCATTGTTTGAAATATCATGACATCAAAAAATGCCCTGTAATGAATTGTTAATGCTACACACGTCATTGTCAATACCGACCATTTTATTGTAAAATTCAATATAATGTATAAAAATTTCATGACAATCCGAGTATATTTACGAGAGTTAGCAGACAGACAGACAGACAGACAAGAGGACACACAGATAGGCAGACAGACAAACCGAATTCATAAACACCTTTCCACTATCTTGGAAAGTGTTAAAAAGAGGTATTGAAAAAAATAATACAAAATATTATGACAACTTCTTAGTCATAATCGCATACAGTTTAGGAAATCAGAGATTTCCCTATATTTCCTTTTAAGGGGTCATAGAACTTTTAAAATATCAAAAAGTGTTAAAAAGAGGTATTGAAAAAAAAATAATACAAAATATTATAACAACTTCTTAGTTATAATCGCATACAGTTTAGGAAATCAGAGCTTTCCCTATATTTCCTTTCAAGGGGTCATAGAACTTTTAAAATATCGAAAAGTGTTAAAAAGAGGTATTGAAAAAAAAATAATACAAAATATTATAACAACTTCTTAGTCATAATCGCATACAGTTTAGGAAATCAGAGCTTTCCCTATATTTCATTTTAAGGGGTCATAGAACTTTTAAAATATCGAAAAGTGTTAAAAAGAGGTATTGAAAAAAAAATAATACAAAATATTATAACAACTTCTTAGTCATAATCGCACTGCAAAAAATAATTGTTGATTTTACAGTATAAAACTGGCACCCAGCTGCCAGTATTATACCGTGCAAGCAGTAATACGCTACCGCGCATGCGCGGTAGCGTATTACTGCTTGCACGGCAGCGTATTACTGCTTATTTTACTGTTTAATACTGTTAATTTTACGGTATAATACTGGCAGCTGGGTGCCAGTTTTATACTGTAAAATCAACAATTATTTTTTGCAGTGCGCATACAGTGTAGGAAATCAAAGGTTTCCATATATTTCCTTTTAAGGGGTCATAGAACTTTTAAAATATCGAAAAGTGTTAAAAAGAGGTATTGAAAAAATAATAATACAAAATATTATAACAACTTAGTCATAATCGCATACAGTTTAGGAAATCAGAGAATTCCCTATATTTCCTTTTAAGGGGTCATAACTTTTAAAATATCGAAAAGTGAGAAAAGACAATTTTTTTAATTTTATTTCTTAAAAAGTATACATTACAAAACCCGATTTTTGAAGGCAATAATAGACACTTGTTTCTTCTGTTATTTCAGATTTTTTTCCCAGTTCATAATGAGGAAATTAGTTATTATAGGGGTTTTTAAAATTGTCCAGCAAAAAACTGGTATCACAGGTTACGTGCATGATTACAAATGAATATTTGCATATAGTACAAAGTTTTTTTTATATAATTATACTTGAGAGACTTGTGCTTACAATGAGATCAAAAAAGTGTTTATTTATAGCATTTGTGCGTTTTAAAAACTAAACTTTATCTTGCTTATTTAAAAATTTCTAACTCTTAGCAATATAACACCAAGAAAATATTTGCTTTTCTCAACAAAAGATGAAAATTTAGGTTCACTTTATAAAGCCTACCACACACTATATATATATATATATATCCTGCAAATTTCATGAAAAAATATCGAAACATTCTTTAACTACCTTGCGCGCAATGCCCCAAAAACATATTTTGAGAAAAATGACTTTAAATTTCTCTCTTTGAAAATATTTCATATTTAACAACTATTAAGAGAGTCTAAAGTTTACAAAGATATTACGTCCAGGCCAGTAAGCAGACGGTGGCAGGGTGGGCTGAACCCCCCTCTAGACTTCATAATCTTTCAATACGAATAACATCATTTATTACATTAAAGAATTTTATAATTTTATAATCAAAAGTTTTGCGACAATGGGGACTTGCTTTCTTCTTCTGTCTATATTTATAGATCCTTAAAATAAAGGGTGAAATGACAAGCTGTAAATTAGTTCCATCAAAAATTTCAGAGCCCCCTTGACTCTTCCAACTGGTTACAGCCCTAATTACGTATGTTCATTATTAATCAAAAACAAGTAGATTTATACAGGCAATTAAATTATAAAGTTAAAAAGCACAAATATTTATTAAAAACAACATTAGACGTTTCGCTCTTTTCCAGAAGCTCCTCATCAGTAAAGTAAAATTAAAAACACAAAAAGACGAGAAATGACAATGCAACTTACAGATCAGAAATTGTATGTATAAATGTACTTATTTTTATTAAGAGTGTCATTCAGTATGTTTTAAGGCTACTCTTCAGTAAACTTCCCGATTCCCCTCGCTAATGTTATTCCTATGGGCGTAGGATGCATTAGTATTTTTAAAATATCTCATCAGAAAATTAATATTTTTAACTTTTGTTTTCTTTGTACTATTCTTAAAGAATGTCTCTTTTTTTCTTAGTTGTCAATTTTTTTCTAAAATATATACTTAATTTTATATGAAACGTTAAAATCTTATTCGGTTTCGCTAAGATTTTAAAACAAAAAAATGTAAATTAAGCACATAATTTAGAAATATTTTGATAACTAAGAAAAAAAAGAGACATTCTTTAAGAACAATAAAAAGAAAACAGAAGTTAAAAATATTAATTTTCTGAGGAGATATTTTAAAAATACGAATGCATCCTACGCTCATAGAAATAACATTAGCGAGGGGAATCGGGAAGTTTACTGAAGAGCAGCCTTAAAGCGTTCGGAAATGATTATTCCTTAATATCTATCTATTTGTTCAAAGGTTGAATTTGAATGTTTAAAAATCCTATGACCTCCTCAATTAAAATAAATTTAAAGTAACTAGATAAAATGTCAAATCTCCTCTCAAATTATTAAAATCATGTCTTGGAAAAATAATAATACAAAATATTATAACAACTTAATAACCATAAAGTAAAATCACACACAGCTTAGAAAATCAGTTTGCCGTACATTTTTCCATATTCTTTTCATTCATTCATTCATCGAATGCCAGTTGTCATCCCTGGAAATCCGAAATACTGATAAGGCACGGACTCCGGCTTCACTTTTCAGGAATTAACAAACGCCCCTGACAACTTTCCGCGGATCTGGAACAACCGTGCAACAGTCAGCGGCGCTGCATCTGGGAACAAGGGTGAGAAGAGGAGAAGGAGAAGGACCCTCTCAACTCAACAAGGTATCAACTTCGTCCGGGACAGAAGTAACCGCTTCACTCCTCCGATGTCATTCCGCTTCAGTAATTAGTATTGATTGGAGAGAACAGAAATAAAGTGCTGCCGGAATGTGTGTATTAAATCCGTTTTCTCTCCTTTTCAGATCGCAGACGGAAAAGTTTCCGCACTGAATTGCTAGACGTCTAGTCAATCTTCAAATTGGAATGCGGAAATCAAGAAGCTTTGATAGAGAAGGGGGTGGTTTTTGAAAAGGACAATTTCGTTGCTAATTCTGATGAATGCTGAAGAAAAGGTTGAATTTGACGTGCGTCAAATGTGATATTTTGTATGTGTGCATTGCGACTCCATATTTCGTAAACTTATTATATGCAGATATTCAAATAAAAGATTTCTGTTTAAAATATATTCCACTTGTAAGATTGTATATTTCCATGTAGCTATTTGAATGCAGCTATTTGAAGCTATCCAGAAGCTATTTGAATTAAGCCTGTTTTTAATGCTTTTAAATTTCCGCATAGGAACCTGAGCAGTTTCAATTTTTCTAATACTATTTTGAATTATAATCCGAGATACAGCGTCCCATTTTGGCAACCAATTTTAGCGTTGATGATTTTGATATATATAATAATCGCAACTTGATTACTGGTGTTATCTCGATTTCATGGTATTATCATAATCTAGTTGCCATTCATTAAGATGGTAAAGATAACAAAACTGCAAGTCAGATAACGCATTCCATAGAAAAACTGCACAGCTTGATACAGTGTGAAATTAATGGAAACCCGATTACTAATGTTATCTCGATTTTATGACATCATCAGTAATCGGGTTGCCATTCATTTTACATTTCAGCGAGCTGTGGAATGTTACTTTGGCTACATCTCCTACTAGTGCACTGGCTGACTGTGAGTTTCTTTATATAAATAATACAGATATATTAAATAATATAAATTGAGGAAAAGGTCTAAATACCATCTGACACTTTTATTTTCAATCTAGCTCCTTCAAGATTGAAAATTTGTGGAGGAAACAGTGATGGAAGGGTACTTTGATATTTTTCACATCCGTTTAGAAAAACAAAATCAGTTTAAAAAGCCCTTTCTGTTTATAAAAAGAAAAATTCCGAAAGTCTGCAAATTTTGAGTTTAGAAAATGGGGTCTATATACCGGCTACGTCAGTTTTTTTAAAAATAATCCCACAAATAGGGCTAATTTCACTAATTAAGAGAGAAGAACACTGTATTAATAAATTTTATTGATTAATAACATGTAATATGAGCAGAAAGAACAGGGAATATTTAATAAACAAGCATTTTTGTTAAATTTATAAAATCTTAGTGACTATCTATGACGAACTTCTTCCATTCTGTTCCTAGTTTTTTTTGGCGCAGCATATCCCTTAAGGGATTTTTCGCCATAAAATCTCATACAACCAACCAACAAACCTGTTCCTAATTTTGTTTTCAACGTGTTAAACAAAAGAAAAAGAATTGCTGCTTGAATTGTAGATTACTTTAACTGCAAAAATCACAAAGTAACCACAAGTAGACACAAATTTCATCATCTATTTTAATTTTTGGTATTTTTAATTGGTTATTATAGTATCGCACACTGCAGTGTCCATTAGGCCCTGGAGCAATAAAATCTTCACGATTTTCAAACTCAAGATCTCCAAAGTTATTTTAAAAGCGATTCAACAGGTAACCAAATAATGCAACGATTTTGTAATGATCATACAATAATTCGACATGCTGAGACGGGTCTCCGTGAATATAATTCAGCATACACATGCTTGCCTAGAAGTTGAGATAGAGCAATTTGAACATCTATTGTAATTCAGAACAAATAAATACGTTATGAGGAGCCCGCATCCACTTCCTCAGAATCATAATAGAGATATTTATGGAGAAATATCGAAGTTATGTGGTGTTAGCACACTGGTTTGCAAATGGAAGGTCCGTGGTTCGAATTCGGCTGTAAAGCTTTCTACAATTGGCGACGGCACAATAAAATAACGGATGGATGACAGGAAAATACCAAAAAGAGACAGATGGGGATTGACGTAGACCTGCGGTTTAATTTGACTCAACACGGAAAAACTCACCCGCCTATACACAAGAAGACTTGGCAGATTAAGAAATATTTCTTTATTCTGTAGGTGGTGGTGCACGGCCGTTCTTTCTTGGTAAAGCATTTTGTCTGGTTAATTCCGATAACGAACTATTGCCTACTCAAGATTAATTCTAACACAATTATTTAAATTGGTAAAGAGATCATACGAGTTGAAATTTTCCAGCTGGATGAAAAATGCTAGCTACATCCTGGCCCGGACATTTTTCATCCAGTTGGAAAATTTCAACTCGTATTGCCTACTAACTAGACATTCCGATCAATCTTGTCGGGCATTCTTCTTACAGATACAAGCGTAGTTCAGCCTCATGGGACAGAGCAATAACAGGTCTGTGTTTCTCCTAGATGTTCAGGGCCGCATGCGCACTACATTGAAGGAATCAGCGTTTGCTTTCCCTATCCGATAGGACTGACAGACAGACAGCGCCCACCCTAGGATCCAGCTTATGGCTAATGGCCAGGACGAACCCCTAAGCCTAGGGAGGGAAAAATATTACTATCTGGCGCTAGCTACAATAATTACAAGTTAAACTACAATTTTACGAAGTATAAACATTACCCAATTTCGCCACATGGCTGGGCAAACGTTAAAATTATTACAATAATTGATATTTTACATAAACATTAGTTATAGTCATTTATATAGCATTTTGAGATAAACATTATAATGACAATTATTTACAATTGTACATTTTGAATGCATTAATACGTATACAATAACATTTAGAGGTATAATATATTTTTAAAAATGATTACAATATCAACTTCAAACAATTTTATTTACACGCAATAACATTTTGAAATACACTATATACAGTACCTCTCACCCACACGCGATACACGGCAATCATTCCTCGTCACCAGATTCTTTTATAAAAGTAACTTCCTTACTCAAATGCAGAATTTAAAAAAAATTTTTTTTTTTTTTTTTTTTTTTTTTTTTTTTTTTTTTTTTTTTTTTTTTTACTGTTTAAAATAGTGGTACGAAAATGCAACTATCGAACATTGCGCATAAGTGAGAGGTCTTTATTTACAATTTTGTACTGGTAAAATACATGAAACAAACATTCATTTTTTTACATGCTTAAATATGAGTTAAACATAACTTTTTTTTTTCAAGAGAGATAACTGACTATAAGAGGAATTTGTATTTAATAAATGAATATTTTTGATTTAAGATATTATAATTTTCGTAAAGTTGAAATAGTTGTTTTTTGTCAGATAGTATATCTAGAATAATGTCAAGAGTTGTTATAATTTCATTATATGTAAATTTATACTTCATAAATTTATATTTTCCAAATAAATAATGTACTGAGTCACCTCTCTGACCACACTGATACAAGTCATGATCTCTTTTGCCAATACTATGTAAGAATGTAGGAAAACTTCCACATCCAGAGAGGAAGTAGAGTGAGACTTTATCTTTACATATAAGTGAGCATTGAACCTTTAGAACAATACTATGAGTAAACCTGCCGCACCCTGAGGAGTCCCAATTGTGTTGCCACTTGTCCAGCAATTGTAATTTAATAAGCTTATTAAGTAAAGAGCATGGAAGTTTAACTTCCTTGCTTACTGGCAAGTTGCAGTACTGTGCGGCTTCGTACGCCAGCTTATCCGATAGGACTGGTTGATCCAACGAACCTCCTTTGTAAAAGGGATAAAGGCTTGTAATTGTTCCCACTGAACGAAGAATTCTCTGAGGGAACACCGGCCAGGACAAGAAAAATTAGGGAAGAGATGATGTAAAGAGCCGGCATTCATCTCTCCAAGATAGAAAATATTATGAAGAGATAGGAGACGTGTCTGAGTGGTGTGGCGGTAGAACATTGATTTGCAAAGCGAAGGGCCGTGGTTCGAATCCCAGCTGCGGTGGCCTCCAGCACGTTTGAATTTCGTAGTCTAAAATGATCAGCTCGAAAACTTTTCTGGAGATATCAGGATAGTTATTACAATATAAGTATATTTAAACAATGCAGGTCTATGATCTTTATCTGTCAAAATTTTTCATAAATTAAGTATCTATAAAAACATAGGTTTCTTTCATTAGAGAAGCACTTCATAGGATAAAGTGATTAATTCGAAATAAATTGTGTGGTAATCAGAAACGTTTTTACAATATAAGTTAATTTGAAAAATACACAAATATGTTAAACAAGTGGTAAATTTTTCAACTGAGTGAAAATGCCAGGACTCGAATCCAGAACCCTTGATTTTATTCGCCAATGCTCTTTCAATTGAGCTATTTAGACGACATCCCAGTCAGACAACCATTTGGTAGTGACATCTGGTCTCTTATTTAAAACATCTCAACAGAATAAACCGCAAGTAAAGAAAAATCCGTAAACTATGGATAAATAATTACACTTTTTATTATTTTAATACAATCATATTGATTGGTAAATAAATAAGCCGCGTAGTAATTTTTCCTGAGTGAAAATGTGTTATAATAAAATGTGTAATTGTGTGTCCATCATTTATTGGAGTTTATTTACCTGCGGTATATTCTGTAGAGCTGTTTTAAATAACATACCAGGTGTCATTATCAAGTGGTTGGTTGTCTGAGTGAATTGTGTTTGTTACGATGTCGTTCAGATAGTTCAATTGAAGAGCATTGGCAATTAAAGCCAAAGATTCCGGATTCGAGTTGCGAAATGGACACAGTTTCACTCAATTGGAAAAAAATACCACTCGTTTGATTTATTTACCAATCCGCATGGTTGTGTTAAAATACTAATAAAAAAAACATAAATATGTTCTTTCTTTCTCAAATATTTTCAAAAATTGTGTATTTTAGTACATGATTCACTGTTATTATAAAAGTACTTCATAGGGTAAAGGGATCAGTTCGAAATCAGCTATGGAACAGTGCGAAAAGTTGTTATAATATAAGTTACTTGAACAATATATAATTACTTTATCTGTCAAATATTGTCATTAATAAAGTACCATTGAGTACATAGTTCTCTGTTATTAAAGCAACACTTCCTACGGTAAAGTGATCAGCTCGAAATCAATTCTAGATCTCTGAGAATCGTTATTACATTATCAGTTACTTGAATAATACGTAATGTTCTATCTCTACCAAATATTTTCATGAATTAACTTTGAGTACATAGTTCACTGTTATTAAAGCAGCACTTCATAAGGTAAAGTGATTACCTAGATAATCAATTATTGATCCATGAGAACCATTATTATGTTATAAGCTACTTAAAGAATCTGGTTACGATCAAGTCAAAGTGAGGCCGGTGATTTGGTATTCATTGAGTGCCATTCCTAAATTGAATATGACTAATTAAACACTTTCCATGCCTTATATGTAGAATACCAAAGCTCACCCACATTCCAGTTTGTTTCAAGTCAAATAAACATATTTGCATTGAACTAGAAAAAATTTTCAATTCAATTTTTCTTATTTAATAGTTTGGAATTTTTTTTTTCCATAGAAAATTTCACACACTTTGCATTCATAATAATCAAATTGTAATTGCTTAATAGGCGTATAACCGACATAGTGAAAAAGTACCCAAGTCGGGACTCGAACCCGGGTCGCATCAGTATAGCGCATTGACGTTCTACAAACTGAACCACACTTGGGAACGATACTCAGCCTGGAACTTTCTCACTATAACATGTTGGCAAGGCTACAAATGCAGCACAAGATGGAATATTTTCCGTGAGTCACCAACCCTGGGGCAAACACGAAATAAAAGAAAATCCAGCATCGATAACTAAATAAATTCATATTTAATAGTTTAGAAAAAAAATTTCCAAAGAAAATTTCACACGCCTTGCATTCATAATAATTAAATTTGAAATGGTTAATAGGCGTATAGCCAACATAGTGAAAAAGTACCCAAGCCGGGACTCGAACCCGACTCATCAGTACAGCGCATTGACGTTCCACCAACTGAACCACTCGGGAACGATACTCAGCCTGGAGCGTTGGTAGAACGTCAATCCGCTATACTGATGATTAGGGTTCGAGTCCCGGCTTGGGTACTTTTTCACTATGTTGGCTATACGCCTATTAAGCAATTAAAATTTGATTATTATAAATTTTTCTTGTTACTACGTTATTTATTACATTATTTTATTAAATAGAATTTGTGGTTTTAATAGATTTGGAAAAAAAAATCCGTAATGTTGGCGGCTGTGGAATACACATATGAATACATAAATACATATTTAGATAAATACATATTTTTATTTTGAATCTCATCCTACCTAAAAGTACAAAATATAGATTATTATTACTAGAAAAACATAATTGGTCCAATCCCTTCGTGACGAACGAGCATTCCGTAAACGTGACGCACAAAATGCTCAGAATCCTTCAGTCTTTTATCATTAATTTAGTATAGAAATTTTTGCATTGTCTCTTTTTAGTTTGAATCTTATCCTAATCTAAAAATACAAAATATAGATTAATATTACTAGAAAAACGAATAGGTTCAATCCCTTCGTGACGAACTAGCGTTACGTGACGCACAAAATGCTCAGAATCAGTCTTTTATCACTAATTTAGTATAGAAATTTTGGCATTGTTTAATTACTAGATTTCTATAGACAAAAATTTTACACAATAATTTAGTTAAACAAAAATGTTACACAACGATTTAGTAAGACAAAAATTTCAATTTTGAAATACCAGTGACAAAAATTTAAAATTCTGTAAAGGACGCTCGTTGCGAAGGGATTAAAACAGGCATGTCAAACTCATTTTACCACCTAGGGCCAAATAAAGCGTTATATAGAAAGATGTGAGCCACATTACAGGAAAAAAAGTTAAAAGTAAAGAAAAGAAAAAGAAAATACATAATTACCACCACTATCGCAGAGCAATTGTTCATTCAATAAGCAAACATGTTAAAGAAATGTTCATGCAAATTTCCAAAGTTATTATTATTTACACTATACTTTATACTTCACGAAAAAACTTAAGATTACTTTTCATCAACTAAATCTACAAAATGCTGTCAAATTTGATAATTTGTAGTTATTTAAAAAATATATTTCACATTCTGGTATGCTAATATAAATTTTATTAGCTTTTCAGATCTATTATTATTGCTTTTCGTAATTTTATTACTTTGGAAAGTTTAAATTATCAAAGACGATACGTACAAAGTGCACTTACCTAACATACCAAAGCATATCTAATTAGTCTTCATACTTTAGAAAATAGGTCGACTGGTAAATAATTACAGAAATTTGAAAAACCCCTACCCAAACATTTTTGTTCCAATATGGTATGGCACTAAATTTTGATTAACTGCAACAGTAAATTCCCAACAACAAATTCAACATTGAACATTTGAAATGAAGTAAATAGATTAAATTGATTTTAATATTTCTCAAAATTAAAAAAATTCTTTTTAATTCACTTGTAATATATTTTTTAAATAATTAGATTCTGAAAATTTCAACTCCGATGATTTTGTAATAATGTCTGGCAACATTTAAAATGAAGCCTGCCTGTATTAAATCATCAACTTTACAAAAATTACATACCAAATTTGGGGCTCCCAAAATCAGAAGACCAAAGGCCAGTTGACCCTTGCTTTAATCAGGGCCTGTGAACAATGCATAGTTACGATCTTTATCTAATTTCGTCATTAATCCTCTTTGTGTACATGGCTATTTTAATGTATTTTTGCAGAACGCTCAGCTTTGCAGCGAAATTTAGCTTCTGCCGCTCCAACAAGTTAAAAATCCTATTATCTATAATTTCATTATTTTATTAATTACAAAGATCTAAATTTTTCTCGGGAAACCCAGAAAAATTGAGCTTCGCATTGTAAATATACTGTATTCATATTGTATTTAATCTTTAAATTCTCAATCGGCTTTCCCTATGGGTCCTTTAGCCTCTTGAGTCCTGGGTACCTAGATTCTTTTGCTCATACAAACTAAAATGATTGATATTTTTACATTTTAATTTCACTTCTATAAAGTTGAATGTTTTTGCTTTAAAATGAAACCAATAAATGGCAGCACCGATGTCAATTTCCTTATAAAATAAATGTTATCTTAACCTGAGTTTGCAAAATGCTTTCGAAACAGTTCATCCAAGAAAGTAGGTCATTTAGTCAATTCTTTAACTTAAAAACTTTATAGTAAAAAGATTTAAGAATTTGCAGATTATTCACTTATTTAAAGCTGTTATTTTTTTTATTGTGTAATTTTAGGTTATTGATAATTAAATTGATATATATATTGGGGGGGGGGGGGTGTAGTAATTTTATGTTCATATTTGTGAACCTAAATTACAAGCCCCCTAAAACAATAGATTTCAAAAACATATTTTTTTTGTCATCTATTATGTCATTTTGTTTGTTTAAAAGCAAAGAATGAGTATTTGTACTATTATTTTAACTTCGGGTCTTAAGAGGTTAGATGCAATCCGCTGGACGGAGCTTGTGAGTGCTTAAGCCATTTGGTAGGCCTCCCCATCCAGCTGACTCTCTTGACTCTCTTGTGTACATGGCTCTCAGTCATTAGAACAAATTTTCATACAGAAAAGCGATATATCTGAAATAAAATCTGACGACTAATTAGAAAACAATCTAAGCTTACTCCTTTTTTAAAGCTTGAGTATGCCCTCATTTAGAACAGAGTAAAAATAATTAAGGAAAAAACAAAATTAGTTAATATTTTTGAACAACCTACGTTGTCGTGAAACCAAATAATTGTATAGATTATAGTAGTCTGGCAAAGTTTAAAAATTGAGCTTACATTTTTTTTAAATCTTCTGTATGCCATCATTTAGAAAAAAGAAAAATCATCATAATTAAGAGAAATAATAAAATTACTTAATAGTTTTGAAAATCGTATGGTGTTAGAGAAACCAAAAAATTATAAATATTAATCTATATTATTATTTATCTATTTATTATTTAAAAGTTAATTATTGTCTGGCAAATTTTAAAAATTGAGCTTACAATTGTTTTAAATCTTCTGTATGCCATCATTCAGAAAAAAGAAGAATCATCATAATTAAGGGAAATAATAAAATTACTTAATAGTTTTCAAAATTCTATGGTGTTAGAGAAACCAAAAAATTATAAGTATTAATCTATATTATTATTTATCCATTTATTATTTAATAGTTAATATTGTCTGGCAAATTTTAGGAACGAAGCATACTATTTTTTAAATCTTGTATGATGCCTACATTTAGAAGAACAGAATCAGAATAATTAAGGTAATAACAAAATTAGTTGACAGTTTTGAAAAACCTATGTTGTCAGTAAAATCAAATAGTTAATATAGTCTGGCAAATTTTGGGAATTAGCTTGCTGCTTTTTTAATCTTGTGAATGGTATCATTTATGAGAACAGAATTAGTATATCCAATGGTCGGATCCTCTATTCATTATGACCAGAATTACTATAGTTATACGAATAACAAAAGTAGTTGTTTGTAGTTTTGAGAATTCTACACTGTCAGTGAAACCAAATAATTATATAGATTAATTAATAGCTAATATAAATTAGCAAATTTTATGAGCTAAGATTACTACTTTTTTAAGCTTAAGTATGCCTTAATTTAGAAGAACATAATAAGAAGAACTAAAAGAATAATAAAATTAGTTAATTGTTTTGAGAAACCTATGTTGTCAATGAAACCAAGTAATTATATAGATTAATTAATTAGTTAATTTATTTAATTTATTAATAAATATTTATTATTAATAATTTTGTTAAATAATGTTTAACTTTTCGTGTTTAACGTCAAATACTGATGTGGGAATATTTCGAGATTTATTAAAATTGCGTTTCAGATATTTCTAAGCAAGTTTAAAAAAAAAAAATAGTGAATATTTAATTTTTGGAGTTTAACGTCAAATACAACTGTGTGAGTATTTCGAGATTTATTAAAATTATGTTTTCGATATTCATTCGATTATTAATTACATCGATTACATAATTAGTTAATTCAGTAAGGGCAATTTTAGTTTTTTAACGAAAAAATCTTTTCAGAAGATCATATTTTAAATGAAGCGATAATTAACTATAATAGTAAATTTAGTTTATTATTGAAATTCTGAAAATTATGTAAAAAATTTAATATTTTTTCTTTGAAATTGTAGCATTTAGAATTCACTCGATTTTTTCAAGAGATCTAATATATTTTACCTGGTTGAGGTTTTATTTTTTAAAACATAATTAAATGATATTTTTAAATGGTAATTGCTTTGATTACATCTTTTAAAATTTGAAGCGAAAAGTAAAATTTTGAAGTATGTGTTTCGGCTATTATAGTTTTAATATACAGGGTGTCCGAAAAATCTGGAAACTGTCAAATAACTCGAGAAATATACATCGGATTGAAAAACGGCAAAATGCATGTTCAATATTTTTGAAAAACCTATTTAGGAATGTGAAAGTTGCCCCCGCCCCCAACTTTGCCACCCCGCTGGGAGAAAGGGAAACTTTGAAATCTTAAATGATGACCCCCATTTTTTATTGCAGATTCGGATTCTACGGGGAAAAATACGTAACTTTTGAATTGAATATTTTCTTCCAAACATTGTAGATGGCGCTGTAATCGAGTGCAATGCTGCGAGGATCGTTACCATTGCAATGCCTGGAAACGCTCGAATAACTCGAGAAATATACATCGTATTGAAAAACGGAAAAATGCATGTTCAATAGTTTTGAAAAATGTATTTAGGGATATCAGAGTTGCCATTTTTCTAAAATATTAAACACTTATTTTTCCGTTTTTCAATCTGATGTATATTTCTCGGGTTATTCGAGCGTTTCCAGACATTGCAATGGTAACGATTCTCACAGCATTGCACTCGATTACAGCGCCATCTACAATGTTTCGAAGAAAATGTTCATTACAAAAGTTACGTATTTTTTCCCGTAGAATCTGAATCTGCAATAAAAAATGGGGGTCATCATTTAAGATTTCAAAGTTGTCCCCCTTTCCTCCCGGGGGGCAACTTTCATATCCCTAAATAGATTTTTTCAAATATATTGAAAATGCATTTTGCCGTTTTTCAATCCGATGTATATTTCTCGAGTTATTTGACCGTTTCCAGACTTTTCTGACACCCTGTATACAAAATTCATTGATACAAAGTTCCGGAGGAAAACATATTTGAAAAGGATGTATTTCTTTTCCAGTACATTATTTTACGAGAACAGTTTTTTGTTTCAAAATACTTAGGTAATAAAGTAAGTTTTTTATATAAAAACCTTCAGAATTAATTTTTAATAAAAAAGAAAACTGCCCAGTTAAACTGAGGGCATTGAGCTCACAGGCTATTCACACTAATTGTATGGTATATTCTTATTTCAAAGAATTTGAAATAAGCCCCTCGAAAAATAAAGAAATCAACAATATATTAAGGGGGGTCATCCCCCCGTTACCCCCCTCATAGTTAACTAATGAACCCCTTAAACTAATCAGGGAAGTCTCTAATTACAACAAATATATATACAAAATTTGAAGAAAATCGCATAATTCTGCATGAAAAATCCATTTATCTAAATTAAGGGGGGATTAGCCCCCTTTTCCCTCTTTATACTTAACCAATGTTCCCCCAAAACTATTCAGAGAAGCGCATTATCACAACGAACCTATATACAAAATTTGAAGAAAATCGGATAATTCTGCTTGAAAAAACCATTTATACAAATTAAGGGGGATTAGCCCCCCGTTCCCTCCCTTTATACTTAACCAATTAATCCCGAAAACTAATCAGGGAAGCGTCTTAACCCAATAAACCTATAAACAAATTTTGAAGCAAATGGGATAATTCTGCACGAAAAACCCATTTATATAAATTAAGGGGGGATTAGCTCCCCCGTTCCCCCCTTTATACTTAACCAATCAATCCCGAAAACTAATCAGGGAAGCGTCTTAACCCAATGAACCTATAAACAAATTTTGAAGCAAATGGGATAATTCTGCATGAAAAACCCATTTATATAAATTAAAGGGAGATTCCCCCCCCCCGTTCCCCCCCCCCTTTATACTTAACCAATCAATCCCGAAAACTAATCAGGGAAGCGTCTTAACCCAATGAACCTATCAACAAATTTTGAAGCAAATGGGATAATTCTGCATGAAAAACCCATTTATATAAATTAAGGGGGGGATTAGCTCCCCCGTTCCCCCCTTTATACTTTACCAATCAATCCCGAAAACTAATCAGGGAAGCGTCTTAACCCAATGAACCTATAAACAAATTTTGAAGCAAATGGGATAATTCTGCATGAAAAACCCATTTATGTGATTACGGGGGGATTAGCCCCCCGTTCCCCCCCCTTTATACTTAACCAATCAATCCCGAAAACTAATCAGGGAAGCGCCTTAACACAGTGAACCTATAAACAAAATTTGAAGGAAAACGGAATAATTCTGCATGAAAAACCCCTTTATATAAATTAAGAGGGGGGGATTAGCCCCCCGTTTTCTCTCTTTATACTTAACCAATCAATCCCGAAAACTAATCAGGGAAGCGCCTTAACACAGTGAACCTATAAACAAAATTTGAAGGAAAACGGAATAATTCTGCATGAAAAACCCCTTTATATAAAGTAAGGGGGGATTAGCCCCCCGTTTACCCCCTTTATACTTTACCAATCAATCCCGAAAACTAATCAGGGAAGCGCCTTAACACAGTGAACCTATAAACAAAATTTGAAGGAAAACGGATATTTCTATGAAGAGTTATCGCGTTACGTACATACATACGTACGTACATACGTACATTCATACAGAACCGGCGGGCACATAAGCTCTCAGGCTTTGATAGCCTGTGAGCTAAAAAAGGCGAAATCAAGACAAACATATGATAGAAATTTAAAATACATATTTTAGCTATTATAGCTTTCAAATAATAATAAATTCAAAAGTTATCAATACATATTACAAACAAAAAATATATTTATCCAATTTTATTAAATATAAAGATTTTATACCATAAAATAATTTTTCTAATTCAAAATGGTTATTTATAATTCAGCAAAGCATGTTTCAAAACGCACCCTAAAAAATAGTTAAATAACCAATTAAAGCTTTTTCAGACAATTGTTATGGTCTATAAAAACGAAATATAATCAAACTATCAATTATAATATATAATGTATAGTTAAATAAGAATTTTGCATAAATTTTCATTCGATAATCCAGATGATCAATTCTCTCAAAATATGAATTGAACTGAAACAGTTTGCAGAAATTTCTTGACATATTTCTAGATTTTTGATAAATCAAGAAAAATCTTGAACAAATGTTCAAGGGATAAACTTATGTTGATCTAATTCGATAAAATTCACGAAATTGATATCATAAAAATGTTATTCTATTTAATAAGTAATTACTAAAAAAGAACAAAATTTATTGACATAATGCATCTTATTTTAAAATAGAATTAACAAAGTAAACGTCATTCTGATGTGCAAAAGTAAAATTTTATTTAATTATTATGTATTTTTTTTTTAAATTTTTCAAATGTTCAATTGTGCCGAAACGTGAGATGTAAATGTAAAGAATATATTTCAATAAATATACTTTTAGGGAATCTTAAACCATAATAGTGAAATTGAGAAAGAAATCAAAAAATCTTAATGATCTAATTTTACAAAATTCGTTAGTTTTATTGTAAATGTATCCAAAATAAGGGGTTGCATTGTGAGCAGAATGTGCATATTCAGCAAATGTAAATTAACTATTTGTAAAAAAATGATTCATTTAAAAAAAATTAACTGAAAATTTAGATATATCTGTAATATAATTTTAATAAGTCTCGAAATATTCACACAGTTGTATTTGACATAAAAATAGAAAAGTAAAATATTCATTAAAAATAAATACCTGAAAATTTAAAAATATCGGAAATATAATTTTAACAAGTCTCGAAATATTAACAGAGCAGTATTTGACGCTAAACTCCAAAAATTAAATGTTCATTACATTTTTTTTAAATAAAGGTTTAGAAATATCTGAAACACAATTTTAATAAGTTTCGAAATTTTTACACAGCAGTATTTGACATAAAAAAAGAAAAGTTAAACATTCATTTAAAAAAAATAACTATAAATTTAGAAATATGGCGAAACATAATTTTAATAAGTCTCGAAATATTCACACAGTAGTATTTGACGTCAAACTCCAAAAATTAAATATTCATTAATTTTTTTCTTAACTGAATCACAATTTTAATAAGTCTCGAAATATTTACACAGTAGTATTTGACATAAAAATAGAAAAGTTAAATATTCATTTAAGAAAAAATGAAAATTTAGGAATGTCGGAAACATAATTTTAATAAGTCTCGAAATATTCCCACAGCAGTATTTGACGTTAAACACCAAAAATTAATTATTTTTTAAACATTTTTTAATTCAAAGTTTAGAAATATCTAAAACATAATTTTAATAAATCTCGAAATATTCACACAGCAGTATTGGACGTTAAACTTGAAAAGTTAAATATTCATTAAAAAATGTTCAACTAAAGGTTTAGAAATATCTGAAACAACATTTTAGAAAGTCTCGAAATATTTACACATCAGTAATTAGGCGTTAAACTCCAAAAATTAAATATTCATTAAACATTTTTTAACTGAAACTTTAGAAATATCTGAAACATAATTTTAATAAATCTTGAACTATTTACATATCCGTATTTGGCGTTAAACTCGAAAAGTTAGCTAGTCATTAACAAAATTATTTTACAATCGAATAGCCTAAAATTTTTAGAGAGTATCTGAGATTCTTTTAAAAGAATTATGCGATTGTGTTCAGTCAATTAAATAAAATATTTACTAATTCTATAATGACCAACACATGCATGAATTTGAAAAAGTTACTCTTCAAACAACAGTTACTTTATTAAATTCAAAAATACAATGATTAAGTTTTAAATCTGTGTTCTTAATTGAAAAATTATTCTTACAAGCGAGCAAAATAAATTCTAAAGCAATTTTTGCTTTAAAATAAATTTAGCGATATTGATTTTAAGAACATATTAAAAAACTGCGTAATTAAATAATATTTGTATTCGAAAATTGTAATAATTAATTCTTTTAAAAGATGAAATGTTACTGAAACATGTGGCGGCAATTTAAAGGACATATTTCGGTAATTATACTTTAGATAAATCCAAAAACTCTTGATCTAATGTTGAAAAAAAAAATATCTTAATGATCCAATTTGCCAAGTGCCACTTCCAGCATTTCAAGTAAGTGATTGCACACTGCGTAGAAAAACTTTCCTTTTTGCCTTTACGAAAAAGTCCAGTAAATCAATTAGCTTAATTACGAACTTCTTAATCGTAATCGAGGAACCATTTCTAATACAAGGAAGGAACAGAGGAGGGTACACTAATTTCGTGAGGCATCTACGAATCAGAGAGAAATCGTTTACTCTCGCACCCAAATCAATACTAATTACTTCAGAATAGTTTTCTGATGAGGCTATATTTTTTTCTAATCATATCTGAACAAGCTAAATCAGTTTCTTTTCCCTTGACTAATCCCCTTTTTCATTATATAGTTATGTTTTCACTTAATAAAGTATGCATTAGCAGGATAGTAGTTCTGCATTTTGAATTTCAATCTGACTGAGTGTTTTATGAAACATAAAAAAAAGAGAGATGATTTATTACTTATTTTATGAACATTGAAAATAAATTAAAACCGGCTCATTTGTTTTAGTGTAATTTAAATCCTGTTAAATAGACAGTATTTTTCTAGGTACAGAGTGTTTCACGAAGGACCACTAACTTTGAAAATAGATAACTAGGAAACCATTATAGATAGAAGCATGAAACCAGTTGTATGTTTATTAAAAATACCGTAAGAAACTGATACAGAAACCTCAAAATTTTAGTTAAAAATAGCGCCGATAGATGGCGCTGCAAGCAGCATTACGGATCCCTATAAAGCGAGCTCAGTCGCCAAGAACGACAGTCGTCGAAGATTTCGCCGTTAAAACGTGATCGCTATTAGCGTATAGTCAAAGAAATTCCGGAAGTGAGACTGAAGGACATTGTTTACCGCAACAATCCTTTAACACTCGACGAGCTGGAGGAGACAGTTTGTCAGGCTTGTGTGTTGATTTCCGGTGATATACTACAGATAGTCACTGACAATTTCATTCTTTGTTTGAGGCATTTGTATTGTGTGAAAGGTGTACATTTTGAATCGCTTTTGATTTGATACAGCCTATTTACGGTTATGCCTCCTGCAGTGCCATCTAACCGCGCAATTTGTTACTAAAATTTCGATTTTTCTGTATCAGATTCTTACGGGTTTTTTAATAAACATACCACTGGTTTCATGCTTCTATCTATCACCGTTTCGGAGTTATTTATTTTCAAAGTTAGGGGTCCTTCGTGAAACACCCTGTATTAAATTGATGGCCTAAGAGTACATAAATATACTAATGGCTCGCGGCTGACATCACGTGACCACACTTAGATACCTGCCTTCAGGTTACATATTTGCCTACTTATTTTAATGTTTTGTTGGTAAATGGTTATGTGCTTGGTGGTTGAATGCATTTCAGTCTAGATAGCATGAGTTCGAATCCCACGCCTTCTTTTTATTCCCAACTTTTCCTCTAGATCTTTATTTAAAGATGTTTAGTCTGTTAAAATATTCAATTTCAGGTTTTTTTTTTTTAAACTCTTTTATTTTCTCGGCCAAATATTCTATTTGAGTTTTAGGTACTTCCATTATCCCATCGATCACTTTTCATAACAAAAAAGTATCACCAAACTATAGGATTTAAAGCCAAAAATGCATGATCGTGGCATCACATTCACTTAACGTCAGAAGCATTACACGTGTTTGTTATGTCATCAAGTGGTTTTTAATTCGACATTTACCTGTATTTTTCATTATGTTTTAATGATTTATTAGTTATTTCGTTAATTAAAATAACAATTGTGTCCTTAAATGGCGGTGTCATGATATTAAAAGAGAAAAAAACATTTAAAAAAATGTTGTGATGCATAGCTACGTACAATAGATAAGTTTCAACTGACGTCACAAACATTTATCCACCAGCTGTGAAGGATAATTAAGAAAAATAATGTAAATAAATAAATATCCAAAATTATTTTGTTTCTGTTTTTTTTCTAATATATTTTTAATTTTATTGCTTAAGCTTACTAAGTTGACACACTGGTGATTGGGGCTTTCTGAATTTCTTGTATTTATTTATTTTGAGATTCCAACGGCAACACTCTCCCATTTGTTTATTTGGCGTTACAGTTTGGCGATAATTTTTTGTTATGAAAAGTAGTCGACGGAATAATGGAGAAGTACCGAGTTTTATTTTCAACTTTTTTATTTAAAAATATTTTATCGGTTGCTTTATTATTTTCATGATAAATGGAATATTTTTAATAATAGTAAATTTTGATGTTAATAACATTAAAGATTTATTTTAATTTTTAAAATAAAATACTTGCTTAAATATTCTATTTCAGATTTTTTTTATACCTTTTGATTTTAAAATGTTATGCATGGAATATTTTAAAATAAGTTAATTTTAATATTAATAACAATTAGATTTATTTTTATTAATTAAATAAAATACTTATTTAAATGTTATAAAATGTGCTTAAAATTTTACATTAAAGCGCATTTTAATATTTAAAATTTCATTTCAGTGCAGTATTATCAGATACTTTTTTCTCTGTTTTAGCAAAGAATATTTAAAGATGTAAAAGCACAGGAATCTAAATGTGGTCACGTGATGCCTGCCGCCAGACAAATGTCATTAATATATTGAGGTAATACTGCGTCAATATAAAACATACCAACAACAGGTGAAGTGACAGGTACCAAATGAAAATCTTTCGTTGTACATTCGTGAAAGGATTGCGGTTACAATGTTTTAACCCAATGTAATAAATTTTGTCCTATGCAATTTTTAATTTTTTAGCGATTTTGCAATTTTTTCACATTAGTAAAAGAAATCCTATTCTTTCTTTTGGCCCAATATAGTAAATTTTACCTTCAGCGATTTTTGAAATACATTTTAGTGATTCTTTGATGCAATTTTTTGCGTTTTTTCGCGATTCGATGCAATTTTCTCACATTATTAAAATAAGTCCGGTGTCAATCTTCTAACCCAATATAGTAAACATTTTTCTCTTTTCAATAGCATATATTCGAAATTCGTGAAGCGATTTTTAAATTTTTCGTGATTTTTTATTCGATTTTCATGAGCGTTTCGTGCTATTTTTTGACGGTCCCGGACAACGAGACAGGCAGGTCAGCTAGTGCAATAAATAAACTATAAATCACATAAAAAAAAGTTTTCAAAAAAGGTACACTCTAAAAAAGACATTTCAAAACTGAGCAAAAAATACTCAAATCTGAGTATGTCGCATAGTCAAAATGGCTCCGAATCAAAATGACTCAAGTTTGAAACACGTATATACTCATTTCTGAAACAAGCACACACTCAAGAATAAAACATCATGTGTTATATTTGAGTATGTCCATGTTTCAAAAATAAGTATGAACTGACTTCTATGTACTCATTTTTCAGTATTTCCATGTTTTAAAAATGAGTTTGAACGGATTCTAATCATTCTTGAGTATGCCCGTCTTTCAAAAATTAGTAAGAACTGACCTCTATGCGCTCAGTTTTGAGTATGATCATGTTTCAATATTTTGAGTATTTCTGGTATTTCAGAATTGAAAGCAATGGGTCATCCTATTTGAAACAAAAAGTTTCATAACAAAATGAAAACATTGAATTACTCAGATTTAAAATTGTCATTTTTCTTAGTGTAAATAAATAGTTTTAAATAAAAATTCTGGTGTGAATTTTTTTTTTCATAAATCTTGAGTAAAATTCCTGAATGTTCAAATTTAATTATATCCGTACAATTATATTAATTTAAATAATGCGTGTATTGCAGTGAAACCTGGAGCTTAATAAACGTATTAACACGAGGGGGGGGGGGTGTCAGCGAGATAGTAATATCGTATTTATTAGCTCGACTTTGGAAATATTTACAATGCAACATATATATTCTCGAAGCTTTTATATTACACTGAAAATGTTTGAAATATAATGAAAATATTTCGCAGAAATTTTTATTTATCAGAAATATTTTTTCTAAGTGATTCACTACTATGGTGTTTCTTTCGAAATATTTTTGCTTCCTTTCTAATAATATATATATATATATTAAAGCATAAACACTACGTCTAATTACTTTATTTTTACAATATAAGAACACACATTTTATGAGACAATTAAATACACTAAACCAACATGAGTGAAAAATTGACCTGGGCCAGGACTCGAACCTGGGACCAGCATACCTGTACGCTGAAGGTCCTATATTGTTAAAGTAAAGTAATTAGACGTAGTGTTTATGCTTTAATACATATATAAAATTAATTACGGACCGATGAATAGTTATTCATCGTATTATGTCATCTGAAGCTGCAAATTGTGGCCGACTGTTCCCGATAAGAATAAGTGTGAGAAATTGCCGAGCTAGGATATCGATCTGGGTGGCTTAGTGACAGAGCGTCAGCAAGGTACGCTGAAGGTCCTAGGTTCGAGTCCTGGCGTAGGTCAATTTTTCACTCATGTTGGTTTTGTGTATTTAATTGTCTGATAAAATGTGTGTTCTTATATTCCTTTCTAATGTGTTCTTATATTCCTTTCTAATGTGTTCTTATATTCCTTTCTAATGTGTTCTTATATTCCTTTCTAACGCAGTGTGGCAGTGCGTTAGCAAGATTAGCGCAAACTGAACCTATAAAAGTTTATTTCAATAGATCCAAAATTATATTCCGTACAAATAATCACCAGGAAGCTATCATAAGAGAGTCTCTAGAAATAATGTCTAAAAAAGAAATATTCTGTAACGATGTATTATCATATGATATCCACGCAGTCTGGAATGAATTAATGCATCATTGATTACCTTTCCCATCCCACCTTATATTCCAAACCCTTGAAGTAAAATAGTTTATTCCGGGCAAGCAAGAAAACGCGAAGAGACAACAACTCAACTCAACAATTTAGTTTTTCCACTGATGATGACCGAGTAGTTCGGTTGAATACGTTTTGGAATTTTTAAAAGGACTTTAATGTGCTTTTAAATGTTTTATGTATGTTTTTATGCACCTTCAAACAATATATTTACATTTAGTTGTATCTTAATGAATTTTAGTAATGGAGTTAATGTTTTAATTAATAACAAAATGGAGCGTTGGTTTGATTTCGCACTTTATTTTATTCCCTTTTTAGAAAGTAGCTAGTTTTTAAAAATAAATAAGAAAAATTACCAGCCAATTTTTTCAAAAATTGTATTTTCTGATGCAAAAACAATTCTACATATGTGTGGTGACTTTTAAATCGATACCTCAAATACTTTTCTTAATATTCACAAATTAGTGAAAACAAACCACTCGTTGCCATCGGCAAATGAAAAATAATCGCGATTTCTGTGCCACGTACGATAGCGTAATATATATATAGATTGATGAATAAGAAATAGAGACATGTGAAACTTTTTTAAACTCAAGAAATGATTAAATTACTGATACACTTTTCATTATATAATTATTTTTTCGTTTAAATACTGATACACTTTTTCATTTTGTAGTTATTTGTTCGTTTAAAATACTGATATACTTTTTCATTATGTATTTATTTGTTCGTTTTATAGACTATTTATTAAGATAATAGTAGTTCCATATCTCGAATTACAACCAGGCTGGGTGTTTAGCTAAATAATTAAAAATGATGAAAACTAATTATTTATTTTGTGAAAATTGGAAGTAGATAAAGTTAAATTTAATAAACGTGCGTTTTCAAGCAATTTATAGCAAAGATTATTGAACATTTTAGAAAAAAAAAATGCTCTCGTATAAGTTTCTGCACAGTTCTTGCACAAAATTGTCTTTTAGGTAGCTTTCAATACAAAAAGTATAAAGCTACCTATTGCAGCCGTTCGGAGGAAAACAATTCCGGAAAATTTCGATATATTTTTACCAATCATGACCCCCAGACCCCAAAACCACCCTCCGTTCAAATGTTGATTTATATATATATCTGATCTATGCCATACGATAACGCTAGTATTTATAAATTAATTTGGATGAAACTAATTGTGCGTATTAAGCTCACCAATGCCTTGAACGAGTTCGTTGGCCAGCTTGGTCCGCAATCTTCTTTCAAGATGGCGGCCACTGAAAATTTTAAAACTAAATTAAATATAGAAAAAAGTTAAAAATTCAAATTTATTTTTTAATTAAGTGTTAGGCCTTTTATTACAAGGATTTCAGAGCATTTTTAGTTTTACCTCTATTTTAAAAAATGGGTGAGATAGAGCAGTTTGAAATTCTAAAGTGGCGGACATTTTGAAACAAGACAGCACATTACAAAAAACCAACGATTAATTTATAAGTTTTTATGAACGCGATTTCTCGCAAATTATTTTATTTCATTGTTGTAATCATTTTTCCAATCATACGCATAAAACTATAAATTCACATTCGTTACCGCCAATTTCTAGCCAAACTTGGCGACAATTGGCGAAATATCGCCAACTATGACGACCAAAATAAGTCTTCATAAATGAAGCGAACTTGGCTATAGCTCAATAATTTGGCGAATTTATTATTCAAATTCAGTATTAACGAATCTTTTGTAAACGGTTTATTTGCATTTTAGATTGCTGTTTTCGAGTAACATTAGCTAAAATTTTAAAACGAAGATATAGGAAAGCTACCTTTTCCTCCCGGTACAGGCCGGAAGGAGTTTTTCTTCTTTATATTAGTTAAACATAAATCATCAGAAAGAAAAATATTTCTTTTGTTGTTGTTTCAATTTCAATATAAGAAAAGAATTATTTTATTAAATACTGTATAAAAAATAATTATATCGGTTCATATTCTAGAGAATTTTTTTAGAAACAAATAAACATCAATAACGAAAAAAGTAAAGTGCATAATTATGTTCTCTCTCTCTATATATATAGTACTTCACTAAATTTAATTTAGAAAATCTAATTATGAAACTTTTAATTTAAATCTTTCTATAAAAGTATAAATTTTAATTTAAAATTGTCGTGTCATTTTTGAAGTAGCAACAAAATAATGTATAATCATGGATACATTTACAACTGCAATACTATCCGCATAATGATTTTGCTTTTCTTACCCATTAATATTTCCCAAACAAATCTAAAACATTAAAGAATTAAAAAAACAGTCTTTGATATGCGGAATTCAAATAAGATTTTTGTTTTATTAATTGCAGTATTTTTGAAGTGCATTATTATTATTTTTTCAATGTTTAATCAAGAGGTATCAAAATGATTTAATTATTTCTGTAAAAATAATTAATTCATGAAGTTTCTGTTTAGAAATCTGAACAAAGTAAAAGTATATGACAATTTTTAAGAAAAGTGCTGTTTAAGAGCTCTTAAAAGCAAATATTACTGTAATTAATTAAAATTTTTGAGATTTTAATTGGTTACAATGTAATTTGTCCATTATTTATTACTTATCAGCTTTTTTGTCGTTCTTTTTAATCATCTCTTTAAAAAGTATTTTTATTCTTTTAATTAACTTAGTTCTTATTAACTATTTCTAGTTTTTTATGAAACGTTTTATTACATGCTTATTTTTATACCCTTTTATACAATTTATTTTGCGTTGTTAATTAAAGCCTTTATTCTGTTAATTAATTGTTCGATACATTGTTTTAATTTTTATACAACACATTTAAAAAAAGTAAACACAAAAACAATGTAAAATTGCATTAATTACATATATATATAAGCTATATATATAAAATTTTAATGTAGAGATTTAAAAAAAATAAAATATGTTACATGCGGGGTTTGTAGAATGCTGAAGTTATGTAATTTTAGAATGTTTTTAATATCACCTACAACGTGTTTTTTTTTTTTCTGGACGACGGTATCTATAGTGTTAATAGTTATTTTACAGGGCCGCACAAAAGAATAGAAATATATGTAACGAATATATACTTTAAGCGAGGTTTGTAGAACGCTGAAGTAATGTAAGTTTAGTATATTGTTATTGTAATCTACAGCGTGTTTCTTCTTCAAGAGGGTGCATATAGTATTTATGTTTTTTCACAGGGCCGCACAAAAGAATAGGAATACCTATATTGTTTTTGTGAAACGAATATTTGTTAAATGCGGGGTTTGTAGAGCGTTGAGGTAATGTATTTCAGTATGTAATTACAGTCACGTATGCTTTTTCTTTACGAGGGTGTATTTAACATTTATAGTTATTTCACAGGGCTTATCAAAATAATACAAATATATAACGATTTTATGAAACTAATATAGGTTAAATGAGAGATGTGTTAAACGAAGAACAGCAATGTAATTTTTTAGTATGTCCATACAGTCTTATAAAGCATGTTTTTTTTCTTGCGGAGGGTATATATAACCTTACAGTTATTTTACAGGTCCGCACAAAAAAGTTCGGATGTATGTAACGTTATTGTGAAACAAATATATATTAAATGCGGAGTTTGTAGAACGCTGCTGGTAATGTAAATTCAGTAATTTGTCACAATCACCTACAGAATGTTTTTTCTTGAAGAGGGTGTATGCAGCCTATAGCAGGACATGAAATTTCCACTCGCCAGCTCGCCATTGGCGAGTAAATATTTAAGGTTGGGGAGTAAGTTTCGTCTTTTGAAATCTTGGGCTTCAAATCAAACTGTATACGCTCAGAATATCGTGCGTCAATCTAGCGACACGCGGAAGTGTTTTAAAATTAAGCGACGGCACTTATCTTCCAAAAGAAGAAAAAATGCGGCGTCGCCCACTTCCATTTCTCTCATACAGAGGAACGAACTTCCCCCGTCTGCATACGTTCCCCCGCTTTGCACTGCTCGCTGCTTTTTTCGCTTCCGAGGCTGAATCTGATCACTCTTCACTCCTGCGCAAAGTGAATCAGGTTCGACACCTAAGCTCAGCTGCTCCCGAATTTTTAACATTTTAAAAATTGTTCATGTTTTTCATGTATGTAAAACATTCGGGATTTAACAGACAGCTCCTTCTAACAATGGCCAATTTCAATTCAGTTTGTCGTAAATAGATTTTCTGGGCAGGTGTGGTGGCCGACATTACTGTCTGAATGAATATAAAATAGTGGCGAGCAAAAATTTTAGTCTGGCGAGTACCTTTTAAACTGAAATTTCATGCCCTGGCCTATAGTGTTATTTTACAGGGACGCACAAAATAAAACGAATATATGTCACGATTTTATGAAACGAATATATGTTAAATGCGGGGCTTGTAGAATGCTGAAGGTAATGTAATTTTCGTACGCTGTTATAATAATCTCGGTAGCATGTTTTTACTTGAAGAGTATGTACATAGAATTTATAGTTATTGAACAGGGCCGCACAAAATATATGAATATATGTAATGATTTTATGAAACGAATATATGTTAAATGTTGGGCTTTTAGAAGGCTAATGGTAATGTAATTTTAGTATGTTGGTACAGTCTCTTACAGCATGTTTTCTCTTGAAGAGTGTGTATATAGCATTTATAGGTATTGTACAAGGCCGAACAAAAGAGTTCGATTACTCTACCGTGTATGGGTCGTAATTACAGAAAATGAATTTTAGTGTCATTATCTTACTTGAAACCCTACGAAATTTGTATATGTCACTAAAGCTTATTGCGACATATTTTCCATTCAAAATATGGGATGTAACATTTATAGTTCTTTTACAGGACAACACAAAATAATTCAGATGCTTTACACTTTATCTCCAATTACTGTTGGAAGAGCAATTTTGTATGATGTTTATATAACTATTGTTGTATAACTCTATGTGTATAATCGTGTCTTCAACAAACTTTTCGAAAGCATTTTAAGTTCACTTACCACACTAATTTCGCTCAAATCGTCAGAAAACGTTTCTGCCATTGTCAAATATATATAACGACAAATTTTTCTCATTAGTTTTTTACGCTGGTAGTGCATCTGGTGGGAAATTGTATTCGTAACAACATCGTACTCTTGATGTATGTTAATATGGAAAAAATAAAATAAAACATATGTAATAAACTAGGATGATGTTACGAGCACTTCATATCAAAACGTGAGGAAACTTCTGAGACGATTTGTAAAGATCCAAAAATGAGAAAAACGAAAAAGGCTTATTATTGCTTCTATGTTCCTTTAACACATTTTAAGCCAAGGTTAAAAAAAAATTAAATTAGAGTTTTTGTCACAATCATCAGTATTTTTTTCAAAAATAAATTGCATTTCATGCATTATTTTATGTAGTACTATAAACAAAATGTCAGCAAAACCAGCACGGTTACTTGAAACAATGTCACAATCAGAAAGGAAATTCTTCGAGTTAAAATATTAAAAACTGCCACAGTGAATTAGAGGAAGGTAGTGACTTGCATCTTTTTAAAAGAGAATTTCTTGATATAGCTTGCTAATCATGTTAAGAGGATGAAAAGTTTTCATCCTCGAAACACAACCAGCGGGTCAAAAGTTCTGCTTACCAAGCTTTGGCGAAATAAAATTAATACGAATTAACACAAAGGTGATACCAATTAAAATCAAAAGACTTCACATACTGCAAAAAATGAATCACGTCAAAATAAATTATCAATTAAAATCTATGCGGTAAAGTTACATGTAAAAATTAACATGCAGTTTCAATTACAACGAGCATCAAGTTCGAACGAAACAAGTCTAAAATGTATGCGCAGTTTAAGAAAGCGGCCTCTGGTGGCTACTTCGGAAACACCAAAATGTCTTAATTTCAGACATATCATCATTATTCGGACATTTTTCCCAGTTCATTTGTACCATGATCATAGTAAGACACTCGCGTATCTTAAATTAAAACATCTATATGTCTGAAGTGTGACAAACAGGCACTTAGTTCCTTAATTACTTTTTAAGACACATTTTTGTCTGAATTTCAGACGCATCTATTTGTAGTGTGACACATTTTCTTAGTTAATTTTTGTTAGCAAACTTATCAAATTGGCAGGTGCGGTTATTAATAAACTACATAAACTATGCAATTGAGGTGATTTTCCGTTTTTCGGTAAAAGCAGATGATTTTTTCGATAACGCTGTGAAATTTGTCGTTTTGAGCCAAATTTCCAGACGCGACAGCTCAGGAAAGCAAACTTGCCGTCTTGAGACAACAAACGTTTACAACTTAAGATATAATTAATTTATCTGAAAATGAGAAAAAAATGTTCGATTACAAATCACTTCCATAATAATGCCTGCAAGTATCATGATTTTATATTTAAAAATGGGCCCGTAAATATGTCAAAAAGTTTCGTGTTGTTGAGCGGGGAAAATGTTTTTTTAAAGAATCGCTTTAAGTTATAAAGGCACTCTGTAAAATTTGAACCATCTAATATAATGCATTTACATTAGGGTGGAATGATTTTTTTTTTTTTTTTTTTTTTTTTTTTTTGGAATTTCAATACGCTATACCTTTCAAAAGTTGTCTTTGATCAAAATAAAGATGGAAATTAAATATCTGCGTAATTGGATCATGTATAGAGATGCCGCAAGAGGGCAAACTTTAGGTTTTATTAAAAATTTGACAAATTTTGCTATTATGTTCAAAGAATATTTTTTGTATTTCAATATGCTATAGTTTTCAAAAGTTGCCTATGACCAAAATAAAGAAGGAAATTAAATATCTGCAAATTTGGATCATGTTTGGAGGTGCCGCAAGAAGTGTATTCAGTTCTCAGCTGTCAATTTAAAAACAATTGCGAAATTGTCAAACTTTTAATAAAAACCTAGTGAGGCACCTCCAAACATGATCCAATTACACTGATATTTAATTTCCATCTTTATTTTGATCAAAGGCAACTTTTGAAAACCATAGCATATTTAAATACAGAAGAAATTTTTGAACATCATTGCGAAATTTGTCAAAATTTTAATAAAACCTAAAGGCACCTCTAAACATAATCCAATTATCCTAGTACTTAATTTCCGTCTTTATTTTGATCAAAAGCAACGATAGTATATTGAAATTTTATAAAAAAAAATTTCGTTCCAACCTAATTTGCATGTGTTCCTCAATGTGTAACACAGCAAACAATATTTTTCTAAATTCCAAGTCTAATTGAGTTTGTAACTGAAACGAAAATAACACTTTGCAAAGAAAAACATATTTAAAAATCACGTTTAAATAAAATCGATTTACTTGTATCGATTCTCTCTATCAAACTCGATTTCACGAGTGGAAATTAATTGCCACTCAGTTGTAATTTTTATATATTCTGTTTCACTTTGATGAAATTCAACAACTAAATAAATAGTTAAAAAACTGTGATCGATTTTTTTTATCTTTTTCTTTTGAAATGAAAGTAGTTAATTTTAAAGCAAGTTCTCTTTCTCTTTTTATAAGGATGAATGTTTTAATGGTTTAAATTGTTCTAGTTTTACTTTATTCGATTATTTTTATTTGAGAAAAAAAGATTAAATTTTTAAACAGTATGAAAGTATCGTTGATGAAAAATCCGATTAATACATAGTTTGTATATTAATTAAATATGATTATATGATAAAAGTAATGAGTTTTAGGAGGTCTTTAGTATTTCTTTGACAAGAACAATCATAACAAGAAAGAAACATCATGCGTCAAGCATAGATTATGAAACACTTTCCAGTACATTCACAATATTT
This sequence comes from Maratus michaelseni, assembly GCA_963931845.1. Lineage (NCBI taxonomy): Eukaryota > Metazoa > Arthropoda > Arachnida > Araneae > Salticidae > Maratus > Maratus michaelseni. The sequence continues at coordinate 10,080,296 of OZ007600.1, forward strand.
TAACAAAACTTCATCGTATAATAAATAAGGTGAAATATGTCTAGGTAAAGCTATATATTTTGGGAGGTCTTTATTGTTTTTTTAACTAAGACATATAATGACAAGAAAGAAAAATCTTCTCTTAAGTGTAGATTATGAAACACTTTCCAGCACATTCACAATACTGTAACAAAACTTCATCATATAATAAGGTGAAAGATATCTAGATAAATCTGAGTATTTTATGAGGTCTTTATTTTTTCTTTGACTAGGACATGTAAGGACAAGAAATAAAAATCTTGCCTTAAGTATAGATTATGAAGCACGTTCCAACACATTCACAATACTGGAACAAAACTTCATCGTATAACGAGGTGAAAGATTATGTATACGTAAACAATATGAGAAACACATAGCACATTTAAAAACACAATTTCAGCAAATTACCATGTATAGTCAGAAAAGTATCCGAATTATTTTGTGTAGTCCTGTATATAATCTATAAATGTTATATGTTGGAATAATGATATGTTGGAAATTACGAACTTCGTATGAATGGACAAAGTTGTTGAAATTATTCCTGTGCGATCCTGATGCATGAAGTAGGGAATGCTTTTATTACACATCAATTTTACTTTCTGCTATCTATAATAGAAGAAAGTTTTGTAATCGAAATTTTTTTCGACTTCCATTTCTCAACGGATTTACACGTTTTAGGGGTCAGAGATTCCGAAAAACATGTTTTTACAAAATGTCAATATATCCGTGTGTGTATCCTCCATGTTTTATCAAAAGCGCAGAGGTAACTTCTCCAGTTTAAAGCGGGAGATAAAGCGCTCGATTCCAACCGATTCAATTGTGTCAAAAAAAATATATATATATATAACAAAATATAACTTTATAAGAGAAACCATGGAGATTGTAACACGCAAAAATACCATATAGAACGATGCAGCATCATTTAACTTACCAAAATTGTGGCTCGAGTTACTCCTTTGTCACAAATATGAAAATAAACAACCAAGTAAAAATAAAAAATAGTGTCAGTAGTCTGAAGAAGTACGTGAAAAATTAAATGATAGCGTTTCAAATAATAAATTAGACCGTGCAATTATAAAATATTCTTATTTGTTTTGATAATGGTTCGGATGGAGCCGAAACATGTCTATAAAACTTATTTTATTATTATTTATAATGTTTTCATTTTATTTGTTTCAACGATTGTTCGGGCTGCGAGATAACATGATTTTTGGCATTAAGCTGGTGTCATCTACAGAAAACAATCATTCTTTGCTTATAATTGTAGATTCCCTGCTCTTGAAAAAGTGAATTACATTATAAGCTTTCATTTGTGCTTATACTCTTGGGGGTTTTTTTTCATTTAAATTAATAATATTTCATTTATTAGGACTATATAATTTAATTTGTAATTTGACTCTGCTATATGGTATTGTGATTTCATTGTTTATGGTTAATTTCTTATTTTTCAATGGTTAAATTTTACATTAAGTTTTTATATATTGAACTTCCATAATAATATGCTGCATTTGCACAATCATTTGTGGATAGTATTTACTCTTACTTTTTATATTCATAAGAACATTTGTTCTATAGCAGCTATCAATTAGATATACATCTAATTACAGCCCAAATTTTGGCATAATTTATATTTTAATAATTATTAAATATATTATTTTAATGCTGCTTATGCGCATAATTTGACGTATTTCTTTTATTTCATTAACATCATATCACTTTGCTGCAATTCATAACTTTATGTATTTTTACCATTGAAATAACATTTGAATCTGCTAATTTGGCCGTTTGTATTGTTCTTATTTGTGTCAAACTAGTATGGTCATCTTGCATCTTGAATAATTTGGATTGTTTATTCTGTAAGGGCTTCTATTGTTAAGGTTTTTTAATGAATGAATTAAGGCATTTTATGCCTGTAAAGGTGGGACTATTTTCTTCTATTTAAATATTGTACATAAATTATAATTTATGTAATCAAGGTTTTAATATTATTATTATTATTATTTTATAATTAAATTTATTATTATTAGTATTAATTAACCTAGAAATCAAATGATAAATTTGTAGTATTAATTTTATATTATATTATCATATATTTTTTACAATTTTATATTATTTTATATTTAAACATTGTCCAATTTTATTTATGATATACAATTGTCATTATGGTCTGTATTAAAAAAGTTTTAGCTACTGGCAATTTAGGCTTTAACAATAATATTAGGTCTAATGCTCGGTACATGGAAATTAACAGGGATTTCTTTGGATCGTCAAACAGTTACCTGTCTTATTGTCCCACAGTGAATCTCAAATTCAAAATATGTTCATTATCCAGATGCTTAACTTGCCCACATGCAGATCTACTACAAATTGAAAATAGTTCTAACTCTAAAATTAATGTATTTTTCTGTAAAGCTTACAATATTATTTATTCGATTAACTGCAATAATTGTAAGATGGAATGTATTGGTCAATCCTGTAATCCACTGCACTACAGAATCAATCAACATAGACAGGATATTATAAAAAATAATTCTATAAATGTTGAGTAAATGCACTTTAGACAACATGACTAAAGATATTACAATTAAAATTCTGAGTATGCACAAAAATTTCAATGATAGATTACTTTATGAACCATTTATATCAAATTTCGTAACTATTTATATCCTTATGGTCTAAATTCTAAGTTATTTAATCCTACAAACCTTGTTTATACTCATACTAATAAACATGAACATTACAGTAGCACTTTTGCTAATTTAAATCATACAGTTAATTCAAAAATTACGCGCACAAAATGGGGTAAAAATTGTACTAATGCACAGTATATTTCTAGTAATTATATTAAACAGCAATTATCTAATGTGGAAAATGAATTCAATATTTCTTACAAATGGTTTGACATAAGGAAAAATATTTTTTCAATGAAAAAGAAAAATCTTAATAAGTATTATAAAGTTTTTTTATCATTAAAGTTATTATCACATTTTAGTGATGTCAATTTTGATCTTTTATTATTTAGAATTAATCAACTTAATGTAAAAATTTCAAACAATACCTACAAAAAAAACTAACAATACTCAACTTATAATTACTTTTTCCAATATAGTACTCAATAAAATAAATTTACACAATGTAATTAATAACAATGATAACCAATTCCCCATAAAAATTTTTACAATACATAAATCATACAAATACAACGTTACACTAGGACGTAGGATTTTCAATTACAATAAATTTGCTAAATTTTTAACATCAAATAATAAACCTCCTTGCTTATGTAATGATCCTAGTTATAGCAATTATGTAAATAAGGTACATGGTCACATTATTACAGGGGATATTAATATTGTAGAGAATGTTTATTTAAGAAATTTTATGACTAATGGGACTAAATTTTGAATATCTTCATGTTATACAATTTTTTCTATATTAAAACAATTTAATCTGGATCTTGACCTTTTTATATATAAAATTTCAGTAGATTATAATAAACCTCTCGCATTTTTTATTGAATGGAAATTAAATGTTTTATGTAATTTAAATGTTGAACTCTATAGAAATATGGACAGTTATAATTTTAATTTTAAACAATTAAATAGTGAAATAAAGAATTTACAAAACAAATTTATTATTACACATGTTGATAAATCACCAAACAACTATGCTTTCATCCGCAAATATTAATATTCGCAGCTAATTTCTAATGCTACAAATACAAGTTTAAATTTAAAAAAAAATTATCTTGATACAATCATTAATAATCGACATATATTTCAATATTATAAATTACTAAAAATAAAAAATTACAACTTTAATTATCCATAGTAGAGAGAAAATGACAGTCCGACCTCAGGAGGAGGTGTGAAGTGCGAGGAGGGAGGAGGGCTCCTCCTCCCGAAGTGCCCTCCTCCTCCTCCCATGCAGCACCTGCCCACCTCCTCCTCCACCTCCCAAAGTGCAGCACCTGCCCTCCTCCTCCCGAAGTGCCCACCTCCTCCCGAAGTGCCCTCCTCCAACACTTAAGATAAGGGGATTAGTGTTAATTAATTTTAATTGCGAGACTTAGAAATTTTTTGAAGCAAAATTTTTTTTTTTCGCGGAGAATTTTCTACTAGAATACGAGGTGTGTTTCAAGGGATTTATTTTAGCGAATTAGAAATTTAATTAATTTTAATTGGGAAACTTAGAAATTTTTCGAAGCAATTTTTTTTTTTTCAAACGAGAGTATGCAGTTTGATTATGAGTGTATGCAGTAGAAGTGAATGATTAATTAATTAAAAATATTAATTAAAAATAGTAATTAATTAATTTTATTTGCAGAACTTCAGAATTTTCGCGAGATTTTTTTTTTTTTTTCAACGAGAGTAGGGTATTCGATATACATGTTAGAAGAGAATTTTAAAAGTCAATAATGGTTTAATTAAAAATGGTGATAAATTTTAATCGGGGAACTTACACATTTTTCGAAGCAAATATTTTTTCAACGAGAGTAGGCTATTTGTTATACATGTTAGAGTATATTACAGGTGAATTTTAAAAGTCAATAATGGTTTAATTAAAAATGGTTATTCATTAATATTAATTCGGGAACTTAGAAATTTTTCGAAGCAAATTTTTTTTTCAACGAGATTATGCAGTTTGATTATGAGTGTATGCAGTAGAAGTGAATGATTAATTAATTAAAAATATTAATTAAAAATAGTAATTAATTAATTTTAATTGCAGAACTTAAGAATTTTCGCGAGATTTTTTTTTTCAACGAGAGTAGGGTATTCGATATACATGTTAGAGGAGAATTTTAAAAGTCAATAATGGTTTAATTAAAAATGGTGATTAATTTTAGTTGGGGAACTTAGACATTTTTCGAAGCAAATATTTTTTCAACGAGAGTAGGCTATTTGTTATACATGTTAGAGTATATTACAGGTGCATTTTAAAAGTCAATAATGATTTAATTAAAAAGGGTCATTAATTCATTTTAATTGGAGAACTTAAGAAATTTTGGCGAGATTTTTTTTTCCCTCAACGAGAGTACGTAGTTTGCACGTGCAGTAGAATGGTAGATGCTAGTAATTAAAAAGGGTCATTAATTAATTTTAATTGGCGGACTTCAACATTTTTGAGGCAAACATGCGCGTTTTAATGAATTCGATATAGGTTGTAGTAAAAAATATAGGGTCCCGCATGAATTATACAGTACTCAATTGAATAGCTCCCCCCTCCCCCTCCCCCTCCCTTTTTTACCCAGAGGGGGCCCTTCGATAGACTAACAATATACACTTCCAAAAGTATAGAGTACTATAAAAAGAATTTTAGCGTATATGTAAATAAACAAGTATGTAAAATCAGGTATAGCAGCATAATTCATGAATCACTTTCCAACATTATCGAATTGTTATGTGAACAAAATATAATTTTACCATCTAGTGCATTAGTTAATTAAAATAGTGAACAGTTACAGATCCCCTTTTTAATAAAAAGGCCTAAGCCCTTCACAAAAAATCCAAATGATTCAAGAAAAAGCTTTACACTACTGATAGCCAAAACATATAGGATTCTTAAATGGATTGAAGTATACAAATAGTTTATACAGGAATACATTTATTTAGGTTAGCCTGCAAAAATAGTTAAAAGTTATAGGTTAAGCCTTTGAATGGAGTGATTATACGTTTTGGGGACCCTTCAAAAGAAACTGGAAACAGTTATAGATATTGGACCCTTCACAAAAAATTGGACAAATCCCCTTTTTAATAAAAAGGGGATTTGTCCAATTCCTTCACAAAAATTTCAAAGAATTCAAATTATGCATAAATACTAGAACCCTTCATACATTCAGTTCATCGATCCCCCTTTTTTTTACCCTTCGAAGTGTAAGCACGCATTAGACTATAGAATCCCTTCATAAAATAAATGAGATACGTACCCTATTCGAATAAAAAAGCATCCTTCACAAAAATCCAATTATGCATAAGATCCCTTCATAAAATCAGATAATTTACACTTTCGCCTTTTTTTTTCAATTCAAGTTAGGCTAAAAGTACAGCTTGCGCGTCGATATGCTCAAAACACATAGTTATAGATATTAAGCTACCTTCACAAAATAAATCCAATAGATTCATATTATATTACAACGACAGAAATACTAGGGATATTGACCTTTCATAAAAATGCAAGGTCCGCTGTTTGAATGAAAAGGCATCCCTTCACAATATACCCTGTAAAAATATTATGATTCCACAAATATTTTAAGAAATAGAGTACTAATCTCAAATGAATACGAATTCATGCAATGTAAAAAAATAGGTTTTACACGAATACATTTTTAGTATAACGTTCAAAATATAGATTTTAGAAAAAAAAAGTACATATTTCACCAAATTTATCATACAAGTCTGTAAAATAGGGTAGATCGTTTCATGAAAAATAATTGAATTTTCGAATGATTATGCTTTAAAATACATATTTATAACTGCAACTAAGATTTGAGTGTTACCCCCTCAACATGCATATCGCTGAATCATAATGAGTCATATTATCAGATAAGCGAAGATCTTGCTTTGACACGGTGAATCACTCGCGATAAGAAATACCTGAGACTCGTAATTTCTGACACATTTTTTGTAGGTAAATGAGCTATTTAAAACCGTCAATGTATACGAATTATTTCGTGTAGTCCTATATAATTATTAATCTGTTAAGTTTTAAAATGCTTCAATGAAAAATAAGAACTAGTCTTAAGTCACCCTTAAGAATTTTGAGGCAAACAGATGTTTAAATGAATTTGAACCTGTTTAAATGTACCTGTGTTTAAATGAATTTGACGCATGTTATGGTAAAAAAAAAATACAGGGTCCCCTATAAGATATATGAATTAAACTTTAAATATTTTAAAATTACATTAGTCTATGCTTTTTTTGTATAGAAAAATTATACTAAATTGTGTTTTTAGTATTTTAACTTAAAAATTTCTTTTGAGGAATGAATATAATAACTAAGCTTTGTTTTTATAAAATATATATTGTACTAAATAGTTAGGGTATTATTTAAAATAATTTTGTTTTTAATATTGAAAAAAAAGTTATCTTACCTAAATATTTAAACCATAATGTACTGTGGACTTCATCCAAATTCGACTGCATGCATGCCTTACAACAACTACACGGTATAACGTGTTCGCTTATCTCTTAAAATTACGGGATATCGTGACGTCATGGATAAAGCATAGGGTAGAATACAGAATGAATAGGTATTATAAAGCAGAATCATAAATTTTGCATACTTTACACTTGTAGTATGTGAAATGATTGCTACTATTGCCTATATGAGAAAATGAATCATCAACGAATCTTATTAGTGTATGTTATATTTAACCAACAGGCTGGAAATGCGTGAATTTTGACTAGAATTAATCATTGAATGTAAAAATGATTTATTTTTAGATCTAATATGTATATCGTTTAACATTTAAAAATATATACATAAATTAATCTTACCTTATTCACAAACTTGCAATCCTGTCTTCAGTATATGACTACAGCATGAAAAAACATGCGTGCTACTTGTATAGCAACTAGACCAGAAATGATTTCAGTACAAGTCCATTATCTTATTGTTAATCTATAGATTAGTAACATCACGTGACTGATTGCGATAACATTCTATATAAGATTTACTGATAAGAATACATTTCAATTCATTTCTCCCAAAAGCAAGTGTATGAGTTGGTTGTAAGATCTAGGTAAGTATCCTTACTTTATATGTTTAAAGTTATAATATATGAACAGATATAATATTAATATATTTTTTCAATATGTATGGTAGGCTAAAAGGAATAGGTAAGCAAAAAAGAATAGGTATTATTGTATGTTTCCTCTAATTTATTTTAAAAATAATTATTTTAAAAATACATACTAACAATTTATGCGATGAGTCACACAGCGTGATGGGACGATATATGAAATTTATTTTTATATTATACAAGCTCCTATATACAATTCATATGCGTGAGCAAGATTATTTTTAGACTAGAATTATTCACTGAATGTAAAAAAAAATGATTTATATTTAGATCTAATATTTATATCGTTTAACATTTTAAAATCCTATTAAAAGTATATACATTAGTATGCTTGTGAAAGGCCTATTGTTAATACGAAACGTTGTGTGAAGTGTCCTGTTTTAGGGTTAAAAGTTTCGTGAAGGGGTCTGTTTGAAGAAGCCTGTTTCGAAATGACTTAAGAACGCACAATTTATTCCTAAACATTCAACTCGATTCGTTATATATGCTTTATTAAGTATTCAATAAAAAATAATAACTAAGAAATAAAATTAAAAATAGTAATTAAGAGATACCCTTAAGAATTCTTGCGATAGGAGATTGGTTTTAATTAAATAGGTTAATGAATCTAATTCGATACAAGTCTTGTTAAAACAGAGATTATAGTTAAAATACACTTTAATTATACAGTATTACACTGTATTACACAATGCGCTACCTCACCTATATTATCACAGAAATACCTTCGATAAAATTTAGACTAACAATACACACCTAAAAAAATATATACAGAGTACCCAGAAAATGATAGGAATGAATGAAAAATTTTAACGTAAATTATAAAATAGGATCTACAATAAGTGACAATAAATAAATATGAAGGAAAAATCATGAGTCATGGTATACTTTATGAAACACTTTCCAATGCTATATGACTATCGTTAAGAATTTGAAATAAGTGAATTAGATTTAATAATTCATACTGGAAATGTATTTAAAAAAAAATTAGTAGCTTCGCCTACTTTTAAATCATTCAAGACATATGATGAAGGCTTGGCTGCTGTAGAAAAGCTTAATACTTGTATCTTAATGAATCGACCTATTTATGTCGGATTCACAATTTTAGAATTATCTAAATTAGTTATGTATGATTTTCATTACAATTTTATAAGGAAAACATACAAAGATCGTGCAGTTATACTCTTTACGGATATAGATTCCTTAACTTATCATATTCAAACACATAATATTTATAAGGATATGGAGCACCATCATGATTTTTTCGACTTTTCTGAATACTCGAAATCCCATCGTCTAAACCGCACAAGTTTCGAACCCACAAACATATAATCAGACTTGTCATTTTATAACCAGGACGCTAACCACAGGGCTAAGTGAGCCCCCCGCTTATTTTATAGTCACCACGCTGACTATTGGGCTTAGTAAGCCCCAGGCTAATTTATATCCACCACGCTAACTATTGGGCTTAGTGAGCCCCAGGTTAACTTATACCCACCACGCTAACTTTTGGGCCTAGTGAACACCCGCTTATTTTATAGCCACCATACTAACCACAGGGCTAAGTGAGCCCCCGCTTATTTTATAGTCACCATGCTAAGTATTAGGCTGAGTGAGCCCCAGGCTATTTTATAGCTACTACGATAACCCCAGGGCTAGGTGAGCCTCCCGCTTATTTTATAGTCACCACGTTTACTACTGGGCTGAGTGAGCCCCAGGCTATTTTATACCCACTATGCTAACTAATGGGCTGAGTGACCCCCAGGCTATTTTCTACCCACCACGTTTACTGGGCTTAGTGTGCCCCCGCTTATTTTATAGCTACCATGATAACCACAGGGCTAAGTGAGCCCCCACTTATTATATAGTCAACACGCTAACTACTGGGCTGATTAAGCCCCAGGTATTTTATAACCATCACGCTAACTACTGGGCTGAGTGAGCCCCAGGTTATTTAGTCGCATGAATATGATTTCCAAGGTATATGTCCTAACTTGATTTAAACCATTGCCTATGGTAAGATAAAGCTAGGAAGTAAATTGGTAAACTATATACCTCGAAAACTCACTTGTATTTTATTAAATATCTGCAGAAATTAGCATAGTTTATTAAAATTATATACATTCTCATTAGTTTATGAATCTACTAACTTATAATATCTATATGATAACTTGGATTATTAGTATTCCCACTTAAAAATTTCTTTTGTAGATTTAATATGATAAACACTAACATGAGATTGACTAAACTTTTACCATTTTCATTTCAACTTAGTTTTAGGAAATTTACCTACATAGCTTTAAATTTTACTGTTTAGTAAGTCTATTATTTCAAAGTATTATTTTTTAGTTCTAATATTCAAAACATATTCATATCGTTTTACATAGTAGGTATCAAATTAATTTAAAGTCATATTAAAAATATATATATACAAATACTATTCTTACCTAACACGCCAGCTAGCTAAGTACCCAACCGTCTCACACCAAGGCTCTGAGAAAAGTGAATGCTTGTTCAGGGCCTTATCAGCTAATATAATCACTGATAAGACTTGATCACGTGACATGTGACGTCACTGTTTAAGTGATATCACGTGACCATGTGGTATCATTCAGTACGTCACCAATGACGTCAGAGATCACGTGACTAGGTCATAAAAGAACCAATTGCTAATTGCAATTAACAATTTACCTTTAATTGAATTGTATAATATATATAGATAAATTAATACATGATTTTTCTACAAGGTACATGTGCTATGTATTACGAAATAATACATAGAAAAATCATGTATTAATTTATCTATATATATTATACAATTCAATTAAAGGTAAATTGTTAATTGCAATTAGCAATTGGTTCTTTTATGACCTAGTCACGTGATCTCTGACGTCATTGGTGACGTATTGAATGATACCACATGGTCACGTGATATCACTTAAACAGTGACGTCACATGTCACGTGATCAAGTCTTATCAGTGATTATATTAGCTGATAAGCCCCTGAACAAGCATTTACTTTTCTCAGAGCCTTGGTGTGAGACGGTTGGGTACTTAGCTAGCTGGCGTGTTAGGTAAGAATAGTATTTGTATATATATATTTTTAATATGACTTTAAATTAATTTGATACCTACTATGTAAAACGATATGAATATGTTTTGAATATTAGAACTAAAAAATAATACTTTGAAATAATAGACTTACTAAACAGTAAAATTTAAAGCTATGTAGGTAAATTTCCTAAAACTAAGTTGAAATGAAAATGGTAAAAGTTTAGTCAATCTCATGTTAGTGTTTATCATATTAAATCTACAAAAGAAATTTTTAAGTGGGAATACTAATAATCCAAGTTATCATATAGATATTATAAGTTAGTAGATTCATAAACTAATGAGAATGTATATAATTTTAATAAACTATGCTAATTTCTGCAGATATTTAATAAAATACAAGTGAGTTTTCGAGGTATATAGTTTACCAATTTACTTCCTAGCTTTATCTTACCATAGGCAATGGTCTAAATCAAGTTAGGACATATACCTTGGAAATCATATTCATGCGACTAAATAACCTGGGGCTCACTCAGCCCAGTAGTTAGCGTGATGGTTATAAAATACCTGGGGCTTAATCAGCCCAGTAGTTAGCGTGTTGACTATATAATAAGTGGGGGCTCACTTAGCCCTGTGGTTATCGTGGTAGCTATAAAATAAGCGGGGGCACACTAAGCCCAGTAAACGTGGTGGGTAGAAAATAGCCTGGGAGTCACTCAGCCCATTAGTTAGCATAGTGGGTATAAAATAGCCTGGGGCTCACTCAGCCCAGTAGTAAACGTGGTGACTATAAAATAAGCGGGAGGCTCACCTAGCCCTGGGGTTATCGTAGTAGCTATAAAATAGCCTGGGGCTCACTCAGCCTAATACTTAGCATGGTGACTATAAAATAAGCGGGGGCTCACTTAGCCCTGTGGTTAGTATGGTGGCTATAAAATAATCGGGGGTTCACTAGGCCCAAAAGTTAGCGTGGTGGGTATAAGTTAGCCTGGGGCTCACTAAGCCCAATAGTTAGCGTGGTGGATATAAATTAGCCTGGGGCTTACTAGGCCCAATAGTCAGCGTGGTGACTATAAAATAAGCGGGGGGCTCACTTAGCCCTGTGGTTAGCGTCCTGGTTATAAAATGACAAGTCTGATTATATGTTTGTGGGTTCGAAACTTGTGCGGTTTAGACGATGGGATTTCGAGTATTCAGAAAAGTCGAAAAAATCATGATGGTGCTCCATATCCTTATAAATATTATGTGTTTGAATATGATAAGTTAAGGAATCTATATCCGTAAAGAGTATAACTGCACGATCTTTGTATGTTTTCCTTATAAAATTGTAATGAAAATCATACATAACTAATTTAGATAATTCTAAAATTGTGAATCTGACATAAATAGGTCGATTCATTAAGATACAAGTATTAAGCTTTTCTACAGCAGCCAAGCCTTCATCATATGTCTTGAATGATTTAAAAGTAGGCGAAGCTACTAATTTTTTTTTAAATACATTTCCAGTATGAATTATTAAATCTAATTCACTTATTTCAAATTCTTAACGATAGTCATATAGCATTGGAAAGTGTTTCATAAAGTATACCATGACTCATGATTTTTCCTTCATATTTATTTATTGTCATTTATTGTAGATCCTATTTTATAATTTACGTTAAAATTTTTCATTCATTCCTATCATTTTCTGGGTACTCTGTATATATTTTTTTAGGTGTGTATTGTTAGTCTAAATTTTATCGAAGGTATTTCTGTGATAATATAGGTGAGGTAGCGCATTGTGTAATACAGTGTAATACTGTATAATTAATGTGTATTTTAACTATAATCTCTGTTTTAACAAGACTTGTATCGAATTAGATTCATTAACCTATTTAATTAAAACCAATCTCCTATCGCAAGAATTCTTAAGGGTATCTCTTAATTACTATTTTTAATTTTATTTCTTAGTTATTATTTTTTATTGAATACTTAATAAAGCATATATAACGAATCGAGTTGAATGTTTAGGAATAAATTGTGCGTTCTTAAGTCATTTCGAAACAGGCTCCTTCAAACAGACCCCTTCACGAAACTTTTAACCCTAAAACAGGACACTTCACACAACGTTTCGTATTAACAATAGGCCTTTCACAAGCATACTAATGTATATACTTTTAATAGGATTTTAAAATGTTAAACGATATAAATATTAGATCTAAATATAAATCATTTTTTTTTTACATCCAGTGAATAATTCTAGTCTAAAAATAATCTTGCTCACGCATATGAATTGTATATAGGAGCTTGTATAATATAAAAATAAATTTCATATATCGTCCCATCACGCTGTGTGACTCATCGCATAAATTGTTAGTATGTATTTTTAAAATAATTATTTTTAAAATAAATTAGAGGAAACATACAATAATACCTATTCTTTTTTGCTTACCTATTCCTTTTAGCCTACCATACATATTGAAAAAATATATTAATATTATATCTATTCATATATTATAACTTTAAACATATAAAGTAAGGATACTTACCTAGATCTTACAACCAACTCATACACTTGCTTTTGGGAGAAATGAATTGAAATGTATTCTTATCAGTAAATCTTATATAGAATGTTATCGCAATCAGTCACGTGATGTTACTAATCTATAGATTAACAATAAGATAATGGACTTGTACTGAAATCATTTCTGGTCTAGTTGCTATACAAGTAGCACGCATGTTTTTTCATGCTGTAGTCATATAATGAAGACAGGATTGCAAGTTTGTGAATAAGGTAAGATTAATTTATGTATATATTTTTAAATGTTAAACGATATACATATTAGATCTAAAAATAAATCATTTTTACATTCAATGATTAATTCTAGTCAAAATTCACGCATTTCAAGCCTGTTGGTTAAATATAACATACACTAATAAGATTCGTTGATGATTCATTTTCTCATATAGGCAATAGTAGCAATCATTTCACATACTACAAGTGTAAAGTATGCAAAATTTATGATTCTGCTTTATAATACCTATTCATTCTGTATTCTACCCTATGCTTTATCCATGGCGTTACGATATCCCGTAATTTTAAGAGATAAGCGAACACGTTATACCGTGTAGTTGTTGTAAGGCATGCATGCAGTCGAATTTGGATGAAGTCCACAGTACATTATGGTTTAAATATTTAGGTAAGATAACTTTTTTTTCAATATTAAAAACAAAATTATTTTAAATAATACCCTAACTATTTAGTACAATATATATTTTATAAAAACAAAGCTTAGTTATTATATTCATTCCTCAAAAGAAATTTTTAAGTTAAAATACTAAAAACACAATTTAGTATAATTTTTCTATACAAAAAAAGCATAGACTAATGTAATTTTAAAATATTTAAAGTTTAATTCATATATCTTATAGGGGACCCTGTATTTTTTTTTACCATAACATGCGTCAAATTCATTTAAACACAGGTACATTTAAACAGGTTCAAATTCATTTAAACATCTGTTTGCCTCAAAATTCTTAAGGGTGACTTAAGACTAGTTCTTATTTTTCATTGAAGCAATTTAAAACTTAACAGATTAATAATTATATAGGACTACACGAAATAATTCGTATACATTGACGGTTTTAAATAGCTCATTTACCTACAAAAAATGTGTCAGAAATTACGAGTCTCAGGTATTTCTTATCGCGAGTGATTCACCGTGTCAAAGCAAGATCTTCGCTTATCTGATAATATGACTCATTATGATTCAGCGATATGCATGTTGAGGGGGTAACACTCAAATCTTAGTTGCAGTTATAAATATGTATTTTAAAGCATAATCATTCGAAAATTCAATTATTTTTCATGAAACGATCTACCCTATTTTACAGACTTGTATGATAAATTTGGTGAAATATGTACTTTTTTTTTTCTAAAATCTATATTTTGAACGTTATACTAAAAATGTATTCGTGTAAAACCTATTTTTTTACATTGCATGAATTCGTATTCATTTGAGATTAGTACTCTATTTCTTAAAATATTTGTGGAATCATAATATTTTTACAGGGTATATTGTGAAGGGAGGCCTTTTCATTCAAACAGCGGACCTTGCATTTTTATGAAAGGTCAATATCCCTAGTATTTCTGTCGTTGTAATATAATATGAATCTATTGGATTTATTTTGTGAAGGTAGCTTAATATCTATAACTATGTGTTTTGAGCATATCGACGCGCAAGCTGTACTTTTAGCCTAACTTGAATTGAAAAAAAAAGGCGAAAGTGTAAATTATCTGATTTTATGAAGGGTCTTATGCATAATTGGATTTTTGTGAAGGATGCTTTTTTATTCGAATAGGGTACGTATCTCATTTATTTTATGAAGGGACTCTATAGTCTAATGCGTGCTTACACTTCGAAGGGTAAAAAAAGGGGGATCGATGAACTGAATGTATGAAGGGTTCTAGTATTTATGCATAATTTGAATTCTTTGGAATTTTTGTGAAGGAATTGGACAAATCCCCTTTTTATTAAAAAGGGGATTTGTCTAATTTTTTGTGAAGGGTCCAATATCTATAACTGTTTCCAGTTTCTTTTGAAGGGTCCCCAAAACGTATAATCACTCCATTCGAAGGCTTCCCTATAACTTTTAACTATTTTTGCATGCTAACCTAAATAAATGTATTCCTGTATAAACTATTTGTATACTTCAATCCATTTAAGAATCCTATATGTTTTGGCTATCAGTAGTGTAAAGCTTTTTCTTGAATCATTTGGATTTTTTGTGAAGGGCTTAGGCCTTTTTATTAAAAAGGGGATCTGTAACTGTTCACTATTTTAATTAACTAATGCACTAGATGGTAAAATTATATTTTGTTCACATAACAATTCGATAATGTTGGAAAGTGATTCATGAATTATGCTGCTATGCCTGATTTTACATACTTGTTTATTTACATATACGCTAAAATTCTTTTTATAGTACTCTATACTTTTGGAAGTGTATATTGTTAGTCTATCGAAGGGCCCCCTCTGGGTAAAAAAGGGAGGGGGAGAGGGAGGGGGGAGCTATTCAATTGAGTACTGTATAATTCATGCGGGACCCTATATTTTTTACTACAACCCATATCGAATTCATTAAAACGCGCCTGTTTGCCTCAAAAATGTTGAAGTCCGCCAATTAAAATTAATTAATGACCCTTTTTAATTACTAGCATCTACCATTCTACTGCACATGCAAACTACGTACTCTCGTTGAGGGAAAAAAATCTCGCCAAAATTTCTTAAGTTCTCCAATTAAAATGAATTAATGACCCTTTTTAATTAAATCATTATTGACTTTTAAAATGCACCTGTAATATACTCTAACATGTATAACAAATAGCCTACTCTCGTTGAAAAAATATTTGCTTCGAAAAATGTGTAAGTTCCCCGATTAAAATTTATCACCATTTTTAATTAAACCATTATTGACTTTTAAAATTCTCCTCTAACATGTATATCGAATACCCTACTCTCGTTGAAAAAAAAAAATCTCGCGAAAATTCTGAAGTTCTGCAAATAAAATTAATTAATTTCTATTTTTAATTAATATTTTTAATTAATTAATCATTCACTTCTACTGCATACACTCATAATCAAACTGCATACTCTCGTATGAAAAAAAAAAAAAATTTGCTTCGAAAAATTTCTAAGTTTCCCAATTAAAATTAATTAAATTTCTAATTCGCTAAAATAAATCCCTTGAAACACACCTCGTATTCTAGTAGAAAATTCTCCGCGAAAAAAAAAATTTTGCTTCAAAAAATTTCTAAGTCTCGCAATTAAAATTAATTAACACTAATCCCCTTATCTTAAGTGGTGGAGGAGGGCACTTCGGGAGGAGGTGGGTACTTCGGGAGGAGGAGAGTACTTCGTGAGGAGGAGGCAGGTGCTGCACTTCGGAGGTGGAGGAGGAGGTGGGCAGGTGCTGCATGGGAGGAGGAGGAGCGCACTTCGGGAGGAGGAGCCCTCCTCCCTCCTCGCACCTCACACCTCCTCCTGAGGTCGGACTGTCATTTTCTCTCTACTATCCATATATTGTTTTTATACCTAAATTCAATAAAACTCCTCTAAACATAAATTTAGAACAGTAACTATCGGTTGTAATACATATAATAATAATGCAAGTATATTTCTATTAAATATTCTTACTAACTTGTTTGATCTTGCAAAACAAAAAGATAATTTACATAGCATAAAAAATAGTTTTCAACCTGTCAATAGTATTAAAAATTTAAATAACATAAAATACATGAAAACGTTTGACTCTAATGACTTATTTAATAATATTGATATCACAGATATGTTCAGGATTGTCAATTTATTGTTAAAAGAATACAGGGATTCTATAAATTTAAAAAATAATATTTCTTTAAATTACTTTAAAACATTAACTAGATTTATTCTCTATTATAATTATATTGTTTTTAATGATACTATATATCTACAATGCTGTGGCCTTCCTCAGGGTGGCATTGTTTCATCAATTCTTGCACAATTGTATTTATATTATTATGAACGTAACTCAAATATTGCTAATTGTAAAATGTACCGTTATATAGATGATATTATTGTCTTCTATTTTAATAGTAAAATTATTTATTACCAATAAAATATCATAAAAATTTAAATTATTGTTTCAATGTTATGGTAAATAATGAAATTAATTTTCTTGATCTTAATATAATTCTTAATGATAATTATAAAATTATGCTTGACATTTATGACAAGCGAAATAATTTTACATTTCAATAAATTTATTTACTAATTATAAGTCATGTAAACTTAAATCAGTATTTGTAAATATTTTACTAAATTTCGCACATAGAATTAATAATCTTTGTTCAAATAATTTTAAAACTCAAAATTTAAAACTTATCCGTCAACATGCAATCGAATTTGGTTATCCATATTGTTTAGTTAAATCAATTTTACGCATATAAATTTAGCTTTCATTAGGGTTATTTGTTTGTTCATTTTTTATGTTAAGTCTCCCTTTTAATGTTAATAATATTGATATATTTTACATTTTAATTTTTGATATATTTAGCTAAAGATATGAATTTCTTTGTGTGCGTGCTGCATTGGATTATCTTAGTTAATTATAATTCATATATTAATAATGTATATGATTATGAATTCTAAATTTATTGTTTTTGATTATGTGGAGTTAAAAATTATTGAGGATCATACAACGGTTATTCAATACAATATTAAAGTGTTAATAAGTTAAAAAGATATTTAAATGTAGTACACTAATACATATTTATTTAAATATAGTCCACTAACACATATATCTTTAAGTTTAATATTATTGTTTATTTATTTATTTTTTTTACTTTTCATGGTAGATATTTTTTAGCCAGATTTAGGTTCCAATAAGTGTAGTGCCATATTGGATAATCTATGTTATTTCTAAGTATGCTACTAATGCTTTATAAAATGAAAATATCATTCGAATTCTAAATTATTGTTTTAGATTAATTAAGTTAAACAATAAATGGGGTTGTTAAAATGACATTCAATACTTTACAATAATTATAATTTTAAAGAAAATTATTATAATTAAATATTGTTTTTTGTAAACAAAAAATAATCATAAAAAATATCGTATACTGTAAACACTTATTCTTTAAATGGATCATTAATATTAACTTGTAAAATTTATTTAGAACTAAAAATACATAGATTCAATATATTCACACTAGATGGTAGCTGCAAATAAGTAACTTATACGTAGCTTTAAATATTATACTAGATGGAATTTATAGAAAACGTGTGATATTCTTTATGATATAATTTTAAATTATCCAGTAATATTATATATATTTTAATTAAATTAAATTAACATTATAGTAATTAAATTAATAGTTTTTATTTTATTTTATTTTATTTTTTTGTCTTTTTATCTTAAAAAATGTTGTAATCTCTGTAGTTAAATTATTATAACTGCAACTGTTGGTTACAATTTATGATTTGAAAGATATACTTCTTAACTGTTAAATTAATCTTTTAAGTTAGATACAATTTTTTGAACATGTGCTAAGAGGATCAACTTTAAAAATTAGGTAAATATTTAATGTAAGTAATATACAACTTTTCTTTATTTTCCTTTTTTTCCCCTCTTATTCAAATTGTTTGTATGATTTATAATATTCCATTTTAAAAGGTTTTCTTGTTTTTCAATCTTGTTTCAACGATTGTTCGGGCAGCGAGATAACATGATTTTTGGCATTAAGCTGGTGTTATCTACAGAAAACAATTGTTCTTTGCTTATAATTGTAGATTCTCTGCCCTTGAAAAAGTGAATTACATTATAAGCTTTCATTTGTATTTATACTCTTTTTTTTTCATTTCATTTAATAATATTTCATTTATTAGGACTACATAATTTAATTTGTAATTTGACTCTACTATATGGTATTGTGATTTCATTGTGTATGGTCAATTTCTTATGTTTCAATGGTTAAATTTTACATTAAGTTTATGTTTATATATATATATTACTTTCTGTACAAGTGTTCGGAAAGTTGAGAGTCAGTCAAGTTTTTTTTCTCTCTTTTTCAATAATTTGTAACACACTGTATATATTTTTCATATACGTAATTGCCAATATATTATAAAAAGCAAGCATTATTTTTCAAAACTTAAACGCATTTGTAACAGATACGAAATTTAACACTTTTAAAAGCAAGAGATCTTTATATTTCACGCTTAAATAAAATTCATTTAGTTACATCGATTATATTCTCAATTAAACTCAATTTGGCGAGTGGAGATTAATTGCTTCTGAAATTAATTGAAACTTTTATACTTTCTGTTTGACCAAGATGAAATTCAACAACTAAATAAACAGTTAAAAATACGAACTATCAAAACTATTTTATTCTTTTTCTTTCGAAGTTAAAAAAAAGCTTATTTTAAAACACGTTATTTTTATTAACGATAAATTGATTAATAGCTTTAATTGCTTGAGCTTAATTTTATTGGAATATTTGGTAATATTCTAAATTAGGTGAATACCTGGTGATTTAAAAAAAGAAATCTAAGTTGGTATTTTCTTTATTGTTTGTTTTATATACTGTTAATAACACTAAGTTAAATAACTTATTTCAAAACTTTAATAAAATACGTTTAAACCCATACAACATAAGCAAGAAGAATTTTTTTTTCATGTACACGTCATCAATGTTTTGACGTATTAATGATAATTACGAAGTTGAAATATATGAAATTCGGAAGTACCGCTATCACTATAACACATGTATGTACCCTTCGTAGCCAGGATTGCTATTTGGAGTGTTCCGAAATTACAAATTCATACCTCAAACTCCATAAAAGAATTTTTATTTTATGTAAACACGATATGTCTGTCATTAATTAAAGCTTCGGAATTTCTGGTATGCATTTCTGAATAAAAAAGGAGACAAAATTACCAACCCTGTTCGCAGCCATAATAATAATAATAATAGTAATAATAATAATAATAAACACTGTGTAACATGTTATCTAAGCTCAATGTTTAAACTACAACTCTTTCATTTGTAGTTTTTCGAGTATCGAGTAACGACAGCCTACAAAAATATGGTCTAAATATTTTCCATGTTTCAATATGCAACGAATTTTCCCTGTTATTAAATGTTTTAATTATATACTAGATGAAACCCGTCAAAACTTGACGGGAAATAAAAATACTATAACAATATCAGTAAAATAAGCTTCTTTATTACATAAGAATCACATGTATGAAACAGTCTATATGCGTATGAAACAGTCTTTCAAATATTTTATTTTAAAAGTTTCTTTCCCCTATTGAAATACAGTACTATTTCCGATGCAAACTCCAAACAAACAATCCGTGAACAACTGTGTAATGCAAATCAGTTTGATATTACCGCCATATTCCCCAAGGCAAGAAAGAAAATTTCATGGACCTATGAAGTATCATACAAATAGTATATCCCTACTTTCATCTCATATTCAGTCAATAAAAGAACATAGTAAATAAAGCACTCATCCCCCCTTGTGATAATGCAACCGAATGAGCTCCTATGCGCATGTGCATTGCATCTGCCCAAAGGCACCGTCGAAATTCGATGTTAAAAAAGTTTATAGTTTTTTACAGGGACACTCAAAAGAATTCCATTACATTACGGTCTATGGGGAAAAACCATTTGTGGTTTATTTTAATGATGTTACACAATTTCAAATACATTCAAATACATTGTAATTGATATATATCACTAAGATGCATTACAAGAAGCTTAATATGGAATAGGGTGCATTTTATAGGGATAGCACTTATAGTTACGTTACAGGGACAGTGAAAATAATTCCGTTACATTACGTCTATGGAGAAAAATCGTATGCGGTTTATTTAAATAATGTTTCACTATTTTAAACGCATTGAAATTTATATATATTACTAAGGTGCATTACAAGAGGCTTACTACAGAATATTGTGTGTATAGCAGTCATCGTTCATTTACAGGGACACACAAAAGAATTCTCTAATGTCTGTTAACAATAATTCCTGGAAGTGCGTTTTAAGTTGTTGAACGCGATTTTAAATTGAACTCAATTTTTGTCTATTACTGAGTGTGTATAAATTCTGTATTTCATATACAGGGCAGCACGAAAGTTCGCGAACACATTTCCGTTTATTGACAGAAACTCCAGAAGGAGAATTTTAAACTGTGCTACGCGTTTCCTAACTAAACTAAAATTTAGCATCCTATGTAGTATATATACAAATCTATAGATCCTATACAGGGCTGAATAAAAGTATTCGGACATTTTTCCGAATAGTGTATATGTTGGAAATTCCTGAAATTAAGTTTTTAAATATGTTATGCGTTTTCCAAATTGTTTACTTAGATGTTATCTTTCAACTTATTAAACGGTAATGATTTGTAAAATTATTTTGGAAGCGTTGGAAAGTGCTACATAATCTATGCTTGACGCATGATTTTTCGTTCTTGTTTATTATTATTATTTTTTTTCACTTTTCTTGATGGTTAGGGAAATCTATTTTCAATTGTGGCAACTTTCCCAGGGGCTATTTTACATTATTAAAGCAAACTGATGGTCATTGTTGAGATAGAATTGAAAAATATTTCATGCTTGAAAATTATTTAAAAAGTCGTTAAATTAAGCCGCAGTTTTCGAATAAATTTCAATTGAAAGCTAATTTTTTTTCTAATTGATGGTGTAAGAATTGAAATTCTAAAATGTAGTAAAATGTAGTAAAAAATTGAAATTTGTAGTATTTAGAAGTGATAATGTAAGCGCGATGAAAGCTAAAGCGATAGCGCCGTTTGTTATCACAGCCGTTATACATTTCTAAAAGTTGCCACTGCGTTTTGGCTGGCGTCCAAAAGTAGACTACCATTTTTTGACATTAAAAGAGAAATTCACAGTGAAAGAAATAGGACTTTGCCGCTAATAAGGAACTGTTAAATGAACTTATAACAAACCTACCAAAATAATCCCTATAAAATATTAGCCTTACATTGTTTATTTTAGCTAAAAAAACAATCATTATTTCAAGTTTTTTCTTTTTTTAACCATAACATTATGTTTTATAATTTCTATTTTCCTGAAATCCTTTACTTTTGTGAATTTTTTTAATTAAAAAATGAAATCTTCTAACCTAAAATTTAAAAAATGTAATTGGTAGCATGTAATCAAGGTATGCAATCAAGATGCAGCACCCAATAAAAGCTCCAGTTCGCATCTTTAAAATTAAAAAATGAAAAATCAGTTAAAATTACGTCATGTTGACACAATCATATAAATTTTTCTGTTTAGTTTTATCAATGTTAAAATGCATTTCAAGCTAAGCATAACGTCATTTTCACTGGGGCAAATTTTTCACACGTACTTTGTATACGTTACTTTTATGCTTAAACACCATGTATACAAATAAAAATATATTTTGTATTTAATTGTAATGAAAAAATGGCATCAACAAAGTTATAATGCATAATGATAAAATAAACCCAATGGATAATATTCCCGTGACGTCACAATAAATATGAATTTTTATTCTCTTATAAAACACGCGGATAAATATTTTTACCGAAATTTAACTTACAAGTTAAGAAATTCGGCCTAAAAGCCGCGTGCTTTTAATATTTATTATTTCTTTTTTATCCTCGCAACCACAGAGTTTAGAGAATAAACTATGTGCCTCGCAACAATGGGCGTATTCCGATTGCCGACTTTATGACGTCATAAGCTGATGTAAAAGTTTAATTTAAAATTACGGCTAATTAATAAAATTTTCGAACAAACGAATGTACGATAACAAATCTGTATCCAAATATCTTTCATTTAAAAAAAGAATAATGTAATTTGATGCAGTAATGCAGTTCTCACGGATTGTCGAAAGAAAGCGCTTAGCGTTTTAAATATATAGATTTCTTTTAAATGCTAAAAGGTATAAATTAACAAATAATATACAGTAAAATTACTTTTATTAGGTTGTTGACATGTTTCAGCTCACTCCTAGCCATTTTCAAAAACAAATGAGAATATTCTATAATTGTACGGTCTTTGAAGTTATTATTTGAAATTTTATCATTTAATTTTCATGTACTTTTTAAAAATTATGCACCTTACCTTTTATTTTTATATGGTTGTTTATTTCCATATTTGTAACCATGGACTAATTTGAGCCACAATTTCGATAAGTTAAAAGATTCTGCATCGTAACATATTGTAATAAACATGAAAATAAGTAAAAATAAAAGATAATTGGCGTAATTTAAAAAAGTACATGAAAATTAAATAATAGTGTTTCCAATAATAACTTGAAAGACCGTGCAATTATGGAAAATTCTCATTTGTTTCTGAAAATGGTTAGGAGTGAGCCGAAACATGTCAAACAACCTAATAAAAGTTATTTTAATTTGTATTATGTTGTTCATTTACACCTTTTAGCATTTAAAATAAATATATTATTACAAGGTGTTATAATTTATTATATTGTTTTAATTATTTAAACCGTGTTAAACTCGCTGTTATGGTGAAGATCGTGTTATTTGCATATAGTAGCTGAGTATTTTAATTGTATGCAGATATTTATGAATAATATATCACCTGGATCTTTCCAATAAGTTTCTTACACCATGACAACCGATGAGTTAAACTGGCGTCCCAACAATGAGTCTAATTCAAGTAGTTGGATATTTTTTTTATCGCATTTTATCTCGTTATTTATAGAGAGTACTAGCAGACTACGCCCGCTGCGCTGGTCGGTTTCTCCAAAAGAACCTTGAATCAAATGAAATATATCGGTGAATTTAACCTTGTATTTTAAAGTAATCTGTACCTTTACCTGGAATATCCTAAAATAACATAAAAACGAATACTTATTTCACTAAGTTATGTTTTTTTAATACGGTTTATTATTACGTTTACAATTTATTACCTACCGTTTTCCATTGATTTATATGTTTTATAGCTACATTTTTTAATAACGGAAATAAACCTATATGATTCACAACTAAATAGAAATGGAGCATCTAGTATTGGTCGAGAATTAAATAAAAATCATGCACTCGTGACATCATAATTCACTTTTATATTTTAACAGAATAATACGGGTACTATAATTTGTGACTCGTGCTGACATATTGCTGTTCGTATTATTTTTTACGCGTGAAGTTTTCGCTATGGTAATGCATTGTGAAATTTGGTCATTTTTGAACTTCAATATTTGAAAAATGGCATAATCAGTGGATTTGAAATTTATATCAAGAGAAATACAATTTTTTACCTTTCTAATGCAGTTTGTCTAACAATTTTCTGACAAATACTTTTCGAGCAATTCATTTTTTCAGTAACTTCAAATGTTTCATTTTCTGAGATTAATCTGTGGCAACGACCTCAGTCGTCAGCAACACATACCTTTTTATTAAAGAGGATAATCTTGTCTGTATGTGACAGAATTTTTTAGTAGGTTCTTCAAGAATCACATAAAGTCTAATATCTATTTTTTTGTTTGTTTGTTTGCAAGTTAACTGATTGAATTAAAAAAAAAAAAAAAAAAAAAAAAAAACTTATTGCATTTAAAATTATATTTCATTTTCGCTTTCCTTGATTGGCAGCTTTGTTGGGGACATATGCTTATTTTTTGTGAATGTCACTTTGTAATTTAGCAGTGTAAAACCGTTTTTTGCTTCCCTTGTAAAATTAGGTTTTCTTGACTTATTACCTTTCCCCTGTCAATGCCTCAAATTTTTTTAATATTGGGCAAACGGTTCAAGCTGCCAATCTTATATTGGAGGAAATTATTGTTACCGTATAATCAAAAGGAAATGCAAGGTATAATGTCAATATAAATATTTTATAAACAATAATATTTGTAATTAATAATGTATCAGGCATTGATGGAAAACTCCTGATAATGTTGAACAATTTAATACGGTCAAAATTAATCCTGGATCACAATTTTACGCTTAAAATAAATTACCACACATTGAAAGCTAACGTAGATATGCTTTATAAACTGTTTGCACGATAATTTGCAAGTTGATTTGCACGATTTTTGCTTCACGAGTTTGCTTTAACACGACTGATGGAAAATGAATGACTTTAATATGCTTATTCTGCTTTATTCGTGAGTTTTGTCAGACAAATGCAACAAATCCCTATTTTATTAATGTTATTTTTATTTTTAGAATACTTTAATTTCGAATTAGTTATAAATGTTAGATAATAATATATATTTATTTCAAAAAGAGGTAAAGACGCTAGTTTTTGATTAGGAGAGAGAAATAAAAACGATAGCACAGATAAATAAAGAAAAAAGATTAATTATTTTCGGTAAATTCTTAACGTTAAATTAGAAGCATTAGAAATAATATATACTTATTATTTAAAAAAAGGCAACTAAGAGTGCTGCTGTATCATTAACAGAGAAATCAAAGATTGAATATTTTTGGAAATTTCTTAATGTTGAATTAGAATTATTGAAGGGTACATTGTACAAATGCTACTATGTTTTGGAAAATATTTTATTGCACATAATTTTCATTGCAACGGAGGATACAAGACAGGTTTCATCAGTAGTTTAAACATAAATTTAACAAATTTTTTTTTTTTTCATAATGAAACTCAAAACAAAAAAATTACATTATTGAATGAATAATTTATTTATCGCATTAAAAAAAGAAAAAAAAAAGAATAACAAATACACAAATTATCAAATATATCATCAAATATATATTTCTGATATGTTTTATTACATAAAACCCATATAAGATTAATATATATATATATATATATATATATATATATGCTGAAAGGGATTATAGTAAGCATAAAGTCGTAAAAAATCATTAAATATGTAGGCTTACTAGTTTCGTACATACAAACGAATGATTTTGAAAATGTCACCATTTGGGTATACGAAACTAGTAGGTATGTTTATTAAAAGGTTTTTTAAATGTTTATTTTTACTGAAATAATTTTAGCATCTGTTTTTGAGAATGTCACCGTTTGTGTGTACGAAACTAGTAGGTCTGATTATTAAAATGTTTTTATAAACATTTTAATAATTTTTTACATTTTTTATTTCTTTTAAGAATAATTTTTTTTAAAATATTTATTGTAATTATTTTTAGCACCTAATCTTGAGAAGTTTTGCGTACTTGGATGCATCAATAAAATGTGCAGATGAGTAAGAATTTAAATTTTTATTTAAAAATCTATAAACACCATGATTTAAAATATACATAAGAGAATAAATCTGTTACGTTATTTGAATTTTCTAAAAAAAGATATGCGTAATAAAGAAAATAGTAAAGTTATTATTTTTGCAGTATTTTAATTTAAATTTTTATTCTAACCTTACCCTTTTTGTAGCGAAAATAAAATTTGCCAATAAGTCAATCTTTCCTTGTGTTTTTCATTAAAACACTTAATGTCACCGTTTGTGCGAACGAAACTAGTACGGTTTGTTTATTACAAACACATTTTAATCTTTTATGTTTACTGTAATAACTTTTAGCATATACTATATATATTTATTTTAATGATAGTAAGTGCTTTTTGTTATATAATTCTATAAAATATATTCTGCCAAAAATTACCTATCATGTACCGAAAAAGTAACCTTTTTTTGTAGAAAACCCACATACATACATATTTATAATATACTATGAATATGTCGCACGGAATGCTAATAACAGAGAAATTCAGAATTTGCTCCTATAATGCATACTAAAAATGTCTGTCTTTTTCCATTTTCATACAACATTTGGATATTTCTATCCCATCATCTGTTCATATTATTCAAATGACGATTTCTTTTTGCACTTTCACAATACATATCCTAAAATATTGCGTTATAAGGTATGAAATATTCAGGAACAGCGAATATATATAAAGCTGAAAATGCTTTATGTTTAACTTTAAAACCATGATAAATATTTGAAAATATCTCCCGTTTCCACCGCACGTTAACTATAAACTTTAAGCATGAAATTTCACGGCATGTTGAAGAATTTTTTTCCACTCCTACATTTTATATTTACTGAAATGAGAATGAATAAGTTTTCGGACATTTTTTCGGGATGGTTTTCTGCCACCAAATCTATTGGAAGTCTAGCACCTTTAATTTAATATTTAACAATAAAAACAAGTTGGAAATTGTAGATAAAACGTGACATAGGAGGTGAGTTCGTTTTATAACTAGTTTCGCAATGTCAAAAAAAAAAAAAATCTTAATATTTTGGTGAAATGAATTATATCGTCTGCTATGAGCGAAATGCCTTTTTTTTCTTACTACGTATGCCATGTTTATAAATGCGATTTTATTTTTTTACACCAGACAGCACTGTAAAATTTATCATAGAGAATTTGCTTTGCGAATGATTACGTCCATGGTTTAATATTTTTAGGACTCATAATGAATGAATATCCTGTGCTTATTTACACTAATGGATGGAGATATTCGGCTGTTAACGTAATTTCCACTCAAGTTATCTCAGAATCTATACATTTTTGATTGTAACTCATCTCTCAAACAAACAATTTTTCTCAACGATCTTTCTAAAAATATAACTTTTATGCAATTTCATTCGAAAAAATAATTTTGAATAAAAATGGCCGCTTGGCATATGAAAAAAGATGTGGTTAACCTGTTTTTGTTTTCCTCAGTCAAATGACTTGCGCTTTTATTATATAGATTACGTACGATAGGATTTAATAGAATAAAGAAAACTTTTATTAATAACTTCTTACGTTTTGATTCGATTTTCCTGAAATTTGAAATGACTCGACAAAATTCTGCAACGATTGTATATATATTAAATTTCAAACCATTTGGTTGGGTAGTTTTTGCGCTGTTATATACGGACAGACTGACGGACGGACAGACAGACAGACAGACGGACGGACCAGACGACGACTATAGGCGCTACGTATTTATATAATTACGAACGCACCTAAAACCTGTTTCAAGTATATATTATGAAGCAATTTCCAACACATTCAGAATAGTGTAACAAAACATCGCCGTTTAATAAGATGAAAGATGATATTTAAATAAACAAATTGAAAACGCATTACACATTTGAAAAACAATTCTTTAGTAATTATCATCAAATGTCGGAAAATATTTAAATTATCTTTGTAAAACACAGTATATGAACCACGGATTTCTATCTATACTACATATTATGCTAAAATTAATTTCATTTAGAAAACGCATAATGCAGTTGAAAATTCTCTTTCGGCAATTTCCGTCAATAAAAGGAAATGTACTGGAATTCTTTTGTACAGCCTGTATATAAGCAATAAGATTTATACACACCAAATAATATGCAAAAATAAGTTCAATTTAAAAACCCATATCAGAACTGAAAACGCACTTGCGGTAATTATCGCTCTTAGCCAGTATAGTAATTCTAGCTTAATTCTTTTGAGTATCCCTGTAAATGAACGATAAATGCTATGCATACCATATTTTAAGAAAGTATCTTGTTGTATACCTCCGTGCACCTGTATTATTTTCAATATATTTGAAATAGTGTAACATCATTAAAATATACTGCAAATAGACCACAATGTAATGGAATACTTTCGAGTGCCCCTGTAAACGAACTATAATTGCTACACACTTTATTTTAATACCGAACATGCCATACTAAAACGAAATAACATATATCAATTACATGGTATTCCGAATATATTTGCATGAGTAGAAAAAGGACAGACATACAGTATACGCACAGACAAACCGAATTCATAAATACATTTCAACAATGCTAGACGGTGTTAAGGGGTCTTGTACCTTTTATGCGCGACGAAAATCGAGAAAAACAATCAAAGTTTGAATTAGTGCATTTTAAAAACCTTTCTATGTATAAACATAAAGTTTTGATTATTAATTAAATATAGATTGTCCTTTTTAACATAATACTATTAGAAACTGACTAATATTTTACTGAATTTTTGCATTGTTGAAATTAAAATAGCTCTTTTTTTTAATCCGTAAGTCATTGCGCGCATGATATCTTGAGAACGCATGCATGGTTGTTATGAAATTTGAGTTGGATAATAAGCGCATATGTGTGTTTAAAATGATCTACCTTTAAATATTTACAATGATGAGATTTTTAATTATCACTATTTTTATTCATTAAAAAATGTAAAATTTTAGAATTTTTTTACAGAAACATTTTTTTACATACTTAATGAGATAATTTTGACCTAAGAGTAGATCATTTTTAAAATGCATATGTGCTTATTATCTGAATCAAATTTCATAACAATCCAGTCATACGTTCTCAAGATATCATGCGCGCAATGACTTACGGAATAAAAAAAGGGCAACTTTATGTTCAACAATGCTCAAATTATGTAAATAACTAGTCAGTTCCTAATGGTATTATATCAAAAAGCACAATCTGCTTAATCAGTAGTCAAAATTTCATGCTTATACACAAAAACGTTTTGAAGATACACTAATTCAAAGTTTGAAAGTTTTTGTTGATTTTCGGCGAGCTTAAAAGGTACAAGACCCCTTAATGGTGATGGTTAAATTCCTATGCATAGTTTTTTATCCCATAAAACCTTTTTAACGAAACTATTTTGAACGATCTTAACAATAACTCAAAAATATTCTTCGATTTAAATACTGTCTGTTTCAGCGTTTTTGTTATACATTTCTCCATAAAACTTTCAGTTTTCATGTTTTGATATGCAATAGTTTTTTATTATGAGCCGAGAAAGTCAAAAGGTCAAAATAAATTCATTTACGGAAGCGGACGGATTTGAATAATTTGGTGGCAGCAGCATTAATTATTTTTTTAAGAATAGAGAGATTCATATATGTGAAATTCTGTGTAGTTACAGAAACTTCTGTTTTACAACTCTGGTTGAACGGATTCATACATACATATAGGCCGAATGTTAAAATGTTTTTCTATGATTGTTCTATAATATTATGTTACTTCTACTGAGAAAATCTGTATATTTTTAATCTTTAAAATGGAATTTAAACATCTCTCCCCTGTCCTCAACGCATAACTTGATCATTAAAACTATCAACAAACAGTAGTTATTAAAAAATTTTGAAAAACCAATGCATTTATTATAAATATAAATCTCTAGGAGCATAACAATATAATTTTTATATGAGTGAAATGTGTAATATTTGTTTTTGTTGAGTTTGAAGTTATGTCGGTTATTTGCTTTGGTCATTACTGTCCCGGTGTATGCATTTCTTTATATTTCCACCAGATGGCAGTATGCAGTTATTTCAGTATTGTTTCCAGTAAGGGAGACATGCTTTCTGAAAAGCCTCGTTAATTGCTGTTTGTTGATAAAGAAGATTTTCTGGACTGAAAAGGATGTGGAAAAGGTAAGCGTACCTTTATTAAACATCATCATTGTCCCCATTGTTAATTTAAATAGTTATATTTATAGTTTAAACAATATCTAGCAATTTAGTAGGATTGAAATGTTTTTGAAAATAGTGCACACTTTCCAAAAATATTCCTATGTTCTTTTTGAAGCAAAGTGGCAAAATTGCAAAAAATGTCACTACTGTTCCTTACAATTTGTGTTTTGTCCGATAAAAACTGCCATATCATATTTATTTTTCAATAAAGTTTGTGCTCATCTCCTAATTATTCTTCTTCAATATATCAGTGGTTATTAAAAAATCAAGTTGAGCATAAAACAAGAACGAAAAATCATGCGTCAAGCATAGATTATATAGCACTTTCCAACGCTTCCAAAATAATTTTACAAATCATACCGTTTAATAAGCTAAAAAATAACATCTAAGTAAACAATTTAGAAAATGCATAACATATTTAAAAACATAATTTCAGGAATTTCCAACATATACAATATTCGGAAAAATATCCGAATACTTTTATTCAGCCCTGTATAGGATCTATAGATTTGTATATATACTACATAGGATGATAATTTTAGTTCAGTTAGGAAACGCGTAGCACAGTTTAAAATTCTCCGTCTGGAGTTTGTCAAAAAACAGAAATGTGTTCGCGAACTTTTGTGCTGCCCTGTATAGGATCTACAGAATTTATACACACCACGTAATAGACAAAAAGCAAGTTAAAATTAAAATCGCGTTCAATAACTTAAAACGCAATTCCAGGAATTATTGTTAACAGACAGTAGAGAATTCTTTTGCGTGTCCCTGTAAATGAACGATGACTGCTATGCACACAATATTCCGTAGTAAGTCTCTTGTAATGCACCTTAGTGATTTATATAAATTTCAATGCGTTTAAAATAGTGAAACATTATTTAAATAAACCGCAGACGATTTTTCTCCATAGACGTAATGTAACGGAATTATTTTTACTGTCCCTGTAAAGTAACTATAAGTGCTATGCACACCCTGTTCCATATTAAGCTTCTTCTAATGCGCCTTAGTGATCTATATAAATTACAATGCGTTTAAAATAGTGAAACATTATTTAAATAAACCGCAAATGATTTTTCCCCATAGACCGCAATGTAACGGAATTCTTTTGAGTGTCCCTGTAAAAAAACTATAAGTGCTACACACTTCCGTTGAAATAGGGAACATGCTATAGATAACGACAATAACATATAAAAATTGCAGAGCAATCCGAGCATATTTACGGGAGTTAGAGCACGGACAGACGGCAGACGGCCAGACGGCAGACGGCCAGACAAACCGAAGTCATAAGCACTTTTCAACTAGGTTGGAAAGTGCTAATAAAAAAGAAAACTGCCCAGTTAAACTGAGGGCATTGAGCTCACAGGTTATTCACACTATTTGTATATTGTACTCTTATTTCAAAGAATTTGAAATAAGCCCCTCGAAAAATAAAGAAATCGGCAGTATATTAAGGGGATTATCCCCCGTCCCTCCCTTTTATAGTTAACCAATGAACCCCCAAAACTAATCAGGGAAGCCTATTACAATGAACCTATATACAAAATTTGAAGTAAATCGGATAATTCTGCATGAAAAAACCATTTATCTAAATTAAGGAGTATTGCCCCTCCCCCCATTCTCCCCTTTATACTTCACCAATGAACCCCACCCCCAAAACTAATCAGGGAAGCGCCTTTTCACAATGAACCTATTAACAAAATTTGAAGAAAACCGGTTATTTCTGTCAAGAGTTATCGCGTTACGTACATAAATACATACGTACATACAGAACGGGCTGGCACATTAGCTCTCAGGCTTTGATAGCCTGTGAGCTAATGAAACTTTTAAAACACAGATATCAGCAGCCAAAAATCTCACAGATTTTGGTCCATGTCTATAAATATATAAATGTGTGACACATAAATATCAGCAAAATTAAGTATTATTTCGTAATGTATTCTGAGAATTTCTATCTTTCTCTATTTTCAAACGAAATCTGAATATTTCCATCCCATCGTCTGTTCATATTATTCAAGTGGTGGTTTCTTTTTGCGTTTTCTCAATACATAATACATATCCTAAAATATTGCTTTATAACGTGTGAAATATTCAGCGATATTGAATATATAAAGATGAAAATGCTTTATGTTTGACTTTAAAACCATGATATATGTGAGGAAATATTTCTCATCTCTTTGCACGTTAACCATAAACTTAAAGCGTGGAATTTCACGGCAGATAAAGAAAACGTATATTTTTCGACTCGTGAGTATTATATTTTTATACAGTAAAGTCAATAAGTATTCTGTGCTTAATATTTTTGCAACATGTTTCAGCAGATAGATACGTACGGAGTTTCATAACTTTTATTTATCATTAAAAACATTTTCATTATTAAACAAAATACACTGGTGTCCAGAAATTAAAGGCCAGTGATCAATTTCAGACGTTTCGGTGACTATCTTATTAAAACTCGTGAGGAAATGCCCGGAATGCTCTTGAACTTTGAGGGTGTAAAGAACATGTTTGACTTTATGTTTTTCAGTGTAGATTTTATCTCGAGGACAATTAGGGAAGGGCAATAATAATTTTAACATTAAAATAACATTTTCGAACACCCAAGTAACAAAAAATGCTAAAAATGGTCTGTCACTGTAGCAAATGACTAATGTAGGTCCTGTTCAATATTTGTGTGCATTTGTGTAAGCATGGCACGTATATTCTTGAATATGTTAACGTTTCTGTGAAAAATTCAAAAGGTTTTTTTTTATGCCATGCAGAGTTTTCAGCCGAATTTAACACCGCTTTCCAAAAACTTGACAAAAAATCGTAGAAATAGGAAATCCCATATAATTCTATAGAATGTTCTCCTCAATGTTTCAATTATTGCTGTAACTTTTTGAGTTTTTAGGATATTTAACTGTCTTTTTATATGAGTTGCCCTATAGTATTGACTATCAAATCCAGACAAAAAATATTTGCTGTAGTTTGCACATGGGCAGTTCAAATTTATTTCATAAAAATACCTATATCTCTCAAATAACCTGTCTATTAATATTTTAATCACAGTATTTCTACGATTTTTTGTCAAGTTTTTGGAAAGAGGTGTTAAATTCGGCTGATAACTCTGCATGCTATAGTATAAGAAAAAAATACTTTTGAATTTTTCACAGAAACGTTAACATCTTCACGAATATACGTGCTATGCTTACACGAATGCACACAAATGTTGAACAGGACCTACATAGTCATCTACTACAGTGACAGATCATTTTTAGCAATTCCTGTTACTTGAGTGATCGAAAATATTATTTTATTATTCAAATTACTATCCCCTATTACTAATAGTATTGCGCGGCAGCGCAATTTTTATTTATTTCCAGTGTGACTCCTTAATGTTAATTTAACACAGTAAAGCCTATGGATCGCATAACTTTTTAACTTGCTCCTACCGTTTTGTATCGATGCCACAAAATTTTTACTCTATGCAAATTCTAATACTATTATAAATTGAAAATAGTGAAATTGTTTTCCTGATTTCAGGGTCAATACGGAGGATTAAATGCCTTTGAATATAAGTAGATTCCGGAAGATTTCCGTATGTTTCGCTGATCATATGACCCTCAGACCTCCAAAATACCCTCCGTTTAAATGTTTATATATACATGTATGATTAATTTATCATGATGTACACTTCATGACTTTTGTTATGCTGTAACTCTGGTATTTATGAAGAGATTTGGATGTGACTAAGCATGTGTACAAGACGTACCAAGATCTCGACTGATTTCGTCGGCAATCTTCATCCGCCATCTTTTTCAAAATAGCTGCCACTTAAAGATCTCAAATTCAACAAGATGTACGAAATAATTAGAAATCTAAAAAAGTTTTTCACTTAAGTATTTGACTTTGATAAAAGGATTAGGAAGCAATTTTCGTTTCACTTCTATCTTAAAAAATAGCTGAGATATAGCAGTTTGAAATCCTAGGTTGGCTGATATTTTGAAACAACATAATAGATTAAAAATAACGGATTCCTCTACAAATGGGTAAAATTTTTGAGGTTTGGTGAATGTGGCTTCTCGTAAATTTTCTTTTAGTGTTGTAATCATTGTTCCAACTCTCATACGCTTAAAATTAATTTTAAAAAATTCTCATGTAACTTCAGTATTGATGGAAACTGGGAATGAATCTTGTATTATCGAGTTAGTGGCATTTTAGCTTCGTGCTTTTAACCGACTTAAAAAAAAAGCAGGAGGCTCTCAATTCGACGCGTATATATATATACTAATTACTTCAAAACTAACGCGACCAATTCGTGTGATCTTATTTTAAAAAATTTAAATAGGATATTCTCGAATTGGTCTCATTTAAATTTCATCAAAAAATTGGTTCAGTACTTTTTTAGAAATTCAGCAAACCCCCCCCCACCCTTCCCCACAAAATAATAAATAAATAAAAATAAAATAAACCTTTAAAATACTTCATTTTTAACGATTTGAATCAAGTGATATTAATCGCTATCTGTTTGGCGATCCAGAAATCTAAAGTCTCCTAAAGTGTCCTTTACGTCCTAAATCGCTATCGATAATAGTTTGGCGAGAAAGTCGATACTTGGCGATTTTCCTCCCTTTTTGTACGGTTTTGTTTCTAGTGCTGTTGTAAGGAAAAAGACAAAAAGCAATGTTTTAGTCGTTAAAAACTTTTATGACGTAGGCAATCAGTAAAACAAAAAAGAAAAATCTAAATTGTAAAGCATTTAAATTCATCCAAGCTTTCTGCAGTACACTCGTTTCATTTGAAAAACTGTTAAGAAGAGGTTATTGGATATTTTCGATTGTGGTTACATTTTATTTTCGTAGATTGAAAAACCCTTGTCTTTTTTTAAAGTGTAGGTTTCTACAAAATTTTACTAAAGCAATCTAAAATGAAGAGTTTTGTTTGAAAATGATAAAGATTATATAAGAAAATCATCCGTTATCTTTAAAGTAAAGAATATATGCTTAGAGTGATAAATATATACTAAACTGCAATATAATATTATTAATATAATATTATAATATTTTATAATTTTTTATAAGCCTTTTTGTATTCTGTTTTATCACTATAAGCATATATAGCTTAAGTTGAAGAATAAAAATATGTATATATATATATATATAAAAAAAAGTTGGAAATTGTACGTTAAACCTGACAAATGACAATAACTTGACAACTACGTGACAATAGTTTTCGTTCGCACTATAACTGGTTTTACAATGTAAAAAAATCATTGTTATTATTTCAGTGAAATGAATTGTATCGTCTGTTATGAGCGAAATGAGCATACCTTTTCTCTTATTACGTATGCCACGTTTACAAATGCGAATATTTTTTAGACACCAGACAGCGCTGCAAAATTCACCATGGAGATCTTGCTTTGCGAATGATTACCTCCATGGGTTTAGTATTTTTATGACTCACGATGAACGAATCTCTTGTGTTTATTTACTTTAATGGATTACAATATTTTGCTGACAATCTAATTTCAACTGAAGTTATCGCAGAATCTATACATATTCGAATGTAACTCATCTGTCAAACAAACAATTTCTTTGAAAGATTTCTCTAAAAATGTAACTTTTATGTCAATTTTATAAAACAAAAATATTTTGAATAAAAATGGCCTCCTCGATTATGGAAAAAGAAAAAGGTCAGCCCGAATTGCTTTTCTTCAATCACATGACTTTCATTTTTATTATACAGATTATGTATTATATGATTTACTAGAATGAAAAAAACTTTTATTGCTATCTTTTTAAGTTTTGATTCAATTTTCATAAAATTTGAAATGACTCGACAAAATTCTGTATCGATTATATATATTAAATTTCAAACCATTCGGTTGGGTAGTTTTTGCGATATTATATGCGGACTGACGGACAGACCAGACTACATATAATTACAAACACACCTAAAAATAAAATAATATAAGCAGTTTTCAGTGAGTTAATAGGGGAAATATGGTATTTGACCGCATTGTTGTTTCAATAAAATTCGTGGGATATTATTCACCATTAAAAAAAAAAAAAAAAAAAAAAACCTAAATATTTTCGATTCGAATAGACTTATTCCATTCTTTTCCGTTGCAATAGATTTTGCTATTAAATGCATAAAATATTCAGTAACTGAGAATATATAAATCTGAAAATGCTTTATATCTGATTAATTTGAGAAAAAATAACTCTCCCATGTCCATTATGCTTTAACCATAAACTTAACTCTCGAAAATTCCCGGTGTATGAAGAAAATATAAATAATCCAGCACACATTAAATATGCATTAACTTTTTTGTTTTTACTTTATCTTCTTATTTTCGTTGTGTGAAAATGGACGTTTAACTGTCTAGTGTTTCTTTCTCTTTGCTTACTGTTCCGGAAAAAGATGTATTTTTTTGAAAATAATTTCGTTGAAAGTTCCGGTGGTGCTTTCTTTGTTTAAAATTTATTACAATCTTCATATTGGCTGAGCTATTTTCCGCAGAAAGACTCAATTTTCGTGTCATTTTTTTTCTTTTAGGAGGTTTTCCAGTCCATGTGGAATTATGATTGGGGATTATTTGCGTATGCTAAAATTAGTTATATATTATATTATTGTTACATATATATATTTTTTGTAAACGTCTATTTACATTTCTGTCGTCTCATTAAGAAACTGAATCAAGCTTCATTTTGGCTGGGCATTTTTCTGAAGAAAGACTCAATTTTCAGGTCCTTTACGTTCTTTTAGGATAATTTCGTGTTATGTGAAATTAGGATTGTCGGTTATTTGTGTATGCTAAAGATGGTGATCAGGAAATTCTTCGATATCAGTATTTTCTTACTGAAAATCTCAGATGAAAGATGAAGCTCTGTCAGCTTAATCTACATTTCTTTTTCTATAAAGAAAATACCGGTGAAACTCTTGGAAAATTCCCTGATCCGTACGAACCCTGTATTTGTGTATGCTAAATTTGGTTATATATCACATTATTGTTTATTCTTTTTGTAAACGTCTATTTGTATTTCTGTCGTCTCATTACGAAATTGAATCAATCTTCATATTGCTTGAGCGTTTTTCTGCGGACAGACTCAATTTTATCGTCATTTATGTTTTTTTGGGGGAGATTTTCGAGTTATGTGGAATTATGATTGTGTGTTATTTTGTATGTTAAGTTAGTTATACAGTATGCACACTAAAGTCCCTTGCCACCCACTTAACTTCGGAACGCTTGCTGCTATATTCATAAAAGTGGTGTCTAGGTATAGTAAATTAGCCATGGGCTACACAAGGAAACCGCCTACATCGAAACCTGGTGGAATACTACGGAGTTAGCATTCCTATCTCGAAAACGGAAAGAGATAGAGAAAAAAGTGATTTACAAAGTTGTAGAGCATCATCGATTTAGTACGAAAAGACACCTTGTGGACATTGATGCGAAGAATAAAACGGTTAAAACGCGCATTTGTTTTTTGTGCTTTCCTACACTTTGACGTGACAAAACGATCTTAGAAAGAAGGAAACAACCAGTTATGAAACAGCAGGTGTGTGCGACCCCTCCATAAACATTGCAGGACATTAAACGACGCTATTATGGACGCTTGTGCCAACGTGTCACCATCTATGCTCCAACGTGTACAGCGTGAAATTCAAACAAGCATCCAAATATGCTTTGCAGCTGACGGTGAGAGGTTTTAACATCTAAAATAAAGGTATATTGTTTCAACTAGTTGTTTTTTCTTTCTAAGATCGTTTTGTCACGTCACAGTGTAGGAAATCACGAAAAAACAAATGTGCGTTTTAACCGTTCTATTCTTCGCATTAATGTCTACAATGTGTCTTTTCGTACTAAATCGATGATGCTCTACAACTTTGTAAATCACTTTTTTCTCTATCTCTTTCCGTTTTCGAGATAGGAATGCTAACTCTGCAATACTCGACCAGGTGGCGCCGTATGCGGTTTCATTGAGTAGCGCATAGCTACTTTACTATACCTAGACACCACTTTTATAAATATAGCAGCAGCCGTTCCGAAGTTAAGAGGGTGGCAAGGCACTTTAGTGGGCATACTGTGTATCACAATAATATTCATTATGACTTTATTTTAACATTTGTCTATATTTTCTTCTTCTTCAAAAATTAATTAAGATTCTTAAGGATTCTATTTGTCCCGCAGTGGCGCGGACGGTAAAGCTCGGCTCTCGTAAGATCGCCGAAAGCCAAGCAGCATCGACCACGGTCAATGGTTGGGAGGGTGCATCGTCTATCCTCTCTCGTCTGCCTCTGCTGTAGGACCGTGTACGTTAATGGGAGCTGGTGCACGTTAAATCTGTTCGTGGCTCCAAAGTCCTCCAAGTTCTGTATAAGCGCTACCTCTGGGGGTGCCAATCCAGATGCAGGTCTCTCATCTGGAATTGGTTCAAAATTAGGAGACCTGGGGGGATAGTACAATAGACCTCTAGTCGCGGTGCTTTGGCTTTCGAGCCTCCCCCCCCCCCCCAGTAATACAGTAAGGATTCTATTTAAACAAAAATTCAGTAAATGACTATAAAGTTTACTGTACTGATTCTTTAGTCCCCTGTGGTCCGATAGGTAAATAAAATCACTAAAACTCAGTAAATTCTCTTGCATTATTCACAAATTAAACAAAGCTTATTTTCACTCATCGGACACAGAGACACAAAACCATCCCTCCCTCTCAACAAAACTACTCAACACACAGCATTTTTAATATTTATCAAACACTCATAGTGATAATCATTGTAATAGTGACATAATTTCAACTTAAAAAAAGCAAATGTTGACGTATGATTGTATGAAGAAATTATAAATAATTACACGCATTAAATATATACATCAAATGCATACATTAAATATGAATTTTTTTTTAAATTGATTTTTGTGTGAAAATGTATGTTTTGCATTATATGTGTCTTTGCTTATTGTCTGGTTTCGAACAAATTTTCCCGAGGAGTCTGTCGTCATCTACCACACATTCTCAGCACAGAGCAAATGCTGAAATAATTGTTAGGGTGAATCATAAATGGTACCGGAAAGGGGGGGGGGGACTTAAGCATAAAAACCAGCGCAATTACAAAATAATTAGGAGCTCATAAAAATAGGAAAATATAAATAGAAAGGTTAAGGACAATAAAATAGAAAAAATAGAAAGGCTAAAAGCAGCAATACAATAATATATATTGTTATTGTAATGCTGTCCTTAACCTTTCTATTTTTTATAGTGTCTATATTTTCCTATTTCTATGAGCTCCTATTTATTTTTAATTGCGCTTGTTTTTAGATAAAATAGAATATAAAATAGAAAGATTAAGGGCAGTATTACAATAATATATCTTGTTATTATAATGCTGTCCTTAACCTTTCTATTTTTTTATAGTATTTATATTTTCCTATTTCTATGAGCTCCTATTTATTTTTTAATTGCGCTTATTTTTATGCTTAAGTCATGAAAAGTAGTTCGAAAACATACAATAAGCACGAACACATATAATGCCAAAAATACATTTTCACAAAATAAATAAATAAATAAATAAATAAATTAATTAATTAAACAAATTAATGCATATTACATGTGCGTATTTTATATATGTATTTAATGCGTGTAATTATTTATAACCTCTTCATAAGCGTCAACATTTTTTTTTAAGTGTTTATTGTCTCAAAAACAGATTTATTTTTCTGAAAATAATTTCTTTGAAAGTTCTGGTGGTACTTTTTTGTTTAGTTTTTATTATATTTTATAGAATTTGGGCTATTTTTTGCAGAAAGATTCAATTTCATCGTCATTTATGTTTTTTTAAGGATTTTTTTACATGTATGTGATTAAGATTGTGGATTATATGCGTTTGCTAAAGTTGGTTATATATCCGTGTAATGCTCATTATTACCTTTTTTTTTTTATAATATTCAGCTATATTTATAAAACAGGTCGATTAGAAATTGAACAACATTGTTAAAGATTACAATTAAACGAAATCTCAGAAATTCTGTATAAATAATAAAGTATAATATACCAAATAGTGACAATAACGTCAATAGTGATAGATTTAAAAAATAAACTAAAATTTCGCCTCATTTTAAGAAAATAATCCACCACGCATTAAATATGCATTATCTTTTTTCTTTACTTTATTTTCTCATTATCCTTGTGTGAAAATGGGCGTTTAGCTGTCAAGTGTTTTCTTCCTTACTGTGTTGTAAAAAGATTGATTTTTACGAAAATAATTTCGTTAAAAATT
The DNA here is from genome assembly GCA_963931845.1 of Maratus michaelseni. Lineage (NCBI taxonomy): Eukaryota > Metazoa > Arthropoda > Arachnida > Araneae > Salticidae > Maratus > Maratus michaelseni. The sequence continues at coordinate 10,121,360 of OZ007600.1, forward strand.
CCTGTGATTCTTTCTTTGTTTAAAGTTTATTATAATATTATATTAGTTGAGCTATTTTCTTTAGAAATATCAATTTCATCACCATTTTTTTTCTTTTTTTAGATATTTTGGAGTTGTGTATTCCTTGTGTAAAAATGGGCGTATAGCTGTCAAATGTTTTCTTACTGTGTCGGTAAAAGATTGAGTTTTCAGAAAAAAATTTCCTTGAAAATACTTGTGAATATTTCTTTACTTAAAGTTTATTATAATATTATATCGGTTGATTTATTTTTTCTAGAAAGACTTAACTTGATCATCATTAATGTTTTTGACTTATTTTTAGATATTTTGGATTTGTGTATTCCTTGTGTGGAAATGGGCGATTAGCTGTCAATTTTTATCTTCACTATATCGGTAAAAAGTTGATTTTTCAAAAAAAAAAAAAAAAAAAAAAAAAAAAAAAAAATCCTTGAAAATTCCCTTGATTTATTCTTTATTAGTAGTTTATCATAATATTATATTGGTTGAGCTATTTTTTTTTTTTTTTTTTTTTCAGAAAGACATAATTTGATCACCATTTATGTTTTTTCTTGTTTTTAGATATTTTGGATCTGTGTATAATTTGTGTGTGCTAAAGGTGGTTTTATAACTGGTTAATGTTTTTTACCACGCATTTTCGCGTTCGTTTATATTTGTATAAGGTATTTTATTAACTAATATTGTTAATAAACTATTAATAGCAACTAATAACATAGTAAAATTAGCTTTATTATACTATTTTATTTAACTTAATTTGGATTTTGTATGTAAAGATGGAATTTCATAATCGATTTTTCACTCACTTCCTGATATGTTAGAATTATAAAAATTAAGTACACATGTGTGTTTCCGATAAAAACACAACATTTTAATATTTTTAGAACTTAATTATAAATTAATCAGTTAAATTTATGATATTTTTCCGTTAACTGGACTCAGGTGACAAATCGTCAAATAATCTTTATGATTACAACTGATTACAAGTTGCAAAAACAATGGCGTAAATTATGCGCCAAACCAATCTTGTCAAAATAGGCCAACTGTCTGTAAGATTGCATCAACGAAATAGTTTAAACACTAAAAAGTAGAAAATATAAATAAAAAATAAAGATAATAACATTTAAAATAAAAATATTACTTTATTGTTAAGCACTCTACTTAAATAAAAGTACAGTAATAAACTGATAGCGACTGTTTCAAAAATAATGGCAGATTAGAGTCAAGGAATGAAAAAAATATACGCCGAAATAAACAATTTTACTTTATTTAAAATAGGCACCGTTTGTATCTAAGCACCTGTGCCATTGAGTTACTAATGCTTCTCCCCAATTTTTAGGTAATTTAGGCTTTTTAGATGAAGGGCATTTGCTTCCTCTTCCTGATTTTAGGTAGATTTCGTAAGAAATACTACCTATTACATTCTCACCTTAGTTGGAAATTTTGAAAAATTTTTGCAGATCTACGCCGATCATGACTCCCAGAACCCAAAACCATCCCCAGTTCAAAACTTTATCTATCTATCTATCTATCTATCTATCTATGTCACTTTTTTCTGACCACGATAACTGGAAAAATTCTGCATAAATCTCTTCTAAACTGATACATAAAATCAAGTGTCATAAAATCTCGGTCAAGTTCGTTAATGAGCAAAATCGAACCAAGGGGGGGGGGGTAAATGGGGAGGCTTTTTGTGAAAACAGAAAAACCCTCATAATTTCTTTATTTTTATACGTATCGAATCCGTTTAAAGTTATTATTACTTCTAGGAAAAGGGCCAAAAATTTATGTATGACAGATTTTTGATATAATTAAAAATGGCCCCAAGGGGGGAAAAAGGGGGGTTTTAGAAGAAAAAAAATCATAGCTTCGTCAATTCACAAGATATCAAATCCGCGTAAATTTATTATTAATCCTCTTAGTATTATCTAAACCTTTTATATTGACAAGTTTTTTATAGGACCAACGGTTATAGCAAAAAAAAATTAAAAACAAAAAAAACCCCTGCCGGCTCCGCCTGCAAACAAGTTATTTTTCGAAGTAGGCGGTTCCAACTCCCGCATCTTTTTGAAACTGATACATAAAATCAAGGGGCATAAAATCTCGGTCAAGTTTGTTAATGGGCAAAATCGAACCAGGGGGGGAGGGGGGGGGCTTTTTGTGAAAACAGAAAAAAAACATAATTTCTTAATTATGATACGTATCGAATCCGTTTAAAGTTATTATTACTTCTAGGAACAGGGGCAAAAACTTATGTATGACAGATTTTTGATATAATTAAAAATTGCCTTAAGGGGGGGAGGGAAGGGGGGGTTTAGAAGAAAAAAAATCAGAACTTCGTCAATTCCCAAGATTTCAAATCCGCTTAAATTTATTATAAATCCTCTTAATATTATCTAAAACTTTTATATTGACAAGTTTTTTATAGGAGCAACCGTTATAGCAAAAAAAAAATTAAAAACAAAAAAAAATCCCTGCCGGCTCCGCCTGCAAACAAGTTATTTTTCGAAGTAGGCGGTTCCAACTCCTGCTTCTTTTCGAAACTGATACATAAAATCTCGGTCAAGTTCGTTAATGGGCTAAATAGAACCAGGGGGGAATGGGGGGGGGACTTTTTGTGAAAACAGAAAAAAACCCATAATTTCTTAATTATGATACGTATCGAATCCGTTTGCAGTTATTATTACTTCTAGGAGAAGGGCCGAAAATTTATGTAAGACAGATTTTTGATATAATTAAAAATTGCCTTAAGGGGGGAGGGAGGTTTTTGAAGAAAAAAATTCATAACTTCGTCAATTCCCAAGATTTCAAATCCGCTTAAATTTATTATAAATCCCCTTAATATTATCTAAAACTTTTATATTGGCATGTTTTTTATAGGACCAACTCTTATAGCAAAAAAAAAAAAAAAAATCCTTGCTGGCTCCGCCTGCAAACAAGTTTGGTTTCGAAGTAGGCGGTTCCAACTGCAGCATCATCGCAAAAATGTCATTTCTTCCGCAATTCCCAACAAACAGGCGCCCCACGGTCTGCGTCTTCGAAATCTACGTGTGCCTGTAGGCCGAGCCGTCAGGGATTTTTTTAGATATTTGTTCTTTCAGGTAATTGATAAATGGTATAAACTGATAGAAATTAGTTGGCACTAAATCAGGCGAGTGAGTTCGCTGATACAAAATTTAGATTATACAAAATATTAGATTTTTCGAAATGCACTATCGCTTTCAATTTGGCCAAATACATTTTTGCTTCTAAATCTCCCAGAATTTGGATTTTTATTCTATCAAACAGAACAGAAACTGTATTTTTGTAGTAAAGTTTTTTAACAGTTCTAATTTAATTTACAATTTTTTTATGATTTTGAAAAGTAAACTTCATGTATGTAGTTTATTATTCTATCAACATACGACGTATAGTTGTTTGTAAAATAACTTAAATTAAAATTTTCAGAACCCATGAAATAAATATGAAAACTATTTAGGAACTCGCAGGATTACTATAACGCATGATTTATAGCCATAACTTGGCAAGGGCAATTTCATCTTCTAGTTTTAAGTAAATAATTATCTGTTTAGTTATTTGAATTTAAAAAGTTCAATTCCTCCAAGTTGTCTGGTCAACAGGCTTACAGTAAAGATTGCTATTGTGGTCACAGCATATTAGAAATGATTATTCAATATTTTCAGATATTCTAGCAATACTGCTTCAATATATCAAAATATAATTTAGTTTTTTAACACTTTTCAACATAGTTGACGATTACTAATGAATTTGATTTCTTTGTCTGTATGTCTGTCTGGTCATCAGGCCGTCTGGACGAGCTTTAACTGTCGTAAATATATTCGTATTACCACGTCATTTTTATATATTATTGAGTTTCACTTTAAAAAGTTCGGTATTGAAACTGAAGTGAGGTGCATTTCAAGTTCGATTACAGAAACACACAAAAGACATCCGTTACATTATGGTCTATGGGGAAAATCGTTTCCGGTGCTTTTTATTTTTGTTATAATACTTGAAACATGATGGAATTGGTAAGCATCACTGCGGTGGACTAAACCATGGTTTCTCAGGAGTATAGATTAAATAGCATTAATATTTCGTTGACAGTGAAACAGAAAAGATTTCTCTTACATTATGAACTAGACATAAAAATCATTTGCGATGCAATTTAATGATGTTATGATGCTTCAAACATAATGAAATAAAAAAGAATCATTGAGGTTCACTACTACATGTTTTATATTGGTTATGGAGTGCGTACACTGTAAAAAATGGCCAATGTTTCTTATTTTATGAAAATATGCTATAACCACGAACGAAAATATGATATAATCTTCTGAGTTATCCGAAATTTCAAATAGCATGTTACATTGTCTTTTGAATCCCCAGAAACGAATACATTTTCAAAATTTAAAGAATAATTTATAAAAACAAATTATTTTTAGCTGCCCGAATTTTTCAGAAACGTTTCCGAAGTGTTTTTATAGCGTATTAATGAGTTTCCTCAGGCTGGAATACCTGTTTTTTTTTAATGTTATCCATTCTCAAATACACGTTTTCAGCCGCATAAGTTAATTTATACATGAAAGAGTAAAGAAATAATCTTAATTTTAATGTTATTTTTTAACGCTGTTCATTTTGCCTGTTTGTCTGTTTAACATTTTTTTGAGCATGAAAACGTTTACTCCAGAATTGATAGCATTCGAAAAACAGGTATTCCAGGCTGAGGACACTTATTAATACACTATAAAATCCCTTCGGAAACGTTTCTGAAAATATCGGACAGCTAAAAAAAAATTTGTTTTTACAAATTATTCTTGAAATTTTGAAAATGTATTCGTTTCTGGGGATTCAAAAGACAATGTAACATGCTATTTGAAATTTCGGATAACTCAGAAGATTATATTATATTTTCGTTCGTGGTTATAGCATATTTTCATAAAATAAGAAACATTGGTCATTTTTTACAGTGTACTATTTATCGTTCATTTACAAATAAGTGCAAACAAATTCGTTTACTGGATCGACTATGATCGATTTCATTGTATGAAAAAAATAAATATCTTAACCTCTTGACTGTGGAATATATTTGAGAAAAACGTGCCAAAAATGGAATTTTTTTTCTCTTTACCCTTTGCCTGTGACGCCCGAACTCATTTTGGGCAACGCAAATACGCCAATTTTGGAATACCCGACCTGAGTTCGGGCAATAGAAAAATCGGTGTTTCAATTCTGTGAAGCCCGAACTCAGACCGCCCAATGCATAATATATAATTTACCATTTTCCCAATAGATGGCGATACTTTCCCGCGGAAAGTTCGGCAGTTTTGCGCCACTTGTCGGATTTTTGTAATTTTGACAGGCAGGTATATAAATGTTTCGCAAGTTAAAAGTTTATATAATTGGTGTTACAAAATATAACTTTTTTTACTTACCCATCACATGTAGTATAGGGTAAGTCTTGTAATCGTTTTGTAAATCGAAAAAAAAATTGACGGATTTACACGTTTCAGACACTGGAGATTCCGAAAAACATATTTTTAGAAAACAAAAAAATTGCCGTCCGTCTGTGTATCTGTGTGTGTGTCTGTGTGTCTGTAAACGCTCCATCTTCCGAAAAAATTGAGATAGAGACTTGCAATCTGGTATGTACGTAGTATGTAACAATGGGAAGAAGCCTATTTCATTTCAATAACCTCGATTAACCGGAACAATTTTTTTCGGACTCTCGAAACATTCGTTCTGATGAAAGGTATATAAACATTTTTGAAATTGTTTATTTTAAGAAATGAGTATAAAAGACAATAAAAAAATATAAATTTTGCATAAAGCATGAAATCGGACGGATAATGAGTTGCCGAGATATTTGGAATCCTATTTACCACACTCTTCGATTTTTCATAACCCTGTATTTCATCCAAATTTCACTTCAAAGATATATTTTAATTGGAAATTTGACGCTTAATCAGATGCAATAAACCGCTAGTTAAAAGGATTATTATTTTTGGAGTTATAAGGATGTTTCTTTTAAGCAATTCAGTAACCGAGCCTTTAAAGTTTGTGACGTCATCAAGCCACGATTTTATTTGAATTGCAATGCACTTTATAAGTAGTTTACACATTTTTATTTTCATATTTTACATTATGCATATCCATGATGTGTAAGTGTTACGGTGGCCCCCAACGACTAGTTTCACTTGCCCGAATTCAGGTCCGGCATTTCAAAATTGGCGCATTTGCGTTCCCCGAACTGACTTCGGGCGTCACATGCAAGGGGTTAATAATATTCTGTTAGTATTGGAAAGTATTTCATAATCTATGCCAGGTGGATGATTTTTCATTCTTTGTTTCTGCTTTTCTATTGGAGTATTCAATTTTGCTTTCTTCTTTTCAAGTATCTGACTCAATTCATAACACTTACGTACTTTATTCTGAAAGCAATAAATGTGTTTTGAGAAAGGCAAAATATATTTATTTACACTCATTCTAGCTCTCTGGAAATAGAGGGATATATGAAATATTTTCTCTTCTGAAAAATGTAATAACCGTTGCTATTATATTTTTGTTGTTATAGCAACGAAGTCTTGCTCTGTTATGAACAATACCTTTTTAGATAGTACAGTTCTATTGTTTGTAAAATATTTCTTGTATTGTCTCGTAGACTTATACCATCTGTAAGTCAACCAATAACTTATGCTATAAAAAATACAAATATTTCTTAATCAAGGAAAATATAATATAATCACGAACGAAAATATACAGTGACCTCTGCTGAGTTATACACAATTACGAAAAGCATTCTTTATCGTTAGAATTCCCTAAAACAAATATATTTTCGGTAGTTAGAGAATCATTTTTAAAAGAAAAGCTTCTTTTGCTCCTACTGATCTTTAGAAGGGTTTCCGTTTAGTTTCTGTAGTACATTAATCAGTCATCTCAACCCTGAATATAGATTTTTCGGATGCTATCCATTCTCAAGTAACCGTTTTAATGTTCAACAAACATGTTCTACAGACAAAAATGATACATTAACAGCATCAGCATTAAAATTAAAATTAATATTACATGTATGTCAGAGCTCATATTAATGCCAATTAATAGCTCAATTGAAAATGTTTAATTAAGAATTGATAGCATCCTTAAAACTGATATTCATGTTTGAGAAATCTGATTAACACCCTATAAAAATTACTCGTAAAAGTTTCCGTAAATCGGCGACAGCAAAAAAACATTGTTTTTATGAATGATTCTTTAAATCTCGAAGATATAATAATTTCTCAGGTTTCTAAATATAAAGAATGTTTTTCGAATCGTGGGTAACTGGGTAGAGACTGTTGTATTTTTTCGTCCAATGTTATATCATATTTTCGTAGATTAAGAAACTTTTTTTATATATAACTTTTTATATAACTTTTTTTGATAATAATGAAAAATGATCGAAGTAGAATAAAGATGAGCATTTAAGAAAAACTATAACGCACATTTTTAACTAAGATGTTTCATATTTTTAGAGTCAGAATGAGTATAATTCAAAAATGATATTCAAATATCAATATCCGAAAATTATGATAGATTTAAGAATGTGTTCCTATTATTTGTTTCTTAGTTATGAATTATTATGGTAAGCAATCTGCTTAGATTATACTGTAAAAAAGTAATGAAAAATGCATAAGAATCTTACATTGTACTTTGGTTCAAGCACCCCTATACCTTGAAACTAATTTCAAGATATGACAGAAATAAAAACTAGGGAAGCATGCTATGAATTTTGAATAAATTTTAATTACAGAGATTATAATTTTTAAACAAATCGTGTTTTACATATTGCTTTACAATTTATTTTTTTGGTTAACTTGCATCAAATACAATATTTACATCTACGAATGAAAAATGTTTATAGAAGTACAATAAATTGCTATTATTTTCCAATCTATAACTGTCAATTTATAATATCCGTCAGTCAACAGAACTTCTATACATGTACAAAAAATAATTATAAATCACTTCTTAGTTATTTTTTGGTTGCTATGAGATATTTGCAAACTGGAAAATGACTGATCAAAACAAAATAACTGAGATTTTTAGCTGAATAGCTGTCTTTCATCATACGGACAAACTTATTAAATTTAAACCCTCGATAATATATTACTAATACCGATTTAATATTTGTAGTAGAAAACTTTCAGGAACAAATGGTTCTGTATTTATACAAGCGTAATTTATTTATCTTTTGTGTGGGGGAGTATTCAATTTTCATTTCATTTTTCAAGGATCTAAGTCAATAGAAGATACTTTTATACTTGATTTTCAAACCAATAAATGTGTTTTGCGAAGCGTATGATATATTTATTTGCACTTTTTATAGATCTCTGGACATAGATAGAGACAGGATACATTTTCTTTGTCAAAAATCTAATAACCGTCGCCATTATATCTTTGTTTGTCATAACAATAAAGCCGCCTTCCGCTACGAACAATACTTTTTTAGACTGTAGCCCTCAATTGTTTGCTAAATATTTCAGTATATTTTCTTATTGTCTCATGATATATTTATGTGTACATCATTTTAGAGTTCAAACTAGATAAAAAAGATATAAATTTAAGCAAAACTAGAACGCTCCTTATAAATTCATGGTTTTTACTTTCTTCTATCTTTACAAGAAGAAAGTACTGGATTAATGAAAATTTTCGACTTCCGGTTTTCGATGGATTAATACGTTTTAGACTGTCCTGAACACGATTTGACTGTTTTTAGAAAATGTCTGTCTGTAACTCTGTCTGTCTGTATGTAACAAAAATTTTGTGGGCGCTCTATCTCAAGAAATAATGCACGAAATTTAATAAAAAATTATATTAAGTTAGTCCCTGATAAAAATGGGTGCTGATTAGTTTTTGGTGAAAATCGCCCAACAGGTGGCGCTGCTATGCTGCATTTATCGCGAATTCCGCAATAGAACTTTTTCAAAAACTAATGTACTCATTTTCATCAAACTTCAGATTCAGTTAGACCTTGACATAAATAGACATTGATATACGTTTTAGTGTAGCTATCCCAACAGGTGGCGCTGCTATGCCTGTTTTATTAATTATAAAAGTTACATTTTTAGAAAGATCGTTCAAAAAAATTGTTTGTTTGAGAGATGGGTTACATTAAAAAATGTATAGTTCTGAGATAACTTCAGTTAAAATTAGGTTAACAGCCCAATATTTTTCCCAATATCTATTAAAGTAAATAAACACAAGAGATTTGTTCATCGTGAATCATTGAAATATTAATCCATGGAGGTAATCATTAAAAAGCAAGATCTGAATGGTGAATTTTGCAGCGCTATATGGTGTCGAAAAAAAAATTAACATCTCTAGACGTAAAATACGTAATAAGAGAAAAGAAAGGCATTTTCATTTCGCTCATAACAAACGATATAATTCATTTCACTGAAATAATAACGAAGATTTTTTTACATTGTAAAACTAGTTATAGTAAGAACGCACCTTATTTATCACGTTTAACATACAAATTCCAACTTGTTTTATTTCAGTTAGGTCTTTAAACTTTTTCTAGGTAAAACGCTGTAGAATTACACTACAAATTAAGTGCAAGTTTCATTCAATATTCATTACCTAGTTTCACTCTGTTGTAATAAATTTTATTACCATAGTAATTCGTAAGTAAGGCAGAACTTATGCCAACAAATTCTAAAATTCATCAAATATTTCTGTCATTGATATTGGAAAACGTTTTTGAACACTATTTTTTTTTGTTGGTAAAAGAAAACTAGTCGGTGGTGTCAATCCCAAAACTTTCATCAATCTCACACAGGTTTCGCATACACTAAAAATAATCAGCACAAATTTATATCAAGGTCTAACTGAATCTAAAGTTTTATTAAATTCCGTGCATTAGTTCTTGAGATATGACTATCGCTAAAATCGTGCAAATCCTGCAAAATGCAGCAGAGCAGTGCCACCTGTTGGGAGATTTAGACCAAAACCTAATCAACAACAAGTTATCTCAACGCCTGTCTGAAGTTTGATGAATATCCGTGCATTAGTTCTTGAGATATAGTTATCATGTTAATAATGAAAAAAGTACATAGCAGCGCCACCTGTTGGGCTGTTTACACCAAAACGTAAGCAGCATCTATTTACGTAAAGGTCTAACAGAATCTGAAATTTTATGAAATTGCGTGCATTCGCTGTTACATGCGGACAGATGGACAGACGGATGGACCAAACGACGACTGTAAGGTGCTACGAATTTATATAATTGTGAATGCACCTTAAAAAAACAAAATTTTAAAATATACCATAGATCTAGTACATTATACCTAGAAACAAATTTTAAGACATAACAAAAATAAATAAAATGTTATAAGTGCTATGAATTTTTAACAAATTTCAATGACAGAGGTTAGAAGCAATAAACAAAAGAAAAATCGTATTTAAAATCTTTGCTTAAATTTCATCAAATACATCATTTGGATCTATCAATGAAAATGACTGTAAGTATATCATTAACATACCAGAATCAAAACAAAATAACAGAAATTTATAGCTGAATAGCTGTTTTTTGACTTAGGGATGAACTTACGGAATTTAGTCTCTCAATAATGTACTTGTAATAGTGATTTAATATTTATAGTAGGACATTTGCAGCAACATTGCTTCAGTATTTATCCAAACATAAATTCTTTTTCTTTTGTGTGGGAACAATTTTGATTTCTTCTTTTCAAGGATCTGATTTAATTCAAGATACTTTTTAGACTTTATTATTCTCAAACCAATAAATGTGTTTGGCGAAGCGCAAGATATATTTATTTACATTCTTTATACCTCTTCGGAAATAGATGGAGACATGAGCTATTTTCTTTTGTCGAAAATGAAATAATCGTTTCTATTATATCTTTGTTGTCATAGCAACGACCTCATCCACTATTATGAACAATACTTTTTTGGACTGATAAATTTTTTTGTGCATTATCTTATTGTCTAATGCAGTCATGCTGACGTCATTTTAAATTTCAAGGTAAAAAGAAAAATATGAATTATGCAAAATTATAACAAACAATTTAATATCAAACGTTTTATATATTTAAATTTGGAATGAATGTCGTTTCACAAAATCTATTCAAATATCAATCCCTGATAGTTTGATAAATTTTAAGAATGTACTTGAAATAATTTTTTTAATTATGAATTATTATGCTTAAAATTTTTCGTATATAAAAGTGTAAAAAAGTAATGAAAAAAAGAATAAAATTTTAAATTGTACCATAGTTCTTGTACATTATACCTAGAAACAAATTTTGAGATGTAACAAAAATAAATAAAAAGTCAAAAGTGCTATGAATTTTTAATACATTTTAATTACAGTGATTAGAAGTATTAAACAAAAGGAAAATCGTATTTAAAATCTTTGCTTAATTTTCTTCAAATACATTATTTGGATTTATGAATGAAAATTGTTTATGGAAGTACATTAAATTGTTATTGTTCCTCTTTCTTTTAACCGCCAGTTTCTATTATTCATCAGTCATTAAAAATATTTCATGTACCAAAACAAAAAGAAAAAAAAGAAAGAAGAAAAAAAAACGATAATAAACAATTTCATCCTTATTTGTCGGTTGCCATCCAGAGAAAAATCGTATTTTACATTTTGCTTATTATTTAAAATTTTGCTTACTTTTCCTCAAATACATTATTTGGATCTGTGAATGAAAATTGTACATTAAATTTTTATTGTTCCTCTTTTTTTAACGGCCAGTTTCTATTATTCATCAGTCCTTAAAAATACTTCATGTACAAAAAAAAAAAAAAAAAAAAAAAAAAGAAAAGAAAAAGAAAAAAAGAAAGAAAAAAAGCGATTATAAACAATTTCATCCTTATTTGTCGGTTGCCATCCAGAGAAAAATCGTATTTTACATCTTGCTTTTTATTTAATATTTTGCTTAATTTTCCTCAAACACATTATTTGGATCTATGAATGAAAATTGTTTATGGAAGTACATTAAATTTTTATTGCTCGTCTTTTTTTTAACCACCGGTTTCTATTATTCATCAGTCATTAAAAATACTTCATGTACCGAAACAAAAAAAAAAAAAAAAAAGAAAAGAAAAAGAAAAAGAAAAAAAAAGAAAGAAAAAAAAAACGATTATAAACAATTTCATCCTTATTTGTCGGTTGCCATCCAGAGAAAAATCGTATTTTACATCTTGCTTATTATTTAAAATTTTGCTTAATTTTCCTCAAATACATTATTTGGATCTATGAATGAAAATTGTTTATGGAAGTACATTAAATTTCTATTATTCTTCAATCGTTTAATCTCCTGTTTCTATTATCCTTTAGTCATTAGAAATCCTTCATGTACAGAAAACGATTATAAATACTTTCACCCTTATGTGTCTGTTGCCATTCGGTGTTTGTAAACTGGCAATGAGTGTAAATATATCAGAATCAAAACTAAATAATTGACATTTTTAGCTGAATAGCTGTTTTTCAATTTACGAACGAACTTATTGAATTAAACGTCTCGATAATATATTTGTAATATTAATTTAATATTTATAGTAGAACATTTGCAGCAACAATGCTTTAGTATTTATCCAAACGTAACTTATTTCCATTTGTATGAAATCATTCAATTTTGATTTCTTCTTTTCGAGGATCTGATTTAATTCAAAATACTTTTATACTTTATTATTCCCGAACCAATAAATGTGTTTCACGAAGCGCAAGATATATTTATTTACACTCTTCATACCTCTTCGGAAATAGATGAAGGCAAAAACCATTTTCTTTTGTCGAAAATGAAATAACCGTTTCAACTATATCTCTGTTGTCATAGCAACGATTTCATCCTCTAATATGAACAATACTTTTTTGAACTGTGGGCTGTATTGTTTGATAAATATTTTTGTGTAGTATTTTATTGTCTAATGCAGTCATGCGGATGTCATTTTAAAGTTCAAGGTAAAAAGGAAAATCTAAATTATGCAAAATTATAACTAACAATTTAATCTCAAACGTTTCATATATTTAAATTTGGAATGAATGTATTTTCACAAAACCTATTCAAATATCAATCCCTGATATTTTGGGAAATTTTAAGAATGTTCTTGAATTAATTTTTTTTTATTGTGAATTATTATGCTAATAAGTTTTCGTAGATAAAAGTGGAAAACGTAATGAAAAAATAATAAAATTTTAAATTTTACCATAGTTCTAGTACATTATACCTAGAAACAAATTTTAAGACACAACAAAAATAAATAAAAAGTGAAAAGTGCTATGAATTTTTAATACATTTTAATTACAGAGATTAGAAGCAATAAACAAAAGGAAAATCGTATTTAAAATCTTTGCTTAATTTTCCTCAAATACATTATTTGGATCTATGAATGAAAATTGTTTATGGAAGTACATTAAATTTTTATTATTCGTCTTTCTTTTAACCGCCAGTTTCTATTATTCATCAGTCATTAAAAATACTTCATGTACCAAAACAAAAAGAAAAAAAAAAGAAAGAAGAAAAAAATCGATTATAAACAATTTCATCCTTATTTGTCGGTTGTCATCTAGAGGAAAATCGTATTTTATATCTTGCTTATTATTTTTAATTTTTGCTTAATTTTCCTCAAATAGATTATTTGGATCTATGAATGAAAAATTCTTTTAGAAGTATACTAAATTTCTATTATTTTTCAATCTTTTAATCTCCCGTTTCTATTATCCTTTATACATTAGAAATCCTTCATGTACAGAAAACGATTGTAAATACTTTCATCCTTATTTGTCGGTTGCCATTCGGTGTTTGTAAACTGGCAATGACTGTAAATACCGGGTGCGTCATAAATTCGTGCAAACTTTAAAAATTCATAATAAAAGAAGTAATGCTCGGAAAAATTTTCGGTTTGCGCGAGTATGATTTTTTTCCATCATGTATAATAAAAATTGATTCCAAAAGTAACCGATAGAGGGCGGTCACACGCCATACTGAGGCGTTTTATGCAAATCAGGCAAACACAAACAGACAATGAAACAAATCCCAATAATATGACACTGTGCATTTATTTTAAAGTGAAATATGCTCAACATGACCACCACCACGAGCTATTAGGCAAGTGAGGCGCGTCAATACGCCTGTTACAGCTGAGTGTAGCATGTCGGCATCTATGTCACCGATGGTCCGTCGAATGGCATCTTTCAGTTCCATTAAAGTGGCTGGGGAGCCCCGGTATACTCGAGACTTTAAGTATCCCTACAACCAAATATCTGCAGGGGTGAAGTCTGGAGATCGTGCGGGCCACTCAAACTTACAACGTCGACTTATCACTCGGTCTACAGTGAAAGTGTCCAACAGGAACGTCTTGAATTCACGTGTAAAGAGGCGCGGGGCACCATCCTCCATGAAGGTAACGCATGTATTTCCTGCAATGCAGGCACAACGTGATCACACAAAAGCGTAAGATACCGTTCTGCAGTGACTATACAGATTTTCCAGCCGTATTCAGGACAAGGTTCTTCAAAAAAAAAGGACCCAGAATAAAAGACGCGGCGAAATCGCACCAAACAGTCTTATGAGGAGCATGCAGTGGCTTGGTAAGGTACTCACGAGGGTTTGACGTCGCCCAGGTACTACTTGTTTACGTATTGACGTCACCATGCAGTAAAATGTGTGCTTCATCCGTTCACATGAAGTTCAGGAATCATTGTGGGTCACGCTCCATTTGTGCCAGCGCCCATGTAGCAAACTTTAGTCTTTTATCTGTATCTGCCGGTAATATCTGGTGAACTGCCTGTACCTTGTATGGATACAGATCCAAGATTCCGTGCAGAATACGTCGAATCGACGATACCCGAATCCCCATTATTCTCCTAGCTTCACGAGCACTGCTACTCTCCGTTGATGCCTCTATCGGTAAACGATAGTGCCATACGTGACCGATAGCGCCCTCTATCGGTTAATTTTGGAATCATTTTTTTATTATACATGGAAAAAAAATCCAAAACCCTTCTGATCATACTCGCGTAAACCGAAAATTTTTCCGAGCATTACTTCTTTTATTTATGATTTTTTAAAGTTTGCACGAATTTATGACGCACCCGGTATATCAGAATCAAAACTAAATAATTGACATTTTTAGCTGAATAGCTGTTTTTTAATTTACGAACGAACTTATTGAATTTAACGTCTCGATAATATATTTGTAATATTAATTTAATATTTATAGTAGAACATTTGCAGCAACAATGCTTCAGTATTTATCCAAACATAAATTATTTCCATTTGTATGAGAGCAATCAATTTTGATTTCTTCTCTTCGAAGATCTGATTTAATTCGAAATACTTTTATACTTTATTATTCTCAAACCAATAAATGCGTTTGGCGAAGCGCAAGATATATTTATTTACACTCTTCATACCTCTTTGGAAATAGATGAAGGCATAAACCATTTTCTTTTGTCGAAAATGAAATAACCGTTTCAACTATATCTTTGTTGTCATAGCAACGATCATCCTCCATTATGAACAATACTTTTTTGGATTGTAGGTTGCATTGTTTGATAAATATTTTTGTGTATTATCTTGTTGTCTAATGCAGTTATGCTTACATGCTTTTAAAGTTCAAACTAAAATGAAAAATCTAAATTATGCAATACTATATATAACTAACAAATTAATCTGAAACGTTTCATATATTTAAATTTGGTATGAATTTCATTTCAAAAACCTATTTAAATACATTTTCATGGATTTAAAAAAATGACTGAATTAATTTTTCCTGAATACAAATTATTATACCAATAAGTTTTCTTAGATTAGAGTATAAATAAGTAGTGAAAAATCAATTAAAATATCAAATTATACTAAAGTTCTAGTACATTATTATAAATAGAAAAAAATATATATATTATCGAAGTTAAAGAAAAGAAAAAGTGCTCTGAATTTTGAAAACATTTTAATCATAGACAATAAAAGTTATATAAAAAGTGAAAAAAAATCATACGTTACATCTTACATATTATTAATTTTTCCTTTCCTTTTATTTATTTATTTTTTGCTTAATTTGCATAGAATAATCTAGATCTGGAGGAGGGTGGAATCCTTAATGAATGTGCTAGACTTTTTTGTTGATACATTGTTTTTTAACTTATAATTAAAAAGTGTATTGTAAGAAAATAGACCCAATAGAGCCACATCAGCTACCTGGTGTTTATGAAATCCCATTAAACCAGAGCATAATAACGTTACAATATTATATAGTAATGACAACTAGAAAGTTTAAGACAAGATTAAAAGAGCATATGATGACATGTATCAAATATGACAGAAGTACTACAGCATTGGCAAAACTATATAGAACCGAGACTTTAAAAATTGACTTTAAAAATATTAAAATAATTTATCCATCAATACTTTATTTCCCATCTATTACCTGTGAATCAATATAAATCTATATTCGTAACGAGAACATTTGCAATGAATCAGCCTCATTTGAATTTCCTAAAATTTGGCACGAGGTATTTTTCAGTTTTAAAATAGCGATAAGGAAATATTAATTTTCACTCTTTATTTAACTTTTTTAAACACCTGCTTTTTTACAGATATGATCTCATGATTTATGTTTTCAAGTTTATTTTTAAATAATTTGCGAGATTAATTTGTTTATCGTTTGTTTATCTTGATAATGGAGCCCTTTGAGCGTTTAAACATCTGGCGATATTTATATTGAAAGGTTTTTATAAGCCTTTTTGCGTTCTTTATGTATCACTTAAGCATTTTTATCTATATTTTAACCTCAAAATTATGCAAAATTCCATAAATTGGAAATGTTTTTTAAAGGTAAAAGATAATTTTTTTTTTCACATTCAATCATACTGCATAAACTCTGGAATGTATAAAACAAGTTCATCTAGTTTTTTGGGTTTTATATATATATATATACTATTGAGTTACATACATATGAGTTATTGTTATACACACACACACACACACACACACACACACACACACACACACACATATATATATATATATATGCATATATATAATACTATTTAGTTACATATATATGCGTTATTGTGTTATATATATATATATATATAGCAGACTTCTTCCACTACGCTGTTCAGTTACTCTGAACGAACCTTGAATCAAACGAAATATATCGGTGAATTTGACATTGTGTGTTACAGCAAAGTGGATCTTTATTTGGAATGTCCTCCGTATTGCTGTAACGATACGCACACCGTTGCGCTATTACATTTTATAATGTGGTAGTCAAATTTGGGCTGTTAAAGACCAACTGTTTCAGATGATTATATGCAGTAGGATTTTAGTAATAAATGATAGAAGATTGTGCAATATACTAAAACCAGCCCTAAAAAATTATCCAACTAACAATGAGACCTTCTTAAAGAGGAAAAACTTTTTAAATCGAGTTCACGTGTTTATATAATTCTATAACTAAGCGTTGTAGAACGATATGAAATATATTAAATCTTTTCCTGGAAGTGTTTCTAACTAACGTGCAAGTATCATCGAAATACGTCCGGTAGGATTTTTTAAAGGGCTAATCTTTCATATTCAGGTTCACCGTATTATAAAACTTTCTTCCATAATTCTACAACTAAAGAATGGTAGAACGATATGCAATATGCTAAAATCATCCCTGAAAAAAATATCTATATACAACATTGCATCTCTCATCAAAATCCGTCCAGAAGGTTTTAAAAAGTCTAATCTTTCATAATCAGGTTCATTGGTTATAGTACCCCATAATTAAATATATAAGCAACGTAGAACAATTGAAAACCTTACTTGAAACTTATCTAACTAACAGTGCAAATCCCATCAAAATCCATTCAGCTGAACTCAAGTTATAAGAACGAAATTCGCATTTTCATTTTATATATAGAGTGGATTTTTAATTTTGGTCGTGGATTTTCGCCAATTTGTCTCACTGTCACCTAAAAATTCACAAAAATGGAATTTAATCGTATTTTCCCATGACGTTTCTATTGAATCTCTTCAGAAGAAACTACTAATACCTCGTTAATATATATCGTAGAACATTTTCAGCAATACTGCTTCAGTATATATCGAAACATAAATTATTTTCCTTTTTGCATGAGAGCAATCATTAGGAGCGTTCGTAATTATACGTAGCACCTATAGACGTCGTCTGATCCGTCCGTCCGTCCGTCCGTCCGCATATAACAGCGCAAAAACTACCCAATTGAATGGTTTGAAATTTAAGATATATTATCTTTGCAGAATTTTGTTGGGACATTTCAAATTTTATGAAAATCGAATCAAAACTTTAGAAGATATTAATAAAAACATTTATTAAGAAATTTGATTTTAAAAAAGAAGAAAATCGGTGCTCTCTTGTTATAGGAGCTTCCGAGGTTGAATCGTTAAGCGACCGAGATACTTATTTTATGACAGAAATTAATCTGCAGACGGTATAATTCATTTCACAGAATTAAAAATCATCCAGATCTGAATATTTATATAACTAGCTATAGTACGAAAGCACCTCGTTTGTCCCGTTTGACGTACAACTTCCAACTTGTATTAATAATACTCGATCCTTATTGCAATTTCGATCTCAGAATGATTTTATGTTTCGATGTCTAAGATTCGAACTAACGCAAGTAGATTAAAACTTTTGTTTTTGATTTATTTTTATTTTCAGGCATTTGACTCATTTCAAGATACATTTATACTTTATTATCTTGCCAATAAATGTGTTTTGTGATCCGAAATATATATTTATTTACACTCTACATTAATCTATAGAAGCAGATGGAGATAGGGAACATTTTCTTTTGGCCAAAATGAAATAACCGTTTCTATTATATCTATGTTGTAATTGCAAAGAAATTGTCCTCTTTCTTTTATAATACGTATTTGAACTGCAGGTTACTGATTTTTGGTAAATACTTCCGTGTATTATCATGATGTCTCATGTTATCTTATTGTGTACATTATTTTACAGTTCAATCTAGAATGCAAATTATTCTAAATTTAAACAATACTATGACGCACAATTCAAATTTACGTGTTTAATATTTTTTATCGTCTAAAATCTGTATTTTTGTATGACAAAATTCTATTTATTCGAAAATATATTGCAGTATTGTTTTTGTATTTTTTTGTATTATTGTAATAATGTGCTTCAATTATTTATCACTTTGTTACGCTAATCAGTTTGTTTATATGTAAGGTGTAGCGAAGTAATGAAAATTCGACAAAAATATCAAGTCGTAATATAGCTCTAGAACTTTATAACTAGAAAAGGATTAAAAGACCTAAGTGATGTTTAAAAAAAAAAAAAGTTAATTATGGAGATTACTAATTATGAATGAGGGAAAAATCATGTTTGTTACATTGCTTATTAATTTTATTTTTTACTTAGTTATCATTGGATTGTGGAGATTGGCGTGGAAGGTCTATTTGATAGTACTTAGAATACATTAAAGTCTTAAATAAACTGTTGTGATACTATAAAAGAAAAAAAAAAAAAAAAAAAACTTTAACAATAAGGAATGCGCCAAGCCTTTCGAAAGAACTTTAACTTTCTTCGTCAGGCTCAAAGAAGACGTGCAACCACTTTGAAGGCAAGATATTTTGTATATTTAATCACTATTTTACTTTCATTTTTTTTATGCATTTTAATTTTGTTTTCAATTTTTTTATCCTTATCTTCTGAATTCTAGGTATTTTTTTTTTTTTTTTTTGTGATTGGCATAAAATTATTAAGGAAAAACATCGCCTTATATTTTCCTATTGGCCGGTTTCCTATTATTCTCTTAACTTGTCCCTCTTTCCCTCCCATTTCCTTTCAGTTTTGCTCCTTGCCTTCAAAGTGGTTGCACGTCTTCTTTGCGCCTGACGAAGAAAGACAAAGTTCTTTCGAAAGGCCTAACGCACTCCTTATTTTTATGATGGAATTAAGAAGTTTTTTGCTTTTTGTTTTTATAGTACTTAGGATAGTTTGCTGCTTAGTTCTTTTTCAATTTACGAATGAACATAAATATTTCAATTTCCCGATAGCATATTAGTAATAAATATTCAATATCAGCAGTAGAACTTTTTAAGCATTAAGATCGCACTATTTAGCGAAACATATATTATATTTTTCTTTTGTGTGGGAGCATTCAATTTTGATTTCTTTTTTTGAAGGATCTGACTCAATTGAAGATACTTTTATACTTTATTCTTAAACCAATAAATGTGTTCTGCGAAGCGCAAGATATATTTATTTACACTCTTTATAGCTTTTTGGAGATAGATGAAGATAGGAAATATATTTTCTTTTGTCGAAAATGAAATAACCGTCGCTATTATATATTTGTTACATAGCGACGAATTCGCCCTTTGTTATAAATAATACTTTTTTTTTTTTTTTTTTTTTACTGCACAATCTAATAATGTTCGCTGTAGCTTGCGGGAAACGAATACCTTAAATATTCTCTGCGTACGGGAAAACTTGACCGTTCCACCCCCTTTTCTTAACGAGATGCTCACAGCAAGTGGTGATAGGACATCTGGAATCATTAGGAATATCCGCTAATGACTTTCAATCGTGAGAAATCTCGGGATTTTCTTTTCCCCAAAGTAAAGCTGGTTTACCTGTCAAACATAATTGCTTATCTTTGTAAATAAAGTTTAAATGGTGTACGGACATGCAAATTGAACTTTTTCTGTTAAGTAAATGCCATTAAATTCAGGTGATTAGGTTTTGAAATAATTGAGCGATGTATTTTTAAATAATCAGAAAAAATACTTTCATTGAAGGTTTAAATAATGGTTTCGAAAGCTTTAAACTTTTAGATACGTTAAAAAATTAAATAATTCAGATTATAACTATGTTATACCTAACGTATTTCATGTTCCCCGTTCGGTATTTACTTTTTAAATTCAGACATAAACCACTATTTCCAAATTGCATTATAATTTGTGTTGTACTTAAATTAGGCGAATATTACTACTCGGTAGAAATCTAAATAATTATATTAAACAAATGTAAAAAAATGAGCAAACGAGTAAAAAATTAAGCAAATCCAAAAAATAATAAAATTGTATGCTAAGGCAAAAATACTTTATTTAAAAATAGCTTTAAAAATTTTAGGGAGATTTAGTAAGAAAAACTACCTATTATAACCTATTTTGAAATGGACGGTCCCAACTGCCGCATCATGGCAAAATGGTCATTTCTTTTCCAATTCCCGATAAAAAGGCGGTCTGCGTCTTCAAAATCTACCTGTGTCTGTAGCCGAGCTGTCAGGGATTTTATTCAATAATCATATGTTTAAAAAATAAATAAGTTACAATTCATGTAACTTGCATAAAAACTGCTACTTTTTTACGAATCCGATGACTGCAAAGCAAATTACTTGTAAATATCGCTTGAATTGGATTAATTGTTAATATTCCGAAACAGATAAAATTAAATTGCAGTCGCAGATGATTAAGCATGGTTATTAAGTTTTCTGTGAGTATAAAATTAACCGTTTCATAATCAGTCTTTTCTATTGTGCAAAAGTAATTAATTTTTGTTTGATTAAATTTATACTTATAAATCTTACAATATTAACTGTACTTTTATTAGAGATTAATATAAGTAATCATTTGATTTTTTGTTGAATTAAATAAATAAAGTTACGTATATTATTTTAAAATATCTAGCGACCTATTGTCGATGAAAAAAACCCCTGCAATACTCAAAATCAGCAATACTAAATTACTAAAACAATTTATTGAAAATAATCTATTCTCTATCATGTCACAAGAAAGAACAATCTTCCACTAATTTGGAGGAAGTGAGGAAGAAACAGCTTCAAATTGAGTGCGTAAACAAAATATACTTTCTTTACTGCATACGTTTTATCTGTATTTCCCTATGGTAACCAATATCTTCCCTACAGAATTTCCCTTCTCTGATACGCTATGTGTGACACCTGTTGAGACAAACGCTATTAAGGATTTCCTGCACTCCGTCTTTGAGGGGTGAAAATTTTCGGGTTGAAGGTAATCCCAACCCCGTATTTTTCAGCATTCTTTTTCTTGGGATTGCGGTAATCCTCCCGTAAGCAAAAGGTTAACTTGTCCCTCTTTCCCTCCCATTTCCTTTCAGTTTTGCTCCTTGCCTTCAAAGTGGTTGCACGTCTTCTTTGCGCCTGACGAAGAAAGACAAAGTTCTTTCGAAAGGCCTAACGCACTCCTTATTTTTATGATGGAATTAAGAAGTTTTTTGCTTTTTGTTTTTATAGTACTTAGGATAGTTTGCTGCTTAGTTCTTTTTCAATTTACGAATGAACATAAATATTTCAATTTCCCGATAGCATATTAGTAATAAATATTCAATATCAGCAGTAGAACTTTTTAAGCATTAAGATCGCACTATTTAGCGAAACATATATTATATTTTTCTTTTGTGTGGGAGCATTCAATTTTGATTTCTTTTTTTGAAGGATCTGACTCAATTGAAGATACTTTTATACTTTATTCTTAAACCAATAAATGTGTTTTGCGAAGCGCAAGATATATTTATTTACACTCTTTATAGCTTTTTGGAGATAGATGAAGATAGGAAATATATTTTCTTTTGTCGAAAATGAAATAACCGTCGCTATTATATATTTGTTGCATAGCGACGAATTCGCCCTTTGTTATAAATAATACTTTTTTTTTTTTTTTTTTTTTTTTTTTACTGCCCAATCTAATAATGTTTTCTAAATATTTCTATGCATTGTCTTGTTCTTGCGTGCTGTCTTTGTGTCTACATCATTTTAAAGTTCAAAGTAGAAAGAAAATACTAAATTTAAAAAAAAAAAAAAAAACTCTTACTCACTTTCGAAATTTACGTGTTTAATACTTTTTAACGTCTAATGCTGTATTTTTATTAAACAAAAGTTCTATATGTTCTATAGAAAACAGTTCTATATGTTCGAAAACTTAATACAGTATTATTTCTGTATTGTGTTATAATTTTAAGAATGTACTTGTATTTTTATTACTTTTTTGCGAACTGCTACACTGAACCATTTGATTATAAGAGAACGAAGTCATGAAAATTAAATAAAAATATTAAGCTGTACTAAAGTTTTAGAACAAATTAGTTAAAAAAAAAGTTAAAAAACATTATTGAAAAAAAAAAACATTAAAAAAAAAAAAAAAAAAAAAAAAAAAAAAACGAAAGTATTAAAATTTTTTAATAAATTTTAATTATAGACATTGGAAATCATAAATAAAGAAAAATCCTGCATGTTACATTGTTATATTTTATTTACTTATTTATTTATTTATTTTTGCTTAATTTTCATCGGATGAATCCTCCAGATCTGGTAATGAAAAGTCTTTATTTTGTATATGCTATGTTTATGTTTTCATTATTTTAGAGTTCTATGTAAAAAATAAACCCCTAAATTTAAGGAAAACTATAAAGTTCTTTCCACATTCAATTGTTTCTTATTTTTAACATATGAATGCTATTGTTTTTCAACAACCAGATACCTGTTGTTTCAAAAACATATCCGGATATCATCTCTGAAATTATTGATGTCTTTAAGACTTCACACGCATTAGTTCTTTCATGGTTTAGATATACTGTAATTATCCACGTTATTAGATGAAAGGGTCTAGAAATAATGAAAAATGAATAAAAATCTTAAGTTGTAGATTATACCTACAAAGAAATATAAAGCACATATTTAAAGTAAAAAAAAAAAAAAAATAAAATCTGAAGTGACTCCAATTTATACTTTGAACAATGGTGCAATGGTCTTGAAAGAAAAAAAATGATACTGCATAAATCTCTGACACAATGGTATCGCCTGCATTCGAACCCTGCACCTCTCGTTTTCACACAGTCTAAAAACTACATTTTCAAACCTGAGCAAAAAATACTCAAATCTGAGTATGTCGCACAATCAAAATGTCTCCGAAACAAATTTACTCAAGTTTGAAAGATGTATATACTCATTTCTGAAAACATGCACACACTCAAGAATAAAACATCATGTGCTCATATTTGAGTAGATCCATGTTTCAAAAATGAGTATGAACTGACTTTTGTGTGCTCATTTTGGAGTATTTTTATGTTCCAAAAATGAGTTTGAACTGATTCTAATCATTTTTGAGTATGCCGAATTTTTAAAAATGAATTTGAACTTATTCTAATCATTTTGGAGTGTATCCATGTTTCAAAAATCAGTATAAACTGACCCTAATAATGTTTGAGCAAGTCCATGTTTCAACAAGATCGAAAAATCATGCGTCAAGCATAGATTATGTAACACTTTCCAACGCTTCCAAAATAATTTTACAAATCATACCGTTTAATAAGTTAAAATATAACATCTAAGTAAACAATTTTGAAAACGCATAACATATTTAAAAATTCAATTTTAGGAATTACCAACATTATTCGGAAAAATATCTCAACTGTTTTATTCAGCCCTGTATAGTATCTATAGATTTGTATATATACTACATAGGATGCTAAATTTTAGTTCAGTTAGGAAACGCGTAGCACAGTTTAAAATTCTCCATCTGGAGTTTTTGTCAATAAACGGAAATGTGTTCGCGAACTTTTGTGCTTCCCTGTATAGGATCTACAGAATTTATGCACACCACATAATAGACAAAAAGCGAGGTAAAATTAAAATCGCGTTCAGTAACTTAAAACGCACTTCCAGGAATTACTGTTAACATACAGTAGAAAATTCTTTTGTGTGTCCCTCTAAATGAACGATGACTGCTATACACACACTACTCTGTAGTAAGCCTCTTGTAATGCACCTAAGTGATCTATATAAATTTCAATGCGTTTAAAATAGTGAAACATTATTTAAATAAACCGCAGACGATTTTTTCTCCATAGACGTAATGTAACGAAATTCTTTTGACTGTCCCTGTAAAGTAACTATAAGTGCTATGCACACCCTATTCCATTTTAAGCTTCTTCTAATGCACCTTTGTGATATATATAAATTACAAAGCATTTGAAATAGTGAAACATTATTTAAATAAACCGCAAATGATTTTCCCCCATAGACCGCAATGTAACGGAATTCTTTTGAGTGTCGCTGTAACAAAACTATAAGTGCTACACACTTCCGTTGAAATAGGGAACATGCTATAGATAACTATAATAACATATAAAAATTGCAGAGCAATCCGAGCATATTTACGAGAGTTAGAGCACGGCCAGACGGCCAGACGGCAGATGGCAGACGGCAGACAAACCGAAGTCATAAACACTTTTCAACTAGGTTGGAAAGTGTTAAAAATGAGTATGAACTGAACCCTTTGCAAAATGGTTTAAAAATGGATTAAATAGTAATTCGTCGGCAGATTTTTACGGATATCGACACAGTTCATCTGACAGTGGTTTATAAGATAGTGGTCAAATGGAAGCTGAATCAGAAGTACACTGTTAAAAATTTGCACCAAACTGTCCAGTCATTTGACCGTTTTTATAGAAAACAGAAACATAACCATAATTTAGCGCTATTCTGACCATATTATTATCCATATTATGGTCACAGTAGAGTTAAATTACGGTTATGGAACCGTTTTTTACAACAACGGTCCAATGACTGGACAGTTTGGTGCAAATTTTTAACATTGAACCGTTTGGAAGTTATCGTCTTCACTGATACATACACACAGACAGATCATGATTAAAATACATTCCTGAAACCTTGTGTTTGTAAAGTACAAAAGAGCAAAAGTACTGTGAATTTTGTATACATTTTATTTAATAAGACTAGAAAAAGCAAACGAAATGAAAAATACACTGAGAAAAATAACACTTTCAAATCTGAGTAAATCAATGTTTTCATTTTGTTATTTAACTTTTTATTTCTAATAGGACGACCCAATTCTTTCAATTCTGACATACCAGAAATATTTAGAATATTGAAACATGGACATACTCAAAACTGTGCACATATTCATCTTCATACTCATGTTTGAAACATGGAAATACTCAAAAAATGAGCACCTAGAAATCAGTTTATACCCATTTTTGAAACATGGACATACTCAAAAATGAGCACTTAGAAATCAGTTCTCATTTTTGAAGCATGGAAATACTCAAAAATGAGCACATAGAAATCAATTCATACTCAATTTTGTAACATGGACCTACTCAAAAATGAGCACATAGAAATCAGTTCTCATTTTTGAAGCATGGAAATACTCAAAAATGAGCACATAGAAATCAGTTCATACTCAATTTTGTAACATGGACCTACTCAAATAGGAGCACACGATGTTTTATTCTTGAGTGTGTGTTTGTTTTCAAAAATGAGTATACACATGTTTTAAACTTGAGTAATTTTGATTCGGAGCTTTTTTGACTATGCGTCATACTCAGATTTGAGTATTTTTTGCTCAGTTTTGAAAATGTCGTTTTTAGACTGTAGTATAGTACGTACTGTTTATTATTTAATTGTTTTACTTTTATATATTAGGACGGATCAAATGAAAACAGAGCAGTGGTTATAATTTGGTTTGATTTTGTATAAATAGGGAGACAACTCTGTTTAGAGGTAGAGCGGGAAGTAAGGCAGACAATCCCTAATGCGGAAATGGATTTGCACTGAGTAGTTTCGCTGGGGCATGCAATATGCGCTGGGGAGCGGCCAACAGTATCGTCCTGTAGGTAGTCGATTGTTATTCATCAGTATCTGCAGAATAAAGAGCATGTAGTGTTTGTTATTCGTTTTTTAGTGGCACAAGGAGTAAGGATTTGCAAAGTGCATCGGAGAAGAAAGGCAGTGTACGGAGAACATGCACTGTCAATGACTTGTTTAAAGGACTGGCTCAAAGATTTCTGCAAGGGATGCAAATTTGTGGATGATGATACACGACCTGGTCTAGATCACCTCGTCATCACATAGTCACATCGTCATTTTGTCGTCACATCTTTGTTCCGTTGAAAAGGGAGTTAAAGGGTCACCGTTTTTACACGGACATGGAAGTCATGGATAATATTCGAAAATGATTCCAATTTCAGCCAAAACACTTCTAGGATTAGGGTATTCACCATTTGGTGAAACCGTGAATCAGGCGCCTCTGTAGTTATGGAGGTTACATTTGAAATAAACAATATCATTTCATTCTGTGGTTTCTGTTCCATTTTCATTTGATCCAACCTAATATACATGGTGGTTATAATATAAGTATTTCTATTTGTATCTGTCTATAGCTTGAAAGAATAACCGGAATGGAGCAAAAATCGGTACACTTACTATTCGAGAAGGGGGAAGAAGAATGGAACAGTAAAAATATTAATTGCAATAATCACCGACAGATTGCGCTTTTGAGTGTAACATGTAACGTGTAATATTGTGTACTGTAGAGATTTCGCAAACCCCAATGACTTTACCGCATATCACAACATGTGCGAAACATCACTCCTGATGCGTTACATTCTGCAGTTGAGCCCATCGTGCACTTTTTGGATTGTTTCTTCCAGCATAATTGTCATGTGGAACCTGAACATAATCGGCACCGCCATGCGAAAGCGTAATCACATTCGCTATGACATTTCCCTATAAATTAGATATGCCATCCGGTTTTACGCTTTAATTCTTTGTTCTTGTATTGCACATTGCATTTCACACTCAATAGTGCCAACTGTCAGTTATTATTGCATTTTTTTTATTTCTTGTTCCATTCCTCTCTCCCTCTTCTCGAATAGTAAGTGTACTGTTTTTGGTTTCATTCGGGTTATTCCTTCAAGCTACAGATAGCTCCAAATAGAGATATTTATATTATAACCACCGGGTATATTCATATTATACAATATTTGTATTTAGGAAAGGAAATTCGTTATTGAAGTACTGAAAATTTCAGCTGAAAACCTGTTTTACAACTTACAATGGTACATAAGGAATTAAATCTGTCCACAACGTTGTGTCTTATCCTTCGGTCTCGTCAGCTAAGCCGTAGCAATAAGAAATAAATTAATAAGAAAACAATTTATTTTTATTTAACAGTAAAGGACTTGGGGAGTGTAGCAGGACATTTAAATTAACGACGATCAAATTATAAGCTCAAGTACTGAAATAATGGGAGGGGGGATTGCTAACGCCACGAAATTCTCTAAATTCTAACACTAACACCAAACAAGATGACTACGTTATTGAATTCCGGAACCAAAGAAAAGTTCACCTCAGCTCACTACGAAAATATCACTAGTAACTGTAATATAGCACTACACAAAACATCACTAGATAATACGACATACTACTAATTGAAGAGAGCCCCGTGGATTCCAATATACTTTTATTCGAAGTATTAAATTCAACATCTTACCACGTAGGCAAACTCTCAGCTGAAGGATCTTATTCCAAACTTAGCCAAAATGGAACGTCACTGGCTGTTATCAAGTGAACGGTTCGTTAAAGCTCGTCTACTCTTGGTTTTTCATAAGGAGCGAGATCCGACAAAATCCACTGGATCAAACTTCCACCACCTTCTTTACCATCTTCTAGATCACCACATAAACCTAATTATCATATTATTACTCGAAGTAACTGTGAAAATCAGATTCAGAAAAATTCAGGCACATTTTAACGTAAAAGAAATGATAGAATAGGTGGCACGTTCACAAAGGTTAGAATTAGGACCAAACGTTTACACACAAAACCCTACAATCCATTTGACCCTAGACTACATTCATAAGAGAGTGGCTAGGCACTTATGCTACAACATATTAGTAACACTAATCTAATATTTATGGCAAAGCGTTTTTAACAATAATGCTTCTGAATATCCGAAAGTAATTTATTTTTCTTTTGTGTGAGACAATTCACGTTCGATTTCTTCTTTTCAAGGATCTTATTCGATTCAAGATGCTTTTATATTTCATTTTACTTTTATACTTTATTCACATACCGATATATATATATATATAAATGGTTTTCGAAGCACAAGATATATTTATTTACACTCTTTATGGATCTCTGGAAATAGATGGAGATATGAAACATTTTCTTTTGTCGAAAATGAAATAACCGTTGCTATTATATCTTTGTTGTCATAGCAACGAAATCGTCCTCTGTTATATACAATACTTTTTTATATTGTACGTTTATTTTCTTTTTGCTAAATAATTCTATATATTGTGTAGTTTTCTTGTTGTCTCATGTTCGTTTGTTTTTTATATCAACATTATTGTAAAGTCCAAACTAAAAGAAAATCTAAATATAAGAAAAACGATAACACAATTTCCTTTTTTTTTCATTGCTAGCTTCTGGATGCTATTTATTTTTAATAACGAAATATTTCTATTTTGAAATAGATATTTTGAAATCAAATCTGAATTTTCTGATGCTTTAAGAATGTATTTCTTTATTAATTCCTTCTTGCTTACTAATTACAATGAGCGTTAAAATAAGAAGAAGAGTCAGGCCTTAGAAAAATCCAGCCTTAGAAGTCCCTCATCCTTTGAAAAGTACAGCTTTAGAAATCTTCCAGACTTTGAAGAATTCAGTCTTATAAAGTCCAGTTTTAGAAGTGCTTCAACCTTAGAAAAGTCCAACTTTCATATAATATATACAAAAAGTGTGTTTTTGCAGGTAAAATTGTTAAAAAAAAAAACGACTGTGATTATTTGTTTTCTTCCAAATCATGATAGATGAATTTAGAAAAGAGTATAGAGAACGAATAAAGAAACCAGGTACTATTATTAAAGATAACAAATTGCTACTTATGAATGGAAAATGTATAAAAAAGTACATTTCTAAGCGTTTATAGTGGTAACATAAAACGACATGACGAAAAAGGTATATAACATATTTATATATATAAATCATACACATTTATTATGATGCAGAATTATAATGTATTTTTACAGGATGCAGGATTCAGAGCATGCTTAACCCCTTGACAATATCTACGACCGATGCGTATGTGATTGATGTTGAGCCAGGTTAGTATATTCCTTAGTTGTACCAGTATTTACGGTTAGAAATATTCGTCTTATTTCATGACAAAACTCTTCAATTAAATAAGATGAAGAATATAATAGCATTCGAAAATAATAGTACTCAAATGTAAACACCGTTTTAGCGTTGCTACATGGACTTTGCTAGCGACTTAGTCAAAGGATTAAAAGAACTTAGGTAGAAGAAACAAAATCAATTTCACAATAATAAATGTTTTATCACTGCTGATATCTTTAAGGGAACATTCATTCGACGGTTTATGTGATTTTTAGTTTAACGATTTGTGGTACTAACGTATTATCCGTACCAAGTAAATATGCCTCGGTAACAATGACGCCTATAATACTATTTACAGTAATCCATTTTTTCTTTCTATATATTGTATCATTATAGTTAATATTATGTAGTAGCAATATTAAAGGCATTTGTAGAAGCAATTATATATAACTGTATAATAAAATAGAATAGAACAGAACATAGATATGACAATCTACTCCTGCCGAAGACAAGTGTACTTCATCGCTGATTCCAGATTCTCGTGAAACCATTCGATGTTACCACCAGGGAGGGCCGGTTTACCCAGGCACCTCCACAGGTGTGCTCTCTCGCCATGGGGAAAGGCAGGGAAGTACGCCCCCTCAACCCTTTACCAAATGAAATGACGACAGATGTCGATTCAACATGCGGTGGAGCCCAAACTTCGAGGACACCCCACCACAAAACACTTGGGAGACGCTGGAGTCCTCCGACGGCTTCGTAGCCTGAACCCTAAAGAGGAAACCGGGCCCTAAGCCACATGCCGAACTTCCCCAGCGATTCTTGCTGTACCGCAGCTTCCGATTATCGGGTCCTAGGGAGGGGAGAAACGACTTGCTCATCGGCTGCGGCGAGGAGGCCTCTCGCCAGCCCGGGACCTCAAAGTAAAGGATCTTTGACGCATACACACGCCTGGAAGGTTATTCCCCCCAGAAGCTTTGCCTTCGGCTAGCCCCTACAGCGAAATGCAGTTGGTTGCCGATCGACTCAACTGATAATCATTCACATATATTAAACAAACACAAAGAAGCTAAAACACAACAAATGTTAAGACAACAACGAAAAGTTATGTTAAGAACCACTATCGGTTTCTAAAGGGCATGGAAAAATCCTTCAAAAGCGCCAGAGAGGCGGTCCCGATCGAGATTAGTAGCGTGAAAGTTATTTTTAAGACTCGTGCTAGTCCCAACCGTCAGGCACAGAAAACTCTGACTACGCATAGACGCGCTGGACTGGTTTCGACCCAAATACCGCTTAAGTCTGTAATCCGTCACTTGACTGACGAACCTCCGGCCTGTTCCTCGTAATCGGTCAGTTCAAGAAGAGGTTTAGATCCCCTCCCTGAGAAGGTGATACGAGCTGCAGACCTTGGACCTGAAGGGCCATCCGCAACTCAAACCACTCATGGTCAAACGGGCACTTTCTGACCGAAATTTGAGGGCGGCACACAACTTCTCCAGCTACAAAGGGAGGCGCAGGGGACGATCGGGAAGGAGGACACGTGGGGGCGCCTACTCACCCACACCTTCCGTCTCGTCTACGTTCCGCCACCTGCCAGTGCCGAAGGATGCTGCACGCCGCCTCACGCACTGAGCAGACATCACAACAGAACCACAAGCGCTCCTTGTCCTACAGAGTCCGTCCTCGCCTTAGATAAATGTGGAAGCTGTCCTACCACTGTTAGCTAGCCGTTGCCTTAGTGTCACCATCCTGAGCGGGTGAAAGCGCCTAGGCGCGAGGGATTGGCCTACGTGGTGTCCTTTTACCACCCGGCCGTATAGAAGTCCCGCGTAGGCATCAACCTTAATCCCACGTCAGCTGGCGTTACTGAGCATGGACCATAGGTGAAACTCTGCACATGAGATCGCAAACCTCCTGCAGCCGAGAACCGGTCCAAAGGTGGGAATAGCCCGAAGTCATGTGGGGGGTTAATCCACCCAGCCTCCGGCACTATCGGCTACTCAGACACCACTAACACTTGTTCACCGCGTAGAGGTGGGGGTTCGTCAGCTTACCGGCCCCCGTCGTGTCGCAGAACATCTCACAATGCCCGGCTCCAGAAATCTTCTCCACTGAAGGGGTTGATTCGGGACCACCCGGAAGGACGGAACGGGATATAATATAGATATGCATCTATATATAGATATGTAGAATATATAGATATATTGTTTTCATTACGGCGGGCATAACATCAGTCAGAAATAAAACTGCCATCGTAATTATCTTTTATGGTTAAAATCAGTCAATCTGATATTATGTATTTATTAAATCTATACCAAATTATTGTTTTGTATTATTTTAGTTTACTTTTCTATTATTTACCATTTTCAACGTTGTTATGTAGGTATTTAATAAATGTATATTAAATTACTGTTTTGAACACGATTGGCCATCGACAATGATAAACATGATTGGTGATTAACAACCATTTTTGGTGATCTATCTTCCTGGCACGTATCATACGTAATTACCTACTATATTGATACTTTAGTTAAAAATACTGTATACTTACACTTTAGGCTTATACTTTAGCTTACGTTAACTTTCATTAGCAATAAAGCTTAAATAATTCCGAATTTATTTTTTTTTCGATGCAGATATGTTCAATTTTTATATCTTCTGGGCAAAAACTTGACACTATCAAAGAAACTACTGTATTTCTTTCTGTAGCCAATAAACGTATTTTTCGAAGAACAAGACATAATATTTATTTACATTACTTATAGATATCTTGAAATACATATGAAACATTTTCTTTGTCGCAATAATATAACTATTGGTATTATATGTTAGTTGACATAACAACAAAACTACCCATTCCCATGAACAATACAATTTCGATTTCTAAGGCAATATTTTCCGTAAATATTTCAGTGTATTATGTTATTATGTACTGATATTCTTATGCTTATATATCATTTTGGAATTGTCACGAGATAGGAAAATTAGATATAAAACATGATGTTAGCGAAGTTTCAAATATTTCTCAGGTTTTTATTGCTTTTATTAGTTAAGAGCGAATTTTGTCAATTACTGAAATTCCTCTTGAAAAATTCGAATGATTTACTTATTCGCAAACATAAAAAAAACTAGTCGTTGGTGGCCACCGTAGTACTTACCTATCATGGATATGCATAATGTAAAATACGAAAATAAAACATGTGTAAACTATTTATAAAATGCATTGCAATTCGAATAAAAACGTGGCTTGATGAAATCATAAACTTTAAATGCTCCATTATTGAATGGCGTATAAGAAATATCTTTATAAATAATAATCGTATATATATAAATAATAATCGAAATAATAATCGTATTAACTAACAATTTACTGCGTCGAATTAAGCGTCTCATTTCCAATTAAAATATATCTTTGAATTGATGAAATTTGAACGAAATACAGGGTCATGAAAAATTGAAGAGTGTGGAAAATAGGATTACAAATATCTCGGCAACTCATTATCCGATCGACTTCATTCTTTATGCAAAATTTATGTTTTTTATTGTCTTTTATATTCACTCCTTAAAATGAACAATTTCGAAAATTTGTATATATTTTTTATTAGAACGAATATTTCGAGAGTCCTAAATAAATAGTTCCGGATACTCGAGGTTACTAAAATTCAATAAGCTTCTTCCCATTTTTACATACTAAGTACATACCAAATTTCAAGTCTCTATCTGAATTTGTTCGGGAGATAGTGCGTTTACAGACAAACACACACACACAGATGGACGGGAATTTTTTTTCTAAAAATATGTTTTTCGGAATCTCCAATGTCTGAAACATGTAAATCCGCCAATTTTTTTTTCTCGATTTTTAAAACGATTACAAACCTCTATACTACGTATGATGGGTAAGTAATATTCAAATTTACTATTTTTGCAGGAAATTTAATAAACTTAAAAGGCAGGGTGTAACAGAAAGATTCACTGGATTTCATTGGGTTGTACACTGTAAAATAAGGCAAATGTTTTTTAATCTACGAAAGCATAATACATCCCCGAGCGGTAATATAATATAACCTCTTCGAAAGTCACCCACGTGATTTAGAAAAACTTTCCTTTATCTTTGGAAATCTCAAAAATAAATAGATTTTCGAGATTTAATGAAGCATTTATAAAAACAAAGTTCATTTTGCTGTCACTGATTTTCGGAATTTTTCGGAGTAGCTTTTAAAGTGTGTTGATTAGTTTTCTGAAATCAGGATATCATGTTTTCGGATGCTATCAATTCTGCAGTAAGCATTTTCAGATGCGTAAGTGAATTTATCAATGTAAAAGTAACAAAATAGTATTAATTTTAATGTTAATGTAATTTTGTGTTAATTTGTCATTTTTTTCTGTAAAACATCTTTGTTGAACATTAAAATGTGAACTTAAGAGGCCACTTCACTCAGGCGAAAACACCTCCTCGCTGATGTTAATCCTATAGGGGAAATAATTTACAATATCTCGTTCGCATTTCAATTTTTTTAAATGATTCTTTTTTGCATTGGATAGCTGAGGTCAATCTCTATACTTTTTCGATTTTGATTACAAGTTTTTTTTTATTAAGATACTTTGACTTTCGGAACAGGTTTTAAAAGTGAAAGCATCCTCAAAAACAAAAAAACTGCAACAAAAATCGAAAAAGTAAAAAAGAGCGTTCATAGAGATTGACCTCAGTTATCCAATGAAAAAAAAACATTTAAAAATATTGAAATGGGAACGAGATATCGTAGATTATTTCCCACATAGGATTAACATTAGCGAGTGGGTGTTTTTGCCTGAGTGAAGTAGCCTCTTAAGATTGGATAGCATCCAAAAAAATGATATTTTGGTTTTGGAAAAGTGATTAACACAAAATATAAAAAGTACTCGGAGACGTTTCCGAAATCAGTGGCAGCAAAAGAAACTTTGTTCGACTATGATGTCATACACTCACACACATTTTTTTTTTCTTTTTTTATCGGTTTTAAAAAGGAAAAAAGTTTCCAAATTTAGGGGATTTTTTCCTTTGATGGCAACCGAGCAATTGTATTTAGTTATTGGTTTGGCGCGGGCTTGAAAATCGCACCAACCAAAAAATCGCCAAACAACGCTGCAGAGTGTAAAGCATCTGTTCCCTTTGTTCATATAAATGTTTCTTTAAATAACGAAAATATATTGAGTATCCGAGATTTCTAAATACAATGAACGCTTTTTGCAATCGTGGGTAATTAGGGACAGGTTATTGCACATTTTTGTTCGTGATCAAATTTTATTTTCCTAGATTAACCCATTCGCTGCCAACCACGAGTATACTCGTGGTTTTACAATCTAAAATTACGATTTAATACCAGAAATTTCGAAAGAAGAATTTTTATTTTATGTAATCACGAAATGTCTGTAATTAAATAAAGTAAATAGTGGTATTAGCAGACCTGCCAAGTCTCCGGCTTTTTGGATACCAGTAATTTAGTACAGAAAAAGTTGTTTTCTTTAATCGGAACATTTTGCGATTTAAAATAACAACATTTTCTCTAAAAAATTACTGGTGTTCAAAAATCCGGAGACTTGGCAACTCTGTATTAGTATTTTCTGGTATGAATTCGAACTTTCTGAATAAAATAAAATTCCGGAAATTTTAACCCGGCAGTGAACGTGTTAAGAAACACCCGCCTTTTCTTATAATCTACCTCTTAATTCATTTTGGGTATATTGAGCATTTTTTTATAAGTGAGAGAAAAATGTATATTAAAAATACCAGGAGATCCAGGTTACAGAATATAGGTAAAAATTATTTTTTTTAATTGAATATTTTAATAGATTTTTTACGTTTAATATTTTTTTTTATTGTCTACTATCAATACTAAAAATCATTTTTATATGAAAAATTGCAATTGTGTATTCAAATAAAGTTTTAAAATTTTTTTAAAGCGATGCTTTCGTATTGGTATCATGTAAGAAGTTAACAGCCGAAAAAATCGCCATAGATCACTATTTACAGCACTGTAAAAATTTGCGACAAATTGTCTGGTCATTTGACCGTTTTTATAGAAGACGGTTACATAACCGTAATGTAGCACTATTCTGAACATGATATGGGCAATAGTATGGTCAGAACAGAGTTTAATTACGGTTATGCAACCGTTTTATAAAAAACGGTCAAATGACTGGACACTTTGCTGCAAATTTTTAACAGTGTGCAATCTTTTTTACTCTGATGATTTCAGTGGATTAAGCGAATAGTTCGATGTTCAATTACTCGTTTTAAACTTGTGTTTTATTTATATTTTTGAGATGATGTTTCAACTTCGTCATGGAATATAAACCGGAAACAAATGCTGAACTATATATCTTCCGTCATCGTCTGCATGCGATAGAGATAGATTTAAAAAATAATTCATTATTAAAAATTATTGTATAAACTTTAAAAAACTTTAAAATTTTCTAACAAATTGCGATGCAGTTTTCAAGCAAATTGTATTTGAAAGTACTTTTTCCCCCTATTCGAATGTGTAAAAATTGAAAAAAAAAGACTAAAAAATTGCAGTAAAAGCAAAATTTTATCGCCTGGTGTGGCCAGTGCCAAAATGATGTCAGCGTAACGCACGGACGCGTTTTTCCTTTATGATATAGATAATATACTACCATGATTAGTTGTCACATAAGACATATGACTTTATGCGTGTTCATATTACATAGTTTTCACTATAAAATGCGTCTTCTTGAGTAGTTATGTCATGTAAGCCATCTGTGTATCAAAGTGATTTCTTTTAAAGTCGGATGCTTTTCTGTCACAGTCGTACTACAGTTTTCACTTCAAGGCAATTTCATGGGTTTTTTTAATCGATTGGACTAGATATTTGATGAAAAAAATAATCTCTTCATTTTTTAACCCGCCAACGTCCACTGTCACTTCTAAGCGACACGTCTTTGAAAGGCCCTCTAGGTTTACGGTTTTAATCCTTTTTATCCTGACGGTACTTATAAGTACCACTTTAACCCCTTCGCAACGAGCGTCTTTTACAGAATTTTTAATCTGTTACCACCGGTTTTTCAAATGAGAAATTTTCACCTAATTGAATCGCAAAAATGCTATGATTAGATAAGGAAAACTTTACAAAAAAAAAAATAATAATAACTGGTGGGAATAATCGAGGACTCTGAGCATCTTATAAAGTAGAAGGAAAATTAATTCATGGTTATAAAGGGTTAAGAGAGTATGTACCGTGAGATCGTTATTGAGATCTAGAAGGGATCATAGAAAAAAGCCCCATTTTTCTCGGATTTTCTGATATGATACTGTAACTTTTCAAATTTTGTATCTCCTGCAAAAAAGCAAGGAGTTGAGTTGATCTTTTTTCTTTTGGGGGGGGGGGGGGGAGGGATACAATGGACACAAAAGCAGTAAGTCCTCCTTTGTATGTTAAATTGATTAAATGTTGAATTGGTATTTGTAGTGTTTCGAATGTTCGATTAATTTTTGTTGCAGTGACGCAATCTTGAATTTATGTGTCACTTACTTGATAACATGTATTTTTGATAATTTTTTTATTACTCTTTTATGGTAAAAACAATGTAATACAATCTATGAGTTTGAAAAGAGAATTAAAAGTTTACTTATGGACATTTGATTAATACATAATCCTGAGCCATTTTCCAATGAAATCTTTGAACAATAATGGGTACATTATCATGATTGTTATGGCAACATTAAGTTACTATGGAAAGGCAAAGAACTTTTTAATATGTTTCTCTTCTTTTTTCTTAAAAAAAAAAAATAAATGTTCTAAAAATATCTTAACAAATTAAATTCCTGTAACTAATAAACAAAAAATTCTCTGAGAAAAATTGTCGGTTCAGTTGTCTATTTAGCTTTTGAAGAAACTTTTATCTAAAGTGAATGAAGTAGTTGTGTCTCTATAAACATCGTCATGGCAACGGCATTATTGTAATAATGAACACACTGTAATGAAACACAGAACATATCAGGTATCATTGCACCGATAACTGCTTGAAGACATCAACATTTCCCTCTGAATGAGAAACGTTCTAAATTCGAACGAGAATAATTTTGGGAACAGAGAAGGGGAAATAGAAGACGTCGATTTAACAAAAATCTAATTTAGGTTTAATATGCTGCTCTAATGGAATGCTATCTAGGTACATTACAGAAAATGAGAATGTTGCATCAATGCGGATATATTTGCTAATGACATTTTACAGTCTTTCCAAAAATACTTAACTTGAATAAGAAAGGTACTTTTAAAATTTGTTTTATTAGTAAACTAGTACAAATCTCAAAATTAGGTTACTTTCATATAGTATTACAAGCGGCAGTGTCAGACATTTTTTTGAAAATATATTGATAATAATATTTACTATTTTATTCTCCGATTATTCATAACAGGAAAATTATAAAAACTTAAAAAAATAAATCTATTTAAAATCAATCTAAGCTCTTTTTTTTTACATTGTATTTGTATAAACGACGTACACTTGAAATGCAACGGCATTGCTAGACTTTTGTTAGGAAAATATAATGATAATAATATTTACTGTTTTGTTGTCCAATGTTACCATAACAGCAAAGTTTTAAAAACTTAAAAAAAAAATAAATATATTTAAATTCTAGTTAAGTTTTATTTTAATTTGTGACTAACACATGAAGGTGACTAACACATAAAATTCAACAGCGTTTGTTATATACTTTTTGGAAATATATTGATAAAAACATTAACTGTTTTCTTGTCCAATAATTGCACAATGTTGCCATCAGCAAAGTTTTAAAAACTTAAAAAAATATACCTTTTAAAAATCAATTTAGGCTTTTTTCTTCTTTGTATTAGTAATACAACCGATCGTCTGTTTTACGTCTGTAATACTTAAATTTTGCTTAGGAGTCGTCTACATATAGAAATTGTAACAAAGTTTACAATAATTAATACTAACACCTAATTTTGACGTCATATTTGGATTTTTCGGTAAATTGCACCTGTTAATTTCAAATAATATATACTTTGAAATTAATATTTAAAAAAAATGGAAATTGTAAACTATGATTTTTTTTTTAAAGAAACCTATTTCTAGAAGCTTCAAACATCCGAATCCAAAATTGCAGATCATTCCACCAATGTTTTTAAGTTATGTTTATAAAATTACCCGAATTGCAATCTGTATTTTGAATTGTTTTGGAAGAATGAAGAGTTTTGCTGTTATATGACAGATGAACTCAAAATCTTGTCTAAGAAAGGAAAATTAGTTTTACTGCCTTTCTTAACGACATTTCTCTCTAAAGCGGGATTCTCTGCCTGCATCAAAACCAGAGCTAAACACTAGAGATGGGCAACATCGTTCCTTTTAGGGAATCGTTCACCGAAAGGAACGAGTTCTTTGGAGTCGTTCCTTTTGGAATCGTTCCGAAAAGAAGGAACGATTCCTAAATAAAAAGACCGATTCCGAAAAAAGGAACGATTCCGAAAGAAAAAAGGTTTTCGAGAAAAAGAAACGCTTTCGAGATAAAAATAACGATTTCAAGATAACAGGGATACTTTTGCGAAAAAAAGGAACAAATCCGGAAGCATTAGAATGAACATGAAATCCATAATATTAATAATACTAATTTATTTTCTTACGTATTCGTCCATTTTCTTACGCATCCATCGGCCTTATTTTTAAATTTTTTGGACAGATGATTTCGTTTTCAAGAGTTAATTTCATTGATGAGTGTGTGCAATTAATTAGCAATTATTTCTAATTACCATAATACAAGTACACTCCCTGACTTTATGGTTAATGGCATTAAACCCAATTCCTCTTGAAAATTTACCCCTGGATGACCTTTCATTTACCGCTATAGTTTATCAAAGAAATTTTATTGCAGCTGTTTGTTTTGCTCACCAGGGTGGCGACCCATTCGACTTTTAGTGTAATCGGGTTTCCTCTTGAAAATATATCGCTGAGTGACCCTCCATTTATACTATTAATTATTTTATGCACGAATCTTTATTCTAGTTCTGATGTTTGGCACCAGGGTCTACGCAATTTTAAGCCTTATAATTAGATCCCTCTTCAAAATCCACCCCAAGATAACCAATCATTCATTTACATGTCAGTCCTCGGAACCGGCCGTTTTCAAAGTCACTCCATTTTGGTAAGATTATTTGGAAATCGGTCATTTTCTCAGTCTGCCCATTTCTAAACAATTCCCAGGACTATCTCCTTTTAGTATTAAGTTCATGCGTGAGTAGAATCTTTCATAGAATCAAATTCGGATGCCTGTCGATTTGGGAAAACATAATTCATTAAACGAAGTATGTTTGAGAGTCTTAATGTATAACAATGTCCTTTCTGACTGCATTATCAATGCACAGCAGAAACCGAAATGCCTGCACCTGAAATCGTAAAATTTTAGTTGTTACTTCCTGTTATGACATAAAAATCCATTAAAAAGGTGTTTTCTGAAATTCAACTGTTAGGTGATTGAAAGTTTTTGAAAAGGGTATACCAGTATATTTAAATTTAGAAATTGCACATAATTAGAACTGTAGATATTGAGATAAGAAACAAAATCATAACTATATTAGTTCAATACATTTCAATAAATTAACTAACTTTCGTCAACTTTATAGTTTAACCCTCCAGCCGCGGGAAACGCTTGTATCGCGTTACACTTAATCAATAGAATTCTACGAGGACCGCTATTTTTGGCTTATTTTTTCTATCTTAAAATTTTGATTTTGCGCTTATAATTTTTGGCTTTCTTTATACCTTCCATTGATACAATCCTCATAACTATTATAAATAGCGAATAAAAATAATGTGCAGTTTTTTTCAAGAAAGGGTAAAAAACCGAACGCGGTTGGAGGGTTAATACAAATACCATTTCAAATACACAAAATAAATAAGAAAATACAAAATACGACATTCTTAAAAAAGATTTTATTTCAAAAATAGGAATATATAAAATTTGTTGATTTGGTGAAATCCTAAAATAACCCGCAACAAAAAAGTAGGCTAAAATGTTAGTACAACAAACAATTCAACAACAGTTTCATGATAGTAAAGAAAATTAACATCAATAATATAAAACAACTAGGAATAGTAATTTGTTTCTAAAATTTTTCATTCATTGGTGTAAACATTTTTTTTTCATCAATTTTGTTTTCTAATAATTTTTGTTTAATAAGAATTACTGCTATATAATTCCAAAACTCGGTTGTCTGAAATACTGAATAAATTCGAACCTATTTGGGACAGTAAATTGATCTGCCAGTATCTTCGATGAGTTTATTAATCAAGTAGGTAGCTGTTATAGTTCGTTTACAGTAGCACACAAAAGCAAAAAACATTCAAAGCTTAACATCCGAAATATACTGAGCATATTTAAACCGAATTAGGACAGTATATTGTTCTTGCAAGTATCTTGGAAGAATTCGATAATCAAGTACTGTTTTGTTGCCCCTATGTGATCAAATAAATGATAAAAACTAGCCCTGTTGAAAGCAAAGATAATAAAATGAACAAATACGTTTTTATTTTAGGTTACCTGATTACAAGTCTTTTTTGTTCAAATTTCGTTAGTTGTTTTTGTACCGAAAGAAGAATCAAATCTTATTTTGGCGCCCCTTTCTACACTGGCGCCCGGGGCATATGCCCCTTTTGCTCCTCCGTAGTTTCGGCACTGCAAATATCTGTTATCCACCACCACAGTAACAGCCATTAATCCGGGAACTGATTTCGGGAGTTGCGAGTATCAATCCCGATCGTGGAATCGCGATTGTTACAAGAAATTATTATGAAAAACGATTTTTGTCTTGCTTTTATTTTACGTTGTATTAAAACAAAGTCAAATATATTTAACTTATTATTTAGCAAGAAATATAAATAAATGACAAAAAAAAAAAAAAAAAAAAAACTATACAAAATCACAATTTGCATTCTTTAGCAATCAGTAATTACAAAAGAAATTAGCGTAATAGTGCTGCTCCATTTTTTTTTTTGGCAAAATATAAAAATGT
The DNA here is from genome assembly GCA_963931845.1 of Maratus michaelseni. NCBI lineage: Eukaryota > Metazoa > Arthropoda > Arachnida > Araneae > Salticidae > Maratus > Maratus michaelseni. The sequence goes on from OZ007600.1 coordinate 10,163,375, forward strand.
CTATTAATCTGTATACACGTACAGAATTATACAATTATATTAGCACTAAAATCAGTTTAAAAAAATGTCTTTACTGTAAATTATGTTTTATTTTTACTATATATTTTTACTATATACTATATACTTTTTTACTATATACATATATTATAAAACTAGTTTATATGTAATCTTAGCATAAATCTATTAAACAGAAAAAGCATAAAATACGCAGCTTTACATATATATCACTATGTTGGAAAATGTCTGATAATCTATATATAGCACGTAATTTTTCTTTCTCGTTTTCATACTCAAAACGGCCATAAGGGTAGCGAACAGCGGTTAAATTATTTGAATCCAACCCACTACTGCGCTACTGTTATATTATTATTGTTATTAAATATGTTTTTTTTTTAAATCTTTATTATAGGAATTTTAAGAAAGAATTGAAAACGTTTTTCAAAAATTAATTGTTCAAATAGGTTTTCCTTTATGCTTCCACTGCAAGTTGATTAAAACTATCTACGGGAGTTCCGAGATCTTTTGAATCATCTTTTTCAGGAGAGAAAAATAAGACCCCAAACTGAGGAAACAAAATGGTACTCGAGCGCTCGTAAATGCTCTTATTAGGTAGATTTCGTAAGAAATACTGTCTATAACATTCTCCCCTAAGTTGGAATTTTTGAAAAAAATTTGTAGATCTACGCCGATCATGACTCCCAGAACCCAAAACCACCCCTAGTTCAAAGCTTTATCTATCTATCTATTTATGTCACTTTTTTATTGACACGATAACTTCAATAATTCTGCACAAATCTCTTCCAAACTGATACATAATATCAAGGGGCATAAAATCTCGGTCAAGTACGTTAATGGGCAAAATCGAACCAGGGGCAGAGAGGGGGGGATGGGGAGGCTTTTTGTGAAAACAGAAAACCCCCCATAACTTCACTCTAAAATTGGGAGGAGTGAGAAGTTGACTCTTTGGAAGAGTGAGAGGCATTTTCACTCTTTTTGGAGTGAATTTTATAAAAATACACTCCTTAAAGAGTGGAATTTTCCACTCCCTAGAAAGGAGTGAAATATGTCACTCCGTTGTCGAGAGTGACTGTCTCACTCCTTTGACAAGAGTGAAATATTTCACTCCGCTGAAGAGTGAAAGCCTAGCATTATATAATTTTGTCCATATTTATTTATTGAGAGAAACGAAATTATCATTTTTTCTTTTTCTTTTGAGGTAGATTTCGTAAGAAATACTACCTATTACATTCTCTCCTATGTTGGAATTTCTGAAAATTTTTGCAGATATACGCCGATCATGACCCCTAGAACCCCAAACTACACCCCCCCCCCCCAGTTCAAAACTTTATCTATCTATCTATCTGTCTATATAGCTATATCATTTTTTATGGACACGATGACTTCAATAATTCTGCACAAATCTCTTCCAAACTGATACATATAATCAAGGGACATAAAATCTTAGTCAAGTTCGTTAATGGGCAAAATCGAAATGGGGGGGGGGTTGCGGAAACAGAAAAAAAATCCATAACTTCTTAATTATGATACGTATCAAATCCGTTTAAAGTCATTATTACTTCTAGGAAACGGGCCGAAAATTTATGTATGACAGAGTTTTGATATCATTAAAAATGGCCTCAAGGGGGGGGGGGGATAGGAGTTTAAGAAGAAAAAAATTCATAACTTCGTCAATTCACAAGATATCCATCCGCTTCTTGGAAAACATGAAAAAAAAATTGAATGCACTTAAAAAAATATTAATATAACAAAGCATACATTTTATTATACGCGTGAAATACCACTGCTTCGACCGATCGATGGTGTCTTTTTTTTCTTTTAAACATTTCAATATCAATTTTGCTTTTTAACCATAAATATAAAATAAACCTATGTGGAGAATTGATATTTTATCTTTTTTGTACTACTATTTTTTTTTTTTTTTTTTTTTTTTTTTATCATTGTTCAGCAGTATATAGTGCGATTATTTTATTTTTGTGGCAACACTAATTTGAGGAAAAATCTTGCATTTCATTTATAAATACAATGCCGATTTAATTTTTAATTAATAGCAATATTTAATCAAAAACCATGTTTTAACGAAATGTGGGTGTAGTACTATGTCAGAAGCTGCTTCAAAAACCTTTCGAAGGAGGCTACCTCATTTGTTGTTGTGTGTTTTGTAAATTCATAGAAAAAAGGATGGTGACAACAGAAATAACATTTATGATTTTATAAGAATAGGACTTTGCAAAATAGCGCTAATTTACTGAAAAGTACGGTCAAAAGATAAGAGTTTATATTTAAAACAAAAATTAAAGTGAAATCGCACATTGTTAGTCATAGAATATCCATCTATTTCGTTAGAAGCTTTCAGTCCCCCTGAGTCCCCGTTTCAAATAAATTTCAAACACATGAACAAGGGAAATAAAATTAAAAATTGACTTCTACGGTGGATTCAGGGAGACAGAGCCCCCCCCCCCCCTTTCTGACAAAAAAAATCTTAGTCCCTTATTTTTTTGGTGTTTAATTATTATAAATTCACCGGGGAATAATAAGTTTTATAATTTTTAAAAACAACGTAATATCATATTTTAATTTTTAAAATAATAATTATTAGTTGATATTTTAAACAGAAACGGGATTCCAAATTTCCATAAACGATCGCAAAATTCAGATTATGATGAGACCAATCGGTGGTCTCTATATAATGTTTAACCAGTGTTGAATTCAGACACTTTTCTCCGGGAGGGATTTCTGTTACCCCAGAGGGGACACTGTAGAGTTCCTGGGGGGAAATTGCATTTTTTATCTATTAAAAGCATAAAATCTCAAATCTTCCGGGGGAACATTCCAATGTTCCTGTGAAACCCCCCCCTCTCTGGGCTACCCCATGAATTCAACACTGTGTTTAGCAACACTGATTTCAAAGTTGTATATACAAAATAACGACCACTCTAGCATTAATAAAGTGTATGAAAATACAGATTAGGTTATCAAGGCTTTCAAAAGTTAATGAAGGAATAATATTTTGGATTTTCTACATCTAAAATCTAAAGCAAAAATATGTTGTATGAAAATTGCTTTTAAATTCTTTTAAATTCGATACATTATTTGCAAGTGTTACGTCAAAATCTTTTTTTAAGCTATTTTTCCTCGCTCTGGAAATGTAACAACTGTAGTGAGTATACTATTTAGGTAATTGATAAATTTAACGCCAGTAAATAAAAAGTTACTGACCGCTGATAAAAAGCTTTCGCTTCATTGCAAATGCTGACGTGTTTTTTTTTTTTTTTTTTTTTTTTTTTTTTTTTTTTTTTTAACAGACCGCAGAAGATTACTGCGTTCTTTGTTTGGAAATGTGCATGCTGATTGGCTAATAATCAGTTCAACGATTTAGTAGTTAGAAGAGGTGTACGTGTTCGTAGTTTTTACAGCGAAAAATTATATGATTACATTTTTGTGTTATTCCTTTTGTGTGTGTTACAGTAATGTGTGTTACAGTTACGTGTGTGCTACAGTGTCTTAACCCCCTGAACGCCGAGCAAAAGGGCAAATTTGTAATGTTGTTTTCTCTGTAATTGTTTTAAAATGCCAAAAAAAGATGAATTTTCCAACTTGATGTAAAAAATTTAATTACGTATATGAGTATAATCCTTGAGAATATTAATCATTACTCGATGTTTTAAAAGTGCGTTATATTTGTGGAATTATATTTATTTAATGAATGCTTGCATTGCAGAGAAACCTACAGCATAGTGTTTTCCCGTTCATCACCAAGACCGTGCTTTTTAAATATTTTTATACAATCCGACTGGTGAGTTTTTTTTTGCAGTCGGGTGTTTTTTTTTTTTTTTTTCCGTTTCAAAAGGATTGTATCTGTAACTTTTTTTCAATCAAGAATTTTGATATTTTCCACATCTCGGATTGCAAAACCGTGCTTTTTTTTATGTTTTGCCAAAAGTGTTCGCTCAAAATCTTGTTATCTTCAGTCATTTCCTAGTATTCCTATGACACGTGATAAATGTTGTAAAATCAACGTTTAATCTGAGAATTATCTATTCTCACTTTATATTTGGATTAATATTATTGGATATGATTTACGATTTTGGATACGACTAAGTTATCAAAAGTAAGTACTATTATAAACAAAAAACGATTAATTTTCGTTTTCAAATAAAACTTTTGTATGAATATTATTACTTATGTATTATTTAATTCCTATTTAAATTAAATTGATAAGAATAATGTCTATTTATTACATTTGTATCTTTTTAAATCCAATAAATATATTTTAATGTTAAAAGATTTGTGTATTTTGTATGATTTTTAATTAAATTCTTATCACTTTTAAAATTTTTAAAAATAACAAATTTGTTTAATATATCTTTAGATCTCCACTTTATCAATAAATTTTTTTATTGTAAAGAATCTGGATTATTGATTAACTCACAGCATTGATTTTATTCTTATGTATTCACACAAAAATTAATAAATAATTTTCGTATTATATTTTTTCCACCAACCGATAAAAGTAAAAAGAAATTCAGAAATACATTTTTTTTAATGTGATTATATGTTGTTACTCTGACTGTAAAAATATCAGTAATATATATATACTTACTTTAAAATATGCCTTTTTATAAAAAGCAATAACAGAAAATTATCAAATCTTATGCTGAGAAAAAAAAAAAAAAAAAAAAAAAATGCTGTGTTTAAAACGTCTTTTTAACATTTTGATATGTTAAGGAATTTAATGTTGCTTTGATCAGTATGCGGAATCAGGGCCTGATTACCGGCGGGGCAAACCCCAGACAAAAAGAACAGAAAATCTTCCCTTATTTTTGACATAAATTCTGCATGAATAAGATGTTTAAATAAGCCAAAAATTTCTTTTTAAATTTACTGGTGGAAGTTTGCCCCGCCGGTAATCAGGTCCTGTGCGGAATACTCTTTCGCGGTCAAACACCTGTTGTGTTGTGACCCATCTTTCATATTTTATAATTTGAGATGTACAATTTTTTTTTTTTTTGGGGGGGGGGGATCTTTTTAGCCTTTTTTTGTGGGGGAGGGGGATTGATTTTCGTCAAATCTGATTTGTTAAAATTAAAATAAATAAATAAATATATCATTATTTACTTTGCTGAAAACTTTAGTTTTCGGTTTTGCAAAACTCGAGATATTGAAAACTAATTTTAATATTGATTTTTTTATTTTTATTATTATTATTATGGAACAATTCTATTCAAATCTTAAAACAAATCAAAGCATACTTCAAGTATAGAAATTTGTACTTTATACTAAGAAAACATACTATATGGTACAAAATATTTATTTTATATCAATTTTAATTTGATGATCCTTTAAACAATTCAGCAGAAGTATTTTTCAACAGTTATTCATCTGAAAAAATCTGATTTGAAGGATAAATAGCTAATTTTGATGAAAAGTGGTATTGTTCTTCTAAAACAAAATTACAGTTTTAATCTAATATTGCAGAGTTGAATTTTCATTCTAAAATGATTAAGAAAAAAAAAATGGCCTTACTAATGTGCGCCGCAAAGGAAGTCGTTGCCCACAACAGTGTTCAACGACTTCATTTCGTGTAATAAGGTGGTACAGAAAAGTTATAATCAATATTGTATTTAGTTTTAGAGTAGAATGAAGTTGAAGACAAAGAATATTATTCAAACATGTATTTTTATATGTTCATGTATTTATATATATATTTGAAGTAATCGAATGTATTTAATTTTTTGCGGTAGTACGTGAGAAGGGCAGGGGGAGGGGGGTTACCACTGGCCTCGAATTCTTTTAGTGCACATCTTCTATACTATGACAAAAAATGAAACACTTTCTATGCTTTAGAATACATATACATATTTTGGCCATAAAGCAGAATCTGGTTTCTTTCAGAAGCAAGACTTGATTATAGCATGGGCAAATTGGGCCGTAGATTTTAGGGGTTCTCAAATTTAGTATGCAATTTTTGTGCAGCTGATATTTTATATCTATTTCAACATTGCACTGATTATAATCATTATTTTGAACTGTTAGAGTAGAATAAGTTTAAAATTAAAAATATATTTATCTAAATACAGTAAAACCTCTGAATAGCGGACACCCCAGCACGACGGAATTTGCCTGTTATTCAGAAGAGTCTGTTTTCTCCGAATAGCAGACAGATGCTGCGGTGTACACTACTGAGAGATTTTATTGTATTTAGATAAATATATTTTTTGTTTTGTAAATTTTTCCTACTCTAAAAGGTCAAAATATTGATTGTACAATGTCGGAAGCGCTTTACGAAAATAGCATACCAAATTTTGGGGTCCCTAAAATCGAGAGAGGGCGGTCATGAACAAGTTTGCCCATGCTTTAATCTGGTTCTGTTCTGCTTCTGTAACAAACCCCAGCCCTGCTTCATGGTCAAATTTATTCACATTTATTCAGGATTCAATGTGGTCAAACATGGCTGTATTTAATGCTTTAAAAATAGTGTGGTCAGAAATGGCTGCCAATTGCTTACAAATCAGATCACAAAAATGGCCGCGATTCAGACGTTTCAAGTGTCTGAAATTCAGACACTATTAAGTGTCTTAAATTTTAAGACACTTTAAAGTGTCTCTTTTTTTAACCATCCGTTTCAGACACTTAAGTGTCTGGATTTCAGACATTTCAGTTTACAGTTAAGAAAGAAATAATATTAACTGATTAAGATTTTGGTTAATTACTTGCCCTTATAGGCATTTTAAAACTATCATATCTTTATAAGGCATACAATGAAAGCAAACACAATAGTGATAAGCTTGGAATAAAATATTTTAGTTTATTTCTGTCAGTAATCTAATTTAATTCATTATGTAACTCTAATTGAATTTTTCCTTAAGAGTTCAATTACTGTTACAAGCTATGAATTAAATAAATAAAGTGTTTTATTCCAATCTTTAGCACGCTCGTGTCTATTTTCATTGCATGCTCTAAAATATATGATTCTTTTAAAATGCCCATAAAAGAAAAAAAAAAAATAATTCACTACATAAAAAGTGAACATTCACTCCTATGAAAGAGTGGCTATTCACTCCTGTAAGGAGTGAGAAATCCACTCCTTTTGCAAAAGTGAATAGTCACTCCTATGAAAGAGTGGATTGCCACTCCTATGAAAGAGTGACTCTTCACTCCTATCAGGGTGAAAAAACCCACTCTTTTTGCAAGAGTGGATAGTCACTCCTCTGAAAGAGTGAGTATCCACCCCTGTTTAGAGTGAATATTCACTTCTCGGGAGTGAGTATTCACTCTTTCAGAGAGTGAACAATTTCACTTTTGCCTAGAGTGAATAGTCACTCTAAAGAGGTTGGGCAAATTTTGACTCTGCGATAGAGTGAATATCCACTCCTCCAGAGTGAATAGTCACTCTTTCTTATTTAGAGTGTTGTTAATTATGATACATATTGAATCCATTTAAAGTTATTATTAATTCTAGGTAAAGGGCCGAAAATTTATGTATGACAGATTTTTGATATCATTAAAAATGGCCCCAAAGGGGGGAAAAGGGGGGTTTCAGAAGAAAAAAATTCATAACTTCGCCAATTCACAAAATATCAAATCCGCTTAAATTTATTATAAATCCTCTTAATATTATCTAAAACTTTTATATTGACAAGTTTTTTATATCACCAACCTTTATAGCAAAAAAAAAAAAAAAAAAAAAAAAAAAAACCCTGCCGGCTCCGCCTGCAGACAAGTTAAATTTCGAAGTGGGCGGTCCCAACTGCAGCATCATCGCAAAAAGGTGATTTCTTCTGCAATTCCCAACAAACAGGCGCCCCACGGTCTGCATCTTCGAAATCTACCTGTGTCTGCCTCTGTTGGCCGAGCCGTCAAGGATTTTTTATTTTTCTTTTGACAGAGAGGATCCTCAAATTAAAATTATGCTTGATGAAAACATATGAAACAGTGAAATATACACCGAAAGTGCGCAACCATGCAATTATTAAAATTGATCGAAAATCGGTTCTTTCTGATAAAAAAAAATCAGTTATTATTAACTGATTTAAAATGAAATTGTTCAGGGCATAGCGATGTATTTCTTATATTATTCAAAACTGTTTCAAATCAGATTTAAAATATATATATATTTCCCACTATTATTTAAACAAGCATTTACTTTACATTATTTTTTTGTTTTAATTTTTTTCTTTCTGATCAGTTTAGCACAAAAAGTTTCAATAGCAATGTAATTAAGTCGCAGGTGATAAGTACATAGCTAAATAATAGACAATATTTTAACTGAAGTATACAATAATATACTTCTATTTACCTTAAGATAAATTTAAGAGAATGTAATACACAGTTGTAGTTTATTAATCAATCGCCCCCCTCCCCCCCCCTCACACTTCTCTCTCTCTCTCTCTCTCTTTTATTTTTTTTTTATCACGTACACATTAGAAGGATTTTTTGGCCAGAAACTCAGCATTTATAGAATCAAAATCTGCTATTTTAAAATAAAATAGCGTATTTTAATTTATTAAAACTGGAAAGTCTACAAGAACAAGGACCGATTCCGAGGACTCGATCTTTTCGGAGTCTGTACTAGAGATCTGCACGGGCCGGGCCAAGGCCCGAAGCCCGAGCCTGTCCCGGCCCGCGGGCCGGACTCGGGCCTATTTTCCTTCACGGCACTCGGGCCGGGCCCGGGCCATAATTTTTTCTGAAGGCTCGGGCCGGGCCGGGCCTAGTGATTACTCTTTACGGGCCAGGCCGGGCTTTACACTTTTCCTGAAGGATAAGGCCGTGCCTTAAGTTATTTTTTCCGTACAGAGCCGGGACTGGTTTCATTCTTCCTAGTCTTCACGCCCCAAAATTGTCTGTCCTGGTTTTGACCAGTATGAAAATCATTGTCTCGGCGTGGCCTGGTCCGTTCGAAGGTCAGTAAAATAAGACCTGGCACAAAAATCTTTGTAAAACAGGCATACATTTTTAAATCGCCATTATTAAACAATTAAACATTAAAATTTATTCTTTTTAAAGAATAGTAGATTTATACACTTATTAAAATATGTCTAAATTAAAATATAGTAAAACGTGTGAAAAAGAACCTGCTTATGACGGAATCCTGTCTTAAACTGAAAAATATGTTGATAAATGAAAAATGAATATACTAATACGTAAGAAAAGAATATATAATACATTTACACCTGCTAAGTAGGTAAATTGTCTATAACTCCCTTTATTTCTTCTCTATGCAATTTCATCTTAGAAGATTTTACTGTATAGTATTTTTCTGATTTTTAACACTTCAATAAATGAAATATGGATTAACAATATTAATGATAACTTAAACACATAGATACAACAAATAGAGATTTATTAAAAAAATAAATATTCTAGGTTGCGGCACCTCTATAAAAATGAAGATTATAAACTTGAAAAAAAAAAAAGGCTAAGATGGGAATTTTTCTTAGATCTCTTCCTACGAGGCAAATATTTAACCAAATCGACGTAAAAATCAATGTTTTCTAAAAATTCACTCGGGCCGGGCCGACATTTTAACTTTTTTCCGGGCCGGGCCGGGCTCGGGCCGAACTTTTAATTTTTGTATCTGGCCGAATTTTTTTGTATTGGTCGGGCCGGGTCCGGGCCTGGAAATTTCGGCCCGTGCAGACCCCTAGTCTGTACATTCAGAACCGATTCCGAGGAATGGATCCTTTTCGGAGTCGGTATATTTTGGACCGATTCCTAGGAATCGTTCCTTTTCGGAATCGCTACATTTTGGGCTAATTCCGAGGAATCGGTCCTTTTCGGAATCGATTCCGAGGATTCGGTCCTTTTCGGAGTCGGTACATTCTGGACCGAATCCGAGGAATCGTTCCAAAAAGGACCGAATCCAATGAATCGTTCCAAAAAGGACCGATTCCTTTTTAAAGACTGGAATCGTTCCTTCAATTTCACTGCCGGAGTCGTTCCTTTGGAATCGTTCCTTGACAAATGACACATCTCTACTAAAAACAGAAGCTTTTTAAATGCAGACATTCGTCTGCAATTATCTGCAACTGAATCGAGTGTGATATCAGAAAACTTAGCTAAACAATGTTATCACCGGTTTCACATGAAACCACCAAACTATCGATGTAAAAGTTATTGTAAGAGAAATGTTTTGAATTATTGTATTTTGAAGAACTTTTATGTATGACCAATTTTGACAATAGAATGTATATTGATGGTAATCGAGAACAAATGGACTATTATTGCACAATTGTATAGACTAATAGCTACATCTTCTTCTGTTCCGTAGCAATACATCTGAGTACCATTAGCTTTTAAATATAGAGCACGATAGGTTAAAGTGACTTCGTCATAGAAATTTATTGGAAAAGGCCTCCTTGAGTCGGAAAGGTACAATTGGTTTAACACAATAGTACCCTAGTATTAGAAACCTATAAGTTTGAAAATATAATCATAATATTATCAACTAGTTTCATATCACAGATATACTATCTTTAATCAACATATATATGTTTATATCTCCTTGATTTAATAGTGAGAGTATTAAAGACAGTTGCGATACATCTAAAGCTTTTAAGAAGAATTTGGTGGCAAACTGTATATTCACACTTCTAAAACTTATAATACAATCATAAAAGAGCATTCCTCTCAAAGTTCAGAGTCGTATTGTAATTAAATAATGTTATAAATGCATTCACTACAATAATTACAGCAAATAAAGCAGTTTAAAGAAACAAATACTGAAAACAAAGCCTCTTTGCACGTTTTATTTTACCTGCAGAAATAACATTTCAATGACTCGTGTCTAGGTTATTGGTTTAACCCTCTCACTGACACGGCCGTGTTAATACGTTCACTAAGCTCCAGGATTCGCTAAAATACAAGCATTATTTAAATTAATATAACTCTACAAATATAATGCAGTTTTAATACATTTAGTGATGATTTCTACTTTTGAATGCCTAAGAGGGACTGCTCAGACCGGGAACCAGATCTGTAGAGCATAGATGTCCCTCCCGGTCCCTTTATTAAGGTCTTTAAAAAAAAAAAAAAAAAAAAAAATTACATATTTTAGCTGGAGTTGAACCTGCCAGAAAACGCGACAGGGGGCGGGGTGGAAATAGTACATTACAGGTAGTTCACTGCCAGAGACATACCTCCAACGCGACACTGGGCAGTGAAGATGGTTTAAGATTGAATGATGTTCTCAGGAGCGGGTCAAGTTAGAAAGATCCATCAAGAACTTAAAGATGTTTTTTAGTTTATTTAAAAGTGCTGGGCGGGAAAGAATATTATCAAGCCAACCACTAGGGGGAGAAGAGGGGCGACGGATGTGCCAGCGAGCTGTAAGGGGGCAGTTAAAATAGAAGTGTGAGGCTGACGCCTCTGCGCCGCACTCACAGGTGGGAGTTCGGGCCCTTTTAAACCTGTTTAGATATGACCCGAAAGGGCCGTGTCCCGTTAGGAAGGCAGTGGTTGAGGGAGTTAAAGTAATAAGATTGCAAGATACCGCCGGGACTATGTCATAGGTATATCTTCCTTTCTCTGAGTAGTCCTAGTGGTCTTGCCACTGCTGCAACATGCGCATTTTAAGGGATCTTTTGATATAGGAGTGGGGCGCAGGTAGCGAGATGTCTATGGATGTTTTTGTCGTTGCTTCCTTTGCTAGCATGTCCGCAGATTCATTGCCGAAGATCCCCTTGTGTGCTGTCACATGACCTAGCGAAGTCTTATGTAGCAGGTTACTAAGTTGGGTTTTAATTTCGTGGATTTGTGGATTGATGGTTCTGAAGGCGTAGATTGCCTGCAGGCTGGATAGGCTATCACTATAGATGGGGATTGCAATGGTTGTTTGTTGTTCCGAAATCCATTCTAGAGCTTTGTGGATGGCAAAGAGTTCAGCCTGATATATAGAGTTGAAGTTGTCCAATCTGCAGGCCCACCGGTGAGTCAGCACTCCGCCTTCCGTAGCACAAAAAGCTGCGCCTACGCCGGTTTCGGTGCATGAGCCGTCGGTGAAGACTGTTAAGCGGTGGGAAGGGGAGTAGGAATTGCATTTAGGGTTAACTTGGAAGTGGGAAGTTTCATCAGCTGGGTGAATTTGCCAGCTCTGTATCTTGTGTTGAATGGGTAAATGTGGGAAGTGGATTTGTGTTATGGCATTATTATGTAGGTGTAAGATGTTGTTCCTTTGAAATTCGTATAGAATGGTAAATGTGATAGGAGGGATGCCGGTAATGACTGCTAGTGCATCACTAGAAATAGTTTTATATCCTCTAGAAATCTGCAGTAGGAACATGCGTTGGATGGATAATAATTTTATTTGCGCTGCCTTGGTTAGGTGGCCTCCCCAAATTCCTGCACCATAAGTTATGATTTTTTCTGTTGTTGTTGTGTACCATATTTTTAACATTGTATTTTTAGTACCCCATGATTTAGATGTTAATTTAGTGGAGTTGTGGTAGTAGTTAATGAGCTTAAGTTTTAAGTAATTTATGTGTGCAAACCAATTTTGGTGTTGGTCTATGGTTAGGCCTAGAAGTTTTAAGGTGGAGACATGGTGTACACTGATGCCATTAATTCTGATGGTTGGTTTCCTTTTTAGTTTGTAGGGTTTCGCGAATGTGAGGGCTTGTGATTTTGCAGCTGATAGTTGCAGGTGTAGAGACTCCAGGAGCTGGCAAAAAAAGGGAAGGGCTGAAGCTGCCTCAAGTTCTAAATCCAGACGACTTCGACCAGAGAAGATGAAGCTGAAGTCATCTGCAAAAGCAAAGAGGAGAAAGCCTAAACGATCTAATTCTTTAAGAATCAGGTTTGCTATGAGGAGCCAGAGGATTGGCCCAAGGCATGAGCCTTGAGGGCATCCCTTCTGTTGGTTGTGGCTGGATGTACCTGCTCCCCAGTTGACTAGAATGCTTCTACTCGATAGATAGGTTCTGATGACTCCAGCGATGTTTCCTGGGCAGTTTAGAAGACAGAGCTGTAGTAGGATATCTCTCCATTCGACATTATCGAATGCTCCTTTGATATCCAGTGATACAAGGGAGGTGTATTTTTCTTCTTTAATTTTTAAGGCGCAGGAAGATAGAATTTCATTCAATGCTTTTTCACATGATCTGCCCTCTCTGAACCCAAATTGCCGTTCATGTAGAAGATTGTTTGATTCTAAGAAGAAAGTTAGTCTGTTAACGATTAGCTTTTCTAGTAATTTACCTAGGGTTGGAAGTAGGCAGATTGGGCGATATGAGGTGGGTTCAGAGGGTGTCTTCCCTTGCTTCAGAAAATAGACTACCTCTCCTTGCCTCAGTGTAAGGGGAAAATATTGGTGGTGGAGACAGAGATTTGCCCAACGGATAAAGATCTCTGGGAGTGTTTTAAAAGTGCGCTTAAGTAGACGAAAGTCAATGGAGTCCGGTCCCGGGGCTTTATTGTCATTGAATTTGCTAAGGGTGTCCCGAAGCTCAGCTTTGGTGAATGGTTTGTCGTTTTGGGCAGAGAAGGTGATATCTGTATTGTCATGTTGTGGGTAGGCGGTTTCGCCAAATAGTTGTTCTGTAAGGAATTCTAGGTTTCTCTGTCTGGATGATTGGCCTGAGGGCAATTCAAGGAGAATTTCATCTGGCGTGAAATATTTTCCCGTGAAGAATTTATGTGCAGTACCAAAGGGATCTTTTTGGTTGGAGCAGAAAGATTTCCAGGCTGTGCTCTTGGCGTCAAGAATACAACGTTTGTACTGCGCGGCGAGTTTATTGTAGTTTATTTGCAGTGGTTTAATTGTTTCAGGCGGACTGCAGTTGTTCTTAAGCAATCTAAGTTTTCTCCTAAGAGCTGTTAGCTGGTTGCGTTTGGCTCTTAATTGTGGTGTCCAGAATGTGTATGTTGGAGATTTTCTAAGGGTTTTGAGACGGAAGGAGGAACGCGCTGCTGATTGAATTGTGGCTATAAGTTTTTCTGTGAAGGAATTAAGCTGTTCAATGTTTGTGATTGTGTTAAGGGCGTCTCTAAGGAAGTGTTTACTGGCTTTAAGCTGCATGGTGAATTTCTTATAGTTTCCGTGTTTTGTGTTAAATCTTCGTTGTGCTGCAAAGAGTGGTGTTGTGTTGTAGTTAAATTCGATGTATTTGTGGTCTGAGAAATTATGTGTATCAAGTACTTGCCAGTTGCGAACGTTTGGATTAGCAAGTGGATTAACTAATGTATGATCTGGAAAGCCTTTTGCTATTGTTTGTCCTGTTTTGGTTTTTTTGACAAAGGTGTGTTTCCGATTATCGGCATTGGTGATTGAAAGTTTGTTTACGACAAGAAATTCAATGAGATCCCCCCCTCTGAGGTCCTCTCTAGGACTTCCCCAGAGCGGAGAGTTCGCATTGAAGTCCCCTCCGCAGATGAAAGGTCTTCGTTGTGTAATTAAGTGTTGCCAATCTTCAAGAGTTTGATCAAAGTTTTTAATGGAAGGCGCTAAATAAGTGGAGCCAATGATTAATTCCCCTTCCGCCGCAGTGAGGGTTATGAAGATGCAGTGGTCCCCTGTGTATAGGTGATTGATTATGAGGCTCGTATTCCTGACGAGCAAGTGCGCAGAATGTTTACGAGACGTGAAAATCTTCCAGTCCTTTGGGAAGCCCGATAGGGTTCCTTTTTCATTGCAGTGAGCGTCCTGTAGAAGTGCAATATCTATGGAGTTGTCTTCCATATGCTTTTTAGCTGCAGGATTTGCTACCTTGCAATGATTGAGATTGATCTGTAGAAAGTTTAAAGTACCAATGGTTGGGGGGTTGTGTGAGTTTTGGTTACTATCAGATTTATTTACGTTTTGGGCCATAAATTAGATGAACTAGGGTAACTATTAGAGGACTGTTAAGTTTAAATGCCCTCGCGGTCCAGTAGGTCTCGTGTGTACCTCTCTTGGAAGGGTGGATTACGTTGCCGGTCGAGCCAGCCCTCGTGCGGGTGGAGGAACTGTGGTGGGGGTTCCGGATGGAATTGGAGTTGATGTGGTGGTGGAGGGTCTCGGAGAAGGGGACCACGCTGGCGAAGGTTGAAGAAATGGTCGAGCCTTTCTCTCTTCCTGCTGTAGGCCTCCCTGTAGGTTCTACAGCCCGCATCAGACGCCTGGTGCCTAATATGAAAGTTTGTTTCATATTGATGGTTATGTCTTGTGCAGTTAATGCACTTTGCTGGGGCCGAGCAGTTCTCCCCCGCATGGGAGCCACCACAGCGTGCACAAGTTGGTGTAGTAGCATGGCAGGCCTTCATTGAATGTCCAAACTTCTGGCAATTCCTGCACCTGACTATAGTGGTGTGCGGGCGGAGGCGGCAGGTCTTGAGACCCAGGACAATCCCTCCATCTTCTATGATAGCTCTGCCCAGGGAGCTTGGGATGACCAGTAGGACGTCCTTCTGGTCATTATTGGTTCTGTGCGGGAGGTCCCGGATGATGAAGATGTCAGTGGCTGGCAGGTGGTATGTGTCTGCGATGATCTTCGTGAGGTCCTGTGTTCCTAAGGATGCCGGAACGCCCAGGAGAATCATTTTATTTTGTTGAGGAGCTTTTTGTAGGAAGTTGAGCTTCGTGTTGATGTTCCGGTTGGACTGCAGCTCCGCCTGTAGCTGCCTCATATCAGCCTCGGAGTTGCAGGTGATCTCAACGTGGTTCTTCCTGGGTTCAATGCTGTTAATTTTGACCGGGACTGAGACTCTTTCCCGAGCCAGTAGGGATTCCACATGTCTCCCTGGGGTGGGGTCTCTGCCTCTCACCACCAGAGTCCGTTTGGATAAGGTGTCTTTCACCGGTTCTCTGGTCAAGACTTGGCTATAGGGGAGAGACTTTGGTGGGTGTTCAGGAGGTGGGTCCGCTAATGCCAAATGCGTTTCTTTTGTAGCTTGGTTGGTCAGTGCAGTCTGGACTGCCTCCGTGATGGTCTCGAGTGTTGGGATGCTTGATAGGCGTGAGTGGAGCATCGCTTTGGCGTCGTTCAGTTGATGGTCAAGGCTCAAAGCTCTCTCCTCCAACCGAGCTAGTGACTCATCCTTAGCCGCGATAAGTTGTTGTGTTGCAATGTCTCTCGCTTTGATTTGCTTAATGAGGTTCTCGAGCTTGATGAATTCGATGTCCTTGGTGGCAAAACCTTGTTTGTTTTCTTGTCTGATCTGGCTAAGATACAGGCTCGCCCTTGCAATCAGGTCTGCCATCACCTGGGCCTGTATGCCCGAGTCGTCTTGCTCATTGGCTGATGCGATCGAGTTCATGCTAATGGAGCGGGTGAGTCTTTTTTCTGGGCTGGTCTTTGGCGGGTTGGATGCTGATGAGATCAGGACTGGTTGAGAGGCATGTCCTAAAGTCAGCGCGTCTTTTTGTGACATCTCGGTCTTAATGAATGTGCTGAAGAAATAAGGTTAGGATGTTCTTTAGGAACTGTAGAAAAATGGAAAATGAATTAACAATTGATAACTGGTCATTGGGCACTCGCGCCTTATGACCAAGTGAATCCATGAATAGTGCAACAGGATTTGTGGCACACTTCTAAATTTGAAAAGTGGGAAAAAAGGCTTTCTGTCTGCAGCAAGAGGGGAGAAGCATATTAGGTGTGCAGTAAGAAAAAGAGAAACCCCAGCGTCCTGTTAGGCAGGGCTGAGTGGCATGAGCTTGAGAATATATTAGTGGGATGCAAATTGTTTTGATGTTTACAACAGCTAATAGTAGTGAGATTTGTGTGTAGCTAAAGCAAGATTGTAAGAGGTGAGATGAGGGAGAGCAGGGACGGGGGCCTGCACCAGCCGGCCGACTGCCGGCACCTGCGGGCCGCCTGTCCAGGCAAAAGGGGGTGACAAGTCAATGGTGCTGGCTAGCTATGAAGGGATGTCAAAATGCAGGTAAATGACGGCAACTGAAGAAATTTGGCATGGAGAAAACTTAGACGAAATAACATGAGAAGTAGAACTTAGACAAAAAATTAACAAAAACTAAAAATTAAAAAAAAAAAAAAAAAAAAAAAAAAAGAGCAAAATTTAAAAAAAAGGCTTGTGTGCCATCATAAAAATACCTTAGAAATGAATAAAAAAGTTAATAAAAACTATTTAAAAAGGAAGAAACAGTTTAAAACCGAACTACAATTTAGCAAAGTTAGAACGCGAAGGTAAAAGTTAAAATATTGAATAAAATGGAATTTTGCTGAAAAAGTTAGAGTCCCTTCATTAGCTAATTGGACTAAATGGCTGATGTGGGCAGAGGAAAGCAAAATGTTATTGCAAGTGTCTTGGCTAATTGAGGGTCTCCGTGACAGGACTGAAGCAAGGGGAGTGAAAGACGAAAATTTTAAAAATTTGAATGGGTAACATAAACATTGAAAATTTAAAAGTGATTAAAAACCGAAAATAATAATGAAAAAAAAATTATAATTTGGGAGATGATAGAAATAAATGATTAGGGTTGGGGAACCAGTTTGTGGGGAAGTCTGATGATGGAAAGCCGTGAAATTAAAAGAACTTTGAAAAACGGCAAAAATGGGAAAAAATTAAAAAAAATGTTAAAAATAAAATAATTATGAAAGGGGATAGAAAAGGGTTTAATTAGATGGAAAACCAAGTATTATTTAATTCGCGTGATTAGTTTGGCTGTTATGTGGAAAATTAAAAAATGAGAGTGTTCGGCGCTGACCCTGGGTCGACGGTAGGTGCGGCATGGAGTAGCCGAGCTCCGGTGAAAAAGAAGTTGCCGTACTCGAGAGAGAAAAAAAAAAAAACAAAAAAAAAAAAAACTTTAAAATAAAAGGGGATTATGGTAAGGATTACATTCACATATATATAATTATGTTTTAAAACTTTCCAACCTAGTTGAAAAGTGTTTATGACTTCGGTTTGTCTGGCCGTCTGGCCGTCTCGCCGTGCTCTAACTCCCATAAATATGCTCGGATTGCCTTGCAATTTTTATATGTTATTGTCGTTATCTATAGTACGTTCCCTATTTCAACTGAAGTGTGTAGCACTTATAGTTTTTTTACAGGGACACTCAAAAGAATTCCGTTACATTACGGTCTATGTGGAAAAATCATTTGTGGTTTATTTTAATGATGTTACACAATTGCAACCACATTGTAATTGATATATATCACTAAGCTGTATTACAAGAAGCTTAATATGGAATAGGGTGTGCATCTGTGCATAGCACTTATAGTTAATTTACAGGGAAGGTCAAAAGAATTCCGTTACATTACGTCTATGGAGAAAAATCGTCTGTGGTTTATTTAAATAATGTTTCACTTTTTTAAACGCATTGAAATTTATATATATCACTAAGGTGCATTGCAAGAGGCTTACTACAGAATATTGTGTGTATAGTAGTCATCGTTCATTTACAGGGACACACAAAAGAATTCTCTGTCTGACAATAATTCCTGGAAGTGCGTTTTAAGTTACTGAACGCGATTTTAAAATTAACTCACTTTTTGTTTATTACGTGGTGCGTATAAATTCTGTAGATCATATACAGGGAAGCACAAAAGTTCGCGAACACATTTCCCTTTATTGACAGAAACTCCAGAAGGAGAATTTTAAACTGTGCTACGCGTTTCTTAACTGAAATAAAATTTAGCATCCTATGTAGTATATATACAAATCCATAGATCATATACAGGGCTGAATAAAAGTATTGGGATATTTTTCCTAATATTGTATACGTTGGAAATTCCTGAAATTATGTTTTTAAATATGTTATGCGTTTTCCAAATTGTTTACTTAGATGTTATCTTTCAGCTTATTAAACAGTATGATTTGTAAAATTATTTTGGAAGCGTTGGAAAGTGTTACATAATCTATGCTTGACGCATGATTTTTTGTTCTTGTTTATATAGTGTTGGAATAATAATCTTTTTTTAGCATTTAAAATGAAATACAGAAAAAACAACATTGCAATTTTGCCCTTTTGCTGGACAGTCAGAGGGTTTTAAAATACTAGAAAAAGTGTACAGACCCTACATAAGGGACATACTGGACATTGACGAAATTCCGCCATGTCTCTTCAACAAGAACGAAAAATCATGCATCCGGCATAGATTATGAAACACTTTCCAACGCTTACAGAATATTCTTCAGAAATTTTATTTTTTCATACTATTAAATGATATATCTAAATAAGCAATTAAAAAATATATATAACTCAGTAAAAATCTATTTTCAGAAATTGCTGCCCCTATTCGAAAAATTTCGTGCAGCCCTGTATATGATCTATAGATATTGTAAACAGCACGTAATACACTAAAATTGTATATCACAGCGGAAAGAGCACTTCTAGCAATTACTGATCATAGTCAGTTCTTTAACCGAATTATCTTGGGCGTCTCTGTACATGAACGATAAATCCTACACACTCCATAATCTATAGAAGATAACTTTTATTGAATCTTAATGAACCTTTTAAATTTAATTATGTTTCAAGTATCAAAACATATTCAAAATGCACAGCAAACGATTTTCCCCATCGATCATGATGTAGTCTAAAGCTTAAGGACCTTAAATTATGAATTATTTTGTACGTCCCTGTAATTGAACAATAAATGCTTCTAATTGTATACTCCGGTAAAAGCATGCTATAGTCCATTTCAGTAATGCATACTAATTTCATTATGTTTTGAATATCGTAACATCAATATGCGCTTCAAACGATTTTTCCCCATAGACCATAATATAAAGGAATTCTTTAGTATGTCCCAGTAAATGAACTATTAATGCTACATACTTCATTTTTAATACCGAACATTCTGTATTAAATTTAATAATATATAAAAATTTCATGACAATCCGAGTAGATTTACGAGAGTTAGAGCACGGACAGACAGACAGACAAACCGAATTCATAAACATTTTTCAACTATGTTAGAAATAGCTGGATTGCCGTAAATCGCAATATATTTTCATCAGCGTCTAACATTTTTTATTCTGTTAAACTCATGGAAATTCTTTTATATGCTTTCAGAGTGTCATGCAGAACAAAGTATAAGTGTATTTTCAATTTGGTGAATAACAATTCTTATTATATTTATGTTCTGCATTGCTCTCTAAAGGCATATGAAACGAATTTTGTATGAATTAAATAAAATGAAAATTGTTTTGCGCTGATGATAATAAATTGTGTTGTACGGGGATCTATCTGTTTTTGACAAAATATCCGCCATTTTTGTTCAATGTCCAATCTAAAAAAAAAATGAAGTTTAGTGCCATGTACTTTTTATCATAGGCGATATTGTACTGATGCTTACGATACACTTAATCACTGCATTCATAGTTGGTTACGATACGGCACAAATGTAAACAAAACATATAATAAATTTCATTTTGTTATAACTTTTTAACTATATATAACCGAACTGCTTCAGAACTTGTAACACATTAACATCGTTTGTAGACATAATAGCAATGTTTGCAAAATAAAACTTAATTGTGAAAAAATATCTGTTACAATAATTTGGCATAGACAAAGAACGTAGATAAATATTAAGGATAACAAGAGCGAAAAATAATGTGTCAAGCATAGATTATGTAACACTTTCCAACACTTTCAAAATACTTTTACGAATTTTTACCGTTTAATAATACGAACGATGATGTCTCAGTAAACAAGGTCGAAGTCAAACAGGGCGGGAAGGCTTAACTTTCGGCTTAAGCTCAACTATCCACGCCCAGCTGCCTCAGTAAACAATTTGGAAAACGCATAATACATTTAAAAACCCAATTTCAAGAATTACCAACAATATTCGAAAAAAATTCCTAATTGTTTTGTACAACCCTGTATAGGATCTATAGATTGATATATATATATATACTACATAGAATTCTAAATTTTACTACAGTTAAGAAAAGCATAGCACAGTTTAAGATTTCCGTTCTGGAATTTTCGTCAATAAACGGAAATGTATTAGAGATCTTTTGTGCTGCACTAAAGATGATCCATAGAATTTATACACACCAAGTAATAAGCAAAAAATTAGTTAAATTTCAAAACGCTATGCTCAACTGAAAACTCACTTCCAGCAAATATTGTTAACAGACAGTACTTTAACCGAATTATTTTGCGTGTCCCTGTAAATATATGATAAATGCTATACATACTATAGCCCCTTGAATTGCACCTCTTTGATATGTATTAATTTCAATATGTTTGAAATAGTGAAACATTATTAAAAAAAAAAACGCAAACGATTTTTCGCCTTAGATCGTAATGTAACGGAATTCTTTTGAGTATCCTTGTAAATGAACGAGTAAAGCTATGCACACTCTATTCTAGAGTGAGTTTCTTGTAGTGCACCTCAGTGATATATATCAATTTCAATATGTTTGAAATAGTGTAACATCATTAAAATAAACCGGAAATGATTTTTCCCATAGACCCTCATGCAACGGAATTCTTTTGAGTGTCCCTGCAAAGGAACTATAAGTGCTACACACTTCATTTTCAATACCGAACATGTCATAGTGAAGTTAAATAACAGACATCAATTGCATGGCGATCCGAGTATATTTACGCTAGTTAAAGCTCGGACAGTCAAACAGACAGACAATCCGAATACCTAAACACTTTTCAACTATGTTGGAAAGTGTTAAAAAACGAAAACTAGATGTCGTGAATGTGTTAATAACATATTTACTCTAATTCTTATTTTGTGTCCAATAAAAATTAAGTTAATTAAAACTAGTCGTTGGGGGCCACCGTAATACTTACCCATCATGGATGTGCATAATATAAAATATGAAAATTAAACATGTGTAAACTATTTATAAAATGCATTGCAACTCGAATAAAATTCTGGCTTGATGACGTCATAAACTTTAAATGCTGTATTACGGAATTGCGTAAAAGAGACATCCTTATAACTCCAAAATTGATAATCCTATTAACTAACGATTTACTGCGTCGGATTAAGCGTCTCATTTCCAATTAAAATATATCTTTGAATTTTAATTTGGATGAAATACAGGATCACGAAAAATCGAAGAGTGTGGAAAATAAGGATTACAACTATCTCGGCAACTCATTATCCAATCAACCTCTTTCTTTATTCAAAATTTGTTTTTTTATTGTCTTTTATATTCACTCCTTAAAATAAAGAATTTCGAAAATTTTATATACCTTTTATCAGAACGAATATTTCGACGGTCCGAAAAAAATAGTTCCGGATAATCGAGGTTACTGAAATTCAATAAGCTTCTTCCCATTATTATATACTAAGTACATCCCAAATTTCCAGTCTCTATCTCAATTTGTTCGGGAGATAGAGCGTTTACAGACACACAGACGGATGGCAAAACTTGTTTTTTCTAAAAATGTGTTTTTCGGAATCTCCAGTGTCTGAAACGTGTAAATCCGTCAGTTTTTTTTTTTTTTTTTAGATTTTTAAAACGATTACAAGACTTAACCCTATACTATGTATGATGGGTAAGTAAAAAGAATCCCGGATTTTTTTTCTAAGATAAGTATTGTGGTACCCCGAGTTTAATAAAAGCAGCCATATTTACATTTTCGCCATTATCATGAAAGACGCATCATTAGAGTGATGAAAGCAAGAAACAATTACGGATAAAATATTGTAGAGACTGGGAAATATATCAAGAGATTACATTTTCCTTCTGAATAATACCAATTTAAATTCCAGCGGTGACAATTACGGGAAATAAGGCAGAGAATAGAAAGGATGATTTTGCGTTTAATATACATATCTGATATACTGTTTTCCATGTTCATTAGAAGAAATAAGAATCTTCATAATGCTGCTTAAAACTTGACTACACAGAAACAAACAAAAAATTAAAATTAAAATATACAGGGTGTTTCACTAACAGATCGACAAACTTTGAGGGATGATAGTAGACATGAAGAGAAACATTATTAAATAGGAAACCATGGGGCACAAACGTCTTCTGTAGGATATAGGGGCCATTAAAGTTTAAGGTCCAAAACTTCAAACGATGATAAAAAATGGAGAAGATTCGTTTGCGGTTTTCGCTAAAGTCATTCTTTATATCGCGATTTTCTTCAAAAACATTTTTAAAGGTTACGTTCAAAAATTGTCGATAGAGGTTGCTTTAGACATTAGAGTAACGAACAACTACTTTTTACCGTTATTTTTTGTATGGGGTTAAAATTATTCTAAAGTTTAGACTTTAACTTAAATTTTAAGCCCAAAATCGAAAACATTGGGATCGGGTAACTAGCGAAAAGTGAACTGTGAACAGCGGGGGAGGGGGATTTTAAACGCTCATAAACATCGAACAAACTAGTTGATTTTGTTGCGGTTTTCGTGTAGGTCATTCCCTTGGTAATTATTTTATTCAAAATGACGTACAGCTTTGGTGTCTTCATTTTTTGATAAATGGTGCTTCCGACACACCTCCGACATTTCAGTGACATTACTAATGGGTGTTTTACTACCAGACCAACATACTTACAGGAAGTGTTAGCGATGCAATGACGACTTGAAATCACATAGGAATGTAACGTTGCAAATGCCTTTTTTGCGAGTTATGGTTCAAAGAAGTAGATAAAAAAGGAACAGAAAGAAGCAGAGAAACAGCAACACGTTAATGTGACAGAAAACAGTTTATTTAAAGGTTTTACTACAAAAGGTGTAAAAAAGCCCTCTTAAATCATACAATATTTCCATATTTTTTTACGTTTGAAGTACGATTTCGTTATAGACAGGTGCCATTTACATACACTGGTGTGCAAAACTTAAGCAACAAACACAAAATGCTAATTTCTGAACACGTGAGTACTCAGCAGAAAATTCTTTAAAGAGCAAGTGTAGAAAAGAGGTACTACCCTAACAGCACGGTCAGTCGATGTGAAGTCCCCTTGACGTCACACATGATTAAAAGTGTCACAATCGATACGGTGAATCAAAATATGGGATATTTCACTGTCTCATTATTACTCTCAAATGATTGTTAACACAGAAAAGTCACTGTGACTGCCGCTTTGTGATGGGTCACTAGGTGACATTACAATGAAGTCACCTTGTGATTCTCAAGTCACTGTTAGTTGAAGACTGAACTTTGAAGTCATTTTGCCAAATGAGTTGCCAAATAATGTCACAATGAAGTCGCATGGGGACTTTCCGGTGATCGACACTCTATTGTGAAGTCATCATTGCACTCCTTTGTGAAAAGTCACCAGATGATTTCATTTTCTTTCACTTGGGAACTCGTCACTGAACAGATCTCATGATGACTTTACAATGGAGTGTCAAAATGACAGTCCCATGAGAGTCACAAGATGACTTCATTGCAAAGTCACCTGGTGACTCGTCAAAAAGCAGCAGTCATGGTGACTGTTCAGTGGAGTGACCAAATGAGAGTAAAAATGAGACGAATGAAAGATATCACATTTCTGTCATTGTGGTGACTGTGACAATTGTGACCCTTTGTGATGTCAAGAAGACTTCACATCGACTGTCTGTGCTGTTAGGGTAGTACCTATTTTCTACACTTGCTGTTTATAGAATTTCCTGTTGAGTACTCACGTGTTCAGAAATTAGCATTTAGTGTTTGTTGCTTAAGTTTTGCACACAAGTGTAGAATTTACTAATCCCTCACTCAGAAAAAGAAACTGATTAAAACTACAAAACATATTTTTTGAGTACATTTTGTTGTTTTAGCAAAATTGGAGTAAAATTGCACCATTTTACTTCAATTAACAAAACATTTTGCTGACGATACAAAATTTTTTTTTGGAATTGCAAAAAAAAAAATTTTTTTGTTGATTCAAACAAAATTTTTATTGACCCATATTTAAACAAAAATTTTGTTTAAATATAGGTCAATGGAAATTTTGTTTGAATCAACAAAAAATTTTTTTTTGTTAAAAACCACTTTTTTTTGCAATTCCAAAAAAAAATTTTTGTATCGTCAGCAAAAATGTTTTGTTAATTGAAGTAAAATGGTTCAATTTTACTCCAATTTTGCTAAAACAACCAAAATGTACTCAACAAAAATGTTTTGTAGTTTTAATCAATTCCTTTTTCTGAGTGCCCTACTTAGAAGCTGCCTTTTTTCCATGTCCCATTTTTTATCTCTCTGTCCCGCTTTTCATGACAGTGGACCCGGCAACACTAGTGCCGAAGACCCTTAAATCAAGCAATATTTCCATAATTTTTACGTTTAAGGTAGGATTGCGTTATAGACATGTTCCATTTTCATAGGATTTACTAATGTCCTTATTTAGAAGTTGCTGTCCCGATTTTCTTTGTTTACATGCCCTACTTTTTATCTGTCTGTCCCGTTTTTTATGGCATTGGACCCGGGAACACTAGTGCCGATTCCCCTTAAATCAAGCAATTTTTGCATAATTTTTAAGTTCAAGGTTGAATTTCATTATAGACAGGTTCCATTTTTATAGAATTTACTAATGCCCCTATTTAGAAGCTGCTGTCCTGCTTTTTTTTTTTATATTTCCATACCCCACTTTTATAGATGGGTTCCATTTTCATAGAATTTACTAATGCCCTTATTTAGAATCTGCTTTCCCGCTTTTTTATGTTTCCATGCCCCACTTTTTTATCTGTCTGTCTTGCTTTTCATGACAGTGGACTCGGACTATTGCTGAGTCTCCTTAAATTAAGAAATATTTCGACAAGTTTTACGTTTAAGGCAGAATTCCGTTATAGACATGTTCCATTTTCATAGGATTTACTGATGACCCGATTTAAAAGCCGCTGTTCTGCCTTTCTGTTCCATGTCCTACTTTTCACAGGAAACTGGACCTGGTAAAACTACCAAGTCCCATTAAATCAAACATTATTTCCATAATTTCTTTGTATCTATTTATATCAAACAAATTTATCAGCAAAAAGTTTTAAGCCATCCAATTTATACGTATAAAAAAACTCTATCTTCATTAAAATAATGATTGAAAAAAATAGCTTCGTAATTCGGTTTTTATTTCAGTTAAAAAGTAAGTAAAATCGCGTTAATAGAAAGATTTTTATCTGTTTATTTAGCTATTGAAATTAATCCTTTTGGTGTAATGAAAAATTTAATAGTATCCATTAATAAGATATTGACTTCTGTAATTGAAAATAATTGTTGGAATATTTTTTAGATGAGGTTAAAATATTTTTAGTGTTGTTCGGAAGATATTAACTTGCAGTTTAATATTTTTGGAGAGTTGTACTTATGATTTAATTAGAAAAAATCTATAAAGCATATATATGCATTTTTTATTATACATACGTGTATTACAAACTAATTAAAAATTCTTTTTGGAATGACATTATATTTTTCATCTTTCAATGCGCGTTTATTACAACCGTCTTGGCGTTTTTTTAGGTGCATTTGTAATTATATAAATACGTAGCATATATAGTCGTCGTCTGGTCCGTGCGTCCGTCTGTCTGTCCGCATATAACAGCTCAAAAACTACCCAACTGAATGGTTTGAAATTTAATATATATAATCGTTGCAGAATTTTGTCGAATCATTTCAAATTTTACGAAAATCGTATCAAAACTTAAGAAGATATTAATAAAAGTTTTCTTCATTCTATTAAATCCTATCATACGTAATTAATTCAGTGATATCCCATGATAGGTAATGATTCCAGGTTGTCTTGCTGATTACGTCATATTTAAAATGGAGTCCTACTATTTCCCTATTACGGAATTAGGTCCTCCAGATTTGAGCGGGATGGCTCAGTTGGTACAGCACTTGCAGCTTCAGCCAAGAGATCCCAGGTTCGAATCCTGGCCCGGATATTTTTCGTCCAGTTGGAAAATTACAACTCATATAAAAGAACTGTTATTGGTGTTCGTCGAAAAAAGTATAGTGTTACCGTATCGGGGCCTTTCGACTGTTAAGGATTAAATACACAGTTAACAAAGAGAAAAAGTCATAATATTATTACAATTGACAAACCTATATACTGTAACTCACAGTGCTAAATTCAAAGAATACATTCACTATTTATTTCTGTACTATATTTTAAAAAGGATTTAGAGAAAATAGTAGCTTGGAATTGTTTTCTACTGTATTTTAAAAAATGGAATATAAAATAAATTTGCAGAATTATCCCATTTCCTTCAAATTTTGTTTATAGGTTCACTGTATTAAGGCGTTTCCCTGATTAGTTTTCGGGATTGATTGGTTAAGTATAAAGGAGGGAACGGGGGGCATATCCCCCCTTATTTTATATAAATGGCTTTTTCATGCAGAATTATTCCGTTTTCCTTCAAATTTTGTTTATAGGTTCACTGTGTTAAGGCGCCTCCCTGATTAGTTTTCGGGATTGATTGGTTAAGTATAAAGGAGGGAACGGGGGGCATATCCCCCCTTATTTTATATAAATGGCTTTTTCATGCAGAATTATTCCGTTTTCCTTCAAATTTTGTTTATAGGTTCACTGTGTTAAGGCGCTTCCCTGATTAGTTTTCGGGATTGATTGGTTAAGTATAAAGGAGGGAACGGGGGGCATATCCCCCCTTATTTTATATAAATCGGTTTTTCATGCAGAATTATTCCGTTTTCCTTCAAAATTTGTTTATAGGTTCATTAGGTTAAGACGCTTCCCTGATTAGTTTTCGGGATTGATTGGTTAAGTATAAAGGGGGGGAACGGATGGGGCTAATCCCGCCTTAATTTATATAAATGGATTTTTCATGCAGAATTATCCGATTTTCTTCAAATTTTGTATATATATTCATTGTAATTAGAGATTTACCTGATTAGTTTAAGGGGTTCATTAGTTAACTATGAGGGGGGGTAACGGGGAGATGACCCCCCCTTAATATATTGTTTATTTCTTTATTTTTCAATGGGCTTATTTCAAATTCTTTGAAATAAGAGTATAATATACAATTAGTGTGAATAGCCTGTGAACTCAATGCATTCAGTTTAACTGGGCAGTTTTATTTTTATTTTTTATACTGAAGGAGCTAGAAGTTTGAAATTTGTCATTGTAGTTACTTATAAGATGTAAATTCTCTCTAAGAACAAAATAAAAAAGAAATTGAAATTTAAAAGGGTGAAATGAGCGAAAAGCGTTCTAAAAACAGTCTAACTTACAATTTCTATGAAATCTCTGGAACTACAGAACCGATTTCAAAAGTAATGGTGGCAAATTGATGGGGACAATCCCTACTCCAACATAGGCTATATTTTATGTCGGTGCCACTCACTAACATCAATGGGGTGCAGGATCGAAAAATGTTCGAAAATTGCGACTTTTTTATACTGAAGGGGCAAGAAATTTGAAATTTAGCATTGTAGTTACTTATAAGATGTAAATGCTCTCTATGAATAAATTTAAAAAAAAATCGAAATTTAAATGGGTGAAATGAGCAAAAAGCGTTCTGAAGTCATTCTAAATTTCAATTTCTATGGAATCTCTGGAACCACGGAACCGATTTCAAAAGTGATGGTGGCAAATTGGTGGTGACAATCCCTGCTCCAACAGCCTTTTTAATAAAAAACTATGCGTTGCTGACGACTGGGTTTTCCGCTAATTGTTGCACCAGATTAATCTTGGAAAATGAAACATTTGAAGTTACTGAAAAAAAGATAGCTCAAAAAGTATTTGTCAGAAAATTGTTAGACAAACTGCGTTTGAAAGGTAAAAAATTGTATTTTTCTTGATATAAATTTCAAATCTAATGATTATGCTGTTTTTCAAATATTGAATTTCAAAAATTACCAAATTTTCCAATGGAGTACCATAGCGAAACCTTCATGCGTAAAAAGATAATGATAAGGGCGACGTGTCCTGACGTGTATATTGACTATAGCACGAGTCACAAATTATAGTAGCCTTATTATTCTGTTAAAATATAAAAGTTATTTATGAAATGTCAATATTTTGTTTGATTAAAGGTTCGTTAAAAGAAATTGACCAGCGTAGCGGGCGTAGCTTGCTAGTATGAAATAAAGGAGAATTATTTAAAAACGCGTACTACACCTGAAAACGCTCTGGCAGCAATTATTATTCAACTATTATTGATAGACAGTACTGTATCCGAATTATTTTGCGTGTCCCTATAAATGAACGATAAATGCTAGGCACACCTTATTCTATAGTAAGCCTCCAGTAGTGCACCTCAGTGATATATAGGAGTTTCAATATGTTTGAAATTGTGTAACATTACTAAATTACACAGAAAACGATTTTTCCCATAGACCATAATGTAACATATATGAAATTATTTATTTCAACAAATTTATATAAGACTACATTAACTATAGTTCAGCAGGAAAATGCGTGCCACAATTAAAAACTACCATACGCGAACCCCTCCCATACTCTGTAATACTTACGAATTCAGTTGTGTAGCCCTGTATATGGCCAACCGAATTTGTACAACACCACGTACTATGAAAAATTTTAGTTAAACTTAAAAACGCAAACCAAAGGTGAAAACGCACTTATCAAGACTGTAATTATCGCAAGTATACTGTAACAAATATCTTTTGTGTGTCTCTGTAAATGAACGATAAACGGAATGCACACCATACTTTTAAGCGAGAAATTTTTAATGCACCTGAGTAATGCATATAATTTTCGTTATGTATGAAGTAGTGAAACATCATTATATTACACTGAAAAAGATTTTACCCGTATAACAATGCGTAACAGAATTCTTTTGTTTGACCCTGTAAATGAATAATAAATGCTTTGGACCCCATATTCTACAAAAAGGGTGTTTTAGTGTGCTTCATAATTGTATATCAATTTTATCATGTTTAAAGTAGCGTAGCATCATCAAAATGCGCTTGAAACGATTTTTTCCCATTGACTGTAATTTAACGGAATAATTTTAACTGTCCCTGTAAATGAACTATAAATGCTACACACTTAATTTTCAATATCGAACAAGTCATAGTAAACCTCAATAACATACATCAATTGCATGACAATCCGGGTATGTTTACGTGAGTTAGAGCACGGACAGACGGCAGACATAACGTAGATAGACAAGCCTAATTCATAAACTCTTTTCAACTATGTTAAAAAGTGTTAAAAAAGTTCATAATTTTGTTACATCCGAGAATCTTACATAGTATGACTCATCGTTCAAAATTCAACGAATATATTAATAATTTGTTTCTGTACTATATATTTAAAAGGATTTAGAGATAATATTTGTTTTGAATTTCGGTCTACTATATTTTAAAACCTGAATCTTACAATTTTTCTCGCCCTCATTTTTAAGAGGCTTCAGAATAGATTTTACATCCTTTATAAAGTCACTGTTAACAAAGAGAAAAAAGAGTCATAATTTTGATTTAATTGAGAAGTCAATAAAGCACAGTATAATACATATCCATATGTGTACCAATCGATACATTCACTATTTGGTTTTGTACCCCAGCTTTAAAAAGTAATTAATCAAGTATCTCGGAAAAAAAATCTAACCATTGAAATTTCATTTAATGATTTATACTGTAATTAAATAGAGAAATAGCTCTTGAATTAGCTTTTTATTTATTTATTTTATTTTATTTGACTAAATAAAAAAGAAACAGACACATTGAGTCAATAGATGATGTTTTAAACTATTTATTTAGTTACAGTATTTCTTCTAATCCAATTTAAAATGTGATAACATGTTCTAAATAGAATATTAATTTTCACATTTGAAAAATGTTCGTTCGATTTATTTAATGTTTTTTTTTATATTATTTATTTAAGTGCTAGTTTCAAGACATCAGTTCTTTGTTTTCATTTTTATTATTCTGTACTTTGTACTTTTATTTTTGTAATTCAATCTATAAAAAAAGAAAGAAAAATACTCTCATTAGTTACTGAAGATTTTTATTTTTCCTAAATGTTTTATATGAGTAAGTTAAAAATACATTCAATTACATAAATATCTTCATTTTTAAATTAAAAAAAATTTTTTAGCTTTGTTTGAACATTGAAACGTAATGCAAAAAGAAAAAAAAAATCTTGAAAATAACAGTATAACATATATTTTTAAAATAATGGTATTACATTGTGTGTTTTTTAAATATGAAATAAATAAGTTCGAAAATGCTGAAGTGGCAATGAAACGTTACTTGATGATTTGAGATTCATTATATTAAAAATATGAAAAACTATGTAACTCTTTTTATGATTTTAGTACGCCTCTAAAATGTCTCCTCATTAAATACATCGTTAAAAGGTTTCTAAATGGATTTTACTTTTAAATTCATCATTAATACAAAGAAAAGCTGTCTATATAGTATGACTACACCAGAAATTAAAAAGAAAAGTGCCCAGTTGAACTGATGGCATTGAGCTCACAGGCTATTCACACTAATTATGGGGAGATTAGCCCCACCGTTCCCCCCTTTATACTTAAACAATGACCCCAAAACTAATCCGGGAAGCACCTTATCACAATGAACCTATATACAAAATTTGAAGCAAATCGGATAATTCTGCATGAAAACCACATTTGGCTAAATTAAGGGGGGGGTTAGCAATCCGTTCCCTCCTTTATACTTAACCAATGAACCCCCAAAACTAATCAGGGAAGCGTGTTATCAGAATGAACCTACATACGAAATTTGATGCAAATGGGATATTTCTATCAAGAGTTATCACGTTACGCACATTCAGAACCTGCGGGCACATTAGCTCTCAGGCTTTGATAGCCTGTGAGCTAAAAAATGAAAAATGTTTCTTAATATAAAAATATAATATAACCACGAATGAAAATATAATATAGATCTTTCCAAGTTACCTATGACTTAGAAAAGCATTCCTTAATTTTTAGAAACCATTGAAATCAATAGACTTTTGACATTTAACAAATGTATTTATAAAAAAGAAAGTTCCTTTTGCTGCGCGTGATGTTTTGAAACAATTCCGAGTTCTACAGTGTATTAATGAGTTCTCTCAACCGTGGTATAGGTTTTACAGATGGTGTCAATTCTCAAGTAAACCTTTTCACATTCAACAAGTATGTTTTAAGCACACAGCACTAACAGCATTAACATTAACATTAACACTAATGATTAGATTAATTTTACCACAATTATTCTAATTGTTAAAGAAATCATATGAGATATAATCTTCCCAAATGGGCGAAAAAGTCCGGACCAGGATTCGAACCCGGATTCCCATGGCTGAAGCTGTCAATGCTCTATCAACTGAGTAATCCCGGACGTGAAAACTTGTCATATTGCCGTTGCATTAAGTGGTTCAACCTGTTTTGCTCTCTAGCGACTCCCTAAGTGAACTGTGACTTATTATATGACTTATTTGAATGTCACACTGAACAGAAATTAATATACGTTCAGTGAAAATACGGTTATCCAGATTTTTCAAATTTTTGACTTACTCCACTGTTATTCTAATCCATGTCTTTTACATTTAAACATATACAATTTCCTATCCGATTAGGTTTTTCAATGACTATAAATAAAGCCTAGGATCAAACTTTAGGAAAACTTGCTTAGACAGTTTTTAGCTGTAGTCAGTTGTATGTGTGTCTTTCGAGAGTTAGATCTTTTGATTCAGTTACTGTAGTATCTCCGAACTCTGAAATTTACAATTGTGTATATAAAGAAGTTTTCAATGCTGAAATTTCTTTTAAACAAGTTGGAAATTGTACGTCAAACGTGACAAACGAGATGCGTTCGTACTATAGCTAGTTATATAAATATTCCGATCTTGATGATTTTTAATTATGTGAAATGAATTATATCGTCTGCAGATTAATTTCTGTCATAAAATAAGTATCTCGGTCGCTTAACGATTCAACCTCGGAAGCTCCTATAGCAAGAAAGCACCGATTTTTTTTTTTTAAATCAGATTTCTTAATAAATGTTTTTATTAATATCTCCTAAAATTTTGATTCGATTTTTATAAAATTTGAAATGTCTCGACAAAATTCTGCAAAGATAATATATCTTAAATTCCAAACCATTCGGTTGGGTAGTTTTTGCGTTGTTATAAGCGGACGGACGGACAGACAGACGGACGGATAAACGGACGGACAGACAGACGGACAGACGCACGGACCAAGCGACGACAATAGGTGCTACGTATTTATATAATTACGAACTCACCTAAAAAGGTAAAAATATTTTGATAATTTTGAATGTGGTGTAGATAATTTCAATATAATATATGTACACATTTTTAATTTTAAAGAGTATTCAGTAGCTATTGTGTGCATGCAAAGGTTTTTATATGCATGATGCTGAAAAAATACCCCTGTTTTTCTATTTCTAAATTATGTCCATATCTTATGATGTATATATATATATATATATATATATATATATAGATATATATAGATATATAGATAGATAGATAGATTTATATATATTTTCTTTTATTTGAATATATCCAGTCCTAAGTGGAGAAGTTTTTATGCATAATATTTATACATATAATAAAATAAGTTGAAACTGGTGTGAAACAATAAGAACAAAAATATCTTCTTAAAACACCATCAAAAACTTTAAAATGCGCTAGGCCTTTCGAAAGATCTGAGTCTTTCTTCGTCAGGCGCAAAAAGACGTGCTTCTACTATGAAAGCAGCAGCAAGATTGAGCGCATTTTAAAGTTTTTGGTGGTGTTTTAAGAAAATATTTTTGTTCTTATACATATAATGCTGAAACTCGTGTAATCTAATATGCATATAGTTAAAAGGGTAGACACTAGAGTGCACATGCTCTGCGCGGGATCGGCTAGTTCAATGTAAAAATCAGTTTAGAATTAAGATCTACTATATTGTAAACTGTGGAAAAATATGTTAAAATCTATAAATAGATTTCATATTTAAATTCACAGTCGAAAAAGTGATGAGGTGCCTGATTTTTTTGAGAAATTCTGATTTTTATGAGAAATCAATAAAGTAATATTCACAATGTGTAACCCAATCTATGCATAGATTTTTTGATTTTGTAGGAATAGCTTTAAAATTTAATTAATTAAGTATCTTAAAAAATCCTAACCATTAAAATTTCCTTTACTGACTTATACGGCCACTAAATAGATAAATAGCTTTAGAGTTAGCTTTTTACTTCTAATCTTTTCCTTTAGTGGAATTAAAAATAATTAAAGATACATTGTGTGAATAGGAGAATTTTAAGATTATTTATTTAGTTGTAATATTTCTTTTAATCTAATTAAAAATGTTATAGTATTTGATAGCAGAATTTTTTTTTCGCATTTGAAAAATATTCGTTCGATTTATTTAATGCTTTTTACTTAAGTGCTATATTAAGTACTTCAGTTCTCTGTTTTCTGTTTTATTATTTTGTACTTGCAAAGTCTTGGAAAAGTAAA
The DNA here is from genome assembly GCA_963931845.1 of Maratus michaelseni. Lineage (NCBI taxonomy): Eukaryota > Metazoa > Arthropoda > Arachnida > Araneae > Salticidae > Maratus > Maratus michaelseni. Next base: position 10,197,639 of record OZ007600.1, read on the forward strand.
AAGTAAGAGTGCTCATTAAACTAAAAATTTTTTATTGTAAATGTTTTTAATGATGATGTTAATATTATTTCCAATTCTTTAAATCATAGTTTCCATGGCACCGAATTTTCAGTTGCTGATGCGCGAAATTTACACAAAAAATTATTATAGATCTGAAAACTGCACTCTTTTAAATTTACAGACACTGCGGCGTACCCGTTTGGCGCGTCAATAGCCATTGAGAAAATATTTAAGTTAAAAACACAAATTTATTTAAAATCAATATCAGAAAAGTGGATGCAATTGGGCTAAGGTAACTTAGTTAACGATGATTAACTTTAAATGAGCAAGTCCTAAACTAATGGGGATGAGAGGGGGAAGTTAATCCCAATAAATTCACAAAGTTCCAATTGCACTTAAACAAGATGGCTACTCTAATCGTATTTAAGAAAAGTGCTACGCCGAAGATCTCTAAATACGCTGAAAATATTTTAAATAATAGCACTTTGAATTGAAATGCGTTAATTTCACTAAATAGATTGCATACCGGGGACGCTAAATTTACTTCATTCGTAGAACTAAGATTAACCCCTTATAAAAAAGGCATACTTCTAGGCTGCAGAAATCGAACTACATTCTTAATTGACATCAGCCATCACGGCAAATAGCACGAAGTTTTAACAACGATACTAATTTGACTTATTGAACCACCAGGATGAGTTAATCCCAGTAAATTCTCAAAGTTCTTATTACACTTCAACAAGATGGCTACTATAATCGTATTTAAGAAAAGTGCTACGCAGAAAATTCTTAAATGAACTTTAAAAATTTGTACTTTGAAAGACGTCAATGTCACTAAATAGAAGGAATCCCGTGGACTCCAATTTCACTTTATTCGCTGAACTAAGATTAAAACCTTACCAAAAAGGCACGCTTCTAAGATGCAGAAATCTATATCTATTCTTAATCAACGACAACCGCAAATGACACGAAGTTTTAACAACGCTTCTAATCTGCCTTGTTGAACCACCAGGATGAGTTAATCCCAATAAATTCTCAAAGTTCCTATTACACTTCAACAAGATGGCTACTATAATCGTATTTAAGAAAAGTGCTACGTAGAAAATAACTAAATACACTTCAAATAATAGCACTTTAAAGTACGTCAATGTCACTAAATAGATGGAATCCCGTGGACTCCAAATTCACTTTATTTGTTGAACTAAGATTCAGACCCTGCAAAAAAGGCATGATCCTAGGATGCAGATATCTAACTCCACTCTTAATAATACGTCAACCACAAATGCCACGAAGTTTTAACAACGCTCCTAATCTGCCTTGTTGAACCAGCAGGTTGAGTTAATCCCAATAAATTCTCAAAGTTCCTATTACACTTCAACAAGATGGCTACTATAATCGTATTTAAGAAAAGTGCTACGCAGAAAATAACTAAATGCACTTCAAATAATAGCACTTTAAAGTACGTCAATGTCACTAAATAGATGGAATCCCGTGGACTCCAAATTCACTTTATTTGTTGAACTAAGATTCAGACCCTGCAAAAAAGGCATGATCCTAGGATGCAGATATCTAACTCCACTCTTAATAATACGTAAACCACAAATGCCACGAAGTTTTAACAACGGTCCGAATATGCCTTTGTTGAATCACCAGGATGAGTTAATCCCAATAATTTCTCAAAATTCTTATTACACTTCAACAAGATGGCTACTATAATCGTATTTAAGAAAAGTGCTACGCAGAAAATAACTAAATGCACTTTAAATAATAGCACTTTAAAATACGTCAATGTCACTGAATAGATGGAATCCCGTGGACTCCAAATTCACTTTATTTGTTGAACTAAGATTCAGACCCTACAAAAAAGGCATGATCCTAGGATGCAGATATCTAACTCCACTCTTAATAACACGTCAACCACAAATGCCACGAAGTTTTAACAACGCTCCTAATCTGCCTTGTGGAACCACCAGGATGAGTTAATCCCAATAAATTCTCAAAGTTCTTATTACACTTCAACAAGATGGCTACTATAATCGTATTTAAGAAAAGTGCTACGCAGAAAATAACTAAATGCACTTTAAATAATAGCACTTTAAAATACGTCAATGTCACTGAATAGATGGAATCCCGTGGATTCCAAATTCACTTTATTTGTTGAACTAAGATTCAGACCCTACAAAAAAGGCATGATCCTAGGATGCAGATATCTAACTCTACTCTTAATAACACGTCAACCACAAATGCCACGAAGTTTTAACAACGCTCCGAATGTTACCTTGTTGAACCATTAGGGTGAAGCTTGGCAAAGTTCTCTCGATTCAACTCCTAATAGCGCATTTATACTCACCAGTCTATCACAGAAACATCTTTAGCATATAAATGCGTGGAAAAATCGCTATGATCAGACTCCGGGAGACTCAAGCATACTTGCGAAAGTAAAAGAAATGTCAGAATAAACTCCTTCAACCAGAAAATGCTGGAAGTGAGACAACGCGTTCACACACAATCCTTTTAATTCTAGACTACCCTCATAACAGAGTAGCTAGGCACTATGCTACAACTCAAAACCCGATCGGTTAGTATTAGTAAGATGTGCGCAAAAGTATTATGGATTTCTCCTCGAACATATTCCTTTAGTAAACTATCATAAACTATTTTGCACACATGTTCCAGTATTTGTCGTATTTAATTTTTTATAGTATTATTTCGAGTAAATATTAAATGAATCTTGTTCTAAAATATAATCACGGTGTTATAATTATTATTGGTGTGTTAATAAATGAAGCTTATCGGAGTATAACAATTTTGTGCTACAATAATGCCATTTTGAAGGTTATTATGTCCTTTATTAACTGCGCTAAGGCGAAACTATGAATGTTGGTTTAGCACTACGTCAGTCTAAAAATTTAGAATCCCTGTTATAACTTAAAATTTAAATTTTACAAATTTCTTCAGTTTCGTTTATTTAACATTGAAAGAAAAGTAAATAAAATTTAAAACACATTCCATGATCAGTAATTTTAGAATAATGGTATTATATTTTAAATTATTCAAATATGAAACTATTAAATACGAAATTGGTGAAGTTATTAGGAAATGTCAGTCGGTAGCTGAGAAATATTCTATCAAACAAATTTTAAACTTATGCATTTCCTATTTTGATTTTAGTACCCGTTTAAATTTTCTTGTCATTAAATATATTGCTTATAGGTTTGTAAAAAAAGCGCTGGCTAATGGACAGGAGGGTGCAGGTTTCAAATTCCAATTCAGACATAGATGACAGTAGTGAGTTGTATTCCACTTCGCGCTCTGTTTATACCTCGTGTACAAAATATGACCGTAGCGTCCGTAATCAAACAATCAACTTTCAATCTTTAAAATGTACCTTCTCCATAAAAAAAATACGGATGTTTCTTAATCTAGGAAAATATGATATAACTACGAACGAAAATATACAATAACCCATTCCGAATAATCCAGCATTCCGAAATGCATTCTTCATATTTAGAAAGCTCACAAACCAATATATTTTCGAGATTTAAAAATGCATTTACTAAAAAAAATTTCTTTTGCTGTCAGTATATTTTCAAAACATTTCCGTGTACTTTTTATAGTGCATTGATCTGTTTTATCAACCCGGAATCCAAAAAACCTATATTCCAGGTTGAGAAAACTAATTAGTACACTATAAAAACTATTCGGAAACGTTTCCAAAAATTAGTGGCAGCAAAGAAAACTTTGTGCTTATTAATGTTTCTTTAAATCTCGAAAATATATTGGTTTCTGAGGTTTCAAAAGATAATGTCGGATTACTCGGAATGCTGGATTACTCGGAAGAGGTTATTGTATATTTTCGTTCGTAGTTATATCATATTTTCATAGAATAAGGTACATTTGTACATCTTCTTTCAAATAGGTTCTCAATTAGGGTCTTCTAGCCTTTAAAATGTAAATGTTAAATATATTTTCTCTTTGTACATTTGAATAATATTCTAAATGTATTTTACCTTTAAATTCCCTCGTTAACAATAAGCAAAAAGGTCATAATTTTGTTTTGATTAAGAAATCTACATAGTATGACTCTTAGAGCTTAATTAAATGAACACATTCCTTATTTTATTTTTGTACACTACACTGAAAATAAATAAAATACTCAAAAATGAGTAAGTCCACGTACTCATTTCGAAATGAGTATTTTTGGATCAAAAATGATCATGTGCATTCTCAAAAATGAGTAAGTTCATGTACTCATATCGAAATGAGTATTTTTGGATCAAAAATGAACATATGATCAAACCTAACATACTTGTATATTTCAGAATGTGTAATGACGAAATTTTGGAGCCTAAAAAGCTATTATTTGAAGAAAAAACGAAGAATAAGAGAAATGAAAAGTGGATCTGGTTGTTCGGGATTTTCATCAAAGTGGATCCACTACTATTCTACTACATTTACTACTCTTTTTAGGGTTTCGTTCATCTCACGAAACCCTATTGCTCCCGCTCCGTTGTCTGTCTGTCACAGAGCCATTCTCGAAAACTATGTAACTTATAGAGTTGAAACTTTGTGTATAAATCAGAATATCAGCTGTAAAAAGCTGAAAATATTAAAATTTGAAAAATTCTTATTATTTTAATAAATAGAGATAAAAAACCAAAATTCTAACAGTCTTTTCCTATTAAATTAAAAAAATTTTCGTTATAGCCGATGCCAAAAATTAAAAATCTACAAAGAAATTCTTTCTACAATAATTAATTTTCTATCAGACGATTTCCACGTGAAAAATGAAATAAAAAGTTTCACCAAATGAAAAAAAAGATTAATATGAAATAAAAATGATTGACGTCATAGTCGTAATA